>CM059500.1:33827500-43827500 GCA_030378355.1 Eleusine indica
TCGAGGTCACCGCCACCTCCCCGAGTGCCGCCCCCTCTCTGAGGTCGATGGCCCTCCCCGAGCGCCGCCACATCCCCGAGGTCGCTGGCCTTCCCTAAGCGCCGCCCCCTCCCCGAGTGTCACCCCCTCCTCGAGGTCACCACCACCTCCCCGAGTGCCGCCCCCTCCCCGAGGTCGCTGCCACCTCCTCGAGCGTCGCCCCCTCCCTGAGGTGGCCAGCCCTCCCCGAGCGCCGGCACCTCCCCGAGGTCGCTGGCCTTCCCCGAGCGGCGCCCCTTCCCCGAGGGTCGGCACCTCCCCGAGCGTCACCCTATCCTCGAGGTCGCCGCCACCTCCTCGAGTGCCACCCCCTCCCTGAGGTCGCCGGCCCTCCCTGAGCGCCACCCCTCCTCGGTGACAATAGCGAGCGATGGCCAGATCAGGTCGATCGGCGGTTGGATCTGGCCGGGCGATGGACAGATTTGGCCAGACGGCAAACGGATCTGGGCGGTGAGCGGCGGGTGGATCTGGCGTGGAGATAGGCCCTCCACCCCTTCCCTACCGGCACCCTCCTCTCCACCCCTTCCCTGCCGACACGGATCTGACCGGGCCGTGGTTGGATCTGGTCAAAGCAGGCGGGCCTAGCGGATGGGCCAAGGTGGGGGTGCGTGTTTTAATTTATTTTTGGGTAAATCCATTGTCACCTACCGCTACAAAAAGGTTTTCACCGATGTGGTGTTTGTCTCATGGATCACCTGTTGTAATAAGTATATTTTTTTAGCTGCACTTTCATAGTGGCGGTTTGGTCGGCCCGCCGCTACAATACGTTTAGGCCCGCCGCTACAAGCCACTTTTGTTGTAGTGTTCGCTGCCATGCTAGGCCTGGACCTGGTGGCAGGCCTTGGTCTCAACCATGGGGACGCTCTGCACGGGCGCCAAATGCTATTCGTGACTGCCTCGACCTCCATGGCCCTACGCCGCTGCTCTTCCGCACCGAGCTCGGCCTCTGGTGCGGCCAGCGCTCGCGCCCTGATCTCGGCATGGAGCCTGTCCACGATCGCCATGGTCCGGTGCCACCAGCCTTCCAACTCCGCCTCCATGGCGCTCAGCTCGCGGGCTCTGCTGAGCTCGTTGTACCTGTCGTGGAGCACATCTCTGCCTTCACATCGATCCTCACTCGATCCGGCAAGCACATGTCCGGCTGGGCAGCATCTCTTGATCGATAGCACTCTAGACAGCCTCCCCTAGCAGATGTGTCTTGATCGATAGCACTCTGAACAGCCTCCCCACTTACGCAATGTGTGCCATGCTACTCCCGCTTGGGTTTGTCGATAAATTTGATGCTCAACGCCGGACCTTCTTATGGTCCAGAGAGCAGAAAACTTCAGGAGCTAGCTGCCTGGTAGCTTGGGACCGTGTGTCTCCCCAAAGAACAAGGAGGGCTTGGTACTCGTGACATAACACTACATAACCAATGTCTGCTCTTGAAGCTCGTCCACAAGCTCCACCACCCATCGGAGTCAGCATGGGCAACCTAGGTCAAGCAAAGGATCAACATTCTCACTCTCAAAGCCGATGTATACGACGCTCAATGGGATTTGCTGAGAGATCTGCTACCTCTCTACCGCGCCATTATAACTGTCACGCTGGGTGATGGATGCTCCACATCGTTCTGGGAAGATATCTGGACAGAAGCTACCAGCCTAGCCACGACATACTGTTGACGGCTGTTAAGTACCATTTTCATCCGTCAACTATGCTCAAATAAAGGAGAACTTGGCATTTCATACACGCATATTTGTTTACAATAATGTAGTTCCACTTGTACTTGGGAATTATTTGCATGCAGGAGGAATATGAAGGAAACACACCCAAATGGCAAAGAAACACACTTTCGACCAATGAGAGAGCGCCAACTGGACATCCCATGGATTGAAGGGCCCATTTTCAGTACCACACCGAAGAAACACACAAAACTACCCCGACATCTAGGATGAGGACCAACCTGGCAGCCACCCTGAGGAAGCACAACCAAGGAGGGCCCAGCCACAGGTCGGCCGACCCCCCCTAGGTCAGCCGACCCAGGCATGCAGCCTTTTCTCCTGGGCTTGCATGTGGAGGCTCCTAGTTAATCCCTGAAGGTGGTGCGCAGGGATATTCTTGGCGGTTACGCCCCTTTGCCGACCTATAGAGGCTATAAATAGGAGGGTGTGGCTTTACACTCACACACACACCACAAGAAGAATTCCTTCTCTTGCTAGTTAGTTGTTCTCAAGTTTTAGTGGAGTTAGGCTGAGTCTAGAGCTCTCTAGTTCTTCAAATATTCTCTTGGAGAAATTGGTATGGCTCTATTTAATAAATGTCATCTTTTCATATAGTTGTGTTTGGGTCATGAGTTTCTTGTTTGATATTGTGATCCATATATGTGATAGTATAGCCCACTTGTGTGATAGTAGTTTATATTTATTATACTACTATTGTCATGCTTGTTATATACCGTCACTATAGTCTAATTTATATGAATTCATCTTATTGCTTAGGATTCATTGTTATGACATGACATGGGTTTGGTGATCATATTGATATGATAGCTCTGCTTCGTTAATATAACCATGGAGGAGTAGAGTGCTCTTTGATTATGCAAATATGGTACTTGGATAATTGATTTGCATCAATTATTCATTAGTCTACCGGTTAGCTGAGGTAGGCGGCAGGTGGTGACAGCCCTGTCCGTCCTTTGAACTCCTCCACGCTAGGCTAGTGCATAGGCTCTTGGCGGAAGTCGCCTGTGGATGCAGGGGTAGGTCCGTGCCTGAAGTGTTATGTTAATAACTGTTGAACCGAAGTATAAGGGTGTATGTGTATAGAACTTAGGCTATACAAGTATATATGAAAGTACTGTAGGAGTGCCCCAGCTTAGTTCTTTCTCCACTTGGCTTTATTTACTTATTTATATTTGAGATAGAATCTTCTGTGTGTCATACTACCTCGTCATTATCCATTGCTTGCCTGCCTTGGTTAGATGATCCTTATCAATTTGCAATGTAAATTTATGTATAAGTAAGCCTTCTTATTCATTGCCTTCCTTTGGGATAAACAAATATGATACCCTGAATACTTCCGGGTGAAATGCTACAACGGTATTTTCCGTGTGTTTGCGGATTTTACCTAATTGGCTCTAGGACATATTATTGAAGCATTTATGGCACCTTGCCAGCGATGATTTATTAGTATGGATAAGCAATAGTCAACAAGCATTTCTAGCGCCGTTGCCGGGGAAGGCGTATGATTAAGAAATTACTAATGTACATATTTATGTTACAATTATAAAGCCATCTCCTAAGCAGGTTAACCTTGCTTTGTTTTCTACATTTTGTATGAAAACAGGGTAGTGTATGACTGGTTTCGAATTGCCGACAAACTTCACCGAAGATCTAGAATCACTCTTGAGAAGGGCACGAGCTGGGCTCACCCCTCCTCAAAAGCAACCTCGGTCAAGCAAACCCGTCACTTCCTCACCACCAAGCTTTGAGCCGATGGCCCAAAAGACCCTCCGCGAGTTCTCTGCTCCCTCTGCTACCAATGTTCCTGTTGGTCCAGCTGGCAACGTGGGAGATGCGAACTTTGAGATCAAGACGGGTCTCATCACCATGGTGCAGGCCAGCCTATTCTGTGGGAGGGCCAATGAGGATGCAAGTGCTCATCTGCAACAATTCCTGGAGATTTGCAACACTTTCAAGATGAAGGACGTCACCCTCGACGCTGTTCGTCTTTGACTGTTCCCGTTCTCTCTCCTCGGGAGGGCGAGACAGTGGTTCTACGTGAACCTTGATGCTGTAAACACTAGGGAAAAATGTTCTGCCGTGTTCCTCGCGAAGTTTTTCTTGTTGGGCAAAACCAATGCCTTTCGTGGAAAGATTTCGAGCTTCCGGCAGGAGTCGAAGGAGTCAATTCCTGAGGCGTGGGAGAGGCTCCAAGAGTACATCTTGGCATGCCCACACCACGGGATGGATGACTGGCTTATCATCCAGAACTTCTACAACGGGCTCACTCCGTCGGTTCATGATCACCTCAACGCTGCTGCTGGTGGAGCCTTCTTCTCGCTCACTGTTGATAGAGAAAATGTTGTCCAACCAAGGTTGGAGTGAAGATCACCTCCAACCACGTCCGTGGGGCATGCACTCCGTCAAGGAGGTTGACATGCTTGCCGCTAAGATAGATCTCCTCATGAAGAAGATGGACGATCAGGCCAAGGGAGAAGTACATGGGACTGCCCAAGCTGTGGATGCTCGCGTGACGTGCGAGGTCTGTGGAAACACGGGGCAGTCAGGAAATGACTGTCCTGAAACCCATGAGGACACAATGTACATGGGCAACAACAACAACGGCTATCGTCCACAAGGAGGTCAGGGGTGGAATCAACGGCGCCTCAACTGCCCTCCTTGAAAGATCTTGTTCTTGATCAAGCTAGGATAAATGAGAATATTAGTAAAAAGCTTGCCACCAATGATAAGACTCTAGAAAGCATCCACACTAAAATTGAATGTCTTTCTTCTGCTTTCAAGAACCAGCTAAGCTTTAATAAAATGCTTGAAACCCAATTAGCTCAGTTGACTGCTACTGTTCCTCCTGTAGAGTCGGGGAAAATCCCGGGGCAACCTGAGACTCCCTTAGAAAATGTTAATGCGGTTACCACGAGGGGAGGTAAATCCACTCGGGACCCGCCATATCCTAACACTACAGGAAAGGAAAAGGAGAGCACACAAGTTGAGAAGCCGGCGGAAGAAAAGGAACAAGAGGCGATGCCGCTAAGGAAAACGGCTCCACATGAGTTCTATGACACGAACTTCATGCCATTTCCTGAAAGAAAGAGGAAGCCGACCGTGGACGAGCAGTTCACACGCTTTGTTGAAGTAATCCAGAAGCTACACATCAACGTGCCCTTGCTGGATGCGATACAAGTACCTACGTACGCTCGCTACCTCAAGGACCTCATCAGCAACAAGCGTCCGATGCCAACCACGGAGATTGTCAAGCTTACGGAAGAGTGTAGCGCTGCTATACTCAACCGGCTTCCCGAGAAGAAGAAAGATCCGGGCTGTCCCACGATCACCTGCTCGATCGGGACACAGAACTTCGACCACGCCCTGTGTGATCTCGGGGCGAGCGTGAGCGTCATGCCGAAGGACGTCTTCGACAGGTTGAACTATACAGCCTTATCCCCCACGCCGATGCAGCTCCAGCTGGCCGATTCCTCGGTCTGCTACCCGACGGGAATTGCTGAAGATATTCCGGTGAAAATCCAGATTGCTTCATTCCCGTCGATTTCGTGGTACTTGACATGGATGTCGGTAAGGAAACACCGCTCATCTTTGGGCGGCCATTCCTCAACACCGCAGATGCTCGCATTGATGTTGGAGCCGGAGAAATCCGTTTCCATATCAATGGCAAGGAGGAGAAGTTCGATTTTCGGCCACGGAAGGAGCAATGCAATATGATCCTCATCACTGATTTTCGGCCAAACCCGAACAACATCAAGGAGGTCGAAGTCACGCCCCTAAAGAAGGACAGCCTCATAACGTTCATGAAGAACTTCCTCGAGAAGGAAAAAGTGTCACCACGATGGGTGACGGTGAAGAGGTCGGAGCCGCGTGCCAAGCCACAGGCTCCGAAGTCTGTAAAGCCGCCGACCACACTGACAAAGAAGACCAAGAAGGTGTGGCGAGTGAAGCAAGAAGCATCATCCATGTCCTCATCTCCGGGACCGGACGACACCACATCGAGCTAAACGCCAGAGAAAAGTCCCGCTCGTCGGACTTAAATGGGTGAGCCCTCGCCGAGAGGTTAAATCAGTATTTATCCGTATTTATTTTCTTCAATTCCATATTTGCTTTCCATCATGTTTAGATTCATTTCCAACTTTTGCATTTTGCATATTTGAATTTTTCAACCATCTTGCACATTGGAATTTTTCTAATCATATGCATATTTAAAAAATATATAAAAATAGTTTTTTTGGGTTTTTTTTTGAAAAGAATTTTTGTCGAGCCATTTGAGCAAAATGGCTGCACTGGCTAGATTTACTAGCCGTTGGGGAACATCCTGGAAAAAGGGAGGAGCCAGGAGGGCCCACTGGCAGGTCGGCTGACCTGACTAGGTCGGCCGACCCCCTGTTCCCATGTTTTTGTCCCCAGCTTTTTCCCAACGACTCTATAGTCGTTGCTCTGTCCATTTCTTGCTACCATTCTGGTGTGGGGGCTATAAAAACCAACCAGGAGGAAGAGCTTCACCATTCCAAGCTCATTCTTCACTCTCCACCTTTGCTCACTTTGTTGCTCTTCAAGATTTCGTGTTCTTCACTTAGCTACTGCCCCAAAAACCCAAAAAAATAGTTCCCCTCTGTTTTGTGCATTTTCAAGTTGATTATGGGAATCAAAATCAAGTTTGGGAGGGTTCGGGTTCGTTTTCACTAACGTTAACCCGAACGCAAGGTCTTTATGCTTAGGATTCATTGTAATGACATGACATGGGTTTGGTGATCATATTTATTTGATAGCTCTGCTTCGTTAATATAACCATGGAGGAGTAGAGTGCTCTTTGATTATGCAAGTATGGTAGTTGGATAATTGATTTGCATCAATTATTCGTTAGTCTACCAGTTAGCTAAGGTAGGCGGCAGGTGGTGGCAGTTCTGTCCGTCCTTTGAACTCCTCCACGCTAGGCTAGTGCGTAGGCTCTTGGCGAAACTCGCCTGTGGATGCAGGGGTAGGTCCGTGCCTGAAGTGTTATGTTAATAACTGTTGAACTGGAGTATAAGCATGTATGTGTATAGAACTTAGGCTATACAACTGTATATGAAAGTACTGTAAGAGTAGCTCAGCTTAGTTCTTTCTCCACTTGGCTTTATTTACTTATTTATATTTGAGATAGAATCTTCTGTGTGTCGTACTACCTTGTTATTATCTATTGCTTGCCTACCTTGGTTAGATGATCCTTATCAATTCACAATGTAAATTTGTGCATAAGTAAGCCTTCTTATTCATTGTCTTCCTTTGGGATAAACAAATACGATACCCTGAATACTTTTGGGTAAAATGCTATAACGGTATTTTCCGTGCGCTTGCGGATTTTACCTAATTGGCTCTGGGACATATTAATAAAGCATTTATGGCACCTTGCCAGTGATGATTTATTAGTATGGCTTAGCAAAAATCAACACGTACCCAACGCGTTACAGTCAGAGCAAAGACAAGAACGCCTCTGCCCATCACATTGTCACCAATGGCCTGGACAGTAACCTCGTCCCGCGCCTCACAACAGCTGCCGCATAGGAACGATTGGCACTCGAAGCTCTCACTCAATCCATTACCTTGGCAAATGTGCCAGACGTTAGATGCAGCCCCCTATTCTCCTCTTCAGGCAGCCTCCGATCAGCTCCAATCTACAAGACAGTCGCCGCAGCAACGTCGCCCACAAGCCCCTTCTACAAGCACGTCTGGTGCAACTGTGTGCCGCCACAAATTCAGTACTTTGCTTGGCTCTTAGCACAAGAGCGAGTGCAATGCCAGGCCAACCTCGCCGCCAAGCACATCATCAAACATGCAAGCTACGAAGTTTGGTCTGCTGCAGACAAAGACACTTCCCACAACTTCTACAATTGCCCCTTTGCTCAAGTGTTCTGGGTACACCTTGGCATCCCCCTACACTCCCCACAACCATCAGAGTTCTAGAAACTGCAGCGGCCGGGGACCATCCCTTCGTAGCACTTCAACGGCTTCGTCCTTCTCTCTACTGGCAACTGTGGAAACACCGCAATGAAGTGGTATTCAAAGCCATGGAACCGTCCCTCCATCGCCTACTTCTACGCTGCCAAGATGAGGCAGCTCTTTGGCGCGCACACATACACGCAGATGACCGCTTTGTAATAGAAGCTTGGTGTAATGCTTTCTCCCCTCCATTGTAATCCATTTTCCATGTTGTTGATGTAAACCACAATGCCTGGCCTGTTGATGGCTTGTTTTAATGAAATCTCACATTGGGATACTCCCCCCCCCCCCGCCCCGTCGATCTTCAAAAAAATCTCCGCCCGGAACCATGCCTCGGCATCCGCCGCGGGGGCGCGTAGCTCGTCATGCACCTGGCCGACCTGGTCATGGAGCCCGTCCGTGGCCACCTCGGCCTCGACCACCCTACGTCGCCACTCCTCTGCTAGCACGCCGTCCACGACCGCGTCCCTCTCTCGGATCGCAGCCTCCATTGCTGCCTCGGCCTCGATGGCCTTGCACTGGCCCTCCTCGACCTCTGCACGGAGCCGCGCCTCAGCGTCTACGGCAGCACAGCGGGCCTCGGCCCCTAAGGAGGTGGTGGCGCTCAGCTCATCACACGCCCTGCCGATCTCGCCGCGGAGCGCGTCTATGATCGCGCTCGCCTTCTGGATCACGACCTCCAACCGCACAAGCCGAGGTAGGCGAACAGCTCCGCGGCGTGATGGGTCGCGAGGTCTTCGTCAATGAGGCTGTCATCGTGGCTGCCGGCATGGGACCCACAGGGGCACGACCCACGGGATCTGGACCTGGACGAGGTCATGGCTAGTGGCTAGTGCTATGCTAGCCCTAGCTGCTAGAGCGCCTTCAAACGGCGAGCGAGATGTCCTGTCGGTCGATGGTGGCGGCGGAATGGATGGCGTTCTTGGTGGCTGACTGAGATGCGTGGGTCTCGCTATACGCTAGGGTTTTGGGGATTCAGGCCGGGAGCAAGGAATGGTATGCGGTGTGTCTCTCCTCTTCTGTTCTCTATCGCTCTGACTCGGTGGGGACCACATCAGCAGACTGTTTCATGCCTTGCAGTTGCATGCCTGGTGGACGGGTGTGACGACCGTCGTGTCTAGAGTCACGAGTCAGGACTCAGGACAACCCGACCGGTAACAGGCACTACCACAAAACTAGCCTATAGCAGCATTTTTTAAAAGGGCCTAGCAACAAAAATAAAGTCAACCGCTGCTATATTGTTATATATACTTCAAAAGTCGGTTCAGAAGCTGAACCACCAATAAAAAGTAAATTTTAGCGGCAGTTCACAATGTGGGCTGCCGCTACAAATGCTTATTCCATTTGTAGCGGCAGCCCATTTAACAGCCCGCTGTAAAAATAAGCTAGCTAGCCCATTTAACTAAACCCTAACACCTCTCTCTACTCCCCTCACTCCACGCCGCCACCTCCCTCTTTTGTTCTCTATCTCTCTCGCGCTCACGCTTGCTTGCCCATGCGTACGCCTCCTTCCTCCCCTAGAGCATGTCGCACATTGAGCCAAGGATGCTATACTCCTATGCGGGCGAGGCTAACAAAGCTCCAGGCCGCGTACCTCGAGTCCCAACGCTCTGTGCTCGCCGTCGTGCCCGACAGGATGCTACAGCTGCACACCGACATCTACCTTTCGAGCTCGGTGGTGGCGGCGGGCTCCTCTCGTTTAGATCTGGCGCTCCTCCCCTTCACCTTCGAGCTTGACGGCAGCGACGGGCTCCTCCCGTCCAGATCTGGCGTCCCTCCCCCTCACCTTCGAGCTCGGTGGCAGTGGCGGGCTCCTCCCATCCGGATCCGGCGCCTCTCCCCCTCCCCGATGGCTCGGCGGTGCCGCCCCTCCCCATCACCTTCGATCGCGGCCACGGGATCTGGATCTGGCGCTTAGAGGCGGGCGGGGCTGCTCCAAATCCAGCATGCTCCCTCTTCGCAGTGTTCTAGGCGATGCTCCCTCTCTCCTTCAAGATGTGGCAGCGGGCGGGGCTGCTCCGGCGCTCGGAGGCGGCGGCGCGGCGGCTTCCTCCACGTGGCGGCGCGGTGTGGTCGGGTCCCGTGGGCATGGCGGCTTGGATGGGCCTACATTTGGGCCTAGCCCGGGCTTTTTGTTTTCTCGGGTCGGTGGTAACGGCGGGTGACATTGTCACCTGCCGCTACAGTAGAGATTATAGCGGCGGGGAGTATCATCCATAGAAGACCCGTCGATACAAATTTCTATTTTTAACTGCGTTTTCACAGCGGCGGGATGCTGTTGACGGCTGTTAAGTACCATTTTTAACCGTCAACTATACTCAAATAAAGGAGAATTTGGCATTTCATACACGCATGCTTTATCACAATAATATAGTTCCACTTGTACTTGGAGAACTTTGTGCATGCAGGAGGAAATGTGAAGGAAACACCTCAAAAGGCAAGAAAACACACTTTCGACCAATCAGAGAGCGCCACATGGACGTCACACGGATTGAAGGGCCCATTTTCAGCACTTAACCGACGTAACTCCCTGCAATACCGCGCAAACCAACGTCAGGGCCCACAGGACAGCCACCTGGAGAAAGCACAGGCCAGGAGGGGCCACCCCCAGGTCGGCCGACCTGGTCAGGTCGGCCGACCCAGCCGGGCGCCCTCTCCGCCTGGGCTTCCACGTGTTGGCTCCTCCGCGACTCCTGATGACGGTTTGAGATGCCTTCCGTGGCGGTTACGCTCCCTTGCCGACCTATTGAGGCTATAAATAGGAGGGTGTGCCTTCACACTCAACACACACCACAAGAAGCATTTCTCTCTTGCTAGTAGTAGTTCTTGGAGTTTTAGTGGAGTTAGGCTGAGTCTAGAGCTCTCTAGTCCCAAGTCTTCACTTGGAATTGGTATGGCTCTTGTATCTTTTCCCTTTTGTAAGACTTTACTCTTATCAATATATATATCTTTTCTATATAGTTGTGCTTGGGTCATGAGTTTCTTGTTTGATTTTGTGATCCATATATGTGATAGTATAGTCTACTTGTGTGATAGTAGTTTATATTTATTATACTACTATTGTCATGCTAGTTATATACCGTCACTATAGTCTAGTTTATATGTTATAGTCTCTATGCTTAGTTTTAGCTGATAAAGTATAGCATGGGTTTGGTGATCGTATTCGTACGGTAGCTCTGCCTCGTTAATAGTAATCGCGGAGGGGCAGAGTGCTCTTTGGTCATGCAAGTATGGTACTTGGGTGACTGATTTGCATCAATTATTCGTTAGTCTACTGGTTCGTTGAGGTAGGCGGCAGGTGGTGACAGCCCTGTCCGTCCTTTGAAATCCTCCCCGCTAGGCTAGTGCGTAGGCTCTTGGCGGAAGTCGCCTGTGGATGCAGGGGTAAGTCCGTGCCTGAAGTGCTATACTATTGACTGCTGAACCTGAGTGTGGGTCTGTATGTATTCTACTTAGGCTATGTAACTGTATAGGAATGTATAGTAGGAGTAGCTTAGCCTAGTCTTTCCTCCACTAGACTTTATTTATTTAGTAGGAATCTTCTGTGTGTGTCACACTACCCGGTTATTATCATGTACCTGCCTGTCTTGGTTAGATATCCTTGCTAATTGTTAACATGATCTTATATGTTAGTAACGCTTCTTGATCATACCCTTCCTTTGGGATAAACAAATACGATACCCTGAATACTTCCGGGTGAAATGCTACAGCGGTATTCTCCGTGCGCTTGCGGATTTTACCTACTTGACTCTGGGACATATTAGTGAACCGTTTCTGGCCCCGTGCCGGGAATGATTTATTAATATGGCTTAGCAAAAGTCAACAAGCATTTCTGGCGCCGTTGCCGGGGAAGGCGTATGATCTAAGAAAAAATTACTAATGTATATAGTAGTGTTGCAATTATTAAGGCTATCTCCTAGGCAGGCTAACCTTGCTTTGTTTTCTGCATTTTGTATGAAAACAGGGTAGTGTATGACTGGTTTCGACTTGCCGACAAACTTCACTGAAGATCCTGAGTCACTCCTGAGAAGGACACGAGCTAGGCTCACCCCTCCTCGTAAGGAGACTCGGCCAATCGAACCTGTCATTCCCGCACCATCAAGCTCTGAGCAAATGGCCGACAAGACCCTCCGCGAGTTCTCCGCTCCCTCCGCTGCCAACATCCCTACGGGACCAGCTGGCAATGTGGGAGATGCGAACTTCGAGATCAAGACCGGTCTCATCACCATGGTGCAGGCTAGCCCATTCTGTGGGAAAGCCAATGAGGACGCTAGTGCTCATCTCCAGCAATTCCTGGAGATTTGCAACACGTTCAAAAAGAAGGATAGCCTCATCACATTCATGAAGAACTTCCTTGAGAAGGAGAAGGTTGCACAGCAACAACTGATGAAGGCAAGGAGGCAAAGGTCACACATTAAGCAACAGCCTCCGAAGTCCACAGGGCAGCAACCTCCGAGGTCTGCAAAGAAACAGGCTGTGAAGCCTGCAAAACCGCAGCCTCCGAAGCCCGAGAAGCCACCGACCGCAACAAAGACCAAGAAGGTGTGGCGAACGAAACAAGAAGCATCATCCGTGTCTTCATCTCCGGGACCGGACAACGCTTCATCGAGCTGAACGCCGGAGAAAAGTCCCGCTCGTCGGACTTTAAAAGGTGAGTCCTCGCCGGGAGGTTAAACCGGTAGTTATCCATATTTGCTCTTTTAATTGCATATTTGCTTTCCACCACATTTCGATTTTTCCCGACCACTGCATTTCTGCATTTTTGAATTTTTCCAGCCACCTTGGAATTTTTCAAAACTCATTTGCATTTTTAAAAATTTAGAAAATAGGTTTTTGGGCTTTCCATTTTGAAAAGATTTTTTTGTCGAGCTTTTTGAGCAAAAAGGCAGCAGGGGACAAATCCCCTAGCCGTTGGGGAACACATAGGAAAAAGAGGGCTGCCAGGAGGCCCACCTGCCAGGTCGGCCGACCTGGTGGGGTCGGCCGACCCCCTGGCCCCACCTTTTCCTGTGCTCCTTTCTCCCAACGGCTATATGGCCGTTGCTCTGTCTCTTTCTAACGGCCATCTTGCTTCCTTGGCTGTAAAAACCGCCCAGGAGGGGGAGCTTCACCATTCCAAGCTCATCTTTCACTCCCCTCCTTTGCTCACTTGTTGCTCTCCCAAAATTTCGTGTTCTTCAACTTTACTACAGCCCCAAAAACCCAAAAAAAATAATTCCCCTCTGTTTTAGTGCATTTGCAAGTTGTTGTGAGAAGAAAACCAATTTCGGAGAAGCTCGGGTTTGTCGTTTTCACTAACGCTCACCCGAACACTTGTTCGATCTTGTTTTTGTTCTTGTCTTGTGTTTGTTCTTGTGTGCAGCCATGTTCAACCGAATGAAGCAAGTCGCCGGAATCAAGCGGAGAAAAAGCACTCGTGCAAGCACGAGTCAAGCATCCTCCGTCGAGCTCACACCAAGTCCGGGGCATGGTGACCCCGAAGCTGAAATTCCGGAGGAAAGGCCGGGCTTGCTCATCACCGAGGAGCATCTCGACATCAAGGACGACCGCGAGGGCCAAGCCATCGCGCTCATGAGAGAACGGCCATTCGCCCACACCCGACGCTTCGATCCGGACTTCCTCGAGAAAATAGGTATGAGAGAAGAATTTGCCTCTATTTTTCGCACTATGGGTTGGCTAAATTTCGTAGAAGTAGATGAGCCGGGTTCTCGTTTGCTTACTATGCAGTTTTTATGCACCCTTAGAAAGTATGATGAAGGCATTTCTTTTCGCTTGTTTGGGCAAGAGCGCTTGGTCACATGGGGTGATCTTCATGCTATGCTAGGTCTAAATCCTAAATGTAGGCTAGACTTAGATAAAGCGCTAAAGGGGTTCCATAAAGAAAGTTTTTGGAAAAAGATTTCCGGAAACGAGTGGGGTTCCAAGCCTAGAACAAGTGCCATCCATAATCCTACACTTAGATTTATGCATGTGTGGTTGGCTATGACCTTGTTTCCTCGAGGTGACATTAGGGTTGTCCGGCAAGATGAATTGAAAATACTTTATGCCATGGTTAAGAAAATTAGGGTGTCACCCGCGGAATGCATGATTGATCAATGGTTAGACAATATAAAGTTGACAGGACCAATTGAGTGCACCTCTTTAGTTACTCGCATTGCGCAGAAGTGTGATCTGCTTGAGAATGTTCATGTTGAATATTTGACGGTAGATAGAGAATTTCTAGGCGAGGACTATTTTGTGCAAGGACATACTTTGAAACATGGTCCAAATAATACCTTGATCTATCACTTTCCCGGGTATACAAATGAATTCCCGTTACCTAACCCGGGTCTTCGTTTGTATCACTGTCGGGCACTAACCCTCCCACTTGAGCCAGTGGGAGAAGTTCGCAGGCATAGTGTTTCAGGGCGACCGACACGTTCCCGTAGGCATATGGAGCCTACACCGGAGTTTCACACTCCGACCGGAGATCCGGTATGGGAGCAGCCCCCGCCATAGGACGAGGCGGGTGCATCAACATGGCAGGTCGGAGCATGGGAATCTCAGTACAATTACCCCATGCAGACGTCATCAAGTTCAAGCGGACCGCCATCCTTTGCCACTCGGTCATTCTCATCCCGTGGGTTCCGTGAACTCAACTATGGGATGGCCGAGTTGACAAGGAGGGTGAACGACATTGATTTGCGCACCGAGAGCATGCAACAAACTCTCACGCAACATGTCACCGACACCCAGCAATGGCAGAATTTCAGCGACAACCAATTCCGCCAGCTGAACGCGATGATGGCTCAGAATCAGAGCAATTGGGATGCCTTCTTCCGCTCCCAAGGCTACGACCCGAACCAGCAGATGAGCAAGAACAAGCTTGGGGGAGGACCCTCCTTCTCACGGTAACTTGTATCTTTCCCCTTCCCTTTATTTCTTGCATTTGCTAAATCTGAAATTCCATAAAAATTTGCAAAATATAAAAAGAACAAAAATATTTCCCTTTTTCATGCGCGGTATGAATGTGTATAATTTTCCTATGTTGAGATGATGAATAGTTGCTCTGTCCTTTATTCCTCTCTAATGCTAGTTTACAACTCAGTACTCTCTCAAGAGTTAGGTTTGTTGGTAAATCTTGCCTTGAACTTGAATCTTGTGGGTAGCATATGCATTCTCTAGTTCTAAGTTGTTGAGAGGTATGATATCATAGATAGGGCTGCTATGATCTTGCTCAACGTAAAGCTTGAATTCCGGAGTTTTATTTTTCAAAATGACAAATTAATAAGTTCCTCAATGATGAAATTCCCACCACAGCCATATGTAGTGTTTACATTTGAAAACCTTTACACATATGCTGCTTGTTTCACATTGAGCTTAGTCAAAATTGTTGTGACCCTAGTAGAACTCTTTTCATGCTTTCTTGATCAAGATCATGTACACACATCCACCGCCATGAGCTATCCTTCTAAATCAAGAAGATAGCATCCACCATATCCACCATATCCACCGTGAGCTATTCTTCTACACCGGAAGAAAGCCACTATCCATCCATCCATCCAAAGAAACACTCCATATATCCATTGCAAAATTCCTCTTTCAAAGTATTCATTGCAAACTAGGACTATGGCTATATATAAAAAAAAAATGCTCAAAAAAGAGAGCAAGCAAAAGATAGCCATAGCCTAGAAACTCCAAAAGAGAGAAGGAAAATTCAAAAAGGAGTTATTTCTTCCCATCCACCATTCCTCCGTTCTCCCACACACTTGCACATCTTGATCAAGATTGTTTGAATTGATGTTTTTTCTTGGATCCGGTCTTTTGACATAGCAATATTATGTGAACATGAGTGCTTCATATATCCCTACCTTGAGCTCCACATAAAGCCTTATTTAGAAGTAGGTGATTATAGGCAACACTTTGCCTTGGTGAGGAATCATACACATATTGAGTGATCCGAGAGAATCATTTGAGGAACTTGGTTTTTATTTTCAAAATCTTTTGAAAACCTCCGGAACAACATAGCGGAATCTAGAGCAAGTGATTAGTGCCCTGCAATTGTTCTATCTCTCAACCGCCCAAGACAATGAGGTGTAAAAGCCCCATGAATCGAGGTAAATGGGTAAGTTATGCGCCAATATATTTAATTCTAGGAAGAGTACTTTGTTGTGCGCATAGTATTATTGAGGAGTAGGACATTGTAGCAACTCCTGATCAACAACTTAAGTTTATCTTTGCTTCGGGACGAGCAAAGGGTAAGCTTGGGGGAGTTTGTTGACGGCTGTTAAGTACCATTTTTAACCGTCAACTATACTCAAATAAAGGAGAATTTGGCATTTCATACACGCATGCTTTATCACAATAATATAGTTTCACTTGTACTTGGAGAACTTTGTGCATGCAGGAGGAAATGTGAAGGAAACACCTCAAAAGGCAAGAAAACACACTTTCGACCAATCAGAGAGCGCCACATGGACGTCACACGGATTGAAGGGCCCATTTTCAGCACTTAACCGACGTAACTCCCTGCAATACCGCGCAAACCAACGTCAGGGCCCACAGGACAGCCACCTGGAGAAAGCACAGGCCAGGAGGGGCCACCCCCAGGTCGGCCGACCTGGTCAGGTCGGCCGACCCAGCCGGGCGCCCTCTCCGCCTGGGCTTCCACGTGTTGGCTCCTCCGCGACTCCTGATGACGGTTTGAGATGCCTTCCGTGGCGGTTACGCTCCCTTGCCGACCTATTGAGGCTATAAATAGGAGGGTGTGCCTTCACACTCAACACACACCACAAGAAGCATTTCTCTCTTGCTAGTAGTAGTTCTTGGAGTTTTAGTGGAGTTAGGCTGAGTCTAGAGCTCTCTAGTCCCAAGTCTTCACTTGGAATTGGTATGGCTCTTGTATCTTTTCCCTTTTGTAAGACTTTACTCTTATCAATATATATATCTTTTCTATATAGTTGTGCTTGGGTCATGAGTTTCTTGTTTGATTTTGTGATCCATATATGTGATAGTATCGTCTACTTGTGTGATAGTAGTTTATATTTATTATACTACTATTGTCATGCTAGTTATATACCGTCACTATAGTCTAGTTTATATGTTATAGTCTCTATGCTTAGTTTTAGCTGATAAAGTATAGCATGGGTTTGGTGATCGTATTCGTACGGTAGCTCTGCCTCGTTAATAGTAATCGCGGAGGGGCAGAGTGCTCTTTGGTCATGCAAGTATGGTACTTGGGTGACTGATTTGCATCAATTATTCGTTAGTCTACTGGTTCGTTGAGGTAGGCGGCAGGTGGTGACAGCCCTGTCCGTCCTTTGAAATCCTCCCCGCTAGGCTAGTGCGTAGGCTCTTGGCGGAAGTCGCCTGTGGATGCAGGGGTAAGTCCGTGCCTGAAGTGCTATACTATTGACTGCTGAACCTGAGTGTGGGTCTGTATGTATTCTACTTAGGCTATGTAACTGTATAGGAATGTATAGTAGGAGTAGCTTAGCCTAGTCTTTCCTCCACTAGACTTTATTTATTTAGTAGGAATCTTCTGTGTGTGTCACACTACCCGGTTATTATCATGTACCTGCCTGTCTTGGTTAGATATCCTTGCTAATTGTTAACATGATCTTATATGTTAGTAACGCTTCTTGATCATACCCTTCCTTTGGGATAAACAAATACGATACCCTGAATACTTCCGGGTGAAATGCTACAGCGGTATTCTCCGTGCGCTTGCGGATTTTACCTACTTGACTCTGGGACATATTAGTGAACCGTTTCTGGCCCCGTGCCGGGAATGATTTATTAATATGGCTTAGCAAAAGTCAACAAGCATTTCTGGCGCCGTTGCCGGGGAAGGCGTATGATCTAAGAAAAAATTACTAATGTATATAGTAGTGTTGCAATTATTAAGGCTATCTCCTAGGCAGGCTAACCTTGCTTTGTTTTCTGCATTTTGTATGAAAACAGGG
The DNA here is from genome assembly GCA_030378355.1 of Eleusine indica. Lineage (NCBI taxonomy): Eukaryota > Viridiplantae > Streptophyta > Magnoliopsida > Poales > Poaceae > Eleusine > Eleusine indica. Next base: position 33,845,190 of record CM059500.1, read on the forward strand.
TAGTGTATGACTGGTTTCGACTTGCCGACAAACTTCACTGAAGATCCTGAGTCACTCCTGAGAAGGACACGAGCTAGGCTCACCCCTCCTCGTAAGGAGACTCGGCCAATCGAACCTGTCATTCCCGCACCATCAAGCTCTGAGCAAATGGCCGACAAGACCCTCCGCGAGTTCTCCGCTCCCTCCGCTGCCAACATCCCTACGGGACCAGCTGGCAATGTGGGAGATGCGAACTTCGAGATCAAGACCGGTCTCATCACCATGGTGCAGGCTAGCCCATTCTGTGGGAAAGCCAATGAGGACGCTAGTGCTCATCTCCAGCAATTCCTGGAGATTTGCAACACGTTCAAAAAGAAGGATAGCCTCATCACATTCATGAAGAACTTCCTTGAGAAGGAGAAGGTTGCACAGCAACAACTGATGAAGGCAAGGAGGCAAAGGTCACACATTAAGCAACAGCCTCCGAAGTCCACAGGGCAGCAACCTCCGAGGTCTGCAAAGAAACAGGCTGTGAAGCCTGCAAAACCGCAGCCTCCGAAGCCCGAGAAGCCACCGACCGCAACAAAGACCAAGAAGGTGTGGCGAACGAAACAAGAAGCATCATCCGTGTCTTCATCTCCGGGACCGGACAACGCTTCATCGAGCTGAACGCCGGAGAAAAGTCCCGCTCGTCGGACTTTAAAAGGTGAGTCCTCGCCGGGAGGTTAAACCGGTAGTTATCCATATTTGCTCTTTTAATTGCATATTTGCTTTCCACCACATTTCGATTTTTCCCGACCACTGCATTTCTGCATTTTTGAATTTTTCCAGCCACCTTGGAATTTTTCAAAACTCATTTGCATTTTTAAAAATTTAGAAAATAGGTTTTTGGGCTTTCCATTTTGAAAAGATTTTTTTGTCGAGCTTTTTGAGCAAAAAGGCAGCAGGGGACAAATCCCCTAGCCGTTGGGGAACACATAGGAAAAAGAGGGCTGCCAGGAGGCCCACCTGCCAGGTCGGCCGACCTGGTGGGGTCGGCCGACCCCCTGGCCCCACCTTTTCCTGTGCTCCTTTCTCCCAACGGCTATATGGCCGTTGCTCTGTCTCTTTCTAACGGCCATCTTGCTTCCTTGGCTGTAAAAACCGCCCAGGAGGGGGAGCTTCACCATTCCAAGCTCATCTTTCACTCCCCTCCTTTGCTCACTTGTTGCTCTCCCAAAATTTCGTGTTCTTCAACTTTACTACAGCCCCAAAAACCCAAAAAAAATAATTCCCCTCTGTTTTAGTGCATTTGCAAGTTGTTGTGAGAAGAAAACCAATTTCGGAGAAGCTCGGGTTTGTCGTTTTCACTAACGCTCACCCGAACACTTGTTCGATCTTGTTTTTGTTCTTGTCTTGTGTTTGTTCTTGTGTGCAGCCATGTTCAACCGAATGAAGCAAGTCGCCGGAATCAAGCGGAGAAAAAGCACTCGTGCAAGCACGAGTCAAGCATCCTCCGTCGAGCTCACACCAAGTCCGGGGCATGGTGACCCCGAAGCTGAAATTCCGGAGGAAAGGCCGGGCTTGCTCATCACCGAGGAGCATCTCGACATCAAGGACGACCGCGAGGGCCAAGCCATCGCGCTCATGAGAGAACGGCCATTCGCCCACACCCGACGCTTCGATCCGGACTTCCTCGAGAAAATAGGTATGAGAGAAGAATTTGCCTCTATTTTTCGCACTATGGGTTGGCTAAATTTCGTAGAAGTAGATGAGCCGGGTTCTCGTTTGCTTACTATGCAGTTTTTATGCACCCTTAGAAAGTATGATGAAGGCATTTCTTTTCGCTTGTTTGGGCAAGAGCGCTTGGTCACATGGGGTGATCTTCATGCTATGCTAGGTCTAAATCCTAAATGTAGGCTAGACTTAGATAAAGCGCTAAAGGGGTTCCATAAAGAAAGTTTTTGGAAAAAGATTTCCGGAAACGAGTGGGGTTCCAAGCCTAGAACAAGTGCCATCCATAATCCTACACTTAGATTTATGCATGTGTGGTTGGCTATGACCTTGTTTCCTCGAGGTGACATTAGGGTTGTCCGGCAAGATGAATTGAAAATACTTTATGCCATGGTTAAGAAAATTAGGGTGTCACCCGCGGAATGCATGATTGATCAATGGTTAGACAATATAAAGTTGACAGGACCAATTGAGTGCACCTCTTTAGTTACTCGCATTGCGCAGAAGTGTGATCTGCTTGAGAATGTTCATGTTGAATATTTGACGGTAGATAGAGAATTTCTAGGCGAGGACTATTTTGTGCAAGGACATACTTTGAAACATGGTCCAAATAATACCTTGATCTATCACTTTCCCGGGTATACAAATGAATTCCCGTTACCTAACCCGGGTCTTCGTTTGTATCACTGTCGGGCACTAACCCTCCCACTTGAGCCAGTGGGAGAAGTTCGCAGGCATAGTGTTTCAGGGCGACCGACACGTTCCCGTAGGCATATGGAGCCTACACCGGAGTTTCACACTCCAACCGGAGATCCGGTATGGGAGCAGCCCCCGCCATAGGACGAGGCGGGTGCATCAACATGGCAGGTCGGAGCATGGGAATCTCAGTACAATTACCCCATGCAGACGTCATCAAGTTCAAGCGGACCGCCATCCTTTGCCACTCGGTCATTCTCATCCCGTGGGTTCCGTGAACTCAACTATGGGATGGCCGAGTTGACAAGGAGGGTGAACGACATTGATTTGCGCACCGAGAGCATGCAACAAACTCTCACGCAACATGTCACCGACACCCAGCAATGGCAGAATTTCAGCGACAACCAATTCCGCCAGCTGAACGCGATGATGGCTCAGAATCAGAGCAATTGGGATGCCTTCTTCCGCTCCCAAGGCTACGACCCGAACCAGCAGATGAGCAAGAACAAGCTTGGGGGAGGACCCTCCTTCTCACGGTAACTTGTATCTTTCCCCTTCCCTTTATTTCTTGCATTTGCTAAATCTGAAATTCCATAAAAATTTGCAAAATATAAAAAGAACAAAAATATTTCCCTTTTTCATGCGCGGTATGAATGTGTATAATTTTCCTATGTTGAGATGATGAATAGTTGCTCTGTCCTTTATTCCTCTCTAATGCTAGTTTACAACTCAGTACTCTCTCAAGAGTTAGGTTTGTTGGTAAATCTTGCCTTGAACTTGAATCTTGTGGGTAGCATATGCATTCTCTAGTTCTAAGTTGTTGAGAGGTATGATATCATAGATAGGGCTGCTATGATCTTGCTCAACGTAAAGCTTGAATTCCGGAGTTTTATTTTTCAAAATGACAAATTAATAAGTTCCTCAATGATGAAATTCCCACCACAGCCATATGTAGTGTTTACATTTGAAAACCTTTACACATATGCTGCTTGTTTCACATTGAGCTTAGTCAAAATTGTTGTGACCCTAGTAGAACTCTTTTCATGCTTTCTTGATCAAGATCATGTACACACATCCACCGCCATGAGCTATCCTTCTAAATCAAGAAGATAGCATCCACCATATCCACCATATCCACCGTGAGCTATTCTTCTACACCGGAAGAAAGCCACTATCCATCCATCCATCCAAAGAAACACTCCATATATCCATTGCAAAATTCCTCTCTCAAAGTATTCATTGCAAACTAGGACTATGGCTATATATAAAAAAAAAATGCTCAAAAAAGAGAGCAAGCAAAAGATAGCCATAGCCTAGAAACTCCAAAAGAGAGAAGGAAAATTCAAAAAGGAGTTATTTCTTCCCATCCACCATTCCTCCGTTCTCCCACACACTTGCACATCTTGATCAAGATTGTTTGAATTGATGTTTTTTCTTGGATCCGGTCTTTTGACATAGCAATATTATGTGAACATGAGTGCTTCATATATCCCTACCTTGAGCTCCACATAAAGCCTTATTTAGAAGTAGGTGATTATAGGCAACACTTTGCCTTGGTGAGGAATCATACACATATTGAGTGATCCGAGAGAATCATTTGAGGAACTTGGTTTTTATTTTCAAAATCTTTTGAAAACCTCCGGAACAACATAACGGAATCTAGAGCAAGTGATTAGTGCCCTGCAATTGTTCTATCTCTCAACCGCCCAAGACAATGAGGTGTAAAAGCCCCATGAATCGAGGTAAATGGGTAAGTTATGCGCCAATATATTTAATTCTAGGAAGAGTACTTTGTTGTGCGCATAGTATTATTGAGGAGTAGGACATTGTAGCAACTCCTGATCAACAACTTAAGTTTATCTTTGCTTCGGGACGAGCAAAGGGTAAGCTTGGGGGAGTTTGTTGACGGCTGTTAAGTACCATTTTTAACCGTCAACTATACTCAAATAAAGGAGAATTTGGCATTTCATACACGCATGCTTTATCACAATAATATAGTTCCACTTGTACTTGGAGAACTTTGTGCATGCAGGAGGAAATGTGAAGGAAACACCTCAAAAGGCAAGAAAACACACTTTCGACCAATCAGAGAGCGCCACATGGACGTCACACGGATTGAAGGGCCCATTTTCAGCACTTAACCGACGTAACTCCCTGCAATACCGCGCAAACCAACGTCAGGGCCCACAGGACAGCCACCTGGAGAAAGCACAGGCCAGGAGGGGCCACCCCCAGGTCGGCCGACCTGGTCAGGTCGGCCGACCCAGCCGGGCGCCCTCTCCGCCTGGGCTTTCACGTGTTGGCTCCTCCGCGACTCCTGATGACGGTTTGAGATGCCTTCCGTGGCGGTTACGCTCCCTTGCCGACCTATTGAGGCTATAAATAGGAGGGTGTGCCTTCACACTCAACACACACCACAAGAAGCATTTCTCTCTTGCTAGTAGTAGTTCTTGGAGTTTTAGTCGAGTTAGGCTGAGTCTAGAGCTCTCTAGTCCCAAGTCTTCACTTGGAATTGGTATGGCTCTTGTATCTTTTCCCTTTTGTAAGACTTTACTCTTATCAATATATATATCTTTTCTATATAGTTGTGCTTGGGTCATGAGTTTCTTGTTTGATTTTGTGATCCATATATGTGATAGTATAGTCTACTTGTGTGATAGTAGTTTATATTTATTATACTACTATTGTCATGCTAGTTATATACCGTCACTATAGTCTAGTTTATATGTTATAGTCTCTATGCTTAGTTTTAGCTGATAAAGTATAGCATGGGTTTGGTGATCGTATTCGTACGGTAGCTCTGCCTCGTTAATAGTAATCGCGGAGGGGCAGAGTGCTCTTTGGTCATGCAAGTATGGTACTTGGGTGACTGATTTGCATCAATTATTCGTTAGTCTACTGGTTCGTTGAGGTAGGCGGCAGGTGGTGACAGCCCTGTCCGTCCTTTGAAATCCTCCCCGCTAGGCTAGTGCGTAGGCTCTTGGCGGAAGTCGCCTGTGGATGCAGGGGTAAGTCCGTGCCTGAAGTGCTATACTATTGACTGCTGAACCTGAGTGTGGGTCTGTATGTATTCTACTTAGGCTATGCAACTGTATAGGAATGTATAGTAGGAGTAGCTTAGCCTAGTCTTTCCTCCACTAGACTTTATTTATTTAGTAGGAATCTTCTGTGTGTGTCACACTACCCGGTTATTATCATGTACCTGCCTGTATTGGTTAGATATCCTTGCTAATTGTTAACATGATCTTATATGTTAGTAACGCTTCTTGATCATACCCTTCCTTTGGGATAAACAAATACGATACCCTGAATACTTCCGGGTGAAATGCTACAGCGGTATTCTCCGTGCGCTTGCGGATTTTACCTACTTGACTCTGGGACATATTAGTGAACCGTTTCTGGCCCCGTGCCGGGAATGATTTATTAATATGGCTTAGCAAAAGTCAACAGATGCCATACCCGTCGCTACAAAGCCATTTGACCCGTCGCTAAAAACCGTTTTTTTGTAGTGAGGTTTTCCTTTTTTTTCCTCGAAACGGCTTGCTTTTTTTAGTTTCTTCTCCTCTGGTGCTCACATGAATTAAATCGTGTCATCCTTCCTTCCCAGCTAACAAATCGCTGATCACCACATAACGTATACAAAGCACTGTTCTTCTGGGATCAGTAAGAAAAGGACGTGACGGAACAAAGCGTTGGGTTTTCGGTCTCAGAGATACGCACATTTTCATTAGCATAGCATATATCTCCTCCCGGTAAATAAAGTTGATGTGTTCTTGCACATATAATCCAACTTACATTATTGTATTCAACGAGGCATTCTTTTTTTTTTTTGGCAGGGGAACGAGGCATTCAACGAGGCACAATTAGTGCGTGCATTATCAACTGGTACTGCCTGTGCAGAATTATTTCTTGCTTCCAATCTTTCTGCTTGGAATACGCACAAACATAATCACTGGTATCGACATCCAGAACAAAGGCCAAATTAGAAAGCACATGCAAATGCAAGTGATGAGAGGCAACCGGACACAAAGCTTGCTACGCATACAGTTTCGTAACATTCCTGCCACTACATGGTATTCTATGCAAGCTAATCAACATTGAGAAGTTCATTCATCATTTTGTGTCAAAAAGAGTTTCATATAATTTATTTTTATGGAGACTTAGTTGCAACTTCGACGAAGGACCAAGCGTGACTGGTGGATTTACAAAGCCTCTTTCAATTTCGTGTTTCAAAGCATTCAAGTACAGTGTAACTTATTAAAGTTGTGGTTGAGGAGGCTGTTAGAGTGTTTTAAGCTCCATTCACGTTCTACATATGGTTCATGGTCGAGCAATCTCATGGACAAGATCTTGGTACTCTGAATCCATAAGTCCATAGGTTTTAACTTGACCTGGATGCATGGTGCGCACCGAATGATGCGTGGATACATATATATAGGCTCTACTGACAGACCACGGAACGTATCCGTCTGTAACAGCTTTCATGTACCTTGACCTATATATGACATGTGCAAAGCATTTGTACTCTAGACTAAAAGTTTGCATATATCACAACCTGTGTACCCTTACCAGTGTGGTATTCATATAGAAACTAATACTGTATTTTTTGGAGATAGAAGAAGGTATACTGATCCAATTACATGCATTCTCATTGTTCATTAACATTAAGGGAAAAGGCCCATGACCGAACTGAAACCTGCTAGGCGAATTGGAAACCTCCACCAAACCTGACATTGAAATTTGGCAATCACATGTATAGTAAAAAGAATAAAACAGGTGGCTACAGATTAATTGTTTGTGATAATAATCCAGAGATGCATTAGAAAGCGAGAATAACAAGTTGTGAGAAAACTTTTTGAATGCTAGAATGACAACTAAATTTAGATGCAGTAAATACTCTGCGCACAAAATTAGACACCCTTGTGTTGCTCTTTGTAAGGTGAGTAAATTAAGCATAACAAGAATTATTATTGAACCTGAATCTAGAAACCTAGTTGCACCTTTAAGTGGAACCACACTTGATTCCTCTCCATTGGGTAGGATGTTGACTTGATTCCTTATTATAGCACAATTCTTTCTTCCAAACACTGGAGCAGCCCTAAAAACTTTAGAGTGGAATCCAAGGCAAGAATACATGGCACCATCCTATGTTCCATGCCAAGCAAACTAGTATGTCTTAATGCCAAAGCTTCAACCGTTATTGTTTATTGGAGTGTGGAAAGTCATCCTATGTCGCAGGTTTAGCCTGCACAGATTCTGCACATGCATGACTAGTCTAGAAGAACAACACAGTGATTTCAAGTAGTAATTACATATACGACTCATGTAACCTTAAGAAATTTCGTGTATGAGGTTATGAAACTATGTATATTCTGTTAGGAGAAAAATAATATCATAGAAATGCTTTTCATAGAAGTTGCAGAACACATGTATCCTTTCTCTTTGGCAAGACCACTAGTCATAAGAGCTCAAGTTGCACAAGTATACATATAATGAAGTCAACTACTATTTACCTTATTTCTCTGCGATTTTCCTATGATAATGAATCTTGTTTAAGTAGCAGAAATACTTTTGTGAGCATATGGGCATGTGCCCCAGACTGACATGGACAGACTAAGAGCAGGGCGAAGCTACCCTTCACCGTCGGTGTCAGCTGACACCGACGATTTCGCACAAAACCAGTGTAAAATTGACCTTCTTTATCGATAACCACATTGCTGACCCCATCAAAAATACTTGCTGACACCGGTGGCCTCGGCCGCTGGCTTTACCCCTGACTAAGAGCCCTTTGATTCTAATCTGATGGCTCTAACAAGCTTGGATTTGACATAGAGTGTTTAAATCTGATGTTTTCATACGATAAATCATGATTTGACATAGAGACATGTGGGTAACTGATTTCACATGTATTATAGTACAGTAGTCACTGATTTGATATGTATATTTGACCATAATTTATAGTTAAACTAAGGTGGGCACATGCCCCTGGGGTAAACAAGCATACTTTATAAATAATGTTATATATATCAAACCATGAATAATGTTTAGTAAGAAAATATAATGTCGTCAATGTACTCATGGGAATAGTTTTGCTAGCGAATTCCGCATACAGAGAGAGAGAGATACCTATCAATAAAATACTCCAAAGGCTTCAGGATCGAGGTCCAATAATACTGAACCATGAACTAGAAAAGGCATGAGAGAGAAATATGGCTAGTAATTGTCAAACTTTAATTCTTAAACTACAAGTCCAACCCTAGCCATACATGGCTCTGAACGGATACATTAACCCTACTGTAGCCAACAACAAGCATCAATCTCCAAAGGTAATTTCCCATCTCATTCCTATCAACAAGATACTCCAAAGGCTTCAGGATCAAAGTCCACTAAAATACTGAAGCATAAAGTAGAAAAGGCATGACAGTTATTTTATCATAATGATTTGGCATTAAGACATACTAGCTAGTTTGCTTGGCATAATGATTCTGCTTGCCTATATGGTATTATGTAGTAATAAACTAGTATGTCTTGATGCCAAAGCTATGTCGTTCAGGATCTCCAAAGGTTAGAGTCATGGGAGCTTACTACAGTTATTTTACCATAATGATTCTCCTTGCCTATACGGTATTAAGTAGTAATAATCTATATATAGCTAGAAGTCGACATGCCTTACCAATATGTTAGTTGTTGAGGACACGGAGCATTCAAAACAAGCAACATTTGGATATAATGGCTCCAAAAAGAAACTACAGTGGCTTAAGCTCATCAGCATAATTATACAATCTATAGATGCAAGATTCCATCACATGTAGCTATCAAAATAGAAACAAGAGGGAGCGGTATGGAATTCAAGATTAGTACTAGAATCCTCAAATTGAAATGGTATATAGTATATAAAGATTTAATGTCTAAATTCTAGTGTTGTATCTTATGCCATAATAAATGAACTATTTTAGTCTACATCACTTTTGTATTGATTGTATATTTGGTTCAGTCTAGAATGGACTGAAAAAAGAATTGAGAGCATCTGCGACCCCGAACCAGAAATTGACTTGAGGTTCCAACATACCTATGTGGGGCTCCAGATCCAAAATTTTTCAAGATGATTTCCCTACGAATTGCTTGCAGCTCTAGGGAACCTTGTCATAGTGGCAAGCCACGTATGCATGTCTCTCGTTCTTCCGTAGGAAAATGGAGGAACTGTAGGGAGCATTTAACGTCCCATACAACTTCCAAATCTTGTCCTAGGGATACAGAATTTCCCATGAATGCACAAATATTCCTAGGGAATGCTCAAAACCGTACGGAACTGGGGAATTCCAGTAGTGAGGCTGCATGTATCCGTTGCTGTCTGGCAACGCATATTTGTATTACTTGCCAATGGATATGCATACTCCCTCCGGTATCCAAACTAAGGTCGTTTAGGACCATGTTTAGCATACTAAGAAGCAATTAATTTAGATCTAATTTTCCATCCTTGCCCATATTAAATAGGGCGCAACGCCGCAACCCCTGTCCTACAAAACGACTGCACAAAGTTCGAGTGGCTAGCGCAGTCGGTTTAATGGCTCAACGCCTGGGTTCGATTCTTGGATTCCTAATTTTTGCTCTTTTGCATGGCATTTTTTGGGACTGTTTTTAATACGCATTGAAATTACTAGCTGCATGCATGCAGGGGCAATACGGTCCCAAATCAACTTGACTTTGTAAAACAAACTGAGTTTTAGAATCTCTCTCCGATGCCAGGACGTCCTTAGTTTTGATACCGGAGGGAGTACATCATAGGGTGTTTTCTTTTCTCGCTAAAGTATGTAACAGGTTTACCGTCTTGTATCAAAACACCACCAATGCCTACTCTTCTAACATCACATCCAATCTCAAAAGTTTTATCAAAATTTAGAACTTGTAGCAATGGTGCATGTGTAATCTTGTCCCTCAAAGCATAGAAGGACTCATGATGTGCGTTATCCCAACAGAACTCAACGCCCTTCTTTGTCAACTCATGCCATGGTGAAACAATGGTGCTGAAATCTTTGACAAACCCATGGTAGAAACCTGTGAAATCAAGAAAACTCCTCACCTATGTGATAGTTTGGGATACCGGCCAGCTCTTCATGGCTTCAATCTTCATCTCGTCCTTAATTTCCTGTCGAGTCACAACATACACAAGAAAAGAGACCTGATTCATGCAAAAGGTGCACTTCTTAAAGTTACCAAATAAACATGAAACTTACAAAGCATTAAAAACAACACGCAAATGATCCAAATATTCATCTATTGACTTACTATAAACCAAGACATCATCAAACTAAACTACCACAAATTTGCCAATGAAAGCTCTTAAAACTGTTGACGGTCATTAACTACCATTTCTGGCCATCAACATTACTCAAAATAGAGAAGGATTGTAGATTCCCACCATGCATGTTAGTTAGAATTAATAAATATCCACTATTGCTTGGAGAATCACTAACATGCAGAAGAAATATCAAAAGAGAGGAGAAAACACACCAATATGGCGAAGAAACACAATGTCATCCAATCGGAGTTCGCCAACACGGATTCCCACGGATCAACTGGCCCACCTGCAGGACCAAACCGACATACAGAAGGCCTAAGCCATGGAGAAGCAAAGGGGACCCACCTGGTAGGGCTCCCGAGGTGGCAGAACCCTAGTGGGCCCACCACCTGTTCGGCCAAACAGAAGGCCAGCCCACTGAGGCGCATTTTTCTATGGCGGTTCTCCACCGACTTCCCAAAGGCGGTTGTCCCCGTTAGGGCGAGAGTTACCGACCTCAGAACCACCTTTGGATAACTATAAAAGGAAGGGTGTGGCTCACTCCTCAACACACACCAAGAAGCATTACTCTCTTTACCATTTCATGATTTCGTTTAGTTTTAGTGAGGTTAAGCTTAGAATAGAGTCTTCTCCAAGTCTTCCTTGGAGTTGTGGTATAACTCTTGCATCTTTCTTCTTTTGTAAGACTTTATTCTATTTAATATATTTAGTCTTTCTATATAGTTATGTTTGGGTCATGTGTTTCTTGTTTGATTATATGATCCACTCATGTATGTGGTTATTATGCTTGCATGTTAGTAACGTAGTCATACTATATTACCATGTTAGACATAAGCCCTTACTATAGTCTTTATTTATATCATTATAGTAATGCATGACTAATGTGTGACTTAGATCATTTCCATGTGCTTAGTGTTCACTTAAATGTGATTACCCCTTTTTTGATCCATCGCTTAAGGGATTAGGAGTATTGTTCTAGATATGTAAGCGAGGTGCTTAGATCAATAGAGTGCATTATTTGTTGTGTAGCCCATGGATTGCTAGGGGTATGCAGTAGGTGGTGACAACCCCATCTGTCCTTTGAAATCTCCCACGTTTGGCTATGCAATAGGCTCTTGGCTGGAATCGTACTGTTGATGCACGGGAAAACCAGATGTCCAGGGTGTGATGATTTGATTGTCTTGCATTGTCAATGTATCTGTATAATAGTATATAATGTAGACTATGTAACTATATAAAAGCAACATAGGAACTTAGCTCTTTCTTTGTCCTTCTCCACTAGACTAATATTTATCTAACTTGAGTATGCTATCTCTGTGTCCACTACCATGTGTATCTTTATCCTTACCCCTGTGAGGACTTTGTCTCATAATCCAATATGCAAATATCTAGAATATGGTAATTAATCTGATCAATCATATGCCTTCCCTTGGGATAAAACAAATACGATACCCTGAATACTTCCGAATGAAATGCTACAACAGTATTCTCTATGCGCTTGCGGACTCTCTGCATTCGTTAAAGATTACCAATATACATTTCTAGGCTTTGCTGCTAAGGAAACTTCATGACGATGCTTAGAAATGCCAACAATTTCTGGAGATTTGTAGCACCTTCAAGATGAAGGACGTCTCTCAAGACGCCATTCGCCTTTGTCTGTTTCCATTCTCCCTTCTAGGGACGGCAAAACAATGGTTCGACGCGAACAAGGATCTTGTGGATACCTGGGAAAAGTGTTTAGCCATGTTCCTTGCCAAATTCTTCTTGCTGGGCAAAACCAAGGCCCTTCATGGAAGAATGTCACGCTTCCAACAGGAGTCCAAGGAGTCAATCTCCGAGGCTTGGGAGAAGCTACAAGAGTACATTGCCGCCTGTCCCCATCACTGGATAGATGAATGGCTTATCATCCAGAACTTTTACAACGGGCTGACTCCGCCGGCTCGTGACCATATTGATGCTATTGGGGGAGGAGCCTTCTTCTCACTGACCATTGGTAAGGTTAAAGAACTTATTGAGAAGATGGTTTGCAACCAAGGATGGAGTGAAGATCGTCTTCACTCATGCCAGCGGGGCATGCACACTGTTAAGGAGGTGGACATGCTAGCCGCTAAAATGGACCTCCTCATGAAGAAGATGGACGAGCAAGCCAAAGGGTATGAAGTCGGCACCATCAATGCCTTAGACACTCGCATGATGTGCGAGGTCTGTGGCAACACAGGTCACTCGGGCAATGACTGCCCTGAGACTCATGAGGACGTGTTGTACATGAACAACAACAATGGCTATCATCCACAAGGAGGCAACGGGTGGAATCAACCACGCTCGTATTATCAAGGAGGTAAGAACTTTAACTCTTCCAATAATCAACACTCTTTTAAAGATCTTGTCTTAGGCCAGGCCAAAATCAATGAAACCTTCACTAAAAAGCTTGCCGCCAATGACAAGACTTTAGAAAGTGTTAATGCTAAGCTATAAGGTCTTGCTTCTTCCTTTCAAAATCATCTTAGTTTTAATAAAATGCTAGAAACCCAACTTGCCTAGCTAGCTGCTGCTGTTCCTCTCCTAGAGTCAGGAAGATCCCGTGGCAACCCGAGTCTCCCGTTGAAAATATTAATGCGATGACCACGAGGGAGGGTAAGACCACTCGGGACCTACCATATCCTAACACTGCAGGGAAGGACAAGGAAGAAGGAAGACCCTCTGATAAGGACGAAGTGGTACACGACGGGAAGGTGACTCCACATGAGTTTTTTGACACCACTGCTATGTTGTTTCCCCATTGCAACAGGAAGCCGACTGTGGATGAGCAATTCACCCACTTTGTTGAAGTTATCCAGAAGATCCACATCAATGTGCCCTTATTGGATGCGATGCAAGTACCAACTTATGCCCGCCACCTCAAGGACATCCTCAGCAACAAGCTTCCAATGCCCACCATAGAAGTTGTGAAGTTGATGGAAGAGTTTAGCGCAGCTATACTCAATCGGCTTCCTGAAAAGAAGAAAGATTCGTGGTGCCCCACGATCACTTGCTCGATTGGGGTGCAGAAATTCGACCAAGCCCTGTGCGACCTTGGTGCGAGCATCAGTGTGATGCCCAAGGCGGTCTTTGACAAGCTGAACTATACAACTCTATCACCTACACCGATGCAACTTCAGCTGGCCGATTCATCGACCCGCTATCCTGAGGGAATTGCAGAAGATGTTCCAATAAAAATCCGGGATTGCTTCATCCCTGTGGATTTTGTGGTGCTTTACATGGATGTTGAGAAGGAAATGCCGCTCATTCTTGGGCACCCGTTTCTGAGCACCGCTGATGCACACACTGATGTTGGGGCCAGAGAAATCCATTTCCTCATCAATGGGATGGAGGAGAGGTTTGATTTTTGGCCAAGGAGAGAGCAGTGCTCAATGTTCAAGATCTAGTGCAGGATAAACTCAATGAATATTCAAAAGGTCAAAGTAATACCCCCGAAGAAGGATAGCCTCATTCTCTACATGAAGAAGATCATGGCAAATGAGATGTCGTACTGTTTCGAGAAAAAGAACCGACCTACGGCATGGCCAGGACTATGGGCGAAGCCACAGCCTGTTAAATCTAAGAAGCCACTGACCGCACCAAAAATGAAGAAGTGTGGCAAATTTCTGGTCGTATCTACGCACCCACTTATATTCCGTAAGAGGACGGTGTACGATTGTAGCACTTTTTCCCTTGAATTGAGTATTCCAAGGTTTATCGAATCCACTAGGACCTTAGGGATTTATTAAACAAAGTTAACAGTAAAAGATCTAGTCAAGGCTACTGTCAAAGTCAGGTTGCATGAGGGGGAGACTGACCAGCGCAAAGGTGCGCCAGACAGTAAACCTGTCGTTGCGCCGATCGGCGCAGGAGTCGAGCCGATCGGCACACTTGGTGAAACTGAGCCAAAGTGCGCAAGATTGCACATGGTTGGAATGATTCATGGCTATATTAGAATGAATTTCGAGAATAAGCATGTCATATACCATCCCCCCACTAAAAATTTTGCTAGTCCCTTAGCAAACAGCAGAGTTTTTTTTTCCCACTGCTGCGCCGATCGGCTCAGGGTGCGCCGATCGGCTCTCAACCCAAATTCACCAACATTTGTTGGTATTTGATTTGTGTGGCTGCAACATTTATTCAAGAACTAAATATAGCCAGAAATATAGGATGTGGTCAAGGAATTCAACAAGATATTTTGGGTTTATGGTAGTGTACTCAGTGGAATTGAATTTTTGCATGAGTAATTTCAAGGCTAGAAAAAGATACACAAAGAATTGCCATCTTAATAAAGTTCATACCAAAAAGAATTAAATCCTAACCGAACTCAACCATCAATTTAATGTTTATCTACATATCAAAGGTTCATGAGTATTGTTCAAAATATGGCACTGGTAGGTAAGGATCTTGAAAACAATAAATTCCAAAGTTCACAACATGAAAATCTATTTTTGAAAAGATTGGTACTAAGTTATCATCACAAACTGGACAACACAAATGAAGCACATGGGTACTCAAAATTGCTCCACATAAGACATATTTGCCGAATAATCATTAAGTGTAAGTTTGAAATTTTATTCAATGCTCAACATTATTTGGTCTTCATCAACACTTTTCAAGAAAGAATAAATAATTCAATTCTCCTGAAAGAGCATAACCGCTACCATTATATTAAGATCAAAACTCGAATACATGGTGATGATTTTTGCACACACTTGCATGAAAATAAAACTACTACTAACACACTTGCATGAAAATAAAACTACTACTAACAAACTTACATGAAAGTAAACACACCCGATACATGGTTTCCCAACCCGCTCACACACACATAAGCAAATAAAGAAAAAGACTATAAAAGATAAAAGAAAATGCAAACCGGGAAACTGATACACGTGCCAACTCCTAGGTACTCTAGTCATCCGAAAGTGGAGTCAGTGGCTGATCGAAGCCATAGCACCGCGCCTTGAGTCGCTCGAACTCCTCCACCATCGTATCGTGGTTGTACCTTCATTGGAACGTGGCTTCCTCCACGCGCTCGATGTAGTGCATGTTGTTGTCGAGGTACCCCTGCATGGGCACGAAAAAGTCTGCACCGGGCACAGGAGGCACCACTGGTACACGCCCTTGGTACCTATAGTCGATACTCGCGCTGCAGTAGGGTGCGCCGAGGGCTGTGAACCACCCGCTACGTCGCTCCACCCTGACTGGTACTGCTGGTGCTCCTGGCATGACCCCTAGGAGTCCTACTTGCCGTCGGCTTCTATAGATGTGTCCGGCTGTCGAACCCACCCACGGCGGTCCTTGAGAACTCGGCCCCCCTCCAGGAGACCTTCCTCAAGCCAATTTCTTCCCTCCAGCTTGCGAGGGAGAAAAACTCCTAGTTTCGCACACGGGAGTTTTACGTTGGTGACGCCGACATGGAAGCCGGCACGAACACTTCCCGTGACAATATTGCCACGAGTCATATTCTCGCCGATCTTCATCGCGCACTCCCACTTGTCAGTGCGCCCTCCCGGTCCGTCGCCGTCGCAAACGATGGCTGCTAGGCGTTGAAGATAGGCCCCGAAGGCCAACTTCTTGCTTGCCTTGCCCCTCTTGTCAAGCCAACCCCGCACCATCACCGACATGGGGTTGCAATGAGACGGACTCATGATGGCGTTGTAGAGCCACCACAAGTCCGCATCGGTGACGTTGCTGGAGTCGACCTTGTCGCCTATGCGCGCCGCCAACCACCGATGGAAGACTTGAATGGTCGGGCTGCGGATGTTGCCGTGCTTCATTTCTTCTACAAACGAGAGCCGCCTCCAAAAGGAGTCCAACTCCCCGCGTCCCAAGATGCCGGTGACGTCGGCGTTGACGTCGAAGCCGAAGGCTTGAGCCGCTGCCTCCATGGTCACCGTGTGGCTGATGTCGCGGACGCGGAAGTTGACGGCCTCGCTACCGTCTTCAATGGTGCCAAGCCTCATCGTAGAGGCAACCTCGGTGACGATGTTGAGGTTGTAGTCCATGGGGAGGAGGTGAAAATCCACCCAGCCGAGGTTGTCTAGCATCCCCTTTAAGTCCTCCCACATGTCGATCGAGGTGAGGAAGGTCTCGTCCAAGTCGAAGTTGGGGATGAACCTTCCCCTCACCGCGAGGTAGTGCCGCTGTTCCTCCACGCTCAAAAGGGTGAAGCCCTCCTCCACCGGGCGCGGCATGAATGCTGGCGGTGGTGGTGATGTGGGAACCCCACGGCTTGCCGCCGTTTGGCTCCTCGTAGCATGCCCTGTTGGAAGGGACACGCCTAAGACGGAGTGGCGGGCGCGGATCTCGTATGTCGCCGCTGCTGAGCCGGTGGATGCACCACGCACCGACATGTCATCGTGAGCGTCGGAGCCACCCCTCGCCGAGGAGTCACCGCTCGACTCGCTGCTGCCGCCGGAACTGCTTCCCCGGCGCAGCCTCTTGCCCAACTTGCCGACGGAGGAGCGGAGACGATCCATCTACGAAAATTGCGGAACGTGTGTGAGATCGTGGGTAGTAGGGAAGGTGGAGATATTACCAGGATGTTGTGCCGAATGGGGGCGCCTGGCCTCCCTTTTATAGTGTGGAAAACTTCCAGGAGAAGTAACCGCCGTAAAATTTCAAAATTTGAGAGCGCGCCGATCGGCACGGGTACCTGCGCCGATCGGCACAATTCAAATTTTGAATGCTCTGACCACTCTGATGCTTGATTCTCATCCTTTATATCGCTTCCTGGCACATCATGTTGGTTGGCAGGGGAACAACACGGAATCCTGATGCCTTGTTGGCGGCGCCAATCGGCTTGGGCCCGCGCCGATCGGCGCGCCATCTCTTTTTCAGCTTTTGGTCAATTCCGTGTCTCCTCTGCATTGCACACCTGCATAATAATCATACTTGTTTCTCAAAATCAATGCCTGCCGCCTTTGTCGCCCATTTGGGAACCGCATGGGTACCTGCGCCGAACGGCGCAAGTCCCTTGCCCCTCGTCTTTTGGTCCGGCGCTAATTCTGATGCCTCGTGTTCATATCTTTCACCTAATTTCCACTTCTCCAATGTTCCTGTAGTATTGGCATACGTATCGGGGCTCATTTGGTGGCCGCGCCGATCGGCGTGACGTCCGTTTTTGCTTCTAGCTCTTCGCTTCTTCTCTAGATGTTGTTCTTCATCCTTTCCTGCGTTATTTAGCAACCATTTTGCACACAAAAAATTAATTCAAAAAGATTTTTGATTACCTTGAAAACAGCTCCGTCTCTGAAAATTTCTGTGCTAGTTGATTTTTAGCACTCCTTCAATTCTGGGCGTCGTCGACCTTCGTCCTGACTTGGGCAATACTACGCCGATCGGCGCAAGCTCTGTTCCTTCCTGTTTTTGGTCTCTTTTTTTTTATATTCCTTCATTGTTAGTCTACAGTATGTATATACATAGTTTTGCACGAATAAATAGACAACGCAAGAGCACACAAGAATTAAGCACACACTTTTCTTTATTTTTTTATTCAGGAGATTGTTTTTATCACAAGCAAGCAAATTTAAAAACACCGGGTTGCCCTCCCGGCCAGCACTAATTAACTAAATGAAATGGGTTGCCCTCCCATAAGCACTAAATAACTTCTAAATCCCCCGATCATTGGGTTGCCTCCCAAGAGCACTCTAGTTATTTATAGGTCAAAGAGCTTGACCTCCCCGCAAACAATCAATCCTTAGTGTCGCGGTGCGGGATGTGAGGCCGCAACACTACAAGGTTATCTTATCTCCATGGTTCATATAGCTTGGACGACCTATCCATACATCCCCTCCAATTACTTTCGACGCCACGATGCCACGGTGTCTTGTATCTCTTCACTTCATCAATAGCACGACACTCTTCTCCCTTTGAGCGAAACTTGAAAGAGTAGGGAGTCTCACTTATATCAAAGCTTATCTCACCACTCCCAACATCAATACTTGCCTTGGCTGTCCTCAAGAAGGGTCTGCTAAAGATCAACGGGGTCCTCGTCCTCTTATCCATATGAAGCACAATAAAATCAACAGGGACGATATGATCTCCAATTTGAACAGGCACATCCTCAGCAATTCCATCAGGGAAGCATAACGATTGATCGGCTAACTCCAAACACATACCCGTAGGCTCTAATTCAGGCAAATTGAGATTTGTGAATATATGACGGGGCATAACACTTATGCTTGCTCCAAGATTGCACAAGCACCTATAAAATATCCTTGTTCCAATCATGCATTTGATGGTTGGTGATCCAGGGTCGGGTTTCTTCTCCAGTGCAACATCATTGATTGCCGCCGTTAATTTCTTAGTGACATTCACAACCTCCTCAGAAACTAGAGACTTCTTGTTTTGCATCATGTCCTTAATGTAGTTGGCATAGGTGGGAACTTGGATAGCGTCAACAAAAGGGACATCGATGTAAAGCTTCTTCATAATATCGACGAACCTTGCAAATTGCTCGTCGTGTTGCCGCGCTCTTTCTATCTTCGTCAGTAGTTGAGTATCCAGAAACGTGGCAGGGCCATGCTCTTCTGTCTCCACGCCCATTTTTGACCAGAGAGGTCATCATCCTCGTTGCGCTGATCGGCACTTTCAGGGAGCCGATCGGCGTTGACAGGGTCGTCGCGGCGATCGGCGCTGGGTGTGCGCCGATCAGCGCGGGGCTTCTTTGCTCCCGCAGAGTGCTCTGGATCTTCTGTTTGTTTTCCTGATCATGTAGCTATTGCCTTCAACTGCTCTGTAGACATTGTATTGCCAAGAATAGCCCCCTTGTTGCCTTGAATGGCTTGCGATAGCTGTCCTATCTGTTGCTCCATAATCTTGGTATGCTTCAAAATCTGCTCATTGGAGCTCCCAATTTCTATCACCTTGTTATTAATTCTCTCAAGGGCTCGATCAATCTCCTTGAATTTAGCTTGATTATCGTTGTTGATCTTCTCTTGAGCTTGGAAGAACTCATGACATTGGAGACGAAGTGGGATAGAATTTTGCATGGACGAACTAGGAGAGAAAGAACTCCCTTGTTGCTTATATTGGGGCTTCCATCCACAATTCTTAATATATTCTAGCATCTTCATCTCTTCAGGGCAATCTTTCTACACATAACCAAATTGTCCACACTCAGTACATGTGGAGCGTGATTCCGCCAGCTTGAGTGTCTCTTCCTTAGGGATATGAAGATTATTGTCTAACCTCCTTTGAATAGCATCGAGGCGATCTATAATCAAGTCTTCGTGAGTCTTCTTAATCACACTCTTCGCTACTCCTTTTGAAGGTTTCAAATTCCTTGAGCTTCTCTCACCATCCCATGATTGATTTTCAACTAGCAACTTGATCAAATTCTTAGCTTCGGTGGGGGTTTTTGACATGAATGATCCTGCAGCTAAGGCGTCCAAATGTTGACGTGATAAAAGATTCAATCCTGTGTAGAACTTCTCAACAACTTCTCCAACCGTCAGACTATGATGAGGGCATGCATCCATATATTCATTGTATCTTTCCCATGCTTCTCCAATGCTCTCATCAATATTCTGTGTAAATCCAAGAATCTTATTTTTCAAAGCTTGAGTCTTACCAGGGGGGAAGCATTTGGCCAAGAATTCAGCTGCTAACGCGTTTCATGCCGTTTTTACTGTGTTTTCTAATCCATTGTACCATTGCTTGGGGCGTCCAACTAGAGAGAAGGGAAACAGCCGCACACGCGCTTGGTCTCCTGTCAATCCCGCTATCTTGAATGTATTGCAAACCTCAAGGAAGTGCTGGAAGTGATGATTGGGATCTTCTGAACCTGTGAACAGTTGTTGCACCACTATTCCAACATATCTCTCCAATTGATACGGAAGTTGATCTTGAGCTTCTTGGAAATCTGTTTTGAAATACTAGTCAATTATGGCTTGAGACGATTAACCATAGGTACCTCTGCCATGTCCTCTTCTTCTTGCTCTTGAACTGAGTCTTCCACTGTGAATAATACTCAAGGTGTTGCGCGGACTGCTTCTAAATCTCCAAGTGACTTGCTTCTCTTCTCTGCTGTTCTCTTCTTGTGAAAGAGTCTTTCTGGATCATCGGCGTAATTAGAGGGTTTGTTTGACTTAGGACCGTCCATACTTGTTAGTTTCACTTAACAGAATATATGTACTAGAGAGACAAGTAAAGCACAATGACTAAACACTAATACATCAAACAATGTTTAAAAACCTGCTATGGTCCCCGGCAACGGCGCCAGAAAATAGAGCTTGTTGGTCGTATCTACGCACCCACTTATATACCGCAAGAGGACAGTGTACGATTGCAGCACTTCTTCCCTTGAATTGAGTATTCCAAGGTTTATCGAATCCACTAGGACCTTAGGGATTTATTAAACAAAGTTAACAGTAAAAGATCTAGTCAAGGCTACTGTCAAAGTCAGGTTGCATGAGGGGGAGACTGACCAGCGCAAAGGTGCGCCAGACAGTAAATCTGTCGTTGCGCCGATCGGCGCAGGAGTCGAGCCGATCGGCACACTTGGTGAAACTGAGCCAAAGTCCGCAAGATCTAGTAAATCTGTGGTTGCGCCAATCGGCACAGGAGTTGAGCCGATCGGCACACTGGTGAATCTAAGTTAAAGTTGTTGCGCCGATCGGCACAGGAGTTGAGTCGATCAGCACACCAGTGAATCTGAGCTAAAGTGTGCCAGATGTTGTAAACCTATGCAGTTAAGTGAGTAGCCAGATATCTACTAGTGAGATCATAACCAGAAAGTCTAATTGAATAGCATCATAATGGGTAATTACATAAATCAATGAAAACCTATAATGAGTAAGACCACCCTGCTTTCTGAGCGGCTCCTGATTTATCGCTGCCAAGAGGAAACCCTTAATCGCGCGAGTATCTTACCCTACTCAACTATCCAATAGTGCTGCGTAGGCTTAGTGCTGTTACCGCTAAACCACACTACTAGCATCATCAAGCAACCATAATCAATACAATGTCCAAATACTATCCTAATCACCACGATTAAGATAATATCTGCTTACTTAGCCTAGAACCAAGCAATTGGAATAAGCACATGCATGATTATAGATTGTTGGTTTTTCTTACGTCTACGAATAAATCCGCAAGCGTACGGAAGACCGATGTAGCACTTCACCCAGAGTATTCCGGGGTATCGAATCACGAGGAACGTGTGTGTCTATCGTTGGACTAAATCACCCAAGGACACAGAGATTGATTAAGATAGGCAGAGGATAGAGAGGATGTCCCAAGAGTCAGGTTCCTACGTTAACTAAGCTATGCTCTAGTTTGCTTGCGTTGGGCACGGACTTACCCCTGCATCCACAGGCGACTTCCGCCAAGAGCCTACGCACTAGCCTAGCGGGGAGGATTTCAGAGGACGGACAGAGCTGTCACCACCTGCCGCCTACCTCAACGAACCAGTAGACTAACGAATAATCAAAGGTAACCTCCTGCCTAGACACCACGTCTATGCGATCGATTACTACCTTAACCTTCTAGCAACGAATATTCAGGCTAAGGCACCCTAAGAACTTAGAGCGATGAACGAGCTCACAAGCTAGAACTATAACTTAATTAAAGTAAAAAGTAAACTGCAAGAGGGGAAATCTCGACACTTACTATGATTGGCAAATGTCGTCGAAGTACAAGCATGGAGAAGGCGAAGACAAGCCCAAGCCTCCTCCGAACTCTACTCCACTCTCTTCCTAATCTAAGCACTAGCTAAGTAGCACTTGGCCTTTGCAAGAGGAGCACTAAATCTTCAATCTTGAGTGTGTGTTGGAGTGAAGTCCCTCACCCTCTATTTATAGCCTCCTAACGTCGGTTTCAGAGGAGTAACCGCCACGGAATCCCCCCAAACCGCCATCAGGGAGTCCTGAGGAGCCAACACGTGGAAGCCCAGGCGGAGAGGGCGCCCGGCCAGGTCGGCCGACCTGACCAGGTCGGCCGACCTGGGGGTGGCCCCTCCTGGCCTGTGCTTTCTCCAGGTGGCTGTCCTGTGGGCCCTGACAACGGTTTGCGCGGTATTATAGGGAGTTACGTCGGTTAAGCGCTGAAGGTGGGCTCCTTAATCCGTGTGCTTGCTCCTGATTGGCCGGAAGTGTGCTTTCTCCTTGAATTTCCTTGAATTTTATTTAAACTCCATGGGTTGCTTCCTGCATACACAAAGTCACCAAAACTTGTGGAAATAATTAGTAATAAATTCCTACCACTAAGGTGGTGATCAAATTGTGTGATTCTTGCGGGTAAACGACGGTCATATTTTGCATTTAAGGACCGTCAACAAACTCCCCCACACTTAGCCTTTGCTCGTCCTCGAGTAAAGGACTAAAGACTAAGGACTAAGTGATAATTCAAACCTTGATAAATCAAATCTAGCATGCAAATTATTCCAGGCATTACCTTGTATCTCCATGAGCTTTTGAAGTGTCTAGCATGCCTTCTTTGGATATTGATGAATGGAAGGAATCTTGACTCCGAAAACTCAGCTCCTTCTGCTTATGTATCTTGGGTTTTCGAAAAGATTTTCACAATCAAAGAATAGTAGCCATACTCCTCAAATGATTCTCTCAGTCGCTCAAAGGTGTATTTTTCCTCACCAAGGCATTGTGCCTTTCATGTCCTATCTCTAAATATGGTATATGTGGAGCTCAAGAATAGGATTGAAATGGTGGCATACTTATAATTCATATCTTGCTAAGTCAAAATTCGGATCCAAAGAGAAAAACAAGTCATGATTCATAAGTCAAGTCTGTGCACATTTATTTGGTAAATGGAAGATGGATACTCCTTTGAATTTCCCTCATTGAAATGAGATCATGGGCTATCTTTTTTTTTTTTTTTTTTTTTTTGAATACTAGGTAGCCCATAACTTCCAGAGTATTTTATTTTCATGGATGGTGGAGATGCTAACTTCCAGTGTAGAAGTTTTTAGCATAGGGGTGGATGTGCACTCAGACTTGATAAATGAAGCATAACAGGCATCTCAATTTGGGTCTCAAAATTTTGACAAGGCTCAATAAATTAATAAGTAGCATAAAACAGCACAATCTTTGATAAGCAAAATTTGGCCTTGGTAGGATAAATTTTATCATTGAGGAGTTGGCTTTCAAATTTATCATTTTCAAAAGAAAATCCCAAGTTATAAGCATAAGAGTGAAGATTCATAAAGTCTATTCATATCACATAAATCAATAGTCCTAGGTAGCATGTTTTCCTAAAGATATAGTCATGGAAATTCAGGCAAACATTCTAGGAATAAGGAGCATGCAAGATGATAAATCAAAAAGAATGAATTATGGAGAAAATTTAGGTTTTTAGTATTTATTAATTTTTCCATATTCAAGGAGAAAATAAGCAGAGAGGCAGGGAGGAATGGGAAGTGGACGTGCAAACCAGAGTATGGACCAAGTGGGGGTCCGAGGGGAGCCAGGCCTGGGTCGGCCGACCTGGCCAGGTCGCCCGACCTGGGAGATGCTCCTCTGGTCCCCTGGTTCGTCGTGTCGCTTCGTGTCGCCCTGTGCAACATATTTCTTAGGGTAGACCGTCCGTTTGCGCGTTCGTACTTCGCAAATCCTCCTCCACACTTGTTTTCTGACTTCTTTTTATTTGACACAAACAAAAAGGAAAAAGTGTGAAAGCAAAGGTGGACCCCACCGGCTTTATGGGCTCAGTGGGTTCCATTATTCAATCCTTTATTATAGGCGCATTACATTTTAATGAAATAAACGAAGAAAATCTAAAAATGGAAACTAAGCGCCTATTTTCCTAAATTATATGGGAGAGCCTATTCATTTGCCCTTATATAAGTCGGGCTCTCCCATGTGGCTACAAATGCGCTCCATCTTAGCGCATAAGCCACGGCGGAGGTCTTTCATACCCTCCTCGAGGCGTTGCACACGATCCTCAAGTTGAGCACGATCAACCAACTCCTCCGCCAACTTGTTGGCCAGCCTCTTATTCTCCGCCCGTAGTAGGAGAACGTCCTACGCAAGCTTGGCCTTGGAGGGACCTGACGCCTCGTCCCCGCTGTCCTGATAGTGTCCGCCCTCCGCTGTGATTGGCGGGGGGTCGAGGAAGCGGCTGATGGTCTTCTGCGGGGAGGAGTCGATGGATTCCTCCATCTCCCGCTTGTCCTCCGAAGTGAGCTTAGGGAAGAGCACTTTCCCCTTGCCCGGTCCAGTGCGTGGTCCGGTGCTGGTGAACCGTCCCTTCTGCTCTGGCGACGTGGGGATGTAGTCCATCCAGTACTTGTACCCGAATGGCGACCCATCCCTGCCCCGAAGCGTCTCAACGAGGTGTTCCCTGGGCAGGAGAGCAGAGGGATCCCCGTTGTGGAGACGACGGGTGGGTGTCGTCTTGCGGTGCGCCAGAGTGCCCGTCGTTGGTCTCTTGATGTCGGGGGTAGGACGCCGTACAGGCGACGTTCCCCGCGTCTTCATGGTGCGTGCCGGGGTCGGCGAAAGTGCCCGCTGCGATGTGCGGGTGGCGGAAGGGCTGCGCCGTTCAGCAAACCGTGTATGGCCTGCCCTTTCCTCTTCGCGGCGTAGGGGAGGCTCAATGGCGAGAGGCTCAACGATCTCGGCAAGGGTGAGATCGAGGTTGGTCGGGACAATTTGGTTAGCGGGGGTGATTTCCCCGCTAAGGGCAAGGGCGGAGCTGGTCAAGGAAGCCTGGGAAGTGCTCTTTTTGGCAGCCATGACGAAGTTGGGGGTTCTGGAAGAGGTTCACAGGAAGGTTTGGGATGAGAGAAAAGCATCGCTCCCCTCTGCTTAAAAGGAGAGTCCCCCGACGGTATATTCGCGATTCTCCGCGAGAATCTCCGATTAGGGCGAAGGGGGAAGTTGGAGGAACGCGTGAGAGAAAAACGGAAAGCGGCGGCGCCACCAGGGGGTCGCCCGACCTGGCCAGGTCGGCCGACCTGGTGGTGGGCCCCCTGGGGCTGCTGCTTCGTGGGCTGCCTAAGGGAGGTCCAAGGAGGGGGAAAAGTACGGCAATTTAATTTGATTCTAAGTTTAGGTGCCCGTAAAGGCTATGGGTAGGCCCGGAAGTCAATTAAATTGACTACGTCCTCCTCAACTCCTATACTTTTAATAGAATCGTAAAAGAGTTTAAGTCGATGGCCGTTTACCTTAAACGCGTTCCCTTCCTTGTCCTGGAGTGTGACCGCTCCATGTGTCGCGACGTCAATGACGAGATATGGCCCAAGCCATTTGCTTCGCAGCTTCCCGTCGCCGAACAGCTTCACTCTTGAGTTGAAGAGTAGCACCTTGTCTCCAGGGTTGAACTCCTTTGGCTGTATCCTTTTGTCGTGCCATTTCTTGGTCTTTTCTTTATAGATCCTGGCACTGTGATACGCCTTTTCTCTCCATTCCTCCAACTCAGAAATTTGCTTCATCCTGTGCCTTCCTGCTTCTTTGAAATCCATATTCCATTTCTTTATTGCCCAGTATGCCTTGTGTTCCAGTTCTACCGGCAGATGGCAAGTCTTGCCGTAGACCAGCTGGAATGGAGACATGCCTATGGGGGTCTTGTATGCAGTGCGATATGCCCATAGTGCATCTGGCAACTTATTCTTCCATCCCGATCCCATTTCCTCCACTGTTTTCTGCAGGATGTTCTTGATTTGCTTGTTCGAGGTCTCTGCCTGACCGCTGGTCTGGGGGTGGTATGGAGTAGCAATGTTATGGTCGGAACCGAGTTCCCTCAGGAAGTGTCGGAATCCTTTATCCGTGAAGTGTGAACCTCCATCACTAATCACCATCCTTGGTACCCCGAAGCGTGGGAAAATGATCTCATAGAGCATCTTCCGTGCGCTCTTTGCATCTGCAGCTCTGCATGGCAATGCTTCAACCCACTTTGACACGTAGTCGACTGCCACCAGGATATACTCGCAATCATAGGACCTTGGGAAGGGTCCCATGAAGTCGATGCCCCAGACGTCGAAAAGTTCGACTTGCAGGTTGTATGTCAAGGGCATCGCGTTGCGAGATGAGATTCCTCCATGCTTCTGGCATCTCCTGCACCTCCTGATGTACTCCTTGGTGTCCTCATACATCGTCGGCCAATAGAAACCACTTTGCCAGATTTTTGCTTGCGTCCGGTACACGCCGTAGTGTCCTCCGTACGAAGCTGCATGGCACTTCTCAATTATCTGTGCACCCTCAATGGTGGGGATGCATCGCCGCAACAGACCATCAGCACAGACCCTGTAGAGGAATGGGTCGTCCCAAAGGTGTCGCCTACTTTCATAGGCCAGCTTCTTTCGGTTTTCCCCTGGCGGAACATACCCTGTAACCATGAAATTCACGATATCTGCATACCAGGGTGTGGAGTCCGCAACCTTTAACAGCATATCATCTCGTAGGAAGTCGTTGATTGGTAGTTCCTGCATGTTAGTGACTTGCATACGAGATAGATGATCTGCTACGGAATTCTCTACTCCTTTCTTATCTTTTATTTCAAGATCAAATTCTTGGAGTAAGAGGATCCATCTGATGAGCCTTGGTTTAGCATCTTTTTTAGTGAGCAGGTACTTTAGTGCAGCATGATCAGTGTAAACAATTACCTTTGCTCCAACTAAATAAGATCTAAACTTATCGATAGCAAAAACCACAACCAGGAGCTCCTTTTCTGTGGTAGCGTAGTTGAGCTGTGCTCCTGTCAAGGTTTTGCTGGCGTAGGCTATTGCGTGATGCTTCTTGTCCTTAGTTTGGCCGAGAACGGCCCCTACGGCATAGTCACTAGCATCGCACATGATTTCAAAGGGCAGCTTCCAATCAGGGGGTTGGATGATGGGAGCTGAGATGAGTGCATTTTTCAAGAGATGAAAAGATTTCAAGCACTCATCATCAAAGTCAAAAGACGCGTCCTTAGCTAAGAGGTTGGTGAGGGGTCTAGCGATTTTCGAAAAGTCTTTGATGAATCGTCGATAGAACCCAGCATGCCCCAAAAAGCTACGAATACCCTTGACGTTGATCGGAGGTGGAAGTTGCTCGATAACTTCTATTTTCGCCTTATCCACCTCGATTCCTCTCTCGGACACTAAGTGCCCTAGCACTATGCCTTCTCGGACCATAAAGTGGCACTTTTCCCAATTAAGTACCAGGTCCTTTTCTTGGCATCGAGTCAAGACCCTGTCCAAGTTCTCGAGACAGTGATCGAAGGTCTTCCCATAGACTGAGAAGTCATCCATGAAGACTTCCATGATTTCCTCGATCATGTCCGAGAATATGGACATCATACACCGTTGGAAAGAGGCGGGTGCATTACACAACCCAAAAGACATCCTACGGTAGGCATACGTTCCATACGGGCACGTGAAGGTGGTCTTACTCTGATCATCGGGATGGATAGGAATCTGATGATAACCAGAATACCCATCAAGGAAACAGAAGAAGGAATGGTTTGCCAACCGCTCTAACATCTCATCGATGAAGGGCAGCGGGAAATGATCCTTCTTTGTTGCCTTGTTGAGTTTTCTGTAATCGATACACATCCTCCATCCCGTGACGGTACGTTGGGGAATAAGCTCGTTCTTATCATTCTTAACGACCGTCATACCTCCCTTCTTCGGCACTACTTGTACCGGGCTCACCCACTCACTATGAGGTACGGGATATATGATCCCTGAATGCAGAAGTTTTAGAACTTCCTTCTTCACAACCTTGCGCATAGCATTATTTAACCTCCTCTGAGGTTCCCTAGAAGGTGTACTCTCGGGGTCAAGAGGGATGCGATGGGTGCAGAGAGTGGGACTAATTCCCTTTAGGTCTTGGAGGGAGTACCCAAAGACAGAGCGATGTTTCTCTAAGACAGAGATCAGCTTCTTGGTTTCCTCCTCCGAAAGCTTATCACTAATGATGACAGGGGACTCCGTGTCACCATGTAGGAAAGCGTAGCGTAGGCCAGGGGGTAAGGTTTTTAACTCGATGGGAGGTCGAGTCGGTGGTTCATCTTCAGGAAGCTCGAGAGTTTCCTGTAGATCATCCTCCTCTTCTGTAAAAAGATTGGCGTCTTGGTCAAGGAGGGTATCAGGAGGGTCGAAAGGGGAAATCACTTTCACCTCTTCGATTAGGTCTCTCTCATCAGGAAATTCAGCGATGGTGTTTCGCGAACGGGAGATTGGGATTGAGAGAGCCTTTCCTCCGATGTTGACACTGAGGTTACCGGATGAGGCTGCCGTAAAGAGTTTTTCTAAAGGAAGCCCGATGAGGACATCAAAGCTTGGGACCTCAAAGACATGAAAGTTCAGAAGGGCCTCAGCGTCTTTGTGTCGTATCGACACATTGTTTAGAATCCCGTAACCTTCTAGGATGGCTCCGGTAGGGCTTTTGAAGGTCTTTTGCGTAGGAAGGAGAGGTTCGTCTCCTAATACCTCAAAGGCAAAGGAGTCGGAAACGATGTTTATTCCTACGGCGGGATTATACCAGACATCCACAGCTCTGCCTCTAACCATACAAGGAATGGTAGTAGAGGATGAGATAATCCGAACAGGTTCAGAACATTGCTCATTTTCTCGGGACCACTCATCACTCATGATGGCTGTTACTTCTTTCACTGAGTCCCTAAGGAATTGTTCTTCCATAGGTTCAGGGGAAGGAACTGGTGTTTGAGGCTTTCGTTGGATGGCATACATCGAGGTGTTACCGAAGTCTTTGAAAAGATCATCCTCGATGATGAAAGGGAATTCGGACGGCTGAATTTCTTCATCATCCGAATTTCCTGGTTCAGGAGGAGGCTCACTAGCTAAGTCTTGAGATGTGCAAGAAGCAGGGTCAGATTCGGCTAGCTGGAGAGTCTCCTGGCTCGGCGTAGCTTCTTCGCAGGGGGGTTTGGTGGGCTCAAGGAAAGAGGTATTTTCTAGAATGCGTTCTAGGATGGTTCTTCCTTCTGAGACCGTTTTGTGTATGAATGAACCTCCGGCGGCTATGTCGAGATATTGGGCAGATTCCTTGTCGAGACCCATCCGAAAATGCTGTAGCAGCATGGGATCGGGTATAGACAAGTCAGGACCGGATTTCACTAAAAGCGAGAACCTAGCCCAAGCTGTGCCTAAGGATTCTTTCTCGGCCTGCTCGAAGTTGAAGACCTCTCTACGGAGAGAAACGATTCGTGACATTGGGAAGAATGCAAGACAAAATTTGTCCCGGAGCTCTTTCCAGTCACCATTCGTGCTTTCTGCCGTGTGAGTGTACCATTGCTTCGCCCTCTCTATAAGAGAAAAGGGAAACAATTTCCACTTGAGAGTCTCTTGTGTCATACCCCTGATTTGGATGCACGAGCACAATTGCTCAAATTCTCGCAGGTGATGGTGTGGGTTTTCGTTTTCTACCCCCGAGAAAGGTTGTGCCTGAACCATGGCTATAAAGCCTGGGCGGAGTTCGAAGCCATCTGAAAGGATTGGTTTTGAAGATGAAGGTGGCTCGTAGAACTCGCCCCTTGGAGCAGAGAAGGATTGGATAGAAGGTTGCTCCATGGTAGGGATAAGGAAAGAAATAAAAGAAAGATAAAAAGGGATACGAGGGTGACTAGGGTCCGCAGATAAAACAGCAACCGTTCCCCGGCAACGGCGCCAGAAATGCTTGTTGGTTTTTCTTACGTCTACGAATAAATCCGCAAGCGTACGGAAGACCGATGTAGCACTTCACCCAGAGTATTCCGGGGTATCGAATCACGAGGAACGTGTGTGTCTATCGTTGGACTAAATCACCCAAGGACACAGAGATTGATTAAGATAGGCAGAGGATAGAGAGGATGTCCCAAGAGTCAGGTTCCTACGTGATGTGAACAAGGGTTCCCGATCTTCCGAAAGGTTCTTGGTAAGTTGATTTGGTCGGAGGCGACACACAAATCGATCCGGCTTCAGAACAGCACGTTCTAAACCCCGCAATCGCAGCACGACGTCTCCTCTGGTTATCAACCGTCCAAAAGACGATTGACCTCGCCGAGAAGGCTGATCCCTGCCTGCGAATCAAGAACACAAGCAAGAACAACGAAGATTGCAACACAATTGCAGATGTATGATTAAACTCTCGAAGTTGGGGTCTCACAAACCGATGAACGGCGAAACTGTTTATGAACAGAATTGATCTAAGCAAAACCCGAACCCTAATGGTGCGGCGGCGGCTGTATATAAAGACCCTAGGGTCGTGCAAGACCCTCTGGACGCGCCCCTAATTGGGCTCAACTAGATACAAAGCCCAAAGGCCAAAAATAGGCGACGCAGCACCGACACAGATTCTGGACTCTGTCTTGTTTTGACAATTCCCGATGACTCCGGATGAATTTTGAGATGAAGCTGGCGGCATTGGAAAGGTCTTCTCCTTATCTTTCCGTGCATATGTAGAACGTCCAAATCCGAGTCCATATGCGTCCTGGGCAACTGTTTTAGTACAGACTGGTCCTGGGCCCCGAAACAGACTCAAAGTCGGTTTTGATTGGGCCTCCACTTTGGCTTCCAAGCTCTTGCTGGTCCTCCACGTTCCCAGCTCCTTCTCCCATCATCTCCTGGTCTTCTCCATGGTTTCTAATCATAAAATAATCATTAGGTAGCAAACCATTCTCAAAAGTAACATATAGCGAAGAACGTAGGAACGAGCTCACCTCTAAATTTAGTCGTCGTGCACGAGCTCTAGTCATTGGACCTTGCAAGTCCAGATTTGGAAGAGTGTTGTGTGTATCCATAGGAGTGATGTCCTCATCATCCTCCCCCTCTTGAAGTGGAGTCGTCCTCGACTCGAGCTCATCCTCTTCTCCCAAGTATGGTTTCAAATCTGAAATGTTAAAAGTAGGACTAACCCCGAACTCGGGAGGCAACTCAAGTTTGTATGCATTATCATTAATCTTCTCTATTATTTTGAATGGACCATCAGCTCTAGGCATTAGTTTAGACTTTCTCAATTCTGGAAATCTATCCTTCCTTAAGTGTAACCACACTAAATCTCCTACATCAAGCTTTACTTCCTTTCTACCCTTACTGCCAGCAATTTTATACTTTTCATTCATCTTTTCAATGCTAAGTCTAGTGGTCTCATGCATTTGCAAAATAAATTCAGCACGCTCCTTAGCATCAACATGAACTCTCTCATTAATAGGTAGAGGAAGTATATCAAGTGGAGTACGGGGATCAAAACCATACACTACCTTGAATGGACTTACCTTGGTAGTAGAATGTGTTGCCCGATTATAAGCAAACTCAACATGAGGTAAGCATTCTTCCCATTGCTTCAAATTTTTCTTCAAAATAGCTCGCAACATAGTACCCAAAGTGCGGTTCACAACCTCAGTTTGTCCATCAGTTTGTGGATGACAAGTTGTAGAAAATAACAACTTTGTACCCAACTTATTCCAAAGTGTGCGCCAAAAATGACTCAAGAATTTTGCATCACGATCTGAAACAATAGTAGAAGGCATACCATGCAAACGTACAATTTCTTTGAAAAAAAGATCAGCAATGTAACTAGCATCATCAGTTTTATGACATGGTATAAAGTGTGCCATCTTGGAAAAACGATCCACAACAACAAAAATGCTATCACTCCCCCTCTTAGTCCTAGGCAGTCCTAAAATAAAGTCCATAGAAATATCCGCCCAAGGAATAGAAGGAACAGGAAGTGGCATGTATAAACCATGTGGATTCAATCGAGACTTAGCTTTTTGACATGTAGTGCAGCGAGCAACAAAACGCTCAACATCTTTCCTCATCCTTGGCCAAAAGAAGTGTGTGGCCAAAATATCCTCCGTCTTCTTAGCACCAAAATGACCCATCAATCCACCTCCATGCGCCTCCTGCAACAATAAAAGACGAACGGAACCAACTGGAATGCATAGGCGGTTAGCTCTAAACAAGAATCCATCATTCAACACAAATTTGTGCCAAGCACGACCTTCTTTACAGTGCAGCAATACATCTTTAAAATCAACATCAGCAACATATTGTTCTTTAATTGCCTCAAGTCCAAAAATTCTACAATCAAGTTGAGACAACAAAGTATATCGCCTAGATAAAGCATCAGCAATCACATTATCCTTCCCTTTCTTATGTTTAATAATATAAGGAAAAGACTCAATAAACTCAACCCATTTAGCATGTCTACGGTTCAAATTGCATTGAGAACGAATATACTTAAGTGATTCATGATCAGAATGAATAACAAATTCTTTGGGCAACAAATAATGACGCCACATCTCTAAAGAACGTACAAGTGCATATAGTTCCTTATCATACGTGGAATAATTCAAAACAGGCCCAGTAATTTTCTCACTAAAGTATGAAACAGGTTTACCATCTTGCATCAAAACACCACCAATGCCTATACCAATAGCATCACATTCAAGCTCAAAAGTCTTATCAAAATTGGGTAATTGCAGCAATGGTGCATGTGTAAGTTTGTCCTTCAAAGCATCAAAAGACTCATGATGTACCTTACCAAAATGGAAGTCAACGCCCTTCTTTGTCAACTCATGCAATGGTGCAGCAATGGTGCTGAAATCTTTGACAAAGCGGCGGTAGAAACCTGCAAGACCAAGAAAACTCCTCACCTGTGTGATAGTTTTTGGTACAGGCCAGCTCTTTATGGCTTCAATCTTCGCCTCATCCACCTCAATTCCCTGTGGAGTCACAACATAGCCAAGAAAAGAGACTCGATCCGTGCAAAAGGTGCACTTCTCAAGGTTACCAAATAAACGTGCAACTCGCAAAGCATCGAAAACAGCACGCAAATGAATCATATGATCATCCATGGATTTGCTATAAATCAAGATATCATCAAAGTAAACAACCACAAATTTGCCAATAAAAGGTCTTAAAACCTCATTCATCAAACGCATGAAAGTACTGGCTGCATTAGTTAAC
Organism: Eleusine indica; assembly: GCA_030378355.1. Classification (NCBI taxonomy): domain Eukaryota; kingdom Viridiplantae; phylum Streptophyta; class Magnoliopsida; order Poales; family Poaceae; genus Eleusine; species Eleusine indica. The sequence goes on from CM059500.1 coordinate 33,878,750, forward strand.
CCAAAAGGCATTACTAACCACTCATATAACCCGAATTTGGTTTTGAAAGCTGTTTTCCATTCATCTCCAAGTTTCATTCTAATTTGATGGTAGCCACTACGCAAATCAATTTTAGTGAAAATTATAGCACCACATAACTCATCAAGCATGTCGTCTAGCCTAGGAATAGGATGACGATACCTAATAGTAATGTTATTAATGGCTCTACAATCTACACACATACGCCAAGAACCATCTTTCTTAGGAACCAAAAGTACAGGAACAGCACAAGGACTAAGTGATTGACGAACATACCCACGATCCAAAAGGTCTTGGACTTGTCGTTGTATCTCCTTAGTCTCCTCAGGGTTGGTCCTATAAGCAGCACGGTTTGGCAAAGTAGCACCAGGAATCAAATCAATTTGATGCTCAATCCCTCTCAAAGGTGGCAAGCCCGAGGGTATCTCAGCTGGGAAAACATCCTCATACTCCTGCAAAAGGTTAGTGACAGCAGGAGGCAAAGCACTAGAAGCAATATCACCAAGCAAAAACAAGGCTTGTTTGCATATCAAAGCATAGCAAATATCATCAGTAGAAATTTCAGCAAGCTCAGATTTTGTGGCAAGACATGAACGACCTTGTAATTTAATTGCAGCACCCTTAGAACATGAAGAATCATTAACATTACTTGGTGTAGAAGCAGAATTAACAGGTTGCTGAATTTCAGGGCTTTTATTTTTCAAACTAGCAGCTCGTTCTAAATCAGCTTGTACAATTTCAGCAGGGGTCATTGGTAACAAAGTAATTTTAGTTCCTTTATGCATAAAAGTGTACTTATTACTTTTACCATGGTGTACAGCATCATTATAAAATTCCCAAGGTCTACCCAATAAAAGTGAACAAGCTTGCATGGGTACAACATCACAATCAACAGAATCCACATAGGAACTAATGGAAAAAGGAACTCTGCAAGTTTGTGTTACCTTAGCTTTTCCAGAGTCATTTAACCACTGAATGTAGTATGGATGTGGATGTGGGCGTGTGGTCAAATCAAGCTTCTTAACCACATCAGAACTCACCAAATTGTTGCAGCTTCCTCCATCAATGATGACACGTGCCCGACGGTTCTTGATGACGAAGAAAATCTGGAACAAGTTATGTCGCTGCATCATCTCGGGCTGCTGGATTTGTGTGCTAAGCACACGCTGCACAATAATATTCATGTAGCCCGTGGTATCTCCGCCTCCAAGGACGAGGTCACCGCTGGTGGCAGCGACATCCTCCTCCTCATCCTCCACATCAGAGGTGCTCATGTAACCGCCATCATCTGTCGCCACATATGCCCGCCTACTTGGGCAATCTTTCTGCACATGGCCAAGACCATGGCATCGGTGGCACTGAATCCCTGTAGTGCGTCCCGTCGAAGCAACAGAGGAGGCACTACTAGCCGGTACCTGCACAGAATTTTTACCTGAGCGCGTAGAAGGGGCAGGGGCTGATCTTGGTGCTGCAGAAACAACACTAGCTGGTGGGGGCGGCCGGAGAGATGGCTTGGGCAGCCCCGAAGTCCCCATTGGCCGTGGTGGGTAGAAATTCCTGGACTTGCTGTACTCCTCAAAAGCCTGGAAAAGTCCCTGTGATTCTTTCTCTGCAAGCATAGCATACTGGAAACACTGGTTGAGGGTATAAAATTCTTTATAATCAAGGATGTCCTGAATTTCTTTTCTCAAACCAGAATAAAAGCGGCAAATCTGATCCTCTACTTTTTCAACCACAGCACAACGAATCAAACCCTTCTGAAGCTCACTAAAATACTCCTGAACAGTTTTATCTCCTTGATCTAAACGCTGCAGTTTATTACGAATTTCTCTATAAAAAGAAGGAGGAACAAAACGATCACGCATTTCTACCTTAAGTTCTTCCCAAGTAGTAGGCAAATCGGTTTCAGCAGCTAGACCACTCCACCAAACAATTGCAAAGTCCTTAAACTCACTAGTGGCTTGTCTAACTCTATGTTGTTCAGGAACAAGGTGGGCATTAAATTTTTGTTCTACCGTCATTTCCCAATCAAGGTAAGCATCACCATCGTACTGACCCGAAAACGAAGGAATTGAAAACTTAATTTTAGCATACGGATCATCTGGAGCATAGTTACCTTGTGTGCGACGGTTGTGGTTGTGGAAAGCACCCATACCTTGAGGGTTACGTTGCAAACGGCGTCGTAACCTTGCGGTCCTTGTAGCTGACCTATCGACGGTGCCATCAGCCTTATACACCGTTGCTTCATCATGATCGTCTTCAACGTCGTTGTTGGTGTCGTTGTTGGTGTTGGTGTTGGTGTTGTTGTTGTTGTTGTTGTTGTTGTTGTTGGTCTTGTGAGCGGTCTCCAATTCGACAACCTGATCGGTTAGCTTAGAGACTCTCTTATCCAACCGCTCAATGCTTTCTCCCAGGTGAAGCTTGGTGACGGCGTCGGTGACGGCCCTGGTGATCGTCTCTACCAAATCACTCTGAACCGCCTGCAAAGCCTTCTGTAACTGATCTTGGCTCACGCACTCATCAAATTTTGCGGGCGAAGCACCCTCTCCATCGCTTCCTGACATCAGAAACACCAAAACAGGAAACAAAAAGTGAAGGTTATCCCTACAAAACTACTAAGCAGTGGTGCCTCTCAACACAGCAAAAGTAAGCTTCTTGCAAAGCTCTTACAAAGTTCTGAAAACAACAAAGCGAAGGATACCAGGGAGAAGTGTTCCACGATTGCAAGGGTTACCAAATAACCTATGTGCTGTCCAGAAGAAGTATGTAGAGCTAGGAAGGCCAAATATATATATGTGAGTGGCACACAAATCAAAAACAGATAGTAAAGCTGAATAAGTGCCCAAGTAACTTGTCCCTAGTTGCTGGTCTAACTATGTCCTAGAACAGTAGTGATAGCAAAGAAGAAACAAAGAGACAAAGGGACACAGTCGATCACAGGGGGCTTAGTGTAAAACAGCCGAACTCAGAAATTCCAGGGGGCTAGATGGAGCACTAGTAGGAATCCCAAATTTCTTTTTTTTTATTTTATTTTTTTGATATTTTTTTCCAACTCACTAGTAAACAGGAAGAAACCACAAAAAATTTCAGCTCAAACCGAGATAGGACGTGGCCTACAGAAAATCTTGAAGTTTCAGAAAACGTCGAGTTTCAACTTGAATGAATTTTTTCTTTATCTTCCCGATTTTTTTTTGAATTTTTTGACGAGGGCACACAGTGTGGGTATGCTCAACTTTTCGTCTAGAATCTCCTGTAAAAATTTCAGCCAAAACGGACAACCGAGCGAAAAGTTATGGCTGTTTTACCGAAGGGGTGTCGGAATCGGTTATGAAGAATCCGGGGTTTTGAGTGAAATCCGAGTCGGGCTTGGGGTCGGGTAGGGAGTTTTTTGGCAAGGTGGATGCAGCGGAAAGTGGAATTTATGAAAAGTGGTCCGAGGTGGTGAGGGTAGGTTTAGGGTGGGATTAGGGTGGGCGTGTTGATCAATCAACCCTAGCACACAAAGCTGACAAAACCGAGGATGGTGAAGGGGATGGCGGCTAGGGTTGCAAGGGAAACACTACTGACGATAAAAACACAAACTAAACCAGCGACTAAACAAGAACTAGGGCACAAACTCAACACTACGGACTCTGAAATTGAAATATGCAAAGGCTAAACACGTGGTTATGGGCGGGGGAAAATTTTTTTTTTGGTATTTTCAGTGGACGATAGGAAGAACACGAAAACAAAACTAAAGGGTAGTGTGAACCTGACGGTGCACCTGAAGCTCTGATTACCACTTGATGTGAACAAGGGTTCCCGATCTTCCGAAAGGTTCTTGGTAAGTTGATTTGGTCGGAGGCGACACACAAATCGATCCGGCTTCAGAACAGCACGTTCTAAACCCCGCAATCGCAGCACGACGTCTCCTCTGGTTATCAACCGTCCAAAAGACGATTGACCTCGCCGAGAAGGCTGATCCCTGCCTGCGAATCAAGAACACAAGCAAGAACAACGAAGATTGCAACACAATTGCAGATGTATGATTAAACTCTCGAAGTTGGGGTCTCACAAACCGATGAACGGCAAAACTGTTTATGAACAGAATTGATCTAAGCAAAACCCGAACCCTAATGGTGCGGCGGCGGCTGTATATAAAGACCCTAGGGTCGTGCAAGACCCTCTGGACGCGCCCCTAATTGGGCTCAACTAGATACAAAGCCCAAAGGCCAAAAATAGGCGACGCAGCACCGACACAGATTCTGGACTCTGTCTTGTTTTGACGATTCCCGATGACTCCGGATGAATTTTGACATGAGGCCGGCGGCATTGGAAAGGTATTCTCCTTATCTTTCCGTGCATATGTAGAACGTCCAAATCCGAGTCCGTATGCGTCCTGGGCCACTGTTTTAGTACAGACTGGTCCTGGGCCCCGAAACAGACTCAAAGTCGGTTTTGATTGGGCCTCCACTTTGGCTTCCAAGCTCTTGCTGGTCCTCCACGTTCCCAGCTCCTTCTCCCATCATCTCCTGGTCTTCTCCATGGTTTCTAATCATAAAATAATCATTAGGTAGCAAACCATTCTCAAAAGTAACATATAGCGAAGAACGTAGGAACGAGCTCACCTCTAAATTTAGTCATCGTGCACGAGCTCTAGTCATTGGACCTTGCAAGTCCAGATTTGGAGGAGTGTTGTGTGTATCCATAGGAGTGATGTCCTCATCACTACGTTAACTAAGCTATGCTCTAGTTTGCTTGCGTTGGGCACGGACTTACCCCTGCATCCACAGGCGACTTCCGCCAAGAGCCTACGCACTAGCCTAGCGGGGAGGATTTCAGAGGACGGACAGAGCTGTCACCACCTGCCGCCTACCTCAACGAACCAGTAGACTAACGAATAATCAAAGGTAACCTCCTGCCTATACACCACGTCTATGCGATCGATTACTACCTTAACCTTCTAGCAACGAATATTCAGGCTAAGGCACCCTAAGAACTTAGAGCGATGAACGAGCTCACAAGCTAGAACTATAACTTAATTAAAGTAAAAAGTAAACTGCAAGAGGGGAAATCTCGACACTTACTATGATTGGCAAATGTCGTCGAAGTACAAGCGTGGAGAAGGCGAAGACAAGCCCAAGCCTCCTCCGAACTCTACTCCACTCTCTTCCTAATCTAAGCACTAGCTAAGTAGCACTTGGCCTTTGCAAGAGGAGCACTAAATCTTCAATCTTGAGTGTGTGTTGGAGTGAAGTCCCTCACCCTCTATTTATAGCCTCCTAACGTCGGTTTCAGAGGAGTAACCGCCACGGAATCCCCCCAAACCGCCATCAGGGAGTCCTGAGGAGCCAACACGTGGAAGCCCAGGCGGAGAGGGCGCCCGGCCAGGTCGGCCGACCTGGGGGTGGCCCCTCCTGGCCTGTGCTTTCTCCAGGTGGCTGTCCTGTGGGCCCTGACAACGGTTTGCGCGGTATTACAGGGAGTTACGTCGGTTAAGCGCTGAAGGTGGGCTCCTTAATCCGTGTGCTTGCTCCTGATTGGCCGGAAGTGTGCTTTCTCCTTGAATTTCCTTGAATTTTATTTAAACTCCATGGGTTGCTTCCTGCATACACAAAGTCACCAAAACTTGTGGAAATAATTAGTAATAAATTCCTACCACTAAGGTGGTGATCAAATTGTGTGATTCTTGCGGGTAAACGACGGTCATATTTTGCATTTAAGGACCGTCAACATAGAATCAAGATAGACAAATCACCAAAACCATCATCAACATATTCAATCATCCTTGAGATACATAGAGTAAGATTCATCCATGTCGAGATGGCCTGCCTTGACGGATCAACTCTTAACTCCAATGGTTCTTGAAACGCAACTAGAGATCTATTATAACGGGGCCAGCCCCGGTGGCTCTAACTCACGGATCTGGTGTCCCTCTATCGCCTCCTCCTCTCTGCGGCGAGGGTTTACAAGTATTTATAGGGGTTCTACTCGTAAAGGACTTGGTTTCTAACAAATAAGGCGGCTGTGCCGATCGGCCCAGGATTGCGCTGATCGGCGCAAGCCGTGTCCTCTCTGATTTCTTTCCCGAGTCGGTTCCTCTGTCTTTCACAGCTGCCATGTGGGCCTTTTTCTTCGAGATAAAGTCTTATACTGCACATTGAGATCTTGAAGTTCCATAAATCTTCTAGACGAATATATTCAAGTGTCTTGCACAGATAAACTTCCATAAACATGTGGAATGGGCCTCGGTCACTTCTGTGGGCCAAAACACCCTTGCACCAATCGGCTCATGGACTGCACCGATCGGCGCACTGGGCTTCTTCAGTGCTTTTCGTCGGTTCTGGACTCCTGTCCTCTCCATCATCACTTTAACCACCAATTTTACCTATTTCTGCAATAAAGCTCCAAAACAATGCATATACAAATATATAGACAATATCATAGGTAAATTGCCTAAATTAGTATCAATTATGCTCTAGTTGGGGTAATATTCACATATAAAAGGGGCACTTGGGAAGTGCCAACACATTGCCACGCCTTGGAGCAATAGAGACTCTAACCATCGTGTGGAGTACATTATAGAAGGGCTTAAACCTAGCAGCATATGGTGGATTGCAATCATCTTCATTGACATAGATGTATTTCATTTCGGACGGGAGCATTGTGTGTCCATCATGAATATGCTTTGGTTCATCATAGGAATCCCTTATACCAAGCAGAGTAGCAAAATGAGATAAAGTGCAAGAATACAATGGTAAAAGCTGTGACACAATCTCTGTCATCCAAGTCAACTTCTTTGCCTATTCATCAAAATATACAATGGAGTAAAACTGTGACACAATCTCTTGATTCTAGTTGTACCTAAAACCCATAATGTCCTTGATTAAATGGTACTTACAAGCTTCAATGACTTCCTTGAACACTGGATTTTTCTTATGTTCCATGTACTCCCAGTCAATGTATTGCATGGCAATGGTGGGATGCTTCTTGCTCTTGTAGGCACACATGTACCAATCCGTGTGGAAATGAGCCCAAAACCTAGGATCAATGGACTCCTTCTCAGTTGCATAGTAGTTGATTTCCCTCGCCTCATGACTTGCCTCTTCAGTGGCCTTCACATAGTTAACAGGCTCTCTGTCCACATTAGGAGCAACAATCACATTGCGCATGACACTGTTGATCTCAGTGGGTTCTTCTTCCTCATGACGCTCAGCATATCTAAGATGCACGGTGTGAGGCTTCCTTCTTTTGGATTTGCTACCTCCGGCATCATCCACGTACTTGGATCGCTTCTCCCCCTGAGACCAAGTGCGAGGCATCCTGACAAAGAAGATAGAGTGGTAGAATAAGAGATAGAATTTTTGAAGACAACATGGTCATAAATGAGAAATTAGAAACTTCTGGAAAAGTTTGGGTGGAGTCGGACATTATCCTATTGTGTCGGATATCATCCGACATCGGACATTGTCCAACTGACCCGGACATTGTCCGACTCCCCCGAAATTTCCACAAAAATTTGAGCTTTCTCAACTCTGACCACAACTCCTAGCCATATTGCATACAAAGCATCTATAGCATCCTAGGAAGTATCTCCATGAACTACAATGGTGAGGGCATAAGGGAGTAACCTAGCTTTGCAAAGTCAAACCCTAACCCTAGGAGGGAGAAGAGAAAAGAGGAAAAACCTTGCAACAATGGAGGTACTCAGACTTTATCCGATGAAGGGAGTCCCCTGCCCCTAAAACTTGGTCCTGTTGATGGTGGGAGAGAGGGATCACCGCTGGTGCTCCTTGGCCGCAGGTTTGAGAGGAGAGAGAGAGAGTTTGAGAGAATGAAAGGTTTAAAAACAAAGGGGTAGGCTCGGGCCCTGGTATTTGCAAATTTTTCTTTACTCGGACAATGTCCGACTAGGTCGGTCATTATTCGACTATGTCCAATTATCGGACATTATCCGATTGGGTCGGATTTGTCCGACTCTGGTAAAAGCTGACTTGCCTCCTTTGGCAGAAATTGCTGATTTTTTTTTGTCACATTCTTCTCTAGCTATGCTTAGGTAGACATCTTATTGATCTCACGAACATGCTCAATTTTCAAAAAGTTTCAGTGGATGCAACGAGCCACAATCAATCATTCCAACAATGATTACATCCACATCAACATGATCCAATGATCAAGAACCAAGTAATTTTCATAAAATAAAACAGTCAACATTGTGCAATATATTTCATTTTTGAAAAAGATTACTCTATGTCACCACAGATGTGCAAGCTTTCAAACCACATTGCTAGAATCAAGTATATTAAGTTCACTCCTTAGATAGCAAAAACGCTTTTCATCTAGTGGCTTGGTAAATATATCGGCCAATTGTTCTTCGGTTCTCACATGAATAACTTCAATATCCCCTTGATAGAATGATCTCTCAAAAAGTGGTGGCGGATATCTATATGCTTTGTGCGTGAGTGCTCAACGGGGTTGTAAGCAAGCTTTATGGCACTCTCATTGTCACATAGGAGAGGGACTCGGTTCAAATTATAACCATAGTCCTTTAGAGTTTGTCGCACAACAACTACTGGCTGCTACATACTCCGCTTCGGCTGTGGATAGAGCAACGGAATTTTGTTTCTTGGATGACCATGATACTAGGGACCTACCCAAGAATTGGCATGTCCCGGAGGTGCTCTTTCTATCCACCTTATCCCTGGCATAATCCGTATCGGAATAGCCTATTAGGTTGAACTTTGAACCCTTGGGGTACCAAAGCCCTAGGTTGGATGTGTGAACCAAATATCTTAAGATTCTTTTAACGGCCACCATGTGACACTCCATAGGAGCAGCTTGAAAATGTGCACACATACACACACTAAGCATGATGTCAGGCCTAGATGCACAAAGATAAAGCAAGGAGCCGATCATAGAACGATATACCTTTTGATCAACCGGCTTTTCCTTTTTAGTGAGGTCAAGGTGTCCATTTGTTGCCATGGGAGTCTTGATGGGTTTTGCCTTGTCCATGTCAAACTTCTTTAAAATATCCTGCATGTACTTGGCTTGACATAGAAAGGTACCTTCCTTGAGTTGCTTCACTTGGAAGCCTAGAAATAAAGTCAATTCTCCCGTCATGGACATCTCGAATCTCTTGGTCATTATCTTGCTAAAGTCATCACAGAAATTTTTATTAGTAGAACAAAATATTATATCATCGACATAAATTTGGCACACAAATATCATTGTCAAAGTGCTTTGTGAAGAGAGTTGCATCAGCCTTGGCAATTTTAAAACCTTTTCTTAAAAGAAAATCCCTAAGGCATTCATACCATGCTCTTGGTGCTTGCTTAAGCCCATAGAGCGCCTTATAGAGCTTGTAAACATGGTTAGGATATGAGGGGTCTTCAAATCCTGGTGGTTGCTCCACATACACTCCTTCCTTGAGTGGCCTGTTGAGGAAAGCACTCTTGACATCCATTTGGTATAACTTGAAATCATGATGAGTTGCAAAGGCAAGTAGCATCTTAATTGATTCAATCCTTGCCACGGGGGCAAAGGTTTCATCAAAATCCAATCCTTCTACTTGTGAGTATCCTTTTGCCACAAGCCTTGCCTTGTTTCTTGTTACCACACTATCTTAATTTTTCTTGTTGCGGAACACCCATTTAGTGCCCACAACATTCTTGTTCTTTGGTCTTTCTTTCAATGTCCACACTTCATTTCTTGTGAAGTTGTTCAATTCTTCTTGCATGGCCATCACCCAATCTGAATCCTCAAGTGTATCTTCTACTCTAAATGGCTCCAAAGAAGAGACAAAAGAGTAATGTTCACAGAAATTACAAACTCGAGATCTAGTGATTACCCCCTTGTCGATGTCGCCTAGAATTTGTTCAACGGGATGATCACGTTGCACACTTTGGTGCGCTCTTGGGTGAGGTGGATGTGAGCTTGCTTGACCACCATCTTCATCAACCTCTTGATCATGTCTTGGAGAATCATCACTTGATGCTTGCTCATGATCATTATCACCAACATTTTGACCTTGATCATCTTGATCATGATTTGTGCATGGTTGGTCTTGACTTGAGGAAGATGGTTGAGTTTCATCATTTCTTGATTCTTGTAGTCTCACATCACCAATGGCCATACTTTTTATTGCGTGTCTAGGAGCTTCATCATCTATATCATTAGCAACTTGCTCCCCTTGAGAGCCATTAGATTCATTAAATGTCACGTCACGTGCAATTTCAACACAACCAGTGGTTTTGTTGAACACACGATAGGCGTGAACATTTGATCCATACCCAAGCAAGAAACCTTCATCAACTTTTGGAGCAAACTGGAAGTTTTGGGTTTCTTGTTAAGCATAAAGCATTTGCTCCCAAAGACACGGAAATACGAAATATTAGGCTTGTTATTGGCTAGTAGCTCATACGGAGTTTTTCTCAATAGTCGATGGAGATACAACCGGTTGGAGGCGTGACATGCGGTGTTGATGGCTTCAGCCTAAAAATGGTCAGATGTCTTATATTCATCAAGCATGGTTCTTGCCATCTCAATGAGCATGCGATTTTTTCCTTTTAGCTACTCCATTTTGTTGAGGGGAGTAGGGTGCTGAAAATTCATGCTTGATGCCTTCCTCTTCAAGATATTCTTCTACTTGGGTGTTCTTGAACTCGGTGCCGTTGTCACTTCTTATTGCATTGATTTTAACTTCATATTCATTTTGAGCTCTCTTCAAGAAGGTCTTGAGCACATCCTTCACTTCACCTTTATCCTGCAAAAAGAATACCCAAGTGAAGCGAGAATAATCATCAACAATTACAAGACCATACTTGTTACCGCCAATGCTTATGTAGGCCACCAGACCAAAAAGGTCCATGTGTAGCATCTCCAAAGGTCTTGTTGTTGTCACAATGTTCTTGGCGGGGTGAGGAGCTCCAACCTATTTTCCTGGTTGACAAGCACTACAAATTTTATCTTTCTCAAAGCAAACATCCGTTAGTCCAAGAATGTGGCCGCCCTTTTGGAGTTAGTGAACATTTCTCATACCAACATGGGCAAGCCTTCTATGCCACAGCCAACCCATGTTAGATTTTGCTGTTAAGCATGTGTCAAGTTTTGCTCTATCCGTGGAGAAATCCACAACATAATGTTTTCCTTTTAACACACCTTAAAGGCAATCGAGCCATCTTCTCTCTTTGAGATGGTCACACCCTTATCATTGAACAAGCAATCAAAGGCCATCCCACATAATTGTGAAATAGACAATAGATTGAAGTTAACCTTGTCAACAAGCATTACCTTTGAAAGCGAATGCGGAAAAGTTAAAGGAATGTTACCATAACCCAAAACTTGACCTCTTCCATTCTCACCAAAGGTTATGTACTCATTCTTTTCTTTACTTGACTCGAAGGAGTCAAACATTTTCTTGTCTCCGGTCATATGAGTGGTGCATCCACAATCGATCACCCAACTTGACCCACCAGAGGAGTATTCCTACAAAACAAATTTAAGCTTGGTTTTTAGGTACCCAAATTTGTTTGTGTCCTTTCACATTAGTAACAAGTGCTTTGGGCACCCACACACAAGTCTTCGACCTCTTGTTGCGTGGCCCAACATATTTTGCATACACATGACCATGCGTATTTCTCATTAGCACATGTGATGCATCAATGTTATTAAATAGAGCACAAGAGGGGTTAGTTGCATTAGCATTCAAAGCATAAATAAGAGAAGATTGATTAGTTTTCTTGTTGTAGACTTTCTTTTCTTTCTTGAGTTGATTCTTTTGGTATGCACCCTCTTTACTGAACTTGATGAATTTTGAGCCATTCTTGGTCTCTCTTGCATTGCACCTGATGCCTTCATCATAGCCAATGCCATCCATCACATGTGCCCGCCTTATGTTCATGTATGCACCCCTTGCATACTCGGCCTTTTCATCATCACCGGCCTTCTTCTTTTGTATGTGCTTGATTTTCAAGCACTCGCACTTGCTTCTTCAACTCATCAACTTTCTTGATGTTTGTTGCACATACTTCAACATCAACCTTGTAGCACCTAGCACAACCATTGCTAGTATGGGACGAAGCTTGAGAGGAGGAAGTGTTAGACTTAAGTGCCGTAATTTGCACTTAAAGAGAATCACGAGGCTTTTCCAAGACATCACACTTCTCTTGGAGTGTCACATTTGTACCTTTAAGTGTCGCACTTTCTTTTATCATATGTACGAGAGATATTGACAAGCCCTCATTTTTCTTCCTCTCAAGTTTGAGAAGCTTTGTAAGTTCATGATTTCTTTCCTTCTCTTGGATAAGCATAGCTTCTTGTTCCCCAAGAAGCTCTTCTTGCCTTTCATTTTATTCCTCTTGTTCCTCTAGCATGGTCATGAGTTTATTCATAGTAGGAATTAAAATACTTTCATTAGATGTTACCTTGGAGCCTTTGGCCATGAAGCATTTGCGGCCGGTGTCATCTTCATCATCACTCAAGCTTCCAAACAAGGAAATGTTGGTGGGAGTGACACCAATAGCAAGTGTAGCAAGGCCTCCTTTATCCGAGTCAGATTAGGATTCAGAGGATGATGATGATCCATTGGAGTTCCACCCTTGTCCAATGTTAGCTTCACCATGGTGATGTCTTCTATGCTTCTTGTGATACTTCTCACTTTTCTTGCCATCCTTGTTCTTAGGATTTTCTGGACACTCCGCCATGTAATGCCCTTTGCTTCCACATATATAACAAAGATGCTTTGACTTCCTTGGCTTACTCTTGTCATGATCCCTTTTCTTGGATCCATTCTTCTTCAAGAATCTTGTGTATCTCTTCACAATGAGTGCCATCTCGTCATCACTATCATCATCACTCTCTTCTACTATCTTCTTCTTCTTCTCTTGCTTCTCTTGTGTAGCTTTGAGTGCTACATCACTTTTGCCACCATTTGCTATCTCAATTTGCTTGATCAAGGCATTAATCTTGTTAGCTTGATCATTTTGTTTCTTTTGGGATAGAATTTCCCAAGCACTTCATCGGTAGAGAAGGTTTTGAATTTGCCCTTCTCTCTAATGTTTGAGCAAATGTTGTTATCCCATGGTCTCAATGCTTGTAGCAATCTCTTGTTAATATCCAAGTCGGTCATTTTGGCTCCTAGAGCTCTTCTTTGATTTACGATCCTCATGAGCCTATCATGAACTTCTTTTGGGCCTTCTCCCGGACCCATGATAAATAAGTTGAACTCATTTTGCAACTCTTCAAGTTTTGCATCCTTAACGGAATCAATGCCCTCATGAATAACTTCTAGTTTTCTCCATAACTGATTGACATTCTTGATGCCGACAACCTTCTCATACTCGATGGCACTAAGTGTGGAAACAATTTTACTAGCCGCCACGACATTGCGATGAATGTTGATTTGATCCTTGTGGGTTGGTTTATCTCTATCTTCCCACAAGAAACCATTCTCAGTTATACTTGCAACATGTGGACTCATGGATTCCAAATACATCATCATTTTGCATTTCCAATGATCATAGAATTGTCCATCAAAGTAAGGGAGTATCCCGGACCCTTGTCCAATGTGATCTTCCTTGAGATCTTCATAATCAAACATGACATTATGGTATGTCTTTGGTGGAACACCTTTGTTGCCTTTTTTAGTGTCTGCATCATCTCCAATTTTAGAACCACTACCAACGTCAGCGGTGGAAGGAGGTTGTTCTTCCAGAATTGTCATCTTTAATCTTCAAGCGATTAAGCTTTGTAGAAGATACCGGCTCTGATACCAATTGAAAGTCGCCTAGAGGGTGGGGGGTGAATAGGTGATTATCCCTGAAAATCACTTAATTCAAATAATTAATAGCATAGGAGAACTTTGTCCGACTATAGTAGGATATTGACCGATTACTTCAAATATCTGATTATAGTAGGACAATGTCCGACGACCTCGTAGCGGAAAACAGATTGGTTGTCAAAATAGACAAAGTTGTACGAATCAAGCTAGGAGTAGGCAGCTAAGCATGCAAGAAAGCAATAGCAAAAGGGGCACTAGCTAGCAAGCAACCTACACATGCAAATCTAGGAAAGAAATCACTACAACAAACTAGGAAGATAATAACAAGCAAAGCACACAAGCATGATTTAAACAAGAACAAATAAGGACAAGGAGATACAAGAATTTTTCACCGAAGTTCTACTCCACCAAGGAGCCTACGTCTCCATTGAGGGATCCACCAAGGACCGGGTCTCTTTCAACCCTAAACCTCTTTAAGCTTCCACCATGGCAAGCTTGAGCTTCACTATGAATCTCCACGAAGGAGGGGCCAATACAAACGTCCCGCGTCTCAACCACAAACTTGGGAGCTCTCCGAGCGATGCCTAACCATCTAGGGGATGAATCCTCAAGAATAACAAACACAAAAAACGTCGATGTTGAGGATGAACCAAGTGCTCTTGAGAGGGATGTATTGCTCAATCAAATCTCCTCAAATCTTCTTTCAAACCCACCAAGAAATGGAGTTGGAACCAAGGGAGGAGAAGGGGAGTGCTCAGATGAGTTTGGAATGTATTTTTCATTTGTGGGAGTGGCCAACCAACCCAAGGGGGTCGGGTGGCCTTTTATAGTCGAGGATTGAAAAAGAGCCATTGGAACAAACAATTGTCGGACATTGTCCGACTATGGACGGACATTGTCCGACAAAATGATGTGCGTGGCTCTAGAGTCTGAAAGAATTGTCCGAAGGACTCGGATATTGCTCTGGTCATAGGATAGTCAAACATTGTCCGATGGAGTCAGACATTGTCCTATAGAGTCGGACATTATCCTGCTCCGCCTGAAGAAATGAGTTGCGCACGGTTCTGTAGTCCGGCTAGATTGTCCGACTGAGTCGGACATTGTCCGACTACACTGAGATGAAAATAGTGTGCAACTTTCTAGAATCCGACTACAATGTTCGTGTTCGATAGAGCCAGACATTGTCCAATGAAAAAGATTTGGAGTGAAATATTTGACTCTTGGAATATGATTTGAGCACTTGGTCTTTCAACACTTATCTCATTTTTGTCCCTCTTGATAGTACGGTGTTCCTATACTCAAGATAAAAGATAAAAACATGAAGCCTTGATTCTTGAGCGTAGATACTCCTTTTCCAAAATTTGCACTTTGTTGGCTTTTCTTTTCTTTCTCTTTTCATTTCCTCGCTCTCATATTCATCAAAGATTAGAAACTGTACACATGCTCAATGGAAATATTAGTCCTTTTTAATTGTATTGACGTCAATCACTCAAAACCAAAATTAGGGGCCTAGATGCACTTTCAGGTTGCATGGAAGGTATGGCTATCAAAAATAGAATAAATGCTTGCTCTCAATCTTGAGCATGATGAAAAAACAAGAGAGAAGAAGAAAAACAAATAGCCATGCCGTTGACGTGAAAATCACACACGTCACCTGGGAGATCTGCTTAGCTCCAGTGCAGACTCAATACGGAAATTGGAGCGTGCCAGTCGATTTTCCCTGCAAATCGATAAAGAGACAAATGGTCAAATTCAACGGGTCACCGGCCCAGGACAGGCCGATGAAGAAAGCCGATAGTCACTATTTGTGAAACCAGCCGATAATATTATAGGAATAAAACATAGGAGAATATAAACTGATCGGCTGAATATATCGGCTTATCGGCAAATTTAATTAAATAAGCAATTATAAATCATTAATGACGATAAGAAATTAGAACAACTGGCCAGAGTCGATAAATCCACGGTATTCATATAATAACTGGCCATGTCGATGCAATAGACTAAAGTTGATAGAGCTGAGTCGATAGATCAATAGTAAAGGTGCATAAACTCGCTCTATCGTTGAAAGCATGTCGATGGGCCAAAGTCGATAGAAGTATAATAATCATGCACGGAACTTTGCCCATCGATAGATCTGATAGCTGGTATTGCAAATATGCTTCAAATTCATAGATCTAATGCTATTATATAAAAGGGGGCGATTGACTTCTGATATACAGCAGAAATTAGGCAAAACATTGGGAAGCTGATCGAACCATGATAACCTGTCGACTAAACATCCCGACAGAAATCTATCGACTCTACCTATAAACATATCGAGTCTAACCCTATTAGCCCCGCAAGAGATCGAAGTCGATGCAGCCTTGCTAATTCGAATAGATTGAACTTAATCGAGAAATTGTTCAAACATGACAAATAAAGCTAGATTTAATCTAATTATAGATAGGATCAATCGAGTGACTCGAATAATAGATCTAGAACCTAGCTTATAAAATCTACAGAAATCGTGTAAGATCGGACCTAACCGAGACAGTAATGCAATCTAAGTCGATAATACAAACCAAATAAAGATATAATTACCAGATAACTAGCAATTCCAAAGATAACAACTACAATATCAACTTAATGAGAAAGTACTAGCTGAAGTCGATGAAATTACCGAGGGTGACTAATCCAAATCTCTCTCCGATATCGGAGCCTATGCAGCCCGCACGAGACGAGGATGTCGTCGAGAAAACGTTTGGTGATGCATCGAGTTGTATTCAACGAAAGTGTTGTCTTTTTTTGTACATATCCTATTATATATTTATAGCTCCATGCAAGGGATTCTGACCCGACTCGATCAGGACTCTTAAACCAACCAACTAGGTTTATTTCTAAACTAAATCCAAAGTAAAAATAGACAAAGATAAAACAACCCTAATGGTCTCACATTATTCCCTTCGATCGTTGAATTCTGTTAACTCCGGCTGATTCTGACTCCATGTGGCTGATCACTGGGACCGATCAAATTTCGGTGCCAACACATGCCCCCTGAGTCTGGAATATGAAATCCTTCGTGTGCCGGATTTTATCTCCTCGTTTACTGTGCATCTCATTTACCACCCTGCTGCTTCAGATTCTAATAAATGCAATCAATTGGGAACCACTCACTAGTCAGGTCACATCTTCAGTACACCATCCAACCACTCGTGACCCTTAATTATGACCTGCCGTTTCCTACGCTATCTTGACTGTTGGTATTGCCTTTTAACTGTCCTCGTGCTTATCTTTCTCCCTCGAGTTCCCTTTGATCAACTTAGAGCGACGTTTGGATTCCCCAAAGGTCAAGTCCAGGTCCTATAAATAGATCCTTCCACCAGCCCCTTTTTCCTCATCTTGTTTACTGCCTTCAACCATGGGTCTCTTACTGAGAGCTCTGATAGAAAATTACCATTTATCTCAAAATCTATTGAGCATACTGTGGCGTATACTTTTTACTATTCTTGCCCCCAGAGTCCTCCTTTCAACCCAAAGTTTGCAGCTCCTCCTACCCAGAAGCCAATCCACCGGCTCTTTTGCCCCTGGATAGCGGCACAGATGTCTAGAATGGCATCGGTAGAGCGGCCCTCTCTCCCCCTTGCTCAACGGGTGATGTCTAATGACACTGCCATCTTTGAAGGAGACGACGAGGAAGCTTCTAATGTATCTTTTCCTTCTATCATGTTCCTCCTTTTATGTGCTTGGGATACTATTAATTACATCTTCATCCTCTAGCTGCCATAGAAGAATAAGTCTCAATGAAACTGATTACCTATGAGTAATCGACTTGTCTTCATCTTTTAACATCGGCCATTTGTAGTAGATGAAAACCTTTTCAGCTATAAATATATATTACTCATGTCTCTACATGTTGTGCTTTTATCTTTATATTTTTCTGCTAAGGGCGATATTCCCAATATCGGCCATCTCAAGTTGTTGCACCACCATCAGCTCTCACCACTTAAACGCGATACTCAAAACAATCGGCCATGATCAGCAACGGGATCACGAGTCAACCCAAACACTAGGATAATACTTCTTCAAATATTTGCCATTAATTGCTCTCCCAAACTCTTCTCCATCTAATCCTTGTAGAAAATATGAGTTGCCAGGCGCACATCGGCTCACTTTAAATGGTCCTTCCCAAGTTGGAGACCATTTCCCAAGTTGACTATCTCTAGAGCCGATGGGCATAATTAACTTCCAGATAAGATCACCTTCTACAAAACTCTTGGGCACCACCTTTTTGTTGTAAAATTTAGCCACACTAGCTTTATTCTCTTGAATTCTCTCCAGGGCCCTTATCCGATGCTGCAAGACATCTTCTAACTCATCAAACATAACCTGCCTATAATCATCGGCTGATAATTGATCTTGCAACTCTACTCTTGTGGACCCCAGATTCGTTTACCATGGCAAAACTGCTTCATGTCCATAAACTAACTGATATGGTGATACCTTTATAGACCCATGACACCCCATTCTGTAGGCCCATAGTGACTCAGCCAATGTTGCATGCCACCTCTTAGGTTGCGCGTCAGTCTTGTTAGATGCTTCTGCCTGCCCATTGGCTTGAGCATAATAAGGCGATGAATTCAACAACTTAATCCCCATACTATCGGCAAAGCTTTGAAACTCTTCGAAGTGAACACAGAACCCTGGTCAGTAGTAATAGTCTGCGGCACATCAAACCTGTAAATAATATGCTCCTTCACAAAGTTGATTACATCGTTAGTCGTCACATTCTTCATCGGCACTGCTTCAACCCACTTTGTGAAATAATCCATTGGCGCCAGAATATACTTGTGACCTTTGCTTGATGCTGGATAAATTTGGCCAATCATATCCATACCCTATCCTCTAAACGGCCATGGCTTAATAATTGGATTCATAGCCGATGTCAGTGCTCTCTGTATTGCTCCGAACCTCTGACAATCTTGACACCCTTTATAATACTTAAAGCAATCTTCCAGCATAGTAGGTCAATTGATGTGAACAAGGATTCCCGATCTTCCGAAAGGTTCTTGGTAAGTTGATTTGGTCGGAGGCGACACACAAATCGATCCGGCTTCAGAACAGCACGTTCTAAACCCCGCAATCGCAGCACGACGTCTCCTCTGGTTATCAACCGTCCAAAAGACGATTGACCTTGCCGAGAAGGCTAATCCCTGCCTACGAATCAAGAACACAAGCAAGAACAACGAAGAATGCAACACAATTGCAGATGTACGATTAAACTCTCAAAGTTGGGGTCTCATAAACCGATGAACGGCAAAACTGGTTATGAACAGAATTGATCTAAGCAAAACCCAAACCCTAATGGCGTGGCGGCGGCTGTATATAAAGACCCTAGGGTCGTGCAAGACCCTCTGGACGCGCCCCTAATTGGGCTCGACTAGATACAAAGCCCAAAGGGCAAAAATAGGCGATGCAGCACCAACACAGATTCTGGACTCTCTCTTGTTTTGATGATTCCCGATGACTCCGGATGAATTTTGACATAAGGCCAGCATCATTGGAAAGGTCTTCTCCTTATCTTTCCGTTCATATGTAGAACGTCCAAATCCGAGTCCGTATGCGTCCTGAGCGACTGTTTTAGCACAGACTGGTCCTGGGCCCCGAAACAGACTCGAAGTCGGTTTTGATTGGGCCTCCCCTTTGGCTTCCAAGCCCTTGCTGGTCCTCCACGTTCCCAACTCCTTCTCCCATCATCTCCTTATCCTCTCCATGGTTTCTAATCATAAAATAATCATTAGGTAGCAAACCATTCTCAAAAGTAACATATAGCGAAGAACGTAGGAACGAGCTCACCTCTAAATATAGTCGTCGTGCACGAGCTCTAGTCATTGGACCTTGCAAGTCCAGATTTGGAGGAGTATTGTGTGTATCCATAGGAGTGATGTCCTCATCATCAATAGTACCCAGTTCTCTTTAACAGCCATCTCATTTTATGGGCCAATTGATGTATACCACAGATGACTTCATGGACCTCACACATAACAACTTTGGCTTCTTCTTGATTTAAACATCTTAACAACACAACATCAATCGTCCAATACTAAAGTTTTTCTTCTAATAAAACATACCTCAATGCCATATATTGAATCTTTTGAGGCGTACGTTGAGTTGGATCCTTAAGATATTGGATGATCTTGGCTCTCCAATCTTCTTCATCGACATCGGCTATATCGACAACGACTCCACTGGTGTTCTACTGATAACCCCATACCTTCTATGCTAAATCATTTTCCTCCATATTCTTTTCCCTTGGGACATGCTTGAACCTCACTGTCTTGAAGCATTGCAACAAATCTTGACACTCAGCAAAAAACAATCTTAATATATCAGCTTTAAATTCAAATTCTCCTGCCAACTGCCCGAGTACCAATAATGAATCTCCAATGACTTCAATACAATCAACTCCAGCTTCCTTCAACATCTGTAGTCCTTTAATAACAATTCTACATTCAACTTTATTATTAGTCGATGCCTCTACAACACACACAAACTCAAACCTTGCCCCCCGAGGCGATATAGTCAGAAGTCTGATGCCACATCCATTCTTGCAAACAGAATAATCAAAAAACAATAAACATGGCACCGGCACCACCATTGACACATCTGATCCACAATGCTCAATAACTAAATCAGCCAGAACCTGACCCTTAACAGCTTTAGCAGATTCATACGTCAAGTCATATTCAACTAAATCGGAGCCGATAACATATATTTGATGACATCGACTTTGCATACCACCACACACTCAGCCGATAACAGATAATGACTCAACTTCACACATAAGAAATATAAACACAAATATAATTTTTCAATCTCAGAATACCTGGTTTCAGCATCGATCAAACTTCAGCATAAATAAAACACAACCCTCTCTTTACAATCTTGTTCTTGAATTAAAGTTGATCCAATCGACTTTTTGTCAACCCCAAGATAAATCTTGAAAGGCAATCCTTCTCTTGGTGGCACCAACACCGGAGGCGAAACCAAATACTTCTTGATATCCTCCAGAGCTTTTTGATGTTCTGGCTCCCATACAAACCTTTGATCCGCCTTTAACTTTAATAACGGGGTGAATACATCAAGCTTCCTTGATAAGTTCAAAATAAATCTTCTAATGAAATTGACTTTGCTGATCAAAGATTGAAGTTCTGTCTTGTTGATCGGCGGCTCGATGTCATTGATAGCCTTAATGCTCTTTGGCCCAATCTCAATTCCTCTTTCATGCGCGATGAAACCCATAAACTGACCAGCCGATACACCAAAAGCACACTTTTTTGGATTCACCTTCAAGCCATACTTTCTGGTTCTCTCGAGTTCTTCCCATAAATCGGCTATATGATCTTCTATTCTTTTAGATTAACTAAGACATCGTCAATATAAATCTCTACTAGCCTGCCGATCAAATCATGGAATATATAATTCATGGCCCTCTGATATGTGGCTCCAGCATTCTTCAAACCAAATGTCATGACAACCCATTCATACAAACCAAGATCCCCGGGACACCTGAAAGCAGTCTTCGGTATATCCTCTTCTGCCATGAAAATCTGATTATAACCAGCATTACCATCCATAAACCTGACAATCTTATGCCCTGCTGCTGCATCAACTAGAAGATCTGCTATCGGCATCGGGTAGTCATCCTTCAGGGTGGCCCTATTCAATGGGCAAAAGTCGATACAGACTCTCAACTTGCCACACTTCTTGAAAATAGGCACAATATTTGAAACCCACTCTGGATATTGGCAAGGCCTAATGAACTTAGCATCATATAACCTAGTAATCTCAGCCTTGACATCATCATAAATCTTCGGATCGATTCTCCTTGGAGGTTGCTTATAAGGTCGATATCCAGGTTTGATAGGCAGCTGATGCTCAACAATAGATCGACTCAGGCCTGGCATCTCAGAATAATCCCAAGCAAAACAATGCCGGTACTCTTTTAATAATTTTATTAATTCACTTTAAAATCTTCATCTAACTTCTTACTGATAAATGTCGGCCTTGGTTTATCGCCATGTCCTCTATTGACTTCCTGTAGCTCATCGGCCGACATGAATCCTTTTCCCAACTTCCCATCTTCTGCAAACTCCATTGGGGTGCCTGTTAGAGAAACAATTTAGAATTTGACTGGTCCACTACCTCAAGACCCTGTGTAGTAATCTTAACGTAATCCCCATCTTATATCTTGCCAGATAAACACTCCATATCATCCGCATGCCATGGTACTAAATCGGCTGATGCAACATTGACGGTTTCATCGGCCGGGATTACCTCTACTTGATCGCCAATCCACTAGGCCAGAGACTGGTGCATTGTTGACGGACACACAGCAGTTTGCATGTATCCAATCACGACCCAACAGAAGGTTGTAGGTTCCGTTTCCATCAATGACAAAGAATGTAATCAGCAAAGTTTTACTGCCGATTGTGAGCTCCACATTTAAGACTCCCTTGGCTGCTGCAGTACGACCACCATAATCCCTAAGAATCATATTTGTGTCAATTAAGTCATCTTCAGTTTTCTCCAATTTTCTGACAGTAGTGATCGGCATAATATTTACTGCAGCACCTCCATCGACCATCATCTTTCCCGTAGGCATCCCATTGATGAACCCCTTGAGGTACAACGCCTTCAAGTGCCAATGTTTAGATTTGTCTGCCTATCAAACACTGCTTTCTGTACATCAAATACCAATTGTGGTGTATCCTCTTTATCAACAATCAATTCTTTTCCTGATGCCATAAACTCTTGAGGCAACATTATTACCATGCCCACTGTAACACTTGGTACCTGTACTTGCAATTTCACTTTTGGCCTCCAGACCATCTTTGGCGGCTGATCATCATCTTCATCATAATAATATTTACCAGCCCTTATCTACCTACAACACATCCTCTGTATCCTGCGATTCTGACTCCAAGAGAAAATACAAGATGGACACCACTGATCGACTTGCTCTTGTCCTTCTTGCATCTTCTCATCGACCTCCTTGTCAAACTTGGCTTCGCTGCTTGCCTTCTTGGCTCCAAGTTGATCAAATGCAGAGATTCTTTCCTGCCTATCGGCTGAACCCACCATCGGCTCTTTAATCACGTTGTGTCAATGCTGGTGCAGATGACTCTTTGGGGTCTCCCTATACATCTGATCTGTGCGCTTACTGCATCCAGGACAATTATCGATCGACGACAGCTTCATATTGTGGTCCCAGCAATATTGAAAGAACGGGCATTCTCAATATGGATCAAACTATGATTCCTTCATCTCCCTGTCCCTTTTCTTCTGATACCAATTTATAAACGCTTCTACATTGTCGATACCTGCCATATTGACATTCTGAGAAACCACATGGATATGTGCCATGGTTTGCAATATGTGATGAGTAATTAACTTGAGCTTTTTGGTGTTTGAGTTGAAATGCGGGGTTTTGAGGATTGCATGTGTTTGTGCATATTGATGTTTTCACTAACCAGAGTTGGTGGAGGTGTTAAAGAAGTTGCAGGAATTTGGAAGTGTGTTTGCTTGTCTCATGATGTGTAGGTCACTAGAGTTGACTTGGCGGTCAACGGCGCGAGGATCGGGCACAAGTAGGAGACTTGGGGATAGACGACCAGGAGTCCGGGTGGAGTCAAGGGTGATCCATACCGTACACGCGAAGAGGCAAGAAGCACGGACGTTTTCACGTTTGAGCCTCAAAACCGTGGTGGTGATGAAGACGGCATGTTGACCAAGTCAAGGCGAGCGGGATGCCGGTGCAAGTGACAAGTGGGCTCGATGGATAAGGACCGGGAGAGACTTGCTGGTGGTCAGGATCGCGGGACAAGGTAACATGCATCGACATCGAGAAGTCATGCTTTGAGAAGCATGTAAGGCGGTTTCCCGGTTTGGGCCTCAAAACCGGTTGTGGTGGTTGGTGGTGCACGTGGCACCATCACGGAGCTTGCTTTGAGGTGAAGCAAAGTCGTGAAGGGCCCGAGGGTGTTCAGGCGACGAGGAGAGAGATGGACAAGTTTGCCCCTAGTGGTAGGTGGCAGTGTTATGTAGGTCAAGCGTAGAGTGGTCGTGTGGACAACCCCTAGGCCTATATAAGGAGAGGTAGGGCTGGTGGAAGAGGTGCCTCTCTTGTCATTAGCCTTGCTAGGTTTTTCTTCTCATGTGCTAGGAAAGTGCTTTATCTGTAAAGACGAGAGTAGTGGGTGTGTGGCTGACATCTCTTACCGTTCTCAAATAGTGGGAGGATGAGGGTGGCTTTCTAGCCATGTAATCATGTATCTTGAATTCTTGAATCAATGATATGAGATTCATTTTTGTGGTCAAGATCTTCCTCTGTCCCTAAATCCCGAATTTCTCTTTTTCTCTATTTTTGGAGCTATTTTCGTGGGAATTTTTTGTCTCCTTTTTGGATGAGTTTTTGGATCGGATTTCTTGAGAAACTTGTTGCTATGATGAGCTAGAACAATCCTATATGGATCCTTGACCGAATCAATAGCTCTAGCACCTTCGATTTGAAGGATTTCTCAAGTTCCCTCCTTTTGGTGTTCTTGGCACAAAATCTGAAATTCGTGATGATTCCTTGAGCCAATCGATTTGATCTTCTAGGATTAGGGTCGTGATGTGTTGAGGACACTGGTCCAAAAATCGTATCATTTGGAGTTCGTTTGATTAAGTTTTGACCTAGTTTTTGTCTAATCCCGAAACCTTTGCCTGTTCTGTCGGGGTCGATCGGCACTGCCGACGACCGGGACTGGCACTGCCGGTAGGTCATCCAAACCCCACACCGGACTGCCGATGGTGCCAATCGGTACTACCGATGGCTATGATCAGCACTGTTGATGGTAGTCCAGTTTCGCATTGTTTTGAGTGTTTTGAGTTCCCTTTTATTTCTGCTGTGTTCCGCTGCTGTAGTTGATCATTCCTAGGGTTGGCACATCACAAGTTGGTGTGTGTAGCCTTGGTGATCGGTTTAGAGGTTGGCTCGGGTTGTAATCGGGATATAGGCCAAGTTCTCTTGGAGAATTTTAATTGGCTCCAACTTCATTGTTCCCTTTGGTCGCCTTCTTGGTCCTTCACATTCGCAAGGAACGGATGCCCATGAATCTTCATTGTTCCCTTTGTAAACTTGATCTTTCCCTGCTCAATTGCTAACTGAATCTCTCTTCTGAATACCTTGCATTCATTGGTGTAATGAGACGGCGAATTGTACCACTTGTAGTACTTTCTTTTCTTCAATTCTTTAGCAGGTGGAATCATGTGATTAGGTGGCAACTAGATGTGCTTCTTCTGCAACAACATATCAAATATCTTATCGGCATTGGTGATATCGAAATCATATTTTTCTTCTGGCTCATTCTGTTTCACCCAAGGACACAACAAAATATTCGTATTCCTCGTCCACTCAGCCATATTGACATCTCCGGCATCTTCATCAGACTCAGACTCATAATCATTGTAGTTAACTTGACCGTTGAAGTATCTAGGCCCTAGTTTAAGGGTTTTGGTAATTAATGATGGTCAATTCACAAATTCACATTTCAATGAAGATGAAGAAGGAGGCGACACAAGGCAAAGGTATAACCATGGGTTTTTTTATTTTACCGGACATAAGGAGATTAGAGGAGAAAATCACCGGATTGCTAGTATAGTTGCCATACTATTAAGAGGGGTCGTTGTTCTAGTAACTTGATGAATTATTAGTTGCCACTTTGTGATAAATCATTTTCCATTTCATGCTCCTCCAAATATTCTTCGAAGAACCTATGCAAACCACTACAAAAATTCGTTGCAAATCATTTTGAAACTCTCCAATAAATTTCCTTGAATATCTTTGTTGATGAAAAGTCCAATATTCGTTGAAAATCACCGTTGGAAACTCCCCACAAAAATTCCTTGAAAAATTGCTGTCATTTAACTGGCGGTCTGACCCTGGCCTGCTAGCGGTCTGACCGCGACCGGCTGGCGGTCTGATCGTGTTTGTCTAGTAAGGTTTTCCTTCCTGGTGGTTGTGGCGGTCTGACTCCCAGGTGTGGTCGGTCTAACCGTCAGCCTCGCACAGTCTGACCGCCAGGTCTTCTCGGTCTGACCGTGAGCTAGTCAGTGTTTTGAATCCTTGGTCAACCTAGTCGTTGGACTGCTAGCGGTCTGACCGCCAGGGAGCGGTGGTCAGACCGCCAGGTGCACAGAATGTTGTAACGGCTAGTTTTTGATGCCTTGGCTATATATACCCACTCCTCTCGTGCATTTTAGCTCTCTTGACACCCTGAAGTAAATCGTTGAGCTATTTGAGCCCACTCCACTCTCACACAAGCTTCCATTGATCCATTACAAGTGTGTGAGAATCTAGTGCTTATTATTGAGTGACTCAAGCATTGTGGCACTAGGTGTTCATCAAGCGAGCGACATCGGCTTGTTACTCTTGGAGGTTGCTGACTCCTAGTTGCCTTGGTGGCGTGGAAACTGTGAGCCCTTCAAGAAGATTGTGAAGGAGGCCCGATGTTCGTGTAAGAGGTCTTGCACTCACCTCGTCAAAGCGGCGAAGGGTAACTCTAGTGACACCGAGGTTTGGAGAGGTTCAAGTGATTGATTTTGGCTTAAGATCAAGTTGTTGTTGTGTGAGCCCTTCTCGGTGGAGAAGTATACACTTGATAGAGAAGCAAGTCAAAGGCTTGAGTCCACCTCAACATGGATTAGGGGTGACCGACAAGTCACCGAGACCATGGGATATATTATTGTCTCTCGCCCTTTTATTTATTTGTTCTTTTCATTACTAGAGATTACTATGTTGCTTATCTCCTAGGATTGCAAACCCATCTCGCTCAACATAGGTGTCCTTTTATTTCATGCGCATATTATTCTTGGATTATTTCCACATTTATTTTTGCAGGTCATAAATTATCAAAAACTGCCTATTCACCCGCCTCTAGTCGGTATCCTAGATCCTACAACCATGCCTCCCGAGTCAAGTTCTCCTATATCGACACCTTCTGAACTAACTGGAACATTCTTTCAAACTCGGCCGAAGGAAACTTCTCCCTTCAAGGTGCAACTAAGCCATTAACTGCTATTTCTGCCATCTGATTATTGGTCAATTGCAAGCTGAAACATTTGTTGCGCACATCTGTGAACCTCTGCACATAATCATGCATAGACTCCCCAGCTTTCTGTCTCACACAAATCAGATCAGACCACCTCATCTCTCTTGTTTCAGCAAAGAAATATTTATGAAATTTCTGTTCGAGATCGGCCCAAGTAATAATGAAATTAGGGGGCAGTGATGCGAACCACGAAAAAGCCAAACCGGACAATGATAATAGAAATAGCCTGATCTTGAATGCTTCGGTAGCTCCTGCCTCTCCACATTGCACTGAAAACTGGCTAATATACTCAACAGTGGTAGTATTGTCTTGTCTAGTAAACTTAATAAATTCTGGTGGCCTGTATCGACCGGGCATAGGAATCAAGTCATAGCTAGGAGGATAAGGGGGTCGATACATATAAGTCTGCTGTTTTGGCTTTAACCCAAGTAGTTCCCTCATTACCTCAGCAA
The DNA here is from genome assembly GCA_030378355.1 of Eleusine indica. Lineage (NCBI taxonomy): Eukaryota > Viridiplantae > Streptophyta > Magnoliopsida > Poales > Poaceae > Eleusine > Eleusine indica. Next base: position 33,906,112 of record CM059500.1, read on the forward strand.
TCTTCACTGCCCAGCCATCGGTCGAAACATTGGTATTTGAAGTAGCCAATGCGGGACCAGACGCTGGCACTTGCGGGACTATTTGTGAACCAAAACTGACATCAGTGTGCTGGCCTCCAAACTCCCCAGGCAATGCAGATGATGATGGCATGTCGAATAGGCTTGGCTCTACATTTGGTGTTGTCCCATATGTCACATTTGGTTCTGAAGTATCTTGCCTGAAATACTGTTGCTGCATCTGCGGTGATGTCTTCTACAGAATAATCCTGGGACCGGATCTAGGTGTCCTCCTTGTAGCACCACCACTGTTATTCCTTGCGGGTGGAGTGGCACTCTCTAATGTTGTCCCCGAGCTTGCCGATGGCATTAAAGTGTTAGTACTGGGTGGTTGCTGCTCAAGTCCTTCAGTTGCAGGCCAAGGAATATTTCCCTGCATACGAAAATACATTGGCCCACGTGCTGAATCATCATATACGCATCTCTGCACTATCTGAATGATCAAAGCCCTCAAATTTTTTACCAACACAGGTGATTGATTGATCAATGCATGATGTATAGCCGCATGTATCATGCTGTTCAATGTAGCCTCATCTACCATCTCCATTGGCTTATCAGCATGTGACTTCTCAGTTTCATCTTCATCAATCAAAGCAGCCAAAGGTAATTTTCCCTTCTGTATGATCTTGCCATGCTTGGTTTTGCTAAATGTGCTCAACAAAAGGCTTTCATACTCCGCAATCTTTTAATCAATTTGTGCCCTTGTTTCATCGCTCAGGTCATCCATGTTAACAGCCATTATGTTCTCTATCTTCAGATCCGTGCCGACATCATGTTTTGGTGGAGGATTATCAAGGAGCTTAGGATCCTTTGGCATTCCAAGTTCAGACATGTTGTGAAGCTTAAAGTTTTTTGTTCCACCGGGCATGCCAAAAAGCGTGTTGACGTGAAAATCACATGTGTGACTTGAGAGATTTGCTTAGCTCCAGTGTAGGCTCAATATAGAAACCGGAGCGTGCCTCTTGATTTTCCCTGCAAATCGACAAAGAGACAAACGGTCAAATTCCACAGGTCACCGGCCCAGGATAGGCCGATGAAGAAAGCCGATAGTCAATGTTCGTGAAACCAGCCGATGCTATTATAGGAATAAAACATAGGAGAATATAAACAGATCGGCTGAATATATCGACTTATCAGCAAATTTAATTAAATGAGCAATTATAAATCATTAATGCCGATAAGAAATTAGAACAACTGGCAAGAGTCAATAAATCCATGATATTCGTACAATAACTGGTCAATTCGATGCAATAGAGCTGAGTCGATAGATCTACAGTAATGGTGCATAAATTTGCTCTGTCGATGAAAGCAAGTCGATGGGCCAAAGTCCATAGAAGTATAATAATCATGCACGGAACTCGGCCCATTGATAGATGCTAAGTCGGTAGATCTGATAGCTGATATTGCAAATACACTTCAAATTCATAGATCAAATCTTATTAAATAAAAGAGAGCGATTAACTTCTGATATATAGCAGAAATTAGGCAAAACGTATGGAAGCCGATCGAACCATGATAACCTGTCGGCTAAACGTCCCGATAGAACTCTATTGACTCTACCTATAAATAGATGGAGACTAACCCTATCAGCCCAGCAAGAGATCAAAGTCGATGTAGCCTTGCTGATTCGAACAGATGAAACTTAATCAAGACAGTGTTCAAACACAACAAATATAGCTAGATTTAATCTAATTATAGATAGAATTGATCGAGTGACTCGAATAATAGATCTAGAACTGAGCTTATAAAACCTATAGAAATCACAGAAGATCGGACCTAACCGTGACAGTAATGCAATCTAAGTCGATAATACAAACCAAATAAAGATCTAATTACCAGATAACTAGCAATTCCAAAGATAACAACTAGAATATCAACTTAATGAGAAAGTACTAGCTGAAGTCGATGAAATTATCAAGGGTGACTAATCCAAATCTCTCGCCGAGATCGGAGCCGATGCGGCCCGTATGAGACGAGGATGTCGTCAAGAAAAAGTTTGGCGATGCATCGAGTTGTATTGAACGAAAGTATTGTCTTTTCTTGTACAGATCCTATTACATATTTATAGCCCCATGCAAATGATTCTGACTCGTTTAGGTTAGAACTCTTAAACAAACCGACTAGGTTTATTTCTAAACTTAATCCTACTAAAAATAGACGAAGATAAAACAACCCTAACAGGCCCACTTTATTCACTTCAGCCATTGAATTCTGTTGACTCGGGACAATTCTGACTCGACGCGGCTGATCACTGGGACTGGTCAAATTTCGCTGCCAACACATGCCCAAGTGCTAACTAAAGGAAGAGAGTCTACTCAAAAAGGAATATCCACCATTCCATCATCATTCCACCAAATTTCACACACATGCACACCTTGATCAGATTGTATGACTTGTTTCTTCGTGGGTTCAGTCTTTTGGTTTAGCAATATATGTGTTACAAGTATGTCTCATTTATTCTTACCCAGAGCCCCACATAAGCCGTAGTTAGAGGTATGGAAAAAAAGAGGTAACTTCAATGCCCTGGTAAGGATTTATACACATTGAGCAACCAAATGAATCATTGGAGGAACTTAGTTTTATTTGCTAAAATGTTTTGAAAAACTCCGGATGAAACGTGAAACACAAGGATGAGAGAATGGTGTCCTACAAAAGACCATTTTGTCTTTTAAGCACCCAAGATGAAGAGAAGCCAAAAGCCTTGCAGGGACTAAGGTAAAAAGGGTGAGTTACCAAATGCGAACTTATTCAATTAAAGGTAGAACATTTTGTTGTGCACTTGGTACTATGGGGGAATATAAAACATTGTAGAAGCACCTGATCAACAACCTAAAGTTCCAACTTTGCATCAGGACGAGCAAAGGTTCAGCTTGGGGAAGTTTGTTGACGGTCGTTAACTACCATTTTCGACCATCAACATTACTCAAAATAGAGAAGGATTGTATATTCTCACCAAGCATGTTAGTTAGAATTAATAAATATCCATTATTGCATGGAGAATCAATCACATGTAAGAGAAATATTAAAAGAGACGAGAAAACACACCAATGTGGCGAGGAAACACAACGCCGACCAATCGGAGTTCACCAATGGGGATTCCCACGAATCTACTGGCCCACCTGTAGCACCAAACCGACATACAGATGGCCTAAGTCATGGAGAAGCAAAGGGGAACCACCTAGCAGGGCTCCCAAGGCGGCAGGACCCTAGTGGGCCCACCACCTGTTCGGCCAAACAGGGGTGTTCGGCTGAACAGAGGGCCAGCCCACTGAGGCCCACTTTCCTATGGCGATTCCCAACCAACATCCCAAAGGTGGTTGTCCCCCTTATGGTAGGAGATACCTACCTCAGAATCGCCTTTGGACAGCTATAAAAGGAAGGGTGTGGCTCACTCCTCAACACATACCAAGAAGCATTACTCTCTTTAGCATTTTGTGATTCCCTTTGGTTTTAGTGGAGTTAGACTTAGAATAGAGTCTTCTTCAGTTCCCAAGTCTTCCTTGGAGTTGTATGATGAGTTCAGCCCAGGTGGGGTTGGAAAAGCACGACACACTGACCTGATTCTAGATACGCAACCCGAACATGTAGTCTTAGCACCACAACTCCGACAGCAGGACACACCGATCCGGTTTCAGATACGCACGATCTGACACCCGCATTCTTAGCATCGCAACTCCGACACACCCACTCGGGGAAAGGCCCAATCGCCCTAAAAGACTAGTCCAATAGGGAAAGTGTGGCTCTCCCTTTTAAGGTGGATTCCTCCTCCCAAGATAAGCAAGGGGAGATTATTCAAAGGCTCACACGGTCGTCGCGCGACTACAACCGAACCACTTGGCCCATTTGTTGCATCTTTGCCAGCGGGTAATAATGGAGGATGTCCTCATCATTGTGGTATGGCTCTTGTATCTTTCTCCTTTTGTAATACTTTATTGTATTTATTTTATTTAGTCTTTCTATATAGTTATGTTTGGGTTATGTGTTTCTTGTTTGATTATATGATCCACTCATGTATGCGGTTATTATGCTTGCATGTTAGTAATGTAGTCATACTATATTACCATGTTAGACATAATCCCTTACTACAGTCTTTATTTGTGTCGTTATAATGATGCATGGCTAATGTGTGACTTAGATCATTTCCATGTGCTTAGTGTTCACTTAAATGTGATTAGCCCTTTTCTGATCCATCGCTTAAGGGATTAGGAGTATTGTTCTCGAGATGCAAGCGTGGTGCTTAGATCAATAGAATTCATTATTTATCGTGTAGCCCATGGATGCAAGAGGTAGGCAGTAGGCGGTGACAACCCTATCTGTCCTTTGAAATCCCCCATGTTCGGTTATGCAATAGGCTCTTGGTAAGAATCATACTGTGGATGCAAGGGAAAACCGGATGCCCAGGGTGTGATGATCTAATTGTCTTGCATTGTCATTGTATTTGGATAATAGTATATAATGTAGATTATGTAACTATATGAAAGCAACATAGGAACTTAGCTCTTTCTCTGCCCTTCTGCAGTAGACTAGTATTTATCTAACTTGAGTATGCTATCTGTGTGTCTACTACCATGTTTATGTTTATCCTTACCCCTGTGAGGACTTTGTCTCATAATCCAATGTGCAAATATCTAGAATATTGTAATTACTCTTATCAATCATATGCCTTTCCTTGGGAAAAAACAAATACGATACCCTGAATACTTTCGGGTGAAATGCTACAATGGAATTCTCTATGCGATTGCGGACTCTCTGCATTTGTTAAAGATTACCAATATACATTTCTAGGCTTCGTTGCTAAGGCAACTTAGTGACGACGCTTAGAAATGCCAACAAAAATCTCATTCATCAAACGCATGAAAGTACTAGGTGCTTTAATTAAACCAAAAAGGAATACTAACCACCCATACAACGACTTTGGTCTTGCAAGTTGTTCTTCATTCATCTCCAAGTTTCATTCCAACTTGATGGTAGCCACTACGCACGACAATTTTAGTGAAAATTATAGCACCACATAACTCATCAAACATGTCATCTAGACTAGGAATAGGATGATGATATGTAATGACCAAGGGTGTACCGAGAGGTGAGGGGGTGAATCGGTAAGCCGACCATGAATCCAAATACTTCAATTCATACCACAAGACCTAGCAATCATTGCAACCTAACAGTTCTAGGAGGCCAAGACCCTACACATGCTAGTGTTCATGATGAGAGCGAATGCGGAAGCTAAACACACTAGCCTATGCAAGCCACAATTCAACCTACTCACTAGAGCACACAAGTGCAGAATAGTAAAGAGAGGGACATGGAATTCTCATGATTTTTTTCTGAGGTCTCGGAAGGATGGCGCCTTCCCCTACTCCTCATTGGACCACTCCCACCGAAGTGTCGGTTCCTGCCGCCACCAATGTGGAGTTCTCGCACACGAGCCCGCAATCACTCTCGGAGTGAAGACACGGTGCGCATCACCGCTGCCACCAAGGCACAAGCTCCCCTCCCTTGAGAACTTGCCGCACTCCCCGAGCCGACACGGATAGTCACTAGCGATGCCCCTTTCACCGACGGGCTTAAAGCAGGTACAAAGTTGTGACAACCTTCACAACCAATCATGATAGGCTCGATCACCGACACCTAACCGGTCTAGTCTCACCATAGATCAAGAGTAACTATCTAGATCACACCCTACCCTTAGATGTGCAAGATGCTGATGTTACTCTCACTAGCACTCTCAAGATATGCAATATCTCCTCCTAGTGCTCCTCTCTTTTCCTCTTGGCTCTCACCAAATGCTCCAAGCAATTCCACTGGCCAAGAGAGGTCTCTAAGACCCCAGCAACAAAGTTATATAGGCTTCCAACCTCCAACTAGTCGTTGCTCCATGAAATCACCCTTCTGGACACCATTGACCAGACCGTCCGATCACTCCCAGATTGGACCGTCCGGTCTCTTCTGGAACGGCTCCCAGAGTCATTGGCTTCACTGTCCCTAGCGATTTCCTGTACTGACCGGACTGTCCAGTCCCTAGACCGGACCGTCTGGTCTCTTCGCGTCCCGTGCATTCCAGAGAGCTCCAGTTTGCTTTCTCTCTGTCCCGAGCCTTAGCCCTACTGGCCGGACCATCCGGTCACTAGACCATACCGTCCGGTCTCTAGGGTTTCCAGACTTGACAGGTTCCTCGCAGAATCCTCTCTGATCTTCTAGTGACTGTATAGCCCGGTCTCCACTGACCCCTCTGTCCGGTCACTACGTCCAGAAGCTGAAACTCTTCGTCCTCACTTGACTTTGTTTCTTGGCTTCTCCAAACAGCTCCTTGGCTTCTGCACTGTCCCCTAGTGCTTGTGATTTTACTGAGCATCCATGCACATCGCTGACTAGACATGACCTAAGAGAAATGACCTAGACCCCCTTGATAGTTTAGTTTTTCCAATGGACTCAAAGCACTAACAACTAGACAAGTCTTCCTAACACTTGATCTATAGCTTGTCCTCAGCCTTGATCCATCTTCATCAACCCTTGGTGATGTGAACAAGGGTTCCCGATCTTCCGAAAGGTTCTTGGTAAGTTGATTTGGTCGGAGGCGACACACAAATCGATCCGGCTTCAAAACAGCACGTTCTAAACCCCGCAATCGCAGCACGACGTCTCCTCTGGTTATCAACCGTCTAAAGACAATTGACCTCACCGAGAAGGCTAATCCTTGCCTGCGAATCAAGAACACAAGCAAGAACAACGAAGAATGCAACATTGCAGATGTATGATTAAACTCTCGAAGTTGGGGTCTCACAGACCGATGAACGGCAAAACTGTTTATGAACAGAATTGATCTAAGCAAAACCCGAACCCTAATGGTGCGGCGGCGGCTGTATATAAAGACCCTAGGGTCGTGCAAGACCCTCTGGACGCGCCCTAATTGGGCTCAACTAGATACAAAGGCCAAAGGCCAAAAATAGGCGACGCAGCACCGACACAGATTCTGGACTCTGTCTTGTTTTGACAATTCCCGATGACTGCGGATGAATTGGAAAGGTCTTCTCCTTATCTTTCCGTGCATATGTAGAACGTCCAAATCCGAGTCCGTATGCGTCCTGGGCGACTGTTTTAGTACAGACTTGTCCTGGGCCCCGAAACAGACTCGAAGTCGGTTTTGATTGGGCCTCCACTTTGGCTTCCAAGCCCTTGCTGGTCCTCCACGTTCCCAACTCCTTCTCCCATCATCTCCTGGTCTTCTCCATGGTTTCTAATCATAAATAATCATTAGGTAGCAAACCATTCTCAAAAGTAACATATAGCGAAGAACGTAGGAATGAGCTCACCTCTAAATTTAGTCGTCGTGCACGAGCTCTAGTCATTGGACCTTGCAAGTCCAGATTTGGAGGAGTGTTGTGTGTATCCATAGGAGTGATGTCCTCATCATCCTCCCTCTCTTGAAGTGGAGTCGTCCTCGACTCGAGCTCATCCTCTTCTCCCAAGTATGGTTTCAAATCTGAAATGTTGAAAGTAGGACTAACCCCGAACTCGGGAGGCAACTCAAGTTTGTATGCATTATCATTAATCTTCTCTATTATTTTGAATGGACCATCAGCTCTAGGCATTAGTTTAGACTTTCTCAATTCTGGAAATCTATCCTTCCTTAAGTGTAACCACACTAAATCTCCTACATCAAGCTTTACTTCCTTTCTACCCTTACTACCAGCAATTTTATACTTTTCATTCATCTTTTCAATGCTAAGTCTAGTGGTCTCATGCATTTGCAAAATAAATTCAGCACGCTCCTTAGCATCAACAAGAACTCTCTCATTAATAGGTAGAGGAAGTATATCAAGTGGAGTACGGGGATCAAAACCATACACTACCTTGAATGGACTTACCTTGGTAGTAAAATGTGTTGTCCGATTATAAGCAAACTCAACATGAGGTAAGCATTCTTCCCATTGCTTCAAATTTTTCTTCAAAATAGCTCGCAACATAGTACCCAAAGTGCGGTTCACAACCTCAGTTTGTCCATCAGTTTCTGGATGACAAGTTGTAGAAAATAACAACTTTGTACCCAACTTATTCCAAAGCGTGCGCCAAAAATGACTCAAGAATTTTGCATCACGATCTGAAACAATAGTAGAAGGCATACCATGCAAACGTACAATTTGTTTGAAAAAAAGATCACTAGCATCATCAGTTTTATGACATATTATAAAGTGTGCCATCTTGGAAAAACGATCCACAACAACAAAAATGCTATCGCTCCCCCTCTTAGTCCTAGGCAGTCCTAAAATAAAGTCCATAGAAATATCCGCCCAAGGAATAGAAGGAACAGGAAGTGGCATGTATAAACCATGTGGATTCAATCGAGACTTAGCTTTTTGACATGTAGTGCAGCGAGCAACAAAACGCTCAACATCTTTCCTCATCCTTGGCCAAAAGAAGTGTGTGGCCAAAATATCCTCGGCCTTCTTAGCACCAAAATGACCCATCAATCCACCTCCATGCGCCTCCTGCAACAACAAAAGACGAACGGAACCAACTGGAATGCATAGGCGGTTAGCTCTAAACAAGAATCCATCATTCAACACAAATTTGTGCCAAGCACGACCTTCTTTACAGTGCAGCAGTACATCTTTAAAATCAACATCAGCAACATATTGTTCTTTAATTGCCTCAAGTCCAAAAATTTTACAATCAAGTTGAGACAACAAAGTATATCGCCTAGATAAAGCATCAGCAATCACATTATCCTTCCCTTTCTTATGTTTAATAATATAAGGAAAAGACTCAATAAACTCAACCCATTTCTACGGTTCAAATTGCATTGAGAACGAATATACTTAAGTGATTCATGATCAGAATGAATAACAAATTCTTTGGGCAACAAATAATGACGCCACGTCTCTAAAGAACGTACAAGTGCATATAGTTCCTTATCATACGTGGAATAATTCAAAACAGGCCCAGTAATTTTCTCACTAAAGTATGCAACAGGTTTACCATCTTGCATCAAAACACCACCAATGCCTATACCACTAGCATCACATTCAAGCTCAAAAGTCTTATCAAAATTGGGTAATTGCAGCAATGGTGCATGTGTAAGTTTGTCCTTCAAAGCATCAAAAGACTCATGATGTACCTTACCAAAATGGAAGTCAACGCCCTTCTTTGTCAACTCATGCAATGGTGCAGCAATGGTGCTGAAATCTTTGACAAAGCGGCGGTAGAAACCTGCAAGACCAAGAAAACTCCTCACCTGTGTGATAGTTTTTGGTACAGGCCAGCTCTTTATGGCTTCAATCTTCGCCTCATCCCCCTCAATTCCCTGTGGAGTCACAACATAGCCAAGAAAAGAGACTCGATCTGTGCAAAAGGTGCACTTCTCAAGGTTACCAAATAAACGTGCAACTCGCAAAGCATCAAAAACAGCACGCAAATGAATCATATGATCATCCATGGATTTGCTATAAATCAAGATATCATCAAAGTAAACAACCACAAATTTGCCAATAAAAGGTCTTAAAACCTCATTCATCAAACGCATGAAAGTACTGGGTGCATTAGTTAACCCAAAAGGCATTACTAACCACTCATACAACCCGAATTTGGTTTTGAAAGCTGTTTTCCATTCATCTCCAAGTTTCATTCTAATTTGATGGTAGCCACTACGCAAATCAATTTTAGTGAAAATTATAGCACCACATAACTCATCAAGCATGTCGTCTAGCCTAGGAATAGGATGACGATACCTAATAGTAATGTTATTAATGGCTCTACAATCTACACACATACGCCAAGAACCATCTTTCTTAGGAACCAAAAGTACAGGAACAGCACAAGGACTAAGTGATTGACGAACATACCCACGATCCAAAAGGTCTTGGACCTGTCGTTGTATCTCCTTAGTCTCCTCAGGGTTGGTCCTATAAGCAGCACGGTTTGGTAAAGTAGCACCAGGAATCAAATCAATTTGATGCTCAATCCCTCTCAAAGGTGGCAATCCCGGGGGTATCTCAGCTGGGAAAACATCCTCATACTCCTGCAAAAGGTTAGTGACAGCAGGAGGCAAAGCACTAGAAGCAATATCACCAAGCAAAAACAAGGCTTGTTTGCATATCAAAGCATAGCAAATATCATTAGTAGAAATTTCAGCAAGCTCAGATTTTGTGGCAAGACATGAACGACCTTGTAATTTAATTGCAGCACCCTTAGAACTTGAAGAATCATTAACATTACTTGGTGTAGAAGCAGAATTAACAGGTTGCTGAATTTCAGGGCTTTTATTTTTCAAACTAGCAGCTCGTTCTAAATCAGCTTGTACAATTTCAGCAGGGGTCATTGGTAACAAAGTAATTTTAGTTCCTTTATGCATAAAAGTGTACTTATTACTTTTACCATGGTGTACAGCATCATTATCAAATTCCCAAGGTCTACCCAATAAAAGTGAACAAGCTTGCATGGGTACAATATCACAATCAACAGAATCCACATAGGAACCAATGGAAAAAGGAACTCTGCAAGTTTGTGTTACCTTAGCTTTTCCAGAGTCATTTAACCACTGAATGTAGTATGGATGTGGATGTGGGCGTGTGGTCAAATCAAGCTTCTTAACCACATCAAAACTCACCAAATTGTTGCAGCTTCCTCCATCAATGATGACACGTGCCCGACGGTTCTTGATGACGAAGAAAATCTGGAACAAGTTATGTCGCTGCATCATCTCGGGCTGCTGGATTTGTGTGCTAAGCACACGCTGCACAATAATATTCATGTAGCCCGTGGTATCTCCGCCTCCAAGGACGAGGTCACCGCTGGTGGCAGCGACATCCTCCTCCTCATCCTCCATATCGGAGGTGCTCATGTAACCGCCATCATCTGTCGCTACATATGCCCGCCTACTTGGGCAATCTTTCTGCACATGGCCAAGACCATGGCATCGGTGGCACTGAATCCCTGTAGTGCATCCCGTCGAAGCAACAGAGGAGGCACTACTAGCCGGTACCTGCACAGAATTTTTACCTGAGCGCGTAGAAGGGGCAGGGGCTGATCTTGGTGCTGCAGAAACAACACTAGCTGGTGGGGGCGGCCGGAAAGATGGCTTGGGCAGCCCCGAAGTCCCCGTCGGCCGTGGTGGGTAGAAATTCCTGGACTTACTGTACTCCTCAAAAGCCTGGAAAAGTCCCTGTGATTCTTTCTCTGTAAGCATAGCATACTGGAAACACTGGTTGAGGGTATAAAATTCTTTACAATCAAGGATGTCCTGAATTTCTTTTCTCAAACCAGAATAAAAGCGGCAAATCTGATCCTCTACTTTTTCAACCACAGCACAACGAATCAAACCCTTCTGAAGCTCACTAAAATACTCCTGAACAGTTTTATCTCCTTGATCTAAACGCTGCAGTTTCTTACGAATTTCTCTATAAAAAGAAGGAGGAACAAAACGATCACGCATTTCTACCTTAAGTTCTTCCCAAGTAGTAGGCAAATCGGTTTCAGCAGCTAGACCACTCCACCAAACAATAGCAAAGTCCTTAAACTCACTAGTGGCTTGTCTAACTCTATGTTGTTCAGGAACAAGGTGGGCATTAAATTTTTGTTCTACCGTCATTTCCCAATCAAGGTAAGCATCACCATCGTACTGACCCAAAAACGAAGGAATTGAAAACTTAATTTTAGCATACGGATCATCTGGAGCATAGTTACCTTGTGTGCGACGGTTGTGGTTGTGGAAACCACCCATACCTTGAGGGTTACGTTGCAAACGGCGTCATAATCTTGCGGTCCTTGTAGCTGACCTATCGACGGTGCCATCAGCCTTATACACCGTTGCTTCATCATGATCGTCTTCAACGTCGTTGTTGGTGTCGTTGTTGGTGTTGGTGTTGTTATTGTTGTTGTTGTTGGTCTTGTGAGCAGTCTCCAATTCGACAACCTGATCGGTTAGCTTAGAGACTCTCTTATCCAACCGCTCAATGCTTTCTCCCAGGTGAAGCTTGGTGACGGCGTCGGTGACGGCCCTGGTGATCGTCTCTGCCAAATCACTCTGAACCGCCTGCAAAGCCTTCTGTAACTGATTTTGGCTCACGCACTCATCCAATTTGGAGGGTGAAGCACCCTCCCCATCGCTTCCTGACATCAGAAACACCAAAACAGGAAACAAAAAGTGAAGGTTATCCCTACAAAACTACTAAGCAGTGGTGCCTCTCAACACAGCAGAAGTAAGCTTCTTGCAAAGCTCTTACAAAGTTCTGAAAACAACAAAGCGAAGGATACCAGGGAGAAGTGTTCCACGATTGCAAGGGTTACCAAATAACCCATGTGCTGTCCAGAAGAAGTATGTGAAGCTAGGAAGGCCAAATATATATATATGAGTGGCACACAAATCAAAAACAGATAGTAAAGCTGAATAAGTGCCCAAATAACTTGCCCCTAGTTGCTGGTCTAACTATGTCCTAGAACAATAGTGATAGCAAAGAAGAAACAAAGAGACAAAGGGACACAGTCGATAACAGGGGGCTTAGTGTAAAATAGCCAAACTCAGAAATTCCAGGGGGCTAGATGGAGCAGTAGTAGGAATCCCAAATTTCTTTTTTTTTATTTTATTTTTTTGATATTTGTTTCCAACTCACTAGCAAACAGGAAGAAACCACAAAAAATTTCAGTTCAAACCGAGATAGGACGTGGCCTACAGAAAATCTTAAAGTTTCAGAAAACGTCGGGTTTCAACTTGAATGAATTTTTTCTTTATCTTCCCGATTTTTTTTGAATTTTTTGACGAGGGCACATAGGGCTTAGCCAGTGTGGGTATGCTCAACTTTTCGTCAAGAATCTCCTGTAAAAATTTCAGCCAAAACGGACAACCGAGCGAAAAGTTATGGCTGTTTTACCGAAGGGGTGTCGGAATCGGTTATGAAGAACCCGGGGGTTTGAGTGAAATCCGAGTCGGTCTTGGGGTCGGGTAGGTATTTTTTTGACGAGGTGGATGCAGCGGAAAGTGGCATTTATGAAAATTGGTCCGAGGTGGTGAGGGTAGGTTTAGGGTGGGATTAGGGTGGGCGTGTTGATCAATCAACCCTAGCACACAAAGCCGACAAAACCGAGGATGGTGAAGGGGATGGCGGCTAGGGTTGCAAGGGAAAAACTACTGACGACAAAAACACAAACTAAACCAGCGACTAAACAAGAACTAGGGCACAAACTCAACAGTACGGACTCTGAAATTGAAATATGCAAAGGCTAAACACGTGGTTATGGGTGGGGAAAATTTTTTTTTGGTATTTTCAGTGGACGATAGGAAGAACACGAAAACAAAATTAAAGGCTAGTGTGAACCTAATGGTGCACCTGAAGCTCTGATTACCACTTGATGTGAACAAGGGTTCCTGATCTTCCGAACGGTTCTTGGTAAGTTGATTTGGTCGGAGGCGACACACAAATCGATCCGGCTTCAGAACAGCACGTTCTAAACCCCGCAATCGCAGCACGACGTCTCCTCTGGTTATCAACCGTCCAAAGATGATTGACCTCGCCGAGAAGGCTAATCCTTGCCTGTGAATCAAGAACACAAGCAAGAACAACGAAGAATGCAACACAATTGCAGATGTATGATTAAACTCTCGAAGTTGGGGTCTCACAAACCGATGAACGGCGAAACTGTTTATGAACAGAATTGATCTAAGCAAAACCCGAACCCTAATGGTGCGGCGGCGGCTGTATATAAAGACCCTAGGGTCATGCAAGACCCTCTGGACGCGCCCTAATTGGGCTCAACTAGATACAAAGCCCAAAGGCCAAAAATAGGCGACGCACCACCGACACAGATTCTGGACTCTGTCTTGTTTTGACGATTCCTAATGACTGCGGATGAATTTTGACATGAGGCCGGCGGCATTGGAAAGGTCTTCTCCGTATCTTTCCGTGCATATGTAGAACGTCCAAATCCGAGTCCGTATGCGTCCTGGGCGACTGTTTTAGTACAGACTGGTCCTGGGCCCCGAAACAGACTCGAAGTCGGTTTTGATTGGGCCTCCACTTTGGCTTCCAAGCCCTTGCTGGTCCTCCACGTTCCCAACTCCTTCTCCCATCATCTCCTGGTCTTCTCCATGGTTTCTAATCATAAAATAATCAGTAGGTAGCAAACCATTCTCAAAAGTAACATATAGCGAAGAACGTAGGAACGAGCTCACCTCTAAATTTAGTCGTCGTGCACGAGCTCTAGTCATTGGACCTTGCAAGTGCAGATTTGGAGGAGTGTTGTGTGTATCCATAGGAGTGATGTCCTCATCACTTGGACTCCATGAAGCTTACAAACCTCCATGCTTGTGGTCATTGTCATCAATTGCCAAGGCAACCATTATCCATATGATTTGTAGTTGAGTTTAGAGATGATTCCTGCACAGACAACACTCGTGTAGATATTAGCCTACAATTTCATAGTTGTTATTTATCACCAAAACATTCATACCTTGGGGATTCCTATCATCAATGGTCATGGAACTTACAATGTCCCCCTTTTTGGTGATTGATGACAACCACTACTTAACATAATCTTATCAAGAAACAACAAGACTAAAAGAGCTACACTATGATCAATAGAAACCTCAAAAGCATAAGCAATGAACAAACAAGGTCCTACTCAATCAAGCATCATCAAGAGCTAAGAGAATGAAAAGATAAGGACACTCTAGATGATAATGCATGCATGTCATGATAGGATATTAAAGAAAGCATAAAGACATGCAATGCAAAACATGAATGATGATATGCGATAGGATAGAATGGCAATGCATAAGAATTAAAAGCAAGCAATCATCATCATGGAATCATACATAGGCAAACAGGATAAATAAAGAAGAAACAAAGCACTGCGTATGAAAATAAATCAAGTGAGATCAAGATGAGTGAAACACAAGCGAATGAAAACCATGACTCATCAAAATCCACGAACATCTCGGTAAATCCATCAAAATAAGATCCAAATGTATCTATCTCCCAAAAACCATGTATGGGTATGCTCCCCCTAGATACATGCTATTGACTCTCGATCGCACAGGATCACAATCCCACTCCCCCTAGACCTATGACTACTTCTCCCTTCTTGGCAACAAGCACCAAAAAGAGGAAAAAGGAAACTATTAAGCACTTGTGGTCAAAGGAGGTGGTGCAGCAATGTCCTCTGAGAGCTATACTCTAGGCTGCTCCTGTGATGGGTCCTGTTGCTCTACCTGAGACTGTGTCACCTGAGCGTCCAGCTACTCAAAGTACGCAAGGTCTACTGGTGACTTAGACCCTCTGTCCTTCCTTGCTAGTGGGACTATGGATGTCTCCTCAGCAACTGTCGCCTGAAGAAGAGCAAGGTCATCCGCATCCTCTTGAGTGAATCCTCGGTGGACAAGATCCTCTGCTACCTCAGGTGTGACAAGCGTAGTGTCTGTAGCTGAAGAAGATGGAGCTGTAGCTATCTCTAGGGATATCTAAGAGCCTGCTCGAGTGGTGTGCATAATCTCTGAGAATGTCAGACTCCTGACTGGTAACTGCTGGTGAGAGGTGGAAGGTCCTGCCATCTCCGAAGTAGAAGAGTGTGTCGGTGAAGTAAACAACGCAGATACTAAGAAGGCGGACACAGGGGAGAACTGAGCTGGTGAGCAACTCTGTCCTGCTCCCCCTGTCGGTAGCACCCCTAAAAGTAAAGACAGTCCAGAAGACTGGGCTGTCATCATAGCAGTGAAGGTTCCTAGCTGTGTCTACAATGGCTGAAACTATGGAAGAGTAGAAGGTCCTGGTTGCTGACTGGCCTGCCTCTGAGTCATCTCTGCCATCTGGGTCATCAGTGTAGTCATCAGCATCATCTACTGTCTCTGAAGCTCTGCTTGTCCTCCAATGTTGGTCATAATTACGCACCCACTTATATACCGCAAGAGGACGGTGTACAATTGTAGCTCTTTTTCCCTCAGAGTATTTCAAGGTTATCGAATCCACAGGGAACGAGCGGAACTAATACTAATAAACAGGTTACTAACAAATTGCAATGGGTTGGTTGGTGTGAATGATAACGATGAGAAAGTGGAAGGTGAATGTTATCAAAGAGGTAACAGGGTGGTGAAGGATTCTCTCCTTAGGATTGGTTCACTAGCATGCAACCTTATTCTTACCAATTCGAGTGATGACTCTAATATTCTACAAGACATGGTGGTTTCGTTCACCCCGGCTGTCACTACACAGGCTATTAGCTCCCCACTGGTTTCTTGCACTATGTAATGGGCAAAAGTGTATTGGCCGATACACCAATGAAAGGGATAGATAGATGTGCAATAAAGTTCATCGCATAAATTAAATTCATCGAGAGAGTATCAACAAGTATGAGAGTTACATGACCAGATCCCCGCACCAGAGAAGAGAATATGACACTACTCACTCATCCTTCCGCTAGACATAGCAGAGGGTGAGAAATAGCGTCGGAACGCGCACGAGCCGATCGTCGCAGGCGTCGCGTCGATCGGCGCGACCTCCCTTCCGATGGATCTCGTCGGTGTTGACGAACCTTCCCCACCAATATCCTGGAACCCTAGTTTTAATAACTGATTCTCGCGATCGCCGTCTCTCCTTGGTCGTCCTTGGCTCTTGATAATTATCTTTCTTTTATACTCGGCGGGATTAGGTCAACTTCCTCCGACTCTAACTCATACTAGGCTGGGCCTTCGTCTTTCCTGGACCGGATCGGCTCCGCATCTGGCCCATCTTCTTTATTCTTCATCTCTCTATCCATAATTGCCCTGTTTTACACCTGTTTCATGTGATTACATCCAAAACAGAATAACTACAAATCTATGCAAATATGGGGTTAATTGTTAGTCCAAACCACCAAATTAAGACGCAAAACATCCCTTTTTGGTAGATAAAATGGGCATCTAGAAACCACCAACACCCAACGACCTCCATAATCTGACGTCTCTCCTCTGCTGCGATCTGGATAAAGTCACCCAGACGTCCTGCTAGTGCTGCTATAGTGAGAGCGTCCTCTGACTCTGTACCTGTAGGCTGGGGAGGTGCTCCTGTACTGGCTGACTCAGGAACCACCGTCTCTAGATGAGCTGCCTGCTCATGAGTGACCGGCGGTGACTCCTGCTCCTCCTCTCCGGTCTGCTGACTCGAGGCTGACTGTGGTTCCCTAGGGACTCAATGTGAGTAGCTGGTGGTCACCTCAGGGAACACCTCGTACTGCTCCTTAGTCACAAGCCCTAGTCTCTGAAGTAGATAGGAAATGTATAGACCGTAGACCAGGTGTCGTCCTCCTACCCTCGTATAGATAACCACCTCCATCTCAGCAATAAACAAATTAACCAAGTCAAACGGCTGCCTCCTTAGTATAGCTGCCACTGTCCACTGGTGCAAGAGTGTGAACTCCTCTCTGTACCCTGACCTGGGAATGATAGTCCTGGTGACTATCGCTCTAATCACCTTCGCCTCTGCTGTGAGCCTAGCAGGGCGTCTGTCAAACGCCGGAGTGTGTGGTGGTGGAAAGGCGACTGACATCTCGTCTGGGGGTAGCCTCTCTTCCTATGGTCTGCGGGGTGGAGCGAAGGTCGGGTAAGCACTCCTGTACAACTACAAGTCTGACACTAGAAGTCCCAGTGCAGCTATCAGACCCTCCCTGGTCAAGCGCTGGGGCTCTCCTCTGAACAAGAACCAGATCTCGGAACGATCTCTGGCTACCCAAAGTGTAGCATAGAACTCCAGCACTATATCCTCTCTGTATCTGTAGGGAGCAGTGACTAACTCTGCTAGTCCTGGCAAGTACGTGAAGTATTGCTCCATGTCAGTGCCTGTGGCCCTCCTCATGGCCTGGTAAGTCATGTACTGCTGCGGCACGAACAGTCTAGTCTTGCCCTTGCTGGCAAGATAGCGTCTCAAGCCCTCTCCAATCCTCCTCTGAAGCCCTGCCCAGTACATCTCTCCTACAGCAGGGTCCCTGGGGTCCGGAACCCACTGCTTGAAGGAGACGAGATGACTCGCCTTAAGGTCTTTGGCATGAACCTTAAGTATGTCTCCCTCTCCGGTTGCTGCTACTAGTCTCTGCAGCCTCTTGATGCATACCTCACAGGTACACTGCGGGTCTCCTGCCCATTGAATTAACCTCTAGGGCACAGTCTGTGCTGGCTGTTCAGTCTCCTTTTCCTCAAACACCTCAGACTCTGACTCTGAGGTCTCCTCCTCCTCGAACTCCTCCTACTGCATAGAGGATCCCTACTCTGCAGCTCTCGATGACCTCTCCTAACGAGAAGTCAGAGTACCTCGCGACCACGTGCTGATACAACTCCTATAGCCAAAGCTGGTGTCCTCCTCCGGCTACTCCACCTCAGGCCCTAGGTGTCCTCTGTCTGCTCAATGATCAATCGTGTCCCTGGTATCCTGTAAGAAATCTCCATAGCATCCAAGTGTCTAGCCACCCGTCTGGCTCTCTCTGACTCTGGGTCCAGCCTGGTCCTCTTCTTGCCTATGGGCTTCTCTAGCATCTTGTCCTTGCCCTTGTTCTAGCTTGATCCTGCCATCACTGCTGTCAAGTGTCGCGGCACGCACGTAGGTATAGATAGGATAAGTATAGAACCTATATAAATCTATGAGCAAAGCATTGCTAGGTAAGAATGCGCAGCAGAAATCCTAGCACTGAATTTATGATGATCACTGGACAAATAATCAAAGTAACAACAATGATCATCGACTATATGTGGCTGGTGCGAGTCATCTAGTGTACAGTCAAATAATGGCAATAAATCTAACTGTAGACTAAACGAGAGACAAATCCTAGAATTGCAATTAACAGATAGGCATGGAATCAATTGCAACCTAGGTTGAGCTAATTACCTAATTAAAGCAACTAAACATGGGCAATTAATCCAATTACATCAATTAAGGAAATTGCTCACTAATTAGGGCATAATTTGATGAATTGGAGGAAAGGCACAACACCCTAGGGAATCCGAAGTCAAGAACCACAACATTCTCGCGGTCGATCGCCGAAAAACCAAAACTTTTGGGTTGCCGGCAATGGAGGTGCAGGAAGAAGGAGAACTTTGTCCTAGGACTTGTGGTGAAGCTCGGTGAGGTGGCTGTGGGCGTGTGCATGGGAGTAGAGGCGCGCTGGCGGCAGCGCTGCTTCGTGGTTAGGCGATGGCAAGCGGTAGCGCTAGGGCTCTTGGGCGCGCGCGGGCGAGCGTGGCTGTGCGCAGGCAGAGCGGGGGCGAGTGGGAGGCGCATCACATGAGGCGGCTATCGGCGATGAGCTCGGAGGAGCGGGTGCATCTGGCGGCGGAGAAGGCAAGCGGTAAAGGGCGGCGTGTTCCGTGCGAGCTCTCGGTGTCGGGAGGAAAGAACGAGGACTAAGACAAGCGTCTTCCTTGACTTTAACCTTGGTCAAGACTGATGCACGGCCGAGATTCATCAAGGAGCGAATCAACGGTCACAGATTGAAGTCATACTCGTGATTTCAATGTAGTGACCGGACGGTACGCTCACTAGACCGGATCGTCCGGTCACTTCGTGGACTTGGGAAATCAAGGTTCTGGACATAGTAACCGCATGCAAACTGGACTGTACGGTCATTAGAGATGTTTCGTCTGGTCTCCATTTCCAAGTTTCCCGAAGCACTATGCATAAAGCACAGACCAGATTGTAAGGTCTAATGACCGGACTGTACGGTCACTACTGGATTTTCGCTAAATCAAGTAATTTCCCCATTTTGCAAGTTCCCTCACGTAACACCCAAAGAAACATTGCACTTGGAACATGGACGGAACTCTCAAGCACTTCTTTTCAAAGAGTGGCTCTATATAGCCTTATAATTTTCGCAGATGCCAAATGAAGAATCGAGCAAACAAGAACCAAGGCAATTAAGAAAGAAATGTGTATGTATGAGCCTTAGTCCATGATCCGCGCGAGGGGGTTTAACCTCGGAGTTCATAAGAGATTGCCAAATGGGCATGAAGAATAATCCTTACCTTCGGTCACATTTGCGGACATGTAATCTCATATAGAACATGAGGCACATGTATCTCCAAATGTGACAAGCCTCCTTTGTGTCTCCTATATGATGCATGCAACAAGCATTTTTATATATGCAATGAAAGTAAACATGCCATGTGAATGCAAGAAATATTAAAGAAGACACAAAGGAAACCTAACAATGTCAAGTTTGAACACCTCTCAAGCTTACTCACTATAAGCCATACCCTTGCCTTGAGAGAAGCCAAACCATCATCTAAAGCATTCCCCCTTGCTTATAGCTATCTTGAGTAGGTTAGACACTGACTAATTTTTATGTGTTTTTCTTTTAGTTATTTACACATGCATGGATGCAAAAACATACTAGTCACAAAGGAGTCTTAATTACCATGCAATGCAAGAAAAGAAAAACACAATACAACTACCAAGAACTAACACGGTTACCTCCCTCATGAGTAGATATGACGTTGAGATCCATGTCACTTGTGGTGGACTTCACTTGATCTTCAAGTAAGCTCCCGGTCCACCACCACCACCATCTTCTAGGTCTTGTTCTTGGGCACCCACTTATACTTCGTTGACCTCTCAAGATCAATAATGCACTTAGGCACCCATATGCTCTTGACCTTTCTCTTCTTGTTTGGTGGTCCCAAAGCCTTTGCTTTCACCTTGCCACCCTTGTCCCTAAAACGCTTGAAGTGGGTGAACAACTTAGCATTAGGTAAAATAATGGAACTTCTCACCATAGTACAATCCTTGATGGTGTGGCCATCCTTGCAACACCTCTCGCAATAGTAGTCATCGGCGAGTAGGGGCTTGATCCATGCGGGAATGGAGTCACTCGTCCCGATGATGTCGGTGGAGGCGGGATATGAGCCAAGTTCCCAGTGGGACACATTGTTACAAGGTTTCTCCCAAGAATCTCCTTGTGGATGACTCTTCTTCGTGTGAGTCTCTCAAAGCCGTCCCTCACCATCTTCCTCTCTTCCTTGAGCTTGTGATATTACTCCCAAACAAATGGCCCAAGAGAAGAAACCTCGACCAAGGTGGTTAGTTCATCAAACATAGTAGAAGCATCACTCTTTGATGAACTAGAGGAGGGACAGGCAAGATCATCCACATTGATGGCCTCAAAAGTAAGTTCAAGGGCCTCGTACTTCTCACGTAGCTCTACATGATCACCCTTGAGTTTGTCATAACTCTTGTTTAGGGCCTCATGAGATGTGACAATGTCCTTAAGCTCACTCTCAAGATCACCAACACGGTCCTTAGCCAAATTACACTCTTTTCTTACCACATCCAACATTTTGGATTTCTTGACGGCGATGTCGCAGGCTTGCTCAAGCATACTCCAAAACTCGGCGCAGGAGAGTTCCTCATCATCACTACTGTCATCCTCACTCTCCCCAAATTGGCTCGTGGCCATGAGGCATGTGGGAGGTGGAGGAAGAGCTCATGGATGTGTGGTCCTGATCATGGCTAGGCCGGCCACTTCTTCATCATCGCTTGAGGAAGAGGATGTGTCACTTGAGTTGTCACTTCTCCACTCTCCAATAAGTGGCTTGCATGAGAACTTGTTCCTGTGGTCTTGAGCTTTGCCTTTGCCTTTGCTCTTGTCCTTGTTGAAGTACCTCTTCTTCTTGTGCTTGGCTTTAGGATCTTCTTCTGCATCATCACTTGCGCCTTGGGACTTAGAGGCTTCTTTTTTTGGCTTGGGACAACTCAAACAAAGTGGTTCTTGGATCCACAGTTGAAGCACTTGCCCTTGGACTTGGAAGCAAACTTGTTTTTGAAGGTCCTCGTCTTCTTCATGAGAAGAGCCAAGTCCTCACTCAAGTCATCTTCATCATCATCATCATCATCATCATCTTCTTCTTCAGTCACTGCCTTCTTCTTGCTCTTCTTGCTCTTGATAGGCTCTTGCTCTTGGCTTGAAGAGCTAGGTTGGACGGTTGAGGATCATCCATACCCAATTGATAACTCTCAAAAGCAGTGATCTTGCCAAGTACTTCCTTCATGGTCTTGGTCTTGAGGTCACCTTGCAAGGTGAAGGTGATGATGGACTCATACTTAGGGTCTTTGAATAGCCTCAAGAATCTTCTTATCACCTCAACGGGCTTGAGCTTGAAGTCATTCCCAAGAGCATTGATCTCCTCCACTAGTACATGAAAGCGAGAATAAACAGTGTTAGCTCTCTCATGTGACAATCTAGTGAAGTTATCATACTTGTTCTTCAACACATATTATCTTTCCTCTTTGACATCACTAGTACCCTCATGGAGACCTTGAATCTCAGTCCAGATACCATGTGCTGTCGAACTAGCATCCAATCGAGCAAAGACATCCTTAGTTATGCATGCAAACAGAGCATTCTTGGCCTTAGCGTTGTTCTTAATGAAATCAGGTTCACATCCGTATCAGACTCATGGGTCACCATCCATATCTCTGGATCAAGGGACTCCAGGTAAGCTTGCATATGAGCCTTCCAATACCCGTAGTCCTCCCTATTGAATATGGGAACACTCCCCACCTGTTCTGGCATCCTTACTCAAGGCGGTGAAGCCTCAAAGATGAGCACTTGGCTCTGATACCACTTGTAAGGACCAAAGGCATATCGAGAGGGAGGGGGGGGGGTGAATCGGTAAGCCGGCCATGAATGTGAATACTTCAATTCGCACTACTAGAACCTAGCAATCATTGCAACCTAACAATTCTAGGAGGCCAAGACCCTACGCATGCTAGTGTTCATGATGATAGCAAGCGCGGAAGCCAAACACACTAGCCTATACAAGCCACAATTCAACCTAGTTACTAGAGCACACAATTGTGGAATAGTAAAGACGGGGTCAAGGAATGCTCATGATTTTTTTTTCTGAGGTGTTGGAAGGATGGCGCCTTCCCTTACTCCTTGTTAGACCACTCCCGCCAGAGTGCCAGTCCCTCCCGCCACCAATGTGGAGTTCTCGCCACGAGCCCGCAATCACTCCCTCGAGAACTTGCCGGACTCCCCGAGCCGACACGACTGCTCACTAGCGATGCCCCTTTCACCAGTGGGCTCAAACTGGGTACAAACGTGTGATAGCCTTGACAACCAATCACGATAGGCTCGATCACCGACACCTAACCGGTCTAGGTTTCACCATAGATCAAGAGTAACAACCTAGATCACACCCTCAAGGACACCCTAACCTTAGATGTGCAAGATGCTAAAGTTACTCTCACTAGCACTCTCAAGATATGCAATATCTCCTCCTAGTGCTCCTCTCTTTTCCTCTTAGCTCTCACCAAATGCTCCAAGCATATCCATTGGCCAAGAGAGGTCTCCAAGACCCCAGCAACAAAGTTATATAGGCCTCCAACCTCCAACTAGCCGTTGCTCCACGAAATCACCCTTGTAGACACCATTGACCGGACGTCCGATCACTCCCAGACTGGACCGCCTGGTCTCTTCTGGAATGGCTCCCTGAGCCGTTGGCTTCATTGTCTCTGGCGATTTCCTGTACTGACCGAACTGTCCGGTCCCTAGACCGGACAGTCCGATCTCTTCGCGTCCTGTGCATTCCAGAGAGCTCCAATTGGCTTCCTCTCTGTCCTGAGCCTCAGCCGTACTAACCGGACCGTCCGATCACTAGACCATACCGTCTGGCCTCTAGGGTTTCTAGACTTGATAGATTCCTCATAGACTCCTAGTGACCATACAGTCCGGTCTCAACTGACCCCTCTGTCCGGTCACTACGTCCAGAAGTTGTTCGTCCTCGCTTGACTTCATTTCCCGGTTTCTCCGAACAACTCCTTGGCCTCTCCACTATCACCTAGTGCATGTGATTTCACTAAGCATCCATGCACATCACCGACTATGGTCATCAATGGTCATGAAGCTTACAGGATACCTTATAATAATATTATAAAAGGCTCTACAATCTACACACATACAACAAGTGCCATCTTTCTTAGGATACAAAAGTACAAGAATGACATAAGGACTAAGTGATTCACAGACATACTGATGACCCGTGACACTCCATGTTTAATCTTCAATTAATTAATTCTAAACCCTAATTAGCAGTATGTTAAGCCAAGGAGTAATTAAGTATCACATAAAATAATAGGTACCAACTCAATTTGAATTATCAGGCCAATTAAAACCATGCAAGCATGGTTGTGAAGCAACTCTAAATTTCTCTATGCAACCTATGCCAAATAAGTTCATGAGCATGATGGGATAATAAAAGAGAATTTTGGACCAAGAATGAGAATTTTATAACATATGGAAAAGCCTTAATTAATTAAAGAATGTCTAGAAACCTTTTTCAATTAAATTTTTTTCTAGATTAATTACAATAGTTCTGACCTAGTGGATCCCACCAAAGCCTTAGAAATATCTTAAAGGACCTATGTTTAAAATCTCAGATCATTTGGACTTTGGGAGGTACTTTAATTAACTAAAAACAGAGCAAAGGGCATTGTCCTGCGCCGTGCCCTGAGCCGTGTTGTGTTGGTGGAGGCATGCCGAAGAAGGCGAACCCCTTAGCTGGCGGCGTGGTCTTCGGTCTTTGCGTGCCGAAGAAGGCGAACCCCTTAGCAGAGGGGCGGTACTGCATCCAGACGCGCCCCCGTTCTCCATCGTCGAGTCGAGTCCCCCTGTGCCCTTGTAGTCGGCGTGTTCTATCGTGCGCGGGGAGGTGCAACATGGGCTTTGTCATGTCATTCAAGCAGGGTTCAATCTAGCTGTCCCTCAAGCCATCCTGCATTATCATCATTAGGCCTGTTGTTGCACGATGGTAGCGCAGCGAACCTTGCCATGCCTGCCACCGTCAGCGGGCGCTGGTGCTGACAAAGGGGCAGGTATGTGGAGGGATTTGACTCCTCGATATTGTCTCAGCATAGTGGGCATGGCATTTAAGGCCGGGTGGTTGGCATCTATTGACCGTTGGCTCGCTCAACCCCCTCCGCCGAGGGTCGTTGTGTCGGGTTGCGTCTGTCCAGACCGGCTTGGAGTTGTAGTCTGTATCATCCAAACAAGGCAATCGAGCTTCTCCACCCCGCCACTCTTGGCCTGGCCAGGGTTCCATCACCCCGTCCTATCCAGGCTCGGGTCCCACTGATGGGAGTTGACGGTGGTGGCATTTGACTATCGAATGCGGGGGGGGGGGGGGGGGGGGGGGGGCACACTGTCGTCGTGACAGTAGTGCCAGTAGGGCATCCGTCCTTTCCCCGGAGTGGATAGGTTCAGGCTAATTGCTGAGTGATCAGCTTGGGAGTGTGAACCGTGCCGGCACTCCGTCAGACGGAGCGATCTGCCCTCTGCCCCCTTGCGAGGGGTCGAGCGAGTCGTAGCGAATCCTTGACCTCTATTGAGGGGTCGAGCGGAACGCGACAGGCCCTCGACCACTCAGGGGTCGAGCGAGTCGGGGTAATGGCGCGGCTTTTACGGCTAAGGCCTGATTGCCGCGGGGATGCTTCCCGTGGGGGCCCACACGGGTGGCGCCTTGATGGCAATCCTGCTGGCCCATTTGAGTCCTTTTGAGTCTGGCGCGTGTGAGCCTTAGGAGGTGCTATGTGGCACCCTGATATTTACCCTCGACAATATCCCCCGAGTCGGAGAGTCGTTCAGGGGATTTTGACGCGGGTGCGGGCAGAAGGCACGAAGTCGCATGTGGGTTGCCTGGTTCACGTGAGAGAGGTGCGTGTGAGCGCACCCAACGGGTGTAGCCCCCGAGCCGAAGGGGGAGTTTGGTCAAAACTCATGCTTCGGCTTAACATGTTGTGGGAAGCTTTGGTCGTTCGTCCATCGAAGCGCGCGCAAGCGCACCCGTCAGGTGTAGCCCCCGAGCCATAGGAAGAGTCTGGACGGACTAGTTCTTTGGCCGTTTGTGCCTCAAACGATCACGGAGGTGCTGTGGGACCTGGGTTCCTTGGTCTCCGTTCCCTGGGCCAGGCAGATGGCGCGGGGTGTCACGAATGAGGGTCTGCGTGAAAAGGCGAGCCATGGCACTGTCGGAACGACAGGTTTCTTGTCTCCTTTTGGCATGGCAGTGCGCAGGGGCATCTTCTGATAGGGCCTGGATCTGCTGCGCGTCAGGGGAATCTAAGGCCGGCGCCTTGCTTTAAGGCGGGTTAATTTCTTTTTTCTTATGGCGCGCTGCACGTGACACCGTTGGTGGCGCCAGGTCTTTGTTCCAATGTGGCGTGTAAGAGCCTCTTGTGAACTCGCATCGGGTTCGGTGCGCGCGCAAGGAATCCGATGCCTGGGCCTAGCTTGCCTAGTTAAGGATACACCCGGGCGATGTTCTGCTTCATCCCCACACCTAGTTTTACACTTCAAGCCCTCAGATGCCTGGGACGAGACTGACTCTCGCTTAGTGGTCCGTTGTTCTCATGACTGCCAGGTGCGACGATGTCCCTAGTGATGAGGAGACGGGGATGGAGACCCACCGATGGCAAGTCCCCGGCCGCCCTGGTGTGGTGGCCCCATCGGTTGTGGGAAGGTTGTCTCAACTTCTATCGTGTCCTCCCCTAGTCGGGGTGAGATGGAGATAAAGGGGCCTTTGCATGGAAGGTCGCCATGGCTTATTAGGTCCCCTCGTGTTCATCCTTGGCGGCGTCTGTAGGAGTGAGGTAAAGAAGAGGCGCCGGGCCGGACTCCCCATCAGCATGGGGGTCCTTGGTCTTAAGAGGCGGCTCCGACAACAGCCGTACGACGTGGCCGGGCTGCTCGCCTTCTTCGTTGGGAGAAAAGGCCGGCCTTAAATGAGGGCGTCTTTGTAGTAGACCCCTTGGGTCGATCTTTTCCTTTCTTCCCCCTTTTTCTCGAGTAATTGATAGTCGCTTTGTAAAAGAGAAGAGAGGGAGTCTGTAAGAGTCGACCCTAAATGGTTTTGTAAGCAAAGAATAATGAACGTGGCCCCATCGTTGGGTCTCGTTTGGTGATGCCAGCCCTCGCATCCCCGCTCGATGCAGACGGATCGATCGAGCGGTGTTGACGGCTGTTAAGTACCATTTTCAACTGTCAACTATACTCAAATAAAGGATAATTTGGCATTTCATACACGCATGCTTTAGCACAATAATATAGTTCCACTTGTACTTGGAGAACTTTGTGCATGCAGGAGGAAATGTGAAGGAAACACCTCAAAAGGCAAGAAAACACACTTTCGACCAATCAGAGAGCGCCACATGGACGTCACACGGATTGAAGGGCCCATTTGCAGCACTTAACCGACGTAACTCCCTGTAATACCGCGGGAACCGACGTCAGGGCCCACAGGACAGCCACCTGGAGAAAGCACAGGCCAGGAGGGGCCACCCCCAGGTCGGCCGACCTGGTCAGGTCGGCCGACCCAGCCGGGCGCCCTCTCCGCCTGGGCTTCCACGTGTTGGCTCCTCCGTGACTCCTGATAACGGTTTGAGATGCCTTCCGTGGCGGTTACGCTCCCTTGCCGACCTATTGAGGCTATAAATAGGAGGGTGTGCCTTCACATTCAACACACACCACAAGAAGCATTTCTCTCTTGCTAGTAGTAGTTCTTAGAGTTTTAGTGGAGTTAGGCTGAGTCTAGAGCTCTCTAGTCCCAAGTCTTCACTTGGAATTGGTATGGCTCTTGTATCTTTTCCCTTTTGTAAGACTTTACTCTTATCAATATATATATCTTTTCTATATAGTTGTGCTTGGGTCATGAGTTTCTTGTTTGATTTTGTGATCCATATATGTGATAGTATAGTCTACTTGTGTGATAGTAGTTTATATTTATTATACTACTATTGTCATGCTAGTTATATACCGTCACTATAGTCTAGTTTATATGTTATAGTCTCTATGCTTAGTTTTAGCTGATAAAGTATAGCATGGGTTTGGTGATCGTATTCGTACGGTAACTCTGCCTCGTTAATAGTAATCGCGGAGGGGCAGAGTGCTCTTTGGTCATGCAAGTATGGTACTTGGGTGACTGATTTGCATCAATTATTCGTTAGTCTACTGGTTCGTTGAGGTAGGCGGCAGGTGGTGACAGCCCTGTCCGTCCTTTGAAATCCTCCCCGCTAGGCTAGTGCGTAGGCTCTTGGCGGAAGTCGCCTGTGGATGCAGGGGTAAGTCCGTGCCTGAAGTGCTATACTATTGACTGCTGAACCTGAGTGTGGGTCTGTATGTATTCTACTTAGACTATGCAACTGTATAGAAATGTATAGTAGGAGTAGCTTAGCCTAGTCTTTCCTCCACTAGACTTTATTTATTTAGTAGGAATCTTCTGTGTGTGTCACACTACCCGGTTATTATCATGTACCCGCCTGTCTTGGTTAGATATCCTTGCTAATTGTTAACATGATCTTATATGTTAGTAACGCTTCTTGATCATACCCTTCCTTTGGGATAAACAAATACGATACCCTGAATACTTCCGGGTGAAATGCTACAGCGGTATTCTCCGTGCGCTTGCGGATTTTACCTACTTGACTCTGGGACATATTAGTGAACCGTTTCTGGCCCCGTGCCGGGAATGATTTATTAATATGGCTTAGCAAAAGTCAACAAGCATTTCTGGCGCCGTTGCCGGGGAAGGCGTATGATCTAAGAAAAATTACTAATGTATATAGTAGTGTTGCAATTATTAAGGCTATCTCCTAGGCAGGCTAACCTTGCTTTGTTTTCTGCATTTTGTATGAAAACAGGGTAGTGTATGACTGGTTTCGACTTGCCGACAAACTTCACTGAAGATCCTGAGTCACTCCTGAGAAGGACACGAGCTAGGCTCACCCCTCCTCGTAAGGAGACTCGGCCAATCGAACCTGTCATTCCCGCACCATCAAGCTCTGAGCAAATGGCCGACAAGACCCTCCGCGAGTTCTCCGCTCCCTCCGCTGCCAACATCCCTACGGGACCAGCTGGCAATGTGGGAGATGTGAACTTCGAGATCAAGACCGGTCTCATCACCATGGTGCAGGCTAGCCCATTCTGTGGGAAAGCCAATGAGGACGCTAGTGCTCATCTCCAGCAATTCCTGGAGATTTGCAAACACGTTCAAAAAGAAGGACAGCCTCATCACATTCATGAAGAACTTCCTTGAGAAGGAAAAAGTTGCACAACAACAACTGATGAAGGCAAGGAGGCAAAGGTCACACATTAAGCAACAGCCTCCGAAGTCCACAAGGCAGCAACCTCGGAGGTCTGCAAAGAAACAGGCTGTGAAGCCTGCAAAACCGCAGCCTCCGAAGCCCGAGAAGCCACCGACCGCAACAAAGACCAAGAAGGTGTGGCGAGTGAAACAAGAAGCATCATCCGTGTCTTCATCTCCGGGACCGGACAACGCTTCATCGAGCTGAACGCCGGAGAAAAGTCCCGCTCGTCGGACTTTAAAAGGTGAGTCCTCGCCGGGAGGTTAAACCGGTAGTTATCCATATTTGCTCTTTTAATTGCATATTTGCTTTCCACCACATTTTGATTTTTTCCCGACCACTGCATTTCTGCATTTTTGAATTTTTCCAGCCACCTTGGAATTTTTCAAAACTCATTTGCATTTCTGAAAATTTAGAAAATAGGTTTTTGGGCTTTCCATTTTTAAAAGATTTTTTGTCGAGCTTTTTGAGCAAAAAGGCAGCAGGGGACAAATCCCCTAGCCGTTGGGGAACACATAGGAAAAAGGGGGCTGCCAGGAGGCCCACCTGCCAGGTCGGCCGACCTGGTGGGGTCGGCCGACCCCCTGGCCCCACCTTTTCCTGTGCTCCTTTCTCCCAACGGCTATATGGCCGTTGCTCTGTCTCTTTCTAACGGCCATCTTGCTTCCTTGGCTATAAAAACCGCCCAGGAGGGGGAGCTTCACCATTCCAAGCTCATCTTTCACTCCCCTCCTTTGCTCACTTGTTGCTCTCCCAAAATTTCGTGTTCTTCAACTTTACTACAGCCCCAAAAACCCAAAAAAATATTTCCCCTCTGTTTTAGTGCATTTGCAAGTTGTTGTGAAAAGAAAACCAATTTCGGAGAAGCTCGGGTTTGTCGTTTTCACTAACGCTCACCCGAACACTTGTTCGATCTTGTTTTTTGTTCTTGTCTTGTGTTTGTTCCTGTGTGCAGCCATGTTCAAACGAATGAAGCAAGTCGCCGGAATCAAGCGGAGAAAAAGCACTCGTGCAAGCACGAGTCAAGCATCCTCCGTCGAGCTCACACCAAGTCCGGGGCATGGTGACCCCGAAGCTGAAATTCCGGAGGAAAGGCCAGCCTTGCTCATCACCGAGGAGCATCTCGACATCAAGGACGACCGCGAGGGCCAAGCCATCGCGCTCATGAGAGAACGGCCATTCGCCCACACCCGACGCTTCGATCCGGACTTCCTCGAGAAAATAGGTATGAGAGAAGAATTTGCCTCTATTTTTCGCACTATGGGTTGGCTAAATTTCGTAGAAGTAGATGAGCCGGGTTCTCGTTTGCTTACTATGCAGTTTTTATGCACCCTTAGAAAGTATGATGAAGGCATTTCTTTTCGCTTGTTTGGGCAAGAGCGCTTGGTCACATGGGGTGATCTTCATGCTATGCTAGGTCTAAATCCTAAATGTAGGCTAGACTTAGATAAAGCGCTAAAGGGGTTCCATGAAGAAAGTTTTTGGAAAAAGATTTCCGGAAACGAGTGGGGTCCCAAGCCTAGAACAAGTGCCATCCATAATCCTACACTTAGATTTATGCATGTGTGGTTGGCTATGACCTTGTTTCCTCGAGGTGACATTAGGGTTGTCCGGCAAGATGAATTGAAAATACTTTATGCCATGGTTAAGAAAATTAGGGTGTCACCCGCGGAATGCATGATTGATCAATGGTTAGACAATATAAAGTTGACAGGACCAATTGAGTGCACCTCTTTAGTTACTCGCATTGCGCAGAAGTGTGGTCTGCTTGAGAATGTTCATATTGAATATTTGACGGTAGATAGAGAATTTCTAGGCAAGGACTATTTTGTGCAAGGACATACTTTGAAACATGGTCCAAATAATACCTTGATCTATCACCTTCCCGGGTATACAAATGAATTCCCGTTACCTAACCCGGGTCTTCGTTTGTATCACTGTCGGGCACTAACCCTCCCACTTGAGCCAGTGGGAGAAGTTCGCAGGCATAGTGTTTCAGGGCGACCGACACGTTCCCGTAGGCATATGGAGCCTACACCGGAGTTTCACACTCCGACCGGAGATCCGGTATGGGAGCAGCCCCCGCCACACGACGAGGCGGGTGCATCAACATGGCAGGCCGGAGCATGGGAATCTCAGTACAATTACCCCATGCAGACGTCATCAAGTTCAAGCGGACCGCCATCCTTTGCCACTCGGTCATTCTCATCCCATGGGTTCCGTGAACTCAACTATGGGATGTCCGAGTTGACAAGGAGGGTGGACGACATTGATTTGCGCACCGAGAGCATGCAACAAACTCTCACGCAACATGTCGCCGACACCCAGCAATGGCAGAATTTCAGCGACAACCAATTCCGCCAGCTGAACGCGATGATGGCTCAGAATCAGAACAATTGGGATGCCTTCTTCTGCTCCCAAGGCTACGACCCGAACCAGCAGATATGAGCAAGAACAAGCTTGGGGGAGGACCTCCCTTCTCACGGTAACTCGTATCTTTCCCCTTCCCTTTATTTCTTGCATTTGCTAAATCTGAAATTCCATAAAAATTTGCAAAACATAAAAAGAACAAAAATATTTCCCTTTTTCATGCGCGGTATGAATGTGTATAATTTTCCTATGTTGAGATGATGAATAGTTGCTCTGTCCTTTATTCCTCTCTAAAGCTAGTTTACAACTTAGTACTCTCTCAAGAGTTAGGTTTGTTGGTAAATCTTGCCTTGAACTTGAATCTTGTGGGTAGCATATGCATTCTCTAGTTCTAAGTTGTTGAGAGGTATGATATGATAGATAGGGCTGCTATGATCTTGCTCAACGTAAAGCTTGAATTCCGGAGTTTTATTTTTCAAAATGACAAATTGATAAGTTCCTCAATGATGAAATTCCCACCACAGCCATATGTAGTGTTTACATTTGAAAACCTTTACACATATGCTGCTTGTTTCACATTGAGCTTAGTCAAAATTGTTGTGACCCTAGTAGAACTCTTTTCATGCTTTCTTGATCAAGATCATGTACACACATCCACCGCCATGAGCTATCCTTCTAAATCAAGAAGATAGCATCCACCATATCCACCGTGAGCTATTCTTCTACACCGGAAGAAAGCCACTATCCATCCATCTATCCAAAGAAACACTCCATATATCCATTGCAAAATTCCTCTCTCAAAGTATTCATTGCAAACTAGGACTATGGCTAGGCAAAAAAAAAAAAAAAAAAAAAAAAAGAGAAAAAAAAAGAAAAGAAAAAAAAATGCTCAAAAAAAGAGAGCAAGCAAAAGATAGCCATAGCCTAGAAACTCCAAAAGAGAGAAGGAAAATTCAAAAAGGAGTTATTTCTTCCCATCCACCATTCCTCCGTTCTCCCACACACTTGCACATCTTGATCAAGATTGTTTGAATTGATGTTTTTCTTGGATCCGTTTTTTTGACATAGCAATATTATGTGAACATGAGTGCCTCATATATCCCTACCTTGAGCTCCACATAAAGCCTTATTTAGAAGTAGGTGATTATAGGCAACGCTTTGCCTTGGTGAGGAATCATACACATATTGAGTGATCCGAGAGAATCATTTGAGGAACTTGGTTTTTATTTTCAAAATCTTTTGAAAACCTCCGGAATAACATAGCGGAATCTAGAGCAAGTGATTGGTGCCCTGCAATTGTTCTATCTCTCAACCGCCCAAGACAATGAGGTGTAAAAGCCCCATGGATCGAGGTAAATGGGTAAGTTATGCGCCAATATATTTAATTCTAGGAAGAGTACTTTGTTGTGCGCATAGTATTATTGAGGAGTAGGACATTGTAGCAACTCCTGATCAACAACTTAAGTTTATCTTTGCTTCGGGACGAGCAAAGGGTAAGCTTGGGGGAGTTTGTTGACGGCTGTTAAGTACCATTTTCAACCGTCAACTATACTCAAATAAAGGATAATTTGGCATTTCATACACGCATGCTTTAGCACAATAATATAGTTCCACTTGTACTTG
The DNA here is from genome assembly GCA_030378355.1 of Eleusine indica. Lineage (NCBI taxonomy): Eukaryota > Viridiplantae > Streptophyta > Magnoliopsida > Poales > Poaceae > Eleusine > Eleusine indica. Next base: position 33,939,246 of record CM059500.1, read on the forward strand.
GAGAACTTTGTGCATGCAGGAGGAAATGTGAAGGAAACACCTCAAAAGGCAAGAAAACACACTTTCGACCAATCAGAGAGCGCCACATGGACGTCACACGGATTGAAGGGCCCATTTGCAGCACTTAACCGACGTAACTCCCTGTAATACCGCGGGAACCGACGTCAGGGCCCACAGGACAGCCACCTGGAGAAAGCACAGGCCAGGAGGGGCCACCCCCAGGTCGGCCGACCTGGTCAGGTCGGCCGACCCAGCCGGGCGCCCTCTCCGCCTGGGCTTCCACGTGTTGGCTCCTCCGTGACTCCTGATAACGGTTTGAGATGCCTTCCGTGGCGGTTACGCTCCCTTGCCGACCTATTGAGGCTATAAATAGGAGGGTGTGCCTTCACATTCAACACACACCACAAGAAGCATTTCTCTCTTGCTAGTAGTAGTTCTTAGAGTTTTAGTGGAGTTAGGCTGAGTCTAGAGCTCTCTAGTCCCAAGTCTTCACTTGGAATTGGTATGGCTCTTGTATCTTTTCCCTTTTGTAAGACTTTACTCTTATCAATATATATATCTTTTCTATATAGTTGTGCTTGGGTCATGAGTTTCTTGTTTGATTTTGTGATCCATATATGTGATAGTATAGTCTACTTGTGTGATAGTAGTTTATATTTATTATACTACTATTGTCATGCTAGTTATATACCGTCACTATAGTCTAGTTTATATGTTATAGTCTCTATGCTTAGTTTTAGCTGATAAAGTATAGCATGGGTTTGGTGATCGTATTCGTACGGTAACTCTGCCTCGTTAATAGTAATCGCGGAGGGGCAGAGTGCTCTTTGGTCATGCAAGTATGGTACTTGGGTGACTGATTTGCATCAATTATTCGTTAGTCTACTGGTTCGTTGAGGTAGGCGGCAGGTGGTGACAGCCCTGTCCGTCCTTTGAAATCCTCCCCGCTAGGCTAGTGCGTAGGCTCTTGGCGGAAGTCACCTGTGGATGCAGGGGTAAGTCCGTGCCTGAAGTGCTATACTATTGACTGCTGAACCTGAGTGTGGGTCTGTATGTATTCTACTTAGACTATGCAACTGTATAGAAATGTATAGTAGGAGTAGCTTAGCCTAGTCTTTCCTCCACTAGACTTTATTTATTTAGTAGGAATCTTCTGTGTGTGTCACACTACCCGGTTATTATCATGTACCCGCCTGTCTTGGTTAGATATCCTTGCTAATTGTTAACATGATCTTATATGTTAGTAACGCTTCTTGATCATACCCTTCCTTTGGGATAAACAAATACGATACCCTGAATACTTCCGGGTGAAATGCTACAGCGGTATTCTCCGTGCGCTTGCGGATTTTACCTACTTGACTCTGGGACATATTAGTGAACCGTTTCTGGCCCCGTGCCGGGAATGATTTATTAATATGGCTTAGCAAAAGTCAACAAGCGGCTGTTTTGACTTTTTTGTTTTTTTTCTCCTTCCCCGTCCCGTTTGTGAGACAGAGGATAGAAGCGGGGCCACGCTTTGCCTTGGTGACTGAAGCGTGGCTGCTCGATGAGCTGCTATCGGGTTTGTTCGAGTGAGGTCTCCAGTTCCCCATTGACAGGGTCCCAGCTGGTGTTCGACCTCATAAATCCATCTTTTCAGCTCGACCGGTTGTCACGACCATTCGATAGGTCATGATGGCTACCTGCCTCTCTTCAGGGAGATGCCAAAGGTCGAGTGGGAGCAGGAATCAAACGCTACTCCGCGATGCCCTCGACCCGTCGGGGGTCGGGGTGTTGGCCGCTAAGTGTGCCCATTGCTCATACCCCTTGCTCTGTTCGCACTCTAGGCGGCTGACGAACCTTCTTGTATGGCCAACCTTAAAACCTCGGCGCCGTGGGGCAGTTTTCAGGCCCTTATCCCGTCTTTCCTGCACCTCGTGCCTCCGTCCCGTTCGTTGCTATTCGTCAGCCGAGTCCGCCCGGGTCGGTCGCATCTGTTGCGGCGAGGCCTGACCGGTGGGGTCCACGCGTATTTCTTGCTTCAGAATTCAAGGCGTGGCGTGGGGCCTAAATCGGCTCCGCACTGCCAGCTCCCACTACCCGAGTAAATAAGAGGGACTGAGTGGGTTACCTGACATCTACATCGTGGTGGCCCCAAGCGCGACGCGTGGTCGTTCCCTATTTCTTGGCGTGGCCGCCGAAGAGACGTTTCTCGCAGTGATGTCAATAGAGGTGGGCTCGCGGTGCACGGAGCCACTGGTGAAAGCCGAGAAATCTTTGGGATAGTGGAAAAGGTGGAGTTATGGAGGAGCGTAGGTTATCACGTCCGCGCACCGTGTAGGGTGAGTGTTTGAGAGGCTTATCACCTGGCGGGTTGTCGGCAGATTTTCCATGATCAGTTGCAATCACGCTCCTGGCTTGTCCTCCTATTTAAGCCTTGGATGCCGCATCCTCCGATCTTCCTTTCACCTTCCTTGTTTCCTCGCTCTTTTCTCTCCTTCGTCTCCAGCGATCTCCCCTGCCGTAGCCTCGCTGCTGCAATGTCTGTGTTTACTCGCTCCACGGTGACGAAGAAGGAGTTGGAGGGACTCGTCAAAGCCGGGCTTCTCGCGCCCCTCACCGGACCGAGGGAACGGGTGGTGCCGGGGAACGAGATGCGGCCGGAGCGCCCGAGGGGCTAAGTGGTGTCGTTCGTCCCTTTCCATGAGCGTGGGATCAGGCGGCCGGTGCATGACTTCCTCCGGGTGCCGCTCCACTACAAGGTGGAGCTGCAGCACCTCAATCCCAACGGGATCCAGCACATCTCAGCCTTCGTGGCCTTGTGCAGGATTACGGGATTCCTTAGGATCTTGCCCAACTTCGACCTGTGGTGCCACTTCTTCCTTGTGTCCTGCATCCGGAGCAGGATCACGGGCGAGAACTTCCCGTGCACCAACGGGTGCACGGGGATCCGGCTTCGCGGCGAGCGCACAGGGTAGTACCTCTCGACGTCCACCCCGACCACCCACTCGGGGTGGCAAAAGAGGTGGTTCTACTTGCACAACAACGAGATCCATCCACTCCGCGAATTCATCGGCCGCGACATCGCCGAGGCCCGGGATTGCTAGCACTATGGGGAAAGGGAAGAGCAGGAATAAGTCTATTGAGAGCGCGCTCGGCGCCATCGCTCACCTCAAGGAGTTCGGACTCGACGGTGCCGGAGTCATCGGGTGGTATCACAAGCGGCGGTTCGTGCCGCTATGTCACCGCCTGCTCCCCATGTTCCTCGTCGACGCCGACAACCGTAGGGTGCCAGGGAATGTGAAGGTAGAGGATATGCTTCCTAATGACTAGGTGGAGAAGCGGGTGAGGGCGGCCCTAGGGCCCAGCGCGCAGGCCTGGCCCGCTCCGAATGGGCCGATGATGCGTCCCGACCCCCGAGAAGTCAACGTGGTAAGGATTCCTGTTCCTCTGCTGGTGTCCTATCCACCGCCCCCCACTTTCATTATTGTGACCGTGTTTGGCCCTTGGTTTCTTTTCTCCCCTTTCTTTTTTGTAGTCCCAGTGGGTGTGTCTAATCCAGACCCCTTCCCTTCAGCTGCCTAAGGGGAGGGCCGAGAGCACCGCCAACCGCTTCAGAGATGTGGAACGGCAGGGTGCCAAGGGGGAGGCACAGAAGAGGAAGGACACCGCCATCCGGGCCAAGCGTGAGAAGGAGAAGAGGTCGTGGCTGCGGCAGGCGCGGCGGGAGGAGAAGGAGCGGAGGGGCGAGAACGCTAAAACTCCATTGACCGAGTCAATGGAGGATGAGAATGAGGATGAAGAGGGGGACTCCTCCGAGGAGGCCCTGAATTTGTTCGAGGACGCCGTTAGTGATAACGATGGTGGCGGCGATGATGATGACAACGGTGAGGATGGTGATGGCGGTAGTGACAACGACAGCGACGACGACGATGATGACGACACCGGTGGTGATGATGCCGACGACGGCGAGGGTGACGACGACAACGATGTGGGCAGCGACGCCGGGTTGGCGGCGAGCCTTGGCTATGCACCTTTGGCGCGCCCGACTCTGGGGATGGGGTCGTCCCTGATCTCGCCATCCTCGGATGTGTCAGGATCGGCGGAGGAGCCCCGTTCACTAGCTCCGAGCAGGAATGACTCTGGTGCTCGGACCCCAGCGTGGGCTCCCCCATAAAGGGTGTGATCCAGATGGTAGAGCAGGAGGTTGTGCCGACGCGTGTTGAGGCGCCACCTGTCGCTGTTGCGGCTAAGAACGCTTCTCCGGTGGCGGCTGCAGAGAAGCGCCCGCGAGACGAACTGGCGAGCGATGACACGTCGGTCGAGAAGCGATGGGCCTTGGGCCAAGACCCTCACCGGCCTAAGCTGTCTCGCATGAAGCAGCTCAAGGTGGGCGCCGCGGGGGAAGCACGGGTGCGAGACGCCACGGCGGCCACTGCGGAGGAAGCACGGGCGCGTGATGCCGCGGCGGCCGCTACGGTCGAGGAGACGCGGGTGTGTGAAGCTGCATCGGCCGCTATGGCCGATGCAGCTTCCCGAGTGGTTATGCCCGTGGGAGAGATCGAGGACGTCAGAAGCGGCGCTCCGGAGGGCACCGCATCGATCATGACCCCCGCTGTCGTTGGCGCGGAAGCCATCACGGGTGCTGGTGATCACGGCATCCACCCTTTGTCGGTGGAAGAGTGCACGCTGGTGGAGGGCAGGCTCAAGTCGTTGGAGGACTCGTGCAGCCCGGCGGAGCTTCGGGTCCTCGCTGCGTGCCGGGCATTGAGGCTCGAGTGCGAGGCCTCGGTGGCAGCATCCCTCCAGGCCCTGGCAGATGCCCGTCGGAAGCTGGAGGAGGAGCACCGACTCGGGGAGGATCTTGGCATGAGGCTGGTCGAACTCGAGGCCACCTTGGAGCAGGTCGGGTGCCAGCTCGTCGCGGCGGAGCACAACCTCGCCCTCACTCAAGGGGAACAGGACTGGTCCGTGGCACAGGCTGCATCCAGCGCTACGGAGGTCGACAGGCTGGGGCTCGCATTGCAGCAGGAGAAGCTACGTCGTGAGGAGGCGGCTCAAGACTCCGCCGCGGTCGCTGCCAGCTATCTGTTACAGCTCCAGGCCTCTCACAAGAGGGAAGCAAGTAGACTTTTCATGACCCTCTGTCTTGCGTGTTGTCTCTTTTGGGTTTGCTGAGTTTTAGTAGGTGTTGGACAAATCTCAAGTCAAGGCTGGTGGCAGTTGAGGACTCCCTTCATCAGGAGGTTGAGGAGAAGGACGCGTTTTGCGCTCTGATGGGTCGAGCGGCGTGGGCGCTTCAGGTGGATGTCTCTCTCGACGCCGCTCCCACCGAACAAGTCAGGAGGCTGATGGAGGCAAGGAGCGAGTGGATCAAGCAGGGCATGCGTCTCGGTGTGCGTACCTCCTTCAGCGTGTTCGCCACTCACTTTGACCTGGTCGAAGCAGAGTTCGAGGCCTTGAGTGCGGGCCACGTCGGAGGGCACACCTCCGTGCAGATGGAGGCGATTCGCGCCTGCACCGCCCCCCACGTCGACGTCCTGGCTTGTGCGCACGAGGAGCAGGCACTCCCTAGAGCTGAAGAGGAGAATTAGTCAGTGTCTGCTTTAGTTATCTTAGTCTTTTTGTGGCCTATCATGCCCGTGTAATTGCTTAAGTTTGAACTATCATCTGTTTCATTTTGGTGGCTCGTGGTGGCCTTAAACAGTCTTTTATTTCAATTTAGTTAAACTATTTCATGTGCTCAGCCTGTTGTCTTCCCGGTTTTGGCTTGCAAAGTTTGAGCCCCCGGGTGCTTCGGAAGTTTAGTCTTGCCGGTGATTGCCGTTGTCGTGGCCGCTGGGGCAAGCACGATGTTGCACCGTTCGACCGGCTCGACTGCGAAATCCTTTACCCGTGGCTTACTTTGTTTGCCAGTATAGAGAGGCTCGAGGCCGATAAAAAAGAAAAAAGCAAGAGAATCAAAGAAAGCGTTAAGGCGAAACAGAGGCGTGTCATGTAGGCCCGTTGTGCGCTTCCAGCCCCCGAGCAACACTCGACCCCTTGAGAGGGGTCGGATGTCATTTTTGGAGCGAGCAAGGCGTGCAAGGGTTGCGAGAAATGGAAAGCTAGGTATAGAATTTACGTAGCTGTGAGATATTCCACGTGTTCTTTAGCTCATCGCCCTCCATCGTCATCAACTTGTACGTGCCGGGTCGGAGGACTCATGAGACGACATATGGTCCTTCCGAAGGAGACGAGCTTGTGTCGACCCCTGTTGTCTTGAATCCTGCACAGAACAAGGTCATCCACGAGGATTCCTCTGTCTCTCACGTTTCGGTCGTGGTAGCGACGGAGCGCTTGCTGATACTTTGCCGAATGAAGGAGCGTGATGTCTCGCGCCTCATCTATTTGGTCCAGCGCATCCTGGAGCGTGGCTTCATTGCTTTGCTCATCATACGCATGCACTCGCGGCGTGCCATAGTCCAAGTCAGTGGGGAGGACAGCCTCCAACCCGTAGACCATGAAGAAAGGCGTGAGGCCCGTTGCGCGACTCTTGGTCGTACATAGGCTCCACAACACGGCATTAAGTTCAGCCGCCCATCGACCACTGAACTACTTTAGGCGGTTGAAAATGATGGTCGGGTCGAAGATTTGGGGCTTCAACCCTTGGAGTATCATGCCATTCGCTCGCTCGACCTGACCGTTCGTCTCGGGGTGAGCGACTGTGGACCAGTCGACGCGGATGGGATAATCATCGCAGAACTATAGGAATTTCTTTCCCGTGAACTACATTCCGTTATCCGTGATTATGTAGTTTCGGGCCCCAAATCAGTGAATGATGTCGAGGAAGAATTCGACCGCTTTTTCGGATTGAATCTTGACCAGGGGGCGAGCTTCGATCCACTTGGTGAACTTGTCGACCGCGACAAGTAAGTGGGTGTAGCCCCTGGGCGCTTTTTTGAGCGGGTCCACCAGGTCCAATCCCCAAACCATGAAAGGCCATGTAATTCGGATTGTTTGAAGGACCTGCGCTGGCAGATGCGTCTGTCAGGCGTAATACTGGTAGCCTTTGCAGGTTTTGACTATACGGGTCGCATCGCCCATGGCAGTCGGCCAGTAGAAGCCTTGGTGAAAGGTTCGAGGTGCGGCGTGGTGACCACAGACCCCCCCCCCCTCGTGGATATTGTTGGTCGTATCTACGCACCCACTTATATACCACAAGAGGACGGTGTATGATTGTAGCGCTTTTCCCTTGAATTGAGTATTCCAGGGTTTATCGAATTCACTGGGACCTTAGGGATTTATTAAACAAAGTTAACAGTAAAAGATCTAGTCAAGGCTACTGTCAAAGTCAGGTTGCATGAGGGGGAGACTGGCCAGCGCAAAGGTGCGCCAGACAGTAAATCTGTCGTTGCACCGATCAGCGCAGGAGTCGAGCCGATCAGCACACTCGTGAAACTGAGCCAAAGTGCGCAAGATCTAGTAAATCTGTGGTTGCGCCGATCGGCGCAGAAGTTGACCCGATCGGCACACCGGTGAATCTAAGCCAAAGTTGTTGCGCCGATCGGCGTAGGAGTTGAGCCGATCGGCACACCAGTGAATTTGAGCTAAAGTGTGCCAGATTGTAAACCTATGCTGTTAAGTGAGTAGGCAGATATCTACTAGTGAGATCGTAACTAGAAAGTATAACTGAATAGCCAGATAACTCCAATGGTTCTTGAAACTCAACTAGAGATCTATTCTAACGGGGCAAGTCCCGGTGGCTCTAACTCACGGATCTGGTGTCCCTCTGTCGCCTCCCTCTCTCTGTGGCGAGGGTTTACAAGTATTTATAGGGGTTCTACTCGTAAAGGACTCGGTTTCTAGCAAATAAGGCGGTTGCGCCGATCGGCACAGGATTGCGCTGATCGGCGCAAGCTGTGTCTTCTCTGATTTCTTTCCCGAGTCGGCGCACTGGGCTTCTTTAGAGCTTTTCGTCGGTTCTGGACTCCTGTCCTCTTCATCATCGCATTAATCACTAATTTTACCTGTTTCTGCAACAAAGCTCCAAAACAATGCATATACAAATATATAGACAATATCACAGGTAAATGGCCTAAATTAGTATCAATTATGCTCTAATTGGGGTAATATTCACATATAAATGGGGCACTTGGGAAGTGCCAACAGATATCGATGAGTAGCCTGATGCCCTTGTTGGTGGGGATGTAGGGCTGCATCACTTTGGTGGCGCTGCGCTTGTAGAGTTCCCCGTTGATCAAGACGAAAGACTTGGAGCGCCGATAGAGTCGTTTGGCCTCAGTCCTATCAGCGGGAAGTGTGCTCGGAGCCAAGAACTCGATGTACGAGACTCTCGAGTCAAGTGGGAGCCCGGCTCGCTTGACTTGGGGGTCGAGCGACTGGTTGTCCGGCTCACCCGAATCGCTTGGTCGGTTGATCTCCATCACGTCTGTGAGCTGTGGGGCCACCGGAGGCGATTCCTCGGCCCTCGAGTCGGGCTCAGCAGAATCACTCGACCCCTCCTTGGCCCCCGTGGGCTCCTTGGGTCGAACCGAAGGTTGGTGCTGGTGGTTCGTGAAGACCCCTGGAGGGATCTGCTCGCGACCAAACACCATTTCGGCTAACATGTCAGACGCCTCGTTGAGGCGTCGCGGGATGTGCTTGAGCTCCAACCCATCGAATTTATTCTCAAGCTTGCGGACCTCCTGGTAGTAGAGTGCCATGGCGTCGGTCCGGTAGCTAGACTCTTTTATGATCTGGTCCACCACGAGTTGGGAGTCGCCCCGGATTTCCAGCCGCCGGATTCCGAGCTCGATGGCAATCTTGAGCCCATTGACAAGCGCTTCATACTTGGTAATGTTGTTTGATGCGGGGAAATGTAAACGAATCGCATATTTCATACGTACCCCGAGTGGAGAGATGAAGACAAGGCCGACGCCTGCCCCTGTCCGCATGAGCGATCCATCAAACTACATGACCCAGTACTACGGGGGTGGGCGGGAGTTACTCCTCGGTCCACTCCGCCAAGAAGTCGACAAGGACCTTGGACTTGATGGCCGCTTGGGGCTGGTACGTGACATCGTGCCCCATCAACTCGAGCGCCCACTTGGCCTCCTTGCCTGTCGAGTCCCTATTCTGTATAATCAATCGGACAGGAAAGGAACTCACAATATAAATCGGGTCGGAGTCGAAGTAGTGCCGGAGCTTGCACCTTGCCACCATCACCGCGTAGAGGATCTTGAGGATCTCGGGGTACCTGATCTTCGAGTCGGATAGGACCTCGCTGACGTAGTAGACGGGGTGTTGGACTTTGAGGGTGTGTCCCTGTCTTTCTTGCTCCACAACGAGCGGTGAGCTTAGGACTTCAGTCATCGCCGCTATGTATAACAGCAACACCTCTCCCGGGACCGGGAGGGTTAGCATGGGTGCACCGCTCAGAATGCATTTGAGGTCGTCGAGGGCGGACTGCGCCTTGGGGGTCCACTCGATCCGGTCAGCCTATACAGTGGGAGTACCCTCTCGCCGAGGCGCGAGATGAAGCGACTCAACACCACCAGATAGCCTGTGAGCCGATGCAGCCCTATCTGCTCGATCGCGGAGATTTTCTCGGGATTGGCCTTGATGCCTCGTTGGGAGACAACAAACCCAAGGAGAATGCCCCTCGGTACCCCAAAAACGTACTTCTCAGGGTTGAGTTTGATGTTATTTGCATGCAGTTTGGCAAACATAAGCTCGAGGTCGGCTACGAGGGTGTCTGCCTTTTTGGACTTGATGACGATGTCGTCCACATAGGCTTCAACTGTGTGGCCGATCAGATGATCGAAGCAGCGTTGCATGCAATGCTGAAACGTTGCACCGGAGTTCTTGATCCCGAAAGGCATCATTACGTAGCAGTATGCGCCGATCGGAGTGATGAAAGATGTCGCGAGTTGGTCGGATTCTTTCATCACGATCTGATGGTACCCCGAGTAGGCATCTAGGAAGCAGAGAGTCTCGCATCCCGCCGTCTAGTCAACTATCTGGTCTATGCGCGGCAAAGGAAAAGGATCCTTTGGGCATGCCTTATTCAGGCTAGTATAGTCAACACACATTCTCTATTTCCCATTCTTTTTTCGTACAAGAACAAGATTAGATAACCATTCGGGATGATACACTTCCTTGATGATCCCGGGCGTCTGCAGCTTCGCGATCTCCTCTCTGATTGTCCTGCGCTTCTCCTCGTCGAAGCGGCGTAGGTGTTGGTTCACTGGCTTGGAGCCCGACCTGATGTTCAAGGAGTGCTCGGCGACTTCCCTCGGTATGTCAGGCATGTCCGAGGGTCTCCACGCGCGTCAGCGTTAGTGCGGAGAAAGTCAACAAGCGCGCCTTCCTATTTGGGGGTAAGGGACACCCCTACTCTCACTGTCTTCTCCTTGTCACCCTCGGGGTAGATCTGCACTTCTCTAAAGTCCTCCATGGGTTAGAACGAGGCATTCTTGTGACTGGTGTCGGGCCCCCCCCTCCTCGAGGTGGGCACGGATAGCCTCGAGCTCCCCGGCGGATGCCACTGTCGCCGCCGTGAGATCACCGTTCTTTGTCTCGCATTGGAAGGTGCGTTGAAGGGACACGCTGACGCTGATGACCCCTTTAGGGCCTGGCATCTTGAGCTTTAGGTAGGTGTAGTTGGGTATGGCCATCAATTTGGCATAACACGGATGTCCCAGGAGAGCGTGATACACCCCCGGGAAGATGAAGGTCTCGGTCTGGAAGTTGGATGGGGTCCCGAATGTGACGGGCAGACTGATCCGCCCGAGGGGCATGGCCGGTCGCCCCAGGACGATCTCGTGGAAGGGTGCGGCAGCCGGCTAAAGGCGTGATCGGTCGACCCCGAGCAGGTTGAGGGTGTCGGCATACAGAATGTTGATGCAGTTGCCCCCGTCCATCATCACCTTGGTGAGGCGGACCTCAGCGATGATGGGGTCGACCCCGAGCGGGTATCGACCTAGTCACGGGACGTGTGTGGGGTGATCTGACCGATCAAATGTGATCGGCAAATCCGACCACTTGAGGAAAGCTGGCATGGCGGGTTCTGCCACGAAAACTGCACGACGCTTGCCTTGGCGGTGCGTCGACTCCCTCGGGACTCGGGCCCCATGAAAATCATATGGCAGGCCTTGGGGTTGGGGAACAGTGCCCCCTCCGTCTCGTCGTCTCCGTCCGTGGGATCCTGGACCCCTGGTTCTGACGTCTTTCCTGGGTCCCCCGTCTTCGCCTCCTCCCGGATGAATTTTTTCATCATGGAGCAGTCCTTGAGGAGGTGCTTGACAGGTAACCCATGGTTAGGTCATGGGCTGTTCCTCTTCTTTTCGAAGTGGTTCGACGCCTCCCCTGTCGCCGGCCTCGGCGGCTTGCGCTCGGTAGCGGCCATGATGGGGTCGCGCCCTGCTCGCGGCTTGCTCTTCTTGTTCTTCGGGCAGTCGGAGGAACCGTTGCCGACTCCTTCCTCCTGCTTGCCCTTGCCCTTGCTCTACGGAGTACGCTGGAGGACTGCTCCCACGCACTCTTCGCCGGAGGCGAAGCTTGTGGCGATGTCTTGGAACTTGCAGGCCGTGCGCGGACCCCTTCGGCCTAGCTCGTGGATGAGTTGTTCCGATGTTGTGCCTGAGATGAAGGCTCCAACAATGTTCGCGTCGCCCACATTGGGTAACTCATTGCACTTCTTGCTAAAGCACCAGATGTACTCTCGGAGGGACTCGCCAGCTTTCTGCCAGTAGTTCTTGAGGTCCCAGGGGTTGCCCGGTCGGACGTAGGTCCCCTAGAAGTTCCTGACAAAAATATCCCTCAACTCGCCCCAGTCATAGATTTGACCTTAGGGGAGGTGCTCAAGCCAAGCATGGGCCAGAAGCGCTGGGGGAACTCGGCGTGCGGATGCGCGAGCTGAAGACCCACGGCGCAGGACGGCTCGGGCTCCGGCTCCGCTCCTTGTCGGTGTCATCGTACCGGCCTCCGCGGTGCGGTTGACGGCCTCTTTCCTGAATCTGCCGCTCCCTCTCATGGCGATGCGCCTTGAGAGTGTGCTGCACGTCGCGGTGAGGTCCGACTCGGTCGTGGACCGAGGCTTTCTTAGGTGCGCCTCCAGCCGGGGCTGGCTGCTGCACTGAGTGCTGCTGCGATCCGGCGGTGCCGCCTTGTCCTGCCCGTCTTGATTTGGAGACCTATAGGCTAGATTGAGCGGCGCGCCATTACGAGCTCGCCTCTTGGAGCTCGGTGGCCTTGGCTAGCAGAGCCGCGACTTCTTGTTGGGCCTGCTGGGCCTCCGGTGTTGCGGGCTCAGGGAGAGTACTGTGCAGGGCGGCGGCTGCCGCTATGATTTGTCCCGTGCGCGCAAACTACAGGGGCCCTTGATCATCGACGACGATACATTGAAGGACGTCGTGGGCCATGGTGCGAGCCCATCCGCCCACGCCGGGATGGGCTAGCTCACGGTCTATCTCTTCCTTCTCGTGCTCGAGCTGGCATCGAGTCTCTGCCAGCTCCACCCGCCTTGCCCTCAACCATTGTTGAAGGTCGTCCGGGCGGGGCTGGGCCTGCTAGTCCCTGGCCGTAGTGACGGGAATGTTGATGAGGGTTTCTGTTGGTCATAATTACGCACCCACTTATATACCGCAAGAGGACGGAGTACAGTTGTAGCTCTTTTTCCCTCAAAGTATTCCAAGTTTATCGAATCCACATGGAACGAGCGGAACTAATACTATTAAAAGGTTATGAACAAATTGCAATGGGTTGGTTGGTGTGAATGATAACGGGGAGAAAGTGGAAGGTGAATGTTATTGAAGAGGTAACAGGATAAGGAAGGATTCTCTCCTTAGGATTGGTTCACTAGCATGCAACCTTATTCTTATCAACTCGAGTGATGACTCTAATATTCTACAAGACATGGTGGTTTCGTTTACCTCGGCTGTCACTACAGAGGCTATTAGCTCCCCACTGGTTTCTTGCACTATGTAATGGGCAAAAGTGTATTGGCTGATACCCTAATGAAAGGGATAGACAGATGTGCAATAAAGTTCATCACATAGATTAAATTCATCGAGAGAGTATCAACAAGTATGAGAGTTACTTGACCGGATCCCCGCACCAGAGAAGAGAATATGAGACTACTCACTCATCCTTCTGCTAGACATAGCAGAGGGGTGAGAAATAGCGCTGGAACGCGTACGAGCCAATCGGCGTAGGTGTCACGCCGATTGGCGCGACCTCCCTTCCGGTGGATCTCGTCAGTGTTGACAAACCTCCGCCGCCAATATCCTAGAACCCTAGTTTTAATAACTGATTCTCACGACCGCCGTCTCTCCTTGGTCGTCCCCGACTCTTGATAATTATCTTCCTTTTATACTCGACGGGATTTGGTCAACTTCCACCGACTCTAACTTATACTGGGCTAGGCCTTCGTCTTTCCTGCACCGGATAATGTTTTAGTCATCTTTTCCTCCTGCGCTGATCGGCGCATGGGTCGCGCCGATTGGCGCGGCTCCGCATCTGGCCCATCTTCGTTATTCTTCAGCTCTTTAACCATAATTGCCCTGTTTTACACCTGTTTCCTGCGATTACATCCAAAACAGAACAACTACAAATATATGCAAATATGGGGTTAATTGTTACTCCAAACCACCAAATTAAGATGCAAAACATCCCTTTTTGGTAGATAAAATGGGCATCTAGAAACCACCAACAGTTTCCCCTCCTCCCGCACCCGTTGTCGGGTTCGCTTGGGCGGGGGTCCCGAAATTCGCCGCCGCTCTGGCAGCGGAGGTCCCAGCGCCCCCAACTGAGGCGGGCGCAAGCCGCACCATGTTGCACCCTCGCGGGGTGCCGCAGCTTTCCGCGTAGCTTCTGGACTTGGAGCTGGAGTCTCCCACTGACCCCACGTCGAGGAGGTCGAAGAGAGACTCATCCTGGCGCTCGATCACGCCGACAAAGCCAGAGCCCATGAAGGCGGGAACCACGAGTTGCGCGATCGCACCATGGAAACACCCAGCGGCATTCTGCATGCTGCATGGGTAGCGCTCCGAAGGGGTCCTAGAGAGACTGCTGAGGTGGAGGGGCACTTCTCCGAGAAGTTTCCTGTGGATGTTCGCCAATGCGAATGCGAAGTGCTGGAGGTCTTTTGGATCAGGCGTAGAGCCCAAGTAACGCTCCAGATACAACTGGTCACCGTAACCGACCGACACCACAGAGCGGTCCGTGGCGTGCGGCCTGTCCAGCTTGATTCGAACCACGTGCATCGCCTTGCCGATGACTATGACGGTCGTTACGATAGGGTCTGGGAGCGACTCGTCGACGAGTCGCTGCGTGTCGTTCGCGTCCTCCAGCCACCACGGAAGCATAACCACGGGGGTAGGCGCGTAGACTGGGGGCGGCGAAGACGTCAAAATGCTGATGCAAAGCAGCTTCTGGTCTACAATAGCAACAAACTCCAGGCTCCCGAAGAACACGCTGCTACCGGGAGCCCAGAAGGTGGAGGAAGTGGCCATCCGAACCGGGAAGTGGTGAAGTGATGCACGCAAAGACCCCTACCTGGCGTGACAACTGTCGGTGTTTAGATCACCGATAAGTAAAATTTGTTCAGTTCTCGTGCCTGCTCCTGCTACTTGCTCCGGTGAGGGGGTACAACGGTGGTGAGAGAGGATAATGCTCTAAGTCTTGGGTGCGAGTTGTGTGCGTGTGTGTGTGTGATTGCTATGGCTATGTGGTTAAGTCACCTCTCCAGAGAAGGGAGTGGATCTCCCCTTTTATACTTCAAGGGGAAGGGCCCAATTACAGAGAGAGAGAGAGAGAGAGAGAGAGAGAGATTTCTACACGTGTTGAGTTGGTGGAGGCGTGCCGAAGAAGGCGAACCCCTTACCTGGTGGCGTGGTCTTCGGTCTTTGTGGGCCTTATCGTCCTAGTCGTGTGGCAGAGGGGCGGTACTGCATCCAGACGCGTCCCCGTTCTCCGTCACCGAGTCGAGTCCACCCGTGCTCCTGTAGTCGGCGTGTTCCTTCATGCGTGGGGAGGTGCAGCATGTGACATCCCATTTCACAAAAAGTCAATTAACCTAACCCTAATGCTAAATTGCTGGCTAACTAAAAATATAAGTAATTAAGTTGCCAAAGAAAAAGGGAATTGAATTAATTAAATACAAAATTGGCCAAAGGATAGCATTTCACAAACATCACAAAACCCAATGAAAGTGTGCCAATGTTTTTGCACATTCGAGTGGGTCATGTCAAGAATGAATTTTGGGGAATTTACCAGAATTTTCGGTATATGTCTAAGACTCTTAAAACTTCCCTAAGTGCAGAAAAAGGTTTCTCTGTTCCAGGATTTCTCATAATATTTCCAGCAGGAATTTTAACTTGAGCCCAAAAGCAAACTTGAAGGAAATAGGTTTCTGACTGTGCACAAAAATTGGCACAAGGTTTTGAGCATGGAAACTTTGGAAGTTTGGCAATATACAGTGGTACTGTTTCAGTCATGGGGAGTCAACAGAATCCTTTTTCCTTTGACCATTGGCTGATCGACACCGCACCGCCGTCCTCCCCCTCTGGCCGGCGATCGGCTCACCTGCTCCTCCCCACTCCGTCCACTACTCCGCCTACCCGACCCCGTGCCACCGGTGCCGCATTGAAGCTGCCGCACCGTCGAGTCTCTCTCTCTCCGGTCCTCTCACGCCCTCGGTCTCTCTCTCACCAGCTACAAGTGCAGCAGCGGCAGGAGCCCTCTCCCTCATTCTTGGTGCCTGCACATTCCCACACCTTCCCTCTGCCCTCTCTCGACGCGCCAGACTCCCCAGCACCACCCTTCCCTTTTACCGGCGACCGTAGCAGCAAAAACCGAGCCGCCCCTCTGTTTCCACCCGCCATGGGCGCCGCCATGTCGAGCTCCAACTAGGCAACGCCCCCTCCTCTGCTTCATCACAAAATTGATGCGCAGCGACCTCCTCTAGCAGCACCCTAACCCTCTCCCCCTATCTCGCAGAACCCTCACCGGAATTTGGAGAAGAATGAAGCCCCGTCGCCGCCGGAATTCCACCCCCGCAACGAGAACCCTGCTCCGGCCATCTCCGTCGACGTCTTCCTCGACGCCGGCGACCCCTGCACCACAGTGAAGCTCCTCGACCCCCTCCTGACCCCTCTCATCCTCTGTGCGCGATGCACGACGCCGCCAAAGCCACCCCCTGCCCCCGCCGCCGTCGGCCAGCGACCCCCTGGGGTTGCTGTCCGTCGCACGCACGACCGGATGGTGCCGGTCCCGAGTGACCTCCTCCACCCTAGAGCCCTAAGGCGAGAGCGCAGCGAGCCCGGCCGACGCGCGCGCGCAACTGTTTAAATTGCCGATGTCAATTCTGTAAATAAGGGGGAAATTTGAAAAATTATTCAAAAATCAATAACTTGAAAAATAAAGGTTAGAAAAATATGAAACCAATTTATTTGGATTTAGAAAACTCCCCTCTATCCAAAAAGTAAGATGAGCTTTAAAGTTATGAAGTGTGTTAAGTAAAATAATTCACCAAAGTTAGAACCTTTCTAGGAATAATAAATCTATAATTAAATCTATATAACTGGTAAAATCATGAAAATTGGTCAGTAAGCATCTCATGCCATTCCTAAACATTCTGCAAAAGCACATTTTCATTTTTATGCATATTTCCAGAGTTATTGCATAATCATAATTTCTAATAAAAGAATTTTTATAAATTCTATGATAGGAATTTAATTATGGGACTTTGCATGTTTGCTAAGTATGCCTTAACACACCCATGTAAAATACCTTGTCAATTCTCTAGCACTAGAGGTATGTTTTTATTTGAGATATAGGCGATATGCTTATTAATTGCCATGTCTCATACTTTCCTAATTAGAAGTTTGTCCCCTTAAATTAAATAATTGCTCAGAATGTTATGAAACCATATCATCTCATGCATAAGCATCATTCTGTCAATTCTACATGTTGAGGAAGTGCCATGAATCATCATACCAATCCTTACCTTGCATTGCACTACATTGACTAGGAAGCGAGACCGGGAGCAAGGCCGCGGCAAGCAAGCCCGAGGAGCCCGAAGTTGAGCTAAACATCATTGAAGCTACTAACTTCGAACAGTCCCAAGGCAAGCCCCGGTGCACACCTGTTATTTAAGAGTCCTTTTTGGTTTACTCACAGCATAGAAATATTGTATTGTGTATTAGGTATAGGGCTTAGATGAAAACCCACTTGCATAACAATTAATGACCTATGATTAGTCTAGGCTAGTAAGCCTTTTCGTTAGAAAACGCTATGCTTAATCTAGTGGAGTCAATGATAGGTGGTGGAATCACTTGATACACTTATGCTTCACATGAAATGCTGGAATTGGTTAAAATTTGAGAACCTGTCGTTGCAACTCCGCGAACAAGTATTGAACAGTACCAAGTGCATATCTTTATATGGGAATTGGTAAACCTAGTAACTTGGATGCTGTATTATTGGACAGATACACTCATCGATCCAGAGGTGATGTGAATGGCATGGTGGTTGCACGGGTTGGAGGACCGCTGGAGAGTGCACGGGTTAAGCCTCAGATACGAAGTACTGTATCGCGGGGAAGGACGTGTACTTGGGATCGATGGCCCCGGACTGACTTTGTAGCAACTTTGTGAATGGTGGCCATACGTGTTCTTAAATGATGCATATGTCGTGTACTTGGGTTGTCTCCTGCAGAATGTAAATCAATTCGAATTGTCGTCCCTCGTGGTTATGAGTACCTCTTGTTTCGAGCGGTTGGCAATGATAATTAAGTAGAGAGGATTGATTATGATTCTGAATTTTATTTACTCTATGGCTACATATTGCTATGATGTATTGTTCTTTATATTTGTACAACCTCAGTGGCTAGCTAGGTTCAACTAAAGTTACTTTACGGCAATAACAAATAGATATCGGCTAAGGGATCAACTTGCAAGCATAGAGCTAATAGGTGCCTTTTATGCAAAACACCAAATAAGCCCGGTCATCCCCCTGCATATTAGGAGTCGGTTTTAGAAAACCTTTTGTCGGGTAAGTCTTGCGGAGTATATTAGATACTCAGGCTTTGTGATTTACCTTACTTTCAGGTATTCCCCGGGCTACTTATTGTGACTGTTATAACAAGATTGTGTGGGAAGGCAAGGAACCACAGGAATGGACCATTGAGTGGATTCCTAGTTTGCCTACCCAAGTTGAGTGAGCCATTGCCATAGGGCCGGCATGGTTTACTTAGGCTATCTATCGTCGAGTTGTACCGTGTTTTCACTTCCACTTATTTATGTACCGAACCAAGAACATATGTATTGTAATGTAACTTAATTTGCTTCTGCTGTGACTCTTGAACTCGTAATGTGTAATATTATGCACTTAATGATGTATCATTGTAAATGATGGATGTTCATGTGTGTATGCTATGTATGGTTACATCGGTAATCATCTCCCAAGGAGATCCTATACGGCACACTCTATATTTTGGTATAGGGATGTGACACAGCATGGGCTTTGTCACGTCATTCAAGCAGGGTTCAATCTAGCTGTCCCTCAAGTCGTCCTGCATTATCATCATTAGGCTTGCCGTCGCACGATGGCAGCGTAGTGAACCTTGCCACGCCTGCCACCGTTAGCGTAGTGATTTGACTCCTTAATACTGCATCAGCGTAGTGGGTATGGCATTTAAGGCCGGGTGGTTGGCAGTTGTTGACCGCTGGCTCGCTCGGACCCCTCCGTCGGGGGTCGTTGTGTCAGGTTGCGTCTGTCCGGACCGGCTTGGAGTTGGAGTCCGTACCGTCCAGACAAGACAATCGAGCTTCTCCACGCCGCCACTCCTGGCCTGGCCTGGGTTCCCTCACCCCGTCCTGTCCGGGCTCGGGTCCCACTGATGGGAGTTGACGGAGGCAGCATTTGACTATCAATTGCGGGGGTGGGGGGGCACACTCTCGTCGCAACAGTAGTGGCAGCGGGGCGTCTGTCCTTTCCCCAGAGTGGATAGGTTCAGGCTAATGGCTGAGTCATCAGCTTGGGAGTGTGAGCCGTGTTGGCGCTCCGTCAGACGGAGCAATCTGCCCTCTGCCCCCTTGCGAGGGGTCGAGCGAGTCGTAGCGAATCCCCGACCAGGACGCAACCGGCCCTTGACCACTCAGGGGTCGAGCGAGTCGGGGTAATGGTGCGGCTTTTGTGGCTAAAGCCTGACTGCCGCGGGGATGCTTCCTATGGGAGCCCACGCAGGTGGCGCCTTAGTGACGATCCTGCAGGCCCTTTTGAGTCCTTTTGAGTTTGGCGCGGGTGAGCCGTAGGAGGTGCTACATAAAACCCCGATATTTACCCTCGACAATCGCCAGCGAGCTCCATCAGCGCCAGCCAAAATTCTCGGCCCCTGGTGAGTCATGGCAGCCCATTTTGGCTCCAAGGTTTGCGCAACTCCCTTCTGATCACGCCTCACCTAGATCTCTTTGGTTTTCTCGCGTGAGGTCATCGGCAATTCATTTTTCCCTGGCTGATCTCCACTACACCGCCATGACTGTGCCGCATCCACGACGAGCTCCTAGTTCCCGCCCTCCTCGTTGAAATTTGACTTCATGCTAGTGATCACCAAGCTTCCGTGAAGCTGTAGGAGCCAGTCGCATCCAGTTTTCTGCTCTGTGCCAATAACGCAACACCGCCGAACCTTCTTCCTCCACAGCCGCTCGTCAATGTCGATTCTCGGGTGAGCACCTAGCCTCGCCACCACCACAGACTCCTTCGCCTCAATGTGCGCTCCACGATCGTGCACCCGCGGCGAGGTTTTGTTGCCCCCAGCCGCTGGTGGCGAGCCCGGCCTGCCCTACGGCGATGCTGATTGGCAGCCACTTGGCGCCTACTGGCAACCCGCGTGGCTCCTACGTGATATTGACGAAGCTGCTGATATGGCCGAGCTGTTAATAAACAGAAACCAGGAAAACTAGAAAAAGACAGAAAATGAGGATTAACTTTGCAAAATCATAGTAAATCTAATATAAATCCAATGGAGCCCAAGTAAATTTTGTTAGTTTCCCATAAATATGCTCTATCAACGAAAAATGATAAAATGTTGCCCCTGTACAAGTAATTTTCATAATTAATTATCTTGCTCAAATAGTAAATAAATCATCATACATTCTAGGAATGCAAATTAATTCTGGATTTTTGCATGCACTGTTATGTTATGTTAATACACCACCCTGAATTTTGGTTAGGAAATATATGCATTATTGTATGCCCTGGGATTTATTTATCACTTCTGCTTATAAAAATGCTAGTAAATAAAATAATAAAATTCAGGAGTTGCCACTTGGTGAAAATGATGATTATACATGCCCCTGAAATCACCCATATCCAGAAACACATTTTTACTATATTAAATGAATTATTTGCTCTTAAGACTATATAAAACCTATTAAATGACTTATACACATAAAATGATAAAGACTAAACTTGTTCCTTTAAAGCATATGGCTTCAAGAACATGTTAATAACAATGTTGCCACCTTAGCACCATTGCATTTTGCATTTGTCATATTGTTGCATGTACGGTATTATTTCGATACCGTTAATACATTGTTCATATATAGGTAACAATAATCAGGAGCAAGAGCCGGATTTTTAGAAGGACACTGAATTTCAGGAGCAAGAAATTATAGTTGCTAACACCAGTGTTGACCAAGGCAAGCCTCGTTTTGCATATGTCGTTTTATAAAGTTTTATTAGTTTCATTATATCAATGTTAGTGTATATGTTGATTGATGCATTAGGTTAATAGGAGTTGGTTGGAAGTCCACTTGCATATTACCCAAATGTCCTATGTTAATACTAAATTGCTACGCTTAGTCATAGAATATTATCGATAGTCCCATTATTGTTACTAAGAGAATGACCTGATCACTAAAGATGAACTTAATGGAATAAATTTACTTTTGATGTTATGACCGGGCAGGGATGATGCATGTGTAGGTTTGCAGCAACACATGGGTGTTGACTGCGGTAACCCTCCCTTCTCAAACCAAGGACCCGTTCATCGTTGGCCCCTTGATCAAGCATTGAACAGTACCGAATACATGCTAGTTTATGGGCACTAGTAAACTGATGTAGCATTAACACGACAATGAGGAAGGTACCCAGTACATTGGTCGTTGACCCTTCTGCTGCTGGAGTGGGCGGTCCATACCGCGAAGTACTACTGGCAGGACGGCATGCCCACCCGATGAGACTGGCCCTGGACCAAGTTGTATTGATGTTCTTGTGAAAGGTTGCCGTATACGATCTTAATTGGTGCATATACGTCATGTACTTTGGGTTTCCCAGCTGGTGTAAATCAATTGCAATTGCTGTTGCTCGCAAAAATGAGTACGCAATGATGTATAATTTGACTTAAATTTGAATTATTGTTGTATTATCAAGTGTCTGTGTTATCAGCACTGTTGGGACCTCGATCCTCCGGGAAGGGGCATCACATGACCCAAAAGGCCTTGGACTTGTCGCCGAATTTCCTTTATCTCCACAGGGTTGGTCCTATGCAGCACGGTTTTGCAAAGTAGCAAGGGAAATCAAATCAATTTGATGCTCAATGCCTCTCGATGGTGGCAATCCTAGGAGTATCTCAACTAGGAAACATCCTCATACTCCTGCAAAATGTTAGTCACGGTATGAGGCAAATTACTAGAAGCAATATCATCAATCGAAAACAAAGCTTGTCTACATATCAAAGGATATCAAGTATTATCATAAAAAATTTCAAGAAGGTCAGATTTTATTGCAAGACATGAAGAATCCTTAGCATTACTAGGTGTCGAATCAGAATTAAAAACTTGTTGAATTTTAGAAGTAGGATTATGTAAACTAGCTTATTCCATATTTTCTTCACGTTGCTGGATTTGTGTGCTACGCACAAGCTGAACAATGATGTCCACGTAGCTCGATGTATCAATGCATCCGATGACGAGGTCACAGCTGGTGAGTTCGTCATCCTCATCCACATCCTCCACATCGAAGGTGCTGATGTATCCTCCATTATCTATCGACATGTATGCCTGCTGACTTGGGTAAATCCTTCTACACATGGCCAATTTCATGGAACTGGTGGCATTGAACTCCGTAGTACATCCCGTCGAAGCAACGGACGATGCACTTCTAGCTGGAACCTGCACAGAATTTTTACCTGAGCTTGAAGAAGGTGGAGTGGCTCATTTTGGTGTTGTAGCAGCACCACTAGTCGTTGGTCTCTTGGCAGTTGTTGTCGGAGGTGGGGGCGTTCAGAATGATCATCCACGATGTCCCTATTGGCCGCAGCGGGTAGAAGGTATGCCTCTACACATCCCTACAATTGTTTGTCTACAAGCATAGCAACTGGAAACATTGGTTGACAGTATGGAATTCTTTATAATCAAGAATATTCTGAATTTCTTCCCTCAAACCAAAATAAAAGCGACAAATCTGATCCTCTAATTTTTGTATTGTAACACACTACATCAAACCCTTCGAAAGCTCACTAAAGTACTCTGAACAATTTTATTTCCTTGTTCTAAACATTGCAGTTTGTTACAAACCTCTTCATAGAAAGAACAGGGAACAAAACAATCAGGCATTGCTACCTTAAGTTCTTCGCAAGTAGTAGGCACATCAGTGTCAAAAGCAAGACCACTCTACCAAATAATACCAAAGTTCTTAAACTCACTAGTGGCTTGTCAAACTCTATGTTGTCAAGGCACAAGGTAGGTACTACATTTCTGCTCTACCATCATCTCCTAATCAAGGTAAACATTACCATCATATTGACCCAACGATGAAGAAATTGAAAACTTAATCTTAGCATACGGATCATCTGGAGCATAAGCATTAGTGTTACCTTGTCTATGGTGATTTGTATAACCACCCATACCTTGAGTGTTATGGCGTTGTTGACATTTCTTAACGTCATCATCAGGTTTCCTCGGCAATGGCGCCAGAAGTGCTTGTTGGAATTTCTTAACGTCATCACCAGGTTTTCCCAGCAACGGCGCCAGAAATGCTTTTTGGTATTTTTAAGGAATGCAGATAATCCACAAGCGCACAGAGAATATCGTTGTAGCATTTCACCCGGAAGTATTCATGGTATTGTATTTATTTTATCCCAAAGGAAGGCAGGGGATTGATCAAGGTAATTACCATTTTCTAAATATTCACAATAGATTATAAGGCAAAGTCCTCATAGGGGTAAGGATATAGATAAACATGGATAGTGGAACACAGATAGCATACTCAAGATAAATAAAGACTAGTCTAGTGGAGAAGGACAAAGAAAGAGCTAAGTTCCTATATTGCTTTTATACAATTGCATAATCTACATTAGATACATAAGCAATGTAAGATAATTAGATCATCACACCCTAGGTATCCGGTTTTTCACTGCATCGACGGTACGATTCTGGCCAAGAGCCTATTGCATAGGCAAATGTTGACACTTCCAACATTACACCAGGAATATTGCTATCCCAGGCAACGGCGCCAGAAATGCTTGTTGACACTTCCAACGTCGCACCAGGAATATTGCTATCCACGGCAACAGCGCCAGAAATGCTTGTTGACATTTCTTAAAGTCGTCACTAAGTATTCAGGGTATCGTATTTGTTTTATCCCAAAGGAAGGCATATGATTGATAATAGTAATTACCATATTTCTAGACATTGCACATTGGATTATAAGACAAAGTCCTCACAGGGGTAACGGTAATGATAAACATGGTAGTGGACACACAGATGGCATACTCAAGTTAGATAAATATTGGTTTAGTGGAGAAGGACAAAGAAAGCTAAGTTCCTATGTTGCCTTTATATAGTTACATAGTCTACATTATATATTATTATATAGATATAATGACAATGTCAGACAATCAGATCATCACACCCTGGGCATTCGGTTTTCCCCTGCATCCACAGTACGATTCCGGCCAAGAGCCTATTGCATAGTCAAACGTGAGGATTTCAAAGGACAGATAGGGTTGTCACCACCTACTACCTACCCCTAGCAATCCGTGGGCTACACGACAAATAATGCATTTTATTGATCTAAGCACCATGCTCATATCTCTAGAACAATACCCCTAATCTCTTAAGCAATGGATCAGAAAAGGAGCAATCACATTTAAGTGAACACTAAGCACGTGGAAATGATCTAAGTCAAACATTAGTCATGCATCATTATAATGATATAATTAAAGACTATAGTAAGGGCCTATGTTTAACATAGTAATATAGTTCAACTACATTACTAACATGCAACCATAATAACAACATACAGGAATGGATCATATAATCAAACAAGAAACACATGACCCAAGCATAACTATATAGAAAGACTAAATAAATTAAATAGAGTAAAGTCTTACAAAAGGAGAAAGATACAAGAGACATACCACAACTCCAAGGGAGATTTAGGAACTGAAGAAGACTCTATTCTAAGCCTCACTCCACTAAAACTAAAGGAAATCACGAAATGGTAAAGAGAGTAATGCTTCTTGGTGTGTGTTGAGGAGTGAGCCACACCCTTCCTTGTATAGCTGTCCAAAGGCGGTTCTAAGATCGGTAACTCCCGTCCTAAGGGGGACAACCGCCTTTGGAGTGTCAGTGGGGAACTGACTAAAGAAGATGGGCCCCAGTGGGCCGGCCCTCTATTCAGCCGAATACCCCTGTTTGGCTGAACAGGGGGTGGGCCCATAGGGGTCTTGCCGCCTCTAGCACACTGGTGGGTTGCCCCTCTTTGCTTCTCCACGGCTTAGGCCTTCTGTATGTCGGTTTGGTATAGCAGGTGGGCCAGTTGATCCATGGGAATCCCCGTTGGCGAACTCCGATAGTTCAATGTTGTGTTTCTTTGCCACATTGGTGTGTTTTCTCCTCTCTTTTAATATTTGTCTTCCATGTCAGTGGTTCTCCAAGCAATAGTGGATTTTTATTAATTCTAGCTAACATGCATGGTGGAAATATACAATCCTTCTTTATTTCGAGTAATGTTGATGGTCGGAAATGGTATTTAATGACCATCAACAAACTCCCCCAAGCTGAACTTTTGCTTGTCCCGATGCAAAGATAGAACTTTAGGTTGTTGATCAGGAGTTGCTACAATGTTCTATATTCCCCCATAGTACCAAGTGCACAACAAAATACTCACCTTTAATTGAATAAGTTGGCATTTGTTAACTCACCCTTTTTACCTTAGTCCCTGCGTGGCTTTTGGCTTCTCTTCATCTTGGGTGGTTGAAAGACAAAACGGTCTTTTGTAGGACACCATTCTTTCATCCCTGTGTTTCACTTTTCATCCAGAGTTTTTCAAAATATTTTGACAAATAAAATTAAGTTCCTCCAATGATTCTCTCGGTCGCTCGATGTGTATAATTTCTTACCAAGGCATTGACGTTGCCTCTTTTTGTTCCTACCTCTAAACAAGGTTTATGTGGAGCTTTGGGTAGGAATAATTGAGACAGATTTGTAACACATATATTGCTAAACCAAAAGACTGAACCCACGGAGAAACAAGTCATACAATCTGATCAAGATGTGCAAGTGTGTGGAATTTGGTGGAATGATGGTGGAATGGTGGATACTCCTTTTTTGAGTAGACTCTCTCTTTCTTTAATTAGCACTTGGGCATAGCTATTTCTTTTTCTTCTTCTTTCTTTTTTTTCATCATGCTCAAGATTGAGAGCAAGTATTTATTCTATTTTTGATAGCCATGCCTTCCATGAAATTAATTGTGAGAGAGTCATGACATGATATTTTCATGGAGTATTTATTTTGCTAACTTCCGGAATAGAAGTTAAGCATATGGTGGTGGATGCAATGGAATGGTATTGCTATCTCCCGGTGTAGGAGCATTAGCAAATGATGGTGGATGTGTATGTGAATCTTGATCATAAAAGCATGAAATGGATCTCACAAAGGTTGCAAGCATTTTGATAAAGCTCTATGTGAAAACAAGGAGCATATGTGGAAATGTTTTGCAATGAAGTATAACATATGACCGTGGTAGGAATTTTCATCATTGAGGAACTTTTCAATTTTATCATTTTGAAAATCAAAATCTCCGAATGTTAAGCTTCACTTTGGGACAAAGATCATAGCAGCCCTATTCTAACCATATCATGTCTCACAACAACCTAGACTTAGATCATGCACTTTGCAACCCACAAGTATTCAAGTTCAAGGCAAGCATGTTTGGCCAACAAACTCAAAAATTGGAAGAGTACTAAGTTGTATACGAGGGACTATAAAAGATACAAAATAGAGCAACTATTCGTCATCTCAACATGAAGGCAAGAACATCCCTAGAATGCATGACAACCTACTATTTTTGTTCTTTTTAGTTTTGTAAATTTTTGAGCAAAGTGCATCGTAGGTCCCTAAACTATTTATGAAAGTTCATCTAGGTCCATAAACTTTCAAAGTAATCATCTGGGTCCCTAAACTATTTTTGGATGGTTATCCAGGTCCACAAACTTTGTAATGACCATATAGGTCCATGATCTATTTATTTTAGTCAACCAGGTCCACACGCTGCTGCCCAGCCGCTCTCCACGTGTGACCCAACCACTACAAATCCGCTCTCTACACGAGCGCCACCGAGCCTACACGACGACACAAGCTAGCAGCCGGTGCGCTCTGCTCGTTGCAGCCTCACTCTCCCCATCGAGGCTCGTACCCGCCAATTGTGGGCATGCCCGTCTGTCCATCAGGTGGTGACGACAGTAGCGTGTCACATGCGAACGATATAACATATGGAAGTGTTGACTTTTGCTAAGCCATATTAATAAATCATTCCCGGCACGGGGCCAGAAACGGTTCACTAATATGTCCCAGAGTCAAGTAGGTAAAATCCGCAAGCGCACGGAGAATACCGCTGTAGCATTTCACCCGGAAGTATTCAGGGTATCGTATTTGTTTATCCCAAAGGAAGGTTATGATCAAGAAGCGTTACTAACATATAAGATCATGTTAACAATTAGGAAGGATACCTAACCAAGACAGGCGCGTACATGATAATAACTGGGTAGTGTGACACACACAGAAGATTCCTACTAAATAAATAAAGTCTAGTGGAGGAAAGACTAGGCTAAGCTACTCCTACTATACATTCCTATACAGTTGCATAGCCTAAGTAGAATACATACAGACTGTTGACTTTTGCTAAGCCATATTAATAAATCATTCCCGGCACGGGGCCAGAAACGGTTCACTAATATGTCCCAGAGTCAAGTAGGTAAAATCCGCAAGCGCACGGAGAATACCGCTGTAGCATTTCACCCGGAAGTATTCAGGGTATCGTATTTGTTTATCCCAAAGGAAGGTTATGATCAAGAAGTCTTACTAACATATAAGATCATGTTAACAATTAGCAAGGATATCTAACCAAGACAGGCGGGTACATGATAATAACCGGGTAGTGTGACACACACAGAAGATTCCTACCAAATAAATAAAGTCTAGTGGAGAAAAGACTAGGCTAAGCTACTCCTACTATACATTCCTATACAGTTGCATAGCCTAAGTAGAATACATACAGACCCACACTCAGGTTCAGCAGTCAATAGTATAGCACTTCAGGCACGGACTTACCCCTGCATCCACAGGCGACTTCCGCCAAGAGCCTACGCACTAGCCTAGCGGGGAGGATTTCAAAGGACGGACAGGGCTGTCACCACCTGCCGCCTACCTCAACGAACCAGTAGACTAACGAATAATTGATGCAAATCAGTCACCCAAGTACCATACTTGCATGACCAAAGAGCACTCTGCCCCTCCGCGATTACTATTAACGAGGCAGAGTTACCGTAAGAATACGATCACCAAACCCATGCTATACTTTATCAGCTAAAACTAAGCATAGAGACTATAACATATAAACTAGACTATAGTGACGGTATATAACTAGCATGATAATAGTAGTATAATAAATATAAACTACTATCACACAAGTAGACTATACTATCACATATATGGATCACAAAATCAAACAAGAAACTCATGACCCAAGCACAACTATATAGAAAAGATATATATATTGATAAGAGCAAAGTCTTACAAAAGGGAAAAGATACAAGAGCCATACCAATTCCAAGTGAAGACTTGGGACTAGAGAGCTCTAGACTCAGCCAAACTCCACTAAAACTCCAAGAACTACTACTAGCAAGAGAGAAATGCTTCTTGTGGTGTGTGTTGAGTGTGAAGGCACACCCTCCTATTTATAGCCTCAATAGGTCGGCAAGGGAGCGTAACCGCCACGGAAGGCATCTCAAACCGTCATCAGGAGTCGCGGAGGAGCCAACACGTGGAAGCCCAGGCGGAGAGGGCGCCCGGCTGGGTCGGCCGACCTGACCAGGTCGGCCGACCTGGGGGTGGCCCCTCCTGGCCTGTGCTTTCTCCAGGTGGCTGTCCTGTGGGCCCTGACATCGGTTTGCGCGGTATTGCAGGGAGTTACGTCGGTTAAGTGCTGAAAATGGGCCCTTCAATCCGTGTGACGTCCGTGTGGCACTCTCTGATTGGTCGAAAGTGTGTTTTCTTGCCTTTTGAGGTGTTTCCTTCACATTTCCTCCTGCATGCACAAAGTTCTCCAAGTACAAGTGGAACTATATTATTGTGATAAAGCATGCGTGTATGAAATGCCAAATTCTCCTTTATTTGAGTATAGTTGACGGTTGAAAATGGTACTTAACAGCCGTCAACAAACTCCCCCAAGCTTACCCTTTGCTCGTCCCGAAGCAAAGATAAACTTAAGTTGTTGATCAGGAGTTGCTACAATGTCCTACTCCTCAATAATACTATGCGCACAACAAAGTACTCTTCCTAGAATTAAATATATTGGCGCATAACTTACCTATTTACCTTGATCCATGGGGCTTTTACACCTCATTGTCTTGGGCGGTTGAGAGATAGAACAATTGCAGGGCACCAATCACTTGCTCTAGATTCCGCTATGTTGTTCCAAAGGTTTTCAAAAGATTTTGAAAATAAAAACCAAGTTCCCCAAATGATTCTCTCGGATCACTCAATATGTGTATGATTCCTCACCAAGGCAAAGTGTTGCCTATAATCACCTACTTCTAAATAAGGCTTTATGTGGAGCTCAAGGTAGGGATATATGAAGCACTCATGTTCACATAATATTGCTATGTCAAAAGACCGGATCCAAGAAAAACATCAATTCAAACAATCTTGATCAAGATGTGCAAGTGTGTGGGAGAACGGAGGAATGGTGGATGGGAAGAAATAACTCCTTTTTGAATTTTCCTTCTCTCTTTTGGAGTTTCTAGGCTATGGCTATCTTTTGCTTGCTCTCTTTTTTTGAGCATTTTTTTTTCTTTTCTTTTCTTTTTGCATAGCCATAGTCCTAGTTTGCAATGAATACTTTGAGAGAGGAATTTTGCAATGGATATATGGAGTGTTTCTTTGGATGGATGGATGGATAGTGGCTTTCTTCCGGTGTAGAAGAATAGCTCACGGTGGATATGGTGGATATGGTGGATATGGTGGATGCTATCTTCTTGATTTAGAAGGATAGCTCATGGCGGTGGATGTGTGTATATGATCTTGATCAAGAAAGCATGAAAAGAGTTCTACTAGGGTCACAACAATTTTGACTAAGCTCAATGTGAAACAAGCAGCATATGTGTAAAGGTTTTCAAATGTAAACACTACATATGGCTGTGGTGGGAATTTCATCATTGAGGAACTTATCAATTTGTCATTTTGAAAAATAAAACTCCGGAATTCAAGCTTTACGTTGAGCAAGATCATAGCAGCCCTATCTATCATATCATACCTCTCAACAACTTAGAACTAGAGAATGCATATGCTACCCACAAGATTCAAGTTCAAGGCCAGATTTACCAACAAACCTAACTCTTGAGGGAGTACTAAGTTGTAAACTAGCATTAGAGAGGAATAAAGGACAGAGCAACTATTCATCATTTCAACATAGAAAAATTATACACATTCATACCGCGCATGAAAAAGGGAAATATTTTTGTTCTTTTTATATTTTGCAAATTTTTATGGTTTTTCAGATTTAGCAAATGCAAGAAATAAAGGGAAGGGGAAAGATACAAGTTACCGTGAGAAGGGGGGTCCTCCCCCAAGCTTGTTCTTGCTCATATCTGCTGGTTCGGGTCGTAGCCTTGGGAGCGGAAGAAGGCATCCCAATTGTTCTGATTCTGAGCCATCATCGCGTTCAGCTGGCGGAATTGGTTGTCGCTGAAATTCTGCCATTGCTGGGTGTCGGCGACATGTTGCGTGAGAGTTTGTTGCATGCTCTCGATGCGCAAATCAATGTCGTCCACCCTCCTTGTCAACTCGGACATCCCATAGTTGAGTTCACGGAACCCACGGGATGAGAATGACCGAGTGGCAAAGGATGGCGGTCCGCTTGAACTTGATGACGTCTGCATGGGGTAATCGTACTGAGATTCCCATGCTCCGGCCTGCCATGTTGATGCACCCGCCTCGTCCTGTGGCGGGGGCTGCTCCCATACCGGATCTCCGGTCGGAGTGCGAAACTCCGGTGTAGGCTCCATATGCCTACGGGAACGTGTCGGTCGCCCTGAAACACTATGCCTGCGAACTTCTCCCACTGGCTCAAGTGGGAGGGTTAGTGCCCGACAGTGATACAAACGAAGAC
Source organism: Eleusine indica (assembly GCA_030378355.1). Classification (NCBI taxonomy): domain Eukaryota; kingdom Viridiplantae; phylum Streptophyta; class Magnoliopsida; order Poales; family Poaceae; genus Eleusine; species Eleusine indica. Next base: position 33,969,882 of record CM059500.1, read on the forward strand.
CCGAGTTAGGTAACGGGAATTCATTTGTATACCCGGGAAAGTGATAGATCAAGGCATTATTTGGACCATGTTTCAAAGTATGTCCTTGCACAAAATAGTCCTCGCCTAGAAATTCTCTATCTACCGTCAAATATTCAACATGAACATTCTCAAGCAGACCATACTTCTGCCCAATGCGAGTAACTAAAGAGGTGCACTCAATTGGTCCTGTCAACTTTATATTGTCTAACCATTGATCAATCATGCATTCCGCGGGTGACAGCCTAATTTTCTTAACCATGGCATAAAGTATTTTCAATTCATCTTGCCGGACAACCCTAATGTCACCTCGAGGAAACAAGGTCATAGCCAACCACACATGCATAAATCTAAGTGTAGGATTATGGATGGCACTTGTTCTAGGCTTGGGACCCCACTCGTTTCCGGAAATCTTTTTCCAAAAACTTTCTTTATGGAACCCCTTTAGCGCTTTATCTAAGTCTAGCCTACATTTAGGATTTAGACCTAGCATAGCATGAAGATCACCCCATGTGACCAAGCGCTCTTGCCCAAACAAGCGAAAAGAAATGCCTTCATCATACTTTCTAAGGGTGCATAAAAACTGCATAGTAAGCAAACGAGAACCCGGCTCATCTACTTCTACGAAATTTAGCCAACCCATAGTGCGAAAAATAGAGGCAAATTCTTCTCTCATACCTATTTTCTCGAGGAAGTCTGGATCGAAGCGTCGGGTGTGGGCGAATGGCCGTTCTCTCATGAGCGCGATGGCTTGGCCCTCGCGGTCGTCCTTGATGTCGAGATGCTCCTCGGTGATGAGCAAGGCCGGCCTTTCCTCCGGAATTTCAGCTTCGGGGTCACCATGCCCCGGACTTGGTGTGAGCTCGACGGAGGATGCTTGACTCGTGCTTGCACGAGTGCTTTTTCTCCGCTTGATTCCGGCGACTTGCTTCATTCGTTTGAACATGGCTGCACACAAGAACAAACACAAGACAAGAACAAAAACAAGATCGAACAAGTGTTCGGGTGAGCGTTAGTGAAAACGACAAACCCGAGCTTCTCCGAAATTGGTTTTCTTCTTACAACAACTTGCAAATGCACTAAAACAGAGGGGAAATATTTTTTGGGTTTTTGGGGCTGTAGTAAAGTTGAAGAACACGAAATTTTGGGAGAGCAACAAGTGAGCAAAGGAGGGGAGTGAAAGATGAGCTTGGAATGGTGAAACTCCTCCTCCTGGGCGGTTTTTATAGCCAAGGAAGCAAGATGGCCGTTAGAAAGGGACAGAACAACGGCCATATAGCCGTTGGGAGAAAGGAGCATAGGAAAAGGTGGGGCCAGGGGGTCGGCCGACCCCACCAGGTCGGCCGACCTGGCAAGTGGGCCTCCTGGCAGCCCCCTTTTTCCTATGTGTTCCCCAATGGCTAGGGGATTTGTCCCCTGCTGCCTTTTTGCTCAAAAAGCTCGACAAAAAATCTTTTCAAAATGGAAAGCCCAAAAACCTATTTTCTAAATTTTCAAAAATGCAAATGAGTTTTGAAAAATTCCAAGGTGGCTGGAAAAATTCAAAAATGCAGAAATGCAGTGGTCGGAAAAAATCAAAATGTGGTGGAAAGCAAATATGCAATTAAAAGAGCAAATATGGATAACTACCGGTTTAACCTCCCAGCGAGGACTCACCTTTTAAAGTCCGACGAGCGGGACTTTTCTCCGGCGTTCAGCTCGATGAAGCGTTGTCCGGTCCCGGAGATGAAGACACGGATGATGCTTCTTGTTTCGTTCGCCACATCTTCTTGGTCTTTGTTGCGGTCGGTGGCTTCTCGGGCTTCGGAGGCTGCGGTTTTGCAGGCTTCACAGCCTGTTTCTTTGCAGACCTCGGAGGTTGCTGCCTTGTGGACTTCGGAGGCTGTTGCTTAATGTGTGACCTTTGCCTCCTTGCCTTCATCAGTTGTTGCTGTGCAGCCTTTTCCTTCTCAAGGAAGTTCTTCATGAATGTGATGAGGCTGTCCTTCCTTGGCGGAGTGACCTCCACTTCCTTGATGTTGCTTGGGTTCGGCCCGTACTTGATACGGATCATGTTGCACTGTTCTTTCCTTGGCCGAAAGTCAAACTTCTCCTCCTTGCCATTGATGTGGAAGCGGATTTCTCCGGCGCCTACATCGATGCGAGCATCCGCAGTGCTGAGAAATGGGCGTCCTAGGATGAGCGGTGTGCTCTTCCCGACGTCCATGTCAAGCACTACGAAGTCGACGGGGATGAAGCAATCTCGGATTTTCACCGGAATATCTTCGGCGATCCCCGCCGGATAGCGGACCGTTGAATCGGCCAGCTGCAGCTGCATCGGCGTGGGGGATAGTGTGGTGTAGTTGAGCTTGTCGAAGACATCCTTCGGCATGACGCTCACACTTGCCCCAAGATCACATAAGGCATGGTCGAAGTTCTGTGTCCCGATCGAGCAGGTGATCGTGGGACATCCTGGATCTTTCTTCTTCTCAGGAAGCCGGTTGAGTATAGCAGCGCTACACTCTTCCGTTAGCTTGACAATTTGTGTGGTCGGTAGTGGGCGCTTGTTGCTGATAAGATCCTTGAGGTAGCGAGCGTACGTGGGTACTTGTATCGCATCCAGCAAGGGCACGTTGATGTGCAGCTTCTGGATCACCTCAACGAAGCGTGTGAACTGCTCGTCCACGGTGGGCTTCCTTCTTCTTTCAGGAAACGGCATGAGGCTCGTGTCATAGAACTCTTGTGGGGCCGTTTTCCTGGGCGGCAGTTCTTCTTCTTCTACCGGCTTCTCAGCTGATGTGTCCTTTCCTGCATGGTTAGGGTATGGCGGATCCCGAGTGGACTTACCTCCTCTCGTGGTGACCGCATTAACATTTTCTAAGGGGGTCTCGGGTTGCCCCGGGATTTTCCCCGACTCAGCAGTAGGAACAGCAGCAGCTAACTGAGCTAATTGGGTTTCTATCATTTTATTAAAGCTCAGCTGATTCTTGAGAGCAGAGGAAACACCCTCTATCTTAATGTGGATGCTCTCAAGAGTCCTATCAGTGGTGGCAAGCTTTTTACTGATGTTATCATTAACCTTAGCTTGACCAAGCACAAGATCTTTCAAGGAGGGCTGATTATAACCGGAATTAAAACCAGAGAAGTTGCCAGAGTTACCTCCTTGGTAGTTGGGACGTGGTGGACCCCAACTTTGACCTCCTTGTGGACGGTAGCCGTTGTTGTTGTTGTTGCCCATGAACATTACGTCCTCACGGGTCTCAGGGCAGTCATTGCCCGAGTGTCCCGTGTTGCCACAGACCTCGCAAGTCATCCGAGCATCTAGGGCTTTCACTTCTCCATTGGCTTGGTCGTCCATCTTCTTCATGAGAAGGTCAATCTTGGCGGCGAGCATGTCAACCTCCTTGACGGAGTGCATGCCTCGCTGGCGAGGTTGGATGCGTTCTTCATTCCAACCTTGGTTGGACACCATCTTCTCGATCAAAGCTTTTGCCTTGCTTACAGTGAGCGAGAAGAAGGCTCCACCAGCAGCAGCGTCGAGGTGGTCGCGGGCCGACGGAGTAAGCCCGTTGTAGAAGTTCTGGATGATCAGCCAATCATCCATCCCGTGGTGGGGACATGCCAGGATGTACTCCTGGAGCCTCTCCCATGCCTCAGGAATCGACTCCTTCGACTCCTGCTGGAAGCTTGAGATCCTTCCGCGGAGGGCATTGGTCTTGCCCAGCGGGAAGAACTTTGCAAGGAACGCAGCTGAACACTTCTCTCAAGTGTTCACAGCTTCAGGGTTTGCGTAGAACCACTGTCTCGCTCTCCCAAGGAGAGAGAACGGGAACAGTCGAAGGCGAACAGCGTCGGGGGTGACGTCCTTCATTTTGAACGTGTTGCAAATCTCCAGGAATTGCTGGAGATGAGCACTAGCGTCCTCATTGGCTTTCCCACAGAATGGGCTAGCCTGCACCATGGTGATGAGACCGGTCTTGATCTCGAAGTTCGCATCTCCCACATTGCCAGCTGGTTCCGTAGGGATGTTGGCAGCGGAGGGAGCGGAGAACTCGCGGAGGGTCTTGTCGGCCATTTGCTCAGAGCTTGATGGTGCGGGAATGACAGGTTCGATTGGCCGAGTCTCCTTACGAGGAGGGGTGAGCCTGGCTCGTGTCCTTCTCAGGAGTGATTCAGGATCTTCAGTGAAGTTTGTCGGCAAGTCAAAACCAGTCATACACTACCCTGTTTTCATACAAAATGCAGAAAACAAAGCAAGGTTAGCCTGCCTAGGAGATAGCCTTAATAATTGCAACACTACTATATACATTAGTAATTTTTCTTAATCATACGCCTTCCCCGGCAACGGCGCCAGAAATGCTTGTTGACTTTTGCTAAGCCATATTAATAAATCATTCCCGGCACGGGGCCAGAAACGGTTCACTAATATGTCCCAGAGTCAAGTAGGTAAAATCCGCAAGCGCACGGAGAATACCGCTGTAGCATTTCACCCGGAAGTATTCAGGGTATCGTATTTGTTTATCCCAAAGGAAGGTTATGATCAAGAAGTCTTACTAACATATAAGATCATGTTAACAATTAGCAAGGATATCTAACCAAGACAGGCGGGTACATGATAATAACCGGGTAGTGTGACACACACAGAAGATTCCTACCAAATAAATAAAGTCTAGTGGAGAAAAGACTAGGCTAAGCTACTCCTACTATACATTCCTATACAGTTGCATAGCCTAAGTAGAATACATACAGACCCACACTCAGGTTCAGCAGTCAATAGTATAGCACTTCAGGCACGGACTTACCCCTGCATCCACAGGCGACTTCCGCCAAGAGCCTACGCACTAGCCTAGCGGGGAGGATTTCAAAGGACGGACAGGGCTGTCACCACCTGCCGCCTACCTCAACGAACCAGTAGACTAACGAATAATTGATGCAAATCAGTCACCCAAGTACCATACTTGCATGACCAAAGATCACTCTGCCCCTCCGCGATTACTATTAACGAGGCAGAGTTACCGTAAGAATACGATCACCAAACCCATGCTATACTTTATCAGCTAAAACTAAGCATAGAGACTATAACATATAAACTAGACTATAGTGACGGTATATAACTAGCATGACAATAGTAGTATAATAAATATAAACTACTATCACACAAGTAGACTATACTATCACATATATGGATCACAATATCAAACAAGAAACTCATGACCCAAGCACAACTATATAGAAAAGATATATATATTGATAAGAGCAAAGTCTTACAAAAGGGAAAAGATACAAGAGCCATACCAATTCCAAGTGAAGACTTGGGACTAGAGAGCTCTAGACTCAGCCTAACTCCACTAAAACTCCAAGAACTACTACTAGCAAGAGAGAAATGCTTCTTGTGGTGTGTGTTGAGTGTGAAGGCACACCCTCCTATTTATAGCCTCAATAGGTCGGCAAGGGAGCGTAACCGCCACGGAAGGCATCTCAAACCGTCATCAGGAGTCGCGGAGGAGCCAACACGTGGAAGCCCAGGCGGAGAGGGCGCCCGGCTGGGTCAGCCGACCTGACCAGGTCGGCCGACCTGGGGGTGGCCCCTCCTGGCCTGTGCTTTCTCCAGGTGGCTGTCCTGTGGGCCCTGACGTCGGTTTGCGCGGTATTGCAGGGAGTTACGTCGGTTAAGTGCTGAAAATGGGCCCTTCAATCCGTGTGACGTCCGTGTGGCACTCTCTGATTGGTCGAAAGTGTGTTTTCTTGCCTTTTGAGGTGTTTCCTTCACATTTCCTCCTGCATGCACAAAGTTCTCCAAGTACAAGTGGAACTATATTATTGTGATAAAGCATGCGTGTATGAAATGCCAAATTCTCCTTTATTTGAGTATAGTTGACGGTTGAAAATGGTACTTAACAGCCGTCAACACAGACCCACACTCAGGTTCAGCAGTCAATAATATAGCACTTCAGGCACGGACTTACCCCTGCATCCACAGGCGACTTCCGCCAAGAGCCTACGCACTAGCCTAGCGGGGAGGATTTCAAAGGACGGACAGGGCTGTCACCACCTGCCGCCTACCTCAACGAACCAGTAGACTAACGAATAATTGATGCAAATCAGTCACCCAAGTACCATACTTGCATGACCAAAGAGCACTCTGCCCCTCCGCGATTACTATTAACGAGGAAGAGTTACCGTACGAATACGATCACCAAACCCATGCTATACTTTATCAGCTAAAACTAAGCATAGAGACTATAACATATAAACTAGACTATAGTGACGGTATATAACTAGCATGACAATAGTAGTATAATAAATATAAACTACTATCACACAAGTAGACTATACTATCACATATATGGATCACAAAATCAAACAAGAAACTCATGACCCAAGCACAACTATATAGAAAAGATATATATATTGATAAGAGCAAAGTCTTACAAAAGGGAAAAGATACAAGAGCCATACCAATTCCAAGTGAAGACTTGGGACTAGAGAGCTCTAGACTCAGCCTAACTCCACTAAAACTCCAAGAACTACTACTAGCAAGAGAGAAATGCTTCTTGTGGTGTGTGTTGAGTGTGAAGGCACACCCTCCTATTTATAGCCTCAATAGGTCGGCAAGGGAGCGTAACCGCCACGGAAGGCATCTCAAACCGTCATCAGGAGTCGCGGAGGAGCCAACACGTGGAAGCCCAGGCGGAGAGGGCGCCCGGCCGGGTCGGCCGACCTGGGGGTGGCCCCTCCTGGCCTGTGCTTTCTCCAGGTGGCTGTCCTGTGGGCCCTGACGTCGGTTTGCGCGGTATTACAGGGAGTTACGTTGGTTAAGTGCTGAAAATGGGCCCTTCAATCCGTGTGACGTCCATGTGGCACTCTCTGATTGGTCGAAAGTGTGTTTTCTTGCCTTTTGAGGTGTTTCCTTCACATTTCCTCCTGCATGCACAAAGTTCTCCAAGTACAAGTGGAACTATATTATTGTGCTAAAGCATGCGTGTATGAAATGCCAAATTCTCCTTTATTTGAGTATAGTTGGCGGTTAAAAATGGTACTTAACAGCCGTCAACAAACTCCCCCAAGCTTACCCTTTGCTCGTCCCGAAGCAAAGATAAACTTAAGTTGTTGATCAGGAGTTGCTACAATGTCCTACTCCTCAATAATACTATGCGCACAACAAAGTACTCTTCCTAGAATTAAATATGTTGGCACATAACTTACCCATTTACCTCGATCCATGGGGCTTTTACACCTCATTGTCTTGGGTGGTTGAGAGATAGAACAATTGCAGGGCACCAATCACTTGCTCTAGATTCCGCTATGTTATTCCGGAGGTTTTCAAAAGATTTTGAAAATAAAAACCAAGTTCCTCAAATGATTCTCTCGGATCACTCAATATGTGTATGATTCCTCACCAAGGCAAAGTGTTGCCTATAATCACCTACTTCTAAATAAGGCTTTATGTGGAGCTCAAGGTAGGGATATATGAAGCACTCATGTTCACATAATATTGCTATATCAAAAGACCGGATCCAAGAAAAAACATCAATTCCAACAATCTTGATCAAGATGTGCAAGTGTGTGGGAGAATGGAGGAATGGTGGATGGGAAGAAATAACTCCTTTTTGAATTTTCCTTCTCTCTTTTGGAGTTTCTAGGCTATGGCTATCTTTTGCTTGCTCTCTTTTTTGAGCATTTTTTTTTTCTTTTCTTTTTTTTTTTTGCATAGCCATAGTCCTAGTTTGCAATGAATACTTTGAGAGAGGAATTTTGCAATGGATATATGGAGTGTTTCTTTGGATGGATGGATAGTGGCTTTCTTCCGGTGTAGAAGAATAGCTCACGGTGGATATGGTGGATATGGTGGATGCTATCTTCTTGATTTAGAAGGATAGCTCATGGCGGTGGATGTGTGTACATGATCTTGATCAAGAAAGCATGAAAAGAGTTCTACTAGGGTCACAACAATTTTGACTAAGCTCAATGTGAAACAAGCCGCATATGTGTAAAGGTTTTCAAATGTAAACACTACATATGGCTGTGGTGGGAATTTCATCATTGAGGAACTTATCAATTTGTCATTTTGAAAAATAAAACTCCGGAATTCAAGCTTTACGTTGAGCAAGATCATAGCAGCCCTATCTATCATATCATACCTCTCAACAACTTAGAACTAGAGAATGCATATGCTACCCACAAGATTCAAGTTCAAGGCAAGATTTACCAACAAACCTAACTCTTGAGAGAGTACTAAGTTGTAAACTAGCTTTAGAGAGGAATAAAGGACAGAGCAACTATTCATCATCTCAACATAGGAAAATTATACACATTCATACCGCGCATGAAAAAGGGAAATATTTTTGTCCTTTTTATGTTTTGCAAATTTTTATGGAATTTCAGATTTAGCAAATGCAAGAAATAAAGGGAAGGTGAAAGATACAAGTTACCGTAAGAAGGGGGGTCCTCCCCCAAGCTTGTTCTTGCTCATATCTGCTGGTTCGGGTCGTAGCCTTGGGAGCGGACGAAGGCATCCCAATTGCTCTGATTCTGAGCCATCATCGCGTTCAGCTGGCGGAATTGGTTGTCGCTGAAATTCTGCCATTGCTGGGTGTCGGTGACATGTTGCGTGAGAGTTTGTTGCATGCTCTCGGTGCGCAAATCAATGTCGTTCACCCTCCTTGTCAACTCGGCCATCCCATAGTTGAGTTCACGGAACCCACGGGATGAGAATGACCGAGTGGCAAAGGATGGCGGTCCGCTTGAACTTGATGACGTCTGCATGGGGTAATTGTACTGAGATTCCCATGCTCCGGCCTGCCATGTTGATGCACCCGCCTCGTCCTGTGGCGGGGGCTGCTCCCATACCGGATCTCTGTTGACTTTTGCTAAGCCATATTAATAAATCATTCCTGGCACGGGGCCAGAAACGGTTCACTAATATGTCCCAGAGTCAAGTAGGTAAAATCCGCAAGCGCACGGAGAATACCGCTGTAGCATTTCACCCGGAAGTATTCAGGGTATCATATTTGTTTATCCCAGAGGAAGGTTATGATCAAGAAGCGTTACTAACATATAAGATCATGTTAACAATTAGCAAGGATATCTAACCAAGACAGGCGGGTACATGATAATAACTGGGTAGTGTGACACACACAGAAGATTCCTACTAAATAAATAAAGTCTAGTGGAGGAAAGACTAGGCTAAGCTACTCCTACTATACATTCCTATACAGTTGCATAGCCTAAGTAGAATACATACAGACCCACACTCAGGTTCAGCAGTCAATAGTATAGCACTTCAGGCACGGACTTACCCCTGCATCCACAGGCGACTTCCGCCAAGAGCCTACGCACTAGCCTAGCGGGGAGGATTTCAAAGGACGGACAGGGCTGTCACCACCTGCCGCCTACCTCAACGAACCAGTAGACTAACGAATAATTGATGCAAATCAGTCACCCAAGTACCATACTTGCATGACCAAAGAGCACTCTGCCCCTCCGTGATTACTATTAACGAGGCAGAGCTACCGTACGAATACGATCACCAAACCCATGCTATACTTTATCAGCTAAAACTAAGCATAGAGACTATAACATATAAACTAGACTATAGTGACGGTATATAACTAGCATGATAATAGTAGTATAATAAATATAAACTACTATCACACAAGTAGACTATACTATCACATATATGGATCACAAAATCAAACAAGAAACTCATGACCCAAGCACAACTATATAGAAAAGATATATATATTGATAAGAGCAAAGTCTTACAAAAGGGAAAAGATACAAGAGCCATACCAATTCCAAGTGAAGACTTGGGACTAGAGAGCTCTAGACTCAGCCTAACTCCACTAAAACTCCAAGAACTACTACTAGCAAGAGAGAAATGCTTCTTGTGGTGTGTGTTGAGTGTGAAGGCACACCCTCCTATTTATAGCCTCAATAGGTCGGCAAGGGAGCGTAACCGCCACGGAAGGCATCTCAAACCGTCATCAGGAGTCGCGGAGGAGCCAACACGTGGAAGCCCAGGCGGAGAGGGCGCCCGGCTGGGTCGGCCGACCTGACCAGGTCGGCCGACCTGGGGGTGGCCCCTCCTGGCCTGTGCTTTCTCCAGGTGGCTGTCCTGTGGGCCCTGACGTCGGTTTGCGCGGTATTGCAGGGAGTTACGTCGGTTAAGTGCTGAAAATGGGCCCTTCAATCCGTGTGACGTCCGTGTGGCACTCTCTGATTGGTCGAAAGTGTGTTTTCTTGCCTTTTGAGGTGTTTCCTTCACATTTCCTCCTGCATGCACAAAGTTCTCCAAGTACAAGTGGAACTATATTATTGTGATAAAGCATGCGTGTATGAAATGCCAAATTCTCCTTTATTTGAGTATAGTTGACGGTTGAAAATGGTACTTAACAGCCGTCAACAAACTCCCCCAAGCTTACCCTTTGCTCGTCCCGAAGCAAAGATAAACTTAAGTTGTTGATCAGGAGTTGCTACAATGTCCTACTCCTCAATAATACTATGCGCACAACAAAGTACTCTTCCTAGAATTAAATATATTGGCGCATAACTTACCTATTTACCTTGATCCATGGGGCTTTTACACCTCATTGTCTTGGGCGGTTGAGAGATAGAACAATTGCAGGGCACCAATCACTTGCTCTAGATTCCGCTATGTTGTTCCGAAGGTTTTCAAAAGATTTTGAAAATAAAAACCAAGTTCCCCAAATGATTCTCTCGGATCACTCAATATGTGTATGATTCCTCACCAAGGCAAAGTGTTGCCTATAATCACCTACTTCTAAATAAGGCTTTATGTGGAGCTCAAGGTAGGGATATATGAAGCACTCATGTTCACATAATATTGCTATGTCAAAAGACCGGATCCAAGAAAAAACATCAATTCAAACAATCTTGATCAAGATGTGCAAGTGTGTGGGAGAACAGAGGAATGGTGGATGGGAAGAAATAACTCCTTTTTGAATTTTCCTTCTCTCTTTTGGAGTTTCTAGGCTATGGCTACCTTTTGCTTGCTCTCTTTTTTTGAGCATTTTTTTTTTCTTTTCTTTTTGCATAGCCATAGTCCTAGTTTGCAATGAATACTTTGAGAGAGGAATTTTTGCAATGGATATATGGAGTGTTTCTTTGGATGGATGGATGGATAGTGGCTTTCTTCCGGTGTAGAAGAATAGCTCACGGTGGATATGGTGGATATGGTGGATATGGTGGATGCTATCTTCTTGATTTAGAAGGATAGCTCATGGCGGTGGATGTGTGTACATGATCTTGATCAAGAAAGCATGAAAAGAGTTCTACTAGGGTCACAACAATTTTGACTAAGCTCAATGTGAAACAAGCAGCATATGTGTAAAGGTTTTCAAATGTAAACACTACATATGGCTGTGGTGGGAATTTCATCATTGAGGAACTTATTAATTTGTCATTTTGAAAAATAAAACTCCGGAATTCAAGCTTTACGTTGAGCAAGATCATAGCAGCCCTATCTATCATATCATACCTCTCAACAACTTAGAACTAGAGAATGCATATGCTACCCACAAGATTCAAGTTCAAGGCAAGATTTACCAACAAACCTAACTCTTGAGAGAGTACTAAGTTGTAAACTAGCTTTAGAGAGGAATAAAGGACAGAGCAACTATTCATCATCTCAACATAGGAAAATTATACACATTCATACCGCGCATGAAAAAGGGAAATATTTTTGTTCTTTTTATATTTTGCAAATTTTTATGGAATTTCAGATTTAGCAAATGCAAGAAATAAAGGGAAGGGGAAAGATACAAGTTACCGTGAGAAGGGGGGTCCTCCCCCAAGCTTGTTCTTGCTCATATCTGCTGGTTCGGGTCGTAGCCTTGGGAGCGGAAGAAGGCATCCCAATTGTTCTGATTCTGAGCCATCATCGCGTTCAGCTGGCGGAATTGGTTGTTGCTGAAATTCTGCCATTGCTGGGTGTCAGTGACATGTTGCGTGAGAGTTTGTTGCATGCTCTCGGTGCGCAAATCAATGTCGTTCACCCTCCTTGTCAACTCGGCCATCCCATAGTTGAGTTCACGGAACCCACGGGATGAGAATGACCGAGTGGCAAAGGATGGCGGTCCGCTTGAACTTGATGACGTCTGCATGGGGTAATCGTACTGAGATTCCCATGCTCCGGCCTGCCATGTTGATGCACCCGCCTCGTCCTGTGGCGGGGGCTGCTCCCATACCGGATCTCCGGTCGGAGTGTGAAACTCCGGTGTAGGCTCCATATGCCTACGGGAACGTGTCGGTCGTCCTGAAACACTATGCCTGCGAACTTCTCCCACTGGCTCAAGTGGGAGGGTTAGTGCCCGACAGTGATACAAACGAAGACCCGGGTTAGGTAACGGGAATTCATTTGTATACCCGGGAAAGTGATAGATCAAGGTATTATTTGGACCATGTTTCAAAGTATGTCCTTGCACAAAATAGTCCTCGCCTAGAAATTCTCTATCTACCGTCAAATATTCAACATGAACATTCTCAAGCAGACCACACTTCTGCGCAATGCGAGTAACTAAAGAGGTGCACTCAATTGGTCCTGTCAACTTTATATTGTCTAACCATTGATCAATCATGCATTCCGCGGGTGACACCCTAATTTTCTTAACCATGGCATAAAGTATTTTCAATTCATCTTGCCGGACAACCCTAATGTCACCTCGAGGAAACAAGGTCATAGCCAACCACACATGCATAAATCTAAGTGTAGGATTATGGATGGCACTTGTTCTAGGCTTGGGACCCCACTCGTTTCCGGAAATCTTTTTCCAAAAACTTTCTTTATGGAACCCCTTTAGCGCTTTATCTAAGTCTAGCCTACATTTAGGATTTAGACCTAGCATAGCATGAAGATCACCCCATGTGACCAAGCGCTCTTGCCCAAACAAGCGAAAAGAAATGCCTTCATCATACTTTCTAAGGGTGCATAAAAACTGCATAGTAAGCAAACGAGAACCCGGCTCATCTACTTCTACGAAATTTAGCCAACCCATAGTGCGAAAAATAGAGGCAAATTCTTCTCTCATACCTATTTTCTCGAGGAAGTCCGGATCGAAGCGTCGGGTGTGGGCGAATGGCCGTTCTCTCATGAGCGCGATGGCTTGGCCCTCGCGGTCGTCCTTGATGTCGAGATGCTCCTCGGTGATGAGCAAGGCCGGCCTTTCCTCCGGAATTTCAGCTTCGGGGTCACCATGCCCCGGACTTGGTGTGAGCTCGACGGAGGATGCTTGGCTCGTGCTTGCACGAGTGCTTTTTCTCCGCTTGATTCCGGCGACTTGATTCATTCGGTTGAACATGGCTGCACACAAGAACAAACACAAGACAAGAACAAAAACAAGATCGAACAAGTGTTCGGGTGAGCATTAGTGAAAACGACAAACCCGAGCTTCTCCGAAATTGGTTTTCTTCTCACAACAACTGGCAAATGCACTAAAACAGAGGGGAAATATTTTTTTGGGTTTTTGGGGCTGTAGTAAAGTTGAAGAACACGAAATTTTGGGAGAGCAACAAGTGAGCAAAGGAGGGGGGGTGAAAGATGGGCTTGGAATGGTGAAACTCCTCCTCCTGGGCGGTTTTATAGCCAAGGAAGCAAGATGGCCGTTAGAAAGGGACAGAGCAACGGCCATATAGCCGTTGGGAGAAAGGAGCACAGGAAAAGGTGGGGCCAGGGGGTCGGCCGACCCCACCAGGTCGGCCGACCTGGCAGGTGGGCCTCCTGGCAGCCCCCTTTTTCCTATGTGTTCCCCAACGGCTAGGGGATTTGTCCCCTGCTGCCTTTTTGCTCAAAAAGCTCGACAAAAAATCTTTTCAAAATGGAAAGCCCAAAAACCTATTTTCTAAATTTTCAAAAATGCAAATGAGTTTTGAAAAATTCCAAGGTGGCTGGAAAAATTCAAAAGTGCAGAAATGCAGTGGTCGGGAAAAATCAAAATGTGGTGGAAAGCAAATATGCAATTAAAAGAGCAATTATGGATAACTACCGGTTTAACCTCCCGGCGAGGACTCACCTTTTAAAGTCCGACGAGCGGGACTTTTCTCCGGCGTTCAGCTCGATGAAGCGTTGTCCGGTCCCGGAGATGAAGACACGGATGATGCTTCTTGTTTCACTCGCCACACCTTCTTGGTCTTTGTTGCGGTCGGTGGCTTCTCGGGCTTCAGAGGCTGTGGTTTTGCAGGCTTCACAGCCTGTTTCTTTGCAGACCTCGGAGGTTGCTGCCTTGTGGACTTCGGAGGCTGTTGCTTAAGGTGTGACCTTTGCCCCCTTGCCTTCATCAGTTGTTGCTGTGCAACCTTTTCCTTCTCAAGGAAGTTCTTCATGAATGTGATGAGGCTGTCCTTCTTTTTGAACGTGTTGCAAATCTCCAGAAATTGCTGGAGATGAGCACTCGCATCCTCATTGGCTTTCCCACAGAATGGGCTAGCCTGCACCATGGTGATGAGACCGGTCTTGATCTCGAAGTTCGCATCTCCCACATTGCCAGCTGGTCCCGTAGGGATGTTGGCAGCGGAGGGAGCGGAGAACTCGCGGAGGGTCTTGTCAGCCATTTGCTCAGAGCTTGATGGTGCGGGAATGACAGGTTCGATTGGCCGAGTCTCCTTACGAGGAGGGGTGAGCCTAGCTCGTGTCCTTCTCAGGAGTGACTCAGGATCTTCAGTGAAGTTTGTCGGCAAGTCGAAACCAGTCATACACTACCCTGTTTTCATACAAAATGCAGAAAACAAAGCAAGGTTAACCTGCTTAGGAGATAGCCTTAATAATTGCAACACTACTGTATACATTAGTAATTTTTCTTGATCATACGCCTTCCCCGGCAACGGCGCCAGAAATGCTTGTTGACTTTTGCTAAGCCATATTAATAAATCATTCCCGGCACGGGGCCAGAAACGGTTCACTAATATGTCCCAGAGTCAAGTAGGTAAAATCCGCAAGCGCACGGAGAATACCGCTGTAGCATTTCACCCGGAAGTATTCAGGGTATCATATTTGTTTATCCCAGAGGAAGGTTATGATCAAGAAGCGTTACTAACATATAAGATCATGTTAACAATTAGCAAGGATATCTAACCAAGACAGGCGGGTACATGATAATAACTGGGTAGTGTGACACACACAGAAGATTCCTACTAAATAAATAAAGTCTAGTGGAGGAAAGACTAGGCTAAGCTACTCCTACTATACATTCCTATACAGTTGCATAGCCTAAGTAGAATACATACAGACCCACACTCAGGTTCAGCAGTCAATAGTATAGCACTTCAGGCACGGACTTACCCCTGCATCCACAGGCGACTTCCGCCAAGAGCCTACGCACTAGCCTAGCGGGGAGGATTTCAAAGGACGGACAGGGCTGTCACCACCTGCCGCCTACCTCAACGAACCAGTAGACTAACGAATAATTGATGCAAATCAGTCACCCAAGTACCATACTTGCATGACCAAAGAGCACTCTGCCCCTCCGCGATTACTATTAACGAGGCAGAGCTACCGTACGAATACGATCACCAAACCCATGCTATACTTTATCAGCTAAAACTAAGCATAGAGACTATAACATATAAACTAGACTATAGTGACGGTATATAACTAGCATGATAATAGTAGTATAATAAATATAAACTACTATCACACAAGTAGACTATACTATCACATATATGGATCACAAAATCAAACAAGAAACTCATGACCCAAGCACAACTATATAGAAAAGATATATATATTGATAAGAGCAAAGTCTTACAAAAGGGAAAAGATACAAGAGCCATACCAAATCCAAGTGAAGACTTGGGACTAGAGAGCTCTAGACTCAGCCTAACTCCACTAAAACTCCAAGAACTACTACTAGCAAGAGAGAAATGCTTCTTGTGGTGTGTGTTGAGTGTGAAGGCACACCCTCCTATTTATAGCCTCAATAGGTCGGCAAGGGAGCGTAACCGCCACGGAAGGCATCTCAAACCGTCATCAGGAGTCGCGGAGGAGCCAACACGTGGAAGCCCAGGCGGAGAGGGCGCCCGGCTGGGTCGGCCGACCTGACCAGGTCGGCCGACCTGGGGGTGGCCCCTCCTGGCCTGTGCTTTCTCCAGGTGGCTGTCCTGTGGGCCCTGACGTCGGTTTGCGCGGTATTGCAGGGAGTTACGTCGGTTAAGTGCTGAAAATGGGCCCTTCAATCCGTGTGACGTCCGTGTGGCACTCTCTGATTGGTCGAAAGTGTGTTTTCTTGCCTTTTGAGGTGTTTCCTTCACATTTCCTCCTGCATGCACAAAGTTCTCCAAGTACAAGTGGAACTATATTATTGTGATAAAGCATGCGTGTATGAAATGCCAAATTCTCCTTTATTTGAGTATAGTTGACGGTTGAAAATGGTACTTAACAGCCGTCAACAATCTCCGGTCGGAGTGTGAAACTCCGGTGTAGGCTCCATATGCCTACGGGAACGTGTCGGTCGCCCTGAAACACTATGCCTGCGAACTTCTCCCACTGGCTCAAGTGGGAGGGTTAGTGCCCGACAGTGATACAAACGAAGAACCGGGTTAGGTAACGGGAATTCATTTGTATACCCGGGAAAGTGATAGATCAAGGTATTATTTGGACCATGTTTCAAAGTATGTCCTTGCACAAAATAGTCCTCGCCTAGAAATTCTCTATCTACCGTCAAATATTCAACATGAACATTCTCAAGCAGACCACACTTCTGCGCAATGCGAGTAACTAAAGAGGTGCACTCAATTGGTCCTGTCAACTTTATATTGTCTAACCATTGATCAATCATGCATTCCGCGGGTGACACCCTAATTTTCTTAACCATGGCATAAAGTATTTTTAATTCATCTTGCCGGACAACCCTAATGTCACCTCGAGGAAACAAGGTCATAGCCAACCACACATGCATAAATCTAAGTGTAGGATTATGGATGGCACTTGTTCTAGGCTTGGGACCCCACTCGTTTCTGGAAATCTTTTTCCAAAAACTTTCTTTATGGAACCCCTTTAGTGCTTTATCTAAGTCTAGCCTACATTTAGGATTTAGACCTAGCATAGCATGAAGATCACCCCATGTGACCAAGCGCTCTTGCCCAAACAAGCGAAAAGAAATGCCTTCATCATACTTTCTAAGGGTGCATAAAAACTGCATAGTAAGCAAACGAGAACCCGGCTCATCTACTTCTACGAAATTTAGCCAACCCATAGTGCGAAAAATAGAGGCAAATTCTTCTCTCATACCTATTTTCTCGAGGAAGTCCGGATCGAAGCGTCGGGTGTGGGCGAATGGCCGTTCTCTCATGAGCGCGATGGCTTGGCCCTCGCGGTCGTCCTTGATGTCGAGATGCTCCTCGGTGATGAGCAAGGCCGGCCTTTCCTCCGGAATTTCAGCTTCGGGGTCACCATGCCCCGGACTTGGTGTGAGCTCGACGGAGGATGCTTGGCTCGTGCTTGCACGAGTGCTTTTTCTCCGCTTGATTCCGGCGACTTGATTCATTCGGTTGAACATGGCTGCACACAAGAACAAACACAAGACAAGAACAAAAACAAGATCGAACAAGTGTTCGGGTGAGCGTTAGTGAAAACGACAAACCCGAGCTTCTCCGAAATTGGTTTTCTTCTCACAACAACTGGCAAATGCACTAAAACAGAGGGGAAATATTTTTTTGGGTTTTTGGGGCTGTAGTAAAGTTGAAGAACACGAAATTTTGGGAGAGCAACAAGTGAGCAAAGGAGGGGGGTGAAAGATGGGCTTGGAATGGTGAAACTCCTCCTCCTGGGCGGTTTTATAGCCAAGGAAGCAAGATGGCCGTTAGAAAGGGACAGAGCAACGGCCATATAGCCGTTGGGAGAAAGGAGCACAGGAAAAGGTGGGGCCAGGGGGTCGGCCGACCCCACCAGGTCGGCCGACCTGGCAGGTGGGCCTCCTGGCAGCCCCCTTTTTCCTATGTGTTCCCCAACGGCTAGGGGATTTGTCCCCTGCTGCCTTTTTGCTCAAAAAGCTCGACAAAAAATCTTTTCAAAATGGAAAGCCCAAAAACCTATTTTCTAAATTTTCAAAAATGCAAATGAGTTTTGAGAAATTCCAAGGTGGCTGGAAAAATTCAAAAATGCAGAAATGCAGTGGTCGGGAAAAATCAAAATGTGGTGGAAAGCAAATATGCAATTAAAAGAGCAAATATGGATAACTACCGGTTTAACCTCCCGGCGAGGACTCACCTTTTAAAGTCCGACGAGCGGGACTTTTCTCCGGCGTTCAGCTCGATGAAGCGTTGTCCGGTCCCGGAGATGAAGACACGGATGATGCTTCTTGTTTCGTTCGCCACACCTTCTTGGTCTTTGTTGCGGTCGGTGGCTTCTCGGGCTTCGGAGGCTGCGGTTTTGCAGGCTTCACAGCCTGTTTCTTTGCAGACCTCGGAGGTTGCTGCCCTGTGGACTTCGGAGGCTGTTGCTTAATGTGTGACCTTTGCCTCCTTGCCTTCATCAGTTGTTGCTGTGCAACCTTCTCCTTCTCAAGGAAGTTCTTCATGAATGTGATGAGGCTGTCCTTCTTTTTGAACGTGTTGCAAATCTCCAGGAATTGCTGGAGATGAGCACTAGCGTCCTCATTGGCTTTCCCACAGAATGGGCTAGCCTGCACCATGGTGATGAGACCGGTCTTGATCTCGAAGTTCGCATCTCCCACATTGCCAGCTTGTCCCGTAGGGATGTTGGCAGCGGAGGGAGCGGAGAACTCGCGGAGGGTCTTGTCGGCCATTTGCTCAGAGCTTGATGGTGCGGGAATGACAGGTTCGATTGGCCGAGTCTCCTTACGAGGAGGGGTGAGCCTAGCTCGTGTCCTTCTCAGGAGTGACTCAGGATCTTCAGTGAAGTTTGTCGGCAAGTCGAAACCAGTCATATACTACCCTGTTTTCATACAAAATGCAGAAAACAAAGCAAGGTTAGCCTGCCTAGGAGATAGCCTTAATAATTGCAACACTACTATATACATTAGTAATTTTTCTTAATCATACGCCTTCCCCGGCAACGGCGCCAGAAATGCTTGTTGACTTTTGCTAAGCCATATTAATAAATCATTCCCGGCACGGGGCCAGAAACGGTTCACTAATATGTCCCAGAGTCAAGTAGGTAAAATCCGCAAGCGCACGGAGAATACCGCTGTAGCATTTCACCCGGAAGTATTCAGGGTATCGTATTTGTTTATCCCAAAGGAAGGTTATGATCAAGAAGCGTTACTAACATATAAGATCATGTTAACAATTAGCAAGGACACCTAACCAAGACAGGCGGGTACATGATAATAACTGGGTAGTGTGACACACACAGAAGATTCCTACTAAATAAATAAAGTCTAGTGGAGGAAAGACTAGGCTAAGCTACTCCTACTATACATTCCTATACAGTTGCATAGCCTAAGTAGAATACATACAGACCCACACTCAGGTTCAGCAGTCAATAATATAGCACTTCAGGCACGGACTTACCCCTGCATCCACAGGCGACTTCCGCCAAGAGCCTACGCACTAGCCTAGCGGGGAGGATTTCAAAGGACGGACAGGGCTGTCACCACCTGCCGCCTACCTCAACGAACCAGTAGACTAACGAATAATTGATGCAAATCAGTCACCCAAATACCATACTTGCATGACCAAAGAGCACTCTGCCCCTCCGCGATTACTATTAACGAGGCAGAGTTACCGTACGAATACGATCACCAAACCCATGCTATACTTTATCAGCTAAAACTAAGCATAGAGACTATAACATATAAACTAGACTATAGTGACGGTATATAACTAGCATAACAATAGTAGTATAATAAATATAAACTACTATCACACAAGTAGACTATACTATCACATATATGGATCACAAAATCAAACAAGAAACTCATGACCCAAGCACAACTATATAGAAAAGATATATATATTGATAAGAGCAAAGTCTTACAAAAGGGAAAAGATACAAGAGCCATACCAATTCCAAGTGAAGACTTGGGACTAGAGAGCTCTAGACTCAGCCTAACTCCACTAAAACTCCAAGAACTACTACTAGCAAGAGAGAAATGCTTCTTGTGGTGTGTGTTGAGTGTGAAGGCACACCCTCCTATTTATAGCCTCAATAGGTCGGCAAGGGAGCGTAACCGCCCCGGAAGGCATCTCAAACCGTCATCAGGAGTCGCGGAGGAGCCAACACGTGGAAGCCCAGGCGGAGAGGGCGCCCGGCCGGGTCGGCCGACCTGACCAGGTCGGCCGACCTGGGGGTGGCCCCTCCTGGCCTGTGCTTTCTCCAGGTGGCTGTCCTGTGGGCCCTGACGTCGGTTTGCGCGGTATTACAGGGAGTTACGTCGGTTAAGTGCTGAAAATGGGCCCTTCAATCCGTGTGACGTCCATGTGGCACTCTCTGATTGGTCGAAAGTGTGTTTTCTTGCCTTTTGAGGTGTTTCCTTCACATTTCCTCCTGCATGCACAAAGTTCTCCAAGTACAAGTGGAACTATATTATTGTGCTAAAGCATGCGTGTATGAAATGCCAAATTCTCCTTTATTTGAGTATAGTTGACGGTTAAAAATGGTACTTAACAGCCGTTAACAGGAAGGCAGACTATAGATTTTTTGTCGCGGGTAAATGGTAGGTCGTCGTCATGGTTAATGAGTAACAGGAGAGGGAAGGCGAGGCCGTGACGGGGAGAGCGAGGCCGGATGGGAAGGGGAGGCCACGACGGGCATAGCGCACCTGATGCTATCAGACATCGTCGTGTGATCTCGATAGGGCCTGCAAAGAGAGTGGTTGTTCGGTGGTGGTGACACACGTGAAGAGCGGTTCTATGGAGGCATGGTGCGTGCAGAGCGGCTAGCATTATGGATCTAATTGACACAATATAAATAAATTATGGATCTATACGGTCAGTATAAAGTTTGTGGACCTAGATGACCATCCGAGAATAGTTTAGGGACCCAGATGGTCAATTTGAGAGTTTGTAGACCTATATGACCGTCACTAAATAGTTTAGGGACCCAAGGTGTATTTCACTCTAAATTTTTATTTTGTTTTATGAGGGTAAGTTCGAGAAAGATAAAAGAAAGAAAGGAAAGATACAAATCACCTTGGTGGGGGTGCTCCCCCATGCTTGCTCTTGCTCATGGCTATTGGTTAGGATCAAATCCTCTCCAATGGTAGTATGCTGCCGTGTAGTCGTGGTGCTCTCGTAGCTGCTCCTGGAGGTGACAAAACTGCTCGTTGCAGCCTCACTCTCCCCATCGAGGCTTGTGCCCGCCGATTGTGGGCATGCCCGTCTGCCCATCAGGTGGTGACGACAGCAGTGTGTCACGTGCGAACGATATAACGTATGGAAGGCAGACCATAGATTTTTCGTCGCGGGTAAAGGGTAGGTCGTCGTCATGGTTAATGAGTAACGGGAGCGGAAAGGCGAGGCCGTGACGGGGAGAGCGAGACCGGATGGTAAGGGGAGGCCACGACGGGCATAGCGCACCTGATGCTATCAGACATCGTCGTGTGATCTCGATAGGGCCTGTAAGAAGAGTGGTTGTTCGGTGGTGGTGACACACGTGAAGAGCGGTTCTACGGAGGCGTGGTGCATGCAGAGCGGCTGGTATTATGGATCTAATTGACACAATATAAATAAATTATGGATCTATACGGTCAGTACAAAGTTGGTGGACCTAGATGACCATCCGAGAATAGTTTAGGGACCCAAATAGTCAATTTGAGAGTTTGTGGACCTATATGACCTTTACTAAATAGTTTAGGGACCCAGGGTTTATTTCACTCTAAATTTTTATTTTGTTTCATGAGGGTAAGTCCGACAAAGATGAAAGAAAGAAAGGAAAGATACAAATCACCTTGGTGGGGGCGCTCCCCCATGCTTGCTCTTGCACACGGCTGTTGGTTAGGATCAAATCCTCTCCAATGGTAGTATGCTGCCGTGTAGTCGTGGTGCTCTCGTAGCTGCTCCTAGAGGTGACAAAACTGGTCGTTACTGTGTTGCTACCATTCTCTGGTGGTCTGGGTGTGAATAGCAAGAGTGTTTTGCATTTTCCCTGTTCTCACATCCAGATCGTCCATCCTCATTGTAAGATCCCTCAATTCCGAATCATAGTCATGATAACTAAAGCCCAAAAATGAGTGACATCTGTTGTGATGTGCAGGCGTCCCGATCAACTCGGGGCCATGTCCCCATTGTGCACTACTAGCTTGCTGCCAAGAAGAGCCTCTAGTCTCATACTGTTGCGCCGTGAATATCCAAGCAGGGTCGCCAGAATGTTCTGAGCCTGCAGTGTAATCATGGACTGGTGGTGTAGTTCTGGCTGCGCTAGTGGTGGCATGCTTCGTGCTTCTTTTATGTCGATCAGTGGACCTGCCAGGCATTCCTTCCCTCTGCAGCTGTATGGTTAGTTCCTGACAGCTACACAAATGATATCCCGGGTTAGGCAGCAGGATTTCGTTTGTATAGCCGGGATAATAAAAGATGATAGAACCATCAGGACCCTTCTTTAAAGTGTGATCCTGCTCAAGAAATTTATAGTCTATCATGGGACGGGGCTCAGAAAGATAATCAAATCTAGTGTTGGATAAAGCGCCGACCCTTGCAGCAATATGGGTCACTAAAGAAGTGCATTCAATGGGTCCTAATCCTTTAATATAATCTAACCATTGATCAATCATAGCTTCAACCGGAGCAATAGGAATTTTAGCAATTGTAGCAAACAAGACACATAATTCATCATTACGGATAGGTCTAGTGTCCTATCTAGGAAAACAAGTCATAGCAAGCCACCTATGCCACAGTTGTAGAGTTGGGTTGTGAATGTCACTAGTCCTAAGATGTTCACAAGAAAACACCCCCAAAATCCTTTGCACCCCCACCAAGGTGAACCTACCTCAGTGATGTGTGCAAATTCGGTCCAACCCAATGCTTTCCAAATAGAAAGGAACTCAGAGTCCATACCTATAGTGGAGAGTAGGTCGTCATCATACGCCCTGGTGTGGACGAAACTCTGATTGCATAGGCGATGGTAGACTTGCCTCTCCCGTTCATCCAGCAGCTCGAGGTCGTTGTTGGCGAGAAGAAGATGTGGCTCATCCTCCTCCATGGATTCCTCAACGGGCGTGTGCCTCAATGATTCATCCTCGATGGAGAAGTTTGTGCTCAAGCTGCCGTGTGAACGGCGTGAACCCGAACGCGTCACCCACTGCATCAACACCTTAGCCTTTTTCATCTGCACCACTTAAGCAAAAACACAAGAACAACTCGAACACGGGTTATGGGTTAGCAAATAAAATCTATCGGCCGTGTTGATCTTGCCAAGCTTTGCAAAGGACTTGAACAAACCAAAAACAAAGAAAACTAAAAAGGGAAATATTTTTGGTGGCTTTTTGAGTGACAACTTTGGAGAAACAAAGTCAGAGCTCAAGAGCAAATGAGTGAAAGAGGGAGTGAAATGAGAAGTGAACTTGGAATGGCAAAACACTCTCCCTCGGACACTCTATTTATAGGGGAAATCCCAAACGGTCGAAAACGGCTAGTAGGGGACCAAATCCAACCGTTGGCAAAAGGCCAAGGTTGGTAGGGCCCACACTCCATCGGTTGAACATGGTTGTTTGGCCGACTAGGGGTGGGTCCCACTGGTCCCCCACTTTGGCCCATAACTCCCTAACAACTATATAATCTGAGCTGGAGGGGTTAGGTCCAAAGTTTTGATAGAATGTTGCTCAAAAAAGTATTTTCTCAAAGTTGGAAACCAAAAACCGAATTTTGTATTTATTTTGTCAAAACAAAGAAAAGGGTTGGAATAAATTCCAACATGTATGTGTGAAATCCAAATATGCAAATGCAGAGACAAATTTGAAAGAATCCAAAAGTTTGGAAAAATTCAAATGTTAAAAAAAAGATTAAAGAAATAAAAAATGAGGTAAGTACCAATTTACCTTTGGCAAGGGCTCACCAATTTTTAAAGTCCGACGAGCGGGACTTTTCTCCATCACGTTTAGCCTGATGTTGCTGCATCCGGTCCTAGAGAAGTGGACGCGGATGGCTATACTTTCTTCACCCGCCACACCTTCTTCATCTTCGGTGTGGTCGGTGGCTTCTTGGATGAAGGATTCTTCTTTACCGGCTACTTCTTTTTCGAGAGACTAGGTGTGCCTATTGCTTTCTTCTTCTGAGTGACAAGACCGTGATTTCTTGTGCTAGAGGTTTATCATGGAATCCTCTAGGCTGCCCCTCCTTGATTCCATCCCCAATTTCCTGATGTCCTGCTGGTTCGGCCAGCTTTTGACTCCACCCATGAGGCAAGGCTGAAACTCAAACTCCTCTTCCTTGCCATTCAGGTCGAGACGGATTACTTCAGCCCCTACGTCAATTTGTGTGAATGTGGTGCTTAAGAATGGCCGCCCAAGGATGAGCAGCTTACTCTTGTTGACCTCCATGTCGAGTACCACAAAATCCACAGGGATGAAGCATCCGCGGATCTTAACCAGAACTTCCTCGATGACCCCTGCGGGGTATCACAGTGTCGAGTCGGCAAGCTAGATCTGCATTTGAGTTGGAACTATGCCTGAGAGGTTCATTTTGTTGAAGATAGCTTGTGGCATTATGTTGACGCTGGCACCAAGGTCGCATAATGCTTCTTTGAAGAACTCTGTCCCAATTGAACAGGAGATCATCAGGCTTCTTGGATCACCTTGGATAACTAGGATGATCTTCAACTCATCCTCTTCATCATTGCCTGCATGGTTAGTAAATGGCACGTTGCAGGTATGGTTCCCCACAAGCATCACTGCATTCACAGCTTCTGTGGTAGATTCAGGTTGCCTTAGAATTTTCCCACAATTTGAGGCAGGCAAAGCAGCGGCTAACTGAGCTAGCTGGGTTTCTAGCATTTTATTAAAGCTAAGATGATTATTAAAGGAAGAAGCAAGACCTTCTAACTTAGCATTAACACTTTCTAAAGTCTTGTCATTGGCTGCAAACTTTTTACTGAAGGTTTCATTGATTTTAGCTTGTCCTAAGACAAGACCTTTAAAAGAGGGTTGATTATTGAAAGAGTTAAAGTTGTTACCTCCTTGATAATACGAGCATGGTTGATTCCACCCGTTGCCTCCTTGTGGACGATAGTCGTCGTTGTTGTTGTTGTTGTTCATGTATAGCACGTCCTCACGAGTCTCAGCGCAGTCATTGCCCGAGTGTCCCGTGTTGCCGCAGACCTCGCACGTCATGCGAGCGTCCAAGGCGTTGACGGTGTCGACTTCATATCATTTGGCTTCTTCGTCCATCTTCTTTATGAGGAGGTCCATTTTAGTGGCTAGCATGCCCACCTCCTTAACGGTGTGCATGCCCCGCTGGCGCGAGTGAAGACGATCTTCACTCCCTCCTCGATTGGAAACCATCTTCTCAATAAGTTATTTAACCTTTTCAATAGTTAGTGAGAAGAAGGCTCCTCCCGTAGCAGCATCAATATGATCAAGAGATGAGTCAGCCCATTGTAGAAGTTCTGGATAATAAGCCATTCATCCAGCCCGTGATGAGGACAGGCAGCAATGTATTCTTGCAGCCTTTCCCAAGACTCGGAGATTGACTCCCTGGACTCCTGCTGGAAGCTTGAAATTCTCCCACACAGGGCATTGGTTTTGCCCAACGGGAAGAACTTGGTCAGAAACACGGTTGAACACTTTTCCCAGGTACCCACAGCACCCTTGTTCGCATAGAACCACTGTTTTGCATTCCCCAGAAGGGAGAACGGAAACAGGCGAAGGTGAATGGCGTCTTGTGAGACGTCCTTCGTCTTGTAGGTGCTGCAAATCTCCAAAAATTGTTGCAGATGAGCGTTGGCATCCTCATTAGCCTTCCCACAAATTGGGTTGGACTTCACCATGGTAATGAGACCCGTCTTGATCCCAAAATTTGCATCTCCCGTGATGTTGGGTGCAACAGGAATGTTGGATGCCGAGGGAGCGGAGAAATCATGAAGACTTTTCTGGGCCATGATCTTGAAGCATGATGGTGTGGATATCACTCATTCCCTTGCAGACATGAACTTCTGACGAGGGACGAGATGTGCACGTACCCTTCTCAAGAGTTGTTCGGGATCTTCGATATAGTTTTCGGGCAAGGTGAAGCCGATCATGCACTACCCTATTTTCACACAAAAAGGAGAAAACATACAAGTTTAGCCTGTTTGGGTGAATGTCAAATAATCGCATATGAAAGAATAGAATATGGGTAATTGTTTTGATCAATTGCCTTCCCCGGCAACAACGCAAGAAATGCTTGTTGACACTTCCAATGTCGCAACAAGAATATTGTTGTCCCCGGCAACAACGCTAGAAATGTTTGTTGACACTTCCAACATCACACCAGGAATATCGCTATCCCCGGCAATGACGCCAGAAATGCTTGTTGACATTTCTTAACGTCGTCACTAAGTTTCCTTAGCAACGAAGCCATAAATGTTTACTGGTAATCTTTAACGAATGCAGAGAGTCCGCAAGCGCACGAAGAATACTGTTGTAGCATTTCACCCAGAAGTATTCAGGGTATCGTATTTGTTTTATCCCAAAAGAAGGCATATGATTGATCATAGTAATTACCATATTTCTAAACATTGCACATTGGATTATAAGACAACGTCCTCACAAGGGTATGGGTAATGATAAACATGGTAGTGGACACACAGATAGCATACTCAAGTTAG
This sequence comes from Eleusine indica, assembly GCA_030378355.1. Lineage (NCBI taxonomy): Eukaryota > Viridiplantae > Streptophyta > Magnoliopsida > Poales > Poaceae > Eleusine > Eleusine indica. The sequence continues at coordinate 33,996,592 of CM059500.1, forward strand.
ATAAATATTAGTTTAGTGGAGAAGGACAAAGAAAGAGCTAAGTTCCTATGTTGCTTTTATATAGTTACATGGTCTACATTATATACTATTATATAGATATAATGACAATGCAATACAATCGGATCATCACACCCTAGGCATCCAGTTTTCCCCTGCATCCATAATACGATTCCAGCCAAGAGCCTATTGTATAGCCGAATGTGGGGGATTTCAAAGGACAGATAGGGCTGTCACCACCTATTGCCTACCCCTAGCAATCCATGGGCTACACGACAAATAATGCATTCTATTGATCTAAGAAGCATGCTTACATCTCTAGAACAATACCCCTAATCCCTTAAGCGACGGATTAGAAAAGTAGCAATTACATTTAAGTGAACACTAAGCACGTGGAAATGATCTAAGACAAACATTAGCCATGCATCATTAGAATGATATAATTAAAGACTATAGTAAGGGCCTATGTCTAACATAGTAATATAGTACAACTACGTTACTAACATGCAACCACAATAACCACATACATGAATGGATCATATAATCAAACAAGAAACACATGACCCAAGCATAACTATATAGAAAGACTAAAAATATTCAGTAAAGTCTTACAAAAGGAGAAAGATACAAGAGTCATACCACAACTCCAAGGAAGACTCGGGAACTGAAAAAGACTCTATTATAAGCCTAACTCCACTAAAACTAAAGGAAATCACGAAATGGTGAAGAGAGTAATGCTTCTTGGTGTTTGTTGAGAAGTGAGCCACACCCTTCCTTTTATTGCTGTCCAAAGGCGGTTCTGAGGTCGCTAACTCCCGCCCTAAGGGGGACAATCACCTTTGGGAAGTTAGTGGGGAACCGACTGAGGAAAAAAAGCCGAATAGGGGGCGGACCCATAGGGATCCTTCCGCCTTTGGCACACTGATGGGTGCCCCCCCTTGCTTCTCCATGGCTTAGGCGTTTGGTATGTCAGTTTGGTACTACAGATGGCCCAGTTGATCTGTGGGAATCTCTGTTTGATGTGGATAAGGGTTTCCGATCTTCCGATAGGTTCTGATAATCTTCATTAAGGCGGAGGCGATACACAAATCGATCCGGCTTCCGAACGACACGTTTTGAACCCCGCAATCGCAGCACAACGTCTCCTCTGGTTATCAACCGTTCAAGAACGATTGACCTCGCCAAGAAGGCTTATCCTTGCCTACCAATCAAGAACACAAGCAAAAACAAAGAAGAATGCAACACAATTGCAGATGTATGACTAAACTCTCGAAGTTGAGGTCTCACAAACCGATGAACGGCGACACTGTTTATGAACAGAATTGATCTAAGCAAAACCCAAACCCTAAGAAGAGGCGGCGGCTGTATATGAGGACCCTAGGGTCGTGCAAGACCCCCTGGACGCAGCCCTAAGTGGGCTCAACTCCATACATGGCCCAAAGACCGATTACGGTGTCGCAGCACCAGGACAGATTCTGGAAGTCGAATTGTTTCGGCGATTTCCGACGGCTCGGGACGAATTTTGACATGGTACCAGTTGGGTTGGAAAGGGCTTTTCGTTATCTTTCTAGGCATATATAGAACGTCCAAATCCGAGTCCGTATGCATCCTGGGCATCCGTTTTAGTACAGACTGGTCCTGGGCTCCGAAACAGACTCGAAGTCGGTTTTGATTGGGCCTCCACCTTGGCTTGGACGTCCTTGCTGGCCCATCACGTCTCCAATCACCTCCCCAGCTATCTCATGATCATCTCCATAGTTTCTAACAACAATTAATTCATTAGGTAGCAATCTATTCTCAAAATCACATAAAGGAATCATTAGGAACAAGCTCACCCGTAAATTCAGTTGTCGCGCATGAACTTGTATTTTGGTTGGCGGAGTGCTGGGTGTATCCATAAGGGTGATGTCCTCATCATTCTCCCCCTTTTGAATTAGAGTCGTCCTCGACTCGATCCCATCTCTTTCTCCCAATAGTGGTCTCAAATCTGAAATATAAAATATAGAACTATTTCCAAACTTGGAATGCACCTCGCGTTTATATGTGTTATCAAAATTATCATCACAATGTGAAACCATAATAGAAGGCATGCCATGCAAATTAATGACCTCATTGAAAACTTGCTCAGCAATATGAACGTCATTCTCACTCTTATGACAAGATGGAAAATGTGTGATCTTAAAAATACTAGAAAAACATGATAAGACATGGTAATTGTTATTGCAGTTTTTTAGTTCATCATTTGGTTGTACAACACAAGGAGTATTCATGTTTGAGCAAATATAAACTTTATGCACCATAAATACACCTCTATGATCATAGTTTGCTATAGCATAAAATTTATTTCTTGTTAGTAAAGGCAATTCAGTTTGAGAAAAGATTTGCTTCTCCACGGTATTTAGATCACAAAGAACATCAAATTCAATATAACCCAAAGTATTTAGAGAAGACAATAATTTCTGCTCATTCTTTTCACATGTTATTAAAATCATATGTTTTATTTCAGCACTAGTAGGTGAATCATAAGCAAAAACATCAATCTTGTTCATTTGTTGTGGCAAAGGTATAAGTGAAGCAGTGGCACACAACTCCTCTTTATCACAAGGATCAGTAGATAAATCAACTTGTGGCAAAGGCAAATCAAGACAAGGTTCCAATACAACAAGATTGTTGGAACAATTCATCACATCAAGAAAGCTCTTACCTGAAACAACAACATGTTCTTCATCTTTCACACTATCCTCTTCTTTGTGTAGAACCTGAAATGTATTAGTTGCAACAAGAGGCAAGGAAATATGTTCATCATCTAATTCAGATTTTGATGTAAGTGTTGTAACATTTGAAGTAGTCCATTCTTTCCTAAATGGTTCATTCTTTCTTCTCTCAAGTCTTTGTTGATCCTCTTCTAAAATTTCAACAGCAGACATAGGTTTAAGAGTAACTCTTCTACCATTGTATTTAAATGAATAGGTATTAGCAATGGTATTGTGCAAAGCATTAATTGTAGAAATCCAAGGCTTACTCAATAACAAATGACACGCTTGCATAGGCACTATATCAAAATCTGCACAATCCTTATAAGAACCAATAAAAAATTCAATGCGCGCAATTTTATCTACCTTTATCTTACCACAAGAATTTATCCATTGGATGTAGTATGGACACGGGTGTGACTGTGTGGTCAAGCTGAGCTTCTCGACCAATTCCAAGCTTGCGATGTTGTTGCTACTCTCTCCATCAATGATGACACGACAACGTCGATCCTTCACAACAAAGTGAGTCTGAAACAAGTTGTTCATTTAATTTTGCTCTACCTTCTCCATTTGAGAACTAAACACTCGTTGTTCTACAACACTTGTATCAACCTCATTTGACACCATCGACTCATCACCATCGGTGTTGTAACCTGTCATTGTTAATAGAAAACAAGAAAACACGCAAGAGTATATTTTCCTATCACCACTGTTTGATCACGGTGGAAACTCTCAACAAGCAAATGACAGCACCTAACTGAGTTCTTACAAGATTCTTAGTAGCAAAACAGAGGATACCTTGGAGAGTGTGATCCGACAATTGCGAGGGTCCAAAGTTCTGTGCCTATTCAGAATGATATATGTGGAGCTAGGTAGGCAATTTATAGTAGCAAGGATTAGCAAAATTTCAATTCAGAAATTGCAAAACTGAATAATAGTCCCAAGCTAGTCTATGTCACCGGCCTAAACTTGTCTCGGACCTAGTTCAAGCAAGCAAGCAAATGACTCAACAAAGGACACAAAGGATGCAAGCAATTCTGAATTTGTATCTTTTCTTTTTTCTACTTCCCTTTTTTTTGTGCGGCTTTTTCTCTTGTGCACTTTTGCCTTTTTCTTTTCTTTTCTTGAGAATCAGAACTGCAGCAAGGTATTATAAGTTTTACACCCAATGGAACCCCAGAATATATTTTTTTTCTTACTACAAGTGCAGCAAAAGGATTCTTGTAATAGCACAACTAAAACAAACTTCTATAACAAGATCAAGCACTAATTGGTTGACTTTTGATCACAATGAGACAGCAGCAGAGCACTCTAATTTTCTTTTGCACACGAAAGTAGAAGGCTAGATGTTAAAGAAATATTTAGTGCACACAATTCCATCAATACTATTATCTCAACATGTGCAACACTGATTTTTTTCTCTTGTTTGTCTATGAAAAGGATATGCACGACTCAAACAAGACCAAAGAACAAGCACTAGACCAGCAACACAATGACTTTATAGGGACTAAAATTCAGAGAAACAAACTAAACTGAAAATTGCAAGGCACAAGGGGGGGTGTAGGACAGCGGAAACACGACGAACAAATATTTTTGTAGGGCAATTTTCTGGACTCTAGGATTGAACAAAATAACGAGGATAAGGGCGAACCTAACGGTGTACCTGAAGCTCTGATACCACTTGATGTGGATAAGGGTTCCCGATCTTCCGATAGGTTTTGATAATCTTGATTAAGGCGGAGGCGATACACAAATCGATCCGGCTTCCGAACGACACGTTCTGAACCCCGCAATCACAGCACAACGTCTCCTCTGGTTATCAACCGTTCAAGAACGATTGACCTCGCCGAGGAGGCTTATCCTTGCCTGCAAATCAAGAACACAAGCAAGAACAAAGAAGAATGCAACACAATTGCAGATGTATGATTAAACTCTCGAAGTTGGGGTCTCACAAACCGATGAACGGCGACACTGTTTATGAACAGAATTGATCTAAGCAAAACCCAAACCCTAATAAAGAGGCGGCGGCTGTATATGAGGACCCTAGGGTCGTGCAAGACCCCCTGGACGCAGCCCTAAGTGGGCTCAACTCTATACATGGCCATAAGACCGATTACGGTGTCGCAGCACCAGGACAGATTCTGGAAGTCGAATTGTTTTGGCGATTGCCGATGGCTCGGGACGAATTTTGACATGGGATCAGTTGGGTTGGAAAGGGCTTTTCGTTATCTTTCCAGGCATGTATAGAACGTCCGAATCCGAGTCCGTATGCGTTCTGGGCATCCGTTTTAGTACAGACTGGTCCTGGGCTCCGAAACAGACTCGAAGTCGGTTTTGATTGGGCCTCCACCTTGGCTTGGACGTCCTTGCTGGCCCATCACGTCTCCAATCACCTCCCCAGCTATCTCATGATCATCTCCATGGTTTCTAACAACAATTAATTCATTAGGTAGCAATCTATTCTCAAAATCACATAAAGGAATCATTAGGAACAAGCTCACCCGTAAATTCAGTTGTCGCGCATGAACTTGTATTTTGGTTGGCGGAGTGCTGGGTGTATCCATAAGGGTGATGTCCTCATCACTGTTGGCGAACTCCGATTGGTCAACGTTGTGTTTCTTCGCCAAATTGGTGTGTTTTCTCCTCTCTTTTGATATTTCTCCTGCATGTCAGTGATTCTCCAAGCAATGGTGGATTTTTATTAATTCTAACTAAATGCATGGTGGGAATATACAATCCTTCTTTATTTTGAGTAATGTTGATGGCCGAAAATGTTATTTAACAGGTTTCAAAAGACAGATAGAGCTATCACCACCTAGTACCTACCCCTAGGAATCTATGGGCTACACGACAAATATTGCATTCTATTGATCTAAGAACCATGCTTACATCTCTAGAACAATACCCCTAATCCCCTAGCGATGGATCAGAAAAGGAGTAATCAAATTTAAGTGAACACTAAGCACGTGGAAGTGATCTAAGTCAGACATTAGTCATGCATCACTATAATAATATAAATAAAGACTATACTAAGGGCTTATGTCTAACATGGTAGTCTATACTAACATGTGAGCATACTAACCTCATACATGAATGGATCACATAATCAGACAAGAAACACATGACCCAATCACAACTATATAGAAAGACTAAATATTAAATAGAACAAAGTCTTACATAAGGAAAAAGATACAAGAGTCATACCACAACCCCGAAGAAGACTCAGGAACTGAAGAAGACTCTATTCTAACCCTAACTCCACTAACACTAGAGAGCAACTCAAAATACAAAGAGAGTGATGCTTCTAAGTGTGTGTTGAGGAGTGAAGAAACACCCTTCTATTTATAGGGTTCCAAAGGCAGTTCTGAGGTCAGTAACTCCCATCCTAAGGGGGACAACCGCCTTTGGAGAGTCGGTGAGGAACCGCTAGAGGAAGCTGGGCCCCACTGGACCCAGTCCTTGTTCGGTCGAACACCCTTGTTTGGCTGAATAGGGATGGGGCCCAGTGCCCCCTGGCTCTTCTCGCACACTAGCAGGTGGTTCCCTTTGACTCCTCCATGTGGTAGGCCTCTTGTTATGTCTGTTTGGTGCTGAAGGTGGGCCATTTGATCCATGAGATTCCCCGTTGGTGTGCTCCAGCAGTCGCCCTGTTTCCTCCAGCTCCACCTGTCTCGCCCTCAGCCGCTGTCGAGGGTCGCCCGGGCGGGGCACAAGCTGGGGCCCAATAGCTGGAGTTATGGGTACATTGACGAGGGTTTCCCTCGGTGCAGTGGCAGCCTCCATGTTCCCTTGTGCGCAGGACCTGGACTTTGCCACTGCTCCCGCCGCCGAGGTCCTGGCAACCCTCGGGTTGGGCTCATGTGTGAGGTCCTGGCAATCAATCACGCCCACAAACCAGGGGTTCGCAGCTATCGGGACGCCCTGAAGGATTGTCAAGTTCCCGCGCGATATTACGTAGGCCATGCGAGAGACCCCCTGGGTGGATTTTGGTTGAGGAGGCCCGGGGGAATAGGTTTCCCGTCGAGTAGTTGGTCGTGGACGTTGAACGCCATGACCCAGAGGTCATCCTGGGTCAGGGTGGGCCCTAGATAGTGCTATAGGTGGTGCCACAGCTGGTCGTCGTAGTCGGCTGCCGTCGTGGAGTGACTGGAGAAACTTGGTCTCCTGGGTTCTAGTCGGACGACATTCATCACCTTGGCGGCGATGGCCATATCTGTTGCAATGGGGTCCGAGAGTGACTCGTCGACGAGCTCTAACATCCCGTCCGTTGAAACCACAAAGTCTAGCGTATGGCTCATGTCCTCCAGCCACCACTGGTGCGGTGCCTCGGTGGCAGGCGCGACGACTGGAGACGATGGCAGTGGTGGCGAACTAGCGCGTACTAGCATCCGCTCTGTTGTGGCGATGAACTCCAGGCTCCCAAAGAACACGCTAGTGCCGAGAGCTCAGAACGTGGAGAAACTAGCCATCCGAAATCGAGGAGTTGTTTACAAGCGAAAGTGCCTGAAAAGCCCCTTCCTGGCATGCCAATTGTCAGTGTTTAGATCACCGGTAAGTAGAATTTGTTCAAGGGGGATCACGTTTCAAGTTCGGCGATGGCTGCACAAGAGGACACGGTGGTTATACTGGTTCGGGGTAGTCCCCTACGTCCAGTTCGGATCGTAGCTCGTGTTAGTTGTACCGGAGTTGTACAATGGAGTTGACAGTGGAGGGGGACTCCAAGTCTTGATGGTCGTGACTAAGCATGTGAGTGTCTAGAGAGCAAGACTCAGAGAAAGGGCGGACCTCCCCCTTTTATATTACAAGGGGTCAGGCCCGTATTACCAAGAGGAGAAAAAGAGGAAGCCTACTCCTGTATTACTCACAAAACTGCATTGGGCAGGTGCGGCACCAGTCAGTGGAATGGTCTTGAGTCCCTACGGGTCCCTCTTCCCTGGTCCTTGCATCAGGCGGTACTGTGTTGAGGTGTGCCCCCGTAATTCATCGATGGGTTTTGTCCCTGTGTTCCTGTAGAAGACGTGTTCCGCTTAAAAGTGGTGATATGGCATAGATGACATCATGATGCCTAAGCGTGGTCAGCGTCGTGGCCGTCCATCGCGCTGTCCTTCACCTCTATTGTTTAGGGTGTCATCGAGTCTAAGCCTTAGGCGTGCAGCATGGGCCTTTTTGTGACACCTGACCCATCCTGCTAACAGGGGATGGTGGTTGGAGTGGGTTTGCAGGTAGATTTGATCCCCTGATACTATGGACACGCAATTGGTACGACATTTAAGGCAGGGCAATTGGTAGTTGTTGACTTCTGCCCCGCTCGACCCTCCCATCAAGGGTCGAGTTGTCCGGTTATGCTTGTACTAGCTTGTTTGGAGTTGGGATCTATCCCCTCTATCATCCTAATCGTGTTTCCTCACCCATCACGCCCTCGTGATTAGTGATATAGGGTGTTGTCTCATCGCTAGGGTGGGGCCTGCTGACCAGGGTTGGCAGGGATCGGTAGGAGTTCTGCAGTTCTGGGGCCATTCACGTGGCTTTGGTTACTGTGATGTCAGAGCAGGCATCCTTATCCCTAAGGCACCCGGCTCGGCTGTGAGGTGGCCCAACCCAAATCGATTCCTGTTTCAACTGAGGGGTGAGGTATGGCCTCGGATCTCCGAGGGACGATCCAGAGGAAGCGCCAACTCAACCCTCGAGGGATCGAGCTAGGGGGAAACGGGCCTCGACCCTCGATGGGTCTTGTGAGATGAGGGCAGTGTTCGATCCTCGGGGGGTCAAGCGAGGTGAGGGGTGGCCCCACGCTGTCCGTATACCACCGTCGTTTCACTAGCTTGTGCTGTGTGGATTTGGATTAATGGGTCTGACTGGGGCCACATGGCACCGTCGGTTTTTGCCCCCGACAGTAGCCTCCAAGCGAATCGGAAAGTCGTTGAAGGGATGTTACTCAACTTTGGATGGAGTGGTGCAGGAGACTCGATCTCCAACGGAGGTGCACGCGAGCGCACCCGGCGGGTGTAACCCCCGAACCAAAGGTTGAGTTCTTGAAGAGGCTAGCATTTGGGCTTTACCTTTCCGGTTGAGTAGCATTTTCTTCGGCCCGGGTGCGCACGAGCACACCCGCCGAGTGTAGCCCCCGAGCCAAAGGGTGAGTCTTGAAGAGACTCGTGTATTGGCTTTGTCTGTGTGGGACAATCACGGGAAAATTGTTGTGTCTGAGTTCCTCGGAGCCCATCATGTGTGGGTGAGTTAGACGGCTTCAGACGACATGCTCGAGGTGTGGTGCGGTGGACGAAGTTTTGTCCGACGCGGCTTCGCGCTGAAGCGGGCTTCCTATTTCTCAAAAGGAGGGCCATAGGGATGTGATATCAGTAGGTTTTGTCTTTGCCTGGCATATGAGGCACATGAGCATCTTTTTACTGGGCGTGTCGCCGTTAGACTATACACGAGGGGGAATCCAAGACTACAGTCCGCGGCAGCTCAGCTATTTAAGGCCACTGCATGGTGGTGCTCTTTCATCCAAATCGGCATCAAGGCCTTTCCTTCTTAGACCTGATAATGCCAAGACTTACCGTTAGGCTACCATGGATTAGTTTGCACTTGGTGCGGTCCCCGCCATCGACATGGCCGGGTGACAAGTGTTGACGGCTGTTAAGTACCATCTTCAACCGTCAACTATACTCAAATAAAGGAGAATTTGGCATTTCATACACGCATGCTTTAGCACAATAATATAGTTCCACTTGTACTTGGAGAACTTTGTGCATGCAGGAGGAAATGTGAAGGAAACACCTCAAAAGGCAAGAAAACACACTTTCGACCAATCAGAGAGTGCCACATGGACGTCACACGGATTGAAGGGCCCATTGTCAGCACTTAACCGACGTAACTCGCTGCAATACCGCGCAAACCAACGTCAGGGCCCACAGGACAGCCACCTGGAGAAAGCACAGGCCAGGAGGGGCCACCCCCAGGTCGGCCGACCTGGTCAGGTCGGCCGACCCAGCCGGGCGCCCTCTCCGCCTGGGCTTCCACGTGTTGGCTCCTCCGTGACTCCTGATGACGGTTTGAGATGCCTTCCGTGGCGGTTACGCTCCCTTGCCGACCTATTGAGGCTATAAATAGGAGGGTGTGCCTTCACACTCAACACACACCACAAGAAGCATTTCTCTCTTGCTAGTAGTAGTTCTTGGAGTTTTAGTGGAGTTAGGCTGAGTCTAGAGCTCTTTAGTCCCAAGTCTTCACTTGGAATTGGTATGGCTCTTGTATCTTTTCCCTTTTGTAAGACTTTGCTCTTATCAATATATATATCTTTTCTATATAGTTGTGCTTGGGTCATGAGTTTCTTGTTTGATTTTGTGATCCATATATGTGATAGTATAGTCTACTTGTGTGATAGTAGTTTATATTTATTATACTACTATTGTCATGCTAGTTATATACCATCACTATACTCTAGTTTATATGTTATAGTCTCTATGCTTAGTTTTAGCTGATAAAGTATAGCATGGGTTTGGTGATCGTATTCGTACGGTAACTCTGCCTCGTTAATAGTAATCGCGGAGGGGCAGAGTGCTCTTTGGTCATGCAAGTATGGTACTTAGGTGACTGATTTGCATCAATTATTCGTTAGTCTACTGGTTCGTTGAGGTAGGCGGCAGGTGGTGACAGCCCTGTCCGTCCTTTGAAATCCTCCCCGCTAGGCTAGTGCGTAGGCTCTTGGCGGAAGTCGCCTGTGGATGCAGGGGTAAGTCCGTGCCTGAAGTGCTATACTATTGACTGCTGAACCTGAGTGTGGGTCTGTATGTATTCTACTTAGGCTATGCAACTGTATAGGAATGTATAGTAGGAGTAGCTTAGCCTAGTCTTTCCTCCACTAGACTTTATTTATTTAGTAGGAATCTTCTGTGTGTGTCACACTACCCGGTTATTATCATGTACCCGCCTGTCTTGGTTAGATATCCTTGCTAATTGTTAACATGATCTTATATGTTAGTAACGCTTCTTGATCATAACCTTCCTTTGGGATAAACAAATACGATACCCTGAATACTTCCGGGTGAAATGCTACAGCGGTATTCTCCGTGCGCTTGCGGATTTTACCTACTTGACTCTGGGACATATTAGTGAACCGTTTCTGGCCCCGTGCCGGGAATGATTTATTAATATGGCTTAGCAAAAGTCAACAAGCATTTCTGGCGCCGTTGCCGGGGAAGGCGTATGATTCAAGAAAAATTACTAATGTATATAGTAGTGTTGCAATTAGTAAGGCTATCTCCTAGGCAGGCTAACCTTGCTTTGTTTTCTGCATTTTGTATGAAAACAGGGTAGTGTATGATTGGTTTCGACTTGCCGACAAACTTCACTGAAGATCCTGAGTCACTCCTGAGAAGGACACGAGCTAGGCTCACCCCTCCTCGTAAGGAGACTCGGCCAATCGAACCTGTCATTCCCGCACCATCAAGCTCTGAGCAAATGGCCGACAAGACCCTCCGCGAGTTCTCCGCTCCCTCCGCTGCCAACATCCCTACGGGACCAGCTGGCAATGTGGGAGATGCGAACTTCGAGATCAAGACCGGTCTCATCACCATGGTGCAGGCTAGCCCATTCTGTGGGAAAGCCAATGAGGACGCTAGTGCTCATCTCCAGCAATTCCTGGAGATTTGCAACACGTTCAAAAAGAAGGACAGCCTCATCACATTCATGAAGAACTTGCTTGAGAAGGAAAAAGTTGCACAGCAACAACTGATGAAGGCAAGGAGGCAAAGGTCACACATTAAGCAACAGCCTCCGAAGTCCACAAGGCAGCAACCTCCGAGGTCTGCAAAGAAACAGGCTGTGAAGCCTGCAAAACCGCAGCCTCCGAAGCCCGAGAAGCCACCGACCGCAACAAAGACCAAAAAGGTGTGGCGAGTGAAACAAGAAGCATCATCCGTGTCTTCATCTCCGGGACCGGACAACGCTTCATCGAGCTGAACGCCGGAGAACAGTCCCGCTCGTCGGACTTTAAAAGGTGAGTCCTCGTCGGGAGGTTAAACCGGTAGTTATCCATATTTGCTCTTTTAATTGCATATTTGCTTTCCACCACATTTTGATTTTTCCCGACCACTGCATTTCTGCATTTTTGAATTTTTCCAGCCACCTTGGAATTTTTCAAAACTCATTTGCATTTTTGAAAATTTAGAAAATAGGTTTTTGGGCTTTCCATTTTGAAAAGATTTTTTGTCGAGCTTTTTGAGCAAAAAGGCAGCAGGGGACAAATCCCCTAGCCGTTGGGGAACACATAGGAAAAAGGGGGCTGCCAGGAGGCCCACCTGCCAGGTCGGCCGACCTGGTGGGGTCGGCCGACCCCCTGGCCCCACCTTTTCCTGTGCTCCTTTCTCCCAACGGCTATATGGCCGTTGCTCTGTCCCTTTCTAACGGCCATCTTGCTTCCTTGGCTATAAAACCGCCCAGGAGGAGGAGTTTCACCATTCCAAGCCCATCTTTCACCCCCCCTCCTTTGCTCACTTGTTGCTCTCCCAAAATTTCGTGTTCTTCAACTTTACTACAGCCCCAAAAACCCAAAAAAATATTTCCCCTCTGTTTTAGTGCATTTGCCAGTTGTTGTGAGAAGAAAACCAATTTCGGAGAAGCTCGGGTTTGTCGTTTTCACTAACGCTCACCCGAACACTTGTTCGATCTTGTTTTTGTTCTTGTCTTGTGTTTGTTCTTGTGTGCAGCCATGTTCAACCGAATGAATCAAGTCGCCGGAATCAAGCGGAGAAAAAGCACTCGTGCAAGCACGAGCCAAGCATCCTCCGTCGAGCTCACACCAAGTCCGGGGCATGGTGACCCCGAAGCTGAAATTCCGGAGGAAAGGCCGGCCTTGCTCATCACCGAGGAGCATCTCGACATCAAGGACGACCGCGAGGGCCAAGCCATCGCGCTCATGAGAGAACGGCCATTCGCCCACACCCGACGCTTCGATCCGGACTTCCTCGAGAAAATAGGTATGAGAGAAGAATTTGCCTCTATTTTTCGCACTATGGGTTGGCTAAATTTCGTAGAAGTAGATGAGCCGGGTTCTCGTTTGCTTACTATGCAGTTTTTATGCACCCTTAGAAAGTATGATGAAGGCATTTCTTTTCGCTTGTTTGGGCAAGAGCGCTTGGTCACATGGGGTGATCTTCATGCTATGCTAGGTCTAAATCCTAAATGTAGTCTAGACTTAGATAAAGCACTAAAGGGGTTCCATAAAGAAGGTTTTTGGAAAAAGATTTCCAGAAACGAGTGGGGTCCCAAGCCTATAACAAGTGCCATCCATAATCCTACACTTAGATTTATGCATGTGTGGTTGGCTATGACCTTGTTTCCTCGAGGTGACATTAGGGTTGTCCGGCAAGATGAATTAAAAAATACTTTATGCCATGGTTAAGAAAATTAGGGTGTCACCCGCGGAATGCATGATTGATCAATGGTTAGACAATATAAAGTTGACAGGACCAATTGAGTGCACCTCTTTAGTTACTCGCATTGCGCAGAAGTGTGGTCTGCTTGAGAATGTTCATGTTGAATATTTGACGGTAGATAGAGAATTTCTAGGCGAGGACTATTTTGTGCAAGGACATACTTTGAAACATGGTCCAGATAATACCTTGATCTATCACTTCCCCGGGTATACAAATGAATTCCCGTTACCTAACCCGGGTCTTCGTTTGTATCACTGTCGGGCACTAACCCTCCCACTTGAGCCAGTGGGAGAAGTTCGCAGGCATAGTGTTTCAGGGCGACCGACACGTTCCCGTAGGCATATGGAGCCTACACCGGAGTTTCACACTCCGACCGGAGATCCGGTATGGGAGCAGCCCCCGCCACAGGACGAGGCGGGTGCATCAACATGGCAGGCCGGAGCATGGGAATCTCAGTACAATTACCCCATGCAGACGTCATCAAGTTCAAGCGGACCGCCATCCTTTGCCACTCGGTCATTCTCATCCCGTGGGTTCCGTGAACTCAACTATGGGATGGCCGAGTTGACAAGGAGGGTAAACGACATTGATTTGCGCACCGAGAGCATGCAACAAACTCTCACGCAACATGTCGCCGACACCCAGCAATGGCAGAATTTCAGCGACAACCAATTCCGCCAGCTGAACGCGATGATGGCTCAGAATCAGAGCAATTGGGATGCCTTCTTCCGCTCCCAAGGCTACGACCCGAACCAGCAGATATGAGCAAGAACAAGCTTGGGGGAGGACCTCCCTTCTCACGGTAACTCGTATCTTTCCCCTTCCCTTTATTTCTTGCATTTGCTAAATCTGAAATTCCATAAAAATTTGCAAAACATAAAAAGAACAAAAATATTTCCCTTTTTCATGCGCGGTATGAATGTGTATAATTTTCCTATGTTGAGATGATGAATAGTTGCTCTGTCCTTTATTCCTCTCTAATGCTAGTTTACAACTTAGTACTCTCTCAAGAGTTAGGTTTGTTGGTAAATCTTGCCTTGAACTTGAATCTTGTGGGTAGCATATGCATTCTCTAGTTCTAAGTTGTTGAGAGGTATGATATGATAGATAGGGCTGCTATGATCTTGCTCAACGTAAAGCTTGAATTCCGGAGTTTTATTTTTCAAAATGACAAATTGATAAGTTCCTCAATGATGAAATTCCCACCACAGCCATATGTAGTGTTTACATTTGAAAACCTTTACACATATGCTGCTTGTTTCACATTGAGCTTAGTCAAAATTGTTGTGACCCTAGTAGAACTCTTTTCATGCTTTCTTGATCAAGATCATGTACACACATCCACCGCCATGAGCTATCCTTCTAAATCAAGAAGATAGCATCCACCATATCCACCATATCCACCGTGAGCTATTCTTCTACACCGGAAGAAAGCCACTATCTATCCATCCATCCAAAGAAACACTCCATATATCCATTGCAAAATTCCTCTCTCAAAATATTCATTGCAAACTAGGACTATGGCTATGCAAAAAGAAAAGAAAAAAAAAAGCTCAAAAAAGAGAGCAAGTAAAAGGTAGCCATAGCCTAGAAACTCCAAAAGAGAGAAGGAAAATTCAAAACGGAGTTATTTCTTCCCATCCACCATTCCTCCGTTCTCCCACACACTTGCACATCTTGATCAAGATTGTTTGAATTGATGTTTTTCTTGGATCCGGTCTTTTGACATAGCAATATTATGTGAACATGAGTGCTTCATATATCCCTACCTTGAGCTCCACATAAAGCCTTATTTAGAAGTAGGTGATTATAGGCAACACTTTGCCTTGGTGAGGAATCATACACATATTGAGTGATCCGAGAGAATCATTTGAGGAACTTGGTTTTTATTTTCAAAATCTTTTGAAAACCTCCGGAATAACATAGCGGAATCTAGAGCAAGTGATTGGTGCCCTGCAATTGTTCTATCTCTCAACCGCCCAAGACAATGAGGTGTAAAAGCCCCATGGATCGAGGTAAATGGGTAAGTTATGCGCCAATATATTTAATTCTAGGAAGAGTACTTTGTTGTGCGCATAGTATTATTGAGGAGTAGGACATTGTAGCAACTCCTGATCAACAACTTAAGTTTATCTTTGCTTCGGGACGAGCAAAGGGTAAGCTTGGGGGAGTTTGTTGACGGCTGTTAAGTACCATCTTCAACCGTCAACTATACTCAAATAAAGGAGAATTTGGCATTTCATACACGCATGCTTTAGCACAATAATATAGTTCCACTTGTACTTGGAGAACTTTGTGCATGCAGGAGGAAATGTGAAGGAAACACCTCAAAAGGCAAGAAAACACACTTTCGACCAATCAGAGAGTGCCACATGGACGTCACACGGATTGAAGGGCCCATTGTCAGCACTTAACCGACGTAACTCCCTGCAATACCGCGCAAACCAACGTCAGGGCCCACAGGACAGCCACCTGGAGAAAGCACAGGCCAGGAGGGGCCACCCCCAGGTCGGCCGACCTGGTCAGGTCGGCCGACCCAGCCGGGCGCCCTCTCCGCCTGGGCTTCCACGTGTTGGCTCCTCCGTGACTCCTGATGATGGTTTGAGATGCCTTCCGTGGCGGTTACGCTCCCTTGCCGACCTATTGAGGCTATAAATAGGAGGGTGTGCCTTCACACTCAACACACACCACAAGAAGCATTTCTCTCTTGCTAGTAGTAGTTCTTGGAGTTTTAGTGGAGTTAGGCTGAGTCTAGAGCTCTTTAGTCCCAAGTCTTCACTTGGAATTGGTATGGCTCTTGTATCTTTTCCCTTTTGTAAGACTTTGCTCTTATCAATATATATATCTTTTCTATATAGTTGTGCTTGGGTCATGAGTTTCTTGTTTGATTTTGTGATCCATATATGTGATAGTATAGTCTACTTGTGTGATAGTAGTTTATATTTATTATACTACTATTGTCATGCTAGTTATATACCATCACTATAGTCTAGTTTATATGTTATAGTCTCTATGCTTAGTTTTAGCTGATAAAGTATAGCATGGGTTTGGTGATCGTATTCGTACGATAACTCTGCCTCGTTAATAGTAATCGCGGAGGGGCAGAGTGCTCTTTGGTCATGGAAGTATGGTACTTGGGTGACTGATTTGCATCAATTATTCGTTAGTCTACTGGTTCGTTGAGGTAGGCGGCAGGTGGTGACAGCCCTGTCCGTCCTTTGAAATCCTCCCCGCTAGGCTAGTGCGTAGGCTCTTGGCGGAAGTCGCCTGTGGATGCAGGGGTAAGTCCGTGCCTGAAGTGCTATACTATTGACTGCTGAACCTGAGTGTGGGTCTGTATGTATTCTACTTAGGCTATGCAACTGTATAGGAATGTATAGTAGGAGTAGCTTAGCCTAGTCTTTCCTCCACTAGACTTTATTTATTTAGTAGGAATCTTCTGTGTGTGTCACACTACCCGGTTATTATCATGTACCCGCCTGTCTTGGTTAGATATCCTTGCTAATTGTTAACATGATCTTATATGTTAGTAACGCTTCTTGATCATAACCTTCCTTTGGGATAAACAAATACGATACCCTGAATACTTCCGGGTGAAATGCTACAGCGGTATTCTCCGTGCGCTTGCGGATTTTACCTACTTGACTCTGGGACATATTAGTGAACCGTTTCTGGCCCCGTGCCGGGAATGATTTATTAATATGGCTTAGCAAAAGTCAACAACAAGGACGAGGGCGAAGACAAAGATGATGCCTTACTGTTATGTGGTCCGACAATTAGTCTTTGCCTAGGATGAGGGGGCGTTGAAGAGCCCTTCATCCAGTGAAGGTGGAGCCGTTACGATCAGAGGCCGTGGTGGTGATGGGAGGACGAGCGTGACTCGCTTAACCCCCGCCATTTGCCAAGATTGGGTGAGAAGTAAGGGGCCCCCCTATGGAAGGCTACGATGGTCTCCTAGCTGCCGCCACCGTGCGTCTTAGATGGCACTAGTAGGTACGGGGTCAAGAAGAGACACCACACCTAGCCTCTTGTCCTTGTAGGGGATTTCGTCCCTGGGGCCAGCTGGACCCGTATCCCTAAGGTGCAGGCAATCTGCTTGCTTGATTGGTCAGAAGGATACCACAGCCTCAAATGAGGGCATCTTTCTTGTGACGACAAAGTATTACAGGTGCTTCACCTCGTATGTATCCCTCAAGGTGCGGTACCGGCCCTCTTTGTAACAAGTCACCTGGGTCGGTTTTTTATTTTTCTCTTTCTTGTAATCACGAGTCCTGAATACTTGTCTGTAAGAGAGTTTTGTGTGGATTGGTCCTAGGTGGCTTCGGTTAACAAAGATATATTGTGCAACCCCGTCATTGGATTTCTGTTGGCGATGCCAGCCCTCGAGTCTCTGCTTAATGTAGTTAGACTAGCCGAGCGACCGTTTTAGTTTTCTCCTTCTGCATCTCGTTCATGAGACGGAGGATCGAGCCGGGCCATGCTTTTGCCTCGAGGGCTGAACCGTGGTGCTCGTTGAGCTATTGTTAGGTTCGTTTGAGTGAAGCCCCCAGTCCCCCGTCGACGGGGTTCCAAAGAACCAGCTGGTAGTTGGCTTCATAAATCCGTTTTTCCGACTCGATTGGTTGCCACAGCCATTCAGTGGGTCATGGTGGCTAGTCGCCTCTCTTCGGGGAGATACTAACGGATGAGTCAGAATGGGACTCAAACGCAACTTCCGTGATACCCTCGACCTTCGAGGGTCAGGGCGTTGCTGCCAAGTTTGTCCATCGCTCGTGCCCCTCGATCCGTGTTGCACACTAGGTGGCTATTGAACACGTTCGAGAGGCCAGCCCTACAACCTTGGTGTTGTTGGGCCATCGAGGCAGTTTTCAGTGTCTTATCCCACCTTACCTACGTCGGTTGACCCCCGCCCGAGTCGATCGAGTTGTGGTTCATCACGACCTCCTCGGGGTCAATGTTGGTCAGACCCGGTAGAGCCGATCAATTTGTTGCTGCAAGACGGGGTTAGTGGAGGCCTTTCTGGGTCGACTCATCCTAATGGCCTCGTCGGCGAGGATTCTTAGATCCGTTTTCTCCTACGTTTCAAAACTTAAAGCTTGGCATGGGAATTCAGATGGTTTCAAACCATTTCACCGCTTCCTACAGAGAACTTGGCGTGTTTACCTCGTGTGTGCGTTGTGGTGGGCCTGGATGAAGCGCAGAGTCATTCCGTCATCCACGGCGTGGCGATCGTGGGTGTGCCTTTCTTCCCGGAGTAAATGAGGTTGATGGGCCCATGAGGTCGTGGTGCCATTGAGTGTGACAAAGATTACGAAGTCGAGGGGGGGCATGGAGCGAATCAGAGAGACTTGGTGAAATCCCAGGTTTTTGTGCTTACGCGGTGGGAAGTTAAGGTTTTTTAATTCGAGCAGGTCATGGATGGGTCCTACGGTCAAGTCAGAGCGTGGCTGTTGGGCGGATCGCCTATTTAATGCCAGCTAAGGTTGTTTCATCCCCTTCTTCTTTGTTTCTCTCTGTACCTGTGTCCTCTCCTCCTCCGGTCTTTGAGCGAATAGCAAATCTCACTGCCTCCTCAGCTGCTTCGCCGCCACCACGGCCCTTGTCGCATTCGTTGTCCCCCTGTCCACGCAGATGGTTCAGTTGGACAGGAACACTTGGGGTCGCTCGTCCATTAGGGTGTCATAAATGGAGATCTATGCAGGCCGGCTTCCTTCCTCCTCTCACTGACGCGGTTGAGTAGATTGTGATGGAGAATGAGATGGCGCCCGACCCTCCATCGGGCTACGTTGTCTCGCTCATGCCGTTCCATGAGAGGGGGGTCGGCGTACTAGGGAGCAAGTTCCTCCGTGGATTGCTAAGCTTCAACGAGATTGAGTTGCAGCATCCAAACCCCAACGGGGTCTTGCACATCACGCTGTTTGTCATGCTGTGCGAGGGCTTCTTGGGGATCCAGCCTAACATCGAGGTATAGAAGTATTTCTTTTCCCCCTCCTTACTCATAAGGTCGGTCGACGACTAGGTGCGTCCTGTCGCCCTCAGCTGTTGCAGTCTACATTTGACCAAGAACGGGGCACCAAGGTATATTTCGGTTCCCTTTCCTTCGAATGTTCTGGGGTGGCATTCGAAGTAGTTCTACCTGCACAATGATGCGGCGCACCCCTTCCTGACAGTTGACGGCTGTTAAGTACCATTTTTAACCGTCAACTATACTCAAATAAAGGAGAATTTGGCATTTCATACACGCATGCTTTATCACAATAATATAGTTCCACTTGTACTTGGAGAACTTTGTGCATGCAGGAGGAAATGTGAAGGAAACACCTCAAAAGGCAAGAAAACACACTTTCGACCAATCAGAGAGTGCCACATGGACGTCACACGGATTGAAGGGCCCATTTTCAGCACTTAACCGACGTAACTCCCTGCAATACCGCGCAAACCAACGTCAGGGCCCACAGGACAGCCACCTGGAGAAAGCACAGGCCAGGAGGGGCCACCCCCAGGTCGGCCGACCTGGTCAGGTCGGCCGACCCAGCCGGGCGCCCTCTCCGCCTGGGTTTCCACGTGTTGGCTCCTCCGCGACTCCTAATGACGGTTTGAGATGCCTTCCGTGGCGGTTACTCTCCCTTGCCGACCTATTGAGGCTATAAATAGGAGGGTGTGCCTTCACACTCAACACACACCACAAGAAGCATTTCTCTCTTGCTAGTAGTAGTTCTTGGAGTTTTAGTGGAGTTAGGCTGAGTCTAGAGCTCTCTAGTCCCAAGTCTTCACTTGGAATTGGTATGGCTCTTGTATCTTTTCCCTTTTGTAAGACTTTGCTCTTATTGATATATATTTTTTCTATATAGTTGTGCTTGGGTCATGAGTTTCTTGTTTGATATTGTGATCCATATATGTGATAGTATAGTCTACTTGTGTGATAGTAGTTTATATTTATTATACTACTATTGTCATGCTAGTTATATACCGTCACTATAGTCTAGTTTATATGTTATAGTCTCTATGCTTAGTTTTAGCTGATAAAGTATAGCATGGGTTTGGTGATCGTATTCGTACGGTAGCTCTGCTTCGTTAATAGTAATCGCGGAGGGGCAGAGTGCTCTTTGGTCATGCAAGTATGGTACTTGGGTGACTGATTTGCATCAATTATTCGTTAGTCTACTGGTTCGTTGAGGTAGGCGGCAGGTGGTGACAGCCCTGTCCGTCCTTTGAAATCCTCCCCGCTAGGCTAGTGCGTAGGCTCTTGGCGGAAGTCGCCTGTGGATGCAGGGGTAAGTCCGTGCCTGAAGTGCTATACTATTGACTACTGAACCTGAGTGTGGGTCTGTATGTATTCTACTTAGGCTATGCAACTGTATAGGAATGTATAGTAGGAGTAGCTTAGCCTAGTCTTTCCTCCACTAGACTTTATTTATTTAGTAGGAATCTTCTGTGTGTGTCACACTACCCGGTTATTATCATGTACCCGCCTGTCTTGGTTAGATATCCTTGCTAATTGTTAACATGATCTTATATGTTAGTAACGCTTCTTGATCATAACCTTCCTTTGGGATAAACAAATACGATACCCCGAATACTTCCGGGTGAAATGCTACAGCGGTATTCTCCGTGCGCTTGCGGATTTTACCTACTTGACTCTGGGACATATTAGTGAACCGTTTCTGGCCCCGTGCCGGGAATGATTTATTAATATGGCTTAGCAAAAGTCAACAAGCATTTCTGGCGCCGTTGCCGGGGAAGGCGTATGATCTAAGAAAAATTACTAATGTATATAGTAGTGTTGCAATTATTAAGGCTATCTCCTAGCCAGGCTAACCTTGCTTTGTTTTCTGCATTTTGTATGAAAACAGGGTAGTGTATGACTGGTTTCGACTTGCCGACAAACTTCACTGAAGATCCTGAGTCACTCCTGAGAAGGACACGAGCTAGGCTCACCCCTCCTCGTAAGGAGACTCGGCCAATCGAACCTGTCATTCCCGCACCATCAAGCTCTGAGCAAATGGCCGACAAGACCCTCCGCGAGTTCTCCGCTCCCTCCGCTGCCAACATCCCTACGGGACCAGCTGGCAATGTGGGAGATGCGAACTTCGAGATCAAGACCGGTCTCATCACCATGGTGCAGGCTAGCCCATTCTGTGGGAAAGCCAATGAGGACGCTAGTGCTCATCTCCAGCAATTCCTGGAGATTTGCAACACGTTCAAAATAAAGGACGTCACCCCCGACGCTGTTCGCCTTCGACTGTTCCCGTTCTCTCTCCTTGGGAGAGCGAGACAGTGGTTCTACGCAAACCCTGAAGCTGTGAACACTTGGGAGAAGTGTTCAGTTGCGTTCCTTGCAAAGTTCTTCCCGCTGGGCAAGACCAATGCCCTCCGCGGAAGGATCTCAAGCTTCCAGCAGGAGTCGAAGGAGTCGATTCCTGAGGCATGGGAGAGGCTCCAGGAGTACATCCTGGCATGTCCCCACCACGGGATGGATGATTGGCTGATCATCCAGAACTTCTACAACGGGCTTACTCCGTCGGCCCGCGACCACCTCGACGCTGCTGCTGGTGGAGCCTTCTTCTCGCTCACTGTAAGCAAGGCAAAAGCTTTGATCGAGAAGATGGTGTCCAACCAAGGTTGGAATGAAGAGCGCCTCCAACCTCGCCAGCGAGGCATGCACTCCGTCAAGGAGGTTGACATGCTCGCCGCCAAGATTGACCTTCTCATGAAGAAGATGGACGACCAAGCCAATGGAGAAGTGAAAGCCCTAGATGCTCGGATGACTTGCGAGGTCTGTGGCAACACGGGACACTCGGGCAATGACTGCCCTGAGACCCGTGAGGACGTAATGTTCATGGGCAACAACAACAACAACGGCTACCGTCCACAAGGAGGTCAAAGTTGGGGTCCACCATGTCCCAACTACCAAGGAGGTAACTCTGGCAACTTCTCTGGTTTTAATTCCAGTTATAATCAGCCCTCCTTGAAAGATCTTGTGCTTGGTCAAGCTAAGGTTAATGATAACATCAGTAAAAAGCTTGCCACCACTGATAGGACTCTTGAGAGCATCCACACTAAGATAGAGGGTGTTTCCTCTGCTCTCAAGAATCAGCTGAGCTTTAATAAAATGATAGAAACCCAATTAGCTCAGTTAGCTGCTGCTGTTCCTACTGCTGAGTCGGGGAAAATTCCGGGGCAACCCGAGACCCCCTTAGAAAATGTTAATGCGGTTACCACGAGAGGAGGTAAGTCCACTCGGGATCCGCCATATCCTAACCATGCAGGAAAGGACACATCAGCTAAGAAGCCGGCAGAAGAAGAAGAACTGCCGCCCAGGAAAACGGCCCCACATGAGTTCTATGACACGAACCTCATGCCGTTTCCCGAAAGAAGAAGGAAGCCCACCGTGGACGAGCAGTTCACACGCTTCGTTGAGGTGATCCAGAAGCTGCACATCAACGTGCCCTTGCTGGATGCGATACAAGTACCCACGTACGCTCGCTACCTCAAGGATCTTATCAGCAACAAGCGCCCACTACCGACCACAGAAATTGTCAAGCTGACGGAAGAGTGTAGCGCTGCTATACTCAACCGGCTTCCTGAGAAGAAGAAAGATCCAGGGTGTCCCACGATCACCTGCTCGATCGGGACACAGAACTTCGACCATGCCTTATGTGATCTTGGGGCAAGTGTGAGCGTCATGCCGAAGGATGTCTTCGACAAGCTCAACTACACCACACTATCCCCCACGCCGATGCAGCTGCAGCTGGCCGATTCAACGGTCCGCTATCCGGCGGGGATCGCCGAAGATATTCCGGTGAAAATCCAGGATTGCTTCATCCCCGTCGACTTCGTAGTGCTTGATATGGACGTCGGGAAGAGCACACCGCTCATCCTAGGACGCCCATTTCTCAGCACTGCGGACGCTCGCATCGATGTAGGAGCCGGAGAAATCCGCTTCCACATCAATGGCAAGGAGGAGAAGTTTGACTTTCGGCCAAGGAAAGAACAGTGCAACATGATCCGTATCAAGTACGGGCCGAACCCAAGCAACATCAAGGAAGTGGAGGTCACTCCGCCAAAGAAGGACAGCTTCATCACATTCATGAAGAACTTCCTTGAGAAGGAAAAGGCTGCACAGCAACAACTGATGAAGGCAAGGAGGCAAAGGTCACACATTAAGCAACAGCCTCCGAAGTCCACAAGGCAGCAACCTCCGAGGTCTGCAAAGAAACAGGCTGTGAAGCCTGCAAAACCGCAGCCTCCGAAGCCCGAGAAGCCACCGACCGCAACAAAGACCAAGAAGGTGTGGCGAACGAAACAATAAGCATCATCCGTGTCTTCATCTCCGGGACCGGACAACGCTTCATCGAGCTGAACGCCGGAGAAAAGTCCCGCTCGTCGGACTTTAAAAGGTGAGTCCTCGCCGGGAGGTTAAACCGGTAGTTATCCATATTTGCTCTTTTAATTGCATATTTGCTTTCCACCACATTTTGATTTTTTCCGACCACTGCATTTCTGCATTTTTGAATTTTTCCAGCCACCTTGGAATTTTTCAAAACTCATTTGCATTTTTGAAAATTTAGAAAATAGGTTTTTGGGCTTTCCATTTTGAAAAGATTTTTTGTCGAGCTTTTTGAGCAAAAAGGCAGCAGGGGACAAATCCCCTAGCCGTTGGGGAACACATAGGAAAAAGGGGGCTGCCAGGAGGCCCACCTGCCAGGTCGGCCGACCTGGTGGGGTCGGCCGACCCCCTGGCCCCGCCTTTTCCTGTGCTCCTTTCTCCCAACGGCTATATGGCCGTTGCTCTGTCCCTTTCTAACGGTCATCTTGCTTCCTTGGCTATAAAAACCGCCCAGGAGGGGGAGCTTCACCATTCCAAGCTCATCTTTCACTCCCCTCCTTTGCTCACTTGTTGCTCTCCCAAAATTTCGTGTTCTTCAACTTTACTACAGCCCCAAAAACCCAAAAAATATTTCCCCTCTGTTTTAGTGCATTTGCAAGAAGAAAACCAATTTCGGAGAAGCTCGGGTTTGTCGTTTTCACTAACGCTCACCCGAACACTTGTTCGATCTTGTTTTTGTTCTTGTCTTGTGTTTGTTCTTGTGTGCAGCCATGTTCAAATGAATGAAGCAAGTCGCCGGAATCAAGCGGAGAAAAAGCACTCGTGCAAGCACGAGTCAAGCATCCTCCGTCGAGCTCACACCAAGTCCGGGGCATGGTGACCCCGAAGCTGAAATTCCGGAGGAAAGGCCGGCCTTGCTCATCACCGAGGAGCATCTCGACATCAAGGACGACCGCGAGGGCCAAGCCATCGCGCTCATGAGAGAACGACCATTCGCCCACACCCGACGCTTCGATCCGGACTTCCTCGAGAAAATAGGCATGAGAGAAGAATTTGCCTCTATTTATTCGCACTATGGGTTGGCTAAATTTCGTAGAAGTAGATGAGCCGGGTTCTCGTTTGCTTACTATGCAGTTTTTATGCACCCTTAGAAAGTATGATGAAGGCATTTCTTTTTGCTTGTTTGGGCAAGAGCGCTTGGTCACATGGGGTGATCTTCATGCTAGGTCTAAATCCTAAATGTAGGCTAGACTTAGATAAAGCGCTAAAGGGGTTCCATAAAGAAAGTTTTTGGAAATAGATTTCCGGAAACGAGTGGGGTCCCAAGCCTAGAACAAGTGCCATCCATAATCCTACACTTAGATTTATGCATGTGTGGTTGGCTATGACCTTGTTTCCTCGAGGTGACATTAGGGTTGTCCGGCAAGATGAATTGAAAATACTTTATGCCATGGTTAAGAAAATTAGGGTGTCACCCGCAGAATGCATGATTGATCAATGGTTAGACAATATAAAGTTGACAGGACCAATTGAGTGCACCTCTTTAGTTACTCGCATTGCGCAGAAGTGTGGTCTGCTTGAGAATGTTCATGTTGAATATTTGACGGTAGATAGAGAATTTCTAGGCGAGGACTATTTTGTGCAAGGACATACTTTGAAACATGGTCCAAATAATACCTTGATCTATCACTTTCCCGGGTATACAAATGAATTCCCGTTACCTAACCCGGGTCTTCGTTTGTATCACTGTCGGGCACTAACCCTCCCACTGGAGCCAGTGGGAGAAGTTCACAGGCATAGTGTTTCAGGGCGACCGACACGTTCCCATAGGCATATGGAGCCTACACCGGAGTTTCACACTCCGACCGGAGATCCGGTATGGGAGCAGCCCCCGCCACAGGACGAGGCGGGTGCATCAACATGGCAGGCCGGAGCATGGGAATCTCAGTACAATTACCCCATGCAGACGTCATCAAGTTCAAGCGGACCGCCATCCTTTGCCACTCGGTCATTCTCATCCCGTGGGTTCCGTGAACTCAACTATGGGATGGCCGAGTTGACAAGGAGGGTGAACGACATTGATTTGCGCACCGAGAGCATGCAACAAACTCTCACGCAACATGTCACCGACACCCAGCAATGGCAGAATTTCAGCGACAACCAATTCCGCCAGCTGAACGCGATGATGGCTCAGAATCAGAGCAATTGGGATGCCTTCGTCCGCTCCCAAGGCTACGACCCGAACCAGCAGATATGAGCAAGAACAAGCTTGGGGGAGGACCCCCCTTCTTACGGTAACTTGTATCTTTCCCCTTCCCTTTATTTCTTGCATTTGCTAAATCTGAAATTCCATAAAAATTTGCAAAACATAAAAAGAACAAAAATATTTCCCTTTTTCATGCGCGGTATGAATGTGTATAATTTTCCTATGTTGAGATGATGAATAGTTGCTCTGTCCTTTATTCCTCTCTAAAGCTAGTTTACAACTTAGTACTCTCTCAAGAGTTAGGTTTGTTGGTAAATCTTGCCTTGAACTTGAATCTTGTGGGTAGCATATGCATTCTCTAGTTCTAAGTTGTTGAGAGGTATGATATGATAGATAGGGCTGCTATGATCTTGCTCAACGTAAAGCTTGAATTCCGGAGTTTTATTTTTCAAAATGACAAATTGATAAGTTCCTCAATGATGAAATTCCCACCACAGCCATATGTAGTGTTTATATTTGAAAACCTTTACACATATGCTGCTTGTTTCACATTGAGCTTAGTCAAAATTGTTGTGACCCTAGTAGAACTCTTTTCATGCTTTCTTGATCAAGATCATGTACACACATCCACCGCCATGAGCTATCCTTCTAAATCAAGAAGATAGCATCCACCATATCCACCATATCCACCGTGAGCTATTCTTCTACACCGGAAGAAAGCCACTATCCATCCATCCAAAGAAACACTCCATATCCATTGCAAAATTCCTCTCTCAAAGTATTCATTGCAAACTAGGACTATGGCTATGCAAAAAAGAAAAGAAAAAAAAATGCTCAAAAAAAAGAGAGCAAGCAAAAGATAGCCATAGCCTAGAAACTCCAAAAGAGAGAAGGAAAATTCAAAAAGGAGTTATTTCTTCCCATCCACCATTCCTCCATTCTCCCACACACTTGCACATCTTGATCAAGATTGTTTGAATTGATGTTTTTCTTGGATCCGGTCTTTTGACATAGCAATATTATGTGAACATGAGTGCTTCATATATCCCTACCTTGAGCTCCACATAAAGCCTTATTTAGAAGTAGGTGATTATAGGCAACACTTTGCCTTGGTGAGGAATCATACACATATTGAGTGATCCGAGAGAATCATTTGAGGAACTTGGTTTTTATTTTCAAAATCTTTTGAAAACCTCCGGAACAACATAGCGGAATCTAGAGCAAGTGATTAGTGCCCTGCAATTGTTCTATCTCTCAACCGCCCAAGACAATGAGGTGTAAAAGCCCCATGGATCGAGGTAAATGGGTAAGTTATGCGCCAATATATTTAATTCTAGGAAGAGTACTTTGTTGTGCGCATAGTATTATTGAGGAGTAGGACATTGTAGCAACTCCTGATCAACAACTTAAGTTTATCTTTGCTTCGGGACGAGCAAAGGGTAAGCTTGGGGGAGTTTGTTGACGGCTGTTAAGTACCATTTTTAACCGTCAACTATACTCAAATAAAGGAGAATTTGGCATTTCATACACGCATGCTTTATCACAATAATATAGTTCCACTTGTACTTGGAGAACTTTGTGCATGCAGGAGGAAATGTGAAGGAAACACCTCAAAAGGCAAGAAAACACACTTTCGACCAATCAGAGAGTGCCACATGGACGTCACACGGATTGAAGGGCCCATTTTCAGCACTTAACCGACGTAACTCCCTGCAATACCGCGCAAACCAACGTCAGGGCCCACAGGACAGCCACCTGGAGAAAGCACAGGCCAGGAGGGGCCACCCCCAGGTCGGCCGACCTGGTCAGGTCGGCCGACCCAGCCGGGCGCCCTCTCCGCCTGGGTTTCCACGTGTTGGCTCCTCCGCGACTCCTGATGACGGTTTGAGATGCCTTCCGTGGCGGTTACTCTCCCTTGCCGACCTATTGAGACTATAAATAGGAGGGTGTGCCTTCACACTCAACACACACCACAAGAAGCATTTCTCTCTTGCTAGTAGTAGTTCTTGGAGTTTTAGTGGAGTTAGGCTGAGTCTAGAGCTCTCTAGTCCCAAGTCTTCACTTGGAATTGGTATGGCTCTTGTATCTTTTCCCTTTTGTAAGACTTTGCTCTTATTAATATATATTTTTTTTATATAGTTGTGCTTGGGTCATGAGTTTCTTGTTTGATATTGTGATCCATATATGTGATAGTATAGTCTACTTGTGTGATAGTAGTTTATATTTATTATACTACTATTGTCATGCTAGTTATATACCGTCACTATAGTCTAGTTTATATGTTATAGTCTCTATGCTTAGTTTTAGCTGATAAAGTATAGCATGGGTTTGGTGATCGTATTCGTACGGTAGCTCTGCCTCGTTAATAGTAATCGCGGAGGGGCAGAGTGCTCTTTGGTCATGCAAGTATGGTACTTGGGTGACTGATTTGCATCAATTATTCGTTAGTCTACTGGTTCGTTGAGGTAGGCGGCAGGTGGTGACAGCCCTGTCCGTCCTTTGAAATCCTCCCCGCTAGGCTAGTGCGTAGGCTCTTGGCGGAAGTCGCCTGTGGATGCAGGGGTAAGTCCGTGCCTGAAGTGCTATACTATTGACTGCTGAACCTGAGTGTGGGTCTGTATGTATTCTACTTAGGCTATGCAACTGTATAGGAATGTATAGTAGGAGTAGCTTAGCCTAGTCTTTCCTCCACTAGACTTTATTTATTTAGTAGGAATCTTCTGTGTGTGTCACACTACCCGGTTATTATCATGTACCCACCTGTCTTGGTTAGATATCCTTGCTAATTGTTAACATGATCTTATATGTTAGTAACGCTTCTTGATCATAACCTTCCTTTGGGATAAACAAATACGATACCCTGAATACTTCCGGGTGAAATGCTACAGCGGTATTCTCCGTGCGCTTGCGGATTTTACCTACTTGACTCTGGGACATATTAGTGAACCGTTTCTGGCCCCATGCCGGGAATGATTTATTAATATGGCTTAGCAAAAGTCAACACTGACTTTCACCGGTCGATCAATCCAAGAGGTGCTGACGTCATGAAGCTAGGTTGTGACAAAGAAGGACCAGAAGTTTGTCGACTCTGCCATCCAGGCCATCCAACGTCTGAAGGAGCACGACCTCACCGGTGTCGGCGTCGTGGGGTGGTGGTTTCAGCACCGCTTCATTCTACTCGCTGCCCGCCCTCTTCCTATGTTTCGGGTTGGCTTGGTGAAACGCGCGGTTGCCGGCACCATTACGGCCGTAGATGAACTAACCGACCACGTAGTCGCGGTGGAGAGGATCAGGACGGTGCTACTTGTTGACGCAAAAATCACATGCGTGACCCGTGAGACTTGCTTAACTCTAGTGCAGCCTCAACACAAAGAAATCAAGGCGTGCCAGACAATTTTCCCTGCAAATCGATAAAGAGACAAACGGTTAAATTCCACAGGTCACCAGCCCAGGACAGGCCGATGAAGAAAGCTGATAATCACTGTTAGTGAAAACCAACCGATGGCTATAAACAGCAAATGATATTATTAAAAAAACTAATCGACTGATTTGTATCGGCTCATCGACAATTCAATGAATGAGTATTAAATATTGCATAAGTAGTGTTGACAATAATTGAATAAAAAAACAAAGTTGACAGATATACAATAAACACGCTAAAACTCACTCTATTGATAAAGAAAAGTCAATGGGCCAGAGTCGATAGAAGTACAATAATCATGCATAGAACTCTACCCTTCAATAGTGCTAAGTTGATAGATCTGGTAGCTGGTACTGCAAATATGCCTCGAGATCATAGATCCCATCTTATTAAATAGAGGGGGCAATCAATTTCTATTAATACATCAATAAATAAGTGAAACACTGAGAAGTCGATCGAACCACGATAACTTGTCGGCTAAACGTCCCGACAGAACCCTATCGACTCTACCCACGATCGAATCGTACCTAATCCTATTGACTAAGCGAGAGGTCAGAATCGATGCAGCCTCACTCGCTCGAGCAAATCTGATGAGGACATCACTCCTATGGATACACACAACACTCCTCCAAATCTGGACTTGCAAGGTCCAATGACTAGAGCTCATGCACGACGACTAAATTTAGAGGTGAGCTCGTTCCTACGTTCTTCGCTATATGTTACTGTTGAGAATGGTTTGCTACCTAATGATTATTTTATGATTAGAAACCATGGAGAGGACCAGGAGATGATGGGAGAAGGAGTTGGGAACGTGGAGGACCAGCAAGGGCTTGGAAGCCAAAGTGGAGGCCCAATCAAAACCGACTTCGAGTCTGTTTCGGGGCCCAGGACCAGTCTGTACTAAAACAGTCACCCAGGACGCATACGGACTCGGATTTGGATGTTATACATATGCACGGAAAGATAAGGAGAAGACCTTTCCAATGCCGCCGGCCTCATGTCAAAATTCATCCGGAGTCATTAGGAATCGTCAAAACAAGAGAGAGTCAAGAATCTGTGTCGGTGCTGCGTCGCCTATTTTTGGCCTTTGGGCTTTGTATCTAGTTGAGATCAATTAGGGGCGCGTCCAGAGGGTCTTGCACGACCCTAGGGTCTTTATATACAGCCACCGCCGCACCATTAGGGTTCGGATTTTGCTTAGATCAATTCTGTTCATAAACAGTTTCGCCGTTCATCGGTTTGTGAGACCCCAACTTCGAGAGTTTAATCATACATCTACAATTGTGTTGCATTCTTCGTTGTTCTTGCTTGTGTTCTTGATTCACAGGCAGGGATTAGCCTTCTCGGCGAGGTCAATCATCTTTGGACGGTTGATAACCAGAGGAGACGTCGTGCTGCGATTGCGGGGTTTAGAACGTGCTGTTCTGAAGCCGGATCGATTTGTGTGTCGCCTCCGACCAAATCAACTTACCAAGAACCTTTCGGAAGATCGGGAACCCTTGCTCACATCAAGTGGTAATCAGAGCTTCAGGTGCACCATCAGGTTCACACTACCCTTTAGTTTTGTTTTCGTGTTCTTCCTATCGTCCACTGAAAATACCAAAAAAAAAATTTCCCCCGCCCATAACCACGTGTTTAGCCTTTGCATATTTCAATTTCAGAGTCCGTAGTGTTGAGTTTGTGCCCTAGTTCTTGTTTAGTTGCTGGTTTAGTTTGTGTGCTGCATCCACCTCGCCAAAAAACTCCCTACCCGACCCCAAGCCCGACTCGGATTTCACTCAAACCCCCGGGTTCTTCATAACCGATTCCGACACCCCTTCGGTAAAACAGCCATAACTTTTCGCTCGGTTGTCCGTTTTGGCTGAAATTTTTACAGGAGATTCTTGACGAAAAGTTGAGCATACCCACACTGGCTAAGCCCTGTGTGCCCTCGTCAAAAAATTCAAAAAAAATCGGGAAGATAAAGAAAAAATTCATTCAAGTTGAAACCCGACGTTTTCTGAAACTTCAAGATTTTCTGTAGGCCACGTCCTATCTCGGTTTGAGCTAAAATTTTTTGTGGTTTCTTCCTGTTTGCTAGTGAGTTGGAAAAAAATATCAAAAAAATAAAATAAAATAAAAGAAATTTGGGATTCCTACTAGTGCTCCATCTAGCCCCCTGGAATTTCTGAGTTTGGCTATTTTACACTAAGCCCCCTGTTATCGACTGTGTCCCTTTGTCTCTTTGTTTCTTCTTTGCTATCACTATTGTTCTAGGACATAGTTAGACCAGCAACTAGGGACAAGTTATTTGGGCACTTATTCAGCTTTACTATCTGTTTTTGATTTGTGTGCCACTCATATATATATATTTGGCCTTCCTAGCTCCACATACTTCTTCTGGACAGCACATAGGTTATTTGGTAACCCTTGCAATCGTGGAACACTTCTCCCTGGTATCCTTCGCTTTGTTGTTTTCAGAACTTTGTAAGAGCTTTGCAAGAAGCTTACTTTTGCTGTGTTGAGAGGCACCACTGCTTAGTAGTTTTGTAGGGATAACCTTCACTTTTTGTTTCCTGTTTTGGTGTTTCTGATGTCAAGAAGCGATGGGGAGGGTGCTTCACCCTCCAAATTGGATGAGTGCGTGAGCCAAAATCAGTTACAGAAGGCTTTGCAGGCGGTTCAGAGTGATTTGGCAGAGACGATCACCAGGGCCGTCACCGACGCCGTCACCAAGCTTCACCTGGGAGAAAGCATTGAGCGGTTAGATAAGAGAGTCTCTAAGCTAACCGATCAGGTTGTCGAATTGGAGACCGCTCATAAGACCAACAACAACAACAACAACAACAACAACAACAACAACACCAACACCAACAACGACACCAACAACGACGTTGAAGACGATCATGATGAAGCAACGGTGTATAAGGCTGATGGCACCGTCGATAGGTCAGCTACAAGGACCGCAAGGTTACGACGCCGTTTGCAACGTAACCCTTAAGGTATGGGTCGTTTCCACAACCACAACCGTCGCACACAAGGTAACTATGCTCCAGATGATCCGTATGCTAAAATTAAGTTTTCAATTCCTTCGTTTTTGGGTCAGTACGATGGTGATGCTTACCTTGATTGGGAAATGACAGTAGAACAAAAATTTAATGCCCACCTTGTTCCTGAACAACATAGAGTTAGACAAGCCACTAGTGAGTTTAAGGACTTTGCTATTGTTTGGTGGAGTGGTCTAGCTGCTGAAACCGATTTGCCTACTACTTGGGAAGAACTTAAGGTAGAAATACGTGATCGTTTTGTTCCTCCTTCTTTTTATAGAGAAATTCGTAATAAACTGCAGCGTTTAGATCAAGGAGATAAAACTGTTCAGGAGTATTTTAGTGAGCTTCAGAAGGGTTTGATTCGTTGTGCTGTGGTTGAAAAAGTAGAGGATCAGATTTGCCGCTTTTATTCTGGTTTGAGAAAAGAAATTCAGGACATCCTTGATTACAAAGAATTTTATACCCTCAACCAGTGTTTCTAGTATGCTATGCTTGCAGAGAAAGAATCACAGGGACTTTTCCAGGCTTTTGAGGAGTACAGCAAGTCCAGGAATTTCTACCCACCACGGCCGACGGGGACTTCGGGGCTGCCCAAGCCATCTTTCCGGCCACCCCCACCAGCTAGTGTTGTTTCTGCAGCACCAAGATCAGCCCCTGCCCCTTCTACGCGCTCCGGTAAAAATTCTATGCAGGTACCGGCTAGTAGTGCCTCCTCTGTTGCTTCGACGGGACGCACTACAGGGATTCAGTGCCACCGCTGCCATGGTCTTGGCCATGTGCAGAAAGATTGCCCAAGTAGGCGGGCATATGTGGCGACAGATGATGGCGGTTACATGAGCACCTCCGATGTGGAGGATGAGGAGGAGGATGTCGCTGCCACCAGCGGTGACCTCGTCCTTGGAGGCGGCGATACCACGGGCTACATGAATATTATTGTGCAGCGTGTGCTTAGCACACAAGTCCAGCAGCCCGAGATGATGCAGCGACATAACTTGTTCCAGATTTTCTTCGTCATCAAGAACCGTCGGGCACGTGTCATCATTGATGGAGGAAGCTGCAACAATTTGGTGAGTTCTGATATGGTTAAGAAGCTTGATTTGACCACACGCCCACATCCACATCCATACTACATTCAGTGGTTAAATGACTCTGGAAAAGCTAAGGTAACACAAACTTGCAGAGTTCCTTTTTCCATTGGTTCCTATGTGGATTCTGTTGATTGTGATGTTGTACCCATGCAAGCTTGTTCACTTTTATTGGGTAGACCTTGGGAATTTGATAATGATGCTGTACACCATGGTAAAAGTAATAAGTACACTTTTATGCATAAAGGAACTAAAATTACTTTGTTACCAATGACCCCTGCTGAAATTATACAAGCTGATTTAGAACGAGCTGCTAGTTTGAAAAATAAAAGCCCTGAAATTCAGCAACCTGTTAATTCTGCTTATACACCAAGTAATGTTAATGATTCTTCAACTTCTAAGGGTGCTGCAATTAAATTACAAGGTCGTTCATGTCTTGCCACAAAATCTGAGCTTGCTGAAATTTCTACTGATGATATTTGCTATGCTTTGATATGCAAACAAGCCTTGTTTTTGCTTGGTGATATTGCTTCTAGTGCTTTGCCTCCTGCTGTCACTAACCTTTTGCAGGAGTATGAGGATGTTTTCCCAGCTGAGATACCCCCGGGATTGCCACCTTTGAGAGGGATTGAGCATCAAATTGATTTGATTCCTGGTGCTACTTTACCAAACCGTGCTGCTTATAGGACCAACCCTGAGGAGACTAAGGAGATACAACGACAAGTCCAAGACCTTTTGGATCGTGGGTATGTTCGTCAATCACTTAGTCCTTGTGTTGTTCCTGTACTTTTGGTTCCTAAGAAAGATGGTTCTTGGCGTATGTGTGTAGATTGTAGAGCCATTAATAACATTACTATTAGGTATCGTCATCCTATTCCTAGGCTAGACGACATGCTTGATGAGTTATGTGGTGCTATAATTTTCACTAAAATTGATTTGCGTAGTGGCTACCATCAAATTAGAATGAAACTTGGAGATGAATGGAAAACAGCTTTCAAAACCAAATTCGGGTTGTATGAGTGGTTAGTAATGCCTTTTGGGTTAACTAATGCACCCAGTACTTTCATGCGTTTGATGAATGAGGTTTTAAGACCTTTTATTGGCAAATTTGTGGTTGTTTACTTTGATGATATCTTGATTTATAGCAAATCCATGGATGATCATATGATTCATTTGCGTGCTGTTTTTGATGCTTTGCGAGTTGCACGTTTATTTGGTAACCTTGAGAAGTGCACCTTTTTCACGGATCAAGTCTCTTTTCTTGGCTATGTTGTGACTCCACAGGGAATTGAGGTGGATGAGGCGAAGATTGAAGCCATAAAGAGCTGGCCTGTACCAAAAACTATCACACAGGTGAGGAGTTTTCTTGGTCTTGCAGGTTTCTACCGCCACTTTGTCAAAGATTTCAGCACCATTGCTGCACCATTGCATGAGTTGACAAAGAAGGGCGTTGACTTCCATTTTGGTAAGGTACATCATGAGTCTTTTGATGCTTTGAAGGACAAACTTACACATGCACCATTGCTGCAATTACCCAATTTTGATAAGACTTTTGAGCTTGAATGTGATGCTAGTGGTATAGGCATTGGTGGTGTTTTGATGCAAGATGGTAAACCTGTTGCATACTTTAGTGAGAAAATTACTGGGCCTGTTTTGAATTATTCCACGTATGATAAGGAACTATATGCACTTGTACGTTCTTTAGAGACGTGGCGTCATTATTTGTTGCCCAAAGAATTTGTTATTCATTCTGATCATGAATCACTTAAGTATATTCGTTCTCAATGCAATTTGAATCGTAGACATGCTAAATGGGTTGAGTTTATTGAGTCTTTTCTTTATATTATTAAACATAAGAAAGGGAAGGATAATGTGATTGCTGATGCTTTATCTAGGCGATATACTTTGTTGTCTCAACTTGATTGTAGAATTTTTGGACTTGAGGCAATTAAAGAACAATATGTTGCTGATGTTGATTTTAAAGATGTATTGCTGCATTGTAAACAAGGTCGTGCTTGGCACAAATTTGTGTTGAATGATGGATTCTTGTTTAGAGCTAACCGCCTATGCATTCCAGTTGGTTCCGTTCGTCTTTTGGTGTTGCAGGAGGCGCATGGAGGTGGATTGATGGGTCATTTTGGTGCTAAGAAGACATAGGATATTTTGGCCACACACTTCTTTTAGCCAAGGATGAGGAAAGATGTTGAGCGTTTTGTTGCTCGCTGCACTACATGTCAAAA
Source organism: Eleusine indica (assembly GCA_030378355.1). Lineage (NCBI taxonomy): Eukaryota > Viridiplantae > Streptophyta > Magnoliopsida > Poales > Poaceae > Eleusine > Eleusine indica. The sequence goes on from CM059500.1 coordinate 34,032,092, forward strand.
AGCTAAGTCTCGATTGAATCCACATGGTTTATACATGCCACTTCCTGTTCCTTCTATTCCTTGGGCGGATATTTCTATGGACTTTATTTTAGGACTGCCTAGGACTAAGAGGGGGAGCGATAGCATTTTTGTTGTCGTGGATCGTTTTTCCAAGATGGCACACTTTATATCATGTCATAAAACTGATGATGCTAGTTATATTGCTGATCTTTTTTTCAAAGAAATTGTACGTTTGCATGGTATGCCTTCTACAATTGTTTCAGATCGTGATGCAAAATTCTTGAGTCATTTTTGGCGCACGCTTTGGAATAAGTTGGGTACAAAGTTGTTATTTTCTACAACTTGTCATCCACAAACTGATGGACAAACTGAGGTTGTGAACCGCACTTTGGGTACTATGTTGCGAGCTATTTTGAAGAAAAATTTGAAGCAATGGGAAGAATGCTTACCTCATGTTGAGTTTGCTTATAATCGGGCAACACATTCTACTACCAAGGTAAGTCCATTCAAGGTAGTGTATGGTTTTGATCCCCGTACTCCACTTGATGTACTCCCTCTACCTATTAATGAGAGAGTTCATATTGATGCTAAGGAGCGTGCTGAATTTATTTTGCAAATGCATGAGACCACTAGACTTAGCATTGAAAAGATGAATGAAAAGTATAAAATTGCTGGTAGTAAGGGAAGAAAGGAAGTAAAGCTTGATGTAGGAGATTTAGTGTGGTTACACTTAAGGAAGGATAGATTTCCAGAATTGAGAAAGTCTAAACTAATGCCTAGAGCTGATGGTCCATTCAAAATAATAGAGAAGATTAATGATAATGCATACAAACTTGAGTTGCCTCCCGAGTTCGGGGTTAGTCCTACTTTTAACATTTCAGATTTGAAACCATACTTGGGAGAAGAGGATGAGCTTGAGTCGAGGACGACTCCACTTCAAGAGGGGGAGGATGATGAGGACATCACTCCTATGGATACACACAACACTCCTCCAAATCTGGACTTGCAAGGTCCAATGACTAGAGCTCGTGCACGACGACTAAATTTAGAGGTGAGCTCGTTCCTACGTTCTTCGCTATATGTTACTTTTGAGAATGGTTTGCTACCTAATGATTATTTTATGATTAGAAACCATGGAGAGGACCAGGAGATGATGGGAGAAGGAGTTGGGAATGTTGAGGACCAGCAAGGGCTTGGAAGCCAAAGTGGAGGCCCAATCAAAACCGACTTCGAGTCTGTTTCGGGGCCCAGGACCAGTCTGTACTAAAACAGTCGCCCAGGACGCATACGGACTCGGATTTGCACGTTCTACATATGCACGGAAAGATAAGGAGAAGTCCTTTCCAATGCCGTCGGCCTCATGTCAAAATTCATCCGGAGTCATTAGGAATCGTCAAAACAAGAGAGAGTCCAGAATCTGTGTCGGTGCTGCGTCGCCTATTTTTGGCCTTTGGGCTTTGTATCTAGTTGAGCCCAATTAGGGGCGCGTCCAGAGGGTCTTGCACGACCCTAGGGTCTTTATATACAGCCGCCGCCGCACCATTAGGGTTCGGGTTTTGCTTAGATCAATTCTGTTCATAAACAGTTTCGCCGTTCATCGGTTTGTGAGACCCCAACTTCGAGAGTTTAATCATACATCTGCAATTATGTTGCATTCTTCGTTGTTCTTGCTTGTGTTCTTGATTCACAGGCAGGGATTAGCCTTCTCGACGAGGTCAATCGTCTTTGGACGGTTGATAACCAGAGGAGACGTCGTGCTGCGATTGCGGGGTTTAGAACGTGCTGTTCTGAAGCCGGATCGATTTGTGTGTCGCCTCCGAGCAAATCAACTTACCAAGAACCTTTCGGAAGATCGGGAACCCTTGTTCACATCAAAATCAAACTTAATCGAGACATTGCCCAAACAAAGCAAATAGAACTAAAAACTCTCCAATTATGGGTAAAATCAATAAGATGACTCAAATAACATATCTAAATCAAACTCATAAAACCTACTAAAGATATCAATAGATCGGACCTAACCAAGACAGTATTGCAACCAAAAGTCGATAGTATAAACGCAATTAAGATCTAATTACCGGATAACTAGCAATTCTAAAGATAACAACTAGAATATCAAATCAATGAGAAAGTACTAGTTGAAGTCGATAGAATTACCGAGGTTGACTAATTCAAGTCTCTCACGAGATCGGAGCCGATGCAGCCCACACGAGACGAGGATGTCACCGAGAAAAGGTTTGGTGATGCGCTGAATTGTATTGAATGAAAAAAATGTTCTCCCTTCACGTAGAAACCCTATTACATATTTATAGCCCTGTGCAAGGGGTTTTGACCCAACTCGGTCAGGAATCTTAAACGAACCATCCTAATTTATTTCTAAACAAAATCTAAACTTAAAAAGAAAGAGATAAAATAACCCTATTGGCCCACTTTATTCCTTTCGGCCGTTGAGCTTTGCTGACTTTGGCCGAATTCAACTCTCCGCCTCTAACCAATGGGACCGGTCCAAATTCCGGTGCCAACACATGCCCCCCAAGTTCGGGGTACGAAATCTTCATGCGCTGGATTTTATCTCCTCGTTTACCGCACGCCTTTACCGTAACCTATCGGGGTCTCTGTTGACTTTTGCTAAGCCATATTAATAAATCATTTCCGGCACGGGGCCAGAAACGGTTCACTAATATGTCCCAGAGTCAAGTAGGTAAAATCCGCAAGCGCACGGAGAATACCGCTGTAGCATTTCACCCGGAAGTATTCAGGGTATCGTATTTGTTTATCCCAAAGGAAGGGTATGATCAAGAAGCGTTACTAACATATAAGATCATGTTAACAATTAGCAAGGATATCTAACCAAGACAGGCGGGTACATGATAATAAACGGGTAGTGTGACACACACAGAAGATTCCTACTAAATAAATAAAGTCTAGTGGAGGAAAGACTAGGCTAAGCTACTCCTACTATACATTCCTATACAGTTGCATAGCCTAAGTAGAATACATACAGACCCACACTCAGGTTCAGCAGTCAATAGTATAGCACTTCAGGCACGGACTTACCCCTGCATCCACAGGCGACTTCCGCCAAGAGCCTACGCACTAGCCTAGCGGGGAGGATTTCAAAGGACGGACAGGGCTGTCACCACCTGCCGCCTACCTCAACGAACCAGTAGATTAACGAATAATTGATGCAAATCAGTCACCCAAGTACCATACTTGCATGACCAAAGAGCACTCTGCCCCTCCACGATTACTATTAACGAGGCAGAGTTACCGTACGAATACGATCACCAAACCCATGCTATACTTTATCAGCTAAAACTAAGCATAGAGACTATAACATATAAACTAGACTATAGTGACGGTATATAACTAGCATGACAATAGTAGTATAATAAATATAAACTACTATCACACAAGTAGACTATACTATCACATATATGGATCACAAAATCAAACAAGAAACTCATGACCCAAGCACAACTATATAGAAAAGATATATATATTGATAAGAGTAAAGTCTTACAAAAGGAAAAAGATACAAGAGCCATACCAATTCCAAGTGAAGACTTGGGACTAGAGAGCTCTAGACTCAGCCTAACTCCACTAAAACTCCAAGAACTACTACTAGCAAGAGAGAAATGCTTCTTGTGGTGTGTGTTGAGTGTGAAGGCACACCCTCCTATTTATAGCCTCAATAGGTCGGCAAGGGAGCGTAACCGCCACGGAAGGCATCTCAAACCGTCATCAGGAGTCGCGGAGGAGCCAACACGTGGAAGCCCAGGCGGAGAGGGCGCCCGGCTGGGTCGGCCGACCTGACCTGGTCGGCCGACCTGGGGGTGGCCCCTCCTGGCCTGTGCTTTCTCCAGGTGGCTGTCCTGTGGGCCCTGACGTTGGTTTGCGCGGTATTGCAGGGAGTTACGTCGGTTAAGTGCTGAAAATGGGCCCTTCAATCCGTGTGACGTCCATGTGGCGCTCTCTGATTGGTCGAAAGTGTGTTTTCTTGCCTTTTGAGGTGTTTCCTTCACATTTCCTCCTGCATGCACAAAGTTCTCCAAGTACAAGTGGAACTATATTATTGTGATAAAGCATGCGTGTATGAAATGCCAAATTCTCCTTTATTTGAGTATAGTTGACGGTTGAAAATGGTACTTAACAGCCGTCAACAAACTCCCCCAAGCTTACCCTTTGCTCGTCCCGAAGCAAAGATAAACTTAAGTTGTTGATCAGGAGTTGCTACAATGTCCTACTCCTCAATAATACTATGCGCACAACAAAGTACTCTTCCTAGAATTAAATATATCGGCGCATAACTTACCCATTTACCTCGATCCATGGGGCTTTTACACCTCATTGTCTTGGGCGGTTGAGAGATAGAACAATTGCAGGGCACCAATCACTTGCTCTAGATTCCGCTATGTTATTCCGGAGGTTTTCAAAAGATTTTGAAAATAAAAACCAAGTTCCTCAAATGATTCTCTCGGATCACTCAATATGTGTATGATTCCTCACCAAGGCAAAGTGTTGCCTATAATCACCTACTTCTAAATAAGGCTTTATGTGGAGCTCAAGGTAGGGATATATGAAGCACTCATGTTCACATAATATTGCTATGTCAAAAGACCGGATCCAAGAAAAAACATCAATTCAAACAATCTTGATCAAGATGTGCAAGTGTGTGGGAGAACGGAGGAATGGTGGATGGGAAGAAATAACTCCTTTTTGAATTTTCCTTCTCTCTTTTGGAGTTTCTAGGCTATGGCTATCTTTTGCTTGCTCTCTTTTTTGAGCATTTTTTTTTCTTTTTTTTTTCTTTTCTTTTCTTTTTGCATAGCCATAGTCCTAGTTTGCAATGAATACTTTGAGAGAGGAATTTTGCAATGGATATATGGAGTGTTTCTTTGGATGGATGGATGGATAGTGGCTTTCTTCCGGTGTAGAAGAATAGCTCACGGTGGATATGGTGGATATGGTGGATGCTATCTTCTTGATTTAGAAGGATAGCTCATGGCGGTGGATGTGTGTACATGATCTTGATCAAGAAAGCATGAAAAGAGTTCTACTAGGGTCACAACAATTTTGACTAAGCTCAATGTGAAACAAGCAGCATATGTGTAAAGGTTTTCAAATGTAAACACTACATATGGCTGTGGTGGGAATTTCGTCATTGAGGAACTTATTAATTTGTCATTTTGAAAAATAAAACTCTGGAATTCAAGCTTTATGTTGAGCAAGATCATAGCAGCCCTATCTATCATATCATACCTCTCAACAACTTAGAACTAGAGAATGCATATGCTACCCACAAGATTCAAGTTCAAGGCAAGATTTACCAACAAACCTAACTCTTGAGAGAGTACTAAGTTGTAAACTAGCTTTAGAGAGGAATAAAGGACAGAGCAACTATTCATCATCTCAACATAGGAAAATTATACACATTCATACCGCGCATGAAAAAGGGAAATATTTTTGTTCTTTTTATGTTTTGCAAATTTTTATGGAATTTCAGATTTAGCAAATGCAAGAAATAAAGGGAAGGGGAAAGATACAAGTTACCGTGAGAAGGGGGGTCCTCCCCCAAGCTTGTTCTTGCTCATCTGCTGGTTCGGGTCGTAGCCTTGGGAGCGGAAAAAGGCATCCCAATTGCTCTGATTCTGAGCCATCATCGCGTTCAGCTGGCGGAATTGGTTGTCGCTGAAATTCTGCCATTGCTGGGTGTCGGTGACATGTTGCGTGAGAGTTTGTTGCATGCTCTCGGTGCGCAAATCAATGTCGTTCACCCTCCTTGTCAACTCGGTCATCCCATAGTTGAGTTCACGGAACCCACGGGATGAGAATGACCGAGTGGCAAAGGATGGCGGTCCGCTTGAACTTGATGACGTCTGCATGGGGTAATTGTACTGAGATTCCCATCCTCCGGCCTGCCATGTTGATGCACCCGCCTCGTCCTGTGGCGGGGGCTGCTCCCATACCGGATCTCCGGTCGGAGTGTGAAACTCCGGTGTAGGCTCCATATGCCTACGGGAACGTGTCGGTCGCCCTGAAACACTATGCCTGCGAACTTCTCCCACTGGCTCAAGTGGGAGGGTTAGTGCCCGACAGTGATACAAACGAAGACCCGGGTTAGGTAACGGGAATTCATTTGTATACCCGGGAAAGTGATAGATCAAGGTATTATTTGGACCATGTTTCAAAGTATGTCCTTGCACAAAATAGTCCTCGCCTAGAAATTCTCTATCTACCGTCAAATATTCAACATGAACATTCTCAAGCAGACCACACTTCTGCGCAATGCGAGTAACTAAAGAGGTGCACTCAATTGGTCCTGTCAACTTTATATTGTCTAACCATTGATCAATCATGCATTCCGCGGGTGACACCCTAATTTTCTTAACCATGGCATAAAGTATTTTCAATTCATCTTGCCGGACAACCCTAATGTCACCTCGAGGAAACAAGGTCATAGCCAACCACACATGCATAAATCTAAGTGTAGGATTATGGATGGCACTTGTTCTAGGCTTGGGACCCCACTCGTTTCCGGAAATCTTTTTCCAAAAACTTTCTTTATGGAACCCCTTTAGCGCTTTATCTAAGTCTAGCCTACATTTAGGATTTAGACCTAGCATAGCATGAAGATCACCCCATGTGACCAAGCGCTCTTGCCCAAATAAGCGAAAAGAAATGCCTTCATTATACTTTCTAAGGGTGCATAAAAACTGCATAGTAAGCAAACGAGAACCCGGCTCATCTACTTCTACGAAACTTAGCCAACCCATAGTGCGAAAAATAGAGGCAAATTCTTCTCTCATACCTATTTTCTCGAGGAAGTCCGGATCGAAGCGTCGGGTGTGGGCGAATGGCCGTTCTCTCATGAGCGCGATGGCTTGGCCCTCGCAGTCGTCCTTGATGTCGAGATGCTTCTCGGTGATGAGCAAGGCCGGCCTTTCCTCCGGAATTTCAGCTTCGGGGTCACCATGCCCCGGACTTGGTGTGAGCTTGACGGAGGATGCTTGACTCGTGCTTGCACGAGTGCTTTTTCTCCGCTTGATTCCGGCGACTTGCTTCATTCGTTTGAACATGGCTGCATACAAGAACAAACACAAGACAAGAACAAAAACAAGATCGAACAAGTGTTCGGGTGAGCGTTAGTGAAAACGACAAACCCGAGCTTCTCCGAAATTGGTTTTCTTCTCAAAACAACTTGCAAATGCACTAAAATAGAGGGGAAATATTTTTTTTTTTTGGGTTTTTGGGGCTGTAGTAAAGTTGAAGAACACGAAATTTTGGGAGAGCAACAAGTGAGCAAAGGAGGGGAGTGAAAGATGAGCTTGGAATGGTGAAGCTCCTCCTCCTGGGTGGTTTTTATAGCCAAGGAAGCAAGATGGCCGTTAGAAAGGGACAGAGCAACGGCCATATAGCCGTTGGGAGAAAGGAGCACAGGAAAAGGTGGGGCCAGGGGGTCGGCCGACCTCACCAGGTCGACCGACCTGGCAGGTGGGCCTCCTGGCAGCCCCCTTTTTCCTATGTGTTCCCCAACGGCTAGGGGATTTGTCCCCTGCTGCCTTTTTGCTCAAAAAGCTCGACAAAAAATCTTTTCAAAATGGAAAGCCCAAAAACCTATTTTCTAAATTTTCAAAAAATGCAAATGAGTTTTGAAAAATTCCAAGGTGGCTGGAAAAATTCAAAAATGCAGAAATGCAGTGGTCGGGAAAAATCAAAATGTGGTGGAAAGCAAATATGCAATTAAAAGAGCAAATATGGATAACTACCGGTTTAACCTCCCGGCGAGGACTCACCTTTTAAAGTCCGACGAGCGGGACTTTTCTCCGGCGTTCAGCTCGATGAAGCGTTGTCCGGTCCCGGAGATGAAGACACGGATGATGCTTCTTGTTTCACTCGCCACACCTTCTTGGTCTTTGTTGCGGTCGGTGGCTTCTCGGGCTTCGGAGGTTGCGGTTTTGCAGGCTTCACAGCCTGTTTCTTTGCAGACCTCGGAGGTTGCTGCCTTGTGGACTTCGGAGGCTGTTGCTTAATGTGTGACCTTTGCCTCCTTGCCTTCATCAGTTGTTGCTGTGCAACCTTTTCCTTCTCAAGGAAGTTCTTCATGAATGTGATGAGGCTGTCCTTCTTTGGCGGAGTGACCTCCACTTCCTTGATGTTGCTTGGGTTCGGCCCGTACTTGATACGGATCATGTTGCACTGTTCTTTCCTTGGCCGAAAGTCAAACTTCTCCTCCTTGCCATTGATGTGGAAGCGGATTTCTCCGGCTCCTACATCGATGCGAGCATCCGCAGTGCTGAGAAATGGGCGTCCCAGGATGAGCGGTGTGCTCTTCCCGACGTCCATGTCAAGCACTACGAAGTCGACGGGGATGAAGCAATCCCGGATTTTCACCGGAATATCTTCGGCGATCCCCGCCGGATAGCGGACCGTTGAATCGGCCAGCTGCAGCTGCATCGACGTGGCGGATAGTGTGGTGTAGTTGAGCTTGTCGAAGACATCCTTCGGCATGACGCTCACACTTGCCCCAAGATCACATAAGGCATGGTCGAAGTTCTGTGTCCCGATCGAGCAGGTGATCGTGGGACACCCTGGATCTTTCTTCTTCTCAGGAAGCCGGTTGAGTATAGCAGCGCTACACTCTTCCGTCAGCTTGACAATTTCTGTGGTCGGTAGTGGGCGCTTGTTGCTGATAAGATCCTTGAGGTAGCAAGCGTACGTGGGTACTTGTATCGCATCCAGCAAGGGCACGTTGATGTGCAGCTTCTGGATCACCTCAACGAAGCGTGTGAACTGCTCGTCCACGGTGGGCTTCCTTCTTCTTTCAGGAAACGGCATGAGGTTCGTGTCATAGAACTCATGTGGGGCCGTTTTCCTGGGCGGCAGTTCTTCTTTTTCTGCCGGCTTCTCAGCTGATGTGTCCTTTCCTGCATGGTTAGGGTATGGCGGATCCCGAGTGGACTTACCTCCTCTCGTGGTAACCGCATTAACATTTTCTAAGGGGGTCTCGGGTTGCCCCGGGATTTTCCCCGACTCAGCAGTAGGAACAGTAGCAGCTAACTGAGCTAATTGGGTTTCTATCATTTTATTAAAGCTCAGCTGATTCTTGAGAGCAGCACTACCCTGTTTTCATACAAAATGCAGAAAACAAAGCAAGGTTAGCCTGCTTAGGAGATAGCCTTAATAATTGCAACACTACTATATACATTAGTAATTTTTCTTAAATCATACGCCTTCCCCGGCAACGGCACCAGAAATGCTTGTTGACTTTTGCTAAGCCATATTAATAAATCATTCCCGGCACGGGGCCAGAAACGGTTCACTAATATGTCCCAGAGTCAAGTAGGTAAAATCCGCAAGCGCACGGAGAATACCGCTGTAGCATTTCACCCGGAAGTATTCAGGGTATCGTATTTGTTTATCCCAAAGGAAGGATATGATCAAGAAGCGTTACTAACATATAAGATCATGTTAACAATTAGCAAGGATATCTAACCAAGACAGGCGGGTACATGATAATAACCGGGTAGTGTGACACACACAGAAGATTCCTACTAAATAAATAAAGTCTAGTGGAGGAAAGACTAGGCTAAGCTACTCCTACTATACATTCCTATACAGTTGCATAGCCTAAGTAGAATACATACAGACCCACACTCAGGTTCAGCAGTCAATAGTATAGCACTTCAGGCACGGACTTACCCCTGCATCCACAGGCGACTTCCGCCAAGAGCCTACGCACTAGCCTAGCGGGGAGGATTTCAAAGGACGGACAGGGCTGTCACCACCTGCCGCCTACCTCAACGAACCAGTAGACTAACGAATAATTGATGCAAATCAGTCACCCAAGTACCATACTTGCATGACCAAAGAGCACTCTGCCCCTCCGCGATTACTATTAACGAGGCAGAGTTACCGTACGAATACGATCACCAAACCCATGCTATACTTTATCAGCTAAAACTAAGCATAGAGACTATAACATATAAACTAGACTATAGTGACGGTATATAACTAGCATGACAATAGTAGTATAATAAATATAAACTACTATCACACAAGTAGTCTATACTATCACATATATGGATCACAAAATCAAACAAGAAACTCATGACCCAAGCACAACTATATAGAAAAGATATATATATTGATAAGAGTAAAGTCTTACAAAAGGGAAAAGATACAAGAGCCATACCAATTCCAAGTGAAGACTTGGGACTAGAGAGCTCTAGACTCAGCCTAACTCCACTAAAACTCCAAGAACTACTACTAGCAAGAGAGAAATGCTTCTTGTGGTGTGTGTTGAGTGTGAAGGCACACCCTCCTATTTATAGCCTCAATAGGTCGGCAAGGGAGCGTAACCGCCACGGAAGGCATCTCAAACCGTCATCAGGAGTCGCGGAGGAGCCAACACGTGGAAGCCCAGGCGGAGTGGGCGCCCGGCTGGGTCGGCCGACCTGACCTGGTCGGCCGACCTGGGGGTGGCCCCTCCTGGCCTGTGCTTTCTCCAGGTGGCTGTCCTGTGGGCCCTGATGTTGGTTTGCGCGGTATTGCAGGGAGTTACGTCGGTTAAGTGCTGAAAATGGGCCCTTCAATCCGTGTGACGTCCATGTGGCGCTCTCTGATTGGTCGAAAGTGTGTTTTCTTGCCTTTTGAGGTGTTTCCTTCACATTTCCTCCTGCATGCACAAAGTTCTCCAAGTACAAGTGGAACTATATTATTGTGATAAAGCATGCGTGTATGAAATGCCAAATTCTCCTTTATTTGAGTATAGTTGACGGTTGAAAATGGTACTTAGCAGCCGTCAACAGTCTCATCCTTATAAATGCATCTTCTTCCTTCTTTCATTTTTACCCAAGCTTGAGCCTTTTCACCTTCTTCTCTCTCCTCTATTTCGCCGGCGCAACCCCGGACTCAAGCACGGACGAGCGCCGACGACTTCAACCACTCTTCTGCTAATGGCAACCCCCGAGAATGTTCCTGAGGTAAACCTCTCTCCCGCTTCCTTCTACTTTTAGATCTCATTTTCAGATTCACCTCGCCATGTTCTTGGTTGTTGTTCATAGACTCATACTCACTATAGCTATTATGAACTAGCAGTAATCTCTTGCATCTTCTTCTCATGCCATACTACTAACTATAGTTTTATCTTTTGCTTGTACTAGGAACTCGAGAATCAGATTTGCATCCCCTCCGGCGTTGATCAAAATCATTTTTATCAAGGCTCCTGCAATGATTTTGAGCCCACGGAACTTATCAACTATGAAACCAACCGAATTCCTTTCAAATCAACCCTAGCCACCCCTGAACCCTGGAAAATCGTTTTTAGATCGTGGCCATCATCAATTTCAGGCTAGAGAAATTGGTATTGTAGGGTCACTGCAGCTCGTGCCGCCACTCTTCTAGATGCCCAAATTGACATAGCAGTGCCACTTTCACTGGTTGATATGGCTAAAAATGAACCAATACTGGCGGCAGCTTCTTATTTTTGGTCTGATGCTCTGAATGCTTTTTTATTCAATCAAGGTCCTATGGCATTCTCCCTTATGGATGTGATGATGCTACTTGGTTTGAATGTCGACCAGTATTACGATCCCTTCCTCATCAAAAACAACCATAAACAACGCAAATTTGACACCAAGGGGTCAAATAGCTGGCCCAAATATATCGCCACTCACCAGAAGACCAGATTAGTCTCTAACCGAGAGCTATCCGCATTTTTAAATCTTTGGCCCAAACATTTCATCTTCTGTGGCTCATCTTGTATGCTGTGACATCCCATGTCACAAAAAGTTGATTAAGCTAACCCTAATGTTAAATTTCTGGCTAATTAAAAATTTCAAAAGATTAAAGTGCCAAAGAAATAAGGGAAATAAATTTAATTGATTAAAATCCACAATTTGGCCAATTAATAGTATTTCAAAACCTTTATAAAACTCAATGAAAGTGTGCCAATATTTTTGCACAGTCCAGTGGATCATGTCAAGAATGAATTTTGGGGAATTTATCAGAATTTTTGGTAAAGGGTTAATACCCTTAAAAATTCCCTATGTACAGAGAAAAGTACCTCTGTTCCAGGACTTTTCCTAAATTCTCCAGCAGGAATTTCGACATGTCCCCAAAAGCAAAGTTGGAGGATATGGTTTTCGAAACATGCACAAAATTTGGAATGAAGATTGGAGCATCAAAGCTTGGAGAATTTAGCAGAGTACAGAGCACTGTTCCAGTCAAAGGGGTCAACCACCTTCTCTGTCCTTGGTCCACTCAGCACTCGACACCGCCGTACCCCCCCCCCCCCCCCCCCCCCCGTCGGCCACTGATCACCTCCTCTTTCCTACCCATCCTGACCACTGCTCCGCCTGCCCGTTGCTGTGCCACCGGCGCTGCCTTAAAAGCCCCTCCACTGACGAGCCACTCCCCTCCGGCCAGCTCACCCCCCCCTCCCCCATCTCTCTCTCTCTCGGCTATAAGCACCACAAAGGCAAGGCCACTCTCCCACTCTCCCGGCGCTTGCACCCTCCCACACCTCCCTGTGCTCTCTCTCGGCATTCCAGGCAAAAGAAGCAGCGGAAATTGAGCGCCGCCCCTGTTTTCCTCCGCCATGGCTGCCGTCGCGTTAAGCTCCACCTAGGTAGCTCCCCGTCCCCTTCCTTTTCCTCAAATCAGTGCACAAGTACCTCCACTAGCGTGCCCCTGACCCGCTCCCTCTCTGTCACAGCGACCTCGCCGGAATTGACGAGGGAAAGAGCCGCCGCCGTCGGGTTCCTCCCACCCCGCCGACGAGACCCCCTCTTCGGTCATTCCCGTCGACCAGCTCCTCCACGCCGTCAATCACCGCACCAAGGTGATGCTCTCCTGCCACTCCCCAACCCCTCTCGCTCGTCGTACTCACCGCGCGACATCACCGTACACCCCCTTGCTCCGCCGCTCGCCGCCGGCCATCCTGTAGTTCCAACTTTGATAAAACATTCAAAAATTCATAACTCAAGAAATAAAAATCCAATGATTATGAAACCAATTTTGTTGGATTCATAAATTCTCCTCTACCAGAAAAACAAGATGAGCACCAAAGTTATGAAATAGGTTAATTAAATTAAATCACCAAAGTTAGAACCTTGCTAAGAGTATTAAATTCTTAAGTAAAAATGTATAAATGGTAAAATTATGAAAATTGTTCTGTAAGCATATCATGGCATCTCCATACTTTCTGCAGAAGCACATTTCCATTTTTATGCAAATTTTTAGTGTTATTGCATAATCTCCATTTTCAGTACATGAATTTATATAAATTCTTCGGGAGGATTTTAATCATGAAATTTAGTACTCCTGTTCTTTGAGCATTTCTACATGTCTATGAATTCACATGTAAAAATTGTGGGCACCATCAGTATGCTTTTTGCTGTTAACTTGCTCATTTGATAATTAGCTTAAGAAATTTCAATGTAAATATTGCCTTATAAATGCATATAGTTATTGTTAGGGATAAATTCATCCTTGGGACTGTTCATACAACATGTTAACCTTGACTTGCAGTAAGGTTATTACTCCCCATTGTATGCTCATGTTTCACAAGTAGCTTATATGTATCTAGATCGGATTAGGGTTATGTTAGAAGGGTGCACGTCAACTTTGAGGAGATTAATTAAGGAGATACATGCTGGTGTTTAACTTTGCAATATAAAGTTTCTATGGTCCTTTACATAATCATTATAATTGGTAAATGAATTTTCTTTTATAAACTCCCTGATAGGAAATTAGCTAAGAGGCTTTGCATGTCTGCTAAGTGGGCCTTAACACACCGATGAAAAATACCTTGTTAATTTCCTAGCACCAGAGGTATGCTTTTATTTGAGATGTGGGTGATATGCTTATTAATTACAATGCCTCATACTTTCCTAATTAGAAGTTTGTCCCCTTAAATTATGTAGTTGCCCAGAGTGTTATGCAAGCATATCATCTCATGCATGAGCATCATTCCGTCAATTCTATTTATTGAGGAAGTGCCATGAATCATCATCCAAATCCTTACCGTGCATTGCACTGCATTGACTAGGAAGCGAGACCAGGAGCAAAGTCGTGGCAAGCAACCCCGAGGAACCCGAAGTTGAGCTAAACCTCGTCGAAAACTCTAACTACGATCACTCCCAAGGCACGCCCCGGTGCACACCTCTTGATTTACGAGTCCTTTTTTTTATTTGTGACAATATAGGAATATTGTATTGTGCATTAGGTATAGGGCTTGGATGGAAACCCACGTGCATAAACACACTATGACCTATACTTAGTTTACGTTAGTAAGCCTTGTTCGTTAGCAACTGCTAGGCTTAAATTAGTGGAGTCAACGGTAGGCTGTGGGATCACTTGATTCAATCATGATTCACATGAAGAATGAAATTGGTTAAAATTTGAGAACCTATCGTTGCAACTCCGTGGACAAGTATTGAACAGTACCAAGTGCATACCTTTATATGGGAATTGGTAAACCTAGTAACTTGGGCACCGTATTGTTGGACGGTATTACTCATCGATCTAGAGGTGATGTGAATGGCACGGTGGATGCACGGGTGGAGGACCGCTGGAGAGTGCACAGGTTAAGCCACGGATACGAAGTACTGTATCGCGGGGAGGACGTGTACTCGGGATCGATGGCCCCGGATCGACATTATCGCAATCTTGTGAACGCTGGCCATACGTGTTCTTAAATGATGCGTATGTCGTGCACTCGGGTTATTCCCCTACAGGATTTAAATCGATTCGAATTGTCGTCCCTCGTGGTTATGAGTACCTCTTGTTTGAGCAGTGGCAATGATACTTTAAATAGAGAAGTTTGGTTATGCTGCTGAAATTTATTTACTCTATGGCTACATATTGCTATGTTGTGTTGTTCTTCATATTTGGACAGTCTTAGCAGCTAGCTAGGTTCAACTACAGTTAATTTTCTGCAACAAGCAATTAAAATCTTCGTTAAAGAATAAGCATCACAGCATAGAAGTAATAGGTGCTTTTTATGCAAATATCAAATAAGCCCGGTCAGCCCCCTGCATATTAGGAGTCGGTTTTAGTAAAGCTTTTGGACGGGTAAGTCTTACGGAGTATGCTAGATACTCAGGCTTTGCGATTATGTGATTTTCAGGTTTCCCTCAAGCTACTTATTGTGACTGTTGTAACAAAGTTGTGTGGGAAGGTGAGGAGCCCCAGAACTAGACCATTGAATGGGTCCCCAGCTCCCCTAATCAAGATGACTGAGCCATTGCCCTAGGGCCGGCATGGTTTACTTAGGTTCTACGTCGTGTTTTGTCGTACTTTCCGCCTCCGCATAATTATGTAATCTGAACCAAGAATATGTGTATGGTAATGTAACTAAATTTGCTTCCGCAGTGAGTCTGGAACTTGTAATATTATGCACTTAATGATGTATTCTTGTAAATGATGGATGTTCATCTGTGAACGCTATCTATGGTTACTTCGTTAATCATCTCGTGAGGCGATCCTGTACGGCACACTCTATACTTTTGTATAGGGTTGCAACATATGCCTACTACCAACTTCTTGGGCATAGCTGATATCTTTGCCAATGGCAACAAATTCCCCCTGGGTAGGTTTCTCTTGGGCTCTGTATACCATCTCTTACACCGCACCGCCGTTATCCTCTAGACCAACTAAACCACTCAAGCGGGGGGGGGGGGGGGGGGGGTAGGGCATGGTGGTTCATACAATTGTGGTTCAATGTCTACTATTCTTAGGCCATGGAGTTGGACCCCTTTTCAGAAAACTCATTCCCATCAACAGATGCGGCAGAGGGTGAGGAAATCCCAATGCGTCGTTGCACATCTCTGGGCGAGGCTGCCATGGTAATTCCTGGATTCCGGATGTCCAGAGAAGACAAACATTTACTTCACCCTCTTCTACAAGGGCATCCAAGCAGATAAACGGATATGGTTCCCCTATGGAGATCTGGAGTTTGAAAAGCCTTCCATCTTTAGCCCAGACAATCCTCTACAGGACAGAGAATCAACCCTCATCTTTGAAGCTTGCATCAGATCTGGCATCTTGCCCGTTGACTTCCATGGAAGACAACTCAGAACTCGTTCATACGAGTTTTATAACCCTGTAGCGATTTCCTATCAACTCGGCTTTGGTCGGCTCCCCGCCGGTTCCTTCTTTTTCGGTCGTCTCAGGGCTAGAAAAGCACTCAAAAGTCCTCTTGAATACAAGAAGATCTATGACATGGACTTAGAAATCCCGATGGGCAACCCGGCCGATATTCAACTGCTACCCTCCATCTCTACATTGTTCAAGTCCTGGTGGAAAGAATGGAAAAAACACCTTTTCAACAACCAGCTGACTGACCATCTCATTCATGTCGCGGACACAGTAAGCCTCTTTTCATTTGATATCAATTTGAATTATACTTTCATCAACTGCCATAACTAATTCTTCTTGCTGCAGGACCCGGCCATAATTCCTCCAACTGTGAGCAACAATGGGAAGTCGATCGTATATTGTCGAACGGCTAACAATCCCAACATTGGCTATGATGCCCCAACTCCTGCTCAACTTCTCAGCGGCCGAGGCCCAATGAAGATAACTAGCAAAGCCGTGAGGAAGCAGTCAACAAAGAGGAAAGCCGACACTGAAACCCAATCGACTCCGGTAGAACAACAGAAAAAGGCCAGACTCATGGCAGCCGAATCGACTCTAGCAGAACCCGCCCCAGCAGCTCAGGTAATAACCTTAATACCCTTTAATTCTAGTGTATTCACACCTGAAAACCTTAAATCTATTGATCATCAGCTTGTTTCATCGACTTCGGCTGTTCCTCAAGAAGTGGCCCAAGAAGTCGCCACTGAGCTCATTAATGCTGCACAGGTACTGTACTCGCATACATTCTGCTTCTTGCTTCTTCTTGCTAACTTTACACAATTTTTAGATGTCATCATCGACTCCCGTAGCTTTATCGACTTCGGCTGTACTCCCAGAAGTAGCCTAAGAAGTCGTCACTGGGCTTGCCCATGCTGTACAGGTAACAACCTTGTATCTATATTGTCTTCATTTACTCTCAACTTAATGAGTCTTTTGTCTCTCAGACATTACCATCGACTTCAATCACCCCATCAACAATGATTACATCGACTCAAGACACTGAGTTATTAGTAAAGGAACCAGTGCACTCCCCCGAGCCGATGGAACAACCTTCATCTTCAGTGGCCACGGTAAGAACATTCTTTGACCTTAAACTTTTCCTCTTCTTGCAAAATGTAGTTTACTTTTCTGGCTCTCTCTTAGGAAATTATACCGAGCTCTGGGAGCCGATCCAACAACGCTACTTTATCACATCCTTCGTTACACACTGCCTCCATTAACTCTGAGAATGTCGACGTGGTCAATTCTAAGAGAGCAGCCGAAGAAACTATCTCCACCACTATAGTCTCGTCGACTTGGGCCATCGTCCCTTGGGTAGATCCACAGGTACCATCTTTGATTATCTTAATATGCAATTGTTCCATACCTTAACTCATTGAACTCCTCAGGCAATCTTGTCATCGGCCATTCAATCTCAAATCCCCATCGACAATGTGTCAACCGATGCTCCAAGACCTGCTTCTCCTCCAGAGACAATAGTAAGCATAACCGGTTTTTAAATCAACTCATTACTTTACTATCCTTCACTCTAACATTCATTTTTGTAGGCTCAAATCTCCAAGCGCACATCTTCAGTTTATCTGCCTCCAGAAATTAAAGCCACACTCCAGCAATTCGTCAATGATTAGACGGGATCCCCATCGAATGACCCGTGTTGAATGCAACTCCCATTAGGCAATGCTACTTAGAAATCAAGGACATGCTGCCAACTAGCCTTGTCTTGGTGCTGCATCGATGACCTTTATCGAATTTCACCAAATCCAGGTGCTTCAAGCCCAAACTCGAGTCGAGCGTTGATTGGAACACAAGACTCGAGCAAAGGTAGCCGACAAGAAAGCAGAGGATGAAAAGAACAAATATGTCGCTCTTCTTTCGAAGTCGGTCGATCTTGAAGCAAAACTCAAAGATTTGTGGAAGGAACGAGAAGCAATCCTGGTGGCTTTGGAGGCAAAGAACAAAGAGATAGCTGATGCAGAAATATCACTTGCTAGAGTACCACAAGAAATCTTGATGCAAGAGAATATCGTGACATTGGCTTATGAACAAGCAAGCAGCCTATGGGACACTGCATCCACTATACCTGGGTCAATCAAGGAAGACGCCTACATCATCGCTCAAGTCGATGAGCTTCGTACAAAGGAAATCAACCTCATTGACTTCTATTGTCCAGAGAAGTAATCGTTAGATATGAATTGTCTTGTAAATCTGCAAACAATATTTAGTTCTGTAATTTTTTTTTTACTAAGGACGATATCCTTGATATCGGCCATCTCAAGACGATGTGTAGACATCCGCTGTAAATTATTTACTCTTTCATTTTATTTTTATGCTAAGGACGATATTCTATATATCGGTCGTGATCATTCACTCGAGATCATGCGCCAACGCAAACACTCGGATGATACTTCTTCAAATATTTCCCATTGATTGCTCTTCCAAACTCTTCCCCATCTAATCCTTGTAATAAATATGCATTGTCCGGTGCATGTTGGCTCACTCTAAATGGCCCCTCCCAAGTTGGAGACCACTTTCCAAATCGACTATCTTTGGAGCCGATGGGCATAATCAACTACCAGACAAGATCTCCTACTGAAAAACTTTTAGGCACCACTTTTTTATTATAAAACCTAGATACATGAGCCTTGTTCTCTTGAATCTTTTCTAAAGCTCTCATCCGATGCTACACGACCTCTTCTAACTCATCATGCGTCATATGTCGATATTCATCGACTGACAGTTGATCTTGCAACTCTACTCTTCTTGATCCCAAATTTGTTTCCCATGGCAAAACCGCGTCATGCCCATAAACTAACTGATATGGTGGTACCTTTATAGCCCCATGATATGCCATACTGTAGGCCCATAATGACTCAGCCAATGTTGTATGCCACTTCCTCGGTTGCTCATCAATCTTCCTCTTGATAAGCTTAATCAAACTCTTATTAGATGCTTCTGCATGACCATTGGCTTGAGCAAAATAAGGTGAATAATTCAACAATTTGATTCCCATACTATCGGCAAAGCTTTGAAACTATTCTAAAGTAAACACAGAACCTTGGTTAGTAGTGATAGTCTGCGACACACCAAACCTATAAATAATATGCTCCTTCAGAAAGTTGCACATCATTAGATGTCACATTATTCATTGGTACTGCTTCAACCCATTTTGTGAAATAATCTGTTGGCGCCAGAATATACTTGTGACCTTTGCTTCATGCTGGATAAATTTGGCCAAGCATGTCCATACTCCATCCTCTAAACGGCCATGACTTAATGATTAGATTCATGGCCGATGCCGGCGCTCTTCGAATTGCTCTAAATTTCTGGCAATCCTGACACCCTCTATAATACTTGAAGCAATCTTCTAGCATATTTGGCCAATAACACCCAACCCTTTTCAACAACCATATCATTTTATGGGTCGATTGATGTGTACCACACATGCCTTCATGAACTTCACACATAACCACCTTGGCTTCTTCTTGATTTAAACATCTTAATAATGCACCATCAATCGTCTGATAACAAAGCTTTTCTTCTAATAAAACATACCTCAACGCCATGTATCTGATTTTATAAGGAGTGCGCTATGCTGGATTTTTTAGGTACTGCACTATCTTGGTCCTCCAATCTTCTTCATCGACATTGATCTCTTTGACATCAGCTTGCTTGGTTTCATCAAAATCGGTGATCTCCACAATCGTACCATTAGTATTTAGTTGATAGCCAGATGCCTTCTGTGCCAAATCATTTCCCTCCATATTTTGCTCCCTCGGGACATGCTTGAAACTCACTGCCTTGAAGCATTGTATCATATCCTGCCACTCAGCATAAAACAATCATAGAATATCATCTCTGCATTCAAAATCTCCTGCTAATTGCCCGAGTACCAGCAATGAATCACCAAGGATTTCAACAAAGTCAGCCCCAGCTTCTCGCAAAATCTGCAGGCCTTCGAGAACAGCTCTATACTCAACTTGATTGTAAGTTCATACCTCCATAGCAAATGCAAACTCAAATCTTGCCCCCCGAGGCGATACGAGGACGAGCCCGATACCACATCCATTCTTGCATACAGAACCATCGAAAAACAGTAACCATGGTATCAGCTCTATCATCGACATACTCATGCCGCAATGTTCAACCACCAGATCAGCCAGAATCGGACCCTTGATAGCTTTAGGAGACTCATAAGTTAGGTCATATTCAGCTAATGCCAGCATCCATTTTCCAATCCTGCCTTTTAGAATCGAAGCCGATAGCATAGACTTGATGACATCGGCTTTACATACCACCACACACTCGGTCAATAGCAGATAATGTCTTAACTTCACACATGAGAAATATAAACATAAACATAATTTTCAATCTCAGTGTACCTGGTTTTGGCATCAATTAATCTTCGACTTAAGTAAAACACAACTCTCTCTTTGCCATCTTGTTCTTGAATCAAAGTTGATCCAATAGACTTCTTATCTGCAGCAATATATAGCTTAAAAGGTAATGCTTCTCTCGGTGGCACCAACATAGCAGACGTGATCAGATACTTCTTGATATCATCCAGAGCTTTTTGATGTTCAGGCTCCCATACAAACTTCTGATCTGCTTTCAACTTCAATAATGGAGTAAACACGTCAAGCTTCCTCGATAAGTTTGAAATAAATCTTCTAATGAAATTAATATTGTCGATCAAAGATTGAAGCTCTGTCTTATTGGTCGGCGGCTCGATGTCGTTGATAGCCTTCACGCTCTTTGGACCAACTTCAATTCCCCGTTCATGCACAATAAATCCCAGAAACTGACTAGCCGACACACCAAAAGCACACTTCTTTGGATTCATCTTTAAACCATATTTTCTTGTTCTTTCAAGTACTTCACGCAAATCGGCTATATGATCTCCTACTTGTCTGGATTTAATCACCACATCATCAATATAAATTTCCACTAACTTGCCAACTAGATCATGGAAAATATAATTCATGGCTCTCTAATACGTGGCTCCAGCGTTCTTCAATCCAAATCTCATGACAACCCATTCGTATAATCTAATAGCCCCTGGACACCTGAAAGCAGTCTTTGGTATGTCTTGTTATGCCATAGAAATTTGATTATATCCAGCATTACCATCCATAAAACTAACAATCTTATGTCCTGCTGCGGCATGAACTAGAAGATCTTCTATCGGCATCGGGTAATTGTGTTTGGGAGTGGCTTTATTCAATGGTCAAAGATCGATGCAAACTCTCAACTTCCCACACTTCTTGGAAACAGGCACACTATTTGAAACCCACTCTGAATATCGGCAAGGCGTAATAAATTTAGCATCATATAATCTAGTAATCTTAGCCTTGACATCATCATAAATCTTGCGATCGACCCTTCGTGGCGGTTGCTTGTATGGTCGATATCCAGGTTTGATGGGTAGCCGATGTTCAACAATAGATTGGTTAAGACCGGGCATTTCAGAATAATCCCAAGCAAAACAATCCTGATACTCCTTCAACAATTTTATTAATTCAACTTTAAAATCCTTATCTAATTTCTTACTGATAAATGTCGGCCTAGGCTTGTCACCGTCTCCTATATCAACTTCTTGCAATTCATCGGCCGACGTAAACCCTTTCCCTAGCCTGCCATCTTCTACAAATTCCATTGGGGTGCCTGTTAAAGAAACAACTTCGAATTTGACTGGTCCACCACCTCAGGACCCTGAGTAGTAATATTGACATAGTCGCCATCCCAAATCCTGCCAAAGAGACACTCCATATCATCCGCGTGCCATGGCGCTAAATCGGCCGATGCAACATCGACGGTTTCATCAGCCG
The DNA here is from genome assembly GCA_030378355.1 of Eleusine indica. NCBI lineage: Eukaryota > Viridiplantae > Streptophyta > Magnoliopsida > Poales > Poaceae > Eleusine > Eleusine indica. The sequence goes on from CM059500.1 coordinate 34,054,060, forward strand.
GAACCACTTCCACACAATCACTGATCCACAGGATCACATACTGGTGCATCATAGATGGTACACAACAATTCGCATGTATCAAGTCACGACCCAGCAGAAGGCTGTAGGTTCCCTTTCCTTCAATAACAAAGAATGTAACCGACAAAGTCTTGCTGCCGATTGTGAGCTCCACATTAAAAATTCCTTTGGCTGCTGCAGTACGACCACCATAATCTCACAAAATCATGTTAGTATCGATTAAATCATCATGGGTCTTACCCAACATTCTGGCAATAGTGATTGGCATGATATTGACCGCAACACCTCCATCAACCATCATTTTCCCCATCGGCATCCCGTTGACGAACCCTTTTAAATATAATGCCTTCAAGTGCCGATGTTTTGCTTCATCTGGTTTATCTAACACTGCTTGCTGGATATCAAATACTAACTGAGGCACCTCATCATCATCAGCAAACAATTCCTCTTCTGATGCCATGAACTCTTGCGAAAGCATCATCACTATGCCCACTGTAGCACTGGGTACTTGTACTTGTGATTTTAACTTTGGTCTCCAAACCTTTCTAGGCAGCTGATCATCATCCTCATCATAATAATATCTGCTAGCCTTTATCTGTCGGCATCGCATCCTCTGAACTCTTCGTTTGTGGCTCCTGGAAAATATACCAGATGGACACCACTACTCTTCTTGTGGTTGTTCTTCCTGCAACTCTTCATCGACTTCTTTGTCAAACTTATCTTCTTCTTCAGTCTTCACTGCTCCAAGTCAATCAAAAGCTGACACTCTGCCTTGCCCATCGACTTTCCTTTTCATCGACTCTTTGATGTTGCTTTGTCGATCTTGCTGTCGATAGAACTTTGGAGCCTCTCCATACATCTGATCTGCACACCAACTGCAACCAGGACAATTGTCGATCGAAGATAGCTTCATGTTATTCTCCTAGCAATATTTGAAAAATGGACACTCCCAGTGTGGATCAAACTATGATTCCTTTAATTCTCTATCCCTTTTCTTCTGATATCGGCTAATAAAAGCTTCAACATTGTTGATACCAGCCATGTTAACATTTGCAAAGAATGGATGTCCATTGATCTTCATAGCACCTTTAGTAAACTTTATCTTGCCTCGTTCAATTGCCATCTGTATCTGTCTTCTAAAAACTTTCCAGTCATTGGTATTATGAGATGGTGAGTTATGCCACTTGCAATACCTCTTCTTCTTCAACTCTTCAGCAGGTGGGATCACATGATTAGGTGGCAACTGAATGTGCTTCTACTGCAACAGCATGTCAAATATCTTATCAGCCTTGGTGATATCAAAGTCATACTTTTCTTCTGGCTCATTCTGCTTCACCCAAGGACACGACATAATATTCTTATTCCTAGTCCACTCAGCCATATCGACATCTTCAGTATCCTCCCCAGACTCAGAATCGTAATCATTATAGTTGACCTGAATCTGCCTACATCGTGTCCCCCCCCCCCAGTCAGATTCTCCTGGATAGATACCTTCTATACCAGTTGGGACAAGCTCTCAAACTCAGCCGAGGGAAACTTTTCCCTTAGGGGCGCTACTAACCCATTAAAGGCAATCTCTGCCATCTAATTATCTGCCAACTATAGACTGAAACATTTACTGCGCCCTTCCCTAAACCTCTGCACGTAATCATGCACAGACTCACCAGCTTTCTACCTCACAGCAATCAAATCTGACAATCTCATCTCCCTGGTGTCAGCGAAGAAATACGTATGAAATTTCTGTTTGAGATCGGCCCAAGTTATAATGGAGTTTGGGGGCAACGACGTGAACCAGGAGAAAGCTAATCCAGACAATGATAGAGGAAATAGCCTGATCTTCAATGCTTTAGTAGCTCTTGCTTCTCCGTATTGCACCGAGAACCTGCTGATATGCTCAATAGTGGTGGTATTATCTTTTCTAGTAAACTTAGTAAATTCAGGTGGCCTGTATTGACTCGGCATATGAAATAAGTCATAGCTAGGAGGATATGGGGGTCAATAAATATAAGTCTATTTCTTTGGCTTTAACCCGAATTGTTCTCGCATTACCTCAGCAATCTTCACTGCCGAGTCATCGATCGAAACATTGGTATTTCGAGTAGCCAATGCAGAACCAGACGCTGGCACTTGTCGGGCTGTCTGTGAACCAAAATTGACAAAGTGTGCTGGCCTCCCAACTCCCCAGGAAATGCAGATGATGATGGCATGTCGAACAGGCTTGGCTCTACATTTGGTGTTGTACGATATGTCACATTTGGCTCGTAAGTCTCTTGCATGTAATACTGCGGCTGTGTATGCGGTGATGTCTTGTGTAAAATAATACTAGGACCAGACCCAGGTGATCTCCTTGTAGCGCCACCACTGTTATTCCTTGGGGTGGAGTGGCACTATCTAATGCTAGCCCCGAGCTTGCTGTAGGAATTACAGTGCTAGTACTGGGTGGCTGTTGCTCGAGTCCTTCAATTGCAGACCGAGGAATATTCCCCTGCATACGAAAATACATCGGCCCACGTGCAGCATCATCATATACACACCCCTCCACTTTCTAAATAATCAAAGCCATCAAAGTATTCACCAACACAGGTGATTGATTAATCAGTGCATGACGTATAGCCGCATGTATCATGCTGTTCAATGTAGCCTCATCTACCACCTCCATTGGCTTATTGGCAGGTGACTTCTCAGTTTCATCCTCATTGACCAAAGCAGCCACGGGTAATTTTCCCCTCTATATGATCTTGCCATGCCTGGTTTTGCTAAATGTGCTCAACAAAAGGCTTTCATACTCCACGATTTTTTGATCAATTTGTGCCTTTGTTTCATTGCTCAGATCATCCCTGTCAACATGCATCATGTTCTCCATCTTCAGATCCGCACCAACATCATGTTTCGGTGTGGGGTTCTCGGGAAGCTTGGGATCTTTTGGCATTCCAAGTTCAGCCATGTTGTAGGTCTTGAAGTTCTCGGTCCCACCGGGCGTGCCAAAAAGCGTGTTGATGCAAAAATCACACGCGTGGCCTGAGAGATTTGCTTAACTCTAGTGCAGGCTCAACACAAAGAAACCAGGGCGTGCCAGCCAATTTTCCCTGCAAATCGACAAAGAGACAAACGGTTAAATTCCACGAGTCACCGGCCCAGGACAGGTGTAAGGACCAAATGCGTACTGAGAGGGGGGTTACTTGGTAAGCCGCTCACGAATCCAAATACATCAATTTACACTACTAGAGCCCAGCAATCGTTCTCGGAGTGAACACACGGTGCGCGTCACTGCTGCCACCAAGGCACAAGCTCGCCTCCCTCGAGAACTTGCCGGACTCTCCAAGCCGACACGGGCGCTCACTAGCAATGCTCCTTTCACTGGCGCGCTCAAACCATGTAAAAACGTGTGACAACCTTCACAACCAATCACGACAGGCTTGATCACCGACACCTAACCGGTCTAGGTCTCACCATAAACCAAGAGTAACAACCTAGATCACACCCTCAAGGACACCTAGGCTTAGATGTGCAAGATCATTCCTTGTTACTCTCACTAGCACTCTCAAGAGATGCAATATCTCCTCCTAGTGCTCTCCTCTTTGCCTCTTGGCTCTCACCAAATGCTCCAAGCAATTCCACTAGCTAAGAGTGGTCACCAAGACCCTAACAACGAAGTTATATAGGCTTCCAACATCAAACTAGACGTTGCTCCACGAGATCAGCTTTCTGGGCATACTATCTGGATAGTCCGGTCACTGCCTGACCAGACCATCCGGTCACTGCAGTCTTCAGCTCCAAAGGCTTTGCCCCTCTGCTGACTCCTACTAACCGGACCATACGGTCAGCTGACCGGACCGTCCGGTCCGTTTCTTTCTCCATCACAAAAATATTTCCAGAGTCACTTCCACGCTGCCCAGAGTCGACTTGTACAGACCAGACCATTCGGTCTGTAGACCGGACCGTCCGGTCTCTACAGACTTCAACTCTAGCAGTTTCCTCGTTGAGTCCTCTCTCTAGAATTCTTGTTCTCCTAGTGACCGTACAGTTCGGTCTCCACTGACCCCTCTATCCGGTCACTATGTCCAGAAGCTGAAACTCCTCATCCTCACTGTCACCTAGTGTCTGTGATTTCACCAAGCAACCTTGCACATCACCGATTAGACATGACCTAGGAGAAATGACCTAGACCTCCTTGATAGTCCGGTTTTTTCCTATGGACTCAAAGCCCTAACAACTAGACAAGTGTTCCCCACACTTGCTCCATAGCTTGTCCTTGGCTTTGATTTATCTCAATCAACCCTTGGACTACATCAAGCTCACAAGCCTCGATACTTGCGGTCGTTGTCATCAATCACCAATGCAACCATCATCCATACGATTTGTAGTAGAGTTTAGAAATGATTCCTACATTGACAACACTCGTGTAGATATTAGCCCACAATTTTATAGTTGTCATCTATCATCAAAACATTCATACCTTGGGGATCCAATCATCAATAGTCATAAAGCTTACAATCTCCCCCTTTTGGTGATTGATGACAACCACTACTTATCATAATATTATCATAAAACAATAGGGCTAAAAGACTACACAACGATCGAGAGGAACCTCAGTAGCATAAGCAAGAAAGAACACGGTCCTACTCAATCGGGCATCATCAAGAGGTAAGAGGAATAAGAAAGAAGAGCAAACTCTAGATGATATGCATGCATGCCATGTGAAGATATTAATTAAAGCATAAAGACATGCAATGCAAGACATGAATGATGAGATACAACAGGATAGGCATGAACATGCAAGAAATTGAAGAACAAGCACTCATCATCATGGCATCATACATAGGCAAATAGAATAAAGAAGAGAAACAAGCACTATGTATGAAAATAAACCAAGTGAGATCAAGATGAGTCAAACACAAGCTAATGAAAAACCATGACCCATCAAAATCCACGAACATCGAATAACTCCATCAAAATAAGATCCGAATGTATCTAACTCCCAAAACCAATGTACACGTATGCTCCCCCTTAGATACATGCTACTAACTCTCGATCGCACAGGATCACAGTCCCACTCCCCCTATACCTATGACTACTTCTACCCCTTTGGCAACAAGCACCAAAAAGCGGGAAAAAGTGAACATCTAAGCGCTCATAGTCGAAGGAAGTGGTGCAGCAATGTCCTCGGAAGGCTCTGCTCCTGGCTGCTCCTGTGCTAGATCCTGCTATGCTCCCTGAGCCTGTGCCGCCTGAACATCCAAATGTTCAAAGAACTCAAGGTCTACAGGCAACTCAGACCCTCTGTCCTGCCCTGCTGGTGGGACTGTGGATGTCTCCTCGGCAACAATCGCTTGAAGAAGAGCAAGGTCATCCACATCCTCCTAAGTGAAACCTCGGCGGACAAGATCCTCTGCTACTTGAGGTGTGAGCGTGCTGACTGTAGTAGTGGAAGGTAGAGCTATAGCTGACTCTGGGGCTGTCTGGGAGTCTGCACAAGTGGTGTGTACTATCTCTGAGAACAGACTCCTAACTGGTAGCTGCTGAGAGGTGGAAGGTCCTGCCATCTGCAAAGTAGAAGAGTGTATTGGTGAAGTGAACAACGCAGACACTGAGAAGGCAAACACGGGGGAGAACTGAGCTGGTGAGTGAGTCTATCTTGCTCCCCCTGTCGAAAGGACCCCTGAGAGTGAAGGCAGTCCAGAAGACTAAGCTGTCATCATAGCGGTGAAGGGTTCTCGCTGAGTCAGCAGCTGCTGAGACTGTGGAAGTGCTGACGGTCCTGGCTGCTGACTGGACTGCCCTCTGAGTCATCTTAGCCATCTGAGTCATGAGAGTGGTCATCAGTGCCATCTGCTATCTCTGAAGCTCTGCCTGTCCTTTGATGACCTCCATGATCTGACATTTCTCCTTAGCTGCGCTCTGGATGAAGTTACCCAGGTGTCCTGCCAGTGCTGCTACAGTGAGAGCGTCCTCTGTCTGTGTGCTTGTAGGCTGAGGACGTGCTCCTGTACTGGCTGACTCAGGAACCACCATCTCTGGATGAGCTGCCTGCTCATGTGTGACTGGCGGTGACTCCTGCTCCTCCTCTCTCGTTTGTTGTCTCGAGGCTGAGTACGAACCCCTGGGGACTCGAGGTGAGTAGCTGGTGGTCACCATAGGGAACGTGTCGTACTCCTCCTCAAAAAATAGCAGACTTAAGGAGCATATACAAAGTGGCGTCTTCCAACCCTCTCAGAGATAACCTCCTCCATGTCACCAATTAGCAAATCAGCCAAGTCAAACAGTTGTCTCCTCAGTATAGCTGCTACTGCCCACTAGTGTAGAAGTGTGAACTCCTCTCTATATCCAGACTTGGGAATGATAGTCCTGGTGACTATTGCTCTGTCCACCTTAGCCTCTACGTTAAGTCTTGTAGGGCCTCTCTCCAAGCCTGGAGTGTGCGACGGTGGAAAGGCAATCAACATCATGTCGTCTGGAGGTAGCTTTCCTCCCTGTGGTCTGCGAGGTGGAGCGAGGGTCCCATAGGCACTCCTGTATAGCTAGAAATCTGAAGCAAGAAGTCCGAAGCTAGCTATGACATCCCCCTGGTCACTCGCTGTGGCTACCCTCTGAACAAGAACCAGATCTCAAAGCGGTCTCTGGCAACCCACTGTGTAGCATAAAACTCTAGGACGATGTCCTCTCTGTACCTGTATGGAGTAGTAACTAGCTCTGCTAGCCCTAGCAAGTACATGAAGTACTGCTCAATGTTTGTGTCTGTGGCCCTCCTCGTGGTCAGGTACAACGTGTACTACTGGGGCACAAACAGTCCAGCCTTGCCCTTCCTAGCAAGATAGCGTCTCAGGCCCTCTCCAATTCTCTTCTGGAGGCCCGTCCAGTACCTCTCTCCTGCATTAGGATCCCTAGGGACTAGAACCCACTGCTCGAAGGAGACCAGATGAAGCGTCTTAAGGTCCTTCGCAGGAACCTTAAGAATGTCTGTCTCACCGGCTGCCTGTACCAGTCTCTGCAGCCTCCTCGTGCACACTACATAGGTGCACCTCGGGTCTCCTACCCGGTGAGCAGTCCTCTGTTGCTGTGGCTGTGCTGGCTGCTCAGTCTCCTCTATCTCCTCGAGCTCCTCAGACTCGTACTCAGAGCTCTTCTCTGACTCTGATTCCTCCTCCTCTGACTCCTCTTGCTGCCTAGAGGATCTCTGCTCTGCAGGTCTCGACGACCTCTCCTGACGAGAAGCCGGAGTACCCTGCGACCACAATGGCAACCTGATCCCTGTGTACAGCTCTGGCCCTGTGGTCCTCTGCCTAATGCTCCTCCTGCGACCCTAGTCATCTGTCTGAGTACCTATGATCAGCGGTGATCCAGGTATCTTGCGTGGTGCCTCCATGGCCTCTATGTGTTGTGCAACCCTCCTGGCCCTCTCTGAGTCTGTGTCCAGCCCGGTCCTCTTCTTGCTCTTCGGCTTCTCTAGCATCTTTCCCTTGCCCTTATCCTGTCTAGAACCTACCATCTCTGCTGACTGCTGACACTGTCACTGCGCGCACGTAGGTATAGAAAGGATCAGCACGAATCCTATATAAATTTACAAGCATAGCACCGATAGGTAAGAATGCGTAATAGAAATCCTAGCACTGAGATGAAAGACATGATCGCTAGACAAATAAAGCAATGTAATCAACAGTGATCATCGACTATATGTGTTTGGTGCGAGTTATCTAGTGTGCAGTCAAATAATAGGCAATAACTCTAACTGCAGACTAGATGAGAGACAATACCCTAGACATGCAATTGACAGATATGCAGGGAATTACTTGCATCTAGGTGGAGCTAATTAGCTAATTAATGCAACTAAATATGGGCATTTAATCTAATTGCATCAATTAAACAAATTGCTCAAAATTCAGGGTGTATAACGATGAACGGAAGATAAGCTCAATATCCTGGCACAATCGAAGTCGAAACCGAGAGGAACTCACAGCCGATCACCCAAAAAGATCAAACTTGGAGCTTTTTGTCGCCGGTAATGGAGGAAGGAGGGACAAAGGGGTAACTTTGCCCTAACACTCGGCGATGGAGCTCGACTCTGGCAGTGGTGTGCGCGTGCGAGAGGGGGGACCAGAGAGCGATGCCACTGGAGGAACGACGATGAGGCGCACGACGCGGTGGCGAAGCTTGGTGACAGCGGCGACTCTGGAGCTTGCGTGCGTGGGTGGCTGCGCGGTGGGGTGGCGAGCGGCGATGCGACAAGGCGCACGGGCGAGCTCGGGGGCTGGCGCGGTGGCGGCTTGGCCGGAAGCAACGGAGGCATCGGCGAGCACGGGGCGAGTCCTCGGCTTCGGGATTGAACAGGGATGAGGACGAGAGCCTTCTCGATTTTGACCTAGCTCAAAAAAATTGAACGACCGAGATCAATCAAGGAAGCGATCAACGGTCCAGATTTGGAAGATCTTCGCGCGATCAAATGAGGTGACCGGACGGTCCACTCAGGTTACTGTACTGTCCGGTCACTTCAGGGATTTTGGAAACCTAGGTTCTGGATGAACAGAACGACGTGTAGACCGGACGGTATGGTCTTTACCAGACATTTCTTCCGGTCTATATTTTCAAACCCCCAAAGCAACCGTGCATTGCTGCATAGACCGGACTGTACGGTTTACTGACCGGACCATATAGTCACTTACATGATTTTGCTGAATCAAGGAATTTCTTTATTTTCCAAGTGTCCTTACTTAACACCCACTAGTACTTTGCACGTGCGACACGCACATACTGTCTTTGCTCCATGAATATTTAGTAAGACAACTTATTATTCCCATTTAGAAAAATATAGTAGCACTTAGTTTGTAAGAAACCAATGGCAATTAAAATACATGTAATTTGTTTGGGATATCAATTATTCCATTAGACATATATGCATGCACTCGAGCATGTATGACAACCAGATCCCAGAGTTTGATGCGAAACATGATTAAGAGTATCCTCTGCTCGGAACAGGTCTTTGTCAAATATTTTTTGCATGTATGTATTGGCGGCACAATAATACTATAGTAGAGAAAAATCCGAGAATGAAGCGACATGCATGGAAAACAAGCCATGCCTGGAAATCATGGTTCGAGGAGAGGGCACCTGACCCGATGACAAGCGCAAATCAAAACACAGAACCGAGTTGTGCAGCCCAGGAAACTTCCACAGACACTGAGCAAGAAGAAAAATCTTACGCGCATCAGGCCTCAACAATTGCGAGCAACAAGAAAGGTCCTGCACGCTTTAGGTGTCAACAAATGAAACAGATCTCCGTGGGCAGATCAGCACCACGCCAATGTTCCGAGCACGACTGGTTCTGAGAGAAAGAATCACGCCAATGTGCTGAGAAAGGAAAGCGATAGAACATGTGCTGGGAGAAAGGAAATTCAGATAAGATTACGGGGTGGAAAAGAAAGGCAAATAATCATTGCATGCTAGAATAGGGTAGAAAAATCAGGAAACCATAGGAGCCGGCAGGTAGGACTTCGCGCGGTGAGAAAAAACGTGAAATATTGGACGAAACCAGCTACGGTCATCGTAAACAAGCGTGATGACTCTGGCCGGGCTAGTGGGCTATTACTTAGTCAGGCTTAATCCTGTGATTAAGAGAGGGTTAGTGGGGTTAGATCAAGGGCTCAGATTTGGATGGCTAGATAATCTCAATGTAATAGCTTTTTCTCTTAATGTTTAGTCTTTATAGTATAGAAATAAAAATTTGCATTTGAAATATGAAGAGAACTCTCAAGCACACCTTTTCAAATAGTGAATCTTTATGGTCTTATAATTTTTTGCAAATACCGAATAAAGAATCGAGCAAATAAGAACCAAGGAAAATAAGAGTCAAATGGGTATGCATGAGCCTTAGTCCATGAACCACGCGAGTAGATTTAACCTCAGAGTTCATAAGAGCTTGCTCAATGGGCATGAAGCACAATCCTTTCCTTTGGTCACACTTGCAGAGATGTAATCTCATATAGATCATGAGACACAAATATCTCCAAGTGTGACAAGCCCTTTGTGTTTCCTATATGATGCATGCAACAAGCATTTTACATATGCAATAAAAGTAAACATGTCATGTGAATGCAAGTAATATTAAAACAAGACACAAAAGAAATCTAACAATGTCAAGTTTGAACCCCTCTCAAGCTTACTCACTATAAGCCATACCATTGCCTTGAGAGAAGCCAAACCACCATGTCAAGCACTCCCCCTTGCTTATAGCTATCTTGAGTGGGTTAGATATTGACTAATTTTTTTATGTGTTTTTCTTTTAGTTATTTACACATGCATGGATGCAAAGCATACTAGTCACAAAAAGTCCTAATTACCATGCAATGCAAGAGAAGGAAAAACACACTACAACTACCAAGAACTAACATGGTTATATTCCTCATGAGTAGATATGATATTGAGGTTCATGTCACTTGTGGTGGACTTCACATGATCTTCATGAAGCTCCTGATCCACCACCACCACCATCTTCTAGGTCTTGTTCTTAGGCACCCACTTGTACTTCGTTGACCTCTCAAGATCAACAAGGCACTTAGGCACCCATATGCTCTTGACCTTTCTCTTCTTGTTTAGTGGTTCCAGAGCCTTAGCATTCACCTTGCCATCCTTGTTCCTAAAAAGCTTGAAATATGTGTTCTCATGGAATAAGTTAGCGTTAGGTAAAATAATGGAACTTCTCACCATAGGACAATCTTTGATGGTGTGGCCATCCTTGCAACACCTCTTACAATAATAGTCGTCGGCGAGTAGGGGCTTGATCCATGCGGTGACGGAGCCACTCGTCCCGATGATGTCGATGGCGGTGGGATATGAGCCAACTCTCCGATGGGAGACATTGTTCACAAGGTTCCTCCCAAGAATATCCTTGTGGATGGCTCTACCACATGTGAGCCTCTCGAAGCCATCCATCACCATCTTTCTCTCTTCCTTGAGCTTGTGATATTCCATCAAAACAAATGGCTCAAGAGAAGAAACCTCGACCGAGGTGGTTAGTTCATCACACATACTAGAAGCATCACTCTTGAATTAACTAGAGGAGGGAGAGGCAAGGTTGTCAATATTGATGGCCTCAAAAGTAAACTCAAGGGCCTCGTACTTCTCACGTAGCTCTACATGATCACCCTTGAGTTTGTCATAACTCTTGTTTAGGACCTCATAAGATGTGACAAGGTCCTTGAGCTCACTCTCAAGCTCACCAACACGGTCTTTAGTGATGTGAACAAAGGTTCCCGACCTTCCAAAAGGTTCTGGTAAATCTTGATTTAGGCGAAGGTAAAACACAAATCGATCCGGCTCCTAAACAACACGTTCAGAACCCCGCAATCACAGCACAACGTCTCCTCTGTTTATCAGCCATCCAAGAATGATTGACCTTGCCGAGAAGGCTAATCCCTGCCTGCGAATCAAGAACACAAGGAAGAACAAAGAAAAATACAACACAATTGCAGATGAATGATTAAGATCACGAAGTTGGGGTCTCACAAACCGATGAACGGTGACACTGTATATGAACAGAATTAATCTAATCAAAACCCGAACCCTAATTGGGCTCAACTGGATACAATGCCTAAAGGCCAAAAATAGGCGATGCAACACCAACACAGATTCTGGACCCTCTCTTGTTTCGACGATTTCTGATGACTTCGGATGAATTTTAACATGAGGCTGGCGGCATTGGAAAGGTCTTCTCCTTAGCTTTTCGTGCATATATAGAACGTCCAAATCCGAGTCCATATGCGTCTTGGCGTCCATTTTAGTGTATACTAATCCTGGGCCCCGAAACAGACTCGAAGTCGGTTTTGATTGGGCCTCCACCTTGGCTTCCAAGCCCTTGCTGGTCCTCCATGTTCCCAAGTCTTTCTCCCATCATCTTCTGGTCCTCTCCATGGTTCCTAATCATAAAATAATCATTAGGTAGCAAATCATTCTCAAAAGTAACATATAATGAAGAACGTAGGAGTTGGGAACATGGAGGACCAGCAAGGGCTTGGAAGCCAAAGTGGAGGCCCAATCAAAACCGACTTTGAGTCTGTTTCGGGGCCCAGGACCAGTCTGCAATAAAACGGTCGCCCAGGACGCATACGGACTCGGATTTGGACGTTCTACATATGCACGGAAAGATAAGGAGAAGACCTTTCCAATTCTGCCGGCCTCATGTCAAAATTCATCCGGAGTCATAAGGAATCGTTGAAACAAGAGAGGGTCCAGAATCTGTGTCGGTGCTGCGTCGCCTATTTTTGGCCTTTGGGCTTTGTATCTACTTGAGCCCAATTATTGGTGCATCCAGAGGGTCTTGCACGACCCTAGGGTCTTCATATACAGCCGCCACTGCACCATTAGGGTTCGGATTTTGCTTAGATCAATTCTGTTCATAAACAGTATCGCCGTTCATCGGTTTGTGAAACCCCAACTTCGTGAGTTTAATCATACATCTGCAATTGTGTTGCATTCTTCGTTGTTCTTGCTTGTGTTCTTGATTCGCAGGCAGGGATTAGCCTTCTCGGCGAGGTCAATCGTACTTGGACGGTTGATAACCAGAGGAGACGTCGTGCTGCGATTGTGAGGTTTAGCACGTGCTGTTCTGAAGCTGGATCGATTTGTGTGTCGCCTCCGACCAAATCAACTTACCAAACAGCTATCAAAATCAGCACCATGCACGGAGAAGTCATCCATAAATACCTCCATAATATCTTCTATGAATTCAGCGAATATTGCATTCATGCATCTTTGAAATGTTGCAGGCGCGTTGCAAAGACCAAATGGCATCCTTCTATATGCATATGTCCCAAAAGAGCAAGTAAAAGTAGTTTTCTGCTGATCTTCTGGTCTTACCGGTATTTGAAAGAAACCACTATATCCATCCAAATAACAAAAGTATGAATTCCTTGCTAATCTTTCAAGCATCTCATCAATGAATGGAAGAGGATAGTGATCTTTCTTCGTCACTTTGTTCAAACTTCTATAATCTATGCACATTCTCCATCCAGTTACAGTCCTTTGAGGGATCAACTCATTGTTCTCGTTAGGCACTACTGTCAACCCTCCTTTCTTGGGTACACAATGCACTGGACTAACCCATTCACTATCAGCAATAGAGTAGATCATACCTGCATTAAGCAGCTTCAAAATCTCCTTTTTAACCACTAGCTTCATTGATTCCTTCAACCTTCGCATCCCTTCAACCACTGGTTTAGTATTCTCCTCCAAGTTAATCTTGTGGGTGCAAAATGCGGGGCTGATTCCCTTGATGTCATCCAATGTGTAACCATTGACCTTCTTATACCTTTTGAGCACCAGAAGAAGCCTCTCTGTTTCTTCTTTCGTTAGGGCATTGTTCACAATAACTGGATATGTTCTATTCTTTCCTAGATATTCATAGCGTAGCTCCTTCAGAAGTTCCTTCTGTTCCACATCTGGCGCTTCATCTGAATCCAGCTCCCCGAGAAGTTCAAAATCAGGATTTTCCTGGTTGAGCCCATCGGCGCAAGGTTCGCGCCGATCGGCGCTGGCAGTGTGCTTGAGCCGATCGGCGCAAGGGTCGCGCCGATCGGCGCTGGCAGTATACTTGTCAGTTCCACGCATGATGTGGTTCAGTGGGTCTCCCATATCCATCCCTATCCTCTCGTCTTCCTCTGGGCAAAATTCCTGATAGTAAGAAAAGTCTTGATGAGACGGATCATTAAATTGAAATTGCACTTCTTCCTCTCCCAGGTGTAGCATGATTTAACCTTTCACAGCATCCAGAACAGCTTGTACTAATCTTAAGAATGGCCTTCCCAGAATGATATCTTCAACCCTAGTTTCTTTATTGTCTAGAACGAAGAAATCTACCAGCATTGTTTTCAAGCTGATCTCAATTTCAATATTCTTGATCACTCCTAGTGGCTTGGTTTTCCTACCACCCGCCATGATCAGCTCCAGTTCAATCCCCATCAGTCGCTGTTGAGTTCCATAAGGCATGCTTATAAATGCATTGTAAGTCATCAAGCTGACATGGGAGCCAAAGTCACACAAGGCTTTCAGAAATTTCTTCCCCGATATCTCACAGGGTATGTACGGTTCTTCTTTTTCCTATTCGGTGACACCTACAGCATACACACCACATAATCCTTCGTAGGGGGATGGCTCAAAGCAACTGTTTAGCAATCTCTTCGCTTGTTTCACCTCTGTTCCATCAAGCTCTATATCATCCTTGTAAAGCTTCCCTAAAACTCTCCCAATAATCTCTTGATCGAAAACTTCCGACTTGAGGCGATTACTTGGGAAATTATACTCAATTCCGGCTTCGGAGGCGTCTTGCGGACTAAAGGATCTTCTCATATTAAGCAATTCTTGCAAAAAATCAAAGGGAATCCAATCCATTGGCTCAAATTCGTCAAGTGGTTTAGCATTCGCCAATGTTCTATCCCTCTTCGGTTTAGCAAAATTCCCTTCAAATTCCTTCAGGTGGTTATCCAGAATCGCAGCTTCTATCTTGGTATATTCCTTGCTACTTGGTGGAGTCGTCAGGGTGATCGGTTCTCCTGTTGTCGCGATTGCACCGATCGGCTCAGAGACTGCGCCGTTCGGCACATACGTCAGATCCACAGATGCGGGTCTGACGGACTTTATTTCTTCGAATTTCTCCAAAGTAATCATTGATCTGCTCTCGGACATCAAGATCTGTTCAGCTGGCGACTCTTCCTTCTTCATAGCTTCTGGGCATTGCTGATTTGGTTCTAGATATTCTTCCCAATGCTTGTGCAAAGCTTCACTCTCGGTAATTTTGCCTAACAATTCGATCCCTACCTTGGCTGTCAATCTCAGAAAACTTCCTCCGGCTGATCCGTCCAATTGCATCCTCGATGCCTTGTTTATGGCCATGTAGAAGGTTTGAGCGCACATATTCTCGTCAATGCCAAGGTCAGGTCCTTGTTTCAACAATGTTTGAAAACGCGTCCAGGCTTCCGCGAGAGATTCTTCATCTTCTTGTAAGAAGTTCACCACTTCCCTTCTCAACTTCTGCACCTTTGGCAAACGAATATAGTGGAGACAAAAATTTCTAACTAACTCACTCCACTTACCTTTTGCTTCTCGAGATGCTGCCTTGTGCCACTCTTTGGCTTTTCCTCCTAAAGAGAATGGGAAAAGCAGCCACCTGTAAAGATCCCAAGGCACTCCTTCATGATGGAATGTTTGGCAAAGTGCCTCCAAATCTTGTAAGTGAGTATGCGGGTTCTCCTCTTTCGCTCTAAAGAACTTGTTTGCTTCAACCATGTTAATGATGATGGGGTTCAACACATACGAGGAGGCTGTGGCCTTCTCATTTAAAGGTTGAGGCACCAACACGTCTGGAGATGGTAGAGAAAGTTCCCTGAGCGTCCGAGAAGGTCCTGTCGTACTCATCCTAAAAATTCACACAAAACACAAAAACGAAAACAACTAGAAAAGAGAGGATTAGAGGTTAGTAAAATATTAATAGTAAAAGAACTGGCTTGTTCCTCGGCAACAGCGCTAGAAAAAGGGCTTGTTGGTCGTAATTACGCACCCACGTATATACCGCAAGGGGATGGTGTACAGTTGTAGCTCTTTTTCCCTAAGAGTATTCCAAGGTTATCGAATCCACAGGGAACAAGCGGAACTAATACTATTAAAAGGTTACTAACAAATTGCAATGGGTTGGTTGGTGTGAATGATAACGGTGAGAAAGTGGAAGGTGAATGTTATTGAAGAGGTAACAGGATGATGAAGGATTCTCTCCTTAGGATTGGTTCACTAGCATGCAACCTTATTCTTATCAACTCGAGTGATGACTCTAATATTCTACAAGACATGATGGTTTCGTTCACCCCGGCTATCACTACAGAGGCTATTAGCTCCCCACTGGTTTCTTGCACTATGTAATGGGCAAAAGTGTATTGGACGATACACTAATGAAAGGGATAGATAGATGTGCAATAAAGTTCATCACATAGATTAAATTCATCGAGAGAGTATCAACAAGTATGAGAGTTACAAGACTAGATCCCCGCACCAGAGAAGAGAATATGAGACTACTCACTCATCCTTCCGCTAGACATAGCAGAGGGGCGAGAAATAGCGCTGGAACGCGCACGAGCCGATCGGCGCAGGCGTCACACCGATCGGCGCGACCTCCCTTCTGATGGATCTCGTCGGTGTTGACGAACCTCCGCCGCCAATATCCTGGAACCCTAGTTTTAATAACTGATTCTCGCGATCGCCGTTTCTCCTTGGTCGTCTTGGCTCTTGATAATTATCTTCCTTTTATACTCGACGGGATTAGGCCAACTTCCTCTGACTCTAACTCATACTGGGCTGGACCTTCATCTTTCCTAGACCAGATCATGTTTTAGTCATCTTTTCCTCCTACGCCGATCGGCACATGGGTCGTGCCGATCGGTGCGGCTCCGCATCTAGCTCATCTTCATTATTCTTCAGCTCTTTATCCATAATTGCCCTGTTTCACACCTATTTCCTGCGATTACATCCAAAACAGAACAACTACAAATATATGCAAATATGGGGTTAATTGTTAGTCCAAACCACCAAATTAAGATGCAAAACATCCCTTTTTGATAGATAAAATGGGCATCTAGAAACCACCAACAAAGTACTCCTGAACAGTTTTATCTCCTTGATCTAAGCACTACAGTTTATTATGAATCTCTCTATAAAAAGAAGGAGGAACAAAACAGTCACGCATTGCTACCTTAAGTTCTTCCCAAGTAGTAGGCAAATCAGTTTCAGCGGCTAGGCCACTCCACCAAACAATAGCGAAGTCCTTAAACTCACTAGTGGCTTGTCTAACTCTATGTTGTTCACGAACAAGGTGGACATTGAATTTTTGACCTACAGTCATCTCCCAAGACATTAAATTTTTGACCTACAGTCATCTCGCAATCAAGATAAGCATCACCATCACACTGACATGAAAACGAAGGAATCAAAAACTTAATTTTAGCATACGGGTCATCTGGAGCATGGTTACCTTATGGGCGACGGTTGTGGTTGTGGAAACCACCCATACCTTGAGTGTTACATTGCAAACGACATCGTAATCTTGCGGTCTTTGTAGCTGACCTATCCATGGTGCCACCGTGTCTTCATCATGGCCATCTTCAACGTCATTGGTGTTGGTGTTGGTGTTGGTGTTGGTGTTGGTGTTGATGGTCTTGTGAGCGGTCTCCAACTCGATAACCTGATTGGTTAACTTAGAGACTCTCTTATCCAACCGTTCAATGCTTTCTCCAAGGTGAAGCTTGGTGACCGCATCAGTGACGGCCCTGGTGATCGTCTCTGCCAAATCACTCTGAACCGTCTGCAAAGCCTTCTGTAGCTGATCTTGGCTCACGCACTTATCAAATTTTGAGGGCAAAGCACCCTCTCCATCACTTCCTAGCATCACAAACACCAAAACAGGAAACAAACGGTGAAGGTTATCCCTACAAAACTACTAAGCAGTGGTGCCTCTCAACACAGCAAAATGAAGCTCCTTACAAAGCTCTTACAAAGTTCTGAAAAGCAAAGAAAAGGATACTAGAGAGGTGTGTTCCATGATTGCAAGGATCACAAAACAACCTGTGTGTTGTCTAGAAGAAATATGTAGAGCTAGGAAGGCCAAATATATATATGTGAGTGGCACACAAATCAAAAATAGAGAGTAAAGCTAAATAAGTGCCCCAAATAACTTGTCCTTAGTTACTGGTCTAACTATGTCCTAGAATAGTAGTGACAGCAATGGCAGAAACAAGTGTGAAAGGAGAATAGAGTACAGCAGTGGGCTAGGTGTAAAACAGCCAAACCTCAAAATTCCAGGAGCCTAGATGGAGCACTAGTAGAAATCTGAAATTATTTTTATTTTTGATTTTATTTTTTTAGTATTTTTCATCAACTCAGTGGCAATGGTAGAGAACTCACAGAAAATGTCAGCTCAAACAGAGGTAGGATGTGGCCTACAGAAATTCTGCAAGTTTTAGAAAACGTCAGGTTTCTTTATCTCTCCGATTTTTTTTAATTTTTTGAGAAGGGCAAACAGCCTTTGGCAGTTTGGGACGGCCCCTTTTCAAGTCATGAAGCTCCTATAAAAATTTCAGTCAAAACGGACAACCGAGCAAAAAATTATGGCCGTTTTGCTGAAGGTGTGTCGGAATCGGTTTGGAAGGAACCCGGGGTTTGAGTGAAACCCGAGTCGGGTTTGGGGTCGGGTAGGGAATCGGGTAGGGATTTTTTTTGGCGGGGTGGATGCAGCAGAAAGTGGAATTTGTGGGAATTGGTCCGAGGTGTTGAGGGTGGGATTAGGGTGGGCGTGTTGATCAATCAACCCTAGCACACAAAGCCGACAAAACAGAGGGTGGTGGAGGGGGTGGCGGCTAGGGTTGCAAGGGAAACACTACTAACGACAAAAAACACAAAATAAACCAATGACTAAACAAGAACTATGGCATAAACTCAACACTACGGACTCTGAAATTAAAATATGCAAAGGCTAAACACGTGGTTATGGGTGGGGAAAATTTTTTTGGCTTTTCTATGGACGATAGGAAGAACACAAAAACAAAACTAAAGGGTAGTGTGAACCTGACAGTACACCTATAGCTCTGATTGCCACTTGATGTGAACAAGGGTTCCCGATCTTCCGAAAGGTTCTGGTAAATCTTGATTTGGGCGGAGGCGAAACACAAATCGATCCGGCTTCTAAACAACACATTCAGAACCCCGCAATCACAGCACAATGTCTCCTCTGGTTATCAACCGTCCAAGAACGATTGACCTCACCGAGAAGGCTAATCTCTGCCTGCGAATCAAGAACACATGTAAGAACAAAGAAGAATGCAACACATTTACAGATGAATGATTAAGCTCACAAAGTTGGCGTCTCACAAACGATGAACGCCGATACAGTATATGAACAGAATTAATCTAAGCAAAACCCGAACCCTAATTGGGATCAACTAGATACAAAGCCCAAAAGCCAAAAATAGGCGACGCAGCACCAATTCAGATTCTAGACCCTCTTTTGTTTCGAAGATTTCCAATGACTCCGAATGAATTTTGTCATGAGGCTGGCAGCATTGGAAAGTTCTTCTCCTTAGCTTTCCGTGCATATGTAGAACGTCTAAATCCGAGTCCGTATGCATTATGGGTGTTCGTTTTAGTGCATACTGATCCTGGGCCCCAAAACAGACTCGAAGTCAGTTTTGATTGGGCCTCCAACTTGGATTCCAAGCCCTTGCTGGTCCTCCACGTTCCCAAGTCTGTCTCCCATCATCTCCTGGTCCTCTCCATGGTTCCTAATCATAAAATAATCATTAGGTAGAAAACCATTCTCAAAAGTAACATATAATAAAGAATGCAGGAATGAATTCACCTCTAAATTTAGTCGTCATGCACGAGCTCTAGTCATTGGACCTTGCAAGTCCAGAATTAGGTGAGTATTGTGTGTATCCATAGGAGTGATGTCCTCGTCACTTAGCCAACTTACACTCTTTTCTTACCACATCCAACATTTTGGATTTCTTGACAGCGATGTCGCGGGCTTGCTCAAGCATACTCCAAAGCTCGGCACAGGAGAGCTCCTCATCATCGCAGTCGTCACTACTCTCATCCTCACTCTCCCCAAGTTGGCTCGCAGCCATGAGGCACGTGGGAGGTGGAGGAAGAGCTCGTGGTGATGTGGTCTTGATCATGGCTAGACCGGCCACTTCTTCATCACTTGAGCAGGAGGACTCATCACTCGAGTTGTCACTTGTCCACTCCCCAACAAGCGTCTTGCATGAGAACTTCTTCTTGTGGTCTTGAGCTTTGCCCTTGCCTTTGCTCTTGTCCTTGTTGAAGTACTTCTTCTTCTTTTACTTAGCTTTGGTGTCTTCTTCTTCACTTGAGTCTTGGAACTTGAAAGCTTCTTTCTTAGGCTTGGGACAATCCTGAACAAAGTGGTTCTTTGACCCATAGTTGTAGCACTTGCCCCTGGACTTGGAAGCAAACTTTTTCTTAAAGGTCCTTGTCTTCTTCATGAGAAGAGCCAAGTCCTCACTCAAGACATCTTCATCATCATCATCATCTTCTTCAATCTCTGCCTTCTTCTTGCTCTTCTTTCTCTTGATAGGCTCTTGCCTCTCAGCTTGAAGAGCAAGGTTGGATGGTTGAGGATCATCCAAACTCAGCTGGTAGCTCTCGAGTGCTGTGATCTTGCCAAGTACATCCTTCATGGTCTTGTTCTTGAGGTCACCTTGCAAGGTGAAGGTGATGATGGACTCATACTTGGGGTCTTTGAATAGCCTCAAGAATCTTCTTATCACCTCAACAGGCTTCAGCTTGAAGTCATCCCCAAAAGCATTGATCTCCTCCATAAGTACATGAAAGCGAGAATAAACAGTGTTAGCTCTCTCATGTGGTAATCTAGTGAAGTTATCATACTTGTTCTTCAGCACATAGTATCTTTCCTCTTTGACATCACTGGTACCCCCATGGTGACCCTGAACCTCAGTCCAGATACCATGTGCTGTGGAACTAGCATCCAACCTAGCAAAAACATCCTTAGATATGCATGCAAACATAGCATTCTTGGCCTTAGCGTTGTTCTTAATGAAATCAGGTTCAAGCAGGTTCACATCCGTATCAGACTCGTGAGTCACCATCCATATCTCTAGATCAAGGGACTCCAGATAGTCTTGCATGAGAGCCTTCCAATGCCCGTAGTCCTTCCCATCAAAAATGGGAACACTCCCCACCTATCCCGACATCCTTACTCAAGGCGGTGAAGCCTCAAAGATGAGCACTTGGCTCTGATACCACTTATAAGGACCAAAGGCGTACTGAGAGGGGGGATGAATCGGTTAGCCGCTCACAAATCCAAATAATTCAATTTACACTACTAGATCCTAGCAATCGTTACAACCTAACAAGTCTATAGGCCAAGTCCCTACACATACTAGTGTTCATGATGATGGCAAGCGCCAAAGCCAAACACACTAGCCTATGCAAGGCACAATTCAACCAAGTTACTAGAGCACATGAATGCTCATGATTTTTTCCCGATGTCTCGGAATGATGACACCTTCCCCTACTCCTCGTTGGACCACTCCCACAGGAGTAGCGGTCCCTCCCGCCACCATCGTGGAGTTCTCGCCCACGAGCCCGCAATCACTCCCGGAGTGAAGACGTGGTGCGCGTCACCGATACCACCAAGCCATAAGCTCGCCTCCCTCCAGAATTTGCCGGACTCCCCGAGCCGACATGGGTGCTCACTAGCGATGCCCCTTTCACCGGCGGGCTCAAACTGTGTACAAACATGGGACAGCCTTCACAACCAATCATGATAGGCTCGATCACCGACACCTAACCAGTCTAGGTCTCACCATAGACCAAGAGTAACAACCTAGATCACACCCTCAAGGACACCTAGCCTTAGATATGCAAGATCACTCCTTGTTACTCTCACTAGCACTCTCAAGAGATGCAATATCTCCTCGTAGTGCTCTCCTCTTTGCATCTTGGCTCTCACCAAATGCTCCAAGCAATTCCACTGGCCAAGAGTGGTCACCACGACCCCAGCGACCAAGTTATATAGGCTTTCAACCTCAAACAAAGTCAACAGATATTGTTGGCACCAGAATTTGGACCGGTCCCATTGATCAGCGACAAGGGTTCAGAATCGGCTGAGCCAAGAGAAGTTTGACGGCCGAAGGAAATAAAGCGGGCATGTATGGGTTATTTTATCTCTTTCTATTTTCTAGTTTAGGTTAGTTTAAATAAATCTAGTCGGTATGTTAGAGTCCTGACCGAGTCGGGTCAGAATCCCTTGCATGGGGTTATAAGTATGTAATAGGATCTGTACGAGAAAAAACAACACTTTCATTCAATACAATTTGGCGCATCGCCAAACTTTTTCTCGACGACGTCCTCGTCTCGCGCGGGCTGCATCGGTTCCGATCTCGGCGAGAGACTTGGATTAGCCACCCTCAAAAATTCTATCGACTCCAACTAGTACTTTCTCATTGATTTGATATTCTAGTTGTTATCTATAGAATTGCTAGTTATCTGGTAATTAGATCTTTATTTGGCTCATATTATCAATTTAGATTGCATTACTGTCTCGGCTAGGTCCGATCTTCTGCGATTTCCTTGGGTTTTATAGGCTGAATTTTAGATCTTTTATTCGAGTCATTCGATCGATCCTATTTACATTTAGATTAAATCTAGCTCTATTTGCCGTGTTTGAACACTGTCTCGATTAAGTTCAATCTATTCGAATTAGCGAGACTGCATTGACTTTGATCTCTTGCTAGGATTATAGGGTTAGATTCGATCTATTTATAGGCAGAGTTGATACAGTTCTGTCGGTACGTTTAGCCGACAGGTTATCACGGTTCAATCGGCTTCTCGGTGTTTTGCCTATTTATTGTTGTATATTAGAAGTCGATTGCCCTCTTTAATTTAATAAGATTTAGATCTATGATCTTGAGGCACATTTGCAATACCAGCTATCAAATCTATCGACTTAGTACTATCGACAGGGAGAGTCGTTGCATGATTACTATATTCCTATCGACTCTGGCCTGTCGACTTTACTTCATCGGCAGAGCAAGTTTTGCGTGTCTTTCATAGTTTTATCGACTTTGCTCTTCCTTATCGGCACTGTTTATGAGATATTTAATACTCATTTATTGAATTGCCGATGAACCGATTCAAATCAGCCGATTAGTTTATATTAATAATATCCTTCACTATTTATAGCCATCGGCTGGTTTTCACTAACAGTGATTATCGGCTTTCTTCACCGGCCTGTCTTAGGCCGGTGACCCGTAGAATTTAACCATTTGTCTCTTTGTGAATTTGTAGGAAAAATCGATTGGCACGTCCCAGTTTCTGTATTGAGCCAGCACTAGAGCTAAGCAGATCTCCCAGGTCAAACTCATAAAACCTACTAAAGATTACAATAGATCGGACCTAACAGAGACAGTATTACAACTAAAAGTTGATAGTATAAATGGAATATCAAATCAATGAGAAAGCACTAATTGAAGTCGATAGAATTACCGAGGTTGACTAATCCAAGTCTCTCGCCAAGATTGGAGCCGATGCAGCCCACACGAGACGAGGATGTCGTCAAGAAAAGGTTTGGCGATGCGCTGAATTGTATTGAACAAAAAAAAATGTTCTCCCTTCACGTACAAACCCTATTACATATTTATAGCCCCGTGCAAGGGGTTTTGACTCGACTCGGATAGGACTCCTAAACAAATTGTCCTAATTTCTTTCTAAATAAAATCTAAACTAAAAAAGAAAGAGATAAAATAACCCTATCGGGCCCACTTTATTCCTTTCGTTAGTTGAGCTTTGCTTACTTTGGCCGACTTCAACTCTCCGCCTCTGACCAATGGAACTGGTCCAAATTCCGGTGCCAACACTACTATATGTGGATGATGTCTGGCCGATCCCATGCTGTCCTCCCATGACTTCCTCGGAGGGCGCGATCGATGTGGTAAGCGTAGTCATCCCTGTAGCTTTTGGTAGCTTGATTATTTTGTCGACCACTTGTTTCCTGACCCAAAAATTTGGCCTATGTTCCTTGGACGCAGTCCGACTTGACGAGCCACCTTTGTTCACGGGCCTTGAAGCTTCTAGAGGATGCGCACCTAAGGGTGGCGAAACCGCTTCCGAGATGCGGAAGCCCGTGAAGCGAAGAAACAGAAGCAGAGCGCCAAGGACACGAAGCTTTGGAGGAGGCTAGATCAGGAGAGGGAGAAAGTGCAACGTCGGGACAGGGGCGAGGCCACGAACACCGAGTGTTTGGCCTTGACGGAGAAGCCGACGGCTTGGAAGACGAGGAGGGTGGTGGAGGACATGTTGCTCCCCCCTATGATGTTATCGCAAGTGATGTGGCAGGTGGCGATGGTGATGACGATGAGGTTGACACTGGTTTGGCAGCGGTGCTGCATGCCGCCCCTTTCGTTGAGGGCTCAACCTCGAGGTCCTAGGGTGCCATGTTGGAGGCTCGTCCGAGCGAGCCGCCGGTCATAGGGGAGGCGGAGGGTTTGGCTGAGCCACAAGCCATAGTTGAGTAGATAGACCGAGTCGATGTGGTGTCATCAGCGGCGGACGGTGGAAGTGAGAGGGTGCAGCCCCGGAGGCCAAGGGAGCCAGCTGGCGGCGGAGGAGACCGTAGCCGGTCGGCTGCGGAGCAGGTGATCGTCATTCCCCTTGTGAGGGCGGAACTAGAGGTCGTCCCGTCCGCCGTTGCCTCAGAGAAGCAGGGGCACGACATGGGGTCGATGGGCGACGCGCCCTCGGTAAAGTGTCGGACTGTCATGAAGAGGTGCAATCCTAGCCTCTTTACGCCAGCAAAGACGGTCCATGCCGTGGTGGCGGCGCAAATGCGCGAGGCGAGCAAGAGGGCATCAAGTGCCCCGGATGCCATTGCCTCATCCGGTGCGGCGATGGATCCCGAGGTGATCTCCCAGACGGATGGGGGCATGGCTCCTCGGCATCCACCGAAGAGGCTCCAGCGGCAGCACTCAGCTTGGCCGCCCTATTGGCTCCGAGGTTCTCTGCTGTGTCTTCCGAGGAGGTCCCGGTGGCACTTGGGACGGCTGCCCCAGCGGTTATAGGGTCTTGTGCTGCTGCACCCGCTCTAGGTGTTCCGGTGGATGTGGCTGGCGCATCGGTTCGACGGCCGGTCATTAACCTGGCAAGCGGCTGGCTGCCGTCCGGTGCATTGAAAGTGGTGCAGTGGCCACCACGGTGCATTCTGTCGAGGCCCTCCCTCGTGTCATCAGAGAGGAAGAGGTTTATTGACAGCTGCAATGGTGTCGGCCTTGACTTCGCTAAGTATTCTGGTGTAGTCATACGGAGGTTTCAGGACGAAGGCGAGGCGGTCCTTGCCGATCTCTGTAATGCTCACCTTGAGCTAGAGGCAATAAAGGGCCGCGTGGAGTCGCTCGAGGCACTGCTGAAGGATGCGGAGGACCATGGATTCGAGCTTCAGATGGAGCTGTACGAGCTGCAAAGCGCGGACGAGGGGCATAGTGGTCTCCTCGGGCAGCTAGAGCTGGCGCTAGCGGGCGCACAGAAGGAGCGGGATGGTGCTCTGGAGAAGTCGGCTGCTAGCACTGAGGCTGTGCAGAGGCTCGAGGAGTCGTTGCGCTCGGAGAAGCTACAGCGCGACTAAGCCGTTGCGGGGGCCAAGGCTTCGGCCGATGCCACGGCTAAGCACCTGGCGCAACTGCAGGAGGTCCGCAAGGCCAGGGAAGGTACGGCTTCTTTCCCTTGTCGCGTTCTTCTTTGCTGATTTTCACATCGTTTCTTACTGCCCCAGCTAGTTGGTGCAGCGCTAGAGGAGAGGCTGGCCAAAGTGGAGGAGTCTCTTCACCGGGTCGTCACGGAGAAGGGCGAGCTACGCACCGTGCTGGGAAGGCGGCACGAGAGCTTCAGGTCCCTGTACCGCCTGGTACCTCGCTGGCATCGCAGGTCGAGAGCTTGATGTCCTCGGGTCACGAGTGGATATGGCGTGGGATGCGCTTTGGAGTGCGTATTGTCTTTGCCGTACTCGAGACGCATTTTGTGGAGGTGGACTACGAGGCGCTGAGCCTTGGTTACCTCGACCATACTTCTGAGGAGATGGCCCGGACCCGCACCGACTCCGAGCCCCATGCCGATATCTTAGCTGCAAAGTGTGAAGAAGAAGTGCTCCCAAAGGTCCGACCGACTCGACTGTGAACTTGCTCTACTCATGGCTTACTTTGTTTGTTGCCGCAGTGAGGTTTGAGGCCAAGGGATCAGGTCGAACAGAATTGTGATTTTCGGAAAAAGTGTGAGGTGTTGTGTGCCTTCTAGCCCCCGAGCGATGCTTGTCCCCTAGAAAGGGGAGCGAGGGTCGCTGAAGAGTAGGTGGTACGCATGGAAATTGAACTAGGAGAGATTCTAAGGGTAGAATTTTCGTAGCTGTGAGATGTTCCATGCGTTCTTGAACTCCTCGCCCTCCAAAGTCTTGAGCTTGTAGGTGCCGGGTTGGATCACTTGGGAGATGATGTACGGTCCTTCCCAGGGCAGTAAGAGCTTGTGTCGACCCCTGTTATCTTGAAAACTACATAAGACGAGATTGTCGATGAGGAGGCCTCTGCCTCTTACATTTCTGTCATGGTAACGGTGGAGTGCCTGTTGGTACTTGGACGAATGTAGAAGTGTGATGTTTTGCTCCTCGTCTATTTGGTCCATCGCGTCCCTAAGTGATGCTTCATTCCCCTCTTCGTTGTAAGTGCGCACCCACGACACGCCATAGTCTAGGTCCATGGGCAGGATTGCCTCGGACCCATTAACAATGAAGAAAGGCGTGAAACCTGTTGCTCGACTCTGGGACGTGTGAAGGCTCGAGAGCACGGCGTAGAGCTCGGTCGCCCATCGACCGTTGAATTGTTTCAAACGGTTGAAAATGACAGTTGACTCAAAGATTTGAGGCTTCAACCCCTAGAGTATCGTGTCGTTTGCTCGCTCAACCTGGCCATTTATTTTAGGGTGGACGACGGTGGCCCAGTCGACGCGAATGTGGTAGTCATCACAGAACTTTAGAAATTTCTTCCCCGTGAACTGTATGCCATTATCTGGGACTATGGCGTTCGGGACTCCGAATCAATGGATAATGTCAAGGAAGAACTCGACCGCCTCCTCGGATCAGATTTTGGCGAGCGGGCGTGCTTCTATCCACTTGGTGAACTTGTCAATTGCGACAAGTAGGTGGGTTAAGCCTCCGGGAGCCTTTTTGAGCAGCCCGACCAAGTCTAGCCCCCAGACTACGAAAGGCCATGTGAGGGAGATGGTCTGGAGGGCCTGGGCTGGAAGGTGAGTCTAGCATTCGTAATACAGGCAACCCTTATAGGTCTTGACTATGTAGGTGGCATCTCCCACGGCAGTCGGCCAGTTAAAATCTTGGCGGAACGCATTGCCTACGAGGGTTCGTGGTGCGGCGTGGTGGCCGCAGACCCCCTGTGGATGTCAGCGAGGAACTTGATGCCTTTGTTGATGGGAATACAATGTTGCATGATCTTCATGATGCTACGCTTGTAGAGCTCCCCGTCAACCAAGACAAAAGACTTGGCGCGTCGATAGAGCCACTTGGCTTCGGTCCCGTTGGTGGGAAGTGTGCCCCGTGTTAGGTACTCAACGTACGGGATTCTCGAGTCGTTCGGGATGACCGCTCGCTCGACATGAGGATCGATTTGCTCGACCTCTGGATCATCCGACGGGTCGTATGGGTCGATCATTTCAGTAGGCCGATCAATCTCCATGACTTTGGCCCCCGGTGGGGTCGGAGCTCGACCAGCCCTCGGGTCCGTTCCGCTCGACTATTGATTGGGCTCCACGGGGTCGCTCGACCCTTTGTCGAGTCTTAGGGTCTTCCCGAGTCAAACCGAAGGCTGATGCTGATCATTGGCGAAGATTGCAGGTGGGATAAGCTCCCGACTGGACCCCCTTTCGGCCAGCGCATCAGCCGCCTCATTGACGTGCCGCTGGATAAGCTTGAGCTCGGGTCCATCGAACTTGCCTTCGAGCCTACAAACCTCTTGGCAGTGGAGTGCCATGGTATCACTACGACAGCTCAATTCCTTCATGATAGGGTCGATCACGAGCTGGGAGTCCCCTCGGATCTTGAGCCATCGGATGCCAAGCTTGATGGTGATTTTGAGCCCATTCACAAGCGCCTCGTATTCGGTGACATTGTTTGAAGCGGGGAAATGCAAGCGAATCGCATATTTCATATTTATCCCAAGCAGAGAGACGAAGACAAGACCGACACCAACTCCCATCCTCATAAGATATCCATCAAAGTATATCACCCAGTACTCCTGATCGATCGAAGCGGGCAGGATCTGTGCCTCAGTCCATTCCGCCATGAAATCGACGAGGGATTCGGACTTGATGGCCGTCTGAGGCTAATACATGATGTCGTGCCCCATTTGCTTGAGGGCCCACTTCACTACCTTACCCGCCGAGTACCTATTTTGTATGATTTCTTGGAGGGGGAAGGAACTTACTATATGAATCGGGTGAGAGTAAAAGTAGTGCCAGAGTTTGCGCCTCGCGACCATCACTGCGTAGAGGATCTTGAGGATTTGCGGGTATCTAGTCTTTGAGTCTGACAGGACCTTGCTGATGTAATATACGGTGTCCTGCACCACGAGGGCATTCCCTTCCTTCTCTCGCTCGACCACGAGCGTGGCGCTGATGACTTGAGTCATCGCCGCGACGTAGAGCAGGAGTACCTCGTCCGGGAGCGGCGGAGTCAACATGGGGGTGTTGCTGAAAACACGCTTGACCTCGTCGAGCCTGGTCTGTGCCTCGGGCATCCGTTCAAACCGGTCGGACTTCTTCAAAAGCCTGTATAGCGGGAGCACCCTTTCACCGAGGCGTGAAATGAAACAGCTCAGCGCCGCTAGACAGCCCGTGAGGCGCTGCAACCCGTTCAGATTTTGAACCGGCCCATGCGCTCGATTGCAGATATCTTCTCGGGGTTGGCTTTGATGCCTCGTTCAGAAATGATGAATCCTAAGAGCATACCCTTCGGCACCCCAAAAACGCACTTCTCATGGTTGAGCTTGACGTCGTTTCGACACAGCTTAGCAAAAGTGCGCTCGAGGTCGATCACGAGTGTGTCAACTTTCTTAGACTTGACCATGATGTTGTCCACATAGGCTTCGACCGTGTCACCAATCAGATGGTCAAAGCACTTCTGCATGCAATGCTGGAACGTTGCTCCAGTGTGCATTGTTACATAGTAGTACGAACTGAATGGAGTGATGAAAGAAATTGCGAGCTGGTCGGCCTTTTTCGTCGCGATCTGATGATACCCGGAGTATGCATCCAGAAAGCAGGGGGTCTCGCACCTCGCAGTCAAGCCAACTATTTGGTCTAAGCGTGGTAAAGGAAAGGGATCCTTTGGGCAGGCCTTATTCAGGCTCATATAATCAACACCCATTCTCCATTTCCTATTCTTTTTTGGTACAAGAACAGGATTAGCTAACCATTCAGGATGAAATACCTCCTTGATGAATCCGGCTACTTGCAGCTTCGTGATCTCCTCCCCGATTGTCTTGCGCTTCTCCTTGTTAAAGTGGCACAGACGTTGCTTCACCGGTTTGGAGTTTGGCCTAATATTCAAGGAGTGCTCGGCGACTTCCCTCGGAATGCCCGGCATGTCCGAGGGTCTCCACGCGAAGATGTCATCATTCACGAGGAGGAAGTCGACGAGCTCGCTTTCCTATTTGGGGGTGAGGGTGGTCCCCACCCTCAATGTTTTCTCTTGGTCGCCTTTAGGGTCGATCTGCACCTCCTTGGTGTCCTCCGCCGGCTTGAACGTGGCGTTCTTGCGATTGGTATCGGGGGGTGCTCTCGACGACGAACTGACAGATGGTCGCGAGCTCCTGAGTTGACGCTACCGTGGTGGCGGCAAGGTCCCTGCTCTTGGTCTCACATTGATAAGCGCGTTGGAGCGACGCGCTCATGGTGATGACTCCTTTCAGACCGGGCATCTTCAACTTTAGATAGTTGTATTTAGGGACCGCCATGAACTTGGCGTCACACGGTCGCCCAAGGATGGTGTGATACGCACCCGGGAAGTCAACCACCTTGAAGGTGAGGGTCTCGGTCCTGACATTAGATGGAGTCCCGAAGGTCACGGGAAAACTAATTCGCCCGAGTGGGCCTCCCAGGAACGATCCCATGGAAGGGCGCGCCGGTCGGCTGGAGACGCGATCGATCGATTCCTAGTAGGTCGAGGGTATCAACGTACAAGATGTTGACGCAGCTGCCCCCGTCCATCATCACCTTCGTGAGGCGGACCTCAGCAATGATAGGGTCAACCACGAGTGGGTGCCGACCCAGTTGTGGCACGTGAAGCGGTAGTCCGATCGATCAAAAGTTATCCGTAGGTCAGACCACTTGAGGAAAGACGGCGCAGGGGGTTCAGTGGCGAAGACTTCGCGATGCTCAACCTTGGCCGCATGTTGGTTCCCTCAGGCCTTGGGCCCCATGAAGATCATATGGCATGCTTTGGTGTTGGGGAACACCGGTCCCCCTTGCTCATCGTCGTCGTTCGTGGGGTCTTGCAGCCCCAGTTCCGACACTTTCTCTGATTCTCCCTTCTTCGCCTCCTCTCGGACAAATTTCTTCATCATGGAACAGTCCTTGAGGAGGTGCTTGACGGAGATTCCATGGTTTGGGCACGGGTCGTTCCACTTCTTCTCGAAATGGTTTGGCGCCTCCCCGGCTGCAGGCCTCGGCAGTTTGCGCTCGGCGGCGGCTACAACGGGGTTGCGCCCAGCCCACGACTTGTTCTTCCTCTTCTTCAGCCAGTCTTTGCCCTTGCCTTCCGGAGAGCGGTTGAGGTCTGCCCCCACGCACTCTTCGCCAGAGGTGAAGCTCGTGCCAATGAATAAAAGCTCGCGAGTCGTGCGCAGGCCCTTGCAACCCAGCTCGTGGATGAGTCGCTCCGATGTCGTGCATCACCCATGTTGGCAACTCATTGCACTTCTTGCTGAAGCACCGGATGTAGTCACGGACGGACTCGCCAGTCTTTTGTTGGCTGTTTTTGAGGTCCTAGGGGTTACCCAGGCGGACGTAGGTCCCTTGGATGTTCCCGACAAAGATGTCTCTCAGATCGCCCTAATTGTAGATCTGGCCCTCAGGGAGGTGCTCGAGCCGAATCAGCGAGGTATAGCGATAGGTTACGGATGATGGTGAGGTCATCGATTGCTCCCCCCCCCCCTCCCCACGCTGATGAGGACATCACCCTTATGGATACACCCAGCACTCCGCCAACCAAAATGCAAGTTCATGTGCGACAACTGAATTTACGGGTGAGCTTGTTCCTAATGATTCCTTTATCTGATTTTGAGAATAGATTGCTACCTAATGAATTAATTGTTGTTAGAAACCATGGAGATGAAGATGAGATAGCTGGGGAGGTGATTGGAGACGTGATGGGCCAGCAAGGACGTCCAAGCCAAGGTGGAGGCCCAATCAAAACCGACTTCGAGTCTGTTTTGGAGCCCAGGACCAGTCTGCACTAAAACAGACGTCCAGGATGCATACGGACTTGGATTTGTTTGTTCTATATATTCTTGGAAAGATAACGAAAAGGCCTTTCCAACCCAACCGGTCCCATGTCAAAATTCGTCTCGAGCTGTCGGCAATCGCCAAAACAATTGGACTTCCAGAATCTATCCTGGTGCTGTGACACCGTAATCAGTCTTTGGGCCATGTATCGAGTTGAACCCACTTAGGGCTGCGTCCAGGGGGTCTTGCACAATCCTAGGGTCCTCATATACAGCCGCCGCCTCTTCATTAGGGTTTGGGTTTTGCTTAGATCAATTCTATTCATAAACAGTGTCGCCGTTCATCGGTTTGTGAGACCCCAACTTTGAGAGTTTAATCATACATCTGCAATTGTGTTGCATTCTTCTTTTTTCTTGCTTGTGTTCTTGATTTGCAGGCAAGGATAAGCCTTCTCGGCGAGGTCAATCGTTCTTGAACGGTTGATAACCAGAGGAGACGTTGTGCTGCGATTGCGGGGTTCAGAACGTGTCGTTCGGAAGCCGGATCGATTTGTGTATCGCCTCCGCCTTAATCAAGATTATCAGAACCTATCGGAAGATCGGGAACCCTTGTCCATATCAAGTGGTAATCAGAGCTTCAGGTACACCGTTAGGTTCGCCCTTATCCTCGTTATTTTGTTCAATCCTAGAGTCCAGAAAATTGCCCTACAAAAATATTTGTTCGTCGTGTTTCCGCTGTCCTACACCCCCCTTGTGCCTTGCAATTTTCAGTTTAGTTTATTTCTGTGAATTTTAGTCCCTATAAAGTCATTGTGTTGCTGGTCTAGCGCTTGTTCTTTGGTCTTGTTTGAGTCGTGCATATCCTTGTCATAGACAAACAAGAGAAAAAATCAGTG
This sequence comes from Eleusine indica, assembly GCA_030378355.1. Classification (NCBI taxonomy): domain Eukaryota; kingdom Viridiplantae; phylum Streptophyta; class Magnoliopsida; order Poales; family Poaceae; genus Eleusine; species Eleusine indica. The sequence goes on from CM059500.1 coordinate 34,086,035, forward strand.
TTGCACATGTTAAGATAAGAGTATTGCTGGAATTGTGTGCACTAAATATTTCTTTAACATCTAGCCTTCTACTTTCGTGTGCAAAAGAAAATTAGAGTGCTCTGCTGCTGTCTCATTGTGATGAAAAGCCAACCAATTAGTGCTTGATCTTGTTATAGAAGTTTGTTTTAGTTGTGCTATTACAAGAATCCTTTTGCTGCACTTGTAGTAAGAAAAAAAATATATTCTAGGGTTCCATTGGTTGTAAAATTTGTAATACGTTGCTGCAGTTCTGATTCTCAAGAAAAGAAAAGAAAAAGGCAAAAGTGCACAAGAGAAAAAGCCGCACAAAAAAAAAGAAGTAGAAAAAAGAAAAGATACAAATTCAGAATTGCTTGCATCCTTTATGTCCTTTGTTGAGTCATTTGCTTGCTTGCTTGAACTAGGTCCGAGACAAGTTTAGGCCGGTGACATAGACTAGCTTGGGACTATTATTCAGTTTTGCAACTTCTGAATTGAAATTTTGCTAATCCTTGCTACCTAATATTGCCTATCCAAGCTCTATATATTTCCTTCTGAACAGGCACAAATGTTTTTGACTCTCACAATCATCAGTTCACACTCTCCAAAGTATCCTTTGCTTGTTATAATTAAGAACTTTGTAAGAGCTTGATAAGATGCTTCCCTTTGCTTGTTGAGAGTTTACACTGTGATCACATAGTAGTGATAGGAAAATATACTTCCATGTGTTTCCTTGTTTGCTACTAACAATGACAGGTTACGCCACTCATGGTGATGATTCAACGTCGTCTAATGAGAACAATATGAGTGATGTAGTATAAAGAGTGCTCAGTCCTCAAATGGAGAAGGTAGAGCAAAATCAATTGAACAATTCATTTCAGACTCACTTTGTTGTCAAGGATCGACGTTGTCGTGTTATCATTGATGGATAGAGTAGCCGCAACATCGCAAGTTTAGAATTAGTAGAGAAGCTTGGATTGACAACACAGCCATATCCGTGTCCATACTACATCCAATGGGTAAATTCTTTTGGTAAGATAAAGGTAGATAAAATTGCACGTATTGAATTTTTTATTGGTTCTTATAAGGATAGTGCAGAATTTGATATAGTACCTATGCAAGCATGTCATTTGTTATTGAGTAAACCTTGGATTATTACAAATAATGCTTCGCACAATGCCATTATAAATAGCTACTCATTTAAATACAATGATAGAAAAGTTACTCTTAAACCTATGACCACTGCTGAAATTTTAGAAGAGGATCAACAAAGGCTTGAAAGGAGAAAGAATGAACCGTTTAGGAAAGAATGGACTGTTTCAAATGTTGCAACACTTACATCAAAATCTGAATTAGATGATGAACATATTTTCTTGCCTCTTCTTGCAACTAATAGATTTCAGGTTCTACATAAAGAAGAGGATAGTGAGAAAGATGAAGAACATGATGTTGCTTCAGGTAAGAGCTTTCTTGATGTGATGAATTGTTCCAATAATCTTGTTGTATTGGAACCTTGTCTTGATTTGCCTTTGCCACAAGTTGATTTATCTACTGATCCTTATGATAAAGAGGAGTTGTGTGCCACTGTTTCACTTATACCTTTGCCACAACAAATGAATAAGCTTGATGTTTTTGCTTATGATTCACCTACTAGTGCTGAAATAAAACATTTGATTTTAATAACATGTGAAAAGGATGAGCAGAAATTATTGTCTTCTCTAAATACTTTGGGTTATATTGAATTTGATGTTCTTTGTGATCTAAATACCGTGGAGAAGCAAATCTTTTCTCAAACCGAATTGCCTTTACTAACAAGAAACGAATTTATGGTGCATAAAGTTTATATTTGCTCAAACATGAATACTCCTTGTGTTGTACAACCAAATGATGAACTAGAAAACTGCAATAACAATTACCATGTCATGTCATGTTTTTCTAGTGTTTTTAAGATCACACATTTTCTATCTTGTCATAAGAGGGAGAATGACGTTTATATTGCTGAGCAAGTTTTCATAGAGGTCATTAATTTGCATGGCATGCGTTCTATTGTAGTTTCACATTGTGATGATAAATTTTATAATGCATATAAATATGAGTTGTATCCCAAGTTTGGGAATAGTTCCACAATTAATATTTCAGATTTGAGACCATACATGGGAGAAAGAGATGACCTCGAGTCGAGGACGACTCTAATTCAAAAGGGGGAGAATGATGAGGACATCACCCTTATGGATACACCCAGCACTCCGCCAACCAAAATGCAAGTTCATGCGCGACAACTGAATTTACGGGTGAGCTTGTTCCTAATGATTCCTTTATGTGATTTTGAGAATAGATTGCTACCTAATAAATTAATTGTTGTTAGAAACCATGGAGATGATGATGAGATAGCTGGGGAGGTGATTGGAGACGTGATGGGCCAGCAAGGACGTCCAAGCCAAGGTGGAGGCCCAATCAAAACCGACTTCGAGTCTGTTTCGGAGCCCAGGACCAGTCTGCACTAAAACAGACGCCCAGGATGCATACAGACTCGGATTTGTACGTTCTATATATGCCTGGAAAGATAATGAAAAGGCCTTTCCAACTCAACTGGTCCCATGTCAAAATTCGTCTTGAGCCGGTGGCAATCACCAAAACAATTGGAATTCCAGAATCTGTCCTGGTGCTGCGACACCGTAATCGGTCTTTGGGCCATGTATCGAGTTGAGCCCACTTAGGGCTGCGTCCAGGGGGTCTTGCACGACCCTAGGATCCTCATATACAGCCGCCGTCTCTTCATTAGGGTTTGGGTTTTGCTTTAGATCAATTTTGTTCATAAACAGTGTCGCCATTCATCGGTTTGTGAGACCCCAACTTCGAGAGTTTAATCATACATCTGCAATTGTGTTGCATTCTTCTTTGTTCTTGCTTGTGTTCTTGATTTGCAGGCAAGGATAAGCCTTCTCGACGAGGTCAATCGTTCTTGAACGGTTGATAACCAGAGGAGACGTTGTGCTGCGATTGCGGGGTTCAGAACGTGTCGTTCGGAAGCCGGATCGATTTGTGTATCGCCTCCGCCTTAATCAAGATTATCAGAACCTATCGGAAGATCGGGAACCCTTGTCCACATCACATGTGAGGCGGTAATCTTCAAGCCAGAGCCCAGGGTCCATCTCGCCATCGTACTTGATGACGGTCGCAGGTGCTCGGAAGCGCTGGGGGAACTCGGCGCTGCTGATACGCGAGCTAAAGACCCATGACTCTCGCGGGCTCAGGCTCCGGCTCCTCTTCTCATCAATGTCATTGTACTGTCCACCTCAACGTGACCAGTGGCCCCTTTCCTTATTCAACCGCTCTTTCCCGAGCCGATACGCTTTGAGTGTAAAGTACACATCACGGTCGGGTCCAACCTGGTCATGGACCGTGGCTTTTTTGGGTGCGCCCTATTGGCATTTCCCAAGTGCCCCTTTTATATGTGAATGTTACCCCAATTAGAGCATAATTGATACTAATTTAGGTCATTTACCTGTGATATTATCTATATATTTGTATATGCGTTGTTTTGGAGCTTTATTGCAGAAACAGGTAAAATTGGTGATTAATGCGATGATGGAGAGGACAGGAGTCCAGAACAGACGAAAAGCACTGAAGAAGCCCAGTGCGCCGATCGGCGCAGCCTATGAGCCGATCGGCGCAAGGGTGTTTGTCGCAATCCTATATCAAAATATAGAGTGTGCCATACAGGATCGCCTCGGGAGATGATTAACAAAGTAACCATACATAGCGTTCACACATGAACATCCATCATTTACAAGGATACATCATTAAATGCATAGTATTACAAGTTCTAGAGTCACTGCAGAAGCAAATTTAGTTACACTACCATACACCTATTCTTGGTTCAGATTCCATAATTAGGCAGAGGTGGAAAGTACGACAAAACATGACGTAGAACCTAAGTAAACCATGCCGGCCCTAGGGCAATGGCTCACTCATCTAGATTAGGGGAGCTGGGGACCCATTCAATGGTCCAGTTCTGGGGCTCCTCACCTTCCCACACAACTTTGTTACAACAGTCACAATAAGTAGCTTGAGGAACACCTGAAAACCACATAATCGCAAAGCCTAAGTATTCAGCATACTCCGCAAGACTTACCCGTCCAAAGGTTTACTAAAACCGACTCCTAATATGCAGGGGGCTAAACGGCTCATTTGGTATTTGCATAAAAGCACCTAATAATTCTATGCTATGATGCTTATTCTTTAACCAAGATTTTAATTGCTTATTGCAGAAAATTAACTGTAGTTGAACCTAGCTAGCTGCTAAGACTGTACAAATATAAAGAACAATACAACATAGCAATATGTAGCCGCAGAGTAAATAAATTTCAGCAGCATAACCAAACACCTCTACTTAAAGTATCATCGCCACTGCTCGAACAAGAGGTACTCATAACCGCGAGGGACGGCAATTCGAATCGATTTAAATTCTGCAGGAGAATAACCCAAGTGCACGACATACGCATCATTTAAGAACACGTATGGCCACCGTTCATAAGATTGCGATAAAGTCGATCCGGGGCCATCGATCCCGAGTACACGTCCTCCCCGCGATACAGTACTTCGTACCCGAGGCTTAACCCGTGCACTCTCCAGCGGTCCTCAACCCGGGCATCCACCGTGCCAATCACATCACCTCTGGATCGATGAGTAATACCGTCCAACAATACGGCACCCAAGTTACTAGGTTTACCAATTCCCATATAAAGGTATGCACTTGGTACTGTACAATACTTGTCCGCGGAGTTGCAATGATAGGTTCTCAAATTTTAACCAATTTCCTTCTTCATGTGAATCACGATTGAATCAAGTGATCTCATAGCCTACCATTGACTCCACTAATTTAAGCCTAGCAGTTGCTAACGAAAAGGCTTACTACATAACTAATTATAGGTCATAGTTTGTTTATGCACGTGGGTTTCCATCCAAGCCCTATACCTAATGCACAATACAATATTCCTATATTGTGACAAAATAGAAGGACTCGGAAATCAATAGGTGTGCACCGGGGCTTGCCTTGGGTGTGATCGTAGTTAGAGTTTTCGACGAGGCTTAGCTCAACTTCGGGCTCCTCGGGGTTGCTTGCCACGGCCTTGCTCTCGGTCTCACTTCCTAGTCAATGCAGTCCAATGCACGGTAAGGATTTGGACGATGATTCATGGTACTTCCTCAATAAATAGAATTGACGGAATGATGCTCATGCATGAGATGGTATGCTTGCATAACATTCTGGGCAACTACTTAATTTAAGGGGACAAACTTCTAATTAGGAAGTATGAGGCATTGCAATTAATAAGCATATCACCTATATCTCAAATAAAAGCATACCTCTGGTGCTAGGGAATTAACAAGGTATTTTTCATCGTTGTGTTAAGGCCTACTTAGCAGACATGCAAAGCCTCTGAACTAAATTCCTATTAGGGAATTTAAAAAAAAGATTCACTTGCCAATTATAATAATTATGTAAAGGAACATAGAAACTTTATATTGCAAAGTTAAACACTAGCATGTATCTCCTTAATTAATCTCCTACAAGTTGATGTGCACACTTTTAAATATAACCCTAAACCTATCTAGATATGTATAAGCTACTTATGAAACATGAGCATACAATGGGGAATAATAAACCTTACTGCAAGTCAAGATTAACATGTTGCATGAACAGTCCCAAAGATGAATTTTATCCCTAATAATAACTATATGCATATACAAGGCAATATTTACATAGAAATTCCTTAAGCTAATTATGAATGAGCTAATTAACAGTAAAAAGCATACTGATGGCGCCCAAAATTTTTACATGGAAATTTATAGACATGTAGAAATTCCCAAAGAACAGGAGTACTAAATTTCATGATTAAAATCCTACCCAAGAATTCATATAAATTCATTTACTGAAAAGTGAGATTATGCAATAACACTAATAATTTGCATAAAAATGGAAACGTGCTTCTGCAGAAAGTTTAGAGATGCCATGATATGCTTACTGAACAATTTTCATAATTTTACCATTTATATATTTTTACTTATGAATTTAATACTCTTAGTAAAGTTCTAACTTTGGTGGTTTAATTTAATAAACCTATTGCATAACTTTGGTGCTCATCTTGTTTTTCTGGTAGAGGAGAATTTTATGAATCCAACAAAATTGGTTTCATGAACATTGGATTTTTATTTCTCGAGTTATGAATTTTTGAATGTTTTATCAAAGTTGGGACTAAATTACAGAAATGCCACTCGGCATTTTTCAAATGCCCAAGGGCGCGCGCGCGCGCGGTCGACGGCGCCGGCGAGCTCGGGCCAGCGGCCAAACGGCGGCACGGCCAGGCCAACGTCCTTTGCCCAAGTGCTCAACGTCTCACGGTGACCCCGTGGCACCGGTCGGCGACCAACGGGAGGCGCCGGAGGTGGCCGGCGGCGAGCGGCGGAGCAGGGGGGTGTATGGCGATGTCACGCGGCGAGCACGGCGAGCGAGAGGGGTCGGGGAGTGGCTGGAGAGCATCACCTTGGTGCGGGGATTGACGGCGTGGAGGAGCTGGTCGACGAGAACGGCTGGAGAGGGGGTCTCGTCGGCGGGGTGGGAGGAACCCGACGGCAGCGGCTCTTTCCCTCGTCAATTCCAGCGAGGTCGCTGCAACAGAGAGGGAGCGGGTTAGGGGCACACTAGTGGAGGTACTTGCACACCGATTTGAGCAAAAAAGTAGGAAACGGGGAGCTGCCTAAGTGGAGCTCAACGTGACGGCGGCCATGGCGGAGGGAAACAGGGGCGGCGCTCGATTTTAGCCGCTGCTTTTACCGGGGATGGAGATGGGGGGTGTTGGGGTTCCTAGAGCGACGAGAGAGAGCAGAGGGAGGCGTGGGAGAGTGCAAGCGTTGGGAGAGTGGGAGAATAGCCATGCCGCTGTGGCGCTTATAGCCGAGAGAGAGAGGGATCGGGGGGGGGGGGGGGGGGGGGGGGTTGAGCTGGCCGGAGGAGAGTGGCTCGTCGGTGGAGGGCTTTCAAGGCTGCGCCGGTGGCACAGCAACGGGCAGGCGGAGCAGTGGCCGGGATGGGCAGGAGAGAGGAGGTGATCGGTGGCCGGCGGGGGGGGGGGGGGGGGGGAGGGTACGGCGGTGTCGATCGGTGAGTGGACCAAGGATAGAGAAAGCGGTTGACCCCTTTTGACTGGAACAGCGCTCTGTACTCTGCTAAATTCTCCAAGTTTTGCTGCTTCAATCTTCATGCCAATTTTTGTGCATGTCCAGAAAACCCTATCCTCCAACTTTTCTTTTGAGGCCATGTAGAAATTCTTTTTGGAGAATTTATGAAAAATCCTGGAACAGAGGTACTTTTCTCCGCACTTAGGGAAATTTTAATGGTATTAAACCTTTACCAACAATTCTGATAAATTCCCCAAAATTCCTTCTTGACATGATCCACTGGAATGTGCAAAAATATTGGCACACTTTTATTGAGTTTTGTAAAGTTTGTGAAATGTTATTAATTGGCCAAAATTGTGGATTTAATCAATTAAATTTATTTCCCCTATTTCTTTGCACTTTAATCATTTAAAATTTTTAGATAGACAGCAATTTAACATTAGGGTTAGCTTAATCAACTTTTTGTGACATGGGATGTCACAGCACTCCCCCCTTAAAGAAATCTCGCCCCGAGATTTGTAACTGGATGAACAAAAGAGGGAGGGCGTGGGTGTTTACCGGATTTGCGAGGTCAAGAACTCGGAGAAGTTGGTTTTCAAAAACACCTCTTGCTCCCAAGTGGCTTCATCTTCGGTATGATTGCTCCATTGCACTTTGTAGAAGGTGATGGTCCGATGGCGCGTTACCCGGTCTTTTTGATAAATGATTCAGACGGGGTATTCGAGGTAGGAGAGGTCTTCTTCCAATTGTTTGGTGTCGGAAATGACCACGTCGATCGGAGGCTTTAAACACTTCTTGAGTTGGGATACGTGGAAGACGTTGTGCACTCGCTCAAGATTTTTCGGTAATTTCAATCGATAAGCAACGGCGCTATGCTTCTCCGTGATCGGAACGGGTCTAATGTAGCGTGGTGCTAATTTACCCTTGATTCTAAAACGAGATATACCCTTGTTGGGAGAAACTCGAAGATAGACATGATCTCCCTTTCCGAACTCCAATGGGCGTCTCCTTTTGTTGGCATAGCTTATCTGACGGGATTGTGCTGCTTTCTTGTTAGCTTGAATTTGCCGCACCTTCTCTTCGGCTTGGATGACAAGGTCTGGACCAAAATTAATTCTTTCTCCCGATTCCGACCAATTCAGTGGTGTTCAGCATGAGTGGCCATACAAGGCCTCAAACGGTGCCATTCCCGAACTCTCTTGATAGCTATTGTTGTATGAGAATTCGGCGAACGGAAGGCAATCTTCCCAATTCCCCCGATTGTCCAGAACACAGGCTCTCAATACGTCCTCCAAATATTGGTTCAGTCTCTCGGTTTGACCATCGGTTTGCAGGTGATAGGCAGAACTCCGGATAAGGGTGGTGCCAAGACAAGAATGCAGTTGCTCCCAAAAACAAGCAATAAACTAGGGACCTCGATCAGAGATAATAGTCTTGGGCACACCGTGCAAACATAGGATTCTTGCGACGAAGAGCTCGGCATACTTCTTGGTCGAGTAGGTCGTGTGGACGGAAATAAAATGAGCGGATTTTGTCAACCTATCCACGATAACCCATATGGAATCATGCTTCTTGGGGGTGAGGGGTAACCCAACAATAAAATCCATAGCAATATCCTCCCATTTCCAAGCGGGAATTTTTAATGGGTGCAAAAGACCGGCTTTCCTCAGATGGTCGGCCTTAACGCGCTGGCAAGTATCGCACTCGAAAACATAATGAGTGACTTCTCGTTTCATGCGCGTCCACCAAAACTTTTCCTTTAACCCACGGTACATCTTGTTGCTGCCGGGGTGTATGGAGTATTTGGACAAGTGAGCCTCATCCATAATTTTCTTCCTAATTCCTCCTTCTTCGAAACAACAAGTCGATTGTTGAACCATAGCACTCCATTTTCGTCCTGTCGGAAACATGTAGCTTCATCTTTGCATATCTTTTGTCGAATGTGTTCCATTCCCTTGTCTTCCTTTTGGGCCTCAATAATTTCATCGCGAAGGGTAGGAATAAGAGCTAGATTATACAAGGATCCAAATGGAATGATACAAAGACTTGGTTTGCTTGAATCTGAATTTGGGCAAGCTTCCGTAGAACAAACAATTGCGTGATTGCTTTGATCCTTACGACTCAGGGCGTCGGCAACCACGTTGGCTTTTCTGGGGTGATAATGAATTTCGAATTCATAATCCTTGGTTAATTCTAACCATCTACGTTGCCTCATATTCAGTTCTTGCTGCGTGAATATATACTTGAGACTTTTGTGGTCGGTGTAGAGATTGACAAGGTTACCAAGCAGGTAATGGCGCCAGATTTTTAAGGCTAGGACAACGGACGCCAACTCCAAATCATGAGTGGGATAATTTTGCTCATGCTTTCGGAGCTGTTGGGAGGCATAGGCAATGACACGGCCTTCTTGCATAAGCACACAACCCAACCCGGTGCCGGATGCATCACAGTAGACATCGAACGGTTTGGTAATATCGGGTTGAGCCAAAACCGGGGCAGTTGTCAAATGCTTCTTGAGTGACTGGAAGGCTTCCTCACATGCACTACTCCACTTAAACTTAGCATCTTTTTCCAGCAGCTTGGTCATAGGCTTGGCAATGCTTGAGAAGTTGGGAATAAATTTCTGATAATATTCGGCAAAACCAAGGAAGCTACGAATTTGCTTGACCGATTTCGAAGCTTTCCAATTCAGCACATCTTCTACCTTGGTAGGATCGACGGCTACTCCTTCCGCTGAAATGATATGACCCAAGAATGGAACCTGCTTTAGCCAAAATTCATACTTGCTAAATTTCGCGTAAAGTTGGTGATCTCGGAGTCGTTGCAGAACAATGCGGAGATGTTCGACGTGTTCTTCCTCGGACTTGGAGTAGATAAGGATGTCGTGAATGAACACAACCACAAACTTATCCAACTCTGGCATAAACACGGAATTCATCAAATACATGAAGTGGGCTGGAGCATTGGTGAGACCAAAAGACATGACCAGGTATTCGAAAAGGCCATATCGTGTGGAGAAAGCAGTTTTTGGAATGTCTTCGGCTCGGATCTTTATTTGGTGGTAACCGGATCGGGGTCAATCTTGGAGAAAACTTAAGCACCAATAAGTTGATCAAAGAGAATATCAATTCGAGGTAGAGGGTACTTGTTCTTGATGGTTACGTCATTCAAAGGCCTGTAGTCAACACACAGACATAAGGTCTTGTCTTTCTTCTTCACAAAGAGGGCAGGACATCCCCAGGGGGATGAACTCGGTCGGATGTAACCCTTGTCCATAAGCTCTTTTAATTTCTCTTTTAATTCTGCTAACTCATTAGGATCCATTTTGTACGGCCTACGAGAGATAGGCGCCGTACCGGGTAGAAGTTCGATTTTAAACTCGACATCTCTGTCCGGAGGCATTCCCGGTAAATCATCTGGGAACATGTCAGGAAAGTCACGTACCACTGGGATATCCTCTAGCTTTTTCCCTTCAACGTGATACACTTGAGGAGTGGACAATCTAGGACACGGCAATCGGAGAATAGACGGGCCATAGAGGGGTGAGTTCAAGTGGACTTCCCGGGATTCAATGTGCAAGACGGCTCTATGTTTAGTCATCCATCTCATACCAAGAATTATGTCAATGTCTTGACCATCTAAGATGATTAACGAAGCGGGGTACACGTTGCCTGCTAACTTAAGTGGCACTTTTCTCAACTCGAGGTGAGTCCTTATTTTCCCACCGGGGGATGTGATGATGTACGGGGTTCCCGTAGTGGTGGGGGTGATTTTCAGATGATTCACACATGCTTGACTAAAAAAATCATGCGTTGCTCCCGAATCAAAAAGAACCATAGCAGCGTGTTGGTTGATCGAGAACGTACCCGCGAGAACGGGCTCCCCAACTTGAATCTCTTCGACCGTGGTATAATTGACTCGACCATTCTTGTGAGTAGGGGTAGAAGATTGGGGACGATTCCCATTGTTGCCGTGGTTGTTGCCGCTGTTGTGGTGGTTGTTGTTGTTCCCGGAAGTGTTGGAGTTGTTGTTGTTTCCCTAGTTGTGCTTCGGGAAACGGCACTTCTTGGCAAAGTGACCAGTTCGGCCACAGTTGTAGCATGGCTGCGTGGAGTTGTGCTTCGCAACTTGATTAGTCTGCTGTGGAGGGCGGGAACCAGAGGAGGGCTGCTGGTTGCCTCCATGGGAATGAAATTTCTGCTGCGAGTAGGTCAGACGAGATCCTCCTCCCGATGGTACCGCAGCTCGGAACTTCTGTCCAGTCGGGGAGGTGATTGTCAGCCTGTACTTGGGCGGCATGTAGCCGGACGAACTTCCCATAGCACGCTTCCTCTTATTGTCCTCTTGGTTAGTACGGATGGCATCTTCTTGCTCAATGGCGGCACTCATCAGGTCATTGACCGTGCCTGCGGTAACTTGTGCCAAACGGTCCTGCAACTTCGGGGTAAGGCCCGAGCAGAAACAATCCTTCGTCTTTTCATCCATATCGGCGTGATATGAAGCATACTGAGTCAAGTAATGGAACTTCCGCGCGTACTCTTGCACGGTTCCCAAGCCTTGCTTCAGGTTGAGAAACTCTTGCAGCTTGCACTTCATAAGACCAGCGGGAATGTGGTGTGCATGAAAGGCGGTGCAGAATTCCGGCCAAGTGACTTGGTGGTCAGGGGCAAGAGCAGTGGTGTAGCTCGCCCACCAAGCACTTGCGGAACCACGGAGTTGCTGCGCGGCAAAGAGGGGGCTTCTGGTGGTCAGTGCAGTGGAGCAGAGCAAACTTTGATTCTAAAGTGCGAATGAAATTATCCACTTCCAGCGGGTCACCGGCTTCTCCGAAGGTGGGCGTATGAGTTGCCCAAAAGTCGCTGTAGGAGGATTCACGGGGCTGCTGCGGTGGTGGTCCGGGAGCTCCTTGGCCATTCATGTTCTCCATGAACATGCGGAACATCTCGTTCTGATTGTGGATGAGCTGCTCCATAGGCGTCATGGGCGGAGCATTGGGTGGCGGCTGGTTTCCACCCACGTTGGAGGCACCAGGAGCATTACCAAGCTTTTCTCCACCGCGGCGAGTTTGCACCATCTGCCATAGGAGTAAAGCATGTTAGCCCGATCATCACATGAGACAATATGATAATATGGCTATAACATTGTGACAAAATAAAATTTCAGATTGCTCATAAATGGAAATGTTGACAGGGAAACGGTGCAGGTCACCAGAGGTAACTTGGATTCCATTGGTTCCAACACCATAGGCAATATACTTATGATAAAAACCATGGATACATGCGACGCAACTTCCGATACATGGCAAGCCTTAGGTTACATCCCTACAAACACGACAACAACACGATCTCGGAGAGCTTAGGTTACAACTTCACTTAATGCTACCAACACTATCCACACACGAGCACAAAGTCTCATGAGATTCCACCCTACACAACATACTACTCCTCATTCACTCGGTGTGGCTGCTACCATCGGACTCCCACTCCATGTCACCCGGTCCAGGGGGTGCCTCGTAGTCAACACCGGAGTCACCATCCTCACTCAAGTTGGCGTCATCTGGGGGAATCACTACGAGTGGCACGGGTGGCTGGGCATTAAGGACAGCGTTCTGCTGGGCATTGGCAACTTGGAGATGCCCAATCAGTTGTTCTTGCTGTGCGATGATGACGTGAGCGTCGTTGAGGTTCCCTTCCATGACATTCCTCGCATCTTCGGCATCTTCGTGTTGAGGTTGGAGCTCGCTTCGCTCCTCCAAGAGAGCGTCAATCTGACCTTGAAGAGAGTAGATCTCCTCTTGGGCAGCAGTGAGTTGAGCATTACGCTGGTTTAGTTGCTCCTGCAACTGGTCGCTAGCATCGCCTTCGATGATGAGTTGAGCGTCATGGAGCTGCTCAAAAAGATCAGCCCGCTCCAACTCGCTAATGTGCAGTTTGTCCTCGAGGACCGTGATCTTAGCGTCACGAGCAGCGAGCTGGGCATCACGGGCGGCAAGTGCGGACTGCAGCGCCTCACGCTCTCGTTCCAACTCGAGAACGCATGCGGAAAGGTGCTCGGGGTCCTTCGTGAGCTTGTCATCAACCATCTGTCGGAATAAGTATTGCAAGGGTGAGTCAAAACTTAATATCCCACTAAGTACACATGCCCACATAGCATAAGGGCTGATGGATAAAGGAAGAGACACAAAGTGCCCGATCCGTTTGACGAAAGACAATGCGGTCCTGCAGTTGACACAGTAACTCGCAGGGATGAGCAAAAACACGTAACTTCTAGAAAAAATTAAACTTTTAACCTTTTACAAAAGTTGTGGAGGAGTTTATTATATTTCCAACGCATACTCCCACATCTCCATCCCATAAAATCTCTGGGTGTTATGATCATCCAAAAATAGAGGATAGAAGTGAAGCCACTTCTGAAATTCCGGAAAAGCTCACTGTTTTTGCCAAATTCGACCCATTTCCAGATTTTTCTGAGACAAACCCACTATACCAAACTTATAGGGAAAAACATTAGCTTTCCAAAGGGTACTCATTCACCTTCGTCGGATTAAAATTGATGAAGTTATGCTCATTTTATTGGGACAAACTTTTCTGGCAGAGTTTGATTTCTTCCCGATTAAGTTCAAACTTTCGTTTTAAGTGTCATAGGGATTCAAAATCACCCAGGGTTTGATTATTTCACATGTTTGTGATATTTGTGAAATTTTACATGATTTGGTAAGAATAAATGCATGTGGTATCCATGAATGCCAAATGCTCTATATGCCAATTTCCTACGTCCTCACAAAGGAAAACTTGAACAAATATACAGATTGATCCATTCGATGGCACGCACACCTCTCACACGTTTCTAAGCGAACTATACATGGTTAGTGTACCTGCAATAGATCCATTTCAGAAACAATACATCAAATTTAAAAGAAACAAGCCAAAATAACCATGACAGTTTATGTCCAGGTATTTGCCCACCCAGGAGTCCGCCGATATTTAAGCGCAATCGGTCCGCGCATCAAACAAAGCCCAGGTCTTTGCCCACCCGGAAGGCGTTCGGTGTTTATTGCGCAACCGATCCGCGCACAGACACATACCTTCGAGGAAGAATCCGTAGATGCAGTAATTTAAACAAACATAACCTAGGGTTAGCCTTGCCACCTACTAATAAAATCCTTATATCGGCACTACTAGTTCGTACCTCACCGTACGGCATAAAACGGGTTGTTTAAGTTTTTAAGATGTTCATCGGTGTGATGCTTATCCTGAATCGGCTCTGATACTGGCTGTCGCAACCCTATACCAAAGTATAGAGTGTGCCGTACAGGATCGCCTCGGGAGATGATTATCGAAGTAACCATACATAGCGTTCACACATGAACATCCATCATTTACAAGGATACATCATTAAGTGCATAGTATTACAAGTTCTAGAGTCACTTCGGAAGAAAATTTAGTTACACTACCATACACCTATTCTTGGTTCAGATTCCACAATTATGCGGAGGCGGAAAGTACGACAAAACATGACGTAGAACCTAAGTAAACCATGCCGGCCCTAGGGCAATGGCTCACTCATCTTGATTAGGGGAGCTGGGGACCCATTCAATGGTCCAGTTCTGGGGCTCCTCACCTTCCCACACAACTTTGTTACAACAGTCACAATAAGTAGCTTGTGGAACACCTGAAAACCACATAATCGCAAAGCCTGAGTATCTAGCATACTCCGCAAGACTTACCCGTCCAAAGGTTTACTAAAACCGACTCCTAATATGCGGGGGGCTGACCAGCTCATTTGATATTTGCATAAAAGCACCTATTAATTCTATGCTGCGATGCTTATTCTTTAACCAAGATTGTAATTGCTTGTTGCAGAAAATTAACTGTAGTTGAACCTAGCTAGCTGCTAAGACTGTACAAATATAAAGAACAATACAACATAGCAATATGTAGCCGCAGAGTAAATAAATTTCAGCAGCATAACCAAACTTCTCTACTTAAAGTATCATCGCCACTGCTCGAACAAGAGGTACTCATAACCGCGAGGGACGGCAATTCGAATCGATTTAAATCCTACAAGAGAATAACCCAAGTGCACGACATACGCATCATTTAAGAACACGTATGGCCATCGTTCACGAGATTACGATAAAGTCGATCCAGGGCCATCGATCCCGAGTACACGTCCTCCCCGCGATACAGTACTTCGTATCCGAGGCTTAACCCGTGCACTCTCCTGCGGTCCTCAACCCGGGCATCCACCGTGCCATTCACATCACCTCTGGATTGATGAGTAATACCGTCCAACAATACGGTGCCCAAGTTACTAGGTTTACCAATTCCCATATAAAGGTATGCACTTGGTACTGTTCAATACTTGTCTGCGGAGTTGCAATGACAGGTTCTTAAATTTTAACCAATTTTCTTCTTCATGTGAATCACGATTGAATCAAGTGATCCCATAGCCTACCCTTGACTCCACTAATTTAAGCCTAGCAGTTGCTAACGAAAAGGCTTACTACGTAACTAATTATAGGTCATAGTTTGTTTATGCACGTGGGTTTCCATCCAAGCCCTATACCTAATGCACAATACAATATTCCTATATTGTGACAAAATAGAAGGACTCGGAAATCAATAGGTGTGCACCGGGGCTTGCCTTGGGAGTGATTGTAGTTAGAGTTTTCGACGAGGCTTAGCTCAACTTCGGGCTCCTCGGGGTTGCTTGTCATGGCCTTGCTCCCGGTCTTGCGTCCTAGTCAATGCAGTGCAATGCACGGTAAGGATTTGGACGATGATTCATGGTACTTCCTCAATAAATAGAATTGACGGAATGATGCTCATGCATGAGATGGTATGCTTGCATAACATTTTGGGCAACTACTTCATTTAAGGGGACAAACTTCTAATTAGGGAAGTATGAGGCATTGCAATTAATAAGCATATCACCTATATCTCAAATAAAAGCATACCTCTGGTGCTAGGGAATTAACAAGGGATTTTTCATCGGTGTGTTAAGGCCTACTTAGCAGACATGCAAAGCCTCTGAACTAAATTCCTATTAGGGAATTTAAAAAAAAGATTCACTTGCCAATTATATTAATTATGTAAAGGAACATAGAAACTTTATATTGCAAAGTTAAACACCAGCATGTATCTCCTTAATTAATCTCCTACAAGTTGATGTGCACACTTTTAAATATAACCCTAAACCGATCTAGATATGTATAAGCTACTTATGAAACATGAGCATACAATGGGGAATAATAAACCTTACTGCAAGTCAAGATTAACATGTTGCATGAACAGTCCCAAAGATGAATTTTATCCCTAATAATAACTATATGCATATACAAGGCAATATTTACATTGAAATTCCTTAAGCTAATTATGAATGAGCTAATTAACAGCAAAATTATACTGATGGCGCCCAAAAGTTTTACATGGAAATTTATAGACATGTAGAAATTCCCAAAGAACAGGAGTACTAAATTTCATGATTAAAATCCTACCCAAGAATTCATATAATTTCATTTACTGAAAATGGAGATTATGCAATAACACTAATAATTTGCATAAAAATGGAAATGTGCTTCTGCAGAAAGTTTAGAGATGCCATGATATGCTTACTGAACAATTTTCATAATTTTACCATTTATATATTTTTACTTATGAATTTAATACTCTCAGTAAGGTTCTAAATTTGGTGATTTAATTTAATTAACCTATTACATAACTTTGGTGCTCATCTTGTTTTCTTGGTAGAGGAGAATGTTATGAATCCAACAAAATTGGTTTCATGATCATTGGATTTTTATTTCTCGGGTTATGAATTTTTGAATGGTTTATCAAAGTTGGGACTAAATTACAGAAATACCACTCGACATTTTTTAAATGCCCGAGTGCGCGCGCGCGGTGTCCGGCGTCGACGAGCTCGGTCCAGCGGCCAAATAGCGGCATGGCCAGGCCAACGTCCTTTGTCCAAGTACTCAGCGTCTCACGGCAACCCCGTGGCACCGGTCGGCGACCAACGGGAGGCGCCCGAGGTGGCCGGCGGCGAGCGACGGAGCAGGGGGGGTGTACGGCGATGTCGCGCAGTGAGCACGGCGAGCGAGAGGGGTCGGGGAGTGGCAGGAGAGCATCACCTTGGTGCATGGATTGACGGCGTGGAGGAGCTGGTCGACGGGAACGGCCGCAGGGGGGGTCTCGTCGGCGGGGTGGGAGGAACCCGACGGCGGCGGCTCTTTCCCTCGTCAATTCCGGCGAGGTCGCTACGACAGAGAGGGAGCCGATTAGGGGCATACTAGTGGAGGTACTTGCGCACCGATTTGAGGAAAAAGGAGGGAACGGGGAGCTGCCTAAGTGGAGCTCAACGCGACGGCGGCCATGGCGGAGGGAAACAGGGGCGGCACTCGATTTTCGCCGCTGCTTTTACCGGCGATGGAGGTGGGGGGTGTTGGGGTTCCTGGAGCGATGAGAGAGAGCAGAGGGAGGCGTGGGAGAGTGCAAGCGTCGGGAGAGTGGGGGAATAGCCTTGCCGTTGTGGCGCTTATAGCCGAGAGAGAGAGGGATCGGGGGGGGTGAGCTGGCCGGAGGAGAGTGGCTCGTCGGTGGAGGGCTTTTATGGCACCACTGGTGGCACAGCAATGGGCAGGCAGAGCAGTGGCCGGGATGGGCAGGAGAGAGGAGGTAATCGGTGGCCGGCGGGGGGGGGGGGGGGGGGGTTACAGCGGTGTCGATCGGTGAGTGCACCAAGGACAGAGAAGGCGGTTGACCCCTTTTGACTGCAACAGTGCTCTGTACTCTGCTAAATTCTCCAAGTTTCGGTGCTTCAATCTTCATGCCCTATCCTCCAACTTTGCTTTTGGGGCCATGTCGAAATTCTTGTTGGAGAATTTATGAAAAATCTTGGAACAGAGGTACTTTTCTCTGCACTTAGGGAATTTTAAAGGGTATTAAACCTTTACCAAAAATTCTGATAAATTCCCCAAAATTCCTTCTTGACATGATCCACTGGAATGTGCAAATATTGGCACACTTTTATTGAGATTTGTAAAGTTTGTGAAATGTTATTAATTGGCCAAAATTGTGGATTTAATCAATTAAATTTATTTCCCCTATTTCTTTGGCACTTTAATCATTTAAAATTTTTAGATAGCCAACAATTTAACATTAGGGTTAGCTTAATCAACTTTTTGTGACCTGGGATGTCATAGTGTAGACCCTCGCCGTAGAAGAGGAGGCGACAGAGGGACACCAGATCCATGAGTTAGAGCCACCGGGGTTTGCCTTGTTAGAATAGATCTCTAGTTGAGTTTCAAGAACCATTGGAGTCAAGAGTTGATCCGTCAAGGTAGGCCATCTCGACGGGGATGAATCTTACTCTATGTATCTCAAGGATGATTGAATATGTTGATGATGGTTTTGGTGATTTGTCTATCTTGATTCTATAATCATGCATGTGCTTATTCCAATTACTTAGTTCTAGGCTAAGTAAGCAGATATTATCTTAATCGTGGTGATTAGGATAGTATTCGGACATTGTATTGATTATGGTTGCTTGATGATGCTAGTAGTGTGATTTAGCGGTGACAGTAGTAAGCCTGCGCAGCACTATTGGATAGTTGAGTAGGGTAAGATACTCACGCGATTAAGGGTTTCCTCTCGGCAGCGATAAATCGGGAGCCGCTCGGAAAGCAGGGTGGTCTTACTCATGATAGGTTTTCATTGATCTATGTAATTACCCATTATGATGCTATTCAATTAGACTTTCTGGTTACGATCTCACTAGTAGATATCTGGCTACTCACTTAACAGCATAGGTTTACAAGATCTGGCACACTTTGGCTCAGATTCACTGGTGTGCCGATCGGCTCAACTCCTGCTCCGATCAGCGCAACAACTTTGGCTTAGATTCACCAGTGCACCGATCGACTCGGTTCCTGTGCCGATCGGCGCAACCACAGATTTACTAGATCTTGCGCACTTTGGCTTAGTTTCACCAGTGTGCCGATCGGCTTGACTCCTGCGCCGATCGGCGCAACGACAGATTTACTGTCTGGCGCACCTTTGCGCTAGCCAGTCTCCCCCTCATGCAACCTCACTTTGACAGTAGCCTTGATTAGATCTTTTACTGTTAACTTTGTTTAATAAATCCCTAAGGTCCCAGTGGATTCGATAAACCTTGGAATACTCAATTCAAGGGAAAAAGTGCTACAATCGTACACCGTCCTCTTGCGGTATATAAGTGGGTGCGTAGATACGACCAACACGCCCTCGGCCGGGGGCACCTGCTGGACTGTGGGCTGCTACAAGCCCACCACACTGCCTCCGCGAGCACGTCGGGAGGTGGAGATCTGCTGGCTGGACTGAGCAGCACGCCGCAGCAAACTTCGGCCTGGAGCTCGGCGGCCTTGGCCAGTAGTGTCGTGACTTCCCGTTATGCCCGGTGGGCCTCGGGTGTCGTGGGTTAGGGAAGAGTTTGCAGTAGCGTGACAGCCTCCACTATGTTCTGCCCTACGCGTGCGAACTGCGGGGGCCCTTGGTCGTCGTTGACGATCCCGGAGACTGGAGATCACGGCGGTGGCGGTGAACCAGCACGTACCACCATCCGCTTCGACGTGGCGATGAACTCCAGGCTCCCGAAGAACAAGCTAGTGTCAGCAGCCCAGATGGTGGAGAAACTAGCCATCCAAAACCGAGTTGTTTACAAGGGAAAGCGCGCGAAAAGCTCCTTCCTGGCACGCCAAATGTCGGTGTTTAGATCATCGGAAGTAGAATTTGTTCAAGGGGGAGCGCGTTTCGAATTCGACGATGGCTGCACAAGACGACACGGGGTTATACTGGTTCAGGGTAGTCTCCTACGTCCAGTTCGGGTCGTAGCTCGTGTTACTTGCACCGGGGTTGTACAATGGAGTTGAGAGTGGAGGGGGGCTCCAAGTCTCGATGGTCATGAGTAAGAGTGTGACTGTCTAGAGAGCAAGAGTCAGAGAAAGGGCGGACCTCCCCCTTTTATATTACAAGGGGTCGGGCCTGCGTTATAGAGAGGGAGGAAAAGCGGAACCTACTTGTGTATTACTCACGAAATAGCATTGGGGCAGGTGCAGCGTCGGTCGGTTGCATGTTCCTGAGTCCCCATGGGTCCCTCTCCCCTAGTCCTTGCGTCAAGCGGTACTATGTCGAGGCGTGTCCCCGTAATCCGTTGATGGGTTGTGTCCCCGTGTTCCTGTAGAAGACGTGTTCTGCTAAAAGGGGTGATACGGCAGGGATGATATCATGATGCCAGAGCATGGTCAGCATCGCGGCCGTCCATCACATGTTCCTTCACCTCTACCATTGAGGGTGTCATCGCGTCTGAGCCTTAGGCGTGCAGCATGGGCCTTTTGGTGATGCCTAATCTATCCCGCTAACCGGGGATGGTGGTTGGAGTGGGTTTGCAGGTAGATTTGACCCCCTGATACTTTGGACACGCAATTGGTATGGCATTTAAGGCGGGGTGGTTGGTAGTTGTTGACTTCCGCCCTGCTCGACCCTCCCGTCAAAGGTGGAGTTGTCCGGTTGCGCTTGGACGACCTTGTTTGGAGTTGGGATTTGTCCCCTCTGTCATCGTAATCGAGTTTCCTCACCTGTCATGCCCGCATGGTCACTGATATAGGGTGTTGTTTCGACACCAAGGCAGGGCCCGCTAACGAGGGCTGGCAAGGATCAGCAGAAGTTCTACAGTTCTAGGGCCAGTCGCATGGCTTTGGTTACTGTGGTGTCAGAGCGGGCATCCTTATCCCTAAGGCACCCGGCTTGGCTATGAGTTGGGGCCGACCCACTCGATTCATGTTTCAACCGAGCAGAGCGGTACGGCCTCGGATCTCCGAGGGTCAATCCAGAGGCAGCGCCGACACAGCCCTTGAGGAATCGAGCGAGGCAGAAATGAGCCTCGACCCTCGATGGGTCGAGTGGGACGAGGGCAGCGCTCGATCCTAGATGGGTCAAGCGAGGCGAGGGGTGGCCCCGTGCTGTTCGTATACCGCCGTCATTTCGCTGGCTTGTGTCGTGAGGATTTGGATTAATGGGTTTGATTGAGGCCACATGGCACCGCCATTTTTTGCCCCTAACAGTATGTAAAAGTTATGGTTGTTTTAAGGAAGAAACTCCGAATTAGGGTTTTGATGGCACTAGAATTGCAATCGTGTAGGAATTCTTTTGTCGGGATGAATGCAGCATAAAGTGGAAGTTGTGGGTCTTGATCCATGGTGTTGTGGGTGGGATTAAGATGGATGTGTCGATAAACCAACCCTAGCATACAAAGCCAAGAAAACAGAGGGTGGTGGAAGAGGTGGTGGCTAGGATTGCAAGGGGGTGCCTATGACTTATATTTAAAATATGAACTAAACCAGCAACAAAACAAAAAACTAGCACACAAACTCAACTCTACGGACTTTAAAATTAAAATAAGTAAAAAAGCTAAGCGTGGATCAGTGTAGGGAGAAGAAACAATTTGTATTTTTCCTAGCGATGATAGGATGACACAAAAGCAAAACTAAGCTAAAGGGTAGTACAAATCTGATGGTGTAACTGAAGCTCTGATTAATACTTGATGGGATCAGGGTTGTCGATCTTCCGAAAGGTTCTTGAAAACTTGATTATGGCGGAGGCGATACACAAATCGATCCATCTTGAGAACAACACATCCTAAGCCTCGAAATCGCATCACAACTTCTCCTCTGGTTATTGAAGGACCGAGAAGGCGACCAGAGGGGGGGTGAATGGGAGCCAATAAAAATTCGTCACACAAACTTTGCCTATATCCCAATTTTGACCGAACCCAACCATAAAGCAAGTCACCAAGGTTACACGCACCAACTTATGATGTGCTAACCCTAGGAATGACTAGTAGCACTGGAAGTAGATAGGAGAAGCACAAGAAAATCACTAGGACAAAAGACTATCAAAGAAACACACACAAAACAGGCTCACTGGACTCCCATCGGCAGTGCCGATCATAGGCATCGGCAGTGCCGGTCATGTCCATCAGTAATGCTGATGTGGGGTTCGTACCCACGCCACCGACAGTGCTGGTCATGGCATCGGCAGTGTCGATCCGGGTTCTGACCCACCGGCAGTGCCGATCAATTTTTGGACCCATGATTTTCCCCCAAATATCTCCAAAACTAAATCAAATGATCTCCAAAACATGCAATTTTCGAACCAGGGAATCCTCAGGTCATTTTGATCTTCCTCCAACAAGATCCACTCAATTGGCCCAAGAAATCGTCATGAATTTCAGGTCTCGTGCCAAGAACACCAAAAAGGGGAAACGAGAGAAATCCTCAAAATCGAAGGTGCTAGAGCTCTTGATTCGGTCAAGGATCCATATAGGAATGTTCTAGCTCATCATAACACCAAGATCCTCAAGAAATATGACCCAAAAACTCACCCAAAAAAGAGATCAAAAATTCCCACAAAAATAGCTCTAAATATAGAGAAAAAGGAAAATTCGGGATTTAGGGAGAAGAGAAGATCTTGAGCATGAAATTGAATCTCATATCATTGATCCTTGCATACAAGATTTAGGGATACAAGGCTAGGAAGCCACCCTCTTCCTCCCATTATTTGGAAGAGCAAGAGATGTCTCACACACACCTACTACTCTCCACTAAAACATGGAGACCTCTCCTAACACTTTGAAATGAAGACCTAGCAAGGCTAAGGGAAAGAGAGGCACCTCTTCCACCAGCCCTACCTCTCCTTATATAAGCCTAGGGTCTAAGACAACTCTACCCTTGACCTATAGTACATTGCCACCTACCACCAGGGGCAAAACCATCCAACTCTTTTTCCTTCACCCGAACTCCATCGGGCCCTTCACAACTTTGCTTCACCTCGACGCAAGCTCTGCGATGGTGCCACGTGCACCTCCATGAAAGCATGACTTCTTGATCTTGACGTGTGTCACCTTGTCCCGTGATCCTCCTCGTCGACAAGTCTCTCTAGCTTCCGGTCCATTAAAAGCCTCTACTTGCACTGACACCCGATCACCTTTGACTTGGTCAACCCCACCGTCTTGATCAACACCCACAGTTTTGAGGCTCAACCGCGAAACCGCCTGTGCTCCTTGCCTCTCCACGTGTACGGTGTGGATCACCCTTAACTTCATCTGGCCTCCCGATCGTCCGGCCTCAAGTCTCCTACTTGTGTCTGATCCTCTCGCCGTGGACCGCCAAGTTGACTCTAGTGACCTACACATCATGAGACAAGCAAACACATTTCCCATCTTCTGCAACTCCTCCAACTCAATCACCAAATCCGGTTAGTCAAAACTATAACAATGCACACACTCGTGCAATCCCAGATGATGTGACCAAGAGTTCTTAATCTTCTAAAAGGTTCTGGTAATCTTGATTTGGGCGGAGGCAAAACATAAATCGATCCGGCTTCTAAACAACACATTCAGAACCCCATAATCGCAGCACAACGTCTTCTCTGGTTATCAAACGTCCAAGAACGATTGACCTCACCGAGAAGGCTAATCCCAGCCTGCGAATCAAGAACACAATCAAGAACAACGAAGAATGCAACACAATTGCAGATGAATGATTAAGCTCATGAAGTTGGGATCTCACAAACCGATGAACGGTGACACTATTTATGAACAGAATTGATCTAAGCAAAACCCGAACCCTAATGGTATGGTGGCGGCTGTATATGAAGACCCTATGGTCATGCAAGACCCTCTATACGCGCCCCTAATTATGCTTAACTGGATACAAAACCCAAAGACCAAAAATAGGCGACACAGCACCGACATAGATTTTAGACCCTCTCTTGTTTCGACAATTCCCGATGACTCCGGATGAATTTTGACATGAGACCGGCGGCATTGGAAAGGTCTTGATGAGGACATCCCTCATGACTACACCTATGAGAGATCAATAACTCGAGCCAAAGCAAAGCAATTACAGCATAAGGTGAATATTTTCCTTAATGATTATGAACATGCATCTCATAAGAGTCATGTACTACCTAATGGTGGTGCATTACTTTTCCTCAGGTTTGAAGCACAGGTCCAAGACATGGTGGCCACTTGATGCCCAAACAGAGCAAGTTCAAGTTGATGTGCTGATGCCCAGATTCTATCCTTCAAATTCATGACAAATTTTGTATCATTATGAGAGGTACAACCCCAAGTATTCTACATGGATGGAAAGGTCTTGAAGTCTACTTTCATATGAAACAAACTGCGCATCCATTGATGCTCTGTGGAAAGAGTTATGCCTATTTTGGTGAAGTTTGTTCCAGAGACCCGCAGACTGTCCCAAGTCTATGTATTTCGAGTTGGGCTTTTTAGAAAGGCCTCCAGCCCAACTAGGAGGGATGTTCCTAGTATAAATAGCACTTGTACACCTGCTGGAAACCCTAACCACAAATTGAACTCAGAAAAATAGAGAAGCCAAGTTCACTTATCCTTAGGAATGTGTCATTGCTGCCTCCTTGAGAATTGGGAGTTTTCTCTACCACTTGTTCTTGTGTTTCCTTATGATTTGCAAGAGCATCGCCTCTCCTTTATGTGATTCCAAGCGTGTTATTGGGCGAAATCATTTGTCACAGGTGGTTGTTCTAGCAGCTGTTGGTGCCATCGATTCGTCAAGTTTCACGGGTCAAGTTATCCCTAGATCCTACGACGAGAAGATCGGGCAAGCCCCTGCATCATCTTGGTATTCAGAGCTACGGTTTCCTCAATAGAATCTTTATCCCTTTGTATCCTCCTTTGTTTCCCCTATTGTTCACCATCCTAAACTGAAAATGCTAAAAATTTCTACTACCCAAAACCTGATCTGAAATTTCAGTGAGTTTTGTTAAGTTTCAGTCCAATAGATCAAGTTTGGTTGTTGAATCTTTGTGTTTCTCATCGTATTCCGCCTCTGATTTGTTTTTCCCAATAGTTCACCATCAAGATTTATGTTTTCCCCTTCATTTTTATGTTCATGTTCAGGTCAAGTTTCATCCCGAAATGTTTTTCTGCTTAGATCTGAAATTTGACCACCATACACCAAAACAAGCATAACTTTTGCATCCGAAATCCATTTTTGGCGTTCTTGAGCTCGTTGGAAAGCCTATTTGAAGTACTATCAGAATATTAGGTGCTTAAGCTGTGAATCATAAAGTGGAATATTTTTTTGAGCATGAAAAGTTTCAGTTACTACTGCTATTGAAATTTTAGATTGTGCTGAAACTGAAATCTTGTGTGTTGAGTCATTCTTTGTGACTTGTGTACACCAAGTGTAGTACATATTACTGATACACCAGGCCATCCTTTGTGAACACTTTGAACCTTTTGAGACTAGCTATAGGTTGTTGCTTAAGGGCTTTGCACTTTGCTGAAACTGAACATTAGTTTGAACATTAATACTTCCTTGTTATATACAATCTGATGTGCTGATTTCAGTAGAAAAAAGAAGAAGAAAAAGAAAAGAGACAAAAAAAAGAGTGAATCAAAAGAAAGAAATTATGTGCTGAGATCACCTTTGTTGTACCGACTACCATCAAGGTTTGTTTGCAGCTCGTAATTTTAGCAAGGATTCATAAGAACTTTGGTGGTAAGAGATGATGAGATTGAGTGATTTTCAAACAGCCACATAACTTGAATTAGTCTTTTTGTTTTGCCAACTAACCATGGCAGGTGAAGAAGGAGATCAACCGAGCTATGTCACACAAGAGCAACTACAAAAGCTAGTGCAAGACTTTAATGCACAACTCAATGAGAACATGACTACTGTCCAAGCAAGCATGGTTGCTGAAGTTGTGAAAGCATTGAAGGCACAAGGTGCTGCAGGTGCTCATGAAGAGGAGCTAGATGAGACCGATGAGGAATATGCAGCCCGGTTGCAGCAGGAAGAGCAAGCAAGAAAGAATGCCCCTGGGTGAGGGCGTGGTGGAGGAAGAGGTGGTGATGCTTTCGGTCGAGGAAGAGGTCGTGGGCGTGGTGATGATGGTGCAGCTGAAACAAATCAAGATACATTCAGATTACATCGCAATGACAACTTTCATCGTCATCGCAATGTCATCAATGATCAGCCCAATGAAGAGAAGTTTGGAAAGCTCAAATTCATCATGCCAAAATTTGAAGGCACATCTGACCCCGATGCATATCTCACATTGGAGTTGAAGGTTGATAAAATATTTTGTGTGCATAATTATTCAAAGGAAAAGAAGGTGCATATGGCTGTACTTGACTATGATAGATATGCTCTCATTTGGTGGGAACAAATTCAGAACCAAAGAGAGGAGAATGGTGAACTTCCAGTGGCCACATGGGCTAAAATGAAGAGAGAAATAAGGGCACGATCTGTTCCAAAAGATTATAAACGTGACCTCTTTGACAAGCTGTACAATTTGAGGCAAGGAAGCAAGCCTGTGGAGGAATGCTACAGGGAGATGGAGCAGGCCATGATTAGAGCTCGTGTGCATGAGGATGAAGAGCAGTCCATGGCACGTTTTATTTCTTGTTTGAACAAGCCAATTGTTGACTTTTGCTAAGCCATATTAATAAATCATTCCCGGCACGGGGCCAGAAACGGTTCACTAATATGTCCCAGAGTCAAGTAGGTAAAATCCGCAAGCGCACGAAGAATACCGCTGTAGCATTTCACCCGGAAGTATTCAGGGTATCGTATTTGTTTATCCCAAAGGAAGGTTATGATCAAGAAGCGTTACTAACATATAAGATCATGTTAACAATTAGCAAGGATATCTAACCAAGACAGGCGGGTACATGATAATAACCGGGTAGTGTGACACACACAGAAGATTCCTACTAAATAAATAAAGTCTAGTGGAGGAAAGACTAGGCTAAGCTACTCCTACTATACATTCCTATATAGTTGCATAGCCTAAGCAGAATACATACAGACCCACACTCAGGTTCAGCAGTCAATAGTATAGCACTTCAGGCACGGACTTACCCCTGCATCCACAGGCGACTTTCGCCAAGAGCCTACGCACTAGCCTAGCGGGGAGGATTTCAAAGGACGGACAGGGCTGTCACCACCTGCCGCCTACCTCAACGAACCAGTAGACTAACGAATAATTGATGCAAATCAGTCACCCAAGTACCATACTTGCATGACCAAAGAGCACTCTGCCCCTCCGCGATTACTATTAACGAGGCAGAGCTACCGTACGAATACAATCACCAAACCCATGCTATACTTTATCAGCTAAAACTAAGCATAGAGACTATAACATATAAACTAGACTATAGTGACGGTATATAACTAGCATGACAATAGTAGTATAATAAATATAAACTACTATCACACAAGTAGACTATACTATCACACAGATGGATCACAATATCAAACAAGAAACTCATGACCCAAGCACAACTATATAGAAAAAATATATATATTGATAAGAGCAAAGTCTTACAAAAGGGAAAAGATACAAGAGCCATACCAATTCCAAGTGAAGACTTGGGACTAGAGAGCTCTAGACTCAGCCTAACTCCACTAAAACTCCAAGAACTACTACTAGCAAGAGAGAAATGCTTCTTGTGGTGTGTGTTGAGTGTGAAGGCACACCCTCCTATTTATAGCCTCAATAGGTCGGCAAGGGAGAGTAACCGCCACGGAAGGCACCTCAAACCGCCATCAGGAGTCGCTGAGGAGCCAACACGTGGAAGCACAAAGGAATATCCCCCAGGACCAGGTCGGCCGACCTGACTGGGTCGCCCGACCTGGCCAGGGGTCCTCCTGGCCTGTGCTTTCTTGGGGAGGCTGGCAGGTGGGTCCTGAGGTCGGTTCCCGCGGTATTACAGGGAGTTACGTTGGTTAAGAGCTGAAAATGGGCCCTTCAATCCGTGTGACGTCCATGTGGCACTCTCTGATTGGTCGAAAGTGTGTTTTCTTGCCTTTTGAGGTGTTTCCTTCACATTTCCTCCTGCATGCACAAAGTTCTCCAAGTACAAGTGGAACTATATTATTGTGATAAAGCATGCGTGTATGAAATGCCAAATTCTCCTTTATTTGAGTATAGTTGACGGTTGAAAATGGTACTTAACAGCCGTCAACACCAATCAAACGTGTTGTGGAGTTTTAGACCTACAACAATGTGGTGGAGGTAGTACACATTGCCCAAAAGGCTGAAAGGCAATTGCTTGATGATGCTAAACCAAGCAAGACTTCAAATTTTAGCTCAAAGTCATCGTCAAATGATCCAAAACAGCAAGGATTGACTTGGGGCGAGGCATGTTTTCATCCGGATCAAACTCCAACAATAACTCACGTTCCAATGCTGCTGAAAAATCTAATGCGTCTCCAAATATGGAGAAATCTGCTAGGCCAACATCATCAAAGGCCAATACTCCAATTGGTTCCACCTCTAGGAGTAGTGGAATTCAATGTTTCAAGTGCTTGAGTCGAGGCCATGTCATCAAGGACTGTCCAAACAATCGAGTTGTGATTGTTACAGAAGGTGGAGAATATGACTCCGCTAGTGAAGATGAGTGTGACACTACTGCTGAAAGTGACAAGTTTGATGATGCACAAGAATCTGAACACCGGTAACACCATTGTGGTCACCAAGACATTAAGTGTTCAGCTCAAAGATGAAGAACAAGCACAGAAGTTCAACTTATTTCAGACCCAAGCCAAGATAAACAACAAGTTGGTCAAATTTATAATTGATGGTGGTAGCTGCCACAACCTTGCCAGCAAAGAAATGTGTGATAAATTGGGGCTGACCATGATAAAACATCCTCATCCATATCATGTGCAATGGTTCAGCGATTGCGGAGATGTCAAGGTGCAATATATGGTGAGGGTCACTTTCAGCATACATGATTACACCAACACCGTTGAGTGCGATGTTGTGCCCATGACGGTATGTCACTTGCTGTTAGGGAAGCCGTGGCAATTTGATAGGCATACTTTACATGATGGCCGAGAAAACACATATGCATTCCAATGGCAAGGGAAAGGTGTCAAGCTGCTGCGCATCACTCCCACTCAAATCATAGCAGCCAACATGCAAAAGAAAATGAGTGAGTGTGAGAGAGAAAAGAAAAATGCTAGTGTTGTCCACAAATCGGTGAGTGAGCGCCACAAGCCAAACATGAGTGGAATAAAAGAGCATAAGAGAAAAAGTATGGTTGCTATAGCCACAAAATCTGAGATGAGAGAAATGAGAGAAAATCCTAACATAATGCATTTTGTACTCTTGTACAAAGATGCAATTCTTTCCACTAATGACACGACCTCTCTTCCTAGTGTTGTTTCCAATGTGTTGCAGGCATTCAATGATGTCTTTCCGGAGGAGGTACCTGCTGGCCTACCCCCACTTCATGGGATTGAACATCAAATTGACCTCATCCCTGCAGCTTTTCTTCCAAACCGGCCACCGTACCGCACCAACCCGGAAGAAACAAAGGAAATTCAGCGACAATTGCAAGCACTCCTTGACAAAGGGTATGTACGTGAAAGCCTTAGTACTTGTGCTATACCTGTTATTCTTGTTCCAAAGAAAGATGGTACTTGAAGAATGTATGTTGATTATAGAGCTATTAACAATATCACTATCTGAAGTCATCATCCCATTCCTAGGCTTGATGACATGCTTGGTGAACTTAGTGGTGCTGTTATTTTCTCCAAGATTGACCTACATAGTGGATACCATTGGATTAGAATGAAGGAAGGAGATGAATGAAAAACAGCCTTTAAAACAAAATTTGGTTTGTATGAGTGGTTAGTGATGTCTTTTGGTTTAACTAATGCACCTAGCACTTTTATGCGCTTAATGAATCATGTTTTGAGGGCTTTCATTGGAAAATTTGTGGTGGTTTATTTTGATGACATATTGATATATAGTTGCACATTAGAGGAACATGTTGAGCACCTCAAAATGGTGTTGGAGGTGCTTAAAACTGAAAATTTGTATGCTAACCTACAAAAGTGCACCTTTTGCACCGACAAGGTTGTGTTCTTGGGCTTTGTTGTTTCAGTACATGGGGTGGAGGTGGATGAATCCAAGGTTGAAGCTATCAAGAATTGGCCAACTCCTGTCAATGTGATCCAAGTGATAAGCTTTCATGGTCTTGCCGGCTTCTACCAGCGCTTTGTGAAGAATTTCAGCACCATTGCAGCCCCATTGAACGAGTTAACCAAGAAGGGTGTTGAATTTGTATAGGGTAAGTCATAAGAAACTGCATTTCAAGAGCTAGAATTGTTTAACTTCAGCCCCATTTCTTTCCTTGCCTGATTTTAATAAATCCTTTGAGATAGAATGTGATGCTAGTGGGGTAGGCATAGGAGGTTTCTTGATGCAAGAAGGCAAACCCATAGCATATTTTAGTGAGAAACTTGGTGGTACTCAACTGAATTATCCTATTTATGACAAAGAATTATATGCTCTAGTTCGTGTGCTTGAAACTTGGCAACATTATCTTTGGCCTAAAGAATTTATCATCCATTTTGATCATGAGGCTTTAAAATATTTGAAGGGCCAAGCAAAACTGAACCGTAGGCATCCCAAATGGGTTGAGTTCATTGAGTCTTTTTCCTATGTTGTTAAGTACATGAAGGGGAAAGAAAATGTTGTTGCTGATGCTTTATCGCGAAAAAGTGTTTTGCTTAATCGATTGGAAGTCAAGGTCCAAGGATTAGAAAACATAAAGCAGTTGTATGCTGCTGACCTTGTTTTTGCAGAACCATACTTGAAATGTCAAGAAGGAAAAGGGTGGGACGAGTACCATTTGCATGATGGATTCTTGTTTCGAGCTAACAAATTGTGTGTTTCAGATTCATCTATTCATTTGCTTTTATTGCAGGAATCACACATGGGTGGTTTGATGGGCCACTTTAGGAGAGAAAAGACCTACTTGCTGCTGAGTGATCACTTCTATTGGCCAAAGATGAGACGTGATGTGGAGAGGTTTGTGCAGCGGTGTACAACTTGCCACAAGGCTAAATCAAAATAGAACCCCCACGGTTTGTATACTCCACTCCCCACCCCAAATGCTCCTTGGGAAGACATAAGCATGGACTTTGTTTTAGGATTACCAAGAACTAAGAAGGGGAGGGATTCAGTTTTTGTTGTTGTGGATAGGTTCTCTAAATGGCATATTTTATTCCCTATCATAAGAGTGACGATGCGTTGCATGTAGCTGACTTGTTTTTCAGGGAAATTGTGAGATTACATGGTTTGCCCAGGACCATTGTTTCAGACCGACACGTGAAGTTCATGAGCTAATTTTCGAAGATGTTGTGGGCCAAGCTTGGCACAAAGCTGCTGTTTTCAACAACTTGTCACCCACAAACTAATGGACAAACGGAGGTGGTTGACCGTACACTCTCCATGCTACTGCAAACAATGATCAAGAAGAACCTAAAGGAGTGGGAGGATTGCTTTCCACATGTTGAGTTTGCATATAACAGGGAAATCCACTCGACAACGCAGTTGTGTCCATTTGCAGTTGTGTATGGTTTCAAACCTATTACACCACTCGACTTACTGCAACTTCCACTTCATGAACATGCAAACATGGAGGCCTCCAAGAAGGCTGACTATGTGAACAAAATCCACATGAAGACCAAGCAAGAGATTGAGAAGAAATCAGAGTACTATGCTGCAAAGGCAAACAAGAACCATAAGAAGTTGATCTTTGAGCCCGGTGACTTAGTTTGGGTTCATCTTAGGAAGGATAGATTTCCAGAGAAACGAAAGTCCAAGTTGCTGCCCCGAGGTGATGGCCCATTCAAGGTCCTTGCAAGAATAAATGACAATGCCTACAAGATTGAGCTTCCGGGAGATGAATATGCAGCTAGCAACACTTTCAACATTGTTGATTTGTCTCTATGCCATGGTCATGATTAATTAGAGTCGAGGTTGACTCTTTTTGAAGAAGGGGAGGATGATGAGGACATCCCTCATGACTACACCTATGAGAGACCAATAACTCGAGCCAAAGCAAAGCAATTACAACATAAGGTGAATCTTTTCCTTAATGATTGTGAACATGCATCTCATAAGAGTCATGTACTATCTAATGGAGGTGCATTACTTGTCCTCAGGTTTGAAGTGCAGGTCCAAGACATGGTGGCCACTTGATGCCCAAAGAGAGCAAGTTGAAGTCGATGTACTGATGCCTAGATTCTGTCCTTCAACTTCATGACGAATTTTGTATCAATATGGAGGTACAACCCTAAGTATTATACATGGATGGAAAGGTCTTGAAGTCTACTTTCATATGAAACAAACAGCGCATCCATTGCAGTTCTGTGGAAAGAGTTATGCCCATTTTGGTGAAGTCTGTTCCAAAGACCCGCAGACTGCCTCAAGTCTGTGTATTTTGAGTTGGGCTTTTTAGAAAAACCCCCAGTTCAACTAGAAGGGGTGTTCCTAGTATAAATAGCATTTGTACACCTGCTGAAAACCCTAACCACGATTTGAACTCAGAAAAATAGAGAAGCCAAGTGCTCTTATCCTTAGGGTTGTGCCATTGCTACCCCTTTGAGGATTGGGTGTTTTTTCTACCACTTGTTCTTGTGTTTCCTTGTTATTTGCAAGAGCATCACCTCTCCTTTACGTGGTTCAGGTTAGGCATCAACCAAAGCATGTTGTTGGGTGAAATCATTTGTCACAGGTGGTTGTTCTAGCAGCTGTTGGTGCCATTGATTCGTCAGGTTTCACGGGTCAAGTTATCCCTGGATCCTACGACGAGAAGATCGGGCAAGCCCCCATATCAGTTCTTCTCCTTAGCTTTCCCTACATATGTAGAATGTCCAAATCCGAATCTGTATGTGTCCTGGGCGTCCATTTTAGTGCAGACTGGTTTTGGGCCTCGAAACAGACTCGAAGTCGGTTTTGATTGGGCCTCCATCTTGGCTTCCAAGTCCTTGCTGGTCCTCCATGTTCCCAAGTCCTTCTCTCATCATCTCCTGGTACTCTCCATGGTTCTAATCATAATATAATCATTAGGTAGCAAACCATTCTTAAAAGTAACATATAATGAAGAACGTAGGAACGAGCTCACTGCTAAATTTAGTTATTGTGCACGAGCTCTAGTCATTGGACCTTGCAAGTCTAGAATTGGAGGAGTGTTCTGTGTATCCATAGGAGTGATGTCCTCATCA
This sequence comes from Eleusine indica, assembly GCA_030378355.1. Taxonomy (NCBI): domain Eukaryota; kingdom Viridiplantae; phylum Streptophyta; class Magnoliopsida; order Poales; family Poaceae; genus Eleusine; species Eleusine indica. The sequence goes on from CM059500.1 coordinate 34,119,321, forward strand.
CCAGATTCTTGCATTTCAACTCAAACACAAATTCCGTCCAAGTCAATTACTCATCACATATTACAAACCATGGCACTTATCCACATGGTTTTTCAGTTATCAACTAACGTTGCATGGTTGACCTCACCAAGAAGGCTAATCCTTATCTACAAATAAAGAACACAAGCAAGAACATAGAAGAATGTAACCAAAATTATAAATGTATTATGAATCTCACAAGTTGGAGCCTCACAAACCGATGAAATGGCGAGGTTGTTCTAAAAAGAATAATCTAAGCAAAACCCATGAAGCAGAGGCGTTTGTTTATGAAGATCCTGGGGTCATGAAAGATACCCTAGACACGCTCTTAATTGGGCTTAAATGGATACATGGCTCAAAGACCAAAACAGGCGACACAGCGCCGGAACAGATTATGGACCCTCTCTTATTTTGATTATTCCTTTTAATTCCAGATGAATTTTGATAAGATACCAGTGCCAATGAAAATGTCTTCTCCTTAGCTTGACGTGCATATATAGCACGTAGAAATCCATGCATGTATGCATTCTGGACGTCCGTTTTAGTGTGAACTGGTACTGGACTCCAAAGGAGACTCGAAGTCAGTTGAGCCTTCACCTTGTCTTGCACATCCTTGGTGGTACTCCATGTCCCCCAAGTCCTTCTACTATCTTATTCTAGTCATTTTTATGGTTCCTAATCATAATATAAGTATTAGATAGCAAACTATTGTTAAAAATAACATATAAATAAAAATGTAAGAACAAACTCATCTCTAAATTAAGTCGTTGTGCACAAGCTCTAGTTATTAGACCTTGCAAGCCCAGAGTTAGAGAAGTGTTATGTGGCTATGTGCATTCATAGGAGTAATGTCCTCATCAAAATAAGTGTGTATTTAAAATGAAAGTAGAGTATTACTGTAGTATTATATTTAAAGACGACATCTGCTAACGCACAATAGTTCGGTGACCCTCGGGGAAGGTAATTGGTATCAATGCCAATATTTAAGCAAGCATGTCTTCTTCAACAGATATATGTGTCTTTCCATATTCGTTTCCCACAATAAATACTAATCAATTAGATGTATGCAGGGCAGGTCCCGACTTGCAAGTAGCATTACTCACATGCATACATATAATTGACCTCCAGATCGGTCGATCGTCTAATCAACTAATCATGAGTGCATTAAAGGTGTCCATTGTATGCCCATATCATGATTCCACTCCGGCCATGGATGGAAACTTCTATAATATATATTTGCAGAAGTAGGAATGTCATATGAAATAACAATTTAGTTTCAAACGGAGTTAGGATTTGTTTGAAGGCCTCCCAGGTTATGTTTATCCTTTGGAATACTTTCCAAAGTAGTAGGTTAATAGCAAAAGTATCTATCCTTCATAGTATTAGGGTAGCAATGTGGGGAAAAAAAAAGGGTAAAGATGAAAATATCCTCTTTTTATGGATGTAGTGCATTGATCAGACTTTATGTGTCGTCATAAACAGTTACACATCAGGTATCTATGAAGCTACGAGCCTAGAGCAAACACAGGCTGAGTGGTCGCTGTCTCATAGGTTCGGTCCTCTTGTGGGGATGTCTTCTTCTAAGGCATAATTGGCAGATTCTTAGTGCTGATGGTTGATCGAGCTTCGATTATTGATGATCTGGTTACCATCTGTTTGGAGTATCTTTGGTTATTATATTATATGATATAATGAGCAGAGGTAAATTAATGACTGCATAGTTAATAATTAAGGTCTGTCAACAGCCGTATATGCAATCCAATCCAAATTACAAACGGAGAAAAGGCAAGATATTACTATTCATGTTGTTTATATAAGGGTTAAGAAAACTACAACTAGTAGAATCTCATAATGAAAAGTAGGCATTTTGTTAGCTGAGTTCTTATCAAACGAGGTCCCGTTTGTTTTGTGTCCTGAAAATCAATTAAAAAAAATACTCATCAGACCAATCTTAGTCAGTAGACATGTCTCACATATCCAACTTGTGATTGGGCCAGTTTTGGTTGGGCCTACTTCACTTCTGCTTCGAGGAGGTGATGGTAAGTACATTAATCAAAATTATATATTCTTCTAAACAGTATTTTCTATATGAAGGGCGCTCTATTTTAGCAAACTATAGATCATTTTGATGGGAACGGAGGGGGGAAGTCCTGCCATATGTGTCGTGATCTCATTGGCATTGGTGGGAGGTGGGAGAAAAAGAACTGGTTTCTAAGCTTTAAACATTTTCCCCTTCCAAATCATAAGTTTTTTCAAATCTGTTTGAACCATTGTGTTGTTTAGATTTAACTTTACAAAATGAGACCCAATATGTTTATTTTTATATTTAGAAATTATTTTTTTTCAACATTGTAACATATTGGTTCAACATTTCATATGTGCTGTATCAACATTTTGGATATGCTTTTCTAAAAAAAATCAACAAGTTCTTTCAAGATATTGAAACAATTTTAAAAAAATGTTGATTATATTAATTATCTGAAAATGTTAGCCGTCACTTGATGGGCTACTTAGGCCGGATTGCTCAGATTTAATGGGTTATTGTACTGATCTACATGCCTACTCTTGTAGGGCATATATTCTGCACAACTGAATGCTCATTTGCACCAAGCATCTAAATCACCATATCGTAATCATCACTCAAGCATCTTTATCATCCATATCTAGTGTCGTGGTTCGAATCTCAAAGCATAAGATCATGGATCAGACAGTTGGGTAATACTTTTAGGATTTTTGTACAATATATATCTGCGCATTTCAAGGGCTCCGGGGATCTAATTTTGAGATGTGTGGTCATGGATTGATCTATCTTTGTACCAATTAAAAAAACAAGTGTCTTTATAGCTCTAGAACCTGGATTTTGTTTTTAAGCAAACCAACACCTAACTTTTTGCTGCACCATTATTAACAAAGAACAGCCATTCTAATTTTTCTTACCAATTTTTTCTGCAGTTAGAATGCCTGAATCCCAAATGCTGGTGGTCAACGAAAAATGCAGTCTCTGTTGTTGGTCATAAATCAACAGAGAGGCAGAGAGCGATGGAAACTTAGGGGGATTGCAGCCAGGTACAGCAACTCAGGAACAAGATTACTGTAGTGCTACAGGAGAAAAGGAAAAAATCTGGACTTTAATCGGAGGAATCCAGTACTGCTCATTTCCCCCTTGACTTGATTCGTAAAAGGAAAGGATGACCTTGATTGAAAACATGTGTTTGTGACTTCAGCTTCAATTTTTACTTACGAATTGATTGATTGATTTCTAGATTCACCATAGCCTACGGGTAACAATTCTTATTGCAGTTTTACAACGAGTGCATGCAGGCAGAAAGCATAAATAATGTGTCCTACTCCTAACAGGGAACCTTATGTACTTTTCGTGAACATGGATCCTCTTCGATGCTACCTCAAATTGCAAAGAAACGGGATTCTCAACACAATTGTTGTATGCATTTGTCACCAATCCCGTGAGCAAATCCAACAGTCTAGATAAAAGGGAGAACAAAATCAGCCACAGTATACTCGCACAAATTATTTCAGGGACTCAGTATATATACCTTCAGAGCACTTTCACTGATAACCATAGCAGTTGACAGTTGTATCAAATTATAATCTAGATGCTCATATATCAGATTTTCTCTTCGTGTTTTTCATGTCTATTTTTCCTAAAGATGGCTTTTTCTATGTTTTAACCTTTTCTTTATCTGGAAAACCGGATCAATAAGCTAGATTGCAAAAGCAAGAGAAACAGTCTGACTGTAAGAATGCTTTCAATCGAAAAATCAAAAAGGACTTCTTGATTAAGTATGGTCTTTCTCAACACGATGTTGTGTGGAGCAAAGTTTTGATTGACAACTGTGGCACTTCACTGTCTCGACAACCGTCCAGCTCCACCTTTAGCTCAAGAATCTGGTTGTGCTGATCTTGTGTTGATGTTGTTGCATGCGGCCGATGATGCTGGATAAGCTATGTGACTGCCAGTTTTTGCTTCTTCACTAAGGTCTCTCTCTCTCTCTCTCTCTCTCTCTCTCTCTCTCATCACACCAACGGTTTTGCTGAGGGAATTAGTGCCAACTATATGTCTTCATTGTCACTAACTCACTCGACGCCGCACTTCCGCACTTATATCATCATCAAGCTCTTTTTAGTGCTAGTTCAACAATAAAGAGATAAAGCACTATGGATCAAAAATGGCTCAAAAGGCAAAAACAAAAAGGAGTTTTACTGCTCAAAATATTGATCATTAGTTTTAGAAAATTATTAGCCAATAGTTTGATCCAATAATTTGAATTCGATAATCTAAACACATAACAACTGGCCAATAGTTTATCAGTTTGAGGGTATTATCAGAAAAAAATAAATAAATAACATTACTAGATTTATAATAATTATTTTATATTATCATGAATAAAAGTAAATTAGTAATATAATTAATAATTGATGTTTTATTTTTTAAAAGATCAACTAACGTTTTAATATTTTTGGTAGGGTTAGATTTCTATTATAAAATAAACATAAAATCATTATAATGATGCAATTATAAAATTATCCTCAAACTATTAGTCATAGTTTTTTAAAACTAATGACCAATATTTTAGATAGTAAAACTTCTCAAAACGAAATCTAAGGGGAGGTGGCGATATCAAATGTGTTGGTCTTCTTATATATGCCGAGATAACAGTGTCCAAACCCTATAATTTCGTTCTGTTTAATTTGAATTAGTGCATCGATGATCCAGACAGTCAAAACGTCCTGCAAAAGGACTGTTTATACTATGAAAAACATACTATTTTTCTAGTATTTGTAATTAGCAAGCATGGTAGGTTTTTTCGTTACACGAAGGCATGAACAAGTGGTGCCTCTTGCTCCTATAATCCTGAACCTTCAGCAGCGTGGACTGTCCGCCAGGGCTGCTTTTTCTTTCGCGGCAACAGGGTTGTTCCACGTTCCTTTCCGCTATTTGCAAATCATTTGGTTGGTGGTGGTCCATATAATGTGTGAGATTACTTAGCCGTGTATAATGCCCTGGTAAGCCCACTTAAGAATTGGACTCGTAGAACGAAAAACTATGATCAAGATTTTGAGAGGGAAATTCAAATCATACTTTTGAGGGAAAACAATGCTTCTTTGGGTTGAAAATAGTACTAAAAATTACAACAAAAAATTATCATGTTTTAATATCTGATATCTGTTAAATATAGAGATGATAAGAAAGAAAATCGAGAGGAGTTTTACTGTTCAAAATACTAGCCAGTAGTTAGTTTTGAAAAACTACTGGCCAGTAGTTTGAGGGTAATTTCATAATTATGCTATTAATTAATAAATTTATATTTATTTTCATGATAGAATATTAAGTTTAATAAATCATTAAAATATTAGTTTATCTTAAAAAATATAAAACATTAGTTATTAATTAGATTGTTAATATAACTTTATTTATAACAATAAAAACTAATTACTATAAATCTACAACTCTTATTTTTTTCCGATATTACCCTCAAATTGAGAAACTACTGGCCAATAGTTACGATTTTAGATTATGAAATCTATACCGTTAGATCAAACTACTGGCCGGTAGTTTCTTAAAACTACTGATCATTATTTTGGACAGTAAAACTCCTCAAAATCAAACAGTCAACATTGCAAGATGGTATCTTCTTGACTTCAAAAATATGAAAATCAACACCTCTTTAGGACTTCTTGTTAGATAGCGGGAAAGAATATCTACCGCGTGGATTGCTACTGTTATATCACAACAAGACTTGATGAGTTTTGTTACCCCCAAACAACATTAACTGCTCAGCGTCTTTTGGATGCAGTTCCTTTCTGCAGTGTTGGTCCAATGCTGGGAAGGATTTGATGTGGTAATGACTGCTTCTGCTTGTTAGTACACTATACCGCCACAGTGATGGACTCGGAAGCGTCAGGAGAATTTGTTAAATGAAGCTAACCTTCTGTTTCGTTCAAATAAGATACCCCGTGTATGATTTGATCTGATGATCCATGGATCCCACTAAGATTTGCTCTATACTTCTTCTTTTTTTTTTTTGAATAAAAGAAGTATAGAGCATGGAGTACTCATGGTCATGGACGTTTCTTTTCATTTCTCGGTTCTAGAAACTGGAGTTTGACCATGATTGTATATAGACTAAAGAAAAAGTAGTAGTAATAGTAGTCAGATCAAGGGACGATGCACTTTTCGCTAATTTTATACTCTGCATCTGTAGAATTGTGATATGGGTAGAGCTGCGGATGATTAGATGCATATTATTTAGCTCGTTGGTTCTTCTCAAAACCTGTGGAAACCCACCGGTTTTTGAGAAAACAAGAAAAACCCGGCTCAGGAACGGAGAGATTTTTGACAAAGTAGAACTTGTATACTACAAAAATGGTTTTTCTCGGTTTTGTACTATTAAAAACCAACTCGCTCACGGTTTTGTGAACTCGATAAAGATATAAATTATGCTTAAAACATAGGAGAAGCAAAGGTGTGCCTCAGCTATTGTTAGGTATAACTCTAAGTAAAATTTATATGACCAAAAGAAGAAGCACAATCATTCTAATTAACAATGATCACAAAAATTCATGGAAGGTCTTTTATCTGCAAACAAAATAGCTCTAGCAAGCTTATATATAATAAGTGATTGTTACTCTCAAAAATCACACTTCAAGCTAACTAAGCCGTGTAGACGTATTATCACTAACCTGGAGGAATGATGCATCGTCCTGCATGGAACAGTTCCTTGGAAAATTTCAGGGCTTGAGTAACAAAAAGAATCGAACAAAGTATAACATTTAGCAACCTGTTGCTTACTGCACGAAGTATAACATTCAGCAAGCAACAAGTTACTAACTACTTCCATTTTATTCTTCCTAAAGAGCTACACTTTGTAGTACATAGTAGTTGCATCAGACGAGCTGTTGGCTCGGTGGTGAAGGCGCCTGATGAGTGGCTGCCCACCGGTCGGGGGTTCGATCCCCTGATCTCATATGGCATTATAGCTTGTTGCAGTGCGGTGAAAAAAATCTTCTTATTGGCAGCGCGTTCGAGTGGCTGCGCGTCCGCCCAGATTCGATTCTCAGAATCGGCTCGCGGTGTAGCACTGTGGAAAAAAATCCCCTCGTCCTTCTCAGACCAAAGCATATGGTAAAGACTCGCGTCACAGCTCATATGGCTAGCTGAGTCTCTGTGTATGGTTGGAAGGGGGTTCGAGGGTTTTCTCGGCCTGTGTGAGAAGGCTTCTTCTCCTTAGTAAAATGTCATCGGGATGGCTTCTTACCCGACAGGTCGAGTTTTTTTTTAATCAAAGCATAGGTAAAGACTTGCGTCACAGCTCACATAACTAAATGAGTTCTTATATATAATTGGGGAGGGGTTCGGGGGTTTTCTCAGCTTACCTAAGAAGACTCTTCACCTTAAACCGTCGGGGTGGTTTGTAGGTTAAGTTTTAATAGTTGCATCAGTCGGTTAAGACATGAGTATTTGACTAGGTAATTCAGGATAGAATTTAGTTTAGGTCAGTAGTGATGTTTTATTCACTTAGGTGATCTAATGACACTGTTCACTCTAAGAAGACTCTGTTTGACTCTACACTGTACACACATTGACACATACAAGATTGGCACACTAAAATAATGGAAGTATATCTTCACTTTCAGGAAGATATTAATAAACCGTGCAGTGTGCCAATACAGTGAACACAAGAGATTGTTCAGGATCCCACTTACTGTTACCAGCTGGCCGCTCATTCAATATGAAACTGCATCTACTGAGCCTCGTCCATTCCAGGCACAACCTGTGTAGAAATCCATCGATGGATATGGTGCGTCGGCGGCGGCGTGTTGTCTGGATTTTGTATTAGCAGCCTCCGGAAGAACAGAGCTACCAGATCCTAGAACAGTGGAAAAGCAATAACTCCTATTAGAACAGAGCATGAGCATTAACTCAGGCGGGCTCCCGAACGTAAACAGCCGCTACATCGGCCATCCGATGGAGATCTAGCGGCGGCAGGCTTATTGTCCATCCGTTTTCAAGGAAAGGATTTGCTTTTCGTGACGGTGATTGGCGACTAATCTACGCATTGATTGGAGGACTGTGTTTGGTTTGTTCTTCCATGGCTCAGGAATCAAAAACAGTAGTTGTTTGGCCATTGAAAATCTTTTGTTATATCTTGATGAGATATCGCTCTCGCTCGATTGTGAGCTAGAACAAGCTGGTACAAGCTAGAATAGAGCTACCGAGTCGCGGCGAATGTTCTTGCATGCACGAACCATTGGATTTTATTAATATACTAATTAAAACCTGTGCTGTCTATTTGATCCTCTAGCCACATTAATTTAGTCAACTAAAATTTACGAAATCCATATTTAGATTGTCAAAATTTTTGACTAACCAAAAAAATAGACATATTTGTCCCTTAATCATGGCTAACAAAAACACTGAACATATGTGTGAGAAAAGAAAAATGACCAATGTAAAAAGAGGTAGTTTTGATTTTTTCGTTATTTATTTTTCAAGTTTAGAAATTTTTAAGAGGACTGAAGTGACTATATATCTAAATTTTAAAAGGTAGACTGGATAAAATTTGGAAGAGTTTGTTATGTTGGGATAAAAAAACTAAAGTTTAGCTAGTTTAAATGGATCCAAACAGGCTTTTACATACTTCTGTTGGATGGATCAGAAATATCTCCATGGGTAATTAAAAACGTTTTCGATGCAGCCAATGAAATAGAGGAACTGATATTTATTGTACGTTGCGAGCTGGAACGAGGAAACGGCCGGTTTTATGACACCATCATCCTGAATCTTGAATTCCTGATGGAGGCAGACGTGGCCGCCGTTGCGACTGACGCGTCGATCCGTCATATGCGCCTGTCGGTGGCCATGGATTCTGATGCGAGAGGAGCCATGTGCCGTCGCCCATCGCCATGAGTGCAGGCTAGCGGCCGCGCCAGAGGATCAAGAGCGTGAACGCACGCTCGCCTGTTTCTCGATCGATTGCGCCATGCGTGTTGCATCCTGCATGCGACGACAGTAAAGCGGCTTCAAGATATCATTACTTTGGGTCGATCGACAAAGCCTGAAGCTCGATATTTGCTGAACCAGGACAGAAGAATCTCAAGTAAATGTATAGTGAATCCCAAGAGAAAAATGTAAAAGAGACATCATTTTCTCGGCACAAAACGCAATCCAATCTGAAGTTACGAGGTTGAGCACCTCCTTTGACATGGATTCCGTTTCGATCTCTATCGAAACATAAAGACGCGTTTCCATCACGTCGATGGTGAAAGAGCACTAGCCCGGCTGACGACAGAACAGATGTACTCGTCAGTCGCTCGCGTGTTACGTCAATCGGACTCAGGACGAGAGACTCTGACACATAAATCCCAACGAACTAACCAAGGTTTAGACTCACATTTCAGGGCAAACTTGCACGAACTACCCCCGACAGAGCGAGAGGGCTAGCTTGTGAGCACAGAACAGAGCATGGCTTGTGAGTTGTGACTGACTCTGCATGCTAGCTGGATGGTGTCATCACCTAATAATTCTGCGTGCATCTGTGTTCACAGCACACGTGCACACGTAAGCCGGGAGATGATGTTTGCCAGAGATAGATAGATATATACGGAATGGATACGGTTCTGGACAAGACGGACGGGACACTCTAACGGCGACCATCGAGCAGGGATTCGATATTTGTACATTGCACGGCTTAAGATATAGTACACTGTACACGTATCAGTGTGCTTTGATTGTTCCGTCATTAGGTGTCTTTATTTGTTAGGTCTCTAATTTTGTCCTCACTATGATCATTGGACATCGAGACTCTACTTGATACGTACACAAGGAACTTTCAGGACAGTTGAGTTAGACTAACACGACGGCGGCTATTGTATACGGACATAAACTGATGCATAGTGCTCACGAGTGTCCTGTCAGTCGTCACACGCTTGACGTCTACCGGTTTTATTTGCTACTAAAAACTCTGGCGTGTTCGTAAAAATAATCACCAACCACTGAGGTACAATGAAGCCCATTGTTTTTGGCTTCAGCGGTTTAAAGTTAATTTCGAGAATGGTTTTCATAAATTGTCTCTATAAGTCAGAGTTGTTTTAGAATTCCAAGAGGATATCTATGCTATATATTATCATCACTAATTTACTGATGCTAATATGTATCATAATTCTAGTAGTTCATGTTTCATGAGCACTATTCATCACAAACAATTACATTACACATATATGATGTTATCTCCAATTATTTGATAAGACTCAACATGACACTAATGAGCTAGCTAGTTGCAACACGAAGAACCAGCTAAACAATTCTAAGGATTGTTTGGTATGGCTTATTTATTACGTCTCTTATCTCTATCTTATGCACTGTACAAACAACTTTCATGAGCTAGTGAAGCCAGAAATTGTGACTTTACCAGCTTCTAGTTCAATTTACAAAGCTATATATTTCCTTCATTCTAAAATTATAGTTGTCATTGACATTTTTTTACTTACCTTTTGATCATTCGTTTTATTCAAAAATAAATAAAAATTATCATAAATATTATTATGATTTGTTTTGTCATTAAATAAAATTGAAATATAACTAGTATTTTTGTATATTAGAATAATATTTTGAATAAGACAAAACATAACTAAAAAAGTCAATGCACATAACAATTTCAAAATGAAGTAGTAGAGAAAAATGGTCCCTTAGTTATGGGCGAGTATTGATCATGTTGCCATTGCCAACATATATAAACTGCATCTCAGTTTCATCATTAGATAAGAACTTGTTGACTCAGGGAAGAATGAAGATCAGGAAAGGAAGGGGAGGTTATCAGATTTTGGAGATCAACCTCACCAGCTATTGTCAGATGATTATTATTGAAGAAGTAGCAGGTCCCTTTGTTAAATTGTAACAGCCTTTCATTTCCCCCTAAGTAGGTTCTAGATCAATTAAAAAAAGTAGGTTCTAGATATCTGTTATCGACTTTTGTTGTAAATAGTAAATAACCATATTTTGTTCCTCAACGTTCCTTTGGGAGAAACCTCATTTTAAAAATTCATCAGAGAAGAACAATGAAAACTTATTAAGACATTATTTTTTGACAAATTATTAAGCCATTATTGTTGCATACATTTCAGTGTTGCGGTGTCACGTCAGCCTATTATTCAGTTCCATTTGACAACAATAATAAGATCGATCATGTATAAAACCTGCTTCTATAATGAGCACATACTATATGACATGAGGGTCTTTGCCCATATCACGACCAACGTTTCATAATAGTTTTGGTTATCTTATTATATACTGTACTTTATATATATAGTGCGCTTGATTGTCCCATAATTAAATACTACACAATATTCTAGCATGGCAAAGAAATGGTGCCATGCTGTATGAGGTAGTATTAGAGCGATCGTTGTTGTTGCTCTTTACAAGTTCCTTCTGTCGCATCAAGGATATGGTGGCATTTGACGCTGTGATATGATACCTAATTGTTATATTATGAGATCGGAGTCAATCCTCCACTATTTTTTTTTGCTTATTATTAGGTTCAACACAAATATAAAGCTCCCGAAGGAGGAAAAATAATCTACGATTCTTTGGTAAGGTTGTATGTTGGTTATAGAGATGAGTGATTCTATGTGATGTATAGACACTCAAATCTGTGCGGTGTTTTAAAAGGAAATTAAGATGTGATGTCCGATCGATGATTTTTTTTCTCAAGTAGTTTCATATAACTATAAGAATAGCATCTATTTATTCTATATAATAATTAATAAATAGCTAGCAATATGTTGCTACGGGTTTCAAAAAACAATAAATTCTAGGCAAGGTCTGTCCTTAGTCACCAGAGAGTGATAGGTGATGCGTGAACCTTTTTTTCCACAAAATACATGTACAACTGCTAGGGCTATTTAAACAATAATTTTTTAAAAAAATGCCTATAACTTTAGACATAGTATAATTTCGAAATAAATATGTTTCATCAAAAGGCTATTATATATGTAATTTTTTTAAAATGTGAATAGCTTATATTGATAAAGAAATTGGATTTATTAACTTTAGTACCATATATATGTGACCCATGTTGATAGATGCAAGTTTTCCTTTACCAAAAACTATTTTTCTCTTTACCGACTCAAACACTTAGACTCCTTTTCTCTTTACTCGTACTATTTTCTCTTGACTGGAATCTGTTATTTTCTCTAAAGCGGAGCTTAGGGGTAGAAACCGACTTAGACTTGTTCTTTTTTCTTTTTTTTTCTTTTTCTTTATCTGATTGAATTTTTGTTTACCTGATTGACTGCAGAATCACGGACCGATAATATCAAAGTAGAATAACAAGACACGGACGATGTCACATCCTTTAATAAAAGGGCAGATATATATATACAAGTTCCTACGTTGGAATTTCAGGGTAATAATCTCACCAGTGTGAGTGACTTGTAGGTCATGTTACGGGAACGTTTCCTCTGAAACGTCAGCCCGCCGTCAAAAGTACCGCGTGCGCCTGATGAGCCAAACCCGACCAAGCCCGAGCGACCATGAGTCCATGACCATGTCGCGTCAGCCTATATTATTCAGTTCCATTTGACAACAAAAATAAGTTCGATCATGTATAAAACCTTCTATAATGAGCACATACTATATGACATGAGGTTGTTTGCCCATATCACAAACAACGATTCATAATAATTTTGGTTATCTTATTATGTACACCTTCCGTTCTAAAATTATTATCGTTATTATTTTTTTTTGTTAACTTTGACCATTCGTCTTATTCAAAATATTGATTTAAATATAAAATATTATAAGTTATATTTAAATTTATCTTATAATAAATCAAATTATGAGAAAATATATTATATTTTTTGAAATTTTTTTAATAAAACGAATGGTCAAAGGTAACGAAAAAAGTCAATAACGATAATAATTTTAAACGAAGAAAATACTTTATATATATAGTACCTTTAGTTGCCCCATAATTAAATACTACACAATATACCAGCATGACAAAGAAATTGTGCCATGCTGTATGAGGTAGTGTTAGAGAGATCGTTGTCGTTGCTCTTTACAAGTTGCTCTTTACAAGTTCCCTCTGTCGCATCAAAGATATGGTGGCATTTAACGTTGTGATATGATACCTTGTTATATTATGAGATCGGAGTCAATCCTTCACTATTTTTATGCTTATTATTAAGTTCAACACAATATAAAGTTCCCGGAGGAGGAAAAATAATCTACGATTCTTTGGCAAGGTTGTATGTTGGTCATAGAGATGAGTGATTCTACGTGACGTATAGACACTCAAGACACTCAAGTCTGTGCGGTGTTTTAAAAAGAAAATTAAGATGTGATGTCCGTTCGATGATTTTTTTTTCTCTCAAGTAGTTTCATATAATTATAGGAATAGCATGTATTTATTCTATATAATAATTATATCCTAATGTTGTTACTGGTTTTAAAAAACAATAAATTCTAGGCAAGGTCTGTCTTTAGTCACTAGAGAATGATATGTAACGCGTGAACCTGGGTTTTTTTTCCACAAAATACATGTACAGCTACTAGGGCTATTTAAACAATATTTTTTAAAAAAATACCTATAACTTTTGACATAGTATAATTTTGAAATAAATATGTTTCATCAAAAAGCTATTATATATGTAATTTTTTAAAAAATGTGAATAGCTTATATTGATAAAGAAATTGGATTTATTAACTTTAGTACCATCTGTGACCCATGTTGATCCATGCAAGTTTTCATTTACCAAAAACTATTTTCTTTTACTGACTCAAACACACTCGGACTTCTTTTCTCTTTACTCGTATTATTTTCTCTTGATCGGAGTCTGTTATTTTCTCTTGAGTGGAGTCTAGGGGCAGAAACCGACTCTTATTCAGACTCGTTCCTTTTTCTTTTTTTTTTCCTTTTTCTTTTCCTTTGTCTTATTGAATTTTTGTTTACGTGATTGACTGTAGAATCACAGAGCAGTGATATCAAGGTAGAATAACAAGGTACGGACGACGTCACATTCTTTAATAAAGGATATAGATAGATATATATATACAAGTTCCTACCTTGGGATTTCAGGGTAATAATCTCACCAGTGTGAGTGACTTGTAGGTCATGTTACGGGATCAACGAACGTTTCAGAGGAAACATCATCAGCCCGCCGTCAAAAGTACCGCGTGCGCCTGACGAGCCAAACGGGTCGGTCGCGTTGCGCTTGCGCGCGGTCCAAACCCGACCAAGCCGACCATGACGCGAGGCGAGGCCCTGACCCAGCCCATCCGCTACGGCGTCGAATCCAGTCCAGTCCACGCCCTTCTTGAAACGGCGGCCTTCTTTCCCGTGAAGCGCATCGCATTGATTGCACCTGGCCCTCCCATGGCGCCCGCCGCCGCCTCCTGCCTCCTCTCCCCTGTCGCCTGATCGCCTCCCTCCCTCCTCGCGCATCATCAGGACTCTCCCCATCTCTTCCTGCTTAGCTTAGCTTAACCCTCAAGACTTCTCTCTCCTTAACCCCTTTTCCTCCTCTGCCTCCTCCAGCCTTGTATAAATACGCTATCCATTCGCTCCCCTGCCTGGCATGCTCCCGCCGATTCTTGGGTTGGCCGGTCACCGCAGCAGCTGCTCCTGATGGATTCGTGGCCTTCTTCTTCTTCTTCCTCTACGGCCGCGGCCTCGAGCTCTTCTCGATGCCGCCTCGACGCCGCGTGGAGGGCGTGCGGGAGGTACGCCGCCGCCGCCGCGCGTGCCGCCGGGTGGGCGCTCGGCGCGCTGCTCACTTGCGTCTTCGCCGTCGGTACGTTCCCCTTTTCCATGGATGCTCGATTACGCTGCCGCGGTCGCTATGAATGTCCGCCTCTTCTTCCTCTATCCCTGCTGCACCGGGACCTCCTCGTTCTTCTTAATTGAATTGAATGAATTCGGCGGTTGATCGTTGCGGAATCGGTGCTAGTTTGGTCGATCGAAGCAGTATTCATTCGTAACTTTTGTCGAGTGCCGGATTGTCCCGTGACCGTATATCCTGCCACACCTGCGCGGCTCTTCTCGGCCGCCCTCTGGCTCTGGGTTAGTTTCTTGCCTTGTGTCCCGTGCTCGCTCAATTCGGGAAGCGATTCAATCATTGCGAGCTATAATTTTGAAGGTTCTTTGCCGCTTCCGTCGTCGGGGGCGAGTTGTGGCACCTTACCTGTTATGTATTGCTTTCTCTTCCTCTGTTTCTATGTCCTTCTTGGTAGTATTATCCGAATGGGGGCATTGCTTAACTTGTAAGCAAGCCTTTTGTGCCTCTTGATTGTTCACGGTTCCAAGGGGCCGCTGGTTTCTTGATTGTGTTTCGCCCTCTGTTTCTGACCTTAGTCCCTGGGATTGTCCGAACAGGTGGAAACTGATTTCTTGATTCCATTCTATCCTGAATTTAAGCTTGTACTTGTCCTCACTTGGCTGCTTTTGTGCCATTTTCAGTGGGCTCGCTGGTTGGAATCTTCATCGGTGCCTTCATGGGGATGTCCACGGAAAGCGGCATGCTCCGCGGGGCTGGCGTTGGAGCGGTCTCGGGTGCAGTCTTCTCCATTGAGGCTGTTGAATCCTGCATCGAGATTTGGAGGTCCAGCCATTCAGGAAAATACAGCATTCTCTTTGTGGTGAGTATGGAAGAACCCAATGCATCGTAATTTTAGAGGAAGGTGAAAGATCATTTTCATATACCTACTACAGTGCATGCTCCTTTGACGTTGGCTGCCATAAAACCAAGTTGGTACGAAAAAATTAGGGAACTTGCTCATGTTCAGATGTTTTAGTCTCTCTCACTCCTTGTGCTCTACAAAGTAAAACCATTGACTAAAATTAGCTGTTGCTGCATTGAACCATCATGATTTTGTGTACATAAGTGAAAAACACAACTCAATAACCATAACTAAGTTTTATGTCACTTGTGTTTGTTCTGATGCACTGTATTGATTATTTCAGCTGGACATCATTTCTAGCCTTTTCAGCGGAAGAATTGTATGGGAAAAAGTCAGTCCGGCACTGCAGCGTGCAGTGCAAAGCCAGGTACAAATTTCTGCTCTAAAATGGAGCTACTAATTTGTAGCATCCCGTACAGCAATATACCATTGTTTGTCTATTTGGCTTAAGTTGCAATAAGAAGCCCCACATGATAATGTTCTTTTAGGAACATAAATGTAAAGAAAAATATTTGGTACGTGGGTCTAATGATGTATGGGATTCTCAGCAATAAATGGTTGTGGAGAATAATGTACCCCATACTCCCCAGTGGATAAAGTTTCTAGTCTAGTCATAGAAATATCTAGATCTGCATTTTGGTGCAAGGGATGTACCCATGTTTCCACTATAGCATCTAGTTCTGGACATGCTGCAGATCTGCGAAGTGGTAGAATTAATTTCGACATTATCTGAATTTTTTATTAGTACACTAATTCACAGTTATACTTACTTAGCATATGTAACTGTGGTTTAGAGGAAATCTTGTAACATAAGTAGTATTAACCTTCGTTGAAACTAAAACAAAATTATTGAACCCTATAGCATTAAGAAACATAGTATCTGACATTGTTCTTGTTCTGAATTGGTATAGCGTAAATTGTTTTTTTCCTAAAAAAAATGATAGCTGTAATATTTGATATTGCACTTGTAAGTATCTGTTCCACACAAACTATATGTTTCTTTTGGTGCACACACATTTTATAAGATTTTATAGGACCAGATAATTTTTCCACGAACAAATACTTCATCTGCCTTTATAGGACCAGATATTGCCAGAGGCAATAATAGTAACCACAGGAACCATAAATGCATATCATGGTAGTTGCAAGGTTTCATGTTTTATATGATTGCAATGCAAGTTTTTTCTGCGTAATACTTGGTTTGATGAGTGGTTTATGTGATGCAGATGAGTCTACTGAGCACGCCATTCATCGACAACAATGACCTTTTCGAAACTGGTAGTACAGGAGGAATGTCAAGGGAAATGATCAACAGGATCCCAAAGACAAGGTTCAGTGATGCAAGCAATTGTGATCAGGATACTGAAAACAGCTGTTGTTCAGTGTGCCTTCAGGTTAGTGTGATTTTGACATGCTCTGTATTCTATATGTACGGATGTGAAATTAGCCTCCTATACTGATGACACGGTATATCATCTGTGCCAGGATTTCGGTGCACAACATTTTGTGAGGGCCTTGCCTCATTGCCAGCACATATTCCACGTGCGGTGCATCGACAATTGGCTCCTCAGGCATGCGTCCTGCCCCCTGTGCAGAGCTGGTGTTCATATAGACCATATACATATGTAAATAAAAACACTCACAGTGTGGCACCTGGTGTATTTTCATGACGAATACCCGTGCTCCTGTTTAGTATCATAAATATAGTCTTGTATACATAGGTTTTTGTTTTTTCTATTTTCTCAGTCTTATGTGGTGCTATGCTTCAAGCTGCACGTTTTTGTCACAGTAATAACATGACATCTACATTATGAAAATGGACTAACAGGCTGTCTGAGTTATGGACAGTATTCGTCTCAAAGAATGCTTTCGTCTTTCTGGTGTTATTACCTACAGATAATGACTTTCTGAGGCTATTTGTTGCGTGGCAACTGCTGGACAAAAAGTCTAACACGGATGTTTCCATCGAATGTTGAGGACTAACAAGTATCAAGTCAGACTATGAATAGCCTGGTGGCTGACAAAAAAGAAAGAAAGAATTATAGAAGTTGGTATTAAAGACTTAACGGTTGAAATATTGCAAGTCTGAAAATTTGCTATTTGTTCTTGAGAGAAGTTTCAATCAACAACTACTGCATCTTTAATTTTCAGATGGCGAGACTCTATTGTGCTCTGAAAGGGCAAAAGCTTCTCTCTGAAGGATTCTAGAAAAATCTGAGGCAAGCACTGGTCCTGTGGATGGAGAGTTGCAACACATGCAAGAAATGTCACACTTGCGCCATCATGCTGTTTGTGGAGAAAGCGACATACCTTCTTACAGAAGAATGGAGGATGCAACATGAGCCAAGCAGAAGATAGCTACATTGCTACAACCATGAAGCTTTTAATAGGCACTTTTATGGTTGTTGTTAGAGAGGTAATCAAACCCCACCGAGCGGATTTGAGATGGGGACATCGAAACTCTTCCCCTTGTATAAAATGGTAAACAGCCAATGCTCATCTCGGAGACACAAGGTACAGCTAGGATGCAAGAGTAAAGGGCTCGTATGGACTATTTGTGCCCCCAATTTGGTAAATGATGTAAAACGAGCAATTGACAATTGTTTAAGTTACGTACAGTTTTTGACTTCACACTCTACCAGACTTTCTCCATGGGGTTGTCAAGAGAGAGTGACTTGTCTTGTTACAGAAGAATCGAAAAATTCAACTTGAGCCCAAAACTGATTGATACAAGATAGCTAGAACCATTATGTGTTTAATAAGTGCAATAATGGGTGTTATTGGGAGCCAGGCCACTGAACCGCACCAAAACGCTGCTTTGAGACTATCACACCAAACTATATATTGCGCTCTGTAAAAGGTTTAACCACCTGCCTTGTATTGAACCCTTTTTTTTTTTTGTTTGAACTTTTGTATTGAACTTTAAGACAAAGTAAAGCTCACGCATGTTTTTTTTTGTGTGTGAAACAAAGCTCTAATTGATGTGGGCTGTAGTCCACTTAAATGGGGCCATATGTATAAGATGTTCTAGAAATTTTTTTTGTAGGATTACATTTATGCAACGTCAGTCATGCTAACTACTTTATAAGTACACCCCGATCACTGATAATTGCAACACAATCAAAGGGCATAGTCTAGAATAGGTGAGTCAGTAAAGTACTACCACCTAACATTCAAAATGATTCGTGTAAAATTGTCAATAAAGCAAATCAAGCTAAGCAAGGAGCATTACTTATAGACAATAGCTCGAGCAAACATTCACACTCCAATTTTAATATAAGATGCCCCAAAATAGAAGCCCAAACGTAACATTTCTGTTAACTTTAGTTATAACTAGTTGAGTTTGTCGTTCTCAAAAAATAATAAGAAATAAATATATAAAAGTTCTTGCCATCCTTTTCTTGTCGGGATTACTAAAAACAGTATTATAAAGCTAGAAAAACTCTGTTTCCAGAAAAAAATCCTGCCCAACACTTCAAACAGGCCCAGCCCAGAATGCTCGATGAGCCCACTACGAACAGCCCATCTATGATTGTAATACGAAGGCCCACTTCACCAATGGTCGTGGTGGTGCGCGTGGCGTGTGGCGTGGGCTTCCTCTGTTTGCCGTCTCTCCCGTCTCCGCCGACGCCGACGTTCTCACAGGAGCAGACGGCCATGGGGGCGATGGAGCTGGAGATCCTGGGCATGAACTTTGGCTGCGTCCTCGCCGCGCTGGCTGACGCCAAGATCCCGGAGAAGGACTGCATCCTCCCGCTCGCGTCCAAGCTCCTAGGCTACGCCATCGTCGCCGCGTCCACCACCGTCAAGCTCCCCCAGGTTCCTTCGCTGTCTCTCAGTCCACCTAGTTAAAGTTCCTTGTCGTCTCCGAGGTGTGAATTTGTCTTGATCTGTGGTGCTCTCTACCGTTCGGTTCCGGCGATGGGTGTGAGGCTGAGGGAGGATATCAGTTCCATGTTCTTTGCGTGAGCATGGCGTGCACGGAATTATGCATAAAGGCTGCCGTTTTTTGGATCCTGGTGTGGTCTTGGCGCGGCGCCAAAGAGGAGCAGAGGAATCGAGGAGGGAGCCGCTGGAATTCTTTGTTCCTTTGTGTGATGATTGCAGATTGGTGTGATCCTTTCTGGTGTTTGTGTGTAGAGCATGAATTATTTCAGTAGCTTCTTGTCCAAACGCCTCACTGCTTGTTAGCTATTCTCGCCTCTCAATCCTTCATCTGAAATTCGGAAATTGGTCTGGGACTATGGTTTCCGGGCTTCCCATGCTCTGCTCTGAGATCTCTGTTGGTGTATTGCAACCCCGGCCAGTCCACCGAACAACACCCTCCAGAAAACACACACCATCTTTCTTAAAATTCTCCGGTGAATTTTCAACTTTGATGTCTTGCTGCCCGCATATGCCTGCATCTGGAAATCAGTCTCTGCCAAGCCACAGTAGGTCGAAGGCCTTGAAGATGAGTAATAGGAAGAAGCTGGCCATGTTGACAAAAATGGATACCGTGGTCATGAACATAGGAAGCTTCTTGTCGGTTCCTATAGATGTTGAGAAGCTACTGCCCTTATTGTCTACGGTCCTTGGCTACTCCATCATTGCTTCATCCACCATCGGCAAGCTACCACAGGTGCTCGCATCTAGTGGAACTAAGAATGAGTTTGATGGTTTTGGATTTCATTTGTCATTCTATTATAATGTGCATTTATTATTATTTTTGTCGGACATAACATGCTTTTAATTGTATATTGTGCATGGTATAAGGTAGCTTAATCGTTTTCTTTTGTTGTTTTTGGCATCAAATTTTGGAAAGAGACGAATTAGCACACACACATATGAACTCTGTTTCTTTTATGGTTCTGGCATGATTTTGTCACATTTGTGTGTATCACATGAACCCTTGCTATGATGGCTCAGCTGTGCAACATGATTGATAATGAACAATAAATGCTTCTTAGTTTGTGACTACTATTAAAGATTTCATTGTTCAAACCAAAAGGTTAATTACACTGTTCATACTGCTTTCAATTCAATTATTTTTCTCTTCTAAATGAAAGTCTTGTAAGACATTGGGAAAATATATAGTTCACTTGTGAGATCTTTATTGCTGATCATTAACTCAACGCTTGTGCCTTCTAGGATTGTTTACCTTCTCTTTTTGGTGTTCGGCCATAATTATGATTATTTTCTGTCGCAGATACTAAAAATTTTGAAACATGGAAGTGTGAGAGGACTTAGTGTAGCATCTTTTGAACTTGAAGTCGTTGGCTACACAATTGCTTTGGCATATTGTATTCATAAAGGACTTCCCTTTTCTGCGTATGGGGAGCTTGCATTTCTTTTGATCCAAGGTTTGTCTTGAGTGAAAAGCATATCTATATCTGAGCTTTCCTTCTCATATGCCAAGTCTTCTATAGCTCTGTTTCTTGATTTTTTGTAACTGATGTTTATATCTGATATGCAGCAATTATCTTGGTTGCGATCATTTACTATTACTCCCCACCGATGGTAACCAAAACATGGATGAAAGCATTATTGTATCCTTAATATGTTTATTTCTAGTGCGTTTTGTGGGCTAACAATAATGATCCACCAGTTCGCACGGAGAAGTTCAGAAATGAAAATTTGCCAGAGTTTACTAATATTTTATCTTATTTTTTCTTTGACCTGTCTTTCCTAAACAGTGTCTGTTTAGATATTGTGGATTAGCTCCAACAGTTTTGGCTGGAAAAATTGATCCTGCTCTATTTGAAGTCCTTTATGTATGTAGTTTGTTATATCATATTTTGTTTCAAAGCTGATATAGGTTTATATGATCAGCCTTTTTAATATAATGTCTGATCTACTGTGTAGGCTTCACAGCACGCCATCTTCTTTTTTGCAAGAGTCCCACAGATATGGAAGAATTTTACAGTATGTTGTTATTCTTCTTGTCACAAATTCTGCGTAAAGCTATATAGTTTTAGGTATATTTTGTAGCAAGTTTGCTGGATAGATCTGAGGGTGGCTAAATGTTTTTATCTGTGACATTCAAGATATATCCGCTTTAGGTGTTTGACTGACGTTTGGAAATTGGAATAAATATGTTGAGAAACTAAACTTTAATATGAATCACTCCTATCCATGAGGCCACATAGTATGATTGGGGATTCACAAACAGGGATTCCACACATGCAAGTTCACTGTCTTTTTCGAGTATATGAATCTATTCAAAACTTTTGGCTGGGCTTTTGGTGTTTCTTGATTCAAGAAACTTGAATTAGACATTTCCTGCCATTTCATTAGAACCTTCTTCTAGTTTAAACCTTTGTTCATGTGAAGATATATTATTCAAATATTAAATGATTGTTGCCTTGGTGGTACTATGCAGAATAAGGGCACTGGCGAGTTGAGCTTCCTGACCTGTTTTATGAACTTTGCTGGTTCCATTGGTATGCATAATTTTATGCCAAATTTGTTAATTATTTCAGTTGTGGGTCCACCTCTATACTGACCCAACAGTGTACCATTCATGAATTGAGTTAATCACAGTTTTACCGCTCAAGTACATTTTTACCTTGAGATCAATCAGTGTTGCCGTCCTTTGTATTTGATATCCTTAATAGAGTTTTGAAATCTCTGTAATCACTAATACTCCTTGTGTTTCAGTGAGAGTTTTCACGAGTATCCAAGAGAAGACTCCCTTCAGCGGTATCCTTGATTCTGATTACATCTATTGACCTGTTGATATTTATTGTTTTTTCATTGTTGCACTCTAAATATCACGTGCCGGTTATGTAGGTAGTTTGTAGACTGCTAGCTAGTATGATATTCTTATCATAGGCAGTTATTTCTGTAACGCTAGTGATAAAGATGCGAGGCAGGAGTGGGACGAAAATTTAATTACAAGCATATTTTGCTGCCTGCCTGATCATCACGCTTAATCCTTAACTCCTGTAAAAGTGATAATGGGCTCCGCAATCGGCATCGTGATGAATGGTACACTGTTGGGTCAGATACTAATATACCAAAAATCTGCTCCGAGGAAACAGAAGAAAGAAGATTAAACGACCCACTCGAGACTGAAAGTTTTTCCAGGTGGTTATGGATTTTATTCCAGGAACAAATGGCAATTCATGTTATGAGGAAGAGTCCTTGTTTCTTTTGGCACTTAGCAGTACCTTGACTGATGTAGTTATAGACACAATTGCAGTTAGTTTGTAACTTTATAAGCTGTTGATTATGAATTTATTGGTTTCCATGTTTTCCTTCAGAATGTGATGTTCCATGTTTGGATTCACTGGTTTCTATCAGCTGCTTAGAGGTAGCCATTTTTGCACAATGGTTCCTACAAAGAACAAAAAAAAGGATAGCGAGGACATTAGGTTAATATTATTTTTCATATCCTTCAAATTTAATTCCTCCGATTCTTCATAAACTGCGCGTGTTGATTTCAAGAGCTTCTACCTACACCCTATTGACGTGAAAAAACACTAATGACAGTTCATCCCTACTGTAGGGATTTCACATAGCACAGGTATAAATACTATGAAGTAACATTAATTAGATCCTATATTCAAACTGAGCAGCAGAAGACAATATTGGATGATTTATTCTTCTGACAAATTGATCGGCTAGTTTCACGTAGGAACTGCAAGTCTTGAATCGTGACAATGACGGTCCTCAAAAATCATCACAAAATAGACTTGGTAAGGACAAATATTCTTCATCAAACATGTTTGAGACGACAATTCTTTAAACTTTATTACATGCTCATCGAATTGTGTGACACCAAGTATCACCAACATGTGGAGCGCCGCACAAGACAAATAACATATGCACGGCCGCAATGAGCTTTTCATCGCCTAAGATTACCAAGTCCATGGCAAATTACTTACAGTAGCCTGAGGAGATAAGTGCATGACTGTATCATACGAGAAACAGCATGCAGGTTACATTGTAAAATCAAGCTTCTGAAAGCTTGAATACGGTTCTGAAAGGTTTCCTGAAGTCCATTTCTTTAGCATCTCCAAAGCAGCCTTAGGTTGATCCATTGGTACCATGTGACCAGCATCGTGGACCTGTTGCGCAAAACACATATGTTAAGTTTCCAAAGGGAGTACAAACTGCTAGAGTAAATATGACACAATATGTTGTGGCCTTCAACTTTCACACTTCAGTTTGCTGCACTTCCTCCTAGTTTTCCATATTTGACTTGGTTTTGCGTACTAAAGATTTGTGAGTAGTTTTGATAACACGCCATGTATTTTTTGTTTGTTGAGAAACCTTGTTATGCAAAGGAATGAATATAATGCATATGTGAAATTATTTTGTTCAGGAGAAAAACTGTTGGTTATCTAAAAGGAACAAATATTTTGCATGAGTATGGGCCCAACCTTCAAGAAACTCAAAGGGCCATGGCTTTTCAGAACACCAGCTTCTTTTCCATCAACTGTGAAAGGCTTCTCAGATGATGAGACAAAAGCTTCCTTTCCAGACCATTCCATTGAATTCACCCATCTCGAGTTCCCTGTCCAAATCATGAAAAGATTAAGTACATGTCTATCAAGGCATGGGTAGAATCAGAAAAATACCATGATAATGAGGGACAACTCAAAAGAATTTCATCCTTACTTTACCCATTCAAAAATGTCATCATTGTGTACAATCAAACATGAGAAGCAGCATAAATTGTATGTGTCCTCTAGGATTACAAACATTTAGTACCAGGGAGCTTATATCTTAGTAAAACAAGTCTGCAGCATGTTCCGGAACTGTGCTTTCACACTTTTCATATTACAGATGAAGATAGGGATTAAATGAATACTATTCATGCTAGAGCCACTAACCACTAATTTCCTAATGGAAGTTTACAGAAACCAACCATGAAGGAGCAAAGCACAAGTCTAAAATAATAAAAGCTCACATGATGGCTAGCATAGGGTTATCTGTGTTTACTGATGGTGTGTTGCAAAATACTCACCAAGCCAGTTGCATATGAGGTCATACTCTCCGGCATAAATCAACACTTTGATGTCATTCTCAAGGAGCTCAGGAATTCCAACTTCAAGATTCCTCATCCAATCTAATAGCATGGCCTCATACACAGTTGGGCTGCATGAAACGAACTCTATGTTTCCAACTCCTAGGTTTTCTCTGACAGATTTCAGGTTGAGAAATTTCTCTAAATTAGAGAAATCATAACACAAGCTTCCGACACATGGCTTCCTGATGTCATAATACTGCAGCAAAAAGATGGACACTCATTAAAAGATTCCAAAACATGGAGAGAAGAAAAGGTATGTTCTTCTCCCTACATTTTTACTCCCGATGATTGTCCTAATGGAGCTGAATATTGTATTGCAAACAAAATATGCAGCAAGGCAAGATACAGTGCCAGAGGTACCTGCAGAAAAGGAGGTATTAAAGTTTCAAATATGCAAAGATCTTATGAACTAATAGTTGAAGAAACATTTGAATGCTGATAGTTCAGCAAGGCTCAAAGGTAGTAATAATGAAAGGGACATAAGACCAACAAAGCAGAACTTACCACAAAGCTTGACAGCAAATTCACAAGTGGGAACTATTTTATTAATCCTATTATATTGTGATTTTGCAATTAGCTCCATATCCAATGCATAATCAGGGTATGCCTTGTACTGTATTCCTGGATCTGTCAGTCCATTGCCAATTGCAAAACCCTGAAAATTGTTAACATTGTCTTAGAAAGGAAAGCATTATGTGGATGCTTCCATATAAAAAGAATCATAACCTTCAAATTTATGTGAATGCCCTCATTGTTCTTGTTTCCCTGGTACACACGACTTGCAAAGGCAGGGATGTAATGGCCAGCATATGATTCCCCAGTTATGTAGAAATCATTTTCAGCGTACTGCGGGTGCTCGGTGAAAAAGGCCTGGCAATATCACATAGTAAGATTGCAAGTAACTGAATTCATGGTGAAACTACAGAAGCCTGCATTTTCTTCTAGATTTTTAATCGCGTTCAGGACTGCCACGCTAGTTCACCTCAATGCCCTGCCTAACTTCAACTAGAAAAGTCAACCTCTCAACCTTATGTTGTGTTTCAGACAGTCATATGTGACAGCTACAATGTTATCTAATCCACACATTGGCAATCATTTGCTGCAATTCTTACTTCAGGGAAATAAATTTTGTAGTAGAACACCTTGCCAGGACCAATTTCTAGTTCACAATGAAATTGAAGGCATCATATCGTAACAAAGATAGTAGTTACCTGCAAGAAGGCGTATAGGTCATTGCTAATGCTCGCTTCATTGTGGCGGGTGTCCCGTGCATTGGAGCTGTAGCTAAACCCAGTTCCAGTCGGCTGGTCGACGTAGATAAGATTGGATGCCTGTCAAAGACGGTCGATATTACCCATACAGAACAGGGATCACACATAGTGGCTGCTTAAGATTAGGTAACAGACCTTGACAATAATTTCAAGAAAAACTTTATGGCTAGACTGAGCAGCGCAGAAGTGTAATATACCTGGTCCCAACCGAAGTCATTCCAGACGAGGGACAAGTTGTTAGCGATGTTGAATGGCCCGTTCTCGTAGAAGAGCGCGAGCTCGCTGCTGCATCCAGGCCCGCCGGTGAGCCAGATCACGACGGGGTCCTCCTTCTTGTGCCCCCTCGACTCGAAGAAGAAGTAGAACATCCTGCAGAACACCAAAACGCAACATGGTCAGTGCCGTGGAAAGGAACAGGAACTGCATCCAAATTGGGAACCGTAGGGAGCAAGACGAGACGAGGCTAAGGACCCGGCTGAGCTCACCTGGCGTCGTAGGTGTTGGGGAGGCGGTAGTACCCGGCGCGATGGCCCAGGTCCTCCACCGATGGGCCACCGCTGCCGGCCATGGACGCGAGGCCGAGGGGCCTCTCGACGAGGGTCCCCGCGGCGTCTCCGGCGCCGGCGAGGCGGCCGCCGCGGGAGGAGGCGTCCGCCGGGTGGAGGTTGAGGGCGCGGATGAGGTCGACGGCATCAGAGCGCGGGAATCTCGGGGCCAGCTGACGCGGCGCGGAGGAAGGGAGGCGCAGGAAGTCCTCCGGTGAGGCGGCGGAAGCTCCGGCGGTAGCGACGAGGAGGAGGCCGAGGAGCGTTCGCCACTGACAGGTGGGTCCCATGGCGGCCGGGCGAGGTGAATCGACGCGAATCAGAAGTGGGGCGACGAGCAGGAGCAGTAGGGGCGTGGGGGGAAAGAAGAAGGCGACTAGCGCCTGTTTGCGCGAGAAAAGTCAAGGCACTGGCGGGCCCACGGATCAGAGAGTCACGAGAGCTAGCGAAAAAGGGAACACGTCACACGTGTGCGTTCGAGGGTGTTCAGCTGAGAGTGATTCCTCACGAGATTTTTCTATACGTGCCACTCCAGTGAGAGTGCTACAAGATTTCTTAATTTTATTTTTTTACCTACTATTTTCTCTATATTTAAATTTTGACACATTTTTTTAATTATATTTCATCATACATTTTATTCAAAAAATTTAAAAATTTATTAGATATTTTATTATAATTTATTTTATTATTTAAGAAAGTTAAAACTTATCTTATAATTTTATATATTTGAACAAATATTTTGAATAAGACGAACAGTCTAATATAGTTAAAAATATCAACTGCGTTAACAATTTAAATACAGAAGGAGTAATAGTTACCATTGCCGACTTTCTTTGGGCAGACATCCCTGTCTGGATGCATCAAGCATTGTGAAGCTGAATCATTTTGGATAACAAGATCAGGACGAATCGACGGTTCAACTCAGGGTCGTAGCCAAGCTGTATGTTAACCATTCCTCTAGTTGCTGCCACGGATGTCGAACTACCACCAAGATGACCTAACTAATATCGGACTCAGATGTCACCGGTATCCACGATTGAAGCAAATATCATGTTATACCTGTCTCCTGCCTGCGTATCCAGAAATCTAGCTAAAAAGTATGTCAAAGGTTGAAGGAAATCTGGATTTGATTCGCATGCGGAACTGAAGAGTGAAGATGCCTTAAAAGTAAAACAAATTCTTGCTCCAGATGGTAAGAAACACGGGCGTGTTTGGTAGCCTGTGTCAACGAAAACTGAAACACAGTGCACAGCGCAAAGCTGTTCCGTTGCATGTACGGCTGGAATTTAGTACATGCCTCCAGGATTACAAAGAAACTCAGTGCAAAGCTGCTCCTTTTTTTTAGATAGCAAAGCTGTTCTTCAGTACCTCCTGTTTCAAAATTGTTATTATCATTATTTTTTGTCATTATCTTTAATTATTCGTCTTATTCAAAATATTTATACAAATACGAAATGTTATAAGTTATATCTAAATTTTATATAGTGATAAAACATATCATAAGAAAATATATAATATTTTTTAAAAAAATTTAAATAAACAAATAGTCAAAGATAACGAAAAAAATTAAAAAGCGATAATAATTTTGGAACTAAGGGAGTAATACACAAGATTGAAATACCACTACAGTTATTATAACCACGACGAATCTTCCCCAAAACGCAAGGCAGAAAATGGAAGCGTGTCAGCTGAGAACAACCCGCTCAAGTAGACCACAGAACCAGTGGACAAACAATTATTCAAATTTTCTTTCTAAAACCTTGCACAGATGATCAAATCAGAGACACATCACCATCCATTTCGCCCTCGCACTATACAACGATACATTGCCAGCCCAAACAGAGTCAAACCATGAAAAATCTACAGTCATCAACCTAGTTTATCTTAGACCGGTTTGCTGTTGTATATCGTAATTTCTGTAATCCAAAGTCAGACGGCCCAGAAGAAGCATGGTTTTATGACCTCACTTTAGCAAGCCGTGCCCTGATCTCTTCTAGATCCTCCTTATCATCATCAGCACCCTCAGCAACAGCTTGCCGCTGCAAATGGTATAAACAGAATATTTTTCATACCATGGAGATCATAAAATTCACAATGAAACACATCACATGACTGAATGAACTTTAGTTGTCTTAAGGTTACTAAATAAACTACCAGTGTACTAGCAACTATAGTTGAGATGCCTACGTCCACAAGAAAAATGCCATGAGATAGCTTCGTGAAATACTCCCTCCGTCCTAATATAGTTGGCGCTTTAGAGTCCGGCACGGGAATTAAGGAGAAGTGTAAAAGGTAGTTGCACAGAAAACAAGGAGGAAAGAGATAGAGATAGAGGTGTATTGGAAAGAGAGAAAGGTGCATCGGGAAGTGAGAATGCCAATTATTTTAGGACAATTGAAGAGGGCTAGAATGCCAATTATTTTGGGACGGAGGGAGTACATAGCATGCTCCCTATGATAGTCAGAATGATCAGAAAGTATTTACCTCTCCTGGAACTCTGCTTGTCGAAGCTTGCTGTATCTTCTGTGTCCTCACAGCATCTGGTAACTGGGAGGCAGTCTCCCCTGCTAATGACGCAAGAACCTTGTCAACCTCCTCCTCTATTTCCTCCTCAATGTCTTCAGAGTCCAAAGCTGAATCAACTGCTTCATTCACCATCTCTTCCATCACGCCTGCCTAAAGTCAGAATTGTAAAATGTCAGTTGAGTTAGTATAACATAAGTCTTGATGTCTGAAGATAAAGGGTTGAAATCTCTGAACAAGACAAAAGAAATGGACGCAATTAGTTTGTATAACCACTGTTCAATTACAGGTTACCTTAGTCATTTCTTTGCTGAATTCTTGCATCGTGGCAGCCAATGCTGGAGCTTTCATTAGATCATTAACAACTTTCATCACTTCAGCGCTTTTAGACAGATGACCCACTGTCCTTGAAGTTGCTGAAAACAATATCAACAGAAATTCTTTATTTGAAAAAAAAAAGTAGAAGATAAAAATAAACTGAGTACACTACTCCCTGGTCCTGGATGGAATGTTGCATCATGTCAAAGCCAAAAAGAACGGTGAAATGTAATAAGATATAAGTTCAGTTCTCCATAGTACAAAATTGAATGGGCAAGGGTGGAACATGACTGTTATGTTGTCAATTCTTATTTTGCAATTGTAGCAAGCAGAACTTAATAGTGGCATGAACCCTAATTCATGCAGTTGTAGCAATTATAGGACCTAACTTCAATCTGCAAATTCTTGCAAACAGAGTTTATTATCGCATGCACCCTAATTCAAATAACATGAGTATGCGATTTGATTTTGCATGGCCCTGCAGTCATTGAAAGAATTGTAAAAAGTACTACTGGAATTAGATGCCTGGTAAGCAATAAAGAGCAGTAATATTTTTCAGTGGCATATGCTGACTTCAGTGCTTTCTAGTAGTGTCAACAGACAAATTGTGCACAAATGAAATTTCTTTTAGTATTTTAATAGATAGAGATACTACAAATTGTCCACAAGAAAGTAAAAGGGTGTGCTACTGAATATTAACTAATAGATAGAATCACTATTCCATAACTAAAACGACATAGTTTTATGGACAATATCTGACTTGAGATTAACAAAAAGCTCATGAAAATAGAGAAGTCCATACCAACAATTTCTCCAAGATGCATCGATACTGAATTTAGTTGAGCCTTGTTTTCAAAAAGACGATTAACAGCCCGTTTTGACCTTACGAGTTCCTTAGCAAGAGCCTGACATAAGAAAATTGTAATATCAACAGTACATCAAAATGTTAGACTCGTTCTGAGTCTTCTGACTTACAAAGTCAATCACGAAAATTTGACTTTGTATTATAATTTATATCGGTTGAAACTTTAAACATGATATGTCAAGAACTGAAACACAGAAGATCTACATCACGCAAATGAGATATGCATTCAGAAACATGAGTGTAAAATTTAAGAACATATATGGTGTTCAAAATGCTCAGCAGGGCCCGACTCTCATTTTGAGTGAACCCCCCCACACACCCACCAACCTATTTACGCTTTCGTCCTCGCTTCACGTAAAATGGCTAACTCAAGGTTGGTGGTGATGGACAACCTAGGCTACTATGTTGGTCTTTCTCCCACTAGACTAGCAAGGTGGTACTAAATTCCCACCCCCTCATGCACACAAGTGCTCATGGGTTACTATGGGTCTAATCTCAATGGGCCGGGATGTTACAGCCCCCCCCCCCCCCCCTCAAAGAACTGACGTCCTCGTCAGAACACTGACAGAACATACCCACACTAGGCAAGCTACCAGGAACGTTCCCCTCTTGGACACGGCCATGTCCAGTGCCGGCTCATATACACGTATGGGCCTACACGCATCATGCACCAAATGTCTGGACCTCCTGGCCATCACGCGCACCGTGTCCGCGAGAGGGTTGGCTTTGATACCACTTGTAACACCATAGGGTCCACACTTGGTTGGGCACGACTCTCATTTTGAGTGGACCCCACACACCCACCAACCTGTTTACGCTTTCATCCTCGCTTTGCATAAAAGGGCAAACCCAAGATTGATGATGGTGGACAACTAATGCTTATATGTTGATCTTCTTCCCACTAGACTAGCAAGATAGTACTAAATTCCCACCCCCTCATTTACAACATTATGGGCCGGGATGTTACAACATTGCTGGTGGGAATAACTTATAACATCTTTTGATAATTTAGCGTAGCTTGGTTGGACTATGTGGGTAAGTAACCTACAGTAGTATTTCATGTATCTTCCATTTTATTTTAAGTGACAAAAACATGCTAATGGTAGGTTGGAAGATCTTAAGCATCATGTGAGAACTATAATTTGGGTACTAAATACTACTCCCTCCGTTCTGAAATTGTTGTCTTTAGGACAAGAATTTTAGTTCAAAAATAAACTAGAGTTGTCGTCCTAATGACAACAATTTCAGAATGGAGAGAGTATATAACAGTCATGAAGTATGCAAAGGTTAAGACATTCTTTCTTTCGGTGCAAGTTTTCCTCCTGGCAGGTTCAATATTTGACACTAATGCCTAAGGCTAAGTTTCTTAAGCAAAGGGGATCATGTAATGAACGGGACAAAACAATCTGGCTTTCTTTGCTTTCACTGGTGAATCCACAATACAGAAGAAACTAAATATCTATTGTAAAACTTAGTGTGGATTGATCCTATAACATTCACCCTCAATTTGTGCTTCTCTCAGATTTCCAGTGAGCAGGTTACATCTTACAAGTGACAAAATAGAGACAAATGCTATGCGAAGAACAAGATTAAACAAGCTGCACCTTTGCGGATCCCATGTCATTGCGCTTTGCCGCCTCCCTGATGGCTTTCTCTACATTCTTCTCCTCCCTCTGCACATCTGCGAAAATGAAAACAAAGATAAGAGAAAATCGACTTCCCATGAAGAGCAATAATACTATAGGTATGGGATCAGGGTAAGGGTTTGGTCCAACCCCCAACGGTCGCAAGAACCAGGCGGCTAACCATGTCACCATTTTCCAGAGTTCTGAGGCAAATCCATGGCACAAAAGAAACACCAACTTGATCAATCGAGATAGCTATGCCCAACCTAATCGCTTTTACTATCCCACCCTAGGTTGACGCCACGAGAAGGCCTGGTCGCGAATCCCCCTGGGGGCGCAGGGGTAAGGGAAGGGCAAGGGAGGCGAGAGGGTGCGGGAGACGAACCTTGGATCTGCCGCTCGAGGCCGCGGCACTCTTTGCGGAGGCGGTGCTGCCACTCGCGCAGCTGCTGCTGCGGCGTCGGCCGCGGCTTCAGCAGGTTCTTCACCTTCTCCATCGGCGCGGCAGACCCGAGGAACAGATCCAAACTCCTGCCGATCTGACGCTGACCTCTTGGACCAAGGTGATTCCCTCGCCGCCGACGAGGATGGAGGCTGGGGTGGTGACTGCCTTCGCGGAGAGGGCAACGTGAGAGGTGCGACGCCGCGGTTGGGCGGCGAGTAAACCGTAAACGGCGCAGGGTTTTCTGTATTCCCACCGTGTTTGGAGGTTTACAGTATGTATTCAAATCAGATAATATGGATTACCAATATTTTTTATTACTATAATTTTAATTTTTATAGTTTAAATTTAGTTAGTGCTATGTCTTAGAAAATATTTTTTTATATGTTTATAGGTTACAAGTTAAAAATAAATTATTTCTAATATGTGTGGAAGCTGTTACCGCCAAGATGTCGTCAAAATGAAACTTCTTAAATTTAAAATTTACATATTAAACTCTAAATGTATATTACATATCTTTCATAAATAATATAATTATAAAACTAATATTTTATTTATTTAAAAACTACCCATGTCACTCATTATTTCTGACATTTCTTGTATTTTTTAGAAATTAAAAAAAATGCTGAAAGAGATAGATGTTATCAAAGCAATTTTAAAACAAATAGAAATATTAATTACCATTTTCCAAACTAATGACTCTAACTTTTAAAACATCCAATCAAGTAAATAATGAAGCTACTATGATGCATAACAAAATTCAACATTATATTAATTTATTGAAGCTTGAAATATGGTACCATAAACTAAATATTAATTTATAGAAGCTATTACGTACTAAACTACAAAGAAGAGCTACAACAGGCAAATGAGATATGCCTTTCAAACTAACCAACATAAAATTTTAACAACAAAGTTATTGTTCAAATAGTTCTTTCATTTCTCTTTTTTTATATATGACACCAATTAGTTCAACATGAGGTAATAGTTGCATGTATTAGTTATCATTTAGCAAGATAGTTGTTCTGCATATTAAGAAAATAATTTTAAAACAATAGTAATATTAGTTACCATGATTTCATATTTTTTAAGCTAACCACTTTAGGTCATGTTTGATCTAGTTTAGATTCCTAAAATCTGTTTTTAATTTTAAGATTTTAAAATCCAGATTCTAAATAAAATCTAGGTGGTGACGTTTGATATCGATCAGATTCTTAAAATCCAAAGGCACTGAGTCTTTTGGCATATAAAATCTGGCTCTAACTGGGTATAATCATATTATTAAATTCTTAAAATCTAGGGTTCTAGATTTTAGAATTCAAAAGAAAATCTGTGTCAATTTAGAGCCCTCAAGGATTCTAAAATTTGGAATTAAAAATCTCAGTGCATTCAAACAGTTTTATTTCTCTTCTTTATATATGACACCGCGCATTAGAAGGGGATAGCTGCATATATTAGTGACCCTTTAGCAGATAATTGCTTTGCATATGGCCATTGCTCCAGCAATATCTGTTTCTGCTGCCGCTGAGCACATTCCTAATTTAGATGGTGGATGTGCTGGTGTGAATAATATTAACATCTTTTGATCGTTTTAATTAGCTTGGTGGACTATACACGTACATTATCCATTGAGGTACGCAAATGTCAGGCTATTCTTTCTTTCAGCGCAATCTTTACTCCTACAACTAACAGTTCAAGGATTTTGGATTTTTCAAGCGAAAACATAACTTTTGGAATACCCAATCAGACAAAAGCTTTGCGGAAGTCACCATGCCAGTGCACAACAAAACGATTAGCAAAATAAATTGTCTGTTTTCCAAACTGTGAAAAAAAAAAATTGAGAACCAAGGTGAAGCTCGGGTGGCTAGGAGCGGCGGTGTGCGTCCAGCCCACGCAGGTTCGATCCCTAGGGACGTTCCTGGCGTGTCTCACCAGGGATTTATTCCCCAGTTGGGGGACCGAGTGTCTTCTCGGTTGGTAGAGGCAGCCAATGAGTTGCACGCCCATTCAGGCTTTAGAACTTGGACGCCCGTCTTCTTCTTAAGGCAGTATCCGGGGTAGATGGCCCCGTGTATATCGAAAAAAAAAAGTTGATCAAAATTGACGAAACATCAAGCCGTCAGTGACTTCACAGTATCATATAATATATTACAGAAACAACAGTGCCCCATCAAGTTCCATTCATAGTAAACAATAATTTGACAGATCAAGTCCTTCAGCAAGAAGAAACAATAATGCTGACAGCCAATGAAAAAAATTCAGAGACCATATACCAATGCTGTAGAACCTTTTACAATTTAACAGTTTCAAATGTCTAAAGTTGAGACTAATCCGGCTGCTAATCTGTAATTTCTTTACTTCTTTAGGTGATTACAACTTTTGGGAGGAGGAAGGTAGTCACATTTTCTAACAGCAAGGAGAAAACAAATCCACAATTCAGCTAATCATAGAGCCCTTCTTCATGCCATACGTCGACCAAAAAATCAACCATCTCCTACAATAATTCTGCAAGTTAGAAGCTAAAAACATGAATAATCCACAGAACTAGCTCAGGAATCTTACAGGTAGTGGGATTGGCCGTGGAAAACACTCACTTGTCAACAAGAGATCATCATATGTCGTGCACCAACTGAGCACATGAAAATTAGTTAGCAACTAAAGCTGATTTATTACAAGTAGCGGCCTACCCTAAATCAATAAGCTATCAAGCTGATGAAACACTGTTATGTTTCTTTCACGTAAACTTGCTAGATACTCCAATAGTTTATTAAAGTATCCACCAGTACAAGTACATCCCATGCTGATTATATTGCACAGTTTCTGGTTACTTCCTACTCTCAACAGGAAACTAGCTAGTAAATAACCAGCAATGCCTTTCTCTTATTTTTGGCATAAACCAACTAGCAAATCAATGCATATAGTAGTAAGGTTCGCTACAATGTTTTGTAGTATAATTAAAAGTAACTTGGAACTAGAATGCCTTGAGCAGTACTGCCAAACTAGTCAAATTCTGCCCAAACCAATGAAGCAATTATTAGATTATCAAACTCTGAATTTCAAGTTCTCTTGATATTATGATTCAGGCAAATGAAAGAAGATCAGAAACCTTATTACTGGCTCTTGAGGTGCTTTTTTTGGAACTTCTGCCTGATGACCAACCCAATGTCTTCTCATCTCAGCCCAATGCTCAGCAGCTGTAAATATATAATTGGTCAGCACATAACTGTCTGGTATCCATTCAGTTTGATTCAACCAATGCAAATCCCTACCGAAAAGGTACCCTTGACTAGGTTATTACCTAAAATAATATGTTTATCGTTTGATTACAGAAATTCACAGCTAACAGAGCTTCTCTTGCAAAAAGCAAATTAAATAAGAAACAATATTCCATGAAATTGACTTAACAGTGTGTGATTTACATTACCATCCAAGATATGAAAACCCTTAAATATGTTCAGATTTTTTAGTTCAAAAGGAAAGGGAACACAATGGGAGCACAGTTCAGCACTGGCATAAGTACAATGAATAATATGATTTCACTAGACTGAGTATTTCATTGCTTTACCATATTAAATATGAAAAATTCTGCAGACACATTTAATTCATAATTGAGCCACCTTTTTTGATCTACTCATGAAATAAAAATCAAAACATAACTCAAACAAAAACTAAATTTTTTCAATGGAGCAAGCCATTCAAGATACCAAGACTTTAGAATAAAACAGTACCATGGTTGATGAATGATGTGTCTGTGCTATTTTCCATCAACATTTTAGAATCATTGATTATCGAGTTTGGAACTGAAGAGATATTCCCCTCAAGAGAAACAGATATGCTAGCATTATTCTCCATTCCTTCTGGACCCGATTGCCATCGCCTTCCTTTTCCAACGGATGAATAACGAGACTTCTTTGCTGTAGACCCTTTCAGCTTAAAATCGGGAGGTGGCTGAGATTTTCTTAAATTACCAATACAGCCACTGCTCTGCATAAAGACAACATCAGCTATGTTTGAGGTAGGAATTGCTCAAATGGTTGCAGTTAAGTACTTCATATCTCTCAAGAAGAGTGTTTTATAATGACATTTGCATTAGAAAGATAAGATTATGATACGATAGAATTACACTAAAGCCTCTTATTTGTTTTGTATGTATGAAGAGCACCTACCCCATATAAGCTCAATGAGGATGTCATGCAGACAGATGAGCCATTCAGTATCTTAACCAGACCACTTAACAAGTGATGATGTTGTGTTTACTTTTCATGTTTCAGATATCCATCCCACAGAATATTTTTTCTGAGGAAAAAAAAAAGAGAAAATGTTATGAAACTCTAGCTCAAATAAGGTATTAATGGCAAAGAAACAAACGTGATGACAAAACAAATCTGGCCTGGGTTCTATTGAGACACATTTTCGTATTTAAAAAAAAAGTGTAGAGTAGATAGTCAAACAAGTCATCAAATGGATTAATATCTAATTTGAGAATAGGTCCACTATGTTTCTCATGGACACCATCTACAAGACCACCAACCACATCATATACTTATTGAGAGCTTCTTTCAGCACTAAGTGTGAGACAAGAGGGCATGGTTGTTTGGTAGACAAGGCCAGACGAACCTGGATATGTACGCTGTACAAAGAAGCGAAGCTGATAAACACAATTTCAACTAGCACATGATCAACAAGAACGTTCATCAGGGTACGGGCACAAGAACGTTCATCAGTAAGAATGAGCATTAGATGCATCTGACAGATCAACAATACCGCAGCATTCCGAATTTGCACAAGGTAGATAGGTACTAATAAGTGACACGAAAGCTGAAGAATTGAAACTGTGAACTTGTTAAGCTAAATAAGTAACAGAGACTGAAGCAACTTCCTGCACTCATTTTAATGGCATTCATACGGGAGAACTAATGCAGATAAAATATGTGCTGGCTTCTGATGTAACATGAACCTGCTGCATTCAGTACCACTTCAAGAACATATTGACAACATGTATTGGTGAGTCCTCTTACTTCCAGTTTCAGCAAGGCCAAAACTAACCCGCGGTCAGGTGTTTAACACTCTCACCACACCTCTGGCGGTCTGGCCACACCGAATCTAACAAAAGTTGTGTAGCCATTCGGACAAAAAATCGCTACAAACACCTCACTAATCACCTTGCGGCCAGCTCTACAAGTCGGCAACAAAGAAAAGAGGGGGCCGGGGGCTCCTACATTAATCAGGTAGCAGGACTGTAAGCACCCTAAGCGTGCCACACCAAGACGTGCAAGAACGAGCACCAGCACTACCCTTTGACTCAGAATCGCGGAAAGATCCCAAAGGAATCCGGTGACGGATCAGACCCATTTGCAGCATCAACGCAGGGATCGGTCAATCTAACCAAACAGCCGACGAAAAAAATATATCAGGCCGAAATGCATCCAGAAACGGAGAAAGCGGGCTTCGAACCTGACAATCCAGAATGAGAGAAGAGCCAAAATCGCCTCTTTTTTTTTCTCCTGTGTTGGCTCGGTCGCCGCCCCTCAACCGCGGAAGAAACGGAAAAAGAGAGAATGCGAGAAGGGGAGAAAAGGGAGAGAAGAATAAATTTGGGCAAGAAATGGAGGAAGGTGGAATGTGTTAGGTCGCGGGTCACCGGTGGACCGGCTCCACGGACCTAACTCCACCGACCACCTACTCGCTTCTCTCGGAGATCGGTATGGGTCTACGGGATCCGTCGATGCCAACTGGGTGCGTGGACCGGACGTACGCGCGCCCGGTTGCACGGGCGCGGTGGGGCACCACCGGATGGAACTGACCGGACAAGGAGAAGGAAGGAAAGCCAGCGACGGACAAGGAAGAATATGGTTATTTTTACAGGAAGAATATGGCGAGTCACTTTTTTTAGTAGGTGACATGCACATAGGGGCCGTTCGTTTTTAAAGGCTAAAAGACTAAAACTAAATTTTAGTCTAGATTTTAGCTTTAGGAAAATAAACGAGTGAACTAAAACTAAAGCTAAACTTTAGCTCTAGAGATAAAAAGAGGCTAAAAGTAGGACTAAACTTTAGCTCTTCAAAAGGGGTTAAAGTTTAGTTCAAATTTTAGTAGCTAAACTTTAGCTCCTAAAGGAAACGAACACCCCCATAGTTCGAATTAGATTTAATGAAATATTGGAGATGCTCTTACAAATCTATGTTTTCATGTCTTGTGAACATACACATTAACCATAATTAACACTACAGACTAAGAAAAAAAAATAGTTACAGACATGCACAAATTTATTAGATACATCTATAACTCATGCACAGTGCACTCCGTGAAAAATTGATGCTTCTCTCAAACTTAGAGGTGACAAAAATGACATGCTAGATATAGGTGGGCTAATAGTTCAACAACACTATAGGCACGGTAATTTTGGGAGACGATGCAAGTCACACATGAAGAAGGTCAGTCGGAAAGAAAGGATCCTTTAAATGCTTATAATATGGAACAAAGAGAGTACTATATATGTTTGACATCATATATATATATTGTTATCTATTTTCTGATCGATACCACTATGCTGTAATGATATTGTTTTTAAGAAAAAGCTAATGATCTCATTGATACAGTTAATCTTTAGGGCAATTTGCTGCTTTGACACTGAAGACT
The DNA here is from genome assembly GCA_030378355.1 of Eleusine indica. NCBI lineage: Eukaryota > Viridiplantae > Streptophyta > Magnoliopsida > Poales > Poaceae > Eleusine > Eleusine indica. The sequence goes on from CM059500.1 coordinate 34,158,280, forward strand.
TTTGCAAAAGGACATTCACTGGGACTCGTTTATCACCGTCAGTCAATTATTCAAGGTGGTGGCCATGCACATTTTCGCAAGACATGGTTGTCCGTTACAACATAGATTGTGCACTTGGCCTTTCGCCATGTTTGGTGTTTTCATTCTGTAATATTTGTAATCTTCGGGGTCATATGCGAAACATATAAAAGGTTGGATTTTGCATCATCTAAAAAAAAATATTGTTATCCTTGAGATCGATGCAACACACTAGTTGCAAAGCATCTTGCGGTCGTCGCACGGGGATGCTAAACTTAACAATATACAACATATCCGTCACACGGCGCGCCCATCGTTGTCTGCCCACTAGCCAAAAAGGGAACTAACTAAGGAGCAACACCATATGGCCACATGAGTAAACACATATGCTCAAACACCGACGGACGACAGCAAGAGACGAAACAAGAATAGAAAGCCGGTCAAGTAGATCTCACAAGGCCAAGCCACTGACTTAGCACAGCCACAACCAGCATGGCCACCGGCGGCAGCTGCGTCGTCGGCTTGGAGTTCCAGGAGGCCACCCCGTCGATGCCAACGACCAGCTCGACAATTAGAGAGCCACCAATATTTCCCAGTAATGTAGAGAGAAAGGCCTGGAACATCAAACTGTAACGGAGATTTGCATCTGGTGGATCCAAAAACTTTGGTATGCAGCACTGTACTCGACTTCAAAATGACTTCATGATGCGGTACTAATACATATAGATGTTGAGAGGCCATTACAAACTAAAACAAAAAGGAGCTTCAAATATGGACGAGTGGATAGAGATGAAGCAGGATATATCATAGCACAAAAGTGTAGTAGGAAGAAGGATAACAGATGACCTTGAGTAGGCACCGACAGTATCGAGTCATCTACCTTAAGCCGAAGTGTGGTACTGAAGACCATGTTACCGTCCTAAGCATCACGTATTTAGAATCAGAGGTAAAACGCCAAAGTTGGGGATAAGTGCAATGCTATTATATAGATATGTTTTACATCATATATCCTTCCGATGCAACAAAAGCATTATTTTGCAGTTGTCGCACCGGGATGCTATAAAGTTGGACAATACAATACATCATTCATCACATTGCACACGCGTGCTGGTCATGCCACGCTAGCCAAAAGGAGAAATAATTAGAGGGCAACAACACATGGCCGTTTCAAGTATAGGACACTGGCAAGTTGTACAACAACAACTGGATGCTGAAACACCGACAGCGAAGATGAAACAAGATAGTATATAGAAGGTAAAGCCCGCAGCAAGGAAACGAGACAAGCAGGCCAAGCCACTGACCCAGCATAGCCGAGCTGCGTTTCCGAGTGCTCGCCGCCATCATGGCTCTCGCCGCCGTAGCTGACACCTCCGTCGCCGGCTTTGAGTTCCACGAGGCCACCGTGGACGCCATCCAGCTCGGGTTCCTGAACGGCAGCCTGACGTCGACGGCCCTCGTCCGGTTCTACCTGGACCAGATCGCCCGGCTCAACCCGCTTCTCCACGCCGTCATCGAGGTCAACCCCGACGCGCTCGCGCAGGCGGCTCGAGCCGACGCCGAGCGCTCCTCCAGCCGGCACCGTGGCGGCGGGCTGCACGGCGTCCCCGTCCTGGTCAAGGACAACATGGCCACGCGCGACCGGCTCAACACGACGGCCGGCTCGCTCGCGCTGCTCGGCTCCGTGGTCAAGCGCGACGCCGGCGTGGTGAGCCGGTTCCGGCGCGCGGGGGCGGTCATCCTCGGCAAGGCCAACCCGTCCGAGTGGTCAAATTTCCGGCCCGTTCAGGATGGCTGGAGCGCCCGCGGAGGCCAGACACTGGTAATTACTCGTACTAGTTTCTCAACTTCATTATTGATGATAAAACCGGATGTCACAAAAAAATGCCGATATGGTCCTTTTCTTGAAAACATGTTACAATGACGGTTTTTTATTTTTTACATGTCTTGTCTTTGTCTATATATCCAGAACGACAATAATATACGACGAGAGTGAGTACAATAATGCGCTGTACGTAGTTTATCTGATCCACATGATTAATACTGTAGAACTCCGTGGTCGGTATCAAACCGACTGTTGGGCTCACCAGCAGATCTGGTGTCATCCCAATCACGCCTCTGCAAGACACCGTTGGGTAAGCAAGCCCCTTGTTTTTACTCGCTTACCAGCCACAGATGCAAGTAGTTTAATTTTTCATCTGATGTAAAAACTAGTAAGAAGACAACTACAGTCTACAGAGCCGATGCTCAACTTGAAAGTGTAAAAAACAATGTGATGTGACATGTTTGTGACTGAACTGTTTTTGTTCCTACATATGGCGGCAGACCGATGTGTCGTACCGTGTCCGATGGAGTCCATGTGCTGGACGCCCTTGTCGGCTATGATACGTTTGATGCTGAAGCCACCAGAGCAGCATCCAAGTATATCCCGCGCGGTGGATACAAACAATTCCTAAAGATCGACGGATTAAGGGGCAAAAGGATAGGAGTTCCTAATGTCTTTTTTCAAGGGACTGAAGATCAGGATCTGAAGGTCTACGAGAAGCATCTCCGCACAGTGAGGTAATAGCTCTGGCCACTCAAAAATGTGCCCTCCGAATTTTCAGGAGCTGGAATATATATTTGGATCAGGAACCTATATGCAAATTAAGAACTTAATAATGTTTTAGTTAGGCAAAAAAAAACCTGGTTGTTTTACCTGGTAAAGCTACAAATTTACTTATTTTCTAAGCAAGGAGCTCCTCTCATTTGTTTTCTTTATAAGGCTTCATTTGTAGAATATGTGTATATTCTATTTATATGACATTGATCTTTGACAAATGCTTCACTACCTTCATGATGAAAGGCAACACGGAGCCATCGTGATCACAGATCTTGACATAGCAGTAGATTGGGCTGACCTGAATGCCCAAGAGATGATTGCCATGAATGCAGAGTTCAAGATAAGCATCAACGCCTATTTGTCAGACCTTTTGTACTCCCCAGTCCGGTCCCTTGCACAAGTCATAGCATTCAACAATGCTCACCCAATACAGGTAAACAAGATCTTAATTATATTTCGAGATCTTACATTGTTGGAACCTCAGAATCCACAACAGTTAATGTTGTATCATTGAAACAAACAGTGAGATGATGACCAGAGATAATGATTATCTTTGCTGCAGGAGAGGATTAAAGATTTTGGCCAGCCTGATCTTATCGCGGCAGAGAAAACCAATGGCATTGGCAAGATGGAGAGAGAGGCAATACGAAAGCTCAATGAGTTGTCCACCAATGGGTTAGAGAAGTTGATGAAAGAACACAAATTGGATGCAATCGCTGCGCCTGACAGTCAAGCATCCTCTGTTCTCGCTATTGGCGGCTATCCTGGCATCTTTGTCCCGGCTGGGTACGACAAGCAGGGAGTTCCCTTTGGGATATGCTTTGGCGGCCTGAAAGGATATGAACCCAGATTGATTGAAATGGGTTACGGGTTCGAGCAGGCCACAAAAGTGAGAAGGCAGCCTGCTTTCAAGCACTAGCTACAGCATGATAACTTGATAAGTTTAAAGAAACTCAGAAGTCAGAACAGGTCCAAGGGAGAAACCACCATGCATCTTTGACGTTCTCTTCAAGTGTTAGGTTTGTTTGTCTCACTATATTAGGATCCATGGAACTCTCAGATGTTTCCATGACAGTTAACACAAGATTTTACTTTTGTCATTGGATTGAAATGTTATGTCTCAGATTTGCTACAGATTTGGATGCTGAGCCAGATGAGTTATATTTGGATGCTAAGTATAACTCAAAACAAATAATTTACCTAGAGTACCAATGTCAAATTGAAGCTACATAAAAGACAGACTGTAACTCTAATATATGCTCACTGTAATTTCTGTAAACTAGTATATTGCCTGTGCTAACGTTAACGCCACGGTGAAATTTATGAAACAAACAGCCAAAAGATTTTTATATGTATTGTTCAAAAGTAGTAACAACAATTTTCAAGCAAATATTACTTTTCAGCTTTGAGCAACTCAATTTTTATGTATGTCATGCAACATGCCTTGTAAAGATTTCTAATTAAGTAATTATATTTGTGGAGCACAACTAAAATTTAATTCTACAAATAGTAGTGAGCTACTCCAGAAATACAATGAGAAATGATTTTATGCATAATGATATCTCTGTGGACCTAATTCTGCAAGAGATACAAAACAGAAAAGGTCATAAGTTAATATAACAATATGCAAATAGTGTTAAACCCCTTTATCAAATAAAAAAAGATAGACATTGATTGGTAGTAGTCTCAGGAAAAGGATTTTCAAAATTAGTTACAGATAATGGTTTGTGTTGCAAGTATTAGAATCGATCTGCACAAAGGCTTATAATTTTTCACTACCAATCACTGATTTACCTCACATAAACAGGTTTATAATTCTTCAGTAGCAATTATGCTTATTATATTTTCAATTCAGACAACTACTTAAGGTTCTGAATTTTTTATTCTTAGTAATTATTAAATCCAGAATTTTAAAAATAATAATTTAACATTAAAATTTCAAAATTAGGAAGAACGCTATTGTTTATAGCGTCCAGAATAGGACAATGTTTTTGTTAGCGTCCTTCCAGGGACGCTATCCGTATCCGCGTCCCTGTAAGATGGTGGTAGCTGGACCCGAACCAGTCTAACCCAATTCAGATTGAGAAAACGAGCCGAACCCCAAACAACCTCTTCTATCGCCTTCTCGACGTTGTCCGCCGCCACCACCGTAGCCGCTTCCATCTCTGTCCTTCCGCTCGTCAATCGCCTGTAGAGCTACGACTGCCCCGCGACCCAAACAACTCCACCCCATTCCGTCTGTCACAACTGTCGTACGCCTCCCTACGTCCGCCCTCCCGCTTGGGTACCGATCCAGTAATCGAATCTTTATCTACATCGTTCTTAAAGAAGACTAGAACCATCCGAGCATGTGTAGATGAATGAGAGCTAATTACGTTATTAAATATTTCTAAGTCTAGCATTACTAGTTCACGTGATTTTCGACAAAGCAAATGCATGCATGTTGTCACTACCTATCATTAGTAGTGGTGGCAGGAACGAATCAGCGGCTTGGCGACTAAGATCCTGACGTCAAAACGTAGATTCTAAACTCGCACAGGCACAGAACGCTACGACCAATTCATATAAATACTTGCCTACTCGGAACAAGTTCTTAGAAATGAATCAAACACAAATGCAGCGAAAAAATAGATCGCAATGACACCTATAGGATAGAATATGCCGTTACCTCTATGATCCAATGGAAGTGGATGAACACATGAGATGTCGATGGCAAAATGGTGAACTCTTGCGCCAGGGAAAAGGTTATTGATTAGGGATTTGATTAACCGTCAAGCAGGGGCATTATTAGATCTAAATGGACAAAGGACCGAACCACGCATTGGACGCTACTGAAGATGGCGTCCAGCCAGGGACACTAACAGAAATAGTGTCTCATTCTGGACGCTCTAAACAATAGCGTCCTTCTTATTTTTAAAATTTCAATGTTAAATTATTATTTAAAAAATTCTGGATTTAATAATTACTAAAAATAAAAAATTCGGCTTAAGGTTCTGTGCAGAGATCAAATTCAAACTCAGTAGCCCAATAATAATAAGAATAGACAGAAGGACCTATTAGGATCCACCATCAGAGCATATCAGGAAAAAAAATCATTCTCTAATGACTATTCAAGCTAACCTAACAACTGCCAATTTCTAATAGCATATGAATTAATAGTAGCATGCAAAAGGATTTTCCTCACTCCATTCTGGCATTCTCACTATAATCACCAACTCTAGAGGACAAAACACTAAAATCTACCCAACTATCAAGATTTCATGTTTGGCATTCTCACTGTACTATTTTCTATGTGAGATTCCCATGTCTGTTAGATATTATTTTCCTTCCATTGCACTACCCAGGTAGCATATAGATACGCATAGCAGACCTGCAACCTATATATTTGGTGCCAAAGAAATCAAGTATTGTAAAGGAAGGTTGTGTTTTTGCTGAGCTCTTCTATCTATGGAAAAATTATACTACAAGACAATTCGACAAATACCCAACAGGAAGGTGAAATCAGGACCAAGATTATTGGATTCTTTTTTGTCATGGTCGATTTGATTGCTTTGCTGGACTTGCTCTTTCCTCTTCTTCTTTTGCCTTGTCTGTAGGCGATACATGAATTGACAATAGGAAGTTTACAGAGGCAGAAAAAATAAACCAAGATAAAAATCTTAAATTAAGAAAACATGAAAGGTGTGCAGACACCTGATCTAAGCTACTTAACTGTACTGACTTTTTTCTTCATAAAATATTATTTTGTTGTTTTCCAGTACAAATAACAGGATGTAGTCAAAGTTTCATCATAGTACTGATCATGGTTCAATTAGTAATAGTAGATTGATAAATTGAAGGAAGCAGCAAGAGGAGAAATTACCTAATGGCATCAAAGATCAGGAGCAGCACAAGTAAACGCCGTGGATCTGAAGAATCGGAGACCCCACCAATCAAAAGGAAACAACAAACAGAGTGTTTCAGGAGCGCATCCCACCTAGATTTGGAGTAGGCATTGGCTCCTCGGCTGCTGCCTAGGACGAATTCAGCCGAGGATAGCAGCATGATCAATAGGAGATATCACCCTTCACAGTCTACTGCTCCTCGTCGTCTCGCGACAGCGATGTACCTTGGTCTATCACGATGGGCTTGTTTCAAGGTCTGCTGCTCCTTGACGACCGGCGGCAACAATGACATCCATCAGGCTGCCGCACCGAACGTGGATAGCAACTGCCGCTGCGACAGCCCACGGGCTGCTGCCGACGAGGCAAGGCATCGATCGTGGCTTCGATTGCCCAGGAGGCAGGAAATCGATAGTGGGCAGCAACCGTGACAGCCTGCCGCAACGATGGTGGTTGCTCGTGGGCGAGGTTGGGGCCATTAGCGGCGGCAGGGGTACGCTTACCTCCGTGGGCAACAAATACTATCATCTTTCAGAAGAGACGGGGATATTGTTGTCCGCAAATCATCCTGCGGCCGCCGCACGGGGATGTACCGCTTTGCAGGTTGCACCCATGCATGGTGGTCTTTCCCCCTAGAAAAAAGTGAAAAGTAGAACGAAGACAAACTAATAAAGGGCAAGAAACACATGTTTCACATGGCCACTCAACTCAAGTATGCAGTCAGTCGTAGAACTATTATATTGATGCTCAAACACTGACGGTAAGAAACAGAACAATAATACAAGAGAGAGCTCGCCGCAAGCGTCGTTCGTATCGCACAACGCCAAGCCACCACCGACTGAGCTCAGTCAGCTGTCGCCCAGCCATCCAGCATGGCCGCCGAGCTACGCCTCCACCAAGCCCTCGCGGCCGCCGTCATGCTCGTCGCCGCAGCCGCCGGCAGCCACATCGTCGTCGGCTTCGAGTTCCACGAGCCCACCGTCGACGCCATCCGGCTCGGCTTCAGGAACGGGAGCCTCACGTCGACGTCGCTCGTCCGGTTTTACCTGGACCAGATCGCCCGGCTCAACCCGCTGCTTCACGCCGTCATCGAGGTCAACCCGGACGCGCTCAACCAGGCGGCTCGAGCCGACGCCGAGCGGTCCTCCTCATCCTCCGGCCGGGTGCGCCTCGGCTGGCTACACGGCGTTCCCGTCCTGCTCAAGGACAATATTGCCACACGCGACCGTCTCAACACGACGGCCGGCTCGCTCGCGCTGCTCGGCTCCGTGGTCAAGCGCGACGCCGGCGTGGTGAGCCGGCTCCGGCGAGCCGGGGCCGTGATTCTCGGCAAGGCCAACCCCTCCGAGTGGTCCAACTTTCGGCCCGTCGAATCCGGGTGGAGCGCCCGTGGAGGCCAGACTCTGGTAATAATTGCTCAACTCACAAATTCTGGTGGTCGTGTTCCTAGTGTTCATGTATTTCCAAATCTTTTCTGCGGGGTGCATTTTAGTAAAATATCAGAATTTGGAGTTCAAAAAAAAAATCAGAATCTGGAAAGACCAAAATAATACTACATGCACAGCTGTTTCTAAAAGAATTTTATAGTATACCACATAGTTTTTCAAAGTCAGTATAATGCATTGTATAATCTGACCAAGATCCACATGGCATTGTAGAATCCGTATGTTCTCTCGCACACGCCGTGCGGGTCGAGCTCCGGGCCAGGCGTCGCGGCAGCCGCGAACATGGCGGCGGTGACGCTGGGCTCGGAGACTGACGGCTCTATTCTTTGCCCTGCTGCAGCCAACTCCGTCGTCGGCATCAAACCCACTGTTGGGCTCACCAGCCGATCTGGCGTTATTCCAATCACGCCTCTGCAAGACTCCATCGGGTAAGCCACACGATTTTGTCTGGACTGTTGATTTGAACTCCCTCTTCAGTCCTGATTCAATTACTACTTTTTTTCAGTATGATTTTAAGATGCACCGTAAATGTAAAAACTTAGTAAAAGACAATTCCAGATCCAACACTTTGCAAGTGACAAAATGGCATCCGTGTGTGACCGAAGGTTGGCTGACGGACTGTTTTTGTTTTGTCATATGTATGACAGACCAATGTGTCGTACCGTATCTGACGCCGTCCATGTGCTGGACACCATTGTCGGCTATGATGCGCTTGATGCTAAAGCCACTAGAGCGGCATCAAAGTATATCCCACGTGGTGGGTACAGGCAATTTCTAAAGATCGATGGGTTAAGGGGCAAAAGGATAGGAGTTGACAACGTCCTTTTTCACTCGACTGGTGCCCGAGATTTGAACGTGTACAACGAGCATCTCCACACAATGAGGTAATAGCTCTAACCACTAAAAAAAATGTGTCCTCCAAATGTATATATGCAGATTGTTAACTAAATATTGTTTTGCCTGATAAGCTACTAATTTACTCATTTTCTAAGCAACCTGCAGCTCCACATTTCATAGGATACATGCATCTTCTAGAAACTATTCTGACTATGATATTGATCTTCATGACAGTGAGCATGGCGCCATCTTGGTCACGGATCTTGACATCACAATAGATTGGGCCGACCTGATTACCCAAGAGAGGATTGCTATGAATGCAGAGTTCAAGATAAGCATCAACGCTTATTTGTCAGACTTGGAGTACTCCCCTGTCCGATCCCTTGCACAAGTCATAGCATTCAATAAGGCACACCCTGTAGAGGTAAACCAGATCAGAACATTTCAGGATCTTACATTCTGGAGATAGTAGGACCACAAATTAAGTTAATACCCAATTAACTATGTTTGTCAATGCTTAATGTTATCCGTGCGAGTGACCAGACAATGATGATCTTTTGTGCAGGAAAGACTTAAAGATTTTGGACAGCCTGATCTTATCGCAGCAGAGAAAACCAATGGTATAGGCAAGGTGGAGAGAGAGGCAATCCGAAGGCTCAATAAGTTGTCCATCAATGGGCTCGAGAAGTTGATGAAAGAGCACCGGTTGGATGCAATCGTGGCAGCCAACAATAACGCCTCCCCCATTCTTGCCATTGGTGGCTATCCCGGCATTGTTGTGCCAGCTGGGTATGACAATAAGGGAGTTCCCTTTGGGATATGCTTTGGTGGGCTGAAAGGATACGAACCCAGGTTGATTGAGATGGCATATGGGTTTGAGCAGGCCACCAATGTGAGAAGGCAACCTTCTTTCAAGCACTAGCTACCAGGAAGGAAGTACAAAGGAAACGAGGACCGAACGAAGGAAACGAACTTCTAGTTTAGTTTCTTTGTTTGTCCCTCAATTGTATGATGTTCAAGTGCATGTGCTGCTCCAGCTCCCAACACCAGCTCTCCATGGTCGGTTAATAATAGTTCTACAATCAATTAAAAACGTTCTAGTTTCAATGACAAAAGTTATAGTAAAGAGAAATGCATAATTAAGAGATAAAGAAATTAGAGAATTAGAAATAGAAGTGGAATAAAACATCAAGTAGTCTAAATACTGGTTAACTTATTTTGACCCATAAAAATACAAGTAAGCTGACAATTTATTAATGGGCCGAATGATGAGTTGCACTGCATGTCTGCATAGTGGCCAAAACAGAAGAAGGATATGGGCCACTAAATGGGTTGAAGTGCAATGAAAGCAGAAGATAATGGTTGTTGTGTTGGGCTGTTATCCCTCCACATGGAGGAAAACTATATGGGGAGGATAATATAGAGAATAAGATAAATGATGGTGTATTGGATAGAGAACTTCTAACATGGGAATTGAAAGGATAAACCATAACCAATAAAGGATTTGGTTGGATACACCATAACCATAATGGTTTTTGGTTGGATACACCATAACCACAAAGGATTTGGTTGGATACACAACCAACATGGTTTTTGGTTAGATAGTCCATATCCTACTCTCTTCATCCTCTATATAAAACAAGCATGAGGCCATGCTTGAGCAAGCCATTCAACAGGACAACAAGGTCTGTAGCACTCATACACACAACATACCAAAGAGAGAAGAGAAGAAAAAGAAAGAGAGGCGGTTCTATCCAGAACTGGTGGCTTCGAACCGATCACAAATCAAGTTGTTGATCGAAGGCTCTAAAGTGCTTAGATTGATAACAAGTTTGGTGAGCTCGTTCTACACTTAGAGATATTTGATTTGGTAAGTTGGTTTGGTCTTTGGATGTTGGAAGAATCAGTTTTGGGATTAGTTTTTTCAGTTCGAGTCTCTGTAGTTTCAGCACAAAACAGTTTTGGTAGACAATTTATTTGGATGGTCAAATGGTCTCAGATTGATCTGAAATTTGATCAGTCTTTGTGAGACACGTTGAGCTACTTGCCTACCAAATTTCGTGCACCTCGGTTCTGCGGTATGAGAGTTATGAACTGATTACTGAAGGGTACAGAATCGAAATCACCTCTGTTTTGCTCTTCTAGTTGTTATTGTTGTGGCTAAACTTGTTGCTTGATGAAGAGTGTTGCTGGCGTTGTTATCCTCTAGGGGTTCTAGAGAAGACTTCTTTATACCCACTATTCTTGATAATGAAAGTTTGTAGTGGACCGGCTGGTCTTGTGGTTTTTACTCCTTACACCGAGGAGGTTTTCTACGTAAATCATCGTGTCACTTGTGAATGTGTGCTCTCTATTATTTCGCTGCCAAATGCTGGTTGATGTTTTTCTTACTGTTCAAAATAAGATGAGGGATTAATTGGTACTAATTACTGCTAGTTTCTCCCAACATGTTGCGCTGCAATTAGCAGCACAACGCTTGCTACCACGTATGCAATAGCGATCAAAACCGTCTTCCTCCTCTCGTGAGCAGCAGTCATGGCAAAATTGCATGATGTGGTAGAGCAAGCAGTGCTAACAGGCTAGGATGGGAGGGAGCGAGTCCTCACCGCGGGCAGAAGCCACACCGTGTCGTGTGGGGCGTGCTCCGCCAGTGCCTAGGCTTGCTATGACCATGACCACAACGAGGTGTTGGTTTGTGGTTAGAATGTGACTATGAGAGAGGAAGAGACAGAGAGTCGGGGAGATAAAAGGAAACTAAGAGCATCTCCAGCAAAAGACCTATCTAGGCCCCCATCACAAAATTTGCATGCCAAGTAAAAAAGTTTGGTCTAGTAGGATCCCTATTTGAACATGCAAAATGCATGGGCTCCCAAAATGCCCCCTCCCAGCCCTAAGTTTTGGAACATCCCATTTCTCTTTATAAAACTCTGTTCACCATGGGGCCTGCCTTTTCCCCCCCTTTTTTCCCCTTCTCCTTCCAGATCCCGATCGGGATCTCTTCAACCCGGCGACCGCTGCCGCTCGTCGCCACGCCCCGCTCGCCGGTCGCTGTCGTTCGCCGGCCACCGCCTGCCCCTCCCCTCCTCTCTTCTCCCCTGCGCAGCCACGCCCTCCCCCTCGCCTCTCCTCAACTCGACGGCCACCGCTGCTCGTCGCCCCGCCCCGCTCGCCGACCGCCACCGCTCGTCACCATGCCCCGCTCGTCGGCCGAGCCCCGCCCCGCTCGCCAGCCGCCGCTTACCCCTCACTCTCCTCTCTTCTCTCCCGCGCGGCCACACCCTCCCCATCGCTTCTTCTCCGTGCCCGTCGGTCGCCGCCCCGCCCGCCGGCCGTCGTGCCACGCCCTGCCCGCCTAGCGCCATGCCGCGCCCCGTCGACCGTCACCCTGGCTCCTTTGCGCTTCACCCTGGCTCCTCCACGCCGCAGGCTCCTCTCGATCGACCACCGCGCGATCTACAGGATGGAACCACCAGTGCCCAATCCGGAGGTCCATGGCGGGAGGCCTCCCCGGCCGACGGTGTCCAAGAATCGCTGTCGGTCCTTCGTGCCTCCTGCCATGGTGGCGAGCTCCGCTCCCGGCTATGCCATTGATGCAGCTTTTGGCCGTGGCCTCGGTCCCGGCCTTCCCCACGCTGTTGCCACTGGTCGTGGCCTCTGCCACGGCGCAGCCGCTGGTCGCGAGCTCCTCCACCATGGTGTCGTCGGTCCTGGTCTCTCTCATGACATTGGCCTACCCCATGCCACCGCCGCTAGTACTGGCCTACCCCACGCCGCCACCGCCGGCACTTGCCTCCCTCACGCAGATGCCGCCGGTCACGACCTCCTCCATGTTGGTCCGTGCCGTCACCCTGATGTCGGCCTCGGACTCCAGATGGACAGCTCCATTGCTTCATGGCTCGTGCATTAACCTTGCCCCACCGCTGCCGACGTCAACAAAACTTAGTGATCGTGCTTCTCCGAACCGGCCATGCTTTCCTTGCCATCATAGTACAAGCAACCAAGCCATGCCGCTGCCTTGGACTGTAGCCCGGTGCACTATGACCCTGCTGCATGGGGGGCAACTACCACCCCGACACCGTCTGGGGCAGCCACCATGACTCCGTCAACTGGAGTCCCTCCTCGACGCCGTCTATGGTCGACAGTGCCACCAAGGTTGGTTTGATTGGACTATTTATGCTTTATGATGTGTTCAAGTGTACATCATGTATGATGTGTTCTATCTAGTAATTAATCTGAATATGAAATTAAACTATTTATGCTTTATCATGTGTTCAAGTGTACATCATCATCATGTATGATGTGTTCTATCTAGTAATTAATCTGAATCTAAAATTGGACTATTTATGCTTTATAGGATGCATTGGCTTCAGGGTTGCAAACTTTCATGGAGTTGATGACACAGGATGTTGATGTTGATTTGCAAGTGCTGGATGTCACTCCAAGTGGCGGCAAAGGAGCATCCAAGCGAGGAGTCAACTATAGGCACGATGAAGATATCCAACTCTGCATTTCATGGGCAAACATCAGCAATGATCCAATCATGGTGAATGAGCAGCCTAGCAAAGCAAATTGGTGGAGGATTGCTGACGACTTTCATGCCAACAGGAACTTTCAGTCAAAAAGGAGTACTAACTCACTAGAACATCGATGCTTGAGCATTATTAAGAATTGCATGAAGTTTGAAGGATTTTTTGAGCAGGTTGAGCGACGCCACCCAAGTGGTGTGCCACATAAAGAACATGTAAGTGGAGCCTATCTTCCCCTATAAATACATTGTTGGTTAATATCTAATCATTCATACGTAACTAATCTCTATAATCTTTGTTGCAGATGATGGAAGCTCAAGCGCTGTATGCCAGAGGTGATCCAAAGGGCAAACCTTGTCAATTCATCCATTGTTGGCTCAAGGTTAGGCATATCGAGAAGTTTGCATCTACTCAGAAGCCAAGCGGATCAAAAGAGATTGACCCATCCCTTCTGGACCTCCCTGGAAGTTCACATGAAGAAGATGAAGGACAAGGACGAGACAACTCTTCCATCCCTCCTCCTGCCAAGAGTGCTCGACTTTCCGGTAGGATGAAATAGAAAGAGAAGATGAAAAGAAGTCAAGGGGAGGATCAGTACAACCAAATGATGCAAAATTTGCTACAAATAAAGACTGAAGAACATAAGATGAAGAAGGAGCGATGGGGTAAGGATATCTTGCTAGAACAACGAAGACGGGAGATTGAAGAACGGAGATTGGAGCATCAGATTATGTTTTTGTGATCTTTCCACACTGGATGCTCAACAAAAGGTGTATGTGTTGGCTAGAAGATCTGAAATCACAAATGCAAAGGTTGCCTCGCTCAGTTCGAGTATAGTGGGTCCGTATGATGTATTATTAAGTTATTAACATGATCACAGACTATGATGTATTGTTAAGTTATTGACATGATACACAAGTTTTTCTGCATACACCATTCCTGAGAAATATATCATTTATTGCATTGTACATGATACACAAGATTTTCTGCGTACACCATTCTTGAGAAATATATCATTTATTCCATTGTACATGATACACAAGTTTTTCTACATGCACCATTCCTGAGAAATATATCATTTATTCTATTGTACATGATACACAAGTTTTTCTACATATAACTATCTAGAATTATGAATTTCCCATAAATGTTCTACAAGATCATTACAAAGTCGCTCATATGATGACTTGTCCTCAATCTCATCATATATCTTCAGAAACTTCTCAAGAACAAGTGGATCACGGTTTTCATTGTCTTCAGGTGCCAACACATGAGGTCCATGTCGATCTTGATAATAGTTGAAATCTTCCTCTTCTTCTCGCTTGTCCTCAATTATCATGTTGTGCAACATATACATGCTTGCATTATGTACCAGATATCCTCCTTCCTCCACCATCTTGATGGACCTCGAACTATTGCAAATGGCTTTTGGAGTACCCTAAAAGCTCTTTCGACATCTTTCCTCGTTGATTTTGTGCTGCTGTGAAGTTCATTTTCTTGTTACCCTATGGATTCTAGAAACCTTTGACAAATGTTGCCTAGTTGGGATATATCCCGTCGGCAAGATAATATCCCATGTGTACTTGTTCCCGTTGACCATGTACTCCGTTTTAGGTGCTGTCCTTGAAGTAAGCCTTTGAAAAAGAGGAGAGCAGCACATGACATTGAGATCGTTTGAGAGAACCAGGTAGCCCAAAGAAAGCATGCCAAATCCATAGGTCTTGAGAGGGAACGACTTCAAGGATCATGGTTGATCTATCCTTATGTCCTGTGTATGACCCTTTCCAAGCAGTTGGACAATTTTCCCATTTACAGTGCATGCAATCCTAGAACCCAACATACCAGGAAACCCTCTTGCGTTGTTGATCGCCATCAATCTTGCAGTGTGATGAGCATTGGGAGCTCTTAGGTACTCTTCACCAAATATGTGTACAACATCTCTCACGAAATGCTTCAGACACTGAATTATGGTGCTCTCCCCCATCCTCACATAGTCATCTAGAGAATCAGCCGACTGACCATATGCAAGCATACGGAAAGCAGCAATAACCTTATGAATGGGAGAGGCACCGAGATTGCCAACAACATTGGGCTTCTGGTGCAAGTATTCGTCATGTGACTCAACTGCAGCCACAATGCGCAAGAATAGGTTCTTTGACATCCTGTACCTCCACCTAAAATGTTTATCGTTGTACACAGGCTGCTCTGCAAAGTAGTCCAGGTAAATCCACTAATGTACTCCCAAAACATCCCTTTTTTACATTGTGACGTCCCGACAACGAACCAAGAAACTTGTTCTTCTGTTTGTTTCTTTTTGCACCCTCAATAAGACCGGCTAGAATCAATATATTATCATCATCAGATTCATCGTCTTCATCTTGCCACCATCAACGATTGCAATGTCCAAATGTTGACATCTGTCATAAAAGCAAGAAAGTTCAGCAATGGAAGTTAACAAGTTTGGTTAGTAAAATGAAACAATTTAAACAAAAGACTAAAGGCCTGCTGGATTACAACATAATTTAACAATTCCAAAGGATGGCAGAATAAGTATATCTAACCATGAACAATCTATCACCGAAATATTTCTTTAAGAGCACAAAACAATGCAAGATGCAGAAATTTTTGCTTGCAAATTCAGATGGCAGAATTCATATGGAAGTAAATGTAGTAGGATCCAACACCATATGACCAGCAATATAAGTCAAACATCCTTTACTGATATTAGATATTTGGCAAATGCAAAATTATAACTGCAGCCACACTACCCTATCACAATGAATCTCCCTCTATTGTACTTATACAGTGATCGTCAAAGACTTGTTAGTTGATGAACAAAACCAAAGAAATGAGATGAGCAAGACATGGCTAACAACTACTGATAGATCAAAGAATCTCATCCAACCATTGCAAGTAAAACACGATATCAGAGCCTAAACCAAAGCTTAAAAATACCAAATCTTGGTAAATTATAGAAAAGATAAAGGTGGTCATATCATAAAACGCATAGAATAGAGATGCATGCTCACATTATGCAGATGCAGCACAACCCTGTCAGACGAAATTCTATGATTTGTCCACTGAAAATCCTACATATGTTGGTACTGTGACTGGTACAACAAGATAATTTTGAGAAGGAAAGGCAATATCATGTTTCAGCACCCCAAATCACATGAATCAATGTCTATACTAATACTAGGCACACTTCTACATACTGATCTGCTCAAGCAACACCAAAGGCAACACTAAGGGTTAGCTTCAACTTGAGCATAATTTCCATCCGCAATTTCAGTAAAATACGGCAACTTAGATGAATCATTCCTAATCTCTGATCAACACTTCATCAATACCAGAAA
The DNA here is from genome assembly GCA_030378355.1 of Eleusine indica. Taxonomy (NCBI): domain Eukaryota; kingdom Viridiplantae; phylum Streptophyta; class Magnoliopsida; order Poales; family Poaceae; genus Eleusine; species Eleusine indica. Next base: position 34,174,942 of record CM059500.1, read on the forward strand.
GGTGCACAAACAACCATATCTTATGATTTTCATAGTCATAGCCTCAGCAAATAATTTGTACACAGATCAAAACAGAGCAGTGGACATATCAAATTACTGAAGTATAATTTCGAGCAGAACTGCACGGGTATGTATCAAATTATAATGTCATGATCAATGGTTTTAGCAAAGCAAGGTGATGAAGAGAAGAAACAAAGTGTGACAACAAATTTTGCCATTTTGCAAGAAAATACCATGAGCAGGGAAAGGAGGCTCGAAGCTAGCACAGACGCGATGTTGAGGATCTCTGGGCGGCGCCAAGTACGGGCAAGCCAGGGCCATGTGCGGATGGTGGCCGCAACATGGCTAGCAGGGCCGAGCAATGACCTAGGGCTGAGCAGCACCACGCCTAAGACGGGCGAGCGGACGACGTCTCCTGCGACTGTGGCAGCTTCTCCGACAACTGCGGCTGCATTGTGGGCCTTTGCGGCCACGCCGAGGACGGTCATGCCGGGGTTGATGATGAGTGAGGTGAGGCCGGGCAGGACAGAGGACCAGAACATGGTGCCACTGGAGATGGGAGACCCGGGGTCGACGACGAGGGAGGTGGGACCGGGGGCACGGACGGGCCATGATGAGGCCGGATCTACAACACCGTGGGCAGGTGGGCGGCACGGCAGCATCGGAGAAGGCGGGCGATTCGTGGAGAAAAATTGGAAATATATTGACTCGCTGACATGAGGGTCCCACTGGTCAGAAAAAAATAGGGGATTGGGCTTGTTTTTACTGCTGGAGTTCGGACTATATTTGAGGTCCGTATTTTTTCCAGGCCGGCCTGCAAATGAGATTTCAAGGCTCATTTTTGCAGGCCGGGCTGGAGATGCTCTAACAAGGGACATTATAGGGGACAACTGGTGGGAGCATGCATGGGTGTAGCGCAATGGGAGCAGGGAAGCCGCATCCATGAATCATTGCGTGAGCTCTATGCGCTTTCACGTGATCTCTGCCTCAAAATATTTTGTCTCCTCAAAGCGATAGATAGGTTTCCTCAACTATGTATGACTTGTATTATTATATAACAAACATAAATTTGGCAGCCGGCGGCGCCGCAGTAACATACTTTGGTGCAGGTACGTGGTCCATACGGTTATTTTCCTTCTGAAACAAAACAGTCCTTTGGTACCACATCGCCTTTGGGCTACCTCCGGGGGTTCTCCTCATCATGGAGTTTCAGTCGGGTCGGCTAAGCCACGGCGGGGAAGACGACGGAGAGGATCGCATCAGCGGCCTCCCCGATAACGTGCTCCTTGACATCCTCACCCGTCTCCACTGCGCCCGCGCCGCCGCCTGCACCAGCCTGCTGTCATGCCATTGGTGTGCCTTGTGGACGCGCCTCCCGGAGCTGATCTTCCGCGACATCGCGCCATACGCGCTCCGCGCCGCTCTCTCCCAGGTCGCTCGCATGGAGCTATCCCTCCTTGACATCGACGTCTGCGATGACCACAGGCTCTCCCCCATGGAGGTCTCCTCGCTGCTCCGTGCCGCCGCGCGTCTGGCGATGACCACGTAATGTCGATCAAGCTCGGTGTGTGTAACCTGTATTCACTACCGGAATCGGCATGTTTGCCATGTGCCTGCGCGGCACACGACAACAATCTTCACCGTATGCGGCCTACATCGAAGACCCAACGACAACTAGCCCCGATGGCAAAGACAACTTCACCGTGACCCTTACGAAGAACACACGGCAAAAGTCTTTGCCGTGTGCCTGATGGGGCACATGGCAATGATTTCAATTTAACAGCGCCTCCAACGACGTCAGGCACTATTCGCCGTGCGCCTGACAGTGTGGCACACGACGAAGTAAAGACAACTTTGCCATGTGCCCCGACCACGCACATGATACACTACTTTTGCCGTGTGTCCACTTCCCAACCCATGACAAAATGATGGTCATTGCGGTGGGATGAAGGGTGGCGCCGGTGGGAACAACTGCTGCAGGCGGAACGTTAGTGACATGACCACCGACAAGTCAGGCGTATTCGATGCCACCAATTAATTTTGTGAAAAGTAAAAAAGGTTGCAAAGGAGATCTTGTTAGTTTCTTAGTGATTGTATGTTTATAGGTTCTGTAAGTCTCCAATACTTGAAATGAAAGAGTAATACTTATAATCTAACCATTCATAAGTTCAACTAAGTCTCTAAGTGATTGTATGTTTATAGGTTTTCTATGTCTCCAATACTTGAAATGAAACAACAAGGTTATGAAGTAGCTCACCCGAGGAGTTGTCAGAGCCGGACAGGGCATAGTTGGTGACGGTGGTAGAAATCCTCTCATCTGAGCGTGCATGGTTTGAAGGTAAGCAAGCAGGTTGGCCCTATCCGTATGCTGCCTTGCCTCCGACTCCTGCCTTAGCCTTCTCTCTTCGACGAGCTGGGCCTATAATTTTTCATTCCAATGTTACGGTGCAAAGCGAATATGTGATTATTTATTGAATGATTGAGGAATAAAGCAAAAATAACTCAAGTTGTTGCACTTGCATCTGGGCCATGGTTAGACGTGGGCATATGGCCGTGGCAGTGCTCGGGTCCCTCGCTTGAATCTGGGAGAGAGTGAGAGTACTAATCATGTCTATAGTATTATCGCCTATGATCAACCGGCATGCTTCTTGCCTCCTCCCGCCCTCATGATCACCTCTCCATCAAGAGGATGGGCTACCGAATCCCACTCTATCCCATGGACTTGCCTTCCCACCTCTGTGTACGCACTGATGCGGGGGTAGAAGGAGGAATTGTTGTACACCGACGGTGTGTCGTTCGGGTCATAGGTGGCCTTAGATGCCTTGCCGTTGTGTGCCAAAGCCCATCCCACAAACTCGGGGCATTCAGCGCCTTTATGTGCCTGGGGCTGCAAAAAAGCAATATGTTAATTACAATTTATACACAATCGAGCGTTAGAACAAATAAATGAATCTGCATACCCATTAAGCTTTGTACTCCTCATTGCTAAGGCTGCCTTGGTGGCATGCTGGACCAGGCAGCAGCGCATGCCGTTCTCGGCCAGCATTGTGCATCTCCTCCTACTCGGGTGTGAACCATTTCACCACTATGCGTTCCCATAACTGGACATCATTACGGCACCACAGCATGCACCAACACGTGATCAAGTGGATGACATGTAAGAGGATCAAATTAAGTGATGTACTAAATTGGAGAATAAATCTAAATTTAGCTGCAAGTTTGCTCCCGTGTCAGCTTCATAGTTCTTGCCTCTTCTTTTTTAATATGTTGGTGAAGGAAAGCAACACTGTAGTTTATGACGTACTTAACTTGCGCCTCGTAATGCATGTCCTTCACAAGCTTACAGCATCGGTTGTGAGCCACAACCTTAGCGTCCTCCTCATGCCCCGGCACACACGTGTAGAAATCTTGCATACAAACACAATGTATTTGGTCATTATTACTTAAATGTACAATGAATGCAATGAATTGAGTAGTGTATAGCAAGAAAGACTTACCCACAACTCTGCCACCACCTGATCCGCCTTGCTGGCATAGCACCTTTTTAATTGGTCGAATTGATGGAAGGCGACTTGGTAGTGCTTCAATGTCCACGCTGGCTCATACTTTGTGCCAATGTGGACCTGGTCTGGGAAGTGCTCCATTCACAAAAGACCTAGGATGCAGTTTACCTTGCACTTGTGAGCACCTGGATGACTACTTCCCAACTCCTGCCAAAAGTGATTAGAATATAATATTAGTTTCAATTGTGATTTACAAGCTATGAAATGAAAAAGTAGTGATAACATATAAAGTTACTTCCGCTGGTTTCACAGGCTGTTTCACTGGACGTCCAGCCAGAGGTATCGGCTCTTACGGGAGTCGCGAGGGACCTCGCAACCTGATAGCAGGCTGCTCCCCCTCCTGCTCCTCCTCCTCCTCCTGCTCCTCCTCCTCCTCCTCCTCCTCCTCGTGCTCCACCTCCACCTCCTCCTCCTCCTGGCACACGAAAAAGAGTGTCTTTGCCGTGTGCTGAACGTATAGCGCACGACAAAGGTCCTCTTCATGCCCGACTAAAAGCTCATGGCAAAATGCTTGACACACGACGATCTTGCGTTTTCCGGTAGTGATTCACTGCGCGAATCTTCAATTCTATCACCGCTAAATATGCTGGGGCGAAATGGTTGACGTTTGCTAAGTTACATGATATAATCATCCCTGGCAATGGCGCCAGACATAATTATAAAGATGCACCTCAATGTCAATAGAGTAAAATCCGCAAGTGCATGGAAAATACCATTGTAGCATTTCACTATTGGATTGCTCCAATAGCTTCTCATTCATAGTTCTACAAAAGGAAGGCGTAGCATGAATATATGATTGTTAATAATAACATAGATATAAAGATTAGTTTTAATACTCAGAGTTTATACAGGGGTAAGTATAATAAGGATAGGGGTAGTGTGACACACAGAGCATCATTCCCAAAGATAAGCAAAAGGTCCCAAGTATCTAGGAGTTTTAGTTAGGAGAGCAAAGCCGTATCTCTAATGTTAGTCTACCTATATAGTCACATAGTCATACAATTACAAACAAGTCTGTACTAGTCATAGTCTAATGCACTCAACACTTCGTGTATGAATTCATGCCCGACATACACAAGGCATCTCCGTCTTGGACACACGTCGCAACCGTACATGAAGGAGTATAAAGGATAGATAGGGCTGTCACCACCTACTGTGTAAAAGAACCGCCTTACCACAGAGACAATTCCGTTCCAGGATCTTTCTCGGGTGGCGACACGCGTTGTGACGCCCAATAGTACAACACATGATAGAAGAATATAGTTGCAATGGTACAGAGTTTTACATAAATTCGAATTGAAATTACAAACCAGGGTTTTAAATAAATAAAATACGGAAGCAAAATTTGTTCAATAGTAATTAAATGGTTCGACTGGATAAGTAAGATATAATTGCCCTCTCACGGCAACACACAGTGAAAATCCAGCCATGATAAGTGTATTGCCCGAAACACCGTGCCGACAATCAATGGACTACTCCTCCTTGTTGTCGGTGCACCATTCCCACTCAATATTCCAGCAGTCAGGGCGCTAGCCTTTCGAGTGGAACCTTCTACCGCACTGGTAGTCTCCACCCTGGTCATCTGAAAACCACATAGAGCTACGCCCTGAGTAACTAATTTACTCAGCAAGACTGACCCGTCAAAATGGCCAACTACAGCCGACACCTAGACATGCAAAGTCTAAGGGTAGGGTTTATGTTGCTAGAAAGCCAGCCTAAGAGTGGATCCTTATTTTTCAAGTTTTAGCATTACGTTATGTTGTCATGCAGAATAATAAATTTAGTTTGCACTAAAGCTATAACAATCATGGTTGTAATACAATCTTAATAATTTCAAATAGCCATATTAAACCCACTCATCATCTTAATGGCTTCCGACACCGTTCCGGAGCAGCGATCAAGTGGTACTCGTTACTGTGAGGGGCAGCGACTCGAATTGATTTACATCCTGCAAAAGAAACCTGCTTGCACGACTCATACGCGCTTCCTGGAAGCTGAATGGAGCAACATTTTGCTTACGGTACCGCAGGGTCTTCCGCGCTTGGCTCCCCTGAGAAGGGTCCCCAACGCGATGCGCTCCATGCCGCCATCCGTGGGTGGATTGCTCCCTCCTCTCAGCCCTAGTTTCACCTTAAAGATCAGGATACCTTCCGACCAAGTAGTAGTCGTAGCTACATCAGTTTACTAGGCCCATAACTCCAGCATGGAAACAGTACGTTCAAACTTGCCCTCATAGGACCGGACACGAGGCATAGCCTTAGGTTACTCAGACGAGGCTACCTCCTTGAAGACAAGCTGTCATTCCCTTTCCACCTAGTTGCCCGTCCGGCCTTCATTGTGATCCCATCCACACTTTCTTTTATCCGACATCATTCCCCAGTGATAATATTTCCTATCTACGAGTGATCTCCATACCATTCGATGAATAATCGTCCTAATTTAAGGAGAGCGACTACCGTCCCGAGGCTAATTATCGGGAAAAAGGGGACCTACTGCAATTCTAGATTTTCAAACAACTCCTACAAACTTAATGCACAGACAAACCTACATTCCTAACTAGTGATAAAGTAAAAAGGTTAAAACTTGATGGGATGCACCGGGGCTTGCCTTGGTCCTGCTCCTGGTTAGCTAAAACACCACCCGGTCCTTCTGGCTCCTGCTCATGTACTGCCTCCACGTGGTTCACCTCGTGATCTATATGATGCAGTGATGCGATGTGTACAAGATCAATATTCTATTCATGGCACTTTCTCAACAAATACTTTAATTCATTAATTTACAGTATAAATGAATGGGGAGGGGTGAATTGCGATATGTGAACAAGTTGTGAAGTGTGGATCACCAAAGTGTACTGATAAAGACATTATTTTCCGCACTAAGTGAGGCCTGATATGGACTAAGTAAATCATAATGCAAAAATATTGAATTAATACTATAGTGCTAAGTGAAATATTAAAGCTATAAGGAAATTAATTATTTTAGCATGGTCATGGAAGTCATATGCCCATAAGCGATTTATTATAGCTAAAACATATCGGGAGTGATTTTTGAGCCACGTTTCACCGACATGCATGAAGTCAATAATTCTAAATAATTAAAATAAGATAAAATAAAATTAATTAATTGTGACCAAAATACAGGGAACTAAAATGTGTGACTTTGCAGAAGCATGGGTTATGACAAAAGATATATGTGTGCCAAATTTCAAGGATTTACTGGCTCCCAATATTTATATATAAATTTATAGGTATTTTACTTACTATTTTTGTCTCGGGAAACTAGTAGTTTGCAAGTAGGTTTAGCATTTTTGATAAATAGTGCATGATCAGCGGAACCCAGCAAAATTGGTTTGGACCAAAAATATCCAGTACTTAATTTCCTATGCATTTTACATGTCGACAATGTTTTCTGGACTTTATTTAACTAAAAGAAAATGATTAAAAGGCCCTGGGCCAATCAGATCTGGGCACAAACATGGCCACACAGCGCTGTGGCGCACCAGATCCGGCCAGACCAGCTCCAGGTCGAGTAGAGGCTCGGCCATGGTGGCCGGTACCTCGCCGGAGGTGGCATAACCCGCCGGAACTTGGTCAAATGACCACGAAAAATTGTAAATAAAATATCTTCGCAAAGCTTAGCTCAACGCGAACCCGGTTGATGTGGTCCTGAGGGGAGGAACTCACCGGAGTGGCCGGCGGCAAGCGGCAAAGCTCAGAGTAGCAGCGACGGTCCTCAAATTAATGCGAGCTGGTAGAAACGTTTAACAAGGCAGGAATGGGGGAAACGAAAAAGGGCATCGAGGCGGACCCGATTAGCCGCCGGATCCATGCCGAGGCGGCCCGTAAAAGCGGCACACGGGCTCGGCCGAGCTCGTGGCAATGGCGGCGGTGGCTGGTTTCGGGTGAGGAAAAAGAGAAAGGAGAGGGGGCCGAAAGAGGAAAAATGGAGGGTGCCAAAACCGGGGGCGACCGGGCCTCGGTTTTGCCCTGGTCGGGCCGACCGGCATGCCCGCGACCGAGGTACGGCCGCCACGCGGCGACGAGGCGCCGGAGACACGGACCCATGCAGGCGAGTGTGAGGAAGAGGACACTGACAGGTGGGACCCACATGGTCTTTTCTTTTTTGTTGGTTTTCCAAAATTGCCTTACTTGTTATTTTCATATCTTTAAAAGTATAGACCCCAAGAGAAATCCAAAAATATGGACATGCTCCACATGATGTGCTCCAATTTATAAAATTGATAATGCTCAATAGTGACAATTCAAATTTGAATATGAATTTTGCTAAGATGGGTAGTTGTTTACCATTTGGGCATTTATTTGGGCCAACAAGTAAGGGCATAAAATCCTGAGAAAATCCTCAAAATTCTATTTTGTTCCATGCTACAACCTATATTTTTGGTGAGTATGAGTTATGTTGAAAACTTTCGATCTTTAGTTCAAATATCATTTAAATTCGCTTTAATTTAGTTTAAATTAGATCAATTTCTGTTTAAATTTTTGTCCCAGGTGCTCATGCTTGAGGGGATGGCTCTAATATGCTTCCCAAAAGTGTTGCATGATAGCAGAGGTGTCTCATACTGCCTACCTCTGTAGATCGTGGATTATGAGGTGATCGATACTACTTAGCCATCTAAGCACCGCGCTTACACATTTAAGTAGAACTCTAGCATAGATCAAACACTAGAACTTCCCTAAACCTAACTGGATATCAAACCCATGTTGAGGCACAACAACTAGACTAAAGTACGACAAGCATTATAATGTTTAGACTATAGTCAAGGTATATGCCAATCATGATAACAATGTAGCAAGTCTATATCATCATGAAAGTATAAAGTCCTATGACATGGATATGATATATAACTAAACAAGGAACATATATCATATGCACAACTATATGGATGAATTATATTAATTAAATAGAGCAAAATCATAATATAAAAGAATAAAGGAAAGGATACAAGAGCCATACCAATACTCCTATGACTTGGAGACTTGGGCAAGGCTCCACCTAAACTAAACTCCACTAAGACTAGGAAATTACTAAGTGAGAGAGGGAAATGAATAACTCTTGAGTGTGTGTACTGGAGTAGAGCTCTCCCTTTCTATTTATAGGGCCCATACATCAGTATTGGAGATTAACCACCACGGAACCTCGGGCCACCAATATTGCCAAAGAGCTAAGGGAGTGACACGTGGAAGGGGAGGCCGAACCGCCTCAGAACCAGTTCGCCCGACCTCCCCCTTGGTCGCTCGACCAGGGAGTGTGGCCTCTAGCCCTGTGCTTCCTCAGGGTGGCAGATAGGTGGGTCCTCTTATGTTTTAAGTCAGTTTTCTCCAGAGGAATCCTGTGCAGCCACGTATGCAATCCAAGGAAAGTCCAGTTGTCATCGTCCCATTGGCTAGAATGGTGTTTTCCCGGATTATGCTGCATTTCTCCACTTCTTTTATATCAAATCCCTGCATGCACATAAATCTCTAAGGACAAGTGGAATCTTATTATTCCTAACTAACATGCAGGTATGAAATGCTAAGTCTTCCTACTTTTATAGGTACATTGACGGTCGAAATTGGTATTTAACGACTGTAAGCTTCATGACCATTGATGATTGAATCCCCAAGGTATGGATGTTTTGGTGATTAATGACAATATAAATTGTGAGATAATATCTACAAGCCCCCACCTTCGGTTGAACACCCATGTTCGGCCAAACATGGGTGGTGGGCCTAGGTGGCCCCCCTGTTTTGGGTCCTTGCCAGGTGGTCCCTTGTCCCCTCTGACACCATAAGGTGGTGGGTTATGGCAGTTTTCTCCTGAAAGTGGGCTAGTGGATCCTTGTGCTTGGCTCTGATTGGCCAGAAGTGTGCTTTCTCTCTTGATGACATGAATTTTCCTTTAATTATGTGGAATAATCACCTGCAGCAAATATTTACTAACACTTGTGGAAGTTGTTAGTAATAAACTCCTACCACTATGTTGGTTATTCATTTTATTGCTTTTACATAGATAATTAATGGTCTAGTTTAGGTATTTAGTGGTTGTTAACAGCGGCATGGTGGAAATGCGGTGGATTTGTGACAAACCTAACCCTAGCTTTCTCACACGAGCTCGGGGGCTTAGAGCGTGATTGGGATCTATGACAGCGGTAGCTGAAGCCAATGAACCCTAGAACAGGGGAGCGGAGGAGCCGAGAGGAAGACGAAGCGCTCAAGCAGGAAATGACGATGTGGAGAAGGTGTCACCCTATTTTTGCCCTTTTTATACCTTTGGATTTAACCTAAAGATGGGGGACCAAGTGGGCTGTCATGGGTCGTACATTAAAGGGCCTTTTTTTCGATAGTCACTAAGCGGTAGTCATTTGAAAGATTGTTTGCTAATTCTGAAAACCCGAGTGTTAATCTCAGGGGCTTTTTTGATGAGAAGTTGTGGTTCAACCACCAACGATAATCCCCATATTTATGTGATTTGATGATCATGTAGCAAAGGACTTGATGGTTGTATGGGAGTAAAATTTGACACTTATGCAACTGATTGAAGTTAGTTGGTAATGGCTAATGTCAAATTTATTTTTGAGTGATGATAATTTTAGGAAGGGCTATATTATGATTGATGTCATTATGGCTTAGTGTTGGGTTATGATTTATGTCATAAACCTGTCTTTGATTCTTTACATGATAGATGTCATGGTATATTCGGATCAAAGATCACTCGGATTAGGGTGTATACCACTCTATTTATAATAGCTGGTCAGCATTGTACAGACCGACCTCCTAGTTTGAAGATTAGGAGGTTATTAGCTTACAAAACATCAGTCGACATAATTGATGTTGTGTAGACCAAGCTCCTGGTTTGATGATCAGGGGGTCATTTAGCTCAATCTTGATGGCTTGAGAGAAAATATTCTTTATAACACATAATGTAAAGAGTCAATATTATTAGACTCTTCAATTTTTTGTTAGTCTCCAAATTATACAAGAGTCAGGGGCTACACCTGATCAGGTGCACCTAGCGGGCTCTCCAGATCTATCAGGAACTTCATTCAAGAGGTCTTCCTAATTTGTGACCTGTTCGCATGACTATTGAAGAAGAATCACTCGGCGAGTCACAGCTCAAAATTAGAAAGCACTCGGGGGCTGCTGTGGAATACTTTCCTTACCGGTATCCATAGCTATGCCATAGTCAGATGACAATAGGGTGGCCCACTAATAAGGGAGCCGACTGAGTCGGCTTGGAGTACAAGGCAATTAGAGATAGACTTTCTATGTAAAACCTTGTAGACTAGAAGTAGGACTCTTCATGTACCCCCTGCCATCCGGATATATAAGATGGCAGGACCCTCCCCCCCCCCCCCCCCCCCATCGAGGGACACAACACCTTACCGCAATACAATCCACAAAGCACCGGACGTAGGGTTTTTACTCTCAACAAGGGGGCTCGAACCGAGTGAAGACCTTTTTGACAAGGAGAAAGCAATGGCTGCTACAACAAAAAGGTGTTACAATGGCTGCTACAACACAATATTTTCCAACAACAAAAAATGTTCCCCATGTGTTACTCTATAAATTTAAAAATTTTCATAAATTTTATAGTAAAGAAAGTATTTTTTTTGGCTAGCGAATAAAGGAAAACGTGGATGGCATAGAGGGAAGTTTGAAAATTTTCATGGCATAGAAGGAACAATGAAATTTTCTAGTAACGTAGAGGGAATTTTCTCTACTTCCAATGGTGAATCCATTCTTGAGAAGGAAGTTCCTCAAATGTTCATACCATGTCCTTGGTGCTTGCTTGAGGCCATAGAGAGCTTTCTTCAACTGGTACACATGTCTTGGATGCTTAGGGTCCTCAAACCCTGGAGGTTGTTCTACATGGACCTTCTCATTGATCTCTCTATTCAAGAATCCACTCTTTACGTCCGTTTGATAGAGCTTGAAGCCATTATGTGATGCATAGGCAAGTAAGATCCGAATAGCTTCAAGATGGGTCATAGGAGCAAATGTTTCTTCAAAGTCAATACCCGCCACTTGAGAATATCCCTTAGCCACTAGGCGAGCCTTATTCTTGACAATGGTCGACCCACATGGTACCAACCACATTATGATTCTTGGGTCTTTCAAATCAATTTCCACACTTCGCATCTCTTGAAGTTGTCCAACTCTTCTTGCATAGCAATAACCCACTTGTGATCATCCATTGCTTCATCAATGTTTGTGGGCTCAATCATAGAGATGAAGGAGAAGTTCTCAATTGCAACATTTGCCTCATCAACATTTTCTTCATTCACATAATTGGGCTTGTATTGATTTCTCCTTGTCCTCACTCCTTGAGATGAGCTTCTAATGATCAAGTCTCGAGAATGATCCTTGTTGATAGCTTTGGGTCTAGGATGATATTCTTCTTGAGTGGGAGGAGGTCTAGGTGAAGTATCTTGTGCATCATGGATTGCTTGCTATCTTGAGATATGAATGTCTTGGATTTGTAGTGAGGCAAGGGAATCACTCATATGCTTTCTTGTTTTGGAACTAGAGCTTGGAGTGGATGAGGGGGTATTGTCTGAAGAGCTTGGAGAAGTGTCTTGAGGTGAAGTATGTCGGGAGGCTTGTGGCTCACTTCCCATGTGAGTTCCCTCATGGCTTGGTGAGTTTACTCTCAATGAATCATAGGAGGAGCTATAAGGTGTGTTGTTTGTTTCATGGGTTGGTTCTTGCACCTCGGAAGATGAGGATGGTTGAGGTGGTGGAGTAGAGGGCTCACCAATATTATCATCATTGGCCTCTTGAGGTAAAACCTCGCCCACGGGCATGTTCCTCAAAGCTTCTCTTATTGGCTCATCTCCCATGTTCACTTCATGAAATTAATCTACTCTTTAAGAACTATTTGATTCATCAAATTGCGCATCATAGGATTCTCTCACACATCCTGTGGCTGAGTTGTAGACACGATATGTCTTAGAAGTCCCTGAATACCCAACAAAAGAATGCCTTCACCCGTTCTGCTCTCAAACTTCTCGGGCTTCCTCCTCTTCATGAGAATGTAGCAAGTGCAGCCAAAGATCCAAAAACAGGAAATATTTGGTTTCCATCCAACCAATAGCTCATAGGGTGTCTTCTTCAACAACCGGTGGAGATATACACGGTTGGAAGTGTAGCAAGCTATGTTGGTTGCTTGATTTGAAGTCCATGACATACAAGTTCCCATGTCTCACTCCATGAAACACTAGCCCTTTCTTTGCATTCTCAATCATTGCACCATTCTCATCAAATGTGCACTTGAATCCTATGTCACACAACTGACCAATAGACAAAACATTGAAATTGAGGGTTTCCACAAGGAAGATCTTGGAGAGATGGAGGTCATCCATGATGGCCACCTTGCCCAAACCTCTGACTCCCCTTTTGAGTTGTCCCTAAAAGTGACCTTCTCACTGTCTTCATCTTCATCAATGTTGGTGAACATGGTTGGCTTCCCGGTCATATGTTGGGTGCACCCACTATCAAGAATCCAATGGGTGCCTCCACTCTTGTGGTTGACCCTAGTAGTAGCCATAAGACATGCACTAGAGGAAGATGGGTTAGTATCCAAAGTATTGCTCAATTGACTTGCACTAACCTCGTCATGCCGAGCGATGAGACCATCCTCATAATTAGGGATCCTTGCAATCCCTTCTCGAAGTCTCCTCCTTATAGGATGGTGAGGAGCACGATACCTCCAATGTTCAGAACCATCCCCCATATGCACATTGTCGAGGTCGATGTAGTAGTGAGGTGGGTCATGAAGTCTAGTGACATCCTCAAGCACGTGTCTCACTTATGTGTGGAGCACAAGTATTATCTCCATTGCTCTCTCAACTGAGAGCTCATGCCTTCTGTTGATTACCTCTTCAAGCATGAAACCCCTCTCAGGGGTTGTAATTTGCAAGAGGCAGTTGTCAATCACTTCATATGATGGGATCCTCCGTAGGTCTCAAAAGGAGTTTATCCTACACATAAGATCATAAATACTTAAGAGAGTCTCACAAAGGTCATCATTCGGATTTCTCACAAATTCATCAAATTGAAAGAAGGGATCCTGTTGGTGAGCTCAACGAAGATGCCAAAGATGATCTTGTGGTGGAGGAGGCGGAGACGCCGGAGCTGCAGTGGTGAGATCAATCATCTCATTTGATCTTGTGAGGATTGTGGTTGGTGCTCCCGTTACACCAATGTGTGGTCCACCCGAAGTGCCTGGAGTAGAGCTTGGAATGACACATGAGGTAGAGCTTGATGAAGTGCTGATGATGAGCTTGGTGTAGGTCTTCATCCGAAGGGGTCGTAGAAGCTGGTGCAAGGCAATCTTGCGAAGGGGTCAAAGAAGTTGGAGCAAGATGCAACTTCTTTCCCTTTGCTTGATGATGCTTCATTGTTTGCCTTGAATGTCTTCTTCCCGGCTAGGCTTGCAGTGATCTCCTCATCCTTGAAGAGCAGCCCGATCACATCATCAACAAAGAGATCCTTATCCATGATGAGATCAAGTGTGATGTAGAGGAGCTTGCTGCTAGGGAGCAAGGTGAGGATCTTCTCGACAATGAATATCTTTGGAAGCTCGAAAGTCCTTTTAGTTGCTGCAATTCCATCCACGATACCTCGCAAACGAATAATAGAGTATAGTAAGTCCTCTATCTTATTAGCATAAAAAGCAAAGAACTTCTCAACAAGTGATTCACTAGCATGATCAATAGAAGGCTCACAATCATCACCAATACTAGAAGAGCAAGCAAGATCAAGAGATACATCATTGCCAATCATCACATTAGGCACACTAGTAGAGCAACCTATCAAGTTATCACTAGAAGAATCTAGGCACTCACTAGAACAAGGCACATCCACACAATCATCATCATACACATGATCATCGGTAAAGGTATTGGCAAAGTCCACATCCATCAACTCATCCAGAATCATGGCATTTAGGTAGCTTTTCAAGCGATCCTTTCATGTGCCATGACCCGGCCCCGAATGGGATGACATCCCAACTCAATACGGTCACTACTCAAGGAGGTAAGCCATATAATGAGCACTTGGCTCTGATACCACTTGAAAGGACCGAGTGACCGAGAGGGCGGGGGGTGAATCAGGAACTCACTAGATGTATAATTCGCCAATTCCTAAAACCAAATATTCAAAGAACTCCTATAATAATTCTAGTGGTGATCACACTGACAAGAAATAGTCCTATGAAAGGAAAGGCATCCTATACATACTAGTAGATCACAAAAGTCAAACAACTCCTATTGAAGCTAGTAATCAAGAACACGAGGAAGTAAACAACAAGCTAGCAAAGGAGCCTACTCATGAAAAGCTACAAGATAAAGAACTAGAACGCATAAGCATGAGTAGCACAATACATATGAGGGTGATCAATGAAGCCAAAGCAACTCCTATACATGCTAGTGATCAAATGCGGAAGCTAAACACTACTAACAAGTAAAGAAGCCAATTCACGCAAGTCTACAAGGTAATCAACAAGAGCAAGGCACAGTATGTAAATGCGAAAGGTAAAGCATCATAGTAAGGAGTTGAATAAGAGATGGCTCATGATTTTTTCCTGAAGTCTCGGAAGGATGGCACCTTCCCCTACTCCTCGTTGGACCACTCCCGCCGGAGTGCCGGTCCCTCCTGCCACCAAGTGGAGTTCTCGCACATGAGCTTGCAGTCACTCCCGGAGTGAATACATAGTTGCGTCACCGCTGCCACCAAGGCACAAGCTCGCCTCCCTCGAGAACTTCTCGGACTCTCTGAGCCGACATGGGTGCTCACTAGTGATGCCCCTTGCAACAACGAGCTTAAACCGTGTACAAACGTGTGATGGCCTTCACAACCGATCATGATAGGCTCAATCATCGACATCTAACCGGTCTAGGTGTCACCATAGACCAAGAGTAACAACCTAGATCACACTCTCAAGGACACCCTAGCCTTAGATGTGTATAGATGCTCAAGTTACTCTCACTAGCACTCTCAAGATATGCAATATCTCCTCCTAGTGCTCCTCTCTTTGCCCTTTGGCTCCCTACTGATGCTCCCAATTATCACATGGGCCAAATGTCATATCCAAGACCCCAGCAATGACTTTATATAGGCTTCAAACCTCAAACTAGCCGTTGCTCCACGAAACAACCTTTTGGATGTACAGACCGAACGGTCCGGTCACTATCCAGACCGGACAGTCTGGTCTCCACCGGACGGCTCCTCTAGAGCAGTTTCTCTTCTATCTGCTCTTTCCTCCATATAGACCGTACAGTCCGATCTTCATCGTTGAACCTCCAAACAGAGCCGTTGCATCCACTTCCTCATCTATTCCAGATTTAGCTCTATAGACCATACAATCCAGTCTAAATATCGTACAGTTCGATCTCTACAACTCTGCGCCAACAGAATTCCTCGCGGCCAACTTCTCCTCTGTTCTGGAATTCCTCTTGATGACTGTATTGTCCGGTCTCTATGACCCCAATGTTCGGTCTTCATCTCTAGAAGCTGAAACTCCTCGTCCTCGTTTAACTTTGTTTGCCGGCTTCTTTCAACAGTTCCTTGGCTTCTCCACTATCACCTAGTGACTGTGATTTCACTGAGCATCCATGCATGTCACCAACTAGTGTGACCTAGGAGACATGACCTAGAGCCCCATGATAGTCTGGTTTTTCCTATGGACACAAGCCCTAACAACTAGACAAGTGTTCCAAACACTTGCTCCTAGCTTACCCTTAGCCTTGTTCCATCTCCATCAACCCTTGGACTCCATCAAGCTCATCAAGCCTCCATGCTTGTGGTCATTGTCATCAACCGGCAAGGCAACCGTTAACAATCATCATTAATTAGAAAAGCTTTCCTACACGCACAATACTCGTGTAGACATTAGTCATATTTCATGTTTGTCATTCATCACCAAAACATTCATACCTTGGGGTGACCTCAATGGTCATGCACCTTACAAAGGGTATGCCCTGTTATTTCCTCCCAAAAACTGCTTTTGTTAAAACCACAATTTTCAGAATGAAAATCCAAAACAACAATAGGAGAAAAACCTAGCAAATCACTGAATTGCCTCCAAGTGAGTAAGATTTCCATTCCATTGAATCGGAACGAAATCCTATCACAATCCCACTTAAGGGTGCATAAGAACTGAATGGTAAGCAACCGAGAGCAAGG
Source organism: Eleusine indica (assembly GCA_030378355.1). Lineage (NCBI taxonomy): Eukaryota > Viridiplantae > Streptophyta > Magnoliopsida > Poales > Poaceae > Eleusine > Eleusine indica. The sequence continues at coordinate 34,191,689 of CM059500.1, forward strand.
CTCATCTACCGGAACAAAACCATCCCATCCTATAGCATGAAAGATAGAAGCAAATTCAGTATTCATACCTATCTTGGAAAGAAAGTCCGGATCATACATTCGTGTTGAAACGTAAGACCGCCTGGTGATCATCCGATAGATGTCACGTTCTCTCTTCCCATCCAAGTCAAGGTTGCGGTCGGTGTTGAGTCAGAGTTGAACATTGCTGAAATTTGGCATTGTTTTCAACTCTACTTCCGTTGGTTCCTCAACCGGTGCATCTTCTTCTGCCTCCTGAAGACGCTGACAATGGGAGTGAATATTATACACCATTGAACGTGTAGGACTTGCATTGCTTGGGCTTCTTGTCACCTTATTCTTCATTTTGCTTAAGGCTCGCTTCATCTTGTTCATCATTGCACACTTGAGCAAACCAACACAAAAGCAACTCGAACGAGGATTAGGGTTAGTAAAACACCAAACGAAAACTTAGTTGGAAACTCTTGCAAATGTGAAGCCAACTTGTAAATGCAAATAAGAAGGAAAGCAAATTTTTTTGGTGGAATTTCGGGGTGTTGAACAATGCAAGAGCATGGAGAAAATGGAAGCAAATGGCTAGAGCAAAGTGGAGAGGGAAAAAATGTGAATGGAGTGAAGAACTCCCTCTCCTGGTCATTGCCTTAAATAGCAGAGCAGAGCAACGGTCAAATTGAAAGGTGACTGTTGTCTACTAGCCATTGGGGCAAGTGGGGCTAGAGAGCCGTTGCTGTCTGGTCGGCCGACTAAAAGGTCTGGTCGCCCGACCAGAGGCTGGTCCCTCTGGTTCACTACTCTGGCCAGTCGGCTCCACTGGTGGTGGCCTATAAGAAATTTCGAAGAAAAACATTTTCAATCTTTCTGCAAATCCAAAATATCAAAAAGATAAACTCCAAAAATTCTATTTCTTTGAAATTGGGTTGGAATAAATTCTAACATGTAGTGAAAAATCCAAATATGCAAATTGAAATAATAAAGTTTTAGAAAGGGAAATATGGATATATATCGTTTAACCTGCCGGTGAGGGTTCACCAATTTTGAGTCCGGCGGACAGGACTTTGTCTCCTTCATCTTTTTAGCTCGCGATCATGTATCCTTGTTCGGAGATGAGGACGTGGATGTCTTCTTTGGCCGCCATAGCTTTTTCACCTTCTTGGGCGGTGTGGATGAAGGATTCTTCTGTACTGGCTGCTTCTTTGCCCAGAGCCAAGGCGTGCGTGTTGCCTTCTTCTTCTAAGCGACAACAGTGGGGTTCTCTTGTGCAAAGAAGTTTAGCATGAAGGCCACTAGGTTGTCTCTTCTTGGCCTCACTTCTACTTTCTTGATGTTATGCTTGTTCGACCCAAACTTAACTCCGACCATGGAGCATTGTTCCACTCTTGGTCGAAAGTCAAATTTCTCCTCCTTGTCATTAATGTTGAGGTAGACTACTCCCGCCCTGACATCAATTTGTGCGTCTGTGGTGCTTGAAAATGGCCACCCAAGGATGAGCGGTGTTCTCTTATCAACGTCCATATCTAGCACCACAAAATCTATTGGGACAAAAGACCCACGGATCTTTATCGGGATATCTTCTGCAATCCCTGTGGGATACCACACTGACGAGTCTGCTAGCTGAGCGGTTGGCTTTGTGAGCCATCCCTACAACCCCCCCTCATATAACCAAGGGGCACGACGGCCCCCATAAGCCTAAAGCCCCGATGTAGCAAAGACACGCCATCGGGCTGCTCATCTCTGTCGCACCGAGAACACCTGCCTCCCTCCCTCCTCGAGCTTTGCCTCCGAGTGGGCCTCCTCTCCTCCTTGAGCGCCGCCACCACATGCCCCCGCCCCGCTCCCTCCCGAGCATCGCGCCTGCCTCCTCTCCTAGCTAAGTGTCACCGTGTTGGCCTCTCTGCTTCCTCGAGCACCATCTCCTCTCCGTCTCTGAGTGACTCTCCGTCCCTGAGTGCCACACGGGCCTCCTCTCCTCCTCGAGCACTGTCAGCGGACCGCCCCCCCCACCCCATGACTCCCTCCCGAGCATCTTGCGGGCCTCCTTTCCTCCTTGAGCGCCACCGTGTTGGCCTCTTCGCTTCCCCAAGAACCATCTCCTCTCCGTCCCTGAGCACCGTGCGGGCCTCCTCTCCTCCTTGAGTGCCGCCACCGCACGCCCCCTGGCTCCCTCCTAAGCGTTGCATGGGCCTCCTTTTCCTCCCCGAGTGTCGTCACGTCGGCCTCTCCCCTTCCCCGACCACCATCTCCTCTCCGTCAGCGAGCGCCACATGGGCCTCCACTCCAGGTGCGCCCTCTCTCTCTCTCTCTCTCTCTCTCTCTCTCTCTATATATATATATATATATATATATATATATATAGATATTCTTGTGTTCGCATGCCAGTGCGTTGGTTCCTGTCCTCTGCACTAGGTGCGCCCTCTCCCTCACCCCTCCACCCCTTGCTTCAATATTGTGCATTTTAGTTTAGACTTTGTGCTATCTGTGAATTTTAGCAACAATAGAAATTAAAATTGAATTGTTAAATATACTATAAAATTGACCACTTTAATGTGCATAAAACATAGTTCAGTGACCATTTCATATGGAGTTGTTACTAGTTTGATTAGTTCATATGACTATTTCAGTGGCTATTTGTTGCTTCCCACTTTTTGTCTCACTGCCCCATAGTTACTAGTATTTTTCTAGGCTGCCCCATATTATTTATTTGGACTAAATGCAAATATATGAAATGTGACTGATATATTTGCAGCCATATTTATTTTGCTGCCATATATATTTGGTGCCATAGTTTTGATGCTCACTGCCCTATATTATTTATTTTGACTGAATGCAAATATATTTTTCTGGTTCATTGTTCTCGGCTGCCCCATATTTATTTTGCTGCCATATACATTTGCTGCCATAGTTTTGATGCTCACTGCCCTATATACTTGCTGCTCCATATCCTAGTATTTTTCTGGTTAATTGTTCTAGGTTGCCCCATATTATTTATTTGGACTGAATGCAAATTTATTTTTCTGGTTAATTGTTGTAGGATGCCCCCATATTTATTTTTCTGCCATATACATTTGCTGCCATAGTTTTAATGCTCACTTCCCTATATACTTGATGCTCCAAAGTAAGTATGGATGCTACATAGTTGATCAACCCATGCTCAATGATGAAAGCGGGGTAAGTGAAGCTAGTGTGGTGACATGGACCATATCCTAGGATATTGGATACATGTTGTCATACGAGTCGATGATCTTACAACGTTGGAAGGCCATTTATTCGGCAACCCGCACTAAGAGCAAAACTACTTCCTGCCATATTTATTTGCTGCCATATATATTTGCAGCCATAGTTACTAGGTTGATGCTCACTTCCCTATATACTTTGTGCTCCAAAATAAGTATGGATGTTACGTAGGCCGACCGACCCATGCTTAATGATGAAAGCGTGCTGAGTGAGACTGGTATGGAGACATGGACCATATCCTAAGATGATGCATACATGTTGCCATATGAGTCCAGGATCTTACAATGTTGGAAGGCCATTCCTTCAGCACTCCGCACTGAGAGCAAACCTTTATAATTTTTATATTCTTCTCCTTGTCTCTCTCTACTACTTATGTATTATACTCCTTATTTTCTAAACTAGTCATCATGTCTAATATAAGGTGTAAAAGCCTTATCGTCATGGCGGACAAGCTACCCTCACAAGAGGCAAACGATGAACATTCAAGTGGACAATGGGAAGAACCAGACGATCTGCATCCTCCACCACCTAAGGAACATCGATCGGGGACCCTAGACCTTGATTACGAGCCTGAAGAGGAGGTATCTTGTGAAAGATAATCTTCCTCATTTGTTCAACTAACTTGTCCCATAGATTTTTTTCAACTAAATTCTACTACTTACGACAGAGGTCACGGCCGATGAGGCCCTCGAGCAACAAGCAGAAGAGGTACCTGCCCAAGTGTCAACACATAAATGCAAACGTGGTCAATGCTCCATGAACAAGGCAGAGGACTTCTATGAGGTTATTGCACTAGACCCAGTAGATGGTGCACCGATTGAACCCGCAGGTGTCAATGCCAAATGGTGAAACCGGTGCGGCAAAGTAGAGAGGGACTCATGCAAAATCACATGGCAAGATTGGTGCAAAGTCCCAGATGCTAGAAAAGACGAAATATGGGCGGACATCATGGCAACCATTCAGTTCTAGCCAGCAGATCTAGAGAGAGACAAGAAGGAAACGATGACCACTCTAAGTGGCATCTTTAGAGATTACAAGTCCATGCTCAATTGCCAATACGTCAAGAAAAACCAAATCTCATTCGACAACCATGGAAATATCAGTCAGTAGGAGTGGGATGAGTTTGTTTCGCAAAAGACGAGCAATGTTTCAAAGAAGCTCAGTGAAAAGATGGTTGAGCTCAACAAGAGGAACAAGTACACGCCACGATTAGGTCTGTGTAGATACAAAAAGAAGATTCTAATTTGGAGGGAGAGGGAAGCAAAGATGGAAGGAGAACCTGATCCATTGCCAAACACAACGAGCATACTAGGAATTGGGTATATGCTCGCTCTGACTTAATCGAAGAAGGAGAGATTGTTGTGAAGGATCTTGCCACAACTGAAGTTATCGAAGCCTTGAAAGGTCCCATCGTGGTGGAGACAGAGTCTGGTCTGTTTACACTGCAGTATCACAAGGACCAGCTCATGAAGGCTATTGGGACCAACGAACATGGAGATCGGGTACGAGGAGTGTCATCATCGGTCGCATGGAAAGATGGTTTCTCCGGTACATCCTCAGACCTGTATAAGAAGCATACCTTGCACAAGAAAGATCAAGAAGAGAAAGCCAAGGAAGAGTGGAGGTGACAACTTCTTGTGTTTGCTCTTGACACACAAAGCGGTCGTGTGGACCTTAGTAGTTTGCAGCAGGGGACAGTGCCAGTGCCCAACTTGTTGGCTGCTATGGATGCCTTCTATTGTGGTACATCCTCATCCACGCAACCATCAGTCTCCACACAACCAGAAATAGAGGACATCTCTGAGGATACTCCTTGTGAGTTGCATATGTCACTTGGTTACAAGGGGAAGACGATGAAGGTTGCATCAAGCAAGGCACTTTCGGGACAGATGCTCCATAGCAGGGATATCCCTCCTGGTTATGCGTGGGTCTCCATGTTGGAAATAATACATGGATATGAGGACAACGAGATAAAATATTCGATACCTGAGGCAGGTATAGATTCTCTCCAAGATCCTATCGGCTCTTTCATCATGTGGAAATGAAGTGATGTTGTCCTCTTGACGCCATGAGCTTCTGCACCCCCGTTGTCTGTTCACGGGTCATATCATGCGAGCCAACCACTCAGGACTGGAGGACACCCATCTCTTGTGTCTGCGGCTGCTTCGGGCAACAAGGTCCAATCACCTCGTGTTGAAGGCAAAATAACTCACATTCCAATACTCTATAGTCACCACGAGTCTCCTCTGCCAAGCACAGCTAAAGATGTCATTGAGCCTCCGTCCACAACAGTCGTCGATCCTCTGCCACTTGCCATCGAGCCTCCATCCACAACGGTCATCGAGCCTCCTCTAGTTCACATCGATCCTCCATCCAAAGGGGTCGTAATTCCAATTACCGGTTTTGACAAAAGGGCCAAAGGACTCACAATCAAAGGCAAATATTGATAAGTACTTGGTCGGAATGAAAAGGCATTTGGCAACCACCAGTAAAATCACGCTGCAAGATCCTCGAGACATATTGTCATACGATGATGAAATTTAGGACAACCCTGCGGATGATGTGGACTACCCGAAATTCATATTCGGTAAGCTCCTTATATCAAAAAACATGTATAAGAACCTGCCATGGGAGATGCGGAAGTTGCACGACTGGTACATGATGGCATCAAAGTAAGGAGTCTCCGTGATCACTTGTAAGATTCCAAAAATGGTGTTCAATGACGGATGCGGGGAACAAATATTACCTCTATTTTGGGAGGATGTCCACTTAATGTTTCACCTAGGCAAGATGGACATCACCTTCATCACCTTGTGGTGCATGTAAGTGTCGCGTTCAATCTCCTTTGTTTTTTAAGAATAAGTCAATATATTATCTTATGCTTGTTTTTTGTAGCATGAATTCCTTCTTCCAAAGAAATACTATCAATAAATAAGATTAGAAGGTCGCCTATATCAACCCTAACCGCATCAACCAAAGCAATATCAACCCAATGGTAGATCCGGAGAAGCATCCAGATAAGACACCAACAGAGCTAGTTGAAATAAAGGCAGTCCTGACAATAGAAGTAAGGACTAGGGTTACAAATTACTTATACGACTGCTTCATGAAGTGGCAGGATAGAGAAGCGATTTTGGCCCCCTACAACTTCAAGTAAGTTGGACCACTATTGCCTTTGTCATGTATCCTATGTTACAGTTAAATTTAATCATAATTTACTTTTTGTTAATATTGATGTAGCGATCATTAGATCTGTCTCATGATATTTCTCAAAGAAGGGTACCTGGACTACGACAAGAAGTTATACAGCGACATTCTGAAACTCATGGATCGATAAGAAATTAGTCTATGTATGTATGGTTTATTAATATTATCTACTAATATGTTTTTGTCGATCGTTTAGTGCTTACGAGAAATATATCAAAGCGGGAGGGTTGTGTAATCCTAAACGGAAAAAGAACATGTACTTCCATCATAGGTTTTGGGTATGATTTATATGCATCTGATACATGTCCTTATCGTACTATCCATCCATATAATTATCATAAGTGTAACTAACTTATGTTCTCTAATTTATAGTGCTATAAGCAAATACGAGAAAGTGTGCATTATGGCTATTACACATGAGTGATCTCATCTAGCACTTCAACTTACCTGACCCATTTCATTGAAGAGTCCCACGAAGAGGTAAGTTGATTTTCTTTATATCCATTTTACTATATTCTTGATTTTTAATATCTTATATATTAACAAACTCTGCTCCTGTGGCTCAGAGAGCCGCAAGAAAAAAAAAGGCAGATTGAGTTGCAAAGAAGAAAAGGAACAACGTGATCAGAAAGGGTATGATTGCTAAAGAACAAGTTCACTTGAGTACAAATGTCATGTATCTAGTTGTAATTTCTCTTTATTATTTTTTGTTTGAGAGACGTAATTAGTCCAGAAGAAAAGTATTTTGATTCAGACGGTTTACTAGCAAGTAAGCATAGGATGCTTTGTGAGTGGGCTGGTTTGAAAGAACCATATAAGCCCAATGAGTTGAAGCAAGATAATGATTATGTATTAGGGTTCATATAAGATATTTTGTAATTGCTTATGCATTGAATAACTATTGTGTATTGTGGTTGTGATGAGATATTTTAAATATTCTGTGATGACATGTTATAAATATTCTGTGATGAGATGTTGTAAATATTTTGTATGCATGTTATATGATTTCTATGTATATATCATATTTATTTTATTTTTTGGGAAAAACAAATAGGGGCGGATGAAGTTGTCAACCGTCACTATTACTCGAGCAATATAGCGGTAGTTGAAGATGTTAACCGCCATAATACTCTAGAGAAATAGCGGCGGTTGACATCTTCAACAGCCGCTGAAAAAGGATTTTATAGCGGCGGTTTATTTCGGTCTCGGACCACTTGTCGCTATAAACGCTTATTTGTAGTTGTGTTTGCTTTACGGTGAGGTGGCCTGCCCGCCGCTATAATACCTTTTCAACCGTCGCCATATGCCACTTTTGTGGTAGTGAATCTTAGTGTTGAATTTACTTACTAGATGTACCATTATTGCCTCTATATACCACTTGATATTTCTAAATAAGGTTTTAGATGGACCTAACGTACATGTCTCGATTGTGTACGAGCGACCGACAAAAAACATTCGATAAAAACCTCTTTGTTGAGTGACTACCGAAAAACATTTTGGAAAGAGGTCTTTGCCGATTAAATTTTTACCGTATGTTCTTTACCGAGTGTTACACTCGACAAAGTCTTTGTCGAGTGTTTTTGTTGCTTTGGATTTCTAGTAATGTAAGAAATAATTTAATGTTTTCTTCTAAAATTCAGCCTTGCATTAGCAAGATTAGCAAGGATACGTTGGACAATACAGAAGCCAAACGCTGACTGTCCGTTGATATATATATATAATATGTGACGTATATAACATCTTTGATCAACTCAGAATAGGCGGGGTGCAGTACGGGCCATTGAGCCAGCTATCGGCGACGATCTTGTTCGCTGCCTCCGTTGGGTGGACGCCATCCCAGCTCAGGCGAGCCGACGGGTTGTGGCAGGCCGTGGTGGCGCCTGGCATGCCGCATCTGGCACCGAAGTCAAAGTTGTACTTGCCTCCTCCTGCGCCACAGCACGTCTCTAAAGGATTGCTGAATCCTGCTCCGGACGACACAAATTCCAGCCCCAACAGTAAAAATTTCTCACTTCCAGACCATTTCTAGTGATCGCTATATGATTTTGGTGAACGAATAGAGTGTAAAAGAAGAATTACCAAACTTCTGAGGCTGCTTGACCATTCGGTAATGTGTCTGAGTGTAATCTGCGTACATGATCCTTGTTGACTTGTGCTTCCGTTGGAGGATTCTGATCTGTTCCTGGAGTAGTGAGTTGTGGTACTCTGTCAATCGGTTGTAGCTTCTCAAGCAGCCGTATTGATCAAAGTCACCTTCCTTAGGGGAACTGGCGAACGACAAGTAGATTGGGAGACAACCCGTTGGGAGGATCCCCGGGACTACAATGTGTAATCAATCTCTGCTTGAACATTGAAACGTCATATACAGTCAATTAAATTTGTATTTTTTACTTGGAAAAAATTCTGAAGGCAGGTAGGACTTGATGATATATATACACCTCGATACCATTGACGATGGCAGTGACAACCATTGGAGTGTTCTTCATTGCTTTCTCCACAGTAAAAAGAAGCTCAAAAAGCTGGGCGTTGTAGTCGTTTCCTCCAAATTCACCGAATACAAACAGCGATTTTCCGAGGAATTGTTTGCAGTCTACCCGTGAGACAACAAATCAGCTTAGTGAAACCTAAGCAGGCATCTACAAGTTGAAAACTAACGGACAAGCAATAAGCTCATCTTGATGAGGAAGAGAGTTGAATTATGCTCACCCTTTTTTGCCCCGCATATGGAAGGAATAAACTCCTCAAACCACTGGATTTGTGTGCTTAGAGGGCCATGGTTCCAGAGTGGATCTTCTACGCCGAGTGTTTTGTAGAAGGAGAAATTCAATGCAGTGGCTCCAGTGATGGCCATATTTGCACCGCGCCGGAAATCTTTGCCTTTAGATTTTGATGGTGGAAGTAGTGGAAGTCCGAGTGCTTGAGCTGGCACCGGTAAAATCAAAGAATAACAACAAATTTTACCTCTTCCTCTGATTTCTAACTGAAGAAATTAGGATGACACTTTTAATTATATTTTGAAAGCTAAGAAAATACTCCGACAACTAAAAATCAGACGGAGCGCATTATCAATCACTCCCTAGAAATTAGTTCAATCTCGCATATATGAAAATAGATATAGTGAGAAACCCTATACCTATGACTCCTGCTGATTGACTGGCGTCCAAGTAAGCCCAATGCTCTTAAAATTTCCCTTGCCCGGGCCTATGTGTATAACAAATGAGAAAGATGATTGGTGTATGAAGTGGGCCGCACCCTTATCCTATAGATTAAATCTTTGTTATGAATATTTGTGTTTATCAGCAGTGACAGGTAAAATTAAAAGTTGCCTACCTGCATACCTAAAGCATTGTAGTAATAATGTAGATGCTTTATTATACACCACCTGAGCATGAATATATTGGTCCCATAATCTAGTTACTTACATTAGCCAGTATCGTGATTCCATCTTTGCCTAATATTTTTGTCAAAGGGAAAAGGAAATCATGGTGGAGGCTTATACACGTCTACCATTCATAATTCGTGAGCTCAACACAAGACAAGAACATTTCCGCAAAGCTTCTCCTAAGTTTTTTTGGATGACGACATATATATATTCTCGTGCGTTTTCCCTCCTGCCCGTCTTTAGTTAATAGAAGTTCTATAAGAAAACAAACATACTCGATATTTACCGATAAAATCAATGACAACGCGGCCATTCGACCACCGGCAAGACGGCCTGCCAAAGTAGGTCATGCCATAAGGAGGATGGGTTAAGGTGAGCGTGCCGAGCTCCGTCGAGTTGCTGTTGATGCAGATGTAACCGAATCGCCGAAGCTGAACAGGGCATTGTACTTGGTCGTGGCAGAGCTGGTAGTGCTTCTGATGCCATCGCTGCCGATCACCGCGATCAACAGGGAGGCGGCCAGCAACAACGCAACGGCTGAGCACCTCATGAGTCACACACTGCTACAGCTACTAGTACTTGCAGCCGGCGGCACATGTGTTCATGCAAGACAGTCGGCTATGGTTGGCCAATATATATGTACACGCTCAGCCGTGGTGCTGCGCAACGTTGAGCATTCATAATGGCGAGTTAATGAGGATCTGATTCAGGCCGCCAAGGTTTCTTGGCCTTCACTATTTAAATTTGCTCAGCTACCAAGTCAAGTTTCTAGTACGATGCACTAAATTTCGACTAATCCCGTGTATTAAGCATAACATTGTCGGGGAATGTTAATGCTATGGAATGGAAACAGTCCAATGAACCTGAGCAAGTGACAAATCCTGTCCTTTAGCTGCAACTTTATTTATAACCGGCAAACAAGTCGTATCCTACGCTATCCTATGCATAGTCTAAAACTAACCCAGGAAGGCATTTTGGGTGGCGTGGACGCCTTCCACTATGAACGTGCGTCAGTCTCCACATCATACACGCCATCGTCCGGGGTGGATCAGTTTCCAAGGAGTTAGTTTAGATATTATTATTAGAAAAAGAAGTAATTTAGCTTCCAGCTTTTACTTTACACTAGCAAAGTACCCGTGCGTTACTACGGATTAAAAAAATAAAATTATTTATATATATAAAATGTATGTAAAATTCCTCAAAGTTGTGTCTCACTCAATCTCAAAAACTGTTTAATTTTATTTACCTTCTCAAAAGTTTTTTTAATTGGGAATTTAGATTTGTCCCTCCTCTTCTTCTATGCCATTGCTACAAGCATCACAGTAAACAAGTCTTACTAACAAAAAGTTTATTATATCTTGACGGCCGTATGTACACAAGAATCATTAGGGTCGAAGTTGAATTAAGAAAAAAAAGGCTTATAGAGTATAGGGGTTATTTAAAAAAAATACTCAAAGCTGAATTCAAGTATTCAGTTTTCTTCTCGGTCATTGAAAAACTTTATTTCCTCTCTATTCCATTGGATGAGTTTTTTTACACCCCTCGTCCTCCATCGTCCATTTTCGCTCCGACGGCTCCCCGCGCACTCATTGGCTTGGCCCAGAAATAGGACAAGGTCAACATTGGTTATTTAGGTGAATGACAAACATCGGTTTGATCGGCGTGGCTTCATTGTCAAAAACAACGCACACCCAACATCGACGACTGATCTCCATGGCAACAAATTTAAGAACATAAAAGTAGCTGGATTACCTGGAGGTGGACACTGGGAAACCGCCATATGCGGAGACGCAACTTCAGTTTATAAGGATCGGACACTCTTTTCTTTTCCTTTTTTTAATTTGTTTAAGAGCATGTCAACAGTTATTAAAAAATGACTCCCAAAATACTGATTTAGGCAGTTTATAAATGACTATTGGAGTAAAAGTACAAACAGACACTTTTTTCTTTTCCTTTTTTTTTGTTTAAGAGCATCTCAACAGTTATGTAAAAAATGACTCTCAAAATAGTGATTTTGGGAGTTTCTAAACAACTATTTATTGGAAATAAAAGAAATCATGTTTTCCAACAATTTCCTATATAACAACTCGAAATAATTTCACACGTCAGCCTGTTTGTGGCCAAGTTCGATGTCGTGCTCATGGCGACGCGGCCGTTTCAGATCGTAGAATCAATGGACTCTAATCGGCCACCTTTTTTGCTGCAACCGTTTTTGCTCATGCGACAGCCGTGGTAACCTTTTTGATCACACGGCGCCATGTCAGATCATGTGGTGTGGTAATTATATTTTGGTGATTTGCTTTTGGGGAACTAATACCTCGTCATGAGGCCCACATCGTGTATGAGATATACTTAGGCCACATTTCTAGACCAAAACTGAACTGTGTTAGTGTGTTTTTATTTGCTTATAGTGATTTTTATTTTGCAATACCAAAAACATACACCAAGATCTAAGGGGCAGGCGGATTCACCTATCATATGGTGTGGTAATTATATTTTGGTGATTTGCTTTTGGAGAACTAATACCTAGTAACGAGGCCCACATCGTGTATGAGATATACTCAGGCCACGTTTCTAGACCGAAACCGACCCATGTGAGTGTGTTTTTATTTGCTTACAGTGATTTTTATTTTGTAACATCAAAAACCAGCACCAAGATCTAAGAGGCAGGCGGACTCACCTAAATTAATAAGGAGTAGAGATTGTAAACTGAAAACTCTAGTAAGCACGATAAGTACCAATGTAATAGGAAGCTACACTGGGAGCTTTTGAAATATTTTATTCAAAATATACATAATTATGTTGTTTATATGCTGTGAGTCTTGAGACGCTTATAACACTTGTTCTTAGGGAGTTGTAGGACATAGAACTGCGGTTCACCTAGTTTGCACCTTCATATGTCTATACAACGTCATTGCGTGGGCTGGCTCACTAGTACATGAAATGTCGATTGTCTCGGTATTTCGTTACATGTGACAAATCTTATGGTGCACTGTCTCTTCATCAGGTCACATATCAATAGTTATCAACTTCTTGATATCCTTTGTGAAGATTGGGCTACAAAAGGTTTGTTCTCGTGTATCCTATACGGTTCCGTCTATAAGGGGAGGAGGATAGAGATGTTGCATGATGGCGATTGAAGGCTGACATGATGCATAGGGCGCTGTCACCGGAGGGAAGGAGGAAAGGGCGGAGCCTGCTTCGATGGACATGGAGACAAGGAACAATAAGCTCGCGGGGATCTACAGGAACAAAGGAGCAAAAGCTACAGGAGGGGTACCGAAGATGAAAGGAGAATATGGGCTTTCATTTTTGCTATTCATTGCTGCAAGATGGGAACGAACGAGGACGATGGGGATGGGGTCGTCTGGATAAGGACCAAGCCGTGTCACGTTTTGATAGTTGTTTTTTTAGTTTAGCCCTTCATCTTTATGTATATCATGTACCATTGTTTTGATTACACAAAGAATAGAAGAAAAAACAAAAGGAGAAAGAAATAGATCAGCTGACATATGGAAAAAGTAGAAGGGAATAGAAGGACTCCTGTCACCCCTTAAGATTATAGGGCCATCCCATAGGTGTCATGTGTTTAGACAAAAATATCTATTTGTTATTTACATCACATAATATAGTTTGTAATTATCTTCTAACTTACCAGCGCAACAAAATGCGCCTGATTTTCTAGTTCAATACAGTCATAAAGATCTCAGAGTTTCCCGTTCTTGCAAACTATGTTGCTACACATCCTGCCTCCAAAAATTAAAATGGTGTTTTGAACACTCGGACATGAGCTTCTATATGCTGCTTTATTTGTCCAACAGTGTATCTATAGACACATCATTACAGTAAAGATATATGAGCGACAATATTTTACAACGAATTAATCTTGTAACATCAATTATTTTGTTTTTTGCATTGTCGATCTTTACGAGTTTTCTCTATTAGCGTTAAACTTTTAAAACTTTTGACTTGGAAGAACCTTAAAGTACCGATACTTATCTACAGAGGATAGAGAGGAGTATTATTTAGAGTTTTGGTGCATTTTTAGGATGTATTATTTAGAATTTTGAGATGTTTGTTGCAATTGCCTAAATGCACTTATTTCTTTATACGGAGGGGTATTAAGTAACACAAAAGTTGCTGTGGGTTTGGAAAACACAAATTTATATTATTTCTTTTGGTAAAAACTTTCTATGACATCCCAAAATTTATTAAGGTTAAAAATCCAGGTTAATTAAAAATTTTCTCTTAAACTTGTCCCCTAACAAAAATTTCTTTTTCGAAATGTAAATGTCACTAAATTGAAACTAGAGATAACAAGAAAACTTTTTAAAATAAAATACGTGCTCAAGTATTTGTTAGCTTGCGTGATTTTCCTTAGTTGAGATTTGTTTGCCATTTCAAATTTAGATCTCTATTTGAAGTCGATTTGATTTGAAACCCAAAACAAAACCATAAAATGTCAAACTTTTCTTTTCCCTCCCTCCCCTCGGGCCGAAACCCTTCCCCTTCTTTTCTCCTTGGCCCAGCCAACCCTCGTCGCCCAGCCCACTCGCTCCCCTCTTCCCTTCCCCTTTCTCGCCTGGGCCCCGAACCCCGCTTTCCCTTCATCCTTGGCCCAGCTGGCCTCCGCACTCCGTCCCCCCCCCCTCTTGGCCCAGCCCGCGTCGCCTTCCCTCCTTCTCCTTCCTCCGAACGGTGCTGCGCACCCCCGACACCGTTGCACAGCCTCGTTCCGTCTGCAACCGCCGTCGCCTCGTATAGCCACTTTTTCCCGCACGTGGCCAAGGACACAACTGTGCCAACCACTGCCTTAACCCGTGCCGCGACGACCACCGCACAGCGCCGACAAAGTGACACCTCCCTGCCCCCCTTCGCGACGTAACCACTCCTTCCCCGTTGCCTAGCCGTAGTCCCCACGTGACGGCGAGCGGTCATCTCGCCCAGCCATCCGCCTTAACCCGCGCCATGACGCCACCTCAGCCCTGCCAACGCGACCCCACCTGCCGCTTTTAACCTCACGGTCATCACTCGCAACCCGCAAACACCCCTACCATGTAGATCGACGAGACTAGAGCGCCGCCCGAGCCATCACCTCCTCCGTCTTTACTCGCTCGACCCTGCCGTGCTCGTTGCTTAGCTGCCTCGCTGCGCCTCCGTGGCCGAGCCATCTCAATAGCTGCTCACCCACGTCATTCTCCCCGCGTCGCCTTGCTGCCACCTACCCATCGCCCGCCATAACTCGCACGCCGACGCTGCTCGAACCGTCATGCCGCCTTCATTGCCACCTACTAGAGTCGTCCTCTCGCCTCGTTGCTCCGGCCAAGCGAGCTCCGCCGCGCCGACGCTAGCAGACACGCACACGATCACCCAAGCGTCTCCCTGTTGCCGCCACAGGCGTGCTCCACATCAGAGTTAAGGCACGTAAAACGCCAGCACCACGTTTTCCATGCACCGAAGTCGCTTACCGCCGCCTCTGCCTATAAAAGCAAAAGCAGTGTACGTTACCCTCCTCCATGCACCAAGCCGGTCGCTTCTCCCCACCGAACCCCAGCGAGCGAGTTCGTCTCTCTCTCCCCCCCTACCCCTCCCTGTTTCACCGTGAGCTCATCCTGGCCCTCCTCCACCCTCTAAACCACCCCATTGGATGCGGTGCCCCTAGCGCAACTTCCCGATGTCTTCCCCGACGAGCTCTGGCTGTCGTGGCACTGCTCCGAGCTCGTCGGAGCAACCAACAGTGGCTCCACCAACCCTGTAGACTCCGACCGCCGTCGCACGCTGACGTTGACCACCCACAGCCGTCTGATCCTCAGCCGACGCGCACGATTAGAAGGTGAGATACCCTTTCGGCTCATTAAATCTAGGACGTCCCTCTTTAGATCGAGGGCCCAGGGTGAGTCGGCTCCTCATGGGCCTATAGACCAAGCCCACCGATCCGGCCCCCGACCCCGTGGACTCGGTCTACCACTTTCTTTTATAAAAATAATTCCAAAAATCTAGGAAAACCCTAGCACCCTGCTATTTTGTACTTAGCCCCTAACCCTCTGCCTAATTATGTTTTAGCCCAATAATTTTATAGAAAAGACCCTCAACTTTTTTGTAATTAGATTTTAGCCCTCTAGATTTTACAACCAAGCCTCTGAACTTCTCTATAATTACAAATAGGTCCCTATAACTTTCAAAAATTGCAAATAAGTCCTTAGAACCTTTAAAAGGCCATATCTTTCAAACCGTAGCTCCGTTTTGAGCGATTCTTATGCTCATGGGTTCGTCTTGGTGTATAGTACCCAGTTGTACTGCCCGTAACCTCTGCCCAAAATTTCATAAGCCGTCCCTAGCCCAAAACCTACGTTATCTTTTGTAGTAAGTTTTCTTCACTCGATTTATTTTGGAGTTTATTCGGATCTTGTAATTTTATTTTCTTTTGTGGTAGTTTATTTACAAGGCGTAGCTATATGCACTAGACTACACGGAATCCAAGGAAACACCAGGAGACCCAGTGTCTACACACGAACCCGAAGCACAAGCTGCAAAGAAGGACCCGAAGGCCCGGACTTCGCCGACAAAGCAAGAGGATCAAAAACACGAAGACTAGTGAAGACGGATAACGTTTTGAGGCAAGCTCTACCTATTCCTTGATCATGATTGCTCCTATTATTTCGAAAATGCACCCAACATAGAGCCTACTTCTTATATGTATTACTCCTTGTCACTTTACCATTGCTTAGTTGAAACCCAATTGTGTGAAAACTAACGTTCTTATCGCCTATATAAGATATGAACGTTAGATTCTTGATTAGCTGTAATTGTTATCCTACTGCCTTGATAAACATAGGAAGTTATCAATAGCCTCGCTAATGATGACACCACCCTTGGTAGTATACGACTTAGGACCCTGTGATTTATATCACCACACCTTACACTACAATGTTTTACAAAATGGGTGAAAATGTGTTTGATGGTGTGTGTGCGAATGGGTGGGTGCTAAATCAACTGTGTGATGATGAAGCTGGGTGGGATAGACTTGGCCGTGGGTGAGACTCCTTAGTACTGGTGCAGAGTACTTAGTGATGGTGTTTTTGGTGTAGGTCCACCTATCGTGGATGAGTGTTCACCCTGCCGCATAAGAACCGTTAGCAAGACCTCAATTTGGTGGTATTTTAGTACCACCACAGAACCTGTATGGGCAGGACTAATGTAGAACCTGAGTAACGCAGCAAGAAAGTATCACCCGGCGAAGTAGAAACAGAGTCAGGGACCGGTGCGGTGAAATGGTGATAAGTCCAGTACTTGGCAAAATTGTTGGTTCTGTGCCTTTGTTGTGATATGACTGTCATGATGGTGGAATCCCTGAGCTTCGTGGTGGACTTGTAGGCGTGCCTGGGTGAAGTGAGAGTGTTATGCACTTACTTGCAAAGAGTGCATAGCCTGTGGGTATAGCATACTAAGCTCTGCAGAGTTAACCCTAAATCATTCGGATGTTCGTTGTCACTGGTCATGGCACACCAATTCTTTGGGCTCTTGATTATAGCAAACCCTTGATGTGTGAGTGTGTATAGTAGATACATGTGTTTTGGTGAATGATGTTGGCAAGGTGTGCCAGAGTCATTATGACTGTGTGTCGGAAGGCTCAACTAAAATATGGAAACTATTGGGATCGATTGTAATCTCCCTCATGTCCAACCAACCAAAAGTTACAAAACTATTTTCCTCAATCAAAACCCCCCTTTGCCTCTATAGTAAGCCCCCTGCATCCGCGCTTTCCGCAAAACTCTGAACCTTACCCTATTCCTTGACCACTCTCCCAAATGCATGAATATATCCCTTGCTAGAGGTAGCGCTTGCGGAGTACCTTATGTACTCACCCTTGCCTCATTTTATTTTGATCAGCGAGAAGATGAAGAATCCGTTGAAGCCGATGAGTAGATCACGTCCTATGCTCGAGTTTGCCTATGGAGTTGTCGAAGCTTTATTCATGTTCTTTTTAGTCCGGATTGGCTTGATCAATCCCTTTTGCTTGTAATTTAGAACTTGCATGTGTGTATGGTCCCTGCATGCACTTAATAAAGATCGTAAATTGACTTTGTATCATTATACATGTGTACGAACTACTGATCCAGGGATTGGTACGGTAATCACGGGTTATCCCCGGAAGGGGGTATCACACTTTCAATGCCTAGTAATTTTCTAGTGCTTTTTTTATTACTCCCCCATCTTAGATTTTATAAATTGTTATATATTTGACAATTCAATTTATTCAGAACTTTTATTTTTTTTTCACATAGTCCATATGTCATCCTTGGATGTCTCAAGAGTTTTCTTTTGAGGCACATGTTTTGCTGCTGTAGTATATGGCAACTGTTCATGTTTCTACTTGTACATTTGGGAAACATAATATACTGCTCGGTTCATTTCTGTTCCAAGCAAGCTTTGTATACTTTCCAATGATTGTCTGGAAAGGTATATCTCTTTCTCACAATATAGATGGATGATTGTTCTTCTTTTTTATTGTCAATGAACGCCAACCTAACAAATCATAAGAGTTCCCCAGCTCACAAAACAACTCCCCTTTTTTCGTTGGAGGTTGGATCCGTTTTTTCCAGAGCCGACTTAGCAGGCGTTCCACCGGGCGATCTCGATATCTGGCTAGGGTTAGCCTCCCCGGTGAACTCTAGGAGTGCTATGTCGTGGATCCACCCGGACCATGACGACCACGCCCTGGAAGCAACGAGGGTTGCTGATAGCCACTGCATATTGCCGGTTAGCCATTTCGGCGCCGTCGAGCACAAAACCCTAATTCCCGCTTTTAGAGCCTAGCGCCGCTTAGGTATCTAATCATGGGATCGCATGCCGCTCCGAAGTTAGTTTGATGACTCTGCGGAGGTGGATTTGTTGTTCCATCGGGGACCCGATATGGGCTCCGGTCGGAGGATAGAGGTCGAGGAATTGCTCCGCAACCTGCACCTCACTATGGAGGAAATGGAGATCACGGAGCTGAGCGACGACGAGGATGATGATATTGGGAACGGTGAGATGACAGTCATCGGCAAAGTGCTCTCGCCGGTGACGATCCATGCCTCTACGATTCTAGGTGCGATGAAACCAGCGTGGGGCAATCCGGTTGGATTGAAAATCCGCACAGTGGGAGAGAAAGGTGACAACGTTTTTGTTGTCGAGTTTGGAGATGGTCAAGCCATGGAGAGGACGCTGGTGGGATCCCCTTGGACAGTTGGAAAATATGCTATCATTCTGCAGCCGTACAATGGGGGACTCAAACCGTCTGATATCCGTTTTGACAAGATGGAGATGTGGATCAGAGTTCTAAACTTGCCTCTTGGATGGATGAACGAGAAGAGGGGAGCTAAAGCTACGAGCCTGATTGGTGAGCTAGTAAAATTGGATGTGGACAAGGATGGCAAGGCGAGTGGCGCCTTCCTGAGAGCTAGGGTGTCAGTGGAATTGTCTAAACCCTTGCGAAGGGGTATTCTACTGAAACCAGAGAGATCAAGCAAATCCGAATGGCTTCATATCCAATATAAGGAGCTTCCGTTTTACTGTTTTGCTTGTGGTATTCTCGGCCATACAGAAATTGAATGTGAAAATCCTGTAGTAAGGAATGCTGAAGGAAAGCTCCCGTACGATGTCAAGCTTCATGTCCCTAACGATTGCAAACAATGGCTCCAGGGATTTGTACAAGCAGCGGCTACCTCCTTTGGCAGTTCGTCCTCTGCGAGCTCACGCCAGTCTAAGGAGTGTGGCAATCAAAAGGGAGGCAAGGGGGATCGGTGTAGTGATGATGGGAAGGACGGTGAGGAGGTCAACTCGCCTGTGAAGCCGACAGGTGGAGTACAGAAAAGGGAGGAGCGAATAAGCAGCTGTTCCGCTCGTAGGAGCCACCGGCTACGCAACCAGCCCGGAATAGGAAATCAAAGAGCTTTGGCTCAGCCCATACAGCTATCCCTGACCTAAACCTCACAGCTGATGATTTGTCTACCTTGGTAGTGGTGCCAGTGGGCCTCGTGTCGGCTCGAGCGTCGCAGTTGGAGCAGGACCCCCCGGAAGGGCCTGTTGACGAGCTACTGAAGAACCAAAAAACCAACAACCAATCAATTGCCAGATCGGCGGCGGCTGCGGGTTGCAGCTCCCGCCGGGCACAATAAATCTCCTATGCCTGAACTGTCGGGGCTGTGGGTGGCCCGAGGCAGTTCAAGAGATCCACCAGTTGGTGGGGATTCATAGACCTGCGGTGGTGTTCTTGTCGGAGACAAAGATGGGCAAAGACCGAGCGATGACCCTTAAGCAGCAATTGGGCTTCCCTAACGGCCTAGTGGTGACTGCGATGGGGTTGGGGGGTGGTCTTGCTTTGTTCTGGAGGTCGGATGTGTTGGTGGACTATCAAAACATATCAAGGTCTCACATTGATGTGGTGCTCACTAGCCATCAGCTGGATGGGCAGACATGGCGCTTTACGGGGTTCTATGGGGAGCCTCGTTGTGAGATTATGAAAGAAAGCTGGTATCTGTTGAGATTCTTACGCGCGCAGCTGGACCTTCCATGGCTGTGCGCTGGCGATTTCAATGAGGTGATACGGGGAGAGGAACACATTGGAGGCAATGGCCGTGAACAATGGCAAATGACGGCCTTCAGCGACGTGGTAGCCGACTGTGAGCTCCTGGATCTGGGTTACAAGGGCCTCCCTTATACCTGGGACAATAGACAGGATCATGGCCGGAATGTTAAGGCTCGGATTGATGGAGGTTTTGGTGATAGCCGATTCTTGGATGTCTGGGGGGCTACGGATGTGCAGTACAAAATTTAGGATCTGACCATTGCGCACTGCTCATTGAGGTGAGGAAAGGAGCTACCCTGTAACATCCCGTGTTTTGTAATCATATCAAAGTTAAGTTCAAGTTTGAAATTTAGAAGAGTTTGAGTCGAATTTGTTGGAAAACAAAAATTTAAACAAAGTTTAAATCTCTTCCGGTCAGCTTTTGGTTCTTGGGCCGTAATCTCTCCCTCTCTCAGCGTTGGCCTATTTTTCCTTCCTCTCTTTTCTTTCTGGCCCAAATTGGAAGTCGGCCCGTTTGGCCCAACGCAAGGACCCCGTCTCCCTCTGTCGTTTTCCTAGCGCCGATCGTAGCCGCGAGCGCTCGGGGCACGGACGTCGAAAGCGACATGGCTCCATCTTGAGCCATCCATGCCCCCTGAACCCTAGGCCGCCGCTCCTATAAGAGCCCTTGGGTGCCACCTCCGAACCCTAGCTCGCCCTCTAGCGCCACAGGCGCGCTACCAGACCCCAAGCCTCCGCCGCTCTGCTCTTCCTCGTCGACTGCCGTCGGTGAGTTGTGCCTCCCTGGAGCTCTTCCCCATGTTGTTGCGCATCCCCTGGAGTTGACCGTGTGGTGTTTTGAGCAGAGGAGGAGGAGGAATTGGAGAACTGCCGTCCGTCGCCATGAGTTCCTCGCCGACAAATTCTCCTTCTCCGGTGAGCTTGTCTCCCTCTTTGGTCCTGTTCGGGTCTCTTCACCGTGTATCGTTGCCTTCAACTTTGACCCTCTCCCTGTCGCTTCGTAGATCTTCTAGAACGGGGACTCGGATTGTCGCCACGGTCGCCACTAGCCGGAGCCAAGGACCGAAGCCGTCGTCGCCGTTGTTTCCCGTTGAGCCGGCCACCTCGTCGTCGCTTTTTCCCTCAAACCGCTGCGGTAAGCCTCGCCGCACCTCCCCGAACCCTCTTCTCCCTTGGATCTCCCTTCTTTTGTGTGTTCCACTCAAGGCACAGCTGCTGCTTGATGTGTGTGCGTTCGCGCCATGCGCGTCGCTCCTGGGAGCTGCGGGCGGGCGCGCAGCAAGCCACGTCGCCTCCCTGGGCTGCTTGCGCGCATGCATGCTGGGCCGCGCAAGTGCACAGTGCTGCTGGATGCTGCCAGGCCACCAGGCATGTCGGGCCGCGCTATGCTGCTGGGCCTAGTCGGTCGCTGGGCCAAAGCTAGCGTGTGGCCTGGTTGATCTGTTCCGGGCTGTCACGGCCTATTAGGCCCGTCTATGTGGCAGGCCCCAATGGTCTTTGGGGCTGGCTCGATTTATGGGCCAAGGAGGGGCCTCGTAGGCTGGTGCTGTTGGGCCATGTTTGTGGTTGGGCCGCGGGGTGCCGAGCTAGGCCAAGGGAAGGTGGGCTGAGGTTTCGGTTGTGGCCCAGTAGAGCTTTGGGTCGGTTTATTTTCCGTGGACCAAGTCCACCATGGACTGCTTTCTGTTGGTCTATGGCAAAGGGGCCCCACTTGTAAGCTACCAAAACCAGAAAAGAGTATTCCCTGGTATATTCTTTATCTAATCCCAGAAATTCTTTTACCTCCTATTTATCTTTGGAAATTCCTAGTAAATCCATTCTTTATGCTCCATTTTCGATAATTCCAATTGCGTTAATTTCGTAAAAATGTCCTCTATGTGTTAGAGCTGTCCATTATTTTGAACTAGCATCTTTGTAGGTTCGTAATTTATTTTTGACCTAAATTCGTTGTATTCGCTGTATCTTACCCGTTTGATCCTGATTCGATGTACAGACCCACCAGAGCTACAGGAGTACGAGCAGGAGCGTTACGAGGACCAGGACCCCACTTGGAACCCTGACTCTCAAGGCAAGTCGCCTCCTTGATCACTATTGTTTTCCCAATTCTAAAACTACATGATTTGTTTGTAACCGTTTTGCATGCCAACTGTTTAAAATGTCGCTAGATCACACCCAAGCCATATCATGCTTACCTTTCCACTGTTAAACCATAGGAATGTTTTGCTACTAGAACAATGCTTAGTATGCTTAGTCGCATAATTTCAAACTTTCACCTGGACACTGTAAAATGAATTTGTGTAAATGATTTAAAATATGCTTTGTGTGTGTGTTTGCAAATAACTCCACCAAAACCGATTTAGCGGGGGCGGGCGTAGGTGATATTAGGTGATATCCCACCTGATCAGTGGTAGGCCCGTCACAGCTTCAGGACCCTTAGTCTTGCGAGGCTCTGAGAGCTCAGTTCTGGAGATACGGAAGACACCAGTCGATGCTTGTGGATAGATTCTGTGTGTGCTATATTACTATACACCAGATATACTATATAGCCACATCATATGGGTACAGATGTATATACTCTACAGAGTTACTATTATCTATGTACATAGCCGTGTCCTCGGTAATGGACAACTGCCTTGTGAGCATCCACGAGATTTGTTTTACTATATCTTTCCCCCTCTCTTGTTTTGCATCCGGCCTAGAGCTATGGCCCAGTTGGGAGGATATTAGCTGGGATTAAAAATTTGAACCTTGTTGGGACGTGTTAATCCTAATGGGGCAAGATAATAAAACTTGATGATTTAAATGATTTAAAAAGTTTTAAAAGAAAATGTTTGCCAATCTAGCTTTTCGCACTCAGCCTTAACCCCTCCTTAAAATACCTTGCATGCATAGCATAATTTGCTAGGATAGTATGACTCGTTGAGTACGACACGTACTCGGGGTTGATCAACTTGTTGAGTACTCCATGTACTCAGGGCTGCTCCCCTTCTCGCTTTCAGGGGATGGTGAAGCCAGCGACCCGGACTACAACTTCGACGATGTGGATGATGAGGAGTAGATCGGTCTGTCACCTACACTCGAGCTGCCTGTGGAGATGGATCACCTATGAAGACTTCCGCTGTAGATTTCGCTTCCACCTGCATTGTTTCGCTTTCGCTAGATGTCATGTTCATCTTCCTTGGCCTGTGAGCCATGATCTTGTACACAGATGATGTTGTTCATGTTATCAAGTTATTATCATTTGGATCTATCTTATCTTCTTGTCTTAATCTTTTATGGTTATATGATATTTACTTATGAGTGGTTGTACAAGCTACCCTCCTGAGAGTGTCTATGAGGTACAAGCGGCTCAGTTTTGCCTATTGGTAAAATCGGATCGTCACATACCCCGACGTCAGGAAGGCCTCGATCGTATGGGATACCATTCAGATACGAGAATATGTGGCAACGGTATGAGAACTATGAGGATTTTATACAACAAGCTTGGGTGGCGGGGGATGACACGGGTACACTAAGTGGTGTGGAAATGTCACTCACCTCCCTGCTGTTATCCTTGAAGGAGTGGGATAAGACTGTTTTTGGCTCAGTCAAGAACCAACTAAAGAAATTGCGCGAGGACTTGGAGACCGAACGAAGCAGCACGCTGTATCGGGGACCTACTGGGCGAGAACGCTCCCTAATAAAACAGCTCTCAGAGCTGGTGGCAAGGAAAAAAGAGATGTGCCGCCAGCGCTCACATATTGATATGCTTAAAGCTAGGGACAGGAATACGGAATTCTTCCAAGCTAAGATGAAATCTCGAGCTCGGACGAATCGGATCAAAGGCGTTCGTCGTGCTGACGGGGTATGGATTAATGAGCAGGAGGATATGGAGAGATGGGCGATGGAGTTTTACTAGGGCCTTTTCACGGCCCAAGATGAGCTCGACCCGTCCCTGGTTTGCAGGTTTGTCCCGCGCCGGGTAACTGACCAGATGAACGAAAGTCTTGATTGGCTCTTCACGGCTGAGGAAGTGGAACAAGCCCTGTTTAAGATGAAACCTAACAAAACAACAGGCGTGGATGGTTTCTCTGTGGGATTCTTTCAAAGGCACTAGATGCTAGTCAAGGATAAGGTCATTGAGGTGGTTCTTGGATTTCTGAATGGGGACTCCATGCCTGCTGCTGATGTCAACAGGAGACTGCTCGTCCTAATCCCCATGGTAGCTAATCCGCAAGAAATTGCGCAGTTTCATCCTATCTCGTTATGCAATGTCTTATACAAAATCTGCTCCAAGGCGATGGCGAATAGGCTCAGATGGTTCCTGGATGAGATTGTGTCACAGGAACAAAGTGCGTTTGTGCCGGGGAGGTTGATCACGAACAACGTCCTCATTGCATATGAATGTATTCACTACTTGAAAAACAGGAAAGGAAAACAAGGATCATGTACACTCAAACTGGATATGGCGAAAGCCTACGACAAAGTCGAGTGGGCTTATCTGGATGCAGTCATGCATGCGTTGGGATTCTCGGATACTTGGTGTGCTTTGGTTATGAAGTGTGTATCTTCGGTATCCTTCTCAGTCAGGGTGAATGGCTCCTATTCACAAGTGTTTCAACCAACTAGGGGCATTCGACAGGGAGATCCAATCTCTCTGTATTTGTTCCTGTTATGTGCAGAAGGTGGGTCTCCCGTCAGCTGTTGGTACTTCTGAAGGAGGGGTTTTTGACAACCTACCGAACAGAATTTGTGGTTTTGTTCATGGATGGGGGGAGAATACCCTGAGCTGCGTGGGGAGAGAAGTCTTGCTGAAAGCTAACGCGCAGGTAGTGCCTACCTACCCGATTAGCTGTTTTAAGCTGCCGGCAAAGATCTGTGATCGTATGAAGACTTATATCTCAAATTTTTGGTGGGGCAGCTCCATTGATAGTCACAAGATTCATTGGCAGCGATGGTCAAAATTGTCGTTACCAAAAGGGGAAGGTGGCATGGGTTTTCGGGATCTTCAACGTTTCAACAAAGCCATGTTGGGCAAGCAAGGTTGGAGATTGATTTCTCGACCGGAATCCCTTTGTGCTCAAGTCCTTAAAGGTAAATATTATCCAACTGGTGATTTTATGAATGCAACAAGGAAGAGGAATAGTTCAGAAACCTGGAGGGCCATTGTACATGGGAGAGATGCGTTGAAAAAGAGCATGGTGAAGCGCATCGGGCCTGGCACCTCTATCAATGTTTGGGAGGATAACTGGATCCAGGGCATCACGGGCCTACGACCTCGTGTGCGGATAGAGGAAACCAAGGTGAACCACGTCAGTGAGCTATTTTACCCAAGGACTCGGGTGTGGAATGAGGCGTTGGTTCATGAGTCCTTCATATCCATGGATGCGAATGAAATTCTTAAACTGAAGCCAGCTGCAACATGGGATGAAGACATCTGGGCTTGGGCTTTTGAGAGGTCTGGCTTCTATTCCGTGCGTTCA
Organism: Eleusine indica; assembly: GCA_030378355.1. NCBI lineage: Eukaryota > Viridiplantae > Streptophyta > Magnoliopsida > Poales > Poaceae > Eleusine > Eleusine indica. Next base: position 34,217,559 of record CM059500.1, read on the forward strand.
GCTTACCAGATGCTGAAAAATGACCAAGAGCAACGGCAGCTGGCAAAGGAATCTGAGCCGGATACATCAGAGAACAATCGTTGGTGGAAGGTTTTGTGGAAAATGAAAATACCACCGAAGGTATGTATTTTTTGGTGGCGTGTTCTACAGGAATTTCTACCAACGAGGGCGGAGTTAAAGAGGCGACATATCCTGAAGGAGAGCCATTGTGAAGCCCGTGGCAACCCCTCAGAGTCACTCTTCCATGTGGTTCTGGAGTGCATGTACGCGCATCGCTTCTGGGAAGCGGTGAGGGCAACGACTTGGGTCAAGATACCCAATCTCCATCCCCAAACTTGGGCCCGTGATATCATGACTGACCAGATAGTCCGGCCCGAGGAAGCAGGTATCCTAATCTGTGGGGCGTGGTCTCTCTGGTCAGGCCGGAATGCCCGACACCATTGCTCCAGGAGCTGGGAGCCAGGCGCGGCAGCGCGACATGTTGCCAAGATGTTGGAAGATATGATATGTATGAACACTGCTCCTAAACCGGCCAGTATTTCTCCCAAGAAAGATGGAGGCTGCCCGACACAGGTTGGGTAACGGTAAACACTGATGGAGCTTTCTTCCAGGAACCAGGCAATGGAGCTACGGGAGTGATAGTTAGAGATGAGCATGGTCAGGTACTCACGGGGGAAGGCCGATGGATCGAATACATTGGCAGTGCACTTATGGCTAAGGCAGTGGCGGCGAGAGACGGCCTGTTGCTAGCAGTGGCAAAAAGCTACAACAAGGTTGTTCTAGAAGTCGATAATCTCTCGCTTGCCACTACTCTGCGTTTAGATTCTGAAGACCGATCGGAGATAGCTGGCTTCGTGCAAGAGATCAAAGAGCTGGGCAGGTCTTTCTGTGATTTCCGGGTTTCGTTTGTTAGGAGGGAGGCAAACGCTACAGCTCATAGCTGTGCAAAGAGGCCAACCAATAGTAATGTACTTGTGTCCTTTTTAGACTACACCCCTCCATGGCTTGGAGATGTTGTGGCTGATGATTGTAACCTGCCGGTGATTAATAAAGCTCTGTGATCTGATCTCAAAAAAAACGCCAACCTGACAAACTCGGATCATAGGACCAGCCTGTGGGGCTACGGAGCTGAGCATAAATATTTGTAAGGATCAAAGGCGTACCAAGAGGGGGGTGTGAACCGGTAAGCTGACCATAATAATCAAATACTACTAATTTTTCCACTGGATTCTAACAATCGTTGCAACCTAATAATTCTAGTAGACCAAGATCCTACACATGTCAGTGTTGATGATGAGTGCAGCGTGAAAGCGCCACACTAGCCTATGCAAGCCACAACCCAACCATTCAACTATAGAACACAATTGCAGAATAGTAAAGAGAGGGTCAAGTAATGCTCATGATTTTTCCGAGGTATCGAAAGGATAGCGCCTTCCCCTAGTCCTCGTTGGACCACTCCCGCTGGAGTGCCGGTCCCTCCCGCCACCAAGTGGAGTTCTCGCACACGAGCCCGCAATCACTCCCGAAGTAAAGACACGGTTACGTCACCTTTGCGATGAAGGCACAAGCTCACCTCCCTTGAGAACTTATCGGACTTCCCGAGCCAACACGGGCACTAACTATCGATACCCCTTTCAACGGCGGGTTGAAACCATGTACAAACGTGTGACGACCTTCACAACCAATCATAATAGGCTCGATCACCGACACCAAACCGGTCTAGGTCTCATCATAGATCAAGAGTAACAACCTAGATCATACTCTCAAGGACACCCTAGCCTTAGATGTGAATAGATGCTAAAGTTACTCTCTCTAAACTCTTAAGATATCTAATATCTTCTCCTAGTGCTCCTCTATTTTCCTCTTGGCTCCCTACGAATGCTCCAAGCTATTCCAATGGCCAAGAGTGGTCTCCAAGACCCCAGCAACGAGTTTATATAGGCTTCCAACCTCAAACTAGCTGTTGCTCCACGAAACAATCTTCTGTTCGTACCGACCGGACAGTCCGGTCTCCACCGGACGGCTCCTCCAGAGTTGTTGCTCTTCTATCCGCTGCTTCTGCTATACAGACCGTAGAGTCCGGTCTATAGACCGGGTCGTCCGGTCTGTATAGTTCCTGCTCATTCCAGAGCCGTTGCAAACTGCTTACTCTCTGTCCTATTTCCATTCATATAGACTGTACCATCCGGTCTTTATGGGTCTTCGCACTGACAGATTCCTCGCAGCAAGCCTTCTCTAATCTGGGTCTTCTTTTAGTGACCGTACAGTCCGGTCTCTACGACCCCGCTATCTGGTCTCTATCTCTAGAAGTTCCAACAACTCCTTAGCTTCTCCACGGCCACATAGTGCATGTGATTTCACTGAGCATTCATGCATATCACCAACTAGTGTGATCTAAGAGACATGACCTAGACCCCCTTGATAGTCCGGTTTTTCCTATGGACACAAGCCCTAACAATTAGACAAGTGTTCCAAATACTTTCTTCTAGATTGTCCTTAGCCTTGATCCATCTCCATCAACCTTTGTACTCCATCAAGTCTCCATGCTTGTGGTTATTGTTATCAATCGTCAAGGCAATCATTATCAATAGGATTGTAGTAGTGTTTAGAGATGATTCCTGCATAGACAACACTCATATAGGTATTAGCCCATAATTTTATAGTTGTCATTAATCATCAAAAAATCTATACCTTGAAGATCCAATCATCAATGGTCATGAAGCTTACAATATTCACAAACTCATATCACTTACATGTGTGCATCTGATATATCTTGTGCACCTAATATTTCCCAAAACATTATATAATTAAATATATAAGGTTAGTATCTTCATAAAATATTCGGTGGAATCAAGAAAGTCTCTCCAGAAACGTACTAAAGATGAATTGTGAAAGGTAGTTGAAGACTTGGTGAAACCATCTCATAGGAAGCTAGAATACTAGACCAAACCAAACCCTCATCATCATCGTCCTCGTCAAAGCCTCCAAAAATCATAACTTGGGCCAGATTATGAGCTAGCGAATGCTGAGCACAGGGGTAGGTACTTAGTAAGGTCAGAAGCTACTTGAGGTGAATGCATATGCAATTTTGGTAGTGGACAATAAGGTGAAGTTAAAACAAGTTATTCATAAAACATTCATTTTAAATCAAAGTGAGATCAAAGCCTACAAAATAAGCATTTTATTATCTTGTCCGGATTTCTTTGGAACCATACTAAATATTTCATGTATGGAATTTGCATGTATATTTATAAAATAATATTATTAGTATGATAAAACATCAATGCACACAAAATTACAAAAAGAATATCTAGTCCTACTCTATTGTAGCACAATTATTATTTTTGCATCCCCGAGACAACTTTTTTTTTAAGTTTTTAGAGTACAAAAAAATTTTCATGCTTTTAGTCTATTATTTTTCTTCACATAGCCACAACTCGATGTATAAGCTATATATTACCATGCCACTACAGTAGTAAAAAAATATTTTGCAATTTTTTCGTGCACTAATTTTCATTTTCATGTCTTGAATGTATGACTGGTTGTTCTTTCTACACCTTATGGTTTGTATTATTTTCTTAAGTCCTAGGTCAAATTATATTACGTACCGCTTGGAAATTACAATTACAGGTCACCTTCTCAGCCTGACACCATTATGTGGACCCATTTGTGATATGGACACAAAACATAGGGGTCATATAGAATTATTCTTTTTTTCTCTACTCTTTATTAATTTATGTGAGTCTCCCAGCCCCGTATTTTGATGTTGCAAAATAAAAAGAAACATATATAAGAACCAAATAAGGTTCGGTTCCACATTCATCACGAACCAACCTAACCACTGTAAGCATCCAACACAAAGCAAAATCACCGTGTATGTTGTAGAATCAGACAATGGTTCAGTAAAATATAGATATTGCTGTGTACGTTTCAGAATCAGACAAGGTGAGTCCTTAATAAGGCAAGGTGAGCCCGTCCAATATCTATCAAAACCACCGGAATTTTTGTTTCGCCTTTTATCCCTCTTGTCTATTCTTCATCATGCTTTTGTAAGTGTCCGTATAAAATTCATGGTCCATGATTATTTCTCTTTCATCCATTTGAACGCAGCGTTCCACCTCCCCCCAATCGATGTACTTGCGTACAACAACATAGACCGTGCCGAAGTCTCATCGAATCTAAGATCGGGAGGCTGTACATAGATTAGATTTTGCTATCTAAAGAAAATAAAGTATAATCTCTGCATATTATTTATAGAATTTTTTATACCTTTTTTAAGTCCCTAGCAACGGACAGACACATTGCTAGTGATAATATAATTGGTCCTCCTCTACTCCTAATTCTCGTTGCTTTAGATCAATGATTGCTCATTTTTCCCCTACATGTTTGACACAATTTGTGATAACCTTCCATGTTTTCTGGTCTTTTTCGATCTCTACTCCTTATTAATTTAGGTGAATCCGCCTGCCCCTTAGATCTTGATGTTGATTTTTGGTGTTACAAAACAAAAATCACTGTAAGCAAATAAAAACACACTAACACGGTTGAGTTTCAGTCTAGAAACGTGGCCTGAGTATATCTCATACACGATGTGGGCCTCGTGACCAGGTATTAGTTCTCCAAAAGCAAATCACCAAAATATAATTACCACACCATATGATAGGTGAGTCCGCCTGCCCTTTAGATCTTGGTGTTGGTTTTTGGTGTTGCAAAACAAAAATCACTGTAAGCAAATAAAAATACACTAACACAGTTTGGTTTCAGTCTAGAAATATGGCCTGAGTATATCTCATACACGATGTGGGCCTCATGACGAGGTATTAGTTCCCCAAAAGTAAATCACCAAAATATAATTACCACACCACATGATCTGACATGGCGCCGTGTGATCAAAAAGGTTGTCATGGCTGTCATGAGCAAAAACGGTTGCAGCAAAAAAGGTGGCCGATTAGAGTCCATTGATACTACGATCTGAAACGGCCGCGTCGCCATGAGCACGACATCGAACTTGGCCACGAACAGGCTGACGTGTGAAATATTTCGAGTTGCTATATAGGAAATTGTTGGAAAACATGATTTCTTTTACTTCCAATAAATAATTGTTTAGAAACTCCCAAAATCACTATTTTGAGAGTCATTTTTTACATAACTGTTGAGATGCTCTTAAACCAAAAAAAAAAGGAAAAGAAAAAAGTGTCCGTTTGTACTTTTACTCCAATAGTCATTTATAAACTGCCTAAATCAGTATTTTGGGAGTCATTTTTTACATAACTGTTGACATGCTCTTAAACAAATTAAAAAAAGGAAAAGAAAAAAGTGTCCGATCCTTATAAACTGAAGTTGCGTCTCCGCATATGGCGGTCTCTCAGTGTCCACCTCCAGGTAATCCAGCTACTTTTATGTTCTTAAATTTGTTGCCGTGGAGATCAGTCGTCGATGTTGGGTGTGCGTTGTTTTTGACAATGAAGCCACGCCGATCAAACTGATGTTTGTCATTCACCTAAATCACCAATGTTGACCTTGTGCTATTTCTGGGCCAAGCCAATGAGTGCGCGGGGAGCCGTCGGAGCGGGAATGGATGATGGAGGACGGGGGGTGTAAAAAAACTCATCCAATGGAATAGAGAGGAAATAAAGTTTTTCAATGACCGAGAAGAAACTGAATACTTGAATTCAGCTTTGAGTATTTTATTTAATTCTATTATAGTCTCGTTGGAACCATTAGGTCATCAGGCTCATAACTCAAAACCCCTTGGCCCAACAACAACCGTACGCCGCCACCACCCAAGAGGCCAGGGACTGCATGGCATGGACCGCATCAGCCTCCTCCCCGACGATCTGCTCCTCCACGTGCTCGTCCGCCTCCGCTGCGCCGGCGCCGCTGCACGCATTGGCATTATCTCCCGCCGGTGGCGCGGGCTGTGGAAGCACCTCCCCGAGCTGTATTTCCGGGAGGTCGCACCCGACGATGTACACGGCGTCCTCGCTCGGATATTATTTGCATTTAGTTAGGCGGTCTTAGGTTGTAAATTTAGACCATATTATTGAGTGGGTTTACACGGCATATATATGCCGTGTAAATGGACATGGTAGATCAAATAATATAATTGAATGCATATCAGAATTATGGGAACATTAATTACACTCTTTATGTGTTTTATTTTTGTTGTTTTGAAAAGTGACACATAAGAAACAATACACTTATTTGATGGATGTACATTGCATTGTTTGTTGATTTCATTTTATATCAATAATATGCAAGTTGCATTAAAAACAATGTTCACATTGTTTAATCTACTAGATGAAAATTCTTTTACGTCTCTCCTCCTTTGTTCCTTGCTATGGCATCCTATTTATTGAAAACAAAACTACCATCGACAGTAGCCTAAGGGCCTGCTTTGGAAGCAATATAAACGATGGATAGTTTGATACTATGGCTCAACTGGTGGTTTACTGGTATTTTCTGTGAAATTGATCAACTGTTTGCAAAGACCTCTGATGGTACATTAATTTTATGCCACCCTTTTTTTCCTTACTATGACTTAACCCAATTCATTTGCCCCCCCCCCCCCCCCCCATCTTTGGCAAATTCAGGTCCTTCCCTAATTAGCTGTATCAATACGTTTTGATCACCTCCCCTCTCACCCCAAACTTCCAATGCATATGAAGCAAATCCAATCTTTATTTATTTAAAAAATATCAATAAGAAAGTCTTACACGCTCACTACTGCAATTCACCAGTTTCCCTACCGTTTTGAACAATCCCTATGATTTTTTCTGCATTTGAAGGCAAAGCTTATTTCCCTAGAACAAGAACTAGAAGTTGTAGGGGAACCAGAGAATTCTAGTAGTGGCTGATGGCAGAATGATACATTTCCATGGACCACGGTTTGCCTATATTTGATATAACCTTGTTGACATTGCATAAGCAAAGTTCTTCAGAACTGAAAAAGTTTCCTGACATCTAGCTCCAGAAGTGAAATAATTATTCGGTAGGTTTTGAGTGTCTTGAATAATGTTGGGGACTGATCAAGCACTGTGAAAGTCCACTTTTAACTCCGCCATAAAAGCTGTGATATGGATTTACATATTTTGCCAATTGTGTGTTTCTTGTGCTTACTGTATGCCGCGAATCTTTCATTCTCTATTATATGCTCTGAGGAAATGTTGCCAAATTATGTCACTGTGACTATGTGTAGTAGTCTTCTACTTCCTTTCACATAACATTTTCATATGTTTTCAGAATCGGGTGTCACCAACCAAAGAGAACTTAACGCAAGAAATAAATCAACTTCAACTTCCTATAGTTTCTGTTTTGGAGCTATATATCTTAACAGAGGGACACGTTTTTGGTGTGTTGGCATTGAGGATACTTGGGACCTATACCACTATAAAACGGCTTAAGGTGTACATCGGAGAATATGAGGTAATACTAAAATTTACTACCTGATGAGATATTTTTATTAGCTGAATTCATTAAGATTTGACGATGATTTACAAGGTAATACTTCAATTTTCTTTCAGAGGACATACTGTCGACGTGCACGTGGTCCATATTGTCCTTGTGATCGATCACAGAACTGGAGAAGTCAGACTGTTCCCTGATGACTCTAGAAGATGTAGAGATAAATAATTTTAAAGGAAGTGACCATGAAGTTGATTTCTTGAAGTTTATGTTCAGATGTGTTACCCTGATGAAAACCATGACAGTGACACTGTCCCCTACGGTTTTACAAAGTGACCCATGTTACGAGAAAATCAAGAACATTTTCAAGGAAAATCCTTCGGTGAAATGCTGTATTTATTGGAGCTTCACTGAGCAGGTGGACTCTCCATGACTTGTGTATGTTTATAGTTTCTTTTTCCTGGATAAGGAAAGTTTTATGTATCAGTATATGAAATAAGTTTCAATCTCTGCGGCAAAGGTTTTGCATTGTCTTGTTGAAACTCAAAATCATGCTGTTGAAATTTACCTAGACTTTGCATTTTTAGAATGTGGCAGTTCCGTTGGTGTGTTGCGATCCTTACTGTTGAATTAATTGTCGTTGTTTGTCTCGTCTAACAAAACCTGGTTAAGTTTCAAAAAAAAAACTGTTTAACATCCAAGTCATCAACTTGTAGCTGAATATGCACAGCCGTGGTCATTTTTCTTCTGTTCAACACTGAAGGCAATTCTGTGTGCAGGTATATTCTGTGCACATTATGGAGGTGCGTGGTATGTGATTTTGTAACTGCAAGATTGTAAATAATGATGAACTTGCCCCTGGATGAAATGTGTTCATATTCTTTATTTTCATACTATTAAGCCTGTTTCAGCTGGATATGCCTGATGAAATGTGGATCATCTCAGGTAAAACTAATTTGTGCTTCTAACATAGTACATGGTATGGCTGATTGCGTGTGCTAAGTGGTGACATCCTTCACAACAGCAAATGCATATTATAGCGGCAGAACAAACCGCATTTATAAGGGTAGATAGGACCACCGCAGCTACACATCTGTAGCTAAAAAAAGGGAATTTTAGCAACGGGTACCATACTCCATTGTAACAAAAAACTTAGTAGCGGCGGGTCATGGTGTCACCCGTCGCTACTGTTCAAAACAAGAAAACAAAAAAGAACTTGGACCCATATGGCCGAGGTCGTCGGTCGCCGCTTTCCTACACAGCAAACTCTGTGTTACTTTCATAACGATCGCAAATCATGGTTGTTTACTTGATTTTTTGGCACAAGTATTTTTAAGTGTGTCAGCGCTCCAATTTAATCATCCTATGAGATGTAATTTGTTTTACACACTTCGTAGCGTAATAATTCACAAGCGGATCGGAACTTGGTTGAAGATATTGGACAACTTCCAAAAAATTTCCGTTTTGGAGCTATACCTTACAACAGTTGGACATAGTTCTGGGGCGATGGTGTCCAGCCTCCTCGGGGTTTGTTCTTATATAAAAAGGCTCAAGATGGTCATACGACGTCCTTCGGTAATCCTTCTATATTTGACTGCCTTACAATGTATATTATCGCTTAATATGTTTGCCTACATTTCTTCCAGTTCTTGATATGACATACTTTCACTTTTCTTTCAGTGGGCAAACGAATGCGCCTTGTCATCTTATCCTTGTGATCGACCACAACAGTGGGCAAGTCATAATATCTATTTGCCTGCTCTAAAGATTTCCAGATAGAACGTTTCCAAGGATTTGATCATGAAATACATTTCATGAGACTTCTATTCAGATCTGCAACCATGCTGAAAAGAGTGACTGTGGCACTATCCCGTGAGGTTCTGCCAAGTAACAAAGGATGTGGGAGAAATTAAACAGTATTTTCAAGGAAATTAAACTATATATATATATATATATATATAGAGTAGCTACTCCTACGTGTATATCTCATAATCTAGATAGTATCATTATATACTTAAGGTTTATAAATTAAGTATGTAACCATACTAGAGGATATGTGTATATACTTATTTTTTTTGGGATATATAAAATATGGGGACGTACTTATTTTTATATAACAGTAAATATGATATATGTTCATATGCTTATAACTAAAATACCATTAAAAATTTTTTATGGTTATCACTCTAAAAAATCTTGTTTTAAGTATGTGTATATACTCCAAATGATAAATGAGTAGGGATATGTACCGAAGATGGATTTTTTAGCGTGGAAATAACTACACCTAAAAGTAAAATAGATTTTCCTTATAATAGATATAATCTGTAGCTAGCTACAGAATACAGAATTTTGTAGCCAGGTCGGAGGACTGCGCCTGGTGCGCTCCATGTGCGCCCACCAATTCGTAAACCGGCTCGGTCCCATGCGGAGTGTAGTTCTGAGCCGAGCCACGACGTCTGCTACCTTTTTTATTTTTGTCAACTGTCTCTTCCATGTCTGCTATCCTCTTCTATTTTTATGAACCGTCTGTTGACTGCGTTTTGCAAACCGTCTGCTATCCTCTTTCATTTTTGTGAACCGTCTGCTGGCTGTGTTTTGCAAACCGTCTGCTATCTGGTTTTTGCTACAGCGCGGAATATCACATGTATTTCTGTACTTCGGTTCAAGTACAAAAAATATTATGTTTTTTTACTGTTATGTGATTTTAACAGCAGTTCTTGCTCGTAACAAATTTGAACAGTTTCATTTTATTTCCAAAATGGCTCACTTTTAAGCAGTACTTGATAGTAAAGCGACATTCAAATCCAAACGACATTACAAATGCAGTACTTCTATATAATATGTCATTGCTTTGCTAGCACATTCTAATAAAGCCATGCAAAGCACATGCACTCGATTGATTTGTGTACATCCTAGATTCCACAATGGCATGAAATCCAAATACTGCTTGTCATGGCTCCGGCAGGTCACCCAAGGTTCCAATGGACGAACAAGAGGAAGCCGGACATCCTGTAGGAAGTTAAATACTAGCGTTGCCCCACTATTTATTAAACTGAGATTAAAAATATTTTCCATGGTGCTCATTAGGGATAAAAATGGGACGGATAATATCCGACCGTCCGACGATCCAATCACCAAAAAAATAAATATGACCAGATATGGGATGTACTAATAATCATCCGACACTATCCGTGTCTGAATCCAAGTCCGAGAAAAACTAGTGGGATAGGGGATAGGATATGGGATGAGCAGTATCCGTCCTGGATCTAGGATTTATGTAATTTGATTTAATTTAAATCATTTAGAGATTAAAAATATATAATAAATCTGAAAATTTGATGTATATAGTTAAATAAATTGTCTTGTTTTCATATATTAGCTATTGTTATCTTTATTCTCAATCTAACTACATGTTTATCATATAATTTTTCATCCATACAAATCTTATAATGGTATCCATGTCTGAATCCGACTCTGAAATAAACATACAGGACAGGGTATGAGATCAAGAAATAATTATCCGGCACTATCCGTTCCGACTCCGGATCCGAGAAAAAAGATACAAGATAGGATATGGGATGAGCTATATCCGCCCGTATCCGATCCGATTTCATCCCTAGTGCTCATGGCCTGCAATTATTAAAAAACAAAACCATAATGTTATGATCATTTATAACAAGCCTAAAGTGTTAAAACAACTCATCAGCAGATAAAATGAAATACAGTCATGCAAGACTAACGGAACATTATTGAGCGAAAAAAAAACCATCAACTACAGAGGCTAGTAGCACCTTCCAAACCAAAGAAATTGAGAAGTGACTGCTGACCCCTTAAGCTGTAGGAACTGGGAGCAAGATTTGACAGTGAAATTTCGGGAGTCTTGGTTGTATTCAGTTCAAGGTCAAACTGAAATGTGGAATGAAACAAGGGATAATAGCTTCTACTATGTTGGCATCACAACTGATCAGCATCACAAAAAATCTTTATGATTGTACATTGCATAAACAACAATTATCAGGCTCCACCAGTTTAGGCAAATCAATGACAAATCACATTTACATAGGTCAGTCACCATGTATATAACTATACTAATTGAAAATTTCCTAGAAATTTCAATCTTGAGCGTCTGAATAAATTTAGACAGCTTAGCTGAAGAAAAATATACCTTTGGCAGCCTACTGCTGGAGCAGCTTGCTCTCAGCTGTTTAACGCTCCATTAGTGTTGCCCTCAACGTCGGAGTGCAGACTCCATGCTGTTTCGTGGTGCATGCATAAAGCTTATCACCTCAAGAAAACATATAAGAAACAGTAAATAATCATAATAGAGATTTACTTTCTGAAGGCCTCATAATCTCATTTTTATGAAAAATGATTTCATGAATCAATTCTTTGCAAAAGGAATGCGTGATTACCTTCATCTGATCAGTGCCACCATATTCTAACAAGGGTTTCGATATCTCTTCTCTGGATCTGCATACAACGAGAAAATGAAAACTAGAAGATTGACCTTGACGTAAAATTGGAGTGGATGCTGATATTACCAATGTTGGATCAGAGCAATTGGAAATCACATTCTGGTAGATATCTAGAAAGGCAAACTCTGCAACCACCTGGTGAAATTAATGGTCGATCCATCAGACAAACATGAAAAGGTCACATAGTAACTCCTAGTAGTACATTGGGCCTACCGGTAGCAATAACACATTTCATATATCCATAGAGCAACTTAAATAGGCACAACTATGTGAAAAGGTCACATAGTAAATCTGATCAGGTAATGTGGCATAATTTTGAAGAATTTCTTTTACAGAAAGCAAAGTCATATCCAATAGAATCCTTGTTTCCTTAAAGCATTTTATCCGGTACATGGTAAGCTCGGTAGCTTGACAACTTTTCAGGTTAGAAGATTGAAGACAAAAATATCATTTTTCCTTGGGGCAGTGATGCTAGTATGTATTATAAAACTATGACAGCTTTAAAAATAGGCCAAGCTACGCTGCCGCATAGGCTAGTTGTCCAAGCTGCTCACAAATATATGGATGACTGCAAGTCTACAACCAAAAATAAAATCACTTAAATAGGCATTCTTACAAACAGGAACCGTGCACCTGAAATAATCATAGTGACTACAATAGTAAATATATGGAGATTTTACGAGACAACACAGACACTGCTATCAAATGTGCATGTTAAGGAATGGCAAGCCAAAAATCTGTAAATTTGGTGATTCTGAAACCATCAAGTCATTCAGTAAATTCTCCACCAGACAAATGACACATTCAGTAGAATTAATCACTAATTATTAAATCACTGTAGGGTAAGCAATGTCGCTGCAGAACGAGGAGATCAGTGTACCAAGGGTATATGTGCTTGGGAATTAGCTAGAACGCTCTGTAGCTCACGAAGCTTCAATTCCTGGCGAGCATCCTTCATTGGGTGAACCAGCTACAAAAAGGTAGTCGATCCTGGAAAAGCACAGCATAGAAATGGCTCTGAATTAGTATATTATTTTCTCATATCACCTAACTGTAGCTCCGAATCGGCTACGAGAAATCGAATTGTCATACTCATAGGCCACCCATCTACACACCGCATGGGAAATCAGGGATGGCAATTAAAAAAATCCTGCATCATAATTGTAGGGCACAATGCATCCACGAATGAAACATCAATCTCAATCAACAAGCATCTAAACTAGAGGTTGCCGAGCACAGATCTAGAATTAGAGGGAAGGGGGACAGGGAGATGACAAACCTACGGATCCTCCTATTGCAAAGGAATACAGAGGGGATTGGTAGTAAGGGGAACAAGAAGGGAAGAGGAGCTCACCAGATGGCCATCATTTGGAGCTCGCGGTAATCACTCCTAAGATTCCAATCGGAGTTGGATCAGGTGAAAATCACCACTGCTCTCGTCAAAGCACCTGTCCTGGAGGATAAACAATTCACCACGGGAAGCACTCTCATCGAATTTGATTGCACAGGTGATTCTACCACTGCGCCTCTGTGAATCCCTCCACATCTCCTGGGAATCACGCCGAGGAAGCCTAGACCATGGTCGCCACATCCCCACTGTCTGAATGTCTGATTACGGTTGCTGGGTCAACGCCGTAGTCACCGTATTCATCGATCTGGCAGTAGAAACAAGCACAAATCTATCTGCATAGAGAAGGTGAAAGGAAATCATTGCTTCGATGCAAAATTGACGACCGGAGGTAAGTGGTGCTTCAATGCTAGATCGAGACAGTACCCAACCGGCTCGTGATGGGGATTCATTGGCGGTGACGGGTTAGAGCAATCCATCGACGATGCGGAATGGCGCAGCGGCAAATGGTTGCGGTGGTGCCGACGGGATTCGTCGTCGGTGGTGGCGACCGACGATGCGAAACAGGGAAGTTGAACAACAAATGGTCGCAGGGGTGCCGCCCGAGTCGCTCCAACCGGTGACATTGTGGGATCGTGCGCGGCGGAACTCGGAAGGCACCTGGGTCCGGGTCGGATGCTCGGATCAAATCTAATCCGGGGCAGGGGGACAAGCGTCAGATTGGTTCGGCCTGGAGCAGAATGACCGACCTATGTCCTAAGAATGGGTTCGGCTACAGAATTTCCTATTATGTAGCCAGATACATAATATATATATATATATATATATATATATATATATAAATGTCGCAGGAGATGCTATACTCAAGCTTTTATCTTGTTCAAAGTTCAAATTTGTGATCTGTCATTACACTAGAGGAATTAGGCAAAATGTAGCAGCGTCCTTCAAAAAGCCGTAGCGGCGGGACCGAAATAAGGCATTATTGTGTGATATGCTACGGCTACGGAGTCATACAATGGTCACTATAGGTCAAACACCTTTCCTCTGGGTACTGTTTTTATGATTCCTACACGAGGCTCTTACTTGGCCCTTTGGAAAGAGAGAAGCCAAGGAAGTATCACATTTTCATATATTTGCGACTAAATATTGTTTTTGTGTGTAAACAATGATTAAGCTACCTCTTTATTTGTTGCATGTTACATAGAAAAAAATAATGTACTTCAGTCTCTACAATATTCTGCCGCACCAAGAAGAACTAGTGTATTTGTTGACCCTTGTCTGGCCTACAATCTGTCATCAAAGTAGGGTGTCTCCCTTATAGCATTTCTATTAGTATTATATATAGAGATGGCAATGGGTACATTACCCACTAGGGGGATGGAGATCCCCATATGAAAGAGTCACCCATGACCAACACCCATACCCATGCCGGGTTTCAAATTTTTCTCGTAATATCATCTAGATACTACAAAAAACTCACTATAACCATAATATCCTAAAAATTTATTAGAATTTACATATTAATTGAATTCATAAGACCCATGGATAAATGGGTATGGATTATAAAAGAATAGATCCATACCCATTTACCCAATAGGTAGTGAAAATAACTCATTAACGAACCCATAAGAAGATAAAGAGTCCCAAACCCATATCCTAATAGAGTAAAAACCCCTCGAATATCGAATGATGGGTACCCATTGTCATCCCTAATTGTATAGTAGAACATTAAACACTAAGGGTATGTTTGACAGGGTTTATTGAGCAGGTTATGCTATAATAAGTCTATAAGGACCAAAGGCATACCGAGAGGGGGGTGAATCGGTAAGTCGACCACGAATCTAAATACTTCAATTTACACTACTAGAACCTAGCAATCGTTGCAACCTAACAATTCTAGTAGGCCAAGACCCTACACATGCTAGTGTTCATGATGATAGCAAGCGCGAAAGCCAAACACACTAGCCTATGTAAGTCACAATTCAACCTAGTTACTAGAGCACACAATTGCGGAATAGTAAAGAGGGGGGGGGGTCAAGGAATGCTCATGATTTTTTCCGAGGTCTCAGAAGGATGACACCTTCCCCTACTCCTCCTTGGACCACTCCCGCCGGAGTGCCGGTCCCTCCCGCCACCAATGTGGAGTTCTCGCCCACGAGCCTACAATCACTCCCAGAGTGAAGACACGGTGCGCGTCACCGCTGCCACTAAGGCACAAGCTCGCCTCCCTTGAGAACTTGCCGGACTCTCCGAGCCGACACGGACGCTCACTAGCGATGCCCCTTTCACCGGCGGTCTCAAACCGGGTACAAACGTGTGACGGGCTTCACAACCAATCACGATAGGCTCGATCACCAACACCTAACCGGTCTAGGTATCACTATAGACTAAGAGTAACAACCTAGATCACACCCTCAAGGACACCATAGTCTTAGGCGTGCATCAATGCTCAAGTTACTCTCACTAGCACTCTCAAGATATGCAATATCTCCTCCTAGTGCTCTCCTCTTTTCCTCTTGGCTCTCACCAAATGCTCCAAGCAATCCCACTGGCCAAGAGTGGTCTCCAAGACCCAAGCAACGAAGTTATATAGGCATCCAACCTCAAACTAGCCGTTGCTCCACGAGATTGCCTTTCTAGACACACTGATCGGACTGTCCGGTCACTACCTAACCGGACCGTCCGGTCACTCCTGGAACGGCTTCGCTGTGCCTCCTATACTTACCGGACCGACCGGTCAGCGGACTGGACCGTCCGGTCTATACAGTCTCTCTCCATTCGAGAGAGCACCATCTTCTGCAATTCTGTCCCGAGCAACCTCTATACAGACCGGACCGTCCGGTCTGTAGACCGTATCATCTGGTCTCTACAGGTTTTCGCGCTGACAGACTTCCTCGCAGACTTCTCTCTGGTCTCCTAGTGACCGTACAGTCCGGTCTCCACTGACCCCTGTGTCCGGTCACTATGTCTAGAAGCTGAAACTTCTTGTCCTCGCTTGACTTCGTTTCTCGGCTTCTCCACTGTCACCTAGTGCCTGTGATTTCACTGAGCATCCATGCACATCACCAACTAGTGTGACCTAAGAGACATGACCTAGACCCCCTTGATAGTCCGTTTTTTTCTATGGACTCAAAGCCCTGACAACTAGACAAGTGTTCGTAATACTTGATCCATAGCTTGTCCTTAGCTTTGATCCATCTTCATCAACCCTTGGACTCCATCAAGCTTACAAGCCTCCATGCTTATGGTCATTGTCATCCATCGCCAAGGCCGCCATCATCCATATGATTTGT
Source organism: Eleusine indica (assembly GCA_030378355.1). Taxonomy (NCBI): domain Eukaryota; kingdom Viridiplantae; phylum Streptophyta; class Magnoliopsida; order Poales; family Poaceae; genus Eleusine; species Eleusine indica. Next base: position 34,234,079 of record CM059500.1, read on the forward strand.
AGTGGAGTCTAGAGAAGATTTCTGCATAGACAACACTCGTGTAGATATTAGCCCATAATTTCATAGTTGTCATCTATCACCAAAATATTCATACCTTGGGGATCCAATCATCAATGGTCACGAAACTTACAATCTCCCCCTTTTTGGTGATTGATGACAACCACTACTTATCATAGTTTCTACCATAAAACAACAGGGCTAAAAGAGCTAAACAACGATAGAGACGAACCTCAAAGCATAAGCAATGAATAAACAAGGTCCTACTCAATCAAGCATCATCAAGAGCTAAGAGAAATAAGAAAGAAGAGCACACTCTAGATGATATGCATGCATGTCATGTGAAGGTATTAATTAAAGCATAAAGACATGCAATGCAAGACATGAATGATGATATGCAACAGGGTAGCATGGCAATGCATAGGAATTAAGAACAAGCAATCATCATCATGGAATCATACATAGGCAATTAGGATAAATAATGTAAAACAAGGCACTGTGTATGAAAATAAACCAAGTGAGATCAAGATGAGTCAAAGACACGCGAATGAAAACCATGACTCATCAAAATCCATGAACACTCGATAAATCCATCAAAAAAGATCCAAATGATTCTATCTCTCCAAACCCATGTACACGTATGCTCCCCCTAGATACAAGCTACTCTCGATCGCACTGGATCGCACTCCAACTCCCCCTAGACCTATGACATACTTCTCCCCCTTTGGCAACAAACATCAAAAAGTAGGAAGAAGCGGACATCTACGTGCTCGTGGTCGAAGGAGGTGGCGCAGCAACGTCCTGTGAAGGCTCTGCTCTGGGGTGCTCCTGTGTTGGGTCCTGCTGCTCTCCCTGCGTCTGTGTCACCTGAGCATCAAGCTGCTCAAAGTACTAAAGGTCTACCGGTGACTCAGACCCTCTGTCCTGCCCTGCTGGTGAGACTGTGGATGTCTCCTCGGCAACTATCGCCTGAAGAAGACCAAGGTCATCCATATCTTCCTGAGTGAAGCCTCGGTGGACAAGATCCTCTGCTACCTCAGGTGTGACTAGAGAAGTGTTTGTAGCAGAAGAATGTGGAGCTATAGCTGACTCTAGGGCTGTCTGGGAGTCTACACGTGTGGTGTGCACTATCTCAGGAAAAAAAAACTTCTGACTGGTAACTGCTGAGAGGTGGAGGGTCCTGCCATCTGCGAAGTCAAAGAGTGGGTCAGTGAGAGAACAATGCAGAAACTGAGAAGGCGGACACAGGTGAGAACTGTGCTGGTGAGTGAGTCTATCCTGCTCCCCCTATCGGTAACACCCCTGAGTGTGATAACCCGCTGGACTGGGTTGTCATCATGGCAGTGAAGGGGCCTGGCTGTGTCTGCAGCGTCTGAAACTGTGGAAGAGTAGAAGGTCCTGGCTGCTGATAAGCCTGTCTTTGAGTGAACTCAGCCATCTGTGTCATGAGAGTAGTCATTAGTGCCATTTGCTATCTGTGAAGCTCTGCCTGTCCTTTGATGACCTCCATCATCTGACGTCTATCCTCAGCTGTGCTCTGAATGAACTCACCCAAGCGTCCTGCAAGTGCTGCAACAATGATAGCGTCCTCTGACTATGTCCCTACAGGCTGGGGAGGTGCTCCTATACTGGCTGACTCAGGAATCACCGTCTTTGGATGAGTTGCCTGCTCGTGAGTGACTGGCGGTGACTCCTGCTCCTCCTTTCCCGTTTGCTGACTCGAGGCTGATTGCGAACCCCTAGGGCTCGAGGTGAGTAGCTGGTGGTCACCTCAAGGAACGCGTCGTACTGCTCCTCCGTCACTAGTCCCATCCTCCTCAGAAGATAACAAATGTATGAACCGTAGACTAAGTGACGTCCTCCAATCCTCTCAGAGATGACCTCCTCCATCTTAGCAATTAGAAGATCTGCAAGATCAAATTGCTGCCTCCTCAAGATAGCTGCCACTGTCCACTGGTGTAGAAGTGTGAACTCCTCTCTGTATCTAGGTCTGGGAATGATAGTCCTAGTGACTATCGCTCTAACCACCTTAGCCTCTGCGGTGAGTCTTGCAGGGCCTCTGCCAAAACCTGGGGTGTGTGGTGGTGGAAAGGCAAGCGACACCAAGTCGTTTGAGTGTAGCGTCCCTCCCTATGGTCTGTGGGGTGGAGCAAACGTCCCATAGGCACTCCTATAAAGCTGGATGTCTGAAGCAAGGAGCCATAGGTTAGCTATGAGGTCCTCCTTGGTCAGCTGGGGCTTTCCTCTGAATAAGAACTAGATCTCTGAGCGATCTCTGGCTACCCACAGTGTAGCATAGAACTCCAGAACTATATCCTGTCTGTATTTGTAGGGCTCAGTGACTAGCTCTGCTAGATCAGGTTGTGAAGTACTACTCCATATCTGTGCCTGTGGCTCTCCTCATAGCCTGGTAGGTAGTGTACTACTGCGGCACAAACAATCCAGACTTGCCCTTCAGGGCAACATAGCGTCTCAAGCCCTCACCTATTCTCCTCTGGAGACCTGTCCAGTACCTCTCTCCTGCAGTGAGATCCCTAGGGACTGGAACCCACTACTCGAAGGAGACAAGACGAAGCGACTTAAGGTCCTTTGTAGGAACCTTAAGAATGTCTGTCTCTCCGGCTGCCTCTACAAGTCTCTGCAGCCTCCTCGTGCACACTGCACAGGTGCACCTCGGGTCTGCTGCCCGGTGAGCAGTCCTCTGCTGCTGTGGCTATGCTGTCTACTCAGTCTCCTCAGACTCCTCAGACTTTGAGCTCTACTCCTCATCCTCTGACTCCTCCTGCTGTCTAGAGGATCCCTGCTCCGCAGGTCTCGACGACCTCTTCTGACGAGAAGTCGGAGTACCCTGCAACCACGATGGCAACCTGATCCCTGTGTACAGCTCTGGCCCTGTGGTCCTCTGCCTAGTGCTCCTCCTGTGATCCTGGTCGTCTGTTTGAGTACCTGTGATCAACGGTGATCCAGGTATCCTGCGTGAAGCCTCCATGGCATCCAGGTGCTATGCTAACCTCCTGGCTCTCTCTGACTTTGGGTCCAATCTAGACCTCTTCTTGCTCTTGGGCTTCTCTGGCATCTTACCCTTGCCCTTATCCTATCCTGATCCTGCCATCTCTGCTGCTGACAAGTGTCACTGCATGCACGTAGGTATAGAAAGGATAAGCATAGAACCTATGTAAAACTACGAGCAAAGCACTCCTAGAAAAGAATGCGCAATAGAAATCCTAGCACTAAGATGAAGGACATGATCACTAGATAAATATGTAAAGTAACAACAGTGATCATCGACTAGCTGTGGCTGGTGCGAGGCATCTAGTGTACAATCAAATAATGGCAATTAATCTAACTATAGACTAGACAGGTGACATCCCTAGACATGCCATTAACAGATAAGCATGGAATTAATTGCATCCTAGGTTGAGCTAATTACCCAATTAATGCAACTCAAAGATAGGAATTAATTGCATCAATTAAAGCAATTACTCTAAAATCAGGGCATGTAACGATGAACGAGAGATGAACATAATACCCTGATATGGAACTGAAACCGAACACCAAAGAATGCACAACCGATTGCGAAAAGCTCAAAACTTGGGGTCGTCGGCAATGGAGGAAGAAAAGAGCAATCTTTTGCCCTAATCGGCGGTGGGGCTCGGTGAGGTGGTTCAGTGGAGCTGCTGCTAGCTTGCGCGTGTAAGGGGCGGCGTCGACGGCGAGGCGCGCGACGAGCAGGTGAGCAGCGGCAGTGGCAAATGGGCGGTGGCGGCTGCTAGAGGGGGCGTGAGCTCGATGCGCGGGGGCGTGCACGGTGGAGTGGAGGCGAGCGGCGGTGCTGCTGGAGTAAAGCGAAGAAGCGCAGCGGCTCGGCTGGAGGTGCGCGGTGGTGATGTGTTGGTCGTATCTACGCACCCACTTATATACCACAAGAGGATGGTGTACGATTGTAGCACTTTTTCCCTTGAATTGAGTATTTCAAGGTTTATCGAATCCATTGGGACCTTAGGGATTTATTAAACAAAGTTAACAGTAAAAGATCTAGTCAAGGCTACTGTCAAGGTCAGGTTGCATGAGGGGGAGACTGGCCAGCGCAAAGGTGCGCCAGATAGTAAATCTGTTGTTGCGCCAATCGACGCAGGAGTCGAGCTGATCGGCACACTGGTGAAACTGAACCAAAGTGCGCGAGATCTAGTGAATCTGTGGTTGCGCCGATCGGCGTAGGAATTGAGCCGATCGGCACACTGGTGGATCTAAGCCAAAGTTGTTGCGCCGATCGGCGTAGGGTTGAGCCGATCGGCACACCGGTGAGTCTAAGCCAAAGTGTTCCAGATCTTATAAACCTATGCTTGTAAGTGAGTAGCCAGATATCTACTAGTGAGATCGTAACCAGAAAGTCTAATTAAATAGCATCATAATGGGTAATTACATGGATCAATGAAAACCTATAATGAGTAAGACCATCCTACTTTCCGAGCGGCTCCCGATTTATCGCTGCCAGGAGGAAAGCCTTAATCGCGCGAGTATCTTACCCTACTCAACTATCCAATAGTGCTACGCAGGCTTAGTGCTGTCACCGCTAAACCACACTACTGGCATCATCAAGCAACCATAATCAATACAATGTCCGAATACTATCCTAATCATCATGATTAAGATAATATCTACTTACTTAGCCTAGAACTAAGCAATTGGAATAAGCGCATGCATGATTATAGAATCAAGATAGACAAATCACCAAAACCATTATCAACATATTCAATCATCCTTGAGATACATAGAGTAAGATTCATCACTGTCGAGATGGCCTACCTTGACGGATCAACTCTTGACTCCAATGGTTCTTGAAACTCGACTAGAGATCTATTCTAACGGGGCAAGCCCCGGTGGCTCTAACTCACGGATCTGGTGTCCCTCTGTCGCCTCCTCTTCTACAGCGAGGGTTTACAAGTATTTATAGGGGTTCTACTCGTAAAGGACTTGGTTTCTAGCAAATAAGACAGTTGCGCCGATCGGCGTAGGATTTCGCTGATCGGCGCAAGCCGTGTCTTCTCTGATTTCTTCCCCGAGTCGGTTCCTCTGTCTTCCACAGCTGTCATGTGGGCCTTTTCCTTCGAGATAAAGTCTTGTGCTGCATGTTAAGATCTTGGAGTTCCATAAATCTTCTTGAAGTTCCATAATTCTTCTTAGATAAATATCTTCAAGTGTCTTGCGCAGATAAACTTCCATAAACATGTGGAATGGGCCTTGGTCACTTCTGTGGGTCAAAACACCCTTGTGCCGATCGGCTCATGGGCTGCGCCGATCGACGCACTGGGCTTCTTCAGTGCTTTTCGTCAGTTCTGGACTCCTGTCCTCTCCGTCATCGCATTAATCATCAGTTTTACCTGTTTCTGCAACAAAGCTCCAAAACAACGCATATACAAATATATAGGCAATATCACAGGTAAATGGCCTAAATTAGTATTAATTATGCTCTAATTGGGGTAATATTCACATATAAAAGGGGCACTTGGGAAGTGCCAACATGATGCCATCGACGGGAGCGACGGCGGCGAGTTGGGCGAGGTCGGCGGCGTGAACTCGACTTTGGTGGAGTGGAACAGAGACAAAGACATAAGTCCTTTTAATTTTGACCTAGGTCAAACGAGAATCAACGGCTGAGATCTAAACAAGGTGAGATCAACGGTCATGGATTGAAAGCGTACTCGCGATTTCAATGTAGTGACCAGACAATATGGTCTCTAGACCAGACTGTCCGGTCAGGTCCCGAGTCTGCTGGCGACCCACACAGACCGGATGGTCCGGTCTCTAGGACTTTTCCATCTGATCTCTATGACCAGACTGACTCGTGACACTGTTCACTAGGCACTGACCGGACTGTACGGTCCAGTGATCGGACCGTACGGTCACTATAGGAATTTCACTGAAACAAGGAATCTCTCCATTTTCCAAGTGCCCTCACTTAATACCCAAATAAAACTTTGCACTTGGAACATGAAGGGAACTCTCAAATACTCCTTTTCAAATAGTGGCTCTTTATGGCCTTATAATTTTCGCAAATGCCAAATGAAGAATCGAGCAAATAAGAACCAAGACAATTAAGAACCAAATGGGTATGTATGAGCTTTAGTCCATGAACCGCGCGAGTGGGTTTAACCTCGAAGTTCATAAGAGCTTGCTCAATGGGCATGAATCACAATCCTTTCATTTGGTCACACATATGGAGATGTAATCTCATATAGATCATGAGGCACAAATATCTCCAAATGTGACAAACCTCCTTTGTGCTTCCTATATTATGCATGCAACAAGCATTTTACATATGCAATGAAAGTAAACATGCCATGTGAATGCAAACAATATTAAACAAGACACAAAGGAAACCTAACAATGTCAAGTTTGAACCCCTCTCAAGCTTACTCACTATAAGCCATACTCTTGCCTTGAGAGAAGCCAAACCACTATCTCAAGCACTCCCCCTTGCTTATAGCTATCTTGAGTGGGTTAGATATTGACTAATTTTTATGTGTTTTTCTTTTAGTTATTTACACATGCATGGATGCAAAGCATACTAGTCACAAAGGAGTCCTAATTACCATGCAATGCAAGAAAAGGAAAAACACACTACAACTATGAAGAACTAACACGGATACCATCCTCATGAGTAGATATGTCGTTGAGGTCTATGTCACTTGTGGTGGACTCCACCTGATCTTCAAGTAAGCTCCCGGTCCACCACCACCACCATCTCCTAGGTCTTGTTCTTGGGCAGCCACTTGTACTTTGTTGACCTCTCAAGATCAACAATGCACTTAGGCACCCATATGCTCTTGACCTTTCTCTTCTTTTTCGGTGGTCCCAAAGCCTTTGCATTCACCTTGCCGTCCTTGTTCCTAATAATCTTGAAATGTGTGTTCTCATGGAACAAGTTAACGTTAGGAAAAACAATGGAACTTCTCACCATAGGACAATCCTTGATGGTGTGACCATCCTTGCAACACCTCTCGCAATAGTAGTCATCAGCGAGTAGGGGCTTGATCCATGCGGGGATGGAGTCACTCGTCCCGATGATGTTGATGGCGGTGGGATATGTGCCAAGTCCCCGGTGGGAGACATTGTTCACAAGGTTTCTCCCAAGAATCTCCCTGTAGATGGCTCTACCATGTGTGAGCCTCTCGAAGCCATCCATCATCATCTTCCCCTCTTCCTTAAGCTTGTGATATTCCTCCAAAACAAATGTCTCAAGAGAAGAAACCTCGACCGAGGTGGTTAGTTCATCACACATAGTAGAAGCACCACTCTTGGATGAACTAGAGGGAGAGGCAAGGTTATCAACATTGATGGCCTTAAAAGTAAGTTCAAGGTGTAAGGATCATGACTATTGATCTCACCCCAAGGTAAGAATGTTTTGATGATGAATCACAAACATGAAAATATGACTAATGTCTACACGAGTGTTGTTCATGTAGAAAACCTTTTCTACTCTATGATGATTGTTGATGACGGCCTTGGCGATGGATGACATTTGATGAGGATAGTGCAATGATTGAAAATGCAAAGAAAGGATTAGTATTCCATGGTGTAAGGCATGGAAACCTGTATGTCACGGACTTCAAATCAAGCAATATGCCACCAAGCACTTGCCTCTTCACTAAGGCAACTAAAGGATGGTTATGGCATAGAAGACTGGCACATGTTGGAAGGAATCAGCTTAGAAAAGTGGTCAAGAGAAATCTAGTCGAAGGAATCAAGGATGTGACCTTTGAGAAGGACAAACTGTGCAGTGCTTGTCAGGCTAGAAAGCAAGTTGCATCTTCACATCCCACCAAGTCTTTCATGTCTACATCTCGTCCTCTAGACCTCTTGCACATGGACTTGTTTGGGCCAATACATTACAAGAGTCTTGGAGGGAACCTATATTGCTTGGTGATTGTGGATGACTTCACGAGATACACTTGGACTTCCTTTCTTGTGGACAAGTCTGAAGCAAGTGATATCTTCAGAAAGTTTGCAAGGAGAGCAAAGAATGAATTTAAGGCCAACATTATGAAGATAAGGAGTGACAATAGGACTGAATTCAAGAACACAATGGTGGAGGAATATTGTGACAAGAAGGGGATCAAGCATGAATTCTCCGCTACATATACTCCCGAGCAGAATGGAGTAGTGGAGAGGAAGAACAAGACACTCATCACTCTTGCTCGTGTCATGTTGGATGAGTATGGAACTCATGAGAGGTTTTGGGCTGAAGCAATCAACACAGCTTGCTACACCTCGAACCGTGTCTATCTCCACCGGCTATTGAAGAAGACACCCTATGAGCTATTGGTTGGACGGAAACCAAATGTTTCCTATTTTTGGGTCTTTGGCTGCACTTGCTACATTCTCAAGAAGAGGACGAAGCCCGGGAAGTTTGAGAGAAGAACTAATGAAGGCATTCTTGTTGGGTACTCAGGGACTTCTAAGGCATATAGGGTCTACAACTCAGCCACAGGTTGTGTGGAAGAATCCTATGATGTGAAATTAGATGAGTCAAACGGTTCTTAGAAGAGAGATGAATTTCATGAAGTGATCATTGGAGATGAGCATATGGGGGAAGCTTTGAGGAACATGCCCGTGGGCGAGGTTTTACCCCATGAGACCAAGGATGATGATATTGGTGATCCCTCTACTCCACCACCTCAACCAACCTCCTCCTCTGAGGTGCAAGAACCAACTCAAAAAGCCATTGACACAATCACCAGCTGCTTCTAAGATTCATTGAGAGTGCATCCACCTATCCAAGAGAAAACACAATTGAGAAGTAAGCCACAATCCTCCGCACGTACCTCACCTCAAGCCACTTCTCCAAGCTCCTCACATGACACCCCCTCATCCACTCCAAGCTCTAGTTTCGAAAGGAGAAAGCATATGAATGATTCTCCCACCTTACTAAGAATCCAAGACACTCATATCTCAAGAGAGCAAGCAATTCATGATGCACAAGATACTTCACCTAGAGCTTCTCCCACTCAAGAAGAACACCATCCTAGACCCAAGACCATCAACAAGGATCACTCACGTGACTTGATCATTGGGAGTCCATCTCAAGGAGTTAGGACAAGGAGAAATCAATACAAGCCCAACTATGTGAGTGAAGAGAATAATGAGGAGGCAAATGTTGCAATTGAGAACTTCTCTTTCGTCTCCATGATTGAGCCTACAACAATTAATGAAGCTATGGATGATCACAAATGGGTTATGGCCATGCAAGAAGAACTGAACAACTTCAAGAGATGCAAAGTATGGAAATTGGTTAAGAGGCCCAAGAATCATAATGTGGTTGGCACCAAGTGGGTTTTAAAGAACAAGCAAGATGAGAAAGGTGCAATTGTCAAGAACAAGGCTCGTCTAGTGGCTAAGGGATATTCTCAAGTGGCGGGCATTGACTTTGAAGAAACTTTTGCTCCCGTGGCTCGTCTTGAAGCTATTCGGATCTTACTTGCCTATGCATCACATAATGGCTTCAAGATCTTTCAAATGGATGTCAAAAGTGCCTTCTTGAATGGAGAGATCAATGAAAAAGTCTATGTGGAACAACCTCTGGGGTTTGAGGACCCTAAACATCCAAGATATGTGTACAAATTGAAGAAAGCTCTCTATGGCCTCAAGCAAGCACCAAGGACATGGTATGAACATTTGAGGAACTTGCTACCCGAGAATGGATTCACCATTAGAAGCATTGACAGCAGCTTGTTCACAAGGCATGTTGGGAAGGACCTCTTTGTGTGCCAAATCTATGTGGATGATATCATCTATGGGTCAACCAATGAGAACTTCAATGAAGAGTTCCGGGAAATGATGGCTAGGGAATTTCAAATGTGCATGATTGGAGAACTACTTGTGTTCCTTGGTTTTCAAGTGAAACAATTGAGAGAAGGGAACTTCATCTACCAAGAGAAGTACACCGAGGACCTACTCAAGAGATTCAACATGGAAAATTGCAAGCCCTTGCGTACACCTATGGCAACTAGCAAATCCTTGGATGATGATGCAAAGGGTAAACCAGTGAACCCCAAGCTCTATAGATCAATGATTGGGTCCTTGCTCTATCTCACCGCCTCAAGACCAGACATCATGTTTAGTGTGTGTTTGTGTGCACGCTATCAAGCAAATCCAAAGGAGTCTCACTTGAAGATGGTGAAGAGGATTCTTAGATACCACAAGAACATACCTATCATGGGGCTATGGTATCCTAGAGGAACAAGCTTTGAGTTACTTGGGTATTCAGACTCAGACTTCGCAGGATGCAAAGTGAATAGGAAGAGTACATCGGGAGGTTGCCAATTTCTTGGAAGATCTTTAGTATCTTGGAGCTCAAAGAAGCAAAACTCGGTGGCTCTATCTACAGCTGAAGTGGAATATATGGCAGCGGGAGCTTGTTGTGCACAACTTCTCTACATGAGGCAAACTCTCTTGGATTATGGCCTCAACTTCACTCAAATGCCATTATATTGTGATAGTGAAGTGGCAATCTAAATGGCTCTCAAAACTGGAGATCATGATCATGCAAAGCATATTCAAGTCAAGCATCATTTCATAAGAGACCATGTTAAGAAGAAGGATATTGAGTTGGTGAGTATGCGGACTCATGAACAATTGGCAGATATCTTCACCAAGCCACTCGATGAGAAGACCTTCAACAAGCTAAGGGGAGAACTCAATGTTCTGGACCTTTCAAACTTCATATGAGTAACCCTAAAGCTTGTCCCTTGTGAATTTGTATAGCCTTGTTTGTTTTGTTTGTTGTTTGTGTCTTTGATTTGTGCTTGTTTCTCTTTGCTTGTAGGTCAACTTTGGACCTCCTTGAGATAGCAATGGACATGGGTTATGTGGTACATATATATACGGGATACTTAACCATTCAACAATATGGCCGAGTGGGAGGGAGGCTCGGTTATGAAGCATTGGAGATTAAGGGCCAGAGGATAACTACTCGGATATTTGTTTAGAGTAGGCTACAAGTTAGGTACAGAGATATGGTGTATAGATAGAATCAAATATAACCGAATGATAGATTACCATGTAAACCACTGTCCTTCGGCTATATAAGGAGGGCAGGGGGTCCTTAAAGATCATCAGAACTCGTATTGGGAATCTCAACCCAGTGCGAACCCTAGAAATACAAGAACACCAAACATGACGTAGGGTTGTTATCCTTCGGGAGGCCCGAACCTGTATAAACCCTGTGTCATGTGTCTATCGGCTTTCCTACTCATACACATACCTAGAATCACTATAGAGATTATCTCTCGACAGTTGGTGCGCCAGGAAGGGGCAGCTTTGTGTTTAAGCTCGTTGAAATCAATGGCTTTGTTCGACGTCGAGTTCCACCCAGGAGACAAGACCAGCTTTGGCGCCTTCAGCTTCGCTGCTGATGAGAACAGGAGCCTCGTCAAGCAATGCTTGGCAGAACTTCCAGTAGCCGCCATGCCTTTAGATTCATGGGTCGGCAAAGCTCCATCGGCCGACTGCAAGATCGGCCCAATCTACCGGCTCCCGCTTGGCCTCAACAACACAGCGGCAGTTCTCCAGGCAGAAACCCTCCCAGGTTCCCTCCCAGCGTTGCCCACAATGGACCGATCGGTAAGCTTGGCCGACTCAGATCCGACTGCGGTCAATCTCCTGACTCCTTACACAGAAGAGTCGGATGAAGATCCCAATTTTTTTCTCGGGTCAAGATTAGTAGCTACAATTGATGTCAACCATGAGTAAATCCTGGACTTGAACGAAGAGCCGAGTGATTATGAAAGCTGCTCGTTGGATTACTACGAGGTCTTCATGGTAGCACCGGCTGCCCTAGGAGGAGGCCCTATCGGGGAGACATCCATGGCAGGCGCCGCATGGGAGGCAGTAGCAGATGTAGATCCTCGGGACGGGCAGGAGACCGAGCTTGAAGACGATGACCCAGAAGCTGATACTCCTTCGCTCCGACAACCGGACAATCATAAAAACAGATCTTGGGTCATTTAGAACTTGGACATGGGCGACCTTACCTTACAACTGGATGGTGAGGAGGTCTTCAAGACCCCGCAGCACAACATCACAGCTGCGGCATCCCTGCTGAACTCGTTAGAGCCAGTGCTTCAAGTAAGCCTAGAGTTGACACCACAACTCAACAAGCTGAAAGTGCACATTAAGGCGGCAGCTGTACTAGAGATGCACAACACGCGTTCTACGCCGAGTAAATCAGCATCAAGCGCTGCTAGCTCGGTGCCCAGCCAGGAAAGAAGAGATCGACAATGAATCGTTCGGCAGGCGACCCCGCTGACTGAACCACAGCGGCGGCCTATCAAGGACTGCCATGACCGGAACCCACATGCTAATCTTCATAGCGGCATACCACCGCGTGATGTCCGGGTCCGGCTAGACAACAGGTATCAAGAGCGAGATGAGGCAGCCCGTCGAGAATATGAGGTCGAACGACATCGTCGTGGCTTCATGGATGACCGGTACTATGAGTGCAACGACAGGAGAGAGTCACCCCAAGACGATCGATATTACGATCGATGGAACGATGGGCGGCACAAGGACAGACATCGCCAAGAAGCTGGTCGCGAATGGGAGCGAACCCCCATCTTCGAGGATTACGATGATGAGGCTGGCATCAGGGCCTTCACTCGAGAATTGTGAACTGTCAACTGGACGGCTAACTTTAAACCAGCCGACATTGAGAAATACGACGGCAAGACAGACCCACGCGATTGGCTCCATGTCTATGTGACGGCCATCCGAGCACTCGATGGCGACAGCTTTGTTACGGCCAACTATTGCCATGTATGTTTGGCCCTAGTAGCCAGAACCTGGCTCACTAAATCTGCCTGCCAATTCCATCAGTTCCTGGGCGGAGTTGTGCAAGCACTTCACCACCAACTTTTAGGCAACATTCAACAGGTACAGGATCACTGGGAGCTCGCCAGGATCAAGCAACAGGACCGGGAGCCGTTGCGGGAATACATCCAGCGCTTCTATCGAGTGAAGAACACCATCCCCAACATCTCAGATGCTCGGGTCGTCGCTGCCTTCCAGGGTGGGCTTCGCGATGGCGACTTAATCAAGAAGATCGGGAGATTGGATGGTGCCAGAAGTCTGACAGCCAAGGAGTTGTTCACCATGGCTGATAAGTACGCAGCCGGCAATTCGGCTCTCTTCCAAGTTTGTCAGTACAAGGAGGAGGTGCCATGAAATCGTGCTCAGTTGGGCCCGTCCAATTATAACAAGGACGGCGACAGGAAGCGAAAGCAGGATAGAATGGTTGCCAACACCAAGAGTCCCAACCGAAAAAGACAGGTCACTCAGGATGAGTTTGACAAAATGCTTGAAGGCCCTTGTTTGCTGCATGACGGCGCTCACAAGGCCAAAGAATGCTTCAAGCTAATGAGTTTCATGCACCATGCTCTGAAGGTCTGCAAAGAGCGTCCCTAGATTCCCAAGGGTGGCAAAAAGGACGTGGACAAGGAAGATGAAGAGAAGGAAGAGTGTCAAGACCCTGAGCGCGAGGTCAACTACATCTGTGATAGGTCTACGGTTCACTCGAAGCGCCAGCAGAAGATCCTTTACCGAGAGGTTTTCTCGGTATCACCAGCAATCCCGCAATACCTCCGGTGGTTTGAGGTCTCGATAACTTTTGATCGGTCGGACCATCCGGATCACATCCCTAGACCGGGCAGGTACCCGCTAGTATTGTCGCCAACTGTTAACAGAGTTTGGCTCCATAGAGTACTGGTGGACGGTGGAAGCAGCCTGGACATCCTTTTCATGAAGACGTTCAAGGACCTCGGCACACCCTTGACCGACCTCAAGCCTAGCAGGTCACCCTTTCATGGTGTGATCCCCGGCATGCAGACAGTCCCATTGGCACAGATCACTCTATCAGTAACATTTGGCACCCGGGAGAACTACAGGACGGAGCGTATCACCTTTGAGGTTGCGGGTCTAGACTCCACTTACCACAGCATTATTGGGCGGCCAACCATCGCCAAATTTATGTCCGTGCCACATTATCCATACATGATGATGAAGCTGCCAGGGCCAAATGGAGTCATCTCGCTGCACTTGGACGTTAAGAACCTCCTATGACTACAACAACCAGAGTTGCGAGTTGACGGAAAAGATGGTGATGGTGTCAGAGCTCGCAGAGTTGAAGCTGGTGGTTGCAAACATGGAAGAGACATACCTCGATCCCCCTCCGAAAGAGGTGCTGAAGGCCACGGTGCAAGCATAGACTATCGAGTCAAAAAAGATTCAGCTAGATGATCGTGATGTATCCAAGACCACCAATATTGGGGTCAATCTAGATGCTAAATAGGAAAGCACGCTCATCCTTTTCCTTTGTAATAATAAAGACATATTTGCATGGAAACCTTCTGACATGCAGGGTGTCCCAAGGGAAAAGGCTGAGCACAGACTACATGTTCGACCGAGCACTAAGCCTATGCGGCAACATCTTAGATGATTTTAGCAGGATCTTAAGGACGCAATTAGAAAAGAAATCGACCGATTACTAGCGGCCGGTTTTATCAAAGAAGTGTTTCACCCCGACTGGTTAGCTAACCCAGTATTGGTGCGGAAATAGAATAAGGAGTAGCAAATGTGTGTGGATTACACCGGCCTTAACAAAGCCTGTCCCAAGGATCCATTCACCCTCCCTCATATCGACCAAGTGGTCGACTCAGCGGCTGGTTGCGTTTTATTGCGCTTCTTAGATGCCTACTCAGGGTACCATCAGATCCCCCTACATGAGTCCGACCAGCTGAAAACATTGTTCATTACGTCCTTCGGAGCTTTTTGTTATACAACGATGCCTTTTGGGCTAAAGAACACGGGCGCCACGTATCAGCGAATAATGCAACGATGCTTGGATAGCTAGATCGGACGGTACGCCGAGGACTATGTAGACGACGTGGTGGTCAAAAATCGACTCGCCTCCAAATTAATACAAGACCTGGCCGAGACATTTGACAACCTTCAAAAGTACAACATAAAGCTGAACCCCGAGAAATGCGTCTTCGGTGTCCCGTCAGGGAAGCTACTCGATTTCTTGGTCTCACACTGAGGAATTGAGGCAAATCTAGAGAAAATAAATGCCACATTACGGATGGGACGTCCGCACTCTCAGAAAGACATTCAGAAGTTGACCGGCTGCATGGTGGCACTAAGCCAATTCGTGTCACGACTCGGCATCAGGGGACTACCTTTCTTCTGACTGCTCAAGAAGCAGGATTCCTTTGCTTGGAATGACGAAGCCCAACAAGCCTTGGAAGAATTCAAGGCCAACATTAGTGGCCCATTAGTGTTGACACCCCCCGAACCACACACGTTGTCAGCACAGTGCTGGCTGTCGAATGGGCGGAAGATGGCAAGGCTCAAAATGTGCAGCTGTTGATCGAATCTACACCTTAGAATATCTTCCTTTTATACTCGACGGAATTAGGTCAACTTCCACCGACTCTAACTCATACTGGGCTGGGCCTTCGTCTTTCCTGGACCACATCGTATTTCAGTCATCTTTTCCTCCTGCGCCGATCGGCGCAAGAGTCGCGCCGATCGGCGCGGCTCTGTATCTGGCCCATCCTCGTTACTCTTCAGCTCTTTATCCATAATTGCCCTATTTTACACCTGTTTCCTGTGATTACATCCAAAACAGAACAACTACAAATATATGCAAATATGGGGTTAATTGTTAGTCCAAACCACCAAATTAAGACGCAAAACATCCCTTTTTGGTAGATAAAATGGGCATCTAAAAACCACCAACAGTTCCCCCACACTCAAATCATTGCTAGTCCTCGAGCAATACAAAATCAAATATGTAATAAGAATTTTCACACCATCTCTCATGTAGTCAATCTTAATCATCATTTTTACTCGTCATCCCGCCACAAAGATTTTCTCTCATCTCTTTTTAACCAATCGGCATATCTTACTTGAACTTAATCAAATTACCACAAAACCTTTTCAAAAACAATTTTAGTTCTCCTCAACTCATCTTTTAGCATAAAACATCAAGCATTTGGTCTTCTCTAGGTCCCTCAAGTGTATTTCCTCCCCTCTCCTATCTAATCAAGGACTGTATATGGATCTTGGAGGGCTATATAACTAAATTAAACCATAAGATAAACCATGTCAACAATGTGCTCAATCATGCCTATTAAGAAAGCATTTTCTTGGAAAAGAACTTTTAATTGAGAAGAGGAATGTAGAAGATCTAAAAGAAAATTCGATGAGAACAATTGGAAAAGAATGAGGAATAATCAGAAATTTGCTTTCTTTGATGGCCTTACTGCCTCTCAGAGAATATATATTTTTTTCTCTTTACTCCTTTTTTTATAATAACCTCCTTTTTTTCTTTTTGCAACAGCGCCGATCGGCGCAAGAGTTGCGCCGATCGGTGCGACCTGTATATATTTTTTTTTTCTTTTCTTTCACCTCTTTTTCTTTTTATATTCCCTGATATGATCAGCAATTTCTATCTTGTATCTGCAGGGGAAACTTTCTGAATTCCCTTTTATTGAGAATATAGGTTGTAGCAAGGATGAGGGAGAAACAAAGATGTATGGTTTTCATGATAGCAAGGAATTTAATTAGATAAGAATGGCTAGAAATATAGAGATAAACAAAATAGATCATCCTTTCCTAACTTGATCGAAATCATGAGCAAAAAGTTGACAAAGTTACTTACAATCTACTTAGTTCAAATGTGTAGCTTGCTCTCATTCAGTCGTCTATGTAGGCATATTTAGACCTTGCTTTTGCTTTAGCTTATGATGAGTCAAAAGAAATTTTCACAAATATAAAGCTCAAAAGTTAAGTGGTAACCAACAAATTCAAGTAATCAACCAATCAATCATCAGAAAGACAAGATAAATAGCATGGGGTACTTTCAATTTGACAATCGACACTAACTTTATTAAGGACAATGCAAGAATTCAAACTACATAAAAGACCTAGAAGCAACTCTCAACATGACTCGTGACTCTCTTAAGCACACACACAAACTTAAATAAACACTCATCAAAAACACTTAAAAACTGAGAAACTAGACTCAAAAACACTTAAAAACTATGACTAATGGCAAAGCCCTTCCCCCACACTCAAAATTTTCAATGTCCTCATTGCAAGAGAAGAAACTCAATACACTAATCATGCAGACCATGCCTGTTCAAGACTCGGAAAATTTGTCTTATATTCCTTATGGGAAAAGTGTAGTCCGCTTCATTCATCTCGATCGTATCCTGTATTCTGCGGTCCACATCTCTTTGATTCCTGTAAGCACGATCTCTGTCTAGATACAGTCTCTCAATGTTTCTTTGGCAGACAGGACAGCAAGCAGGCGGTTGCAGGTTATGATTTTCAACGTTGTAAGGAGAGGCACTATTCAAATTCCTCCGAGCCGATCGGTGCATAGGCTGAGCCGATCAGCACAGTGGTGTTCTTCCACCATTGCGACCTCCTCCACTTCCCTCTGCATTACCATTAACTCTTGTTGATGTTTCTGCTGCCCTGTCATTACTGCATTCTGTAAGTGTTTCCTGATTTTCGAACTTAGGACTACCAAAGCTTCCTTACACATCAAAATCATCACTAAAATCTCCAGGCACACTAAGATCACCGCTTTCCAAAGTTTCCAAATAGTATGACGTATAGTCACTATCCCATTCAGAATAATTCTGAACTGGCTTACCCGATAATCTAGCGGATCTGCGAACCTCTGGTGTAATCTTACACTTCCTTGCAGCAGTTTCTTCATCTTCACTTGGCAGAGCCGTCAGATCAATAAATTCAACCATCTTCAGATCATGTCGATCGCCTCGAGAGTCGCGCCGATCGGCGCAAGGGTCGCGCCAATCGGCGTCGCCTTGGTTTCTGCCTGATGCGCCGCCTTCCATCGCTTCTGCTCTTAGGGTTTGTTCTGGTGACGATGTAATACGAGTTGATCCGTGGGTTTGCTGTCACCTCATATTTATATCTTTTGATTTCCAATTGGACTAGGACTCTTTCTCTTATTCGTGGAATTTAACGAGTCTTAAAAAGGCAAGGTCCGAAACCGACTCAAAACAAAAAGGACTCTGCTGCGCCGATCGGCGCGGTACACTAAATTGCCAAATCACTACGGAAAATACAAGCTTTTGTTTTACGTTGTTAAGCTCGACCACATGGGGTACTAAGCAGTGAAATACACATCAAAAGATTTTGATTCAAATGTGTCGGGTTCTAAGTATACCTTTAGACGCTGTCCGGTCACCGTGTACTTGTTTGTCTTGCCATCCATTATAATTACCGCTCCCGAAGGTAACACCGTATTCACGAGATAAGGTCCCTCCCATTTGCTTCATAGTTTTCCTTTATCAAATAATCTGAATCGCGAGTTAAATAGGAGCACCCGATCTCCTTCCTTGAATTCCTTCTTCAAAAGTTTCTTATCGTACCACTTCTTTGTTTTCTCCTTGTATATGGCTGCATTTTCATATGCACGCAATCTCATCTCTTCCAATTCACTTATTTGTATCTTCCTTTTCATGCCGGCGGCATCAAGATCCAGATTCATCTCCTTTATAGCCCAATAAGCTTTATGTTCCAATTCCACCGGTAGGTGACACGATTTCCCATAGACAAATTGATACCAATTGGTGTCTTGAATGCCGTCCTATATGCCCATGACGCTCCATTAAGCTTCGTGGCCCAATCTTTTCCTTCCTTTGTAACAATCTTCTACAGAATTCCCTTTAATTACTTATTTGAAGTTTCTGCTTGTCCATTTGCCTAGGGATGGTAGGCTGTTCCAATTCTATGTTCAACTCCAGATTTGGTTAAAAACCTAGCAAATTCTCCTCCTGTAAAATGGGATCCTCCATCTGTAATTATTGTCCTCGGTACCCCGTACCTAGGAAATATCTGCTCCTGAAGTATACTCCTTGATTCTCTTATAGTGTTAGCCTTGCATGCCATTGCTTCGATCCACTTGGAGACATAATGAACGGCGACCAATATATACTCGAAACCATGAGAATTCACAAAAGGGTCCCATAAAATCCATACCCCAAACATCAAAGATATCGACTTGAAGATTGTACTTAAGAGGCATTGCATTCCTACTGTTAACATTCTCTATTCGTTGGCATTGAGCACATGTTACAACATACCTTTTTGCATCTTCATGCATAGTAGGCCAATAGAATCCACTTGCCCATACCTTTGCCTATGTTCTGAAGTAGCCATAATGTCCCCCATAATCCGAAGAATGACATTTTGCTAAAATGCTTGCTCTTTCTTCTCTGGGTACACATCTCCGTACTGCTCCATCCTCGCAATACCTATACAAGTATGGGTCGGCCCATATAAATTTTCTCATTTCACTCTTAACTCTTTTCCTTGTGTTCTTGTTCATCATATCAGTTTGTCCCTTGAAACCTTTGATAATATCCATCATCCAGTTCTCTCTACGATCAAATGCAGCAAATAACTGCTCTTGTCGCATTTCATCTCTTATTGGCTCAGTTGATGGTGATTCAAGACGAGATAAATGATCTGCTACATAATTTTCTACTCCTTTCTTATCTGTTATCTCCAAATCAAATTCTTGCAGCATCAATACCCATCGCATTAACCGAGGTTTAGACTCCTTCTTTGAAACCAAGTATCTTATAGCAGCATGATCAGTATATACGATCACCTTAGAATTTAGAATGTAGGATCTAAACTTCTCAAAAGCAAATATAACAGCTAGCATCTCCTTCTCAGTTGTTGTATAATTTATTTGCACCTCATTCAAAGTTTTGCTAGCATAATAAATAGCATGCACTTTACCTTCCTTCCGTTGCTCAAGAATAGCTCCAACTGCATAGTCACTTGCATCACACATAATTTCAAATGGTAGACTCCAATCAGGTGGCTGCATAACAGGTGCAGAGCATAGAGCTTCCTTTAATCTCCTGAAGGCCAAGAGTCTTTCCTCATCCATAACAAATTCTGTATCTTGCTTTAACAATTCTGTCAGGGGTTTAGCAATCTTCGAATAATCCTTAACAAATCTGCGATAGAAGTTGGCATGGCCAAGAAAACTCCTCAAAGTTGTAAGATTAGTAGGGGGAGGTAATTTCTCAACTGTAGATACCTTTGCCTTATCAACCTCTATCCCTCTTTTAGATATGACATGACCAAGTACTATCCCTTCTGTTACCATGAAGTGACACTTCTCCCAATTAAGAACTAAATCGCATTCAACACACCTTTTCAAAACCTTCTCCAAATTCTCCAAACAGCTATCAAATCAGCACCATGTACGGAGAAGTCATCCATAAATACCTCCATAATATCTTCTATGAATTCAGCGAATATTGCATTCAAGCATCTTTGAAATGTTGCAGGCACGTTGCAAGGACCAAATGGCATCCTTCTATATGCATATGTCCCAAAAGGGCAAGTAAAAGTAGTTTTCTGCTGATCTTCTGGTCTTACCGGTATTTGAAAGAAACCACTATATCCATCCAAATAACAAAAGTATGAATTCCTTGCTAATATTTCAAGCATCTCATCAATGAACGGAAGAGGATAGTGATCTTTCTTCGTCACTTTTTTCAAACTTCTATAATCTATGCACATTCTCCATCCAGTTATAGTCCTTTGAGGGATCAACTCATTGTTTTCGTTAGGCACTACTGTCAACCCTCCTTTCTTGGGTACACAATGCACTGGGCTAACCCATTCACTATCAGCAACAGGGTAGATCATACCTGCATTAAGCATCTTCAAAATCTCCTTTTTAACCACTGGTTTAGTATTCTCCTCCAAGTTAATCTTGTGGGTGCAAAATGTGGGGCTGATTCCCTTGATGTCATCCAATGTTTAACCAATGGCCTTCTTATACCTTTTGAGCACAATAAGAAGCCTCCCTATTTCTTCTTTCGTTAGGGTGTTGTTCACAATAACTGGATATGTTCTATTCTTTCCTAGATATTCATAGCGTAGCTCCTTCGGAAGTTTCTTTTGTTCCACTTCTAGCACTTCGTCTGGATCCAGCTCCCCGAGAGGTACAAAATCAGGATTTTCCTGGTTGTGCTGATTGGCGCAAGGATCGTGCCAATCAGCGCTGCCAGTATGGTTGAGTCGATCGGCGCAAGGGTCACGCCGATCGGCGCTGCCAGTATGATTGAGCTGATCGGCGCCAGGGTCGCGCCGATCGGCGCCGCCAGTATGCTTGTCAGTTTCACACATGATGTGGTCCAGTGGTTCTCCCATATCCATCCCTATCCTCTCGTCTTTCTCTGGGCAGAATTCCTGATAGCAAGAAGAGTCTTGATGAGACGGATCATTAAATTAAAATTGCACTTCTTCCTCTCCCAGGTGTAGCGTGATTTGACCTTTCCCAGCATCTAGAACAGCTTGTACTAATCTTAAGAATGGCCTTCCTAGAATGATATCTTCAACCCCAGTTTCCTTATTGTCTAGAACGAAGAAATCTACCGGCATTGTTTTCGAGCTGATCTCAATTTCGACATTCTTGATCACTCCCAGTGGCTTGGTTTTCCTACCATCCGCCATGATCAGCTCAAGTTCAGTCCCCATCAGCTGCTGTTGAGTTCCATAAGGCATGCTTATAAATGCATCGTAAGTCATCAAGCTGACACGAGAGCCAAAGTCACACAAGGCTTTCGAAAATTTCTTCCCCAATATCTCACAGGGTATGTACGGTTTTTCTTTTTCCTCTTCAGTCATACCTACAGCATACACACCACATAATCCTTCGTAGGGGGATGGCTCAAAGCAACTGCCTAGCAATCTTTTTGCTTGTTTCACCTCTGTTCCATCAAGCTCTATATCATCCTTGTAAAGCTTCCCTAAAACTCTCCCAATAATCTCTTGATCGAAGACTTCTGATTTGAGGCGATTACTTGGGAAATTATACTCAATTCCGGCTTTGGAGGCGTTTTGCGGACTGAAGGATCTTCTCATATTAAGCAATTCTTGCGAAAAATCAATGGGAATCTAGTCCATTAGCTCAAATTCGTCAAGTGGTTTAGCATTCGCCAATGTTCTGTCCCCCTTCGGTTTAGCAAAATTCCCTTCAAATTCCTTCAGTTGATTGTCTAGAATCGCAGCTTCTATCTTGGTATATTCCTTGCTACTTGGTGGAGTCGTCAGGGTGATCGGTTCTCCCGTTGTCGCGACTGCGCCAATCGGCTCAGAGACTGCGCCAATCGACGCACACGTCAGACCCACAGAGGTGAGTTCGACGGGCTCTATTTCTTCGAATTGCCCCGAAGTAATCATTGATCTGCTCTCGGACATCAAGATCTGTTCAGCTAGCGACTCTTCCTTCTTTAAAACTTCTGGGCATTGCCGATTTGGTTCTAAATATTCTTCCCAATGCTTGTGCAAAGCTTCATTCTCGGCAATTTTTCCTAACAATTCGATCCCTACCTTGGCTGTCAATCTCAGAAAACTTCCTCCGGCCGATCCGTCCAAATGCATCCTCGATTCCTTGTTTATGGCCATGTAGAAGGTCTGAGCGCACATATTCTCATCAATGCCAAGGTCAGGTCCTTGTTTCAACAACGTTTGAAAACACGTCCAGGCTTCCGCGAGAGATTCTTCATCTTCTTGTAAGAAGTTCACCACTTCCCTTCTCAACTTCTGCACCTTTGGCAATGGAAAATAGTGGAGACAAAAATTTCCAACTAACTCACTCCACTTACCTTTTGCTTCTCGAGATGCTGCCTTGTGCCACTCTTTGGCTTTTCCTCCCAAAGAGAATGGGAAAAGCAGCCACCTATAAAGATCCCGAGGCACTCCTTCATGATGGAATGTTTGGCAAAGTGCCTCCAAATCTTGTAAGTGAGTATACGGGTTCTCCTCTTTCGCTTCAAAGAATTTGTTTGCTTCAGCCATGCTAATGATAATGGGGTTCAACACATATGAGGAGGTCGTGGCCTTCTCATCTGAGGGTTGAGGTACCATCACGTCTAGAGATGGTAGAGAAAGTTCCCTGAGCGTCCGAGAAGGTTCTGTCGTACTCATCTTAAAAATTCACACAAAACACAAAAACAAGAACAACAAGAAAAGAGAGGATTAGACGTTAGTAAAATATTAATAGTAAAAGAACTGGCTTGTTCCCCGACAACGGCACCAGAAAAAGGGCTTGTTGGTCATATCTACGCACCCACTTATATACCGCAAGAGGACGGTGTACAGTTGTAGCTCTTTTTCCCTCAAAGTATTCCAAGGTTATCGAATCCACAGGGAACGAGCGGAACTAATACTATTAAAGGGTTACTAACAGATTGTAATGAGTTGGTTGGTGTGAATGATGACGGTGAGAAAGAGGAAGGTGAATGTTATTGAAGAGGCAACAGAATAATGAAGGATTCTCTCCTTCAGATTGGTTCACTAGTATGCAACCTTATTCTTATCAACTCGAGTGATGACTCTAATATTCTACAAGACATGGTGGTTTCGTTCACCCCTGCTGTCACTACAGAGGCTATTAGCTCCCCCACTGGTTTCTTGCACTATGTAATGGGCAAAAGTGTATTGGCCGATACACTAATGAAAAGGATAGATAGATGTGCCATAAAGTTCATCACATAGATTAAATTCATCGAGAGAGTATCAACAAGCATGAGAGTTACATGACCAGATCCCTGCACCAGAGAAGAGAATATGGGCCTACTCACTCATCCTTCCGCTAGACATAGCAGAGGGGTGAGAAATAGCGATGGAACGCGCACGAGCCGAGATGTTAACGAGCCTTCCTCTTGCGACCTCCCTTCTGGTGGATCTCGTCGGTGTTAACGAACCTCCGTCGCCAATATCCTAGAACCCTAGTTTTAATAACTGGTTCTCGTGATTGCCGTCTCCTCTTTTTCGTCCTTGGCTTTTGATAATTATCTTCCTTTTATACTCGACGGGATTAGGTCAACTTCCACCGACTCTAACTCATACTGGGCTAGGCCTTCATCTTTCCTGGACCGGATCGTATTTCAGTCACCTTTTCCTCCTGTGCCGATCGGCGCAAGGGTCGCGCCGATCAGCACGGCTCTGGATCTGGCCCATCCTTGTTACTCTTCAGCTCTTTAGCCATAATTGTCCTATTTTACACCTGTTTCCTGCGATTACATCCAAAATAGACCAACTACAAATATATGCAAATATGGGATTAATTGTTAGTCCAAACCACCAAATTAAGACACAAACATCCCTGTTTGGTAGATAAAATGGGCATCTAGAAACCACCAACAGCAGCGTCCGGTGTATTTTGTCTGCGAAGTCTTATCAGATTCTAAATACGGTACTTTCAGCTCCAAAAGCTAGTGTACGCACTACTGATGATGTCTCATAAGTGAAAGCATTATTTTGAGGATCACCCGATCGAAGTTCATACATCCTTCGGGCTGGGCAAACTGCTACACAACCGAGATGCATCCGGGAAAATAGCCAAGTGGGCTGTTGAGCTTGGATCATATGAGATTACCTTCAAGCCTCGCGACGTAATCAAAGGCCAGGCGCTGTCAGATTTCATCGCCAAGTGGACTGAGTCCGAATTACCGTCGACACCACAGGAAACAAGCTACTGGACCATGTCATTTGACGGCTCCTTACAACTGAAGGGGGCCGGTGCAGGGGTAGTACAAGTATGCCCAGAAGGATTCAAGATGCGCCATGTCCTCCAAATGCATTTTCGTGCATCTAACAACACAGCAGAGTACGAGGCTCTCCTACATGGGTTCCGAACGGCCATATCACTCGGCGTCAAACGGATAAGTATCTCCGGCGACTTAGCGCTTGTAATCAATCTAGTGACCAAAGAATGGTGTTTCTCTGATGAAAGCATGACAACATACTACACTGAAGTTCGAAAGCTAGAAGACAAGTTTGACGGCATCGAGTACAAGCACGTCCTCCGGAAGTTCAAAGAGGATGCAGATGTGCTGGCCAAGATTGGGTCCAGCAGAGTTAAAATACCGGATGGAGTATTTCTCGATGATGTACACAAGCCATCCGTACTGACCCAGCAAACTGTGATGCAGACTGTCCTAGGCAAAGAGGCAACAACACAAGTCATTTTAGTAGAAATAGATTGGAGAACTCCATTCATCGAGTATTTAAATGGTGGAACACTGTCTGCCGACAAAGAAGAAGCCCTTCATATCATCTGCAAGTCAAGGCTATACTGCACCATTGACAATCTCTTGTATAAACAAAGCCCATACGGGGTACTGTTGAAGTACTTATCACGGGAGGAGGGCATCGTCGTATTAAATGAAATCCACGCCGGCATATGTGGTAACCACGCGGGTCCCTCAACTATAGCAACCAAAGCAATGAGACAAGGATTTTATTGGCCCACAGCGATTGCCGACGCAAAAGATATCATCCAAAAATGCGAAGGTTGCCAATTTTTCACCCGCCAGATGCACGTACCCGCTACCGAACTTTAAAATATCCCAATAACATGGCTATTCTTAGTCTGAGGTTTAGATATTGTTGGCCCTTTTCAGAAGGCTCAAGGAGGTTTCACTCATCTATTCATGGCAGTGGATAAATTCTCTAAATGGATTAAGGTGAAACCAGTCGGAAAAATTTCCGTAACAAAGGCCGTCGAGTTGATGACTGAAATAGTAACTCGGTTTGGTGCTCCACACAAGATCATCACTGACAACAGTAGTTAGTTCACGGCACAAGAGTTTAAGGACTTCGTGGGCAGGGTGGGGTTCAAGATTGGCTATACTTCTGTCACCCATCCACAAAGTAACGGCCAGGTCGAGCGAGCGAATGGCCTCTTATTGTCCAGAATTAAGCCTCGCATATTTGACAGATTAGAGAAGTATGCTCGACGTTGGGTTCGAGAGTTACCGTTAGTACTGTGGGGGCCTTGAACCAATATCAGTCGAACCACGGGACACTCGCCATTTTTGTTGGTTTACGGATCCGAAGCAATATTGCCAACAAAAGTATTGTTCACCTTGTCACGCGTGGTAGCATATGAAGAAAAGATTTCCAACGAACATCAGTGTGATGACCTCCTATTGTTGGAAGAAAAATGTGATGCCACTTTTTTTTGGTTGTCCAAGTATCAGCAAAGCGTGCGACGATATCATGATAAAAACGTCAGGTCACAGGATTTCGTAGTTGGTGATCTGGTTTTAAAGAAAGTTCAGTCTACGGTTGGCAAGCACAAGCTGTCGGCTCCATGGGAAGGACCTTTTATCATAAGGGAGGTCACTCGGCCAAGTGCATATTGGTTGATGCGCGAGGATGGGTCAGACCTTCCTAGTTCTTGGAACATATCTCAGCTACGTCGTTTCTATGCTTAGCTTCAGCAGTTTGCTTATATTTGTACACATCTATATTTTTTAATAAATACATATATCTTGCGGTCATGATATTTTATCATACAATTTACAATTTCTATGAAATAATGATGAGGACATCACTCCAATGGATACACACAACACTCCTCCAATTCTGGACTTGCAAGGTCCAATGATTAGAGCTCTGCACGATGACTAAATTTAGAGGTGAGCTCGTTCCTACGTTCTTTGCTATATGTTACTTTTGAGAATGGTTTGCTACTTAATGATTATTTTATGATTAGGAACCATGGAGAGGACCAGGAGATGATGGGAGAAGGAGTTGGGAATGTGGAGGACCAGCAAGGGCTTGGAAGCCAAGGTGGAGGCCCAATCAAAACCGACTTCGAGTCTGTTTTGGGGCTCAAGACCAGTCTGCACTAAAACGGTCGCCCAGGACGCATACGAACTCAGATTTGGATGTTCTACATATGCATGGAAAGATATGGAGAAAAACTTTCCAATGCAGCCAACCTCATATCAAAGTTCATCTGGAGTAATTGGGAATTGTCGAAACAAGAGAGGGTCCAGAATCTGTGTCGGTGCTGCGTCACCTATTTTTGGCCTTTGGGCTTTGTATCCAGTTGAGCCCAATTAGGGGCGCGTCCAGAGGGTCTTGCACGAATGTAGGGTCTTTATATAGAGCCTCCACCACACCATTAGGGTTTGGGTTTTGCTTAGATTATTCGATTGATAACAGTTTTGCCGTTTGATCGGTTTGTGAGACCCCAACTTGTGAGATTCATAGTATACTTGCAAATTTGGTTGCATTCTTCTTTATTCTTGCTTGTGTTTTTTATTTGCAGAAAAGGATAAGCCTTCTCAGTAAGGTCAATCATTCTTGAACGGTTGATAACCAGAGGAGACGTTGTGCTGTGATTGCGGGGTTCAGAACATGTCGTTTTGAAGCCGGATCGATTTGTGTATTGCCTCCGCCTTAATCAAGTTTACCAGAACCTATCAGAAGATCGGGAACCCTTGTCTACATCAAGTGGTAATCAGAGCTTCAGGTGCACCATTAGGTTCACACTACCCTTTTTGTGTTCTTCCTATCGTCCACAGAAAAGCCAAAAAAAAATTTTCCCCGCCCATAACCACGAGTTTAGCGTTTGCATATTTCAATTTTAGAGTCCATAGTGTTGAGTTTGTGCTCTAGTTCTTGTTTAGTCGCTGGTTTAGTTTATATTTTTGTCGTCAGTAGTGTTTCCCTTGCAACCCTAGCCGCCATCCCCTCCACCACCCTCGGTTTTGTCGGCTTTGTGTGCTAGGGTTGATTGATCAACACGCCCACCCTAATCCCACCCTAAATCCACCCTCAACACCTCCGACCAATTCTCACAAATTCCACTTTCTGTGCATCCACCCCGCCCAAAAAATCCCTACCCGACTCCAAATTCGACTCGGGTTTCCCTGAAACCCCGGGTTTCTTCATAACCGATTCCGACACCCCTTCGGTAAAACAGCCATAACTTTTCGCTCGGTTGTCCATTTTGGCTGAAAATTTTATAGGAGATTCTTGACAAAAAGTTGAGGTGACCCACACTTGGCTATGTCTTGTGTGCCCTCGTCAAAAAATTCAAAAAAATCGAGAAGATAAAGAAAAAATTCATTCAAGTTGAAACCTGACGTTTTTTGAAACTTCAAGAATTTCTGTAGGCCACGTCCTAGCTCTGTTTGAGCTGAAATGTTTTGTGATTTCTCTCCATTTATTAGTGAAAAATATCAGAAAAATAAAATAAAAAATAGAAATTTGGCATTCCTGCTAGTGCTCCATCTAGCCCCCTGAAATTTCTGAGTTTGGCTGTTTTATACTTGTCTTCCTGTTATCGACTGTGTTCCTTTGTCTTCTTGTTTCTTCTTTGCTATCACTACTGTTCTAGGACATAGTTAGACCAGCAACTAGGGACAAGTTACTTGGGCACTTATTCAACTTTACTATCTGTTTTTGATTTGTATGTCACTCACATATATATATTTGGCCTTTCTAGCTCTACATATTTCTTCTGGACAGCACGCAAGTTATTTTGTAACCCTTGCAATCGTGGAACACACCTCTCTGGTATCCTTTGCTTGGTTTTTTTTAGAACTTTGTAAGAGCTTTGTAAGAAGCTTCCTTTTACTGTGTTGAGAGGCACCACTGCTTAGTAGTTTTGTAGGGATAACCTTCAAATTTTTGTTTCCTGTTTTGGTGTTTCTGATGTCAGGAAGTGATGGAGAGGGTGCCTTGCCCTCAAAAATTTGATGAGTGCGTGAGCCAAAGTCAGCTACAGAAGGCTTTGCAGGCGGTTCAGAGTGATTTGGCAGAGACGATCACCAGGGCCGTCACCGACTCTGTCACCAAGCTTCACCTGGGAGAAAGCATTGAGTGGTTGGATAAGAGAGTCTCTAAGTTAACCGATTAGGTTGTTGAATTGGAGACTGCTCACAAGACCATCAACACCAACAACGACGTTGAAGACGATCATGATGAAGAAACGGTGTATAAGGCTGATGGCACCGTCGATAGGTCAGCTACAAGGACCGCAAGGTTACGATGTCATTTGCAATGTAACACTCAAGGTATGGGTGGTTTCCACAATCAGAACCGTCACACACAAGGTAACCATGCTCCAGATGACCCGTATGCTAAAATTAAGTTTTCAATTCCTTTGTTTTCGAGTCAGTACGATGGTGATGCTTACCTTGATTGGGAAATGACTGTAGAACAAATATTTAATGCCCACCTTGTTCCTGAACAACATAGAGTTAGACAAGCCACTAGTGAGTTTCAGGACTTTGCTATTGTTTGGTGGAGTGTCTAGCTGCTAAAACTGATTTGCCTACTACTTGGGAAGAACTTAAGGTAGCAATGCGTGATCTTTTTGTTCCTCCTTCTTTTTATAGAGAGATTCATAATAAAATTCAATGTTTAGATCAAGGAGATAAAACTGTTCAGGAGTATTTTAGTGAGCTTCAGAAGGTTTTGATTCGTTGTGTTGTGGTTGAAAAAGTAGAAGATCAGTTTATCGCTTTTATTCTGGTTTGAGAAAAGAAATTCAGGACATCCTTGATTATAAAGAATTTTATACCCTCAACCAATGTTTCCAGTATGCTATGCTTGCAGAGAAAGAATCACAGGGACTTTTCCAGGCTTTTGAGGAGTACAGCAAGTCCAGGACTTTCTACTGACCATGGCCGACGAGGACTTCGGGGCTGCCCAAGCCATTTTTCCGGCCACCTCCACCAGCAGCTGCCAAGGGAACTAGTGTTGTTTCTGCAGCACCAAGATCAGCCCCTGCCCCTTCTACGTGCTCAGGTAAAAATTCTGTGCAGGAACCAGCTAGTAGTGGGATTCAGTGCCACCACTGCCATGGTCTTGGTCATGTGCAGAAAGATTGCCCAAGTAGGCGGGCATATGTGGCGACAGACGAAGGCGGTTACATGAGCACCTCCGATGGGGAGGATGAGGAGGGGGATGTCGCTGCCACCAGAGGTGACCTCAGCCTTGGAGGCGAAGATACCACGGGCTACATGAATATTATTGTGCAGCGTGTGCTTAGCACACAAATCCAGCAGCCCGAGACGATGCAGCGACATAACTTGTTCTAGATTTTCCTCGTCATCAAGAACTATCGAGCAATTGTACAAGCTGATTTAGAAAGAGCTACTAGTTTGAAAAATAAAGGTCCTAAAATTCAGCAACCTATTAATTATGAGTCTACACCTAGTAATGTTAATGATTCTTTAAGTTTTAAGGGTGCTGGAATTAAATTACAATGTCGTTCATGTCTTGCCACAAAATCTGACCTTGCTGAAATTTCTACTGATGATATTTGCTATGCTTTGATATGCAAACAAGCCTTGTTTTCGCTTGGTGATATTGCTTCTAGTGCTTTGCCTCCGGCTGTCACTAACCTTTTGCAGGAGCATGAGGATGTTTTCCCAACTGAGATACCCCCGGGATTGCCACCTTTGAGAGGGATTAAGCATCAAATTGATTTGATTCCTGGTGCTACTTTGCCAAACCGTGCTGCTTATAGGACCAACCCTGAGGAGACTAAGGAGATACAACGACAAGTCCAAGACCTTTTGGATCGTGGGTATGTTCATCAATCACTTACTCCTTGTGCTGTTCCTGTACTTTTGGGTCCTAAGAAAGATGGTTCTTGGCGTATGTGTGTAGATTGTAGAGCCATTAATAACATTACTATTAGGTATCGTCATCCTATTCCTAGGCTAGACGACATGCTTGATGAGTTATGTGGTGCTATAATTTTCACTAAAATTGATTTGCGTAGTGGCTACCATCAAATTAGAATGAAACTTGGAGATGAATGGAAAACAGCTTTCAAAACACGATTCGGGTTGTGTGAGTGGTTAGTAATGCCTTTTGGTTTAACTAATGCACCTAGTACTTTCATGCGTTTGATGAATGAGGTTTTAAGAGCTTTCATTGGCAAATTGGTGGTAGTTTATTTTGATGATATCTTGATTTATAGCAAATCTATGGATGATCATATGATTCATTTGCGTGCTGTTTTTTATGCTTTGCGAGCTGCACGTTTATTTGGTAACCTTGAGAAGTGCACCTTTTGCACGGATCGAGTCTCTTTTCTTGGCTATGTTGTGACTCCACAGGGAATTGAGGTGGATGAGACGAAGATTGAAGCCATAAAGAGCTGGCCTATACCAAAAACTATCACACAGGTGAGAAGTTTTCTTGGTCTTGCAGGTTTCTACCGCCGCTTTGTCAAAGATTTCAGCACCATTGCTGCACCATTGCATGAGTTGACAAAGAAAGTCGTTGACTTCCGTTGGGGTAAGGTACATGCATCATTGCTGCAATTACCCAATTTTGATAAGACTTTTAAGCTTGAATGTGATGCTAGTGGTATAGGCATTAGTGGTGTTTTGATGCAAGATGGTAAACCTGTTGCATACTTTAGTGAGAAAATTACTGGATCTGTTATGAATTATTCCACGTATGATAAGGAACTATATGCACTTCTACGTTCTTTAGAGATGTGACGTCATTATTTGTTGCCCAAAGAATTTGTTATTCATTTTGATCATGAATCACTTAAGTATATTCGTTCTCAATGCAATTTGAACTGTAGACATGCTAAATGGGTTGAGTTTATTGAGTCTTTTCCTTATATTATTAAACATAAGAAAGGGAAGGATAATGTGATTGCTGATGCTTTATCTAGGCGATATACTTTGTTGTCTTAACTTGATTGTAGAATTTTTGAACTTGAGGCAATTAAAGAACAATATGTTGCTGATGTTGATTTTAAAGATGTATTGCTGCACTATAAAGAAGGTCGTGCTTGAAACAAATTTGTGTTGAATGATGGTTTCTTGTTTAGAGCTAACCGCCTATGCATTCCAGTTGGTTCCGTTCGTCTTTTGTTGTTACAGGAGGCGCATGGAGGTGGATTGATGGGTTATTTTGGTGCTAAGAAGACGGAGGATATTTTGGCCACACACTTCTTTTGGCCAAGGATGAGGAAAGATGTTGAGCGTTTTGTTGCTCGCTGCACTACATGTCAAAAAGCTAAGTCTCGCTTGAATCCACATGGTTTATACATGCCACTTCCTGTTCCTTCTATTCCTTGGGCAGATATTTCTATGGACTTTGTTTTAGGACTGCCTAGGACTAAGAGGGGGAGTGATAGCATTTTTGTTGTTGTGGATCGTTTTTCTAAGATGGCATACTTTATACCAAGTCATAAAACTGATGATGCTAGTTATATTGCTGACCTCTTTTTTAAAGAAATTGTATGTTTGCATGGTATGCCTTCTACTATTGTTTCAGATCATGATGCAAAATTGTTGAGTCATTTTTGGCGCACGCTTTGGAATAAGTTGGGTACAAAGTTGCTATTTTCTACAACTTGTCATCCACAAACTGATGGACAAACTGAGGTTGTGAACCGCACTTTGGGAACTATGTTGAGAACTATTTTAAAGAAAAATTTGAAGCAATGGTAAGAATGCTTGTCTCATGTTGAGTTTGCTTATAATCGGGCAACACATTCTACTACCAAGGTAAGTCCCTTCAAGGTAGTGTATGGTTTTGATCTCCGTACTCCACTTGATATACTTCCTCTACCTATTAATGAGAGAGTTCATGTTGATGCTAAGGAGCGTGCTGAATTTATTTTGCAAATGCATGAGACCACTAGACTTAGCATTGAAAAGATGAATGAAAAGTATAAAATTGGTGGTAGTAAAGGTAGAAAGGAAGTAAAGCTTGATGTAGGAGATTTAGTGTGGTTACACTTAAGGAAGGATAGATTTCTAGAATTGAGAAAGTCTAAACTAATGCCTAGAGCTGATGGTCCATTCAAAATAATGGAGAAGATTAATGATAATGCATACAAACTTGACTTTCCTCCCGAGTTCGGGGTTAGTCCTACTTTTAACATTTCAGATTTGAAACCATACTTGGGAGAAGAGGATGAGCTTGAGTCGAGGACGACTCCACTTCAAGAGGGGGAGGATGATGAGGACATCACTCCTATGGATACACACAACACTCCTCCAATTCTGGACTTGCAAGGTCCAATGACTAGAGCTCGTGCACGACGACTAAATTTAGAGGTGAGCTCGTTCCTACGTTCTTCGCTATATGTTACTTTTGAGAATGGTTTGCTATCTAATGATTATATTATGATTAGGAACCATGGAGAGGACCAGGAGATGATGGGAGAAGGAGTTGGGAACGTGGAGGACCATCAAGGGCTTGAAAGCCAAAGTGGAGACCCAATCAAAACCGACTTCGAGTCTGCTTCGGGGCCCAGGACCAGTCTGCACTAAAACAGTCTCCGAGGACACATACGGACTTAGATTTGGATGTTCTACAAATACATGGAAGGATAAGGAGAAGACCGTTCCAATGCCGCTGGCCTCATATCAAAATTCATCCGGAGTCATCGGGAATTGTCAAAATAAGAGAGGGTCCAGAATCTGTGTCGGTGTTGCGTCGCCTATTTTTGGCCTTTGGGCTTTGTATCTAGTTGAGCCCAATTAGGGGCGCGTCCAGAGGGTCTTGCACGACCCTCGGGTCTTCATATATAGCTGCTGCCACGCCATTAGGATTCGGGTTTTGCTTAGATCAATTCTGTTCATAAACAGTGTTGCCATTTGTCGGTTTTTGAGACCCCAACTTCGTGAGTTTAATCATACATCTGCAATTGTGTTGCATTCTTCGTTGTTCTTGCTTGTGTTCTTGATTCGTAGGCAAGGATTAGCCTTCTCGGCGAGGTCAATCATCCTTGGACGGTTGATAACCAGAGGAGACGTTGTGCTGCGATTGCGGGGTTCTGAACGTGTTGTTTAGAAGCCGGATCGATTTGTGTTTCGCCTCCACCCAAATCAAGATTTATCAGAACCTTTTGGAAGATCAGGATCCCTTGTCCACATCAAATAATCTCTTACCTTGTTAAATATAGTCATGACTCAAATTTTGATTCTTGGTATTACCACAACTCACACATATTGACCAAGTGGGTTCTTAGTCCCCAGGTTTCATGTCGTCTGTTGTGGACCGAGGCAATTTTCCTAATTCGCATATGCTTGACTGAGTGGGTTCTTAGTCTCCATGGTTCATATCGGTTTTTGGGGACATTGTTTAGAATGCTGACATGCGTTGTGTATTGGTTGTGAGTGTTTAACACGAGTTCATATAATACATAAACAAAGCAGCATGGCCGAAGAATTCATCACAATACTGGTGATGGATCTAGATCCTAAGGGTCTACTGAATTACATTTCATTACATCACTGGTTGTGAAATACTGTCTGACAAAAATAATACAAACCATTACACTTTTGGTAATGGATCTAGTTCTATCTGGTCAATTAAAATGTTCGCAGTTTCCTGCGCCTCCGTTACCAGATCTTCGCATTGTTCGTTGGAAAGGTCTTCATGGAAACCTTCAGCAACCACATCCAGTTTAATTTCTGTAATATAGGATTTGGCGATAGCCAATACTTGAGCGCATGCCAGTCCTGTAATACGCTGAGCATGCTCTTTCACTCGGTTTGGAGCTTCTTGTAGCCGAGTGAGAAGATCTCGACACCGGGGTGGTTTTTCTTCCGGCATGATGTATTGGGCAACCAGCTCCGTGTCTTTTTGCAGAGCTATAAGAGACCAGCGAAGATTTTCATCACCTTCAATAAATTTCTTTTCTAAAAGCTCATAAGCCCTTTTTGACCCTACAGGAACACAATTATCACACATTTCTCTACAAGTATGGACTCGGCAGCGCAGGTAATATAGGGATAAAAACTTACCTCTCAGACATTTTTCGGTGTCGGCCTTTTCTGCTTCAAGAGTGGCCACCTTTGCCCTGTACTCTTCTTTGAGATTTTCCACCTCTTTGAAGGTTCCTCTAAATTTATTTAATTCATCTACGGCCTTCTTGAATATTGTTTCAGCTTCCGCCAGCCCGGTTTCTAGCTGAGCGTTTCTTTTGTTTTGAATCTTGATTTTTTCTTCAGCATCAGTTACACAAGCAGAGTGGGTCGGTAGCTGGATTTTAAAATATAAGGGCATGTAAAATTATACCTTCAGCCTTCTTTTTCCAATGAGCCCGGGATTCTTCCATGGTTTTAAAGTCGTCCTTTAGTTTTTCAAAATTATTTTTGATTTCACCCGAAGTTTGAAGTTGTTTTTTCAGTTCTTGATTTTGACTCTTCCAATCATCGATAACACTGGAGGACGATTCCAAAGCTTTCACACGGTCTTTCAACTCAGCAATCATTATTGCCGAGTCAGCCTCATTCTTGCATTTAGAAGCAAGCTCTTGAGATAACTCTGTGACAAGGAAATCTAAAAAAATGTGGCGCAATAATAGGTCACTCTGTTTATGTCATGTAAATTATTGACAATGTACCTGACAATTTAAATTGAAGTTCATCCATCTGGGATGAACGTGTCTTCAACTCGAAGAATAGGCATTCGACTTCAAGCCTCTCTTTGGCAAGCTCATCTTCGGTCTCCATTGCTTTTGCACAAGTCCTTTCCACAAGTTGTAGAGGTTTGCTCTTATTAGCCATGTGTGACTTCAAGCGCTGCAATAAAAGTATAGGAGAAAGAGGTGTATCATATCCTTGAGTAATAATCAAAAATAACATACATCAACTTTTTACCTAGAACGAGTGGTAAGCTTTTTCGGTGAAGCCCTCAAATGTCTTCAGTTCTTCTTGCTCATCAGATTCATCAAAGCCCGCAATGGCAAATTTGCCAATAGGGTACAACGTCCTGGTGGGGATAGTTTCTTCCGAGATTCCTTCCTTCACCACTCGGTGAATTGGAGTTGGCGTGGCATCTTCATCAGGGCCGATGGGATAATCATATGCTGGTTCTGGCATCTTTTCAAAAATCAAGGTAGGCTCTTCTGCGTTGACTGGTGGAGAAGTAGCAGGGGTTGTGGTCGTCCCTGGAACATTTAGATCCGGCACGGAAGGAGTCTCTGACTTGTTGGTTTCTTTTCTTGTCTGGGGGGATGTTGGAGCAGCATTAACGTCACTCGGCCTCTTAGCCAAGTGATCAGAGGCATCATCCTTGGATGTCCCTTTCTTCATCTTTGATTGATCTTCTTTGGGAACAGTGCTCTGAGGCATCGTGTTGCCCAAAGAAGCGGTGTTAGATGATCTACATGACATATTACCATTAGCAGAGTCATTTTATAACAAATTAGAATCATGGTCATTAGACACGCTTACCTTGGTTGGCGTTTAAACTTCAATCCTGACAGTTTTGGTGGGGGATTCAATGGCCTAGCATCCTTCACAGTATCAGGGGTGTCCTTAGTTGAGGCATGCTTCGTATTCTTCTCACTCGGGTGCTTTTGCTGTTTTGAAGACTTGGCTTCTACATCACCTCTAGATCCATGCCGACTGGTTGATGACTCGA
Organism: Eleusine indica; assembly: GCA_030378355.1. Taxonomy (NCBI): domain Eukaryota; kingdom Viridiplantae; phylum Streptophyta; class Magnoliopsida; order Poales; family Poaceae; genus Eleusine; species Eleusine indica. The sequence goes on from CM059500.1 coordinate 34,270,364, forward strand.
CTGTAGCTTTTTTCTTTGCCTCTTCTTGGAGTTCAGCAGATCTTTCCGCCAAAGACTCATCTTCATTAGATTCTTCAATCTGGGCTTTATGACGCTTGTGAGCTAGCTGTCGACTTGGTGATTTTTCTCGCGTCACTGGAGGCAACGGGGTGCTTGAGGAATATATGTCGAGTTTCTGCAATTTATGCGACATGTTATTTATTTTCCATGTTCACCAAAATATTGGGATTAACAGATTTGGCAGTGGTTACTTACTTCATTCCAAGTGGTCTTGGAATGATGTCCGGCTTTTGCAGACCTCATGGTCCAATCAAGCAAGGAGAAAAAAATATTCTCAAGCTGGAGTGTTAATTCCTGTTCTGACAACTCTTCAGGCACTTCCATTGTGGGATCTCTGTTGAGATTGAACTTCAATCCAGGGACATGGTGTTTCTTGATGGGTTTGACTCGGCGATATATGAAGCTCGAGGCAACGTCCACTCCACTATATTCCTTTGATTTCAGCACGGCAATTTGCTCTAAGATTGCATTGACCTGAGCCTTTTTCTTCGGTGACGCCTTCGCGGACCATTCAAGCCAGGGCACACGAGCTTCAGCAGTGAACTCTGATAAAGGGGGTGTATGGTTTCCATGGTAAAACCAATCTGCATGCCACCCTTTGTTCGTTGAAGGAAGAGGAACTTTGATATGTTTCGACTTATTCCTCAACTGAAATCCTGTGCCTCCAATCACATTGCTATTGTTTGATTTTAGAACAAATAGTTCTTTGAAAGTATTGAAATGAGGGCCGATCCCCAAGAATACCTCGCACAGATGAATAAAGATAGAGATGTGGAGAATCGAGTTTGGATTTAGATTCACAAGGTTGATTCCATAGAAGAACAGCAGCCCTTGGAAGAAATCACTACACGGAATCCCAAATCCATGATAGAAAAAGGATGCAAAAATAGTGATATGATCTACTGGGGGTTGCAGGAACTTCTACCTATTGCTTCAATCCAATCCTCAGTTTGCTGATCTTGGAGCACTCCGTCGATCACCAGCCCGTTGATCTTCTCCACATCCATGGCGGAAACCGAGAACTCCCTGATCCCCATGGGAATGTCGAAGACAGCCTCATCTTTGGTTTTACCAAGGGAAGCTTGCTTCTTTGACTGGGATTTGGTGCTTTGGCGAGTGCGCTTGAGCGCCATTGAAATCGGTGTTTGGAGAAATGGAGATGAGCAGAAATCTCCGAGAGGAAATGGGGATCCAAGATCTAGGGTTTGTGCGGGAGTGATGGTGGTGGCTAGAATACTGAGTGAAGAAGGTGAAGGGGTGCATGTGTATATATATATACATATACTAATAAGTTGACCTAGCGGGCAGGAATGGTTCACGGGTTGTTGCCCTGATAAGAGGAAGTGGTGATACTGTTCACAGCATTTCTTGCGTACCAAAATTTGGGTTCTTGGTGATTTAATATTAAAATCACTCAGATAGCAGATAAGTCCCATAACTGGGGGCTATAATGCCTTTGTTTTGTAATTTATCATTAAAATCACTCAGACGACTAATGATTCTAGGCTTCAGGGTTACAGTACACTTGCTTAGCATTAAGCTCTACTAATCACTCGGAGGAGTGGTAGCACCAGTCTTAGGGGCTACAGTTCTAAATTTTTGACATATCACTCGGAGGAAATGATAATTTTCAATCCTGGGGACTGCGGTTTCCTCTTAGTGTTACCTCAGAAGTTATTTTTTTTAAATAACTACAGCACTGGGGGCTATAATTGGATAAGAATATCTGATGGATGATTAACATTGCTAATTTCAAACTCATAAGGCATTTTAAGAAAAGTCTCAATACCTTTTGAGTTAGGGGCTATGCTCTTGGAATATGCCTTTTTAATTACCTATCAAGGAAGGGTATTTTTATGTATAGCAAGAGAAGCACTTTTCAATTTTGAGAAGTATTAAGATAAGTTGAAGATTTGTATTCAAAATTGGAAAGTTCTTAGGGGCTACTATGGTACATATATATACGGGATACTTAACACTTGGCAATATGGCCGAGTGGACCGGAGGCTCGGTTATGAAGCATTGGAGATTAAGGCCGAGAGGATAACTCCTCGGATATTTGTTTAGAGTAGGCTACAAGTTAGGTCAAGAGATATGGTGTATAGATAGAATCAAATATAAATGAATGATAAATTACCATGTAAACCACTGCCCTTCGGCTATATAAGGAAGGCAGGGGGTTCTTAAAGATCATCAGAACTCGTATCGGGAATCTCAACCTAGTGCGAACCCTAGAAATACAAGAACACCAAACAGGACGTACGGTTGTTATCCTTTGGGATGCCCAAACCTGTGTAAATCTTGTGTCCTATGTCCATCGGCTTTCATACTCATACGCATACCTAGAATCACTATCGAGATTATCTCTCGACAGGTTAAGCTTGGGATGCTGGTTCATGGTGTGCCCAAGGCTTTGATGAATGGTCCATTATGAGTAAGGTCAAGAAGGGAACAACTCATCGTTGGCACTTTGGTTTGTAGCTTTTCTCTCTCTCTTTCTTTTAGCATCGCATCATGCATTTGTATACTTGTTGCATTTGCATTTGCATTCATGCATGTTGCATTGTGATACCTTGCATGCTTTCAAGCATGTTTCTAGGGGGAGTTGCTTATTTACGATGTAAGTATATAACCCTCTAGATAATTACATAGTAATCTTTGTGCTTTATGCCCATTGAGTCATGATCAATTAAGCTCCGAGGTTAAATCTACTCACGTGGCTCAAAGACAAATGACTCATACATTCCCGACACACTAATGACTAACCTTTGCATTCTTGAGGAAATATTTTGTTGAGTCTTGTGTGTAGGGGGAGCTATGGTGAAACACTATCGTGACCAAGAAGGAGCACCATGAAAGGGGGAGTTTTCCTAACTCTTTCCATTTATTATTTGCTCGTTGGTTGTCTTATGTTTTTGCCTTTGGTTTTTGGTGATAGGTGACAAAGGGGGAGAAGGAACATAAAGATCCAAAAGCCAAGTCTAGATCGATAACACAAAGGGGGAGAAGAACATGAAGATCCTAAAGCCAAGTCAAGAGGAGAAGGAAAAATTGAGAAGAACAAGAAGATCAAATGAACATGACCAAAACAATGGTGCATGTTCACTTGGAGTACACATGAAGATCAGGTGAAGATGAACATCTACACCAACATAAAGAAGAACAATGATGGTGCATTTCTACAACAACAATGAACATCTACACCAACAACATCTACGTCCTCGGTGCGTGCCTACTTCAACAAGATCATCAACCACGACACCATGACGAGCGCAAAAAATCAACTCACGATCGATATCAAGTGCGCTACGTGATTAGGTAGTTCTCCAACAACACCTAGCACATTCCAAGGAGGAGACTACTTCCATGGTAAGGACACAGGTAATCCTTTCACTCCTTTCTTTTCCTTTGGTTCCTTATTGTTCGTCCATTTTGGATCATCATAAGTAGTGGTTGTCATCCATTACCAAAAAGGGGGAGATTGTAAGGATCATGACCATTAAGGTCACCCCAAGGTATGATTCTTTTGGTGATGAATAACAAATATGAAAATATGACTAATGTCTACACAAGTGTTATTCGTGTAGAAAACCTTTTCTACTCTATGATGATTGTTGACGGTGGCCTTGGCAATGGATGACAATGATCGCAAGCATGGAGGCTTGTGAGCTTGATGGAGTCCATGGGTTGATGGAGATGGATCAAAGCTAAGGACAAGTTATGGAGCAAGTGTTGGGAACACTTGTCTAGTTATTAGGGCTTTGAGTCCATAGGGAAAACCGGACTATCAAGGGGCTCTAGGTCATTTCTCTTAGGTCATGTCTAGTCGGTGATGTGCAAGGTTGCTCGGTAAAATCATAGGCACTAGGTGATAGTGGAGAAGCCAAGGAACTGTTCGGAGAAGCCAAGAAATAAAGTAAAGAAAGGATGAGGAGTTTCAGCTTCTGGACGAAGTGATCATACAGAGGGGTCAGTGGAGACCGGACGGTATGATCACTAAGTGGACAGAGAGCAGTTTGCAAGGAATTTTTCTGCGCAAGGATCAACAGTGACCGGACGATCCAGTCTGTATGGAGATGCGCAGAGACAGAGAGGACGCAAATTGGGACCTCTCTAGAATGGAGAGAGAAAGTCTGACCGGACGGTCCGGTCAGTAGGAGATCAGCAGGGGCAGAGCCGTTGGTGCCAAGGATTGCAGTGACGAGATGGTCCAGTCAGGCAGTGACCGCACAGTCCGGTCCGTTGGCCCAGAAAGCTGATTTCGTGGAGCAACAACTAGTTGGAGGTTGGAAGCCTACATAACTTTGTTGCTGGGGTCTTTGTGACCTCTCTCGGCCAGTGGAATACCTGAGAGCATTTGGTAAGGTCCAAGAGGAAAAGAGGAGAGCACTAGGAGGAGATATTGCATATCTTCAGAGTGCTTGTGAGAGTAACAAGGAGTGATCTTGCACATCCAGGGCTAGGTGTCCTTGAGGGTGTGATCTAGGTTGTTACTCTTGGTCTATGGTGAGACCTAGACCGGTTAGGTGTTGGTGATCGAGCCTATCATGATTGGTTTTCAAGGCCGTCAAAAGTTTGTACATGGTTTGCGCCCGCCGGTGAAAGGGGCATCGCTAGTGAGCACCCGTGTCGGCTCAGGGAGTCCGGCAAGTTCTCGAGGGAGGCGAGCTTGTGCCTTGGTGGTAGCGGTGACGCACACCGTGTCTTCACTCCAAGAGTGATTGCGGGCTCGTGGGTGAGAACACCACATTGGTGGCGGGAGGGACCGGGACTTCGGCGGGAATGGTCCAAACGAGGAGTAGGGGAAGGCGCCATCCTTCCGAGACCTTGGAAAAAAATTGTGAGCCATCTCTTACGCTACTCCTTACTATGATGTTTTACTTTCCACATTTACATACCGTGTTATTCATGCTTGTGTGCTTACGTTGCTCTAGTTGACTACCTAGTAGACTTGCATGAATAGGCTTCTTTACCTGCTAGTAGTGCTTAGCTTTCATACTTGATCACTAGCATGTATAGGAGCTGCTTTGGCTTGTTTGATCACCCTAGTATGTATCGTGCTACTGATGCTTGTGTGCCCTCCATGTGCTTATTGATTTAGTAGCTTTGCATGAGTAGGCTTCTTTGCTAGCTTGTTGTGTGCTTCCGCGTGTTCTTTGATTACTAGCTTGCATAGGAGTTGTGTGCCTCGTGTGTGATCCACTAGTATGTTTAGTTTATCTTTCCTTTGATAGGATTATCTTGTTAGTGTGATCACCACTAGAATTGTGTAGGAGTTGTTTGAGTGGTCGGTTTTAGTAGTTGGCAAAATAGGTACATAATTTGAGTTCCCGATTCACCCCCCTCCCTCTTGGTCACTCGATCCTTTCAAGTGGTATCAGAGCCAAGTGCTCATCATAGGGATTAACCGCCTTGAGTAGTGACCGTATTGAGTTGGGATGTCACCCCATTCGGGGCTAGGTCATGGCTCATGGAAGGATCGCTTGAAAAGCTACCTAAATGCCATGATTCCGGATGAGTTGATAGACACACTTGTGGCCTTTGCCAATGCCTTTACCGATGATCATGTATATGATGATGATGATGATTGCATGGATGTGACTAATTCCAAGGTTCCCAAGATTGTGATAGTCGAGAAGATCCTCATCTTGCTCCCTAGCAGCAAGCTCCTCTACATCACCCTCCATCTCATCATGGAGAAGGGTATTTCCATCGAGGATGTGATTGGGTTGCCCTTTGAGGATGAGACAATCACCGCAAGCTGGAATGGGGGGAAGACTTCCAAGGTGAACAATGGAGCATCCTCAAGAAAAGGGAAAGAAGTGGCTTCGAGCTCAAACTTCTTCGATACCTCCACAAGATTGCCTTGTAGCAGCTTCTACAACCACTTCGGATCAAGACCTACACCAAGCTCTTCATCAGGTACTTCATCAAGCTCTACCCCAAGTGAGAAGGTGACTTTTGGGGATAACTCAAAAGGGAGAGTCAGAGGATTAGTCAAAGTGGCCATTACTGAGGACCTCCATCTCTCCAAGGTCTTTCTTGTGGAAACCCTCGACTTCAACATCCTGTCTATTCGTCAACTCTGTGACATAGGTTTCAAGTGCACATTTGATGAGGATGGTGCAATGATTGAAAATGCAAAGAAAGGATTAGTATTCCATGGTGTAAGGCATGGAAACCTGTATGTCACGGACTTCAAATCAAGCAATATGCCACCAAGCACTTGCCACTTCACTAAGGCAACTAAAGGATGGTTGTGGCATAGAAGACTAACACATGTAGGAATGAATCAGCTCAGAAAAGTGGTCAAGAGGAATCTAGTTGAAGGAATCAAGGATGTGACCTTTGAGAAGGACAAACTGTGTAGTGCTTGTCAGGCTGGAAAGCAAGTTGTATCTTCACATCCCACCAAGTCTTTCATGTCTATATCTCGTCCTCTAGAGCTCTTGCACATGGACATATTTGGGCCAACACATTACAAGAGTTTGGGAGGGAACCTATATTGCTTGGTGATTGTGGATGACTTAACGAGATACACTTGGACTTTCTTTCTTGTGGACAAGTCTCAAGCAAGTGATATCTTTAGAAAGTTTGCAAGAAGAGCAAAGAATGAATTCAAGGCCAACATTGTGAAGATAAGGAGTGACAATGGGACTGAATTCAAGAACACAACAGTGGAGGAATATTGTGACAAGAAGGGGATCAAGCATGAATTCTCCGCTACATTTACTCTCGAGCAGAATGGGGTAGTGGAGAGGAAGAACAAGACACTCATCACTCTTGCTCGTGCCATATTGGATGAGTATGGAACTCATAAGAGGTTTTGGCCTAAAGCAATCAACACAGCTTGCTACACCTTGAACCGTGTCTATCTCCACCGGCTATTGAAGAAGACACCCTATGAGCTATTGGTCAGATGGAAACCGAATGTTTCCTATTTTCCGGTCTTTGGACGCACTTGCTACATTCTCAAGAAGAAGAGGAAGCCCGGGAAGTTTGAGAGCAGAACTGATGAAGGCATTCTTGTTGGGTACTCAGGGCCTTCTAAGGCATATAGGATCTACAACTCAGCCACAGGTTGTGTGGAAGAATCTTATGATGTGCAATTGGATGAGTCAAATGGTTCTCAAAAGGGAGATGAATTTCATGAAGTGAATATTGGGGATGAGCCTATGAGGGAAGCTTTGAGGAACTTGCCCGTGTGATGAGGACATCATGATGTGAACAAGGGTTCCCGATCTTCTGATAGGTTCTGATTATCTTGATTAAGGCGGAGGCGATACACAAATCGATCCGGCTTCCGAACGACACGTTCTGAACCTCGCAATCACAGCACAACGTCTCCTCTGGTTATCAACCATTCAAGAAAGATTGACCTCACCAAGAAGGCTTATCCTTGCCCGTAAATCAAGAACATAAGCAAGAACAAAGAAGAATGCAACCAAATTTGTAAGTATACGATGAATCTCACAAGTTGGAGTCTCACAAACCGATCAAACGGCAAAACTGTTATCAACAGAATAATCTAAGCAAAACCCAAACCCTAATGAAGAGGCGGTGGCTGTATATGAGGTCTCTAGGGTCGTGCAAGACCTCCTGGACGTAGCCCTAAGTGGGCTCAACTCGATACATGGCCCAAAGACCGATTACGGTGTCGCAGCACCAGAACAGATTGTAGAAGTTGATTTGTTTTGGCGATTGCCGATGGCTCGGGACGAATTTTGATATGGGACCAGTTGGGTTTGAAAGGTCTTTTCGTTATATTTTCAGGTATATATAGAATGTCCAAATCCGAGTCTGTATGCATCTTGGGCATCCGTTTTAGTGCAGATTGGGCCTGGGCTCCAAAACAGATTCGAAGTCGGTTTTGATTGGGCCTCCACCTTGGCTTGGACATCCTTGCTGGCCCATCACGTCTCCAATCACCTCCCTAGCTATCTCATCATCATCTCTATGGTTTCTAACAATAATTAATTCATTAGGTAGCAATCTATTCTCAAAACCACATAATAAAAACATTAGAAACGATCTCACCTGTAAATTCAGGTGATGCACATGAACTTTCATCTTAGTTGGAGGAGTGTTGTGTGTATCCGTGAGTGTAATGTACTCATCATTCTCCCCCTTTTGCATTAGAGTCGTCCTCGACTCGATCTCATCCCTTTCTCTCAGTAGTGATCTCGAATTTGAAATATAAAATATAGAACTATTCCCAAACTTGGGATGCAGCTCATATTTATATGCATTATGAAATTTATCATCACAATGTGAAACTACAGTAGAAGGCATGCCATGCAAATTAATTACCTCTTTGAAAACTTGGTCAGCAATATGAACATCATTCTCCCTCTTATGACAAGATAGAAAATGTGTGATCTTAAAAACACTAAAAAATATGACATGACATGGTAATTGTTATTGCAGTTTTCTACTTCATCATTTGGTTGTACAACACAAGGAGGATTCATGTTTGAGCAAATATAAACTTTGTGCACCATAAATACACCTCTATGATCATAGTTTCCTATAGCATAAAATTTGTTTCTTGTTAGTAAAGGCAATTCATTTTGAGAAAAGATTTTCTTCTCTACGGTATTTAGATCACAAAGAACATCAAATTCAATATAACCCAAAGCATTTAGAGAAGACAATAATTTCTGCACATCCTTTTCACGTGTTATTAAAATCAAATGTTTCATTTCAACACTAGTAGGTGAATCATAAGCAAAAATATCAAGCTATTCATTTGTTGTGGCAAGATATAAGTGAAGCAGTGGCACACAACTTCTATTTATCAAAAGGATTAGTAGATAAATCAACTTGTGGCAATGACAAATTATACAAGATTGTTGGAACAATTCAGTACATTAGGAAAGTTTTTACTTGAAACAACAATTTGTTCTTTATCTTTCTCACTATCATCTTCTTTGTGTAGAAGCTGAAATGTATTAGTCGTAATAAGAGGCAAGGAAATATGTTCATCCTCTAGTAATTCAGATTTTAATGAAAGTGTTGCAACATTTGAAACAGCCCATTCTATCCTAAATGGTTTGTTCTTTCTTCTCTCAAGTCTTTGTTGATCCTCTTCTAAAATTTCAGCAGCAGACATAGGTTTAAGAGTAACTCTTCTACCATTATATTTAAATGAATAGCTATTAGCAATGGTATTGTGCAATGCATTATTTGTAGAAATCCAAGGCTTACTCAATAACAAATGACACGCTTGCATAGTCACTATATCAAAATCTGCACAATCCTTATATGAACCAATAAAAAATTCAATGCGTGCAATTTTATCTACCTTTATCTTACCACAAGAATTTACCCATTGGATGTAGTATGGACATGGGTGTGGCTGTGTGGTCAAGCCGAGCTTCTCGACCAATTCCAAGCTTGCGATGTTGTGGCTACTCTCTCTATCAATGATGACACGACAACGTCGATCCTTCACAACAAAGTGAGTCTGAAACAAGTTGTTCATTTGATTTTGCTCTACCTTCTCCATTTGAGAACTAAGCATTCGTTGTGCTACAACACTTGTAACAACCTCATTTGACACCATCGACTCATCACCATCGGTGTTGTAACCTGTCATTGTTAATAGAAAACAAGAAAACACACAAGAGTATATTTTCCTATCACTACTGTTTGATCACGATGGAAACTCTCAACAAGCAAATGGCAACACCTAACTGAGTTCTTACAAGATTCTTAATAGCAAAACAGAGGATACCTTGGAGAGTGTGATCCGACAATTGTGAGGGTCCAAAGTTCTGTGCCTATTCAGAAGGATATATATATGGAGCTAGGTAGACAATTTATAGTAGCAAGGATTAGCAAAATTTCAATTCAGAAATTGCAAAACTGAATAATAGTCTCAAGCTAGTCTATGTCACCGGCCTAAATTTGTCTCGGACCTAGTTCAAGCAAGTAAGCAAATGGCTCAACAATGGACAAAAAGGCTGCCAGCAATTCTGAATTTTTTCTCTTCTCCTTTTGTTTTTTTCTTTTGTTATAGGTGCGGCTTTTTCTTCTTATTTTTTTTCAGCACCTCTTTGCCTTTTACTTCTTTCATGATTTTTTTGACACAGAACTGCAGCAAGAGTTGCGAACTTTATAGCACAAGGAAAAACCTAAACTTTCTTTTTTACACTCTTTACGTACGGAATAGATGTACATGTAGACCTAAACCGACAATTCTCATATGCAACAATGTGCAGCAATCTCTTGACTCAAGGAACAATGTGCAATAGAAAACACTCTAAGTTTCTTTTGCACACAAAAAGTAGAAGGCTACATGTTAAATAAATATTTAGTGCAAACAATTCTAGCAGTACTATTCTCTCAACGTGTGCAACAATCTGATTTTTTTTTCTTGATTATCTATGAACAAGGACACACACGACTCAAACAAGACCAAAGAACAAGCACTAGACCAACAACACAATGACCTTGTAGGGACTAAAACTCAGAGAAGCAAACTAAACTGAAAATTGCAAGACACAAGGGGGGTGTAGGACAGCGGAAACACGACGAACAAATATTTTTGTAGGGCAATTTTCTGGACTCTAGGATTGAACAAAATAACGAGGATAAGGGTGAACCTAATGGTATACCTGAAGCTCTGATACCACTTGATGTGAACAAAGGCTCCCGATCTTCCGATAGGTTCTGATAATCTTGATTAAGGCGGAGGCGATACACAAATCGATCCGGCTTCCGAACGACACGTTCTGAACCCCACAATCGCAGCACAACGTCTTCTCTGGTTATCATCCATTCAAGAACGATTGACCTCGCCGAGACGGCTTATCCTTGATTGCAAATCAAGAACACAAGCAAGAACAAAGAAGAATGCAACCAAATTTGCAAGTATACGATGAATCTCACAAGTTGGAGTCTCACAAATCGATCAAACGGCAAAACTATTATCAACAGAATAATCTAAGCAAAACACAAACCCTAATGAAGAGGCGGCAGCTGTATATGAGGACCCTAGGGTCGTGCAAGACCTCCTGGACACGGCCCTAAGTGGGCTCAACTCGATACATGGCCCAAAGACCAATTACGGTGTCGCAGCACCAGGACAGATTCTGGAAGTCGAATTGTTTTGGCGATTGCTGACGGCTCGGAACGAATTGTGATATGGGACCAGATGTGTTTGAAAGGGATTTTCATTATCTTTCCAGGCATATATAGAACGTTCAAATCCGAGTCCGTATGCGTCATGGGCATCCGTTTTAGTGCAGACTGGTCCTGGGCTCTAAAACAGACTCAAAGTCGGTTTCGATTGGGCCTCCACCTTGGCTTGGACGTCCTTGCTGGCCCATCACATCTCCAATCACCTCCCCAGTTATCTCATCATCATCTCCATGGTTTCTAACAACAATTAATTCATTAGGTAGCAATCTATTCTCAAAACCACATAATAAAAACATTAGAAACGATCTCACCTGTAAATTCAGGTGATGCACATGAACTTTCATCTTAGTTGGAGGAGTGTTGTGTGTATCCATGAGTGTGATGTACTCATCACATCACTCCTATGAATACACACAACACTCCTTCATTTATGGACTTGCAAGGTCCAATGACTAGAGCTCGTGCACGACGACTAAATTTAGAGGTGAGTTCGTTCCTACGTTCTTCGCTATATATTACTTTTGAGAATGGTTTGCTACCTAATGATTATTTTATGATTAGGAACCATGGAGAGGACCAGAAGATGATGGAAGAAGGAGTTAGAAACGTTGAGGACCAGCAAGGGCTTGGAAGCCAAAGTGGAGGCCCAATCAAAACCGACTTCGAGTCTGTTTCGGGGCTCAGGACCAGTCTACACTAAAACGATCACCCAGGGCGCATACGGACTCGGATTTGGACGTTCTACATATGCACCGAAATATAAGGAGAATACCTTTCCAATGCCGCCGGCCTCATGTCAAAAGTCATCCAGAGTCATCGGGAATCGTCGAAACAAGAGAGGGCCTAGAATATGTGTCGGTGCTGCATCGCCTATTTTTGGCCTTTGGGCTTCGTATCTAGTTGAGCCCAATTAGGGGCGCATCCAGAGGGTCTTGCACAACCCTAGTGTCTTCATATACAGCCGCCACCGCACCATTAGGGTTCAAGGTTTGCTTAGATCAATTCTGTTCGTAAACAGTGTTGCCGCTCGTCGGTTTGTGAGACCCTGACTTCATGAGTTTAATCATACATCTGCAATTGTGTTGCATTCTTTGTTGTTCTTTCTTGTGTTCTTGATTTGCAGGCAGGGATTAGCCTTGTTGGCAAGGTCAATCGTCCTTGGACGGTTGATAACCAGAAGAGACGTTGTGCTACGATTGCGGGGTTCTGAACGTGTTCTTTAGAAGCCGGATCGATTTGTGTATCGCCTCCGTCTTAATCAAGATTATCAGAACCTATCGGAAGATCGGTAACCCTTGTCCAAATCACTGTGGGTGAGGTTTTACCACACGAGGCCAATGATGATGATATTGGTGATCCCTCTACTCCACCACCTCAACCCACCTCCTCCTCTGAGGTGCAAGAACCAACTCAAGAAGCCATTGACACAATCACCAGCTCCTCCCATGATTCATTGAGAGTGCATCCACCTATCCAAGAGGAAACACAATTGAGAAGTAAGCCGCAAGCCTCCCCACGTACCTCACCTCAAGCCACTTCTCCAAGGTCCTCATATGACACCCCCTCATCCACTCCAAGCTCTAGTTCCAAAAGGAGAAAGCATATGAGTGATTCCCCCACCTCACTAAGAATCCAAGACACTCATATCTCAAGAGATCAAGCAATCCATGATGCACAAGATACTTCACCTAGAGCTTCTCCCACTCAAGAAGAACACCATCCTAGACCCAAGGCCATCAACAAGGATCACTCACGTGATCATTGGAAGTCCATCTCAAAGAGTTAGGACAAGGAGAAATCAATACAAGCCCAACTATGTGAGTGAAGAGAATGAGGAGGAGGCAAATGTTGCAATTGAGAACTTCTCTTTCACCTCCATGATTGAGCCTACAACAATTGATGAAGCTATGGATGATCACAAATGAGTTATGGCCATACAAGAAGAACTGAACAACTTCAAGAGATGCAAAGTATGGAAATTGGTTAAGACGCCCAAGAATCATAATGTGGTTAGCACCAAGTGGGTCTTCAAGAACAAGCAAGATGAGAAAGGGGCAATTGTCAAGAAAAAGGCTCCTCTAGTGGCTAAGGGATATTCTTAAGTGGCGGGCATTGACTTTGAAGAAACTTTTGCTCCCGTGGCTCGTCTTGAAGCTATTCATATCTTACTTGCCTATGCATCATATAATGGCTTCAAGCTCTTTCAACTGGATGTCCAAAGTGCCTTCTTGAATGGAGAGATCAATGAAAAAGTCTATGTGGAACAACCACCGGGATTTGAGGACCCTAAACATCCAAGAAATGTGTACAAACTGAAGAAAGCTCTTTATGGCCTCAAGCAAGCACCAAGGACATGGTATGAACATTTGAGGAACTTCCTACTCAAGAGTGGATTCACCATTGGAAGCATTGACAGCACCTTGCTCACAAGGCATGTTGCAAAGGACCTCTTTGTGTGCCAAATCTATGTGGATGATACCATCTATGGGTCAACCAATGAGAAGTTCAGTTAAGAGTTCTGGGAAATGATGGCTAAGGAATTTCAAATGTCCATAATTGGAGAGCTGCATGTGTTCCCTAGTTTTCAAGTGAAACAACTGAGAGAAGGGAACTTTATCTACCAAGAGAAGTACACCAAGGACCTACTCAAGAGATTCAACATGGAAAATTGCAAGCCCTTGCATACACCTATGGCAACTAGCAAATCCTTGGATGATGATGCAAAGGGTAAACCGGTGAACCCCAATCTCAATAGATCAATGATTGGGTCCTTGCTCTATCTCACTGCCTCAAGACCGGACATCATGTTTAGTGTGTGTTTGTGTGCACGCTATCAAGCAAATCAAAAGGAGTCTCACTTGAAGGCAGTGAAGAGGATTCTTAGATACAACAAGTACACACCTACCATGGGGCTATGGTATCCTAGAGGAACAAGCTTTGAGTTACTTGGGTATTCGGACTCAGACTTCGCGGGATGCAAAGTGAATAGGAAGAGTACATCGGAAGGTTGCCAATTTCTTGGAAGATCTCTAGTATCTTGGAGCTCAAAGAAGCAAAACTCGATAGCTCTATCTACAGCTGAAGCGGAATATATGGCAGCGGGAGCTTGTTGTGCACAACTTCTCTACATGAGGCAAACTCTCTCGGATTATGACCTCAACTTCACTCAAATGATCAAACAAGCTCAGAGGTTAAATCTACTTGCATGGCTCAAAGACAAATGACTCATACATTTCTAACACGCTAATGACTAACCTTTGAATCCTTGAGGAAATATTTTGTTAAGTCTTGTGTGTAGGGGGAGCTGTAGTGAAACACTATCGTGACCAAGAAGGAGCACCATGAAAGGGGGAGTTTTCCTAACTCTTGCCATTTATTATTTGCTCGTTGGTTGTCTTGTTTTTTTGCCTTTGGTTTTTCGTGATAGGTGACAAAGGGGGAGAAGGAACATGAAGGTCCAAAAGCCAAGTCTAGATCAATAACACAAAGGGGAAGAAGAACATAAAGATCCTAAAGCCAAGTCAAGAGGAGAAGGAAAAATAGAGAAGAACAAGAAGATCAAATGAAGATGATCAAGACAATGGTGCATGTTTACTTGGAGTACACATGAAGATCAGGTCAAGATGAACATTTGCACCAACATGAAGAAGAACAACGATGGTGCATTTCTACAACAACAATGAACATCTACACCGACAACATCTACATCCTTGGTGCGTGTCTACTTCAACAAGATCATCAACCACGACACCATGACAGACGCAAAAATCAACTCACGATCGATATCAAGTGCGCTACATGATTAGGTAGTTCTCCCTCAACACCTAGCATATTCCAAGGGGGAGACTACTTCCAAGGTAAGGACCAAGGTAATCCTTTCACTCCTTTCTTTTCCTTTGCTTCCTTGTTATTCGTTCGTTTTGGATCATCATTAGTAGTGGTTGTCATCCATCACTAAAAAGGGTGAGATTGTAAGGATCATGATCATTAAGGTCACCCCAAGGTATGAATGTTTTGGTGATGAATGACAAACATAAAAATGTGACTAATGTCTACACGAGTGTTGTTCATATAGAAAAGCCTTTTCTACTCTATGATGATTGTTGACGACGGCCTTGGTGATGGATGACAATGACCGCAAGCATGGAGGCTTGTGAGCTTGATGGAGTCCAAGGGTTGATGGAGATGGATCAAAGCTAAGGACAAGCTATGGAGCAAGTGTTTGGAACACGTGTCTAGTTGTTAGGGTTTTGAGTCCATAGGAAAAACCGGACTATCAAGGGGGTCTAGATCATTTCTCTTAGGTCATGTCTAGTCGGTGATGTGAAAGGTTGCTCCATAAAATCATAGGCACTAGGTGACAGTGGAGAAGCCAAGGAGCTGTTCGGAGAAGCCAGGAAACGAAGTCAAGCGAGGACGAGGAGTTTCAGCTTCTGGACGATGTGACCCGACAGAGGGGTCAGTGGAGACCGGATGGTACGGTCACTAAGTGGATCATGGCTAGGCCGGCCACTTCTTCATCACTTGAGGAAGAGGACTCATCACTTGAGTTGTCACTTGTCCACTCCCCAACAAGGGCCTTACATGAAAACTTCTTCTTGTAGTCTTTGGCTTTGCCTTTGCCTTTGCTCTTGTCCTTGTTGAAGAACCTCTTCTTCTTTTGCTTGGCTTTGGGGTCTTCTTCTTCTTCTTCATCATCACTTGAGTCTTGAGACTTGAAGGCCTCTTTTTTTGGCTTGGGGCAATCTCGAACAAAGTGGTTTTTGGACCCACAGTTGAAACACTTTCCCTTAGACTTGGAAGCAAACTTGTTCTTGAAGGTCTTCATCTTCTTCATAAGAAGAGCCAAGTCCTCAATCAAGTCACTTTCATCATCATTGTCATCATCATCATCATCTTTAATGACTGCATTCTTCTTGTTTTTCTTGCTCTTGCTTGATTCTTGCTTGTCAGCTTGAAGAGCAAGGGTGGATGGTTGAGAATCATCCAAACCTAGCTGGTAGATCTCAAAGGCGGTGATCTTGCCATGTACATCCTTTATGATCTTTGTCTTGAGGTCACCTTGCAAGGTGAAGGTGATGATGGACTTATACTTGGGGTCTTTGAATAGCCTCAAGAATCTTCTTATCACCTCGACAGGCTTAAGCTTGAAGTCATCCCCAAGAGCATTGATCTCCTCCACTAGTACATGAAAGCGAGAATAAATAGTGTTAGCTCTCTCATGTGGCAATCTAGTGAAGTTATCATGCTTGTTCTTCAGCACATAGTATCGTTCCTCTTTGACATCACTGGTACCCTCATGGAGACCCTGAATCTCAGTCCAGATACCATGTGTTACGGAACTAGCATCCAACCTAGAAAAGACATCCTTAGATATGCATGCAAACAGAGCATTCTTGGCCTTAGCGTTGTTCTTAATGAAATCAGGTTCAAGTAGGTTCACATCCGCATCAGACTCACGGGTCACCATCCATATCTCTGGATCAAGGGCCTCCAAGTAGGCTTGCATATGAGCCTTCCAATACCCGTAGTCCTCCCCATCGAATATGGGAACACTCCCCATCTGTCCCGGCATCCTTACTCAAGGCGGTGAAGCCTTAAAGATGAGCACTTGGCTCTGATACCACTTGTAAGGACCGAAGAAGTACCAATAGGGGGGGTGAATCGGTAAGCTGACCACGAATCCAAATACTTCAATTCACACTACTAGAACCTAGCAATCGTTGTAATCTAACAATTCTAGTAGGCCAAGACTCTACACATGCTAGTGTTCATGATGATAGCAAACACTGAAGCCAAACACACTAGCCTATGCAAGCCACAATTCAACCTAGTTACTAGAGCACATAATTGCAGAATAGTAAAGAGGGGGTCAAGGAATGCTCATGATTTTTTTTAGGTCTCGGAAGGATGGCGCCTTCTCCTACTTCTCGTTGGACCACTCTCGCCGGACTATCAGTCCCTCCCGCCACCAATGTGGAGTTCTCGTCCACGATCCCGCAATCACCCCCGGAGTGAAGACACGGTGCGCATCACCGCTGCCACCAAGGCGCAAGCTCGCCTCCCTCGAGAACTTGCCGGACTCCCTGAGCCAACACGGGCGCTCACTAGCAATGCCCCTTTCACTGGCGGGCTCAAACCAGGTACAAACGTGTGACGGTGTTCACAACCAATCATGATAGGCTCGATCACCAACACCTAACCAGTCTAGGTCTCACTATATACCAAGAGTAACAACCTAGATCACACCCTCAAGGACACCCTAGCCTTAGATATGCATCAATGCTCAAGTTACTCTCACTAGCACTCTCAAGACATGAAATATCACCTCCTAATGCTCTCCTCTTTTCCTCTTGGCTCTCACCAAATGCTCCAAGCAATTCCACTAGTCAAGAGTGGTCTCCAAGACCCCAGCAATAAAGTTATATAGGCTTCCAATCTCAAACTAGCCATTGCTCCACGAGATTGCCTTTCTGGACACACTGGCCGGACTGTCCGGTCACTCCTGGAACGGCTCCTAGAGCCGTTGGCTTCGCTGTGCCTGCAACCTCCTGTACTGACCGGACCGTCCGGTCTATACATTCTCTCTCCATTCCAGATAGCACCATCTTCTGCACTTCTCTGTCCCGAGCAACCTCTATACAGACCGGACCGTCCGGTCTGTAGACCGTACCGTCCGGTCTCTACAGGTCTTCGCGCTTACAGAATTCCTCGCAGACTTCTCTCTGGTCTCCTAGTGATCATACAGTCCGGTGTCCACTGACCCCTCTATCTGGTCACTACGTCCAAAAGCTGAAACTTCTCGTCCTCGCTTGACTTTGTTTCCCGGCTTCTCCGAACAGCTCCTTGGCTTCTCCACTGTCATCTAGTGCCTGTGATTTCACTGAACATCCATGCACATCACCAACTAGTGCGACCTAAGAGACATGACCTAGACCCCCTTGATAATTTAGTTTTTCCTATGGACTCAAAGCCCTAACAACTAGACAAGTGTTCCCAACACTTGCTCCATAGCTTGTCCTTAGCTTTGATCCATCTTTATCAACCCTTGGACTCCATCAAGCTTACAAGCCTCCATGCTTGTGGTCATTGTCATCCATCACCAAGGCCGCCATCATCCATATGATTTGTAGTAGAGTTTAGATATGATTTCTGCATAGACAACACTCGTGTAGATATTAGCCCATAATTTCATAGTTATCATCTATCACCAAAACATTCATACCTTAGGGATCAAATCATCAACGGTCATGAAGCTTACAAAGTCATAAACCCTGCCAAAAAGGTTGGACTCAAAAGTACTCAATGATTTAAACACATAAGCACTTTGGGTTTTGGTACTAGATAGGCAAACCAAACAAAACATTGCTTTTCCAGCTTCTGGACCTAAAAGCACCGAGATTGATGTATACCGATGAGATGAAAGGGTTGTGGAGAAAGCTGGCTATGGTTCTTGTGCGTGTAGGGAGAGGAAGACGAAGGCTTGATCTATTTCGGGTTCTACCGGCTTTGGGGTCAAGTGGATAAGATAGGGTAAAAAAGGACATACAAAAATATGAATGCCTACATGCGGGCCTAAAACGCTTGAAAACGTGTATAGTGGCATACTCCTAACCTAGGAAGAAGTTTGATGGCACCCATGCGAGATAAGTAATAGGTCAGTGGCAAGTTTCCAACCCATAAAATTTATAATGACATGGATCAAATTAACTCAAAAAATATTTGTAAACTAAAAGTTGAAAATTGTCGGAGGAGGCATATGCTTTTCTTCAGCCAATAGTTTTTTGAAAACTATCTAAATTAGTAGAAATGGACTTTCGAGTTTACATAACTGTTGGAGATGTTCTTATCAATCAAGTAGGACATCTCTCTTGATGCCTCGTAGCCTAGCTGTTGCAGGCCTATGTTTTTTTTTTGTGCGTGGGAGTGAAAGTAACTGGGAGACAGAACGTTCACTGCAGTTAACAATAATCCGTAGGCTCTTTTTTTTTAGGATCATGTAAGACCCATTTTTGTGCATGTTCTCACACAGCTCACGAAGCATACGATGAGACGAGGATCAGAAGGTCAAACATTAAGATTTGGTATTGCGTTGAGGCCAAAGAGGCAAATAATAGGTCTTGTGTGCTTGTCTAATGGTTATGTTGACAAATTATAGGCGAGAATCTTTGGGGCTGCTCTTATTATAGACTTCCAATTTTAAGTTGACGCTAGCGGCAGCAAAAGGTCCCGGACTAGAATGGCGTGGCCTTTTGTAGCCCAGCCCAGTTTCAGCAAAAGATTCTCTTTTTTTTTGAGCCAATTTAGCAAAAGACTCCTAACTCACTTTCGTTCTGTTCTCCTTCCTCTCTCCCCACGAGGCCCGCGAGGGATGGAGGCGCACCGCGTGCATGGCAGGAGTCAACAAAGGTCCTGTTTGTTTTAGCTTATAATTTATTTAGATTAATTAATCTAGCTTAATTAATCTAGTAGTCAAACAAACAGGATAGATTATTATGCTAAATTAATTAATTTAGAGAGAAAATTATTATAATCTAATAATCTACTATAGATATGCTTATTTTGGATTATTTTGGATAAAGACCCACTACATATGTTAAGTTGGTCTTCTTACATCAAAAATAACTTGGTCTAGCTTAAATAATCTAAGGAAATAAACACCTATTTCTGATTAATTAATTTAACTTAAATAATTCAGATTAAATAATCTAACACTATAATCTAGATTAATTAATCAGGAAACAAACAGGCCCAAAAAGCTTCAACCACCGAGCACATGGACCTCGTGCCAACGGATCGCCCGCTAACTTGTGACGTGCCAAGCTCCCGCTCTTCGTACTATACAATCACAACCAGCCGAGACGATTAGTATAAAACGACTGAAACATCCCTCTGAAATTCGTGTATCATGGCTACAGAGTAGAGGGAATAGAATCTAATATTACGGGTGGTGATAACACGCACATAAAAATAGTAAGCCTAATACTTACTAGTGATTAGTATAAAATGTCATATGATGCAGGTTGCGAAGTAGATTTACACGCGCGTGCAAGGTGAACCGCACGGGTCACGGCCACCGCAATGGAAACCATATGCATTTTGACACTGATGAGGTGCCCCGTCCTGTGGCGTGCAGCAATTTGCGGAACAAACAGAGGTTCCTCTGCCCCATGCGGCACGGCAACATCAGAGCCGAAACCCGTGGCCATGGGGTACGGAGGAAGGCGGTAACCTAGCCACCAACCGTAAAGTCCGGATGTTCTTGTCCACCACGAGCAGCCCACAGCATGCAACTAGTGCTAATTTACCACCGGAATCAAGTGTGCATGCAGTCAACGGGAAACATTATACTACTGTAGGTCGGACGCACGCACGCACGCCTACCGGCCCCATCATTTTTTTTTTGTGTGTCAATCGTGACATGTTGGCCATTCTTTTACAGTCTGGAATCAACAGATGGAGTGTTGCGAGAGTAGTTTTTTTTTATCCCTGTTAAACGGCCAAATGTCCAAATTAAGCATGTTCAACTGCCGCCGACACATGGACGGGCGTTGCACACAATACCTCACAAGTAAAAGTGAGAGGAGTACATAGCTCCACTGACCATCCGGACAAGAAGAATCACCAAGGCTAAGAGCAGGTTGTTGTATCTGCATCACGGGAGGATACATCCTCGAACTATCGCCGTTCAAAGCTCGCTGTTGTTAGGCTTGATGTTGATGGAAGCAGGGTAGCATGCATGTTTAATGAACTGTGGGTTGCCTAGACATAAACGAATCTGTTGTATTTGCTAAATTGTTCCGTCACCGGTGACGCATGCTCAGCGGCAGCAGAGTTGCATGGAGAAGCGGGAACTGGTTCATCTCAGATTCTCTTGTACTATAGGAGTTGGGCCCATGTCTGCCAGGTGAAAAAAAATTAAAAATGAGAAGATAATGTGGATTGGCAAATTAGTTGCACGGCGATGGAGCGCGGCACACCGCGCACGTGAGGTATGGGTGTACAGAGAAGTGTCGCATATGTTGCTCGGCGTGGCCACACAGCGCTTTCCGCTTGGCACCGGCGACCACCGCCCACGACGACGCCAGGGCGCAGGCAGTGTCGACCGGAGTCAGCAAAACGTCCAACCGCCACGCGTATCGACACATGCGTATGCGCCGCGTCGACGACGTAGTACTTGATTCCTCTATAGGTGGCCAAATGGGCCGGGTTTATCAGGCAGATACGAAATCTGATATTTTTGATCCGATCCGAGCACGGTACGGTCCGGTGTAATTCGTGCATGATCTGATGCATCGGGCCGTGTTTGGGCCGACACCCCGGCACAGTGGGCGACACAGACATGATCCGTTTATAATTTATTAAATAGAATTTTTTTTATACTTATTCAAGAAAGATTCAATGGTCTAGTGATAAGGCTGTTTGTTGATTTCCACCAGATCTTGAGTTTGAACCCCACTCCCACCCTATTTTTCTTCTCTTTTTCACCATTTACACTAGTAAGAGGCTACAAAAATTAATTGGGTTGTTATTCTAATAGGCTAATTGGGCCGGACTGGCACGATTAAACAAATTTATGCCATGTCATGAGCCAAGGGTAGAGCCCGTGGGCTGCCTCGGCACGGCCCGATAAGCACGACGTGCCGCGTCGGTCCGAAACTGAATGTGTTAGACCTTTTAAGACCCGGGTCATGCCAGATCGGGCCGCCCGTTTGGACACCTATAGATCCCTCTCGCGGATCATGTGCACACTCCCGCTTATTATTACCGTCTATAATAAGCACGTTCCCCAACCGACAGTCAAATGCTGGCCATAGTACTAGACTACTAGAGTAGTTCAAATGCACCGTGAGTGTGATAAGATTGACTAGATTGTACTTCGTGCACGCTTTTTGTGTGAAAATATGCTAACTTTACGATAACAGGCTGATCCATCGAAGGAGAAACAAAGCATGGAATGGAACGGAACCGGTTGAACTGCAACTGCCTCTCCGGTGGTTGCCGGGGCTGGCACACCCGCGGAACCGGTAGCATTAACGAAGCGCGGCCACGCGTGGGGGACGGGAGCCGTCAAGTCCGGAGCCTTCATATCATATCTGCCACGAGCACATCAACGCAGCATGCAACCAGTATTAGTAAAATTGTACGTGCAGTCAACGAGCAAGGTGGCACGCACGGCTGCCGGGCCCGTCAGGTTCCTGGTTCTGGTCAAAGAGGAGCGTGGCATGTTTGGCCGTTTTTCTTTGTGCTCCGTGATCAACGGCTGGACTCTTCTTATTAGCAGTTGGTGTCAAAGTTACGAGTCGGTTTCCTGTTGTTTAGATGGTCGACTGGTCGAGCCGAACAGTGCATCCATCGTTTGCCATCGACACTTTGCATACCCACTGACGGCTTCATACTACTACTGCTACACCGCAGGCCAGTGCCTTGACAAATCACGGCCGAAATTGAGGGATTCATATCCTCTGCCATATCCTATCCTATGGCAAACTTTGTCATTCTCCATCATAGCCACTAATCACGGAATCGATGCTGGCTAGGAAAATAGCATAGGTCTTCTGCTAATGCCGTTTGCATATGCGCCGTCAGTTTTAAGAGATTAAGCGGCTGTTTGCTATTTGCGCTGTCAGTTTCGGAGATTAAGTTGTTGTTTGCTGTTTGAAGTGAAGGGAGATTAATTCAGGTGCATAGTGGGAAAAAAACAATTGATTAGTCTGTAATTTGCGGCACCATTATATTTCACGTACTAAAAATTGACACTAAATTATACTGAATATTTAGATTGGTGGAATGAGAAAAATCAAATATTTAACTAGTATACGTCGGTGTGGTCTACCTTTTGACCTCTGTTTTTCCCCACCGTGCATCTGAATTATTCTTCCTCCAAACAGCAAATAGCTGTTTAATCACGGAAACTGACGGCGCACAACATTAGCAGAAGACCTACGCTATTTTTCTGGCCATCGTCGATTCTGTAATCTGTGGCTACAATGGAGTATGACAAAGTATGCCATAGGATAGGGTATGGCAGAGGATACGAATTTGAAATTGAGGAGACGGCGCGACGCGAGCTAGCGTCACATGGATCCACCAACGCAATCTGCCCACCCAAGCAAGAAAGCAGCCAGTAGCTTTCTCCAACTATGATGCATTGTCCTCAAACTCTCCTGTCTCCCCGACTCGGACCAGACTCTTCCCCATAGCTGCTGTAGCTCCCTTCTTCAATCTGTTTCTCCGGATCTAATCTGCTCGAACTTTTTTTCAACTTTTATTAAATTAATATTTGAATAATAACCTATAAAAACTAAATTTTCAGAATATGACCCATTTTGATCATGTCAACCAATTTAGCTTGACATATGTAGAGGGTCACGCCAAATTGATTGGCGTGACTAAGCGTCGTTAGACGATCATGTTAAATTAGATTATTTTCATGACGTGTTATTTGGTCATGTCAAATTGATTGGCGTGATCATATTTATTGTCACGCCAAACTGTTTGGCGTGATCAAAACGGGTCAGATCTAAAAATTTAGTTTTCAAGATGCTATTCACAAAATATCATTTGTGTAATGGTCAAATTGTAAAAAAAAAACTTCAATCTGCTCTAGCTTGATTGGCCCTCCTTCCTCTCCCTCTCCTCTCCGGTGTGTATGCGACTTTGCGAGCGTCTGAGGGAGGGGTCTCATTCCTTTTACATCTTTCGTCTCTATATATATACTATACTATAATTTTTAGTTTTCAATAAAGTAGTTTTGGAGCATGGTCAACCATCATTCGGCAGCAATGTGTTCTTCTTGGCATCGGATCTTGTGCCCTTTCGTGTCCTTTTTAGTGTTGTTGTGATGGCCCTCTTTTTGGTTGAATTCCTCCCGACAGGTGTATCTTCTCCCTCTTTCTTGCTCTCTGTTTCTCAGGAACAAGTGCCATAGCAGTGGTTGGTGGTCGGTGTTTTGGAGAGTAATCTTCAATGGTTGATATTCTCTAATTTGTGTTGATTGCTCCTTGTTGATCCTTGAGTTCTGTCTGAAAATACCCGACTGGTACAACCCGTTGGTGCTTCTTCAAAATCCACGATTGCCACTCTCGCTGCTACCTCTGTTCTTGATGTTATGTGTTGAGAGATGGCTGGGAGGACTGCCGGTGAGTCAATCAACCAGCATCGTGAGGCCCTTTCCCGATCTCGGCGCGGTGGCTTGACGGAGCTTCTCCATTCACACCGTGTAGTCCCTCTGCGATTTAAGGAAACTTCATCGGAGGTTCTTCTTATGTCGGCAACAACCATCGCCGTGTCTAGGAAGTTGTGTCTTCATCGTTGGCACTGACAGATCTTCCTTGACGATTTGTTTGTAATTCATATTTTCTTGTATGTCCCAGTTGGCTGTTTTCGAGACCAATATATATAATCTAATACCTATAATGCCTTTTTGTAAAATGACCAGTGTGTGTGTCTCTGGAATGGAGATGTTTCTATCCCTTTTGGGGTTGTTTGACCTTAAAAAAAATTTACCCGTGCAAATCACGCAAAGCGGTCAGGCTCCATGGCTAGCTAGCATAGATGATGATGGGGCGAGTCAGGCACACAGCTATAGGTTCGGTGATGCTCCAAGTGGGGAGAGAGTTAATAGCCGAGTGCTCATCGTCATCGATGCCATGGTGAGATTAGTGTGTGAGAGAGAGAGACGAAAAGAGATAGATACAGAGATAAAGAATCATATCAGAAAAAAAAAACACTTAAATTAAGAGGTGTGGACCTAAGCTCAACAGCATTACTAGTTCATGGATCTAGATAGATGTTTTAAAATTTGATGAATCTGGATGAAAATTTTAAAATAGTGTCGAAACCTCGTGATATTTTTCACTCTTGTAAAAAAGGTGTCTACCAATTTCCCCAGGGAATCACATTCCTCTGTTTTGCTTAATGAAAATGTAACTACTGCCCTCTTCATGGGCAGAATATTCATAATTTGGTTTGCCAAAAACCCTAATAAAAAAATAGGATCTCGTAGCAAGATGAGGCAGAGGCAAAAGCGTCGAGTTAGAGAAGGATGAGTCCAGTATTATTTTACTTTCAAAACGATTTCATTAAAACGACATAAGCTCGGCCCATACGAATGAACGACAGTAACACGAAATAAAAAAATGGAGCTGGTGCCCCGCACACGTGAGGTCTCGGTGTACAGAGAAGTGTCGCGCGGACACGTATGTTGCTGGGCGTGGCCACACAGCGCTTTCCACTTGGCGCCGGCGACCACCGCCCACGACGAGAGCAGGGCCAGCCGGCAAGGGGTCAGCAAATAATCTTCGACCATCACGTATATCGGCACATGCGCCTTGTCGACGTACGGATCCCTCGCCGAGGTGCCAACTCGCGTTTGTTATTACCGTCTATAATTAGAGCGTTCATCAATCAATCAAGAATAAAAAATAGTACGCTGACAGGTTTATCTTGTTCTGTTTCGGGATATGATGACCGGTTCATTGATCAATTGAAACGAGAAACAGAGTATGGAAGAACAGCAGTTGCAACTGCAACTGCTTGTGTGGTGGTTGCCGGCCACACCCGAGGAACAAGGCCCTCTGCCCCATGCCAGCCGGTACCAGAAATGAAGCCGCGGCGACGCATGGAGGTTCATATCATATCTGCCACGAGCAACGCACGGGAAGCAACTAGCTAGCTAATTATCCGCGGAATTCATTGGATGCCCAGTGAACGAGAAATATGAAAAGGTCGCACACACCGCTGCTAACCCCGTCAGGGTCCTGGTTGGTCAAAGAGCGTGACATGTTTGGCCATTTTTCTATGCTCCGGCATAGACGGCTTGACTCTTCTTGATTACCAGGATGTGTCAAAGTTACGAGTCGGTTTCCTGCTGTGTCCTGTTTTGATCCTTGGAA
Source organism: Eleusine indica (assembly GCA_030378355.1). Classification (NCBI taxonomy): domain Eukaryota; kingdom Viridiplantae; phylum Streptophyta; class Magnoliopsida; order Poales; family Poaceae; genus Eleusine; species Eleusine indica. Next base: position 34,296,466 of record CM059500.1, read on the forward strand.
CTAATTGTTAGTCCCTAACTAAGAGTCACTTGATTAGCAATTAGGCAGCTAACAGTTAGTCCAATGTCTGTTCAGAGCCTGGACTAACTGGCAGTCCAAACTGAAGTGAAATGTCCGTCTTACTCTTTACTACTCCATGTCTGTTTAGATCTCAAAATGATCACTCGTTAATATGTAGTTTTATTTGTTACCATGATTTCATTTTTTTAAAAACAATCATTATACAGGTACAACATATATTATCTTATATATGCCAAAAATTATTCCCTGTGCTTTTTAGGTAAATGTATGGGCGCTGGTTATATTAAAAAGACAAATGTACAGCAGAACAATGTTCATTGAAAATGAAAGTAATCCAGGATAACTAGCATTCTAACATTGTCACACGAAACTCTTGCTCAGCAAAACAATGAAAGAAGGAAAGAAAAAAAAAGTATATGCTCCAATATTGATGCCATGTTAAATTACATACAGAGCAGTGTTCACACGTCATGATCAGCCTGCGGTGGTGCAAGTCAACAATGAATGTTGATGAAAAACAGCCCCAACCAAAAGAGATAAAGGCACACATGTCTTTTAGCATTTTGTTAGAATAATTAGTTCCTATATTATAAAGCTGAGTTCGATAGAGTAACAGTAAAATAATCAGTTCTATGTTTGGCTAAAAATCATTTAGTCTCCTATTAGTCAACCTATTTAGAGGGATTATTAGAGCTAATTCTTAGTCAACTAGCAATTAAGATCAACTAATCGTATGAATCAAAAAGAGACCGAACTATGCATCCATGGTTCTTCGCCGACACTCTTGCGTACGCACTGACGGGTGGCTTCACACTACAACTAGCTACTCCCCCGCAGGAACGCATTCACAAATCACGGCCGAAATTAAGGGGGCGGCGCGGCACGTGGATCCACCAACCCAACTGCCCGCGCAAAAAATCACGCAAAGTGGCCGGGCACCGTTGCTAGCTAGTGCACAGGCTCGTTGCTGCTCCGAGCGGCGAGTGCAGCAGGCAGAGTCTTCGTCGGTGCCGCCGCGAGAGGGGCCGGGCTGGGCAACCGCGCTCGGACGTGCACGATCTAGCTAGCAGAGTCGTCGTCGGCATGTGCGCGCGCGTCATCATTGAACCCGACGCGTCGCGAGGCTGGGCAGGGGGACCGGCCCGTAGCTTTAGCATCAGGGCATGCAGGGAGGGGGAAGAATGTTTTCTCACGCACGCATCTGGCTAGCAACACTAAGACCATCGGTCGGTCGGTGCACGCCGACCCCAGTGATTCCTTAGAAATCGATCAGCGAAAAACAGTTAATGGTGCATGCGTTTTCCCCACATGTCGGGGTCCATCCAGTGCTTTCTGAAGAGACCAGCGTTCGATCGGGAGCACACAACAAACTCTCCCGCTGGCCGGCGGTGGGAATACGTACGGCTTCACTAGCTAGCTACCTAGCGCGGGGCATTACTGATTACAGTCCTCGGAGGTTTCAACCTAATTTGAAAGGCGTGCGTGATGATGATGAGCCGCATGTTACGGAGCCGGTAACCAACCGGACACCGGAACATGCGTCGGGCTTCCGCCTCGATTCGATTCGGTAAAATCTCCCTCTTTTCGGATAAGTTGACATCTATGCATGCTAGGGTCAAACCTCCTCCGCCTACGGACGACGGCATACTAGCCCGGTCGGTCGGCGGCACCCTCTGTTCTCTCGAGCTAAGGCTACCACTACCATGGTCATATAGCGTTCCATATTTAGTTATATGTATACTATATTTGCAAACATATACTTGTATATATGCTATGTATTACTGGCAGTTGTAACTATGGGTGGAACTTAAGCCAGCTTGGTCCACCTATTTTTACATGCCGAGAAAGAACAGAGAGTAGAACAAACACGAGCAACAAGTAGCAACATAAGATCTACAAAACAGGACAGAGCATGTACTACAGAGCATCGCCTTCCACACACACACAGAGAAAACAAAAACTTAGACAAACTACTTCCTTCGTTCAACAATATATAATGTTTTATTTTTGACATAAGAATTAGAAAGGGATAAAAGGGACTTGCTAATTTTTAGTCTGTTTAAAGTTCTCACCACTTTTGAGCCATAGATTCTATATTCAATAGTTTCTAAATATTATTAAAAAATTCTATAAAAAATCAAAACACACAGAAAACGAGAAGGAGAAAGCGGTAGAGATAGAAATATATTAAGAAGAAAAAAATATGCATTAAAATACGATAGTGTCATATAATTTAAGAAAAATTTAATAAAACTAGAGTGTTATATAATATTACGGAGGGAGTATACAGAACGGAACACTATTAGCAAAGACTCTGTAACAGAGTGCGAATAGGACTTGCATTATTAGAGCCAACACCGGCGTAGATCTGCATTAATGTTTGCTCAAAGATGCGCTCCAATAATTTTCTTTAGGAAAATATGGTCCAATAATTCTACGACGACGAAGTTTCTTAGCTTCCTATCCAAACACAAATCGCAGTATAGTGCCATAACATGCTGGTGGGCTCTGAATATACGTACGGCGATCGATCGGTCCACACAAACCATCATTGCGTTAGTTCGTGAAGAAGAGCAAATTGGCGTATGATAATTAATCACATCACCGCCACACTCGCCCACACTCAAAAGTTCAAAACAATGTGAAAGCGACTGTCGTCAAACCCAGACACCTCACATGCACGAGCGGAGCAAATGAGCTCAATTCCGGGCGGGCGCGATAATCCAGCTCCACGACGGCTAACTAACTGCTCCGACACGTCCACATACGCAAAGCGACACAAAGCCAAAAGCGCGCGTTTTCCTCTCGCACGATTGATCTGGATGCTGAACTCCCTTTTTTTTCAAGCGAGAACAAAAGAAAAGTTCGGTTTATTTAGATGCCAACATGGCTTAGCTACCTTGCCATGAGGTCCGGCCATTTCAGCTCAGCGCCTTTTCGCATGTGCTCACCACGAGGCCTGCGATATCGCCGAGCGGAAATGCTGGACTCGGCCTCGCCTAGTCCATACACACAACACTGTCAACCAGCAGTCATACGTGTCACTCGATCGCCTACTTATTACTATAGTTGAACACTAATCAACAATCGGAGCCGTATTTTAATTAGGTACGGTGGCGGAACCCAGCAATAAGCAGGCTTTTGATTGGACATGTGTGTACATGTACATGCACATATATAGGGAGAATCTATTAAATTTGTACACTTGTACTTGGAACTGTGTGTATGTGTGACTGATGCTCCGGATTGTAGGCCTCGCATGGCTCCATGTGGGATGTCTTGTGCAGTATTTGTGGCAACCTATAGGCGCTGCAAGGACATGGACCTACTACTGTTGCCTGCCGTACAATCCCAAAATTGGTTGTTGTGGCTTTGAAAGCGTCGGCCATAAGCAAAGAGCAAGGATTGGTGCGTGGTGGGTGTATCTGCACTGCTGTAGCACCACTACTGTGTATAATCGGATACAGTATCCAGCATGCTTCATCAATCGGCCCAGTGTGCACGCAACAAGCATGGCTAAATGGCTCTCTATGATATAGTATTTGAAAACAGAGAAAAAATGACACTCTATACGGGAAAAATAAGAAGCATGGCATAATTGAGTGAAAGACCGAGTGTGAGGGAACTCGGTGATGGCGAACGAATTAACGACGTCGTACTAGCTAATGACATTCCGCGCGCAAAGCTATATCAAAAGGACGATGGGTGATGACAGTGGTGCTGGTGCTTCGAGTAACATGGCGCGCATGTGCTTTGCGGCGACATTCCATCGGGAAAAGATGCTGGCATTTTCAATGATGCCGATCGATTGACGCTGTCAATCATCATCTTGAGGAGCAGGGAATTACACTGATCAGGCGGCCTGATGAACCCAGATCTGTCTGTCGGTCCTCAATTATTGGGCTAATCCATCCCTGCCTCTGCTTCACAAGCACGGGGCATCAGAAAATTAAAACCTGTACGGTAAGTTACAACGGAAAGAGATTAACCGCAAACGGCGCCACTTGTGTGCTACTACGAGCTAGGTTCAGCAAAAGCAGTGAAATTCTGAATGAATTTTCTCGTGGGGCTACATAGGACTAGCAAAAAAGCCGCGACAGTCGGTTGAACTGTTGGCTGCTGGAAGCCGATCGAAGCAAGCCACAGCGTCAGCGACCACTCCAACTTTACACGTCTACTGCTGGAATCGACTTTGTCGGTTGGGCCAGCTTGGAACTTCGCCGTGGCGCACCATACCAGCACACAGGTGTGGTGAGGTCAGGTCAGAAGAACCGGTAGTCACTGGGCTTTGTTGCCTTGTCTAACCTCCATCCACCTCCGCGTCGTTGAGTTTCTCATTTACTCTCCCTCCCTGCCGACCCTTGTGATCGATCGGGCCCCACCTCGCTCACACTACTCTCTCCTACGTGCTCCCTATATATACAAGCGTGCACTACACACTCTCCCAGAGCAGCAGCAACAGCAGCTTAGTGCGAAAGCTACCAGCAGCAAAGTGAGTGCTCTCCGCTCAGCTCGGCAGCCACCACAGCTAAGCTAAGCTACCAGTGGTAGTGGCTGCTGCTTCGTCAACCTCAAGCATGTCCGCCGCACCGGCATTGGTGCTGCTCCTGGCGGCGGCGGTGGTCGCTTCCTTCTCCGGCGCCGGCGCGCAGCCTTCGCCGGGCTACTTCCCCAGCGCGCGGCACCGGCCGCTGGCTTCGTTCAACCGCGGATACGTCAACAAGTGGGGCCCGCAGCACCAGACGATCTCCGGCGACAAGTCATCGCTCACCATCTGGCTCGACAAGACGTGCGGTGAGAATTGTTTTTATTTTCTACCTGCACCTGTGCATGCGCACGGAGTATATCCTGTTAATTTTATGTTTTTACTAGTAGTACGTAATTAAGGCGCGTTTCGCCTTTTGTCGCAACTGTTATGTGGGCCATTGACCAGTGTCTCACTGCTGACAATGACAAAACTCCGCTGCTGCCAGTAACGTGATAAGAGCGCACGTCTTATTTGTCTTGTCAATTATTTGTGGGATCTCTATCTTGGAATGGTTGCAGAATTAATGATCGGAGGATATATCCACTAGTTTTTTTGTGTGTGCGCGCGACAAAGTAACTTATCCAAATGCTAATCATTGCATCAACATGTTTTGTACAGATATATCTAATGCTCTTCAATGATGATCACATTAATCTTGCTTTACTTGAAACTCAGAAAAAAACTAATCTTGGTTCGCTTAAATTGACCAAAACAATGGGCACCCACAGGTAGCGGATTCAAGTCGAAGCACGCGTACCGGAACGGCTACTTCTCGACCCGCATCAAGCTCCCCACGGGCTACACCGCCGGCACCAACACCGCCTTCTACCTCTCCAACAACGAGGCCTACCCGGGTTTCCATGATGAGATTGACATGGAGTTCCTGGGCACAATCCCTGGAGAGCCCTACACGCTCCAGACCAACGTGTACGTCCGTGGCAGCGGCGACGGCCGCATTGTGGGCCGCGAGATGAGGTTTCACCTGTGGTTCGATCCCACGGCCGGGTTCCACACCTACGCCATCTTGTGGAACCCGGACGCTATCACCTTCTTCGTCGACGACGTGCCCGTGCGCCGCTACGAGCGCAAGGCGGAGCTCACCTACCCGGACCGACCCATGTGGGTGTACGGGTCCATCTGGGACGCCTCGGACTGGGCCACCGACGATGGCCGCCACCGTGCTGACTACCGCTACCAGCCCTTTGTGGCTCACCTGGACCGGTTCGTCATCGCGGGCTGCGCCACCAACGCGCCGGCATCGTGCAGGCCCGTTCCGGCTTCGCCGGCGGGGGCCGGGCTCACGCCGCGGCAGTACCAGGCAATGCGGTGGGCCCAGCAAAGCCACATGGTGTACTACTACTGCAGCGACTTCCGCCGGGACCACTCGCTCACGCCCGAGTGCTGATGCGATGATCTATCTCTGCTTCGCGTGACTGAGATCTTGGCCGGTTGCGCCAGGATTGTCGGCGACCAATTTGGTTGTTGCTTCTTCGTTTTTCGTTGTGGTGATTTCTTTGCATTTCCCGTGAGAAAAAAAGTACTGAAAGCGTCGTCGTGTGGCTGCCCTACCACTGCTGGTGGTGCCTGTGATCTAGTCGAACCAGGCCACCGGTGGTTGAGGCGTTGGTCGTTGGCATATTGCCAAAAAGGGTATCGTAATTTCGTTTCCTACTGTTTGTTTGCTTTTCTTGATTATCTGGCCCCTAGCTCTCACATGCCTGCGTGATGCGTGCCCCAAAGGGGCAGCGTCGATGCACGATTCATGACATCTATTATTCATGCCCACTGTAACACTACAGTGCCTCCAATATGCTATTGTATCTTTTATGTCGGTGATTATATTATAATATAAGCATACTAAGGTTATATATGGTTTTATTCGGAAGTTATCTTATTGCAGTTGCTCTATCTTTTGATTTTGTGAGAAGCTCATCACAGTGCAAGTCCTTGAGAGTATTATTGTTCACTGCACTGAAGCTGTCGCTCGTTCTGCCTCCACGTCATTGCCTTGTATGTTTTGTGACTGCGACAAAAGGGAGATGTTAGATACTCCCTTTTGTCCTTGAAAGTAGTTTTATTATTGGGCTTTGTACCATAGTGTTTTCCATACGTGTATTAGGACTTCATGTCCATATATGAGGCTTGCCATCCAGGCTCTCTCCTATATGTATTCACCTTAATGCATAATGAGAATTACGTAGTCGATTTTCTATCCGCTTTCATGGTATCAGAGAGCATCGCATCCTGCGACCTCTCCTTCTGCAACCCTAGCCGCCACCGGCACGACGTGGTTGCCGCTGCGCGTGCACCGGTGCCTTCTGCCCGTCGCTCCCCTAGTCCGTCAATTCTAGTCTTCGTTAGGTTTTCTCCATGGCTCTCTCCGACGATGAGCGCCAAGAACTCGAATGCTTTCACGCCGCCGAGGCCAAACCTGCCGCTCGCACCAAAGTCGAAGCCGATGCCCTAGCAAAGGCTGCGGCCGATCACGCCGCCAAGGAAGAACTCGATGCCACGGAGAGCGCTCGCCAGCGCGAGATGGTTGTTGACGGTCACTAAATGCATAATTAAGACCGTCAATTACCTCCATAAAAGTAATAAAATGAACAACCAACATAGTGGTAGGAGTTTCTTACTAAAAAATTCTACAAGTGTTAGTAAATATTTGTTGCAGATGATTATTTCATAAAATTAATAAAAAATCTACATCATTAAGGGAGAAAATACAATTCCAGCCAATCATAGCCAAGCACAAGGATCTACTGGGCCACTTTAAGAAGCAAACCGACGTAACCCACTGCCTTACGGTGTTAGGAGGAAAGAGGGGCCACCTACCAGGGACCCAGAACAGAGAGGGCCATGGGGCCCACCACCCCTGTTCGACCGAACAGGGTGGGTTGTGATGTGGATAAGGGTTCCCGATCTTCCGAAAGGTTCTTGGTAAGTTGATTTGGTCGGAGGCGACACACAAATCGATCCGGCTTCAGAACAGCACGTTCTAAACCCCGCAATCGCAGCACGACGTCTCCTCTGGTTATCAACCGTCCAAAAGACGATTGACCTCGCCGAGAAGGCTGATCCCTGCCTGCGAATCAAGAACACAAGCAAGAACAACGAAGATTGCAACACAATTGCAGATGTATGATTAAACTCTCGAAGTTGGGGTCTCACAAACCGATGAACGGCGAAACTGTTTATGAACAGAATTGATCTAAGCAAAACCCCAAACCCTAATGGTGCGGCGGCGGCTGTATATAAAGACCCTAGGGTCGTGCAAGACCCTCTGGACGCGCCCCTAATTGGGCTCAACTAGATACAAAGCCCAAAGGCCAAAAATAGGCGACCCAGCACCGACATAGATTCTGGGCTCTGTCTTGTTTTGACGATTCCTGATGACTCCGGATGAATTTTGACATGAGGCCAGCGGCATTGGAAAGGTCTTCTCCTTATCTTTCCGTGCATATGTAGAACGTCCAAATCCGAGTCCGTATGCGTCCTGGGCAACTGTTTTAGTACAGACTGGTCCTGGCCCCTGAAACAGACTCGAAGTCGGTTTTGATTGGGCCTCCACTTTGGCTTCCAAGCTCTTGCTGGTCCTCCACGTTCCCAGCTCCTTCTCCCATCATCTCCTGGTCTTCTCCATGGTTTCTAATCATAAAATAATCATTAGGTAGCAAACCATTCTCAAAAGTAACATATAGCGAAGAACGTAGGAACGAGCTCACCTCTAAATTTAGTCGTCGTGCACGAGCTCTAGTCATTGGACCTTGCAAGTCCAGATTTGGAGGAGTGTTGTGTGTATCCATAGGAGTGATGTCCTCATCATCCTCCCCCTCTTGAAGTGGAGTCGTCCTCGACTCGAGCTCATCCTCTTCTCCCAAGTATGGTTTCAAATCTGAAATGTTAAAAGTAGGACTAACCCCGAACTCGGGAGGCAACTCAAGTTTGTATGCATTATCATTAATCTTCTCTATTATTTTGAATGGACCATCAGCTCTAGGCATTAGTTTAGACTTTCTCAATTCTGGAAATCTATCCTTCCTTAAGTGTAACCACACTAAATCTCCTACATCAAGCTTTACTTCCTTTCTACCCTTACTGCCAGCAATTTTATACTTTTCATTCATCTTTTCAATGCTAAGTCTAGTGGTCTCATGCATTTGCAAAATAAATTCAGCACGCTCCTTAGCATCAACATGAACTCTCTCATTAATAGGTAGAGGAAGTATATCAAGTGGAGTACGGGGATCAAAACCATACACTACCTTGAATGGACTTACCTTGGTAGTAGAATGTGTTGCCCGATTATAAGCAAACTCAACATGAGGTAAGCATTCTTCCCATTGCTTCAAATTTTTCTTCAAAATAGCTCGCAACATAGTACCCAAAGTGCGGTTCACAACCTCAGTTTGTCCATCAGTTTGTGGATGACAAGTTGTAGAAAATAACAACTTTGTACCCAACTTATTCCAAAGCGTGCGCCAAAAATGACTCAAGAATTTTGCATCACGATCTGAAACAATAGTAGAAGGCATACCATGCAAACGTACAATTTCTTTGAAAAAAAGATCAGCAATGTAACTAGCATCATCAGTTTTATGACATGGTATAAAGTGTGCCATCTTGGAAAAACGATCCACAACAACAAAAATGCTATCACTCCCCCTCTTAGTCCTAGGCAGTCCTAAAATAAAGTCCATAGAAATATCCGCCCAAGGAATAGAAGGAACAGGAAGTGGCATGTATAAACCATGTGGATTCAATCGAGACTTAGCTTTTTGACATGTAGTGCAGCGAGCAACAAAACGCTCAACATCTTTCCTCATCCTTGGCCAAAAGAAGTGTGTGACCAAAATATCCTCCGTCTTCTTAGCACCAAAATGACCCATCAATCCACCTCCATGCGCCTCCTGCAACAATAAAAGACGAACGGAACCAACTAGAATGCATAGGCGGTTAGCTCTAAACAAGAAACCATCATTCAACACAAATTTGTGCCAAGCACGACCTTCTTTACAGTGCAGCAATACATCTTTAAAATCAACATCAGCAATATATTGTTCTTTAATTGCCTCAAGTCCAAAAATTCTACAATCAAGTTGAGACAACAAAGTATATCGCCTAGATAAAGCATCAGCAATCACATTATCCTTCCCTTTCTTATGTTTAATAATATAAGGAAAAGACTCAATAAACTCAACCCATTTAGCATGTCTACGGTTCAAATTGCATTGAGAACGAATATACTTAAGTGATTCATGATCAGAATGAATAACAAATTCTTTGGGCAACAAATAATGACGCCACGTCTCTAAAGAACGTACAAGTGCATATAGTTCCTTATCATACGTGGAATAATTCAAAACAGGCCCAGTAATTTTCTCACTAAAGTATGCAACAGGTTTACCATCTTGCATCAAAACACCACCAATGCCTATACCACTAGCATCACATTCAAGCTCAAAAGTCTTATCAAAATTGGGTAATTGGAGCAATGGTGCATGTGTAAGTTTGTCCTTCAAAGCATCAAAAGACTCATGATGTACCTTACCAAAATGGAAGTCAACGCCCTTCTTTGTCAACTCATGCAATGGTGCAGCAATGGTGCTGAAATCTTTGACAAAGCGGCGGTAGAAACCTGCAAGACCAAGAAAACTCCTCACCTGTGTGATAGTTTTTGGTACAGGCCAGCTCTTTATGGCTTCAATCTTCGCCTCATCCACCTCAATTCCCTGTGGAGTCACAACATAGCCAAGAAAAGAGACTCGATCCGTGCAAAAGGTGCACTTCTCAAGGTTACCAAATAAACGTGCAACTCGCAAAGCATCAAAAACAGCACGCAAATGAATCATATGATCATCCATAGATTTGCTGTAAATCAAGATATCATCAAAGTAGACAACCACAAATTTGCCAATAAAAGGTCTTAAAACCTCATTCATCAAACGCATGAAAGTACTGGGTGCATTAGTTAACCCAAAAGGCATTACTAACCACTCATACAACCCGAATTTGGTTTTGAAAGCTGTTTTCCATTCATCTCCAAGTTTCATTCTAATTTGATGGTAGCCACTACGCAAATCAATTTTAGTGAAAATTATAGCACCACATAACTCATCAAGCATGTCGTCTAGCCTAGGAATAGGATGACGATACCTAATAGTAATGTTATTAATGGCTCTACAATCTACACACATACGCCAAGAACCATCTTTCTTAGGAACCAAAAGTACAGGAACAGCACAAGGACTAAGTGATTGACGAACATACCCACGATCCAAAAGGTCTTGGACTTGTCGTTGTATCTCCTTAGTCTCCTCAGGGTTGGTCCTATAAGCAGCACGGTTTGGCAAAGTAGCACCAGGAATCAAATCAATTTGATGCTCAATCCCTCTCAAAGGTGGCAAGCCCGAGGGTATCTCAGCTGGGAAAACATCCTCATACTCCTGCAAAAGGTTAGTGACAGCAGGAGGCAAAGCACTAGAAGCAATATCACCAAGCAAAAACAAGGCTTGTTTGCATATCAAAGCATAGCAAATATCATCAGTAGAAATTTCAGCAAGCTCAGATTTTGTGGCAAGACATGAACGACCTTGTAATTTAATTGCAGCACCCTTAGAACTTGAAGAATCATTAACATTACTTGGTGTAGAAGCAGAATTAACAGGTTGCTGAATTTCACGGCTTTTATTTTTCAAACTAGCAGCTCGTTCTAAATCAGCTTGTACAATTTCAGCAGGGGTCATTGGTAACAAAGTAATTTTAGTTCCTTTATGCATAAAAGTGTACTTATTACTTTTACCATGGTGTACAGCATCATTATCAAATTCCCAAGGTCTACCCAATAAAAGTGAACAAGCTTGCATGGGTACAACATCACAATCAACAGAATCCACATAGGAACCAATGGAAAAAGGAACTCTGCAAGTTTGTGTTACCTTAGCTTTTCCAGAGTCATTTAACCACTGAATGTAGTATGGATGTGGATGTGGGCGTGTGGTCAAATCAAGCTTCTTAACCACATCAGAACTCACCAAATTGTTGCAGCTTCCTCCATCAATGATGACACGTGCCCGACGGTTCTTGATGACGAAGAAAATCTGGAACAAGTTATGTCGCTGCATCATCTCGGGCTGCTGGATTTGTGTGCTAAGCACACGCTGCACAATAATATTCATGTGGCCCGTGGTATCTCCGCCTCCAAGGACGAGGTCACCGCTGGTGGCAGCGACATCCTCCTCCTCATCCTCCACATCGGAGGTGCTCATGTAACCGCCATCATCTGTCGCCACATATGCTCGCCTACTTGGGCAGTCTTTCTGCACATGGCCAAGACCATGGCATCGGTGGCACTGAATCCCTGTAGTGCGTCCCGTCGAAGCAACAGAGGAGGCACTACTAGCCGGTACCTGCACAGAATTTTTACCTGAGCGCGTAGAAGGGGCAGGGGCTGATCTTGGTGCTGCAGAAACAACACTAGCTAGTGGGGGCGGCCGGAAAGATGGCTTGGGCAACCCCGAAGTCCCCGTCGGCCGTGGTGGGTAGAAATTCCTGGACTTGCTGTACTCCTCAAAAGCCTGGAAAAGTCCCTGTGATTCTTTCTCTGCAAGCATAGCATACTGGAAACACTGGTTGAGGGTATAAAATTCTTTATAATCAAGGATGTCCTGAATTTCTTTTCTCAAACCAGAATAAAAGCGGCAAATCTGATCCTCTACTTTTTCAACCACAGCACAACGAATCAAACCCTTCTGAAGCTCACTAAAATACTCCTGAACAGTTTTATCTCCTTGATCTAAACGCTGCAGTTTATTACGAATTTCTCTATAAAAAGAAGGAGGAACAAAACGATCACGCATTTCTACCTTAAGTTCTTCCCAAGTAGTAGGCAAATCGGTTTCAGCAGCTAGACCACTCCACCAAACAATAGCAAAGTCCTTAAACTCACTAGTGGCTTGTCTAACTCTATGTTGTTCAGGAACAAGATGGGCATTAAATTTTTGTTCTACCGTCATTTTCCAATCAAGGTAAGCATCACCATCGTACTGACCCGAAAACGAAGGAATTGAAAACTTAATTTTAGCATACGGATCATCTGGAGCATAGTTACCTTGTGTGCGACGGTTGTGGTTGTGGAAACCACCCATACCTTGAGGGTTACGTTGCAAACGGCGTCGTAACCTTGCGGTCCTTGTAGCTGACCTATCGACGGTGCCATCAGCCTTATACACCGTTGCTTCATCATGATCGTCTTCAACATCGTTGTTGGTGTCGTTGTTGGTGTTGGTGTTGGTGTTGTTGTTGGTGTTGTTGTTGTTGTTGTTGTTGTTGTTGTTGTTGTTGGTCTTGTGAGCGGTCTCCAATTCGACAACCTGATCGGTTAGCTTAGAGACTCTCTTATCCAACCGCTCAATGCTTTCTCCCAGGTGAAGCTTGGTGACGGCGTCGGTGACGGCCCTGGTGATCGTCTCTACCAAATCACTCTGAACCGCCTGCAAAGCCTTCTGTAACTGATCTTGGCTCACGCACTCATCAAATTTTGCGGGCGAAGCACCCTCTCCATCGCTTCCTGACATCAGAAACACCAAAACAGGAAACAAAAAGTGAAGGTTATCCCTACAAAACTACTAAGCAGTGGTGCCTCTCAACACAGCAAAAGTAAGCTTCTTGCAAAGCTCTTACAAAGTTCTGAAAACAACAAAGCGAAGGATACCAGGGAGAAGTGTTCCACGATTGCAAGGGTTACCAAATAACCTATGTGCTGTCCAGAAGAAGTATGTAGAGCTAGGAAGGCCAAATATATATATATGAGTGGCACACAAATCAAAAACAGATAGTAAAGCTGAATAAGTGCCCAAATAACTTGTCCCTAGTTGCTGGTCTAACTATGTCCTAGAACAGTAGTGATAGCAAAGAAGAAACAAAGAGACAAAGGGACACAGTCGATCACAGGGGGCTTAGTGTAAAACAGCCGAACTCAGAAATTCCAGGGGGCTAGATGGAGCACTAGTAGGAATCCCAAATTTTTATTTTATTTTATTTTTTTTATATTTTTTTCCAACTCACTAGTAAACAGGAAGAAACCACAAAAAATTTCAGCTCAAACCGAGATAGGACGTGGCCTACAGAAAATCTTGAAGTTTCAGAAAACGTCGGGTTTCAACTTGAATGAATTTTTTCTTTATCTTCCCGATTTTTTTTGAATTTTTTGACGAGGGCACACAGGGCGTAGCCGAGTGTGGGTATGCTCAACTTTTCGTCTAGAATCTCCTGTAAAAATTTCAGCCAAAACGGACAACCGAGCGAAAAGTTATGGCTGTTTTACCGAAGGGGTGTCGGAATCGGTTATGAAGAACCCAGGGTTTTGAGTGAAATCCGAGTCGGGCTTGGGGTCGGGTAGGGAGTTTTTTGGCAAGGTGGATGCAGCGGAAAGTGGAATTTATGAAAAGTGGTCCGAGGTGGTGAGGGTAGGTTTAGGGTGGGATTAGGGTGGGCGTGTTGATCAATCAACCCTAGCACACAAAGCCGACAAAACCGAGGATGGTGAAGGGGATGGCGGCTAGGGTTGCAAGGGAAACACTACTGACGACAAAAACACAAACTAAACCAGCGACTAAACAAGAACTAGGGCACAAACTCAACACTACGGACTCTGAAATTGAAATATGCAAAGGCTAAACACGTGGTTATGGGCGGGGGAAAATTTTTTTTTTGGTATTTTCAGTGGACGATAGGAAGAACATGAAAACAAAACTAAAGGGTAGTGTGAACCTGACGGTGCACCTGAAGCTCTGATTACCACTTGATGTGGACAAGGGTTCCCGATCTTCCGAAAGGTTCTTGGTAAGTTGATTTGGTCGGAGGCGACACACAAATCGATCCGGCTTCAGAACAGCACGTTCTAAACCCCGCAATCGCAGCACGACGTCTCCTCTGGTTATCAACCGTCCAAAAGACGATTGACCTCGCCGAGAAGGCTGATCCCTGCCTGCGAATCAAGAACACAAGCAAGAACAACGAAGATTGCAACACAATTGCAGATGTATGATTAAACTCTCGAAGTTGGGGTCTCACAAACCGATGAACGGCGAAACTGTTTATGAACAGAATTGATCTAAGCAAAACCCCAAACCCTAATGGTGTGGCGGCGGCTGTATATAAAGACCCTAGGGTCGTGCAAGACCCTCTGGACGCGCCCCTAATTGGGCTCAACTAGATACAAAGCCCAAAGGCCAAAAATAGGCGACCCAGCACCGACACAGATTCTGGGCTCTGTCTTGTTTTGACGATTCCTGATGACTCCGGATGAATTTTGACATGAGACCGGCGGCATTGGAAAGGTCTTCTCCTTATCTTTCCGTGCATATATAGAACGTCCAAATCCGAGTCCGTATGCGTCCTGGGCAACTGTTTTAGTACAGACTGGTCCTGGCCCCTGAAACAGACTCGAAGTCGGTTTTGATTGGGCCTCCACTTTGGCTTCCAAGCTCTTGCTGGTCCTCCACGTTCCCAGCTCCTTCTCCCATCATCTCCTGGTCTTCTCCATGGTTTCTAATCATAAAATAATCATTAGGTAGCAAACCATTCTCAAAAGTAACATATAGCGAAGAACGTAGGAACGAGCTCACCTCTAAATTTAGTCGTCGTGCACGAGCTCTAGTCATTGGACCTTGCAAGTCCAGATTTGGAGGAGTGTTGTGTGTATCCATAGGAGTGTTGTCCTCATCAGGTTGGCCAAACCTGGGGTCCCCCTCTAGCGCAGGGCTTCCATGTGGTGTGTTGACGGTCACTAAATGCCTAATATAGACCGTCAATTATCTGCATCTAAGCAATAAAGTGAACAACCAACATAGTGGTAGGAGTTTATTACTAACAAGTTCCACAAGTGTTAGTAAATATGTGCTACAGGTAATTATTTCACGGAATTCATAGGAAATCCACATTATCAAGGGAGAAAACACACTTCCGGCCAATCAAAACTAAGCACATGGATTCACTGGCCCACTTTCAGAAGAAAACCGACGTAACCCACCGCCTTACGGTGTCAGGAGGGACAAGGGGCCACCTATCAGGGACCTAGAGCAGAGGGGGCCAAGGGCCCACAACCGCTGTTCGGCCGAACAGGTGGGTCCCCCTCTGGTGCACCGCCTCCATGTGTCATCTCCTGGTGCCTCCCCAAGATCGGTTGTGCACGTTTGGTGGAAGTTACCGACTCCAGAAACTGCCTTTGAGTGCCATAAAAGGAAGGGAATGGCTTCACTCTCTCAACACTTCAAGATAAAATTAGTACTTCATTTCCAAAAGGCTCAACGCTGCCAAAGCGTTTAGAAAATAGGGAGAGAGTGAGGAGTCCAGGAGAGGAGGTTCGGGCCTGTCCAACCCCTTCTTCGCCCTTGTACCTCGACGGATGCTTGCCTTATTAAGTAAGTCTTCGTGATTCTTTTCTGGTTATTAGTTTTCCTTTTTAAGTAAGTTTTAGTACTTAATTGCTTTGCTCGCTCAGCGCTCTATTTAATTAGAGACCTTAGTCTTGGCCCATCGTACGTAGAGATTAAGAGAGTAATCGAAAGCATAGACGTGGTGTCTAGGTCATAGGTTGCCTTTATTTATTGCGTAGTCCACGGATTGCTAGAGGTAGGCAGTAGGTGGTGACAACACTATCTGTCCTTTGAAATCCTCCATGTTTGGCTACGCAGTAGGCTCTTGGCTGGAATCGCACTGTGGATGCAGGGGAAAACCGTATGCCCAATGCAAGCAGCTTAGTGTCAACTTACTCTGATTAGGACTTTTTTACCAGTCAAAATCCTCTCTACCCGAGCCATAGTTATCTTGGTGTTCTTGGACGATTAGAATAGAAGATTGGCACACACGTTCCCTGTGAATTTGATACCCTTGAAATACTTTAGAGGTGAAGTGCTACAACGGTATTCTCCGTGCGCTTGTGGACTCATCTGCATTCGTTAAAAATACTAACAAGAATTTCTAGCGCCGTTGCCGGGGAACAGTTGCTGTTAGTCTCCGAACCTAGTCGCCCTCGTATCTTTTTATTTTTCTCTATTTATTTCTTACCTCTCTTTACCAATGGAGCTACCTACCATTCAAAATCTTTTTGCTCCAAAGGACGAGTTTTTCGAGCCACCACCATCAGCGGACCCAATTCTTTCATCTGGCTTTGAACTTCGTCCTGGCTTTATAGCCATGGTTTGGAAACAATACTTCTCGGATTTAGATAGCAAAAACCTGTTTCATCATTTGTGAGAAGGCGAACAATTGTGTGCATGCCTCACCATTAGAGGAATGACACAAGAAACTCTGCGGTGGAAATTATTTCCATTTTCCCTCTTGGAGAATGCGAAACAATGGTACACCCATACCGGCCAGGTTTACCACATTAACCCATTCCGGCCCAGACTTGTCTCTACCCGACCATGTGTTGCTTCAACACTTTTGCCTGGGTTTGAGCAAGGAGTCTGCCCTATACCTCGACATCACCGCCGGAGGATCGTTCGTCCACAAGACGCCCGAGGAAGGAAGAGTTGTCTTAGACCTTATCCTAGAGAACACTTCTTTCCTAGCCGACTGTCAAGCATTGAGGCCACCCCACTAGTCGAACCTAAGCCTAGCCTTTGCATATCTGATGATTCGTCTAGTGAAACCTCAACCGAACCAGGGGCAATAGAGGAAGAAGAAATTCAATCTTCTGAGCTCCCTTTCCAATTCGAGGATGATCTTTTTGAAGATTATGAGAACTCCTCAAATTATAGCTATCATAAGAAGCCACCAATACCTGACTCAGGCCCTGACCTCGATGAGGAGGCATTCCTCCTCGAGACAGTAAAAGAGCTGTCAGCTATTATGAGCAGCGAATGGTCGAGAGAAAGTGAGCTATCCATGGACCCAATCCGGGTATGAAAGCCAACCTCGACTCTGCCCTGCTGCATTAGAAGAGCCAATGTGGACATTATTTACAGTCCCACTGTCGGTGCCAACCCATGGCACCGACCCGCAAATTCCTTAAGTGTTCCTTTGGACCCATTCTAGAAGGATACACAATTTTGCGAGAAGTGCCTGTACGGCACAAAGGCATTGATGCACTCCTTGATTTTTATGTGTTTGAAGTCTCAGACTTTGACATACTTATCGGGCATCCAATTGAGAAAATCTTCTCTGATGCTCTGACCAAGGGGAAGCTTAATGTCAAACTCGGGGGTAATAAATACTCTGTCCCAATCACTCAATCCGGAAATACTATCGTAGAATTTTCCCCCGAGGATGAGCCAATTGAGGAAGTTAAAGCTGTCCTTCCTTTTGATAAACCTGAATCCGCCCTCGAGAAACAATCAGAAGATTTCATTAAAGGAGGAGGATGAAAATGAGGAAACCTTTGAACTTCCAAGGGAGGAGCCACCAAAACGACCCTTAATTGAGCTTAAAACCTTACCAGCTGGCCTACTCTATGCGTTCCTTCACAGCGATTTAGAAGCCCATGTCATCATAAGTGACAAGCTTTCAGATCAAGAAACCCAAAGCCTCATAGCCGTTTTAGAAAAGCATTGCACCGTCCTAGGCTATCACTCCAAGACCTTATGAGAATTAGTCCTGCTCTTTGCACTCATCGCATTCCCATTGACCCAGACAGTACGCCATCTAGGGAGCCTCAGCGTAGGCTCAACAATGCAATGTGAGAAGTAGTGAAGAAGGAGGTCTTGAAACTTTTGCACGTAGGGATTATCTATCCCGTGCCTCATGGCGAGTGGGGTAGTCCGGTTCAAGTAGTGCCAAAGAAGGGAGGAATGACGGTCGTTCAAAATGACAAAACTGAGTTGATCCCACAACGAACCATCACGGGATGGAGAATGTGCATTGATTACCGGAAACTCAACAAGGCAACCAAGAAGGATCATTTTCCACTGCCCTTCATGGATGAGATGTTAGAGCGGCTTGCAAACCACTCGTTCTTTTGTCTCCTTGATGGTTATTCTGGTTACCATCAAATTCCCATCCACCCCGATGATCAAAGAAAGACCACGTTCACATGTCTGGATGGAATGTATGCTTACCGGAGAATGTCTTTTGCGCTCTGCAATGCCCCGGCATCCTTCCAAAGGTTCATGATCTCCATCTTCACCGACATGATAGAAGAAATCATGGAAGTTTTCATGCACGACATCTCCATCTATGGAAAATGTTTGAACACTGTCTGGAGAATTTAGACAAGGTCTTGACTAGGATCCAAGAAAAGGAACTGGTGCTTAATTGGGAAAAGTGCCACTTTATGGTCTGAGAGGTCATAGTGTCCGAAAGGGGGATAGAGGTAGACAAAGCAAAAATAGAAGTTATAGAAAAACTTCCACCTCCTATCAACGTTAAGGGTATCCGTAGCTTTCTAGGCCATGCGGGGTTCTACCGGCGCTTTATCAAGGATTTTTCTCAGATCGCTAGACCCCTCACTAGTCTGTTAGCTAAGGATGCACCCTTTGATTTTGATGATGAGCGCCTCAACTCATTTGATACCCTTAAAAAGGCACTCATCTCAGCCCTAATTATCCAACCCCCTGATTTTGCGCTGCCATTCGAAATCATGTGTGATGCTAGTGATTATGCCGTTGGGGCCGTTTTGGGCCAAACCAAGGATAAGAAGCATCACGCATTGGCCTATGCTAGCAAAACTATGATAAGCTATGGTACCACTGAGAAAGAGCTCCTTGATGTTGTTTTTGCTATTGATAAGTTTAGATCATACTTAGTAGGAGCTAAGGTGATTGTTTACACTGATCATGCCACCTTAAAATATTTGCTCACTAAGAAAGATGCTGTGTTGACGGCTGTTAAGTACCATTTTCAACCGTCAACTATACTCAAATAAAGGAGAATTTGGCATTTCATACACGCATGCTTTATCACAATAATATAGTTCCACTTGTACTTGGAGAACTTTGTGCATGCAGGAGGAAATGTGAAGGAAACATCTCAAAAGGCAAGAAAACACACTTTCGACCAATCAGAGAGTGCCACATGGACGTCACACGGATTGAAGGGCCCATTTTCAGCTCTTAACCGACGTAACTCCCTGTAATACCGCGGGAACCGACCTCAGGACCCACCTGCCAGCCTCCCCAAGAAAGCACAGGCCAGGAGGACCCCCGGCCAGGTCGGGCGACCCAGTCAGGTCGGCCGACCTGGTCCTGGGGGATATTCCTTTGTGCTTCCACGTGTTGGCTCCTCAGCGACTCCTGATGGCGGTTTGAGGTGCCTTCCGTGGCGGTTACTCTCCCTTGCCGACCTATTGAGGCTATAAATAGGAGGGTGTGCCTTCACACTCAACACACACCACAAGAAGCATTTCTCTCTTGCTAGTAGTAGTTCTTGGAGTTTTAGTGGAGTTAGGCTGAGTCTAGAGCTCTCTAGTCCCAAGTCTTCACTTGGAATTGGTATGGCTCTTGTATCTTTTCCCTTTTGTAAGACTTTGCTCTTATCAATATATATATTTTTTCTATATAGTTGTGCTTGGGTCATGAGTTTCTTGTTTGATATTGTGATCCATATATGTGATAGTATAGTCTACTTGTGTGATAGTAGTTTATATTTATTATACTACTATTGTCATGCTAGTTATATACCGTCACTATAGTCTAGTTTATATGTTATAGTCTCTATGCTTAGTTTTAGCTGATAAAGTATAGCATGGGTTTGGTGATCGTGTTCGTACGGTAGCTCTGCCTCGTTAATAGTAATCGCGGAGGGGCAGAGTGCTCTTTGGTCATGCAGGTATGGTACTTGGGTGACTGATTTGCATCAATTATTCGTTAGTCTACTGGTTCGTTGAGGTAGGCGGCAGGTGGTGACAGCCCTGTCCGTCCTTTGAAATCCTCCCCGCTAGGCTAGTGCGTAGGCTCTTGGCGGAAGTCGCCTGTGGATGCAGGGGTAAGTCCGTGCCTGAAGTGCTATACTATTGACTGCTGAACCTGAGTGTGGGTCTGTATGTATTCTACTTAGGCTATGCAACTGTATAGGAATGTATAGTAGAAGTAGCTTAGCCTAGTCTTTCCTCCACTAGACTTTATTTATTTAGTAGGAATCTTCTGTGTGTGTCACACTACCTGGTTATTATCATGTACCCGCCTGTCTTGGTTAGATATCCTTGCTAATTGTTAACATGATCTTATATGTTAGTAACGCTTCTTGATCATAACCTTCCTTTGGGATAAACAAATACGATACCCTGAATACTTCCGGGTGAAATGCTACAGCGGTATTCTCCGTGCGCTTGCGGATTTTACCTACTTGACTCTGGGACATATTAGTGAACCGTTTTTGGCCCCGTGCCGGGAATGATTTATTAATATGGCTTAGCAAAAGTCAACAAGCATTTCTGGCGCCGTTGCCGGGGAAGGCGTATGATTTAAGAAAAATTACTAATGTATATAGTAGTGTTGCAATTATTAAGGCTATCTCCTAAGCAGGATAACCTTGCTTTGTTTTCTGCATTTTGTATGAAAACAGGGTAGTGTATGACTGGTTTCGACTCGCCGACAAACTTCACTGAAGATCCTGAGTCACTCCTGAGAAGGACACGAGCTAGGCTCACCCCTCCTCGTAAGGAGACTCGGCCAATCGAACCTGTCATTCCCGCACCATCAAGCTCTGAGCAAATGGCCAACAAGACCCTCCGCGAGTTCTCCGCTCCCTCCGCTGCCAACATCCCTACGGGACCAGCTGGCAATGTGGGAGATGCGAACTTCGAGATCAAGACCGGTCTCATCACCATGGTGCAGGCTAGCCCATTCTGTGGGAAAGCCAATGAGGACGCTAGTGCTCATCTCCAGCAATTCCTGGAGATTTGCAACACGTTCAAAATGAAGGACGTCACCCCCGACGCTGTTCGCCTTCGACTGTTCCCGTTCTCTCTCCTTGGGAGAGTGAGACAGTGGTTCTACGCAAACCCTGAAGCTGTGAACACTTGGGAGAAGTGTTCAGCTGCGTTCCTTGCAAAGTTCTTCCCGCTGGGCAAGACCAATGCCCTCCGTGGAAGGATCTCAAGCTTCCAGCAGGAGTCGAAGGAGTCGATTCCTGAGGCATGGGAGAGGCTCCAGGAGTACATCCTGGCATGTCCCCACCACGGGATGGATGATTGGCTGATCATCCAGAACTTCTACAACGGGCTTACTCCGTCGGCCCGCGACCACCTCGACGCTGCTGCTGGTGGAGCCTTCTTCTCGCTCACTGTGAGCAAGGCAAAAGATTTGATCGAGAAGATGGTGTCCAACCAAGGTTGGAATGAAGAGCGCCTCCAACCTCGCCAGCGAGGCATGCACTCCGTCAAGGAGGTTGACATGCTCGCCGCCAAGATTGACCTTCTCATGAAGAAGATGGACGACCAAGCCAATGGAGAAGTGAAAGCCCTAGACGCTCGTATGACTTGCGAGGTCTGTGGCAACACGGGACACTCGGGCAATGACTGCCCTGAGACCCGTGAGGACGCAATGTTCATGGGCAACAACAACAACAACGGCTACCGTCCACAAGGAGGTCAAAGTTGGGGTCCACCACGTCCCAACTACCAAGGAGGTAACTCTGGCAACTTCTCTGGTTTTAATTCCGGTTATAATCAGCCCTCCTTGAAAGATCTTGTGCTTGGTCAGGCTAAGGTTAATGATAACATCAGTAAAAAGCTTGCCACCACTGATAGGACTCTTGAGAGCATCCACACTAAGATAGAGGGTATTTCCTCTGCTCTCAAGAATCAGCTGAGCTTTAATAAAATGATAGAAACTCAATTAGCTCAGTTAGCTGCTGCTGTTCCTACTGCTGAGTCGGGGAAAATCCCGGGGCAACCCGAGACCCCCTTAGAAAATGTTAATGCGGTTACCACGAGAGGAGGTAAGTCCACTCGGGATCCGCCATACCCTAACCATGTAGGAAAGGACACATCAGCTGAGAAGCCGGCAGAAGAAGAAGAACTGCCGCCCAGGAAAACGGCCCCACATGAGTTCTATGACACGAACCTCATGCCGTTTCCTGAAAGAAGAAGGAAGCCCACCGTGGACGAGCAGTTCACACGCTTCGTTGAGGTGATCCAGAAGCTGCACATCAACGTGCCCTTGCTGGATGCGATACAAGTACCCACGTACGCTCGCTACCTCAAGGATCTTATCAGCAACAAGCGCCCACTACCGACCACAGAAATTGTCAAGCTGACGGAAGAGTGTAGCGCTGCTATACTCAACCGGCTTCCTGAGAAGAAGAAAGATCCGGGGTGTCCCACGATCACCTGCTCGATCGGGACACAAAACTTCGACCATGCCGTATGTGATCTTGGGGCAAGTGTGAGCATCATGCCGAAGGATGTCTTCGACAAGCTCAACTACACCACACTATCCCCCACGCCGATGCAGCTGCAGCTGGCCGATTCAATGGTCCGCTATCCGGCGAGGATCGCCGAAGATATTCTGGTGAAAATCCGGGATTGCTTCATCCCCGTCGACTTCGTAGTGCTTGACATGGACGTCGGGAAGAGCACACCGCTCATCCTGGGACGCCCATTTCTCAGCACTGCGGATGCTCGCATCGATGTAGGAGCCGGAGAAATCCGCTTCCACATCAATGGCAAGGAGGAGAAGTTTGACTTTCGGCCACGAAAAGAACAGTGCAACATGATCCGTATCAAGTACGGGCCGAACCCAAGCAACATCAAGAAAGTGGAGGTCACTCCGCCAAAGGAGGACAGCCTCATCACATTCATGAAGAACTTCCTTGAGAAGGAAAAGGGTGCACAGCAACAACTGATGAAGGCAAGGAGGCAAAGGTCACACATTAAGCAACAGCCTCCGAAGTCCACAAGGCAGCAACCTCCGAGGTCTGCAAAGAAACAGGCTGTGAAGCCTGCAAAACCGCAGCCTCCGAAGCCCGAGAAGCCACCGACCGCAACAAAGACCAAGAAGGTGTGGCGAGTGAAACAAGAAGCATCATCCGTGTCTTCATCTCTGGGACCGGACAACGCTTCATCGAGCTGAACGCCGGAGAAAAGTCCCGCTCGTCGGACTTTAAAAGGTGAGTCCTCGCCGGGAGGTTAAACCGGTAGTTATCCATATTTGCTCTTTTAATTGCATATTTGCTTTCCACCACATTTTGATTTTTCCCGACCACTGCATTTCTGCATTTTTGAATTTTTCCAGCCACCTTGGAATTTTTCAAAACTCATTTGCATTTTTGAAAATTTAGAGAATAGGTTTTTGGGCTTTCCATTTTGAAAAGATTTTTTGTCGAGCGTTTTGAGCAAAAAGGCAGCAGGGGACAAATCCCCTAGCCGTTGGGGAACACATAGGAAAAAGGGGGCTGCCAGGAGGCCCACCTGCCAGGTCGGCCGACCTGGTGGGGTCGGCCGACCCCCTGGCCCCACCTTTTCCTGTGATCCTTTCTCCCAACGGCTATATGGCCGTTGCTCTATCCCTTTCTAACGGCCATCTTGCTTCCTTGGCTATAAAAACCGCCCAGGAGGAGGAGCTTCACCATTCCAAGCTCATCTTTCACTCCCCTCCTTTGCTCACTTGTTGCTCTCCCAAAATTTCGTGTTCTTCAACTTTACTACAGCCCCAAAAACCCAAAAAAAAATATTTCCCCTCTGTTTTAGTGCATTTGCAAGTTGTTGTGAGAAGAAAACCAATTTCGGAGAAGCTCGGGTTTGTCGTTTTCACTAACGCTCACCCGAACACTTGTTCGATCTTGTTTTTGTTCTTGTCTTGTGTTTGTTCTTGTGTGCAGCCATGTTCAACCGAATGAAGCAAGTCGCCGGAATCAAGCGGAGAAAAAGCACTCGTGCAAGCACGAGTCAAGCATCCTCCGTCGAGCTCACACCAAGTCCGGGGCATGGTGACCCCGAAGCTGAAATTCCGGAGGAAAGGCCGGCCTTGCTCATCACCGAGGAGCATCTCGACATCAAGGACGACCGCGAGGGCCAAGCCATCGCGCTCATGAGAGAACGGCCATTCGCCCACACCCGACGCTTCGATCCGGACTTCCTCGAGAAAATAGGTATGAGAGAAGAATTTGCCTCTATTTTTCGCACTATGGGTTGGCTAAATTTCGTAGAAGTAGATGAGCCGGGTTCTCGTTTGCTTACTATGCAATTTTTATGCACCCTTAGAAAGTATGATGAAGGCATTTCTTTTCGCTTGTTTGGGCAAGAGCGCTTGGTCACATGGGGTGATCTTCATGCTATGCTAGGTCTAAATCCTAAATGTAGGCTAGACTTAGATAAAGCGCAAAAGGGGTTCCATAAAGAAAGTTTTTGGAAAAAGATTTCCGGAAACGAGTGGGGTCCCAAGCCTAGAACAAGTGCCATCCATAATCCTACACTTAGATTTATGCATGTGTGGTTGGCTATGACCTTGTTTCCTCGAGGTGACATTAGGGTTGTCCGGCAAGATGAATTGAAAATACTTTACGCCATGGTTAAGAAAATTAGGGTGTCACCCGCGGAATGCATGATTGATCAATGGTTAGACAATATAAAGTTGACAGGACCAATTGAGTGCACCTCTTTAGTTACTCGCATTGCGTAGAAGTGTGGTCTGCTTGAGAATGTTCATGTTGAATATTTGACGGTAGATAGAGAATTTCTAGGCGAGGACTATTTTGTGCAAGGACATACTTTGAAACATGGTCCAAATAATACCTTGATCTATCACTTTCCCGGGTATACAAATAAATTCCCGTTACCTAACCCGGGTCTTCGTTTGTATCACTGTCGGGCACTAACCCTCCCACTTGAGCCAGTGGGAGAAGTTCGCAGGCATAGTGTTTCAGGGCGACCGACACGTTCACGTAGGCAAATGGAGCCTACACCGGAGTTTCACACTCCGACCGGAGATCCGGTATGGGAGCAGCCCCCGCCACAGGACGAGGCGGGTGCATCAACATGGCAGGCCGGAGCATGGGAATCTCAGTACGATTACCCCATGCAGACGTCATCAAGTTCAAGCGGACCGCCATCCTTTGCCACTCGGTCATTCTCATCCCGTGGGTTCCGTGAACTCAACTATGGGATGGCCGAGTTGACAAGGAGGGTGAACGACATTGATTTGCGCATCGAGAGCATGCAACAAACTCTCACGCAACATGTCGCCGACACCCAGCAATGGCAGAATTTCAGCGACAACCAATTCCGCCAGCTGAACGCGATGATGGCTCAGAATCAGAGCAATTGGGATGCCTTCTTCCACTCCCAAGGCTACGACCCGAACCAGCAGATATGAGCAAGAACAAGCTTGGGGGAGGACCCCCCTTCTCACGGTAACTTGTATCTTTCCCCTTCCCTTTATTTCTTGCATTTGCTAAATCTGAAAATCCATAAAAATTTGCAAAATATAAAAAGAACAAAAATATTTCCCTTTTTCATGCGCGGTATGAATGTGTATAATTTTCCTATGTTGAGATGATGAATAGTTGCTCTGTCCTTTATTCCTCTCTAATGCTAGTTTACAACTTAGTACTCTCTCAAGAGTTAGGTTTGTTGGTAAATCTTGCCTTGAACTTGAATCTTGTGGGTAGCATATGCATTCTCTAGTTCTAAGTTGTTGAGAGGTATGATATGATAGATAGGGCTGCTATGATCTTGCTCAACGTAAAGCTTGAATTCCGGAGTTTTATTTTTCAAAATGACAAATTGATAAGTTCCTCAATGATGAAATTCCCACCACAGCCATATGTAGTGTTTACATTTGAAAACCTTTACACATATGCTGCTTCTTTCACATTGAGCTTAGTCAAAATTGTTGTGACCCTAGTAGAACTCTTTTCATGCTTTCTTGATCAAGATCATATACACACATCCACCGCCATGAGCTATCCTTCTAAATCAAGAAGATAGCATCCACCATATCCACCATATCCACCGTGAGCTATTCTTCTACACCGGAAGAAAGCCACTATCCATCCATCCATCCAAAGAAACACTCCATATATCCATTGCAAAATTCCTCTCTCAAAGTATTCATTGCAAACTAGGACTATGGCTACGCAAAAAGAAAAGAAAAACAAAATGCTCAAAAAAAAAGAGAGCAAGCAAAAGATAGCCATAGCCTAGAAACTCCAAAAGAGAGAAGGAAAATTCAAAAAGGAGTTATTTCTTCCCATCCACCATTCCTCCGTTCTCCCACACACTTGCACATCTTGATCAAGATTGTTTGAATTGATGTTTTTCTTGGATCCGGTCTTTTGACATAGCAATATTATGTGAACATGAGTGCCTCATATATCCCTACCTTGAGCTCCACATAGAGCCTTATTTAGAAGTAGGTGATTATAGGCAACACAATGCCTTGGTGAGGAATCATACACATATTGAGTGATCCGAGAGAATCATTTGAGGAACTTGGTTTTTATTTTCAAAATCTTTTGAAATCCTCCGGAATAACATAGCGGAATCTAGAGCAAGTGATTGGTGCCCTGCAATTGTTCTATCTCTCAACCGCCCAAGACAATGAGGTGTAAAAGCCCCATGGATCGAGGTAAATGGGTAAGTCATGTGCCAAAATATTTAATTCTAGGAAGAGTACTTTGTTGTGCGCATAGTATTATTGAGGAGTAGGACATTGTAGCAACTCCTGATCAACAACTTAAGTTTATCTTTGCTTCGGGACGAGCAAAGGGTAAGCTTGGGAGAGTTTGTTGATGGCTGTTAAGTACCATTTTCAACCGTCAACTATACTCAAATAAAGGAGAATTTGGCATTTCATACACGCATGCTTTATCACAATAATATAGTTCCACTTGTACTTGGAGAACTTTGTGCATGCAGGAGGAAATGTGAAGGAAACACCTCAAAAGGCAAGAAAACACACTTTCGACCAATCAGAGAGTGCCACATGGACGTCACACGGATTGAAGGGCCCATTTTCAGCTCTTAACCGACGTAACTCCCTGTAATACCGCGGGAACCGACCTCAGGACCCACCTGCCAGCCTCCCCAAGAAAGCACAGGCCAGGAGGACCCCCGGCCAGGTCGGGCGACCCAGTCAGGTCGGCCGACCTGGTCCTGAGGGATATTCCTTTGTGCTTCCACGTGTTGGCTCCTCAGCGACTCCTGATGGCGGTTTGAGGTGCCTTCCGTGGCGGTTACTCTCCCTTGCCGACCTATTGAGGCTATAAATAGGAGGGTGTGCCTTCACACTCAACACACACCACAAGAAGCATTTCTCTCTTGCTAGTAGTAGTTCTTGGAGTTTTAGTGGAGTTAGGCTGAGTCTAGAGCTCTCTAGTCCCAAGTCTTCACTTGGAATTGGTATGGCTCTTGTATCTTTTCCCTTTTGTAAGACTTTGCTCTTATCAATATATATATTTTTTCTATATAGTTGTGCTTGGGTCATGAGTTTCTTGTTTGATATTGTGATCCATATATGTGATAGTATAGTCTACTTGTATGATAGTAGTTTATATTTATTATACTACTATTGTCATGCTAGTTATATACCGTCACTATAGTCTAGTTTATATGTTATAGTCTCTATGCTTAGTTTTAGCTGATAAAGTATAGCATGGGTTTGGTGATCGTGTTCGTACGGTAGCTTTGCCTCGTTAATAGTAATCGCGGAGGGGCAGAGTGCTCTTTGGTCATGCAGGTATGGTACTTGGGTGACTGATTTGCATCAATTATTCGTTAGTCTACTGGTTCGTTGAGGTAGGCGGCAGGTGGTGACAGCCCTGTCCGTCCTTTGAAATCCTCCCCGCTAGGCTAGTGCGTAGGCTCTTGGCGGAAGTCGCCTGTGGATGCAGGGGTAAGTCCGTGCCTGAAGTGCTATACTATTGACTGCTGAACCTGAGTGTGGGTCTGTATGTATTCTACTTAGGCTATGCAACTGTATAGGAATGTTAGGTTAAGATAGGATAGGAGAGCGATCTCTACTCCTCTGGCATCCGTACCTGGAGTGCCATGTCACCACAACGTGCAAGCTCTCTGCCTTCTGTCTCCGACGAAGCCGACTCCCATGCCTAGGAGGCTAGCTTGTCCCTATGAATAAAGTTGTAATAATCAAACGCTTAGATCGATTTGCTTTCATGGTGTGATGTAATGAACTCTTTTGCTTGGTTTATGTGTGCTCGATGTGAGTTGTGGGATGATTTGGCACCTTGTCCACAACCTCATCTTTTGTTTAGTTTAATTAATAAACCATCGTGTTGCTTATCATGCCTTGATGCATATAGTTGGGGGGTTTTCTTCTACCTCTTCATTTCATCTTACACCGCTTCCACTCTTTATCTCTCTCAGATGGTTCGCACTACAGGAAATGCTGATCCTAACCAGTAGAACGATGAGGACAACAATAATGCCCCGAACTTTCATCAACTCCTAGCCATGCAGACTCAGCTTATGCAGACGGTGATCCAGAGTTTGGGCGCCATACAGCAGGATCACAACGCCCCACCACCTCCACCTCCACCCCAGAATAGGTTAGGAGAGTTCCTAAGGACTAGGCCACCTACCTTGTCCCAGTCCAAGGATCCTATGGAGGCTGATGACTGGCGCAAGGCAGTAGAGAAGAAACTGATGATCGCCCAGTGCAATGATCGAGAGAAGGTCCTCTTTGCAGCTCATCAATTGTTCGGTGTAGCCGCAGACTGGTGGGAAGCCTATTGCAATGCTCATGTTGATATGGAGTCCATTACCTGGAATGAGTTCAAAGCCAGCTTTTGTACCCACTATGTCCCTACGGGCATCAAGATGCTGAAGAGGCAAGAGTTCCAAGACCTGAGGTAGGGAAGCATGTCAGTGAGTGAGTACCTGAATAGATTCATTCAACTATCTAGGTATGGTCCTGATGATGTGAGCATCGATGAGAAGAAGCAGTACATGTTCATGAGGGGACTGTAGAATGATATCCAGTTCCAATTACTGAACAATGACTATGTGAACTTCTAGAAGGTGGTAGACAAGGCCATTGTTGTGGAGAACAAGCGTAATGGATCGAAAGGGATGGCAAGAGGAAGATGCCATTCCACGGGCAGTCATCAGGCAGTAACAATCGCCCTCGCATGATGCCACCACCATGTCCATACTACCAGACTCCGAACACCATTAGGCCGCCCATGCAAGCCCCACGCCCCAACTTCCAAATGCTACGGCCCATCAGCCAGGCGCCTCGCCCTAACCAGCAACTAGCACCTCGACCCACCTACCAACAGGCACCCCGCCCTGTCGCTCTAACAGCTCCACACAACTAGAACCGTAATACCTCTGGAACCACTAGTGGTGTGAAACGAGGTTGTTATCATTGTGGATAGGAAGGTCACTTCATGGGACAGTGTCCCCAGCAGAACAACACACCAAAGCAAGTCCTAACCAACACAATGCAAGGCAATCGGGGACAGCAGAATTATGCTCGAGGTCGCGTCAACCATGTCACTACTGAGGAGGCTGAACAAGCTGCAGATCTGGTGCTCGGTATGTTCCTAGCTAACTCTCAACCTGCAACCATTTTATTTGATTCAAGAGAATCACATTCATTCATCACCTCAGCCTATGTTGCAAAGTATAATCTGCCAATTGTTATTATGAAGCATGCCATGCTAGTTAGTTCTCTAGGAGGAGAAATAAGGACCAATCAATTATGTCCAAAGGTTACCCTTAAAATAAGTGGGCTAGACTTCTCAGCTAATCTCATAGTACTAGACTCAAAGGGTATAGATATTATACTCGGGATGGACTGGCTACGCAAGTATAATGGGGTGATACAGTGCGCCAAGCGGGCGGTACAGTTGACCAGTGTAGAAGGTACCAAGGTCGAGTTCATAGCAGCCAACTCCGCGTCACGGAGGTCGTACTAAATCAAGCCAAGGGCACCCCCATGGATGAGATCCGGGTGGTTTGCAAATTCCCTGATGTATTCCCAGAAGAACTTCCAGGTATGCCGCCTGACCACGACATAGAGTTTGTCATCGACTTAATACCTGGAACTGCACCTATATCTAAGAGGCCCTATAGGATGCCTGTTAATGAGTTAGTAGAGCTCAAAAAGCAATTACAAGAGATGCTAGAAAAAGGCTTCATTTGCCCTAGTTCCTCACCTTGGGGAGCTCTAGTACTCTTTGTTGAGAAGAGGGATAAGACACAGAGAATGTGTGTAGACTACCGTTCTCTTAATGAGGTGACTATTAAGAACAAATATTCCCTACCACGGATTGAGGATTTGTTTGATCAGATGAAGGGAGCCTGTGTCTTCTCCAAGATCGATCTATGATCTGGGTACCACCAGTTGAAGATCAGACCATCAGATATACCCAAGACGGCTTTTTGACAAGATATGGGTTATACGAGTATACCGTGATGTCATTTGGACTGACCAATGCACCGGCCTACTTCATGTACCTTATGAACAAGGTGTTTATGGAATATTTGGATAAGTTCATTGTGGTTTTCATCAATGACATCTTGGTATTTTCAAAGAATGAGTAAGAACATGAGGAACACCTAAGGCTAGTTCTAGAAAAGTTATGAGAGCACAAGTTGTATGCCAAGCTGAGCAAGTGTGAATTTTGGTTGAAGGAGATAGCATTCCTCGGCACGTCATCTCCGCGGGAGGAGTGTTAGTCGACCCAGGCAAAGTAAAGGATGTTCTAGATTGGAAGCCACCCCAGATGGTACGGGAGATTAGAAGTTTCCTTGGATTAGCCGGGTACTATCAGCATTTCATAAAGGATTTCTCCAGAATAGCCAAGCCGATGACAACGTTGTTGGGGAAGGACAAGAGTTTTGAGTGGACTCCGAACTGTCAAGCTAGCTTTGAAGAATTAAAGCAAAGACTAATGTCAGCTCTTGTCCTGGTCTTACCAGACATCAGTAAGAGTTTTGATATATACTGTGATGCCTCAAAGCAAGGACTTGGATGTGTACTCATGCAAGAAGGACATGTCGTAGCATATGCCTCTAGGCAATTATGGACACATGAAGAGAAGTACCCAACACATGATTTAGAGTTAGCAGCTATGGTACATGCCCTAAAGATTTGGAGGCACTATATTCTTGGCCATCGTTGTAAGATCTATACGGATCACAAGAGCCTCAAGTACATATTTACTCAAACTGAGTTGAACCTAAGACAACGATGTTGGTTGGAGTTGATCAAAGACTATGATATGGGTATCAACTATCACCCGGGGAAGGCAAATGTCGTGGTCGATGCCCTGAGTAGAAAGACCTATCGCTGCCAGCTAGTTGTGGAGGAGTTACCGCCAGAGCTATGCAAAGAGTTTGAGCAACTGAATCTTGGGTTTGTGAATGAGCTAGGGACCGTTGCAATGGAAGTGGAACCCACTCTCGAGGAGGAAATCCGCAAGGGACACTTAGATGATGAGAAGCTAAGTGAGATCAGAAAGCTCATTAAAGAAGGAAAGGCTACAGATTTCACAGAGGATGAGAGGGGCACCATATGGATTGGTAAACGGATATGTGTGCCAGACAAGAAGCCCATTCATGACATGATCCTACGGGAAGCACATGTATCGACATACTCCATTCATCCAGGAAGTACTAAGATGTATCAAGACTTGAAGACTCATTATTGGTGGTATGGCATGAAGCGCGACGTCGCAGAGTATGTTGCTGTATGTGACACATTGTTGGCACTTCCCAAGTGCCCCTTTTATATGTGAATATTGCCCCAATTAGAGCATAATTGATACTAATTTAGGCCATTTACCTATGATATTGCCTATATATTTGTATATGCGTTGTTTTGGAGCTTTATTGCAGAAACAGGTAAAATTGGTGATTAATGCGATGATGGAGAGGACAAGAGTCCAGAACCGACGAAAAGCACTGAAGAAGCCCAGTGCGCCGATCGGCGCAGCCCATGAGCCGATCGGCGCAAGGGTGTTTTGACCCACAGAAGTGTCCGAGGCCCATTCCACATGTTTATGGAAGTTTATCTGCGCAAGACACTTGAAGATATTTGTCCAAGAAGAATTATGGAACTTCAAGAAGATTTATGGAACTCCAAGATCTTAACATGCAGTACAAGACTTTATCTCAAAGGAAAAGGCCCACATGGCAGCTGTGGAAGACAGAGGAACCAACTCGGGGAAGAAATCAGAGAAGACACGGCTTGCGCCGATCGGCGCAATCCTGCGCTGATCGGCGCAACCGCCTTATTTGCTAGAAACCGAGTCCTTTATGAGTAGAACCCCTATAAATACTTGTAAACCCTCGCCGTAGAAGAGGAGGCGACAGAGGGATACCAGATCCGTGAGTTAGAGCCACCGGGGCTTGCCCCGTTAGAATAGATCTCTAGTTGAGTTTCAAGAACCATTGGAGTCAAGAGTTGATCCGTCAAGGTAGACTATCTCGACGGGGATGAATCTTACTCTATGTATCTCAAGGATGATTGAATATATTGATGATGGTTTTGGTGAATTGTCTATCTTGATTCTATAATCATGCATGTGCTTATTCCAATTGCTTAGTTCTAGGCTAAGTAAGTAGATATTATCTTAATCGTGGTGATTAGGATAGTATTCAGACATTGTATTGATTATTGTTGCTTGATGATGCCAGTAGTGTGGTTTAGTGGTGACAACACTAAGCCTGCGCAACACTATTGGATAGTTGAGTAGGATAAGATACTCGCGCGATTAAGGGTTTCTTCCCGGCAGCGATAAATAGGGAGCCGCTCAGAAAGCAGGGTGTTCTTACTCATTATAGGTTTTCATTGATCCATATAATTACCCATTATGATGCTATTCAATTAGACTATCTGGTTACAATCTCACTAGTAGATATCTGGCTACTCACTTATCAGCATAGGTTTACAAGATCTGGTGTACTTTGGCTTCGATTCACCAGTGTGCCAATCGGTTCAACCCCTGCGCCGATCGGCGCAACAACTTTGGCTTAGATTCACCAATGTGCCAGTCGGCTCGACTCCTGCGCCGATCGGCGCAACCTCAGATTCACTAGATCTCGCGCACTTTGGTTCAATTTCACTAGTGTGCCGATCGGCTCAATCCTCGCGCCGATCGGCGCAACGACAGATTTACTGTCTGGCGCACCTTTGCACTGGCCAGTCTCCCCCTCATGCAACCTGACCTTGATAGTAGCCTTGACTAGATCTTTTATTGTTAACTTTGTTTAATAAATCCCTAAGGTCCTAGTGGATTCGATAAACCTTGGAATACTCAATTCAAGGGAAAAAGTGCTACAATTGTACACCGTCCTCTTGCGGTATATAAGTGGGTGCGTAGATATGACCAACACACATGTCAGCATGTCAAGGTAGAACACCAAAGACCCGTCGGATTGCTTCAACCCCTAAAGATTCCTGAGTGGAAGTGGGAACAAGTCTGTATGGACTTCATAGTTGGTTTACCCCGTACACAGTCGGGATATGATTCTATATGGGTTATAGTTGATCGCTTAACCAAGGTGGCATACTTCCTTCCTGTCAAGACAACGTACAGTGGTGCAAAGTTGGCAGAACTATAAATGTCAAGGATAGTATGCTTACATGGAGTCCCTAAGAAGATAGTATCTGACAGAGGTTCTCAATTCACCTCGAGGTTTTGGGAGAAGCTACATGAGTCCCTGGGCACCAAGTTGAATTTCAGCTCTGCTTATCACCCTCAGACAGATGGACAAACCGAGAGGACGAACCAAATACTGGAAGACATGTTGAGAGCCAGTGCTTTGGAATATGGCAAGAGTTGGGACAAGAGTCTGCCGTACACGGAATTCTCCTACAACAATAGTTATCAAGCCAGTCTTGAGATGGCTCCTTTTGAGTTTCTCTACGGAAGAAAGTGCAGAACTCCTCTATTCTGGAGCGAGACAGGAGAGAATCAAATCTTTGGACCAGAGGTACTACGAGAAGGTGAAAGACAGGTCAAGATTGTGCGCGAGAGCCTGAAGGTCGCGCAGTCAATATAGAAAAGCTATGCCGATCATAGGCAAAGGGATCTATGCTTCGAGATTGGGGATTTTGTATATCTCAAGGTATCACCCATGAGGGGTGTTAGACGCTTCAAGGTCAAAGGGAAGTTAGCACCATGGTACATTGGCCCTTTCAAGATCATCGAGAGGAGAGGAGAAGTGGCATACTAGTTGAAATTGCCACCGCATCTCACGGACGTGCATGACATGTTTCATGTGTCCCAACTGAAGAAGTGCTTAAGAGTGCCTGAAGAGCAACTGCCTGTAGATGAAGTAGACCTTCGGGAAGACCTCACATATGGAGAACAACTAGTCAGGATCCTAGAAGTTGTTGAGAGAATTACGAGAAACAAGGTGATTCAAATGTTCAAGGTATTATGGAACCATCACACGGAAGAGAAAGCCACCTAGGAGCGTGAAGAAGAATTGAAAGTCGAGTTTCCTCATCTCTTCACCGATCTTTCCGAATCTCGTGGGCGAGATTCATCTTAAGGGGGGTAGGTTTGTAACACCCTACTTTTTACAAATTCTAAAAATGCCAATTATTAGCATTAAGCAATTAATTAAATAGCCTAGGACAAATTATTTTGTCAAATAATAAATTTATTGCATTAGCATAGCATGGCATCCTCATTCATATAGTATTTGATTAGTGGCATAAATTATTTTTTTCTTTAGGCTAAAATAGAACCAAGAGGATAGGGTAGAAAATAGGAGAGAAAAAGGAGTAGAAAAGAGAAAGAAAAGAGAGAAACAGAGCACTAGGCCGAAAACCCCCTTTCTGGCCCACCCCGGAACCCTTCTCTTCCCCCCCCCCCCACCTTTCTCTCCCGGCCCAGCCAGCCCGCGAGGCCGGCAGCCCAGCCAGCTCCCACCCGAGCCGAAGGCGTAAACCAGGAGAAACCGCCACCATCCCCCTCTCTTTTCTCGTCGACAAGCGGGCCTGCCCCGTTGTCCCTAACCTCCCGCCGATTTCGCACCTTCCATTTCTCTGCCCCCCGATTTCTAATCCCGCGCCCCCGCGCTTGCCCCCGCGTGGCCCCGACACCGCGCGCGTGATCGCCGTGCACCCCGCGATCGTCTGCCCCATCTTTCCCCAAAATTCCCCCCCGCCGTCACCATCGATTTTTGGAAAGCGCGTGATCACCGGCCTCTGTTCCCCGCAGGAATCCTGGCAACCCTAGCCTTCCCCCCTCTATAAAACCCGAGCCATCGCCCCCCCCCCTCAGCACACCCATCCTCGCCGCACTCGAGCGTTCCTCCCTCTTTCACGCCAGCGCCGCCGTGAGCCACCTTTTCTCCGTCGCCCGTAAGTTCCGCCGTCGCCGCCAATTTCTTCTCCTCCGACACCCTCGGCTCCAATTGATCGGTCCCTCGGCATCGCAGATCGACCAGGAGACTTCGGAGCCGCTTCCCGACGCTCACCGGTGCCGGACAACCCCTCCTCGCTGTCGCCGACAACCCGGAGCCACTACTCGACGTCGCTAGCCCCTCCCCGGCCTCCAGCAACCGTCGCGATCCCCCTCGGTGAGACCCCGTGTCCCCCTCTCCCCTCTGGACCCCTCCCGGCCAAGCTCTGACCGTCAGAGCACCGGCTGCGGCGAGCTCCAGCGAGTTCTGCAGCGCGCCGCCGCGGCAGCTGCTGGCAGCCTCGCACCTCCCCCTTGTTTAAACCCTGGCCGTTGGATCTCGATCCAACGCGCCACATTACATACCCCGAAGGGGTATCTAATCGGTCCACCATGGACCAGTGGACCGTGGGTCCACAGAAACCATAGACCCGGTTCACAGGATTTTTAGATTTAAATTAATTCATTTAATTTCTGGATATTGCTAGCTTTTTGCATTTAGGCTCGTGTCCTTCTCAGGAGTGACTCAGGATCTTCAGTGAAGTTTGTCGGCAAGTCAAAACCAGTCATACACTACCCTGTTTTCATACAAAATGCAGAAAACCAAGCAAGGTTAGCCTGCCTAGGAGATAGCCTTAATAATTGCAACACTACTATATACATTAGTAATTTTTCTTAAATCATACGCCTTCCCCGGCAACGGCGCCAGAAATGCTTGTTGGCTTTTGCTAAGCCATATTAATAAATCATTCCCGGCACGGGGCCAGAAACGGTTCACTAATATGTCCCAGAGTCAAGTAGGTAAAATCCGCAAGCGCACGGAGAATACCGCTGTAGCATTTCACCCGGAAGTATTCAGGGTATCGTATTTGTTTATCCCAAAGGAAGGTTATGATCAAGAAGCGTTACTAACATATAAGATCATGTTAACAATTAGCAAGGATATCTAACCAAGACAGGCGGGTACATGATAATAACCGGGTAGTGTGACACACACAGAAGATTCCTACTAAATAAATAAAGTCTAGTGGAGGAAAGACTAGGCTAAGCTACTCCTACTATACATTCCTATACAGTTGCATAGCCTAAGTAGAATACATACAGACCCACACTCAGGTTCAGCAGTCAATAGTATAGCACTTCAGGCACGGACTTACCCCTGCATCCACAGGCGACTTCCGCCAAGAGCCTACGCACTAGCCTAGCGGGGAGGATTTCAAAGGACGGACAGGGCTGTCACCACCTGCCGCCTACCTCAACGAACCAGTAGACTAACGAATAATTGATGCAAATCAGTCACCCAAGTACCATACCTGCATGACCAAAGAGCAGGGAGGCTGGCAGGTGGGTCCTGAGGTCGGTTCCCGCGGTATTACAGGGAGTTACGTCGGTTAAGAGCTGAAAATGGGCCCTTCAATCCGTGTGACGTCCATGTGGCACTCTCTGATTGGTCGAAAGTGTGTTTTCTTGCCTTTTGAGGTGTTTCCTTCACATTTCCTCCTGCATGCACAAAGTTCTCCAAGTACAAGTGGAACTATATTATTGTGATAAAGCATGCGTGTATGAAATGCCAAATTCTCCTTTATTTGAGTATAGTTGACGGTTGAAAATGGTACTTAACAGCCGTCAACAACGACTGCACGCAAGGATCAGCGTACGAGGATCTCCACGAGCAGGAGTTCGAAGTGGTTGAGCAACAGCACGCGCAGGACGAAGGCAAGTGTCCTTGATGCATTTTGTACCTATTGTTAATGTTATATTAGGATTTGCATGCTTGTGTCAATTGATTCGGAACCTATTGATAGGGTTTACTAGTATTGTCCTATCTTGTCCTTGTCATCTTGAACTAGAACTTTATTGGTCAGTGGGTAGACATGCTTAGTTGTTTACTGGGTTGTTGGGTCCCTTTTAATTTTGACTAACGAACAATATCACTTGGGAAGGAATTGGTAATTTTTAGCAACATGGACTAAGGGATCTATGCAAGCCGGATGGAATGGATGTGGTGCCATGGGCACATGGTTTGTGGCGGTAGGCTTGTTATAGATCCTAGGAACCGGTTCTTGGAGCGATAACCCAAGAAAACAGTGCCATCACAAGACCGATATGGGTAAGTCTTGGCCTAGTAATTAGGTGTTCTCCCAGTGTTAGTGCAGTATTTTGGTGGAGTGGGGAATGGAAGTCATGAGAGGACTGTCCTTTTATCCGAATGGCTCAAGAGGGGGCTTCTGAGGTGATGAGCTGCTTGTTGATGGGCTCTCACTTAGGGACGGGAGTGGAACCTTACTGGCTAGCATGTACTGGGAGATTCTTTGGAAAAGCCTCGTAGTGAAACCCTGCCACACACCCAAGAAAGTGTGTAATATGGGTCGCGTGCACGGGCACAAAGGGAATCACGACTTGTGGGTAAAGTGGTACAACCTCTGCAGAGTGTAAAACTGTCGTGAAAGCCATGCTCATGGTCACGAGCGGCCTGGAGTCCTCACAAGATTAGTTGGGTATGGATTTGGCTTGGTTGGGATGGATTAGGACTTGGCTTGGTTGAATTATGGTTGGGATGACCCCACATAGTAAATAGGATGCTTAGGTTGAATTAAAAGCTCATGCAATAAACCCCTATAAGCCTTTCTTGTCTATAGCCCCATGTCATCTTTTCCCCCACTTGCTGAATACGACACGTACTCACCCTTTCTATACCATATCGCTGCTCAGCCACAGGAGAAGGTTGGGACTACCATGAAGAAGATGGCGGCGAGTACTAGGCGATGGTCCACCAGTCGGTGCCTGTGGAGTCTTGGGACGTCTACGCTAGTTTATTTCTGCTGCTTTGATATACTTTTCTTTTAGACGTACGGGTCCTTTTGTAATAAAGATACATTGTAATAAATGAAGGATACGGATACTTATTCTGTTTACCACTAATGATGTACCATATGTGTGTGTAACTTGATTCTGGCCACACGTACGGCTGCACTCGTTTTGCTTCTTAAAATGGGCGTGACACGACAAGATGATGACCCCTTTTGCTGGCCCTAGCTCTTCCCATGGCCGTGACGAGCCTCGGCCCCGTGAGCTCGCCCTGGCCCTTGACGTCTCCTTAGCCCCTCCGGTGTCGCAACCATCAGGGGAGGACACTCGTGGGCGCAAGACCTTGGTGACCCGTATTGCTTCATGCTCTCTGTCCCCGATCAGAGGGCAACCTATGAAGGGGCGGGCAGGAACCCCGTGTAGGAGACCAACCGTTGGCATGATCGCCCCAAAGGGGATGCTGCCGCATCTCCTGCGGGATGTGATCGTTCCACCGACGGTGAAGACCAAGTCGGGACGGCCTTCTCTGAGCAGCTTCTCCCATGACACCCCGCCTTACTCACCCAGGAGCAACACGCCTATAGGACAAGGGGTGAGGGGTGTAGGCGGTGTGGGGAAGCAGCTCATGAAGCCTCTCACGCCGGCAGAAAAAGGAGAACGGGAGGATTCAGTCGTCTCTCCCCCGCCAAAGAATACCATAAGGTGGTTTACTTCGCCGCCCCCTATCCAGAGACCGATGGGGCACTACCAGAGCAGCGGGAAGACTCCCCCAAGAGGAAGACCGCTGAACAACTAGCTAGGGAGATTGAGAGGCTCCGCCTAGGAAATAGGCGGCTAGTTGATGAATTGGCAAAGGAAAAATTAGAGAGGGCCAATATCGAGGATGACCTTGATGCCCTCAAACGCGAATTAGGCAGCCTCCGCCGTAACCTTGGCACCAAGCTTACGCAAGTGTGCTATGATTTAGGGAAGCCTGAGCTTTATCATGGCAAATGATTTTGCTTCCCTATCATTTATCTAAGAAATAAAGTAGGCACTTAGTTTAAATTTCCCTTTATTTATTTATTACATTCCATTAATATAATCAACGTGTATTAGTTTGCTTTATCAATGAATAAAAGACTCACCTTGCCCATAAAGCGGGTGGAGTCCCTTTGCATTTTACTTTTCTTTGTTTTTGTGTCAATAAAAGAGCAGGCAAGAAAACAAGTGTGGGGGAGATCCTCGGGACTTCTGACGCAAACAAAAATTCCACACAATGAAAAATACATTATACATCGTTGCATGGAACAACACACAAAAGTGGGACCCACTTGGGGACCGGGGGTTCGGCCGAACACCCCTGTTTGACCCCTCTCGGTCCCTATTTTCTCCAGCACGATGGTTTGCGCATCTTATCCCTCAATCTCTCTATTTGGTGTTTTTATTTAATTTTCTAGGAATTAAAATGATAAAATCATTCAAGAAAATTAAAATGAACCTTGATGATGCCTCCCATTTATATTGAAATTTTCCATGGTTGGCATGCATGCGCTTTATTCCTTATTAGTATACCATTGCTAATGGAAAACATTTATAGGAAATACATATTATTTAAATTTTTGATTAGTGTGATATGGTTTGACGATGAAATTCTTGCTTTCTATGCATAAAGTACTTGGGATTTTTTATTTTTAAAATTTAAAACTTATCGCTTACTCCTCAATGATAAAAAAAATTCCACCAGAGCCAAATGATAAACTTCATTGAATATCCTATGCATTTGCTGCTCATGACTTTGTTGAACTTTGTCAAACTCTTGACCCTAGTGAGTTACTTATTATGGTTTATTGATTGAGTTTATGTGGACACAAATCTTGCTAAAACTTCTACCCTGGAGGTTGGCATCACCACCATCACTCCATCCAAATACTCTATGAAATTCCTTATTATGACTCTCTCTCATTTGATCTTTTAGAAGGCATGGCTATCAAAAGAATCAAAATAAATTCTTGTTCCCAATCAAGAGCATGATGAAAAAAAAGAAAAAGAGAGAAAAAGAAATAGCCATGCCAAAAAAATAAAAATTTCAAAGAAAGAGAGAATCTACATATAGAGGAGTATCCATTTATTTCCACCATCCATAAAGTGTGCACATACTTGATTAATGATTCATGATTTGTTTTCTCCTTGGATCTAGTTTTTGACTTAGTAATATATAAAGCACAAGTATTCACCTTTCTTTATTTCCTACCCTAAGCTCCACAAAAGCTAAAAAATTAGTTGTAGCAATAGAAAGAGGCAAAAGCAAAAAGCCTTGGTGAGGATCCACTTACACAAATATTGAGTGATTTGAGAGAATCACTTGAGGAGTATAGCTTGCTTTTATTTTGAAAATCTTTTCAAAAATCCAAGTGCTTAGCAAAGGAAGTCAAGATGATCAAAGTCTTTATTGTTCCACTCTTCAACCGCCTAAGGTAATGTGGTAGACACTTTAAACTCCACTGGTACAGGTATGATTTGAAATAATTTGCATGCAAGTAACATACTATTTGGAAACTTTGATCCACCGTAGTCCTTTTCCTTTACTCGAGGATGAGCAAAGGCTAAGTGTGGGGGAGTTTGTTGACGGTCACAAAATGCCTAATATAGACCATCAATTATCTGGATATAAGCAATAAAGTGAACAACCAACATATTGGTAGGAGCTTATTACTAACAAGTTCCACAAGTGTTGGTAAATATGTGCCACAGGTAATTATTTCACGGAATTCATAGGAAATCCACATCATCAATGGAGAAAACACACTTCCGGCCAATTAGAGCCAAGCACACGGATTCACTGGCCCACTTTCAGAAGAAAACCGACGCAACCAACTGCCTTACGGTGTCAGGAGGGACAAGGGGCAACCT
Source organism: Eleusine indica (assembly GCA_030378355.1). Lineage (NCBI taxonomy): Eukaryota > Viridiplantae > Streptophyta > Magnoliopsida > Poales > Poaceae > Eleusine > Eleusine indica. The sequence continues at coordinate 34,337,978 of CM059500.1, forward strand.
ATGAGGAACCCAGAGCAGAGGGGGTCCGAGGACCCACAACCCCTGTTTGGCCAAACAGGTGGGTCCCCCTCTGGTGCAACGCCTCCATGCGTTGTCTCCTGGTGTCTCCCCAAGGTCGGTTGTGCACGTTTGGTGGAAGTTACCGACTCCAAGAACCGCCTTTGAGTTTTATAAAAGGAAGGGAAGGGCTTCACTCTCTCAACACTTCAAGATAGAATTAGTATTACATTTCCAAAAGGCTCAACGCCGCCAAAGCGTTTAGAAAATAGGGAGAGAGTGAGGAGGAGTCCAGGAGAGGAGGTTCAGGCTTGTCCAACCCCTTCTCCGCGCTTGTAGCTCGACGGATACTTGCCTTTTTAAGTAAGTCTTCGTGATTCATTTCTGGTTATTAGTTTTCCTTTTTAAGTAAGTTTTAGTACTTAGTTGCTTTGCTCGCTCAGGGCTCTATTTAATTAGAGACCTTAGTCTTGGCCCATCGTACATAGAGATTAAGGGAGTAATCAAAAGCATAGACATGGTGTCTAGTCCACGAATTGCCAGATGTAGTGTAAGGACCAAAGGCGTACCGATAGGGGGGAGGGGGTTGTAATCGGTAAGCCAACCACGAATCTGAATACATCATTCACACCATGGGAACCTGGCAATCGTTGCAACCTAATAATTCTAGTAGGCCAAGACCCTATACATGCTAGTGTTCATGAGAAAACCAAGTGCAGAAGCCAAACACACTAGCCTATGCATGCCACAATTCAACCTAGTTACTAGAGCACACAATTGCAGAATATTAAAGAGGGGGTCAAGGAATACTCATGATTTTTTCCCGAGGTCTTCGAAGGATGGCGCCTTCCCCTAATCCACGTTGGACCACTCCCATCGGAGTGCCGGTCCCTCCAGCCACCAATGTGGAGTTCTCGCCCACGAGCCCGCTATCACTCCCGGAGTGAACACATGGTGCGTGTCGCTGCTGCCACAACCCGAGCCGACACAGGCGCTCACTAGCGATGCCCCTTTCACCGGCGGGCTCAAACCGGGTACAAACATGTGACAGCCTTCACAACCAATCACGATAGGCTCGATCATCGACACCTAACCAGTCTAGGTCTCACCAAAGACCAAGAGTAACAACCTAGATCACACCCTCAAGGACACCCTAGCCTTATATGTGCATCAATGCTCAAGTTCCTCTCACTAGCACTCTCAAGATATGCAATATCTCCTCCTAGTGCTCTCTTCTTTTTCTCTTGGCTCTCACCAAATGCTCCAAGCAATTCCACAGCCCAAGAGTGGTCTCCAAGACCCCAACAACAAAGTTATATAGGCTTCCAACCTCAAACTAGCCGTTGCTCCACGAAATCATCTCTTTGGACTCCATTGACCGGACTGTCCGGTCCATGCCAGACCGGACCGTTCGGTCATTGCCAGAACGGACCGTCCGGTCTCTCTGAAATGGCTCCCAGAGCCGTTAGTTGCTCTGTTCGGATGATCTCCTCGTACTGACCGAACCGTCCGGTCTCTCTGTGTCCTATGCATTCCAGAGAGCTCCAGTTTGCTTCCTCTCTGTCTTGAGCCTCAGCCCAACTGACCGGATCATCCGGTCACAAGACCATACATCCTGGTCTCTAGGGTTTCCAGACTTGACAGATTCCTCGTAGACTTCTCTCTGATCTCCTAGTGACCGTATAGTCTGGTCTCCACTGACCCCTCTGTCCGGTCACTACGTCCATAAGCTAAAACTCCTCATCGTCACTCGACTTTGTTTCTCGGCTTCTCTGAACAGCTCCTTGGCTTTTCCACTGTCACCTAGTGCCTATGATTTCATTGAGCATCCATGCATATCACCAACTATACATGACCTAAGAGAAATGACATAGGCCCCCTTGATAGTCTTGTTTTTCCTATGGACTCAAAGCCCTAACAACTAGACAAGTGTTCCCAACACTTGCTCCATAGCTTGTCCTTAGCTTTGATCCATCTCCGTCAACCCTTGGACTTCATCAAGCTCACAAGCCTCCATGCTTGCGTTCATTGTCATCCATCACCAAGGCAACCATCATCCATATGATTTGTAGTAGAGTTTAGAGATGATTCATGCATAGACAACACTCATGAAGATAGTAGCCCACAATTTCATAGTTGTCATCTATCACCAAAACATTCATACCTTGGGGATCCAATCATCAATTGTCATGAAGGTTACAATCTCCCCCTTTTTGGTGATTGATGACAACCACTACTTATCATAATCTTTATCATAAAACAACAGGGCTAAAAGAGCTACACAACGATTGAGAGGAACCTCAAAATCATAAGCAATGAATAAAAAAGGTCCTACTCAATCAAGCATCATCAAGAGCTAAGAGAAATAACAATGAAGAGCACACTCTAGATGATATGCATGCATGTCATGTGAAGATATTAATTAAAGCATAAAGACATGCAATGCAAGACATAAATGATGATATGCAACGGGATAGCATGGCAATGCATAGGAATCAAAAGCAAGCAATCATCATCATAGCATCATACACATGCAAACATGATAAATAATGAAAAACAAGGCACTGCGTATGAAAATAAACCAAGTGAGATTAAGATGAGTCAAACACACGCGAATAAAAACCATGACTCATCAAAATCCATTAACACTCGATAAATCCATCAAAATAAGATCCAAATGTATCTATCTCCCAAAACCAATGTACACGTATGCTCCCCCTAGATACAAGCTAGTGACTCTCGATCACACAAGATCACACTCCCACTCCCCCTAGACCTATGACTATTTCTCCCCGTTTGGCAACAAAAACCAAAAAGAGGAAAAGGGAAACAACTAAGCGCTCATGGTTGAAGGCGATGGTGTAGCAACGTCCTCTGAAGGCTCTGCTCTGGGCTGCTCCTGTGCTGGTCCTGCTGCTCTGTCTGAGCCTGCGTTACCTAAGCGTCCAGTTGCTAAAAGTACTCAAGGTCTACTAGTGACTTAGACCCTCCGTCCTACCCTGCTGGTGGGACTGTAAATGTCTCCTCAGCAACTCTCGCCTGAAAAAGAGCAAGGTCATCCATATCCTCCTAAGTGAATCCTCGACGAACAAGATCCTCTGCTACCTTCGGTGTGACCAGCGAAGTGTCTGTAGCAAAAGAAGGTGGAGCTATAGCTGTCTCTGTGAGAGTCTCTGTCTGTGGAGCTACCTGTGTGGTGTGTATGATCTCTGAGAAGGTCAAACTCCTGACTAGCAGCTGCTGGTGAATGGAGGGTCCTGCCATCTGCGAAGTAGAAGAGTGTGTTGGTGAAGAGAACAAAGTAGAAACTGAAAAGGCTGACATGGGGGAGAACTGAGTCACTGGCGAGAAGGTTTGTCCTGCTCCCCATGTCGGTAACACTCTTGAGTATAACAGCCCGCTGGACCAAGCTGTCATCATAGCAGTGAAGGGGCCTGGTTGTGTCTGCAGTGGCTGAAACTGTGGAAGAGTAGAAGGTCCTGGCTGCTGACTGGCTTGCCTCTGAGTCATCTCTGCCATCTGTGTCATGAGAGTGGTCATCAGTGCCATCTGCTATCTCTGAAGCTCTGCCTGTCCTCTGATGACCTCCATCATCTTACGTCTATCCTTAGCTGTGCTCTGAATGAACTCACTCAGGCGTCCTGCAAGTGCTGCTACAGTAATTGCGTCCTCTAATTGTGTCCCTACAGGCTGGGAAGGTGCTCCTATGCTAGCTGACTCAGGAACCACCATCTCTAGATGAGCTGCCTGCTCGTGAGTGACTGGTGGTGACTCCTGCTTCGATCCTCCCGTCAGCTGACTCGAGGCTGACTGCGATCCCCTGGAGACTCGAGGGGAGTAGCTGGTGGTCACATCAGAGAATGCCTTGTACTGCTCCTCAGTCACTAGTCCCATCCTCCTCTGAAGATAGCAGATGTATGGACCGTAGACTAAGTGACGTCCTCCGACCCTCTCAGAGATAACCTCCTCCATCTCACCAATCTAAAGATCTGCAAGGTCAAACTACTGTCTCCTCAGAATAGCAGCCACTGCTCATTGATATAGAAGTGTGAACTCCTCTCTGTACCCAGACCTAGGAATGATAGTCCTGGTGACTATCGCTCTGACCACCTTAGCCTCTGTGGTGAGTCTTGCAGGACCTCTGTCAAAACCTGGGGTGTGCGGTGGTGGAAAGGCAATCAACACCATGTTATCCGGAGGTAGTATCCCTCCCTATGGTCTACAAGGTGGAACGAGGGTCCGATAGGCAGTCTTGTATAGCTGGAAATCTGAAGCAAGAAGTCCGAAGTTAGCTATGAGATCCTCCCTGGTCACATGCTGTGGTTGTCCTCTGAATAGAAACTAAATCTCTGAGCGGTCTCTGGCTACCCACAGAGTAGCATAGAACTCTAGGACGATGTCCTCACTGTACCTGTATGGAGTAGTAACTAGCTCTACTAGCCCTTGCAAGTACGTGAAGTACTACTCCATGTTAGTGCCTGTGGCCCTCCCCATGGCCGGATACCACATGTACTGTTGTGGCACAAATAGTCCAGCCTTGTCCTTTCTGGCAAGACCGGTCCAGTACCTCTCTCCTACAGCAGGGTCCCTGGGGACTAGAACCCAATGCTCGAAGGAGACAAGACGGAGTGACTTAAAGTCCTTCGCAGGAACCTTTAGAATATCCGGCTCTCCGGCTGCCTCTACAAGTCTCTGCAGCCTCCTCGTGCACACTGCACAGGTGCACCTCAGGTCTCCTGCCCGGTGAATAGTCCTCTGCTGTTGTGACTGTGCTTTCTGCTCCTCCTCCTCTGAGGTCTCTGTCTTAGACTTTGAGTCTCCAGACTCTATGCTCTCCTCCTCTGACTCCGCCTGCTGCCTGGAGGATACTTGCTCCGTAGGTCTTGATGACCTCTCCTGACGAGAAGTCGGAGTACCCTGCGACCACGGTGGTAGGCTGACACCTGTAGCCAAGACCTGAGCTACTATCCTCCGTCTGGTACTCCTCAAATCCCGTGGCTCACTGTCTAGCTGCCCAATAATCAACCATGCCCCGAGCATCCTGCGAGCTGTCTCTATAGCCTCTAGGTGTTGTGCAACCCTCAAGGCTCTCTCTGACTCTGGGTCCATCCTAGTCCTCTTCTTGCTCTTGGGCTTCTCTGGCATCTTGCCCTTGCCCTTATCCTGACCTGATCCTGCCATCTATGCTGCTAAAACTATCACTGCACGCACGTAGGTATAGACAGGATGAGCATAGAACCTATGTAAATCTACAAGCACAGCACCGCTAGGAAAGAATGCGCAATAGAAATCCTAGCACTGAGATGAAGGACATGATCACTAGACAAATAAAGCAAAGTAACAACAGTGATCATCGACTATATGTGGTTGGTGCGAGTCATCTAGTGTGCAGTCAAATAATATAAGCAATAAATCTAACTGCAGACTAGATAGGACACAACCCTAGATATGCAATTATAAGGTAGGCATGTAATTTAATTGCAGACTAGGTTGAGCCAATCAATCCTAATTAATGCAACTAAACATGGGCAATTAATCTAGTTGCATCAATTAAGGAAATTGCTCAACAATTAGGGTACAAACGATGAATTGGAGAGAATGTGTGATACCCTGGAGAATACCAAAGCTGAACACCGAAGAACGCAACTGATCCTAAAAAAATGGAGGTTTTGGGGTTCCCGGCAATGGAGGTGGAAGGGAAAAGGGGGAACCTTTACCCTAATCGGTGGTGGAACTCGGCGAGCTGGGCCGGGCGTGCGCGCGGGGAGCAGAGGTGGCGCTGGTGGTGGCCGGGGGTGAGATGTGCGGCGACGATGAGGTGCACAGCGGCGGCGAGACACATGGCGGCGGCGCGGCTTGCGCACGGCAGCGCTAGGGCTCAGGGCGGCGCGGCTGCATGCGAGCGGTGGCACATGCGATGATGAGTGCGGAGGCGGCAGCGCGCGCAGGCGGCGAGCTCGGTGCGGTGGAGGGAGAGATGGCACAGTGACGTCGGTGATGGGATGTGGCGGCGAGTTCGTGCTCTCGGCTTTCGTCGGGAGGAACGAGAAAGAGAACAAGAGACTCCTGAATATTGACCTAGGTCAAAGTGAGATGGATGGTTGAGATCCAATGAAGAAAAGATCAACGGTCACAGATGAGAATGGATTTCGCATTTCAAGCATAGTGACTGGACAGTACAGTCTCTAGACCAGACAGTCCGTTCTGTTCTGGGTCTGCTGGCTTTCCATACAGACAGGACGGTCCGGTCACTTAGACCGTTCTGTCCGGTCTCTATGACCAGACTTCTCAGAACATTGTGCCTCTGGGCACCGACTGGACTGTACGGTCCGAAGATCGAACGGTACGACCACTATAGGAAAATTTGCAGAATCAAGGGATTTCTCCATTTTCTATCACATCCCAACATTTCCATTTTGGATTATGAACCGCTTTCAAACAATATATTTAGATTTCTCAAATTTTGAAAATTATTATAAGAAACTTTGCAAATTAACATAGATTTTATTGGGCTGAATTAATTCCTCTATGTCACAAATGTTTTCAGTTTTGAACAAAAACCTTTTTAAATAAGTTAATCATTTGATTTTATTTGATTTCAATATTTTGTCATTTTTTGATTCAATGTTAATTTGAGAAAATTGAAATCCTTTCAATCAAATTTTATGAATGTACATTTTATTTTAAAATGGGGCTCAACTACCTTTGTCTCCGTGACTCACGTGAATGCATTGTCGGACACTTTCTTCCAAACTTGTTTCATCACATATTTCACCCTACATGCCGTTGATGTATTGAGACTCATTTTCATCCTCATTCATCTTACCTACCGTATGGACGTACCTAGACGTCATACCCTCCATGTCTGCCCCACCTTCCATAAATATTCTTATGGAAAGAAATCCACCCTTCCATAAACATTTCTATGGAAATAAACCCACCTTCTATAAACATTTCTATGGAAAGAAACTCCACCTTCCATAAACATTCATAAGAAAAGAACAAGAGAAATAATTTCCTTTCCATATTTCCTATGCCTTTCATGTTTGCCTCCAATAAATGCATTTATTCCTCTTAATTCCTTTCCATATTGTTACCCCACCAACCCTCACCTCTACTATATATACCAGGCCTCTCCCACGTCCTCTCCATCCCCTCAAACCCTCACCACGCCACCAGGCTGCCGCCGCTCCACCCTGCTCTCGTGTCCAGCAATGCCACCGCCGATTGACGTCTTCGTTCCCGATGATCCACCCATACAAATGCCGCCAAATTTTACATGGTGGTGCGCCCAGATATACTCTACAACATATCCAAAAATCAGCACCATTGAACATCGTATGCCTCCGGGATCTCCATCGCAATGTCAGCTGCTCCCAGATCTGGGCAAATCCAGCACGCGCGACGATAAAACCATCACATTTTTTTCCCAATCCAGAGATGTTCTTGATACATACGACACTCCTAATTGTGTTCCAGGTTCTTGTGATCATCTCCCCTAGAGGGTTCTCCTAGAATGGCCCTGGTGCGACCAGGAACGCGATCTGTGCTCGATCTGCCGCTGGACGACCTCCCCATGATGCAGCCAATCGATCTCCAGTATAGTTGATTTCTGATCCAATTCACCTTGCGTTGCACATGTCCCACATCACTAGGAAGATTTCTGTTTAAACGTTTCCTTTAGCACCAGAGCCAATCATTGGAAACGCGCACATATCTTTTGCACTGTCTGTGCGCAGCCACAATCCTTGTAGCTTTAACCTTGCATATCTTTTGATCCACAACCCTGATTTAGATGATTCTTCCATCTACATTCTTGTATCCAAATAAAATATCTAATTCCAATCTTTTTCCAACCATACCTAATTATCCCATAACTTGCATTGTGTATTTATTGTGTGTATACTTTCTATGTCTTGCGCGAATGAGATTTTTACGCACGGGAACCGTACGAGGATGAAGATGAAGATTTGTTATCACTGAGCAGCAACATCTAATTTAAGGCAAGTGTCCTTGATGCATTTTGATCCTATTATGAATGATTATTTTAGAATTGCATGCTTTTGTCAAATGAATGAGTACCTATTGTTAGGGTTTACTAGTATTGCTTTATCTTTTCCTTGTCGCCTTCAACTAGAGGTTTAATTAGCATTGGGTAGACATGCTTAGTTGCTTATTAGGTTGTTTGGTTCAATTAATATTGACTAATGAATAATGTCATATTGGGGATAATTTGGTAATTCTTTTAGCAACATGGAATTAGGGATCTCAACAAGCTGGATGGAATGGATGTGGTGCCGTTGGCACATGTTGGGTGGTGGTATGCTTGTTGTAGATTATAGGAACCGGTTCTTGGAGCGGTAACCCAGGACAACAATGCCATCACAAGGCTGCTATGGAACAACTTGGCTAATTAATTAGGAGTTCTCCCAATATTGTATGAGCATATGGTGGAGCGGGCAATGGAAGTCAGGAGGACTGTCCTTGTATCTGAATGGCTCAAGAGGGGGCTCCTGGGGTGATGAGCTGCTTGTTGATGGGCTATCACTTATGGATGGGAGTGAAACCTTAGTGAGCGAGTACATACTGGGAGACCCTTTGTAAAAGCCTCATAGTGATCTCTTGACCGCACACCTAAGGAAGTGTGCTAGTGCTTGGCCGGCAAGGAAACATGGAGACTCTAGTCCACCTAGCAACAGGGGATGAAATCATGATTTGTGGGTCAAGTGGCGCAACCTCTGCAGAGTGTAAAATTGTGATGACAGCCATGCTCACGGTCAAGAGCGACCTGCATCCCTGACGAGATTAGTTGGTGGTTTATGGATGGTTATGGTTGGGAATGGTTGGTTGGTGGATGGGATTGGACTTGGCTTGGATAGCACCCTATGGATCAATGGTTGGGATGGCCTCACCTAGTAATTAGGATGCTTTAGGGAATTAAAAGCTCATGCAATAAACCCCTGTAAGCCTCCCTTGGCTTTAGCCCCATGTCATCTTTTCCCCCACTTGCTGAGTATGACATGTACTCACCCTTGCACTATACTACATTGCTGCTCAGCTACAAGAGAAGGTTGGTACATCTATGAAGACGATGGAGGAGACTAGGCATGCGGTCTTCCGGTCGACTTCCTATGGAAACTGAAGGACGCCAACGCTTAGTTTATTCCATTATAATGTAATATTTTATTTTCTTTTGACTTATGGGTTACCCTTGTAATAATATTATTGATTTAATAAAGATATTGTTCTTTTATCATAATTATTGTCCTGTGTGCATGAAAACTTTATCCTGGGCACGCATACAGATGCATTCGGTTTCGGTCGTTGGAACCGGGTGTGACAAGTGGTATGAGAGCTATATTGACTGCCAAACGCAAGCCTAGTTAGAAATGGTCACTTTTTAAAGTACAATTTTACAAACTCTGACTTCTTTCCCCTACTTCCTTGATTATTTAGTTTTCTCCTTTTCTTTTCAAATAAAATGTTTTCACGATATGCCTTGCCTCTAGCTTGTAGAAGTTGTATATTTAGGGATGCCATTTCCCAAGCCTACCATAACATCTTAGGATCATGACCAATCTAATTAAAAATTTAAGTTCACTTTGCTGTTTCACCACTGATAATTTTTGTTTTGTTGAGTTTGATCCTTTTGGTCTTTCCGTGAAGGATCTTGGCACCATGATGCAATAGCTCTTGCGACCTCTACCCGTTGTTGTCGACCCCTTGTAGTACTCCTACACATGCTCTCCTGGCTGCTACATCGACCTCACTATGGCACCGCCGAATTAGTCATCTTGGATCTGAAACTATTGCCAAGCTAGTCTCTAGTTCTGTCATTCAGTGTACCAATAAAGCCACCGAGTTGTGATGCCTATCCACTCGGTTGCCACACTCATTTGCCTTTTGCTTCTTCCAGCTCTCGTGCCATCAAGAACTTTGATTTAATACATTGTGATCTTTGAAATTCTCCTATTGTTAGCATTTCTGATCACAAAAATTACTTAATTATTCTTGATGATTGCTCTCACTATGTTTGGACCTTTCCTTTTCACCTTAAGTCTGACAATTTCATCATACTCTCCTATTTTTTTCTCCTATGTCCAAACTCAGTTCTCTATGCCCATTAAAAGTGTGCAATGTGACAATGGCCAGGAGTTCGACAACTCCACTACCCGCACCTTGTTCCTCACACACGGCGTAGTACTCCGAATGTCGTGTCCTGATACCTCTTCCCAAAAAGGAAGTGTTGAATGCATCATTTTCACCACAAGCAACATTCTGCGCTCCCTTTTATTCTAAGCCGGTGTACCGTCTGCCTATTAGGTTGATGCCCTCCGTACCGCCATTGACCTCCTCAGCATTCACCCAGCCAAAACTCTCCGGTTCTCCACGCCTCACTAGGCCTATCCGGTGTCCCCCCCCCCCTCGCCCACATACTACCACCTTCGAGTGTTTGGATGTCACTGTTATCCCAACCTCATTCAAAGCACCTCACAAGCTCTCCCTTGGATGGGCCTGATGCGTCTTTCTTGGCTACCCATTGTAACATAAAGGTTATTGGCGTCTAGATTTGTCCTCGAACCAGAATATCATCTTGCGTCATGTAGTATTTAATGAATAACCTTATGTGGAACTCGCCACAAAGTCATCTATCTCTGACTATGATTTTGTGGAGTTTATGGACATGATGCCATGACCTGTTGGTGCTCGCCCTTCTGCTGGAATCTCCGATGCTCCGGTTGTTCCTGGTTCTGTTGCCCCTATTGGTGTTTGTTGGTCGTAGTTACGCACCCACTTATATAATGCAAGAGGGTGGTGTACAATTGTAGCATATTTTCTCTTAGAGTATTCCAAGGTTTAATCGAATCCACAATGACCAGTGGGAGTTAAGCAAAGTCATTAATAAAAGATCTAATTAAGCTTCTGAAGATGAGGTTATTTTGTCGGTAGGCTGAAGGTGTGCCGATCAGCGCACCACTATGCTGATCGGCATGTAGGCTTTTTATGTGAAGGATGTTTTAATTCACAGAGTGGCGTAAAGAAAGCTTTTTAGTGAGTTTAAGCAGATATCTACTAGCTGAGATCATAACCAAGAAGGGCAATCAAATAGTATACTAAGTGTGATATCCCGATCTAGAGCTTAATAGGATTGATAGAATACTCGTACCAACAAGTTGCAACTTCTTTTCCGGAAGCTCATCTCAAAAGAACTCCGAGGTTAACCGTGCTTGGCCTGGAGCAATTTCAGGATGGGTGACCGACCGAGAAGTCCGTCCTGGGTGTGCACGAGTCAGGACAAAGTGCGTAGAAAAGACATGTGTTAATCTGTGGGGACAGTCTTGAGATCCTAAATAGCAGCCAGGTGTAAGCGAACCCGGTCTCGGAGGGACGGAACATTACAATTGGTATGAGAGCCGACCCTTGCGGTTTCACGGGCGCCTGGGGTCGTCGTTGCGCAGGCATGGTGTGCATGGCTGGTGTGGATCCGGAGTGGTCACACAGCATGGCACATGCACTGGCACTAGGAACACGGACGTGGCCAAGAGGGGAAGTTCCTGGCCTGGAGTTGACTGACGAGGACGTCGGTCTTCTAAGGTGGTGAGAGTGTGATATCCTGACCCAGAGCTTAATACGATTGATAGAATACTCGTACCAACAAGTTGCAACTTCTTTTCCGGAAGCTCATCTCAAAAAAACTCTTGGGTTAAGCGTGCTTGGCCTGGAGCAATTTCAGGATGGGTGACCGACCGGGAAGTCCGTGTCCCGGGTGTGCACGAGTGAGGACAAAGTGTGCAGAAAAGACATGTGTTGGTCTGTGAGGACAATCTTGAGATCCTAAAGAGCTTCCAGGTGTAAGCGGGCCTGGTCTCGGAGGGACGGGACATTACAATTGGTATCAGAGCCGACCCTTACGATTTCACGGGCGCGTGGGGTCACAGTTGTGCAGGTATGTTGTGCATGGCTGGTGTGGGTCTGGAGTGGTCACACAGCATGGCACATGCACTGGCACTGGGCACACGGACGTGGCCAAGAGGGGACATTCTTGGCCTGGAGTTGACCGACAAGGACGTCGGTCTTCTAAGGGGGTGAGAGTGTGATATCCCTACCTAGAGCTTAATAGGATTGATAGAATATTGTACCAATAAGTTGCAACTTCTTTTTTGGAAGCTCATCTTGAAAGAACTCTGAGATTAAGCATGCTTGGCCTAGAGTAATTTCAGGATGGGTGACTGACCGGGAAGTTTGTCCCGGGTGTGCACGAGTGAGGACAAAGTGCACAGAAAAGACATGTGTTGGTCTGTGGGGACAGTCTTGAGATCCTAAAGAGCTGCCAGGTGTAAGCAGGCCCGGTCTAGGAGGGACGAGACATTACAATAAATGAAATTACTTGGTACAAGAAACCAAAGGTGGTAGATTATGATGCTTTTTTGACAAGCCCTATCATGACCAATCGCCTTAATCGGTTTACCACCATCTACTCTAGACATATCTACTACCATGCATAAGCAAAGTTATATGCAAATCTGGTTCATACAAGATCCAGAGAACTAAGTAAGGAATACTTAGCATCTAAATACTTAGCTTATATACTAAGTAAGAGATAAGAACATGTAAGACCATCAAATCTAGGTGATCAAGTAACCAAAACCATTCCTCAACATACTTAACATTACTTCAATATGATACATTGATAGGGGAAAACCCGAGGTTTGGATCAATCTTCACGGTAGTAGGTATGATGAAGGATAACTTGCTGAAATTCAGCGGGGATAACTAGCTTTATACCTGTCAACGGTTGGGGATGTGGTGAAGAAACGTGGGAGAGGCACCGAATCCTTAAACTCTACTCGATCTCACGAAGTTAGGAGCACAATCCAGGTGGCTTTAGACCTGACCAATGTTGGTTGCGACCAAGCGATAGGGAGAGAGGCACCGAAATCTTGAATGACTTTGACTCGATCTCCGAACGATCGTAGAACCACAAACCAGGAATAATCCACACAAAACGGCGCAGCCAAACTGGCAACCGTAGAGCACGAACTAGGGGGCTCCAGAGGAACCTTTGCATATAGCGGCAAAACGGTCTCTCACAAATCTGTAAAACAAGCAAGAAATTTGGGGTAAGTCACTCAGCTCTTGGTTGGAACACCATGTGGTAGATTTCTTAATTCGTAATAGTCTCAGTTTGGCTTAGATACAACAGATATTTATACTAGGTACACCCCTCCTAGCCAGGTGTGGACGAGAAGTAACTTATTTATGAAGTAAAGAAGTTGAAAGGTGTGAAAACTGCCAATCCCGAGAGGTCTCGCGTGACCTTCAGCCTTCTTGACACTCTTTAGTAAAATGATCATTACTCCTTAATGGGAAGTCAAAACTGACGAGCCGTATCTTGGAGATGAAATTAGACTTCAATATCTTTCCTCGCATGTGCATCATGAATGGTGAAACTGAAATGTTTTATGCGTGTGGGATCTAGAAGTTGAGGCTTGTGTCAGCAGATTGGGTGGTGTTTCAGCTTTGGTGTAACCCATTTCTTTGATGGTGTAACACATCTCCTCTAGTCTAGCAGTATGTCCTTCATGTGTCAACCTTAACAAGACAAATGTAGAACATTTAGGTAGTATAAAATTCTTATTTATATTTGATGCAAATTCAGTAAGGAGAGAGTTTACCTCTTGTTGTAGTTTCTTTGCATGACTTCGTGTAATCGGTCCTTGCAATGGTGCAACCGGTTCTTCTATTGGTCCAGCAGTGATGTGGACAAGGGTTCCCGATCTTCCGATAGGTTCTGATAATCTTGATTAAGGCGGAGGCGATACACAAATCGATCCGGCTTCCGAACGACACGTTCTGAACCCCGCAATCGCAGCACAACGTCTCCTCTGGTTATCAACCGTTCAAGAACGATTGATCTCGCCGAGAAGGCTTATCCTTGCCTGTAAATTAAGAACACAAGCAAGAACAAAGAAGAATGCAACCAAATTTGCAAGTATACGATGAATCTCACAAGTTGGGGTCTCACAAACCGATCAAACGGCAAAACTGTTCTCAACAGAATAATCTAAGCAAAACCCAAACCCTAATAAAGAGGCGGCGGCTGTATATGAGGACCCTAGGGTCGTGCAAGACCCCCTGGACGCAGCCCTAAGTGGGCTCAACTCCATACATGGCCCAAAGACCGATTACGGTGTTGCAGCACCAGGACAGATTCTGGAAGTCGAATTGTTTTGGCGATTGCCGACGGCTCGGGACGAATTTTGACATGGGACCAGTTGGGTTGGAAAGGGCTTTTCGTTATCTTTCCAGACATATATAGAACGTCCAAATCCGAGTCCGTATGCGTCTTGGGCATCCGTTTTAGTGCAGACTGGTTTTGAGCTCCGAAACAGACTCGAAGTCGGTTTTGATTGGGCCTCCACCTTGGCTTGGACGTCCTTGCTGGCCCATCACGTCTCCAATCACCTCCCCAGCTATCTCATCATCATCTCCATGGTTTCTAACAACAATTAATTCATTAGGTAGCAATCTATTCTCAAAATCACATAAAGGAATCATTAGGAACAAGCTCACCCGTAAATTCAGTTGTCGCGCATGAACTTGTATTTTGGTTGGCGGAGTGCTGGGTGTATCCATAAGGGTGATGTCCTCATCAAGCAGCTCCGTAGCTTAGACCATCGTTTACACGAACTCTTCCATTGTTTACATCAGTGGTTGCATGACCAAGCTCTTGGTTTATGTTACATTGCTCAATGTTGCAAGTGTGGCTGGGATGTCCTCATCATCCTCCCACTCTTGAAAAGGAGTTGTCCTCAACTCTATACCTAGTGAGGGCGTGTAAACTGATTCTTCTATGATGTGCACATCATCCTTCCCCTCTTGGAAAGGATTCCACCTCAACTTTTTGTGGAGTGTAGTTTGTTTCTTCATGTTCCTATAGTAATTCCTTGAGCTCTCCCTTCTCTTGTAATGGATATGCTTTTCCATGATGTTTTATCCTCATAAATTGCTATCTTGAACCTATAATCATATAGACAAGTAAAAGTTTTGCCTTTTGTAAACAATATCTGAAAATGTTATGCATAGCTGTCACATCCCAAAATTTTCTATTCTGGAATATGAGCTTTCTTTTTAGAAAAATAGTGATTTTTAACAATGTGTGTTTGGAATAAGATTTTTTTACAAATGATTTCCTGTGGTTCATGAAAATGTTTTATGTAACAAACAATTTTATTTTGTATGAAGAACCTTTAAATAACATAATTAATTTTCTTCTTATTCATGATTTTTGTCAGCTTTTGATTTGAAATCCATTTCGATAAAATCTAAATTAATTTATTGAAGGTTTACAAAATTAAATTATTTTTTGAACAAGGGTTTGAATTATCCATCATTCAATCAGTTCTCGTCTCATTTGAATTGATGATCCAACTCCATACCTATTTTGCTCATATGTCTCGTGTATTCCTTCATATACGTTACAAATGTATCTAGACTCAATGTCAACCACCTTCGTTGCACCTACCGCATCAACGTACCTAGACACAATACCTTCCATGTTTACCCCACCTTCCATAAACATTTCTATGGAAAGAAAACCCCACCTTCCATAAACATTTCTATGGAAAGAACAAGAGAATAAATTGTCCAACAAATAGATTTATTCCCCCTTAATTGTCTTTCCATACTCTTCACCCACCTGCCCCAACCCTCCTATAAATACTAGCCCCCCTCCCACGTCCTTCCCAGACCCTCAAACCCTCACCACGCCGCCAGGCTGCCGCCACTCCACCCTGCTCCCGCGTCCAGCAATGCTGCCACCAACTGACATCAATGTTCCGAGTGATCCACCCATCCAAATACCGCCAAATTTGACATGGAGGTGCGCCCTGATGCCCTCTACATCATATCCAAAAATTAGTACTATTGGACATCGTATACCTTTGGGATCTGCATCGCAATGGCAGCTGCTCTCTGATCTGGGAAATCCAGCACGCGTGACGGTGAAACCATCATATTTTCTCCCAATCCAGAGATGTTCTTGATACAACCGACACTCCTAATTGTGTTCCAGGGTCTTGTGATCATCTCCACCATAGGGTTCTCCTAGAACGACCCTGGTGCGACCAGGAACGTGATCTGTGCTCGATCTGCCGCTGGACGACCTCCCCATGATGCAGCCAATCAATCTCCAGTATAGTTGATTTCTGATCCAATTCACATTGCGTTTAAAATGTCCCACAGCACCAGGAAGATTTCTGTTTAAACGATTCCTTTAGCACCAAGGCCAATCATTGGAAACGCGCACATATATTTTGCACTGTCTGTGCGCAGCCACAATCCTTGAAGCTTTAACCTTGCATATCTTTTTATCCACAACCCTGATTTAGATGATTCTTCCATCTACATTCTTGTATCCAAATAAAATATCTAATTCCAAACTTTGTCCAACCATGTCTAATTGTCCCATACCTTGCATTGTGTATTTATTGTGTGTATGCTTTCTATGTATTGCGCGAATAGGATTTTTACGCACGGGAATCGTACAAGGATGAAGATCAAGATTTGTTATCACTGAGCAGCAACATCTAATTGCAGGAAAGTGTCCTTGATGCATTTTGATCCTATTATGAATGATTATTTTAGAATTGCATGCTTGTGTCAAATGGATGGGTACCTATTATTAGGGTTTACTAGTACTGCTTTACCTTTTCCTTGTCGCCTTGAACTAGAGGTTTAATTAGGTATGGGTAGATATGCTTAGTTGTTTATGGGTTGTTGGGTTCAATTAATATTGACTAATGAACAATGTCATACTAGGGATAATTTGGTAATTCTTTTAGCAACATGGACTTAGGGATCTCAACAAGCTAGATGGAATGAATGTGGTGCCGTTGGCACATGTTGGGTGGTGGTATGCTTGTTGTAGATCCTAGGAACCGGTTCTCTGAGCGGTAACCCAGGACAACAGTACCATGACAAGGCTGCTATGGAACAGCTTGGCTGATTAATTAGGAGTTCTCCCAGTGTCGGTGCAGCATTTGGTAGAGCAGGGAATGGAAGTCAAGAGGATTGTCCTTGTATCCGAATGGCTCAAGAGGGGGCTCCTGGGGTGATGAGCTGCTTGTTGATGGGCTATGACTTATGGACGGGAGTGAAACCTTAGTGGCTAGCATGTACTAGGAGACCCTTTGTAAAAGCCTCGTAGTGATCTCCTAGCCGCACACCTAAGAAAGTGTGCTAGTGCTTGGCCTACATGGCAACATGGAGACTCTAGTCCACGTGGCAACAAGGGACGAAATCATGACTTGTTGGTAAAGTAGCGCAACCTATGTAGAGTGTAAAACTGTCATGACAGCCGTGCTCACAGTCACGAGCGGCTTGGATCCCCCACTTGATTAGTTGGTGGTTTATGGATGGTTGTGGTTGGGAATGGTTGGGATTGGTGGATGATGTTGGACTTGGCTTGGATAGCACCCTGTGGATCGATGGTTGGGATGACCTCACCTAGTAATTAGGATGGTTAGGAAATTAAAAGCTCATGCAATAAACCCCTATAAGTCTTTCTTGTATAGCCCCATGTCATCTTTTCCCCCACATGCTAAGTATGACACGTACTCACCCTTGCTATATACCACATTGCTGCTCAGCTACAGGAAAAGGATGGTACAACTATGAAGACGATGGAGGAGACTAGGCATGCTGTCTTCTGGTCAACGTCTTGTGGGAGCTGAAGGACGCCAACGGTTAGTTATTCTGCTACAATGTAATATTTTACATTTGACCTGCAGGTCACCTTTGTAATAATGTTATTGGTTTAATAACAATATTGTTCTTTTATCACAATAATTGTCCGGTGTGCATGAAAACTTGATCCTAGGCACGCATACAGATGCATTCGGTTTTGGTAGTTGAAACCGGGTGTGACAATAGCGTTCACCTTTGGTTGATTCTTGAAGTGAACAGTTTGTGTTGATGTCCATGTGTGGTGTGTATCATCCTCCCATGATTGAAAACACATCACCAACATGTGTCCACCTGAAAATATTCTATACAAAGGAAAACCAAAGTTGTTCATGTAGTACATGTCCATTCTCTTCTATTGCGAACCTGCAAATAATTTAGTAGTTGGGAGAACAAAAATTTCTTTGAGACCACACAACTGATTAGAAATATCAAACTTTATTTTTGCAATGTCAAAAACTTCAAAGTTTGCTCTGAGGACAAACATGTCATTCTGCCTTGTTTTTGAAATGAAAGTCATATTAAACCAATCAAATATGAAGGAGTAAGGAGAATTGTTTTGCAAATTGATAAACAAAGTTTCATACAACTAATCTGCACTATGCATTTGTCCACTGTAGGAAACACATGATTTTGCTTCTCACATAGTTCCAGCAAGAGAAATTTCTTCAAATATTTGAGTCAGCTCATGTTGGGAAAAGCATTGTTCAAAAGATTTATCACAAAACATAGCAATATTCTCACAACTAATACAAAGTGCATAAACATGGAAATTATTGCCAACATGATCTCCAACCAAATGGAATGAAAACATGCAACTATGTGGTCGGCTCATGAAAAACATAGATGGTATTTCAGATACTTTTTCAAGCATTTCATTTAGTTGAACATATTTACCAAGTGTGATAAAACACAAACAATTCGTATACGATATTTGAGCAAGCAGTTCAGAATGTGTAATTAGTTTCACATGGTCAAATTGATGAGCATCTATGTTCTTAAAAGGATAAGTAACATCATCAAACTTAAAACATTGATATTCAGCTTGCATATTTTCAGCGGTCCTATGTATACAAGTTCGATTCAGTTCAGCAACATAATCATTTGATAAATCATCAAAAGCATTGTCAATCTTATATTTCAAGTAAGCATGGTCCAAAATACCTTTGAAGTCCCTTGAAGGTGCCAAACTCATGGAGGAAACATCTGAATCCTTACCTTCATTGTCGCTGTGATAGGTGCAGTTTTTTTAAAAGATTGGTTCATTTATAAGTGCTACCTTCTTAATATTCTCATCAAGTTCAAAGGTGTAAGTTTAAAACAATGCTTCATCATCCTCCCCCTCTTGAAGAAGAGTCATCCCCGACTCTATTTGTTTTGGAAGAGGACCCATGGCACAATCCTGCATGGCATGAGGCACAACACTAGAGACAAAATTAAAAATGTTAGTGTGAAAATAATCCTCACATGACATGTTGTCATTCTCTCTTTCTTTGTGTGTTGTATCTCTCATGCTCTCAATGAAGTAGCTCTCATCCTCACATTTTGTGGAATCACACAGCTCACTTTTACTTTCACTTGCACTCAATATGGCTATGTGGCTCTCAATCTCACTTGGGTTTTGTTGCAAATCCATATTGCAAACTTGTGGAATTCCATGCTCACAATATTCAGTAGGCAGAAGAATCTCCATTGACCTTGCTGCCTCAATTTGAGGCTCAATTTCAGCATCACTTGAAACTTCTTCGGGCTATACATCATATATTGGATCACCCATGGATTCCCAATCAAGATATGCATCATGATGCTCCATTCCACGGTCAACATCTTGCTGAAATATTTCTTCATCTAAGTTTGGGTGGGTTCTGAAAACAGGGCCAAAAACACCTTCTCCTTGCTGTCCACCATGGTCATGATGACCATTGATGTAATAAGGATCAGCACTCCCGACAAAAGAAACTGAACCATTGCTGCCATGAAAGGTGGTTGTGCTATGGTGTCTTGGAGTACATTTTTTCACAGCCGGGAGATGTTCATTCAACATCCTCTCCATAGCAAGAATAAAGGAGTCTCTAAATTGCTGTAGTTCAGCTCGCACAACGGGTGTTGCTACATCTGTGTCATGCTTTCTCCCATAAACTTGTGATTTTGATCCTGCCATGTTAGAGCATTCCATGAAAAAAGTGGAATAGGAAAATATTTTGTGGAATCTCACAACCTCACCTCTTACTCACCAAAATTCTTACAAGTTCTAAAGGACTTGTGAGTGTGCTCGTGTAGCAGTGCCACGACTGTGATTAAGTGGTTGAATGGTTTACGAGTCGAGAGGTCTAGTTTTGGTATATGGTGGAGCTTGGATGGCTGACAAGGAAGGCTTGTAGTACTGAAAATTAAGTGTTGTAAACCCACACAATAATGTGTAGTTGTTGCTAACTGGACCACTAAAATATATTCTGAAAATTGCAGCAATGATAGCAACCACTCAACCCTTGTTCTTTCTCTCTCTTTTTCTTTTCTTTTGTAACTCGTATCTTGCTGTACTTTCTCTTTTTTTCTCTTTTTTTTATTAATGATAACACAAGGGTGGGGAACAACTGAAACACAAGTTAACGAAAATGGTGATCAACAACACAATGGAGAAAACAACACAAAACTAGCAATACTACACAAAGGTTTGGGTTCTTTTTTGTGGCTGTTTGGTGAACTCTAGGTAGGGAACATATAACACGAGCTGGAGAACAATAAAATGATGATGAACTGGGGAATAATATGGGTATTGTACCTACCGTGGCAACCTGAAATCTGATACCAAATGATAGGGGAAAACCCGGGATTTGGCCCAATCTTCACGGCAGTAGGTACAATGAAGGATAACTTGCTAAAATTCAGCGGGGATAACTAGCTTTATATCTGTCAAAGGTTGGGGATGTGGCCAAGTAACGTGAGAGAGGCACCAAATCCTTGGACTCGACTCGATCTCACGAACTTATGAGCACAATCTAGGTGGTTTTAGACCTCACCAAGGTTGGTTGCGACCAACCAATCGATAGGGAGAGAGGCACTGAAACCTTGAAGGACTTCGACTCGATCTCCGAACGACCATAGAACCACAAACCGGGACTAATCCACACAAAACGGCACAGCCGAAGTGGCAACCATAGAGCACGAACTAGGTGGCTCTAGAGGAACCTTTGCATATACCGTTAAAACGGTCTCTCACAAGTCTATATAGAACAAGCAAGAAATTTGAGGTAAGTCACTCAGCTCTTGGCTGGAACACCATATGGTGGATTTCTTAATTCATAATAGTCTCAGTTTGACTTAGATACAGAAGATATTTATACTAGGAACACCCCTTCTAGCTAGGTGTGGATGAGAAGTAAGTTATTTATGAAGTAAAGAAGTTGAAAGGTGAAAACTGCCAATCTTGAAAGGTGACCTTCAGCCTTCCTGACACACTTCAGTAAAATGATCATTACTCCTTAATGGGAAGTCGAAATGACAATCCATTTCTTGGAGGTGAAAGTAGACTTCAATATCTTTCCAAGAATGTGCATCATGAATGGTGAAACTGAATTGTTTCATGCGTGTGGGTGTCACACCCGCTTTTAAGGACAAAACCAAGTGCTATTCATATGTATGCCCAGGAACAAGTTTCACACATATCGATAGTAGGTGCATAACAGTATAACAAATGTCATTATTACAAGGTACAATTCTTACATAAAAGATTGTCTTTAAAGACTAAAACGACTCTCAAACTAAATAGCAGCGGAAAACACCATAACACCACAGGCAATCGACCGAGGGCACGCTCATCTAGTAGTAGTCTTCATCAGTGTAGTCCATCTCTCCATCTTCTGAGCAGCAGTTTATAGTATATAGCAACGAAGGGAAATAGAAAGGGTGAGCACATGCCATACTCAACAAGTGGGGGAAAATATGACATACAGGCTTAATAGAAGAAAGGCTAACATAATGGTTCATTTGCATAAATGAGCACTACACCTAAGATCTTTTGGATAGCACTCCTATTTACTAAGTGAAAAGTTGTCCCAAGTTATCTCATCAAACCAACACTACAGGTTATACCGCCTGTAGCCAACCATGGGTTAAACCGCCCAAAAGAAACCATACTACAGGTGACACAGCCTGTAGCAAACCATGGGTTAAAGCGCCCATAAGAAACCATACTACAGGTTACACCGCCTGTACCGAACCAAGGGTAACACCACCCAAACCAAAATTGGCTACCCACCAAGTTCACCCATAAACAACCATCCTAAATGTGTGAGGATCCATGCCGCTAATGATCGTGAGCACGGCTGTTATAACAGTTTGACACTCTGCAGAGGTTGCACAACTTTACCCACAGGTTGGTGATTTCATCACTATGCAGTGACAAGAGAGTCTCCATGTTGCCCAAATCATACTACCATAGGTGTGAGGCCAAGAGATCACCATAAGATCTTTCAAAGAGCTTCCCATCTTGCAAACAATCCATGCTAAGGTTTCACCGTTGTGGAATTAAACCGTTCCAACAGAAGCCCCCTCTGGCGCCGTGGCTAGGAGTGAACCGTCCTTCGCCTGAGTCCAAGAGTAAACCGTCTCGTCCTCATCCCACGACTGCCCACAAAACTGGGAAATATCTTGATACTCAACCAAGCCTACCCATATCAGACCTGTGCTTTGCGCTGTTTTCCTGGGTGGCCGCTCCACAAACTACTCTTGTGATCCCAAGCAGGTACCACCATAATTCCACAGTACTATACCGAGTACACGTGCATACCCGCACCATCCTTGTCATCCTCCTGCTTGGATCATCTAGGTTCCATGTTGCTAAAAAGGATTACCCATCCCTCATGATCATTATGTTCAAGTGAGCCATTACTCAAGATTAACATTAGACACTTCCAAACCCGACATAGCAAACTAAGCATGACGTACCCATTCTAACATACTACACCAGAACCCAGGTGACAAGGAATAATATGGAACAGGACGATGACACATAGGATTCAATATTAACAAGCATGCATAGAGATAGAGAGAAATGTAAAACATAGGTTCAATATGCATCAAGGACACTTGCCTGGTTTCCCTTGCTACTGCTCAAAGTCTTCAAGATAGCGATCTCGGAAGTTCTCTAACAGCGGTTCGTCTACTCAACATCACACCGAAAACACAAGCATACAAACAAACTAAGAAACAACTGAACACACAGTAACAAACAACAATGAAAACAAAACTACGAAAAAGTACGGGTTGCTATGATCGTGTGAGCGCTAGAATCGCCTCAATCCGAGTTACAAGTAAAAGTTACGAAGGTTTAAAGTTCTAGGGTTAAAATAATAAATTAGCAAAATATTATGAAACAGTACGAATAATTAATATTAAACACCACGATCCCTCTGGTGCAAGAATTTCACAGTTCTGAGCTACGGTTGAAAAGTTATGACGATTTGAAATTTTAAGGGTTAAAATGTAAACACAGACAAGTTTAGGGGCCTAAAAGTAATTTTAGAAAAGTACAGGGACTAATTTGTAAAATATCAGGGTGAAAAATATAATTTATGGAAAATCTATGGACTAAAATGTAAAATGAAAGGACTAAAATATAATTAATATTAAGTCCAGGGTTGTTTCTGTAAAAGTATAGGAGTACAATATAATTAAAAATAACTACAGGGGTGTTTTTGTAAAATTATAGGACTAAAATATTATTTAGAAAAAGTCTAGGAGCTTTTTTGTAAAAATACAGTCCTGAAAAATTATTATATAAAAAGTCAAGGTCCTAAATATAATTTTGTAAATGTTCTGTAAAATTTTCAGGATTAAAAAGTAATTAAAACAAAGAGGAGGGGCCTAAACAAAAATCTAGCATTTTCTAGTAATAAAAAAAATTAATAATAATTAATAAATAAAATATATAAAAAAACTAATCCTGGCTCATGAACCACGGGGGTGCTCTGGTCCACGGTCCACGGTGGACTGGGGCCATACCCCTTCGGGCCATCTAATCCTGGCCGTCGATCCTAGATCGGACGGCCGGGATGGCTCCGGCGAGGGATGGCGGTGCCGGCAACCAAAGAAGGCGGCGGCGGCCATTGAAGGCACGCGGGAGCTCGCGGGGAGGGAGCTCTCGGGCACGAGAACCGAAGGGGAGGGGAGAGAGGATGGCGGCGAGGAGCAGCGAGCTCACCGAGGAGGTCGCGTGCGGGCGGGGAGGGCCGAGGAGGCCGGGCGACGGCGGGGATTCGTCGGTGGGCTTCGGCGATGGCGGGCGACTCGCTGCGGCGGCAGCGCGGCTACGGCGCTGCGACGGCGGGGGAAAGGCGGCACAGGAGCATGGCGCCAGCCTTTTATAGGCGCATGGCCCTAGGCTTGCCTTGGCACGCACGCCGAGGCAGGGCGGCGGCGGCGGCTGGGCCCGGCACGATGGCTAGGGTTTACGGGCAGGGCGCAGCGCATGGGTGGACTGGGCCGAGCGGCGTGCGAGCAGGCTGACGCGCTGGGCCAGGCAGTCCGACGGGGTGGGCTACGCGATTGTGCCAGGCAAGATAGAACAGAGGGGAAAGGAGAAAGGAGGAATGGGCCATGCGGGAATGAATTCGGCCCAAGGTGGAAGAAGGGGGAGGAGGGGAAAGTGCTGGGCCGCAGGGTGATATTCGGCCCGTGCTAGCGCAGCCTGAGGGGGAGGGAGAAAGGGAGAAGTGTGCCGGGAGAGGGGAATTTGGTCCAAAAAGGCTGAGGGAGAGAAGGGAATTTCAGCCGAGAGACCTGAAAGATTTTCTTCTCCTTTCTATCTCTATTTTCTAAACCAAACGAAATCAATTTCTAATTGAATTTTCAAATAGTTTTTCATACCACAAAAACCTAATAATAATAATAATAATAATAATAATAACTAAATTAATTTATTTACTTTTAGAAAATAATTCTTTTGCCTAAAATAAATGATAACACTAATTAATTTAAATTAAATTTTAATCCATTGTGAAAAATTTTAAAATTTAGTGAAATTTAGGTCACATGCCAAAATTTAAAATTTGGGGTGTGACAAGACTACACCCCTTAGCAGGAATCTCATCCCGAGATTGTGCGTGGCTAGAAAGAAAATGGTACAGGCAAACTCGTTTCTCATTCTTCATCTTTAAACTCGATTGACTTGATTGATTGATGGTGTCCACTTCTGCAACTTCTCCAAACGAATCTTGATGCCCTATATCTTTCAATTGTGTTCTCCCATGTTGATAAGGTGAGTGGTAATCTCTACCCCCCTTAAGTTGACACTTGGAATTAAACAATAAAAACTACCAACGCTTGTCCTTCAAGGGTAATGACTTCTTATTCTTCAGCAAGGTAATAGGTAGGTTGCATTTGGCCAAATACTTAGATTATATGAAAGAATACAATGCTCCCAAAACCAAGCAAAACTATAATAGGGTTTGGGTCGACGAGTAACGTACCAAGAACAACGTTTGGGGCTTCTTGAGCATCATCAAACGCACATGCTTGACACGGCTATCATAGTTCTCCACAGATAATGTTGGCGTAGAATTGACATTGCGGTTAGGAGGTGGTCTTGCACCTTGCGCTGGAGTAGCACTAAGGTTATGCTCGTGACGCCTGTTAGCATAGTGACCCTCCTTTCCACACTTGAAGCGAATCTTGGTTGCTGGGCTCTGATGTATATTGGCCTTCTTGGATGGGTGACATGTAGGGGCTTCAAAATCCTGACATATTATCTATCTTTGTGGTGTAGAGAATCTTCGATTTGTAGGCTGCACTCCAGGTTGAGTCTCTTCCTGTCCCAACTCTTGTGCCTTCTAGCACCTATTAGCATAGTGCCGCTTTTCTGTACATCTATAACAAATTCTATTAGTAGGCACTGCTTGACCTTCAGTGGATTCCTGGCACATCTGCATTTTTGAGAGAGCGGTTTGTCCATTGACTAGTGTTGTACTCTGGTTTTGGTGTTGCCTTGAACATGGAGTTTGTCCCAATAGTGGAGAATTATTATAAGTTCTAGAAGGTCCATGCAGAGAATAGTGACTCATAGCTCGACTAAGGGTGCCATCTTCAACTTGATTCTTGAATAAATATAATCCTAATTCTGAAGGAGTAAGCTTCTTTATTGGGCATTTTCCAAAGTAATGGCCGTACTGCTCGAAATGGTAACACATTATGTCCTTACTTGAACAAGTTTCAAACCAGTGACCATGTCGACTACAAGTAGAGCATTGGATTATTGTAACTGGGGGCTTTGAAAAGGCAACATTGGGGCCTTTGTGATAGCAGCTCATCTCCCTTGAAGGTTGCCACTTCAATTCAGATTCACTCAGGTTGCTTCGAAGAAAACACAGTTGTCCACAAAGTTTACAACAATGGCAAGCTTCCTCAACTCTATCGGCCTTGTACTTCTTCTTGGAGCGCTCACTTGGTGCCTTGCTAGTTCCATCCTTGGCAAACTTCCTCTTCTTTCGTGGCATGGATTTTTCTTCTAGGGGTGACAACTCCGGAATCGTTTGTACGATGCTATAAGTTGTGTGTTGCCTCTTCTGTAGGGAGATCCCACTCTTATGACTGTTGTTTGGAGCTGGTGATGGTAAGGGTGAACAGTCTTGGGTATTGGCGTCATCCTTACCGATGTTACACCCAAGAGTCCTAGTTGTTGAGCTCAACATCTGATAGAATGTTGTTTAGTCATAAGTGACAAGAGTAGAACAGAATGATGGAGGCGAGATGTCAAACGGTAGAGAGGAAAGATACCCCCAAACACTAAACTAAAACTAGATATAACTTAACATGCTATAAGAAAGCCAAACGCTTTGCAAGCACACCAACACTCAATCAAAGATCCAACTCAAACATAGCACACCACAAGCAACACAAGCATACCGTTAGCAGCGTTCTATATCATGATTACTCTTCTAAAAAGGGAATGATCCTAAAGCATTATCCTAGGGAAGAGCCTTTAACTTCTTGTTGATGTAGAGTGATGACCAATGCCATTCGCTTGGGAAGAGCCTTTAACTTTCATCTTCGAATCTTCAAGACCATCAACCTTGTTCATGAATGTCTGGTTTGGTGACACTAACATTTTGAAAAGGGGAAAAGAACTAGTAGGAATAGCATTTGTTCAACCGTTTTGCGAATAGACCAGAAGGAGAAAGGATGAAGATAGGATGGAAGGATTTGTGAAATAAAAGTTTTCCAAATACTAGTTTTGAAAATAGAATCTATGGCGCGACCATTCTATCTAGGTTTTAAGGACAAAACCAAGTGCTATTCATATGTGTGCCTAGGAACGATTTTCACACATATCCACAGTAAGTGCATAACAGCATAACCAATTTCATTATTACAATGTACGATTATTACATAAAAGATTGTCTTTAAAGACTGAAATGACTCTCAAACTAAATAGTAGTAGAAAACACCATAACACCACAGGCAATCGACCGGGGACACGCTCGCCTAGTAGTAGTCTTCATCGATGTAGTCCATCTCTCCATCTTCTGAGCAGCAGTTTATAGTATATAGCAACGAAGGGAAATAGCAAGGGTGAGCACATGCCGTACTCAACAAGTGGGGGAAAATATGACATGCAGGCTTAATAGAAGAAAGACTAACATAATGGTTCATTTGCATAATGAGCACTACACCTAAGACCTTTTGAATAGCACTCATGTTTACTAAGTGAAAAGTTGTCCCAAGTTATCTTATCAAACCAACACTACAGGTTACACCGCCTGTAGCCAACCATGGGTTAAACCGCCCAAGGGTTACACCGCCCAAACCAAATCTTCTAATAATAAAATAAAATTAATAATAATCAATAAATAAAATAAATAAATAAAACTAATCCCGTGGACTAGATCCACGCCATGGACTAGGTTCACGGGGCTCGTGAACCACGGGGGCGCTCCGGTCCACGGTCCACGGTGGACCGGGGCTATACCCCTTCGGGCCATCTAATCCTGGCCGTCGATCCTAGATCGGATGGCCGGGATGGCTCCGGTGAGGGGTGGCGGCGCCGGCAACCAAAGAAGGCAGCTGCGGCCATTGAAGGCACGCGGGAGCTCATGGGGAGGGAGCTCCGGGGCACGAGAATCGAAGGGGAGGGGAGAGAGGATGGCTGCGGGGAGCGGCGAGCTCTCCGGTGAGGTCACGCGGAGCGGGGAGGGCCGAGGAGGCCGAGTGACAACGAGGATTCGTCGGTGGGCTTCGGCGATGGCGGGCGACATGCTGTGATGGCAGTGCGGCGACGGCGCTGCGAAGGCAGGGGAAAGGCGGCGCGAGAGCATGGGGCCCGCCTTTTATAGGCGCATGGCCCTAGGCTTGCCTTGGCACGCATGTAGAGGCAGGACGGCGGCGGCGGCTAGGGTTTGCGGGCAGGGCACAGTGCACGGGTGGACTGGGCCGAGCGGTGGGCGAGCAGGCTGGCGTGCTGGGCCAGGCAGTCCGCCAGGGTGGGCTGCGCGATTGGGCTAGGCAAGACAGAACAGAGGGGAAAGGAGAATGGAGGAATGGGCCGCGCGGGAATGAATTTGGCCCAAGGTCGAAGAAGGGGGAGGAGGGGAAAGTGCTAGGCCGCGGGGTGATATTCGGCCCATGCTAGCGCAGCCTGAGGGGGAGGGAGAAAGGGAGAAGTGGGCCGGGAGAGGGGAATTCGATCCAAAAAGGCTGAGGGAGAAAAGGGAATTTCAGCTCAGAGGCCTGGAAGATTTTCTTCTCCTTTCTATCTCTATTTTCTAAACCATGCAAAATCGATTTCTAATCGAATTTTCAAATAGTTTTTCATACCACAAAAATCTAATGCACTTAACCAGTATGAATGCAACAAACAACAACAACAACAACAACAACAACAACAACAATAATAATAACAATAATAATAATAATAATAATAATAATAATAATAATAATAATAATATAACTAAATTTATTTATTTACTTTTAGAAAATAATTCTTTTGCCTAAAATAAATGATAACACTAATTAATTTAAATTAAATTTTAATCCATTATGAAAATTTTTAAAATTTAGGTCACATGCCAAAATTTATAATTTGGGGTGTGACAGTGGGATCTAGAAGTTGAGGCTTGTGTCAGCAGATTGGGTACTATTTCATCTTTGGTGTAACCCATCTCTTTGTTGGTATAACACATCTCCTCTAGTCTAGCAGTATGTCCTTCATGTGTCAACCTTAACAAGACAAATGTAGAACATTTAGGTAGTATAAAATTCTTATTTATATTTGATGCAAATTCAGTAAGGAGAGAGTTCACCTCTTGTTGTAGTTTCTTTGCATGACTTCGTGTAATCGGTCCTTGCAATGGTGCAACCGATTCTTCTCTTGGTCTAGCAGCTCCGTAGCTTAGACCATCATTTACACGAACTCTTCCATTGTTTACATTAGTGGTTGCATGACCAAGCTCTTGGTTTATGTTACGTTGCTCAATGTTGCAAGTGTGGCTGGGATGTTCTCATCATACATACTACAAGATTCATCACTATCTAGTAGGCCTACCTTGGTACATTACCTCAAGCACAAGTGGTTCTTGAAACTCCAGGCCTATGACCTTGTGATCATGTACTTGGCTAGGTTAGCCAAGCTAATCCTAGCAACTAGAGATGTGAAGAACGAGGCAAAGCCTCGGTGGCTCTAAACTCACGAGATCTGTTGTCCCTCAGCGACATATCTCCTGGCCTTACAGTTTACAAGTATTTATATAGGTACAACTCGAGATAGAGTTGGTTTCTTGGGAAAAGGGCCACATGCCGATCGGCATGATAGACATGCTGATCAGCACACTCTGTAATAAGCCCAATTTCTCTTCTATGTCAGTTCCCAAGCGTTCTGTAACTTCCATGTGAGACCTCTCATCAGGTTTTTGAAATACAGTCTTGTATTGCACGTTTGAATTCTTTTATCTCTTCACAAAGCATATCTCCAAGATTTATGCAAATATATTCCTTCTAGAAAGTCCCGAGGAGTGGGCCAGTCTTGATCAGCGCGGGATCACCCATGTGTCGATCGACACGGACACGTGCCGGTCGGCACCGGGGCCTTCTCTACTATAGTTCACCTCTTCAAAGTCCAAGTCTGCTGGAAATGTCCCAAAATTGTCGTCTTTTCACCTATTTCTGCAATAAATCTCTAGAATGACAAATGTACAAATATTCTACCTGTTTTAGGGGTTAATGGCCTATAATGATGATATTTAAGCTCTAAACAAGACGCTTTTGATGCATAAAATAGCACATTAACTAGCATCAACAGCTCCCCCACACTTGAATCTTTCCTCGTCCCTTAGCATTGTGAAGAATCATAGGAGCAATTAAAATATGCATAAGTTGAGCACTTAATTATTATAGAGTAGAATCAAATTTATTATTCAGCAAACTATTCAATATACGGGCATATAATCTTGAAAATACCTTTCCACACACGTAAATCATCACTTAAAAATGCATTGTGAGCAAAAGAACTGTCCTTCTCAAATTATCAAGTAAAATACATAACTCCCCTTTCACTCATCCTAACATCTACTTTAATGAAAAATATTTTATGTGTAAGGCAATATGAGTAGCTAGGTGAGGAATTTCAAGGAAAATAGACATATATTCACAATATATTGTAAAATTAAGAAGTAACTCAACATAACGTATTTTCTCTATTGGTTGTCTGTCTGTATTGTTCCAGTTGGTAGTGTTGATCTGGGCATCGGAAGTGCCAATTCTAAACTTAACATAACGTATTTTTCTTGCCCTCTATGACTTCCTCATCGACAGTGCCAATCCGAGGATCGATAGTGCTGATGCGGGACGTCGAGAGACCCAACGGCTTGTTTTTGAGCCTATCCTATCGGTAGTGCCGATCTGGGCATCGGCAGTGCCAGTGCGGGGCGTTCAAAGCCCTAACGACTAGTTTTTGAGCCTCTCCTATTTATACCCCCTTCGTTCTCAATTGTTGGAGTGCTGAAAACACATCAAAGAAACATCTATTTGAGCCAAGAAAACACCTCTCCACTCCCCATTGCTTAGTGCTATACCTTGTGGGTGAGATTTGGTGAGAGATTGAGAGAGAAAAAGCAAAACTCTATTGTTGAGAACTTGAGCAAGAAAACAATCATTGTGGCATTTGTTACTCTTGGGGATTCGTCCCCTAGACGACAAGGCATTGCCCGGTGAGCTCCCAATCGTGTGGTGAGCCACGGGAAGTTTGTGAAGCTTTCAATTAACCTCCGAAAGGAAAGGAATTAAGAGATAGAAATTTGAGGAAAAGGGTTGAAAGAGACCAGTTGACGGTCGTTAAATACCAATTTCGACCATCAATATAGCCACAAATAAGGGAAGACTTAGCATTTCATACACGCATGTTAGCTAAATTTAATAAGATTCCACATGTCCTTGGAGATTTATGTGCATGTAGAGAATATATACAAAAGGAGTGGAGAAATGGAGCAAGATCCGTGTAATAACATTCCAACAAATGAGAGAGCGCCAAACGGACTCTCTATGGATGAATGACATCGCTACATATTATTTCTCTGGAGAACACCAACTTAAATTAGAAGAGGACCCACCTGTCAGCCACCTCAAGAAAGCATAGAACCAATGGGACCAACTCCAGGACGGGCGACCGGGCCCTCTGGTCGGCCGACCTGGTCTTGAGGCCTTCTTAGTCGGGCTTCCATATGTTGACTCCTGAGCTCTTTGGCAACATCGGTGCATGGTGGTTCCGTGGTGGTTACTCCTTAGTACCGACATATGGCCCCTATAAATAGAGGGGAGTGCCTCCCACTTCAACACACACCAAGAATTATTCATTCTCTAGCATTACACTTAGTCTTCAGGTCCTAGTGGAGTTTAGGATAGAGGAGAGCTGACTAGAGGTCCTTGATCTAGTCTTCGAGTTTTAGGTATAGTTCCACACTATCCCTCCCTAGTAAGACTTGTTCCTTTTTATTAATAGAATTATCTTCTTTACTCCTTGTGCTTTATTGATTTATACTAGTGTGATAGTCATGTGCTTTATATATGGTTATTTCCTAGTCATGTTAGGTTGTTACACGCTTCACATACGTATGCTAATCAACCTATGTCCTTACACTCGTGCAGTGCATATTGTGGATAGACATGATTTAGTCCATGACTTGTTAATCCGTAGGGTTAGGGTCATGTGTACTATAGTCTGTAGCTTGTTAATCTATAGGGTTAAAGCTATGCATGTCCTAGCCCTTTACTTGTTGATCTGTAGGGTCATAGTTATGCATTCTTTAATACTTGACTTGTTGATCTATCGGGTCAGAGTTAAGTGTACTCTTATTCTAGACTTGTTAATCCGAAGGCCCAAAGTCCTATGGGAATCGAGAGTATTATTTAGTAATGCAAGCATGGTGCTTAGGTTGATAATGTCTTTGAGTGTTTGGTTGCCCCATGAACTGGAATAGGTGTGGCGGTAAGGACTTAATTGCCTTTTGTCACGTGTCCTAGTAAAGGATTGCTAGTAGGTGGTGACAGCCCTGTTGTTCTTATTAATCCTCCCTGTATCGGCATGGCATAGGACTTAAGCTTGTATGTGTTGCATGTAACTAACCTATAGGCAGGAGTATAGAAGTACATAGGGACGCAACTTAACTCTTCCTAACCCACTTAACCTAGACTTTGGACTAATGTTAGATTGCATTGTTCTATGTGTCACTACCCATTATCATTTATTATCCTTACCCCTATTTATGACTTTGGTATATTATTAGTTATATGGTTATGAACATGCTGTCTCTTGACCGCAGCCTTCCCTTGGGAGAACTATAAATGACAACCATTGGAGTAATCCAGTGGTGAAATGCTACAACAGGATGTCCGTGCGCTTGCGGATTTAACTTGTCAACACTAACCATCTGTTGAGTTCTACCAACAAGTACTTCTGGTGCCTATTCAGTCTATTTATTTTGTGTGACTAAGCAACTGTCAACTAGACCTGACTCAAGTGTGACCAAGCCCCTCAACAGAGACGTACGACTTATTTAAGGAGTCCAAAACTTCGGTAAACAAATCTTGTGTCTCTATGTGGAATATATACCTTGTTAGACAATCGGGCGGCCTACCATAAGGGAACAAACCGCGTTACCTTGGAGCACAAGGCAATTGGAGATAGACTTTCTATATAAATCCTTGTAGACTACGAGTAGGACTCTTTATGTACCCCCCTGTCGACGGGATATATAAGGCGGCAGGGTCCTCCCCATCGAGGGCACCAATTTACATTGCAATACAAACCATAGAATATAGGACGTAGGGTTTTTACTCTGATCGAGAGGTCCCGAACCTGTATAACTCGGTGTCTTGTGTTACCATCATAGTTCTTAGTCCTGACGTAGCCCTATAAATATATTGCCAAGAATAAGTCTTGACAGTTGGCGTGCCAGGTAGGGGGAAGGCTCACTAGAATTCTCCGTTGACTATGATGGCCTAAATTCCCAACATCCAGTACTCGCCGGACTTCAAGATCTCCTTTGGATCGCTCAACTTCACTGTCGACACCAACGAAGAACTAGGTTTGGAAAACAACCGATCTGACTCGACCGCAACCGGTTCTATGGCATGATCACTGACTTTGTTAGATATGATCGTAGCATTGTTTCCACTCGGATTCGCCGACACAGACCTACCAACAGGGTACGACTCCAAGTCGGTTCGTTCCTTTGATGAGGACTCGGATGGATCTGCTTGCTTATATCCTTTGACCGTAAACGTGGTCGAAGTAGATGAGAATCTGTGGCAGAGATGGTCGCGAAGAAGACGGCCACGCTGAAGACGGTCACAGGGAAGAAAACCCCCCAAGACAACAACTCATCGGCAGGACACCACCGCCGAGCGAGAGGATCGTGAGGATCTCGCCTCGTGCAAAGACTAGATCTTGGACAACTAGAGATCAAAGTAGATGGCATTAAGGTCTATGACACTCCGCAGAATAACATCACTGGGACAAAATTGTTACTCGACAGCTTGATGGATGATGAGGCATACCAGACCCCCGTGATGAAGACAGCTGTAACCATGCTCAAAGCGGCTGCCATTCAAGAGGCTCACAAAGAGCCACCTCAATCAGTAGCAAGCTCCAGCCATGCTACCTCACATAGTCGTCGAGGACACCGCGATCTGAGAGACTTGCTAGGGTCTCGTGATCTTTGAAATGTCGTCAATTCTCATCATGACGAGCAAGCTCGTGATAACCGCCATCATGAAGAAGAGCGGCGTGACCAAGGGGATGATTATCATCACGACGACCGATGAGATCCACCTCCGAGGGATAACCGCAACGACCGACAAGATTCACCTTTGAGGGATAACCACGACGACTGATGAGGTCCACCTCCAAAGGATAACAGCGATGACCGACGAGGTCCACCTCCGAGGGATAACTGCGACGACCGACGTGAACATGATGATCAAGATCGGCATGAAAACTACCATGAGGATAACCATCACCGCTGCCACGATGATGATGTGGGTCCGTGCCATAGCCGTTGTACTCCCTCCATATTGTGATCTCTAGACCGATGGCATAGGACTCCGTCTCTTATCAATGGCGAGTTCAACAGAATAAAGGCTTATACCCCCGAGCTATGCAAGTGCAAGTTTCCAAGGAGTTTCAAGCCTATTGCTATCGAAAAGTATGATGGCCAAACCAACCCCAAGGAGTGGCTCCAGATCTATAGCACGGCTATTCGGTCTGCTGGGGGAAACACCTATGTCATGGCTAACTTCTTGCCAGTCTGCTTTGACCTGCCGTTCGGATTTGGCTCACGTCTCTTCCTGAGAACTCGATCTCCAATTGGGGGTGGGGGGGCGGGGGGAGCTCAATAAGAAGTTCATCGAGAGTTTTTAGGCTGCCTACAATCACCCGGGCAACCACTTCGACCTTACTCAACTCAAGCAGAAGCCCGACGAACCCTTGTATGACTTCATCAAGCATTTCTGCACAAAAAAAAAATAGAAATCCCCAATGTTCCTGACCAACAGATCATTAATGCCTTCCAAGGAGGGTTGTAGAGTGATGACCTGGTTCGGGAGATCCGTTGGCGGAATCATAACCTCGATTTGACCGCTCGGGAGTGTTTTGAGATTGCGGACAAGTATGCTTTGGGGGACTCAGCTCTGCACGACATCCAAGGTAAAGGGAAGGAGAAACGCCAGGACAAGACCGGGTCCTTCAAAAAGAACAAGAAGAGGAAAAATTATAACATACTGCTGTAGACCGATCCAAGAAGAATCCGCGGATGAACCAGCAAACCATGGATGACTTGTTGAGTGGCGCGTGCCTATGTCACCCAAAGGGAAACCACAAAGCAAAGAATTGTTACCGTCTAAAGGGCTTTGCAACTGCTGCGCTGAAGGTGGCCAAAGACCCACAAGGGCAGAACGACAAGGACAAAGCAAACGATGACAGCGACAAGGATGAGGAAGGAGAGTTTCAGGAGCCCCAGATGGAAGTCAACTTCATCTTCGGAGGGCCTGACGCCTACACGTCCAAACGCAAACACAAGCTGGAACTGCGAGAGATCAACTCTGTGGAACCAGCTGCACCCGAGTACATGAAGTGGTCCTAGGTTCCGATCACTTTTGAGTGGTCAGATCACCCCAGGCACTTGCCCAGACCGGGTTGCTACCCGCTTGTGCATGCGGCAACTTTGGAGGAGGTCAAGTTCAATAAAGTACTCATCAATGGAGGAAGCAACCTTGACTTGATTTTCACCAAGACCCTCAGAGAGCTAGGCTCGATAATCGCCGACCTCAAACCGAGCACCTCTCCCTTTCACAGGATTGTGCCAGGCAAGACCTCAGTGCCGATAGGGCAGATCACTCTACCTGTCACATTCGGCACCCGAGAGAACTTCAGGACCGAGCATATCGTCTTCCAAGTAGCTGATTTTGAGTCTTCCTACCATGCTATCATTGGCAGACCGGTGATAGCAAAGTTTATGGTGGTCCTGCAATATCCATACCTCACCTTGAAGATGCCAGGCCCCAAAGGAATCATTTCCCTCCACTCTAATCTTCAGAATTTTTTTGATTGCGACGTGCAGAGTTGTGAATTGATCGACCGATAGTTGATGCTATCCGATCGGCTGGAGATCCAGAAGGCAGTCGACAAAGAGGTGGAGACCGACGTGGAGATCCCTGCAAAGAAGCCCAGTAAGGAGAATATCCAGACGGATGACGTGTCGACCAGGGAAATTCCACTTGATCCTGAAGACCCTGCTAAGGTTACTTATGCGGGGGCCAATCTAGGAGAGAAACAGGAACTCGTGCTCACTCTTTTTCTCTAGGAAAATAGGGACATATTTGCATGGAAACCTTCTGACATGCTGAGAGTTCCTAGGGAAAATATTGAGCACGAATTAAGGGTGCCTCCTGGGGCTACACCCGTCAAGCAAAGACTTAGAAGATTTGTTCAAGATCGCAAGGACGTCATGAAGAAGGAGATAGCTAGGCTTTTAGATGCTAACTTTATAAAGGAAGTGCACCATCTAGATTGGCTGGCTAATCCAGTCCTTGTACTGAAGAAGAATAAAGAATGACGTATATGCGTTGATTATACCGATTTGAACAAGGTCTATCCGAAGGACCCTTTCACTTTGCCGTGCATTGATCAAGTCGTAGACTCAATAACCGGGTGTGAGCTCTTGAGCTTTCTAGATGCCTATTCAGGCTATCACCAGATCCCGCTGAAAGTTGAGGACCAAATCAAGACTTTCTTCATAACTCCTTTTGATGCCTATTGCTATATGACCATGCCGTTCGATCTGAAGAATGCTAGCGTGACCTACCAAAGTGGTTTTCAACGCTGCCACAAAACTCAGATCGGTCGAAAGACAGAAGCCTATGTTGACGACTTCGGGGTAAAGACTCAGAGCATTGGAGAACTTCTCTCTGACCTGGCAGAGACATTCGACATTTTGAGGTGATACTCGATGAAGCTAAATCCTAAGAAGTGTGTCTTTGGGGTAACTTCGGGAAAGCTACTCGGTTAAGTCATTTCAAAACGAGGTACAGAGGCAAACCCAGAAAAAATCAAGGCAATCCTTGATATGGGACCTCCTAATTCTCAAAGAGATGTACAGAAGCTGACCGGGTGCGTGGCATCTTTGAGTCGCTTTATCTCTCGACTAGGGGGTTAGGGGTCTGCTGTTTCTTAAGTTGCTCAAAAAACAAGACAACTTCATCTGGACAGAAGAAGCACAGTCGGCATTGGATGAGTTAAAGACCTACCTCGGCAATATTCTAGTCTTAGTGCCTCTGGCGCCATAGGAGAAGCTTCAGCTTTATGTATCGACCACAACCCAAGTTGTGAGTTCTGTCTTAACAGTCGACCGAGAAGAAGAGGGGCATATACAAAAAGTACAACACCCAGTGTATTTCATGAGTGAGGTTCTCAACGCCCCCAAGACCCGATATCACCAGATCTTGAAGCTGCTATATGCGCTCTTGGTCACCTCGAGGAAGTTGAAACATTATTTTCAAGCTCATCCGATCGTTGTTCATACTACTTTTATGCTTGGAAAGGTTCTTCATAACCGCGAGGCAGTCGGCAAGATTGCCAAATGAGCGGTTAAACTCGGTCAGCATACCATTACGTTCATACCTCACTCGGCGATCAAAGGACAGGCGCTGGCTGACTTTCTTTCCGAGTGGACAGAGATTCAAAGGCCACCGGCAGCGCAAGATATTGAATACTGGAAATTTACTTTGATGGTTCACTCCAATTTCCACGAGCAGGGGTAGGAATTGTACTTATTTCTCTGACAGGAGAAAGACTTCGATATGCCCTCCAGATCAAGTGTTGTGCGTCCAACAATGCTGCGGAGTATGAAGCTCTTCTACATGGTTTGCAAATTGCCATATCACTCGGTATTCAGTGCCTCGATATCTTTGGTGACTTGACTCTGGTCATCAACCAGGTCACTAAGGATTGGAACTGTGTGGATGACAACATGGCTGCCTATTGCCAAGAAGTAAGGAAGCTAGAGAACAAGATTGCTGGACTTAAGTTCATGCATGTTCTCCGCGATAACAACCAGGCTGCTGATGAGCTAGCTTAAATGGGATCATCACGATCGATTGTCCCACCTTGTGTTTTTTTTTTCACATCCTTGATACACCAACTATTTCTCCTCGGTCAGATGTGTTGACGACTGATGTTGCTGACCCTGTGGAGGATGCCGACATGGAGACCAATTGGCGCGACCCGATTATTCAATTTATGATTAGCGGTATGCTGCCTACGGATTCTAATGAGCAGCAGAGGTTAAAGATTCGACCTCGGGGATATTTAATGGTGGATAGTATGCTCTATCGAAAAGGAGGATCGAACATCTTGATGCGATGCATTTCAATTCCAGAAGGTAAAAAGTTGATGAAGGAAATTCATGCAAGAGCATGTGGTAACTATGCAACTTCCAAAACTTTGGTCGACAAGGCATTCTAGCATGGGGTTCTATTGGCCCACGGCGGTTGAAGATGCACACTAGGTTGTTCGGAAGTGTGAAGGTTGTCAATTTTTGCTCAGCAGACGCACATGCCTTCACAAAAACTTCAGATGATACCTATGACTTGGCCTTTTGCAATTTAGGGGTTGGATATTGTTGGTCCTTTCAAAAAGGTGCCAGGCGGGTTTATTCATTTGTGTTTTGCCATTGACAAGTTCACCAAGTGGTTTGAAGTGAAGCCGGTCAGGAAGATAACTTTGAAGAAGGCAATCAAGTTTGTCAAAAAGGTCTTCACTCGGTTTGGAGTTCCTCATGACATCATGACCGACAATGGTACTCAGTTTACATCTGAGGAATTCCGTGACTATGTCGATGAGATGGGAATAAAAGCCCACTTTGCTTTGGTGGCCCATCCTCAATGCAACAGGCAGGTCGAACGGGCCAACAGTATGATTCTTCAGGGGCTAAAGCCCCGGATTATTGACAAGCTTAAGCAGTAGGCCGGTCGGTGGGTTCGAGAGCTTCCTTCGGTCCTCTAGGGGCTGTGCACCAATGTCACTCGGGCTACTGGTTAGTCTCCTTTCTTGTTGGTCTATGGCTCTGAGGCTATGCTGTTGACTGAGGTAAACCTCGTTTTAGCACGAGTCAAGGGATATGACGAGAACCTTTCTAAAGATAACCAAGAAATCGAGTTGATTGTGGCAGAGGAAATGCGTGATCACGCTCTGTTTGTGCATGTTTGGTGCAAGTTACCTCCCCAAGGTCCCCCTCTAGTGCACGACCTCCACGTGTGATCTCCTGGTACCTCCCCAAGGTCGCTTGTGCATGTTTGGTGGAAGTTACCGACTCCAAGAACCACCTTTGAGTGCTATAAAAGGAAGGGAAGGGCTTCACTTTTCACAACAATTCAAGATAGAATTAGTACCTGATTTCCACAAGACTCAACGCTGCCAAAGCGTTTAGAAAATAGGGAGAGAGTGAGGAGGAGTCTAGGAGAGGAGGTTCGGGCCTGTCCAACGCCTTCATCGTGCTTGTACCTCGATGGATGCTTGCCTTATTTAGTAAGTCTTTGTGATTCTTCTCTGGCTAATAGTTTCCTTTTTATGTTGGTTTTAGTACTTGGTTTCTTTGCTCGCTCAGTGCTCTATTTAATTAGAGACCTTAGTCTTGGCCCATCATACAAAGAGATTAAGGGAGTAACCGAAAGCATAGATGTGGTGTCTAGGCTGTAGGTTGCCTTTGTTTATCGCGTAGTCCACGGATTGCTAGAGGTAGGCAGTAGGTGGTGACAATCCTATCTGTCCTTTGAAATCCTCCATGTTCAACTACGCAGTAGGCTCTTGGCCGGAATCGCATTGTGGATGCAGGTGAAAACCGGATGCCCAATGCAAGCAACTTAGTGTCAAACTTACTCTGAATAGGACTCTCTTACCAGTTAGGATCCTCTCTACCTGAGCGATAGTTATCTTGGTGTCGTTTGATGGCTAGAATAGAAGATTAGCACACACGTTCCTTGTGAATTCGATACCCTTGGAATACTCAAGAGGTGAAGTGCTACAACAGTATCCATGCGCTTGTGGACTCATCTGCATTCGTCAAAAATACCAACAATACACCTCGACATTGCGAGGGATTTGTTTATCTAGACATCGTTGTATTGTTCGTTGGTACGTTGCCCCGACATTCTTTAGTAGAAATGGCATTGTGGTGTACCAGAATGCACCAAACGGCGTGATGAACAAGGTTTTCAATTGGTCGAATTCTTTTGAGGGGATCTGTTGGTACCCTAAATAGGCATCTAAGAAGCACAATAATGCACAACCAACCGCTGAATTGACCACCTGATCAATACAGGGAAGGGTAAAAGGATCCTTTGGACAAGACTTGTTGAGGTTGGTGTAGTCGACACACATTTGTCACTTCTTGTTTTTCTTCCTAACCAGGACCGGGTTTGCCAACCAGTCCAAGTGGAAAACATCTTTGATGAATCTGCCCGCCAATAATCGGTTGACTTTGTTTCTAATTGCATCCTTATGATCTTGCAAAATTCTACAGAGTCGTTGCTTGATAGGCCTAGCGTTAGGTCTAACATGCAATTCATGCTCAACCTTTTTCTTAGGACACCTAGCATATCAGAAGGTTTCCATGCATCTATCTATTTATTATCAAAAAAGAAAATGATAAGTGTGCTTTCCTATTTAGCATCTAAATTGACCGTAATACTGGTGGTCTTAGATACATCATTGTCGTCTAGCTGGATCTTCTTTGTCTCTGCCGTCGCCAATCGAATCGCCACCTTTGGCATCTTCTTGGGGGGTGCGTCAATGTTAGCCTCCTCTCTATCTGCCATTGTGTTGACGATCGTTAAATACCATTTCCTACCAACAATATTACTCAAAATAAAGGAGGATTCAACATTCCCACCATGCATGTTAGTTAGAATTAATAAATATCCACTTGTGCTTGGAGAAATGCTCAAATGCATGAGAAATAACAAAATGGAGGAGGAAACACACCTAGTTGGCAAAGAAACACAACTTCCACCAATCAGGACTGGCCAACAGAGATTCCCACGGATTGACTGGCCCACCTACAGAAACAAACCGCCTTAACAACTGACCTTACAGTGTCACTGGGCAATGGGACTCACCCGCCAGGGCACCAGAGTCGGCAGTACCCAAGGGGACTCCCCCCCCCCCCCTTGTTCGGCCAAAAAGGGGTTTTTGGTCGAACGAGGAGTGCCCCACCCCCCTGGTGCATGGCTGCCACATGTTGGCTTCTGGTGGCTCCCCAATATTAGTTGTATGGGTTTGGAGGCAGTTACCGACTCTAGGAACCGACTCTGGGCAGTATAAATAGAAGGGAGAGGCCTCACTCCAAAATACACACCAAGGAGCATTACTCTCTTTGTCATTTTGAGTTTCTCTCTAGTTTTAGTGGAGTTAGGCTTAGAATAGTGTCTTCTTCAGTTCCCAAGTCTTCCTTGGAGTTGTGGTATGGCTCTCGTATCTTTCTCCTTTTGTAAGACTTTGTTCTATTTAATATATTTAGTCCTTCTATATAATTATGCTTGGGTCATATGTTTCTTGTTTGATTATATGATCCATTCATGTATGTGGTTATTATGCTTGCATGTTAGTAATGTAGCTATACTATACTACCATGTTAGACATAAGCACTTACTATAGTCTTTATTCATATCTTTATAGTGATGCATGACTAATGTTTGACTTAGATCATTTTCACGTGCTTAGTTTTCACTCAAATGTGATTACTCCTTTCGTGATCCATCGCTACGAGATTAGGGGTTTTGTTCTA
This sequence comes from Eleusine indica, assembly GCA_030378355.1. Taxonomy (NCBI): domain Eukaryota; kingdom Viridiplantae; phylum Streptophyta; class Magnoliopsida; order Poales; family Poaceae; genus Eleusine; species Eleusine indica. Next base: position 34,379,542 of record CM059500.1, read on the forward strand.
GAGATATAAGCGTGATGCTTAGATCAGTAGAATACATTATTTGTCGTGTAGCCCACATATTGCGTGGGGTAGGCAGTAGGTGGTGACAGCCCTATCTGTCCGTTGAAATCCCCCACGTTTGGCTATGCAATAGGCTCTTCGCCGGAATCGTACGGTGGATGCAGAGGAAAACCAGATGCCCAAGGTGTGATGATCTGATTGTCTTGCATTGCTTATGTATCTGTATAATAGTATATAATGTAGACTATGTAACTATATAAAAGCAACATAGGAACTTAGCTCTTTTTTTGTCCTTCTCCACTAGACTAGTGTCTATTTGTCTTGAGTATGCTATAAGTGTGTCCACTACCATGACTATCTTCATCCTTACCCCTGTGAGGACTTCGTCTTATAATCCACTATGCAATGTTTAGAATATGGTAATTACTCTGATCAATCCCCCGCCTTCCTTTGGGATAAAATAAATATGATTTCCTAAATACTTCCGAGTGAAATGCTACAACGGTATTCTCCGTGCGCTTGCGGACTTTCTGCATTCGTTAATGATTACCAATAAACATTTCTGGCTTTGTTGCTATGGTAAGTTAGTGACGACGTTAAGAAATGTCAAGAAGCATTTCTGGCGCCGTTGCCGTAGAAGGCAATTGATCAAAATAATTACCCAATGTTCTATTCTTGCATATGAGATTATTTGACATTCGCCCAAACGAGATAAACTTGTCTATTTTCTCCTTTTGTGTGAAAACAGGATAGTGCATGACCAGCTTCACCTTGCCTGAAAACTACATTGAAGATCCCGAGCAACTCTTGAGAATGGTACGTGCATGTCTCATCCCTCCTCAGAAGTTCGTGTCTATAAGTGAATCAGTCATCTCCGCACCATCAAGCTTCAAGGTCATGGCCCAAAAGAGTCTTCGAGATTTCTCCGCTCCCTCAGCATCCAACATTCCTGTTGCACCCAATGTCACGAGAGATGCGGATTTCGAGATCAAGACGGGTCTCATTACCATGGTGTAGGCCAGCCCACTTTGAGGGAAGGCCAATGAGGACGCCAGCGCCCATCTACAACAATTTCTATAGATTTGCAGCACCATCAAGATGAAGGACGTCTCTCAAGACGACATTCGCCTTTCACTATTTTTGTTCTCCCTATTGGGGAGAGCAAAACAGTGGTTCTACGCGAAAAAAGAATGTTTTGGGTACCCAGGAAAAGTGTTCGGCTATGTTTCTCACCAAGTTCTTCCCGTTGGGCAAAACTAACTCCCTTCATGGGAGAATTTCAAGCTTCCAGCAGGAGTCCAAGGAGTCAATCTCCGAGGCTTGGGAGAGGCTACAAGAATACATTGCTGCCTGTCCTCGTCATGGGATGGACGAATGGCTTATCATCCAGAACTTGTACAACGGGCTGACTCCGTCAACTCGTGATCATATTGATGCTGTTGCAGGAGGAGCCTTCTTCTTACTGACCGTTGAAAAGGCTAAAGAACTTCCAACCAAGGATGGAGTGGAGATCATCTTCACTCACGCCAACGGGGCATGCACACCGTTAAGGAGGCGGACATGCTAGCCGCTAAAATGGACCTCCTCATGAAGAAGATGGACGATCAGGCCAATGGACATGAAGTCGGCACCATTAACGCCTTAGACGCTCGCATGATGTGCAAGATCTGAGGTAACATGGGTCACTTGAGCAATGACTGCCCTGAGACTCGTGAGGACGTGTTGTACATGAACAACAACAACAATGACTATCGTCCACAAGGAGGGAACAGGTGGAACCAACCACGTCCGTACTATCAAGGAGGTAACAACTTTAACTCTTCCAATAATCAACCCTCTTTTAAGGATCTTGTCTTAGGCCAAGCTAAAATCAATGAAACCTTTACTAAAAAGCTCTCGACTAATGACAAGACTTTAGAAAGTGTTAATGCTAAGTTAGAAGGTCTTGCTTCCTCCATTAAGAATCAGCTTAGCTTTAATAAAATGCTAGAAACTCAACTTGCCCAACTAGCTGCTGCTGTTCCTCCGAGTCTCTCATTCAAAATATCAATATGGTAACCACGAGAGGGGGCAAGACCACTCGGGACCCGCCATATCGTAACAATGCAGGGAAGGAAGTACCTTCAAGCAAAGAAGATCCGGGGTGCCCCACGATCACTTGTTCGATAGGGGATCAGAAATTTGACCATGCCCTGTGCGACCTTAGTGCAAGCGTAAGCGTGATGCCCAAGGCGGTCTTTGTGAAATTACACTATACAGCTCTATCCCCTGCGTTGATCTAACTTTAGATGGCCGATTCATCTGTCCGCTATCTAGAGGGAATTGTAGAAGGTGTTTTGGTAAAAATCCAAGATTGCTTCATCCCCGTGGATTTTGTGGTGCTCGACATGAATGTTGAGAAGGAAACACCGCTCACTCATGGGCACCTATTTCTGAGCATTGCAGATTCACACATTGATGTTGGGGCTAGAGAAATCCATTTTCTCATCAATGGGAAGGAGGAGAAGTTTTTTTTAGCCAAGGAGAGAGCAATGTTCGATGATCAAGATCAAGTACAGGCCGAACCCAAAGAATATCCGAGAGGTCAAAGTAACACTCCCGAAGAAGGATAGCCTTATTCTCTACATGAAGAAGAGCATGGCTAAGGAGATGTCGTACTGTTTCGAGAAGAAGAACCCACCTACGACGAGGCCAGGACTGTGGGCAAAGCCACAGCCTATTAAATCCAAGAAGCCACCGACCGCACCAAAGATGAAGAAGGTGTGGCGAGTGAAGGAAGTGCAGTCATTCGCATCCAGTTCTCCAGGGCAGGACGCTGTGACATCAAGCAAGACGCGATGGAGAAACGTCTCGCTCGTCAGACTTTAAAAATTGGTGAACCGTTGCCAAAGGTAAATTGGTATTTTTATTAAATTTTTGCACATGAATTTTCAAATTTTGGATTTTTAAAATTTGTCACTACATTTGCATATTTGGATTTCACACATGCATGTTGGAATTTATTCCAACCATTCCTTTCCTTTTGATAAAAATACAAAATTCAGTTTTCGGTTTCCAACTTTGAGAAATATTTTCTGAGCAAAAGTTTTGTCGAAACTTTGGACCTAACCCCTACAGTCAGAAAATATAGTTGTTAGGGAGTCATGGACCAAAGTGGGGGACCAGTGGGACCCACCCATGATTGGCCGAACCCCTATGTTCGGCTGAAGGGGTGTGAACCCCACCAACCTTGGCCTTTTGCCAACGGTTGGATTTGGCTCCCCACTAGCCGTTTTCGACCATTTGGGATTTTCCCTATAAATTGAGTGCCCGGGAGCCCCTCCTTCACTCATTTGCTCTTGAGCTCTCACATTGCTTCTCCAAAGTTGCTATTCCAAAAAAACTACCAAAAATATTTCCCTTTTTAGTTTGCTTTGTTTTTGGATTGTTCAAGTCTTTTGTAAAGCTTGACAGAATCAACACGGCCGACAGATTTTATTTGCCAACCCATAACCCGTGTTTGAGTTGTTCTTGTGTTTTTTCTTAAGTGGTGCAGATGAAGAAGGCTAAGGCGTTGATGCAGCGAGTGACGCGTTCGAGTTCATGCTGTTCACACGGCAGCTTGAGCACAAACTTTTGCATCAAGGATGAACGAGGTACGTGCCTGTTGAGGACAACATGGAGGAGGATGAGCCACACGTTCTTCTCGCTGACACCGACCTCGAGCTGCTGGATGAACGAGAGAAACGAGTCTACCACCACCTACGCAACCGTAGTTTCACCCACACCAGGACATATGACGATGACCTACTCTCCACTATAGGTATGACCTTGAGTTCCTTTCTATATGGAAAGCTTTAGGTTGGACCTAATTTGCACACATCACTGAGGAGGGTTCACACCTCCTCACTATCCAGTTTTTGTGCACCTTGCTAAAAGATAACAATGGGGCACTTTTCCCCTTGTTCAAAAAGGAATACCATCTCACTTGGAAAGACCTTAGCATCGTTCTTAAGTTTAGAAGTTTTTGCAACACTAACTTAGAAGGTGAACCACGGGTTTTGAAAAGGGTTCTTTTTGGCAAAGGATTTTGGGGGAGTTTTCTTGTGAACGTCTTAGTACAAGTGACTTTCACAACCCAACTCTACAGCAGTGGAATAGGTGGCTTGCTATGACTTGTTTTCCTAGACAAGACTCTAGACCTGTCCGTAACGATGAATTGCGTGTGTTGTTTGCTACTATTGCTCAAATTTCTGTTGCTCCTGTTGAAGTTATGATTAGTCAATGGTTAGATTATATTAGGGGATCGGCACCCATTGAATGCACTTCTTGAGTAACCTGCATTGCTACAGGGGTCGTATAAGCTTCATGACAATTGATGATTTGATCTCCAAGGTATGATGTTTTGGTGATATATGACAACTATGAAATTATGGGCTAATATCTGCATGAGGGCTGTCTATGCAGGAATCTGTTGGAGATATGCCCAAGAGACAATACGGATTTGATCCGTATGTGAGGATCATACGGATATTGATCCGTGAGGAATTAGTCCACTAATGGGCCAACTAGTCGAGGCCCATTAGAAGGGTCTATTTAAGTGGAGGAGGGGCTTAAGACGCAGGGGATTCCACCAGTTCTTAACCCTAGCCGCCGTGCTCCTCTTTCTCGCCCACAAAACCCTAACCGTGTTGCCGGTGCTAGCACGCCGCGCACGGTGCTCCAATCCCGTACGTGTGGATACCACGAGGAGGCGCTGCTATTGCTGCGGTGCCGATGGCTGGACTAGAAGGAGACGATTGACGTGATCGACTACTTCCTCTACACTGACGCACGACTACGTTGGATCGAGCTGCTCCAACATTCGCTTCCGCTCCGCCTGCGCGTCTAGTGGTAACGATCCATGATCCTCTCTAGCAAGGTTTCCTGGTTGAACGGTAGAAATTATTATATGCTATCGTAGCCTACCTGTTCTCCAATAGTGGTATCATAGCCGATCTTGTGTAGTTTGTGATCTAGATTTTGTGCATATAGTTGATATGTTGATGTACTAGATGAGATCTATTACATGTTTTTGTGTTCGGATTGATTAGATCAATGATGATAGGGAGGTTCACAAGGTAATGGGTGGATAGCGATACATGCATCATTGATTTATTTGTGTTCCTTCTCCGTGCGCGCGTGACTTGTCCCTACCGGCTGGAATCACCATCGGGACTAACTGCGTGCGCCAGTAGAGGAGCCAATAGTATCATAATCATGTACCGCAGTCTACTCATGAAAACCTAATGGAAAACTAAGCCATTGTGAATGACTCAAAATCAGGCAAATATGATTTTCCCGATAGGATTTCCATTGCGATTTTTACAACCCTTTTTGGCCACATGTTAGCATTCGCTTCTCGCCTAACTTGTTTTTGCAGAGAATGTTGTGAATGGTATGGCCCAAAAGATGCATGTGATGTATATATGTGATTTGCATGGCCTGCGTGCCATGATTAATTACAGCTGGGTTCAGGCTGTCATATTTTGTATAACGGCCTGCGTGTCGACCTGTGATGCTTAATATTCTCATGTAATTTATTACTAGCTATTAGTTGTAGTAGCTAAGTGTTAGTTCATGGAGGCCTCAAGCATGATGGTTGAAGGGACGGGAGACATGGCGATGACAATGGAGATGGAGATCACCAACTGAAAGGGGCCATACTATTTTACAGTTAATATGATTGCCTGTGATGATGTTCCTATCATCCTATTCTTTCATGTGTTATTTATATTAGATATGGTTAACATGCTAGAATAGGTTCCCTCAAGAAAAATTAAATTATATGCCCTTCCAATAGCTGCACCTATTTAAATTATGATCGTTGTATGGTAGGTCTGCCAAAGTAGAGTACCTCAACTATCTTAATTATTAGGATAAACGTCAGACATTTATGTGCATAGTATTGGTTTAATTAACAAAGCTATCAAAACGGTTTTGGCCTTTGGGGCATGGTGTTGGCGCCGGTGCATGTGATGCCACCCAACAAGCAAGAGTCACATAGGGATGTGATTAGCAAAGTGTTGCTTACCTATGTCACTAGATTTCTAGCGGTGATGCCAAAGCTCACTAGGATCTAAGTTGAATATGGATCTTGAACCACTATATGTCGTTTTGAGGGAAAATGGTTCCAAGCATATAGTGGAATAATGAACTTTTGTTAAAATGTTTATAAGAGTTTTATATTTACATAGTGCTTATATTTGCATATTTTCTGTTGTAGATCATGGCACCAACCGCTAGTAACACTTTCAATTTGCGCTCAATTCTTGAAAAAGAAAAGCTTAGTGGAACGAACTTTATTGATTGGTATCGCAACTTGAGAATTGTTCTCAAGCAAGAGAAAAAGGAATATGTTCTAGAGCTTCCCTATCCTGATGATCTGCCAGAAAATGCTACTGCCACTCAGAAAAGGGAGTATGATAAACATACCAATGATGCAGTTGATGTTCTCTGTCTCATGCTTGCCACTATGTCCTCTGAGCTTCAGAAGCAATATGAGAACGCGGATGCCCACAATATGATTGAGGGACTTCGTGGCATGTTTGAGAACCAAGCAAGGTCTGAGAGGTACAACATCTCAAAGTCCTTGTTTGCGTGCAGGCTAGCTGAAAACGGTTCTGTCAGTCCTCATGTGATCAAGATGATTGGTTACATTGAGAATCTGGAGAAACTTGGTGCTGCTCTACACTCTGATTTGGCCACAGATGTGATTCTCAAGTCGCTTCCTGCGAGCTATGAGCCTTTCATTTTGAACTTTCAAATGAATAGCTTAGAGAAGACATTGGCTGAGTTGCATGGGATGCTTAAGACAGCTGAGGCAAGCATCAAAAAATCTGGTCCAAGTCAAGTTAACTTGGTTCAAAAGGATAGCAAGAAACAAAAGCGCAAGACTAAGGCTAAGGCTACAGATCAGATCTCTAGCACTAAGCCTAAGCCTGCAACAGCTCCTAAGCCTAAACCGGCAGCTAGTGATCCTTGTTTGCACTGCAAGAAACCCGGTCATTGGAAGAGGAATTGCAAGCTTTATCTGGAAGAGCTGAAGAAGAAGGGTGGAGACACTTCTAATTCAGGTATCAATGTTATTGAAATTAATAATGTTGCTACATGTCCTTATGATTCATTGGTATTTGATACCGGATCGATGATTCATACTTGCAAATCGTTGCAGGGGCTTAAAGAAGCAAGGAAATGTGCAAAGGGCGAGGTGGATGCTCGCGTCGGCAATGGTGCAAAGGTTGCTGCGTTGGCCGTCGGAAGTTATCCACTTTCATTACCATCAGGATTAGTTTTGGAGTTAAATAATTGTTATTATATTCCCGCCTTAGGGAAAAACATTATTTCTTCAAAGTGTTTGGAGGAAGATGATGGTTATGAGGTCATAATAAGGAACAAGTGTTGTTCCATTTATTTGAATAATATTCTCTATGGTAATTGCCCATTGGTGAATGGATTATATTACTTAGATCTTGAGAATAAGCCTATTTATAACATTGATGCGAAAAGGCTCAAGCCTAATGATTTTAATTCCACATATACTTGGCATTGTCGTTTAGGTCATATATATGAGAAGCGCATAAAGAAGCTCCATACAGATGGTCTTCTAAGTTCTTTTGATTTTGAATCAATTGATACATGTGAGTCTTGTTTACTTGGCAAAATGACTAAGTCGCCTTTCACAGGAAATAGTGAGAGGACGAGTGAACTATTGGGACTTGTACATACGGATGTATGTGGACGAATAAGTTGCACGGCCAGAGGTGGTCTTCAGTACTTCATAACTTTTACCGACGACTTTAGTAGATATGATTACATCTACTTAATGAGGCATAAGTCTGAATCCTTTGAAAATTTCAAAGAATTTCAAAATGAAGTACAAAATCAATTGGGCAAGACTATTAAACTCCTACGATCTGATCGTGGTGGTGAATATTTGAGCCATGAATTTGGTGAACATCTAAAGCAATGTGGAATTGTTCCACAATGGACTCCGCTAGGAACGCCCCAATGGAATGGAGTATCCGAACGGAGGAACCAAACCTTGTTAGACATGGTTAGGTCTATGATGAGCCAAAGTGATCTTCCATTGTCCTTCTGGGGATACGCTCTAGAAACTGCCGCTTTCACACTTAATAGGGTTCCATCTAAATCCGTGGAAAGGACACCATATGAGATATGGACTGGGAAGCGTCCCGGGTTGTCTTTTCTTAAGATTTGGGGATGTGAGGCTTATGTAAAACGTATGACGTCTGATAAGCTTTCTTCCAAGTCTGATAAATGCTTCTTTGTAGGATACCCTAGGGAAACCAAAGGTTATTATTTCTACAACCGAGAAGAGGGCAAAGTGTTTGTTGCTCGTAATGGTGTTTTTCTAGAGAAAGAGTTTCTCTCCAAAAGGGTAAGTGGGAGAACGGTGCAACTTGAAGAAGTTCAAGAAGCTCCAGAAAATGTTTCTTCTTCTGCTATACCACAACTGGATGAACAAATTGTTGTTGAACCAATTGTTGAAACACCAGCCCCGCGTAGGTCAGAAAGGGCACGTCGCGCTCCTGAAAAGTTCACGCTCCTAACCACGGGGCAGCGAGACATATTATTGTTAGACAATGATGAGCCTAAGACTTACAGTGAAGCAATGATGGGACCGCACTCTGAGAAATGGCTTGGAGCCATGAGATCCGAATTAGAATCCATGAGAGAAAATCAAGTTTGGAACTTGATAGATCGGCCTGATGGTGTAAAAACCATTGAGTGTAAATGGGTTTTTAAGAAAAAGATAGACATGGATGGAAATGTTCATATCTATAAGGCACGATTGGTGGCGAAAGGTTTTAAGCAAATTCAAGGGGTTGATTATGATGAGACCTTCTCGCCCGTCGCTATGCTAAAGTCTATACGGATCCTTCTAGCAATTGCCGTATTTTATGATTATGAGATATGGCAAATGGATGTCAAAATGGCTTTCCTTAATGGAAACCTAAGTGAGGATGTGTACATGACACAGCCTGAAGGTTTTGTCGATCCACAAAATGCTAGGAAGATATGCAAGCTTCAAAAGTCCATTTATGGACTAAAGCAAGCATCTCGGAGTTGGAATCTTCGCTTTGATGAGGTAGTCAAAGGGTTTGGCTTCATTAAAAACGAAGAAGAGCCTTTTGTTTACAAAAGGGCTAGTGGGAGCGCGCTTGTCTTTCTGGTCCTTTATGTGGATGACATATTGCTGATCGATAATGATATTCCAATGCTTGAAGCTGTTAAGACTTCTTTGAGAAAGAGTTTCTCAATGAAGGACTTAGGAGAGGCAGCTTACATTTTGGGCATTAAGATCTATAGAGATAGATCAAAGAGGCTAATTGGATTAACCCAGGACACGTACATTGACAAGGTATTGAAACGGTTCAATATGCAGGATTCCAAGAAAGGTTTCTTGCCCATGTCACATGGGGTTTCGCTTAGCAAGACTCAGTGTCCCTCGACACCAGATGAGCAAGAGAAAATGAGAGCGATTCCATATGCTTCGGCTGTTGGGTCCATCATGTATGCCATGATAAGTACTTGCCCAGATGTAGCCTACACTCTTAGTGCTGTGAGCAGATGCCAGTCAAATCCAGGAGAAGCTCATTGGGGAGCTAATAAGAATATCCTAAAGTACTTAAGAAGGACTATGGGTATGTTTCTAGTCTATGGAGGTGAGGAAGAGCTCGTTGTAAATGGTTACACTGATGCTAGCTTCCAAACCAACAAAGACGATTCGAGATCGCAATCTGGATATGTGTTTTGCCTCAATGGAGGCACGGTGAGCTGGAAGAGTTCCAAGAAAGATACGGTTGCTGACTCAACAACGGAGGCTGAGTACCTTGCCGCTTCAGAAGCTGCAAAGGAAGCTGTTTGGATCAGAAAATTTGTTTCTGAGTTGGGTGTGATTCCTAGTGCATCCAGTCTAATGGACCTCTATTGTGATAATAGTGGTGCCATTGCGCAAGCCAAGGAGCCTAGAGCGCATCAAAAGAACAAACACGTACTACGGCGTTATCACCTTATTCGGGACATCGTCGCTCGAGGTGATGTAAAGATATGCAAGGTGCACACGGACTCAAACATCACTGATCCGTTGACAAAACCTCTCTCTCAGCCCAAGCATGAGGCACATATGAGATCCATGGGTATTAGATATCTGCATGATTAATGTATGAGAGATTATGTAATGTCTATGTTTATGTATGATTGAATAAAGTGTTATTCTGTTCTATGGATAATAATTATTGCATTGATTGACAAGTGCGTGACTTGTTTGTGAAACTCATTGTTCTTTCATAATATTATCCTAAATGATCCCTAGTTCCTTATCATTGTGTTGGACAATAATGATTCATGGACTAGCACATGTATTGGTTGATGATCATGTTTCACAGATCATTGATATGGAGATATCAAATCAATAATGTGAACACATGTTGGAGAACATAGTGTTGGACTGACCCACTAATAGACTTTGCTGAGATGTTATTGTTGTGCCATCAGTTGTTGTCTTGTATGATGTACCTTTGGGATCCTTAGACCTGAGATTGTCATTGATTCCCAGAATGTGTAATAGCATATTTAGGGATTACCAAACGCTATTCCGTAACTGGGTAGTTATAAAGGTAATTTTCAGGTATGCTATGAAACATGTCGTGGGGTGTGAGCGGTCAAGATGGAATTTGCGCCTCCTAATAACAGGAGAGATATCTCTGGGCCCCTCGAGTTAGATGGATTTGGATGTGCATGACCATGCCAATGTGATTAAAAGTTAATCATAATAACTAAAAGTTAGTCATGATAAATCCACTAGACGTTCGAGTGAATGGTCGAGCTATTATAGGGATGGCACGTATCTCGCCTTAAGCTTGACTGATATCGTGAGGCAAAGGAATCGCTGACTGTGTATGTCAAAGGTTCAGCCGATATGATCTTTATGTGTACACGAGAATCAGTATGTGCTGCTAGGTGCCGCTATTGATTCATGATTTGAAAAATAGTTTTCACATCATTGTCATGTACATGTGAACCTAACGGGTCACACACTTAACGGGTTGGAACATCGCTTGCCTATGTGATTGTCTCTAGTGCAAGTGGGAGATTGTTGGAGATATGCCCAAGATACAATACGGATTTGATCCGTATGCGAGGGTCATACGGATATTGATCCGTGAGGAATTAGTCCACTAATGGGCCAACTAGTCGAGGCCCATTAGAAGGGTCTATTTAAGTGGAGGAGGGGCTTAAGGCGCAGGGGATTCCACCAGTTCTTAACCCTAGCCGCCGTGCTCCTCTTTCTCGCCCACAAAACCCTAACCGTGTTGCCGCTGCTAGCACGCCGCGCACGGTGCTCCAACCCCGTACGTGTGGATACCGCGAGGAGGCGCTGCTATTGCTGTGGTGCCGACGGCTGGAGTAGAAGGAGACGATTGACGTGATCGACTACTTCCTCTACACCGACACGCGACTACGTTGGATCGAGCTGCTCCAACATTCGCTTCCGCTCCGCCTGCGCGTCTAGTGGTAACGATCCATGATCCTCTCTTGCAAGGTTTCCTGGTTGAACGGTAGAAATTATTATATGCTATCGTAGCCTACCCGTTCTCCAACAGAATCATCTCTAAACTCTACTACAAATCATATGGATGTTGGTTGCCTTGGCAATTGATGACAATGACCACAAGCAAGGAAGCCTGTAAGCTTGATGGAGTCCATGGGTTGATGTGGGTTGATGTTGGTTACTGTACGGGGAAGAAGCAGTCACGCCCGAGGAGATTTTGCATCAAAGCCCCAGAACCTTCAATGCAAAATCAACACAGCCTGCAGAGGCGGAATCAAAAAATCTCATGGAAGTCAACAGACTAGATGCAGCTGTCAACCTCGAAAAGTATCAATCAGAAACCCGCCAGTGGAGGGATCAAAAAGTTGCACCCCGAGCTTACGCAGTAGGAGACCTAGTTCTTCTCCGAAGCCCAAAAACATAAAGCAAAGGCAAGTTAGAACCCACATGGGAGGGTCCATACATTGTGACAAAATCAAACAGGCCCGGAGCGTACAGGCTCCAGACTTCACAAGGAGAAGATTTGTCATATTCTTGGAATGCGGACAACCTTCGAAGGTTTTACGTATAGAAAAGGCACCACTCGAAGCATGTAAACAGCCAAGCATAGCACGAAGCTGTAAGTGCTACCTTGAGCTTAGTTGGTAGATTTTCTTTTCAAGATTTCCTTTTAGGCAGTCGTGTAAAGGACCGTACTCTTTTGCTCACAAGGGGAACCCTTCGCATGGGTGAGGTTTTTAATGAGGCGGATCCTATGTAAACCCCAGCTAAATCTATAAAGCTGCCTTCCCCAAAGCGGAAAGCCCCGTTCAGCAGAGCACGTCGAAACAACTCCCATTATGGAGATCGAAACATTTGACAAAAAGCAAAAAGCTCTTAATCCATAGCTGCCGCACTGGCTAAGCCCAAAGAGCTAAAAGTCGTGTAGTCAGCTAACTTAGCGAAAAAATGCTAAGGGGCTCGTTGCAGCCCAAACCAGTCGAAGGGTTCGACCTAAAACACCTCGCCCCTAGCACTTCGAGGGGGAAGGTGGCGTTTTTTCAAAAACTTAGCGAAAAATGCTAAGAGACTCTGTTGACTTTTGCTAAGCCATATTAATAAATCATTCCCGGCACGGGGCCAGCAACGGTTCACTAATATGTCCCAGAGTCAAGTAGGTAAAATCCGCAAGCGCACGGAGAATACCGCTGTAGCATTTCACCCGGAAGTATTCAGGGTATCGTATTTGTTTATCCCAAAGGAAGGTTATGATCAAGAAGCGTTACTAACATATAAGATCATGTTAACAATTAGCAAGGATATCTAACCAAGACAGGCAGGTACATGATAATAACCGGGTAGTGTGACACACACAGAAGATTCCTACTAAATAAATAAAGTCTAGTGGAGGAAAGACTAGGCTAAGCTACTCCTACTATACATTCCTATACAGTTGCATAGCCTAAGTAGAATACATACAGACCCACACTCAGGTTCAGCAGTCAATAGTATAGCACTTCAGGCACGGACTTACCCCTGCATCCACAGGCGACTTCCGCCAAGAGCCTACGCACTAGCCTAGCGGGGAGGATTTCAAAGGACGGACAGGGCTGTCACCACCTGCCGCCTACCTCAACGAACCAGTAGACTAACGAATAATTGATGCAAATCAGTCACCCAAGTACCATACTTGCATGACCAAAGAGCACTCTGCCCCTCCGCGATTACTATTAACGAGGCAGAGCTACCGTACGAACACGATCACCAAACCCATGCTATACTTTATCAGCTAAAACTAAGCATAGAGACTATAACATATAAACTAGACTATAGTGACGGTATATAACTAGCATGACAATAGTAGTATAATAAATATAAACTACTATCACACAAGTAGACTATACTATCACATATATGGATCACAAAATCAAACAAGAAACTCATGACCCAAGCACAACTATATAGAAAAGATATATATATTGATAAGAGTAAAGTCTTACAAAAGGGAAAAGATACAAGAGCCATACCAATTCCAAGTGAAGACTTGGGACTAGAGAGCTCTAGACTCAGCCTAACTCCACTAAAACTCCAAGAACTACTACTAGCAAGAGAGAAATGCTTCTTGTGGTGTGTGTTGAGTGTGAAGGCACACCCTCCTATTTATAGCCTCAATAGGTCGGCAAGGGAGAGTAACCGCCACGGAAGGCATCTCAAACCGTCATCAGGAGTCGCGGAGGAGCCAACACGTGGAAGCCCAGGCGGAGAGGGCGCCCGGCCGGGTCGGCCGACCTGACCAGGTCGGCCGACCTGGGGGTGGCCCCTCCTGGCCTGTGCTTTCTCCAGGTGGCTGTCCTGTGGGCCCTGACGTCGGTTTGCGCGGTATTACAGGGAGTTACGTCGGTTAAGTGCTGAAAATGGGCCCTTCAATCCGTGTGACGTCCATGTGGCGCTCTCTGATTGGTCGAAAGTGTGTTTTCTTGCCTTTTGAGGTGTTTCCTTCACATTTCCTCCTGCATGCACAAAGTTCTCCAAGTACAAGTGGAACTATATTATTGTGCTAAAGCATGCGTGTATGAAATGCCAAATTCTCCTTTATTTGAGTATAGTTGACGGTTAAAAATGGTACTTAACAGCCGTCAACAAACTCCCCCAAGCTTACCCTTTGCTCGTCCCGAAGCAAAGATAAACTTAAGTTGTTGATCAGGAGTTGCTACAATGTCCTACTCCTCAATAATACTATGCGCACAACAAAGTACTCTTCCTAGAATTAAATATGTTGGCACATAACTTACCCATTTACCTCGATCCATGGGGCTTTTACACCTCATTGTCTTGGGCGGTTGAGAGATAGAACAATTGCAGGGCACCAATCACTTGCTCTAGATTCCGCTATGTTATTCCGGAGGTTTTCAAAAGATTTTGAAAATAAAAACCAAGTTCCTCAAATGATTCTCTCGGATCACTCAATATGTGTATGATTCCTCACCAAGGCAAAGTGTTGCCTATAATCACCTACTTCTAAATAAGGCTTTATGTGGAGCTCAAGGTAGGGATATATATGAAGCACTCATGTTCACATAATATTGCTATGTCAAAAGACCGGATCCAAGAAAAACATCAATTCAAACAATCTTGATTAAGATGTGCAAGTGTGTGGGAGAATGGAGGAATGGTGGATGGGAAGAAATAACTCCTTTTTGAATTTTCCTTCTCTCTTTTGGAGTTTCTAGGCTATGGCTATCTTTTGCTTGCTCTCTTTTTTTAAGCATTTTTTTTTCTTTTCTTTTTTTTTTTTTGCATAGCCATAGTCCTAGTTTGCAATGAATACTTTGAGAGAGGAATTTTGCAATGGATATATGGAGTGTTTCTTTGGATGGATGGATAGTGGCTTTCTTCCGGTGTAGAAGAATAGCTCACGGTGGATATGGTGGATATGGTGGATGCTATCTTCTTGATTTAGAAGGATAGCTCATGGCGGTGGATGTGTGTACATGATCTTGATCAAGAAAGCATGAAAAGAGTTCTACTAGGGTCACAACAATTTTGACTAAGCTCAATGTGAAACAAGCAGCATATGTGTAAAGGTTTTCAAATGTAAACACTACATATGGCTGTGGTGGGAATTTCATCATTGAGGAACTTATCAATTTGTCATTTTGAAAAATAAAACTCCGGAATTCAAGCTTTACGTTGAGCAAGATCATAGCAGCCCTATCTATCATATCATACCTCTCAACAACTTAGAACTAGAGAATGCATATGCTACCCACAAGATTCAAGTTCAAGGCAAGATTTACCAACAAACCTAACTCTTGAGAGAGTACTAAGTTGTAAACTAGCTTTTAGAGAGGAATAAAGGACAGAGCAACTATTCATCATCTCAACATAGGAAAATTATACACATTCATACCGCGCATGAAAAAGGGAAATATTTTTGTTCTTTTTATGTTTTGCAAATTTTTATGGAATTTCAGATTTAGCAAATGCAAGAAATAAAGGGAAGGGGAAAGATACAAGTTACCGTGAGAAGGAGGGTCCTCCCCCAAGCTTGTTCTTGCTCATCTGCTGGTTCGGGTCGTAGCCTTGGGAGCGGAAGAAGGCATCCCAATTGCTCTGATTCTGAGCCATCATCGCGTTCAGCTGGCGGAATTGGTTGTCGCTGAAATTCTGCCATTGCTGGGTGTCGGTGACATGTTGCGTGAGAGTTTGTTGCATGCTCTCGGTGCGCAAATCAATGTCGTTCACCCTCCTTGTCAACTCGGCCATCCCATAGTTGAGTTCATGGAACCCACGGGATGAGAATGACCGAGTGGCAAAGGATGGCGGTCCGCTTGAACTTGATGACGTCTGCATGGGGTAATTGTACTGAGATTCCCATGCTCCGGCCTGCCATGTTGATGCACCCGCCTCGTCCTGTGGCGGGGGCTGCTCCCATACCGGATCTCCGGTCGGAGTGTGAAACTCCGGTGTAGGCTCCATATGCCTACGGGAACGTGTCGGTCGCTCTGAAACACTATGCCTGCGAACTTCTCCCACTGGCTCAAGTGGGAGGGTTAGTGCCCGACAGTGATACAAACGAAGACCCGGGTTAGGTAACGGGAATTCATTTGTATACCCGGGAAAGTGATAGATCAAGGTATTATTTGGACCATGTTTCAAAGTATGTCCTTGCACAAAATAGTCCTCGCCTAGAAATTCTCTATCTACCGTCAAATATTCAACATGAACATTCTCAAGCAGACCACACTTCTGCGCAATGCGAGTAACTAAAGAGGTGCACTCAATTGGTCCTGTCAACTTTATATTGTCTAACCATTGATCAATCATGCATTCCGCGGGTGACACCCTAATTTTCTTAACCATGGCATAAAGTATTTTCAATTCATCTTGCCGGACAACCCTAATGTCACCTCGAGGAAACAAGGTCATAGCCAACCACACATGCATAAATCTAAGTGTAGGATTATGGATGGCACTTGTTCTAGGCTTGGAACCCCACTTGTTTCTGGAAATCTTTTTCCAAAAACTTTCTTTATGGAACCCCTTTAGTGCTTTATCTAAGTCTAGCCTACATTTAGGATTTAGACCTAGCATAGCATGAAGATCACCCCATGTGACCAAGCGCTCTTGCCCAAACAAGCGAAAAGAAATGCCTTCATCATACTTTCTAAGGGTGCATAAAAACTGCATAGTAAGCAAACGAGAACCCGGCTCATCTACTTCTACGAAATTTAGCCAACCCATAGTGCGAAAAATAGAGGCAAATTCTTCTCTCATACCTATTTTCTCGAGGAAGTCCGGATCGAAACGTCGGGTGTGGGCGAATGGCCGCTCTCTCATGAGCGCGATGGCTTGGCCCTCGCGGTCGTCCTTGATGTCGAGATGCTCCTCGGTGATGAGCAAGCCCGGCCTTTCCTCCGGAATTTCAGCTTCGGGGTCACCATGCCCCGGACTTGGTGTGAGCTCGACGGAGGATGCTTGACTCGTGCTTGCACGAGTGCTTTTTCTCCGCTTGATTCCGGCGACTTGCTTCATTCGGTTGAACATGGCTGCACACAAGAACAAACACAAGACAAGAACAAAAACAAGATCGAACAAGTGTTCGGGTGAGCGTTAGTGAAAACGACAAACCCGAGCTTCTCCGAAATTGGTTTTCTTCTCACAACAACTTGCAAATGCACTAAAACAGAGGGAAATTATTTTTTTTGGGTTTTTGGGGCTGTAGTAAAGTTGAAGAACACGAAATTTTGGGAGAGCAACAAGTGAGTAAAGGAGGGGAGTGAAAGATGAGCTTGGAATGGTGAAGCTCCCCCTCCTGGGCGGTTTTTACAGCCAAGGAAGCAAGATGGCCGTTAGAAAGAGACAGAGCAACGGCCATATAGCCGTTGGGAGAAAGGAGCACAGGAAAAGGTGGGGCCAGGGGGTCGGCCGACCCCACCAGGTCGGCCGACCTGGCAGGTGGGCCTCCTGGCAGCCCTCTTTTTCCTATGTGTTCCCCAACGGCTAGGGGATTTGTCCCCTGCTGCCTTTTTGCTCAAAAAGCTCGACAAAAAAATCTTTTCAAAATGGAAAGCCCAAAAACCTATTTTCTAAATTTTTAAAAATTCAAATGAGTTTTGAAAAATTCCAAGGTGGCTGGAAAAATTCAAAAAATGCAGAAATGCAGTGGTCGGGAAAAATCGAAATGTGGTGGAAAGCAAATATGCAATTAAAAGAGCAAATATGGATAACTACCGGTTTAACCTCCCGGCGAGGACTCACCTTTTAAAGTCCGACGAGCGGGACTTTTCTCCGGCGTTCAGCTCGATGAAGCGTTGTCCGGTCCTGGAGATGAAGACACGGATGATGCTTCTTGTTTCGTTCGCCACACCTTCTTGGTCTTTGTTGCGGTCGGTGGCTTCTCAGGCTTCGGAGGCTGCGGTTTTGCAGGCTTCACAGCCTGTTTCTTTGCAGACCTCGGAGGTTGCTGCCCTGTGGACTTCGGAGGCTGTTGCTTAATGTGTGACCTTTGCCTCCTTGCCTTCATCAGTTGTTGCTGTGCAACCTTCTCCTTCTCAAGGAAGTTCTTCATGAATGTGATGAGGCTATCCTTCTTTTTGAACGTGTTGCAAATCTCCAGGAATTGCTGGAGATGAGCACTAGCGTCCTCATTGGCTTTCCCACAGAATGGGCTAGCCTGCACCATGGTGATGAGACCGGTCTTGATCTCGAAGTTCGCATCTCCCACATTGCCAGCTGGTCCCGTAGGGATGTTGGCAGCGGAGGGAGCGGAGAACTCGCGGAGGGTCTTGTCGGCCATTTGCTCAGAGCTTGATGGTGCGGGAATGACAGGTTCGATTGGCCGAGTCTCCTTACGAGGAGGGGTGAGCCTAGCTCGTGTCCTTCTCAGGAGTGACTCAGGATCTTCAGTGAAGTTTGTCGGCAAGTCGAAACCAGTCATACACTACCCTGTTTTCATACAAAATGCAGAAAACAAAGCAAGGTTAGCCTGCCTAGGAGATAGCCTTAATAATTGCAACACTACTATATACATTAGTAATTTTTTCTTAGATCATACGCCTTCCCCGGCAACGGCGCCAGAAATGCTTGTTGACTTTTGCTAAGCCATATTAATAAATCATTCCCGGCACGGGGCCAGCAACGGTTCACTAATATGTCCCAGAGTCAAGTAGGTAAAATCCGCAAGCGCACGGAGAATACCGCTGTAGCATTTCACCCGGAAGTATTCAGGGTATCGTATTTGTTTATCCCAAAGGAAGGTTATGATCAAGAAGCGTTACTAACATATAAGATCATGTTAACAATTAGCAAGGATATCTAACCAAGACAGGCAGGTACATGATAATAACCGGGTAGTGTGACACACACAGAAGATTCCTACTAAATAAATAAAGTCTAGTGGAGGAAAGACTAGGCTAAGCTACTCCTACTATACATTCCTATACAGTTGCATAGCCTAAGTAGAATACATACAGACCCACACTCAGGTTCAGCAGTCAATAGTATAGCACTTCAGGCACGGACTTACCCCTGCATCCACAGGCGACTTCCGCCAAGAGCCTACGCACTAGCCTAGCGGGGAGGATTTCAAAGGACGGACAGGGCTGTCACCACCTGCCGCCTACCTCAACGAACCAGTAGACTAACGAATAATTGATGCAAATCAGTCACCCAAGTACCATACTTGCATGACCAAAGAGCACTCTGCCCCTCCGCGATTACTATTAACGAGGCAGAGCTACCGTACGAACACGATCACCAAACCCATGCTATACTTTATCAGCTAAAACTAAGCATAGAGACTATAACATATAAACTAGACTATAGTGACGGTATATAACTAGCATGACAATAGTAGTATAATAAATATAAACTACTATCACACAAGTAGACTATACTATCACATATATGGATCACAAAATCAAACAAGAAACTCATGACCCAAGCACAACTATATAGAAAAGATATATATATTGATAAGAGTAAAGTCTTACAAAAGGGAAAAGATACAAGAGCCATACCAATTCCAAGTGAAGACTTGGGACTAGAGAGCTCTAGACTCAGCCTAACTCCACTAAAACTCCAAGAACTACTACTAGCAAGAGAGAAATGCTTCTTGTGGTGTGTGTTGAGTGTGAAGGCACACCCTCCTATTTATAGCCTCAATAGGTCGGCAAGGGAGAGTAACCGCCACGGAAGGCATCTCAAACCGTCATCAGGAGTCGCGGAGGAGCCAACACGTGGAAGCCCAGGCGGAGAGGGCGCCCGGCCGGGTCGGCCGACCTGACCAGGTCGGCCGACCTGGGGGTGGCCCCTCCTGGCCTGTGCTTTCTCCAGGTGGCTGTCCTGTGGGCCCTGACGTCGGTTTGCGCGGTATTACAGGGAGTTACGTCGGTTAAGTGCTGAAAATGGGCCCTTCAATCCGTGTGACGTCCATGTGGCGCTCTCTGATTGGTCGAAAGTGTGTTTTCTTGCCTTTTGAGGTGTTTCCTTCACATTTCCTCCTGCATGCACAAAGTTCTCCAAGTACAAGTGGAACTATATTATTGTGCTAAAGCATGCGTGTATGAAATGCCAAATTCTCCTTTATTTGAGTATAGTTGACGGTTAAAAATGGTACTTAACAGCCGTCAACAGGCTCATTGCAGCCCAAACCCATCAAAGGGTTTGCCATAAAACACCTCACCCCTAGCACTTCGAGGGGGAGGGTGGCGTTTTTCAAAAAACTTAGCAAAAAATGCTAAGGGGCTCGTTGCAGCCCAAACCCATCGAAGGGTTCGCTCTAAAACACCTCGCCCCTAGCACTTCGAGGGAGAGGGTGGCATTTTTCAAAAAACTTAGCGAAAAATGCTATGGGGCACGTTCCAGCCCAAACCCATCAAAGGGTTTGCCATAAAACACCTCGCCCCTAGCACTTCGAGGGGGAGGGTGGCGTTTTTCAAAAAACTTAGCAAAAAATGCTAAGGGGCTCGTTGCAGCCCAAACCCATCGAAGGGTTCGCCCTAAAACACCTCGCCCCTAGCACTTCGAGGGAGAGGGTGGCATTTTTCAAAAAACTTAGCGAAAAATGCTATGGGCACGTTCCAGCCCAAACCCGTCGAAGGGTTGGCCCTAAAACACCTCGCCCCTAGCACTTCAAGTGGGAGGGTGGCGTTTTTCAAAAAACTTAGCAAAAAATGCTAAGGGGTTCGTTGCAGCCCAAACCCGTCGAAGGGTTTTCCCTAAAACACCTTGCCCCTAGCACTTCAAGGGGGAGGGTGGCGTTTTTCAAAAAACTTAGCAAAAAATTCTAAGGCGCTCGTTGCAGCCCAAACCAATCGAAGGGTTCGCCCTAAAACACCTCGACCCAAGCACTTCGAGGGGGGGGGGGGGGTGGCGTTTTTCAAAAAACTTAGCAAAAAATGCTAAGGGGCTCGTTGCATCCCAAACCCGTCGAAGGGTTCGCCCTAAAACACCTCGCCCCTAGCACTTCGAGGGGAAGGGTGGCGTTTTTCAAAAAAGCATTGCGAAAAATGCTAAGGAGCTCGTTGCAGCCCAAACTCATTGAAGGGTTCGCCCTAAAACACCTCGCCCCTAGCACTTCGAGGGGGAGGGTGGCGTTTTTCAAAAAACATAGCAAAAAATGCTAAGTGGCTCGTTGCAGCCCAAACCCGTCGAAGAGTTCGGCCTAAAACCCCTCGCCCCTAGCACTTCAAGTGGGAGGGTGGCATTTTTCAAAAAACTTAGCAAAAAATGCTAAGGGGCTCGTTGCAGCCCAAACCCGTTGAAGGGTTCGCCCTAAAACACCTCGCCCCTAGCACTTCGAGGTGGAGGGTGGCATTTTTCAAAAAACTTAGCAAAAAATGCTAAGGGGCTCGTTGCATCCCAAACCCGTCGAAGGGTTCGCCCTAAAACACCTCGCCCCTAGCACTTCGAGGGGAAGGGTGGCGTTTTTCAAAAAAGCATTGCGAAAAATGCTAAGGGGCTCGTTGCAGCCCAAACCCGTCGAAGGGTTTTCCCTAAAACACCTTGCCCCTAGCACTTCAAGGGGGAGGGTGGCGTTTTTCAAAAAACTTAGCGAAAAATTCTAAGGCGCTCGTTGCAGCCCAAACCCATCGAAGGGTTCGCCCTAAAACACCTCGCCCCTAGCACTTCGAGGGAGAGGGTGGCATTTTTCAAAAAACTTAGCAAAAAATGCTATGGGGCACGTTCCAGCCCAAACCCGTCGAAGGGTTGGCCCTAAAACACCTCGCCCCTAGCACTTCAAGTGGGAGGGTGGCGTTTTTCAAAAAACTTAGCAAAAAATGCTAAGGGGTTCGTTGCAGCCCAAACCCGTCGAAGGGTTTTCCCTAAAACACCTTGCCCCTAGCACTTCAAGGGGGAGGGTGGCGTTTTTCAAAAAACTTAGCGAAAAATTCTAAGGCGCTCGTTGCAGCCCAAACCCATCGAAGGGGTCGCCCTAAAACACCTCGACCCAAGCACTTCGAGGGGGGGTGGCGTTTTTCAAAAAACTTAGCAAAAAATGCTAAGGGGCTCGTTGCATCCCAAACCCGTCGAAGGGTTCGCCCTAAAACACCTCGCCCCTAGCACTTCGAGGGGAAGGGTGGCGTTTTTCAAAAAAGCATTGCGAAAAATGCTAAGGGGCTCGTTGCAGCCCAAACCCGTCGAAGGGTTTTCCCTAAAACACCTCGCCCCTAGCACTTCGAGGTGGAGGGTGGCGTTTTTCAAAAAACTTAGCAAAAAATGCTAAGGGGCTCGTTGCATCCCAAACCCGTCGAAGGGTTCGCCCTAAAACACCTCGCCCCTAGCACTTCGAGGGGAAGGGTGGCGTTTTTCAAAAAAGCATTGCGAAAAATGCTAAGGGGCTCGTTGCAGCCCAAACCCGTCGAAGGGTTTCCCCTAAAACACCTTGCCCCTAGCACTTCAAGGGGGAGGGTGGCGTTTTTCAAAAAACTTAGCGAAAAATTCTAAGGCGCTCGTTGCAGCCCAAACCCATCGAAGGGTTCGCCCTAAAACACCTCGACCCAAGCACTTCGAGGGGGGGGGGTGGCGTTTTTCAAAAAACTTAGCAAAAAATGCTAAGGGGCTCGTTGCATCCCAAACCCGTCGAAGGGTTTGCCCTAAAACACCTCGCCCCTAGCACTTCGAGGGGAAGGGTGGCGTTTTTCAAAAAAGCATTGCGAAAAATGCTAAGGAGCTCGTTGCAGCCCAAACTCATTGAAGGGTTCGCCCTAAAACACCTCGCCCCAAGCACTTCGAGGGGGAGGGTGGCGTTTTTCAAAAAACATAGCAAAAAATGCTAAGTGGCTCGTTGCAGCCCAAACCCGTCGAAGAGTTCGGCCTAAAACCCCTCGCCCCTAGCACTTCAAGTGGGAGGGTGGCATTTTTCAAAAAACTTAGCAAAAAATGCTAAGGGGCTCGTTGCAGCCCAAACCCGTTGAAGGGTTCGCCCTAAAACACCTCGCCCCTAGCACTTCGAGGTGGAGGGTGGCATTTTTCAAAAAACTTAGCAAAAAATGCTAAGGGGCTCGTTGCTTCCCAAACCCGTCGAAGGGTTCGCCCTAAAACACCTCGCCCCTAGCACTTCGAGGGGAAGGGTGGCATTTTTCAAAAAAGCATTGCGAAAAATGCTAAGGGGCTCGTTGCAGCCCAAACCCGTCGAAGGGTTTTCCCTAAAACACCTCGCCCCTAGCACTTCGAGGTGGAGGGTGGCGTTTTTCAAAAAACTTAGCAAAAAATGCTAAGGGGCTCGTTGCATCCCAAACCCGTCGAAGGGTTCGCCCTAAAACACCTCGCCCCTAGCACTTTGAGGGGAAGGGTGGCGTTTTTCAAAAAAGCATTGCGAAAAATGCTAAGGAGCTCGTTGCAGCCCAAACTCATTGAAGGGTTCGCCCTAAAACACCTCGCCCCTAGCACTTCGAGGGGGAGGGTGGCGTTTTTCAAAAAACATAGCAAAAAATGCTAAGTGGCTCGTTGCAGCCCAAACCCGTCGAAGAGTTCGGCCTAAAACCCCTCGCCCCTAGCACTTCAAGTGGGAGGGTGGCATTTTTCAAAAAACTTAGCAAAAAATGCTAAGGGGCTCGTTGCAGCCCAAACCCGTTGAAGGGTTCGCCCTAAAACACCTCGCCCCTAGCACTTCGAGGTGGAGGGTGGCGTTTTTCAAAAAGACTTAGCAAAAAATGCTACGGGGCTCGTTGCAGCCCAAACTCGTCAAAGGGTTCGGCCTAAAACACCTCGCCCCTAGCACTTCAAGGAGGAGCATGGCGTTTTTCAAAAAACTTAGCGAAAAATGCTAAGGGGCTCGTTGCAGCCCAAACCCGTCGAAGGGTTCGCCCTAAAACACCTCGCCCCTAGCACTTTGAGGGGGAGGGTGGCGTTTTTCAAAAACTTAGCGAAAAATGCTAAGAGGCTCGTTGCAGCCCAAACCCATCAAAGGGTTTGCCATAAAACACCTCGCCCCTAGCACTTCGAGGGGGAGGGTGGCGTTTTTCAAAAAACTTAGCAAAAAATGCTAAGGGGCTCGTTGTAGCCCAAACCCATTGAAGGGTTCACCCTGAAACACCTCGCCCCTAGCACTTCGAGTAGGAGGGTGGCATTTTTCAAAAAACTTAGCAAAAAATGCTAAGGGGCTCGTTGCAGCCCAAACCTGTCGAAGGGTTCGGCCTAAAACACCTCGCCACTAGCACTTCAAGGGAGAGTGTTGACGGCTGTTAAGTACCATTTTCAACCGTCAACTATACTCAAATAAAGGAGAATTTGGCATTTCATACACGCATGTTTTATCACAATAATATAGTTCCACTTGTACTTGGAGAACTTTGTGCATGCAGGAGGAAATGTGAAGGAAACACCTCAAAAGGCAAGAAAACACACTTTCGACCAATCAGAGAGTGCCACATGGACGTCACACGGATTGAAGGGCCCATTTTCAGCACTTAACCGACGTAACTCCCTATAATACCGCGCAAACCGACGTCAGGGCCCACAGGACAGCCACCTGGAGAAAGCACAGGCCAGGAGGGGCCACCCCCAGGTCGGCCGACCTGGTCAGGTCGGGCGACCTGGTCTGGCGCCCTCTCCGCCTGGCCTTCCACGTGTAGGCTCCAGACGACTCCCTGATGGCGGTTTGGGGGGATTCCGTGGCGGTTACTCCTCTGAAACCGACGTTAGGAGGCTATAAATAGGAGGGTGTGCCTTCACACTCAACACACACCACAAGAAGCATTTCTCTCTTGCTAGTAGTAGTTCTTGGAGTTTTAGTGGAGTTAGGCTGAGTCTAGAGCTCTCTAGTCTCAAGTCTTCACTTGGAATCGGTATGGCTCTTGTATCTTTTCCCTTTTGTAAGACTTTGCTCTTATCAATATATATATTTTTTCTATATAGTTGTGCTTGGGTCATGAGTTTCTTGTTTGATATTGTGATCCATATATGTGATAGTATAGTCTACTTGTGTGATAGTAGTTTATATTTATTATACTACTATTATCATGCTAGTTATATACCGTCACTATAGTCTAGTTTATATGTTATAGTCTCTATGCTTAGTTTTAGCTGATAAAGTATAGCATGGGTTTGGTGATCGTATTCGTACGGTAGCTCTGCCTCGTTAATAGTAATCGCGGAGGGGCAGAGTGCTCTTTGGTCATGCAAGTATGGTACTTGGGTGACTGATTTGCATCAATTATTCGTTAGTCTACTGGTTCGTTGAGGTAGGCGGCAGGTGGTGACAGCCCTGTCCGTCCTTTGAAATCCTCCCTGCTAGGCTAGTGCGTAGGCTCTTGGCGGAAGTCGCCTGTGGATGCAGGGGTAAGTCCGTGCCTGAAGTGCTATACTATTGACTGCTGAACCTGAGTGTGGGTCTGTATGTATTCTACTTAGGCTATGCAACTGTATAGGAATGTATAGTAGGAGTAGCTTAGCCTAGTCTTTCCTCCACTAGACTTTATTTATTTAGTAGGAATCTTCTGTGTGTGTCACACTACCCGGTTATTATCATGTACCCGCCTGTCTTGGTTAGATATCCTTGCTAATTGTTAACATGATTTTATATGTTAGTAACGCTTCTTGATCATAACCTTCCTTTGGGATAAACAAATACGATACCCTGAATACTTCCGGGTGAAATGCTACAGCGGTATTCTCCGTGCGCTTGCGGATTTTACCTACTTGACTCTGGGACATATTAGTGAACCGTTTCTGGCCCCGTGCCGGGAATGATTTATTAATATGGCTTAGCAAAAGTCAACAGAGAGCGTGGCATTTTTCAAAAAACTTAGCGAAAAATGCTAAGGGGCTCGTTACAGCCCAAACCTGACAAAACATACTTTATTGCAATTGGAATTAACAAATATTTACATCAGAAATCATAATCAACGGGTTCTTCTTTTATAACAACAGCAGAGGCTACCAACTGGGGAAGCAAAACGGACCATTCGTCGGAACTGTAACCAGGCGGAGGTGGGCAAGGATTAGGTCTCGAGCCCCCGGCACCAATGACACCTGAATCTTGGATATTTCCACTAGTTGGAACCGGTGCTTGCGAAAAAGATTTAACAATCTTTGTCGGCGAATTCAACACAGAGCTAATCGATCGCTTCGTCACAGCAAGCCGCGGACGGAGTGGCCACAGAATTGAGGCATCGGAACCATCGGTGCCCAGGGGTTTCTCGCTTTGCTTCGGAAGCGGAGACCCGGGTGTTCGCTTCCTGCGCAGTCTGTCTATGTTAACAGAGACACCCCCACAACGGGACCTAGCTTTACCCCGATGACCAAGCACGAACGATGCACTAGATGAAGTGCCGTGACAAAATAAGTGGGATTAATTCCCCACACAAACCACACCGGCGTCCAAAGTTACCAAGCGCGCCCTGGCCGAAGCAGCGTGCCCGGGGTCCTCAAGTCTTTTAGCCTCTACCGCAACATCTAACGCTTCAAAGCCGCTCAAACTGGCCTCAGAACTACTCGAAGTGGGTGCCGGCATAGAAGCGTCATCCACTAAAGACTGGGACCCCCTCGCTCATCAGGCCCAACATGCGCAACACGGAAGATCCACTAGAAGTGTCCTCTTCGGAATCCCGCACAGGAGACATGAAGGACACCTACGCAGAGTGAAGTAGGCATGTCAAAATTATAGTTACAAAATTTCCCTCAAGACCTCCCAAAAAGTATGTTACATCAACATAGCAACTACAAGTGATCCTAAACCTCACTCGGTGCGGTTTTTGATCCACCCTCTGAAGTTCCTGACTTCTCGGCGTCATTCCTTGAAGTGCCTTGGCCCCCGGAAGGATCTTCAGCTTGGCCGCCACCGCTCCTGGAAGAGTCGCGCATCTGCACAGGCACAATCAAGTTCAACTTCGAACGTCGCGTGAATAAATGAAAATACAATACAGAAACAGAAATATAACCTGAGCCAGTTTCTCAATCGCAGCCTGTCGAGCATCTTCACGGTCATGATCGTGCCAAAATTACATAGCAACACGTTTAGCTACGGCAATGGCCTCCAGTGACAAGCCATCTCGAGCGTCCGCCCCAATCGAAAAATTGCGCCTTCCTAGAGCATGGAAGTGGTCGCAACCTTCGCGTTCCAACAGCTCGAAAGCGGCCTCTACAGTATGAAGCGAGCCAAAATTGCTGCGCTTGTCCATCATCCCTGGGAGAGCTTTGAACTCAGACTTTAGCCAACTAAAGATAACAGCCTTGGTGACAACAGCCTCATTGGTCAATGACATGGACTCAGCACCAACATAACCCAAGGCCTCGCAATATTGATGGTGTGTAGATACAGCTTGGGCAGCGAAGCCATAATTGCGAGTCGATTGGTCATGCTCTAAGGCTGTGTTTTCATTTTCGAGAGCTGCAATCTTAGCCTCAGCAGCTTCCAAGCGACTTAAGCCGGTCTTCAATTCAGCAACCTCCACCCATGAAGCATCAAGCTCCTTTTGCATGCGTGCAGCTTCAAGCGTAGCTTCATCCTTCGTAGATCGAAGACTGTTAAGCTTCTCCTTCAGCAACATATTCTCTGTTGCAAGCGAATTCTTCTATTTCTCCAACGAGGCTAGCCCCGTGCAAGTTTTCTCAAAAGGAATCCGCGCGAGGATGTGAGCCTGAAACAAAACAATAGTCAAAACAACCCTGTTAGAAACCTCAACAAAAATAGTACAATGTTTTCTCATGCACCATCAAATCCAAGCATACTTACATGTCTCAAAATGTGGCAGAGATTACGCCGCAAGTCCCCTGCTCCGAATAGTTTGGCCCCTTCGGCTATAAAAGTATCTGACGCCGAGCATAGCTCAGCCCAAGCCTTGGGATCAGCAAAATCTTCATACCCTTCGGGCAGGCCTAAGCTTTTAATCGCAGACGCCCCAGAGGTTTCAGCCCCAATCAAAAGTTGGCTTGGACTCGAAGGTTTAGGGTGGGCAGAAAAAAATTTTTAAGTCCAGCGAGGGTGTCTGCGGCCTCCGTGTCCATAGTCCAATCCTTTGTGGGAATAATGGAGGGACTTGAAGCTGGTAAATTAACAGCACCGCCTGCAGCAGGGGAAGATACCACCACCATGTCATCCTTCTTGTCATCATCACTGTCAAAAGCGTCGGCCATCGCCTCAGCGCGCACCAAAGTCCCAACGGCACGGAGGCCAGGGGCAGAGGAGCTTGAAGAGTCCCGGCGGGGTTCTTTTGCGAGCGCGCGCTTTGGAGGGACCTTTGAAGTTTCCTCCTCCCTCTTTCTTTTCCCAACCTGCAGCGAGGGCTTCATTGGACACTTCTCCTTTCTGGCCTTCTTGGCCCCCGTAGCCTTGCCAACATCCAAACCAACATTACCAGGGGGCCGGTTCCGCCTCATTCGAGGTCCTGGCGCAACACGAGTAGGGTACTTCACACCGGCCAAAGTCAGTACACGGTTAAGCCGACCACTATGAGAAGTCTGCTCGCAGGTGTGTTTGTGCTCCTCGCGCATGTAGGGCCCAACCACAGCCTCGCTGGCGCGCTGCAGGAAGACCACAAACTCCTCATCACCAAAACCCCGTTTATCCACGGGTACCTCCAGGAAGGGTATGGAAATGTCAGGCCTCGAGGGGATTTTCTTCTGAATAAACCCGGGAATTGAGCACCCCTCGTGTAGCGGCCATTTATTCGCAGCCATGAACTCTTCAACAAGGTCCCGGCCGCTTGAGTTGAAGGTAGCGACGCAGAAGGCAGCATCATTCTTATAGCCCTTGGGCACCCTGCCCTCCATGGATCGAGGCTCGCAGGGAGTCAGCTTTGAAGCTAAGGGAAAAATAATTGCCTCTCCCCGTCCACATGAATAGTTTCCGCGGCAACCTTCACATACAGCCAGCTCTCATGCCACTTGTCGCCCTAGCGGTTTCGGCTGCACTTGACAAACTGATTGTCGCGCTTGAAGCGGGGCACGAAGGTAACGCAGCCAAAGTCATCCTTATGCACCATGCCATCAATCTTGATGGTCTTCGGTTGGTAGTGAGCACAGTAATATTTGCAGAATACTTCAATATCAGGCTGGCCCTGATAATTTAGTACGCCCCAGGCAAACTTGCTCAGCATGGCCATCCCACTAGGGCTGATATGATGAAGTTGCACATTGAACCTGCCTAGCACGTCCTTCACGAAGGATGAGCAAGGAAAGCGAAGGCCAGCAGTGAAGTGGTCTTCAAAAACCACGGCCTCGTCTTGAGCAGGGCAAGGGGTAACCTCTTGACTAGCCAGCCGGGCTCCTCCGAAGGGAAAACACCCTAACTCGGCAAGTTTATGCAACTTGGGAGCATCAAGGCGAGATTGCCCGAAAACGGAGGTTCGAGGTATGGATCCCTCGTGTTCCTTCCCTTTCCCCTTTCGTCCCTTCCGCAGGCCAAAATCACCAGCAGGTAGCAGATCACTGACATCAGCATCCACGTCTTCTAAGTCCTCATCCACTGGACCAGAACTCCAAACCCTGCGGCTCGAACCTTGCCCTTGGGCATCGGTCGCGACCCTCCCAACACCTCCGGGAGCGAAATCCTTGTCACCACCCTCTTCCTCGTCATCCTCCTCCTCATCCTCCTCCTCCTCCTCATCTCCATCGTCTTCCTCTTCATCATTCTTTCAAAGGGTCCCGACCATGATCGTGACCCAACCCTTCGGGAGCAACGGTGAGGTTATCCTCCAAGCTCCTAGCAAAATCCGCCTCGGAGTCACCCTCACTTATAGCGACGTCGACAGTCGTCGAAGGCAGGTTTTCTTCAACAGCGGTCTCGTCAAGGCGCGCAGTCACCGCCACTCGAGCCATACCTTCAGATCCTGCAATCAAACACAAAATGTGAGCTCAGTAGGAACACGAAAACTAGTCCCAACTATCGCAAGTGACACTTCGAAGTAAGGATTTATGCATACCGAGTTAGCTCAAACATTGCCTCAAAAGCAAAAATCACCAAACAACACTACGAGCGCACGAAGCTATGGGAAGGTATAGCACTAAAAGCAGATCACAGCTAAAGCTCCGTAGACCTTTACCCCCCTCACCCCCTTCTTATATAGTCGGATAAAAACATATGAGCATTTACTGCGGAACCTCGGAAATTGGGGGCACAATAACACAAAATTAAAAGAAAAAGTCAAAGAGCCACGACACCCAAAATAGCCAAGTGTTACCTTCGAGAGAACCGGGTGAGCTCCCAGAAGATGACTCGCTTTCCGAGACAATTACTGTTCGAACCCTAGTCATAATCACAGGCATAGTGGGAGCTCAATGGATGAGTAACTAGTAAAAATAATTATAAATCGCAGTTATTCCCCTTTTATAGGCAGAAGCCCTGGTAGCTTTGCTCAAAGCCCAACTTTGATGTTTGAAGGGTGGCGTTTCGGTAAGAGATCCTGGTGAGGCGAGGGTTTCGGCGCATCAAAGTTAGACCCACCCCTCGAGGGGCTACTGTTGGGGGATCACTTCGCGTGCTACCCCTCGAGGGTTCATCAAAGTCAGGCTATGACAAAGTCAACCATTGTTACCCCTTTTTATTATTATTTATTATAACTTCGAGGTACAGGTGTTCATCGGATGTCACGGAAAAACCAAGACCCTTCGGACGGTACCTCCATGACTTTGAAGGATGAAGCCATCATCTTTCGAAGGACAGAGCAGCATGCCTTTCAAGCAGTACCTCTGCGCCCTTGAAGGATGAAGCCATCATCCTGCGAAGGGCAGGGCGCCTGGCAAGATCAAGAACCGGCATGGCGTGAAGAGGGCAACACGTGGCACCAGCACGTGTTGTGGCGTGCGGAACAAGGAAGGGTACCAGAAGCGCTCCAATGACCAATTTATCCTCAATGACCATTTTGTACGGAATATTCAAAGAATATAGTGTGTAATTAGGGACAAAATGGTCATTTGCATATGACCAAAGTACGGGCCTATAAATAGAACGCCCCTACTTACATATAACGGGACGAATCTTTTTGGGAATACGGGAGAAGAGCCTATTGTTCTGTTTCATACCCTTCGCGATTCCTTTTCATGTTTACTCTTTCTGTTAGTGGCACTGAAGCTAGCGCTTCGTGACACCAACAGGAACTAGTGACAGAGGAGCAGTACGACGTGTTCCCTGAGGTGGCCACTAGCTACTCACCTCGAGTCCCCAAGGGATCGCAGTCAGCAGACAAGAGAGGAGGAGCAGGAGTCACCGCCAGTTACTCACGAGTAGGCAGCTCATCCAGAGACGGTGATTCCTGAGTCAGCCAGTACAGGAGCACCTTCCCAGCCTGCAGGGACATAGTCAGAGGACGCTATCACTGTTGTAGCACTTGCAGGACGCCTGAGTGAGTTCATTCAGAGCATAGCTGAGGATAGACGTCAGATGATGGAGGTCATCAGAGGAAAGACAGAGCTTCAGAGACAGCAGATGGCACTGATGATGACACTGATGACCCAGATGGCTGAGTTCACTCAGAGGTAGGCCAGTCAACAGCCAGGATCCTCAGTACTTCCATAGTTTCAGACACTGCAGACACAGCCAGGCCCCTTCACCGCCATGATAACAGCCCAGTCCAGCGGGTTGTCACACTCAGGATGCTACCGATAGTGGGAGCAGAACAGACTCACTCACCAGCTCAGTTCTCCTGCGTGTCCGCCTTCTCAGTGTCTGCGTTGTTCACTTCACCGACACACTCTTCGACTTCGTTGATGGAAGTACCGTCCACCTCTCAGCAGCTACCAGTCAGGAGTCTATTTTCTAAGATAGTGCACACCACACGCGCAAACTCCAAGACAGCCCCAAAGTCAGCTACACTCCACCCCCTTCTGCTACAGACACACCTCTACTCACATCTGAGGTAGTAGAGGATCTTGTCCGCTGAGGATTCACTCAGGAGAATGTGGATGACCTTGCTCTTCTTCAGGCGACAGTTGCTAAGAAGACATCCACAGTCCCACTAGCAGGGCAAGACAGAGGGTCTGAGTCACCAATGGACCGTGAGTACTTTG
Organism: Eleusine indica; assembly: GCA_030378355.1. Classification (NCBI taxonomy): domain Eukaryota; kingdom Viridiplantae; phylum Streptophyta; class Magnoliopsida; order Poales; family Poaceae; genus Eleusine; species Eleusine indica. Next base: position 34,411,568 of record CM059500.1, read on the forward strand.
AGCAGTTGGACGCTCAGGTGATGTAGGCTCAGGCAGAGCAGCAGGACCCAGCACAGGAGCAGCCAGGAGCAGAGCCTTCAGAGGACGTCGCTGCACCACCTCCTTCGGCCACGAGCACGTAGATTTCCGCTTCTTCCTACTTTTTGGTGCTTATTGCCAAAGGGGGAGAAGTATGTCATAGGTCTAGGGGGAGTTGGAGTGTGATCCAGTGTGATCGAGAGTCTCTAGCTTGTATCTAAGGGGAGCATATGTGTACATGGGTTTTGAGAGATAGATACATTTGGATCTTATTTTGATGGATTTATCGAGATGTTCATGGAATTTGATGAGTCATGATTTTCATTCGCTTGTGTTTGACTCATCTTGATCTCACTTGGTTTCTTTTCATACGCAGTGCTCATCTTTCTTTATTTATCCTGTTTGCCTGTGTATGATGCTATGATGATGATTGCTTGTTCTTAATCCTTATGCATTACCATGCTATACTGTTGCATTTCATCATTCATGTCTTGCATTGCATGTCCTTAAGCTTTACTAAATATATTCACATGACATGCATGCATATCATCTAAAGTGTGCTCTTCTTTCTTATTCCTCTTAGCTCTTGATGATGCTTGATTGAGTAGGACATTGTTTATTCATTGCTTATGCTTTTGAGGTTCCTCTCGATCATTGTGTAGCTCTTTTAGCCCTGTTGTTTTATGATAAAGATTATGATAACTAGTAGTTGTCATCAATCACCAAAAAGGGGGAGATTGTAAGCTTCATGACCATTGATGATTGGATCCCCAAGATATGAATGTTTTGGTGATAGATGACAACTGTGAAATTGTGGGCTAATATCTACACGAGTGTTGTCTATGCAGATATCATCTCTAAACTCTATTACAAATGATATGGATGACGGTTGCCTTGACGATGGATGACAATGACCGCAAGCATGGAGGCTTGTGAGCTTCATGGAGTCCAAGGGTTGATGCAGATGGATCAAAGTTAAGGACAAGATATGGAGCAAGTATTGGGAACACCTGTGTAGTTATTAGGGCTTTGAGTCCATAGTTAAAACCGGACTATTAAGGGGGTCTAGGTCATGTCTCTAAGATTACACTAGTTGGTGATGTGCATGGATGCTCAGTGAAATCACAGGCACTAGGTGACAGTGAGGAAGCCAAGGAACTATTCAGAGAAGTCGGAAAATGAAGTCAAGTGAGGGCAAGGAGTTTCAGCGAAGTGACCGGACAGAGGGGTCAGTGGAGACCGGACTGTATGGTCACTAAGTGGACAGAAAGTAGTTTTCAAGGAATTTGTCTGCGCAAGGATCAATAGTGACCGGACGGTCCGGTCTGTAAGAAGATGCGCCAAGACAGAGAGGACACAAATTGGAAGCTCTTTTGAATGGAGAGAGAAAGTCTGACCGGACTCAGCTGACCGGATGGTCTGGTCAGTACGAAGGTCAGCAGTGGGCAGAGCCGTTGGAGCAGGATCTGCAGTGACCAAACGGTCTGGTCAGGCAGTGACCGGATAGTCCGGTCAGTTGTCCTAGAAAGCTGATTTCGTGGAGCACCAGCTAGTTGGAGGTTGGAATCCTATATAACGTCGTTGCTGGGGTCTTGGAGACCACTCTTGGCCAGTGGAATTGCTTGGAGCATTTGGTGAGAGCCAAGAGGCAAAGAGGAGAGCACTAGGAGGAGATATTGCATGTATTGAGAGTGTTAGTGAGAGTAATTTCAGCATTGATGCACATCTAAGGCTAGGGCATCCTTGAGGGTGTGATATAGGCTGTTACTCTTGGTCTATGATGAGACCTAGACTGGTTAGATGTCGGTGATCGAGCCTATCGCCATCGGTTGTGAAGGCCATCACACATTTGTACACGTTTTGAGCCCGCCGGTGAAAGGGGCATCGCTAGTGAGCGCCCGTGTCGGCTCGAGGAGTCCGGCAAGTTCTCAAGGGAAGCGAGCTTATGCCTTGGTGGCAGCGGTGACGCGCATCGTGTCTTTACTCTGGGAGTGATTGCGGGCTCGTGGGTGAGAACTCTACATTGGTGGCGGGCGGGACCAGGACTCCGGTGGGAGTGGTCCAACGAGGAGTAGGGGAAGGTGTCATCCTTCTGAGACCTCAGGAAAAAATCATGAGCATTCCTTGACTCCCTCTTTACTATTCTGTAATTGTGTGCTCTAGTAACTAGGTCGAATTGTGGCTTGCATAGGCTAGTGTGTTTGGCTTCCGTGCATGCTATCATCATGAACACTAGCATGTGTAGGGTCTTGGCCTACTAGAATTGTTAGGTTGCAACGATTGCTAGGTTCTAGTAGTGTAAATTGAAGTATTTAAATTCATGATCGGCTTACCGGTTCACCCCCCCCCCACCCCCTTCTCAGTACGCCTCCGGTCCTTACAGTAAATAAACCAAGTGAGATCATGACGAGTCAAAACACAAGCGAATGAAAACCATGACTCATCAAAATCCATAAACATCTCGATAAAATATCTCTAAATAAGATCCAAATGTACCTCCCAACAAAAATCCACGTATACTCCCCCTAGATACGAACTACTCTTGATCACACATGTCACACTCCGCCTATCTCTATGACTTCTCACCCTTTGGCAACAAGCACCAAAAAGAGAGGGAAAACTACTGAGCGCTCGAGCTCGTAGGAGGTGGTGGTGCCGCAAAGTCCTCTAAAGGCTCTATGCTGGGCTGCCCCTTTGCCGGATCGTGCTGCTCTTCATGAGTCTGTGCCACCTGAGCCTCAAGCTGCTCGAAGTAAGTGAGATCCTGTGGTGACACTGGCTCTCTGTGCTAAGCTCCCCCTGGGATAGTGGTGGTCAACTGCACAACAGTTGCCTGTAGGGGACTGAGGTCGGCCACATCCTGGTGAGAAAACCCTCCACGAACCAGATCCTCTGCTACCTGAGGTGTGACTAGTGTACAGTCTCTAGCAGAAGAAGATAGAACTGAGGTAGTGGCTCTGTCTGTGGGGGTATCTGAGTGGTGTCTACTATCTCAGAGAACAGACTCCTGACTAGTGGCTGAAGAGTAGAAGTGAAAGCCACTACCATCTGTGAAGTTGTAGACTGTGTGGGCGAAGTAAACAGTGCAGACATCGAGAATGTGGACAGCAGGAAGAACTGTGAAGCTGAGAAAGTCTTTCCAGCTCACCCTGTCTGATACTCCCCAGTAGGCGCGCTACAGCTAGACTACGTCGTCGTCATCGTGGTGAAGGGACCTCTTTGTGTTGGGAGCTGCTAAAACTGTGAAAGTGTAGCGACTCCAGTCTGTTGACTGACCTATCCTCGTGTGAGCTCCGTCATCTGACTCATCAGATGAGTCATCATCCTCATCTACTGCTGGTGGTACTCGGCCTGCATCCTCAGTACGTCCATGATCTAACGCCTCTCCTCAGTAGTATTCTGGATGAAGTCACCCATACATCCTGCCAAAGCTGCAATAGTGGAGGTGTGATCTGCCTCTATAGCTGCAGGCTGAGGTGGCGCAACCACACTTCCTGACCCAGGAACCACCGTCTCAGGATGAGCCTCCTGCTCATGAGTGACTGGCGGTGACTCCTGCTCGTCTGTCTGCTGGCTAGAGGTAGTCTGCGATACCCTGGGCACACATGGTGCATAGTTGGTAGTCACCTTAGGGAAGGCCTCATATTACTCCTCCATCACTAGTCCAAGTCTCCTCAAGAGGTAGCATATATACGGTCCATAGACTAGGTGACGGCCTCCAACTCTCTTAGAGATAACCTCCACCATCTCAGCTATCATCAAGTCTGTCAGGTCAAACGTCTGTCTCCAAACCATGGCTACAATAGCCCACTGGTGTAGCAGAGTAAACTCCTCCCTATACCCTGACCTGGGAATGATAGTCCTGGTGACTATCGCTCTGATAACCTTTGCCTCTGCAGTGAGTCTTGCAGGGCATCTATCAAACCCTGGGGTGTGAGGTGGCTGAAAAGCAATAGACACCATCTCGTCTGGAGGTAGCATACCTCGTTGTGGTCTGCGTGGTGGAGCCCAGGTACCATATGCACTCCTGTACAGCTGTGTGTCTGAAGCTATCAGTCTAAGTGCTGCTATCGGGTCCTCTCTACTCAAGCTTTGGGGCTCGCCTCTGAACATAAACCAGATCTTGTGCAACTTGTGCAAAACCTTCCACGTGTGATACCATCACATCATGACACATCTCATAATTTTCAGACTTTATTTCCCTTTTTAAAATTTAAAAATCATTTGGACATACATTAGTGATCATATTTTTTGAACAAGATATGCGAAATTTCTTTTTATTTCATGGGTAATGCCTCAAACTAGGCTAAATAACATCAATATAATTTTTATACTCATTGTATTTTATTATTTGAATCACCTGTAGTTCAAATTTCACTTGATTCAAAAATTGCTTGAAATATAATTAATTAAATATAGCAAACCAATAAAAAATACCAAATTTTAACATGGGGTAACATATGTTGTATGTGGAGAGTAGAAAAAGTTTTGAGGTTAAAAGAGCAAAAAATTAATTCTTTGGAGAGTGTCAAAAAAAGCACTCAGCAAAATTTAATATTTACCGAGTGCATTAAAAATTACACTTGGCATAGTGATCTTTGTCGAGTGTCTACTTTCTGGCACTCGGGAAAGATCTTTTCACCCAATGTTTTTATTTTTCTTAGTGTTATTTTTTTATTTTTTATTTTTGTATTTAGGAAAAACTTTCTTTACCGAATGTGCGAGAAAATACACTCGGCAAAGTTTAAAGCACTCGGCAAAGTGCGGATTTCCTGTGGTGGTTCTCAAAATTGTAGGCTAATCCTTTCTCCGTTGTGCCTGCCTGCAAGCCTCTGCAAAGCTTGCCCCGACCTATTTGCTGCCTGTGACTTTGATGCTGCTAGGTGTGTAATGGGATGGATAGATGCAAGCCTGGCAGCAAGAGTTGGGGACGGGCCGACGGCATTGATGTTGTGATTCAACGCGAAGATATATTTGATCGGAGTTGCGGACGACTTGATGCTAAAGAGATGCAGTGAGCAAATAATTAGATGAAGGCAAGGAGTAAGGACGTTGCCCCTAGCCCAGCAGAGATCATGGATATCGATCTCCCTGGGGCATGCTGTGCGAAAGCTAACGATGGCTACTGTTAGGTCGCAGGACCATAATAGTATGTATTGCATTATTGAGATATCCAAGGCGAGTACATAAGAGTATAAAATTTGAAGGACAAGTGGCCTCTTGAAAATATTTATACGCTACAGATATATGCTCTAAGAATTTCTACAACTTCAATTTTTTGTGGAGATCCAGCTGATAGTAAGATTCACATGTTATTACAACAAAAAAAAACATAGCGCATTTAAATTTGATTTCCACCGGACTGAGAACAACGTAAGTCTACATTTGCATTTGACTGGCCTGCGGTATATCATTCTACTTTCCTGTAGCATTAGCAGCAGCGTCCACCGACTCCTCCTTACGCTTGGTCCAGGTAAAAAAGATGAGGCCGCCGACTATGAGAAAGCAAGCGGCCGCATCAGTTATACTTGACTCAGGGATCGGCTCAGCCTTTGCGCCCTTAAGCAATCCACTGGCGGCAACCTTCGAGTCATTAGTTGGAAGGTTCTTGCTGCTTGGGGCTGGCGTCATCGGCGGTGACAGCACTGGCTGCGGTTGCGGTGGCGTTGGCGGCGGTGGCGGTGGCGTGGAGGTGGAGCCAGCGGAACGGGCGTAGCGCGAGACGTGAGAGGAGCCTGTTTCTGTTGGTGACACGGGAGGCGGTGCGTAGCCACCGGAACGGGCGTAGCGAGAAGGGTTGCCCGAATCTGCCGGTGGCACGAGCGCTGGTGGATGCTGCGGTTGCACGTAGCCGCCGGGACGGGCGTAGCGAGAGAAGGCGCGAGATGGCGGCGACGCGCGTGCGATCTTGCTCGCCGCGGATCGTAGCAGCGCCGTTCGTACGCGTGCGGCCATGTTTGATGCTATGGGCCGGTCCTCCCTGTGATCTGTTAGACGACCCAAATCCAAGCAACGAACCCGATGGTACTGAGATTTTCTCCTTTGGCTCTCGATCTGTCTCCTTTTGGTCTGCCGCCGATCATAGGTCAAACTTATATAGCCGGGTGCGGGGTGGGCGAGACTGCGCCTATACGGTACGGAGACGAAACGGCGTACCGCTGTGGACGACTCCGACCCGGACATGAATCCAATTTTTCCTAGTTCAGGCAGCTTGGGCCTCTCCGGACCGCTACCGACCCCCTCCAGCGCCGCACACACCGTGGGTTGCCTCCACTGCTCCGTCTCTGAACGCGAAACGCTGTCCCTGCTGTGCTCCTGCACGCCCATCTGGTTCTCAGAATCTTAGGCAGAGAGATCAAGCGGCGTCCCGGTCGATCTTCTCCTCCTCTCCCGCCGGTGGCGCGGCCTCTAATCCAGCCTTTATTTGCAAGATCGTGATCAGATAGCCATGGTCTGACCTCTGACTCCATCGATCGACGTGCACTCTGTCCATACTTGACGTCGACGTGCCCATCACCAATAAGCAAAAGCCACTACTACAGAACCGATCTTCAGTGGCGGTCAAAAACAGCCATTGGTGGTGGTTTTTTCAAGCTTCATTGAGCACTGAAAGTGGCCAAGCCTAGTAACGGTCGAGCGCGCTGCCACTCGGGTCAAATGTCGAGCATGTACACTATGGGAAACTCGACATTTGCCGAGTGTCTCTTTCTTTACCGAGTGTTTTTATTCGGACACTCGGCAAACAACGTCTTTGCTGAGTGCCAAGTAAAAAACACTTGATAAAATAAACACACTCGGCAAATATGGTTGTTTGTCGAGTGCCAAATTATAGCACTCGGCAAAGATGAGTGTTTGCCAAGTGCCAATCTACGGCACTCGGCAAAGAATTCTTTGCCGAGTGAATTATTTTTGGCACTCGGCAAAAAAAAAGATTTGCCGAGTGTTTTTTTCGGTAAAGAATTTATTTTTTTTCTCTTTTAACCTTAAAACTTTTCATACTGTTTACATGCAACATGTAATACTCCATGTGAAAATTTGATATATTTCTTGATCCGTTTGCTATATTTATTTAATTTTTTCATTCATTGTATTTTCTCGTAAAAAGTCAAATTTGAACTAGAGGTGTTTCGAATAGTAGAATAAAGTAAATAGAAAATTGATATTCATGTTATTTAGCCCATTTTGAGGCTTACCCATGAAATAAAAATAAAATTCATATATCTTATTCAAAAAATATGATCACTAATGTCTGTCTGAATGATTTTTAAATTTTTTTAAAAAAGAAATAAAGTCTTAAAATCATGATATTTGTCATGATTTAATGGTATCACACATGGAAACTATGATAAAAAGTAGAGAATGTTTCACATAAGTTATTATGTGCCTTGCTTACAACACAAAGAATCTACGGAGAAGAACCTTAAAGTTTAGAATGATCGTTAAAACTTTAAGTGAAATTGATGATGAAATTTGAATTTGATTAAAAACTATTTTATATAGGTCCTTGATCATATAAATATTGATATATCAAATTTTCATTATTTTTGAAATTGATTTGATCATTTTTAAATTATTTTTTTAAATAAAGAATTAATGTTTGCCGAGTGTCTCCATCTGGGCACTCGGCAAACCATGCCCAAGTTGGCTCTCGGCAAATGAAATTTTGGAGCGGGTGGCGGCAAATGAAATTTTGAAGCAGGAGGCGGCAAACGAAATTCTGGTCTTATCCCTTTTCCTTCCCCTCTCTGTCTTTCTTATCCCTCCACCACCGGTCCCTTCCTCCCCACCGAACAATTCACCTCCCCTCTCCTATCCTCTGCAACGACGGCGGGCCTGGTGGCGCGGAGGCACGGCGGGCGCGGGGGCAGCGCGGAGGCTGGCGGGCGACGGCGCGACGGGCATGGAGGCGGCAGGCGCAGGGGCAGCGGAGGCGGAACAACGGCGCGGCGGGCGCGGAGGCAGAGCGGAGCGGGCCAGCTGCGAAGCGAAGGTGGCGGCAGTGGGGGCAGCACGGAGGCGGGCCAACATCGGGCGCAGAGGCGGGCCAGCAGCGGCAGGCGGGCACCCAGCGGCGGCGGCGGTGCGGAGATGCGCAGGCGAGCATGAGGGCAGCAGGCACCCGGCGGTAGCGGCGCAGAGACGAGCCAGCGGCGGCGCTGCCGGCGTGGGCGCGACCCTGCTAGTCTTTTTTTTTATTTTTTTACAAAATGTTTGTCGAGTGTCATTTGTGGCACTCGGCAAAGTATTTTCTCACTTTGCCGAGTGTTCGATAAACAACACTTGGCAAAGAGCGCTTTACCGGGAGTTTGTTTGTCGAGTGCTCTTTGCCGAGTGTTTTCGGCCATTTGCCGAGTGTTTCGGGCTCTCGGCAAAATAGTGGTTTCCCGTAGTGGTACATGCTCAATGTGTATATTATCCATACCATTAATATTGTTTCGAGATTCATGTTAGATACACTACAGTCCAAAAATAACATGCTGAAGTACCTATGAAGATGAGATTTCATCAATCTCAATGTAAAACATGTGGTTCAGATAGTACATGTTTAACATCTACATGTCAAAATTCCGCTTTGATCAACTGTCCTCAATGGTGGTCCAAATGATGTCATCGGCAGCGGCACTGCAGAGGATAGTAACCCAGTTATGTAGTAGTTGTTTTTGTCCCACTACTATATCCCGTGGTGATCTAGTAACATCATCAGCGCGGCCGCTAAAAAAAACACACAAATTAATGCCAAACAGCACGGCCGCTAAAAATAGAAACACAAATTAATGCCAAAATTTAAAACGTCATAAATTTTCAGCAAAATACAAAAACCATAGCATTCAAATTCATGGGCTTGATACCAATAGAATATCCACCTAATAATAATTATATGATATTTAATAGAAACATTATTTTTTATAATCATATAACATAAGGAATGTTCAATATTTGTGATATTACATAGTCTAACATTAGTTTGTCCATATAAGATTTGTAATCTCTTGAACTATGTTTAGATGTTCCTTTCGTCTTTCATTCAGACCGTAGAGAACACTGTGATGTCTGATCTCTCGACACATGTGACTGATGATTTTATGTATTCATCCGACATCTTGTTGATCTTAGCTTGGACATCTGTTCCAATGTTTGAAATATCCTTTGTCATGGTTATTAGAAGCGATTCCTAATATTAGTCTAAGTCCTTGTTTAACTATGTGATGTAGGCTTATTCGTAGACGACAACAACTTTGATGCACCTATCTATATTGAAGCAGTTCACTCCGTTTGCTTCACTGCGTATGCGCTCGCCCAATTATCTCTTCTTTTTTCCATTCCTAAAATGACAGTGACACTGGGTGGGTCAAGAGTGAAATTGTACAAACTGATATAGAAATAGTTGATACTTTGATGAATCTTATTTCTAAAATTCAGAAAATTATTAATTCTGATTCTACAACTAGTAATGCTAGAAACTCATCAAGTTCTTAGAACGCTGAAATTAATTTACAAGATCGTTCATGTCTTGTAAGAAAATATGACCTTGCTGAAATTTATGATGATGATACTTTGCTATACTTTGATATGTAAACAAGCTTTATTTTTCTTTGATGATATTACTTCTAGTGTTTTTCCAGCTGCGGTACCCCAAGGCTTACCACTTTTGAGAGTATAAGCATCAAATTGATTTAATTCCGAGTGATACTTTGTTAAACCGTGCTGCATATAGTACCAACTCTATGAAGACTTAGGAAATTTATCAAGAAGTCTAAGACTTTTTAATGAATCGTGGGTATGTTCGTGAATCACTTATTCTGTGTGACATTACTGTACTTTTAGTTCCTAAGGTAGATGGTACTTGACGTATGTGTAGATTGTACAACTATTAACAATATTAATATAAAGTATCGTCATCCTATCCTAGACTAGACGACATACTCGATGAATTATGTGGTACTATAATTTTTACTAAAATTGACTCGCATAGTGACTGTCATCAAACTATAATAAAACTTGGAGATGGATGAAAAACATGTTATAAAATCAAATTTGAGTTGTATGAGTGGTTAATAATATCTTTTAGTTCAACTAATGCACCTAGCTTTCATGCATCTGATGAAAAATGAGGTTTTAAGAGCTCTTATAGGCAAATTTATGATAGTTTACTATGATGATATCTCAATTTATAGAAAGTCAATGGATGAACATATGGATCATTTGTGTGCTATTTTTAATGTTTTGAGAGCTATATGTTTATTTGGTAACCATGAGAATTTTACTTTTTGCATGGATCGAATCTCTTTTCTTGGTTATGTTGTGACTCTATAGGGAACTGAGGTGGATGGGGTGAAGATTGAAGCCGTAAAGAGTTGGACGGGACCCTAAATCATCACACGGTGAGAAATTTTCTTGGTCTTACAGGTTTCTTGTCTCAAAGATTTCAGCACCATAGTTGCACCATTGTATGAGTTGACAAAGAAGTATGTTGATTTCCATTGAAGTAAGACACATCATGAGTTCCAAACTTTTTGAATGAAAATTTGACATAATTTTGAGTAAAAATAAAATATTGCCTCTAATTTTTATCAAAAAAATTTGAACTTTTTTTTACATATAGTATACACCGAGGCACATCCATTTTTCTACTTACGGACAACAAATGTTGCGATGGAAGCACAATAATCTAACAACTGAAGTGATCTCAATGACATATAAGACAAGCGAATTTTAATCCGACGGCAAATAGGAGAAGTGCAAAATTTCGATGGCAAATAGGAGAAGAGTATAATTTTCAATGGCAAATAGGAAATTTGCTCTATTACTATTACACTGACTAGTGGGCACACATTAAAATTATATAATACATAATATACGCTTTAATTCATTAAAGGTGTCATCTCGGCCTTCCACCTGTTAGTATCTTTCACGCGTCGTGTCGCTAGCGATGATGGGAGCAGGCGTTACACTCGTCCCCACGCTAACGGCCGCCGGTGGCACATGCACACCACTCGCTCCAGCCCGACCCAGCCTCGCCCTAGCTGCAACCCCACACCTCTCCCTTTGCGCCGTGCGCTCGAGTACAGCGCCGTGCCCAATCCCCGTGTCGCCCGCTGCCGCCGTTCACCGAAGGTTAGGGTGGTGCATGGCGTCTCCCTAGTTTTTATTTTATTTCGTTAGAAAATGAGGTTTCAGAATGGAAAAACAGAACCTAGCGGCTGTTTCATATATGAAAAAGAGGACCCATTTTGCAAAGTTATAAAACAAGGCCATTTTCAATATTAAAATCGAAAACAGAACTTGTTTTACAATTGTCAAAAAATATAGGCCCCAGGCGAATACGCTTTCGTAGTTCCGTGTACAGTTGGGACGCTGAGAGAACAGAGAACGCAGCCGGCAGGAGACCCAGGATGGCGCCAAACCCGAAGTTCCAGGAAGGACGGGCGCACGCGTCCATCCGTGTCACCCGCCGCCGTTGCACCTGGCTGACAGGCGTCCTGCTCTGCCGCCTGCATGGCTGCCACTTCGCTCCCCACCTCCTCCGCTCTCTTATGCCTTCACAGGACTCTCGGTCACCGCCCGAGAATAATCCCGCAACCATGGCTGCCTACCACCTCGCGCTCCTGCTCCTCCTCCTGCCACTGACACTCGCCCGCGTCGAAGGAGACGACGACGACGGCTTCATCCGTCAGGTGACCGACGGCTTCCGGGACAACAGCAGCAGCAGGCCGGGCCTGCTCCCCGAGGCCCAGTTCGCCGCGTTCGTTCGTCGGCACGGGCGGCGCTACTCCGGGCCGGAGGAGTACGCGCACCGGCTGCGCGTGTTCGCGGGCAACCTGGCCCGCGCGGCGGCCCACCAGGCGCTGGACCCCACCGCGCGCCACGGCATCACGCCCTTCTCCGACCTCACCAGGGAGGAGTTTGAGGCGCGCCTCACCGGCCTCCACCACGTCCAGCCGCTTATCCCACGTGGGTTGCATGATGCCGCCGTCGAGCCGCCCGCGACGGAGGAGGAGGTGGCCCGGCTTCCGTCGAGCTTCGACTGGCGCGAGAAGGGCGCGGTCACTGACGTGAAGATGCAGGGCGCGTGCGGGTCGTGCTGGGCGTTCAGCACCACGGGCGCCGTCGAGGGCGCAAACTTCCTCGCCACGGGAAAGCTGCTCAACCTCAGCGAGCAGCAGCTCGTCGACTGCGACCACACGGTGAATCTTTATATACATATTATTTTTATTATATATACACATATACGCCTTCAATTTCTGTGTCTCTTCCGTGTCTTATAATAATTCATTCAATTCAACTCTAAGTAAACCTTCACTTTTTTTTTTCATTGCAAACAAAAAAAAAAAGTGCGGTGGCACGGCAGCGATGCAGGGCTGCGACAACGGCTGCTCGGGCGGGCTGATGACCAACGCCTACAAGTACCTCATCTCCTCCGGCGGGCTGATGGACCAGGCTGCGTACCCGTACACGGGCGCGCCGGGCCAGTGCCGCTTCGACCCGGCCCGCGTCGCGGTGCGTGTGGCCGGCTTCACCGCGGTGCCCGCGGGCGCCGGCGAGGCACAGATCCGCGCAGCGCTGGTCCGCCGCGGTCCGCTCGCGGTGGCGCTCAACGCGGCCTTCATGCAGACCTACGTGGGCGGGGTGTCCTGCCCGCTGCTCTGCCCGCGGGCCTTCGTCAACCACGGCGTGCTCCTCGTCGGCTACGGCGCGCGCGGGTTCGCCGCGCTCAGGCTCGGATACCGGCCCTACTGGGTCATCAAGAACTCGTGGGGGAAGCAGTGGGGGGAGGATGGGTACTACCGCCTCTGCCGCGGACGGAGCATGTGCGGCGTCGACACCATGGTCTCCGCCGTCGCTGTCGCAACGCCGCCGCCGTGATGAGACTGAACTGTCAGTGGCAAACGTGGCATCATGCCACGATGATATGGTGTCAGCGGTGCGATAGAGTGTGCCTGGCTCCCGACAGCAGTACACTGATATAGTATACTGAATAACGGAATATGTTGTCCACTGTTAATCTGTTATGTGAGCACAAGTAGCTGTGAGGCTCTTTCATTTTTATTTATTATTTTTTTTCTGTTGGAAACGTGAAGCTCTTTCAGAAATGCTGCTTTCTTCATGGCGAATGTTCAAAGTGGCGGAGGCACACCTGGACAACAATACCCCCGATTAAATGTAAGTGCTTTGTGCCGTGTGCCGCAATCAAACACTACCGGAAATCCGATGTTTGTCGAGTGTTTAAAATTTTGTCAGAGTGTATTTTATTGGACACTTGATAAAAAATCTTTGTCGAGTGTTAAAAATTAAAACACCAAGTAAATAAAAACACTCGGCAAAAATAGTGCTTATCAAGTACAACAAATAAAACATTCGATAAACTTGCTTGTTTATCGAGTATTTTTATTGACACTCGACAAACAAGGTTTTTGTCGATTGTTTTTCTTCTAACACTCGACAATTTGCTTGTTTGTCAAGTGTTTTTCTTTTGCACTCGACAAAAATTAATTTAAATTTTATTTTACAATCATAAATTAATTTAAATCAAAAAAGATTGAACTACAAACTTGTTTAACTTCTAAAGATCTAAAACTTTTTTTTTATCATAGTTCATTACTCAAATTAATCTATAACATTATTCACAAAATCTATATATCTAATATAGTTTTATGTAGTTTCATAAAACTATATATGAGATATATAAGATTTATGAGCAATGTTACTATCGCTTATGTCAGGTGAATGAATGACCAAAACAAAAGTTGTAGAACTTCAGAAGTTATACAACTTTATAGTTCAATACTTTTTTATTTAAATTAACTTTATCAATAAAAATTACGTTTGAATAATATAAGAAGGTCTTTGTCGAGTGTATTATATTTTACACTTGACAAACATAGTTTTTGTCGAGTGACTGATAAAATACACAAGACGAAGAGGTGAAATACAAAAAGGATAAAAACAGAATTTAGTTACAAATAAATGTGTCAAGGTCCCGAACTCGAATTTTAGCGGGCACACTTAGCCACGTAGCCTACAAAACAATGCCACAACTTGCATGACAAGTATAGCAAGTGTAGGTGGGGTTCCTAGGCACGGAAAAAATGCTATTTTATTGAGTTTTTTTTTGCGATTTAAATTTTGTCAAATGCAAGGCTTTACCGAGTGTATTTTAATACTTGACAAAACCTTTGCTGAGTGCGCGATGAAAAACACTTGACAAAGAGCTCTTTGCCGATTAAATTTGTGTCGAGTGCTCTTTGTCGAGTGTTACACTCGGTAAAGGCTTTGCCGAGTATATTCTGACCTTGGCTGAGTGTTTCTGGTACTCGGCAGAGACCGGGATTCCTGTTGTGAAATGCATATTTATGCATATTTTAAAAATAGGATTTTTTATCGATATGACACTAAAAAAGATATATTTGTTTCTAGAACACCGTACCAGCTGATTCTGTCTTATAGTAACTGTGAAAAACTATATTTGGGACATTCAAAAAAGATATATTTGTTTCTAGAATACCATATCGACTGACTTTGTCTTATGGACACTGTGAAAAACTATATTTGGAACACTCAAAAAAGATGTATTTGTTTCTAGAACGCCGTACCGTTGATATTATCTTATGAACACTACGAAAAACTATATTTGGGACACTCAAAAAAGATGTATTTGGGACACTCAAAAAAGATGTATTTGTTTCTAAAACACAATACCGCTGACTTTATCTTATGGACACTGCGAAAACTATATTTGTCTACGAGACATCGTACCAAATAAAGTAATCATTTTAATGGTCAAAAGATCGAATTGCTCGTACCTCATCTTCTTCAACTTAGCTTGTGCCTTCCTCCTCGCCGACGGAGATCCATGTCCCCCTTGATGAGCATTTTGAGATACTGTGTCACCGTCAAAAACTTCTCACACCTTGCACCGCTCCACGTCACATCTTCGGACACGACTGCCTCCACCGTGACCTTCAAGTCGTGGTCAGCGACGAGATTGGCACGGACGCACCCGAGAGCAGTGTCCCGGTATGGAATGCGACAAGGAGGGAGGTGAAGGCGGTGGAGGCACGGGAGCCGTGGCCCAGCCGCGAGAAATGACAGCGGACGAGATGAGCTAGGGACATTTTTGTGATTGACAACATATTCTCTCTCCTTATCAAAAATAATGATTAAAATATTAAAGATGGTGTCATGTAAACAAATTCTCATTTTTTCATAGTGTGTAGGAGACAAAGTCAGCTAGCCGCAGTGTCCTAAGTTGTTCTTTAACTGAAACCGGTGTCAAAAAAACATACTAATCACAGTAGTAGTTTAACTGAAACAAAACCAAACATAAGTTGTTCTCTATTTCTCATGATGTCGGTCCGTCATGGTCAACAAACACATAAGATTTTACCTTAATTCAGCTAGGTAGGAATCAGAACCAACTGTAACTCAGCATAAAATCTGTAGGGACTCACCAGGTGCCGTAATCTGGATGCGGATCCGGAGCCACCAGTTGCGGACCCGACTGTGAGGTGGTCATCCACGACATGTCGGCGAGCATGGGGAACCGCTCGACAACAAGGCAGAGCACCTCGTCAGTTCAGATGCGGCGAGCGTGGCGCGGCCCCGTGACACGCGCTCAATGCGACTGCAGAAGGCCAACCTCGCCGAATCCGTGATTAATCAAAGCAAGTTATATGAGACATAACATAATTGTATGAAATTTTATTGCTATTAATCATGGCTATAGTTTAGATCTTTGGATTTTTAAGCTCGTAGTATTGCACGAACACATTGGTAGTATCTAAGAAGAACGTTGAAACCCACAATGTCCAGAGGTGGACGTGATACCGTACTTTGCGTCCATCCCTAGATGCTGGTGGCGTCATCCTTCCTACATTATGGGAAAAACTAACTTTGTCATGTGTCCACTGGTTTGCTGTCTGCATTCTCTCGAACACACGATAAATAGAAGGTTTGTCGTGTGTTAAAATAAAACACACGACAAAATTTTTGTCGTGTGCAAAAAAAATTGACACACGACAAAGATTGATGTTTGTCTTGTGTTTTTTTTGGCACTCGATAAACACTCTCTTTGTCGAGTGTTTTTCCCTAACACTCGGCAAAGTCTTTGTTTGCCTAGTGTTTTTCCCTTGGCACACGACAAAGATAAATTCAAATTATATTTTAAAACTGTAAATTAATTTAAATCAAAAAAATTTGAAGTATAAAGTTGTAAAACTTTTAAAGACCTATAAATTTTATTTTGATCATTTGTTCATTACTCAATTTGATTTATAACATTGTTCACAAATTCTAATTGTCTCATATAGTTTCATAAAACATTTGGTGAGACATATAAGATTCCTGAATAATATTATTACCACTTTGTCTAATGAACAAATGATCAAAATAAAAGTTGTAGATCTTCATAAGTTATACAACTTTGTAGCTCAATATTTTTTATTTGAATTTATTTTTTCAATAAAAATAACGTTTGAATTATGTAAGAAGGTCTTTGCCGAGTGTAAAATATAATACACTCGACAAACATTGTCTTTGCCGAGTGTATTATATTTTGCACTCAGCAAAGACTCTCTTTGCTGAGTGTTCGATAGAATGCACTCGGCAAAGAGCTAAAATATAAAAAGAGTGAATGCGATGGTTAGTCACATGTGAGTGTGTGGTGCAGTAGTAGGGGACTCTATGCGCAAAGGGGAGGTTGCAGGTTTGAAACTCAACGGGCGCACTTTGCGCATAGCGCGTGAAAAAATATCGTGACTTGCGACTTGAAACGGGGGCGGGCGAGCAAGGTTCTTGGGCGCCCAAAATATTTTTTTTGCTGTTTTTTTTGGGTTTTTTTTCTAGATTTATATTTTACCGAGTGCCGGCTTTCTCGAGTGTATTCTGACACATGGCAAAGCCTTTGCCGTAGGCTTTGCCGACGACTTTTTTATCGTGGGCACTTTGCCGTGTGTAATCCACGGCAAAGGCTTTGCCATAGGTTTTTTGAGGCACACCGCAAACCTTTGCTTTCCCGTAGTGCTAGTTTTAAATTTTCTTCCATATAATTACTATTATTAAGATTTTGCATTAACTAAATTACCAAAAATGAACATTCGGAAGTTAATGGGTTGTTAAATTTCATTCACCAGAGTTAATGGATACTAATTACCAATTCACTAGAATCTTATATAAAACGGCTTGACGGCGTGAACCGTATCAAAACGCCGTAGATCGATCACCTCCATTCCAACTTACCCGCCCAGGCAGATCGAATCACGGTATTACGGTCACACTGCAGTCGTCATCCATGGCGGCATCAACTTCCTTGGCCATCGTCTGTAGGATCGTTGTGGTTGCACTCATCCTCGTATCCCTTTCATCCTATGGTATGCCTGAAACATGGCCAATGCTTTTATATACAAGCTTTTCTTTTTTTAATTCAACGTTCAACTGCATGCATATGTAACATATGAGAGATTGTCGTGATTGTTATGGTGATCAGGGGCGGCGGTGTACCAATGTATGGGCCCATGCACTAACTTTAACCCGGACTGCAACAGCTGGTGCAGGAATGTGGCGTTATATGGCAAGGGCGGCAACTGCTTGAACTGGACACCCACCTCTCCCAGCGTGTGCTGTTGCCGCACGTAGCTAGTGAAATGTAGGATGGATATAATCAACAACGGTGAAGCATCTCTCATGTATAAGATTGATCGAAAGTAAATCGATTGATATGACGTGATTTATAGAATAAAATAAAAAGGCTGTAGGATTTCACATACATGAGAAATACCAGATGTTTTTATCATGCAATATATTTATATAAAACTAGCAATGTGCCCTTGCATTGCCACGGGTTTTGAAATTGAAAGAATCGAAATATACATGTTTTTGATAATAGTAAGACCTTATATAATTATGTTATTTGTAAAATAATTTTTTATATAACTCTATAACATAATAAAATATTAAATATTTGATGTTCAACATTTATGAAATTACACCATCATTAGTTTTGGACCTTTTAAACTAAATTCAGTTATCAAATTGAGACGCCGAGTTTATATTGGAAAAAAAATTGAGATGCTGGTCGTTGAGTTGGTGATAGTTGCTGAAAACAACATCCAACAGCTAACTCAAATGTACAAAAGCATCATGCCCACTTGTTGACGCTAAAACATGGCGTTAAACACGAGCACGCAAACATGCAGTCTACAGCCCCACTTTTTGTCACCGAGCCTGCGGAAACCGGAAGCTTCGGTTTGGCAAACCTGAGGGTCCGGTTTTGTCGGGTTTAACGAAAAAGAGGGTAACTATTACCGTTACGAGGTGAAAGACGGCTAAGTTTACGAGAAAACCAGCAAAGAGATAAATGATGCCTTATGTGACCAAGAATGGCTAGTTTACGAGCAAACTAGCAAAGGTTGTCGAAACATTCGTCCGGGAGGGACCCTGTCAGGACGTGAGCGTCGCCGGTGTGCCATAGGTTGACCAGCGAGCCTTAGGACGCCATCTATGGTCATAGAGATCAGTAGATGAACAGCAAGGAGAGGTTGGAAAAGTAGGGTAAAAGAAGAGATATGTAAGTAAATTGATAGATTCGATTGGGTTGTTGCCTCAATCGGTCATGACCCTTTGTATATAAAGGGTGGGGAAGTCTACCCCCGTGGGAGGTGTAATCCATCAGAAAAACCCTAAAGAAACCGACCTAAAACAGATCTAGAATTCTGGTCTCGGACAATCAAAACCGGACTATCCGGTTTCCCAAACCAGACCCTTTGGTTTCCCCAGCAAACTTGTCAAAACCGGACCCTCCGGTTTACAAAAGCGGACTGTTTGGTTTTGCAGTCTGGGAGTACTTTGTAAAAACCATAATTTCTTCATTCGGAGTCCAAATTAAGTGTTCCATATATCAATTTTGATCGTCTTGACGAGGGCTTCGTCATGGAAATTTCAAATATACATTTTGGCTTTATCATATTAACTTTTTAAACATTTCTTTACTTCTTGGGTGAAAATTAGTCAAAATACACCTATAATACTCCCATAACCTGCAAAACATGTCTAAATATCAAACTTGTGAAATAATTGTTGTTAGCCTCAGTTTAGACAATTTTGACGACACTTGGTCTATGAAAACCGGACCATCTGGTTTTGAAAACTGGAACCTCCGGTTTTCCCAGAGTGCCAATTTTTGTTGTCAACACATGCCCCCTTGTTTTCTGGTAAATCTTACGTACCAGAAAATAATCTTTTAAACCAAAATTGCCTAAGGAGGATGATCCACACACATGTTGGTCTTACCTTCATCTTGCATAATAGCTCTTGCCCCCCGAGCATTGAAGTCATTTGTTTCTCAACGATGGTCAATACAACTCATCGGCTATCCATGTAGGTCCATGATCCACTTCTATAGTCATAGTATCTTTCTGATATGAATTTAAATTCTTCAAGAGCAAATGACCATAGTTTGGCAATATGACTCACAACCTACAAAACTATGCAAAAATATCAAGTGCTGAACTTTTATCAAATTTTTAGCTACACCTATATACATAACCAATAATAGGATTCTACTTGAGAAACCATGTGGATATGTGCCATGGTTTGCAATATATGATGAGTAATTGATATTGGTTGAGTTTGGTGTTTGAGTTGAAATACGGGAATCTGGGGATTGCATGAGTTTGTGCATATCATGGTTTTAATTAACCGGAGTTGGTGAGGATGTTAGAGAGTTTGCAGGAGATGGGAAATGTGTTTGCTTGTCTCATGATGTGTAGGTCACTGGAGTCAACTTGGCAGCCAACGGCGAGAGGAACAGGCACAATTAGGAGACTTGGGGCTGGACGATCAGGAGGCCGGATGAAGTCAAGGGTGATCCATATCGTATACGTGGAGAGGCAAGAAGCATAGACGGTTTCACGGTTGAGCCTCAAAACCATGGGTGGTGATCAAGACGGCGGGGTTGACCAAGTCAAAGGTGATCGGGTGTCAGTGCAAGTAGAGGCTTTCAATGGGCCAGAGGCGGGAGAGACTTGCCGACGAGAAGGATCACAGGACGAGGTGACACGTGTCAAGATCGAGAAGTTGCGCTTTGAGAAGCATGCAAGGCGGTTTCCCGGTTTGGGCCTCAAAACTGGTGGCGGTGGTTGATGGTGCACGTGGCACCATCGTAGAGCATGCGTCGAGGCGAAGCAAAGTTGTGAATGGCTCAATGGCGTTCGAGCGAAGGAAAAAGAGTTGGACGGTTTTACCCTTGGTGGTAGGTGGCAATGAGTTATAGGTCAAGGGTAGAGTTGTCTTGGATCCTAGGCCTATATAAGGAGAGGTGTGGCTGGTGGGAGAGGTGTCTCTTCCTATTAGCCTTGTTAGGATTTCATTCAAAGTGCTAGGAGAGGTCTTCATGTAATAGAGAAGAGGAGAGGGTGTGTGAGAGACATCTCTTTCTCTTCCAAATAGTGGGAGGAAGAGGATGGCTTCCTAGCCTTGTATCCATAGATCTTGTAAGCATGTTTCTATGATATGAGAATTATTTTCGTGCTCAAGATCTTCCTCTCTCCCTAAATCTTGAATTTCTCTTTTTCTCTATTTTTGGAGCTATTTTTGTGGGAATTTTCGATCTTCTTTTTGGGCAATTTTTTGGGACGGATTTTGTGGGAAACTTGGTGCTATGATGAGCTAGAACAAATCCGTATAGGTCCTTGACCGAATCCATAGCTCTATCATCTTTGATTTGGAGGATTTCTCAAGTTTTCCCTTTTTGGTGTTCTTGGCATAAGATCTGAAATTTGTGATGATTCCTTGAACCAATTGAGTGGATCTTCTAGGATTAAGGTCGTGATGTGTTGAGGATTGGCTGGTCCAAAAATTGCATGATTTGGAGATTATTTGGATAGGTTTTGGGTGTGATTTGTGCAAAATCGCTACAGTGTTCTATTTTGCCGGGGGTCGATCGACACTGCCGATGACCAGGACCGACACTGCCGGTGAGTCCGAGCTTGGATCGGCACTGCTGATGCCATGATCAGCATTGCCGGTGGCTTGAGTCTGAACCCCGCACCAGCACTACCGATAGCCATGACCGGCACTACCGATGCGCTCTGACTGTTTCTTTCCAAAGTTTTGAGAACCCCGCACCGGCATTGCGAATGGGTGTGACCGGCACTGCCGATGGCTGTGATCGGCACTGCCGATGGTTGTCCAGACTTGATCTGTTTTGGTGCGTTTCTTTGATAGTTTCGAGTCTTTGCAGTTCTACTTTGTTTCCGCTGTGTTCCGCTGCTATTGTTGATCACTTCTAAGGTTAGCACATCACAAGTTGGTGTGTGTGGTCTTGGTGATCGGTTTAGAGTTTGGCTTGGGTTGTAATTGGGACATAGGCCAAGTTCTTGTGAAGAATTTTCATTGGCTCCCATTCACCCCCCCCCCTCTGGTCGCCTTCTCGGTCCTTCACTACTAATTTGTTAATTTGGCTTACCAACCTTTTAAACAATATTGGCCAAATTAACATCCTTTCAATGAAAACCAGAACATCCTATTTCAGAAATAGGAACATCCATTTTTTCTGGATTTTAACATTGGCAGTTTTAAACAAAGGTCTCTTGATTATTGAGAACATTTCTTTATTGAGCAAAAAAACCAGATGCTTGTTGTGCCAAATAACTAAATCTTATCATTGTCATGCATAAATACATAATGGATATCTATCAAACTAAATATAGTATCTATGCATTTAACAATAGAGTCAACAAGTGATCCATCCATAATAAAAATGCATGACCGAAATAAAATCCAGGAACTAATATAAAGACAACACAAGTAAATATTTTGGTCTTTGAGCAACTAATATTTCGGTCTTTGAACAACTAAATATTTTGGTCTTTGTGCAACTAATAATCAAATGAAGTAATAATTTGGATACCCTGCATAATATGAATGCTCTTGGACCATCCAAGGATTAAAATAAGGCAACGAAGGTTAAGCAAACATATTTGAGGATGGATTCCATGATATATGCATCAGTGGCATACGTAATAAATGTGGATGATGAAATGACCAATAGTTTTCATGATTGGGCTCATTCCTTAGATTGGTTTTCACTTTCTCTTGTTTCGGCTCCTTTGCACCCTTCACTTGAGCATCATCCTTGCTATGAGTTTGCACACTCCCTTTGGGAACCCATGCCATGTTCTTCACCTTTAACTTTTCAGCAGTAAGTTTTTGTAATTTTCATATTTGCCAATTTGATAAACTAAGTAAACCTCTCAGTTTTACTTCTCTCTTGGACATTGGCAATTCTACCTTGATTTTGGGCACTTCCAACTTCTTTGGTTCAGACTGGACATCTAATGAATCAACAAATTGCTGCTTCATCTCTTTGACAATATTAGCCGAAGTATATATCATCTTTTCATTTAGTGAGGACAGATCTGAACTTTTATCTTTACGGCCATCCCTCATGACACGATAAACTTGCTTGACTACCTTTTTCTTCTCTTGAACACTAGACCGATTCTTTTGATCAAAACGGTCTTTTACATGCAGCCCTCCATGGATTGGCCTCCTTGAACCTCCATTTTGAAAATAACGAGGTGCATAATATGTTGGAGGTTGTACCCATGGACCATGCCATCCCCATGATGAATACGGATGAAAAACTGTAGGAGGTGGTCCATATGACATTGGTGCAATCGGCATAAATGGAGAATATGACACTAGTATGGAACTCCTTCCTTTGCTGATTCCAATCTTCAAATTTGTACTTTGGAGGTGATCTTGATTGTTTGATGTTGTTTGGCCGATAAGCACTTTTTGCATCTCTTATTTTCAAATATTTAGCCAGAAGCTCCTTAAAAGTGACCTTCGGCTTTTCATGCTTGACTCGGCCTTTACCTCCTTTAGTCCTATAGTTGTTGATCTCCAAATTTCCAGATTTCAATATCTTATGTTTCTGAACCCTGCCAAAACCGGAAGGTCCGATTTGGCAAACCGGATGGTCCGGTTTTTCCAGACTCACCTTTGATGGCCGATTTGAAGTCAATCGGTCACATACAAGACATGAACCTTTTGTTGCCCTCTAGTGCTTGATGTATTTTCTAAAATCTTTATAGAATTATTACTACTAGGAGAATCAACTTTTATTTCATGGGTAGTAATCTTTTCTTCACTTGAGGGCTTCAAGTCATCTTCTCCAACAACCAACTCTTCATTTTTAGATGAACCGGTTTGTGACAACCGATTTAGAATCTTTTGTCATCAAGACCAATTGAAGTTATCTGGTCGTTCTCATTTACTTCTTCAAATTTCAATCGTCCTTTGTTAATGGCCGATTGAACTATTTGTCGAAATATATTGCACTTGTTAGTATTATGATCAAAACAATTATGCCACTTGCAATATATTTGCTTTCCTAAATCTTGAGTAGATGACCTGACTTTGTGATCTAATAGCCTAATAAAATTGTTCTCTAACAAACTATAAAATAAATCATCACATGAAGTAAAGTCAAAAGTGTACTTCATTTTCTTCAGCCGATTCTTTTGTGGAAACGGCTTTAAAGCAAAGCAAATGAATGGTTCAGATTTCTCATCAATCCATTAGGCTATACATTTGCTTGTGTTGTCTTTTCTAGATGCCTTAGAATTGACAAATATACTACCATCAGTTTCTACAATATCATCCAACATTTTGGTATCTGAAACTAAAGTTTCAGTTTTTCTTAGACAAAACCGGAACCTTCGGTTTCTGAAACCGGAACATCCGGTTTTTACAGTTTTCACAAAGTTGGGTTTAAAAGTCCTAAATCAAAACTAATCACAAGCAAACGAAACGGACTAAAATTCAGAGAAGCAAACTAAACTGAAAACTTGCAGGGCATGAGGGGGATATAGGACAGTGGAAACACGATGAACAAATATTTTTGTAGGACAATTTTCTGGAGTTTAGGATTGAACAAAATAACAGGGATAAGGACGAACCTAATGGTATACCTGAAGCTCTGATTACCACTTGATGTGGACAAGGGATCCCTATCTTCCGAAAGGTTATGGTAAACTTGATTAAGGTGGAGGCGATACACAAATTGATCCGGCTTGTGAATGACACGTTTTGAACCCCGCAATCACAGCACAACATCTCCTCTAGTTATCCACCGGTGTTGCACAGTTGACCTTGCCGAGAAAGGTTATCCTTGCCTGCAAATCAAGAGCACAAGCAGGAACAAAGAAGAATGCAATCAAATTTGCAAGTATATGATGAATCCCACTATTTAGGGTCTCACAAATTGATGTGATGGCAAAACTGTTATGAATAGAATAATCTAAGTAAAACCCAAACCCTATTGAAGAGACAGCGGTTGTATATGAGGACCCTAGGGTCATGCATGACCCCCTGGACGAAACCCTAAGTGGGCTCAACTCGACACATGGCCCAAAGACCGATTTCGGTGTCGCAACACCAGGACAGATTCTAGAAGTCGACTTGTTCGGTGATTTCTAATGGCTAAGAAAGAATTTTGATATGGGACTGGTTGGGTTGGAAAGGTCTTTTCGTCATCTTTCTAGGCATATATAGAACGTCTAAATCCGAGTCTGTATGCGTCCTAGGCGTCCGTTTTAGTGCAAACTGGTACTAGGCTCAAAACAGAATCGAAGTCGGTTTTGATTGGGCCTCCCACTAGGCTTGGACGTCCTTGCTGGCCCATCACGCCATCAATCACCTCTCCATCTATCTCATCAGCATCTCCATGGTTCCTAACAACAATTAATTCATTAGGTAGCAATCTATTCTCAAAACCACATAAATAAAACATTAGAAAGGAGCTTACCTGTAAATTCAGGTGATGCGCATGAACTTTTATCTTAGTTGGAGGAGTGTTGTGTGTATCCATAGGTGTGATGTACTCATCAGTAGGGTAAAAGGAGAGACATGTAAGTAAATTGATAGATTCGATTGGGTTGTTGCCTCAATCGGTCATGGCCCTATGTATATAAAGGATGGGGAAGTCTACCCCCGTGGGAGGTGTAATCCATAAGGAAAACCCTAAAGAAACCGACCTAAAACAGATCTAGAACTCTGGCCTCGAACAGTCAAAACCGGACTATCTCGTTTCCCCAGCAAACCTTTCAAAACCGGACCCTCCGGTTTACAAAAGCATAATGTTCGGTTTTGCAGTCCGGGAATACTTTGTAAAAACCATAACTTCTTCATCCCGAGTCCAAATTAAGCGTTCCATATATCCATTTCGATCGTCTTGACGAGGGCTTCATCATGGAAACTTCAAATATATATTTTGGCTTTATAATATTAACTTTTTAAACACTTCTTTACTTCTTGGGTGAAAATTAGGCAAAATATATCTAAAATACTCCCATAACCTGCAAAACATGTCTAAACACCAAACTTGTGAAATAATCACTGTTAGCCTCAGTTTAGATAATTTTGACGACACTTGGTTTGTGAAAGCCGTACCATCCGCTTTTGAAAACTTGAACCTCCGCTTTTGGTTGTCAATACCACTGTTATTTTGGTCCGCTCCAAATAGACGTAGATTTTTTTTAGACAAAAAATGGACGTAGATGTGGCAGCCTAGCAGGAGAAATATCTTATCGTTCAGTGTGAGTGGGTTGAGTTTAGTGTTAGCTCTCTCTCTCAAAAAAAAAAAGTTCAGTGTTATCTCGTTCTTTGTCCAGTCCTCCCCAGCAAGCCCATCACCGGTCCAGCCACACCGGCATGGTTCTCACCCGAGCTATCTCCCTGGCTACGACGTCGACACCCACTTGAAGATTGCTCCCCAATGCGGCCTTGCTCTAGTTCCTTCCCGGCGGCGGCCCTCACCGAGTTTTCTCCGCATCGGTTGTCCTTCCTATTTCCCCTTCTTCCTCACAGTTGCCGCTGCTCTGATCAGGTGTTGGGCCATCCGATCGCCATGTGTTGCCGCAAATGTCTCATGGTACATGATGTCAGGTGCAGCCATTCTTCTACATCTGTGTAATGGACCTGAATAGAGGTCCTTGGTGCATGATCAACAACTTGAACAGGAAGTAATGGCTTTTTGTTTGATTGTATATAACAATAAATATTTGCTTGGAGTGCAAATTTAGTTCTGCATGACCTATGCTTGACCAGTTTGAAAATAGCATGTTGTTTGACTTTGGATAACCTATATTGTGGCAGGATTGCCAGGCTAAATTTGTTGATAGCAAATGTTTGTTTGATGCTTGTAGTAGTTGGCTTCTGCAATCTCTTGTTACATTCACTGCATTTAAGCTTCAAATGTGATGCTTAGTATTCTATACATTTTTTTACAAGGGTGGAATTAGTGTGATCTGACTGGATCTTATGACATGAACTTATGATTATACAGTAGTAATTATATGCGTTGGAAATTCACTTTCAGTTTGATTTCTCTCATTTTGGGATTTGCTGTGGTCCGATGGTCTGTAGATGTGTTAGGATAATTTAATTAATCTTTTTTTATATGCTATAAATGATAATGTTCAGAGACTCAGAATATGGATTGGAGTACATTTTTCTGTTGATATTCTTCTTGGGAGGTTTTAGGATTTTAAGTAAGAATGCTTCTGCCTATATTTTAGAATATGCTTGACACTGTAAAAACTTTGGTTTTGAGTGGAGGTTTAATTATGCAGGACCTGTGTCTGAACAGTTCAAAGACATATTGGCAGCATTGGTGCGAAATATGGAGGTAAACCATCATTGTGGTAAGCATGATAATCTGAACACTTAATTCAATATATTGGAAAGTTCAGTTACTAAATCAGAAAATAAAATAAAATCCACTTGGACTTTTTTGCTTTACTGTGTAAACCTGATCACAACATCAATGCAATATTGTTTCTTCTAATAAGAGTATTTCTGTTTCACACTCTCTGTACAAAACATAAATTTCTACATTAGCTCATACTTTCATAAAACAAATTTGAAGTATAATGTAAAAGTAAGAGGCAGAGTTGGAAATACCTCAATCTCTATAACATAAGAACCTCTCTATACACTATATTTTTAGTATACGTGCCGCCATCACTCTTGAACCCTGTCCCTTTTGATTCGTCGGCTCATTTCCTCTTCTTACCATTTGATGCATTACTCTCTTTAGCCTTTGCCCCCTTTTTTTCTTGTGTGATGTTCAGCGGCGTACGTGAGCACTCTGATATGTTGTCTCACGGTCGCTCTAGATAGAGCAACGTATAGTCCGTGGGAGAAAACTGGGTCGGACAGGAAGATTCCAGCATGGGGGATGGTCTGGCCCTGCGCCTTATTGACCGTCATCGTGAAGCTCAGTCTTATCGGGAACTATTTCCTCTTGAACTGGAATGGGAACATATCGTTGTCCAAGGGGCATAGAGGTATGCGAGGAAGGAACACCCTCTTTCCCGCGTGCTGCTCAAGCACGATTTCAGTGTCGATGACGTTCTTCTGACATCACGTACCACCAGCCTTGTCCTGTTGCATAGCCCATTCGCGGGATCTAAGTTCCTGAGCAATATGACTGGACAGTTCTTTTTTAGCTTCAGCATGTGTGGAGGGAGTCCATTCGGGATCATCCACTGCGTTGTCAAAGCTGTGGTACACTATTTCCTTCCCTTGAAATAGTTTGATCATCTTCATGTTAATCCCGTCGACGCACTCGTTCCTCGTCGTCAGAATCGCCCAGGATGTGATGTAGTTCAGATCGTTCTTATTGGCATCGAGGTCTGGGAACACATAGTGAATTAGCTTGTCTAGATTGCTGTCATCGCTGGTATACGGAACGCATATCTCTTTTGGAAGAAGGACCTCCCCTTCACTGTTTATCTCCTCTCTTCCATTACCGACACGCAACAGGTAGTCAGCGAACAACGGATCGCTCTGTGCCCTCATGTTGCATTGCAGCTTCAGGTGATGCATGTGATCCCATAGATAAGAGCAGCGCAGCGATGCGTCGACTATCTAAGCTCTGGATCCCTTTCGGATGACAGGTAGAGTTTGTCTAAAGTCGCCACCAAAAACAACCGTCTTCCCACCGAACGACAAGTCCTGTTGGTCCATGATATCTTGCATGTTGTTATGCAGCACCTCCATGGCCTGCCTTTTTATCATCGACGCTTCATCCGGAGTTATCAGAGAGGCCTGTTGTAGGAGTTTGGTTATACCGTTGTGCTTTGTGAAGCCACAAGAATCACCGTCGTTGACTGTGAGTGGTATCCTAAACCGCGAGTGTGCAGTTCTTCCGCTAGGCATTATGGAAGCAGCAACACCAGAAGTCGGTGTTGCGACCACGATCTTGTTTCGACCTCTTATTGTTGCCAAGAGCGTCCTGTATAGGAATGTCTTAGCGGTGCCTCTAGGACAGTCGACAAAGAACACACCGCCATTCTTGCTCTCTACAGCACATAGAATCTTGTTGTACGCGTCCATCTACTCTTTATTGAGAGACTGAAAAAGATTTATATCCTCATCATTTATTTTAACAGTTAGCTCCTCATAGATCTCTCTTTCAAGACCTTTCGCCATGTCATGCAAGCCATCGATCTTGGGCAGTGTATCAAATTTTGTTATTTCTATTCCCATGGACCGTAGCATGTCTCTTATATCAATGAGGACCAGCTGCTCTACCGCGGTCTTGGAACGATTAACATGACGGTAGTCTTCTGATAACGCCTCGTGGTGCTTATCCAAAGTCGACGACCATCCATGGGTTCACCAAACACTAATATCATCGTGAATAGCCTTCGTAGAGACGGCAATATTGCATACTGCATGGCTTCTCTAAGGGCATCGTCCCATGAGTTGTCCCCAGCGATCAGACCACGTTTCTTTACAGCTTCACGGAATATGGAATACATCACTTTATCAACTGTACGTAGATCTTCAAATGAGGTCGCACCGGTCACTTTGTTCAAGAGGACACGCAGGTAGTAATGTTCCCCCTCTACAGGATGAGCTTGGACGATCCTTCCTACTTGCATGTAGCATTCTCGCACCCTCGGCTTCCAGTACTTCTTGCCTTTGATCTGCCAAGTATAGTGCTCTAGGAAGTCTTTGTATAAGATACCTCGTGCTTCCGGATCATTCTTGTTTGTCTCAAAGTACTCTGTAAGCATCGATTTCTCCACTCCCTGGCGCTTGAACACTTGCTTGATATCTTGATTCTTTTTGAATGCAACCATGTGCATTCCTGGAAGATGTAGCTACTATAGAACAGAGGGGTTGTTCTCGCTCAGATCAAACCCATAAATCCTCCATAAAGCCTCCGGAGGAGTAACCCATCTCGCGTCTTGATACTGTTTGATCTCATCTAAAACCACTTTGTCCTCGGCACTGCCTGCTTCACCTACAATAATTGATGCCCGATCATAGCCCTTGTATATGTATTTGAAGAGATACTTCATTGACTTGATGCTTCCGCATGCGTCAACATTAATGTGATAGTTGAAATACTGCAGTGAGGGTTATATGGAACAACCCATTGATTTTCCATACATACTTTATTGATCAATTTTTGATGCCCATTACGTCGTCTCTGATATAAAGGGTACGAGTCTTTTCCTTGGATGGTGGCATTAATATATTGGTGTGGATAGTTGCACTTGCAAAACTTACGTCCCTTTGTGCACGCGCAAACTGTTGGAACAAACACTTCCCATGTAATATTGGACTAAATATTCCCGGACAATCTTGAAACTTGTAGCAATAATAGTCTCGAACTGAAATAGTCATCCGGCCACCGCCAGATCCTGTCATAAATGTAAAAAAAGTCAAACTGAGTATTTCAAAAACAAAGTAGATGTTGTATTAATTGATGCAATTAGCAAATACCGGCCTTTGTTATCTTCTTCTTTGCCCTTAGCTTTTTTTCTAGCTGACTCGGATAGAACTTCCTTGTATTTTAAACAATATTTTAGAACATTGGTGTGCCATCCAAGTTCACCGTGAGGAAAAAATAAAGGATACAACAAAGGAGCATATGGTGCATGATACGACCCAATATTATGAATTTGTCGGCCCTTTTCTTATAGACAAACACTTCTATCAAAATGTTTTGCCACATTCCTTCCCTCGACCCATACAGTAGCAACCTCTGAAGATGTTGGTGCATTGTACGTCCTCTAATCCATTTGATGGTTCAGATTATGTGTTATACAGTAGTCATCAACCTCTGTAACATCACCAATTATATTAAGTTCGCTAGAATATGGGTTCCCTTTCATTATGTTGACCAACATCAGAATAACCTCTTTATCTTTCTTCTTTTGACCCTCGCGAGCGCGGCGATAGCGAAACTCTAGGATAGGATCATTATCATAGAAGTACAGTTCTAGATGGCTTGGTTCCAGGCCAATTTGTCTCTCAAAACCACGGATGTTATGGTACATCTGTCCAATGTATAGATTAGGTGCTTCTTGGCATTCATAGTGCTTTGATCCAGGCTGCAGTAAAGTGAAGTGAATGAGAAGTGTCCATTGAACCTACGGATATTATCACGAAAGTGTCTAGATGTAGAGTTGTCCAATGCCCATAGCTTCACCATCTCAGATGGTGTTTGTTGCTCAGCTAGTTTGACTTGCCCGCTACGGCAACAAAAACTATCTGTCTCAAACTAAAAATGCTTTGCACCATAATGGTCACAGTTGTTTTTGGGTTCCAGCTTGTGCACAGCCTTAGGAAGGTTGCTATATACCATGTCGTAGGGATCCGGCTCACATGAGTTAGTCGAACTACGAACATTATTTTGCTTGTTGAGATTAACATCCACAACATTTTCCTCATCTGTAGACACACACAGACACACACACACACACACTATCAGTTAAAAAATTAGTAAAAAAAATAAAGTGTGAAAGGAAAAAATCATCTCACGCTAATTACCTTGTCCAAGCCATATGTGCTCATCATCATCATCTTCTAAGTCATTCACATATATGACTCTTTCCTCGTCAACTCCAGGTAGGTCATGTAAATTAGAACCATCATTCATCGTGGTTTGTGGTTTTGTTGAAATGTCCTCTGTGGTAGTTGAAGTAGCAACTCCTACAAAGCATGAAGGGTCTTTGAAAATAAATATGATAGAAGCACTCTATGTTAAAAAAAAGTAAGATGTATTCAATCAGATTACCATTGTCATCCATATTTGTTGTGTAACACCCATCCATCTCATGACATGGTAATTTGGGGGTATGGAACTACTCGTTTCGACGCATGCGCAATGCTTGTCTCTCATCATGTGGCACATTTTGATGGCGTGTAACAGGTGGAACATTTGTTGCATTTTCCACATCATTATCCATGGTCTTATCTGGGACAGGTGGGATGTAAAGAGGTCTCCATGTGGGACCCAACATTGAAATGTCAAAAGGTTCTGTCATATTGGGAATATGCTTCTGTTGGGTAGAACCATCTGGAAATATCTGTTGGGTTGAACCATCTAGAAATACCAACTTAGGAACAAACATTGGATTTTCCATTGCAATAGAATCTGAGCACAATACGTCCCTTTGATTTTTATTATGGAGTCTCTTTTTCTCAAGACTTTCAGGTTTTGCTTGCTTCTGCCTTCTAGATACACGCTGCTCTGATGACATTTTGTTATAATGATTTTTAGCCCTCACTTTCTAACTCCCTTTGTTCCTCTGTGAGTACTCGGTTTTGACGTCTGGACCCATCATTTACAATCTTCTCAATTTCTGGCACTATAGGATTTGGGTTCACACTCTTTTCCGATACACCAATTAGTGATATTGGATTTCCTATACAGGAAGCAGATGCTGGCAAAGGGATTTCTAAACATAAATACAAAAACATTATGTAAGAGTTGGCAGTAAAATAATAATTAATGAAAATAGTTGATATATGCCAACAGGATAGATGTTGGTAAGGAGAAAAATCATACCCGATGAATCCTGAGACATTGGCTTGGATTGTGCATTCTTCTTTAGTTGATACTCGTGACGTTTTCTACTTTGCTCTTTCTTTTGCTCATCAGTAATCTGTTCTCTCTTCTGCCTTTTTCGCTCTCTATCCTGTTTTCTCCTTAGTTCCTTAACAAAATTTATGTTTTCATTGACTCCATCAGATACAACCTTATTTGATGTTTTTGACATGTTTGATTTGTCTGCCATTACAATCTGATAACCACTATGACAATATCTGTTTTAAAAAAAAGGTTAGATATGTTTCATGTACAAGATCATGAAGTTTGGAAAAACAAATATTGTTTTCTTGTATTCATCAATCTAAGTTGATACTTAATCAAATGTTTTATTAATTTACTGCAGATCATATCACGGATGGAAGTTTAAATGAAGAACAAGTGCTTGCTTCTAATAAAAGGTGAGACACGGTGTTGAAGGTCTGGTAGAACACAATGTGCTGGTGAGCGATTACAACTCATAGAAGTTGGTTGAATTCTTTATTGACGGCAAAGGATTGGTTAAAGATAGTTTCTAACTACAAAAACGGAATTCTCAGACATAGAAAACTAACCTAGGGTGTCGGTGGCGCACCTCGAGAGGCGATTTTGGATCGGTAATACATATCAACGCGAGCAGGGAGTTTTAAGAACCCGAGGTTCAAAACTACAACAGATGGAGTCGGAGGTAAGATTTAGTCAGAATCGGAGGTAATGTTGAAGAAGCGAGTCAAACTCTAAAAACTCAGAAACATTAGAAAAACCCTTGAGCGGACACCAAACTTTTGACCGTAGATGACCGCACCAAACATAATAAGGTGTAGAGATATCTATGGTTTCTGCAAACACTGCTTATATTGCCCAACGATAATGTGTTAATATAAGATATGGTCTGGGAGAGCAGTCTTGCTGGACCTTGGACTCAAAATTAACATGGAGCAGTTGTGAGACCGCTGGGGACAGCAATCGTGCATGGCAAGCCATATCAAACATTCCAGTCATTCATTCCTCTTGTCCCCATAGTAAAAAAATCACATTTTCACACAATATACATTAGAGGCATAAATCTCAATACCATCACAGGCATATATCTTAAATAACATCACAGGCATATGATATATATAAAATCACAAACACAAGTCCTCAAATAAGAATAAAAAGATTCAAAGTCGTCAACTCCGCAAGTTTACAAGTTCACAAGCTAACAAATCATCAAATACATAAGTTCACAAGATGACAAGTGACTAAGACTCCGGTCCGTGTGGTTTGAACAGGCTGCGAGCGATCCCTGTAGCCAACCCTTCTTTAGTTCCAGACTGATTATTTGATGCCCCCGCCAAGGAAGGAAGATTCTGTATGTATTTGTAAGTAACAAATTAATGATTTCTAAGTTTTCTAAGGTGTTTGTGGTTGTCTAAGTTATCTAGTGTTGTATAAGTAACAATCTAAGGCAAAACACAGAGTACAATGAAATCATAAGGTTGTCAAGATACTCACAGGAGACTGAGACTATCCAGGAAACGGTGGAGCAAAGGCAGGAACCTGTGATAGGGGAATAGTTGGCAGAGCGTGACCCACTTGCTGAGAAAGACCTTGCATGTTGGCGAGGAACTGTGATAGCATCTCCTGTTGTCTCACGACGGTCACCTCAAGCTCCTCTCGGGCCCTCCTGTCTCGTGCCTGACTTGCCTCTAGCTCCTGTTGGGCCCTCCTCTCCTCTGCTAGCTAGGCCTACAAATGGTGGAGCAAGTCTTAAGCTGGAGTGCATGCATCTAAATATGTAGAATGACAGAATGATGAATAAAGCATATGTATGTACCTAGAGGCCGCCCAAAGGGGTCGGTGATGTCCGTATGGATGGGCCACCGCTCGTGGTCTGTGCTCAAATCTAGGAGAGCATGGGGGTACTAGCCGTGTCAAGTTTGCTGTCACCAAGGTAGTACCACCCACGCCGCTTGCCTCCTCGCGCCCTCATCATGACTTCTCTGTCAAGGTTGTGTGTGCTCAGATCGAAGTCTGGCCCGTGGACCTCCTTTGCCACCTTTGAGCAAGCAACGAGGCCGTTGTGCACGTTTGAGTTGATGTAGGCTTCGGGAGGATCATCTGGGTTGAATTGGATGTCCGATGTTGCCTTGCCCTTGCATGCCAAACATAAAGCCTGAAAAGTATTCAGCGGCTGGCCACCATGTGCTACTGACTAAGCAAAAACAATATGATTACAAATTATGTAGAATTCAGTGTTTGAATAAAGAAATCATGCATAATTGAGCATTAGAAGTTTCACGTACGTATCCTGCACTATACTATTGGAGGTTAAGACTGCCCTGATGGTGGGTGGGACCTGGCATCATCAAACACCGCTCATAGGTAGCGGCGTGCTTCTCTGCCCAGTTGTCCTCCAACCACCATTTCGCCATCGCATCCCAGGCCTCAGGATACGAGGCGGACCAGTACGGAATCACCTACACGTCATCAAATACATGACATATAAGATGATAAATATGATGTCATGAAATACCATAGCATCAAGTACATGACAGAATTACAATTGTACATTTACCTCAACATATTGCTCCCAAGTCAGGTTCATCTCTCTTGCCTCTGTCTTTTTGACCTTATGGTGGTTTTTAGCGTTGTCATCAACAACGGCCTAGATGCGTGCTTCATAAATGACGTCGGTCACAAGCTTTGGATAGGCTCTCTTTGCTTGTTGAATAGCCCGTGCCTCCTGCCCCATTGGGCATCCGAAGAAATCCTACATATACACACGATATATCAATCTGTATTTCAAGAATGTTATATGAATGTGATATGTTCAGCAATATAGTGCGACAAGACTTACCCACAACTCGACCACAACTCGCTCCGCCTTGTTGTGGAGCTCAGCATCCAGAGCGTGGTAGTAGCGATCAAATGTGGTACACAGCCTGTCTCCATCAACAGTGTGCACCATACCAGGCCAGTGTACCTTCAACAAGAGACCCAGAATGTCATTGGGCACGCGTGCATCACCACCTAGGTCTTTGACAATTTTTGAGCTCCTGTGGAAGTGATTACAAACAATTGTTAGTTTTCATTATGATTAACAATATGTGAAATGAAAAATGAATTAATAACATCTAAAGTTATGTTCCATGACTCAACGGGCTTAATCATCGGACGCTGGTGCACAGGTATCAATCGCCTAGGGAGGGAGGAGGGCCCTCGCTGCCAGACAGAGGACGCAACAGAGGAAGCGGACCCCCTCCCCCCCGGCCGACTACTCCTCTATCTCCTACTTGTCCTCCTCCTGCTGCTGCGGCGGCGGCTGCACCACCACCTGACCCTCCTTTGCATCGTCATACGAAGACAACGACTCCGTAGCAACAGCTTCTGCTGCTACTGTCTTCCTTTTCCCTCTACCTAAAACACTATGCCATGCACGCTGCGAGGGAGCTTGCAATTTTTACACAAAATTCCTTTTACCAGTAATAGTGAGCTGGGGGTTAGGCAACTCGATTTCTATGTCATACCCTAGATAAAGCATGAAGTACTTATTGCTCCCCTCTTTCAACAAGTGGGCTTGAAAGAAATGATCTTCTCCTAACAAAGGAGCGCTAGGGAGATGATCTATTCTAGCTTTGTGAAGCGTGCCAACATTTCTAGCAATTCTAGTGACAAAAGAGTTAAAATTAATGGGTCCTTGTTGCCTGAATGCTAAGGTGGGCCAATGGTTTATGAGGAAAATGTGGGGTTCATTTTAATTTTCTTGATTATAGCATAGAATAGGCTTTATCCAAACTATTCACTGAACATACATCACCCCGAGGGGTTAGGTAATGAAGTGATAAAACAGTGAATTATACAGAGTGATGGGTTGTGAATGTCAAAAGTGCGTTCTTGCCCTGTAACGGTGATGAGCCCATGGCTCATCGAGTCATTAAAACCACGTATTCTGAAAATAAGCATGATTTTACACATATTGCAGAACATGATGTGTCAAAATACTCCAACATTCAGTTTGGATCTTTGAAAAATATTGTGAATAATGAAGAGCAAAGTGAGTATTTGCTAGCCAATTATTCTATGCCATGCAATGTTTTCATTGGGACCAATCTGAAGGTTGAGGAAAAGAAAGGAGAAACGAAGGAATATGTTATGATTGGATCAATGG
This sequence comes from Eleusine indica, assembly GCA_030378355.1. NCBI lineage: Eukaryota > Viridiplantae > Streptophyta > Magnoliopsida > Poales > Poaceae > Eleusine > Eleusine indica. The sequence continues at coordinate 34,447,630 of CM059500.1, forward strand.
TTGTGCCACTTGTGAAAAGTAAGAAACATATATTGGTGTTACAGGCCTTCCCAAATGTATGAAATACTTTACTTTCAAAGTCTACACGGTCCCAAGTCCACCCAGTCACGAAATCAGAAGATATGGAAACTCAAAATCAGTTCGGACTCGGTTTAGGATCAGCCAGACAGGTGTGGAGTAAAAGTAGCATAACTGGGCCATACAGAGTCGGATTGGGCTGATTAAATACTCGTTGGAAAGATAATTTGATAACCTTTCCAACAGATCTGGCCCAATAGTCAAATAAATTCCCTAGAGGTCACAATAATCCAAACAATGCTGGGTTGTGTTGCGTCCGAGTCTGTTTTTAGATGTGTTCGAGTCGAACGGGGTTTTTGGCTGGCTTGCGTGCCATATAGCCTAGGGCCAGTGCCCCTGTAAGCTAGGACGTGATTGTATTGTATTTTTGGTCATGGTGTCCTCCAAGAAACCCTAGAGGTGTTGCCCTCCTCTACCGGTTGCTGCCGCCGATCTCTGCCAGTCGCTGAAGTGCGTGATCAAGTGATTCTTCCCTTGGGTGCGTGCTGGTACTTGTGGTTCCCCATCTCCAGATCATGCTTGTCTAAGTAATGGGTTGGAGAGTTTATCTCTACTGGTTTGCATCTACATCAAGTTCTTGTAAGCCGGTATTTTTCTATCGTGTTCTAGCTGGTTTATGATTGCTATTGGATAACAAATCTGTGGTGTCTATTTTATTGTGGTTGCTGGATCATTGAGCTTGAGATTGTTGTTCTATCTATTCATAGCTGAGATTACAAGTTTTAATACCTATATATACTTGATAGTACTTGCGGTACCGTGAAAGATTGGGATAAAATCCGGACACCGTTGTCGTGTTCTTATCAAACGGGATTTCCTATCTTTTGCCAAAGTCCTTGTGGTGTTAAACCTTTAAGTTTATCAATATCTACAGTGGCCTTATAGTCGTTTATCGGTTTCACCAAAAAGACGAAATTCATAGAGAGTGCCTATTTTGTTTGATTCATGGGCATGAACTTTCAATGTGCAAAGAAATTGGATAGTAAGCCACTTAGAACCATATTCATTGAGGTGATAGAAATCATACCACCCCGTCGTGTTGAGCGCATATTCATAATTAGCAAGGACACCGATTCGCTCAAGAAAGTCGTGGTCGAACTTGTGCACGGATGTGAACTCCCGGTCTTGAATGTCGGTGAACTTTCTTTGCTCGTCGAAGTCGTTGAACACCATGTTCTCTCCACTTTCCATGAACTTATCAAACTCTCCATCTTGCATACTAGCCACCGTTTGTAGCCTCGGATATGGACATTGTTTCTGAGTGGTAACTCGGAGCATGCCCATATGAAGCTTCTGAGCGCTGACTTGGCGTGTGCCACCCATGACTTGAGCTGCTGCTGCTGAACTTGGTGTAGAGGCCCCTCCAAATGTTGGCCATTCCTGCAAAATGGTTACTTGGACACAATACCCAAGTGTTAGTCGTTCAAATGTGCAAGGTAGCGGCTATCTTTCTCTAGTTGGCTTTATGTCAACACACTTTATTCCTATGTTCAAAGTGCACTTACTAAGGAAACTAATGAAAAGAAAGAGAGAATGCAAAGGGAGAGAGAAGTGGAGGAGAAGAGTGTTTTCAGCTGAAGGTTAACGGGTGAAGAATTTGGAGAATGAGCCTCCGTATTTATAGGCTCGAGGGGAGGCCTGGAGGCCAACATACCACACCAGGCGGCGACCCATGCCGGGCGGTGGGCTATGCCGGGTGGCAGGGCTTTTTCCACCACTTGCTGCATTATTGGTTTGGTGGTGATGGGAGAGGGCTAGGTCCATGCGCCATGTGATCTTCATGCTCACTTTGTTCAAAAATATGTTGAGAGTGTGGGGAGCAAAAAGAGAATGATGGGATGGCCAAAGTTGGATGTTTGCAATGAGTATCCTGCCACTTATGAGGCCTAGAAGAGTAGGATGGCAGGTGAGTGTGGATGGTGAAAGAGTCAGGTGACTTGAGTGGCTCTCCTTCATTTGCTTTTACTCATGACGGGGTTTTAGGTGAGAGTTTTTCACAAAGGAAGTGCTGGCCACACCTCCTCCACTCATGGCCATGATCCCTGCATCTCAAGAGCAAAGAACTCAAGAAAATATGTGGTCAGGCGGCCATTATTGTCTAGGTGGCAGGACTTGCCCGGGTGGCACAGAAAATACCCAGCCGGGTGGTCATTTTTCACAAAAAATGACCTCCCCGATGCTAAAATTTGACTGGGTTATTTCCGACCGGGCGGCATAATAATTACCCAGCCGGGTGGTCATTTTTCACGAAAATTGACCTCCTGGTCGAGGAATTTGGCCGAGACATCAAAATAAATTTCTTTTTTTCAAGTTTGTTTTTAATTTATATTTCTTTTCTTTTATAGCCTAATTTAATGATAAAAAGAAGTAACCTAATTTAGTGGTATGTACAAAAGAAAAGGGGGGGGGGGAGGGATAAATATCGGTTACCTTCCGATAAGGGTCTAGATTTTTCATCTCGAAGAAGACGTTCTTCGCGTTCAGTTTTGCACGGTGCCTTTCGTGGATGGAGAATTTTCCACGGTCGATGCAACTTCTTTCTTCCGTCATTCTTGTTTGATTTTCTTTGCCTTGATGGGGACCTTTTTCTTCATTTCAAGTGGCTTTGTTTGATATATTTTTTTAGATTTTTGGATTTTCTAATGCAAAAATGAAAACAAGGGAAAGATACAAGTTACCGTGAGATGGGGGTTCTCCCCCAAGCTTGTTCTTGCTCACATTTGCTGGTTCGAGTCGTACCCTTGGGAGCGGAAGAAGGCGTCCCAATTGCTTTGGTTCTGGGTCATCATCGCGTTGAGTTGGCGGAATTGGTTGTCACTAAAATTCTATCATTGTTGGGTGTCGGTGACGTGCTGCGAGAGAGTTTGTTGCATACTCTTGGTGCGCAAGTCGATGTCGTCCACCCGCCTTGTTAACTTGGCTATCCTGAAATTGAGTTCACGGAACCCGCGGGATGAGAATGACCGGTTAGCAAAGGATGGCACTCTGCTCGAGCTTGATGATGTGTGCATGGGGTAGTCGTGCTGAGATCCCCATGCACCGGCCTGCCATGATGATCCTCCGGCCTTGATCGGTGGGGGGGGGGCAGCTCCCAACCCGTACATCTGATTGGGGTTTGGAACCTCGGTGTGGCCATCATGCTTCTCCGTGGTCGGGTTGGTCGTTCGGAGATGCTGTCCCTATTTTCTCGAGGAAGTCTGGGTCGAAATGTTGGGTGTGGGCGAACAGCCGGTCTCTCATGAGCTCGATGGCTTGACCTTCACGGTCGTCGACGATGTCGAGGTGCTCCTTGGAGGTGAGCTTGGCCGGCGTTTCTTCCTCCGGAATTTCAGCTTCAGAGTAACCATGTCACGAACTCGGGGTAAGCTCGACGGAGGGCATCTGGCTCGTGCTTGCCCGAGAACTCTTCCTATTCTTCCCCCCGATAGCTTGCTTGATTCGATTGAGCATGGTTGCACATAAGAACAAACAAAAACAAGAACAACCTTGCGTTTGGGTTAACGTTAGTGAAAACAAACCCGAACCCTCCCGAACTTGATTTTGATTCTCACAATCAACTTGAAAATGCACAAAATAGAGGGGAACTATTTTTGGGTTTTTGGGGCAGTAGCTAAGTGAAGAACACGAAATTTTGAAGAGCAACAAAGTGAGCAAAGGAGGAGAGTGAAGAATGAGCTTAGAATGGTGAAGCTCCACCTCCTGGTCGGTTTTTATAGCCCAAACACCACTACGGCAGCATGAAATGGACAGAGCAACGACTATAGAGCCATTGGAAAAAAAGCTGGGGACAAAAAGGTGGGACCGGGGGGTCAACCTGACCTGGTCAGGTCGGCCGACCTGCCAGTGGGCCCTCCTGGCTCCCTCCTTTTTCCAGGATGTTCCCCAACGGCTAGTGAATCTAGCTAGTGCAGCCATTTTGCTCAAATTGCTCCAAAAAAATTCTTTTCAAAAAGACAAACCCAAAAAACCTATTTTTCTATATATTTTTCTTAATATGCATATGATTGGAAGAATTCCAATGTGCAAGATGGTTGAAAAATTCAAATATGCAAAATGCAAAAGTTGGAAATGAATCTAAACATGATGGAAAGCAAATATGGAACTGAAGAAAATAAATATGGATAAAGACCGATTTAACCTCTCAGCGAGGGCTCACCCATTTAAGTCTGACGAGCGGGACTTTTCTCCGGTGTTTAGCTCGATGTGGTGTCGTCCGGTCCCGGAGATGAGGACAGGGATGATGCTTGTTGCTTCACTCACCACACCTGCTTGGTCTTCTTTGTCGGCGTGGTCGGTGGCTTTGCAGACTTCGGAGCCTGTGGCTTGGCATGCGGCTCCGACCTCTGCACCGTCACCCGTCATGGTGACACTTTTTCCTTCTCGAGGAAGTTCTTCATGAATGTTATGAGGCTGTCCTTCTTTGGGGGTGTGACTTTGACTTCCTTGATGTTGTTCGGGTTTGGCCCATACTTGATGCGGATCATATTGCATTGCTCCTTCCGTGGCCGAAAATCAAACTTCTCCTCCTTGCCATTGATATGGAAACGGATTTCTCCGGCTCCAACATCAATGCGAGCATCCGCGGTGCTGAGGAATAGCCGCCCAAAGATGAGCGGTGTTTCCTTACAAACATCCATGTCGAGTACCACGAAATCGACGGGAATGAAGAAATCCCGGATTTTCACCAGAATATCTTTGGCAATTCCCGTCGGGTAGCGGACCGAGGAATCGGCCAGCTGGAGCTGCATCGACGTGGGGGATAAGGCTGTATAGTTCAGCTTGTCGAAGACGTCCTTCGGCATGATGCTCACGCTCGCCCCGAGATCACACAGGGCGTGGTCAAAGTTCTGTGTCCCCATCGAGCAGGTGATCATGGGACAGCCCGGATCTTTCTTCTTCTCGGGAAGCCGATTGAGTATAGCAGCGCTACACTCTTCCGTAAGCTTGACAATCTCCGTGGTCGGCATCAGACGCTTGTTGCTGATGAGGTCCTTGAGGTAGCGAGCGTACGTAGGTACTTGCATCGCATCCAGCAAGGGCACGTTGATGTGCAGCTTCTGGATTACTTCAACAAAGCATGTGAACTGCTCGTCCACGGTCGGCTTCCTCTTTCTTTCAGAAAACGGCATGAAGTTCATGTCATAGAACTCATGTGGAGCCGTTTCCTTGGTGGCATTGCCACTTGTTCCTTTTCTTCCACCGGCTTCTCAACTTGTGTGCTCTCCTTGTCCTTTCTTGCAGTGTTAGGATATGGCGGGTCTCGAGTGGATTTACCTCCCCTCATGGTAACCGCATTAACATTTTTTAAGGGAGTCTCGGATTGCCCCAGGATTTTCCTCGACTCTACAGGAGGAACAGCAGCAGCCAACTGAGCTAATTGGGTTCCAAGCATTTTATTAAAGCTTAGCTAGTTCTTGAAAGTAGAAGAAAGGCACTACCCTATTTTCATACAAAATGTAGAAAACAAAGCAAGGTTAGTCTGCTTAGGAGATGGTCTTATAATTGTAACATAAATATGTACATTAGTAATTTCTTAATCATACGCCTTCCCTGGCAACGGCGCCAGAAATGCTTGTTGACTTTTGCTAAGCCATACTAATAAATCATCTCTAGTAAGGTGCCATAAATGCTTCATTAATATGTCCTAGAGCCAATTAGGTACAATCCTCAAGCGCACGGAAAATACCGTTGTAGCATTTCACCCGGAAGTATTCAGGGTATCGTATTTGTTTATCACAAAGGAAGGCAATGAATAAGAAGGCTTACTTATGCACATATTTACATTACGAATTGATAAGGATCATCTAACCAAGGCAGGCAAGCAATGAATAATGACGAGGTAGTGTGACACACAGAAGATTCTATCTCACATATAAATAAATAAATAAAGCCAAGTGGAGAAAGAACTAAGCTGAGCTACTCCTATAGTACTTTCATATACAGTTGTATAGCCTAAGTTCTATACACATACACGCTTATACTCAGGTTCAATAGTTATTAACATAACACTTCAGGCACGGACCTACCCCTGCATCCACAGGTGACTTCTGCCAAGAGCCTACGCACTAGCCTAGCGTGGAGGAGTTCAAAAGATGGACAAGGCTGTCACCACCTGCCGCCTACCTCAGCTAACCGGTAGACTAATGAATGATTGATGCAAATCAATTATCCAAGTACCATACTTGCATAATCAAAGAGCACTCTACTCCTCCATGGTTATATTAACAAAGCAGAGCTATCATAAATATGATCACCAAACCCATGTCATGTCATAACAATGAATCCTAAGCATAAAGACTATGTCATATAAATTAGACTATACTGACGGTATATAACAAGCATGACAATAGATATAAACTACTATCACACAAGTGGGCTATACTATCACATATATGGATCACAATATCAAATAAAAAACTCATGTCCCAAACACAACTATATGAAAAGATGATATTTATTAAATAGAGCAAAGTCTTACAAAAGGAAAATGATACAAGAGCCATACCAATTTCTCCAAGAGAAGAATTGAAGAACTAGAGAGCTCTAGACTCATCCTAACTCCACTAAGACTTGATAACAACTAAGTAGCAAGAGAAGGAATTCTTCTTGTGGTGTGTGTGTGAGTGTAAAGCCACACCCTCCTATTTATAGCCTCTATAGGTCGGCAAAGAGGAGTAACCGCCAAGAATATTCCTGCCCACCGCCTTCAAGGATCAACCAGGAGCCTCCACGTGCAAGCCCAGGAGGAAAGGCCGCATGACTGGTCGGCCGACCTATGGCTGGGCCCTCCTAGGTTGTGCTTCCTCAGGGTGGCTGCCAGGTGGGTCCTCATCCCAGATTGCGGGGTAGTTTTGTGTGTTTCTTCGGTGTGGTACTGAAAAGGGCCTTTCAATCCATGGGATGTCTAGTTGGCGCTCTCTCATTGGTCGAAAGTGTGTTTCTTTGCCTTTTGGGTGTGTTTCCTTCATATTTTGTCCTGCATGCAAATAATTCCCAAGTACAAGTGGAACTACATTATTGTAAACAAATATGCGTGTATGAAATATCAAGTTCTCCTTTATTTGAGCATAGTTAACGGATGAAAATGGTACTTAACAGCCGTCAACAAGATGTTCAATGATAAAAGTGGAGGAAGTAACACAGGAGAAATCCACAGTAAGATAAATAAAGAAAATTAGTTAAGCTAGCCGGGAGGACAACGAGTCTTAACCTAAAATTCCTAAAATATATCTTTCTAATATATCTAAGTCAAGCATCAAATCTTAGTTACTCAGGTTGAGCGCTTACACCAATTTCTTGGTACAGCCTCGAGTCCTTCACCTGTTAGCTCACTTCAGGGCACGAAAACGATCCACTAATATGGGTTGGTAACTAACCTCTGTACTAGTGGGTTGGCTATCGCTAGACAACCCTGCTTGAGACTTCCTGAACGTGGTGGATTACTAAAGGGATCGACAAGACTATCACCACCTACCGCCTACCACACAGCCCGTGGGGACGAATGCAAATCCATCTAGCGTTAACTTAGGCATTGCGCCTATGCCTTCACTAGATATTCTTTCGTTGGCCTAGCAGAAGAATAACCAAAAAATAACCAAGTCTAAGTCCTAGAAAGAACTAGACTTAATTAAATCCTAGCCAGGAAACCTATGAACTACGCAACATTGTTTCTTCCCGATAATTGTAACTTGAGAAAATGACTAAGTTAAAATAAGTACTTGACAAGATATAAAGGGAAAGATATTTATATTGATAAAGATAAGTCTTATAAAAAGAGAAAAGATACGAGAGAGCTCATACCAAGACTCCAAGACAATTTTGGAATCTCGAGCGATACTCTCGATTAGACTCTAACTCCCGACTAACTAACCTACTCTACTAAGTAGCACAAGTAGTGGAAAATGGACTCCTTGATTTGTTGCTTTGTATATGTTCTTTTTCTGCCGAATTCCCCCTCTACTTCACGGTGGCGATGGGCCGGGAGGCATTTGTACGTGGAGAGGAGTCAGTAGGTCAAAGTCGGTCCGCCGGGCGACGGGCAAGGCCGAGCGGCCCCTTGGATTGTGTCGGTTCCCGACCGACTTCTCTTGGATGGCTTTGATTTTGTCCCGAAGTTGGTTGTTTGGTCGGTTTTCCACCGACTCTTTTTTTGGCGGGCGGTAGGCTTTATGGGCCGGCAACCCTGGGTGGCCAACCCAGGCCGGGCGGCAAGCCAGGCTAGCCGGCGGCCTTGCCGGGTGCCGACCCCCACTGGGTTGCCCCTGACTTCTCCCGATTAGGCCAGTTATTGGCCTTCTTTCCATAGTCATATTTCATCACTTTTGGTTCGGGAGAAGAAAACGGCATCACGGTGAAGTGTTTTGCAAAATCGACCGAGTCAGATGATCAGCCTGACAATGATTCCGATCGATCAGTCGGGTGACTGATTTCAGCCTTAAACGACCCTGTCGGCCGGGTCCTAACTTCAGTCGTAATGACCCTGTCGGCCGGGTCCTGATTTCAGTTGTAAATGACCCTGTTTGGCCAGTGGAAAACGATTGTTATACAGTCGTGATCGACCGATGAGGTATTTCTTCATGTTTTTGCATATTTTGGCCCTTTTGTACCTGCAAACACATATTTTATCAAAACTCGTGGAACTTTAATAGTTTAAATAAATATTTATTAAACTTTGGTCTTTATCTTGCATTTCCTGACCGGTCGGGGGGGGGGGGGGGGTTGTGGTGGCCGGGAAGTACAGCGCATGGCAGTGCAACTCACTTGGGAAGACGACGTCCGGGGAGGTGTTTCTAGAGGGGAATGGGAAGCTAAAAATGTCGGGGAAGGCAAATGTAGCCAAGGGGAGAGTCACACTATATTTTATAGGATTCGAGGGAAAGTGGAGAGGACGTGAGTGGAGCTAACCAGAAATCAATGGCCATCCATGCGCAATAGCGCTCTCGAGTGGTCAATTAAGGAAACTAAGGTAAGGGAGTGGGGGAGGGGAATTGGAAAAACTATTCGTGAGCTCGGTGGGTCAGTTTTTGTGATGGGGAGGTGGGGATGGAGGGAGGTGGCGGCATGCCAGAGGTAGGGGTGACAGGCGGAGCCCACACATCAATGGTTACAGGGTGGCTTGCACTTTGCTGATGTGCCAGAAGAGCTGGGTCGAGCGTGCTGGTGGACCATCCTGCGAGCTGGGCTATGGGGAGGGAATCGGCTTAGGGTGGAGGTAGGCCGAAACAGAGAGAGGAGGGGTGAGGGCTCGGTGTGACGAGAATTAGAAAAAGCGGAGCACCACGGCGCTGCTCTCTGGAGTTGGAAAATAAAACGACCGGGGCAGCACTTCCGTAGGGTATTGAGGATGAATAAGTCTCGGGGAATTTAACCGGTAGCCGAGGGGGTGCTCGCGCTGGGTTTTATAGGGCCACGGGTCAATGGAACGGCCGCGAGGATGGCAGGCAGCTCGGTTGCTGCAGCTCGGTTGCTGCGGTGGCCAGAACAACAAGTTGCTTGGCTTGCGCATTCCCGTGAACTGATTGCACTAATCTATATAGCACTTGATCCTACGTGTTGTATGAATTGTGGAACAGGATATCAGAAAATTGGTTCAGATGTTTTCTCACCTGATATGGAGATCGAGAGGTTGAAATATGGCAAGATCGTGACATGATAGATGGCGGGCCGAACACGTTCCTAGAGTCATCGTGCAAGATTTTGGGGAGGGTTCCATCCACCGCGTAGCAGCCTTCCTGGAACACGACATGGATCGAAGTTTGAAGCTTAGGACCCTCAAGATTGATCGAATCAAGGCTCGAGTTTACCATGTCGCGCGCAGTCGATGAACTGACAGGGAACAGCGGCCATGGCGAACAAGATTGTGGTTGCTTCGGGGCTCCAATGGACATGAGCTTTGGATATATTGGAGAGGGTAATCTGGAACACGAGCTGGTGAAGTTTCGCGTCGTTTGGTGCAGTGGATGTCCAGGAACGCCGAAGCCAACATGGAGCTGTCTTGCTGGACGCGACGGGGGGCAGAGGAGATGGTGATGAAACTTGGACTCCATTGGTGGGGATGGAGACAGGGAAGGTAGGGGGCGTCGGTGTACATGACATTGGGCATCTAGGCTTTCTTTTATAGGGTGGAGAGGCAGTCGAAAGAACAGGAACGGGTTCCTCCAGGGTTTAATGGCTGGTGACGCCATTGATGCCTAATTGAGCTCTATAGTGCACGATTAATGCTGAAAACGGATGGAATAGGAAGAGGAGAGGGTGGCGCATCCGTTTGAAGGGTTGGGGAGCCGGTTAATTGCATTGGGAGGCAGATCTATGGCCAGCGGCTGCTTCCGTGTACTGGTCACGGGTGATCGTGCGTTTGGACGAGGAAGACGAAGGTGATGGCGTACTGGGCCTCCTGGTTGGTGTGCTGTGGGAGTGGCTGGACCAAGAGAGAGTAGGGGAAAAAAGGAGCAATGGGCTGCCTGGTAGAGCTTGGCCAAAGAGGCCACGTGAGATTGTATCTCTTTTTTTTTTTCTAATTGCATTATCCTGTTTTCTATTCTATTTCTATTATTATTTTCTATTTTCTATAACTAACTAGGATCCAAATATCCTCACCTAGTTTTTATTTAAAAACCAGTTTCTAGAAGCTAAAAATAAAAACTAGTTTTTAAGAAACTATGATGAATTCAAACAGGGTCTAAGGTGCACAACTGAACAAATAGTGCTTATTTGTGCAGTTCATGTGCACATCTTAGCATTGATACTTAGAAAGTTACATACATCACAAGCCTGAATAAGCCCAAATTGCCACCTCAGGATTCATTACAAGTTAACATGAGTGTTGGGATAAATATATCAATGTAAAAGGACAAATGTAAAAAGATGTAATATATTGTGAGGCCAAGGTTTACATAACCAAACCGACCGGTTTACTGGTTAAATGAAAAAACTGTCCGGTTAACCTAGCAAAATTCGGTTTAGAGAGTGGATGATCAGTGACCGGTTAACCAACCAGCTTTAGCGGTTAACTGGTCGGTTTTATCGGTTTTGATAACGGATTTTCAAAAAGATATTTTTAAATTCACATTTTCCTGTTTTTTGCGGTTAACCGTGGTTTTACCCATTATCGGTCAGTTTCACTGGTTTCATTGGATATATTTTTTTAACTTTAAAAATATCTAAATCAAAACCAGCGGTTAACCGGCCGACGGATAACCAGTCCAGATCGGTTTACCGGTTAATCGTCGGTTAACCCTGGTGAGGGGTGTGGGAAGCAATGGTCAACATAGCAGAAAAATTCTCCCCAAATTGCAACAATGAGCGTTACTCAATCAACCCCAAATTTCCTACAAATACCATGCAAGGATCAAACTACAGTCACAGTTTGATGCTTCACCATTTGCGTAGGCACGGTAACCAGAACCGTCCGATGCACCAAAATGAAAAGCAAACATCACATGAAGGTCGGCCAAAGCTAGACAACTACAGCTTGATCAATCATCTCCAGGAGTAACTCGTCACCCCGCTATTATCAAGCAACCAGTAAATCAAACTTCACTCCCAAGGCAACAACCATGCAACAGCAATCATCTTGTGATTTCAGACCATTGGCAGAGGGGAGAAGACCTCGCCGGTTCTCATGTTGTAGGCACTAACAAAAGTGGCCTCCTCCTCAAAGGTGTACTCCTCAAAAGCATTCTCCACCTCATCATCCAGGAAGAAGATTTGATCACCCAACATCCCGAATCCTGGTGCGTGGCGTGCTTTAGAATAGATGAGAGGAGACATAGCAGTAAGATATGCCTCTATGCTGCTGAAGCATCTTCTCTGCATTTGCTGCTTCTCCAAACTATCCCTTGGTACGGTTGTTCCTTGACACACATCACTGTACTGGAATATAGATTGTCAGCTGGATCAGGATCCTCTGAATTGAAGAACAAAATTCAGCCAGGCCAAAAGCAGTGCTGATCACTCCAAAATTATCCAACTAAACCAAATGATGTGATAATAACTGGAAACGTGCTACACAAATTTTCATAATTTGCAAATAAATCAGGCAAACATTCCGTAGTGTATAAGATAATTCTGGTTTCATATGTATGTCATCTCAAGTCACACACTAGCTACACATTGGCACGCTGATGCATAGATGTGCCACAACTGAACAAGTGCAAACTGGCGGCACAGGATTCAACACAAGTTAACAAAGTTCCTTTGGTCACATAGTTTAGAGTTTGGTGTACTTCACAGTTTGCATAGCCACAGGTGCATAACAACCATTAACCAACATATTTTGACAAAAGAAGGCCGGTCAGAACTAGACTCCTTCACTTCAGTCCCAAGGTGAGAGCCATGCCACGAGAATCATCTTGTGACTCCAGATCCAGGATATGGACAGAGAGGAGAAACCTAACCGGTTCTCATGTAAATGTTAGACTTTGAGAGAATTGTGACACAAGCCAAATGGCTAGGCACACTGATTGCCCTTGAATAAAAGAGAAGAAAACAACCGGGTGGACATGGATTCATCACAATTTCACATGAGGACTGCAAGATTAACTCCAAAGTCTTACAAATACAATCGGTCGAACTACGGACAGATAATTAGGTATTGATGCATTTCAGAGTTTGCATAAGCAATGGAACCAGTAACCAACATGTTACAACAAAAGAGAGGTGGTTACCACACTAAAGCCCAATTAAGTATCTTGCATAAAAGTAACCATGCACCAAGGTCAGAAAACTACCAATTAACCACTAGATAGCATAGTACCTTCAGTGTTCAGTCACAAAGAAACAACCATGCCACAGGAATCATCTTTGAATCCCGGACCATCGGCACACGACAGGACACCTCCCCAGTTCTCGTGTCGTAGGCGCTGAGAGAAGTGTTCTCCTCCTCAAAGGTGTACCCCTCATAGGCATTCTCCATCACATCATCCAAAAAGAAGATTTGGTCACCTGGCATCCCATACTGACATTGAAAGTGCTTAGAGGGGGGGAGTGAATCGATAATCCCTGAAGTTGACTTAATAACAAAAGTTAAATGTGCAGTGTCGGAGTTGTCTGACGATTATGAGAAAAGTCCACGTACTTGCTCGATGGCACGAGATAGAAAAGTAGATCGGCCGACTAAAACATAAATCTAGTGCAAGGCAAGTTAGGAATAAGTAAATACAAGCTAGAGGAAGTTGTAGAAGCAAGGAGAAAATCTAGCATGCAACCTACACAAGATACCTTAAGAAAAACGACGCTAACCCTAACTAGAAAGTTTATGAGAAAGAACAAGTGAATGAAGAATGAGTAATAAAACACAAAAAAGACACAGGATTTTTCACCGAAGTTTAGCTTCACAAAGAAGCCTACGTCTCCGTTGAGGGATACACAAAGGATCGAGTTTCTTTCAACCCTTAACCTCTCCAAGTAACAACTAAGATCAAACTTGGTTTTCCACTAGCAACTCCACAAAAGAGGGGTCAATTATAAACTTCGCGAGGCGTCACCACACAAGTTGGAAGCTTAACGGGCACCTCTAACCGTATAGGGGATGAATCCCCAAGAGTAATGATGTAAACGAGGGTTCCCGATCTTTCGAAAGGTTCTTGGTAAGTTGATTTAGTCGGAGGCGACACACAAGTCGATCCGGCTTCAGAACAGCATGTTCTAAACCCCGCAATTGCAGCACGACGTCTCCTCTGGTTATCAACCGTCCAAAGACGATTGACCTCGCCGAGAAGGCTAATCCCTGCCTGCGAATCAAGAACACAAGCAAGAACAATGAAGAATGCAACACAATTGCAGATGTATGATTAAACTCTCGAAGTTGGGGTCTCACAAACCGATGAACGGCGACACTGTTTATGAACAGAATTGATCTAAGCAAAACCCAAACCCTAATAGTGTAGCGACGGCTGTATATACAGACCTTAGGGTCATGCAAGACCCTCTGGACGCGCTCCTAATTGGGCTCAACTAAATACAAAGCCCAAAGGCCAAAAATAGACGACGCAGCACCGACACAGATTCTGAACTCTCTCTTTTTTCGATGATTCCCGATGACGCCTGATGAATTTTGACATGAGGCTGGTGGCATTGGAAAGGTCTTCTCCTTATCTTTCCGTGCATATGTAGAACGTCCACATCCGAGTCGGTATGCGTCCTACTTGACTATTTTATTACAGACTGGTCCAGAGCCCCGAAACAGACTCGAAGTCGATTTTGATTGGGCCTTCACTTTGGCTTCCAAGCCCTTGCTGGTACTCAACGTTTCCAACTCCTTATCCCATCATCTCCTGGTCCTCTCCATGGTTTCTAATCATAAAATAATCATTAGATAGCAAACCATTCTCAAAAGTAACATATAGCGAAGAACGTAGGAACGAGCTCACCTCTAAATTTAGTCGTCGTGCACGAGCTCTAGTCATTGGACCTTGTAAGTCCAGAATTGGAGTAGTGTTGTGTGTATCCATAGGAGTGATGCCCTCATCATCCTCCCCCTCTTGAAGTGGAGTCGTCCTCGACTCAAGCTTATCCTCTTCTCCCAAGTATGGCTTCAAATCTGAAATATTAAAAGTAGGACTAACCCCGAACTCGGGAGGCAACTCAAGTTTGTATGCATTATCAATAATCTTCTCCATTATTTTGAATGGACCATCAGCTCTAGGCATTAGCTTAGACTTTCTCAATTCTGGAAATCTATCCTTCCTTAAGTGTAACCACACTAAATCTCCTACATCAAGCTTTACTTCCTTTCTACCTTTACTACCAGCAATTTTATATTTTTCATTCATCTTTTCAATGCTAAGTCTAGTGGTCTCATGCATTTGCAAAATAAATTCAGCACGCTCCTTAGCATCAATATGAACTCTCTCATTAATAGGTAGAGGAAGTATATCAAGTGGAGTACAGGGATCAAACCATACACTACCTTGAAGGGACTTACCTTGGTAGTAGAATGTGTTGCCCGATTATAAGCAAACTCAACATGAGGCAAGCATTCTTCCCATTGCTTTAAATTTTTCTTCAAAATAGCTCGTAACATAGTGCCCAAAGTGCGGTTCACAACCTCAGTTTGTCCATCAGTTTGTGGATGACAAGTTGTAGAAAATAGCAACTTTGTACCCAACTTATTCCAAAGCGTGCGCCAAAAATGACTCAAGAATTTTGCATCACGATCTGAAACAATAGTAGAAGGCATACCATGCAAACGTACAATTTCTTTAAAAAAGAGATCAGCAATATAACTAGCATCATCAGTTTTATGACATGGTATAAAGTGTGCCATCTTGGAAAAATGATCCACAACAACAAAAATGCTATCGCTCTCCCTCTTAATCCTAGGCAGTCCTAAAACAAAGTCCATAGAAATATCGGCCCAAGGAATAGAAGGAACAGGAAGTGGCATGTATAAACCATGTGGATTCAAACGAGACTTAGCTTTTTGACATGTAGTGCAGCGAGCAACAAAACGCTCAACATCTTTCCTCATCCTTGGCCAAAAGAAGTGTGTGGCCAAAATATCCTCCGTCTTCTTAGCACCAAAATGACCCATCAATCCACCTCCATGCGCCTCCTGCAACAACAAAAGACGAACGGAACCAACTGGAATGCATAGGCAGTTAGCTCTAAACAAGAAACCATCATTCAACACAAATTTGTTCCAAGCACGACCTTGTTTACAGTGCAGCAATACATCTTTAAAATCAACATCAGCAACATATTGTTCTTTAATTGCCTCAAGTCCAAAAATTCTACAATCAAGTTGAGACAACAAAGTATATCGCGTAGATAAAGCATCAGCAATCACATTATCCTTCCCTTTCTTATGTTTAATAATAGAAGGAAAAGACTCAATAAACTCAACCCATTTAGCATGTCTACGGTTCAAATTGCATTGAGAACGAATATACTTAAGTGATTCATGATCAGAATAAATAACAAATTCTTTGGGCAACAAATAATGACGCCACGTCTCTAAAGAACGTACAAGTGCATATAGTTCCTTATCATACGTGGAATAATTCAAAGCAGGCCCAGTAATTTTATCACTAAAGTATGCAACAAGTTTACCATCTTCCATCAAAACACCACCAATGCCTATACCACTAGCATCACATTCAAGCTCAAAAGTCTTATCAAAATTGGGTAATTGCAGCAATGGTGCATGTGTAAGTTTGTCCTTCAAAGCATCAAAAGACTCATGATGTACCTTACCAAAATAGAAGTCAATGCCCTTCTTTGTCAACTCATGCAATGGTGCAGCAATGGTGCTGAAATCTTTGACAAAGCGGCGGTAGAAACCTGCAAGACCAAGAAAACTCCTCTCCTGTGTGATAGTTTTTGGTACAGGCCAGCTCTTTATGGCTTCAATCTTCGCCTCATCCACCTCAATTCCCTGTGGAGTCACAACATAGCCAAGAAAAGAGACTCGATCCATGCAAAAGGTGCACTTCTCAAGGTTACCAAATAAACGTGCAACTCGCAAAGCATCAAAAACAGCACGCAAATGAATCATATGATCATCCATGGATTTGCTATAAATCAAGATATCATCAAAGTAAACAACCACAAATTTTCCAATAAAAGGTCTTAAAACCTCATTCATCAAACGCATGAAAGTACTGGGTGCATTAGTCAACCCAAAGGCATTACTAACCACTCATACAACCCGAATTTGGTTTTGAAAGCTGTTTTCCATTCATCTCCAAGTTTCATTCTAATTTGATGGTAGACACTACACAAATCAATTTTAGTGAAAATTATAGCAGCACATAACTCATCAAGCATGTCGTGTAGCCTAGGAATAGGATGACGATACCTAATAGTAATGTTATTAATGGCTCTACAATCTACACACATACGCCAAGAACCATCTTTCTTAGGAACCAAAAGTACAGGAACAGCACAAGGACTAAGTGATTGACGAACATACCCACGATCCAAAAGGTCTTGGACTTGTCGTTGTATCTCCTTAGTCTCCTCAGGGTTGGTCCTATAAGCAGTTTGGTAAAGTAGCACCAGGAATCAAATCAATTTGATGCTCAATCCCTCTCAAAGGTGGCAATCCCGGGGGTATCTCAGCTGGGAAAACATCCTCATACTCCTGCAAAAGGTTAGTGACAGCAGGAGGCAAAGCACTAGAAGCAATATCACCAAGCGAAAACAAGGCTTGTTTGCATATCAAAGCATAGCAAATATCATCAGTAGAAATTTCAGCAAGCTCAGATTTTGTGGCAAGACATGAACGACCTTGTAATTTAATTGCAGCACCCTTAGAACTTGAAGAATCATTAACATTACTTGGTGTAGAAGCAGAATTAACAGATTGCTGAATTTCAGGGCTTTCATTTTTCAAAGTAGCAGCTCGTTCTAAATCAGCTTGTACAATTTCAGTAGGGGTCCTTGGTAACAAAGTAATTTTAGTTCCTTTATGCATAAAAGTGTACTTATTACTTTTACCATGGTGTACAACATCATTATCAAATTCCCAAGGTCTACCCAATAAAAGTGAACAAGCTTGCATGGGTACAACATCACAATCAACAGAATCCACATAGGAACCAATGGGAAAAGGAACTCTGCAAGTTTGTATTACCTTAGCTTTTCCAGAGTCATTTAACCACTGAATGTAGTATGGATGTGGATGTGGGCATGTGGTCAAATCAAGCTTCTTAACCACATCAGAACTCACCAAATTGTTGCCGCTTCCTCCATCAATGATGACACGTGCTCGACGGTTCTTGATGACGAAGAAAATCTGGAACAAGTTATGTCGTTGCATCATCTTGGGCTGCTGGATTTGTGTGCTAAGCACACATTGCACAATAATATTCATGTAGCCCGTGGTATCTCCGCCTCCAAGGACGAGGTCACTGGTGATAGCGACATCCTCCTCCTCATCCTCCACATCGGAGGTGCTCATGTAACCGCCATCATCTGTCGCCACATATGCCCGCCTACTTGGGCAATCTTTCTGCACATGGCCAAGACCATGGCAGCGGTGGCACTAAATCCCTGTAGTGCGTCCCGTTGAAGCATTAGAGGAGGCACTACTAGCCGGTACCTGCATAGAATTTTTACCTGAGCGCGTAGAAGGGGAAGGGGCTGATCTTGGTGCTGCAGAAACAACACTAGCTGGTGGGGGCGGCTGTGGTGGGTAGAAATTCCTGGACTTGCTGTACTCCTCAAAAGCCTGGAAAAGTCCCTGTGATTCTTTCTCTGCAAGCATAGCATACTGCAAACACTGGTTGAGGGTATAAAATTCTTTATAATCAAGGATGTCCTGAATTTCTTTTCTCAAACCAGAATAAAAGCCGTAAATCTGATCCTCTACTTTTTCAACCACAGCACAACGAATCAAACCCTTCTGAAGCTCACTAAAATACTCCTGAACAGTTTTATCTCATTGATCTAAACGCTGCAGTTTATTACGAATTTCTCTATAAAAAGAAGGAGGAACAAAACGATCACGCATTTCTACCTTAAGTTCTTCCCAAGTAGTAGGCAAATCGGTTTCAACAGCTAGACCACTCCACCAAACAATAGCAAAGTCCTTAAACTCACTAGTGGCTTGTCTAACTCTATGTTGTTCAGGAACAAGGTGGGCATTAAATTTTTGTTCTACCGTTATTTCCCAATCAAGGTAAGCATCACCATCGTACTGACCCGAAAACGAAGGAATTGAAAACTTAATTTTAGCATACGGGTCATCTGGAGCATGGTTACCTTGTGTGCGACGGTTGTGGTTGTGGAAACCACCCATACCTTGAGGGTTACATTGCAAACGACGTCGTAACCTTGCGGTCCTTGTAGCTAACCTATTGACGGTGCCATCAGCCTTATACACCGTTGCTTCATCATGATCGTCTTCAACGTCGTTGTTGGTGTTGGTGTTGGTGTTGGTGTTGGTGTCGTTGTTGGTCTTGTGAGCGGTCTCCAATTCGACAACCTGATCAGTTAGCTTAGAGACTCTCTTATCCAACCGCTCAATGCTTTCTCCCAGGTGAAGCTTGGTGACGGCGTCGGTGACGGCCCTGGTGATCGTCTCTGCCAAATCACTCTGAACCGCCTGCAAAGTCTTCTGTAACTGACTTTGGCTCATGCACTCATCCAATTTTGAGGGTGAAGCACCCTCTCCATCGCTTCCTGACATCAGAAACACCAAAACAGGAAACAAAAGTGAAGGTTATCCCTACAAAACTACTAAGCAGTGGTGCCTCTCAACACAGCAAAAAGAAGCTTCTTGCAAAGCTCTTACAAAGTTCTAAAAACAATAAAGCGAAGGATACCAGGGAGAAGTGTTCCACGATTGCAAGGTTTACAAAATAACCTATGTGCTGTCCAGAAGAAGTATGTAGAGCTAGGAAGGTCAAATATATATATGTAAGTGGCACACAAATCAAAAACAGATAGTAAAGCTGAATAAGTGCCCAAGTAACTTGTCCCTAGTTGCTGGTCTTACTATGTCCTAGAACAGTAGTGATAGCAAAGAAGAAACAAGGAGACCAAGGCACACAGTCGATAACAAGGGGCAAAGTGTGAAACAGCCAAACTCAGAAATTCCAGGGGGCTAGATGGAGCACTAGTAGGAATCCCAAATTTCTTTTCTTATTTTATTTTTTTGATATTTTTTTCCAACTCACTAGCAATGGGGGAGAAACCACAAAAGATTTCAGTTCAAATAGAGCTAGTACGTGGCCTACGGAAAATCTTGAAGTTTCAGAAAACGTCGGGTTTCAACTTGAATGATTTTTTTCTTTATCTTCCTGATTTGTTTTGAATTTTTTGACGAGGGCACACAGGGCATTGCCCAGTGTGGGCCACCTCAACTTTTTGTCAAGAATCTCCTATAAAAATTTCAGCCAAAACGGACAACCGAGCGAAAAGTTATGCCTGTTTTACCGAAGGGGTGTCGGAATCGGTTATGAAGAACCCGGGGGTTTGAGTGAAACCCGAGTCGGGCTTGAGGTTGGGTAGGGATTTTTTTAGCGAGGTGGATGCAGCGGAAAGTGGAATTTTTGAAAATTGGTCCGAGGTGGTGAGGGTGGGTTTAGGGTGGGATTAGGGTGGGCGTGTTGATCAATCAACCCTAGCACACAAAGCCGACAAAACCGAGGATGGTGAAGGGGATGGCGGCTAGGGTTGCAAGGGAAACACTACTGACAACAAAAACACAAACTAAACCAGTGACTAAACAAGAACTAGGGCACAAACTCAACACTACGGACTCTGAAATTGAAATATGCAAAGGCTAAACACGTGGTGATAGGCGGGGAAAAATTTTTTTGGTATTTTCTGTGGATGATAGGAAGAACACGAAAACAAAACTAAAGGGTAGTGCGAACCTGACGGTGCACCTGAAGCTCTGATTACCACTTGATGTAAACAAGGGTTCCCGATCTTCCGAAAGGTTCTTGGTAAGTTGATTTGGTCGGAGGCGACACACAAGTCGATCCGGCTTCAGAACAGCACGTTCTAAACCCCGCAATCGCAGCACGACGTCTCCTCTGGTTATCAACCGTCCAAAAATGATTGACCTCGCCGACAAGGCTAATCCCTGCCTGCGAATCAAGAACACAAGCAAGAACAACGAAGAATGCAACACAATTGCAGATGTATGATTAAACTCTCGAAGTTGGGGTCTCACAAACCGATGAACGGCGACACTGTTTATGAACAGAATTGATCTAAGCAAAACCCAAACCATAATGGTGTAGCGGCGGCTCTATATAAAGACCCTAGGGTCGTGCAAGACCCTCTGGACGCGCCCCTAATTGGGCTCAACTAAATACAAAGCCCAAAGGCCAAAAATAGGCAACGCAGCACTGACACAGATTCTGGACTCTCTCTTGTTTCGACGATTCCCGATGACTCCGGATGCATTTTGACATGAGGCCGGCGGCATTGGAAAGTTCTTCTCCTTATCTTTCCGTCCATATATAGAACGTCCAAATCCGAGTCCGTATGCGTCCTGGGTGACTGTTTTATTGCAGACTGGTCCAGAGCCCCGAAACAGACTCGAAGTCGGTTTTGATTGGGCCTCCACTTTGGCTTCCAAGCCCTTGCTGGTCCTCGAAGTTTCCAACTCCTTCTCCCATCATCTCCTGGTCCTCTTCATGGTTTCTAATCATAAAATAATCATTAGATAGCAAACCATTCTCAAAAGTAACATATAGCGAAGAATGTAGGAACGAGCTCACCTCTAAATTTAGTCGTCGTGCACGAGCTCTAGTCATTGGACCTTGTAAGTCCAGAATTGGAGGAGTGTTGTGTGTATCCATAGAAGTGATGCCCTCATCAAGTAACAAACACAAGAGTTGTCGGCGATGAGGATGAACCAAGTGCTCAAGAGAATGGAAGCTTGATGGTCAAGAAGCACTTCAATCTTCTCTCAATCCCTTCACAAATCAATTGTGGAAGCAAGGGAGAAGAGTTGGGAGCTCAAAGTATGCTTGAGAGTGTTTTTGAGTGGAATGAGTGACCAACCAGCCAAAGGCCGAGATGGGGGCTATTTATAGCCCAAAGAGAAAAAGAGCTATTGGAAGGGGTATTTCTCATATCTGAGTTGGACAAGTCCGACGGTTTATCGGACATGTCCGATGAACCAACTTGACACACTTTCTGGAGTCCGATGAAGATGTCTGATGCTTCGGACAACCCTGGTTCATCGGACAAGTCCGATGGAATAGGTTGCCACGTTTCCTAGAGTCTGATGGACATGTCCGAGACGTCGGACCTTCCTCAAGTTATCAGACAAGTCCGACGGCCCTGAGTGCCACCTTCTCTGGAGTCCGATGGACTTGTCCGAGATGTCGGACCTTCCTCATGTCATCGCACAAGTTCGAAGACTATCGGACAAGTCCGGCGGCCCTGAGTGCCACCTTCTCTGTAGTCCGATGGACTTGTCCGATGTATCAGACAAGTCCAATGATTTTGTGCTGGAAATAGAGTTTTTTGGCCTAGGAAGTGCGAATTTTGCACTTGGTTCATTTTTACTTGATACTCTTGTGTCCCTCTTGATAGTACAGCTTTCCTATACCCAAGACAAAAATAAAAGTCCTCATGAACTTCATTCTTGAGTGTATTTTGAGTTTCAACTTTGAAGCACTTTTCCTTTTTGTTTCTAGGCATTTTATTTATCAGATTTTGGACTGTCATCTACACACATGCTCAATAAAATATTAGTCCTTTCTTGATTGTATTGGCGCCAATCACCAAAATAAAATTAGGGGCCTAGATACACTTTCAATCTCCCCTTTTTTGGTGATTAATGACAATACAACCAGATTTCATAAAAGAATGCAATAGAATTCAATTTGTGAATAAAAGGTGTGGAGCTCCCCCTAAATGTGTGCATGTGAATTATAGAGAGAGAAGTGAAAACAAATGCACATATTTAAATAAAAGTGTGAGAGCTCCCCTTAACTCCATGCATATATGTCAATTTGCAACAAATAGTCATATGACATTAAAACAATGCAAATGACATACAATTTCAGACAAATGCATCTAGAGGAATGATAACCAAAAAAACACCATTACAATAAGCATGGATCCCAAATGAGATCACAAACACATAGTCACCACAAATAAAGTATTACACACTCACAATAACACAAATCACAAATTGTCCATCAAATCTCTCAACTCACAAACTAAAGATAAATGTTAGATAGATACTACTTCTCCCCCTTTGGCATCAAGGCACCAAAAAGGAGAAAAATGAACACACGAGTGATGATTGAAATCTACTCATCATCATAGTCATCATCATCGTCATCATCTTCATCCTCTTCTTCAATTGTTGGCGCCTTGCCCTTGCGTGCCCGAAGATCATATGCGGTGGGATCCTCTTCTTCATCCTCATCGATATCAAAGTGAGTGTGACCACCACTAGAGACTGCTCAGGTATCAAACTATGGTGGAGCAAAGTACCCAAAATAGCTCATCTCCTCTGGATTGAAGGAGGTAGTCGGGTCCATATAAGTAGGCAGGTATGAGTCTTCCGCTGGAGGTGGTGGAGGAGGAGGAACTTTACAATGAAGCTTGTCAAGAATGATCTTCTAGTTCCTCTGAATGTTGTCCATCCTCACATTAATATACCGACACATTCCAAGAAGAGATTTGAACATCTTCATAATGCCCCTCCTTTTCCCACGGGACGGCTGAGGGGCATGAGATGATCTTGTGGCCCTAGGAGGAGCCCTATGAGGTGCACTAGGAGATTGAGCAGAGGAGGGTTGAGCTGCACCAAAAAACTAACCGGCTGAGGTGGGAGGTGTCCAATTTGATGGTATCTGTGGCTTAAGACTTTGATGCTTGATGTCCTTCTAGAAGGTCTGACCTGAAACTTTCTCAATCATGCACATGATGTAAGGAGCATAAACATAAGCACGCTTCAGAAAAATTGAGATGTCCCACATCTCCTGATAAATGTAGTTGAACTCATTAAATTTCTTATCTCCATGGAGCCAGTGAAGAAGGTCCCTCTGATTAGGCAGGAATGCGATCAGAGTTACCTTGGCGTGGTGCTAAGGTGCTCCGGCAGATCCTAAGAAGAACAGAAAACATGGGTTGAAGATAATGGGACTGAGGTGGGTTACAGTTCTCTCGATCTGTGTACATATACTTCATGTCCTCAATATCCATGTGATGACCAGAATGCACTTCGTCTTTCGGCTTGTTGGAGTCCTTGAGTCCAATCATAGATGCAACACGGGATAAGGTGCAGGAGTACTTAGTTCCATTTGTCATCCTTGTCATGGTTTTTGCTCTGTCATCAAAGTATACTGTGGAGTAGAGTTGTGCAATAATTTCCTTATTCCAAGAATAGTTGAAGGTTAGAACGGTATTGATCTCGTGATGTTCACAAGCAACCATAACCTGATTCAGCAGGGGGGTGTTTTCTCTCCTTCATGTACTTCCAATCAAGCCACTTCATCTCCACAACCGGATGTCTCATGCGGAGATAAGTGGAGCGGTGCCAATAAGTGTGGAAGTGAGCCCAGAAGCGAAGATCTGCAGCTTCTTTGTCAAAGAAGTAGTGGTCTGTCTCACGGGCTTCTCGACAGGTATCAATGGTGGCGTAGAGAAAGTTCACAATCTCTCTGTACGAGTTCTTCAACTCAACTTGAGGATGCATGACTCAAATCAGATCAATTGGCTCTTCTGGCTCCTCTCTATCAGCCATCTGTAGTGTAGTGCGACGAACTCGATGTGCACATGACTTTCTCCGTTTGGAAGCTTGGCTTTGACCTTGATCTTCACTGTTCTTGGTCCTCTTCTCCCTCAAAGGTGATTAGTCATCCATGCTGAAGATTAGACAGAGAAACAAAGTAGGATAAGTCACTGAGATGTAGACGCGTGATATGGACATATGCCTGAGAAGCAGCTTTTGAAAAATCTGCAAATTGTCGGACATGTCAAAAGGACAGGGGTTTTTCAAAATAGTTTTTGATGGACAAAGGGTAGTCTTGACATCATATGGTCTCCAACAATCAACAATAATAACTATGACCATACTTTGACAAGATTTGATCTAGAGATCAAAAACCAACATCAATAGCACGAATAATAAGTTTTTGACATAAAACAATGTTTTTGCAATAATAAAACAAATACCAATCAGATGTGCACATTCTCTACATCATATTGCTAGAGTCAAGAATATTTAGCTCACTCCCAAGATAGCAAAATCTTTTCTCATCTAGTGGCTTGGTGAATATATCGGCTAGTTGATCTATATCCCCCTTCATAGAATGATCTCTCAAAACATGGTGGCGAATATCTATATGCTTGGTGTGCGAATGCCCAACGAGGTTATAAGCAAGATTTATGGCACTCTCATTGTCACATAGCAGTGGAACCCGGTTCAACTTGTAGCTGTAGTCCCTTAGAGTTTGTCTCATCCAAAGCAGCACAACAACTACCGGTTGCAACATACTCCACTTTGGTTGTACAAAGGGCAACAGAATTTTGTTTCTTCGATGACCATGACACTAGGGACCTACCCAATAATTGGCATGTCCCAGAGGTGCTCTTTCTATCCATCTTATACCCGGCATAATCCGCATCGGAATAGCCTATTAGGTTGAACTTTGAACCCTTGGGGTACCAAAGCCCTAGATTGGGTGTGTGAACTAAATATCTCAATATTCTCTTAATGGACACCATGTGACACTCAATAGGAGCGGCTTGGAAACGTACACACATACACACACTAAGCATGATATCAGGCCTAGATGCCCAAAGATCAAGCAAACATCCTATCTTGGAGCGGTATACCTTTTGATCACGAGCTTGTCCTTTTTGTTGAGATCGAGATGACCATTTGTTGGCATGGGAGTTTTGATGGGCTTGGCCTTGTCCATGTCAAACTTTTTCAATAAATCTTGTGTATACTTGGCTTGACATATAAAGGTGCCCTCTTTGAGTTGCTTCACTTGGAAGCCTAGAAAGAACGTCAATTCTCCTATCATGAACATTTTGCACCTCTTGGTCATTATCTTGCTAAATGCATCACAAAAGATTTGGTTAGTAGAACCAAATATAATGTCATCGACATATATTTGGCATACAAATATATCATCACCAAAATGTTTTATGAAGAGAATTGCATCGGCCTTGCCAATGACAAAACCCTTTCTAACAAGAAAATCCCTAAGGCATTCATACCATGCTCCTTATGAAGTTTATAAACATGATTAGGATACTTAGGGTCTTCAAAGCTCGGTGGTTGCTCCACATACACCTCTTCCTTGATTGGCCCATTAAGGAGTGCACTTTTCATGTTCATTTGGTACAACTTAAAATCATGGTGAGTAGCAAAAGCAAGTAATATTCTAATTATTTCAAGTCTTGCTACGGGGGCATAGGTTTCATCAAAATCCAAACCTTCGACTTGTGAATACCCCTTTGCCACGAGCCTTGACTTGTTTCTTGTCACAACACCATCTTTATTTTGTTTGTCGTGGAACACCCATTTGGTGCCCATAACATTTTTGTTCTTTGGCCTTTCCTCCAATGTCCACACTTCATTTATTGTGATGTTGTTCAATTCTTCTTGCATGGCTATCACCCAATCCAAATCCTCAAGTGCTTGTTCTACCCTAAATGGCTCCATAGAAGAGACAAAAGAGTAGTGTTCACAAAAATTACTAACTCGAGATCTGCTGATTACCCCCTTTTTAGCGTCTCCATGGATTTGCCAAGATAAAACATGATCACCTACAAGTGCTTGTATTCATCAAGCATTGTTCTTGCCATCTCAATGAGTGTTCGGTTATTTCTTTTGGCTACCCCATTTTGTTGAGGGGAGTAGGGTGCCAAAAGTTCATGCTTGATGCCTTCCTCATCAAGATACTTGAAAGGACCGAGTGACCAAAAGGGAGGGGGGTGAATCGGGAACTCGCTATATGTACCAATTTTGCCGATTCCTAAAACTGATCAGTCAAACAACTCCTTTAACAATTCTAGTGGTGATCCCACTAACAAGACAATACAACTCCTATGGAAGCTAGTTAAGTAGATACGCGGAAGCAAACAACACGCTAGCAAAGGAGCCTACTCATGCAATGCTATAAGATAATGAACTAGAGCACACAAGCATAAGTAGTACAATACATAGGTGGGTGATCAATCAAGTCAAAGCAACTCCTATACATGCTAGTGATCAAATGTGGAAGCTAAACACTACTAGCAAGTAAGGAAGCCTATTCATGCAAGTCTACAAGCAACTAGAGCAAGGTAAGCACACAAGCATGAATAGCACGATAAGTAAATATGAAAGGTAAAGACATCATAGTAAGGAGTGGAGTAAGAGATGGCTCATGATTTTTTCTCGAGGTCTCAGAAGGATGGCGCCTTCCCCTACTCCTCGTTGGACCACTCCCGCCGGAGTACAAGTCCCTCTCGTCACCAAGTGGAGTTCTCGCACACGAGCCCGCAATTACTCTCGGAGTGAAGACACAGTTGCGTCACCGCTGCCACCAAGGCACAAGCTCGCCTCCCTCGAGAACTTGCCGGACTCCCCGAGCCAACACGGGCGCTCACTAGTAATGCCCCTTTCAACGGCGGGCTCAAACCATGTACAAACGCATGACGACCTTCACAACCGATCACGATAGGCTCGATCACCGACACCTAACCAGTCTAGGTCTCACCATAGACCAAGAGTAACAACCTAGATCACACCCTCAAGACACCCTAGCCTTAGATGTGTATAGATGCTCAAGTTCCTCTCACTAGCACTCTCAAGATATCCAATATCCTCTCCTAGTGCTCCTCTCTTGGCCCTTTGGCTCCCAATAGATGCTCCCAGTAATCCCAATGGCCAAAGGTAGTCTCCAAGACCCCAGCAACGAGTTTATATAGGCTTCCAACCTCAAACTAGTCGTTGCTCCATGAAATAGCCTTCTAGACGTATTGACCGAATAGTCCGGTCACTGTCCAGACTGGACAGTTCGGTCTCCACCAGATGGCTCCTCTAGAGCTGTTGCTCTTTGTCCGTTGTTTCCTCCATACTGACCGTACAATCCGGTCTACAGACCGTACAACCCTATCTTCATAATTCTGGGCCTAGCAGAAACTTCTTCTCTGTGTTTTTTCCCCTCCTCTAATGACCATACAGTCCGGTCCTCACACCGGACAGTCTGGTCTCTTCTCTCCTTTCTCCAAATAGAGAAATTTTCGATACTTCCTCTTCTATCCAAACCATCTCCATATAGACCGGACCATCTGGTCTGCACACCGGACTGTCCAGTCTCTAACGTTCCTCTGCCAACAGAATTCCTCACGTCCAACATCTTCTCTGTAGAGAATTTTCTCTGATCACCGGACCATCTAGTCTCCAAGACCTCTCTGTTCGTCTTTACCTGCAGCAGCTGAAACTCCTCGTCTCCTCTCGAATTTGTTTTCCGGCTTCATCCAACAGATCCTCGGCTTCTCCACTGTCACCTAGTGCCTCTTGAGCATCCATGCACATCACCAACTAATGTGACCTAAAGACATATGACCTAGACCCCCGTGATAGTCTAGTTTTTCCTATAGACTCAAAGCCCTAACAACTAAACAAGTGTTTCAAATACTTGCTCCATAGCTTGTCCTTAGCCTTGATCCATCTCCATCAACCCTTGGACTGCATCAAGCTCATCTAGCTCCATGCTTGTGGTCATTATCATCAACCGCCATTGCAACCATCAATCATCATCATAAGGTAGATAAGATTTCCTACATGAACAACACTCATGTAGACATTAGTCAGATTTTATGTTTGTCATTCATCACCAAAACATTCATACCATGTGGTGATCTCAATGGTCATGAACCTTACAATCTCTCCCTTCTTGGTGATGGATGACAACCACTACTTATGATGATCCAAAATGAACGAGTCCCGAAAGAATAAGATGAAAGAGACAAAAGACTCGAACGAAAATAAGGAACCAAGAGAAAAGATAGATTTGAAAGGATTAACTTGGTCCTTACCTTAGAAGTAGTCTCCCTCTTGGAATGTGCTAGGTGTTGAAGGAGAACTACCCAAATACGTAGCGCACTAGATGTTGAGCTGGAGTTGAATTTTGGGCCCGCCATGGTGTCATGGTAGTTGATCTTGTTGACATAGACACGCACCATAGACACGATAGACACGTAGATGTTCATGTCAGTGTAGATGTTCATTGTTGTTGTAGACATGCACCGTTGTTGTTCTTCTCCATGTTGGTGGAGATGTTCATCTTGATATGATCTTCATGTGTACTCCAAGTGAACATGCACCATTGTCTTGATCATCTTGATCTTCATGCTCTCCTTTCTCACCTTATAGCTTCCCTTGTATCTTCATGTTCGTCTTCCTCCTTGTGCCATTGACTTGGCTTTCCTTTTTGGATCTTCATGTTCTTCTCCCCCTTTGTCACCAATCACCAAAAACCAAAAAACAAAACCTATGGAATACTTAACTTACAAGTATCCATATTTATGCCTAAGTCGGTAGACGACTGGGTACCTCATCCATAAGGGAACCGACCGAGTCGACTTGGATCACAAGGCAACTAGAGATAGACTTTCTATGTGAATCCTTGTAGACTACGAGTTGGACTCTTCATGTACCCCTTGTCGACCAGATATATAAGGCAGCAGGGAACCCCCATCAAGGGCGGCGACATACATGAAACACAACATCAATACAAACCACATAACACAAGACGTAGGGTTTTTCCTCTTATCGAGAGGGCCCAAACCTGTCTAAATCAGCGTCTTATGTCTTAACCATCGAGTTCTTAATCCCGACGTAGCCCTATAAATTTATTGCCGAGTAGAAGTCTCGACAGTTGGCGTGACAGGTAGGGGACAAGGCTCACCGGGATTCCCCGTCGACATCGATGGCCGAGATTCCCACCATCCAGTACTCACCGGACTTCAAGATCTCCTTTGGGTCGCTCGACTTCACCGACGACTCCAACGGAGCGCTAGGCCTCGACGACCATCAATCTGACTCGGCCGCAGCCAATCTCATGGCACAATCACCGAGCCCGTCAGATCTGATCCCTGCATTGGTTCCACTTGGATTCAGCGACACAGATCTACCCGTCGAGTATAACTCTAAGTCGGTCTACTCCTTTTATGAGGACTCAGATGGATCTACATGCCCTTATCTTTTGGCCATTAATATGGTCGAGGTTCGTGAGAACCCAACCGATAATGGGGATGATGACAACAATGACGATCGTCCTACCAACGAAAACGATGGACATGGTGAGGAAGGCCAAAGGGATGATGACCCTGAAGAGGTACCACCTTCGAACGGTCACCGCCGCTGACCGAGAGGATCTCGTGGATTCTGATTGGCGTGATGGCTAGACCTCGGGGACTGGGAGATTGAAGTAGATGGCATCAAGGTCTACGTCACCCCTCAGAACAACATCACCAGAGCAAAGACGTTGCTTGATAGCTTGATAGTTGATGCAGCATACCAAACTCCGGTGATGCATAAGGTAGTAGCCATGCTCAAAGCAGCTGCTGTTCAAGACGCGGCCAGGGACGAACCACAATCAGTGGCGAGTTCTAGTCACGCAACTTCTCGTGGTCGACAACATAGCGATCTGAGGAATTTCATGAGACCCCGTGACACTCGAGATACCATCAACTCTCACACCAAAGAGCGGATTCGGGATGACCAGTGCCACGAGGAGGAGCGTCACAACCGGAGGACTGATAACCGACGGGACAACCGATAGGATGACCGACGGGACAATACACCTCCGAGAAACAACCGCGACGACCGACATCGACAAGACGATCCGGACCGGCACGAAAACCATGATGAAGACAATCGGCGTCGTCGTCATAGCGATGACGTAGGTCCTCGCCATAATCGCCGCGCGTCTTCATCTTCTCGGTCACTAGACCGACGATGGAGGTCGGTCACCCCAAATGAGGATGAATTTGATGGTATTAAGGCCTACATACCAGAGCTTCATAACACTCGGTGGCTTCAACTTTACAGCATGGCGATTTGGTTGGCAGGAGGCAACACCTATGTGATGGCCAACTATTTATCGATCTGTCTCGAGCCAGCCGTTCGGATTTGGCTCACATCACTCCTGGAGAGGTCGATTATTTCATGGGGTGACCTCAACAAGAAGTTCATTGAGAGCTTCCCAGCTACCTGTAATTGGCCTGGCAATCACTTCGACCTCACCCGGATCAAGCAGAAGGCTGATGAATCCCTACGGGACTACATCAAGCGGTTCTATGCCAAGAAGACCGAGATCCCTAATGTCTCGGACCAACAGATCATTGCAGCCTTCCAAGGAGGTGTCCAGAGCAATGAGCTAGTTCGGGAGATCAGTCGAAGGAATCATGACCTCAAGCTGACCGCTCGAGAGTGCTTCGAGATTGCTGATGAGTTTGCATCTAGAGAGTCGGCCTTGTATGACATCCGAGGCAAAGACAAGGAGAAGCACTCAGACAAGCCGAAGTCCTCCAAGAAGGACAAGACTGAGAACATGGTCGCTACAGTGGACTGAACGAGGAAAAATCCTCGAACAAACCAGCAGACCATGGATGACTTGCTGAGTGGCCTATGCCTATGGCATTCAAAGGGAAACCACAAAGCAAAGGACTGTTACCGCCTGAAGGGCTTCGCGACTACCACACTAAAGGTGGCCAAAGATCCGCCATGGCACAACGACAAGGATAAAGCCAATGACGGTGATGATAAAGACGAGGATGGAGAGTTCTAGGAGCCCTGGAAGGAAGTCAATTCATCTTCGGAGGCCTGGATGCCTACACATCCAAGTGCAAGCAAAAGCTAGAGCTACGTGAGATCAACTCTACAGAGCCTGCCGCGCCCGAGTACATGAGGTGGTCTGAAGTACCGATTACCTTTGATCGGTCGGATCACCCCAGGCACCTGCCCAAGCCCTGTTGCTATCCGCTAGTACTCGCGGCAATGATGAAGGGGGTCAAGTTCAACAAAGTACTCATCAACGGAGGAAGCAGTCTGGACTTGATCTTCACAAAGACACTCACGGAGTTAGTCTTGTCGGTCAGTGACTTGTAGCCGAGTTCCTCCCCCTTTCATGGGATCGTGCCCGGCAAGACCTCTCTTCCTATTGGACAGATTGCTCTGCCTATCACCTTTGGGACCTGCAAGAACTTCAGGACGGAGCGTGTCATCTTCCAGGTAGCCGACTTCAAGTCTGCCTACCACGCTATCCTCGACAGACTGGCTATGGTGAAATTCATGGTGGTCCTGCATTACTTGTATCTCACTCTCAAGATGCCATGCCCCAAAGGGAATCATCTCCCTCCAGTCTGACCTTCGGAATTCTTTTGATTGCGATGTGCAGAATTGTGAGATGGCCAATCGACAGTTGATGTTGTCTGATGGGCTGGAGATCTAGAAGGTAGTCGACAGCCGGGAGCGGACTGACGCGGAGGTCCCCATGAAGAAGCCCACCAAAGACAAGATCCAAACGGACGATGTCCCTACCACGGAAGTTTTGCTGGACCCAGAGGACCCTGTTAAGATCACTTATGCAGGGGCCGACCTCGACGAGAAATAGGAACTCACGCTCACTCTTTTTCTCCAGGAAAATAGGGACATCTTTGCATGGAAGCCCTCTGACATGCCAAGAGTTCCTAGGGGAAAGATTGAGCACGAGCTAAGGGTGCCTCCTGGGGCCACCCCCGTCAAGCAAAGGCTTAGAAGGTCGCACAAGACCACAAGGATGCCATGAAGAAGGAAATAGCTAGATTGTTAGATGCTAAGTTTATAAGGGAAGTATACCATCCCGATTGGCTGGCAAACCCAGTCCTTGTACCTAAGAAGAATAAAGAGTGGTGGAAGTGTGTTGATTATACCGATTTGAACAAGGTCTGCCCTAAAGACCCTTTCTCTCTGCCACGTATTGCTTAGATTGTAGACTCAACAGCAGGGTGTGAGCTTTTAAGCCTTCTGAATGCCTATTCAGGCTATCACCAGATCCCGCTGAAAGTCGAAGATCAAATCAAGACTTCTTTTATAACTCCCTTCGGCGCCTATTGCTATATTACTATGCCATTCGGTCTGAAAAATGCTGGCGCGACTTACCAACATGGTATTCAACGCTGCCTCAAAACTCACATCGATCGGAACGTAGAAGTGTATGTTGACGACATCGTGGTAAAGACTTGGAATGTTGAAGAACTTCTCTCTGACCAGGCAGAGACGTTTGCCAACTTGAGATGTTACTCGATGAAGTTGAACCCTAAAAAGTGTGTTTTTGGGGTTCCTTCGGAAAAGCTACTCGGTTACATCGTTTCGAAACGAGATATATAGGCTAACCCGGACAAAATCAAGGCGATCCTTGATATGGGGCCACCTAATTCCCAAAGGGATGTTCAGAAGCTAACCGGATGTATGGCATCCTTGAGTCGCTTTATCTCCTGACTGGGAGTCCGGGGTCTGCCATTTTTTAAACTACTCAAAAAGCAAGATGACTTCATCTAGACAACAGAGGCGCAGTCGGCGTTGGATGAGTTGAAGGTCCACCTCAACAATATTCTAGTCCTGGTGCCTCCAGAGCCACAAGAAAAGCTTCAGCTCTACATATCGGCCACAACTCAAGTTGTGAGCACCATCATAGCGGTTGACCGAGAGGAAGAGGGTCATGTACAACACCCGGTGTATTTCGTCAGTGAGGTCCTTAGTGCCTCCAAAATACAATATCACCAGATCTTGAAGCTGCTATATGCGCTCTTGATCACTTTGAGGAAGTTGAAGCACTATTTTCAGGCTCATCCTATTGAAGTTCAAGCAACCTTTGCACTCGGGGAAGTCCTCCACAACTGAGAAGCCGAAGGAAAAATTGCCAAGTAGGCAGTTGAACTCGGTCAGTTTACCATTACGTTTGTACCTCACTCGGCAATCAAAGGACAAGTGTTAGCTGACTTTGTTTTCGAGTGGACAGAAATTCAGATGCCGCCTGCACCACAAGATATTGAGTACTGCAAAATGTACTTTGACGGATCCCTCTAGTTACCTAGAGCGGGTGCAAGAATTGTTCTCATCTCATCACAAGGAGAAAAGCTCTGGTATGTCCTCGAGATCATGTTTCGTGCGTCTAACAACGCTGTAGAATATGAGGCTCTGCTACACGGTTTGTGCATTGCTGTGTCGCTCGGCATTCAGCGTCTTGACATCTTTGGTGATTCGGCTCTGGTCATCAACCAAGTCACTACGGATTGGAACTGTGTGGATGACAATATGACTGCCTGCTGCTGTTGGCACTTCCCAAGTGCCCCTTTTATATGCGAATATTACCCCAATTAGAGCATAATTGATACTAATTTAGGCCATTTACCTATGATATTGCCTATATATTTGTATATGCATTGTTTTGGAGCTTTATTGCAGAAACAGGTAAAATTGGTGATTAAAGTGATACTGGAGAGGACAGGAATCCTGAACCGACAAAAAGCACTAAAGAAGCCCAGTGCGCCGATCGGCGCAGCCCATGAGCCGATCGGCGCAAGGGTGTTTTGGCACACAGAAGTGACCGAGGGCTATTCCACATGTTTATGGAAGTTTATCTGTGCAAGACATTTCAAGATATTTGCCTAGAAGATTTATGGAACTTCAAGATCTCGACGTGCAGTACAAGACTTTATCTCGAAGGAAAAGGCCCACATGGCAGCTGTGGAAGACAGAGGAACCGACTCGGAGAAGAAACAAGAGAAGACATGGCTTGCGCCGATCGGCGCGACCCATGCGCCGATCGGCACAGGAAGAAAAGATGACTAAAACATGATCCGGTCCAGGAAAGACGAAGGCCCAGCCCAGGATGAGTTAGAGTCGGTGGAAGTTGACATAATCCCGTCGAGTATAAAAGGAAGATAACTATCAAAGAGCCAGGACGCCCAAGGAGAGATGGCGATCGCGAGAACCAGTTATTAAAACTAGGGTTCCAGGATATTGGTGGCGGAGGTTTGTCAACACCGACGAGATCCACGAGAAGGGAGGTCGCGCCGATCGGCATGACGCTTGCGCCGATCGGCTCGGGCGTGTTCCAGCGCTATTTCTCACCCCTCTGCTATGTCTAGTGGAAGGATGAGTGAGTAGTCTCATATTCTCTCCTCTGGTGTGGGGATCTGGTCATGTAACTCTCATGCTTGTTGATACTCTCTCGATGAATTTAATCTATGTGATGAACTTTATTACACATCTATCTATCCCTTTCATTAGTGTATCGGCCAATACACTTTTGCCCATTACATAGTGCAAGAAACCAGTGGGGAGCTAATAGCCTCTGTAGTGACAGCCGGGGTGAACGAAACCACCATGTCTTGTAGAATATTAGAGTCATCACTTGAGTTGATAAAAATAAGGTTGCATGCTAGTGAACCAATCCTAAGGAGAGAATCCTTCATCATCCTATTGCCTCTTCAATGACATTCACCTTCCACTTTCTCACCGTCATCATTCACACCAACCAACTCATTGCAATTAGTTCCGCTCGTTCCCTGTGGATTTGATAAACTTGGAATACTCTGAGGGAAAAAGAGCTACAACTGTACTGCAAGTCCCAAATTTGCAATTCAAATTGAATTCAAACCCAATTGAATGACCTTTGTACTGCAAGTCCCAAATTTTCAGTAAAAGTCACCACTGCAAAAATTATATGTTGATGGTCATGGTCAATTAGGATTTTGAGAATTTTCTCAGATTTTTCATCCATCGTTAAAGGCATCAAATAAATGTTAGAATGGTTAAAAACTAGCTCTGTTCATAAAAATCCTGATCAAATTTTAGTGGGAACTGTTGGTAGTTAGTATTTGTATACAAACCAGCACATTATGGGGAGCCTATCCTATTTTTGGTCTGATTTTAGCAGCTCTGGATTAATTCTATCAAAAACAACAAATGTAGTAGGCTGATAGGAATGGAAAAAGAAATGAAAAAGAAAAACTCCCCGCGGACCCCACCTGTCAGCGACCCTGAAGAAACACACTCGGCCGTAGCCGCGCTGCCCGGCCCGACGCGCGCCGCGTGATCGCCGGCGTACGGCCAACAGCCGTTGCCGCGGATCGACGGCCCCACGCCCACGTTCGGACACCCCCCCCCCATTCACTCCTTCGCTCTTGCTCTCTCTCCCGTCGCCACTGCCTCCGCCGTCGCCTCTGCCCCGCGTCGCCTGGCCACCACTGCCCGCCGGAGCCCGAGCCAAGCTTTCGGGAGCAACGCCGAGACATCTCGACGAACCTGCACCTGTTCCCTCTACATCGCGCGGCCGGCATTGGGAGATCAGCCCGGTTCTTCCCTAGTGCCAACAATCGACCCCGAGCTGTTCCCCCGCGCCGCTTCCACCCCGAGGTGAGCCAACTTCCGATTCCTCGCACGGGGAGCTCTCCCTCTTGATCGCGCACGCGTTTGAACTCGGATTGGACGAATCCTTCTATCGCTTCCTTAGATTCTTAGCTTGGGGCCGCCGCCGACCACCGCAGCCCCCACCCCGCCGGTGAGACCGCATCCCCGGTCTCCCCCTCACTGGGGAAACTCGATAACACCCTTCTCCGTGCTCCGGTGAAGCTCTCCAGCAAGATCCTGAGCCTTTCCGCCCTCCCCTTTTCGTGCGAGCCGTCGCCGAACCTGCCCTGTTTCCGCCACCGTCGCGGGGCCATGCCCGGCCATCGCCGGCGGTTCCCGACCGCCTAGATGGGTGCGCGTCGTTGAGTAGACCGTTTTCCCCTCCAAAACCAGCTCGAGCCAGGGCCCACAACGGGCTGCGGTGAGCCCCGGCCAGCGCCGCCTTGCTAAGGCGAGCGCGCGTGCGGGGGACTCGGGCATGCTGGCCAGTGGGCCAGCCGGGCGCTGGGCCGTGCCCACCTGGGCCGAAGCTGGCCCAGGAGCACCTCCCCGTTGGGCGAGGCCGCCGTGGGCTGCCGGGATTGCGGCCCGCGAAGTAAAAATCGGATTTTTCGATTTAATTATTTCTAGAAATAGGTTAAACTGGTAAAATGCATAGTAAATTGGATAATAGGAATTTTGTGGCAAAATAAATTTTGTTAGCCTTGTCTAGGATTGTACTAATAAGAAAAAATGCTAAATCACAGTGCTTGTAAATTGTACTGTTAGGATTTAATTAAGTGAGGAAAACACTTAAAAATCCATAACTAATTCATTATTAGGTATTTTTGAGCAAACTAAAATTCTCTGAGTTTCCCTAGTCATGTACTTTTATAGCAAAATGCTAATGCCGCATGCATGGTAATATTTATACCAGGGTTAAAATAAATAGGAAAAACACTAATAAAATTGTAGTTAATTACTGAGAGCTGATAAAATATTGCAAATTGGTCACCAAGTAGGATTGTCAGTTTTAGTCTCCCTATAAAAGTTTCATAAAGAAATTCTCTATATATTAGTTGAAATTAATTTAATGCCTTTTTCCTTATAATAATTAATAGAAATTATTGGCTTGGTGCATTATAGTGAAACTTAACAATTAAATCAATCCTGGTGTAACCTAATTATAATAAATCACCCCAGCCCATTATAAGATCAGAACCATGTCAACTTAATAACTATGGCCCGAGTGCAATTTTACCCGTTAATGAAAATGGTTCCGCTTTAGGGCTAGTTCACGGCTACTTAGTGCCTTGCGAGGGTTTTGCTCCACACACTAAAATACTAATTAATTAGCACCTACTAGTCATGGACATCACTTACGTAGCTTCACCCCGGCACGCACAGACACACCGTACTGGGGTGCGACGTCGTCACGATCAAGTACTGGAGTCCATGAAGGAAATACACGAAACGCCCTCACCTTGTGCTGATGTGAACAAGGGTTCCCGATCTTCTGAAAGGTTCTTGGTAAGTTGATTTGGTCGGAGGCGACACACAAATCGATCCGGCTTCAGAACAGCACGTTCTAAACCCCGCAATCGCAGCACGACGTCTCCTCTGGTTATCAACCGTCCAAAAGACGATTGACCTCACCGAGAAGGCTAATCCCTGCCTGCGAATCAAGAACACAAGCAAGAACAACGAAGAATGCAACACAATTGCAGATGTATGATTAAACTCTCAAAGTTGGGGTCTCACAAACTGATGAACGGCGAAACTGTTTATGAACAGAATTGATCTAAGCAAAACCCGAACCCTAATGGTGCAGTGGTGGCTGTATATAAAGACCCTAGGGTCGTGCAAGACCCTCTAGACGCGCCCCTAATTGGGCTCAACTAGATACAAAGCCCAAAGGCCAAAAATAGGCGACACAGCACCGACACAGATTCTGGACTCTCTCTTGTTTTGACGATTCCCGATGACTCCGGATGAATTTTGACATGAGGCCGGCGGCATTGGAAAGGTCTTCCCCTTATCTTTCCGTGCATATGTAGAACGTCCAAATCCGAGTCCGTATGCGTCCTAGGCGACTGTTTTAGTACAGACTGGTCCTGGGCCCCGAAACAAACTCGAAGTCGGTTTTGATTGGGCCTCCACTTTGGCTTCCAAGCCCTTGCTGGTCCTCCACGTTCCCAACTCCTTCTCCCATCATCTCCTGGTCCCCTCCATGGTTTCTAATCATAAAATAATCATTAGGTAGCAAACCATTCTCAAAAGTAACATATAGCGAAGAACGTGCAACTCGCAAAGCATAAAAAACAGCACGTAAATGAATCATATGATCATCCATGGATTTGCTATAAATCAAGATATCATAAAATTAAACAACCATAAATTTGCCAATAAAAGGTCTTAAAACCTCATTCATCAAACGCATGAAAGTACTGGGTGCATTAGTTAACCCAAAAGGCATTACTAACCACTCATACAACCCGAATTTGGTTTTGAAAGTTGTTTTTCATTCATCTCCAAGTTTCATTCTAATTTGATGGTAGCCAATACGCAAATCAATTTTAGTGAAAATTATAGCACCACATAACTCATCAAGCATGTCGTCTAGCCTAGGAATAGGATGACGATACCTAATAGTAATGTTATTAATGGCTCTACAATCTACACACATACGCCAAGAACCATCTTTCATAGGAACCAAAAGTACAGGAACAGCACAAGGACTAAGTGATTGATGAACATACCCACGATCCAAAAGGTCTTGGACTTGTCGTTGTATCTCCTTAGTCTCCTCAGGGTTGGTCCTATAAGCAGCACGGTTTGGTAAAGTAGCACCAGGAATCAAATCAATTTGATGCTCAATCCCTCTCAAAGGTGGCAATCCCGAGGGTATCTCAGCTGGGAAAACATCCTCATACTCCTGCAAAAGGTTAGTGACAGCAGGAGGCAAAGCACTAGAAGTAATATCACCAAGCAAAAACAAGGCTTGTTTGCATATCAAAGCATAGCAAATATCATCAGTAGAAATTTCAGCAAGCTCAGATTTTGTGGCAAGACATGAACGACCTTGTAATTTAATTGCAGCACCCTTAGAACTTGAAGAATCATTAACATTACTTGGTGTAGAAGCAGAATTAACAGGTTGCTGAATTTCACGGCTTTTATTTTTCAAACTAGCAGCTCGTTCTAAATCAGCTTGTACAATTTCAGCAGGGGTCATTGGTAACAAAGTAATTTTAGTTCCTTTATGCATAAAAGTGTACTTATTACTTTTACCATGGTGTACAGCATCATTATCAAATTCCCAAGGTCTACCCAATAAAAGTGAACAAGCTTGCATGGGTACAACATCACAATCAACAGAATCCACATAAGAACCAATGGAAAAAGGAACTCTGCAAGTTTGTGTTACCTTAGCTTTTGCAGAGTCATTTAACCACTGAATGTAGTATGGATGTGGATGTGGGCGTGTGGTCAAATCAAGCTTCTTAACCACATCAGAACTCACCAAATTGTTGCAGCTTCCTCCATCAATGATGACATGTGCCCGACGGTTCTTGATAACGAAGAAAATCTGGAACAAGTTATGTCGCTGCATCATCTCGGGCTGCTGGATTTGTGTGCTAAGCACACGCTGCACAATAATATTCATGTAGCCCGTGGTATCTCCGCCTCCAAGGACGAGGTCACCGCTGGTGGCAGCGACATCCTCCTCCTCATCGTCCACATCGGAGGTGCTCATGTAACCGCCATCATCTGTCGCCACATATGCCCGCCTACTTGGGCAATCTTTTTGCACATGGCCAAGACCATGGCAGCGGTGGCACTGAATCCCTGTAGTGCGTCCCGTCGAAGCAACAAAGGAGGCACTACTAGCCGGTACCTGCACAGAATTTTTACCTGAGCGCGTAGAAGGGGCAGGGGCTGATCTTGGTGCTGCAGAAACAACACTAGCTGGTGGGGGCGGCCGGAAAGATGGCTTGGGCAGCCCCGAAGTCCCCCTCAGCCGTGGTGGGTAGAAATTCCTGGACTTGCTGTAAACCTCAAAAGCCTGGAAAAGTCCCTGTGATTCTTTCTCTGCAAGCATAGCATACTGGAAACACTGGTTGAGGGTATAAAATTCTTTATAATCAAGGATGTCCTGAATTTCTTTTCTCAAACCAGAATAAAAGCGGCAAATCTGATCCTCTACTTTTTCAACAACAGCACAACGAATCAAACCCGTCTGAAGCTCACTAAAATACTCCTGAACAGTTTTATCTCCTTGATCTAAACGCTGCAGTTTATTACAAATTTCTCTATAAAAAGAAGGAGGAACAAAACGATCACGCATTTCTACCTTAAGTTCTTCCCAAGTAGTAGGCAAATCGGTTTCAGCAGCTAGACCACTCCACCAAACAATAGCAAAGTCCTTAAACTCACTAGTGGCTTGTCTAACTCTATGTTGTTCAGGAACAAGGTGGGCATTAAATTTTTGTTCTACCGTCATTTCCCAATCAAGGTAAGCATCACCATCGTACTGACCCGAAAACGAAGGAATTGAAAACTTAATTTTAGCATACGGATCATCTGGAGCATGGTTACCTTGTGTGCGACGGTTGTGGTTGTGGAAACCACCCATACCTTGAGGGTTACGTTGCAAACGACGTCGTAACCTTGCGGTCCTTGTAGCTGACCTATCGACGGTGCCATCAGCCTTATACACCGTTGCTTCATCATGATCATCTTCAACGTCGTTGTTGGTGTTGGTGTTGGTGTTGGTGTTGTTGTTGTTGTTGTTGTTGGTCTTGTGAGCGGTCTCCAATTCGACAACCTGATCGGTTAGCTTAGAGACTCTCTTATCGAACCGCTCAATGCTTTCTCCCAGGTGAAGCTTGGTGACGGCGTCGGTGACGGCCCTGGTGATCGTCTCTACCAAATCACTCTGAACCGCCTGCAAAGCCTTCTGTAACTGATTTTGGCTCACGCACTCATCCAATTTTGAGGGTGAAGCACCCTCCCCATCGCTTCCTGACATCAGAAACACCAAAACAGGAAACAAAAAGTGAAGGTTATCCCTACAAAAGTACTAAGCAGTGGTGCCTCTCAACACAGCAAAAGTAAGCTTCTTGCAAAGCTCTTACAAAGTTCTGAAAACAACAAAGCGAAGGATACCAGGGAGAAGTGTTCCATGATTGCAAGGGTTACAAAATAACCTATGTGCTGTCCAGAAGAAGTATGTAGAGCTAGGAAGGCCAAATATATATATGAGTGGCACACAAATCAAAAACAGATAGTAAAGCTGAATAAGTGCCCAAATAACTTGTTCCTAGTTGCTGGTCTAACTATGTCCTAGAACAGTAGTGATAGCAAAGAAGAAACAAAGAGACAAACGGACACAGTCGATAACAGGGGGCTTAGTGTAAAATAGCCAAACTCAGAAATTCCAGGGGCTATATGGAGCACTAGTAGGAATCCCAAATTTCTTTTTTTATTATTTTATTTTTTTGATATTTTTTTCCAACTCACTAGCAAACAGAAAGAAACCACAAAAAATTTCAACTCAAACCGAGATAGGACGTGGCCTACAGAAAATCTTGAAGTTTCAGAAAACGTCGGGTTTCAACTTGAATGAATTTTTTCTTTATCTTTCCGATTTTTTTTGAATTTTTTGATGAGGGCACACAGTGTGGGTATGCTCAACTTTTCATCAAGGATCTCCTGTAAAAATTTCAGCCAAAACAGACAACCGAGCAAAAAGTTATGCCTGTTTTACCGAAGGGGTGTCGGAATCGGTTATGAAGAACCCGGGGGTTTGAGTGAAATCCGAGTCGGGCTTGGGGTCGGGTAGGGATTTTTTTGGCGAGGTGGATGCAGCGGAAAGTGGAATTTATGAAAATTGGTCCGAGATGGTGAGGGTGGATTTAGGGTGGGAGTAGGGTGGGCGTGTTAATCAATCAACCCTAGCACACAAAGCCGACAAAACTGAGGATGGTGAAGGGGATGGCGGCTAGGGTTGCAAGGGAAACACTACTGACGACAAAAACACAAACTAAACCAGTGACTAAACAAGAACTAGGGCACAAACTCAACACTACGGACTCTGAAATTGAAATATGCAAAGGCTAAACACGTGGTTATCGG
The DNA here is from genome assembly GCA_030378355.1 of Eleusine indica. Taxonomy (NCBI): domain Eukaryota; kingdom Viridiplantae; phylum Streptophyta; class Magnoliopsida; order Poales; family Poaceae; genus Eleusine; species Eleusine indica. The sequence goes on from CM059500.1 coordinate 34,489,652, forward strand.
CGGGGGAAATTTTTTTTTGGTATTTTCTGTGGACGATAGGAAGAACACAAAAACAAAACTAAAGGGTAGTGTGAACCTAACGGTGCACCTGAAGCTCTGATTACCACTTGATGTGAACAAGGGTTCCCGATCTTTCGAAAGGTTCTTGGTAAGTTGATTTGGTCGGAGGCGACACACAAATCGATCCGGCTTCAGAACAGCATATTCTAAACCCCGCAATCGCAGCACGACGTCTCCTCTGGTTATCAACCGTCCAAAAGACGATTGACCTCGCCGAGAAGGCTAATCCCTGCCTACGAATCAAGAACACAAGCAAGAACAACGAAGAATTCAACACAATTGCAGATGTATGATTAAACTCTCGAAGTTGGGGTCTCACAAACCGATGAACGACGAAACTGTTTATGAACAGAATTGATCTAAGCAAAACCCGAACCCTAATGGTGCGGTGGCGGCTGTATATAAAGACCCTAGGGTCGTGCAAGACCCTTTGGGCGCGCCCCTAATTGGGCTCAAGTAGATACAAAGCCCAAAGGCCAAAAATAGGCGACGCAGCACCGACACAGATTCTGGACTCTCTCTTGTTTTGACGATTCCTGATGACTCCGGATGAATTTTGACATGAGGCCAGCGGCATTCGAAAGGTCTTCTCCTTATCTTTCCGTGCATATGTAGAAGTCCAAATCCAAGTCCGTATGCGTCCTGGGAGACTGTTTTAGTACAGACTGGCCCTGGGCCCCGAAACAGACCCGAAGTCGGTTCTGATTGGGCCTCCACTTTGGCTTTCAAGCCCTTGCTGGTCCTCCACGTTCCCAACTCCTTCTCTCATCATCTCCTGGTCCTCTCCATGGTTTCTAATCATAAAATAATCATTAGGTAGCAAACCATTCTAAAAAGTAACATATAGCGAAGAACGTAGGAACGAGCTCACCTCTAAATTTAGTCGTCGTGCACGAGCTCTAGTCATTGGACCTTGCAAGTCCAGATTTGGAGGAGTGTTGTGTGTATCCATAGGAGTGATGTCCTCATCATGTGCCCCACTCAATAAGATATACTATTGAACGCATCATCGCACCCCATTTAATTCCACCGTTGGCAGTGTACATTAACGTATTTATTGAGGAAGTGCCATGAATCTTGTCTTATAGCATTCCCTTTTGCATCATATAGATCACGCCGTGAACCACGTGGAGGCGGGACCGGAGCAGGATCCAGAAGGAGCCGTAGGTGCCGTAGCTGACCAAGAGAAGAACCAAGGCAAGCCCCGGTGCATAAACCCCGTTTTAAATATTTATTCTATCACTAGCTAGGGATGTAGGCTTGTCTGTGCATTAAGTGATAGGAGTTGATTGAAACCCTAGCGTGCAGTAGGTCCCTCTTCCCGATTATTAGCCTCAGGACGATAGTCGCTCTGCTTAAATTAGGACGACTACTCATCGAATGGTATGGAGACCACTCGTAGATAGGAAATATTATCACTGGGGAACGTGATCGGATGAAGGAAAGGGTGGATGGAATCACAATGAAGACCGGGCGGGCATCTAGGTGGAAAGGGAAGGACAGCTTGTCTTCAAGGAAGTAGCCCTGTCCGAGTCCCCTAAGGCTACGCCTCGTGTCCGGCCCATTGGATCAAGTTTGAACGTACTGTTTGCATGCTGGAGATATGAGCCCATTAAACCGACGTAGCTACGACTATCACTTGGTCTAAAGATAGCCTTCTCCCTTCTTTGGTGGAACTGGGACTGAGAGGAGGGAGCAATCCACCCACGGATGGTGGCACGGGGCGCATCGCGTTGGGGGACCCTTCTCGGGGGAGTCTGGACCCGGAAGACCCTGCGGTACCGTGAGCGAAAGGTTGCTCCATGCGGTTTCCCGGAAGCACGTATGGGTCATGCAAGCAGGTTTCTCCTGCAGGATGTAAATCCATTCGAATCGCTGCCCCTCACAGTAACGAGTACCACTTGATCACTGCTACGGAACAGTGTCGGAAGCCATTAAGATGATGAGTGGGTTTAATACTGTTGTTTGGAATTAGTAAGATTGTATTGCAACCATGATTGTTATAGCTTTAGTGCAAACTAAATTTATTATTCCGCATGACAACTTAACTTGATGCTAAAAGTTGAAAAATAAGGATCCACTCTTAGGCGGGCTTTCTGGCAATAGAAACCCTATCCCTAGCCTTTGCATGTCTAGGCGTCGGCTGTAGATGGCCATTTTGACGGGTCAGTCTTGCTGAGTAAATTAGTTACTCAGGGCGTAGCTCTATGTGGTTTTTCAGATGACCAGGACGGAGACTGCCACTGCGGTGGGAGATTCCATTGGGAGGGCCAGCGCCCCAATTGCTGGAACATCGAATGGGAGCTGTGCACGAATGAAGATGAGGATTAGATCTTTGCTTGCCGGTACGGTACTTGGGCAAAGTACCTAGTATGGCCGGATGATCCCTGTGTGTCGCCGTGAGAGGGCGATTGTACCTTAGCTATTCCGTTGAATTGGTGAACCAATTGTTGAACTTTTCACTTCCGCAATTTATTTCTGTCAAAACTCCAGTTTGTAATATAACTTCGGCTTTATGTAAACTCTGTCTCCCCACCTATGTTCTTGTTACAATTATTTTTCTCTGTCATGTATTGTACTATTGGGCGTCACAGCGCGTGTCGCCACCCGATGGAGATCCTGGAACGGAGCCGCCTCCATGGTAAGGCGGGTCTATGACATGATCGATTGTCCCACCCGGTGTTTTCTTACACACCCTGAATTCTCCCACTATTTCCCCTCGACCTGACGTCTTAACAACCGATATTGCTGAGCTGGTAGATGATATCAACATAAAGACCGACTAGCGTGACTTGATTGTCCAATTTTTGACTAAGGGGATGCTGCCACTGGATCATCATGAGCAACAAAGGTTAAAGCCAAGGTGTCAAGGATATTTGATGGTGGATGACCTACTCTATCGACGAGAAGGTTCGAATATCTTGATGCGATGCATCTCGATTCCAGAAAGCAAAGAGTTGATGGAAGAAATCCATTCAGGAGTATGTGGCAACCATGCGGCTTCCAAAACTTTGGTGGGCAAAGCCTTCCGGCAAGGGTTCTATTGGCCTATGGCGGTCGAAGATGCACACCAGGTCGTTCGAAAGTGTGAAGGCTGTCAATTTTTCACTCAACAGACACACGTGCCTTCGCAGCAACTTCAGATGATACCTATGACTTGGCCTTTTGTAGTCTGGGGCTAGACATTGTTGGTCCTTTCAAGAAAGCACAAGGCGGGTTCACTCATTTGTTTCTTGCTATTGACAAATTCACCAAGTGGATTGAAGCAAAGTCGGTCAGCAAGATAACTTCAAAGAAGGCGGTCGAGTTTGTCAGGGAGGTTTTCACTCAGTTTGGAGTTCCTCATGATATCATAACCGACAATGGTACTCAATTTACATCTGAGGAGTTCCATGACTTTGCCGATGAGATGGGAATAAAAATCCACTTTGCATCAGTGGCTCATCCTCAAAGCAATGGGCAGGTCGAACGGGCCAATGGTATGATTCTTCAGGGGTTGAAGCCCCGAATATTTCACAGGCTCAAACTGTATGTCGGTCGGTGGGTTGGAGAGCTGCCTTCGGTTCTATGGGGGCTACGCACTAATGTCAGTCGGGCTACTGGCCAGTCACCTTTCTCGTTGGTCTACGGCTCCGAGGCTATGCTGCCGACCGAGGTAAACCTCGAATCAACACGAGTCAAGGGATATGACAAGAAGCTTTCTGAAGACAACCGAGTGATTGAGTTGATTGCAGTAGAGGAGTTGCGTGATCGTGCTCTATTTCGGTCGGCAGTATACCAGCAAGGCTTGCGACGTTATTATGACAAAAATGTTTGCGGTCGCCAGTTTTATGTTGGGGATTTAGTTCTGCGATGAGTGCAATCAACCAAGAATCAGTACAACTTATCCCCTAAATGGGAAGGAACTTATGTGGTCAAAGAAGTTACTCGGACGGAGGCTTATCGTCTGATGTGTAAAGATGACGACGACGTACCTAATTCATGGAACATCAACTAGCTACATCGCTTTTATACTTAGTCTTTTCCTTGTATTTTCATACAATATTATTGAATGAAATTCGAAGTCTTTTTGATGGAAGATGTTTTTGATTTCATTCTTATTTGTCTCGATTCCTTAATTTATAACATTAAACAATCAATCCAGGAGGCTAGTAATAATGTCCCATTACTCCTTAACCTTGACAGATTCTAGTTTTGGATTTTTCCGATCGATTTCTCATATGTTGACACGGTCTAAAGTTTTTTGGTCTGACGCTGGAATATTATGGTTATATAATTTATACTGCACATCAGACTGCTACTACACTAAACCCAGAGCTAAAGAGTGAGAAGTCATGTGTTGATTGGTCGATTCTACTTGTTATGCAGTTATAAATTACAACCTAATATGCTAAGGCAGACCGGTGCAATTTCTGTTTTTGTCTCTAAAATACTTAAGGTAAAAAGGTCTAAGTGCTATAGCGCGAATAACGCAGCTTGGAGCCGATTGATTTGCCCTAAGTTAAAGGAGATTGCCTTTATGACTATTTAGTTGATTTTTTCCAAAACTTGTTTAGTAACTAAGCAAGCACAAGAATTAATATTTATATTTACATGGAGACAATATTGTTTTCTTGATTCAAATACTACTAATGTTTGCTAACATTACAGATATTACAGCTCTTATGAAGGAGAGGAGGCATCATCTTGTAACTCTAACTCCGGAGTTGCTGGAGGAGACGGCACGATGGGGTCGACCTCTACATTATCGACTAAGGCACAGGAGGTTTCTAGCATGGAATCCATAAGCAACTAACATTGATCGATCATCAAGTTAGGATTGAAGCCCTCCTTGACTTTGTCTAATGCCAGAGCAGGAGGTCAAGATTGGCAAATAGGCAGTACTTGACTCCCAGCCTCGGTCGCCACTCTTCTAGTGTTCTTGGCGATCACCTCTGGTGCGTGCTCCAGCAAGTACTCCAAGGAGTGTCCGGTCTTCTCCACTTGGTTAGCATGGATATAATCCAATGCTTTCCGAGCGCTATAAGATTTGGCTGCAAAAGTCATGACGGATATTAGATGATGAAGTCCAAAAGTGATGATAGAAGACTTAAAAAGATAGCTTACTGGCAAGATGCTCTTAGCTTCCTACTACTAGCTTCCTAAATCTTTCCTTCGGTCTCCTCCAGTTTCTTCTTCAGTTGAGTGATCTCGACGCTCTGTTCTTTGACCGACTTGGAGAGGTCATTCTTCTCAGCAGTGAGAGCATCTAAGAATCTCTGCTGGTTTGAAGTTAATTTCTCTAGGTCGGTGACCTTCTGATCATGAGCTAAAAACACAAATAAAGACTTTAGCGTTAGAGGGAGTAAGAAGCAAATATAAGTTGGTCTGCAATCTTACCAATGACATCAGCATGACTTTGCTCCAGAGCTCTGGTCGCCTCCTTATGGTCGGTCTGCAGCTTCTCAATTTGCCTTCTGGCCTAGGAGAGCTGCTCACTGGTAACTGCAGACAACAAGTCAATACCTCTAAAAGAGAAGTTTGAATGCACAACATGTCAAGGACTTACCAAAAGTTTCGGCCTCGAGGTATTCAATCCTGGCCTACTTCTTCTCTATAAGAGAATATATTCTCTGAATATGAAGAAGGGTATGGTTAGTTGGAAGAATGATTCAAGGAAAAAAAATTACTATTGATGTACCTTGTTGGCCTCTCGGTGCTGATGCATGACGTCCATGTCCTTAGCTTCTGGCCGACCCAATGAGTCCTCGACCAATACGGCCTTACCCTTATAATGGGAGAAGACATGCTGATCAGGGAAGGATTGATGGTGTGAGGAGTAGGCATCGGCAGTGGCTTGGGCGCTGGAGTGTTGGGCGACTTCCTCGGCTCGATCTGCGCACTTGATGGTGTGTGGACCGGCAGAGGCAGGTCGGTCGATCGAGGAGCAAGACCCGACCGAGTGTCTTGAGACCCTTGGGCGCTATGAATATCCCTTGACCGACCGCTATGATTGCCAAGGAGCATAACATTAAAGTTTAACGGATAATTGATAATAATAATGATGAAGAATCAAAAACGCGAAGAAAACTACCAAGAGGATTGTTTGATTTTGATTCGACAGACCCTCTTCATTGTAGAAGTGGTCTGCGAATTAGTATCCTTCCTTTTTGAGGAGGACTTGGCAGCTTCATCTGTCTTCTTTGCCACCGTTGCACCACTCTCTGATTTGCTCGGGGGCTCCGACTGGCTTGATGGTCGGTCCGAGTGTGCAAGGGTTGATAGGCTGGCATCTTGGCGGTGCTCCTCCTCCTCAACATCATCATCTCCCACATATTGCCGATGACGGTGAGCGGTCTGTTTTACTCGTCGGCTGGGGGAGGGCAAGTTGGGACGAGGAGGCGCAGTGGAGATGTTGGTGATGACCTCTTTGGTGGTCGGGTACCTGCTGAAGAGCTGACTCCACCAGTGCCAGTCTACGATGGCTTTTCAACATAATCTGGTCCCTCGGTGTTGGTTGGAGGGAGTAGAGGGTGTGACACATAAGTGTCTAGATCCTGCAAAAACATCAAGACATCACATACTGTGATTATTCAAAAGGACGTCAAAATTATTCAAGATGACCGAGGCTTACTCGGGCCCGTAGAGTTCCCATGTTGTATGCCTTCATGATTAAGAGATGATCTTGAATGATTTCTCCTTCAAACATCTTTGATAACCGCGACCGACATAGAGTGGAGTTCGGCGGATCAGGCACCTCCCTCATCTCGTCGTCGGTGGCATAATTCCATGTCGGGTGGCTCTGTTTCTTCAAAGGCTACACTTGGCGCACTATGAAGCTCTTTACTATGGTAATGCCGTCGACCCCTTCATTCTTTAGCTCTATGATTTTCTCTAGCAGATCGACCACTTGGGGGTCGGCTGGGTCAGGTCTCTCTGACCACCGCGTCTGGGAATTGCCTTGGCACCAGAGAAGTCGGCAAGAAAGAACAGGAGGAGGATTGTCACAGTAAAACCACTTGTCCTTCTAGTTCTTGTTCCCGGTCATCAATGGCACATTGATATAGGCCTCCTTCTTGCACAACTGAAACCCGACTCCACCTATGGCGACTTGGTTTACCGTGGTTGGCAGCGGTTGGAGGACGAAAAGGTGGCAGAACAAAGTAAAATGGGGCAGAATGCCCAAAAAAGCTTCGCACATGTGCACGAAGATAGCAATGTGAAGGATGGAGTTGGGATTGAGGTAGACGAGCTCAATCCCATAGAAGAAAAGGAGCCCGCGTAGAAAACTGCAGCAGGGAACTCTGAAGCCATGCTCAAAAAATGAGCGGAAAACTATGATTTGTTTATGAATTGGTACCTTCCAGACGATGCGAGCTTGCTCCGGTAGGATGCCGTCCACCTCCATTTTGTCCAGATTAGTGGTGGAAATGTTGCTCTTCAAGAATTCTCGAAGCTGGTTCGGGATCTCTAGTTCCGAGGAGGAGGACTCAGCGATGGCAACGGCCTACTTGGATGATTTGCGAGGCATCTTCGAGGAATGCAATAACGCGGTGGATCTAAACCCTAGCTAATGCTTGGGGGCTTGATGGCAAAGAAGATCTATGGCAGCGATGGGAGAAAAGCGCTAACCCTAGCTCTGGAAGCAGAGGAGTCACAAGAACAGGGGAGGCGCGAGGAAGACGAAGCGTTGTGTGCAAATGGCAGCGTGAACTTGGAGTCAACAGTCCTCTGCCCTTTTTATACCTTCACCTTTTTGACCTAGTCTCTGGGTCCCATGGGCTGGTATGGGCCACACAGTGATGGGCTTTTCCACCTAATAATAATAAGAACATAAAAGGCTTTATTCTTTAAAAAGAATTAGAGCTATCAACCTTGAGAAATAATCTCGGGGGCTTCTTTGATGAGAAGCAGTGACAAATCCACTTAAAAATACTTTTCGTATCTATGTGATTTGATGATCATGTAGCAGAGGACTTGATGGTCATACAGATATAGGTTTAAAAGATAAGTTATTGATTGATGTTAGTAATTAATTTTGAAAATTGGACTTATATTGAGTAAGAGTGACAATTCATTAAGGAAACGCTATACTGTGATTGATATCATTTAGCTTAGTACTATTATATGATTGATGTCATATTCTTTTATATGGGCTAAAACATGATTGATGTCATAGAATTTAGATCCACAAGTCACTCAGACAAGAGTGTGTATCACTCGACCTTTCTATTAATCGGTCGGCAAGATTGATGTCTTGCTAACTGACCTTCTGGTTTGATGATCAGGAGTTTACTTAAGCTCAAACTTGATGGTTTGAGTAAATTATATATAACAAAATGTTAAGAGCTAATATTATTAGACTCTTGCAGTCTTCAAATTATACAAGAGTCGGGGGCTACACCTGAGCAGGTGCACCTAGTGGGCGCACCAGATCCATCAGGAACTTCGATCAAGAGGTCTTCCTAGTTTGTGATCTAGTCATATAATCTCAAAGATCACTCGCCAGGTCAAAGCTCAAAATCAGGAAGCACTCGGGGGCTGCTGTGTATTAACGAGAGGGCTCTTTACAGGACGTAGGGTTTTTACTCTCATCGAGAGGGCTCGAACCTGTCTAAATCGGCATCTTGTGTGTTAACCATCGAGTTCTTAATCCTGACGTACCCCTATAAATTTATTGCCGAGTAGAAGTCTCGACAAAACCAAAACACAAGAGAACCAAAGAGCAAATAATGGGATCAAAAATAATTGACAAGAGTTAGCAAGCTCCCCCTTTCATTGTGCTCCTCCTTAGTCAAGATGACGTTCCACCATAGCTCACCCTACACATATGACTCAGCAAAATATTTTCGCAAGTATGCAATGGTTAGTCATTTGTGAGGTGGGAATGTATGAGTCACTTGTCTTTGAGCCAGACAAGTAGATTTAACCTCGAAGCTTGTTTGAGCATGACTCAATGGGCATGAACCATAATCCTTTCCTTTGATCACACTTATGGAGATATATTCTCATATAGATCATGAGGCATAAATTTCTCCAAATATGACAAGCCTCCTTTGTGTTTCCTATATGATGCATGCAACAAGCATTTTACATATGCAAGGAATGTAAACATGCCATATGAATGCAAGCAATATTAAACAAGACACAAAGGAAACCTAACAGTGTCAAGTTTGAAACCCTCCCATGCTTACTCACTATAAGTCATACCCTTGCCTTGAGAGAAGCCAAACCACCATCTCAAGCACTCCCCCTTGCTTATAGCTATCTTGAGTGGGTTAGACATTGACTAATTTTTATGTGTTTTCATTTTAGTTATTTACACATGCATGGATGCAAAACATACTAGTCACAAAAGAGTCCTAATTACCATGCAATGGAAGAAAATAAAGAACACACTACAACTACCAAGAACAAACACGGATACCTCCCTCCTGAGTAGATATGTCGTTGAGGTCCATGTCACTTGCGGTGGACTTCACTTGATCTTCAACTAAGCTCCCGGTCCACCACCACCACCTTCATTTAGGTCTTGTTCTTGGGCATCCACTTGTACTTCGTTGACCTCTCAAGATCAATAATGCACTTAGGCACCCATATGCTCTTGACCTTTCTCTTCTTGTTCGGTGGTCCCAAAGGCTTTACTTTCACCTTGCCATCCTTGTCCCTAAAAAGCTTAAAATGGGTGTTCTCATGGAACAAGTTAGCGTTAGGCAAAGCAATGGAACTTCTCACCATAGGACAATCCTTGGTGGTGTGGACATCCTTGCAATACCTCTCGCAATAGTAGTCATCGGCGAGTAGGGGTTTGATCCATGCGGGGATGGAGTCGCTCGTCCCGATGATGTCGATAGCGGCGGGGTATGAGCCAAGTCCATGGTGGGAGACATTGCTCACAAGATTTCTCCCAAGGATCTCCTTGTGGATGGCTCTACCACGTGTGAGCCTCTTGAAGTCGTCCATCACCATCTTCCTCTCTTCCTTGAGCTTATGATTTTTCTTCAAAACAAATAACTCAATAGAAGAAACCTCGACCGCGGTGGTTAGTTTGTCACACATAGTAGAAGCATCACTCTTAGATGAACTAGAGGAGGGAGAGGCAAGGTTATCAACATTGATGGCCTCAAAAGTAAGTTCAAGGGCCTCATACTTCTCATGTAGCTCTACATGATCACCCTTGAGTTTGTCATAACTCTTGTTTAGGGCCTCATGAGATGTGACAAGGTCCTTGAGCTCACTCTCAAGCTCACCAACACAGTTCTTAGCCAACTTACATTCTTTTACCAACTCCAACATTTTGGATTTCTTGACGGCAATGTCATGGTCTATCTCAAGCATACTCCACAGCTCAACGTAGGAGAGCACCTCATCATCGCTATCATCACTGCTCTCGTCCTCACTCTCCCCAAGTTGGCTCCTGGACATGAGGGATGTGGAAGGTGGAGGAAGAGCTCGAGGAAAAGTGGTATTGATCATGGCTAGGCCGACCACTTCTTCATCATCCCTTGAAGAGGAGGAAGCTTCACTTGAGTTGTCTCTTGTCCAATCTCCAACAAGACCTTGCGTGAGAACTTCTTCTTGAGCTCTTTGCCTTTGTCCTTTCCTTGTTGGAGTACCTCTTCTTCTTGTACTTGGCTTTGGGGTCTTTTTCTTCTTCGTTGTCACTTTATTCTTGAGCTTTGCATGATTCTTTCTTTGGCTTGGGGCAATCTCGAACACAATGATTCTTGGAGTCATAGTTGAAGCACATGCCCTTGGACTCGGAGGCAAACTTGTTCTTGAAGGTTCTCATCATCCTCATGAGAAGTGCCAAGTCCTCACTCAAGTCATCATCATCATCATCATCATCATCATCATCATCATCATCATCATCATCATCATCATATTCTTCTTCAGTCTCTTTCCTGACCTGACTCATCCCAACATGTGTCAATCTTCTATGTCATAACCATCCCTTGGTTGCCTTAGTGAATAGGCAAGTACTTGGTGGCATGTTGTTTGATTTGAAGTCCATGACATACAAGTTCTCATGTCTCACTCCATGAAATACTAGCCCTTTCTTTTTATTCTCAATTATTGCTCCATCCTCATGAAATGTGCACTTGAATCTCATATTAGAGAGTTGACCGATAGACAGGAGGTTGAAATTGAGGGTTTTCACAAGAAAGACCTTGGAGAGATGGAGGTCCTCTGTATTGGCCACCTTGTATGAGCCTCTAACTCTCCCTTTTGAGTTATTCCCAAATATCACCTTCTCACTGTCATCATCTTCATCAATGTTGGTGAACATGGTTGGCTTTCCGGCCATATGTTGGGTGCACCCACTATCAAGTATCCAATGGGTGCCTCCACTCTTGTAGTTGACCCTGGTGGTAGCCAATAAGACAAGCACTAGAAGAAGAAGGGTTAGTATCCAAAGCATTGCTCAATTGAATTGCACTAACCTCATCATGACAAACCATGAGACCATCCTCATAAATAGGGATCCTTGCAATCCCTTCTTGAAGTCTCCTTCGTATAGGATAGTGAGGACCATGATACCTCCATTGTCCATGACCATCCCCCATGTGTACATTATCGAGGTTGATGTAGTAGTGGGGAGGGTCATAGAGGCCAGTGATGTGCTCTAGTACGTGTCCCACTTGTGAGTGGAGCACAAGTATCAAATCCATTGCTCTCTCAATTGAGAGATCATGCCTTATGTTGATCACCTCTTCAACCAAGAAACCCCTTTCAGGAGTTGTGATTTGCAAGAGGAACCTGTCAATTGCTTCATATGATGGGATCTTCTGAAGACCTCTGAAGGAGTTTATCCTGCACACAAGATTATAAATGCTCAAGAGAGTCTCACAAAGGTCATCATTCAGATTTCTCACAAATTCATCAAGTTAAAAGAAGAGATCCCATTGGTGAGCTTGACAAAGATGCCAAAGTCGATCTTGCGGTAGAGGAGGCGGAGGCGCCGGAGCCATAGTGGTGATATTGATCATCTCAAATGATCGTGTGAGCATTGTGGTCGGTGCTTCCCCTACACCAATGTGTGGTTCACCCGAAGTGCTTGGTGTAGAACTTGGAATGGCACTTGAGGTAGAGCTTGATAAAGCACTTAATGATGAGCTTGGTATAGGTCTTGATCTGAAGGGGTTCTAGAAGTTGTTGCAAAGAAATCTTGTGGAGGGATCAAAGAAGTTTGAGCATGAAGCTACTTCTTTCCCTTTGCTTGACAATGCTTCATTGTTTGCCTTGAATGTCTTCTTCCTAGTCAAGCTTGCGGTGATCTCCTCATCCTTGAAGAGTAGCTCGATCACATCATCAGCAGAAAGATTATTGTCCATGATGAGATCAAGGGTGTCGTAGAAGGGCTTGCTGCTAGGAAGCAAGGTGAGGATCTTCTCGACAATCAATAACTTGGGGAGCTTGAAAAGAGTTGCTGCAATTCTGTCCACAATACCCCGCAAGCAAATAAGAGAGTCAAGTAAGTCCTCATTCTCATTAGCATGAAAAGCAAAGAACTCCCAAACAAGTGAGTCACTAGCATGATCAAAAAAAGGCTCACAAGCATCATCAATACTAGTCATGCTAGAGGAGCAATCAAGATCGAGAGACACATCATTATCAATCATCACATTAGGCACACTAGTAGAGCAACCTATCAAGTCATCGCTAGAAGGATCCAGGCACTCACTAGAACAAGGGACATCCACACAATCATCATCATACACATGATCATCAGTAAAGGTATTGGCACAGTCCACAAGAGTGTCCATCAACTCATCCGGGATCATGGTATTTAGGTAGATTTTCAAGCGATCCTTCCATAAGCCATGACCCGACCCCAAATGGGTTGACGTCCCAACTCACTACGGTCACTACTCAAGGCGGTTAAGCCCTATGATGAGCACTTGGCTTTGAAACCACTTGAAAGGACCGAGTGACCGAGAAGGGGGGTTGAATTGGGACCTAGCTATATGTACCAAATTCGCCAATTCCTAAAACCAGCCACTCAAACAACTCCTATAACAATTCTAGTGGTGATCATACTAACAAGACAATACAACTCCTATGCAAGTTAGTTAAGTAGATAGTGAAAGCAAACAACACGCTATTGGTCGTAATTACGCACCCACTTATCTACCGCAAGAGGACGCTATAGCTCTTTTTCCCTCAGAGTATTCCAAGGTTATCGAATCCACAGGGAACGAGCGGAACTAATGCTATTAAAGGGTTACTAACAAATTGCAATGGTTTGGTTGATGTGAATGATGAGGGTGAGAAAGTGGAAGGTGAATGTTATTGAAGAGGTAACAGGATGATGAAGGATTCTCTCCTTAGGATTGGTTCACTAGCATGCAACTTTATTCTTATCAACTCGAGTGATGACTCTAATATTCTACAAGACATGGTGGTTTCGTTCACCCCGGCTGTCACTACAGAGGCTATTAGCTCCCCACTAGTTTCTTGCACTATGTAATGGGCAAAAGTGTATTGGTCGATACACTAATGAAAGGGATAGATAGATGTGCAATAAAGTTCATCACATAGATTAAATTCATCGAGAGAGTATCAACAAGTATGAGAGTTACATGACCAGATCCCCGCACCAGAGAAGAGAATATGAGACTACTCACTCATCCTTCTGCTAGACATAGCAGAGGGGTGAGAAATAGCACTGGAACGCGCACGTGCCGATCGGCGCAAGCGTCACGCCGCTTGGCGTGACCTCCCTTCTGGTGGATCTCGTCGGTGTTGACCAACCTTCGCCGCCAATATTCTGGAACCCTAGTTCTAATAATTGATTCTCGCGCTCACCGTCTCTTCGGTTTCTTCCTTGGCTCTTGATAATTATCTCCCTTTTATACTCGACAGGATTAGCTCAACTTCTATCGACTCTAACTCATACTGGGCTGGGCCTTTGACTTTCCTGGACCGGATCGTGTTTTCGTTATCTTCTCCTGTTGCGCCGATCGGCACAGGCCCGTGCCCATCAGCGCGGCTCCGCATCTGGCCCATCTTTGTTACTCTTTAGTTCTTTATCCATAATTGCCCTGTTTTATACCTGTTTCCTGTGATTACATCCAAAACAGAACAACTACAAATATATGCAAATATGGGGTTAATTGTTAGTCCAAACCACCAAATTAAGACGCAAAACATCCCTTTTTGGTAAATAAAATGGGTGTCTAGAAACCACCAACAGTTCCCTCACACTCAAATCAATGCTAGTCCTCGAGCAATACAAAATCAAATATGTAATAAGAATTTTCACACCATATCTCATGCAATCAATCTCAATCATCATTTACTCGTTATCCCACCACAAAGATTTTCTCTCATCTCCTTTTAACCAATCGGCATATCATACTTGAACTTAATCAAATCACCACAAAACTTTTTCAAAAACAGTTTTAGTTCTCCTCAACTCATCTTTTAGCATCAAACATCAAGCATCTGGTCTTCTCTAGGTCTCTCAAGTGTATTTCCTTCCCTCTTCTATCTAATCAAGGATTGTATGTGGATCTTGGAGGGCTATATAACTAAATTAAACCATAAGATTAACCATGTCAACAATGTGCTCAATCATGCCTATTAAGAAAGAATTTTCTTAGAAAAGAACTTTTAATGGAGAAGAGGAATGTAGGAGATCTAAAAAAAATTTCAATGAGAACAATGGCAAAGAATGAGAAATAATCAGAAATCTGCTTTCTTTGATGACCTTACTGCCTCTTAGGGAATATATATTTTTTTCTCTTTACCTCTTTTTTTTTATAATAACCTCTTTTTTTCTTTCTTTTGCAACAGCGCCGATCGGCGCAACACTGCGCCGGTCAGCGCGGTCTATTTTTTCTTTTCTTTCACTTTTTTTTTCTATTCCCGATATGATCAGCAATTTCTGTCTTGTATCAGCAGCGGAAATTTTCTGAATTCCCTTTTATTGAGAATATAGGTTGTATCAAGGAGGAGGGAGAAACAAAGATGTATGGTTTTCAAGATAGCAAGGAATTTAAATGGATAAGAATGGATAGAAATATAGAGATAAACAAAATAGATCATCTTATCCTAACTTGGTCGAAATCATGAGCAGGAAGTGGACAAAGTTACATACAATCCACTTAGTTCAAATGTGTAGCTTGCTCTCATTCACACGGCTATGTAGGTATATTTAGACCTTGCTTTTGCTTTAGCTTATGATGAGTCAAAAGAAATTTTCGCAAATACAAAGCTCAAAAGTTAAGTGGTAACCAACAAATTCAAGTAATCAACCAATCGATCATCAAAAAGACAAGATAAATAGCATGGGGCACTTTCAATTCGACAATCAACACTAACTTTATTAAAGACAATGCAATAATTCAAACTACATAAAAGACCTTGAAGCAACTCTCAACATGACTCGTGACTCTCTTACGCACACACAAACTTAAATAAACACTCATTAAGAAAAACAAATGAGAAACTAGACTCAAAAACACTTAAAAACTATTACTAATGGCAAAGCCCTTCCCCTACACTTAAAATTTGCAATCTCCTCATTGCAAGAGAAGAAACTCAACACACTAATCATGCAGACCATGCCTGTTTAAGACTCGGAAAATTCGTTTTATACTCCTTATGAGAAAAGTGTAGTCCGCTTCGTTCATCTCGATTGTATCCTAGATTCTGTGGTCCATATCTCTTTGATGCCTGTAAGCACGATCTCTGTCTAGATACAGGCGCTCAATGTTTCTTTGGCAGACAGGACAGCAAGCAGGAGGCTGCAGGTTATGATTTTCAACATTGTAAGGGGAGACACTATTCAAATTCCTCTGAGCCGATCGGCGCAAAGGCTGAGCCGATCGGCGCAGTGGTGTTCTTCCACCATTGCGACTTCCTCCACTTCCCTCTGTATTACCATTAACTCTTGTTGAAGTTCCTGCTCCCCTGTCATTACTGCATTCTGCAAGTGTTTCCCAATTTTCAAACTTAGGACTACCAAAGCTTCTTTGCATATCAAAATCATCACTAAAATCTCCAGGCACACTAGGATCACCGCTTTCCAAAGTTTCCAAATAGTATGACGTATCAAAGTCGCTATCCCATTCGGAATACTTTCGAATTGGCTTACTCGATAGTCTAGAAGATCTGCGAACCTCTGGTGTAGTCTTACACTTCCTTGTAGCAGGTTCTTCGTCTTCACTTGGCAGAGCCATCAGATCAATAAATTCAGCCATCTTCAGGTCGTGCCGATCGGCGCAGCTAGCAGCTTCCTTCATATTCTCAACTAACTGCTCTAGATTACGCTCACGGATCACCTTATTCTGTTGCCTTCGTAAAATCTCATCATTAATCTCCTTAGGCGTCCTCCCTCCAGGAACTACGTGATAGCCATCATCATATATTAAATCTCTAGGTATGAAAGCTGGATCTTCTACCAATTGGAGTTCAACCTTGCGTTGAAGATCTTTAGCACAAAAGAGACACTTGCAACCCTCAATACAATTGTTCCTATGAATCTTATTTTGTTGAAAACTTTCCCAATCAGTAAGAACCCTGGAAAAGGATTCATCCCTTCTAGCTTGAAGATCCTTCTCCGCATCCCGCTGGTACATAGCTTCTTCGGCTTCCTCTCGCAGCTTGAGTTCATACTTGGCGGCAATGTCATGTTTACTATAAAGTCGGCACCTATGGATTGTGAGGGTGCTCTCTTCATCTAGCTCTTACTTCTCTTGCTCAGTCAATGATCTTTGGAAAGATAGGAAATCCTCATACGACAAGTGCTTAGCAAGATCAAGAAGACTTTCCATGGTATACCTTTGAGAAACTGCTTCACTTTTAATAGGCGCTACAGATTTTCCTTTGCGCACCAATACTCTCTTCATCATCTGTCGAAGTTCATTGTCCATCTTCACCTTGGCGTTCCACGCATCAGCTTTGCTTTTCTTCATGAATTTCTTCTGCAGATCTAACAAGACGAGAGGATCATCTCGTGTTGGTGTCAACACTTCGTCGACTTCTTCCCAGGACCAATTTGCAGAGGGCTGAGGAAATCCACCGCCGAGCCGATCGGCTCCAGAGTCGTGCCGATCGGCGCCGCCATGGTTTCTGCCTGATGCGCCGCCTTCCATCGCTTCTGCTCTTAGGGTTTGTTCTGGTGACGATGTAATACGAGTTGATCCGTGGGTTTGCTGTACCCTCATATTTATATCCCTTGATTTCCAATTGGACTAGGACTCTTTCTCTTATTCATGGAATTTAACGAGCCTTAAAAAGGCAAGATCCAAAACCGACTCAAAAACCAAAAGGACTCTGCCGCGCCGATCAGTGCAGGGCTGCGCCGATCGGCGCAGCAACGCGCCGATCGGCGCGGTACACTAAATTACCAAATCAAAAAAAGAAAAAATACGGAAATCAAAATACATACAAGCCTTTGTTTTATATCGTTAAGCTCGACCACATGGGGTACTAAGCAGTGAAATACTCATTAAAAGATTTTAATTCAAATGTGTCAGGTTCTAGGTATACCTTTAGACGTTGTATGTTCACCGTGTACTTATTTCTCTTGCCATCCATTATGATTACCGCTCCCGCAGGTAACACCGTATTCACAAGATAAGGTCCCTCCCATTTGCTTCGCAGTTTGCCTTTACCAAATAATCTGAATCGCGAATTAAATAGGAGCACCTGATTTCCTTCCTTGAATTCCTTCTTCAAAAGCTTCTTGTCATACCACTTCTTTGTTTTCTCTTTGTATATGGCTGCATTTTCATATGCACGCAATCACATCTCTTCCAATTCACTTATTTGTATCTTTCTTTTCATGCCGGCGGCATCAAGATCCAAATTCATTTCCTTTATAGCCCGATAAGCCTTATGTTCCAATTCCACCGGTAGGTGACACGATTTCCCATAGACGAATTGATATGGTGTCATACCAATCGGTGTCTTGAATGCCGTCCTATATGCCCATAATGCTCCATTAAGCTTCGTGGCCCAATCTCTTTCTTCCTTTGTAACAATCTTCTGCAGAATTCCCTTTAATTGCTTATTTGAAGTTTCTGCTTGTCCATTCGTCTGGGCATGGTAGGCTGTTCCAATTCTATGTTCAACTCCAGATTTGGTAAAAAACCTAGTAAATTCTCCTCCTGTAAAATGGGATCCTCCATCTGTAATTATTATCCTCGGTACTCCGTACCTAGGAAATATCTGCTCTTGAAGTATACTCCTTGATTCTCTTATAGTATTAGCCTTGCATGCCATTGCTTCGACCCACTTGGAGACATAATCAATGGCGACCAATATGTACTCGAAACCATGAGAATTCACAAAGGGTCCCATAAAATCCATACCCCAAACATCAAAGATATCGACTTGAAGATTGTACTTAAGAGGCATTGCATTCCTACTGTTAACATTTCCTATTCGTTGGCATTGAGCACATGTTGCAATATACCTTTTTGCATCTTCATGCATAGTAGGCCAATACAATCCACTCGCCCATACCTTTGCCTGTGTTCTGAAGTAGCCATAGTGTCCCCCATAATCCGAAGAATGACATTTTGCTAAAATGCTCGCTCGTTCTTCTCTGGGTATACATCTCCGTACTGCTCCATCCTCGCAATACCTATACAAGTATTGGTCGGCCCATATAAATTTTCTCATTTCACTCTTAACTCTTTTTCTTGTGTTCTTGTTCATAGATCAGTTTGTCCCTTGAAACCTTTGATAATATCCATCATCCAGTTCTCTCTATGATTAAATGCGGCAAACAACTGCTCTTGTCGCATTTCATCTCTTATTGGCTCAGTTGATGATGATTCAAGACGAGATAACTGATCTGCTATAGAATTTTCTACTCCTTTCTTATCTCTTATCTCCAAATCAAATTCTTGCAACATCAATACCCATCACATTAACTGAGGCTTAGACTCCTTCTTTGAAACCAAGTATCTTATAGCAGCATGATCAGTATATACAATCACCTTAGAATTTAGAATGTAGGATCTAAACTTCTCAAAAGCAAATATAACAGCTAACATCTCTTTCTCAATTATTGTATAATTGATCTGCGCCTCTTTCAAAGTTTTGCTAGCATAATAAATAGCATGCACTTTAGCTTCCTTCCGTTGTCCAAGAACAGCTCCAACTGCATAGTCACTTGCATCACACATAATTTCAAAAGGTAAACTCCAATCAGGTGGCTGCATAATGGGTGCAGAGCATAGAGCTCCCTTTAATCTTCTGAAGGCCAAGAGTCTTTCCTCATCCATGACAAATTATGTATCTTGCTTTAACAATTCTGTTAGGGATTTAGCAATCTTCGAATAATCCTTAACAAATCTGCGATAGAAGTTAGCATGTCCAAGAAAACTCCTCAAAATTGTAAGATCAGTAGGGGGAGGTAATTTCTCAACTGTAGATACCTTTGCCTTATCAACCTCTATGCCTCTTTTAGATATGACATGACCAAGTACTATCCTTTCTGTTACCATGAAGTGACACTTCTCCCAATTAAGAACTAAGTCGCATTCAACACACCTTTTCAAAACTTTCTCCAAATTCTCCAAAGAGCTATCAAAATCAGCACCATGCACGGAGAAGTCATCCATAAATACCTCCATAATATCTTCTATGAATTCAGCAAATATTGCATTCATGCATCTTTGAAATGTTGCGGGCGCGTTGCAAATACCAAATGGCATCCTTCTATATGCATATGTCCCAAAAGGGCAAGTAAAAGTAGTTTTCTGCTGATCTTCTGGTCTTACCGGTATTTGAAAGAAACCACTATATCCATCCAAATAACAAAAGTATGAATTCTTTGCTAACCTTTCAAGCATCTCGTCAATGAACGGAAGAGGATAGTGATCTTTCTTCGTCACTTTGTTCAAACTTCTATAATCTATGCGCATTTTCCATCCAGTTGCAGTCCTTTGAGGGATCAACTCATTGTTCTCGTTAGACACTACTGTCAACCCTCCTTTCTTGGGTACACAATGCACTGGACTAACCCATTCACTATCAGCAACAGGGTAGATCATACCTGCATTAAGCAGCTTTAAAATCTCCTTTTTAACCACTGGTTCATTGATTCCTTCAACCTTCGCATCCCTTCAACCACTGGTTTAGTATTCTTCTCCAAGTTAATCTTGTGGGTGCAAAATGTGGGGCTGATTCCCTTGATGTCATCCAATGTGTAACCAATGGCTTTCTTATACTTTTTGAGCATAGAGAGAAGCCTCTCTGTTTCTTCTTTCATTAGGGCGTTGTTCACAATAACTGGATATATTCTATTCCTTCCTAGATATTCATAGCGTAGCTCCTTCGGGAGTTCCTTCTGTTCCACTTCTGGTGCTTCATCTGGATTCAGCTCCTCGAGAGGTTCAAAATCAGGATTTTCCTGGTTGAGCCGATCGGCGCAAGCGTCGCACCGATCGGCGCTGGCAGTATACTCATCAGTTCCGCGCATGATGTGGTCCAGTGGGTCACCCATATCCATCCCTATCCTCTCGTCTTCCTCTGGGCAGAATTTCTGATAGTAGGAAGAGTCTTGATGAGACGGATCATTAAATTGAAATCACACTTCTTCCTCTCCCAGGTGTAGCGTAATTTGACTTTTCCCAGCATCCAGAATAGCTCGCACTAATCTTAAGAATGACCTTTCCAGAATGATATCTTCAACCCCAGTTTCTTTATTGTCTAGAACGAAGAGATCTACCGGTATTGTTTTCGAGCTGATCTCAATTTCAACATTCTTGATCACTCCCAGTGGCTTGGTCTTCCTACCATCCGCCATGATGAGCTCAAGTTCAGTCCCCATCAGCCGCTGTTGAGTTCCATAAGGCATGCTCATGAATGCATCGTAAGTCATCAAGTTGACACTGGAAGCAAAGTCACACAAGGCTTTCGGAAATTTCTTCCCTGATATCTCATATAGTAAGTACGGTTCTTCTTTTTCCTCTTCAGTGAGGCCTACAGCATACACACCACATAATCCTTTGTAGGAGGATGGCTCAAAGCAACTGTCTAGCAATCTCTTCGCTTGTTTCACCTCTATTCCATCAAGCTCTATATCATCCTTGTATAGCTTCCCTAAAACTCTCCCAATAATCTCTTGATCGAAAACTTCTGACTTGAGGCGATTACTTGGGAAATTATACTCAATTCCTTCTTCGGAGGCGTCTTGCGGACTGAAGGATCTTCTCATATTGAGCAACTCGTGTGAAAAATTAATGGGAATCCAGTCCATCGGCTCAAATTCGTCAAGTGGTTTAGCATTCGCCAATGTTCTATCCCCCTTTGGTTTAGCAAAGTTCCCTTCAAATTCCTTCAGGTGGTTGTCCAGAATCGCAGCTTCTATCTTGGTATATTCCATGCTACTTGACGGAGTCGTCAGGGTGATCGGTTCTACTGTCGTCGTGACTGCGCCGATCGGCGCACACGTGAGATCCACAGAGGCGGGTCCGACGGACTTTATTTCTTTGAATTGCTCTGAAGTAATCATTGATCTACTCTCAGACATCAAGATCTGTTCAGCTGGCAACTCTCCCTTCTGCATAACTTCTGGGCATTGCCGATTTGGTTCTAGATATTCTTCCCAATGCTTGTGCAAAGCTTCATTCTCGGCAATTTTGCCTAACAATTCGATCCCTACCTTGGCTGTCAATCTCAGAAAACTTCCTCCGACCGATCCATCCAAATGCATCCTCGATGCCTTGTTTATGGCCATGTAGAAGGTTTGAGTGCACATATTCTCATCAATGCCGAGGTCAGGTCCTTGTTTCAACAATGTTTGAAAACGCGTCCAGGCTTCCACGAGAGATTCTTTATCTTCTTGTAAGAAGTTCACCACTTCCCTTCTCAACTTCTGCACCTTTGGCAAAGGAAAATAGTGGAGACAAAAATATCCAACTAACTCACTCCACTTACCTTTTGCTTCTCGAGATGCTGCCTTGTGCCACTCTTTGGCTTTTCCTCCCAAAGAGAATGGGAAAAGCAGCCACCTATAAAGATCCCGAGGCACTCCTTCATGATGGAATGTTTGGTAAAGTGCCTCCAAATCTTGTAAGTGAGTATACGGGTTCTCCTCTTTCGCTCCAAAGAACTTGTTTGCTTCAGCCATGCTAATGATAATGGGGTTCAACACATACGAGGAGGTCATGGCCTTCTCATCTGAGGATTGAGGCACTAGCATGTCTGGAGATGGTAGAGAAAGTTCCCTAAGCGTCAGAGAAGGTCCTATCGTACTCATCCTGAAAATTCACACAAAACACAAAAACGAAAACAACTAGAAAAGAACTGGCTTGTTCCCTGGCAACGGTGCCAGAAAAAGGGCTTGTTGGTCGTAATTATGCACCCACTTATATAGCGCAAGAGGATGGTGTACAATTGTAGCTCTTTTTCCCTCAGAGTATTCCAAGGTTATCGAATCCACAGGGAACGAGCGGAACTAATACTATTAAAGGGTTACTAACAAATTGCAATGGTTTGGTTGATGTGAATGATGATGGTGAGAAAGTGTAAGGTGAATGTTATTGAAGAGGTAACAGGATGATGAAGGATTCTCTCCTTAGGATTGGTTCACTAGCATGCAACCTTATTCTTATCAACTCGAGTGATGACTCTAATATTCTACAAGACATGGTGGTTTCGTTCACCCTGGCTGTCACTATAGAGGCTATTAGCTCCCCACTGGTTTCTTGCACTATGTAATGGGCAAAAGTGTATTGGCCGACACACTAATGAAAGGGATAGATAGATGTGCAATAAAGTTCATCACATAGATTAAATTCATCAAGAGAGTATCAAAGAGTATGAGAGTTACATGACCAGATCCCCGCATCAGAGAAGAGAATATGAGACTACTCACTCATCCTTCCGCTAGACATAGCAGAGGGGTGAGAAATAGCGCTGGAACGCACACGTGCCAATCGACGCGACCTCCCTTCTGGTGGATCTCGTCGGTGTTGACCAACCTTCACCGCCAATATCCTGGAACCCTAGTTCTAATAATTGATTCTCATGATCGCCGTCTCTTTGGTTTCTTCCTTGGCTCTTGATAATTATCTTCCTTTTATACTCGACGCGATTAGCTCAACTTCCACCGGCTCTAACTCATACTGGGCTGGGCCTTCGTCTTTCCTGGACCGGATCGTGTTTTCGTCATCTTCTCCTGCTGCGCCGATCGGCACAGGCCCGTGCCGATTGGCGCGGCTCCGCATCTGGCCCATCTTCGTTACTCTTTAGTTCTTTATCCATAATTGCCCTGTTTTACACCTGTTTTCTGCGATTACATCCAAAATAGAACAACTACAAATATATACAAATATGGGGTTAATTATTAGTCCAAACCACCAAATTAAGACGCAAAACATCCCTTTTTGGTAGATAAAATGGGCGTCTAGAAACCACCAACACACGCTAGCAAAGGAGCCTACTCATGCAAACATGTGATGGCCTTCACAACCGATCACGATACGCTCGATCCCCGACACCTAACCAGTCTAGGTCTCACGATAAACCAAGAGTAACAACCTAGATCACACCCTCAAGGACATCCTAGCCTTAGATGTGTATAGATGCTCAAGTAACTCTCACTAGCACTCTCAAGATATCCAATATCCTCTCCTAGTGCTCCTCTCTTGGTCCTTTGGCTCCCAATAGATGCTCCCAGCGATCCCAATGGCCAAAGGCAGCTTCCAAGACCCCAACAATGAGTTTATATAGGCTTCCAACCTCAAACTAGTCGTTGCTCCACAAAATAGCCTTCTGGACGTACTGATCGGACAGTCCGATCTCTACCGGATGGCTCCTCCAGAGCTGTTACTCTCTGTCTGCTATTTCCTCCATACTGACCGTATAGTCCGGTCTACAAACCGTACAGTCCTGACTTCATAATTCTAGGTCCTAACAAAAACTTCTTTTCTGTGCTCTGTCGACTCCTCTAATGACCGTACAGTCTGGTCTTCACACCAGACTGTCCGGTCTCTTCTCTCCTTTCTCCAAACAAAGATGTTGTCGATGCTTCCTCTTCTGTCCGAACCATCTCCATACAAACTGGACCGTCCAGTCTGCACACCGGACTGTCCGGTCTCTAAGGTTCCTCTGTCAACAGAATTCTTCGCGTCCAACATCTTCTCTGTACAGAATTTTCTCTAATCACCAGACCGTCCGGTCTCCAAGACCTCTCTGTCCGGTCTTTACCTGCAGAAGCCAAAACTCCTTGTCTCCTCTCAACTTCGTTTTTTGGCTTCATCCAACAGCTCCTTGGCTTCTCCATTGTCACCTAGTGCATGTGATTTCCCTGAGCATCCATGTGCATCACCAACTAGTGTGACCTAAAGAGACATGACTTAGACCCCCTTGATAGTCCGGTTTTTCCTATGGACTCAAAGCCCTAATAACTAAACAAGTGTTCCAAACACTTGCTCCATAGCTTGTTCTTAGTCTTGATCCATCTCCCTCAACCCTTGGACTCCATCAAGCTCATCAAACTCCATGCTTGTGGTCATTGTCATCAACCGCTAAGGCAACCATCAATGATCATCAGAAGGTAGATAAGATTTTCTATACGCATAACACTCGTGTAGACATTAGTCACATTTCATGTTTGTCATTCATCACCAAAACATTCATACCTTGGGTTGACCTCAATGATCATGAACCTTACAATACTCCTCAACTTGAGTGTTCTTGAATTCGGTGCCGTTGTCCCTTCTAATTTTCTTGATCTTGACTTCATATTCATTTTGTGCTCTTTTCATGAATGTCTTGAGCACATCTTTCATTTCACCTTTATCATGCAAAAAAAAATACCCATGTGAAGCGAGAAAAATCATCAACAATTACAAGATCATATTTGTTACCACCAATGCTTATGTTGGAGACGGGGCCGAAGAGGTCCATGTGCAACATCTCCAAAGGCCTTGTAGTGGTCATCACATTCTTGGCAGGATGTTGTGCTCCAACTTATTTTCCCGCTTGACATGCACTACAAATTTTATCTTTCTCAAAGCAAACATCGGCTAGTCCTATGATATAGCCGCCTTTTTAATGTTTGTGAAGATTTCTTATACCAACATGGGTAAGCCTCCTATGCCATAGCCAACCCATATTGGACTTTGCTATCAAGAATGTACCAAGTCTAGCTTCATCCGTGGAAAAATCCACAACATAAAGCTTTCCTTTAAGTACTCTTTTGAAAGCAACCGAGCCATTACTACTCTTATAGACGGTCAGATCACATTCGTTGGACAAACAATCATAGCCCATTTTACAAAATTATGAAATGGACAATAGATTGAAGTCAACGTGATCAGCAAGCATAACCTTAGAAATTGAATACGAAGGAGTGAGAGGTACTTTACCATAACCTAGTACTTGTCCCGTTCTATTATCACCAAATGTGATGTACTCATTTTTGTTGACTTGGCTCAAATGATTTGAACATATTTTTGTCTCTGGTCATATGATTGGTGCATCCACTATCAATCACCCAACTTCACCCGCCAAAGATGTAGTCCTATAAAACAAATTAAGCTTTGTTTTTAGGTACCCAGATTTGCTTGGGTCCTTTCACATTAGCCACAAGTACTTTGGACACCCACACACAAGCCTTTGGCCTCTTGTTGCATGGCTTAACATATTTAGCAAAAACACGACCATGCTTATTTCTTATGAGTGCATATGATGCATCAAAATCATGAAAGAGTGCACAAGTAGCATTAGTCACATTAGCATGAGAATCATTAACAAAAGAAGATTGGTTAGTGTTCTTGTTCTTGGTTTGCTTCTTTTGATAAGATCCTTTCTTGGTGAACTTAAGGAATTCCTTCCCATTCTTGTTCTCCCTAGCATTGTGCTTGGCACCCTTAGCATATCCAATGCCATCTATGACATTTGGATGCCTAGTATATGAGTATGCACCTCTTGCATACTTTGCCTTTTCATCATTAACAACATTTTTCTTATGTTGAATTTTGCTTTCAAGTGCCTTGACTTGCTTGTTCAAATCATCAATCAATTTGATATTAGTAGCACAAGCATCGGTATCAATATTTAACACCTATCACATCCATTACTAGTAGAGGCACAAGAATTATTTGTGGAGGATGTGAAGGTTGAAAGAATTTCAATTTGTACTTCTAAAGACATATGAGTCTTTTCCAAGGTCTCATACTTTTCTAGGAGAGCATCTTTTGTGCTCTTAAGACTTTCACAAGAGTTTTCAATTTTAGTGAGAGACTTGGTTAAATCATCATTTTTCTTTCTCTCATCTTCTAGGAGCTTCTCTAGTTCAAGATTTCTTTCCTTTTCAAGAATAAGCAAGTCCTCTTGTTTTTCAAGAAGCACCTCTTGTGTTTCATTTTTTTCCTTTTGCTTTTCAAGTAGTTCCATAAATTCAAGCATTTTAGGTAGTGAAGCATTAACATCATCGTCATCATCACTACTACTAGCATAAGAGGAATGCTTATGTTTAGATTTTGATACCTTTGATCCTCTTGACATGAAGAACTTGTGAGTGTTGACATCATCATCATCACTCAAACTCCCAAATAAAGATGTGTTGGTGGGAGTGACGCCAATGGCAATTGTGGCAATGCCTCCCTTATCCGAGTCGGATTCGGAGGAGGAAGATAATGAAGAGGATGAGTCATTGGAATTCTATTCTTGTCCAATGTGAGATTCACCTCTTCTATGCTTCTTGTACTCCTTGTCCTTCTTGTGATGCTTGTCTTTCTTTGTTTCATCCTTGTTCTTCTTCTTTGAACATTCTGCGATGAAATGTCCTTCATCGCCATACTCATAGCAAGTCCTTTTTTACCTTCTTGCTTTGCCCTTATCAAAGCTTTTCTTCTTGTAGCCATCTTTCTTTAGAAATGACTTGAATCTTCTTACTAGCAAAGCCATTTCATCATCACTAGAGTCAACCACTTTTTTCTTTTTCTTCTTGTCTTTTTTTTCACTAATCTCATGAGTGGCCTTGAGAGAAATTTCTTTCTTTTCTTCTTCATCTTGTCCCAATAAGGTGTTCACTCTTTTTTGTTCTTCATCTCTTTCCTTGTATATGAGCAATCTTCCAAGTACTTCATCCATGCTAAAGTTCTTGAAGTTTTCTTTTTCTCTCACAAAGTTACAAGCATTTTGATTCCATGGTTGCAAGGCAAGAAGCAACCTCTTGTTGACTTCAATGGAGTCAAGTTTGATCCCTAGAGCTCTTCTCTTGTTCACAATTTCCATGAGTCTGTCATGAACTTGTGGCCCTTCACTGGCCTTCTTGATGAACAAGTTATATTTCCCTCTTAGGATGTCTTCTCTTGCTTCTCTAACACTCTTGGTCCCTTCATAGATAACTTCAAGCTTTCTCCAAATGTCATGAGCTTTCTTGATTCCTATCACCTTTACATACTCCTTTGGTGATAGGGCGGAAACAATGGCGGATGCGGCATGATCATTGTGAGTTTGATCTCATCATTAGCGGTTGGATTTTCCTCATTTTCTAACTCAAATCCTTGCTTCACAATCTTCAAGATTGGGCTTCCCATAGACCCCAAAATAGAATTCCATTCTATACTTCCAATAATCATAGAATGTCCCATCAAAGTATGGTAGCTTTCCAAAGCCACAACCAACATACTCATTTTTGAGCTCGGCATAGTTGAATGACATGTTATTGTACTTAATTTCTGAGTCATCTTTATTGCCCTCGGTCCCGGCTCCGGATGACACTTCCGATGGATTATCCTTTGGTTTTGTCATCTTTATCTTCAAGCAGTTAGTCCTTCAAGAAGATTCTGCTCTGATACCAATTGAAAGTGCCTATAGGGGTGAATAGGCAATAATCTTTGAAATTGTCTTAATAATAAAAATTAAATATGCAGTGTCGGACTTGTCCAACGATTGTAAGGAAAGTCCACACACTTGCCCGATGGCACGAGATAGAAAAGTAGATCAGCCGACTAAAACTTAAATCTAGTACAAGACAAGTTAGGAATAAGTAAATATAAGCTAGAGGAAGTTGTAGAAGCAAGGAGAAAATCTAGCATGCAACCTACACAAGGTACCATAAGAAAAACAAATCTAACCATAACTAGCAAGTTTATGAGCAAGAACAAGTGAATGAAAAACAAGTAATAAAGCACAAAGGAGACATGGGATTTTTCACCGAAGTTTAGCTCCATAAAGAAGCCTACGTCTCCGTTGAGTGATCCAGAAAGGATCGAGTATATTTCAACCCTTAACCTCTCCAAGTGACCACTAAGATCAAACTTGGTTTTCCACTAGCAACTCCACAAAGGAGGGGTCAATTACAAACTTCCTGAGGCATTATCATATAAGTTGGGAGCTCAATGGACACCTCTAACCGTCTAGAGGATGAATCCCTAAGAGTAACAAACACAAGAGTTGCCGACAATGAGGATGAACCAAGTGATCAAGAGAATAGAAGCTTGGTGGTGAAGAAGCACTTCAATCTTCTCTCAATCTCTTCACAAATCAAGAGTGGAAGCAAAGGAGGAGAGTTTGGGAGCTCAAAGTATGCTTGAGAGTGTTTTTTAGTGGAATGAGTGACCAACCGGCTAAAGGCCAAGATGGGTGGCTATTTATAGCCCAAAGAGAAAAAGAGTCGTTGAGAGGGGTATTTCACAGATCTGAGTCATACAAGTCCGACGGCTTATCGGACATGTCCGATGAATCAACTTGACACACTCTCTGGAGTCCAATGAAGATGTCCGATGCTTCGGACAACCCTGGTTCATCGGACAAATCCGATGGCACAGGTTGCCACGCTCCCTGGAGTCTGATGGACATGTCCGAGACGTCGGACTTTCCACTTGTTATCAGACAAGTCCGACTACCCTAACTGCCACCTTCTCTGGAGTCCGATGGACTTGTCCGAGATGTCGGACTTTCCTCATGTCATCGGACAAGTCCGACGACCCTGAGTGCCACCTTCTTTGGAGTCTGATGAACTTGTCCGATGGTTTTGTGATGGAAAAAGAGTATTTTTTGCCTAGGAAGTGGGAATTTTGCACTTGGTTCATTTTTACTTGATACTCTTATTTTCCTTTTGATAGCACGACTTTCCTATACTCAAGATAAAAATAAAAGTCTTCATGAACTTCATTCTTGAGTGCATTTTGAGTTTTAACTTTGAAGCACTTTGCTATCTTCTTTTCTCCTTTTTATTTGTATGCATTTTATTTCTCAAATATTGGACTATCATCTACACACATACTCAATAAAATATTAGTCCTTTCTAGATTGCATTGGCGCCAATCACCAAAATAAAATTAATGACCTAAATGCACTTTCACAGATGTGGCAATAGCCCTGCACTATGGGAAACAGGCGATCTGCCAAGTGCCCGAGGCACTCGGCAAATGCGGAAAAGCCCTCAGCAAAGGCTTTGCCGAGTGCCGGCACATGGCAAAGCGCCCTCGGTAGCAACTCTGCCGACATAGTATCTTTGCCGACTGTGAAATATCGGGCACTCGGCAAAGCATTTGTCGAGTGCTTAAATGTGCACTCGGTAAAAGAACAAGTAACTTGATAGCACAAACGGCTGACGGATGGTTTGTCAAGTGTCCTTTTGATCGGGCACTCGGCAAAAGGTCCAGGTTTCACCGAGTGTCCTTTGACGGAGCACTCGGCAAAGGGCCCATGTTTCGCCGAGTGGCAGGTGAAAGACACTCGGCAAACATCTAGCTCTTTGCCAAGTGCCCTTCTCAACAGGCACTCGGCAAACAATTTTCTCAATTTATTATACTTGTTATTTTATGCTTTGTTTTGATTTAAATTTTGAAATTCACTTTGAAAATATGTTTTTAAATGCACTTCACATCCTCTATTCATGTTTCATCAAATATTAGTCCGTTATTTCACGTGGTTAAACCTAAATTTCAATTTATATTTATTTGAGAATCAATATTTGCAATTAATACATAAAAGTTATCAAACGGATCTGAAAAATTATCAAAATTTTATTTAAACTAATCCTTGTTGTCTATTGTATGTAAAAAAAACATGAAGTCAAATATGAATTTAACGTTCATTTTCATTCAAAACGTAGCTTGATCCTTATTGAACTCTCTGAAACTTGTTTGAAAATGTTCAGGCTTGTAAGCGTCGTACGTGAAATATTTTTTGAATCATTCTCCACCATTTATTGCAACATTCATATATGATACAATGTCATCTGGACAAATCTCATGGTTTTTTAATTTTATTTGAATTTTATAGAATTTTAAAACGATTCGATCACACGGTTGAAGTCAAGTATCGGTAATAAAACTTCCAATTTTTTCTGTCATTTCATGTATATGGCCTCACAATGGACTCAAGATCATGAATATAATTTTTTTAATTCACTTTATTCTATTATTTTAATCACTTGTAGTTCAAATTTTATTTATACGGAAAAATACCTTTGAAAGGAAAAAACTAGTTAAAAATACCCGAGATATAAAAAAATATACCAAATTAGAACATGAAGTATGTCATACATTACTTCTAGAGGAGGACAACTTTGGAGGGAAGGAAAAAAAACAAATCTTTGCCAAATAACTTGGGAAGCACTCGTCGAAAGTACCCCTCCGAGTGCCGGATGAGGTGGCACTCGGCAAAGACCGTCGACGAGGTTTGGCGAGCACAAGAGTAACTTGTTTATTGAAGAGGTCTTGTTAGGTTCAATGATGTGCATCCATGTAGCGTAGGGGTGGAACAGACTTAGGTCCCCAAGCCTGACATATTGAGCAACTGCATCTGGGGGGATAAGGCGGACACTCGAGATAGCAGGCATCGTCACAGTTGCCCCGGCAATGGGGTCGACCAAGACGCATCCTCCATCGCGCATGAAGACAAGCCAGCTGCCGCAGGCGGCAGTCTTGAAGCCGGCGCAGTCGAGGCCGGGGAAACGGATGGGTTTGCCGTTGGGAAGGCTGTAGAAGGTGTTAGAAACCTCGCCGGAGAAACAACGCGCACGTCGCCGGCGAGATCACGGCTACAACACACACACAACTCACGTAAGAACACAAGTGCACACGGTCTTGTTGGTGCTGCAAAATGAGGCAGCGTTTTCTGGTGCTATTCCTCTACTTATATAGACAATTACAAGCAAGGAAAGTACGATTACAAGGAAAGAAAGACTACGACCTCCGATCAGACACAGCTAGCTTTCTAAACATAGCAAATAAACTAAGGAAAGTAAATCAGTAAACATGGAAGGCAAGGATTATTTCCTACAATCTCCTCCTAAGCCTTGCCGTCATGATTATCAATATTGATCAGGCCGATCTTGGAACGCAGCTCATGAAACTTGACTTTGCCGAGAGACTTGGTCAAAATGTCACCGAGCTGTTCTTCACTTCGAATGAAATCCACTTTGATCAGGCCCTGTTCTGCGGACTCCCGGACAAGATGATACTTCACCTCGATGTGCTTACACTGTCCATGGAGCACCGGATTCTTGATTAATGCAATGGCGGACTTGTTGTCCACCCTCAACACTGGCACGATCTGCGCCGCTCCCTGCATTTCTGCTAGCACGCGCTTGAGCCAGAGTGCCTGACAAGCAGCATTTGCTGCTGCCATGTATTCTGCCTCGCAGCTTGATTGAGCCACCACCTTCTGCTTCTTCGATTGCCAGGTGATCGGGCTGCTGCCGAGGAAGAAAATCACCCCTGTCGTGCTTTTCCTAGCATCGACATCCCCAGCGAAATCGCTATCGCTAAACCCTGTTAGGAGCGTCTCCTTCTTCTCCTTTCTGCCATACCAGAGTCCCCAATTCTGGGTCCCCGCCACGTATCGAAGGATATGCTTCACCGCAGCCATATGATCCTCGCGCGGCTCCTCCAAAAACCGACTCACATAGCCGACAGAGAAAGCAAGATCGGGGCGGGTGTTCACCAAGTACCTGAGGCTCCCGACAATGCTTCTATACACAGTAGCATCGACCGGCGGCTTCTCGCTCGTCTTGCTCAGCTTTAGCCTCGGTTCCATGGGTGCTTGGACTGAATTGCACCCCGCCATGCCGCTTTTCTCCAGCAGCTTGGCCGCATAAGCTCCTTGGCTCAGCGAAATTCCCCTCGCACTCTGCTTCACCTCAATGCCAAGGTAGTAGTGAAGCAGGCCGAGATCACTCATCTTGAACGCTGCTGCCATCTCCCCCTTGAAACGCTTGATATCGTCGCAACTGGCGCCGGTGATCACAAGGTCGTCGACATACACGCCGACCACCAGCTGCGCCACGCCATTCCTCCTGACATAGATGGCGTGCTCCGATGGGCACCTCGTGAAGCCAAGCCCCACCAGAGTCTCGTCCAGCTTCGCGTTCCATGCACGCAGCGCTTGATGTAGCCCATACAGTGCCTTCTGCAGCTTGAGCACCTTATGCTCCTTCCCACCGACCACAAAACCGGCCGGCTGCTCAACGTAGACCTCCTCCTGTAGCTCGCCGTTCAGGAATGCCGATTTGACGTCCATATGGTGCACCTCCCACCCCTCGTACGCCGCAAGGGCGATGAGCAGGCGCACCGAGTCTAGCCGCGCCACGGGCGCGAACACCTCGTCGTAGTCGATGCCGTGGCGTTGCGCATATCCCTTCACCACGAGGCGTGCCTTGTGCTTGGCCACCGCCCCGTGCTCATCCCTCTTCACCTTGAAGACCCATTTCAGGCCAATGGCACGGCGACCCGGAGGGAGATCGACGAGAGACCATGTCCCGTTGTCATCAATCGCAGCCATCTCCTCCATCATTGCCACCCTCCAGCTCGGGCTGCATTCCGCCTCAGCGAAAGAGGCGGGCTCGTCGGAGCTCACCATGTGCAGCTCCTCGGCGACCAACGCACGTGGTGCAAAACCGTGCGGAGACGCCGGTCCAATGATGTCGTTGATGTCGCGGTACCGGAGCGGCGCGTCCTCATCATGGTCGGCGTCAAGATTGTCGTCATCGACGCCGGCCTCTAGCTCCTCACCGACAGCCTCGAGGGCCTCATTGCCCGCAACGGGAGGCGGCGACTGCTCCCCCAATTCTCCTCCTCCAGCCGCCTCGACGACTCCATCAACTTCTGGAGCGGCTGGGCCCGAGGTGGTGAACTCAACCGTGAACACGTCGTCGCCGCCGCTTGACTCATCGTCGCCGTTGTGGGTGCCCCAGTCCCACTGAGCTTGTTCGTCGAACACCACGTCACGCGTTACGTGGACACGCTTCGTGGTAGGATCGTACGCGCGGTACGCCTTGGAGCCGCGCTCGTAGCCAATGAAGATCATCTTGCGGCCCCGATCCTCCAACTTCTTCAGGTGCGGCGTTGTGTTCTGGACATAGACGATGCAACCGAACGTCTTCAAGTGGTGCACCGCGGGCTTCTTCCCGTGCCAGGCTTCGAACGGAGTCATGCCCTCCACACTCTTCGTCGGGCACCTGTTCAGCACGTACACGGCTGTGCTCACCGCCTCGCCCCAAAGCCAACCGGGCAAGCCTTTGGCCTTGAGCATGCTTCTTGCCGTCGCCACCACCGTGCCATTCCGGCGCTCTACAACACCGTTCTGCTGCGGGCTGTATGCAGCAGTGCGCTGGCGGTGGACTCCTTCCGCCACACAATACTCCGCGAACTCTGTCGAGTTGAACTCGCCACCGCGGTCAGTGCGGAGCGCGCCGATCTTCAGCTTGGATTCTCCCTCGGCGCGAGCTTGAATCGCCTTGATCGCCTCTGCTGCACGATCCTTGGATGGGATCATGGCCACCCACATGAACCGGGTGAGGTCGTCGACGAGCAGCAAGAAGTACTTGTTGCCGCTCGGAGTCGCCGGTGTGATCTGTCCACAAAGATCACCGTGCACCAGCTCTAGACGCCGCCGTGCTCGGTACTCCGCTTGTATCGGAAACGAGGTGCGCCTCTGCTTGCCAGCCATGCAAGCCTCGCACAACTCCGCCACCTGTCCGAGCTCCGGCAGCCCGTGCACCAGCTCCTCCCGAGCCATCTTGCGTAGCGCCGCCATGTTGACATGGCCGAAGCGCTCGTGCCAGAGCCACGCCACCTCGTCGCCACGGCTGCGAACCGTCAAGCAAACCGGCTGTGCCATCTTGATGTGGAGCACATACAGCCGGTTCCCCGCGCGCGTCACCTTGGCTAGTAGTTGGCCGCCGGGCTCCCGAATCCGCATCACGCCAGAGTCGATGTCGATCTTGTAGCCGATCTCGTCGAGTTGTCCGATGCTCACGATGTTCGTCGTCAACCGGGGAATAAAGTAGACCCCGGAGAACGATCGAAGCTCACCGTTCTTCCACACGAACGTGACTGTGCCACGGCCCTCGATCCGCGCTACCGAGTCATCGCCGAACCGCACCGTGCCGCACACCTCCGTGTCCACGTCCGCGAACGCCGCCCGCGACCCGGACATGTGGTTCGTCGCCCCGGTGTCCAAGACCCAAGTCTTGGCATCACGCTCCTCCTCTTCTCCGAGGTGCGCAAACACCTTCTCCTCATGCAGCTCGATCTGCATGGCCTGCGGCGTCTTCGTCGTCGTAGATCCGCCACCGCCATGCACGTGTCCCGCCTCCTGCGGCAACAAGTCAGCATGCGGGGGCGGAGTCGCCGGTGAGCCCACCGATGTTACTGGCGGTACGGTGGATCTGGTAGAGGACGAGTTTACGAACAGTAGCGTGGCCTCCTCCTCTTCGTGCATGACGTGGACTTGCTCCTTCTTGGGCCGCGATCGACACTCGCGTGCCCAATGGCCTAGCTTTCCGCAGCGCCGGCATTCATCGCCGGTGGGCATGTTTGAATTCGACGGCCCGCTCGTCGGACCACCACGCCCGCGCCCACGCCCACGCCTGCCGCCACCGCGACGCGCCGAGCCGCTGCCCGCGCCGCCGCCGTACTCCGCCTCGCGCTTCTTCCGCCGCGCGTCCCATTCCTCCTCCGTGAGGTACAGCTTTCCCTCAAGCTGCAGCGACGCTGGCGCTTCGTCGAACGATTCCTCCGCCTCCTTGAGCCGGCCCGTCAGCTCAGCGACCGTCATCGTCGACACGTCTAGCAGTGTCTTGATGGCGAGCGCGATCTGCTTGAAACGGGACGGCAAGCTACGAAGCATCTTCGCGACGATGTCCGCGTCCTTCACTTCCTCGCCTAGCGTGGCGAGATGCGCCGCCATGCCTTCTAGACGGAGCCCGTAGTCTTCGACGGTCTCACCGTCGTTGAACGTGGCGAGGTCGAATTTCCGGCGCAGCTGTCCGGCGCAGCTGCTGCGCCGTCGCCTTCTTCACGCGGTCGTCTCCGACCCTCATGGTCGCGATCGCGTCCCAGGCCTCCTTTGCCGTCTCCTTCTTGGCGAGCGTCGGCACCATCTCCGGTGGCACCGCGCCGCACAAGGCGTCGAGTGCCATCATCTCCTCTTGCGCATCGGCGCCGCCCTTCTCGATGACGTTCCAGAGCGTCCGCGCCTTGAGCTTCACCTTCATCAAAAGCGCCCAATCAGAGTAATTGGTCTTGGTGAGGGCGGGGTAGCTAGTCCCGCCTCCCACCTCACGAATCACCCGCTGGATCACGACGCCGTCGTTGGAGTTGTCGCCCTTGGTGCCGGACTTGCCATCGCCCTTCCCGTCACCGGCCATCGCCTAGGCTCGCAACCTCGCTCTGATACCACTTGTTAGAAACCTCGCCGGAGAAACAACGCGCACGTCGTCGGCGAGATCACGGCTACAACACACACACAACTCACGCAAGAACACAAGTGCACACGGTCTTGTTGGTGCTGCAAAATGAGGCAGCGTTTTCTGGTGCTATTCCTCTACTTATATAGACAATTACAAGCAAGGAAAGTACGATTACAAGGAAAGAAAGATTACGACCTCCGATCAGGCACAGCTAGCTTTCTAAACATAGCAAATAAACTAAGGAAAGTAAATCAGTAAACATGGAAGGCAAGGATTATTTCCTACAGAAGGTGCCGTTTGGAAGCGCCAGCACCGGCATCGGCGAAGGCAGGCGGAGCAGTCGTGCGGAGTCGCACCACTGCGGGCACACGGCGGCAAAGCGGACGCGGTCCCCGTGGGCCAAAGGAGGATCTCTGCCCACGATGGCGGCTGCCTGGTGAGCGGCGTCGCCTCCGCCATCCCGAGACAGATCTAGCAAACAGCAGCGAAGCATTAATCAGAACGCACGCGTCGGCGCTACATTATCATTTCGTCGGACACCTCGCACGCCGCCACCGTACACGACGACGCTCGCTCCCAAAATCCCAGTGCAAGAAGAGCCATGACGAGGACGAGAAAGGTAGAAGCGTTCGTTAGAGGAGGGAGAGGTGGCGCACTTAACATACCAGTGGACGCCGCCGCGGAGGATTGATGCGGCGTCTGCGCGGGTGGAGAGGCGAGCCGAGCTGCTCAGGCTGCAGCTCGTGGGGGAATGGGAGGAATTGGTGCTGCTCAGTGGCGGAGCCAGAGTTTATCGAGGCATTCAAACATGCAAGTGGGAAATAAATTTTAGTGATAAAATTTACTAGTTTAGAATTTTTTTTTTCAAAAATAGAAGATGAAATATATATTTTTATTTTCGTTTTTTAGTTTTTACACTCATAGGGTTGAATTTGGATTCAAATTATTTCACATATATATGTATGTCAAGTATGTATTTATAAGCTTTATAATTTTGCTAAATTTTTAGGCATTCAGTTGAATGCCCTTAAATAATGGGAGGTTCGCCTCTGGTGCTGCTGGTTAGGTGGCAGGACGTATGTATAGATTTTTTTTTCTGAAAGTGTTGGCTGTTTCCTGTGTCGAGCTCGACAATTGATTGGACAAGCGAAGCAGACGGTGTTTTCTCGTTTACTAGTATTTTCTAGAGGGCAACGTGATTGATTTTCAATTATATTTAATTTCATATTTCCTTAATAACAGAAATACTAATTTAACACTATAACATCTTCAAATATGAACTGAATTTTTGGATGGATGAATTCAACAGTAAGAGTTCCCATCTTCGGGTTGCAACAGGTGCACTCCATCTCCATTGGTACGGAGGAGGAGCACCACTCGGGACGCTGGTGTCTCACCATTATCCACGGTTCATTAGCCTTGCGAACACTGTTTGAACAGTGATTACTACTAATTTTTTGGAAATAAGTGTCAGCTGACACCGGTGGCTAGCTGTGGCTATGCCCTGTCGACTATACCATACTACAATCATTGGTAATAATTAGTCCTCATAGATCCCATTAACCAAATGATGTGATAATAATTGGAAATGTGCTATGCAAATTATACAGTCATTTGCAAACAGATCCGGCGATGGTTCGTATAGTAAGAGCATCTCCAAGAGTTTGGTTAAAAAAAGCTCCTCAAAACTATTTTTTAGGAGCAGTCCAAAAACTATTAGAGCCAAAATATTTAAATATTTCATCACCTCCAACAGTTTTACTATAAGTAGTTCAATCCAAATTTAAACTGGACCACGTCACCCAGGCCAGTTATAATTTATCTTATGAAAAATAAAGACGAAATTAAGTTCACAGTTCACAACGAGCCATTACAAGAAAAATAAAAAAAAATTCTCACCGTGATGGGCTGGGCCTAGTCCAACCTGATCCCATCTACGGGACCCATTGCCCCAATAGAATATCAATATCATTTTCTTGCCCCCGACCATCCCCAACCTCGCGAGGCAGTTGCAGCGCCGTCGCCGGCGGCTCTGGCCACCATGTGAAGTTCTGTTTCCGTCCATGGATCTAATACGCGTGGACTCCTCATCTTCTCTACCCTCTACCCTGCCCTTTGTCCTGGTGATGCTCTATCCTCCATTAACATGAACTGCTATTTCCGAGTTACTGATCTTCGGAAGTATCCGATATTTTTCTCGGCATAATCCGAGCGGACGGATAGTGCTCTCCCGATTGCGGTGCCGGATCCGACATCAGTTATCCGAAATCCGCTCCGATTCCGGCTACTCTCCGAGAACTCCAGCCGAATTCGAGCCGAGAGGCTCCCGGACGGTCGGTCGGTAGGCATTTGTTCGAACCAATTTCACCCCGACCTGTGGGGCGAACGGAGGCGGGCCGGGAGATGAGCGAGGCCGCTGCGACGGGCGACCTCGGCGAGGCGGCGTGGGGACAAGCGGAGGCGCTGCGACAGGCGACCGGGGTGAGGTGGCGGGGTGTGTTTTTACGGCCGTGGAATGGCGCCAATAATTGACGCGAAGGCGGTGGGGAACAGTCGATTGGGCATTCCGATTTCTTCTCTTCATTTACCTATAATTGAGATGATTTAGGGAGACGATAAATATAGAAAGGTGTTTAGAGGAGCTGTTAGTATTAAATTCTATTAATTTAATTTTAGATATAGTTATTGAGAAATTTTTAGAGATGCTTTTAAGCTAATTGAGCTTACGACATTCAATACAACTGTCTTAGCGATGCAATTAAGAGCACCGTTTAAAAATAGCATGGCACGTGCCCTTAAGGGCACCATTTCTACTTCCGACCAGAGCCGGTGGCGTTTTTTTTAAGCTGAGTCCGTACGTGCAATGTGTAAAACAATTTAGTAGCATTATAAGTAAATATCTCAACATAACATCCAATTATATTACTATCCTCTCTAATTACTACCAGTAATTGCTGGTAGTAAAATGTACTATAAAACTGCTCAATAATTAGTCCTCATAGATCCCATTAAACCAAATGATGTAATAATAATTAGAAATGTATGCAAATTATACGGCCGTTTGCAAACAGATCCAGCGATGGCTCAGTATTGTAAGCTAATTGAGGTTACGACATTCAATATAACCGTCTCCGCGACGCAAAGAACAACAGAAACACGCTAAGATTGCAATCCACGAAGTCGGTACTGAATCACTGAAGCTTAGTGCAGGTATGTATGCTATATCAAAACACACTCTTCTTGCACAAAGGAACACCGATGCAGATGCACATCACAAGTCTGAATAAGACCAAACTGGTGGCACAAGATTCATCACAGGTTCACAGCATGAGCATAGCATAAATAACTCCCGATGCAGATGCACATCACAAATCTGAATAAGACCAAACTGGTGGCACAAGATTCATCACAGGTTAACACTAAAGTTCGTGCAACTAGCTAGTATCAAGATGGAGCGACTGTCACACAATTAAGAGTTTGATATGTTTCACAGTTTGCTTAGGCACAAGTGCACAACAACCAATAACCACCAAAGTTCTCCTAAAGAGAAGTAGGCATCACAAGAAGTCACTAAGGTTGGCCAGAGCCAAACAAGCAGTGATGAAGTTAACATCGTCATGCATAGGAATAATTAATTACAACCCTATCGATGCACTAGTTATCAAGTGGCAGATTGCACAGTAACACATTCACTTCTTTCCCACGGGAACTACCATGGCACCATCCAGTCTTTTTGATGGAGGGGAGAACACCTCACCAAGTCACCAATTCTTATGTAATATATGCATAGATGATGTGTGAGTAGGCAGGCTGTGACACAAGTCAAATAGGGGCAACTGATTGCAGAAAAGAGAAGAAAACAACTGGGTGAGTGGGTGCACAACGATTCATAGCAAGTCAGATAAGCACACTGATCAACTTCAAAGTTCTTACAAATACTGTAGATCAAACTAAAGATAGATAGTTAGGTACCGATGCATGTCGCAGTTTACATAAGCACTGGAACCAGTAACCAACATATTACATCAAAAGAGAGGTGGTCATCACGCAAAGGCTGCAATGGAGCATCTTTCTTAGGAGTAAAATCATGCACCATGGTTAGAAAAGTAATAATTAACCAGCACATAGCATGGTAAAACTTTCACTTCAGTCGCAAGGGAACAACCATGCTGCAGTAATCATCTTGTGCTCCCAAACCATTGGCAAAGGGGAAGACACATTGCCAGTTCTCATGTCGTAGGCATTGACAGAAGTGATATCCTCATCGAAGGTGTACTCCGCCAAGGCATTCTCCATCATATCATCCAAGAAGAAGATCTGGTCGCCCGGTATCCCGTACTCAGACGTGGAGGCACCCCTTGAGCATGGTCGTCCCAGGAAAAGCATCTGGTCATCTCCCAGGGTTGTGACATTGACCCACTGTGACTGCTTCAAGTCCGCCTTGAACACCTCAAACTCATTCGTTGCAGCAACGAGTCCCATATCTGTCTCATTGCAGAAGATCTTCCTGTGTACCATCAGCAATGTGCCACAGGATTCGACAAGGTAGAGCTTCTTTTTCACCACAGTGTGAAAGCCTGTATGGAAGGGATCGCCTGCAATGACCTGTTCAACTTTGGAGACCTGTGGATCGCTAGTGCTTGGGTCTTGGCAGACGTTGACGGCAAGGAGGTTCTCATCCGTAGCAATGGCATAGAGCTTTCCCTGGTAGAATGCCATATCTTCAAACACCATGCACTCATCGTTTGCACGCACTGACCATGAGGAAGCCCTTGGCTTACACACTAGAATCTGACTGTTCTGTCCACAGTTTGCCATTGTGCTACCGATAAATGCAGCAATGAGGTTTGGTGAGCACACGATTAGCTTGTTTATAACAGGGGTCTTTTTGGGGTCAATGATATGCATCCAAGTGGGATGAGGGTAGAACATAGAGACAGGCCCAATCCTGACATATTTAGCAACTGCGTCTGGGGGAATGAGCTGGACACGAGACAGACCAGGCAGCGTCAAAGTTTCACCTGCGAAGGGGTCGACCAAGAAGCAGTCATCGTCGCGAGAGAAGACGAGCCAACTGCCACATGCGGTCGTGAAGCCGGCGCAGTCGAGACCAGGGAAGCGGAAGGGCTTGCCGTCGGGAAGGCTGTAGAAGGTGCCGTCCGGGAGCGCCAGGACCGGCATCGGCGGGGGCAGGGTGAGCTGCCGCGCGGCGGCGCGCCACTGCGGGCACACGGCGGCGAAGCGGACGCGGTCCGCGTGGACCGGGAGGAGGCTGAGCACCTTTCCCGCTAGGTCTCGCGGGATCTCCGCCCACGACGGTGGCTGCTTGCCGCGCGACGTGGTCTCCGCCATCCGGGTCAGATCTGGCAAATAGCAGCAAGACGCAAGAGCACGCGTTAGTGGCGCGACATCAGTTCGTTGAGGTAAAAAAAGGCGTCAGGGTTCAAGAAACTGGAAGGCATAAGGCGCAGCGCACATTGCAGCAATTCGTCGAACACGTCACGTGCGATGGCGTGACGCATGCCGAGGGGCATGCTTCCGGGGCAAGAAGGGCTTTGATAGTGACGAAGGAGCAGATTCGCAAGAGCCTAGAGGAGGAAGAGGACGAGAGAGTGAGGCCGGGTAACTAACGTACCAGAGCTCGCGGCGGCTGAAGGTTGATGCGGCGAGGCCGAGGCGACCCCGAAGGAGAAGAGGCGAACCGTGCGTGCTCCTGCCTCTCGGGTGCGAGTGGACGAGTGGTAGTGCTGCTGCTCGGGTGGCAGTCCCCAGTGAGGGAAGGTTAAGTGTCTTGTGTTGGCTGTGCGGGGGCAGTGTGCAAGATGGAGAAGCGGCCAAGCGAGGCAGCCGATGTTTGCTTTTTCATCTCTTCCTCACGGCATAATTGCAAATCCCATCTCATATCTCACTCTTAGTTTGATTTACCATCCCAAAAACTAATTCGTGACATAAGACTGATCATATTTATGATCTTCTATATTCATCCTCTAAATGGAATCTTCTATCCTGATCAGCGAGATTCTTTTTTCTATATCATTTTTTTCACACTCGTCATACTCTATATCTCGTTCTCTATACCAACTACCTTTTTATGGGGGCCCACAAGTCAGTCTCTTCCCCTCTCATTTTTTCTTCCCCCTCTCTCTTTTCTCCCTCCCTGATCTCTCTCTCTCTCTCTTTCTCTTCTTCCTCCTCCCCGCGTGAGTTCCCCGACCTCCTCCTCCCAGTGCGAACTCCCCGCCTCCGCCGCGCGCGCCGCCCCTGACCTCCTCCTCCCCGCACGAGCTCCCCGCCTCCACCGCGCGCGCCACCCCCGACGTCCTCCTCCTCGCACGAGCTCCCCGCCACGCGCCCGCTCGCTGCCGCCCGTAAGATCCCCACTCGTCGACGCCCCCGAGCTCGCGCCTCGTCGCCGCGAGCGAGCTCCCCGCCACGCGCCCGCTCGCCACCACGCGCCCGCTCGCCGACGCCCCCGAGCTCCCGCCACGGTGCCGCGCGCGAGCTCCCCGTCGCGTGCCCGCGGGATCCCCACTCGCTGCCGGGCGCTCGCTCGCCGCCACCCTCGAGCTCCTGCGTAGCTCGCCTCCACCTCCCTCCTTCCTTCGTCGAGCGGCAACGGCCCGAATCTGGCGGTCGGCGTCCGTGCTACTCGCTGGCGTAGATGCTGAGGTGGACAACGCGTCCCTCTCCTCCTCCACTTGGAGGCGTTGGCAGGTGGTTGGGTGGCGTGAGGGGAGTGGATTGTTGAGGCTGGCGGCTGGAGAAGAGACGATGGCGTTTTCCTGAAAAACACTACATTTGGAGGAGGGAGCGTCGGTCCTATGATTTACAGGAGCTATAGAGTACCCCGGTAAAGAGAATTTTACTGTAAATTTCTAATGGAGTCTCTTTTACCGTTCGCCGGTGCGGGCAGCCTAAACCCATCCACCCCAAGCATTGCATGTCAAAACACCCCCCACTGCTCACGTGGATTACCAAACTCGACCAAAACCTACCATCGTGGACGCGCCAGCTGGTCAGACAAGTTGAGCCGCACCGGACTCTGCCTTCATGGACTGATTGCAACCGAGCCGCACCTAATTACAGTTGTGTCATCTCCGACGTAGAACAGACCATGTCGGCGACAGGAACATCACCGGGCCCAAGACTGGCCATGAAATATAGCCGGTGATATGATTCTATAATAAAGAACAGTCATGTTTCAGTTTAATCTACCAAAACAAACTCGTGGACTAACATTTTAGTTTCTTGTTCCCCTAATCACAAGCACAAGTTGCCCAACGCTACACGATATGGAAACTAATCATGTCTGAACTAAAGCTTGGGCGAGCATTCTTTTTTTCAAAAGGAATTTTAAATTCCATTGCGACATGAGCCATGGTTCTTGGACGAGCAGTAGGAGATTGGGCTGCAGATCAGACGGGACAAAACCAATAAGATCCCAAGCCGAGCTCTAAATCTCAAAATTTAATATCAAATTCATGAAATAGCAGACATCAGAACTCAGGAAATAGCATGCGTAACAACCCTACTTCATCATTGTCATTCGGGCCCTATATTCTCTCCAAATCCTAAGCAAAACGAAAATGACTGAGATGCACCTGTGGAGAACCGCGTCGTTTTCTGGCTCCCGTGGTCAGCCCTGTTCCCATCGCCGACAAAGCCTGCTCCTTTCTTTCCACGCATTGGAGAAGACCAAAAAGACCAGCTCGGGTGCAGCCAGACCAAGAAGGCGGAGTCTGGTGCGGCCGGACTTATCTGGCCGAACTACCCCCACTACGTACATGGTGGCAAGTTTCAGCCCAGCTGGCATTGCATGTGCGTAGTGGGGGGTATTTCGGTCTGTAGCGCTTGGATGGGTGGGCTTCTGCCACAAATAAGATTTTGAGGTGGAAATTCAAACCAGGATAGAGATATGGGGTGAGATTTGCAATTAAGCATGTATGTTAAGATAAAACAACACGGTCCTCAAAATAGGATATAATCTACCGTGCTATTTTTGTTGCCTCATGATCGGTCGCTCAATTGACACCCAAATACATAATAGTCTGTTTTTTGAATAATAAGGACAAAATCATAAAGTTAAAAAACGGAAGGTGAAACCATTGCTGAACCTCAAAGGTCAAGCCAATGCCCGCACAAAAACTCACCACGCCGTGTGAATAAAAGAAAAGCATGTCCACTGAGCTATTAACAACTTATGTTCGAAAAAAATACAAGTCAATGGTCATAAATGAAAGGCGTGAGTTTTAACTTCGACAAGGTTAGGTAATACATTTAAGATTTGTTATTTGAATGAACCGGTATGAGACGGTGCCAATTTTAACAATGAAAGAAAAAGTAAATACAATAGGAGAAAGGGAGGACATTTAAGATCTATCATGCATAGGCATAAACACCTTCTCAGTAGATTATTACATTGCGCTCCACAGCAGGATATTCTTTTGCAATGCCATAGAGTTCCATGCATTCCGTGTTACTTCGCGATGACACCTTAGCTTGGTCGGCCTAGTGGATCGCCGAACCGGCCCACAAAAATGATTCTATTGGGTGACCATGGATCACATCCTGGGGCACCCGGTTCGGCTTCGTTCGATCCCAAGGGCCAAGTGCATCGAACCTTCGGTTCCATGCATTCAATGTTCATTTATAAAATTAGAACATGCCTTGTTCAAGTCGGTATAACCAACGCACATACACCACTCTTTATTCTTCTTAGGTACAATGACTTGGTTAGCCAGCCAATCAGGATGATACACTTTCTTTATAAAATTAGCAGCTAAGAGCCTAGCGATCTCCTTCTTCATAGCATCTTTTTGGTCTTGTGCAAATCTTTTGAGTCTTTGTTTGATTGGTGGCGCACCAGGATGCACCTTCAGTTCGTGCTTAATCTTTTCCCTAAGAACTCCCAGCATATCAGAAGCTTGTCATGCGAAGATATCCCTATTTTTATAGAGAAAAAGAGTGAGTGTGAGTTTCTACTTGTCCCTGAGATCTGTCCCTGCATAAGAGACCTTAGTAGGGTATTCACGGTTGTTGGGGGATAGCCATGGGCTTAGACCCCCTTGTTGTGTAAAAGAGTCCCAATCTAGAGGTGTAGGGTTCTTCTTGTAAAGTCTGAGGGTATATCTATAATATTTAATCCCACTAATAGAATAAACATCAACTTCCTCTCTTTCCCCCTCTATAAATAGAGGGGTAGGGCTTGAAGGAGAGGACTCTTGGCCATT
Source organism: Eleusine indica (assembly GCA_030378355.1). Classification (NCBI taxonomy): domain Eukaryota; kingdom Viridiplantae; phylum Streptophyta; class Magnoliopsida; order Poales; family Poaceae; genus Eleusine; species Eleusine indica. Next base: position 34,534,547 of record CM059500.1, read on the forward strand.
TGCTCATTTGCTTGTTCTCTTTCTCTCTCATGTTCGGGGTATGCACCCCAACATTGGTGCCCACTGTGCTCGGCACGTTTCTTCCTTTTTCTAAGAGATGAGATAAAAAAAACAGAAAAAAGTTTAGTGTGCTTGGATAATATTTTTTCTCCAAGAAACCATACTTCGTTCATACAAAAGTGCAAGCAAGTTTCATTTTCAAATAATCAAAGCTGCATAGCTATGATTACGAAGGTCATGTTTCTTTTTATGAGATAATTTATTTTCATTGTGTAACCTCTGATAGTTTTACTTTGATCTAGTTTGAAAAGAAAATGAATTTAGCTAACCATGTTGTCTCATTCATGGGTGCTCAGCGAAGGTCAACCAGCATCCATCGAAGCAACCAAGCAGAGAATGCATGCAACCTAGGTATCCCAGCAAGCCAAGCACCTTCGACAGGCCGAGCTAGGAGCACCTCTTGCGCCTAAGCTCGGAAAGCTTCGAGCAGAACCCAATCTCTTGGAACAGGTCAATCCACCCTCGAGGTACCTTGTATTGGCAGTTCCGGCACCCTCGCTGATGTGAAAAAGGGTTCCCGATCTTCCAAAAGGTTCTTGGTAAGTTGATTTGGTCGGAGGCGACACACAAATTGATCTGGCTTCAGAACAGCATGTTCTAAACCCCGCAATCGCAGCACGACGTCTCTTCTGGTTATCAACCGTCCAAAGACGATTGACCTCACCGAGAAGGCTAATCCCTGCCTGTGAATCAAGAACACAAGCAAGAACAACGAAGAATGCAACACAATTGTAGATGTATGATTAAACTCTCAAAGTTGGGGTGTCACAAACCGATGAACGACGACACTGTTTATGAACAGAATTGATCTAAGCAAAACCCAAACCCTAATGGTGCGGCGGCGGCTGTATATAAAGACCCTAGGATCGTGCAAGACCCTCTGGACGTGCCCCTAATTGGGCTCAACTAGATACAAAGCCCAAAGGCCAAAAATAGGCGATGCAACACCGACACAGATTCTGGACTCTCTTTTTTTTCGACGATTCCCGATGACTCCGGATGGATTTTGATATGAGACCGATGGCATTGGAAAGGTCTTCTCCTTATCTTTCTGTGCATATATCGAACTTCCAAATCCGAGTCCGTATGCGTACTGGGCAACTGTTTTAGTGCAGACTGGTCCTGGGCCCCGAAATAGACTCGATATCGGTTTTGATTGGGCCTCCACTTTGGCTTCCAAGCCCTTGCTGGTCCTCCACGTTCCCAACTACTTCTTCCATCATCTCCTGGTCCTCTCCATGGTTTCTAATCATAAAATAATCATTAGGTAGCAAACCATTCTCAAAAGTAACATATAGCGAAGAATGTAGGAACGAGCTCACCTCTAAATTTAGTCGTCGTGCACGAGCTCTAGTCATTGGACCTTGCAAGTCCAGAATTGGAGGAGTGTTGTGTGTATCCATAGGAGTGATGTCCTCATCATCCTCCCTCTCTTGAAGTGGAGTCGTCCTCGACTCAAGCTCATCCTCTTCTCCCAAGTATGGTTTCAAATCTGAAATGTTAAAAGTAGGACTAACCCCGAACTCGGGAGGCAACTCAAGTTTGTATGCATTACCATTAATCTTCTCCATTATTTTGAATGGACCATCAGCTCTAGGCATTAGTTTAGACTTTCTCAATTCTGGAAATCTATCCTTCCTTAAGTGTAACCACACTAAATCTCCTACATCAAGCTTTACTTCCTTTCTACCTTTACTACCAGCAATTTTATACTTTTCATTCATCTTTTCAATGCTAAGTCTAGTGGTCTCATGCATTTGCAAAATAAATTAGCACGCTCCTTAGCATCAACATGAACTCTCTCATTAATAGGTAGAGGAAGTATATCAAGTGGAGTACAGGGATCAAAACCATACACTACCTTGAAGGGACTTACCTTGGTAGTAGAATGTGTTGCCCGATTATAAGCAAACTCAACATGAGGCAAGCATTCTTCCTATTGCTTCAAATTTTTCTTCAAAATAGCTCGCAACATAGTGCCCAAAGTGCGGTTCACAACCTCAGTTTGTCCATCAGTTTGTGGATGACAAGTTGTAGAAAATAGCAACTTTGTACCCAACTTATTTCAAAGCGTGCGCCAAAAATGACTCAAGAATTTTGCATCACGATCTGAAATAATAGTAGAAGGCATACCATGCAAACGTACAATTTCTTTGAAAAAGAGGTCAGCAATATAACTAGCATCATCAGTTTTATGACATGGTATAAAGTATGCCATCTTGGAAAAACGATCCACAACAACAAAAATGCTATCGCTCCCCCTCTTAGTCCTAGGCAGTTCTAAAACAAAGTCCATAGAAATATCCACCCAAGGAATAGAAGGAACAGGAAGTCACATGTATAAACCATGTGGATTCAATCGAGACTTAGCTTTTTGACATGTAGTGCAGCGAGCAACAAAACGCTCAACATCATTCCTCATCCTTGGCCAAAAGAAGTGTGTGGCCTGAATATCCTCCGTCTTCTTAGCACCAAAATGACCCATCAATCCACCTCCATGCGCCTCCTGCAACAATAAAAGATGAACGGAACCAACTGGAATGCATAGGCGGTTAGCTCTAAACAAGAAACCATCATTCAACACAAATTTGTTCTAAGCATGACCTTCTTTATAGTGCAGCAATACATCTTTAAAATCAACATCAGCAACATATTATTCCTTAATTACCTCAAGTCCGAAAATTCTATAATCAAGTTGAGACAATAAAGTATATGGCCTAGATAAAGCATCAGCAATCACATTATCCTTTCCTTTCTTATGTTTAATAATATAAGGAAAAGACTCAATAAACTCAACCCATTTAGCATGTCTACGGTTCAAATTGCAGTGAGAACGAATATACTTAAGTGATTCATGATCAGAATGAATAACAAATTCTTTAGGCAACAAATAATGACGCCACGTCTCTAAAGAACGTACAAGTGCATATAGTTCCTTATCATACGTGGAATAATTCAAAGCAGGCCCAGTAATTTTCTCACTAAAGTATGCAATAGGTTTACCATCTTGCATCAAAACACCACCAATGGCTATATCACTAGCATCACATTCAAGCTCAAAAGTCTTATCAAAATTGGGTAATTGCAGCAATGGTGCATGTGTAAGTTTGTCCTTCAAAGCATCAAAAGACTCATGATGGTACCTTACAAAGATGGAAGTCAACGCCCTTCTTTGTCAACTCATGCAATGGTGCAGCAATGGTGCTGAAATCTTTGACAAAGCGGCGGTAGAAACTTGCAAGACCAAGAAAACTCCTCACCTGTGTGATAGTTTTTGGTACAGGCCAGCTCTTCATGGCTTCAATCTTTGCCTCATCCACCTTAATTCCCTGTGGAGTCATAACATAGCCAAGAAAAGAGACTTGATACGTGCAAAACGTGCACTTCTCAAGGTTACCAAATAAACGTGTAACTCGCAAAGCATCAAAAATAGCACGCAAATGAATCATATGATCATCCATGGATTTGCTATAAATTAAGATATCATCATAGTAAACAACCACAAATTTGCCAATAAAAGGTCTTAAAACCTCATTCATCAAACGCATGAAAGTACTGGGTGCATTAGTTAACCCAAAAGGCATTACTAACCACTCATATAACCCGAATTTGGTTTTGAAAGCTGTTTTCCATTCATCTCCAAGTTTCATTCTAATTGGATGGTAGCCACTACGCAAATCAATTTTAGTGAAAATTATAGCACCACATAACTCATCAAGCATGTCGTCTAGCCTAGGAATAGGATGACGATAGCTAATAGTAATGTTATTAATGGCTCTACAATCTACACACATACGCCAAGAACCATCTTTCTTAGGAATCAAAAGTACAGGAACAGCACAAGGACTAAGTGATTGACGAACATACACACGATCCAAAAGGTCTTGGACTTGTCGTTGTATCTCCTTAGTCTTCTCAGGGTTGGTCCTATAAGCAGCACGGTTTGGCAAAGTAGCACCAGGAATCAAATCAATTTGACGCTCAATCCCTCTCAAAGGTGGCAATCTCGGGGGTATCTCAATTGAGAAAACATCCTCATACTCCTACAAAAGGTTAGTGACAGCAGGAGGCAAAGCACTAGAAGCAATATCACCAAGCGAAAACAAGGCTTGTTTATCAAAGCATAGCAAATATCATCAGCAGAAATTTCAGCAAGCTCAGATTTTGTGGCAAGACATGAATGACCTTGTAATTTAAGTCCAGCACCCTTAGAACTTGAAGAATCATTAACATTACTTGGTGTAGAATCAGAACTAACAGGTTGCTGAATTTCAGGGCTTTTATTTTTCAAACTAGCAGCTCATTCTAAATCAGCTTGTACAATTTCAGAAGGGGTCATTGGTAACAAAGTAATTTTAGTTCCTTTATGCATAAAAGTGTACTTATTACTTTTACCATGGTGTAAAACATCATTATCAAATTCCCAAGGTCTACCCAATAAAAGTGAACAAGCTTGCATGGGTAGAACATCACAATCAATAGAATCCACATAGGAACCAATGGAAAAAGGAACTCTGCAAGTTTGTATTACCTTAGCTTTTCTAGAGTCATTTAACCACTGAATGTAGTATGGATGTGGATGTGGGCGTGTGGTCAATTCAAGCTTCTTAACCACATAAGAACTCACCAAATTGTTGCAGCCTACTCCATCAATGATGACACGTGCTCAATGGTTCTTGATGATAAAGAAAATCTGGAACAAGTTATGTCACTGCATCATCTCGGACTGCTGGATTTGTGTGCTAAGCACACACTGCACAATAATATTCATGTAGCCCGTGGTATCTCCGCCTCCAAGGACGAGGTCACCGCTGGTGGCAGCGACATCCTCCTCCTCATCCTCCACATCAGAAGTGCTCATGTAACCGCCATCATCTGTCGTCACATATGCCCGCCTACTTGGACAATCTTTTTGCACATGGCCAAGACCATGGCAGCGGTGGCACTGAATCTCTGTAGTACGTCCCGTCGAAGCAACAAAGGAGGCACTACTAGCCGGTAGCTACACAGAATTTTACCTGAGCGTGTAGAAGGGGCAGGGGCTGATCTTGGTGCTGCAGAAACAACACTAGCTGGTGGGGGCGGCCGGAAAGATGGCTTGGGCAGCCCTGAAGTCCCCGTCGGCCGTGGTGGGTAGAAATTCCTGGACTTGCTGTACTCCTCAAAAGCCTGGAAAAGTCCTTGTGATTCTTTCTCTGCAAGCATAGCATACTGGAAACACTGGTTGAGGGTATAAAATTATTTATAATCAAGGATGTCCTGAATTTCTTTTCTCAAACCAGGATAAAAGCGGCAAATCTGATCCTCTACTTTTTCAACCACAGCACAACGAATCAAACCCTTCTGAAGCTCACTAAAATACTCCTGAACAATTTTATCTCCTTGATCTAAACGCTATAGTTTATTACGAATTTCTCTATAAAAAGAAGGAGGAACAAAACGATCACGCATTTCTACCATAAGTTCTTCCCAAGTAGTAGGCAAATTAGTTTCAGCAGATAGACCACTCCACCAAACAATAGCAAAGTCCTTAAATTCACTAGTGGTTTGTCTAACTCTATGTTGTTCAGGAACAAGGTGGGCATTAAATTTTTGTTCTACCGTCATTTCCCAATCATCGTACTGACCCGAAAACAAAGGAATTGAAAACTTAATTTCAGCATACGGGTCATCTGGAGCATGGTTACCTTGTGTGCGACGGTTGTGGTTGTGGAAACCACCCATACCTTGAGGGTTACGTTGCAAACGACATCGTAACCTTGCGGTCCTTGTAGCTGACCTATCGACGGTGTCGTCAGCCTTATACACCGTTGCTTCATCATGATCGTCTTCAACATCGTTGTTGGTGTTGGTGTTGGTGTTGGTGTTGTTGTTGGTATTGGTGTTGATGGTCTTGTGAGAGGTCTCCAATTCGACAACCTGATCGGTTAACTTAGAGACTCTCTTATCCAAACGCTCAATGATTTCTCCCAGGTGAAGCTTGGTGACGGCGTCGGTGACGGCCCTGGTGATCGTCTCTGCCAAATCACTCTGAACCGCCTGCAAAGCCTTCTGTAGCTGACTTTGGCTCACACACTCATCAAATTTTGAGGGTGAAGCACCCTCTCCATCGCTTCCTGACATTAGAAACACCAAAACAGGAAATAAAAAGTGAAGGTTATCCCTACAAAACTACTAAGCAGTGGTGCCTCTCAACACAGCAAAAGGAAACTTCTTGCAAAGCTCTTACAAAGTTCTGAAAACAACAAAGCGAAGGATACCAGGGAGGTGTGTTCCACGATTGCAAGAGTTACAAAATAACCTATGTGCTGTCCAGAAGAAGTATGTAGAGCTAGGAAGACCAAATATATATATGTGAGTGACACACAAATCAAAAACAGATAGTAAAGCTGAATAAGTGCCCAAGTAACTTGTCCCTAGTTGCTGGTCTAACTATGTCCTAGAACAGTAGTGATAGCAAAGAAGAAACAAGGATACCAAGGCACACAGTCGATAACAGAGGGATAAGTGTAAAACAGCCAAACTCAGAAATTCCAGGGGGCTAGATGGAGCACTAGTAGGAATCCCAAAATTCCTTTTTTTGATTTTATTTTTTTGATATTTTTTTCCAACTCACTAGCAATGGGGGAGAAACCACAAAAAATTTCAGCTCAAACAGAGCTAGGACGTGGCTTACAGAAAATCTTGAAGTTTCAAAAAATCCCGGGTTTCAACTTTTTGTCAAGAATCTCCTGTAAAAATTTCAGCCAAAATGGACAACCGAGCGAAAAGTTATGGCTGTTTTATCGAAGGGGTATCAGAATCGGTTATGAAGAAACCCGAGGTTTGAGTGAAACCCGAGTCGGGTTTGGGGTCGGGTAGGTATTTGTTTTTGGCGAGGTGGATGCAGCGGAAAGTGGAATTTATGAAAATTGGTTCGAGGTGTTGAGGGTGGGTTTAGGGTGGGATTAGGGTGGGCGTGTTGATCAATCAACCCTAGCACACAAAGCCGACAAAACCGAGGGTGGTGGAAGGGATGGCGGCTAGGGTTACAAGGAAAACACTACTGACAACAAAAACACAAACTAAACCAGTGACTAAACAAGAACTAGAGCACAAACTCAACACTACAGTATCTGAAATTGAAATATGCAAAGGCTAAACACGTAGTTATGAACGGGCGGATTTTTTTTTTGGCTTTTCTGTGGACGATAGGAAGAACACGAAAACAAAACTAAAGGGTAGTGCGAACCTGACGGTGCACCTAAAGCTCTGATTACCACTTGATGTGAACAAGGGTTCCCGATCTTTCGAAAGGTTCTTGGTAAGTTGATTTGATCGGAGGCGATATACAAATTGATCCGGCTTCAGAACAGCACGTTCTAAACCCCGTAATCGCAGCACGACGTCTCCTCTAGTTATCAACCGTCCAAAGATGATTGACCTCGCTGAGAAGGCTAATCCCTGCCTGTGAATCAAGAACACAAGCAAGAACAACAAAGAATGCAACACAATTGCAGATGTATGATTAAACTTTCGAAGTTGGGGTCTCACAAACCGATGAACGGCAACACTATTTATGAACAGAATTGATCTAAGCAAAAGCCGAACCCTAATGGTGCGGTAGCGGCTGTATATAAAGACCCTAGGATCGTGCAAGACCCTCTAGACGCGCCCCTAATTGGGCTCTACTAGATACAAAGCCCAAAGGCCAAAATTAGGCGACACAGCACCGACACAGATTCTGGACTCTCTATTGTTTCGATGATTTCTGATGACTCCAGATGAATTTTGACATGAGACCAGCGGCATTGGAATGGTCTTCTCCTTATCTTTCCGTGCATATGTAGAACGTCCAAATCCGAGTCCGTATGCGTCCTGGGCGACTGTTTTAGTGCAGACTGGTCCTGGGCCCCGAAACAGACTCGAAGTCGGTTTTGATTGAGCCTCCACTTTGGTTTCCAAGCCCTTACTGGTCCTCCATGTTCCCAACTCCTTCTCCCATCATCTCTTGGTCCTCTCCATGATTTCTAATCATAAAATAATCATTAGATAGCAAACCATTCTCAAAAGTAACATATAGCGAAGAACATAGGAACGAGCTCACCTCTAAATTTAGTCATCGTGCACGAGCTCTAGTCATTGGACCTTGCAAGTCCAGAATTGGAGGAGTGTTGTGTGTATCCATAGGAGTGATGTCCTCATCATCCTCCCCCTCTTGAAGTGGAGTCGTACTCGAGTCAAGCTCATCCTCTTCTCCCAAGTATGGTTTCAAATCTGAAATGTTAAAAGTAGGACTAACCCCGAACTCGGGAGGCAACTCAAGTTTGTATGCATTACCATTAATCTTCTCTATTATTTTGAATGGACCATCAGCTCTAGGCATTAGTTTAGACTTTCTCAATTCTGAAAATCTATCCTTCTTTAAGTGTAACCACACTAAATCTCCTACATCAAGCTTTACACCTGGGCACGTATAGGCACTTCGAGCGAAAAGTGTGAACTCTCGGATAGGAAGTTTGGAACCTGTGCAAGTCATGAATACTTCGTACAAAACTTGAGCTAACCTCCGTGCAGTGGCTAGCACCCAAGGGATAAAACCAGGCAATGTCACCATGAAAGCTGCCGACCAGTACTCACTAACCTGCTCATCAGATGGGAACGAGATATTTATGAATACCCTCGTGCCGACCCTAAGCTTGGAACACCTCGTGTAGTGCCTGAGTTCGGGACACTTCGTGCAGCAACCAATCTTGAAACAAGTAAAGCCACCCTCGAGGTAAACATACCTCTATCAACAGTCCATCATAAGTCAAGTCGCGCTTACAACCTTCGTGCGAAAAGCATGGAAACCTCGCAAGTCAAGCAGCATTATGAGGCAAACATGAAACCTTCAGGCAAAATATGTCATCTCCTCCGTGCGGCAAGCTCGGTACCCTTCTGCTGCAAGCATGGAACCTTCAAAAGAGAAGCATTCGGAATCCTCGTGCGGCAAGACGGGAACCCTCGCAAGCTACGCCAGGAGTCGTCGCTTCGAGCCTCTCGAGCGTGAAGTGAGGCAAAACCTTGGGGATCCTTGGAACCCTCGAGTTCCAAGTCAAGCAACCTCAAGAACAAGCACAACATCAAAGACTCATACCAGCAAGGCAGAGCAGTTCAGGCAAAATCTAGAGCTACAAGAACCTTCGAACTGATCCTCTCCACTAAGCTTCATATGTGGAACCCTCATGTGACAAGCCGTGCTTGGAACCCTAGTACAGAAAGTGCAGAACTTTTCGCAAGTCAAGCCATGTTCACAGAATGTCCGGAAGCAAAAGGACCAAGCAACATGCGATGCCCACCACCTTGGCATGAAATCCAGTCTGGACCTGTTCGGATTACACACACTATTGATCATAAAACATAATCCATACAGGCCAGCAAAGGGCAAAACAATCAGTCTAACCAGATGTTACACTGGCTCACCAATTCACAAACTACTCGAGGGGCTTGATACCTCGATTACCCTGGCTCACCCTCACCTATAAATTCACAAAGTATTTGAGGGGTTACTTTTTGCCACTTGCAATACCCATGCGGCAAGCCTGCACCTCGAAACGTCATGTGACAGTTCATGTGCAAGCTAAGAAAATTCAGGAACAATGCATGCAATGCATCCTCCGTGCGGCAAGTTCGGAACCCTCGATCTCTACTTCTTCAGTCAGAAATACACAAGCAGACAAGGTGACAGTATAAAGCAGGAGCTCAGAACTTCCGCCAAGTCAAGAACTATCTCTACAATCATAGCGAAGACAAATAAAAATCAACTCCAGTATCACCGAGAGTCAACCTAAGCTGCCCAAGACATCAGCTCATGACCTTGATATGCGGAACTCTCCTGTGGCAAGTGTGCTACCCTCGTGTGGTGTGCAAAGCACAGAACCCTCGGGCAGAGCATGCAATCCTCGCAAGAGCTGCGCCCAGAACCCTCGTGCAGAAAGCACGGAACCCTCGGGCTGAAAGCGCGTAACCCTCGAACAGTTATGGGGGAAGCATGGAACCCTTATGAGGAGAGCGCGCAACCCTCACAAGAGCTGCACGCGCTTCGAACCCTCATGCAGAAAGCGCACAACCCTCGCCAGTAGAGCAGCACCTAGAACACTCAACAATTACGAAGCCAAGCTATAAAACTGCATCCGCCGTGCGGCAAGCTCAAAATCCTCGCGCTGCAAGACAAGCTACCCTCAAGCTGTGAAACGGAGTTCTGTACCGGCACCTGTACTCGATGTCAAGAGGTCGCCGGGCAATATGCCACTCGCTACTTCGCATAGCAAGCCTACATCTGGCGTGAAGGCATCACGTGGCAGGTAATGTGTTTTTTTATCATCGTTATCATCATGGCCCCTTAAGCGTTGATGCAAAGCTCCAGCGTATGTGTTACTAAGGTATATGCTTAGTTCTCAATTGCTCACCAACACGCATTAGCTATTTGCTCAATACGTTGTGTGCATGCGTGCACGTATGCCTAACATACTTTTGTCTCACACTATATGTGCAAAGGCAACCTTCGAACCTTTCTGTGATAAGCAAAACTTAGCATATCCTAACTATTTGCAATGTGGCCCTATGTATCATATTTGCATACTTTGTCATGATGTGACATTCAATCCATGTTAGCAACTAGTACAAACACTATGATTAATTTATGCATGCGTTATCTGACCATGAAAATAGAGAAGTAGACAAATCGAATACAATATATACATATATATATATATATATATGTATGTATGTATTTCACAATTAGGCAAATATTTATGACCTTTGACTTTAGCCCTCAGTAATGTTTTGATTATTCTTAACACTCCTTGTTTCACAAACAAATAGATGCTTTAGCATTCGACGGTGTTGTGAGCTTCGACTAATATTTTATTTAGCCATCACCTTAGCAGGCCCAGTTAGCTCTTATGTGGGCTTACATGAGAACGTTACATCTCAGTCGATTTTACATGTCATTCATCAGCCACTGGTGAATATTTTAGCAAGAGCGTTGTCCCTCAACTAAGGCTGCTCACACATGTTTGGTCCAACTAACAAATTCCGAAGGAGACCTTTCCTTATTTTTATACCAAAATTTCCTGTCCTTTAACATGCAGGGCTTTGCACCCCTTAAGTTAATCCTATGGTACAGGACTATCCCTTTTTGTATGCAAGGTTATTGATTTCTGATAATTGATCTGAGTTTTTTCACCAAATATAAGAGATTCAACAATATTGGTACTCTCTAATCAATGGTTTTTAGCCATACTGTTTTTCCTCAACAAATGTCACCTACATTCACTCAATGATTTGATTTACGCAAATATTCACTTTATCATATCTGCTAAAGCATATTCCTGCATTTGTTGCATGCATATGGATGTCCATGTCTAAAAGAGCCAAGAGCTCAAAAAGTCTCCCACAGCGAGCAAATGTTGAAAAAATTCAACAAAGAGTCAAGAGCTCAAAAAGTCTCCCAAAGCGAGCAAACATTGAAAAAACTCAACAAAGAGCCAAGAGCTCAAAAAGACTCCAAAAGCGAGCAAATATTGAGAACTTTGACAGAGAGCCAAAAGCTCTGGCATATTATTTACATCGCATCCCTCGAGGGAACGTAGGAGCAATGATCCCCTTGTTTGCTGATAATTGTTTAGCAAGTGCGCAATCTCCGTTGACTTGTGATGACAGCCTGTCCACCGGAACTAACCTCCGTATACAATCAGACAAAAGTTGTAAAAGCAGCAGATTGCTCAGGTAAGCGACTTCGGAGGCCAAACATCGAAGGTTAGTTCTTAGCAATAGAACAAACGCACGGCACCAAATAGCAAAAGAAGTGTCAAAGCCAACTTATGCCAGTGAGGGTCCCCTACTAGCTGATTTTTTATACGAGACAAATATGCTCTCCTACTGCTAGCAACCTTCGAGGTACTCTCAAGCATTTGTGCAGAAAGAAAGGTTACGTGTGAGGTGTACCTTTGGGCGCCTGCGTGAAACATACATGAGGCTCATGCCATGCAAGTCAAGTAGCCTAGCACGACAAGTCAAGCAGCCTAGCATGACAAGTCAAGCGGCTTGAAGGTAACATCAGAACCTCCGTACGACAAGAAAGCCTGCCCTTGAGGCGCCACGTACAGCAGGTGCAACACCCTTGCAAGAGCAATCCGTGCAAGAACTATGCATGCCACACTCCGTACTATATTTAGCACCCTAAGTCGAGGGTTAAAATTTTGAGAGTCATGGTCAAAGCTGATCTGGGAAGCATATACAATGACCACAACCGGCCAGGCAACAACCCCTGTCGAACTCCAACCTTCACGACAAACTCAAGCCATCATCGTCACGTCTACACGACCAACAACAGAGCGTTTGTGGTGTCAACTCGGTAGTAAGAGGCTGCACTCTAGGCAGCATCATGCTCATAAGTCGTAACCCTGTACACACGGTAAAGGTGCCAACCTAACAATTAGGTGACCCTCAAAGCCTTACAATGGCTGAGGGGCTCGCCGTTGATCCTCAACGACACCTTCGACTCACCCTTGAAGCCTGACAATGAGTCGAGGGGCTTGTCATCGAACTAAGTACATCGCACGAGCATATCATATTCATGCATGGCTAAGGCCAATATGTAAAGATTCTTATCTTTCAAAAGAATAAATGGTTTGTTCGCAAGATGAGTCGAAACAACTCAGTTTGACCCAACCTAGTTTGCTAAGGGGTGGTGTTGTCACTTTAGACGTCGGAGTGATTTGTGTGGGGGATTATTCGCATATATTTGGATGTCGGTCCCGATCTCGGGGGTCGAGTGATCGGCGTGCTCGAAGTAGTGTTGGTTTTAGTGGTCGACGATCCTCTTTGGGTGTTTGCATAGGTGCGACATGTGATCTCACCGAGGGTAGTCAATTGTCGTGCCGACGCGAAGTACAGGTTCCTAAACCTTCATCATTTGGCGATGAAGGGAGCCTTGGCCAGGCTGGGATTCTGCCACCGGTTGAGAACGATGCTGAGAGTTCAATTCCGCGGCTGCGGCGCCCTCGACGCGCTGTGGCTGAACGCTTTATTAGTTATGTGATGAATGCTTCTACTAGGGGCATCAGGTCTAAACTGACCGCTAGGGCGCCTTCGGACAAAGCTGTAGGGAGTTCTGGTGCTGTTAGAGCTGGATTCCCGGGCTGTGACCCTGGCCCACCTTCGCCTGGTTATAGCGTCGACGAATGGTCTATTTTGTTTCCCCAACTTTTGGCATCTAGGGTAATTGTAAAAGAAGAACCTATTGACTATGATTTTTAAGTATATAAGTGATTAGTTTTTGGCTTGAGGAAAACTTTCTGCAAATTTGATTGTTTTCATTTTTTGTGAACCCTTCGACGGGTTTAGGCTACAACGAGCCGCTTAGCATTTTTTGCTAAGTTTTTTGAAAAACGCTACCCTCCCCCTCGAAGTGCTAGGGTCGAGGTGTTTTCGGGCGAACCCTTCGATGGGTTTGGGCTGCAATGAGCCCCTTAGCATTTTTTGCTATGTTTTTTTTTGAAAAACACCACCCTCCCCCTCGAAGTGCTAGGGTCGAGGTGTTTTCGGGTGAACCCTTCGATGGATTTTGGCTGCAACGAGCCCCTTAGCATTTTTTGCTAAGTTTTTTGAAAACGCCACCCTCCCCCTCGAAGTGCTAGGGGCTAGGTGTTTTCGGGCGAACCCTTCGATGGGTTTAGGCTGCAACGAGCCCGTTAGCATATTTTGCTAAGTTTTTTGAAAAACACCACCCTCCCCCTCGAAGTGCTAAGGGCGAGGTGTTTTCGGGCAAACCCTTCGATGGGTTTGGGATGCAACGAGCCCCTTAGCATTTTTTGTGAAGTTTTTTTTTGAAAAACGCCACCCTCCCCCTCGAAGTGCTAGGGGTGAGGTATTTTCGGGTGAACCCTTCGACGGGTTTGGGCAGCAACGTGCCCCTTAGCATTTTTTGCTAAGTTTTTTTGAAAAACACCACCCTCCCCCTCGAAGTGCTAGGGGTGAGGTATTTTCGGGCGAACCCTTCGATGGGTTTGGGCTGCAACGAGCCCCTTAGCTTTGTTCGCTAAGTTTTTTGAAAAACGCCACCCTCCCCCTCGAAGTGCTAGGATCGAGGTGTTTTCAGGTGAACCCTTCGGCGGGTTTGGACTGCAACGAGCCCCTTAGCACTTTTTGCTAAGTTTTTTGAGAAACGCTACCCTCCCCCTTGAAGTGTTAGGGTCGTGGTGTTTTCGGGCAAACCCTTTGATGGGTTTGGGCTGCAACGAGCCCCTTATCATTTTAGGTTAAGTTTTTTGAAAAACGCCATCCTCCCCCTCGAAGTGCTAAGGGCGAGGTGTTTTTGGGCAAACCCTTCGTCGGGTTTGGGCTGCAACGAGCCGCTTAGCATTTTTCGCTAATTTTGTTGAAAAACGCCATGCTCCCCCTCGAAGTGATAGAGGCAAGGTGTTTTCGGGTGAACTCTTCGACGGGTTTGGGCTGCAACGAGCCCTTTAGCATTTTTCGCTAAGCTTTTTGAAAAACGTCACCCTCCCCCTCGAAGTGCTAGGGGCGAGGTGTTTTCGGGCGAACACTTTGATGGGTTTGGGCTGCAACGTGCCCCTTAGCATTTTTTGCTAAGTTTTTTTGAAAACGCCACCCTCCCCCTCTAAGTGCTAGGGGCGAGGTGTTTTCAGGCGAACCCTTCGACGGGTTTGGGCTGCAATGAGCCCCTTAGCATTTTTTGCTAAGTTTTTTTAAAAAACGCCACCCTCCCTCTCGAAGTGCTAAGGGTAAGGTGTTTTCAGGCGAACCCTTCGACGGGTTTGGGCTGCAACGAGCCCCTTAGCATTTTTTGCTAAGTTAGTTGACTGCACAGCTTTCAGCTCCTTGGGCTTAGCCGGTGCAGTAGCTATGTTGTCGAATACCGCAATCTCCGTGATAGGAGTTGTTTCGACGTGCTCTGCTAAGCAAGGCTTTCCACATTGGGGAAGGCAGCTTTATAGATTTAGCTGGGGTTTACATAGGATCCGCCTCGTTAAAAACCTCACCCCTGCGAAGGGTTCCCCTTGTGAGGAAAAGAGTATGGTCCTTTTTACAACTGGTTAAAGAAAAACTTGAAAAGAAAATTTATCAACTAAGCTCAAGGTAGCACTTATAGTTACGTGCTATGCTTGGCTGTTTACATACTTGGAGCATTACTTTCCTAAACATGAAACTTTCAAAGGTTGTCCGTGTTCCAAGAATGCAGCAACTCTTCTCCCTGCGAAGTCTGGAGTCTGTAGGCTCTAGGCCTATTTGACTTTGCCACAATGTAAGGGCCCTCCCATTTGGGTTCCAATTTGCCTTTAATTTCTGTCTTTGGGCTTCAGAGGAAGACTAGATCTCCAACCGCGTAGGCCCAAGGTGCAACCTTTCGATCCCTCCATTGACGCGTTTCCTTCTGATATTTCTTGAGGTTGACAACTGCATTTAACCTGTCAACTTCCATGAGGTCCTTTGACTCTGCTTCCGTAGGCTGCGACGACTTTGTGCTTAATGTTCTTGGACTTTGGTGGGCAATTTCTTCGGGGCTAACTGCTTCCTCCCCGTAAAGCAGTCTGAAAGGTGAATACTTGGTTGTCCTGGTTTCTGTTGTGTTATGTGACCATATGAACCTTGGTAATTCCTTGGCCCACTTTCTTTTTCTGTCATCCAAAAGTAATTTCTTGATTGCCTTGAATATGAGGTTGTTTGCCCGCTCAATGGCTCCATTTGATTAGGGGTGGTATACTGATGTCAAATCGACTTTCATTCCGATGGAGTGACAGAATTGTTTGAACATGTCATTTTCGAATTGTTTTCCATTGTCTACCTCGGGACTTCGAAGCGAAAAATAATGTTTTGCCAAAAGAACTTCTTGATTGTGGTGGCAGAGATGTTTGTGATTGGTTTGGCTTCGATCCACTTAGTGAAGTATTCGAGGGCTACAACTGCCCATCTATAATTCCCGGGAGCTGTAGGTAGTGGTCCAACAATGTCGATCCCCTGGCAATGAAGGGGCCATGATGGGGCTATGAGTTGAGTTAGCTGTAAAGGTGCCGACTGTTTGTTTGAAATCATTTGGCAAGCTTCACATTTAGTTGCCACTTCTGCAACATCCCTGATCATTGAAGGCCAGAAGAAACCTTGCCTAACCTCTTTTGCCGCTAACGATCGAGGGCCTATGTGTGCTTCGCAGACACCTTCATGTATCTCTTTGAGCAACTGAGAACCCTCCGCTTGGCTTACGCATTTGAGTAATGGGGCGCATACTTCGGACTTGTAGAGCTCACCCTCGATGATTCTGTAATTTTTTTCTCATTGTTGCATTCTTTTTGTTTCTGACTCAGTGCCAGATTCATAAAATCCCTTAAGATACGCAATGATTTGAGCTCTCCAGTCTTCGCTGACTAGCGCATGGATTTGTTTGGGGTCATGCAGGGCTACTTTGATCAAGGGTTCAGTGATTATTTGAAAGAACACATCTTGCGGCATTGCCTCTTGTTTTGCTGCTAGTTTTGCGAGTTCATCTGCCTTGGTGTTGAACTTTCTCTTGACATATTGTATATCAAAGCCTTTGAAATACGTTTCCATACCCCTGATGGTGCTGTGATACTTCTCAAGCTAAGGATCCCTGATTGTGAATTCTTTATCATGTTGACTGGCAACAATTTTGGAGTCCATTCTAATTTTGCACCTCTGAACTCCGAGTGCCCTGAGTTTCTTGAGACCTAGTAATACTGCCTCGTATTCTGCAATATTGTTAGTGCACCTGTCTGCCTCCTTGCTGAATTTGAGCCTTGCGGCGTATCTCATTTTTACACCTATGGGTGAGGTGATTATCGCTGCTATGCCTGCCTCGGCTATCCCCCAAGCTCTGTCGCAATGCATTGTCCATTTGGGCTCAGGCACCTCTTGATTTTTTGTGTACTCTGGGGCTGTCCAGTCTGCTATGAAATCAGCAAGTACTTGAGATTTGATCGCATTTCATCTCTCGAAGTCTACCACGTGCTCTGACAATTCCATGGCCCATTTGCCGATTGTCCCCGAGGCCTCTCTGTTGCCAAATACCTCATTGAGTGGTTGGTTGGTGAGCACTTTGATATGGTGAGCCTCAAAATATTACTGCAACTTTCTTGAATCCATGATCACTGCATATGCGATCTTTTCCATCTCAGAATATAATTTTTTGGAGTCGGACAGTGCTTCACTAACATAGTAAACTAGGAGCGTACTAGGAGTTCCTTCGGTTTCCCTTTGACCATCTTAACCATTTTCTTTTCCTGTATAAGGACCGCACTGACTGTTGAGTGTGATGCAACCACATACAAAAACAGAACAACCCCTGGCTCTGGGTTGGTGAGCTTTGATTGCTTCTACAGGAAACTTTTCAGATCAGCGAAAGCTTTCTGCTGCTCTAGGCCCCATTCGAAGGGTTGGGCCCCTTGGAGAGTTTGGAAGAAGGGCAGGCTTGGCTCAGCCGATCCGGATATGAATCCGTTCAGTGCCACCATTCTGTCTGTGAGTTTCTGTAAATCTTTTCTACACTTGGGTTCTTGCATTTGAGTGATCGCTTTTATTTTGTCAGGGTTGGCTTTGATGCCTTTGGCTGACACTAGGAAACTGAGTACTTTTCCTTTATGAATGCGGAAGACACACTTTTCTGGGTTCAACTTTAGCCTTGCCGCTCGGAGGTTTGCAAATGTTTCGGCCAGGTCTGAAATGTGATTACTCTTTTTCTTGCTGGCTATTATGATGTCATCCACATAGGCATGTACACTTTTTCCAAAGTGTGACTGGAAAGCTTTCTAAGTCATGTGGCAGAATGTAGGGCCAGCATTTTTCAACCCCTCGGGCATTCTTACAAAACAATAAGTGTCGAAGGGTGTGACAAAACTTGTTTTTTCTTCATCTTCCCTCCTTAGCCAAATCTGATGGTAGCCTAAAAAACAGTCAAGCAAAAACAACAGCTCGCTTCCTGTCGCTGCGTCCACAATTTTGTCGATTCGAGGCAGTGGGAAATCATCCTTGGGTCAGGCCTTGTTGAGATAGTGAAATCTATACACATTCTTCACTTCTCGTTCTTCTTCCTGACCATTACACAATTTGCCAGCCAGCATGGGTATTTGACTTCGCGAATGATGGAGGCATCGAGGAGTCGTTGTACTTCCGCCTTGATGGCTTCAGTTTTTTCTTCAGACATCTTTTGAAGCCTTTGCTTCTTTGGTCTGATCTTTGTGTCTATATCCACCTTGTGTTCTATGATGCTTCTATCTACTCCTTCAAGATCAACCAAAGACTAGGCGAATACATCTTTGTTCTTGCCCAAGAATGCTAGCAATTCTTCTTCTTCTTCAGGATCTAGGCCGGAGCCTATTATGATGAACTGCCCGAGGATTTGCTCATCGAGGAGTACTTTTCTAGTTTCTTTGTCTAGTTGTACTACGATTCTCTCTTTGTCAAGACAGTGTATTTCTTCTCTTGCATTCGCCATATGTTGCTCACGAGCTTTTTAGGCTCTTTCCTCTTCTTCTAGTTGCTCTTGGCTAAAGACTTGTATATTGTTGCAGTTTCTTTCCCCCGGAGCATAACCTTGTTCTATGTCCCATGCCATCTGCTAGTTTCCTCTAACTATGATGACCCCTCCGGGTCCTGGAATCTTCATGCATAGATACGCACCATGGATGACAGCCTCAAAGGTGTTGATGGTGCCTCGCCCAAATATGACATTGAATGGGTGGTAGAGATCAACTACGTTGAATGTTACATACTCCGTCCGGGGGTTCTGAGTGTTGCCGAATGACACAGGGAGGGAAATTGTGCCCATGGGAGTGATTCTTTTTCCTCCAAAGCCTATGAGTGGTATATTTGATGGTTGCAAGGAACTTTTGCTGAGGCCCATCTATTTGAAGGCATTTATGAACAATATATCTGCTTGGCTGCCATTGTTTACGAGGACTTTACTGACCATCCAAGTGTGGATGTGGGCTTCGATTACAAATGCGTCAACATGTGGATAATCTTTGAGATTGAGATCCGATTCTGTGAATGTGATGGGGATATGAGACCATTTTGATTTGATGAGGGCCCTTCTATGAAAACATTGTTTACCATTCAGAAGTGATCCCTTCTTCTTTTCTTGTTCTCAAAGTCTGAAGATGACCCTCCGCATATCATTCCGATAAATCCTTGCACTGGGAAAGTTGTGGCTTGGTTTGGGTTAGACTCAGGCTTAGGCTGAGGTAATTGTTGTGGCTGTTGCTTTTGTGGTTGGCGCTCTTGGCTGGGCTCTGGTTGCTGGGTTGGTTGCCTTGGTTGAATATACTGGCTCGGAGGTTGGGTTGGATGGTTTGTGTTGAAGTATGGGGATGGTGTGTACAGCTGGTGGTGATGGGTGCTTGGGTAATGATAGTTGAGCTGTGTGGGTTGTGGACATGGCTGTTGGGGCCATGGGTTGGGCGATGTGTAATTGATGGCTTTTGGTTGGGATGGGACTTTTTTTTTCTGCTTTGATTCTTTTTTGGATTTCTTTTGCTTTGAGGCAAGTGGAAGTTTTGTGCCCCTTGTCCTCTCCGCAGTAGAAGCAATATGGTTTTCTGGCTAGTCGGCTTTGGTTTTGAGGGCCTCGGCCTCTGCCGCGGCCTCGATAGTTACTCTCTCTGTAGTCGCTGTTGCAGCTATCTTTGCTATTGTGATCTTGCCTTTCTTCTTCGATGTGCCCCATGAACGATGGCGACTGCTCGGTGGGCTACTTGTATTTTCTGTACTGTCTTTCTTGGTAAGCACCTTCATTGTGCGATTGATTGCGATATTTACTCTGGCTCTGCTTGCGCTATTTGTAATCCACATCAGATTTGCTGTATTCTTTCAAACTTCATGCACAGTGTCTACATTGTGTGCGGGGGTGTCCGCGCATAGTAAGATGACATCTGGCATGCTCGCATGCCTCGAAGCACCGAGCTTATTGCTGCTTCGTCGGTGACACTGGGTGCTTGAGTCCAAAGGGTGAGGAACCTTCTGTAGTAATCATGTAATAGCTCATTTTCTTGCTGAGTTATATTTAGTAGCTCTTGCCATGGCTCCATGATAGTGCGGAACCCTCGGAAACTTGCTACCACCTTGTCCCTGATGTTTTCCCAACTATAAAGTGTGCCAGGAGGTAGGTTAAAATACCAATTCAGGGCCGACTCTTCGTGTGCGCAAACGAATGCTTTTGCCAAGGTTGTCTCATCTCCTCCTCCTAATATGATTGCTGCTTCATAACTCATGAGGATCTGCCTTGGGTCAGAATTCCCCCTGAACTTAGCCAACGGTACCATCCTGAATTGCGGTGGGTATGGTGCCCTTTGCAACCCCTTTTGAATCGGTAGTACTTCTATGGATAGCGGTTGACGGCTTGGCGTAAATGGTACTCCTTGGTCGATATATGGATGAGTTTCGGGCATTGGGTTTGGTTCTTGGCGACTCGCTCTACCCATGGCTCTTTGGAGTTCCTCAACTTCTTTTGCAAGTTGCAGATTCTTGAGTCTGAGCTGGGCTATGTACCCCTTCTCTTGCAAGGCTTTCTCTCTCTCCGACAGCGCTTTGCTTCTTAGTTGTTGCTCTTGCAGCAGCTACTGCTTGAGTTTCTTGAGATGCTCGGCTCTTTGGGCTAACAGTTCTAACTCCTGCGTTGTTGTCGCTGAGGTTGGGGCGCTGCTTCCCGGTGGGTTTGAACTTGATGGTTATTCGGGGCGCTGCACCGGGTCCTTTGGGTCGATGGGTGCATCCGCCTATGATGGCTGGGCTTCGGGGGTGTTCTCCTTTGTTACTTACGAAGTGCATTGATCATCCATCAGTTGGGGGTCTCCCGGGATGCTACTTCGGGGGGGGGGGGGGGGGGGGGGGCGGAGTGCCACTCGAAGGTAGCGGTTCGCGGAGTTGAGTCATCATGAGCTAGTATACGAGCTCACAACACGGTGGGCGCCACTGTTGGTGTCAATAAGCGTATGCTTCGGTGTCACGAATAGAAAAGGTGAACGAAAAGAGGAATCTCGAAAGATTCAAAGAAGAGTGGCGAATGCTCTCCACATATTCCTAAAAAGATTCTCCTTTTACAAGTAAGTAGGTGTGCTCTATTTAAAGGCCCGTACTTAGGTCATATGCAAATGACCATTTTACCCTTGATTACCTACTATATTCTACGAATATTTGGTACAAAATGGTCATAAAGAGGAGACTGATATTTTGAGGTCTTCTAGCACCCCTCCTTGGCCCGCACGCCTCGACACATGCTGGTGCCACATGCGCCATCTGCAGGCCTCGCCCGCTTTTGGACTTGAGCGTAGTCTTGTCTCACAAAGGCACAGTGTCATCCTTCTGATGTGAACAAGAGTTCTCGATCTTCCGAAAGGTTCTTGGTAAGTTGATTTGGTCGGAGGCGACATACAAATTGATCCGGCTTCAGAACAGCACGTTCTAAACCCTGCAATCACAGCACGACGTCTCCTCTGGTTATCAACCGTCCAAAGACGATTGACCTCACCGAGAAGGCTAATCCCTGCCTGCGAATCAAGAACACAAGCAAGAACAACGAAGAATGCAACACAATTGCAGATGTATGATTAAACTCTTGAAGTTGGGGTCTCACAAACCGATGAACGGCGACAATGTTTATGAACAGAATTGATCTAAGCAAAACCTGAACCCTAATGGTGCGGTGGCAGCTGTATATGAAGACCCTAGAATCGTGCAAGACCCTCTGGACGCGCCCATAACTGGGCTCAAGTAGATACAAAGCCCAAAGGCCAAAAATAAGCGACGCAGCACCGACACAGATTCTGGACCCTCTCTTGCTTCAACGATTCCTGGTGACTCCTTATGAATTTTTACATGAGACCGGCGGCATTGGAAAGGTCGTCTCCTTATCTTTCTGTGCATATGTAGAACGTCCAAATCAGAGTCCGTATGCGTCCTGGGTGACCATTTTATTGCAGACTGGTCCTGGACCACAAAACAGACTCAAAGTCGGTTTTGATTGGGCGTCAACTTTGGCTTCCAAGCCCTTGCTGGTCCTCCACATTCCCAACTCCTTCTCCCATCATCTCCTGGTCCTCTCCATGGTTCCTAATCATAAAATAATCATTAGGTAGCAAACCATTCTCAAAAGTAACATATAGCGAAGAACGTAGGAACGAGCTCACCTCTAAATTTAGTCATCGTGCATGAGCTCTAGTCATTAGACCTTGCAAGTCCAGAATTGGAGTAGTGTTGTGTGTATCCATAGGAGTGATGTCCTCATCATCCTCCCCCTCTTGAAGTGGAGTCGTCCTCGACTCAAGCTCATCATCTTCTCCCAAGTATGGTTTCAAATCTGAAATGTTAAAAGTAGGACTAACCCCGAACTCGGGAGGCAACTCAAGTTTGTATGCATTATCATTAATCTTCTCTATTATTTTGAATGGATCATCAGCTCTAGGCATTAGTTTAGACTTTCTCAATTCTGGAAATCTATCCTTCCTTACGTATAACCACACTAAATCTCCTACATCAAGTCTAGTGGTCTCATGCATTTGCAAAATAAATTCAGCACGCTCCTTAGCATCAACATGAACTCTCTCATTAATAGGTAGAGGAAGTATATCAAGTGGAGTACGGGGATCAAAACCATACACTACCTTGAAGGGACTTAACTTGGTAGTAGAATGTGTTGCCTGATTATAAGCAAACTCAACATGAGGCAAGCATTCTTCCTATTGCTTCAAATTTTTCTTCAAAATAGCTCTCAACATAGTGCCCAAAGTGCGGTTCACAACCTCAGTTTGTCCATCAGTTTGTGGATAACAAGTTGTAGAAAATAGCAACTATGTACCCAACTTATTCCAAAGCGTGCGCCAAGAATGACTTAAGAATTTTGCATCACGATCTGAAACAATAGTAGAAGGCATACCATGCAAACGTACAATTTCTTTGAAAAAGAGGTCAGCAATATAACTAGTATCATCAGTTTTATGACATGGTATAAAGTGTGCCATCTTAGAAAAACGATCCACAACAACAAAAATGCTATCACTCCCTCTCTTAGTCCTAGGCAGTCCTAAAACAAAGTCCATAGAAATATCCGCCCAAGGAATAGAAGGAACAGGAAGTGGCATGTATAAACCATGTGGATTCAATCGAGACTTAGCTTTTTGACATATAGTGCTGCGAGCAACAAAACGCTCAACATCTTTCCTCATCCTTGGCCAAAAGAAGTGTGTGGCTAAAATATCCTCCGTCTTCTTAGCACCAAAATGACTCATCAGTCCACCTCCATGCGCCTCCTGCAACAACAAAAGACGAACAGAACCAACTAGAATGCATAGGCGGTTAGCTCTAAAGAAGAAACCATCATTCAACAAAAATTTGTTCCAAGCACGACCTTCTTTACAGTGCAGCCATATATCTTTAAAATGAACATCAGCAACATATTGTTTTTTAATTGCCTCACGTTCAAAAATTCTATAATCAAGTTGAGACAACAAAGTATATCGCCTAGATAAAGCATCAGTAATCACATTATCCTTCCCTTTCTTATGTTTAATAATATAGGGAAAAGACTCAATAAACTCAACCCCTTTAGCATGTCTACGGTTTAAATTGCATTGAGAAGGAATATACTTAAGTGATTCATGATCAGAATGAATAACAAATTCTTTGGGCAACAAATAATAATGCCACGTCTCTAAAGAACATACAAGTGCATATAGTTCCTTATCATACGTGGAATAATTTAAAATAGGCCCAGTAATTTTCTCACTAAAGTATGCAACAGGTGTACCATCTTGCATCAAAACACCACCAATACCTATACAACTAGCATCACATTCAAGCTCAAAAGTCTTATCAAAATTGGGTAATTGCAGCAATGGTGCATGGGTAAGCTTGTCCTTCAAAGCATCAAAACACTCATGATGTACCTTACCCCAATGGAAGTCAATGCCCTTCTTTGTCAACTCATGCAATGGTGCAGCAATGGTGCTGAAATCTTTGACAAAGCAGCGGTTGAAACCTGCAAGACCAAGAAAACTCCTCACCTGTGTGATAGTTTTTGGTACAGGCCAGCTCTTTATGGCTTCAATCTTCGCCTCATCCACCTCAATTCCCTGTGGAGTCACAACATAGCAAGAAAAGAGACTCGATCCGTGCAAAAGGTGCACTTCTCAAGGTTACCAAATAAACGTGCAACTCGCAAAGCATCAAAAACAGCACGCAAATGAATCATATGATCATCCATGGATTTGCTATAAATCAAGATATCATCAAAATAAACAACCACAAATTTGCCAATAAAAGGTCTTAAAACCTCATTCATCAAACACATGAAAATACTGGGTGCATTAGTTAAACCAAAAGGCATTATTAACCACTCATACTACCCGAATTTAGTTTTGAAAGCTGTTTTCCATTCATCTCCAAATTTCGTTTTAATTTGATGGTAGCCACTATGCAAATCAATTTTAGTGAAAATTATAGCACCACATAACTCATCAAGCATATCGTCTAGCCTAGGAATAGGATGACGATACTTAATAGTAATGTTAGTAATGGCTCTGATACCACTTGATGTGAACAAGGGTTCCCGATTTTCCGAAACGTTCTTGGTAAGTTGATTTGGTCGGAGGCGACACACAAATCGATCCGGCTTCAGAACAACACGTTCTAAACCCCGCAATCGCAGCACGACGTCTCCTCTGGTTATCAACCGTCCAAAGACGATTGACCTCGCCAAGAAGGCTAATCCCTGCCTATGAATCAAGAACACAAGCAAGAACAACGAAGAATGCAACACAATTGCAGATGTATGATTAAACTATTGAAGTTGAGGTCTCACAAACCGATGAACGGCGACATTGTTTATGAACAGAATTGATCTAAGCAAAACGCGAACCCTAATGGTGCGGTGGAGGCTGTATATGAAGATACTAGTGTCGTGCAAGATCCTCTGGACGCGCCCCTAATTGATCTTAAGTAGATACAAAGCCCAAAGGCCAAAAATAGGCGACGCAGCACCGACACAGATTCTGGACCCTCTCTTGTTTCTATGATTCCTGATGACTCCGGATGAATTTTGACATGAGGCCGATGGCATTGGAAAGGTCTTCTCCTTATCTAGTTCATATGCGTCCTGGGCGACCGTTTTATTGCAAACTGGTCCTGAACCCCAAAACAGACTCGAAGTCGGTTTTGATTGGGCCTCCACTTTAGCTTCCAAGCCCTTGCTGGTCCTCCATGTTCCCAACTCCTTGTCCCATCATCTCCTGGTCCTCTACATTGTTCCTAATCATAAAATAATCATTAAGTAGCAAACCATTCTCAAAAGTAACATATAGCGAAGAACGTAGGAACGAGCTCACCTCTAAATTTAGTCATCGTGCACGAGCTCTAGTCATTGGACCTTGCAAGTCCAGAATTAGAGGTGTGTTGTGTGTATCTATAGGAGTGATGTCCTCATCACCTTCGACTGGGCCTGGTACCTTCAGGGAGTCCCTGCACTCCATGCACTACACTAGGGTCCACTCTGGTGCGGTCTCGCCGTTTGAAGGTACAGTAGTATCCTTCGAAGGGGACTCGCGCCTTCCTTCTGCTTGAGCCGAAGGGCCTTGATTCTTCCGGAGTCTCCGATGGGAACCTGCGTCTCAAAATTCTGGTTAGTGAGGGTAGCGGTGGTTAGCCTCAACCCTTGGTCGTAGCCCGACTTTGACAAGCCCCGAAGGGTGGCCCACGAGGTGATCCCCTAACAGCCAGCACCTCGAAACGTCAGGGGATAGTTCATATGCAAGGTAAGAAAATTTAGGAACAATGCATGCAATGCATCCTCCGGGCGGCAAGCACGGAACCCTCGATCTCTACTTCTTCAGTCAGAAATACACAAGCAGACAAGGTGACAGTATAAAGCAGGAGCTCAGAACTTCCGCCAAGTCAAGAACTATCTCTACAATCAGAGCGACGACAAATAAAAAATCAACTCCAGTATCACCGAGAGTCAACCTAAGCTGCCCAAGGCATCAGCTCATGACCTTGATATGCGGAACTCTCCTGTGGCAAGTGTGCTACCCTCGTGTGGTGTGCAAAGCACAGAACCCTCGGGCAGAGCATGCAATCCTCGCAAGAGCTGCGCCCAGAACCCTCATGCGGAAAGCACGGAACCCTCGGGCTGAAAGCGCGTAACCCTCGAACAGTTATGGGGGAAGCATGGAGCCCTTATGAGGAGAGCGTGCAACCCTTGCAAGAGCTGCATGCGCTGCGAACCCTCGTGCAGAAAGCGCACAACCATTGCCAGTAGAGCAGCGCCCAGAACACTCAACGATCACGAAGCCAAGCTATAAAAACTGCATCCTCCGTGCGGCAAGCTCAGAATCCTCGCGCCGCAAGACAAGCTACCCTCAAGCTGTGAAACGAAGTTCTATACCGGCACCTGTACTCGATGTCAAGAGGTCGCCAGGCAATATGCCACTCACTACTTCGCATAGCAAGCCTGCATCTGGTGCGAAGGCATCACGTGGCAGGTAATGTGTTTTTTTATCATCGTTATTATGCCCCCTTAAGCGTTGATGCAAAGCTCCAGCATATGTGTTACTAAGGTATATGCTTAGTTCTAAATTGTTCACAAACAGGCATTACCTATTTGCTCAATACGTTGTGTGCATGCGTGCACCTATGCCTAACATACTTTTGTCTCAAACTATATATGCAAAGGCAACCTTCGAACCTTTCTGTGATAAGCAAAACTTATCATATCCTAACTATTTGCAATGTGGCCCTATGTATCATATTTGCATACTTTGTCATGATGTGACTTTGGATCCATGTTAGCAACTAGTACAAACATTGTGATTAATTTATGCATGCATTATCTGACCATGAAAATAGAGAAGTAGACAAATCGAATACAATATATATATATATATATATATATATATATATATATATATATATATATATAATATTTCACAATTAGGCAAATATTTACGACCTTTGACTTTAGCCCTCAGTAACATTTTGATTATTCTTAACACTCCTTGTTTCACAAACAAATAGATGCTTTAGCATTCGACGGTGTCGTGACCTTCGACTAATATTTTATTTAGCTATCACCTTAGCAGGCCGAGTTAGCTCTTATGTGGGCTTACAAGAGAACGTTACATCTCAGTCAATTTTCCATATCATTCATCAGCCACGAGTGAATATTTTAACAAGAGCATTGTCCCTCAACTAAGGCTGCTCACACATGTTTGTCCCAACTAACAAATTCCGAAGGAGACCTTTCCTTATTTTTATACCAAAATTTTCTGTCCTTTAACATGCAGGGCTTTGCACCCCTTAAGCTAATCCTATCGTACAGGACTATCCCTTTTTGTATGCAGGTTTATTGATTTGTGATCATTGATCTGGGTTTTTTCACCGAATATAAGAGATTCAACAATATCGGTACGCTCTAATCAATGGTTTTTAGCCATACTGTTTTTCCTCAACAAATGTCACCTACATTCACTCAATGATTTTATTTACGCAAATATTCACTTTATGATATCTGCTAAAGCATATTCCTGCATTTGTTGCATGCATATGCATGTCCATGTCTAAAAGAGCCAAGAGCTCAAAAAGTCTCCCACAGCAAGCTAATGTTGAAAAAATTCAACAAAGAGTCAAGGGCTCAAAAAGTCTCCCAAAGCGAGCAAACATTGAAAAAACGCAACAAAGAGCCAAGAGCTCAAAAAGATTCTAAAAGCAAGCAAATGTTGAGAACTTTGACAGAGAGCCAAAAGCTCTGACATATTATTTTATCGTGTCACTCTTGATGGAAAGCTCTGACATACAATGCTAAGTTTGCACCTCTGCAAGTAGGAAGCAAATTGCTCTGTAATAATAGCAATTGGCTTAGCACCACGCGATCCGTGGTTTACCCCCCTTATTTGAAAATAGTGTTTTGGCTCGTGGCCTTTATCTAATCAGCCATTACCTTTGTTACGTCTAATTGACCCTCATATGAGCTCACAAGAAAACACTTCATATCAGTCACTATATGTCATTTATAACATTGTCGCATGATTGATACTTCAACATAAAGCTGAGGAAATCCCTTGGACCTTATTACACGAAACACACGCTCATGTATAGCCAAGAACAAAAGAGCAAAGAGCTCTAAAGAAAATCTCCAAGAGAGAAAATTTACGTCGCCTCCCTCGAGGGAACGTAGGAGCAATGATCCCCTTGTTTGCTGATAATTTTTTCGCAAGTGCGCAATCTCCGTTGACTTGTGATGACAGCCTGTCCACCGGAACTAACCTCCGTATACAATCAGGCAAAAGTTGTAAAAGCAGCAGATTGCTCAGTCAAGCGACTTCGGAGGCCAAACATCAAAGGTTAGTTCTTAGCATAGAACAAACGCACAACACCAAATAGCAAAAGAAGTGTCAAAGCCAACTTATGCCAGTGAGGGTCCCCTACCAGCTGATTTTTTATACGCGACAAATATGCTCTCCTACTGCTAGCAACCTTTGAGGTGCTCTATTGACGGCTGTTAAGTACCATTTTCAACCGTCAACTATACTCAAATAAAGGAGAATTTGGCATTTCATACACGCATGCTTTATCACAATAATATAGTTCCACTTGTACTTGGAGAACTTTGTGCATGCAGGAGGAAATGTGAAGGAAACACCTCAAAAGGCAAGAAAACACACTTTCGACCAATCAGAGAGTGCCACATGGACGTCACACGGATTGAAGGGCCCATTTTCAGCACTTAACCGACGTAACTCCCTGCAATACCGCGCAAACCAACGTCAGGGCCCACAGGACAGCCACCTGGAGAAAGCACAGGCCAGGAGGGGCCACCCCCAGGTCGGCCGACCTGGTCAGGTCGGCCGACCCAGCCGGGCGCCCTCTCCGCCTGGGCTTCCACGTGTTGGCTCCTCCGCGACTCCTGATGACGGTTTGAGATGCCTTCCGTGGCGGTTACGCTCCCTTGCCGACCTATTGAGGCTATAAATAGGAGGGTGTGCCTTCACACTCAACACACACCACAAGAAGCATTTCTCTCTTGCTAGTAGTAGTTCTTGGAGTTTTAGTGGAGTTAGGCTGAGTCTAGAGCTCTCTAGTCCCAAGTCTTCACTTGGAATTGGTATGGCTCTTGTATCTTTTCCCTTTTGTAAGACTTTACTCTTATCAATATATATATCTTTTCTATATAGTTGTGCTTGGGTCATGAGTTTCTTGTTTGATTTTGTGATCCATATATGTGATAGTATAGTCTACTTGTGTGATAGTAGTTTATATTTATTATACTACTATTGTCATGCTAGTTATATACCGTCACTATAGTCTAGTTTATATGTTATAGTCTCTATGCTTAGTTTTAGCTGATAAAGTATAGCATGGGTTTGGTGATCGTATTCGTACGGTAGCTCTGCCTCGTTAATAGTAATCGCGGAGGGGCAGAGTGCTCTTTGGTCATGCAAGTATGGTACTTGGGTGACTGATTTGCATCAATTATTCGTTAGTCTACTGGTTCGTTGAGGTAGGCGGCAGGTGGTGACAGCCCTGTCCGTCCCTTGAAATCCTCCCCGCTAGGCTAGTGCGTAGGCTCTTGGCGGAAGTCGCCTGTGGATGCAGGGGTAAGTCCGTGCCTGAAGTGCTATACTATTGACTGCTGAACCTGAGTGTGGGTCTGTATGTATTCTACTTAGGCTATGCAACTGTATAGGAATGTATAGTAGGAGTAGCTTAGCCTAGTCTTTCCTCCACTAGACTTTATTTATTTAGTAGGAATCTTCTGTGTGTGTCACACTACCCGGTTATTATCATGTACCCGCCTGTCTTGGTTAGATATCCTTGCTAATTGTTAACATGATCTTATATGTTAGTAACGCTTCTTGATCATAACCTTCCTTTGGGATAAACAAATACGATACCCTGAATACTTCCGGGTGAAATGCTACAGCGGTATTCTCCGTGCGCTTGCGGATTTTACCAGAATAGATCATCGCTTTGAAGACCTCCTTGAAAGGCCGCAATGATATGTTGATCTTTTTTTTAGGTCATTGATCTGTTGATCAGTAACATTTTGGATCTCAGTCTTTTTTGGTGTAGGATCGTTTAATGTAATCCTGCAGGGACTCGCTCGACTTCTGCTTGATCCAGGTGCGATTGAAGTGGTTGCCCGACCGATTGTAGGTAGCTTGAAAGTTCTCAATGAAGTCACCCTAGGATGTTATGTTCTGGAAGAGAAGTGAGCCAAATTCACGCGTCTGGCTCAAGGCACACCGACAAATAGTTGGCCATCACGAAGGTATCTCCTCCAGCTGCCGAATAGCAGTGTTGTAGATCTGCAACCACTCATAGGGATTGGTCTGGCCATCATACTCCTCGATGCCGACCGGCTAGAAGCTCCTCTACCACTTGCAGATGTGAAGTGTGGGCACGAAGGCTTTGATCCCATCGAACTCATCGTCCCCAAGCGACACCGAACGACGTTGATGGTGAGGCGAGAGCGAGGGTGAAGGTTTTCGGCATCGATGTGGTGGCCTAATATCATCGTCATGGCGACGTCGATGGTTGTCCTCATCATGGTCATTCCTGATTGTCGTGAACTCAACGTCGGTTGTCGTGATCGGCTCTTTGAGGTCGGTTGTTATGTTGATCTTCCTGACGCTTATCATGATGCTGGTTGTCTCTCTGATTGTATCGATCCTCTGATTGACAATAGTAGTCACCCAACCGCTGTTCATGATGAGCGATGATGATCTGGTGACCGTCGACGGTTGTCCTCATCATGGTCATTCCTTATTGTCGTGAACTCAATGTTTGTTGTCGCGATCGGCTCTTTGAGGTCAGTTGTTACATCGATCTTCCTGATGCTTATCATGATGCTGGTTGTCTCTCCGATCATACCGATCCTCTGATTGACAATGGTAGTCACCCAGCCGCTCTTCATGATGAGCGACGATGATCTGGCGGTCGTCGTGATTGTTGTAAATGAATCCCTAAGATCATGGGACCCTCATCGGCTTTGATGTCCCGAACGCCCACTTGCAACCGACTGAGCCAGTCGGTCAACAGCCACAGCATGGGCTCTCGCCTGATCTCGAAGCGCAACCGCATTGAGCATGGTCGCCACTTTCTTCATCACGGGGATTTGAAACACCTTGGCGGCCATAAAGCCATTGAGGATTGCTCTTGCCCCGTTGATGTTGTTTTGCGGGGTGGTGTAGACCTTCTCACGGTCCATCTTGATCTCTAGATCTTTGAGGTTCAACTCCCGCGTGACACAACGGGATCCACGAGATCCACTCTGTCGGCGTCGGAGGAGGTCCCTTGATTGAGCGTCATAGTCATCCGCTCCCTTGTTGCTCACCGCTGGTGGGATGTGTTGTGGCTCTACCACGAACATGGCTCGGGGGTATAGATAGGAAAACCCGTCCGAGTCCTCTTCGGAAGACTAGACCAACTTGGAGTTGAACTCGATGGGTTGGTGAGTTCCGCCGAGTCCGAGTGGTACCAGCTGCAGAGGTGAATCAATTGAATCTGATGATCATGCCATGTTGTAGGCCGCGGTCAGATCGAATCTCTTCTCTAGGCCCAGGGTTCCAGCTGCGTATAAACTACAAAGTCGAATGATCCGAAGGAGATCTTGAAGTCCGGATTGACTCGGTCAGTTCCTTCTTGTGGGCCATCCTATTGCCCACCGACTTTAGCCTAGCTATGGATATCGGTAAGGTAAGTATTCCACACATGTGTCCATTAATGATTGTTTGATGTTGACCCTGTTAAGCAAGTTTTGAATGTACTAACCACATGTTAGAGATATTTAGGCCTAGTAAATTGATGTAGCCTCATTGTCTTGGATGTTTGAGGGCAGCCTACTCATTGTCTTGGATGTTTGAGGGCAGCCTACTCTTTGTATAACGGCGCGCGGATGGACAAAGGGAGGAATGGATAACATCACACAGATGGAACGACTGGGCCGTGAATCATGTCAGAATACCCTTCCTTGGGAGGAGTAGGATCCAATTCAGCTCCGACGGTGGTCTAGGCAAAACATTGTTGGTGCATATACGTCGTGTGTGTAAGGTTTCTCTTACAGGATGTACATCAGTTTGAATCATCACAACTCTTGAATCTGTGCAACCCCTTGTTCACTATGTCACAGCCTGGTAATGATACTTAGATTGGAAATAACTTGTTGTTTTATCTTAACTGCATTGCTTACCCTTGCTTGCTATAGTTAGGATGCAAACATGATACTTGATTAACTCCTAATCTTGTGCTAAAACTAAAAAATACGGAGCCACGTACTACCTCTGTTTTCGCAATGGAGTCAGCTAAACCCCTCTAGCCTTGCATAGCAAGAGTCGATGTTAGTTAGCCATTTTGATAGATAAAACTTGTTAATTACTAGTTGCCCAGGGTTTGTGGCAGTGGCCGACCCAAAAATTTTGTAGAGCCTGGACGACTTTGCATTACATAACAAGTTCACATGAATATTTCAATCACTAGCATATGCATATGTCAAAAGAAAACTAATTAACTAAGAAATTTTTTACTAATTAAAATCTAGTTATTAATCACTTTGATTAGCAGAATAAGTATAGAAAATAGAAATTTATTTGCACCAGCCTTAGGTGGTGGCTCCGTTGGAGCCCGGGTAGGCGCCAAGGGTTGCCGTGCCCTGGGTCCGCCCCTGGTTTGTGGTGCCATTTTCCCCTCTTTTGGTGCCTTTACGGGAGTGCCCCGTGGGACATATAGCTTACCGAGAGCTCAATACGAAGCTGTTGTATCGCGCGCGTGTGTGTGTTTTATTAAGTCATGAATAGCTGTCAGTTCAAATCTATTTTAAAATCTATTGAAAGACAAATTATTGTAAAACTTACTGATCTAACCTGTGATGTACTATGCCATGCTCGCTCAGTCGGCATAAATGATGCTCGATCCCGGCCGTCACAGGCTGATTATTTGACGATTGCCTGCTTGAGTCCCTCATTTGATGGTGATGGTAATAAATGACCGTACTAATGAACTGAAGACAAATTTCCATGATTGTTCCACACTAATGAACTTAAGATAAATTAAATGGTTTAATACTTGTCATTATCTAAGAGAACCCCGTGACATTTACCCCCTATGGCATTACTCCCACTGTATTTTAGTTTATGAGGTAAAATAAAATGATTTATTATTCACATGTTCGTAAGACAAATAAATCATGCAAACACCCCCGTAATCCATTCACAGTTCTAGATCCGTATAGGCGATGTTTGATAGAGCTTTAGATACAGCCCGGTGGTTCTCCCTGTGTTTTTAGTATAACATGTTTAGTAGCAAGAACTCGAGCTGTGTATTATTCTCTCTCCTTTATGGCAACTTGGTTCATGATGAAAAAGCTTAAAGGTCAAAGAATACACCCACCCTAATGAAATTAACATGTTATTTTGCAGAGAAAAAATATGTAATCGATTCAATATGCTGACTTTTAATTTTGGTATCAAATAAAGCATGGAAAAAGAAGAATTGGAGTAAAATGCAAAATTGGTCCATAAACTTAATTACCCATGGGTCTCGTTCAGGCTGTGATCTGTCAAAAATATGGACCCATGTCCTTAAACTTGATAAATTTGGTTTAAAAATTTAAAAAATATTCCGATTCATGTATTTTTTTTCTCCTATTGTGACACTATCACCATTTAGTCTGAGTAAATTATGGCCCCTTTTAATGGGTACCACACATTTCACACTACCTTGTAGCAAGGTACCTTGCGGTGAAACCCGTCCCTCTCCCAAGTTCAACACTTTCGACACAGCACTAGTGAGGAATTTACCCATCAATAGTGTGGAATCCGTTCCAGAGACGTTTACAGTGATGAGTATGTATGCATGAATGTGAGTCTCTATGTCTCTGCTATGTTGGTCCCATGTTAACCAAAGTTTTGCTCGAAATAAGTCCCCACAAGTAGGGAAGGATGTTAGGAAACTGCACATATCTCAAAAATTATAAAAATAAAGGTCAAACTTGCTGTATTTGTTTCAGCGATTTATACTAAAGAGTCATACACCACCTATACACCATCCAGCTCAGGGCTTTCTCCCTGGTCCCTGGATAATCCTTGATCTGCTGCTGCCGCTACAATAGTTCAAAGTAGTAACAAAAGTGAACTAAGCAGGCACTCTATATTAAGCTAGGATGAGAATACTCTACCTTCATTGACTTCCGTCAATTATTTTCCACTTTTTCTTAGCCAGATTAAGCAGTTCAATATCTCCGTCATCATATAGCACCTATTTGGCGATAGCAAACTTATAGTTAGCATATATAACAAACTTTGACAGGTATGGGCTTACACTACCATCGATGCAAATGTTGCATGATAAGAGTAGCTACTCTGAGTACGAAGTACTCTGCTGACTGGCGACAATAACTTTGACACAGGAATGCTAGATCGATATGGCAGTGGTATATGTTATCATATTAGCAGTTCACGGATAGCAGAACTAGCATCGGCTAACCGTCATTTCGTACTTTATGTGGCGTTGTGGAGCTTAATAAAAGTTATCAACGCATGACATTTTTTGACAAGGTGTCAACGCTTGGCACTAGATTAACTAAACATTTCACACCATGGCCGACATGCCTAGGCTCAATCCATCGATGATGTTGGGCATAGTCACTGGCGCCACAACAAACCTGTGGGAGGGTGCCGGTGTCCGCGGCTAAACCCTAGCCCCACTTTCCCACCGCTGCCCTTGCCACTCCAATCATCGCCGCCCTTCCCCACCCTCCTTCTCTACCCAACCCAGCGTCTGCTCTCACCACGATCAACGTCCAGTCACACATCCCCTTCGTCCCCGAGCTTGACCCACCGAACTACTCCACCTGGCATGAACTCTTTGTCACACTTGTTGGGATCCCTGCCCTTGGTCCCGCTGACGCTGCTAGGCCTGCTATCGACTACTCAGTCTGCTCCCTCATCTAAGCATTGGCGTCACTGCAGGTGATACGGATGATCACGAACCCGGGTGCCTCAACGTATACCATCTGGATGAAGGCCGCCAATCTCTTCCTCCACAATGGCTCATCGTGTGCTCTAGCTCTGGAAGCGAAGTTCCGCAACCTAGCCAGGGCACATTCCTTTGCTGGAGTACTCCACTAGCAAGAAGAACATCAAAGGTGGCCTTGCTGATGTGCAGCAGCATGTCACCGACGGCACCCTTGTGCTTACCCTGCTCTGAGGTGTCAACACACTGCTCTGTCCAATGGCGTCCATTATCAGGATGAATGACCCACTCCAGTCGTTCCTCATGGCCAGTCCTTCCTGGCCCTTGAGGAATTTGAGCTGGACCTCGCCTGGCCCGACGCCACTGCAAGCAAGCTCGGTGCACCAGCCAAGCCTCATGCACTGCCACAAGCTCCGGCTCCATCCAACCAGTGGCTGAATCAGAAGAACAAAAAAAACAACTGTTGCGGGGTTCCAACTACGCTGGTGGGGGTTGTTAGATGTATATGTATTCTTGTAGTTTCCCATTGTATAAGGGTTTTTGTGCATATTTATCAACACCTGTACATATATATATTCGGGCCTAGTGCCCTCATTATGAATACAAGTGCTTTTTATAACATGGTAGTAGAGCCAAGTTAGGTTTTCTTTTCCACGCACGTTAGACTTGCGTGCCCTCGATCGATCTTCATTGTGATCTATCGATTCTGATCTTCTCTGCTGCCCCATCTTCTTCTTTGGACAAGGCCCCGTCACCGACCGACGTGATCTCTGCTGCCCCGTCTTCTTCTCTGGACGAGGCACCGTCGCCGACCGACGTCGGAGTCCTCTCGGGTCTTCTGACTGCACCGAAGTCACCAACATCGCTGTCGTTGCTTCGTGCTGCCGCTCGATCCGCCAGAGCCGTCACCCGATTTGTCGCACCAGCTCGTCGATTGGTTGCGCCGCCACCTCAATTGGCTCCATTGCTGCCTCAATTGGTCCCGTCGTCGCCGCCACCGCTGCTACTGCCATGGATTTGGGTGTCGACTCAATCTATTTTTTTTTTTGAGCCGGCTCCGTCCACGACTCGGCTCGACTGAGTTGGCTCGGCTCTTCTAAGTCGGCTCGGCTTGGCAAGTGGTGCCGGCTCAGGTGTCGGCTCGGCTCGTGGTGCTGGCTCAGGAGTCGGCTCGGCTGTAAAAAAAAAAGCTTGTGCCGCTTTCTTTTGCGCTCTCGCAGTCGCTCGCTGCTGCTCCTTTCTGCACTCTTGTCGTCAACATGGCTTCTTAATCATCCTCATCCAGTAGGGTTGCTATTCTCTGTTGTCTGGTGGTTTTCAATGGCACTAACTATCGGGACTGGGTTCCTCGTCTTCGGATTCATTTGCGTGGTCTACGTCTTTAGGAGCTTTTGACTGAAGAGCTGACTAGTCCACCTCGTCCTACTGCTCCTACACAGTCTGTGCTTCCAGTTGAGCCTGTTCTTTCGGAAACAGCTACTGATGCTGAGAAGGTGGTGTAAGACAAGGCCCTTACTGATTTTGATGATGTTGTGAAGAGGTTATATACTGATTATGAGGATCGCATGGCCTCTTGTGAGTCTCAGTATGCTGCATACAGGGCATGGATTGATGATGATGCTCGAGCTGCTTCTATTCTTGTTGCTAGCATGGAGGATCAGTTTTCTGCGGATATTGTTGAGTTTGAGTATGCACATCAGATGTGGGCTTTCCTCATGAGCGTTATGAGCCCTCTAGACAGTCCACCTTTCTTGCTGCCATACGTCAGGAGAAGCTTGTTCGACAGGGTGATAGCACACTTGATGAGTTCTATGGTCAGATATCTGCTATTTGGCGCCATCTTGACACTCTTGGCCCTCAGTTGTCTCCTAGCACGTGTGAGTCCTGCCGGAGTCAGAAGAAGGATTTGGAGCTTCGTCGTGCTTATGATTTTTTTACTCACCTTCGTGGTGAGTATGAGCCACTCCGTGCTCAGCTCCTTCCTCGCCACCCTTGTGTCTCTTTGATGGAGGCTCTTGCTGATGTTCGTAATGCAGAGATTCGTCTTCGTGAGGCTGGTCTGCTACAATCTCCTTCAGTGCTGGCTGCTCACTCTTCCGCTCCTCCTATGGTGCCTTCTTCCACGGCGCCTTCTTCTGGGAGTCGAGGTGGCTCTAGTAGTCTTCAGTGTGACTATTGTGGTAAGGAGGGGCATGTGGAGTCTTACTATTACAGGAAGAAGAGGGAGAAGAAGGCTCAGACTCGTCGTTCTTCACAGGGTACTTCACACAGTACTGGTAGTGTTAGTGCTGGAGGCTCTCAGAGGGGTTCTGCTGGTTTAGACACACAGGAGATCTTCACGTTACTACATCACCTTGCGCCCTCTGCACCACCAGGAGCTGCTGGTTTTGTGACTTAGTCTTCTGCATTCACGGGTTTTGTTGCTGCTTCTCAGTCTTCTACTAATGGACCTTGTTCCTCTTCTACTCCAGCTACTTCTCCATGGATTCTTGACTCTGGTGCTTCTTTCCATATGACTCCATACCGCCCTTGTCTCTCTTCCATGGTTTCGTCACCTCCTTCTTGTTTCGTTCATCCAGCCGATGGATCTCCGCTTTATGTTGTAGGAAAGGGCACTCTTTTATCTGATTCTTTTTCTATTCATAATATATTTTGTGTACCTAATATAACCAAGTAGCTTATGTCAGCTAGTCAACTTACTGATCATGACTGTCATGTGATTCTTGACCCTGATTTTTGTTATATTCAGGATCATTGCATGGGTCAGGTAGTTGGTTCTGGCCTTAGGCATCTGTTGGCACTTCCCAAGTGCCCCTTTTATATGTGAATATTACCCCAATTAGAGCATAATTGATACTAATTTAGGCCATTTACCTGTGATATTGTCTATATATTTGTATATGCGTTATTTTGGAGCTTCATTGCAGAAACAGGTAAAATTGGTGATTAATGCGATGATGGAGAGGATAGGAGTCTAGAACCGACGAAAAGCACTGAAAAGGCCTAGTGCGCCGATCGGCGCAGTCCATGAGCCGATCGGCGCAAGGGTGTTTTGGCCCACAGAAGTGACCGAGGCCCATTCCACATGTTTATGGAAGTTTATCTGCACAAGACACTTCAAGAAGATTTATGGAACTTCAAGAAGATTTATGGAACTTCAAGAAGATTTATGGAACTTCAAGATCTCAACGTGCAGTACAAGACTTTATCTCGAAGGAAAAGACCCACATGGCAGCTGTGGAGGACAGAGGAACCGACTCGGGGAAGAAATCAGAGAAGACACGGCTTGCGCCGATCGGCGCAATCCTGCGCCGATCAGCTCAACCGCCTTATTTGCTAGAAATTGAGTCCTTTATGAGTAGAACCCCTATAAATACTTGTAAACCCTCACCGCAGAGAGGAGGAGGCGATAGAGGGACACCAGATCCATGAGTTAGAGCCACCAGGGCTTGCCCCGTTAGAATAGATCTCTAGATGAGTTTCAAGAACCATTAGAGTTAAGAGTTGATCCGTCAAGGTAGGCCATCTCGACAGGGATGAATCTTACTCTATGTATCTCAAATATGATTGAATATGTTGATGATGGTTTTGGTGATTTGTCTATCTTGATTCTATAATCATGCATCTGCTTATTCCAATTGCTTAGTTCTAGGCTAAGTAAGTAGATATTATCTTAATTGTGGTGATTAGGATAGTATTCAAACATCGTATTGATTATGGTTGCTTGATGATGCTAGTAGTGTGGTTTAGCGGTGACAGCACTAAGCTTGCGCAGCACTATTGGATAGTTGAGTAGGGTAAGATACTCGCGCGATTAAGGGTTTCCTCTCGGCAGCGATAAATCGGGAGCCGCTCGAAAAGCAGAGTAGTCTTACTCATTATCGGTTTTCATTGATCCATGTAATTATCCATTATGATGCTATTCAATTAGACTTTCTGGTTATGATCTCACTAGTAGATATCTGGCTACTCACTTAACAGCATAGGTTTACAAGATCTGGCACACTTTGGCTCAGATTCACTGGTGTACCGATCGGCTCAACTCCTACGCCGATCGGCGCAACAACTTTGGCTTAGATTCACCAGTGTGCCGATCGGCTCAATTCCTGCGCCGATCGGCGCAACCACAGATTTACTAGATCTTGCACACTTTGATTTAGTTTCACCAGTATGTCGATCGGCTCGACTCCTGCGCCGATCGGCGTAACAACAGATTTACTGTCTGGCGCACCTTTGCGCTGACCAGTCTCCCCCTCATGCAACCTGACTTTGACAGTAGCCTTGACTAGATCTTTTACTGTTAACTTTGTTTAATAAATCTCTAAGGTCCCAGTGGATTCGATAAACCTTGGAATACTCAATTCAAGGGAAAAAGTGCTACAATCGTACACCGTCCTCTTGCGGTATATAAGTGGGTGCGTAGATACGACCAACAGCATCGTGATTCACAGCATCTTTGGGAGCTGGACTCGCTTCATCTTCCTTCTGCTGCATCCGTCGATCTAGTTGGCTCTAGTTTTGCTGCATCATCGACCTCGTGTTTTGCTCAGTGACATCATCATTTGGGTCATATTTGTGGCTCTCGTTTGTCCACTATGATTCATCGTTGTCTTTTAGGGTCTGTTTCAGGTCATGAGTCTTCAAATCAGAGTCAGCGACGTCGGTTGGGCAAGCAGAAACAACTTCCCTACCATTCGAGTAAGTCTGTGAATCAGCGTCCATTTGATCTTGTTCATTCAGATGTATGCGGTCCAGCTCCTTTTGTTTC
The DNA here is from genome assembly GCA_030378355.1 of Eleusine indica. NCBI lineage: Eukaryota > Viridiplantae > Streptophyta > Magnoliopsida > Poales > Poaceae > Eleusine > Eleusine indica. The sequence goes on from CM059500.1 coordinate 34,574,385, forward strand.
AATAGGGGGGGATCGATATTATATACTTTTTATAGATGATTTTTCTCGCCACACATGGATTTATTTTATGAAATATCATAATGAGGCTTTATCCATCTATAAGACATTTACTGTTATGATTCGCACTCATTTTGACACATTCATTCGTGTTTTTCGTGCTAACTCTGTAGGAAAGTATCTTTCTGAAGCTCTTCGTCAGATTTTTTCTGAGCATGGCACTCTTGCTCAGTTTTCATGTCCTGGTGCTCATGCCCAGAATGGAGTTGCTGAGTACAAGAATTGACATCTTCTTGAGACTTCTCGTGCTCTCATGCTCGCCTCTTCTGTCTCCCTCATTTTTGGGCTGAGGCTGTCTCTACTGCCAATTATTTGGTTAATATTCAGCCTTCACCAGCCCTTCATGGTGGGATTCCTTATGAGCGTCTTTGTCAACACTTGCCAGATTACTCCAACCTTCGTCTTTTTGGTTGTGTGTGTTATGTGCTTCATGCCTCTCGTGAGCGCACAAAGTTGATCGCTCAGTCTGTTGAGTGTGTTTTTCTAGGCTATAGTGCTGAGCATAAGGGATATCGTTGTTGGGATCTAGTTGGTCGTCGGATGCGGGTTTCTTGGGATGTTGTTTTTGACGAGTCACGTCCTTACCTTCCTCGTCCATCATTGGACACCTCTCCTGCATCTTTAGTTGACCCACTTTCATTCATGACTTTGCCTGATGCCTCTATTGTTAGTACATGTCCCATGGTACCGACTTCTTCTCATGAGATGCCTTCTTTATCGGGGTCTTCTTTTAGAGAGTCTTCTTCTGGTCTTCTATGGACCCGGACGTTTTTGTGAAGCCACCAGTGACATAAGTCTATACTCGGTGGATTCATTCATCCACTGTTAAGCCCTCTTCTCCTAATATGCCACTCTCACCCGATGATCCATCTTATATGCTCGACGCTTCTTTTTCGACGGATTCTTTGCCTGAGCAGTTTCTCAGACGTGGCGATCGTACTCATCGATGTCCTGATTTCGTTTCTCCTTCAGTTTATTCTACTATGGTTCTTTCTGAACCTACCACTTATCGTGATGTTGTTCTTCATCAGGAATGGCAACACGCTATGGCTGAGGAGATTGCTGCCCTTCAGCGTACTGGTACGTGGGATCTTGTTCCCCTTCCAGCACATGTTCATCCTATTACCTGTAAGTGGGTCTATAAGGTGAAGACCCGCTCTGACGGTTCTCTTGAGCGCTATAAGGCTCGTCTTGTGGCTCGCGGCTTTCAGCAGGAGTATGACCGTGACTATGATGAGACCTTTGCGCCTGTAGCTCACATGACTACTGTCCGCACTCTTCTTGTTGTGGCCTCTGTTCATGAATGGTCTATCTCTCAGCTTGATGTCAAGAATGCTTTTCTTAATGGTGAACTACGTGAGGATATATATATATATATATATATATATATATATATATATATATATATATATATATATATATATATATATATATATATATATATATATATATATATATATATATATATATATATATATATATATATATATATATATATATATATGCGTCCACCACCTGCGTATTTTGTTCCTGAGGGTATGGTTTGTCGTCTTTGTCGCTCACTTTATGGCCTAAAGAAAGCTCCTCGTGCTTGTTTTCAACGCTTTGCTTCTGTGGTCACTGCTGCTGGTTTTTCTGCCAGTAATCATGATCCAGCTCTTTTTGTTCATACATCTGCTCGTGGTCGGACTCTTCTCCTTCTTTATGTTGATGATATGATCATTACTGAAGATGATTTTGAGTATATAACTTTTGTGAAGGCGCGTCTCAGTGGGAAGTTTTTTATTTCTGATTTTGCTCCTCTTTGTTACTTTCTTGGGATTGAGATTTCCTCTACACCTGAGTGGTTCTATCTGTCTCAAGAAAATTACATTAATGGCCTTCTTGATCGTTCTTCTCTCACTGATCATCGCACTGTTGATACTCCTATGGAGCTCAATGTTCACCTTCGTGCAACTGATGGTGAGCCTCTTCCTGATCCTACTCGCTATCCTCATATTGTGGGGAGTCTTGTTTATCTTGGCGTTACCCATCCTGATATCTCGCATGCTGGGCTTATCCTGAGTCAGTTTATTTTTGCTCCCACCCAGCTCCACTATACTCACTTGCTTCGAGTCTTGCGTTATCTTCGTGGGACTATATCTCGTCGCTTGTTCTTTCCACGCTCCAGCTCTTTACAGCTCCAGGCATATAGTGATGCTACTTGGGCTAGTGATTTCTCTGACCGTCGTTCTCTTTCTGTCTTTTGTGTGTTTCTTGGTGGTTCTCTCATTGCTTGGAAAACTAAGAAGCAGACAACAGTTTCTCGTTCGAGTGCTGAGGCTGAGTTGCGTGCTATGGCTCTTGTGACAGCAAAGGTTACTTGGTTATGTTGGTTGCTTCAGAATTTTGGTGTTTCTATTTCTATGTCGACTTCTCTATTTTCTGATAGTACAGATGCTATCAGTATGGCTCTTGATCCTGTGAAAGCATGAGCTCAGTAAGCATGTTGGTGTTGATGCTTTTTATACACGAGCTCGGGTACAGGATGGTATTGTTGCTCCTCAGTATGTGTCTTCATAGATTCAATTGGATGATTTGTTCACCAAGGCACAAACTGGAGCTAGGGTCAGGTTTTATCTCTCCAAACTCAGTGTTCTTGATCCACCCTGAGTTTGAGGGGGGGGGGATGTTAGATGTATATGTATTCTTGTAGTTTTGCCATTGTATAAGGGGTGTTGTGCATATTTACCAACACCTGTACATGTATATATTCGAGCCTAGTGCCCTCATTATGAATACAAGTGCTATTCATAACATGGGTGGTGGCTCCCCTCGCCCTTGGCTAAACCCATGGAATGGCTCCGTCTGCATGTAGCCATCCTCCTTAAGTCCAATTATCCTCGGTCCGCGTCCTTGCTTTGCGCCTGGTGTCGGCCTCGCCCAGACACACTTCACTATTACATGGGTTTTGGTGCCTCCGTGCACCTGTCCTCTATTTCCACCACTTCTTGCTCTCACTCCGAATCATTGTCTACAATGGTTCCTCCCTTCCTATTACTTTTTCTAGTTCTATCTCCTTTCCCACTACCTCTTGTTCTCTTACTTTGCACGACGTTCTAGTTTCGCCTAGTCTTATTACCAATCTAATTTCCGTTCACCATTCACTAGACAAGATTGGTGTTTTCTTCAATTTGACCCATTTCCTTTATCTGTGAATGACTGACCTGTACACCAAAGCCATGATCCACCAGTGCACTAGCTGTAGTGACCTTACCCCGTTTTCTCGGAGTCTGCCCATTCTGCTCTTGACATGGGTGCTGTGTTGGAAATCACTTGCCAACAATGTCTTGGACACCCTGGCGCTCAAGTTCTCTCCCGTCTGTGTGTTGATAAAGCTATTTCATTAGGTTTCAATAAACATGACAAGTTTGTGTGTCTCGCTTGTCAATTAGGTCATCACATTATATTGCCTTTTTCCCCCACCATGTAAAGAGCAAATAAACCTTTTGTCCTTTGTGGACGTCACCTCTTATGAGCATCTCTGGTTGCAAATACCTTGTTTGTTTACACGATTACACTCATTATTTGTGGATGTTTCCTCTCAAACTAAAATCTAACACCTTCAGTGTTTTGGGTTGAATCCCAGCCCACGACCACTCATTTGTTCAATCCTCACCGCACCAAAACCCTCTAGAACAGCACCCCACCAATCCCTCTTCAACGCTACGTCTACATACGACCATCTTTGAGTGTTTAGCTCTGATGCAACCCGAACCTTTCCACCACGATGCCCCCATAAACTTGCACCCGCTCCTCCGAATGTGTCTTTCTCAATTACCCAGAAAATCACAAAGGCTATAGGTGCCTTCATCTCTCTACAATCATGTGGTGTTCATCAATGAGCATACCTTCCCCTTTGCTTTACGCTCACAAGCACCACCGAGTGCATATGATTGCTTTACAGTAGATGATCCTCTGGCACCTATCATCCTGGTTCTCGGCACTAAGCCTGACTCAGCACAACCCACTCCTCCTACTATACCCGGCAAGGACACCTGGCGTCACTGTGCACACAGTACAACATAAGCAACCTACGGCTGGTCGGTAAACCGACCAATGTAGTCGATCGGTATATGTGGTGTCGGTAAAAGTTTTACTAATAGATTACCGCCTGACCATGGGTCGGGAAAGCGAAATCTTTACCGACGGGCGCACTGGGGAGCCAGCGAGCACGGTGGAGGGTAGGCGTGGGGAAGCAATTGAATGGGAGCAAGCGTGTGCAAGAGCTGGGATGCGAAGGTGCGAAATCTTTACTCTTTGATCCAAATTGGAAATCAGCTATGGTCGATGAGTTCATCGCACTCATTACCAATCAAATATAAGATCTTCTGTCACCTCCACCCAATGCTAACATTGTCTTCGGCTAATCATTGTACAGACACAAGCTCAATGTTGACGGTCCTTAAATGCAAAATATGACCGTCGTTTACCCGCAAGAATCACACAATTTGATCACCACCTTAGTGGTAGGAATTTATTACTAATTATTTCCACAAGTTTTGGTGACTTTGTGTATGCAGGAAGCAACCCATGGAGTTTAAATAAAATTCAAGGAAATTCAAGGAGAAAGCACACTTCCGGCCAATCAGGAGCAAGCACACGGATTAAGGAGCCCACCTTCAGCGCTTAACCGACGTAACTCCCTGTAATACCGCGCAAACCGTTGTCAGGGCCCACAGGACAGCCACCTGGAGAAAGCACAGGCCAGGAGGGGCCACCCCCAGGTCGGCCGACCTGGTCAGGTCGGCCGACCTGGCCGGGCGCCCTCTCCGCCTGGGCTTCCACGTGTTGGCTCCTCAGGACTCCCTGATGGCGGTTTGGGGGGATTCCGTGGCGGTTACTCCTCTGAAACCGACGTTAGGAGGCTATAAATAGAGGGTGAGGGACTTCACTCCAACACACACTCAAGATTGAAGATTTAGTGCTCCTCTTGCAAAGGCCAAGTGCTACTTAGCTAGTGCTTAGATTAGGAAAAGAGTGGAGTAGAGTTCGGAGGAGGCTTGGGCTTGTCTTCGCCTTCTCCACGCTTGTACTTCGACGACATTTGCCAATCATAGTAAGTGTCGAGATTTCCCCTCTTGCAGTTTACTTTTTACTTTAATTAAGTTATAGTTCTAGCTTGTGAGCTCGTTCATCGCTCTAAGTTCTTAGGGTGCCTTAGCCTGAATATTCGTTGCTAGAAGGTTAAGGTAGTAATCGATCGCATAGACGTGGTGTCTAGGCAGGAGGTTACCTTTGATTATTCGTTAGTCTACTGGTTCGTTGAGGTAGGCGGCAGGTGGTGACAGCTCTGTCCGTCCTCTGAAATCCTCCCCGCTAGGCTAGTGCGTAGGCTCTTGGCGGAAGTCGCCTGTGGATGCAGGGGTAAGTCCGTGCCCAACGCAAGCAAACTAGAGCATAGCTTAGTTAACGTAGGAACCTGACTCTTGGGACATCCTCTCTATCCTCTGCCTATCTTAATCAATCTCTGTGTCCTTGGGTGATTTAGTCCAACGATAGACACACACGTTCCTCGTGATTCGATACCCCGGAATACTCTGGGTGAAGTGCTACATCGGTCTTCCGTACGCTTGCGGATTTATTCGTAGACGTAAGAAAAACCAACAAGCATTTCTGGCGCCGTTGCCGGGGAACGGTTGCTGTTTTATCTGCGGACCCTAGTCACCCTCGTATCCCTTTTTATCTTTATTTTATTTTCCTTATCCCTACCATGGAGCAACCTTCTATCCAATCCTTCTCTGCTCCAAGGGGCGAGTTCTACGAGCCACCTTCATCTTCAAAACCAATCCTTTCTGATGGCTTCGAACTCCGCCCAGGCTTTATAGCCATGGTTCAGGCACAACCTTTCTCGGGGGTAGAAAACGAAAACCCACACCATCACCTGCGAGAATTTGAGCAATTGTGCTCGTGCATCCAAATCAGGGGTATGACACAAGAGACTCTCAAGTGGAAATTGTTTCCCTTTTCTCTTATAGAGAGGGCGAAGCAATGGTACACTCACACGGCAGAAAGCACGAATGGTGACTGGAAAGAGCTCCGGGACAAATTTTGTCTTGCGTTCTTCCCAATGTCACGAATCGTTTCTCTCCGTAGAGAGGTCTTCAACTTCGAGCAGGCCGAGAAAGAATCCTTAGGCACAGCTTGGGCTAGGTTCTCGCTTTTAGTGAAATCCGGTCCTGACTTGTCTATACCCGATCCCATGCTGCTACAGCATTTTCGGATGGGTCTCGACAAGGAATCTGCCCAATATCTCGACATAGCCGCCGGAGGTTCATTCATACACAAAACGGTCTCAGAAGGAAGAACCATCCTAGAACGCATTCTAGAAAACACCTCTTTCCTTGAGCCCACCAAACCCCCCTGCGAAGAAGCTACGCCGAGCCAGGAGACTCTCCAGCTAGCCGAATCTGACCCTGCTTCTTGCACATCTCAAGACTTAGCTAGTGAGCCTCCTCCTGAACCAGGAAATTCGGATGATGAAGAAATTCAGCCGTCCGAATTCCCTTTCATCATCGAGGATGATCTTTTCAAAGATTTCGGTAACACCTCGATGTATGCCATCCAACGAAAGCCTCAAACACCAGTTCCTTCCCCTGAACCTATAGAAGAACAATTCCTTAGGGACTCAGTGAAAGAACTAACAGCCATCATGAGTGATGAGTGGTCCCGAGAAAATGAGCAATGTTCCGAACTTGTTCGGATTATCTCATCCTCTACTACCATTCCTTGTATGGTTAGAGGCAGAGCTGTGGATGTCTGGTATAATCCCGCCGTAGGAATAAACATCGTTTCCGACTTCTTTGCCTTTGAGGTATTAGGAGACGAACCTCTGCTTCCTACGCAAAAGACCTTCAAAAGCCCTACCGGAGCCATCCTAGAAGGTTACGGGATTCTAAACAATGTGTCGATACGACACAAAGACGCTGAGGCCCTTCTGAACTTTCATGTCTTTGAGGTCCCAAGCTTTGATGTCCTCATCGGGCTTCCTTTAGAAAAACTCTTTACGGCAGCCTCATCCGGTAACCTTAGTGTCAACATCGGAGGAAAGGCTCTCTCAATCCCAATCTCCCGTTCGCGAAACACCATCGCTGAATTTCCTGATGAGAGAGACCTAACCGAAGAGGTGAAAGTGATTTCCCCTTTCGACCCTCCTGATACCCTCCTTGACCAAGACGCCGATCTTTTTACAGAAGAGGAGGATGATCTACAGGAAACTCTCGAGCTTCCAGAAGATGAACCACCGACTCGACCTCCCATCGAGTTAAAAACCTTACCCCCTGGCCTACGCTACGCTTTCCTACATGGTGACACGGAGTCCCCTGTCATCATTAGTGATAAGCTTTCGGAGGAGGAAACCAAGAAGCTGATCTCTGTCTTAGAGAAACATCGCTCTGTCTTTGGGTACTCCCTCCAAGACCTAAAGGGAATTAGTCCCACTCTCTGCACCCATCGCATCCCTCTTGACCCCGAGAGTACACCTTCTAGGGAACCTCAGAGGAGGTTAAATAATGCTATGCGCGAGGTTGTGAAGAAGGAAGTTCTAAAACTTCTGCATTCAGGGATCATATATCCCGTACCTCATAGTGAGTGGGTGAGCCCGGTACAAGTAGTGCCGAAGAAGGGAGGTATGACGGTCGTTAAGAATGATAAGAACGAGCTTATTCCCCAACGTACCGTCACGGGATGGAGGATGTGTATCGATTACAGAAAACTCAACAAGGCAACAAAGAAGGATCATTTCCCGCTGCCCTTCATCGATGAGATGTTAGAGCGGTTGGCAAACCATTCCTTCTTCTGTTTCCTTGATGGGTATTCTGGTTATCATCAGATTCCTATCCATCCCGATGATCAGAGTAAGACCACCTTCACGTGCCCGTATGGAACGTATGCCTACCGTAGGATGTCTTTTGGGTTGTGTAATGCACCCGCCTCTTTCCAACGGTGTATGATGTCCATATTCTCGGACATGATCGAGGAAATCATGGAAGTCTTCATGGATGACTTCTCAGTCTATGGGAAGACCTTCGATCACTGTCTCGAGAACTTGGACAGGGTCTTGACTCGATGCCAAGAAAAGGACCTGGTACTTAATTGGGAAAAGTGCCACTTTATGGTCCGAGAAGGCATAGTGCTAGGGCACTTAGTGTCCGAGAGAGGAATCGAGGTGGATAAGGCGAAAATAGAAGTTATCGAGCAACTTCCACCTCCGATCAACGTCAAGGGTATTCGTAGCTTTTTGGGGCATGCTGGGTTCTATCGACGATTCATCAAAGACTTTTCGAAAATCGCTAGACCCCTCACCAACCTCTTAGCTAAGGACGCGCCTTTTGACTTTGATGATGAGTGCTTGAAATCTTTTCATCTCTTGAAAAATGCACTCATCTCAGCTCCCATCATCCAACCCCCTGATTGGAAGCTGCCCTTTGAAATCATGTGCGATGCTAGTGACTATGCCGTAGGGGCCGTTCTCGGCCAAACTAAGGACAAGAAGCATCACGCAATAGCCTACGCCAGCAAAACCTTGACAGGAGCACAGCTCAACTACGCTACCACAGAAAAGGAGCTCCTGGCTGTGGTTTTTGCTATCGATAAGTTTAGATCTTATTTAGTTGGAGCAAAGGTAATTGTTTACACTGATCATGCTGCACTAAAGTACCTGCTCACTAAAAAAGATGCTAAACCAAGGCTCATCAGATGGATCCTCTTACTCCAAGAATTTGATCTTGAAATAAAAGATAAGAAAGGAGTAGAGAATTCCGTAGCAGATCATCTATCTCGTATGCAAGTCACTAACATGCAGGAACTACCAATCAACGACTTCCTACGAGATGATATGCTGTTAAAGGTTGCGGACTCCACACCCAGGTATGCAGATATCGTGAATTTCATGGTTACAGGGTATGTTCCGCCGGGGGAAAACCGAAAGAAGCTGGCCTATGAAAGTAGGCGACACCTTTGGGACGACCCATTCCTCTACAGGGTCTGTGCTGATGGTCTGTTGCGGCGATGCATCCCCACCATTGAGGGTGCACAGATAATTGAGAAGTGCCATGCAGCTTCGTACGGAGGACACTACGGCGTGTACCGGACGCAAGCAAAAATCTGGCAAAGTGGTTTCTATTGGCCGACGATGTATGAGGACACCAAGGAGTACATCAGGAGGTGCAGGAAATGCCAGAAGCATGGAGGAATCTCATCTCGCAACGCGATGCCCTTGACATACAACCAGCAAGTCGAACTTTTCGACGTCTGGGGCATCGACTTCATGGGACCCTTCCCAAGGTCCTATGATTGCGAGTATATCCTGGTGGCAGTCGACTACGTGTCAAAGTGGATTGAAGCATTGCCATGCAGAGCTGCAGATGCAAAGAGCGCACGGAAGATGCTCTATGAGATCATTTTCCCACGCTTCGGGGTACCAAGGATGGTGATTAGTGATGGAGGTTCACACTTCACGGATGAAGGATTCCGACACTTCCTGAGGGAACTCGGTTCCGACCATAACATTGCTACTCCATACCACCCCCAGACCAGCGGTCAGGCAGAGACCTCGAACAAGCAAATCAAGAACATCCTGCAGAAAACAGTGGAGGAAATGGGATCGGGATGGAAGAATAAGTTGCCAGATGCACTATGGGCATATCGCACTGCATACAAGACCCCCATAGGCATGTCTCCATTCCAGCTGGTCTACGGCAAGACTTGCCATCTGCCGGTAGAACTGGAACACAAGGCATACTGGGCAATAAAGAAATGGAATATGGATTCCAAAGAAGCAGGAAGGCACAGGATGAAGCAAATTTCTGAGTTGGAGGAATGGAGAGAAAAGGCGTATCACAGTGCCAGGATCTATAAAGAAAAGACCAAGAAATGGCACGACAAAAGGATACAGCCAAAGGATTTCAACCCTGGAGACAAGGTGCTACTCTTCAACTCAAGAGTGAAGCTGTTCGGCGACGGGAAGCTGCGAAGCAAATGGCTTGGGCCATATCTCGTCATTGACGTCGCGACACATGGAGCGGTCACACTCCAGGACAAGGAAGGGAACGCGTTTAAGGTAAACGGCCATCGACTTACACTCTTTTATGATTCTATTAAAAGTATAGGAGTTGAGGAGGACGTAGTCAATTTAATTGACTTCCGGGCCTACCCATAGCCTTTACGGGCACCTAAACTTAGAATCAAATTAAATTGCCGTACTTTTCCCCCTCCTTGGACCTCCCTTAGGCAGCCCACGAAGCAGCAGCCCTAGGGGGCCCACCACCAGGTCGGCCGACCTGGCCAGGTCGGGCGACCCCCTGGTGGCGCCGCCGCTTTCCGTTTTTCTCTCACGCGTTCCTCCAACTTCCCCCTTCGCCCTAATCGGAGATTCTCGCGGAGAATCGCGAATATACCGTCGGGGGACTCTCCTTTTAAGCAGAGGGGAGCGATGCTTTTCTCTCATCCCAAACCTTCCTGTGAACCTCTTCCAGAGCCCCCAACTTCGTCATGGCTGCCAAAAAGAGCACTTCCCAGGCTTCCTTGACCAGCTCCGCCCTTGCCCTTAGCGGGGAAATCACCCCCGCTAACCAAATTGTCCCGACCAACCTCGATCTCACCCTTGCCGAGATCGTTGAGCCTCTCGCCATTGAGCCTCCCCTGCGCCGCGAAGAGGAAAGGGCAGGCCGTACACGGTTTGCTGAACGGCGCAGCCCTTCCGCCACCCGCACATCGCAGCGGGCACTTTCGCCGACCCCGGCACGCACCATGACGACGCGGGGAACGTCGCCTGTACGGCGTCCTACCCCCGACATCAAGAGACCAACGACGGGCACTCTGGCGCACCGCAAGACGACACCCACCCGTCGTCTCCACAACGGGGATCCCTCTGCTCTCCTACCCAGGGAACACCTCGTTGAGACGCTTCGGGGCAGGGATGGGTCGCCATTCGGGTACAAGTACCGGATGGACTACATCCCCACGTCGCCAGAGCAGAAGGGACGGTTCACCAGCACCGGACCACGCACTGGACCGGGCAAGGGGAAAGTGCTCTTCCCTAAGCTCACTTCGGAGGACAAGCGGGAGATGGAGGAATCCATCGACTCCTCCCCGCAGAAGACCATCAGCCGCTTCCTCGACCCCCCGCCAATCACAGCGGAGGGCGGACACTATCAGGACAGCGGGGACGAGGCGACAGGTCCCTCCAAGGCCAAGCTTGCGCAGGACGTTCTCCTACTACGGGCGGAGAATAAGAGGCTGGCCAACAAGTTGGCGGAGGAGTTGGTTGATCGTGCTCAACTTGAGGATCGTGTGCAACGCCTCGAGGAGGGTATGAAAGACCTCCGCCGTGGCTTATGCGCTAAGATGGAGCGCATTTGTAGCCACATGGGAGAGCCCGACTTATATAAGGGCAAATGAATAGGCTCTCCCATATAATTTAGGAAAATAGGCGCTTAGTTTCCCTTTTTAGATTTTCTTCGTTTATTTCATTAAAATGTAATGCGCCTATAATAAAGGATTGAATAATGGAACCCACTGAGCCCATAAAGCCGGTGGGGTCCACCTTTGCTTTCACACTTTTTCCTTTTTGTTTGTGTCAAATAAAAAGAAGTCAGAAAACAAGTGTGGAGGAGGATTTGCGAAGTACGAACGCGCAAACGGACGGTCTACCCTGAGAAATACGTTGCACAGGGCGACACGAAGCGACACGACGAACCAGGGGACCAGAGGAGCATCTCCCAGGTCGGGCGACCTGACCAGGTCGGCCGACCCAGGCCTGGCTCCCCTCGGACCCCCACTTGGTCCATACTCTGGTTTGCACGTCCACTTCCCATTCCTCCCTGCCTCTCTGCTTATTTTCTCCTTGAATATGGAAAAATTAATAAATACTAAAAACCTGAATTTTCTCCATAATTCATTCTTTTTGATTTATCATCTTGCATGCTCCTTATTCCTAGAATGTTTGCCTGAATTTCCATGACTATATCTTTAGGAAAACATGCTACCTAGGACTATTGATTTATGTGATATGAATAGACTTTATGAATCTTCACTCTTATGCTTATAACTTGGGATTTTCTTTTGAAAATGATAAATTTGAAAGCCAACTCCTCAATGATAAAATTTATCCTACCAAGGCCAAATTTTGCTTATCAAAGATTGTGCTCTTTTGTGCTACTTATTAATTTATTGAGCCTTGTCAAAATTTTGAGACCCAAATTGAGATGCCTGTTATGCTTCATTTATCAAGTCTGAGTGCACATCCACCCCTATGCTAAAAACTTCTACACTGGAAGTTAGCATCTCCACCATCCATGAAAATAAAATACTCTGGAAGTTATGGGCTATCTAGTATTCAAAACAAAAAAAAAAAAAAAAAAAAAAAGAAAGAAAGATAGCCCATGATCTCATTTCAATGAGGGAATATTCAAAGGAGTATCCATCTTCCATCTACCAAATAAATGTGCACAGACTTGACTTATGAATCATGACTTGTTTTTCTCTTTGGATCCGAATTTTGACTTAGCAAGATATGAATTATAAGTATGCCACCATTTCAATCCTATTCTTGAGCTCCACATATACCATATTTAGAGATAGGACATGAAAGGCACAATGCCTTGGTGAGGAAAAATACACCTTTGAGCGACTAAGAGAATCATTTGAGGAGTATGGCTACTATTCTTTGATTGTGAAAATCTTTTCGAAAACCCAAGATACATAAGCAGAAGGAGCTGAGTTTTCGGAGTCAAGATTCGTTCCATTCATCAATATCCAAAGAAGGCATGCTAGACACTTCAAAAGCTCATGGAGATACAAGGTAATGCCTGGAATAATTTGCATGCTAGATTTGATTTATCAAGGTTTGAATTATCACTTAGTCCTTAGTCTTTAGTCCTTTACTCGAGGACGAGCAAAGGCTAAGTGTGGGGGAGTTTGTTGACGGTCCTTAAATGCAAAATATGACCGTCGTTTACCCGCAAGAATCACACAATTTGATCACCACCTTAGTGGTAGGAATTTATTACTAATTATTTCCACAAGTTTTGGTGACTTTGTGTATGCAGGAAGCAACCCATGGAGTTTAAATAAAATTCAAGGAAATTCAAGGAGAAAGCACACTTCCGGCCAATCAGGAGCAAGCACACGGATTAAGGAGCCCACCTTCAGCGCTTAACCGACGTAACTCCCTGTAATACCGCGCAAACCGTTGTCAGGGCCCACAGGACAGCCACCTGGAGAAAGCACAGGCCAGGAGGGGCCACCCCCAGGTCGGCCGACCTGGTCAGGTCGGCCGACCTGGCCGGGCGCCCTCTCCGCCTGGGCTTCCACGTGTTGGCTCCTCAGGACTCCCTGATGGCGGTTTGGGGGGATTCCGTGGCGGTTACTCCTCTGAAACCGACGTTAGGAGGCTATAAATAGAGGATGAGGGACTTCACTCCAACACACACTCAAGATTGAAGATTTAGTGCTCCTCTTGCAAAGGCCAAGTGCTACTTAGCTAGTGCTTAGATTAGGAAAAGAGTGGAGTAGAGTTCGGAGGAGGCTTGGGCTTGTCTTCGCCTTCTCCACGCTTGTACTTCGACGACATTTGCCAATCATAGTAAGTGTCGAGATTTCCCCTCTTGCAGTTTACTTTTTACTTTAATTAAGTTATAGTTCTAGCTTGTGAGCTCGTTCATCGCTCTAAGTTCTTAGGGTGCCTTAGCCTGAATATTCGTTGCTAGAAGGTTAAGGTAGTAATCGATCGCATAGACGTGGTGTCTAGGCAGGAGGTTACCTTTGATTATTCGTTAGTCTACTGGTTCGTTGAGGTAGGCGGCAGGTGGTGACAGCTCTGTCCGTCCTCTGAAATCCTCCCCGCTAGGCTAGTGCGTAGGCTCTTGGCGGAAGTCGCCTGTGGATGCAGGGGTAAGTCCGTGCCCAACGCAAGCAAACTAGAGCATAGCTTAGTTAACGTAGGAACCTGACTCTTGGGACATCCTCTCTATCCTCTGCCTATCTTAATCAATCTCTGTGTCCTTGGGTGATTTAGTCCAACGATAGACACACACGTTCCTCGTGATTCGATACCCCGGAATACTCTGGGTGAAGTGCTACATCGGTCTTCCGTACGCTTGCGGATTTATTCGTAGACGTAAGAAAAACCAACACTCAATGAAGATGGTACCTTGGCATGCTATAAAGCTCGGTGGGTTGTTCATAGATTATCTCAGCAACAGGGCATCGATTATAATGAGATGTTTAGCCTTGTCATCAAGCCAGTTTCTATTCGCACGATATTGTCTCTAGTTGTCTCCAGTGATTGGACCATTCACTAGTTGGATGTCAAAATGTCTTCTTGCATGGCACTATCTGTGAGACGGTCTACTATTAGCAGCCACCTTGTTTTGTTGACCAACTCACCCTCATTCGCCTTGTTTTGTTGACCAACTCACCCTCATCATGTGTGTCGTCTCAGCCAAGCTTTGTACGAGCTCAAGCAAGCTCCATGAGATTGACCTGTAGTTCGTTCCGGAATGCGTTGCTCTTGGTGCCATACGCGTTCTTCATGTTCCTACTTCTCGTCAATGTGTGGGCATCTTCACCCCAACAAACTGCCAACCGTTATATTTACTGATTTTTAGTCCAGTCTCAACGTCCTTCCTCTCCTAGTTGTGACTACGGGAGGGTGAAATTCATGTATGTATTACTTCCTATGCAAGTCACCCATCTAGGGTTGTTGTATTATAAATATTCAACTAATCAATGGAAAACATATCGTGGTTATTCTCCCCAAACTCTCCTTTCAATGAGCGCAGGTCTAGGTATTCCATTAACAAGTACGATGGCACAACCAGCTACCATAAGCGTGAATTTCCAAAGTACGATGGCAAGGGTGATCCCCTCCTGGGGCCCAGACGTTGTGACCAATTCTTTTGTGTTCATCGCATGCCAGAACACATAAAGGTCACCCTCATGTCGTTCCACCTTCTTGACAACACGCACCTATGGTACCACATGGTTGGGCTTGATAACAGCCTACCTTCATGGCCCTGGTTCCGTGCAGCTGATTAACATGTGCTTTGGCCCACCACTCACGAACAACCCACTGGGCAAATTGCCTTTGCTCTGTTCTAATGGCTTAGTCGCTGATTACTACAACCGCTTCACCATTCTTGTCGGCTGCACGGAGGGCCTCTCAGAGATGTAGCGAACATTGCCCTCTCAGCTCTTCATGGTCGGCCTGGGCCACCTACTCCGTACGGATATTGTCCTCGAGCGCCCATGCAAGCTTTATGACCATTGGAGTTTAGAAACCTCGAGATATGAATGTTTTGATGATCGAATAACAATATGAAATGTGTGATAATGTCTACACTTATTGTTGTGAGTGTAGGACCATCATATAATCTTTACATGAACTTGTTGATCCCCTTCGTGATTGATCGTGACTCGAAGGATTGCCATGCAGATCTTGATGAGGAGTCACAGTGCTGAAGATGGATCGAGGATAAGAATAGCTACATCCAAGTGTGTTGTCATCACTTGGCTAGAGTGTAGGTTGAGCCCATACTAAACACGAGACTATCAAGAGGATACGAGTCATGTCTTTTAGGTCTCACTAGTGTTAAAAGTGGTAGGATGCTCAATGAGTCTCTTGGACACTAGAGGAGATAATGGAGATGACGAAAGACCAAGGTGGTGAAGCTTGGAAACAAGATCAAGGGCAGGGCCGGCCCTGGGGTGGTGCGACCACACCGACCCTCGAAAAAGTTGAGGGCCCACATCTAAGATGAAATAGCATAAGATAGAAAGTGACAAAGCCGGGCTGCAGCTTATAACTTCGTCGCCGATTATCCCTACTCTCAATTTCTTCGATCTCTGGTTCTCATTTGCGTCGTTCAGTGGCCAGTACCATGGCCATGGACCATGGTGGTCGTACTTTTCCGTGTAGTTGCCTCTGTTGTGTCCAACGAGGAAGAAACCAATGAGAGGGTATGATGATGGGCTGGCAGGCCTTGGATGGTGGGCCACATAACCCAAAAGAAAGCCCGATTAGGCTGCTTGGAGAGACATTTTAATATAAATAATAGAATTAAAATAATGTTTTTGAATAATCAATATATTTTATTAAATTAAAGCGGCCCCAAACTTGATTTCGCACTGGGCCTCTAAAATGTTTGGGTCGGCCCTGGTCGAGGGGGATGAATGGGTTTTAGCTTTAGATTAGAAAAGGGCCCCAAACTCGATTTCGCACTGGGCCTCCAAAATGTTAGGGCCGACCCTGGTCAAGGGGGATGAGCGGGTTTTAGCTTTAGATTAGATCACCATAGGATACGGTGAGGGCTAAGAAGTTTAGCAGAGGAGTCAGGCAGTTGAGGTCACCGTATGACCAAAGAGAGGTCACTATCGCGTACGGTGATTGAAGGAGATGGCATCCAGAAAAGATGGACTCTTTAACACCAAGTATGTGGGTGTCATTGTATGATACAGAGAGGTTTGTGCAAAGAGTTTGTAAGTCTTTAGACAGAAACACGAAAGTCATTCTTTGGACATACGAAACAGGGATCACCAAAGATACAATGACTCAAAGAGGTCGCCGTATGATACGATGGACTGGAGAAGAATTATATAGAGGGATGAGAAAACATGTTGATATGTGTCATGGTTTAGAATATGTGATAAGTAATTAACATTGGATGATTTGGTGTTTGAGTTGAAATGCGAGAATCTAGGGATTACATGAGTTTATGCATGTCATTATTTTGACTAACCGGAGTTGGTGAGGATGTTGGAGAGTTTGCAGGAGATGAGAAATATGTTTGCTTGTCTTATGATGTGCAGGTCACTAGAGTCAACTTAGCGGTCAACGGCGAGAGGATCGGACACAAGTAGGAGACTTGGGGCCAGATGTTCGGGAGGTCGGGTGGAGTCAAGGATGATCCACACCGTACACGTGGAGAGGTAAGAAGCACGGATGGTTTCGTCAAGGCGAAGCAAAATTATGAAGGGCTCGATGGCGTTCGGGCGAAGGAAAACGAGTTGGACGGTTTTGCCTCTGGTGGTAGATGGTAATATAATATAGGTCAAGGATAGAAGTGTCTTGAACTCTAGGCCTATATAAAAAGAGGTGTGACTGGTGAGAGAGATGCCTCTTCCTATTAGTCTTGTGTTAGGTTTTTATTCTGAATGCTAGGAGAGGTCTTCATGTATTAGTGGAGAGTAGAGAGTATGTGAGAGACATCTCTTTCTCTTCTAAAAAGCGAGAGAAAAAGGATGGCTTCCTAGCCATATATACATGTATCTTGAAAGTATAAATTATTGATATGAGATTCAAATTCGTGCACAACTTTCTCCAATTCTTCTCAATCCCGAATTTCCCATTTATTCCATTTTCGGAGCTATTTTTTATGGAATTTTCGTTCTCCGATCTGGCTGCGTTTTGGGTCGGATTTTCTTGGCGATATTGGTGCTAGGACACGTGAGAAGTAATATTGGCCTGGGATTGAATCAATCTCCTCACGAGCTCCTCTTAATTTCAGTTTTTCCGAGTTCTTCCTCATTTGCTAGGGTTTCACGAAATCCTGAAATTGATGCCAAAATCTTAGATCTTTGATGGGGCTTTCACTTGGATTGTATCAGAGATGATGGATTGAGCCTGTAGTTATTGTTTCGTGATTTATGGAGCTGGAATGATAGAGTTTTTGGGAATTATTTGCAGAGCTCGAGTTGTTGTTTCATCTCTGTTCTGGACAGAGCGAAAGCAATGAGCAGGCTGTTGTTGCCTTGTCCTTCAGTAGCACGGTTGCAGAAAATGTTCATTGGTTCTTGCCGAATAGCTGCTTTGTAGTGTTCTTTGCCTTTGCCTTGATCTTGGATTGGTCTGCCACCTGCTTGTGTAGTGCGACCGTTCTTGCTCTGTTGTGTCTGCAGGTCTGAAGAAGTTCTACCGAGCAGCGACGAGCTCGTGTTGTGAAGGAGCAGACTCCAGCTGACTCTGTGCGACGAGCAATACAGCACGACGACGTCCAGCTCACAAGCTCCTACGGCAAGTGACTCGGGCTGCTTGTTTTTGTTGTCAATTCTTGGAGAGCTCGTTTTGTCTTTGTGTGCAGGTCTGAACAGAAGACGCTAGTGGTTGTGCCGGGCCTCATCGATTCGCAAGACGCAGCTCTGCTCAGAGCACCTATGCCACTTGCCTGTGTGTTCTGCTGTGTTAGCTCTGAAGAAGTGAGCAATTAGCCTTGGTGATCGGCTCCAGCAGAAACTACAACGACACAAGCAGCTGAGCGGCGACATGGATGATGGAGCACGCGGCAGACGAGCATACACCAAGCTGAGAAAGTGACAGGTTCAAAGAAGTACAGCTAAGCAGCAGCGATAAGCTCGCAAGGAGCGCGCACTGGATTGATGCTGGCCAACGGCAGTTGTGAGTTTCAGTATCTTCGTGTTTGTCTGCAGTGACAGGAGAAGGCGACTCTCTGATCTCCATCCCAATGGCAAGTAGCTGACTCGTTTTCATGCCCTGTGTAATTCCGTATGAGAGCTAACTGATGCATGCCTCCAATGTTTATTATCTTACTCTTGTGGTAAAACACAAATAGCTGGTTTGTTTGTCTGTTAGCATCTTGTAGACTGTAGCACATATTCGATCAGCAACTTCATTTGTTTATTCACATTGCTAGTGAGCTCGTAGACATTCTGTTTGCATCAATGCGCAAGTTTTCTTTTTATAAACTAATCAGCTGGCTTATGCATGCACTTCGGCTGAAGCTCTCCAAGTAAATATTTGTTTATTCCTTTTTACAATAATCGGCTATTGCTCTATCTTAGTTAATCTTGCAAGTTTACTAGGACAGGGAG
Source organism: Eleusine indica (assembly GCA_030378355.1). Taxonomy (NCBI): domain Eukaryota; kingdom Viridiplantae; phylum Streptophyta; class Magnoliopsida; order Poales; family Poaceae; genus Eleusine; species Eleusine indica. The sequence goes on from CM059500.1 coordinate 34,593,309, forward strand.
CACTTCGTGTTTTACTTGTTTGCTACAGTGAGCAAGTACATGTATTTATCACTAGTTGTTTAGCTGCTTGTTTTTCTACCTGAGCTATTTCTTGTATCGGGTAGTAGTAGACCACTGTATTAGCTTTGGTACTTGTCTGTTTTGTGTATCTACTATTAGTCTTGTCTGCATGTCATGTTTCCGGTTAGGAGCACAGTGCTAGTGTTATTTGTAATAGCCTCATTTATCTAGTATGCTTCCGCATTACATTGAGGATTTCTCTGACCTATTTCAACAGTTTGTATGTCCGTTGCGGCTACAAGATCATGGTAGGTTGGAAGAGAGACATGTCGGGTGAAATATAGGAAAGGCCATCTGTTTTGTAAGAAATTTGTCGAGGTGCCTATTCAACCCCCCTCCCCCTCTAGTTGCCTTACTCGGTCCTACAAGGAGATGTACCTTTATTAAGAATTTGAGCCCATATGATTGAGGATGAAGTCACTGTATAGTATGATAAACCTAGTCATTCAACATATAGTGTTAAAGTTTGAATACTTCGAGGTTACCGTATTATATGTTGGGTATGTCTTCAGTAGAGTACTTTTTGACAACGGCTAGTGGAGTGCTTTAAGCTTATAAATAGCTATTGCCTAGCTCTTGGAAAGCTCAATTGGCTATTTGGATTGTTGGAGGAATCAGTAGAGAGCCAAGAGGAGAAGAAAGAATACTTGTGCAAAGATTGAGAGTCATCTTTCTAGTGTCAAAAAGAGTTACAAGAGCATCCTTTCATTTCTAGCCTATTAAGATTGTAGAGAGTGATTTGTGTTATTACTCTTGGTCTACGGCAGTGTCTAGACCGGTTAGTTGTTGGTGATCGAGCCTATTGTGATTATTTCGAAGCGAAAAAGATGTCGTGTGAGACTATCAATACTAGTGCCACAAGAAGCAGGGCTCAGGTGTGACCAATTAGTTGCATTCAAAGAAGCATGGGTTTCGGTTACTCGAGTTTGTTAGTATTGGATATGTTAGTTGAGATTTTGGATTGCCTCTATGTTATATATACATATATGTACAATTTTAGGTTAGATTATCATGTATTCAGTTAGACTTAAACTAGTTGCCTCGAAAGGTGCAGCGCCATCAAGGCTCCGCCACGCCGCTGAGGTCCAAGGCCATGCTCAATTACTTATTTCAAGTCCAATCTCCAGCGTACCAACAACTCCCCACTCTCCCATTCTCGTGACACCATCTGTCTTATTCACGAATAATTGGCAACTAACAAAGTAATAAGACCACAACAAAGCTCTAATATAACAAGGATCAGGGATCAAACAGATTATAGCATATCATGACAAATAAATACAAAAGAGAATTTACCGTATGTCTTCTCTTTGATGAATCGTGCGATCGCACAACACCTTCATAAAACCTAATCAATAATAACAAAACAATCTATCAATACCAAAGGCCACCTTGAGAAGCAACAATATAATAATAACAGCTTATGTATGATATTGCACAAACAAGGAACATAGTTTCTATCTAAAGGCCACCAAACTTCTATCTGGTGTCCTACTAAATCTATGCTGCTTCAGTCATGTGCACAGCACTGCAGGCATTAGTCAGTGCTTAGCATTAGGCAAGAAGTCATGATGGAAACATCTACTAAAACTTGCACAAATTTGAATATGGTTATAAACACAAACTTGCATGGTGCCTGACATTATTTACTATATCGCATTGGGCTTGTGAAATGCTTATAGAATAAGAGTAAACTTGTAACATACCTTTCCTAAACTGTAAATCGATTTTGACTTGCGCCTTTTGCGTGGCTCGTCTAGCCAGCCATCCCACAGCAGTTCTCCCGTCACTGTCTGCAGCAGCAAACTTCTGACAAAGTTCAAAAGTACTAAAGAAAATCAGAAACCAAACTTATACAAAAGGTTCCAGTTCCACACATGCTCACCACAGAGTTGGAAAGAAACTACATTTCAACCACTATTTAAGAACTCGGTATGTATTGTCCATACTTTCTTTGCATACAGCCATCTTTACTATCACCGATACTAACACCTCCATCTTTTGATTCATCTTTACTACCATGCTTTATTTGAGGAGTGATTTTATCTATGTTTACAAAATACATTAGAAAATCATTGTGGTATACTTGCCCAGTTCACTTGGTTCATCTTTACTGCCTCCTACTTAAAGTCATCTATTCTTAGAAATTAATCTGCTGCGTTATGCCTTGTGGTATACTTGCCCATCATTTCTATCTTTACATTCATTGGATGCTCTTTTTGGAATAAACAAATCCAGTTCACTTGGTTTTAATGTCGCTTACCAATCCTGGCACATTATCACCATGCCTAGCATTATCCACCTTCAGGTCTATCAGGAGTTCCATCATGTTTCCTTCAAGTCCATATAGAAGTGAAGGAAAGAAACTGGATATTGCCTGCAATGGGAACAGTACACCTTAGTGTGACTATGAATGCATAGAGGTAAATTAGAACAATACAATCATAGACAATCAGACAATTTTGGATGTCTCTTACCAATCCTGGCACGTTATCACCATGCCCAGCATTATCCACCTTCAGGTCTATCAGGAGTTCCATCATGTTTCCTTCAAGTCCATATAGAAGTGAAGGAAAGAAACTGGATATTGCCTGCAATGGGAACAGTACACCTTATTGTGACTCTGAATGCACAGAGGTAAATTAGAACAATACAATCATAGACAATCAGACAATTTTGGGACTTGCTAATTTTCAGCTGACTGAAAGTTTAGGAACTTTCAATCACCGTTTTGAGTCATCGGATTTAGATCCAATGGTTCATAATTATTATACAAATAATTTTATAAAAGAAAATAAAAAGACAAAGTAACAAACTATTGACTGAAAGCTTTTATAGGCATAAGAGGCCTCCACTTGGGGAAAAAAGAGAAAGAAAATAGTGATTGGCTGAATTACAACCTAAAAGCGGCAATCATCTGCTTTGCTCCAATTTTCATCATTCATCGACCATCACTGTATGTGGAATGTGTCATGAGACATTTCAAATCATTTCAATCCTCAATTAACCAAATACTAGCAGATATTTCAAGTGGACCCTTCAACCTGGTCAGTGGCATTCACATCAGTAGAATTGTATTGGAACCTAGCCGCTTGTGCTCATTGTATCCACAAGTAAATTGCATTTATCTGATCCATCGGCAAGCATTCCACATCACCACAAGTTTTTTCTGTCATGCTACAGCAGGTATGTAGAAATAGGATTAGTTTTGAACTTCCATGACCCGTGACCGTGACCTATTAGATTGTGATCTACTCCTTTATCATATTTTGATGTAGCAGACTACAAGTTTACCATTGATCTACTGCTTTATAATATTTTAACTAAATGTCGTCGGAACAAATAAGTGTCTGGCCTGCTACATTAACTCTCAACCATCAGGCTACAACAACAAATGAATAGACCGACAAACATAATCTCTTCAATCCAGAATTTTTTTTTTGTGTAGCTAACATACAAGGAACAACTGAATGTGGCTACAGGTTTCTAAAAAATTAACAAAGTACAATTTGTCAAAACAAAACATATTCACCAAGATACTGTAAAATATAGCTAGAATGGCTCAGTCCCCGCACCCCCCTGCCCCGGCGCTCTCACCCCCACCAGCCCCACACCGGCGCTGACTCCTGGCCCGGCAGCCACCAAGACCCCTTGCCCTGCTTCCCAAGCACCGGGTTCCGCCTCGCCCTTTGTTCTGCCAACAGGGCGCTCAAAGGCGGCACAGTGGAGCGAGTCCTCCCCTCCCTCTGAGTGCGATGGTTCATGTTTTTTTTTTGATTGAAACAGGAGGGGCAGAGCCCCTACTGGTTATATATTAATAAAAAAGAACAAAAAAAGTACAGGTAGTTTCAGGGTACAAAAAAACAAAAGATAAGAAAGGACAGCATCAGAGAAGGGTTTCTAGCCATTGTTGTATGTGGGATAATATTTGCTCTTCGCTCCAAGGATAACCAAGGCGAAATCTTCCTTGAAATCTTCTTTGCAACTTTGCACTGAAGGGTCTTGACCATTGAAGAGCCAATTATTCCTTTGCTTCCATATGCACCAAGACATCGTTATTATGATTTCCATATAGAAGGGGACCTGCAATGTTCTTCTTAATATGCTAACCATTCTTTTTGGGGACAGTGTATTTGGGAAGGAAATTCCAATAGTTTGCCAGCAAGCTCTGGCAAAACTACATCTGAGGAATAGATGTTTCAAAGTTTCTTCTTTCTGAAGGATACATAGTTCACAAACGTAGGAATCCAAAATCATATTTTTCCTTCGCAAGAGACCTTGAGTGTTCAGTCTATCACTAAGTAATAACCAGAAGAAGACTTTATGTTTTAGTTGACAACATGATCTCCAAATCCATTTATAAGCAAGGTGTGTCACTGGGGAACCCATGAGATGTTTGTATGCCTTTGATGAAGAGTAGTTATCTTGTCCCCATATATATGTCCACTTATCCAGGCCCATGTTATTATTCATTGCTTGTAGAAAAATGTCCAAGTCATAGAATTGAGCAAAGGCTTGTTCTGACAGAGGAAGGTGAAACAAGTTTGAAAGATCTTGATGTTGCATAACTGCTTGCAGAGTGATGTTCTCAGTCTTGGCAAAAGAGTAGAGTTCTGGATTACAAAGCTTCCAAATTTGACCATTCCAAAGGTCGTGCCAGAATAGAATTGATGTTCCATCTCCTAGAATTGCATGAGCTAAATCTTTATATTTTGTAAGTAATTTTAGTATATTCCTCCACCAGTGTGGTCCCTTTTTCCTTTCAGATGGAAGTTGACCATTTCCATAATAATTAGTCCATACTAACTGTACCCCAGGTAAATCCGCTTTTGTATAAAACTTATGCAAGTTTTTTAGTAAAAACGCTTCATTCTGTATTCTCAACCTAATAATTTCCAGTCTACCTTTATTTTTTGGCCTTGTTACCAGCTTCCATGCAGCAAGTGGAGGTTTTGATGCATTTAAATCTGAACCTCTCCAAAGGCAGTGCCTTCTGTATTTGTCAATTTTGTTGATCACGGCAATTGGGATCCTTATTGTGCACATGTAATACGTAGGCAGAGAAGAGAGCACCGAGTTTACCATTTGCAGCTTTCCACCTTGTGATAGAAAAATTGATGTACAAAGCAGTCTCTTTTCAATACGTTGAACAATTGGCAGGCAGTCTTGAATTGAAGGTTGTGTAAGACCCAAAAGCACACCAACGTATGTAAAAGGTAATGAGCCAATCTGACAACCAAAAGTTGCAGCAAGATGATGCATTCTTTCATCAGATACATTTATAGGGACCATTTGCGATTTGTTATAGTTGACCTTCAACCCAGTAGAGGTAGCAAAGGTGTTAAGAAGAGCCTTTAGGACAAACAGTTGTTGAGAGCAAGCTTCCATTATCAATAGAGTATCATCAGCATACTGGGAAGTCCTGTGTATAACCGACTTGTACAGGTAATCTTAACAAGTTCATATCCTTTGCTCTGTTTACTATACTTTGTAGAAGATCTGCTGCCAAAACAAAGAGCAGGGGGGATAGAGGATCACCCTGCCTCACACCTCTTCTACAATGAAAAACTTTTCCTGGAACCCCATTTAAAAGTACTGCTGAAGTTCTAGATGTTAAGATTCCTCTAATCCACTATTGCCATCTATTTCCAAACCCTTTATGTTGCAAGATTTTCAATATAACTTCAGCCTCTATTTTATCAAAAGCCTTTTCAAAGTCCAGCTTTAGTATGGTCATCTCTTTCTTGGATTTATGACAGAGGTGGAGGTACTCAAAAGTCCAGGCTAGGCAATCCTGTATTGACCTTGATTTGATGAACCCATACTGATTTTAGTGAATGATTACTAGTTGCAATCTATCATCTAGAATTTTTATGATGAGCTTAATCGAAGAGTTTAGCAATGAGATCAGTCTATTGTCATTTACAGTACTATGAGAATCATGCTTTAAAATTAATGTGATATATGATCCATTGATGCTCTATAGGCAATGGTTGTTGTCATAAAATGCCTGACATAGGTCATAAAAGTTTTGAGCAATGACAGGCCAACATTTTTTCATGAAGTCTGAATTGAAGCAGTCTGGTCCTGGAGATTTGTCTGAAGACATATTTGCGATAATTCTGTCAATTTCCTCTTTTGTGAATGGTTCATCCAGAACCTCTAGATCATGAACCATTGTCAACAAGTCACTTAAATCAAAATGCATTTCAGTAAACTCAGTAGTTGCTAACCTTTCTTTGTAAGATTCCCAGAGTAATGTGGCTTTTCCTTCATGTGAGAAGATTTTTGTTCCTTCTTCATCTTTTAGTGAAGTGATTGCTTTCCTCTTATTGAGAATTGTAGCAGTTGCATAAAAGAATTTAGTATTTTCATCCCCAAGCTTGACCCACTTTATCTTTCCTCTTTGCTTCCAATATGCAAGTTGTTGTTGTAAAAGTTGCTCCAGGTTTTCTCTTAGGATCTTTCTGAAATTCCATTCCTCCAGTGAGAGATCTCTAAACTCTTTTTAGTGTGTCCAGCAGCAAAATGATAGCCTTATTATTGGAGATTGTTGCTGCCAGATTTGATAACTGTCTTTGCCACGCCTTCAGGACTCTTCTCAAATTTTTAAACTTTGCAATAACTCTTCTTGCCTTATCCACCTGTGACACAGGAATATGCCATCCATGCTGCATTACTTGCCAGAATTCATCATGTTGCAACCAGTAGTTTTCAAATCTGAAGATTCAGGCTTTAGGGATGTCTGTGCTTATGCTAATCATGCATAGTGAATGATCTGAAGTGTCCCTAGTTAAGGTAGAGGCTGTTGAACCTGGATAATTTGCAAACCATGAGGCTGACCCAAAGAACCAATCCAGTCTTTCAAGTAGAGGGTTTTCCTGCATATTTCACCAAGTGAATTTGTTGCCTTGTAATGGCAATTCTTCTAGCCCCAGATTACTAATTGCTGCGTTGAACTCCATCATGAGTTGAATATTTCCCCCTGGTTTATTCCTGTCAGTTGGTCTTCTAATGAGATTAAAATCACCTACCAGTAGCCAATCATCATCTTCATTTAAATCCATGCTATTAAACTAATGCAAAAACTGTTGTCTGCCTTTAGTAGTACAGGGTGCATAGATATTAAGTAAGTTCCATCTTGCACCTGAGTAATGAGACATGAACTCTATCCCCATTGCAAAATCATTTTGTAAAATCTTCTGCCCTATGAATCTCGACCCTTTCCAAATAACTATGGTCCCCCCTGAGGCTCCTACTGAAGGAAGATATTCAAAACAATCAAATTGACTTGGGCAAAAGTTCCTTATGTATGAAGCATAAAAATGTTGTCTCTTGGTCTCTTGAATACAAATAATGTCACAATCCAATTCAATGATCTTGCTTCTGATTGCTGTCCATTTAACATCTGAGTTTATTCCTCTAACATTCCAACATAGAATGTTCCGTCTCCTTAATTGATTACTATTGTTTTGTTGATCCATAAACACAAAGTATAAGTAACCAAAAATCTATGTATGCAATACACAGATACGAGCTTTAAGAAAGCATCACTGATCTAGAAGGGACCAGTAAACATACTGGAAAGGACCAGATCCACTTGATTACCACTGCAGATAACATCAACATAGAGACATCCATAGCCATAAAGTTTAGAAATCCAAACTGTTCCACAAGATAAAGTGCAAGCAAAGCAAGCCATACAGATCGAAGTTCTGCTAAGCATTGGATTAAAAGGGAGGTGACTAGAAAAATTAGCCCAAATATAAGGGACCTCCATTATAGCTAAGAGCATAAAAGAGCGAGAAAAATACATGCTGGTGAAGCCCCTGGTGACACCAACAGACGAAGCTTCACTGCTTCTTGGATTTCTTCTTGGGTTTGTCTTCATTGTTTGACTTTTTGGATTCCCCTGCTTTATCCTTCTTTGTGGTTGCTGCTGCATTCTTAGAAGGTTTTTTAAGCAAGGCTTCTTCAGAGATCACCTCAGGCAATATCTTGCATAGAGTTGTGCCAAGACTTCGGATGACTTTGGATGATAAAGTTGGAGGTTCAATAGAGCAGGATAAGCAGGGCCTTTCTGAGCAGGTTTTGCTTTTGTAGCCCTTGTTAATGCTTTGAACTCTTTCACTTCTTTTTAATTCAGTTTCCACAAGAGGAGCTTTGCCAAGTTTTCTCTTCAGCTGCTTAGGAGGAGAAATGTTCACTTCTTCATTACCCTGTGGTTTGGTAGGGGTGAGACAATTCCCTGCTTCCTCAGTGAGGTCTGTAGTGTGTGCAGAGTTAATTTCCTCTATCTGAATAGAGCTGGTCATAGAAGGTCAAGTAGGAACTGAATCTATAGGGCATTTTGCAGGTAACACAAACTGAATCTACAAGGCATTCCCTGCTTCCTCTACTTGAAGGCTTATTATTTCCCAGGCCTTCGAGGACAGAGGACATAAAAGACCCTGCCCAGCCAAATCTATTTGGGTTCAGGAGAGTCATAACAAAGAAATCTCTCCAATTTGAAGGCACAGAGAAGTATGAGGAATGACCCATTGGAGCAAAGTGCTTTGCCCAAAGTCTTATACTGTTAGCATTATCCTTAGTAGACAGAGAGAGTAGAATTATTGCGTGTGAAGGTCTGAAAACCAAGATCACATTCCATCTGCTCGACAAATCTCATCATTCAAACTCTAATGTGATCAAGTTGCTGGAAGCCTTCTATGATCTCAGGAATGAGCTGCCCCTCATCAATCTCATCAGTAAGAAAATTTGAGTTTTGGGCCTGGAGAGCTAAGACAATTTGTTGCTCTTCTTCTTCTAGAGGATCTCAATTTAGGTCCAGTAACCCTTCCTGCTCATTGATTGAGTCCATTGAAACCTCATGGTCAGAGTCTTCGTAGCTAGCTTGTGGTTGGGGTTGTTCATGCTCCACCTCCATTTCCTCTACTTGACCATCAAGAGGATCCTATGGTTGTTCTTGATTCAGATCAAACTCCCAGTTTTGCTGCTGTTGAGGGGCTGGATCATTTAAGTTTTCTGCTGGCCATTCACCCCATTGAACATCATCTCCTTGACCAGGAACTTGGCCATTCTGTGGCAAGCCACCTTGTCCAAATCCGAAGAAATCAAAAGGTAGATCATGAGCATTGTGAGCATCAACGTTGTTCTGCGGTGGCGGTTATTCATTAGCTGGCTGCACCCCAAACAGGTTTTGTTGCATAACCTCACATTGCACAGTCCAAGAATGACCATGGAAGTCTTCCGCATCAGTGACTACAATAAACTGAGGGACTCTTTCTAGATCCAACACCCTCGCTTTAACCACTAGTCTAGTAAGGTTTCGCTGGTCATCTTCCTAGTTAATGACACGACCAAAGGTAGTGATAGCACTCTCAATACATGGAGTATGCCAGCAATAAAAAGGGAAGCCCAGCAAAAGCAACTAGCATTCTCTGTTAAAATCTAATCTTCTCCAATTTCTGCCCTCATTATGTTTAACCAAGGAAAAGTTGACATCACCATAAGCATGAGGACTATTCTGAACAAGATTATCTCTATCATAAACAAACTGAAAGCGGACCAGAGCCTGACCAAGAGAGCTAGGTTGAATATATCTAATCCTAATGTCCTTGTGATCAACCTGGAATTCACGCACAACATCATGAATGTTCTAAAACGGTACCTCATTCAAAGGCATCGGGTCAATGAAGATAATTGCCCAGTCTTCATGAACTGCACGTGGACGAACCATCTGATCTCTATTTGGCACCTCTACTTTATTAAAGCCTTCTGGTAGGAATGGCGCAAAGTCTGCACGATGATTTATGTTTTGCCACCCTCGCATCCTCGCCACATGTGAGTTCCTACTGGGATGTGCTGCTTGCTCGGCCGCACGAGGCGGCACCTGCATTTGTGACCTAGCAGGTGACCGCTTCTTCGGCCCTGAAGATCGTGCTCCACACGGAAGCCCATGTTCCGACGAAAAGCAGGCTGAATGCTGAAGGGTTGCAAGTGGTGGAGAAGCAGCGAAGCCGCCAGCCCCTTCGTCCACCTTGCCGCCCTCGTCGACTGGTCCCCTTGATTCTCTATGGGCAATGCTTCAATTGCCTAGGCACTTGCCATCATGCTGCTCTCTGTTGTCGACAGACCCTTGTTTCTACTGCTGGCAGGAAGAACACCGCTCCTACTAGTGCCCTCGCAAGCAGCCGGCTTCGGAGCGCATAGTCCCATCGTGTCTCGGTCTGGCGTCAGGTTCCCTATGCCGGCGATGATGCGGCTGCCCAACGCCCCTCTAGGTATCATGACCTCCGAGGCGATGCTGGAGGCGGGTCATGAGGGTCGGAGCAGGCATAACCATTGATGTCTTCGTTGATGCCGTTCTAGGAATGGTGCACCTTCTCATCAATCCCCGCTAAGTGACCGTGAAGAGGATGTCGACCCCTCCTCTCCAGAACCAAGGCACACTACGGCGACGACCATTGCCAGTGTCGCCCTAACTCCTCGACAGCAGTGCATCCTCGACCGGTCGGCTAGCATTATGAGGATGAAGCTCAAGCTCTGACGTGGCCTCATACTCATAATGGTTAGTGACTGGCTGCCCATGTCCGAGGCAGACATGACTGAGGTGATCGCCATGCGTTTCAATGTAGAGATAGACCCTATTGTCTTCCACCGTACTTCGCCAACAAAATTCATGGTCATGTGCATGGATGATGCAGCGACAGAGAGATTTTTAACGGTGGTAGCCCACATAGGTGCCCTCCATGCCTTCTCCACTTCAAGCGTTGGACACAACTAGAAAACTGTATAGGGGTCACCTTGCCATCTCTCGTCAATGTCAAGCTCAACGATGTCCCTGCTCAAGACTGCAAAGCGGCCACGGTGGCACAACTACTAATCAACCATTGTAGGGTTTGAGAGGTTCACCCGAACACCTTGTCTCGTTGGGATATGTCAATGTTCCGGCTGACGGTTTGGTGCTCCCGGCTGGACCTAATTTTAAAGATCCTCCTCCTCATAGTTCAACCACTGGCCATGGTGCAGGAGTGGTCGTAGGTCATGCGTGCACTCTCCTATCCCATCCAGATCTCGGCGGCTCTCATCCGCTCTTCTATACCTTGGAAAATTTGGCTGGCGTTAGGCGCTAAGCGAGCGGTGACCCTCCTAGGCGCCGCCTAGGCATTTTGTATTGTAGCAGGCTTAAATTAAGAAATTAGAAAAAAATACAAGTATATGCATGAGCGCGTACCTTACAGGTGGCAGAGATGGCAGATGTTTCCGTTCCCACCCCTCCGTCTCCCATCGCCGGCACCCAACCCTCCCCTAACTCCACGTCGGCGCCAGCCCATGGCTCGGCGGCCACCTCCACAGCCGCGCTCGACCCCCTCCAAACCCAAAGGCGCCTGCTTCCTCCTCTTGTCTCTGTTTGCCCAGTCTCTCTCCTAAAGGTAGGAGCAAGGAGCAGCGTTGGAATGACTCTAGTCCTTCATCTTCCTCTGGTGGTACCTCAGTGAACCTCTCCTTTTGTGACGTCCTATTGACGGAGATCAGCCAACCGTCATCCCAGGAAGCGCTGAAGTTTTGGCTAGTGGCTTCGCCGCCAAAGATCGTCTTGAGGGCCCGTCCGTGACCTAGCATGTCTTCCGCTCAACCGGATGACGGTCGAATGTCGTCGCACCCGTCATTGAGAGCAATGTGATGGCCGTCATGCGGTGTCGTCAGTCCTGAGAGGGAAGTGTCTCAACTGTTTTTGTCTGGCCCATCGCACTGTTGAGTGCCGGAGTACCCCTCGCTGCTTCAAGTGCAAGGAGCTTGGTCACCGCTCCTACGTTTGCTCCGGCCGGGGAGCTGCTACCCGTTCGTAGGCCACATTGGTCTACCGCTGAGTCCCGAGCTCTGACAGGGAGTCAACACATATGGAGAAGCGAGGTGTGCCGACTGGCGCCGAGGAGCCGAACAACACTGGTGTATATGGTGGTGAATACCAGGATATTCAAGATCGGCGCCGTTGGCGTAGGGTGAGAATGCGTTGGGAAGCCCGTGGCGCCAGTCATGATGTGGCCAATTCGTCTGCTTCTGACGGCGGTTTCACTTCAAGGACGCCACCGGAGTTGCTCTGCCCACCCTCGTAGACGTGGAGCTCTCCGCCAGTTCAGAGCAGTGATCAGTGGCCGTTGCTAACCCACCGATTCCCCTAGCGCTTCATTTATCATTCAGCCCAGATCGCGCGGGACGAGAATGAGCTGTGCATGGCTCTATCGTCAGTGGCGATGGCGAAGCGGCCCTCTCGGTTGAGGTTCTAGCGGCGAGCAAGTCTACAACAAGGGTCGGCTGCTCCTTATTCCCCTACTAATTGTCTTCTTCTGATGGTGGTTTCACTTCAAGGATGCCACCGGAGTTGCTCTGCCCACCCTCGTAGACGTGGAGCTCTCTGCCAGTTCGGAGCAGCGATCGGTGGCCGTTGCTAGCCCCCCGATTCCCCTAGCGCTTCATTTATCGTTCAGCCCAGATCACGTGGGCAGAGAACGAGCTGTGCATGGCTCTATCGTCAGTGGCGATGGCGAAGCGACCCTCTCGGTCGAGGCTCTAGCGGCGAGCAAGTCTACAACAAGGGTCGGCCGCTCCTTATCCCCCCACTAATTGTCTGCTTCCGACGGTGGTTTCACTTCAAGGACGCCACTGGAGTTGCTCTGCCCACCCTCGTAGACGTGGAGCTCCACGGCCTGGGAGGTGGAGACTGCCGAACACCTGTCAGATGAATGGTGTTGGGTACAAGAGGTACATCAAGATAACCTTCAGTGGCGATGGTGAAGCGGCCCTCTCGATCGAGGTTCTAGCAGCTGAGCTTGCTCGCCGCTATGAGCTCCCGGGGGAGGCGATGGAATTCAACCTGCTCAAGTCGGGAGACTACCTCCTGGTTCTTTCGGAAGAAGCTACGGCAGTCTATGTCTACAACAAGGGCCGACCACTCCTTATCCCGCCACTAATTGTCTGCTTCTGACATTGGTTTCACTTCAAGGACGCCACCGGAGTTGCCCTGCCCACCCTCATAGACATGGAGCTCCACGGCATTCTAGCGCATGCCTGGGAGGTTGTTGACTTTTGCTAAGCCATATTAATAAATCATTCCCGGCACGGGGCCAGAAACGGTTCACTAATATGTCCCAGAGTCAAGTAGGTAAAATCCGCAAGCGCACGGAGAATACCGCTGTAGCATTTCACCCGGAAGTATTCAGGGTATCGTATTTGTTTATCCCAAAGGAAGGTTATGATCAAGAAGCGTTACTAACATATAAGATCATGTTAACAATTAGCAAGGATATCTTAACCAAGACAGGCGGGTACATGATAATAACCGGGTAGTGTGACACACACAGAAGATTCCTACTAAATAAATAAAGTCTAGTGGAGGAAAGACTAGGCTAAGCTACTCCTACTATACATTCCTATACAGTTGCATAGCCTAAGTAGAATACATACAGACCCACACTCAGGTTCAGCAGTCAATAGTATAGCATTTCAGGCACGGACTTACCCCTGCATCCACAGGCGACTTCCGCCAAGAGCCTACGCACTAGCCTAGCGGGGAGGATTTCAAAGGACGGACAGGGCTGTCACCACCTGCCGCCTACCTCAACGAACCAGTAGACTAACGAATAATTGATGCAAATCAGTCACCCAAGTACCATACTTGCATGACCAAAGAGCACTCTGCCCCTCCGCGATTACTATTAACGAGGCAGAGCTACCGTACGAATACGATCACCAAACCCATGCTATACTTTATCAGCTAAAACTAAGCATAGAGACTATAACATATAAACTAGACTATAGTGATGGTATATAAGTAGCATGACAATAGTAGTATAATAAATATAAACTACTATCACACAAGTAGACTATACTATCACATATATGGATCACAAAATCAAACAAGAAACTCATGACCCAAGCACAACTATATAGAAAAGATATATATATTGATAAGAGCAAAGTCTTACAAAAGGGAAAAGATACAAGAGCCATACCAATTCCAAGTGAAGACTTGGGACTAGAGAGCTCTAGACTCAGCCTAACTCCACTAAAACTCCAAGAACTACTACTAGCAAGAGAGAAATGCTTCTTGTGGTGTGTGTTGAGTGTGAAGGCACACCCTCCTATTTATAGCCTCAATAGGTCGGCAAGGGAGCGTAACCGCCACGGAAGGCATCTCAAACCGTCATCAGGAGTCGCGGAGGAGCCAACACGTGGAAGCCCAGGCGGAGAGGGCGCCCGGCTGGGTCGGCCGACCTGACCAGGTCGGCCGACCTGGGGGTGGCCCCTCCTGGCCTGTGCTTTCTCCAGGTGGTTGTCCTGTGGGCCCTGACGTTGGTTTGCGCGGTATTGCAGGGAGTTACGTCGGTTAAGTGCTGAAAATAGGTCCTTCAATCCGTGTGACGTCCATGTGGCGCTCTCTGATTGGTCGAAAGTGTGTTTTCTTGCCTTTTGAGGTGTTTCCTTCACATTTCCTCCTGCATGCACAAAGTTCTCCAAGTACAAGTGGAACTATATTATTGTGATAAAGCATGCGTGTATGAAATGCCAAATTCTCCTTTATTTGAGTATAGTTGACGGTTGAAAATGGTACTTAACAGCCGTCAACAAACTCCCCCAAGCTTACCCTTTGCTCGTCCCGAAGCAAAGATAAACTTAAGTTGTTGATCAGGAGTTGCTACAATGTCCTACTCCTCAATAATACTATGCGCACAACAAAGTACTCTTCCTAGAATTAAATATATTGGCGCATAACTTACCCATTTACCTCGATCCATGGGGCTTTTACACCTCATTGTCTTGGGCGGTTGAGAGATAGAACAATTGCAGGGCACCAATCACTTGCTCTAGATTCCGCTATGTTGTTCCGGAGGTTTTCAAAAGATTTTGAAAATAAAAACCAAGTTCCTCAAATGATTCTCTCGGATCACTCAATATGTGTATGATTCCTCACCAAGGCAAAGTGTTGCCTATAATTTCCTACTTCTAAATAAGGCTTTATGTGGAGCTCAAGGTAGGGATATATGAGGCACTCATGTTCACATAATATTGCTATGTCAAAAGACCGGATCCAAGAAAAACATCAATTCAAACAATCTTGATCAAGATGTGCAAGTGTGTGGGAGAACGGAGGAATGGTGGATGGGAAGAAATAACTCCTTTTTGAATTTTCCTTCTCTCTTTTGGAGTTTCTAGGCTATGGCTATCTTTTGCTTGCTCTCTTTTTTGAGCATTTTTTTTTCTTTTCTTTTCTTTTTGCATAGCCATAGTCCTAGTTTGCAATGAATACTTTGAGAGAGGAAATTTGCAATGGATATATGGAGTGTTTCTTTGGATGGATGGATGGATAGTGGCTTTCTTCCGGTGTAGAAGAATAGCTCACGGTGGATATGGTGGATATGGTGGATGCTATCTTCTTGATTTAGAAGGATAGCTCATGGCGGTGGATGTGTGTATATGATCTTGATCAAGAAAGCATGAAAAGAGTTCTACTAGGGTCACAACAATTTTGACTAAGCTCAATGTGAAACAAGCAGCATATGTGTAAAGGTTTTCAAATGTAAACACTACATATGGCTGTGGTGGGAATTTCATCATTGAGGAACTTATCAATTTGTCATTTTGAAAAATAAAACTCCGGAATTCAAGCTTTACGTTGAGCAAGATCATAGCAGCCCTATCTATCATATCATACCTCTCAACAACTTAGAACTAGAGAATGCATATGCTACCCACAAGATTCAAGTTCAAGGCAAGATTTACCAACAAACCTAACTCTTGAGAGAGTACTAAGTTGTAAACTAGCTTTAGAGAGGAATAAAGGACAGAGCAACTATTCATCATCTCAACATAGGAAAATTATACACATTCATACCGCGCATGAAAAAGGGAAATATTTTTGTTCTTTTTATGTTTTGCAAATTTTTATGGAATTTCAGATTTAGCAAATGCAAGAAATAAAGGGAAGGGGAAAGATACGAGTTACCGTGAGAAGGGAGGTCCTCCCCCAAGCTTGTTCTTGCTCATATCTGCTGGTTCGGGTCGTAGCCTTGGGAGCGGAAGAAGGCATCCCAATTGTTCTGATTCTGAGCCATCATCGCGTTCAGCTGGCGGAATTGGTTGTCGCTGAAATTCTGCCATTGCTGGGTGTCGGCGACATGTTGCGTGAGAGTTTGTTGCATGCTCTCGGTGCGCAAATCAATGTCGTCCACCCTCCTTGTCAACTCGGCCATCCCATAGTTGAGTTCACGGAACCCACGGGATGAGAATGACCGAGTGGCAAAGGATGGCGGTCCGCTTGAACTTGATGACGTCTGCATGGGGTAATTGTACTGAGATTCCCATGCTCTGGCCTGCCATGTTGATGCACCCGCCTCGTCCTGTGGCGGGGGCTGCTCCCATACCGGATCTCCGGTCGGAGTGTGAAACTCCGGTGTAGGCTCCATATGCCTACGGGAACGTGTCGGTCGCCCTGAAACACTATGCCTGCGAACTTCTCCCACTGGCTCAAGTGGGAGGGTTAGTGCCCGACAGTGATACAAACGAAGACCCGGGTTAGGTAACGGGAATTCATTTGTATACCCGGGAAAGTGATAGATCAAGGTATTATTTGGACCATGTTTCAAAGTATGTCCTTGCACAAAATAGTCCTCGCCTAGAAATTCTCTATCTACCGTCAAATATTCAACATGAACATTCTCAAGGAGACCACACTTCTGCGCAATGCGAGTAACTAAAGAGGTGCACTCAATTGGTCCTGTCAACTTTATATTGTCTAACCATTGATCAATCATGCATTCCGCGGGTGACACCCTAATTTTCTTAACCATGGCATAAAGTATTTTTAAATCATCTTGCCGGACAACCCTAATGTCACCTCGAGGAAACAAGGTCATAGCCAACCACACATGCATAAATCTAAGTGTAGGATTATGGATGGCACTTGTTCTAGGCTTGGGACCCCACTCGTTTCTGGAAATCTTTTTCCAAAAACTTTCTTTATGGAACCCCTTTAGTGCTTTATCTAAGTCTAGCCTACATTTAGGATTTAGACCTAGCATAGCATGAAGATCACCCCATGTGACCAAGCGCTCTTGCCCAAACAAGCGAAAAGAAATGCCTTCATCATACTTTCTAAGGGTGCATAAAAACTGCATAGTAAGCAAACGAGAACCCGGCTCATCTACTTCTACGAAATTTAGCCAACCCATAGTGCGAAAAATAGAGGCAAATTCTTCTCTCATACCTATTTTCTCGAGGAAGTCCGGATCGAAGCGTCGGGTGTGGGCGAATGGCCGTTCTCTCATGAGCGCGATGGCTTGGCCCTCGCGGTCGTCCTTGATGTCGAGATGCTCCTCGGTGATGAGCAAGGCCGGCCTTTCCTCCGGAATTTCAGCTTCGGGGTCACCATGCCCCGGATCTGGTGTGAGCTCGACGGAGGATGCTTGACTCGTGCTTGCACGAGTGCTTTTTCTCCGCTTGATTCCGGCGACTTGCTTCATTCGGTTGAACATGGCTGCACACAAGAACAAACACAAGACAAGAACAAAAACAAGATCGAACAAGTGTTCGGGTGAGCGTTAGTGAAAACGACAAACCCGAGCTTCTCCGAAATTGGTTTTCTTCTCACAACAACTTGCAAATGCACTAAAACAGAGGGGAAATATTTTTTTGGGTTTTTGGGGCTGTAGTAAAGTTGAAGAACACAAAATTTTGGGAGAGCAACAAGTGAGCAAAGGAGGGGAGTGAAAGATGAGCTTGGAATGGTGAAGCTCCCCCTCCTGGGCGGTTTTTATGGCCAAGGAAGCAAGATGGCCGTTAGAAAGGGACAGACCAACGGCCATATAGCCGTTGGGAGAAAGGAGCACAGGAAAAGGTGGGCCCAGGGGGTCGGCCGACCCCACCAGGTCGGCCGACCTGGCAGGTGGGCCTCCTGGCAGCCCCCTTTTTCCTATGTGTTCCCCAACGGCTAGGGGATTTGTCCCCTGCTGCCTTTTTGCTCAAAAAGCTCGACAAAAAATCTTTTCAAAATGGAAAGCCCAAAAACCTATTTTCTAAATTTTCAAAAATGCAAATGAGTTTTGAAAAATTCCAAGGTGGCTGGAAAAATTCAAGAATGCAGAAATGCAGTGGTCGGGAAAAAATCAAAATGTGGTGGAAAGCAAATATGCAATTAAAAGAGCAAGTATGGATAACTACCGGTTTAACCTCCCGACGAGGACTCACCTTTTAAAGTCCGACGAGCGGGACTTTTCTCCGGCGTTCAGCTCGATGAAGCGTTGTCCGGTCCCGGAGATGAAGACACGGATGATGCTTCTTGTTTCACTCGCCACACCTTCTTGGTCTTTGTTGCGGTCGGTGGCTTCTCGGGCTTCAGAGGCTGCGGTTTTGCAGGCTTCACAGCCTGTTTCTTTGCAGACCTCGGAGGTTGCTGCCTTGTGGACTTCGGAGGCTGTTGCTTAAGGTGTGACCTTTGCCCCCTTGCCTTCATCAGTTGTTGCTGTGCAACCTTTTCCTTCTCAAGGAAGTTCTTCATGAATGTGATGAGGCTGTCCTTCTTTTTGAACGTGTTGCAAATCTCCAGGAATTGCTGGAGATGAGCACTCGCGTCCTCATTGGCTTTCCCACAGAATGGGCTAGCCTGCACCATGGTGATGAGACCGGTCTTGATCTCGAAGTTCGCATCTCCCACATTGCCAGCTGGTCCCGTAGGGATGTTGGCAGCGGAGGGAGCGGAGAACTCGCGGAGGGTCTTGTTGGCCATTTGCTTAGAGCTTGATGGTGCGGGAATGACAGGTTTGATTGGCCGAGTCTCCTTACGAGGAGGGGTGAGCCTAGCTCGTGTCCTTCTCAGGAGTGACTCAGGATCTTCAGTGAAGTTTGTCGGCAAGTCGAAACCAGTCATACACTACCCTGTTTTCATACAAAATGCAGAAAACAAAGCAAGGTTAGCCTGCCTAGGAGATAGCCTTAATAATTGCAACACTACTATATACATTAGTAATTTTTCTTAGATCATACGCCTTCCCCGGCAACGGCGCCAGAAATGCTTGTTGACTTTTGCTAAGCCATATTAATAAATCATTCCCGGCACGGGGCCAGAAACGGTTCACTAATATGTCCCAGAGTCAAGTAGGTAAAATCCGCAAGCGCACGAAGAATACCGCTGTAGCATTTCACCCGGAAGTATTCAGGGTATCGTATTTGTTTATCCCAAAGGAAGGTTATGATCAAGAAGCGTTACTAACATATAAGATCATGTTAACAATTAGCAAGGATATCTTAACCAAGACAGGCGGGTACATGATAATAACCGGGTAGTGTGACACACACAGAAGATTCCTACTAAATAAATAAAGTCTAGTGGAGGAAAGACTAGGCTAAGCTACTCCTACTATACATTCCTATACAGTTGCATAGCCTAAGTAGAATACATACAGACCCACACTCAGGTTCAGCAGTCAATAGTATAGCATTTCAGGCACGGACTTACCCCTGCATCCACAGGCGACTTCCGCCAAGAGCCTACGCACTAGCCTAGCGGGGAGGATTTCAAAGGACGGACAGGGCTGTCACCACCTGCCGCCTACCTCAACGAACCAGTAGACTAACGAATAATTGATGCAAATCAGTCACCCAAGTACCATACTTGCATGACCAAAGAGCACTCTGCCCCTCCGCGATTACTATTAACGAGGCAGAGCTACCGTACGAATACGATCACCAAACCCATGCTATACTTTATCAGCTAAAACTAAGCATAGAGACTATAACATATAAACTAGACTATAGTGATGGTATATAACTAGCATGACAATAGTAGTATAATAAATATAAACTACTATCACACAAGTAGACTATACTATCACATATATGGATCACAAAATCAAACAAGAAACTCATGACCCAAGCACAACTATATAGAAAAGATATATATATTGATAAGAGCAAAGTCTTACAAAAGGGAAAAGATACAAGAGCCATACCAATTCCAAGTGAAGACTTGGGACTAGAGAGCTCTAGACTCAGCCTAACTCCACTAAAACTCCAAGAACTACTACTAGCAAGAGAGAAATGCTTCTTGTGGTGTGTGTTGAGTGTGAAGGCACACCCTCCTATTTATAGCCTCAATAGGTCGGCAAGGGAGCGTAACCGCCACGGAAGGCATCTCAAACCGTCATCAGGAGTCGCGGAGGAGCCAACACGTGGAAGCCCAGGCGGAGAGGGCGCCCGGCTGGGTCGGCCGACCTGACCAGGTCGGCCGACCTGGGGGTGGCCCCTCCTGGCCTGTGCTTTCTCCAGGTGGCTGTCCTGTGGGCCCTGACGTTGGTTTGCGCGGTATTGCAGGGAGTTACGTCGGTTAAGTGCTGAAAATGGGTCCTTCAATCCGTGTGACGTCCATGTGGCGCTCTCTGATTGGTCGAAAGTGTGTTTTCTTGCCTTTTGAGGTGTTTCCTTCACATTTCCTCCTGCATGCACAAAGTTCTCCAAGTACAAGTGGAACTATATTATTGTGATAAAGCATGCGTGTATGAAATGCCAAATTCTCCTTTATTTGAGTATAGTTGACGGTTGAAAATGGTACTTAACAGCCGTCAACAGAGGTGGAGACTGCCGAACACCTGCCAAATGAATGGTGTTGGGTACGAGAGCTACATCAAGATAACATTCATTGTCGAGACTACTTGACGTTCACGCTCCAAGCATGGTGTTCCTACCCGGAACTCCTCTCGACGGCAATGGAGCTCGTCATCACCGAGGCTCAAGATCCTCCAATGAAGCGTGACCTAGGGTACCAAGTCTCAATCTCCACCTCTACAACCCCTATGCCACCGGTGCTCGGCCAGCCTCACCCCCCATCGCCGGCGACGACCGTCGGAAGGCCCTGACCGTAGTGGGTGGCGGCGTCACCGGTGGCGTGCCTCCAGGTCGCTGGAGCGCGGCTCCATGGCCCAAGATGCTGCCCTGTGGGTTCCCATCCATGCGCAGCTAAGCCCTGGGGCGGCCGATGGTCATGTCACAAGGAACGTAGCAGCCATTGATGGCATGCCGATCCTGGTAATCGATGGGACAGAGGCAACGACTCTGCATGCCTCAGGTATGTAGAAGCCACTTGATGATGCATCAGCGCAGGTCATTATTCCACGCTTCGGGAACATGGAAGTGACCCGAAGATATGTCGAGACATGATCCTAGTAGCAGAAGTGGCCCTCTGTTTTTCAGCAATGAACATTTCAAATTCTTCAAGCTTGTCCCGCCATCTGAATGTGGAAGATGGGCCCCAAGCTACGTCGGCCCACCATGATAAGGACCGACCCGCTCTTGAGGAAGGCCTTGATGTTTCTGAGGAACAACTGCCAACCTTCACTGTTCTTGCTAAGCCCGTGGATGACATCTCTCCTGACAGCCATGTCCTGGCCAGGCTTAGTAGTTCACCGGCGGCACTTGTGTCGCTGCCAGTGTCCCCGGATGTACAAGTGCCAGCATCAATTCGTATCCGCATCCTGAGGTAGACGTTGTAGTTGAAGCCGAGCCTCCGTCTGGGAGCGACCTCTCGCCACAGTCCGCTACCTCAACTTAGACATGGACAAAAGTGCAACAACTATCTACGGATGACATAGTGACGGTTGTGGCCCTGCTCTCTCCAACAATTTGGAGCGTCGCAGCTTCGGCGAAGCCTCCATCGGTGAACAACGCTCTCGAGTCGGAGCACGACACTACACCAACCGCAATGCATGAAGATGATCAACCTCAACTAGAAGCGACATTACCAGCCTCAAGCCAGGGTTAGTCTTGTTGGTGACGGCTCGCTAATAGTTTACTCCAGGCGCCAAGCCAAGCCTAGTGCTAGAAGGCAGCCACAGGTGCCTCCCTCAAGCATGGGGACAGATACACCACATGATCAGTTCATCAAGCGCATCACAATGGCAGCAGGCGCCATGCTTCCTGTACCCAAGCTAAAAAAAAAGATAAAAAAGGCCCCTGCACCTCGTCGCAGTCGGCGCATAACTGGGCTTGGGGCCGAACATATAGCAGCGGCGTCATCACATCCCAAAAAGACGGTGATGCGCACCCTGGTGCTTGGTGATGCCCAGGAACAATTTCGACAAGAAGATCAGGAGAACTATGACAAGCTCTTCAACCAGCCTCTCTCAACCTCCCGCCTAATTGCGCTGGCCACTCTAATCGATGGGAAATCCCGGATGAGGAAGGTATAGGGCAAGGAGTGTGTTCATCTTGAGCAGCGTTGAGTGCTTGTATCTTGTTATTTAATCTTGGTTATCAATGGATCCCTCTCATATTCTCATTTTGAATGTGCGTGGTCTCAACTTAATCGCACGACAAGACTCTATTCGGGGTGCTGTGGACTCAGCCAGAATTGACATTGTGTGCCAGCAAGAAACCAAGATGGGGGAGATTTCCCGAGGAACAATCTTATCTATGTTGAGGGTCGAGTTTGACAATAATTTCATCTACCTATTGGAGTTCGTGCTCCCACCACCAGCATTGTCGTTGAGCGGTGGTGGAGGCGGCGGAGGAGGGGAGCGCCGCCGCTGCCGTCGCCGGCGTCGGGCACTTCCACCCTCATCCTCGTCTCCCGAACTCGGCGAAGAAACATCGGCTCCCCGATGGGAAGAAACCATAGAACGCAGCTCGATCGGATAGGAGAGGACCCTTATACCAGGCTGCTCGTCCATCCGAACAACCGGCGGCTCGGTCACCCAAAGTTCCTTGGACTCAAGCATGGCGGCGAGATCCATACACCACGCTGAACACTGGAAACACGAGAGGTCGCGTAGCTTCATAGTGTCGGAGTGCACAGATTGAACCAGAGCATGCGGTTTCAAGAATTGCTTCACCGTATCAGTCTCCCAGACATGGGCCGGGATGCCTCAGAGCTCGACGTCGACTAGCAGAGGAAGAACACGACCGGTAGCACCAGCCAGCCGTGACCACCGTTGACACAGCAGGCTGAACGCCCGAGACCGCAGTGGTTGGCGCAAACCTAGTAGACGATCAACTGACTGCTCATCAGGAAGGAAGAGCAGGTAGCTTGCCGGAGAGGCCTGACGGAGCACGAGTGAACTCGCCTCAACGTCAAGCTTGGCCGTGAGAACCGGCTTCACCTCGTCGGAGGAGGCCAGAGGGCCGTCGGCAACGACTGTGATGATCATGGCGCGGGCAAGGTCCTCCTCCGCTCTACTGACCCGATCCGACCACTCAATGATGCATGGCGGGGTGACTGAAGGAGCCGCTCGGGGCGGCGCCAGTGCCGTTGAACCGGCTGCCGACTTGGGGTCAACCGAAGGGGGGAAGCTGAGTGTTCTCGGCCGGCTCGACGCCGAGGCCGCCGCCTGCGTCGGCGCGGCTGCTGGGCCTCATGGCCAGCCTCCCCGTTCTGCTCTTGTATCTGTTCGCCGCTCAGCATCGTAGGATTAGGGACAGAGTCGCTCGTCGCCTGCGTAGGTGTAATACGATGCCAGACCCACACGCGACCCGGCTTGCTGCTGGCCGCCACCGCGCCGCTGCTACCTCTGCTCAAACCCCGACACACGTAGGAACGATGGCCAAGGGAACGGCACCGAAAGCAGCGGGTCTTCTGACGGCAATTGGCGGCTATGTGCGCCAGCAAGAAGCAATTGAAACACTTGCCGATGAGGTCCGCCGGCACTCGACGCCTGTGGCGGGCCACTGCACGTCGCTCTTTACGAATCTTGCACGACTCCACCTTCTGCCAGCCGTCTTTGTCAGGGAGGGGCGCTCACAGCTTCACGGCGCTACCCGGCTGCCCCCGGGACGGACACCGGAGGATGATTTTTGTAGTCATCACCGCTGCCGCAGAGGTAACCTCGATCGTTGACGTGGCTGAGGGAGCCAAGCCGCCAGCAGATAACAGGACATCGCGGAAGGTAGGTGGGGAGTTGCCAGAGGAGCTGGACGGACTCTGGTCGCTCCACCGCTCGGCCTTCGAACGACCATGTGGCACGAACGGTTTCGCACGGGGGGACAAGGAGGAGGTGGAACCTAACGCCTCGACGGAGGGGGAGGGGGCAGCCACCGTTGTGGCCGAGGTGGCTGTCGGCGTGGTCGAGGGGGTGGCCGCTGGGCCCGGAGTGGACGCCGGCGAGGGGAGGCGTCGGGAGGGGAAGACATTTTGTACTTAGGGTTCCTAGCTCCTCCACTCCTTCCTCTATTCTTGTTGGCAATGGCTCCACTCTCCCTGTCATTGGTACTGGCAGCACCACCTGGTTCCTTTTATCTCAACAATATTCTTATTGCTCCTGATATTATCAAGAACCTTATTTCTGTTTGCCAGTTTACCACTGACAATCTTTGTTCCATTGAGTTTGACCCTTTTGGCCTCTCTGTGAAGGATCTTCGCTCTCGGGATCGCTAGGTGCAATAACTCCGAGCCGCTGTACACCATCTCCCTTTCAACAGTCGGCTCAACCCCATCTGCCCTTCTAGTCACGGCTCCCTCATCGGTCTGGCATCGTCGCTTAGGTCATCCGGGTCATGATGCGCTCTCCAAGCTGCTCAAGTCCTCTGCCATCAGTCGGACTTTTGTCATGCTTGCTAGCTCGGCCGTCATACTAGATTGTCGTTTTCTAGTTCTTCATCTCGCACACTTAAACCTTTTGATCTTATACATTGTGATCTTTGGACATCTCTAGTGTTGAGTGTTTCCTGATGACTATTTGGTCATCTTGGATGATCACTCACATTTCATTTGGACTTTTCCCTTGCGCCTCAAGTCTGACACTTTCTCTACCTTGTCTGATTTTTTTCTCTTATGTGCACACTCAGTTTGGCATCCGTATCAAGGGCATTCAATGTGACAATGGCCAGGAGTTCGATAACTCGTCCTCCCACTCCTTTTTCCTCACCGTTGGCACCACTCTCCGCATGTCGTGCCCCTACACCTCTCCTCAAAACGGCAAGGCTCAGCGCATCCTCCACACCACCAACGACACCATCCGCACCACGCTAGTCCAGGCCAGCACCCCCCTAGATAATTAGGCAAGGCCATAGCCCATCCCACTCCTCACTTTGCCCTCTACTCACCCTTCCTACACTCACCTCCGTGTATTTGGTTGTGCCTGCTACCCAAATATCACCGCCACGGCCCCCCATAAGCTAGCCCCTCGCTCAGTTTGACGTGTGTTTCTCGGTTACTCCTTGGATCACAAGGGGTACCGGTGCCTCGATCGCTCTTCCAACTGTTTGTTGATCCCTCGGCACATCGTCTTTGAGCCCAATTAGGGGTACGTCCAGAGGGTCAATTAGGGGCACGTCCAGAGGGTCTTGCACGACCCTAGGCTCTTTATATACAGCCACCGCCGTACCATTAGGGTTCGGGTTTTGCTTAGATCAATTCTGTTCATAAACAGTTTCGCCGTTCATCGGTTTGTGAGACCCCAACTTCGAGAGTTTAATCATACATCTGCAATTGTGTTGCATTCTTCGTTGTTCTTGCTTGTGTTCTTGATTCGCAGGCAGGGATTAGCCTTCTCGGCGAGGTCAATCGTCTTTGGATGGTTGATAACCAGAGGAGACGTCGTGCTGCGATTGCGGGGTTTAGAACGTGCTGTTCTGAAGCCGGATCGATTTGTGTGTCGCCTCCGACCAAATCAACTTACCAAGAACCTTTCGGAAGATCGGGAACCCTTGTCCACATCACCGGAGTTCTACCCAGAAAATCAGGAACCTGCCATGTGCCCGGAGTCCTCCCCAGCACCTGTGCCACGTGCGGCCCCGGAGTCCTCCCCAGCACCCGCGCCATGCGCGGCCTGAGAGTTCTCACCAGCAACCGCGCAACGAACTATGACAAGGCCCCAATCTCGCTGGTGTACACACGCACCCGAAGCGTCCTCGTCGCCCCTGCAGCTGTTTCTGAAGCTTCTCTGCAGCCTCCCATGCTTCCCAAAGGAGCCGTTGCGATCACACCCATCCGCAACGAGTATCGCATGGTCACCCGTGCAAAGGATGGTTTCTGCCAGCCGGCTCTTCTCCAACATGAAGCTATCGCTCCTGTGCCCAAGTCCTTCCGTGACACCCTCACAGATCCTTATTGGCGGTCTGCCATGGAAGAAGAGTTTGCTGCTGTACAGGCCAATAAGACTTGGGATTTTGTCCCTTGACCCGCCGACGCTAATGTGGTCACAGGAAAATGGATCTTCCATCACAAGTTTGATGCAAATGGACGTATTGACCGATACAAGGCTAGTTGGGTTCTTCGTGGCTTCACTCAGCGTCCTGGTGTCGATTCTGATGAAACCTTCAGTCTAGTTGTTAATCCAGCCACTGTCCACACGGTTCTCTCCATTGTCCTCTCTTGACAGTGGCCCGTTAATCAACTGAACGTCAAAAACACTTTCCTTCATGGCACTCTCTCTGAGATGGTCTATTGCAGTCAGCCTGCCAGTTTTGCCAACTCCACTCGGCCTCCCACCTGAATAAGTCTGTGTATGGTCTGAAGCAAGCACCTCGAGCGTGGCACAGTCACTTTGCCTCCTTCCTGCTCGGTCTGACACCTCACTGTTTGTGTTCACTCGCGACACGGAGACTGCATACTTGCTCCTGTATGTGGATGACATTGTGCTTACAGCCTCCTCTACCGACCTTCTCCGACGCATCATCACTTCTCTCCAGACAAAGTTTGCAATGAAGGATCTCGGGGAACTTCATCATTTTCTTGGGGTGTGTTCAGCGCACATCTGGCGGCCTATTTCTCTCCCAGAAGCAGTATGTTTTAGATATCCTGAATCGTGCAAGCATGGTGGCTTGCAAACCTTGCACCATGCCAGTTGATACTAATCCCAAACTGGTAGCCAATGATGGTCCTTCGGTGCCAAACGCTATAGAGTTTTGGAGCCTGGCTGGAGCACTCCAATATCTCACATTTACTCGCTCTGACATTGCCTAAGTTGTTCAGCAAGTCTGCCTCCACATGCATGCTCCACGTGAGGGTCACCTTACTGCCATGAAGCGCATTCTTCGCTATGTGCGCGGTACTGCAGACCTCCGTCTATTTCTCAATCGTTCACTATCCTCGGATCTGGTGGTTTACTCTGATGCTGATTGGGCCGACTGCCCTAACACACGCTGCTCTACCTCCAGCTATACTGTGTTCTTCGGTGGCGACCTGGTCTCAGAACACGGTCTCCCGCTCCAGTGCCGAGACTGAATATTGGGTTGTAGCTAGTGTTGTTGCTGAGGCTTCTTGGTTGCGCCAACTTCTTCAGGAACTACACTGCCCCTTGCGCAAGACCACACTCATATACTGCGACAATGTGAGCGCGATGTACTTGTCATCCAATCCAGTCAAACATCAACGCACGAAGCATGTCGAGATTGATCACTTCGTTCGCGAGAAGGTTGCCATTGGAGAAATTCGAGTACTACATGTCCCCACTACTTCGCAGTTTGCTGACATCTTCACGAAAAGGCTCCCATCTTCAGTATTTAGTGATTTTAGATCCAGTCTCAATGTCCTTTCTTGTGGCTAGGCAACGTTGAGACTGCACGAGCGCGGGGGGGGGGGGGGGGGGGGGGGGGGTGTTGGTCGAATTATTTGCTATGTAATCTGTCTCGGCCCTACAGGGCCCATTAGGGTTATTGGCATGCACGGTATTAGGGCTGGCGGCGCCCCACTACCTGTGCTATATATTGTACCCTTTCGGTGATGGAATACAATCAATCTCCTAACAGTACTGCAGCACCTCGGTTTTGGTAGAAAATGGTGTAACCTCCTCAGCTTGCTGTTATCTGCTTCCTCTACACAAGTATTGCTGAATGGCGAACCGGGAGAACTGATCTATCATCAGCAAGGACTTCGGTAGGGGGATCCCCTATCCCCCATGCTATTTATTCTAGTCATGGACGTGCTCAACTCACAGGTTTTGAAAGTTCTCCAACCAATAACTGTCCATAGTGCAAAAACATCGAATAAGCTTTTATGCAGATGACGTAGTTATTTTCCTATGGCTGGGGGCCGATGACCTAGCATCACATAACAATGCTGGAAATCTTTGGACATGCCTCGAGGCTCAACACCAACATTACAACAAGTTCTATGACTCCAATTGGATGCAGCGATCAGAATGTGGCACGAATTTCAGATGCACTTTCCTATGAGATCAAGAATTTTCCATGTACGTACCTCGGGCTCCCGCTCTTGGTTTGAAATAAGCCTAGTCACAGTAAAATGCTCGCTGCAGTGCCTATCTACTTCATGACTGTCTTGGATTTACCTAAGTGGACAATCAAAGCAATCAACAAGTGACAAAGGGGTTTTTATGGAATGGCCATGAGAAAGCTAATGGTGGCAATTGTCTGGTTTCTTGGAAACGAGTTCAGCGGCCTCTGCAATATGGTGGACTTGACATTCACGACATAGAGCTACAGGGATAGGCGCTCCGCATCCGTTGGTTATGGCTGCAGAAAATCAATGCTGCGAGACCATGGGAGGGACTACCAATTGATGTTCCACCCAATGCACAAGCTTTGTTTGCAGTGGTAGTGACAACTATAATAGGTGATGGTCAATCAACAAAATTCTGGACTGACCGGTGGCTACATCTTTCTGGCATAATACCGAAGAGATTAGTAAGGTAGAGGATGGTAGCACAAGGCCTCAACAAAAAAACTTGGGTATGTGACATACAAGGAGCGTTGACAGTTCAGATGATAATTGATTATCTCCGAGTGTGGGATTTGGTAGAACATTTTAATCTACAGCAGTAGGTACAAGATCAGCATGTGTGGCGTTTCAATAAATCTGGAACCTACTAGTAAGTCAGCATACGAAGCATTCTTCCTCGGAACAATCAGGTTTGCACCGTGGAAAAGGATTTGGAAATCCTGGGTTCGCCCTTGCTGCAAATTCTTTAAGTGGCTAGCCATAAACCATCACTGCTGGACAGCAGATCGCCTTGTGAGGAGAAACTTGCCACACCCAGCAGCTTTCCCATTTTGTGACCAAGCTGAGGAAACAATTGAGCACCTGCTAGTGTCATGTGTCTTCTCAAGAGAAATCTGGACATTGGTGTTTCAGAAACTGAACCTATTGCTGCTCGCTCCATAACCATTGACCAGCAGTTTCTCGAGTTGGTGGAGCAAGGCAAGATATCAAGTTTCTAAGGAATGGAGGCGAGGTGTTAATTCCCTTATCCATCTGGTAGAATGGGAAATTTGGAAGCATAGAAATGATTGCATCTTCCATGGTGGGCAGCCCAAAGTCCCTTCCCTACTGCAGACCATCAGCAACGAATGTGTAGCCTGGTGCCTTGCCGGAGCATCTCAACTTCAAGACCTGGTCAGCCGGTCGCTCTCTTAGTGTTTGTCTTTAAACCTGACCAGTGTGTGTGTTTTAGTAGGGTGGCGTGCCGAATTCACACGGTGTTGTATCATATCTGGTGTGTGTGTCCCTAGCAGGACCGCACACCTTTGTACTGTATGTTGTTTCTCTTCTTAATAAAATGACACGCAGTTCTCCTGCATGTTCAAGAAAAAACCAATAATGAGAAGTAATTTAGTAAAGTATCTTACTGTTAGAAGATCCAAGCACGATGAGATGAGTTTTGTATTCCCAGCAGACTTCTGGCCACAAGCTTCAGAGAGAAGGTATTTGGCATACTCCTTGTTCATAGGTGAATATGAACATCTCATTGCAAATGTGCTCATAAAATCATATAAAACATGATTTTCACCAAGTATACCAAGTATACCAAGCAAATCAACCTGCAGATCATAGGTATATTCAAATTGTATACATTGTGTCATGTATACAATAAGCGTATCACATTATGAATCAGGTAGCAGATACAAAGCTTAAATGTCAAACAATTTTCTTTATGTAGCAGCTTATGAAACAAATGGAATCGATTATGGCAAATACTCATGCCAAGAATGGACCAAAGGCACCCTTTTCTCAATATCTATTTATGATTATTTTATATGAACCTAGTAACAAATGGCTAGAAGTAAATGAAATAGTAAGTACCCGAAGAGACCAAACCTCTTTTAATGTAGTTGAGCAATCAAGCACGCCACAGAAAATTTTCCACACATTGGCATCTTTTAGCTGGTGAAGCATATTCCTGCTCTGTTCACACTTTGCAGGATCATTGAATAAATGAGACATGCTACGGAAACATTTCAATACTATTTTCTGCACATTAGGGTGATCTTCCTACATTACATCAGGAATTAGTGAGGCAAACAAATTTTGAGAGTGAATTTATAGGTTGTATAGGACATGTAAGATTCACAAAAACCTGACTCAAATTCCGAACAGACATGTATTTCAGCATTTCTTGTTGTAATCTGAAATTGACGAGGCAACGCAACAAATCATTTTGAAATATAATAATTAAAAAAACTATAATCTCTTAGTTGACTGTCAGACCTTTGCTTTTGCAGAAGAATCTGTTCGAGAACTTCCATCTCAACTTTATCAAAGTTAGCAAAAGCTACCACCCAGTGTTTCACTCTGTCCTTTATTGGAAACTCTGGTAGGAACAATGAATCACATAAAATTGATTCGAGCAGCTCCTGGCTGTAACATGGACTCATGATAGTGTTAACCACAGTCCATATAAAACAATCACCTAAAAGGAAATATATTTTCTATATAAAACAATCACCTAAAAGGAAATATATTTTCTGGCAGAAAGAAAGAGCAATACTACTGAAGAAATGGTCATGCAGAAAACAGCAAGCAAATCAGCAACTTTTAACTATAAACATCCAATGTTGAACACATACACAACTGAAATATTGTGAAAAAATCCATAAATGTACAATGGAATATGATTTCATGCACATTTATGCAATCGTTGCCTCATGCCTCACTATTAAACACTATTATTATGAAGTTCAGAAAAATGAGAAATCATGATTAAACACTACTGTTATACATTTCCAGGTAACAAAAGGGACTTTAATTTAGAACATAGCTTACTGTCAAAGTAATGTTTTTCCACAGTTAGGTATTCAACGCACGGAAAGCAAGCATGTAATATCTTGACAAATATGTTCGATAACTTATATGCATGTTTGGATGGCTACCATACAAGGCATACCTAACTGTGGAAAAACATTACTTTGACAGAACTAAATCTATTCAACTGGAGTATTTGAGCATCCTTATTGATGAAATGGGTTGGTTTAATGGCTATTGCAATCTGCCCGATGTAGCAGTGGCAAAGCATGGAAAGCACCCGTTTAGACAATCTGCCCGATGTGTTTTTCATAGGATCACAACTCATATGTAACTCAGCCCCTCACAGCTCGGTCCGGAGTGAGAGGTGAAGTTTTGTACGGGGCCATTTTTCTTCTCCTTAAATACAATGATACACAGCTCTCCTGTGTATTCAAGAGAAAAAAAAATAGTAAGCAGATCAGTCACCACAAGTTAGGCAAACCACGACTCCCCACAATGCTCCTGTACATCGTCGCGTCAGGGCGTGTGTGTGTGTGAGGTAGCGTAGGCTCCCCACAATGCTCCTGTACATCGTCACGTCCGTTGTCGGTGCTGAGCTCTTCTTACTCAACTTGAATCTTGGCTCCATGAGCACCACACATGGGTTGCAGCCCTGCATTCCGGCGACCATTTTTCTTCTCCTGAAATACAATGATACACAGCTCTCCTGCGTATTCAAGAGAAAAAAAAATAGTAAGCAGATCAGTCACCACAAGTTTGGCAAACCACGACTCCCCACAATGCTCCTGTACATCGTCGCGTCAGGGCGTGTGTGTGTGTGAGGTAGCATAGGCTCCCCATAATGCTCCTGTACATCGTCACGTCCGTTGTCGGTACTGAGCTCTTCTTGCTCAACTTGAATCTTGGCTCCATGGGCACCACACATGGGTTGCAGCCCTGCATTCCGGCGGTGGTGAGGATCTTGGCTGCGTAGGCGGACTGGGAGAGGGAAATTGCATCATCCCCCTGTTTTACTTCTATCCCAAGATAAAAGGAGAGTTCTCCCAAGTCGCTCATCTTGAAATTGGCCTTCATCTCTGCCTTGAACTTCTCAATTTCACATGGATTGCCGTCGGTGATGATGAGATCGTCGACATAGACTCCAACTAGGAGCCGCTGATCGCCTTTGCCGCGAGTGTAAGCGCCATGCTCGAACGCGCATCGCTTGAAGCCGAGGCGGAGTAGGCTGGCGTCCAACTTGATGTTCCATGCGCGCAGAGCTTGTCGCAGGCCATAGAGTGCCTTGTCGAGGCGATAGACAAGGTGCTCCTTCCCCTTT
Source organism: Eleusine indica (assembly GCA_030378355.1). NCBI lineage: Eukaryota > Viridiplantae > Streptophyta > Magnoliopsida > Poales > Poaceae > Eleusine > Eleusine indica. The sequence continues at coordinate 34,625,654 of CM059500.1, forward strand.
GTGATGAAGAATCTCGTAGGAAAATAGGAGCAGGGTGTAGGCTGAGCCACGGAGGCATACCGAGTACTTTATTTGCTGAGTACTAGAGTGCCCAGCCCTCGAGGAGGCTGCTGGCTGAGCCACGGAGGACCTCCCGAGTACTTTAGGTGCCGAGTACTTGAGTGCCCAACCCCCAAGCAAGGTCCTCGGAGAGCCATGGAGGCACGCTGAGTACTTTAAGTGAATTTGAACTGTTCATGCCCCAGACACATCATATTTCAGAATCAGATGGGAGAATAGCGTGAATATTTGGCTGTACACTTAAAACGGAAGCCAGGTATCCACAACACACAAATTCTTCTGTGTTGTGGATAAAAAAGTTCAAAATAAATGTTACATGGTCATGGGCACGGCGACATGGCCAGTGTTCCCCTTAAACTGCACCGAGAAGAAGGAAGAGGAGGCAAACACCACGATTAGGGCGAGACGGCGGTCATAAAGCCCTATCATGTGCACGTGCGCGACCACTGGAGAAATGCCGGTGATGATAGGCGGCGCTCATGGTGCGAGCGCGTTCCGGCCAAAAGAGGGGGCGAGAGGGCAAGGTAGAGAAAGCATCATATTCGAGAAGACGATAGGAAGCTCACCGTGGAGCTTGTAGTCATCGGGAATGGCGGTAGTAGCGGACGACCAGTGCAGCGGACGGCGGCGGAGAAGAGTTGTTTTCCAATGATCTCGGCTGTGGTAACATGGAAAACGAATGTCATGAAGGTATCGTGGCAAAAAAAAAAATCAATTCAGATTACTTTGAAACAAAAATCTAGTCGTAGCTCCATTGTGGCGTGGCGTGTATCCAAATGTCCACGATATTCTTCTACTCTTGGTGAAATAACCAACCCCCTTACCACACCCATGATATGGAAATGGTAGAAAGGATTCTGTTATGATGTGCAGCCACGTGTCCACGATTTCTTCTATCCTTGGTGAAACGTAAGGAAATCCGAGGCAAAATAGGAGCAGTGTGCTGGCTGAGCCACGGAGGCACACCGAATACTTTATGTGCCGACTACTTGAGTGCCCAGCCCTCGAGCGGGTGCTGGCTAAGCCATAGAGGAATTCCGAGTACTTCCCCTCTGCTCTTTTCTTTGAGGCTGAGCCCAACAACAAGTCCAGCTGCCCCTAGGTCCAATAGCCGCCACTAATTCTTCTTCCTCCTGACGTCCTCGTTCTTCCTAGTGCTTATAGAAGAAAATGGGGCAAAAGAATAATAAAACTCTTCCTCAGGGAATCACGTGCGCGCAATGGTCTCCTTCTGGCTCGTCCTGCGGTGCCGCCCCCTCGCCTGAATCACGTGCAAATCGTGAGCAGGGTGCCAAAAGAGGGGGCGAGAGGGCAAGGTAGAGAAAGCACCATATTCGAGAAGACGATAGGAAGCTCACCGTGGATTCTTTAATGAGCTGCTCGACGTAAACCTCCTCCTTGAGATCAACTTTGAGGAAGGCGGACTTGATGTCGAGGTGGTGAAGCTTCCAGCCAGCGTGTGCTGCCAAGGTGATCATGAGCCTTACGGACTCAAGTCGAGCCACTGGCACGAACACTTCATCGAAGTCGACGCCGGTGCGCTGGACATAGCCTTTCACTACCAGGTGGGTCTTATGGTGGACGATATTGCCAGCGGCGTCCTTCTTCAGTTTGTACACCCATCGGAGTCCAATTGGGCATTGTCCAGGCGAGAGCTCGACGAGACGCCAGGTCTTGTTCTCCTCCACCATTTGAATTTCTTCCTCCATGGCTCGCTGCCACTCGGTCTTCTTCTCTGCTTCAGCAAATGTGGCCGGTTCTTCGGCGCTCAACATGTGGAGCTCTGCTTCCGCTAAATCGCGTATAGCCAGGCCGGGTAGAGGCGCGTCATCACCGAGTATGTTGTCAACTCGACGGAAGCGCACTGGTGTGTCACCGTGCTCTGCATCAATGTTCTCTTCTGCATTTGCTGGTGGTGAGGTGAACTCAATGACCGGTGCTGGAGCAGGGGAGCTCAGTGGTGTTGCAGCTGGAGATGGCAGCACTGGAGGTGGACTCGCCGGTGGTGTGCCAGGTCCGGAGGCTGCACCCCCATGATCTGGACTCGCGGGTGCAGGTGCGCCATACGTCACGGTTGTAGACTCGATGACGAATTCTCTAGGGCACCTGACTTCTTACTCGCTCCAGTCCCAGCTGCGCTTTTTGTCGAACACCACGTCACAAGTGATGTGGATGCGCTGGAACACAGGATCGAACACCCTATAGGCCTTGGTTCCTACCTCACAGCGGATGAAGACGACAGGGATACTGCGGTCTTCAAGCTTGGCTTGGTGCGGCTTCGTCTTCTTCATGAATGCGACGCACCCGAAGGTGCGCAGGCCTCATACGGCGTCTTGCCATACCAGGCCTCATACGGCGTCTTGCCATCGAGCGCCTTGCTCCTTCGATGTTCACCGTCGATCCGTCACCAAAGCGGACTGAGCCGGTGATGCTGCGGTCGAGCTCGGCGAAGACATCACAGCACCCGGTCATGTGGTTCGTGGCGCCAGTGTGGAGGAGCCACTTATCGCTGAGGTGGTTGTCATCGACGCCGAGAAACGCTTGAGCACGCCGCTCCTCCAGGTGGACTTCGATCGCTGGAGAGGAAGACGACACCACCGTGCTTGTGTTTGAGGTCGTTGAGCTCATCGTGCTCTGTGCAGACAGAGCACAGACTTGCACCATCAGCAATCCTAGGCCTTCTTCATCTTCTACAGCAAGATGCGCATGCTCTCGTCTTGGCTTGGGACAATCCTTGGCCCAATGGCCGTATTTGCTGCGATCCCGTCACTGATTTGTCATTCGGCGTGGAGTTTGGCGAGTCGCATGGTGCGTCACAGGCAGCTCCCCTGTTTCCGCCAGGGCCGCCTCGCCTCCTCTGTCCACGCGGTGGACGACGCGATCTACCGCTAGCGTTGTTCCTGTCGCCACTTGATGACGAGTCGCCGGCTTGCCGCTCCTTCATCCTTGCCATCCATTGTACCTCAGTAAGCAGCAGCTTCCTGCCTACCTGCTCGGGAGTAGGTGATGGTGGTGCAGGGGCGCGATCATCAACAACCTTCAAATGTCTAGTCACCTCAGTTGATAGATCGGCTGTGTCGAGCAGCGTCTTAATCAAGAGCGCGATCTGCGAATATTTTGGAGGAACGGTGCGGAGCAGCTTTTCAACGGCCTTCTGCTCGGTGATGGTCTCACCATAGATGTTGCGGGAGCTCACCATGCCGGAGCACGTAGTCATCTAGGTGTTCGCCATCGCGGAAGGAGAGCAGCTCCTAGTCCTTGACAAGGCGCTGCACCATCGACTTCCGGGCGCGATCAGACCCGATGTAGATCGTCTTGATTGCATCCCACGCCGCCTTCGCTGTCTCCTTGGTCGCCAGGCTGCGAGTCATCTCCTGGGGAACGGCGGACAGCAGCGCGTCGACTGTTGCGCGGTCGTCTTGGCGGTTGGCATCACCAAACTCAATGGCTTCCCCATAATCCACGAGGTTCCAGCTTCACATGCATCAAGAGGCTCTAGTCCTCATAGTTGCTGCGCGTGAGCTGGGGAAATGGTGTGCCGCCGACTTCCTTCATAATGCGCTGAACAACACGTTCAGGCTCAGCCCGACGACGTCCTCGCCTGGGCCTGGAAGGGGAACGGCGGCGATAGGTGTGCTCAGCAGCATCTTCTCTCACCGGAGTTGACGCCATGGATCAGAACTTGAGCTCTGAATACCAAATGTTGAATGGAAACTCACACACAGTTGTTTTCAGCTCACACTTGAACTAGGCTAGAACAGCTGATTTCATTCATATGACCACAGTGACCTATTTATAGACAAGGGAGGTCAGTTCACAAGAGGGGGGGGGGAGCGGGCTGAATTGACTGGATACATCTGCCAGCTATTACAGGCTGGTTCTAGTACTAATATAAATCAAAATTGACTTTTACTACCTATGACTTCTTACTGCCTAAGTAACTAAGCTACTAGGGTAGCTGCTGTGCTGTCATGCAGCAGCTAATGTAGCAGTCATACGGGCTGCTAGTTCACACACTGGTGCTGCTAGTTCACACAGTGGTGCTGAATGTTGACGGCTGTTAAGTACCATTTTCAACCGTCAACTATACTCAAATAAAGGAGAATTTGGCATTTCATACACGCATGCTTTATCACAATAATATAGTTCCACTTGTACTTGGAGAACTTTGTGCATGCAGGAGGAAATGTGAAGGAAACACCTCAAAAGGCAAGAAAACACACTTTCGACCAATCAGAGAGTGCCACATGGACGACACACGGATTGAAGGGCCCATTTTCAGCACTTAACCGACGTAACTCCCTGTAATACCACGCAAACCGACGTCAGGGCCCACAGGACAGCCACCTGGAGAAAGCACAGGCCAGGAGGGGCCACCCCCAGGTCGGCCGACCTGGTCAGGTCGGGCGACCTGTCAGGTCGGGCGACCTGGTCTGGCGCCCTCTCCGCCTGGCCTTCCACGTGTAGGCTCCAGACAACTCCCTGATGGCGGTTTGGGGGGATTCCGTGGCGGTTACTCCTCTGAAACCGATGTTAGGAGGCTATAAATAGAGGGTGAGGGCCTTCACACTCAACACACACCACAAGAAGCATTTCTCTCTTGCTAGTAGTAGTTCTTGGAGTTTTAGTGGAGTTAGGCTGAGTCTAGAGCTCTCTAGTCCCAAGTCTTCACTTGGAATTGGTATGGCTCTTGTATCTTTTCCCTTTTGTAAGACTTTGCTCTTATCAATATATATACTTTTTCTATATAGTTGTGCTTGGGTCATGAGTTCCTTGTTTGATATTGTGATCCATATATGTGATAGTATAGTCTACTTGTGTGATAGTAGTTTATATTTATTATACTACTATTGTCATGCTAGTTATATACCGTCACTATAGTCTAGTTTATATGTTATAGTCTCTATGCTTAGTTTTAGCTGATAAAGTATAGCATGGGTTTGGTGATCGTGTTCGTACGGTAGCTCTGCCTCGTTAATAGTAATCGCGGAGGGGCAGAGTGCTCTTTGGTCATGCAAGTATGGTACTCGGGTGACTGATTTGCATCAATTATTCGTTAGTCTACTGGTTCGTTGAGGTAGGCGGCAGGTGGTGACAGCCCTGTCCGTCCTTTGAAATCCTCCCCGCTAGGCTAGTGCGTAGGCTCTTGGCGGAAGTCGCTTGTGGATGCAGGGGTAAGTCCGTGCCTGAAGTGCTATACTATTGACTGCTGAACCTGAGTGTGGGTCTGTATGTATTCTACTTAGGCTATGCAACTGTATAGGAATGTATAGTAGGAGTAGCTTAGCCTAGTCTTTCCTCCACTAGACTTTATTTATTTAGTAGGAATCTTCTGTGTGTGTCACACTACCCGGTTATTATCATGTACCCGCCTGTCTTGGTTAGATATCCTTGCTAATTGTTAACATGATCTTATATGTTAGTAACGCTTCTTGATCATAACCTTCCTTTGGGATAAACAAATACGATACCCTGAATACTTCCGGGTGAAATGCTACAGCGGTATTCTCCGTGCGCTTGCGGATTTTACCTACTTGACTCTGGGACATATTAGTGAACCGTTTCTGGCCCCGTGCCGGGAATGATTTATTAATATGGCTTAGCAAAAGTCAACACTGAACCACCAATTGAAGCCTAGACTCATCTAACAGTAACCATGCCCAAGACCACCCCCACCCGCCTTCCCCCCCCCCCCAACCCCAAATAATAGTCCCAAGGAGAAAATCACTAAACCACCAACACATTACCATACAAACAAGCACCACAAACCCTTTCCACTCAAAATACATTGATTTTGAAGAAAAAGATTTTTTCCAACTAAACTTACCACATATCTCCAGAAAGACATTTCAATATTTTTCCAGGTATCCACCCAAAATCATCAGAATTTGTTGACTCGTCAAACCCTTCACGCAATACAGCTTATAAATATCAGCCATTCTCCTCATTGTGTACCACTTGAGGGCCACTTGAATATTATTTCAACAACGCAGCATATTTTTTTAAGTAATTCATTCAAATAAAAATAAATAAATAAAGAAGAGTAAAGAAAGATTAACTGATTTCAGCAGGAGTCGAAGGAGTCGATTCCTGAGGCATGGGAGAGGCTCCAGGAGTACATCCTGGCATGTCCCCACCACGGGATGGATGATTGGCTGATCATCCAGAACTTCTACAACGGGCTTACTCCGTCGGCCCGCGACCACCTCGACGCTGCTGCTGGTGGAGCCTTCTTCTCGCTCACTGTGAGCAAGGCAAAAGATTTGATCGAGAAGATGGTGTCCAACCAAGGTTGGAATGAAGAGCGCCTCCAACCTCGCCAGCGAGGCATGCACTCCGTCAAGGAGGTTGACATGCTCGCCGCCAAGATTGACCTTCTCATGAAGAAGATGGACGACCAAGCCAATGGAGAAGTGAAAGCCCTAGACGCTCGTATGACTTGCGAGGTCTGTGGCAACACGGGACACTCGGGCAATGACTGCCCTGAGACCCGTGAGGACGCAATGTTCATGGGCAACAACAACAACAACGGCTACCGTCCACAAGGAGGTCAAAGTTGGGGTCCACCACGTCCCAACTACCAAGGAGGTAACTCTGGCAACTTCTCTGGTTTTAATTCCGGTTATAATCAGCCCTCCTTGAAAGATCTTGTGCTTGGTCAGGCTAAGGTTAATGATAACATCAGTAAAAAGCTTGCCACCACTGATAGGACTCTTGAGAGCATCCACACTAAGATAGAGGGTGTTTCCTCTGCTCTCAAGAATCAGCTGAGCTTCAATAAAATGATAGAAACCCAATTAGCTCAGTTAGCTGCTGCTGTTCCTACTGCTGAGTCGGGGAAAATCCCGGGGCAACCCGAGACCCCCTTAGAAAATGTTAATGCGGTTACCACGAGAGGAGGTAAGTCCACTCGGGATCCGCCATACCCTAACCATGCAGGAAAGGACACATCAGCTGAGAAGCCGGCAGAAGAAGAAGAACTGCCGCCCAGGAAAACGGCCCCACATGAGTTCTATGACACGAACCTCATGCCGTTTCCTGAAAGAAGAAGGAAGCCCACCGTGGACGAGCAGTTCACACGCTTCGTTGAGGTGATCCAGAAGCTGCACATCAACGTGCCCTTGCTGGATGCGATACAAGTACCCACGTACGCTCGCTACCTCAAGGATCTTATCAGCAACAAGCGCCCACTACCGACCACAGAAATTGTCAAGCTGACGGAAGAGTGTAGCGCTGCTATACTCAACCGGCTTCCTGAGAAGAAGAAAGATCCGGGGTGTCCCACGATCACCTGCTCGATCGGGACACAGAACTTCGACCATGCCTTATGTGATCTTGGGGCAAGTGTGAGCGTCATGCCGAAGGATGTCTTCGACAAGCTCAACTACACCACACTATCCCCCACGCCGATGCAGCTGCAGCTGGCCGATTCAACGGTCCGCTATCCGGCGGGGATCGCCGAAGATATTCCGGTGAAAATCCGGGATTGCTTCATCCCCGTCGACTTCGTAGTGCTTGACATGGACGTCGGGAAGAGCACACCGCTCATCCTGGGACGCCCATTTCTCAGCACTGCGGATGCTCGCATCGATGTAGGAGCCGGAGAAATCCGCTTCCACATCAATGGCAAGGAGGAGAAGTTTGACTTTCGGCCACGAAAAGAACAGTGCAACATGATCCGTATCAAGTACGGGCCGAACCCAAGCAACATCAAGGAAGTGGAGGTCACTCCGCCAAAGAAGGACAGCCTCATCACATTCATGAAGAACTTCCTTGAGAAGGAAAAGGTTGCACAGCAACAACTGATGAAGGCAAGGAGGCAAAGGTCACACATTAAGCAACAGCCTCCGAAGTCCACAAGGCAGCAACCTCCGAGGTCTGCAAAGAAACAGGCTGTGAAGCCTGCAAAACCGCAGCCTCCGAAGCCCGAGAAGCCACCGACCGCAACAAAGACCAAGAAGGTGTGGCGAGTGAAACAAGAAGCATCATCCGTGTCTTCATCTCCGGGACCGGACAACGCTTCATCGAGCTGAACGCCGGAGAAAAGTCCCGCTCGTCGGACTTTAAAAGGTGAGTCCTCGCCGGGAGGTTAAACCGGTAGTTATCCATATTTGCTCTTTTAATTGCATATTTGCTTTCCACCACATTTTGATTTTTCCCGACCACTGCATTTCTGCATTTTTGAATTTTTCCAGCCACCTTGGAATTTTTCAAAACTCATTTGCATTTTTGAAAATTTAGAAAATAGGTTTTTGGGCTTTCCATTTTGAAAAGATTTTTTGTCGAGCTTTTTGAGCAAAAAGGCAGCAGGGGACAAATCCCCTAGCCGTTGGGGAACACATAGGAAAAAGGGGGCTGCCAGGAGGCCCACCTGCCAGGTCGGCCGACCTGGTGGGGTCGGCCGACCCCCTGGCCCCACCTTTTCCTGTGCTCCTTTCTCCCAACGGCTATATGGCCGTTGCTCTGTCCCTTTCTAACGGCCATCTTGCTTCCTTGGCTATAAAAACCGCCCAGGAGGAGGAGCTTCACCATTCCAAGCTCATCTTTCACTCCCCTCCTTTGCTCACTTGTTGCTCTCCCAAAATTTCGTGTTCTTCAACTTTACTACAGCCCCAAAAACCCAAAAAAAAATATTTCCCCTCTGTTTTAGTGCATTTGCAAGTTGTTGTGAGAAGAAAACCAATTTCGGAGAAGCTCGGGTATGTCGTATTCACTAACGCTCACCCGAACACTTGTTCGATCTTGTTTTTGTTCTTGTCTTGTGTTTGTTCTTGTGTGCAGCCATGTTCAACCGAATGAAGCAAGTCGCCGGAATCAAGCGGAGAAAAAGCACTCGTGCAAGCACGAGTCAAGCATCCTCCGTCGAGCTCACACCAAGTCCGGGGCATGGTGACCCCGAAGCTGAAATTCCGGAGGAAAGGCCGGCCTTGCTCATCACCGAGGAGCATCTCGACATCAAGGACGACCGCGAGGGCCAAGCCATCGCGCTCATGAGAGAACGGCCATTCGCCCACACCCGACGCTTCGATCCGGACTTCCTCGAGAAAATAGGTATGAGAGAAGAATTTGCCTCTATTTTTCGCACTATGGGTTGGCTAAATTTCGTAGAAGTAGATGAGCCGGGTTCTCGTTTGCTTACTATGCAGTTTTTATGCACCCTTAGAAAGTATGATGAAGGCATTTCTTTTCGCTTGTTTGGGCAAGAGCGCTTGGTCACATGGGGTGATCTTCATGCTATGCTAGGTCTAAATCCTAAATGTAGGCTAGACTTAGATAAAGCGCTTAAGGGGTTCCATAAAGAAAGTTTTTGGAAAAAGATTTCCGGAAACGAGTGGGGTCCCAAGCCTAGAACAAGTGCCATCCATAATCCTACACTTAGATTTATGCATGTGTGGTTGGCTATGACCTTGTTTCCTCGAGGTGACATTAGGGTTGTCCGGCAAGATGAATTGAAAATACTTTACGCCATGGTTAAGAAAATTAGGGTGTCACCCGCGGAATGCATGATTGATCAATGGTTAGACAATATAAAGTTGACAGGACCAATTGAGTGCACCTCTTTAGTTACTCGCATTGCGCAGAAGTGTGGTCTGCTTGAGAATGTTCATGTTGAATATTTGACGGTAGATAGAGAATTTCTAGGCGAGGACTATTTTGTGCAAGGACATACTTTGAAACATGGTCCAAATAATACCTTGATCTATCACTTTCCCGGGTATACAAATGAATTCCCGTTACCTAACCCGGGTCTTCGTTTGTATCACTGTCGGGCACTAACCCTCCCACTTGAGCCAGTGGGAGAAGTTCGCAGGCATAGTGTTTCAGGGCGACCGACACGTTCCCGTAGGCATATGGAGCCTACACCGGAGTTTCACACTCCGACCGGAGATCCGGTATGGGAGCAGCCCCCGCCACAGGACGAGGCGGGTGCATCAACATGGCAGGCCGGAGCATGGGAATCTCAGTACGATTACCCCATGCAGACGTCATCAAGTTCAAGCGGACCGCCATCCTTTGCCACTCGGTCATTCTCATCCCGTGGGTTCTGTGAACTCAACTATGGGATGGCCGAGTTGACAAGGAGGGTGAACGACATTGATTTGCGCACCGAGAGCATGCAACAAACTCTCACGCAACATGTCGCCGACACCCAGCAATGGCAGAATTTCAGCGACAACCAATTCCGCCAGCTGAACGCGATGATGGCTCAGAATCAGAGCAATTGGGATGCCTTCTTCCTCTCCCAAGGCTACGACCCGAACCAGCAGATATGAGCAAGAACAAGCTTGGGGGAGGACCCCCCTTCTCACGGTAACTTGTATCTTTCCCCTTCCCTTTATTTCTTGCATTTGCTAAATCTGAAAATCCATAAAAATTTGCAAAATATAAAAAGAACAAAAATATTTCCCTTTTTCATGCGCGGTATGAATGTGTATAATTTTCCTATGTTGAGATGATGAATAGTTGCTCTGTCCTTTATTCCTCTCTAATGCTAGTTTACAACTTAGTACTCTCTCAAGAGTTAGGTTTGTTGGTAAATCTTGCCTTGAACTTGAATCTTGTGGGTAGCATATGCATTCTCTAGTTCTAAGTTGTTGAGAGGTATGATATGATAGATAGGGCTGCTATGATCTTGCTCAACGTAAAGCTTGAATTCCGGAGTTTTATTTTTCAAAATGACAAATTGATAAGTTCCTCAATGATGAAATTCCCACCACAGCCATATGTAGTGTTTACATTTGAAAACCTTTACACATATGCTGCTTGTTTCACATTGAGCTTAGTCAAAATTGTTGTGACCCTAGTAGAACTCTTTTCATGCTTTCTTGATCAAGATCATATACACACATCCACCGCCATGAGCTATCCTTCTAAATCAAGAAGATAGCATCCACCATATCCACCATGAGCTATTCTTCTACACCGGAAGAAAGCCACTATCCATCCATCCATCCAAAGAAACACTCCATATATCCATTGCAAAATTCCTCTCTCAAAGTATTCATTGCAAACTAGGACTATGGCTACGCAAAAAGAAAAAAAAATGCTCAAAAAAAAGAGAGCAAGCAAAAGATAGCCATAGCCTAGAAACTCCAAAAGAGAGAAGGAAAATTCAAAAAGGAGTTATTTCTTCCCATCCACCATTCCTCCGTTCTCCCACACACTTGCACATCTTGATCAAGATTGTTTGAATTGATGTTTTTCTTGGATCCGGTCTTTTGACATAGCAATATTATGTGAACATGAGTGCCTCATATATCCCTACCTTGAGCTCCACATAAAGCCTTATTTAGAAGTAGGTGATTATAGGCAACACTTTGCCTTGGTGAGGAATCATACACATATTGAGTGATCCGAGAGAATCATTTGAGGAACTTGGTTTTTATTTTCAAAATCTTTTGAAAACCTCCGGAATAACATAGCGGAATCTAGAGCAAGTGATTGGTGCCCTGCAATTGTTCTATCTCTCAACCGCCCAAGACAATGAGGTGTAAAAGCCCCATGGATCGAGGTAAATGGGTAAGTCATGTTGACGGCTGTTAAGTACCATTTTCAACCGTCAACTATACTCAAATAAAGGAGAATTTGGCATTTCATACACGCATGCTTTATCACAATAATATAGTTCCACTTGTACTTGGAGAACTTTGTGCATGCAGGAGGAAATGTGAAGGAAACACCTCAAAAGGCAAGAAAACACACTTTCGACCAATCAGAGAGTGCCACATGGACGACACACGGATTGAAGGGCCCATTTTCAGCACTTAACCGACGTAACTCCCTGTAATACCGCGCAAACCGACGTCAGGGCCCACAGGACAGCCACCTGGAGAAAGCACAGGCCAGGAGGGGCCACCCCCAGGTCGGCCGACCTGGTCAGGTCGGGCGACCTGGTCTGGCGCCCTCTCCGCCTGGCCTTCCACGTGTAGGCTCCAGACGACTTCCTGATGGCGGTTTGGGGGGATTCCGTGGCGGATACTCCTCTGAAATCGACGTTAGGAGGCTATAAATAGAGGGTGAGGGCCTTCACACTCAACACACACCACAAGAAGCATTTCTCTCTTGCTAGTAGTAGTTCTTGGAGTTTTAGTGGAGTTAGGCTGAGTCTAGAGCTCTCTAGTCCCAAGTCTTCACTTGGAATTGGTATGGCTCTTGTATCTTTTCCCTTTTGTAAGACTTTGCTCTTATCAATATATATACTTTTTCTATATAGTTGTGCTTGGGTCATGAGTTTCTTGTTTGATATTGTGATCCATATATGTGATAGTATAGTCTACTTGTGTGATAGTAGTTTATATTTATTATACTACTATTGTCATGCTAGTTATATACCGTCACTATAGTCTAGTTTATATGTTATAGTCTCTATGCTTAGTTTTAGCTGATAAAGTATAGCATGGGTTTGGTGATCGTGTTCGTACGGTAGCTCTGCCTCGTTAATAGTAATCGCGGAGGGGCAGAGTGCTCTTTGGTCATGCAAGTATGGTACTCGGGTGACTGATTTGCATCAATTATTCGTTAGTCTACTGGTTCGTTGAGGTAGGCGGCAGGTGGTGACAGCCCTGTCCGTCCTTTGAAATCCTCCCCGCTAGGCTAGTGCGTAGGCTCTTGGCGGAAGTCGCTTGTGGATGCAGGGGTAAGTCCGTGCCTGAAGTGCTATACTATTGACTGCTGAACCTGAGTGTGGGTCTGTATGTATTCTATTTAGGCTATGCAACTGTATAGGAATGTATAGTAGGAGTAGCTTAGCCTAGTCTTTCCTCCACTAGACTTTATTTATTTAGTAGGAATCTTCTGTGTGTGTCACACTACCCGGTTATTATCATGTACCCGCCTGTCTTGGTTAGATATCCTTGCTAATTGTTAACATGATCTTATATGTTAGTAACGCTTCTTGATCATAACCTTCCTTTGGGATAAACAAATACGATACCCTGAATACTTCCGGGTGAAATGCTACAGCGGTATTCTCCGTGCGCTTGCGGATTTTACCTACTTGACTCTGGGACATATTAGTGAACCGTTTCTGGCCCCGTGCCGGAAATGATTTATTAATATGGCTTAGCAAAAGTCAACACTGAACCACCAATTGAAGCCTAGACTCATCTAACAGTAACCATGCCCAAGACCACCCCCACCCGCCTTCCCCCCCCCCCCCCCCCAACCCCAAATAATAGTCCCAAGGAGAAAATCACTAAACCACCAACACATTACCATACAAACAAGCACCACAAACCCTTTCCACTCAAAATACATTGATTTTGAAGAAAAAGATTTTTTCCAACTAAACTTACCACATATCTCCAGAAAGACATTTCAATATTTTTCCAGGTATCCACCCAAAATCATCAGAATTTGTTGACTGGTCAAACCCTTCACGCAATACAGCTTATAAATATCAGCCATTCTCCTCATTGTGTACCACTTGAGGGCCACTTGAATATTATTTCAACAACGCAGCATATTTTTTTAAGTAATTCATTCAAATAAAAATAAATAAATAAAGAAGAGTAAAGAAAGATTAACTGATTTATTATGCACATGATCCGCTACCATCTTAATAATATCGATTGGTATGGCACCAACTGAATGGCAAGCAACATCACAAAGTGCAGCCACCACTTCCTTTCCCACATTTTCATGGTGGTCCAGTAATATGTCACAAAGTGCCTCTGCCAGGGAGCACAATCCACTGCTCTATTAAATGAAAATAAACAGAACCAGGCAAAACCCCCAAAAAATGCCTTACCGATAATTTTTAGAGCTTCAGGTTGCGAATGGTTTGATATTAGCCATTTCTTCACATTTCTGATCACAGAAACACGGACTGCAATCACTGTGTCAGTGTCAGTCAATCTGTTCAGGAACAAAGGGAAAAGAGGTTCCAATTCTGGCAAAGAAAAAAGTTGCCCAAGTAGTTCAACTGCCTTAGACCGAACGTCTGCATCATCTGCCTAATAAAAATGCAAATACAAAAGTAATTAACAAGGCAAAAGATGAATGGGACTAAAGATTTTTGTAGGAAAAAATAGGAAGCATTCTCTACTTCCAAAGAATTAGTTTGTGTTATTAAATATCATGCAATTGTTCTATATTTTACTCTAATTTAGCGTCAGATCTTACCAGTAGTTGCCCAATTATATAAGGCACCACCACATCATGAGTCTTTGGAATACACTGATACACATCAAGTATGATTCCATGATGATCAATGTGATCATCTGAAGAGCTACTATCCCCAATCAACGAAGATGTGAGAAATGCCCTTATGTATGGTTCTAGTTTTCCAGCCGCCTGCTTAATAACATTGCGAGCAAGTTTACGTCCAGACATTGCAGCACCCTAGTAATTCAAAAGCGTAGAATTAATAAAACATTAGAGGAATAAATGGAAGATAAGAATCACTAAGAGCAGTATATACAGAGGTTGACAGTAGATTTCTAGCAAATAACAAAAAAAGAACAAGCAAAAACACATTAAAAGGAGAGGGACTTATCGTCTTCTTCCATCCAAAAGCAGATAACAGCACCCGTAGAAGGCTTTCATGTATTTCATCACTTTCATCGACAATACTAGTCAATATTGACTGCATAGACTTCAAAATATTTTCTTCATGATCCTCCCTGCATCACATCACACAAGTGCGATGTTTACCTTTTCATCAAGAACCAACATAGCCAGCAGAGTTGGATAGCCTTTGGTATTTTTACATTATCATTTTGCACTGACAAAATATTTGACTTACCTTCAGGACTTAAAATCCAACGTCAAAAGAAAATGTTCCATACAACCACATCATTTTTTATTGGGACCAGTTTTTGATACGTGAAGCACCAGGTCATCACAACCAGGGTAGCTACTAGATTGCCAACACCACGGAAGGTTGTTACTTGCTAACCAGCACCCTGGCTGCTCTCTGCTCCAACTATCGAAATGCTTAATGTGCCATAGACGCTAGCTTTTCAGTTGTTGTTCAGAACAACAATTTTGTGATTTCATTTTTGCATTATAAATCAGCAGTAAAAGTTTGACATCGTTAACAGTTCACACATCAAATGCTTACCTTTATACTTATATATAGCAAGCCCTTTCTTCTATAGTTAAGGTTTCTAATAAAGTTTTTAATATATATGTCAATGTTATTGCATGGGCCCTGCTAGCCAGGGGCACCAGATTAGAGATAATTTGTTAGTTAGTTTGGTTTGTTACTGTCCACGTGGTTACGGTAATGCATGAACATCATCAGCGATTGGATTAGTACTAGTGTTAGGCAAGAGATAAGTTAGACAGATTTAGTTAGAGATAAGTTGGGAGATAAGAAGGACCGGCTCTATATAAGGAGACTAGGCAAAGAAACCAAAAGAAAGTAGTCACAGCCTCAAGGGAGGGCAACTTGATGGTTTCAGCTTGGTACCCCCTTGTACCCCTAATCCAATCCATATCAGTCAAACTACAAAAAAGGATAAATAGTAACAAAAAGACAACTAACACAGACAGTTATGGAAACGTTCTCCAATGCTTGATTTATCCATTTCTTTCTACAGAAATGCAAATATATTCTGAGATGGAGGCAGTAAGAAAATAATCATAGAAATTATAAATAATTCTTTTGAGAAGTACAAGAAATCATCTTCAAAGGATTACTAGTAAACTTTGCTGTGCTGCCGTTCTGCTATAAAATGAAGCAAAACGAGCAGAGGAAACAGTTAACTAGTTTTACATACTTGCTCAACTTTTAAAGGGCCAATCTGAGATCAGAAGTCTTACTTAACATAAGGACTGTTTACTGCGTTCACTCAGTAGAATTACCTGATGACTTTCAAAAATGTTTGGAAAATATCTATCATGAGATCATCACATTCAACATCTAACATCACAACTCATAATCGGGATCTTTCAAGTGTTTTCAACATAGCAACTATCCAGCCAAAGGATTGGCTATTAACATCACTAAGTCCATTAAATCTACCAACGATCAGATAAAACATGTCCTCCTGCATGAGAGAACTGCGATTACATTATGAATGATAAATTCAGTCCATGTTATTTGGTTTATTGCCTTCTGCAATAAGTACAGATAATAGTTACCTTTAAAACATCATCAGTGTAGGGAACATCGGGCATATAGAACCTTATTCTTGTAATTTCGCAGAAGCAAAAAGACAATAGAACCTTAACATTCTGATCTTCGTGTTTCAAGAATTCCTCTCTGACTGTAGCCATCAAAAGGGGTCCAATAGCTATAGCCTTCTGTTTCAATTGTGATTACATTATGAATGATAAATTCAGTCCATGTTATTTGGTTTATTGTCTTCTGCAATAAGTTTAGAAAATAGTTACCTTTAAAACATCATCAGTGTAGGGAACATCGGGCATATAGAACCTTATTCTTGTAATTTCGCAGAAGCAAAAAGACAATAGAACCTTAACATTCTGATCTTCGTGTTTCAAGAATTCCTCTCTGACTGTAGCCATCAAAAGGGGTCCAATAGCTATAGCCACTGACCCTGAAAACCTCATTTGATGTAAACACTTGGCAACTTGCTGCAGTAAATACAATTAGTGTTATTAGCACATTCAAAACATGTTTCATATGAACAAACAGCTTCAAGCAGACAATCTGAGATCAGAAGTTCAACATACTGGCTCAACTTTTAAAGACCCAATCTGAGATCAGAAGTCTTACTTAACATAAGGACTGTTTACTGCATTCACTCAGTAAAATTACCTGATGACTTTCAAAAATGTTTGGAACATATCTATCATGAGATCATCACATTCAACATCTAACATCACAACTCATAATCGGGATATTTCAAGTGTTTTCAACATAGCAACTATCCGGCCAAAGGATTGGCTATTAACATCACTAAGTCCATTAAATCTACCAATGATCAGATAAAACATGTCCTGCATGAGAGAATTGCGATTACATTACGAATGATAAATTCAGTCCATGTTATTTGGTTTATTGCCTTCTGCAATAAGTACAGATAATTGTTACCTTTAAAACATCATCAGTGTAGGGAACATCGGGCATAGTTATTCTTGTAATTTCATAGAAGCAAAAAGACAATAGAACCTTAACATTCTGATCTTCGTGTTTCAAGAATTCCTCTCTGACTGTAGCCATCAAAAGGGGTTCAATAGCTATAGCCACTGACCCTGAAGACCTCATTTGATGTAAAAACTTGGCAACTTGCTGCAGTAAATACAATTAGTGTTATTAGCACATCCAAAACATGTTTCATATGAACAAACAGCTTCAAGCAGACAAGTAGCATGGCTAATCAATCTGTATATAAACAGCTCCAGATAATTAGGACAACAACATAATCATAAATTCAAAAGATTCAGAAAAAATATAGAAACTTTCTCAATGATTGAAAGAAAATATATCTGGGCATTCTGTTCCTACAAAATTTTGCCCAGACATAAAATTTCGCAAAGGTTTTGGCCACCCACATTTGGTGATTGTCAAGAAAATGGATACTACATGACAAGGATGCAGAGGCTTGCCATACTTTAACGACCACCTAAATGTGTTTTCGAGAAAAAAAAACGACCACCTAAATGAAACCAGGTTTTGAAGGTTTGGAGCTAGCAAAATTTTTGTAAGGTTTGTTCATAACCAATCACAACCCTGCACTGTCTATTTTAGTTAGGCAAGATTATAATGGTGCACATTAGCTAGATCTTTTCGAGTGGTGCAGCAAACAACACCTGCAATTTAGAGTTGTACCAATCTATTATATATATAGCTGAATATTTTACAAAAATTTTGATGTTACAGTGATATTGTCCATACACCACGCAATAGAAAAGAAAGCAAAAGCCAAAATTTATTCTTAATTAAACGCATCAAATCATATTTAAGTAATTGCAATAGTACAGTGCAAAAAGGAATTTCATGTTTTCCTTTAAAAAATGCAAAAAAGGAATGGTACAAGGAATGATACTGTCCATATACCATGCAATAGGAAAGAAAGCAAAAGCCAAAATTTATGCTTAATTAAAGGCATCAAATCATATTTAAGCAATTGCAATAGTACAATGCAAAAAGGAATTTCATGTTTTCCTTTAAAAATGCAAAAAGGAATGGTACAAGAAGTTGCAATCATTAAAATATTATATCACAGAGCATAATCTTTACAACATACCAAGCCTTACCTTGGTAATAGATAAATATAAATGGCGAGTTTCCCATATATAAACATAAGAGTCCAAGGTCAAAAAGACTAGAAAAACTGAACAGCAATCAAGCTAGAGTCCACAAAGGACCAGGGTGATAATAAACTATACAGGGTTATCAAACTAATTCATGTCCTAATGATGATATACGCAGCAATAATTTCCCTGAAGTTCTCTCCTCAATAATCATATCAGATGTCACCATCCTCTTCCAACAGTGTTTATTCGAGAAACCTTTTCAACCATACTCTTGTAGTCCTGTTTCATTGCAACCACCGTCCACAGGTACCAACATCCAATGATAGTCGGTTCCTTGAATATGTTTTTATGGTAAGAAGAAATACTTTTAGCTTTTTTGAGACAATTAGAAACCTGAATGCTACGATTCCATTTAGTTTTGAACAGCTCCCAACAACTCTGGTTAAATGAACAACCTAAGAAAATAAATGCTTCAGATCCTCCAAATAATTTTTTCTATAGTACACACTGTACATCAGAAAGTTTTTCTTTCTCGACATTGCCCTAGTGCTAGTTTTATCATAAAATACTATCCAGAAGGAAATTCTCAAATTTAACATGCATTTTTGTTCTTTCATATCCATCTGTAAATATCTAGATTTGGGGGACTGTGGAATAGTAAATCCACTGAGTTTCAAACACAGGGTTCATAAATCACTGATTCGTACAAAGTAAATATATGGCCATGCTCAATAATCATATCAGATGTCACCATCCTCTTCCAACAGTGTTTATTCGAGAAACCTTTTCAACCATACTCTTGTAGTCCTGTTTCATTGCAACCACCGTCCACAGGTACCAACATCCAATGATGGTCAGTTCCTTGAATATGTTTTTATGGTAAGAAGAAATACTTTTAGCTTTTTTGAGACAATTAGAAACCTGAATGCTACGATTCCATTTAGTATTGAACAGCTCCCAACAACTCTGGTTAAATGAACAAACTAAGAAAATAAATGCTTCAGATCCCCCAAATAATTTTTTCTACAGTACACACTGTACATCAGAAAGTTTTTCTTTCTTGACATTGCCCTAGTGCTAGTTTTATCATAAAGTACTATCCAGAAGGAAATTCTTAGATTTAACATGCATTTTTGTTCTTTCATATCCATCTATAAATATCTAGATTTGGGAGACTGTGGAATAGTAAATCCACTGAGTTCCAAACACAGGGTTCATAAGTCACTGATTCGTACAAAGTAAATATATGGCCATGCTCAATAATCATAACAGATGTCACCATCCTCTTCCAACAGTGTTTATTCGAGAAACCTTTTCAACCATACTCTTGTAGTCCTGTTTCATTGCAACCACCGTCCACAGGTACCAATATCCAATGATGGTCGGTTCCTTGAATATGTTTTTATGGTAAAAAGAAATACTTTTAGCTTTTTTCAGACAATTAGAAACCTGAATGCTACGATTCCATTTAGTATTGAACAGCTCCCAACAACCCTGGTTAAATGAACAACCTAAGAAAATAAATGCTTCAGATCCCCCAAATAATTTTTTCTTCAGTACACACTGTACATCAGAAATTTTTTCTTTCTCGACATTGCCCTAGTGCTAGTTTTATCATAAAGTACTATCCAGAAGGAAATTCTCAGATTTAACATGCATTTTTGTTCTTTCTTATCCATCTATAAATATCTAGATTTGGGGGACTGTGGATAGTAAATTCACTGAGTTCCAAACACAGTATTCATAAGTCACTGATTCGTACAAAGTAAATATATGGCCATGCTCAAATGCCTTCACTTTACCATAAAGAGGATAGGATACATTTTCCAGAAGCTACTAGGATAACATCATCAATGGAGAAAGAGAATAGTGTTGTCCAGAATTGGCAGGCACCGATACTAAATAAAAAACATGCCATGAATATTACATAATAAGAATCATAAATTACAAATTCGTCTTCTACAAATGTTGTCTTTTTCTGAAGTGTAGTATCTGCAATAGAATGCCTATAGGTATCACCTAAGCAATTTCAAAAGCTTAGTTTCTCTCAAAAGTTGAAATCCAGGGCTTCACTGGCAATTAATAACAAAAATTTCAGGATTGGAAAGCAGTAAAAGGAAAACAAATAACTCACAGATTATTCCTCTGTATGCAGCCCTTCACAGCTTCACATTCTTAGCAGTACAAACAAGCATTTAACCTAACTCATCGATATTAGTAATAGGAAATCAGACTTAAAGCTTGAGTGCCGCGTTCCAAATTATACTGCTCAATTTCCCTCGCTGATAATGTTTGGATTACATAACATGGCAAAAAAATGGTCCTGGTAGCAGCATAAAGAACGAACACGTTTATTGCTGTGGATTGTTTTTTTTCCTACCAGGCAATGAGATGTTTTCCCTAGACTTTGGGGCAAAGAATGGCTCGAGTGAAAGCTAGAGTGGCCAAATTACATGTATTTTACAATATAACCCATGTTTGTAGTAATGTAATACCACAATCCTGTTAGAAAACATGGAGAGGTGCCAGATCCATCCAAGTAGCTCTAGAATTAGAACACCATGACAAAAAAAAAAGTAGCCTCATGGAATTATAATGCTTCTAAAATTATCTAGAGAAGAAGTACATACAAAATAGCATTCAAGGTACTGCCAGCGACAGGTGTAGACAACAATGTATACTGAAACCATCCTCTTTGCGGCACTTCATGCAATTCAATATATCCTAGGTGTGTGGAAAGGTCTTGGTACGAATCAGTGAAATCAGAAATCAGAATTCATGGACGATGCAACCTTCTCTAGCTTCTGACTTCTCAGGTCTGAAGCAAGCGCCAATACAACAACCTACCATAAAGATCAAGCTCTTTTCAAAGATCAAGACCTAATAAACCCAGGAGAGCAAAAACCCCAAACATACAACAATTCCCAAGCGATGAAACAGAAATTGAATGCTCCCAATCTTCAACCAGAGAAAACCCCAAGAACTCAACATTTTTTACATTTTGAACTAGAGGGATCCAGGGGTTCCAATAGAACACTCCAACCCCGCCCCTGAACAATTCTAGCGATGGGGAACAACAGCAATTCACCAATCCCCACGGCCAGAATCCTCCTCGCCACAGAATTTGATCAACCCAAAGCCATCCAGCCCCTAATTCGAGCGCAAATCCACGCCGCTTTGCCTTGTGCGGCTCGTCCATCCACACACCGAGGGGAAGCAAGCAGCAAAACCCACAAAGTAAGAATTCACCTCGAGGAGCTCGGCGAGGGCGTCCGCGGGGGCCGGCGGCGCCGCCGCCGTCAGGTCGATCACCAGCTGCATCAGCCGGTCTTCGTCCGCCGTCGCCGACACGAACGTCGGAGCGGTCGCGATCTCGGGATTGCCCATATCCTCCGGCGAGGTGCGAGGATTTCGACCTCAACGCTTCTCCTCCCACCGGTGGATCCGGACGGGCTCGGGTTCTAGAGATTTGGGAGGCCGGGTTTAACAAGAAGGGGCAAAAAGAAAGGCGGAGAGACCAAGAGACGCGATGCAGAATTGGATGCGAAGTGTAGAAAATGCCGTTGGTGCTAGTATTTGTTTTCCACAGGAAAGGGGGCAACGGCTCTTTTTTGGTACTAGTAGTATTTGTTTCCCACAGAAAAGGCAACGGCTATTTTTCGTTGGTAGACTACGTGGCACGTCACAAGTTCCGTGTGCCACACCATCACCCATTGCCGCCGCCTTCCGGTGCCGAAGTAATGGCGAACAATTTCGCTGCCACGGCGCGCAGGTTATGTGACTATCCGAAGAAATCAGTTGCGAACAGGCTAGGAGAAGTATCCTATAAAACTACTAATCCCGGTGAAGGGCCGCTCTCACTGTAGCGCTACAGGAACCGGCGGACTAGACTCAGATTTCTGTTCATCTACAGTACACAAACTCGGCGCCGTTAGATCCTCTCCTCCGCCCTCGCAGTCCATCGGATCGCTGCAAGCGCGGGCCCGGCTTCCAGAACCACCGCGCGACCGCAAGACGAAAAGGTCGTCACCCACCTCTTCGGTTCCCGTCCCCCTCCCTCCCCCGTATATCCTATCGCTTCCATCGCTGCCTCACAGATTCGGATCCACCCGCCACCTTCCCTCGCCGGTTCCTCAGCAGAATCGCCGCACCACCCGTTGCTGGGAACAACACTTGAAGGAAGTGGCTGGAGTACATTGTTTGAAGGAGCTACAGGCCAGTCGAACCTGGCGACCTCCCTCTACCTGTATGCCGGTCTCAGGTAGCTTCCGCCTGGCCTCTCAGTTTATTGGATACGATGCTTTTTTAATTGAGATGCCGTATGTTCTGATTTAGTAATTAATTAACCTAATTTCTATTTCTTGCTGTGACGTCCTCTTTTGTTTTCTCAACAGTAATTACATCACTACGTGGTAGATGACTGATAAAGAAATTTTTCCCTGTTAGACTCTTAACATACTAAAATTTAATTTGTCGATCCCAGATAGAAAATTTAGGTAGAAGAGGTGTGCAGTTGAAGCTTCAAATTCCTTTGCTTCTGTTGAGCAACGACAGTTTATTCCATTCATTTGTTCGCAGTAAATATACATTGTCTTGCATACTGGTTAGAATAAATGATACCTCTGCCTTGCATTGCCTCCGGCTTCTGGGCGATGCTGGAACCCAGCGTGCTTCCTGTGTGGTGACGGTCTAAGGTCGCTTCCACCTGGCCTCTTAGTTTATCTGATAGACTGCTTCGTTTTCAATTATGACATCGTTTGTTCTGATTCAGTAATTCATTAGCCTAATTGCTCTATGCTTCTCTTACATTCTCTTTCGATTAGATTCACTTTTCTCATATATGAATTCTAGACAAATGGGAGAAACAGAAAAATACTGATTGCTTGCTGAGACTTAAATTTTCCCTTTGTTTCTGTTGGGCAGTGACGGTTGCTCCATCCATATATTGACTATAAATGTGTAAGGTCTGATTGCATTGCACACTGGTCGAAATACATTGAACGCCACATTTTTTTCTCTTCTTTGTGTTCTTGATGACTATCAGTTAAGGGAAAAATGTTGTTACCTGAAACTCTCTTTCATATATGTTTATGAATCACTCATGCATAATATCATACATACTTCTTATTTTCTTTCTAAGTTATTTTGGTTTGTTTGCTACTAAACCATCAGACCTAAATCATTAATCTGTATTTTATAACCATCTGCAGTAACAAAGGGATAAGATATAAGCAGTATGTCGGAGTCTCATGAGCCATGCCGGGAACTACTGCGATGACATCGTACGTTGCATCCTGATGGACGAGCAAACTCGACTAATGCCTCATCTTCTTATGGTACAGCCGCTGTTGCTAACCTATGAACTTGCAGTGCATTCTATTTTACATTCTTTAGCACGGTCCATTAAATTTGACCTGACCGCTTTTTACTTCCATTTTTGGCATGAATTTCAGCATCGTTTGTAGCCGCTTCTGCTATACCACAGAAACGTAAAGAGAGATGCAGCTCTTAACACAGGAGGTCAGCTCTTCTCCATACTTTGTTTTTTTTTTTTTTTTGACATGAACAACAGGTGAAGCCCCCACTGTGGTAGTTATACATTATATAAGAAAACACAAAGAACATTTTTACAACTGAAACACTTATATTTTCTGTTATCATTACAGGCCCCTGTAGTGCTGCTTCCTCACCGTCTACCCGTCGTCGCATTATGTTTAACAATACAAATACCATACATGTGCAAACGGAAGGCCATTCACAGACAAGCCAGATTACAGCAGACCATGTTACACTGCCTTCATCTGACAAACACATCATAGGTATCAGTTTTGCTATTTTCTAAATTCCTTCAACACACCCATGTCGTGTCAACACACATTAGTGTGCACTTGCCTGTTCTATATTAGTCTACATAATCAACATTAGTGTGCTTTTCCCCAATTTTGTCCTGAATTTTATTTTGAGCTCCTTTTGCATTCAAGTATACCGTATTCAATTATTGCCTCCACAGGAACCTCCAGCACTAAACGAGTAGCACAGCCATCTGACTTCATGCTTTTCCTCCAAACTTTGTGATAGGGCCTCCTTTTTTTTTGATAACTGATAGGACCTCCTTTACCAGGACAGACTACTGCTTCTGGAGCATGCCAGAAACACAGTGCACAGGCACCTCTCAACACAACAGGTATTTTTATTTTTCCCGGTTCCTTTTCTATTTGAACATTAGCGGCATTATTTATTCCTTGCATCCACATCATGTGTCACTTACTATGTACCTCAACCATGAGACTCAATGCCAGCTTATGAAGGGTTCATATCAGGGTACGATACCCACACGTCACAGCGCGAAGCAGTGAAGAAACGACGTATGCTGCTTTCTGAGGGTGCAATGAATTCAGCTACTGCCACATCTCCCTATGATATTTTTGTGAAATCCCCATGAGTACCATGTGGTGCATGTTATCTGCATTGCTTTCCACCGTTTCGTTCATCAAGTTATTGGATTTTTTTGATTTGGAATCGTTTTGGTAGACAATCCAACACTGGAACAAGCTACAACTTCTAGAACATGCAAAAAAAGGAAGTCAGGGACAGCTCCAACGATAACAACTTCAGCCGGTAAGAACATCAATCTGATTTTCAATTTTCTGAAATTTGTTGTTATTCTTATTAGTCATCATGTATCACTATATACTGATTCCCTTGATAGTGCCTTTATATACAGTGGATGATTCTATGGTTCAACATCGCAACCGGCACAGGCGTGAGTCCCGTAACCCCACTGACCACCTCCTTATATTCTTTCAATGTTTTTCTTTTTATTATGTTTATGCCATATGTGAAAGTTGACTTTCTCATATGACGTCTAGGAACTGTGAGCCAATCAGAGGTCAAAATATAGTTATGTTGAATTGAAGATCAAATTTGGTGCTCAATATATATGGAGGTTAAAATCATTGGTGGATAATCAGATGTCGACTCAAATATTCGCTGCTCTATCAGATGCTGACTCAAATATTCGTTGCTCTATTAGATGTCGATATTTCGAAAGTGGTGATATAGCTACACTCAACCTACATATTTCACTTCATTTCCTTTCTTTATATGCCTTGACCTATATTTTTTACTGCTTCTCTCATTAAATGGCAGGAACTATCTTTTCACCTCTTTATCTCGGAGGCCCCAGTCAGGTCTGCCCTCATTGTGGTGCTCTATTTTGGAAGGAGGAACGGGTCCGTGGTCGTGGTCGTCAAGATGCACCAATCTATAATAAGTGTTGTAGAGGTGGAAGCATTGCTCTACCTCCATACAGGCCACCACCAGAGCCCTTGCTTGGCCTTTTCACTGGACGAGATATTAAGTTGTCAAACCACTTCTTTGATGGCATTAGAAGCTACAATTCTATGTTTGCTATGACATCTATGGGTGTAAATGTCATAAACTCGGTTAATGATGGTCGAGGGCCATATGTTTTCAAGATCAGTGGTCAGCTATGCCATCGCATAGGATCGTTAATTCCACCGGATGGCAGAAAACCAGAATATTGCCAATTGTACATCTTTTGAATTGTACCTTTTTATTATTAAACAATCTACAATGTTGCCATTTGATCTAAGTTGGTGTAATGCCTTAGTTTATATGTCTAAACCATTTCAGTCAGAATTGCAACTATACTATATTATGTCCCCTTTTGTCCATGGAGCAAACAAGATAAAAGCGAGAGTGTGTGTTTAGCACCGTTAGGCTCATATCATTTTGAGTGGTTAGATATTGAAAGATGTATAATTACCACCAAGCACTATTTACTGGCCATGATCTTCTTACCTTCTAATATATATTAAAATTGGTCAAAAATTGAGTTGATGTGCCCCTCCTAATTCAATTGTCGTATGGTCAACATGTATAATCAATGTATTGTACTCTTATTTGTGTAAACTAAAGTAATTTCTCATCTAACACTTTTCGTGCGCATATGTGTGCAGGATTGGATGCGACAAAACACTACAGAATTCAGATGCTATGTCCATAACTGCTGTTTGCTACGTCGAGAACTACACCATCATGCATTTTCCTTTCATGATTTGTACATTCTGCAAATGAATAATTGCTTCTACGCTGGCCATAATTACTACATGTAACAAAAAAGTACACATAAGACTTATACTCTTTGAGTGTTCTTTACATCGATGAGAAATGCTTTTTCAGAAAATTATGGTGTCCTTTTCTCAATATGCTGGAATATTACCATTGCATTTGAGTACACACATTGACAGATTATATTATTTTGTTGTTCTCCTGCAAACCACAAATTTCCAACCCTTTTGTGGTCTTTTCTTTCTATGACCAGCTTAATATATTGTTTATTATTACTAGCTCGCGCAACTGCGCGGGGGTTCCTGCTAGTTGAGGAAAAAAAAAGTGTCTTTCACAGAGAAATGACCGTGAAAGCAATTCCAGGTTCTCACCCCTGTTTCTTCAAAGATCCAATCCCTATCCATTTTGATCAATCTCCAGGAATCCCTCTCGTTCTTAATTCACTAGCCAACCCTAATCAAATCCCACTTCATCCATAGTAGTTCCAGAGTTTGGGAAAGTCAGGCGCACTAGGCACGATGAACAAATGACATCGGAGGAGCAGCGTGCTCAAGACATGACAACGGAACCGCAGAAAAATAGACTTTCAATAGAATTTGGATTGATGTGCAATTTCCGGTGCTGCTCTCAAAAATAAAATTAAGTTTATTTATAGACTTGTTTATTTTTATTTATTTTTTTGTGAAAGATAGACTTGTTTAATTGGAAACAAAGAACTTAACAAACATATATTTGTGAAAGTTATGGCACAACGTTACGGTTGTCATTCGAACGGTTGTTGCATTTTATTTCCCACAACTTAGCTAAGGTCAGATAGCTAACCAAATAGTTCTATTTTTGCAAAAAAGAAAATAATAAAATAAAAAAATATGCCACAAATTCAGCTCAAATGGTTGCGAATCAAACCGGCACAAATGGAGAATATAGTTGGAATTTTGAATTGTTTGATTAATGTGGAAAATAAAAAAGTTGATGAGGAGGAACGGACAGAATATATGGAGGCAGCATCTCCCCAAAATGTCGTAGGAATATACTCCCTTCGTTCTTAAATTGTTATCACCGTTGATTTTTAAGTCAACTTTGACCATTCGACTTATTTAAAATATTAATTTAAATAAGTAAAATTTTAAGTTGTATTAACTTTTGATGATAAAACAAACTATGACAACATATATTATATTTTTAAAGTTTTTTTGAATAAAATGAATTATCAACGTTAATTAAAAAAGTCAATGACAACAATTTAAAAATAGAGGAAGTAATTGTTTATGAGGATAAAACAACATCTAAATGTGAGTACAGCAAAATTCGAAATTGGCTAGGTTTTGTTTTGCCAAAAACTTTGACTAACGTAAGTCAAACCAATCATGCATTGCCTTTGTTTTTCAGGTCGGCTGAATGTGAGTCAAGCTTCCAATATAATTTGGATTGATGTGCAATTTCAGGTCGGCTGCTCTTAAAAAGAAAATTAAGCTTGCTTATGTCCTTAGAAAATTACTTTATATAGATTCATGTTGTTATAGCCTTGTTTAATTGAAACCAAAGCACTTAACAAACATGCTAGTTGGATGACCGTGCTTGCTCGTTGTCATTGTGTCCTGCGTCAATAAAAGTCGACTGACAGTGATTAGTTTCACAATATTCCTTGATTACGTGTGAGAGCGTGGTAGATGCCTGTGTTTCTAGAAGTGTTGGTCAGAGTGACGGGTTGTTACGACTTCCGTGTGAGAAGGCCCAAATTAAAACATGGGAACTGACCGGATTAAGTAATTTTATCTCAGGGCAGACCACTAAAATATTGATAATCAAAATCTCTATTTTATCTAAGTAAGTTTCACTTGCTTTAGAAAACCAACATAAAATTGGTTTGCTGCAAATGAGCCATATATATGTCCCATTTTCTTGCTAAAACTAAATATATATGTTTTATGCCCTTAAGTAGTACTGGACTTGCTGAGTACCTTATGTATTCACTCTTACCGTAAAAATCTCTCAGATGATAAAGAAGAATATGTGTAGGATCATGTTGTATGCTCAAGTTTGCCTTTGGATTTTATTGAAGCTTTTATTGTATCTGTCTTTCAAGGATGCACCTTCTTGGTTTATAATTTAAACAATGTAAGAATATTTATCCCTCTAGGACTTTATAATATCGTCATATGTGTAATAACACACTTTATATTTTGTGAACCAACTAGAGATTTAAGGATTGATACAGTAAGTACAAAGATTTCAGAAATGTGATCTGACAGATCTGGCCCGCATGAGCCCACAATTTGACCTCGGGTAATTGTTTCATCAAATCAGCTCGGCAAAACAAACCCTAACCTAAAGGATTTTGCCATCAGCTAGGAAATACGGTAATGCAACGGAACAACTATTTGGAGCATGAGAATTTTCACCTTTCTCCTCCACCCACTGCTTCTTTCTCAGCCCACCACCATGCATTGGTCGTTGACGCGCTCTCCCCAATGCCACATCGCCGCCATGCACGCCACACCACACCACACCGTTGGGTACTGCTCCACCACCGTGCCTTGCCACAGTGCCTCGCCTTGCCTCCTTGTTTTGCCCCACCACTGCACGGTGCTGTTGGGGGATCACCTTATGGGCCACCCTTCAAGGCCCACCGAAGTTGGGCCGTGTACAAACTCGAAGCCAAAGGTCCGAGTTCCTTTTTCATTAACATTGACTTCACAGTGCAGGTACCCAACGAAGGCCGGGGAGAGGTGCAAGTAATGATCATCGAAGGATACAAACCCCCTTGAGGGTCGCCATCGCGCCCTCGAAGGATTAGACTTCGCCTAGTACAAGCTTCGTAGCGTCCCTAAAGGCTAAGGACATTGTGTAAAGTGACCCTTGATGTGACACTACCAAAGACATGTGGCACAACAGCCCGCAAAAGGCGTGACAAGCAAGAAAGGGCATGAAAGAGGTGCTAAAGACTAGTTTTCCCTTTGTGACCAAATTGTACAATATATTCATATAATATAGTAGGTAATCAGGAGTAAAAAGTTTATTTACACATGATCTAAGTACGTGACTATAAATAGGACACCCCGCTTACTTGTAAAGACCTGCGAATCACTTTGGTTGGGCCTGGATTGCTAGTCCCTCGATCTGGGCTTTACACGCCACGCGGAACCCATTTTCGTCCATCAGCCCGAGAATACAAGTCGTTCCTCCTCCGCCGTCAGAACTCAGAAGCGAAGGGGCCTTGCCAGTTGCAGCCATGGAGTGCGCGGCGAGGGGGCTGGCCACAGACCCATGCGCCGGAGACGGCGCACACCGGCGATGCGGAAGCTGCGGGGCTGTTGCCTACTGCTCGCGCGCCCATCAGGTATCTCCTAAAATTCTAATTTCTCTTCATGAGCTCCAATAATGGTGCTACCCCGCCCCACGTATCCTTAGAAATGCCAAGCGCTCGCATGTGGATCGGTCGGCAGAAGCAGGTGAATTTCCGGCCACCCCGCGTTGGAGCGCAGCGTCCGCTTAATACGGTGCCAGGGGACGTCTCTCCCCTTGGTCTAGTTTTTCTTGACGTATCTTTAGAAACCAAATTAAAGGATGATGAGCGTAAAAGGGTAGCGACCTGGATCTATCGAAGTCTGGGAGCGTTTCGAGTTTGAGGCTTTTGTGGGATTGGAGTCGGTGGTGGATTGGTTGGGTAATTGTGTTTAGTGCGATAGTCGATAGTCCATTTTGTAATGGTCCAGCAAAAACAAACACACACTGGGTGATTAAATCCCTCAAGTCTGGGATGCTCTGGGGCATATCTGTGCTCGTGCTCGTGCTCGTGCTCTTGTTCTGGACAAACCGCAGATGAACTAGATGAAGTTTTGAACTTATCTTTAGTATGGAGTATTTTCCCAAACTGCTGAAGTTTCACGCAGGGCCAGTATTGGATCCTTCAAATTTCCGGAAATCATTTTTAGGCTAGTGGTTCAGGTAGTTGTACATTTAATAGTTGCTCTGACTCTGGATGGTTACAGTTTTAAAAATGGACCTAAACATACATCTTTTCTTTAGCTTCATCCAGCAGGATTTTTTTTTGGGGGGGAAATTTCATCAAACAGGATACTTATTAGAATTTAATTGGTTGGTACCAATGCTAATGAAGCTATAATCCACTTTTACCCTACCCAAAGGTCCCTGTGATGGCATTCCACCATGTTTCATTTTTAGCAGATTTCGTAGCCTGCCTATATATGGGGTGCCTAAGAGTTGCTCTATTTGGATGTTGTCATCAATCCCCTTTCCTTAAAGTACTTAAAGCTTTCTACCTTGTTTGTAACTACTGATTAGGCTATAGCGTGGTACTGAGAATTGTATCCTTGACTCTTTGTGCAGTTTTAATTAGTGTATGTTGTTTCTTGATTTTGTCAATGCCAAAGTGTTTTGAGGGACAGATTTTAGCTGTTTTGTTTCCCATGCATATTTATATTCTTCTTTTACATTTGTCTTCTGCACTCTACCACATTGTTTGCAGATTTTACATTGGAAAGTTCACAAAGGTGAATGTGAAAGGCTTGCGAAACAAATGAGCCACATAGATATGCTGAGCCAATTTCCGTTCACTTTCTCCATGGAACCTCTTGAACAGGTTGTCTTCTGATTTTATCTTTGGCGATTTGCATTTTTTTCCTTGTGAAGTAATGCATAGCATGTTGTTTTCTTTCAAATTTAGATCTTTTCGTTTAAGTATGACTTTTATGTTAACTTTCTGAAACGAATTGAAATGGTTTTATTCAGCATGAACTTCCATTGCCTTACATCCTATTCCACACTTTGCCCACCATGTATCTTTCAAAATTCAGTTACAGTCAGCTAATTTTATGCAATATGAACCACATATTTCATTCAGACCATGGAACATATTCTTTCTTTGCTTAATCAATCTGTTGTCCTCACAAGTTTTTCTTGCTTTAGAATCATTCATTCCCAATAAGGTGCTACTTTTTACAATCAATGAAACTTCACCAAAAAGGATTCTGGAAACCAGAATGTATGTGTGGCCCTGAGGTTGCTTCGTTGGACGACTTAAGGTTTCCTTTCTCTCAAACCTTAAACACCATTTACCATTAATTCATTATGCCTTGTTACCCTTTTGCGAGAGACGCACTTCACATTTTCATTTGTTTTCTTTCTTTTTATTTTTTTTTCTTTTCCTTGTTATCCTTTTGCAAGAAACGCACTTTGCACATGGTCATCCTATTTGATATTCATCATGGTATCAATGTAGGCTACTAGGCTCTTACATGTTTAAGAAAACAAACATAATTATCATCATAAACTACTTAGCAGTAAAGTGATATATCTTTTTATCACATGACAGTTATACATGTGTTTGGTGTTTGAAACGAAGTGACACAATACTGCTGTGATTTTTTTTATTTGATCAGAACATGTCCCTAGATGCATAAATTCAGTTTCACATTCTCACCTTAAGTGCTTTTCAAGTGATCAGCTGTAGTAAGCTTTGTAGTTTCAACCAAAAACATGGTGCACTTGTCATCAGTTTTGTCATGATATGGGACAAATCTGCATAGTCGTAATTGGTAGCTTTATGCTTCTCTCTCATTTACCTTATGATAAACTGCTGTCGTAGATATTTCCTTCAGTATTTTAATATATCTTATTACACAAACTATTTACATGAATTTAGTTCCTTTTGTTTTTCTTATTTACTCTCAGTCTCAGCAAATCTTGCAATTTCTTATGCTGCCTCTGAATATGGAACAGCAATGCAGCTGAATGGAACTTGAAAAGCTCCCTCTGCCCTTGTACAGGTGCATTACTTTGTATATTGAGCTTGCTAGAAGTTTATCTCACTCTAATTAAACATTTCACTTTCCCTATGTGCATATCAGAGCCTGAGAACCTTGTTCTCATATCCCTATCAAGTTGGAAAGACTATTATCATTGGAGATCCCTTCCGTTGGATTCACCCGTTGCAGTTGTACTTCATTGGGTATGTGAATTCTTACATAAACACTAGTTTTGAAAATCATTATTCATCTGATCGTTTGTGTGAGCTTTATGCCCTGAATATGCTACAAATGATAATTGGCAAAAGAAAACAGGAGTATTTTGACATGGGCTTTCTAAAGTAAATAGGATAACAGGAAGAAACCAGCTAGTCGCCTTCACTCTATAGGTTCTGACTAGACTTTTTGGGTTTCTTCTTCTCTAATTACAATCGAGGATATGGATAGGCAACCTTCTAATAATATAGGCTAACTAGGGGTTTTCATCCACGGTTTGAAGACACTGGCAACAAAATTAGCAGGCAGCAAGAGCTGTGGGTTACTGTTCACCATCCACAGTTACTGTTGGCTCACAGGTGTGACACACGTTGCTGATTTGACTTCTGGTTTACTCAAACTAGCAATAAGCATTCCTAATGCTAACCAAACAACCTCATCTCTAGCTTGATAACTAAGCAAACTAACAAACCGACTAACAGAGTCACGATTGGGCATCTATCAAGGGCGTTGAACCCCCGACTGGCTGGACCTCGGCTACGTAGTTCGTAGCCGCTGTCCGTCTTCTCCGGCGAGGTTATTCCCCTCTACCGCAGGCTTACGAGAGAGAGAGGTTAAGGAAGAATGAACTTGCTTGATTCTCAATTGTGCCGATTACAGGAATATATGGCCATTGGCCCAACCCAAATGAAGAAGGTTCTCCTTAATTGTAGGACTTGCCAAATTAACTAATTAGCTAACTTTCCTCTCAGCCACTTGGCGCCGACTCCACCAGCGTACGCCCCGCGCGCTAAGCCGCGCGGTGCATGTCACGGGCGCGCCTGCGCCTAACATATGTGCGACTGCACATGACATCTCCCCCTCCCTCGAAGTCCAGCTCGTCTTCGAGCTGAAAGTCTGGGAACCGAGCACGGAAGTCATCGAGGTCCTCCCAGGTTGACGAAGCGGCGGGCTCATCGCGCCATTGGACTAACACCTGGTGCACACCGCGCGCCAGCCGGGCCCCCGCGACCTTGGCGGGCTCAGGCACCATCGCCCCGTGTAGTGTTGGTGGCAGCACTGGCAGTTGGCCCGGGGGCGGGGGTGCCAACGAACTTCTTAAGGATGCCAACGTGAAACACATCATGTAGACGGGCGCCGGGCGGTAGCTGCAGCCGGACAGCAACCTCATTGATGATCTCCACGACACGATACGGTCCGATGAACCGTGGCTTGAGCTTCCCTGTGGTCGTGCGCGGGAGGGATAATGTTGCGCGCTGGCGGAGCCGAAGAAGCGCCTAGTCGCCGACCTGGTAAGTAACCAGCGGGTGGTGTTGGTCATAGACACGCTTCTGGACCGCCTGAGCCTGCTCCAGGCGATAGAGGACATCCTCGAGGAAGGCCATGCGTTCCTCCATCTCCTGGGCGACCGCGGCCACACGAGTTTCGCCGGGCTCGTAAGAGCGAATGGAGGGCGGGTCGCGGCCGTAGACCACTCGGAATGGCGTCTCCTGGAGGGAAGACTGGTAGGCAGTGTTGTAGGTGTATTCTGTCCATGGGAGCCAGCGGAGCCACTGCCGAGGACCGTCACCGGTGAAGCAGCGGAGGTACATGACGATGACGTGATTGGCGGCCTCCGTCTGGCCATCCGTCTGGGGATGGAAAGTTGACGACATGAACAGCTTCGTCCCGGTGAGCCTCATGAGCTCGCTCCAGAATGACCAAGTGAAGACCAGATCGCGATCCGAGACGAGGGACTGTGGGACGCCGTGAAGGCGGACGATGTCGGAGAAGAAGGCCTGCGCGATTGTCTCGGCGGTGTATGGGTGCGCCAACGGGATGAAGTGGCAGTATTTGCTGAAACGGTCGACGACGGAGAGGATGACCGTCTTGCCTTGCACACGAGGGAGCGCCTCAATGAAGTCGATGCCTATATCGGACCAGACGCTAGAGGGAACCGGCAGAGGCTGAAGCAATCCGGCCGGACGCAAGTGGTCCGATTTGTACTTCTGGCATGTCTCGCACGCCTTCACATACTCCTGCACTAAGCGGCGCATGTTTGGGAAATGAAAGTCACGCCGGAGGCGGTGCAGCGTGTGGTGGATGCCCTCGTGGCCCACGGCCAATATCTCTTGGAGGAGCGACAAGGCAGACGGAATGAAGAGGCGGCCCTGTAGGGCGATCATGCCATCGGTGATGGTCTAGGGGGCAGCGCGGGTGCCCGCACGGATCTCGTCGTGGATGGCGACCAGCGCCGGGTCAGTGGCCTGGGCATGGCGCAGGCGCTCGATGAAGTCAAAGCAGGGCGCGGAGATGGCCAGCAACTCGCCCTCTTCATTGTCCCGACGGGATAGGGCGTCGGCGACAGTGTTCGTGGTGCCGGACCTGTACTCTACCGAAAAATCAAAGCCCAACAACTTGTTGACCTAGTGGTGTTGCGGGATCGTGGCGAGGCGTTGGTCGAGGAGGTACTTCAGGCTATAGTTGTCCGTCTTGACGATGAAGCGCCGTCCTCACAGGTAGGGCCGCCAATGCCGGACGCTTGTATGAGGCCGATGAGTTCGCGCTCGTAGGCGGCGAGTGCGCGGTGGCGAGGCGCCACAGGCCGGCTGAAGTAGGCGACCGGGTGTCCTTCCTGAACAAGAATCACGCCGAAGCCGAATGTGACGCATCGCACTCGACGACGAAGAGCTTGGCGAAGTCCGGCATGGCGAGGACCGGTGCCGTCGTGAACGCGGCCTTGAGCGCGGTGAACGCCGCTGCAGCCGCGTCATCCCATGAGAAGCCATCCTTCTTGATGAGGGCTGTCAGCGGTGCGGCGATCATGCCGTAGTTGTGCACAAACTTGCAGTAGTACCCCGTGAGGCCGAGAAATCCGCGCACCGCTTGTGCCAAACAAGGGGCCGGCCAGTCGTGAATGGCCTGCACCTTGGCCAGATCCATGACCACGCCCGCCGCGGAGATGATGTGCCCGAGGTAGGCGACGGAGGAGGCACCGAAAGCGCACTTGGTGCGCTTGACGAAGAGTTGATGACGGCGCAATTCATCGAGGACGACTCGGAGGTGGCGAAGATGATCAGCCCATGTTTTGCTGTAAATCAGAATATCATCAAAAAATACCAGGATGAAGCGACGTAGGAAAGGGCGGAGCACGTCGTTCATCAGGGCCTGGAATGTGGCTGGGGCGTTGCAGAGCCCAAAAGCCATCACCAGGAACTCGTACAAGCCATCGTGGGTGCGGAATGCGGTCTTAGGAACTCGTACAAGCCATCGTGGGTGCGGAACGCGGTCTTGTGCACGTCCTCCGGCCGCATGCGCACCTGGTGGTACCCGGAGCCGAGGTCCAGCTTGGAGAAGAAGTGGGCACCATGGAGCTCATCGAGAAGCTCATCCACTACGGGAATGGGAAAAGTATCCTTGACCGTAAGCGCATTCAAGGCCCGGTAGTCGACGTAGAAGCGCCATGAGCCGTCAGGCTTCTTGACGAGGAGAACGGGCGATGAGGACGCGGAGTCGTTGTGACGGATGATCCCTTGTTGAATCATGGCGGCGCACTGTTGCTCCAGCTCGTCCTTGTGGGCCACGGGGTACCGGTAGGGGCGGGCAGCCACCGGCTACGTGCCGTGCTTGAGGAGATGCAGTGGTCGTGCGCGCGCTTGGGGGGCAGGCCGGCGGGTGCCGCGAAGAGCTCCCCGAACGAATCCAGGAGCGTCTCCAAGAGCGGCCCACCCGCTATGGCGGCGCTCAGGACCGGTCCGCTGGCGCTGGGCAGGCCGCACCAGGATACAGGGCGCCCGTGGTGCTGGAATGACATGCGCCAGTGGGCAAGGTCCCAAACGATGGGCCCCAGCTCACCGAGCCACTTGGTGCCAAGGACGACGTCGTAACCGGCCAATAGTATGACGAAGAGGTCTGCCGGGAACGTGGCACCGTTGATGTGAAGGGGTGCGTCGCTGATGACGCCCGCGCAGGTGATCCGGTCGCCGTTGGCGACCATGGCCGTGAGGCGTGGCCGCTGTCGAAGCGGCAGGCTCGAGCACCGCGCGGCCTCTTCCGATATGAAGTTGTGTGTGCTGCCGGAGTCGAGGAGTGCGACGAGGGACGTGTCCCCAAACGCCACGGCGATCTGCATGGTGTCCGCCACGGGCACCCCGGCCAGGGCATACAGGGAGAAACAGGGAGCCTCGGCGCCTTGGTCTGCCCCTCTCATGGTGTCTTCAGTGTCGTTGATCTCCACCCCATCGATGAAAAAGATGCGCCGGCAAAACTTGTTATGGCCCCGCGTGTATTTTTCGTTACAATTAAAACAGAGCCTAAGACGACGTCGTTCCGCCATTTCCTTCGGGGTTAGCCTTTTCTGGTTGCCCTCTCCCCGGGCTTGGGGAATGCCCACCGGCGGCGTAGGGAGCGCGAGCGGTTGTGGTGGCGCCAGGAGTGCTGGGCGTGGCGCCAAGCCCGGAAGGAGACCGCACGCGGCCGGTCGGGCCGGAGTTGGCGCAGGTCTGTCGGTCTCCATCAGTTCAACCTGGCGTGCCAGGCTCATCATCGCCGCGAGCGTCTCCGGGTTGTGAATGCGGACCGCGTGGCTTAGCGGCGGCAGCAGACCGCCCGTGTATAGCTAGACGCGTTGGATCTCATCCAACCGACCCGCGCGGGGAAGGAGGGCCTCGAAGCGGTTCGAATACTCTTTCACAGTCCCCGTGCGTCGGCATTCGGAGAGCTCGAATAGTGGCGCTGAGCGGAGAGGTGGCCTAAACCACAGGTTGAGGAGTTCCTTGAATCGGCCCCAGTGTAGCGTCCCTTCGTCCTCCTACAGCTGTATGAACCATAGCTGGGCGACGTCCTCGAGGTTGTAGGAGGCCATCCAGACCTTCTCCTCCGCCATTGTTCGTTGTTGATGGAAATATGATTCGCATCGGTTGATGAAGATCAGTGGATCGGACTTGCCGCCGTAGCGGGGAAAGTCCATCTTCTGGAACCTAGGTGGCCGATCGGTGTGGTGCTGGCCGTCGTGGCGATCGCCACCCCCTGACGACGAGGCGGACTTCTCTTTCTTCATGGCCGCCAGGTCGGTCTTCTGGCCGTCATGTCAGCGGAGAGATCTTGCAGTAGCTTAGCGAGATCGGAGATGGATGGATCCCCGATGGTCGACGGAAGAGAGGTGGACGCGGAGGATGATGTAGGTGATGGTGGTGGGCTAGGTGGTTGCGCGGCGGCTGGGAAAGGCTTGGCGTCGGTGGATAGATCGGTGGAGCGGGAGTGAGTAGGCGAGGACCGCCAAACTCGTGATACCAGGTTGTCAAGGGCGTCAAACCCCCGACTGGCCGGACCTCGGCTACGTAGTTCGTAGCCGTTGTCCGTCTTCTCCAGCGAGGTTATTCCCCTCTACCGCAGGCTTACGAGAGAGAGAGAGGTTAAGGAAGAATGAACTTGCTTGATTCTCAATTGTGCCGATTACAGGAATATATGGCCATTGGCCCAACCCAAATGAAGAAGGTTCTCCTTAATTGTAGGACTTGCCAAACTAACTAATTAGCTAACTTTCCTCTCAGCCACTCCACGCCGACTCCTCCAGCGCATGCCCCGCGCGCTCAGCCGCGCGGCGCACGTCACGGGCGCGCCTGCGCCTAACATATGTGCGACCGCACATGACAGCATCACCTGCACGCTAACGGTACCATTATGAAACAGCGTTCAGAAGAATAAGTTTCCATAATATTTAATTTTTTGTTCCTTCTGCAGGACATTGTTGATTACTTTGAATACAGCAATACAATATACTATCATACATTTCAAAAAAAAAACAATACACTATCTTCTTCTAATATCTGTTGATTCATGTTGTTTGGCTGTTTCATTATCAGTGGGATAAATTTTGCAGCCACTAACTATATATCATTGCCTTCAACTATCTCATTACCAAACCTCAAGGTCAAGCTTGGACACCCTGTGCATTCACTATTTAGGTAAATTCTGTTGTGTGCAACTGCCTATAATTTTAGAGTAGTTGGTTTCTCCGCAAGCAACATCAGTAGACTACTATTCTTTATTCTTTCTCATAGAATTCTTTAACATTGTGGAAATAAGTTTCTTGGCAACACTAATAACTAGTGATCCAGTATCTAACTGAAAATGAAGGATGTGAATCTGTCGCTTCAGAGCTATTTAGGATATTTACTTGTTACTCTATGCTTGGTGCCATCGGTAGCTTGCTTTCTTTGTCAAATTTTGAAGTGCTATTACACTTGAATACATCATCGACATTTGTTGTTGAAACTTTTTATCAGGAATCAGGCTGTTTGGCATATACTGAATTTGACGCGAAAAGCAGGTCTCTTGGATTAACTTATTCTGCTTGTAAATGGTTGTTGGTCAATATTTGGGCACATACTATTGACTAGTATGCAGTGTGATGATCATTTCATGAAACCTACCTTGCCTGAATGAATTTATTACTGAACAAGGAAATATTTGATTTCCATAGACTGTTATCATGCAGATCGCAGCAGGCAGTGGTACCTTTAGATATTATGCCATAGGATATATTTTTTTAGTGTTGTCCTTTTTCTTTTGTAGTTTTGTGAAAGAAGGGAACTTAAAGTTGTATGATGTCTTGGAAGCTTAGGATTTATATGGTGATTTGCTTGGGATGGAGGATCAACAGTACATACCTAGTATACCATTTGTCAACTATGCCAGCATTAGACAGTCTTTCTGTAAATCATTGGAGAAGCAGTCAAATATTTCCTGTCGACCTCTTTGTCTAAGTTACTGCCATTTGTAGCTGTTTGAGATATGATTGCAGTCACTGATTTTTAAAATGTTCATAATTACTGTATGTCTGAAGGGCCTGAGAAAGAGCTACTTCAGCTTGCGGTGTTTGGGGAATTACGTGCGCTATTTCCCGGTGTCCATGTGCACATTGAACTTGTGGGTCCGGCAGTTCCTAAATCAAGGTTAGCAACACAAGCCATTTTTATTTTGTGCTATGTTATGGATAGAGAAACTAGTGCATGTTCAAGAAAAAGAATGGATGGAGAAAAATTATCCACAGTTTGTTGTTTCCTGGTCTTTACCTGGCAGTTTAATGGGATCACATTACCACCTAGTTTCTTTTGATAAATTAATAAAAATATACTGTTATCTTGGTTGAAAAAGATTCTACATGTTAGTTCTCTACTATGTGCTCAGAAAAATATAAGTGATTTTGAGTTCATGCTCTTTTCCCTGTACTTATGTGATACCTTCTGACAGGGATGGTGAGGTTATAAGCATATCAAGATATGCAAATTGTTCTGATGAGAGCTGCTGCTGTAAATCATCTACTGGTTCTGAAGACTTGAATTGCAGTGCAGTGACACTCAAACTATGGAAAGGGTTCTACCATGAGAGATATAGTGATATAATGAAGGTTTTCTCTACAATATGTCAATATCCTTTTTGCTTGTGACAAATGAAGTCCCCCATTATATTACCAACATTGAGCATTTCCGTGATCAGAAGTCTAGATATACCATTCTGTATTCAGAGGTGACAGCTGCAAGTATTTATACGTACAAGTCCAGCTTGATTTAGAAGTTCTGAGATTTATATTAGTGCATTGTTGTACCTGAAATCTCTTCTTCTTTTTTTGCATTAACTAGGATAGTCTGTTAGAGTGCTTTTTTTATTATGTTTTCAATAAGAAAGTGGTTAGGTATGTACAAGTAGAAGTCAGGTGAGGGAAAGAGAGTTGCCACGTCATCTTGAACTCCTTATTTATTATCCTTGTTTAACTGACGAGAGAGCTACTGGAATGTTTAGACTGGCTAGCAATGTCATTTATGCCATAAAATGCAATAATTCAAAAAAAAAAAGAGACTGCAATTGGAACTGTCTATAAAATATTTGGGGTATTATTGTAAGTATCTGTAATGTGTAGCAACTCTGATTCCTGCATAGAAATGCTGTCTCTCCTCCATACAGTGTTTAGACCTCATTAGCTAGCAATGCCACAAAATACAGTAATCGACAAAAAAAAATGGCAAT
Organism: Eleusine indica; assembly: GCA_030378355.1. Taxonomy (NCBI): domain Eukaryota; kingdom Viridiplantae; phylum Streptophyta; class Magnoliopsida; order Poales; family Poaceae; genus Eleusine; species Eleusine indica. Next base: position 34,665,970 of record CM059500.1, read on the forward strand.
TATAACTGTTTATAACATACTTGAGGTATTTTTAGTTGTGCATCTGTGATGTGTAGCAGCTCTTATTCCTTAATAGAAATGTCTTTTCTCTTCCATAAAGGATTGGCTTGCCTCCTAAAACTTTTCCTCTTGGTAGGACTCAAATCCGCACCTTATTTTTGCCCCAAATGCTGGCGTGGCTGCATATCCTAGTTGGGTGCCAACAATTGTAAGTATCTAGTTCGTAATTAACCTCTCATTTTTGTCCAAATATTAGTTTTCATCAGATTAGTTTGATGCCTAAGCATGCACCGTGTCAAGTTGTTTGTCAAAGTAACGTTACTCAATGTCCTAAAAATCTTACTCAATGATATACATAAAAAAAAGAAAAAAAAATCATGAAATGAAGTGGTCATCGGTCTCTGTAGTGCTGGGAATTCTATGCTACTGTAACTTTCAAGAATAATACTGTTTTTGCCTCAGATTAGTATTGTTCATTAATATTTCTATTTCACTTCAATTGAAGGAACTAATCAGAGGAACTGGGATTCCTGCATTTTTTACGGACTTCTGTGAAGAAGCTGCACATCTAGCATCCGGCTGCATAAGCTCCATAACTGGTCAACCCCTCAGAGTCCCGGTATGTGTTATATATCATTTGCCTTTGTCAAAAAAAAAAATCCTACTGTAGCTGTGGAGCACCAAATAAAGTTTTCATAAGTATTATCTCATTTACAGGTCCAGGTAAACCCTTTCAGGCAGCCAATTGCAGTAGACAATACTGCACTGTTCCTACCATGTTACTCGAATTGCTTCGTTCTCAGGATGTAGAATTCTGATTTTGTATTCACATAAAGTATCGAGAAATTCATTGCTGAAAAGCAGTGATGTAACTTTCCAAAGAAGACAAGGCACTACAAAATCAATAAAATTTTCCCTGGGTGAAACTACTCTATATTCTCTGTAACGTAACTGTGAAATGGCTTGTATGAGTCGGCACACTCGCTACCCTAGTCCTCCATATTGGGTTGAAGATTATTGAAGGACATTGCAGTGAGGAAGATGACAAGTCTTCTTTCTCATAACATAATGGGATGGCGTTTTGATTTTTTTTTTAATATATTGGGACTTGGAGTTCAAGAAAGATTGTATGCAGAAAACGTGAGGAATCTTTGGAGCGCTTGAAATAGTTTTAACTGATTAATTAATGTGCATTATATGGCACACTCATGAACCAAGCTAAAAGTAGGATTCTAAAAAACAAAAGTCAAGATGATACATACTTATCTATTCTCATTTTGCTGTTGTTAGGACAAAGTAGCTAGTGCAAATTTGCACTAGCTGCTTTGTCCTAACAACAAGAAAAAAAGAACGGAGGGAGTATGTTCTTTTGGCGGAGTTGCAGAGAATACTGTTTTTGTTCTGAATCACATGAAGGGCAAGAAACAACTTCAGTTTATATTACATATTTCAAAAGGGGGGTGAGGAGGGGGGGGGGGGGGGGATATACAGGTAAGAGGAGATATATACTGACATAATAAAAAAATGTGAGTGAGGAAAGAGAAATCAATATTTTCTTCTATATTTTCCTTAAAAAAAAGAACCAACTTCAGTTCAGAAGTGGCATAAATCATTTTGTCTTGTTCTTTACAGTAACACTCCAAGCCCATGACACTCCCATAGTGGAAGGAAATAAACGCTTATTGTGCTGATTATGGTGAACATGTTGCTTCATGCAACAACAGAATACAACTGTGTAAAATTATTGTTGCGACTGTTTGGTCCCTAGAATAGGATCTACATGTGTAATGAAGCTCTTGTACATCCTTTAGTCTATGTCTACAAACCATCCTGTGTCAAAATAAAATTACACACACCACTCCAGGAAATTAATGAAGCCAATCACAAAGAATTCTACACAGCATAATAACAAAGTTGTTTTTATGTCAGTTTATCATGTTCAGCGTTGGGGAGAGATCTGGGTGAACACCTGCTTCTGCATTCTTATCTTGTGCCCCCTTTTGGCATTTTCATCTGCAACAAGAACATCATCTATCCATGAGACTATATTATGGGCCAAACTTTCCAGTACTCTTGAGTAGCTCTCGAGTATTGCCTGCCCAATATCCTGTAAGGTAAAATGGTGATGCATGAAGGTTAGTATTACAATGCATTATGGTTCTTCCACAATATCTTGGAACAGATGTTTTTACTGAAAGGCTAAAACAGATTTGTTAGTATATGGTAGTTCTATTTGCATATGGTATGTTTCGTAGTGTGCACTGTTTTTTTTTCTGAAGAGGCAAATCTTTTACGGTAACAGGATAGATGAACATTCAATAATAACTTGAAATTTGCTTGTTATATTGACGATTTACCTTGTTGTACTGAATCTTGCTTGTATCCAGGGTTGTCTGTGACAGGCCTGGAAACCTCTGCTTCAAGCACAGGAGAAGGCTCCTGGCCCTACTTGCAAGGACCAGATTCTTATCCCCGTCAGCATTCAGCTCGGTAACATTCTCCCATTTGGACACCACGTGTGTCGTGCTCGCTTTCCTTCGCCACACATACATAGCGGCCTCAACACGGTCAGCAATCTCAAGGGCCTCATGTTCCGAGCTCAAGTTGAGGAAGTTGAGGAGGTGCTCAGGAGAGAACTGATCCCCTGAAGACATGTACCGGTATATGGCATCACCTACACCCACCCTCCCACTCTGGAGTAACAGAAATATATCTATGAGACGTGTTACTCTGTCAAGAATTAGAAGGGGTGCGTTTGGTCGGGCAACTGTATACCTTTGGAAGTGTCTCTAAGTACGACAATGGTACTTGCATTTCAGAAAGTATGCCACTGTTGATCTCCATGGCCATCTTGTGGATCTGGCTTGCTTGGTCCCTCTTTTGCTGCAGTTCACGGTGCATGCGATCTGAGAGGCCTGACTCGGGTACGCAAGGCTCAGGTAACCACCATTTGTCCTCACTGTGCTGGAACGACTTCTTGCTTTCACTGAAGGATTGGTTCCTCTGGTCTGCATAACAGAACTCTGTCTGCTTCTCAAAGCTGTCCAATATGCCCTGCCAACAAAATTTCAGTTTTTATCACACATCATACTACCAGATCCATTGTTTCAGAGCTCCCAGAATTATATTAATTGAGACTCACTAGGAGCATAGTTTCCAGCTTTTCAAGAGCAGGAAGATTCATCAGAATATCTGATCTTGGTGAGGTTGCCATCACCTGTGAAAAATTACACAAACTTGTTCCTCAGCAGACGTGCCAAGGGAATGAGATTTATCAAGAATGTTTGTATGTAGGGATGTTAATGGGATGGTTGATGGCATTACATCGTGTGTGCTTCCATCGGGCATGGCCTGCACTGTCGGTGAGAATTCGACAATGTATTCGCATATGGAGAGGAGGCAATCCATCTCCCGGTTCCACATTGACCTCTTCTCAGGTGGCAGTGGCTCCAATTTGTGGCAAGTTCCAAACACAGTGGCTGCAGCCATGAAAAGGCAGAGCAAGTTAGCATACCACTGATGCATAAAAAGAAAGAATCCATTTGAATCTTCACAAAGATACCATAGAGGTTGGTGATGGCGTTGGAGATGGCCACAGCAGTGCAGACACCTTTGCCGCTTCCTGACATGTCCTCTCCAAGCAGCAACTTTGTGTACTTCTCCTTCATCAGCTCCATCTCTGGACAGAAAGGTCATCAAGCACCAGAAAAGAGCACTGGGGAATGCACATCAACTGAAATCCAGGTCGGCACCCTTTACCTTCGTCCTCCATTGTCTTCTCGTCGAGGGCTTGCTGGAGCTTCTTCATGCTCAGGTTGCCGCTCACAGACTGCGACAGGCGTGACGCCGCTGCCGTCTTGGACGGCGTACGGCTCAGGTTGTTGCTGCGGCCCGGCGATGATGCGTGACGTTCCTGCTCGTCGCCGCTGTCAGAGAAGGAGGCGACGCGGAACAGCGGCCGCGCGTAGTCGCGGTCATAGCTGTGGCTGTGGAAGCCGGGGAACCCAGAAGTATTGTCGCTCATTGTTGTGCTTGAGTTTGTTTTCGGTCCACGCCAGCCTTGGGCCTGAAGGAGAGATGAGTTGAGCAGCAAGAATTGCGATGAAGGACCAAGAGCTGAGGCAGAAGCGTCTTGTATTCTTGCCTTATTGTCGTTTTGGTGATTTGGATCATGGTTGTCACTCTGTAGAGCAATCAATAATAAGGCATATTTTGGCAATCTGCCCTCACATTACGGACATTTTAATTGCGTCCATCGTGCTAGTTCGTGCCTTTGCCAACTGTGTGTAAGGTACACAGAAGAAACGGCAAGGTATGGTAGTGGTAAATAGGCTCTAGGCATGTCACATTTCGTCCCAGTTTTGGTTGCAACATTGCATAGGTATATGGAATAATTTCACATGAACCATTGCAAAATCATTCAATCCTAAATATGCCACTCTCAGTGACACAAGTGGGCCCCATGTGTCATTGAGACATCAGTGACATATATGGGATTGTGTGATTTTGCAATTGTTACTGTGAAATTGCTCCGCATACATTGTCATTTCTTCAATAAAAATAATATGATTCACCTCTTAAGAACAAAGTCTGTCAATAGAGGTATCTCCAGTTGGTGATGAATAGGACTTGGCTTAGTTATTAATCTATGGTTATGTCAATTGGAGAAGCGGTGGCGAAGATGAGTAAAAGAATTCGATATTATCTTTGTTGTATTTCACTTGACTTCCGAAGCCATTTATGTATGGGATATGTACTTCTCAAAGTTTTGATAGTCTTCGTCTCTCATTAAAAAACGACATCATGTTAATGCATGGATTATTGTTTCATAGTAAGCCAATATAATATAACGTATATGCCTGGGAGTTGAAATCAAGGCATACATAGGGGCAGTATCATGTAGCGATATATTCATTCCTACTCGGTACCTAACTAATTCTGTAGGTCATCATCATATTAGTCTTCCCCTTGAATAAATGACACTCCTCTTTCCAGCACATGAAGGTTGGATGGCAGCATGCTTGCGTTTAGTAGCTATGCATGTACGAGTATGCCTCTTTTTTACCTTCATTTGAATTGTCATCTACGTTAGAAAAAGTGTACTCCTTGCTTTTAAATGCTCATTAAGTTACTCTCTCTTTGCTTTTCTACCATTTTTCTTTAATAATGAGCTAAAAGAGAATGAAGTTACTGTTCAATATGACATTCATGAGTATTTTACCGTTAGAACACAAGCAATGTACAACGGGTAATTAAATTGAGAACTCATAAGCTAACCAAATTGCAATCATGAATTGGATAAAATAAAGTACATGCCGCTCCCAAACAACCTTTTCTGAAACCCGTTCTATCATTGTGTACCAACAATGCTTGGACACAACCAGTTGATATTATCTTGTGCCATGCTGAACAACCGTCTGAAATATGTTTTGGAAGGGGGAAACAGGTGCCCTCAGACATGCCATTCATATTGGTCCATCCGTTTAAACTTGTAAGCAAAGCGACATAATATACTATCTGGATAAAGTTAGTGCCGGCCATGATCGTGTTGTCTACATGCCATAGACAACTTTTATGAAAATAAAAATAATAATAGGCGACGAACTGAGATGAAATGGTTTATCAGCTCATCAGAACCCTTTGAGTCTGTATAAGGAAGTGGCCGGCCAGTATGAGGCAACTAACAGTTGAAGTAGCTAGCACTCCAAATTATGGGGCTATCCGATCGATCGGCCATATATAGACAAAATCAAGCATCAAGATCCGCACAGGTTTATTTCGCCTATGTGGAGTTAACTCATTGTTCTCTGAGCCTCCGTCGCTGCGCGCCTGCTGACCAACTGCAGGGAAGAGGCCCATGCTCTGGCGCTGCCGCTGTGCCGCATGCATACTCTGCTTCATGGTGCTCTTTGTTTTGTTCAAATATGTAAAAAGTAGTTAGTTGTTCTCTCGTCTTGCACTTGCACATCCTGTACATACTTTTTGAGCCAGTTTTTGGGCGGCTAATGAAACGGGAAACTCCCTCACGGTTGATAACAAAGATGCACAACTCTTTTGCGTATTTTTTAAAAAAATCATTGCTGTTTTTGTTAATTGAATTTCACATTTATTTACTTGCAAAATAAAAAAAAGTCTATTATTAGGTGTCTTCAGCGAAGTCGATCGTAGCACGGAAGCACTATGTCTGTGCACGTGAGTATTTATATCACTGTGTACCTGTGTGTATTATTAGAAAAAAAAATGCAAGATCAGAATAACGCAAGAAACGTGTACTGGTGGTAGATGAACATGATAGCAGGTATATTGCATCACATGAACGATAAGCACTCCGGCGATCGGCGATGCTCTATATATGTATAGCAGTCAGGCTCGTTGGTGAAGCCTAGTCCAAAGTCGATGATGAATTTGAGGAAGTAGGCAGAAGGATAAGCAGTGGCGATGACAAATAAATTAAGCGTGCCACCGTGCACGCGCAATTGAAGGGATCTTTTGGAGTACTAGCGAAAGCTATTTAATCTCTTCCTCTTCCATGATGATTCAACTGGAGGATCGATGTTGTTCCATACTTGATAATTGCAAAACAACTCGCCGTTCCCACCCACTGACTATCCCACAACTCGCCGGCCCCCTCGGGCATTCGCGCGATATTACACGGTTCACGGGCCGGCCATGTGGCTCAGAACCGAATTGAACGGGCTCATCTCCTTGGCTAGTGCCAGTAAGGGGTTGTTTGTTTCCTATCCAGTTTAATTAATCTAGATTATGATGCTATATTATTTAATCTAAATTATTTAATTTGGATTAATCAATCTGGATAGGGATGTTTGTTTACTAAGATTATTTAAGTTAGATCAAGTTGTTGTAGATATAAGAAGACGATAGTACCTTTAACTATTTGTTATTGTTCTTTTATTTTGTTGGAGATATTTAAATACTTTAAATAGGGCATCGATGCCCAGGGGGCTCCCACCGCGCCCAAGGCCGCTATCGAGACCTGGGTCACCGATGCCCGCGGAGCTGTCACCGCGCCCGAGCCTGGGGTCTAGGGCGTTGATGCCCAGGGTGCTCCCGCCGCGCCCGAGCATGAGGTCAGGGGTCGCCGTGCCTACGCCCGTGGAGATGCCACCACGCCTGATGAAACCTACGCCTCCACTATCTTCCTCCTCTTCCACAAAAAGGGATCTTGCCAAGATTTCCGGTAGGGCAAGGCGGAGGAGAGAGAGGGTCTCCTCTAGGTCACCACCGTCGATTTGATCCATACTTTGTTGGGAGCCGCCGGATTTGGCCGAGATTGTGTAGGTTTGAGGGATTGGGAGAAGAAAAGAGTACCGAGCTGGAGGAAGGGGAGAACGGCGTGAGCCTGGGCTCAGTTGGGGAAGGGGGCCTCAATGTCACAACTCTGTAGTTTCTTTCAATTAATCATGTGCAGTGGGTCTTTTAACAATTCAAGCTGAAATAAGCACATCTTTAGGAGATCATTGAATTATGATAATATGTCATCTGGATTAATTAATATGATCATATAATCTGTCATGTTTGTTTATCTACTGGATTAATTAATCTAGGTGAATTACAAGCTGAAACAAACAACCCCTAATACTCACTCCTGATCTTTTCCTCATCAAAAAGGAAAAATCAAATGTGTACTTTCCTAAAAAAAATGTGTACTTCCCTGGTCTTTGACAGTAATACTTTGTTAAGAATATGTCGTGAATTCCATTGATATGATTGGATCAAAAATTCCTCAATATAGACCTTATATTTGTAAAGTTTACTTTACCCTCCTAAATAATTCACTTTGCCTATTTAACCCTCGTAACAAAATCTTGACTCAATTTACTTTCTAAACAACTTAACTTGATGCAATCAATCCCTGATTTTAATTTGTTCTTTTTTTTGTTTCTCAACATACAAGCTGAATTTAAAACTCAAATTTTATGTATTAATAGATCACGCAAAAACCAATCTAAAAATAATTACCTCCATGATTTTCTAAAACAAATAAAACAGCATTCAATAGGGATTATATTGCACAAACTCGAATTGTTCGGCAGAGTAAACTAAGCCATAATTTTGTTCTGGGTTAAACAGATAAAGTGAATTATTTAGAAGAATAAAATGGACTTTTTGTTATTTCTTTGGATGATATTTCCTAGTTCCTTCTCTTTTTTTATCTCTGTTTTCCATTTGTCTGGCTACCTTTTTCTTGTTGATGTTGCTACAAAACGATGAGTATATTAGACCTAAACTTTTTTGCTCTGCCTGGGTAAAGCTCTCATGCTGTATATGCCTTCAAGAAATTTCAGCTCTCTTTTACCATTGGTTGAAGAGGGCTTGACTTGACTCTGATATTGTTATTGCTAGATCTTTGACAACATCAGTACGAAAATGGTAATGGTGAAGATGAGTGGTTGATGTAAAGGATCTGTACTTTTGAAAACAATAATGCTGTCTCTTTTTTATTTGCAAATACGAACATTTTAGTACAATAACGTTTAGGAAAGATACTCCCGAATTAGACAACACTACCTTACTCAAGGTTTGAACATTACATATATCGATCAAGCCGCATGGCACACTGCATTAGATTTGTTGACATCAAGTTAACTATGTATTTAGTTTCCTACAAAAACACCGTCAGAAATGGTGGAGAAAAGGTTCTTTATTTGGTCATTTAGTTTTATATTATAGAAAATTTATTGGCCATAATATCATTCAGACGGTTTAGAAAATTGTTGAAGTATGTAGAAGTAGTTTATTAAGTTGTTGCCACGTCTAAAATCTGTGTAGAGATTAGAGAATAGCTTAGATAAAAAATTTACCAGATTTATTTTAGTTTTGGAAAAAACTTGAAATCCAACAACACGTGGAGTCAGAGGGGAAAAGAGGACAGAAAGGTAGCCAGCCACATGCCGTCATCTTCCTCCCTTCTCGTCTGTTGACTAGCCGCTCCAACCGCCGGTCGCTGCTTCTGGAGTTCTTACCTTACCTCTTTACCTGGCCGCGAAGAAAGGCAGCTGGGCTTGCAGACGCTTCACGGCGACTACCCCTGGCTCGCCTCGATCTCTCCACCTGCTCGTCTCAGATGCCTCTCTTCCTGCGGCTTCTTCGAGGTGAGATTTCCTTCACCCATCATATACACCTTTAGTTCCTTTGACTGTCTGTCATTCAGAGCTTGGAGCTCTTAGAATAATTTCTTGCTTCAGTAATTTATTGACATTTTCATGCAATAGGATTAGAATAGTAGTGTATCAAGGAGTTTGGATGCTTCTGTGAGGACCCTTGTTTATTTCCCTGTAAAATTAGTGTTTTTTCTAAACAAAAAATTAGTGCTATTTGGATTGGTTCTTGGTCAATGGAGCCACCTGGTGGTGCCCCCTTTTGCAATTGCATCAGTTGAGCGAGTACAGGCTTGGCAACTCCTTTGGAGATTGCCTGAACTATTAGCATTGGTAACAAGACGTACATCTGTGTTAATTGGAGGTTACAAGAGGAAAAGGGGAAGAAAGAAAAACTAACACACACTCACTCAAGAGCTTAGAAACTAAGGGGATAATCTGCTACTCCAATGTCTAAGACGATCTTGGTAAGCAGATTGGTGGCAGCGGTGAAATTGCTGGGAACCTGTCCTCGCATTCTAAAACTTCATTTCAGTATTCTTCAGATGTTTTCCTTTGTTTCTTGAGGCGGTCCATCTCAGCATTCTGCAGTCTCTGTGAATTTGTAGTGGGTATTTTTTTTGTCTAATTAATCCCAGGACGCCAAAAATCATGAATTGCTTGGATTGGAAGCATTTCGTGCAGCCTCTCTGAATAACTCGACCATTTGTTCATGTCCCTGTTTTCAGGTCATCCATTACTCAGTATAACAGAACTGAATTCTGAGGTTCCGTTTCTGTGATGTCAATTGCGTGCTGCTTGCCAGTTGTTGAGTGTGTGTACTGCCTGGCATGTGCACGGTGGACTTGGCAGAAGTGTCTCCACTCTGGTGGTTACGACAGCGAGACGTGGGGATTTGCATCAGCCACAGAGTTTGAGCCTGTGCCCCGTATGTGCCGGCTGATCCTCTCAGTCTATGAGGATGACCTGGAGCATCCACAATGGGCGCCCGCGGGGGGTTATGGCATGAATCCGCGGTGGGTGGTGCATCGGAAGACATACGAGGACACACACGGTCATGCTCCCACATACCTGCTCTATGTTGACCACCAGCACTCCGATGTCGTGGTTGCTGTCCGGGGCATGAACATGGCCAAAGAGAGCGACTATGCCTTGCTATTGGACAACAAGCTTGGCCAGAGGAGGTTTGATGGTGGCTATGTGCACAATGGCTTGCTCAAGGCCGCGGAGTGGGTATTTGATGTGGAATGTGATGTGCTGAGGGACCTTCTGGAGAGGAATCCAGGTTACACGCTCACGTTTGCTGGGCATTCACTTGGTTCCGGTGTTGTGGCAATGCTGGCTCTGGTGGCAGTGCATAATAGGGAGCGGCTGGGTGGTATAGATAGGAAGATGATACGGTGCTTTGCAATGGCACCTGCCCGCTGCGTGTCGCTCAATCTTGCTGTCCGTTATGCTGATATCATCAACGCTGTTGTTCTTCAGGTAAGGTTTCATTATCACACCATTCTATACCTGCTTTGCAGCTACGTAAGGGGGTAAGGCTTAAATTGTGTGCCAGCATAGAATTCAGTTATATTGTTAGTTATTACCACTTCAAAGTAAAACACAAAGCTTCCTTTTACTTATTTCTTTGTAATTTGCGTTCACAGCCAGTTATGCTATATGCTAAACTGTTCTTGCAAGTGGCGTGCATGTTTCTGATCTACCCTCTTTCTGTGTTCAGTGTGTTCTTCTCTTGATTTGCGTTTCCTATTCATGTTATGTTTTATTGTAATTGGACATTTTTTTCCATCTTAATACAAAGGCACACACTTTTCATATTCTTTTAAAAAAACAGTTCTGTAGCAGTAAGTTAGATCGATAAGTCCAGCTGAAACTTGCTTATGTTTCTTCTGATATTTGTATTCATTAAAACAGGATGATTTTTTGCCTCGCACAGACATTCCTTTGGAAGACATCTTCAAGTCACTTTTCTGGTAATAGGACTTGTTTTTCTGTATTATCATTTTATCAGCAGGGCAACTTGTTTTGTAGGGGTTTATGATCTGTGCATCTTTTCAGGGTACCTGATGTAGTCCTCTTTGTACAGCTTGCCATGTCTTTTATGTGGACGGTGCCTTATAGACACATGTATACCTGAAAGTGCGATGCTGAGAGATCCAAGGCGCTTGTATGCCCCAGGCCGTCTCTACCACATAGTTGAAAGGAAGCCTTTCAGGTATTAGTTTGCTTTGTGTTTCTAAATATTCTGATTGTTGCAACCCATGTGAGTACAATACTGCACACCTATAAATCATCTGCGAAAAGTAAGATATACTTCAACACTGATCTTTCAGATATTTGTTTTACTGATGGTTTCTCATGTTAGTATAAAAAAAGGTTATTCTATTTTTTCAGTAGCTTGTCTTACTAAAATAATTAAGTGAAAAATCATACAATTACTGTTTCATGTTTCCTAGTTTGATAAAATCATACAAATTTTTGAGATTTTTTTTATTCATAAAGAAACTGCTTATTGCTTCAGATGTGGAAGATATCCCCCTGTTGTAAGAACAGCAGTTCCGGTGGATGGCCGATTCGAGCATGTTATTCTCTCTTGCAATGCAACATCTGACCATGCTATTATATGGATTGAAAGAGAAGGCCAAAGGGCACTGGATGTAAGTCTAATTAACATAACCTGCTTGTGATGCTTAATAAAAGTGGTAATGGTTTGTTGCAAGTAGAACCTGGCCATCACTATTTCACATTTATCCAAGCAAAGATTTCAAAACAAACTTCCTTTTTTTTTTCTTTTCATGATCTCATGAGAGAGAAATTTATATTATTGTTGTTATACTTTTAGCATCAGTCAGTTTGATCGAGAAAGTTCTGTAGTGGCCATAAATTTTTTTTGTGTTTCCTTATTGGCCATAAAAAAAATTCAACTTCCCTAGTGGCCATCGAGTTAATTTTTTTTTTTTTGCCTTATTGGCCATCATAGTGTTAAGGTTATAGAAGAAAAGTCTTTTTTTTTTGCCCTAGGTAGCATATTTGTGGCCACCGGTCCTTATTAACATGAAACTAGAAAAAAAAACTGTTAATATTTAATTTGCAAATCTGAACATCATGAGTATGTATTTTTTGAATATTTGGTAGCAACAATATGTATTTTTAACATTAGTAAAAATAATGTTTTTGCTAAATAAAACTTAAAAGTGCATACTCATGTTTTGTTGATATTAACAAACTATATTAACTTAATTCTGCGATTACAAGGAACATTTGCGAAAGTGACTTTTCTTTTTCAACTTTAACACTAGGATGACCGATAAGGAGAAAAATTTGAAACCAATGGCCACTAGGGAAGTTCAAAAATTTTGATGGCCAATAAGGAATCAAAATTTTTTCTGATGGCCAATAAGGAATCAACATTATGCTGAAATGATTTATAAAAGCTATTTGCAATTGCAACACAGTTTTCGGTGAGTGAGCATTTCAGGAGTGCACAAAGGGCATCAAAACTAACAGTTCATACCCTTTCAGTTGATGTTGGAGAACGAGAGGACCACAAAAGCACCTGAAATTCAAAAGATGGACGATCAGTTCACCATAACGAGGGACCATGACGAGGAACAACAGGCGGCTCTGAGGCGTGCAGTTGCTCTAGGGGTTGCTGATGTTAATGTTCCATCAACATATGGCACATTCGATGAGAATATAACCCCTGAAGCTGATGAGGCTTCTCCAGTGCTCTCAGACAGTGGCAAGCGCAGGGCGATTTGGGGTGAGTGGATCACAAGGATTTTCGAGAAGGATGAATCTGGACAAATGGTTCCACGGAGATCATCTTGACAGTCAAAACAATTGTGAATTAGAGATAATAACTTGTACTAGTTCTACATTAAGCCAGTTCTTGATAATAGGTTCTCTCCCCATCTGTTCAAGTTTGTTTTGAAACCTTGAAACGGTGACGGAAGTAGGAATTATCAATGTAGAGAAAGTACGTAGATCCACGTAGAGCGAATGAAAGAGCTTACACCAGTTATCAATCAATAATTTCTCCCCGGTTGCAAAAATTGCATGCCAGTAACTAGTTCTGTTGTGCCGATGAACGTGAACTGGCCTTTTAAATGCACTTCCTGCAAATGCCGTGTCTTGCAATTTGTTACAGAATTTGGAAACAAATGGAGCAAAAAGCACTGAATGGTTGACTAGAATTATTGTTGCACTGAATTTTCTGCACCAATTTGGCAGCAACACGCTTGCCATGTCAGCTTTGTAGTTCTGAATCTTTAACCAGGGTGGAGTACTATATGTTAAGTTATGACGATCGCAGTCACGTAGATTGAAGTAGAGAACGAAAACTAAAAGTGACAAGATTAGAGGAGACGAAATTCTTTATTGAATAATTCAGGCGAAATTACAAAGGGGTGTGTTCTCAACTATTTATAAGGGGGAAACCTTACTTCGTGTTGGGCTAGAATTAGATAAGAAGCCCACATGGGCCAAGAGTCCTTCTTCTAGAAGGTGAGCCTGGCCCATAAGCGTTTTACAACACTTCCTCTTAGGCTCTTTATCACGATAAACATGCCTCATAAAAACTCCTTAAAACCCCAATGGTAAAAATGGAGAAAAGAGCACATGTTACCGTTACTTGTATTGTACGCATTGCCTCATCAAAAATCTTAATGAGAAAACTTCATATGAAAAACTCATAAGGAAAAAAGAGTACAATGCTTTAATCTTCATGATTAATGCTTATCGATCTTCATGAACGACATGAATTATCTTCAAGATGATTCTTTGATTCGGGAACGTGATGTACTTAGGGAAGTTCTCCCCCTGTTCCAAGCATTTCCCTAAGTCTTCTCATACCAATACCATGCCGATACTTTTCAAGAGTGCAAGCTAGTAGTGCCTTTGTGAACATATCTGTAAGATCATCATAAGATCGGACATGAGTTACCAAAATTTCTCTTTTCTCTTGCAATTCATGCGTATGGAAGAATTTAGGTAACATATGCTTTGTCCTGTTCGACTTTATGTATCCCGATTATATTTGTGCAATACAAGCGTTATTATCTTTATAGATAACTGTAGGGGATGGAGTATACGATGCTCCACAACTATCCATTATATGTCTTAACATCCTTCTAAGCCAAGTGCATTCCTTAGCGGCTTCAAATAATGCGATAATCTTTGAGTAATTTGTTGATGTAGCAACAATCGTCTGTTTGGTTGACTTCCATGAAATTGCCGTTCCACCAAATAAGAACACATATCCAGTCTGCGAGATTGACTTATGTGGATCGGATAAGTAGCCAGCATCAATATACCCAACCAAGGTTACTTCTGTATTCTTCTTGAAAAATAATCCGAAATCTTCAGTTCCTCTCAGATATCTTCGACGTCCTGTGTAGTGCCAATGATATTCAAATCATCAACATAAACAGAGATTATGCAATAACCTTTCTCTGATTTCTTAATGAATACACAAGGATAATCATCATTTTTCAAGAATCCTTTCTCCAGTAAAAAGTTACTGAGTTTGTTATATCACATTCTTCCAGATTGCTTTAAACCATATAGTGACTTCTGAACTTTGATACTATACAATTTGCGTTCTTCTTCATTCGGGACTTTGATTCCTTCTAGAACTTTCATATAGATTTTTGTATCTAATGTTCCATACAAATATGCAGTGACGACATCCATAAGTCGCATTTGCAAATTCATATTCACCGCCAATGATATTAAATAGCGAAAAGTAATTTTACGAGAGAGTAGGTTTCTTCATAGTCAATTACTGGTCTCTGCGTGAAACCTTGAGCTACAAGTCTCGCCTTATATCTAGTCACTTTATTTTGAGCATTTCTCTTCCTGAAAAATACCCATTTGTGACCCACTTGGAAGATACCTTTTGGTGTAAAGCTTACATTATCGAACACTTCTCTTTTCTTTAACGAGTTCAACTCTACACAAATCGCTTCTTTCCACTTTGGCCAGTCAGGACGCTTCTTGCATTCCTTCATTGACTTTGGTTCAGATTCTAAGTCAATTTGTGTTGCAATTATGTCAGCAAAATATGAGTCGACTTTCATTGTCTTTCTATTGTATACTACTCCCGTCTAAACATAATTCGTTGAAACTTCTTCTATTATTTCATTTTCTTGATCCACATCACTCAGAGATGTGTTTAGATCAGGAATTTCCGGTAATCCATCGTGAGTTTCAAGTGTGCGCACATTCTCACTTGAGATTTCTTCTTCAAGGCTCATCACTTCGTGTGGTTTGCTTTCACCTTCTATATTCTTCTTTTGAGTAGTTTGCTTAGGATTCTTCTCCGTAGGACGTCTCCTAGGAGCTTTAGCTTGAGCTTGTACTCTAGGCTTCTTTGGTGCCCGTGTAACCGGATCACTCCCCCTCTTCCTAGCATTCGTTGCTTTAGAGGAAGGAGGCTAGAATTCCATATAGTCATCTTCTTCAAATGGGATGTCTATTCTTTCAGGTGCATTTGCAGCCGGTATATGAGACTTCACAATGTCTCTTGTATTGGTGAAAGCTTCTGGCAGTTCATTAGCAACCCTCTGTAGATGGAGGATGTTCTGAACTTCGAGCTCAGTTTCTATAGTGCGAGGATCCATTCCTTGAATTCCTTTAGTTTCCCATTCTATTTCATGGCATTCTTCCCGAGAGAGATACTTTCCTGCTCCTAATGCCGGGAAATGATCTTCATTAAAGATACAATCAGCAAAGCGAGCCGTGTGTAGATCTCCAGTGGATGGCTCTAAATACTTTATTATGGATGAACTTTCATATCCAACGTAAACTCCGAGTTTCCGTTGTGCACCCATTGCAGTTCGCTGAGGCGGAGGGATAGGGACATACACACCATATCCAAATCTCCGCAAGTGAGAAACATTTGGTTTTGTATCACGCATCATTGCTAATGGTGATTCATCATGTGTAGCAGATGGCCTCAATTGAATTAATGCTGCTACGTGCAACACTGCATGCCCCCAACAAGAGGTAGCCAATAAGCAATTCTGTAATAATGGCCGTGCTATCAACTTGATCCTTTTAATTAATGATTCTACAAGTCCATTTTGTGTATGCACGTGTGGTACAGAGTGTTCCACTTTGATACCCAGACTCATACAATAGTCATTAAACACCTTCGAGATAAATTCTCCGGCATTATCCATCCTGATGGATTGGATTCTGTGATCCGGAAAATTGGTTTTCAATTGTATGATTTAAGTTGTTAATCATGCAAACGCATGATTTCTAGTAGATAATAAACATACATGACTCCACTTCGAGGAAGCATCAATCAACACTATGAAGTATCGAAAAGGTCCTGACATAGGATTAATTGGTCCACATATGTATTCTTGAATTTGTTCAAGGAATGTCATTGATTCTGCTTGAATCTTAAGCTTTGAGGGTCGAGTGATGAGCTTCCCTTTTGCACATGCAACGCACAAAAAATCTTCTTGATTTGAGAAATCTTTTGTCTTCAAGTTGTGACTATTCGAATTCTTCGTGATTCTTTGCATCATGTTGAGGTCTGGATGACCAAGTCTATCGTGCCATGTTTGATAGGCTTCTTGGTTGCTAAATACGGTCTTGAATGCAGCAAACTCTTTATGTGGTTTAACATAAGTGTAGTACATGATTTCTTTAATGGTTGGAAAACTTTCGACGATAGTCTTGTGCTCTTTATCTTTCTTGGTCATAATGAGACATTCTTCACCTTTATCATTATTGGTTTCTACGTGAAATCCATTTGTACGGATGTTCTTGAAGCTTAACAATGTCCGAGTAGACTCGGGATAAAACAATGCTTCATGGATTACTAGCCGCGTACCATTCGGTAGGACAATTATGGCCTTGCTAGTGCCAACAATCCTAGTGTCATTGTCAATGATAGTAGTTATATCTCAATCATACTTTCAAAGTATTTGGAAATAACTAGTGTTCCTTAGAACGGTAGCGGTAGTGCCACTGTCTACGAGACAGAGCTCCTCTTGAATAGCCATGTACTCTATGATTCTGTAATTAATACAATAATGTATAATCAACAGAAATAATAATGCAAACAATTTCCACACCAATATGATATATTAATGAGAAAATGTTTTCTCTTCATGAGATTACATAAATAAACCACTATTAAAACTTAATGCACCCTTATTACTATTGCTTAATTCTAATGGAGAACTCTTGATTTTAAGTAGTCTACGAGACTAGTGGGAATCTTCATGCAGGTCCTCCTCATTCTCTGCCATGAGGTCGTTATCAAATTCAATATCAGAGACCTTGTTTGGTTCTCCATGACCTTGAGCTTTGTCTAATGTACCAGAATCCATCTTCGTGATGTCTTCTTTGGCTTGTGGAGCTTCAACATAGTTGGCTTCATGCTCCGCAAGCTTCTTCCTGAGTTTTTGGTACATATCGACAACATGCTTAGGCGTGCGACAAATTTTGGACCAATGTCCATTCATGCCACATCTGTAACATTTCTGGTCCTGTTTCCCATATTCTTCCCCTGAAGGCGTCTTCTTTGACTTCCCTTTATAGTTCTTCTTGAACTTGTTAGAGTTGTTTTACGCCTTCGATGGTGCCTTCGGTGCTCCTTTACCCCTGTTGTTATTCTTCTTGAATGACGTGGCATTTGCTTCTTGCGGTGCCATGGAGCCAGTAGGACGAGACAAATGATTCTGCTTGATCAATTCGTCCTCCAACTGATCTTGCTACAATGCATTGCTCAGGGCGACATAAGAGTCATATTTGTCCTTCTTGTACTGGCGGCTCACATGGGTGAGCTTAGGGTGAAAGGTGGAGAGAGTCTTGTGGATGAGGTCGGGATCTTTAAGATCTTTGCCATATAGCTTCATGCGTGACACAATACCATAAAGCTTGGTATTGTATTCCTCAACAGTCTTGTAATCTTGGAAGCGTAGGTTTTGCCATTCGCGCTTCATTTTAGGAAGTAAGACTGCTTTAATTTGCTCAAAGCGATTACGCAGTGAGTCCCACAAGACCTTCGGGTTCCTTTTGGTCATGTACTCATTTTTCAATATAGTACATAAATGATGCTCAGGAAATGCAGGGACTGAGCTTGCTCCACTGCTGTTGCAGCAGATTCTTCATTTTTTGGCATAATTGTCTTAAAGAGATTTTTGCCACTAAGGAGAATTTCAGCATCAAGAGCTCATGACGGGTAGTTACTTCCATGTGGGGTAAGCACATCAAATTCTCTCTTCACAAGGTCAGACATTTACATGATATTATGGTGCAAAAATTACTTCATGTATATGCAAATAATATCTCCAAGTAATAGGGGGCATAAGTAAAGTGGTATAAAAAAAACCTACATGTTTAAGTTATTTTTATTAGTATTTCTGCATAAAAATAACCAATAAACCGTGAAAACGAAATAATATAAGGACTATAGTCCATCTTGATATAAATCTGGAAAAATCCGGGGTGTTATATGCAAAATAACACATTTTTGTGAAATTTCTATTTTTATGTGATTTTCTGGTAATTTTCATAATTTTCAGGTGTCTTGCTGTAAAATATGGACTCTAGATTTATTTCTAATATTAGGTGCTCTTCTACGAAAATCTGGGCTTCAACAGAAATTCTAACAACTCTAGGGGGCTATTTTACAAATTTTTAGATATTTTTTCTAATCGGGCTTTTAATGGGCCAAAACTCGGCCCAAAAATTGAGTTCGGCCCGTTTTCCTTATAAAGGATATAAATAGGATTGAAACCCTAATTTTCTTTCTTTCACTTCCTCACTCTCTTTTCTTTTCTCCTCCAACCGGCCGCCACTCTCTCCTCTTCTCTTTCTCTTCTTCCCCACCGCCACCTTCTTTCTTCTCTTCCTCCCGATAGATCCAGAGCTCGACGGCGCGAGGGGGGGGGGCGTGCGGGCAGGAGCAGGTCGCGCTCGACGCGCGGGCACCCGCCAGCGTAGCGCCTGGACTTCTCGCTCCCATCGGCGGCGGGCGGGGGGGGGGGGGGGGTGGCAATCGCGCAGGGGCCTCGTGGCCCTTGCGGCGCGGGCCGGGAGCTGCGCGCGTGTCGGGGCATGCGCCTAGCGTGGCGGGCTATGCGCGGTGGCCGAGCCAGCCGCCCGTCGGGTCACGCGCGTGAGTGCAGCTGCGCCAAGCGCTGGTGTCAGCGGCGGGCGCGCGCGGCGTGGGGCCCAGGAGGCCTGCGGCTGCTTCCGCATGGGGCCGGATCTGGGGACTGGAGATCCAGATCTGGTTGCCCTCCCCTTTATTTTCTCTCTTTTTTTTCAACTTTATGTGATGTATTGAACCGAATCCAAGGTTTGGATGGGCCGGATCTGGGCTAACAAGACCCAGATCTGAGCCGTCTTGAAACGGATCTCGAGATTTTTTTCTTCTTTTTCTTATGGATCCGGTCACCTTCACCACTAGGGTTAGGGTAGATCCGGTCTTTTCTTCTTGCCATCTTCGTGGCTCGCGTCGGCGGAGGGCTCTTACGCGGCCTTTTTTTTCGAACTTCTGGACGTATCCCGTTTTGGATCTGGATATCAGATCCTCCCCTTACCGGTTCCAGATCCGGTTAGCGTTGGGAGATTGTGGGCGCAATAGTGTCTTTAATCTAATTTTGTTATTTCATGATGCCTCCTCCTATGACGGGCTTTTATTGTTGTAGATCTTGACGGCAACGAGTCAAGATTTTTTTGGCGATCTTCTGGACAGATCTTGACTGGAACGAGTCAAGATACAAAATCAATCGAAAATCATACCTTTAATCACCGAGTAGATGGCCAGCTCTGTAGAGCATGCTGATAATATATTAAGTTATCGACGATCGTAGGCATGTAGATCGAAGTAGAGAATGGAAACTAAAGGTGACAAGAATAGAGGAGATGAAATTCTTTATTGAATAATTCTGGTGAAATTACAAAAAAATGTCTCCTTAACTATTTATAAGGGAAAAACCCTACTTCATGTTAGACTAGAATTAGATAAGAAGCCAACATAGGACAAAAGTATTTCTTTTAAGCCTAGTCCATAAGTTTTTTATAACATTATATACGTAGCAGTTTTGATTTGACATGAGCAGCCACTAGCAGACACGCAGACGGCTTTGCCGGCGTAAGCTGACGCCGGCCACGATGTCCCCCATGCTGTCGCCTTGGAATTGTCTCCCGTTGACTTCACCGAGGCCGGTGCCAAACTTCTCTCGTTTCCTCGTCCTCGGACGGAGGCAGACGCTATGGCCGCCATGATTGTGACGGCGGTTCTGCCGGCTGCAGCACGGTCGGTTGCGGCGCTTCTCGCGGACGGTGGCGGGGCCCCCGCGGACGAGCTGCGGCGGCTGGAGCGGAAGCTCTTCGCCGCGCGGGGCCTGGCCGCGGACGCCGAGGTGAAGGAGGGCCGCGACGCCGGCGCCAGAGCGTGGCTTCGCGACCTCCGGGACGCGCTCTACGAGTTCGGTGACGCCATCGACGACTCCAAACGCGCCACCGTCGAGGCGGACAGGCGGCAGCGGGAGGGCCGGAGATCGGTGAGCTGCAAGTGCAACCCAATTATTTGAGCTGCCAAAAAAAAAATCGAATCTTTAGCAAATTCAGTTGAATTATATTGAACTTCGAAATATTTGCACTTTGCATCTCGGTCGGCTCGGTAATTTTATTTCTTTCAATGCCTTATAAGTTTGAACAAAACTGTACTCAACCAGGTTATAAGTACTAATGGCTTAAAACATTGTAATGTGAGTTTCGCCAATCTTTAACTTCATAGTACAAAAAATGCTTGTATGAAAATACTAGACTTTTCACCATGTCTTTTATAGGTTACTAACGACATACTATTTTCATGATCTTCATGTGAACAGTTTCGACAATGGTTTACATTACCATACAATATGGACAGAATCCGGCACAAGACTTTGAAAAACAGTATCAACAACCTGAACGAAAAAATGGACAGCATTCTCGAGAAAGCTTCTGAAATAGGACTTGTAGCAATCAACGTGGACGGACAAAATATAAGGTCTGAATTTTCTTGGGAGGTGGTCCCTAATGATGATAGCTTGGGTGATATTGAAAATGAGAAAAATAAATTGATTGATGTACTGACAGATAGAAGGAGTGCCAACAAAGTTGTGACAGTTGTTGGGAGTAGCGGAATGGGTAAAACCTCACTGGCATGGAAAATTTATGAGGATCGTCGTATCAGGAATGCTTTCGGTACTGTTGTATGGGTGAGCGTAGTCAATGACTTTAATGATGTGGGATTACTGTCTGCAATTGTAAGAGCTGCTGGTGGAAATCCCAGAGGAGAAGAAAACAAGGTGCAACTTGAGGCCATGTTAGCCGCCATCCTTAAAGGAAGGAGGTTCTTACTGGTAGTTGACAATGTGCGCAGTCATCAAATTTGTGAGAATTCCCTAGAGGCTCACTGGCATATTTGTGGTCATGGAAGTAGAACTTTGATAACCACACCTGATGAAAATGTTGCAATAAAAGTGAAGGATGCTTATGTCTACCGGATAAAGGAATGGACCTTTCAGGATTGTTGGTCCTTGCTTTGCCGTAATGCTTGTCTGGATGAAAACCTTTGTGAAAACACTTTAAGGAATATTGGAATTATGATTATTCAGAAGTGTAACAAGCTCCCAATGGCTGTAAAAATTGTAGGTGCTGTTCTGAGAACAAAAGAACAAACCCCAAAGGCTTGGAAGAGAGTGTATGAAAGTGAAGGATGGTCTCAACAGGATCTAAGAGATGATGTACATGGCTTAACTGGGGCCATTTATTCGGGCTACCATGATTTGCCATTGCATCTGAAGCAGTGTTTCATTTATTTATCATTGTTCCCTGAAGGCTCTGTCATCAGACAACAGTTTGTGAGTCAACTGTGGATTTCGGAAGGTTTGATTGAGGAACGAGAAATTTGCACTCTTGAAAGTACTGCAGAGGAGTATTACAAGGAGTTATTATCAAGAAATCTTCTGCAATATGAAATTGGAAATGATGATATAACTAGATGCACAATGCATCATCAAATCAGATACTTTTTGCAGTTCTTTGCTGAAGATAAAATCTTTGCTGGTGAGCTGAAGCCCAATACTAATGAAAGTTCCATAAAAAAGTTACGGCATGTGTGGATTAATAGTAGCAAACTAATGACCACCATTGAAGACATAGGAGATGTGGCATGTATGAAAACAGTCATTCTCTACAAGAACCCAGTGGGCAATCATGGGTTAGACAGGCTATTTAAGGGTCTCAAATATTTGCAGGTGTTGGACCTTAGTGGTACTGAAATTAAGTATATTCCGAGGACACTGGAATCTCTAATTCACTTGAGGATGTTAAATCTTTCACTAACCCGGATTAAAGAGCTTCCGGAGTCCATTGTGTGTCTCAGAAATCTCCAGTTCTTGGGTCTCCGCTTTTGCAATTGGCTGCATACTCTTCCATATGGAATAGGCGAACTAAAAAATTTACGGAATCTTGATCTTCGAGGAACTATCTTGCATCAAGTCCTGCCAACTTTGGTAGACCTTAAACAACTCTCCACGCTGCATGGCTTCATCGTAAACACTACACCTAATCATGAGGATGATCCAACTGGATGGCCTTTGGAAGATTTAAAATCTCTAGATGCATTGAGAAGCCTCCAGATAATGAAGCTGGAAAGAATCTCATATTGTTCAAGGATTGAAGGAAACATGCTTGAAGCGAAGTCTCACCTTAATGAGCTTGAACTATGTTGTAGCAATAATGACAGACAGGCTCAAGTACAAGAAGAAGATGCGAGGACACTTAAAGACATATTTGATAAGCTTTCTCCTCCGGGTTGCTTGAAATCTCTCAAAATTGTGAGCTACTATGGAAAAGTTTGTCCTGATTGGCTACCTAATCTCTCAAGCCTCCAACGCCTTGTACTTCTTGTTTGCAAATTCTGTGAGCAGTTGCCGAACCTGGGGCAGCTAACTGAACTGAAGTTCCTCACCATAATTGGTTGTTCCAAGTTACGTACCATTAAGCAAGAGCGAACAAATTTGATTCCGGCATTTCCTAAGCTACAGAAGTTGAACCTTAGAGATATGCCAAACCTTGAATCGTGGATAGGATTTTCATCTGGTGATATGCCTTCGCTTGTGAAATTTCATCTGGAAAATTGTCCTAAACTGTGTTACCTGCCATCTGGGCTCAAGTACTCAAAAGTCCTCACAAGCATGCAACTACACCATGTCGATAGCCTGCAAGTCATTGAAAACTTGCCTGTGCTCAAAGAATTGATTCTCCATGCCTGCAATAAACTTGAACGAATCTCAGATTTGCCATTACTTGAAGTTTTGATAGTTAACAGTTGCTCTCAATTGAAGCATATCAATGAAACCCACTTGCTTAGTCACGTCCGTATTGTAGATAGAGAACTAAGCCAACTTCCGGACTGGTTTGCCACAAGTGCCTCCATGCTGCAGACACTCAGTATAGTTGGCACTGCAGAAATGCTTGAACGATTACTTCCTGATAGAGAAGATTGGGAAATCATTCGTCACATCAGCAAAGTTTATGCAAACTTACCTGATGAATCTCCATTCTTCACTTACACAAAAAGCTCTGCTGATTTCCATGTTGATCAAGGAATTGGAGAACGAGGAAGCTCATCTGGAATTACACACGAAACTCTGAGCGTTTCACACGCTAGTACTTTTGGGAGGACCGTTCGAATTGCTGCTCGCAGAGTACCAGCCATCCGGACATCAACCGTGAAAAGGGCCATGACACGCTACCTCGTTCCATATCTCATCACGGTTATCATTGTTATGCAACTTGTGTCCTATTTACTGCAGAATAGGACATACAAAGAGATTTGGCTTCTTCGGACCCTCTTTGTCTTCTTCACAACAATTTTCTTGCTGCTGCTTGTATTTCTTGACTGACGGTTTTCTCTTACCTGATTGTGATAAGGTGGACACAGACACAGTCACATCCTCTGCAGCATTGCATGTGCACTGTATGCAAAGTGTGAATGATTCTGAAGTTGGTACTCCCTCCGTTTCTTTTTACTTGTCGTTCTGGAGGTGTTTTTTGGTATCCAGATTCATTGAACATTCTCTGAATATTCACATTTAGAGAATGTTCAATGAATCTGGTAAGAGTCAGAACGATAAGTAATTTAGGACGGAGGGAGTATATGGTACTGAGGGGGGTGTCAATGTGTGCAGGGTAAAAGAATATCGAAAGATCATATGTGCGCGAAATAAATTCCCTTGATACTCTCAATATTTCGTCACATCATTGTCTGTAACATATGTCTATGTATCTCAACATATATGATTAAAGACTGGTAGTGCATGCCTCACGAAGTATATCCATCAATCTATGACGTCAAGCCGCAAGCTGAACATTGAGGCTCTGTTTGGCACATTTTCAAGAAAACAAGTAAAATTGCGCCAAACACTAGGATTCTGCCGTAGAATATTAGTTAAGTAGATGCTCCGAAGGAACTAAAAAATGGGAATAAGCAAAAATTTCTTTTATGAGTTGTGACAAACAAAATATAAAGGTATTACTACCGTATTAGCTATGAAAATAAGTTCTTCTAAGGGCATGATTTCAAACAAAAGCACTACAGTTGCATCTTGACTCTTGAGAGGGCTTGATTTAATGGTTAATCGCATTATGAATTTCTGAGGTTGCCTCTTATACTATTTACGGTAGGTTATTTCCATACCTCTCCAAGTGAAGCTAAGTCCGGTCTATTGACTATTTCGTCCTACACTTTTCAAAGGTGACACATCAGCTTTGAGCTCTTATCCTATGAAATAAAATTACATTTCTTAGTATCCAGTTTCATATGTTTGTCAATATATTAAACTGTTGCTAGATGCCATTAGGCAAGTCTCAATGCATAGTTTTCAAGTATGCCACATCAGATTTAGAATTTTTATTTGATAGATGAAGTACTCACTCTCAATGCACATTTTTATTTCATGATTTTCTATACAAGTCATAACATTAAATTTGTTGCATTGAGATTGGTCAAAAAATGTTAGAATGTAACTTTATGCTCTCAATGGTAGTTTCAATTGAGTTTCATACCTATGAAATAATGCCAAATGAGTTTTATCCTAAGGCCAGTCTCAATCCTTGGTTTTATTTCACTCTTTCCTAGAGTGTCATATCAGATTTAGATGTTTAGTTTGAAGGATAAAACTGTCTCTCTCAATGTAAAGTTTCATCTCACAATTTTATAGGTAAGTCATAATAATAAATTGTTGTGCTAAGATTGGTCGAAATATATTGAGATAAAATTATTTACTTTTAATGGAAGTTTCAATGGAGTTTCATGCATATGAAACAGTGCTAAATGAGTTTCATCATCATGAAACCTATTTTCTCTCTTTCATCTTAATTACAGTGTCATGTCACTCTTTTTGTTGATGTGTCACCTTATTTAATGCCAATGAAACTCCCATTGAGAGTGGCCTAATGAAAGTTATGTTCTCTCTTTCATCTTAATTGTTTTGTCACATCATCTATTTTCTCATTTAATGCAAATGAAACTAGCATTGAGACTGACATTTGTGTTTGGTTAGAATGAAAGAAAAAAGATCCTCAATCCAGTTTCAGTTGGCTTTCATTGTGTTGGAAAGAGTGTTCACAATCTTTCATAGAGATGAAAGACATTTCCTCTATTTCATAATAATTTTTTTATCATGCTATCATTTTTGTTGGTGTGATATCTAATTAATTACAAATGAAAGGACCGTTAACACTGGCCTGAGACTATTCTCAATTAAAGTTTCATTTTTAATTCGATATGGTGACATGAGCACTATGGTGCAATCATGAACAAAACTGAGGGTAGACTCACCTTAATTTCCTCAATGCTTACACATGCAGGATGGGCTACAGCTAGTCAACTCAGTCCTCTCCCCCCCCCCCCCCCCCCCTCTTCATAATGTGCACAGTTCAAGTGCCTATCATAGTACTAGAATACATGGAAAGAGCTCGAAGGCACTGCCTCTGTAGGAGCACTGAAAGCAATGCATAAAGCAAACCTCTTGTAGCTTGGAAAAAGTGCACCAGACCAAAAAAGAAAGGAGGGTTAGGAATAATTAATCTCAGAAGCCAAAATGCTGCCCTACTAGTGAAGTTCCTCGACAAATTCTACAACAGAAAGGACATTCCTTAGGTCCACCTAATCTGGAACACATACTATAGCAATGGTGAGATTCCTCATGCCTGCAAGGAGATAGGCTCCATCTGATGGAAAGATGGCTCTACAATGCTCTTTTGGAGTAATATCTGGAATGGACTCCTGCTATAACAGAAGTTCCCAAGGCTATTCTCATATGCCCGAAACAAAAACATCTCAGTTGCAAAATTTATCCTAGTGGACAATATTGCCCAACACTTCCATCTTCCACTGTCAGCCCCAGCACACTAAGAATTCCTCCAACTCCACACAAACCTCCAAGAGCTACAAGCATAAGGTGAAAATGCAAAGGATGTTTGGCACTATCAATAGGGCACCACAAAATACACGGCCTCCAAGCTCTATCACCATGCATACAGAAATATGCAACCACCAAACCCGTTCTTATGGCTATGGGACTCCAAATGCAGCAATAAGCTCAGGGTATTTGCTTGGCTACTTCTAAACGACCGGTTAAACACAAGGAATCTACTCAGAAGAAAAGACTATAAAATTGATGGAAACAACTATAATTGTGTTCTCTGCAACCAGTAAAGAGAAGAGACGGCCTTCCACCTCTTTTTTGCTTGCCCATTCAGTCAAGAATGTTGGCAACACATCGGCATCGTCTGGCACCTCAACACTGACTTCTACTCAATGATGGACCTAGCAAAGGTGGAAGCCCAGCACCCATTTTTCATGGAGATTTTTGTCATGGCTGCTTGGCAGATATGAAAACAAAGAAACAAATACATATTTGATCGTACCAGCCAACCTTTCAAGGTTGAAAAGCCACCTTCATGGCAGAGGCAATGTTGCAAGCACACAGAATGCACCTACAAAAACAACAACTCTTTAACGAGCTAATAAACTTGTATAGATAGTCTTTTCTTGCTCTCTTTCTTCTTCAGTGTTTTGGCCACCTCAAGGCCCTGCTGCCCTTTTGCAGCTTGTACAGCTCTAAAAGCCTTTTTTTCTATATAATATATATCTACCATAGCAGGGGATTCCTCTGCTGATTTAGTTAAAAAAAAAGGATAGGGGTTTCATCTAGAAACTATGTCCAAGATATTTCTCTCTTTCAAGGCAAAGCTATATTGTACATGCTGGGTGTAGCCACACCTAGCTGAATGAAAATTCAGGCCTGTGAGATCAAAATTTCATCATATAGGCATAGGAATACCTCCCCCCCAACTCTAAAACATTTTTCTCTAGCTCCGTCCATACTCTTGCATATGTTGCATAGAAAACAACAAAATAAAAACTATGCATTGTATGACCTCTTTTATCCATCCTTATAGGCCAGT
This sequence comes from Eleusine indica, assembly GCA_030378355.1. Taxonomy (NCBI): domain Eukaryota; kingdom Viridiplantae; phylum Streptophyta; class Magnoliopsida; order Poales; family Poaceae; genus Eleusine; species Eleusine indica. Next base: position 34,693,593 of record CM059500.1, read on the forward strand.
CTTAATGTATAATTTTATTTTTGAAAGTGTGTCACATCAAATTTAAATTTTTAGTTTCATGTATGAAATAGTCATTCTTAATGCATAGTATCATCTCACAATTTCATAGACAAGTCATAGCATTAAATTGTTACATTGAGATTGGTTAAAACAGTCAAGATGAAATTTTATACTCTCAACGGTGGTTTCAATTGAGTTTGATACAAATGAAATAGTGTCAAATGAGTTTTATCATAATAAAACTTATTTTCTCTTTTTCATCTTAATTACTATGTCATGTGATCTATTTTACTGATATGACAGTTTATTTAATATAAATAAAACTAGCATTAAGACTGATCTTACTGCTTATATGACATTTTAAAAACAACAAAATGAAACCTCCTAGAACTAGCCTAATAATTAAAGTCACTCATTTTGAGATTCGTGCATGAAGGACCACATATGGCTACCATTTATTCTAAACACTGCTCATCCTGCGTTAGAGCTCTGCGCCTCCGCCCTATACTCCCTCCATACTCAATTTAGAGAGTGTCCTACGAAAGGCAGCATTTTCATAAAGCTGGGTGTCCTCACGTCTCGGCAGAAGTGCAGCAAAAAAATGAGGCTGTTCTGGGTCGAACTCGCAACCTCAACGTCTCGGTAGAAGTGTAGCAACTAATCGGGTGGAGCAACTTTAGTGAATGAAGTGGACCTGGGACCATATTTATTACAGGAATGCTCTTATTCAGTCGACTGAAAACCAGGGGATGGGACATTCAGTCAACATGCAAGGTGGCCTGCAGAGCGTGCATTTATTTTTTGTTTTTTTTGTTATTTATTTTGTTTGTAGGATTATTTATATTAATTAGTGTTATATATAGACTATAAAAAAGTTTTGTCTTTTTGTATCCATTGGATTTACATCTGAAAACCAGGGGATGGGACGTTCAGTCGACATGCAAGGTGGCCTATGGGGCGTGCATTTATTTTTTGTTTTTTTTGTTATTTATTTTGTTTATAGGATTATTTATATTAATTAGTATTATATATAGACTACAAAAAGTTTTGTCTTTTTATATCTATTGGATCTAGATCCAATGGCTAAAAACGTTGATTGAAAAGAACCCCATTTTCAATCGATTGAAAATTAGACACTCCCTATTTATTAAAGACATACCTATTGATTAATTGCTTCTTGGTACCTCTAAACTGAGTATGGAGGAAGTAGCATGCAGCATTGTCCTCCGCCTCTACCTCGGACTACGTCGTCCATTACTACCTCAGTTATTATGGTTGCTGTCTCGTTGGTGAAATGGTAAGAGTGGAACTTAGTTATTGCAGAGCTTAATTACTCTTGATGAGTGAAATAATAATAGGGTAAGGCCCTGAATAAAATTTGTGAGCCGGAAAAGAAAGGTACATCAGATTTCCAAAGGACTAAAAGAAAACTTAACATTACATTTATCTGATCACGGAACTTTATCTGGTGATCAATATTTAGTTGACAAGAAAAATATGTGAGCAGCAACAAACAGGAGAGCCGTGAATAGAAGATCGGTCCTCATCCATCGCCGTCTCGTGGATTGACCAATTTGCTCGTTGCTGCTTATAACTTCATCCATGGAAACAGCATCCTCAACTTGCGGAGCAATAGGCATCGTGAAGCTAGGCGTGCTGTGTAAAGAAGTTTGTGCAAGAGACCTTGCACTTCGGTGGATGTTGCCACTGCTTTTAGAGTAGGAGAAATAGAACGAGCCATCTGTCAGATTTGCCCATACATGATCAGCATTTTGGATGACAGACCAGTGTGGGGCAGTAGCGGAGGAGCAGCTATCAAGTAGCACCTCATTTCCAACGATCTCTAATCTCCTGAGCATGAATGGTTTCTCCGGCTGCAACCACTGTGGAAATTTAGCTGACTTCCTTCCATTTAAAAGCACAGCGCGTAACGACGGGACACCTTGCACAATATCCAATAGCAAGCAATTAATTACTTTCAAATCTTCAAGCCTTCTGAGGTTCGATATCATCTTCAGCTTACTGTTCTCACGAATTTCGAGTTCTATAAGTGAAGGTATGTTGTCAATTGCTTCCAGGCTGTCAGCATGTTCTATGTGCAAGTTCGTCAATGCCATACAATGCTCGAGACAGCTAGGGAGTGAATCCAGCTTGGGGCATTCAACAATCCTGAAATTCATGAGTAAAGGCATATCTCCCTTTTCAAGGCCTGATAGTGACTTAAGGTTGCTCATTTTGCTGATGTGAAATTGCTCAAGCTTTGGAAATGCCACCCCGTTATCTGGAGTTCCACGAATCTCAGGACCAATATAGGGTGACATACTGGAACCACTTATCACTAGGAATTTTAGATATTTCATCTGGCCCAAAGAATGGAAATTCTGACAATATAAGCAACCATCAAGGGTCAGCCTCTCCAGTTCTCGCAGATGAGATGGGGCTAGCCAAGATGGGAATTCATGGCCATAATAATTTTCCAGCTTGACAGAGATAATTGAAGGTCCTGGCTTGAGTGCTTCAAACACATCTTCAATATTCCTGGCTCTATTAATTTCCGTTGCTCCATTATCAGTGCTGCAACATAACTCTAGCTCTTTGAGATGACGTTTTGACTGCAGTGCTGATTGTCTTGCATCTTCCAAAGTTATTGTCTTCTCTAGCCTTAATATCTGGAGGCTTGTCAGGTGAGATAAGGAACTCAGCTCTTGAAATGACCAACCATTTCTGTTTTCTACACCACCTTCTCTAACAAGAAAACCTTTAAGGCATTTGAGTTCTCTCATGAAGGTGAATCTGAATTTGACCTGATTTAGTCCAGTTCCAGATATGTCCAGGGTTCTCAAGTTTACAAGGCGGCCAACAGATTCTGAGAGAACACGCAGACGAGTGCAGTTCTTGAGAATCAAGAACTGCAGCATCCTTAGATTCTCAATAGCTGCTGGAATTTCTCGAACTTGTGTGTTTGCAAAGCTAAGATATCTAAGGTGAGTCATCCTTCCCAAACTCCCAGTAACACACTCAATCTGTGTATCCTGAAGGTCTAGGACTCTTAAGTGTGTGAACTTCTGAAAAATATCACCCAACGCCCTGTCATTTAACTGACTCCCAGACAGGATGATTGTTCTCAAGCACCTCAGCTTTTTAATACCATTTCGTAGGGCTTCAACACCTCCAGCTGTTATCGATAAGCGGTATGGCTTCAACATATCACCTATATCTTGAGGATTTCCAATAAAGTTTTCATCTTGTGACTGGAGAAGTGCAAATGATCTGAAAAGATGAGGCATCTTTGATCCCACTGTACCACAAGCTTCATTTTCTTGCAGAAGAAGGCCCCTTCCTACCAGCTCCTCATAACAATTTCCAGCTTCATCCTCAACTGCTCCATGTGGCTGTGCTGTTTTCTGCTGAGGCATAATAAACCCCTCTGCAATCCACTGCTGGGTGATGCGTTGCCGATCTATCACAGACCCCTCTGGGTATAATGAGCAATAAAGGAAACATCTCTTCATGTAATACGGCAACTCCAGGTAGCTAGTATTAATAGCCTTTCTTATCCTTGAAGAAATGCCACAGAAATCACTGGAGTAAATCCTCTCCCAGTCGTCTTCCTTAGGTTCCACATTCCTCAGATGACATCCAATTCCCCTTATAGCCATTGGAAGGCCACAGCACTTTTGTACAATTCGTCTCCCTATATCTTGCATTTCTCCAGTGTTCTCATCAAGGAAAGCCCTTGTGCGAAGCAACCACCAACCATCGTCCTCATTAAGCCCCTTCACACGGTGAAGATGAACTGCCCCCATTTTCGTTGCAACACGCTCATCCCGGGCTGTTAGAAGAACTCTGCTACCAGGTTTGCCATGTTGTGCTTGAATCTCTAGCACCCTATCCCAAACATTCTTCCTCACATCATCAATGACCAGCAGAAACTTGTTACCTTGTAGCCATGCACGCAGCTGTACTTGTTGTCCAGCAGTCTCATCTTTGCTGAACCCATCACCGGACCACATTGCTAGACGCTGCAAGTCTTTGGAGAAATGAACCCATACCCTAGTGTCAAACATACCTTCTGCCTTGTGGTATACCTTTCTAGCAAGAGTAGTCTTGCCAACTCCAATTGTTCCTATAATAGCAAACAAATGACGATTAGGAATATCCTCTCTCTTAAGTAGTTCGATGAGACTGTCAGAGTCATTTTCCACCTCTCTGCCCACAATATCCGGATCTAGATCTGGACCGACATCAAGATCCAGTTTTGTTTGATTTTCATTCATTGGATTAAATGGCTTTAGATGGAGCATGGCACTCTCCAATTTAATGCCATCCAGTTTCTCATTCAGTTCACGTATATCATTTGCGATTTTGCAGTCAATGCCAACATCTCTGCAGCACTTAAAAACTGATGAAGGGTTGCATTCCTGTACAAGAAGAAAATATTTAAAGTCTCACCAGAATTGCCGGATAGTATGAAATGTGCTGATAAAATGAAAGATGCAGGTTCGAAATTTACTCTCTTAGATAAGAATAAGCAATGAAGTGCATTAACTACTTCATGGTATCTGCCATGCAGTCCAAAATTGATATTGGGTACTAATAATTCTCACAGTTGGCATCAGTTTGCCCTGCAGATATTTATAAATAAAACACATGCCGAGTTATGCGTATAATATAGAAATTATGATAGCCTAGTTAATATAATATAGTATTAGGCTATTAGCATGCACTAATACATACTTGGCTCACAGTAAAGCCAGGAATCAGTTGACTTGCACAGACAAATTATTTTTTAAGAAACGGGAATATATTGATATTCCAGCTTCTACATACACAAATGCTTTGTTGGGACAGCTTAACCATCCTTACTTCTGCGAGACACTACCAGTGCACAAATGTATTCTTGGGGAAAAACTAATCAGTACTCAGTACACAAATAATGGTCCACACATTCTTCAAGTGGCAAGCCTGTGATAACCATTTAAGCAGTGTTCTACACTTTGCATGTAGCGTGATGAACAAATAGGGATAGTCTCGTGAAGTCTCAAGAAAACATTTTGCCAAATTAACAACAGACCTGTAGTTGTGATGTCTGGAGCCTCTCCTTTTCAATCCTACAGTGGTCAATTATGTTTTCTGCTTCGTAAGTGATTTCTTTCAACTTCTTGAGCCAAACTTTAGTGGTTTCATATTGCATAACTGTCTTCTCTGCATCACTGATGATAGCTTCCATACTCTGTAGTTTTCCCGCTAGTTTGCTGATCTCATTTTTGACCCACAGAACGTTGGCAATTTCATTAGTGGCTAACTGGACAAGTGAGCTGATAACTTGCTTTGTGAACTCAGATACAATCATCTCCATCATAACTCACATGGATGTGTTCAAATACTATCTCGTCTGGAAAGAACCAAGCATTAAAATGCATTCGAAAAAAGAAAAGAGTATCCTCCTGCCATTCACTATCATAGGGAACCAAAGTATAATTATAAACTTTCAGCAATTGTCTTCATGAACCAAGCTATATGAATATTATTACTTAGAAATCAGAATCTATGCATTTGAATTTGGTAACCGATACAACAACTCATGCCCAAAAGACAAAAAAAAAATGGTATATGTTTTCCCAACTGTTGGAGATATTAATATAACGGCAGATGAGAATGTATGCATGTTGTTGAGGCATAGAAGCAAAAAAAAAAAAAAAAGGATGCTCTACTATGCTGATCAGGGTTAACAAAACCACGGTTAACCTGCCGGTTAATAGTCAGTTTTGATTTAAAATTTGAAAAAAATTGCATGCAACAAAACCGGTAAAACCAGCTGGTTAACCTCAAAACCGGCCCGTTAACCATCCACGTCCAAACCGGTAAAATTGAATTTGAAAATCTATCATCAAAACCGGTAAAAAAGGTCGGTTAACCGCCAAAACCGGCAGTTAACTGAAAAAAACGGTCGATTAACCGGTCACCGATTGTCTACTCGCCAAATCGAATTTTGTCGGGTTAACCAGCTGGTTTTACCGGTTTTCTAGTTAACCGGTCCCGACCTGTTCTACTGGTCGGTTTGGTTATGTAAACCTTGATGCTGATTAGTACGATCTGTGTTTAAACTTGCATCAGATTTGCACTTACGAATGAAACACATGTGCTCCTCTGTTCTTCTTTTGCTATCGCTGGCTAGCTCAATTTTGAGCTAATCAATGACAACAAAATCAGAATGTAGGGAGTATGTTTTAATAATTTTAATAAGTTATGCTTTTGTTTTATTCTTTTAGCATGAGATGCCCAGGTATATTCATTTTGGTGAATTCTACAATTGTATTAATAGCACATCTGAATACTGGAGGCTTGCTTTCTGAATCACATCTACATCTACACATCTTCCTTTGGATTAATCTTCGCCTGAATTCAAGAAGCAGCTCATACTCTTAGCAAAAAGGCCTAAAGAATCCAGCAAAATGAATTCACCTAAATTTTGCCTAGACCCTCTACCTCTAGAAGGATTCTTTTGTCGGCATCACCACAGAGCCCACCAAATCCTCTTATTGCAGTTGCAGCAAGTCCCGCAACAAATTTAGTGGAACTCAGAGCTAGATTACATTAAAAACAGGCTGCACCATGCGTACCTTCAGGAACTTTGAAGGATGTAGCAATGCGCTACCAACCCCACCCGAAGCTTGATCCTGCAAGACGATGCGGGCGAAGAATCAAAGACGACCGCTTTCGCCGGCACCGAGCACCGTGGAGCCTGAACGTGAACGGCGTCCCGCGAGGAGCAGATCTCAGGAATATCGCCGCTGCAAAATGCGGCCAGCTGGAAACGTCTTCTTCGCTCCTTCTCGCCCCAGGCATCGCCTGCGATTTTTATGCTCGAGTCGTCTCTCTTCCCTGCGGGGTGGCCGGCGAGGAGCTAGCCGCAGGAAATTCTTTAGTTGACGAATCAGATATGAAAATTCACAGTCAACCCCCCTGTATTTGATATTTATTTATGGAAAAGGAGGAGGGCCCTAATAGGTGTAGTACCTGCTACCCCGGAAACATACTTTTGGATTTTATTTTTATTCATATTCAAATCACAGAATGCATAAAAAACAAGATGATGAAGTACCATGAAGTGATGGCATGATCTGAAACCACTCTGTGGATGAGAAAAATAAACGAAAACTGCATTTGGTATCTAATAAGTCCACATTCCTTGCCGGCCGGTAGGCAACCACAATATCCAGCATAATTTTTTTTTATCACACTGACACAACATTTTTGTTGTTGAAAAACTGCAAAATAAAAACTGAAATGCCAAAATAGAATGGAATTTTTCAGAAATTTTCTGGACTATCCATGTGCGCGCACCAATCAATTAGTAGAAGATGCTGATCCACCAGCTGGTACTATCTATTCATTAATTAATGGTTTTTTTTATATACTGTAGATGACACTGATAGTGATATTGTGATAGCATTCAAAGATTGAAAGCAATAGCTTCCAGATACGGGTAAGCTACAGGACGAGTATATGTATATCCATATACTGCTAAAATAAATAAATCCATCGATTGGTTTCTACCAGCAGTAGAAGCAACCCCCGATTGATCCTAGAACAGTAACACTATCGCTGAAACATCGTGCTCCCTGGGCCGGTGGCGGCGTTGGTCATCTCCCGCTGTCCCGACGCCCTTTCGATGATCTTGACTTCACCGTCGACGACGACGCCCAGCTTCTCGTTCTTCTTGTAGAAATTGTAGGAAGCGTTAAACCCTTTTGAGAGGCCGCGTAGTATTTATACAAGGTAGGAACAGCCACTGCCGTGGCTTATAGATAAACAATTAGAGTTTGAATCAAGTCTATCTGAAGTTAGAATCTAGTTCTATCTCTAAGCTACTTGCTATACAAGTAATTACATATATATAATAGGAATGCTTCTGTTCAGTCGACTGAAAGCCTGTATGCGTCTGTGTTTGTTTAATTTTTTATTATTTTTGTTATTTATTTATTTGTAGGATTATTTGTATTAATTAGTGTTATGTATAGACTATGAAAAAGTTTTGTCTTTTTATATCCATTGGATCTAGATCTGAGGGTCCAAAGCGTTGATTGAAAAAGACCCCCATTTTCAATCGACTGAAAATTAGACACTCCCTATATATAAGACATTAAGTGTCTTTCAATACTCCCCCTCAATCTTAACTTCCCATGTTAAGATTGTGTATGAAATTAATCATTTTTCTTACTATCAATGGTTTAGTAAAGTCATCTGTAACTTTATCATTTGTCGGCATAAACCTGACATCAAGCAACTTTGCAGCCACTCTTTCTTGCACAAAAACTAGATTAGCTGTCAGATATGTTGCTCCTAAATTATCACACCATAACCTTGCAGCCTTCAGTTGTAAAACACCCAATTCTTTTAGAATGGTTTGAACCCAGATTACTTCAGCTGTAGCATTGGCAAGAGACTTATATTCTGCCTCTGTACTGGAACGAGACACTGTGGCTTGCTTGCGTGCACTCCAGGAGACCAAGTTGTCACCTAAGAAAGATGCAAAACCACAAGTCGACCTTCTATCATCTGGACAACCTTTCCAGTCTGCATCAGCAAATGCACTAACTAGAGTTGAAGAGCTTCTGACAAACTTAATTCCAAGATGCAAAGTTCCTTTGACATATCTCAAAATCCTCTTAATTGCAGACATATGAAACACAGTATGAGAATGGAGAAACTGACACACCTTGTTCACAGAGAAAGCTATATCAGGCCTAGTTAAAGTTAGATATTGTAAAGCACCAACTATACTCCTATATCTTGTAGAGTCATGACTGTTAAGAGGATCTCGTTCGTATCTCGAATATTTTTCAGAGGTGGGTAAAGGAGTATTTACTGCTTTACAATTCTTCAATCCAGCTTTCTCAATCAAATCAAGTGCACACTTCCTTTGAGTTACCTGGATTCCTTCTCTAATATCCTCAACCTCCATGCCCAAGAAGTAATGTAACTTTCCAAGATCTTTGAATGCAAAATCTTGTTTTAAATTAGAAAGCAGAGCATCTATAGCTTGATTTGTTGAACTGGCCACAATGATATTATCCACATAAATAAGCAAATATATGGTAACCTGTGACTTATAATAAATAAGCAAGGAAGTATCTCCCTTAAAAGCAACAAAACCAACTTGTATAAGCTTCAAACTCAACCTTGAATACCAGGCCCTAGGTGTCTGTTTTAACTCATATATTGCTTTATCCAACTTACACAAATACTATGGATGATGTTTGTCTTTATAACCTGGTGGTTGTTTTATAAATACCTCCTCTTCTAACACACCATGGAGAAAGGCATTTTGAACATCCAATTGCCTCAGAATCCATCCTCTTGAAACTGCAGTGGAAAGCACAATCCTAATTGTAGTTGCTTTCACAACTGGACTAAAGGTATCTTCATAATCTATATCAAATCTTTGCTTAAAGCCCTTTGCCACTAATCGAGCTTTATATCTATCAACTGAATCATCACTTTCTTCTTTACCTTATAGACCCATTTACAGTTTATAACATTTTGCACACTCTTATTTGGCACAAGATGCCAAGTATGATTCTGAATCAAGGCATTATACTCTTGATCCATAGCTGCTTTCCACTTCTTGTCACCAAATGCTTCTTGCACTGTACTTGGTTCACCTGAATCACATAGACACCCATGCCGTATGAAACCGTCAGGAACAGGTTTAGGGCGAGTAATATTATTCTGAAGTCTAGTGCGAGGCCTTTGCACTTCTGTAACCACCACTCCTGTTCCAGCAACATCCCGAGGAGCACTTTTGTCAGCAATGACCTCAACAGTTTCGTCAGTAGGTACTAATTGCGACACTAGTCTAGGAGGTAATTGTGCATTCTCCAGCATTGGAACACTGGACGACATGTTTTCTTCATGATCACTTCCCCTTGGATCCTCTGGTGGGTCAGGAGTATTCATAGTTTCCTGTGTTGTATCCTGCAGTTCATCATCAAGCACAGTCTCAACAATTGGGTTAGTGAGGTTAGAAGACTGATCATGATTTACTATTCCTCCCCCTCAAAGCAAAGTTGGATGAAGGAGGAGAATTTCAGAATGAAGCTTAGCACCAGCATTTTCATGAAGGGTTTTAAAAGGAAACACAGTCTCATCAAAGATAACATCTCGAGATATATAGACTCTACCTGTTGAAACATCAAGACACTTATAGCCTTTGTGCATAGAACTATAACCAATAAATACACATCTCTTTGACCTAAAAGCCAACTTATGGGTGTTATATGGTCTGAGATTTGGCCAACATGCACAGCCAAACACACGTAGGTGATCATAGTCAGGTTTGGTACCATGCAGTTTTCCTAGAGGTGTCATGAACTCAATCACCCTAGAGGGAAGTCTACTGATAAGGAATACAACAGTGGAAAATGCCTCATCCCAGAATTTCAAAGGCATTAAGGCATGGGCCAAGAGAGATAATCCAACTTCAACAATGTGCCTGTGCTTACGTTTGGTAGCCCCATTCTGTTGATGGGTGTGAGGACATGACACTAGATGAGAGATATCAATTCTAGAAAAGGAGTTTAGTCGTTGATACTCTCCTCCCCAATCTGTTTGCAGGGCATGGATTTTTCTATCGAACAATCTCTTAACATGTTTATGAAATATATGGAACTTTTCAAATACTTCAGATTTGTGCTTTAGAAGATAAATCCAACTGAACTTGCTGAAGTCATCAATAAAACTCACATAATAGTTTTTATTTCCAACTGAATTAAGGGAAGCGCCCCATACATCTGAGAAAACAAGATCTAAAGGACCTTGTGACACACTAACAGACTTAAGAAACAGAAGTTGGTGACTTTTGCCGAGTTGGCATGCATCACAAACTTGTTTATTTGACTCTGATGAAAAAGGTAAACTATGACTCCTAAGAACCTTATCAACTATGACATGAGATGGATGATCCAATCTGTCATGCCACCTTGCCAATGAAGGTTTGGTGGCACTTAGAACAAGCTTGCCTGACGATGACTCCAGCGAAGGAAAAGGGTAAAGGCCTCCTTTGCATCTACCGCGAAGGATGATTTTCTTCGTGTCCAGATCCTTAACATGGAAATAACCAGGATGATATTCAAGTGAGACATGATTATCAGAAGTCAAATGATGAATAGATACAAGATTTTTAGTGGCATTGGGAACATAAAGAACTTTGTTGAGTTGAATACTACGAGAGGAAGTAGGAATAGTAGATCGACTAGTTGTATGTACACGATCCTTGCCCTTGTAGTCCTCCTTGGTGGTGAGCTTCTCAAGATCTCTAGTTATGTGGTCGGTCGCCCCAGTGTCAGAATACCAATTGGTATCTACACCATATGCTGCTGCATTTGCAGACTTCTCTTCCATCTCATAGTCTTGATCAAACCGGTACCAGCATCGATTTGCAGTGTGGCCAGGTTGGCTTGTTGCCTGATTGAGGTCTGGCACTAGTACGTACACTACCGCGAGAAAAGCCACCCCGTCCAGAGTGATCACCATGACCTCCATCACGTGATCTTCCGCCATTGCGTCCACCACGTCCACCGCCATGGTAACCACCTCGTCGAGCAGCATTGGCACTTATCTGCTGGTAGTTGTTTTGAGACTCAATGTGAGCCTCGCTGGGCTGGATAGGAACTGAACATAAAGATCACTCATATTTAATGGCTCAGATTTATTTGTAATGTTCTCAATGAACGAATTATAATCTGAGTCAAGTCCTGCCAGTAGATACGACATGAAGTCTTCATCATCAAGCTTCTTGCCTGCCGCCGCCATCTCATCTGCATAGCCTCTCATCTTGGCAAAGTAGGAAGCAACAATCATGTCGCCTTTGCGTGTGCTCGTCAGCTTGCCGCGGAGATGAATGACTCTTGCTCTTGATTGCGACGTATACATCCCTTGTATGGCGCTCCACACCTCTACCGCCGTAGAGTACATGGTGACTTGCATCAGAACTTCTCAGTACAGAGAGTTAAGGAGGTAGTTGAGGACCTGCTGGTCCTGAGATAGCCAGGTCAGATACGCCGGGTTAGGTTTCTTCTCGATGTTCTTGTCTGCCTTCTCTTCTTCAATATGTTCGGCCGATGCTTCTGTCGTGTCGTCGAGGTATCCCATGAGGTGTGCTCCTCGCATAGCTGGGAGTACTTGCGCCTTCCATAAAAGGAAGTTGTCGCGAGCGAGCTTCTCGCTGACTGGATGACTCAGAGAGTTCATCGTCGGAGAAGACAAAGACGCCATCTTGATCAGATTGAATCTCGTTGGAGAACAATGGCTCTGATTACCATGTAGAAATTGTAGGAAGCGTTAAACCCCTTTGAGGGGCCGCGTACATATTTATACAAGGCAGGAACAGCCCCTGCCATGGCTTACAGATAAACAATCAGAGTTTGAATCAAGTCTATCTAAAGGTAGAATCTAGTTCTATCTCTAAGCTACTTGCTATACAAGTAATTACATATATATAAGACATTAACGTGTCTGTCAATACTTCTCACTTCTCAGTCCCCTGCACTGCATCCTGCGGACGAGAGCAGCCCCGACGGCCCACAGCCGTGCCGCGTGCTTGGCCAGCTCCGCTGATCCATGGCCGACACGTCCATCTCGATCACCCGCCGCATCCGCTCATCCGGCCCGACACCGAGGAAGTCGTGGCTGACAGCACGTGGGGCGGCATCGTCTGCGTCCACGCCGCCGTCGAGGAGGAACATGACGGTGACCACGTCGACGCGGAACTTGCACGCCATGGCGTGTGCCTCAGAGGTGAGCTCGTCGTGCTTCGTGGCGAATGATAGCGTCGCCTACCTGTAGCCCTGCTGCGTCCTGTCTGCTGCATCTCGGGGTTAGCGGTGGTGGCCATGGCGAGATTTCCTCGTTGATTAGTGGTCAATCGCTCGATCTCACAATTGATGAGGCACGAAGTAATGATGTGGCCTACGCGGGTTTATGGCCTAGGACCTACGCTGATTAGCCTCTGGTTAGAGCATTAAAATGGGTGGGTGCTTTAACATCACGGTCACCGTCGGGAAATGACCTTGGAAGCACAATTCGACGACCAATCTCAGACGCTCGACCTACGCTGATTAGCCTCTGGTTAGAGCATTAAAATGGGTGGGTGCTTTAACATCACGGTCGCCATCGGGAAATGACCTTGGAAGCACAATTTGACGACCAATCTCAGATGCTCGTGCCTTGCCGGCGGCAAGCGTGTCAAGGACATCCTGTATGAGACTGTCTAGAACATTATAAACTGGTAAAAACTTACAAATAACAACCGAACATATTAAAGGACAATTTAATGACAAGTCCATAAACATGCAGTTAGTCACCTGATACAGATCACCTCGAATTAGTGTCTGGTGCGTGGACTTCGAGTACCAATCGAGACGCATAGTTTCAATCTTGATGTACATATCAACAATATACTGCTGGAACAAGCGAGCTCTATGAAACAGTATATTGAATTCCCCATCTCTAATCTGCATCTTGTAACAATAATATTCTCTGGCGCTGACATATTTACTTTTTGAGTCGGGATCATCATCTAGAGAGATTGAGATATTATTTTGTAATCTAATATACAGGAAAGATTTGTATATAAAATATTTTTTAACAAACCTTCATCACCCTCGGGATCACAATCTTCTGGACCAATGACCTCAGGAGATCACTGCACCCTGTGCTCAAGACTGTTCTGTGTCATAGAATTATAGTTGCATGTATCGCAGACCATTTTCACCATGCGTCAGCTGTTCTATCTTGTGGTAGACCTAACCCTGTGCCCTGAAGGTATACACACCACTACCCGCCACAGTGGCGTATTTTCTATCCTATGAAACACCCAAAGTAGTGAAAGAAAAGTGTGAATTAAAATATCTGATATTCTTTATGAAATACTTTGCATCACTATCAATCTGACTTGTGAATAACCTTCGCAACTCATTAGGCACATTTGGTATGTGTATTTTAAACTTTCCCTTCCTACAACAAAAGAATGTCCTTCCTAGTAATCTGTTTAGCTCTGCAATAAAAACAATCTCGAACCCGCTTCAGCACATGGTGTTTAGTAGGCAACTTTTGATAAACATGGTCATAAGGATCCCTTGTGTTTCCCACCAGTTCAGGCCCCACTCGGTATGATTTGTATTGAACATCTAAAAAAAGAGCAATAAACATTAATTATTTTTAGCATAAAATTGAAAGTAGAGTTTACAAACATCAATCTCACCTGGTCTTCTAAACAACCTCCCTTCATCATCATCTTCGTTCTCATCATCACTTATATAGTTTCCCATCGGATTTAACCTCTCAAGTTCCTTGTCATCTAAGACAAATTAATATAAGCCAACACGTCGAAATTAAAAATCAATATAAACATGCTGCCGCATAAAAATTACTAATACCATGTGCAACTGAATGTGGATCATCTGGTTTCCAATTACCACGATAAAAAACCTCATCATCGATGGGGCCACCTTATAAACACATTGCGAAGTGAGCATGCGATACTAAAAAGATTTCATAAGAAAGGAGGGGTGCATATATTTATCAGTTTCTCCTTGTGCATAAAACGTGCCAACAGGAGATCTGAAACTGAATCCACTCCTTCCATTTAACGTGCCAACCTCACCATCATGAACCGTGCTCGTAGCCGGTAAACCAGTTAATTCAGGACATCGAACAGTTGTTACACCTGATGATTGGGTAACCCCTGGTTGCCATTATTGATAATCAAAATCGACAGTCATAACAGTTCAATAATGCCCATAAGAAAAGTGCAAAGAATACACAATTTAACCAGTTAAAACCTTGTGCTTCTGCCTGAGAACGTGCCTGCCAAGCATCATTCCTGTGCAGTCAACTTTCATCCTCAACACCCTATTCAGCTCTGCCCAGATCAGGAGAACCGGAGTACTTAAACACTGATTTGCTGTTACATCCGATGACTACGTAATCCCGGGTGGCCCTGATGTATTCATGGTAGTAACATATCAACAACCATAAGACAAGTACAGATCAGATTAAATTTATTTAGAGACAACCTTGTGTCAATGCACCATGTTTTTGCGCATCTTTATCAGCCTTTTTTATGCGTTTGCGATATTCCTTCTGGTACTCTATCCTTTTTGCCCTTTTCACCTCCTCGGGGTAGCCGACTCAATAGTCATATCAAGGATTTCTAAAAAAAAATAATGAAGGGAACAATAACCATACAGATCAGGCCCTAATCATGTTTAGAATAGGAATATAGCACATGCACACTAGATGTTTGAGATTATTCATTTTTCTGTTTGCGATATTCTCTCATTGACGCAGCCATTTTAGCCCTCTTTATCTCCTCTGGTGTCCCTCCCTCGATAGTTAAATCAAAGATGCCTACAAGAAAAATCATTTCATATAAGATAATTGCATATTTATATCTTCTCCTTATAGATATGTAAAACAACAACAAAACATATGCACACTAGACATTGAAGATGATTGCGATTGATTTTCAGACACTCCCAAAGCAGTCCTTTTTCTCGCTCTATACAGTGATTGATATTGACGTTGATACTCAACCATCTTCGAAAAAGGCGTCGTCGGTGGAAGATTTTCTTTACCACATTCTGTATGGCTGATTCCCACAGTAGCTAGGCAAAAAATGATATAGTTCAGGTACAGACCCGGGGAATAGGAACAAGAATGCAATCAGAAGGGAGAAACATGTTATGGGCCCGGTTTTCTTTACCATGCAATTCTTTATCACCAACACCATCGGAAACTATGGGGTAATTCAGGTTATAAGCTATAACGAGTACAGAGTACGATATAGCAACCTAGTTTACAAAGTACGATATAGCAACCTAGTTAGTGCCCAAGAGATTGTTTTACCCACTGTTGTACAGTTAGCTTGATTTCCTAAAGGCATTCTGGCACTGCCAAGCACAGGGCGTCTCTTTGAACTTCTGTTCTGAGTGTGTGACCTATCTTCCATTCGTCTGGCGGGTGATGATGATCCAAAGCGGCCTCCTAAAGGTCATAGATTAAGTTTGAAACTCGCAATGATCCAAAGAGGCTTCCTAAAGACAAGTTAACATGGGTATATATGGCGAACTTACCAGCAGCCTCCTCCAATGTCCTGTCCTTTGGATCCCAATGTCGAGCACCGGTGTAGTTTGTCCTCCAATGTCAAATCCTTCACGTTGTCTTGGAGATCCCAAAGCGGCCAACTTTCAGGTTTTGTTCGGCGGCTGGACGTCGAGCGCCTGTAGACGAATGCCGGTGCTCATCGAGGCTGATGAAGTCGAGATGCGACTGCTAGACGTCTATTCAAAATTTTGGAAGGAGAAAACCAAGGCATGAAAGATGAGATGGGTACGTGATTTTTGGAAGGAGGAAATCAAAGAAGGTAAAATGAGATGCGCACGTGATTTTTGGAAGGAGAAAATCAAAAAAGGGTAGGAAACGTGTGGGTAGGTGGGTACGGGTGGGAAGGGATGTGGGAAAAACGGGGTGGGAGGGGAGGGATGAGTGAATTTTGTGAAGGAATGAGTGTAAGAAGTTTTACACATACGGGATTCACACATATTTTATGGTTGAATGGAGGTGGCCTATATGGAACAGAGGCTACAGATTGTTGGATAGTTAGCTGTCTATGATGATAAAACTGGTCCTGTCATTCACTCTTTATTAGTTTATATTAGGTATAGCATGAGCACCCTCCTGTAGATACTGTAAACTGCATTAGTACTGTAAATTAATCTATAAACTTTGTCCCTTCCTACTGTATATTTGGAGCACGAGCACGACTGCTGTATCCGGTGTTGTATCCTGATTTGGCATTGGCGGGAGCGATTTTCTCCACCTGCTCGTCGCTCCCGCCACGATTTCGTCGTCCGCTACCTTTGGCCGCCAGTTGCCGTCGCCCCATTTCCCCACCGAAGCTCGAGTGGGCTGACGCCGAAGGAGAGGTGTCCGATAGTCCACGCCTTCAACATCTTTCATCTCATGGTTCTGGAGCAAAGGAGCAGGAGGGTCTCATGTCATCTCCGTCAAAGAAGAAGACCTCCCGATTGCGCCTCGGACACCACCAAGCGAGCTCGTCGTCCGGCCGTTGCCCCCACTGCCCAACCCGGCCACCGCCGAAGCTCCGTTCTGTAGCGCGCTCATCATCCGGCCGCCAGAGACAACATCGTGCCCCCCCCCCCCCTCCCTCCTAAAGCGACGACAACGACGCCCCAAGGCGACGGACCCTGGATCACCTCCATGCCCTCCACCACGCCGCCCGACCATCGGAGCTCAAGCCTCCCGCTACCACTCAAGGCTGGCCGCACTGCTCATTCTACCGACGCGTCGGAGCTCCACATCCGAGCTCGCTACATGACCACAGGAGTGCGCCAGCGAGGTCGCTGTCTAGTCAGCCCAACCACCGAGCCACTCCCTCCCGCAAGGTTAACGAGTTGCTTCACCTCATGAGCTGCCCCCTTCCGCAATCAACATGTTTGATGAAATGCTCCCAAGAAACAAGAAATATACAGCAGCAGTTGTACAACATCTGCTATAGCATAAGTCTTTCAATCTTTAAAATTCAGGTTTACATAATCTCTAAAACTGGATATAAAGCACTAGTTTTAGAGCACCTGCTGGAGATGCTCTTAATTTGTTGTCCGAGTAGGTTTAGCGGCCATTAATTCGGACTTAAGTCTTGAAGCGGCAACTAGAAATCTGGCAAGTGGCATATGTTAGCAGTGGAATAGATCGAGAAGGAGAAGGGGAGATCTGGAGTTGGTAGATCGGCAGGGAAAACCATAGGATTTTTTTTGAAAAGGAAAAACTTCCATTAAACGTTGGCTCTAGGTAAATCACTAGAGACCAAAGGTATAACAGACTACGGGGCATGACTCATTAGCATGGAGTCAGAGGCAAACAAAGACAAGCCAGTAGAGGCTAGTGAGTCTGCGACTCGATTACATGTTCTAGGGCAGACTGACATAGTGAACGAATTAAAACTAGAACATAGAAGACTCTTAATTTGGTGAAAGAGGCAGCCATAAGAGCTCCGAACAAATTCTTCAGTCTTGAGTGCCCTGCCATGGATTGTAGAATCAGTCTCTAAGATAATGTCAGCCATCCACAATCTTGCTGCATGTTGAACACCCTTTTGCGCCACCAGAGCTTCAGCATGAAGTGCTGATGACACTCTCTCCAGCCTACCACACCCGCCTTCTAGGGAAGTGCCATCAGAATTTTGAGCCACAAATCCCTAGCCGCCACACTGCCTCTCATAGCGAAAGGCAGCGTCAGTATTGATCTTGTAAGCCCCCGGAGGTGGAGGCGCCCATTTGTTAATCTGCGGCAGCTCAGTGGGCTTGTTTCTTGCAAACTGATGCTCAAATTCAGTCTGATGAGATAGCACCAACCTACAAATGTTTGAAGTTCCCAACATTCGTTCACCGATATTCTTTTTATTCCTGGCTTCCCACCACTTCCATAGTAGGATGAAGCATTTTAGTTGTACTTCTTTGTTCAAGGTCTAGATTTTTTTCAATAACCTCCTTTCCTGGCTTGCATGTCTCTAGTAAGGCCCAGGTCCAGCTCTCTCCAAACCTCTTGAGCAAGCTTGCATTTGAAGAACAAATGACCAAAATCCTCATCAAACCTGTTGCAAACTGGGCATATGGTGTCCAAACGGACCTTCCTTCTGGCGATATTTCGCTTCATCAGTAGACAGTTGTGGGCAAATTGCCAGAGAAACATCTTCAGCTTGTTTGGGCCTGCTGTTTGCCATAGCTTAGCCTTGCACATTTTCGACAGAAGTGCTAGAGCTAGATGCATCTCGGTGTTGCTCATGGTCTCGCCACTGCACCGCCAATTTGTAGGCAAATTTTACTAAAAATTGTCGTTTTTCATCATAGTGCCATGCTGGCTGATCCTCAAGTGAAACATCACACGGCAACCTTAGAATCAGACTTGCCTCCTCAGCCCAGAAGCTGTCCTCCACTAATCATGCATCCCACTCTCCAGTAATAGGGTTGATCAGCTCAGCGACTCTTGTAAGTAGAGAAGGCCCACGTGGTGTAGCTGGATTATGAGACAGCCCAATTCGTAACCATGCATTTGACCACATGTTGATTGATTCCCCATCACCCACACGCCAGGTAAGTCCCTTCTTCAATAGTTCAACACCCCTAAGAATACTTCACCATGAATATGACACTTTTCATTGCATTCCAGGATGCTTGTGTTTGGGAATTTTTTTGCTTTTAGAACTTGGGCACACAAGGAGTCTGGGTTGGTTAGGATTTTCCACCCTTGTCTCGCCAACATGGCCAAGTTAAACAAATGTAGATCTCTAAACCCCAGCCCCCCTTTCTTCTTGGATGTGGTAAGAGTATCCCAACTTAGCTAGTGTATCTTGTTTTCTTTATCCTAGTGGCTCCACCACCATCTGCCAATCATTGAATTTAGCTCCTCGCAGAGGCCCTTTGTTAGATCAAAACAGGACATTGGATAAGCCGGAATTGCTTGTGCCACCTGAACGGATCGAGTGACCGAGAGGACGGGGGTGAATCGAGATCTCAAACTATGTACCTAATTTGCCAATTACTGAAATCGACCACTCAAACAACTCCTACATAATTCTAGTGGTGATCACACTAATAGGATAATCCTATGAAATGAAAGACAACCTAAGTACACTAGTGGATCACACATAAGGACAAGCAACTCCTATGCAAGCTAGTAATCAAAGACAAGTGGAAGCACACAACAAGCTTACAAAGGAGCCTACTCATGCAAAGCTATTAGATCATCAAGTACAAGACAAGCATACAAGCATGAGTAGCACAATACAAACTAGGTTGATCAATCAAGCCAACACAACTCCTAAACATGCTAGTGATCAAGTGAAAGCTAAGCACAACTTGCAAGAAGAGAAGCCAATTCATGCAAGTCTACAAGGTAATCAACTAGAACAAGCCAAGCACACAAGCATGAATAGCACGATATGTAAATGCGGAAAGTAAGGCATCGAAGTAAGGATTAGAGTAAGAGATAGTTCATGATATTTTTTCCCCGAGGTCTCGGAAGGATGGCGCCTTCCCCTACTCCTTGTTTGACCACTCCCGCCGGAGTACCGGTCCCTCTCGTCACCAAGTGGAGTTTTCGCACACGAGCCCACAATCACTCCTGGAGTGAAGACACGGTTGCATCACCGCTGCCACCAAGGCACAAGCTGGATTCCCTCGAGAACTTGTCGGACTCCCCGAGCCGACACGGGCGCTCACTAGCGATGGCCCTTTCAACAGCGGGTTCAAACCGTGTACAAACGTGTGACGACCTTCACAACCAATCACGATAGGCTCGATCACCGACACCTAACCGGTCTAGGTCTCACCATAGACCAAGAGTAACAACCTAGATCACACCCTCAAGGACACTTTAGCCGTAGATGTGCATAGATACTCAAGTTACTCTCTTTAGCACTCTCAAGATATCCAATATACCCTCCTAGTGCTCCTCTCTTTTTCTCTTGGCTCTTACCAAATGCTCCCAGTTATTCCACTGTCCAAGAGAGGTCTCCAAGACCCTAGCAACGAAGTTATATAGGCTTCCAACCTTCAACTAGCCGTTGCTCTATGAAATCAGCTTTGTGGGCCAACTGACCGTACAGTTCGGTCACTCCTTGATCAGACCATCCGATCTCTTCGAAAATGGCTCCTCCAGGGTTGTTGGCTCTCTGCCCATTCAAGAGAGCACCCATTTCTACAACCTTATCATACTCGATGGAGCTAAGTGTGAAAACAATTGCACTAGCTGCCACAACATTGCGATGAATATTGATTTGATCCTTGCAAGTTGGATTATCTCTATTTTCCCACAAGAAACCATTCTCGGTTATACTTGCAATATGTGGACTCATGAATTCCAAATACATCATCATCTTGCATTTTCAATGATCATAGAACTATCCATCAAAGTAAGGGAGTCTATCCGATCCTTGTCCAATGCGATCTTCTTTGAGATCATCATTGTTGTAGGTTTTTGGGAGAGCGCCTTTATCACCATCTCTAGTCCTTGCATCATCTTCATCTCGAGAACCACTAACACCTTCGTTGGATGGAAGAGTGGTGGGTGGTCGTTCTTCCGGTTTAGACATCTTTAATCTTCAAGCGGTTAAGCTTTGTAGAAGATACCTGCTCTCATACCAATTGAAAGTGCCTAGAGGGGGGTGAATAGGCAATTATCCCTAAAAATAACTTAATAATAAAAGTTAAATATGCAGTGTTGGACTTGTCCGATGATCGTGAGTAAAGTACACCAACTTGTCCGATGGCACGAGTTAGAAAAATAGATCGGCCGATTAGAACTTAAAACTAGTGCAAGGCAAGATAGGAACTAGTGATTACAAGCTAGAGGAAGCTGAAGAAGCAAGGATAAAATCTAGCATGCAACCTACACAAGTTAATTGAAGAATTACCGAACAAACCCTAACTAGCAAGTTTATGAGCAAGAACAAGTAAATGAAGAGCAAGTAATAGAGCACAAAAGAGACACGGGATTTTTCACCGAAGTTTAGCTTCACAAAGAAGCCTACGTCTGCGTTGAAGGATCCATAAAGGACCGGGTCTCTTTCAACCCTAAACCTCTCCAAGTGACCACTAAGATCAAACATGGTTTTCCACTAGCAACTCCACAAAGGAGGTGTACAAACTTTCTGAGGTGTCACCACACAAGTTGGGAGCTCAACGGGCACCTCTAACCGTCTAATCCCCTAAAGTAACAAACACAAGAGTTGTCGGCGGTGAGGATGAACCAAGTGCAAAAGAGGATGGAAACTTGGAGGTGATGAAGCACTTTAATCTTCTCTCAATCCCTTCACAAATCAAGAGTGGAAGCAAGGGAGGAGAGTTGGAGAGAGCAAAGTGAGCTTGAGAGTGTTTTTGAGTGGAATAAGTGACCAACCGGCCAAAGGACAAGATGGGGTCCTATTTATAGCCCATTAAGAAAAAGAGCCGTTGGGAGGGGTATTTCTCAGATCTATAACGGACTAGTCCGATGGTCATCGGACAAGTCCGATGAAACAAGGTGGCACAGTTACTCGAGTCCCATGGACTTGCCCGATGCCTCAGACAAGTCTTGTCCATCAGACAAGTCCGATGGAACCAAGTGATGGAGGTATTGGAGTCCGATGAAAAAGTCCGAGACGTTGGACTTTCCTCATGGTGTCGGACAAGTTCGACGGCACGGAGTGGCAAGCATACTGGAGTCCGATGGACTTATCCGATGCGTTGGACAAGTCCGATGATTTGGCCCTGGAAATAGGTATTTTGGCTGGGAGGGAGAAATTTAGCACATGGATAATTTCTACTTGAAGCTCTTGTGTCCCTCTCGATAGTACGACTTTCCTATACTCAAGATAAAAATAAAAAGTCTTCATGGACTTCATTCTTGAGTGAATTTTGAATTTCATTTTTGAAGCACTTTGTCATCTTCTTTTCTCCTTTTTCTTTCTATGCATTTTATTCACCAAACTTTGGAGTGTTATCTACACACATGCTCAATAAAACATTAGTCCATTCTTAATTGTATTGACGCCAATCACCAAAATAAAATTAGGGGCCTAGATGCACTTTCAGAGTCCCCTGCTTGGGATGATACACTCTGTGTACTCCAAGTTGACCTTAATATGGTAGGACACCATGGTCACACGCCGTATTATGAGGCCAATCCACTTCCTGTTGAAACCTAGCCTTGCCATCATTTGTGCAAGAAAGCTCCACTCAACTCGGTCATAGGCTTTGCTCATGTCGAGTTTTATGGCAGCGAACCCTGAGTTTCCTTGTCTCCTTGAGCTGATGTATTGTGTCATCTCATAGGCAATTAACACATTATCAGTTATTAGCCTTCCAGGAACAAAAGCGCTTTGAGCAGGTGAGATGATCTCTGGTATGATTTCCTTCAATCGATTTGCTAGAACCTTGGACACTATCTTATACCGGACATTGCACAAACTTATCAGTCTCAGGTCCTTGAGCTTCTCTGGCGATTTGACTTTTGGGATGAGCACTATGATTGTATCATTCCACCCTGCTGGCATCTCTCCTCCATTGAGGAAAGCTAACACTTCCCCCTGACCCGATCCCCCAACAGAGACCAGAATTTCTTGTAGAAGGCAGTCGGGTACCTATGGCCCTGGACACTTTCAAATACCCCATTGAGTCCAGAGCCTCCCACACCTCATAGTTCTACATTCATATCAGCTAAGACACGGCTTTGTACACACTAAGGACCTCATTTACAAAGGACCTACAGTTGGAGAAAACAAATTACAATATTGGTTAGCTATGAAGTCCTTGAGGTTTCGCCCTGTCATCACCCCTCCCTCGTCATCCTTCAGCTTCACTACCATATTTCTCCGCTTCCGCTCTGAAGCTTGAGCGTGAAAGAACTTTGTGTTTCTATCGCCCTTTGTCAACCAGGACACATGTGCCCTCTGCTTCCAATATACATTGTGTTGGTCTTTGAAATGGTCTAGCTTGTACCGGAGTATGTGCTCTTTCTTTATTTGGTCTTGTGACAAAACACTCCATCAACACCTCTCTAATTCCTTCTATGCCATCCTCTTGTTTAGCTCCCCCATCACAGCACTGTCCCATTCCCACAACTCTCCCAGGACCTTTTGTTGGATTTCCATCATACTGCAGGTACCACTTTCTAGTGAATTTCCAAAGGCTTCTTCCACGTGAGCAGTGCACTCCTCCTCCTGTAGCCATCTAGCTTCAAACTTCCTCATGATCTCCGGCGGCCGATTCCATTCCTTGGCCCCAGCCGTACCAGTGTCCAGGATCACGGGCCTGTGCTCCGGGTCTCGTGGATCACCATTGATGGCCCGGGCCAGGGGGAACCAGATCCTCCAGCCCCCATTCGCCATCGCACGGTCCATCCTTTGCCGCATGTAGGCCTCATGATGATTATTTCACCATGCATATGTGTAAGCTTTATGACCATTGACGATTGGATCTCCATGGTATGGATGTTTTGGTGATAGATGACAACTATGAAATTGTGGGCTAATATCTACACGAGTGTTGTCTATGTAGGAATCATCTCTAAACTCTACTACAAATCGCATGGATGATGGTTGCCTTAGTGATTGATGACAATGACAGTAAGCATGGAGGCTTGTGAGCTTGATGGAGTCCAAGGGTTGATGGAGATGGATCAAAGCTAAGGACAAGCTATAGAGCAAGTGTTGGGAACACTTGTCTAGTTATTAAGGCTTTGAATCCATAGGAAAAGCTGGACTATCAAGGGGGTCTAGGTCATTTCTCTTAGGTCATGTCTAGTCGGTGATGTGCAAGGTTGCTCCGTGAAATCATATGCACTAGGTGACAGTGTACAAGCCAAGGAGCTGTTCGGAGAAGCTGGGAAACGAAGTCAAGCGAGGATGAGGACTTTCAGCTTCTGAATGAAGTGACCGGATAGAGGGGTCAGTGAAGACAAGACTGTATGGTCACTAAGAGGACTTGTCTTGGACTTACAGCGGGCAGCAAGGAATCTGTCTGTTCTGGGAGCTGTAGTGACCGAACGGTCCGCTCTGTGTGGGTTCACACAGGACAGAGAGGAAGCAGCACCGAGAAAGTTTCTGGACTGGATAGAGAAACTGACCAGATGGTCAGGTTAGCTGATCGGACGGTCCGGTCAGTAGATGATCAGCAGGGGCAGAGCTGTTGGTGTCGAGGATTGCAGTGACCAGACGGTCCGGTCAGGCAGTGACCAGACAGCCCGGTCAGTTGGTCCAGAAAGCTGATTTCATGGAGCAACGGGTAGTTGAAGGTTGGAAGCCTATATAACTTCGTTGTTGGGGTCTTTGTAACCACTCTTGGCCAGTGGAATTGCTTGGAGCATTTGGTGAGAGCCAAGAGGCAAAGAGGAGAGCACTAGGAAGAGATATTGCATATCTTGAGAGTGCTAGTGAGAGTAGCAAGGAGTGATCTTGCACATCTAAGGCTAGGTGTCCTTGAGGGTGTGATCTAGGTTGTTTCTCTTGGTCTATGGTGAGACCTAGATTGGTTAGGTGTCGGTGATCGAGCCTGTCATGATCGGTTGTGAAGGCCGTCACACGTTTGTACACGGTTTGAGCCCACCGGTGAAAGGGGCATCGCTAGTGAGCGCCCGTGTCGGCTCGGGGAGTCCGACAAGTTCTCGAGGGAGGCGAGATTGTGCCTTGGTGGCTGCGGTGACATGCACCGTGTCTTCACTCCGGGAGTGATTTCGGGCTCATGGGCGAGAACTCCACATTGGTGACGGGAGGGACCGGGACTCCGGCGGGAGTGGTCCAACAAGGAGTAGGGGAAGGCGCCATCCTTCCGAGATCTCGGGAAAAAATCATGAGCATTTCTCAACCCCCTCTTTACTATTCCGTATTTGTGTGCTCTAGTAACTAGGTTGAATTGTGACTTGCATAGGCTAGTGTGTTTTGCTTCCGCGCTTGCTATCATCATGAACACTAGCATGTGTAGGGTCTTGGCCTACTAGACTTGTTTAGGTTGCAACGATTGGTAGGCTCTAGTAGTGTAAATTAAAGTATTTGGATTCGTGATCGGCTTACCGATTCACCCCCGCCCCTCTTGGTACGCCTTCGGTCCTTACAAGTGGTATCAGAGCCAAGTGCTCATCTTTGAGGCTTCACCGCCTTGAGTAAGGATGCTGGGACAGGTGGGGAGTGTTCCTATTTTTGATAGGGAGGACTACAGGTATTGGAAGGCTCACATGCAAGCCTACCTAGAGTCCCTTGATCCAGAGATATGGATGGTCAGTCACGAGTCTGATGCGGAAGTGAACCTGCTTGAGCCTGATTTTATTAAGTGCAACGCTAAGGCCAAGAATGGTCTATTTGCATGCATATCTAAGGATGTCTTTGCTAGGTTGGATGTTAGTTCCATAGCACATGGTATCTAGATTGAGATTCAGGGTCTTCATGAGGGTACCAGTGATGTCAAAGAGGAAAGATACTATGTGCTGAAGAACAAGTACGATAACTTTACTAGATTGGCACATGAGAGAGCTAACACTGTTTATTCTCACTTTCATATTCTGTGGAGGAGATCAATGCTCTTGGGGATGACTTCAAGTTGAAGCCTGTTGAGGTGATAAGGAGATTCTTGAGGCTATTCAAAGACCCCAACTATGAGTCCATCATCACATTTACCTTGCAAGGTGACCTCAAGATCAAGACCATGAAGGATGTACTTGGCAAGATCACCGCCTTCGAGCGCTACCAGCTGGGTTTGGATGATCCTCAACCATCCAACCTTGCTCTTCAAGCCGAGAAGTAAGAGCCTGTCAAGAGCAAGAAGAGCAAGAAGAAGGCAGAGATTGAATAAGATGATGATGATGATGATGAATATGACTTGAGTGAGTACTTGGCTCTTCTCATGAAGAAGATGAGGACCTTCAAGAACAAGTTCCCTTCCATGTCCAGGGGCAAGTGCTACAACTATGGGTCAAAGAATCACTTTGTTCGAGATTGTCCCAAGCCCAAGAAAGAAGCTTTCAAGTCCCAAGACTCAAGTGATGATGATGAAGAAGAAGAAGACACCAAAGACAAGCAAAAGAAGAAGAAGTACTTCAACAAGGACAATAGCAAAGGCAAGGGCAAAGCTCAAGACCGCAAGAAGAAGTTCTCACGCAGGGCCCTTGTTGGAGAGTGGACAAGTGATAACTCAAGTGATGAGTTCTCCTTCTCAAGTGATGAAGAAGTGGCCAGCCAAGCCATGATCAAGACCACATCACCACAAGCTCTTCCTCCACCTACCACGTGCCTCATGGCCACGAGCCAACTTGGGGAGAGTGAGGATGAGAGTAGTGATGACAGCGATGATAAGGAGCTCTCCTGCGCCGAGCTTTGGAGTATGCTTAAGCAAGCCCAAGACATCGCCGTCAAGAAATCCAAAATGATGGATGTGGTAAGAAAAGAGTGTATGTTGGCTAAGGTCTACGCTGGTGAGCTTGAGAGTGAGCTCAAGGACCTTGTCACATCTCATGAGGCCCTAAACAAGAGTTATGACAAACTCAAGGGTGATCATATAGATCTACGTGAGAAGTACGAGGCCCTTGAACTTACTTTTGAGGCCATCAATGTTGATAACCTTGCCTCTCCTTCCTCTAGTTCATCTAAGAGTGATGCTTCTACAATGTGTGATGAACTAACCACCTCGGTCGAGGTTTCTTCTCTTGAGCCATTTGTTTTTGTGGTACATATATATACGGGGCACTCGGCAATATGGTCGAGTGGGTCGGAGGCTCGGTTATGAAGCATTGGAGAATTAGGCCCAGAGGATAACTACTTGAATATTTGTTTAGAGTAGGCTACAAGTTAGGTCAAGAGATATGGTGTATAGATAGAATCAAATGTAACCGAATGATAGATTACCATGTAAACCACTACCCTTCGGCTATATAAGGAGGGCAGGGGGTCCTTAAAGATCATCAGAACTCGTATTAGGAATCTCAACCCAGTGTGAACCCTAAAAATACAAGAACACCAAACAAGAAATAGGGTTGTTATCCTTCGGGAGGCCTGAACCTGTATAAACCCTGTGTCTTGTGTCCATCGGCTTTCATACTCATACGCATACCTAGACTCACTATAGAGATTATCTCTTGACAATTAGCGCACCAGGAAGGGGAAGTGTTGAGTTTAACTTTGTTGAAATCGATGGCTTTCTTCGACGTCAAGTTCCACCCAGGAGACAAGATCCGCTTCGGTGCCTTCAGCTTTGTTTCTGATGAGAACGGGAGCCTCGTCAAGCAATGCTTGGTGGACCCTCTGGTAGCCACCACGACTTTAGATCCAGGGGTCAGCAAAGCTCCATCAGCCGACCGTGAGATTGGCCTGATCTGCCGGCTCCCGCTCGGCCTCAATAACGCAGCAGCGGTTCTACAGGTGGAAACCCTCTCGGGTTCCCTCTCAGCATTGCCTACAACGGACCGATTGGCAAGCCGGGCCGACTCGGATCCTACTGCGGTCGATCTCCCGACTCCTTACACAGAAGAGTCGGATGAAAATCCCAATTTTTTTCTCGGGTCAAGATTAGTAGCTACAATCGACGTCAACCATGAGTCAATCCCGGACTTGATCGAAGAGCCGAGTGATTCTGAAAGCTGCTCGTCGGATTACCACGAGGTCTTCTTGGTAGCACCGGCTGCCCCAGGAGGAGGCGCTGTCGGGGAGACATCCACGGATGGCGCCACACGGGGGGCAGCAATAGATGCAGATCCTCGGGACGGGTAGGAGACCGAGCTTGAAGACGATGACCCAGAAGCCGATACTCCTCCGCTTCGATGACCAGACGCTCGTCAAAATAGATCTCGGGTCGTGCAGAACTAGGACATGGGTGACCTTACCTTACAACTGGATGGTGAGGAGGTCTTCAAGACCCCGCAACACAACATCACAGCTGCGGCAGCCTTGCTGAACTCGTTAGAGCCTGTGCTCCAAGTAAGCCCAGAGTTGACACCATAGGTCAACAAGCTGAAAGCGCACATTAAGGCGGCAGCTGTACTAGAGATGCACAACACGCGTTCTACGTTGAGTAAATCAACATCAGGCGCTGCTACCTCGGTGCCCAGTCAGGAAAGAAGAGACCGACAATGAACGGATCGGCAGGCGACCCCGCCAACTGAAGCACGGCAGTGGCCTATCGTCGATTACCATGACCGGAACCCACATGCTGATCTTCGTAGCGGCATACCACAGCATGGCGCCCGGGTCCGGCTGGACAACAGGTATCAAGAGCAAGATGAGGCGGCCCACCGAGAATATGAAGACGAACGACGTCACCGTGGCTTCGTTGATGACCAGTACTACGAGCCCAACAACAGGAGAGAGCCGCCCTGAGACGATCGATATTACGATCGACGGAATAATGGGTGGCGTGAGGATAAACATCGCCAAGAAGCTCGTCACGAACGGGAGCGAACTCCCATCTTCAAGGATTATGATGATGAGGCTGGCATCAGGGCCTTCACCCGAGAATTGTGAACTGTCAACTGGCTGGCTGGCTTTAAACCAGTCGGCATTGAGAAATACGACGGCAAGATAGACCCGCGCGATTGGCTCCATGTCTACGTGATGGCCATCCGAGCACTCGGTGGCGATAGCTTTGTTATGGCCAATTATTTGCATGTATGTTTGGTCCTAGCAACCAGAACCTGGCTCACTAATCTGCCTGCCAATTCCATCAGTTCCTGGGCGGAGTTGTGCAAGTAGTTCACGACCAACTTTCAGGCAACATTCGACAGGCCCGGGAATCACTAGGAGCTCGCCAGGATCAAGCAGCGGGACTGGGAGCCATTGCAGGAATACATCCAGCGCTTCTACCAAGTGAAGAACAATATCCCCAACATCTTAGATGCGTAGGTTGTTGCTGCCTTCCAGGGCGGGCTTTGCGATGACGACTTAATCAAGAAGATCGGGAGATTGTATGCTACCGGAAGTCTGATAGCCAAGGAGTTGTTCACCATGGCCAATAAGTACGCAACAGGCAATTCGTCCCTCTTCCAAGTTCATCAGTACAAGGAGGAGATGTCGTGAATTCACGATCAGTCGGGCCCGTCCAATTACAACAAGGACGACGGCAGGAAGCGAAAGCAGGACAAAACGGTTGCTAACACCGAGCGTCCCAACTAGAAAAGATAGGTCACTTGGGATGACTTTGACAAAATGCTTGAAGGCCCTTGTTTGCTGCATGACGGCGCTCACAAGGCCAAAGAATGCTTCAAGCTGAAGAGCTTCGCGCATGTTGACGGTCCTTAAATGCAAAATATGACCGTCATTTACCCGCAAGAATCACACAATTTGATCACCACCTTAGTGGTAGGAATTTATTGCTAATTATTTCCACAAGTTTTGGTGACTTTGTGTATGCAGGTAGCAACCCATGGAGTTTAAATAAAATTCAAGGAAATTCAAGGAGAAAGCACACTTCCGGCCAATCAGGAGCAAGCACACGGATTAAGGAGCCCACCTTCAGCACTTAACCGACGTAACTCCCTGTAATACCGCGCAAACCGACGTCAGGGCCCACAGGACAGCCACCTGGAGAAAGCACAGGCCAGGAGGGGCCACCCCCAGGTCGGGCGACCTGGTCTGGCGCCCTCTCCGCCTGGCCTTCCACGTGTAGGCTCCAGACGACTCCCTGATGGCGGTTTGGGGGGATTCCGTGGCGGTTACTCCTCTGAAACCGACGTTAGGAGGCTATAAATAGAGGGTGAGGGCCTTCACTCCAACACACACTCAAGATTGAAGATTTAGTGCTCCTCTTGCAAAGGCCAAGTGCTACTTAGCTAGTGCTTAGATTAGGAAGAGAGTGGAGTAGAGTTCGGAGGAGGCTTGGGCTTGTCTTCGCCTTCTCCACGCTTGTACTTCGACGACATTTGCCAATCATAGTAAGTGTCGAGATTTCCCCTCTTGCAGTTTACTTTTTACTTTAATTAAGTTATAGTTCTAGCTTGTGAGCTCGTTCATCGCTCTAAGTTCTTAGGGTGCCTTAGCCTGAATATTCGTTGCTAGAAGGTTAAGGTAGTAATCGATCGCATAGACGTGGTGTCTAGGCAGGAGGTTACCTTTGATTATTCGTTAGTCTACTGGTTTGTTGAGGTAGGCGGCAGGTGGTGACAGCTCTGTCCGTCCTCTGAAATCCTCCCCGCTAGGCTGGTGCGTAGGCTCTTGGCGGAAGTCGCCTGTGGATGCAGGGGTAAGTCCGTGCCCAACGCGAGCAAACTAGAGCATAGCTTAGTTAACGTAGGAACCTGACTCTTGGGACATCCTCTCTGTCCTCTGCCTGTCTTAATCAATCTCTGTGTCCTTGGTTGATTTAGTCCAACGATAGACACACACGTTCCTCGTGATTCGATACCCCGGAATACTCTGGGTGAAGTGCTACATCGGTCTTCCGTGCGCTTGCGGATTTATTCGTAGACGTAAGAAAAACCAACAGCGCACCATGCTCTGAAGGTCTGCAAAGAGCATCCCTGGATTCCCAAGGGTGGCAAAAAGGACGCGGACAAGGAAGATGAAGAGAAGGAAGAGTTTTAAGACCCTGAGTGCAAGGTCAACTACATCTGTGGTAGGTCTACAGCTCACTCGAAGCGCCAGCAAAAGATCCTTTACCGAGAGGTTCGCTCGGTATTACCAGCAATCCCGCAATACCTTCGATGGTCTGAGGTCTCGATAACTTTTGATCGGTCGGACCATCCGAATCATATCCCTAGACCGGGCAGGTACCCGCTAGTACTGTCATCGACTGTAAACAGAGTTTGGCTCCATAGGGTACTGGTGGACGGTGGAAGCAGCATGGACATCCTTTTCGTGAAGACCTTCAAGGAGCTCGACATACCCTTGACCGACCTCAAGCCTAGCAGGTCACCCTTTCATGGTGTGATCCCCAGCATGTAGACAGTCCCACTGGGATAGATCACTTTGCCAGTAACATTTGGCACCCGGGAGAACTACATGATGGAGCACATCACCTTTGAGGTTTCGGACCTAGACTCCACTTACCACGCCATTATTGGGCGGCCAGCCATCGCCAAATTTATGGTCGTGCCACATTATCCATACATGATGATGAAGCTACCAGGGCCAAATGGAGTCATCTCGCTGCACTCGGACATAAGAACCTCCTATGACTGTGACAACCAGAGTTGCGAGTTGGCGGAAAAGATGGTCATGGCGTCGGAGCTCACAGAGTTGAAGCTGTTGGTTGCAAACACGGAAGAGACCAACCTCGATCCTCCTCCAAAAAAGGTGTTGAAGACTACGATGCAGGTAGAGACTGTGGAGTCAAAAAAGATTCAGCTAGATGATAGTGATGTATCCAAGACCACCAATATTAGGGTCAATCTAGATGCTAAATAGGAAAGCACGCTCATCCTTTTCCTTTGTTATAATAAAGACATATTTGCATGGAAACCTTCTGACATGTCGGGTGTCCCAAGGGAAAAGGCTGAGCACGGACTACATGTTTGACCGAGCGCTAAGCCTGTGCGGCAACGTCTTAGATGATTTTGTAGGATCGTAAGGACGCAATTAGAAAACAAATCGGCCAATTACAGGCGGCCAGTTTTATCAAAGAAGTGTTTCACCTCGACTGGTTAGCTAACCCAGTATTGGTGCGGAAAAAGAATAAGGAGTGGCGAATGTGCGTAGATTACACCAGCCTTAACAAAACCTGTCCCAAGGATCCATTCACCCTCCCTCGTATCGACCAAGTGGTCGACTCAACGGCTGGTTGCGCTTTATTGTGCTTCTTAGACGCCTACTCAGGGTACCATCAGATCCCCCTACATGAGTCTGACCAGCTGAAAACGTCCTTCATTACACCCTTCAGGGCTTTTTGTCATACAACAATGCCTTTTGAGCTAAAGAACGCGGGCGCCACGTACCAGCAGACAATGCAATGATGCTTGGATAGCCAGATCAGAAGGAACGCTGAGGCCTACATAGACGAAGTGGTGGTCAAAAGCCGACTCGCCTCCAACTTAATACAAGACCTAGCCGAGACATTTGACAACCTTCAAAAGTACAGCATGAAGTTGAACCCCGTGAAATGCGTCTTCGGTGTCCCATCAGGGAAGCTACTCGGTTTCTTGGTATCATGCCAAGGATATGAGGCAAATCCCGAGAAAATAAATGCCTTATTGCGGATGGGATGTCTGCACTCTCAGAAAGACATCCAGAAGTTGACCGGCTGCATGGCGGCACTTAGCCGATTCGTGTCACGACTCGGCATCAAAGGACTACCTTTCTTCTGACTGCTCAAGAAGCAGGATTCATTTTCCTGGTATGACGAAGCCCAGCAAGCCTTAGAAGAATTCAAGGCCTACATTAGTGGCCCATTGGTGTTGACACCCCCCGAACCAAAGGAAACTTTGCAGCTATACATTTCCGCAACCACACACATTGTCAGCACAGTGCTGGCGGTCGAACGGGCGGAAGATGGCAAGGCTCAAAAGGTGCAGCGTCCGGTGTAGATTCTAAAATACGGTACTTTCAGCTCCAAAAGCTAGTGTACGCACTACTGATGATGTCTCATAAGTTAAAGCATTGTTTTGAGGATCACCCGATCGAAGTTCATACATCCTTCAGGCTGGGCGAACTGCTACACAACCGAGATGCAACCGGGAAATAGCCAAGTGGGCTGTTGAGCTTGGATCATATGAGATTATCTTCAAGCCTCGTGATGCAATCAAAGGCCAGGCGCTGTCAGATTTCATCGGCGAGTTGACTGGGTCCGAATTACCACCGACACCACAAGAAACAAGCTACTGAACCATGTCATTTGATGGCTCCTTACAACTGGAGGGGGCCGGTGCAGGGGTAGTACTAGTATCCCCAGAAGGAGTCAACATGCGCCATGTCCTTCGAATGCATTTTTGTGCATCTAACAACGTAGTGGAGTACGAGGCTCTCCTACATGGGTTGCAAATAGCAATATCACTCGGTGTCAAACGGATAAGTATCTCCGGCAACTCGGCGCTTGTAATCAATCAAGTGACCAAAGAATGGTGTTGCTCTGATGAAAGCATGATGGCATACTACGCTGAAGTTCGGAAGCTAGAAGACAAGTTTGATGGCATCGAGTACAAGCACGTCCTTTAGAAGTTCAATAAGGATGCAGATGTGTTGGCCAAGCTTGGGTCCAACAGAGCTAAAATACCCGATGGAGTATTTCTCGATGATCTACACAAGCCATCCGTACTGACCCAAGAAACTATGGTGCAGGCTGTCGCAGGCAAAGAGGCAACACCACAAGTCGTTTTAGTAGAAATAGACAGGAGAACTCCATTCATCGAGTATTTAAATGGTGGAACACTGCCTACCAACAAAGAAGAAGCCCTTCGTATCAACCGCAAGTCAAAGTTATACTGCACCATTGACAATCTCTTGTATAAACAAAACCCATATGGGGTACTGTTGAAGTGCTTATCACGGGAGGAGGGCATCATCATATTAAGGGAAATCCACACCGACATATGTGGTAACCACACGGGTCCCTCAACTATAGCAACCAAGGCAATGATACAAGGATTTTATTGGCCCACAGTGATTGTCGACGCAAAAGATATTGTCCGAAAATGCGAAAGTTGCCAATTTTTTGCCCGCCAGATGCACGTACCCGCCACCGAACTTCAAAATATCCCGATAACGTGGTCATTCTCAGTCTAGGGTTTAGATATCGTTGGCCCTTTTCAGGAGGCTCAAGGAGGTTTCACTCATCTGTTCGTGGCAGTGGACAAATTCTCTAAATGGATCGAGGCGAAACCAGTCGAAAAAATTTCCGCAAAAAAGGCCGTCGATTTTATGACTGAAATAGTAACTCGGTTTGGTGCTCCGCACAAGATCATCACTGACAACGGTAGTCAGTTCATGGCACAAGAGTTTAAGGGCTTCGCGGACAGGGTGGGGTTCAAGATTGGCTATGCTTCTGCCGCCCATCCACAAAGTAACGGCCAGGTCAAGCGGGCGAATGGCCTCTTATTATCTGGAATTAAGCCTCACATATTTAACAGATTAGAGAAGTGTGTTCGACATTGGGTTTGAGAGTTACCGTCAGTACTATGGGGGCTTCAAACCAATATCAGTTGAGCCACGGGCCACTCGCCGTTTTTGTTGGTTTATGGATCCGAAGCAATGTTGCCGACCAAAGTATTGTTCACCTCGTCGCGTGTGATAGCATATGAAGAAAAGATTTCCAATGAACATTGGTGTGATGACCTCCTATTGTTGGAAGAAAAACATGATAACACTTTGGTTCGGTCGGCCAAGTATCAGCAAAGCCTACGGCGATATCACGATAAAAATGTCAAGTCACGGGATTTCATAGTTGGTGATCTGGTTTTAAAGCAAGTTTAGTCTACGGTTGGCAAGGACAAGCTGTCGGCTCCATGGGAAGGACCTTTTATCATAAAGGAGGTCACTCGGCCAGGTGCATATTAGTTGATGCGCGAGGATGGGTCAGACCTTCCTAGTTCTTGGAACATATCTCAGCTATGTCGTTTCTATGCTTACCTTTAGCAGTTTGTTTATATTTGTACACATCTATATTTTTTAATAAATACATATATCTTGCGGTCATGATATTTTGTCATACAATTTACGATTTCTGTGAAATAATTTCTTACCTTGTTAAATATAGTCATGACTCAAATTTTGATTCTTGGTATTACCACAACTCGCACGTGTTGACCAAGTGGGTTCTTAGTCCGTAGGGTTCATGTCGTCTGTTGTGGACCGAGGCAATTTTCCTAATTCGCATATGCTTGACCGAGTGGGTTCTTAGTCTCCATGGTTCATATCTGTTATTAGGAACGTTGTTTAGAATGTTGACATGCGTTGTGTATTGGTTGTGAGTGTTTAACATGAGTTCATACAATACATAAACAAAGCAGCATGGCCCATAAATTCATCACAATACTGGTGACGGATCTAGATCCTAAGGGTCTATTGAGTTACATTTTATTACATCACTGGTTGTGAAATACTGTCTGACAAAAATAATACAAACCATTACACTTTTGGTAATGGATCTAGTTCTATCTGGTCAAATTAAATGTTTGTAGTTTCTTGTGCCTCCGTTACCAGAGCTTCGCATTGTTCGTCGGAAAGGTCTTCATGGAAACCTTCAGCAGCCACATCCAGTTTAATTTCTAGAATATGGGATTTGGCGATAGCCAATACTTGAGCGCCTACCAGTCCTGCAATACGCCGAGAATGCTCTTTCACTCGGCTTGGGGCTTCTTATAGCCGAGTGAGAAGATCTCGACACCGGGGTGGTTTTTCTTCCAGCATGATGTATTGGGCAATTACCTCCGCGTCTTTTTGCAGAGTGCAAGAGACCAGCGAAGATTTTCATCACCTTCAATAAATTTCTTTTGTAAAAGCTCATAAGCTCTTTTTGACCGTATACGATCACAATTATCACATATTTCCCTGCAAGTATGGACTTGGCGGTGCAGGTAATATAGGAACAAAAACTTACCTCTCAGACGTTTTTCGGCGTCGGCCTTTTCCGCTTCAAGAGTGGCTGTCCTTGCCCTGTACTCTTCTTTGAGCTTTTCCACCTCTTTGAAGGTTCCACTGAATTTATTTAATTCATTTATGGCCTTCTAGAATATTTTTTTAGCTTCGGCCAGCCCGGTTTCTAGCTGAGCGTTTCTTTTGTTTTGAATCTCGATTTTTTCTTCAGCATTTGTTACACAAGCAGAGTGGGTTGGTAGCTGGATTTTAAAATATAAGGGCATGTAAAATTATACCTTCAGCCTTCTTTTTCCAATGAGCCCGAGATTCTTCTATGGTTTTGAAGCCGTCCTTTAGTTTTTCAAAATTGCTTTTGATTTCACCCGAAGTTTGAAGTTGTTTTTTTTTCAGTTCTTGATTTTGACTTTTCAAATCATCGATAAAACTGGAGGACGATTCCAAAGCTTTCATACGGTCTTTCAACTCAGCAATCATTATTGCCGAGTAAGCCTCATTCTTGCATTTAGAAGCAAGCTCTTGAGATAACTCCACGACAAGGAAATCTGAAAAATGTGGTGCAATAACAGGTCACTCCGTTTATGTCATATAAATTATTGACAATGTACCTGACAATTTAAATTAATGTTCGTCCATCTGGGATGAACGTGTCTTCAACTCGAGGAATAGACGTCCAACTTCAAGCCTCTCTTTGGCAAGCTGATCTTCGGTCTCCATTGCTTTTGCACAAGTCCTTTTCACAAGTTGTAGAAGTTTGCTCTTATTAGCCATGTGTGACTTCAAGCGCTGCAATAAAAGTATAGGAGAAAGAGTTGTATCATTTCCTTGAGTAATAATCGAAAATAAGCATACATCCAACTTTTTACCTAGAACGAGTGGTAAGCTTTTTCGGTGAAGCCCTCGAATGTCTTCAGTTCTTCTTGCTCATCAGATTCATCAATGCCCGCAATGGCAAATTTACCAATATGGTACAATGACCTGATAGGGATAGTTTCTTCCGAGATTCCTTCCTTCACCACTCAGTGAATAGAGTTGGCTTGGCATCTTCATCAGGGCTGATGGGATAATCATATGCTGGTTCCGGCATCTTTTCAAAAACCAAGGTAGGCTCTTCTGCGTCGACTGGTGGAGAGGTAGCAGAGGTTGTGGTCATCCCTGGAACATTTAGATCCGGCACAGAAGGGGTCTCTGACCTGTTGGTTTCTTTTCTTGTCTGGGGGGATGTTGGAGCAGCATTAACGTCACTCAGCCTCTTAGCCGAGTGATCAGAGGCATCTTCCTTGGATGTCCCTTTATTCATCTTCGATTAATCTTCTTTGGGAACAGTGCTCTGAGGCGTCGTGTTGCCAGAAGAAGCGGTGTCAGATGATCTACATGACATATAACCATTAGCAGAGTCGTTTAATAACAAATTAGAATCACGGTCATTAGACACGCTTACCTTGGCCAGCGTTTAAACTTCAATCCTGACAATTTTGGTGGGGGATTCAATGGCCTAGCATCCTTCGCAGCATCAGGGGTGTCCTCAGTTGAGGCATGCTTCATATTCTTCTCACTCGGGTGCTTTTCCTCTTTTGAACACTTGGCTTCCGCATCATCTCCAGATCCTTGCCGAGTGGTTGATGACTCGGCTGTAGCTTTTTTCTTTGCCTCTTCTTGGAGTCTAGCAGATCTTTCCGCCAAAGACTCATCTTCATCAGATTCTTCAATCTGAGCTTTATGATGCTTATGAGCTCGTTGTCGACTTGGTGATTTTTCTCGCGTCATAGGAGGCAACGGAGGGCTTGAGGAATATATGTCGAGTTTTTTACAATTTATATGACATGTTATTTATTTTTGATGTTGACCAAAATATTGGGATTAACAGATTTGGCAGTGGTTACTTACTTCATTCCTGGTGGTCTTGGAATGATGTCCGGCTTTCGCAGACCCCGGGGTCCAATCAAGCAAGGAGGAAAAATATTCTCAAGCCGGAGTGTTAATTCCCGTTATGACAACTCTTTAGGCACTTCCATGGTGGAATCTCTGTTGAGATTGAACTTCCAACTAGGGACATAGCATTTCTTGATGGGTTGGACTGGGCGATATATGAAGCTCGAGGCAACGTCCACTCCACTATATCCCTTTGATTTTAGCAGGGCAATTTGCTCTAAGATTGCATTGACCTGGCCTTTTTGTTCGGGGGCGCCTTCACGGACCATTTAGGCTGGGGCACAAGAGCTTCAGGAGTGAACTCTGACAAAGGGGGTGCATGGTTTTCATGGTAAAACCAATCTGCATGCCACCCTTTGTTCGTCAAAGGAAGAGGAACTTCGATATATTTTGACTTATTCCTCAATTGAAATCCTGCGCCTCCATTCACATTGCTGATGTTTGATTTCAGAACAAATAGTTCTTTGAAAGTATCAAAATAGGGGGCCATCCCCAGGAATACCTCGCATCAATGAATAAAGATAGAGATATAGAGAATCAAGTTTGGATTTAGATTCACAAGGTTGATTCCATAGAAGAACAGCAGCCCTCAGAAGAAATCACTACACGGAATCCCAAATCCATGATATAAAAAGGTTGCGAAAACAGTGATATGAGCTACTGGGGGTTGCGGGAACTTCTGACCTATTGCTTCAATCCAATCCCCGGTTTCCTGATCTTGGAGCACTCCGTCGATCACGAGCCCGTTGATCTTCTCCACATCCATGGCGGAAACCGGGAACTCCCTGATTCCCATGCGGATGTCGAAGACTGCCTCATCTTCGGTTTTACTAGGGAATGCTTGCTTCTTTGACTGGGATTTGGTGCTTTGGCGAGTGCGCTTGAGCGCTAGTGAAATCAGTGTGTGGAGAAATGGAGATGAGCAGAAATCTCTGAGAGGAAATGGGGATCCAAGATCTAGAGTTCGTGCGGGGGTGATGGTGGCGGCTGGAATACTGAGTGAAGAAGGTGAAGGGGTGCACACGTATATATATATATATATATATATATATATATATATATATATATATATATATATATATATATATATATACTAATAAGTTGACCTAGCGGGCAGGAATGGTTCGCGGGTTGTCGCCCTGATAAAAGGAAGTGGTGATATTGTTCACAGCATTTATTGTGTACCAAAATTTGGGTTCTTGGTGATTTAATATTGAAATCACTCGGATAGCATATAAGTCCCATAACTGAGGGCTATAATGCCTTTGTTTTGTGATTTATCATTAAAATCACTCGGACGACTAATGATTCTAAGCTTTGGGGTTACAGTTCACTTGCTTAGCATTAAGCTCTATTAATCACTCGGAGGGAGTGGTAGCACCAGTCTTGGGGGCTACGGTTCTTAATTTTTGACATATACTCGGAGGAAATGATAATTTTCAATCCTGGGGGCTACGGTTTCCTCTTAGTGTTAATTCAGAAGTTATTTTCTTTAAATGACTATAGCACCGGGGGCTATAATTGGATAAGAATATCTGATGGACGATTGAGGTTGCTAATTTCAAACTCAAAAGGCATTTTAAGAAAAGTCTCAATACCTTCTGAGTTGGGGGCTATGCTCATGGAATATGCCTTTTTAATTACCGATCCAGGAAGGGTATTTTTATGTATAGCAAGAGAAGCACTTTTCAATTTTGAGAAGTATCAAGATAAGTTGAAGATTTGTATTCAAAATTGGAAAGTTCTTGGGGGCTACTGTGGTACATATATATACGGGATACTTAACCACTCGGCAATATGGCCGAGTGGGCCGGAGGCTCGGTTATGAAGCATTGGAGATTAATGCTCAGAGGATAACTACTCGGATATTTGTTTAGAGTAGGCTACAAGTTAGGTCAAGAGATATGGTGTATAGATAGAATCAAATATAACCGAATGATAGATTATCATGTAAATCACTGCCCTTCGGCTATATAAGGAGGGCAGGGGGTCCTTAAAGATCATCAAAACTCGTATTGGGAATCTCAATCCAATATGAACCCTAGAAATACAAGAACACCAAACATGACGTAGGGTTGTTATCCTCGGGAGGCCCGAACCTGTATAAACCGTGTGTCCATCGGCTTTCATACTCATACGCATACCTAGAATCACTATCGAGATTATCTCTCGACGGTTTTGAAGGAATATCACAAGCTCAAGGAAGAGAGGAAAATGGTGATGGATGGCTTCGAGAGGCTCACACGTGGTAGATCCATCCACAAGGAGATTCTTGGGAGAAACCTTGTGAACAATGTCTCCCACCGGGGACTTGGCTCATATCCCACCGCCATCGACATCATCGGGACGAGTGACTCCATCCCCGCATGGATTAAACCCCTACTCGCTGATGACAACTATTGCGAGAGGTATTGCAAGGATGGCCACACCATCAAGGATTGTCCTATGGTGAGAAGTTCCATTATTTTGCCTAACAGTAACTTGTTCCATGAGAACGCACATTTCAAGCTTCTTAGGAACAAGGATGGCAAGGTGAATGCTAAGGCTTTGGGACAACCAAACAAGAAGTGAAAGGTCAAGAGCATATGGGTGCCTAAGTGCATTGTTGATCTTGAGAGGTCAACGAAGTACAAGTGGGTGCCCAAGAACAAGACCTAGAAGATGATGGTGGTGGTGGACCATGAGCTTACTTGAAGATCAAGTGAAGCCACCCCAAGTTACATGGACCTCAACGATATAACTACTTATGAGGGAGGTAACCATGTTAGTTCTTGGTAGTTGTAGTGTGTTTTTCCTTCTCTTGCATTGCATGGTAATTAGGACTCCTTTGTGACTAGTATGCTTTGCATCCATGTGTAAATAACTAAGAGAAAACACATAAAAATTAGTCAATGTCTAACCCACTCAAGATAGCTATAAGCAAGGGGGAGTGCTTGAGATGGTGGTTTGGCTTCTCTCAAGGCAAGGGTATGGCTTATAGTGAGTAAGCTTGAGAGGGGTTCAAACTTGACATTGTTAGGTTTCCTTTGTGTCTTGTTTAATATTGATTGCATTCACATGGCATGTTTACTTTCATTGCATATGTAAAATGCTTGTTGCATGCATCATATAGGAAACACAAAGGAGGCTTGTCACACTTGGAGATATTTGTGCTCATGATCTATATGAGATTACATCTCCGCAAGTGTGACCAAAGGAAAGGATTCTGCTTCATGCCCATTGAGCAAGCTCTTATGAACTCTAAGGTTAAACCCACTCACTCGGTTCATGGACTAAGGCTCATACATACCCAGTTGGCTCTTATTCGCTTTGGTTCTTATTTGCTGGATTCTTCATTTGGCATTTGCGAAAATTATAAGGCCATAAAAGCCACTATTTGAAAAGGAGTGTTTAAGAGTTCCCTTCATGCTCCAAGTGTAGTGTTTATTTGGGTGTTAAGTTAGGGCACTTTGGAAAGTGAAGAAATTCCTTGTCTCAGTAAATTTCTGGTAGTGACCATATAGTCCGGTCAGTGTACCATATAGTCCAGTTTGTGCAGCAATGCACAGTGCTTCGAGGAGAAGGAAAATGGAGACCAGATAGAACCTTTCTAAAGAGCGGATAGTCCGGTTTGCACAAGTTCTGGTTCACTAGAATCCTGATTTTTTGGAACCCCGAAGTGACCTCCGATCTAGTGAGCGGACGGTCCTCTCACTACGGTTGATCACGCGATGTGTCTCAAAATCTGGATCGTTGATCTTATCCTTGAGAGATCACGGCCATCGATCAATTTGACCTAAGTCAAAATACAATGGGACTTCGTCCCTTTCCCTCAGTCGAACCCGAACAAGCCGCCTTCGC
This sequence comes from Eleusine indica, assembly GCA_030378355.1. NCBI lineage: Eukaryota > Viridiplantae > Streptophyta > Magnoliopsida > Poales > Poaceae > Eleusine > Eleusine indica. The sequence goes on from CM059500.1 coordinate 34,735,429, forward strand.
CAACCACGCCGAGAGCGCCGCCTCCTTCCACCTCGCCATGAAGCCACCGACGCGCCGTGCCTCACTCTCTCCAGCACCGACCCTCACCGCACCCACGCGCAGCCGCCTAAATCGCTGCCGCACACCTCGTCATCGTCTCTCCAGCGCCGCAGCCGACGACCCTGCACCTCCTTGCACGCACGCACATTACCAAAGCCGCAGCTCCCCTCCACCACAAGGATTAGGGCAAGTTTTTCCCCTTCTCCCACCTCCATTGCCGGCGACCTCAAAAAGCTCTACTTTCCGGCGGTCGGTTGTGTGCTTTCGACGTCTTCGGTCTCGAGTATTCCCAGGGTATTGAGCTTATCTTCCCATTCATCGTTTATACCCTAAATTCGAGTAATTGCCTTAATTGATGCAATTGGATTAATTGCCCATGTTTAGTTGCATTAATTAGGTAATTAGCTCAACCTAGCTGCAATTAATTTCATGCCATATTTGTTAATTGCATGTCTAGGGTTTGTCTCTTGTTTAGTCTGTAGTTAGATTTATTGCCTATTATTTGACTGCACACTAGATGACTCGCACCAGCCACATATAGTCGATGATCATTGTTGTTACATTGCTTTATTTGTTCAGTGATCATGTCCTTCATTCAGTGCTAGGATTTCTATTGCGCATTCTTACCTAGAGGTGCTTTGCTGGTAGTTTATATAGGTTCCGTGATCATCCTTCCTATACCCACGTGCGTGCAGTGACAGCAGTCAGTAGCAGCAGAGATGGCAGGTTCTTGACAAGACAAGGGCAAGGGTAAGATGCCAGAGAAGACAAAGAGCAAGAAGAGGATGAGACTGGACCCAAAGTCTGAGAGGGCCAGGAGGGTTGCATAGCACATAGAGGCCATGGAAGCCTCCCGTAGGACACCTGGATCACTGCTGATCATAGGTACACAAACAGACGACTAGGGTCGTAGGAGGAGCACCAGGCAGAGGACCACAGGGCCAGAGCTGTACATAGGGATCAGGTTGCCACCGTGGTCACAAGGTAATCCGACTTTTCGTCAGAAGACCGTTGAGACCTGCGGAGCAGGGATCCTCCAGGCAGCAGGAGGAGTCAGAGGAGGAGTCAGAGTCGGAAGAGAGCTTAGAATACGAGTCTGAGGAGGTTGAGGAGATAGAGGAGACTTAGGAGACAGTACAGCTATAGGAGTAGAGGACTGCTCACCGGGCAGGAGACCCGAGGTGCACCTGTGCAGTGTGCACGAGGAGGCTGCAGAGACTGGTACAGGCAGTCGGGGAGACAGACATTCTTAAGGTTCCTGCGAAGGACATTAAGACGCTTCGTCTGGTCTCCTTCAAGCAATGGGTTCTATTCCCCAGGGACCCCGCTACAGGAGAGAGTACTGGACGGGCCTCCATAGGAGGATTGGAGAGGGTCTGAGACGCTATCTTTCACTGAAAGGCAAAGATAAGTTGTTTGTGCCGTAGTAGTACACCACTTACCAGGCTATGACGAGAGCCACACGCACAGACATGGAGCAGTATTTCACTTACCTACCTTGTCTAGCAGAGTTGGTCATGGAGCCATATAGGTATAGAGAGGATATTGTGCTAGAGTTCTACCCGACACTATGGGTTTTCAGAGACCGCTCAGAGATCTGGTTCTTATTCAGAGGGCAGCCACAGCGTGTGAGCAGGGGAGACCTGATAGCCAGCTTCAGATTTCCAGCTGTATAGGAGTGTCTACCCAACCCTTGCTCCACCCCGCAGACCTCAGGGAGGGAAGATACCTTCAGAAGACATGGTGTCGATTGCCTTTCCACCACAGCACACCCCAGGCTTTGAGAGAGGCCCTGCAAGACTCACCACAGAGGCCAAGGTGGTTAGAGTGATGGTTACCAGGACTATAATTCCTAGGTCTGGCTATAGAGAGGAGCTTACACTACTTCACCAGTGGGCAGTAGCAGCTATACTGAGGAGACAACCGTTTGACTTGGCTGATTCGCTCATTGGTGAGATGGAGGAGGTTATTTCTGAGAGGGCAGGGGGACGTCACTTGGTCTATGCTCCCTACATCTGTTATCTACTGAGGAGGATGGGAGTAGTGACGGAGGAGAAGTACGACGTGTTCCTTGAGGTGACCACCAGCTACTCACCTCGAGTCCCCAGGGGTTCGCAGTCAGCCTCTAGTTACTAGACAGGAGAGGAGGAGCAGGAGTCACCGCCAGTCACTCACGAGCATGCAGCTCATCCAGAGACGGTGGTTCCTAAGTCAGCTAGTACAGGAGCACCCCCCAGCCTACAGGCACACAGACAGAGGACGCCCTCACTGTAGCAGCACTTGCAGGACGCCTGGGTGAGTTCATCCAGAGCGCAGCTGAGGATAGATGTCAGATGAGGAAGGTCATCAGGGGACAGGCAGAGCTTTAGAGACAGCAGATGGCACTAGTGATCACACTGATGACTCAGATGGCGGAGCTCACCAGAGGACAGACTGGCCAGCAGGCAGGAGTCATTATACTACCACAGTTCTAGCAGCTTTCGACCCAGGCAGGCCCCTTCACTACCATGATGGTAGCCCAGTCCAACGGGTTGTCACACTCAGGGGTGTTACCGACATGGGGAGCAGGACAGACTTTCTCTCCAGTGACTCAGCTCTCCCCCTTGTCAGGATTCTCAGTCTCTGCGTTGTTCTCTTCACTTGCACAGTCTACAGCTTCACAGAGGACAACACCTACCACCTTCCAGCAGCAGCTACCAGTCAGGAGTCTGTTCTTAGAGATAGTTCACACCACTCATGCGGACTCCCAGACAGCCCCAGAGTCAGCTATAGCTCCACCTTCCACTGCTACAGTCAGCACGCTCACACCTCAGGTAGTTGAAAATCTTGTCCGCTGACGTTTCACTCGGGAGGATGTGGATGACCTTGCTCTCCTTCAGGTGACTGTTGATGAGGAGACATCCACAATCCCACCAGCAGGGCAAGACAGAGGGTCTGAGTTGCCTATAGACCTTGAGTTCTTTGAGCAGTCGGATGTTCAGGCGGCACAGCCTCAGGGAGCACAGCAGGATCCAGCACAGGAGCAGCCAGGAGCAGAGCCTTCAGAGGACGTCGCTGCACCACTTCCTTCGACCACGAGCGCGTAGATGTTCACTTTTCCGCTTTTTGGTGCTTGTTGCCAAAGGGGGAGAAGTACCATATGTCCAGGCGGAGTGTGATCCTGTGCGATCGAGAGTAGCTTGTATCTAGGGGGAGCATATGTATACATTGGTTTTGGGAGTTAGATACAGTTGGATCTTATTTTGATGGAGTTATTTGATGTTCGTGGATTTTGATGGGTCATGGTTTTTCGTTTGCTTGTGTTTGACTCATCTTGATCTCACTTGGTTTATTTTCATACGCAGTGCTTGTTTCTCTTCTTTATCCTGTTTGCCTGTGTATGATGCCATGATGATGAGTGCTTGTTCTTCAATTCCTTGCATGTTCATGCCTATCCTGTTGCATCTCATCACTCATGTCTTGCATTGTATGTCTTTATGATTTAATTAATATCTTCACATGACATGCATGCATTATCAGCTAGAGTGTGCTCTTCTTTCTTATTCTTCTTAGCTCTTGATGATGCTTGGTTGAGTAGAACCTTGTGCGTTTCTCTCCTATGCTTTTGTGGTTCCTCTCGGTCGTAGTGTAGCTCTTTTAGCCCTGTTGTTTCTTGATAAGATTATAATAAGTAGTGGTTGTCATCAATCACCAAAAAGGGGGAGATTGTAAGCTTCATGACCATTGACGATTAGATCCCCAAGGTATGGATGTTTTGGTGATAGATGACAACTATGAAATTGTGGTCTAATATCTACACGAGTGTTGTCTATGTAGGAATCATCTCTAAACTCTACTATAAATCACATGGATGATGGTTGCCTTGCCGATTAATGACAATGACCGCAAGCATAGAGGTTTGTGAGCTTGATGGAGTCTAAGAGTTGATGGAGATGGATCAAAGTTAAGGACAAACTATGGAGCAAGTGTTGGGAACACTTGCCTAGTTGTTAGGGCTTTGAGTCCATAGCAAAAACCGGACTATCAAGGGGGTCTAGGTCATGTCTAGTAGGTGATGTGCAAGGTTGCTCGGTGAAATCACAGGTACTAGGTGACAGTGGAGAAGCCAAGGAGCTGTTCGGAGAAGCCGGGAAACAAAGTCAAGCGAGGACGAGGACTTTTAGCTTCTGGACGAAGTGACCGGATAGAGGGGTCAGTGGAGACCGGACTATACAGTCACTAAGAGGACTTGTCTGGACTTACAGCGGGCAGCAAGGAATCTGTCGGTGCTGGGAGCTGTAGTGACCGGACGGTCCGGTCTACAGACTGGACGGTCCGATCTGTGTGGCTTCACACAGGGCAGAGAGGAAGCTGCATTGAAAAAGTTTCTAGACTGGAGAGAGAAACTGACCAGACGGTCCAGTCAGCTGACCAGACGGTCCAGTCAGTAGAAGATCAGTAGGGGTAGAGCCATTGGTGCCGAGGATTGCAGTGACCAAACGATCCGGTCAGGCAGTGACCGGACAATCCTGTCAGTTGGCCCAAAAAGCTGATTTCGTGGAGCAACGGCTAGTTGAAGGTTGGACGCCTATATAACTTCGTTGCTGGGGTCTTTGTGACCACTCTTGGCCAGTGGAATTGCTTGGAGCATTTGGTGAGAGCCAAGAGGCAAAGAGGAGAGCACTAGGAGGAGATATTGCATATCTTGAGAGTGCTAGTCAGAGTAACAAGGAGTGATCTTGCACATCTAAGGCTAGGTATCCTTGAGGGTGTGATCTAGGTTGTTACTCTAGGTCTATGGTGAGACCTAGATCGGTTAGGTATCGGTAATCGAGCCTATCATGATCGGTTGTGAAGGCCGTCACACGTTTGTACATGGTTTGAGCCCACCGGTGAAAGGGGCATCGCTAGTGAGCGCCCGTGTCGACTCGGGGAGTCCGGCAAATTCTTGAGGGAGGCGAGCTTGTGCCTTGGTGGCAGTGTTGACATGCACCGTGTCTTCACTCCGGGAGTGATTGCGGGCTCATAGGCGAGAACTCTACATTGGTGGCGGGAGGGACCGATCTCTGGCGGGAGTGGTCCATCAAGGAGTAGGGGAAGGCGCCATCCTTCCGAGACCTTGGAAAAAAACCATGAGTATTCCTTGACCCCCTCTTTACTATTCCGCATTTGTGTGCTCTAGTAACTAAGTTGAATTGTGGCTTGCATAGGCTAGTGTGTTTTGCTTCTGCGCTTGCTATCATCATGAACACTAGCATATGTAGGGTCTTGTCCTACTAGACTTGTTTAGGTTGCAATGATTGGTAGGCTCTAGAAGTGTAAATTGCTGTATTTGGATTCGTGATCAGCTTACCGATTCACCCCCCCCCCCCCCCACTCTCAGTTCGCCTTCGATCCTTAAAATATGCATCACCCATAAAGCCCAGGTCGTGCAGCTCACAATCCATGGGAGTGAAACTCCTCCATGCTCGCCTCTGCCCTTGTCGCGCCACCCTCCCTCTCATAGTTGAAAAGAATCTCATTGAAATCGCCACTACACACTCAAAGGAGATTATATTGATTCCGCAATATCCTCATGAGTTTCCCCGTGAGATGCTTCTTCTCCGCCTTTGGTTCTCCGTAGATGCCCGTGAAGTGCCACTGGAAGCCATCCGCCTCCCTTATCACTACATCTGTGTGATATCTTGACAAACTCTTTACTATGAGATCCACTTCCTTCCTCCAAAACAGTGCAAGGCCCCCGCTCGAGCCTGTGTTGTCCTTTACCACCATGTTAGTGAGTTCCCACCACCACCTGAACCACTCGATCCATTTGACGTCATGTTTTGTCTCCGAAAGAAACAGGACATCCGAGGCCTCCTCCTTCTGGAGATCCAGAAGGCTCGAACGACTGAGCCATTCCCCAATCCCCGACAGTTCCAAGATATGAGCTTCATTGGGGTCTGTAGGATTGACCCTACAGTCCCGCTTCAAAGTTGATTGTCACCAATGTCACCACATCCACTAGCATTACCTTCTTGCTGGAGGCTTCATGGTGATTATTTTGCCATGTACATGCACTTGTAGTTCCCCTAGCCGCTTCTTAGCGTTAGTCCTAATGTTACCAATAGCGCTCTCCTTACAAGTGTGCGGCCTCCTTTTGAAAGTCCTCTTCCTCTTGTGTGCCTCTTTGTCCCTCTCCTCAGTGTTATAGAGTAACCAAGCACACTAGCCTTCAACATTCCTCGGATCTGTGGAACCCAATTCTGGACTTTGTGACCGCTGGTGTTCTCCCCCATCAACATCCATGGTGCTTTTGTCCTGGCCTTCAGCACCTCCCTCAGTTTGCATTGGCTTGACCTCTTTCTTGGCTTGCTCCTTAGTGTGGTTATGTAGGGGCAGAGGCAAACTAATCAAAACACCATTCTTTGCATTACCTTCTTGCTTCTGCACAACCCCTACCTCCACCAGCATCCTCAATTTATCTTGCTTTACACCAAGGGTCGCCCTGTCATCAAATGAGAGTTTCCGAGGCACTGACCCCCCCCCCCCCCTAATCGCTTGTCGCACCTTTTTGATGTTTTAGCAAACTTTGGCCATCATCATGCAACTCGGGGTCAGAAGACTGGGATGAGCCTCTCACTGAAGCTGAAGTCTTGCTCTTCTCCCTATCCGAGAGCCTCCAGGGACCGTCACTCCTCCTGGTGACTCCTCCCCCCCCCCCCCCCCCCCCGCCCCGAGCTACCACCACCAGACCACCTACTCCTCCCATCTACCAACGTTTTGTTCTTCTGAGGGTTGACACACAACCACTCACCAAATTGTTTATGCATCTCATGCCCCACACTTTCATCACATTCCTTGTCAACATGACCATGTCTTCCACAAATATAGCAGAAGTTGGGGAGAACTCATATTTGCAGCCACACCAATAATCGCCTCCACCATGTTCATCCTTCACAAGCACCCCACGCACAAGAGATTTGCGCACATCCAACTTGATTTTGACCCTTAGGTATTTCCCCACCGCCGAGTCGTCCTCCTCTGCATCCACCTCCAGTACATCCCCCACCTTGTTCCCTAGCAAGGATCCCATCTTGGCATTCATGAGCCCCAACGGTAAGTCAAAAAAGTGAAGCCATACTGGAATATGGTTCAATTCCAAATCCTTTAGACGCTTTGAATCACCAAAATCCACAACAATCAAGAGATCACCACCGAACTCCCACGGACCTTCCATCACCGCCCTTTGCTTACCTCCCGGTTGCAGGAACGAGAACAGGAACATGTTGTCCCCAAGGTCCTTGCACGTAATTCCTGGCACTAGATCTTCCCGAGAGCTTGGACCATTCCTTCTGCACTCCCACTTTGCCGGAGAATAGTTTCCCCACCGCCTGTGGGATGAGCCCCGACTCCTTCTTCCCCACCTTCCACGCCACCTTGACACCCCTCCTCTCCTCCTCGGTGAGCTTGAGGCCTCACAGCAGGCCCTCAATCTCCCGCTCGCCTCCCTACCTTCCTGCCTCCATCGGATGCGGCTACCCGCGCCCGACGCCCCGTGAACCTCAGCACTGTGACATCCCAAGTCACAAAAAGTTGTTTAAGCTAACACAATGTTAATTGCTGACTAATTCAACTTTCAAATAATTAAAGTGCCAAAGAAAAAGGGGAAATAATTTAATTAGTAAGTCCACTAATTGGCCAAGTATTAGCTTTTCAAAAACTTTGCAAAACTCAATGGAGGTGTGCCCATATTTTTGCATATTCCAGTGGGGCATGTCAAGAAAGAATTTTGGGAAATTTACTGGAATTTTTGGTAAAGTTTTAATCCCCCTAAAAATTCCCTAAGTGCAGAGAACAGCACCTCTGTTCCAGGAATTTTAGTTAATTGTCCAGAAGGTATTTCGACGTGGCCCCAAAAACAAAGTTGGCAAGTAGGATTTGCTGAACCTACACAAAAATTTGCTAAGGAGTTGAAGCTTCGTAAGTGGAGAAATCAGCAAAAGTACAGCACTGTTCCAGTCAAGGGGGGGGGTCAACCATTTTCTTCTCTGGTCCACTCACCGGTCGACACCACCGTACCCTCCCCGCCGGCCACCGATCGTCGCCTCTTGCTTTTGCCCATCCCGGCCACTGCTCCGCCCGCTCTCTCCTGTGCCACCGGCCGCATTGAAGCTCCGCCGACGAGCCAACCCCCGGCGGCCAACTCGCCTCCCCGCTCCCTCTGCCCGCGCACTGCCGCGCGGTACTTAAGGCCGCTGCTGCCGCGAGCTCCCCTCCCCTCCTCTCCTCTCTGCTTTCGCACGCGCGCCACGCGATCCCCAGGCCCTCGACGAGACTAGACACCCCTGCCCTGGCCTCCTTTCCCTTCCTCCGCCAGGATCGGACGTCGCCCGTGTTTTTCCCCCGGCATGGCCGCCGTCGCGTCGAGCTCCGCCTAGGTAGCTCTCCGTCCTCCCCTCCTTCCTCAAATTGTTGCGCAAGGGTCTTCCCTGACAGTTCCCTGAACCGTTCCCCCTCTGCCGCAGAGACCTCACCAGAATCGACGAAGAAAGGAGTCGCCGCCGTCGGGTTCTCCCCCACCCCGCCGACGAGACCCCCCTTCCGGCCCTCCCCGTCGCCTAGCTCCTCCACGCCGTCGACCTCCGCACTGAGGTGATGCTCTCCCTCCACTCCCCGACCCTTCTCGCTCGTCGTGCTCGCCGCGCAACGCCGCCGTACACCCCCCTGCTCCGCCGCTCGTCGTCGGCCATCTCCGACGCTTCCCGCAGAGCACCCACCGGACCCACGAGGTCGCCGTGGGGTGCTGAGCACGTGTGCACACGGCGTTGGCCAAGCCGCGCTGCCGATTGGCCGCTGGCCCGCGCTCGCCGGCGTCGGCCACCGCGCGCGCGCCCGCGGGTGTTTGAAAATGCCGAATGGCAGTTCTGTAAATTACCCCCAACTTTGCTAAAATCTTCAAAAATTCATAACTCGAAAAATAAAAGTCCAATGAACATGAAACCAATTTTTTTGGATTCCTAAAATCCTCCTCTACCAGAAAAACAAGATGAGAGCCAGGGTTATGCAGTAGGTTGGAAAAATTAAATCACCAAAGTTAGAACCTTGCTAAGAGTATTAAATTCATAGTTCAAAATTTAAAACTGATAAAATCATGGGATTTGGTCAATAAGCACTTCATATCATTCCTAAACTTTCTGCTAAAGCACATTTCCATCTTTTATTCAAATTTTTAGTGTTATTGCATAATCCCCATTTTTAGTAAGTGAATTTCTATAAATTCTTGGGTAGGATTTTAATTCTGAAATTTTGCATTCCTGCTCTTTGGGCATTTCCACATAACTATAAAATATCCATGAAAAATTTTGGGCACCATCAGTATGCCTTTTTGCTGTTAAAGTTGCTCATTCATAATTAGCTTAAGAATTTCAATATGAATATTGTCTTGTATATGCATATAGTTATTATGGGTGATAAATCCATCTTGGGACAGCTCATGCAACATGTTAATCTTGACTTGCAGTAAAGTTTATTATTTTCTTTTGGTATGCTCATGATTCACAATTAGTTTATATGTCTAGATTGGTTTAGGGTTATAATTAAAAGTGAGCATGTCGAATTCTAGGAGGTTATAATTAACCTTGCAAGGTAAAAGTTCTATGTTCTCTTGCATGGGCAGTATATTTGGTGAATGCACCCTGGGTAAGAGTGTGGTTAAGAAGCTTTGCATGTTTGCTAAGTAGGCCTTGGCGTACCGAGAGAAAATACCCTGCTAATTTCTTAGCACCAAGTGTATACGTGTACTTGGAATAGAGGTGATATGCTCATTAATTACCATGCCTCCCACTTCCCTAATTAGAAGTTTGTCCCCTTAAATTTAATAATTGCCAGAGTGTGGTACAAACATGTCATCTCATGCATGAGCATCACTCCATCAAATCCTATTTATTGAGGAAGTGTCATGCATCATCGTCCAACTCCTGACCGTGCATTGCACTGCATTGACTAGGAAGCAAGACTGGGAGCAAGGACGTGGCAAGCAACCCGGAGGAGCCCGAGGTTGAGCTAAACCCCGCCGAGAACTTTAACTACGATCACTCCCAAGGCAAGCCCCGGTGCACACCTACTGATTTACGAGTCCTTTTTATTTTGTCACCATAGAGGGGTATTGTATTGTGCATTAGGTATAGGGCTTGGATGGAAACCCACTTGCATAAACAAACTATGCCCTATACTTAGTTACGTTAGTAAGCCTCTCGTTAGCAACTGCTAGGCTTAAATTAGTGGAGTCAACGGTAGGCTATGGGATCACTTGATTCAATCATGATTCACGTGAAGAATGAATTTGGTTAAAATTTGAGAACCTATCGTTGCAACTCCGCGGACAAGTATTGAACAGTACCAAGTGCATACCTCTATATGGGAATTGGTAAACCTAGTAACTTGGGCGCCGTATGGTTGGACGGTATTACTCATCAATCCAGAGGTGATGTGAATGGCACGGTGGATGCACGGGTCGAGGACCGCTGGAGAGTGCACGGGTTAAGCCTCGGATACGAAGTACTGTATCGCGGGGAGGACGTGTACTCGGGATCAATGGCCCCGGATCGACTTTATCGCAACCTCGTGAATGGTGGCCATACGTGTTCTTAAATGATGCGTATGTCGTGCATTTGGGTTATTCTCCTGCAGGATGTAAATCAATTCAAATTACCATCCCTCGCGGTTATGAGTACCTCTTGTGTCGAGCAGTGGCAATGATACTTTAAGTAGAGAAGTTTGTTTATGATGCTGAAATTTATTTACTCTTTGGATACATATTGCTATGTTGTATTGCTCTTTATCATTGTACAAGTCTTAGCAACTAGCTAGGTTCAACTATAGTCCCTCTTCTGCAACAAACAATAAAAAAAATCTTGGTTAAGGAATAAGCAGCGCAGCATAGAATTACTAGGTGCTTTTATGCAATTATCAAATAAGCCCGGTCGGCCCCCTGCATACTAGGAGTCGGTTTTAGTAAACCATTTGGACGGGTAAGTCTTGCGGAGTATGCTAGATACTCAGGCTTTGCGATTATGTGGTTTTTCAGGTTTGCCTCAAGCAACTTATTGCGATTGCTGTAACAAAATTGTGTGGGAAGGTGAGGAGCCCCAGAACTCTGGACCATTGAATGGGTCCCCAGCTCCCCTAATCCAGAAGAGTGAGCCATTGCCCTAGGGCCGGCGTGGCTTACTTAGGTTCCGCGTAGTGTTTGTCGTATTTTCCGCCTCCGCCTATTCATGTAATATGAACCAAGAATATGTGTATGATAATCTAACTAAATTTGCTTCCGCTGTGACTCCTAAACTTGTAATATTATACACTTAATGATGTATCTCTGTAAATGATGGATGTTCCTGTGTGAATGCTATGTATGGTTACTTCGTTAACCATCTCCCGAGGCGATCCTGTACGACATACGCTATACTTCGGTATAGGGTTGCGACAGCTGGTATCAGAGCCGACTCGGGATAAGCATCACACCGATGAACATTTTAAAAGACTTAAACAACCCGTTTTACGCCGTACGGTGAGGTACGAACTAGTAGTGCCCATATAAGGACTTTATTAGTAGATGGCAAAGCTAACCCTGGGTTATGTTTGTTAATTTACTCGCCTTTACGGATTCTTCCCCGAAGGTATGTGCCTGTGCGCGGATCGGTTGCGCAATAAACACCGAACGCCTTCCGGGTGGGCAAATACCTGGACTTTGTTTGATGCGAGGACCGATGGCGCTTAAATATCGGCTGCCTTCCGGGTGGGCAAATACCTGGACATAACTGTCATTGTTATTTTGGCTTGTTTCTTTTGGATTTGATGTATTGTTTCTGAAATGGATCTATTGCAGGTATACTAACCACGGGTAGTTCGCTTAGAAACGTGCGAGAAGTGTGCGTGCCATCGGATGGATCGATCTATATATTCGGTCAAAGTTTTCCTTTGTGAGGACGTAGGAAATCGGCATATTGAGCATTTGGCATTCATGCATACTACATGCATTTCTCTTTACCGAATCCTGTAAAAAGTCACAAGTATCACAAACAGGGGAAATAATTGGACCCCGGGCAAATTCGAATCCCTATGGCGCTCAAAACGAAAGTTTGAACTTAATTGGGAAGAAATCAAACCCTGCCAGAAAAGTCAGTTCCACTAAAATGAACATAACTTCCTCAATTTTAATCCGACGAAGGCGAATGAGTACTCGTTGGAAAGCTAATGTTTTTGCCTACAAGTTTGGTGTAGTGGGTTTGTCTCAGAAAAATCTGTAAATGGGTCGAATTTTGCAAAAACAGCAAGCTTTTCTGGAAGTTCAGCAGTTGTCTCATTGCTGTCCTTTGTTTTTGGATGATCATAACTCTCAGAGATCTTATCGGTTAAAAATGTGGGAGCATGCGTTGGAAAGATAATGAACTCCTCTACAGTTATCATAAAAGGGTCCCGAGGTTAAATTGTCCGGAAAGGACGTGTTTTTGCTCATCCCTACAAGTTACCCTGTCACTCGTAGAACTGCATCGTTTCCCGTCCAACGGGTTGGACACCTTACGTCTTTTTCCCTTATCCATCAATCCTTATGCTACTTTGGGCATGTGTGCTTAGAGGGATATTAAGTTTTGACTCATCCCTGCAAAACTTATTCCGACAGATGGTTGACGACAAGCTCCCGAAGAACCCCGAGCCCCTTTCCGCACGCGTTCTCGAGTTGGAACGACAGCGTGAGGCGCTACAGCTCGCACTTGCCGCCCGAGACGCCCAGCTCGCCGCTCGCGACGTGGAGATCACGGTCCTCAGGGACAAACTGCACACTAGCGAGTTGGAGCGGGCTGATCTGTTCGAGCAGCTCCATGACGCTCAACTCATCATCGAGGGTGATGCTAGCGAGCAGTTGCAGGAGCAACTGAACCAGCGAAATGCCCAACTGAAATGCCCAACTCACTGCTGCCCAAGAGGAGATCTACTCTCTTCATGGTCAGGTTGACGCCCTCTTGGAGGAGCGAAGCGAGCTCCAAGCTCAACGCGAAGAAGCCCAAGATGCAAGGGATGTCATGGAAGGGAACCTCAACGACGCTCACGTCATCATCGCACAACAAGAACAACTTATTGGGCATCTCCAAGTTGCTAATGCCCAGCTGAACGCGGTTCTTAATGCTCAGCCCCCCGTGCCACTCGCGATGATTCCCCCAGACGACGCCGACTTGAGTGAGGACGGCGACTCCGGTGTTGACTACGAGGCACCCCCTGGACCGGGTGACATGGAATGGGAGTCCGATGGTAGCAGCCACACCGAGTGACTGAGGCGTAGTATGTTGTGTAGGGTAGGAGCTCGTGAAACTCTGTGCTCGTATGTGGATAGCGCTGGTAGCGCTAAGTGAAGTTGTAATCTAAGCTCCTCAAGGCCACGTTGTTATCATAGGTAGTGGTACAACCTAAGGATTTCCATGTATTAGTAGACGTGTCGCCTGTACCCATGGTTTGACCATAAGTATGTTGCCTATGGTGTTGGAACCAGTGGAATCCAAGTTATCGCCGTAATCTGCACCGTTCCCGGTCAACATTTCCGTTATGAGCAATCTAAAATTTTTGTTGTCACTATATTATAGACATATTACCATGATGTCTCAGGCGATGATCGGGCTAACATGCTTTACTCCTGTGACAGATGGTGCAAACTCGCCGTGGTGGAGAGAACCTCAGTGATGCCCCTGGTGCCTCCAACGCGGGTAGAAACCAGCCGCCACCCAATGCTCCGCCCATGACGCCTATGGAGCAGCTCATCCACAATCAGAACGAGATGTTCCGCATGTTCATGGAGAACATGAATCGCCAAGGAGCTCCCGGACCACCACCGTAGCAGCCCCGTGAATCGTCCTACAGCGACTTTTGGGCAACTCATCCGCCCACATTCGGCGAAGCTGGTGATCCGCTGGAAGCAGATAATTTCATTCGCACTGTGGAGTCGAAGTTTGCTCTGCTCCACTGCACCGACCATCAGAAGCCCCTCTTCACAGCGCAGCAACTCCGTGGTTCCACAAGTGCTTGGTGGGCGAGCTACACCACTGCTCTTGCCCCTGGCCACCAAGTCACTTGGCCGGAATTCTGCACTGCCTTTCGTGCACACCACATTCCTGCCGGTCTTATGAAGCGCAAGCTGCAGGAATTTCTTAACCTAAAGCAAGGCGCGGGAACAGTGCAAGAGTATGCACGGAAGTTCAACTACTTGGCTTAGTATGCTTCGTATCACGCTGATACAGACGAGAAGAAGAAGGATTGTTTTCGTTCGGGCCTTACCCCGAAGCTGCAGGACCGTCTGGCACAAGTTACCGCAGGAACGTTCAACGACCTAATGAGTGCCGCCATTCTGCAAGAAGATGCCATCCGTGCTAACCAGGAGGACAAGAAGAGGAAGCGTGCTATGGAAAGTTCGTCCGGCTCCGCACCGCCCAAGTACAGGCTGGCAATTACCTCCCCGACCGGACAGAAGTTCCGACCTGTGGCACCGTCAGTGGGAGGATCTCGTCCAACCTACTTGCAGCATTCCATTCCCATGGAGGCAACCAGCAGCCCTCCTCCGGTCCCCGCCCTCTGCAGCAGACTAATCAAGTTGTGAAGCACAACTCCTCGCAGTCATGCTACAACTGTGGCCGAACCGGTCACTTTGCCAAGGAGTGCCGCTTTCCAAAGCGCAACCAGGGAAACAACAACGGCTCCAACCCCTCCGGGAACAACAACAACCACCCCAGCAGCGGTAACAACCACGGCAACAATAGGAGTCGTCCCCAGCCTTCTGCCCTTACCCACAAGAATGGCCGAGTCAATTATACCACGGTCGAAGAGATTCAAGTCGGAGAGCCCGTTCTCGCGGGTACGTTCTCGATCAACCAACACGCTGCTATGGTTCTCTTTGATTCAAGAGCAACGCATGATTTTATTAGTCAAGCATGTGTGAATCATCTGAAAATCACCCCCACCACTACGGGAACCCCGTACATCATCACATCCCCCGGTGGGAAAATAAGGACTCACCTTGAGTTGAGAAGAGTGCCACTTAAGTTAGCAGGCAACGTGTACCCCGCTTCGTTAATCATCTTAGATGGTCAGGGTATTGACATAATTCTTGGTATGAGGTGGATGACTAAACATAGAGTCGTCTTACACATTGAATCCCGGGAAGTCCACTTGAACTCACCTCTCTATGGTCCGTCTATTCTCCGATTGCCAAGTCCCAGATTGTCCACTCCTCAAGTGTGTCATGCTGAAGGGAAAAAGCTGGAGGATATTCCAGTGGTACGTGACTTCTCCGACGTGTTCCCAGATGAGCTACCAGGAATGCCTCCGGACAGAGACGTCGAGTTTAAGATTGAACTCCTACCCGGTACGGCGCCTATCTCTCGTAGGCCGTACAGAATGGCCCCTAATGAGCTAGCAGAATTAAAGGAGCAATTACAAGAGCTTATGGACAAGGGCTACATCCGATCGAGTTCATCTCCCTGGGGATGTCCCGCCCTCTTTGTGAAGAAGAAAGACAAGACCCTACGTCTATGTCTTGACTATAGGCCTCTGAATGCTGTAACCATTAAGAACAAGTACCCTCTACCTCGAATTGATATTCTCTTTGATCAACTTATTGGTGCTAAAGTTTTCTCCAAGATTGACCTCCGATCCGGTTACCACCAAATAAAGATCCGAGCCGAAGACATTCCAAAAACTGCCTTCTCCACATGATATGGCCTTTTCGAATATCTTGTCATGTCTTTTGGTCTCACTAATGCTCCAGCCCACTTCATGTATTTGATGAATTCCGTGTTCATGCCAGAGTTGGATAAGTTCGTGGTCGTGTTCATCGACGACATCCTTATCTACTCCAAGTCCGAGGAAGAACATGCCGAACACCTCCGCATTGTTCTGCAACGATTCCGAGATCACCAGCTTTACGCCAAATTTAGCAAGTGTGAATTTTGGCTAAAGCAAGTTCCATTCTTGGGTCATATCATCTCCGTGGAAGGGGTAGCCGTTGATCCTACCAAGGTAGAAGATGTGCTGAATTGGAAAGCTCCGAAATCGGTCAAGCAAATTCACAGCTTCCTTGGCCTTGCTGGATATTACCGGAAATTTATTCCCAGCTTCTCAAGCATTGCCAAGCCGATGACCAAGTTACTGGAGAAGGATGCTAAGTTTAAGTGGAGTGGTGCCTGTGAAGAAGCCTTTCAATCACTCAAGAAGCATTTGACAACTGCCCCAGTTTTGGCTCAACCTGATATTACCAAACCGTTCGACGTTTACTGTGATGCCTCCGGCACGGGATTGCGTTGTGTGCTTATGCAAGAAGGCCGTGTCATTGCCTATGCCTCTCGACAACTCCGAAATCATGAGCGAAATTATCCCACTCACGATTTGGAGCTGGCATCCGTCGTCCTAGCCTTAAATATCTGGCGCCATTACCTGCTTGGTAACCTTGTCAACCTCTACACCGACCACAAAAGTCTCAAGTATATATTCACGCAGCAAGAACTGAATATGAGGCAACGTAGGTGGTTAGAATTGATCAAGGATTATGAGTTGGAGATTCACTATCACCCCGGGAAGGCCAACGTGGTTGCCGACGCCCTAAGTCGGCGGGACCAGTGCAATCGCGCAGTTGTTTGTTCCATGGAAGTTTACCCAGATTCCGATTCAAGCGAACCGAGTCTTCGTATCATTCAGTTTGGATCCTTGTACATTCTAGCTCTCGTTCCTACCCTTCGCGAAGAAATTGTCGAGGCCCAAAAGGAAGACGAGGGGATGGAACACATTCGACAAAAGATACTCAAAGATGAAGCTACATGTTTCCGACAGGACGAAGACGGAGTGCTATGGTTCAACAATCGCCTGGTTGTCCCAAAGAAAGAGGAGTTAAGGAAGAAAATTATGGATGAGGCTCACTTGTCCAAATACTCCATACACCCCGGCAGCAACAAGATGTACCGTGAGTTAAAGGAAAAGTTTTGGTGGACGCGCATGAAAAAGGAAGTCGCTCGTTATGTTTCCGAATGCGATACTTGCCAGCGTGTGAAGGCCGACCATCTAAAGAAAGCCGGTCTTTTACACCCATTAAAAATCCCCGCTTGGAAATGCGAGGATATTGCAATGGATTTTATTGTTGGGTTACCCCTCACTCCTAAGAAACATGATTCCATTTGGGTCGTCGTGGATAGGTTGACCAAATCCGCTCATTTTATTCCCGTCCATACAACCTACTCTACCAAGAAGTATGCCGAACTCTACATCACAAGAATCCTATGTTTGCACGGCGTGCCCAAGACTATTATCTCTGATCGAGGTCCCCAGTTTATTGCTCGTTTTTGGGAGCAGCTACATTCTTGTCTTGGCACCACCCTTATCCGAAGTTCTGCTTATCACCCACAAACCGATGGTCAAACCGAGAGGCTGAATCAATATTTGGAGGACGTGCTGAGAGCCTGTGTTCTGGACAATCGGGAGAATTGGGAAGATTGCCTTCCGTTCGCCGAATTCTCATACAACAATAGCTATCAGGAGAGTTCGGGAATGTCACCGTTTGAGGCCTTGTACGGCCACTCATGCCGAACGCCGCTGAATTGGTCCGAATCAGGGGAAAGAACTAATTTTGGTCTAGACCTCATCATACAAGCCGAAGAGAAGGTGCGGCAAATTCAAGCTAATATGAAGGCAGCACAATCCCGTCAAATAAGCTATGCTAACAAAAGGAGACGCCCATTGGAGTTCGAGAAGGGAGATCATGTCTATCTTCGAGTTTCTCCCAACAAAGGCGTATCTCGTTTTGGAATCAAGGGTAAATTAGCACCCTGCTACATCGGACCCTTTCCGATCATGGAGAAGCATAGCGCCGTTGCTTATCGATTACAACTACCGAAAACTCTTGAGCGGGTGCACAACGTTTTCCACGTATCCCAACTAAAGAAGTGTTTGAAGCCTCCGGTCGACGTGGTCATTGCTGACACCGAACAATTGGAAGAAGACCTCTCCTACCCCGAATACTCCGTCCGAATCATTGATCAAAAGGACTGGGTAACACGCCATCGCACCACCACCTTCTACAAGGTGCAATGGAGCAATCATACCGAGGATGAAGCCACCTGGGAGCAAGAGGAGTTTCTGAAAACCAACTTTCCCGAGTTCCTGACCTCGCGAATCCGGTAAACCCCACGCTCTCTCTCTCTGATGTTCAAGCAATTACAAATCTCGGGGCGAGATTTCGTTCAAGGGGGGAGTGCATTGGCTTGACCTCTTTCTTGGCTTGCTCCTTAGTGTGGTTATGTAGGGGCAGAGGCAAACTAATCAAAACACCATTCTTTGCATTACCTTCTTGCTTCTGCACAACCCCTACCTCCGCCAGCATCCTCAAGTTATCTTGCTTTACACCAAGGGTCGCCCTATCATCAAATGAGAGTTTCCGAGGCACTGACCCCCCCCCCCCCAATCGCTTGTCGCACCTTTTTGATGTTTTAGCAAACTTTGGCCATCATCATGCAACTCGGGGTCAGAAGACTGGGATGAGCCTCTCACTGAAGCTGAAGTCTTGCTCTTCTCCCTCTCCAAGAGCCTCCAGGGACCGTCACTCCTCCTGGTGACTACTCCCCCCCCCCCCCCCCCCCCCCGCCCCGAGCTACCACCACCAGACCACCTACTCCTCCCATCTACCAACGTTTTGTTCTTCTGAGGGTTGACACGCAACCACACACCAAATTGTTTATGCGTCTCATGCCCCACACTTTCATCACATTCCTTGTCAACATGACCATGTCTTCCACAAATATAGCAGAAGTTGGGGAGAACTCATATTTGCAGCCACACCAATAATCGCCTCCACCATGTTCATCCTTCATAAGCACCCCACGCACAAGAGATTTGCGCACATCCAACTTGATTTTGACCCTTAGGTATTTCCCCACCGCCGAGTCGTCCTCCTCTGCATCCACCTCCAGTACATCCCCCACCTTGTTCCCCAGCAAGGATCCCATCTTGGCATTCATGAGCCCCAACGGTAAGTCAAAAAAGTGAAGCCATACTGGAATATGGTTCAATTCCAAATCCTTTAGACGCTTTGAATCATCAAAATCCACAACAATCAAGAGATCACCGCCGAACTCCCACGGACCTTCCATCACCGCCCTTCGCTTACCTCCTGGTTGCAGGAACGAGAACAGGAACATGTTGTCCCCAAGGTCCTTGCACCTGATTCCTGGCACTAGATCTTCCCGAGAGCTTGGACCATTACTTCTGCACTCCCTCTTTGCCGGAGAACAGTTTCCCCACCGCCTATGGGGTGAGCCCCGACTCCTTCTTCCCCACCTTCCACGCCACCTTGACACCCCTCCTCTCCTCCTCGGTGAGCTTGAGGCCTCGCAGCAGGCCCTCAATCTCCCGCTCGCCTCCCTACCTTCCTGCCTCCATCGGATGCGGCTACCTGCGCCCGACGCCCCGTGAACCTCAGCACTGTGGAGACCCAGCGCGTGAAACATGGAGCGGGCACCTCGAAACCAGGAGGGAACAAGAATGGGGAGCTGGCGAAGCTACAAGAGTGTCGGATTTGCTTGGGATTGCACTAGATATGGAGGGAAATCAGTCGAAAACGTCGGATCTAGACCTAGCGCTCGAACCCTATCCGAGTCACCAGGACATGCCCAGTAGCCGGAACCCGAAAACTCCAAGGAAACCGGAGGAATTGGATTAAGGGAGTAGCAAATTGTTTACAATGTTTTTCATGCCTTCTTTTAACGCACGGCAAGCACATAAATAACACTTTGAATTGTTTTTTTTCAAACTGGAAAGCCGAAGCAGTTTCCGCATCAACAGTCCAGCTCAGCACATGACATGCCAAGACACGTCATCCATAGATGACTTGGATGATTGCGCGCTCGCTCTCCCCTTCCACTAGATGAATACCCCGTGCGTTGCTGTGGGAAGTTTGAGACAATTCTATATGAACATTGGATGAATAACGGAATGAGCAAAGTATGCACACTGTTAGCAAATTGTATTAATGCTTGAAAGGAAGATAGAGAATCCCTGACTGCAAACTTGTGAATTCAGTAGAGACCGTAGATTTCTTTAGCTAATAAGCTCGCTTGCTAGCTGTCTTGTTATGTTCACTCGGATTGGGCAGTTTGGATATTTGAGGACTTGTTGAGAAAGAGCACAGAAAAAATAAAAAAAAACGAATAGCTTGTTTGAGAAAGAGCATTTACTCACGAAAAGAAAAAAGCTAATTGAATGGACAAAAATTGACCAGCTCGTCTTGGAAGGAAAACTTATTATATATGCCCAGCAATGCAAGTTTCTAACATTAATCTCACCAAAAGTGAAGATAAGCACAACTCCATGTGAATATAATTTGTTTGTATTATAAAATTATACAATATATGTAGCAAAAAGCCTATGTATTTCTTTATTACATAGACAAATACTGTTTTGTAAAAAAAAACAAGATAGAACGATAGTGGGGACGTGGAGATTGGAGAATAGAAAATAGGCAACAGAAAGGCAGGCATGGAATCTATAGAGAAGAGACACTATTATGTACTTCTAATAATGTATATACACCATGCATCAGTTGAGCACCAGGGTAAGTTTGATCTTCTATTCGGACTTCATTCTGCTACATGAGATAAAAAGAAGTGAGATTAAATAATATGTGCCAAATCCGATTGGTCCAAGAAAATGAATATTGCTCTAAAAATGTCATATCATGAAAATGGCCAGATGAACGGCTTGCGGTTGTAGACAAAGTAGAATTGAGTAGTCATCCAAGTACTACTAAACTTATATATTTAAAATGGAGGGCAAGAATAAACAACTTACGTATAGAATGGCTCAGGTTACTAATCGAGCAGACGCAATAAGCTCATCTGAGCACCAGACACACGGAGTACGAAATTTATATGAAAATACAAAAGCTCAGTTGTTTCTGCACCACAGAATGAGAAAAAAAAAAAAGGCAAAGTAGCTTAAGTCTCCTACGCTGCAGTGATAACCGATGACATTGTGAAGAGAAGAGAATAAAATCCTTGTGCTATTCGTAGCCCTGTAAAAATTCTGGACCTGTAGGGACACGCAATAGAATTGGGATTATGGAGGGCCTTTATGTAATGAGACCTTGGTTAGATGAAGAGACGCGCAACAGAAAGGTTATTGGTCTGTTTTCAAGTGTCCAATAGTTACAAAACAGTGCAATTAAGTTTAATGAAAGAAGCAACGTACATATATAATTGAATTATTAATTATTAGACAATAGAGTAGAGCATATCAAAAAATGTATTGCAGCCGGCGGATGGAGTAAATTGTCTTGTAGACTAATTAAGCTTATTCGTGGAGGTGCAGTGATCTGATCTAACAGTGCTACAGATCCAACGTCTTAACGTCTTAATGTAACTAAGGATTAAGATCAGACGGACATGGTTTTGGAGGTGATGTGGCTTAAATAGCAATTAATGACTTCTAGTGGCATCTTCTAAAATTCCAATTTCCACGACACACAGAAATCTCGAAACGAACAAGATGGAATCCGCCGCCGGAGGAGACTCCAGCGATCCGCCGCTAGCGCCACCTACGGATCCCTCTCCGGCGGAACCCTCGTCCTCATCCTCCGCTGCCGCGGTCCCACCGGGTCCAGCGGCGCCTCCCGGGGCGCGGGAGGTGGCGGCGGCGATGGAGGCCGTGGAGCGGGACGCGACCGCCATCGCCGACAGCTACGCCGCCCTCTTCGCCTCCCTCCGCGATGCTCTCTCCAACGTATGTGCTCTCCAAGTCCCGAGAGGCGGCAAGCCTTTGAGCTCTCTCCTGCTCTGCTAGTTTTGTTACAGCTCGCTGATGGATTTATCTTGTTTGCCGCGATGCGCCGGAAACAAACAAAGGTCACCTCCACGTCGGCGGAGAACATGGAGTGCTTGGGTGACGTTGTTGGCCGTCTCCAGGAATCTGGTGAGGCTCTTGATGATTTACTAAGTTCTCTCCAATTTCAAGTGTTATAAAAAATTGGGAAAGCATTCTATGTTTGGATGGGATTTTTAGCCTCCAACTGCAGCGGCTTTCTTCCACCATAGTAACTAAAAATGTAGGATTCTGGAGTCTCATTTTATTTGGACTTGTACCACACATAATCTGAACTTTTCTATGTTCTGTTAGATGGCAGATTATGGTTTTTTACTTTTTTTTACTGTGTTTTTGCAGCACTAGAAGCATCTTCAAAGGGAAATAAATACATCAACTCGTGCTTGAGGTGATCATTTTGAACTAATGTTGTAGAGAGCCGCTTGGCTTGGACCCATTCCTTATGGTACTCTTGTTATATTGGATAAAGTAAAATAAGTTAGTTGTGTTGTCAAAATGGTGTGTGTTTTCGTCTTTTTAGTCGTTGATCAATTTTTATGTATCTTGTATTCTTGCTGAAATTATTTTTTATTTGGATATGTTGCAGGTTGAACGAGGAAATGAGAGGCCTTGAAAGCCTAGCTATGCAGCTGTATCCTTTTGTTATGTTAGTTACTGATAATGTGTAGTCCTGCAATTAAGTTGTACAATTTGTAAAAGACTATTTCATTGGAATCATGTCTATAAATCTCCATAGTAGTTGACCACTCTTCATTTTGGATATACTTGTTAAGGCTTAATTTCTATGAAAGAAAAATTCTGCGGAAGAATGTCGATTCATTAGATGTGGCACTCAATCAGTTGCTCCGACTCACCTAGTCCTTGCTTATAATTGGTGGTTTGTAGAAGGTAACTACTGCTGCAAACCTGTAATTGTTTCTAAGGGTCCGTTTGGTTCTACTTTTACCACCTGCTTTTGCTGTGAAAAAGCTGAACGCCAACAAAGGGCTAGACCTACCAGCCACTTTCACCGAACACACCTGCTTTTTGGTAGTGTATTTTCACAGCAGCTCAAACCATTCTTTCCCTTGCGGTGAATTCCTAGAGTTTGTCAAAATTACCTGCCTGCCATTCGTTATGGGCATACCCCTTCATTCTTTCTTTCCTTGCCGTCAATTTCTCTCTCTTTTCTCTCAGTACAGAGTGTCACTCTCATTTGCTTGTGTTGGCCTTTACTTTTGTTAGTGTTTTTTGTTCTCACATGCCCAGGCAATACCTTTGTTGATAACATATTAATTAATAACAGAAATGCTAAAGCACATGCACCTCTGATGATAGGCTCATCATTGTTACATTTGTTCTATATACTCCTCTGTTAATTTTTTCTTGTCACTGGCTAGCTCAATTTTGAGCTAACCAACGACAACAAAATCAGAATGGAGGGAGTATATGTATATACTATTTCAAACCTAGTTTAAAATGTAGGTTGTACTTAATTATACAACCTAATTATTTACTAATGCAGTTTGCACCTTTATTCTGTTCAGAATGCTCCTCAAATATTTACTTTCAATATCATGACATACTTCTAGTCTTTTTTCTCAACTGTGATGTGTGTGTACTGATTCCTGCAAAATAAATGTTGCAGGAACTTGTATTGGAATTGAATCACTAAACAACTTCCATACTTTTCAGTTCCAAGGCATTTTGTTAAGTGGGCTGCACCAACAAAAAAGAAGCTGGTCTTCTTTCATGGCATAAAGAAACACACATAAATGTTCACTTATTTACTTGACCATCTTATGTTTATTTGTGACAGATGGCATTTGTTGAGAATGATTCTAGGCAAATCGTCCATGTTATCGTCTTGTGATGTTTGTCTGCAATTATGTCTGTAAAATGGGTCGTTCCCAAGGTCTCAGAGGCTGGATTTTTTGTTTTTGTAAATGGTGCAATATGGCAATAAAGGTTTTCTTGTTATATCTTTTTTTTTTACCATTATCTCATCTTAATTATCTAACTTTTATATTCGTTACAATGTTCTCACATCTGATTGTTAACATTTATGTTGTATTTAGATCTGGGTGTCTTTTCTGTTTTGCCAATGGTTGTATAATATTGGTAGATGAATATTAATAGCTTAATGTGCTATAAATTTAACAAGAATATGGAAGCTCCATATTACTTTTGTGATCTGTGCTGTGTGCTGATTTTGTTGAAAGTTACCTCTGCTGCCTTGTGCTATCTTGATTGATTGATGCACATGATGTTCACATCCTTTTGGTGTCACAGTTATGGATATTGGATCTCAAAAGATATCTTTGAAGTTTCCTAGCAAGGTAAGTGGCTAATAATCTTTCTGGTTTAAGGTAATGATGCCAGTGTCTACTATGCGGATAGTATTATTTTTGAACTGAATGGATCTTGAGTATCCATTCATAGAAGGAATTTTGAGAACTAATCAATTTAATTCCAGATAGTCTCTAAAAACTCTTGATGACATAGAAAAGTTGATGGTTTGGAAATATCGGGTGTTAATTCCCCTTAAAAGAAAATCAGGTGTTATGTTAGTGTTGAAAGCTTGGTAATTTTTGCGCGATTGCATGTGCTTTACAATGTATCCAGTGAGAAAGAGCCAAAATATCATATCTGTGCTTCCAGGTATGCTCTTCACTATCGAGTATCCATGTACCAGGTAAGACTGCTGCTTCAAAGGAGGTACGAATAATTACTCCAAAGTTCTGTCTGCCTAGTTCGGCCAATACCAGTTACAGTTTTTAGATACACTAGCAATGCTCATTCATAATAACACCACAAAGTAACAGGCAAACTAGTGTATGCTAGCATGATTATTGATTTTGTTTAACTTTCGCACAAGGCTATTTATATCCGGAAGATAACAAAAGCCTCAACATCATGGATTTTGTGTAATTCTCTGATACCTATCACACTGAGAAGTATTTCAGCGTTAAAACCCAGATCTTAGAAAAACCTTTTGATACATACATCTTATAAACAGTTCATTCTACACAGAAGTTTTCTTGTCTTCTTAACTTAAATAAACTTGGAGAAATTATCTGATTAAACCTGATTTGTTGTCAAATGATGGAACAATTACATTTCATATATCATTTTATGCTATTATACAACAATATACTGACAATAAAAAAAAAGGATACACAAAAAGCATACTAGGCATCACTATTAATGGATAGCAGCAGATTTTTATAGCAAAGAATCTGTCTTTGCAGGTAGCCTCCTGAAGAAGTTTACTGGCGCAGCAGGCACCTTGTGGCGAAACCGGGGGTGCCTCATCCAGAAGAACCCGAGACAGAGGGCGATGACTTGGAATGGTGTAACATACAATATAATTGCAGTGATCAAGCAAAATAATAGAAACATAGCCGTTGCCCTTGGGTCCCTCCAGCTCAGCAGTGACTGCAGTCTCTCTCCCTGAGTGGCAATATCCCCGACAACTGTCTGTATCCTTCCAGCAACATGACGTAACCTGTCATACCTCATCCTGATGAGATCTGAGCTCTTTGATGTTGGGAATGTGTCAAATTCCTCATCAAGCTCATCTGGATGGGCCACATCCGCGTAAGATATTCTTGTGTTCATGTGTGGTGGGAAGCGTGGCCGGAACCGGTAATTCCACAGCCCTATCAAGAACATGTAGAGGAAGATCGTGGGAAGGATAAGGTCTGGATAGAACACAAGCATGATAAATAGCACATGAACCAAGACTGTGGTGACTGGATTTTTCCACTGGCAGACATCGCCAAACCACTTTCCTGCAGCAATGATTCCGGCAAAGACTTGCATAAGGCGGAAGAAGTTAGCTTTGCTCCGTCGCATGCTCCACAGGTGAGAGCGGGCATCAGACATGTACTCAACAACTTCCCTACGAACTGGTGGCTCCATGCGCCCCAGGCGCTGTGCCACAAGCTGCACAGCCTGGTGGCGCAGTAGTTCCTGCTGGACAATTGACAGAGGTTGTGCATAATGCATCTTGGGCAACAGGGGCCGGGAATATGTAAAGAGCACATTGATCAGGGATGTGGCTGAGAACCGGATGGCAAGGTGCAGTTCACCCATCTTTTTCACTCCTGATGGGTGTAGGACAAGCAATGGATACGTGTGTGTGTACACTCGCCCGGCCTCAAGGGTTGAAAGGCGGATCCGTACTTTCCCAATGGGCTTATCCATATGACTGTGGGAACTATGATTGCTGTCTCCGTTTAAGTGGCAGTTGTCAAAAAGACCAATGGTGATTACTGTTCCATGGTCAAAGACATCCCATGTATACTGCTCGTTAAATCGAGGGTTCAAGTTGTCAACTATTGTGCGAGTCCGCACCCATTTCTGACCGTACTTGGCAACACAATATGCATCACATGATCCCCGTTCATTTCTGGTTTTTGTTGGATTGAGTCCATTGGCACTTAGAATACCAAGTTCAAGCATACCGATTGGTGGCTTCCACAGCTGCTTCATTGTTGGCCTGAGATCACTGCAATACTGTGTGGACTCATCAAGCACATGATAACCGCCTTCAAGGCAAACACGGAGGTGTATCTTTGCATAGAATTTGTCTTCTCTTAGCTGGTTCACATCAATCAGTCCTGGCCTTCTGAGATCAAACCACACTGGCCTTACTGGCTTGTGATCAGCCCGCTTTTGAAGCCTTATGAGTGGTATGATAGTTTCACCAATCACCTCATCTTTGTTAGGTCCAACACGGTCTTCTATTTGTATGATCAGATCCTCCTCAAAAGGCTCTGCTGCAACAAACATTAGCTCTTCATTCCACATAAAGTTTCTGGTTGGTGAGCGAACTTGTCTTGTCTTTAGCAATTGATGGCCTAGCCTCACCTTTACAAACACATCAGGTATGTGGTTCTCCATTGGAATTATATCATGTGCCTCAATTACATTGACCCTCACGTACCACATTCTTGGTATAGGGTAGACCTTCCCACGGATATAGTTGTGAAGATGGGAATCAACAGGTGTTGACCCTGCATGGATGGCACTTGGGAAGCATTCATCTGCTTGAGTTCCAAACCATACAGCAAGCATCAGCTCTCCTCTGTCCCTCATGCCATCCTTGCCTACAAGACGATACCACTCTGGTGCTAATGGGCTATCAGGGGGGACCCTTAGAGGCACCTCATTCAGATCAATCATCACCCGGCCAACATAGTCATCCCTGAGGACATCCTTATCCTTCACAACAACTTCAAGTGCCGATGACTGCAAAACCTCCTTAGGGAATGCAAATACCTCGTCCCATTCAGGCCTTTGGTTTTTCTCAAAGTACTTTGTTTTCATCTTGTAGTTTCCAAGGTGCACCTCGACATAGGGGTCAAGACTCCCAGTGATGTCCATGTTAGGCAGGTCACGAGCCTTGACCACGCGCACAAAAAGGTACTGCATCTTCTCAACAAGATCATATGCCCCAGCCTTCTCACCAGGAATTACCCGGCCACCAATAACACGCCCACCACCAAGTGTTGGGCTTGTCTCCTTCAGCTGAAAGTCAATAGGCTGCTGTGGGCCTGGAGCATACATCCTTTGTACCTGAGGTGGAGGGGCACCCGCTTTATTCTCAATAGCAGAAAAAGTTCTCTGTTGCTGGTTCCCATATGAACCTTCAGAGTAGTACTGCTGTCCATTCATTGGTGCTGGACGGTGCTGTTCCCTTGGCGGGTGCTGGAATTGTCTCACTTGATCTGATCTGGTCTCTTGGAATGGATTTGGAATAGAATTGGCCGCTGCCTGCTCCTGTGCAGTAGTAGGCGTGCTTAACAAATCAAATTCCGGACCTGGAGCAGACACCCTTACTGATGGATCATCTGTGAGGAAAACTCTTAGGCCAAGCTCGCCACGTGCACGTGATAAGACTGTACGCTTCTCCAGGGGGTAGGGCAGGTGTGCGGCATCAGGTTGGGTGTCAAAGGATGTACCAGAAATGCGAACTTTGCCAAGGCAAGCCTTGGAATTGCTGACACGGTTTGCATGGTACACATAGGCCTCAAGATGTAGCTCTTGGAGGCGGGATGGATCAGATATGTTGAAATAAAACTGCTCGTTCCAGACAGGGTTGAGATCCCTGTCTTTGATGGCTGTGCGAAACTTCTGGTCATCAAACTCGACCTCAACAAAGGCATTGGCTGTGCCCTGCTCTTTTGGGAGAAGATCATGAGCGCTGACAACTTCAACACCAAGCTTAAGATTGCTCATCGTGGTCCACCACTGGATCTTGTATGATCGTCAAAATGCACTTTATTCTGAAATTAGAACAAAAATGTGTTGGAAATCTTTGATTGAAGAAACTAAGGCAACATGTCACTGTAGCTACCAGTTAAAATATTCCCGTACAGTGAGTTGTATCAACAGAGAGTTGGTTGGGAAAAATAAGTTATCGCTGATGCCCAAGGAATCAAAAGTTGTTA
The DNA here is from genome assembly GCA_030378355.1 of Eleusine indica. Lineage (NCBI taxonomy): Eukaryota > Viridiplantae > Streptophyta > Magnoliopsida > Poales > Poaceae > Eleusine > Eleusine indica. The sequence goes on from CM059500.1 coordinate 34,763,766, forward strand.
GAAGCATGTCAGGTACTGAAGAATGAAAAAAAAAGATTTGGTACTAGAATAGTATACACCAAGTTTTATGTTCAACTTCTGATTTGATAAACATTGGAGTTGATGGCCATGAATATTGAGCTTCAAGTTTTTGAAGGATATCAATCTTATTTGAACTATAGTATAAGTTATTACAACTTGTACACCCACTTGTTATCACTATTGAACAATCCTGCACATGCCATTATTGAACACAACTGACGGCATTTGTGGTGCTTGCATAGTCAGCAACCAAAACTCAGGCCTAAGAACAAATTTTAAATCCAACCCAGATATTGGCATGCATCAGCATTGTTTGCTAATATAAAAATTCTAACCATCAAGAACATTTTGTAGCCATATGAGAGTGCAGGGAAAGGTATAGGCCACCAGCCTTCTTTTTCTGATTGGGACTACCACTGTGGCCACAACTGACTACAATTGTTGACGAAATATCACACGGTTTAACTGAAACTTCGTAAAGCACGGCTTAGTACGAATACGATGTGCAATGATACCACCTATTTGCGCAGAATACGCAACGCTAACAGGGAAAGGAGATTAGATGGCATAAATGAAGCAGCACAAATCTAGAGTCCTGAAAGTGTCAAAGTGGATTTTCTCAGTTGAGGAAAGGTAGGTAGGTAGGCAGGTGATGGAATCACGGATGGAGTGATGAAGTTCTCCATGATGTTTGCTTGCACACATCACAGGAATACCAGAATCAAAGCTCAATCCGTAAATACCGTATGTATGTATTTATTTATTCATAGCCTTGTCTACGCAAATTCAGGAATCCCATTAAATTGATGATTGATTGCTGAACTACGTAGTTGTACAGCAATCAGGGAGCAGATTTTTTGGACTGGACAAGAAAATGGATCTTTCCCATGAAATTGGCCTTGGCCTGCACATTTACCTTCAATTTGATCTTTTCAGAGGGCAATATACTGTGACGAAGAAACGGGAAATTATGTTGTACCACAGTATCACTGGTCGATGTTTTTCTCTAGGAGAATATATACTCAGAATTGACTAAGTCCCGTAACCCTTTTCGTGGTATATTCCTGGACACGGGATCTTCCTGCATAATTTCGTTCTATCAAGCGTCACACCAAAAGAAAGGGGAATCAAGAAGTTTGGATCCGCGAATTATCCAGCAAAATCACGGGACAAGAACATCACCAGGTGAGGATCTCAAGATTCTCAACAGATAAGAGAATCTCGAGAAAAAAAAGTGGGGCGAAGAAAAAGAAACTCGGTGACTACCGGATTCGCCCCTCACGACCAGCCAAACACAAACTTTGCAGATGGTTGAGAGAGAGACGGAGGAAAACTTTGCGAACTGGTCTCAAGACAAGAGGATAGCTTGCAAGAAAGACATAGAAAAGCTTCGTAAAATTCAGGAGGCATTAGATGAGAGGATAGGTTTTCGTACCTTGGAACTGAAGCATTACCCTTCAACCAGCAAGTTCTTGTGTTCTCTAGGTGGCCAATTTCTCCACGCACGATTTCAAGGAGAGAAGCAACGAAGAAGAATTGCAAAGGGGGGCCAACTACCTTGTTCCGGTGAGAGGAGGGAGAGGACAACTGCCGACAAGAAAATACCAAACCATGGCAGAGCCAGAAACTGAAAAGAGAAGAGATAGAGGGGGGACTATGGAACACTCGCAGAGACAGAGGCAGAGCCGCGGGCCTATAATGGAGCGAGGAACACATGCATGGTGGTTTCGTTTGGCCGTGGCTCTTGTTGTGGGCGTGCGGTCGCTGCTGGTGCCGTGTGGGCCGGCGTTGGAGGTTTCTTCGCCGAAGATTATTACTAACCGGAAGAGAGAACGCGGAAGGGAGGCGTGTGAACTGAAGAGATAATGGCAAGGGACAATAATAATCAAGACTGTTTGTACAGGTTGAGAGAGAGAGAAAAAAATATATAGGTTGACAAGGACAGGTGAGTAGAAAAGACTGTGATGGAGCGTGAGTATTGGTGGCATCACCTCCATTGCCTTCCTACATTGACCTTTCACTGTGAGCAGGCCACCATTGTTTTGGTTTCTTCTCCTTGTGCTTGTTTACTTGCTTGATAGTGACCCTTCCTTTTGCTTCTCTGTGTTTCTTGCTCTGATTTTTTTGTATACTTTGTAAGTCTCATGTGTGATAATTTTCTGCTATTTTGCCCTGGTCATCCTTACTTATCAATTATCGATGCAAAATTTTGAAGGTCAATCTTGCGTCGGATTGATGCTCCCACTTGGACGTCGAAAGAATAACCTAACTACTTTGCAAGTTATAACCCTTCTGTTTTTTAATAAAATAATTGGAGTGGAGTTGTCTCTTTGCATGCTCTGATAAAAGAATCTGCAAGTTACTTGCCCCCTTCTAATATTTTTCTTGGCTCATAGACACCAGTCCATTGCATTTGCATGTGTCAGTGACATTGATCTTAATTTTTATGCCTGTCTTATTAAATATTGTTGCTCAATCAGGACCATGATATGTGTCACTGTCTGGTCACTAAATTGTGACATAAAAAGTTTGCAGTACCGTCAAAACAAGAAAAGCACGATGTGTCTCTTCCTCTCGATTGTCTTCACCAAGTTTCTGTACATTCTGCACTACACTGAAGCAAGGTTACAATAACTGTCCGAACCGGTATAACCGGCTGAGTCGGTTCACCGGTTAACCGGTATAACCGGTCGGTTAGCCAGACAAAATTTGATTTAGGGTGGTGCACGGTCGGCGTCCGGTTAACCGACCGGTTAGACCGGTTAACCGGTCGGTTAGTCCGGTTAACCGGTTGTTGGTGTCGTCTCGGTCGATGGAAGTAAAATAGAAAATTGATTCAAAAAATAAGAAAAAATAGACATGATATTTCTTAAATATTGAACATAATATTAGGCACAAATAGACAATACATTGAGTTCATACAACATAGCACAACTATATTGTTCAATACAAATCATCCAAATATAGTTGTCTCACACATGATTTTCTATAAATAATTATACAATAGTTTTCCATAAATATAATTGTTCAATACAAAATATTCAAATATAATTATTCAATACAAAGCATCACTTTGATTATGATCCGTCATATCTCCCTACATAATAACGACATATACAATTCAATAAATCGTAATATGCTAGATGTTTACTATTTTTTTTCTATCAAAATTACCTATCTAGTTCCTAACTTCCTATTCAACTGAAAAAAAAAACAAAAACAAAAAACTTACCTCTGTGCACAACGCGCCTAACCGGATCTCGCCGGCAGTTAGCCGTGCGACGCAACCGGCTAACAACGCCGACCGGCCGGCTAACCGAACTCGAGCTGAGGCTCGGTCACGCATCGGCTCACTCCGGCGGGGCGGCTAACTGGAGGAACCGAGCGGTTAGCAGACCACGGCTCAGCCCTGACCAGAAGTGACTGTCAGTGGCGACTGGGCGCGACGACGACAGTGATTTGGCTGGCAACTGGGCGCGACGAGCTGCGGAGGAGCGCTGGCAGCGGGATGCGGTCACGGTCACAGGAGCTAAGAAATGGTCACGGGAGCGACAATTGGAGAGGATAAAGTATGATTTTTCTTTTTTCTTTCTTTTTTTCTTTTCTTTTTTTCTTCCATCTTTTTTTCCGAAGTCAAATGAGCTCGGCTTCAGATTTTGTCTTCACCATAAATCTTCATTTAGTCTCTAATTTTTTGACAAAATATTCAATATAAATTTTTTCAAATTTCCAAAAATATCGGGGGTTGATCGGCTGGCCGAAGTAACCGGACCGTACCAGTTTTCTGGTTAACCGGCCGGTTAACCCTGGTTATGTTAACCGTGCACTGAAGTAGTTGTGCATAGTGATGCTACATCAATGGCTTGACTTAAATGGCGTGAAAAGGATGGTCAATTTTTGTGGATACCGACTTTCGCAAGGACAAATTAAGGAGGACTGGAGGAGCTTGGGTCCAGATCTGGTGAGTGACAAAAACCTAGCAACTTCTACTGCATTGACGCTGACCTGGCTGGGTCTTCCACAATAATCAGAACGACAACACAATAATCACATGTTAGTTACACCGTTCTTACATGCATATGCAATTTAAAAGCAGATTTGAATTGCTATGATGTTTATTATGGTAAGAGCAAACAAGGGAATATAATATATAACCATGCGAAGTAGTTAGCGAGATATAAAGAGTGTATGCAATCCTGAAATTTACTACATATAGTTAGGGAGATATGTCGAGGCAGTATTCAGCTCACTACCGCAAAGAAGACATTTTTCTCACGTTCATTTTGGTAAATTTTACCATGATATTCGGTTAATTGCTAAAACCACACCATAATTTATTTGGAGTTTGAGATTTCCACCCATAGATCACTTTGTTGTAAATCCTCACTCATCCAACGAGTTTTGTTCTAAAAAACACTCCAATACACACATGATAAATTTATTCAACATATTTTTGTTTATTTGGAGTAGCTAATGATGTTCTTATCAAACATACAAAATATAATCTTCATATTTTTTTATAGAGAATATGTAATAAAATTGTCAATTAAAGTTCAAACAGTATTTCATAAAGTTTGAAATTTGAATACATTTTTTGTGAAAATAAGAGGAATTACACACTAAAAATATTTAACAACATTAAACTTATTTAACTTAATTTATATTTATATCAATAAAATATGGATTAATTACAAAAACCACCTCATAAGTCAATTAGAGTTTGAGATTCCCACCCATAAGTCATTTTGTTGTAAATTCCCACCCATCCATTGAGTTTTATTGCAAAAACCATCCTAATTTACTCATGTTTAATTTATTCAACATGTTTTTGTTTATTTAGAGTACCCAATGATGTTCTTATAAAAAATATAAAATTTCAAAAGTATAATCTTTATATATTTTTATAAAGAATATGTAGCAAATAAAAATATTAATTAAAGTTTAAATGGTGTTCAGTAATCAATTTTAAAATTTGGATATGATCTTTATGAAAATAAGAGAAATTAAACACGCTAAAAATCTCTAACAATGTTAAACTTATTAACTTAGCTTCGTTTTAAATTTATATCGATGAAATCATTTGAAACAAATTAAACATGTGTCAACTGGTGTGATTTTTGTAACAAAATACATTGGGTGGGTGGAGATTTGTCCCCAAAAAATTTTATGGGTAGGAATCTCAAACTTCAAGTGATTTAGGGAGTGATTTATATAATTATCCCATAAAACATATAAAATCAATTAAACTTGTGTTAAGTGGGGTGATTTTTATAACTAAACTTATTGGTTGAGTGGGAATTTATAATAAAAACATTTATGAGTGAAAATCTTAAATTCAAAGTAACTTATGGGGTGGTTTATATAATTATCCCCATGATATATAACACGTTACACGTGGACACGTGGTGAAAATTACTTGTACATATACGCAACAGCCCATCCATTACCTCCTGCAGGATTGCACGTACACGAAATGAGTTTTTTTTTTTTGAGCAAAGCGTACACGAAATGAGTTTGGGATAGCATAGCGCGCACAATAGATTGCATGGTCACAACTGCACCCGACACACACTGGCCAAACACTCAATCCGTGCAAGAATGGTGGCTGGCTTTGTCCACAACACATGACATACACACGAAGCGTCTACCATTATTTATTCTTCTTGTCAATTGGGGAATACGGAACGAGAGAAATGGACGAATATCTTCCATGATAAGAAGCTTGTTGCGGGCTCTTCCCTAGGACAGGATTAACAAGAGGCACACATAAGGATTTTTGCAAGAGCACGAAGACTAGAGCAACCAAATCCAAGGAGAGTAACCCTTGTCGAGAGCGTAACTTTCCTTTTCTGTAAGCTATAAGCCTTCTAAGGTTGTCAGTTGTATACTTCTTCTTTAATGAATGAAATTGACTCTGCCGCGTGATGCTGGTTCATTCAAAAAGATAAACTTACTTGTACATAGGGCCTAGTTTCGTTATAATCATATATATCCAAGATCCAAATCATTAAGAAATGAATCGCTCAGAAAGTTCATAAAGAAGCTAAAAGCTACCCAAAGAAAGATATAAATCCTTCACCCACCTTTTTGCAAATCTTCCCATATTGCCTTTAAGGCTACTTTTAGATGTGTGTACCCCACATGACAAATAGTAAATGAAAAATGAAAAGAAATATACTACCAAAGGTTGTCCAGTTGTCAATTTTTCCGCTAGCTACATCAATCAAAGGTTGCATGTGTCCGTTCGGTAGTCCAAACTTTTTATACAAAATACAAAATGCTTGGCGGTATTGACTTGGACTGGAGGTGCAGGGAGAATCAGGTGTGGGTGACGTGCTGTTATGTAGTATTGAGAATTTAACAACTTCCATGTCATTTTCCATCCCCTTCTTGGTCCAACCACTATGCATATGTATGTACTTAGAAATTATCTACGATGTTTTTATCGGAGATATTTCTTTCTCCATTTTTAAACCGCTGTGCAGAATTTATCATTTTATCGTCGCTTCAACAGAACAGCATAACAAATTCTCTTTCCCGCCGAAAACGTGGACGTTTCATATACGACGAGATTCATCCTGTCTGTTTCAACGTGACCTGTGAGCCGCCAACCTTGTGGGACCCACGCATCGACCCGGCCACGCCAGCACGACGGCGACTGCGGACCCCGTCGACCCCAGCGACGACGACGACGCTGACGAGCGTGCACATCGTCCAGCCGTGTGGCGATTACCAGTTGGACTGTAGATAATGAATAATGTGGGTGTTATCATGCGTTCAATCGATCGATGTGATAACTCATTTCTTTCGACGAGGAATAACCATGAGGGCCAATTCCACGCGTCACCGTGCTCACCATCGTGCATAACTAAAAAATATGCAAGAAAGTGAAAAAGGAAATATTCATATTTGTAAAAAATTACAAAGGCCGCGGTGGTGGTAACACTTGGGTGAATCTTGGTGGAATTGATTTTTTCTTTCGCATTTTCAAATCTCGTGCATTTTGCATGAGAAATGTACCGAAACATAGCAGGTGCAAATGCATCAAATTTTGAGAATGTGAGAATTAGAAAAATGAACTGAATTCCAAATATGTCCTCGTTTGAAATTTAATTTATTTGATAGAATTAAAGAGGGTCAAAGCTGAACTCAAGGTTCTCCAATTTAAACCAAAACGAAAGGTGAGCCCAGTCCATCTCAACTCAACCCAACTCACCTCCAGTTAGAAGATGGCGTTGGAAGCTCTTACGGCCCAAGCAACGGAGAGCCAGCCAGCCCAACTGGGTCTGAGAGAAAATCAATTATTGAACGAGCTGCTTCTTTTTTTATTTTGGAAAAAAAATGTTTTCAGCTCTTCTCTCCCCGGGTTTAGTAATGTCGAACGAGCTGCGATGCGAATCATGGCTGTCCGGGGGTATAACTTTTGAAGCTGAGGTGTGCATGCATGCATGCGGAGCATGATCCTCACGATCCCTTCGAGACCAAGTCAAACATCTCCGGCTCCTTCCGAACAAGACGTGGCGCCAAACATTCCCCCTCCCCCCTCTCTCCATCCCAGCGCGTTTCTCTCCCCTCCTTTCGCCTGCAACAAACACCTGATCTCGAGCTCCTCCACCTCTTCCATCTCTCTTTCTCTCTCCATTATTGCATTGCGCAGGGAAAGGAAAGAAACTCACAAAGCTCGAAGCCATGGTGATACCTCCTCCACCCCTCCAATCTCCGAGTCTTTGATCAATGCTGTGGTGTTATGTTAGCCCGTGCAACCATTATATCATGCCTTGATCACTGATGTATATGCTGCTGCGTACGTGCAGGCGAACTCTGCTTCCGGCCTCGCGGTGCACGACGCGTGCAAGGTCAAGTTCCGGGAGCTGAAGGCGCGTCGGAGCTTTCGGTTCATCGTGTTCAAGATCGACGAGAAGTCCATGGAGATCCAGGTGGAGCGCCTCGGGGAGCCCAGCCAGGGGTACGGCGACTTCACTGACAGCCTGCCCGCAGATGAGTGCCGCTACGCCATTTACGACCTCGACTTCACCACCGTCGAGAACTGCCAGAAGAGCAAGATATTCTTCTTCTCATGGTACTCTCTCTCCTTCCATAGGAATACGATCCTCATCATTTTGACAAAAAGAAATTTAAACCACCTCCAACTCCATGAATGAATATATATAACACAAACATTCGCAAATATATATATAGGTCTCCCGACACGGCGAGGACTCGGAGCAAGATGCTGTACGCCAGCTCCAAGGACAGGTTCAGGAGGGAGCTCGATGGCATCCAGTGTGAGATCCAGGCCACCGACCCCAGCGAGATGAGCCTTGACATCGTCAAGAGCCGAACCAACTGATCAAACTCAGAAGCAAAACAACAAGAGCAATGCATCTCATCAGACCCACCCATTAATCACGCATTGTCCATGAAACTATACGTTTTTCTTTCCTTACCGTAACATATATGTTTTGATTCCTGATGATTGTTCCATCACGTTTATTTCAACTCCAATCGTTCCAGTTTTCTTTCTTCTTGTATGGGGCATATATATGCTGATGCAATTTGTTGGTCATAAGAATGCATCTTGTCCATCATCTTTCTCTTAATATAGGCAATGTGCTATTGTTTTGAACAATTTCTGTACTGTCTCAGTATATATGCATGTATGATCTTCTGTATATCGAATTGTTAGTCGTTGGCACGTTACGTTATCCAGTCACGATTACAGATTCTTCTATCCTTTTCCTCAATTTTGGACAACAGGTACCGTCATTCAGAACCTGTAATTCGTCTGATCCAGCTTGGTTCTAGTACAAAAGGCGTCCGACAAAATCTAAAATTTTATCCAGCTCTGAACTGCAAATGTTGAGATATAGACACATACCACCAAAAAGGGCACACATAGCACAACCCAAATTTCCAGTAGCTTAAGGACACGATAATCTAACATTTTCTTCCTTCTACCAAATGTTCATCAAAGCTGCAGGTTACATTTCTCTAAAGAAAATGCTGGAGCAAACAGCTGCTGCCACACGTGATATCTTTATTCAGGATTAGCAGCATTTTTTCATCAATGACATAACACATCCCATCTCAAAACATTGTTATTTTGATGATAATATTTTTTACATACATTGACCTACAGTGTCCTAAGCTTGATATAATACAACTATGGTTGCTATACAAACCAAATAAAAAAGAAGATTATTACAGGAACCAAGAGTGTTTTTATACCCTGGGTTCACCTTTTAACTATACAGCCTTTTTTTTCATATCAGCTTATAGCCGGTAAACATCATAGTTATATGTCGTATTCCTGACTTATCTACTATTGCATCAGCAGAAGATTATTCACAGTAGCATTTACATTGTTTGTTCGCATCAAATCCTACAATGACATTAAAAAAAAAAAGATATGTCAGTGCATGTAAAAGTTTTAAGAATAACTTCAACTTCTGCAAAACAGATATGTACCTCCATAATTAACTCGTCAGGGATATGAGGTAAAACTTCCCGTACTCTATCTAGCATGGTGAGTAACTCTGACATACTTCCATGAACAGTTCCTGCTGTGCCTCGTAGCCGCAATCCAGCAGCAGGTGCACTATTAGGCAATGAGGATGATGATGGAGCAATAGAAGACGCTGACACTGGGTCAGGCCACAGGTTCCAGGTGCCATCGGTGTGCCCATAATTTTCAGATACAGAAGCCAACTGCCTCATCATCATCTGAACTCCGGTAAGCCCTACTGATCTCATTGCAGTTGAGGAACTCGGATTGTCCATCCCAGGGCTTGACCATTGTGGAACCCAGCTAGCATCCAGACCACCACCTCTGCAGCACCATAAAGGACGTATTATGGAATCAAATGTTGACATCTGTCGTAACCACACATACAAAACAATCATTTTAACTAATACTGGTCGTTGCATCACATTGTTTGGGCAAAGATGCAATTCGTCCATTTTTGTTTGAACAAATTACCCAAGTTCAGTTGTAACATCAACAATCATTCTAAAACATAAGCTAACTAACATTGGTCCTTGCGTCATATCGTTTGGTCAAAGATGCAACAAAATGAAGAAGACAGATCTCAAGATCAGCAACAAGACAACATCTTGAAATGAAACAACTTATTTTGACTAGACCTGGAAATGAGACAAAAAATATTTTCCAGAAACAATTTTAGAAAGTCAAACAAGTTGCTGGCAGGAACAGATCACGAAATGGAAAAACAAGGGAAACCGTTGGTGGCCAGATGGGAAAAGAAAGCAGGCCATAGGGTAATACTTGCTAATTCCATCTCCTAACCAAGCAATCATCACTCTCTTATGGAATGTGCCCAGCGGTATACAGTTCCCTAGTTTTCCACTGCTAAGACCCATGGCTCCAAAACTGGAGCAATAACTGATAGACAGATGATATTGTTTGTTCCACCAGTCAACAGGTGAGGTGCACTGATAACTTGATTCACCCTAGTCGGTGCAATGGGTTTATTTATATATCTCCTGTCTCGAAATGGAAGCAGAGTACAATTATCCTCTTATGTACTCCCTCCATATTTGAATCGATGACATTCAGACAGTGGTAGACAGTTTTTTTTGGGGTTCACTCTGGTCAAAATGACAAGGATTCTGGATTGGAGTATGAAATAAAATTATTCAGAAGCAGAATAGACCAAGCAAACCTACTTAAAATAATTAGTAAGCTATGACCGTCTATTGTATTAGCAAACGACATTCCTCAGCTCAATGCACAAAAACAATGAGAGATTAGCTCAAGGAGTACTAAAAAAAGAGCTCATGGCAATGGGACTATCATGGTAAGCAGCTAGAAAATGAAGGCCATATCTTTGAAATCCAACTATCGTAATGCCTGTTATAAAAATGAAAAGATGAATGCTAGAATTACAGTAACCTGCGAATTGCAGTATCTCAGACTCTCAGGTGGAGTAAATGGCATGCTACTGCTAAGGTAACCAGCAGCCAAGCACATCATTATAAAAGGTGAATGCAGTGAACAGATAAAAGTAAGATGATAGACAATCTAAGTAAATAACATACCTCCAACCAGTATCTGAAGTGTTCTGCTGTTCAACAGGAAGTTCATTACCAGGAACCCTCTGCTGAGTCAGCCCCATATTAAGCTGTTCTGCAATACGCTGAACATTTTCCACTTCTGCTGTCGTAGACCTCACATGCCCTTCAGATGAAAGAAAAAGTGGTCTTCGACAAGTTGGACAAGAGTAACCATCCATGAGCCCTTGATCTAACCTACACATAGTAGCAGAATGTAAGGGAGAGGAAGGATACAATTTACGGTACATATTACAGACACTGATGCTACGACAACAAATAGAACCATTACGCCAATGCTCCTGACTTTATAGGTAGATCCTCCAACATTACTCCATTCTCATATTCACAGCTACAGCTACTAATTCATCTGATACTCCCGACTGCTTATATGTAAGAGCTATAAAATCACTTTGATAGAAGCTGTTTAACTTATTCTCAAGTAAACCCATCATGTGTTTTGTGGCATTGTGGCGTCCTGTGGCGATCAACCCCCTTCACAGCACCTAGGCAACGACAAGGCATTGTGGTGTAACTAAAATTGTGGGCGTCCTCTGGTGACCCAGCACCCTCACAACGCCTAGATGACGATTAAGCGACGCCACAAAAACCATGATATCCATTTCGCAATTTTAAGTGCTCACTCAAATTGTACCTGGCCAATCCCATTATATTTTGATCAGAACTGGCTCCCACTATTTTCGGGACAAACATGTTTTTATTTTGGTCACATCTGCAAAGGGATTATCAAATTTCATTTGAAAGAAAAAACTCGGGAATCAGACCAAGTTAATACCCGAATCAGAGCACTAGTCTAAATATTTTCGATTTCATACACATCAGCTAGCAATTAGCATTAACATAGTTATTTCACAGCTGTTGCGGTACTTTCTCGCAAAACAGTAGAAAATGGAGCATCATTCCAACTAGAACGATGAGTCAAAAGGTTCTCATTACAAGATTACGGGCTTTGAACTGTATGGATATCAAGTTGCAATTGCACTAAAATAAAAGATGGCACATACCAGGATCGCAAGCAAGCTAGATGAAATAGATGGTTGCAGGACAACTTTTTAGCTCGAGCCATGGGTCCCTGCAATTTGCAGGAGCAATTAAAAATTCAGATACACAAGCAATCAAGAAACACAGTGAATCACTAGACAACGAAAATATTTACCCTGCAGATCGCACACTCATCATCATATGCGCAGATCTCATCATATGTAGCATCTGGAAGTGCTCCATCAAGTGAACTAAGTGCCTTCTGTAACTTGATGTAAGTCTTAATCCTCTTCAAAAATGTAACTATAAGAGCCTGAAATTTTAAATACAGTATAAGTACATCACCTTGAACATAGTCAGAAGGCGCTAATAAGTGTATGCTTCACTTACACGCAAGTTCAATAAGAGAACCGCGTCAACAAGATGAAATGCCATACCACGGAGCCAAAAGATCATTGAGTAATGACCAAGTGACATCGACAAGCTTATCAAGTCAATAGCAAAACCAAAATTCCTGATAAGCTTGCCTCTCAATTCAGAAAAAGAACCTGTAGTTACATTGCATGATTAGATCCCCAAAAAGTTGGAACACTTCAGAAAGAGCATGCATAAAGACTGGATAGTGGTTCTGCTCAACTTAAACTGAAAGAGACAATTCAACACAGCTCTTTGGCACAACAGCACAACATTAAAATAGCGAGTCACTAAGGATGGGGACAAGATGAAATTGAAAGCCAGTAACACATGTGAAAATGAAACCACCCCTTTCTACTATTCTTTACAAACTCCTCGTCATGAAATGACAAAAGTAACACGCTGACCATAGGAGTTATTTTGATTATTTGTTCTCTTTTCTTTTTTTTTTGTTTGGTTTTATATTGCTCGTTTCCCACGTCTCTTCTTCTTTGCCATCTTTCTTTTGTTTGTTTGTTTGCTCTTGTGCTTTGGTTCTTAGGGGTTTCATCTCTAGCCTACCCCAACTTGCTTGCGATTAAAGGCTTAGCTGCTGTTGTTGCCATGTCACCGTGTCACCCAAAACAACTCTAGATGCACGCAAGGTTGAAAAATGGAAGGTTTTGACAGTTGGGGGGTTCAAAAATTAAGCGACTTCATAATTGTAGGTTGAAAAAACAACTGGGCCAATAGTTGAGGGTTGCTAAATAAACTTTTTTCCTTAGAAATGAGTACTTGGATCATTTTTTCAAAGTCGACCTTTCATAAAGATGTGGATTTGAGTTTCAACTGTTTGTATGAATTCTAGGATGAGGTTCAATTTATATTTCTCTCCAGATTACAGACACAAGATTGATCCTGTGTGCACCAAATTTGTCAAATAACTCTGCAAATTGAATCATCAATCAATCACAGACAAGAAGATAATTGGACATCACCTGCTGCTTGCTTATACGATTTTTGGAAATAAAAAAACTCTGCACCACTATCCATAAGATGTCGCTGCCAAATGTCAAACAACTGGAATCCATGCACCATGATAGACTGCACAAAGATATTTAAATATGTGAGATAAGGCATGGAGAAATACAGAAGTAACAAACTAACCGAAGATAAGCCTTCATGAAAGCTTTGGAATGGCTGCTATCTTATAATACCTAAAAAGATTGCTTAGCAGATAAACTTTATTGACAGCTTTTTGGGAATGAAGTTACAACACTGCTTAGAAAGACTGCTTTTAAGGCTGTGGTACGTTCTACAACCTCGAACAAAAATATTTAACTATGCGCGATAAGGCACAGAGAAATTCAGAAGTAACAAACTAACAGAAGATAAACCTTCATGAAAGCTTTGGAATGTCTGTTATCTTATATAGTACCTATAAAAAGATTGCTTAGCAGACAGACTTTATTGACAGCTTTTGGGAATGAAGTTACAACACTGCATAGAAAGACAGCTTTTAAGGCTGTGGTACGTTCTACAACATTCAATAGGAAGAGTTTGTGTGCCTTAATGCATATCTGCAGAGCATGTGCTCCTCTCGGAGGATGTGATTGCAACTTGTTGATTATGTTTTACATGTAATGCTTATTCTAAAAAATAATTGTGAATGTAGATAGGTCTGACAGAATTATATGGTTTATTCCAATAGGTCATTTGAGATCTGTAGCAATGCATAGGTGCCCAGCTAGTAAATAAGAAAGATCATGATTCCACACTAAATAATCAAAGAAAGGACTTAAGGAGTCACAGTTCAAATGACTCTAGTTGAATTACCTGCAGTGTCTCAAAGGCAATACCAAGTGGCTCAAAGAACAGAAGCCAAAATAATTTGGAATTACAGGAGCTGCAGAAGCCTACACAAAGCCTCATCCTGGAGAAAGAAGAAAAATGATGTATGTGTTAATGTATTGAACAGAAAAGAACAAACAACATACTGAATAAAGTGGCCTAAATATTTTAACTGTATTCAGGGGCCGCATAGCATTGGAAGTATGGTATATATTAAATTGTCCATCAAATAACTTCATTATAAATAAATATGTGAGAATAATCATATATGTAATAAAATTATGTGTATCAATGAACAATTATCATAGTTGACAGACTATGGAAGGGTGCTTAAAACCCATATAACTTTTAATTGGACAACTTAATCATAAATGGTTTCAAATGCATGATGGAATCTGTTGCTCAGGTATTACCCTATATATAAACACTATCCCTATATTATATACAGGTACAGGAGCAATGTGGCTTGCTTGACTGCTAATTCTTTTTCAGTTTGTATCATACAGATAACAGACTACATGATATGTTCTATGCACAACAGCTACATTCCATGACTACAATAGAAATACAAAAACTCATTAACATGCCCATTTCCAAGTAGATTCCAGTTATTCAGTAATGTGGTTTGCTTATATATTCTCTCTGAGTGCTCACCAATTTTTCTTGTTCACTCTGCTTTCAAAGTACATTAGCTCTAGAAGCATTTGAAATAACCTCTAAAGTTGTTAAATTGCCCAGTATACAAAACACCCGCACACATAGGGATTTCTGTTCCTGATGGTAACCAGCAGGGTAACCCAGGGTTTAAGACAAAAACAATTCAAGTGCACATTTTGTATATCTCACAGGTTATGCATGTATGCAAATATATTTTCAAATGCACTGGAAATCCAGGAAACAACAATAGGCAAGCAAACAAACATTTGTGGACAGAACTTTCATACTCTATTTTTTTAGGCATTGTGTTAGGACAAAGGTGACAACAATTGTTTTCTTGATTCCTTGTCCTATTGCTGCACATATAACAGGAAGTGGTGGAATAAATGGGCAAATGCAGGTTAACCAGGGATAGTACCATAATATGTCAGTCGATAAAACCAGCAGCAACGCAGAATACACACGGAAATATTTTGATGGTGTTGCTGAGGGAGAAGCATTGAGTTGATCCAGACGTTCTTTGGCCAATGATTGAAACATCTGGATGTGACATGCATTTCAGTCCATGAGGTTGATAGAATTTCAGCAAAAAATGCACACAGTACCTTCAGTGAACAAAGAATGACCAACCAAGATGACCAAAGGATCATTTGCTGAGAACTAGGAGGCACTACCAGTGGGAGGAAAGTTCCCTGTAACACAACATAAAGTCATTGCATCACAAAAGATGTCCCAGATTCCTAGTAGTCATTTAGTTCAATTGCAGACCACATGCAAATAAATAAATGAATAACCAAATTTATATCACTTTTTAATAAATGGATGACAAGAAAGACAGCAAAAGGCATCTGAAGGATCAGCTTCAAATTAGGAGTTCCACTGTACAAAACTTTTGTACAGCATTTTAAGAATTGTTATTAGTTAAATCCATCAGTGGCTTCAATAAATTGTAGGGAATGGGTACATGCAGAAAATTATGAAGGATTTGGTAGTATCAAACCACATTCTCTAATTAACCAGCAATTTAACCCATTTAGTCCTCAATCTAAAGGTTTTTCCTCTTTCTTATGTTACAATCATTGGATGATAGTATGAACTGTGAACAATAGTATCAGCGCAAGGTTGCAATGTTAATATTAGAAGTACAAAACTACAATCAAATTCTCCTGTGTTGTCCAAGAAAAGAAATTACAGTTAAAGAATAACTGTATTTCACTGGAACTAAAAGATACATGAACATTTAAACATGCATAGTGGTGATAGCATCATCAAGAGATACACAGAAGTTCTCACGGATGCAGAAGTATCCTATTGCTTGGGTGTCACTAGCGCGTTAGACGAAAATAGCATCTTTACATACATTATAACAATGTTGTAAATGATTTGGTACATATAAATGCCATGTTCATTAAAAGGTTAAGCAACATAAATTTGCTACCAGGAAGATTGCTGGAAGAAGTTAAAACTTTCAAGCAATCCAATGCAAGAAGTACTCTTACAATGCCAAGCATGGTCACAAAATTGACCGAGAAATTACCTTGTAAATTACATAGTTAATGATGTTCTCCAAAACTTTTCTCGTCTCTAAAGAAGTTAGCTGAACAAAAAATAGGGTCTGCAGAAGTGGGGAAAAACAACAACATTAATACTTAGTTCTTGCTCTCTCAGATCGTGTGAGCAACATATGGCACCCACAAAGAGAGAAGTACAAAGCATCCTCTGAAACAATATAACAAGAATGGCAGCAGGTATTGATGCTATCTATCTATCTTGTCAACCCAGCCCACTAAGGCACACAATTTGACATTGAAATAGTGTCTTAGCCTCTATCAATATTACCATCAGGCATCTAGTAACTTTACTTGTATATTTTCTTTTGGCTTCATACAGATTAGATAAACGTGTACAGTAAGTTCCTTCCTTTTTCTTATAAATAAATAAACACAGTGGGAGCCTCTCCTACTGTTTTCGCGTAAAAAAAATATTACCATCAGGCAACCATGACAGTATAGTGACAATTTACCGCTATCGCCACAAGAATCAAAATATGAAACAGATGTTTATGCACATCTCATCACAGAGGCAAGCATTCCTCACTCGACTAAACACCATGAACTTTGCATTCTAGATTATTGCAGAGCTGCATAGGCTGTTGATTTTAGTAACTAGACTAGATGTCCCAACAGGCACCAACACTAACATTTTTCCAGCATATATTTATCCAACATTCGCTCAGAAACAGTAATCCTGGGTTCACAATTTTAGTAAACATGTTGATCAGCTGCTAATGCACCTCCATTTTGGATTTCAGCGTACCGTTTATGTAAGGTAAGCAAATTGCACGAGGTGGAGGAGCAAACAACGGCTCATCAATCCATCTAAAGTGTAGCAGCATACTACACAACAATCACACAAAGCTAGCTGACGCAATTAGTTTCTAGCGAGCCCCTAGCTGAACCAATCGCACGCACCTCCCTACAAATTAAAAACCAGGCACCTCAATCGAGAGGGGAGGCCGTCACCTTGAGCCCGAGGATGAGGAGGAGAAACACGTGCGCCGCCAGATTCGCCAGGAGCGCGACGGTGACCCGCGACCGCATCACGTCGGCGAGCCAGTCCCCACCGTCCCCCGCCGCGCGGGCCTCGTCGAGGACCGACGCCGCCCACCACTGCAGCGCAGCGGCGCTGGCCGCCGTGGAGGCGGCCGCGATGTGGAGAACGTTCACCGCCGCCATGCCGCGCGTCGCATCGGGTGTGCGGTCTAACCCTAGCGCGCGTCCCGATCCAGCGAGCGGGGTAAGAGAAAGAGGACGGAGAGGTGGCTTGGCGCTTTATTCGCGAGCCTAGGAAAGGGAAGAAGAGGCGATGCCGCGACGGCGAGACGGAAACGGAGGAGGGAGGACGACGAGGGGGGACAGAATTATTGCCGCGGCAGCACGGATATTTCCGATCGGACTAATTAAATTCTGTTAATAATTACTATTAGTACGGGATAAGATAGATATACAGTAGAAGCCAAAAATAAACGTTGGTGCCTTTATTTGACGGGGCTTAACTCGCTCATTTACGCTTTTCGGTTCTGCTACATTTAAATAATTGTGTTTCAGGTGTTATCTTTTTTTTTTTGAAATTTTGTTAGACCGACTCCAACAACGTCCTGCATTTTGGAGAGGCAAAATTTTATTTGGCTCACATCTACAGTGGTAAGGGAGCAACCCATTTATTGTTATATCCAATAAGAAGAGGCAAACACAAGAGGTAAAATAAACTTGAGGACCACGACGCGCGTCAGCAGCAGTTCGCCCGCCCGCAGCAGCCCACCCGCATCGCCCGCAGCTCATCGGCTGCAGCTCACCCGCCCGTAGCCCGCAGCTCGCCGGCCGCAGCAGGACACCGGCACTGTCTTCGACACGCTCGCGGCGCTCAAGCGGCCGACCCTCGCGCTCCTTCTGGGCGGCGCGCTGCTTGTCGTGCTCGACCTCAGGTGGACGCGTCGACGGCTGTGCCTTCTCCACGTGCTCCTCGGCGTGCTCCACGCGCTGTCGCGCCGAGCATCACCTCCGCCCGCGGGTGGTCGCCGAGCTCTGCCCGCACCGCCACCGAGCTCCGTTCGCGTCACTGCCTCCACCCGCACGTGGTCGTCGAGTTCCGCCCACGCCGTCGCTGAGCTCCGTCCCCGTCGCCGAGCTCCGTCCCCGTCGCCGCCTCCGCCTGCGCATGGCCGCCAAGCTCCGCCCGCACCGCCGTCGACCTTCGTCCGCGCAGTCGCCTCCGCCCGTGCTTGGTCGTCGAGCTCCGTTCGTGCCGCCGCCTCTGCCCGTGCGTGGTCGCCGAGTTCCGCCCGCGCCGCCGCTGAGCTCCGTCCGCGCCGCTGTCGCCGCCTGCGCATGGTCGTCGAGTTCCTCCCGCACCGCCGCCGAACTCCGTTTGCGCCGCCGTCTCCGCCCGCGCGTGGTCGCCGAGCTCCATCCGCGCTTGTTCGCCTCCCGCCGAGCTCCAGGGCAGCCCCGTCACCCCTTCGTTAGTCTCTCTTCCCCGCGCGTGCCCGCCTTGTCTCCTCCACGTGTCCCCGCCAACCCCTCTCGCTCGTACAAGATTGCATCTGAGGAGAGAGGAGAGCCCCCTCGCTCGTATAGGAATGACTCTCTTCTCTCCTCAGATATAAAATAACTCCATATTTACATGTTTTTGTTGAAGATGAATGCATGATGCACATTAGTGTTTGAAGAGACAAAAATATATTTACATGTTATTGTTAGAGTCAGCCTTAGAGGGGTTGGTTTGGCTACGAGGTGGGTATAGTTCTGATAACTCTTTCAGTCAAGGTGGTTTATGTGAAAATGCTGCTTCTGGAAGGAGCCCTCTGTGTGGCGCGCGCCGGCGTGGACCGTGGAGGTTGTTCGACGCGAGGTGGGGCCAGCGCGTCAGCGTGTACCTGAAAAGGCAGATTTGGTGAGCCCGTGGGGGGGCGGCCGTTCGGACCCACGTGGCAATAGTGGCAGTACGGTAGGGAACCCGTCACCGTTTGGGCGGCGCTGTCGAATCCTCGATTCTGTTCCCGCCCAAAGCCCCCAAAATCTCCTCTTCGCCCCTCAGAAAAAAAAACATCTCCTCTTCGCCGCCGCCGGCTCCCGTCCCCATGGACCCCGCCGACCGGAGCCGCTCCGTCTCGCCGCTGGAATCCGTGGCCGCCGCCTTCAAGTCCCGCGTCGTCGAGCTGCAGGACCTCGTCCTCGCCCGCAACAGTACGTTTCCTCTCCCCCCAACCCCCGCTCCCCAAAGTTCAAGCCCTAGGTGGGCCACTGACCTCGGTACGCATCCCCCCTCCCCCTCGGCTCGCAGTGTTCCCGGCGACGGTGACGCCCGACCTCGCCTCCGTGGACGCGACGGTCACGGCACTGGAATCGCAGGTCAAGGCCATCCGCAGCCGTCTCCAGGAGGAGCTGAACGCCATTCCCCGGGCCAAGGTATGGTTCTTCGCCCAATTCGCCATCGGATTGTCTGATATTGTTCTCCGTTGAGTGGTGATCTGTCTCCGGATGCTAAATTCCGCCAGTTGCTTCAGCAGAAGTAAGAACGAGTGGAGGTAAAATAGGCAATTTCACAAATTGTGAAATGGTGGTGTCTGACTGTTTGGTTACAACAGGGCTAGCTCAGCCTACTGTTGGGATGGACGATAGGGCTAGAGCTTAGTTTGGTGTCTTTGGATGGTGAAACTGGACCATGATTAACAATGATTTGAGCCCATGACATTTATCTCCGGTTGTCAAACCATGCAAACAAAATGGTTCCTTTCTGTGGAATATTTTTCAGTAAAATTGAGTAGAAGTATGGTGGAATCTTTTTGTTGGAAAGTATTCTCTTCCTCTTTTGGCCATTTCGTGGTTGCTCCTATCTTTCCTGAACCAATTCTGTCCAATCTGTTAGCAGTAAATTGCTGGTTGGTTGCTCATCTAGAGACCTCCTCATTGAACCCATGTGCAGAAGCTAGTCGAGCAGTCCATGAAGCAGCAGGAGAAGCTGCAACACATGCTTGCAAACTTACCTTCTGGGATGCATGAGGATGCCTTTGCTACACCTTGTGTGAAGGACGCATCAAGGTGGCATTAGGACAAGTGGTTTAGTGTATTTGTAAAAATTTATCTCTATTTATTTCTGCCTTCATGTAGCGATTAAAAATCATGTTATCTGTGTTCCAGGATGTCATCAAAGTGCTTTGATTTAGACTCAACTGTTCCACAAGTTATTGAGCGTGATTTCAAGATTTTGGAGGAGCCAGTTGCTGCTCCTAAGGTAAAGTTACTGTTCACACTACTGTATTTCTTTTACATGAAAGTTATGTTTTAAATGTTGCGTTCTTTGTGTCTGAGAAGAAGGGAAGAGAACCTGCACCTCGTTTGTACATCTCGGCTGAGGAGCTTGATTCATTATCTGCGTTAGTTCTCACTCTGCACTTCTTTTTTTTCCTCACTGCGTATGTATACAGTATACACTATCGGTCAAATCTGCACGTTGTTTTTATGTCTTGTGTATTATGTTGTCAATGTAGCTACATGAGGGGAAGACTAACTATGGAAAAGATTAACATTGCAATAAATGAGGTGGCTACATATGCAGATGCCAATGCCCATCTTGTTTCATGTCCTAAGAAAAAGGTATGTTTCATTCGCTTCGCCTTTTGACCGTGAATACCTGTTTCTTCTACTGTATGATTATCTGTTCTACTGTATGATTATCATTGTTCTTGCAGTTGTCAGAAGATACATGGGAGAAAGCTTTGGTAAGCTCTTTCAGATGTCATCAATCAGGTTTATCTCCTCATTTTTATTCAAAATTTTGTTCATTTATACTTTCTTCTCAGGAACTGAGAGATATAGCCGCGACTAAGGAAGTTAAAGGGAAACATTTCTTCCTGGAAACTGACTTAAAGGGCCCTGGTCTAAAACTTGACCATTCTGGGAAAGCTATTCTTACTGTGAGTATATACTACTTAATCACTTACTGTAAGTCTTATAATATTGAGGCAATAGCATGTGTTCAGATGATATTGTTTTATTCTAGTCACTGATATCACTGAGGTATATTTGTGATATAATGTGTGGCCTTTGTAAAAGCTTTTTATTTTAAATAAAATGTTGCACTTTAATAAACCATTACAAATTTGCAAATGCACCATCGAACTTCAGAAAGAGAAGTTTATATACTGTGGATCTGATTTTAGGAGGAAAATATAATATACTGTCAATGAAGGCACTATGTTTCAGCTGAACCAATAAATCATTGCATATATGCAGTGTTTGGTATTGCTATACACAAGGCTCGTTACACTTTTCATGCTACCTCATGATATAAAGCATTTTATTTAGCAAGCATTGCATTCTATAAGCTGCACTAGCGAGGGCATCCATTTAGCAAGCATTTTTGTCTTCTTGATAAAGTTTGCTATAACAGCTGTAAAAGTATATGCTGGAAATAAGTTTTGTAGGTGTGACATGCTTATTCATTCATCTACCACTATTGTCCAGGTCCTCCGTCATCTTGGCCGCATCCATGAAACTAGGATCAGGCACCACCGGGTCTTTATACTCTCAAACAAGACCTAAAAATCTCATGTGATTAGATATGGTGTGCATTCCCTTAGCACATTTAGCAGAACACATGTGTGCATGGAGATTTTTGCTATTGTACCATTTCAGAGACTGTCTCTGGGCTTTCCCCTTATACCATGACAACATGGAGCTTCCTCCTTATAGCATTATATTGTTATTCTTTTCCTTCGTATACCATTGGTTAGTGTTAGATTATTTTTACCTCTATCAGGGTACATACAAAGACAAAAATACCCTCTCATCTCTCTCACTTATAGCTGACTCATTTTTTCATCATAAGAGTCAGTTTGTAAGGCAAAAAAATTCAAAAAATTAAATAAATGACTAAGGTAAATCAAAAATCATAAAAAATTCTAGAAAATTCAAAAATGACATGCAAAGCATTTTCACATCACGTCCCTTCTCTTTTTCCAGAAAATTAAAAAAATGACATTACATTGCCTTTTTTTCCTTTCTTTTTCCTTCTCTTTTCCCTCTCATCTTCCCTCTTTCTCTCTCTTCCCGTCACTCTTGCGCGTGCCGCTGCCGGCCCAGAGCGCAGAGGGGCACGGGCTGCGGCGCGGGGGGGGGGGGGGGGGGGGGGGGTAGAGGGGCGCGGGCAAAGGCGCTGGGGGCGAGGTGGCAGATTAGTGGTAGCAGAGGGCGGCCGTGGTTGCCGGCCACCCTCCCTTCCTAACTCCTCTCCCTCCCCTTTCCTTCCTCCATGGCGCCGAGCTCCACTCCCTCCCCTTCCCTCGTCGAACTCCCCTCCCTCCCCTTCCCTTCCTCGAGCGCACGGGCGGGTGGGCGGGCCAACCGTGGGTCTTCGGGAGCACGTGAGTGGGCGGGCCAGCCGGAGGTGCCGAGCTCCCTCGTCTCAGTGGTCGCCGACCGGGTCCAGGTCGGGGTCGGGGCACGACGAAACGACGGCAGGGCGGCTGCTGTCGAAGGAAAGAGACGGGGGAGAGAGTTCGATCGATTCTGTTGGGTCAGCTGGAGACAAAGGAACATGAGGGTAGTTTAGTCTTTCTCCATATCCTTTTACAGTTATCTCAGATAAATTGTAATTATATTTTAACTAATGGTACATGAAGGAAGAGTATATAACAATCTAATGCTATAAGAGGGAACCCCATGTTATCATGGTATAAGGGGGAAGCCCAATCTCTAGAATGGTATTATGGCAAAAATCTCATGTGCATGTGGTCAACTAGATTAAAATTTAAATAGATGTCTGGAGTAACAAAATATGATGTTATCTAGACTCATGTGCAGATTGTTGCAGATGGTAGACAGGCTTATTGGATTGTAGCTGCCTAATGGTTATGATATTGTTTGTGACCAAGGACCGACTACTTCCTAGTCTATATCACAACAGGATTGTTGCATGTTTGCATGGAAGCAAAAGGCCTTATGTGTGAATTTTTCAACTGTTATTTGTTTTGAAGTTAAACTTATTATCTGTGTCTTTAGCTTGTATGCCAAGCATGAAATTGACGAAAACAGAAGTATGATATTTTCTATGTCGTATCATTCAGTTAGCTGTTTTTTTACATGTAATATTCAGTGGGGTCGGTATTCTCAGACCAAACTTTAAGCTTGAAAAAAAGTTTGAACTAAAAAATGCC
This sequence comes from Eleusine indica, assembly GCA_030378355.1. Taxonomy (NCBI): domain Eukaryota; kingdom Viridiplantae; phylum Streptophyta; class Magnoliopsida; order Poales; family Poaceae; genus Eleusine; species Eleusine indica. The sequence continues at coordinate 34,787,476 of CM059500.1, forward strand.
AACCTGATTAAAAAATTGTGCATCAACAAATCTGGCTTCAAAGTTTAGCGCCTAATCCATCATCAGTTCACCATTTAGGTCAACCGATGTACGTGGTTCATATAAAGTTTTCATGAAAGGCCGTTTGAGTTCTCAGCATTTGATGCACAAGCACCATTTGATGCAATGTGCACAAAATGCATCAGATCAGTTCGACCATTGGGGTCTATTATAGTGAACTATTAGTGTAGCTTTACTGGAGTGGAACTCGTCTCAGAGCATTTCGTGATATAATGAAAAGCCCATTTGGCGTTGGTCCAGATTCACGAAGAGGACAGCAAAGCTAGAACAAGCCTTTTTTTTTCTTTTAAGAATAAGAGTGAAATGCGCCGTAGGTCCCTAAACTGTTTAGTAACGGTCATAGGTTCATAAACTCTCAAAGTGATCATCTAGGTCTCTAAACTATTCTCGAATGTTCATCTAGTTCCACAAACTTTTTAGTGACCCTCTAGATTCATGATTTATTTATATTGTGCCGATTAGATCCACAATGTCCAGCCGCACTCCACTCGCCACGCCGCCGCACAACCACTCTCCACACGCGCCACCACCACCGCACAACCACTCTCCATGCGGGCACTGTCGAGTCTACACGACGATGCCAGATAGCAGCAGGTGCTCTATGTCCGTCTTGGCCTCGCCTTCACATTCGACCTCGCTCTCCTTGTCATAGCCTCGCCTTTCCATGACCGTTACTTATTACCCATGACGATGACTTGCCCTTTACCCGTGACGACAATCTTTCTTCCGTGCGTGATACCCTTGCGCATGTGACACGCTGTTGTCGTCACCGCCTGATGGGCAGACAGGCATGCCCGTGATCGAGGGGCACGGGCTACGGAGAGTGAGGCTGTCGTGAGTAGAGTGCTCCAGTTGCTAGCTGGCGTTGTCGTGTAGGCTGGGTGGCGCACGAATAGAGCGACTTTGCAGCAGTTGGGACACACGTGGAGAGCGACTGGACAACAGTAGTGTGGACCTGGTTGACACAAAATAAATAGATGATGGACCTATGGGGTCATTATAAAGTTTGTGGACCTGGATGACTATCTAGAAATAGTTTAGGGACCCAGATAGTCAGTTTGAGAGTTTATGAACCTAGATGAGCGTTACTAAATAGTTTAGGTACCCACGGTGCACTTTACTCTAAGAATAATACTTCCTTTGTTTAGGGTTTTGGGGGTGTGCCCATAGAACATGGTATGGGGACTATGGAGGCATTTTGGGAAATAAGGAAGTGCAAGCATTATCCAAATATCCTTAGCTTAGGGCCTGTTTGTTTTCCAGCTAGATTATATAATCTGGATTATACTGTTAGATTATATAATGTTGATTATATAATCTGAATGGAGGTGTTTGTTTACCCAAATTATTACTACTTAGATTATTTGTTTTCAACATAAAAGACAACAATGCCCCTGGTCTTTTCTTCTTCCATGTGTTTCTCTTCCAATCTCCTTTCAAAAAAAAAAGTTCTTCCAATCTCACTGACGTCGTCGTCGCGAGCCCATTGACTGCAACCACCTCCTCCCGCCCGATCGCCTCACTAGCGCCCCTTTGACCGCCGCCGCGAGCTTGCTTGCCCGCGACCACCGCCGCAAGCGGTAGCCCACCTCTTCACGCCCAACCGCCTCCCCTCAGCCGCTGTTGGTATTTCTTACGATTACAAATAAATCCGCAAGTGCACGAATACCGATGTAGTATTTCACCCAGGAGTATTGCAGGTTATCGAATCACAAGGAACGTGTGTATCCTAATCTTCATGTCTTGTTCTTCCAAGGACACCAAGAACTTGGTAGGCTTGTGTAGAGAGGTTTCCTATGGATAAGAATCCTAATAAAGAGTAGGTTTAATCCTGAATATTGCTTATTTCAAGTACTGACTTACCCCTGGTCTACCAGGCGACTCCGGCTTATAACTATACTACGTACCCGAACGGGGAGGATCACTAAGAGCGGATAGGGTTGTCACCACCTACCGTCTACCCCTACAACTATAGAGTACGCAACAAACAAAGGTAATATCTAGCCTAGACATCACGCATACGCTATCAATTACTACTCTAACTTTGGTCGAGAACTTCCTTCTTTATCCAGAGTCTTATAGCTAGAGTACTCACTATTACTAATGAACGATGATCCCGCAAGCAACTAAGAAATAAAACTTACTTAAATAAGAAACTTAAACACCATAAAGCAAATACAAAGACTTAATAGAAATGACAAGCATCCATCGAGGTACAAGCGTGGGGAAGATTGCCAACAAGCCCGGCTCCTCCCCGAACTCTCCCTTACTCTCTCCCTATTTTCTAAGCACTTTGGCAGTGCTAAAGTCTTTTGAGTGGAGCTCTAAACTCTCTTCTTCAGGTCAGTTGAGTGTGAAGCCTCCCCTCTCTTTATATAGGGGCCATAGGTCGGTACTGGAGCGTAACCTCCATGGAACCTCGACGCATTGACTTCAGGAAATGAACGAGGAAGTGACACATGGAAGCTCAGGCCGAACCGCCTCAAGACCAGGTCGGGCGACCAAGGGGGGAGGTCGGCCGACCTAGCCCTAAGCCCGTTGGCCTTGTGCTTTTGCGGGGTGGCTGATAGGTGGACCTCATCCTGTTTTATGTCAGTGTTCTCATGAGTTGCACGAGGAATCCTATGTATCCACGTATACAATCCTTGTGTTGGCTCCTGATTGGCCGGATTAGTATTTTCTTAGATTGATGATGTGGATTTACCCATAATTCATGGATAATTCACCTGCACTTAAATATTCACCTACACTTGTGGAATTTGTTAGTAGTGAACTCCTACCACTATGTTGCTTAATCATTTTGGCTCTTTAATACAGGTAATTGACGGTCAAATTTGGTATTTAAGGACCATCAATTGCCACCGCCTCCTCGTGCCCAACCGCCTCCCCTCCGACCACCGCCGCGAGCCCGCCTACCTGCCGCTGCAGGCGGCAGCGCGCCTCCTCACGCCCGATCGCCTCCGCTTCGGCCGCTGCGACGCGCGCAGCTTGCCTCCTCCTCGTCGTGCGTGTAGCCCGTCTCTCCGTTGCCGCTTGCGCAGACTACCTCCCCTCCGACGTCTTCCTGCGCACCCACCCGCCACGTCCCCGTTGGCGCCTCGCCCGCCGACCACGCTCCTGCCTCGTCGAGCTCTCTCCTCCCTCACTTGTAGCAGACGGGAGGAAAAATAGATTGGGAAGAAGATGAGGAAAAAATAGAACGAAGGGGGTATGTACATAACCAGTGGCATGGTGGGCAATTTCTATCAAAAAGACCAGAGACGGTGGGTCTTTTACCAAAATAATCTGAAATAAGCTCATGTTGAGGAGATTATGAGATTATCATAATCTGGCCTTCAAGATTATATAATCTATCCAATAATCTGGCCTGTTTGTTTGCCATCTAGACTATTTGAACTAGATTATATAATATGGGTGGATTATTGAAAGTTGGCTAGAGAGGGGGGGGGGGGGGTGAATAGGCAATCTAAAATAATTCCTGAAAAACAGCACTTGACACAAGTCAAACAGATGTTGATGGAACTTCACCCAATCTCCTTTCAAAGTTAATGAAATGCGGATAAAGAAGGAGAAAGAGATACAATACTTGACCAAGGTGAAGCTAGCATGAAGTGAATTGCAATTCCTACAAAGAGTGCTAACAAACCAATACAATTATAGAGAGCACAATAATGAAAGAAATACAAAAGCACAATAATGAAATGTGGGAATGTAAAGAGAGACACAAGGATTTAACTCGAGGTTCAACGACCATACTAAGTAGTCCCTATGTCCTCGTTGAGGAGCCACACAAAGTGGCCGGGTCTCTCTCAACCCTTTTCCCCGCCAAGCAATCACAAAGATCGTGCTCGGTTTTCTTTCTTCACTTGATTATTTTCCTCCGGAGATGAATCACACCTTCACAAACGTCCTTGTCTCACCACAACATGTTGGGAGCTCAAGGACGACGCCTAGCCATCAAGGAGACCAAGTCTCCAAGAGTAAAAAGTAAATCAATTCTTGATTGGGGAGGGAAAGATGTGCTCAAGCTTTTGAGTGGATGGATTTAATCTTTTTGTGATTGGATCTATCTCACTTTACTTGGAATCTCAAGAACAAGTCTAGGAGTGAGAGGGGAGAGCTCTAGCTGAAGAATGAGTGGAATGCCAAAGTGTACAACCCTTCCCACAGGGGAAGGGATAGGTTATATATAGAGCTCTCTTTAAAACTAGCCGTTGGAGAGATTCCAGAGATTGACGGAACTTCTGTGATTGATCACGGAACTTCCATCATTTCAAAAAGAGCCGTTGCGCGCTAGGATTTCAACTGAGCCAGAGTCGACGGAACTTCCATGAGGGAACTCTCGGAACTTCCGTAGCTCTCGGGTTGCAAGACAAGAAGGGTTTGGGACTGACAGAAGTTCCGTCAAGGGGGTGACGGATCTTCCATCACTCTCTGTTTGACTCAGAATTGGGGTTGGTTCTTATTGGCTTTTGATGGCTACACTTTTCTCAAGGATTTTTTTGTTGGCTTGAGCACTTAACTTTCCCTTCTTAGCACGATTAGTTTTTCCTTCTTGATAGTTCAGCATACCTATGACTCGATTAAAACAAAACAAAACTTGAAGCACTTGAGTCCATTTTTCTTTTCTTCCTTTTTGGAGTAATAGATCATCTTGCAAATGTGGGATTGAGTAACAATTTGATTATCTACACATTTACTGAATGAATATTGTTAGCACAGTTTTAATCTTTCGTCATCGTACACCAAAACCCACTAGGGGATCCTAGATGCATCTTCAATCTCTCCCTTTTTGGTGATTAATGATAATAGATTAAAAAGGATATAAAAGAGATAAAAATATAGCGGAACTCCCCCTAAAGATGTGCATGAGTCAAAAAACATGTGAAGGAGCTCCCCCTATATTTTGCAATGAGTGAGGTGCCTAAAAGTGTACAAGTGTGCAATATGTGAAAAGCAATAAACCAACAACACACTTAGCACAAACAACACATCTATGCAATAAAGCAAGCACCACACAACCATATATCATTATGAATATTACAACGAGGTTCACAAATAGTTTTCAAGCACACAAAGCAATAGAAAGGGTACTTGTTCATAGGTTCATCACTATCCTATTGCACAAGATAGAAGAAAGAGACACATGCTAGCATATCCTTTTTCAAAGCTTTTCTTCTCTCCCCCTTTGGCATCAAAACACCAAAAAGAAGGAAAAGAGAAGAGACGATCTTAGAAAAGGAATCACTCATCGTCATCCTCGGTGTCCTCATCTTTTTCTTCATCATCCCGATGTGGCGGCGGAGGAGCAGAGGATGGTCCAGGTGCAGCAGTGGATGGCCTAGGAGATACATCATCTCAATCATAGGCTGCAAAGGGGTCTTCAAAGACCGGTGGCTCACCATCGGGCTCACACTCGGAGCCATATGGAGACACGTCATGGCCTTGTGCCCTTTGGTCCCTCTTGTAGCGTCGCACTTGCTTCTTGATTCTCCTCTTGTTCTCCCAATTTCCCTTTGCATTAAAGCAACAAGTAGTGAAGATGCTTTTGAGGAAGAAAACAATGGGAGAAGATGGACGGCGAGGAGGCTCCGAAGGAGGCTGAGCTGAAGAAAATGCTCTAGCTATTGCTGCTGCTTCTCTCTCAGCTACTATCTCAGCATGAGCACGGGCAAGACTTGTTCTCTTGGAGGTAGAGAGTCCAGGTGGAGTTGGATCAACTGGGCGAAGCTCATGTTGCACTCTTGGTCACAAAGGAAGATGCTTACATTCCTTCTCAAATACTAGCCCAGTTTCAGCTTCAATCATCCGCATAAGATAGGGAGCATATGGAATAACTCTCCTTGTGTCAATAGATGACATCTGAATATCATTTGTGATGAAGTCCATCACACAAAACGGAGTGGCGTCCGGTGCAAATCTTGCACGGATGTTTTTGGAAGACTCCACTATAGCTGTAGCATATCCACCCTTAGGTGCAATGGTGACTCTCAGCATCCAGTTAAGTGTGAAGTAGAAATTATGAAGGCCATTAGTTGTGCCAAACACATTCGGACACTTCTCATAGTACATGGAGGCCATGTCCTTTTCATTCATCACAGCTTCATTAGAGATGATTTCCCTTTTATGATCCTCACTTCCTTGGAAGAAGTAGCTAGCAAATTTACTGGCCGAGACCGAACACTCCACACCTTGTGTCCTCCAATGGAGAGTGCCCTTGGCATCAAGAAAGAGAGTAGAGTAGAACTGACAAATGACCTCCTCATTCCAATCATAGTTGAAACCCATAAGGTCATACACACCTCGATCCTTGCAAACTTGGATGATACCTTTGAACACTTGATTATCCTTTGATTCCAAGTAGGACCAATCGATCCATTGGCGTGTTGCCAATCTATTCTTCCGGTTCTTGTTAATAAGCATAGACATGTAGTAATCTTGTTGGAACCAAGTGTAGAACCGGTAGTTGGTGGCTTCTTGCTCCTCCACTAGCATAGGATTTTGCTTTCTTGCCTCAATGAGAGCATCAAGGTCCTTCTTGTAGTCCTTGTACACATAGTCATTTGGATAGACAGGGGCACAGACACAAAGGTCCTCAACAACCTCCATTGATCCACTTCTAACTCCCTTCCATGCCCGGGAACTTGTCTCCTTGGCTGGTCCCTTTCCTTTATTACGAGCTCTCCGAGGAGGGAGAGATCCTCCTTGCTCAACTCTCACAATCTGAGTAGCTCCACTTGGCCCTTGATCTCGATGCCTCAAAGCAACAACTTTCCTTCTCTTTGAGCTTGGCACTAGGTCTTCACTTGATGAGGAGGAGTGATGAATCTCCTCATCACACCCCTCTGTTGGCGTGTTGGAAGCATACTTGATCCTCACCAACTTTCACTACTAAGACGGTATAAAGATTTAGGTATGAGTCACAAGCAAGGAGGAAGAAGCAAGCAAAAAATTTAGTGCACTGTACTACAGGTGACGGAAGTTCCGTCATGACGAAAATTCTGGCAGAACTTCCGCCGTTTATAGTTTGCACTAAATTCAATCTAGCTCCTAAATCCTATCGCGACAGCTCAAATGCCTCTAGAAGATGATAGACTAGACATAAGGGACCCAACCTATCCAAAGGAAACGAGGACATTTGAACGTTTGACCTAAAATGCAAAATTTAGGGTCAAGTTCATATCTAGGTCAAGGAAAAAGAGGAAATCGATGGAGATGTTGGAACTTCCATGAGGGAGGAGCCAAGTCTCCACCATCTTGATCAACTTCACTGGAGGAAGCTCCAAATCGCCGCAAATCGCCACTAGGGTTAAGGAGGTGGAGAGAGAAATGAAAAAGAGGAAATGACCGGTTGGATAAGGAAGAAAGGGGTCGTCGGGCCCTTTAACCTAGGAGTGACGGAAGTTTTGTCATTGGGTGACGAAAGTTCCATCGCTCTTGGGTTGGGGCAGACAGAACAGATTGGTTAGAAACTCACGGAAGTTCTCAAAGAACTTCCGTGACCCTCGGGTTTCAAAAGGCCAAGCACGACAGAAGTTCCGTCATTGGGTGACGGAAGTTCCGTCATTCTCTATTTGAAACAAAAAACTTCTCTCCAACTCTGAACTTTTTAACAAGTTAATAGGGATTAAATAAGGCTTGTTTTCTCTTGTGAATAGTAACAATCAACCAGTCAAAACTATATTCACAAGTATCAACAATATGATCTATTGATCAAAGTCATCATTTGTTTTTGAAACCAAAGACATGAAGAAATTTGAAAGAATTTAGTTTCAAAGAATTTTTGCATAAGCATCATTACACCAAACAATGTACAAGGTTCTATTCCACATTGGATGAATCCAAGATATTTAGCTCACTCCTAAGCTCACAAAATCGCTTTTCATCTAGGGGCTTGGTAAAGTATCGGCTAATTGTTTATCGGTTCTCACATAGCTAATCTCAATATCCCCTTTTATAGAATGATCTCCCAAGAAGTGGTGTCGGATATCTATATGCTTAGTCCTATTATGATCAATGGGGTTATATGCAATCATGATGGCACTCTCATTGTTACATAGGAGGGGAACTTTGGTCATAGGTTATCCAAAGTTCTTTAGAGTTTGTCGCATCCAAAGTAGTTGAGCACAACAACTTCCGGCTGCGACATACTCTGCTTCGGCTGTGGAGAGAGCAACGGAGTTTTGTTTCTTGGAAGACCATGACACAAGGGACCTACCCAAGAATTGATAAGTCCTGGAGGTACTCTTCCTATCCACCTTACATCCGGCGTAGTCGCCATCGAAATAACCGACTACCTTGAACTTGGAACCCTTTGGGTACCATAATCCTAGGTTGGGTGTGTGAATTAAATATCTCAATATCCTTTTGACAACCACTAAGTGACTTTTCTTCGGAGCCACTTGGAACCTTGCACACATGCACACACTAAACATGATATCGGGCCTAGATGCACAAAGATAAAGCAAAGAGCCAATCATGGATCGGTGTACCTTTTGATCCACGGGCTTACCGTTTACATCTAGTCCGAGGTGTCCATTTGTCTTCATGGGAGTCTTGTTTGGTTTTGCATTCTCCATGTCAAACTTCTTGAGTATATCTTGAGTGTACTTGGTTTGACTTATGAATGTTCCTTCTTCAAGTTGTTTGACTTGAAAACCTAGAAAGAACTTCAACTCCCTCATCATGGACATATCAAATTTCCTAGTCATAATCTTAGCAAACTCATCACAAAAAGAATGATTAGTAGAACCAAATATAATGTCATCAACATATATTTGGCACACATTAATTATTATCAACTTTTCTTGTGAAGGGAGTTGAATCGGCCTTGCCAATTGTGAAGCCTTTGTTGATCAAATATCTCTTGAGGTGTTCATACCAAGCTCTAGGAGCTTGCTTGAGGCCGTAGAGAGCTTTGTGAAGCTTGTAGACATGGTTTGGCTTCTTTGGGTCTTCAAACCCCGAAGGTTGTTGTGCATACACCTCTTGTTGAATGGGGCCATTAAGAAATGCACTTTTCACATCCATTTGAAAAAGCTTAAAACCATGGTGAGTAGCATAGGCAAGTAAAATATGAATTGACTCAAGCCTAGCTACGGGTGCATAAGTTTCACCAAAGTCCAAACCTTCAATTTGTGAGTAGCCTTTAGCAATAAGTCTTGCCTTGTTTCTTACCACCACACCATACTCATCTTGCTTGTTGCGGAACACCCATTTTGTACGTACAATATTTTGCTTGGGTCTTTCCACCAATGACCACACCTTGTTTCTCTCAAAGTTTTGTAACTCTTCTTGCATGACCATCACCCAATCCGAGTCTTGTAGTGCTTGTTCCACCCTAAGGGGTTCCATAGAGGAAACAAACGAGTAACGATGAGAAAATGTAGCCATTCGAGATCGAGTAGTTACCCCTCTTTGGATATCACCAAGAATGTTGTCAATGGGGTGATCCTTTTGAATGCTTTGTCGGACTCGTGGGTGTATGGGTCTAGATGCATCTTCTTCTTCTTGATTGTTCATGTCTTGAGTATCATCCACACCATCATCTTGAACTTGATCTTGGTCATCGCCTTGAGCATGATCGTCACAATGATCTTGGCCATTTCCTTGATCTTGTTCATCTTGTGGAGGAGACTCGTCTAGGTTTAAGGAAGATGGTTCATCTTGACTTGAGTTTGGATCTTGTGGTATTATTTCACCAATAGCCAAGTTCCTTATTGCATCACAAGGAGCTTCATCACCTACATCACTTGGATTAACTTGCTCTACTTGAGAGCCATTAGATTCATCAAATTGCATATACCGGGTTATTTCAACAGCTCCGGTGTCTTTGTTAAAGACACGATATGCATAGACATTAGTTCCATAACCAAGGAGGGAACCTTCATGAGTCTTGGGAGCAAATTTAGAAGATTTGGGTTTCTTGTTAAGAATAAAGCACTTGCTCCCAAAAACTCAAAAATACGAAACATTTAGAAGGTTACCGGTGAGAAGCTCATATGGTGTTTTCTTCAAGATCTTGTGAAGATATAATCTATTTGTTGCATGGCATGCGGTGTTGTTGGCTTCGGCTCAAAAGGTGTTCGGTGTCTTGTACTCATCAAGCATTGTTCTTGCCATCTCTATGAGTGTGCGGTTCTTTCTTTCAGATACACCATTTTGTTGTGGAGTGTCTGGAGCAGAGAATTCTTGCTTGATGCCTTCTTCATCAAGATATTCTTGTTGACACGAAAAACGTCCTCGTGAGCTAACACACTGAGATTCCAAGTCCGAGGCGTGCCAGTCAATTTGACCTGTAAATTGACAAGGATAAAAACAAAACGTCAAATTACCAGGTAGAATCGGCAACGAGTACCGATTGTTTGAAAGTAACAGCCTTGAAGCCGATACGGATATGAGACAAACGGCCAACGTGAATCTGCCGATTATCTGAGAGTGTAATCTCGATCAGATCTGTGGAAAGATGAATCTAACTGGTATCACACGATGGCGTCTGAAACAGTATTTAATCGGCTGTGGATTGGAAAACCAACCTAGCCTAAAGCAACGGTTCCAAACCAGATAAAGGGTGATAAAAGCTTAGAAACAACAAGAAAAACCTGCCGATCTAATCTAATATCGATAAATTGTGAATAAATCTAGACGAAACGACAACGATGCGCCCCAAGTTAAAGCCTAGAAAGTATTCGGTAAAATGGAACTTACCAGCAAGCAGCGGATCGATGCGATCGTGCAAGCTCGAAGAACTCGTGAAAAGAGAAAAGCAGCGAAGTCACCGAGTATGAAAAAGTAGATGCGAAGAACGTAAAGGGTTTTTTGTATTTGGTGTGTAACATCTTTTTCTCGACCCCTCGGGTCGCTATTTATACCCTTGTTACAGGTCCCCAAGTCGATTATGACAAAATCTCAACTTTCTATCTCTAAAACACAACTATTCCTAAAAATATACTCCCTAAGAATAAAGACTCTTTTACAACTTAAGACATTCTTTCCAGATCCGATTTAATCTCGTAGACGACCACTGGCATCGTACTGGTATCAAACCCAAACTCTTACGCAACCTTTCCTTAAATCGGCAGCCCGGCCTGTCTTTCCTAAAAGAATCGGCATCTTCCCAATCGATAACCAGACAAAATCGGCAACTTCTCTCTTCTTAACCGATCGGGATTCTCCCAGTGAAACGACTCTTCCTCCAATTCTTCCTCTCGAAGCCAAGCCTGACACGTGTCAAAAAACGGTGTCAACACATGCCCCCCAGTTTCGGAATAAAATAATCCTTTTTGTTTTGAAACTTTCTCTGTCATGATTACATCTTCTGAACCGAAACGATTTCAAAACTCGCGCCTAGTTCGGACGGCTGTTTTGAAGTTTCCATATTGTCCCCGCCAGACCAAGACTATAAGTATTCCAGCCGTCTTCAACCTCAGCTCCTATCTTCGCCCTCAACGCCTCCGCCTCTTCGACTTCGCTCTTACGCGCACTAGAGCTTGAAGTCCCTACTTTTGGCGCCGAGATGAGTTCATCGACTCCTCCAACGGCGGCGCACGCCACCACTGACTTTATTCCGGAGGTACGTTTACCCAAATCCTCGACCGATCTCCTTCCCCAAATTGTCTTCTTGCTGATTTTTTCTCGTTTTCCCCTCTCTTCTTAGGCCTTGAGAGACAACCTCACAGTCCCAATCCCTGACAAACCTGGTTTCGTATGCCTCGGTCGTATGGGTAATCCAGATCCCACAGATCTAATCAATGCCGAAACCCTACGGATCCCTTTCAAATCCAGTGAGATGAATCTTGACCAGTGGAACTCGACCTTTAGGTCTTGGCCAAATGTTACCCCTGGGTGGAAAAAATGGTACATCAGGATGGCCAACTCCAAAAGGTATACCTGGGAGAAATCCAAAATCAGCCAATGTATAACCCTGTCAATTGCCAATATAGAAAGGAACGAGCCCTTGTTGATTGCAGCCTCTCACTTTTGGTCTGACACTCTGAATGCCTTCTTGTTCGGCCATGGTCCCATGACCCCAACATTGGCTGATGTTCTGATGCTCACTGGTCTAGATATTACTTCTTCAGATCCTACCTTGAACAAGACCACATTTAAACTCAAGTATAGGGGCATCGGTGGCTGGAAAGGTTACATCAGTGAGAATGCCAAAACCGGATCCATAGATCAGAGGGAACACGCCGCCTTCTTAAATATGTGGTTGGATAAGTATGTCTTTTGCGAGAAATCAGCGGGCCCCACTATAGCTTATCTTTCTTTGGCCGAAAGATTGGCTATGGGCGATTCTTTCCCCTTAGGCCGATACTTGCTAGGATCGGTATATAACCTTCTGCATCAGATTGCCTGCAAACTTTTATCAGGAGATCCAATCGGTAACTTAGGCGGTCCTTGGTGGTTTCTGAATTTGTGGCTCAATCGGTATCTGCAAACACCTCTAGGTTATGATCTCAGAACCTTAAAATTCCCAACTGATGACCGTGAGGAAGCAGCTCCGCAGACTCGCCGATGCACATCTTATGGGGAGGCCATGGTAATGGTTTCAGCTCCGGCAGCCAGTGTTACCGATTACTTTAGAATGCTCTACAACGGCCTTGTCTCTAAACATATCATCTGGTTTGCATATATGGATAGTGAGGATCTTTTCGAGAACCCTTTGTTCTTCAACTTTGAATCCATCACTTCGGATGATACCAGCAGAGAGAATTTCTCAATCGTGATCTCACCAGGCATACTTCCAGTTGGTTTCTTTGGTGGAAAGGGACAGCCTTCTTCTTATGAGTTCTACTATCCATCGGCTAGCGCGCGTCAGCTGTGTATGGGCCAGCTGCCAATCAAGCCGTCGCTTGCCGATTTAGTCAAGACCAGAGGAGAAGTTACTTCAGGCGTCGAGCGTGACCGATTGAAGAACTTGATACCGACGCCAATCAGTCCTGACCTGTCAACATGGCAACTAATAAGCTTTACCACAGAACCGTATAGACAGTGGTGATCAGAATGGAGAAAGCATCTCTTCAATATGCCGGCGACTGTGTATTGCAAGAAATTCGATCCTTCATTTGAGTCTCCTGAACCGGTACATACTTCTCCTTATGACATCTTTTCCACATTCTGCATTTTCCTTTTCAGTAACTAACTCCATCGTGTTGATCTAATAGGAAAAAGAATCCCCGATTCCAACTAAGGGTCCGACTGGCATCGAAATCGACTACGATCGGCCACATAAAGTTTCTCGCATCGGTTTTAAAGCCCCTTCAATTCAAGACATCTTGAAGGGAAGAGTAGAAAAGCTCGTGAAAATCATCACCCAAAAATGGAAGCTTCTCTCTTCCAAGACTGGTCAGAAGACGAAGGCGGCCAAGGTCACAACTTCTTCATTGGTAAGTTACCAGGCACCTCTGATCATCAGACATTCATCTCATGTAAACTGCTGCTCTCTTACTAGGATTTTTTGATCTGTAGGCACCATCGGTTCAAGCAGACACTGTCCAACCATCTACCGATGAGAATATACCGATGACGATTGATGCGAGGCCAATTTGCAGAGAATTCCCGCCAGTACCTGGAGAAACTCCAATGATAGAGGTGCTATCAGACTCATCGGCTTCTCTTGCCGATCCACAGTTATCTTTTCAAACCTTATCGCATCTCCCAGAATTAATTATCATATTTTGACCTCCTTAATTACTTGCCAGATTCTCTTGCTGAGCATGCCAGTTCCCATCCCATCGCATGCCGATGAAATTAGGCTTAAAATGGTACCATCTGCGAACTTTACCTTGATGATGCACTTCTCAAAATATGAATCTCATATCGATTTTTAATTGCACAGGCTCAGGACACTCCGGACAACAGCCTCTTCTCTTTCCATGTTGAATATGAAGAGGAGGATGATGCATCAAGCTCTCAAACCATCCCTGCACTGTCAGAAGAGTCCAAGGAGAAGCTCCAAGCCATGTTGAATTTCCTTGATCAAGACATCGAACAGTTGGTCCAAAACGCTGAGCCTGTTCGGCAATTACTCCTCGCTCTTAAAGGACATTTGACTTCTGAGGCGGAAGAAGCGATTATTCCAGCTGCATATATCGAAGGCCATCAATTCCAAGTGTTGAAGGCCAAGCAAAGAATTGCCGATCGCCTACAACAGGAGCAGTTGTCCAAGGAAAATGCTTCTTATGAAGCTCTAGTGGCCGATATTCGCAACAGGATCGACCTTCTGAACTCCTCTCGTTCCCTTATTGTTAATGAAATCGATCGGCTAAAGGCAAAGCGGGCAGCGTTGATGAAGGAGCTGGGCGAAATTGGCAATGCTATTGCCGAGGAAGAAGAAAAATTGCTCAACTTGCCGGAGACCATCGCCAACCTTGAGGCAGAGAAGAATACCCATGCACGTGAAGCGTATCGGCTACATAAGAGGATGAAGCCGATCCCAGGCACTGCCGATGCCGATGCCCAAGAAATTGCCGACGTAGATCAAATCCGCCTGCTTGCGATGGACGCCATCCGCTCACTGTTGGGCGTGTAAAATCATTTACTCTGTTAAAACTTAATCTTCGAGTCCAAACGGTCAAAAACGTATCTTATTATTTACTCCTTCCTGCATGTTTTTCTCTGAAGCCTTTTGACCGTTGTCCCTCCATCGCCTTCTTTCACACCCAACGGTAGAACTCCCGGCCTATAAATCCTTCGAGCAAAAACTTAGAATCCACCATACCTCCTCTGATTACCTTAACTTTTGCGCAATGTCTTACTCATCTTCTTCGGTTAACCAGGTATGGCTTTGCTAGCAGTTGACTTATCTTACTCGAAACACTATTCTTAAACCTTCTCGTTTTGTTGTTCAGCCTTCAAATGCCATCAAAGAATATCTCGTCATACTCCTGGATGAGATTCAAACCGGCAAAGCGCTCTCAAAGCAAGATGAAGACTTCATTAAAGGAAATGAAGCTTTAGCTCGAGACTTTTATCCGGCTGATATATTAGCAACCATCTTTGCAAAGGACCATCAAGTTGAAGACCCAAAAGCTCATCAGACGCCAGGGCCGAGCTCCTATAAAGAAGATGGTGGATCAAGAAAGGATGATATTGATCCCGAAGCAATAAAGTCAATTATGAAATTTATAAACTCAGTGTAACCCCTTAATATATATTTCCTCCTGCCGAAACTGCAAATCGGCATAATTGTAATAAATATTAGAATGGAGATCCTCAAAATCATCTGGTGGCTCATAACATCTATCTCCCTCCTAACCGATTCTCTGCACGATCGATCACCATCACTTGAAAAGACGAGTACTTTTCTTTTCAGTCATTTGTCGGTATGCCTGCCAATTCTCAATCAGGATCTCTCCCTTCTTCACCATGCCTCAGCACTTAGAACAAGTAGTACTCTTCCTCAAAATCCTGAAGCCGACTACCCAACTCCATTGCTGGCACTAGAAAAATTTTCGTGATAGAGGTAGAGGCTGCCCCTCTTTTCAACGTCACGACCATCGAGCACAACGGTGTGGGTGCTAGAAAAAATTCTCATGAAGAGAATTTACTCGCCACGCTCCCCAAACGACGATGAGGGTACCCTGCTTTCTGGAGATAGAGGCACTCATTCCTATCATCAGATCTGGAATTTGTTAATTCCCTTTCTGCAAATGAAGTTATCAGGACCTGAGAAATATCTTGGGACCGACAACCGATAGTCGATCTTTGTATTTGCATTTCGTTTGTAATCTTCAAACATACAACCAATTTGTAACAGATGATATAATATATCCTGGGTCTTATGCAATCATAAACATTATTCTTTCATGATTTACCCTAAGGGCGATGTATCTTACATCGGCCATGAGCCGAAATGTGACCGAAACCATAATCGGTACAATTACAAATTGGCTACTGTCCCCCCCTTTTTTTTTCTACTGAAGACGGTAATGACATTTACCGGCTATGCTATCAACCGAAAACAATCGGCTATGTATGCTTCTAAATACAACTTTATGCATCTACCCATATGCTAGGGTAATATCTCTTCAAGTACTTTCCATTTAATGCTCTGCCAAACTCTTCCCCCTCTAGAGATTCCAAAACGTATGCATTGCCAGGAGCAATCTCAAAGCTTCAACAAAGAGCAACTCCCCCTTAACCAAGCCAGTCTCCCCCTCAACAAAACAAATGAAGAATCAATTTGAAAAGAGGGCAACAAGACTCTAGAAAGAGCGCAACTCGTGACTCGTGAAAAGGTAAGGGAGGTACAACAATGATGTCATAAGAAGCCCAAATGCAGATTTTCCAAAGCATGAAAAGATATAGCATGGGTCACATGAGTACATGAAACTGTGATGCAAAAAGCCAGAGCAAATAAAAAGCTAGCTAGACACAAGAGAGTGAACTAAAGCATGACACAAGATATACATACCAAGATGAGAAAGTGAGCACATGAACATTCATCTCACGCCACAAGTAATGTACATGAAGGTAAAAGGGTGAGTGTATGGAAAGGCTCACAAAATAGGTGAAGACATACAAGCCTCTTGGAGGCCATGTAACAAGGTATGAAGAACCATCACATCTCAATCATTCAAAAGATGAAGATCCATCAACCTCATGTTCTCTGCCCCGCGTCCCCGAACCTACATATGAGAAGAGAAAGGTGCCCCAGTCTTGGATCCCGAAGGGTTAGTATGCAGATACTTGGGAACCGATGACTTGGACACACTAGCAATAGATGCACTCAACTTATCATGAGGGTTAGCATGATGCAAATTGTGGTTCAAATGAGAAGACCTTGGATCACCCTTAGAAGCATGCTGCAAATTCGCAACTCCAGAAGAAAAACTAGTGCAACCATTAGAAACACGACAAGAACCTCTCAAGGGTACAACATGCGAAGAACCAATAGAAGCATCATGAGAACGATGTCGTGAACCAACATAAGAAGTAGTAGCAATATGTCCATGGGCACGTCCTAACCCACAAGAAAAGGAGTCATAGAATCCATAATAAAGCGATGTCCCGTGCTAGGCTCATGAGTGTTCATGCTATGAGAAAAGCTATGATCACCCAAAGAGTAAGAAGCACGAGATCGGCGCATGTCTCTAGCATGCCTAAAGCAGAACTCAAATTGATGTCCATCCTTCCCACAATATGAGCAATGGAACAAAGGCCTATGTGAAGGCACGGTTTGAGAGGATGAAGCACCACTCTCGCTCATATGAGAAGTCCCTTGGGATTTGCAAGAAGAATTGGAATCATCTTTCAACTTAGGATCAAGATTAGGTTCACACATGTCATGAGAAGGACGATGTGTGTTCCTAAAAGCTTTAGCATGCACTCAACGCTCGTGTTTGACATGGCGAAAGCAATACTAAATGACATGCCCATCTTTCTTACAAAAGGTGCAATGGTACTTTTCTTTTGGAGATCTTGTACCATTTGAGCAAGAAGCACCTTTGTCAATTGAAATCCCTTGGGCAACACCGAAAGAGCCAATAAGCTTAGAACTAGCCAAAGAAGATTTGTCGAAAGTGCTAGCACAAAGGCCAACATCCAAAGACTGACGCTTAACATGAGAAGACTCCAACTCCAATTCCAAAGAGGACGTTTTAGAAACATCAAGAATGGAGTGAGGGGAATCACATGAATCAAAAGACTTAGCATCTAAACTCTCGCAATACTTGAGCAAAACCTCATTTTGAGATTTGAGGCGCTCACAAGTACCGCATGGAGTATTTCTCAGGACTGGATTCTCTTTCTCAATGCACTTGGCACACGTGGTATGCAAGAGATGATTTTCCTTTTCAAGGCTAGCACTCATATCATTGTGCTCAATCAACTTGGCGCTCATATCATCACGCATTTGCTTTAAAGCATCAATCTCATTTTTCAAATCGTTGCAAGAAATGCAAGAAACGGAAGACACATCACTTGTATGCATGTCATGCAAAGCGTCATGATTATCACAAGAATCTAGACAAGCATCATCATGCAAAGTAGAGGAACAAATGCTTGAAGGCAAAGACTTAACTGTAACAATTTCAGCTCTAGCATTTTCAAGTTGCTCTACACAAGTGGAATAGTCTAGTTTTAGCTTTTTGTTTTCAGCAAGCATGCCAATACAAGAATTACAACCTTTTCTAGCCAAGGACATAAGATTGCCTATTTCAACTCTAGCACAATCAAGATCTTTATGTAAGGCAATACACAAATCACAAGGCATAGAAGCATTTGATTTCAGCACATCAATTTCAGCATGCAAAGACTTACATGACATACATGGCAAAGAAGATTTAGTGTCCAACATTTTGACATCACTTCTCGTACAAGCCAATTGCTTTTTACATGAAGAATTAGCATGCATCAACTTCTTATTTTCAGATTTCAAGTGAGCAAGCAAGACATTCATTTCATCATTCTTTTTGAGCAAGACATCACAATTACCACAAGACAAGGAGGTCCTAGACTTGCAAGAAATAGGAGCACACACATCAAGTCTAGACATCAAGCACATATCACTAGGCATGGAATTTCTCAACTTCTTTCTAAGCATTATGATGGTCACATCATAAGTATTGTCTCTAAGGAATAAACTCTCAATGCCGGCGATGAGGTTACCTTTGGTCATCTTCTGAAGTTTCGGGATAACATCCCCGAGCACAAGCTCTTCCTCCTTGTAAAGCTTGAGAAGATCCATCACTTCAAGATCATCCTTCTCAAAGCCAACTGCATCCTTCTCCTTGAGATCGCCCTTGTCAACCTCCACCTTTTGTCTCCGCTTGTTGTCATCCTCAATAGCAATTCCGCATATCTCAAAACCTGAGGACAAATACAGACGAGAGCGAGCACTTGATGCCATTGTAAAAGCACCGATTAGTCTTAGGAAATAGCGGAAGCAAGAAAGAGCTCTTCTCAATGTCGCCTTCGGATCACAAGGCCGGTTAAGGTCAACTAGTGATCAAACCGGCTCTGATACCAATTGAAGGACCGAGAAGGCTACCAGAGGGGGGGGGGGGTGAATGGGAGCCAATTAAAATTCTTCATAAGAACTTGGTTTATATCCCAATTACTACCCAACCCAACCTCAAACCGAGTCACCAAGATTACACACACCAACTTGTGATGTGCTAACCCTAGGAATGACGGAAACCAAAAGGACACATAGTGGAAGCTCAAGAGGAACAAAAAGAGAAACAAGGAAGATCCGAGAAATCTCAAAACTGAGCTTGATGGAAGTTCCGTGGTACCCTATGAAAGTTCCGAAGTCCCCGGCAAAGGTTCTAACACTCACGGAAGTATCGGGCGACGGATGTTCTGTCACTCACGGAAGTTCCGTGGTCCTTGACGGAAGTTCCGTCATGGTGATGGAAGTTCTGTCCTAGCGACGGAAGTTCTGTCCTGGGCAAAACAGCAGCTCCGTTTCAGAAAGAAAATTGCCAAAACCCTATCAAACAAACTCCAAAAATCATGAAATTTGGACCAGATCATTCCCAATACATCACGACACTCCTCTAAAGAGATCCACTCAAAAAGCATAAAGAATCATCATGAATTTTAGATCTTGTGCCAAGAACACTGAAAAGGGGAACTTGAGAAATCATTGAAATCGAAGGTGCTCGTGCCTTTGATTCAGTCAAGGACCTATATTGGGTTGTTCTAGCACATCATAGCACCAAGATCCCCCAAGAAATCCATCCCAAAACTCACTAAAAATCAAGATCGAAAATCACCATGAAAATAGCTCCGAAAATAGAGAAAAAGAGAAATTTGGGATTTCAGGAGAGAGGAAGAACTTGAGCACGAATTTGAATATCATATCATTGATTCATCAGTCAAGATACATGGATACATGGCTAGAAAGCCACCCTCTTCCTCCCACTATTTTGAAGAGAAAGAGATGTCTCTCACACACCCTCTCCTCTCCTCTATTTCATGAAGACCTCTCCTAGCACTTTGAATGAAATCCTAACAAGGCTAATGGGAAGAGGCACAAGGGACACCGAAAAGTCCACCTCTTTCACCAGCCCTACCTCTCCTTATATAGGCCTAAGAGTTGTCCACATGACCACTCTACCGTTGACCTACATAACACCGCTACCTACTAACAAGGGCAAACTTGTCCATCTTTCTCCTCGTCGCCCGAACGCCCTCGGGCCCTTCACGACTTTGCTTCCTCTTGAAGCAAGCTCCGTGATGGTGCCACATGCACCGCCAATCACCGCCACCGGTTTTGAGGCCCAAACCGGGAAACCGCCTTGCACTCTTCTCAAAGCATGACCAAGACTTCATGATCTTGACGCGTGTCACCTCGTCCCGTGATCCTCCTTGTCGACAAGTCTCTCCCGCCTCCGGTCCATTGGAAGCCTCTACTTGCACCGACACCCGATCACCTTTGACTTGGTCAACCACACCGTCTTGATCATCACCCATAATTTTGAGGCTCAATCGCGAAACCGTCTGTGCTCCTTGCCTCTCCATGTGTACGGTATGGATCACCCTTGACTCCACCCGGCCGGCTGATCGTCTGGCCCCAAGTCTCCAACTTGTGCCCGATCCTCTCGCCGTTGACCGCCAAGTTGACTCCAATGACCTACACATCATGAGACAAGCAAACATACTTTCCAACTCCTGCAACTTTCCAACACCTTCACCAACTCTGGTTAGTCAAAGCACAATCATGCACAAACCCATGCAATCCTTGGATTCCCGCATTTCAACATAAACACCAAAATAGCTCAAGTCAATTACTCATCACATATTGCAAACCATGGCACATCTCAACATGGTTTCTCAGTGCTCGAGCCATGTGTGAGCCGACTCAGCAAGGTACAATGGTTGGTTGCGGATGATGGCGAGGTCGTCGATTGCTCCTCCCGCCTGGCACGCGAGGCTTTAGTCCTTGAGCCAGATCCCGGGGTCCATCTCGCCTGCGTACTTGGTGATGGTCACGGGTGCTCGAAAGCGCTACGGGAACTCGGCGCTCCGGATACGCGAGCTAAACACCCGTGGCCTAGGCGGGCTCTGGCTCTAGCTCCTCTCCTCATCGGTGTCATTGTACCGGCCACCCCGTCACGGTTGACAACCCCTTTCTTTATTCAGCCGTTCCTTCTCGAGTCGAAGCACCCTAAGGGTATTGCGCGCTTCGTGGTGGGGCGCGACCCGGTCATGAACCGAGGCTTTCTTGGGCGCGCCTCCAGCTGAGTGTGGCTGCTGGACCGTGATTTGTTACGAGACGATGATGCTGCCTCCTCCAGGACGTCATGACGTGTAGTTCTGCTGGCTGGACTGAGCGGCACATCGCAACAAACTTTCCGCTTGGAGTTCGGCGGCCATGGCGAGAAGGGCTATGACATCCCACTGAGCCTGCTGGGCTTCCGGCGTCACGGGTTCGGGGGAGAGTCTTGAGTAGCGTAATGGCTACTGCTATGTTCTGTCCTGCTCAGGCGAACTATGGGGGTCTCTGATTGTCGTTGACGATGCGTTGGGTGATGTCTTGAGCCATGGCGCGAGCGCGTCCGCCCATGCCGGAGCGAGCCAGCTCATGGTCTATAGCTTCCTTCTCATTCTGTAGCTGGCACCGGGTTTCTTCCAGCTCTGCCCATCTCGCCCTCAGCCTCTGTTGAGGGTCCTCTAGACGAGGCGCGAGTTGGGGGCCTCCAGCTAAAGTGATGGGGATGTCAATCAGCGCTTCCCCCGCGGGCTTCGGCGTTGCCCATCGCGCCAACGATCGAAGTTCCGGCAGCGCCTACGCCTGGTGCTGGAGCGAGTTGTACCATGTGGCACTCGCACGAGGAGTCATAGCTCCCCGCACAGCTATCGTAGTCGGAGTAGGAATCCTCCTGGGCCCCCACATCAAGGAGGTCAAAGAAAGACTCGTTGGGGCGATCGATCACGCCCAGGAACCAAGGGTTCACAGTTGTCAGGACGCCCTGAAGGATGGTGAGGTTCTAGAACTCCTGCTCGACATTGCATAGGCCGTGCTGGAGGCCCTCCGGGGGGCTTTGGTTGAGGAGACCCAAGGGAATGGGCTCGCCCCCGAGTAGTTGGCCATGAACGTTCGCAAGGGAAAATGCCACGGCCCGGAGGTCGTCCTGGGTCGGAGTGGGACCCAGGTAATGCTCTAGATGGAACGATAGCTGGTCGCCATAGTCAGTTGGCAGCATGAAGTGGCTCGACACTCCCGGGCCGACCGGCTCATGCTGAACTGCATGTATTGCCTCGTTGGTGATGGCCATGGTCGTCGCAATGGGGTCAGGGAGCAACTCGTCTATGAGTTCTAATGCTCCATCTCTCATAACAACAAAGCCTGGCGTGCGGCCCAAGTCCTCCAATCACCAAGGTTGCGACACCTCAATGGCGGGCGTCGGGACTAGAGGCGGTGAAGACGTGGGAACACTGACGCACAATAGCTTTTGATCTGCTATAGCGATGAACTCCAGGCTCCCGAATAACATGGTGCTGCCGGGAGCCTTGAAATCGGAGAAGGTAGCCTTCTGAACAGGAAGTTGGTCAAGGAGTGAAACACACAGAATCCCCCTACCTGTCGCGCCAACTATTTGTGTTTAGATAACCGGTTAGTAGAATTTGTTCTCGGGGATGCGCGTTTTCAAGTTCGGTGATGGAAATGCAAGAGGACACGAGGATTATACTGGTTCATGGAAGCCCCCTACGTCCACTTCTCAGGCCTGCTCGTGTTACTTGCACCTGATGGGGAGTACAATGGTGGTGAGAGAGGAGGGATCTCCAAGTCTCGGAGTGCGAGTGAGCGCGTGTGGATGGTTGTATCTATGCCTTTCTCATTCTCCGTCGTTGTGAGGATAAGAGAAGTCCTAAGTCTACAAAAGAAAGTCCCCTGGAGAGGAAGAAGGCCTCCCCTTTTATATCCCAAGGGGTTGGGCCCGCATTACAATGAGAGAGAGAGAGAGAGAGAGAGAGAGGTTCTACTCGTTTTGGGTTAGCGAACTCGTGTAAGTGAAGGTAAAAACTCTGGTCGGTGGCATGGTCCTCAGTTCTCGCGGGTCCTATCATCTCGGGCTTCGTGTCAGTCGGCACTATGTAATCCGCTAAAGAGTCAAGCCTCTGTGACCCTGTAGATGGCATGTTCCGCCGAAAGGGGAGTGATGCAGCATGGATATCATCACATCGCCTAGGCAAGGTTCAATCTGCCTATCTATCAAACTGTCCTACATCGCCACTATGAAGAGTGTCATCGGATGAGCGCAGCGTGGGATGCCTTGCTAGAAAGTCCCCTGGCAACGTGGGAAATGTGAACTTTGAGATCAAGACAGGTCTCACCACCATGGTGCAGGCCAGCCCATTCTGTGGGAAGGCCAATGAGGATGCAAGTGCTCATCTACAACAATTCCTGGTGATTTGCAACACTTTCAAGATTAAGGACGTCACTCCCGACGCTGTACGTCTTTGATTGTTTCCGTTCTCTCTCCTCGGGAGGGCGAGACAGTGGTTCTATGCGAACCTTGATGCTATAAACACTTGGGAAAAATGTTCTTGCGTTTTCCTCATGAAGTTTTTCCCATTGGGCAAAACCAATGCCCTCCGTGGAAAGATTTTGAGCTTCCAGCAGGAGTCGAAGGATTCGATTCCTGAATCATGGGAGAGGCTCCAAGAGTATATCTTGGCATGCCCACACCATGGGATGGATGACTGACTTATCATCCAGAACTTCTACAACGGGCTCACTCCGTCGGCCCGTGATCACCTTGACGCTACTGCTGGTGGAGCCTTCTTCTCGCTCACTGTGAGGAAGGCAAAGGAGCTGATCGAGAAAATGGTGTCCAACCAAGGTTGGAGTGAAGATTGTCTCCAACCACGTCCGCGGGGCATGCAATCCATCAAGGAGGTTGACATGCTTGCCGCTAAGATAGATCTCGTCATCAAGAAGATGGACGATCAGGCCGAGGGAGAAGTACATAGGACTGCCCAAGCTGTGGACGCTCGCATGACGTGCGAGGTCTGTGGCAACACGGGGCACTTAGGAAATGACTGTCCTGAAACCCGTGAGGACGCAACGTACATGGGCAACAACAACAACGGCTACCATCCACAAGGAGGTCAGGGGTGGAATCAACAGCGCCCCAACTACCAAGGAGGTAACAATGGCAACTTTAACTCTAGTTATAATCAGCCCTCCTTGAAAGATCTTGTTATTGGTCAAGCTAGGATAAATGAGAATATTAGTAAAAAGCTTGCCACCAATGATAAGATTCTAGAAAGCATCCACACTAAAATTGAAGGCCTTTCTTCTGCTTTCAAGAACTAGCTAAGCTTTAATAAAATGCTTGAAACCCAATTAGCTCAGTTGGCTACTGCTGTTCCTCCTGTAGAGTCTGGGAAAATCCCGGGGCAACCCGAGACTCCCTTAGAAAATGTTAATGCGGTTACCACGAGGGGAGGTAAATCCACTCGGGACCCGCCATATCCTAACACTGCAAGAAAGGAAAGGAGAGCACACAAGTTGAGAAGCCGATGGAAGAAAAAGAACAAGAGGAGATGCCGCTAAGGAAAACGGCTTCACATGAGTTCTATGACACGAACTCATGCCGTTTCCTGAAAGAAAGGGGAAGCCGACCGTGGACGAGCAGTTCACATGCATTGTTGAAGTAATCCAGAAGCTGCACATCAACGTGCCATTGCTGGATGCGATGCAAGTACCAACGTACGCTCGCTACCTCAAGGACCTCATCAGCAACAAGCGTCTGATGCCGACCACGGAGATTGCCAAGCTTACGGAAGCGTGTAGCGCTGCTATACTCAACCGGCTTCCCGTGAAGAAGAAAGATTCGGGCTGTCCCACAATCACCTGCTCGATCGGGACACAGAACTTTGACCACGTCCTGTGTGATCTCGGGGCGGGCGTGAGCGTCATGCCGAAGGACGTCTTCGACAGGCTGAACTATATAGCCTTATCCCCCACGCCGATGCAGCTCCAGCTGGCCGATTCCTTGGTCCGCTACCCGGCGGGAATTGCCGAAGATATTTCGGTGAAAATTCGGGATTGCTTCATTCCTGTCGATTTCATGGTACTCGACATGGATGTCTGTAAGGAAACACCGCCCATCTTTGGGCGGCCAGTCCTCAGCACCGCGGATGCTCGCATTGATGGAGCCAGAGAAATCCGTTTCCATATCAATGGCAAGGAGGAGAAGTTCGATTTTCGGCCACGGAAGGAGCAATGCAATATGATCCGCATCATGTATGGGCCAAACCCGAACAACATCAAGGAAGTCAACATCACGCCCCCAAAGAAGGACAGCCTCATAACATTCATGAAGAACTTCCTCGAGAAGGAAAAAAGTGTCACCACGACGGGTGACGGTGAAGAGGTCGGAGCCGCATGCCATGCCATAGGCTCCGAAATCTGCAAAGCCGCCGACCACGCCGACAAAGAAGTCCAAGAAGGTGTGGCGAGTGAAGCAAGAAGCATCATCCGTGTCCTCATCTCTGGGACCGGACGACACCACATCGAGCTAAATGCCGGAGAAAAGTCCTGCTCGTCGGACTTAAATGGGTGAGCCCTCGCGGAGAGGTTAAATCAGTATTTATCCATATTTATTTTCTTCAATTCCATATTTGCTTTCCATCATGTTTAGATTCATTTCCAACTTTTGCATTTTGCATATTTGAATTTTTCAACCATCTTGCACATTGGAATTTTTCCAATCATATGCATATTTAAAAAAATATATATATAAAAATAGGTTTTTTGGGTTTGTCTTTTTGAAAAAAAATTTTATCGAGCAATATGAACAAAATGGCTGCACTAGATAGATTCACTAGCCGTTGGGGAACATCCTAGAAAAAGGAGGGAGCCAGGAGGGCCCACTGGCAGGTTGGCCGACCTGACCAGGTCGGCCGACCCCTGGTCCCACCTTTTTGTCCCCAACTTTTTCCTAATGGCTCTATAGTCGTTGCTCTGTCCATTTCCTGCTGCCATTATGGTGTTTGGGCTATAAAAACCTACCAGGAGGAGGAGCTTCACCATTCCAAGCTCATTCTTCACTCTCCTCCTTTGCTCACTTTGTTGCTCTTCAAGAATTCGTATTCTTCACTTAGCTACTGCTCCAAAAACACCAAAAAAATAGTTCCCCTCTGTTTTGTGCATTTTCAAGTTGATTGTGAGAATCAAAATCAAGTTCGGGACGGTCCGGGTTCGTTTTCACTAACGTTAACCCGAACGCAAGGTCGTTCTTGTTTTTGTTTGTTCTTGTGTGCTGCCATGCTCACTCAAATCAAGCAAGTTGTCGGGGGGAAGAAGAGGAAGAGTTCTCGGGCAAGCACGAGCCGGACGCCCTCCGTCGAGCTTACCCCGAGTTCGGAATGTGGCGACTCTATTGGCACTTCCCAAGTGCCCCTTTTATATGTGAATATTACCCCAATTAGAGCATAATTGATACTAATTTAGGCCATTTACCTGTGATATTGTCTATATATTTGTATATGTGTTGTTTTAGAGCCTTATTGCAGAAACAGGTAAAATTGGTGATTAAAGTGATGCTGGAGAGGACAGGAGTCCAGAACCGACGAAAAGCACTGAAGAAGCCTAGTGCGCCGATCGGCGCAGTCCATGAGCCGATCGGCGCAAGGGTGTTTTGGCCCACAGAAGTGACCGAGGCCCATTCCACATGTTTATGGAAGTTTATCTGCGCAAGACACTTGAAGATATTTGCCTAGAAGATTTATCTGTGTAAGTTTGAAATTTTATTCAATGATCAACATTATTTGGTCTTCATCAACACTTTTCAAGAAAGAATAAATAATTCAATTCTCCTAAAAGAGCATAACCGCCACCATTATATTAAGATCGAAACTCGAATACATGGTGATGATGTTTGCACATACTTGCATGAAAATAAAACTACTACTAACACACTTGCATGAAAATAAAACTACTACTAACACACTTGCATGAAAATAAACTACTACTAACACACTTGCATGAAAATAAAACTACTACTAACACACTTGCGTGAAAGTAAGCACACTCGATACATGGTTTCCCAACCCGCTCTCACACACAAAAGCAAATAAAGAAAAGGATTGCAAAAGATAAAAGAAAACGCAAACCGGGAAACCGATACTCGTGCCAACTCCTAGGCACTCTAGTCGTCCGAAAGTGGAGGAGGTGGCTAATCGAAGCCATAGCACGCGCCTTGAGTCGCTCGAACTCCTCCACCATCGCATCGTGGTTGTTCCTCCATTGGGACGTGGCGTCCTCCATGCGCTCGATGTAGTGCATGTTGTTCCTCCGTGCTCCGGAGGGTGAAGCCCTCCTCCACCGTGCGCGGCATGAATGCCGGCGGTGGTGGTGATGTGGGAACCCCACGGCTTGCCGCCGTTTGGCTCCTCGTAGCACGCCCCGTTGGAAGGGACGCACCGGAGACGGAGTGGCGGGCGCGGATCTCGTATGTCGCCGCCGCCGAGCCGGTGGATGCACCACCCACCTATATGTCATCGCGAGCGCCGGAGCCACCCCTCGCCGAGGAGTCACTGATCGACTCACTGCTGCCGCCGGAACTGCTTCCCCGGCACAGCCTCTTGCCCAACTCGCCGACGGAGGAGCGGAGACGATCCATCTGCGAAAATTGCGGAACGTGCGCGAGATCGTGGGTAGTGGGGAAGGTGGAGAGATTACCGGGATAGTGTGCCGAACTGGGGCGCCTGGCCTCCCTTTTGTAGTGTGGGAAACTTTCAGGAGAAGGAACCGCCAAAAAATTTCAAAATTTGATAGCGCGCCGATCAGCATGGCAGTGCGCCGATTGGCACAACTCAAATTTTAAATGCTCTGACAACTATGGCGCTTGATTCCCATCCTTCATGTCGCTTCCTGGTACATCATGTTGGTTGGCAGGGGAACAGCACGGAATCCCGATTTCTTGTAGACTGCGCCAATTGGCACGGGCCCGCGCCGATCGGCGCGCCGTCTCTTTTTCAGATTTTGGTCAATTCCATGTCTCTATTGCACTGCACACATGCATAGAAATCATACCTGTTCCTCAAAATCAACGCCTGCCACCTTTGCCAGAAAAGTTACGGTTGTTGGTCGTACCTACGCACCCACTTAGATACCGCAAGAGGACGGTGTACGATTGTAGCACTTTTCCCTTGAATTGAGTATTTCAAGGTTTATCGAATCCACTAGGACCTTAGGGATAATTAAACAAAGTTAACAGTAAATGATCTAGTCAAGGCTACTGTTGAATTCTGGTTGCATGAAGGGGGACTGGCCAGCGCAGAGGTGCGCCAGACAATAAATCTGTCATTGCGCCGATCGGCACAGGAGTTGAGCCGATCGGCACACTAGTGAATCTAAGCCAATCTATCGTTGCGCCGATCAGCGCAGGAATTGAGCCGATCGGCACACTAGTGAATCTGTCGTTGCGCTGATCGGCGCAGTAGTTGAGCCGATCGGCACACTAGTGAATCTAAGCCAAAGTGCGCCAGATGCCTTGTAAACCTAGACTGTTAAGTGAGTAACCAGATATCTACTAGTGAGATCATAACCAGAAAGTCTAATTAAATAGAATCATAATGGATAATTACATAGATCAATGAAAATCTATAATGAATAAGACCACCCTGCTTTCCGAGCGACTCTCGATTTATCGCTGCTGAGAGGAAACCCTTAATCGCGCAAGTATCTTACCCTACTCAACTATCCAATAGTGCTGCACAGGCTTAGTGCTATCACCGCTAAACCACACTAGTAGCATCATCAAGCAACCATAATCAATACAATGTCCGAATACTATCCTAATCACCACGATCAAGATAATATCAACTTACTTAGCCTAGAACTAAGCAATTGGAATAAGCATATGCATGATTATAGAATCAAGATAGACAAATCACCAAAACCATCTTCAACATATTCAATCATCCTTGAGATACATAGAGTAAGATTCATCCTCGTCGAGATGGCCTACCTTGACGGATCAACTCTTAAGTCTAATGGTTCTTGAAACTCAACTAGAGATCTATTCTAACGGGGCAAGCCCCGGTGGCTCTATCTCACGGATCTGTTGTCCCTCTGTCGCCTCTCTCTCTGCGAACAGGGTTTACAAGTATTTATATGGGTTCTACTCATAAAGGATTAGGTTTCTAGCAAATAAGGCGGTTGCGCCGATCGGCACAGGATTGCGCCGATCGGCGCAAGCCGTGTCTTCCCTGGTTTCTTCTTCGAGTCGGTTCCTCTGTCTTCCATAGCTGCCATGTGGGCCTTTCTCTTCGAGATAAATTCTTTTACTGCACGTTGAGATCTTAAAGTTCCATAAATCTTCTTGACGTCCATAAATCTTCTAGACAAATATCTTCAAGTGCCTTGCGCAGATAAACTTCCATAAACATGTGGAATGGGCCTCGGTCACTTCTGTGGGCGAAAACACCCTTGCACCGATCGGCTCATGGACTGCGCCGATCGGCGCACTAGGCTTCTTTAGTGCTTTTCGTCTGTTCTGGACTCCTGTCCTCTCCATCATCACTTTAATCACCAATTTTACCTGTTTCTACAATAAAGCTCCAAAACAACGCATATACAAATATATAGACAATATCACAGGTAAATGGCCTAAATTAGTATCAGTTATACTCTAATTGGGGTAATATTCATATATAAAAGGGGCACTTGGGAAGTGCCAACACCCTGTCCGTTCTTTGAACTCCTCCATGCTAGGCTAGTGCGTAGGCTCTTGGCGGAAGTCGCCTGTGGATGCAGGGGTAGGTCCGTGCCTGAAGTGTTATGTTAATAACTATTGAACCTGAGTATAAGCGTGTATGTGTATAGAACTTAGGCTATACAACTGTATATGAAAGTACTATAGGAGTAGCTCAGCTTAGTTCTTTCTCCACTTGGCTTTATTTATTTATTTATATTTGAGATAGAATCTTCTGTGTGTCACACTACCTCGTCATTATCCTCTTGCCTGCCTTGGTTATATGATCCTTATCAATTCGCAATGTAAATATGTGCATAAGTAAGCCTTCTTATTCATTGCCTTCCTTTGGGATAAACAAATACGATACCCTGAATACTTCCAGGTGAAATGCTACAACGGTATTTTTCGTGTGCTTGCGGATTTTACATAATTGGCTCTAGGACATATAAATGAAGCATTTATGGCACCTTGTCAGTGATGATTTATTAGTATGGCTTAGCAAAAGTCAACAAGGTGGACCATGATTGGTGGTGCTAGTGTCCAGGACCCTGGTCTTAGTCTCCCGGTGCTTCTCTTCTTCGAGGTGGGCGAACACCTTCTCCTCCCTGATCTCGAACGAGGCAACAGATCCCATCGACTTTGCCCCAGATCTATCGACTCTTGCAGTTGATCAGGACTCCGCCGCATCGACTCTTGCAGTCGATGAGGACTCCACCGTATCGATTCTAGAAGTCGACGAGGACTGCACCAGATCGACTCTAGAAGTCGATGAGGACTGCACCAGATCAACTCTTGAGAAACCATATGGATATGTGCCATGGTTTGCAATACGTGATGAGTAATTTACATTGGTTGAGTCTATGTTTGAGTTGAAATGCGGGAATCTGAGGATTGCAGGAGTTGTGCATATCATGGTTTTGACTAACCGGAGTTGGTAAGGATGTTGGAGAGTTTGCAGGAGATGGGAAATGTGTTTGCTTGTTTCATGATGTGTAGGTCACTAGAGTTAACTTGACAGTCAATGGCGAGAGGATGGACACAAGTAGGAGACTTGGGGCCAGACGATCAGGAGGCCGGGTGGAGTCGAGGGTGATCCATACCATTCACACGGAGAGGCAAGAAGCATGGATGGTTTCACGGTTGAGCCTCAAAACCATGGTGGTGATGAAGACGGCATGTTGACCAAGTCAAGGCGAGCGGGATGCCAGTGCAAGTGACAAGAGGGCCCGATGGACAGGGACCGGGAGAGACTTGCTGGTGGTCAGGATTGCGGGACAAGGTGACACGCATTGACATTGAGAAGTCACGCTTTGAGAAGCGTGCAAGGCGGTTTCCCGGTTTGGGCCTTAAAACCGATGGTGGTGGTTGGTGGTGCACGTGGCACCATCACAGAGCTTGCTTCGAGGCGAAGCAAAGTCGTGAAGGGCCCGAAGGCGTTCGGGCGATGAGGAGAGAGATGGACAAGTTTGCTCCTGGTGGTAGATGGCAGTGTTATGTAGGTCACGGGTAGAGTGGTCATGTGGACAACCCCTAGGCCTATATAAGGAGAGGTAGGGCTGGTGGAAGAAGTGCCTCTCTTGCCATTAGCCTTGCTAGGTTTTTCTTCTCATGTGCTAGGCTAGTGCTTTATCTATAAGGAGGAGAGTAGTTGGTGTGTGGCAGACATCTCTTACCCTTCTCAAATAGTGGGAGGATGAGGGTGGCTTCCTAGCCATATAATCATGTATCTTGAATTGTTGAATCAATGACATGAGGTTCATTTTCATGGTCAAGATCTTCCTCTCTCCCTAAATCCCTAATTTCCCTTTTTCTCTATTTTCGGAGCTATTTTCATGGGAATTTTTGGTCTCCTTTTTGGATGAGTTTTTGGGTCGGATTTCTTGAGAAACTTGTTGCTATGATGAGCTACAACAATCCTATATGGAGCCTTGACCGAATTAATAGCTCTAGCACCTTCGATTTGAAGGATTTCTCAAGTTTCCTCTTTTTGGTGTTCTTGGCATAAGATCTGAAATTCGTGATGATTCCTTGAGCCAATCGATTTGATCTTCTAGGATTAGGGTCATGATGTGTTGAGGATTCACTCATCCAAAAATCGCATCATTTGGAGTACGTTTGATTAGTTTTTGACCAAGTTTTTGCCTAATCCCGAAACCTTTTCTTGTTCTATTGGGGTCGATCGGCACTGCCAACGACCGGGACCGGCACTGCCGGTGGGTCATCCGAACCCTGCACCGGCTCTGTCGATGGCCAGACCAGCACTACCGATGTATTCTGTCTGCTGCTTTTGAGACTATCTCACCAGCACTGCCGATGGGTCTTACGGGCACTGCCGATGGTGCCAATCAGCACTGCCGATAGCTTTGATCGGCACTGCCAATGGTAATCCAGTTTTGCACTGTTTTGAGTTCTCTTTTGTTTCTGTTGTGTTCCTCTGCTGTAGTTGATCATTCCTAGGGTTGGCACATCACAAGTTGGTGTGTGTAGCCTTGATGATCGATTTAGAGGTTGGCTCAGGTTGTAATCAAGACATAGGCCAAGTTCTCTTGGAGAATTTTAATTGGCTCCCATTCACCCCCCCTCCCCTCAAGTTGCCTTCTCGGTCCTTCAATTGGTATTAGAGCAAGCTTGATCACTAGTTGACCTTAACCGGCTTTCTGATCCGAAGGCGACATGGAGAAGCGTGCGGTTAAGCTTTGGATGTTTGATGGAGAGGACTTTCCCTCCTGGAAGTCACGGACCAAGGCTTATCTCTTAATACAAGGACGTGTAATTTGGGAGATCGTGGAGCAGGACTATGCCATACCGGACGACCTCAACACTGTGTCAGTAAGTGAGTTAACCAGGTATGAAAACAACTCCAAGGCTGTCAATATCCTTCTTTCTGCTCTTGGTAGGAATGAACATGACCGTGTTGCTCATCTTGATAATGCACATGTCATTTGGGAAAAGCTTTGCACGTACCATGGGGGTACCAATCAAGTCAAGTCTATGTGTAAGGATTCTTACAATAGACAGTACCAAACCTTTGCACAAAAACCTGGCGAGTCACTAGATGACACTTTTCATAGGTTTGAGGCCATTGTATACAACTTGCGGTCTTGTGGTAACCTTGTGTACAATGATAACGATAGAGCTAAGCAACTGCTATATTCACTTGATGAAAGTGCTTGGGGGGTTAAGATTGCTGCACTAGAAGAAACTGCTGATTTCAATACCTTGGACTGTGAGCAGTTGTATAGCAAGCTAAAATCTCATTAACTGTCTAGGAAGTCTCGTCCTAATCTTGCTAATCCTGCTTCCAGCATGGCTTTGCTTTCTCGCTCTCAGAAGGGTAGTCACAGTGGTGCTTCTTATGGAACTAACCCCTCACTTGACAAGTCATCTTTGGAGTTTGCTCTTTCTTCTCTTGTTGTAGCTTTCGATGAACAGATAGAGTGCATTCCTGATGAGGAGCTGTCCTTGCTCACAAGGAAGTTCTACAACAACTGAAGGAGAGAAGAGGAGGTGGTTCAAGAACCTGCTTCGAGTGTGGTGACCCGGAACACTTCATTGCTGACTGTCCCAAGAAGAAGAAGAAGGCCGGGTACCATGACAACAACATTGAAGATTTCAAGCAGAAGAAGAACCGCTTCTACAAGAAAGGCAAGAACTCCAAGAAGTTCACCAAGGCCATTGCATGCGTTTGTGTTGCCGCCTTGAGGGATGTTGACCTCACATCAAGTGATGGCCTTACAAGCTCTGAGGAGGAGGTTGATAAGCCACGAGTCAAGAGGAAGGACGACTTCACCGGGCTTTGCTTCATGGCAAAGAACGACCACGACACCGACTCTGGCTCCGACTCCGACACAAGCGAGGTACCTCCCACTCTTGATGAGCTCTCTTCTGAACTTGATCATCTATGCGATGTTCTGCTCATGCAAGATGATAAGCTTCACATCGCTGTTCGTGAGAATAGAGAGCTTAAGTCTAAATTGGAGAGTGCGGAGTATGAGATCACTTCACTTAGGTCTAAGCTTGCTAGAGATGACATTGTTCCTGAGTGTGAGTCTTGTCAAGTTGTGATGAATGATCTTGCACAGAGGGAAAGTGTGCATGCTCAAGTTGCCAGTGAGCTTGAGAGTGCCCTTAAAGAGCTTGATAAATTCAAGTCTAGACCAACTCTTTTGCGTGCATGTCAGAAGTGCCCCAAGCTCACTAGTGAGTTGGAAGCTCAAACCCTCAAAGTCAAAGAGCTCGAGTCCAAACTGTTAAATAAGACTCACTCTAAAGTTCTCCCACCACCATGTGAAGTGTGTGTTTCCCTTAAGGACAAGCTTGTAATCACTAGGGAGGAAAACAAAGTCCTAGTCCAAGAAAATGACTATCTTGTTTCTAGGCTCCAAAGAACCCTAGTGAGTGAGGAGAATATTGAGAGTGACTTGGCAAGAGTCAAAGAAAGTGCTAGTAGGTCAACCTACAACTTGGGCTTGGGATTTGAGAGGTGTGACAAAGAGAGTGAAAATGTGGGTAAGTTTGTGCCTAGCTCTAGCTACAAGGATGAGGAACAATCCATCAATCCCACTAATACATACTATCCACCTAACCCCAATCCTTCCTTCAACCCAAAGCAAGCTAAGAAGCCAAAACCCAAATCCACTGTGCAAGCTAAGCCTAAATATGAGAGTGTCTACATTTGCATGTTCTGTGGTCGTAAGGGTCACTTGGATGAGTACTATTATAGGCATAAGAAGATTGAGAGGATGCAAGCTGAGTTAACTAGGAATGTGCATCATGATGATTTTGATGGTTTTCAGTCTCGCTCTTTTTCTCGTGCCTATCGTGCACAGGGTCATTCCTCATATGGCTTTGATTCAAGAAACAGAGGCTTTGCGCAGTAGCGCTTTGGCGCCCCACATTTTCCCCATCATGGCGAGTGTCGCTTGCGTGGATTTGGCTCTCACACAGATGATTTCTATTGTCACAACCCTAGGTTTGAGTCGAGACGCTTTGACAGGCCACGTTTTCCCCATCGTGGTTCTCGTCCCATGCGTTCGAATGATAATGTGCAAAGAACTGTGATGACTACTACCGATCGTATGGTGAAGTGCTGGATTCCCAAATGCTTTTTGACTAACCCCAGCACTGAGCCATCGACTTTTCCTTCTTGTTCTTTGTAGGCAGTAGGTGGAGGCCTGGAGAACAAGTGGCTAATGGACTCCGGGTGTTCGCGCCACATGACCGGAGATGCACCGTGTTTCTCCAGCCTCACTCCCTTGAAGCGCCGGGAGTATGTGACCTTTGGAGATGACAAGAGAGGGAGAATGAAGGCAAGAGGCGCGGTGAAGGTAAATGAAAAATTCACTCTCAAGGATGTTGGTTTGGTTGAGCATCTCAAGTACAATCTCCTCTCTGTCTCTCAGTTGCTTGATGTTGGTTTGGAAGTGCGCTTTAAGAAAAATGCTTCTTGTGTTCTTGATTCGAATGGCTCTTTGGTTTGTGGGATTTCTAGCATTGGGAAATTTTTTCAAACTGATTTTGTTGGTTCTCCTGGTTCTCACAAGTGCTTGTTTGCTCAATTTTCTTCTAAGCTCTAGAAATGGCATAGGAGACTAGTCACATGAGCTTTGACTTGCTTTGTCGCTTGAGTGGCCTAGGTTTGATCCGAGGATTGCCTAAGCTCAAATTTGACAAGGATTTGGTTTGTGCTCCTTGTCGTAATGGGAAAATGATTGCCACTTCTCATCCACCAATCAATTTGGTGATGACTGAACGCCCTGGAGAGCTGCTTCATATAGACACTGTTGGTCCTTCTCGGGTTCGTTCGGTGGGTGGGAAGTGGTATGTTCTTATGATTGTTGATGACTACTCTCGCTACTCTTATGTTTAATTTCTTGAGAGCAAGGATGAAGTGTTTCATCACTTTCGGAGCTTAGCTTTGAGGTTGTCAAAGGAACTTCCTGGTGCATTATGAGCAATTCACAGTGATAATGGCACCGAGTTTAAGAACTCCTCCTTTGATGCATTCTGCCTTGAGCTTGGTATTAAGCATCAGTTTTCAGCACCTCGTGTCCCTTAGCAGAATGGTGTGGTTGAAAGAAAGAACAGAACCTTGGTGGAAATGGCCCGGACGATGCTCGATGAGCATAGGACTCCGAGGCGGTTCTTGGCTGAGGCCATTACCACTACTTGCTGTGTTTCCAATCGGGTTTTCTTGCACTCAATTCTTAATGTGACTTCCTATGAGCCACGATTTGGGAGGAAGCCATCTGTCTCTCATTTGCGCGTCTTTGGTTGCAAGTGCTTTATTCTCAAGCGTGGAAATCTTGATACGTTTGAGTCGAGATCTTCCGAAGGCATCTTTCTTGGCTATACCCTTCATGGCCGTTCCTACAAAGTTCTGAATTTGGAGACTAATACCATCGTAGAATCCTGTGATGTAACCTTTGATGAATTAAACTCTTGTGCAAGCAATATGATTGAGACTACAGGTAACAAGGAGATGGAGGAGAGTATCTTTATAGAAGAGGACCTACAGGGCTTGGATGATGACGATGATGAGTCATTCCATCCCGCATCTGAGCTTGTTCCTGCTGCTTCCACCACTCCAGTAGAGGGTCCAGAAACTTCTACATCGACCTCAGCAGCTGTCGAGCCAGCTCTATCTATGGTTGAGGGGGAGGTACGCTCTGAGAGAGAGGCTCCTCACCACATTCAGCGTCAACATCCACCTCAACAGATGATCGGTAATCTCTATGAGAGGACAACAAGGTCAAGGTCTGCACATCTCGCCTGCTTTACTAATTCTCTTTTTGTTGCCACCTCTGAACCTCGGGATGTTGGACACGCATTATCTGATGAACAATGGGTTAATGCCATGCATGAGGAGTTAGAAAACTTTGAGAGAAACAAAGTGTGGACCCTAGTAGAACCTCCTGTTGGTGTCAATGTCATAGGAACCAAGTGAGTTTTCAAAAACAATCATGGGGAAGATGGTGAAGTTGTTAGAAACAAGGCTAGGCTTCTTGCCCAGGGTTTCGATCAAGTGGAGGGCTTAGACTATGGGGAAACCTTTGCTCCTGTTGCACGCATAGAAGCCATTAGGATCTTGTTTGCATTTGCTGCCTCTAAGGGCATTAGACTCTACCAAATGGATGTCAAGTGTGCTTTCCTAAATGGTTTCATAAAGGAAGAGGTTTATGTGAGACAACCACCTGGCTTTGAGCACCCCAAATACCTAAACCGTGTGTACAAGCTTCAAAATGCTTTGTACGGGCTAAAGCAAGCACCTAGGACATGGTATGCTAGGCTTAAGACCTTCTTGTTAGAGCGCGGGTATGTCATGGGGTGTGTTGACAAAACCTTGTTCACTCTAAAGCATGGAACTGATTTTCTAAGTGTTCAGATTTACGTCGATGATATCATCTTTGGCGGTTCCTCTTATGCTGTTGTGTCCAGATTTCAGGAAGCTATAGAAAGTGAATTTCAGATGTCGATGATGGGTGAGCTCACCTTCTTTCTTGGACTTCAAATCAAGCAGTGCAAACAAGGCACCTTCATACATCAAGCCAAGTACATGTAGGATCTCTTGAAAAAGTTTGACATGGTCAATGTGAAGCCGTTGTCAACACCAATATCCACAACAACGACACTTGACCCTGATGAAGACTGTGAAGCGGTGGACCAAAGGGAGTACAGGAGCATGATTGGCTCCCTCTTATACCTGACGGCGACAAGACCCGACATACACTTTGCAGTGTATCTTTGTGCTTGCTTTCAAGCTTCCCCAAGGGTGACTCATCGCAAGGCTGTCAAGCGCATCTTCAGGTATCTCAAATACACCCTTGAGTTTGGTCTTTGGTACTCTGCATCTTCATCTCTTGATCTCATTGGGTATTCGGATGCGGACTTTGCTGGGTGTAGAATTGATAGGAAGAGCACTTCTGGTACTTTCCATTTCTTGGGTACTTCTTTGATTTGTTAGTCTTCTTGTAAGCAGTCGAGTGTAGCCCAATCCACCATAGAGGCTGAGTATGTTGCAGCTGCTAGCTGCTGCTCACAAATCCTATGGATTGTGTCCACCATGACAGACTATGGGTTAACCTTTAAGGGTGTTCCACTCATGTGTGATAACTCTCGTGCCATATGCTTAGCCAAGAATCCAGTCCTACATGGTAAGGTCAAACACATAAATGTGAGATTCCACTTCCTGAGAGATAATGTTGAGAAGGGAGATGTTGAGGTCAAATACATCGACACCAAAAACCAATTGGCTGATATCCTTACCAAGCCCCTAGATGCTTCAAAGATTTGCTTTTCTTCGGGGGGAGCTTGGTGTTTGCCATCCTTATGGCATCATTTGAGGGGGAGTTGGTGTTCTCTTGTATATATGTATCTTACCTTTTATGCATTGCATCTCATATGTAATATATGCATTAGTAGATGAGCTTTGATTCTTATGCTTTCTTGCATTTCTCTTTGCTATGATTGAGCTTCAGCTAAGTTGTGTGGATGTGATAGTAATCTCTCATGCTTATATTTTCTAGATGGCTTGCTACAAACTCTTCTGAGCAACTTGCTAATCTTAAAGGTAAACTGAGCTTCTTGTGAACCTTATGAACTAATCTTGTTAAGACTTGCTCACCATATGTATAATTGCTTTTATCCCTGTCAAAACTTGTGTTGAGGCTAGTCTAGAGGATGTCTTGGCTTTGGCACCTTGTGTTTGCAAAATGGAAGGCTTTGCAAATGTTTAGCTCATGATGGAACATTGTGGGAACGTGTGTTCCTTTTTCCTCAAAGGCATGCTCTTTTGTTTTGTGAATACATCATGAAAAATCTTCTAAGTGCTTTGAGCAAAATAATTCTAAATTGCTAAATCCAAACACTATGACTTGAGGCCTCGGGGTGTTTGCCGTACCCAGTCGTGCGACCCTCCGTGAGGATAAGAGGACACATGAGGATAAATAATAAACACTTGATCAAATGATTCTCTGTTGCATATGTGAGCATTTGTAAAGCTCATTCTCTGCGAATGCTTGTTGCCCTAGTTGAGATTGAGACTGGCTAGTTTCTTTTGATTCACTTGATGCCTGTTTTGCCTTGGACGGGAGCACTTACACATGTGGTGACAGTTTTTCTCATGATAAGCAAATTTGATTCTATCTAAGCTAGTCATCTTTTTGCTTAGCTTGAATAGCTCTTGGTGTTTATGCCATGCTATCTATTTTTGGTCGTTGTATGATTGTGAGCTATTGCTTTTACACTTCATGGCTCTATGGATATGATTAGCGAGATTAAATGCTTGTTTGCATAATTGTTGAAGCTCCTTAGGTTTGCATTTTCATTCATTGCATGTTTGTTCTTTTTTCTCTTTGATGAGTTCATTGCCAAAGGGGGAGAAAGTTGTGGGTCATGCACAAATAATGCTAAGAAACCAAAAATGATCCATTTTGCATTACATGAGACCTACCACAAATTGAGGGGGAGCATTTCATGTCCTTGAGCGTTTTCTTGCGTTTCTTGCGCTTTCCACACTGTTTGCGTCTCAAGTCGCTATCTTTGCCAACCTTTTGTTTTGTGATCCCTATTTTGCTAGATGACCTATTTCTCACCTTTTCTTTGGGTTTGGCCATTTGGATGTGCTTATTCAGCTTCGCATTTCAATCTCTAATCTGTGTGCATTTGGTGTTGTCAATGTACTCATCAAGGGAGAGACTGAGAAAACATGTGGATATGTGCCATGGTTTGCAATATCTGATGAGTAATTGACATTGGTTGAGTCTGTGTTTGAGTTGAAATGCGGGAATCTAGGGATTGTAGGAGTTGTGCATATCATAGTTTTGACTAACCGGAGTTGGTAAGGATGTTGGAGAGTTTGTAGGAGATGAGAAATGTGTTTGCTTGTCTCATGATATGTAGGTCACTAGAGTCAACATGGCGGTCAATGGCGAGAGGATCGGGCACAAGTAGGAGACTTGGGGCCAGATGATCAGGAGGCCGGGTGGAGTCAAGGGTGATCCATACCGTACACGTGGAGAGGCAAGAAACATGGATGGTTTTACGGTTGAGCCTCAAAACCGTGGTGGTGATCAAGACGGCGTATTGACCAAGTCAATGCGAGCAGGATGCCGGTGCAAGTGACAAGGGGGCTTGATGGGCAGAGACCGGGAGAGACTTGCTGGTGGTCAGGATCGCGGGACAAGGTGACACGCGTCGACATCGAGAAGTCACGCTTTGAGAAGCGTGCAAAGCAGTTTTTTGGTTTGGGCCTCAAAACCGGTGGCGGTGGTTGGTGGTGCTCGTGGAACCGTCACGGAGCTTGCTTCGAGGCAAAGCAAAGTCGTGAAGGGCCCGAGGGCGTTCGGGCGATGAGGAGAGGGATGGACAAGTTTGCCCCTGGTGGTAGGTGGCAGTGTTATGTTGGTCAAGGGTAGAGTGGTCATGTGGACAACCCCTAGGACTATATAAGGAGAGGTAGGGCTGGTGGAAGAAGTGCCTCTCTTGCCATTAGCCTTGCTAGGTTTTTCTTCTCATGTGCTAGGAGAGTGCTTTATCTGTAAAGAGGAGAGTAGTAGGTGTGTGGCAGAAATCTCTTACCCTTTTCAAATAGTGGGAGGATGAGGGTGGCTTCCTAGCCATGTAATCATGTATCTTGAATTCTTGAATCAATGATATAAGGTTCATTTTCGTGGTCAAGATCTTCCTCTCTCCCTAAATCCCGAATTTCCCTTTTTCTCTATTTTTGGAGCTATTTTCGTGGGAATTTTTTGTCTCCTTTTTGGATGAGTTTTTGGGTCGGATTTCTTAAGAAACTTGTTACTATGATGAGCTAGAACAATCCTATATGGATCCTTGACCGAATCAATAGCTCTAGCACCTTTGATTTGAAGGATTTCTCAAGTTTTCTATTTTTGGTATTCTTGGCACAAGATCTGAAATTCGTGATGATTCCTTGAGCCAATCGATTTGATCTTCTAGGATTAGGGTTGTGATGTGTTGAGGATTCACTGGTCCAAAAATTGCATCATTTGGAGTTTGTTGGATTAGTTTTTGACCAAGTTTTTGCCTAATCCCGAAACCTTTTCCTGTTCTGTCGGGGTCAATCGGCACTGCCGATGACCGGGACCGGCACTGCCGGTGGGTCATCCGAACCCCGCACCGGCACTGCCGATGGCCAGACCGGCACTGTCGATGCATTCTGTCTGCTGCTTTTGAGACTCCCTCACCAGCACTGCCGATGGGTCTTACTAGCACTGCCGATGGCTTTGATCGGCACTGCCGATGGTAATCCAATTTCATGTTGTTTTGAGTGTTTTGAGTTCCTTTTTGTTTCCGTTGTATTCCTAGGGTTGGCATATCACAAGTTGGTCTGTGTAGCCTTGGTGATTGGTTTAGAGGTTGGCTCGGGTTGTAATCAGGACATAGGCCAAGTTCTCTTGGAGAATTTTAATTGGCTCCCATTCACCTCCCCCCCCTCTAGTTGCCTTCTTGGTCCTTCAACTCTTGAAGTCAATGAGGATTGCACCGCATCGACTCTTGAAGTCGATGAGGGCCTTGAAGAAGCCGTTACGAGCCAAAGCGAGGCCTCCTCTCCATCTTGAGCAACATGGGCCTGCTCCTTCTTGGGCTTTGACCGGCATTCCAGAGCCCAGTGGCCAAACTTGCCATAGCGCCGACATTCATCACCCGTGGGCCGATTTGAATTCGACAGCCTGATAGATGGACCGCTACGCCCACGTCCATGCCCGCGTCGACCGCCGCCACGACGTGTCGAGCCGCTACTCGCGCTGCCGCCTTGTTCTTCCTCATACTTCTTTCTCCGTGAGTCCCATTTTACTCCTCCGTGAGGTACAACTTCCTGTCATGTTGCAGCGATGTTGGCGCTTCTTCGAAAGCCTCCTCAGCCTCCTTTAGCTGCCCCGTCAGATCGGCGACTGTCATCGTCGACACATCGAGGAGTGTCTTGATGGCGATCGTGATCTGCTTGAACTGAGGTGGCAGGCTCCGTAAAATCTTCACCACGATCTTAGGATCCTTCATCTTCTCACCTAGAGTGTTGAGATGCGCCGCCATGCCCTCCAGGCGGAGCGCATAGTCCTCGACGGTCTCGCCGTCGTCGAAGATGGTGAGGTCAAATTGCCGGCACAGCTGCTGTGCCATCAACTTCTTCACGCGATGATCGCCAATCCTCATGGTCGCGATCGTGTCTCAGGCCTCCTTGGCCATCTCCTTCTTGGCGATCGTCGGCACCATCTCTGGTGGTACCGCGCCGCACAAGGCATTGAGCGCCATCATCTCCTCCTGGGCGTCGGTGCCACCATTCTCGATGACGTTCCAGAGGGATCTAGCCTTCAACTTCACCTTCATGAGCAGCGCCCAATTAGAGTAATTTGTCTTGGTGAGAACAGGGTAGCTACTCCCGCTGCCCACCTCACGAATTACTCGCTGGATCACGACGCCGTCGCCGGAGGTGTCGCCTGCCTTCTTGTCCGACATCTTCACGCCTTGGATGAACCTAGCTTTTGATGCTAAATGTCAGAACTTCACCGGAGAGACAACTCTGAGGTTGCCGGCGAGATCACGGCCTACTCACACACGCACACAAGAAACTCACGCGAACACACAATGGTACACGATCTTATTTTGGTGCGGCAGAATGGACAGCTTTTCCAGAGTCTATTCCCTTTCTTATATAGACTATTACATGAAAACTAAATATGGCCTCAATCAGCGCTAGCTGATAATAGAAACTAATCTACTAATTACAGCAGGCAAGAATTATTTCCTACATATCATCCTCTTTACCCTTCGATTGGCATCCTTAGGAGCTAACTCTTTTTTAGTTTATTTTCATATGTCCATTGTTTACACATGTGCCAGTATAACTGAGATTTTGTCCTAATAGTAATAGCAGGAGATGTTTGATGCCGTTTCAAAAATATTATTCTAGATTCAATAATTACCTAGAATGTTCATTGGAATTGCAAGACATTTTTGGGCGCAATAACCAGTTTGATGTCCACATGTTTTCTCTGGATTGAATACAGTAAACCATGTTTAGCAAAACAAATATATTGTACAATTATATGATACTATATATATTATCGCTCTCACATGGAGTTATGCTTATCTTCACATTAGGTGAGACTAATGTCAGAAACTTGAATTGCTGGACATATGAAACAAGTTTTTATAGCACCTTGAACCTGTAGGAACTGATGGCTCCTCAGCTCTCCCCATCCCCTCCCCTCCCTGGCGCCGCACCCCTCCCCAGCCCCACGCTAGCGGTCACTCGTCACCGGCGGCCACCTCGTCTTCTTCCCTAGTGGCACCTGGTTCCCTCTCCGCCTTGTCCCCTAAAGCTTGCTCGTTCGTCCCGACGGGCCATTCCAAGTTTCAGTGCTGGGTGAATGGTAGTCCGCCGTCAGGCGGGTCTACGCCCCCACTAGGGTCATACAAGGAGGCGCTTCTCACCTCGCCCACCCCTCCGGTGGCTGCTCCAAAGCCGGCGGCGCCGCCCCTGCCCCACGGATAGTGCTCGAGTCAGAGTTTGTGGGCAACCTACGGCCTAAGCCAGTGGTGGCCGATGAAGGGTGGCAGAGCGTCATGAGGCGCCGTCCTTCCCCGGGTCCTGCTACTCGATGTTGTGAGGTGCCTATGGACCTACGAGGACGCTGCTTCAACTGCTTATCCGCCACCCACCGCGGCACTGTGTGTGGTAGTCCCACTTGCTGCTTTCGGTGCGGCTTGCTAGGCCACCGCACATACGTCTGCCCTTCCAAGCCTGCCGAGTCCGACTGCCCTTTCCGTGGCGGCACGCTGATTTGGCGGCCAGTGCAGAAGGGGCAGAACCGGCGATGATGACAGTAGCTGATGGCCCTCAACAACACCAGTGGGATTCGTAGAATGGGCCACCACCACTACCGGAAACCAAATGTGTTTGTGGACTTAGAACCAAATATGGTGTGTTTGTGGACTTGAGGACTAAATTATGGATGCTTGTGATATTATAATTTATGGATTAACAATCATGATGCTTGTGATGTTTTATGGATATGCATTTGAAGTGTAGATGATGTTTCTGTGATGATATATATAATTGTTATGATTTTTAGTGGTCCGTGTCTAGATAAATTGAAAAGAAACCTGCTGTAATTCAGCACCTTTGCCGAGTGCTTGGCATTAACACTCGACAAAGGGACCATTTCCTGGCAACCGGGTTACAAAGTTACCGAATGTTATAGCGAGGCACTCGGCATATAGTGGATAGATGCCGAGTGCCACGTACCTGGGCACTCGGCATATAGGAGAGATATGCCGAGTGCCGTGTACTTGGGCACTCCGCGTCTAGGCCGTCGCCATCACCTCCCCGTCACGTCATTTTTTTGCACCAAGTGTCCGAGCTGATCCTCAGGGACCTAGTTGCCGAGTGCTCGATTTGTGACACTTGGCAACTAGGTAGATGCCGGCTGCGTAGGTGCCGAGTTGGGGATGCCGAGGACAAACAGCGTTTTGCCGAGTGCCGCTGGCACTCAGCATTTCGCGAGATTCCAGTAGCGCACGTCGTCGGGCTAGACGTAGGTGGCGTCGCCCCGCGCGGCGTGATGCCGACCCCGTTCTCTCGGAGTCTGAGCACGAGGCTGTTGTGTTAGATTCGTTTGGCGTAGGTCACTGTGTATCATTGATCTCCTGGTCAGCGTTGCTTGCGTCGGGCCCTCTTCGTCTCTATAGTGGGCAACCGACTTGCAGTTTTGATGCAGCTGGTCCTTGAAGAGATCGCGGCAGAGTTCGACGTCAGTGTGACGGAGATATTCATCTGCACCGCTGCACCTAAAGATTTCTTGTTGATCCTGTCAGATGTTAGGATGGCGGACAGAGTCCACAATTACGGTCAGCCCTTTCATCGCCC
This sequence comes from Eleusine indica, assembly GCA_030378355.1. NCBI lineage: Eukaryota > Viridiplantae > Streptophyta > Magnoliopsida > Poales > Poaceae > Eleusine > Eleusine indica. The sequence goes on from CM059500.1 coordinate 34,832,092, forward strand.
TAGTTTCAGCCTCCTCACCAAGCGATGGACTCAGTTGGCGCTTGGGCATGGTGCCACCCTGCCGGTCCTCCTCAAGATCGAGCTCCAAGGGATCCCAACACATGCGTGGGACAAAGCTACCGCTCAACATCTCCTAAAGGGCGTTTGCTGGGTTGAATCCCTATACCCGGACACACAGGCGAGGTGCGATCTACGTTCATTCCAGCTGACGGCATGGTGTCTATGCCAGGAATTGATCCCACCCGTCATTGACTTGTTCATCCCAGAGAACATGCGGGCGGAAGTTAAGGTGCCGCTGGCAAATCGCGGACTTGTCTACCTGGTGGAGGTGATCACTCGGCCGGCGCCATTACCTTTAGACGTGGGGCAGCCCCCACCTGCTTCAGCAAGCAAGGGGCAGCTGCCTACTCGCCGCCGTCGCCGCTCACCATTGCCGGTTGTGCCGTCTCCACAGGGCTCCGACGACCGTTCAACGTCCCGCGGCTCGGTCCAGTCGCGTCTTGGCCGCCAACCTTCCAGTGTGCGCCACGTTGTGTCATCTGACATTGATCCGGGTCACAATGCAAGTAGGGCCGGGGGCGCAACCCAAAGCAGCAACTCGGTCTCCTGGGAAGCCGCTCTAGCTCTTGATGACTCAATGGAGTGGCCTATTCCTCAGTAGACAAGGTTTTTATTGGAGGACAATGAAGGGGCAGACTGTGGAGGTGTGGCAGTCGAGACGGATGCTCCCGAATCTCTTGCTGTGTGACGTTGCCTGGTGAGCCCCTTCCTGAGGTCAACTTGGGGTGTGTTTGGTTCAGTGATCGAAGGTGGATGGGAGGGGGCGGTCCTTTTTTTTTCTAGATGTTTGGTTTGGAGTCAGGGAGGGGCGGAGCGGCCACCAATTCCCTCAGATGCTGGACCACACCATCCCCTGAAATCGAGCGGATGAAGACATCCCTCTTCGCCCCCGTCGGTCCCGCGTCCTCTACTGCGCGCCCGGCTCCTCTCCCGTGCTCGTCTCCCGCGCTCCCACGTTCTCTTGCGTGCTCGTCTCTCCGCACTCCCACGTCGCTCCCGCGCGCACGGCTCCTCTCCCGCATGCCCGGCTCCTCTCTCACGTTCTCTCGTGCGCTCGTCTCTCGCGCTCCCGCATCCTCGTCGGTGGTGAAGGTGTAGAGAAGCTCGCTCATGTCCACGGCCATGGCGAGACACACCTCTTCCCGCGTCCTCGTCGGTTGTGAAGGAGGGAGGCGGCCATGGCCATGTTGACAGTCACGGCGAGGCGGCAGAGGTAGAGGGATTCCGGCTTCGTGGCTGCGGCGAGGCGCCCGCTCTAGCTCTCCTCCCACCGCTCGGCGCACCATCGCCCCTGCCCCGCCTCCCTCGACGAGTCGCCTCCCCATGACGAGTCGCCTCCCTCGACGAGCCGCCTCCCTCGATGAGCCGCCTCCCCGCGAGCGCGCACCGCCTCCCTCGAGGAGGCCGTCGAGCTGTTCTTCCAAATGCCCGAGAGAAACGCCTCTTGCCTGACCCGCCCTCGTGCGCCTGGTAGATCTTAATTCATCTATCCAAACAATGAGTGCGGCGGGCTCATCCCTTATTTATCCCTCGTACCAAACAGAAAACATGGCTTGCCTCATCCCTTCAATCAAACAGCAAGAGGGGTCGCCCCGTCCTAGAAAACAGGGATGATCCCATCCCATCCCACTTTGACTCGAAACCAAACACACCCTTGATGATGGGCCAGGGGGATGCCTTTTACCTCTTTGGGTCGTGAAGATGAAATGGGCCAGGAAATTGTGAGGCCTGCCCTCACCCAGTTGGAAGAAGAAGAAGAAGAAGCAGTTACCCCCCAGGGCTGAGATGATGGCCTGTGCCGGGAGAATGGGCTGATGACCGCCTTCCCGAAGCAAGAGTTGGCTATGGGCTCCCAACTCAACTCACCAGCAGGCGCTGCGGAGGCAATTTGTCTTAAAAGCCCCCGTGCCGGCGTGACAGAAGCTTCGACCGCTGGAGATCGAACTGCACACTCGTCCTGTCCTACCGTGGTTGTCAATGTCACCTCCGCGCCTGTAGATAACGAGCTCGAGGATGACCTGGGAGGCCTAGCCTCGGTTAACCTTAAGTTTGAGCACCTGGGGTGCGGTGGTAAAGCACCGGGGTGGTGCCGAGCCGACGGGGGTTTGATCCCCCGTCTCGCATGCCCCTGTAAAAGCCTTCTGAAGGCTGGGTAAGGGGGGCCCTTGTCTAAAAAAAAAGCAACGCCATCGCAAATCCAGCAACCTGCCGCAACCGCCCCTGTGCTCAATGATAGCAGGCTTGAGATTGAACTGGTAGGCCTTGCCTCGGCTAATAATGAGCTGGCACGGCTCAATGTTCATGAAGATGAAACTGCGCTACCGCAACCTCAGCAACCTGTCATGGCGAACGCGGAAAGGAGCTCCCGCACCCTTGGAGACCGAGCTCGGAACTGACCTCGGAAGCCTAGTCGTGGTTAATCCAGAGCTTGAACGCTTGCCCGTCAACGTCGACGGCACCGTGCAACCGCAAGCCCGGTCGCTAATTGTCTACTCACGCCGCCGTTCGAGCGCTGGCGCACGCAGCAGATCAACTGCCCTGAGCGAGTCGACGTCAACATCATCTCCTGCTGCGACAACTCCCCATGACGTCTTCCTCAGTCGAATTTCCAAGGCAGTGGACACTTTGCTCCCAGTACCAAAGATCAACAAACGAAGAACCAAAGGGGCGCCACCGGGCTCCCCTCTACGCCACAGTCGACGACTGGTGGGCTTTGGTGTCGAACTTGTACATGAGGTACCCCGACCTAGGAAGACGGTAATGCGATCTTTGGGCTTTGGTGCCACTCAGGAATGTGTCCGGCCACGAGTTCAAGAGGAGTACGCCAAGTCATTCAACCAACCTCTCTCAGCCTCACACATTCAGGCGCTTGCTAGTCTGTTCGGATGGACTGCCCCCATTGATGTATTGGGGGAGTCGGGCGTTTGTACCAACTAGAAGTTGAATACTTCAGGGCTGTTTGGTCGATTAGTTTTTGGTTTTCCAATGGATCCTTCACATATTGTTGTTTTGAATGTGTGGGGTATAAACTCAACAGCACGTCAAGACTCGATTAGAACGCTTGTTGATTCAGTTAAGGTGGGTGTGAGGAGACAAAGATGGAGAATGCGTCCCAGCGACTTGTGCTATCCATGCTGGGGTCAGATTTTGATAATAATTTCCTAGCCTTGCCCTTTGTTGGTGCTAGTGGAGGTATTCTTGTCGCTTGGAGAGCCAAACTTGGAGTGGTGGGCGCAACCAGAGTGGAGGTTCTGCAGTTCTGTCCATCGAATAGGGTTCCATGGTGGCTAACCTGTGTGTACAGCCCTGAAGGAAATGATGAAAAAGTCGAGTTCTTACAGGAATTGCGCAATATCCGAACCCAATTCACTGGACATGGATACCTGGAGGGGACTTTAATCTGATTTACAGAGCCGAAGATAAAAATAACTCTAATATCAACAGAGCCATGATGGGCCGCTTCCGGAAATTTATCAATGATTCAGCCATCAAAGAACTTCCCCTCCATGGTCGCAAATTCACTTGGGCAAGCTCCAGTACAGCAGTGTCACCCACATTGGTCAGATTGGATAGGATTTTTTGCTCGGTTGACTGGGAACAACAGTTTCCAGATTGCATTTTGCAAAGTGCAGCAACTAGTGACTCTCACTGTCCCCTTATCGTTGGTCTTCAGGATAACAAGCCAGACAAGAAAAGGTTTCACTTTGAGGCGTTCTGGCCCAAGTTCGATGGATTTCAGGTGGCTGTCCAAGAAGCTTGGGAGTCCATTGAGTGCAAACCATGTCCATTAGAAACACTATCTCTGAAATTCAAAGCCACAGCAAGAGGACTTCAGAGCTGGAGTGATAAGAGAGTAGGAAACCTCAAGTCTCAAATGGAACATGCCAAGGAGGTCACACATTAGTTGGAGATCGTGCAAGATAGTAGGCTACTCTCCCCAATGGAACTTTGGTTGCGCAACAACCTGAAAAACACACTCGCTCTCGCCTCCAGTTGGGTATTATAACGATAACAGAATAAATCCGCAAGCGTACGGATACCGAAGTAGCTTTCACCCAGAAGTATTCCAAGCTATCGAATCCACAGGGAACGTGTGTGCCTAATCTTTAGTTCTTGTTCGACCAAGGACCTCAAGATAATTGTAGTGTTGGGTAGAGAGGATTCCTAATGGTTATAAGGTCCTAATCAAGGTAAGAGTACTACTAGATTGCTTGCATTGGGCATCCGGTTTTCCCTTTCATACACAGCGCGATTCCGGCCAAGAGCCTATTGCGTAGCCGAACGTGGAGGATTTCAAAGGACAGATAAGGCTGTCACCACCTACTGCCTACCTCAAGCAATCCATGGACTACGCGATAAACAAGGGTAACCTACGGCCTAGACACCACATCTATGTTTTCAATTACTCATTTAATCTTTAGCTACGATGATATAAGACTGAGGTCTCTAACTAAATAGAGCGTTGAGCGAGAAAAGCAACTAAGTATAAAACTTACTTGAAAAGGAAACTTAAATACCAAGAAAGGAATCACAAAGACTTACTAAATATGGCAAGCATCCGTCGAGGTACAAGCGTGGAGAAGAGGTGGACAAGCTCACTCCTCCTCCGAACTTCCCCTCACTCTCTCCATATTTTCTAAATGCTTTGGCAGCGTTGAGCCTTATGGAAATGAAGCACTAAATTCTATCTTGAAGTCTATGGAGAGTGGAGGCACTACCCTCCTTATATAGGGGCTCAAAGTCGGTAACTAAGGTGGTAACTCCCGCCCAAAGCACGGGAACCGACCATGGAAAGGCGGTTGGGGACTTCCCGAGCAGGCGTAGGCCGAGTGGGCCCCATCTTTTTTGGGTCGGCCGAACATAGACCGGCCCCTTTCGGCCACAGCCTTCTCCAAGTCTCTGACTTGTTCTCATTCGTCCCTCCACGTGTTTGGGCTCGTGGATCCTTATGTTGCGCTCTGATTGGCCGAAAGTATGCTTTATCCTATGATGACATGGATTTTACCTCAATTATGTGGGTAAATCACCAACAATTAAATATTCACCAACACTTGTGGAATTCGTTAGTAATAAACTCCTACCACTATGTTGGTTGTTTACTTTTATAGTTTAATGCAAATATTTGATGGTCAGATTTTGTACTTAGTGACCGTCAACAAACTCCCCAACACATAGCCTTTGCTCGTCCTCGAGTAAAGGAAAAGGACTAAGGTGAATCATAATTTCCAAATGGTATGATGCTAGCATGCAAATTATTCCAAACTATACATATACCAATGGACTTTAAAGTGTCTACCATGTCACCTTGGGCAGTTGAAGAGTAGAACAGTATAGATTATGGTCATCTTTTCTCCTTGTGCTAAGTAACTTGGTTTTTTTACAGAATTTTTCAAAAATAAAACACAGCTATACTCCTCAAATGATTCTCTTATGTCACTCATATATGTATGTGGATCCTCACCAAGGCTTTTGCTATTGCCTCTTTTTGTTCCTACTTTTAAAGATAGGCTTATGTGGAGCTTAAAGTAGGGAATAAAAAGAAGGCATACCTATGCTTCATATATTACCAAGTCCAAAACCAGATCCAAGGAGAAAACAAGTCATGAATCATCAATCAAGTATGTGCACAAATAAGGATGGAATGGATGTAGTGGTGGATAATGGGTACTCCTTTTTGATATCCTCCCTCTCTTCTATTTGAGAACATGGGCTATCATTTTTTATTATTATTCTTGACAGCCCATGTCTCTTTTAGCAAGGATAATAGGAGAGGGAGTTTCTCAAAGCATGGTGGAGCACTTTATTTTGTGGACAAATGATGGATATGTGTGATGCTATCTTCCGGAGTGGGAGAGTAGCATATGGAAAGAGATGGATGATGGTGGTGGATGAATACTCCTTTATGTGTAGACTCTCTCTTTCTTTAAAACAATATTGGGCATGGCTATTTCTTTTTCTTCTCTTTTTTTGTTTTTTGTTTTGATAGCCATGCCTTCTATGTGAACAATAGAGAGAGAGTCATAACAAGATAACCATGGAGTATTTCTCTGAGTGGATGGATGGATGGATGATGATGGTAATGCTACCTTCCAATATAGAAGATTAGCATATGAAGGGAATGTGCACATGTTCTTGATCAACGAAACATAACAAGTATCTCACTAGGGTCACAACAGTTTGACAAGGTTCAATGAAGACACAAGCAACATATGCATAAGGTTTTTTCCAGATGAATCTATCATATGGCTCTGGTGGAAATTTCCTAACCATTGAGTAGCAAGCTTATAAGTTTTAATTTTCTAAAAGAATTCCCAAGTACTTTATGCAATAGAGAGCAAGAATCACTTCATCAAATCATATCACACTAGTCAACAACCTAGGTAACATGCGGTCCCTATGAATATAGTCCACTAGCATTGGCATAAGAGCAAGGAATAAAGAGCATGCACGCCAACCATGGAAAGCAATGAATAATTGGGAGGTCATCAAGGTTGATTTTAATTTTCATGTTTAGATTGTATCAATTTGTTCTAGGAAATTAAATCAATGCACGAAACAGGGAGATAGAGGGATAAGACGCGCAAACCGTCACACTAGTATATGATGAGGCCGAGCGGGGCCATGGTGGGTTTAGTCGACCTAGAGGGTTCGATTGAATCATCCTGGCGTCTGGCTTGGTCACCGTATGGCGTGGTGCTCTGTGCGGTGTTGTTCATTATATGTTGGTCATGAGGTCCTTTCTTGCGCGTCAGGAATCTTAAGGATCTCCCCCACACTTGTTTGCTTGCCTCCACTTATATTAGACACAAGAAAAACAAACAAAAGGGTAAAAAGCAAAAGGGACTCTACCGGCTTTATGGGCCACGTAGAGTCACAACTTTATTATTAAGTTATTTATTTTATTTATCTTTTTTAAGGCGTGCTACATAACTGAACTGAAAGGAGATAAAAGGAAATGAAATAAAGTGCCTTTTTTTGTCTTCTTTTTTAGCAAGGCATGAATACAAGAACTAACAACAACTCTAAACCAAGAGGCAAGTTGGCATGAATGGAACTTAATACATGATACTTACAGAATTCCCTACACTTAGTTTTTTGTATCACTCAGACACAATAAATCAGTGTGTAGTGTTGCAGCCTTCTCGTAGTAGGTTCCATCGCCAAAAGTACCAAGTGTCAAATTGATGCAGCTCCCATGTTCCTAGGCATAGTGTGTCCATCTTTCTTTTCAATCCTCACCTGAAAGGGTTAGTGAACAAAAATACCCGAAGGCAAATATATCCTAAAAACATGTGCTTGCAATTATTCAATAAAGGAAAAAGGGAAATGATAATCCGGGCCATCTCCCGGTAGTACTTTGTTTATAGTCAAAAGCTCGACTACGAGGACTTCATGTTGTAACCATCATTGGCGATGTAGTTCCCATCACACCGCCAATTGTTGATGTATCATTGGAGTCTTAGCTGCAAGGTTAGTGCCAAAAATGCAAACTACGAGATTTGTAAAATTTATGATAAACAAAAGCATCTACAACCATCCTTCTAAACATTTTACTAATGAGGGCCCTAAGGTGGTTGTAGTCCTCGTAGGTGCTTTTAGCAGTAATGTTTATTGACTCTAGAGATTTCTCATATGAGCATATATCTTGTGGTTGTTCAAGGAAGAAGCTTCCATGCTCATTAGTTGAATCCTTGTCTCCTATCTCTAGAGTCAATGGCTCATGGAATCCAATGGTCCAAAGGTTCTCCTTCTCAATAATTTCATCGAGAAAGCTTATCGCTGATTTTACATCACCGCAGAGAATGGAGAATTGAGGGCCAGAGGGAAAAGGCTTAGTCAAGAAGGAATACGATATGGTTTTAGAAGGATTAAGAATTTCCTCCAACTCATCTCCTCCTTGGAAACAATGCTTCGCGTACTCATAAAGAACAAACCTCAGTGATGCGTGTTGGGAAACAAACATCAACTCCTCAAGCGGGGAGTTCTTGAGATGAGGCCTCACCATAGGATTTTCTGAACAAAGGGCATTGGTGGCGAAAGAAATTTTCCTAAGCTTTTCATTTAGGCTCACTAGAGATTCACCCTTATGATGAAGCCTTTTTAGTGGGAAGCCTATGAGAAGTTCAAAGTCGGTGATAGGAAATACGCGGAGGTCTAGGTGAACTTCAAATTTGTCCATCTCAACTGCTATAGCCCTTGCGATCCCCCAACATGGAAAGGTTACTCCTAAGGCATCCTTGAGGAGTGTGTCATTTGGCTCAAGAGGTGTATCATCTAAAAGTTGCCAAGCTATGTACTCAGGGATGATATTGGCTCCTATGGTGGGATCATGAACGGCCTCTACAATATTTCCCTTTATATAGCAGGGAATGGTAGAAGAAGGAGAAGAGATTTGGATTTCTCTTAAAGAACATCTTTCTTCCTTCAACCACTCCTTGTTAGCGGCCTCATATAGGATTTCTTCTTGGAAACGCTTAGGAGGTGAAAGGGATGCCATGGGCTTCTTCTACCAGAAGTGATTTGAGGTGTTTTCATGTTTATCAAATAGCCCTTCCTCGAACTCGACTGGAAACCCTGAAGGTAGAATTTCTCCTGCCTTCCGAGCGGTCTCAACAGTAGAATTGAAAGATGAGATAGCAATGGGCTTGAATTCAGTTATTGAGAGATGCTCGTGGGTTGGTTTGGCTTCCTCCTGGATAAATGGATGGTCTCCTTCCTTAAGAATGGATCCAGGGGGGTCAAACGGTAATGTTGCCACCGCTTCATTGAATGGCTCACCCCTTGGGAGAGATTCTGTCAAAAGATTTTCTGATTGACAGATTGAGACAGAAAGTATGCCTCTCCCAAGTCTTATGTCGAGACTTCCTAGCTTTGGTCCATCCGGGTATAGCTCATCCAATGGATGCCCGATCCAGATTTGGAAGTCATTGACCTCAACATTATGGAAGTCTAGGATTGTCTCAACATTTTTGTTCTTCATGAGCATGTTTTGCAAGGTCCTAAATCCATCTAAATACTTGCCTAAGGGGCTCATGAAGGATTTGCTAATCGGTGCAAGGGGCACGCCGCCTATGAAGGCGGTTGCAATGGATTTTGACATGATGTTTGCACCGATTATGGGAGTAAAACGAACCTTCACCTTTATCCCCTCTTATATGGCACTGAATGGTTGAGTAAGGGGGTCTTACCCAAATTATATCAGGAGAGTGTGCACCCTCGTCCAACCATTCAATGCTCGGCTTGGCAGAGCACTTCCTCTTATTCTCTTGGAGGAAATTGTCCTCTCGAGGATCAGGAGGAGAGACAAGAACTGGTGGGTCTTTCTTGCAAAAACAATTCGAGGTGTCCCTGTGGTCTTGCGAAAGACCTTCCTTGAACTTGAAAGAGAACTCAGGGGAATTTTCTGATTGAGACATTGGGACAGAAAAATATCTTCCCCTGAGTTTGATGTCTAACAACTCCTTGGTCGATGCACTAGAGAAAAGTCTCTCCATGGGATGCCCGATTAAAATGTCAAAGTCATGGACTTTGAACACATGGAAATCAAGGAGAGTTTCAACATCTTTGTGCCTTAGAGAAACATTTTGCAAAATCCCATATCCCTCTGAAATGGGTCCGGAGGGACATTGAAGAAATTTGCAAGTCGGTGCCAAGGATTCTACACCCAAAATGGCAAAAGCGCAAGCATCAGAAATGATGTTGGCACCGACAATAGGATTATAAAGAATATCAACCTTAACTCCTCTTATGAGGCATTGAATGGAAGAGGAAGGGGAGCTAATCCAAATCAAGTTCGGAGAAAACTCAGCCTCTCTCAACCGCTCATTGCTCATGCTTGAAGTTGTCTCCTTCACCGTCTCTTGGAACAAAGTCTCCTTAAGAGGATTGGGAGAAGATACAGGATTTGGTGATTTCTTTTGATAGTGACAACTCAAGGATGTCCCATGATCTTTTACAAGATTTTCCTCGAATTGGAAAGGGAGCTTTGAAGGTAGAATTTCTTCTTCCTCCATTGCTCGTGGTTCGGTTGAGGTCTCACTAGATGAATCAATGGATTGGCAAGGATTTGGCTTAGGTTCAACTAGTGGGGTAGCCTCAATACTCGATGAAGCTTCCTCCTGAGGAGGCTCTCTACAGTCGGCTAGGAAGGAAGAGTTTTCTTGAATAAGGTCTAGGATAGCTCTTCCTTCGATAGACATCTTGTGGACGAACGAACCTGCAGCAGTGACTTCGAGATATAGAGCAGACTCTTTGCTTAAACCCAGACAAAAATGTTGCAACTACACGTGGTCGGGCAAAGACAAGTCAGGGCCAGAAGTGATTAACAAGGAAAACCGGCCCCAGGCTACACCTATGGATTCCTTCTCGCTTTGACAAAAGTCGAGAATCTCTCTTCGTAGAGATACGATACGTGATATAGGATAGAACGTAAGACAAAATTTATCTCGGAGTACTTTCCAATCACCATTCCCAACAAAATGAGTGTACCATTGTTTTGCATTCTCCATGAGGGAAAAGGGAAACAATTTCCACTTGAGAGTATCTTGAGTCATGCCTTTGATCGATGGGCATGAACACAAATGCTCAAACTCTCACAAATGATGGAACGGGTTTTTTCTATTTAAACCCAAGAAGGATTATTCACGAAACATGGCTATAAAGCAAGGGCGGAGTTCAAAGCCAGATGAATGAATTAGGTCCGCTGAATGCAGCGACTCAAAGAACTCGCCCTTTAGAGCACAAAAGTTTTGAATTGTAGGTTGCTCCATTGGAAAAAAGAGATGAGAAATAAATAAAGTGAAATAAAAAGATATGAGGGCGAACTAGGTTCACAGATCAAGCAGCAATCGTTCCCAGGCAACGGCGCCAGAAAGCTTATTGGGTATTTTAACAACAACAGAATAAATCCACCAACGTACGGATACCGAAGTAGCTTTCAACGAGGAGTACTCCAAGGTATCGAATACGCAGGGAACGTGTGTGCCTAATCTTCAGTTCTAGTTCGACCAAGGACCCCAAGGTAATTGTGTCATTGGGTAGAGAGGATTCCTAATGGTTATAAGGTCCTAAAGGAGGTAAGAGTACTACTAGGTTGCTTGCATTGGGCATCCAGTTTTTTCCTGCATCCATATTACGATTTCGGCCAAGAGCCTACTGCGTAGCTGAACGTGGAAGATTTTAAAGAACAGATAGGGCTGTCACCACCTACTGCCCACCTCAAGCAATCCGTGGACTACACAATCAACAAAGATAACATACGGCCTAGACACCACGTTTATGCTTTCAATTACTCCCTTAATCTTTAGCTATGATGATATAAGACTAAGGTCTCTAACTAAAGAGAGCGCTGAGCGAGCAAAGCAACTAAGTATAAAACTTACTTAGAAAGGACACTTAAATACCAAGAAAGGAATCACGAAGACTTACTAAATACGGCAAACATCCGTCGAGGAACAAGTGTAAAGAAGAGGTGGACAGGCCCACTCCTCCTCCGGATTTCCCCTCACTCTCCCTATTTTTTAAATGCTTTGGCAGCATTGAGCCTTATGGAAATGAAGCACTAAACTCTATCTTGAAGTGTGTGGAGAGTGGAGGCACTCCTCTCCTTATATAGGGGCTCAAAGTCGGTAAATAAGGCGGTAACTCCCGCCCTAAGCGCGGGAACCAACTTTGGAAAGGCGGTTGGGGACTCCGCGAGCAGGCCTGGGCTGAGTGGGCCCAATCTTTGTTTGGCCGAACAAGGGTGTTCGGTCAAACATAGACCGGCCCCTTTCGGCCACAACCCTCTCTAGGTCTCTGACTTGTTATTTTCATTTGTCCCTCCATGTGTTTGGCCTTCTGGTATGTCGGTTTACTCTAGTTATGGGCCCATGGATCCTTGTGTTGCACTCTGATTGGCCGGAAGTGTGTTTTATCCTATGATGACATGGATTTTATCTCAATTATGTGGGTAAATCACCTACAAGTAAATATTCACCAATACTTGTGGAATTCGTTAGTAATAAACTCCTACCACTATGTCGGTTGTTTACTTTTATAGTTTAATGCAGGTATTTGATGGTGAGATTTGGTACTTAGTGACCGTCAACACCTCCTTGATCCGCACCATTGCTAGAAGTCGATCAAGGATTGAGTGGCTGCAAGATGGGGATGCTAACACAACCCTTTTCCATCTCCATACTCGACACTGCCAAAGGAAAAAATTTATTGCAAAACTAAATGATGGTGATAGTGTTGCTACAACACATGAACACAAGGCGCAGGTGCTGCTTGATTTCTAGACCAATCTGATTGGCACTAGGGAGTTAAGAGAGCGTTCTATTAATTTAGAAATACTCGGCATTCATCAATTTGACCTCGCTTCCCTTGAGGCTTCAATTTTAGAGGATGAGGTTTGGGGTGTTATCAAGCAATTGCCATGTGATAAAGCGCCTGGGCCAGATGGCTTTACAGGCCGGTTCTATAAGATATGTTGGCAAATCATTAAGAATGACATCATGGCAGCAATCTCAGGGGTATGGAGAATAGATTTCAGGAACTTCAGGCTTCTCAACTCAGCATTCATCACCTTATTGCCAAAAGTGGAGGAGGCCATATCTGCTAAGGATTTTCGCTCTATAAGTCTCATTCACAGTTTCGCAAAATTGGTCACTAAAATACTTGCCAACAGGCTAGCGGGCAGATTGGATAGCATAATATCTAGCAACCAGAGCACCTTCATTAAGGGTCATTTTATTCAGGATAATTTCATGTTGGTCCAACAAATGGCTAGGTACTTACATTCCTAAAGGCAACCACGGATCCTTCTGAAATTGGACATTTCAAAAGCGTTTGATTCAGAATCGTGGACCTTTCTCCTTGAGGTGCTTGAGCGCATGGGATTTGGTTCAATCTTTCGGGATATTTTGAGTGGGCTGCTCATTATATCTTCCACCCAAATCCTTCTCAATGGAACCCCGGGAGACTTCATTTCACATCAGCAAGGCTTGCGGCAGGGTGACCCCCTGTCGCCCATGCTTTTCATTTTAGTGATGGATGTCTTGAACCGAATGGTAACAAAAGCATCAGAAGAAGGTCTATTGGAGTCGTTATCGTCCTGCTCAATTCAGCATCGGGTTTTGCTATATGTGGAGGATCACTACAAGAAATATGACATTTTGTGATGATTTTTGAGTGATATTTAGTAAAAACATCGCAGAGTAATCCATTTTGCTATGTTTTATTCAATTTAGTGACGATGATTTTTAAGTATGTCACAAAAACCACATAGAAATCATCACAAACTATGCTAATGTCATATTGCGACGAACCATTATCTGTCGTAAGAGCGAATCAAGAAATATCGTAATTTTACGATACTAGTAAAATGTAATAACTCAATATTTTTGTCACTAATGCTATTTTATAGTTTTTTATGCTTATAAGCTGGAGAAAAAACTAAAAAAAAGGAAATAAAGATGTTTGAAACTAATCTTTTTTGGCATAAAAGTATATAAAAAAAGCTTTCTACATGGATGAAATCTATAAAGTTTTTGATGCAGTATCTACAGTGACAAGACCATACATGTATCTACAGTGACAAGATGAGATACATGTCAGCATGCATGATTATTGGAAACACCGACTACGGGAAAGCAGAGGTTTGCTATGTGTCCAATGCACACGGTAAAACTCGAAAAACCCACAGCAAAATCTTTGCTGTGGGTTGCATACGACAAAACGCACATGGTAAAAAACACGTCGGCAAAGCCGACTTTGCCGTATGCCTTCTATCGGGCACACACTGGTCAAATATAAATCGTAAAAAATCTAAAATAATAGAAAAAAATATAAGTCGCAAGTCGTAATTTTTTTTCGCGCGCGCTACGCGCAAAGTGCGCCCGCCAAGATTTGAACCCGTAACCTCACCTTCGCGCATAGACGCCCCTACTACTGCACTACACATTTGGTTGTGACTACACTCAGATTTCACCTTTTTATACTATACCTCTGTGCCGAGTGTATTTTTTCGGGCACTCGGTAAAGACCATGTTTGCCGAGTGCAAAATAAAATACACTCAGCAAAACTAATGTTTACCGAGTGCCAAACATAATCCACTCGGCAAAGACCTATTTATATATTTTCTAACATGATTTTTGTTGACTAAATTAATTCAAATAAAAAAGTATTGAACTACAAAGTTGTATAACTTATTAAGATCTACATCTTTTATGTTGTTCATTTGTTCATTTAATAAAGCTGTAGTAACATTATTTACGAATCTTGTATGTCTCATTGAATGTTTCATGATACTATTAGATTTTGTGAATAATATTTTGGATTAAATTGAGTAATAAATAAATGATCAAAATAAAAGTTATAATTCTTCAAAAGTTATACAATTTTGTAGTTCAAATTTTTTTAATTTGAATTAATTTATGGTTTTAAATATAATTTAAATTAATATTTTGCTGTTAGGAAAAAAAAACACTCGATAAAGAGCATCTATGCCGTGTGCCAAGAAAAACACACGGCAAACATCCATCTTTGTCGTGTGTCAATTTTTTTGACACATGGTAATAATTTTGTCATATGTTTTATTTTAGCATACGTCAAACACCCTTATTTACGGTGTGCCTGTAACAAAACACACGACATAGTTTGAGGCATACGACAAATATTGATTTTCCCTTAGTGACCATGCTTATATAACATGAAAGCTAATTAAGACAGAAATGTTTGGCTGGAACTTAGACTAAAATCTGTCGGCGGGCGCTATGCTCATGATGCATGGCGATAGAAGAACCATATACAGATACTATCGTTCTCGCTTTACTGATAAAATTTTTGATGGTTGTGTAGATTTTGTCTTCACCAGCAGCGTGGAGGAGGGCACTGGCGCACCAGAGACGCATGCATGACATAGAACGTTGGCGCTGACCTGACATGCTGCCGCCAACATATACCTGATGGAGTGTACAAGCAATGACACAAAACACAGCCTTTTATGGCTGCAGACATCATCATCTCTGATGCACCTAATGTTTCCTGTTTTCTTATCTGATTATGATCAAGAAACTCTCGTGGGTGTCCCCACACGGATTTGGATTTGTGGTCCATCGCGACGCTCCTGTCATTATTTACAGGTCAGAATTTTAAAACTTGATTTTGAAGTTTACATGCTTTGGTGTTACAGAGAAGATCAGCTGCCTTGTTTATTGTCCAGCCTATAATAGGCATTCCAATGGCCCCGGATTTGGCATGAATTCACGCTAACTTTTTCACATTTTGTACTATTCGATTGGTGCTCTTTGCATATTGATTTTTATTTTCTGATGCTTGTGCAATTGTTCACAACATGTGCTCCCTCAACATGGACTAATACACCGCAGAACATATATAATGCTTTACTTTTCTGCAATCTACAATCAGATGTTTTGGTCTTCTATATCCAGCACTTCAGTTTTTTTTTCTTAGTACTGCTCAATATGAGTAACAAATTTGGATCTGTTTCTTCTGCTTTCATGCATATGTGACCTTCAGGTTTCTGAGGTGAATTTGGAGAATCTACCTAACAACAATTTGCCAATATGCACCATGCAAAGTGAGGAACAAGATAGACGGTGAAGGCTTTTGAAGAAAATGATCAACCTGCTAGATTGATCACGCAGAAGACAAGGGAGCAGTCAGCAAGTACAGCCAAATGAGCAATGTGTCCATGATTTAGCGTCTTATGCCATTTGTTGACGTTTTTTCAGCACCAAGTAGTTGCTCACTCTTAATATCTTGCACGGTCCTCTTTTTTTTTTTTTTGCTACTTGGCTTGATGTATGTGAGGCAATGATGGGATCTTTTGGCTATTTCAATCTCAACTGACATATCAAATGTACTCCTAGATTTATATTTGCTGTATTTTGTACTATAATGAAATTTTGGATCCGCCTAATAATTGTTATTCTCGAGAGAATTGTGGATATTTGATTCTAGCTGATTATTGTTTCTATATAAATTAGGTATTGATATTAAATGCGCCTGCAATAAATGGGCATGGTTTATATTACATTATGGGCCATTGATAGAATGAAATGGACCTGATTAACAATCTCAAATAGATCTAGCCCATAATGTAAAATGGTCCTAGCCCATAACATGAAATGGGTCTAGCCCACAACAGGAAATGAGCCTAACCAAAAATGCTAAATAGATTTTGGTCATATTGTTAAATGGGCCTAGCCCATAGCGACAAAAATACAATGTCACGAGTTAGCGATGAAGTAAGAATCATCACGATGAATTTTCGATGAAAAAAGAAAGAAATATCGCTGAATATCTTTTATAACGAACATTCAGCGACGAACAGGTTTTTATCACCTGAATGTCATAAATTCTATACTACGACATATTTTTTATATTCTGCAATAAAACTGAAACATCGTAGAATGTAAAATTTCTTGTAGTGGATGTGGTGCTTTTCCTCAAGCCGGCTGCTAGTGACATTGTGTTGGAATTTGGCCTATTTTTATGTAGCCCATTTAGGAGAAATTCCAAAGCAATAAGTGGTCGTTGGTTTTTGTTCCACCTTGCTAGTCTATGGTGGTCTACACCAACTTAAATATATAGCAGTACTTCTGCCCATGGCTGAATAAAAAAAGCATTAGGAGAGAAAGATAGCATTGCTATGAGTACAAACGCACGCGCGCGCGCGTATACGCGCTTTTTCGCATGTTGTCCCGCGTGACTTGTGACTTTGCGATGCGCAACCGTGGTGTGGCGTGGCTGTGAGCCTAAATGACTTTTTGCCACTCGTATTCTTATCAAATCTGAACTATTATATACTAATCAAGATACACAGTTAATTGTCATAATTAGAGTTAATAGGCCAGTGTGCTATTGACTGCTAATTAGTGAGCGCAATAAGAGAGGAAACGGCTACTGGAGGGCAGCCGTGTCTATATTAGGCCCCTGGAGACGTCCAGGATTCCATGACCTGAAAATTCCCTTCCACCTCTTCTTTTTTTAGAGAGCTGTGCTATAGTGTTGAGCTGTTTCCCTCTCGCCAGCCCTATTCTTTGGCGTGCACCGAGGAAAAGGGTGAGCGGAATCTTTGAACCTTCGCCGTCGTGAAGCCTGCACGAGGGATGATAATAAGGTTTCTAGGCAGCGCATCTACGCGCCCGCTCGAGACTGATCCGTGATGATCTGCGCTGCCTCATCGAGAAGCTACCATGTCTACGTCGACGGTCTACCTCGTCTACAATTTGCGCTGTTTTAAGCGCCAACAAACCCAACGTGAGTTCTAATGGCTTCCCTGGTTATTATTGCGTTGTTCTGCCTGCTGCATGTGTTAGTTAGCATCTCGCGTTTTAATTGTCTGTGAAATTTGCCTGAAACAAAAATCTGGAATTAGAATAACACGTATATTTTCCAATTATCCAGAAATCTTACTGTTGCGTTTATTCTATTATTCTAGCAATGGCTGGTGCTTTGGATTCAATGAAACCTGAGAGGTTTGGTGGTGGTGAAAACTTCCGTCGTTGGCAGACTAAAGTCAAATTCTGGCATATGTCAATGGGACTGTGGTGGGTGATCTACCCAGTAATGCCATTCACGGTTGAGCAGACCACCGTTTTCCCCACAGTGCGTGATTCGGCGCTTGGCTACATCTTGACCCTTTTGGCAGATAATTTGTATGATGTTTATATGAATTATTCCAATCCTACTGAGTTGTGGGATGCACTTGAACACAAATATGCCATCTCTGAAGCCAGTCACCTGCTGTACACGTGTGAGTAATTCTTTGACTTCAGCATTGATGTTGCAAAGTCGATAGTGTCTCAAGCTCACGAGTTAAAACTTCTAGCCGGAGAGATTGCAAGTTTGGGATGTCCTCTGCCAGATCGAGTTATGGCAACAGACATTATTGTCAAACTCCCTGCCACATGGAGAGATTTTGCCACGAGCTTGAAACATAAGAGGGAAGATAACTCAAGTGAGAATCTGATTACTACAACAAGGCAAGGGCTAAAGATGCTCCAACCACTTCAACAGCTGCAGAGAATAGTGCTAGTGCAAATGTTGTAGTTGAAAAGAAAAATTACTACAACAAGAACAAGGGTAAGATGCAGGCCAGTAGAAAGCCTCAGAAAACCACTAACTTCTAGAAGAACAATGTGAAAAAAGAGAACAGATCATGTTATGTGTGTGGCAAGCCAGGGCACCTTGCGAAAGATTGCCGCCACCGCAAAGAAAACTCTGATGGATAGCAGAAGAAGGCTATCAATATGACCATTTGGAAAAACAACAGTGATGAGACCGATCCATCCGGGTATGGTAATTTACCATTTGTTTTTTTAGCCATTCAATCTTCTGATTGGTGGGTTGATATGGGAGCCAATGTTCATGTGTGTTCTGATTTGTCTATATTCTCTTCTTACCAGGAGACACGGTCCTCCTCCATCCTGATGGGAAACGGATCAGCTGCTTCTATTCTTGGTGTTAGTAGGGTCGAACTGAAGCTCACTTCAGAAAAGACTGTCCTTTTGAAAAACGTGCAGCATGCTCCCACAATATTAGTTTGGAAATTTTATTGGCAAAGGCTATTTAAGCGGAGGCTTGTTCCGCTTGAATACTTCTGATTATTCTTATAATCTGAATGTTGCATCCATGACAAATAAAAATATTTATGAGGCTGATGTGTGACACATATTGGGTTTGACACTGCTAGAATGTTCAGATTAGAGCTTATTCCTAAGTTCAATATTGTCAAATGATCAAACTGTCCATCTTGTGTGCAAGCAAAACAACCTCAAAAACCATTTAAGAGGTTAGAGAAAAAAAAACAAAATTTGGCACCATTAGATCTTATTCATTCTGATTTATGTGAAATGAATGGATTATTGACAAGAGGAGACAAGAGATATTTCATGACTTTTATTGATGATGCTACTCGTTTTTGCTATATTTACTTGCTAAAAACTAAAGATGAAGCTATACAATACATTAAAATTTATAAGGCCGAGGTTGAGAACCAACTTCAGAGAAAGATCAAACGATTACGCGATGATCGTGGAGGAGAGTATACCTCAAATGATTTCTCTCAATTCTATGCTGAACATGGTATTATCCATGAAGTGACACCACCATATTCACCTCAAGCGAATGGAATAGCTGAGAGGAAAAACCGAACTCTAACATATTTGGTGAATGTCATGTTAGAGAGCACCGGTATGCCCTATGAATGGTGGGGGGAAGCTATCTTGACAGCTAATTTTGTCCTAAACAGGATAGTGACTAAAAACAGAAAAGTCACTCCCTATGAAGGATGGAATGAGAGAAAACTCAATGTCAATTTCTTGAGGACTTAGGGCAGTTTTGCGAAGGTTAATTTACCTGAGCCGAAGAAGAGAAAGCTTGGACCCAAAACAGTAGATTATGCATTTTTGGGATATGCACATAACAATACGACCTATAGATTCTTAGTAGTTAATTCTGATACTCCTGAACAAAATGTGAATACTATCATGAAGTCGAGATATGCTTCATTCTTTGAGAATATATTTCCTATGAGAGCAGCAGGTAGCACTTCTCAGAGTGAGAATTATCACAGTCATGTGAATGCTCCTGAGGATGACACACCACCATGTGAGATAAATGATGAATTATACACACCATCTGAAGAAGATGACAATATCACCAATGAAGCTCCTCGTAGGACTAAGAGACAAAAGATTGCGAAATCTTTTGGTGATGACTATATTGTTTATCTTGTGGATGATGTGCCCAACACTCTTTCGGAGGCATATGCATCTTTAGATGCAGAATATTGGAAAGAGGAAGTCCGTAATGAGATGGATTCTATCATGTCAAATGGGACTTGGGAGATCACTAAGTGTCCAAGCAGGTGCAAACCAATTGGATGTAAGTGGATCTTTAAAAAGAAATTGAGGCCTTATGGTACTATTGAAAAGTACAAGGCTAGGCTTGTGGCCAAGGGATTCACACAAAAAGAAGGAGAGGATTTCTTTGATACATACTCTCCTGTTGCCCGAATTTTCACCATTAGAGTGCTCCTTGCGCTTGCAGCTTCCTATGGTCTACATATTCATCAAATGGATGTAAAGACCGCTTTCCTTTATGGAGAGTTAGAGGAAGAGATATATATGGAGTAGCCAGATGGTTATAAAATTCCTATGCAAGAAAACAAAGTGTGCAAATTGATAAAATCCCTGTATGGGCTTAAATAAGCACCTAAACAATGGCATGAAAAATTTGACACCGCTTTCACATCTGTTAGATTTAGCGTAAATGAGGCAGATAAATGTGTGTACTATCATTATGGTGGGGGTGAAGGAGTAATATTTATGCTTATATATCAATGACATATAAATTTTTAGAACAAGCACAAGAGTAATTGATGATATGAAAACTTTCTTGTCAAGGTGTTTTGACATGAATGACTTGGGACCGGATGTGATCCTAAATGTGAAGTTGATCAAAGAGCGAAGATGGGATTACCTTGAGTCAATCTCACTATGCAGAGAATATATTTAGCCGCTTTGGCTTTGAGGATTGTAAAATCTCTCCAACTCCCTATGATGCGAGCATCAAGCTTCAAAAATTCAAAGGAGAGAGAAAAGATCAACTGAGATATTCACAAATAATTGGGTCTCTCAAGTATCTAGCGGGTGCCACGAGACCTGATATCTCCTATGTTGTGAGCAAACTGAGTTGGTTTACATCAAACTCAGGAGATGATTATTGGAAGGCACTTGAGCGAGTGTTGTGCTATTTGAGAGGCAAAACGTCACTCGAAATTCACTATTCAGGATATCTACTAGCGTTGGAAGGATATAGTGATTCCAATTGGATCTCAGATGCAGATGAGACCAAAGCCATGAGTGGCTATGTGTTTACGCTTGCTGGTGCTGCAGTTTCGTGGAGGTCTTATAAACAGACCGTGTTAACAAAATCCACGTGTGAAGCAGAACTTGTGGCACTAGAAACAACTACTAATGAGGCTGAATGGCTAAGAGAGCTATTGATGGACTTGCCTTTCGTGGAAAAGTCGGTACCGCCCATCCTAATGTATTGCGATAACCAATCAATGCTAGCTCAGGTTATGAATACAACGGATAACTTAAAGTCTAATAAACACATCAAGCGTAGACTGAAATCTGTCAGAAAGATGAAAACCTCTGGAGTTATAGCTGTGAGCTATGTGAAAAACGAAAATAATCTGGCAGACCCTTTTATAAAGGGATTATCACGGAATATGATTACCGTGATGTCTAAGAACATGGGTATGAGGCTTATCTAAAAGTTATACCACAATAGTAACATGTCCTTTTTTATCGGAGATCCCGTGACTTAGGTAACAGGAAGAACAAATTGATTGGTGTAACCAAAGAGTACATTATAAATAAATAAAATGTATCCATGTTCAAATGACAAAGAGTAGTACTCTTAAATATTTTCCGTTGTGAAAGTTATTAGCCTACAGGATATCTTGAAGAAAAACACCTACTTGAGCTCAACTGTAGGTCACAGTTCATGAGAGTTAGGTGTTCTCATAAAGGCTCATGAGAAGATAAGGGAGCTGACCATTAACGTTTCGATTAGGCGAGGTTGTTTTCGCAGCCACATATCAGTCTGATTTCTATTAAAATCTGCCGACACAAGGTTAAGAATTCAAGGCCTAGTCCATTCTTCAGCTGTGGAAAGATGAATATTGATATTCTAGGTTTAAGTTCAATCCGTATGAGACTTTTATTAAAAGACTGGTATATTAACAATACTACAGCATAGTGATCCTTTTGACCTCTATTCCTTGCTCTGGAATTGGTGGGGGATTGTTAGAATTTGGCCCATTTTTATGTAGCCCATTCAGGAGAAATTCCAAAGCAATAAGTGGTTATTGGTTTTAGTCCTGCATTGCTAGTCTATGGTAGTCCACACCAACTTAAATAGCAGCACTCCTGCCCTTGGCTGAATAAAGAAAGCATTAAGAGAGAAAGAGAGCATTGCTATGAGTACATACACACGCACGCGCGTATATGCGCTTTTTCACTGTTGTCCCGCGTGACTTGTGACTTGTGACTTGCGACGCATGACCGTGGCATGGCTGTGAGCCTAAGTGACTTTTTGTCACTCGTATTCTTCATCAAATCTGAACCGTTATGTACTAATTAAGAGGATTAATATATGGTTAATTACCATAATTAGAGTTAATATGCCAACGTGCTATTGACTGCTAATTAGTGAGCGCAATAAGAGAGTAAACAGCTCCTAGAGGGCAGCCGTGCCTATATTAGGCCTCTAGAGACGTCCAGGTTTCCATAACCTGAAAATTCCGTTCCACTTCTTCTTTTTGGGAGAGCTGTGCTGTGGTGTTGAACTGCTTCCATCTTGTCGGCCCTATTTCTTGGCGTGCACCGAGGAAAAGGGTGAGCGGAATCTCCGAACCTTTGCTGTCGTGAAGCCTGCACGAGAGGCGGTAATAAGATTTTTAGGCAGCGCATCTGCGCGACCGCTCGAGACTGATCCGTGACGATCTGCGCTGCCTCATCGACGAGCTACCACGTCTACATCGATAGTCTGCTTTGTCTACAATTTGCGTTGTTTTAAGCGCCGATAAACCCAACTGAGTTCTAATGGCTGCTCTGGTTATTATTGCGTTGCTCTGCCTGTTGCATGTGTTAGTTAGTATCTCGTGTTTTAATTATATATGAAATTTGCCTGAAACAAAAATCTAGAATTAGAATAACAAACATATTTCTAACACATTGATCTTACTGTTGGCATTCTTCAGCTCTTTGGGGATGCTTCGTGCCTCCATACTAATATCCAGAAAAGCAGTGTAGCACCGATCTATTGCTCACCTCAGGACATTAAGATAGTGCTGGAGCGCCTCCCATGTCAGATCGCAGAATTCCCTATCAAGTATCTTGGGTTGTCATTGTCGTTAAACGGCTCACGAAGGCGCAGTTGCAGCCGCTGATTAATCAGTTAGCAGACCTTTTACCTGGTTGGAAAGCTGACCTAATCAATAGAGCAGGAAGAACGATCCTGGTGCATTTCGTTCTCACGGCGACAGTGATATATCACGCTATGGCTCTGGACCTCCCACCCTGGGCGATCTAGGCAATTGAAATTTTTTTGAAGGAATTCTTATGGCGTGGTTACAAAGATGCAAAAGGCGGGCACTGCTTGCTAGTGTGGCCCAGGGTGGCTCGACCTAAGGAACTCGGTGGTCTCGGGATTGTAGATATCAAGAGTCTCAACCAAGCGCTGCGAGTCCGTTGGCTTTGGCTTCAAACAACCGAGCCGAACAGACCTTGGGCGGAGCAGCACTCAAACAGCACGGCACGGCTACAGGCCAAAGGCATGCGACAGTGCAAACTCTCCGGGGAAGCAATCACGGCGGCAAGATATAACTCGCACATGAGGCAAGTCCTTGACTTGGTAGTCAAAGAGAAAAGGTGCACGACGGCTCAGCAAAGCTATCAGCATGTGGCCAGGGTTCAAATAACCGGGATAACCGACTGGCTCGATTCGGTGAAAAACCAATCGGGATAACCGGCTGGTTAATCGTATTGCTACAGTATCAGATCTGGTTTTCTCCGGCTAACTGGTCGGTTAGCGCGACCGGCTAGGACCGGTTATCTGTACCGAAATAACTGGCCGATTTCTGTCGGTTATTTGAACCCTGCATGTGGCCTAGGTTTAGCTGATCGTGAAAGGGTGCTTTTTATGGTAAAATTGTCTGTAACACATAGAGAAAACGTAGCTTCATCTCCAACATATCGATAAAGTCGAATTTATCTGTAATACACTATGATTTTATAATTTTTTGTCTGGAACACATTATGATAATTTAACAATTATTTTTAACTTTTTTTATCTCAATACTCATAATATATTAGGATTTAAAACTTTGCATAAATATACATTATTGTATTATTTATTACTAAAAAATAGAGCTAATTTTTTTTCAAATGTTTTTCATGTTTGCTCATTATTTTAATATTAAATTTGTCTAGCAAATCATGCAAATAATAATAATAAAATCTAGCCCTATTTTTTAATGATAGATATGGCAACAATGTATATTTGTGTGAAGTTTCAAGTTCTAATGTATTCTAAGTATTGAGATAAAAAAATTAAAAAGAATTGTTAAATGATCATAATATGTTCCAGACAAGAAATTACAAAATCGTAGTGTGTTATAGACAAATTTGACTTTGTTGATGTGTTGGAGATGAAGCCACGTTTTCTCAGTGTGTTATAGTAAATTTTGCCGCTTCTTATCTACATCGGAGATGACCGCACTGACGAGGATGCATAATTCGATTTCGATGCAGTCAATGCCAAGAATTCACGTGATGTCTTAAATCTGTAGGTTTTACGAGAAGATAAACGTGGTTTTGGAATTGTGTCATCCGTACCTAAAGAATCCAATGCATTATATTGTATTCTCTTGTGGACCCATATATTCATCTGTACAGATTATGCTAGTTTTCAGCAGAATTAGCTTGTAGTGGATGTTGAAACCTGCCATTTTCAATTGTAGGTGATGGAATTCTTCAAGAGATTAGTGAAACGGAAGGAAGAAGAAGCATCACAAGCAACCATCAAGTAGTTCATAATACCTGTCGTTGATTTTAAATTAAATTTCTGACAACGTTAGAGAATTGAATCATGCACAACACACTATTGTAAAATCTGTAGCTAATTTCATTATCGTAAGCCCATGATATATTGCTAAATTGTATTAATACAACATGAATGAGTTTTTTAGTGCTTTGAATAATTACACTCCGTTATCTGCATTTTTGGCCAATGAATTCAACATAATCTCCTAAACCAGTTTCTTAAGTCTTACAGATGTTAAATTTTCACTTATTGAACTTCACATTGAGGAAAATTCAGCAAAATGTATATCAAAGGTTCTTTTTTACATCATGTGAAATTGAAAAGATAAAGGAAACTTCCTCCATAATATGCACCATCAAATAGATCATTGCTCCAAATTGAATTCTTATTCTAGAAGTCCCAACAAAGTGGCCAACACCACTAATCCAGTATCTCAGTATCATGACCTCTTTTTAATCAACGGATCAGAGATGACTTGTGGTTTAAAATCTGGTTTCAAGTAATCAGAAAGCAAGGACGCGTACATGTCATAACGTGCAGTCATGCGGAAAGCCCATTTGTCTTTGATCTGACGGCATAGGTTGAGGTCCATATCAGAGGTCATTAGGCCATCCCTGTAGCGAGACAGTGATGGGGTGCAAGAAGCATCAGGTGCTGAGAAGTGGCTAGAACCATAAAAGTGGCCGAAGTCTGCATGCTGAGGTTTCCCATCACCAGATGTGAATGGATTTGGGAAGACTTCTGTGCCAACCCGGTTAATTGATCCGACGAAATAACTATTTGCAATTGCAGCATTCCTTGCCTAAAATATGAAAAATTTATAAACAGTAAAATTAATAATGCATCCCAGAGTTTCCAAATGCTTAACTGAAAATATGTGCAATAATGCAGTATTTCTCTGACCTCAATGGGCCACATTGGTTCACTGAGTTCACCTACGGTCGCGGATGGATTGAACACTATTTCAGCTCCATTGAGGCCAAATGCAAGCCAATTGAGGGGATGATGCCTTCCATAACAAATATTCACTGCTATTTTGCCGTAAGCTGTTTCAAACACTGGATGCCCAGTGTTACCCTCCATGTAGTATGTGCTCTCATTGAAATCGCCTACTCTTGGGATGTGATTCTGTAGTAGTGTATGGTTAGACACTTAAAGTGCTTTATGACAGAATGGAGGAAAATAAAATGCAGGCAAAAGAAAAGTAAAATGAAGTGATGCACACACCTTTCGATGAATACCAATTATATTGCCACTATTCCCAATTACAACAGCAGTATTCCACACAGTCTCCCCATGGTTGACGTCCCTTTCGAGCATCGGGCTCACAATTACCATGTTATATTTTTTAGCAAGTTCTTGAAGAAACTGAGTAGATTCTCCATCAATTGGTTCAGCAAACTCACACCATCTTTTCTCTCGCGTGCAGAAGGCAAATGGCATTGTCCAGGCTTCCTGAATTTCAGGGTATAAACCATTAGCAATGATCTGTTCTTTGTGAATGTAACAAAATGTCTCGATGGAAGCTCCCTGAATCTTGGTATATGATCATTTTTCAAATGGGCAAACGAAGTTGTACAAGATACTCACTTGTAAGCACAAAATATTGACACTAGAAGCACCAGCTGCATCAATAATAGGTTTTATTTTCTCCATGATAGCCTTCTTTTGGTCAGCAAAATGACAAGTAGTGGAAACGGCAATTGAGTTCTGAATTAGACCAACACGAACAACTCTTGCTTGCCTCAGAAACTCTTTATCTGCACTGAAACGGAAAGCCTGTAATACAAGTATAAATGGTGACTCACCGTGAGGAAGAGAAAAAATTGCAACAAAGAAATGGCTAAGATAAAAGAGGAAAATTTTGTTTGTCTACTAACATCTCTACAAACATAAATCAGGCGATAAGCAAGCCTTCCTTAAAAAGTTGGAACTGATTTCAGGAAATAACCTGCATATCAAAATTATGCGTTTCTGCAAGAAAGGTAGCGGCTTCAGGCAGCGAAATAGACTCAAGTTGGCGTGCGCAATTCAGACCCAAAAGCAATCGGCTCGCTTCCTGCCAATCAACAAGTTAGAAAATTAGTTTACAATATCAGCAAACCGAACACAGGCGTCACCAAAGCAAATCATGTGTATAAATGAGAGATCTCATCCTCAAGGTGGTTCTGAAATTAGACCAAATCATATATTTGATTAGGTATCATCGCTGGTAGGGAAATCATTTAATTCAGTGTCATCAATGGTGGAGTGGGAAAATGACTATCTGACGCACAATACAACCGTTTCTGGTACTGGTCTTGGGCAACACAATTGTTTCACAGAGTTCATCCGATCCGCCAACAAATTTCAACGAAGCAGACCACCCTGCTCGGGTCGTAATTGTCCCAGGCGCAGACAAAGGCGAGAGTGACAGGGCCGCAAGAGGAGCGAGCGAATCTGAGCGGCGAAGAACGCGAGAGAGGGCGGTACCTTGAAGAGCTCGGGCGAGAGATTGGCCTCCAGAAGCCTGTGCAGGGATTCGTACCCTCCGATCGACCCCTCTGCCGCCACCGCCGGCGTCTTCCCCTCCTCCCCCGGCACTGGTTTGCCGTTGCTGCTCGCCATCGCTCAAGTGCGGGTACGGGTGACTGACTCACGGACGGACGCTTCCTCCCTCCTCTCCTTAAGATTGGACTGACGCGGGGGAAGAGAGGGAGAAGCGAGTGGGACTCTAATGGATAGTGACCCGAAAATTACATGTGATTTGCAGAGTTCACAATACAGTACTAGTATTGTTTAAGCCGCTGAAACCGCTCGTCGCCGATATCCCGGTTTCGTGATGACTTGTTTATTGGATAATCGCATGTGAGGTGATCACAAGGGATGACTCGGATGTGTTAAACCAATGATGGCGCTAAAAAGCATTATACTAAGGCAGTCTTAATGCATGATTTTGTTCAATAGTTTCAAAAAATATCTTGTCATATAAAAATAATAAATAAAACAAACTCTTCTAATGTTAAGTTTCATGTAACGATTTCATATATTAAGATGGTAGTCCATAAAATATGTGTTAGAAAAAAAATTAATTTTATTAAAGTTTCATTCCAAATTAATAGTTAGGTAATCGTGCATATGGTACGGTTCCATCTCCAAAATAAATGTTAGGTAATTATTTTTGGTTATGTGACATGTTATTAATGAGTTTAAACTCATGAAACTTGGATTGAAATTGACCTAAGATCAAAGTTAATTACAATTTTAGTTTTCAAATATTGAGATTTTGATAACTGAGCTTATTGGGGTTCATTGTAAACTCTACTTTCTCCTTTTTCGTAACTACCTTATAAGTCAGTAAAATTATTGATTTGATAAAACAAATAATACTTATAAAACTCTTTATTAAGACTAACTAAGAAGTGTTTAATCACTGCGATAAAATCTTTCACTATAATATTTTCTTCTTACCTTTTCTTTGCAAGCAGAAACATCGTTCTTCCAAGAGGCTACTTCCATATAAGCAGTATAGCTAAAGATGTATAATCCTCTTATTTCTTATTAATATTAAGATAAAATAATTAATTTTAAACTGAACTAATGATCATCTTCTCACATCAAGAAAAAGAACATGAAACTCTATAAGAGTATTTCTAAAAGCTCTCTAAAAACTCTCCCTAAATCAAATTAATAGGGTTTAGTCTAAAAAATCATCTCCAAGAGTTCCCCTAAACAACTCATAGATTTATTCTCTCCCTAAATTCTTCTTATTTGTAGCTAGAAATAAGGAGAAAATTGGGAACTCTAATACTTGTATTTAGAAGAAAATTAATAGTGTTGTGATCCCAGATGCTGACATGGCCCAATAAAAAATTTTCCAGTTCTATTTTTAGAAAAAACTATTGGAGTAGACAAGAAAACTTCTCTCTAATAATTTTTAGGTTGCTTCTAAAAACACTCTTTTGTAATCAATATTTTGAACAGCTTTTGGAGATGCTCTAAGATACAGATAACATATGTTATGTGACGAGCGAAATGGTGATCCATGTTCATAATTTTGTTTTACACTACAAGCTAGATTGAAAAATATATTTTGGAAGTTCCATTTGTTACAAAACTCTACTCCTTAATAAACCAAGTGTAAACGTCCATACCACTTTCTAAACAGTAATTTGGTGTTGCACTCATCCAACCGTCCGTCAATAGCATGCTCTTCCACGCTGTCTGATCGAGGACTCGTCCGGCCACGTTCTCAAGTTCATAGGCTTGCAGGACTTCGACTGGGCACTGTGTTGCATAATATCTCTATTCTAATTAAAACAAATGAACACGTCCAACAATAATGCACTCTGACTGGGCACTACATTGCATGATATCTCTATTCTAAATTAAAACAACTGAACATGTCCATACAATTATAAGTATGTAAGGTTCATGACCATTGAGGTCATCTCAAGGTATGAATATTTTGATAATAAATGACAAATATGAAATATGACTAATGTCTATACGAGTGTTGTGAGTGTAAAAAACCTTTTCTACTTAATGATGATCGTTGATGGTTGCCTTGGCGGGTGATGACAATGATCATAAGCATGAAGCTTGATGAGTTTGATAAAGTCCAAGGGTTGGTGGAGATGGATCAATGCTAAGGACAATCTAGGAGCAAAAAAAACGGACTATCAAGAGGGTCTAGGTCATGTCTCTTAGGTCACACTAGTTGGTGATATGCATGAATGCTTAGTGAAATCACAGACACTAGGTGACAGTGAAGAAGCCAAGGAGCTGTTGGAAGAAGCTGGGAAATGAAGTCAAGTGAGGACGATGAGTTTCAGCTTCTGCACAGAGTGAGCGGACAAAAGGTCTGGAGAGGCTGGACTGTACGGTCAGCAGAGGATCAGAGGGGTGGACTACGAGGAATCTGTCAGTGTGAAGGCCCATAGAGACCGGACGGTCCGGTCTACAGACCGGATGACACGGTCTATGTGGATGGAGATCAGAACAATGATGAGCATTTTTGGACGCTCTCTAGAATCGACGAAGGCAGAGAGATCGGACAGTCCGGTCAATGGAAAATCAGCAGCAGCAGGGAAGGCAACGGCTTTGGAGGAGCCATCTAGTTGGAGACCGGACTGTACGGTCAGTGAACCCAGAAAGCTGATTTCGTGGAGCAACGACTAGTTTGAGGTTGAAAGCCTATATAAACTCGTTGCTAGGGTCTTGGAGACCTCTCTTGGCCATTGGGATTATTGGGAGCATCTATAGGAAGTCAAGAGGAAAAGAGAGAAGCACTAGGAGAGGATATTGGATATCTTGAGAGTGCTAGTGAGAGTAATTTGAGCATCTATCCACATCTAAGGTTAGGGTGTCCTTGAGGGTGTGATCAAGCCTGTTACTCTTGGTCTATGGTGAGACCTAGACCGGTTAGGTGTCGGTAATCGAGCCTATCGTGATTGGTTGTGAAGGTCGTCACACGTTTATACACGGTTTGAGCCCGCCGTTGAAAGGAACATCGCTAGTCAAGGCCCGTGTCGGCTCGGGGAGTCCGGCACTTCTTGAGAGAGACGAGCTTGTGCCTTGGTGGCAGCAGTGATGCAACCGTGTCTTCACTTCGGGAGTGATTGCGGGCTCGTATACGAAAACTCTACTTGGTGGCGGGAGGGACCAAAACTCTGGCGGGAGTGGTCCAATGAGGAGTAGGGGAATGCGCCATCCTTCTAAGACCTCAGAAAAGAATCATGAGCTATCTCTTACTCTACTCCTTACCATGATGTTTTACTTTCCTCATTTTATATATCGTGTTATTCATGCTTGTGTGCTTGCTTTGCTCTAGTTGATTATCTTATAGACTTGCATGAATAGGCTTTTTTACTTGCTAGTAGTGTTTAACTTCCATATTTGTTCACTAGCATGTATAGGAGTTGCTTTGGCTTGATTGATCACCCTCGTATGTATTATGTGCTACTCATGCTTATGTGCTCTAGCTCTTCCTCTTGTAGCTTTGCATGAGTATGCTCCTTTGCTAGCTTGTTGTTTGCTTCCACGTGTATTTGATTACTAGCTTGCATAGGAGTTGCTTGCTTTGTGTGATCTACTAGTATATATAGGATGCCTTTCTTTTCGTAAGATTATTTTTTGCTAGTACGATCACCACTAGAATTATCATAGAAGTTGATTGAGTGCTCGATTTTAGGAATTAGCAAAATTGGTACATATTGTGAGTTCCCGATTTAATCCCCCCTCCCCCCTCGGTCACTCGATCCTTACAAAGTACTAAATAATATCAATTTTTCTTTCACTTTAGCATGTACATAGAATCACTAACAAGTAATATATATATATATATATATATATATATAAGGCTTGAAATATCTTTTCATCGAAAATATATTTGTGGTTTTTTGATTGCAGAGTGTCTAAGTAATCACATGAAAATGAAATTTATTCTTAAAGTCTGTGACAACGCACATTGTTAGTTTTTTTTAAAAAAACGAAGAATCACAGTTTGCTAATCTGTCAAGGTTATCCCTGTCGAGTCCAGTCCATCTCCGCGTACACAACTACACATCGTGTTCACGAGTTGGCGTGTCGTCCGCGTCGAGTCCACCTTTCTGACCTATGAGTCTGTGACTTCGGCAGCATGCAGCTTCTTTCCATGTTGAAGGACACCTTGTTTCCCTCGGATTGTCAGTTAGGCGTGGATGCATAGCTGAGCGGTGTAAGAGCAAATCCAGTCCACTGATTAAATTTTGGATCCTATACAACATTTTGAGGGTCAAATTCTATTTTTTAGAGGCTCAAAATCATATTGTGCTCCAGCCAAACTGAGGGAAACTGGGTCCCTATTTTCTGACAGTGGGCCCCACCATCCCCGCCTCCCTCTTTCTCGGGCGGTCTTCTTCCGTGTTCTGCTGCTCACGCCGCTGCCGCGTCGAGCCCCTGCTCACCCTGCCGCCGCCTCCCTCCTCTTCTGCTCGTGCCACCGCTTTTCCCACTCGTCCCTAGCGTGCGCCTCCTCTCACTCTCCTCCCCTAGGCGTGCCGCCTTTCCCTCTCCCCTACTCGCCAAGAGCCTCTCTCCCCTTCTCACCGAAAGCCTCTTCACCCTTCTCGTCAAGCCTCGCTGCCTGCTTGCCGAGCCTCGCCGCCTGCACCCCCGGGTCAACCGCCGCCACCACTGGGACCGACCGCTGTATTAGAGAGATGGCGAGGCTAGACACGGCTGGGAGGAGGACAAGTAGGCACGACAGAGGAGCGGTGATGCTTCATGGTTGCAGATGCCGCCAGCCAAGGAAGGTGCCGGTCACCGGAGATGTGCCGACCTTGTCTGGCCCCGCCCGTCGCGCGTGAATGGTCGACTCCGACCGCGATTCCTCCGGGAGGGTGGATCCAGTTGTGCCACGGCTAGATCTACCAGCGGCAGGAGGCACAGGAGAATCTCTGGCAGTGGGCAGCGGTGGCATGTGGGCGGCAGCGGTAGGTGGACGATTTTGAGTGTTGTCGGTGTTTCAATCACCAGCTAGTAGAATTTGTTCCGAGGATGCGCGCTTAGGCTCGATAATGGCTATGCAAGAGGACACAAGGATTATACTGGTTCGGGGTATCCCCCTACGTCCAGTTAGAGTGGCATCTCGTGTTACTTGCACCGGGCTGTACAATAGAGGTGAGAGACGAGCGTTCTCCAAGCCTCGGTGTGTGAGTGCGTGTGTGTAGCGATGTCTTGTGATGCCTTCTTCCTTTTGGAAGAAGAAGGACCTCCCTTTTATACTCCAAGGGGTTGGGCCCATATTAGAGAGAGAGAGAGAGAGAGATAGAGAGAGAGAGAGAGAGAGAGAGAGAGAGAGAGAGAGATAGAGTAGCGCGTGCGGGGAGTCGATGAAATCATGTCGAATTGGATATGAACCATGGTCGGCATCGTGGTCCTTGGTCGTCGTGAGTCCCATCG
This sequence comes from Eleusine indica, assembly GCA_030378355.1. NCBI lineage: Eukaryota > Viridiplantae > Streptophyta > Magnoliopsida > Poales > Poaceae > Eleusine > Eleusine indica. Next base: position 34,864,706 of record CM059500.1, read on the forward strand.
TCCTGATCCCAGTGTCAGAGGACACTGTGTTGGACAATGCCCCCTTAATCCGTCGATGGATTGGGTCGCTGTGTTCATGTAGAAGACGTGTTCCGCTGAATAGGGAGGTGCGACATCGACAATATCATGATGTTTAAGCATGGTCTGATCACCGTCGTCCATCTGTTGACGCGAAAATCACACGCGTGACCTGGGAGATCTGCTTAGCTCCAGTGCAGGCTGAATACGGAAACCGGGGCGTGCCAGTCGGTTTTCCCTGCAAATTGATAAAGACACAAACGGTCAAATTCCATGGGTCACCGGCCCAGGACAGGCCGATGAAGAAAGTCAATACTCACTGTTCATGAAACTAGCCGATGCTATTATGGAAATAAAACATTAGAGAATATAAACTGATCGGCTGATTATATCGGCTTATTGGAAAATTTAATTAATTAAGCAATTACAAATCATTAATGCCAATAAGAAATTAGAACAATAGGCTAGAGTCGATAAATCCATGGTATTCGTACAATAACTGGCCAAGTCGATGCAATAGACTAAAGTCGATAGAGCTGAGTTGATAGATCTACAGTAAAGGTGCATAAACTCGCTCTGTCAATGAAAGTAAGTTGATGGACCAGAGTCGATAGAAGTATAATAATAATATACGGAACTCTACCCGTCGATAGAGGCTAAGTCGATAGATTTGATAGCTGGTATTGCAAATATGCCTCAAATTCACAGATCTAATTCTGTTAAATAAAAAGGGGGAGGTATCGACTTCTAAAATACAGCAGTAACTAGGCAAAATACTGAGAAGCCGATCGAACTGTGATAACCAATCGGCTAAACGTCCCGATAGAACTCTATCGACTCTGCCTAAAAATAGATTGAATATAACCCTATCAGCCCAGCAAGAGATCAACGTCGATGCATCCTTACTGATCCAAATAGATCAAACTTAATCGAGACAGTATTCAAACACGACAAATAGAGTTAGATTTAATCTAATTATAGATAGAATCGATCGAGTGACTCGAATAAAATCTAAAACCCGGTCTATAAAACCCACAGAAATCACAGAAGATCGGACCTAATCGAGACAGTAATGCAATCTAAGTCGATAATACAAACCAAATAAAGATCTAATTATCGGATAAATAGCAATTCCAAAGATAACAACTAGAATATCAACTTAATGAGAAAGTACTAGCTAAAGTCGATGAAATTACCGAGGGTGACTAATCCAAATCTCTCACCGAGATCGGAGCCAATGCAGCCCGCGCGAGATGAGGATGTCATCGAGAAAAAGTTTGGCGATGCGCCGAGTTGTATTGAATGAAAGTGTTGTTTTTCTTGTATAGACCCTATTTCATATTTATAACCCCATGCAAAGGACTCTGACCCGACTCGGTCAGAACTCTTAAACAAACCGATTTGATTTATTTCTAAACTAAAAATAGACGAAGATAAAACAACCCTAACGGGCTCACTTTATTCCCTTTGGCTATTGAATTCTATTGACTCCGACCGATTCTGACTCCACGCGGCTGATCACTGGGACCGGTCAAATTTCGGTGCCAACACATGCCCCCCGAGTCCAGGGTACGAAATCCTTTGTGCGTCGGATTTTATCTCCTCGTTTACCGAGCGTCTCATTTACCACACTGCTGCTTCAGATTATAATAAATGCAATCAATCAGGAACCACCCACTAGTCAGGTTGCATCTTCAATACACCATCCAACCACTCGTGACCCTTAATTGTGACCTGCTGTTTTCTGCGCCGTCTTGACTGTTGGTATTGCCTTTTAACTGTCCTCGTGCTTATCTTTCTCCCTCGAATTCCCTCCGATCAACTTGGAACGACGTTTGGATTCCCCATAGGTCTAGTCCAGGTCTTATAAATATATCCTTCCTCTAGTCCCTTTTCCTCATCTCGTTTATTGCCTTCAACCATGGGTCTCTTACTGAGAGCTTTGATAGAAAAGCACCATTTATCTCCAAATCTATTGAGCGTACTATGGCAAATACTTTTCGCCGTTCTTTCCCCTAGAGTCCTCCTTTCAATCCAAAGTTTGCAGCTACTCCTACCCAGAAGCCAATCCGCTAGCTCTTCTGCCCCTGGATAGCAGCACAGATGTCTAGAATGGCATCGTCGGAGCGGACCTCTCTCTCCCTTGTTCGGCGGGTGATGTCTAATGACACTGCCATCTTTGAAGGGGATGACGAGGAAGCTATTAATATATCTTTTCCTTCTTTTATGTGCTTAGGACACTATTAATTACATCTTCATCCCCTAGCTACCATAGAATAATAGGTCCCAACAAAACGGATTACCTGCGAGTAATTGGCTTGTCTTCGTCTTTTAACATCGGCCATTTGTAGTAGATGAAAACCTCTCCAGCTATATATATACATATATTACTCCCATCTTTGCATGTTGCGCTTTTATCTTTATATTTTTCTGCTAAGGGCAATATTCTCAATATTGGCCATCTCAAGTCGATGCCCCACCATTGGCTCTCACCACTTAAACGTGATACTCAAAACAATCGGCCATGATCAGCAACGGGATCACGAGTCAACCCAAACGCTTGGATGATACTTCTTCAAACATTTGCCATTAATTGCTCTCCCAAACTCTTCTCCATCTAATCCTTGTAGAAAATATGCATTGCCTGGCGCACATCGGCTCACTTTGAACGGTCCCTCCCATGTTGATGACCATTTTCCAAAATGATTATCTGTAGAGCCGATGGGCATAACTAACTTCCAGACAAGATCTCCTTGTGAAAAATTCTTGGGCACTACCTTTTTGTTATAAAATCTAGACACACGAGCTTTATTCTCTTGAATTCTTTCTAAGGCCCTCATCCGATGCTGCGGTACATCTTCCAACTCATCCAACATAACTTGCCTGTAATCATCGGCTGTCAACTAATCTTACATCTCCGTTCTTCTGGACCCCAGATTTGTCTCCCATGGTAACACTGCTTCATGCCCATAAACCAACTGGTAAGGTGGTACCTTTATTGATCTATGACAAGCCATCCAATATGCCCATAAAGATTCGGCCAATGTCGTATGCCACTTCTTAAGGTGCTCATCTATCTTTCTCTTGATCAATTTGATCAAACATTTGTTAGATGCTTCTGCTTGACCATTGGCTTGAGCATAATAGAGTGATGAATTCAAAAGCTTGATACCCATACTATCGGCAAAGTTTTGAAACTCTTCCGAAGTAAATACAGAGCCTTGGTCAGTTGTAATAGTCTGCGGCACACCAAACCTATCTATAATATGTTCTTTCACAAAGTTAATCACATCACCAGTTGTAACATTTTTCATAGGCACTGCTACAACCCACTTTGTGAAGTGATCTGTAGCCACCAAAATATACTTATGACTTTTGCTTGATGTTGGATAAATTTGGCCAATCATATCCATACCCCATCCTCTAAACGACCATGGCTTAATAATTGGATTCATACCCGATGTCGGTGCTCTCTGTATTGCTCCAAACTTCTGATAATCTTGACACCCTTTATAATACTTAAAGCAATCTTCCAGCATAGTAGGCCAATAGTACCCAGTTCTCTTTAATAGCCATCTCATTTTATGAGCCGATTGATGTGTACCACAGATGCCTTCATGGACTTTGCACATAACAACTTTGGCTTCTTCTTGATTTAAACATCTTAACAACACACCATCAATCATTCAATAATAAAGTTTTTCTTCTAATAAAACATACCACAATGTCTTATATTGAATCTTTCGTGGCGTACGTTGAGTTGGATCCTTGAGATATTGGACGATCTTGGCTCTCCAATCTTCTTCATCGACATCGGCTATATCAACAATGACTGCACTGGCATTCAACTGATAACCCGATGCCTTCTATGCTAAATCATTTGCCTCCATATTCTGTTTCCTCGGGACATGCTTGTACTGCACGTCGAGATCTTGAAGTTCCATAAATCTTCTTGGCAAATATCTTCAAGTGTCTTGCGCATATAAACTTCCATAAACATGTGGAATGGGCCTCGGTCACTTCTGTGGGCCAAAACACCCTTGCGCCGATCGGCTCATGGACTACGCCGATCGGCGCACTGGGCTTCTTCAGTGCTTTTTGTCAGTTCTGGACTCCTGTCCTCTCCAGCATCACTTTAATCACCAATTTTACCTGTTTCTGCAATAAGGCTCCAAAACAACGCATATGCAAAAATATAGACAATATCACAGGTAAATGGCCTAAATTAGTATCAATTATGCTCTAATTGGGGTAATATTGACATATAAAAGGGGCACTTGGGAAGTGCCAACACTGCCCGAGTACCAATAATGAATCCCCAATGACTTCAACACAATCAACTCCAGCTTCCTTCAGCATCTGTAATCCTTTAATAACAGCTCTATATTCGACCTGATTATTAGTCGATGCCTCTACAGCAAACACAAATTCAAACCTTGCCCCCCGAGGCGATATAATCAGAAGTCCGATGCCACATCCATTCTTGCAAACGAAACCATCAAAAAACAATAACCATGGCATCGGCTCCACCATTGACACCTCTGATCCACAATGCTCAACAACTAAATCGGCCAGAACATGACCCTTAACAGCTTTAGTAGATTCAAACATCAAGTCATATTCAGCCAATGCTAGCATCCATTTACCAATTCTGCCTTTCAAAATCGGAGTCGATAACATATATTTGATGACATCGGCTTTGCATACCACCACACACTCAGCCGATAACAGATAATGCCTCAACTTCACACATGAGAAATATAAACACAAACATAATTTTTCAATCTCAATGTATCTGGTTTCAGCATCGATCAATCTTCGTCTTAAATAAAACACAATCCTCTCTTTACCATCTTGTTCTTGAATTAAAGTTGATCCGATTGACTTTTTGTCAGCCGCAAGCACTACAAGGTTTTAGGTCTGTCGCAAGGCCCTGAAAACATTGCTATATGGGTATTTTTGTTGCGATAATAAACTATCGCAACGATGTCGTGTCGTTGGGAGGTGTCGCAAGTAGTTGCGCTGCGATAGCACATTGCATCGATTTTTTGTATCGTTGCGGTAGCTGTGGCTTGTTGCAACGACATGTGGTGTTGCGTATAGGTGATATGACAATGACGGCTGTGTTGCAGTAGGACGGATTCGCAACTATGCGCATCATTGCTATAATGGCTATTGCATCAACATTGCGTAGTTGCAAATATGCAATATTGGAACGCTCGTGAGGTGTAGCGAATGCCGCAATTGCCACACAGGTGCTCGTCGTGATATTTGACCCAAACTGCAACAACCTCCTCCGCGTTGCTATACGTTGAGCTGCAATCGCAACACCGATCGTGCCATTGCTATAGGCACACCTGCAATCATGACGAAATGATGTGCCGTTGCTATACACCCAAACAGAATCACGACGCCTATCATGTCGTTGCTATACGCTCACTTGCAATCGCGACGAAAGGACGTGCAGTTGCTATCACCCAAACGGAATTGCGACGCCTGTCGTGCCATTGCTATATGCTCACATGTAATCATGACGGAAGGACGTGCCGTTGCTATACGCTCAATTGGAATCACAACGACAAACATGTCGTAGCTATTCGTTGAACTACAATTGCAATGACTAACATGCCGTTGCTAAATGCTCAAAGGGAGTCGCAACGGCGAACGTATTGTTGCTATACGCTAAACTGGAATCGCAACGACAAACGTATCATTGCTATACCGCCAAAGGGAATCATGATGACGTACCTGTCGTTGCTACAGATTTAAAGGGTATCGCATCGGAGTAATAGTTGCTGCTATATAGATAGAGGGTATCGCATCAAAATATCAGCCGTGGCAATCTGCGTTTAGTGTATCACAGCGAAATGAATAGCGTACATCAATCCAATATTATTGTTAGTTACATCAATCCAATATTCACTCATACAACCCATTTAAATCCAGAACTGTAATTGTATCCACAGAAATTTCTGCATACGGAAATGATAACAATGAAGGGAGAATTAAGGTTGCTTCGCACCTAGGTACTAAACAATCCTGAACCTTGTATATCGCCCCGCCAAATCTCAATGTTCCTGCCCAAATAAGAGACATATAAGGTTTCTAGTGAGATGATAATTACAACTTGTGGAGCTATATAGAAATGCATTGATAAAAAGTAAGGTAATTATGAATGAAGGTCTATTTCTAGTTCTTACATGTTGATTCCTTTTGCCTCCTTGCGTTCTACTTAGAACTATCAGCTCATTTCAAGAGATGAAACTTTTTGATGACTCATGATCACGATATTCCTTCGCCAAATTCTTTGACAGCTTGGTAGGTTTTGGTTTGCGAGCCGGAACATTTTCTTTTTGTGTTGTGAAAATGCTTCTTGTCTCAATTTGGTATAAAGATGTTGGAATATTGTTGGCTATAATCCAAGCACGACATCATCATGATTGCCATACTTGTTCAAAACCATTACCTGCTCCGGCTTGAGTGTTTGAACAGTGTTATGCACTGGTGTTGCATCAATGTTGTCCTCGGTGTTCCTAGCTTCACGTTCTGTTGTATTGCAGCTTATTACATTGTTTGTCCCTTCATTGGTCTCCTCAACAATTATGCCTTCAGTGGTCCCTAATGCAATGTTGGTTTCATTGTTCTCTACTGCAATATTGCATCACTGCTTCCAGTGTTTGTAGCTGCATTGCTCTCTAGTACTTTGCTGGTTTGGGGGGTAGCAGCCTGCAAATTACAAAACAGAGAACATATGTAATATGACAAATTTAAAAGCAGTCGAGATTTCGACTATAATCTATGTGAGCAATTTCAAAAACCTTCAAGAGCACTATAAATCTTTAATTGGCAACATAGCTCGGCAGTGGCAAAGCTAGGCCCAAGCTCTAGGTTGGGCCAAATGCTATCGGGCTGGTTTGGGTGGGCCAAAGAAGGAAAAAAAATACCAAAAACAGATGCAAAAAAAAAATGTATCTTTCGGATCTGAGGGTGGGCATGAGAGTGTTACCTCCGGATTGCAGTTTTGTGGAAATATTGCTGGAAACTCTTGCAACAATTTTTCTCGAAGTTTGGCCATGAGTGGCTCCTTCTCTTCTTCCTTATCGGCAGCTTGCTTTGCAAGAAGCGCTTTTTGTTGCTGAAGCTCAAGCTCTTGTTCTTGGACTCTGTCCTTAAGCAGTTGCTTTTTATTTGGATTACTCATGTAACCTTGGCCACATAACCTGCTTGATTTGGCGCCGGTTGTTTCCATGTACGATTGGTGGAGAACAAGGTCCTCTTTACCACATGCAGATTTGTTACTTCTTGCTTCGTCAGAACCCAATTCAGATGATTTAGCCATATGCAATCTCCTGGCTGCATTGCTCTGAGGAAAAGAAACAAATATATGTGATCAATGTACATAATGTTGTGAAAAAAAGTAAATTAGTTCACAAAGTTTATAAAACTCACATAAATACTTTCAGATGTCTCATTTGACCATTGTCCATGCTTCATGTGAGTAACCTTAAAGAGTTTGATAGGGCCTGGCTCAGCACTAGTTTCTATATCTCTCTACAAATGCAAGCATACACATCACTAATGTATCAAATTAATGTGTTACAAGCAGAGAACAATCATGACAATGTTTACCATTTCCCAACTACACTGAGAGAAAGGCTTCGAACCTATCACATGCATATTTTTCATTTCCTTATAATTCGTAGAGTTCTGGCTGCTGATCTTCTATGGAAAGTTAATAATTACAGTTAGGAAACTCAAACTACCACTGCAAAACAGAGAAGGTCAGGACTTTTCAATAGTTCAATATGCGGATGATACGCTCCTAATAATGGACAATACAACACACTTTCATCCCTGCCTGCTTGGGACATGCATGGTTACAAGGCCAAAAAAACAAGGTAGTTTGGGAATCAAGAAATTAGCAACACAGAATGATATGCTCCTGGTAATGAAAGCCTCCCAAGATGACAGCTCTGAAAGCCCTACTACACACATTTGCTGAATTAACAGACTTTAGAGAGTAATAGATCACAACAAATCAATCATAGTTGTACTAAATGTTAACAATGACAGAATGGAGGTCCTGGCTAACACAGTTGGGTGTAATGTGGGAAATTTGCCATTCACATACCTATGATTGCCACTATTTACCACAAAACCAAGATTAGAGGATTTCATCGCACTTGTCCAAACAATTGAGAAAAAGACTCACAAGCACTTCAAATTATCTATCACAAGTAGGCAAACTAGCTAGAAATGGACAATACAACACACTTTCATCCCTACAAGCTTGGGACATGCATGGTTACAAGGCCAAAAAAACAAGATAGTTTGGGAATCAAGAAATTAGCAACACAGAATGATACGCTCCCGGTAATGGAAGCCTCCTAAGACGATAGCTCTAAAAGCCCTACTACACACATTTGCTGAATTAACAGGCTTTAGAGAGTAATAGATCACAACAATTCAATCATAGTTGTACTAAATGTGAGAAATTTGCCATTCACATAGCTATGATTGCCACTATTTACCACAAAACCAAGATTAGAGGATTTCATCCCACTTGTCCAAACAATTGAGAAAAAGACTCACAAGTTACCTTGGAGCATTTGGTCTACAAGAAATGAACACTGTGTTACCTTGAACTTTGAGGTTCCAAAGTACTTGATTAAATAGTGCCACTCTACAATGTCCAGGTCTTTAGGCGTATGCTCCATTCTGGCATCATAACTCTTGTATGCCTTATATGTAGTACTAATAGTGGATCTCCATCCTTTGTAGCACTCTTTGCGCAACCTTCAATATCTTTTCCTTGGCATCACCAATGTGCTCCATGTCCCATACTTCCTATTGTAAGCCACTCATGTCAATATATCAACAACTGATAAATGGTTTACAAGGAAATTAACATACCATAATGCTTTCTATGATGTAATTCTTGATTTGTTAGCTTACATGTTTCCACTATCCAACTCCAATTAGTGGAGTCTTTGTCCTTGTAAATGTAACCACTTCATCCACAAATGCACGTCTATTTTTTCCACAGGGATCACCCAAAGTTGACAAAAATTCAATTTGCATTTTCACAATACTAGCCTTACATCTCCTGGCAAATGCAGCTAGACCTTTCATGGTACCACGACCGACAATCTTGCCATTTCCTAATAATCATAAAACAAATGGCTATGAGATATTGTGTCTATACCAAACTACAAGGTTTCAGGGCTAATGCTATGACATTAATAATCATATATATATATATATATATAACCTTTCAACTTCTTTTTTATTCTCCTAGCATGACTTGGCCATTCTTATCCTCCTGATCTGCTACAACCAGTGCCCTCACCATCTACTTGTGTAGGCTCCCTATAATTTTTATAACACACTGAAACATTGCAAATACTGATGTCTTAGTTAAAGAAAAAAATATGTTTATAGAACAAGAAGTCAGAATGAGAAAAGAGTTACTTATGTCTCTTAGGAGTCCTTTCTCCTTCAGCCATGCAGTGTATGCTGCAATTGAACCATCCCGGTATACATCGCAAAGACCTTCATGATACGAACAATAGGACTACGTCAAATAGGAGAAAAAATATAGTTTACATGTGGTTTGTGAAGTACAAAAAGAACATGTATACCTGTATCAGATCCTTGCTTCTGAAGCCAATCTTTGTAAGCATCAGCATTCTCGTCACCAAGACTATCATCATCATCATCATCATCATCATCATCATCATCATCATCATCATCAGACTTGGACTCCCTCACTCGTTTCAGGGGTGTAATGCTAACGTCTCCATTAGCTGATTCATCACATGTTGTCAATAACATCCTAACTTTCTTCTCGGCACTGATGCAATGAATTAACTTTTCCAAATCATCTGGTAAATCAAATGGCTTAAGACTTGCTGAGCTATTTCTACTTCTCTTCTTGTAGTACAAGTAGTCCCGCATACTATAACTAAGCCTGTGTTTCATTGATACAAGGCCTTGGAATGTTAGTTGAACCTCGTCCAGACAACCCCGGTAGGTTTGATGTTCCCTGTTTCTTCCCGTGCATTCGACTGCTAAAGTCCATGTTTCAACACTCAATGGGGGGGGGGGGCTGCGGATGTGTACATAAATACTATCAATACTAGGGGCATCTTGATGTCTAAGCAGTTGTATAAGAGTACTACATACTATAGCAAGTGCAAGTTACTCACCTTTCACATGCTGGATCAGAGTGATCTGCTTCAACGTCTCGCCGTCGTCTCGTGGCTGCGCCATCATCGGTGGATCGGTTGTTGGAGATAGTCATGTTGGCAGAAGTTGCGTGGTTAGTGCTCAGAGCAATGCCGCGCAGCAACCGGCCGTCTCTCCTTGTCCGCCTCCAAAAGATTATGCAAAAAGGTAGCAGCAGCTGTGAGTTTTCTCATTTTGAGATGCCACTGTGAGTTTTGAGTAGGTGGCTTGGGCTGAACCACATTAATTTGGAGTGGCTGAGTTGAATTAGGTGCGCTCGCGAAAAGTTTTCACCCACGCGCGCCTAAAGTTTGGAGGGAACATTCCATCTAATAAAAAAATCGAACCTTGCTATAAGTTTCAATCGCTTGAAAGTTAAGGAACCTTTCATGCATTAACCGTTTGAGATGTAGTTAAGTTCGTTAAAAGCACCAATATTAAAGAACCATCAAATGGACATCATGTTGATTAAAAGTTTCTTTGCTTTGAATCACGTGAAAACAAGTACAGTACATATGTAACAACTTTTGATGCCTTCGTGAAAAAAACAGATTAGTATTCAATTATTTGACATTGTTTTGCATAGAACAGTGATTGAAAGCAAGTGATTAGTTTTGAATTATTTGACGTTGTTTTGAGTCAGTTGCAATTAACATGGGCGAAGCTACCTTGTAGCTAGTGGGTGCAATTGAACCCACAACAAAATGAAAAATCTGTTGTCACCATATTAGCAGTCAAGAAAACATTGAAAAAACAGCAGCTAGGTTGCAGTAGCAGCGCCCCCTTAATTTTGCCAGGAAACAAACATGCCCTTAGCTAGCAGCACACCAGAACACATAATACATTAACAAAATAACACAGTTCATCCAATTCAACCATGAGGTCAATAAAACACAATCAGAAGTGTTCAACACAAACATACAACTACAAAGAAAAAAAGCGACGATGACAACGAGACTTGAAGCTAGCTATGCGACAAGGAGGGGACAATGAGCATCCACAGAGACGAGCGATGTCGGCGACGACGAGGGGACTCATCAGTCGACCTGAGCAATCTTGCGGTGTTGCTCGATGGTGTCAGGCCTCCCCGCGTTGTGGGGGTGGCTGATGAACCGAGACGTGTGCATGAGGACCGCCATCCTGGAGTCGTACTCCTGGTCGTCGTTGCAGAACGGGCACCGGTACCAATACTTGCCGGAGGGGTGGACTGGGAAGGAACGCGCAATCCGGCAGCAAAGGGGGGCTCTTCGTCGCTGCTGTGGTCGGTGGTGGTGTTGTCGTTGCCGATGGTCGCCTTGATGACCTCCGTTGGCGGCGCCTCCTCCTCCTCTTCCACCGGGATGACCACCTCCTTCCCCTTCATGGCCGCCGAGGCGACTTCCTCTTCCTTCGCTGCCACCAAGGCGACCTCCTCCCCCTCCTCCTCTGAAGCCGGGATGACCTCCATAAATTGTGATATATCGACTCGATAACTAAATCAAAGCACAAAATAGTACTGATGTTGGCCTAAAAGAGTCAAGAACTATCAAGAATCACATAGATATTGAGCAAACGAAAAAACCCTAAAATTGTATAGAAATCGCGGAACATGGGCAGGAATATACCGCGAACTCCAGGAGGAGAGGGGTGCGGAGGTTGCCGTTGCCAGCAGCCTCGCCATGGCAGTTGAGCGTGGCGAGTGGCGAGCGAGGGTTTGAGGTGGTTTGAGCGCGATGAAGAAGGCGAGAAGCAGGAGAGTGGAATGATTGAGGAAATGGGAGTGCGCCCCTGATATGGGCGTGAGGTCGAGAGACGCCTTCTCTCATACTAGCACGCTTAACACACTAAAACATGGGGCCGCGAAACATGGTCCCACCTGTCCTTGAACCCTGAGTAGAACTTCAGCGTATATCATAAAAAAATGGAAGGCAGAAAGTTTTTCCTTCTTTTAGTCAGGAAGGTAGAGGCCTCCTTTGGAACACAGGAATCCAAAAACACAGGAATAGGAAAATCAAAGGATTTATTAAGTTCGCCATGAATTGCATTCCTATGGGAATTGAAAATACAGGAAATTTTCCTAGCAAGAGTTTGGTAGCAACACAGGAATCTATATAGAGAGAAAGACTCATAGGAATTTTACAAGAGGCTGGACCTCTTGCTTATTTTCCTCCAAAACTTACATGAAGAAATGCAATCCATAGGAATTTGATAGGATTGAACCCTGCATTCCAAAAGCCCTCGTAGGAAAAATTCCTGTAGGGATTGAATCTTATGAAAATCCTATACTTTTCCTCCATTCCAAAGGAGGCCAGAACATTGGAATTGATATAACTTCCCTTTGGATTTAAGGAAAAATAAAGGAAATTTGGAGGACATGAATTGTAAAGGAATTTTTCAGGTAAACTCATTTGGCTCATAGGAAAACTGAAGGATACTTTCCATAGGAATGGATTCTTGTGTTTGATTTTGGAGGATAGGAATTGTAAAGGAATTGTTTTGAGGAGTTTTCCATTTCAAATACCACCTAATACATACAATATTTCCAAACTTTTTTGGGATGAATCCTTCAATCAATGTATGTTGGAGATCGATGGAGGATATATATGGCATAGTACTTCTAGTACAACTAAAGGTGAAATGAACACTGCCAATTACAAGTTGCTGTAAAACTTCAACAAGCACATTCTATATGCAGGGAGGTGTATGGTCGGTATAGACACTAGTATATCTCCTAGCCAAACACATCTTTATTAGTGAGGTATATAAACATGTGACAAATAGTACCATATAAGGAGTTTGGTCGATAGCGAACAAGATTCAAACTGGATTGCCACGATGCAAATGGATTCAAACATGTGAAATGGTTGTTTTCCATGTACTTCGTTCTAAATCCGATCCGAACTTCATACAAATATCAAAAGTTTGGACTGAATGCCTCCATCAATGTATATAATGTTTTATGATGGATATATGACATGGTCACTAAAAGCCAAATTTAAGGTGAAATTTAATGACTGATCTTAGAATCTGATTTGCCTTTCAATTGGTAATGATCTATAGCATTTTTCCGGCAACATGACATACGTGTGCTATAGCATTTTTTTTGTTTTTTGGAGGGGCATGTCCTCTTTTTTAATAATGGTATAGATATACGTTCATCACTGGGTGTAGCGTATTTTTCTTTTACAAAAAATGTGATTTGGACAGAATCAACACTAGATATCAACATATTCTCATAATTAATTAACTTTCCTATTTCTCTCTCTACAAATAAAGGGATGTGATTGAGCAACTCCAAAAGCTCCCCCAAAACTCTCCCTAAAACAAATTAATGAGGGTTAGTCTAAAAAACCATCTCCAACAGTGTTGGTCGTATCTACCCACCCACTTATATACCACAAGAGGACGGTGTACGATTGTAGCACTTTTTCCCTTGAATTGAGTATATACCTTAGGGATTTATTAAACAAAGTTAACAGTAAAAGATCTAGTCAAGGCTACTGTCAAACTCAGGTTGCATGAGGGGAAGACTGGCCAGCGCAAAGGTGCGCCAGACAGTAAATCTGTCGTTGCGCCGATCGGCGCAAGAGTCGAGACGATCGGCACACTGGTGAAACTAAGTCAAAGTGCGCAAGATCTAGTAAATCTGTGGTTGCGCCGATCAGCGCAGGAATTGAGCCGATCGGCACACTGGTGAATCTAAGCCAAAGTGTGCTAGATCTTGTAAACCTATGGTGTTAAGTGAGTAGCTAGGTATCTACTAGTGAGATCGTAACCAGAAAGTCTATTTGAATAGCATCATAATGGGTAATTACATAGATCAATGAAAACCTATAATGAGTAAGACCACCCTGCTTTCCGAGCGGCTCCCGATTTATCGCTGCCAAGAGGAAACCCTTAATCGCGCGAGTATCTTACCCTACTCAACTATCCAATAGTGCTGTGCAGGCTTAGTTGTTAACTAAATGAAATGGGTTGCCCTCCCATAAGCACTAAATAACTTCTAAATCCCCCGATCATTGGGTTGCCTTCCAAGAGCGCTCTAGTTATTTAGAGGTCAAAGAGCTTGACCTCCCCGCAAACAATCAATCCTTAGTGTCGCGGTGTGGGATGTGAGGCCGCGACACTACAAGGTTATCTTATCTCCATGGTTCATATTTCTTGGACGACCTATCCATACATCCCCTCCAATTACTTTTGACGCCACGATGCCACGTTGTCTTGTATCTCTTCACTTCATCAATAGCACGGCACTCTTCTCCCTTTGGGCGAAACTTGAAAGAGTAGGGAGTCCCACTTATATCGAAGCTTATCTCACCACTCCCAACATCAATACTTGCCTTTGCTGTGCTCAAGAAGGGTCTACCTAAGATCAGCGGGGTCCTCATCCTCTTATCCATGTCAAGCATAATAAAATCAACATGGACGATATGATCTCCAATTTGAACAGGCACATCCTCAGCAATTCCATCAGGGAAGCGTACCGATTGATCGGCTAACTCCAACCACATACCCGTAGGCTCTAATTCAGGCAAATTGAGATTTGTGAACATATGATGGGGCATAACACTTACGCTTGCTCCAAGATCGCACAAGCACCTATCAAATATCCTTGTTTCAATCATGCATTTGATGCTCGGTGATCCAGGGTCGGGTTTCTTCTCCAGTGCAACATCATTGATTGCCGCCATTAGTTCCTTAGTGACCTTCACAACCTCCTCAGAAGCTAGAGACTTCTTGTTTTGCATCATGTCCTTAATGTACGTGGCATAGGTGGGAACTTGGATAGCATCAACAAAAGGGACATTGATGTAAAGCTTCTTCATAATATCGACGAACCTTGCAAATTGCTCGTCGTGTTGCCGCGCTCTTTCTGTCTTTGTCAGTAATTGAGTGTCTAGAAACGTGGCAGGGCCATGCTCTTCTGTCTCCACGCCCATTTTCATACCAGAGAGGTCATCATCCTCCTTGCGCCGATCGGCGCTTTCAGGGAGCCGATCGGCGCCGGGTGTGCGCCGATCGACGCGGGGCTTCTTTGCTCCCGCAGAGTGCTCTGGATCTTCTGTTTGTTTTCCTGATCGTGTAGCTATTGCCTTCAACTGTTCTGCAGACATCGCATTGCCAGGAATAGCCCCCTTGTTGCCTTGAATGACTTGCGATAGCTATCCCATCTGTTGCTCCATAATCTTGGTATGCTTCAAAATCTGCTCATTGGAGCTCCCAATTTCTATCACCTTGTCATTCATTCTCTCAAGGACACGATCAATCTCCTTGAATTTAGCTTGATTGTCCTTGTTGGTCTTCTCTTGAGCTTGGAAGAACTCATGACATTGGAGACGAAGTGGGATAAAATTTTACATGGACGAACTAGGAGAGAAAGAACTCCTTTGCTGCTGATATTGAGGCTTCCATCCACTATTCTTCATATATTCTAACATCTTCATCTCTTCAGGACAATCTTTCTGTACATGACCAAATTCTCCATACTCACTACATGTTGAGCGTGATTCCGCCAGCTTGAGTGTCTCTTCCTTAGGGATATGAAGATTATTGTCCAACCTTCTTTGAATAGCATCGAGGCGATCTATAATCAGTCTTCGTGAGTCTTCTCAATCACACTCTTCGCTACTCCTTTTGAAGGTTGCAGATTCCTTGAGCTTCTCTCACCATCCCACGATTGATTTTCAACTAGCAACTTGATCAAATTCTTAGCTTCGGTGAAGGTTTTTGACATGAATGATCCTACAGCTGAGGCATCCAAATGTTGACGTGATAAAAGATTCAATCCCATGTAGAACTTCTCAACAACTTCTCCAACCGTTAGACCATGATGAGGGCATGCATCCATATATTCATTGTATCTTTCCCATGCTTCTCCAATGCTCTCATCAATATTCTGTGTAAATCTAAGAATCTTATTTTTTAGAGCTTGAGTCTTACCAGGAGGGAAGTATTTGGCCAAGAATTCAGCTGCTAACGTGTTCCACACCGTTTTTACCGTGTTTTCCAATCCACTGTACCATTGTTTGGGGCATCCAAATAGAGAGAAGGGAAACAACCGCACACGTGCTTGATCTCTTGTCAATCCCGCTATCTTGAATGTACTGCAAACCTCAAGGAAGTGTTGCAAGTGATGATTGGGATCTTCTGAACCTGTGAACGGTTGTTGCGCCACTATTCCAACATATCTCTTCAATTGATATGGAAGTTGATCTTGAGCTTCTTGGAAATCTGTCTTGACAATACTAGTCAATTGTGGCTTGAGACGATTAACCATTGGTATCTCTGCCATCTCCTCTTCTTCTTGCTCTTGAACTGAGTCTTCTACTGTGAATAATACTCGAGGTGTTGCACGGACTGCTTCTAAATCTCCAAGTGACTTGCTTCTCTTCTCCGCTGTTCTCTTCTTGTGAAAGAGTCTTTCTGGATCATCGACGTAATTAGAGGGTTTGTTTGACTTAGGGGACCGTGCATACCTGTTAGTTTCACTTAACAGAATATATGTACTAGAGAGACAAGAAAAGCACAATGACTAAACACTAATACATCAAACAATGTTTAGAAACCTGCTATGGTCCCCGGCAACGGCGCCAGAAAATAGAGCTGGTTGGTCGTATCTACGCACCCACTTATATACTGCAAGAGGACGGTGTACGATTGTAGCACTTTTTCCCTTGAATTGAGTATTCCAAGGTTTATCGAATCCACTAGGACCTTAGGGATTTATTAAACAAAGTTAACAGTAAAAGATCTAGTCAAGGCTACTGTCAAAGTCAGGTTGCATGAGGGGGAGACTGGCCAGCGCAAAGGTGCGCCAGGCAGTAAATCTGTCATTGCGCTGATCCGCGCAGGAGTCGAGCCGATCGGCACACTGGTGAAACTAAGTCAAAGTGCGCAAGATCTAGTAAATCTGTGGTTGCACCGATCGGCGCAAGAATTGAGCCGATCGACACACCAGTGAATCTAAGCCAAAGTGCGCCAGATCTTGTAAACCTATGCTGTTAAGTGAATATCTAGATATCTACTAGTGAGATCGTAACCAGAAAGTCTATTTGAATAGCATCATAATCGGTAATTACATAGATCAATGAAAACCTATAATGAGTAAGACCACCCTACTTTTCGAGCGGCTCCCGATTTATCGCTGCCGAGAGGAAACCCTTAATCGCGCGAGTATCTTACCCTACTCAACTATCCAATAGTGTTGCGCAGGCTTAGTGCTGTCACCGCTAAACCACACTACTAGCATCATCAAGCAACCATAATCGATACAATGTCCGAATACTATCCTAATCACCATGATTAAGATAATATCTACTTACTTAGCCTAGAACTAAGCAATTGGAATAAGCACATGTATGATTATAGAATCAAGATAGACAAATCACCAAAACCATCATCAACATATTCAATCATCCTTGAGATACATAGAGTAAGATTCATCCCCGTCGAGAGGGCCTACCTTGACGGATCAACTCTTAACTCCAATGGTTCTTGAAACTCAACTAGAGATCTATTCTAACTGGGGAAGCCCCGGTGGGTCTAACTCATGGATCTGGTGTCCCTCTGTCGCCTCCTCTCTCTGCGGCGAGGGTTTACAAGTATTTATAGGGGTTCTACTCGTAAAGGACTCGGTTTCTAGCAAATAAGGCGGTTGCGCCGATCGGCGCAAGCCGTGTCTTCTATGATTTCTTCCCCGAGTCGGTTCCTCTGTCTTCCACAGCTGCCATGTGGGCCTTTTCCTTCGAGATAAAGTCTTGTACTGCACGTTAAGATCTTGAAGTTCCATAAATCTTCTTGAAGTTCCATAAATCTTCTAGATAAATATCTTCAAGTGTTTTGCGCAGATACACTTCCATAAACATGTGGAATGGGCCTCGGTCACTTCTGTGGGCTAAAACACCCTTGCGCCGATCGGTCATGGACTACGCCGATCGGCGCACTGGGCTTCTTCAGTGCTTTTCGTCGGTTGTGGACTCCTGTCCCCTCCATCATCGCATTAATCACCAATTTTACCTGTTTCTGCAATAACGCTCCAAAACAACGCATATGCAAATATATAGACAATATCACATGTAAATGGCCTAAATTAGTATCAATTATGCTCTAATTGGGGTAATATTCACATATAAAAGGCGCACTTGGAAAGTGCCAACAAACAGCTCCCCAAAACAACTCACAGATTTATTCTCTCCTTAAATTCTCATTTGTAGGTAGAAATGAGAGGGAAATTGGGGCCCCCAATCCTTGTATTTACAAGGAAATTAATAATATTGTGGTCCCAAATGCTGATGTGGCCCAATCAAATATTTTTGTGATCTATTTTTAGGGAGAACTGTTGGAGGAGACAAGAAAACTTCCACCAAATAATTTTTAGTCTGCTCCTAGAAACACTCTTTTGGGATCAATTTTTTGGCGAGCTTATGCAGATGCTCTAGGAGGTTATAGAGGTACCGTAATAAGGCCCAATCTAAGATCAAATCAAGAGCATACTAGGTCGTATCTCTCTGCTTGGAGAGAAATTTAGTCAAAGTGCTCATATGGAAGAGCTCCGGGATTGCTTCCAATTGAATTTAAAGTAAATGGTGTTTTGAGCTCATGGTCAGAGTGCAACCACTAGCATGGTGCCACCTCACCTCACCTCCAGCACATTAGTAGTAGGAGTATAGCATTTGAGGGATTCAATTTTTTTCCCACAATATACTAGTACTTATAGTAAAGTAGTGTATTCACGTGGGAATGGGTGCATACTAGTACCCACAGCTGTCTAGTAGTACTAGTACTACACGTAGTTTCGCCAGTGTTATCGAGTGCTCTACTAACTACTATACTCCGTAGCCCTGCTCCCTCCGACGGCAATTACGTACTGAGCACATGCACATGACTCACGAACCATGTGAACGCACAAAACTGGATGGAGATCATATGTGAGTTGAACGAGGTAGTACAGGCATGTGTCCCTCTATTTTTTCTCCTTGGTTTCTGTGTAGTAGGACGGAGGGGGTAGATCGTCGTATCTTTGTGCTTTGATGAGAAGAAGGATGCCATAGTCGTTGCGGTGCCTCAAATGTCATGTTATGGCCAATAGAAATCTGTGCTTGGTTTTTTACTTCCTTCACAGCGCAGGCACTGATGCTTCATACACCATGAGTCCTGTAATGAAGATAAAAATGTGGGTAAAAATGAAGAGGAACCGGGTGCTTCTACATGCACCGATGCTTGATTTTTGAGATGAAGCACCATACCTCACAATGGTAAGCACCGGTGCTTGAAGGAATTATTCCTCTAAGATTCCTTTAGGAACCGATCCACTGTGGGTGAGCTAATGGAAGAGCTCCGGGATCCAGATCGAGATCAAGATTGTGCATTTGTCATTTGGGTAGTACCATAATAAGAAAAATATACATAAGTTCATATAGGTTTTACTAGAATCAAAAGACCAAATACCAAGAACACCTAAACATGAATCTCTAATTAAGTTATTCGAAAAAAAAGAATCTCTAATTAAGTTGGCTTCCCCCATCGTAGGCTTTGCGATAAATTTCAACGCGGGCGGCGCCACTCGCTTCGATTTGAGTCAAGCGACGTGACCATCCACAGTCAGCTCCTACTATCATTACTCCGCGCAGGGCCATGAGACCAGAATTGAGCAAAGTCAAGCGATTGGACCGGAGGCGTGTCAAGTGGTAGTCCTGACCAAAGCATATCCAATCACTATATGTTTGATGGTGGTTGTTATATATTACTTTTGCCAAAATAGTGTTGCCAGGAATCACGGAACTCTCATGGATAGAAGATGAAGAAAAGGGACTGCTGTTCAGTTGTCCAATGGCCAATAAAATAGTATGTGCAATCGTCTGAAGAAATAAGCAAAACTTCAATACAAAACCTTTATTCTATGAACATATTATTCCTATGTTTTCAAATCTATAATGGTGGTTGTTAGTGTAAATCATAAACTTCTTTTTGTATATATTAATTCCTTTAAACAATATGTAATAAACTTTATTTTTTTATTTCTTTGTGTGATACACTTCAAAAAATAAACCTTTATTCTATTTAAAAATATTATTCCTATTTTCCATACCAACAATGGTCGTCAGCAATGTAAACAAAATTTTATTTTGTATACTTGTTGTACACCTACATCTCATTATACACCAAGTACTTATTTATTATAAAAATCTTTTTATATACTGAAAGAATTGAAAATTAATCTTAATAGAATTGTCATACAAATGCGCATTCAATTGTGTAATTAGTTTTATACTTAATCATCATATTTAGCGTTCGAATAATTGATGTGTTCCCTCTAAAATTTAGACCGCAAGAAACGAATCCTACCACGGATCCTGGAATACACATGCCATGTCCATTGGTTACTAGGCAAAAATTGCTACAAATGACTCTTTGATGATGGTATTTTCTGTAGAGCACTCCTCAATTCTGGTTTTGCTAGAAACCACTCTTCAATGATGGCTATTTGCTAAAACACACTTCAGCTATAATAATCATTTAAGAGAAATATAACTTTTCAAACGCCAAATTTGCTAGTGGACATCATTCTTTTGTGGTCTTTGCTATAAGACACTACTACTTCATTATGTAGTTACTAGAAGACACTCTTTAATTGTGGCAATTGGCGAAGAAACACTCTAATCATTGGAATATGATGAATTTTGTTGCATGAAGGGGAGAGAAGAGTTTGCTAGTAGAATATGACTGGAGGTGCAAACTACTACTGTGTCGTTCCCAACTAAACCCAACCGAAGCACACTCCTCTACGCTCTCAACTCTAACTGTTCATCTCCTTACCGAAACGTCCCATCGGAGATTCAACTTTGTATCCCCAATCTCCCCTGCGACGCCGGCAGCCATCCTCTTCAACCTCAGGGGCAGCTATAGCCGTCGACGATGCCTAAATGCCGGAGGTTCCAGTCACGTCACCAGATGCATGACGCATGCGGGCGCTTCTCGCATAGTGCAGTGACCGCGGCTTCTCCGTCGACCAACCACGACTCCTCGGGCCCCATCCCGTTCGACCTCAGCTTCGGCCACCGCGACGCGCCTCTACCTCAGCTCGAGACACTGCGCGCCTCGAACGCCATGAACAAAGGGATGGGCCTTGCGGAAGCCTCTGTCTCAGCCACCGCGAGCGCGAGCAAGAAAGGGAAGGGAACAACAACAACCTCTGCATCAGCCATCACCACGAATCCGTTTGTGCGTACTACTCCTACATGCTTCACTTGATTAATCTATTAGAGTAATTAGATAGATTGATTAATACACTTTCAGATTCATTAATCAATGCAGTTGGAGGCTTAGGCTTATTAATTGTATTGTTAGTTTGTTTATGCTATATGTATCGATCTATGAGTACCCTCTGCTTCACTTGATTAATCTGTTAGTGTAATTAGATTGATTGATGTACTTTTAGTTTTATTTGTACTAGTACTTTGATTTATGCTCCATGTTAATTTTACATGCGTACATCAATTTTGTATCATGCTATCCATCAGAAAAATATGATTATCTCATTTCATCAATCTCTTTATTATAGGTCCTCAAGCCTAATTTCCCTGATGTGCCACCAGGATTTGAAGACAAAAAGAAGAAGAAATCTAAAGAAGTCTTTGATTTTGTTTTTGAAGCCGATGTGCCACTAGGACGTGAAGTCCAATGTGACCTCAGGTTGGAAAAAGTGCACATCAAGTTTACGTTCACTAATGAAAGCCGCGATGCTAGACCTCACGAGGTGTTGTCTTGCAAGGAGGTGATGGTCCTTCCCTGTTTATTACAAACACTGATATAGTTCGACATGCTATTATACTTATTAACTATGCACCTTGTAAAACTTCAGATCATGGCTAGGGCAGAGGATCTTTGGATTATTCTAAAGAAAAAGGTGATGGACACTATGTACAAGAGTAACAAATAATCAAATTAGCCATGTATGAGTGATCTTATCTAGTGTCAGCGTGAATTATGTAATGAATGCCACTTTGTTATTTTGAAATTATGCCGGATGAAACGTACTTATGTAAGGAATGCTGTTACATGGTATGCAATGGTATTTCTATGTCATCCCCGGAGCCTCAATATATGTTACTACTGAATGCTTATTAATACTAAGTCTGCTCGATGCTCACTATATTGTAGTATGTCAGAGTAACTAGCGCCTTTTTAGGTGAAGATGATGAAAATCGATCAAGACACATATATGACCTAATAATATATATACATTCACAAAATAGCATTGGCTAGTTCACCACCACTAGATATACATAGACGAAGATCGACATGCATCGATATTGATCATCATCAGCACACGGAAAGAAAGAAACAAAAAACAAAAGCATCAAACTAGTACTGGTAGTTAACGACTATGAACAGGATGACCCAAGCACGGTGGTGACAATGATCAAGGAGGAAGTCGATATCTTCTTGAAGGCAGACTTGTATCCCATGTCCCGACCAATCTGACGGTGCCTCTCAATGTCGTCGGGCACCCCAACATTGTCATGGAATAACCGTAACGCGTGC
This sequence comes from Eleusine indica, assembly GCA_030378355.1. Lineage (NCBI taxonomy): Eukaryota > Viridiplantae > Streptophyta > Magnoliopsida > Poales > Poaceae > Eleusine > Eleusine indica. The sequence goes on from CM059500.1 coordinate 34,887,473, forward strand.
ACCTGAACCTCCTCCTTGTACTCGAACTCCCTATCTTGGCAAACCGAGCACGAGTACAAGGTCTTGCCAGAGGAATAATCCACCTGGTACACGACGCACGTGCTGCCGTCGAGGGTGTGATAGTAGTCGGCGGAGTCGCTGCTGTCGCTGTACTCTTCATCGCTGTCGTTGTCGGTGGTGGTGTCTTCATCGCCGATGGTCGCCTTGACGACCTCTGGTGGCGCCACCTCCTCCTCCTCTGCCGCCGCCGAGACAACCTCCTCCTCCGCCGCCGCCGGGACAACCTCCTCCTCCTCCTTCGGCGCCGTCGAGACGTCCGGGGCCAGAGCGTCACGGACGCGCTTTGGCGAAGGCGAGTGCGACTCGCCGTGGCGTGCTCAAGCCACAAAAGAAGACGAACCACCGGTCTGTAAAGAATCGATGAATAGTAAAAAAAAATCCCCATTCCATAAATCGCGATATATCGACTAGATAACTAAATCAAAGCACAAAATAGTACCGATGTTGGTCTAAAAGAGTCGAGAACTATCAAGAATCACCGAGATATTGAGCAAATGAAAAACCCCTAAAGTTATACGGAAATCATGGAACATTGGCAGGAACATACCGCGGACTCCGGGAGGAGAGGGTTGCGGAGGTTGTGGTTGCCAGTGGCCTCCCTCGACTCCCTCTTGGGCGCCATGGCAGTTGAGCATGGCGAGCGGCGAGCGAGGGTTTGAGGTGGTTTGAGCGCGGCGAAGAAGACGAGAAGCAAGAGAGTGGAGTGATGGTGGAAGCGGGAGTGCGCCTCTGATATGGGCGTGAGGTCGAGAGGCGCCTTCTCTCATACTAGCACGCTTAACACACTGAAACATGGGACCGTGAAACATGGTCCCACCTATCCTTGAGTCGTGAGTAGAACTTCAGTGTATGTCGTAAAAAAAATGGAAGGCAGAAAGTTTTTCCTTTTTTTAGTCAGGAAGGCAGAACATTGGAATTGATATAACTTTCCTTTGGATTTAAAGGAAAAACAAAGGAAATTTGGAGGGTAGGAATTGTAATGGAATTTTCCCTATACACTCATTTGGCTCATAGGAAAAACAAAGGATACCCATAGGAATGGATTCTTGTGCTTGATTTTGGAGGAATCAAAGCAAGTTTTTTTTTCCCTTTGTTTTCATATGGAGCAAGAGCAAGCTATAGATTCCTTTGTTTTTCCTATGATACTACCAAAGAACTTCTTATCCAAATTCCTACATTTTCAATTCCTATAGGATTTCAAAAGCATACCATCTCAATTCCTATATTTTTCATTATTCCTGTGTTTTTCCTATCCTAGTACATTCAAGGGGGGGGGGGGGGGTAAATGAACGAGGTCGGTAGTTTTTACAACGTGGCCCTACTAGTCAGTATGATGGAATGAATGCCTCCATCAATGTATAATGTTGAATGATGGATAGTATATGACCTTCTAGGAGAAATCCTGCATGTTGTGACAGGAGGCAGACACGCTTCCACCTAAAATGCTCTAGATGGTAACCACGCCGGCCAAACTTCTCTCGTGCGTGGAAATCCTTCTAATGAAGTTGGCTGGAGGAATCACGTCATTTGGGTACCATAAGAGAAATATACACAAGTTCTTATAGTATTTTCCTGATTCAAAGGTGCAAATTGCTTCCAATTGAATTTAAAGTAAATGGTGTTTTGAGCTCATGTTGTTTTGACGAGTATTCCATTCCAAATACCACCTACATAATACAATATTTCCAAACTTTTTTGGAATGAATCTTTCCATCAATGTATGTTGGAGATGGAGGATATATATGACATAGTACTTCTAGTATAATTAAAGGTGAAATGATCACCGCCAACTACAGGTTGCTATAAAACTTGAACAAGCACATTCTATATGCAAGGAGGCGTATGGTTGGTATAGACACGTACTAGTATATCTCCTAGCCACCAAACACATCTTTATTAGTGAGGTATATAAACATATGACAAATAGTACCATAAGGAGTTTGGTCGATAGAGAACAAAATCAAACTGGACTATTAAGACGCAAATGGGTATATATGATAGATAAAAGTTGGGTTAATTGCAAAAACCACCCTATAAGTCAGTTGGAGTTTGAGACTCCCACACATAAGTCATTTTTTGTTGCGAATCCCCACCCACCCATTGAGTTTTATTGTTTTATTTATTCAACATGTTTTTCTATTTGGAGTAGCCAATAATGTTCTTATAAAAAATACAAAATTTTGAAAGTTTAATCTTCATATTTTTTTATAGAGAATATGTAGCTAAAATATCATTTAAAGTTTGAATAATGTTCAATAAAATTTAAAATTTGGATATGTTTTTCATGAAAATAAGAGGAATTAAACACACCAAAAATCTATAACAATGTTAAACTTGTTTAACTTAGCTTCATTTTAAATTTATATCGATGAAATCATATGAGAACAATTAAACATGTGTCGACTGGGGTGATTTTTGCAACAAAACACATTGGGTGGGTGGAGATTTGCCACAAAATGACTTATGAGTGGGAATCTCAAACTCTAACTAACTTATGGGGTGGTTTTTGCAATTAAGCCATAAAAGTTTCATATGAATTGAGAAGAAAGAATCCACTACGGAGCCGGACCGTTGACGCACGTCAGGAGGACTGCTACCACTGCGTGTGGGCCTGGAGCACTCGTCATCCACTGGCCCGGGCAGCCGTTATGGTCAACATGGCACATCCGCACATGAGTGCCAGAGAATGCACCACATGTTGTGACAAGAGACAGACACACTTCCACCTAAAATGCCATGGCAGCTCTAGATGGTATATCCACGCCAGTTGACATATGAGTAGTAAGCCTGTGTGGTTTTTTCCTGGGAGTTGCTGCCTGGCCCAGACAATCAAATCCAAACCCAGTATGAGAAAATCAAACTGCAAGCTGGTGGAGCTGCCTTCATGCACCGGACACTATTCCTCTGCAGTCATGCAGTCGTGCAGTCACTAGTTGACATGTGGGTCCCATAGTTGCAGGGCCCACATGTTAGCCAGTGACTGCACGACTGCATGACTACAGAGGATCACGATTCACATGCACCAGGCAGTTTTCCCCCTGGGTCCTAGTAGCCTTCAATGCACCACTGCCCTATCTCTCTCTGTCTCCTGGTAGTAGGAGTATGAAAGTTTCAAGGCATGTGGTCTCTCTCTCTACTTGCTCCCTTTTGCTAGTACTACTAATGAACATCAACCTACAAAATTCCTTTTTTTTTCCTGTGAAGCATCCAAAGACTTGCTCCCTCCAACGATAATTGCGTACTGAGCACATGCGCATGACTCTCGTCAGCCAGCCTACCCAGTCCCAACGCATGCCTCAGCGATACTGAACGCATTTTCATGACTGACGAACCCCTAGAAACGAACACACCTCACTTCCCCTATCGTAGGCTTTACGAGGGGAGCCAGTAATTTCGACGTGGGCGGTGCCGCTCGCCTTGATTCGAGTCAAGCGATGTGACCATTCATAGTCAGCTGCTACTTGTATTACTCAATGCGACGTGGTGGAAACGAACACACCTCGCTTCCCCCATCGCAGGCTTTGCGAGGGGACCCAGTAATTTTGACATGGGCGGCGCCACTCGCCTCGATTCGAGTCAAGCGACGTGACCATTCACAATCAGCTGCTACTAGTATTACTCAATGTGACGTGGGTAACAGCTGCTAGTTGTCATTACTCTGCGCAGGGCCATGAGACCGGCATTGAGCAAAGTCAAGCGATGGGACCGGGATTGACCAAATTCATGCCATGGATCATTCCTTAGGTTAACTGTCAACGAGTTGTGCATGACCGGAAAACCTCCATGGAGTCCAGATTGATGAGATCCCCTTGGCCGTGAGAAAAAGCTGCGGAGAGGTAGGAACTTGGGTAGCAGAAACGAGAAATTTGGGCGCCTTAATCCGCGCGGCGAAAAAAAGGAATTTTGGTGTCATGCACAGCAAAAGGAAAAAAAAACTTGTGCCCTGCACGCTCCACGCACGGTAAACAGAAAATACAAGCACAAAATTATGTACTATGCTGGTGTGCAGCAAGGAATCGAGCTCGCGACGTACAGTCTAGAGAGCCGAGTAGATAGCCAGTCAAACAACGACTTAATGTTGATAACAATGGACCGAAAACTCTTTTTAATGGCAGGGATGGAAAACCACCATCTAGTCATAGTAGATACATATAAGTGCATGCATATACGTCATTCAGTTTTAGCTTTCCATTTATTTGGTTTGAGTGTAGACTCCTTTTTTGTGAGAATTTCTTCAATTTTTCTCCGATTAACATGGAGGCATCAAAAGGAGGCTCCAATTAGTAAATATATATAAGATAAGATTTGTATGCTAAATGTTGTCTAAAATGAGTTGCATTACATACAGAATCAGAGGGAGTATATGACTCATACCAGGCGGGAGGTAAATAGGATTTTTTCCCTCACAAAAAAAACCAGCATGGGGACCCCAGTCCGTATCGGCTCCAACGTTGTCCATCCACTAGCTGATGGTGTCTTCGTCCTTAGCTCCAACGTCGTGAATCAGTGTTGCCTCCACCCTAGGACAGTCGCTGGTGACGCGGCCAAGGCATTCAGCGACGGGAAGATTGTGGCGGGAAGACGCGCGCGGCCAGGATTGTGGACGTCGGACTTGTCCCGCACCTCGCCACCTGGAACACGAGCCATCCACGATAAGATCGAGATTGTTGACGACTGTTAAGTACCATTTTCAACCGTCAACTATACTCAAATAAAGGAGAATTTGGCATTTCATACACGCATGCTTTATCACAATAATATAGTTCCACTTGTACTTGGAGAACTTTGTGCATGCAGGAGGAAATGTGAAGGAAACACCTCAAAAGGCAAGAAAACACACTTTCGACCAATCAGAGAGTGCCACATGGAGGTCACACGGATTGAAGGGCCCATTTTCAGCTCTTAACCGACGTAACTCCCTGTAATACCGCGGGAACCGACCTCAGGACCCACCTGCCAGCCTCCCCAAGAAAGCACAGGCCAGGAGGACCCCCGGCCAGGTCGGGCGACCCAGTCAGGTCGGCCGACCTGGTCCTGGGGGATATTCCTTTGTGCTTCCACGTGTTGGCTCCTCAGCGACTCCTGATGGCGGTTTGAGGTGCCTTCCGTGGCGGTTACTCTCCCTTGCCGACCTATTGAGGCTATAAATAGGAGGGTGTGCCTTCACACTCAACACACACCACAAGAAGCATTTCTCTCTTGCTAGTAGTAGTTCTTGGAGTTTTAGTGGAGTTAGGCTGAGTCTAGAGCTCTCTAGTCCCAAGTCTTCACTTGGAATTGGTATGGCTCTTGTATCTTTTCCCTTTTGTAAGACTTTGCTCTTATCAATATATATATTTTTTCTATATAGTTGTGCTTGGGTCATGAGTTTCTTGTTTGATATTGTGATCCATATATGTGATAGTATAGTCTACTTGTGTGATAGTAGTTTATATTTATTATGCTACTATTGTCATGCTAGTTATATACCGTCACTATAGTCTAGTTTATATGTTATAGTCTCTATGCTTAGTTTTAGCTGATAAAGTATAGCATGGGTTTGGTGATCGTGTTCGTACGGTAGCTCTGCCTCGTTAATAGTAATCGCGGAGGGGCAGAGTGCTCTTTGGTCATGCAGGTATGGTACTTGGGTGACTGATTTGCATCAATTATTCGTTAGTCTACTGGTTCGTTGAGGTAGGCGGCAGGTGGTGACAGCCCTGTCCGTCCTTTGAAATCCTCCCCGCTAGGCTAGTGCGTAGGCTCTTGGCGGAAGTCGCCTGTGGATGCAGGGGTAAGTCCGTGCCTGAAGTGCTATACTATTGACTGCTGAACCTGAGTGTGGGTCTGTATGTATTCTACTTAGGCTATGCAACTGTATAGGAATGTATAGTAGGAGTAGCTTAGCCTAGTCTTTCCTCCACTAGACTTTATTTATTTAGTAGGAATCTTCTGTGTGTGTCACACTACCCGGTTATTATCATGTACCCGCCTGTCTTGGTTAGATATCCTTGCTAATTGTTAACATGATCTTATATGTTAGTAACGCTTCTTGATCATAACCTTCCTTTGGGATAAACAAATACGATACCCTGAATACTTCCGGGTGAAATGCTACAGCGGTATTCTCCGTGCGCTTGCGGATTTTACCTACTTGACTCTGGGACATATTAGTGAACCGTTTCTGGCCCCGTGCCGGGAATGATTTATTAATATGGCTTAGCAAAAGTCAACAAGCATTTCTGGCGCCGTTGCCGGGGAAGGCGTATGATTTAAGAAAAATTACTAATGTATATAGTAGTGTTGCAATTATTAAGGCTATCTCCTAGGCAGGCTAACCTTGCTTTGTTTTCTGCATTTTGTATGAAAACAGGGTAGTGTATGACTGGTTTCGACTTGCCGACAAACTTCACTGAAGATCCTGAGTCACTCCTGAGAAGGACACGAGCTAGGCTCACCCCTCCTCGTAAGGAGACTCGGCCAATCGAACCTGTCATTCCCGCACCATCAAGCTCTGAGCAAATGGCCGACAAGACCCTCCGCGAGTTCTCCGCTCCCTCCGCTGCCAACATCCTACGGGACCAGCTGGCAATGTGGGAGATGCGAACTTCAAGATCAAGACCGGTCTCATCACCATGGTGCAGGCTAGCCCATTCTGTGGGAAAGCCAATGAGGACGCTAGTGCTCATCTCCAGCAATTCCTGGAGATTTGCAACACGTTCAAAATGAAGGACGTCACCCCCGACGCTGTTCGCCTTCGACTGTTCCCGTTCTCTCTCCTTGGGAGAGCGAGACAGTGGTTCTACGCAAACCCTGAAGCTGTGAATACTTGGGAGAAGTGTTCAGCTGCGTTCCTTGCAAAGTTCTTCCCGCTGGGCAAGACCAATGCCCTCCGCGGAAGGATCTCAAGCTTCCAGCAGGAGTCGAAGGAGTCGATTCCTGAGGCATGGGAGAGGCTCCAAGAGTACATCATGGCATGTCCCCACCACGGGATGGATGATTGGCTGATCATCCAGAACTTCTACAACGGGCTTACTCCGTCGGCCCGCGACCACCTCGACGCTGCTGCTGGTGGAGCCTTCTTCTCGCTCACTGTGAGCAAGGCAAAAGATTTGATCGAGAAGATGGTGTCCAACCAAGGTTGGAATGAAGAGCGCCTCCAACGTCGCCAGCGAGGCATGCACTCCGTCAAGGAGGTTGACAAGCTCGCCGCCAAGATTGACCTTCTCATGAAGAAGATGGACGACCAAGCCAATGGAGAAGTGAAAGCCCTAGACACTCGTATGACTTGCGAGGTCTGTGGCAACACGGGACACTCGGGCAATGACTGCCCTGAGACCCGTGAGGACGCAATGTTCATGGGCAACAACAACAACAACGGCTACCGTCCACAAGGAGGTCAAAGTTGGGGTCCACCACGTCCCAACTACAAAGGAGGTAACTCTGGCAACTTCTCTGGTTTTAATTCCGGTTATAATCAGCCCTCCTTGGAAGATCTTGTGCTTGGTCAGGCTAAGGTTAATGATAACATCAGTAAAAAGCTTGCCACCACTGATAGGACTCTTGAGAGCATCCACACTAAGATAGAGGGTGTTTCCTCTGCTCTCAAGAATCAGCTGAGCTTTAATAAAATGATAGAAACCCAATTAGCTCAGTTAGCTGCTGCTGTTCCTACTGCTGAGTCGGGGAAAATCCCGGGGCAACCCGAGACCCCCTTAGAAAATGTTAATGCGGTTACCACGAGAGGAGGTAAGTCCACTCGGGATCCGCCATACCCTAACCATGCAGGAAAGGACACATCAGCTGAGAAGCCGGCTGTTGACGGCTGTTAAGTACCATTTTCAACCGTCAACTATACTCAAATAAAGGAGAATTTGGCATTTCATACACGCATGCTTTATCACAATAATATAGTTCCACTTGTACTTGGAGAACTTTGTGCATGCAGGAGGAAATGTGAAGGAAATACCTCAAAAGGCAAGAAAACACACTTTCGACCAATCAGAGAGCGCCACATGGACATCACACGGATTGAAGGACCCATTTTCAGCACTTAACCGACGTAACTCCCTGCAATACCGCGCAAACCAACGTCAGGGCCCACAGGACAGCCACCTGGAGAAAGCACAGGCCAGGAGGGGCCACCCCCAGGTCGGCCGACCTGGTCAGGTCGGCCGACCCAGCCGGGCGCCCTCTCCGCCTGGGCTTCCACGTGTTGGCTCCTCCGCGACTCCTGATGACGGTTTGAGATGCCTTCCGTGGCGGTTACGCTCCCTTGCCGACCTATTGAGGCTATAAATAGGAGGGTGTGCCTTCACACTCAACACACACCACAAGAAGCATTTCTCTCTTGCTAGTAGTAGTTCTTGGAGTTTTAGTGGAGTTAGGCTGAGTCTAGAGCTCTCTAGTCCCAAGTCTTCACTTGGAATTGGTATGGCTCTTATATCTTTTCCCTTTTGTAAGACTTTACTCTTATCAATATATATATCTTTTCTATATAATTGTGCTTGGGTCATGAGTTTCTTGTTTGATTTTGTGATCCATATATGTGATAGTATAGTCTACTTGTGTGATAGTAGTTTATATTTATTATACTACTATTGTCATGCTAGTTATATACCGTCACTATAGTCTAGTTTATATGTTATAGTCTCTATGCTTAGTTTTAGCTGATAAAGTATAGCATGGGTTTGGTGATCGTATTCGTACGGTAACTCTGCCTCGTTAATAGTAATCGCGGAGGGGCAGAGTGCTCTTTGGTCATGCAAGTATGGTACTTGGGTGACTGATTTGCATCAATTATTCGTTAGTCTACTGGTTCGTTGAGGTAGGCGGCAGGTGGTGACAGCCCTGTCCGTCCTTTGAAATCCTCCCCGCTAGGCTAGTGCGTAGGCTCTTGGCGGAAGTCGCCTGTGGATGCAGGGGTAAGTCCGTGCCTGAAGTGCTATACTATTGACTGCTGAACCTGAGTGTGGGTCTGTATGTATTCTACTTAGGCTATGCAACTGTATAGGAATGTATAGTAGGAGTAGCTTAGCCTAGTCTTTCCTCCACTAGACTTTATTTATTTAGTAGGAATCTTCTGTGTGTGTCACACTACCCGGTTATTATCATGTACCCGCCTGTCTTGGTTAGATATCCTTGCTAATTGTTAACATGATCTTATATGTTAGTAACGCTTCTTGATCATAACCTTCCTCTGGGATAAACAAATACGATACCCTGAATACTTCCGGGTGAAATGCTACAGCGGTATTCTCCGTGCGCTTGCGGATTTTACCTACTTGACTCTGGGACATATTAGTGAACCGTTTCTGGCCCCGTGCCGGGAATGATTTATTAATATGGCTTAGCAAAAGTCAACAAGCATTTCTGGCGCCGTTGCCGGGGAAGGCGTATGATTCAAGAAAAATTACTAATGTATATAGTAGTGTTGCAATTATTAAGGCTATCTCCTAAGCAGGTTAACCTTGCTTTGTTTTCTGCATTTTGTATGAAAACAGGGTAGTGTATGACTGGTTTCGACTTGCCGACAAACTTCACTGAAGATCCTGAGTCACTCCTGAGAAGGACACGAGCTAGGCTCACCCCTCCTCGTAAGGAGACTCGGCCAATCGAACCTGTCATTCCCGCACCATCAAGCTCTAAGCAAATGGCCGACAAGACCCTCCGCGAGTTCTCCGCTCCCTCCGCTGCCAACATCCCTACGGGACCAGCTGGCAATGTGGGAGATGCGAACTTCGAGATCAAGACCGGTCTCATCACCATGGTGCAGGCTAGCCCATTCTGTGGGAAAGCCAATGAGGACGCTAGTGCTCATCTCCAGCAATTCCTGGAGATTTGCAACACGTTCAAAATGAAGGACGTCACCCCCGACGCTGTTCGCCTTCGACTGTTCCCGTTCTCTCTCCTTGGGAGAGCGAGACAGTGGTTCTACGCAAACCCAGAAGCTGTGAACACTTGGGAGAAGTGTTCATCTGCGTTCCTTGCAAAGTTCTTCCCGCTGGGCAAGACCAATGCCCTCCGCGGAAGGATCTCAAGCTTCCAGCAGGAGTCGAAGGAGTCGATTCCTGAGGCATGGGAGAGGCTCCAGGAGTACATCCTGGCATGTCCCCACCACGGGATGGATGATTGGCTGATCATCCAGAACTTCTACAACGGGCTTACTCCGTCGGCCCGCGACCACCTCGACGCTGCTGCTGGTGGAGCCTTCTTCTCGCTCACTGTAAGCAAGGCAAAAGCTTTGATCGAGAAGATGGTGTCCAACCAAGGTTGGAATGAAGAGCGCCTCCAACCTCGCCAGCGAGGCATGCACTCCGTCAAGGAGGTTGACATGCTCGCCGCCAAGATTGACCTTCTCATGAAGAAGATGGACGACCAAGCCAATGGAGAAGTGAAAGCCCTAGATGCTCGGATGACTTGCGAGGTCTGTGGCAACACGGGACACTCGGGCAATGACTGCCCTGAGACCCGTGAGGACGCAATGTTCATGGGCAACAACAACAACAACGGCTACCGTCCACAAGGAGGTCAAAGTTGGGGTCCACCACGTCCCAACTACCAAGGAGGTAACTCTGGCAACTTCTCTGGTTTTAATTCCGGTTATAATCAGCCCTCCTTGAAAGATCTTGTGCTTGGTCAAGCTATGGTTAATGATAACATTAGTAAAAAGCTTGCCACCACTGATAGGACTCTTGAGAGCATCCACACTAAGATAGAGGGTGTTTCCTCTGCTCTCAAGAATCAGCTGAGCTTTAATAAAATGATAGAAACTCAATTAGCTCAGTTAGCTGCTGCTGTTCCTACTGCTGAGTCGGGGAAAATCCCGGGGCAACCCGAGACCCCCTTAGAAAATGTTAATGCGGTTACCACGAGAGGAGGTAAGTCCACTCGGGATCCGCCATATCCTAACCATGCAGGAAAGGACACATCAGCTGAGAAGCCGGCAGAAGAAGAAGAACTGCCGCCCAGGAAAACGGCCCCACATGAGTTCTATGACACGAACCTCATGCCGTTTCCCGAAAGAAGAAGGAAGCCCACCGTGGACGAGCAGTTCACACGCTTCGTTGAGGTAATCCAGAAGCTGCACATCAACGTGCCCTTGCTGGATGCGATACAAGTACCCACGTACGCTCGCTACCTCAAGGATCTTATCAGCAACAAGCGCCCACTACCGACCACAGAAATTGTCAAGCTGACGGAAGAGTGTAGCGCTGCTATACTCAACCGGCTTCCTGAGAAGAAGAAAGATCCAGGGTGTCCCACGATCACCTGCTCGATCGGGACACAGAACTTCGACCATGCCTTATGTGATCTTGGGGCAAGTGTGAGCGTCATGCCGAAGGATGTCTTCGACAAGCTCAACTACACTACACTATCCCCCACGCCGATGCAGCTGCAGCTGGCCGATTCAACGGTCCGCTATCCGGCGGGGATCGCCGAAGATATTCCGGTGAAAATCCGGAATTGCTTCATCCCCGTCGACTTCGTAGTGCTTGACATGGACGTCGGGAAGAGCACACCGCTCATCCTGGGACGCCCATTTCTCAGCACTGCGGATGCTCGCATCGATGTAGGAGCCGGAGAAATCCGCTTCCACATCAATGGCAAGGAGGAGAAGTTTGACTTTCGGCCACGGAAAGAACAGTGCAACATGATCCGTATCAAGTACGGTCCGAACCCAAGCAACATCAAGGAAGTGGAGGTCACTCCGCCAAAGAAGGACAGCCTCATCACATTCATGAAGAACTTCCTTGAGAAGGAAAAGGTTGCACCGCAACAACTGATGAAGGCAAGGGGGCAAAGGTCACACATTAAGCAACAGCCTCCGAAGTCCACAAGGCAGCAACCTCCGAGGTCTGCAAAGAAACAGGCTGTGAAGCCTGCAAAACCGCAGCCTCCGAAGCCCGAGAAGCCACCGACCGCAACAAAGACCAAGAAGGTGTGGCGAGTGAAACAAGAAGCATCATCCGTGTCTTCATCTCCGGGACCGGACAACGCTTCATCGAGCTGAACGCCGGAGAAAAGTCCCGCTCGTCGGACTTTAAAAGCTGAGTCCTCGCCGGGAGGTTAAACCGGTAGTTATCCATATTTGCTCTTTTAATTGCATATTTGCTTTCCACCACATTTTGATTTTTCCTGACCACTGCATTTCTGCATTTTTGAATTTTTCCAGCCACCTTGGAATTTTTCAAAACTCATTTGCATTTTTGAAAATTTAGAGAATAGGTTTTTGGGCTTTCCATTTTGAAAAGATTTTTTGTCGAGCTTTTTGAGCAAAAAGACAGCAGGGGACAAATCCCCTAGCCGTTGGGGAACACATAGGAAAAAGGGGGCTGCCAGGAGGCCCACCTGCCAGGTCGGCCGACCTGGTGGGGTCGGCCGACCCCCTGGCCCCACCTTTTCCTGTGCTCCTTTCTCCCAACGGCTATATGGCCGTTGCTCTGTCCCTTTCTAACGGCCATCTTGCTTCCTTGGCTATAAAAACCGCCCAGGAGGAGGAGCTTCACCATTCCAAGCTCATCTTTCACTCCCCTCCTTTGCTCACTTGTTGCTCTCCCAAAATTTCGTGTTCTTCAACTTTACTACAGCCCTAAAAACCCAAAAAAAAAAATATTTCCCCTCTGTTTTAGTGCATTTGCAAGTTGTTGTGAGAAGCAAACCAATTTCGGAGAAGCTCGGGTTTGTCGTTTTCACTAACGCTCACCCGAACACTTGTTCGATCTTGTTTTTGTTCTTGTCTTGTGTTTGTTCTTGTGTGCAGCCATGTTCAACCGAATGAAGCAAGTCGCCGGAATCAAGCGGAGAAAAAGCACTCGTGCAAGCACGAGTCAAGCATCCTCCGTCGAGCTCACACCAAGTCCGGGGCATGGTGACCCCGAAGCTGAAATTCCGGAGGAAAGGCCGACCTTGCTCATCACCGAGGAGCATCTCGACATCAAGGACGACCGCGAGGGCCAAGCCATCGCGCTCATGAGAGAACGGCCATTCGCCCACACCCGACGCTTCGATCCGGACTTCCTCGAGAAAATAGGTAAGAGAGAAGAATTTGCCTCTATTTTTCGCACTATGGGTTGGCTAAATTTCGTAGAAGTAGATGAGCCGGGTTCTCGTTTGCTTACTATGCAGTTTTTATGCACCCTTAGAAAGTATGATGAAGGCATTTCTTTTCGCTTGTTTGGGCAAGATCGCTTGGTCACATGGGGTGATCTTCATGCTATGCTAGGTCTAAATCCTAAATGTAGGCTAGACTTAGATAAAGCGCTGAAGGGGTTCCATAAAGAAAGTTTTTGAAAAAAAGATTTCCGGAAACGAGTGGGGTCCCAAGCCTAGAACAAGTGCCATCCATAATCCTACACTTAGATTTATGCATGTGTGGTTGGCTATGACCTTATTTCCTCGAGGTGACATTAGGGTTGTCCGGCAAGATGAATTGAAAATACTTTATGCCATGGTTAAGAAAATTAGGGTGTCACCCGCGGAATGCATGATTGATCAATGGTTAGACAATATAAAGTTGACAGGACCAATTGAGTGCACCTCTTTAGTTACTCGCATTGCGCAGAAGTGTGGTCTGCTTGAGAATGTTCATGTTGAATATTTGACGGTAGATAGAGAATTTCTAGGCGAGGACTATTTTGTGCAAGGACATACTTTGAAACATGGTCCAAATAATACCTTGATCTATCACTTTCCCGGGTATACAAATGAATTCCCGTTACCTAACCCGGGTCTTCGTTTGTATCACTGTCGGGCACTAACCCTCCCACTTGAGCCAGTGGGAGAAGTTCGCAGGCATAGTGTTTCAGGGCGACCGACACGTTCCCGTAGGCATATGGAGCCTACACCGGAGTTTCACACTCCGACCGGAGATCCGGTATAGGAGCAGCCCCCGCCACAGGACGAGGCGGGTGCATCAACATGGCAGGCCGGAGCATGGGAATCTCAGTACGATTACCCCATGCAGACGTCATCAAGTTCAAGCGGACCGCCATCCTTTGCCACTCGGTCATTCTCATCCCGTGGGTTCCGTGAACTCAACTACGGGATGGCCAAGTTGACAAGGAGGGTGAACGACATTGATTTGCGCACCGAGAGCATGCAACAAACTCTCACGCAACATGTCGCCGACACCCAGCAATGGCAGAATTTCAGCGACAACCAATTCCGCCAGCTGAACGCGATGATGGCTCAGAATCAGAGCAATTGGGATGCCTTCTTCCGCTCCCAAGGCTACGACCCGAACCAGCAGATATGAGCAAGAACAAGCTTGGGGGAGGACCTCCCTTCTCACGGTAACTTGTATCTTTCCCCTTCCCTTTATTTCTTGCATTTGCTAAATCTGAAAATCCAAAAAAAAAAAATAATAATTTAAAATCTGAAAACCATAAAAATTTGCAAAACATAAAAAGAACAAAAATATTTCCCTTTTTCATGCGCAGTATGAATGTGTATAATTTTCCTATGTTGAGATGATGAATAATTGCTCTGTCCTTTATTCCTCTCTAATGCTAGTTTACAACTTAGTACTCTCTCAAGAGTTAGGTTTGTTGGTAAATCTTGCCTTGAACTTGAATCTTGTGGGTAGCATATGCATTCTCTAGTTCTAAGTTGTTGAGAGGTATGATATGATAGATAGGGCTGCTATGATCTTGCTCAACGTAAAGCTTGAATTCCGGAGTTTTATTTTTCAAAATGACAAATTGATAAGTTCCTCAATGATGAAAGTCCCACCACAGCCATATGTAGTGTTTACATTTGAAAACCTTTACACATATGCTGCTTGTTTCACATTGAGCTTAGTCAAAATTGTTGTGACCCTAGTAGAACTCTTTTCATGCTTTCTTGATCAAGATCATATACACACATCCACCGCCATGAGCTATCCTTCTAAATCAAGAAGATAGCATCCACCATATCCACCATATCCACCGTGAGCTATTCTTCTACACCGGAAGAAAGCCACTATCCATCCATCCATCCAAAGAAACACTCCATATATCCATTGCAAAATTCCTCTCTCAAAGTATTCATTGCAAACTAGGACTATGGCTATGCAAAAAGAAAAGAAAAAAAATGCTCAAAAAAGAGAGCAAGCAAAAGATAGCCATAGCCTAGAAACTCCAAAAGAGAGAAGGAAAATTCAAAAAGGAGTTATTTCTTCCCATCCACCATTCCTCCGTTCTCCCACACACTTGCACATCTTGATCAAGATTGTTTGAATTGATGTTTTTCTTGGATCCGGTCTTTTGACATAGCAATATTATGTGAACATGAGTGCCTCATATATCCCTACCTTGAGCTCCACATAAAGCCTTATTTAGAAGTAGGTGATTATAGGCAACACTTTGCCTTGGTGAGGAATCATACACATATTGAGTGATCCGAGAGAATCATTTGAGGAACTTGGTTTTTATTTTCAAAATCTTTTGAAAACCTCCGGAATAACATAGCGGAATCTAGAGCAAGTGATTGGTGCCCTGCAATTGTTCTATCTCTCAACCGCCCAAGACAATGAGGTGTAAAAGCCCCATGGATCGAGGTAAATGGGTAAGTTATGTGCCAACATATTTAATTCTAGGAAGAGTACTTTGTTGTGCGCATAGTATTATTGAGGAGTAGGACACTGTAGCAACTCCTGATCAACAACTTAAGTTTATCTTTACTTCGGGACGAGCAAAGGGTAAGCTTGGGGGAGTTTGTTGACGGCTGTTAAGTACCATTTTCAACCGTCAACTATACTCAAATAAAGGAGAATTTGGCATTTCATACACGCATGCTTTATCACAATAATATAGTTCCACTTGTACTTGGAGAACTTTGTGCATGCAGGAGGAAATGTGAAGGAAACACCTCAAAAGGCAAGAAAACACACTTTCGACCAATCAGAGAGTACCACATGGACGTCACACGGATTGAAGGGCCCATTTTCAGCACTTAACCGACGTAACTCCCTGTAATACCGCGCAAACCGACGTCAGGGCCCACAGGACAGCCACCTGGAGAAAGCACAGGCCAGGAGGGGCCACCCCCAGGTCGGCCGACCTGGTCAGGTCGGGCGACCTGGTCTGGCGCCCTCTCCGCCTGGCCTTCCACGTGTAGGCTCCAGACGACTCCCTGATGGCGGTTTGGGGGGATTCCGTGGCGGTTACTCCTCTGAAACCGATGTTAGGAGGCTATAAATAGGAGGGTGTGCCTTCACACTCAACACACACCACAAGAAGCATTTCTCTCTTGCTAGTAGTAGTTCTTGGAGTTTTAGTGGAGTTAGGCTGAGTCTAGAGCTCTCTAGTCCCAAGTCTTCACTTGGAATTGGTATGGCTCTTGTATCTTTTCCCTTTTGTAAGACTTTGCTCTTATCAATATATATACTTTTTCTATATAGTTGTGCTTGGGTCATGAGTTTCTTGTTTGATATTGTGATCCATATATGTGATAGTATAGTCTACTTGTGTGATAGTAGTTTATATTTATTATACTACTATTGTCATGCTAGTTATATACCGTCACTATAGTCTAGTTTATATGTTATAGTCTCTATGCTTACTTTTAGCTGATAAAGTATAGCATGGGTTTGGTGATCGTGTTCGTACGGTAGCTCTGCCTCGTTAATAGTAATCGCGGAGGGGCAGAGTGCTCTTTGGTCATGCAGGTATGGTACTTGGGTGACTGATTTGCATCAATTATTCGTTAGTCTACTGGTTCGTTGAGGTAGGCGGCAGGTGGTGACAGCCCTGTCCGTCCTTTGAAATCCTCCCCGCTAGGCTAGTGCGTAGGTTCTTGGCGGAAGTCGCCTGTGGATGCAGGGGTAAGTCCGTGCCTGAAGTGCTATACTATTGACTGCTGAACCTGAGTGTGGGTCTGTATGTATTCTACTTAGGGTATGCAACTATATAGGAATGTATAGTAGGAGTAGCTTAGCCTAGTCTTTCCTCCACTAGACTTTATTTATTTAGTAGGAATCTTCTGTGTGTGTCACACTACCCGGTTATTATCATGTACCCGCCTGTCTTGGGTAGATATCCTTGCTAATTGTTAACATGATCTTATATGTTAGTAACACTTCTTGATCATAACCTTCCTTTGGGATAAACAAATACGATACCCTGAATACTTCCGGGTGAAATGCTACAGCGGTATTCTCCGTGCGCTTGCGGATTTTACCTACTTGACTCTAGGACATATTAGTGAACCGTTTCTGGCCCCGTGCCGGGAATAATTTATTAATATGGCTTAGCAAAAGTCAACACTAACAGGATCCGAGCGCAGCTCGCTCTCCCAAGCAAATGACACAACTGCTCATCCAAGCCCATCTACTCCGGGGCAAGGACAGTTGCTTTACTGACACTGCGGCCATGACGAGAGTGCGCCCCCCCCCATAACCACTGGATAAGCTCTGCCTCCGGCAACTCCCATCAGTGGGGCCCGAACCATGACAGGACGGGATGACAAACCGCTAACCAAGCTAGAAGTGGTGGAGTGGAGAAACTTGATTGCCTTGTCAGGACGGGACGGATTCCAACTCCAAACAGGCCCGGACAGGTGCAACCCGATGCGACGACAGCCGACGGAGGGGGTCGAGTGAGACAACGGTTAACAACCGCCAACCACCCGGCCTTAAATGCATTGCCCATTACGCACGTATAGTATCAGGGAGTCAAATCTCTCTAGATACCTGCCCCCCTCATCATCACAAGCGCCCGTTGAGGATGGCAGGCAAGACGAGGCCCAATGTGCTGTCATCGCCCGATGACACACCTAATGGTGATGGTGCAGGACGGCTTGATGGATAGCTAGATTGAACCTTGCTTGAATAACGTGACAATGCCCATGCTGGACCTCCTCGTATATAGTGGAACACGCCGACTATAGGAACACGGGGGGACTCGACCCGACGACGAAGAACGGGGGCACGCTCGAACACAGTACTGCCCCTCCGACGCAAGACCAGGATGATAGGGGCCGCATGGACCAAAGACTACGCCACCGACTAAGGGCTTTGCCTTCTTCGGCACGTCTCCACCGACTAATCACGTGTAGAAATCTCTCTCTCTGTCTCTCTCTCTCTCTTTCTCTATAATGTGGGTCCTTTCCCCTTGAAGTATAAAAGGGGAGGCCCGCGCCTCTTTCAATGGACGACAGAGAAACAACAACGGACGACAACAGCGACCACACGCACACCACTCGCACCCGAGACATTGAATCCTCTCCTCTCTCACCACCATTGTACCCCCCAACCAGAGCAAGTAACACGAGCAGGCCTGAGAACTGGACGTAGGGGACTTCCTCGAACCAGTATAACTTCCCGTGTCCCCTTTCTTAGCCATCGCTGAGCCTAAAACACGCGCCCCCGTGAACAGGTTCTACTAGCCGGTAATCTGAACACCAACAGTTGGCATGCCAGGAAGGG
The DNA here is from genome assembly GCA_030378355.1 of Eleusine indica. Taxonomy (NCBI): domain Eukaryota; kingdom Viridiplantae; phylum Streptophyta; class Magnoliopsida; order Poales; family Poaceae; genus Eleusine; species Eleusine indica. The sequence goes on from CM059500.1 coordinate 34,905,921, forward strand.
GCTTTGCGCGTTTCACTTCACTGCTCCATGGTCCGAAAGGTCACTTCCTCCACCTTCTGGGCTCCCGGCAGCAGCGTCTTCTACGGGAGCCTGGAGTTCGTCGCCACGGCGGACTGAAAGTTGTTGTCTGTCAACAGTCCGATGTCCCCACTGCCTCCAGTCCATGCACCCGATGTCGCAGTGACGCGTCCATGGTGGCTGGAGGACACAAGCGACACGCTCGATTTCGTAGTCGCGGGAGGTGGGACCTTGGAACTCATCGACGAGTCACTCTCGGATCCTATCGTAGCGGCTGTTGCAGTTGCCGACGAGGCAATACGCGCAGTTTGGCTCAAGCCGGCCAGACCACGCGTCTCTGGCTGCTCTGTGGCGTTGTCTGGTTATGGCGACCAGCTATGGCTCCATCTAGAGTGTTACTTGGGCCCTACACCCGACGCGGAAGACCTCCGACACTTCTTGTTCGTGCTGGCGAACATCCACGGGCAACTTCTCGGGGAAGAGCCCCTCTGCCCGGACAAGCTCATCAAAACCCCTTCGGAGGGCTACCCATACAGCTTTCAGAACACCGTGAGCTGTTTCCAAAACACAACCGCACAACTCGCGGTTCTCGCCTTTGCGGGCTCTGGGTTTGTCGGCGTGATCGAGCGTCCGGACGAGTCTCTCTTCGACCTCCTCGACGTGGGGTCAGTGGGAGGTTCCAGCTCCGAGTCCGGATGCTACACAAAAAGCTGCGGCACCCCGTGAGGGTGCAATATGGTGTGGCTTGCGCCCGCCTCAGCTACGGGGGGTGCCGGGACCTCAGCCGCTGGAGCGATGGTGAATCCTGGGACCCTAGCCCATGCAGACCCGACGACGGGTGCAGGAGGAAGGGAAACCCTCATTAACATTCCTGTCACTATGGTCGGAAACCTGTAGACTGTACCTCGCCCGGACAACCTTCAATAGCAGTTGAGGGCAAGGCGGGCAGAGCTGGAAGAGATCCGACGCCAGCTCAAGCACGAAAAGGAAGAGATAGACCGTGAGCTAGCCCGTCCTGACACGGGCGGACGCGCTCGCGCCATGGCCCGTGACGTCCTTCAGCGCATCATCGCCGACGACCAAGGGCCCCCACAGTTCGCTCGCGCGGGACAAAACATTGTGGCACCCGTCACACTGCTCAATACTCTCCCTGAGCCCGCAATGCCGGAGGCCCAGCAGGCTCAGCAAGAAGTTGCGGCTCTTCTAGCCAAGGCCGCCGGGCTCCAGGCGGCGAGCTCTCAACGGCGTGCCACTCAATCCAGCCAACAGATCACCACGTCCAGGCGTGCGGGAGGAGGCAGCGCCGCCGGTTCACAACAACACTCGGTTCGGCAACAAGCCCCGGCTGAAGGCGCACCTAAGAAAGCCTCGATCCACGACCGAGTCGGATCCCACCGCGATGCACACCACTCTCTCGAGGCGCATCGCCGTGAGAGAGAGAGTGGCGAAACCAAGAAAGAGGTCCTCAACCACGCCGTGGAGGCTGGTATGATCACACTGATGAGGAGCGGAGCTGGAGCTCGAGCCGTCCTAGACCACGGGTCTTCAGCTCTTGAATCCACACCGCCGAGTTCCCTTAGCGCTTCTGGGCACCTACGACCGTCACCAAGTACGTGGGCGAGACGAACCCCGGCCTTTGGCTTGAGGACTACCGCCTCGCGTGTCAAGCTGGGGGAGCCATCGATGACCTCGCCATCATCCTCAACCTCCCGCTGTACCTCGCCGACTCGGCCTGTGCTAGGCTTGAGCATCTCCCCGAGGGTCAAATCTACGACTGGGGTGACGTGAGGGATATTTTCGTCGGAAACTTCCAAGGGACCTACGTTCGACCGGGCAACCCCTAGGACCTCAAGAACCGTCGGCAGAAAGCTGGCGAGTCCCTCTGAGACTACATCCGGCACTTCAGCAAGAAGTGCAATGAGCTGCCTAATGTGGGCAATGCGGACATTGTCGGGGCCTTCATCTCCAGCACGCATCGGAACAGCTCATCCACGAGCTGGGCCGAAGGGGTCCGCGCACGGCCCGTGAGCTCCTAGACATCGCCACGAGCTTCGCCCCCGGCAAAGAATGCGTAGGAGCGGTCCTCTAGCGCACGCCGGAGGGCAAGGGCAAAGAGAAGAGGGAGGAAAGAGCCGGCAACGGTGCCTCCGACCATCCAAAGAAGAAGAAAAACAAGCCATGGGCATGGCGCGACCCCATCATGGCCGCCGTCAAGCGCAAGCCGCCGAGGCCGGCAGCAGGGGAGGCGCCAAACCACTTCAAAAAGAAGTGGAACGGCCCATGCCCGAATCACGGGTTCCCTGTCAAGCACCTCCTTAAGGACTGCTCCATGATGAAGGAATTCATCCGGGAGGAGGCGAATAAGGGGGACCCAGAGAAAGTGTCGGAACCGGATGTCCGGGACCCCGAGGACGACGACGACGAGCAGGGGGACCGGAATTCCCCAACACCAAAGCTTGTCATATGATCTTCACAGGGCCTGAGTCCCGGGGAAGTTGGTGCACCGCCAAGGTCGAGCATCGCGTGGTTTTCACGACAGAGCCCGCCATGCCATCTTTTCTCAAGTGGTCCGATTTACCAATCACATTCAATCGGTTGGACCCCCCACTACACGTACCGCGACCAGGTCGATACTCGCTCGTGGTCGACCCCATCATCATCGAGGGGCAGCTGCATTAACATTCTGTAAGCCGACACGCTGGACCTGCTCGGGATCGATCGATCGCGCCTTCAGCCGCCTGGCGCACCCATTCAAGGAATCATCCTAGGGCAGCAAGCCGTGACCCTCGGGTGGATCAGCTTGCCCGTCACGTTCGGGACTCCATCCAACTACCGCACTAAGACGCTCGTCTTTGAGGTTGTTGACTTCCTAGGTGTGTATCATGCTCTCTTACGGCGTCCGTGCTACGCGAAGTTCATGGCCGACCCCAACTACACCTATTTGAACCTCAAGATGCCTAGGCCTAAAGGGGTCATCACTGTTAGCACGTCCCTCCAACACGCCTTCCAGTGCAAGATGGAGAACGGCGACCTCACTGCGGCAATGGTGGCCCCTGCCGGGGAGCTCGAGGCTATCCGTACTCACCACGAGGAGGGGGCCTCCAACGCCAACCACAAAAATGCCTCATTCAAGCCAGCAGAGGACACCAGAGAAGTGCAGATTGACCCCAAGAGCGACAACAAGAAGACGGTAATTGTGGGGACGTCCCTCACTCCTAAATAGGAAAGCGCGCTCGTCGACTTTCTCCGCACGAACACTGACATTTTCACGTGGAGGCCCTCGGACATGCCTGGCATACCGAGGGGAGTCACCGAGCACTCCTTGAATATCAGGCCGGGCTCCAAGCCGGTGAAGCAACATCCGTGTCGATTCGACGAGGAGAAGCACAGAGCAATCGGGGAGGAGATCGCGAAGCTGCAAGCCGCTGGGTTCATCAAGGAGGTGTATCACCCTGAATGGTTAGCTAATCCTGTCCTTGTATGGAACAAGGCATGTTCGAAGGGTCCCTTTCCTTTGCCACGCATTGACCAGATAGTTGACTCGACGGCGGGGTGTGAAACCCTCTGCTTCCTAGACGCCTATTCGGGGTACCAATAAATCGCAATGAAAGAATCCGACCAACTCGTGACATCTTTCATCACATCGTTCGGCTCTTACTACTACATAACGATGCCTTTAGGGCTCCAAAACGCCGGTGTGACGTTTCAGCATTGCATGCAGTGGTGCTTTGACCATCTGATTGGCCACAAGGTTGAAGCCTATGTCGATGACATCATTGTCAAGTCTAAAAAGGCGGACACCCTCGTGGCCGTCCTAGAGCGCGTATTTGCCAAACTACGCGCCCCGAGAAGTGCATTTTTGGGGTCCCAAGGGGCATGCTCCTCGTGTTCATTGTTTCCCAACGCGGCATCGAGGCCAATCCAAAGAAGATCTCCGCGATTGAACGGATGGGTCCGCTTCAGAACCTCAAGGGGCTGCAATGGCTTACGGGCTGTCTTTGCAGTGTTGAGCCATTTCATCTCGCGCCTTGGCGAGAGATTGCTCCCGCTGTACAGGCTACTGAAGAAGTCGGACTAGTTCGAGTGGACCCCTGAGGTGCAGTCCGCCCTCGATGACGTCAAGTGCATCCTGAGCAGCGCACCCGTGTGGACGCCCCCGATCCTGGGAGAGGTGCTGCTCTTGTACATAGCAGTGATGACTCAAGTTGTGAGCTCAGCGCTCATGGTCGAGCGAGAAAGGAGGGGCACATCCTCAAGGTCCAGCACCTTATCTACTATGTCTGCGAAGTCCTGTCCGATTCGAAGACTAGGTACCCGTAGATCCTTAAGATCCTCTACGTGGTGATGGTGGCAAGGCGCAAGCTCTGGCACTACTTCGATTCCCACCCGGTACTGGTCGTAAGTTCCTTTCCGCTCCGAGAGATTATACAGAACAGGGACTCAGCGGGCAAGGTCGCCAAGTGGGCGCTCGAGCTGATGGGGCATGACATCGTGTACCAAGGTCCTCATCAACTTCATGGCAGAGTGAACCGAGGCGCAACTCCCCCCCCCCCCCCCCGCTCCGGTCGACCAGGAGTACTGGGTCATGTACTTAGGCGTGTCACTCATAGGGACGGGTGTGGGTGTGGGCCTCGTCTTCGTCTCTCCACTCGGGGTACATATGAAATACGCAGTTCGTTTACATTGCCCTGCGTCAAATAATGTTGTCGAATACGAGGCACTCGTAAACGGGCTCAAGATCGCCATCGAGCTTGGTGTCCGACAGCTAGAGATCAGGGGTGACTCCCAACTCATGGTCGACCAGATTATGAAAGAGTCCAGCTGTCGGACCGACACTATGGCGCTCTACTGCCAGAAGGTCCGCCAGCTCGAGAACAAGTTCGACAGACTAGAGCTCAAACACATCCTGCGACACCTCAATGAGGTGGTCGACGCGTTAGCAAAGATGGTATCTGGTCGAGAGCAGATTCCTCTGGGGGTGATGGAGGTTGATCGACCTAGCGATTCGAGCAAGCCGGACGACCAGTCGGACGACCCGAGGATTGAGCGAATCGACCCCTAGGTCGAGAGAGCCGAGCTCCCATGCGAGTGGAGAATCCCGTACGTCGAGTACCTGGCTCGAGGGACGCTCCCCACCGATGGGACCGAAGCCAAATGAAAGTCATGCAGCGCTATATCCCCACTAGCGGAGGCATCAAGCTGCTCATCGATATCCAGGGGGGGTCTGGGATCATCACGCAGTGCCTCAAACCCTCGTAGGAAACGCCTTTTGTGAAGGCCTCTACTGGCCGACTGCTGTGGGTGACGCGACCCGCATAGTCAAAACCTGCAATGGCTATCAGTATTACACGCGATAGACACATCTGCCGGCTCAGGCCCTTCAAACGATCCCCCTCACGTGGCCTTTTGCAGTCTAGGGATTGAACTTGGTCGGTCCGCTCAAAAAAGCACCTGGGGGCTACACCCACTTCCTTGTCGCAGTGAAGATTCGATCCGAAGAAGCAGGCGAATTCTTTCTCGACATCATCCACTGATTTGGAGTCCCAAACTCCATAATCACAGACAACGGCACGCATTTCACATGGAAGCAATTCCTAAAGTTCTGCGATGACTACCACATCCGTGTCGACTGGGCTGCTGTCGCTCACCCTAAGACAAACGAGCAGGTCGAGCGAGCCAATGGCATGATACTCCAAGGGGTGAAGTCGTCTACAACCGCTTGAAACAATTCAGTGGTTGGTGGGTGGCTGAACTCCACGCCGTACTCTGGAGCCTACGCATGACCCAGAGTCGTGCAATGGGCTTCACGCCTTTCTTCATGGTCTACGGGTCGGAGGCGATCCTCCCTACTGATCTGGACTATGGCGCACCCCAAGTACATGCGTTCAATGAGCAAGGTAACAAAGCAGCGCACCAGGTCGCGATGGATCAGATAGACAAGGTGCAAGACTTCGCACTCCTCCACTCGGCCAAGTACCAACAAGCACTCTGCCGCTACCACGATCGAAATGTAAGAGACAGAGGGCTCCTCGTGGACGACCTTGTTTTGTGCAGGGTTCAGGAGAATATGGGCCAACACAAGCTCTCACCGCCTTGGGAAGGACCATACGTTGTCTCTCGGGTCATCCGGCCCGACTCCTACAAGCTGAAGACCATGGAGGGCAATATGCGTCAACAAAAGGGACATTGATGTAAAGCCTCTTCATAATATCGACGAACCTTGTAAATTGCTCGTCATGTTGTCGTGCTCTTTCTGTCTTCGTCAGTAGTTGAGTATCCAAAAACGTGGCAGGGCCATGCTCTTCTGTCTCCACGCCCATTTTCAGACCAGAGAGGTTATCATCCTCCTTGCGTCGATCAGGGCTTTCAGGGATCCGATCGGCGCCGACAGGGTCGTTGCGCCGATCGGCGCCGGGTGTGCGCCGATCGGCGGGGGGCTTCTTTGCTCCCGCAGAGTGCTCTGGATCTTCTGTTTGTTTTCCTGATCATGTAGCTATTGCCTTCAACTGTTCTACGGACATCGTATTGCCAGGAATAGCCCCCTTGTTGCCTTGAATGGCTTGCGATAGCTGTCCCATCTGTTGCTCCATAATCTTGGTATGCTTCAAAATTTGCTCGTTGGAGCTCCCAATTTCTATCACCTTGTCATTAATTCTCTCAAGGACATGATTAATCTCTTTGAATTTAGCTTGATTGTCCTTGTTGATCTTCTCTTGAGCTTGGAAGAACTCGTTACATTGGAGACGAAGTGGGATAGAATTTTGCATGGACGAACTAGGAGAGAAAGAACTCCTTTGTTGCTGATATTGGGGCTTCCATCCACTATTCTTCATATATTCTAGCATCTTCATCTCTTCAGGGCAATATTTCTGCACATGACCAAATTCTCCACACTCACTACATGTGGAGCGTGATTCCGCTAGCTTGATTGTCTCTTCCTTAGGGATATGAAGATTATTGTCTAACCTCCATTGAATAGCATCGAGGCGATCTATAATCAAGTCTTCGTGAGTCTTCTCAATCATACTCTTCGCTACTCCTTTTGAAGGTTGCAAATTCTTTGAGCTTCTCTCACCATCCCACGATTGATTTTCAACTAGCAACTTGATCAAATTCTTAGCTTTGGTGGGGGTTTTTGACATGAATGATCCTGCAGCTGAGACGTCCAAATGTTGACGTGATAAAAGATTCAATCCTGTGTAGAACTTCTCAACAACTTCTCCAACCGTCAGACCATGAAGAGGGCATGCATCCATATATTCATTGTATCTTTCCCATGCTTCTCCAATGCTCTCATCAATATTCTGTGTAAATCCAAGAATCTTATTTTTCAGAGCTTGAGTCTTACCAGGAGGGATGTCTTTGGCCAAGAATTCAGCTGCGAACGTGTTGCATGCTGTTTTTACTGTGTTCTCCAATCCATTGTACCATTGTTTGGGGCGTCCAACTAGAGTGAAGGGGAACAGCCGCACACGTGCTTGATCTCCTGTCAATGCCACTATCTTGAATGTACTCCAAACCTCAAGGAAGTGTTGCAAGTGATGATTGGGATCTTCTAAACCTGTGAACGGTTGTTGCGCCACTATTCCAACATATCTCTCCAATTGATACGGAAGTTGATCTTGAGCTTCTTGGAAATCTGTCTTGACAATACTAGTCAATTGTGGCTTGAGACGATTAACCATAGGTACCTCTGCCATCTCCTCTTCTTCTTGCTCTTGAACTGAGTCTTCTACTGTGAATAATACTCGAGCTATTGCGTGAACCTTCTGATCAATTTGTGCCCTTGTTTCATCACTCAGATCATCCTTGTTAACAGGCATTATGTTCTCTATCTTCAGATCCGCGCCAACATCATGTTTTGGTGGAGGATTGTCTGGGAGCTTAGGATTTTTTGGCATTCCAAGTTCAGACATATTGTGAAGCTTAAAGTTCTTGGTCCCACTGGGCGGGCCAAAAAGCGTGTTGACGCGAAAATCACACGCTTGATCTGGGAGATCTGCTTAGCTCCAGTGCAGGCTCAATACGGAAACCGGGGCGTGCCAGTCGATTTTCCCTACAAATCAACTAAGAGACAAACGGTCAAATTCCACGGGTCACCGGCCCAGGATAGGCCGATGAAGAAACCCGATAGTCACTGTTCGTGCAACCAGCCAATGCTATTATGGAAATAAAACATAGGAGAATATAAACTGATCGGCTAATGATATCGGCTTATCGACAAATTTAATTAAATAAGCAATTATAAATCATTAACATCGATAATAAATTAGAACAATAGGCCAGAGTAAGTCGATGCAATAGACTAAAGTCGATAGAGCTGAGTCGATAGATCTACAGTGAAGGTGGATAAACTCGCTCTATCAATGAAAGTAAGTCGATGCGCCAGAGTCGATAGAAGTATAATAATCATGTACAAAAATCTGCCCGTTGATAGATGCTAAGTCGATAGATCTGATAGCTGGTGTTGCAAATATGCCTCAAATTCACAGATCTAATTCTGTTAAATAAAAAGGGGGAGTGATCGACTTCTAAAATACAGCAGTAACTAGCCAAAATACTAAGAAGCCAATCGAACCGTGATAATCTGTTGGCTAAACGTCCCGACAGAACTCTATCGACTCTGCCTACAAATAGATCGAATCTAACCCTATCAGCCCAGCAAGAGATCAAAGTCGGTGCAGCCTTGCTGATCCAAACAGATCGAACTTAATCGAGATAGTGTTCAAACACGGCAAATAGAGCTACATTTACTCTAATTATAGATAGAATCGATCGAGTGACTCGAATAAAAGATCTAGAACCCGGTCTATAAAACCCACAGAAATCGCAGAAGATCGGACTTAACCGAGACAGTAATGCAATCTAAGTCGATAATACAAACCAAATAAAGATCTAATTACCGGGTAACTAGCAATTCCAAAGGTAACAACTAGAATATCAATTTAATGAGACACTACTAGCTGAAGTCGATGAAATTACCAAGGGTGACTAATCCAAATCTCTTGCCGAGATCGGAGCCGATGCAGCCCGCACGAGACGAGGATGTCGTCGAGAAAAAGTTTGGCGATGCGCCGAGTTGTATTGATAACCCCATGCAAGGGACTCTGACCTGACTTGGTCAGGACTCTTAAACAAACCAATTTGATTTATTTCTAAACTAAATCTAAACTAAAAAAAGATGAAGATAAAACAAACCTAATGGGTCCACTTTATTCCCTTCGGTCGTTGAATTCTGTTGACTCCGACCGATTCTGACTCCACGTGGATGATCACTGACACCGGTCAAATTTCGGTGCCGACACCATCGATCTGTCCTATACCACCACTGTTGCGGGTGTCATCGAACCGTTTCTTTAGGAGTGCAGTGTAGTCCACTTTGTAAGTCAGGTCTAGTCCCATCGATGGGGGATGACCGTGGGAGTAGGTTCATAGAGGGCTATGACCCCCTGATACTATAGTCGCACGATTGGCCTGACATTTAAGGTGGGGTAGATGGTAGTTGTTGACTTTCACCCCGCTCCACCCTCCCGTCAAACGTCGATTTGTCGGGTAGTATTTGGCCGAGCCCACTTGGAGTGGGAAGTTGTCTCATCATAGCAGTATAATCGAGTTCCTTCACTCCACACTCCTGCGCGGTCAATGAGATGGGGGGTTGTCCCGTCGCCGGGGCGGGGCTCGCTAATGAGAGTTCGCAGGAGAAGCATAGGCTCTGCAGTCCTATGGCCACTCACGCGGTCATAGTTGTTGTGGTGACAGACTTAATGTCCTTATCCCTAAAGCACCCGACTCTGTTGTGGGGTAAGGTAGGCCCACTCGCCCTTCATCGTAATTGAGCGGAGTGGTGTGACTTTGACCCTTTGAGGGTTGCCCAAATCTGATGTCGCCTCGACCCTCAATTGGGTCGAGCGAGGAAGAGATAGCTCTCGACCCTTGGTGGGTCGAGCGAGGCGACGATAGTTCTCGACTCTCGATGGGTCGAGCGACGTGGGGGTGGTCCTAGTCTTGCCCTCGAGATTCAGTAGGTACGTGAGCCCCAATCGTACGGGGTACAGATGGTCTTGCACCAGTCGCGTTGCATTATATTTCACCGGCTTACGCTGTACTGACGTGGGATTAATGAGTCTAACCGGGGCCACATGGCACCACCAGTTTTTACCCCCAACAGTAGCCCCCGAACCCTCGAGCGAGTCGTAGAGTCATTTGGGTGATGTCTCTGATTCTTGGTGGGTCGTTTTTCAGTGCGGGCGCGCGCAAGCGCACCCGCCGGGTGTAGCCCCAAAGCCAAAGGGCGAGTTTGGAAAACTCATGCTTTGACTTTATGTTGGCGGCCGATAAAACCCAATACCGGCCATCAACTGGTCGGGAAATGTAAGGTAAAAGACCAAAGTTCGATAAATATTTACTTAAACTAATAAAGTTCCACAAGTTTTGGTAAAATATGTGTTTGTAGGTCATATAGGGCCAAATTATGCAAAAATATGAAGAAACACCCCGTCAGCCGATCATGACTATAAAACATCCATTTTCCACCGGCCGATAGGGTCGTTTATGGCTGAAATCAGCACCCGGCTGTGTCACTGTGATAAATCATGGGCCGACAGGGTAATCATCCATCCGGATCATCCCCCGGCCGGGTCAATTCCAAGTGGGATCATCACCTGGCCGGGTGACCAGAATCATCACCCGAATGAAGGTTGGAGACCTGATCAGCTGCTCGGATGACCACCCGACCGATCGATCAGGACCATCACCCGGAAGTACCTGGCTGGTCGCCCGATCACCAAAATGTGCCAAGGACTTCATCAACATTCAAGATGAGTTGGTCTGATCATATCATGGCCTTACAACCAATTTTGGGCGACCCAGGAACAAATTGCACAAAACAGGCGGTCGGCCTGTGAAAACAGGCTGTCGGTCGGTGAAAAAAGGCCGCCCAGGCGTTGATTTTCAAGTAAATCTGGCCACTCGACAAAAACAGGCCGCCCGGCACATGATTTTCAGTCAAATCTAGCGACCCGGACACGTACTGTAGCCCGGCTCATGTTGCCGCCCGGCGCATGAGGCCTACCACGCCCAAACAAAGGAAGCAGGTGTGACCCAACCCACCAACCGGCTCAACGGAGCAGTCCAACAGGTCCAATGCAAGGTAGGTTGGAAATGGACTTAATCCAAGGCCACCCAGCGCACTAGGCCTACCACCCCAAATCTGTGGAAAACGGCACAAACCGACCATGGCATCGACTCCACAAGATCATCTGAAGCATCCAAAACAAGTCGATGCCAAACTGACAAAATCATGTGGCTGCCCGGTGGGTCCCGCTGCCCAGCGGACCCACTTTGGCCAACCGACTCCAAAATCCTTTACAAGTACCCTCCAGCCCATTTTCACCTATAAATAGTGGAGAATTCGGGAGGAAATAGGAAGCAACACATCAAGGAGACCACTTTCCTACTACTTGTGCCACAATGTAGAATATGTTAGTTAGTCGGGAGTTAGAGTCTAGTCGAGAACATCGCTCGAGATTCCGGAATTGTCTCGAAGTCTTGGTATGAGATCTCTTATATCTTTTTTTTCTATGTAAGACTTATCTCTTATCAATATAAAATATCTTTCCTTTTATATCTTGTCAAGTATTTATTTTAATTTAGTCATTTCCTCAAGTTACAATTATCAGGAAGAAACATTGTTGCGTAGTTCAGGGGTTTCCTGGCTAGGATTTAATGAAATTTAGCTCTTTCTCGGACTTAGACTTGGTTATTTCCCGGCTATTCTTCTACTCGATCAACGGAAGAATATCTAGTGAAGGCGTAGGCGCGATGCCTAAGTTAACGCTAGCTGGATTTGCATTCGTCCCCTTAGGCTGTCTGGTAGGCGGTAGGTGGTGACGGCCCTGTCCGTCCCTTTAGTAATCCACCACATTCGGGAAGTCTCAAGCAGGGTTGTCTAGCGATAGCGTACCCACTAGTACATGAGGTTGGTTACTAACCCTTATTAGTGGATCGTTTTCGTGCCCTGAAGTGAGCTAACAGGTGAAAGACTCGAGGTTGTACCAAGAAATTGGTGTAAGCGCTCAACCCGAGTAACTAGGATTTGACGCTTGACCTAGATATATTAGGAAGATATATTTTAGGAATCTTAGACTTAGACTCGCTTTCCTCCCGGCTAGCTTAACCGATCTCTTTATTTATCTTAGGGTGGATTTCTCCTGTGTTTCTACCCTACTCTATTGTTGATTATCCTTACTCCCATCTTTGGTTAGTTGGAATTATTCTTTAGTCATATCTTTGTTAAGCTAAGATAATCTTAGGCCTAGCTTCCCTGTGGAAATAAATATTATACCTTGGAAACATCCTAGGTAAAATGCTACAATAGTGTTCCGTGCGCTTGCGAAATTAATTCATTTTATCTTTAGAGCATAGCAAACGCCAACACTTTATACGTTAGAGGTGATCACGGGAATACTGCTAAGCCTGAGTCCCTTGGGTTCCGCTACGAAGGTGAGTCAGGCGGCTCTAGGCACCGTACGAAGACATAGGGCGAGGCGCGTTGGGGGCAGTTTCATTTTTAGTGGCCCCGTGATGAAGCGAATCTCCTTTTTCCTCAAAAGGTGAGTCACGACGCTGCCAGGATGGCAGGTTTTTTGTCTCCGCATGGCGTGCGGGGAGGGCCAGAGCACCCTTTTTATCGAGCGCGCTGATGGCGTACTGTGCATAGGGGGGAATCCAAAGCTATAGTTCGGGTTGGCCCGGCTATTTAAGGCCATAGCGATGCGGTGCTTTTTCATCCTCCTAGGTACCAAGGCCTTTTCCCCCTAGATCCGGGAATACAAAGATCTGTTGTTTGGCTAGCGTTGGTTGGCTTGCTCCTGGCTTGAGTCCCGTCGTTGCATGGCCGCTCGGTGCGGCTGCCCACTAGGCGACAGGGACGAGGATGAGGATGTGGATGACACCTTGAAGTCGCACAGCCCGGCGCTCCCCGTCTTTACCCAGGATGGGGGAGTGGGGAGGAGTCTGATGTTTTGCAAAGATGTTGTTGTAATGGCTGGTAGTCGTGGCGACGGTGGCTGGTGGACGGATCCGACCCTTGTAGTTTCTGTCGCCTGCTAAGTGTTGACTTTTGCTAAGCCATATTAATAAATCATTCCCGGCACGAGGCCAGAAATGGTTCACTAATATGTCCCAGAGTCAAGTAGGTAAAATCCGCAAGCGCACGGAGAATACCGCTGTAGCATTTCACCCGGAAGTATTCAGGGTATCGTATTTGTTTATCCCAAAGGAAGGTTATGATCAAGAAGCGTTACTAACATATAAGATCATGTTAACAATTAGCAAGGATATCTAACCAAGACAGGCGGGTATATGATAATAACCGGGTAGTGTGACACACACAGAAGATTCCTACCAAATAAATAAAGTCTAGTGGAGGAAAGACTAGGCTAAGCTACTCCTACTATACATTCCTATACAGTTGCATAGCCTAAGTAGAATACATACAGACCCACACTCAGGTTCAGCAGTCAATAGTATAGCACTTCAGGCACGGACTTACCCCTGCATCCACAGGCGACTTCCGCCAAGAGCCTACGCACTAGCCTAGCGGGGAGGATTTCAAAGGACGGACAGGGCTGTCACCACCTGCCGCCTACCTCAACGAACCAGTAGACTAACGAATAATTGATGCAAATCAGTCACCCAAGTACCATACTTGCATGACCAAAGAGCACTCTGCCCCTCCGCGATTACTATTAACGAGGCAGAGTTACCGTACGAATACGATCACCAAACCCATGCTATACTTTATCAGCTAAAACTAAGCATAGAGACTATAACATATAAACTAGACTATAGTGACGGTATATAACTAGCATGACAATAGTAGTATAATAAATATAAACTACTATCACACAAGTAGACTATACTATCACATATATGGATCACAAAATCAAACAAGAAACTCATGACCCAAGCACAACTATATAGAAAATAGATATATATTAATAAGAGCAAAGTCTTACAAAAGGAAAAAGATACAAGAGCCATACCAATTCCAAGTGAAGACTTGGGACTAGAGAGCTCTAGACTCAGCCTAACTCCACTAAAACTCCAAGAACTACTACTAGAAAGAGAGAAATGCTTCTTGTGGTGTGTGTTGAATGTGAAGGCACACCATCCTATTTATAGCCTCAATAGGTCGGCAAGGGAGCGTAACCGCCACGGAAGGCATCTCAAACCGTCATCAGGAGTCACGGAGGAGCCAACACGTGGAAGCCCAGGCGGAGAGGGCGCCCGGCTGGGTCGGCCGACCTGACCAGGTCGGCCGACCTGGGGGTGGCCCCTCCTGGCCTGTGCTTTCTTGGGGAGGCTGGCAGGTGGGTCCTGAGGTCGGTTCCCGCGGTATTACAGGGAGTTACGTCGGTTAAGTGCTGCAAATGGGCCCTTCAATCCGTGTGACGTCCATGTGGCGCTCTCTGATTGGTCGAAAGTGTGTTTTCTTGCCTTTTGAGGTGTTTCCTTCACATTTCCTCCTGCATGCACAAAGTTCTCCAAGTACAAGTGGAACTATATTATTGTGATAAAGCATGCGTGTATGAAATGCCAAATTCTCCTTTATTTGAGTATAGTTGACGGTTGAAAATGGTACTTAACAGCCGTCAACAAACTCCCCCAAGCTTACCCTTTGCTCGTCCCGAAGCAAAGATAAACTTAAGTTGTTGATCAGGAGTTGCTACAATGTCCTATTCCTCAATAATACTATGCGCACAACAAAGTACTCTTCCTAGAATTAAATATATCGGCGCATAACTTACCCATTTACCTCGATCCATGGGGCTTTTACACCTCATTGTCTTGGGCGGTTGAGAGATAGAACAATTGCAGGGCACCAATCACTTGCTCTAGATTCCGCTATGTTATTCCGGAGGTTTTCAAAAGATTTTGAAAATAAAAACCAAGTTCCTCAAATGATTCTCTCGGATCACTCAATATGTGTATGATTCCTCACCAAGGCAAAGTGTTGCCTATAATCACCTACTTCTAAATAAGGCTTTATGTGGAGCTCAAGGTAGGGATATATGAGGCACTCATGTTCACATAATATTGCTATGTCAAAAGACCGGATCCAAGAAAAACATCAATTCAAACAATCTTGATCAAGATGTGCAAGTGTGTGGGAGAACGGAGGAATGGTGGATGGGAAGAAATAACTCCTTTTTGAATTTTCCTTCTCTCTTTTGGAGTTTCTAGGCTATGGCTATCTTTTGCTTGCTCTCTTTTTTGAGCGTTTTTTTTTTTTTTTTTTATATATATATAGCCATAGTCCTAGTTTGCAATGAATACTTTGAGAGAGAAATTTTGCAATGGATATATGGAGTGTTTCTTTGGATGGATGGATGGATAGTGGCTTTCTTCCGGTGTAGAAGAATAGCTCACGGTGGATATGGTGGATATGGTGGATGCTATCTTCTTGATTTAGAAGGATAGCTCATGGCGGTGGATGTGTGTACATGATCTTGATCAAGAAAGCATGAAAAGAGTTCTACTAGGGTCACAACAATTTTGACTAAGCTCAATGTGAAACAAGCAGCATATGTGTAAAGGTTTTCAAATGTAAACACTACATATGGCTGTGGTGGGAATTTCATCATTGAGGAACTTATCAATTTGTCATTTTGAAAAATAAAACTCCGGAATTCAAGCTTTACGTTGAGCAAGATCATAGCAGCCCTATCTATCATATCATACCTCTCAACAACTTAGAACTAGAGAATGCATATGCTACCCACAAGATTCAAGTTCAAGGCAAGATTTACCAACAAACCTAACTCTTGAGAGTACTAAGTTGTAAACTAGCTTTAGAGAGGAATAAAGGACAGAGCAACTATTCATCATCTCAACATAGGAAAATTATACACATTCATACCGCGCATGAAAAAGGGAAATATTTTTGTTCTTTTTATGTTTTGCAAATTTTTATGGAATTTCAGATTTAGCAAATGCAAGAAATAAAGGGAAGGGGAAAGATACAAGTTACCGTAAGAAGGGGGGTCCTCCCCCAAGCTTGTTCTTGCTCATATCTGCTGGTTCGCGTCGTAGCCTTGGGAGCGGACGAAGGCATCCCAATGGCTCTGATTCTGAGCCATCATCGCGTTCAGCTGGCGGAATTGGTTGTCGCTGAAATTCTGCCATTGCTGGGTGTCGGTGACATGTTGCGTGAGAGTTTGTTGCATGCTCTCGGTGCGCAAATCAATGTCGTTCACCCTCCTTGTCAACTCGGCCATCCCATAGTTGAGTTCACGGAACCCACGGGATGAGAATGACCGAGTGGCAAAGGATGGCGGTCCGCTTGAACTTGATGACGTCTGCATGGGGTAATTGTACTGAGATTCCCATGCTCCGGCCTGCCATGTTGATGCACCCGCCTCGTCCTGTGGCGGGGGCTGCTCCCATTCCGGATCTCCGGTCGGAGTGTGAAACTCCGGTGTAGGCTCCATATGCCTACGGGAACGTGTCGGTCGCCCTGAAACACCATGCCTGCGAACTTCTCCCACTGGCTCAAGTGGGAGGGTTAGTGCCCGACAGTGATACAAACGAAGACCCGGGTTAGGTAACGGGAATTCATTTGTATACCCGGGAAAGTGATAGATCAAGGTATTATTTGGACCATGTTTCAAAGTATGTCCTTGCACAAAATAGTCCTCGCCTAGAAATTCTCTATCTACCGTCAAATATTCAACATGAACATTCTCAAGCAGACCACACTTCTGCGCAATGCGAGTAACTAAAGAGGTGCACTCAATTGGTCCTGTCAACTTTATATTGTCTAACCATTGATCAATCATGCATTCCGCGGGTGACACCCTAATTTTCTTAACCATGGCATAAAGTATTTTCAATTCATCTTGCCGGACAACCCTAATGTCACCTCGAGGAAACAAGGTCATAGCCAACCACACATGCATAAATCTAAGTGTAGGATTATGGATGGCACTTGTTCTAGGCTTGGGACCCCACTCGTTTCCGGAAATCTTTTTCCAAAAACTTTCTTTATGGAACCCCTTTAGCGCTTTATCTAAGTCTAGCCTACATTTAGGATTTAGACCTAGCATAGCATGAAGATCACCCCATGTGACCAAGCGCTCTTGCCCAAACAAGCAAAAAGAAATGCCTTCATCATACTTTCTAAGGGTGCATAAAAACTGCATAGTAAGCAAATGAGAACCCGGCTCATCTACTTCTACGAAATTTAGCCAACCCATAGTGCGAAAAATAGAGGCAAATTCTTCTCTCATACCTATTTTCTCGAGGAAGTCCGGATCGAAGCGTCGGGTGTGGGCGAATGGCCGTTCTCTCATGAGCGCGATGGCTTGGCCCTCGCGGTCGTCCTTGATGTCGAGATGCTCCTCGGTGATGAGCAAGGCCGGCCTTTCCTCCGGAATTTCAGCTTCGGGGTCACCATGCCCCGGACTTGGTGTGAGCTCGACGGAGGATGCTTGACTCGTGCTTGCACGAGTGCTTTTTCTCCGCTTGATTCCGGCGACTTGCTTCATTCGTTTGAACATGGCTGCACACAAGAACAAACACAAGACAAGAACAAAAACAAGATCGAACAAGTGTTCGGGTGAGCGTTAGTAAAAACGACAAACCCGAGCTTCTCCGAAATTGGTTTTCTTCTCACAACAACTTGCAAATGCACTAAAACAGAGGGGAAATATTTTTTTGGGTTTTTGGGGCTGTAGTAAAGTTGAAGAACACGAAATTTTGGGAGAGCAACAAGTGAGCAAAGGAGGGGAGTGAAAGATGAGCTTGGAATGGTGAAGCTCCCCCTCCTGGGCGGTTTTTATAGCCAAGGAAGCAAGATGGCCGTTAGAAAGAGACAGAGCAACGGCCATATAGCCGTTGGGAGAAAGGAGCACAGGAAAAGGTGGGGCCAGGGGGTCGGCCGATCCCACCAGGTCGGCCGACCTGGCAGGTGGGCCTCCTGGCAGCCCCCTTTTTCCTATGTGTTCCCCAACGGCTAGGGGATTTGTCCCCTGCTGCCTTTTTGCTCAAAAAGCTCGACAAAAAATCTTTTCAAAATGGATAGCCCAAAAACCTATTTTCTAAATTTTCAGAAATGCAAATGAGTTTTGAAAAATTCCAAGGTGGCTGGAAAAATTCAAAAATGCAGAAATGCAGTGGTCGGGAAAAATCAAAATGTGGTGGAAAGCAAATATGCAAAAGAGCAAATATGGATAACTACCGGTTTAACCTCCCGGCGAGGACTCACCTTTTAAAGTCCGACGAGCGGGACTTTTCTCCGGCGTTCAGCTCGATGAAGCGTTGTCCGGTCCCGGAGATGAAGACACGGATGATGCTTCTTGTTTCACTCGCCACACCTTCTTGGTCTTTGTTGCGGTCGGTGGCTTCTCGGGCTTCGGAGGCTGCGGTTTTTGCAGGCTTCACAGCCTGTTTCTTTGCAGACCTCGGAGGTTGCTGCCTTGTAGACTTCGGAGGCTGTTGCTTAATGTGTGACCTTTGCCTCCTTGCCTTCATCAGTTGTTGCTGTGCAACCTTTTCCTTCTCAAGGAAGTTCTTCATGAATGTGATGAGGCTGTCCTTCTTTTTGAACGTGTTGCAAATCTCCAGGAATTGCTGGAGATGAGCACTAGCGTCCTCATTGGCTTTCCCACAGAATGGGCTAGCCTGCACCATGGTGATGAGACCGGTCTTGATCTCGAAGTTCGCATCTCCCACATTGCCAGCTGGTCCCGTAGGGATGTTGGCAGCGGAGGGAGCGGAGAACTCGCGGAGGGTCTTGTCGGCCATTTGCTCAGAGCTTGATGGTGCGGGAATGACAGGTTCGATTGGCCGAGTCTCCTTACGAGGAGGGGTGAGCCTAGCTCGTGTCCTTCTCAGGAGTGACTCAGGATCTTCAGTGAAGTTTGTCGGCAAGTCGAAACCAGTCATACACTACCCTGTTTTCATACAAAATGCAGAAAACAAAGCAAGGTTAGCCTGCCTAGGAGATAGCCTTAATAATTGCAACACTACTATATACATTAGTAATTTTTTCTTAGATCATACGCCTTCCCCGGCAACGGCGCCAGAAATGCTTGTTGACTTTTGCTAAGCCATATTAATAAATCATTTCCGGCACGAGGCCAGAAATGGTTCACTAATATGTCCCAGAGTCAAGTAGGTAAAATCCGCAAGCGCACGGAGAATACCGCTGTAGCATTTCACCCGGAAGTATTCAGGGTATCGTATTTGTTTATCCCAAAGGAAGGTTATGATCAAGAAGCGTTACTAACATATAAGATCATGTTAACAATTAGCAAGGATATCTAACCAAGACAGGCGGGTATATGATAATAACCGGGTAGTGTGACACACACAGAAGATTCCTACCAAATAAATAAAGTCTAGTGGAGGAAAGACTAGGCTAAGCTACTCCTACTATACATTCCTATACAGTTGCATAGCCTAAGTAGAATACATACAGACCCACACTCAGGTTCAGCAGTCAATAGTATAGCACTTCAGGCACGGACTTACCCCTGCATCCACAGGCGACTTCCGCCAAGAGCCTACGCACTAGCCTAGCGGGGAGGATTTCAAAGGACGGACAGGGCTGTCACCACCTGCCGCCTACCTCAACGAACCAGTAGACTAACGAATAATTGATGCAAATCAGTCACCCAAGTACCATACTTGCATGACCAAAGAGCACTCTGCCCCTCCGCGATTACTATTAACGAGGCAGAGTTACCGTACGAATATGATCACCAAACCCATGCTATACTTTATCAGCTAAAACTAAGCATAGAGACTATAACATATAAACTAGACTATAGTGACGGTATATAACTAGCATGACAATAGTAGTATAATAAATATAAACTACTATCACACAAGTAGACTATACTATCACATATATGGATCACAAAATCAAACAAGAAACTCATGACCCAAGCACAACTATATAGAAAATAGATATATATTAATAAGAGCAAAGTCTTACAAAAGGAAAAAGATACAAGAGCCATACCAATTCCAAGTGAAGACTTGGGACTAGAGAGCTCTAGACTCAGCCTAACTCCACTAAAACTCCAAGAACTACTACTAGCAAGAGAGAAATGCTTCTTGTGGTGTGTGTTGAATGTGAAGGCACACCCTCCTATTTATAGCCTCAATAGGTCGGCAACGGAGCGTAACCGCCACGGAAGGCATCTCAAACCGTCATCAGGAGTCACGGAGGAGCCAACACGTGGAAGCCCAGGCGGAGAGGGCGCCCTGCTGGGTCGGCCGACCTGACCAGGTCGGCCGACCTGGGGGTGGCCCCTCCTGGCCTGTGCTTTCTTGGGGAGGCTGGCAGGTGGGTCCTGAGGTCGGTTCCCGCGGTATTACAGGGAGTTACGTCGGTTAAGTGCTGCAAATGGGCCCTTCAATCCGTGTGACGTCCATGTGGCGCTCTCTGATTGGTCGAAAGTGTGTTTTCTTGCCTTTTGAGGTGTTTCCTTCACATTTCCTCCTGCATGCACAAAGTTCTCCAAGTACAAGTGGAACTATATTATTGTGAAAAAGCATGCGTGTATGAAATGCCAAATTCTCCTTTATTTGAGTATAGTTGACGGTTGAAAATGGTACTTAACAGCCGTCAACACTAAGACTGGGTGAAAACTAAGGGGTCCTCTTATGGAAGGCCACGATGGTTTCTTAGCTACTCCCCCTGCGTCTTAGATGATGCTAGTAAGCGCGGGGGCTAGAAGAGGCGCCGCACCGGCCCTCTTGTTCCTGTAGGGGACTTTAGTCCCTGGGGCCAGCAGCACCCACATCCCTAAGGTGTGGGGAATCTGCTTGCTTCGTCGGTCGGAAGGATACCGCACCCACAAGGGTTCCCGATCTTCCGAAAGGTTCTTGGTAAGTTGATTTGGTCGGAGGCGACACACAAATCGATTCGGCTTCAGAACAGCACGTTCTAAACCTCGCAATCGTAGCACGACGTCTCCTCTGGTTATCAACCATCCAAAGACGATTGACCTCGCCGAGAAGGCTAATCCCTGCCTACGAATCAAGAACACAAGCAAGAACAACGAAGAATGCAACACAATTGCAGATGTATAATTAAACTCTCGAAGTTGGGGTCTCACAAACCGATGAACGGTGACACTGTTTATGAACAGAATTGATCTAAGCAAAACCCAATCCCTAATGGTGCGGTGGCGGCTGTATATAAAGACCCTAGGGTCGTGCAAGACCCTCTGGACGCGCCCCTAATTGGGCTCAACTAGATACAAAGCCCAAAGGCCAAAAATAAGCGACGCAGCACCGACACAGATTCTGGACTCTCTCTTGTTTTGACGATACCTGATGACTCCTGATGAATTTTGACATGAGGCCGGCAGCGTTGGAAAGGTCTTCTCCTTATCTTTCCGTGCATATGTAGAACGTCCAAATCCGAGTCCGTATGCGTCCTGGGCGACTGTTTTAGTGCAGACTGGTCCTGGGCCCCGAAACAGACTCGAAGTCGGTTTTGATTGGGCCTCTACTTTGGCTTCCAAGCCCTTGCTGATCCTCCATGTTCCCAACTCCTTCTCCCATCATCTCCTAGTCCTCTCCATGGTTTCTAATCATAAAATAATCATTAGGTAGCAAACCATTCTTAAAAGTAACATATAGCGAAAAACGTAGGAACGAGCTCACCTCTAAATTTAGTCGTCGTGCACGAGCTCTAGTCATTGGACCTTGCAAGTCCAGAATTGGAGGAGTGTTGTGTGTATCCATAGGAGTGATGTCCTCATCATCCTCCCCCTCTTGAAGTGGAGTCGTCCTCGACTCGAGCTGATCCTCTTCTCCCAAGTATGGTTTCAAATCTGAAATGTTAAAAGTAGGACTAACCCCGAACTCGGGAGGCAACTCAAGTTTGTATGCATTATCATTAATCTTCTCCATTATTTTGAATGGACCATCAGCTCTAGGCATTAGTTTAGACTTTCTCAATTCTGGAAATCTATCCTTCCTTAAGTGTAACCACACTAAATCTCCTACATCAAGCTTTACTTCCTTTCTACCCTTACTACCAGCAATTTTATACTTTTCATTCATCTTTTCAATGCTAAGTCTAGTGGTCTCATGCATTTGAAAAATAAATTCAGCACGCTCCTTAGCATCAACATGAACTCTCTCATTAATAGGTAGAGGAAGTATATCAAGTGGAGTATAGGGATCAAAACCATACACTACCTTGAATGGACTTACCTTGGTAGTAGAATGTGTTGCCCGATTATAAGCAAACTCAACATGAGGTAAGCATTCTTCCCATTGCTTCAAATTTTTCTTCAAAATAGCTCGCAACATAGTACCCAAAGTGCAGTTCACAACCTCAGTTTGTCCATCAGTTTGTGGGTGACAAGTTGTAGAAAATAGCAACTTTGTACCCAACTTTTTCTAAAGCGTGCGCCAAAAATGACTCAAGAATTTTGCATCACGATCTGAAACAATAGTAGAAGGCATACCATGCAAACATACAATTTCTTTGAAAAAAAGATCAGCAATATAACTAGCATCATCAGTTTTATGACATGGTATAAAGTGTGCCATCTTGGAAAAACGACCCACAACAACAAAAATGCTATCGCTCCCCCTCTTAGTCCTAGGCAGTCCTAAAATAAAGTCCATAGAAATATCCGCCCAAGGAATAGAAGGAACAGGAAGTGGCATGTATAAACCATGTGGATTCAATCGATACTTAGCTTTTTGACATGTAGTGCAGCGAGCAACAAAACACTCAACATCTTTCCTCTGTCTTCTTAGCACCAAAATGACCCATCAATCCACCTCCATGCGCCTCCTGCAACAACGAAAGACGAACGGAACCAACTGGAATGCATAGGCGGTTAGCTCTAAACAAGAAACCATCATTCAACACAAATTTGTGTCAAGCACGACCTTCTTTACAGTGCAGCAATACATCTTTAAAATCAACATCAGCAACATATTGTTCTTTAATTGCCTCAAGTCCAAAAATTCTACAATCAAGTTGAGACAACAAAGTATATCGCCTAGATAAAGCATCAGCAATCACATTATCCTTCCCTTTCTTATGTTTAATAATATAAGGAAAAGACTCAATAAACTCAACCCATTTAGCATGTCTACGGTTCAAATTGCATTGAGAACGAATATACTTAAGTGATTCATGATCAGAATGAATAACAAATTCTTTGGGCAACAAATAATGACGCCACGTTTAAAGAACGTACAAGTGCATATAGTTCCTTATCATACGTGAAATAATTCAAAACAGGCCCAGTAATTTTCTCACTAAAGTATGCAACAGGTTTACCATCTTGCATCAAAACACCACCAATGCCTATACCACTAGCATCACATTCAAGCTCAAAAGTCTTATCAAAATTGGCTAATTGCAGCAATGGTGCATGTGTAAGTTTGTTCTTCAAAGAATCAAAAGACTCATGATGTACCTTACCAAAATAGAAGTCAACGCCCTTCTTTGTCAACTCATGCAATGGTGTAGCAATGGTGCTGAAATCTTTGACAAAGCGGCGGTAGAAACCTGCAAGACCAAGAAAACTCCTCACCTGTGTGATAGTTTTTGGTACAGGCCAGCTCTTTATGGCTTCAATCTTCACCTCATCCACCTCAATTCCCTGTGGAGTCACAACATAGCCAAGAAAAGAGACTCGATCCGTGCAAAAGGTGCACTTCTCAAGGTTACCAAATAAACGTGCAACTTGCAAAGCATCAAAAACAGCACGCAAATGAATCATATGATCATCCATGGATTTTCTATAAATCAAGATATCATCAAAGTAAACAACCACAAATTTGTCAATAAAAGGTCTTAAAACCTCATTCATCAAACGCATGAAAGTACTGGGTGCATTAGTCAACCCAAAAGGCATGACTAACCACTCATACAACCCGAATTTGGTTTTGAAAGCTGTTTTCCATTCATCTCCAAGTTTTATTCTAATTTGATGGTAGCCACTACGCAAATCAATTTTACTGAAAATTATAGTACCACATAACTCATCAAGCATGTCGTCTAACCTAGGAATAGGATGACGATACCTTATAGTAATGTTATTAACGGCTCTACAATCTACACACATACGCCAAGAACCATCTTTCTTAGGAACCAAAAGTACAGGAACAACATCAGGACTAAGTGATTGACGAACATACCCACGATCCAAAAGGTCTTGGACTGTCGTTGTATCTCCTTAGTCTCCTCAGGGTTGGTCCTATAAGCAGCACGGTTTGGTAAAGTAGCACCAGGAATCAAATCAATTTGATGCTCAATCCCTCTCGAAGGTGGCAATTCTGGGGGTATCTCAGCTGGGAAAACATCCTCATACTCCTGCAAAAGGTTAGTGACAGCAGGAGGCAAAGCACTAGAAGCAATATCACCAAGCGAAAACAAGGCTTGTTTGCATATCAAAGCCTAGCAAATATCATCAGTAGAAATTTCAGCAAGCTCAGATTTTGTGGCAAGACATGAACGATCTTGTAATTTAATTGCAGCACCCTTACTTGAAGAATCATTAACATTACTTGGTGTAGAAGCAGAATTAACAGGTTGCTGAATTTCAGGGCTTTTATTTTTCAAACTAGCAGCTCGTTCTAAATCAGCTTGTACAATTTCAGCAGGGGTCATTGGTAACAAAGTAATTTTAGTTCCTTTATGCATAAAAGTGTACTTATTACTTTTCCCATGATGTACAGAATCATTATCAAATTCCCAAGGTCTACCCAATAAAAGTGAACAAGCTTGCATGGGTACAACATCACAATCAACAGAATCCACATAGGAACCAATGGAAAAAGGAACTCTGCAAGTTTGTATTACCTTAGCTTTTCCAGAGTCAATTAACCACTGAATGTAGTATGGATGTGGATGTGGGCGTGTGGTCAAATCAAGCTTCTTAACCACATCAGAACTCATCAAATTGTTGCAGCTTCCTCCATCAATGATGACACGTGCTTGACGGTTCTTGATGACGAAGAAAATCTGGAACAAGTTATGTCGCGGCATCATCTCGGGCTGCTGGATTTGTGTGCTAAGCACACGCTGCACAATAATATTCATGTAGCCCGTGGTATCTCCGCCTCCAAGGACAAGGTCACCGCTGGTGGCAGCGACATCCTCCTCCTCATCCTCCACATCGGAGGTGCTCATGTAACCGCCATCATCTGTCGCCACATATGCCCGCCTACTTGGGCAATCTTTCTGCACATGGCCAAGACCATGGCAGCGGTGGCACTGAATCCCTGTAGTGCGTCCCGTCGAAGCAACAGAGGAGGCACTACTAGCCGGTACCTGCACAGAATTTTTACCTGAGCGCGTAGAAGGGGCAGGGGCTGATCTTGGTGCTGCAGAAACAACACTAGCTGGTGGGAGCGGCCGGAAAGATGGCTTGGGCAGCCCCGAAGTCCCCGTCGGCCGTGGTGGGTAGAAATTCCTGCACTTGCTGTACTCCTCAAAAGCCTGGAAAAGTCCCTGTGATTTTTTCTCTGCAAGCATAGCATACTGGAAACACTGGTTGAGGGTATAAAATTCTTTATAATCAAGGATGTCCTGAATTTCTTTTCTCAAACCAGAATAAAAGCGGCAAATCTGATCCTCTACTTTTTCAACCACAGCACAACGAATCAAACCCTTCTGAAGCTCACTAAAATACTCTTGAACAGTTTTATCTCCTTGATCTAAACGCTGTAGTTTATTACGAATTTCTCTATAAAAAGAAGGAGGAACAAAACGATCACGCATTTCTACCTTAAGTTCTTCCCAAGTAGTAGGCAAATCGGTTTCAGCAGCTAGACCACTCCACCAAACAATAGCAAAGTCCTTAAACTCACTAGTGGCTTGTCTAACTCTATGTTGTTCAGGAACAAGGTGGGCATTAAATTTTTGTTCTACCGTCATTTCCCAATCAAGGTAAGCATCACCATCGTACTGACCCGAAAACGAAGGAATTGAAAACTTAATTTTAGCATACGAGTCATCTGGAGCATGGATACCTTGTGTGCGACAGTTGTGGTTGTGAAAACCACCCATACCTTGAGGGTTACGTTGCAAACGACGTCGTAACCTTGCGGTCCTTGTAGCTGACCTATCGACGGTGCCATCAGCCTTATACACCATTGCTTCATCATGATCGTCTTCAACGTCGTTGTTGGTGTTGGTGTTGGTGTTGGTCTTGTGAGCGGTCTACAATTCGATAACCTGATCGGTTAGCTTAGAGACTCTCTTATCCAACCGCTCAATGCTTTCTCCCAGGTGAAGCTTGGTGACGGCATCGGTGACGGCCCTGGTGATCGTCTCTGCCAAATCACTCTGAACCGCCTGCAAAGCCTTCTGTAACTGACTTTGGCTCACGCACTCATCCAATTTTGAGGGTGGAGCACCCTCTCCATCGCTTCCTGACATCAGAAACACCAAAACAGGAAACAAAAAGTGAAGGTTATCCCTACAAAACTACTAAGCAGTGGTGCCTCTCAACACAGCAAAAGGAAGCTTCTTGCAAAGCCCTTACAAAGTTCTGAAAACAACAAAGCGAAGGATACCAGGGAGAAGTGTTCCACGATTGCAAGGTTTACAAAATAACCAATGTGTTGTCCAGAAGAAGTATGTAGAGCTAGGAAGGCCAAATATATATATGTGAGTGGCACACAAATCAAAAACGGATAGTAATACTGAATAAGTACCCAAGTAACTTGTCCCTAGTTGCTGGTCTAACTATGTCCTAGAACAGTAGTGATAGCAAAGAAGAAACAAGGAGACCAAGACACACAGTCGATAACAGGGGGCGAAGTGTAAAACAGCCAAACTCAGAAATTCCAGGGGGCTACATGGAGCACTAATAGGAATCCCAAATTTCTTTTTTTTATTTTATTTTTTTGATATTTTTTTCCAACTCACTAGCAATGGGGGAGAAACCACAAAAAATTTCAGTTCAAATAGAGCTAGGACGTGGCCTACGGAAAATCTTGAAGTTTCGGAAAACGTCAGGTTTCAACTTGAATGAATTTTTTTCTTTATCTTCCCGATTTTTTGTCAAGAATCTTCTGTAAAAATTTCAGCCAAAACGGACAACCGAGCGAAAAGTTATGCCTGTTTTACCGAAGGGGTGTCGGAATCAGTTATGAAGAACCCGGGGGTTTGAGTGAAACCCGAGTCGGGCTTGAGGTTGGGTAGGGATTTTTTTGGCGAGGTGGATGCAGCGGAAAGTGGAATTTATGAAAAGTAGTCCGAGGTGGTAAGAGTGGGTTTAGGGTGGGATTAGGGTGGGCATGTTGATCAATCAACCCTAACACACAAAGCCGACAAAACCGAGGATGCTGAAGGGGATGGCGGCAAGGGTTGGCACTAGGGTACAAACTCAACACTACGGACTCTGAAATTGAAATATGCAAAGGCTAAATACGTGGTTATGGGCGGGGAAAAAAAATTTTGGTATTTTCTGTGGACGATAGGATGAACACGAAAACAAAACTAAAGGGTAGTGCGAACCTGACGGTGCACCTGAAGCTCTGATTACCACTTGATGTGGACAAGGGTTTCCGATCTTCCGAAAGGTTCTTGGTAAGTTGATTTGGTCGGAGGCGACACACAAATCGATCCGGCTTCAGAACAGCATGTTCTAAACCATGCAATCGCAGCACGACGTCTCCTCTGGTTATCAACCGTCCAAAGATGATTGACCTTGCCGAGAAGGCTAATCCCTGCCTGCGAATCAAGAACACAAGCAAGAACAACGAAGAATGCAACACAATTGCAGATGTATGATTAAACTCTCGAAGTTGGGGTCTCACAAACCGATGAACGGCGACACTATTTATGAACAGAATTGATCTAAGCAAAACCCAAACCCTAATGGTGCGGTGGCGGCTGTATATAAAGACCCTAGGGTCGTGCAAGACCCTCTGGACGCGCCTCTAATTGGGCTCAACTAGATACAAAGCCCAAAGGCCAAAAATAAGCGATGCAGCACCAACATAGATTCTGGACTCTCTCTTGTTTTGACGATTCCCGATGACTCCTGATGAATTTTGACATGAGGCCGGCAGCACTGGAAATGTCTTCTCCTTATCTTTCCGTGCATATGTAGAACGTCCAAATCCGAGTCCGTATGCATCCTGGGCGACTGTTTTAGTGTGGACTGGTCCTGGGCCCCGAAACAGACTCGAAGTCGGTTTTGATTGGGCCTCGACTTTGGCTTCCAAGCCCTTGCTGGTCCTCCACATTCCCAACTCCTTCTTCCATCATCTCCTGGTCCTCTCCATGGTTTCTAATCATAAAATAATCATTAGGTAGCAAACCATTCTTAAAAGTAACATATAGCGAAGAACGTAGGAACGAGCTCACCTCTAACTTTAGTCGTCGTGCACGAGCTCTAGTCATTGGACCTTGCAAGTCCAGAATTGGAGGAGTGTTATGTGTATCCATAGGAGTGATGTCCTCATCACTTTGTATTGCACGCTAGGCGGCTTTAGTACCCATTTCTGGAGCCAGCAATAGAACCATGATGCTATTGGGCTGTCGAGGAAGTTTTCGGCCTCTTATCCCACCGAACTTGCATCGGTCGACCATCGCCTGAGTCGATCGAGTCGTGATTTGTCGCACCCTTATTTGGGTCGATGCCGACCAGACCGTGTGATGAGTACATCACCCTTATGGATGCACCTAGCATTCCGCCAACCAAAATGCAAGTTCATGCGCAACAACTGAATTTACGGGTGAGCTTGTTCCTAATGATTCCTTTATGTGATTTTGACAATAGATTGCTACCTAATATATTAATTATTGTTATAAACCATGGAGATGATGATGAGATAGCTGGGGAGGTGATTGGAGATGTGATGGGCCACCAAGAACGTCCAAGCCAAGGTGGAGGCCCAATCAAAACCGACTTCGAGTCTGTTTCGGAGCCCAGGACCAGTCTGCACTAAAACGGATGCCTAGTACGCATACGGACTCAGATTTGGACGTTCTATACATGCCTGGAAAGATAACAAAAAGCCCTTTCCAACCCAACTGGTCCCATGTCAAAATTCATCCCGAGCCGTCGGCAATCGCCGAAACAATTCGACTTCCAGAATCTGTCCTGGTGCTGCGACACCGTAATCGGTCTTTGGGCCATGTATCGAGTTGAGCCCACTTAGGGATGCGTCCAGGGGGTCTTGCACGACCTTAGAGTTCTTATATACAGCCGTCGCCTCTTCATTAGGGTTTGGGTTTTGCTTAGATCAATTCTATTCATAAACAGTTTTGCCGTTCATCGGTTTGTGAGACCCCAACTTCGAGAGTTTAATCATACATCTGCAATTGTGTTGCATTCTTCATTGTTCTTGCTTGTGTTCTTGATTCGTAGGCAGGGATTAGCCTTCTCGGTGAGGTCAATCGTCTTTTGGACGGTTGATAACCAGAGTAGACGTCGTGCTGCGATTGCGGGGTTTAAAACATGCTGTTCTGAAGCCGGATCGATTTGTGTGTCGCCTCCGACCAAATCAACTTACCAAGAACCTTTCGGAAGATCAGGAACCCTTGTTCACATCAAGTGGTAATCAGAGCTTCAGGTACACCGTTAGGTTCGCCGTTATCCTTGTTATTTTGTTCAATCCTAGAGTCCAGAAAATTGCCCTACAAAAATATTTGTTCATCGTGTTTCCGCTGTCCTACGCCCCCTTGTGCCTTGCAATTTTCAGTTTAGTTTGCTTCTCTGAATTTTAGTCCCTACAAGGTCATTGTGTTGCTGGTTTAGTGCTTGTTCTTTGGTCTTGTTTCAGTTGTGCATATCCTTGTCATAGACAAACAAGGGAAAAATCAGTGTTGCATATGTTTAGATAATAGTATTGCTGGAATTATGTGCACTAAATATTTCTTTAACATCTAGCCTTCTACTTTCATGTGCAAAAGAAAATTAAAGTGCTCTGCTGCTGCCTCATTGTGATCAAAAGCCAACCAATTAGTGCTTGATCTTGTTATAGAAGTTTGTTTTAGTTGTGCTATTACAAGAATCCTTTTGCTGCACTTGTAGTAAGAAAAAAAAATATTCTGGGGTTCTAGTGGTTGTAAAACTTGTAATACCTTGCTGCAGTTCTGATTCTCAAGAAAGGAAAAGAAAAAGGCAAAAGTGCACAAGAGAAAAAGCCGCACAAAAAAAAAGAAGTAGAAAAAAGAAAAGATACAAATTCAGAATTGCTTGCATCCTTTGTGTCCTTTGTTGAGTCATTTGCTTCCTTGCTTGAACTAGGTCCGAGACAAGTTTAGGCCGGTGACATAGACTAGCTTGGGACTATTATTCAGTTTTGCAACTTCTGATTTGAAATTTTGCTAATCCTTGCTACCTAATATTGCATATCCAAGCTCCATATATTTCCTTCTGAACAGGCACAAATTTTTTTGACTCTCGCAATCATCAGTTCACACTCTCCAAGGTATCCTTTGCTTGTTGTAATTAAGAACTTTGTAAGAGCTTGATAAGATGCTTCCCTTTGCTTGTTGAGAGTTTACACTGTTATCACATAGTAGTGATAGGAAAATATACTTCCGTGTGTTTCCTTGTTTGCTACTAACAATGACAGGTGACACCACTCATGGTGATGATTCAACGTCGTCTAATGAGAACAATATGAGTAATGTATTACAAAGAGTGCTCAGTCCTCAAATGGAGAAGGTAGAGCAAAATCAATTGAACAATTTATTTCAGACTCACTTTGTTGTCAAGGATCGACGTTGTCGTGTTATCATTGATGGAGAGAGTAGCCGCAACATCGCAAGTTTAGAATTAGTAGAGAAGCTTGGATTGACAACACAGCCACACCCATGTCCATACTACATCCAATGGGTAAATTATTTTGGTAAGATAAAGGTAGATAAAATTGCACGCATTGAATTTTTTATTGGTTCTTATAAGGATAGTGCAGAATTTGATATAGTACCTATGCAAGCATGTCATTTGTTATTGAGTAAACCTTGGATTATTACAAATAATGCTTCGCACAATGCCATTATAAATAGCTACTCATTTAAATACAATGATAGAAGAGTTACTCTTAAACCTATGACCGCTGCTGAAATTTTAGAAGAGGATCAACAAAGGCTTGAAAGGAGAAAGAATGAACCGTTTAGGAAAGAATGGAATGTTTCAAACGTTGCAACACTTAAATCAAAATCTGAATTAGATGATGAACATATTTTCGTGCCTCTTGTTGCAACTAATACATTTCAGGTTCTACACAAAGAAGAGGATAGTGAGAAAGATGAAGAACATGTTGTTGCTTCAGGTAAGAGCTTTCTTGATGTGATGAATTGTTCCAACAATCTTGTTGTATTAGAACCTTGTTTTGATTTGCCATTGCCACAAGTTGATTTATCTACTGATCCTTATGATAAAGAGGAGTTATGTGCCACTGCTTCGCTTATACCTTTGCCACAACAAATGAATAAGCTTGATGTTTTTGCTTATGATTCACCTACTAGTGCTGAAATAAAACATTTAATTTTAATAACATGTGAAAAGGATGAGCAGAAATTATTGTCTTCTCTAAATACTTTGGGTTATATTGAATTTGATGTTCTTTGTGATCTAAATACCGTGGAGAAGCAAATCTTTTCTCAAACTGAATTGCCTTTACTAACAAGAAACGAATTTTATGCTATAGGAAACTATGATCATAGAGGTGTATTTATAGTGCATAAAGTTTATATTTGCTCAAACATGAATACTCCTTGTGTTGTACAACCAAATGATGAACTAGAAAACTGCAATAACAATTACCATGTCATGTCATATTTTTCTAGTATTTTTAAGATCACACATTTTCTATCTTGTCATAAGAGGGAGAATGATGTTTATATTGCTGAGCAAGTTTTCATAGAGGTCATTAATTTGCATGGCATGCGTTCTATTGTAGTTTCACATTGTGATGATAAATTTTATAATGCATATAAATATGAGTTGTATCCCAAGTTTGGGAATAGTTCTACAATTAATATTTCAGATTTGAGACCATACATGGGAGAAAGAGATGAGCTCGAGTCGAGGACGACTCTAATTCAAAAGGGGGAGAATGATGAGGACATCACCCTTATGGATACACCCAGCATTCTGCCAACCAAAATGCAAGTTCATGCGCAACAACTGAATTTACGGGTGAGCTTGTTCCTAATGATTCCTTTATGTGATTTTGACAATAGATTGCTACCTAATAAATTAATTGTTGTTAGAAACCATGGAGATGATGATGAGATAGCTGGGGAGGTGATTGGAGACGTGATGGGCCAGCAAGGACGTCCAAGCCAAGGTGGAGGCCCAATCAAAACCGACTTCGAGTCTGTTTCGGAGCCCAGGACCAGTCTGCACTAAAACGGACGCCCTGTACGCATACGGACTCGGATTTGGACGTTCTATATATGCCTGGAAAGATAACAAAAAGCCCTTTCCAACCAACTGGTCCCATGTCAAAATTCGTCCCGAGCCGTCAGCAATCTCCGAAACAATTCGACTTCCAGAATCTGTCCTGGTGCTGCGACACCGTAATCGGTCTTTGGGCCATGTATCGAGTTGAGCCCACTTAGGGCTGCGTCCAGGGGATCTTGCACGACCTTAGGGTCCTCATATACAGCCGTCGCCTCTTCATTAGGGTTTGGGTTTTGTTTAGATCAATTCTGTTCATAAACAGTTTCGCCGTTCATCGGTTTGTGAGACCCCAACTTCGAGAGTTTAATCATACATCTGCAATTGTGTTGCATTCTTCGTTGTTCTTGCTTGTGTTCTTGATTCGCAGGCAGGGATTAGCCTTCTCAGCGAGGTCAATCGTCTTTTGGACGGTTGATAACCAGAGGAGACGTCGTGCTGCGATTGCGGGGTTTAGAACGTGCTGTTCTGAAGCCGGATCGATTTGTGTGTCGCCTCCGACCAAATCAACTTACCAAGAACCTTTCAGAAGATGGGGAACCCTTGTTCACATCACCGTGTAGGGTAGATCGAGTAGTTGCTGCAAGATGCGGTTAGCTGAGGCCATTCTAGGTTGACTCATTCTCACGGCCTCGTCAGCAAGATTTAAGAGAGATATTCAGATCTGTTTTCCTCCACGTTCAAAATTTAAAGCTCGGCGTGGGAATTCAAAAGGTTTCAAACCATTTCACCACTACCTGAGAGGAAAAGACGATGTGTTTACCTCGCGCGTGCGCCATGGTGGACCTAGGTGAAGCACGAAGCTATTTCGTCTTCCGTGACATGGCAACATGGGTGCGCCTTTCTCGCCCGACTGATGAGGCTGGTGGGTTCATGGAGGTGTGGAGCCGTTGGGCGCAACAAAAACCGCGGAGTCATGGAGGACGTGAAGCGAATAGGGAGACATAGAGAAATCTTAGTTGTGCGTTACGTGGCGGGGAGTTAAGGCTTTTTACCTCTAGTAGATCATGGTTGGGTCCCGTAGTCAAGTTAGAGCGGGGCTCTTGGGCAGGTCCCCTTATTTAACATGGCAAAAAATGTTTCCTCCCCTTTCTTCTTCCTTCCGCCCTGCGTTCGTGTTTTCTCCTCCCCGGTTCTTGAGCACGTAGTGAATCTTGCCGCCTCCCCATCTCCTTCGTCGCCACCTTCGCTCAAGCTGCCTTCGCCGCCCTCCCAGTCGCACGCATGGACTAGCTAGAAAGGAACGCCTAGGACCGCTCATTAGTGAAGATGTCAGAAATGGAGGACCTGGTGAAGGCTGGCTTCCTCAGCCCCCTTACAAACGCCACTGAGTGGATCATGCCGAGGAATGAGTCGGCGCCTAACCCGCCGCAGGGTGTTGACGGCTGTTAAGTACCATTTTCAACCGTCAACTATACTCAAATAAAGGAGAATTTGGCATTTCATACACGCATGTTTTATCACAATAATATAGTTCCACTTGTACTTGGAGAACTGTTTGCATGCAGGAGGAAATGTGAAGGAAACACCTCAAAAGGCAAGAAAACACACTTTCGACCAATCAGAGAGTGCCACATGGACGTCACACGGATTGAAGGGCCCATTTTCAGCACTTAACCGACGTAACTCCCTGTAATACCGCGCAAACCGATGTCAGGGCCCACAGGACAGCCACCTGGAGAAAGCACAGGCCAGGAGGGGCCACCCCCAGGTCGGCCGACCTGGTCAGGTCGGGCGACCTAGTCTGGCGCCCTCTCCGCCTGGGCTTCCACGTGTTGGCTCCTCAGCGACTCCTGATGGCGGTTTGAGGTGCTTTCTGTGGCGGTTACTCTCCCTTGCCGACCTATTGAGGCTATAAATAGGAGGGTGTGCCTTCACACTCAACACACACCACAAGAAGCATTTCTCTCTTGCTAGTAGTAGTTCTTGGAGTTTTAGAGGAGTTAGGCTGAGTCTAGAGCTCTCTAGTCCCAAGTCTTCACTTGGAATTGGTATGGCTCTTGTATCTTTTCCCTTTTGTAAGACTTTGCTCTTATCAATATATATATTTTTTCTATATAGTTGTGCTTGGGTCATGAGTTTCTTGTTTGATATTGTGATCCATATATGTGATAGTATAGTCTACTTGTGTGATAGTAGTTTATATTTATTATACTACTATTGTCATACTAGTTATATACCGTCACTATAGTCTAGTTTATATGTTATAGTCTCTATGCTTAGTTTTAGCTGATAAAGTATAGCATGGGTTTGGTGATCGTGTTCGTACGGTAGCTCTGCCTCGTTAATAGTAATCGCGGAGGGGCAGAGTGCTCTTTGGTCATGCAAGTATGGTACTTGGGTGACTGATTTGCATCAATTATTCGTTAGTCTACTGGTTCGTTGAGGTAGGCGGCAGGTGGTGACAGCCCTGTCCGTCCTTTGAAATCCTCCCCGCTAGGCTAGTGCGTAGGCTCTTGGCGGAAGTCGCCTGTGGATGCAGGGGTAAGTCCGTGCCTGAAGTGCTATACTATTGACTGCTGAACCTGAGTGTGGGTCTGTATGTATTCTACTTAGGCTATGCAACTGTATAGGAATGTATAGTAGGAGTAGCTTAGCCTAGTCTTTCCTCCACTAGACTTTATTTATTTAGTAGGAATCTTCTGTGTGTGTCACACTACCCGGTTATTATCATGTACCCGCCTGTCTTGGGTAGATATCCTTGCTAATTGTTAACATGATCTTATATGTTAGTAACGCTTCTTGATCATAACCTTCCTTTGGGATAAACAAATACGATACCCTGAATACTTCCGGGTGAAATGCTACAGCGGTATTCTCCGTGCGCTTGCGGATTTTACCTACTTGACTCTGGGACATATTAGTGAACCGTTTCTGGCCCCGTGCCGGGAATGATTTATTAATATGGCTTAGCAAAAGTCAACACCCTCCCTCTACATGAAGCGGTCCGACGGTGGTGGGCGCCCTGTCGCCCTCGGGTGCTGCAGCCCTCGGTTGACCAAGAAGGTTGCACCGAAGTACATGTCGGTGCCCCTTCCTCTGAATGTGTCGTGGTGGATTTAGAAGTGGTTCTATATGCGCAATGACACAGCGCGTCCCTTCCTGGCTTTCAATGGTCAATCAATCCGGGAGGCGCCAATGTCCTGGAACAGAGGTGTGATGAAGAAGGATCAAAAGTTTGTCGACTATGCTGTTCAGGCTATCCAGTGCCTGAAGGAGCACGACCTCACTGGCGTCGGCACTATGGGGTGGTGGTTTCAATGTCGCTTCACCCCGCTCGCGGCCCGTCCCCTTCCTATGTTCCAGGTCGGTCCAGTGGAGCGTGCGATCGTTGGTACCATCACGGTCATAGAGGAGCTAACCGATTGCTCGGACACAGTGGAGAGGATCAGGACGGTGCTATTGCACTGTGACGATGCCTGGCCGATCCCGGGATGTCCTCCCATGATCTTCTACAAGGGGCGTGATTGACGTGGCAAGCACCATCGCCTTTGTACTTTCCCTGTAGCTTAATTATTTTGCCATCGGCATGGTCCTTCAATGCGACACTTTGTCCCTGTTCCTTGGATGCAGTGTGACTTGATGGCCTTCGTGCGTCTTCGGCCCCTAAAGCTCCCTGAAGACATGCCCCAGAGGGTGGCGAACCATTTCCGTGAGGCGAAGCTCCGGGATGCCAAGAAACAGAAACAGAGTGCCAAGGACGCGAAGCTTCGGAGAAAGTAAGAGCGCAAGAAGGAAAAGGCGCGATGCCGGGATAGGGATGAAGCCACGGACACTGAGTCCTTGGCCTCAACTGATGAGGACGCCATCGAGTCTGGTGGTGATGAGAAGCAGGATGAGTGCGTTCCTCATCCCAATGACGCTATTGTTAGTGATGTAGGAGGCGAGGAGATGATGACGCCGTCGACGCGGGCCTAGCGGCAGCGCTACATGCTGCCCCCTTTGTCGAGGGCTTAACTTCGGCCTCCCAGCTACCAATGGCCCTGGATCCCGCTGGGGCGCTCATATTAGAGTCCGAGGGCGCTACATCGGAGGTATGCCCGAGAGAGCCACCGGCCGTTGTGGTGGTGGAAGACTCAACCGAGCCGTAGGCCACGGTCGAGCGAGTCAATTGGGTCAACGCGGTGTTGGTGCCGGTCGGAGGTGGAAGCGAGGGAGAACAGCCCCCGAGGCCAAGTGATCTGAGTGACGGCACAGGAGATAGTGGACATCTGCCCATAGAGCAGTTCACCCATGCTTCTCCCATGGGGGTGGTGCAAGAGATTGTTCCGTCCGCTCCTGATTTGGAGAAATGAGGGCGCAACGTTGGGTCGGCAGATGGCACGCCTATGGCAAAGCGTCGAACCGTCGCTAAGAGGCGCAACCCTGGCCCTTTCACGGTGAGCAAGACGCTCCGTCTAGATGTCGCGACGAATATGTGCGAGGCCAGTAGAAAGGCGGATGCCCCTGTCATTGTTGTCCCGCCCGGCGGGATGGTCGACCCTGGCATTGTAGCCCAGGCGGGCCTAGAGCATGGGGTCACGAGGTCCTCCGAGGAGGCCCCAGCGGTGGTGCTTGACATGGCCACCCTAGCAGCTCCCGGACCTTCGGGCAGGAATCGACTTGATAAGGGGTTGGCGGCCGACTGCTGCGGAGAAGGTGGTCCAGCGACCGCTGCCACGGCTTCCATCATGCCTGACCCTTGTC
Source organism: Eleusine indica (assembly GCA_030378355.1). NCBI lineage: Eukaryota > Viridiplantae > Streptophyta > Magnoliopsida > Poales > Poaceae > Eleusine > Eleusine indica. The sequence continues at coordinate 34,943,051 of CM059500.1, forward strand.
TCATCGGAGAGAAGAAAGTTCATTGGGAACTATATTGTGGTTGCCAAGGATTTTGCTGCCTACTCTGGTGTGGTCACCCGGAGGTTCTAGGAGGAGGGCAAAGCAATACTCACCGCTCTTTGTGATGCTCCCCTCGAGTTGGAGGCAGCGAAGGGCCGTGTGGGAGAGCTTGACGAGAAGCTGAAGGATACGGAGGATCATGGATCTAAGATCCAGACCTAGCTAGTTCGACTTGTGTGGCTCGGAAGAACAGCGCGACATCCGTTTCGACCAAATGGAGCGAGCGCTCGTTGTTGCTCAGAAGGATCGCGATGATGCCTAGGCGAAGGCAACCACCGATGCCGAGGCAATATAGAAGCTCGAAGAGTCACTGTGCCAGGAGAAACTGCAGCATGATGAAGCCGTGGCGGCGGCCGAGGTCTCGACCGACGTCGCGGCCGCGCACCTGGTGCAGCTGCAGGAGGCCCGCAAGATTGGAGAAGGTAAGGCTTCTTTCCTTTATTTCACGTTCATTTGTGATTTTTCTGTTGCTATACCGCTCCTAATCGATTTGACCATGCCGTGTAGCGCTAGAGGAGAAGCCGGCCCAAGCCAAGGAGTCGCTCCGTCAGGAGGTTGCGGAGAAGGATGGGCTACGCGCTGAGCTAGGAAGAGCGGCTCAGGAGCTCCAGGTTCCCCTGCATCCTGGCACCTCACTGGCGCAGCAGGTCAGGATATAATGTCCTCGGGCCACGAATGGATCAGGCGTGGGATGCGCTTCGGCGTGCGCACTGTCTTCGCCATGCTCGTGACACAGTTTGAGGGGGTGGACTTTGAGGCACTGAGTCTCGGCTACCCCGATCACACTAGTGAGGAGATGGCTCGGATCCCCGCTGACTCCGAGCGCCATGTAGACATCTTGGCATCATGCTCCCCAAGATGGATGAGGGGAATTAGTCAGTAATTGTTTTTGAGTTTGTTGTTTGCTTGCACAATGGGCCATCATGCTTGTTTAATTTTGTCGGCCCGCAGTGGCCGTAAACAATTTTAGTTCTTGTTCTGCTTAATTCGTTCATATGCCTAACCTTTTACCGTTCTTGTTTTGACTCGCAAAGTTCAAGCCCTGAGCCTTTTGAGGTTTAGCCTTGTCGGTGATCGCTGTTGTCATGGCCACTGGGGCTAGCACGACATTGCGTCGTCCGACCGATTCGACTATGAACCTGCTTTGCTCGAGACCAAGACGTTGGAGTAAGCAATGTTTTTGGGAAAAAAAAATGTGATGTGTTGTGCGCCTTCCCAGCCCCCGAGTGACGCTCGACCCCCCTGTCACTGAAGAGTAGGCGGTATGCATGGAAATTGATCCAAGGGAAACTCTAAGGATAGAATTTACATAACCGTGAGATGTTCCATGCGTGCTTGAATTCTTCACCCTCCAAGGTATTGATCTTGTAGGTGCTACGTCAGATCACTCGAGAGAAGACGTATGGCCCTTCCCATGGCGGCGAAAGCTTGTGCCAACCCCTATTATCTTGGACTCTGCATAAAACGAGATCATCGACAAGTAGGACTCTATCTCTTACATTTTGGTTGTGGTATCGGTGAAGGGCTTGCGGGTACTTGGTCGAGTGTAAGAGTGCGATGTCTCGGGCTTCCTCTATTTGGTCTATTGCGTACTCAAGGGCTGCTTTGTTGCCTTGTTTGATGTAGGCCCGTACTCACGGCGCGTCGTAGTTGAGGTCTGTGGGCAAAATTGCTTCAGATCCATAGACCATGAAGAACGGCGTGAAACTGATCGCTCGACTCTGGGTCGTACGGAGGCCCCAGAGCACGGCGTGGAGCTCGGCTGCCTATCGACTGCTGAATAGCTTGAGGCGGTTGAAAATCATGTTAGGGTCAAAGATTCGAGGCTTCAACCCCCTTGAGTATCATGTCATTCACTCGCTCGACCTGGCCGTTCATCCTGGGATGGGCGACGGTGGCCCAATCGACCTAGATGTGGTAATCATCGTAGAATTTTAGGAACTTCTTCTCTGTGAACTACATGTCGTTATCCGTGATTATGGAGTTCGGGACTCCAAATCAATGGACGATGTCCAGGAAGAATTCGACCGCCTCCTCGTATCGGATTTTGGCGAGTGAGCGTGCTTTGATCCACTTGGTGAACTTGTCGACCACGATGAGCAAGTGGGTGTAGCCCCTAGGTGCCTTTTTGAGCGGCCCGACCAGATCGAGTCCCCAGAACGCGAAAGGCCATGTACGGGGAATGGTCTGGAGAGCCTGAGCGGGCAGATGCGTTTGGCGTGCGTAGTATTGGCAACCCTTGCAGGTTTTGACTATGTGGGTCATTGGTGATCCTTATGCCTAATAGAGAAATCCGGAAGCGTACGGATGCTAATGTAGCCTTCACCCAGGAGTATTCCAAGGTATCAAATCCATGGGGAACGAGAAGTGAAATTCTATCCTAGTCCAATTCTAGTGAACAAAAGAGAAGGATAACAACAGGTTGAGAGGGTCCTCCGGCCATGGCTTCATGTGACAACTTATATCCAAATAATCAACAGACTCCAATATTTACTCTTGTTCACTTTGGGGCATAGTCGTCCAAGGTACGGAAAGGGATGAGATGGGACATCGGCTAAAACTACCATCAACACCTACGAGCCCAACCCGAACGTGGTGGAATACAGGGGATAGCTCAATGCTGTCACCACCTAACTACCGACCACACAGCCCGTGGGATTGGGAGCAAACTTAGATAATTCTAAGTCTATACACCATGTATAGGCTTACAATTACTACTCTAACCTTGTTAACTAAAGGCAGAGTAACCATAGTAAAATAAAGTAAAAGACTTTATCTAACATGGACTAAGAACCCATAAACAAGATATAAATAAAGAAAGCTTCAATGATTAAATGAACAAAAGAATGTCTACATGTTACCTGGTCGAAGGACGAGGACTATACTCTTGGTGGAGAATCATCCCCGAGGCACAAGGTGGAGAAGGAGCCGACATCCCCGGCTCCCTCCCAAACTTCTACCACTCACTCTCACTCCCTATTCTAATACATTTCTGCAGCGTGGCGCTTGCTCTTCTCCTCTTCAATTGTTGATCTTTTCTATCGAATTCCCCTTCTATTTATAGGTGGCAATGGGCTGGGGGGTACTTGTAGGGGAAGGAGAATCGGTAGGCCAAAGTCGGTCCGCCGGGCGGCGGGCAAGGCCGGGCAGCCGTGGAGGCCTAGCGGCAGGGTCGGGCGGGCGGCCGGGAGGGCCGGGCGACCATCCGATTTGGTCGGTTTTCCAACCGACTCATTTTGGACGGCCATGATGATGTTCTAAGGTCGGTTTCGAGGGTCGGTTGGCCTTTTTCCTTTGGTTTTATGTCAGTAGGCGTGGCAGGCCAAGCAGAAAGCTTGATGGGCCGAATGGCCCGGTAGGCCGGGCGGCAAGGTCCGTCGGGCGGCACAACTCGCCGGGCGGGAAGGTCCATCGTGCGGCGACCCATTTTTGGGCGGCAGCCCTTTGGCCTTGTGGCCGAGTTGTCCTTCCCTTCTCCCGGTTAGGCCATGTGTCGACCTCCTTCCTTTGTCTCTTTGAAAATCTTTTGGACCAGAATTAGGAAACAGCTTCATGGCGATGGTGTTTGCATGTCAGCCGTTTGAGGGGGTGAAGTTCTAAATCGACTGGTGGTCCTAGGTCCTGTTGTTGTATGATCGGGAATTTATTGAATGCTTGATTCATGCTGTCGGGTAATGACAGCTTATGATCCGGCCGGTTGACAATTTTACTTGGTGATGACTTGACCGGGTGCCGATTCTGGTTGTTAACGACCTTGTCGGCTATCAGGAAACGGCTGTTTCACAGCCGCGATCGGCCGACATGGTATTTTCACATGTTTTTGCATATTTGGACCCTATAGCACCTGCAACGATATATTTCACCAAAACTTATGAAACTCATAAGTACAAAGAATATTTTCATTACATTATTAATTAAGATCCACCTTTTTATTGTATATTGGTAGTTGAAAAAGGGAATTTACGACTACCAACATGGGTGTCGTCCCCCATGGCAGTTGGTCCGTAAAAGCCTTGGCAAATTGCATTGCTTAGGAGGGTTTGAGGCATGGCATGATGACCGTAGACCCCCCAACCCCCCCCCCCCCTGTTGGTGGTTTCTAGATGCCCATTTTATCTACCAAAAAGGGATGTTTTGCGTCTTAATTTGATGGTTTGGACTAACAATTAACCCCATATTTGCATATATTTGTAGTTGTTCTGTTTTGGATGTAATTGCAGGAAACAGGTGTAAAACAGGGCAATTATGGATAAAGAACTAAAGAGTAACAAAGATGGGCCAGATGCGGAGCCGCGCCGATCAGCACGGGCCAGCGCCAATCAGCGCAGCAGGAGAAGATGATGAAAACACGATCCGGTCTAGGAAAGACGAAGGCCCAGCCCAGTATGAGAGTTAGAGTCGGTGGAAGTTGACCTAATCCTGTAGAGTATAAAAGGAAGATAATTATCAAGAGCCAAGAGAGAACCAGAGGAGACGGCGATCGCGAGAATCAATTGTTAGAACTATGGTTCCAGGATATTGGCGGCGAAGCTTGGTCAACACCAACGAGATCCACCAGAAGGGAGGTCACGCCGATCGGCGTGACGCTTGCGCCGATCGGCTCGTGCGCGTTCCAGCGTTGCTTCTCACCCCTCTGCTATGTCTAGCGGAAGGATGAGTGAGTAGTCTCATATTCTCTTCTCTGGTGCAGGGATCTGGTCATGTAACTCTCATACTTGTTTATACTCTCTCGATGAATTTAGTCTATGTGATGAACTTTATTGCATATCTATCTATCCCTTTCATTAGTGCATCGGCTAATACACTTTTGCCCATTACATAGTGCAAGAAACCAGTGGGGAGCTAATAGCCTCTGTAGTGACAGCCGGGGTGAACGAAACCACCATGTTTTGTAGAATATTAGAGTCATCACTCGAGTTGATAAGAATAAGGTTGCATGCTAGTGAACCAATCCTAAGGAGAGAATTCTTCATCATCCTGTTACCTCTTCAATAACATTCACCTTCCACTTTCCCACCGTCATCATTCACATCAACGAAACCATTGTAATTTGTTAGTAACCCTTTGATAGTATTAGTTCTGCTCGTTCCCTGTGGATTCGATAAACTTGGAATACTCTGAGGGAAAAAGAGCTACAACTGTACACCGTCCTCTTGCAGTATATAAGTGGGTGCGTAATTATGACCAACAAGCCTTTTTTCTGGCGTCGTTGCCGGGGAGCTAGCTAGTTCTTTTACTATTTATATTTTACTAACGTCTAATCCTCTCTTTTTCTAGTTGTTTTCATTTTTGTGTTTTGTGTGAATTTTCAGGATGAGTACAACATGACCTTCTCTGACGCTCAGGGAACTTTCTCTACCATCTCCAGACATGCTGGTGCCAATCCTCAGACGAGAAGGTCACGGCCTCCTCGTATGTGTTGAACCCCATTATCATTAGCATGGCTGAAGCAAACAAGTTCTTTGGAGCAAAAGAGGAGAACCCGTATACTCACTTACAAGATTTGGAGGCACTTTGCCAGACATTCCATCATGAAGGAGTGCCTCGGGATCTTTACAGGTGGCTGCTTTTCCTATTCTCTTTGGGAGGAAAAGCCAAAGAGTGGCACAAGGCAGCGTCTCGAGAAGCAAAAGGTAAGTGGAGTGAGTTAGTTGGAAATTTTTGTCTCCATCATTTTCCTTTGCCAAGGGTGCAGAAGTTGAGAAGGGAAGTGGTGAACTTCTTACAAGAAGATGAAGAATCTCTCGCGGAAGCCTGGACGCGTTTTCAAACATTGTTGAAACAAGGACCTGACCTCGGCATTGATGAGAATATGTGCGCTCAAACCTTCTACATGGCCATAAACATGGCATCGAGGATGCATTTGGACGGATCGGCCGGAGGAAGTTTTCTGAGATTGACAGCCAAGGTAGGGATCGAATTGTTAGGCAAAATTGCTGAGAATGAAGCTTTGCACAAGCATTAGGAAGAATATCTAGAACCAAATCGGCAATGCCCAGAAGTTATGCAGAAGAAAGAGTCGCCAGCTGAACAGATCTTGATGTCCGAGAGCAGATCAATGATTACTTCGGAGCAATTCGAAGAAATAAAGCCCGTCGGACCCGCCTCTATGGATGTGACGTGTGGGCCGATCGGCGCAATGTCTAAGCCGATCGGCGTAGTCGCGACGACAGGAGAACCGATCACCCTAACGACTCCGTCAAGGAATATACCAAGATAGAAGCTGCGATTCTGGACAACCACCTGAAGGAATTTGAAGGGAACTTTGCTAAACCGAAGGGGGATAGAACATTGGTGAATGCTAAACCACTTGACGAATTTGAGCCGATGGACTGGATTCCCATTGATTTTTCGCGCGAGTTGCTCAATATGAGAAGATCCTTCAGTCCGCAAGACGCCTCCAAGCCAGAATTGAGTATAATTTCCCAAGTAATCGCCTCAAATCGGAAGTTTTCGATCAAGAGATTATTGGGAGAGTTTTAGGGAAGCTTTACAAGGATGATATAGAGCTTGATGGAACAGAGGTGCAATAAGCGAAGAGATTGCTAGACAGTTGATTTGAGCCATCCCCCTATGAGGGATTATGTGGTGTGTATGCTATAGGTCTCACTGAAGAGGAAAAAGAAGAAACGTACATACCATGTGAGATATCAGGGAAGAAATTTTCGAAAGCCTTGTGTGACTTTGGTTCCCGTGTCAGCCTGATGACTTACGATGCATTCATGAGCATGCTGTTGACTTTTGCTAAGCCATATTAATAAATCATTCCCGGCACGGGGCCAGAAACGGTTCACTAATATGTCCCAGAGTCAAGTAGGTAAAATCCGCAAGCGCACGGAGAATACCGCTGTAGCATTTCACCCGGAAGTATTCAGGGTATCGTATTTGTTTATCCCAAAGGAAGGTTATGATCAAGAAGCGTTACTAACATATAAGATCATGTTAACAATTAGCAAGGATATCTACCCAAGACAGGCGGGTACATGATAATAACCGGGTAGTGTGACACACACAGAAGATTCCTACTAAATAAATAAAGTCTAGTGGAGGAAAGACTAGGCTAAGCTACTCCTACTATACATTCCTATACAGTTGCATAGCCTAAGTAGAATACATACAGACCCACACTCAGGTTCAGCAGTCAATAGTATAGCACTTCAGGCACGGACTTACCCCTGCATCCACAAGCGACTTCCGCCAAGAGCCTACGCACTAGCCTAGCGGGGAGGATTTCAAAGGACGGACAGGGCTGTCACCACCTGCCGCCTACCTCAACGAACCAGTAGACTAACGAATAATTGATGCAAATCAGTCACCCAAGTACCATACCTGCATGACCAAAGAGCACTCTGCCCCTCCGCGATTACTATTAACGAGGCAGAGCTACCGTACGAACACGATCACCAAACCCATGCTATACTTTATCAGCTAAAACTAAGCATAGAGACTATAACATATAAACTAGACTATAGTGACGGTATATAACTAGCATGACAATATTAGTATAATAAATATAAACTACTATCACACAAGTAGACTATACTATCACATATATGGATCACAATATCAAACAAGAAACTCATGACCCAAGCACAACTATATAAAAAAAGTATATATATTGATAAGAGCAAAGTCTTACAAAAGGGAAAAGATACAAGAGCCATACCAATTCCAAGTGAAGACTTGGGACTAGAGAGCTCTAGACTCAGCCTAACTCCACTAAAACTCCAAGAACTATTACTAGCAAGAGAGAAATGCTTCTTGTGGTGTGTGTTGAGTGTGAAGGCCCTCACCCTCTATTTATAGCCTCCTAACGTCGGTTTCAGAGGAGTAACCACCACGAAATCCCCCCAAACCGCCATCAGGGAGTCGTCTGGAGCCTACACGTGGAAGGCCAGGCGGAGAGGGCGCCAGACCAGGTCGCCCGACCTGACCAGGTCCGCCGACTTGGGGGTGGCCCCTCCTGGCCTGTGCTTTCTCCAGGTGGCTGTCCTGTGGGCCCTGACATCGGTTTGCGCGGTATTACAGGGAGTTACGTCGGTTAAGTGCTGAAAATGGGCCCTTCAATCCGTGTGACGTCCATGTGGCACTCTCTGATTGGTCGAAAATGTGTTTTCTTGCCTTTTGAGGTGTTTCCTTCACATTTCCTCCTGCATGCACAAAGTTCTCCAAGTACAAGTGGAACTATATTATTGTGATAAAGCATGCGTCTATGAAATGCCAAATTCTCCTTTATTTGAGTATAGTTGACGGTTGAAAATGGTACTTAACAGCCGTTAACAAACTCCCCCAAGCTTACCCTTTGCTCGTCCCGAAGCAAAGATAAACTTAAGTTGTTGATCAGGAGTTGCTACAGTGTCGTACTCCTCAATAATACTATGCGCACAACAAAGTACTCTTCCTAGAATTAAATATGTTGGCACATAACTTACCCATTTACCTCGATCCATGGGGCTTTTACACCTCATTGTCTTGGGCGGTTGAGAGATAGAACAATTGCAGGGCACCAATCACTTGCTCTAGATTCCGCTATGTTATTCCGGAGGTTTTCAAAAGATTTTGAAAATAAAAACCAAGTTCCTCAAATGATTCTCTCGGATCACTCAATATGTGTATGATTCCTCACCAAGGCAAAGTGTTGCCTATAATCACCTACTTCTAAATAAGGCTTTATGTGGAGCTCAAGGTAGGGATATATGAGGCACTCATGTTCACATAATATTTCTATGTCAAAAGACCGGATCCAAGAAAAACATCAATTCAAACAATCTTGATCAAGATGTGCAAGTGTGTGGGAGAACGGAGGAATGGTGGATGGGAAGAAATAACTCCTTTTTGAATTTTCCTTCTCTCTTTTGGAGTTTCTAGGCTATGGCTATCTTTTGCTTGCTCTCTTTTTTGAGCATTTTTTTTTTCTTTTCTTTTTGCATAGCCATAGTCCTAGTTTGCAATGAATACTTTGAGAGAGGAATTTTGCAATGGATATATGGAATGTTTCTTTGGATGGATGGATGGATAGTGGCTTTCTTCCGGTGTAGAAGAATAGCTCACGGTGGATATGGTGGATATGGTGGATGCTATCTTCTTGATTTAGAAGGATAGCTCATGGCGGTGGATGTGTGTATATGATCTTGATCAAGAAAGCATGAAAAGAGTTCTACTAGGGTCACAACAATTTTGACTAAGCTCAATGTGAAACAAGCAGCATATGTGTAAAGGTTTTCAAATGTAAACACTACATATGGCTGTGGTGGGAATTTCATCATTGAGGAACTTATCAATTTGTCATTTTGAAAAATAAAACTCCGGAATTCAAGCTTTACGTTGAGCAAGATCATAGCAGCCCTATCTATCATATCATACCTCTCAACAACTTAGAACTAGAGAATGCATATGCTACCCACAAGATTCAAGTTCAAGGCAAGATTTACCAACAAACCTAACTCTTGAGAGAGTACTAAGTTGTAAACTAGCATTAGAGAGGAATAAAGGACAGAGCAACTATTCATCATCTCAACATAGGAAAATTATACACATTCATACCGCGCATGAAAAAGGGAAATATTTTTGTTCTTTTTATGTTTTGCAAATTTTTATGGTTTTCAGATTTTAAATTATTATTTTTTTTTTTTTGGATTTTCAGATTTAGCAAATGCAAGAAATAAAGGGAAGGGGAAAGATACAAGTTACCGTGAGAAGGGGGGTCCTCCCCCAAGCTTGTTCTTGCTCATATCTGCTGGTTCGGGTCGTAGCCTTGGGAGCGGAAGAAGGCATCCCAATTGCTCTGATTCTGAGCCATCATCGCGTTCAGCTGGCGGAATTGGTTGTCGCTGAAATTCTGCCATTGCTAGGTGTCGGCGACATGTTGCGTGAGAGTTTGTTGCATGCTCTCGGTGCGCAAATCAATGTCGTTCACCCTCCTTGTCAACTCGGCCATCCCATAGTTGAGTTCACGGAACCCACGGGATGAGAATGACCGAGTGGCAAAGGATGGCGGTCCGCTTGAACTTGATGACGTCTGCATGGGGTAATCGTACTGAGATTCCCATGCTCCGGCCTGCCATGTTGATGCACCCGTCTCGTCCTGTGGCGGGGGCTGCTCCCATACCGGATCTCCGGTCGGAGTGTGAAACTCCGGTGTAGGCTCCATATGCCTACGGGAACGTGTCGGTCGCCCTGAAACACTATGCCTGCGAACTTCTCCCACTGGCTCAAGTGGGAGGGTTAGTGCCCGACAGTGATACAAACGAAGACCCGGGTTAGGTAACGGGAATTCATTTGTATACCCGGGAAAGTGATAGATCAAGGTATTATTTGGACCATGTTTCAAAGTATGTCCTTGTACAAAATAGTCCTCGCCTAGAAATTCTCTATCTACCGTCAAATATTCAACATGAACATTCTCAAGCAGACCACACTTCTACGCAATGCGAGTAACTAAAGAGGTGCACTCAATTGGTCCTGTCAACTTTATATTGTCTAACTATTGATCAATCATGCATTCCGCGGGTGACACCCTAATTTTCTTAACCATGGCATAAAGTATTTTCAATTCATCTTGCCGGACAACCCTAATGTCACCTCGAGGAAACAAGGTCATAGCCAACCACACATGCATAAATCTAAGTGTAGGATTATGGATGGCACTTGTTCTAGGCTTGGGACCCCACTCGTTTCCGGAAATCTTTTTCCAAGAACTTTCTTTATGGAACCCCTTTAGCGCTTTATCTAAGTCTAGCCTACATTTAGGATTTAGACCTAGCATAGCATGAAGATCACCCCATGTGACCAAGCGCTCTTGCCCAAACAAGCGAAAAGAAATGCCTTCATCATACTTTCTAAGGGTGCATAAAAACTACATAGTAAGCAAACGAGAACCCGGCTCATCGACTTCTACGAAATTTAACCAACCCATAGTGCGAAAAATAGAGGCAAATTCTTCTCTCATACCTATTTTCTCGAGGAAGTCCGGATCGAAGCGTCGGGTGTGGGCGAATGGCCGTTCTCTCATGAGCGCGATGGCTTGGCCCTCGCGGTCGTCCTTGATGTCGAGATGCTCCTCGGTGATGAGCAAGGCCGGCCTTTCCTCCGGAATTTCAGCTTCGGGGTCACCATGCCCCGGACTTGGTGTGAGCTCGACGGAGGATGCTTGACTCGTGCTTGCACGAGTGCTTTTTCTCCGCTTGATTCCGGCGACTTGCTTCATTCGGTTGAACATGGCTGCACACAAGAACAAACACAAGACAAGAACAAAAACAAGATCGAACAAGTGTTCGGGTGAGCGTTAGTGAAAACGACAAACCCGAGCTTCTCCGAAATTGGTTTTCTTCTCACAACAACTTGCAAATGCACTAAAACAGAGGGGAAATATTTTTTTTTTGGGTTTTTGGGGCTGTAGTAAAGTTGAAGAACACGAAATTTTGGGAGAGCAACAAGTGAGCAAAGGAGGGGAGTGAAAGATGAGCTTGGAATGGTGAAGCTCCTCCTCCTGGGCGGTTTTTATAGCCAAGGAAGCAAGATGGCCGTTAGAAAGGGACAGAGCAACGGCCATATAGCCGTTGGGAGAAAGGATCACAGGAAAAGGTGGGGCCAGGGAGTCGGCCGACCCCACCAGGTCGGCCGACCTGGCAGGTGGGCCTCCTGGCAGCCCCCTTTTTCCTATGTGTTCCCCAACGGCTAGGGGATTTGTCCCCTGCTGCCTTTTTGCTCAAAAAGCTCGACAAAAAATCTTTTCAAAATGGAAAGCCCAAAAACCTATTTTCTAAATTTTCAAAAATGCAAATGAGTTTTGAAAAATTCCAAGGTGGCTGGAAAAATTCAAAAATGCAGAAATGCAGTGGTCGGGAAAAATCGAAATGTGGTGGAAAGCAAATATGCAATTAAAAGAGCAAATATGGATAACTACCGGTTTAACCTCCCGGCGAGGACTCACCTTTTAAAGTCTGACAAGCGGGACTTTTCTCCGGCGTTCAGCTCGATGAAGCGTTGTCCGGTCCCGGAGATGAAGACACGGATGATGCTTCTTGTTTCATTCGCCACACCTTCTTGGTCTTTGTTGCGGTCGGTGGCCTCTCGGGCTTCGGAGGCTGCGGTTTTGCAGGCTTCACAGCCTGTTTCTTTGCAGACCTCGGAGGTTGCTGCCTTGTGGACTTCGGAGGCTGTTGCTTAATGTGTGACCTTTGCCCCCTTGCCTTCATCAGTTGTTGCTGTGCAACCTTTTCCTTCTCAAGGAAGTTCTTCATGAATGTGATGAGGCTGTCCTTCTTTGGCGGAGTGACCTCCACTTCCTTGATGTTGCTTGGGTTCGGCCCGTACTTGATACGGATCATGTTGCACTGTTCTTTCCGTGGCCGAAAGTCAAACTTCTCCTCCTTGCCATTGATGTGGAAGCGGATTTCTCCGGCTCCTACATCGATGCGAGCATCCGCAGTGCTGAGAAATGGGCGTCCCAGGATGAGCGGTGTGCTCTTCCCGACGTCCATGTCAAGCACTACGAAGTCGACGGGGATGAAGCAATCCCGGATTTTCACCGGAATATCTTCGGCGATCCCCGCCGGATAGCGGACCGTTGAATCGGCCAGCTGCAGCTGCATCGGCGTGGGGGATAGTGTGGTGTAGTTGAGCTTGTCGAAGACATCCTTCAGCATGACGCTCACACTTGCCCCAAGATCACATAAGGCATGGTCGAAGTTCTGTGTCCCGATCGAGCAGGTGATCGTGGGACACCCCGGATCTTTCTTCTTCTCAGGAAGCCGGTTGAGTATAGCAGCACTACACTCTTCCGTCAGCTTGACAATTTCTGTGGTCGGTGGTGGGCGCTTGTTGCTGATAAGATCCTTGAGGTAGCGAGCGTACGTGGGTACTTGTATCGCATCCAGCAAGGACACGTTGATGTGCAGCTTCTGGATCACCTCAACGAAGCGTGTGAACTGCTCGTCCACGGTGGGCTTCCTTCTTCTTTCAGGAAACGGCATGAGGTTCGTGTCATAGAACTCATGTGGGGCCGTTTTCCTGGGCGGCAGTTCTTCTTCTTCTGCCGGCTTCTCAGCTGATGTGTCCTTTCCTGCATGGTTAGGGTATGGCGGATCCCGAGTAGACTTACCTCCTCTCGTGGTAACCGCATTAACATTTTCTAAGGGGGTCTCGGGTTGCCCCGGGATTTTCCCCGACTCAGCAGTAGGAACAGCAGCAGCTAACTGAGCTAATTGGGTTTCTATCATTTTATTAAAGCTCAGCTGATTCTTGAGAGCAGAGGAAACACCCTCTATCTTAGTGTGGATGCTCTCAAGAGTCCTATCAGTGGTGGCAAGCTTTTTACTGATGTTATCATTAACCTTAGCTTGACCAAGCACAAGATCTTTCAAGGAGGGCTGATTATAACCGGAATTAAAACCAGAGAAGTTGCCAGAGTTACCTCCTTGGTAGTTGGGACGTGGTGGACCCCAACTTTGACCTCTTTGTGGACGGTAGCCGTTGTTGTTGTTGTTGCCCATGAACATTGCGTCCTCACGGGTCTCAGGGCAGTCATTGCCCGAGTGTCCCGTGTTGCCACAGACCTCGCAAGTCATACGAGCGTCTAGGGCTTTCACTTCTCCATTGGCTTGGTCGTCCATCTTCTTCATGAGAAGGTCAATCTTGGCGGCGAGCATGTCAACCTCCTTGACGGAGTGCATGCCTCGCTGGCGAGGTTGGAGGCGCTCTTCATTCCAACCTTGGTTGGACACCATCTTCTCGATCAAATCTTTTGCCTTGCTCACAGTGAGCGAGAAGAAGGCTCCACCAGCAGCAGCGTCGAGGTGGTCGCGGGCCGACGGAGTAAGCCCGTTGTAGAAGTTCTGGATGATCAGCCAATCATCCATCCCGTGGTGGGGACATGCCAGGATGTACTCCTGGAGCCTCTCCCATGCCTCAGGAATCGACTCCTTCGACTCCTGCTGGAAGCTTGAGATCCTTCCGCGGAGGGCATTGGTCTTGCCCAGCGGGAAGAACTTTGCAAGGAACGCAGCTGAACACTTCTCCCAAGTGTTCACAGCTTCAGGGTTTGCGTAGAACCACTGTCTCGCTCTCCCAAGGAGAGAGAACGGGAACAGTCGAAGGCGAACAGCGTCGGGGGTGACGTCCTTCATTTTGAACGTGTTGCAAATCTCCAGGAATTGCTGGAGATGAGCACTAGCGTCCTCATTGGCTTTCCCACAGAATGGGCTAGCCTGCACCATGGTGATGAGACCGGTCTTGATCTCGAAGTTCGCATCTCCCACATTGCCAGCTGGTCCCGTAGGGATGTTGGCAGCGGAGGGAGCGGAGAACTCGCGGAGGGTCTTGTCGGCCATTTGCTCAGAGCTTGATGGTGCGGGAATGACAGGTTCGATTGGCCGAGTCTCCTTACGAGGAGGGGTGAGCCTAGCTCGTGTCCTTCTCAGGAGTGACTCAGGATCTTCAGTGAAGTTTGTCGGCAAGTCGAAACCAGTCATACACTACCCTGTTTTCATACAAAATGCAGAAAACAAAGCAAGGTTAGCCTGCCTAGGAGATAGCCTTAATAATTGCAACACTACTATATACATTAGTAATTTTTCTTAAATCATACGCCTTCCCCGGCAACGGCGCCAGAAATGCTTGTTGACTTTTTCTAAGCCATATTAATAAATCATTCCCGGCACGGGGCCAGAAACGGTTCACTAATATGTCCCAGAGTCAAATAGGTAAAATCCGCAAGCGCACGGAGAATACCGCTGTAGCATTTCACCCGGAAGTATTCAGGGTATCGTATTTGTTTATCCCAAAGGAAGGTTATGATCAAGAAGCGTTACTAACATATAAGATCATGTTAACAATTAGCAAGGATATCTACCCAAGACAGGCGGGTACATGATAATAACCGGGTAGTGTGACACACACAGAAGATTCCTACTAAATAAATAAAGTCTAGTGGAGGAAAGACTAGGCTAAGCTACTCCTACTATACATTCCTATACAGTTGCATAGCCTAAGTAGAATACATACAGACCCACACTCAGGTTCAGCAGTCAATAGTATAGCACTTCAGGCACGGACTTACCCCTGCATCCACAGGCGACTTCTGCCAAGAGCCTACGCACTAGCCTAGCG
Organism: Eleusine indica; assembly: GCA_030378355.1. Lineage (NCBI taxonomy): Eukaryota > Viridiplantae > Streptophyta > Magnoliopsida > Poales > Poaceae > Eleusine > Eleusine indica. Next base: position 34,958,219 of record CM059500.1, read on the forward strand.
GGGAGGATTTCAAAGGACGGACAGGGCTGTCACCACCTGCCACCTACCTCAACGAACCAGTAGACTAACGAATAATTGATGCAAATCAGTCACCCAAGTACCATACCTGCATGACCAAAGAGCACTCTGCCCCTCCGCGATTACTATTAACGAGGCAGAGCTACCGTACGAACACGATCACCAAACCCATGCTATACTTTATCAGCTAAAACTAAGCATAGAGACTATAACATATAAACTAGACTATAGTGACGGTATATAACTAGCATGACAATAGTAGTATAATAAATATAAACTACTATCACACAAGTAGACTATACTATCACATATATGGATCACAATATCAAACAAGAAACTCATGACCCAAGCACAACTATATAGAAAAAGTATATATATTGATAAGAGCAAAGTCTTACAAAAGGGAAAAGATACAAGAGCCATACCAATTCCAAGTGAAGACTTGGGACTAGAGAGCTCTAGACTCAGCCTAACTCCACTAAAACTCCAAGAACTACTACTAGCAAGAGAGAAATGCTTCTTGTGGTGTGTGATGAGTGTGAAGGCCCTCACCCTCTATTTATAGCCTCCTAACATCGGTTTCAGAGGAGTAACCGCCACGGAATCCCCCCAAACCGCCATTAGGGAGTCGTCTGGAGCCTATACGTGGAAGGCCAGGCGGAGAGGGCGCCAGACCAGGTCGCCCGACCTGACCAGGTCCGCCGACCTGGGGGTGGCCCCTCCTGGCCTGTGCTTTCTCCAGGTGGCTGTCCTGTGGGCCCTGACGTCGGTTTGCGCGGTATTGCAGGGAGTTACGTCGGTTAAGTGCTGAAAATGGGCCCTTCAATCCGTGTGACGTCCATGTGGCACTCTCTGATTGGTCGAAAGTGTGTTTTCTTGCCTTTTGAGGTGTTTCCTTCACATTTCCTCCTGCATGCACAAAGTTCTCCAAGTACAAGTGGAACTATATTATTGTGATAAAGCATGCGTGTATCAAATGCCAAATTCTCCTTTATTTGAGTATAGTTGACGGTTGAAAATGGTACTTAACAGCCGTCAACACATGCCTTATGGAACTCAACAGCGGCTGATGGGGACTGAACTTGAGCTCATCATGGCGGATGGTAGGAAGACCAAGCCATTGGGAGTGATCAAGAACGTCGAAATTGAGATCAGCTTGAAAACAATACTGGTAGCTCTCTTTGTTCTAGACAATAAAGAAACTGGGGTTGAAGATATCATTCTGGGAAGGCCATTATTAAGATTAGTACAAGCTGTTCTGGATGCTTGGAAAGGTCAAATTACGCTACACTTGGGAGAGGAAGAAGTGCGATTTCAATTTAATGATCCGTCTCATCAAGACTCTTCTTACTATCAGGAATTCTGCCCAGAGGAAGACGAGAGGATAGGGATGGATATGGGAGACCCACTGGACCACATCATGCGCGGAACTGACGAGTATACTGCCAGCGCCGATCGACGTGACGCTTGCACCGATTGGCTCAACCAGGAAAATCCTAATTTTGAACCTCTCGGGGAGTTGAATCCAGATGAAGCGCCAGAAGTGGAACAGAAGGAACTCCTGAAGGATACTTCTAGCATCGATCGGCGTGACGCTTGCACCGATCGGCTTAACCAGGAAAATCCTGATTTTGAACCTCTCGGGGAGCTGGATCCAGATGAAGCGCCAGAAGTAGAACAGAAGGAACTCCCGAAGGAGCTACGCTATGAATATCTAGGAAAGAATATGACATATCCAGTTATTGTGAACAACGCCCTAACAAAAGAAGAAACAGAGAGGCTTCTCGCTATGCTCAAAAAGTATAAGAAAGCCATTGGTTACACATTGGATGACATCAAGGGAATCAGCCCCGCATTTTGCACCCACAAGATTAACTTGGAGGAGAATACTAAACCAGTGGTTGAAGGGATGCGAAGGTTGGAGGAATCAATGAAGCCAGTGGTTAAAAAGGAGATTTTGAAGCTGCTTAATGCAGGTATGATCTACCCTATTGCTGATAGTGAATGGGTTAGTCCAGTGCATTGTGTACCCAAGAAAGAAGGGTTGACAATGGTGCCTAACGAGAACAATGAGTTGATCCCTCAAAGGACTGTGACTGGATGGAGAATGTGCATAGATTATAGAAGTTTGAACAAAGTGACGAAGAAAGATCACTATCCTCTTCCGTTCATTGATGAGATGCTTGAAAGGTTAGCAAAGAATTCATACTTTTGTTATTTGGATGGATATATAAGTTTCTTTCAAATACCGGTAAGACCAGGAGATCAACAGAAAACTACTTTTACTTGCTCTTTTGGGACATATGCATATAGAAGGATGCCATTTGGTCTTTGCAATGCGCCCGCAATATTTCAAAGATGCATGAATGCAATATTCGCTGAATTCATAGAAGATATTATGGAGGTATTTATGGATGACATCTCCGTGCATGGTGCTAATTTTGATAGTTGTTTGGAGAATTTGGAGAAGGTTTTGAAAAGATGTGTTGAATGCGACTTAGTTCTTAATTGAGAGAAGTGTCACTTCATGGTAACAGAAGGGATAGTACTTGGTCATGTCATATCTAAAAGACGGATAGAGGTTGATAAGGCAAAGGTATCTATAGTTGAGAAATTACCTCCCCCTACTGATCTTACAACTTTGAGGAGTTTTCTTGGACATGCCAACTTCTATCACAGATTTGTTAAGGATTATTCAAAGATTGCTAAACCCCTGACAGAATTGTTAAAGCAAGATACAGAATTTGTCATGGACGAGGAAAGACTCTTGGCCTTCAGAAGATTAAAGGAAGCTCTATGCTCTGCACCCATTATGCAGCCACCTGATTGGAGTTTACCTTTTGAAATTATGTGTGATGCAAGTGACTATGTAGTTGGAGCTATTCTTGGACAACGGAAGGAAGGTAAAGTGCATGCTATTTATTATGCTAGCAAAACTTTGAATGAGGCACAGATCAATTACACAACAACTGAGAAAGAGATGTTAGCTGTTATATTTGCTTTTGAGAAGTTTAGATCCTACATTCTAAATTCTAAGGTGATTGTATATACTGATCATGCTGCTATAAGATACTTGGTTTCAAAGAAGGAGTCTAAGCCTCGGTTAATGCGATGGGTATTGATGCTGCAAAAATTTGATTTGGAGATAAGAGAAAAGAAAAGGAGTAGAAAATTCTATAGCAGATCATTTATCTTGTCTTGAATCATCATCAAGTGATCCAATAAGAGATGAAATGCGACAAGAGTAGTTGTTTGCCGCATTTGATCGTAGAGAGAACTGGATGATAGATATTATCAAAGGTTTCAAGGGACAAACTGATCTGATGAACAAGAACACAAGGAAAAGAGTTAAGAGTGAAATGAGAAAATTTATATGGGCCAACCCATACTTGTATAGGTATTGCGAGGATGGAGTAGTACAGAGATGTGTACCAAAAGAAGAACGAGCGAGCATTTTAGCAAAATGTCATTCTTCGGATTATGGGGGACACTATGGCTACTTTAGAACACAGGCAAAGGTATGGGCAAGTGGATTCTATTGGACTACTATGCATGAAGATGCAAAAAGGTATGTTGCAACATGTGCTCAATGCCAACGAATAGGGAATGTTAGCAGCAGGAATGCAATGCCTCTTAAGTACAATCTTCAAGTCGATATCTTTGATGTTTGGGGTATGGCTTTTATGGGACCCTTTGTGAATTCTCATGGTTTTGAGTACATATTGGTCGCCGTTGATTATGTCTCCAAGTGGGTCGAAGCAATGGCTTGCAAGGCTAATACTACAAGAGAATCAAGGAGTATACTTCAGGAGCAGATATTTCCTAGGTACAGAGTACCGAGGATAATAATTACAGATGGAGGATCCCATTTTACAGGAGGAGAATTTACTAGGTTTTTAACCAAATCTGGAGTTGAACATACAATTGGAACAGCCTACCATCCCCAGACGAATGGACAAGCAGAAACTTCAAATAAGCAATTAAAAGGAATTCTGCAGAAGATTGTTATAAAGGAAGGAAAAGATTGGGCCACAAAGCTTAATGGAGCGTTATGGGCATATAGGACGGCATTTAAGACACCAATTGGTCTGACACCATATCAATTCATCTATGGAAAATCGTGTCACCTACCGGTGGAATTGGAACATAAGGCTTATTGCGCTATAAAGGAAATGAATTTGGATCTTGATGCCGCCGGCATGAAAAGAAAGATACCGATAAGTGAATTGGAAGAGATGCGATTGCGTGCATATGAAAATGCAGCCATATACAAAGATAAAACAAAGAAGTGGTACGATAAGAAGATTTTGAAGAAGGAATTCAAGGAAGGAGATCGGGTGCTCCTATTTAATTCGCGATTCAGATTATTTGGTAAAGGAAAACTACGAAGCAAATGGGAGGGACCTTATCTTGTGAATACGGTGTTACCTTTAGGAGTGGTAATCATAATGGATGGCAAGAGAAACAAGTACACGGTGAACGAACAACATCTAAAGGTATACCTAGAACCCGACACATTTGAATTAAAATATTTTGATGTGTATTTCACTGCTTAGTACCCCGTGTGGTCGAGCTTAACGACGTAAAACAAAGGCTTGTATGTATTTTGATTTCTGTAGTTTTTCTTTTTTCTGAATTGGTAATTTAGTGTACCGCGCCGATCGGTGCGGCAGAGTCCTTTTGGTTTTTGAGTCGGTTTTGGACCTTGCCTTTTTAAGACTCGTTAAATTCCACGAATAAGAGAAAAAGTCCTAGTCCAATTGGAAATCAAGGGATATAAATATGAGGGGACAACAAACCCACGGATCAACTCGTATTATATCATCACCAGAACAAAGCCTAAGAGCAGAAGCGATGGAAGGCGGCGTATCGGGCAGAAACCAAGGCGGCGCCGATCGACGCGACCCTGGAGCCGATCGGCTCGGCGGCAGATTTCCTCAGCCCTCTACAAATTGGTCCTAGGAAGAAGACGAAGTGTTGACACCAACACGAGATGATCCTCTCGTCTGGTCAGATCTGTGGAAGAAATTCATGAAGAAGAGCGAAGCTGACGCGTGGAACGCCGACAAGGTGAAGATGGACAATGAACTTCAGCAGATAATGAAGAGAGTATTGGTGCACAAAGGAAAATCTATAATGCCTATTAAAATTGAAGCAGTTTCTCAAAGGTATACCATGGAAAGTCTTCTTGATCTTGCTAAGCCCTTGTCGTATGATGATTTCCTATCTTTCGAAAGATCATTGACTGAGCAAGAGAAGGAAGAACTAGATGAAGAGAGCACCCTCACAATCCATATGTGCCTACTTTATAGTGAACATGACATTGCCGTGAAGTATGAACTCAAGTTGCGAGAGGAAGCCGAAGAAGCTATGTACCAGCAGGATGCGGAGAAGGATCTTCAAGCTAGAAGGGATGAATCCTTTTCCAGGGTTCTTACCGATTGGGAAAGTTTTCAAGAAAATAAGATTCATAGGAACAGTTGTATTGAGGGTTGCAAGTGTCTCTTTTGTGCTAAAGATCTTCAATGCAAGGTTGAACTCCAATTGGCAGAAGATCCAGCTTTCATACCTAGAGATTTAATATATGATGATGGCTATCGCGCAGTTCCTGGAGGGAGGACGCCAAATGAGATTAATGATGAGATTTTACGAAGGCAGCAGAATAAGGTGATCTGTGAGCGTAGTCTAGAGCAGTTAGCTAAGAATACGAAGGAAGCTGCTAGCTACGCCGATCGGCGTGACACTAGAGTCGATCGGCGCGACACTGGAGCCGATCGGTATGACCTGAAGATGGCTGAATTTATTGATCTGACGGCCCTGCCATGTGAAGATGAAGAACCTGCTGCAAGGAAGTGTAAGACTACACCAGAGGGTCGCAGATCTGCTAGACTATCGGGTAAGCCAATTCAAAAGTATTTCGAACGGGATAGCGACTTTGATATGTCATACTATTTGGAAACTTTGAAAAGCGGTGATCCTAGTGTGCTTGGAGATTTTAGTGATGATTTTGATATGCGAAGAAGCTTTGGTAGTCCTAAGTTCAAAAATCAGGAAACACTTGCAGAATGCAGTAATGACAGGGCAGCAGGAACTTCAATAAGAGTCAATGGTAATGCAGAGGGAAGTGGAGGAAGTCGCAATGGTGGAAGAACACCACTACGCCGATTGGCTCAGCCTTTGCACCCATCGGCTCCAAGGAATTTGAATAGGGCCTCCCCTTACAGCGTTTAAAATCATAACCTGCAACCGCCTGATTGCTGTCCTGTCTGCCGAAGAAACATTAAGCGCCTGTATCTAGACAGAGATCGTGCTTACCGGCATCAAAGAGATGTGGACCGCAGAATCCAGGATACAATCGAGATGAACGTAGTGGACTACACTTTTCTCATAAGGAATATAAGACGAATTTTTCGAGTCTTGAGCAGGCATGGTCTGCATGATTAGTGTGTTGAGTTTCTTCTCTTGCAATGAGGACATTGCAAATTTTGAGTGTGGGGGAAGGGCTTTGCCATTAGTCATAGTTTTTCATTTGGTGTTTTTGAGTCTAGTTTCTCATTTGTTTTTCTTAATGAGTGTTTATTTAAGTTTGTGTGTGTGCTTAAGAGAGTCATGACTCATGATTGAGAGTTGCTTCAAGGTCTTTTATGTAGTTTGAATTATTGCATTGTCATTAATAAAGTTAGTGTCGATTGTCAAATTGAAAGTGCCCCATGCTATTTATCTTGTCTTTCTGAAGATCGATTGGTTGATTACTTGAATTTGTTGGTTACCACTTAACTTTTGAGCTTTGTATTTGTGAAAATTTCTTTTGACTCATCATAAGCTAAAGCAAAAGCAAGGTCTAAATATGCCTACATAGTCGAGTGAATGAGAGCAAGCTACATATTTGAACTAAGTGGATTGTAATTAACTTTGTCAACTTTTTGCTCATGATTTCGACCAAGTTAGGAAAGGATGATCTATTTTGTTTATCTCTGTTTTTATAGCCATTCTTATCCATTTACATTCCTTGCTATCATGAAAATCATACATCTTTGTTTCTCCCTCCTCCTTGATACAACCTATATTCTCAATAAAAGGGAATTCAAAAAATTTCCGCTGCTGATCCTTGCTATCATGACGAAGGCCCAGCCCAGTATGAGTTAGAGTCGGTGGAAGTTGACCTAATCCCATCGGGTATAAAAGGAAGATAATTATCAAGAGCCAAGAGAGAACTGGAGAAGACGGCGATCGCGAGAATCAATTATTAGAACTAGGGTTCCAGGATATTGGCGGCGAAGGTTGGTCAACACCGACGAGATCCACCAGAAGGGAGGTCACGCCGATCGGCTCGTGCGTGTTCCAGCGCTACTTCTCACCCCTCTGCTATGTCTAGCGGAAGGATAAGTGAGTAGTCTCATATTCTCTTCTCTGGTGTAGGGATCTGGTCAAGTAACTCTCATACTTGTTGATACTCTCTCGATGAATTTAATCTATGTGATGAACTTTATTGCATATCTATCTATCCCTTTCTTTAGTGTATCGGCCAATACACTTTTGCCCATTACATAGTGCAAGAAACCAGTGGGAAGCTCATGACCTTTGTAGTGACAGCCGGGGTGAACGAAACCACCATGTCTTGTAGAATATTAGAGTCATCACTCGAGTTGATAAGAATAAGGTTGCATGCTAGTGAACCAATCCTAAGGAGAGAATCCTTCATCATTTTGTTACCTCTTCAATAACATTCACCTTCCACTTTCTCACCGTCATCATTCACATCAACCAAACCATTGCAATTTGTTAGTAACCCTTTGATAGTATTAGTTCCGCTCGTCCCCTGTGGATTGGATAACCTTCGAATACTCTTAGGGAAAAAGAGCTACAACTGTACACCATCCTCTTGCGGTATATAAGTGGGTGCATAATTACGACCAACACCCCCCCCCCCACCCCCACCCGTGGATGCCGATGAGTTCTCCATCGATCAGGACGAATGACTTAGCACGTCGATAGAGCCGTTTGGCTTCAGCCCCGTCAGAGGGGAGTGTGTATCGAGTGAGGTATTCAATATATGGGACTCTCTAGTTGTGGAATCCTTACCTTACCGGTATCCGTAGCTAGGCTTAAGTCGGCAGACGACCGGGTGACCCACCAATAAGGGAACCGACCGAGTCGGCTTGGAGCACAAGGCAATTAGAGATAGATTCATTATGTTTATTCTTGTAGACTACGAGTAGGACTCTTCATGTACCCCCTGCCGACCGGATATATAAGGCGGCAGGAACCCTCCATCGAGGGACACACGCGACACAACAATCGCATCGGATTGCACTGCAATACAAACTACAGAACACATGATGTAGGGTTTTTACTATCATTGACAGGGCCCAAACCTATATAACTCAGCGTCTTATGTCTTAACCATCAAGTTCTTAATCTCGACATAGCCCTATAAATATATTGCCGAGATCAAGTCTCGACACCAGTCCTCCGGGAGCGCAGCCTGTTCGACTACAGGATCGATTTTCTTGACCTCGGGGTCGACCCTCTGGTTGTCCGGGTCGATCGATCGCCATGACTTCGGTCTCCTATGGGGTCGAGGCTTGGCCAACCCCCGGGTCTGCTTCGCTCGACCGTTGGTCAAGCTCCATGGGAACATTTGACTCTATGTCGAGTTGGACTCCTTGGGTTGAACTGAGGGTCAATACTGATCGCTGGCGAAGACTCATGGCGAGATCACCTCCTGACCGGACGCCATTTTGGACAACGTGTCGGCTGCCTCGTTGAGGCGTCGTGGGATTTGCTTGAGCTGAAGTCCATCAAACTTTTTTTCAAGCTTGCGGACCTCTTAGCAGTAAAGTGCCAGCGTTGCTCCGACAACTCGATTCCTTCATGATCTGATCGATCACCAGGTGGGGGTCCCCTCGGATCTTGACCCACCGGATGCCAAGCTCAACGGCGATTTTGAGCCCATTCACAAGTGCCTCATATTTAGCAAAATTATTGGACACAGGAAAATGTAAACGAATCGCGCACTTCATATGTACCCCAAGTGGAGAGACGAAGACGAGACCGATGCCGGCTCCCGTATGCATGAGGGATTCGTCAAAGTATATAACCCAGTACTCCAGGTCAATTGGAACGGGCGGGAGCTACACTTTGGTCCACTCTGCCATAAAGTCGACGAGCGCCTTCGACTTGATGCCTGCTTGTGGTTGATACGTGATGTCGTGTCCCATCAGCTTGAGTGCCCACTTTGCCACCTTGTCTGCTGAGCCCTGTTCTGTATAATCTCATGGAGGGGAAAGGAGCTTACTATGTGAATTGGATGGGAGTCAAAGTAATGCCGAAGCTTGCGTCTTGCGACCATTATGGCATAGAGGAATTTGAGGATCTGTGGGTATCTAATCTTCAAGCCAGATAGGACTTCGCTAACATAGTACATGGCGTGTTGCCTTTGAGGATGTGCCCTTCTTTCTCTCTCTCAACTAAAAGCGTGGCACTCACGACTTGAGTGGTTATTGCGACATAGAGCAGCAACACTTCACCTGGGAATGGCGGGGTTAACACCAGGGTGTTGCTTAAGACGCGTTTGACTTCATCGAGGGCAGGCTGTGTTTCGGGCGTCCACTCGAATCGGTCGGACTTCTTCAGAAGTCTGTATAGTGGGAGCACTCTCCCACTGAGATGTGAGATGAAGCAGCTCAGTGCTGCTAAGCATCCCATGAGGCGTTGCAGCCTATTCAGGTTTTGAATCGGCCCCATCCGCTCGATTGCGGATATTTTCTCAGGGTTGGCCTCGATGCCCCGCTCGGAGACAATGAACCCTAGGAGCATACCTTTCGGCACCCCAAAAATGCATTTCTCGGGGTTGAGTTTGACGTCTTTTTCACGCAACTTGGCGAAGGTGCGCTCAAGGTCGGTCACGAGCGTGTCGACTTTCTTGGATTTTACAACGATGTCGTCTATGTAGGCCTCGACTGTGTCTCTAATCACAGGGTCAAAGCATCTCTCCATGCAACGCTAGAACGTTGCTCCAACATTCTTAAGGCCAAAGGGCATCGTAATGTAGCGGTACGAACAAAACGGCATGATGAAAGAGGTCACGATCTGATCGGAGTCTTCCATCACAATCTAATGATACCCGGAGTATGCATCTAGAAAACAAAGGGTTTCACACCCCACAGTCGAGACAACTATTTGGTCTATGCGAGGTAAAGGAAAGAGGTCCTTTGGACATACCTTATTCAGGCTTGTATAGTCAACACACATTCTCCATTTCCTATTCTTTTTTCATACAAGAACAGGATTAGCTAACCACTTAGGATATAATACCTCCTTGATGAATCCGGTAGCAAGAAGCTTCACGATCTCCTCTCCGATTGCCTTGTGCTTCTCCTCATCGAAGCAGCGCAAGTGTTGCTTCATTAGTTTAGAGCCTGGACTGATGTTCAAGGAGTGCTTGGCGACCTTCCATGGGATGCCCGTCATGTCCGAGGGTTTTCACGAGAAGACATTGGTGTTCGCACGGAGAAAGTCGACGAGCTCGCATTCCTATATAGGGGTGAGGGAAGTCCCCACCCTCATGGTCTTCTCCTTGTCGCCTTCGGGGTCGATCTGCACTTTCCTGGGGTTTGAACGCGGCGTTCTTATGGCTAGCCTCGGGGGTTACCTCGATGACGCGCTCGTGGATGGCCACGAGCTCTCTGCTGGATGCCACTGTGGCGACGGCGAGGTCACATTCTCTGTCTTGCACTAGTAAGTGTGCTAGAGCGATGCACCCATAGAGATGACTCCCATTGGCCTAGGCATCTTCAGCTTCAGTAGGTATAATTCGGGATCGCCATGAACTTGGCATAGCACGGCCGCTCGAGGAAGCCATGATGCGCTCCCGGGAAGTCGACCACCTCGAAGGTGAGGGTTTTGGTCCTGAAGTTGGACGGGGCTCTGAACATGACGGGCAAGTCGATTTGCCCGAGGGGAACGGCCTGCTTCCCGGGAACGATCCCGTGGAAAGGCGAGCCGGCTGGCTGAACCCGTGACTGATCGATTACTAAGAGACTGAGGGTATTGGCATACAGGATGTTGAGGCAGCTGCCTCCGTCCATCATTACCTTCCTAAGGCGTACCTCGGCAATGATGGGGTCGACCACGAGCGGGTAACAAGACGGTCGTGGCACATGGACCAGGTGGTTCGAACTGTCGAAGGTTATCGGCAGCTCGGAACACTTGAGGAACGATGGCGTGGCGGGCTCGGCCGTGAAGATTTTGTGGCGCTCGACCTTGGTTGTGCGCTGACTCCCACGGGCCTCAAGGCCCGTGAAGATCATGTGACATGCCTTGGGGTTGGGGAACATAGGCCCCCTTGCTCGTTGTCATCATTCGTCGGGTCTCGCGACTCTAGGCTTGATGCTTTTTCTGGCTCCCCCTCATCCCCCTCCTCTCGGATGAATTTCTTCATCATGTAGCAGTCCTTGAGGGGATGTTTGACTGTGAAGCCGTGGTTAGGACACAAGCCATTCCACTTCTTCTCGAAGTGGTTTGACGCTTCTCTGGTCACGGGCCTTGCTGTCTTGCGCTCGACGGCGGCTACGACGGGGTCGCGTCCGGTCCGCGACTTGTTCTTCTTCTTTTTGGGGTGGTCGGAGGTGCCTTCACCGGCACCCTCCTCCCACTTGCCCTTGCCCTTGCTCTCTGAAGTGCGGTTGAGGACCACTCCTATGCACTATTCATCAGAGGTGAAGCTTGTGGCAATGTCTAAGAGATCTCACGCCGTGCGCGGACCCTTGCGGCCCATTTATTGAATGAGCCCCTCTAACGTCATGCCAGAAATGAAGGCTTCGATGATGTCTGTGTCGCCCATGTTAGGCAACTCATTGCACTTCTTGCTAAAGTGCTTGATGTAGTCTCAGAGGGTCTTCTCAGCCTTCTGTCGACAGTTTTTGAGGTCCCAGGGGTTGCCCAGTCGGATGTAGGTCCCCTGGAAGTTTCCGACAAATATGTCTCTCAAGTTGGCCCAATTGTAGATCTGGCGCTCAGGAAGGTGCTCGAGCTGAGTCGGCGAGGTACAGCGGTAGGTTGCGAATGATGGCGAGGCCATCGATCGCTCCCCTTTCTTGGCATGCAAGGCGGTAATCCTTGAGCCAGAGCCTGGGCTCCGTCTCGCCCTTGTATTTGGTGATGGTCGTGGGTGGTCGGAAGCACTGGGGGAATTCAGCGTTGCGGATATATGAGCTGAAGACCCGTAGCCCTAGCGGGCTCAAGCTTCGGCTCCTCTCCACATCAATGTCGTCATACAGACCACCGCGACGCGGTTGTGAAAATTGCCTAGAGGGGGGTGAATAGGCAAATCTAAAAAATCCTATGAACTTAGACATAAACAAATTTATCAGTCAGACCGGCAGTGCCGGTAGCTAGGATCGACAGTGCCGATGGCTACTGCCTGTGCTAGATCGGCAGTGCCGATGAGATAACAGTAAGTCGCCCAAATCAAAACTAAGCTGGTTTCGCAGTTATGAAGTTGATGAATAGACCAATAACAACTGAATAAAGCACTACAAAGTATTAGCAACAACTAAACAAGCCTACACAAGTAGATCGGTTGAATTAAAGCTAATACAAGAACAAACCCTAGAATATGAATAATGAAACAACAAGTAAATAAAGGGGCACATCAAGACCCAAGATTTGTTACCGAAGTTCGGGGTAACAAAGAACCCTACGTCTCTGTTGAGAAGTCCACAAAGGACCGGTTCTCTTTCAACCCTATTCTCACTCAAGCGACCACAAAGATCGAGCTCAAGTTCCCCACTATCAATTCCCTTGCGGGAGGGTAATACAAACTTCCCAAGGCATCACCACACAAGTTGGGAGCTCTACGGGCATCTCTAACCGTCTAGGAGCAAAGCTCCAAGAGTAACAAACATAAGTCACAAAGATGATTAAATCAAATGCTCAAGAGTGGAAAAATGCCTTTTTCACTAGGAATCAATGGCTCACTCAAACCCTAGCTCAAGGAATGAAGCTTTGACTTAGAGAGGGAGAGTGAGGAGAGTGAAGCTCAAAAGTGCCAAATGATTTTCGGGTGGGGAACTGTTTGCACGTAGTGGGGTGAGAGCCTTTTATACAAAGGGCTCAAAAAGAGCCGTTGGCTTGTCTGAACTCCCCGCACCAGCACTGCCGATCAAGCCATTAGCACTGCCGGTAGGGTTACTAACACCTGTCATAGATCGTAGAGCAAGGACTCGCCCCATACCGGCATTACCAATTGAGCTATCAGCACTGCCGGTAGGGTTACTGACACCCTATCATAGATCGCAGAGCAAGAACTAGTCCCGCACCGGCACTACCGATCATGGCATCGACACTGCTAGTGAGGCAGGCACAGAGAAGACAAGTGGTCTCTGGAGACGAGACCCTAACCGGCACTGCTGATCAAGCAGACCGGCACTGTCGATCATAGTCAGCCAGAGAACCCGAGGAAAAATAGTCTCTGTGGAGAGGGGACCGGCACTGCCGATCAGGAGATCGACATAGCCGATGAGCTATAGGCTGAGTCAGACAGAAAGAGTGGCTCTCTGGGAGAACCGACCAGCACTGCTGATCATAGTGACCGGCACTACCGATGAGCTACAGCTAGACAGCCAGAGAGAACAGCCTTCTCTGGAAGGGGAGACCGGCACTGCCAATAGGGCCATCGGCACTGTCGATGCTGGCAAGACAGAGGCCAGAGAGGTGTCTGGGCAGCACTGCGCCTCTGGGAAGGGGGGATCAGCACTACCGGTGAACGCCACCGGCACTACCGATGAAAGCAAAATCAAAGGGCGACAGAAGTGGTTTTTGTGAAAAATTTGAGCATTTGAATTATACCCCTCTTGATATTACGGTTTACCTATACTCAAGATTTAGAAATAAAACTCCATGATCTTTGTTCTTGAGTAAATTTTGGACCTTCATTTTCAGACAAATAACCATCTCCTTTTCCCTTTTTTGTTTCAATGCATTTCCTTCATCAATTTGGGATAGTCATCTACACACATGCTCAATGAAAACATTAGTCCATTCTTAATTATATTGACGCCAATCACCAAAATAAAATTAGGGGCCTAGATGCACTTTCAATCTCCCCCTTTTTGGTGATTGATGACAATACAACAAAATTTCATAGAAATTTGCAATAAGATTCATTTTGTGATATATAAAAATGTGGAGCTCCCCCTAAGTGTGTGCGTGTGAGAAATGATAAGCAACAATAACAATGCACATATTTAAAGAAAAGTGTGAGAGTTCCCCCTAACACCGTGCATATAAGCCAATTTGCAACAATTAAGCATAAGAGATTGAGACAATGCATATGACAAGTATTTTCACACAAATGCATCTAGAAAGTGAAAACCAACAGCACATCATAACAAGGAACATGAATGGCACAAGAACTCATAAATCACAAATAGAGGTATACAAGAACAAACTTAGAAAATAGTTTTACAAACCACAAGCAACACAAACTTGTCCATCACTCTCATACCTCACAAAAAAATGAAACAAAAGAGATACATTCTTCTCCCCCTTTGGCATCACAACACCAAAAAGGGAAAAGAAAAACCAGAGACACTCAAAGTCTCACTAATCCGCATTGTCGGTGTCGTCATCCTCATCATCATCATTATCGTTTGCCTGCTGGACCATCTGTGTAGCCTGAGTGTCAAAACCCTAGGGATCATCGTAAGAGCTCATGTCTCGCAGAGGAGTGAACTCAACAGGAGGCGAGAGCTCAACACTAGAGTAAGCAACGAAAGTCCTCATGTCGGCCTGCATCTGAGAGATAGCCTGGCGCTGCTCCCTAAGTGCCACTGCTATGTCCCGGCACATACAAAACATCGACTTGATAGCACAGGTGACCATGGACGAGTGACGGCAAGGGCCAGGGGAAGCACTAGGACCGGCTGCCACGGCTGCTGCTAAGGACTAAGGTGCATCTGCTGGTGCTAGAGGAGGAGATCCATTTCTAGGAGGTTTAGCAATGAGAGGAAATTTCTTCGGCATGACAGAGGGGTGCTTGTGGTCACAAATGAACTGACAACCCACAACACGCGGAATCATCTTCATGATGTAAGGAGCATGGATCAAAGAGGTCCTACTGGTATAGGAGTTGTAGAGGATCTCAGTTCGGATAAAGTCAAAGACACTGAAAGGTTCTGCTCCCTCTCTCATAGCAAACATCAAAGTCTTTGTGGAACTCAGAATATATGTGTGATCCCCCACCTTAGGACTCAAAGTTACCCGAAGCATGTTATTGAGAACATGAAAGTATGGCTTCATGCCATGATATGAGCCAAACTATACACCATGCTTGGGATCAGCATATCGAGCATCATACATAAAGCCCCACTCACTCTCCTCCTGAGGATCAAAGATAGTTGCCTTGGGCTTTGCTCTATCAGTCTCATCAAAGCCAAGAATCTGGGAGAAGTGAAAGTAGGTGATGCTGAAGCGATTGCCCTCAATAGTCCAGTGCAGCTTGGAATCCATGTGATTTTCCTCATTTATGTCAATCCACAAAGTAGAGTAAAACTGGGCAATGATCTCATCATTCCAGTGCTGATGCAGACCCAAGATCTGTGTCAAGTTCCTCCTGTCACACTCTGACCGGATCAGCTGAAAAGTAGGATGATTTGCTGTTGTCATCCTATCATAGTCAATGTACTTCATGGGTGCAACTCTGTGAGTCATCTTCCTTAGAATATTCTTGTACCAAGACACCTGAGTCAAGTCCCAAAATCTGGCATCTGATATGCTTGGGTGCTTGGGCTATGTGCAGGGGTTGGTCAGCCTATACTCTCTCATCTCATCCCTGGACAGAGGTACTAGAATCCTGAAGTCCTCTAAAACCTGTGGAGCAAGCATCTGATAAGTGATGGTGGAGCACATGGGTCTAGGCTGAGGCTCATGGATGACCTCATTCTCAGACCCATCACTCTCCTCATCCTCCTACTGAGCTTCCTCTTCCTCTTCCTCTAAGCCTTCTTCCCTCTCCTCATTATCACTAGGAGAGGGAGAGCGAGGTGGAAGGGCTTTGCCTTTTCCCTTCCCATGACCAAAGCCAATCCCACGTGAGTTGGTTTGTCGAAGTCTCTGCTTCGGCCCCGCTTGCCTCCCCCACCTCCAATAGGAACGGGGGAGACGTCAGGATCAAAGTCCTCATCTGAGTCACTAGCAGTCCTTGGATGCTTTTGCCTCTTGCCACCTACCATCTGTCAAGAAGAGGTGAAGTGGTGTGAGAAATTGCAACAAAACAGTACTAAACTGCTATCTGTTTGCCTTGACCGGCAGTGCCGATGGGAGGCATCGGCAGTGCCAGTGGGTCAAACACAGAGCAGCTCAAGTGAAAATGCTCTCTGGCTGACCCAACCGGTAGTGCCGTTGACTACCATCGGTAGTGCCGATCAGTTCAAACAGACTGCTGCAACGGTCACTTAGGGTTTTGAATCTCTTGATGGGCAGTGCCGGTGGAGGCCATCCGCAGTGCCGACCGAGGGGGATTCAAACCCTAGAACCACAAAAAATTGAGATATATCCACTAAAACTCCACCAAATTGCAGGGGTGACTAAATTATTCCTAGATGAGCATCTCTATCAAGTGAAATTACGCAAAAACATGAGGCATTATGAGATTCAAAAGATGGAGATTTTCCAAAATACCTTCAGAAGTCCTTCAAATCCGAGAGGAGATGGAGGAGAGAAGGTCTAGGAGTCAATTTGATCCACTTCCCGCTTGATTCCACGAAGATTGGCAGAGGTTTGGAGAGGATTGACTTCGATTAGGGTTTGGGGAAGAGAGAGAGAGAGAGAGAGAGCTGAGTTCTTGAAACTGAGAGGAGGCTCGGTCCCGAAGGGGACCGAGTCGATTTCAAAACATTGGACCCTGAATCGGCAGTGCCGGTGTTGGGCATCGGCAGTGCCGATTCGGGTCAACGCACAAGGTTCAGGCCCCCATCGGCAGTGCTGATGGTGAACATCGGTAGTGCTGATAGGGGCCGTCCGAGGGACAAAAGTCCCAGACAGGAAACTGGCTCTAGAGGACGACTGATCGGTAGTGCCGATGGGGACACCGGTAGTGCCGATGGGGACACCGGCAGTGCCGATCCTCTGAAGATCAGACAGAACAGAGCACAAAAAGAGAGGAGCAATTTTCAAAATTGGTTTTGATGGACAAGGAGATACCTTGACATCATATGATCGGCCAACAATCAACAATTCATAACAAGGACCATATTTTGACAAGATTTGATCTAGTGATCAATAAGCAACATCAATAGCAAAAATAATAGATTTTTGACATAAAGCAATGATTTTTGCAATAATAAAACAATCACCACTCTGATGTGCACATCCTCTACATCACATTGCTAGTGTCAAGAATATTTAGTTTACTCCTAAATTAGCAAAACCTGTTCTCATCTAGGGGCTTGGTGAATATATCGGCTAGTTGCTCTTCGGTTCGCACATGACTAACTTCTATATCCCCCTGGATAGAATGATCTCTGAAAAAGTGGTGGCGGATATCTATATGCTTTGTGCATGAATGCTCAACGGGGTTATAAGCGAGCTTTATGGCACTCTCATTGTCACATAGGAGAGGAACACAGTTCAACTTGTAACTGTAGTCCCTTAGAGTTTGTCTCATCCAAAGTAGTTGTGCATAACAACTACCAGCTGCGACATACTCCGCTTCGGCCGTGGAAAGTGCAATGGAATTTTTTTTTGGATGACCATGACACTAGGGATCTACTAAAAAATTGGCATGTCTCGGAGGTGCTATTTCTATCCACCTTATCCCCGGCATAATCCGTATCGGAATAGCCTAATAGGTTGAACTTTGAACCCTTGGGGTACCAAAACCCTAGGTTGGGTGTGTGAAACAAATATCTCAATATTCTCTTAACGGACACCATGTGACACTCCATAGGAGCGGCTTGAAAACGTGCACGCATACACACACTAAGCATGATATCGGGCCTAGATGCACAAAGATAAAGCAAAGAGCCTATCATGGAGCGGTATACCTTTTGATCAACGGGCTTGTCCTTTTTGTTGAGGTCGAGGTGGCCATTTGTTGGCATGGGAGTTTTGATTGGCTTTGCCTTGTCCATGTCAAACTTCTTCAATAGATCTTGTGTGTACTTGGCTTGACATATAAAGGTGCCCTCCTTGAGTTGCTTCACTTGGAAGCCTAGAAAGAATGTCAATTCTCCCATCATGGACATCTCGAACTTGTTGGTCATTATCTTGCTAAATTCATCACAAAAGGTTTGATTAGTAGAACCAAATATAATGTCGTCGACATATATTTGGCACACAAATATATCATCACCAAAATGCTTTGTGAAGAGAGTTGCATCGGCCTTGCCAATGACAAAACCCTTCTTAACAAGAAAATCCCTAAGGCATTCATACCATGCTCTTGGAGCTTGCTTGAGCCCATAGAGCGCCTTATGGAGTTTATAAACATGGTTAGGATACTTAGGGTCTTCAAAGCCCGGTGGGTGCTCCACATACACTTCTTCCTTGCTTGGCCCATTAAGGAATGCACTTTTCATGTCCATTTGGTATAACTTAAAATCATGATGAGTAGCAAAAGCAAGTAATATTTTAATTGATTCAAGTCTTGCTACAGGGGCATAGGTTTCATCAAAATCCAAACCTTCTACTTGCGAATACCCCTTTGCCACGAGCCTTGCCTTGTTTCTTGTCACAACACCATCTTCATTTTCTTTGTTGTGGAACACCCATTTGGTGCCCACAACATTTTTATTCTTTGGCCTTTCCTCCAATGTCCACACTTCATTTTTTGTGAAGTTGTTCAATTCTTGTTGCATGGCCATCACCTAATCCGAATCCTCAAGTGCTTGTTCTACCCTAAATGGCTCCATAGAAGAGACAAAAGAGTAATGTTCACAAAAATTACTAACTCGAGATCTAGTGATTACCCCCTTATCAATGTCTCCAAGAATTTGTTCGACAGGGTGATCACATTGTACGTTTTGATGGACTCTTAGGTATGGTGGATGTGAGCTTCCTTCACCATCATCTTTATCAACCTCTTGATCATGTCTTTGAGAATCATCACTTAATGCTGGTTCATGATCCCCAACATCTTGATCTTGACCACTTGCATGATTAATTTCTTCATTTTCATGATGTTGGTCTTGTCTTGGGGGAGAGGGTTGATTTTCAACACTTGATGTTTCTTCTGGTCTCACATCACCAATGGCCATTCTTTTTATTGCGTTTCTAGGAGCTTCATCATCTATATCATCATTAACAACTTGCTCCCCCTGAGAGCCATTAGATTCATCAAATGTCATGTCACATGAAATTTTAACACAACCAGTGGTTTTGTTGTACACATGATAGGCATGAACATTCGACCCATAACCAAGCAAGAAACCTTCATCAACTTTTGGAGCAAACTTTGAAGTCTTGATTTCTTGTTTTGCATAAAGCATTTGCTCCCAAAGACACAAAAGTAGGAAATATTATGTTTGTTACTGGTTACTAGCTCATATGGTGTTTTCTTCAATAGTCGATGGAGATATAACCGGTTGGAGGAATGGCATGCGGTGTTGACGGCTTTGGCCCAAAAACGGTCAGACGTCTTGTATTCATCAAGCATTGTTCTTGCCATCTCAATGAGTGTGCGGTTCTTTCTTTCAGCCACCCTATTTTGTTGAGGGGAGTAGGGTGCCAAAAATTCATGCTTGATGCCTTCTTCATCAAGGTATTCCTCAACTTGGGTGTTCTTGAATTCAGTGCTGTTGTCACTTCTTATTTTCTTGTTTTTGACTTTATATTCATTTTGTGCTCTTTCCATGAATGTCTTGAGCACGTCTTTCACTTCACCTTTATCATGCAAAAAGAATACCCACGTCAAACAAGAAAAATCATCAATAATTACAAGACCATATTTATTACCACCAATGCTTATGTAGGAGATGGGGCCCCATGTGCAACATCTCCAATGGTCTTGTGGTTGTCATCACGTTCTTGGAGGGGTGTGAACCTTCAACTTGCTTTCCTGCTTGACAAGCACTGCAAATTCTTTCTTTCTCAAAGCATACATCGGTTAGTCCTATGACGTGGCCGCCCTTTTGGAGTTTGTAAAGATTTCTCATACCAACATGGGCTAGCCTTCTATGCCACAACCACCCCATGTTGGACTTTGCTAATAAGCATGTACCAAGTCTAGCTTCATCTGTAGAGAAATCCACAACATAAAGCTTTCCTTTGAGCACACCCTTAAAAGCAACCTACCCATCACTCCTCTTATAGACGGTCACACCACATTCGTTGAACAAGCAATCATAGCCCATTTTACAAATTACAAAATGGACAATAGATTGAAGTCAACATGATCAACAAGCATAACCTTAGAAAGAGAATACGAAGGAGTAAGAAGAACTTTACCATAACCTAACACTTGTCCCGTTCTATTGTCACCAAATGTGATATATTCATTTTGGTTGTGACTTGGCTCAAATGACTTGAACATCTTTTTGTCTCCGATCATATGATTGGTGCATCCACTATCAATTACCCAACTTGGCCCACCAGAGACATAGTCCTACAAAACAAATTAAGCTTTGTTTTTAGGTACCCAAATTTGCTTGGGTCCTTTCACATTAGTCACAAGTACTTTAGGCACCCACACGCAAGCTTTTGATCTCTTATTGCGTGGCCCAACATATTTAGCAAAGACACGACCATGCATGTTCCTCATGAGCACATAGGATGCATCAAAGTCATGAAAGAGTGCACAAGAGTTATTAGGAACATTAGCATGAAAATCATTAACAAAATAAGTTTGGTTAGTGTTCTTGTTCTTGCCTTGCTTCTTTTAATAAGATCCTTCCTTGGTGAACTTAAGGAATTCCTTCCCAATCTAGTTTTCCCTAGCATTATGCTTGGCACTCTCAACATAACCAATGCCATCCATGACATAAGGCATTCTAGTGTTAGAGTACGCACCTCTTGCATACTTTGCCTTTTCACCATCAACAACATTTTTCTTATGTTGTATTTTGCTTTCAAGAGTCCTTACTTGCTTGTTCAAATCATCAATCAATTTCACATTAGTAGCACAAGCATCAACATCAATATTATAACACCTATCACATCCTTTGCTAGTGGAAGCTTGAGAGTTGTTGGTGGAAGATGTGAATGTTGAAAGAATCCTATATTGTTCTTCAAGAGACTTATGAGTCTTTTCCAAAACCTCATACTTCCCTTGAAGTTCATCTTTTGTGCTTTTAACATTCTCACCAGAATTTTCAATTTTGGTGAGAGACATTGTTAATTCTTCATTTTTCTTTCTTTCAAGTCCAAGGAGCTTCTCTAGTTCAAGGTTTCTCTCCTTTTCAAGAATGAGCAAGTCTTCTTGCTTTTCAAAAAGCTCCTCTTGCCTATCATTTTCTTCCTTTTGTTTTTCAAGCAATTCCATGAATTCAAGCATCTTAGGAAGTGAAGTATTAACATTATCATCATCATTCTCATCACTACTACTAGCATAAGAGGAACGCTTATGTTTAGATTTTGATACCTTGGATCCTCTTGCCATGAAGCACTTGTGCATGTTGTCACCATCATCATCACTCAAGCTCCCAAATAGAGAAGTGTTGGTGGGAGTGACGCTAATGGCAATTGTAGCAATGCCTCCCTCATCCTAGTCGGATTTGGAGGAGGAAGATGATGAAAAGGATGAGTCATCGGAATTCCATTCTTGACTAATGTGAGCTTCACCTCTTCTATGCTTCTTGTACTTCTTGTCTTTCTTGTGGTGCTTGTCTTTCTTTCTTTCATCCTTGTTCTTCTTCTTTGGAAATTCCCATTGAAATGAAATTCATCACCACATTCATAGCAAGTCCTTTTTGACCTTCTTGCTTTGCCCTTGCCATAGCTCTTCTTCTTGTAGCCATCCTTCTTGAGAAATGACTTGAATCTTTTTACTAACAAGGCCATCTCATCATCACTATCTTCATCACTAGGATCAACCACTTTCTTCTTTTTCTCTTGCTTCTCTCACGTAGCGTTGAGGGCTACATCATTTTTGTCACCACTTGCTCCCTCAATTTGCTTGATTAAGGCATTTATCTTGTTGGCTTGATCATTTTGTTGTTTTTGGGATAGAAGCTTCCCAAGCACTTCATTGATGGAGAAACTTTTGAAGTTGTCCTTCTCTCTAATGTTTGAGCAAATGTTGATATCCCATGGTCTCAATGCTTGTAGCAATCTTTTATTGATATCCAAGTCGGTCATTTTGGCTCCTAGAGCTCTTCTTTGATTTAGAATCTTCATGAGCCTATCATGAACCTCTTTTGGGCCTTCTTCCGGACCCATGATGAATAAGTTGAATTCATTTTGTTGTTCTTCAAGTCTTGCATCCTTGACGGAATCGATGCCCTCATAGATAACCTCAAGTTTTCTCCATAGTTAATTGGCATTCTTTATTCCGGCAACCTTATCATACTCGGTGGAGCTAAGTGCGGAGACAATTACACTAGCCGCCACGGCATTGCGATGAATGTTAATTTGATCCTTGCGAGTTGGATTGTCTCTATTTTCCCACAAGAAATCATTCTCGGTTATACTTGCAACATGTGGACTCATGGATTCCAAATACATCATCATCTTCCATTCCAATGACCATAGAAGTGTCCATCAAAATAAGGGAGTCTACCAGACCCTTGCCCAATGCGATCTTCTTTGAGTTCATCATAATCAAACATGACATTGTTGTAGGTTCTTGGTAGATCATCTTTGTCACCTTCTCCATCTCGAGAACCACTAGCACCATCTTGGGTTGGAAGAGTGGTGGATGGTTGATCTTTCGGTTTTGACATCTTTAATCTTCAAGCGGTTAAGCTTTGTAAAAGATACCGACTCTTATACCAATTGAAAGTTTCCTAGAGGGGGGTGAATAGGCAAATCTAAAAAATCCTGCGAAATTAGACTTAAACAAATTTATCAGTCGGACCGGCAGTGCTGGTGGCTCGGATCGGCAGTGCCGATGGCCACTGCCTATGCTAGATAGGCAGTGCTGATGAGATAACAGTAAGTCGCCCAAATCAAAACTAAGTTGGATTCGCAGTTACTAAGTTGATGAATAGAACAAAAATAGTTGAATAAGGCACTACAAAGTATTAGCAACAACTAAACAAGCCTACACAAGTAGATCGGTTGAATTACAGCTAATAAAACAACAAACCCTAGAATATGAATAATGAAACAACAAGTAAATAAAGGGGCACAAGGAGATACAAGATTTGTTATCAAAGTTCGGGCTCACAAAGAACCCTATGTCTCCGTTGAGAAGTCCATAAAGGACCGGGGCTCTTTCAATTCTATTCTCACTCAAGTGAACTCAAAGATCGATCTCAAGTTCTCCACTATCAATTCCCTTGCAGGAGGGTAATACAAACTTCCCAAGGCGTCACCACACAAATTGGGAGCTCTACGGGCACCTCTAACCATCTAGGAGCAAAGCTCCAAGAGTAACAAGCACAAGTCACAAAGATGATTGAATAGAATGCTCAAGAGTGGAAAGGTGCCTTTTTCACTAGGAATCAATGGCTCACTCAAACCCTAGCTCAAGGAATGAAGCTTTGACTTGGGGAGGGAGAGTGAGGAGAGTGAAGCTCAAAAGTGCCAAATGATTTTCGGGTTGGGAACTGTTTGCACGAAATGGGATGAGAGCCTTTTATACAAAGGGCTCAAAAAGAGTTGTTGGCCTCTCTGAACTCCCCGCACCGGCACTGCTGATCAAGCCATCGACACTGCCGGTAGGGTTACTGACACCCTATCATAGATCGCAGAGCAAGGACTCACCCTGCACCGGCACTGCCGATCATGGCATCGGCACTGCCGGTGATGCAGGCACAGAGAAGACAAGTGGTCTCTGGTGACCCTGACCGGCACTGCCGATCAAGTAGACCAGCACTGCCGATCATAGTCAGCCAGAGAACCCGAGGAAAAACAGTGTCCATGGAGGGGGGCTGGCACTGCCGATAACGAGATCGACACTGCCGATAAGCTACAGGCTGAGCCAGACAGAAAGAGTGGCTCTCTGGGAGAACCAACCGGCACTGCCGATCATGGTGATCGGCACTGCCGATGAGCTACAGCTAGATAGACAGAGAGAACAACCTTCTCTGGAAGGGGAGATCGACACTACCGATGGGGCCATCGGCACTGCCGATGCAGGCAAGATAGAAGCCAGAGAGGTGTCTGGGCAGCACTGCGCCTCTAGGAAGGGGGGATCGGCACTGCCGGTGAACGCCACCGGCACTGCCGATGAAAGCAAAATCAGAGGGCAACAGAAGTGGTATTTGTGGGAAATTTGAGCATTTGACTTTACCATACTTTTGAATTATACCCCTCTTGATAGTACAGTTTACCTATACTCAAGATTTAGAAATAAAACTCCATGATCTTTGTTCTTGAGTAAATTTTGGACCTTCATTTTGAGACAAATGACCATCTTCTTTTCCCTTTTTTGTTTCAATACATTTTCTTCATTGATTTGAGATAGTCATCTACACACATGCTCAATGAAAACATTAGTCCATTCTTAATTGTATTGACGCCAATCACCAAAACAAAATTAAGGGCCTAGATGCACTTTTAGGTTGATGACCCCTTTCTTTATTCAATCGTTCTTTCACAAGTCGATACGCTTTGAGGGTGAAGCGCGCGTCACGGTTGGGGCTAGCTCGGTCGTGGACCAAGGCCTTATTGGGTGCGCCCCTTGCCGGGGGCGCCTGCTGGACCATTGGTTGCTGTGACCCTACGACGCTGCCTCCTCCGTCCCATCATGAGGTGGTGATCTGCTGGCTCGATTGGGCGGCACGCCGCAATGAGCTCTCGGCTTGGAGCTCGGTGGCTTTGGCCAGCAGAGTCGTGACTTCCCGCTTTGTCTACTGGGCTTCGGGCGTCACGGGTTCGGGGAGAGTTTGAAGCAGCGCCGCAGCGGCTGCGATGTTTTGCCCCACACGAGCAAACTTCGGGGATCCTTGGTCATGGTTGACAGCTCAGGCGTGTCCGCCATCCCCCGAGCGTGCTAGCTCGTGGTCTATTTCGCCTTTCTTGTTCTCTAGCTAACGCCAGGCTTCCTCCACCTCTGCCTGTTTTGCCCTCAGTCGAGGGTCATGCGGGCGAGGTTCGGGCTGAGGTCCCCCGGCTGGGGTGATGGGCACATTGATGAGGGTTTCTCTAGCCACGGTACCTGCCGTCCGGTTCGTCGGAACACGAGTTCTGGGGTTTGCCGCTGCCCCGGTTGCCGAGGTCCCAACCGCCCCTGCGTTCAGCTGTGGCGCGAGTTGCACCATGTGACATTCGCGTGGTGGGTCGTGCCTCCCTGCACATCTGTCATAGTCGGATTCGGAGTCCCCCTGGGACCCCACATTGAGGAGGTCAAAGAGGGATTCATTCGGACGCTCGATCATGCAATGAACTCGTGGTTCGTGGCTACTGGGATGCCCTGGTGGATGGTGAGGCTCTAGAAATCCCGTGCGGCGTTATGCAACCCGTACGGGAAACCCTCCAAGGGGTTTTCATCGAGAAGGTCCGGCAAAAGGGGCTCACCCCTAAGGATTTGACCATGGACATTCACAAGACCAAACGCTACGCACTGGCATAAGACCCAGGTAGCGCTCCAGGTGGTACCACAGCTGGTCGCTGTAGTTGATTGGCGGCATGGAGCAGCCAGAAACTCTGGGTCTCGTGGGCTCCAGCCGAATGGCTCGCATTGCCTCGATGGCGATGGTGGTGGCTGCTGAAATGGGGTCTAGGAGTGACTCATCGGCGAGCTCTAGCATCCTGTTCGCTATGACCATGAAGTCCAGTGCATGACCCAGGTCCTCCAGCCACCATTGGCGCGGTGCCTCGGTGGCACACGCGGGGGCAGGAGGCTGATGAGCTGTTGTGCACTAGCATCCACTCAGCCATGGTGATGAACTCCATGCTCCCAAAGAACACGCTGGTGTCGGGAGCCTAGAAGGTGGAGAAACTAGCCATCCAAACTGAAGAGTGGTTGTCGATCAAAACGTGCAAAAGTCCCCTTCTTGGCGCGCGAACTGTTGGTGTTTCAATCACTGGCAAGTAGAATTTATTCTGGGGATGCGCACTTAGGCTCAGTAATGGCTATGCAAGAGGACACAAGGATTATACAGGTTTGGGGTATCCCCCTACGTCTAGTTAGAGTGGCAGCTCGTGTTACTTGCACCGGGGTGTACAGTGAGAGGAGCGTTCTCCAAGTCTCAGTGTGTGAGTGCGTGTGTGTAGCAATGTCTTGCGATGCTGTTGGCGACCAATAAAACCCAATATCGGCCACCAACTAGTCGGGAAATGCAAGGTAAAGACCTAAGATTAATAAATATTTATTTAAACTAATAAGATTCCATGATGTGACACCTATGTTTCATGGTTTCAATGGAAAACACATCAAACTCATTTTCCACAAGCCTGAGAACCTAGGACAAAAAGTAAACTGAAATTGTGAACCAATTTGAACCGAATTCAAGACAAATTTGAATATAGTTTGAACTACAAGTGCAGATTTTTCCACATAACTCATACCCACCAAACATATATGTTGATGTTTATGGTGGAATAGTATTTTTCTGAATTTTTCAGAATTTTATTACTTTATTAGATGCCCCAAATAATTGGTAGAAGATTCAAAAACCAGCTCTATTCACAAAATTCCTAATTACATCTTAATGAGAACTGATGGTAGTTAGTATTTTTATAAAGTCCAGCACATTATGGGGAGCCTGCCTTATTTTTGGTCTAATTTTATCAACTCTAGATTAATTCAAACAAAAAGATTAAACGTAGCCGGCTGTAGGGGTTGGAAAAATAAAAGAAAAAGAAAACTCCCTGTGGGACCCACCTGTCAACGACTTCAAAGAAACACACCGACGCCTCCCCGCGCTCCCGCCTGCCCGTACACCGCGTGGGCGCCAACGACTCGGTGTTCGTCGCACCCACGGATCGACTGCCCCACCCGCCGTTCGGACATCCGCCTTGTCCCCCACTTCCCTGTCCGAACGGTCTCATTCACCCCACTCGGTCCCTCTATCGCTCTCTCTCTCACTCGTCGCGCCCCCATTGTCGCTCGGAGCCGAGCTTCGCTCCGCCGTCGCCTTCTCCGCCCGCCCACTGCACCACGCCTCCCAAAGCCCCGCCCAAAAGCCCCGGTGCTCCGCACGAGGCCATTCCCCTTCTCCGACCTCGAGCCGCCGGGAATCGGTGTCGTCTTCCCCGACCCCGGCCACCGTCCCCCACCATCATTCTTCCTCCACGGTGAGTCGCATTTCGATTTCACGGGCAGCTAAGACCCTGTCCACCTCGCCCACGCCCCCAGCCTCACTCGGCTTCCATCCATGCAGCCACTCGTCTAGAACACCGCCGCCGGCCGCCAGAGTTCCGCCTCGCCGTCGCCGCGCTAGCCCCGGTGAGCCATCTTCCCTCTTTTCACGCGCTGCATGTCCGCTGGGACCCGCCGGTTGCTATCCCGGCAATGCTGCCAGCGCCGCCACCCCAGTCAGCCATCTTCCCTCTTTTCGCGCGCTCGGCTTAGCCGAGCTGGCCAGTGGCCGGGATGGCCACTGGGCCGCAACGGCCGTTGGGCCCGGCCTCTCTCTCGGGCCGCATCTGGCCCGAGGACGCGCGACCGATGGGCCGTGTGAGTTTCAGCCCGTTGGGCTGCCTCATTGCGGCCCGCGTAATTAGAAATCAATTTTCTCATTTTAATCATTTCCAGAAGAGTGAAAAACTTGAAAAATGTATAGTAAAATGATTAATAGGAATTTTGAGGCAAGATAAATTTTGTTAGCTTTGTCTGGACTAGTACTAGTAGGGAAAAATGCTAAATCACAATACATGTTATTTTTATTTGTAGGAGTTAAATATGTGATAAAAACACATATAAATTCATAATTAATTATAGGGAGCTAATAAAATCTTGAAACTTGGCCACCAAATGGCTTTTTCAGTTTATAGTCTCCCTGGAAAATGTCATAGGGTAAGTCTCTGTATAATAGCTGTAATGAATTTAACACATGTTTCCTTATGATAATTAATTAAAATTATTGGCTTCGGGCCTGAGAGTGAAACTTGCCCAATAAATCACTCCTACTATAATCTAACTATATTAAATCACCCCTGCTCATTTGATGATCAGAACCATGTCAACTTAATAAATTATGTCCCGAGTGCAATATTACCCGTTAATAAATATGGTTCCACCTTAGGGCTGTTTCATGGGTACTTAGTACTTTACGAGGGCTGTGCTCGACCCACTAAAACCTTAATTAAATAGGCACTACTAGTCATGGATATCACTTGTGTAGCTTGACCCCGACCGACACACACACACCGTACCTCGGTACGACGGCGTCTTCACGGTTAAATACTGGAGTCCATGAAGGAAATACACGAAACCCCTTCACCTTGTGCCTCCACTAAATACGTTGCATTGCTGAACTAATAAACACACCCCGCTCACTTCCGTGAGAAATAAAATACATTAATGTATTTATTGAGGAAGTGCCATGAATCTTCTCTCATAAGCATCCTCTTTGCATCATATAGATCACGCAGTGAACCACGTGGAGACGGGACCGGAGCAGGATCCAGAAGGAGCCGGAGGTGCTGTAGCTGAGCAAGAGCAGAACCCAGGCAAGCCCCGGTGCATTATCCCTGTTTTAAATTTTTATTCTATCACTAGCTAGGGATGTAGGCTTGCCTGTGCATTAAGTGGAAGGAGTTGTTTAAAACCCTAGCGTGCAGTAGGTCCCTCCTTCCCGATAATTAGCTTTAGGTCGGTAGTCGCTCTGCTTAATTTAGAACGACTACTCATCGAGTGGTATGAAAACCACTCGTGGATAGGAAATATTATCACTGGGGAATGATATCGGATGAAGGAAAGAGTGGACGGAATCACAATGAAGACCGGACGGGCAACTAGGCGGAAAGGGAAGGACAGCTTGTCTTCAAGAAGGTAGCCCCGTCCGGGTCCCCTAAGGCTACACCTCGTGTCCGGCCCATGGGATCAAGTTTGAACGTACTGTTTGCATACTGGAGATATGGGCCCAGTAAACCGACGTAGCTACGATTACTGCCTGGTTAGAAGATAGCCTTCTCCCTTCTTTGGTGGAACTGGGGCTGAGAGGAGGGAGCAATCCACCCACGGATGGCGGCACGGGGCGCATCGCGTTGGGGGACCCTCCTCGGGGGAGTCTGGACCCGAAAGACCCTGCGGTACCGTGAGCGAAAGGTTGCTCCATGCGGCTTCCCGGAAGCGCGTATGGGTCGTGCAAGCAGGTTTCTCCTGCAGGATGTAAATCGATTCGAGTCGCTACCCCTCACAGTAACGAGTACCACTTGATCGCTGCTCCAGAACAGTGTCGGAAGCCATTAAGATGATGAGTGGGTTTAATACTGCTGTTTGGAATTATTAAGATTGAATCGCAACCATGATTGTTATAGCTTTAGTGCAAACTTAACTTGATGCTAAAACTTGAAAAACAAGGATCCACTCCTAGGCCAGCGCCCCGATTGCTGGAACATTGAGTGGGAGCTGTGCACGAATGAAGACGAGGAGTAGTTCCTTGCTTGCCAGTACGGTGCTTGGGCAAGGCACCTATTATGGCCGGGTTGTTCCCTGTGTGTCGCCGTGAGAGGGCGATTGTATCTTATCTATTTCGTCAAACTAGTGATCAATGTTGAACAATTCGCTTCCGCAACTTACTTTTGATAAAACTCTAGTTTGTAATATAACTTCAGATTTATGTAAAACTCTGTTCTCTACCTATGCTCTTGTTGCAATTATTTGCTTCTATCATGAGTTGTACTATTGTGCGTCACAGCGCGTGTCACCACCCAAGGAAGATCCTGGAACGGAGCCGTCTCCGTGGTAAGGCGGTTCTGTGACACACGAGTTTTGGTGAAACATGTGTTTGCAGGTGTAAAAGAGCCAAAATATGCAAAAACATAAAGAAACACCCCGTCGGCCGATCACGACTGTGAAACAGCCGTTTTCACCGGCCGACAGGGTTGTTTTTAGGCTGAAATCAGGAACCAGCCGACAGGGTCATTTACGGCTGAAATCAGCCACCCGGCTGATCAACCGGAGTCGTTTTTCAGGCTGATCATCCGACCCAGCCGATTTTGCAAAACCCTTCACCGTGATGTCGTTTTCTCCTCCCAGACCAAAAGTGATGAAATATGGCTAAGGAAAGAAGGCCAACAAGAGGCCTAACCGAGAGAAGTCAAGGGGCGACCCAGAGGGGGTCGACACCTGGCCAAGGCCGCCGCCCGGCCTAGACCGCCGCCCGGCCTGGGTTGGCCACCTGAGGTTGCCAGCCCATGAGGCCTCCCGACCCCAAAATAAAGAGTCGGTGAGAACCAACCCACCAACCGACTCCACGGGGCCATCCATGAGGTCCAATGCAAGGTCGATTGGAAACGGACTTAACCCAAGGCTGCCTGGCGCACTAGGCCTACCGGCCCAAATCCACGGAAAATGGCACAAACCAACCAAGGCACCGACTCCACAAGACAGGTCGGTGCCAAACCGACAACATCATGTGACCGCCCGGCGGGCTAGGCCGCCCGGCAGGTCCCTCCGCCCGGCGGACTGACTTTGGCCCACCGACTCCACTTGACCTACAAATACCTCCCTGCCCATTGCCACCTATAAATAGTGGAAAATTCGGGAGGAAATCAAGAAGAAACACATCAAGGAGTCCATTTCCCACTACTCGTGCCACAATGTAGAATAGGTTAGTTAGTCAGGAGTTAGAGTCTAGTCGAGAGCATCGCTCGAGATTCCGGAACTGCCTCGGAGTCTTGGTATGAGATCTCTTGTATCTTTTCTCCTTATGTAGGACTTATCTCTTATCAATATAAAATATCTTTCCTTTTATATCTTGTCAAGTATTTATTTTAATTTAGTCATTTCCCCAAGTTACAATTATCGGGAAGAAACATTATTGCGTAGTTTGCGGGGTTCCCGGCTAGGATTTAATTAAGTAAAGTTCTTTCTGGGACTTAGACTTGGTTATTTCCCGGCTATTCTTTCGCTCGATCAACAGAAGAATATCTAATGAAGGCGTAGGCGCGGTACCTTAGTTAATGCTAGTTGGATTTGCATTCGTCCCCACGGGCTGTGTGGTAGGCGGCAGGTGGTGACAGCCCTGTCCATTCCTTTAGTAATCCACCATGTTCGGGAAGTCTCGAGCAGGGTTGTCTAGCGATAGTGTACCCGCTAGTACAGAGGTTAGTTACCGACCCATATTAGTGGATCGTTTTCGTGCCCCAAAGTGAGCTAACAGGTGAAAGACTTGAGGTTGTACCAAGAAATTGGTGTAAGCGCTCAACCCGAGTAACTAGGATTTGACGCTTGACTTTGATATATTAGGAAGATATATTTTAGGAATCTTAGACTTAGACTCGTTGTCCTCCCGGTTAGCTTAACTGATGAGGACATCACTCCTATGGATACACACAACACTCCTCCAAATCTGGACTTGCAAGGTCCAATGACTAGAGCTCGTGCACGACGACTAAATTTAGAG
The DNA here is from genome assembly GCA_030378355.1 of Eleusine indica. NCBI lineage: Eukaryota > Viridiplantae > Streptophyta > Magnoliopsida > Poales > Poaceae > Eleusine > Eleusine indica. Next base: position 34,989,856 of record CM059500.1, read on the forward strand.
GTGAGCTCGTTCCTACGTTCTTCGCTATATGTTACTTTTGAGAATGGTTTGCTACCTAATGATTATTTTATGATTAGAAACCATGGAGAAGACCAGGAGATGATGGGAGAAGGAGCTGGGAACATGGAGGACCAGCAAGAGCTTGGAAGCCAAAGTGGAGGCCCAATCAAAACCGACTTCGAGTCTGTTTCGGGGCCCAGGACCAGTCTGTACTAAAACAGTTGCCCAGGATGCATACGGACTCGGATTTGGACGTTCTACATATGCACGGAAAGATAAGGAGAAGACCTTTCCAATGCCGCCGGCCTCATGTCAAAATTCATCCGGAGTCATCAGGAATCATCAAAACAAGACAGAGTCCAGAATCTGTGTCGGTGCTGCGTCGCCTATTTTTCGCCTTTGGGCTTTGTATCTAGTTGAGCCCAATTAGGGGCGCGTCCAGAGGGTCTTGCACGACCCTAGGGTCTTTATATACAGCCGCCGCCGCACCATTAGGGTTCGGGTTTTGCTTAGATCAATTCTGTTCATAAACAGTTTCGCCGTTCATCGGTTTGTGAGACCCCAACTTCGAGAGTTTAATCATACATCTGCAATTGTGTTGCAATCTTCGTTGTTCTTGCTTGTGTTCTTGATTTGCAGGCAGGGATCAGCCTTCTCGGCGAGGTCAATCGTCTTTTGGACGGTTGATAACCAGAGGAGACGTCGTGCTACGATTGCGGGGTTTAGAACGTGCTGTTCTGAAGCCGGATCGATTTGTGTGTCGCCTCCGACCAAATCAACTTACCAAGAACCTTTCGGAAGATCGGGAACCCTTGTCCACATCAAGTGGTATCAGAGCTTCAGGTGCACCGTCAGGTTCACACTACCCTTTAGTTTTGTTTTCGTGTTCTTCCTATCGTCCACTGAAAATACCAAAAAAAAAAAATTTTCCCCCGCCCATAACCACGTGTTTAGCCTTTGCATATTTCAATTTCAGAGTCCGTAGTGTTGAGTTTGTGCCCTAGTTCTTGTTTAGTCGCTGGTTTAGTTTGTGTTTTTGTCGTCAGTAGTGTTTCCCTTGCAACCCTAGCCGCCATCCCCTTCACCATCCTCGGTTTTGTCGGCTTTGTGTGCTAGGGTTGATTGATCAACACGCCCACCCTAATCCCACCCTAAACCTACCCTCACCACCTCGGACCACTTTTCATAAATTCCACTTTCCGCTGCATCCACCTTGCCAAAAAACTCCCTACCCGACCCCAAGCCCGACTCGGATTTCACTCAAAACCCCGGGTTCATAACCGATTCCGACACCCCTTCGGTAAAACAGCCATAACTTTTCGCTCGGTTGTCCGTTTTGGCTGAAATTTTTACAGGAGATTCTAGACGAAAAGTTGAGCATACCCACACTCGGCTACGCCCTGTGTGCCCTCATCAAAAAATTCAAAAAAAATCGGGAAGATAAAGAAAAAATTCATTCAAGTTGAAACCCGACGTTTTCTGAAACTTCAAGATTTTCTGTAGGCCACGTCCTATCTCGGTTTGAGCTGAAATTTTTTGTGGTTTCTTCCTGTTTACTAGTGAGTTGGAAAAAAATATCAAAAAAATAAAATAAAAAAAAAAGAAATTTGGGATTCCTACTAGTGCTCCATCTAGCCCCCTGGAATTTCTGAGTTCGGCTGTTTTACACTAAGCCCCCTGTGATCGACTGTGTCCCTTTGTCTCTTTGTTTCTTCTTTGCTATCACTACTGTTCTAGGACATAGTTAGACCAGCAACTAGGGATAAGTTATTTGGGCACTTATTCAGCTTTACTATCTGTTTTTGATTTGTGTGCCACTCATATATATATATTTGGCCTTCCTAGCTCTACATACTTCTTCTGGACAGCACATAGGTTATTTGGTAACCCTTGCAATCGTGGAACACTTCTCCCTGGTATCCTTCGCTTTGTTGTTTTCAGAACTTTGTAAGAGCTTTGCAAGAAGCTTACTTTTGCTGTGTTGAGAGGCACCACTGCTTAGTAGTTTTATAGGGATAACCTTCACTTTTTGTTTCCTGTTTTGGTGTTTCTGATGTCAGGAAGCGATGGGGAGGGTGCTTCACCCTCCAATTGGATGATTGCGTAAGCCAAAATCAGTTACAGAAGGCTTTGCAGGCGGTTCAGAGTGATTTGGCAGAGACGATCACCAGGGCCGTCACCGACGCCGTCACCAAGCTTCACCTGGGAGAAAGCATTGAGCGGTTGGATAAGAGAGTCTCTAAGCTAACCGATCAGGTTGTTGAATTGGAGACCGCTCACAAGACCAACAACAACAACAACAACACCAACACCAACACCAACACCAACACCAACAACGACACCAACAACGACGTTGAAGACGATCATGATGAAGCAACGGTGTATAAGGCTGATGGCACCGTCGATAGGTCAGCTACAAGGACCGCAAGGTTACGACGCCGTTTTCAACGTAACCCTCAAGGTATGGGTGTTTTCCACAACCACAACCGTCGCACACAAGGTAACTATGCTCCAGATGATCCGTATGCTAAAATTAAGTTTTCAATTCCTTCGTTTTCGGGTCAGTACGATGGTGATGCTTACCTTGATTGGAAAATGACGGTAGAACAAAAATTTAATGCCCATCTTGTTCCTGAACAACATAGAGTTAGACAAGCCACTAGTGAGTTTAAGGACTTTGCTATTGTTTGGTGGAGTGGTCTAGCTGCTGAAACCGATTTGCCTACTACTTGGGAAGAACTTAAGGTAGAAATGCGTGATCGTTTTGTTCCTCCTTCTTTTTATAGAGAAATTCGTAATAAACTGCAGCGTTTAGATCAAGGAGATAAAACTGTTCAGGAGTATTTTAGTGAGCTTCAGAAGGGTTTGATTCGTTGTGCTGTGGTTGAAAAAGTAGAGGATCAGATTTGCCGCTTTTATTCTGGTTTGAGAAAAGAAATTCAGGACATCCTTGATTATAAAGAATTTTATACCCTCAACCAGTGTTTCCAGTATGCTATGCTTGCAGAGAAAGAATCACAGGGACTTTTCCAGGCTTTTGAGGAGTACAGCAAGTCCAGGAATTTCTACCCACCACGGCCGACGGGGACTTCGGGGTTGCCCAAGCCATCTTTCCGGCCGCCCCCACCAGCTAGTGTTGTTTCTGCAGCACCAAGATCAGCCCCTGCCCCTTCTACGCGCTTAGGTAAAAATTCTGTGCAGGTACCGGCTAGTAGTGCCTCCTCTGTTGCTTCGACGGGACGCACTACAGGGATTCAGTGCCACCGATGCCATGGTCTTGGCCATGTGCAGAAAGACTGCCCAAGTAGGCGAGCATATGTGGCGACAGATGATGACGGTTACATGAGCACCTCCGATGTGGAGGATGAGGAGGAGGATGTCGCTGCCACCAGCGGTGACCTCGTCCTTGGAGGCGGAGATACCACGGGCTACATGAATATTATTGTGCAGCGTGTGCTTAGCACACAAATCCAGCAGCCTGAGATGATGCAGCGACATAACTTGTTCCAGATTTTCTTCGTCATCAAGAACCGTCGGGCACGTGTCATCATTGATGGAGGAAGCTGCAACAATTTGGTGAGTTCTGATGTGGTTAAGAAGCTTGATTTGACCACACGCCCACATCCACATCCATACTACATTCAGTGGTTAAATGACTCTGGAAAAGCTAAGGTAACACAAACTTGCAGAGTTCCTTTTTCCATTGGTTCCTATGTGGATTCTGTTGATTGTGATGTTGTACCCATGCAAGGTTGTTCACTTTTATTGGGTAGACCTTGGGAATTTGATAATGATGCTGTACACCATGGTAAAAGTAATAAGTACACTTTTATGCATAAAGGAACTAAAATTACTTTGTTACCAATGACCCCTGCTGAAATTGTACAAGCTGATTTAGAACGAGCTGCTAGTTTGAAAAATAAAAGCCTTGAAATTCAGCAACCTGTTAATTCTGCTTCTACACCAAGTAATGTTAATGATTCTTCAAGTTCTAAGGGTGCTGCAATTAAATTACAAGGTCGTTCATGTCTTGCCACAAAATCTGAGCTTGCTGAAATTTCTACTGATGATATTTGCTATGCTTTGATATGCAAACAAGCCTTGTTTTCGCTTGGTGATATTGCTTCTAGTGCTTTGCCTCCTGCTGTCACTAACCTTTTGCAGGAGTATGAGGATGTTTTCCCAGCTGAGATACCCCCAGAATTGCCACCTTCGAGAGGGATTGAGCATCAAATTGATTTGATTCCTGGTGCTACTTTACCAAACCGTGCTGCTTATAGGACCAACCCTTAGGAGACTAAGGAGATACAACGACAAGTCCAAGACCTTTTGGATCGTGGGTATGTTCGTCAATCACTTAGTCCTTGTGCTGTTCCTGTACTTTTGGTTCCTAAGAAAGATGGTTCTTGGCGTATGTGTGTAGATTGTAGAGCCATTAATAACATTACTATTAGGTATCGTCATCCTATTCCTAGGCTAGACGACATGCTTGATGAGTTATGTGGTGCTATAATTTTCACTAAAATTGATTTGCGTAGTGGCTACCATCAAATTAGAATGAAACTTGGAGATGAATGGAAAACAGCTTTCAAAACCAAATTCGGGTTGTATGAGTGGTTAGTAATGCCTTTTGGGTTAACTAATGCACCCAGTACTTTCATGCGTTTGATGAATGAGGTTTTAAGACCTTTTATTGGCAAATTTGTGGTTGTCTACTTTGATGATATCTTGATTTATAGCAAATCTATGGATGATCATATGATTCATTTGCGTGCTGTTTTTGATGCTTTGCGAGTTGCACGTTTATTTGGTAACCTTGAGAAGTGCACCTTTTGCACGGATCGAGTCTCTTTTCTTGGCTATGTTGTGACTCCACAGGGAATTGAGGTGGATGAGGCGAAAATTGAAGCCATAAAGAGCTGGCCTGTACCAAAAACTATCACACAGGTGAGGAGTTTTCTTGGTCTTGCAGGTTTCTACCGCCGCTTTGTCAAAGATTTCAGCACCATTGCTGCACCATTGCATGAGTTGACAAAGAAGGGCGTTGACTTCTATTTTGGTAAGGTACATCATGAGTCTTTTGATGCTTTGAAGGACAAACTTACACATGCACCATTGCTGCAATTACCCAATTTTGATAAGACTTTTGAGCTTGAATGTGATGCTAGTGGTATAGGCATTGGTGGTGTTTTGATGCAAGATGGTAAACCTGTTGCATACTTTAGTGAGAAAATTACTGGGCCTGTTTTGAATTATTCCACGTATGATAAGGAACTATATGCACTTGTACGTTCTTTAGAGACGTGGCGTCATTATTTGTTGCCCAAAGAATTTGTTATTCATTCTGATCATGAATCACTTAAGTATATTCGTTCTCAATGCAATTTGAACCGTAGACATGCTAAATGGGTTGAGTTTATTGAGTCTTTTCCTTATATTATTAAACATAAGAAAGGGAAGGATAATGTGATTGCTGATGCTTTATCTAGGCGATATACTTTGTTGTCTCAACTTGATTGTAGAATTTTTGGACTTGAGGCAATTAAAGAACAATATGTTGCTGATGTTGATTTTAAAGATGTAATGCTGCACTGTAAAGAAGGTCGTGCTTGGCACAAATTTGTGTTGAATGATGGTTTCTTGTTTAGAGCTAACCGCCTATGCATTCCAGTTGGTTCCGTTCGTCTTTTATTGTTGCAGGAGGCGCATGGAGGTGGATTGATGGGTCATTTTGGTGCTAAGAAGACGGAGGATATTTTGGCCACACACTTCTTTTGGCCAAGGATGAGGAAAGATGTTGAGCATTTTGTTGCTCGCTGCACTACATGTCAAAAAGCTAAGTCTCGATTGAATCCACATGGTTTATACATGCCACTTCCTGTTCCTTCTATTCCTTGGGCGGATATTTCTATGGACTTTATTTTAGGACTGCCTAGGACTAAGAGGGGGAGTGATAGCATTTTTGTTGTTGTGGATCGTTTTTCCAAGATGGCACACTTTATACCATGTCATAAAACTGATGATGCTAGTTACATTGCTGATCTTTTTTTCAAAGAAATTGTACGTTTGCATGGTATGCCTTCTACTATTGTTTCAGATCGTGATGCAAAATTCTTGAGTCATTTTTGGCGCCCACTTTAGAATAAGTTGGGTACAAAGTTGTTATTTTCTACAACTTGTCATCCACAAACTGATGGACAAACTGAGGTTGTGAACCGCACTTTGGGTACTATGTTGCGAGCTATTTTGAAGAAAAATTTGAAGCAATGGGAAGAATGCTTACCTCATGTTGAGTTTGCTTATAATCGGGCAACACATTCTACTACCAAGGTAAGTCCATTCAAGGTAGTGTATGGTTTTGATCCCCGTACTCCACTTGATATACTTCCTCTACCTATTAATGAGAGAGTTCATGTTGATGCTAAGGAGCGTGCTGAATTTATTTTGCAAATGCATGAGACCACTAGACTTAGCATTGAAAAGATGAATGAAAAGTATAAAATTGCTGGCAGTAAGGGTAGAAAGGAAGTAAAGCTTGATGTAGGAGATTTAGTGTGGTTACACTTAAGGAAGGATAGATTTCCAGAATTGAGAAAGTCTAAACTAATGCCTAGAGCTGATGGTCCATTCAAAATAATAGAGAAGATTAATGATAATGCATACAAACTTGAGTTGCCTCCCGAGTTCGGGGTTAGTCCTACTTTTAACATTTCAGATTTGAAACCATACTTGGGAGAAGAGGATGAGCTCGAGTCGAGGACGACTCCACTTCAAGAGGGGGAGGATGATGAGGACATCACTCCTATGGATACACACAACACTCCTCCAAATCTGGACTTGCAAGGTCCAATGACTAGAGCTCGTGCACGACGACTAAATTTAGAGGTGAGCTCGTTCCTACGTTCTTCGCTATATGTTACTTTTGAGAATGGTTTGCTACCTAATGATTATTTTATGATTAGAAACCATGGAGAAGACCAGGAGATGATGGGAGAAGGAGCTGGGAACGTGGAGGACCAGCAAGAGCTTGGAAGCCAAAGTGGAGACCCAATCAAAACCGACTTCGAGTCTGTTTCGGGGCCCAGGACCAGTCTGTACTAAAACAGTTGCCCAGGACGCATACGGACTCGGATTTGGACGTTCTACATATGCACGGAAAGATAAGGAGAAGACCTTTCCAATGCCGCTGGCCTCATGTCAAAATTCATCCGGAGTCATTGGGAATCGTCAAAACAAGACAGAGTCCAGAATCTGTGTCGGTGCTGCGTCGCCTATTTTTGGCCTTTGGGCTTTGTATCTAGTTGAGCCCAATTAGGGGCGCGTCCAGAGGGTCTTGCATGACCCTAGGGTCTTTATATACAGCCGCCGCCGCACCATTAGGGTTCGGGTTTTGCTTAGATCAATTCTGTTCATAAACAGTTTCGCCGTTCATCGGTTTATGAGACCCCAACTTCGAGAGTTTAATCATACATCTGCAATTGTGTTGCAATCTTCGTTGTTCTTGCTTGTGTTCTTGATTCGCAGGCAGGGATCAGCCTTCTCGGCGAGGTCAATCGTCTTTTAGACGGTTGATAACCAGAGGAGACGTCGTGCTACGATTGCGGGGTTTAGAACGTGCTGTTCTGAAGCCGGATCGATTTGTGTGTCGCCTCCGACCAAATCAACTTATCAAGAACCTTTCGGAAGATCGGGAACCCTTGTCCACATCATTAACTGACCTCTTTATTTATCTTAGTGTGGATTTCTCCTATGTTACTATCCCACTCTGTCATTGATTATCCTTACTCCAGTCTTTAGATAGTCGCAATTATTCTTTAATCATATCTTTGTTAAGACGAGATAATCTTACGCCTAGCTTCCCTGTGGTAATAAATATGGTACCTTGGAATACTCCCGGGTGAAATGCTACAATGGTGTTCCGTGCGCTTGCGGAATTAATTCATTTTATCTTTAGAGTATAGAAAACGCCAACAGATGCCTTCTTCTTTTTGAAAGAAGAAGAAGAAGGACCTCTCCTTTTATACTCCAAGGGGTTGGGCCTATATTACAGAGAGAGAGAGAGAGAGAGAGAGTAGCGTGCATGGGGAGTCGATGAAATTGTGTCGAATTGGATATGACCCCTGGTCGGCGTCGTGGTCCTTGGTCATCGTGAGTCCCGTCATCCTGATCCCTGCGTCAGAGGACAGTGTGTTGGAGCATGCCCCTTAATCCATCGATGGGTTGGGTCGCCATGTTGTTGGTTTTTCTTACGATCACAGATAAATACGCAAGCGCACGGATACTGATATAGCACTTCACCTAGGAGTATTCCAAGTTATCGAATCACAAGGAACATGTGTACACTAATCTTATAAGCTAGTCCGTCTAAGGACAACAAGAATATGGTGCGCAGAGGGTAGAGGGGATTCCTATGATCAAGGATCCTATAATAAGATAGGTTTGGTCTACTACTGCTTAGTTTGGGCACCGGCTTACCCCTGCATCCACACGCGACTCCAACCAACAGCTCTACAACATACCCGAACATAGAGGATTACTAAGGCCGAATAGGGCTGTCACCACCTACCGACTACCTCTACAAACCATGGGGCACGCGGCAAAGACAGGTAACCTCTAGCCTAGACATCACGTCTACACTATCAATTATTATCCTAGTCTCGGTACCACGCTTATAGAAGACTAAGATACTCTAACTAAATAGAGCGATGATCCTGTAAGCAATAAAGAAAAGAACTAACTTAAATAGGAAACTTAAATACTAAAGAGAAAACACGAACACTTACTTGTAAAGGAAAGCATCCTCCGAGGTATAAGCGTGGGGAAGATCGTCGATAATCCCGGTGCTTTCCTTCACTCTCTCACTCTCTCCCTATTTTCTAAGCACTTTGGCAATGCTAAAGCCTTTTGAAGTGGAGCTCTAAACTCTTCTTGTGTGTGAAAAATGAGAGAGAGAGAGACTCTATTTATAGTGGGAGGTGACTTGGGGAGTATAAAAGTCTTCTTAAGAATAAGAAATATTCCTTGGACTATTCCTCATCCTTAGCGGCCAAGTAATGGGCTTCCCCACTCAGCCAAGCAACCTGAACCGCCATTCTCTTCCATTCCCGCGCGTGCTGACATCATGCTGATGTCAGCATCAGTTCAGCCTAAACACCTGATGTTTTGTGCTTCAAACTCTCACATCCGAAGTCTGATTTAGGCAAGTTATATATGCGTTTCGATCGGCTCGATGAGACGGTGAGGTCTAATATATTATTTGACCACTTCTCACTTTATGTTTATGGGCTTATATTATTTCTCCTCTTCTAACTCTGATATTTTCTTGAATTTGATTATAAATCACCTGCATACAAATATTCACCAACACTTGTGAAAATTGTTAGTAATAAACTCCTACCACTATATTGATTATTTATTTTATATATTTTATATAGACAATTGACGGTCAGATTTAGCATTTAAAGATGTCAACACATGTTCCTGTAGAAGACGTGTTCTGCTAAATGGGGAGGTGCGGCATGGGCAATATCATGACGTTTAAGCATGGTTTGATCACCACCGTCCATCGAGCCATCCTATACCACCACTATTGCGGGTGTCATCGAAACGTGTCTTTAGGAGAGCAGTGTAGTCTGCTTTGTAAGTCGGGTCTAGTCCCATCAATGGGGGATGACGGTGGGAGTAGGTTCGCAGAGGGCTCTAACCCCTTATACTGTAGTCGCACACTTGGCATGACATTTAAGGTGGGGCAGATGGTAGTTGTTGACTTTCGCCTTGCTCGACCCTCCCGTCAAAGGTCAATTTGTCGGGTACTATTTGGTCGGGCCTGCTTGGAGTGGGAAGTTGTCTCATCATAGTAGTATCATCGAGTTCCTTCACCTATCACTCCCGCATGGTCAGTGATTTAGGGGGTTGTCCCATCACCGGGGTGGGGCCCGCTGACGAGAGTTGGCAGGAGCAGCGTAGGCTCTGCAGTCCTACGGTCACTCGCGTGGTCATAGTTGTTGTGGTGACAGAGTGAATGTCCTTATCCCTAAGGCACCCGACTTGGCTGTGGGGTAGGGTAGGCCCACTCGACCTCCGTCGTAGTTGAGCGGAGCGGTGTGACTTCCACCCTTCGAGGGTTGGCCAGAGCTGATGCCGCCTCGACCCTCGACAGGTCGAGAGAGACGGAGATAGCTCTCGACCCTCTGTGGGTCAAGCGAGGCGAGGACGGTTCTTGACCCTCGATGGGTCGAGCGAGGCGAGGGTGGTCCTGGTCTCGTCCTCGGGATTCAGTAGGTATGTGGGCCCCTTTCGTACAGGGTACGGATGGTCTTGCACTGGTCGCGTTGCTTTAAGTTTCACAGGCTTATGTCGTACTAACGTGGGATTAATGAGTCTAACCGGGGCCATGTGGCACCGCCGGTTTTTACCCCTGACAGGCACAGAGGAGAGGGAAGAGAGAGAGAAAGGGGAAAAAACAAGTGGGTCCTACTTTTGAGGAGGGAATAGTGGGGGAGCAAATGTGAGGGCTTTAGATCAAAATTTGGTGGCCTATTAAATTTGGTGGTCCAGATAGAGGTTGGGTTGGAGCAGTCTTTTTTCTCCAACTGACTAAAAGGACAGATAGAGTCCCATTTAATCAGTAGGCTAGAATTGCTCTAACACGTGAGATCGTAGTGCAGGAGGGAACAAGCCTCACCGGACCATGCATGGGATTTACTCAATCAAGCAAGACATGCAGTGGAAGGGCTAACGACAAACGACAAGTGGACGGTGACAACGTCATTAACCATTAACTTCTTCCTATTTACTACAGTAATATTTTCTTGCTTTGAGTATGGCAAGGATTGAGTTTACAATGGCACGAACAAGAACACGGTTGGCTTACTCTTTACAGTTTCTAATACCATCGTTGTCTGCTATTATAATTGTATAGAGATTATAGAATCTTTACCTGCATGTTTTGGTTTTCAATATTCATACTTTTTTGTTTCTCTATTGAGAAAACTTAATAGTTTTTTTTAGGGCTTTAAGTTAATTACGTGTCCGTCTGCATCATTATTGCGCATCAGTTAGAGCAAACAAAATAATTAAATAACTAGAATATGGTAAAGTTTGGTGCACCTGGGGCGTTAACAGTAGTCATTGGGTGAACTATTGTCTGTGCTTAAAACACTGGCAATATTTGTTAACAATTAGTGTAATTGTGCTACCATATTTGGATGAAACCCAAGGGAACCCAAAAAATAAGAGGCAAAGGAACAAAAGCCAAAAGAAAGAAAACGAACCCAAAAAAAGAAAGACAAAAGGAACAAAAGTCAAAAGAAAGAAAAACGAGTAAGTAAGAAGGAAGAAAAAAGGATCACAGTTCCGGGACGTCTATAGCTAGTCTCCAAGCACTCCTATCCATAGCTAGCTCCTTAGGGATATCCCAGTCCTTCAAGTCTCTCTTAACCAACTCGTCCCAAGTCAAGTTAGGTCGGCCTCTACCTCTCTTAACATTAGACTCTCTCTTTAGAACCCCACTACGCATCGGCGCCTTCGAAGGCCTTTGTTGAACATGTCCAAACCATCTCAACCGATATTGAACCGATTTCTCCTTGATAGGTGTCACTCCTATCCTGTCCCGGATATCTTTATTCCGTATTTTATCTCTTCTTGTATGCCAGCAAAACAAACGCACCATACATATCTCTACTACACTTAATTGTTGATCATGTCGCCTTTTCATAGGCTAACACTTAGTACTGTATAACATCGCCGGATGAATTGTCATCCTATAGAATTTACCCTTTAGCTTTTGTGGCACCCTCTTGTCATAGAGGACGCCAGAAGCTTGACGCTATTTCAAACAGCCGGATAAAATTCTATGCCTAACATCTTCATCGATGTCGCTGTCCTTTTGTAACATCGATCCTAAATAACAAAACGTATCCTTCTTGGCCACCAATTGTCCATCAAGGCTAACGTCTCCATATTCATGCCTAGTCACGCTATACTCGCACATCATATACTCGGTCTTGGTTCTACTAAGTCTGAACCCCTTCGACTCTAATGTGTGCCTCCACAGCTCTAACTTCCTATTAACCCCAGCCCTACTCTCATTAACTAACACCACATCATCAGCAAAGAGCATACACCAAGGGGCATCTGTTGACGCGAAAATCACACGCGTGACCTGCGAGATCTGCTTAGCTCCAGTGCAGGCTCAATACGGAAACCGAGCCGTGCCAGTCGATTTTCCCTGCAAAATCAACAAATAGACAAACGGTCAAATTCCACGAGTCACCGGCCCAGGACGGGCCGACGAAGAAAGTCGATAGTCACTGTTCGTGAAACCAGCCGATGCTATTATGGAAATAAAATATAGGAGAATATAAACTGATCGGTTGATTATATTGGCTTATCGGCAAATTTAATTAAATAAGCAATTATAAATCATTAATGCCAATAAGAAATTAGAACAATAGGCTAGAGTCGATAAATCCACGATATTCGTACAATAACAGGCCAAGTCGATGCAATAGACTAAAGTCGATAGAGCTGAGTCGATAGATCTACAGTAAAGGTGCATAATCTCGCTCTGTTGATGAAAGTAAGTCGATGGGCCAGAGTCGATAGAAGTATAGCCAACCCAAACGCTCGAATGTTATTCTTTTGAATATTTGTCATCTTCTAACAACTCCATTGGGATGCCTGTCAGAGAAACAATTTTGAATTTGATTGATCCACCACCTCAAGACCCAGAGTAGTAATCTTGACATGATCTCCATCCCAAATTTTGCCAGATAAACACTCCATATCATCCGCATGCCATGGTACCAAATTGGCCAATGCAACATTGACGGTTTCATCGGTCGGGATTACCTCTACTTGATCACCAATCCACTGAGCCAGAGACTGGTGCATTGTTGACGGAACACAGCAGTTTGCATGTATCCAATCACGACCCAACAGAAGGCTATAGGTTCCCTTTCCATCGATGACAAAGAAAGTAACCGGCAAAGTTTTACTATCGATTGTGAGCTCCACATTTAAGACTCCCTTGGCTGCTGCAGTACGACCACCATAATCCCTTAGAATCATATTTGTGTCAATTAAGTCATCTTTAGTTTTCCCTAATTTTTTGACAGTAGTCATTGGCATAATATTTACTGCAGCACCTCCATCGACCATCATCTTTCCTATCGGCATCCCATTGATGAACCCCTTGAGGTACAATACCTTCAAGTGTTGATGTTTAAATTCGTCTGGCCTATCAAACACTGCTTGTTGTACATCAAATACCAACTGTGGTGTATCCTCTTCATCAGTAATCGATTCTTCTCCTGATGCCATAAACTCTTGAGGCAACATCATTATCATGCCTACTATAGCACTGGGTACCTGTCCTTGCGATTTCACTTTTGGCCTCCAAACCTTCTTTGGCAGCTGAACATGATCTTCATCATAATAATATTTACCAACCCTTATCTGCCTGCAACGTATCCTCTGTAACCTGCGCTTCTGACTCCTAGAGAAAATACCAGATGGACACCATTGATTGGCTTGCTCTTGTCCTTCCTGCATCTCCTCATCGACCTCCTTGTCAAACTTGGCTTCGTCACTTGCCTTCTTGGCTCCAAGTCAATCAAATGCAGAGATTCTTTTCTACCTATCGGCTGAACCCACCATCGACTCTTTAATCATGTCGTGTCGATGCTGGTGTCGATGACTCTTTGGGGCCTCCCTATACATCTGATCCGTGTGCTTACTGCATCCAGGACAATTGTCGATCGACGGCAGCTTCATATTGTGGTCCCAACAATATTGAAAGAACGAGCATTCCCAATGTGGATCAAACTATGATTCCTTCATCTCCCTGTCCCTTTTCTTCTGATACCGATTTATATATGCTTCTACATTGTTGATACCAGCCATATTGACATTCACAGGGAACGGATGCCCATCAATCTTCATTGTTCCCATTGTAAACTTGATCTTTCCCTGCTCAATCACCGACTGAATCTCTCTTCTAAATACCTTGCATTCATTGGTGTAATGAGATGGCGAATTGTGCCACTTGCAGTACTTTCTTTTCTTCGTTTCTTCAGCAAGTGGAATCATGTGATTAGGCGGCAACTAGATGTGCTTCTCCTGCAACAGCATATCAAATATCTTATCGGCCTTGGTGATATTGAAGTCATATTTTTCTTCTGGCTTATTCTATTTCACCTAAGGACACGACAAAATATTCTTATTCCTCGTCCACTCGGCCATATTGACATCTCCGGCATCTTCATCGGACTCAGACTCATAACCATTGTAGTTAACTTAAATCGGCCTTCACCATGCCCCCCGAGTCAGGTTCTCTTGAATAGACACCTTCTGCACCAGCTGAGACAGGCTTTCGAACTCGGCCGAGGGAAATTTTTCTCTTAGAGGTGCAACTAAACCATTGAATGCTATTTCTGCCATCTGAGTATTAGTCAATTGCAAGCTGAAATATTTGTTGCGCACATCTCTGAACCTCTGCACATAATCATGCACAGACTCCCCAGCTTTCTGCCTCACAGAAATTAGATCAGACAACCTCAGTTCTCTTGTTTCAGCAAAGAAGTATATTTATGAAATTTCTATTCGAGATCGGTTCAAGTAATAATGGAATTAGGGGGCAACGATGCGAACCACCAAAAAGCCAAACCGGACAATGATAACGGAAATAGCCTGATCTTTAATGCTTTGGTAGCTCCTGCCTCTCCACATTGCACCAAAAACCGGCTAATATGCTCAACAGTGGTAGTATTGTCTTGTCCAGTGAACTTGGTAAATTCTGGTGGCCTGTATCGACTCGGGGAATCAAGTCATAGCTAGGAGGATAAGGGGGTCGATACATATAAGTTTGTTGTTTTGACTTTAACCCAAATTGTTCTCTCATTACTTCAACAATCTTCATAGCCCAGTCATTGGTCGAAACATTGGTATTTGGAGTAGCCAATGCAGGACCAGACACTGGCACTTGCGGGGCTGTTTGTGAACCAAAATTGGCAACAGTGTGCTGGCCTCCCAGCTCCCAGGCAATGCAGATGATGATGGCATTCCGAACAGACTTGGCTCTATGTTCGGAATTGTACCATGCGTCATATTTGGTTCTAAAGTATCTTGCCTGTAATACTGCGGCTGCGTCTGCGGTGATGTCTTCTACAGAATAATCCTGGGACCGGATCCAGCTGTTCTCCTTGTTGCACCACCACTATTATTCCTTGAGGGTGGAGTGGCACTCTCTAATGCTGGCCCCGAGCTTGCCTAAGGCATTACAGTGTTAGCATTGGGTGGTTGCTGCTCAAGTCCTTCAATTGTAGGCCAAGGCATATTCTCCTGCTTATGAAAATACATCGGCCCACGTGCTGGATCATCGTATATACAGCCTTCAACAGTCTGAATAATCAAAGCCCTCAGAGTATTGACCAACACAGGTGATTGGTTAATCAATGCATGGTGTATGGTTGTATGTATCATGCTTTTTAATATAGCCTCATCTACCACCTCTATCGGCTTATTAGCATGTGACTTCTCATTTTCATCTTCATCAATCAAAGCAGCTACAGGTAATTTTCCCTTCTGTATGATCTTGTCATGCTTGGTTTTGCTAAATGTGCTCAACAAAAGGCTTTCATACTCCGCAACCTTCTGATCAATTTGTGCCTTTGTTTCATCGCTCAGATCAACCTTGTTGACAGGCATTATGTTCTCTATCTTCAGATCCGCGCCGACATCATGTTTTGGTGGAGGATTGTCAGGGAGCTTAGGATCCTTTGGCATTCCAAGTTCAGACATATTGTGAAGCTTAAAGTTCTTTATCCCACCGGGCGTGCCAAAAAGCGTGTTGACGCGAAAATCACATGCGTGACCTGGGAGATCTGCTTAGCTCCAGTGCAGGCTCAATACGGAAACCGGGGCATGCCAGTCGATTTTCCCTGTAAATCGACAAAGAGACAAACGGTCAAATTTCATGGGTCACCGGTCCAGTACAGGCCGATGAAGAAAGCCGATAGTCACTGTTCATGAAACCAGCCAATGCTATTATGGAAATGAAACCTAGGAAAATATAAACTAATCGACTGATTATATCAGCTTATTGGCAAATTAAATTAAATAAGCGATTATAAATCATTAATGCCAATAAGAAATTAGAACAATAGGCCAGAGTTGATAAATCCATGGTATTCATACAATAACTGGCCAAGTCGATGTAATAGACTAAAGTCGATAGAACTGAGTCGATAGATCTATAGTAAAGGTGCATAAACTCGCTCTATCGATGAAAGTAAGTCAATGGGCCAAAGTCGATAGAAGTATAATAATCATGTACGGAACTCTGCCCATCGATAGATGCTAAGTCGATGGATCTGATAGCTGGTATTGCAAATATGCCTCAAATTCACAGATCTAATTCTGTTAAATAAAAAGGGGGAGGGGTCGACTTCTAAAATACAGCAGTAACTAGGCAAAATACTGAGAAGTCGATCGAACCGTGATAACCTGTCGGCTAAACGTCCCGACAGAACTCTATCGACGGGCAAGAGATCAAAGTCGATGCAGCCTTGCTGATCCAAACAGATTGAAATTAATCGAGACAATGTTCAAACACGGCAAATAGAGCTAGATTTAATCTTATTATAGATAGAATCGATCGAGTGACTCGAATAAAAGATCTAAAACCCGGTCTATAAAACCCACAGAAGATCGGACCTAACCGAGACAGTAATGCAATCTAAGTCAATAATACAAACCAACTAAAGTTCTAATTACCGGATAATTAGCAATTCCAAAGATAACAACTAGAATATCAACTTAATGAGAAAGTACTAGCTAAAGTGGATGAAATTATCGATGGTGACTAATCCAAATCTCTCACTGAGATCGGAGCCGATGCAGCCCGCGCGAGACGAAGATGTCGTCGAGAAAAAGTTTGGCGATGCACCGAGTTGTATTGAATGAAAGTGTTGTTTTTCTTGTACAGACCCTATTACATATTTATACCCTCATGCAAGGGGTTCTGAACCGATTCGGTCAAGACTCTTAAACAAACCGACTTGATTTATTTCTAAACTAAATCTAAACTAAAAATAAACGAAGATAAAACAACCCTAACGGGCCCATTTTATTCTCTTCGGTCATTGAACTCCATTGATTTTGGCCGATTCTGACTCCATGCGGCTGTCCACTAGGACCGGTCAAATTTTGGTGCCAACAACATCACACTGTATTTCTCATATGACCTCATCCATCACCAAAGCAAATAAATAAGGGCTCAATGCTGACCCTTGGTATAGTCCTATTTTAATCGGAAAGTCATTGGTGTCGCCATCACAAGTCCGAATACACGTCCTCGCGTCCCTGTAAATATCCTTGATAAGGGTAATGTACTTAGTTGGGACCTTGTGCTTCTCCAAAGCCCACCACATGATATTTCTTGGCACTTTGTCATACGCCTTCTCGAGGTCAATAAATACCATGTGTAAGTCCTTCTTCTGCTCCTGATATCTCTCCATCAATTGTCATATTAAGAAAATCGCCTCCATGGTCGACCTTCCAGGCATGAACCCAAATTGGTATTACGTCACACTTGTCACTCTTCTTAGAAAACCCTCTCCCATAGCTTCATCGTATGGCTCATCAGCTTAATCCCATGATAGTTAGTACAACTTTGATCATCTCCCTTGTTCTTGAAGATCGGTACTACTATACTCCTCCTCCATTCTTCTGGCATCTTCTTTGACCCAAAGATGAGGTTAAAAAGCTTAGTTAACCATACTATTTCTCTGGCACCCAAGCATCTCCACACTTTGATGGGGATACCATCAGGGCCCATTGCTTTACCACTCTTCATCCTCTTCAAAGCTTCCCCTATCTTTGCCTCCTAAATTCTCCTCACAAAGCATCTATTGGAATCATCAAATAAGGCATCCAACTTAAGTATATGACCATCCTCCTCCTCCCCATTAAACAAATTATCAAAGTTCTCTCGCCATTTATCCTTGATCTCCTCATCTTTGATCAGAAGTCGGTCTACCCCGTCCTTGATACATTTGATTTGGTTGATGTCCCTCATCTTACACTCACGGATCCTAGCCATCCGATAGATGTCCTTCCCCCCTTCCTTCGTGCCTAGTCGTTGATAAAGGTCATCATACGCCTGACCCTTTGCTAGACTCACTGCTCGCTTTGTAGCCCTCTTGGCTATTTTATAGCCTTCTATGTTGGCTGCACTCTTGTCTATTAGGTAATTAGGTATTTTCATGTTAAATTTAATCCATATTAATCATAGAATTAGCAGCATGTAATTGGTGATAGATTTAACAAAAGCAGGATTACTAGTTAAGATCGTAACAAAACTAGTAATAGCGAGAAGTATGAGATTGTACCCTACGGAGGGACTAGTGCCGGGGGCACCGATGGCTCCATTCGTACCAGATATGGTACATTGCTTGAAGTAGTCGATCAAAGTTGAAGTAGGAAGAAGCATTGATGCAGTGCAGTCCCTCGAACAACTTCTGGGGTGCGTCGGGAACGGGAAGACGTGAGCAGTCGCGCCGTCAAGCGCTCCCCAAAAACCTAATTTCCCACACCACCCGAGCAGGTGTCGCCGTGCGGGAGAGGTTCCGGAGGCCTGCTCTCCCAAGGGTCCGTGCGCGCGGATCGCCGGGACGGGGAAGACAAGGATGGCAACTTGAGAGGAAGAGAGGAAAGTGTTTTCGCAAATGGGCAATCTAGGCAAGGCCGGGGAAGGCTTATATACTGGTTGCTGGTTAATGGAATTAAACGCTCCGCAATCAATCACCGTAACAGAAGGAATAATGGTCATTTATTCCATTGCTTAACAAATACATTAATCACGACCATTTCCAAAATTAAAACCCAACCTGCCTGCCCGACACGACACGCACGCACGCAGTAGCAGCCATGTCTCCCTCGCCTCGCCTCGTCACGTCATGCACGCACGGCACAGCACGACACGGCTCGGCGGCGGCGGCGCGCGCGCGTGGTTTGCCCTTTGCCTTTCTCAACTTCTCTAGGGGATATACTGATATCCCACCTATTAAGTTGAGGTAGTTAATAATGAGAATCCCATGTGGGACTAAATCAAAATAGCATTAAATATGGGCCTAGACTATTTAGAATTAATAGGATTAATATGGGCTTAAAGGCCCATAATATCCAACATTGTCAAGATGTAGGCGCTTGAAACACACCTTCTCCTTGATAGTTTTTTACGGCCGTTAAATACCAATTTTGACTGTCAATATAGCCACAAATAAGGAAAAACTTAGTATTTCATACACACATGTTAGCTAGGATTAATAAGATTCCACTTGTCTTTGGAGATTTATGTGCATGCAGATAATATATATAAAAGGAGTGGAGAAATAGAGCAAGATCCGTGAAATAACATTCTGACGAATGGGAGAGTGCCAACCGGACTCTCCACGGATCAATGACATGGCTACATAGGATTGCACGGGAGAAAACTGACTTAACAGAGGATGGGACCCACCAATCAGCCACCTCGATGAAGCACATCTCGAGGGGGCCCACCTGTAGGTCGGCCGACCCAAGGGCTTGGTCGGCCGACCAAGTCTTGAGGCGGTTCGCTCCCCCCTTCCACGTGTCACTCCCTCAGCTCTTTCGCAACGTCAGTGGCTCGAGGTTCCGTGGTGGTTACTCCTTGTTACCGACCTATGGCCCCTACAAATAGAGGGGAGTGTCTCCCACTTCAACACACACCAAGAAGTATTCTCCTCTCTTGCATTTAGTTTTAGTTCCAAGGCTCTAGTGGAGTTAGGCTTAGAATAGAGCTACTCTCTAGTTCCCCGGTCTTCGAAGAATTCGGTACGGCTCTTGTATCTTATTCTCTTTGTAAGACTTTATTCTATTTAGTGATATTACTCTTTCCTTATAGTCTTGCTTTGGTTAAGCATTCCTTGTTTGGTTGTGGATCCTTAGCATGCTTATGTGATAGAGTAATTATAGTCTTGCTATATAGTTGTGATTGGGATAGGTATTCCTTGTTTGGTTGCATGTCTTATTCATATGCATGGTTGTTATTATGCCCTCATGATAGTGATGTATTCTTACTATACTATTATGATCATCATAGACCTACACCATAGCACCCTTATATAATTCTATGTACATACTTAGGTTGATTGCTTTATGTCCAAGCATAGATCATCGTTTGCTATATTATTGAATGCTTTAGCTATAAGACTCTGGATAAAGAAGGATGTTCTTGCGCGAGACTAAAGTAGTAATTGATAGTGTAGACGTGGTGTCTAGGCTAGAGGTTACCTTTGATTGTTGCATATTCTACAGTCGTAGAGGTAGACAATAGGTAGTGGCAGCCCTATCCGTCCTTAGTAATCCTCCCCGTACCTGAATTGCTTGAGTTCATAAGTGTTGATCTTAGTCATGTATGTGTATGTGTAGATGAATGCTATGCAACTGTATAGAAGCACAATAGGAACTTAGCTCTTTTCTTTGTTCTTTCTCCACTTGCCTCAGCATGTATAGTAGAGTGGAATCTTCTGTGTGTCACACTACCCCTGCATTTTATCCTTAACCCTGTTAGAACATTGGTCTATCTTTACGATATGATTATGGACAAAGTAATTCTCTTATATCACCGCCTTCCCTTGGGAGAACCATAAATGACAACCATTGGATTAATCCAATGGTTGTCATTTATGGTTCTCCAATGGTGAAATGCTACAACGATATTATTCGTGCACTTGCGGATGTTACCTAATTGACACTAAGATACCTAAATAGATCCTTTCTGACATCACTGTCAGAGGTGATTTATTTAGTGTGACTTAGCAAACATCAACAAGCATTTCTGAGTTGACACGTGGAAGCTCGCCCGAAATGGGCTCAAGACCTATTCGGCCGACCAATAGTCCTTTGCACCTCATCATTCCACCACCATGTGTCTTTTGCTTCTTTTTTTTTGCCTCCCCTACTCACGCCAAACACTTTTGAAGCCACCTTCCGAACACATGTTGCCATCTTTAGCCATATGTCATCTGGTTCTTCTCCTTCCTCCTAGGACCCCTCTCCTAGCATCCTCTCCTTAAAAGTTTGCGCCAGCTCCCCTCTAAACTTCCACCACTTCGCTCTCGCGGTCTTGGTATGTTTGTCCCTATATACACGTATCTGAAAGCAAAAGTCCGCCACCACAAGCTTATGTTGAGTGACAACACACTCTCCAGGTATCACCCTGTAATCTATCCAAGCACGTTTGTCCTCCCTCCTTGCAAGGATAAAGTCGATTTGGCTTTAGTGTTGTGCACTTCTAAAGTTACTAGATGGTATTCCCTCTTTTTAAAGAGGGTATTCACTACCAACAAGTCATAAGCTAACGCCCAGTTCAGTATATCCTCCCCCTCCTGATTCCTACTACCATACCTGAACCCCCCGTGGACCCGCTCAAACCCTATATTAGACGCCCCCACATGACCGTTAAGGTCTCCTCCTATGAAAAGCTTCTCACTGATAGGTATGGAACTAACCGTACTATCTAGATCTTCCCAGAACTGTCTCTTGGTGCTCTCACTAAGACCTACCTGAGGGGCATAGGCATTGATCACATTCAGAGCCGAATCCCCAACTACCAGCCGGACTAGGATAATCCAGTCACCGTGCCTCCTAACATCTACGACTCCATCCTTAAGGCTCCTATCGATCAAGATGCCTACACCAATTTTACCCGATGTTGTACTTGTATACCAAAACTTGAAGCCAGTATCCTCTACTTCATTCGCCTTCTGACCCTTCCATTTAGTCTCTTAGACGCATAGGATATTTACACGCCTCCTAGTTACCACATCGACTAGCTCTCGTAACTTGCCCGTTAGGGATCCTACGTTCCAACTCCCTAGATGAATCCTAGTTGGCTCGGCTAACTTCCTTACCCCACCCGTTGAGGTAAGTGCGAAGACCCTTGCTCATTTTCACCGCACCCGGGCATAGATGTAGCGCGCCACTAAGGTTGTGACAACCCGGCCCTTGCTCACTATTCATCATACCCAGGTCACGATACGATGCGCCACCAAGGGGATGACGACCCGACCCTTGCCCATTTGACACCACACCTGAGTTCCGATATAGCGCGTTGCTAACAGGGTTACGCCCCAACGAATTTCTTATGGGTTTCATATCCATTTGAGTAGCTGGGTTTTTTACGTTGTTTCACCAGAACTAACATAACCCTCCTCCTTTACCCAGACTTGGGACTGACTATGTTGAGACTCAACATAGGCGGAGTTAATAAGTTCTTATACTCCTCTGTTCAGAAAATATTGTTGTTTCGACAAGACAAATAGACTTACGGCCAGTGTAAAGTTTATGTCGGAAACGACATGAATTTGGAAACGGAGGGAGTACATATGAGCGTCTATAATTTATTGTAATTTTTTTTATATTTATTGTAACATAGGAGCACTTTACTAATTCAGTATGATTTTAAGTAAATTTGTTATAAAGAAGAAACTCTACAAATATAATTCCCGTGATTTCCACGTTACAGAGCACAACAATGGCGCAATCAGAGGCGGAAGACGCTACTACATGTAATACGCCATAGACACAAGGAGACGTATTTCTTCTTGAGCATAAACGGGCGGCTCCAAAGGTGGAGGAAGCAGATAGGCCGCCGCCGCGTTTGCATAAACCCCCACCTCCGTCTCCTTCCCTAGCGATGGCGGCCGCCGCCGCCGCCTGCCGGCTCCTCCGCCTAGCCCCACGCCGGCTGCGGAGCACCAATTGCTTGCGCCTCCCGCTTCCTTCGCCTCTGCCCCTGGCCCCCGCCTCGGGAAGGCGCCGCTTCTGCGCCGCAGCTCAGGCCTCCGCCCCCGCCACCACGGCGGCCGGGGAGGCCGTGGGGGAGTTCCGGAAGAGGCTGCGTGTGACAGACGTGAAGGGAGGGGAGGATGAGGGTGCAGCATGGGTGGGGAAGGAACTCGCGGTGCGAGGCTGGGTGCGCACCTGCCGTGCCCAGAGGACCGTCACCTTCATCGAGGTGAGGAAGGAACTCTCACATTTGATTATGTAAGCTTTCATGAAGAGGACTGGCTCCACTGTGACGCGTGTGAGTAGCTGTAGTAGTTTAGTTGAAATGCTGATTAGTAGCTTAGGTAGACTGGTGATTTAAGTCTCTTCCTTTTTGTTTAGCGGTTGATTTCAGACACTACTAAGTGAACAAAGGTGCCGTTTTTAGCTCATTCTTGACATTACTTCCCAACGGATGTTTTATGCCTTGCTTATGAACGAGGTCACTGAAGAAGATAATCAGTTTATGCTTCGGCAGTGGTTATCAATGTCATTCGTACTAAATAATCCAAATGAAATCAAAATAAAACAATGTATCTTCTTTTCTTTAGCTATGTGTGGACAGTAGCTAGTAGATCATAATACTCTGCAGTCTGCACATGGTACAATTAACTAGTTGTGTTTATGGTTATCATCAAAGAACCCATTATATAATAAACACAAACCATACTTTATGCAGTAGTGGATTGCTATGGGATGCTACCTGTTGCAGGAGTGGGTATTAATGTCTTTCCTTTAAGATTATTTATGTATTCTTAAACTTTAATGTTTAGGTCAATGATGGCTCTTGCTTGTCCAATATGCAATGTGTATTGACTCCTGATACCGACGGCTATGACCAGGTACTAAGTTTCACTCATGTAGTGGAGGTTGCAATCTGTTACTTTCTTATGCTTCTTCTTATCTTAGGTTTGATTTATTTGGTTGAAATTAATTTGACATATGGCTATCATGCCTTTTACTTTTCAATGATGACTGTCAGATAGACTCTATCGCTACTGGAGCATCTGTGCTAGTTGAGGGAGTTGTTGCAAGCAGCCAAGGTGGTAAGCAAAAAGTGGAGCTGAAGGTTTCAAAGATTACTGTGGTAATTGGTTCATTCTATCTAATTTGTCTTTTAGTCGATGCAACCCTATGATATGAAATAGTCTTTACATAAGCAGATTAGTTTTAGGATGTACGAATTTTCCTTTGACATTTTTAATATTTTTCTCAAACACACAGGGGAAATGTTATGTCATTGTATTATTGCAATTCTCGCATACTAAAAAGGCAAAGAAGTACTGATTGAGTACTGGGGTTAATATTTCAGTTTTGTGTGCTAAAATTCAACAGTCAACTGAAGCACCCTATGAGGACATGATTCTTGAAATAGACAGGCATACCATAAAATATTCTTTCTTAATGAAATTAGTACTGTTAAATAAGCATACTCCCTCCTCCGTTCACATTTACATGTCATTCTAAGGTTTCCAACTTTTCTCCAATTACATGTCATTCTTGCTTCCCAATGCACCTTTCTCTCTTCCCAATACAATATTCTCTTTTCCCACTACATCTCTATCTCTATCTCTCTCCTTCTTGTTTCAGTGCACCCAGCTTTTTACTTCTCCTTATTTCCTGTGCCCAACTCCAAAACGACATCTAAATATGAACGGAGGGAGTAGGCAATTTTTTTTCTGTTTGTCAGATAGAATATAATTAAGCTGCACGAAATGCGTGCACTTCTTGCCTTCATGGCATGTGTTTGATGTTTATTTTGTACATACCTTCATGCAGATTGGAAAATGTGACCCCACAACATTTCCTATACAAAAGAAACGAGTATCAAGAGAATTTTTGAGAACTGTAGCCCATCTTCGTCCCCGGACAAATACTTTTGGTGCGGTATGGTCTTGGTGTCTTACTCAGTGCCTCCTGTCTGGTCGCCTTAACTTTAAAAGGTTGCCAATTTGTTATTTCTTGAGCTTCCTGCAGTATAGAAGTGCATAGCCATAGGCCATGAGTTTGGAAATTTTGCATCATACATATAATTTTTCTTCCAACAAGCCTTTTTTGAGGGAACTTTTGTCCAACAAGTTGAAAAGCTCTTTGTTGATCCTATTTTTAGTCTATAATATTTTTTGTTTCCCTGGGTAACTTATTAGCGCACAAGTGTAAAAAGGGTTGCTCAGAGATGTACTTACCAACATAGTGCTTATAAGTCAAAGTGTCAAACCTTCAATAGATTACATGTTGCAAGAAATTATGACCTTGAAAATGTGGATGTGCATATATGATTATGATCTCAGTATGAATCTGCTGATTATACTGCTACAGAAGTTACTCCCTGGGTAACTTATTAGTGCACAAGTGTAAAAAGGGTTGCTCAGAGATGTACTTACCAACGTACTGCTAATAAGTCAAAGTGTCAAACCTTCAATAGATTACATGTTGCAAGAAATTATGACCTTGCAAATGTGGATGTGCATATATGATTATGATCTCAGTATGCATCTGCTGATGATAATGCTACAGAAGTTACTCCTAAAAATTGATATGCAACTTGTTTCAGCTTACATGTTGAATGAAATTGTTTGTCAACCATGAATCTTTCCTGGTAATCTTATGGTGCAAGTCTCTGCTATCGATTGCTGACTTTATCTGCTTATTTAGGTGGCTAGAGTGAGAAATGCTCTTGCATATGCTACTCATAAGTTCTTTCAAGACAATGGATTTGTTTGGGTATCTAGCCCTATCATTACTGCCTCAGACTGTGAAGGAGCAGGGGAGCAGTTTTATGTGACTACTTTGGTTAGTATTTCTATAGTTTGCTTCTATAGACAGAGTACTTGACACAGTTTAGAATTTGCATGCTGTATAGAAAATGTTGTCATTACATTGTCCTAACTGAATCCGCCTCTTATATTTACCCCAAAATGTAATAGTTAATGTTACACCATGACCTTTACTGTAGAATCACACTATCATTGTGCATGTAGCATTTATTTAAGGAGGTGATTACTAGCCTCATCTATCATATTTTACACTATGATATTTTTCTTGAGTATGACAAGGTCCTTTTCAGTTCCTTCTTGTTTATGGGTCTTATTTATACTGGAAAGTAGTAATATTTCAACCTTATGTACTATAGCTTTCAAACAGTGCTGAAGGTGGTTGCCTTGTCAATGATATTCCTGCTACCAAGGATGGAAGGGTTGATTGGTCACAGGTAACGTGCCGTAATGATGCCTCAATCCATGGAACTTTAAATATTGCTTGGTTTCTCAAAACGTTTTGAGTAACATGAATGTTTAAATGTTATCTGTGTAGGATTTCTTCTGCAAACCAGCCTTTCTGACGGTGTCTGGACAACTTAATGGCGAAACATATGCCTCAGCTCTATCTGATGTATTTTTTTCCCCTTATGTTAGATTCATTTGAGTAAAGAGTTTATTTTATTCATACATTCATTTTTTTCCTTTTTTCAGATTTACACATTCGGCCCCACATTTAGGGCTGAAAATTCGAACACTTCAAGACATCTAGCTGAATTTTGGGTATTTGACTTTATATTTGTTTTTGGGTTTTTAGAATCCACATTTTAGAACAATGAGTTCACAGTTTCTTCTTTCTTATGTTCTGAGTGAAGATGATTGAACCTGAACTTGCCTTTGCGGATCTAAATGATGACATGGCTTGTGCAACTGCATATCTCCAGTACGTAGTAGGTGCTCTCTATCAAATTTTCATCAATGCTTAGTTCCAATGTTTATTCGTTCCTTTAACGCAACATGGGGAATTTTGAGCAGATATCTAACCTAATTACGCTCTGTCTCATGCAGGTAAAGTACATTCTGGAGAACTGCAAAGAAGATATGGATTTCTTTAACACATGGGTTGAAAAAGGAATAATTGATCGATTAAATGTAAACATCCTATCTACAACATCCTTCTGTTGTCACATCTATTTTATAGCTTTTGATCAAGAGGAGTGCTGAAATAATGAAATCTCTTGTGCTTGCTCCTAGGATGTGGTGGAGAAAAACTTTGTCCACTTGTCATACTCTGATGCTGTCGAGCTGCTTCTTGGGTCCAAAAAGAAATTTGAATTTCCTGTAATGCTTGACTGACAACTTTCTGCAAATTATTTTCTCTTCTTTATTATAGTAAAACTCACCTGATGTGTTTCTTTGCAATTTATCTTGTATCTAGAGTCTCCATCAATATGCAAATATATACTTTTGTAAAAAGAGCATCATGTCAGTGTTAAACTGTTCATGATGACTAAGATCAAGTGCTCATTACTTTGATATGTATGAGTTCATTTGTGCAGTATGTATTTTTTTCTGGGTTCTACACGCCAATCTTCTTTCCTCGAACCAACTAATTTGCAACTTAGGATACCAACTGATTATCTTGAAACAATAAATGTCTTTTTCTAACTCGTTCTTTCTTCCGAAAATCAACAGGTAAAGTGGGGTTTGGATCTTCAAAGTGAGCATGAAAGATATATCACAGAAGTTGCTTTTGGTGGGCGCCCAGTAATAATTAGAGATTACCCAAAGGTTAGCATTGTACACTTTTCAGTGCTTATCTAGTTTGGAAACAAAGTCATCATATCTTAGGACTTTTTATTTCTTTTTGCTAGGAAATCAAAGCTTTCTACATGCGACAAAATGATGATGGGAGGACTGTTGCTGCAATGGATCTGTTGGTTCCTCGAGTAAGTACATCATGCACAAAATTCTTATTCTATGAATGTATATATGATTGAGGAAAGCTTTTGATTATTACCAATATCACTATGTTTCTGTCCAAAATCAGGTTGGTGAACTTATTGGTGGAAGTCAAAGGGAAGAGCGTCTTGATCACCTTGAAGCTCGACTGGATGAGCAAAATCTTAACAAGGATAGCTACTGGTGGTATTTGGATCTACGGCGATATGGATCAGGTTAAAGACTCAGCTAGTCTGAATTGCTTTTCTCTGTGTTAATTATGAATAGGGATCGGGAATGGGGTACCCAATGATTAGGATCACCTCTAGGTCAAGACAATGGACTTGATTTGCTGGTGTTCATTTTCTTGAGCTAGAGGGGATCCATGGGAACCCAGAAAACACTCCACCCCCACCCCTACTTTTGAATAGTTGAAATGTTTGTTATTGTGGCCAACCTGCAGTTTTTTCTCTATTTCAGTTCCCCATGCTGGTTTTGGTCTTGGGTTCGAACGACTTGTACAGTTTGCAACAGGAATAGATAACATTAGAGATGCCATTCCATTCCCCCGAGTTCCAGGCTCTGCTGAGTTTTAGTTTCTGAAAGTGGTTTCATACACTTTAAGAAAACAATTCTTGGTTGGTATATGAAGAAATGCATACGTTGTACTGTTGATTATGTACAGAGTTCAGCTGATCCATTGTACTAAGTTTTAGTTTCTGAAAGTGGTTTCATACACTTCAAGAAAACAATTCTTGGTTGGTATATGAAGAAATACATACGTGGTACTATTGATTATGTACAGAGTTCAGCTGATCCATTGTCAATTTGAAGCAAAGCAATGCTGTGGTAAATTCCATTGTTCGGTGTTACTTAGGCCATGTTTGGATCCAGTTCAGATTCTTAAAATTTGATTGTTATTTTAAGATTTTAGAATCCGGATTTTAAATAAAATCTTGGTGCTGGTGTTTAGATACCGATCAGATTATGAAATCTGGATCTAGCTAGGTATAACTAGATTACAAGATTCTTAAAATCTGAAGATTAGATTTTAGAATTCGAAAAGAAAATCTGTCATGTTTGGAGGTCTCACAAATTCTAAAATCTAGATTCTTAAAATCTTAGTGGATCCAAACAGGTCTTAGGCTAGTTCGTTTCATATGTAGGCCCTATTCATATGGGTTTCAATGACATGCCACATAATCAAAAAGCTTATATAAACTATGAAACTGAAATAAAACCTTTACTGAGAATAATTTGTTTCATCTCTATATATTTTACGTACTATCGTTGGTCAATTAGATGTGACATTTAAATTGACATCTTAGTTTATGTTAGTCAATTAGGTGCAACATTTAAATTGACATTTTAGTTTATAAAATTGTAACATGAAATTTTGCGCTTGTTTTATTTATTATTTAAAATAGTTTTATATGACATGATATTTTTAAAAACTATTTAATGAAACATTATATTGAGACTGGCCTTAAAAGAACAATACTGTAGATTCATCTTGATTGTATTCGGAGGATGTTTTCTTTTCGGAGTTTGAACATAACAATTTAGTGAAAGTTTTTTTTTCTGGCAGCCTTTTTGCCCAAGCAAGTAGATATAATATAGGCATCCACATTGGTTTATTTTATCTTGCTTTTTTACCTAAATTTAGTAGTTGCTGCGGTCAGTTGGGCCGTCATCAAGACATTCCAAACCTTTTCTTGGCTAGGCTCAGAGGCTGAACGCGTGGAGTTCAAACGATAGGAGTTTTTTTGTCCAAGCAAATAGTTAGAGCATCTCTAGAGAAAACATGCATCCAAACTCCTATCTCAGAATTTTTATGCCAAACAAAAAAAAAATTACTCTAGCATGACTTCTACTTGACATGCATTTTGCATGAACTTCCAAATTTCTTTTCTTCAATCCTCTAGTGTTAGAGTCTCCTATTCCCACTCACACATATGTCCCATGTACTTTTTCATCTTTTATTCTCTCTCTCTCTCTCTCTCTCTCTCTCTCTTGAACTCTCCCTATCCCGCCTGGACCGTCCTCAGCAGCGGCGCCGCCACCGCCAAGCCGCCTCGTCGAAGGTGGTGTCGGGCGCGGGCACGAGAGTGGAGATGGAGGGTGGCACGGGTCTACAATGACTTAATCTTCATAGCCTACAGTGACACCGATGTACTTGCATGTATCGAGAGTCCATCTCCATGGAACTTATGATGACCCTAGCATAGCTTACGGTGGCTTGTTCTAAAACTGAAACTCCTTATGATTCTTAACTTTATTTCTTTATTTTTTTAACTTTGGTTGATCCTTCTTAATTGCTACTTCTAATGTTCAATAGCCTTACATGAAGAGGAGGTCACTGTACGCTACGGTGACTAGGCCCGGAAGTCATCGTAACTTACGGTGGTATCTGGTATGTTGCGGTGGATATTTGTACAGGTCGTAATATTGGTATGTCGCGGTGGACATTTGTACAGGTTGTAATATTTTTTTTTTTTGGAACTTCTAGTGGAATGGTTGTAGCATATAAATAGTTGTTGCCCAACTTTTGGCCATTTGAATTATTGGGAAAACCCGTAGAGGGCCAAGAGAAGAAGAGAAAACACTTGTGTAAAAATTGAAGATCTATCTTTAAGTGTCTAGGAGAGTAATAAAGTGGTTGTAGAGAGTAATTAGTACTATTATTTTTTTATCTATGGCAAGGTCTAGACCGATTAGATATCAATGATTAAGTCTATCATATGATTAGTTATGAAGGCCGTCACAAATTTATATAAGATTAAAATTTGTCTTTGAAAGAAACATCAAGGAAAAAGCACTCATATGACACTAAAAAAGTGCAACAAGTTCTTAAGAGAGGCAAACTCATGCCACAGGGGCAGTGGTCACGCAGCCATTTGTGGTATTGTTGCTTTTCCCTTCGTATTTGCGAGCGTTGGGCTTCTTCCCTTGTGTTTTTAGCGCCGCTGCGATAAGTGCATGCTCGATTCGAGCACTCCGCCAGTATGCCTCTGCTTTGCTTTGGTTTAAATCTTAGATTGACCCCAACTCAAACTTTTGCGTGAATTTTCTAATCCATCACCTTCTCGTATTTTTGACATGGAATATCGTACTGGGTGGGGAGCGGCTACGTCGCCCGCCATGCGTTTGTTCCGACAGGAGCCGCTCCGACCAGCCGCGCGCCGGCGTCCGTCCCGCCCGCCCGACTTTGCCGCGCGCCGCATCAGCCCTGTCCACTACGCGCCGCTTGCCCCCACCCCTAGCCCCGAGCGCCGCCCGCGGCTCCGGACGTCGCCTCGCCGCACCGCCGCCCTCAGAACCTTCTGGGTGCGTGCTTGGCGCATGGGTGGGCCTGTACAAGTGCGCCTGCAGCTGCTGCCTTTGAAGCTTGTTCCTTTTTTTTGTGTGTGTGTGTGTGTGTTGGCTCTACCGAGCACATCTTCGGCGGCTGTGGCTTAGTGCTACTCCCGACGACAACCGACCGAGACGACCG
The DNA here is from genome assembly GCA_030378355.1 of Eleusine indica. NCBI lineage: Eukaryota > Viridiplantae > Streptophyta > Magnoliopsida > Poales > Poaceae > Eleusine > Eleusine indica. The sequence continues at coordinate 35,020,900 of CM059500.1, forward strand.
CGTCCGTGCATGCTGCGCTCAGGCACCGCTCTCAGGCACCATTAGTTTGGAAGATGGAGTTTCGAATCTTCCACTACCAATTAAGCTAATCTATGACTTGGTGGTTTGATTTTTTGGCAAACTGTCCCAGGGCGCGAATATGTGTGGAACCAGCTGCTCGCACGTGACCTGCAGGATGGTGGCCGAAGCGAGAGCTTGTCCTCTGCGTTCCCGCACACTGCGGTGGCATGAGGGCAGGAGTCACGCGCCGAGCGAAGCACCCCGGGGGGCGGGGGCTGACCGAGTCGGGAGAACCTGCGGACAGCGGACTGGAAAGGAACTATAGTAGGAGTCAGACAAAAGACGGACCTCCACGGCGAGTGAAGCAGCCCCGCGCCCCCCGCTCCACACTTTCCCCGACTTTGTCTCCGGCTCGGAGCAATGCACAACCCGGGTCCTCTTCCTCGACGCGCGGCCACCCGTGACGGTCTTCAGGTCCGCGGCCTCGATGCGCCAACGGCCTCCGTGTCCGCCGCCTAAGGGAGTGGGAACAAAATCATTTTTTACGAGGGGAGTGGGAACAAAATGGCTGCTTCTTCCCTACTAACTATTAGCATGCTCTTGTCTATGGTTATAAACCGAACCATGAGGATCAATTCCCTTAAAAAAGAAATAATACACAATAACATTTTAAAAGAAATTGAATATCAAGTTAAATAATAGGAGGAAAGCGAGGAATCTTAAATGTTACAACTTGCTCTACAAGTTATTTACTAGGTAATGTTGTTAGGTTGATCTCAGTACCAACTTGCCCTAGCCAATCCAATTGAAAAGGCGTTGAAGCGGCAGGAAGCTCCACCATCGACGTCATCCACAACCATGCCTCTGATCTACCCTGTAACAGCCCAGAATTTTCAAATTCAAATTTGAATTAATGTCAAATTAAATTGCCAAGCTAATTTCTTTTTCCTTGAAATCGAGTCGTGGGTTGATTCTCTTTTTCTCTTCGTGTCGGCCCATTCCTTTTTCCTTCTCTTTTCTCTTTGGCCCGAATCGGAACCAGCCCACTGGGCCTAACTTGCGTCTGGTCCTGTTGTCGTTTAGCTCGCGCTGATCAGAGCTCGCCGGGGCACGGACGTCTAGGCCACGCGGCAGCATCTCCAGTGCTCACGCCCGAGAACCCTAGCCGCGCCGCTCCTATAAGACCCCCTAGCCGCCACCGTTTTCCCCAAGCCCTAACCGCACCGCCAGGCCGCGCGGGAGCACTCTGTCCGCCGCCGTTTTCTCCCTTCTCTGCCGCCAGCGTGAAGCAGCCCAGGTGATCGCCGCCGGTAAGATAAGACCCGCCGTCCTTCATCTCCTCTCTCTTGCGCGCATGCTCAAGCTAATCCCGCGGTTCTCCAGGCCGAGAAGGAGGAGAATTGGGAGGGACACCGTCCGCCGCCACGACCACCTCGCCGTCGAATTCCTCATCACCGGTGAGTCTCGTCCTGACCTTGGTCCCGTTCTTGCTCCGTTGTCGCGTGCTCTTACTCCGGGCTTTGATCGCGCCCTCTTCTCCCCGCAGATCTGCCGGAACACAGCCGTCGTATGTGGCCGCCGTCACCATCTTCTTGAGCCAAGGCCGAAGCCGCTGTAGCCGTCGCCTTCCTCTTCTCCAAGCCACCTTGACATCGTCTTCCCCTTCAAACGATTTATCTCCTGTTTATCTTTAGAAATTCCTAGAAAATCCATTCTAGTTCCGTTTGTAATGATTCCAATTGCATTAGTTTCGTAAAATTATCCCCTTCATTTTGGTAGTGTCCGTTGAGCCTAACTAGCATCTTTGAGGATCGTTATTTAAATTTTGACTCGAGATTGTATTTATTCGTCGTGACTTACCCGTTGTTTCCGACTCGATGCACAGACCCTCCAGAGCCACAGGAGTACGAGCAGGAGCGTACCGAGGACCTGGACCCTGACTGGAACCCCGACTCTCAAGGCAAGCCACCTTCCTTGATCATTATTGTCTACCTAGTTTTTCTAAAACTGCATGTGTTGTTTGCAACTGTCTTGCATGCCAAAAATTTAAAATGAGCTAGATCATACCTAAGCCATATCATGCTTACCTTTCCACTGTTAAGTCATAGGAATATTTTGCTACTATGACGATGCTTAGTCTGCTTAGTCGTATAATTTCAAACTCTCACCTGGACACTATAAAATGAATTTGTGTAAATGATTTAAAATGTGCTCTGAGTGCGTGTTTGCAAATAACTCCATAAAACCCGATTTAGCGGCGGCGGGCGTAGGTGATACTAGGTGCCAGGGGGTAGATTGGGCAACCCCCATTGGGAGAGTGTCTATGGCAGACACAGTTGAGTAGAGACTTGGACTACGGGTCTATGTTGGGGTTTTGGCTGTTGAGGTTTGGACAGGAGGAGGAGGGGGATGGAGATGGCTGCTCCGGCTGCCCTTTTAGGTACATTCACGTGACACATGTCTCCAGGTTATTACTTACACGTCACATGGACCCTGTGTGGGCAGTGGCGGAATCTTGATACTTGCGGAGGACTGGTGTTCTAGCCGTAGGAGTGCGAGGTAGTGTTAGTGGTTCCCGTTGGTTGCGACCCGGCTCCATGAGAGGGATACCCCACCTGATCAATGGTAGGCCCGTCACAGCTTCAGGACCCTTAGTCTTGCGAGGCTCTGAGAGCTCAGTTCTAGAGGCGCGGAAGACACCAGTCGATGCTTAAGTAAGGATTCTGTGTGTGCTTTCTGTGCTTAGGATACGACCATAGTCTATGTATGGGGCCACATCATGTGGGTACAGGTGTATCACTCTGCAGAGTTATGATCTATATATATAGCCGCGTCCTAGGTAATGGACATCGTCTGAGAGCTTTCATAGTGATTAGATTTTTTTTTCTCTTCCTTTTCCCCTCTCTTGTTTTGCATCCGGCCTAGAGCTATGGCTCAGTTGGAGGTTATTAGCTGGGATTAAAATTTGAACCTTGTTGGGACGTGTTACTCGCAATGAGGCAAGATAATAAAACTTGATGGTTTAAAATGTTTTCAAATGTTTTAAAAGAAAATGTTTGCCAACCTAGCTTTTCGCACTTAGCCTTAAACCCTCCTTGAAATACCTTGCATGCATAGCATAATTTGCTAGGATAGTATGACTCGTTGTGTACAGCACGTACTCGGGGTTGATCGTCTTGTTGAGTACGACATGTACTCAGGGCTGCCCCCTTCACGCTTTCAGGAGATGGAGAAGCCAGCGAACCGGACTACAACTTTGACGACGTGGACGAGGAGTAGATCGGTCTCTCGCCTACACTCGAGTTGCCTGTGGAGTTGGATCAACCGTGAAGACTTCCGTTGTAGTTTTCGCTTCCGCCCTTGTCATTTCGCTTCTGCTAGATGCCATGTTCATCTTCCTTGGCCTGTGTGCCATGATCTTGTACCCAGATGTTGATGCTTAATTTATGGAGTCGACGTCCTGATGATCTATCTTTTCTTTGTCTCTTGTTCTATTATGGTTTTATGGTATCATTATGAATGGTTATACAAGCCACCCTCCTGGGAGTGGCTATGAGGTACAAATGACACGGTTTTGCGTTTTTGGTAAAATCAGGTTTTCACAGGTGGTATCAGAGCCATATTTGACTGTAGGTACGAGACCCCTAGAAACGGACGTTAGTATAAGGATCAAATCTTGTCATCCTTTCAGTGTATAACTTCTTCATCATACCTTGGAATCATTTGATCCTCTTCCATCTTAGAACCCTGCCTGCGAAGAAACTGCTAAGATCAAGAAGAGCGCTAGAGGGAAAGTTCTTGAGTTTATGCGTTAAGGTCTGCTAATACTAAAGGGAACGCATATAAGTCATCTTGCAATAAACCAATGGAATTGTGAGCGTAACAAAACAACTTTGATGCCCTTTTGGATAAGTTAATTCTTGCAATTAATTTGAGCATTATGAAATTTCATACCTTGTTCATTAATGCAAGTATTATGATATTTTGGATCAAATAGTTTTCTTACTGGAATTCCTGTTGCAACATATGCCACCAAGAAGGTCCAACCGCTTGAACGAGCGCTTCGAGGAAGCTGCTCATGAAGAGGAGATCACTCCGCCACCTCGTGGTCGGGGGCGTCGTGCCGCTCCGAGAGGCCGTGGCCGTGGCCGTGACACTCATGGCCGTGGTCGTGGCGACGGAGGTCGCGGCCGAGCTGCTGGGGGCCGTGGCCGTGCTGGTGGTCGTGGCAGGGGCAGAGAGCATACCCCTGATGGCGACGAGTTCGAGGTTGAGGAGCTAGTTGAGGATGAGGTGCTACCTGCTGCTCCTAACTTCGCTAAGGTGATGGCTAGACAGACACAGCTGATACAGCACCTTGTGACCGCCACGACTAGTTGGCAGAACCAGCGTGGACGGGCTGGAGGATACGGGCTCCATCACTAGGGGCCTGGGGACCGCATGAGTGCTTTCATGCGTCTGAAGCCACCAGAGTTTGACAGTCCTGATGATCCACTGGTTGTTGATGGTTGGCTTAGGGAAATTGAGAAGAAGCTGGACTTACTGCAGTGTGACGACGCTGAGTGTGTGCATCTCGCTACGCACCAGCTGGTGGGCATAGCTGGCGCTTGGTGGGATAGCTTCGTGGCCACACACAAGGATCCTGGTAGTATTACTAGGGATCAGTTTGTGGAGGAGTTCCGCACCTTCCACATTCCCAGGGGTGTTATGGTCAGGAAGGCTGAGGAGTTCCGATCCTTGAAGCTTGGACAGATGTCTGTGTCAGAGTACACCAACAGGTTCACTCAGCTGAGTCGCTACGTTCCCACTGAGGTAGCAACTGAAGAGCAAAAGATGTACTGGTTTTCTCAAGGTTTGCATGCAGGTGAGGACTTTAAATTCTCACAATATTACTAGTCGTGTCTTCTTAGTTGTATAATTTTAGATTTCTCACAATTTTTGAGGTTTGCACGCAGGCATGGGTATCCACCTTGTTGACTGTACCAGCCTGAAGCAGATGGTCAACAAAGCAATGCTTCTGGAAACTGCTTATAGGAGAGTGGAAAAAGAAAGAGAGAGCAAAAGGAAATCAGCAACTCAAGTGAACCGTCCTGGAGGTCCCCAGCGACCGCGGTTCAGTGGTCCTCCCGTCTCTCAGCCTCAGTTCGGACGGTCTGCTCAGGGGCAGGGCTCCAGCTCCGTTCCTCGTTCGTACACACAACAGCAGACCAGTAGGGGCTACACGCAGCAGTCACCCTCGCAGCAGTCTGGGTGGAGGTCACAGAGTGGCAGTGGGCAGTACTCCATTCGCTGCTACGCCTATGGCAAAGATGGCCGCAAGTCCTACCAGTGTCCTAACGGGGTCAAGGAGAACACCAACAGTCAGCTCAGCAACAGGAACAACAACACTTCTCAGAAGCCTCCAGCATCAGAGTGGTCACCAAGTCAGTGGCAAAGCCACCAGTTCCACAGAGCGTGACCAGAAGTAGGGTGAACCATATCTCAGTCGAGGAAGCTCAGGGTGCACTGGACGTGGTTCTTGGTGGGTTCTTGGTGAATTCTTGCATGGCTACCGTCTTATTTGATTCTGGCGCTACTCAGTCGTTTATAGCCTCCAAGTTCGTGTCTAGGCTCGCTATACCAACCACCTTACTCAAAACTCCAAGCATTGCCTCTTCTCCCTTAGGCACCCACAAATGCCTCATAGGTTGTTGTAAGGTCCGCATTCTCATTGCGGGTATCCAGTTTCTTGCTGATCTTATAGTGCTACCTTCTCGTGACATTGATGTCATCTTGGGCATGGATTGGTTAGCCAAGAACAAAGGAGTCATATCCTGTGCTGATAGGGTAGTCTCTCTTGAGAACCACCTAGGTGTCAAAGTCAAGTTCTCCCCCAAAGCTCCAAAGTTTCCTCCCCAAATCTGCCACATAGAAGAGCAGACCATTGATCAGATTCCAGTGGTTTGTGAGTACCCTGAGGTCTTTCCTGAGGAACTGCTAGGGCACCCGCCTAATCGGGATGTGGAGTTCATCATTGATCTTGTTCCTGGAACGACCCTAATTGCTAAGAGGTCGTATCGCATGTCTTCTGATGAATTGTCGGAATTGAAAGTGCAATTGGATGAATTGCTTAAGAAGGGATTCATTCGCCCTAGTGCATCTCCATGGGGATCTCCGGTACTGTTTGTGAGGAAGAAAGATGGCACCATGAGGATGTGTGTGGACTATCGATCTCTCAATGAAGTGACTATCAAGAACAAGTACCCCTTGCCTAGAATTGATGACTTGTTTGATCAGTTGAAGGATGCTAAGTACTTCTCCTCGATTGATTTGAGATCGGGGTACTATCAGATGAAGATTCATGAGTGTGATATACCTAAGACGTCCTTTGTCACGAGGTATGGCTCGTATGAGTTCTTAGTTGTCTCTTTTGGGCTCACCAATGCCCCGGCTTATTTTATGAATATGATGAACAAGACCTTCATGGCTGAATTGGACAAATTTGTAGTGGTATTCATTGATGATATTCTTATCTACTCCAAGACAGCTGAAGAGCATGAGCAACATTTGAGAGTTGTGCTTGAGCGACTCAGGGAACACCAATTGTATGCAAAATTCAGTAAGTGCAAGTTCTGGCTGGAAGAAGTGGCATTCTTGGGTCATATCATAACCGCTAATGGTGTAGCGGTAGATCTAGAAGAAGTCCGGGCAGTTGTTGAGTGGACTACACCAAGGAATGTGAAAGATGTGAGAAGCTTCCTTGGGTTGGCAGTCTATTACCGCCATTTCATTGAGAACTTCTCCAAGATAGCCAAGCCAATGACAGAACTCCTACAAGATAATGTGGATTTTGAGTGGACTACAGCTCATGAGCGCAGTTTTCAAGAATTGAAGATGAGATTGACCACTGCACCGATTCTCACCTTGCCTGACATCAATCAAGACTTTGAAGTGTATTGTGATGCCTCAACACAAGGTCTTGGCTGTGTTCTCATGCAGAATAAGAAGGTGGTGGCATATGCATCAAGGCAATTGAAGAAGCATGAACAGAATTACCCTACTCATGATCTGGAGTTGGCAGCAGTTGTGCATGCATTGAAGATTTGGAGGCACTATCTCATTAGCAACCGTTGTGAAGTCTACACCGATCACAAGAGCCTCAAGTACATCTTCACTCAATCAGAATTGAACATGAGACAAAGGAGATGGTTGGAACTGATCAAGGACTATGACATTGGTGTGAACTATCACCCTAGCAAAGCAAATGTTGTGGCTGATGCATTGAGTCGCAAGTCCTATTGCACCAGTCTCATGGTGAGTCAACCCCCAATCTTTGAGGATATGATGGATGCTGGAATAGAGCTGATTCCTGAGAGCTATCTCAATGAGCTCATTGTGAAGCCTCTCTTGAGTGACAGAATAAAGCTTACACAGAAGAAGGATGCAGAAATAAAGGATATCTTGGGAAAAATGAAGAGGGATGTCGCTCCTAATTTTAGGGTGGATGAGCATGGTGTCATGTGGTTCAAGGACCGCATATGTGTGCCAAGGGTCAAGGACATACGTCAAACCATCTTGCGTGAGGCTCATGACTCTAGGTATTCTATTCACCCTGGCAACACCAAGATGTATCAAGATCTCAAAACCATGTTCTGGTGGAAAGGCATGAAAAGGGAAATCGCTGAGTATGTGGCTTGATGTGACATTTGCAAGAGGGTCAGGGCGGAACATCAAAGACCAGCTGGTTTGCTACAACCAATCTCAATACCCATGTGGAAGTGGGCAAACATCAGCATGGATTTCATCAATGGGTTGCCTCTGTCACGCAAGGGTCATAACTCTATATGGGTCATCGTGGATCGTCTCACCAAGTGTGCACGCTTCATTGCCACGCGTGACACTTACTCTGTTGAGCAGCTAGCCCGTCTCTACATTGATAATGTGCTGAAACTTCATGGTGCACCTATGTCCATAATCTCTAATAGAGGACCCTAGTTTATGTCCAAGTTTTGGGAGAGCTTGCATGCTGCCATGGGCACATCTCTTGATTTCAGCATAGCGTATCACCCACAGACTGATGGTCAGACGGAGAGAGTGAACCAGATTCTTGAGGATATGTTGAGAGCTTGTGTGCTTACTTACGGAAAGAGTTGGGAAGACAGTCTTTCATTTGCGGAATTCTCCTACAATAATAGTTATCAAGAAAGCTTGAGAATGTCTCCAAATGAGTCGATGTATGGCAGGAAGTGCAGGACCCCCCTTATGTGGCCTGAAGTGGGGGAACGATCATTCTTTGGTCCTGACATGATCAGGGCAGCAAAAGAGAAGGTTGAGAAAGTGAGGGAGAATCTCAGAGTTGCTCAAAGCAGGCAGAAGAGCTATGCAAACAAGAGAAGAAGGCCGCTGGAATTCAGGAAGGGAGACCATGTGTACCTCAAGGTCTCTCCTCTTCGGGGTACACGTAGGTTCCATGTCCATGGAAAGCTAGCACCAAGATATGTGGGACCATTCTGCATTGTGCAAAGAATTGGAATGCTTGCTTACAAGTTGGATCTGCCAGCCTACTTGGCGGGGGTGCACGATGTGTTCCACGTATCACAGCTAAAGAAGTGCTTGGAAGTCCCGACTAAGGTGGTGCCACCTCAAGCAGTGGATCTACAACAAAACTTGGAGTATCCAATCAAGATCATTGGTGAAGACTACAAAGAAACAAGAAGCTCAAAGGTCAAGTACTGCAAGGTCCTATGGAGCAATCACTCCGAGCGTGAAGCAACTTGGGAAAAAGAAGAGAATCTCAAGAAGGAATTCCCCCATTTGTTTGTAGAGAAGGGTTGAAATCTCGAGGACGAGATTCTTGTAAGGGGGGAGGTCTGTAACAGCCCAGAATTTTCAAATTCAAATTTGAATCAATGTCAAATTAAATTGCCAAGCTAATTTCTTTTTCCTTGAAATCGAGTCGTGGGCTGATTCTCTTTTTCTCTTCGCGTCGGTCCATTCCTTTTTCCTTCTCTTTTCTCTTTGGCCTGAATCAGAACCGGCCCACTAGGCCCAACTTGCGTCTGGTCCTGTTGTCGTTTAGCTCACGCTGGGCCAAGAATAGGTCTTACGGCCCGGTTTGCTGCAGGCCCGAAGTGAGGCCTTGCGGCCTGGTTTTGAGGGTGGGCCGAGGCTCTACCCAAGAGGCCTTTCGGCCTGGTCAGTTGGCGTGGGCTGAGGCCAAGAATCGTGGGCTGCGCTGGCACTTGGGCCAAGCTCTGGCCGTGGGCTATTGAGTCTGGTTGGGGCCGTAGTGGTAGGGTTTGGGCCCAAGTTGATTCTGGACTCTCTATTATTCTGTGGACCAGGTCCACCATGGATTCTTCTCTGTTGGTCAATGACAGTGGGCCCCAAAAGTCAGCAGAACTGAAGGGAATATTCCCTAGAATATTCCCTAGGAATATTCTGTGGAATATCCCTTGGTTATTTCTAGAAAATCATTTATCTCCTGTTTATCTTTAGAAATTCCTAGAAAATCCATTCTAGCTCCGTTTGCAATGATTCCAATTGCATTAGTTTCGTAAAATTATCCCCTTCATTTTGGTAGTGTCCGTTGAGCCTAACTAGCATCTATGAGGATCGTTATTTAAATTTTGACTCAAGATCGTCTTTATTTGTCGTGACTTACCCGTTGTTACCGACTCGATGCACAGACCCTCGGGAGCCACAGGAGTACGAGCAAGAGCGTACTGAGGACCTGGACCCTGACTGGAACCCAGACTCTCTAGGCAAGCCGCCTTCCTTGATCATTATTGTCTACCCAGTTTTTCTAAAACTGCATGTGTTGCTTGCAACTGTCTTGCATGTCAACAATTTAAAATGACGCTAGATCATACCCAAGCCATATCATGCTTACCTTTCCACTATTCAGCCATCGGAATATTTTGCTACTATGACGACGCTTAGTCTGCTTAGTCGCATAATTTCAAACTCTCACCTGGACACTATAAAATGAATTTGTGTAAATGATTTAAAATGTGCTCTGAGTGCGTGTTTGCAAATAACTCCACAAAACCCAATTTAGCGGGGGCGGACGTAGGTGATACTAGGTGCCAGGGGGTAGATTGGGCAACCCCCATTGGGAGAGTGTCTGTGGCGGACACAGTTGAGTAGAGACTTGGGCTATGGGTCTCTGTTGGGGTTTTGGCTGTTGAGGTTTGGACAGGAGGAGGAGGGGGATGGAGATGCCTGCCCCGGCTGCCCTTTTAGGTACATTCACGTGACACATGTTTCTAGGTTATTACTTACACATCACATCGACCCTGTGTGGGCAGTGGCGGAATCTTGATACTTGCGAAAGACTGGTGTTCTTGCCGTAGGAGTGCGAGGTAGTGTTAGTGGTTCCCGTTGGTTGCGACCCGGCTTCACGAGAGGGATACCCCACCTGATCAGTGGTAGGCCTGTCACAGCTTCAGGACCCTTAGTCTTGCGAGGCTCTAGAAGCTCAGTTCTGGAGGCGCGGGAGACACCAGTCGATGCTTGAGTAAGGATTCTGTGTGTGCTTTTTGTGCTTAGGCTACAGCCATAGTCTATGTATGGGGCCACATCATGTGGGTACAGGTGTATCACTCTGTAGAGTTATGATTATATATATAGCTGCGTCCTCGGTAATGGACATCGCCTGAGAGGTTTCATAGTGATTAGATTTGTTTTCCTCTTCCTTTCCCCCTCTCTTGTTTTGCATCTGGCCTAGAGTTGTGGCCCAGTTGGAGGTTATTAGCTGGGATTAAAATTTAAATCTTGTTGGGACATGTTACTCGTAATGAGGCAAGATAATAAAGCTTGATAGTTTAAAATATTTTAAAATGTTTTAAAAGAAAATGTTTGCCAACCTAGCTTTTCGCACTTAGCCTTAAACCCTCCTTGAAATACCTTGCATGTATAGCATAATTTGCTAGGATAGTACGACTTGTTGAGTATGGCACGTAATCGGGGTTGATCGTCTTGTTGAGTACGACATGTACTCAGGGCTGCCCCCTTCTCGCTTTCAGGAGATGGAGAAGCCAGCGAACCGGACTACAACTTCGACGACGTGGACGAGAAGTAGATCGGTCTCTCGCCTACACTCGAGTTGCCTGTGGAGTTGGATCAACCGTGAAGACTTCCGTTGTAGTTTTCGCTTCCGCCCTTGTCATTTCGCTTCTGCTAGATGCCATGTTCATCTTCCTTGGCCTGTGTGCCATGATCTTGTACCCAGATGTTGATGCTTAATTTATGGAGTCGACGTCCTGATGATCTATCTTATCTTTGTCTCTTGTTCTGTTATGGTTTTATGGTATCATTTGTGAATGGTTGTATAAGTCACCCTCCTGGGAGTGGCTGTGAGGTACAAATGACACGGTTTTGCCTTTTTGGTAAAATCGGGTTTTCACATACCCCAATCTCATCACCAAGCCTTTTGCTGGCGCCGCCTCCATGTCGAGCTCGTCGAGCAAGCCCAAGGTATGATGACATCACCATCCTAAACAGAGCTGAACACTTTGAACCGTAGTATAATTACAAACACTCAAAGAAATCTTTCATCACACCTTAATTTTTTGTTAATAACATTGTGACCTAGAAATGACTTACAAGTACTATAAATATGCTCAGCTAATTAATTTAAATAGGAGGAATGGATAAAAAAAGTAGACGATAACTATAGCTGTTATTAATGAATTGGAATACATTGACAAATTTTCCCATTTATAATTATGGTAGCATATTGTTTGTTTTAATTTTTTTAATATAAATAGTAACACATGGATATTTTGCTAATTCATTTAGAGACTTGATTGCAGATTTCCTCTATGGCGACAAGCCGACAATCACCAATGCTGAGCCAAATGAAAGGAAGAAAACGGCCCAATACAACTCTTTGCACACACACACACAATGAGGTGGTGTGGCCCTGAAATGCCGAAAATTGATTGAAAAAGGATGAGTAAAAGCTATGCAATGTTTAGCGATTATGTAGAATTATTGTTCTTTCCCGTTTCCCAGTTCCTTCGACCGACTTTGCATTTTGAATTATTCGCATAACACTTTGGGAAGGTTTCTGCTCGTACGATTGCAAAGGCTTAGATTTTTTTTTTTTTGGCCTCAAATAGCTCCATGTCTCAGCGTGTTCGATTAATCCTTAAAAAAAACATATTCGACTTTGTTTTTGTTCTCGTCAGAAAAAGGTCCATATTTTATTTCTTTGCGGTTATAATAAAAAAAGAAAGTTCAATATTCGAAACGAGCTCTCCCCTGCTCGCTGGCAAGTTGGCCCATTTTCTCCGCCGGTTGCAGCAGTCGATGAGACGCGTCTTGCCGTCCGCCTTCCTTCCGTCTCCTTTGCTTCCGTTCGATGGATACAAATGCAAACCCCGCCCCGGCACCGTCTTTGAGCCGGTGTCGCTACACGAGGACGACGCTTACGATCCAGAGGTGCCCTTTCTCCTGCTTCGCTCCTGTGACTAATCCTTGTCCTGTTATCGATATGCTAGTTTTGATTTTTGAAAACTAGTTTCTAATCCTTGTCCTCACCGTTCCCGAAGACAAGCCATGCCGCTCCGTCCCGGCCTCGCCACCGCCGGCGCCGCAAGGATGTCAGCGTCGTCCACGCCGCCAGGGGACGGCACCGCCGGGGATGGAGTGGACCGGCTCAGCGGCCTCCCGGAGGGGCTGCTCCTGGACATTGTCAGCCGTCTGGGATGTGCCCGTGAAGCCGCGCGCACCAGCGTGCTTTCACACTGCTGGCACGGCCTGTGGGCCGAGCTCCGTGAGCTGATTTTCGACGATGTCGGCGCCGACGCGCTTGAGAATGTGCTGGCTCGTGTCCGCCCCAATCTCAATCGCCTTGACATCGTCGGGGTCGAGTTCCCGTGGGACCGCAGCCCAACCGCCACGGCAGCACAGACCACCGCACGGATCTCCTCGCTGCTCCGGGCCGCTGACCGGCTCGCGCCCGCGGAGCTCGTCGTCAGGCTTAGCAACTACCTCAACTACGGATTCCTTGCATTGGCGGGGGCGGAGATCGTCAAGTTTGAGATGCCCTGCTTCGAACGCGCCGCCTCATTCGTGCTGAACCTCTCGACCCTCGAGTTCACACTGCCGCCGGCCGGCGAGTTCGCCTCTCTTGAGCAGCTGACAATGGCGTTGGATACCGTTGACCTCGGCGAGCTCGTCCCCCGCTGCCCGCGCCTGCGCAAGCTCAAGGTCGATTTCAGGCGCTTCGTGCGGAACACGGTCACCGTCGACTCCAAGTCGCTTCAGGAGCTCGACCTGATGTTCATGCCCAACATGGAGACGATTGGAGTCGTGATCTTGGCACCCGAGCTCAACAAGTTCAGACTCGTGTCCTTAATGTCCGGGGTGCCCACCATTTCCCTGTCGGCGCCCAAGGTTGCCGAGTTTATGTTGGAATACATCTATGAACGTTCTGTAGTCGAGTTAGGCGACAAGTGGCGCCTCTCGGTCTTACAATGAGGACAGAACGTCACAACAGCCGTGTTCGTGTCCTGTCACTGATGATATACCCCAATCATGTGTGTTTCGGCCTCTCGTGCATCAATTTATTAACAGCTTAGTTAACATTATCTATCTGTTTAATTAGATGATTGTTTTTGGCAGAGTGCCAGAGTCGTTATCGTACAAGTGCCGAACGGAGCTTCGCACAGGAAGTAGCACTGCTTCCAGTGAACGACTTCTCCGTCTTGAAGCTGTCGACTGGAACGCAGGGGCATGTCTTTGGACCGCTCGCGTTAAAGCTGCTCCGGATTCGAACTTCCATACAACGGCTTAAGCTGATCCTGATGGCTGACTCGGTAAAATGTTTATTTCTGTCATATCATTTTTTGAGCAATTTCTCAAGTTATCAGCCTCCTTGGTCCTCAAGTATAAAAAATGAAATATGTGAAATGTAACATGCTTAATACTTTCTACAGTATGTAGACTGCTCAGACTGCGACTGCGATCAACATGGAGGCTGGAGGAATGAGCGAGTCTCCTTACCTGAACTGGAAGACGTAGAAATCCAAGGTTTCAGTGCAGCTGATCATGAGGTGGATTTCCTTAAGCTTTTACTCGGATCCAGTCCAATGCTCAAGAGGATGAATGTCAAACTTTATGCTGATGAGGTTTCACCAAGTGAGGAAGAAGGATGTAGGAAACTTCACAGCATCTTTGAGGCAAATGCTTCCGTGAAATGCAATGTCTATGGAAAATCTGGTGATCAAATTACGTTTGCTTGATGAATGGATGTAACAAGAATTGGTATCGTCATAATATGATTTGTATGGTTGACAGATTGAACTGGCACCTCAGATTCTACATTTCTAGGAATTGTGATGAGTGGGCTCGATATCCATTACTGCATTTGTCAAATTCCCAGCTATGACAGAAGAGTTATCCATATGCCTATATAGACTGATCAGGAATCTTATTAAATGTTGATCTCATCACTGCTATGTTCTACTAAAATAAAATATGCAGAACATAGTATTTTGTCTTGGTTATTTTGTAATCATGCATTAGCTCTGACAATTCTGTCAACATTTTATTTTGTTAAAATGTCATGGCATGGTTTCTCATATATGGACACAGTGCGCTCTGTTTTGTACAACTCGGAAATTTAAGAAATAGTTGTGCCTGCTTCCAACCACTAGCCCTCTTTATGCATAGTTGCTTTTTCTTGAGACAAACAGGTTGTCTGCCTGTTCAAATTCACGAGCTCCTGTATTATCACATTTGCATTGTTCTTAGTCCCCTAGGAGTTTATATGCTTGACTGAATGAATTTTCTTTCGAGACAGCTGTTTACTGTTAGATTTAATATAGCATTTGTGCCCCTTTTAACAGATGGGTTGAAAAAGGAATAGTTTATCAATTAAATGCAAACCTCCTGTCTACACCATCCTTTTGTTATTGCATCTATTGTATAGCTTTTGATTTGATGGTAAATTTTTATCAAGAGTGCTGAAATCGTGAAATTTTCTTGATGCTCCGGGGATGTGGTCAAGAAAAAATTTGTTCACTTTTCATACTCCGATGCTGTCGAGCTGCTTCTTGGGTCCAAAAAGTAATTTGAATTTCCGGTAATGCTCGACTGACCACTTGCTGTGTGTAATTTCTCATCTTTATTAGTATAGTAAAAGTCATCACATGTGCTTTTTGCAATTTATCTTTTATCTAGAGTCTTCATCAATACTCAACTATAAACTTTTATATAAAAGGCATATCGTTTGTACGTTTGGACTGTATACATGTCTCTGCTCTTGAGTTTTGGGTCACATGTCGGTGTTAAACTGTTAATGAAATATGATTGAGGACAAGCTTTTGGATATTGCCAATATCACTATGTTTATATCTAAAATCAGGTTGGTCAACATATTGGTGGAAGCCAAAGGGAAGAGCGTCTTGATTACCTTGAAGCTCGGAATGTAATTCACGTCTCTGCTCTTGAGCGTCTTGATTTCCTTGTATAGGGACACTCAATCAATACTACAAAAGATAGTTGATGTGAGCACAAATTTTACTATCCTAGCACACGCTTGGTATTGTGTAACTAGCTCAGCACCCCCTCTGAACCAATCTCGCAAAATCTTGGGTTGAAATGCAAGAGGAGATCCCTGGGTTTCCATATACTCCACCCCCACCGCTACTTATGAATAGTTGAAATATTGTTATTGTGGCCAACCTGCTTTTTTCCCCCATTTCAGTTGGCCATGCTAGTTTTAGTCTTGGTTTTGAACGCCTTGTACAGCCACAGGAATAGAGACCACATGAGAGATTGAGAGATGCCATTCCATTCCTCCGAGTTCCAGCCAGGCTCTGGTGAGTTTTAGCATACGAAAGTGGTTCATACACCTATAACAAACATTATTATTAGCATTCTGTTTTGGTTTCGTTAGATAATACAAGAGAACCATATCCTAGCTGCTACTTGTTAACTGAGTTTTCTTTTTTTTTCTTTTTTGCAGCACCGTGACATACTCGAACGAAGCTTCGGGGAGGAAATAGCAAAGCTTCCAGTGAACGACTATTCTGTCTTGGAGCTGTCCATAGGAACAGAGGGGCATATCATCGGACCACTTGTGTTGCATCTTCTCCGGATTCGAACATCCATACAAAGGCTGAAGTTGGTCCTGACAAAAAGCAAGGTAAATTCAACTTGCATCATCTACAAAATTCTCAAGTTAGCATTATTGTTCTTAAGTGAGAATTAAGCATACTTTAATTTTTGTAGTCCAAACAGTGTTCGTCAGAGAACTGTGACTGTGGCCAAGTTACCAACTGGAGAAATCAACGAATATATTTGCCTGATCTTGAAGATGTAGAAATTCAAGGCTGCACTGCGGCAGATCATGAGATGGATCTCCTTGAAGTTTTATTTGGGTCTGTGCCAATGCTGCAAACAATGACCATTCAACTGTCAGATGAGGTTCCTGTAAACATCGGAAGGCAGAGACTCCACAACATATTTGAGGCATATGATTATGTGAAATGCTCTGTTCACGGCAGACCTGATGAGGATGATTCAGATTAGCATGCATCTAGATGTAACTTGAACTCTAGTAGTGTGATCTTTATGCTTTATCTGGTTGAGACCTGAATGGTGTTACTTAATTTGTTGTTAATTTGGGACTTTCCAAGGTTCTGTGAGTTTCTTTTATGTTCAGAAATTCTCACATGATGGTAGTTTGTCCACCATGAGTGTATATTTCATGAGACGCACTCCAAGAGTGTATATTTGTCTTTTGTGAGATGCACACCATGAGTGTATACATGTCTTTCGTGAGACGCACTCCATGATCGTTATGCTTTATCTGGTTGCAACCTGAACGATTAGAGGTTACTTTGTCGTTAATCATTATGTTATACTGGGGACTTTTCACGATACTGTGACTGTCTTTTTTTATGTTAAGAAATGTCTTAAGTTCCATTTTCATTGTTATTTTCTTTCGCCAGATTTTTTTTCACTTATTCAATTTGCTGATATACTATAAACTTCAAATTCTGACGCTCTATGACAGCGGCTATGGGTACAGATTCTGGAACTGTCCTCGTCGCCGGAGATCACGGAGGTGAGGGTCAGGTGGTGAACCCATTGTCGCCCCTCGATCGAGCTCATGCCGGTCAGCACAATGGCCAAGCTCGTCAACGGCTATCTCGCGAAGGTTGGGACGGGCAGCAACTTCATCAGCTCCTCAAATTCTGGAGCATCGTGATGTTAATCCGACGTACGTGGAACGCACTGATCACGGCATCGAAGAAACGGTGAAAAGCAGTCTCCACGCGACGTCCTCGCAAACTAACTTGACAAAGAAACGCAGGCACACGACGGAGGCGTATGTATGAGGAACCGCGTACCTGAACCAGAACCGATGGAGACAGAACGCCGGTAGGATTCACTGGTACAAAATCACCCTACGGTGGCGGTGAAAAAGGACTTCAGTGGCGGGTATGAGTCCCGCCAAAGAAATGTCTAAAATACCGGGCTTGGACGGGTTGTGTCTAGCCATGTCCCGCGTCACTGTCCCCGTCGTGCCGTAGCCATCGCCGCCCGTCGCCGCCCCCGTGTTTAGAGCCCTGTGCCGCTACTTCCGTGTGCCACTGTGACCTCGAGGTCACCGGATTCGACGCACCCAACCTCGAGGCCGTCGGATCCGTCGCCTCTAGAACACGAGGCCGCCGAATCTACACACAAGGAGGTCAGATCTGGTGCATGCGTGGAGGGAGGGAGGGAGGAGGCCGGTGACGCGAGCTATAACGTTCTATCCCTTTGAGATCGGGCTCGCTTACACGTGGCAGCTCTTTAGAACTTCAAGACTGCTCTCACAGTGAATCTTACAGGTGTTTTGTCTCCATCGGTTTGGAGGTGGACGTTTTGTTCGGAGGCTCAAATTATAATGGTGTCCTTGTCTACGGAAAAACTACCGCTACTGAGGTGAGAAGGGCCACTAAGGGTGTGTCCTTTTTGTGAGGTTTAAATTTTAGTGTTGTCGTATTAATCATTTAAATGTTACTAAATATAAAGTAAATATAAAACTATTTATATAGCTAGAGGCTAATTTATGAGATAATTCTATTAAACTTAATTAAGTTATCATTACAAGATGTTTACGGTTGCACCACATTATCTAATCATAGTCTATTTAGACTTAATAGATTTGTCTCGTTATTTAGCCTAGGGATTATAAAATAAGATTTGTCGTTGGTCTATATTTATTACTTCTAATTTAGTAAAAAAAAAAGAACACAACGAAAAAAAGAACACAAAGGTAGGTGCCGGTGTTTTTAGCCGACAGATGCATTGAGATCGGTTTAAAATGCGGTACCTGTGTTATACGGTGCTACCTCTTGAAGGATGGAAAAAGTTCAAAAGGAAAATAAAAACAAAAACATCTCCAGTCATATAATGAGCTCAAAATGTTGATTTCTTTTTATCATATCTGCCATCAAGGTTACACAAAGCAATTAATATCAAAACAACCTAACTCGTCATCTTTGGGCTACTGCTTTCCTTGCTTGCTGATGTTGCGCCAGTAAGGGTAACTCCTGATCCTGATCCTCTGTTACCTCTCTAAAGTCTGATAAAACTACAGCTGAGCTACTCTTTTTGTAACTACTACCACAAGTATTAAAATGGTTTCTAACAAAATGAAAAGGAAGTTTACTGTGCAACTACAGTCAATGCACCCGACTGAGAGATCAGAAGGGTACCATTACAAGAGAAGCGAAGCTAGCCATGAAACAGCAGTGGCTTCTCCATGTCATGGTCAGCTAGTAGATCGGTCACCATCCTGTCTGCAGCGAGAACCTGCCCTTCTTTCTTCTTTGCCCATAAAACCACATAGAGCCCGGAGAAGAGGAAAACCGTACCCAGTATGCTGCGTCAAACATTAAAATATCAGCTTAGTCTCTGGTACTTACATTTGGTTCAATTAAAAGCGATTTGGTTCAAGTGGAGAGCTCAAATTTAGTTTGTAGCTACAAGGGTTCAGATTTTGGTGATGCATTTTTCAGAACAATTTCAGGATGGCGCCACTTCAATGTTTCGTAGTCTCAGCAGGAATTTATGCCCAGCCAAAGCAAAATCATGGATTGATTTAAGTACCTTCCTGGTTGCATGACTCGGCCGAGGAAGAGTGCAGAGAAGATTGCGGATCCGACGGTCTGCGTCGGGCTGAACATGGAGACCATCACGGGTCCTTTCCTCTCCAGAGCCCACGTCTGGAACATAATGCACGCCGAGCTCACCAGCCCGCCCTGCACCAACCACCAGAGTTTTCACTTTTCAGAATGAGGAGACAGCGCTTGCAACAAGGAACTGACTGGTTCTCTCGCTGACATTGTTTTTGCCATTACCACGAGCACAAGGGAGAGGACGATCTCGAGGCTGATCTGTGGCGTGCCGGGGCTGAACTGCCCCGCCGTGACCACCTGGAACGCTGCGGTCAACACGGCGCCAATCAGCGACGTCACGGAACAGAGCGTGAACGGCGCCGGGAAATGGATCATGGTCGCCGCCTGCATTTGATAATAACTAAACGTGTGAAGAAATCACTACTCCTGCAACACGTCATCATCGGGGTGTGGATAACGACCTGTAGGACAATCGTGGCTGAGAGCACGAGCACCGCGCCGAGGAGGAAGAGGCAGCCGGCCACCCAGTCCCGGTGCGATCGTGCCACGGCGGCGGCGTTGTCTAGCGGTCTGCGCCCCCGTGGCGTGGCCGGACTCTGCAGGACGCTCATGGCAACGGCGCCTCCAAGGCACACCACGGTGCCGAGGATCTTGGCCCTCGTGTACCGGCACCTGAGATCAACCCTCTCGAACCTGCATGCAGCACACGCAAATGCAGACCATATGTTGGCTCAGTACCAAACTTATGCAGGCGAATCTTTTGGTGAATTACGATCTTGAAGAAAATCTCGTGGTGGATTTCTGGGTCGGCGTGAGTACCCGAGACAGCCGGAGACGACGAAGATGATGCCCGGGGCAAGGTTGGGCATGGCGGAGGCGATGGCTGGGGAGGTCATCTTCATGCCGTGCAGCATCAGTGCCTGGAACCCAGTCACCCTGGAAACACAACCAGCATGTACATGCACACAGCGTGGGAACGTTAGGATTTATTGTGGAGAAGAATGTGAAGCAAACTGTTTGTTTGAGAATAATTGACATGACATCATTGTGTATATAATTAAAACCGTGTCATGGATCAAGAACACACATTTGAGCCGTGCACATTAGTGATTAATCGCCAGAGTGAGAGTTTCTTACCCTCCCAGTGCCAGCACGATGAACTCCCGAAGCAGCCGGTTGCTCATCCCAGACGGCCATTTCTTCCTGCTCCAACACATCGCAGTTCGCAGATGAGAATTCATTCGTTGATTAAAAAAGAAAAGACAATGCATGCACGGACGGTTATTTTTCCAGTATGTAACCTCTCTATCTTGAGAGCGAAGGGGAGGGTGAGGATGCCGGTGCAGAGGCTGCCGACGGCGACGAGGAAGAGCGGGTCGAGCCCGAGCGCGAGCACAGGCGTCACCACCACCATGTACGCCGCGCCGCCCAGCTGCACCGCCACCAGCCCCAGCGAGATGGCGCCGTCCTCCCAGCACCCGCGGCCCGACGGCGCTGGCGCTCCGGCCATGCATGCGCGCGTGGTCTCTCCGCACGTCGCGCGGGCGTCGAGCTTGTAATTGCTATTTTTTGGTGGGTCGGAGAGGTCCTGTGCTGTCTCCAGGGATCGTCGTCCTAGTTAATTTCTCAGAAACTAAGCTTAACTGCAGGCCTGCTTAACTGTTAAACTGAAGACGGATAAATATTCACAGAGCGTATCTGGAAAGTAGGTGTAACATCCCAAGAATGCAACCCTATCATTGTAACAAAATTTTACCAAGTTGGAAATTATATTTGAGTTCGGAATAAATTAATTCTTGTGATGTTACTCTGTTCTATATCCAAAAATCATCCGCACTCAATTGATTGAGTCTCATGTCCCATTAAGTGAAAGTCAAGAGTTTGAAATTAACTCAGAATTAGAGGTCAAGAGAAATTGAAGTCAAACGTCAAATTAATCGTAAAAAAGGAGTTTTTGCTGGACGTTAGCTCCCTTGGGCCAAACCACTTTGGGTCTCACGTGCATTGCTTCAGGACCAAGCAACACAACCGAACCAGCCTCGTGGTCCAATCGCTCAAAGAGCAGCAGCAGCCTGGCCCAGGAAGGGAGCCCATACCGGCCCTGCTTGGCCAACGGGAGCTATTCCCGTTTCTTCCTCGCTTCGCCGTACTGTGACGTCGCCATGGCTGCCGAGTCACCGAGACAACCACGCACGCGTGCTGAACCAGCCGCAGCGCTGTGCTTTGCGTGTGAGTCCTGCCGAAGCCTTCAGAAGCCACGACGTGGCAGCATCATGTGCTTTCCCCTCCGCCAAGAAGTGTGCCAACGCACAGGGTGTCGCCGACCCGCGTCGACTTGGTCAGATGCCGAGGCAAGGAAGTGTGACAACGCTCCAGGGCAAGGAAGAAGCTGTTGGCCGCCATCCCAGTTCGGCCTCAAGTTCGAGATCGTCTGTCGCCCACCTCCTCTGGTCATCCGGTGAGAACCGAGAACTTGCTACTGTTTTGTTACCTGCATCTCGTGACGTCTCCGATCGCTGAGTTTGGGAGATTTAAGTAAATACGACTCTATACTTCATAAAATACGATTTTCTCCAATGTCTTTAATAATATAGGATTCTTATATCAATGTCTTTTTATTCTTTAGATACATAGATACTACTTAGAATTTAGATATCGTGAAATAATATTTTTATCTCTCTTCTTCTATCTTGTTATCAGGGCATCTAAGAACAGCACCTAGCCTTGCTCTGTGCTATTGTGGGCACCAGCAGTTAGCCACATCTTTCCTCCTTACACTCCAGGTGCTCATTCGGCCTTGAGTCTTGTTGTGGTGCGCTCCAAAGTTCGAAACCACGAAATAACTACCTTCCTGTTGTTGCAATTTCACGTTTCAAAGCAAAAATTTCAAGTTCTAATGCAACAATTCCAAGCACCAATACAGTTGAACCATGGAGCAGCACAATTGTTTCTTGCTGGAGCCTATCGACAACGAGATTACGTCGGAATTGCGAGCCATGGGAGCTGCAACTCTATGAGGTGGCCCGCGCCCTGGAATAATGAAGATGAACACTACATGAGAACACGAGACCGAGCACGGGAAAGTTGGAAACTTTGATTGCCGGTAATGGAGGCAAGCTTTGCCCTAGGCAAGTAACGCTCAGCAAGGTGGGTGGTGCGGCTCTGGAGATGCGCGCGTGCAACGGGGATGCAGAGGTGGCGACGCACGGCGGTGATGCTGTAAACGGCGGCGGTGGCAGCAACGACATGACATCGCTAGGGTTCAGAGGCACGAGCACGAGGCGTGGCTGCGAGCATGTGAGCGAGTGGTGGCAGGTGAGCGATGACATGTGTGACTGCACGGGGCGAGGCGGAAGCTTGGGTGAGCAGCGGTGAGAGCTCGGTCGTCGACGGCAGCATGGGCGAGAGCATGTTCTTGGTGTCGAGGGTGAACAAAGATGAAGCCAAAAAGTCAATTCTCGATTTTGACCAAAGGTCAAAGAGTATGGACGACCAAGATTGAATCAAGGTAGGATCTACGGTCACGGATTAAAGTGATATTATCGTTTCAACTATAGTGACTAGATAGTAAGGTCTCTGGACCGGATAGTCCTATCAGTTTCAAGTGTGCTGGAAACCACACAGACCGGATGGTACGGTCTACGGTCTTAAGAACCGTATTGTCTAGTCTCTATGACCAGATTGCCTCAAAACACTGTGCACTAGGGCACTGACCGGACTGTACGATCCCTATAGCGGAGTGTATGGTCACTACCAGAATTTCGCTGAATCAAGGAATTTCTCTAATTTTCAAATGCCCTTACTCAACACTCAAATAAACACCGCACTTAAAGCATGAAGGGAATTCTCAACCACTCCTTTTTAAATAGTGGCCTTTCATGACCAAATAAGAACCAAAACAAATAAGAACCAATTGGGTATGTATGAGTCTTAGTCCATGAACCGCGCGAGTAGGTTTAACCTCGGAGTTCATAAGAGCTTGCTCAATGGGCATGAAGCACAATCCTTTCCTTTGGTCGCAGTTATGGAGATGTATTCTCATATAGATCGTGAGGCACAAATTTCTCCAAGTGTGACAAGCCTCCTTTGTGTTTCCAATATGATGCATGCAATAAGCATTTTGTAAATGCAATGGAATTTAGACAATGCAAATAATATTAAACTAGACACAAAGAAAACCTAACAATGTCAAGTTTGAACCCCTCTCAAGCTTAATCACTATAAGTCATACCCTTGCCTTGAGAGAAGTCAAACCACCATCTCAAGCACTCCCACTTTCTTATAGCTATCTTGAGTGGGTTAGACATTGACTAATTTTTATGTGCTTTTCTTTTAGTTATTTACACATGCATGATTGCAAAACATACTAATCACAAAGGAGTACTAGTTACCATGCGATGAAAGAAAAGAAAGAACACACTATAACTACCACGGATACCTCCCTCATGAGTAGATATGACATTGAAGTCCATATTACTTGTGGTGGACTTCACTTGATCTTCAAGTAAGCTCCTGGTCCACCACCGCCACCATCATCTAGGTCTAGTTCTTGGACACCCACTTGTACTTAGTTGACCTCTCAAGATCAACAATGCACTTAGGCACCCATATGCTCTTGACCTTTCTCTTCTTGTTTGGTGGTTCTAAAGCCTTTGCTTTCACCTTAATATCCTTGTCCCTAAAAAGCTTAAAATGGGTGTTCTTATGGAACAAGTTAGCGTTAGGCAAAATAATGGAATTTCTCACCATAGGACATTCCTTTATGGTGTGGCCGTCCTTGCAACACCTCTCGCAATAGTAGTCATCCACTAGTTGGGGCTTGACCCAAGTAGGGATGAAGTCACTCTTCCCGATGGTGTCGATGATGGCGGGATATAAACCAAGACCACGATGGGAGTTGTTGTCCACAATACTCCTCCCAAGAATTTTCTTGTGGATGGCTCTACCATGTGCAAGCTTCTCAAAGCCATCCATCACCATCTTTCTCTCTTCCTTGAGTTGATGATATTCCTTCAAAATAGAGGGCTCAATAGAAGAAACCTCAATCGAGGTGGTTAGTTCATCACACATTGTAGAAGCATCGCTCTTTGATGAACTAGAGGATAGAGAGGCAAGATCATCAACATTGATGGCCTTAAAGTAAGTTCAAGGGTCTCATACTTCTCACGTAGCCCTACATGATCATCCTTGAGTTTGTCATATCTCTTGTTCAGGGCCTCATGAGAAGTGACAAGGTCCTGGAGCTCACTCTCAAGATCACCAATATGGTCCTTAGCCAACTTACACTCTTTTCTTACCACTTCCAACATCTTGGACTTCTTGACGATGATGTCGCGAGCTTGCTCAAGCATACTCCAAAGCTCGATGTAGGAGAGCTCCTCATCATCGCTGTTGTCGTTGCTCTCATCCTCACTCTCTCCAAGTTGGCTCGTGGTCATGAGGCACGTGGAAGGTGGAGGAAGAGCTCGACGTAGAGTGGTTCTTGTCATGGCTAGACCGACCACTTCTTCATCTTCACTTGAGGAAGAGGATGTTTCACTTAAGTTGTTGCTTGTCCACTCTCCAACAAGGGTCTAGCATGAGAACTTCTTTTTGAGCTCTTTGCCTTTGCCCTTGTCCTTGTTGAAGTACCTCTTCTTCTTGTGCTTAGCTTTGGGATCTTTTTCTTTTTCATCACTTGAGTCTTGAGCTTTGAATGTTTCTTTCTTGGGCTTGGGGCAATCTCGAACAAAGTGGTTCTTGGAGCCACAGTTTAAGCACTTTCCCTTGGACTTGGAGGAAAACTTGTTCTTGAAAGTCTTCATCTTTCTCATGAGAAGTGCCAAGTCCTCACTCAAGTCATCTTCATCATCATCTTCTTCTTCAATCACCACCTTCTTCTTGCTCTTCTTGCTCTTGACAAGCTCTTGCTTCTCAGCTTGAAGAGCTAGGTTGGATGGTTGAGGATCATCCAAACCCAAATGATAGCTCTCAAAGGAAGTGATCTTCCCAAGCACTTCTTTGATGATTATTGTCTTGAGGTCACCTTGAAAGGTCAAGGTGATGGTGGATTCAACTTGGGATCTTTGAATAGCTTCACGAATCTTCTAATCATCTCAACGGGCTTGAGCTTGAAGTCATCCCCAAGAACATTGATCTCCTCCACCAATACATGAAAGCAAGAATACATAGTGTTAGCTCTCTCATATGGCAATCTAGTGAAGTTATCATACTTGTTCTTTAGCATATAGTATCTTTCCTCTTTTATATCATGAGTGCCCTCATGAATGCTCTTGATCTCAGTTCAAATACTATATGTTGTCGAACTAGCATCCAATCTAGCAAAGATATCCTTAGTAATGCATGCAAATAGAGCATTCTTGACCTTAGCGTTGTGCTTAATGAAATTAGGATCTAGCGGATTCATGTTCGCATCCAAATCATGGGTCACCTTCCATATCTCTAGATCAAGGGACTCAAGGTAGGCTTGCATACGAGCCTTCTAATAGTTGTAGTCCTCACCATTGAATATGGGAACACTCCACATCTCTACCGGCATCCTTACTCAAGGTGGTGAAGCCTCTAGATTGAGCACTTGGCTTTGATACCAATTGTAAAGATCGAAGGCGTACCGAGTGGGCGGGGGTGAATCGGTAAGCCGACTACAATCAACAAATGCTAGTAATTCATCCACTAAACCCTAGAAGTAGTTTCAACCTAACAATTATAGGAGGCCAAAACCCTACACATGCTAGTGTTTATGATGTGAACAATGCGGAAGCTAAGCCACACTAGCCTATGCAAGCCACAAGTCAACCTATTCATTAGAGCACACAATTGTCGAATAGTAAAGAGGGGGTTAAGGAATGCTCATGATTTTTTCTCGAGGTCTTGATAAGATGGTGCCTTCCCCTAATCCTCTTTGGACCACTCCCGCCGGAGTGCCGGTCCCTCCCGCCACCAAGTGGAGTTCTCGCACACGAGCCCGTAATCACTCCTGGAGTGAAGACATGGTTGCGTCACCGCTACCACCAAGGTGCAAGATCGCCTCCCTCGAGAACTTGCTAGACTCCCTAAGCCGACACGACCGCTCACTATGGATGCCTCTTTCAACGGCGGGCTCAAACTGTGTACAAACGTGTGACGGCCTTCACAACCAATCATGATAGACTCAATCACCGACACCTAACCGGTCTAGTTCTCACCATAGACCAAGAGTAACAACCTAGATCACACTCTCAAGGACACCCTAGCTTTAGATGTGAATAAATGCTTGTGTTACTCTCTCTAACACTCTCAAGATCTTCAAATCTCCTTCTAGTGCTCCTCTCTTTTCCTCTTGGCTCCCTACTGATTCTCCCACCTAATCTATGGGCCAAGGGAGGTCTCCAAGACCACAACAACAATCTTATATAGGCTTCCACCTTAAACTAGTTGTTGCTGCACGAAATCAGCTTTCTAGACATATAGACCATATAGTCCGGTCTCTGCCAGATCGGACTGTCCGATCTCCTTCTGGGCGGCTGTTGACGGCTGTTAAGTACCATTTTCAACCGTCAACTATACTCAAATAAAGGAGAGTTTGGCATTTCATACACGCATGCTTTATCACAATAATATAGTTCCACTTGTACTTGGAGAACTTTGTGCATGCAGGAGGAAATGTGAAGGAAACACCTCAAAAGGCAAGAAAACACACTTTCGACCAATCAGAGAGTGCCACATGGACGTCACACGGATTGAAGGGCCCATTTTCAGCTCTTAACCGACGTAACTCCCTGTAATACCGTGGGAACCGACCTCAGGACCCAGCTGCCAGCCTCCCCAAGAAAGCACAGGCCAGGAGGGGCCACCCCCAGGTCGGCCGACCTGGTCAGGTCGGCCGACCCAGCCGGGCGCCCTCTCCGCCTGGGCTTCCACGTGTTGGCTCCTCCGCGACTCCTGATGACGGTTTGAGATGCCTTCCGTGGCGGTTACGCTCCCTTGCCGACCTATTGAGGCTATAAATAGGAGGGTGTGCCTTCACATTCAACACACACCACAAGAAGCATTTCTCTCTTGCTAGTAGTAGTTCTTGGAGTTTTAGTGGAGTTAGGCTGAGTCTAGAGCTCTCTAGTCCCAAGTCTTCACTTGGAATTGGTATGGCTCTTGTATCTTTTCCCTTTTGTAAGACTTTACTCTTATCAATATATATATCTTTTCTATATAGTTGTGCTTGGGTCATGAGTTTCTTGTTTGATTTTGTGATCCATATATGTGATAGTATAGTCTACTTGTGTGATAGTAGTTTATATTTATTATACTACTATTGTCATGCTAGTTATATACCGTCACTATAGTCTAGTTTATATGTTATAGTCTTTATGCTTAGTTTTAGCTGATAAAGTATAGCATGGGTTTGGTGATCGTATTCGTACGGTAGCTCTGCCTCGTTAATAGTAATCGCGGAGGGGCAGAGTGCTCTTTGGTCATGCAAGTATGGTACTTGGGTGACTGATTTGCATCAATTATTCGTTAGTCTACTGGTTCGTTGAGGTAGGCGGCAGGTGGTGACAGCCCTGTCCGTCCTTTGAAATCCTCCCCGCTAGGCTAGTGCGTAGGCTCTTGGCGGAAGTCGCCTGTGGATGCAGGGGTAAGTCCGTGCCTGAAGTGCTATACTATTGACTGCTGAACCTGAGTGTGGGTCTGTATGTATTCTACTTAGGCTATGCAACTGTATAGGAATGTATAGTAGGAGTAGCTGAGCCTAGTCTTTCCTCCACTAGACTTTATTTAGTAGGAATCTTCTGTGTGTGTCACACTACCCGGTTATTATCATGTACCCGCCTGTCTTGGTTAAGATATCCTTGCTAATTGTTAACATGATCTTATATGTTAGTAACGCTTCTTGATCATACCCTTCCTTTGGGATAAACAAATACGATACCCTGAATACTTCCGGGTGAAATGCTACAGCGGTATTCTCCGTGCGCTTGCGGATTTTACCTACTTGACTCTGGGACATATTAGTGAACCGTTTCTGGCCCCGTGCCGGGAATGATTTATTAATATGGCTTAGCAAAAGTCAACAAGCATTTCTGGCGCCGTTGCCGGGGAAGGCGTATGATTCAAGAAAAATTACTAATGTATATAGTAGTGTTGCAATTAGTAAGGCTATCTCCTAGGCAGGCTAACCTTGCTTTGTTTTCTGCATTTTGTATGAAAACAGGGTAGTGTATGACTGGTTTCGACTTGCCGACAAACTTCACTGAAGATCCTGAGTCACTCCTGAGAAGGACACGAGCTAGGCTCACCCCTCCTCGTAAGGAGACTCGGCCAATCGAACCTGTCATTCCCGCACCATCAAGCTCTGAGCAAATGGCCGACAAGACCCTCCGCGAGTTCTCCGCTCCCTCCGCTGCCAACATCCCTACGGGACCAGCTGGCAATGTGGGAGATGCGAACTTCGAGATCAAGACCGGTCTCATCACCATGGTGCAGGCTAGCCCATTCTGTGGGAAAGCCAATGAGGACGCTAGTGCTCATCTCCAGCAATTCCTGGAGATTTGCAACACGTTCAAAATGAAGGACGTCACCCCCGACGCTGTTCGCCTTCGACTGTTCCCGTTCTCTCTCCTTGGGAGAGCGAGACAGTGGTTCTACGCAAACCCTGAAGCTGTGAACACTTGGGAGAAGTGTTCAGCTGCGTTCCTTGCAAAGTTCTTCCCGCTGGGCAAGACCAATGCCCTCCGCGGAAGGATCTCAAGCTTCCAGCAGGAGTCAAAGGAGTCGATTCCTGAGGCATGGGAGAGGCTCCAGGAGTACATCCTGGCATGTCCCCACCACGGGATGGATGATTGGCTGATCATCCAGAACTTCTACAACGGGCTTACTCCGTCGGCCCGCGACCACCTCGACGCTGCTGCTGGTGGAGCCTTCTTCTCGCTCACTGTGAGCAAGGCAAAAGATTTGATCGAGAAGATGGTGTCCAACCAAGGTTGGAATGAAGAGCGCCTCCAACCTCGCCAGCGAGGCATGCACTCCGTCAAGGAGGTTGACATGCTCGCCGCCAAGATTGACCTTCTCATGAAGAAGATGGACGACCAAGCCAATGGAGAAGTGAAAGCCCTAGACGCTCGTATGACTTGCGAGGTCTGTGGCAACACGGGACACTCGGGCAATGACTGCCCTGAGACCCGTGAGGACGCAATGTTCATGGGCAACAACAACAACAACGGCTACCGTCCACAAGGAGGTCAAAGTTGGGGTCCACCACGTCCCAACTACCAAGGAGGTAACTCTGGCAACTTCTCTGGTTTTAATTCCGGTTATAATCAGCCGTCCTTGAAAGATCTTGTGCTTGGTCAAGCTAAGGTTAATGAAAACATCAGTAAAAAGCTTGCCACCACTGATAGGACTCTTGAGAGCATCCACACTAAGATAGAGGGTGTTTCCTCTGCTCTCAAGAATCAGCTGAGCTTTAATAAAATGATAGAAACCCAATTAGCTCAGTTAGCTGCTGCTGTTCCTACTGCTGAGTCGGGGAAAATCCCGGGGCAACCCGAGACCCCCTTAGAAAATGTTAATGCGGTTACCACGAGAGGAGGTAAGTCCACTCGGGATCCGCCATACCCTAACCATGCAGGAAAGGACACATCAGCTGAGAAGCCGGCAGAAGAAGAAGAACTGCCGCCCAGGAAAACGGCCCCACATGAGTTCTATGACACGAACCTCATGCCGTTTCCTGAAAGAAGAAGGAAGCCCACCGTGGACGAGCAGTTCACACGCTTCGTTGAGGTGATCCAGAAGCTGCACATCAACGTGCCCTTGCTGGATGCGATACAAGTACCCACGTACGCTCGCTACCTCAAGGATCTTATCAGCAACAAGCGCCCACTACCGACCTCAAAAATTGTCAAACTGACGGAAGAGTGTAGCGCTGCTATACTCAACCGGCTTCCTGAGAAGAAGAAAGATCCAGGGTGTCCCACGATTACCTGCTCGATCGGGACACAGAACTTCGACCATGCCTTATGTGATCTTGGGGCAAGTGTGAGCGTCATGCCGAAGGATGTCTTCGACAAGCTCAACTACACCACACTATCCCCCACGCCGATGCAGCTGCAGCTGGCCGATTCGACGGTCCGCTATCCGGCGGGGATCGCCGAAGATATTCCGGTGAAAATCCGGGATTGCTTCATCCCCGTCGACTTCGTAGTGCTTGATATGGACGTCGGGAAGAGCACACCGCTCATCCTAGGACGCCCATTTCTCAGCACTGCGGATGCTCGCATCGATGTAGGAGCCGGAGAAATCCGCTTCCACATCAATGGCAAGGAGGAGAAGTTTGACTTTCGGCCAAGGAAAGAACAATGCAACATGATCCGTATCAAGTACGGGCCGAACCCAAGCAACATCAAGGAAGTGGAGGTCACTCCGCCAAAGAAGGACAGCCTCATCACATTCATGAAGAACTTCCTTGAGAAGGAAAAGGCTGCACAACAACAACTGATGAAGGCAAGGAGGCAAAGGTCACACATTAAGCAACAGCCTCCGAAGTCCACAAGGCAGCAACCTCCGAGGTCTGCAAAGAAACAGGCTGTGAAGCCTGCAAAACCGCAGCCTCTGAAGCCCGAGAAGCCACCGACCGCAACAAAGACCAAGAAGGTGTGGCGAACGAAACAAGAAGCATCATCCGTGTCTTCATCTCCGGGACCGGACAACGCTTCATCGAGCTGAACGCCGGAGAAAAGTCCCGCTCGTCGGACTTTAAAAGGTGAGTCCTCGCCGGGAGGTTAAACCGGTAGTTATCCATATTTGCTCTTTTAATTGCATATTTGCTTTCCACCACATTTTGATTTTTCCCGACCACTGCATTTCTGCATTTTTGAATTTTTCCAGCCACCATGGAATTTTTCAAAACTCATTTGCATTTTTGAAAATTTAGAAAATAGGTTTTTGGGCTTTCCATTTTGAAAAGATTTTTTGTCGAGCTTTTTGAGCAAAAAGGCAGCAGGGGACAAATCCCCTAGCCGTTGGGGAACACATAGGAAAAAGGGGGCTGCCAGGAGGCCCACCTGCCAGGTCGGCCGACCTGGTGGGATCGGCCGACCCCCTGGCCCCACCTTTTCCTGTGCTCCTTTCTCCCAACGGCTATATGGCCGTTGCTCTGTCTCTTTCTAACGGCCATCTTGCTTCCTTGGCTATAAAAACCGCCCAGGAGGGGGAGCTTCACCATTCCAAGCTCATCTTTCACTCCCCTCCTTTGCTCACTTGTTGCTCTCCCAAAATTTCGTGTTCTTCAACTTTACTACAGCCCCAAAAACCCAAAAAAATATTTCCCCTCTGTTTTAGTGCATTTGCAAGTTGTTGTGAGAAGAAAACCAATTTCGGAGAAGCTCGGGTTTGTCGTTTTCACTAACGCTCACCCGAACACTTGTTCGATCTTGTTTTTGTTCTTGTCTTGTGTTTGTTCTTGTGTGCAGCCATGTTCAAACGAATAAAGCAAGTCGCCGGAATCAAGCGGAGAAAAAGCACTCGTGCAAGCACGAGTCAAGCATCCTCCGTCAATTTCAGCGACAACCAATTCTGCCAGCTGAACGCGATGATGGCTCAGAATCAGAACAATTGGGATGCCTTCTTCCGCTCCCAAAGCTACGACCCGAACCAGCAGATATGAGCAAGAACAAGCTTGGGGGAGGACCCCCCTTCTCACGGTAACTTGTATCTTTCCCCTTTTCTTTATTTCTTGCATTTGCTAAATCTGAAAATCCATAAAAATTTGCAAAACATAAAAAGAACAAAAATATTTCCCTTTTTCATGCGCGGTATGAATGTGTATAATTTTCCTATGTTGAGATGATGAATAGTTGCTCTGTCCTTTATTCCTCTCTAATGCTAGTTTACAACTTAGTACTCTCTCAAGAGTTAGGTTTGTTGGTAAATCTTGCCTTGAACTTGAATCTTGTGGGTAGCATATGCATTCTCTAGTTCTAAGTTGTTGAGAGGTATGATATGATAGATAGGGCTGCTATGATCTTGCTCAACGTAAAGCTTGAATTCCGGAGTTTTATTTTTCAAAATGACAAATTGATAAGTTCCTCAATGATGAAATTCCCACCACAGCCATATGTAGTGTTTGAAAACCTTTACACATATGCTGCTTGTTTCACATTGAGCTTAGTCAAAATTGTTGTGACCCTAGTAGAACTCTTTTCATGCTTTCTTGATCAAGATCATATACACACATCCACCGCCATGAGCTATCCTTCTAAATCAAGAAGATAGCATCCACCATATCCACCATATCCACCGTGAGCTATTCTTCTACACCGGAAGAAAGCCACTATCCATCCATCTATCCAAAGAAACACTCCATATATCCATTGCAAAATTCCTCTCTCAAAGTATTCATTGCAAACTAGGACTATGGCTATGCAAAAAAAAAAAAAAAAGAAAAGAAAAAAAAAATGCTCAAAAAAGAGAGCAAGCAAAAGGTAGCCATAGCCTAGAAACTCCAAAAGAGAGAAGGAAAATTCAAAAAGGAGTTATTTCTTCCCATCCACCATTCCTCCGTTCTCCCACACACTTGCACATCTTGATCAAGATTGTTTGAATTGATGTTTTTCTTGGATCCGGTCTTTTGACATAGCAATATTATGTGAACATGAGTGCTTCATATATCCCTACCTTGAGCTCCACATAAAGCCTTATTTAGAAGTAGGTGATTATAGGCAACACTTTGCCTCGGTGAGGAATCATACACATATTGAGTGATCCGAGAGAATCATTTGAGGAACTTGGTTTTTATTTTCAAAATCTTTTGAAAACCTCCGGAACAACATAGCGGAATCTAGAGCAAGTGATTGGTGCCCTGCAATTGTTCTATCTCTCAACCGCTCAAGACAATGAGGTGTAAGAGCTCCATGGATCAAGGTAAATGGGTAAGTTATGCGCCAATATATTTAATTCTAGGAAGAGTACTTTGTTGTGCGCATATTATTATTGAGGAATAGGACATTGTAGCAACTCCTGATCAACAACTTAAGTTTATCTTTGCTTCGGGACGAGCAAAGGGTAAGCTTGGGGGAGTTTGTTGACGGCTGTTAAGTACCATTTTCAACCGTCAACTATACTCAAATAAAGGAGAGTTTGGCATTTCATACACGCATGCTTTATCACAATAATATAGTTCCACTTGTACTTGGAGAACTTTGTGCATGCAGGAGGAAATGTGAAGGAAACACCTCAAAAGGCAAGAAAACACACTTTCGACCAATCAGAGAGTGCCACATGGACGTCACACGGATTGAAGGGCCCATTTTCAGCTCTTAACCGACGTAACTCCCTGTAATACCGCGGGAACCGACCTCAGGACCCACCTGCCAGCCTCCCCAAGAAAGCACAGGCCAGGAGGGGCCACCCCCAGGTCGGCCGACCTGGTCAGGTCGGCCGACCCAGCCGGGCGCCCTCTCCGCCTGGGCTTCCACGTGTTGGCTCCTCCGCGACTCCTGATGACGGTTTGAGATGCCTTCCGTGGCGGTTACGCTCCCTTGCCGACCTATTGAGGCTATAAATAGGAGGGTGTGCCTTCACATTCAACACACACCACAAGAAGCATTTCTCTCTTGCTAGTAGTAGTAATTGGAGTTTTAGTGGAGTTAGGCTGAGTCTAGAGCTCTCTAGTCCCAAGTCTTCACTTGGAATTGGTATGGCTCTTGTATCTTTTCCCTTTTGTAAGACTTTACTCTTATCAATATATATATCTTTTCTATATAGTTGTGCTTGGGTCATGAGTTTCTTGTTTGATTTTGTGATCCATATATGTGATAGTATAGTCTACTTGTGTGATAGTAGTTTATATTTATTATACTACTATTGTCATGCTAGTTATATACCGTCACTATAGTCTAGTTTATATGTTATAGTCTTTATGCTTAGTTTTAGCTGATAAAGTATAGCATGGGTTTGGTGATCGTATTCGTACGGTAGCTCTGCCTCGTTAATAGTAATCGCGGAGGGGCAGAGTGCTCTTTGGTCATGCAAGTATGGTACTTGGGTGACTGATTTGCATCAATTATTCGTTAGTCTACTGGTTCGTTGAGGTAGGCGGCAGGTGGTGACAGCCCTGTCCGTCCTTTGAAATCCTCCCCGCTAGGCTAGTGCGTAGGCTCTTGGCGGAAGTCGCCTGTGGATGCAGGGGTAAGTCCGTGCCTGAAGTGCTATACTATTGACTGCTGAACCTGAGTGTGGGTCTGTATGTATTCTACTTAGGCTATGCAACTGTATAGGAATGTATAGTAGGAGTAGCTGAGCCTAGTCTTTCCTCCACTAGACTTTATTTAGTAGGAATCTTCTGTGTGTGTCACACTACCCGGTTATTATCATGTACCCGCCTGTCTTGGTTAAGATATCCTTGCTAATTGTTAACATGATCTTATATGTTAGTAACGCTTCTTGATCATACCCTTCCTTTGGGATAAACAAATACGATACCCTGAATACTTCCGGGTGAAATGCTACAGCGGTATTCTCCGTGCGCTTGCGGATTTTACCTACTTGACTCTGGGACATATTAGTGAACCGTTTCTGGCCCCGTGCCGGGAATGATTTATTAATATGGCTTAGCAAAAGTCAACAAGCATTTCTGGCGCCGTTGCCGGGGAAGGCGTATGATTCAAGAAAAATTACTAATGTATATAGTAGTGTTGCAATTAGTAAGGCTATCTCCTAGGCAGGCTAACCTTGCTTTGTTTTCTGCATTTTGTATGAAAACAGGGTAGTGTATGACTGGTTTCGACTTGCCGACAAACTTCACTGAAGATCCTGAGTCACTCCTGAGAAGGACACGAGCTAGGCTCACCCCTCCTCGTAAGGAGACTCGGCCAATCGAACCTGTCATTCCCGCACCATCAAGCTCTGAGCAAATGGCCGACAAGACCCTCCGCGAGTTCTCCGCTCCCTCCGCTGCCAACATCCCTACGGGACTAGCTGGCAATGTGGGAGATGCGAACTTCGAGATCAAGACCGGTCTCATCACCATGGTGCAGGCTAGCCCATTCTGTGGGAAAGCCAATGAGGACGCTAGTGCTCATCTCCAGCAATTCCTGGAGATTTGCAACACGTTCAAAATGAAGGACGTCACCCCCGACGCTGTTCGCCTTCGACTGTTCCCGTTCTCTCTCCTTGGGAGAGCGAGACAGTGGTTCTACGCAAACCCTGAAGCTGTGAACACTTGGGAGAAGTGTTCAGCTGCGTTCCTTGCAAAGTTCTTCCCGCTGGGCAAGACCAATGCCCTCCGCGGAAGGATCTCAAGCTTCCAGCAGGAGTCAAAGGAGTCGATTCCTGAGGCATGGGAGAGGCTCCAGGAGTACATCCTGGCATGTCCCCACCACGGGATGGATGATTGGCTGATCATCCAGAACTTCTACAACGGGCTTACTCCGTCGGCCCGCGACCACCTCGACGCTGCTGCTGGTGGAGCCTTCTTCTCGCTCACTGTGAGCAAGGCAAAAGATTTGATCGAGAAGATGGTGTCCAACCAAGGTTGGAATGAAGAGCGCCTCCAACCTCGCCAGCGAGGCATGCACTCCGTCAAGGAGGTTGACATGCTCGCCGCCAAGATTGACCTTCTCATGAAGAAGATGGACGACCAAGCCAATGGAGAAGTGAAAGCCCTAGACGCTCGTATGACTTGCGAGGTCTGTGGCAACACGGGACACTCGGGCAATGACTGCCCTGAGACCCGTGAGGACGCAATGTTCATGGGCAACAACAACAACAACGGCTACCGTCCACAAGGAGGTCAAAGTTGGGGTCCACCACGTCCCAACTACCAAGGAGGTAACTCTGGCAACTTCTCTGGTTTTAATTCCGGTTATAATCAGCCCTCCTTGAAAGATCTTGTGCTTGGTCAAGCTAAGGTTAATGAAAACATCAGTAAAAAGCTTGCCACCACTGATAGGACTCTTGAGAGCATCCACACTAAGATAGAGGGTGTTTCCTCTGCTCTCAAGAATCAGCTGAGCTTTAATAAAATGATAGAAACCCAATTAGCTCAGTTAGCTGCTGCTGTTCCTACTGCTGAGTCGGGGAAAATCCCGGGGCAACCCGAGACCCCCTTAGAAAATGTTAATGCGGTTACCACGAGAGGAGGTAAGTCCACTCGGGATCCGCCATACCCTAACCATGCAGGAAAGGACACATCAGCTGAGAAGCCGGCAGAAGAAGAAGAACTGCCGCCCAGGAAAACGGCCCCACATGAGTTCTATGACACGAACCTCATGCCGTTTCCTGAAAGAAGAAGGAAGCCCACCGTGGACGAGCAGTTCACACGCTTCGTTGAGGTGATCCAGAAGCTGCACATCAACGTGCCCTTGCTGGATGCGATACAAGTACCCACGTACGCTCGCTACCTCAAGGATCTTATCAGCAACAAGCGCCCACTACCGACCTCAAAAATTGTCAAACTGACGGAAGAGTGTAGCGCTGCTATACTCAACCGGCTTCCTGAGAAGAAGAAAGATCCAGGGTGTCCCACGATTACCTGCTCGATCGGGACACAGAACTTCGACCATGCCTTATGTGATCTTGGGGCAAGTGTGAGCGTCATGCCGAAGGATGTCTTCGACAAGCTCAACTACACCACACTATCCCCCACGCCGATGCAGCTGCAGCTGGCCGATTCGACGGTCCGCTATCCGGCGGGGATCGCCGAAGATATTCCGGTGAAAATCCGGGATTGCTTCATCCCCGTCGACTTCGTAGTGCTTGATATGGACGTCGGGAAGAGCACACCGCTCATCCTAGGACGCCCATTTCTCAGCACTGCGGATGCTCGCATCGATGTAGGAGCCGGAGAAATCCGCTTCCACATCAATGGCAAGGAGGAGAAGTTTGACTTTCGGCCAAGGAAAGAACAATGCAACATGATCCGTATCAAGTACGGGCCGAACCCAAGCAACATCAAGGAAGTGGAGGTCACTCCGCCAAAGAAGGACAGCCTCATCACATTCATGAAGAACTTCCTTGAGAAGGAAAAGGCTGCACAACAACAACTGATGAAGGCAAGGAGGCAAAGGTCACACATTAAGCAACAGCCTCCGAAGTCCACAAGGCAGCAACCTCCGAGGTCTGCAAAGAAACAGGCTGTGAAGCCTGCAAAACCGCAGCCTCTGAAGCCCGAGAAGCCACCGACCGCAACAAAGACCAAGAAGGTGTGGCGAACGAAACAAGAAGCATCATCCGTGTCTTCATCTCCGGGACCGGACAACGCTTCATCGAGCTGAACGCCGGAGAAAAGTCCCGCTCGTCGGACTTTAAAAGGTGAGTCCTCGCCGGGAGGTTAAACCGGTAGTTATCCATATTTGCTCTTTTAATTGCATATTTGCTTTCCACCACATTTTGATTTTTCCCGACCACTGCATTTCTGCATTTTTGAATTTTTCCAGCCACCATGGAATTTTTCAAAACTCATTTGCATTTTTGAAAATTTAGAAAATAGGTTTTTGGGCTTTCCATTTTGAAAAGATTTTTTGTCGAGCTTTTTGAGCAAAAAGGCAGCAGGGGACAAATCCCCTAGCCGTTGGGGAACACATAGGAAAAAGGGGGCTGCCAGGAGGCCCACCTGCCAGGTCGGCCGACCTGGTGGGATCGGCCGACCCCCTGGCCCCACCTTTTCCTGTGCTCCTTTCTCCCAACGGCTATATGGCCGTTGCTCTGTCTCTTTCTAACGGCCATCTTGCTTCCTTGGCTATAAAAACCGCCCAGGAGGGGGAGCTTCACCATTCCAAGCTCATCTTTCACTCCCCTCCTTTGCTCACTTGTTGCTCTCCCAAAATTTCGTGTTCTTCAACTTTACTACAGCCCCAAAAACCCAAAAAAATATTTCCCCTCTGTTTTAGTGCATTTGCAAGTTGTTGTGAGAAGAAAACCAATTTCGGAGAAGCTCGGGTTTGTCGTTTTCACTAACGCTCACCCGAACACTTGTTCGATCTTGTTTTTGTTCTTGTCTTGTGTTTGTTCTTGTGTGCAGCCATGTTCAAACGAATAAAGCAAGTCGCCGGAATCAAGCGGAGAAAAAGCACTCGTGCAAGCACGAGTCAAGCATCCTCCGTCAATTTCAGCGACAACCAATTCTGCCAGCTGAACGCGATGATGGCTCAGAATCAGAACAATTGGGATGCCTTCTTCCGCTCCCAAAGCTACGACCCGAACCAGCAGATATGAGCAAGAACAAGCTTGGGGGAGGACCCCCCTTCTCACGGTAACTTGTATCTTTCCCCTTTTCTTTATTTCTTGCATTTGCTAAATCTGAAAATCCATAAAAATTTGCAAAACATAAAAAGAACAAAAATATTTCCCTTTTTCATGCGCGGTATGAATGTGTATAATTTTCCTATGTTGAGATGATGAATAGTTGCTCTGTCCTTTATTCCTCTCTAATGCTAGTTTACAACTTAGTACTCTCTCAAGAGTTAGGTTTGTTGGTAAATCTTGCCTTGAACTTGAATCTTGTGGGTAGCATATGCATTCTCTAGTTCTAAGTTGTTGAGAGGTATGATATGATAGATAGGGCTGCTATGATCTTGCTCAACGTAAAGCTTGAATTCCGGAGTTTTATTTTTCAAAATGACAAATTGATAAGTTCCTCAATGATGAAATTCCCACCACAGCCATATGTAGTGTTTGAAAACCTTTACACATATGCTGCTTGTTTCACATTGAGCTTAGTCAAAATTGTTGTGACCCTAGTAGAACTCTTTTCATGCTTTCTTGATCAAGATCATATACACACATCCACCGCCATGAGCTATCCTTCTAAATCAAGAAGATAGCATCCACCATATCCACCATATCCACCGTGAGCTATTCTTCTACACCGGAAGAAAGCCACTATCCATCCATCTATCCAAAGAAACACTCCATATATCCATTGCAAAATTCCTCTCTCAAAGTATTCATTGCAAACTAGGACTATGGCTATGCAAAAAAAAAAAAGAAAAGAAAAAAAAATGCTCAAAAAAGAGAGCAAGCAAAAGGTAGCCATAGCCTAGAAACTCCAAAAGAGAGAAGGAAAATTCAAAAAGGAGTTATTTCTTCCCATCCACCATTCCTCCGTTCTCCCACACACTTGCACATCTTGATCAAGATTGTTTGAATTGATGTTTTTCTTAGATCCGGTCTTTTGACATAGCAATATTATGTGAACATGAGTGCTTCATATATCCCTACCTTGAGCTCCACATAAAGCCTTATTTAGAAGTAGGTGATTATAGGCAACACTTTGCCTCGGTGAGGAATCATACACATATTGAGTGATCCGAGAGAATCATTTGAGGAACTTGGTTTTTATTTTCAAAATCTTTTGAAAACCTCCGGAACAACATAGCGGAATCTAGAGCAAGTGATTGGTGCCCTGCAATTGTTCTATCTCTCAACCGCTCAAGACAATGAGGTGTAAAAGCTCCATGGATCAAGGTAAATGGGTAAGTTATGCGCCAATATATTTAATTCTAGGAAGAGTACTTTGTTGTGCGCATATTATTATTGAGGAATAGGACATTGTAGCAACTCCTGATCAACAACTTAAGTTTATCTTTGCTTCGGGACGAGCAAAGGGTAAGCTTGGGGGAGTTTGTTGACGGCTGTTAAGTACCATTTTCAACCGTCAACTATACTCAAATAAAGGAGAGTTTGGCATTTCATACACGCATGCTTTATCACAATAATATAGTTCCACTTGTACTTGGAGAACTTTGTGCATGCAGGAGGAAATGTGAAGGAAACACCTCAAAAGGCAAGAAAACACACTTTCGACCAATCAGAGAGTGCCACATGGACGTCACACGGATTGAAGGGCCCATTTTCAGCTCTTAACCGACGTAACTCCCTGTAATACCGCGGGAACCGACCTCAGGACCCACCTGCCAGCCTCCCCAAGAAAGCACAGGCCAGGAGGGGCCACCCCCAGGTCGGCCGACCTGGTCAGGTCGGCCGACCCAGCCGGGCGCCCTCTCCGCCTGGGCTTCCACGTGTTGGCTCCTCCGCGACTCCTGATGACGGTTTGAGATGCCTTCCGTGGCGGTTACGCTCCCTTGCCGACCTATTGAGGCTATAAATAGGAGGGTGTGCCTTCACATTCAACACACACCACAAGAAGCATTTCTCTCTTGCTAGTAGTAGTTCTTGGAGTTTTAGTGGAGTTAGGCTGAGTCTAGAGCTCTCTAGTCCCAAGTCTTCACTTGGAATTGGTATGGCTCTTGTATCTTTTCCCTTTTGTAAGACTTTACTCTTATCAATATATATATCTTTTCTATATAGTTGTGCTTGGGTCATGAGTTTCTTGTTTGATTTTGTGATCCATATATGTGATAGTATAGTCTACTTGTGTGATAGTAGTTTATATTTATTATACTACTATTGTCATGCTAGTTATATACCGTCACTATAGTCTAGTTTATATGTTATAGTCTTTATGCTTAGTTTTAGCTGATAAA
The DNA here is from genome assembly GCA_030378355.1 of Eleusine indica. Lineage (NCBI taxonomy): Eukaryota > Viridiplantae > Streptophyta > Magnoliopsida > Poales > Poaceae > Eleusine > Eleusine indica. The sequence continues at coordinate 35,061,479 of CM059500.1, forward strand.
GTATAGCATGGGTTTGGTGATCGTATTCGTACGGTAGCTCTGCCTCGTTAATAGTAATCGCGGAGGGGCAGAGTGCTCTTTGGTCATGCAAGTATGGTACTTGGGTGACTGATTTGCATCAATTATTCGTTAGTCTACTGGTTCGTTGAGGTAGGCGGCAGGTGGTGACAGCCCTGTCCGTCCTTTGAAATCCTCCCCGCTAGGCTAGTGCGTAGGCTCTTGGCGGAAGTCGCCTGTGGATGCAGGGGTAAGTCCGTGCCTGAAGTGCTATACTATTGACTGCTGAACCTGAGTGTGGGTCTGTATGTATTCTACTTAGGCTATGCAACTGTATAGGAATGTATAGTAGGAGTAGCTGAGCCTAGTCTTTCCTCCACTAGACTTTATTTAGTAGGAATCTTCTGTGTGTGTCACACTACCCGGTTATTATCATGTACCCGCCTGTCTTGGTTAAGATATCCTTGCTAATTGTTAACATGATCTTATATGTTAGTAACGCTTCTTGATCATACCCTTCCTTTGGGATAAACAAATACGATACCCTGAATACTTCCGGGTGAAATGCTACAGCGGTATTCTCCGTGCGCTTGCGGATTTTACCTACTTGACTCTGGGACATATTAGTGAACCGTTTCTGGCCCCGTGCCGGGAATGATTTATTAATATGGCTTAGCAAAAGTCAACAAGCATTTCTGGCGCCGTTGCCGGGGAAGGCGTATGATTCAAGAAAAATTACTAATGTATATAGTAGTGTTGCAATTAGTAAGGCTATCTCCTAGGCAGGCTAACCTTGCTTTGTTTTCTGCATTTTGTATGAAAACAGGGTAGTGTATGACTGGTTTCGACTTGCCGACAAACTTCACTGAAGATCCTGAGTCACTCCTGAGAAGGACACGAGCTAGGCTCACCCCTCCTCGTAAGGAGACTCGGCCAATCGAACCTGTCATTCCCGCACCATCAAGCTCTGAGCAAATGGCCGACAAGACCCTCCGCGAGTTCTCCGCTCCCTCCGCTGCCAACATCCCTACGGGACTAGCTGGCAATGTGGGAGATGCGAACTTCGAGATCAAGACCGGTCTCATCACCATGGTGCAGGCTAGCCCATTCTGTGGGAAAGCCAATGAGGACGCTAGTGCTCATCTCCAGCAATTCCTGGAGATTTGCAACACGTTCAAAATGAAGGACGTCACCCCCGACGCTGTTCGCCTTCGACTGTTCCCGTTCTCTCTCCTTGGGAGAGCGAGACAGTGGTTCTACGCAAACCCTGAAGCTGTGAACACTTGGGAGAAGTGTTCAGCTGCGTTCCTTGCAAAGTTCTTCCCGCTGGGCAAGACCAATGCCCTCCGCGGAAGGATCTCAAGCTTCCAGCAGGAGTCAAAGGAGTCGATTCCTGAGGCATGGGAGAGGCTCCAGGAGTACATCCTGGCATGTCCCCACCACGGGATGGATGATTGGCTGATCATCCAGAACTTCTACAACGGGCTTACTCCGTCGGCCCGCGACCACCTCGACGCTGCTGCTGGTGGAGCCTTCTTCTCGCTCACTGTGAGCAAGGCAAAAGATTTGATCGAGAAGATGGTGTCCAACCAAGGTTGGAATGAAGAGCGCCTCCAACCTCGCCAGCGAGGCATGCACTCCGTCAAGGAGGTTGACATGCTCGCCGCCAAGATTGACCTTCTCATGAAGAAGATGGACGACCAAGCCAATGGAGAAGTGAAAGCCCTAGACGCTCGTATGACTTGCGAGGTCTGTGGCAACACGGGACACTCGGGCAATGACTGCCCTGAGACCCGTGAGGACGCAATGTTCATGGGCAACAACAACAACAACGGCTACCGTCCACAAGGAGGTCAAAGTTGGGGTCCACCACGTCCCAACTACCAAGGAGGTAACTCTGGCAACTTCTCTGGTTTTAATTCCGGTTATAATCAGCCCTCCTTGAAAGATCTTGTGCTTGGTCAAGCTAAGGTTAATGAAAACATCAGTAAAAAGCTTGCCACCACTGATAGGACTCTTGAGAGCATCCACACTAAGATAGAGGGTGTTTCCTCTGCTCTCAAGAATCAGCTGAGCTTTAATAAAATGATAGAAACCCAATTAGCTCAGTTAGCTGCTGCTGTTCCTACTGCTGAGTCGGGGAAAATCCCGGGGCAACCCGAGACCCCCTTAGAAAATGTTAATGCGGTTACCACGAGAGGAGGTAAGTCCACTCGGGATCCGCCATACCCTAACCATGCAGGAAAGGACACATCAGCTGAGAAGCCGGCAGAAGAAGAAGAACTGCCGCCCAGGAAAACGGCCCCACATGAGTTCTATGACACGAACCTCATGCCGTTTCCTGAAAGAAGAAGGAAGCCCACCGTGGACGAGCAGTTCACACGCTTCGTTGAGGTGATCCAGAAGCTGCACATCAACGTGCCCTTGCTGGATGCGATACAAGTACCCACGTACGCTCGCTACCTCAAGGATCTTATCAGCAACAAGCGCCCACTACCGACCCCAGAAATTGTCAAACTGACGGAAGAGTGTAGCGCTGCTATACTCAACCGGCTTCCTGAGAAGAAGAAAGATCCAGGGTGTCCCACGATTACCTGCTCGATCGGGACACAGAACTTCGACCATGCCTTATGTGATCTTGGGGCAAGTGTGAGCGTCATGCCGAAGGATGTCTTCGACAAGCTCAACTACACCACACTATCCCCCACGCCGATGCAGCTGCAGCTGGCCGATTCGACGGTCCGCTATCCGGCGGGGATCGCCGAAGATATTCCGGTGAAAATCCGGGATTGCTTCATCCCCGTCGACTTCGTAGTGCTTGATATGGACGTCAGGAAGAGCACACCGCTCATCCTAGGACGCCCATTTCTCAGCACACCCCTCTGTCCGGTCACTATCTCTAGAACTTGAAACTCCTCGTTCTTGCTTGACTTCGTTTCTCGGCTTCTTCCAATAGCTCATTGGCTTGTCTACTGCCACCTAGTGCCTGTGATTTCACTGAGCATCTACGCACATCACCGACTAGCATGACCTAAGAGACATGACCTAGACCCCTTTGATAGTCCGATTTTTCCTATGGACACAAGCCCTAAAACCAGACAAGTGTTCGAAACACTTGCTCCTAGCTTGTCCTTAGCCTTGTTCCATCTTCATCAACCCTTGAACTCCATCAAGCTCATCAAGCCTCCATGCTTGTGGTCATTGTCATCAATCACCAAGGTCACCATCATCAATAAGATTTGTAGTATAGTTAGAGATGATTCCTGCATAGACAACACTTATGTAGATATTAGCCCATAATTTCATAGTTGTCATTAATCACCAAAACATTCATACCTCGGAGATCCAATCATCAATGGCCATGAAGATTATAAGGGGCCAAGTGCCCCACTCCGTGCTTCACTAATTTTATCAGATGTTGATGCCAAAGGTCATTGCTAACTCTATTGTTTTAGTTCCCATGCTAGGGATGAGCTAAGGGAATATAGGTTAAAGAATCCCTAGACCAAGACTAAGGACCCTACAGTGACAGATTTCATATTTTGGGATCACACTCAGGTTGCTTGGTACAAGCATATCCTAAAGAAGACTAGTCATGGAATTGTGCCTATGAAGTGTATTGATTGGGATTGGATGGCGTCAGTTGATGATCCAACCTTTGCTAAAATAAGGGCAGAATACGACATCAAGAATTTGGCTGACTTGCTGGGTCTGGACCGGGATTGGAATGATGAGTTGATTGCTCAATTCTACACTACTCTATGGATAGAGGATGACTCAGAGAATCCCCTCAACTCTAGACTTCATTGGTCAATTGAGGGTAATCGCTTCAATGTCACATACTAAAACTTTTCTTAAATTTTAAGCTTTGATGATAGTGACAGGGATAATCCCAAGGTGACTATCTCTGACCCTAAGGAAGATGATGATTGGAGTTTTATGTATGATGCCCAGTGTTGGTCGTAGTTATGCACCTACTTATATACTGTAAGAGGATGATTTACAGTTGTAGCATATTTTCGATTAGAGTATTCTAATGTTTAATCAAATCCATAGAGACCAATGGCAATTAAACAAAGTAATAAATAAAAGATCTAATTGAACTTCTTAAAGATGAGGCTGTTTTGTTGGCGGGTTGGAGGTGTGCCGATCGGCGCACAGAGCGTGCCTATCGGCACAGAGGCTTTTTAATGGGAAAGCTTTAAGGTTGCAGAGCAGATCAGAGGGAACATGTTTTAGTGAGTAAACCAGATAGTCTGCTAATTGAGTTTGTAACAATGAAGCATAATCTAATAGCATCATAAATGGAATTACTTGGTATAAGAAGCCATGAGTGATTGATGAAGAGACTTTTTCGAGGGTCTCCTGTCACGAGCAGTCCCCGTAATCTTGTCTATGACTTCCTCTCTACATGTATTTCTATGAGCAATTCTGATTCATTACAAGATCCTAAATACTACCCTAATCACCATAATTAAGATAGCATCTAAATACTTAGCCTATGTACTAAGTAAGGATTAAGCACATGCAAGAATCATCAAACCCTGGGTACCCAAATATCCTAAACCATTCATCAACATAATAGATATAACCTAGATACAATACATAGTACAAGATTCATCACCATCTAGTAGGTCTACCTTGATGGATCACCTCAAGCACCAGTGATTCTTGAACTTCCAAGCCTATGATCTTGCGATCATCGACTTGGCTAGGTTAGCTAAGCTAAACATAGCAGCTAGAGATGTGAAGAACAAGGCAAAGCCTCGGTGGCTCTAAACTCACGAGTCTTGTCCCTCAGGTGGCATCCCTCTGGACTTAGGGTTTATAAGTATTTATAGAAGCACAACTCGAGATAGAGTCAGTTTCTTGTGAAAAGGGCTAGGTGCCAACTGGCACAAGGGCGTGTCGGCCGGCACACTCCGTGTTCGGCCCAAGTTGTCTTCTATGTCGGTTCCTAAGTCTTCTGTAGCTTTCATGTGGGTCCTCTCACTAGATTTCTTCAAAGTAAAGTCTTGTATTGCATGTTTAAGATCTGGGAGTTTCCTTTTTATCTTTTCACGAAGCATATCTCTAGGATTTGTGCGAATATCTTCTTTCTACAAGATCCTGAGGAGTAGACCAGCCTTAATCAGCCCAAGTTACCCATGTGCCGATCGGCACGTAGACCGTGTCGGTCGGCACTTGGGCCTTCTCTGCTATAATTCACCTCTTTATGGTCCCAGTCCACTGGATATGTCCCAAATTGTTGTCTTTTCACCTGTTTCTGCAATAATACTCCAGAACAACAATTGTATGAATATTCTACCATTTTCAAGGGTTAGTAGCCTATAATAATGGTATTTAAGCTCTAAACAAGGTGCTTTTGACGCATAAAATGGCACACTAACTAGCGTCAACACCCAATATGTTGATCCTAAGTATGGAGTGACACATAGTTCCTATTATGGAATGACGCCGTACTACCGTATGCCCAACAACATGCTTCGAGTTACATTGACTCCAAAGATGGTTGATCACACTCATATCTTGAGCTCCACCATAACTCTGATGTTTGCTATGAAGGAAGGAGCAGAACCATTCAGTGTGTTTGAATTCATTTCGTTGAGATTATCAACAACTCATTCACAAGCAAATCATCTCTCCAGTATGCTCCTTACATTATGAAGATTCTCATAAGGGTGATTGGTTGTCACTTCGCTTGTGACCACAAACATCCCTCCATCAGGCCCAAGAGGTTCCCACTCATTGCCTCTCCTCGTAGAGATGGTTCCCCTCCTATTGCAGCATCAGATGCACCTGAGATTTCAATAGCAGAAGTAGCAGATCCTAGTGCTGCTCCTTGACCTTGTCTACGTCCTCCCAAGGTCAGTAGAGCTATCAAGTCCGTGTTCTGCATGTGCCGGGATAATGTGGTGGCGATTAGGGAAAACCGGCAAATGCTTACTCAGCTTCGCATTGACATTGGGAGGTTGGCCTCCAATGCCAACGTTGAGCTAGATGCGCCTATTTCTCTCACTCCTCTACCAGATCCGAGTTCATATGATGATCCCTGGGGTTTGTATACTTAGGCCTCATAAATTGTCCAACAGGAGGATGAAGATGAAGATGACGAATGAAGCATTGTTTCTTATCCCTTTTTTTCCCTTTTTGGTGTTGTGATGCTTGTTGGGGTCTTAGCCTCTGAACATGAGAGATGAGAGGTTGTAAGGAAGGAGAGAGGCAAGCGAGTGAATGGCCAAGAGACCTCTCCCTCAAGCCCTACCCCTCTATTTATAGAGGGAGAGGGGGAGAGTTTGATGTTTATTCCATTGGTGGGGTTAAATATTACAAGCAAGTCCTTGGACTTTACAACAAGGTCCCTATACTTCTAGATGGGCCTCTTTTATACAACTAGGGGTCCTAGCCCATGGCACATGTGGCTATCCCCAACAGTAGCCCCTCAACTATTCGGTCTTGGCCGGCACAACAAGACCAAATAGTTGCTAATCCTAAAAGAGGTCCAATTACAACTCGAGCCATAGTTGCCATGAATGTCCTTCTTGATGTTCCTTCCTTCCTCCAAAACTCCATTGTAAGGCATCGTGAGTATATCTAATGTTGTAGTTGAACTGACAACAGGCATCAATGGTAAGTCAACATCGACGCCGAGTTATGTTGATCCCCTTGAGTCATCACAAGGTGTCAAAAATGAGTCAGTGATGATGCTACAGGTTGACGATGAATGCCTCGAGTCACAGGCTTCGAGAGTGAGTTGATGATGTAGCTGAGTCGATGGCGACGTGAAAGGTCGACTGTGATCCCCTCAAGCCTTCGTTATGCCCCAAGGGTGAATCGATGACGATGTTGAAGGCGAGCCCCTAGAGCCCCTGTTAGATAACAAAGATAAGCATGCATCATTAACAATTATCATAATAATATTTTTGAGATTGTTGTTGATTCAAAGGGTGCTGCTATCCTTCGAGTCTTCTCTTATGAGCGCCAGGCAAAACACTACCCTCATGGGAGGGCTGGTCCTCTAGTATGACCCCCATAGCCCGTCTTGGCTGGTGTTTATAAGAGAAGCTTTACTCTTGGCCTCCAGTATGACCCCCTAGCCTTTGGTGATGTTGATGATGAGCCCCTTGAGCCTTTGATTGTCCTCAAGGGTGAGTCGATGACCTTGGTGAGACGAAGGCAAGCCCCTAGAGCCATTGTAAGGCGTCGAGGGTGAGTGATGATGATATCGAAGGTTGATGGTGATTCTGAGATGTCGCCGATGATCAATGGCAAGCCCCTCGAGCTGTCATGAGGCACCGAGATATGTCGATGACAAGCCCCTCGAGTCACTTTTGTCGAAGGTGATATTTGTTGTGAAAATGGTATCTGCAATAGTCTTCATGTGTCCTTAAGATTTGTGCTTAGCCAGTGATGGAAAGAACATAAAGGTCATGACATCGCTTCTAGCAATAGAGCGATATGCTCTTGTCGAATATTCCAACTTCCTTCACGAAGTTGTTTTCACTCATCTAGCAGCAAGCTATGGAGTGGATATTGCTGGGGTAAGCTGTTGCTTTTTTATTAAGATTGACATCGAGCCGAAATGATGCACGAAGAACCCCTCAAGCCATTGCGGGGCCTCGAGGTGTGTCGATGATGATGCCAAGGTGATGGCGAGCCTCTTGATCCATCATAAGGTACCAAGATATGTCGATGCCGAGCCCCTCGAGCTGCTTGTGAATCTTCGAGTGTAAATCGAACATGTCACCAAGGGTCGACGGCGAGCCCCGCGAGCTGCTTGTAAAGCTTCGAGAGTAAGCCAAAGACGTCACAGAAAGTCGATGGTGAGCCCCTCGAGCCGCTTGTGAGACTTCGAGGGTAAATTGAAGATGTCACCAAGGGTCGATGGCGAGCCCCTTGAGTCATTGTAAAGCTTCAAGGGTAAGGTAGAGATGTCGTCTAAGGTCGATGATGAACACCTTGAGATTTTGAAACTCCTCACGGGCGTGTCGATAACAATTATCCCTTTGACCCATTGTGAGACCTTCGAGGGTGAGTCGATAATGAGCCCCTCGAGCCATTATAAGGCCTTCGAGGGTGAGTTTGAATAGCCTGACCTATACTGGACTATAGTCCTCTAGCATAGGACTTTCCTTAGAGCTATAGATGGGATGATTGTGTTAGATCGTGCCATCGCAGAAGTCACTAATGAGCATTATGCTATTCCCACTCCCTTGAAGAGTTTTGACTAGCTTTATGAACGATCCCCCATTTCCTATAAGGCCTTCGAGTGAAGCCTCGAGATTGCACTTTCATTTATTTTTCTTTTTATTTTGTTTCTCATATATGTATAAACCAATTGGCACAGACCCTCGATGAGTGTTGTGCAAAGTTTCTCTCTTGGGTATTATGCATTTTTTTTCTTGGAGACTTTGTAATATGCTGATTCATTGTTGAATTTTTTATTGTTTCTCTCTTTTGAGACTTTTTGAGCACTTGTAGCTCTTTGTCGATATATTTGACGTTTTGCTTGCTTTTGGCAAAATAACTTGCGTGAAGGTTTGAAGAATACCTCATGATCAAAGTGGCCATTAATAGATAGGAATATGTGATTCCTCATCGAAGGCATCCAGCCCCTCGAATGGTTTTTGATTGTTGAAAGATCTGTGCTTTGACACAAGGCTTTACATGCAAAATGTTGTGCTTACTTTGAGCACAAAGTGTAGTAGATGTGCTGGTGGGTAGAACATAAATTAAAACCCTCAACACTTCGATGAGTGTTATGAAAGATTTTCACAATTGTCATAGACTTTGAAGGGTGTTGTGCAAAGTTTTTACAATAGTCACATACCTCAATGATAGCTGCACAAAGGTTTTACAATAGTCACAGACCTCGATGGGAGCTGTGCAAAGTTTTCTCCCATTGGAGACTTTGTAACCTGTTGGTACATTGTTGATTTTTTCAACATTTGCTCCCTTGGAGGGACTTTCTATGAGCTCTTGGTTCTTTGTCGAATTTTTTTGATATTTGCTCCCTTAGGAGACTTTTGATGAGCTCTTGGCTCTTTGTTGAATTTTTTTGACATTTGCTCCCATGGGAGACTTTTGATGATCTCTTGGCTCTTTGTCAAAACTTTTCGACATTTGCTTCCTTAGGAGACTTTTGATGAGCTCTTGGCTATTTGTTGAAATTTTTCGACATTTGCTCCCTTGGGAGACTTTTGATGAGCTCTTGGCTCTTCTGGCCGTAGCCATGCAATGATACGCTTTAGCAGATATGATGAAGTGAGTAAATTTGATTGAGCAAATGGTTTTATCTATACATATTTTGAGTCATTGTTCTTTAACAGGCAAATGAATGTAAATGGCACTTGCTGAGGAAGAAATAGCATGGCCGAAGGCCATTGATTAGAGAGTACCGTTACTGTTGACTCTCTGATGCCCGGTGAAGCACATATCAAAAATTAATAAACCTGCGTACAAAGAGGGATAGTCTTGCACGATAGGATTAATTAAAGGGATGTGAAGCCTTGCAAGATAATGATAGAAAATTTTTGGTATAAAAAATAACGAGATGTCTCCTTGGGATTTGCTAGTTTGGGCGAACCATGTGTGAACAGCCTTATTAGTTGAGCAACAATGTTGTTGCTAAACATAGAAAATTGATGGATATGTAACAATCTCATGTGATAAGCTGCACATGATCTTATTAGACCTTCGAAGATATGGCTTATTGAGGGTTGAAGTCGAAGGTTGTAAATATGTTACGTAAGACATATATATTGTGTTTGACTTGTGTGCTTCCATGCTCAGAGAATGCATGCATAAAATAATCGCAAATGCTTGCGCTATTTGCTAACATGGATGGAAGGCTATAGCATGATGAAGTATGCCAAAACGATACATACGACCAGACTGTAAAAGGGGAATACATGCTAAACTTTGCTTATCACTGAAAGGTGCGAAGGTTACTGCCTTTTTATAGTGATGTGAAAATATGTTAAGGCGTACATGCATGCATGAATGCCTATGCATGTTGGGGAACGGGGAGCTACGATAGCATGAAACAATTTCTACCGTTCAACCAGGAAACCTTGCAAGAGGGGATCATGGATTGTTACCACTAGATGCGTAGGTGGAACGGAAGCGAAAGTTGGAGCAGCTCGATCCAACTTAGTCGCGCGTCGGTGTAGAGGAAGTAGTCAATCACGTCAATCGTCTCCTCCTAGTCCAGCCGTCCGGCACTGCAGCAACAGCAGCACCTCCTCACGGTATCCACACGTACGGGGTTGGAGCACCCGTGCGCGACGTGCTAGCACCGGCAACACAGTTAAGGTTTTGTGGGAGAGAGAGAGAGGAGCGCGGCGGCTAGGGTTATGGACTGCTGGTATATAGTACCCCTTGCCCCGCCTCCACTTATATAGATCCCTCTAATAGGCCTCGACTAGTTGGCCCATTAGTGGACTAATCCCTCATGGATCAATATTCGTATGACCCTCACATACGGATCAAATCCATATTGTCTCTTGGGATATCTCCAACAATATTCCACTTGCACTAGAGACAATCACATAGGCAAGCAGTGTTCCAACCCGTTAAGTGTGTGACCCGTTAGGTTCACATGTACATGACAATGATGTGAAAACTATTTTTCAAATCATAAATCAATAGCGGCACCTAGCAGCACATATTGATTCTTGTGTACACATAAAGATCATATCAGCTGAACCTTTGACATACGCATTCACCAATCCCTTTGCCTCACGATATTAGTCAAGCTCAAGGCGAGATACGTGCCATCCCTATAATAGCTCGACCATTCACTCGAAGGTCTAGTGGATTTATCATGACTAACTCTTAGTCATCGTGATTAACTTTTAATCACATTGGCATGGCCATGCACTTCCAAATCCATCTAACTCGAGGGGCCCAGATATATCTCTCTTGTTATCAGGAGGGGAAAATTCCATCTTGATCGCTCACACGACATGTTTCATAGCATACTTGAAAATTACCTTTATGACTATCCAGTTACGGAATAGCATTTGGTAACCCCTAAGTGTGCTATTACACATTTTGGGAATCAATGACGATCTCAAGTCTGAGGATCCCAAAGGTACATCATACAAGACAACAACTGATAGCACAATAATAACATCTCAGTAGAGTCTATTAGTGGGTCAATCCAACACCATGTTCGCTAACATGTGTCCACATTATTGATTTGGTATCTCCATATCTATGATCTATGAAACATGATCATCAACCAATACATGTGCTAGTCCTTGAATCATCATTGTCACACATAATGATAAGGAACTAGGGATCATTTAGGATAATATTATGAAAGAACAATGAGTTTCACAAACAAGTCACATACTTGCCAATCAATGAAATAATTATTATCCAAGGAACAGAATAACACTTTATTCAATCACACATAAACATAGACATTACACAATCTCTCATACATTAATCATGTAGATATCTAATACCCATGGATCCTATATGTGCCTCACGCTTGGGCTGAGAGAGAGGTTTTGTCAACGGATCAGCAATGTTTGAATCCGTGTGCACCTTGCATATCTTCACGTCACCTTGATGAACAATGTCCCGGATGAGATGAAAACGCTGTAGTATGTGTTTGTTCTTTTGATGCGCTGTAGGCTCCTTAGCTTGCGCAATGGCACCACTATTATCATAATAGAGGTCCATTGGACTGGACGCACTAGGAACCACACCCAACTCAGAATCAAATTTTCTAATCCAAACAGCTTCCTTTGCAGCTTCTGAAGCGGCAAGGTACTCGTCCTCGATTGTTGAGTCAGTAACCGTATCTTGCTTGGAACTCTTCCAGCTCACCGCGCCTCTATTAAGGTAAAATACATATCCAGATTGCGATCTTGAATCGTCCTTGTCGGTTTGGAAACTAGCGTTGGTGTAACCATTTACAACGAGCTCTTCCTCACCTCCATAAACTAGGAACATACCCATAGTTCTTTTCAAGTACTTTAGGATATTCTTACTAGCCACCCATTGAGCTTCTCCTAGGCTTGATTGGAATCTGCTTGTAGCACTTAGAGCAAAAGCTACATCCGGGCGCGTACATATCATGGCATACATGATGGATCCGATAGCCGAAGCATACGGGATCGCTCTCATCTTCTCTACCTCATCAGGTGTCGAAGGACACTTAGTCTTGCTAAGAGTAATACCATGTGACATGGCCAAGAAACCTTTCTTAGAATCTTGCATATTGAACCGTTTCAATACCTTGTCGATGTACGTGTCTTGGCTTAATCCAATTAGCCTTTTTTAATCTATCTCTATAGATATTAATGCCTAAAATGTATGATGCCTCTCCATGTCCTTCATTGAGAAAATTTTTCTTAATGAAGACTTAACATCTTCAAGCATTGGAATATTATTTCGGATCAACAATATGTCATCCATATAAAGGACTAGAAATACGAGTGCGTGCCCACTAGCCTTTTTGTAAATACAAGGCTCTTCTTCATTCTTGATGAAGCCAAACCTTTTGACTTCCTCATCAAAACGAAGGTTCCAACTCCGAGATGCTTGCTTCAGTCTATAGATGGACTTTTGAAGTTTGCATATTTTCTAAGCATTTTGTGGATCAACAAAACCTTCAGGCTGTGTCATGTACACATCCTCACTTAGGTTTCCATTAAGGAAAGCCATTTTGACATCCATTTGCCATATCTCATAATCATAGTATGCGGTAATTTCTAGGAGGATCTGAATAGACTTTAGCATAGCGACGGGCAAGAAGGTCTCATCATAATCAACACCTTGAATTTATTTAAAACCTTTCGCTACCAATCATGCTTTATAGATGTGAACATTTCCATCCTTGTCTATCTTTTTCTTAAAAACCCATTTACACTAAATGGTTTTAACACCATCAGGTGGATTAATCAAGTTTCAAACTTGATTTTCTCTCATGGATTCTAATTCGGACCTCATGGCTCCAAGCCATTTCTTAGAGTTGGTCCCATCATTGCTTCAGTGTATGTCTTAGGCTCATCATTGTCCAACAATAATATGTCACACTGCCCCGTCGTTAGGAGCGTGTTTTTAGGTGCGCGACGTGCCCGTTCAGATCTACGTGGGGCTGGTGTCTCAACAATAGGTTCTACAACATCTTGTGCAACCTGTTCCAATTGAGGTTCAGTGGGAGAAGAAACATTTTCCAGTGTTTCTTGAACTTCTTCAAGTTGCATTGTCCTCCCACTTATCTTTCGTGAGAGAAACTCTTGTTGGTGTCACTAATCACGAGCTTCGTTGATACCGACAGAATGAATGAACATTAAAGAAAATTGCGAAGGGTACAAAACGGGGCAAAAACGGTCCTCTCATGTATCCCTAAAAAGATTCCTCCTCCTACAAGTAAGTAGGGGTGTTCCTTTTATAGGCCCGTACTTAGGTCATGTGCAAATGACCATTTTGTCCCTAATTACCTGCTATATTCTTCGAATATTTTGTACAAAATGGTCATAAAAGATAAATCAGTCATTTGAGTGCTCCTGGTACCCTTCCTTGCTCCGCACGCCACAACACGTGCTGGTGCCACGTGTTGCCTTCTTCGCGCCAACCAGGCTCTTGGTCTTGCCCCACGTGCTAGCTTTCGAAGGATGATGACTTCGTCTTTTGAGAGGTGCGGGGGCACTGCTCGAAGGGTCTTGGCTTCGCTGTAGCCTCTGATGAACACCTATGTCTCGAAGTTACTGTTAATGATAATAATAAAGTATAACAATGCGTTGAATTTGACTTTCATTCGCAGCCCGACTTTGATGAACCTTCGGAGGGTGGCTTGCGAAGTGATCCCCCCCAACAATTCTTTTTCTAGAAAGACACCATTTCGAATGACAAACACTTTGTCCTCCTCCCGGTTATAGAAATAATACCCTTTGGTTTCCCTAGGATATCCTATAAAGAAACATTTATCTGACTTGGGAGAAAGCTTATCAGACGTCATACGTTTTACATAACCCTCACAACTCCAAATCTTGAGAAAAGACAGCACGGGACGCTTCCCGGTCCATATCTTATATGGCGTCTTCTCTACGGATTTAGATGGAATCCTATTTAAAGTGAAAGCAACAGTTTCTAGAGTGTATCCCCAAAAGGACAATGGAAGATCACTTTGGCTCATCATTGACCTAGCCATGTCCAACAAGGTTCGGTTTCTCCGCTCGGACACACCATTTAATTGAGGTGTTCTAGGTGGCGTCTAATGTGGAACAATTCTACATTGTCTTAGATGATCACCAAACTCATGGCTCAACTACTCACCCCCACGATCAGATTGTAGGGTTTTAATTGTTTTGGCCAATTGATTTTTACTTCATTCTAAAATTCTTTGAACTTTTCAAATGATTCAGACTTGTGCTTCATTAAGTAGATGTAACCGTATCTACTAAAGTCATCAGTGAAAGTAATAAAGTACTGAAAAACACCTCTAGCCACACAACTCATTGGTCCACATACATCTATATGTATAAGAGCTAATAGGTCGTTTTCCCTCTTACTATGTCCTGTGAAAGGTGACTTATTCATCTTGCCAAGCAAACAAGATTCGCATGTCTCGATTGATTCAAAATCGAATGAGTGTAAAAGACTATCTTTATGGAGCTTCTCCATGCGCCTCTCATTTATATGGCCTAAATGACAATGCCAAGTGTAAGTGGGATTCAAATCATTCGGGTGGAGCCTTTTTGCATCAATGTTATAAATTGGCCTATTCTCCATATCAAGACAATACAATCCATTCACTAATGGACAATTTGCATAGAGAATATCATTCGAATAAATGGAGCAATATTTGTTCCTTATTTTGACCTCATAACCATCAACTTCCTCTAAACATAAGGAGGATATAATGTTTTTGCCTAAGGCAGGAATGTAATAACAATTATTTAATTCCAAAACTAATCCTGATGGTAATGAGAATGGATAAGTCCCGACAGCCAACGCAGCAACTTTTGCACTATTGCCGACACGAGCATCCACCTCGCCTCTTGCACACTTCCTTGTCCCTTTAAGACCCTGCAACGATTTGCAAGTATGAATCATCGATCCGGTATCAAATACCCATGAATCATCAGAACGAGTAGCAAGATTAATTTTAATAACATTGATACCTAAAGTAGAAGGGTCAACAGTCTTCTTCTTCTTGAGTTCTTCCAAGTAAAGCTTGCAATTTCTCTTCCAGTGCCCAGTCTTCTTGAAATAATGGCAAGGATCGCCTGGAGGCACGCTTGGTCTGGGAGGAGCTGCTGCAACCTTAGGCTTTGAGCTTGAGATCTCATCCGCACTCTTAGCCTTGGGCTTGCGCTTTCTCTTCCTATCCTTCTGCACCATCATCACATGATTTGCCCCGATTTTCTTGATGCTGTCCTCGGCAGTCTTTAGCATCCTAAGCAATTTAGCCATAGTCTTCTCTAGACTATTCATATGAAAATTTATTATGAATGGCTCATAGCTCGCTGGGAGCGAATAGAGAACGACATCAGTGGCCAAATCTGGGCGAAGGGGAGAACCAAGCTTCTCCAGGCTGTCAATGTAACCAATCATCTTGATTATATGAGGACTGACGGGACTACCTTCAGCTAGCCTGCACGCAAACAAGACCTTTGAGATGTTATACCTTTCAGTCCTTGCTTGGTTCTCAAACATGCCACGAAGCCCAACAATCATATTGTGGGCATCAATGTTCTCATATTGCTTCTGAAGCTCAGAGGACATGGTAGCAAGCATGAGACAGCCAACATCAAGCACATCGAGGGTACAGGTATAGAGAGCTTGCATATGTTCTGTGAGTGTTCGCTCCGAACTTGAGAACGCGAGAGTACTCTGAACTTGTGCATGCGAGATGTTCTGAGCTGAAGTGTCTTGTTTTTTTTTTTTGACATGCTGTGCGAAATATTACAAAACTCAGCCACTGCCCGAGCACGGGCGCACGAGGTGTCTGCGCTCAAGTGCACGAGGCGTCCGACCTTCGGCTCAAGTGCACGAGGTGTCCGAACTTCGGCGCACAAGGTGTTCCAAGCTTCGGCTTTAAGATTGCCCGACTTGCTGGAATACCTCGAGCTTCGGATACGAGAAGCTTGCATGTGTCCTTGAGTTTTGATGTTATTCGATGCATGCTAGGTGACCTCGAGGGTTTTTGCTGGGCTCGCCGAGGTGTCATAAAGGTTCTGTGCTTGCTGGTACC
Organism: Eleusine indica; assembly: GCA_030378355.1. Lineage (NCBI taxonomy): Eukaryota > Viridiplantae > Streptophyta > Magnoliopsida > Poales > Poaceae > Eleusine > Eleusine indica. Next base: position 35,077,692 of record CM059500.1, read on the forward strand.
CCTCGCGGTGACGACTGACCATTGTTGTGATCCAACAGGAAAGCATGGTCAGAAAATATAATTTTCTGTTTAAATAAAGCTGGAATAGAACTATCGAAGGTTAGAGGATGAACATAAAGTATCTCATGAGGAGAGTCATGACCTTCGTTGAGCATCACATCATGAATTTTGCTTGCACTTTTTGTGTGTACGAAGGTGGCTTCCATTAAATAATATTTTTCCAACATACTATATTTCGCTCTCTTCTTTTCTTCTAATCATCTCTCTAAAAAAACTACATGCCGAGCACAGTGGGCGCCAATGTTGGGGTCTTAGCCTCCAAACATGAGAGATGAGAGGTCGTAAGGAAGGAGAGAGGCAAGCGAGTGAATGGCCAAGAGACCTCTCCCTCAAGCCCTACCCCTCTATTTATAGAGGAAGAGGGGGAGAGTTTGATGTTTATTTCATTAGTGGGGTTGAATATTACAAGCAAGTCCTTGGACTTTACAACAAGGTTCTTAGACCTCTAGATGGACCTCTTTTATACAACTAGGGGATCCTAGCCCATGGCACATGTGGCTATCCCCAACAATGCTAAAGGGAGAGAAGCAACTATCAATTTATGTATCTTTTATTGTGTGATGGACATGTGTAAGACATTTGTGATGATTGTAGGTTGAGAATCTTAATTTATGTTTTGAAAGTTTGTTTTTATCCCTATCTATTATGATGATGTATTGTTGTTTATCTATTTCTAGATGCATTTGTGTGGAAATGTATGTCATTTGCATTGTATCTATCTCATGTGCTTTTTATTTGTGTTTTGACATGCATGCATGGTTTTAGGAGGAACCCTCACATCTTTTTTTAAATATGTGCATTTGTTATCATTGATTATTTAGCCTCATATCATGTACACATTTAGGGGGAGCTCCTCACCTCTTTTATATCACAAATTGGATCTTATTGCCCACCTTTTATGAAATTTAGTTGTATTATCATCAATCATTAAAAAGGGGGAGATTAAAAGTTTATCTAGGTAGGCCTGGGTGCGGTTAACCGCAAAACCACAAACCAAACTAAACCGAACTGAATTAACCATAATGTGCAGTTAATTTGGCTACCAGTTATCAGTGCGGTTGTCAAACTCCTGTTGTTCAGTGATCGGCCAAACCTGCCGTTTTGGGCTCTTGTTAACCGAACTATGCGTATTAACAAAAAATAGCCCAACTTGCGCTGAGAAAGGATAGGCGCCCGACCCATACTGATGACCAACACCCACCCGACCAGGGAACCCTCAACCCTAACCACAGTCGGATCTCCCAGCCCCCCAGGCACTCAGCCGGTAGTCGGCCCCACCCCTACCCCATCTTCGCATCTCACCTTGGCGTCTATTTGTGCTTAGCTTGAACATGGTGGGGTGGCGATTTGAGTGGTTAGCGCATCCAAAACAACGGCGGCGGCAACTGAGCTCTCCTCCAATGTCCGTTATTTTTTTATTCTTTCTTGGATTGAATGCTCGCTGCTACTATGCCTGAATGGTGACTAATACACGCTGCTACATTGGTTCATCTTTTTCTTGTATTGTAGATGGGGGGGGAGTGATATTTGTGTCGGTTTTTTCTCACTTAATTTCTTGCTGGATGGATTATTAACTGAAAGAGGCATTCATTTATTTTGCGGTTATTGCGGTTACCCACAAAATCACACCGATTTAACCCCAGCCGAAATGCACGGTTATTGCTTTTTTCCTTATCATGTTTGGTTGTCAATGTTGCATAACCGAAGTTTTCAGTAGCCGAATTAACCACACCGTACTAACTGATTTAACCGAATGCCCAGGCCTACATCTAGGCCCTTAATTAAGTTTTGGGTGATTGGCATCAATACAATTAAATTTGTACTAATGTTTTGAATGAGCATGTGTGTATATGACTATCTCAAAATGATGAATGAAATACATTAAAACAAAAGGAGAAAAGAAGATGGTCATTTGTCCTTTGTTGAAAGTCAAAAACGCACTCAAGATTGGAGAACATGAAGATTTTATTTTAATCTTAAGTGTAGTAATACCATACTAGGAGGGGTGCATATTGTAAGTTTTGGTAAGTTAAATGTTCAAAATTCCATATTATCCTTGTTGTCGAGCTCTCTGCTTTACTCTCATCGGCAGTGTCGATCTCTGAGTCGACAGTGCTGACTGGAGCTTTCCAGTGTTCAAATGCTTTCTAGTCCTCTAGCTCGCCTATATTGCCAGTGCTGGTTGGGCAGTCCAGAGATCATTTCATCTCTGGATCTTTGGTGATTGCTCGTAGGCAGCGCCGATTAGCTATCCAGAGGGTTATTTCCTCTTTGGCCCTCTGGTTGGTTTTGATCGGTTGTGTCGGTCCATCCATCGGCGGTGCCGGTCGGGCTATCCAGAAAGCAGTTTCCCTTGGGTCTCTAGTGAATACTGATCGACAATGTCGGTTAGGGTCTTCCAGCGACCATGTTTTCTCGGGCTCTCTGTGCTTGTTTCATCGGTAGTGTCGGTCCATCCTTCGAAAGACTATTTTTATTGCTATGTCTAGCTCACACCGGTAGTGTTGATGTCTTAATCGGCAGGGTCGATTGGAGTCACGACAACTCTCTATAGTGCTCTTGACCTTGTCAGAATCGGTAGTGCCGGTGCGGGCCGTTTAGAGACAAGAACGACTATTTTTGGGGCCATTGTATATAAGCCCCGAACCTTCGCTTCGTACTCTCTCTCCACATTTCGAATATCAGAACACTCACTTGAGCTCCACTCTCCTCCCTCTCCCTCTCCAAGTTCAAGCTTCATCCATTGAGCTAGGGTTTGAGTGAGAACAAGTTTCCAAGTGATTGAGAGCACTCATTCCACTCTTGAGCATGCAACTTTGTCAAGATTGTGATTTGCACTTGTTACTCTTGGAGCCTTTGCTCCTAGACGGTTAGCGGTGCCCGTAGAGCTCCCAACTTATGTGGTGACGCCTCGGGAAGCTTGTATTATCCATCCTGCAAGGGATTTGATAGTGGAGAACTCGAGCTCAATCTTTGTGGTCACTTGGGTGAGAATAGGGTTGAAAGAGATCCGGTCCTTTATGGACTTCTCAATGGGAACGTAGAGTTCTTTGTGGACTTGAACTTTGAGAACAAGTTCTTGTCTCTGTGTGCTCTATTTATTACCTGTTATCTATTTATGTTCTAGGGTGTGCACTTGTTTTAGCTCTTATATTGCCAATCTACTTGTGTAGCCCTTAGTAGTTGTTCCTAACTTGTTAGGGTGCTTCGTTTTACTTGTTGTTGTCTTTCCTTTCAACTAGTATTGACTAAAACTGCTTAGATTTAACTTTTCTGCGTCTATCTTTACTCCATCAACACTATCTTTCGCCCCATCCGCAGTGGCCATCGGCACAGCCAATTGGCCTGATCGGCACTGCCGATAGTACTGATAAATTTTTTTGAGTCCAAATTCGTAGGATTTTAGGTTTGCGTATTCAACCCCCCCTCCCCCCCCCCCCCCCATGCGGCAACTTTCAGTCTCTCTCTCTAGCAGCCACCAGTTCTCAAACTTTGATTGCTTTTTCCTCCTTGGCTTGCTAGAAAAAGGAATAGCTAGGATAGGAGCATGATCACCATAAATGAGGTGAAGATGATAAACATTTGTGTTAGGGACATGTTGCACCATGCTGCATTGGCAAGACATCTATCCAATCTCTGAAAAGTACGCTTAGAAGGGAACCTTCGATTAGTCCAAGTATAAGCAGGACCATTGAACCCAAGATCAATGAAACCACAATTATTAATAACGCAATGAAAACTAAAAATACATTTATTATTAGGAGAGGTACTACTGATTTTTTTCATAATTAGAAAGAAGTTCATTCAAATCTCCTATACAAAAAAGAGGCTTATTATTATCTAAATTAGCAAAATTACTCACATCCCAAATTTCATTAGTTCTGACATGATACGGATCGCCATACCCATAGATAAGCCAAAAGGTAAGTTTAAGATGATTAACAATAACATTGGCACCGATATAATTAGGACTAGAACTAAAAACACTAATATTAACATCATCAGTCCACAATAACCATAAACCTCCTGAGATACCATCAGCTGGTACAATAAAAACAATTTTGTACAGGGAAAGCATGGATGACCTGATCAAAAGAATATTTATTGGATTTTACCTCGAATATGAAGATCACCTTCGCTTTAGTGGAACTAATAAGCCTTGAGAGATGACGCATAGGGCTTTTCAAAGAACCACCGGTACCTCGACAGTTCAATGTGAGTAGGTTCGTAGAAAAACTAAATGAAGCTGATGAAAGAGCAGAGGTTGCAGGAGATTGGAAGAAGAGGGGAGGTTGAAAGACATCACGCCTACGTTCTGGCCATAGTTGAATCTTTAGTGCTTAATGAGGAACCTGATCTTATGATCTGGAATTACAATTATAAAGGAATTTATGATGTGCAGTCCCTTTATGCAGTAATCTCCTTTAGAGGGATTCAACCTGTTTATTCTCCTGCAATTTGGAACCTTCTGATTCCACCAAGAATTCAAATTTTTCTGTGGCTATTATCTAATAACAAATTTTTAACCCGAGATAACTTAGCCAAAAGAAGAGAAGTGGACGATAAAACTTGTTTGTTCTGTAATAAAGTTGATAGCATAGATCATTTATTTTTCAAATGTGTGGTAGGCAATCAAACCTGGAAATTTGTCTCTATGCTGCTGAACATAGATGTGGGTAGTGACTTTTTATCTGTTGCCAGATGGTGGATCAGCAACAAGAAGAATACTGTCGTGAATATTATTACTACCTTATGATGCGTATGGAATACTCGCAATGAAATTTGTTTTCAGGGGCATTCATGGTTGGGAATGAAGATGATATGAAGGAAGATGATGCTGATACTGAAGATGTGGAGCAAGATCTGCAAGAAGGAAGTGAAGGAAAAATTGGAGGAACTCATGGCGGTCCTGGAGATGAAAAAGGAAGAACCAGAAAGACTGACGGACTTCGCATGACACCAAATGACAAATGGAGAGGCGCTGGACACAGCCTAGAGCTGCGCCTGATATGTCAAAGGAGTCTCATGCCTGTTACAGAGATGGCTGTTAGTAGTTGCTCTGTTAATATTGGGGAGCCAGCAAATCAGCTGCCGCTCAATGCACCTGTAATTAAACGTGATGTAAACTAGGGGAGAATCTCACTTTCATCTAAAAAAAAGAGAAGAGATTGAAAGAACACAATCAGCAGAGCAACTAAGACATACTAGTGGCTTCAGTACAAGAAGCAACAGGCATGGGCATCTAGCAGCACTTTCCACTCCCTCGAAGGAGAGAGATCTACCCAAAAAGTGGACATCGACCAGACCTCAGATCATGGAGAGCTACAGCGCCAGGCCAAGACTGGTTTGGGATTGAACAATCTAGAGGTGCAGATTGGAGGAAATCTATTTGTGAAGAAAAGCTACAGGAGCCGAGGGAACACTTCCTTCCAGAGAGATTCACCCAAATTTGAAACGTAACTGTTGCAGATCCAGATTGCCCATCTATGAACTAGTTAGTCATCGATACCACTGCAATGTCGCAATACATCAAAATTCAGAAATCTGGATCCTCTAAAGAACAAAACTCAACATCAGCACAGATTGCAGAACTCATTCTTGACAAAGCTAATAACACCTTGCCAATCTTCTTTTCAGGCACAAAAGCAAGCATCTATACAGGATATCAAAGATACTGTAGAACATTGTGATTCATCAGTTGCCAAGTCAACCCAGCTGATATTTCACTTCAGGGGACTGCCCCATCTCTCCTGCCTCCCGTGTCGACTTAGGTTTGTCCGTAAGGCTGACGATGGATTTCACAGTGTCAAGGCCAACGCTGCCTGCAAGGGCGCCTTTCTCGGCAATCACAAGTGATTTCTCCTTGACGAAGCTTTGCAGTTTCTTGGTATCGAGATCCAGGCATTCTTGGTCTGCACCAATAAAATTGATATAGGCAATTGTAAGTCATCTGCAGCACTGGAAACGAGATAAGCAATTTCAGATGCCAGAATTTAGCATTGGTTAAAAAAAGGGGTTTGGCAAGGAATTATTTACCCCCCGACTGGCCTAACATACTCATTTTAACAGTATGTCTCCCAAAAATATCCAACAGTTATAACCCAAGCATGAAACCTCTTGGATTTCAACTGACACTAGAAGCATGCAGCATATACTGAATGAACCTACTTTAATAGTAATCAAATGCATTGATTTATGGACCAAGATTCAGGAAGGCACCTTTTTCCAGAACTGTGTGTACTACATGAAATGGTACACGAGCAAAAATATCTGATCCAGGAAACATTAGCCAGGTGTGTTCTTTGGGGTCATGGTCTCCACAAGTAGGGCATATCTCCTTTATCAGCTGCTTGCCAGAGCTTCCTTCCATCTCTTTCATTATGACCTCAAATGGAGATGGCACACTAGTTTTGGTTGTCCTGGCCTTTTTCCGGAGGGCAGTCAGGGCCTCCCTGTTAGCGTTCCTTACCCTATCATTTTCCACCAACTGATAATCACAGAGAGCAAGAAACCAAAAAAGATCAATATTGATCCTTGTCTGATATTAATAAGGCACAACAACACATACGGACCTGATGCCTTGCCAGAAGTACTTGTTCTGCATCAGATTCGATGTCAATTAGAGCTTCCTGAAGCTGCTTCATGCTGGGATCCATTACAAAGCTGAAAAATAATCCAGATAAAAAAAATATTATGCAGACAAATATAATCCTCTGCATATGATATGCCAGTATCTAAAACATGCCCTATGAATATCTTCAGTATTCGAATTCCAGTTATTAAGCACAAAGAAAAATGTTTGAACAAAGGTAGGTGGCATCATGAATCTCTTTCGCACAAGTGCGTAAGGCATTAACTACATTGCAACTATATCAAGGGATCTTCGGTATGATTTTTTAGCTACTTCCATTTTAAATGTGAAGCAGTGACAACCCAAACTTTGGGAGAACCAGAATAAAATTCAACATACAAAATAGAGGTGCATCATACAATCCAACATCAATACAACAAACCATGAAAAATATATATGTGCAGATTTCCATGTTTGAATTTTAACTAAAAAAAAAGAACACAAGCATCTATTCGGAAGCAAAGAATGCTGCTAGTGCCCAAACATTGTAGTCGGACACTCCAGCAGTTCATTGCAGGTTGCAAAATGAAGGAACTACGTTCGCAATATGAAAATTAACATTTGCAACATCAAGAAACATAAACAAAAACAGTTCATCACTGCAATTACAGGAGGAAAATATCCACCATAAATCCCTTTATATTCATGTAACATCACACAAACATCTCTCAGATTGCAGAAAATAAAATATCCCACCTCACCTTATATTTCACACAAATCAGGAGAAACCACAACACTCAAAAGTCATAACCATAACATTCAAAATCATAGCCGTGAATTTTTTTTTTTTTTTTGAATTTGCAGAGCTCGAGGCGGGAGCAGAGGAAGCAGGAGTCCGCGGTCGCTCTAACCTGCTGCCAGAGCTCGAGGTGTGCTCACAGCAGCATCTCCATTCGTTCATGGGGCTTCCTTCACACAGCAGCTGCAAGGCTGGGTGAGTCCAAACCACAGCGCCTTCATATTCGCACATCCCTAGCGGCAGAGATGAGCCCCTATATCCTATTGATCAGTCACACAATTCCACTCTCTTAATTCGAAATTTGAACTTACAAGTACTTCAAATGGTAACGATCTGGGAGCAATTTGGTTTTCAATAGCAATTAAATGGTTTAAAGCTCAATCCTAAGCTTGCAAAATCACACTACGTTTATAGTTTGTTGCTCCTGGCATTGGCTGGCATTTACAGTAGCACGAACCAGCCGCGTATGCTGAATTAGCTTAATTGAAAATTTAGTCCTTAGAATTCGTTGGCATGAACCTCACACTTATGGTTGGGAATCACTTGGATGCTACTTAAAAATATGGTTTATCGGGTAATCCTGCTATTAGATATTGAAAGGTTCGATTTAAATTAGGGGAGAAAACAAAAGTTATTGCAATTTCCATGGTTTACCTTACCTCTATTTTATCAATTGAAAGCAGCAGCATCTTCTGTGTGAATTGGCCTGATAAGAACTTTTGCACTTTAAACTCGATAAGTCTCGAGGGACGGCTCGCCTGCATCTCAAGGGATGGCAGCATGCAGCAGTTGAATTTAGTTCTATATTTAGTTTACTGTAGAAGAGCTAATCTGAAAGGAACAAATCCTGTGCAGGCCTTAAGTATAGTGCTTGTTTGTTTTGTCTTGGTATATCCATTACATAGCTACAGATTCTGAAGAATGGCCATGCTCTTTCGGTATTTACTCCTGCATTTGTATTCCTTAAATTGTAGTTTTAAACTTTTAATTGGTTGCAGAGCACTATGTTACATGGGATGAGCAAAACCTGGATAACTTTTGACGCTCAGCCAGCTTGCGCTACATCATATGGCACTTCACCCAGTCCAGCTTTTACTCCAGCAAATCAGCTTATGATGCCTTCTTCCTTGGAGCAATCGGTTTGCACCATGGAAAAGAATCTGAAAATCATGGGCTCCTCCGCGTTGTAAATTGTTCATCTGGTTAGCTATCAACAATCGCTGTTGGACAGCGGAGAGGCTAACCAAACAGAACCTGCCAGACCCTGCATCCTGTCCCTTATGTGATCAAGCTGAGGAGACAATGGAGCAATTGCTTGTGTCATGCGTATTCTCAAAAGAAATCTGGGCTTTGGTGCTGCAAAAGCTCAACCTCTTGCCTCTAGCACCGCAGCCTTAAGTAGGTTGTTTCTCCAGCTGGTGGAGCAGTGCTAGATACCATATCGCCAAAGAAAACAGACAAGGCTTCAACACCCTTGTGATCCTGGTGGCGTGGAAAATTTGGAAACATAGAAACGACTGCACTTTCAATGGAGCGCAGCCGAGAATTTCCTCAGTGCTGCAAACAATTGCAAATGAGTGCGCTTTGTGGTGTCTCACGGAGCCACTCAACTACAACACCTGATGGTCGAGTCGATAACCCAGCCCCTACCTTAGTCCTTAGAGTGTGTGCTGATATGGGTGGCGCGCCTAGGTGACTGGGCGCTTTGTGTATTTACTATATGTTTGCCTTGATAAAAGGCTCACAACGGTGTACCATATTATTCTCATTCTTAATGAAATGGCACACAGTTCTCCTGTGAGTTCGAGAAAAAAAAATGTAGAAGATAGAAAAAACAATAGAATGCTCCACCTTTTTTTTTTTGAAACGAAGGGAGCTTCAGCACGGCTGGGACGCTGGACATTCAGTTAACCCAGATAATACGGTAGTTAATTAGGCTAAAAAGAATTTCGGTTAATGGAAAATGGCAACAGATTTAGTACCAGAAAAATCATTAACGGCACAATTCAGTTACGGATAATTCAGTGCAGTTATGCGGTTAACCGGACATCAGTGCATAATCCAAATGATTCGACGAATTTAGGCAACAAACGCAAAGAAATCAACTGAAAATTCTCACCTCGCCTCCCACCGTCGCTCGGTCGTCTCTGCGGCCCGCAGAGATCCACCTCCGGCCTTCAGGAACCTTCTTCCAGCGCCACCCGCCGCCTCCCGCGCGGAAGCCGCCCGCCCGCGCCCGTGGGAGACAGGGAATCGACGGACCGTGGCGCCTTGCCTCCTGGCGCCGCCGTCGCCTCCACGCGCAGGTGCGCGGTTGTTGCCCGCACAGTCAGCACGCGCGCGAGGAATCTGGCCTCGCCCTCGACGTGCGATGACGGAGAAGGCGGCCTCGGGCGGCGGCGGCGCTTAGGTTTTGGAGCGAAAAAAAAAAGAGGGCTATTTGCGTTTTTACCTCTAGCCCGGCATTCTATTGCATTTTTACCCCTCATTTTTCAATCTTGTGATTTTAACCCTCTGATTTGAAAATAAAGACGCCGTTTGCCCCTGATTCTTACGGTTTAAAAAAAATAAATCAATATTCAGAACATTAGAAAAAGACAAGACTATCCTCATCTCTCTTTCTCATTCCCTTCTTAGTTTTTTCCTTCTTCCATTTACTTCCAACACCCTAACATACCTCAAGGCTAACCCTAACCCTAGCACACCAGGCAGGCGGCTTGCGGGCGGTGCCAGACGAGCGGCTTGCGGGCGGCGTGCGGTCGGGCGGGTGCAGCGCGAGGCGGGCGCAACGCGAGCCGGGAGGGCGCGCGAGCTGGGTGGGCACACGCCGGGTGGACGTGGCAGAGCAGACGCGACGCGAGCCGGGCGGCGCGTGAGCTAGGCGTGCTCGGTAAGTGACCGGACTGCCATGTGACGATGCTTTATCAGTCATTGCAAAGCTTAGTAGAGAGGTTCAGATGGAAGAATTTATCCATGAATACTACACTGTTGACAGGTTGAGAAAGACATATGGAGGTGTTTTCAAAACAATGCCATCAAAGCATCAGTGGCCACAAGTTAATTTAGGCTACAAAATCTGCAAGCCTAAATTGAGAAGAAAACCTAGGAGACCGAGAGTTTCTAGGATCAAAGCCTCGGATGAGGTTGGTACTAAAAAGAAGAGGAAATGCAGTGAATGTGATGAACTAGGCCATACAGCCAAGTTTTGTCAGGGAGGATCCACCGCTAGAAAGAAGAAAAGGCATCTTTTAGCTTCTAATGCATCAAAATAAGTGTGTTAAATTTTAAAAATTTTAGATTTTTACAATTAATTGTGATAATTGTATCAAGTAACTTAACATTATTCTTATTATTATGTGAAGTGCTGGTGCAAGTGTAAGTGCTGGTGCAACTGAAAGTGCTAGTGCAAGTGATGCTGGAAGGGGAAGAGGAAGGTGAGGAAGAGGGAGTCTAGTTGCATGGTTTGAAATTGAATGATCATGTTGTGTTTTTGTGTTCCTTTTATTAGGAGTGTAATGACTAATGTATTTGTTAGACATGTGACTTGTTGCGCTTTTGCTAGACTTGCACTATGTGACTTGTTATTTTGTTTCAATTAGATGCATATGTTATTGCTCCAATATTATTTCTGAAATGATGTCCAAATACGAATGAAATGATGCTGAAATTACTACTGGAATATTGTTAAAAATATTGTTGAATGTTGTCAAAATTACTGCTATTGAAATGTTGTCAAAATGCTTCCATAATGTTGCTGAAATATGGGACTATTACGCTTGAAATTAGATTTTTGAATCAAAACATTCTTTTGAATTTGTTGTCCTACATTACATACTTAAACAGGGGTAAAATCGCAAGAAAGTCTAAAAATAGGGGTAAAATCACAAGGGCATTTTAGACTTTTCATCTTATATTTACCACCGTTAAGAGCACATAACGGGACAGGGGTAAAACACGTCTTCATTTTCAAATCACAGGGGTAAAATCGTAAGATTGAAAAATGGAGGGTAAAAACACAATAGAAGGTCAGGCTAGGGGTAAAAACGCAATAGCCCTGAAAAAAAACAAGAAATCGATGACTAAGAGTTGGGATGTATAGTTAGTTGGGGTGTGTTTGGTATGGTGTATGAGGGTGGATGGTAGGGGGCGGTCCCTTTTTTGTTCCTGTTTGGATGGGTGTCAGGCATGGGCAGGGTGGCCACCGATCGAATATTCGGTCAGATTCGGTGGCAGCTCCATCCCTCGAAATCAACCGGACGACATCGCCCCATCCCTCGCGCGGTGCCGCGCGACCCCTCCGCCATTGCGCCACCAGCTTTCCCCACCATGGCGGCCGCCGCACATGCCTCCTCCCTCTTCTTCTTCCTGTCCCACCCCACCTCCCGCTCCGCCACCCCCAAACCCCACCTCCCCTTCTGCCCCCCACCCACCACGTCTGCCGCGCCACTGACAGCACCGTCCCCGTCCCCGCCCCCGCTGTCGGCACCACCAAGCATCACCGCCCGGCCGATGAGAACATCCGTGAGGAGGCGGCGCGTCACCGCGCCCCGAACCAGGGCCTGTCGGTGGCCTCCTCTACATGCGCCACGACATGGGGCCTGTCGGTGGCCTCCTTGACTTGCGCCATGACATGGACGCGCTCGCGCCCTTCTCGGGCTCCTAGTGGCATGACCTCTTCGACTCCCGCATCGGCCGCACCACTTGGCCCTACGACTCCGGCATCTGGTCCAAGAAGGACTTCATCCTCCCTGAGATTGACCCCGACCAGATCATCTCCCACTTCGAGGGCAACTCCAACCTCTTCTGCCGCGCGCCGCTCTCGTGCCCCTTAGTCAGGTTATCGACGCTGGCCCGGCCGCGCCCGCTTGCGCGCCGAGGAGGGAGCTCGGGAGGGCCGCTTTCCATCGTCGCTCGTGTGCCTCATCCATCTAAATTCATCCATCCAAACAATGAGTGGGGCGGCCTCGTCCCTTATTCATCCCTCGTACCAAACAGAAAACATGGATCACTCCCTTCAATCAAACAGCAGCAGGGGCCGCCCCGTCCCAGAAAACAGAGATGACCTCGTCTCATCCCACTTTGACCCAAAACCAAACACACCCTTGGTGGACCGTGTCGTCCTGCGCTGTAAATAGACCGTATATACTATCTAATGTAAAATGAGATAATAGAGACACACCAAACTATATTCTTTATTGATGATGATCGGTATAATTTATAGTATGAGAAAGAGTAGAGGTCAAGTAATATTTATGTTCATACTATTGATGTGTTCACGCTATAATCCTGATGGACTGACGTGATTGGTCAATAATCCATCACAAGTATTTTTAACATTTCCCCTTGATCAATCGATCATCATCATACATCATTGTTAGCTCCAAAAATTAGATTGGGAAAAATATGAGTAGATATATTTTGATACGCTATGAAAACTCCTTAAAAGCCATTAGAAAAATCAGGATAAATTAATACAACATATATTGGATATTGACTCATTGAAAAACTCATATGAAAAATCTCTTTCAAGTGAAAATCCATAAGCGAGTTTAGAGGACAATATTAAGTCATTTGATATCATACTTTTAAAACCCCTTATAGGGAAAATCAGGAGATAACATTTAGTTGTATTAATATTACCTCATTAAAAACCTTTTATGATAAACCATATAAGAAAAACTCACAGAGAAAAAGAGTGCAATATGATATTTGGACGGGTTGCTTTTCACAAGAAATCTCCCTCTGAATCTTGTAACAATTTGTGAATTACTCTGTGAGCTTATCACAAGTTTTAGTTTGCAAGATGTTTATCTCCTCAATCTGATATAGTACATAAGAATAAGACAATTAGGAGCAATGATCATTTCTCTTGTGTAACCTGACTACATCTATGCAATACAAGCAGCACTATCAATAATACGGATAGTAGCAAATGGTTCAATTGAACCAATAGTATATAATTAATGTAGTTAACCACTCTTCACTCGACATGAACAATAAGTGATGTTTGAGAATGATAGGTGAAGTAGTAGTTGGAATCTTGATGATCTATATGTCATAAGGATATTTATGGATATCCTCTTTGACTCCTTCCTGATGGTGTTATGGAGTAGCGCTTTGAGCTAGCAATTTATCTATAAAAACAATACTAGGCATGTTGATATTTGCAAGATATGTGTGCACTTTGATGACATTGACATAGAACTTTAAATTTAGCGTTATTTCTCATTTCTCAATCCGATGTATGAATGCAATTGGATTCATATTTTTAGACAGAAAGACCATGGGTACTTGCTGAATAAGACTATTTATATCATTCGGATATTGATATACAATACCGACTAGGTATAGTTGATGGAATATTCCTAAAGGAATATGCTCAAGTTGTAAAGAAATTTAAGCTAAATTTGGTTTATCCAAATCATTCATCTCAATTTTTGTCATAAAATGTTTGCATGCTTTCTTGTGTGTGGTTTGGAGATGATATAAATTCCAACTAGGATTTTAGTATAAACACATGTACACAATCATTATACTATGAGTATCACTTCTACCGGAGGAACTCACTTATTCAGTTGTACCACAAACAACTTAACTGGTCAAGTCATATAGCAACTCAAATTATACACACAATATGTATTGCGATTTGAATTCAGATTCAGCATACGAAGTTCATCAACTTGAACTTATATGGTTGAACCTATCCAATTCTTTTGATCTACCAATAATCTTAAATATAGGAATAGAATTTCCACACATACCTTTGGGTATGCAACATCATAATTGATGTTGGGTCGCTACATAAACCCTTATGCTACAAGTTGCGCTGTTTCACCACCTAATGGAATATATATTCCATTATGCTTCCATAAGAAAGACTGTGAAGGAAATCTATCACTTTCCAATATGAGCAGTAGCAATTCTCCTTAATTAAGAATGCTGCAATACTGTACCAAGCTAGGGTTTTGGTCTCCCATCGAGTTGAAGGTGTGAAGCAATCTTAAAGAGATGTTGATAGTTTGTAGTCTTTGAATTATTGATTCAATGAAACCAATATAATTTGTGAAAATGTTATCCTTATTAACTTCATGTATTTTCCAATTACTGAAGTAAGGACATTTCGATGACTCAGGGACTAAAGTTGTTCATACATAGTGCTGGTCATTTGGATGTTAAAATCCATAGACTTAGGATAGTAAATATCCAAAAGGTGTCAATCAACTCAATGTTGATTTGCATTTACTGTCATTGAGGATATTCTCCCCCTCATCTCGAGGATGCTTGCAAGAAGCTATATCCCTTGTGGCCATAGTTCTCCCCTTCATCTCTTGATTCAGGAGTTGACTGATTTTTATTAGGTACCTTCACTATTTCTGGCATAGGGAATCCGATGTGATGACACCTTCATGACAAGTAAATGCATTTGGCAGACTATTTGCAATATGATTGCAAATAAAACAATTCTAAACAATAAGTTTTGATTCTTATTACATAGACACGAGGACTGAATCTGAATGTATATGACATTGCTTCTGATTTGTGACATTCATGGTGGTATAAATCTCCCCCTAATGCCCATAATAATCCTCAACTGTAAGCATACGAGCAATGAATGGCTTCTTATTATAGACTTGGGATATTATGAATTGATGAATAATGATACCTCTTGTTGACCCCCAATGCTCTCGATGCATTCTTTAGGTGGTGATTTGGTATGTGTAGAATAATGCCAATTTTGCAGATGGAAAATATTCTTGGCATGAAGCCAAGTGTCCACTTGTTAACTGTGACAGAGGGAGCTGTTTGATTACAGTTGAATAAATTAAAATAATCATGTGGTGTGTAAAGCCACATATAGCTAACAAGATCTTAGTATGTGTTAGTTCCAAACCTGGTCTGCTGGTCATGGTTAGTGATTTGATTCTGTCGATGAGAGAATCTGTGAAACCAATTTAAATTTGGATATATGGGACTAGTGTTGGACCTCAATTCCTTGAGACATACAATCCTCATTTTAGCATTGGAACTGGGTAACATTGTCCTATTGGATTGATTGAACCCAATATTTAGGATTTTGTGCTCATGATCTGAGCAGTCATCTTATAAAAAATACATGGTTGTTGTGTGGATTACACACATGCGATCATCATATAGATGTATCTAAAGAACCATGAATACATGAACAATCCATATAATGGTTGTATATGACCACAAATATATTCTTGAATGTAGTCAAGAATATGTGTGGCTCACATTGTAATTTAAGGAAATGGGACTTAAAATTATTTTCCATGTGACACATATGCGATGTTCACTAAATCCGAAGATTCTAGAAATATGTTTTGACCAGTGGAATTGATAATAATTTTTCTCAACATCCCTATAGTGGGACGACCAAAGCAGGCATGCTAAGTCTTGTTATATACAAGAAATAAAAACTTATACACGATACTTTCTATAGGGTATAATCCAGATGGTATATATAAATTTTGCCATATCTTTGTTCTTGACTAGAGGATAATTCCTCTTTGATGTCATCATGAATTCACAAAAAGAAACAATTTAAACGGATGTCTCTATACTTTGTTAGGGTACTTATTGAATTAGGATACAATGATGCATCCACGGCTGTGATTTGAGTACCACAAAGGAGGTGTAATAGTGGCAATATGGTAGCCTTCTATCTTTTTATCGCATTTAGTGATTATTTATTTCCTTCTCTTTGTAAGAGTATGGAAATATTTTGTTCCTCTTATATAGAGTTTGTGGCACATATGTCCACTAGCATGTGGAATTTCACCTTCATCGGATTTATTCTGTAGAGATATATATATAGAATGAAGCATCTGATGGAACACTTTTCAAATATATAGAATATATACTACCTTTCTGGTAGTATATAGTAGGACTTGGAGATGTCAGCCTAATGTAGGTTTCTAACCTTATGCAGAATGAATCTGATAACTACTTTCTCCTTGTTGAAGAGGTACTCCTTATAGATATTTAGGAGATTGGTTGTTTCTTACTTCTCTGAGAACTTTTGTGAACAACATACCTCTTGGTTCATGTCTGGTTGAAGATTGAAGTATACTACATATCTTTGTCACAATGGTGGCTATCTCTCCCACGAATGTCTGGTGTAGATCAATCAAGTGTCTTGAAGTATGACATGTATTTGATGGTTTGCTTAGAGCAACCAGATCCATGACAAATAATTTGTCAAATTATAATATGCCTTGACCTCGATCCGATGCATAGGTGTAAGGATCGAAGGCGTACCGAGAAGGGGGGGGAGTGAATAGGGATGGCAATGGGTAAAAACCCACCGGGTTTTAGTGTTCCATACCCATACCCATTACAAGTAAATCAAACCCATACCCATACCCGTGACGGGTTGAAATTTCACCTCATACACATACCCGTCGAGTAATCGGGTACCCATGGGTTTCCCATACCCGTGATACTTAAAAAAATTATTAATACTTTGATAAATTTAATCAATTTTGATGAGAATTTTTTGCTTAGCACATGCACGAAATAAGATTGTATATTAGTCTAGTATATTTTGATAAAGTTAATAGAGCTAGAGTTATCAAAAAATAATAAATTCACATTATGAATCACAAATTACACATAAATATTGGGTTTGCAGGTACATGGGTATGGGTTCCTGGCTCCCATACCCAAACCCACGTACCCATCGGATATAAGATTTAACCCATATATGTACCCATGGATATAATTTATGTCCCATACCCATCACCTAATAGGGGTTTCACCCATCGGGTTTTTGGGTATCGGGTACCCATTGCCATCTCTAGGGGTGAATCGGTAAACCGGCCACAATCAACAAATACTTTAGTTTCCTCGCTCGACCCTAGCAATCGTTGCAACCTAATAATTCTAGGAGGTCAAGACCCTACACATGCTAGTGTTCATGATGCAAGCAATGCGGAAGCCAAGCCACACTAGCCTATGCAAGCCTCAAGTCAGTCTATCAGCTAGACCACACAATTGTAGAATAGTAAAGGTAGGGTCAAGGAATGCTCAAGATTTTTTCTTGAGGTATCAGAAGGATGGCGCCTTCCCCTAGTCCTTGATGGACCACTCCCGCCGAAGTGTCGGTCCATCCCGCCACCAAGTGGAATTTTCACAAACGAGCCCGCAATCACTCCCGGAGTGAAGACACGGTTGCGTCACCACTATCACCAAGGCACAAGCTCACCTTCCTCGAGAACTTGTTGGACTCCCCAAGCCGACATGGGGTGCTCACTATCGATGCTCCTTTCAACGTCGGGCTCAAACCATGTACAAACATATGACGGCCTTCACAACCAATCATGATAGGCTCGATCACTGACGCCTAACCGGTCTAGGTCTCACCATAGACTAAGAGTAACAACCTAGATCACACTCTAAAGGACACCCTAGCTTTACAAGTGAATAGGTGCTCAAGTTACTCTCTCTAGCTCTCAAGATATCCAAAATCTCCTCCTAGTGCTCCTTTGTTTTCCTCTTGGCTCTCTACTGATGCTCTCAGCTATCCTATGGGGCGAAAGAGGTCTCCAAGACCCCAGCAACGAGTTTATATAGACTTCCAACCTCAAACTAGCCGTTGCTCCACGAAACAGCTCTCTGGATGTACAGACCGTACGGTCCAGTCCCAATCCAGACCGAACAATCCGATCGCCACTCAATGGCTCCTCCAGAGTCATTGCACTCTGTCCGTTGCTTCCTGCTATATAGATCGTAGTATTCGGTCTGTAGACTGTAACGTCTGGTCTTTCTAACTCTTGTCGATTCAAGAACATTGTTGATGGTCGTTAAATACCAATTTTGACCGTCAATATAACTATAAAAGTAGGAAGACTTAGCATTTCATACTTACATGTTAGGTAGGAATAATAAGATTCCACTTGTCCTTGGAGATCTATGTGCTTGTAGGGATTTGACACAATATAAGTAGAGAAATGGAGCATAATCCAGGGAAATACCATTCTAGTCAATGGGAGGTGCCACTTGAACTTCCCTCGGATTGCATACGTGGCTACATGGGATTCCTCCGGAGAACACCGACTTAAATTAGAAGAGGACCCACCTACCAGCCACCTAGAGAAAGCACAAAGCAAAAGGGCCCACTAGCTAGTTGGCCGACCTCCCCCCTTGGTCACCCGACCTGGTCCTGAGCCCATTTTGGGCGGGCTTCCACGTGTCGACTCCTTAGCTCTTTGGCACCGTCGATGCATGGCGGTTCCATGGCGGTTACTCCTCAATACTGACCTTTGGCCCCTATAAATAGAAGGGGAGAGCTTCACTCCAACACACACACACACTCAAGAGTTATTCATTTCCCTCTTTCATTTAGTAGTTTTCTAGTCCTAGTGGAGTTTAGTTTAGGTGGAGCCTTGCTCAAGTATCCAAGTCATAGGAGTATTGGTATGGCTCTTGTATCTTTACATTTATTCTATTTTATTATGACTTTTATCTATTTAATTAATATAGTTCTTCCACATAGTTATGCTTATGATATGTGTTCCTTGTTTTGTTATATATCATATTCATATCATAGGACTTTGTTATGGTTTCATGATGATATAGACATGCTACCTTGTTGTCATGATTGGCATATACCTTGACTATAGTCTAAATGCCTCAATGTGGGTTTTATATCCAATTAGGATTGCAATTGCTTAGCTCATGACTTCTTAATCCATAGGATTAGAGTTATGTGTGCGTTAGTGCTTGTTAATCCAATCAGTGATTCTAGTGTTTGATCAATGCTAGAATTCTACTTAAATGTGTAAGCGCAGTGCTTAGAGGGCTAGGTAGTATCGATCACCTCGTAATCCATGGATTGTAGAGGTAGGCAGTAGGTGGTGATGGCCCTATCTGTCCATTGTACTGCTCCATGTTCGGTTACAACGTGTGTCCAAGACGGAGTTGCCTTGTGTATGTAGGGCATGAATCCGTACACGAAGTGTTGAGTGCATTAGACTATAACTAGTATAATCTTGCTTGTAATTGTTTGACTATGTGACTATATAGGTAGACTAACATTAGAGATACGGCTTCGCTCTCCTAACTAAAACTCCCTAGAGACTTAGGACTTTTATTTATCTTTAGGAATAATTGCTCTGTGTGTCACACTACCCCTATCCTTATTTATACTTACCCCTGTATAAACTCTGAATACTAATATCAATCTTTATGTTTACATTACTATTAATAATCATATATTTATGCTATACCCTTCCTTTGGTAGAAGTATAAATGACAAGTTATTGGAGCAATCCAATAATGAAATGCTACAACGGTATTTTTCGTGCGCTTGTGGATTTTACTCTATTGACACTGAGGTGCATCTTTATAATTATGTCTGGCGTCATTGCCAGGGATGATTATATCGATGTAACTTAGCAAACGTAAAAAATACATTTCTAGTGTCGTTGTTGGGGATAGTAATATTTCTGGTGCAATGTTAAGAAATATCAACAAGCATTGTCCAAACTACTTTCCCTCTATTTTCTTTCCATCCACACTGACTGTACCGTCTGGTCTCTACACCATACCATCTGGTCTATATAGGTATTCACGTCAACAGATTCCTCACAGCTAACGGTCCAGACCCCTCTGTCCGGTCTATGTGTCCAGAAGCTGAAACTCCTTGTCCTCGTTTGACTTCGTTTCCCGACTTCATCCAACATCTCATTGGCCTTGCCTTGTGATTTCACCGAGCATCTATACACATCACTGACAAGCATGACATAAGAGACATGACCTAGACCCCCTTGATAGTCTGGTTTTTTCCTATGGACACAAGCCCTAACAACTAGACAAGTGTTCCAAACACTTGCTCCTAGCTTGTCCTTAACCTTGATCCATCTCCATCATCCCTTGGACTCCATTGAGCTCATCAATCTTCTGGTGTTGTTGGCGATCACCTCTGATGCGTGCTCCAGCAAGTACACTAAGGAGTGCCTGGTCTTCTCCACTTGGTTAGCATGGCTATAATCACATGCTTTTTCGAGCGCTGTAAGATATGGCTGCAAAAGTCAAGAAGGGTATTAGATAATGAAGTCCGAAAGTGATGATAGAAGACTTAAAAGGATAGCATACTAGCAAGTTTACATTTGAAAGACTTGGAGTTTCTCTTAGCCTCCTCAAGCTTTCCTTCGGTCTCCTCTAGTTCCTTCATTAGCCGAGTGATCTCGGCACTCTGCTCTCCAACCGACTTGGAGAGGTCATTCTTCTCAGTAGTCAGAGCATCTAAGAATCTCTGCTGGTTTAAAGTTAATTTCTCCAGGTCGGTGACCTTCTGATCATGAGCTAAAAATACAAATAAAGACTTTAGCGTTAGAGTGAGAAAGAAGCAAATATAAGTTGGGCTGCAATCTTACCAACAGCATCAGCACGACTTTGCTCTAGGGCTTTGGTCACCTCCTTATGGTCGGTCTACAACTTCTCAATTTGCCTTCTGGCTTGGGAAAGCTGCTCGCCGGTAACTGTTGACAACAAGTCCATACCTCTAAAGGAGAAGTTTGAATGCACAAGATGTTAGGGACATACCAAAAGTTTCGGCCTCAAGGTATTCAATCTTGGTCTGCTTCTTCTCCACAAGAGAATATATTCTCTGAATATGCAGAAGGGTATGGTTAGCTGGGAGAATGATTCAAGGAAGAAAAAACTTGGTATTGATGTACCTTGTTGGCCTCTGGATGTTGATGCATGATGTCCATATCCTCAGCTTTTGGTCGACTCACCGAGTCCTCGACCAACATGGTCTTACCCTTATAACAGGGAGAAGACATGCCGGTGGAGGAAGGGTTGACGGTCAGAGGAGTAGGCGTCGGCAGTGGCTTGGGCACTGGAGCGTTGGGCGACTTCCTCGACTCGGTCTGCACACTTGATGGTGTGCGGACAGGCTGAGGCTGGTCGAGGAGTAGGAGTCGACTGAGTGTCTTGAGACCCTTGGGCACTGTGAGTATCACTTGACCGACTGCTATGATTGCCAAAGAGCATAACGGAAAAAGCTTAGCAGATAGTTGATAATAGCAACGATGAAGAATCAAAAACGCGAAGAATATACCCAGATGCTTGTTTAATTTTGATCCGACAGACTTTCTTCTTTGTAGAAGTGGTCTGCGGGTCAGAATCCTTCCTCTTCAAGGTAGTCTTGGCAGCTTCATCGGTCTTCTTTACCACCCTTGCACCACTATCTGATTTGCTCAGGGGTCGGCAGGCAGGCATCTTGGCGGCGCTCCTCCTCATCATCATCGTCATCTCCCACATATTGCCGATGAGGGTGAGCGGTCTGTTTTACTCGTCGACTGGGGGAGGGCAAGTCAGGGCGAGGAGGTGCTATGGAGACGTTGGTGACGACCTCTTCGATTAGTCGGGCGTCCGCTAAAGAGCTGGCCCCAATGGTGCCAGTCTGTGGTAGCTTTTTGACATAATCCGGACCCTCAGAATCGGTGGAAGGGAGCGGAGGGTGTGACACATAAGTATCCAAAACCTGCAAAAACATCAAGACATCACACATTGTGATTATTCAAAAGGACATCGGAATTATTCAAGACGATCGAGGCTTAGTCGGGCCCGCAGAGTGCCCACGTTGTATGCCTTCGTGATTAAGAAGTGATCTTGAATGATTTCTCCTTCAAACATTTTTGATAATCGCGACCGACACAGAGTGGAGTTTGGCGGATCAGGCACCTCCCTCATCTCGTCGTCGGTGGCATAATCCCAGGCGGGGTGGCTCTGTTTCTTCAACGGTTGCACTCGACGCACTATAAAGATTTTTGCTATAGTGATACCGTCGACCCCTTTCTTTAGCTCTGCGATTTTCTCTAGCAGAGCGACTACTTGGGGATCAGTTGGGTCAGGTCTCTCTCATCACTGCGCCTTGTGAATGGCCTTGGCACCAGAGAAGTCATCAAGAACAGGACGAGGATTGTCACAGTAGAACCACTCGTCCTTCCTGCTCTTGTTCCCGGTCTTCAATGGTACATTGTTGTAGGCCTCCTTCTTGCGCAACTGGAAACCAACTCCAGCTATGGTGACTTGGTTTTCCTTGGTTGGCACTGGTCGGAGAACAAACAGATGGCAAAACAAAGTAAAATGGGGTAGAATGCCTAAAAAAGCTTTGCACATATGCACGAAGATAGCAATGTGAATGATGGAGTTAGGATTGAGGTTGACGTGCTCAATCCCATAGAATAAAAGGAGCCCGCGCAGAAAACTGCAACAGGGAACTCCGAAGCCATGCTCAAAAAAATGAGCGGAAAACTACGATTTGTTGATGGATTGGAAGGGGGCGAGTCTCTTTCGGTACCTTCCAGTCGATACGAGCTTGCTCCAGAAGGATGTCATCCTCCACTATCTTATTTATATCGGCGATGGAGATGTTGCTCTTTGAGAACTCCCGTAGCTGCTCCAGGATCTCCAGCTCGGAGGAGGAGGACTCAGTGGCGGCGGCTTTCTTGGATGATTTGCGAGGCATCTTTAAGGGATGTAAAAATGCGGTGGATCTAAACCCTAGCTAATGCTCGGGGGCTTGATGGCGATGAAGATCCGTGGCAACGACGGGAGAAAGCGCTAACCCTAGCTCTAGAAATAGAGGAGTCGCAAGAACAGGGGAGGCGCGAGGAAGACGAAGCGTTGTGTGCAAATGGCGGCGTGGAATTGGAGTCAACAGTCCACTGCCCCTTTTATACCTTCGCCTTTTTGACCTAGTCTCTGGGTCCCATGGGCTGGTATGGGCCGCATAGTGATGGGCTTTTTTGTTTAATAATAATAATAATAATGTAAAAGGATTTATCCTTTAAAAAGAACTAGAGCTATTAACCCTGATAAATAATCTCGGGGGCTTCTTTGATGACAAGCAGTGGCAAATCCACTTAAAAATACTTTCTGTATTTATGTGATTTGATGATCATGTAGCAGAGGACTTGATGGTCGTACGGGTGTAAGTTCAAGAGATAAGTAATTGATTGATGTCGATAATTAATTATCAAAAATGGACTTATATTAAGAAGAGTGACAATTCATTACGGAAAAGCTATACTATGATTGATGTCATTTAGCTTAGTACAATTATATGATTGATGTCATATTCTTTTATATGGGTTAAAACATGATTCATGTCATAAAATTTAGATCCACAAGTCACTCGGACAAGAGTGTTTATCACTCGGCCTTTCTAATAATCGGTCGGCAAGATTGATGTCTTGCTAATTGACCTTCTGGTTTGATAATCAGGAGTTTACTTAAGCTCGAGCTTGATGGTTTGAGTAAATTTTATATAACAAAATGTTAAGAGCTAATATTATTAGACTCTTACATTATCGATAAAACTCTCAAAATAAGATCCATATTGCAAGCTTCATGACCATTGATGAACCACATTGTAAGCGTATGTAAATAAACCAAGTGAGATCATGACGAGTCAAAACACAAACAAGTGAAAAACCATGACTCATCAAAATCCACAAACATATCGATAAAACTCTCAAAATAAGATCCAAATTGTAAGCTTCATAACCATTGATGATTGGATCCCCAAGGTATGAATGTTTTGGTGATAGATGACAACTATGAAATTATGGGCTAATATCTACATGAGTGTTGTCTATGCAGGAATCATCTCTAAATTGGACTATAAATCATATGGATGATAACGGTCTTGGCAATTCATGACAATGACCACAGGCATGGAGGCTTGTAAGCTTGATGGAGTCCAAGGGTTGATGAAGATGGATCAAGGCTAAGAGCAAGCCATGGAGCAAGTGTTGGGCACACTTGTCTAGTTGTTAGGGCTTTGAGTCCATAGGAAAAACCGGACTATCAAGGGGGTGTAGATCATAACTCTTAGGTCATGTCTAGTCAGTGATGTGCATGGATGCTCAGTGAAATCACAAGCACTAGGTGATAGTGGACAAGCCAAGGAACTGTTCAAAGAAACCGGGAAACAAAGTCAAGCAAGGATGAGAAGTTTCATCTTCTGGACATAGTGACCGGACAGAGGGATCAGAGGAGACCGGACTGTACGGTCACTAGGAGACCAGAGAGAAGTCTGCGAGAAAGTCTGTCAACATAAAGACCTGTAGAGACCGGACGGTCCGGTCTGTATGGAGGTTGCTTGGGACAGAGAAGTGTAGAAGATGGTGCTCTCTGGAATAGAGAGAGAAAGTCTGACCGGATGGTCTGGTCAATACATGGAGTTCCACTGAACAGAAGAGCCAACGGCTCTAGGAGCCATTTCAGAGAGACCGGAAGGTCTGGTCTGGCAATGACTGGACAGACCGGTCAATGGTGTCCAGAGAGATGATTTCATGGAGCAACGGCTAGTTAGAGGTTGGAAGCCTATATAACTTCATTGCTGGGGTCTTGGAGACCACTCTTGGCTAGTGGAATTGCTTGGAGCATTTGGTGAGAGCGAAGAGGAAAAGTAGAGAGCACTAGGAGGAGATATTGCATATCTTTAGAGTGCTAGTGAGAGTAACTTGAGCATTGAGGCACATCTAAGGCTAGGGTGTCCTTAAGGGTGTGATCTAGGTTGTTACTCTTGGTCTATGATGAGACGTAGACCGGTTAGGTTTCGATGATCAAGCCTATCATGATTGGTTGTGAAGGTCGTCACACGTTTGTACCCGGTTTAAGGCCGCCGGTGAAGGGGGCATCGCTAGTGAGCGCCCGTGTCGGCTAGGGGAGTCTGGAAAGTTCTCGAGGGAGGCGAGCTTGTGCCTTGGTGGCAGCGGTGACGCGCACCATGCCTTCACTCCGGGAGTGATTGTGGGCTCGTGGGCGAGAACTCCGCATTGGTGGCAGGAGGGACCGGCACTCCGACGGGAGTAGTTCAATATGGAGTAGGGGAAGGTGTCATCCTTTCGAGACATCGGGAAAAAAATCATGAGAATTTCTTGACCCCCTCTTTACTATTCTGCAATTACGTGCTCTAGTAACTAGGTTGAATTGTGGCTTACATAGGATAGTGTGTTTGGCTTTCGTGCTTGTTTTCATCACGAACACTAGCATGTGTAGGGTTTTGTCCTTCTAGAATTGTTAGCTTGCAACGATTGCTAGGTTCTAGTAGTATAAATTGAAGTATTCAGATTCGGGGTCGGCTTACCGATTCAACCCCCCCCCCCCCTCTCGATACGTCTTTGGTTGTTACAAGTGGTATCAGAGCCAAGTGCTTATCTTTGAGGCTTCACCGTCTTGAGTAAGGATGTCGGGACAGGTGGGGAGTGTTCCCATATTCGATGGGGAGGACTATGGGTATTGGAAGGCAGGTATGCAAGTCTACCTAGAGTCCCTTGATCCAAAGATATGGATGGTGACCCATGAGTCTGATGTGGATGTGAACCTGCTTGAACCTGATTTTAATAAGAACAACGCTAAGGCCAAGAATGCTCTGTTTGCATCCATATCTAAGGATGTTTTTGCTAGGTTGGATGCAAGTTCTACAACACATGGTATCTAGATTGAGATTCATGGTCTCCATGAGGGCACTAGTGATGTCAAAGAGGAAAGATACTATGTGCTGAAGAACAAGTATGATAACTTCACTAGACTGCCACATTAGACTGTTTATTCTTGCTTTCATATACTAGTGGAGGAGATCAATGCTCTTGGGGATGACTTCAAGCTTAAGCCTGTTGAGGTGATAAGAAGATTCTTGAGGCTATTCAAAGACCCCAAGTATGAGTCCGTCATCACCTTCACCTTGCAAGGTGACCTCAAGACCAAGACCATGAAGGATGTACTTGGCAAGATCACTGCCTTTGAGAGCTACCAGCTGGGTTTGGATGATCCTCAACCATCTAACCTTGCTCTTCAAGCCGAGAAGCAAAATCCTATCAAGAGCAAGAAGAGCAAGAAGAAGGCAATATTTGAAGAAGAAGAAGATGATGATGAAGATGACTTGAGTGAGGACTTGGCTCTTCTCATGAAGAAGATGAGGACATTCAAGAACAAATTTTCTTCCAAGTCTAAGGGCAAGTGTTTCAACTGTGGGTCCAAGAACCACTTTGTTTGGGATTGCCCCAAGCCCAAGAAAGAAGCTTTCAAGTCTCAAGACTCAACTGATGAAGAAGAAGAAGAAAATGAAGACCCCAAAGCCAAGCAAAAGAAGAAGAGGTACTTCAACAAGGACAAGAGCAAAGGCAAAGGGAAAGCTCAAGACCACAAGAAGAAGTTCTCACGCAAGGCACTTGTTGGAGAGTGGATGTTGACGGTCCTTAAATGCAAAATATGACCGTCGTTTACCCGCAAGAATCACACAATTTGATCACCACCTTAGTGGTAGGAATTTATTGCTAATTATTTCCACAAGTTTTGGTGACTTTGTGTATGCAGGAAGCAACCCATGGAGTTTAAATAAAATTCAAGGAAATTCAAGGAGAAAGCACACTTCCGGCCAATCAGGAGCAAGCACACGGATTAAGGAGCCCACCTTCAGCGCTTAACCGACGTAACTCCCCGGAATACCGCGCAAACCGTTGTCAGGGCCCACAGGACAGCCACCTGGAGAAAGCACAGGCCAGGAGGGGCCACCCCCAGGTCGGCCGACCTGGTCAGGTCGGGCGACCTGGCCGGGCGCCCTCTCCGCCTGGGCTTCCACGTGTTGGCTCCTCAGGACTCCCTGATGGCGGTTTGGGGGGATTCCGTGGCGGTTACTCCTCTGAAACCGACGTTAGGAGGCTATAAATAGAGGGTGAGGGCCTTCACTCCAACACACACTCAAGATTGAACATTTAGTGCTCCTCTTGCAAAGGCCAAGTGCTACTTAGCTAGTGCTTAGATTAGGAAGAGAGTGGAGTAGAGTTCGGAGGAGGCTTGGGCTTGTCTTCGCCTTCTCCACGCTTGTACTTCGACGACATTTGCCAATCATAGTAAGTGTCGAGATTTCCCCTCTTGCAGTTTACTTTTTACTTTAATTAAGTTATAGTTCTAGCTTGTGAGCTCGTTCATCGCTCTAAGTTCTTAGGGTGCCTTATCCTGAATATTCGTTGCTAGAAGGTTAAGGTAGTAATCGATCGCATAGACGTGGTGTCTAGGCAAGAGGTTACCTTTGATTATTCGTTAGTCTACTGGTTCGTTGAGGTAGGCGGCAGGTGGTGACAGCTCTGTCCGTCCTCTGAAATCCTCCCCGCTAGTCTAGTGCGTAGGCTCTTGGCGGAAGTCGTCTGTGGATGCAGGGGTAAGTCCGTGCCCAACGCGAGCAAACTAGAGCATAGCTTAGTTAACGTAGGAACCTGACTCTTGGGACATCCTCTCTGTCCTCTGCCTGTCTTAATCAATCTCTGTGTCCTTGGGTGATTTAGTCCAACGATAGACACACACGTTCCTCGTGATTCGATACCCCGGAATACTCTGGGTGAAGTGCTACATCGGTCTTCCGTGCGCTTGCGGATTTATTCGTAGACGTAAGAAAAACCAACAAGCATTTCTGGCGCCGTTGCCGGGGAACGGTTGCTGTTTTATCTGCGGACCCTAGTCACCCTCGTATCCCTTTTTATCTTTCTTTTATTTCTTTCCTTATCCCTACCATGGAGCAACCTTCTATCCAATCCTTCTCTGCTCCACGGGGCGAGTTCTACGAGCCACCTTCATCTTCAAAACCAATCCTTTCTGATGGCTTCGAACTCCGCCCAGGCTTTATAGCCATGGTTCAGGCACAACCTTTCTCGGGGGTAGAAAACGAAAACCCACACCATCACCTGCGAGAATTTGAGCAATTGTGCTCGTGCATCCAAATCAGGGGTATGACACAAGAAACTCTCAAGTGGAAATTGTTTCCCTTTTCTCTTATAGAGAGGGCGAAGCAATGGTACACTCACACGGCAGAAAGCACGAATGGTGACTGGAAAGAGCTCCGGGACAAATTTTGTCTTGCGTTCTTCCCAATATCACGAATCGTTTCTCTCCGTAGAGAGGTCTTCAACTTCGAGCAGGCCGAGAAAGAATCCTTAGGCACAGCTTGGGCTAGGTTCTCGCTTTTAGTGAAATCCGGTCCTGACTTGTCTATACCCGATCCCATGCTGCTACAGCATTTTCGGATGGGTCTCGACAAGGAATCTGCCCAATATCTCGACATAGCCGCCGGAGGTTCATTCATACACAAAACGGTCTCAGAAGGAAGAACCATCCTAGAACGCATTCTAGAAAATACCTCTTTCCTTGAGCCCACCAAACCCCCCTGCGAAGAAGCTACGCCGAGCTAGGAGACTCTCTAACTAGCCGAATCTGACCCTGCTTCTTGCACATCTCAAGACTTAGCTAGTGAGCCTCCTCCTCAACCAGGAAATTCAGATGATGCTGAAATTCAGCCGTCCGAATTCCCTTTCATCATCGAGGATGATCTTTTCAAAGATTTCGGTAACACCTCGATGTATGCCATCCAACGAAAGCCTCAAACACCAGTTCCTTCCCCTGAACCTATAGAAGAACAATTCCTTAGGGACTCAGTGAAAGAACTAACAGCCATCATGAGTGATGAGTGGTCCCGAGAAAATGAGCAATGTTCCGAACTTGTTCGGATTATCTCATCCTCTACTACCATTCCTTGTATGGTTAGAGGCAGAGCTGTGGATGTCTGGTATAATCCCGCCGTAGGAATAAACATCGTTTCCGACTCCTTTGCCTTTGAGGTATTAGGAGACGAACCTCTGCTTCCTACGCAAAAGACCTTCAAAAGCCCTACCGGAGCCATCCTAGAAGGTTACGGGATTCTAAACAATGTGTCGATACGACACAAAGACGTTGAGGCCCTTCTGAACTTTCATGTCTTTGAGGTCCCAAGCTTTGATGTCCTCATCGGGCTTCCTTTAGAAAAACTCTTTACGGCAGCCTCATCCGGTAACCTCAGTGTCAACATCGGAGGAAAGGCTCTCTCAATCCCAATCTCCCGTTCGCGAAACACCATCGCTGAATTTCCTGATGAGAGAGACCTAACCGAAGAGGTGAAAGTGATTTCCCCTTTCGACCCTCCTGATACCCTCCTTGACCAAGACGCCGATCTTTTTACAGAAGAGGAGGATGATCTACAGGAAACTCTCGAGCTTCCTGAAGAAAAACCACCGACTCGACCTCCCATCGAGTTAAAAACCTTACCCCCTGGCCTACGCTACGCTTTCCTACATGGTGACACGGAGTCCCCTGTCATCATTAGTGATAAGCTTTCGGAGGAGGAAACCAAGAAGCTGATCTCTGTCTTAGAGAAACATCGCTCTGTCTTTGGGTACTCCCTCCAAGACCTAAAGGGAATTAGTCCCACTCTCTGCACCCATCGCATCCCGCTTGACCCCGAGAGTACACCTTCTAGGGAACCTCAGAGGAGGTTAAATAATGCTATGCGCGAGGTTGTGAAGAAGGAAGTTCTAAAACTTCTGCATTCAGGGATCATATATCCCGTACCTCATAGTGAGTGGGTGAGCCCGGTGCAAGTAGTGCCGAAGAAGGGAGGTATGACGGTCGTTAAGAATGATAAGAACGAGCTTATTCCCCAACGTACCGTCACGGGATGGAGGATGTGTATCGATTACAGAAAACTTAACAAGGCAACAAAGAAGGATCATTTCCCGCTGCCCTTCATCGATGAGATGTTAGAGCGGTTGGCAAACCATTCCTTCTTCTGTTTCCTTGATGGGTATTCTGGTTATCATCAGATTCCTATCCATCCCGATGATCAGAGTAAGACCACCTTCACGTGCCCGTATGGAACGTATGCCTACCGTAGGATGTCTTTTGGGTTGTGTAATGCACCCACCTCTTTCCAACGGTGTATGATGTCCATATTCTCGGACATGATCGAGGAAATCATGGAAGTCTTCATGGATGACTTCTCAGTCTATGGGAAGACCTTCGATCACTGTCTCGAGAACTTGGACAGGGTCTTGACTCGATGCCAAGAAAAGGACCTGGTACTTAATTGGGAAAAGTGCCACTTTATGGTCCGAGAAGGCATAGTGCTAGGGCACTTAGTGTCCGAGAGAGGGATCGAGGTGGATAAGGCGAAAATAGAAGTTATCGAGCAACTTCCACCTCCGATCAACGTCAAGGGTATTCGTAGCTTTTTGGGGCATGCTGGGTTCTATCGACGATTCATTAAAGACTTTTCGAAAATCGCTAGACCCCTCACCAACCTCTTAGCTAAGGATGCGCCTTTTGACTTTGATGATGAGTGCTTGAAATCTTTTCATCTCTTGAAAAATGCACTCATCTCAGCTCCCATCATCCAACCCCCTGATTGGAAGCTGCCCTTTGAAATCATGTGCGATGCTAGTGACTATGCCGTAGGGGCCGTTCTCGGCCAAACTAAGGACAAGAAGCATCACGCAATAGCCTACGCTAGCAAAACCTTGACAGGAGCACAGCTCAACTACGCTACCACAGAAAAGGAGCTCCTGGCTGTGGTTTTTGCTATCGATAAATTTAGATCTTATTTAGTTGGAGCAAAGGTAATTGTTTACACTGATCATGCTGCACTAAAGTACCTGCTCGCTAAAAAAGATGCTAAACCAAGGCTCATCAGATGGATCCTCTTACTCCAAGAATTTGATCTTGAAATAAAAGATAAGAAAGGAGTAGAGAATTCCGTAGCAGATCATCTATCTCGTATGCAAGTCACTAACATGCAGGAACTACCAATCAACGACTTCCTACGAGATGATATGCTGCTAAAGGTCGCGGACTCCACACCCTGGTATGCAGATATCGTGAATTTCATGGTTACAGGGTATGTTCCGCCGGGGGAAAACCGAAAGAAGCTGGCCTATGAAAGTAGGCGCCACCTTTGGGACGACCCATTCCTCTACAGGGTCTGTGCTGATGGTCTGTTGCGGCGATGCATCCCCACCATTGAGGGTGCACAGATAATTGAGAAGTGCCATGCAGCTCCGTACGGAGGACACTACGGCGTGTACCGGACGCAAGCAAAAATCTGGCAAAGTGGTTTCTATTGGCCGACGATGTATGAGGACACCAAGGAGTACATCAGGAGGTGCAGGAGATGCCAGAAGCATGGAGGAATCTCATCTCGCAACGTGATGCCCTTGACATACAACCTGCAAGTCGAACTTTTCGACGTCTGGGGCATCGACTTCATGGGACCCTTCCCAAGGTCCTATGATTGCGAGTATATCCTGGTGGCAGTCGACTACGTGTCAAAGTGGGTTGAAGCATTGCCATGCAGAGCTGCAGACGCAAAGAGCGCACGGAAGATGTTCTATGAGATCATTTTCCCACGCTTTGGGGTACCAAGGATGGTGATTAGTGATGGAGGTTCACACTTCACGGATAAAGGATTCCGACACTTCCTGAGGGAACTCGGTTCCGACCATAACATTGCTACTCCATACCACCCCCAGACCAGCGGTCAGGCAGAGACCTCGAACAAGCAAATCAAGAACATCCTGCAGAAAACAGTGGAGGAAATGGGATCGGGATGGAAGAATAAGTTGCCAGATGCACTATGGGCATATCGCACTGCATACAAGACCCCCATAGGCATGTCTCCATTCCAGCTGGTCTACGGCAAGACTTGCCATCTGCCGGTAGAACTGGAACACAAGGCATACTGGGCAATAAAGAAATGGAATATGGATTCCAAAGAAGCAGGAAGGCACAGGATGAAGCAAATTTCTGAGTTGGAGGAATGGAGAGAAAAGGCGTATCACAGTGCCAGGATCTATAAAGAAAAGACCAAGAAATGGCACGACAAAAGGATACAGCCAAAGGAGTTCAACCCTGGAGACAAGGTGCTACTCTTCAACTCAAGAGTGAAGCTGTTCGGCGACGGGAAGCTGCGAAGCAAATGGCTTGGGCCATATCTCGTCATCGACGTCGCGACACATGGAGCGGTCACACTCCAGGACGAGGACGGGAACACGTTTAAGGTAAACGGCCATCGACTTAAACTCTTTTACGATCCTATTAAAAGTATAGGAGTTGAGGAGGACGTAGTCAATTTAATTGACTTCCGGGCCTACCCATAGCCTTTACGGGCACCTAAACTTAGAATCAAATTAAATTGCCGTACCTTTCCCCCTCCTTGGACCTCCCTTAGGCAGCCCACGAAGCAGCAGCCCCAGGGGGTCCACCTTTGCTTTCACACTTTTTCCTTTTTGTTTGTGTCAAATAAAAAGAAGTCAGGAAACAAGTGTGGAGGAGGATTTGTGAAGTACGAACGCGCAAACGGACGGTCTACCCTGAGAAATACGTTGCACAGGGCGACACGAAGCGACACAACGAACCAGGGGATCAGAGGAGCATCTCCCAGGTCGGGCGACCTGGCCAGGTCGGCCGACCCAGGCCTGGCTCCCCTCGGACCCCCACTTGGTCCATACTCTGGTTTGCACGTCCACTTCCCATTCCTCCCTGCCTCTCTGCTTATTTTCTCCTTGAATATAGAAAAATTAATAAATACTAAAAACCTGAGTTTTCTCCATAATTCATTCTTTTTGATTTATCATCTTGCATGCTCCTTATTCCTAGAATGTTTGCCTGAATTTCCATGACTATCTTTAGGAAAACATGCTACCTAGGACTATTGATTTATGTGATATGAATAGACTTTATGAATCTTCACTCTTATGCTTATAACTTGGGATTTTCTTTTGAAAATGATAAATTTGAAAGCCAACTCCTCAATGATAAAATTTATCCTACCAAGGCCAAAGTTTGCTTATCAAAGATTGTGCTCTTTTGTGCTACTTATTAATTTATTGAGTCTTGTCAAAATTTTGAGACCCAAATTGAGATGCCTGTTATGCTTCATTTATCAAGTCTGTGTGCACATCCACCCCTATGCTAAAACTTCTACACTGGAAGTTAGCATCTCCACCATCCATGAAAATAAAATACTCCAGTTCTACATACTTCCCTCCGTATTTTGTTGCAAAAAGAGTATGGGCTATCTAGTATTCAAAAAAAAAACGAGAGAAAAGAAAAGAAAGAAAGATAGCCCATGATCTCATTTCAATGAGGGAATATTCAAAGGAGTATCCATCTTCCATCTACCAAATAAATGTGCACAGACTTGACTTATGAATCATGACTTGTTTTTCTCTTTGGATCCGAATTTTGACTTAGCAAGATATGAATTATAAGTATGCCACCATTTCAATCCTATTCTTGAGCTCCACATATACCATATTTAGAGATAGGACATGAAAGGCACAATGCCTCGGTGAGGAAAATACACCTTCGAGCGACTGAGAGAATCATTTGAGGAGTATGGCTACTATTCTTTGATTGTGAAAATCTTTTCGAAAACCCAAGTTACATAAGCAGAAGGAGCTGAGTTTTCGGAGTCAAGATTCGTTCCATTCATCAATATCCAAAGAAGGCATGCTAGACACTTCAAAAGCTCATGGAGATACAAGGTAATGCCTGGAATAATTTGCATGCTAGATTTGATTTATCAAGGTTTGAATTATCACTTAGTCCTTAGTCTTTAGTCCTTTACTCGAGCTAAGTGTGGGGGAGTTTGTTGACGGTCCTTAAATGCAAAATATGACCGTCGTTTACCCGCAAGAATCACACAATTTGATCACCACCTTAGTGGTAGGAATTTATTGCTAATTATTTCCACAAGGTTTGGTGACTTTGTGTATGCAGGAAGCAACCCATGGAGTTTAAATAAAATTCAAGGAAATTCAAGGAGAAAGCACACTTCCGGCCAATCAGGAGCAAGCACACGGATTAAGGAGCCCACCTTCAGCGCTTAACCGATGTAACTCCCCGTAATACCGCGCAAACCGTTGTCAGGGCCCACAGGACAGCCACCTGGAGAAAGCACAGGCCAGGAGGGGCCACCCCCAGGTCAGCCGACCTGGTCAGGTCGGGCGACCTGGCCGGGCGCCCTCTCCGCCTGGGCTTCCACGTGTTGGCTCCTCAGGACTCCCTGATGGCGGTTTGGGGGGATTCCGTGGCGGTTACTACTCTGAAACCGACGTTAGGAGGCTATAAATAGAGGGTGAGGGCCTTCACTCCAACACACACTCAAGATTGAAGATTTAGTGCTCCTCTTGCAAAGGCCAAGTGCTACTTAGCTAGTGCTTAGATTAGGAAGAGAGTGGAGTAGAGTTCGGAGGAGGCTTGGGCTTGTCTTCGCCTTCTCCACGCTTGTACTTCGACGACATTTGCCAATCATAGTAAGTGTCGAGATTTCCCCTCTTGCAGTTTACTTTTTACTTTAATTAAGTTATAGTTCGAGCTTGTGAGCTCGTTCATCGCTCTAAGTTCTTAGGGTGCCTTATCCTGAATATTCGTTGCTAGAAGGTTAAGGTAGTAATCGATCGCATAGACGTGGTGTCTAGGCAGGAAGTTACCTTTGATTATTCGTTAGTCTACTGGTTCGTTGAGGTAGGCGGCAGGTGGTGACAGCTCTGTCCGTCCTCTGAAATCCTCCCCGCTAGGCTAGTGCGTAGGCTCTTGGCGGAAGTCGCCTGTGGATGCAGGGGTAAGTCCGTGCCCAACGCGAGCAAACTAGAGCATAGCTTAGTTAACGTAGGAACCTGACTCTTGGGACATCCTCTCTGTCCTCTGCCTGTCTTAATCAATCTCTGTGTCCTTGGGTGATTTAGTCCAACGATAGACACACACGTTCCTCGTGATTCGATACCCCAGAATACTCTGGGTGAAGTGCTACATCGGTCTTCCGTGCGCTTGCGGATTTATTCGTAGACGTAAGAAAAACCAACAGTGGACGAGTGACAACTCAAGTAACACATCCTCTTCTTCAAGCAATGATTAAGAAGTGGCCGGCCTGGCCATGATCAAGACCACACTTCCACGAGCTCTTCCTCCACCTCCCCCATGCCTCATGGCCATGAGCCAACTTAGGGAGAGTAAGGATGAGACCACCGACGACAGCGATGATGAGGAGCTCTCATGTGCCAATCTTTGGAGTATGCTTGAGCAAGCCCGCGACATCGCCATCAAGAAATCCAAAATGTTGGATGTGGTAAGAAAAGAATGTAAGTTGGCTAAGGACCATGTTGGTGAGCTTGAGAGTGAGCTCAAGGACCTTGTCACATCTTATGAGGCCCTAAACAAGAGATATGACAAACTCAAGGGTGATCATGTAGAGCTACGTGAGAAGTACAAGGCCCTTGAACTTACTTTTGAGGCCATCAATGTGGATAATCTTGCCTCTCCCTCCTCTAGTTCATCTAAGAGTGATGCTTCTACTATGTGTGATGAACTAACCACCTCAGTCAAGGTTTCTTCTCTCGAGCCATTATTTTTGGAGGAATATCACAAGCTCAAGGAAGAGAGGAAGATGGTGATGGACGGCTTCGAGAGGCTCACACATGGTAGTCCCATCCACAAGGAGATTCTTGGGAGAAACCTTGTGAACAATGTCTCCCACCGGGGACTTGGCTCATATCCTGCCACCATCAACATCATCGGGACGAGTGACTCCATCCCCGCATGGATCAAGCCCCTACTCGCCGACGACTACTATTGCGAGAGGTGTTGCAAGGATGGCCACACCATCAAGAATTGTCCTATGGTGCGAAGTTTTATTATTTTGCCTAACGCTAACTTGTTCCATGAGAACACACATTTCAAGCTTTTTAGGAACAAGGATGGCAAGGTGAATGCAAAAGCTTTGGGACCACCAAACAAGAAGAGAAAGGTCAAGAGCATATGGGTGCCTAAGTGCATTGTTTATCTTGAGAGGTCAACAAAGTACAAGTGGGTGCCCAAGAACAAGACCTAGAAGATGGTGGTGGTGGTGGACCGGGAGCTTACTTGAAGATCAAGTGAAGTCCACCACAAGTGACATGGACCTCAATGACATATCTGCTCATGAGGGAGGTAACCGTGTTAGCTCTTAGTAGTTGTAGTGTGTTTTTCCTTCTCTTGCATTGCATGGTAATTAGGACTCCTTTGTGACTAGTATGCTTTGCATCCATGCATGTGTAAATAACTAAAAGAAAAACATATAAAAAAATTAGTCAATGTCTAACCCACTCAAGATAGCTATAAGCAAGGGGGAGTGCTTGAGATGGTGGTTTGGCTTCTCTCAAGGCAAGGGTATGGCTTATAGTGAGTAAGCTTGAGAAGGGTTCAAACTTGACATTGTTAGGTTTTCTTTGTGACTTGTTTAAGATTGCTTGCATTAACATGGCATGTTTACTTTCTATGCATATGTAAAATGCTTGTTGCATGCATCATATAGGAAACACAAAGGAGGCTTGTCTCACATGAAGATATTTGTGCCTCATGATCTATATGAGATTACATCTCTGCAAGTGTGACCAAAGGAAAGGATTGTGCTTCATGCCTATTGAGCAAGCTCTTATGAACTCCGAGGTTAAACCCACTCGCGCGGTTCATGGACTAAGGCTCATACATACCCATTTGGCTTTTATTTGCTTTGGTTCTTATTTGCTCAATTCTTCATTTGGCATTTGCAAAAATTATAATGCCATAAAGAGCCACTATTTGAAAAGGAGCATTTGAGAGTTCCCTTCATACTCCAAGTGCAGTGTTTAACTGGGTGTTAAGTAAGGGCACTTGGAAAAATGAAGAATTTCCTTAATTCAGCGAAAACCTAGAAGTGACCGTAAAGTCCGGTCATTGGACCGTACAGTCCGGTCTGTGCCCTATGCATAGTTTCTTCAAGAAAATGGAAAAGGAGACTGGACAAAACCTTCTCTAATGATTGGATAGTTCGGTCTACATAAGTTCTATTCATCTAGAACAGAGTTTCCAAATTTCCCGAAGTGAACAGACCGTACGGTGTAAAGAGCGGACCGTCTGGTCACCTTGTTTGATCGTTCGATGCATTCCAAGATCTAGACTGTTGATCTATTCCTTGTTTGATCGCAGTCTTTCATTGGTTCTTTGACCTAGGTCAAAATCAAGTCGATTGGTTTCTTCTTCGTTCGCCCCCGACGCCGAGAGCTCACCCTCGCGCCCTCCACCGACGTCGCTACGTCTTGCCGAGCTTGTCGCACGCCATCGCTGTCGTCTCCGGCCTCGTCGTGCCTGGCCAGAGCCGCCGCTCTCGCCTCGCACGCAACCACGCACATGCACAAACTCTAGCGCCGTCGATGCCCTTCCACATAACCGCCATCACTGCAAGTCGCCGCTGCAGCTGCTCACCGCCTTGTTGTGCGCTATCGCCGATCGCCGTCGACATGCCTCCACCCCTACGCGCGAGCGCACACGTCCAGAGCCCCCGAGCTTGAGCTCCATCACAAGCACTTGGGCAAAGTTGCCTCTTTTCTCGGTTCTGGTGATTGGAGCGTGTTCCCCGGTGCTTGTGTTGTCGGTGTTCGTTGTCCTCCGCTCAGGGTATCGTGACATTCTTCCATTTCATCAAATTATGCCCTGTGATCGAGCATTTTCCTTGATTAATTTAATTAGAATCAATTCCTATTTTTAGTTGCATTAGTTAGTTAATTGGCTCAGCCTAGTTGCAATTAATTTCATGTCTATCTGTAAATTGCATGTCTAGGGTTTGTCTCTTGTTTAGTCTACAGTTAGATTTATTGCCTATTATTTGACTGCACACTAGATGACTCGCACCAGCCACATATAGTCGATGATCACTATTGATACTTTGCATATTTTTCAGTGATCATGTCCTTCATCTCAGTGCTGGGATTTCTATTGTGCATTCTTTCGTAGCGGTGTTATGCTGATAGATGAATTAGGTTCTATACTTATCCTATCTATACCTACGTGTGTGCAGTGACACTTGACAGCAGCAGCCACCAGTCAGGAGTCTGTTTTGTGAGATAGTTCACACCACACGTGCAGACTCCCAGGCAGCCCCAGCTCCACCTTCTTCAGATACAGACACCACTCTAGTCACACCTGAGGTAGCAGAGGATCTTGTCCACCGAGGCTTCACTGAGGAGGATGTGGATGACCTTGCTCTTCTTCAGGCGACAGCTGCTGAGGAGACATCCACAGTCCCACCAGTAGGGCAGGACAGAGGGTCTGAGTCACCAATAGACCTCGAGTACTTCGAGCAGCTGGACGCTCATGTGATGTAGGCTCAGGCAGAGCAACAGGACCCAGCACAGGAGGAGTCTAGAGCAGAGCCCTTAGAGGACGTTGCTGCACCACCTCATTCGACCATGAGCGCTTAGTTGTTTCCCTTTTCCTTTTTTTGGTGTTTGTTGCCAAAGGGGGAGAAGTAGTCATAGGTCTAGGGGGAGTGGGAGTGTGATCCTGTGCGATCAAGAGTCAGTAGCTTGTATCTAAGGGGAGCATACATGTACATGGATTTTGGGAGTTAGATACATTTGGTTCTTATTTTGATGGATTTATCAATGTTCGTGGATTTTGATAAGTCATGGTTTTTATTCACTTGTGTTTGACTCATCATGATCCCACTTGATTTACTTTCATACGCAGTTCTTTGTCTTTCATTATTTATCTTGTATGCTTGTGTATGATCCCATGATGATTGCTTGCTTTTAATTCCTATGTATTGCCATGCTATCCCGTTTACATATCATCATTTATGTCTTGCATTGCACGTCTTTATGTTTTAAATATCTTCACATGACATGCATGCATATCATCTAGAGTGTGCTCTTCTTTCTTATTTCTCTTAGCTCTTGATGATGCTTGATTGAGTAGGACCTTGTTTATTCATTGCTTATGCTTTTGAGGTTCCTCTCGATCATTGTATAGCTCTTTTAGCCCTGTTGTTTTATGATAAAGCTTATGATAAGTAATGGTTGTCATAAATCACCAAAAAGAGAGAAATTGTAAGCTTCATGATTATTGATGATTGGATCCCCAAGGTAAGAATGTTTTGGTGATAGATGACAACTATGAAGTTGTGGACTAATATCTATATGAGTATTGTCTATGCAGGAATCATCTCTAAACTCTACTATAAATCATATGGATGATGGCGGCCTTGGCAATTGATGACAATGACCACAAGCATGGAGGCTTGTAAAGTTGATAGAGTCCAAGGGTTGATGAAGATAGATCAAGGCTAAGGAAAATCTATGGAGCAAGTGTTGGGAACACTTGTCTAGTTGTTAGGGCTTTGAGTCCATAGGAAAAATCAGACTATCAAGGGGGTCTAGGTCATAACTCTTAGGTCATGTCTAGTCAGTGATGTGCATGGATGCTCAGTGAAAACACAGGCACTAGGGAATAGTGAAGAAGCCAAGGAGCTGTTTAGAGAAGCCAGGAAACGAAGTCAAGCGAGGACGAGAAGTTTCAACTTCTGGACATAGTGACCGGATAGAGGGGTTAGAGGAGACCGGACTGTACGGTCACTAGGAGACCAGAGAGAAGTCTGCGAGAAAGTCTGTCAGCGCGAAGACCTGTAGAGACTGGATGGTCCAGTCTGTATGGAGGTTGCTTGGGACAGAGAAGTGCAGAAGATGGTGCTCTCTGGAATGGAGAGAGAAAGTCTGACCGGACGGTCCGGTCAGTATATGGAGTTCCTCTGGACAAAAGAGCCAACAGATCTGGGAGCCGTTTCAGAGAGACCGGACGGTCCAGTCTGGCAATGACTGGATAGTCCGGTCAATGGTGTCTAGAGAGATGATTTTATGGAGCAACGACTAGTTGGAGGTTGGAAGCCTATATAACTTCGTTGTTGGGGTCTTGGAGACCACTCTTGGCTAATGGAATTGCTTGGAGCATTTGATGAGAGCCAAGAGGAAAAGTAGAGAGCACTAGGAGGAGATATTGCATATCTTGAGAGTGCTAGTGAGAGTAACTTGAGCATTGATGCACATCTAAGGCTAGGGTGTCCTTGTGGGTGTGATCTAGATTGTTACTCTTGGTCTATAGTGAGACATAGACCGGTTAGGTGTTGGTGATCGAGCCTATCATGATTGGTTGTGAAGGTCGTCACATGTTTGTACACTGTTTGAGCCTGCCGGTGAAAGGGGCATCGCTAGTGAGCGCTCGTATCAGCTCGAGGAGTCTGGCAAGTTCTTGAGGGAGGCGAGCTTGTGCCTTGGTGGCAGTAGTGAGGCACACTGTGTCTTCACTTCGGGAGTGATTGCAGACTCGTGGGTGAGAACTCCACATTGGTGGCGAGAGGGACCGACACTCCGGTGCGAGTGGTCCAACGAGGAGTAGGGGAAGGCGCCATCCTTCCGAGACCTCGGGAAAAAATCAAGAGCATTTCTTGACCCCTCTTTATTATTCTGTAATTGCGTGCTCTAGTAACTAGGTTGAACTTTGGCTTGCATAGGCTAGTGTGTTTGGCTTCCGTGCTTGCTTTCATCATGAACACTAGCATGTGTAGGGTCTTGGCCTCCTAGAATTGTTAGTTTGCAACGATTGCTAGGTTCTAGTACTGTAAATTGAAGTACTCAGATTCGTGGTCAGCTTACCGATTCATCCCCCCCCCCCCCCTCTCGGTACACCTTCGGTCCTTACACAAATATATCTCGCATCAAAAAACCATGTATACTCCCCCTAGATACAAGCTACTCACTTGATCATTACACAAGTCACACTCCCTCTAGCCTATATGACTTCTCCCCAT
Source organism: Eleusine indica (assembly GCA_030378355.1). Lineage (NCBI taxonomy): Eukaryota > Viridiplantae > Streptophyta > Magnoliopsida > Poales > Poaceae > Eleusine > Eleusine indica. The sequence continues at coordinate 35,118,618 of CM059500.1, forward strand.
ATGGCAACAAGCACCAAAAAGAGAGGGAAAGACTACTAAGCAGCAATGTCCACTGAAGGCTCTGCTCTGGGCTGCTCCTGTGTCGGATCCTGCTGCTCTGCCTGAGTGTCTGCCACCTAAGCATCAAGCTGCTCAAAGTAAGATAGGTCCTTTGGTGACTCAGACTCTCTCCCCTAAGCTCCCCTAGAATAGTGGCGGTCTCCTGAGCAACAGACACCTAAAGGAGACTAAGATCGGACACATCCTGATGGGAGAACCCTCCACGGATCAGATCCTCTGCTATTCAAGGTGTGACAAAGGTGGAATCTATAGCAGAAGAAGGTAAAATGGATGTCGTAGCTGTCTCTGTCTGTGGGACTGCTGGGGTGGTGTGGACGATCTCAGAGAATACCAGGCTCCTGACTGGTGACTGAATTGTAGAGGTAGAAGGTACTGCTATTTGTGATGCTGCAAACTCTGTAGGAGAGGAGAACAGTGCGGACATCAAGAAACTGGACAACAGGGAGAACTGTGAAGGTGAGAAAGTAGGTCCTGCTCCCCCTGTCTGAAACTCCCCTGAAAGTGAAGGAACGCTACTGCTAGACTGCGTCGTCATCATCGTCATGAAGGGGCCTCTCTGTGTCTAGAGCTACTGAAGCTGCTGAAGTGAAGGTACTCCAGCCTATTGACTGACCTGTCCTCGAGTATGCTCTGACATCTGACTCATCAGAAAAGTTATCATCCTCATCTTCTGCTACTACTGCTCGGTGTGCATCCCCAGTATGTCCATGATCTCTCGCCTCTCGTCAGGAGTGCTTTGGATGAAGTCACTCAGGCGTCCGGCTGTCACTGCAATAGCGGAGGCGTGATCTGTCTCAGTAGCTGCTGGCTGAGGTGGTGCTCTTACATTGGCTGACTTAGGAACCACCATCTCTAGATGAGCCTCCTCCTCATGAGTCACTGACGGTGACTCCTTCTCATCCATCTGCTAGCTGGAGGCTGGCTGAGATCCCCTAGGTACGCGTGGAGCATAGCTGGTGGTGACCTCAGGGAACACCTCATACTGCTCCTCCGTCACTAGCCTAAGTCTCCTCATGAGAAAATAGATGTATGGTGCATAGACCATGTGACGTCCTCCAACCCTCTCAAAATTAACCTCCTCCATCTCTGCTATCATCAGATCTGTCAAGTCGAATACCTGTATGTGTGGCATAGCTGTGACGGCCCACTGGTGTACCTTGGTAAACTCCTCCCTGTAGCCTGACCTGGGAATGACAGTCTTGGTCACTATCGCTCTGACAACCTTCCCCTCAGAAGTGAGTCTCGTTGGGCGTCTGTTGAACCCTAGGGGTGTGAGGTGGCATGACCTAAGAGACATGACATAGACCCCTTGATAGTCTGGTTTTTCCTATGGACACAAGCCCTAACAACTAGATAAGTGTTCCAAACACTTGCTCCTAGCTTGTCCTTAGCCTTGATGCATCTCCATCAATCCTTACACTCCATTAAGCTCATCAAGTTTTCATGCTTGTGGTCATTGTCATCAATCGTCAACGCAACCATCATCAATAGGATTTGTAATAGTGTTAGAGATGATTCCCGCATGCACAACACTCATGTAGATATTAGCCTATAATTTCACAGTTGTCATTAATCACTAAAACATCCATTCCTTGGGGATTCAATCATCAATAGTTATGAAGCTTATAATAGAATTCTAAAACCTTGTTGTGCATTGGCATTTCTTTACCAATAAAGTTCTATGGATTGTTACGAGAATCATCAAACTTATTATTATACTGAACATTATGATACACGTCAAGCAATTGAGCAGATCCAATAGGATGCTTATGAAAATTCCTCCGAAGAAGTTCATCAAATTATGGGTCTCAATCTCTACTCCTTATTAATTTAGGTGAGGTCATCATTGATGTTAGGAGTTTCGTGTCCATATCGGTTTCTACTCACGGAAGACTGAAACTCATACACGAATTAGATTCCGTCGGGTCTAATACAATGTTTTTTGGTGTTGGTTCGGTAGAGTTTCACTTAGATTCCATATCCATCTAATTATGATCCAAAACTGAAACGTGCGGCCCTTGCGTCGTGTGTCTTTTTCTTTTGAAAACGGTCATTGAAAACGACTCGTGATCCAGTTAACATCAGGATGGTTGGTTAGTTAAATATGGATCCTCTACCGTACTGAGGTAGAGCGCCGCCACAACGGGAAATTTTTTTAGGATTTTCGTGACCTCATCACGTATAGATACTGATGAGAGGGCCTATGTCCTGCTAGGTAACCTTTACATGGCCTCGTGGTGGACTCGATGTGCATCGCCAAGAGGAGAATCGTTGAATCAAGTACCGAAATCTTCTTCTCGGAGGCCGCGAGTGGATTTGCACCAATAGGCGGATTTTTGTTGATGAACAATTGACGAGATAATTGTCTCCGCTCTGCAGCACCTTCCCCATGGCATCCAACAGAAGACGTAATCAATCTATTAAACACACACACACAGACACAAATTCAAACAAGAAATTAACAAACATTATGACTGCTCTGCCCGTAGTATGCACATGCAGGTGCACGCGATTCTCGCCAAGATCCGTTATGTCATGGGGATTACCTTAATCATGGCGGTGGATGATAGCGAGCTATGGATGGGGAGCGTTATATCATCGTCAAGTGCTCGATTGTTGGAAAATTCAGAGATTCACCTGGACGTGTTAACTAGGAATAATCATGAACTGAACTAAATAGAAGTTATCTGGTGATCGTTCTTCCCGACCAATGCGACCGCAAAGCCTAGCGCATACCTGTGCTCTATCTGGTGATCGTCATTAAACTGCTAGCTAGCTAGGTGATCCTTCCCTCAGGATCGAGAGTTTCTTTTGTTTTTTGGCTGGGTGATCCTTCTCTGACGTGTAACACGAGGATCGAGTTTTTTTATTTTAATTAATTGAGTATCCATGCATGCCGAGTGCCCGAGAAAGGGCGTTATTCTCTTTCTGTTGCACGCATGGTGTCATGAACTCGTGGCCTCAATCAATAATACTTATACTCTAAGAGTTTCAATTGAATAAAGTTGGCCCCTCAAAAGTGAGTACTTGCAATTAATTATTATTACTTGTGATATCATTATTTTCTCACAATAAACTACGTCAGTTGAGAGTGTCTTGCGTTCTTGCGATTTTGAGAAAAACGTTCTTTAGCAACAACAAACTGCTTATGTCAGTTTTAATGAAAAGAAATTAACGAGATATACAAAAACCAGCCTAAAAATGATGAATTTTCTAGCCATTCTTATTTCACATTATTACATAGCCATTAATTATTACTCGTGATATCATTATTTCCTCACAATTCAGCATCCTTCTAAACGCAATCTCTGCATTTTGATACTTTGAAACTGATGTACTCGCTCCAGCATTGAAGAAGAATCAATTCTTCAATTGGATTTCAGTTGAATCAGTTTTTCTAAGGTATGTAGCCACCATGTCCAGAGACCACAGTATTACTTTGCCACACATTACATGCATCTTGATTACGATGATTGATTGAAGGGGATGACAATGATTTCAAAATAAAGTTAATTTTAGGATGAAAATATCTGTCGTACTCTTGTATAAAATATATGTATATAATTTGTTTTATTTTTTAAAAAGTCTATAACAACGCACAGGCACTTTGCTAGTTAGTATATAAATGACGAGTTCAATAAAAGATTGGTAAATACTTGTATAGTATTCATGCTAAAAGATCCTATTGATGAGGAATATTTATATGGAGTTACCTCCATCCTATCCTCATATGTAGGTTCTTATTTGCCATAGCACAACTTTGAATAGATAGCATGGATAATATTATAGTACTCTTTGAAGGATGTGAAGTCTTAGAGACAAAAAAAAAATGTCCATTTAGATGAGCTATAGGCAAAACAAATATCACATCTACAAAAATTGCTTGGGCACTGCCGCGTTCTTCATGAACCGAACAGAACAGGTCATGCACACAAGCAGCAACATCTTCATCATCGTTATTACTATCACCATCGTTACCACCATCATCGCCAGCATCATCATGGGGTTCGAATTCATCCTTGTCTCCATCACTGTCAGTTTCCCCATGATGGATCCATTTAGTGTATGTGCTTGACATTCCATCCATCAATAAGTGATCGAGCACAATCACACAAGATTTTATGATTAAGGCATTTAGCATATGGAGAAAGTATCACCGCTTGGTTGTCAAGTTGGGACTTCACAAAGGCATTGAACTCCTGGACCCCGGTAATGTGATCTTTGCCAAATCCTACAGAACCACGAATCTAACTCATGTCCATCTATCAATTTTTTTCAATTAAACAAGGTACATTAGTAGGTAATCTAAGAGTTCAATTCAATTCTACGCGAAATATTTGCATACCTTAGTCCAACCATATAGCCGGTGTCTCCATCGGAATGTTCCACCGTGTGGAACCTAGAGTTTCTCTTCAGCTTGTGACCGGGAGGCGGTAGTGCGCTCACTGTCAAAAAATCCTGGTTCTGGACGAGGTTGCATAGATGCCGCCTAGTTGATTTTACTGGTGTCCGGTGGGCATTGAAATTTTGTAGCCTGTGTCGCGCCTGCACAAGAAAAATTGGACACCAAGATTGTTAAAAGAAACTGACACTGGATTCAGGAAACAATGACCAGAGTAGGACAGAGGCAAGGTTGTCGAGCCGTATTTGTAGGCACCAATCCAAGAAAGTGATAAAGAAATAACTTGCGGAGTTCGGCCGAACGAAGGATTCGGCCCATCAAAAATAGAACACCAACATTAGCGACGAATATTGTCGTCACAAATTTCACGAGACACCTTACATACGGGCTCGTAGAAGAGAATTGTAGTAACGATGATTTTTACCCATCTTAGCATTGTAAACGCCGACATGTGGGATCAGATAATAAACTAACCTGAAAAGTGGGTCCTCTTACATTCTCACTAAAACAGAGCATGTGTAGTATAGCATTAGTGACGGTCTAGTTTCGCTAAGAACGGCCAAAGGACCTGGCATGTGGGACCACCACCTTCTGACTCAGCAACACGGACATTTAGTGATAGTTTGTTTCATAAGGACAAAAGCTCCAGACAAGTGGGCCTGAGCTGACGTCACAATGAGGTACATAGACTATTGTTTTCGCCGATGATGATTTTTTCCGTCACTAATGGTCGGGAAACCCCGACTGATGGGTCTGCTCTATGCTGACTCAATATAGCCCGTATTTGTCACGGTTTTGTTTTGTCACAAATAATGCAAATAGTGCCGACAGGTGGGCCCAAAAAAACTGTTTGCGCTGGAAAAGCGTTATTGATATGTGTTTTAGCAATGGAACTGATATTTTTGTCACTAAATAAACATGATGTTTTAGTAATGGAAATTCGTCACTAATTAACAACAGAACGCAGGTTTGTCACTAAATTTTCATCACTGGTCGTATAAATTATTGAAGTGAAAGGTGCCTGGGTTTCAGCATTTGTAGCACGTTATGGTGCACTAAGGCATTAACATGTCTGAGGTCTGAGGACTGGGGAAGCTGCAGTTTACGTATGGGTTATTTCTTCTTGTAGCTGTTGCATGTGAGTTAGCATTGGTAGTGCACCCAGAGACGAGGAAGGGCGTAGCAAGCGACGAAATGCTTCGGGAGTGTTCTAGTCCTATGTAAAAATTATCACACCCTCCTTTTTCGTTGTAGTGAACTTAAAATGTTTGAACTATGTTTGAACTCTTAGGAGGCCAGTCTGATGAGTTATCATTAGACTTCTGCTGGCCACTCCCTTCTGGAAGTCCAAGATAAGCTTGGTAGACAAATGTGGATATGTTGGGTTGTTGGTGCAGCATAGAGAGGATGAATACTCTCCTCCCGTTCTTTTACTGGACATTGCTTTGGGTTGATAATTCAGTAAGGTTCGTCTTGTTGATTCAACCTGCCAGTTGTGAAGAATTATATATACAACTAACAGTCGGATTAATTATGCTACCGTGTCACGCTCCAATGGTTTCATCTTGATATCTGTATTACATTAGATGGCTAGATACATTCAACTCTTGTCCATTCTCTCTGCTTGCTAAAGTATATTGCACTTGTTGATGAAAATCCAGGCTTTGACAAGGGGGGTCTTGTAACACCGGCATCCGGAGTTATGGTATGAAGCAAGCTGGCGTCAAGACTAAAGGCGTTTCCATATGCTAGGACAGAGATCATCTAGGAAGGGAAATGCTCTCCAACTTATATGTACACTATAATTTGTGTTGGGCCAGTGGGCCGTATTTGTGTAGTAGGAGTCCAGCCCACGGGCGTATTGTAAGGAGATGGTATATGCTACCTGGTTGCCTCCGGGAAGCAACTTAAAGCTACGGGTGAAGCTCTTGCCCGCCTCTCGGTGTGGCAACAAAAGATGGAGGCCGGATCTGAGTCCCCTGGTTCGGAAATTGAGGAGAGGAACCCCTTTTCGGCGCAAGACCCTGGTCCTTCAACCCACCGCTCCACCTTCACATCAAGTCAGGCAAGGTATGATCGCGATTCCCACCACCGTCCCTTCCTGCCCAAGATGTCATTCCCCAATTCGACGGTACAGACCCTAAGATCTGGATTGATAAGTGCCAGGATTATTTTCAGTTGTACAGTATTCCTGCGGGTATGAAAAACATCTGCTGCATCTCTGCATTTAGAAGGCAATGCTGCTAAGTGGTATCAGGTCTATAAAATGCAAAAAGGCTTGGTAGAGTGGAATGTGTTTGTAGCTGCAATAGAGAGCAAATTTAGGGCTTATGATTATAGAACTGCTCTGGATGAATTGTTGGAGATTAGGCAATTGGGTTCGGTAGAGGATTACACAAAGGAATTCGAGGCCCTCAAGTTCCAAGTCTCAATGCATAACCCTGGATATGATGAGATCTTCTTTGCTTCCCAGTTTGTTAAAGGACTGAAGGACGAGTTGAGGGGTACAGTTCACTCACAGGTGCCTGATACAGTTGATAGAGCTAGTATGTTGGCTAGAGTACATCAACAAGTTTTGGATCGGTCGAAATTCAAAGGGGGACGTGGTTCACCACCAGTTAAACTGCAAACTTCTACTGGTAGGCCTGATCAAAAGCCTAGTACTCAAAATACTAGCTTGTGGAGAGAAAGACAACTTAGAGACTATAGAAGAGCAAATAACTTATGCTATTTCTATGGTGAGAAATTTGACCACGCCCATCTTGAGAAGTGCACCAAGAGACCCAAACCGCAACTGAATGCTATAGTTGTTAATGATTTGGATATGCCACTCTCGGAGGAAACACTGAATCAATTGGAGGTAGAAGATGTCCTTGCTCAAGAGCTTGGTCAGCTTTCCATTTATGCACTGGCTGGAACTGAGTCTAAAGACTCCATGAGAGTAAGAGCTCTAGTACAGAACCAAGTGATGCTGATTCTGATCGACTCAGGAAGCACACATAGTTTTATCAATACCTCTTTTGTCGATAGAATCAAGGCCACCCCAAAGAAGACTACTCCTGTACTAGTGAAAGTGGCCAATGGGGAGGAAATAATCTCTGATCGGATATTGCATGAATTTCAATGGTGGGCACAGGACAATACTTTCCAGAGTAACATGAGAGTGTTGCATATGGGGGCATATGATGCTATCTTAGGTTTTGATTGGTTGAAAGCTCACAGTCCCATGTTATGTGATTGGGGCGCCAAATCAATATCATTCCAAGTTCAGGGTAAGCATGTGACATTACTGGGAGAGGCATCACCTAAGTTATCTCTAGAGGAGTTGCATGCTGAACAGTTCTTGAAGTGGTGTTCTGGTAATGAGGTTTGGGCTCTGGCTGTTGTGGAGTTGGTTAAGTCTGCATCTGATTCTGTTCCCCCAGCTATAACCCATCTCTTGGAAGAATTCAAGGACATATTCGGGGACCCTAATGAGCTACCACCACAGAGGAGTCATGACCATGTGATACCTCTCCTCCCAGGGGCAGTGCCTATTAACTCCAGACCATACAGATACTCTCCTGCACACAAAGATGAAATAGAGTGTCAGGTTAAGGAGTTGCTTTCCTCTGGTCTGATTATACCAAGTACTAGTCCATTTGCTTCCGCGGTCTTACTGGTCCAAAAGAAAGATGGGTCTTGGCGTTTTTGCGTTGACTACAGAAAGTTAAATAGTCTCACAATCAAGAACAAGTTTCCCATGCCAATTATCGATGAAATACTAGATGAATTATGTGGAACAACGTATTTCTCTAGTATGGATTTCAGAGCAGGTTTTCATTAGATCAGGATGAATGTTAATGATGAACACAAGACTGCTTTTAAGATACATCATGGCCATTACTAGTTCAGGGTCATGCCCTTTGGTCTAACCAATGCACCTGCAACATTCCCGTGAGTGATGAATCATATTTTGGAACCCTTTTTGAGGAAATTTGTTATGGTCTTTCTAGATGACATCTTGGTCTATAGTCCAGACCTTGATACTCATGTGCATCACCTCAGGCAGGTATTCCATGCTTTAAGGGCTCATAAGTTCTTCATCAAAAGTTCTAAGTGTCAGTTTGCTCAAACTCGGCTGCATTACTTGGGTCATATTATCTCTGATTCTGGTGTGGCAACAGACCCCTCAAAGATCGAGGCAATGATTCAGTGGCCTGTACCAGCTAGTGTAACTGAACTCAGAGGTTTCCTCGGTTTGACAGGTTACTACAGAAAGTTTGTGCAGCATTATGGTTGGTTTGCTAAACCACTAACCAATCTACTGAAGAGAAAGCAATTTGTTTGGAGCCCTGAAGCGCAGGCTGCTTTCGATTGTCTTAAGGAAGCAATGACTACAACTCCAGTGTTGGCCCTGCCTGACTTCAATTCCAAATTTGTCATAGACTGATGCTTGTGACAGTGGGCTTGGGACTATGTTGATGCAGAAGGGCCAACCCATTGCATACCTCAGTAAAGCTCTTGGAGAAAAGCATAAGTTCTTGTCCATTTATGAAAAACAGTTCCTGGCTCTTATTATGGCTGTAGACAAGTGGAGACAGTATTTGCAAAGGCAAGAGTTTGAGATCAGAACCGATCACCAAAGTCTGAGTTATTTGACAGACCAGCACCTGCACTCAGAGTTGCAAAAGAAGCCACGACTAGGCTGATGGGTTTACAGTTCAAGATTACTTACAAGAAAGGTAAGGATAATGTAGCGGCGGATTCCCTGTCTAGGTTCAGTCACACAATGGCTATGCAGTTGGTGTCTGAGGTCCAACCAACCTGGATCCAAGAAGTTGTGAACTCTTATGTGACTGACCCTATTGCACAGGAACTCATGCAGCAGCTTTCTGTCCATAGTCCCAATGAGGATGGATACACTCTACACAAGGGCATTATCCGGTTGGGTACACAAATTTGGATTGGGGACAATTCTGCTCTGCGCACTAAGCTTATTGCAGCTTGCCACTCAAGCGCTATAGGGGGTCATTCAGGCGTCCAAGCCACATATCATAGAATTAAGAGGATGTTTGTATGGAAGGGAATAAAGCTAGATGTGGAAAATTTTGTGAAGCAGTGCTCCATTTGCCAACAGGCCAAACATGAGAGAAACCATCCTGCTGGTCTGTTGCAACCCTTGCCAATACCTGAGGGTCCATGGCAGGATATTACAATGGATTTCATTGAGGGATTGCCACGTTCTGAGGGCTATAACTCTATTTTAGTGGTGGTTGACCATTTTACCAAATATTCCCACTTTATTCCCCTCAAACACCCCTTTATGGCTCACCATGTGGCTTCTGCTATTCTGCAGCATGTGGTTAAGTTGCATGGAGTACCAGATAGCATTGTGTCTGACAGAGACTGAATTTTTACCAGTAGCTTCTGGCGGGAACTGTTCAAGATTATGAATTCTAAGTTGCTCATGAGCACGGCATACCACCCCCAGACAGATGGGCAGTCTGAGAGAGTTAATCAATGTGTTGAAATGTACCTCAGATGCATAGTGAGTAACTCCCCTACCAAATGGCTGGCTTGGCTTCCCCTTGCTGAGTTGTGGTATAAATCCTCTTTCCATAGCTCACTGGGTTGCTCCCCTTTTAAAGCTCTTTATGGTTATGAGCCGAGGTTTGGGGCTTTTCCACTATTACCTGGTGAGGGTACTAAATCAGTAGCAGAGTTGGAACTGGAAAGGGATGCACACATATCTCTGATCAAGCAGAACCTGTTTGCTGCCCAGACTAGAATAAAAAATCAGGCCGACAAGAAGAGGGTCGATAGAGAGTTTCAGGTGGGGGAACAGGTCCTACTGAAGCTACAGCCATATGCCCAATCGTCGGTGGTAAACAGGCCTTACCCAAAGCTCTCTTTTAAATACTATGGTCCTTACACGGTGTTGCAGAGAATTGACAAGGCTGCTTATAAGCTTGATCTTCCTCCAGGGAGCTTGGTGCATTCGATTTTCCATGTCTCCCAGCTTAAGCCTTTTACACCTAACTATACACCTGTATTTTCTGATTTGGATAAGATCCCTGACTTGTCAAAGGCAGAGCTCGTTCTTGAGGTTGTGCTGCAGCTCAGATTGGTGAAGAAAGGAAATGCAGCGGTGCCGCAAGTGCTGGTGAAATGGGCGCATCTGCCCGCAACTTCGTCTACTTGGGAGGATTGGAACATGGTGAAGACCAGATTCCCGAATGCGGTTGCTTGGGGACAAGCATGTTCTCCAGGGGGGGTGATGTAACACCGACATCCGGAGTTACAGTATGAAGCAAGCTGGCGTCAAGACTAGAGATGTTTCCATATGCTAGAACAGAGATCATCTGGGAAGGGAAATGCTCTCCAACTTACATGTACACTATAATTTATGTTGGGTCAGTGGGCCGTAGTTGTGTAGTAGGAGTCCAGCCCACGAGCGTATTGTAAAGAGATGATATATGCTATCCGGTTGCTTTGGGGAGGAGGCAAGTAAGAAATATTCATAACACTATCAGTCTTCTTGTGGCTCAAGCCTAGCGGCGAGAGTTGGTGAGTACCGGCGAGATCCTCACGTCCCGGCCCCTCACCGCCGGTGACCTGGGGTATCACAGGTCTTGCAACGATTTTATAGCAATCTGACTGAATTATGCAGGAGCTGAGTAAATTCCACAAAAGTGACTGGCCTTGACTTAGTTACAGCAAACCATGGCTATCGCAAAGCGAGAACAGAGATTTGTGGATCCACCGGATTTGGCAGGTAGAATCAGCAGCGATTTTATAACAATCTGACTATGCAAAAACTGATTAAATTTCACAAAAAGTCACTGTCCTTGAATTTAGTTACAGCAAACCATGGCAATAGAATAGCAGGACGATAGCAGAGACGAGTGGGTCCCAGCGGCAGCCCAACAGCTCTCCGCCCCCACAAGTAGTACACATTTAGGGACCGGCGCAAACCCACAAGTAAGTAGAGCGAAAGCCAAACAGCACCATCCTCGCCGGCCGCCGATTCGGAGGCGGAGCTGCGGCCTGCGGCTGCGGAGCTCGGCGCGGCGGAGATGGAGGAGGACGCTGGTGGAGGCGGAGGCGGAGCCGGCGGAGACCGGTCAAATTTCGTGATCGGCCTCATCGAGAACCGCGCCAAGGAGGTGACCCTCTAAATCCCCAACACCTCCCCATTTGACCCTCCTGATCAATCCGCTCGAATCGGGTAGATTCCCCTCGCGTTTTCCGTTTCGTCGTCCGTCTCCGTCCCGCTCCAGGTTTTTCCTTCGCCTCTGGGTTCAACGCTCTCGCGAGCACGCGCTGCTGTACGTAAACCCCCGTTTCTGCACCTTTCTGAGATTAATTGCTCGAATTGCTTGTACTGGGATTCTATTTATAGTTGATTGTTCCAAATTTCTGATCGAGCATCCCGTTCCGCAGCTGCAGACTCCTCGATGGTTTTGGAGGGTTTTAGGATCGGTGTCTCGTTTTTTGATGCAGGATTTTTCCTCTCGCTGTTCTAGCTAGTAGCTACTCGAGAGTAAAGTTTTCCTCCATTTGTTCTAGCGAATTCAACCTCCTTTTGCTGCAAATGGAGCACGGTAATTACGATCACGCACACCATGTTGTTCTGTTGAAGTTAGATTACAATCTCACTAATCATCAGGGATAACACTTTTGGCCCAATTGATGTGGCGTGCTAAGGTTTATACGAGGGAAAGGTCCGGGACGGGATTAGTTCATCAGGAAGGGGGTTGCGGACTAAGTAAACCTCATGTTCTTTCGCAATAATTCTTTGTTGTTTTCTGGAATCGAAAACTGGTTATGCCCTGTAATTTTTTTGGTCACGTGTTGTTTCTCTGTGTGCATATTCAGACACTGGCTTGTATACTAAAAGTCTCACCGTGAGAAATAAAATATTTTTACTCGGATTGATTGAGAACAACATTGGAGTTCAAAAACTGTTTCTGTGATTTGACCATCCTTTTACTGAAAAACATATTCTGGTTTATGAACTCTAAAAGATGATGTACTGTTATAGGTTGGCGTGGCAGCCTTTGATTTGAGATCAGCCTCACTGCACCTATCTCAGTATATTGAGACAAGTTGCTCATACCACAATACAAAGACGCTACTTCATTTTTATGACCCTATGGTTATAATTGTGCCCCCAAACAAAACAGCAGCAGATGGTATGGTTGGAGTTTCAGAGCTGGTGGGTAAACATTACCCAGCAAAGAAGAAGGTAACTGATATCAAATTGATATTATTCTCAGTAATTTTCAGAAAACAGTTGTGTTCTAGTCCAAACAGAGCTCATTTTATAGGTCACAATGGCACGTGGTTGCTTTGATGATACAAAGGTATACTGTTTTCGTGCCCCCTAACTGACTATTTATACTTCTATTGTTGTCTGATTCCCCTTTAACATCTTGCATGTGCCCTCTTCAATTAAGGGTGCTGTTATGGTGAAAAATCTTTCAGCTCGAGACCCATCGGCACTTGGTTTGGATACTTATTGCAAGCAGTATTATCTTTGTCTTGCAGCTGCCTCCGCAACAGTTAAGTGGTATGTTCACTCCACACATTCCATGGCACCAGTTCTACAACTTTGCCAAATAATTTCTGAAGTAACTGTAGGTAAATTTACCATCAGATATAATCACTGCCTCGATGTTCAGCCATGCCACGAAGTGCTAAGTTATGACTTGTTATAGATTATTCCACTAATGAAGTCTCATAACTTACTGCAACTCTGAAAAAAAAGTCGTTTCAGAAAAGTGCATTCCAGCTTTAGAGTTACCTCTGTTTCACCACGTATGGGAAGTTAGTTGAAATATCATAAAGCCATCAATGCCTGATTTTCACTGTATAATATCCACATATCATACTCGTATGTCATCATGCCCATTCCACATTGACGATAAACAATTTAAATATCAGGTCTGTATATATGTTACTGTATGGTCACTGAAAGGGCTAAATTCAAGTTCCAAACTCCAGGAAGATTATCCAATTTTGTGTCTTTATTGTTTGGTTTCGCCTAGAAACTTTATTTAACACTAAAACTGAGCTCTAGAGGAAGATACATCTCAGGAATGAAAAGCCTAGCGCAAGTTCCAATAAAATGGTGCTGGGCTAATACTTTGGTTTTTGGTTGTATTTATTTTTTATAATGGCTAACTTATATTTTTATTCTGACACTTTTATCCATTGTGTATTTTTTTCCTCGAAAATGCTGGATTATCCATTTTGTGTTCTGTACCATTCTTCCCTTAATCTCTTATATCTACCCAAATATTGCTTTGGATAAAAATTGCACTTGTGCCCTGATTCTGATTCGGTCATATCATCTTTTTTGGAATTGTGTTCACAAGTTTATCTAGTATCTCATGAGTCATGTCAAGTTTTAAATTTTAAATATTATTGCAGGATAGAATCAGAAAAGGGTGTATTTATTACCAACCATTCATTATCAGTAAGTTCTCAGTTCCTATGGTCGAAGCTGCTATTTCTTCAGACATTAAATTCAACCCTTTTATTATTATATAATAAAAACCAGAGGGTACAAAAGGTCAGGGTCCAAATCTGTACAAATCAAAAGTAAGAAAGAGGGAGGCAGAGATCCAGGAGAAAAATCAGAAGTGTGCTGACATCTAGATCTTATGATGGAAATTGTTATTGCAGAGCTTTTGTTTCACCTTGAAATTTACAGCTAGTTTATTAATTATCAACAAATACAAAATCACAATGTTCAAATTTTGTACTATTCTATTTGATTAAATCTTTGTGTACGCACTGCTACCAGAAAGTTGTGTCTAAGTCAAACCCTTGGCCATACGTCAACAAAATGAAAATTATCTGTGGTTTTGTGTTTGTCATTTTCTTTCTAGTCAGTCCCTCCGTCCTAGTTTACTTGTCATCCTCAGTGTTTTTTGTTGTCCGAATTCATAGAATGTTCAATGAACCTGGTACAAATGCAGGATGACAAGTAATTTGGGACAGAGGGAGTACTACTGAATAGCTGATCTGTGCATGCCTTATATTGTGTATGCATCACGATCAAAATGCTTGCTTCAGGTAGCTTCATATTAAATAATTGCCAGATACCGTTTCTTTTCTGTATAACTGCCATGTCAATATTGATCTCGTCGCTAGTGCCTGTTTCATTCAATAACTCTTGTACAAAAATTTTGAAGCATAAGATAATGGGACTTGCTAATTTTCAGCTGACTGAAAGTTTGAGCAACTTTCAATCACCGCTTTGAGCCATCGGATCTAGATCCAACGGTTTATAATTATTATACAGATAAGCCTATAAAAGAAAAATCAAAACACAAAGTAACAAACTATTGACTGAAAGCTTTCAGTGGATTGAAGGCTAGGAAATATGTAAGATAATAGGATTTTCTGCATCTGAACCACTCCAAAACCAACACATGGACCACAAACAATTATACATTTGTTATTTACCTTTTTTTTTTCATCTATCTTAGCATCCATATTCATAACCGTTGAAAGTTTCTTTTCGTTTTCAGGTCACATTCAATGGGTCATTTGATCATATGAACATCGATTCAACTAGGTAATCCTTTTGGGATAACACACCATGTCAGTCTTGCTGAATCTTTTTCACGAAAAGACAGAAGGTATTGTGCAAGATCTGACTTACCATAATTGTTTGTAATGCATTACACAGTGTTCAAACGTTGGAAATTATTGATCCTCTCCATACTGAACTATGGGGCACTAGCAACAAAAAGAAAAGCCTCTTTCAGATGTTGAAGGCTACAAAGACTACAGGAGGGTATAACTTCACACCACAAGTTATTCATTATTATTTCAAAGTATCCTGGTAGGGGAATTCGTGTTAATTTCAACTTACAACTCTAAAAACGTTTTACATAAACTGTTCAAGTTAATTATGCTAAAAAATTGTTCATCAAACCATTTTTTTAGTTTGTGCGTTTAAGTTTTAAGCTCAAGAAGCTGTTCTCTTTCAAATGCTTATTCCAGGGCTAGGCTACTGAGAGCCAACTTATTACAACCATTAAAAGATATTCAAACTATCAATGCTCGGCTGGACTGCTTGGTAAGTAGGTCTGAGATGTATTTACGACTTGCAGTTCTGTAGTACAACACCACTTTTTGTTTAAAAAAAACTGGTACAACACCACTTACGATTTTAGATCTATTCATACTGGAATACTTCTTATTTTCTGCATTTGTTAAGGAATGGGTTGTTCCCATTGGATTTAACAGGCAGTATTGTGTCCCAACGCCTAAACTGAATTTACATATGCCCATTGGATTTCCAGATGTATTTATGCATTTCATATTTTAAAGGTTGAAGTATATTAGCATCCTCTGTTTTTCTTAAATTCGTTTTTTATGAAATTTTGGAAAACCTTGTCCTGTAGACATCTTTCAGCACTATCTCATGTGTCCACATTGTCTTGTAGTCTAAATTTGTGAGTATTGAATTAATGAACCATGAGATTGCGACTATTCATGCCGCGGTCAGAACCTGCTTTGTTCATGTTGAAAACCATAGGGTTTCTCTCAGTCATGGTTGTACCAATTATACTTGTTTCTCCATCGATACAACAGTTGGCTGTGTAAAAATGTAGTGGTCTACATTTATCTGGAAGATTTCTTTTGGGGGGAATCGCATCTACATGTTTAATTAGCTGAAAATTAGGATCTCATAAGTATGTTTATTTTAAGTTGACACTCGCAGAGAATGATTATCAGCATGCTTTATAATTTTTCTCATAAGCATGCTTTATAATTTTTCTCATAAGCATGCTTTATAATTTTTCTCATAAGCATGCTTTATAATTTTACATATGGAATTATTTCCAGGATGAGTTAATGAGCAATGAGGAACTGTTTTTTGGTTTGACTCAAAGTCTTCGTAAGTTTCCGAAAGAATCAGGTTAATCTTCTGTTCACTTGTTGTTATGATCTGAAATTAAATACTATTCTCACTACCACAAAACTTTCTAATTGTCTTATCTTATTGTACTATAGATAAGGTTCTCTGTCATTTCTGCTTCAAGCCCAAAAAGATTACTAATGAGGTATTGAAGCCTGCTAATGGTAGAAAGAGCCAGATGCTGATTTCTGATATTATCGTTCTGAAAACTGCACTGGATGCTATACCATTCTTCTCACAGGTGCTATTGTGCAAATAATCCTGTGCTCATACTTACAATTTTGTGGTCTAATCATAGTCTATTTTCTTATAAATTATACTTTTTTTTGGAAAAACAAGTGCCATGGCCACTGGAACATCATAAGTTGTCCATCCCATCATGCAGGTTTTGAAGGGGGCGAAGAGTTTTCTTCTTCACAACATTTACCAGACTGTATGTGAAAACCCTAAATATGAAAGCATGAGAAAGAGGTACGGGTTACGCCATGCTAACACCAGACTGCTTATTGCTTTTTAGAATCACAATTATCCTTCTTAAACTGAAAAGGGAAGCTCTTCTTCAATTGTTGAAAACAAGTTTCTTCTTCATAAGTTTCAATGGTTCCGGAAAAGAAAACTTAACTTCGAAACAAGATATTTAGCATTGCTTTCTCCGATTCTGCTTGTAGCTATAATGCTTCACCCTGCATGGGCAGTTCTGTTTGTTTATTGTCAAGCGTAATGATTATGTTTTCCTTTTGTGGTGCTAGGATCGGAGAGGTCATTGATGAGGATGTTGTTCATTCAAGGGCTCCATTTATAGCCTGCACTCAGCAATGTTTTGCTGTCAAGGCAGGGATTGATGGGCTGCTTGATGTTGCTCGTCGATCGTTCTGTGACACCAGTGAAGGTGCTTCCCCAGTTATCTACATTCACTTTCTTTATTTACATGCTTAACATATTGTAAGTTAAGAATCTTGGGGTCTGTGGTGTGTGTTGTAATGGGTTCTTATCCCGCTTTCTTCTTAATATAATGAAGCTCTCCTGCGCTTTTGAGAAGAAAAAAAATACAAACTTAATATATTGTATTGCAGCCATACATAACCTCGCAAACAAGTACAGGGATGAATATAATATGCCAAATTTGAAGATACCCTACAACAATAGGCAAGGATTTTATTTTATTATACCCCAGAAGGACATCACTGATAGGCTTCCTAATAAATTTATTCAGGTATATGCACACTTTCTCCCAAAATCAGCTTATCAGTTGTAATCTGCTTACCATATTTGTCAAACTCGTGAAATCAATTAGGTTGTTAGACATGGGAAGAATATCCACTGCTCAACTTTCGAGCTTGCTTCGGTAAGTTGACTTCTGAGCAAGGTATAATTTCTAGGCATTTGTTTTATAGCTAACATCTTTGTTGTCACATCACAAACCTTGATCGCATATTCCAGTTTATTGGGCTTCAAATTTCCAGTGGGATAGATGTTACTCATGAGTGCATAAATATTTGGCACTTTTTCTGGATCTTGTCCTCTCACATTTCTGTTCTGTGTTAGTCCTTATTTTGCTGTTCTATTGTTGTTTATTATTTTGGAAAGCTCCCAGAAAATAAGAGACTGGATAACAGTACAAATTTTACATGCAATCAGGCTGAACGTAACTGTAGTTATTTTCTACCCGATTTTGCAGTTGAATGTTAGGAATAAATCGGCTGCTGCAGAGTGCTTCTTGCGCACGGAACTTTGCTTGGAAGGTTGCTGTGGAAATTAAGTGTTGATGACTTTGTTAATTTTCAGTTAATTCTTGCTTGTAGTCATATTTGTGGTTCTGTTAACTCTTCTGATTGATCTCATGAATGTGTGGGGTACCATAAAGCTTCTACCTGAAAAACGAGGTACTGTATAATATGTTTTATGGATTAGCAGAACTTAGCACCCTCGATGTGATTAGCAGAAGTTAGCTATTGCACAAGAGTGCATGTCATGTTTCTTAGTTCCATTTGTGCTATCATGCCTGATTTAGCAGTCATGGTGACACTTTAGTGCCATCTGTTTGCAATACACGCAACACAACCCTTCTGATTGGTAACAAGATCACATGGACCATATCTTTCATAGATGCAAACCATGCCAATGAAAATTTTCGTCTTCCTAGTTTTATGAAGCACAACTCTCCTGCATTTTCGAGAAAAAGAAGATGTCAATGAAAACATAATATCCTAACTTGTTAACACCGAAGAATCTTGTGGGCAGCGGAGCACTGGATCTTCCATGCAATGTTACCTCGTAACTATCCAAGATGTATATAAATATTTAAGTTGTCTAAACCTCTTGTCTGTCGCTTTAGGGCTTATTGATGAGATCCGAGAAGATGTTGGTATCCTTACATTGCTAGCTGAAGTATTGTGTTTATTGGACATGATTGTAAATTCTTTTGCACATACAATATCTACAAAGCCTGTCAATCGCTACACACGACCAGAGTTCACAGGTGGGAATTTTTTGCTCCAGGCGTGCTTTTAATTGTAATGCAAGTGTTTGTTCTTTGGTTTGTAGTGTTTGTGGATCCCGCTCTCTTTTTTCATGACATTTTTGTTTCCCAATTAAGTAGATGACGGTCCAATGGCAATCAACGCTGGACGACATCCAATTCTGGAGGGCTTGCATACTGATTTTGTCGTAAGCGGTTTCTTTTTGTTCATGGTCTCCATTTTACTTCATAAACGATATTATATTTTGTTTTGTTTGCTTATATCTTGTTTATATCATACAGCCTAACAATATCTTCCTTTCTGAAGCATCAAATATGGTTCTTGTCATGGGGCCAAATATGTGAGTAACATATTGCATCTAAGTTACTGTTGTGGGCTATATCCATTTATCTGTGGAAGTTACTTCTAGTTTTTAAATTGCTTGTTGTTGCAGGAGCGGGAAAAGTACTTATCTCCAACAGATTTGTTTAATTGTCATTCTTGCACAAATGGGATGTTATGTACCAGCTCAGTTTGCATCATTAAGAGTGTTTGATCGCATATTCACACGGATAGGTAATGGGGACAATGTTGAAAACAACTCGAGCACGGTAAGCACTTGATATGAGATTATGTTAAAACATGTTATTTCCATGCGATAACATTAACATATAATTCCTGGACAATATCTGTGGTGTCCCTCTTAGTTATCTGTTCATGAACTTGCAGAACTATCATAGATAGATATGAAGTTCATAGTTAGATAAATAGAGCAAATATACGTAAACAGTTGGTCTATGTTTCCTTGATATTGTACATTTCTTTGCTTGCCTACAGTACCTCCCATCAGCTTCCTACAAGGTTACAAGTCTTACAATTCTTATACCCCATCAACTAAATATCATTAGTTTGGTGCATGAAAAGCTTGAAGGTCTATGCCTAGTGGGAGGGATTCTGAGTTAGAAGCTTGGTCTCCTTGGTCACGTTCTATAGCCGTTGTTTAGGGGGTTTTAATAGTTTCATTGTTATTAACCGAGTCTCATATTTGGTCCCCGTATGAGATAAGGATGATGTAAGGGGACTATTTTTCTCTCTAATACAAAGAAGCACAGCTCTCCTACGTTTTTGAAAAAAAATACCATTACTTTTCTTAGAGGGTTAGTCTATCAGCCCTGCTGAAATGGGTCTTTTGTTTTATGAAGCATTTAAATCGTAAATGGAGTATAAAGATTAAAATAATAACTCTTATTTATTTAGTATACAGCTATGGAGTTGGAGCAAAAAGTTTAGTCAGATCCGAAGAGTACACCAGTGAGACTGAGTTTGGTGCATGAAAGCCAATACTGTTTGCAATATAAATCTGATTTCTTGTTTAAGCTTATTCGTCCAGTTTATCAATTTCAATCTGCTTTTTAGTTGTAACAGATTATGTAGCATGTTAATTTGACAAAAGCAATTCATATGTAATGTTTCTCAACCATGTTAATTATTTCTTTAGCATTATATTTTTCACTTATTCCTGTCAAACTGACTTGATTGCACAAACTATGGATATATTTATTCCTTTCCATAACTTGTAGAGTGTGCAAAAATTTTCTAGCAACTTTGCAGCTGCTTTTTTCTATTGAGATCAGTTAAATTTTGATAAGAACCTTTAAGTTTCTGGAAAACAATATTGTATTACATATATCTTATTTCTTTTATTCTTTATCTTTGCAGTTTATGACCGAAATGAAAGAGACAGCTTTCATCATGCAAAATGTTTCTTCAAAGTATTTCCACCTCATTCCGTGAATTTGAAATTCAATACATTTAGTGTCTCTTACTTTTCTCTGATGACCATGAACTTACAGGAGCCTGATTGTTGTGGATGAGCTTGGAAGAGCTACATCCTCCTCTGATGGGTTAGCAATTGCATGGAGCTGCTGTGAATACCTTCTTTCTATCAAAGCGTAAGAATTAGTAACCTCATATCTGTGAATATCTTCACAGATAATGCATTCATATTTCTTTCTTTTTAAAATGGCATATTTGAAGAGACTCGCGTCTTCTGTCATTCTGTATATCCTGCATCCAAAATTTCTTTAGCTTATGCCTAAGTTGGTTTCTGAGGTCAAGTATGCTGTCCTTTGTAGCATAGAGGCTACTTGTAGTATACACCAAAAATGTCAGTTTTGTCATGTTGCTACCCTGAGCTATGCATTATACCAGGTTTAAAATAATAATTGTCACTAGAGTTGACGTATTTAATTTGTAGCAGTTAGATAGCATACCTGTGTCAAGCCGTGGGTGCTTCCTATTTGTCGTTTGGTGATGTTATCCACTGTATATTACTGTTCATGACGTTTTCCTTGCAATAAACTCAACTGAAAGGTGATGCCTTTCTTTTTCAAAAGTGATATGCTGTCCTTCCTCACTAGATGTTTGTCCATGCAGCTACACTGTTTTTGCCACCCATATGGAAGGCTTGTCAGAACTTTCAACGATGTACCCAAATGTGAGGATCCTTCATTTTGAAGTGGACCTGAGAAATGACCGTTTGGATTTCAAGGTAGCTAGTACAAAATGCAGTGACTATTTCAAGCATTTGTTTTCTAATGTCTTAATTTCGTACCATGCCCTGCCTCAGTTCCGCTTGAAGGATGGTGTCCGCCGGGTACCACACTATGGGCTTCGACTGGCCAGAGTGGCTGGTCTTCCTGCTTCGGTAATCGACACTGCAACAAGCATCACTTCACGGGTCACAGAGCAGGTACTCTAGTACCTACATATCGCCATTACAACTTAGAAGACTGGCAACTCTAGGATTATGTGATGTGTAGGATGTTGCCGACTGCTGAACTTACACCCAGTTTGTGAGTTTGCCATACCTTCAAACAAAACTTTCCAGCCTTACCTGTCCATCTATATGCGACAATCTCTTTACCAATCAGCCACATCAATGGCATTAACTTTTTGCGTTTATCCTGCAGGAAATGGCAAGGATGGATGCCAACTCTGTGGAGTTCCGGTCGCTTCAGACAGCATACATGGTCGGGCAGCGGCTCGTCTGTCTGAAATACTCGAACCAAGGTGATGACTACGTCCGTGAAGCTCTGAAGAGTCTCAAGGAGAGCATTGCTGCAGGCCGGTTAACATGACAAAATGGATGAGCATCTGAGAATTAGATAGATAGGATCTTTAAAAAAAAAGAATTAGATAGATAGAGCTCATATCCTTCCGTGCAAATGTAGTATGGTAACGAGTATTTTCTGTTCCGTCTGTGCAAATGAGGTGTTAGTGCTTGTGTCATGTTGCTTCGCACGTAGTATCCATCAGCCAATGTACGTCAGCTGTAATCTAGCTAAACATAGCATTTTCTACTGATAGCAAAACAAGAAGCACACATAAATCCGGACTCGGAATAAAGCAAATGGTTATGATCTCGGTCAAAGGGTCTCTTGAATAGATAAATACGTTTGTAACAACATGAAGGATCATATTCGTCCATATGCTACACAATCTACGTGGGAATTTTCTTCTGCCAAGAAAATGGGCTGGCAATAAGTGAAAATTATTTTTTGGAATTGCATCGGGTTCCCGACGCGGTCGTCGTCGTCGTTTTCTTCGGCGTGACGACTACTTTGGTGGCGCCGGCGGCTGAACATTTGCTGCCCCAGGCGCTGGAACGTCTATAGAATGTCACTTGAGAGACTGCTAATGAACGCGTATTTGAAGAAACTGTGTCATCAAGTAACAAGAAACGCTAGCGTCCCAAACCGTCTGATGCTCTTTTTTTTTTCTCGAACACGTAGGAGAGCTACGTATCATTTTACTAATAGAAGAAAAGAGTTTACAACACACCCAAAATTAATAAAAGTTTACATGCGCACCTGAGTACATTTGAACAGCCACCAAGCCTGGCGCTCCTCTGACACGCACTATACCACGGTACAGAATCTACAACTTACAATCAGTCGGTAAAGTGCCTTCACCGAACCTCTATAGGTCGGTAAAAAATATTTGCCGACCAATAATATCGGTCGGTATAAGTGATGTCGATAAAAGTCTTTACCGACCGATAAGTTTTTGCCGACCTATCCTTAGGTGGTATATCCATATAATTACCGACCGATAGGTTGATGCTAAAAATACGATTACCGGTCAACCGTCCATCACCAATGGTTCAGAAAATTTAAATAAAACCATTTATATAACAGTAAAAATCATCAATAACACTGATCTACGAAATTATTTTTCATTACAACCTCCGTAGAACCACTAATATCTATCAATTTCATTCACCTTCATTAACACTAACTCACAAGCATTAGAAACCATAAATGTCAAATGCAATTCTGTATCCATTGAACAATCATGTTTACATATATGCAATATGAGTTACCAACATAACTCACGTCTAAGCAAATACTCCTCTATTCTGTTTTTCTTGTCGTTAGGACCGACTTATTAGTGCAAATTTGCACTAGTTATCACAACAGCTTGATACTATATTCTATTACAAAAAAAAATGCCCCAGTAGAGACAACACTTGGTACTAGATTGTATTACAAAAAAAAGTTCCTAGTAGAGACAACACACACTGAACTGTCTTGCATAACTGTACACAAGCTTCATCACACCAAGCTCAAGCTGCAAGATAACAAGGCAAACACTAAGCCAATGGTGTTCGTTTCAAGTAAAATATAAGGTGAAATATTTGAAGTGTCATGGGACAATTTTAATACTTTGTTGCTTAACTTATTACTGAAGGTGACTTATCTTGGAAACCTTCAGCTGCATCTCTGAACTGAATCAATATGCATTTCTTCTTCAGGATAACGTCTAGAGGTTTGTGTACAGAATCATTTTATAGGCACACAAAGAATCATTTTATAGGCACACAAATGCACATGAAAAATAGTAGACAGATGCAACAAGCGAGCATGTTGGGATGCAGTACGTACTGCTGGTAGCATACAATTTTTCAAATATGACACCTGGTATCCACAAAACGATGATCACATAAGGCATCCTTGTACCGGCTTCAGAGTTACAAATAGCCCAATAGAGAAACACTGTCAGACTGAAAATTTTGAGTTCAACAAATTCAGATTTAAAATATATTCATTGTATTATGGAAATTTAGATTGAAACTGGTGAGAGTATCCACATAGAAACTAAATTGTATCGAACATGTGATGTTTGTGGACTGAAGTTGCTCCTCTCCAAATATTCTTCAGACTCACAGGTTTCAGAGTAGAAATAGAGAAGTAACTGACTGTTCTTCATAGCAAATTCAGACTGGATTTTTTTTTGTGTCCGACAAATTCAGATTTAAGTGTATTAAGTTTGGATTCAAATTCAGACACCAAACGGATGACGTCCATGTTGCCAATCACGCAATTACACAAGGTCCCCGAAGAGCAGAGTCAAAAAGAGACTAATCATTACTTAGTCAAATAAAAAGAGACTAGTCGTGTATGAGGAAGCCGTGCTTCGATCTGTAACAGCTGCTACTATCTGCAATCACTAGACATTCGAGACCTGTCTGACAAGAAGCTATCCTGACCAAAAGCTTGGGAACGGTGGTGACTGCCCTTAGACTGGCGTAGTGGTCACTCGAGAGGCAGTTGACGAGAAGCAATGTAGGCATCCAAGACCAGGCGCTCCTTCTCTGGCAAGAGCCGGCGGATGACGCTGATGCTCTTCCCCGCCGTGGTCGGCCGTGGCACTGGCTTCTTCATCTCAGGTGAAAGGCTGCTGATCAGGCGCAGGGACTTTCCCGCGGGGGTGGGCTTCATCTTCGTTGGGCGGCTGTGGATCAATCCGTCAATCTTCCCCGCCGGCGTGGACTTGGACATGGCGGATCGCATCTTCGAAGTCTTGGACACGGCGACCAGTGTGGGGTTGGCGACGCGCGGCGGCAGAGGAATCTGCAGCGATGGCTTCTCTAACAAGTTCTCGTCCGCAGACTGCAACTTCATCCCGTCTGCGGTGAGCCTTGGTGCGGGCAGCATCTCCAAACTCTTTGAAGCCGCGGCCTGGGTGCTGGTGGCGGACGTGCTCGAGCTGGCGGCGGCGGACCGAAGCTGGGACGGTCGCGGCGGCGCAGTCGGCGGAGATGGGTTGAACGGCCTTACATGGTGGAGCGGCACATGGACAGTGGAGAAGGGATTGTCGCGCGGCAGGTTACCCTCATAGATCACCTCGTAGCTGCAATCGGTGGCCGACACGACGGTCGCGCCGAGCCACAGAACCAAAATCTTCCCGTCGATCACAGTTTGAGTCCTCGTACGAACAAGAGCTGTCGTTCCAGGCTTCAGATGGCAGGAGGTGCTGGGAGCGGCTACGCACGTGGAACCAATCGAGGAGGCGGCGGCTCGAGGAGGCGTAGCCAGTGG
This sequence comes from Eleusine indica, assembly GCA_030378355.1. Taxonomy (NCBI): domain Eukaryota; kingdom Viridiplantae; phylum Streptophyta; class Magnoliopsida; order Poales; family Poaceae; genus Eleusine; species Eleusine indica. The sequence continues at coordinate 35,143,845 of CM059500.1, forward strand.
AGCAGGGGAGGCGAACAGAGGAGACGTGGCGAGCTTCTGATGCGCGGCGGCGCAGAGGTTGGGAGCGGACTCGGATACGGCAGATGATCTAGCAGAAGGGGATGGAGGTGGCGGCGGAAGAGGACTTACAGCGGGAGAGGCGCACGGCGGCAGAGGTTGGTGACGAGGCCGCGATGGTGGCGGCGGGTTGGTGCCGGTGGATCCCGATCGGGCCGCCATGGAGATGTACGACGATGGATTCCCGTGAACTGGGCGAGGGCAAGGCTTGTGGACCTTGCCGTGAGCACCATCACGCGACGGCGGCGGCGGCGGCGGCACCGAGGACTTGTTGGCGACGGGGCGCTTGGGCGCCAACGGCTTCGGCCTCCTCCGCTCCAGCTCACGGTGGATGCTCCGCATGGCGGCGGAGGGACGGCGGTGCGGCATCACCATGGCGAGTGGCGGAGAGGAGGGCTGAATCGATCGAATCGAGTAGAGGGGAATTTGGGAGACAGAGGAGGAATGCAAGAGCAGAGACGTTGTTTCGGGCGGGGGTTGGCGGCGTCAGATTTAGCAGAGGGGGGAGGAAGAAGATGGGGAAGGAAGTCCAGGTAGCTGAAATACGGTCCGATCCAGTCGGTTAGTAATTAGGGCTAGGCCATGATTAGCTGGCAGGTGCGTAAGGGCCAAGTTGAGTTCTCGAGTTCGACTCGGATTTGGTCTATTTTGGGCCAGCTGACTGATACAGCCCATTAATGCAAGCCTCCTTCCTTTTATTTTTGTCCCCTTTTACGTATTGTTAGGGTTTCTCCGTACGCAGTCACTCGTACAATAATTCTCAGTTCGTTAGTAAGATACAGATGAACGTTCCTGCAAGTAAAATTGACCTTGTTCACCGTCGATTCGGTAAATCTCATTCTACATTTCTTGTCTTCACTGTCATCTCAGTTTGAGACTACGCTAATCTGGATCATCTTCTCTATTATATGATACTCTGAGATTTCTTCAGAACGATTAGTCATGGACCAAGAAATATATTACACCTATATATGCCCTTTTCGTGCACCAAAGTGCCAAACAACGGTAAAACAAAAATTTGGACTTCTTCCAGCCATGTAATAAATACATAGGCAGATTTACGTGGACCATCCATTTTTCAGTTGATCACAGGGCTGGTAATAAATACTTATTATGTATCAGTTAAAGAAACAGAAAAACTTTGGCACCTACTATTTAAAGTAGAGGCTGCTAGGCTCCCAAAACACAAAAGTAGAGGCTGCTAGTAAGATAAATACTTATTAATGCTACATCATCTTTTTTATAATAAAAATTAAAAATATATATTTGGAGATCTAAAACTTATAAGATGTTTTATATTTCAATGTTAGTCTATGGACAAAATATTTCCAGATTTATCTAAAACTATACATTTTTGAAAATTTAAAAATTTTCTATATTATTTTTTAATTCCAATGCAAATGCAATATTGTTAATGATTCAAACATGATTTTCTTGGTTTATATAAAATACTTAGTGTACAGTTTATATTTTAAAGGTGTGATAATTCACAATGAGAGAGAGGTGTAATAATCCATAGTTATTATTTAAAGATACAAAACATATTTATATATGTATATAAAATAACAAAATTAACACACTAATATATAACTACAAAAAAAATTATGATTCTCTAAATCTTCAATCCTATGTTTTTGAATTTTTAGTTATAAAAAAGATGATGTGGCACTAAATATGTGCTTCTCTATGTCACATGTGCGCCACGTGGACAAAACCACCAATCAAAACAGTCGTGAGAGGAAAAATAAATGATTTTAACAATTGAAGGAGCACGAATACCCGGTTTTATAATTGAAGGACGAAAACCGGACTTCAACAATAGTCCAAGGAGACTAAAAGGACTTCTTCCTTTTTAAAATGTGCCATTAATGAGTAAAGTTGGTTAGAATTGTCAATTTCATTTGAACAAAACTCTTAGATAGGACAAATGAAAAAAGTTCAAATCTGATTGCATGATTCGCCAAAACTTTTATTTTAACTTTTGTACTTCTGAACCAACTATGTCTCATTTTCACATCCTTGGTTAAATCCCATCATGTTTCCATGCGGTTAAACTATTTTAACTGTCAATGAAGATTGTGGATATCTTAGATAAAAATCTGTTCATGTTAAGAAAAAAGAAAGAAAGAAAGAAATATGCCGTTCATGCATAACCACACGCAAAGAACTAATTATGATACAATTAACCCAAGAAGGGCCTTTCCTGACTTGATTAGAGTAGGTGAATATTTTCTATAATCCATTACTGGGATTTACACACAGTTAACTTGATCTTGAGAGGTAGTGGGTGTATGTAAAAGTGTCCTATATAAATAACGTTTACACATACCAATTTGGAGTTGCGTTCCATTGTCATTGGTCTAGAAGTTGTTAGATGAACTTAGTTATATACGAGCATTGCTCACCTCCCCTGCCATATTTGCAGTTGCAGTTGCAGCAGATCAACCTACACTTGATGCTTTCTTGCAAAAAGAATAGTTAAAATCTCAATTTTGTAAGACGTTTCCGTCCTCAATTTGCTTATGATACTTCTTACGGTTCAAATGAAATCTAATGAAATGTTACTCCCCTTGCTAATTTTGTTCTAGCGCCTCCCCTTCATTATGTGTGCACCATACCTGAATCCAAAAATATCTAAAGGTTTCCTGTTGACTTTGAAGCGTAACAGATCCACATCTACTGCCACTACTACTAAATACAGAGTTCTGTAGCAACATACTCATCCCACTGTTCAAGCAGTGCTTCTCTACATTAATCAAGGATTAATACAGAGGATTTAGATCGGGCCAACTAAACAGCAACAAGTGTACCCCTAGCGATGAGGCGTTAGCAACCAATCCTCTGATGCCAACCAATAAACCAAACCCAAGAGCAATTTTTGGAGTAAGATCAAGCAATCAGCAACTGACTAAACCACATCTAGCAAATAAAATGCTTAAGATTTGGTAACAACAAAACCCTAATAACTAAATCATAGGGAAGGAACAGGATTGGAGGCTTGAAACATTAGTATTTACCGGCTCGGGCTTCAGGTCCTAGTGGAGGGCCCCGAAGCATGTCCCACACGGTCGCCGGCTCGTGGTCGTCGCTGCCGGTAGCAGGTGGGTAGTGTTGTGTGCAGTGGAGTGGAAACGAATGAAGCGATTGTGGATCAACAATCGAGCCCATGCAGGTCAGGTGGGCCCATGCTGCCTGGCCTTGGACAATTTGGCCTGTGGACTCATTGACACAGAAGGCCCATGGATAATGCTCAGTGGCCCACTATCCGGCACCGATACGGATACGCGTATCAGTATCGGGACGTATCAGATATGTGGATACACCATTTTTCTAAGAAACCCGATACTTGGATACGTTTATCAAATAAAAAATTTTAAAAAAAATACAATTCCTTAATAGCCTAGCAGCATCTCAGACTCTAGTAAATTATTAAACACAACATAAATTTGATAGCAGATAGTAGTAGCAGAACAGGGATTGTACTTAAAGTCTCTACAAAAACTCTCAAATAGTCATATAAAAGATACATTTGCTACAAACAACAACAGTCCAATAGTGCAGCTACGCCTCCTCCTCATCATTGACTTCAACCGGTTCATTCTCTTCATTTTGAACCTCCACATCTCCAAACGAGAAAGGTTGCAGTTCAGGCACATCAAGGAAAATGTTAGTCACTTTAAGAATACCTACACCACTTAGAGATTCAAAAGAGTCTCCTCCAATATCCCACATCATTGTTTCTCCCTTCTTGTATACTTCAGTCCTTCTTGAGAGATGCCTCATATTTGAGTGCACATACACCAAATCTTCAGCATGCTCCGGAGTCAAGGCATTTCTTTTGACGCTATGTATAAAGCTGTGGGTGCTCCAATTCCTCTCACAACAAGATGATGATGCAGGTTGGTTAAGTAATTTCATGGCCAAATTCATCAATAGAGGAGTTTCTTGATCATAATTTGTCCACCATGTAATGGGATTAGAGGACCATCTATCATAGATAGAATCATGATCATTGAAATCATCGGAACAACTAGAAAACTTTGCATACTCTTCTTTCACTTGAGCCAATTCTTATGGTATGCGAAAGAATTTTTTGAAGCATGTCATCCTCATCTTTGAAACCTCTCTATCCTTGTGTGGGGGTACATGACCCACTTCTCCATCCAGCCACTGTTGGTTATAATATCTACATAAGTGTAACATTTAGACATTTAGCAATAGATAGAGGTGTTGCAGGTGCACATTATCTACTTAAGTGTATAAATGGACAGATTGTACAATATAAGAATTTACCTTGGGTTGAGTGAATGAGCGAGGCAATGAAGGGGATTATTGCCTTTTGTCCACCTAACAACCAATATGTCATGAATAACTGAGTACAATTCAGATTCCTCATTTGGTTGCTTCCCTTCCCAGTGATATATCTCTTTTTTAATTTGCTCAATCATAGAATCCCACATTTCATAAATTAAGTGAAGGCATGGCGTGTCTGTGTCTGCCAACCGTATCATATCATGGATAGGGGTAGTAATCTTCAGAATAAAATCTACATTCTTCCACCACACATCGTTCAATACCGTGTTATGGACAAAAGTTGAAATTTGATCATCATCTTTGTATATCTCCCATTCCTCACTAATAACCATTTGCTTTAGTGGCATTTTAACTTCCACCATTCATTTCAGCATACAAACAACAGATGCAAACCTTGTTTCGGCAATAAAAAGTAACCTAAGATTGCTAAACTTTTTGAACATTGACAGCCGCATGCCATGATTCATAATAAAATTTTTGATGATATGAGCATCTCCTCTAACGAAGTTTATAAATTCAAGTTGGTTCCAAATGAACATATCTTCTTAATTCCTAGGTTGTTTAGGTTCACATATACTTTTCAAAGCAAGGTTCAATGTGTGCACCACACATGGAGTCCAAAAGATATTATCATATTCAGCTTCAATAAGAAGGCCCGCACCTTTGCAGTTTGTAGTATTGTCTGGATGACTTGAACAACATTGTGTCGACCAACTTCTTCAATTATACTCTTCAACTTGTCAGCAATATACTCTTTAGTCTTCACTTGCCCTTCACAGTTATCAGCCTTCAAAAACATAGCTGAATTCCCAGAAACAGCAACAAAGTTGATGAGAGATCGCCTTCGTGGATCAGTCCAGCCATCAACACAGATAGTAACTCCTTTACTCTACCATATGCTCTTTGTTGTAGTCATCAGCGTGTCAATGTGTCCCCTTTCTTCACACAAAAGCCTCTCCCTGAGCTTGTTGTACCCGGGCATTTGATAACCTGGAAGGTTGCGGCTTGCTGCAAAGTAAAATGCCTCTCTCAAGTATGGATTCCTTGCAAAATTGAAAGGAATACCACCAGAATAAAAGGATCTAGCAATTAGAGCATCCAAGTGCTTGCGGTCTTGCATTGCCCAAGCTTTCTCCAATGCGTTTGCAGGTCCCCTCTTCTTCTTGTTGTTGCTGTTGCCACCACATGGAGCTGGAGCTGTGGGCATAGAGACAGTTCTTGTTTTACTTCGTTGAACCAGTTCTTTGCACCTTTGAACTTCTCTTCTCATTTCACTTAGCATTTCAACTGACACCTTTGGGCAGCAACCAATGCCCTTGCCCCTAATCTGTAGCAGGTGAGCTTCCACTCGGGTGTAGCTACTGAATCCATTGTATGGGCAATATTTGCACTTCCATCTAGTGTTTCCTCCCCCTGTTCCCCTCTCTACAATGGTGACATGATCCCACAATGGTGCTTTGATATCAGTAGAGGTTGCAGAAGAAGAACCAACAGCAGAAGCAGAACTATTTGATGGAGTCGCCATCTACCAAATCAAATCAAATGAAGCATCAAATTTCTAGGAGGGGAATGAGTCAAATCGGATGGGTACATGGCAGAACGGGGTAGAAAGCTTCTTACCTGAGCAGATCCAGTCGGTGGCTCGTTGTTGCCTCGTCGTCAGCCGTTGCTGTAGTGTGGAGGCGCTGCTGCTGCCTTGTCGCCGGTCGTCGCTGCACTGTGAAGGCGCTGCTGCTGTCGCTGGATGGGGTGGAGAACGAGTGGAGGCTTCGGTGTTGGCTAGGGTTGAGTTGGTGGGTGCCTGGCAAGGCTAATAAGCCTTCTAATGGACTGGGTCGTGTCTCGTAATGGGCCAATACGTATCTAATTTCGAGTTACAACGGCCCAGTATGTATGGCCCAAGTATCTGGTTTTTATTTATTTATTTATTTCTGATACTTGCTGGATACGTATCCATGAAACATCAGATACATATCCATATCAGATACACGTACTGATACACATATGCGGCCAGAGTGAAGTATCCGTGTTTTGTAGGTGGCCCACTAGAAACATCCTGAGAGAGTGTCATCTGTTCACATTGAAATCAGGAGGAATTCAAAGAACATGCGAATACAACATTCGAATTCAAAGAACATGGATACAGTAGCGTCGTGTTCTCTGCTTTGTCCATCTGTCAGCATACATATATCGGGTCAGGTCGTTCGACACTTTTGTGCTTTCTGTTTCAAGATGATAAAATTAAAACTTTATGCCTTGCTAGCTTCTTCCGTGAGGTGGTCTTAGCTCGTGTGGACTGGTTGCCTTCTGTCTCCACGGCAGGCAGACGACGAAGAATTCAGTGAGATGTATTGGTCGAAGAACTGAGTGACCAGTCCAACAAGCCGACACGAATCGAAGGCAGGCAATGCAAAGAGAGCAACCCAAACCGATCGAACCGAATCCTATAGGCCAAAACTGATCTCACGATTATGAATTGCAGGTAAGCAGCAATTTGCGAGAATTAACGATCTAGTTAACTGTTATAATAAGGAATCTGTGTACGTATACGTGTGCAATACTGAACCGTAAGCAACACGTGAATGGATGAATCAATATAAGCCAATTGTGGCCAACATCACATATATTTTGCACAAGTTTAGAAGAGATCGATCTTTACAATAATGGAGTTGACTGTTACAGTTACAGACATGGGATCTCGTGCCATCAGCAAACCAACATCCTACAGACAATGCAAGGGACGAGAGCTTCTCCATCATGTTGTGGGGACAGAAGATCAGGTGCAGAGAACGTCAGGAGCGCCGCCAGCCTGGATGAGGGAAGAACATCGATGATGAGCCGTTGAGGAGAAGGTCGTCAAGATAGCCCGTGAGCGGAGCGTGAAGGCCGGCATCGTGCTGCTGCTGCTGGTTGTCGCCGAACAGGTCCTCGTCCGGTGCCATCATCAGGGACATAAACTCCCCGTACACCACTGGTAGTGGTAGTCCAAGCTGCTGCTGGCTTTCCTGATCCACGTAATAATGGTGGTAATAATGCAGCATCTCTCCGGACGCGAGTGGCATGACGCCGTCCTCCTCGGTCCAGTGCAGCCCCGTGCTCGACGATTCCGCCACCTCGAGGTCGCGCTCCGTGTCCCCAGCGAACAGCATGGCGTCCTCGTCTTCTTCTTCCTCGGTCTGGGCCGTCTTCTTCTTCCTCCTGCTGGGCATCGCCTCCTCCTCGAGGTCAAGGTCATCCGCGGCCTTCCTCTTCCTGCCCGACGACGAACGCGCTTTGGAACATCGAGGCGACTTGTAAATCTTGCAAAGAACCATGTCGCCATCCTCCATGGTGTCCTTGAAGCTGTACTCGGCCATGATCCACCCAGGCTTCTCCACCATCTTCTTGGGCCCGATCTTATTCTTGACATGATAGGAGAACTTGGTCATGTATCCGCCGGCGGCGCTGCCTTCCACGGGCTTCGTGCGGCCTTCGGCGTGCCAGCATTCCGTGTCGCCGGTGCCGTCGATGGTCCGCGACCTCTTCTTGAGGGAGCCGCCGAGGAAGCGCACGGGGCTGAAGAAGTACCACTGCTTCCCGTCGCCGGCGTCTCTGCTCTGCACGCGCGCCGGCGTGTAATCGCGGACCAGGTCGTCGGGGCGGGCGGAGCAGACGTCGGCGTCGTGGAAGAAGCGCGACTTGGCGAGGCCGCTCAGCTTCGCGCGGAGGTAGCGGTCCACGAGCTCGTCGTTGCTGGGGGAGAACGCCATCTCCGTCGCGTCGATCGCCGGCGGATCGTGGAGAGGGAGAATTGCTGGATGCCTTCGATTTGATCGATTAGGGCACGCCGCCACCCCACGATCAGTGGAACAAGCCAAGAAGAAAGGTTGAGAAAGCAGTAGTGTGGCGTTTGGGCAATCCCCGGGGTGCGCTTTTATGTCCGGATCGAGCGGGGGGATTTGGTTTTCTTGACGCGGGAGAATTAAGGCGGTGGGTTTCCGAGTCCGACCCGGTAAAATTCGAGACGGTCCGGGATCGCAGCTAGCTGGCGTGATTCGGAAGTCCAAGGAACTGAAATCCGGTCCGATCCACTCGATTGCTAATTAAGGCCACACCCAGTTGATCTTCTTCTTTTTTTGAGATTCAAAGACACTTCCATTAACCACGAGATGCTGCTAAATCAGCCAGGAATAAAGACCCAGTTGATCTGGCAGATGCGTAAGGGCCAAGTTGAAGAAGAGGTCGGATTCACGAGCTCGACTAGGATCGGATCTCCATTGGGCCAGCTAGCTACTCGGCCCATTAATGAAAATCCCCTTTCCTTTATTTTCCGTATTATTAGGGTTTCTAAACGTGCGCAGTACACAATCACTCACAGAGTTCTATGTTCGTTAGTAAAACTGTTACGTACCCTAGGTCCCATATCTGTCTCGATCAGTCTTCTGAGAAAGCTAGGGGGATTGACTTGCCACACCACCCTAGGTTCTTCCCTCGTCGCCTGTTTAGCGCATTCATGGGCAACTCTATTACAAGATCTATTGGCGAAAACAAAAGAGAAACCCTGTAAGCTCCAGCTCATATCTCTGATTTCATGGAGTATCAAGCTCACTTCCGATCGCTGGTAGTCGATATTTTCCCAAAGGCGTAGAATTTCGAGACAGTCCGTCTCCAGGCATACCTTGGAAGCTCCCTTCTGCAGCGCCAGCCCGAGACCATCCATGCACGCCAAGGCCTCCATGACCATAGCGCTTGTCGCTGATCCAACCCACCGCGACCTGGCTGCAATGAACTGGCCGTCATAATCTCGAATCACCACGCCTGTGGCACCCGACCGGAGCTCCCCTGAGAAAGCACCATCTACATTGCATTTGAACCATCCGTTGTCCGACGGCCTCCAGCGAGAGCTCGGTTGGTTGTTCTTCGCTGGTTGTTTGTGAAGCAACTGCCAGAGATCAAAGGCTGTGTCACGTATCCATTCCACCACCGCCCGCACAGGAATTACTTTCTTGCCATGCTTCCGATCGTTTCATGATATCCATAAGGACCACATACCACACAGGATGATCGCTGCATCACGACGAGGGCAGATGTCTTCCTGTAGCAGGTCTTTTGCCCACGTAATCTCATGTAGATGTGGTAGTTTGATCCCAATTATTTGCTTAGCTTCCTCCCAGAACTGTTTAGCAATAGTGCAATCCATTAACACGTGTTTAATTGTTTCTCTTTCCGCGCCACAAACTTGGCAGTTTGCAATCTTCTCAATGTGGCGTTTGCACAATACATCTCGAGCAGGAACGAACTCATGAAGCACCCTCCACCAGAAAACCTGCACCTTCGGCGGAACCTCTAACTTCCAGATAGCTTGCCAAATTTTGTCAGAGGTTGAGCTTGATGCGTCTTCATGGGAGTGTCGTTTGCTCTCTAGCAGTTTATAGGCAGAGCGAACCGTGTACGTACCATGTCGCTCGCGCTCCCATGCCCAGAAATCCTCTCCTCTACCATGGATAGTAGTAGACAGAATGGCTTCAACATCAAAATCACAGAACATTTCTCTGAGAAGTGTCTCGTTCCATTGGCTGCTCGCTGTCAGCAGTTCAGACACAACTTGAATCTGATGATTAGAGCGCTGCGTGAACGGCTTCCCCAAAGGATGGTTTGTAATCCACCTATCATTCCAAACGTTGGTTCCTCGCCCATCTCCTAGCCGGCGAATGAGGCCCTCATACAGCACTTCTCTCCCTTTCATAATAGCACGCCACGTATGACTGGTGTGTTTCTTCCTCTTTGCTGTCAAGAACTCCCCATCATGATAGTAGCGACCCTTAAGCACTCTCGCACACAGAGATTCCGGTTGTTCCATCAACCTCCAACCCTGTTTACCCAGCAACGCCTTATTGAATAGGTGTAGGTCTCTGAAGCCCATACCTCCTTTCACTTTTGGTCTAGTTAGTAGCTCCCACCGCATCCAGTGCATACCTTTGTTATCCGCCGAACTGCCCCACCAGTAGTTTGATATTGTTCTTTTCATCTTGTTACTGGTGGCTAGCGGAATAATAAAGAAGCTCATGGGGTAGGTGGTGACAGCTTGTGCCTGTGATTTGATCAACACTTCACGCCCGGCACAACTAGCTTCTTTGCCTGACCAGGCCCCAACTAGCCCTTTTTTCCTTGTCGTCATATATTCAAAAGCTCCCTCTGTTGACCGTCCCAAGGCAGTAGGAAGCCCCAGATATTTCTCTGCCAAAGCCTCATTTGGAATTTGCAGGGTTTCAAGAACTACATTTTTAATCACCTCAGTGCTGTTCTTGCTGAAAAACACTGCTGATTTTTCCTTGTTTACCAAATGGCCTGACCCTTTATGGTAAGTGTCAAGTATCGCCTTCAACCGATCAGCCCCCCTTTGCAATGCTTCTGAAAAAATAATGCTATCATCCGTAAAGAGAAGATGCGAAATCCATGATAAGTGTATACCAACACGCACTCCCCTGGAGAGATGCACTGGGCCCACCGATTTTAGAAGAGATGAGAAACCCTCAGCACACAACAAAAATAGGTACGGTGAGATCGGGTCTCCTTGCCGTAGCCCCTTTGTTGGCCTGAAAACTATAGACAAAGAGCCATTAATTTTGACCGAGAAAGACACAGACGTGACGCACCTCATCACTCGCTGGATAAAGGTCTCATGAAAGCCCAGCTTCCTCATAATTCCTTCCAAGTACTCCCACTCTACTCTATCATAAGCTTTAGCCATATCTTACTTAATTCACCGCATCCAAACCAGTTTTCCCTTTCTTGCGCTTTAGATAGTATGTACACTCATATGCCGTGAGGACATTATCTATAATCAATCTCCTAGGCACAAAGGCACTTTGCTCCTCAGAAATGATCTCACCCAAAAATACCTTCATACGGTTAGCAAGAACTTTTGAGCAGATCTTATACAGAACATTGCACAACGAAATAGGATGGAAGTGCTTTATATCTTGGGGTTTTTTAATTTTTGAAATACGCACCAGAATCATCTGGTTTACCTCATTAGTCATCACCCCTTCATTCAAAAATTTCAGCGTTGCAGCTGTAACTGACTCCCCAACCAGATCCCAATGGGTTTGAAAAAACCCAGCAGTGAACCCATCCGGCCCAGGGGCCTTATTTGGTCCCATCATAAACAAGGCCCGACACACCTCTTCACATGAATACGTGTTCATCAGGCTCCGGTTCATATCTTAGGTGATCTTGCATGGAACATGCTGCAGTATGGCTCCCGGGTCTAGTTGCTCTTGAGCCTTAAACAGTTCTTCATAGAAGCTAACCGCGCACTCCTCAATCTTCTTCTTGTCAATCACCATCATGCCATCAGCAGCCTTAAGTGACTGTATACGGTTGGTACGCGCCCGATCTTTAGCTCTCATTTGAAACAGCTTCGTGTTCCGGTCTCCATCCTCCAACCAGTCGAGCCTTGAGCGTTGCTTCTCCATGGTCTCCTCCTGTGACAGCAGCTCCGAGAGCCGTGCCATGAGGTTCCGTTCCTTTCTAGACGGGCCCAGTCCTATGGATCGCCGCCTCTCCTCCTCTAGCTGCTTACGGATCCTTCTTAAGCTATTACGGACAGAACCGAAGATGGCTTGATCCCATTCCTTCAGAGCGCCTTGCATTTGCTGCAGCTTATCACATACCTGTCCGAGATCGGTTGCATCTGGCCCTCCCCTCCACATGTTCTCATACCGAAAGGGTTTGTCACCCCTCCGGCTTCGGCCTTGCTCTCTACAATCAACGACTAGTGCACAATGATCCGACTCCGAAGTTTGCACGTGATGAACCACCGTTCTTTCAACCATGTCGAGAAACGTGCTAGTAGCAAGGCCCCAATCAAGCCGCACCTTGATGTTGCGATCACCATCTTGATGATTGTCCCAAGTGTAGGGAAGACCAATGAATCCTAAGTCGCAAAAACCACAGGCTGCCACCACGTCTCGAAAGCCATCCATCTGTCTTTCCGGGCGCACATTCCCCCCGAACTGCTCGCTCGCGTCTAGCACCTCATTGAAGTTGCCGGCGCATAGCCATGGCAGTTTGCTTCATAGATTAAGCCGCTGGAGCAAGTTCCAGCTCTTGTACCTTAGCTCTCTACGAGATTCCCCATAGAACCCCGTAAATCTCCACCTCTCCTCGTCTGTAGCCGGGTCCAGCTTTATTGAATCTGTCACAAACTATGAACTTTGATTTTCAACTCGCTGCTCCAGAAAAGATCTACTCCCCCCCCCCCCCCCCCCCCCATGTCCAAAGCTACCCACTTCAATGCTTGAATGCATACCAAAGGAGCACAGCAAACTGTCCACCCGATTGTCAAAAAGTCGTGTCTCTGAGAGAAACACAAGGGCTGGGCCATGTAGCCGAATGAGGCTACGTACTTCTCGAGCTGCCTCAGATCAGCCCAATCCGCGGCAGTTCAGTGCCAGGATTTTCATTGTGCCCGGCGGGGGCTGCTACTCACAGCCGCCGCCGATCTTGTAGTTTGGGAGATTGTAAGCTTCTGCTTCTTGGTGACTTCGTCAGGACCACCCTCCATCATACCTTTTGCCCGTCCAGGCCCAGCCTTGCCTTTTGATACCGGAACCAGAGCCAAAGCATCAGCAGCTGGTAGGTTGAGGTCTGGTGTCTTGCTAAGCTCACTGTCACCAAAACTAGGGCTGGCTATCAAGCCGGCTCGGCTCAGCTTGCGACCAGCTCGTTATAGCTTATTAGTATAGCAAGCTAGCTCAGCTCGGCTCATTATATTAATGAGTTAATATTATAGCTCGGCTCGACTCATTATGCTCACAACCTAGCTCATTATGGCTCATCAAGCTTTACTTAAAAAATATATTATTTTAGTCATCAATAGAAAACAAAAAAAATAACATACATCATATAAAAATACCATATATTTTAAACCATTAAATATATTTAAGATGTAAATTAAACATTACTTATTCATATGTTCATTGATCTGGTCACTAAAATATATGTTTATATAGGAAGATAATATATTCACATAAATTTTATAACTAAGTATTTATTATAAGCTATATAAGAGAAAAATAATAGTGCTCCAACTTCAAGTTCGCTACTCTAGCTCATCAAGAGTAGGTTATTACTATCTTTATACGTTTAGGGTTTATACTTATACCGTTAAGCTGACTTGTGATAGACTAGATCATGATCCATAGTCATAGGTAGGATTTAGTTTTAAACATTACGCGGCTCGTTAGGCTCGTGAGCCAGCTCATGAGCCTGCTCGAGCTGGCTCGTTAACATAACGAGCTAATAAAATTAGCTCAACTCGTTTGACATTAGAACGAGTCGAGTCGAGCCGAGCCGAGTTCGTCTCCGAGTCGAGCGAGCTATCGAGTTACGAGTTTTATTGCCGCCCCTAACCAGAACCCTTAGATTTCCTCTTACGTGCCTGTTGCTCTCTAGTCTGTTTCTCACTGAAAAGCTAACGAGCGACCTTTGTAGAGGAGCCAGTCACCATCTGGGCCGGCGGCTGCTCCTCGTTGGTTTTCATTGGAGAGTTGACCTCATCATTATCCCCAGGGTACTCTTTCTTGGTATCCGTTTGCACGCTAGCACTCCCCTTCCCACCCGAAGACTTGGAGAAGGAAGTCTTCGATGACAAACCACTACCATATGAGCTAGCCGCAGCCTGCGCAAAGCTCTGCATGTGCCTCCTTTTCTCCTCAGGCGCCCGCAACTTGATGTCATACGGGAGTTTACCCAAAGCATTACGGGGCGCCGGGTATTCACACTCCACTTCTGTATGTCCCATGATCCCACAGAAGAAACAGTAAAATAGGAGCTTTTCATACTGTATGTCAAACCATTCTGGTTTTGCCATCCGTTTGGCTTCAGCATCACACCCCGTCGGAGCGGTTTGGCAATTTCGATAAAGACGCGCGCTCGTAAGAACGGACCGCTGGTTTTGCCATCCCGATCAACATCCATGCGTACCACATCCCCTACCAGTTGCATCGCCTCCCTCCACCCCCCCCCCCCCTTTGTCATTCATCCAACCCAAAGGCAAGTTAAGATTCACACCCAAATGTCCATCTGATCAAAGCAAATATCAGACGGTTTCAGTCTACCATCATACGGTTGTAATATCACAGCACACTTCCCAATCATCCATGGTGAACCCTCCAGCGCTCTGGTCATATCATGGGGACTTCCAAACTCTGCCACGAACATATTCTCCTCCTTCTCCCCCACTGAGCGGATCTTCAACTCATAGGGGTTACCCCACACCGGTCGCATCACGCCCAAAATAGTGGTAGCATGTAAGACCGCCGACGACAATACCTTGCCGATTAGGGCTGCAGCAGGTGCTGCATCATCATCTTCTTCCTCATCACTCAAGGCCACGATCTCCTCTTCCTCCGCCGTGAGGCTAAGGTTCCTCAGCAGATCATCAACCTCGGGTTCATGCTGATCCGCGCGGGAGCCATTATGGCCACCCGCCGGAAGCTTCCGTCCACCTCCACGCGTCGACATGACTGCAGGTGGGTAGAGGGACACAACAGGCTGTAGTACACGTCAAGGCAGTGTACACAGAATCGTTCTCACCGATCTACGAAACCTAAGCAGCGCGATCCCACTACCAGTTAGGGTTTCTGTGGACGGCGGTGCCGGAACGGCTAACTGACACTATGCAGTGTCCGACAATGATTGAGCGTCGTTGACGGGGCGTGGGCGTCAGGACCGGGTGGTCGTCGATGTTGGCGGGTCTAGATCTCACCGGAGTGGCCCAGACAAACTCTTCGATTCGGAACAAAAGGTCAATCAACTGTAAAACTGAAATTTGGACTTGTTCCAGCCATGTTCACAATATAGAATCAAATTAAATTTCCACTCAGAATAAATTCATCTTCATTCCTCTTGCAAGCAAATTTCAGGGCACAACACATGATTATGGATCATCCAGCCTCTTGATAAAGCTAATAACTCATAAATATGAAGTTGAAGCTGAACACGTTATACCATGAACACACTAGTTATTCAGGTAAATCAAGCAATTGCCTTCCTTAACCCTGCTTTGCAATTTGCAAATCACTAAGAAAAAGGGGAACGTTATAGTAAATTTATCTTCAGTGTACATAATGGATTCACTGACAAACAAAAAAGATACATGTCTGTTGTCTATCTACTATGCCGATTATGACTAAAAATTTAACTGCTGCATATACAAGTCACTCGAACGTTATAGTAAATTTCTCTTCACTGTACATGTGTGTCTGTTACAGAAACAGGACTCATTGACGTTTGTCATGACTCTTCAAAGTTCTGAAGATCTGCCTCCGCTTTTCGCCACAGTATCTGTTCAACAGAGGGAATGCTAGAAGATTATCACAAGTAAACAGAACAAGAATATATTTATACAGGTTCCGTGCGGGCCGAATTCGATTCTTTTTTTTGGGGGGGGCGTGCGTATCCTGTAGGTGTTCACCAAAATGTCCAACTCACGTAGTCACAACTTTCTTGGTCATGATTCGACTGTCTCTCCAAATCACCAAAATGTTCTGAGTTTCAAAACTGAATCTGCTCTTGCAAGGTTCGAAATCTTTGGTTGGGGTAACCTAGGAAGAATGCACAATTGGTTTTTTGTTCGTGTTTTGTGTATTCAGAGTTCAGAAAGGCCATGAATTCAAGAGAGGCCAATTGGATTTTCATTCATATCTGCACATGTCAATGATATTTGAGCTATTTAGCATTTTGAATCTGATTCGATTCATGCCGTTTCAACCTTCGTTTTTCTTTCAATTTAACTGCAATCAGCAGGCTTTAGTATTGGAGTAAGAACGCATTTTTCAATCTAACTGCAATCAGCAGGCTTTTGTTCTGTAATTGATGTGCTTGATTAATCTCTTCTTTTTTTTTCTGTTTAAATTGGTTGCAGTCTGATAGTTTACTGAATCCCATAGGCCAGTACTGTGATTTTTTCTTCAGTGATGAAACTCTTTAACTGTATTTGGACACGATTCACTAGTAATGTAGACACACAACTAATTAGTGGGTTTCCTCACAATGCTCTCGACCTTTCAGGTTAACTTTTTGTTCAGTCCTTCTCTGTCAGTCTGCTACAGTTGTTCTTAATCTTTTGGAATTGTTGCCTTTCCTCATTACCATTTGCACAAGAGTTTCACATGAGTATGCAAACAGTTCATGGCCCAGGCGTCCTTTTATATGTGCTTCACCTGACAGGAGCTTGTTCTTGTGGTTAAGTGGCATATTTTTTCTTGTTACTTCTGCTAGTGCCTGATGCGCTCCTCAATATTTTTTCCTCTTCTGTTTCTAGTAACCCTGCAGAAGAATGAGATTATCAGAGGTGCTTTAATCCATGCTCTTATCTCTACTGCCACCAACCACTACCGAGACAAGGTCATCAAGGATGCCATCACATTTCATCGAAGCCATGCTCGGTTCACAAGTCACTGAACCCCCGTTCAGTTCATAAATATTTCTTTTTGTCGGTTATTTTTGCCTTTGAATTCATCAGTGTGATTACATATGTGCTTATATGCAAAGACTAGAGATATTTCATAGTACTGTAAACTTTTAGAAATGTTCATTTGTGCATGAACACGTGAATTTACTAGCTAGTGCCTTGGTCTTCTCATATGGATTTGGATGAATTTCTGATTATGCAAGGAGATGCAGTGCAGTGTTTGTGCCATGAGTCGATCATACTTATGTACTTTCTTTTTTCCAGAGGAACTATGTTTTCTGTTGCCAAAAGAGTATGCATGGCAGCTTTGTTTGAACTGCTTGCAGTTTCAAGCTCGGGTTCTAGGCTCTGAACCAACAAATTAACAGCTGAATGCCTGTGAGGCACCAATACATTCAGCTCCATCCATGTTCAGGCAGCCCTACAAAAGTTTCAGTGAGAACCCATGTTTCCAAATTTCTGTAACCTGCTTATGAGAAAGTAAGATCATTTAGTCCTGAGAAAAAAAAAGAGGATTTCTATTCTTGGTCTGGTATTCTTCAGAGTACAGGTCGCAAAGTACTGAACTAGGATTATATCCAATATTGTCAAGCATCCACATTATGCAGGAACTCAGTAAGTTCAAAAAAAATTAACACAGTTGAACATGAGTCTTTCACTTCAAATCAGACAGCACTGTAGACAATTCTTTGAACATTGGCTTTCGAAAACCAATTCTTTGAACATTACATCGGTGTACAGGGCATGAAATTGCTATACAAGTTCGTAACAGAAGGCTGGTCTTCGACCATGTAAAAGATTCACGCCCGACTAGCTAGAAAATTTGATGATACCAGCCGAAATTTTGCTGCTACCTGTTACAAGACCAACAGGTAGTTCATGTTCAGCAAAAAAAAAACTGTCCAAGCTGTGCTGCTGTTATTATGAAATCTGATTTCTGGATGCCACACCCAGCAGCAATAGGCACTGCCAGCAGCATACAACTGTTCAAGCATGAACAACACCTGGAATCTGGACCAATATTCAGAAAACGATGACCTCATCGAGAAGTATTGCCCTGCACTGCAAATTCAGAACGAAAATGTATTCAGACTGAATTTTTTGTTGTTCGAGAAAAGAGTGAAATTGGCGACATTGATCTCAACTGTAACGTTTATAAAGAATCTAAATATAAGAATCACCAAGGGGAAAAGCTTATAAATTTCCTTCTATTAACAATTAAGCAATTTACAAGAGGTCTCACTAGAAATGGAGCAGGGACCGTCAGTTCATGACTTAATCAAACTAAAACCAGACTAATCATGAACACAAGGGCATCGAGCCCCAAGACCACACGTATGCGCTGGATTTACACAGCCAGTGTAGGCAGTTTCGACTGCTAAGAATTCGTTTCCGTAACAAGGCTGGGAATGGCTGGTAGCTTATTCTCTGACAAGGGTAATGTCACTTGAAAGGCAGTTGAAGAGCAGCAAGACCGGCATCCAGTATCTGACGATCCTTCTCTGACAAGAGCCCACGGATGACTCTGATGCTCCTCCCCGCCGTGGTCGGCCTTGAAGCTGGCTTGATGCCCGGCGAAAGGTCGCTGATCAGGCGCAATGGCTTCCCGGTAGTGATAGGCCTTGGCGCGGACCGCTTCTTGCAAGTCTTGGCCACTGTGAGGTCGGCTTCCCTGATACGATTCTGCAACGACGGCTTCTCTGACAGCATCTCATCTGGCACGAACTTGTTAATGAGGCGAATGCTCTTCCCAGCCGTGGTTGGCCTTGGCGGCGGCTGCATCTCAGAGGAATGATTCTGGAGGAAGCGCAAGGACTTGCCTGCAGTGGTAGGCCTTGCCGTGGGCAGCGTCTTGAAACTCTTGGAAGCAGCGGCCTGGGTGTTGGTGGCGGAGGCGCTCGAGCTCACGGTGGCGGGTAGAGGCTGGGGCGACGGCGGCGGCGGCGGCGGAATTGGCTCCTTCACTGGCCTGACGTGGTCGATCGGCACATGGACGGTGAAGTTCCCATCTGCAGGCTGCAACTTCATCTCTGACACGAACTGGCCTGTAGTTCTGGTAGGCTGTGGCGGCGGTTGTATCGTCCTTGAACTCTTGGAAGCAGAGGCCTTGGTGTTGGTGGAGCTCACGGTGGCGGACAGAGGCTGGGACGCCGGCAGCGACGGAATTGGCGTTGATGTCTTAATTGGCCTGACATGGTGGAGCGGCACATGCACAGAGGAGAAAGGATCGTCTCGTGGCAGGTTGCCCTCATAGATCACCTCGTAGCTGCAATCGGTGGCCGACACGACCGTGGCGGTGAGCCAGAGCACGAGCGTCTTCCCGTCGATCTTCGCCAGGGTCCTCGTGCGAACTTCAGCCCTCGTGATGGGCTTCAGTTGCCCGACGGTGCTGGAAGTGGTTGTGCACGAGGATCCCAATTGGGGCTGCGGCGGCGGCGGCGGAGCAGAGGCAGCTAACAAAGGACGCGATGCGGCTCGATGCGCGGGCTTCAGTTGCGCGGCGGCGGAGAGGATGGAGGAGGATGAGAATCCGACCGAGGAGATGACAGATCCGGATGGAGACGGGGGAAGATGACTTACTGCGAGAGAGGCGAAGGGCGTAGCTTGATGACGACACCGCGACGGTGGAGGCGGCTGGGTGCTAGCAGAGCCTGATCGGGCCATGGAGGTGTTCGACGAATTCTTCTCACGAATCGCACCAGGGCAAGACTTCTGGATCTTTCCTCGAGCACCTTCACGCGACGGCGGCAGCGGAGCAGAGGACTTCTTGGCAGCGGGGCCCTTGGGTGCCAGCGCCTTGGCCCTCCTGCGCTCAAGCTCTCGGTGGATGCTCCGCATGGTGGCGGAAGGACGGCGGTGAGGGATCACCATCGCGCGCGGCGAAGCGGAGGCTTGGATCGACTGGATCGATCAAATCGAGCAGAGGAACTCGGAAGAGGAGGAAAGGGGAGGCGAGAGCAGAGAGGAGGACGTTTGGCGCGGGGGCTTGGCGGCGTGAGAATAAGTAGAGGGAGGAGGAAGAAGAGGGGAAGCCCAGGGAACTGAAATACGGTCCGATCCAGTCGGTGGCTGGTTAGGGCCAGACCCAGTTTAGCTGGCAGATGCGTAAGGGCAAAGCTGAGGGGAAGAAACGTTCTGGTATATTCAGGCCAGTTGGCTGCTCAGCCCATTAATGCAACTCCCCTTCCTTTAATTTCCTCCCCTTCGTATGGTTAGGGTTTCTAAATGTGTAAAAAGCTCGTTAATTTCAAAAAATAAAAAATCTCAGTTCGTTAGTGAAATAGCAGCCCTCGTTGCCCGTCCTAGAAGCTGAAAAAGGATGGCAATTTGCCACTACTATGTGAATGGCATTTGAGGTCAAGCTGACAATTTGGCAAAGCTCAATGCCTGAGATCAGCACATCCATCATAAACATGTCGCCAGATGTACAACGACAATTATCTGTTACCAAATCATTCTTATTCCTGCAAATGCCAAAGATACATAGACATGATATTACATACATACTCTACACACTATTTACACAGGCTACTCAAGCTTCTGACGGGTACAGCGCAGTTCAGGCATGCCTCATGGTTAAAGATATAAGCAGCAAACAGTGGACAAATGGATGGAATGGTCTTTTCATCACCTCCTTACCATTGCTTCAAAGTCAAAGGCCGATATCGCCCAAAGGACCTTGTTCAAAGGTATGCCTTGTGGTAGACCACGAATAGCAGATCCTTCCTGCACTGCATTTTTGGCCCCAAACACGGCCTCCTGTTGCACCAACAGAGATAGCAAGCATCATGTACAAGACAATGCAAAGATCAAACCCATAAAAATATCATGACAAATAGTTCTATATACTAGCAGATTCACATAGGGAATCAGAGCACACAAACTGATTCTCTGAATTGAAGTCGATCAAACATAGAAGTAGCGCATACCATGTGCAAGGGTGCTTGCAACTCAGAAGCATGATGGCTACCACGCATCCAAATCATAACTGTGCAACCAGGAAAAATAATAAAAGAATTAGAGAGAATGTCTGCCAAAGAAAATTTAGCAGGAGAGTAGGAATTATTCTTCAGAAAATATGCTTCAACAGCATGAATATGTGTGTAAACAAAACTAAAAATGAAAGGGAGGGAAGTCTTGCTGGGCACATACATAGGGTGCGATTGGTTCTCCCGATTGAGCCTGGCTCGGTTCTCGGGAGCCAGGCCACTGCTGGCCAGCACCACACGAGCCTGACCTGGGAGAAACGAGATACGTTTCCGTTCCCCACGAGCCAGGCTGAGGGCCGGTTCTTGCATCTGCTGAGACAGCCTTGTACGCTGGTGCTAGCAACCAATCAGCGATTCTCTGTATCACACTGGCCTGGCTAGACTAAATCTAGACAACTAATCAACCATACATTGCATCCCATGGGCCTGGCCAGCCTGAATACAACCAACCAATCGCACCCATAAGAATACTGTCAAGTGCATAACCCATGTACCGTCCAGACATCATTGGCAATGTGGTCATTCTGACAATTCCTCAAAACTACCATATGGTTCTGCAGAGATATTAATAGTTATCTGCCATTGACAAATCTAATGTACTAGGTTGTTTCACAAAACATATGCAAATAAATTCTGATTGCTTGTTAAGCCATCAGGTGAGCTATTAAAGAATTATTCACTGCAGTCACAAACACTACGTTTTTACAAGACTTGGTCAAACTCTTCAAACTTTACTTATCAATATTTTTTCGAAAACATGAAAAACCAAATTTTCGAAGAAGAATTAGATTTTTTTTTTATTTATAAAGTAGTGGTCAAAGGCTCAAAGCTACATACTGGAGATCATCTATTGACTCTTGTTCAACATTAATAAAAATTATTATTCTCCTTTTTATCATCCTACTGACAAAGAAAATCATGATCATTAGGAAGGAATTTCACACATGGTGACACGCTAACATTTACTAAGTTGGTTCAAAATGATAAAGAAACTAACACCAGTGATTAACCAGTCCTTTCATCATTCCAATATACGAATAACAACAATAAGATCCAAAGACTTAATTAACTAGAGTGACAACAAACATGAGTAACCTGCAAAGTAATGCTTTACCTTTAAGAAACCAGCCTGTGAAAGATAACACACCTAAGACTTGGTCATTTATTTGTGTGACTGACTGTTGCATTAAAAATTTTCATTCTAAGCAGGTAAACAACAAATGATAAGAAGAACCTTGATGAGCTAAACCTCAAACAAAAGTCTTCTGTGAAGAGGTAATATCAAAAAACAGAAAGGGGATAGGAGTTGGCATCTTCTTGATCCAAAACACCCTACATTGTAATAAGAACCTCTCTTACCTGATGCTTTCACTCCCACCATTTTGAGGACACATTAGGATTCAAGAAAGTTAAATATTATAAATTTTGATCAACAATTATTCAAATTATGGGCATGTTTAGTATATAAAAAATGAGTCAATAGATATTGATTTTGCAGCAATTATAAATATGATGTAGGATAATTTAATGATTAAAATATGTTTGTAAGAGTTTATCAAATGTTAATAGGCCTTGTAAAAAGAAATGGAGGAAACACAAGAGACACAGAACACAAACACTCATTCAGCCATAGCAACAGCCAGTTTTGGATACAAAGAAAGAAAATGGTACCATAGAGGATTCTAATCAACATAAAACCTGGAGTCTCTAAACACAAGGTTCCTTTTCAGTAAAAATGACAATTTTGTGCAGGAACGTGGCCTGTAGACAGTTCATTTGTCAGCACATATAAGTAAAGTGTAACATTATGAAATGTTTGTTACAGGTTGACTGTAGGAGGAAGACATATAATGGTTACTGACATCAACCCAGTGGTGAAATATGTGCTGGGAGAAGCATGCAAGGAACTATTGCACATAATCCTTTTTCTTACTTATTAAAGGGTCCACACAATACGGTTCTATTGGTTTATAAAACTGGGTTGAGATGGATAAGCATAAAATTTAATATGTTTGGTTTTTCTTCTAACAGCTCACTTGATAGAAACAAAGCATATGAGATTAAACACTAACAATGATTAGCACCAGAAAAACTGAAACGAGTCAATAATATAGGTATTCTTCTGACAATGGTTCACTTAACAGAAACAAAGCAAATAAAATTAAACACTCGCAACAATTAGCACAAAGGGAAATGTGTCGACAATATAGGAATATTCATAAAAGGATACATAATGTCAATATATATAACAAGACCAAAATATCATGATGTTCAATTCAGTGCAAAGCCATGGAAGTGTGTCAAGCCTCAGAGTGAAAATTTACAACACAGCTTTGCCAGAATAGTAGTGACAAGGCTTGTTATCTGATTGGTATATTCCATTCCAAGCTACATCCTGCATCCTACAGCTAAATATGCAGGAGCAAAGAATTCTGCATAACAGAACATTGTTACAACTAAACCTGAAACAGGGAAAGGATGCACATTGTAAAATCTTCTGTACTAAATTCAAGGCATACTTATTTGTTATCTGGATGCTGGTGAAGCAAGTTATTCAGATAATCCTCCATATGTGTTCTTGAAGAGAAGCACTCAAGCCACACCTTTGGCGCTGCAGGATGCATAATGTAGAGGCTTGAAATAAACCTCTTCTCTGAGTTAGCAAGCACTGTTGCAGGGGCTAATGTTTTTTTCAGCAGCCCATGGTCTTGAAGCCATTGAAGCATCATATACCTAGGCTTGACCCTGTTCTCCAAATCAAAGCACAGAAATGCTGGAAAGCATTCAAGGTACTCCAAGGAGTAGCCCAGCTCCTCCGTGAGGTAGTCCAACTTCCGCTTCAGTGCCTCCTTACCCTGGTTTACAACCTTTGGAGAGACGCTCAACATCCTACACAGCATTTTGTACTCGATCCCTCTTCCCAGGAGGAAATTAAACCGCTCCTGCAGTAAATCCTGGGTGCTGTGCAGGACACGAACTAACCTTGCCGCTATTTCATTTTCACCATATCCAATGCTCTTTAAAAATTCCAGCTTATTGTCCACATGCTCCACTTTCTTTTCAGCCTTCACCTTTGCAATACTATCCAAGAATGCCCTTTCAACCTCTGCATCATAACTATCATCCTCCAACACAAAATCTTGTGTCAAATACCGCAAATTATCCCTCCCAGCAGAAATCATCTCCAGAAACTGACTATCCAGCTCCATAGCCCGCAACACTCTGGGGAGATTCTCCAGCCGGTTCTTCCCAACAACATAAGGGTACTTCCTTAAAGCCGCATTAATCTCATCTTTTGGCAGCCCAACTCTCTGCAAATACTCAGGCACCGAGATCACAACATCAAAGAATTCAAGGTCGAAAACCCAGGCATTGGTCAGCAAGAACCTTCCTAGCTCCGTCCCTGTCATTCCCAACTCCTTGAAGAATGCCAACCTCTGACTAATCCTCTTCTCACTGAGCTCAAGAAAGACCCTGCAACTGTCGCCCACAAGACCCCCAATGCTACCAACCTCTGCTCCTGCATCATAAAACATCTTTATCCTCCGGCACACCCCTGAGAAGGCGTCAATGTCATTTCTGGAACCCAAATCAGGTCCGAGCGATCGAAACGCGGCGCCAAGATCCTTAACGAGTGGATCCCCATCGGGCAGATCGCCCTCCAGGAGCGAGGGGAAGGTGAGGCAGGCAGCAATGATGGCAGCGCGAGGGAGTCGGTGGAGGCGGGCCTCGAGCGAAGCGAGGCGCGAGGAGATGAGGTTCGAGTCCACGCTGAAGAGGACGGTGGGGAAGAGGACGCCGAGGCGGGACCAGGGGAAGCCGAAGTGGACAAGCGCGGCGACAGCGTCGAGCAGGTTGGGGTGGTCATCGAGGAACATGAGGTCCGAGCGCGGCGCGGCGGCGTGGGGCGGCGCGCCGATGGACTCGAGGAAGAAAGGAAGCTCGTTGAGCGGGTTGAAGGCGAGGTGGCGGCGGAAGTGGCCCTGGAGGTCGGCGGTGGGGAGGGTGCTCGGCACGGTGGGGAGCGTGGCGAGGAAGGCGAGGAGGCTGCGCGGAGAGTGCGCCGCGATGGAGTCGGCGTGGGAGGCCGCGAGCCCGCGCGTTGAGTGGAGATACTCGGAGACGGCGGCGCGCGCGGCCGGGACGGCCGCGTGGCGGAGGCGGTACGACGGCAAGTTTGGCAGCTTCGGCGGCGGTCCCAGCACCGCTGCGCCCGTGGAGAGGAATCGCCGGAAGCGGAGCGCGGCGCGGAGCGGCATGGCGGCTCTGCTCTACGGCATTGCTCTGCTTCAGACCAACGAATGAGGGAAAGGGGGCAAGAGGGGTTAGGGTTTTTCCACATCCTTGAGGCTGATACTGTTCTTTGTTCTTGCTTAATGGAAAATTCAAAATCACTTTGGAACGATTAGATCCCAGAAAATCGAAGGAAATTACAGCTAATTTGTGGAGTTATATACAAAAACAAATCAATTTTTGTGTGTAAAGGAAATCAATTAAATCGTTGTGTTTCAAACAGGCATTGTTTTGTTGTCAGCAAAAAGAGAATTCTCTCCAGAAATTTTAGTAGTCAACCCAGTGCACCGACACGATATCAGCTGTAGATCCGACTTCTTATACGGTAATATACACATCAAAATTTCCTAATAAAGACAACAAAGTTACCACAATTATATCAGTTTTTTTATACTCCTACTTCCTTCGTCCAACAATATAAATATTTCTGGACATTTAGATTTATCTAATAATATAAATATTTGTAGAGTATAAACATAATAAATAAGATGTGTGAATGTAATAAATAAGATATGATTGGATGAGAGAGAAATTTTTTATATAATAAAAATACGGATATAATAATCTTTTCATCCTATCTTTATTTTGTATTGGGATTCTATAAATGCTTATATTCTTGAACGGAGGAAGTAAATATCAGTTACTATCACTGACCCAGGCACCCAGCATATGAGCTAAAGGCCAGAAAGGGCAAATCATAACCAACATCTTGCTTTATACAAGCCAGAGTACTTTATTAATGAGACATGCTGAGATGTGAAATCCTACAAGCCTCCTCCCGTGGAGAATTAATTAACACTAGCGTATATACAAATCTAATCCCAAAATGTCTCGGACAAAATGCTGATTCCTAACAATAATGCGCAGTGGTAATCCACCATCCTACCTGGAACTTGTACATTGCACGAGCTAATAACACCAGAGAGGTCTAAAGAGACGATGATGATCATCTCCAAACAGTTTCGTTTGCGTCAGTAAAAATGGCATTGTGATGCTCGATCAGACACTGGATGACCTCGATGGAGCTGTAGTCTGGAGGCGAAGCATCGTCCAGGGGAATCTGTGATGAAGCATCCTCATCATCCTCATCTGCAATCATGTAAGCAAATGATGCATTATAATACTTTGCAGGAAAAAAAAAACTTTTGAACAAACAGACATGCAGCCCTAGATTTTACTAAAGACCAAGGATTAAATGAAATGTCCAATCCATCTGACTCGATGAGTACTACTTGCCTCTCTGGAGGTGAAGAAACGGCCAAAGGTAACTGAGTGTTTTCAGATGAAATGCATCTGTGTACTAACACATTGGCAAACCGTAACTAATAACCATGCAGCCCTAGATTTTACCAAAGACCAAAGATTAAACGAAATGTCCAATCCAACTGACTCGATGAATACTACTTGAAAAAACAGCCAAAGGTAACTGAGTGTTTTCAGATGAAATGCATCTGTGTACCTGTCAGGGCAACAAGCCTAATAATCAATAACTAAATGTCTCATGAATAGTTTCAATGTAAAATTTGTACTCTCATTTAATGTCAATTGGTGGGTGGAAATTAGTAGGCGGTTGCCACTATCGAGATCATCAATTCTTCATACAAGAACACTGTATTTTGTAAATCACACTGACCAAGACAATAGTGTATCGGGGGGCAAGTACCTTTCTAAGCACATGAGCCAACAATCGACTTAAAGTGCCTTATGCCACAATTGGTAAAGACAACGACCCCAAGGGCATCAAAGGCACCATTGGCCAAGAACAGATTAAATGCTGAGCCACGATGTTTATAGAGAATCACAACATGTGCAAGCATGTGAACATGTGGTTGCCTTTTACTACTTGAAAATTTCTTTTATTGTATTTTTATTTTGCCAAGAAAAAGTAGAATTTACATACCTAACAGGTCCCATGTGGCGGTATTTGATGTTGTATCCACAATTTTTGGAGGCGGTTTTAGGGTAAGTTTGAGGTGATTGCGCAAATCTGTCCCAGCGTCACCTTGCCGCCACATTATCAAAGGTGCAAATTCCACTGCAAGGCTACGAGAGTCCATCTGCATTAGGGAAAAAAAAAGGGGGTAAAGTCCAACCACAAAGATATTAGTTAGGACAAGTGAGACCAATTCAATATACACTAAAAATAAAGCCCGCATGCTTTTCATATGTAAATTGCTACACTATGAACTATATCTCTGTAGAAACATAGACCATCCACAAATAGAACTGAGAAGATCATCTAGTCAATTAATTGCTAGGAATTGCTGTCTCGGCACTGTTAACTAAGACCAATAAGCAGCTTCAAAGATGTTGGTCATACATATTGTTTGGGTCAGGCAGGAAGTGATTACTAAATGTGTGATTGAAATTACATCTGAGAACAGATTGAGCCAGTCAAACAAGGATCACTGGATCATTTTTCATATGTATAAGCAGGATATTTCAAAACCTAAGTAATAATAAGGTTATCATTAAGAACAGATACGGAGAAGTGATCTAAGATTCTCAAAGTCAACACAGGTAAACACTTCCAAATTCTTTATTCACAAATTAGTATATCCAATGGCAAGTGAGCTTTTTCATAGAACTATTCAGAGCCAATCAACCTTATATTGGCATGGGTGGTCTATGGATTAAGTGCTCTGTCCATGCTACTTCTTTACATTGTTTAAACAGGATGTGGCCATTACCACACTTAATACCAAAGGCATTCATAAACCCCAACTGTCAAACAAATGGTGAGGTTACATACCATTTCCTAGAATTTGGTGGTAATGCCAAAGTTCATGAGTCATATGCAGAAGAAAAATTAGTACAATGTTGGCACACAGGTGTCAGATCTGTTCATCAGGAATCTAAGGATACATTTGGTCGCTCTAGAAGTGTACTACATCTAAATGCTAAAAGTTATTTTCCTAACTCTTGTGCAACCGAATTCAATTGATATGTATTGGCAATCTTGCAATGGGGTCTGCAAAGCAATAGGAAGAAAAAAAGAACTAGCAAATATAGCAAAGGAAAAAAGAAACCAAAAAGGGGATCAGATGTACCTTGTTAAGTGATGATTTCCGGCTTACTCGAAGTAGCAACGCTGTAACAAATTCTAATGTCATGTAGTTCACATTTGGAAGCTTCTTCAGTATGTTCCTAAGATCAGGAATGCTAACCCTCGCATCTCGAAGCTCATCATAAAGTGCAAATGTAGTAAGCGGCTCAGGAATGCTGGCAAGGTAGCATTTAACCAGTGCGCCTACATCAATAGGACTGACACCTTCAGGCAGAGAAGCACCTGAATCTGCAAAACAAGGACAAACTCAGAGGGTCACGCTAAAGAACAATTATTATGTTTCATAAAAAAAATGAATACTGATTACAAATGCTAAGTTCAAATATCAAGAGTGGCAGTCATACCTTCATTGTAAAGAGATACTAATTGCTGAAGAACTTTTCTGTCACCTTCAGATTTGAACAAGTACTCATTATTCAAACCTAGAAAGAAAACAATTCATATATCAAATTCGTTATTAGAAAACAAAATGCAAAATCCAATTTCTGTGCAGTTTCAGCCAGTCCACCTGATATAACCAAGTAGTCTGCACACCGCACTAGCACCAAGGGAACAGCTTTACCAGATTGCTCTCGTTGTACAGTAGCTTCAATAGGAACACCGAAGACTGCAATAGTACAAGTCAACTGTGGGTCATTTATCATTATTTGTTGAGATACCTTCAGTAGGCAGTAGCTATACGCAATTCATGATCAGGGAATCGATTATAATTGATAACTGTTCATTGATATGGACTATCAAGTAGCTACATCTAAGGTCCTATAAATACAGAACTACAGCTATTCTACAGAAAAAAAAATAGCTGCCTAGATGCCATGAGAAAACTTAGTTGTCTTGATGCTACAAAAAAATTAGCTGCCTTTGCAATTATGATAGACATGAGTCCTGAATAAACAGAGACAATGAGCTGAGAGCATACCATCAGTGCTCGCGACTCCCTGGGCAAATAATCAAAAGGAAGCAAAATTAGCATTGTACTCCAAAAAAGTGGCATGGCATTACCAGGTAACTAAATCTAAATCACAAACCTTCTGCCAGCGTTCAATATTGTTCAAAATAGTCTTGCTTTTATCAGCGGTTTTCTTAGCAGCCTGTAAGCAACATATGAGACCAAAGAAAAGATCAGCCTCACCTGAGGAACTAGCGTTTTTTTTAAAAGAAAATGATGTGACAAAGACATCATATAAGGAATGCATTGATGCAAGGTTCATTCAACACCCATGGTGACATAGTTCCCAATAGACATACTTTGAATCATTTAGACACTACTTAAGACGCGAGCAATTCTGTACTGATTGCCATACCCAAAATGCTAGTAACCAAAGTGTACCCCTTTTGTGTGTTGACAGGATAAACGATATGCGAATTTGAAAACTGGCTAGTTAAGACCAAAAAACGCTGGTTTCTATTCCTCATTAGAATAAATTGTGGTCATAGTTCAAGAGTTGATAGCTAAAACAATCAGAACAAAAATTGCACGATAAAAACAACTTCACAGCAGTTGGAACTAGAAGTCAAATAAATTGTGTTGAAATGTAGACATACCTCTTCAACTTTGACCTTTCCAACTGCAACCTTCTCCTTTGTCTCTGAAATGCCCTTTCTCAAAAGCACACTAGTGGTGGCAGCAGCGGTGATGAAGCGCTCCTGCACAGTCTCGCCTGGTGGGCGCCGCTGCCTAGCCTCCTGGAAGACAGCCCAACGGCTCTTCACCACGGAACCAACCTTCCCTGCAGCATCAGCTATATTATCCCCTGCTGATTGTCCTGCCTGCTTCAGCTTGAAGCCTGCATTGTAGGGTTGAAGTTGCTGGTAAAATGGGCATAATCACCAATTCAAAAACAATGATAAGATATAAGCAGTCTGCGCAATCGTATCATACTAGTTTGACAATAGTTTCAAATGCATAGGAGAACTTCTATGTTATTAGCGTACTGAGCCACTGACGCTGACCTATTGCCAGTAATGAGCAGAGTTCAGAATAAGTAATCACAACATCATCATATTGTCCAACAGGAAAAAAAAAATGTCACAACATCATAATGAGACCCATGGCAAAGCTATTTAATAAAATGATTACACTGAAGTAGGTATATCCGTACGGAAAATCATTGCAGCATGATTTACACCAAAACAAAAGACGTTTCTACGGAGAGGACAAACTTACTGGAGGTAGAGAAGAAATCAGTGGCCTTGCGGCGCCACTGAGGCGACTCTGCCAGCGGCATCAGCACCACCTGCACAAGCCAAGCAACACCCAATGAGCCGTTAAGCTACTTTTTGAACCACAAAAGTTGACAATACTGTAAAGCAGTAGAACAAGCACGAAAAGGGAAGCTAAATCCCAACAGGTCTTGTGCTGAGGCGGTAAAGCTAACTCAAATAAACAAGAAATGGAAAAGGCCAAGCCGCACGAATAGCGAGTCCTGAACCCAAATCCGACGAACTCGAAACCAAACAAACCCGAGATTAGATCAACAACCAGAGCTAACAACAATCCGCAGCAAGCGCAGTGCTGATTAGAAGCCCTAACTGAGGAAGAATCACACCACGCCCCGCGCCGACCGAACCCTTTCCCAAACTAAACAGCGAAGATCCAGTCCAAATCAACCGAAGGCAGGACAAATTTGAAAATGAAATAAAAAAAAAAACACGCGAGACACAAGGTGCCGAGATCGAACCCACACCGATCTAGGCACCGGCGGAAATGGAGCGCTCGAGGCTACCGATCGAGAAGGAGAGCACGCGGGGCGGTTACCTGCAGCAACGAATCGAGCGGGACCGAACCGAGGCGAATCGGAGGGAGAAAGCGAGAGGACTGGGACTCTCTGCTATCCGCGAGCTGAAAACGAGGCGATTCCTGCTACAGAGAGGAGAGGGAGTCAATGGCGAAAGGGGATGAGAGAGGCGGGACTGAGTTTCCCATTCCCGGTGGTGACGTGTCGGCGAGCCGCCGGTCTCGCTCGCTCGCCGTGTCGATCCCACTGGCCGCCGCGTGGGCCCAGAAGAGAGTGACGCAAGCGGAACCGGACGCCCCGCCGCGTTCTAGAAGCGTCTGCCTGCGGCTGCGTGAGCGTAGCCGATGCTGTTGGGATCGGGATTAGGGAGTCGGAATGGGACGGATGGACGGGACGCGACGGCGGTAGTACTGACGTGCGTGCGTGCCGCGATTGACTTGACCAACCTCGCCTTCTTTACGATTGGGCTCACCGGCAGCTTGCGCCCGCCAACGGGTATGCGCGTTGGACTATTCACGGAAACGCCGCTTTTTCTTGCTTTCCGCGTGATCATTCGTTCCTTGTGGTTGTGGTTTTATTATTTTTCGAAGCTCTTGTTTTCCATCAGTGTTGTTTTCAGTCCTGGTCATCGCATTGTATAGCAGTTTTATTATTAGGTTGACCTGTGGATAAGTGTCTCTCCAGTTGTTCAATAATTTTCCAAGATATCTCATCTCATACATCATCAATGGTGTAGACCTGGTACTTCTATTATTGTTGGAAGAATAATCAAAATAACTATGTAATGGAATGTGCAGCTCAATTTTTTTTTTTCAAATATGAAGAAGATCCTACTCTAGCATATGACATCCGGGTACAGTAATATTCACGAGCTTCAGTAAACACCAAACGGGACATATTAGGTCAATTTCTGTATTTGCTCAAAGTTGGGATCTTGCAAAATTGATGTGAGCATAAAGTATTACTCCCTCCAGATTTAAATTGTTAAGGCAGTTGACTTTTTTAGTTATATTTGATTATTCGTCTTATTTAAAAAAATTATAATATATTAGATATTTTGTTACAATTTATTTTATTATTAAAAAAATTGAAATCTATTATATAATTTTATATATTTAAACAAATATTTTGAATAAGACGAATAGTCAAACGTAGCTAAAAAAGTCAATTGTGTCAACAATTAAAATTCAGATGGGGTATTAAGTTTGTGTTCATAAGGCATGAGCTCACATATATATTCTGTTAAAAAAATTAAATCTATTGTTTATAAACCACTAACATGCATGGAATTTTTCACGTATGTATCCAATTGTAGAAAAAGGGAGAAATATTTTGAAGCTATGCATCATATATTTGCTTTATCGATTCACTTTTGCATCCAAAGAGACAAATTTATTGATTTTTTTTTCATAAAACATACCTGTATTACTAGATAAAGGAAATGTTCAATGATATAAACAAATACAAATACTCCAAAGAAAAAAAAACAAATAGTCCTCTAGCTCTTGAACTTGCCATCATCACCAAAGCTCGCCATCAACGAAGACCTCCGAGTCGCCCAAGATCTGGTGAAGCCCCATTGCCCACTGGTGTTGAGAGGAGTTAAAGTAGATAAAGCTATCGACGATTGCCCCTCCTCCACAAGCTTGCCACCAACATCGGAGTAGAGCGCCGACGAGGTGAGGAAAAGTCTGAGAGGATCCTTACCGACACCGACGCCATCGCCTCACCAACGTCCGACCGGAAACCTAAACCTAGACCCCGCCGCCATTGCCTCATGATGCCCTGCAGGTCACCGAAGAAGAGGAGGACCTCACCGACGGAGCCATGACTTCCTTTGGTGCCCCTCTCAAAGGGGCATCGCTCAAGGAACCCCTCCTCCATAAGCTTGCCGTCGGCATCGGAATGGAGCGCCGACGAGGCGAGAAAAAGTCCGAGAGGATCCTTACCGATGCCGCTGCCATCACCTCACCAACACTCGACCGAAAAGCTAAGAAGAGGAGGACCTCGCCGATTGAGCCGCGACTCCCTTTGGTGCCCCTCTCAACTGTAGCAGAGAGAGAGAGTTCGAGTCTCAACTGTAGCAGAGAAAGAGAGAGAGGACCAAAGAAAGGAGATGAGAGATCGAGCAGTGGGCAAGCCTGGCTACCGTCGTGACAGCCCGTCAACCCCCATTGATTTGAAACTCGTGGTAGGCCCAACTTACACGCTTGCCATGCTACGAGCTGTTTGCTCGTTAGGAACGGACCACCTTACATTACTTGCATCGTGGTTGGGCAGAAACCAGAAATAACTGCATTTCGATAAATATCAGCAGCATTTCCTGCCTAAACCTTCACAAATAAACTAATGGCTTGTAGTAGAACATCACGTGGCAAGCTAACATTACATGAAAAAAATTAGAAACTTCTGGTGCCTAATAATCCACATGAACCAAGTTGCTTTATAAACTTCTGGTGCCTAATAATCCACATGAACCAAGTTGCTTTATAGATGTCAAATTGTTAATCGATGAAAGGATGCAACTAATGAAATAATCGGCAACAACAATCTCCAATTATACATACAGATACGACTCCGTAAATGTATGGCCAATATATCTTTATAAGATAAGATTGATTGAAGCAATCAGTACAGATCCACATGGTTCAAAGTTTCAAACATATATAATAACCATATGCAACGGCAAAACAAAAAATACCTAGTTTCACTAGAGCACGAGCACCCACAGCAATAAATTAATGGACCTTTCATTTCGTTAACTAATAACACAGGTAAATAGTAAAATAGTTTACTGCATTTGCTTAGGGGTACAGTGCTAACAAGGTTCAAGAGTCACAGAACATAAGTAGCAAAACTTGACAATGCAAAGAAAACACCAGATACTATCAAAGTCTGCATAGGATGGGTTCCACAATAGCAGAGCATCAAGAAGTATAAGCTGCTCAGCGGTAGCGGCGGAGGGAGACAGTCTGGTTGCGCTTCCAGGTGGCTCTCCTTGAAGGCCTGTTCTTCTGGTGTGTATGGCCCTTGCCACGCAGGCCACGGAACTTCTTGCCAGCAGAGGTGAGACCACGAAGCTCACGGTGCTTGTGCACAGGGTTGCACAGCCAGTTGATACGTGGGTCATTGCGGATAGCCTTGTGAGCCACATCCACAAGGATGACCTCAAAGTACTTGTAGGTGCTATCCTGTTGTTAGGTGACAAGGACAGGGTAAAGGAATTAGCAAAGAACGAGGTGGAATAAACTTATATTGTTCATGTTACTGAATGGATCTTTAAAAAATCAAGCATACCTCATTCACCCAGTAAGAGTTGAGAACCCTGAGACCTCCAAGCTTACGTCCAGCTCTCTCCTCAGCGACAGATCTCTTGTTCCTCTGGAACTTGAGCTGGGTGATACCCTGGTGCTTGGGCTTACCATAGACAATACCCTTGGGCACAGGCCTCTTCCTGCCACCACGCCTGACACGGACACGGTAAACGACATACCCCTGAAAGTAAATAACACAAATTAAGCAAAAACATCTTTAACCATACAAAGAAAGCATAATTAGGTACAAGTATTAATATTTCAAATTGAGCATTTAGCATATAGACAGCCAAGACAGTTATCGCCCATATATAGTATGTACAGAAAAAGTCAGCCAGCTACATAAACAATATTACGGACATGACTACAATTTGATGATAAACACTGCAATAAGTGGGTGACTACAGGCTGAAGCTTTAATACTTTGTCAGTTGTGCAACAATACTGCACTTGATATCAAGCCTACCATGCTAACCACCAAGTAACGACTTAATTCATCTGAAGTTGACAATACAAAGGGTCCAAACAATAATTCCGTTAATGAGCATAGTAATGGAGCTACCACATAACAGAAAGCATAACCTGAATATTTTCACTAAACTCTTCGACCCTACCAAATCTCGTAACATTGACCAAAATGTAATTGATATGTTGGTGCTAAACATTTTTAATCAGTGTAAGTGGGTTTCTCAACACCTAGATATACCTTCGTTTCGCTCAAATGATGCTACGATATGTGTCAATATAAACGCTACACGTCTAGCTAGCAACAAGGCTTGAAAGATATCCATGAAACAGTGGTAGCACGGCACAAATCAGAACTCAAATGATTCTAGATCACTACGCAAATTACAATTCTGAATGGCTCGGAAGGAGCTCTCTCATTCGCAAGATCAACAAACCACGCTAGATCTGAAGGATGAATGGGGGATGACCTACCTGCTTGGCCTTGTAGCCGAGACGGCGGGCCTTGTCGGGGCGGGTGGGCCTGGTGAGGCGGACGATGGCCGGCTGCTGCCTGTACTCCCAGCACCTGACGCGCTGCACGAACCGCATCACGTCCGACTGCTTCTTCCTCCATAGCTCCGACACGTACGTGTACGCCCCTGCGACACAGCCGAAGAACAAGACACGCCGTGAGAACAGACGCAGGCGAACTCAGGAGACGGAGAGATCACCGAGGGTGAGGAGAACGCGCTTACCCATGGCGGCTGCGTCTGCGTGCGACGGCGGCGGCGGCGAGAAGGGTGGTGGAATGCGCGGGGGAGCCTGGGGTTTGGGTGGAGGCGGCGAAGTGGAAACTTATACTAGGCTGATGAGCGCCTCGTGACCGTCGGATGGAGCTAGGGTTTTGGAATGGGTGAAGGTAGATGGGCCGAAAGAGTTGGGCCTTTGACATCATGGGCCGAGATTACTTCTGTACGAGCGATTAGACGGATGCCCCACGGAAACCCAACACAGCTTTCAAATAATATCATCAGGGACTTCTAAATTTTAGAATTAAGACTTTCAACTTTCAAATTTAAGTTTCAAAAAAAATCAAATTTAAAATAATACGAAAACATGATGTTTAAAATAAAACACGGAGGAAAATCTATACAAGCTGCAAACTGTGCAACGGTGACTGGCTTTGTGAACCCAAGTTGAAATATCAAGTCCTGTTTGATAGAGTTCCGGTTATATCAACTTCGACTGATCTATGGCTTATCTGAAAAACCAGCTATTCTGGTTATGACTATTATTATGACTAAAATTATTTAGCAAAACAACTTATTTTACAGCTTTTCTGATAGCTTCATAGAAGAAACAAACAAAAAAAAAATCAAATAATGGCGGGTTCCATGGAAGAGAAGCACTCCAAGCTACACTAGGCAGCTTCCGCCTTCAGTGCTTTTTCAAGTTTCGGCTTTTTTTTTTGAGAAACAATTAAGAGAATATCCCATTTATCAAATTTTTTGGTGAAACCGTGTGAGAAGTCGAAGCCCAGCTCAGCACTCTACGTGGCGGCTGCAAGATCAGACACGACTACACGAGTTCACTGGAATAGCGGAGGGGGAGGGGGGGAAGAGAACTAGAGAAGGAACCTGATGCCGCCAATGATCGGCTTCGACAGCTCGTCGGGGTTACGCGTGATGCCCTCCGTGACCAGCTGCGGGCGGCCTACGTCGAGGCGGTGGCGGCGGGGGACAAGGCGACATGCCTCTTGATCAGCTGCCTCCTCACCTGGATGAGCTTCCACCGCAACGTCCCCCTCGAAGAAACAACTAGGATACCAACGCACGCACCCGCCTAACGGATTCGTCGATTGATTAATTTGATGGGTGATTAGAAACTTTTTAATTTGCAGCGCAGCTCGGGCCCAAGCGATTCACGTACGGTCCCATGCCGTGGCAAGCCAGGATCCGCGATGCGGTGCAGGTCTTCTTCGTTGTCGTGACGGGGATCAATGAGCCGGATCTGGACTTCTGATGGCCGCTCGAGGTGTATGGCTTCGTTGCGGCGCGTGATAACGTCGACTACAAGCGGAACATCATTTTTCGCCGGCACAGGGACAATTGCCAGACGCTGACTACCGAGATAATGCTGCTGAGCTGAAACAAGCTAAACTCCCCGAAGCGCCTTCATCCCTGATGCCATTTGTGGATTTAGTTTTGTAAGTACGAACCGCATGGCACTGCTGCGCAAATCAGGATACAAGTATTATATTCACGGTTACCTAGGACTTGGACAATCCGAATATGTTATTGAGCTCTGTTGTTTGAAGGAACTGGACAATATTAATTTAAACTAATAAAGTATGAATAACAGGACCAGTTTTGTCACCACACACAGCTACCCACACAACGATCTGGAGCATCCGTTTAACATGTGTCATCTCCATCTAACCACAGAATCAGCCTAGTCCCACTAATGTAAAACTTCTTACGCTCATTTCTTCATAAAAAATTCACTTATCCCTCAACTTCATCCTGTTTTTCTCACATTCTACCCACGTACCCACGCGTTTTAAAGTAATGCTAGACCTATGTAGTGTACTACGTAAATCTTACGTGCTGACTAAGATTAGTCCTACTCAGTCTTCGACATGGTTATGGGTTGGGTCCATAATTCTTCCTCCAATCGTGATTAACAAAACAACCTGCCAACTACAATGCCTGTGACGATCTAAACTCACAGCAGCAGCCGCCCCTCGCGACTTAGGTTTCGGCCGCGCGCTTCGAGCTGGAAGCCGGCAAATCATCTTGCGTGATGACTGATGGCCAGTTTGGACGCCAGTTTCGGCCATCAGGTTTGTTGATCTTATTTTTTTTTATGCTACTGCATGCTAATGGATACATATTTAGTTTGTAATCAATCAAATGATTTACTTGAGAAAGAGCGGTTTCAGTATGGGATTTAATTTGTTGAACTTGTACAACACACAATTAATTTCAAACGTATTCAATATCTATTAGTTTTTTTTATTGTGGTTGTCCTTCTAGAATATTTTCTAATCACTATGCCTATTTTTAGATGTTTTATCTATTAATATCGTCTCTGAAGAATCAAACAGTGACATGTCTATTTCTTCCAACGATGAGGGTATTAAACAACTCATGGAGGCTAGCATAGAATTGTCTGAAGAGAATGGTGATGATCAAGCGAATGATTTGTTGACTGAAGAACCAGATTTGGGAATGACATTTGATAGTGAGGATTCTGTGCGATTGTACTACATAAATTATGCCAAATCAAAAGGTTTTGGTGTCACTAGAAGAAGCTCAAGAACTGGAGATGATGGAGAATTGAAATACCTTATACTTTCTTGTTCTCGTCATGGTAAAAGTCAATCCAAGTCAAAAAAATTATTGAAGCCAAATGCATTAACGGGGACAGAGTGCAAAGCAA
The DNA here is from genome assembly GCA_030378355.1 of Eleusine indica. Taxonomy (NCBI): domain Eukaryota; kingdom Viridiplantae; phylum Streptophyta; class Magnoliopsida; order Poales; family Poaceae; genus Eleusine; species Eleusine indica. The sequence goes on from CM059500.1 coordinate 35,181,965, forward strand.
AAATAAATATTACTCGTCGGCTTGATGGTAAATATCAACTTTCAACAGTCATTTTGGATCATAATCATCAATTAAGCCCTCATAAATCCCGGTTCTATAGATGCAACAAAAAGCTAGATTTACATGTTAAGCGGAGGCTTGAGTTGAATGATAGAGCTGGTATAAGAATAAACAAGAACTTCAATTCTTTTGTTGTGGCAACTGGAGGACATGAGAATCTTACTTTTGGTGAAAAAGATTGCCATAATTTTTTAGATAAAGCAAGAAGGTTAAATCTTGGAAATGGTGATGCTAAAGCTGATCGTGATTATTTTATTAAAATGCAGTCTAAGAACTCTAACTTTTTTAGTATCATGGACCTGGATGAAAACTCTCGACTAAGAAATATTTTTTGGGCTGGTGCAAGAAGTAGAGCGGTGTATGACTCTTTCAGTGACATTGTTACTTTTGACACCACGTACTTAACAAACAAATATGATATGCCTTTTGCTTGTTTTATCGGAGTGAATCATCATGGGCAGTGAGTGTTGTTGGGATGTGCCTTATTATCAAGTGAGGACACTGCAACATTTGTTTGGTCATTCGAAGCATGGCTGAAATGTATGTCAAACTGTACTCCAAAAGCAATTATAACTGATCAGACTATATCAATTCAGAATGTTGTAGAAAAAGTATTTCCAGAATCTCGATACAGATGGTGTTTGTGGCATATAATGAAAAAGATCCCAGAGAAGTTTGGAAGATATGTAGCATATGAAGATATCAAAATTGCTCTTGGCAATGTTGTTTATGATTCCTTAACAATAGAAGAGTTTGAAAGTTCTTGGAAAAACATGGTTGATCGATATCTTTTATATGACAATAGGACACATTTTGGGCAGGTATGTCTACAACTCAACGTAGTGAGAGTATGAATTCCCTTTTTGATGGGTATGTCAACTCCAAGACAACGTTGAGGCTATTTGTTGAGCAATATGAGAATGCTCTTCGAGACAAAGTTCAAAAGGAGAATATTGCTGATTTTCACTCTTTCAAATCAACTGTACCTTGTGTCACTCATTATGACATTGAGAAGCAATTCCAGTCAGTTTATACAAATTGTAAGTTTCAGGAGTTTCAAAAAGAACTAACACGTAAGATGTACTGCTATTCTGTTTTCATAAAAAAGGAAGGAGTTATAGAAGTACATCAAGTGACCGAGGACACGAAAATTGGTGACAAGAGAAAGAACGTTGTTTCGATATTCTATTCAATGAAGAAGAATTTGAAGTTAAGTGTTCTTGTCGCCTCTTTGAGTTCAGAGGCATTCTTTGTAGCCATGTGTTATGTTTGCTGACACAAAAAAGGATAAAGGAGGTCCCTTTGAAGTATATACTGGAAAGGTGGAAAAATAATATAAAAAGAAAGCATAACTTTATCCGATGTAGTTACAGTGGCATGGAGGACACACCTGTAGCAAAATGATTTGACATGTTGTGCAATTCATTTTATGAAGTGGCAGAAGTAGGTGCCATTTCTGATGAGTCATGCAACGCTTTGGTTGAAGCAATTCACAACCTTAAAATTCAGTTCTCCACAAACTCAGACAATAGTATTAAAGATTTACATGTACATGAAGCCCATCATGTGATGAAAAGAGCAAAACTATTTTGAGTCCAGTTGCAGTTAGAAGTAGAGGACGTCCTCCTACTCTTAGAAAAGAAAACAAGGTTGATCGCAAGTCAAGAGAAAAAATGGCAAGAGAAAAGAAGGCAAAAAAGAAAGAAAAAGAAAATAATGTCAAGGTACTTCTTTTTTGTGTAATGCTATATCATTGTACTATGTTTTGTAGAATACTCATTGTTCTAATTGTAGGGTCACTCTATGGAAATCATAAAACACAATATAAATGATGCATCATCAGCAGTAGAGAATCAAGCCAGTCAAGATAGGGTTGTACATACGGTATTTATTCTTACTTGTAAGTTGCTCTGAAATTATATACTTTTTAAACACTTTGCTAACTTAGTATAACTGAATCTTTGATTCAGATTCTACAAACTGTTCTGGTAAATAGAAGTGCACACATACCGTTCAGGTATGTTAATGTTCCATATCTGAAAATATCTTTTTGTCACTTTTTTCAACTCTAATATTTCAACTTTTATGTAATAGGAATCAAACTTATTTGCCGGTGCTAGCAATTTAACTCAACCTGGACCACAAGCTGTTCCATCTCCACATTCTTCTGCACTGCTTATTCCGCCAATTCATGGAGGATTTACAAACCTGTTGCTTGGAGTTCAGCAAGAATCAGTAATAGTGCCAACTTCTTCAGAATTTCTATTTGGCGAAGAGAACAACAACACTCCAATGTATCAGGGCTAGATATCATATCTTTAAGTGATGAATTATAACATGAAAGAGCTAAAATTTTATTTATTATTCTTGTAAATTTTTTAGAGATTTTTCCCCTTTATTTGATGAAACAATTAATCACAAGCTTTACATACTATATGAGCCATTTGCTTTTAAAATCATCATCAGTATGGTTTTACTGAAGGTTGAAACTTACAAGCGCAACCACATGACTTAGCTTCTATGGCTTAGCTTTCACATCGCCAGCTCTAAGAATGGCCATCACAACAAACTTGATGGCCGAAGCTGGCATCCAAACTAGCCACTCAGCATTCTTCACGCGAGATGATTCGTCGGCATCCAGTTCGAAGCGCGCGGCGGAAACCTAAGTCGCGAGCAACGGTGGCGGCTGCGAGTTTAGATCGTCACACGCATCGTAGTCGGCAGGTTATTTTGTTAATCATGATTAGTCAAAGAATTATTAGGCCCAGCCCATAACCATGTCGGAGGCTAAGTAGGATGGATCCTAGTCAGCACGTAAGATTTACATAGTGCAATACGTAAATCTAGCATTACTTCGCGTTTTATAACCTTCTTTAATTTTCTCCTTCTTAATTATCTCCACCTCCAAATTTTTCGTAACCCTCTCATCCTTTCCAGCGCCCATCCCGAGGGAAATCTCATCTTCCCAAAAATCCTCTTCAAATTTTCCATTAATGTCCTCCTAGAAGAGATTGTCTCCTCCTAAATTATTTCCTCTTCAAAATTTTCCGTCTTTCCTCCTTCCCAGCTCCCTTGAGAGGGAAATCTATTCTTTCCAAAATTCCCATTGCCATCTGCCCTCCATCGACCAAACAGATCACCGCTCGACGTCCAGCCGCCGCGGGTGTTAGGTACGCTTGCTCCCATCACATTTGATCATCATGTTCTCTGTGTTTGGTTTCATACTTTCATCTGGATCATCTCAACTTTTCTTTTCTCTTTGCTCTTGATCTTTACATGTTTGATCGCGGAATGCAATACCCCACCCTCAAATCGGACGAACTACTTCTTGCAACCCTAGCCCATCCCAAGCGCTGTCGCCTGCTGTGGATGGAGGCCGAGGTCGTTGCCCGCATGCACCCGAGGTCGCCAGGGCGTTCACTAGAGGTCGTCGTCGGTTATGCAGTCGATGCCATGGGTAGACCTTCGCCCTGCTCGAGGCGCTTGGCGCCGCCACCTGGAAGAGGTCGGATTGGACACCAAGGGCAGCGTGGTGAAGAACTACGCCGCATTCGGGGTGGTCGCCAACCCCAACCTCCTTGGCGCGCACACTCGCGGCACCCCATGCCTCATCCAGAGCACAGCGGTGTAGGCGCCAGATGTTGCCGCCGTTCACTCCCGTCCTTGAATTCGAGCCCATCAACACCGGCTGTGACCTCGAGACCGACGGTCAGTATCCTTCCTCTCCCTTGCGGGAGTTTCCAGCAGGAACAACAAAATCATGGGTCTTCGTGCAGGTCCTAAGCAAAAAAACTTTTGAGTCTGAGCGAGGCAAAACCAAATCGCGACCAATCGAGAAGGGCAAGAATCAGTTGTTTATTTAATCTCCACGTTTTAGCGTATAATAATCATCATAGTGCTGTTATGATCGATTGATCCAAGGCGCATTACTTGTCCTAGGTCATGACGGAGAGAATCCCGCTTGCCTCCAGATCTGGAGAAGCCAGCTGTGCCAATTAATGGTTTTTTCCAACAATCCCTCCACTTCTGACCTCAATCCACATTTGCATCTCAATTCAGATATGCGTTAGCAGGTATTTTGAAAATTTGGTATATTATATGCTGATGAGTCAAAAGTGATGCTGCTTCATTTTTACCATTTTTTAAACGCATTTAATTTCACAGATCTATCAGATATGCTGGGTTAGAATTGGTATTAGTTTAATAGACTTTTTTTTATGCTTGATTGGCCTGATAGATTGGACAAAGGGGTTTTGAGCACTGAAGATGTATGTGTTACACTACGGGAAAATCGATGTTTGCCGAGTTAACTTTGATATCTATGAAATGGAACGGAGTGAGGTATGGAGCAATATTAGTATGATCTTTTGTATTGCAGATTTAACTTTCAACTCTATAGTTGCCTCTTGGTTCATTAGATATGGGCATTGTGTTTTTTCAATTTTGCCTATACTTCGGGTCAAATAATTGAACAATGCAAATTCCACATTCTATCAGCAAAGTTCACATTGCATGGAAGAAATAGACACATCCAGTAGACCAAAAATTCGTTGGTGAAATGACCCCCTTTGATCGGCTTGATGCCTCCAATCCCTGTGCCCTTGCTTGCATCGTCTTCATTTTTAGTACCTGCTATCAACTTGTTCCTTTGATTAATTTATCATCTAACAGATTTTTCTATTGCGGCTATTGATTAGATTCAGCTGAAGGCATGATCATTAGTACTTATTTGAAAGATCTGACCAGCTATATGATTTGGCATTGATAACATCGTGCAATAATCAGTCCATCAGGAATCATTCTGGAATTTATTAGCTTTGCTCTTGATCACATTCATTGCTTTATGGGACAACAAGCAAAAACTTGAGGATGACCCTGGCACCTTTGTTGTATCTGAAGCAAAACAAGCCTTCTGCTGTCTATAGGGTTGTATTGCTTCCATACATGAATACATTCATGTTCATTAAAATAATTTAATGGTTGGACAATGGATTTGTTTTCTAATATTTTTGTTTTGAAATATGTATCAAGCCCATTTGTACTATGTTCAGAATAAGTTTCTTATTATGTATAGTAGTGTGACACATACATCAGCTTTTGACTTAATGACGGCCAATCAAACCTTTTTGTTCATGACATCACATCCTAAGCTTACCTTCCATTGTATAAACACAACCTATATTGATTATCTTTATCATGTAGTTATTAATGTATCTCTGGTACGATGAATCTTGTTTCATGTAACCCCTGATGCAGTAATGATGTGTTACATGAACAAATATTAATGTAATCCTAGGTGATAATTACGATCGTTCTCTAATGAAAAAAACTTGTCTTGGATTGAGAAACTTCTGTCACATGAAATCTAAAAATGTTAATCATGAGAGGGACATCATTTGGAGGGTGATACATCAGAGTGGAAATTTGTAATTTGTCTACGATTTCATAGGTAGCTTCGGTTATTATTTAGAACAATATACTGCTGATTAATTTAGGAATTAGGATTACAAGGTGTGTGCCTCACATCTCACTGTAGGATTATGGATGGAAGCAGCAGATTCAGCAAACTCAAGTGTCAGTTTCAACTTGCTCATATCTCGTGATCTGCATAGCAGTGTAAATTTTAGTTTGCCACCAGTATGAGAAATTTCATCTTGCTATTCTTCAGTAGCTGCTTAGCTCATTTTCCACCTTTAAAATTAAATGTTAGTGTCAATTTTTGCTTTCTAAAATTTTAAACTATTGTGGTATCAGTATATGCACTGAACCTGGTATTTCATAGTTGGTGCTCAGCAAAATATATGACTATTGACTTCGTTAGGATCAAGCATTTATCAAGAATTTCTATTTTATGTAACATTCGGTGCAACCATGGAATCCTGTTTTCTCTTACTGTGAATAGCAGACGTGTGGTCTTCCAAGATTTTCCAGTAAACAATCTACTTATAAATGCTATTCTGCAACCCGTCAACTGTTTTTTTTTCCTACTATGCCCTACACCATAAAATTAGCAGCATGCGAATTTTTATCGGTTAAGTTATACAATTTGGTAATTTAATCAGATGATGATATATGCTTTTCAGAAATGATGCCCACAAATTCTTTCATGACTCTATCTGAGATGGAGGGTGCTTGGTCATCAGTAGTTGCTTCCAATATAGTTGACTTTAGATTGCAATGCTGATTATGAAAGTTACAACAAAAATAAAATTTTCTTCGGGGGACACATTTCAATATGCTTCCTTGTGAAGATGTTCATTTATCTGGGCCACATTTCTAGCCTTTATTTGCTACTAATCCTTGCTGGCAAATAGCCATGGAAATATTCTTATATATGACCATCTGATTACATGGCTTACAGGACAGAACGTTGGCCAAAGTCTTGATTACAGAGAAGCATACGACATAGCAGCCGCAAGAGCTGTTGCAGAGCTTAAAGTTTTAGGTATGTGATATCTGCATTTTTTTGTTATGACGCCTGTTATCGAAGTCGTGTCAGCTTCTCTTTTGCAGTGCAGTACTGCCTCCCATTGGTTCGTGTTGGTGGTTTGTTCGTAGCTGCAAAAGGACATGATCCTCATGTAAGTCTTGGATTATTTTCCTACTTTACTAGATATCTGATATGTTGTACATTCAAAGTAGTTTTTCCAACACATTTGCTGCAAATTTATTTTGCCTACCTGATCTTATTTCTCTTTAGTTTCTTTAAATTTATTTATTTATTTATTTTGGATAGGAGGAAATAAAAATGGTAAAAGTGCAGTACAGAAATTGGGTGCTTCCATGCTCGAACCATGTAATGGTATGATCTCCTGCATTTAACCTTGTAGATGGCATTGAACTAAATAGTTTGTGTTTCATGTATTAGAATTCTAGCTCATATTTTGGTTTTGCTTTTTATGTGAAATGGTGGCTTTCCCATCATATTTTTTGCCTGAATTTTCAGTGTTACAGTTCTATTTTTGTTTTGCATTTTCAAGTTCTTTATACCATACAATAACAACTATCATGTCAATATTAGAGCTTGATATTCATGATAATTGAAGGCCAGAGGTAGTTGTTGACCCGGTTCCACTGCTAATTCCCATGCATAGTCATGTTGCTGCAATGCCATCCACTTTCAGCATTTGATATATTGATAAACGCAGAATTCCTGGACCCTGGTAACATGTTAAGCTCTTTTTTGTTGTTAGTTGAATCAATGGGACCTCATGGTCAGCGAACAACTGTTATATATTTTAAAGAGTGTGTTACTCCAAAAAACAATACTCTCGCCTTCCAGGTATTTGTCAATTCCCATGCTCCATCATCATGATTAAGCATCTCAGTTTAATGATTAAGCATCTCAGTTTAGTTATCTATTAGTAATAATCTGAAAAGTCCCACTGTTGCCATCCAGGTACTCCTTCTAAGATGACATTATGAGAAGTGTGTCATTGTTATTTTTGACTTTTTCCAACAATTAAAAGCCGACACTTCAGTTGATCAAGTCCAGATCATGTACTGCAGAGGATTTATTTGCTTTGATGCATGAAGAACAGAATGTTTCAGAGCATAGCTTTGATTAGACTGAGCTCAGCTGAACGACACTGATGCGGGTTTGTTATTGTTTCTGTAACTTTCAAAAGTTGAAGTGTTATAATAGGCAGCATATCCAGATCAAGTTTTTTCAGTCTCTACTCCTTTCATGTGTTGGATTGTTACCATGGCATAAAACCGATTCCCCCGTCCTCATGCGGTCGCGGCCTGCAGAGAGCCCCCAATCTCTTTCTGATCCAGAAGATCCTGCTTTCTTTGCTAGCTAGATGGATGCACTGTTGTATGATTTGTTATGATTTGAACAAAGAGAATGCAGTCTTAGGGTGCAGTCTTGCCGTTGGATCATTGGAGTTCACATGCTGGTCAACTCCAGTATCTTGGTCTCCATCAGCCACGACAACCCTTTCAGCCTTTCTACAGGTACAATTTTTGCCACCTCCCATCAATATACATGTCTCTCTTTCACACATAAATATGCATGAATTTATGATTGCATAGAGAGATCAGATACAGATAATGGATTCTGATCTTAATTAGGGATTTATTCTATTTGCTAGCTAGATCAACAAAATTGGCCCTGATGAAATTCATCATGATCATTAGTGAGTGGGCGGACATGAAGAACCTTCTCCACTAGCTAGATCAATAAAATGTTGTGCAGTTCACGTTGACACCATATTTTGTAGCTAGACAAAATTTGTGAAGCTCCAGTTTGTGAGAGAGATAATTAACTACACATATATTTTTATTACATCAACAAGGCTGAGAAAATTAGATTCCTACAGATTAAATGCATGAGCAACTTTATAGTCGAGATTGGGAAGTAATTTTGAATAGTACATATACAACCTTTATGTGCATATATGTTCAGCTTGCTTTGTGTCATTAAGCATGTTTTTGTCACTGGAGCTAAGCCATTTTTTGTCATTTTGTAGGTAGCTACAATTATTAAGAAGTCAGGAACTCCCTGTTCTGTTTACTAAATTTGATTGTCATATTATATGAAACACTCCATGTTCTGTTTACTAAATTTGACAATCTAAATGAAAAATCAGTTTTTGGCCTAATGATTACCATTCCAGGGCAGGGGGAGCAAAGGAAGGTCAAAGTCACCGTAAGCATCTACATTGGCGGAGATGCGGCTTTGGTCCCCACCACTCCCTCCTCATCGGCAGGCGCAGGCGGGGACAGCACTTCAAAGCCTCCCCGCAGGTGCATGCTTGATGGGAAGGGGACCATGTAGTTATTACTGTATCTGGTATCACGAATCATGTTTCATGTAATTCCTGATGCAATAAGGATGTGTTACATGAACAAATATTAATGTAATCCTAGGTGATAATAATTAAGATCGTTCTCTAATGAAAAAACTTGTCTTGAATTGAGAAACTTCAGTCAAATGAAATCTAAAAATGTTAATCATGAGAGGTGATAATAATTACCAGGTGTGTGCCTCACCAAACATTCATGTTGCTTTGAGCCTATTCAAGGATGAGGCTCACTGGTGGTGTCTAGCTGGAGCCGAAAAACTCCGGGAGCTACCTCTAGGTTGAGTGGAGTACACCTTAAGTGTACTTTTTTGGGTTGTGTTTAGGCTTTATTATCCGGTGATATTATAATATGTATGTGTGTGTGCGCTTCTCTAACCTCCTTTCAGAGGTGAGAAGCTTGTTGGACCCTTCTCTTCTCTTATAAAGACAAAAATACGCAGCTCTCCTGCGTGTTCGAGAAAAAAAAAATGTGTGCCTCACATCTCACTATAGGATTATGGATGGAAGCAGCAGATTCAGTAAACTCAAGTGTGAGTTTCAACTTGCTCATATTTCGTGATCTGCATATATGAGTGTAAATTTTAGTTTGGGACCAGTATGAGACATTTCATCTTGCTATTCTTCAGTAGATGCTCAACTAATTTTCCACCTTTAAAATTAGATGTTAGTGTCAAATTTTGCTTTCTAAAATTTTAAACTATTGTGGTATCAGTATGCAATGAACCTGGTATTTCATAGATGGCCCTCAACAAAATATATGACTATTGGCTTCGTTAGGATCAAGAATTTATATTTTATGTAACATTCGTGCAACCATGGAATCTTGTTTTCTCTTACTATGAATAGCAGACGTGTGGTCTTCCAATATTTTTCCGTAAGCAGTCTACTTATAAACACTATTCTCCACCTCGTCAACTTATACAATTTGGTAGGTTAATCAGATGCTGATGTATGCTTTTCAGAAATTATGCCCACAAATTCTTTCATGACTCTATCTGAAATGGAGGCTGCTTGGTCATCAGTAGTTGCTTCCAATATGTGATTGGCGACGTATCCTCTAAGAACTGACTTCCTATGAGAATTTTAATCAACATCGCAGGATTTTAAATTGATGGCCAGGGTAGATGTAGATTAGTTTAGCTCTTAATCCCTCCCACTAATCCTACCCTAACACTTTCTTTTCCTTGAACTCCCACCGTAATCAGCAGCCAGGCCAGATCGGAGCGGCCGCGCGGGCGTGCGTTGTCGAGGCGCAGCGCGAGCGAGAGCAGCGGGCGGGTGAGAAACCCATGGTGCTGCCGAGCAGCTTGTGAGCCTGGAGCAAAATGGTTCTTGCGAGTTTCTGCTGCGTGTCCACCCAAGAGAAAGGCGACCGGCCACCCTCCCTTCCCATGCTCTGTCTCCCTAACTCCAAAGTCCAAAACCGGTTCCTGCCACCTAAGGCTGACCATGCACGGACAGGCCAATCGCCCAGCACGGAAACAGATTCGTTCTGCTACTTCCTGCTTGCTTTTCAACACTTGCTACCAAGGCCAAAAGCTGACCACCGGAACGAAGGCAATGCAATGCAGTGCACAGCGGGCCGCTACTGGTCGAAGCAGCGATATTAGCAAAAGATGCAAAAATTGCGAAACCGCAGCCCTGTCATCCTCGCCCAAACACAAATGTTTATCGCTCCATTTAAATTTTGTGCCATCCACTCTCCCCGCCTCGTCCAAGCTGCTGTCACCCATCGACCGTGACCAGCTACGTGCCTACGCCGGCAGTCTTGTAGCCTTACGCGTGCCGGACGGGAGCAATGGTTTGGTTTTCCACCCAAGAGAAAGGCGCCCGGCTACGCTGCCCGGCATGCTGGAGCGGCTGCCGGAGGCCGCGAAAATAAACGCGCGCGGCGGCAGCGGTGGTGGCAAGAAGACGAAGCTGCTCGGGGAGGTGATGGTCAAGACGGAGGCCAAGAAGCAGAAAAGGAAGCGCGCGGCGGGCAAGACCAAGAAGGCGGCGGCGGGGGACAGGAACAGATGGGTGACGCGGAGCAGCAGAAGCAGCAGCCTTCGCGTTCGCCGCCGTCAGACCAGCGCCCCAAAGCGCACGCTCACCCGCCCGCTGCTGTCGCTCGCGCTGCGCCTCGACAACGCACGCCCGCGCCGCCGCTCCGATCGTCTCGCCTGGCCTGGCTGCTGATTAGGGTGGGGTTAAGGAAAATAAAGTGTTAGGATGGGATTAGTGAGAGGGGTTAAGTGCTAAACTAATCCATATCTACGTCTGATCATCGATTTAGAATCTTACTTTGTTGATTAAAGTTTTTATAGTTCTTATAAGAAACCAGTTCTTATATGATACGTTGTCTATGTGGTTTAGTTTTCTCTTTGCACAAATTATCCTATATTCTTTAAACATTTCTCTTTTTTTTATTGGAAAATGCTTGATTATTGTTTCAAATAGTAGAACCGTGCAAAGTGGTAGAACTGTGAAGACGTGTATGTTGTACTGCCCCATTAATAGTGCAATATGATTCTGCCAGCGAGAAAAAGGAGGAAAAAAAATTCACAATGCTGAATAACTCGTCATGGAGAAGATCTCAACCCTAACCTAGGACTCGATCTAAGGAAACGGAAAACTAGACAAAAAAAGGGTGAATCCCTGCTCCTCCTCACCGCCGGTGTGGGCACCGGAGGAGAAGGAGGAGGGGGACAAAGTGGCGGCGGCGCTAAAAACGATCGGGCACGGTCTTGGCTGGAGACAGAATACTGGTCGTTTAGTTCACTTGTTCGAGTAATTACTTTTTGTCAACTTATATTTTAGTAATGTATTGTTCCATATGATGAAGGTCATCTGTTTAAAATTATGAAACCCCTTAAAATATATATCATGTGAATAAATCTTCATGTGTGTGTCACACATGCATCACTACTAGTACTACGAGAGTGTGCAACTTCCTGCATGTCCTCTCCACTCGACTTTTTTGCATTAACTAATTGCACTATAAAAATTCTAATATTCACATACATATGCTCTTTGCAAAAAGTGGACCCAGATCACCCCAGTGTTGCTCACATACACATAATTAAACGGATGTCCACGCAGGAACACATTCCATTCGACATCTACTTTGGAGCTTTGTGCATTTGCATTGACTAACTTATAAAGTTCGTGGAGTTTAAAGTTTGGAGCTGAAGGGCCCACATAGAACTGTACACATTTCTGCAATTTAGTTTCAGTTTAAGTATCGTTCTTAATTGGATTGCTTCTTCAGTCAGTTTTTGTTGCAATAACTGAGTACAATGCATTGATTCCAAGTACAAATCCTTTTTTAAACTCTCTTTGTAATGTAGCATCAATATGATTTGCCTCAATAGGTTTTCAGTTTTCTCACTTTTGAGAATTCAGATATGAACCCTGTGTATATTACGTTTGACTGAAACAAAGCTCGTTTGCAGAACTCATCCTTGGTACTAACTGGCCCAAGCCGCGCAATTGTAGCAGGCGATATTATCAACTTTGAGGTTGAACTAAAAGTAAAGGGAAGCAGGGAGTCTGAAGATAAAATTCTAAGCTTCCTGTTCATTGATCATAACACTATTGGCGCCAGGTCTTCATATGGTAAAATTTATAGAGAGACGCATACCAACAAGTACTGCACCACAGAATTGCTGTTTGCTCAATTGAGAAGTGCAGTGGAGGCAACAGTTGATGTCAAAGTTGTGGAGGGGTCCTGGAATCACTTTTGCCCACGGTTTATTGCTCGCACCAAAAGCTTCCCTGAAATGGACTTTGTGCTATTTGATTCTCGAGGCGATGGCATAGTGGAAAGTGATGATGGCATGATCCAACTTTCTCGATCGGTCGTCCCTGTGGAATCAAATGGGGAGCTTGTACTTGCTGCTAGAGAACCTAGTAGCTGTACAGTTACCGATACGATCACGCTTCCTCCAAAAAGAGATGGCATAACAGATAGGGATGCAATGCAGGTTTTCATTTTTTTGGGTCAGTGGGTCGGTCCAAAAGTCTCTAAAATGAATTAGATTTTTCACCCACCTCATAAAAATAGTAGAACAAATAAACTAGAACTCTAACCCACAAATACACATTGGGTATCCACCTGCATCCCTGATAACAGATGGATGCTTTAACCTTGGATTTTGTAAGATGGAGGTCTACGTATCTTGATCACTTCTCACTACCGGAAAACGGCATTTTACCGTGTGCCTGTATCTTTACCGTGAGCCAAAGATCGGGCACACGGCAAAGAGGTCCTCTGCCATGTGCTAAACGACCAACACACGGCAAAAATTCAGCACACGGTAAAATGCACCTTTGTCATGTGCCAACTTGACGGCACACGGTAAAGGTGCGATTTGCCGTGTGTCACCCCACTGGCACACGTTAAACCATCCACCATCAGTTAAGCGTGATGGCGTCTGTCCCACTGTTAGTGTTTACCGTGTGACAGTAGGCAACACACGACATAAATAACACCGTTGCCGTATGTCTGCCACCAGACACACAGCAAATGTGCATTAATGGGCCAATAGTTGCCGTAGGCCCATAAAAGAGGCCGAAGTAAGACCTGCCCCATTCTTTGCCATGTGCAACTATTCGAGCACACAACAAAGAGGCCTCTTTGCCGTGTGTCTTTCTCCTGACACACGACAAACAAATTAAAAAATTTGTCTATCTCATCTCAAATTTTTTCGTTACTCCATAAACAGTTACTGTTATCCTATGTTTCAATTTAGGAAATTTTTCGCTCTGTTTATTATATTTAACAAATATATTTTATTTACAAGATTTTTTTTTGTGTAAATGAAATTTGAACTACAAGTGCATGAAATAATAGGATATAGTGAGTCAAAAAATAATATTCCTTATATTTATACTAGATTGAGACCTTATACAGTAGTTCACATGAAATTTTCAAAATCTATGCACGAAACATTAACATGAATGTCGTGTTAAATAGTATTTAAATTATATAAAATTCAAATAAAGTCTAAAATTCATGAGATTTATCCGTTTATCCTTTTATCAGTAACCAAGCATGTGATAAATAGTTGAGCTTGTTTTCAATAGTTTGTCATGTATGATGCTTGTAAACGGAATGTCCGAGAGAAGTTCTATAGACATTAGAGAGAAGATGTGGTCAAGTTCGTAGATGCAATAACCTTCGAATTAGAATTTGAATTCAGGACTTTTTCTTTACTGAAGGTGCATCTAGGCCTCTAATTTTATTTTGGTGATTGGTGCCAATACAATTAAGAATGGACTAATTTTGTTAATGAGCATGTGTGTAAATTATGGTATAAAGTTTGATGATTAAAAGCATAGAAACAGAAAGGGAGAAAAGAAGATGGCAAAGTGCTTCAAGATGAAATTCAAAATATGCTCAAGAATAAAGTTCATAGTATTTTATTTTAAATCTTAAGTATAGGAAAAGCCGTACTATTAAGAGGGACACAAAAGTGTGAAGCGGAGGTGAACTAAGTGCAAAATTCCTATTTCTAGGCCATACAAAAATTTTCAGGGCAAAATCATCGGACTTGTCCGACCTATCGGACAAGTCCAACGGACTCCAGTACCTCTGTCACTCTGGGTCGTCGGACATGTCCGACGGTCATCGGACATGTCCGATGACCTGAGGAAAGTCCGACGCATCGGACACTTTCATCGGAGTACAGTTCCTCTGCCACCCTATTTTCATCGAACTTGTCTGATGGACAAGACTTGTCCGAGCCATCGGACAAGTTCATCGGATTCCAGTACCTCTACCCCTCCTGTGCCGTCGGACATGTCCGATGGCCATCGGACAAGTCCGATGACCAACTTATCCGAGGCATCGGGTAAGCTTGTCGGACTCCAGTTTCTGCGCCACCTTGATTCATCGGACATGTCCGGTGACCATCGGACTTGTCCGACACAGATCTCAGAAATTGGGTCTTCAACGACTCTTTTCCCCATTGGGCTATAAATAGAACTCCTCTTCTCCCAGTGGCCGGTTGGTCACTCATTTTCACTCAAAAACACTCCCAAGCTCACTTTGCTCTCCCCAACTCTCCTCCCTTGATTCCACTCTTGATTTGTGAAGGGATTGAGAGAAGATTGAAGTGCTCCATCGACTCCAAGCTTTCATCCTCTTGAGCACTTGGTTCATCCTCACCGCCGACAACTTTTGTGTTTGTTACTCTTGGGGATTCTTCCCCTAGACGGTTAGAGGTGCCTATAGAGCTCCCAACTTGTGTGGTGACGCTCGGGAAGTTTGTATTGACCCCTCCTTTGTGGAGTTTCTAGTGGAAAACCAAGTTTGATCTTTGTGGTCACTTGGAGAGGTTAGGGTTGAAAGAGACCCGGTTCTTTGTGGATCCCTCAACGGAGACGTAGGCTCCTTTGTGGAGCTGAACTTCGGTGAACAAATCTTGTGCCTTGCTTGTACTTTCAATCACTCATGTCTCATTTACTTGTTCTTGCTCATTAACTTGCTAGTCAGGGTTTGCTTCGTATTTCTTAGATTAACTTGTGTAGGTTGCTTGCTAGTTGCTCTCCTTATTTTTATAGCTTCCCTTTGCTTATATTCACCTACTCCTAGCTTGCCTTACACTAGTTTTAACATTTACTCGGTCGATCTAGTTTTCTATCTTGTGCCATCGGACAAGTCATCGGACTTCTCCTACAACCGTCGGACAAGTCCGACACTGCGTATTTGACTTTTATTATTAAGTGAATTTCAGGGATAATTGCCTATTCACCCCCCTCTAGGCACTTTCAATTGGTATCAGAGCAAGGATCTTCTTGAAGGCTTAACCGCTTGAAGATAAAGATGACAAAGGGAAAAGAAATTCCGCCTAGTGGATCGTTCGAAGCAAGGTCCGAGGGTGATGCACATGGAGAAAATCCAAGGATTGAAGATAGTGATAAGGATGAGCTACCAAAAGCCTACAACAATGTTATGTTTGATTATGATGATCTCAAAGAAGATCGCATTGGGCAAGGGTCCGGTAGACTCCCCTACTTTGATGAACAATGTTATGATCATTGGAAATGCAAGATGATGATGTATTTGGAATCCATGAGTCCCCATGTTGCAAATATAACTGAGAATGGTTTCTTGTGAGAAAATAGAGACAATCCAACTCGTAAGGATCAAATCAACATTCATCGTAATGCCGTGGCTGCTAGTGCAATTGTTTCCGCACTTAGTGCCACCGAGTATGACAAGGTAGCTGGAATAAAGAATGCCAACCAACTATGGAGAAAGCTTGAGGTTATCTATGAGGGTATTGATTCCGTCAAAGATGCAAGACTTGAAGAACTGTAAAATGAGTTCAACCTATTCATTATGGGTCCGAGAGAAGGCCCAAAAGAAGTTCATGATAGGCTCATGAGGATTGTGAATCAAAGAAAAGCTCTAGGAGCCCAAATGACCGACCTAGATATCAACAAGAGACTACTACAAGAATTGAGACCATGGGACAGCAACGTTTGCTCAAACATTAGAGAGAAGGACAACTTCAAAACCTTCTCCACCGATGAAGTGCTTGGAAAGCTTCTTTCCCAAAAGCAACAAAATGATTAAGCCAACAAGATAAATGTCTTGATCAAGCAAATTGAGGGAGCAAATGGTGACAAAAAGGATGTGGCACTCAAAGTCACACAAGAGAAGAAAAAGAAAGTGATTGATTCTAGTAGTGAGGATAGTGATGATGAGATGGCCTTGCTTGTGAGGAGATTCAAGTCATTTCTCAAGAAATATGGCTACAAGAAGAAAAGCTTTGACAAGGGCAAAGCAAGAAGATCAAAAAGAACTTGCTATGAATATGGTGATGAAGGACATTTCATTGCGGAATGTCCAAAAAGGAAGAACAAAGATGAAAGAAGCAAAGACAAGCACCACAAGAAAGACAAGAAGTACAAGAAGCATAGAAGAGGTGAAGCTCACATTGGTCAAGAATGGAATTCCGATGATTCATCCTCTTCATCATCTTCCTCCTCCGAATCCGACTCGGATGAGGGAGGCATTGCTACACTAGCCATTGGCGTCACTCCCACCAACACTTCTCTATTTGGGAGCTTGAGTGATGATGATGACGATAACACTCACAAATGCCTCATGTCAAGAGGATCGAAGGTAACAAAATCTAAACACAAGCGTTCCTCTTATGCTAGTAGTAGTGATGATGATGATGATGATGATGATGTTAATGCTTCACTTCCTAAAATGCTTGAATTCATGGAATTACTTGAAAAACAAAAGGAAGAAAATGATAGGCAAGAGGAGCTACTTGAGAAACAAGAAGACTTGCTTGTTCTTGAAAAGAAAAGAAATCTTGAACTAGAGAAGCTCCTAGAAGAAGAGAGGAAGAAAAATAATGACTTAACTATGTCTCTCACTAAGATTGAAAAATACTTGTGAAAATGTCAAGAGCATTAAAGATGAACTTCAAGAGAAGTATGAGGATTTGGAAAAGACTCATAAGTCTCTTGAAGAACAATATAGGATTCTTTCAACTTTCACATCCTCCTCAAATAATTTCTCTCATGCCTCCACTAACAAAGAATGTGATAGATGCTATAATATTGATGTTGACGCTTGTGCTACTAATATGAAATTGATTGATGATTTGAACAAGCAAGTAAAGGCTTTTGAAAGCAAAATACAACATGAGAAAGATGTTGTTAATGATGAGAAGGCAAAGTATGCAAGAGGTGCATACACATATACTAGAATGCCACATGTCATGGATGGCATTGGTTATGTTGAGGGTGCCAAGCATAATGCTCGGGAGAACAAGAATGGGAAGGAATTCCTTAAGTTCACCAAGGAAGGATCTTACCAAAAGAAGCAAGCCAAGAACAAGAATATTAATCATCTTTCTCATGTTAATGATTCTCGTGCTAATATGCCTAATGCTACTTGTGCACTCTTTTATGATTTTGATGCTTCATATGTGCTCATGAGAAACATGCATGGACGCGTGTTTGCCAAATATGTTGGGCCACGCAACAAGAGGCCGAAAGCTTGTGTGTGGGTGTCCAAAGTGCTTGTGACTAATGTAAAAGGACCCAAGAAAATGTGGGTACCTAAAAACAAAGCTTAATTTGTTTTGTAAGACTATGTCTCCGGAGGATCAAGTTGGGTGATTGATAATGGATGCACCAATCATATGACCGGAGACAAAAAGATGTTCAAGTCATTCGAGCCAAGTCATGACAAAAATGAGTACATCACATTTGGTGACAATGGAACGGGACAAGTACTAGGTTATGGTAAAGTCCCTCTCACTCCTTCATACTCCCTCTCTAAGGTTATGCTTGTTGATCACGTTGACTTCAATCTTTTGTCCATTTCACAATTTTGTAAAATGGGCTATGATTGTTTGTTCAACGAATGTGGTGTGACCGTCTATAAGAGGAGTGATGGCTCGGTTGCTTTTAAGGGTGTGCTTAAAGTAAAGCTTTATGTTGTGGACTTCTCCACGGATGAAGCTAGACTTGGTACATGCTTACTAGCAAAATCCAACATGGGATGGTTCTGGCATAGTAGGCTAGCCCATGTTGGTATGAGAAATCTTCACAAACTCCAAAAAGGCGGCCACATCATAGGACTAACCGACGTTTGCTTTGAGAAGGATAAAATTTGTAGTGCATGCCAAGCGGGAAAGCAAGTTGGAGCATCACATCCCGTCAAGAATGTGATGACCACCACGAGGCCATTGGAGATGTTGCACATGGACCTCTTCGGCCCTGTCTCCTACATAAGTATTGGTGGTAATAAATATGGTCTAGTAATTGTTGATGATTTTTCTCGCTTCACGTGAGTATTCTTTTTGCATGATAAAGGTGAAGTAAAAGATGTGCTCAAGACATTCATGAAAAGAGCACAAAATGAATATGAAGTCAAGATCAAGAAAATAAGGAGTGACAACGACACCGAATTCAAGAACACTCAAGTTGAAGAGTATCTCGATGAAGAAGGCATCAAGCATGAATTTTCGGCACCCTACTCCCCTCAACAAAATGGGGTAGCCAAAAGAAAGAACCGCACGCTTATTAAGATGGCAAGGACAATGCTTGATGAATACAAGACGTTCGACCATTTTTGGGCCGAGGCCGTCAACACCGCATGCCATGCCTCCAACCGGTTGTATCTCCATCGACTATTGAAGAAAACACCATATGAGCTACTAACCGGTAACAAGCCTAATATTTCCTACTTTCGTGTTTTTGGGAGCAAATGCTTTATGCTAAACAAGAAACCCAAGACTTCTAAGTTTGCTCCAAAAGTTGATGAAGGTTTCTTGCTTGGTTATGGGTCGAATGTTCATGCCTATCGTGTATTCAATAAAACCACCGGTTGTGTTGAAATCTCATGTGACGTGACATTCGATGAATCTAATGGCTCTCAAGGGGAGCAAGTTGTTAGTGATGGTGTAGATGATGAAGCTCCTAGAAGTGTAATAAAAAGGATGGCCATTGGTGATATGAGACCACAAGAAACATCAAGTATTGAAAATCAACCCTCTCCCTCAAGACAAAACCAACATAATGAGAATAAGGAATTAGATCACGCAAGTGGTCAAAATCAAGATGTTGGGAATCATGAACAAGCATCAAGCAATGATTCTCAAAGACATGATGAAGAGGTTGATAAAGATGGTGGTCAAGAAAGCTCACACCCACCGCACCCAAGAGTACATCAAAATGTACAACGTGATCACCCCATCGAGCAAATTCTTGGAGATATTGACAAGGGAGTAATCACTAGATCTCGAGTTAGTAATTTTTGTGGACATTACTATTTTGTCTCTTCTATGGAGCCGTTTAGGGTAGAGCAAGCACTTGAGGATGCGGATTGGGTGATGGCCATGCAAGAAGAGTTGAACAACTTCACAAGAAATGAAGTGTGGACACTGGAGGAAAGGCCAAAGAACAAGAATGTTGTGGGCACCAAATGGGTGTTCCGCAACAAACAAAATGAAGATGATGTTGTGACAAGAAACAAGGCAAGGCTCATGGCAAAGGGGTATTCACAAGTGGAAGGTTTGGATTTTGATGAAACTTACACCCCCGTAGCAAGGCTTGAATCTATTAGAATATTACTTGCCTTTGCTACTCACCATGATTTTAAGTTATATCAAATGGACGTGAAAAGCGCATTCCTAAATGGGCCAATCAAGGAAGAAGTGTATGTGGAGCAACCACCGGGCTTTGAAGACTCTAAGTATCCTAACCATGTTTACAAACTCCATAAGGCGCTCTATGGGCTTAAGCAAGCCCCGAGAGCATGGTATGAATGCCTTAGGGATTTTCTTGTTAAAAAGGTTTTCGTCATTGGCAAGGCCGATCCAACCCTCTTCACTAAGCGTTTTGGTGATGATATCTTTGTATGCCAAATATATGTCGATGACATTATATTTGGTTCTACTAACCAAACCTTTTGTGATGAATTTAGCAAGATAATGACCAAAAGGTTCGAGATGTCCATGATAGGAGAATTGATATTCTTTCTAGGCTTCCAAGTGAAGCAACTCAAGGAGGGCACCTTCATATGTCAAGCAAAGTACACGCAAGACTTATTGAAGAAATTTGACATGGACAATGCAAAGCCCATCAAAACTCCCATGTCGACAAATGGTCACCTCGATCTCAACAAAAAGTATGAACCCGTTGATCAAAAGGTATATCGCTCCATAATCGGCTCTTTGCTTTATCTTTGTGCATCTAGGCCCGATATCATGCTTAGTGTGTGTATGTGTGCACGTTTTCAAGCCGCTCCTATGGAGTGTTACATGGTGGTTGTTAAGAGAATATTAAGATATTTGGTTCACACACCCAACCTAGGGCTTTGGTACCCCAAGGGCTCAAAGTTCAACCTATTAGGCTATTCCGATGCGGATTATGCCGGGGATAAGGTAGATAGAAAGAGCACCTCCGGGACATGCCAATTCTTGGGTAGGTCCCTAGTGTCATGGTCATCCAAGAAACAAAACTCCGTTACACTTTCCACGGCCGAAGCGGAGTATGTTGCAGCCGGCAGTTGTTGTGCACAACTACTTTGGATGAGACAAACTCTAAGGGATTACGGTTACAAGGTGAACCGTGTTCCACTCCTATGTGACAACGAGAGTGCCATAAAGCTTGCTTATAACCCCATTGAGCATTCACGCACAAAGCATATAGATATCCGCCACCACTTTTTGAGAGATCATTCCATCAAAGGGGATATCGAAGTTAGCCATGTGAGAACCGAAGATCAACTTGCCGATATATTCACCAAGCCCCTAGATGAGAAGAGATTTTGCTATCTTAGGAGTGAACTAAATATTCTTGACTCTAGCAATGTGTTGTAGAGAATGTGCACATCTAGATGGTGACTGTTTTGTTATTACAAAAAAATTATTATTGTTTTAGGTCAAAAACCTATTATTTGTGCTATTGAAGCTGGTTTTTGATCACTAGATCGAATCTTGACAAAATATGGCCATTGTTATGCATTGTTGATTATTGGCTGACCATAAGATGTCAAGACTTTCCATCAAACTATTTTTATAGAAAATAAAAATCCTCTACTATTTCCTGGCTAGGCTCTAATCTCTCTGGTCATTCTGGCGTCGGGCAAGTCCGACAGTTGTCGGACATGTCCGACTGTCATCGGACAAGTCCGACGGTCATCGGACAAGTCCGACGGTCTAGGGTTCGACCCTATTTAACCTAGCCCGACTTACCCCTTCAGTCAAACCTTCCTCATTTATCTCCCTCACGTTCTCTCTCCTCAAGAACACCCCCATTGGCGGCACCAAGGCGATCTCCCTCTCCCTCCATCCATTGGAGCAAGTTTGGAGATCAAGAGGTCCTCCTCCACCGAAGTTGTCCAATCCCCCATCATTTTTGCAAGGTTTAACCCTAATTCCCTCTCTTTCTTGGTTTCACCCTTAGGGTTAGGGTTATGGATTAATGCTAGTGCTAAATCTTGTTCCCTTGCGTATTTGATCCATGGAGGTTGCCTCTAGTTAGTTGTTAGTGGATTAGAAGAAGTTTGAGTACTTGTGGTAGGTGGATTCGTGAAGGATCTAGGTTTTTGGAAAAACTGCGTGTCATCGGACAAGTCCGACGACCATCGGACAAGTCCGACGCATCGGACTTGCCCGATGATTATCGGACATGTCCGATGACCTGCAGTTTCTTAAAAAACCTGAACTCTTCATTGATTCTCCTTACCCCTATTCCTCTTTTTGACTCCCTCCTAACTTGTTGCTCGCCACATTTTCTCAGCATGTCTGACGTGGAAGCATCCCCCTTGAGGGAGAAGAGGACCAAGACCGCCGAAGACCAAGGCCAAAGCCAACCCCCAAAGAGGAGGAAGGCCACTGCTGGGCGGATCCGCTGCACCAAACTGAAAGCCCCAGTTGCTAGAGAGGAGCCTGAAGAGACAAATGAGGTTGACAGTGTCATGCATCCTCCGGCGGAAATGGGCAACTCTGACCGTGGCAAGGTGAACTATCTTCATACCTCCACTGAGACCTGCTCTGTGGCAAGACTAACTAACTTCTATGATGGTGAGAAAGAAGCTTTTGATTTCCGTTTTCATGCACATTTTCATGCGGATTGGTGCCGTTCCACCTATCTACGCATGAAGAATGCAGTGGTTGAGATGAAGTGGCTGGATTGGGATCACATGAAGACAAGGAAGCATCCATTACTCGATGAAGTGCTGGCTGCCTGTGAGCATCATGGTCTCAAGACCTTTCTGACTTTCTAGTACTCCTGGAATAGGGAAATCATAGCTCGGTTTTATTCAACTGTCTATTTTGATGAGGATGCCAAAACCATGTCCTGGATGACGAATGGCACCAAGTATACCTGCTCCCAGAACCAGTTTGCTGGTATGATTGGACTTAAGCACACACGCAAGGAAAGGCACAAGGTTCACAAGGGAAATCATATGGATGCTGATGACATGAGGTACATGTATGTGGACCCGGACAACTGCTCTCCTCCCAACTCCAATGGACTGAAACCATTCTTCTCAGTCTTGTTTCGGATCTGCAGGAGTACTTTAGCTCCAAGGGAAGGCAACTCTGACCGTATTCCTGCCTATCAGAGAGATATTCTGCACTGGGTTCATGGGAACAGGAAATTTGATGTCTTTGACTATGTCTTTCAGGAAATGTGGGACATCTCCATCTCTCCCAAGCGTGGCTGTGGATATGCACTTCACATCATGTTCATGATTGAGAAGGTGTCGGGCTTAACCTTCACCAAGGATATGAAGCATCTGAGCCTGAAACCTCAGATTCCTTCTAACTGGACTCCTGACACCACTTCTGGCTAGTTCTTTGGAGCAGCTCAGCCTCCTTCTTCAGCTGCACCACCTCAACCACCTCGGGCTGCCCCTCGAGGCACTAGATCCTCTCATGTGCCTCCTCCTCCTCGCGGCAAGAGAAGCGAGATTATGAAGATGTTCAAATCCCTTATGAGCATGTGCAGGAGCATTAATCAGAGGCTCGACGTCATTGAAAGAAATCAAAAGGGTCTCTATGACCATTTTGGTATTGAGACTCCTCCTCCACCGTCCCCAGCTGAAGGCTCACCTCCTCCCACTCATGATGACCCCGCTCCTCAAGATGACCCCACCTTCACCGTCGAGGCGATGAACTACTTTGGGTACTACCCGACTCCTCCTCCTTTCTCTTCTGGCGCAGGTTCGAGTGCTCAACACATTCACTTTGAGGATGATGACGGCGAAGGTAGTGAAGATGAAGCTGCCCATACTCTTCGCCAGCGCAAAGGGAAAGAACCGGCTATTGATGAGGAAGAAGAGGAAGAAGGCGATGATGATGATGAAGACTACGAGTTCTCTGACGACTAGAGCTCTCATCACCTTCTACCCGCACTTTTCTCCTTTTTGGGTGTCTTGATGCCAAAGGGGGAGAAGTGTAGTTATCTCAGTTTTTTTTATCTTAGTTTGTGAGTTGTGAGTGAGTTTGGAGTTGAATTATTTATGGCACTATTTGGTTTGTAAAACTCAATTTTTGCTATCTATGTGGTTGGTTTGTGCACTTTATTTGCTTATTGTATTGGTACTTTGTTGATCATCTTGTTATTTGCATTTCATCTATCTTGTATGATCCATTGGTGCAAATTAACATGTATGCACAGCTTTAGGGGGAGCTCTCACATTTTTTAATATGTGCACTTGTTATTATCTCATATTCTCTCACTCATGCACACATTTAGGGGGAGCTCCTCATCACAAATTGAATCTTCATTGCATATTTTTATGAAATCTAGTTGTATTGTCATCAATCATCAAAAAGGGGGAGATTGAAGGTGCATCTAGGCCCCTAATTTTATTTTGGTGATTGGCGTCAATACAATTAAGAACGGACTAATCTTTTAATGAGCATGTGTGTAGATTATGGTACACACATGCTCATTAAATTATGGTACACACATACTCCAGTACCTCTGCCACTCTGGGTCGTCGGACATGTCCGACGGTCATCGGACATGTCCGATGACCTGAGGAAAGTCCGACGCATCGGACACTTTCATCGGAGTACAGTTCCTCTGCCACCCTATTTTCATTGGACTTGTCTGATGGACAAGACTTGTCCGAGCCATCGGACAAGTTCATCGGATTCCAGTACCTCTGCCCCTCCTGTGCCGTCGGACATCGGACAAGTCCGATGACCAACATATCCGAGGCATCGGGCAAGCTTGTCGGACTCCAGTTTCTGCGCCACCTTGATTCATCGGACATGTCCGGTGACCATCGGACTTGTCGGACACAGATCTCAGAAATTGGGTCTTCAACGACTCTTTTCCCCATTGGGCTATAAATAGAACTCCTCTTCGCCCAGTGGCCGGTTGGTCACTCATTTCCACTCAAAAACAATCCCAAGCTCACTTTGCTCTCCCCAACTCTTCTCCCTTGATTCCACTCTTGATTTGTGAAGGGATTGAGAGAAGATTGAAGTGCTCCATCGACTCCAAGCTTTCATCCTCTTGAGCACTTGGTTCATCCTCACCGTCGACAACTTTTGTGTTTGTTACTCTTGGGGATTCTTCCCCTAGACGGTTAGAGGTGCCTATAGAGCTCCGAACTTGTGTGGTGACGCCTCGGGAAGTTTGTATTGACCCCTCCTTTGTGGAGTTTCTAGTGGAAAACCAAGTTTGATCTTTGTGGTCACTTGGAGAGGTTAGGATTGAAAGAGACCCGGTTCTTTGTGGATCCCTCAACGGAGACGTAGGCTCCTTTGTGGAGCTGAACTTCGGTGAACAAATCTTGTGCCTTGCTTGTACTTTCAATCACTCATGTCTCATTTACTTGTTCTTGCTCATTAACTTGCTAGTCAGGGTTTGCTTTGTATTTCTTAGATTAACTTGTGTAGGTTGCTTGCTAGTTGCTCTCCTTATTTTTATAGCTTCCCCTTGCTTATATTCACCTACTCCTAGCTTGCCTTACACTAGTTTTAACATTTACTCGGTCGATCTAGTTTTCTATCTTGTGCCATCGGACAAGTCATCGGACTTTCCCTACAACCGTCGGACAAGTCCGACACTGCGTATTTGACTTTTATTATTAAGTGAATTTCAGGGATAATTGCCTATTCACCCGCCTCTAGGCACTTTCATTTACACAATAGAATCCACAAAATGCTTCATCTTAATTTTTGGTATTTTCTCAGATTCGTATGATAATTTTATTGAATTAACTGCAACTATGTAATCTTAATTTGTACAAAGCAAAATATTTGTAAAAATACATGAAATAATAGAATTTTGTGTGTACCAACTTTTTATTCAATTAAGTAAGGACTTATTTTTGCTAAATAAAAGAAATAAAACACTGTATAAGTGATAATAATAGGAAGGGAAATATATTTTGAAATCCTGTTTGCCATGTGCCTGATAAGAAAGCACACGACAAAGAGAAATTTTGCTTTTTTTTATAGTGCCAGCACTGTTGGGAGGCGTTTAAAAAAAAAATGATTCGTCGTGTGCCTCGGATCTTGGCACACGGCAAAGATGGCCCGTTTGCCGTGTGCCCCAGATCTTGGCACACGGCAAACAAGTGACATACTGTTGACGGCTGTTAAGTACCATTCTTAACCGTCAACTATACTCAAATAAAGGAGAATTTGGCATTTCATACACGCATGCTTTATCACAATAATATAGTTCCACTTGTACTTGGAGAACTTTGTGCATGCAGGAGGAAATGTGAAGGAAACACCTCAAAAGGCAAGAAAACACACTTTCGACCAATCAGAGAGTGCCACATGGACGTCACACGGATTGAAGGGCCCATTTTCAGCACTTAACCGACGTAACTCCCTGTAATACCGCGCAAACCGACGTCAGGGCCCACAGGACAGCCACCTGGAGAAAGCACAGGCCAGGAGGGGCCACCCCCAGGTCGGCCGACCTGGTCAGGTCGGGCGACCTGGTCTGGCGCCCTCTCCGCCTGGGCTTCCACGTGTTGGCTCCTCAGCGACTCCTGATGGCGGTTTGAGGTGCTTTCCGTGGCGGTTACTCTCCCTTGCCGACCTATTGAGGCTATAAATAGGAGGGTGTGCCTTCACACTCAACACACACCACAAGAAGCATTTCTCTCTTGCTAGTAGTAGTTCTTGGAGTTTTAGTGGAGTTAGGCTGAGTCTAGAGCTCTCTAGTCCCAAGTCTTCACTTGGAATTGGTATGGCTCTTGTATCTTTTCCCTTTTGTAAGACTTTGTTCTTATCAATATATATATTTTTTCTATATAGTTGTGCTTGGGTCATGAGTTTCTTGTTTGATATTGTGATCCATATATGTGATAGTATAGTCTACTTGTGTGATAGTAGTTTATATTTATTATACTACTATTGTCATACTAGTTATATACCGTCACTATAGTCTAGTTTATATGTTATAGTCTCTATGCTTAGTTTTAGCTGATAAAGTATAGCATGGGTTTGGTGATCGTATTCGTACGGTAGCTCTGCCTCGTTAATAGTAATCACGGAGGGGCAGAGTGCTCTTTGGTCATGCAAGTATGGTACTTGGGTGACTGATTTGCATCAATTATTCGTTAGTCTACTGGTTCGTTGAGGTAGGCGGCAGGTGGTGACAGCCCTGTCCGTCCTTTGAAATCCTCCCCGCTAGGCTAGTGCGTAGGCTCTTGGCGGAAGTCGCCTGTGGATGCAGGGGTAAGTCCGTGCCTGAAGTGCTATACTATTGACTGCTGAACCTGAGTGTGGGTCTGTATGTATTCTACTTAGGCTATGCAACTGTATAGGAATGTATAGTAGGAGTAGCTTAGCCTAGTCTTTCCTCCACTAGACTTTATTTATTTAGTAGGAATCTTCTGTGTGTGTCACACTACCCGGTTATTATCATGTACCCGCCTGTCTTGGTTAGATATCCTTGCTAATTGTTAACATGATCTTATATGTTAGTAACGCTTCTTGATCATAACCTTCCTTTGGGATAAACAAATACGATACCCTGAATACTTCCGGGTGAAATGCTACAGCGGTATTCTCCGTACGCTTGCGGATTTTACCTACTTGACTCTGGGACATATTAGTGAACCGTTTCTGGCCCCGTGCCGGGAATGATTTATTAATATGGCTTAGCAAAAGTCAACAAGCATTTCTGGCGCCGTTGCCGGGGAAGGCGTATGATTTAAGAAAAATTACTAATGTATATAGTAGTGTTGCAATTATTAAGGCTATCTCCTAGGCAGGCTAACCTTGCTTTGTTTTCTGCATTTTGTATGAAAACAGGGTAGTGTATGACTGGTTTCGACTTGCCGACAAACTTCACTGAAGATCCTGAGTCACTCCTGAGAAGGACACGAGCTAGGCTCACCCCTCCTCGTAAGGAGACTCGGCCAATCGAACCTGTCATTCCCGCACCATCAAGCTCTGAGCAAATGGCCGACAAGACCCTCCGCGAGTTCTCCGCTCCCTCCGCTGCCAACATCCCTACGGGACCAGCTGGCAATGTGGGAGATGCGAACTTCGAGATCAAGACCAGTCTCATCACCATGGTGCAGGCTAGCCCATTCTGTGGGAAAGCCAATGAGGACGCTAGTGCTCATCTTCAGCAATTCCTGGAGATTTGCAACACGTTCAAAATGAAGGACGTCACCCCCGACGCTGTTCGCCTTCGACTGTTCCCGTTCTCTCTCCTTGGGAGAGCGAGACAGTGGTTCTACGCAAACCCTGAAGCTGTGAACACTTGGGAGAAGTGTTCAGCTGCGTTCCTTGCAAAGTTCTTCCCGCTGGGCAAGACCAATGCCCTCCGCGGAAGGATCTCAAGCTTCCAGCAGGAGTCGAAGGAGTCGATTCCTGAGGCATGGGAGAGGCTCCAGGAGTACATCCTGGCATGTCCCCACCACGGGATGGATGATTGGCTGATCATCCAGAACTTCTACAACGGGCTTACTCCGTCGGCCCGCGACCACCTCGACGCTGCTGCTGGTGGAGCCTTCTTCTCGCTCACTGTGAGCAAGGCAAAAGATTTGATCGAGAAGATGGTGTCCAACCAAGGTTGGAATGAAGAGCGCCTCCAACCTCGCCAGCGAGGCATGCACTCCGTCAAGGAGGTTGACATGCTCGCCGCCAAGATTGACCTTCTCATGAAGAAGATGGACGACCAAGCCAATGGAGAAGTGAAAGCCCTAGACGCTCGTATGACTTGCGAGGTCTGTGGCAACACGGGACACTTGGGCAATGACTGCCCTGAGACCCGTGAGGACGCAATGTTCATGGGCAACAACAACAACAACGGCTACCGTCCACAAGGAGGTCAAAGTTGGGTCCACCACGTCCCAACTACCAAGGAGGTAACTCTGGCAACTTCTCTGGTTTTAATTCTGGTTATAATCAGCCCTCCTTGAAAGATCTTGTGCTTGGTTAGGCTAAGGTTAATGATAACATCAGTAAAAAGCTTGCCACCACTGATAGGACTCTTGAGAGCATCCACACTAAGATAGAGGGTGTTTCCTCTGCTCTCAAGAATCAGCTGAGCTTTAATAAAATGATAGAAACCCAATTAGCTCAGTTAGCTGCTGCTGTTCCTACTGCTGAGTCGGGGAAAATCCCGGGGCAACCCGAGACCCCCTTAGAAAATGTTAATGCGGTTACCACGAGAGGAGGTAAGTCCACTCGGGATCCGCCATACCCTAACCATGCAGGAAAGGACACATCAGCTGAGAAGCCGGCAGAAGAAGAAGAACTGCCGCCCAGGAAAACGGCCCCACATGAGTTCTATGACACGAACCTCATGTCGTTTCCTGAAAGAAGAAGGAAGCCCACCATGGACGAGCAGTTCACACGCTTCGTTGAGGTGACCCCAAAGCTGAAATTCTGGAGGAAAGGCCGGCCTTGCTCATCACCGAGGAGCATCTCGACATCAAGGACGACCGCGAGGGCCAAGCCATCGCGCTCATGAGAGAACGGCCATTCGCCCACACCCGACGCTTCGATCCGGACTTCCTCGAGAAAATAGGTATGAGAGAAGAATTTGCCTCTATTTTTCGCACTATGGGTTGGCTAAATTTCGTAGAAGTAGATGAGCCGGGTTCTCATTTGCTTACTATGCAGTTTTTATGCACCCTTAGAAAGTATGATGAAGGCATTTCTTTTCGCTTGTTTGGGCAAGAGCGCTTGGTCACATGGGGTGATCTTCATGCTATGCTAGGTCTAAATCCTAAATGTAGGCTAGACTTAGATAAAGCGCTAAAGGGGTTCCATAAAGAAAGTTTTTGGAAAAAGATTTCCGGAAACGAGTGGGGTCCCAAGCCTAGAACAAGTGCCATCCATAATCCTACACTTAGATTTATGCATGTGTGGTTGGCTATGACCTTGTTTCCTCGAGGTGACATTAGGGTTGTCCGACAAGATGAATTGAAAATACTTTATGCCATGGTTAAGAAAATTAGGGTGTCACCCGCGGAATGCATGATTGATCAATAGTTAGACAATATAAAGTTGACAGGACCAATTGAGTGCACCTCTTTAGTTACTCGCATTGCGTGGAAGTGTGGTCTGCTTGAGAATGTTCATGTTGAATATTTGACGGTAGATAGAGAATTTCTAGGCGAGGACTATTTTGTACAAGGACATACTTTGAAACATGGTCCAAATAATACCTTGATCTATCACTTTCCCGGGTATACAAATGAATTCCCGTTACCTAACCCGGGTCTTCGTTTGTATCACTGTCGGGCACTAACCCTCCCACTTGAGCCAGTGGGAGAAGTTCGCAGGCATAGTGTTTCAGGGCGACCGACACGTTCCCGTAGGCATATGGAGCCTACACCGGAGTTTCACACTCCGACCGGAGATCCGGTATGGGAGCAGCCCCCGCCACAGGACGAGGCGGGTGCATCAACATGGCAGGCCGGAGCATGGGAATCTCAGTACGATTACCCCATGCAGACGTCATCAAGTTCAAGCAGACCGCCATCCTTTGCCACTCGGTCATTCTCATCCCGTGGGTTCCGTGAACTCAACTATGGGATGGCCGAGTTGACAAGGAGGGTGAACGACATTGATTTGCGCACCGAGAGCATGCAACAAACTCTCACGCAACATGTCGCCGACACCCAGCAATGGCAGAATTTCAGTGACAACCAATTCCGCCAGCTGAACGCGATGATGGTTCAGAATCAGAGCAATTGGGATGCCTTCTTCCGCTCCCAAGGCTACGACCCGAACCAGCAGATATGAGCAAGAACAAGCTTGGGGGAGGACCTCCCTTCTCACGGTAACTTGTATCTTTCCCCTTCCCTTTATTTCTTGCATTTGCTAAATCTGAAAATCCATAAAAATTTGCAAAATATAAAAAGAACAAAAATATTTCCCTTTTTCATGCGCGGTATGAATGTGTATAATTTTCCTATATTGAGATGATGAATAGTTGCTCTGTCCTTTATTCCTCTCTAATGCTAGTTTACAACTTAGTACTCTCTCAAGAGTTAGGTTTGTTGGTAAATCTTGCCTTGAACTTGAATCTTGTGGGTAGCATATGCATTCTCTAGTTCTAAGTTGTTGAGAGGTATGATATGATAGATAGGGCTGCTATGATCTTGCTCAACGTAAAGCTTGAATTCCAGAGTTTTATTTTTCAAAATGACAAATTGATAAGTTCCTCAATGATGAAATTCCCACCACAGCCATATGTAGTGTTTACATTTGAAAACCTTTACACATATGCTGCTTGTTTCACATTGAGCTTAGTCAAAATTGTTGTGACCCTAGTAGAACTCTTTTCATGCTTTCTTGATCAAGATCATATACACACATCCACCGCCATGAGCTATCCTTCTAAATCAAGAAGATAGCATCCACCATATCCACCATATCCACCGTGAGCTATTCTTCTACACCGGAAGAAAGCCACTATCCATCCATCCATCCAAAGAAACACTCCATATATCCATTGCAAAATTCCTCTCTCAAAGTATTCATTGCAAACTAGGACTATGGCTACGCAAAAAGAAAAGAAAAAAAAATGCTCAAAAAAAAGAGAGCAAGCAAAAGATAGCCATAGCCTAGAAACTCCAAAAGAGAGAAGGAAAATTCAAAAAGGAGTTATTTCTTCCCATCCACCATTCCTCCGTTCTCCCACACACTTGCACATCTTGATCAAGATTGTTTGAATTGATGTTTTTCTTGGATCCGGTCTTTTGACATAGCAATATTATGTGAACATGAGTGCCTCATATATCCCTACCTTGAGCTCCACATAAAGCCTTATTTAGAAGTAGGTGATTATAGGCAACACTTTGCCTTGGTGAGGAATCATACACATATTGAGTGATCCGAGAGAATCATTTGAGGAACTTGGTTTTTATTTTCAAAATCTTTTGAAAACCTCCGGAATAACATAGCGGAATCTAGAGCAAGTGATTGGTGCCCTGCAATTGTTCTATCTCTCAACCGCCCAAGACAATGAGGTGTAAAAGCCCCATGGATCGAGGTAAATGGGTAAGTTATGTGCCAACATATTTAATTCTAGGAAGAGTACTTTGTTGTGCGCATATTATTATTGAGGAGTAGGACATTGTAGCAACTCCTGATCAACAACTTAAGTTTATCTTTGCTTCGGGACGAGCAAAGGGTAAGCTTGGGGGAGTTTGTTGACGGCTGTTAAGTACCATTCTTAACCGTCAACTATACTCAAATAAAGGAGAATTTGGCATTTCATACACGCATGCTTTATCACAATAATATAGTTCCACTTGTACTTGGAGAACTTTGTGCATGCAGGAGGAAATGTGAAGGAAACACCTCAAAAGGCAAGAAAACACACTTTCGACCAATCAGAGAGTGCCACATGGACGTCACACGGATTGAAGGGCCCAATTCCGCACTTAACCGACGTAACTCCCTGTAATACCACGCAAACCGACGTCAGGGCCCACAGGACAGCCACCTGGAGAAAGCACAGGCCAGGAGGGGCCACCCCCAGGTCGGCCGACCTGGTCAGGTCGGGCGACCTGGTCTGGCGCCCTCTCCGCCTGGGCTTCCACGTGTTGGCTCCTCAGCGACTCCTGATGGCGGTTTGAGGTGCTTTCCGCGGCGGTTACTCTCCCTTGCCGACCTATTGAGGCTATAAATAGGAGGGTGTGCCTTCACACTCAACACACACCACAAGAAGCATTTCTCTCTTGCTAGTAGTAGTTCTTGGAGTTTTAGTGGAGTTAGGTTGAGTCTAGAGCTCTCTAGTCCCAAGTCTTCACTTGGAATTGGTATGGCTCTTGTATCTTTTCCCTTTTGTAAGACTTTGCTCTTATCAATATATATATTTTTTCTATATAGTTGTGCTTGGGTCATGAGTTTCTTGTTTGATATTGTGATCCATATATGTGATAGTATAGTCTACTTGTGTGATAGTAGTTTATATTTATTATACTACTATTGTCATACTAGTTATATACCGTCACTATAGTCTAGTTTATATGTTATAGTCTCTATGCTTAGTTTTAGCTGATAAAGTATAGCATGGGTTTGGTGATCGTATTCGTACGGTAGCTCTGCCTCGTTAATAGTAATCGCGGAGGGGCAGAGTGCTCTTTGGTCATGCAAGTATGGTACTTGGGTGACTGATTTGTATAATTATTCGTTAGTCTACTGGTTCGTTGAGGTAGGCGGCAGGTGGTGACAGCCCTGTCCGTCCTTTGAAATCCTCCCCACTAGGCTAGTGCGTAGGCTCTTGGCGGAAGTCGCCTGTGGATGCAGGGGTAAGTCCGTGCCTGAAGTGCTATACTATTGACTGCTGAACCTGAGTGTGGGTCTGTATGTATTCTACTTAGGCTATGCAACTGTATAGGAATGTATAGTAGGAGTAGCTTAGCCTAGTCTTTCCTCCACTAGACTTTATTTATTTAGTAGGAATCTTCTGTGTGTGTCACACTACCCGGTTATTATCATGTACCCGCCTGTCTTGGTTAGATATCCTTGCTAATTGTTAACATGATCTTATATGTTAGTAACGCTTCTTGATCATAACCTTCCTTTGGGATAAACAAATACGATACCCTGAATACTTCCGGGTGAAATGCTACAGCGGTATTCTCCATACGCTTGCGGATTTTACCTACTTGACTCTGGGACATATTAGTGAACCGTTTCTGGCCCCGTGCCGGGAATGATTTATTAATATGGCTTAGCAAAAGTCAACACATACCACACTTAGCCATTCGCGGCCGCGCCCTTCTCTCTCGGTTTCACTCTTGCTCTCTATCCACTTCCTTTCTCTCACTCCCGTCATGACCCCGCCCTGCCGGCTGGAGCTCGCCCCGCCTGCCGTGACCCCGCCCCGCCCGCCGCGACCCTGCCCGATGCGACCGCGCAGCCGTCCAGCGCTTGCCCCGACGCGACCCCGGCCCCGGCCGAAGGTCGCCCCGCCCCACCGCGACCCTGCCCAGCCGGACCTCGCCCCGCGGCCAGGCCGCGCCCGTCGCCGCGCCTTCTCCTCTCCGGGTGACTGGCAGCTGAGGTTGCCCCGGCCCTTCCCCAGTACCGCCCGGCACCCGAGCCCAACCCCAGCACCATCCGGCACCTGGGCCGGAGCTCGAGGTGCCCTGCTCGACCTCGACGCCGTCCCCGACGCGTGCGGTGCCACCTGTGCCCCGCCCCTGCCCCGCCCACCACCAGTGTCGACGTCGCTCGTGTCCTCGCGGTGAGAATGCATCATGGTTTTGTGATTTGTGCTATGAAATGTTGTTGTGTGAATTGGTTAAATGGCGATGGATGTAGTTACTATTTTCGGTGATTTGTGGTAGAAAGGACCATATGTATGGAATCATCAATTGGATATGGTTGTCGGCCATTGTGTAGTTGATTTGCATGTTGTGGGAATTTCAATGTGTAGGGGAGGTGCTGTCAAAATTGTAATTTGACACTAATAGGTGCTTTTGATATTTTGCAGAGACAAGCTCGATTCTTCGCTCGTCACTTCGTAACGTTGCATGGTGAGACATACAAGACCCCTCCTTTCATATCATGTTTGTAGGTCACGTAACCTAGTTAGGCGTCTCCCGTTCGAAAGAGATACGGTTGGAAATATGCAGATGTTTGCATATGTACAACCATATCTGTTTTGAATTGTCCATATTTTTTGGACAACCCATGGATGTGTAGTTGGGGTCAGATTCCATGCTTCACGTTATCTGAGACAGAGTTTCCGCATCACCTCCTTGTTGTTCTCCGGATAAACAATCTCCTTGATAAGACGTGTGTTTGGAGAACAGCTGGGAGGTGCTGCCAAAATTCTTGGTCGGATACATGTGGAGCATGGAATCTGACCCCAACTACACATCCGTGGGGGTGATTAAGACCTATCTTCACCTATTAGACCATGATAGGCATCGTGTAGATGGAATTGATATTTATGACACCAGCTCGAATGTTAAAGAATGGATGAGCGTGACGGGATGTACACGGGCTGGCAGGGTAAGCCTGACTACACCACAGAATTCATTTACAAGGTTGATGATTTCTTGAAGAAGGCATTTGAATCAGGACAGAGTAAAGCAGTGTGTCCCTGTTCGAGATGTGAGAACAAACTATTTCAGACAAAGTTGAGAATGGGTCAACACATTAGCAACAATGGGTTTGTGGCTAACTATACCCGGTGGATCTGCCATGGTGAAGCCCATCGTGCGAGAGAGGAGGTCGTGAGGCAACGCATCGAGGATTATGAATCTGATGCTAGGTGCGAAGACATGTTAGCTGACTTTCATGAAGCACACTTCAATGAAGGACCTAGTCATGATAGGGAGGAGCACCTAGAGCCAACCGCAAAGGCATATTACGACATGTTGTCTACGACACAGAAACCATTTCACAACCACATGAATGTTTCTCAATTGGATGCTGTCGGCCGCATAATGGCGTTGAAATCTCAACTTGGCATCAGTTGAGACGACTTTGATAATATGTTGACAGTTTTTGGTAGCCTGCTTCCTGCTGTTCATAATCTTTCACACAATATGTATGAGTCATAGAAACTCCTTTGTGCACTTAAGATGCCATACGAGCAGATACATGTCTGTCCTAAGGGATGCGTCTTGTTTAGGAAGGAGCACGCGGATGCAACGTACTGTCCTAAATATGAGTCATCTAGGTACCTGGAGGTAGACTATGGTGAAGGTCAGAAAAGGCAGCTCGAAATCCCTGTGAAAATACTACGGTACCTTCCATTCATACTGAGGATCCAACGCCTTTACATGATCGAAGAAACCGCAAAACAGATGACATGACACAAAGAAGGCAAATGATACCATCCTGAGAATATGGTACATCCAATCGATGGTGAATCATGGAAGTACTGTGACAGCAAGCATCCTAATGAAGCTGAGGATCATTGTAATGTATGTGTTGCACTGGCAACAGATGGGTTCAATCCTTATGGAATGGGGGCTGCCTCATACAGTTGTTGGCCCGTGTTTGTTATCCCTCTCAATCTCCCACCAGGAGTCATATTTCATGGATAACACATATTCTTGTCGTTGATAATTCCTGAACACCCTGGGGATAATATGAGTATGTACATTGACCCTTTGATTGATGATGTGGAACATGCTTGGATTGATGGGGTGTGGACATATGACCGAGCTACAAAGAGGAACTTCAAAATGAAAGTATGGTACATGTACTCCATGCATGACCTTCCGACATATGGGGTATTTTGCGGTTGGTGTGTCCACGGGAAGTTCCCATGCCCAGTATGCAAGTCAGATGTCAAGTTCTTCTAGTTGGCGAAGGGTGGCAAGTATGTTGCATTCGACCAGCACCGACAATTGCTCCCTATGAACCATCCCTTTAGACGGGACAAGAAGAACTTTACAAAAGGTGTGGTGGTTGAGGACCCGCTGCCGCAATATTTGACAGGTGCCGCTATTCGCGAGTAGTTAGAATCACTGCAAGCAGATGAACAAGGTCATTTTGTGGGATATAGGGTGCTTCATGCGTGGACTCAGAAGTGTGGCCTTTGGAGGCTATCCTACATGGAAGACATCCTTCTTCCACATGTTCTTGATATGATGCACACTGAAAAGAATATCTGTGAGGCAAGCTTCGTACAATCATGGACATTCCAGAGAAGACAAAGGATAACGGTAAGGCTAGGCTAGATCAAGAAAAGATATGTGATAGACCGAAGCTAAACATGGTGCCTTCTAGAGAGGGCACGAAGACATGGAAGAAGCCTAAGGCTGGTTTCGTGTTGACGAGTCCTCAAAGGAGAGAAGTATTAGAATGGTTCGAAACATTATCCTTGCCAGATGGGTATGCAGCGAATTTGAGAAGGGGAGTGAGCATGCAAACTATGCGAATCAATGGGTCAAGAGTCATGACTACCACATATGGATTGAACGGCTTCTTCCCGTGATGGTTCGGGGCTATCTCCCAGACAATGTGTGGCTAGTACGGGCGGAGTTAAGCTATTTCTTCCACATCCTTTGTGCTAAGGAGTTATCTCGAAAGTTGATTGAACAAATGGAAGAAATGGCTCCTGTGTTGCTTTGTAATTTGGAGAAGATCTTTCCTCCTGGTTTTTTCAATCCGATGGAGCATATGATTCTGCATCTCCCGTATGAGGCATGAATGTGTGGACCTGTGCATGGCCGTTGGTGCTATTCAATTGAGAAACAATAAAAGATTCTTCAAACTAAGTGTAAAAACAAGTGCAAAATCGAGGCATCCATGGTAGAGGCTCACATAACTAAGGAGGTGTCAAATTTCACAACAAAATATTATGCTGACACCCTCCCAAGCTTGCATAATCCACCACCTCATTACAATGCCAATGAAAATGAATCCAACCTCAGCCTGTTCGCTGGGCAACTTGGAAGCGCAAGCGGTGGGACTCCTAAGACCTTGCAACATGTCGATTTCTGCACTATCATGATGTATGTGTTGACCAACCATTCTGAAGTGCAGCCGTACTTTGAGTAATTTACTCAACAATTCTGGCAAAGAAATAGGGCACTGACTCCTCAGCAAGTTGATACCCTTCTTAAAGAGGGTGCTGGAGATGGCTCACTTGATTTCATTTCTTGGTTCAAACAGAAGAGCCAAAATGATGCGTCCATGACTCCCGAGTTGAGACAGATTGCCAATGGATGTGCCTATAGGGTAATATTATACTCGGCCTATGATGTCAATGGATATCGCTTTCACACAAAAAGTCACGATGAAAGTTGGCCCAATTGAACAACCACAAATTATGAAGTTTATATAGATGGGGTCGAGTACTATGGAATAATTGAAAAAATATATGAACTCACGTTTACTGGTGCCAAACCTCTTAATCCTGTCATATTCAAATGCCATTGGTTTGATCCTAACCAAGTGAGGCGGACCCCTAATGTTGGACTAGTCAAAATTCGACAATCATCAGTCTATGCAGGAGACGATGTCTATATTGTGGCTCAACAAGCGACACAAGTTTATTATGTGTCATACCTGTGCAAAACCGACAAACGTATTCAGGGTTGGGATGTTGTGTACATGGTATCGCCACACGGTAGACTACCTGTCCCAAACAATGAAGATTACAATATAGACCCGAACACATATGACGGAGAGTTGTTTCAAGAAGATGGGTTACAAGGGTCTTTTCATATAGACTTAACTGGAGCAATGGAAATGGAAGTAGACGACGATGACGAAAGGGTTGATGACAAGGGCGCTAGAGATGAGGTTGACAATGCGCGGGACTTACTACTACTTGAGCGATTACAATTAGGGCTTGACGAGGACATTCCTCCGGCGGAGCATGTGCCTGATTATGATCTCGACTTGTATGATAGTGATGATGAGACAAATGATCCAACTATTTCTGATCACGATGATTATTTCTAATACATGTAAGATGAAGCTAATTCATTGATACTTGTAATATCATGTTAATTTCGAATAATGTCTTGTTTATTTTGTCTTAAAATATTATGTCTTCTTTACATGTGTTGATAATTTTACTGTTTCTATTTGTAGGTGAACAAACAAAGATGGTGGACAGCGGAGTCACGCGAAAATGCACGTCGGTTTGGAGAAGAGTAATGCCAAGGACCGATCAACCGTTGGGGTCTACTCGAGGTCAGGGTCGGGGGAAGGGTGGCCCCAAGGGTCTAGGGATGGCTAGCGGCGGGGGTCGGAGGACTAGATCTACAGCTCCACCTACCCGTGAGGAGTCAGAGGAGGAGCAGGATGAGTCCGAGGAGGAGTCAGAGGAGGAGGAGGAGGAGCAGCAGCAGGACGAGGAAGAGGAGGAGCAGCGGGACGACGAGGAGGAGGAGGCTGAGGATGAGTAGGACCAGGAGCAGGGGGAACAACAGCCTGCTATCTGGCTACAAGGTCCCACACGACTCCCTGACCGGCCAATACCACTCGCAGCACGGCTGGTGATTACACCTATGCCGCCAAAGTAAGTAACTTCACATGTTGTCACTACTCTTCCATTCATAACTTTAAAATGATAATTGAAACTAATATTTTATCTAACTTTTTGCAGGGATTGGAAATTCATCACCAGCACATCGACTAACCCGCGCAGGGTCAACGACATCCTCGGTACTTTGTGCAGAGAGCACTTCCCAGGCCAGGTCCACATTGGCAACAAGTACGAGCCAACATATACATGGGACCACTACCGCGCCGCTCTCGATCAATTGGACCCATTAAACATATGCTACCCCAACGAGCGGAACGGGTGTTGAGGATATCGCTACGACGGTGGCTAACAACCACTGCCGTAAGCTCATGAAGGACATGTACTACGAGGCGCAGGTACAGTGTGTCGTAAACTACTATGTCGCGCACCTTCGGCAAAAACTCAAAAAAGAAGACGTAAGAACTGTGAGGCTTACACCACAGCAATACATGTAGGTAAATTGACATGTATTCTATTATTCAGTGCATCCCTTCATTCTATCCTGTTACATGTCACTAACTTGATCACGTGTAGGTGCCTGCGTGGTGGTGCCGTAACAATGAACAATGGTGGGAATGCATAGTGAACAGATGGTTCACACCAGAGTGGGACGAGTTGCACACCGTTGGCAGAGAACGGCGTGCGCTAATGCCTGGTCCATCACACCACCAAGTCAGTCTTAGCAATGAGGAGTACAGGGCTCGATGGGTATGCAACTTCATTTATTTGTTCAAATGCTCCATTCTGCAAAAATTGTGATTAACTTGTTCTTCTTTTATAGTCTCAGGTGCATGAAGGCGCGGAGTGCCCCGAGTTTGTGGGATGGGCTATGGCCCACAAGGCCAAGTCTTCTCAGGCCACCTATGACCCGAACGACCCGCTCTCCGCGTATAGCAATCCCTCCGTGTACTCCCGTATCAGTGCGTACACTGAGGTAGGAAAGCAGCTCCATGGCCCAGATTGGGATCCGACAGCCCACTCTCTTGATGTCGAGGTGATCATGAGGGCGGGGGGAGGAAAGAAGCATGGCTGGTTGATCATAGGTGACGGCACTGTGGACACGTCGAGCACTCCCACCCTCCTCCCAGATTCGAGCCAGGGACACGTCGAGTGCTGGCCCGGCCATACGCCCACGTCAAACAGTGGCACAAATGCAAGTGCAGCAACTTGAGGTTATTTCTGTTTCATTCATCAATCATTCAATAACTAAACATGTATTTGATTTGCATTGTAAACTAGAATGAAAATTGCATTGTAGGCCCAGCTGCCCGAAGAGAGAAGGCAGCGACAGGAGGAGGAGGCGAGGCAACGGGCAGATATGGCCAACCTGTATGCTTACATTCAAAGCATGCATGCTCACTTGGGAGGAGCACTACCACCGCCTCCAATTTTGTCACATCCGGCTCCAGCAACTCCTTAGATAATCTACCACATAACTTGTTCATTCATTTCAAGTATTAGAGATTTAGAGAACCAACACACTTAGAGTCACTTAGACAACCAACAAACTTACAATGATTTAGAGACTTAGACATTCATTTAGAAACTTAGAGACTTAAAATCATTTCATATTACATTCACTTAGAGACATAAACTTTCTGCAGAATCAATCGGCGGCATCAAATACGCCAGACGTCGAACATGTCACCGACGTTCCCCCGCAGTAGTTGTTCCCGTCTGTGCCACCGTTCAACCCCTTTGCGCCGCCTTTCAAGCTACTTGTGGATGATGATGTTTGTGTAATAAAGGATCGTACTACTTATGGATGATGATGTTTATGGATTTCTTATGGTTTTATGGCGATGTGCGTGATATATTGTGATAGTGTGATGTGATGTGACGTTCTGCTTATATATTGATGCTGTTTGTGATGTTAAATGTCTGTACTCATATTTGTGCTATATTTTTTATGTTGGAACAGTCAAAAGCAAAAAAAAAAAAAAATAATATGGCCTCCTTGCCGTGTGCCACCATATGGAGGCACACGGCAAAGAGGCCATGCCTGGCAACCTGGGAAGGCTCTTTGCCGTGAGTCAGGTGCGGCACACGGCAAAGGTGCCATAATTTTACCGTGTGCCCGGCGCCTTGGCACACGGTGAAGGGTGAAGACATTTGCCGTGGGCCAGACCGGAAGGCACACGGCGAAGGGCAAAGACAGTTGCCGTGT
Source organism: Eleusine indica (assembly GCA_030378355.1). Lineage (NCBI taxonomy): Eukaryota > Viridiplantae > Streptophyta > Magnoliopsida > Poales > Poaceae > Eleusine > Eleusine indica. Next base: position 35,222,930 of record CM059500.1, read on the forward strand.
GTCAGCCTGTCAGGCGCACAGCAACAGCTGGCCGCCGCCGTTAGTGTTACGTGCCCACGTTTGTCGTGTGCCCTGCTATTAGCACACGGCAAAAATGGTTGTCGTGTGCCCGACTCTTGGCACACGGTAAATGTGGATTCACCGTCGGTCTTGTTCACCGTCCGGCCTTCACCGTGGGCTGCGCACGGCAACGTGGTTGCCATGTGTAAAACCACCTTTGCCGTGTGCCGTAGACACACGACGACCAGCCGGATTCCGGTAGTGTCTCGTGCCATTCCTTTAAGCTGATCGCTCCTGTAACATAGTTGTAATGCAGTTTGTTCCTGAAGTGTTCCTTTAAGCTGACCGCTCCAGCTGTAGTGTTCCTGATGCTTTAAACTTTCTGTCATTTGGTATTCTTCTCGGAACTGCTTTGAGTACTGCGAAGCAGTGAAATATTATTTACAAATTTATAATGTCCCCGCTGTTTGTTTTGGTTCGCTATGGCTGCATTCATATTGTATCTTCCTTTAGTTCAATTTTTATAAGGCGTAGTATTTCTTTCTACGACACATCTACAGGTAAGAGCATCTCCAGTCCGGCCTGCAAAAATGAGCCTGCAAATCTCATTTGCAGGTCGATCTACAAAATGCGGGCCTTCAAAAAATGTTTCTAACTCCAGTGGACATTCCAGCCCAGGCCCCTATTTTTCCTCCTGATGAGTGGACCCCACCTGTCATTGATTAAACAATTTTCAGCTTCTTTCTCCTTCCCCCCGACGGCCCCAAGCTCCAGCCCGCCGCGCCCTGCCCGTAGCTTCGCCTTCGCCCCCGTGCTCCGCCCTGCACGGGCTCCTCCGGATCCGTGCCGCCGCCTCTCCCATGCCGGTGCCCGTCCCCGACATCATCCTCTGATCTGCCGTCCGCCCACGGCCGTGCCCGCCACGTCCGCCTTGGTCCGGCGCCCTGCCCCTCCCACGCCGTCACCGAGGAGGACGACACCCCGAGGTGGATCTTGCCCGCCGCCGTTGTTGGGCCCGCCGTTGGTGGCGAGCGGCGGGTCGGGTGGAGGAGGCGACAGCGAGGTGTGGCCGCGTGGGGGAGGGGAGGCGCAAGCGCGCGGGGAGAAGAGGCAAGGGGAGGGGAGGCCGGACGGCGGGCGACGGGCGGCGGGGGCGGGGGAGGGGAGGCCAGACGTCAGGGGTGTGCTGGACCGGTGGCGGGCGGTGGCGCGCCAGACCGGCGGCGCTCCGACTGACGGCGTGGGGAGGGAGGCAGTGGGTGGCGTCGAGCGGAAGAGAGAAAGGGAGGAGAAAGGAAAAAGAGAAAAAAAAGAAAAAAGAAAAAATATAGGTGGGGTCCAGTTTGGAAGGTGGATGGGGGCTCCAAAACTTGAGGCTGTAAGGAGATAGTTTGGGAGCCAATGCATTTTGCATGTCCAAATAGGGTTCCTACTGGAGTAAATTTTTTTTAATTGACATATAAAATTTGAAGTAGAAGACTATATGCATGTTCTTGCTGGAGATGCTCTAATGCACAAAGCACACAACGACTCTGTCTGTTCAGTATGTAAACCTTCCTCAGAGTGGCCAAAAGAAGTAAAGTAATGCACGGCTGCAGACTACATTACCAAGGTCTGGAATTGCTTGCAGATTAGTACTCGATTATCTGCAGAACAAGTGCCGTCCTTCAGAAATTGAGTGCCCATGCCTGGCTCCGCCCGTGGCGGTACTAACATCTTTTGTTTTACCGGTTTCCTATGCTCAAGACAACTCGGGAAATGAATCATAGCAGGGATTGGCAGCATTTGAAGTCTAATTCGTATTGCACTAGCTCCTTTTGTCGCTTCTCAGGCTCTCAGAGGACGTTCCTCACCTGTTCATTGTCGACGTATAGCATATCTAGAAAATCCAGTATCTTTTTGCTCGGTTTCTCATACACACAACACAACACAATTTTGTCAAAGAATCATAGCAGGGACGGCTTAGAGAGGCGGCAGAGCGCAACAATTTGACATGATGATTTTTTTTTCTCCGATGATCGGAGGCCGGAGGAGTTGATGAATGGATTGCAAGGCTTCCATCAAGGGAGAAAGGAGACGGGTGAGGATAGGATCTGATTTTGACGCCTGCGCCATGCATGCTAAAAATATGAGTTTTAGTCTTTATAACTTATAACTAGCAAAGTGTTCGTGTGTTTCTACGGGTTTTAAAAATAAACTTATTTTTATAAGTAAAACGTATGTAAGCTTTGACACTTTTTTCTCAATCGTCGAAACCTTCTTACAACTCATTCACCTTCACCAAAGATTTTTTGCTGAGAGATCAGATCTGTCTGACCCTCTTCCTCAATAATGTTGCTACATGCATAAATTACAATATATATTATCCAAAGATTCTCTTTAATTTGATGTCTATAAGTAATGTGAAAAAAATAGTGTTATAGTATACAAATAATTACGAACATGCTTGTCTTGTAGTCTTGCGGCACAATATAATAGGTAGTTTGAGTGATGGTCCTTACTGGCTCAATGTTTTTACAAAAACCGCTAGCTCATATCTAAAAACAAAAATTAGTAAAAATTCATGCAGCAGTCATTGGCTCTTTTCCTAAACTCATTACTCTCGTGAACACTCTATGTACGATTATCTGATTAGCATAGTCAGCTCCAACACCATCATCCTGCTTGTTGTCATGTTCTAGCACTATAGCTTGTGCACTCGACATCCGATGTGGCCATGAAAATTGATAAAAAGCTTGTATAATAAGGCACTGACTTGTCTTGCTTGCGAAGCTATCAGAGCGCTCGAAGGTGATGTCGTCCCTGAAGATCATGCATACCACAATGCAACTTCAAACCTCCACTGTAACTCATCAATTGTTCATCATCAATCACCCATGGTGCAAATTCACTCATGGTCTCTCAAAAGATGTTGGCCCTCGATTTGAGCTAAAGCACAAGATTCATCTTACGATCACACCAGCTCAGAGGCGCAACCATGCTCCTCTTGGCGATGCAGAACAAGTCCACCACAACAATAGGTTTGCCGTCCACAGGAAACCATGGAGGGTATAGTATCTCGATATGAGGTCACATGAAGCCAAAAACTTTTTCGTCTGTGGAGGTGCTCGTCCTAAGCACGGGAGAGGGTCAATATTTTACTAACTGTCGGGCAGAGGAAACAATTTTTTGAATGTATATGTTTCTACCTGGAAACAATGTTTTGCTTATGGAGCATCAGTTGGAGTTTGCCTAGCTGAGAAAGCAAAAATCTTCTACTCTTCACGCACTATTGCTTCAGGACGAGAGGAACTGGAAGAAAAAAAAAAAAAGAACAAAGAGGCAATCTAAAATCCGATCTCGCAATCCATCCATCTCGCAACTTAGCAGCATCACCAAAATTAATTTGATCCGCCTGCCGTCTTCATTAGTCAAAACTGGAGCATCTAGCTTGTCGAGTATCACCACAAGGACAAGAAGCATGGATTTTTCTCTTGCCTCCAAGATCCAACTTCCTCGTTGCATAAAACTCATACTGTCATACTATGCGCCGTGAGTGGATCAAGCAAAAGATCAGAAGCGGCATCGATTAGGATCAAGGGCTCTACGCAGCAGGACTCCTTTCTCTGCAGCTGGAGCAAGCCTTGTCAGAGCAAGCCGTCGCTGCCGCGTCGCCACCAATGGTGACAGCTTCGTGGCCAAATCCAGGTGTTTTGTTAGGGCCCTTTACTCTGTCCCAACTCCTAGCCGCCGCAGTGCTGGAGGGCAGAAGCGTCGACTGCCAGAAACGATGTCATTAGGAGATCCGTGACCGCGAGAGCCGTCGATTGCCACAGACTATGCGCACAAAGGGCGATTGGCCTTGACCCGGGGAGCACGAACCCTCCTCCTCCTCTTGAGAGGACGACACAGTTTTCTTTTCTCATTTAATTACCTCTACTTAGAAAACTTACACTGATAAATAGACAGTCTAATTAATAACGTTTGGATGTTCTTAGGGCAGGAGGCAGATTTTTTGAGAAAGAGACGACTGCACCTAATTTAATAATAGTAGAGATAATAATATATATTTAATCTACTTTACTCCGGAACACTGAAACCTACGACTGGGAAACTCTCACATATTTTAACGGAAAATTTCGTAAACTTAAATCACGATCACGAGCGAGGAGCATTTCTCACGTTTCGCAAATTTCGCCCGGCCGTTTCGAGTTTCGACGGACGGCCGTTTCGACTTTTCCACGGACCCAACATGTCAGTGACCCAGTCTCCATCGCTTTCGCCCCCCAAACCCTCCCTCTCCCCCGCCGCCTGCCCTCCGCCGGCGATGCCCCAGCTCCACCCGCTCCCCGCCGGCCTCAGCATCCTCGCGTGATTGGTCCACCGGGACGCGCGACGAGGGTCACCTGAGAGATGGCGGCGGTGGGCGCGTGCGACCGCTGCCGTGAAGATCAGCTGTACCTCGAATGCTGCAGCGGGGGCATCCTCCTCGGCTCTGCCCGCCCCGGGGCCCACATCCCCGATGGCGACGAGGACAGGATCAGCGCCCTTCCCGACGACATGCTCCTTCAGGTTCTTTCCCGCCTCCGCTGCGCCCGCGCCGCCGCGCACACCGGCCTGCTCGCGCGCCGGTGGCGCGGCATCTGGGCCCGCCTTCCCAAGCTCGTCTTCCACTGTACCGGACCGGATCTGCTCGACGCCGCGCTCGCCCAGGTCGCCCGCCCCGTGCCGTCGCTCCTCGAGATCGACATCCCCGGCCACCACATGCTCGAACCGGCGCGCGTCTCCTCGTTGCTCCACACCGCCGCGGCTCTGGCGCCGGTGGATCTCGTGGTCCACGTATATTCAGGCTACCCGCGCGATGCCGTCGAGCTGCCCTGCTTTGACCGCACCACTTCTATCAAGCTGGAGGTGCCTTGCGTCATATTAACACTACCACCCGCAGGACCAACAATTGAAACAAAAACTTGTGATAATAAAGTAGAAGCCAGAAAGATTCACTGTATATGGATTTCATAAAGAAACTCAAAACTGTTGTATAATTTAAGCAACCATGTTTGTTATTTCACCTAGCATTAGAGTCAACATGTTTTGCAACAATCAAACACCAATCTAGCTATTTTGGCGATCTTACAGGAAGGAACAACATACATAAAAGGAATGATTGTATTTGTCATTTTTCTTTCCTGATGCTGTTTATTTTCTTTCCTAGTTCGTGAGGGTAGTTACTATCTAAGATGAGCTGATACTACTTCACATTTTTGCCATCCGATGCAAAATTATATCGTCAGATACTGTAGATCAGTACAAAGAAAAAACTGATGCTAAAGTGAATAAGTATACATATAAACAAATGTCACCAAAACATTAGGGCTACTTACCTTATGTTGATGAACAACTGCTCCTCACGCATGGTGGCTCATAGCACTGGGACAATGCAGGGTCAGACTACATCAATGTATTGGAGATAGAGAGTCAATTGTCTTAACATGTCAATGCTATTTCAAAAATTCACAGACAATATGAACATGAGTACATGAGTTAGGAAATAGAAAAATAATAATAACAAGTTGCTATATATGAGAAATCATAATAGCATTGTATTACTTCAATGAAAGAGTAGGCCAGAAATCATCAAGTCCCAGATGGTGTAGAATAATTGGATCCAGAGCAGAGGATAAATGGTACACCAATCGTCTCATGACTTAAGCAAGCATGTGGACACAAGGATTGGATTATCGAGGATAACATCAAAGCTTGATACAAAATTTAGAATTATTAACATCTGCCAACCGGAAAAATGTGTTATCACCTTAGTAACATCTGCCAACAGGTCACACTCAGTGGCACTCCTTATTGTTTTTCCTCAGTCCAGATCTGATGGCCTCGTCAGGTGAAGTCTCCTACAGGGATCAACCATCAGGTGAAGGAATGGGTACAGACCGCAAAAGAAAAGGATGAAACAAGTCGCAAAATGCAGATATAGGAACATGGAAAATTAAAAGGGGAACAACCCATAAATAAGAGCTGAATTGTATAAGCTTTCAAACTGGAATGGCCAAAAGCAATGTGGTAAGAAGTTTATCCAGGGCCTTCCGGCAAAAATTTGGGACCCTGTACAAAATGAAAACTGGATGAGCAATTCTCTAGATCCTAAAAAGGAACAAAACAATAGTCAACATATTTCATATACAAATAGGAGCTACAAAGACATGGGGCGAACAAAACATTAGCGGTCACATGTGACTGCTATTATCACATGAAACTTCCATCAGAATAATATAGCTTTACATGAAACCATTTTATTAAATTATAACCAGCACCAGATAGACAGGTTTGGAAGCATAGACAGTAGCACATAGAGAGATCAATTTTTGGTACAAGCATATAGGCAACTGTAGTAATACCTGCATTCTGCTAAAACCTGGACGACTATAATCACCCTCTCAAAAAAAATATATATAAAATACAGCTAGGGGAGAACATCTCCCAAAAAAACTGACATTCGAAGCATTTTTATTTAATTGCTTTCACATAGCATATTTTTTTGTAATCAATCCTCACAATGAGATGAATTTTAGTTGATGAAAAAAAACATTAACAAATTACAGGATTAACTTATTATTTCCTTTCTAATCCAATAAAACAACTTCTAAATTTGACATCACAGGTTATCAAACTGGTACACTAGATGAACTGAAAGCAGCATGGCAATGGAGGCACAATCAACCCATAGTTTTAGTTGATGCCCATATAGATCGATTTATGAACTCAGTAACTCACTGTGAATGAAGCCCTAAAAGCATTGTGGTACAGCACCTCATTGGCCAGTATCTATGGGAAACGTTATCACACAAGGTATGGATCTGTTGCGTGGAGCCAAGAAACAAACCTTTAGAAGATCCATCCTAGAGAAGAGATGCTCATATATGCTATAAGTTGTCGATGATGAAGGGAACTTGACGAAATATGCACTAGCCGTCTAGTCTCTCACTCTCATCTACGCCGTGGCTTCTGTTTTCACCGTTGCCATGTGCATCCACCTGGATCTTGTCCCAAGTTCGGGAGTTTTCAATTGGGCCTCGAGCAGTGGCCAAATTTTGTGACGACTCTCTAGTGGCGTTTCCAAAATTTTACCGAAGGGTATGCCACACTAAAAAAATATATTTGCTGATATTTAAATACAAGAAGTGTATATATTATTGTAATACAAATAATTTAACCATAGGAAGTGAAACTTAAAAGATGTTTATTATACTATTTGTTCGGCCTACGTTTTCTAGTTGCTATGAAATTCTCAATTAATACTTCTTCCACTTCGAAGAAATTGTCTCTAATTGTCTCTCACAATATATGTGACAGACAATCATCCTAAGGACTATCATCCATTATATTTATTAACTTAAATTTTGACTAAACTCAATACAGAAAACATCCTTTCAACAACAAAAAAAATGCAATGTCCCCATCTTGCATCATAGTTCAAATAATTCTACAGACAAAAAAGAGAAACAAATCAGCAATCAACCTATTTTATTATTCCTACGTTATCAAATTGGAATTTTTGCATACCTTGTAATTTGGTCGAGCCGTAAGTCGTGCACAAGCCGCAGCACAACACTGGCTGCCCGCACCTCGCTGGATGCCTGATGGGATCTAGGGACTCGCTAGGCGTCCGCGGTGTTGCTCACAAGGCAAGCTAGCCAGGCGTCCGCTCACCTTGGTCTCATAGCCGATGTTAGCCTATTGGCATGGACCAAATCGAGAAAGGCAAATGAAATCAAGGTCTAAGACTTGAAAATAAAAAAGGGTAGCAAGGCATCAATGGGGAAATCGAAGATTAGGGAGAGAAGAACGCACCTAACATCCATCTCGATGTTGGCTCCACGTTGGCGGCCACTTCACTGCTGCCGCCGTACGACTTGATGTGGAAGAATGACCGGTTGAGGCTGTGCAAAGGCAACAATAGTGCCTAGGGTTTGTGGAGGCCGAGATGGTAGTGGGTCTGCGAGCATGTAGAGTCAATGGCGAATGGCACATCGATCTAGCATTGATATGGTCGGCGAGGAAGTGGAGCGCGCCCGTCATCTCCAACTGAGCGCACAGTTGATGCCGCATTGTGACCTTGTTAGAAACCTCTCGCCGTCCACCATAGGCAGTTGATGCCGGCCTCGACGGCCCGCAACAATTGCGGCAGCGGCAACGGCTCAAGGGGGGATAGGGTTGCTCGATGGTGATGGGGCCGGAGGACACAACACGTTGATTCAGCTAGAAGCAACCTCACATCGTCCACCACAGGCAGTCGATGCCAGCCTCGGCGGCCTGCAACGATTGCGGCAGCGGCAACGGCGGCGGCTCAAGGCGGGTAGGGTTGTTCCATGGTGATGGGACTCAAGGACACAACACAACGATTTGGGTGGAAGGTTAATTAGGGAAGGCTGTGGGGAGTGCATGTTTAGGTCTAGTGGGTGTGGGTGGGGGCTAGCTAGAGGTGGGTGAAAAAAGTTTGGTTGACACAAGACTGTGGGGGTGTCAACTTGTGTAACCTTTTGTTACATATCCAAAACGTGTGGTTAGATCTGGTGGATCCATTTTAATCAAAGGGTGGAGGTTAATGGGTACAAGATTTCGCAGGTGGGAAAACATTTGGCAGGAACTCGTTCTTTATTAGTTTAGATATACTATTTCTTCGTAAACATTTCTACACTTGTTCTTTCATTTGAAAGAAAAACTCTCCCACCCAAATTCCAACGTATGATTTTACAGTTTTTGTTTAATTGGATAATGATTTCAAAAAGAAAAACTGAACATGCGAATAACCAGGAGTCCATCGCCCAAATTTCAATTTGGTTTTTGACAAGCGAACAACCAGGAGTTGAACCATTTCTTTGTCGCGCGAATAACCAGGAGTCAGCTGCCGTTTCTTTTTCACAGGGCATCGGCGGCGGGTGGTCTCCAAGCACCGGTGACTGAGGGCAGGGCGGCGACCTGGGAGGCGGAGCTCCCATTTGGCACGGAGGCGACCGGTGAGGTGTGGCTTCAGGTATTTTTTGCACCTCCGAAAACAATACTTCCTCCGTTCCAAAATTGTTATCGCCATTGACTTTTTTCGCTACCTTTGACCATTTGTCTTATTCAAATTTTTTTAAAAAATATCATATATTTTTTTATAATTTGTTTTATTACTAGATAAAATTTAAATATAACTCATAACTTTTCATATTTGAATAAATACTTTGAATAAGATGAATGGTTAAAGATCATAAAAAAAGTCAATGACAACAACAATTTTGAAACGGAGGGAGTACACTTGTTCATCTTGCCGCCAGTGCTTGGAGCAACTACTAGCCACCGCCGACAATGAGATGAAGTGCTGCTAGCCACTGTCGCTAGCTAGTTAGGACAAACTCATGCTTTGCTGTGTTATTAGAAGTAGTTGTGTATGGTAATTGTTTTCCTGGTAGGTGTAAATATCTTGTTGGTGTAAATTAATGGTTGGTGCAAAAACTGTAACTATAGTAGGTGAAAACAATATACTTGGTATAAATAGTATACTAGATAAACCCTAAACCCTATTATACTTGGTGAAAATAGTATAATTTGTGAAAATAGTATAATTTGTGAAAATAGTATACTAAGTATAAATAGTATACATGGTATAAATAGTACATTCGGTGAAAATAGTATACTAGGCAAAAGAAAAACAAATGGCAAAATTCAAAGGGTATTTAGAAAAACAGAAATTTCAAAACAAACTAATATATAGATAATTGAAATTGAAAAGAACTATCTTTTCTGTATACTTTCAGATGAAAAATAAAAGGATGTCGAATTTTAACAGTAACATCATGTTGGATCGATTCCATTTGAATTGGCACTTTCTCCATCATGACTCATGGGAGGAGACATTGGCAAATAGTATACTGATGAGGACATCAACGACATACGAATAATGGCGACGGAAGATGGCGCGCCAAACCAAGCTGTCACGCTTCCACCTCTCGTCGTCGCGCCTCCTCGAGTTACGGATCCATCTTCTAACGAGACGACGACGTACAAGGGCCCAATCACTAGAGCTCGAGCCCAGGAATTGAAGACGGTTTTGATGCTAAGGAACGACGGCCCAGGATGATGTCGCCCGAAGGCCCACGTGGCCCAAGTCGCACGACTCCCTCTCCACCGCGCGCCTCTCCACTTCAGCCGGCCCTAGATGCCTCGTCCTCCCCCTATATAGTCAAGGGCTGCGCCCCTTGTAATCTTTGAGTTTTGTTTTAAGTTTAGCTTAGCTATACATCCGTCTCTCGACGTGAATTCAGAACTCCACCTTCGTGCAATACATCAGATTGCTCGCCTCTAATTCTTGCTCGTTCTTCGATTGCGCGTAAGAATTGATCCTCGTGATCAGGTTGATCTTGTTTACCGCAAGGTTAATATCCTCCGGAAGTTGGTTCAGCGATTGCATTGGCGCTTCGGCTTGCTCGTCGTAGTCGGATCGTGAGAGTCAACATCCACCAAATCGAAGTTATCTCCACTCGCCGAAAGATCAGGCACTCTATACCTATCAAGTGGTATCAGATTCCAGTGTTTCTCGGTGAGTTTTATCCAAGTCCACATAAACCAAAAATTACAAAAAAAAAAAGTTTACCCCAGTACGGTTTTGAGCCTCGCACTTTCGTTCAATAATTTGCGTTGTTGAGTTTTTGTGCTTTCGCTTTTGATCGTTGCTGGTACACTGTGTTTCATCGTTTTCTTCCTATCATCGTCGTATCCTTCCGCCGTGCCGCGTGTTTTCACCACCACAGTTTGCTTTCCGCCGCATCTGTTTATCCTGTCTCGCTTGCCAAATTTATCCGCTGCACCGTGAGTCCGGGTCAATCACTGCCTCGACGATCGAGTCCTACTCGGTTACGTCGTGTCCCGCTCGCCTCGCTGATCGAGTCCTACTCGGTTACGTCGTGACCCGCTCGCCTCGCCCTGTGTTTAGTTCTGTTCGGCTTCGTGTGTCCCGCTCGCCTCGCTGATCGAGTCCTACTCGGTTACGTCGTGACCCGCTCGCCTCGCCCTGTGTTTGTTTCTGCTCGGTTTCGTTTGTTCCTACTCTAGAGAGAGAGAGAGAGAGAGAGTATCATTTTATTACCGTTCTACCCCTGCCTCAAAAAAAAAAGTGCTTGTGCTTAATTGCTTGTTTGAGGTCTCATTGTTTATATTTTCAGCAAAAAGTATTAAAAAAAAGAAAAAAAAAGAAAAAAAAAGAGAAAAAAAAGGAAGAAAAAAAAAGAGAAAAAAAAAAGAGCGGCCGAGCAACACAGGCGACGCGTTCTTGCTGCACTTTGTTTTGATCCTTTTTTTTCCTTCCTCTTGCACTTGTACCGGCAGCAATCTTTTCGTGTTTAGCACCATTATTCAGCTTTGCAGTTATTGTTTGAATTGTGCTAACCCTTGGATTGAGTGCAGCCTCCTAGCCCCACAAATTTTCTACTACGAGCAGGTTTTTGTTTCACCACGCAATCGCTCCTCCAATCTTCCACCGGTTTTACCTGTGGTTGCAGTTCACGCTTGCGTGCTTGGTAAGGACGGGTAAGAATTTGATAACAGCTTTTTGATTAAGCTTTTCACCCACCACTCACCTCTCGTTGTAGGATCCTGCTTTTTGTATTGCTTGTGTTTCTATGGCAGAAAATAGCTCGAAGTCGGAGGAGCTCACCCTCCAGGATGTCCAGGCACAGGTTGACGGTCTACAAAACGACATGAAGACGATGCACGAGAGACTTGACTCTACGGTCACTTCGTCGAATGAGCGTTTTGATCAACTGAACCTCGCTGATACGGCTGCCCGCACCACGCTCGCGACGATCATGACTCGTCTTGAGGCCATGTCGACGCAGCTTGGGACCATGACGACGCAGCTCACGGAGTTGCAACAGGCACATGACTACGGCGCCGACACCGAGCAGGACGACGACAATCGCCGTGGTCGTGCTCGTAGGGTACGTGTTCCTATTAATGATTCTTTTGCCAAAATAAAATTTCGTATTCCCACTTTTAATGGCAAATATGATCCGGGTGCTTATCTTGATTGGGAATTAGAGGTTGAACAAAAATTTGCATGCCATGATATTCCTGCTAATTTACAAGTTAAGGCTGCTATTAGTGAATTTACTGAATTTGCTTTACTTTGGTGGCGTGAGTATAGACAAAGATATCCTGATAATATTCCAGCCACTTGGACGGCATTAAAAGCTGCTATGCGTCATCGTTTTGTGCCGTCATATTATGCTAGAGATTTGCTTAATCAAATGCAGCGTTTTCAACAAGGTTCACTTTCCGTAGAGGATTATTATCAAGCTTTGCAAAAGGGTATGATTCGCTGTGGTTTAGTTGAACTGGATGATGCTGCTATGGCTCGCTTTAGGGGTGGGTTAAATCGTGAAATTCAGAATATTCTTGATTATAAGCATTATGATGATATGACCACCTTATTTGAATATGCTTGTAAAGCTGAACGTGAAGTGCAGGATCGACAATCTTCGTCAAGACCTAACATTTTTGTAGGGTCCAAGACGCCTTCAGCTCCACGGTCGACACCTCCTTCCACGTCGCGCGACCACTCCTCGACCACGTCCAAGTCGAGTGCTCCATCCACGGCCAAATCTGCCTCGTTCGTGCCGTCCTCCTCGTCGTCTGGACGAGCTCGTGATATTCAGTGTCACCGTTGCCGAGGATTTGGTCATGTGATACGTGATTGTCCAAATAAACGAACTATGTTGATTCGTGACGACGGTGGATATTCTTCTGCTAGTGATTCTGAGGATATTCAGCAGACTATGCTTGCCACTAATCATGCAGATAATACAGAGCTTCATGTCGACTCTAGTGCCGCCGACAGGTATGCCACTCTTGTTGTGCAGCGTGTTCTTAGTACACAGGTCGTTCAGGATGAAAAGCATCAGCGCCACAACATTTTTCATATCAAAGGCGTTGTGCAAGAACGAGCGGTCCGTATAATCATTGATGGTGGCAGTTGCAACAATTTGGCTAGTACGACCTTGGTGGAGCAGTTGTCATTGCCAACAAGGAAGCATCCACATCCTTATCACGTTCAATGGCTCAATGATGGCGGCAAAATAAAGGTAACGCGCTCGGTACGTGTTCCTTTCTCTCTTGGCGCCTATTCTGATTTTGTAGATTGTGATGTTGTTCCAATGGAAGCATGCTCTTTGTTGCTTGGCCGTCCTTGGCAATATGATGTTGATAGTGTTCATCATGGTCGCTCCAATTATTATTCCTTCATGTTCAAGGGTCAGAAAATTGTTATTCATCCTATGACACCTGAACAAGTCCTTAAAGATGATATTGCTCGAGCGACAAAAGCTGCAAAATTGGTTACATCGCCTCCTGTTACACCTGTTCAACATGAGATCAAATTGAATAACCCTATCTTGCTTGCTACACGTGCTGATTTTGATGAATTACATGATGCTAATCTGCTTTGCTATGCGCTAGTTTGCTCTCGTATGCTTGTTTCACTAGATGAGGCGCCTATGTTGCATATTCCTCCTGTTGTTGCTAACCTTTTGCAGGACTATAAAGATGTTTTTCCCGCTGAATTGCCGCCGGGTCTTCCTCCTATTCGTGGCATAGAACATCAGATTGATTTAATTCCAGGCGCACAGCTTCCTAATCGCGCCCCGTACCGCACAAATCCTGAGGAGACGAAAGAAATTCAGCGTCAAGTGCAGGCATTGCTTGATAAAGGTTACATTCGTGAGTCTCTCAGCCCTTGTTCGGTTCCTGTTTTGCTTGTTCCTAAGAAAGATGGTTCTTGGCGTATGTGTGTAGATTGTCGTGCAATTAACAATATTACAATTCGTTATCGATATCCTATACCACGCCTTGATGATATGCTTGATGAACTTAGTGGTGCCACAATTTTCTCTAAGGTTGATTTACATAGTGGTTACCATCAAATAAGAATGAAATTAGGAGATGAATGGAAAACGGCTTTTAAAACTAAATTTGGCTTGTATGAATGGTTGGTTATGCCGTTTGGATTGTCTAATGCTCCTAGCACTTTTATGCGCTTAATGAATGAAGTTCTTCGGTCTTTCATTGGAATATTTGTTGTTGTCTATTTTGATGATATCCTTATATACAGCAAATCCATAAATGAGCATTTAGATCATTTGCGTGCTGTTTTTGATGCTTTGCGTGCTGCTCACTTGTTTGGGAACATGGAAAAATGCACTTTTTGCACGCAACGTGTTTCGTTTCTTGGATATGTTGTTACTCCACAGGGCATTGAGGTCGATAGCAGCAAGGTGGACGCCATTCAGAGTTGGCCCCAACCGACGACGGTCACACAGGTTCGCAGTTTTCTTGGTCTTGCAGGCTTCTATCGTCGTTTTGTGCGAGATTTCAGTTCTATTGCTGCACCATTACATGAGCTGACCAAGAAGGGTGCGCCATTTGAGTGGGACGCACCACAAGACGACGCATTCAACACTTTAAAGGAACGGTTAACTCATGCTCCTCTCTTACAATTGCCTAATTTTGATAAAGTGTTTGAATTGGAATGTGATGCTAGTGGAATTGGTTTGGGTGCAGTTTTGTTGCAAGATCATAAACCCATTGCTTATTTTAGTGAGAAGTTAAGTGGTGCTGCTCTAAAATATTCCACTTATGATAAAGAACTTTATGCTTTAGTAAGAACTTTGCAAACATGGCAGCATTATTTATGGCCTCGCGAATTTATTATTCATTCTGATCATGAGGCTTTGAAACATATTAGAACCCAAACTAATCTGAATCGTCGACATGCTAAATGGGTTGAATTTATTGAATCTTTTCCATACATCATTAAACATAAAAACGGGAAGGAAAATGTGATTGCCGATGCTTTGTCTCGTCGTTTTGTGATGCTGTCCCAATTAGACTTTAAAATCTTTGGTTTGCAAGCTTTGAAAGATCAATATGTGAATGATGCTGATTTTCATGATATTATGATGCATTGTAAGGATGGCAAACCTTGGGGCAAATTTCATATGCAGGATGGGTTCCTGTTTCGTGCTAACAAGCTGTGTATTCCAGCTAGCTCGGTTCGTCTTTTGTTGTTACAGGAGGCGCATGGAGGTGGTCTTATGGGTCACTTCGGAGTTTTCAAGACACATGAGGTGTTGGCCGACCATTTCTTTTGGCCACGGATGCGCCGTGATGTTGAGCGCCTTGTTGCACGCTGTACTACATGTCAAAAAGCTAAATCTCGTTTGGGTAATCATGGTTTGTATATGTCCTTGGCTGTTCCCTCTTCTCCTTGGCTTGATATTTCGATGGATTTTGTTTTGGGATTGCCTCGCACTAAGAAGGGGAGGGACAGTATTTTTGTGGTTGTTGATCGTTTCTCTAAAATGGCTCACTTTATACCTTGTCATAAAACTGATGATGCCTCAAATGTTGCTGAATTGTTCTTTAGAGAGATTGTTAGATTGCATGGAATTCCTAAAACAATTGTCTCTGATCGTGATGCTAAGTTTCTTAGTCATTTTTGGCGTTCTCTTTGGAATAAATTAGGAACTAAGCTACTGTTTAGTACTACTTGTCATCCTCAAACTGATGGGCAAACTGAGGTAGTAAATAGAACTTTGTCTGCTATGCTTAGAGCTGTTTTAGATAAAAATTTGAGACGCTGGGAAGATTGTTTACCTCATGTTGAATTTGCTTATAATCATGCTACACATTCTGCCACTAAGATGTGTCCTTTTGAGGTTGTTTATGGCTATGTTCCTAAGGCGCCTATTGATTTGTTTGCTATTGATGCTGAGGATGAACCACATCTTGATGCTCTTGCTCATATTGATCACATGAAACAATTGCATGAAGAAACACAACACAACATTGCCATTGCTAATAAAAAGTATC
Organism: Eleusine indica; assembly: GCA_030378355.1. Taxonomy (NCBI): domain Eukaryota; kingdom Viridiplantae; phylum Streptophyta; class Magnoliopsida; order Poales; family Poaceae; genus Eleusine; species Eleusine indica. The sequence continues at coordinate 35,238,824 of CM059500.1, forward strand.
AAGTTGCTGGTAGTAAAGGTAGAAAACATATTTCTTTTGAACCTGGTGATTTGGTTTGGTTGCACTTGCGTAAAGATAGATTACCTACTTTGCGTCGTTCTAAACTGATGCCTCGTGCTGCTGGTCCTTTTAAAGTGCTAACCAAGATTAACGATAATGCTTATGTTCTTGACTTGCCCATGGAGTTTGGTGTTTCCACTAGTTTTAATGTTGCAGATTTGAAACCATACTTGGGTGAGGATGATGAGTTGCCGTCGAGGACGACTTCACTTCAAGAAGGGGAGGATGATGAGGACATCAACGACATACGAATAATGGCGACGGAAGATGGCGCGCCAAACCAAGCTGTCACGCTTCCACCTCTCGTCGTCGCGCCTCCTCGAGTTACGGATCCATCTTCTAACGAGACGACGACGTACAAGGGCCCAATCACTAGAGCTCGAGCCCAGGAATTGAAGACGGTTTTGATGCTAAGGAACGACGGCCCAGGATGATGTCGCCCGAAGGCCCACGTGGCCCAAGTCGCACGACTCCCTCTCCACCGCGCGCCTCTCCACTTCAGCCGGCCCTAGATGCCTCGTCCTCCCCCTATATAGTCAAGGGCTGCGCCCCTTGTAATCTTTGAGTTTTGTTTTAAGTTTAGCTTAGCTATACATCCGTCTCTCGACGTGAATTCAGAACTCCACCTTCGTGCAATACATCAGATTGCTCGCCTCTAATTCTTGCTCGTTCTTCGATTGCGTGTAAGAATTGATCCTCGTGATCAGGTTGATCTTGTTTACCGCAAGGTTAATATCCTCCGGAAGTTGGTTCAGCGATTGCATTGGCGCTTCGGCTTGCTCGTCGTAGTCGGATCGTGAGGGTCAACATCCACCAAATCGAAGTTATCTCCACTCGCCGAAAGATCGGGCACTCTACACCTATCATATACTTGGTGCAAAACCGTGAGTATACTAAGTGTAAATAGTATACTTGGTAAAAATAGTATATTATGTGAAAATAGTGTACTTGGTATAATAGTATACTAGGTGAAATAGTATAATCGGTGAAAATAGTATACTTGGTGCAAAAATCGTGAGTATACTAGGTGAAAATAATATACTTGGTATAAATAGAATACTTGGTGAAAATAATATGCTCGGTGTAATATAATGGTTGGTGCAAAAATCATGGGTGAAAATTCTTTATTATCTATATGTACAAATATTAGTTGGTGTAAATTTGTGATAGGTGTAAAACTTCCTGATTGTTTGTTTTAGGAAATGGTGAATATAAAATCTTCAAAGGTTGGTCGTGTGAAGGGTGATAAGGATTCCCTGAAGGAAAAGAACGGTGGGAGTCCAAAGTGTGAGGAGCAACCTCATCCCGATCATCATCTTTGGGAGGATTAGGTATTTGCACCCCGTAAAAACTCATGCTTTGTTGTGTTAGTAGTAGTTGTGTAATTAGCAGTAGTTGTGTATAGCTGGTAATTGCTTTCCTGGTAGATATAGATACCTTGTTGGTGTAAATTAATGGTTGGTGCAAAAACATTGAGTATACTAGGTGAAAATAGTATACTTGGTATAAATAGTATACTAGGTAAACCCTAAACCCTAGTATACATGATGAAAATAGTATAGTAGGTATATATACTATACTAGGTATAAATGGTACATTCGACTATACCTGGCCATTGGGCCATGCCGAGCCGGACTGGCACGAGCCCGCAACGGGTCAGGCCATTTGCTTAACGGGCCAATACGACCCGTCTTGCTAACGGGCTATGTCATGCCGGCATGACGGGCCTATGGCCGAGCCCAAGCATGACACAGACTGTTTTAAACAGACCGGGCCGGCCCGTCAGCACGACAGGCCTTTCGTGCCAGGCCGACCCAAGCACACCTCTGTAAAATAAGCAAAAAACCCCACATTCAAACAAAATTCTCCGAGAAGAGTCGATCCGGATCTGTGGCTGGGGACTCGGAGTCGGAAGCAGGCGAGACGTCGAGCAGTCGAGTGACGGCGAGTGAAGGGGACAAGGGAGACGAGGCCAAGTTGCGACGGTGGGCAGAAGGGAGGGGAGGGCAACGGCGAGTCGTCGACTGGGCGGAGGCGATGGCGAGGCGAGAGGAGGCGAGACGTCGAGAACTCGAGCGGCGGCGGGTGGAGGGGACAGAGGAGGCGAGGCCAAGGAGCCGTGGCAGGCGGAAGGGAGGGGAGGGCGACGGTGAGTCGGTGACTGGGCGGAGGCGAAGGCGAGGCGGGAGGAGGTGAACGACCGCAGTTGCTGCGCGGAGGCAGAGGGGCGAGAGAGTGAGGGTGAGGCCGGCTAGGGTTTGGGCGATAGGGATTGGGGTATATATTTGGTAGGCCAGGTGAGGGGTAAATGGGCCATCTGGGCCGTGCCTGTGCTGGGCCAGCCACCATGGGCTAATTGGACACCCTGAGGGGCTGATCAGGTCGATGCTAACGAGCCATGCTTGGGCCGGCCTGACGGGCCTAAGGCCAGGCCCAAGCATGACCCTCACGGGCTTCAAGTCGGCACGACCCGTTAGTGTTCATCCTAGGCCGTGCTTGGGCCGGGCCAATAAAGACGGGCTTCATGCCGGACCGTTTAGCCTGGCCCAGATGGCCAGGTATACATTCGACGAAGATAGTATATACTAGGTGAAAATAGTATACTATTGAAGGATGTAAATAGTTGTTTGGTGTAGATAACTGTTGGTGTGAATAGCTGGTAAGGTTATTCCTTTAGGTGTAGATACATTATAATTGTAAATTATAGGTTTGGATACCTTATCGGTGTAAATTTCTGGTTCCTGTAGTATAAACTTGTGATGCTTTTGCTGATTTTTTGTTTTAGAAAATGAAGAATAAATACTCAAAGCATCAGAAAAAAATCTTCAAAGGATGATGTTGAAAAGGATGATGAGAAAGATGATGGCAATCGAAAGGAACAAGTATTGGCATCCTCGAAAAACAATACACTAGTTCATCTCGCCGGCAGTGACATGAAGTGTTGCTGGCCACCGCCGTCGGCTAGTTAGGCAAACTCATGTTTTGTTGTGTTAGCAGTAGTTGTGTATAGCTGGTAATTTCTTTCATGGTAGGTGTAGATACATTGTCGCTGTAAATTAATGGTTGGTGGAAAAATCTAGTTAGGGCAAACTCATGCTTTCCCGTGGTTATATTGTACGATGTAAATAGCTGTTGGGTGTGAATAGCTGGTAAGGGTTTTCCTGGTAGGTGTAGATACATTATCGGTGTAAATTTGAGGTATGTAGATAACTTATAGGTGTTGATTTAAGGTAGGTGTAGATACCTTATAGGCTTAAATTTCTTGTAGGTGATAAACTTATTCCTTTAGTACAAAACTTGTGATGCTATTGTTGATTGTTTCGTGTAGAAATCATTGAAGAACACTTCAGACCCACAGGAGCATGATGCTGGTCATGCAAAGAAATGAAAGAGAGTTGCTGTTGCTGTGCCTAAATCTGAAGAGGTATTTTTTTTTGCAGTAAAAACATCGGAGGAAGGCACTGTCACCTCACCTCCTGCAGTACAAAACTTTTGATGCTTTTGCTGATTGTTTGTTTTAGGAAACAAAGAAAAATGATGATGATGCTTCCTCTTCATTCTCAGATGGAAAAGTCCGATGACAATGTTGCTATGCCTAAATCTGAAGAGGTTTTTTTTCTGCAGTATAAATCTTAAACGTAGGATGAAGGCACTGTCACGTTACCTCCCGCAGTACAAAATTTTTGATGCTTTTGCTGATTGTTTGTTTTAGGAAACAAAGAAAAAGGATGTTGATGCTCCTATTCATTCTTAGACGGAAAAGCCTGATGGCAAGTCAGTGAAATATTCCATGAAGACACGACTTAGTCTAAGATATATGAAGAATTTAATAGATGCTTTATCAAAGGAAGCCGCAGAAGAAGTCACAAGGCTGAAATTTGACAAGTTATTTGACTTAACTTTGGAGTACCTACTGAATCTTGAGTTTCTCGTTACAATTTTGGATCGCTGCAATCGTTTAGGAGGAAATAAAATTGAGTTGGAGATTGATGGAATGAAGTATTATATCACACCAGAGGTGATAGAGGATATTCTTGGTATCTCACATGGATGCATTGTGCCGGGAAAAGATTGGGACAACAAGGTGTCTTGCAAAAAACAGCTCTATGAGTCTCTCGTGTGGAATAAGCAAGATCAGAACAGGAAGATAGTGGAATCGACTTTGGATTATCTCTGTCTATCAATAAAATCAGCAGATTTAGAGTTGGAAGTTAGATGTTTTTTATTATATTTATCAACAAGCTACTTTTGATGACTAATACCAATAATGTTGGTGTAAAATAGATACAATACACTAGTAACATGGACCAATTTAGTAAATTTAATTGGTGCCAATTGGTGTTCAATGAGATGGAAGAATGTTTGAAGGAAAAGAAATGGTGATATACAACAAATTCTTTTATCCCTGGCACATCGTTGTCGTGTTGGTAAGCTCTTTGACAACCTCAACCAAGAAAGCCCCTTGAGAAATTTATTTCTATTTGTCCCATTGTATGCTTAACATCAAAATTTGTCACAATAGATATTTACCTTGATATCATTATCTATGAAGATGGAACAGATCCCTTACCGACTCCCCGTCTCCACTGCTATGATGTTGAGAAAGTTAGGCGCATGTTGAAGGAGAAAGGCAAGAGTTTACCTACGATCAGTTTATACATGTAAGTTATTTACACAGGAAATATTTGCACCCTATAAGTAAAAAATTTCCATGCCATCTTTTGAATTCAACAAAAGGAGGAAAAGTTGAAGAAAAATAAGGATGCCCATCCTCACAAGGTACCGAAGCGCAAGCGCTTCCCCTCAGTTGACGATGATGACTGCTCAACGCTTGATGACAGTTGTTGGCCTGCAGCTGATGAAGATTTTGCGCAGGCTTGTGATCAGTTTCTCACAAAGACCTTCGAACAGGTCAAAATGAAAATGTCCAAAAAAATGCGACAACTTTCATCAGATAGGTAATCTTGCTTATGCTCCTTTATTTAGAATAAAATTTGATTCATCAGATAAGTATCTTGTGTGTAGAAAACATTTGATATCCTGATGGAGCAGAAGAAAGATTACCTATCTGATGAAGGTTGTCGCATTATTTTGAAAATTTTCATTTTGACCTGTTTGAAGGTCTCTATGAGAAACTGAGCTCAAGCCTTCACAAGTTTAAGATTACAGTACCTTCCTCCTACGTTTAAGATTTATACTGCAGAAAAAACCTCTTTTGATTTAGGCACAACAACTCTCTTTCGTTTGATTGCATGACTAACATCATGCTCCTATGGGCCTGAAGTGTTCTTCATTGATTTCTACACCAAACAATCAACAATAGCCATCACAAGTTTTATACTAAAGGAACAAGTTTATCACCTACAAGAAATTTACGCCTATAAGGTTTCTACACCTATCTTAAATCAACACCTATAAATATCTACACTTACCTCAAATTTACACCTATAATGTAAGGACACCTACCAGGAAAACTCTTACCAGCTATTCACACCCAAAAGTTATGATGAGTCCATGGCTCATCAAATCAGTTCTACTATGTACCCTTTCAATAGTTGCAAATATTAGGTAAACGAAGATGATAGTGGCAAGAAGAGGTTGATTATTCAATTTGGTGTATTTCCTATTTCTATGAAAGAATATGTGGACAAAAAACGAAATTGTTTATCACATGGCATTGTGCAACCTGGATGCTGAAAAATATATATGGGTGTCAATTTGCACAAAGAAGTATCTTGCAAACTAAATTGTGAAGGAGCTGAGCTGCAGCGCAAGGAGAAGAAACAACAGAAGAAGTCTAATGCATATATTATAGTGGGTTCCATGCGAGTGTTGATGTGATTAAGTAGGTATATTAGCATTGGCCGGAATATTTTATTATTCTGGTTCGAGTCGGACATGTATGTTGAGTCTGGTCAGGTCAAGTTTGTTTCGGTCATAGTCATATTAGTCGAGTCCAAGTTCATGTATGTTAAGCAAGGATGAATCGATGGGTGGCCTGCGTGCCTTATAACCCAGAGTCGTGCTCATGTATTAGCTTAGGTTTTAATTCGTGTGGTTTACTCCCTGTTGAGCGCTACTCCAGATATCAGATGGCGGCAGTTCCATCTTGAGTATCCTATAGTTCCAGTATTAGATGAAAGTGCGCGATCAGGGTGTTGTAGCATGGGTGCGCTGCTTGGATTTCTGCTGAGAATTCCTCTCTCGCTCTGACCGTGGTCTTCCTAGACACCGGGTGGAGAGTTTCATCTAGTGTTTGAATTGCATATTATTGTAAGTCGATCCCTCTATCTTTACTAAACAATCGTGAGTCAGTTCAATTACTTGAATTCTGCTGTATACTCAGTTTTCAGATTGGTGATCTTGTGTCCCGCTAAGTTATTTGTGAGATGTGAGAAAGTAATCCTTTTGCATACGTTCTATTACCACGGTTGGTGTTAACTGAGTAAACAGATTACTTTATGTGTAAGCATTGTCTTCCTACATGAACTATCATGAGGGGAACTACTATTGATATACTGAAGTAAAAATCTGAGGAATTAATTTTGTGTTATTATTCTTAGTACCGTGAAAGGTTGAGACAAATCTTCGGAAACACATAGTCGTATTCTCATCAAGTTATCTACCCAACAACTTTTTACATCGTACAATATAACCACATGAAAGCATGAGTTTGCCCTAACTAGGTTTTTGCACCAACCATTAATTTACAGTGACAAGGTATCTACACCTACAGGAAAGAAATTGCTAGCTATACACAACTACTGCTAACACAACAATGCATGAGTTTGTCCTAACTAGCCGATGTCGGTGGCCAGCAACACTTCATGTCACCGCCGACGAGATGAACGAGTGTATTGCTTTTTCGGGGATGCCAATACCTGATCCTTTTGGTTGCCATCATCTTTCTCATCATTCTTTTCACCACCGACCTTTGAAGATTTTTTCTGACACTTTGAAGGTCTATATTTCATTTTCTAAAACAAAAAGTCAGCAAAAGCATCACAAGTTTCTACTGCAGGAACCAGAAATTTACACCTACAAGGTATCTAAACCTATAATTTACAACTATAATGTATCTACACCTACCAGGAATAACCTTACCAACTATTCACACCCAACAGTTACTACACCAAACAACTATTTACATCCTTCAATAGTATACTATTTTCACCTATACTATCTTCGTTGAATGTACTATTTATACCTAGTATACTATATATACCTCCTATACTATTTTCACCAAGTATAGTAGGGTTTAGGGTTTACCTAGTATACTATTTATACCAAGTATACTATTTTCACCTATGTAAGGATCGAAGGCGTACCGAGAGGGGAGAGGGGTTGAATCGGTAAGGCGACCACGAATCCGAATACTTCAATTTCACATCACTAAATCTTGGCAATCGTTGCAACCTAACAAATCTAGTAGGCCAAGATCCTACACATGCTAGTGTTTATGATGAAAGCAAATGCGGAAGCTAAACACACTAGCCTATGCAAACCATAATTCAACCTACTCACTAGAGCACACAATTGCGGAATAGTAAAAAGAGGGTCAAGGGATGCTCGTGATTTTTTCCCGAGGTCTCCGAAGGATGGCGCCTTCCCCTAATCCTCATTGGACCACTCCCGCCGGAGTACCGGTCCCTCCTGGCAACAAGTGGAGTTCTCACACACGAGCCCGCAATTACTCCCGGAGTGAAGACACGGTTGCGTCATAGCTGCCACCAAGGCACAAGCTCGCCTCCCTCGAGAACTTGTCAGACTCCTCGAGCCGGCACGGGCGCTCACTAGCGATGCCCCTTTCAACGGCGGGCTCAAACCGTGTACAAACATGTGACGACCTTCACATTCAATCATGATAGGCTCGATCACCGACATCTAACTGGTCTAGGTCTCACCATAGACCATGAGTAACAACCTAGATGACACCCTTAAGGATACCCTAGCCCTAGATGGGCATCGATACTCAAGTTACTCTCTCTAGCACTTTCAAGATATCCAATATGCTCTCCTAGTGCTCCTCCCTTTTCCCGTTGGCTCTTACCAAATGCTCCTAGCTATTCCACTTGCCAAGAGAGGTCTCCAATACCCCAACAACGAAGTTATATAGGCTTCCAACCTCCAACTAGCCGTTGCTCCATGAAATCACCTTTCTGGACGCACAAACCGTACAGTCCGGTCTCTGCTAGATCGGACCGTCCGGTCACTCTATAATGGCTCCTCCAGAACTGATAGCACCCTGTCCTCGGGTGATCTCCACACTAACCAGACCGTCCGGTATTTTCATCTCTGTCCATTCCAGAGAGCGCCCATTTCTGCAACTATCTGTCGCAACTTCCATCCATATAGACCGGATCATCCGATCTGCTGACCGTACCGTCCGGTCAGTATGGGCCTTCGCACTGACAGACTTCTCGCAGACTGCTCTCTGATGTCCAACTGACCGTACAGTTCGGTCACCACTAACCGCTCTGTCCGGTCTCTCTGTCCAAAAGCTGAAACTTCTTGTCCATGCTTGACTTCGTTTCTCGGCTTCTTCCAATAGTCCTTGACTTCTCCACTGTCACCTAGTGCCTGTGATTTCACCGAGCATCCATGCACATCACCAACTAGCATGACCTAATGAGACATGACCTAGACCCCCTTAATAGTCCAATTTTTTCTATGGACTCAATGCCCTAACAACTAGACAAGTGTTCTAAACACTTGCTCCATAGCTTATCCTTAGCCTTGATCTATCTCCATCAACCCTTGAACTCTATCAAGCTCATCAAGTCTCCATGCTTGTGGTCATTGTTATCAATCGCCAAGGCAACCATTATCAGTAAGATTTGTAGTAGAGTTTAGAGATTTTCTTGCATAGACAACACTGGTGTAGATATTAGCCCATAATTTCATAGTTGTCATTAATCACCAAAACATCCATACCTCGGGGATCAATCATCAATGGTCATGAAGCTTACAATCTCCCCCTTTTTTGGTGATTAATGACAACCACTACTTAACATAAAATATCAAGGCTAAAAGAGCTACACTACAATCGAGAGGAACCTCAAAAGCATAAGCGAAGAACTAACAAGGTCCTACTCAATCAAGCATCATCAAGACCTAAAGTATAAAGAGAGAAAAGCACACTCTAGATGATAATGCATGCATGTCATGTTAGGTTTTTAAATAAAGCACAAGAACATGCAACACAAGACATCAATGATGATATGCAACAGGATAGCATGAAACATGCAAGAAAGGAAAAGCAAGCAATCATCATCATGGAATCATACACAGACAAATAGGATAATAAAAGAAAGAAAAAGTACTGCATATGAAAAGAAACCAAGTGAGATCATGATGAGTCAAACACAAGCGAACGAAAACCATGACTCATCAAAATCCATGAACATCAATAAAACCATCAAAATAAGATCCAAATGTATCTATCTCCTAAAACATGTACCACGTATACGCCCCCTAGATACAAGCTACTATCTCTCGATCGACACAGGTTCACACTCCCCCTATCTCTAAGTTTTCTCCCCCTTTGGCAACAAGCACCAAAAAGATATGGAAAAACTACTGAGCGCTCGAGGTAGTAGGAGGTGGTGTTGTAGCAATGTCCTCTAAAGACTCTACTCTGGGCTGCTCCTGTGCTGGATCCTGCTGTATTGCCTGAGCCTGTGCCACCTAAGCGTCAAACTGCTCAAAGTACGTGTGATCCTCTGGTGACTCAGACCCTCTGTCCTGTCTTGCTGGTGTAACTGTGGATGTCTCATGAGCAACTATAGTCTGAAGAAGAGCAAGATCATCCACGTCCTCCTGAGTGAAACTTCCTCGGACAAGATCCTCTGCTACCTGAGGTGTGACAAGCGAAGAAACTGTAGCAGAAGAAGTTAGAGTTGTAGCTAACTGCGGGACTGCCTGAGTAGTATGCACTATATTTGAGAACAGACTCCTGACCGGTGGCTGTTGGGAGATAGAGGGTGCTGCCATTTGCAAAGCTACGAGCTGGCGATGTGAACAACGCAGAGACTGAGAAAGCTGACACGGGGGAGAACTGTGTAACTAGCGAGAAAGGTTGTCCTGATCCCCCTGTCGGTAACTCCCCTAAAAGTGAAGGCAAGTTGGAAGACTGTGAAGGGGCCTATCTGTGTGTGAAACTGTTGAGTCTGTGAAAGGATAAGAACTCCTGTCTGCTGACTGGACTGTCCTCTAGTAAGCTCTGTCAACTAACTCATCAGATGTGTCATCAACCTCATCTGCTGCTGCTGTAGCTCTCCCTGTACTCTTAGCACATCCATGATCTAACGCCTCTCCTCAGTAGTGTTCTGGATGAAGTCACCCAGACATTCTGCAAGACCTGTAATGGCGGAGGTGTGATCAGTCTTTGTAGCTGCTGGCTGAGGTGGTGCTCTTGTACTGGCTGACTTAAAAACCGCCGTCTCTGGATGAGCCTCCTGCTCGTGAGTGACTGGCGGCGACTCCTACTTGTTCGTCTGCTGGCTGGAGGTAGACTGTGATCCCCTGGGGACTCGAGGTGCGTAGACAGTGGTCACCTCCGGAAATGCCTCATACTACTCCTCAGTCACAAGTCCTAGTCTCCTAAGAAGATAGCAAATATAAGGCCCGTAGACTAGGTGACATCCTCCAACCCTCTCTGAAATAACCTCCTCCATCTCAGCTATGAACAAGTCTGCCAAGTCAAACTGTTGTCTCCTCATCATAGCTGCCACTACCCACTAGTGCAAGAGTGTGAACTCCTCCCTATACCCTGACCTCAGAATGATAGTCCTGGTGACTATCTCTCTAACCACCTTCGCCTCTGCAGTGAGCCTAGCAGGGCATCTGTTAAAACCTGGAGTGTGTGGTGGTGGAAAAGCGGCTGACACCATGTTGCCCGGAGATAGCATCCCTCCCTATGGTCTGCGGGGTGGGGCGAAGGTCCCGTAGGCACTCCTACACAACTGTAGATCCGAAGCAATCAGTCCCAATGTAGCTATCAAATCCTCTCTTCTCAGGCAGCGGGGCTCTCCTCTAAACATGAACCAAATCTAGAAACGATCTCTAGCTATCGAAAGTGAGGCATAGAACTCCATCACTATGTCTTCTTTGAACCTATAAGGGCTAGTGAATAACTCTGCTAGATCGGACAAGAAGTCAAAGTACTGCTACATGTCCGTGCGTGTGGCTCTCCTCATATCCTGGTAGGTAGTGTACTGTTGTGGCACGAACAGTCCACACTTGTCCTTCATGGCAAGATAGCGTCTCAAACCCTCACCAATCCTCCTTTGGAGGCTGGTCCAGTACCTCTCTCCTCCAGCAGGGTCCCTGGGGACTGGAACCCACTGCTCGAAGGGGACAAGGCGACTCACCGTAAGATCCCTGGCGGGAACCTTAAGCACGTCCCTCTCTCCAGCTGAAGCTACCAGCCACTGTAGCTTCTTGGTGCACACGACACACGTGCATTGCGGGTCTCTTGCCCATTGAGCTAACTGCTGCTATGGATGTGCTGGCTACTCTAACTCCTCCTCCTCAGACTCCTTAGTCTCCTCAGACACAGACTCTGACTCACTGTCCTCCTCTGACTCCTCATCCTACTGCCTAGAGGATCCCTGCTCTATAGTTCTCGACGACCTCTCCTGACAAGAAGTCGGAGTGTGCTGCGACCAAGGTGGTGGAACAACTCTTGTAGCCAAAGCTGGGGCTGCTGTCCTCCTCCTGGTACTCATCCTGAGTCCCTGGGTGTCATCTGTCTCCCCTATGATCAACTGTGATCCTGGCGTCCTGTGGGATGTCTCCATAGCCTCTAAGTGCTGAGCAACACGTCTGGCCCTCTCTGACTCTGGGTCCAGTCTAGTCCTCTTCTTGCCTCTGGGCTTCTCTGGCATCTTGCCCTTACACTTATCCTGTCCTCCTGCCATCACTTCAACTGACTGCTATCACTGCACGCACATAGGTAGGGATAGGATAAGTATAGAACCTATATAAATCTACAAGTAAAGCACCGCTAGGTAAGAATGCGCAATAGAAGTCCTAGCACTAAATGAAGAAAATGATCACTGGACAAATATACAAAGTAACAACAATGACTGTCGACTACAAGTGGCTGGTGCAAATCATCTAGTGTATAGTCAAATTGTAACATCCCACCCATTGAGATTAGGCCTATAGTGGCCCATGAGCACTTGTGTGCATGAGGAGGTAAGAATTTCGTACCACCTTGCTAGTCTAATGGGAGGAGGACCAACATATAAGGCTAGGTTGTCCACCATCACCAACCTTGGGTTAGCCCTTTTACGTGAAGCGAGGACGAAAGAGTAAATAGGTTGGTGGGTGTGTGGGGTCTACTCAAAATGCAAGTCGGGCCTAGCCGGATATGGACCTTGGTCCTTACAAGTGGTATCAGAGCCGACCCTCGAGGGCATGATGCGCGTGGTGGCCAGGAGGTCCGGACATATGATGCATGACGCGTGTAGGCCCATGTGTGGGACACGACATGACATGTGATCCGGCACTAGACACGGACATGCACATGGGGGCAACGTTCCTAGTAGCTTGCCTAGTATGGGTATGTTTTTCACTGTGTTCCGACGAGGACATCGTTCCTTTGAGGGGGGTGTCTGTAACATCCCACCCACTGAGATTAGGCCCATAGTGGCCCATGAGCACTTGTGTGCATGAGGAGGTGGGAATTTAGTACCACCTTTCTAGTCTAATGGGAGGAGGACCAACATATAAGGCTAGGTTGTCCATCATCACCAACCTTGGGTTAGCCCTTTTACACGAAGCGAGGACGAAAGCGTAAATAGGTTGGTGGGTGTGTGGGGTCCACTCAAAATGTGAGTCGAGCCCAGCCGGGTGTGGACCCTTGGTCCTTACACAAATAATGACAATTAATCTAACTGTAGACTAAATGAGAGACAACCCTAAAATCGTAATTAATAGATAGGCACGGAATTAATTGCAACCTAGGTTGAGCAAATTACCCAATTAGTGCAACTAAATGATGGAATTTTTCTCTAATTGCATAACTTAAGGGAATTACTCAAAATTAGGGCATATAACGATGAATGGGAGATATAGCACGATACCCTGGGATACTCCCAAGCCGAAGATGCGAGGAACACACAAACCGATCGTTGAAAGGCTAAGATTTTTAGGTCGTCGACAATGGAGAAAGGAGGAAGGGGCAAGCTTTGCCCTAGGAATCGATGGAGAAGCTCGAGCTTAGGGGGAGTTGTGGCTTGTGCACGTGCACGAGGTGAGAGTAGGAGCGACAGCGACACACGCGACAGCAAGAAATTGGCGGCGGCGGCTCGGCTTACGATGATGACTGTGCAAGGCAACGACGGCACTAGGGTTGTGGTGCGGGCTCAGCTGCTGCTGCGCGCGGGCAAGCAGAGGGGCAAGCAACGAGAAGGCTAGGCGGGAAAGCATACGTGCATGGCGGTGGCTTGGCCGGAGGCGATGCCGTCGACAGCGAGGGCGAGGGCGATCTCTCGGCATCAGTAGAGGAACGAGAACGAAGCCAAAAGAGCTGACTCAATTTTGACTTAGGTCAAAACTTGATGAACAACCGAGATTCAATGAGGAACGAATCAACGGTTAGAGATTTGGAAGGAGTCGCACGATCAACCGTAGTGACCGGACCATCCGCTCTCTAGACCGGACCGTCCGGTCACTTCAGGGGTTCTGAAAATCATGATTCTAGAAACCAGAACTTGTGCAGAACAGACCATTCAAACTTTGAAAGGGATCTGTCCGGTCTCCATTTTCATCCTACCCGAAGCACTATGCACTGATGCATAGATTGGACTATACGGTCCAAAGACCGGACTGTACGGTCACTACCAGATTTTCGCAGAATCATGGAATTTCTCCAATTTTTCAAGTGTCCTCACTTAATACCCAATTGAACACTGCACTTGGAGCATGAAGAGAACTCTCAAACACTCCTTTTTAAATAGCGGCTCTATATGGCCTTATAATTTTCGCAAATGCCAAATGAGGAATCAAGCAAATAAGAACCAAATGGGTATGTATGAGCCTTAGTCCATGAACCACGCGAGTGGATTTAACCTTGGAGTTCAAGAGCTTGCTCAATGGGCATGAAGCAAAATCCTTTCCTTTGGTCACACTTGTGGAGATGTAATCTCGTATAGATCATGAGGCACAAATATCTCCAAGTGAGAAAAGCCTCCTTTGTGTTTCTTATATGATGCATGGAACAACTTTTTTACATATGCAATGAAATCAAACATGCCATGTGAATGCAAGCAATATTATGTGTCAAGTTTGAACCCCTCTCAAGCTTACTCACTATAAGCCATACACTTGCCTTGAGAGAAGCCAAACCACCATCTCAAGCACTCCCCCTTGCTTATAGCTATCTTGAGTGGGTTAGACATTGACTAATTTTTATGTGTCTTTCTTTTAGTTATTTACACATGTGTGTATGCAAAACATACTAGTCACAAAGGAGTCCTAATTATGATGCAATTCAAGAAAAAGAAAGAACACATTACAACTACAAAGAACAGACACACACAGATACCTCCCTCATGAGTAGATATGTCGTTGAGGTCCATGTCACTTGTGGTGGACTTTACTTGATCTTCAAGTAAGCTTCTGGTCCACCACCACCACCATCATCTAGGTCTTGTTCTTGGACACCCACTTGTACTTCATTGGCCTCTCAAGATCAACAATGCACTTTGGCACCCATATGCTCTTGACCTTTCTCTTCTTGTTAGGTGGTCCCAAAACCTTTGCTTTCACCTTGCCACCCTTGTCCCTAAAATGCTTGAAGTAGGTATTCTCATGGAATAAGTTAGCATTAGGTAAAACAATAGAACTTCTCACCATAGGACAATCCTTGATGATGTGGCCATCCTTCCAACACCTCTCACAATAGTAGTCATCGGCGAGTAGGGGATTGATCCATACGGGGATGGAGTCACTTGTCTCAATGATGTCGATGGCGGCAGGGTATGAGCCAAGTCCATTATGGGATACATTGTTCACAAGATTCCTCCCAAGAATCTCCTTGTGGATAGCTCTACCATGTGTGAGGCTCTCAAAGCTGTCCATCACCATCTTACTCTCTTCCATGAGCTTGTGATATTCCTCCAAAACAAATGGCTCAAGAGAAGAAACCTCGACCGAGGTGATTAGTTTCTCACACATAGTAGAAGTATCGATCTTTGATGAACTAGAGGAGGGAGAGGCAAGGTTATCAACATCGATGGCCTCAAAAGTAAGTTCAAGGGCCTCGTACTTCTCACGTAGCTCTACATGATCCCCCGTGAGTTTGTCATAACTCTTGTTTAGGGCCTCATGAGATGTGACAAGGTTCTTGAGCTCACTCTCAATCTCACCAACACGGTCCTTAGCCAACTTACACATTTTTCTTACAACTTCCAACATTTTGGATTTCTTGATGGCGATGTCGCGGGCTTGCTCAAGCATACTCCAAAGCTCGGCGCACGAAAGCTCCTCATCATCGCTGTTGTTGCTGATCTCATCCTCACTCTCCCTAAGTTGGCTTGTGGCTATGAGGCAAATGGGAGGTGGAGGAAGAGCTCAAGGGAGAGTGGTCTTGATCATCGCTAGGCCGGCCACTTCTTCATCATCACTTGAGGAAGAGGATGTGTCACTTGAGTTGTCACTTGTCCACTATCCAACAAGGCCTTGCGTGAGAACTTCTTATTGAAATCTTTGGCTTTGCCATTGCCTTTGCTCTTGTTCTTGTTGAAGTACCTATTCTTCTTTTGCTTGGCTTTAGGGTCTTCTTCTTCATCTTCTTCTTCATCACTTGAGTCTTGGGGCTTGAATGCCTCTTTCTTTGGCTTGCGGCAATCTCGAACAAAGTGATTCTTGGAGTCATAGTTGAAGCACTTGCCCTTGGACTTGGAAGCAAACTTGTTCTTGAAGGTTCTCATCCTCTTCATGGGAAGAGCTAAGTCCTCACTCAAGTCGTCTTCATCCTCCTCCTCCTTAATCACTGCCTTCTTCTTGCTCTTCTTGCTCTTGGTAGGCTCTTGCTTCTTAGCTTGAAGAGCTAGGTTGGATGGTTGTGGATCATCCAAACCCAACTAGTAGCTCTCGTAAGCAGTGATCTTCCCAAGCACATCCTTGATGGTCTTGGTCTTGGGGTCACCTTGCAAGGTGTAGGTGATGATGGACTCATACTTGGGATCCTTGAATAGCCTCACAAATCTTCTAATGACCTCCACAGGCTTGAGCTTGAAATCATCCCCAAGTGCATTGATCTCCTCCACTAGCACATGAAAACGAGAATAAATAGTGTTGGCCCTCTCATGTGGCAGTCTAGTGAAGTTATCATATTTGTTATTCAACACATAATATCTTTCCTCTATCACATCACTGGTACTCTCATGAATACCAAGAATCTTAGTCCAGATATCATGTGCTGACAAACTCGCATTCAACCTAGCAAAGACATCCTTAGAAATGCATGTGAATAAAACATTCTTAGCCTTAGCGTTGAACTTAATAAAATCAGGATGAAGCGGGTTCACATCCGCATCCAAATCATGGGTCACCTTCCATATCTCGGGATCAAGGTACTCCAAGTATGCTTGCATATGAGCCTTCCAATACCCGTAGTCCTCCCTATTAAATATGGGAACACTCCTCATCTCTCTGGCATCCTTACTTAAGGTGGTGAAGCCTCAAAGTTGAGCACTTGGCTCTGATACCAATTGTAAGGGCCGAAGGTGTACTGAGAGGGGGAGGGTCAATCGGTAAGCCGACCATAAATCCGAATACTTCAATTTCATACCACTAAATCTCGACAATCGTTGCAACCTAACAAATCTAGTAGGTCAAGACCCTACACATGCAAGTGTTCATGATGAGAGCAAATGTGAAAGCTAAACAAACTAGCCTATGCAAGCCACAATTCAACCTACTCACTACAGCACACAATTACGGAATAGTAAAGAGAGGGTCAAGGGATGCTCATGATTTTTTCCCGAGGTGTCGGAAGGATGGCACTGAGACCCTCAATTTTGGCCATTTAAAAATATACCTTATCAATCGTTTTATTTTTTTTAAAAGGAAAGTATTTTATTTCCCTCAAGTAGAATAAAATATCTACGATATCATTAGAAATAGACTAAAACCCATTTTAGAAATTTTAAAACTTGAAACATGACAAGTGCATGCTCTTATTTCCTTGGATTTTATTTGCATCTTTTCTCTAGAGTTTATTTATTCGAATTCTAAGTTTGAAGATCATTTGAAGTTGTGTTGAGAAAACCAGAGAATAAAAGAAAAAGCCATAACCCCTTAGCAGGCCGCTCCCCTCCCTTTCTTTTCCTCTCGGCCCAACCAAACCGCTCCCCTTTCCCCTTCATGCGCGCCCGCCCGCCGCTCCCTGGCCCACTCGACCCAGCACTCTCTCGCTTTCCCTTCTTCTTCCACGCAATGCTATCGCCACCAGCCGTGCCGCCCGAGGTCGTAGCACCAACGCAAGCCGACGACGCGCCTTCACTCTCACCTACTTGGAGGAGGAGCACAACGCCACCATCACTCTGCCTGGTCCCTGTCACCTTAACGCTGCCGGTCGCGATGCTGCAAGGGTCGAGTCCCGTCTCGCCTAAAGCACGCCGCGACGAGCATAGCTCCGACTAGACCTCACCCAGCCCACCGTCACCTAGTGCGTGTCCCCGCACGGCGAGCGACCCCATGTCCCTATACATCGGCATTTAGCCCTTAGCCGCGCTCGGCAGCGAGCTGTCCCATCGCGTCAAGCAGAGCCGGTACCGTGGTAATGGCGCTAGCCGCCGTAGAAGCGTGAAGCATGCCGCCGCATCGCCTTCCCCCTCCTTGACCTATAAATAGCATCGCCCTCCCTCGCAAGCACTTCACCGCCACCCACGACTGCTCAAGGCAAGTGCCTAGTCATCCCCGCTCTCTCTCTCTCTCTCTCTCTCTTCCATAGCCACCAAGCTTTCTCTCCTATCGCAGCAAGCCACACTAGTCACCAGACCACCATGCGATCGCCTCCACTGATCGCGAAACCTTCCAAAAATCATCGTAGAGCCTAACCCTCTGGAGTGCCCGATGGCGAGGCTGCCGCCTCCCTCCCCTCTAGCCACCGCACGTCGTCGCTCTCCGCCCTCAGTCGTCCGTCGCACAACCTACGACCACGATTAGATTAGAAGATACCCTTTTGGTTATTTAAATCTGAGCCCTCCATCTCCCGATCCATGGTCCATAGTGTTTTTGGTCCACACACCACCCCCGTACACCCGGCCCACCAGGCCCGTAGACCAATTCTATAGGTTTTCCCATATGAAAATAATTCCAAAAAACATAGAAAATTTTAGAACCTTATAGTTTTTCACTCAGCCCCGGAACCTTATTTTAATTCTATTTTAGCCTAATATTTTTATAGAAAAGTACCCCAACTTTTCTATAATTATATTTTAGCCCCTACCATTTTACAACCAAGCCCCTGGTATTTTCCATAATTACATATAGGTCCCTAAAACCTTCCAAAAATTGCAAATAAGCCCCTAGGCCTTCAGAAAGCCTAGTTTTCAAACCATAGCTCCGTTTTAAGCGATTCTTGCGCCGTTGGGATCGTTGTCTCGAACCCTAGCTCATGGAACCCTTCCACCTAGCCCCTCTCCCACTGGTTTTCTCCTCATTTGATTTTCTCTTGATTTGTGTGTTATTTTATGTTCTGATAGGTTACACGCAGTTCGAAGTTTGTAGACGAAGAGAACCAGGAGCAGGACTTCGAGGACCCGGACTACAAGGAAGACATCAAGAACGCGTTAGGAGGCAAGATCTATCTATTCCTTGATCATGATTGCTCCCATTATTTTAAAATTGCGTCCAACTTAGAGCCTACTTCTTATATGCATTACTCCTTGTCACTTTACCATTGCTTAGCGGAAACCCACTTGTGTGAAAGCTCGCATTCTTATCGCCTATATAAGATATGAATATTAGATCCTTGTTTGGCCGAAATTGTGATCCCACTACCTTGATAAACTTAGGAAGTTATCAATAGCTTTGCTAATGATGACGCCACCCTTGCTAGCATACGCTTATGACCTTGTGATTTATGTCACCATACCTTTACACTATAATGTTTTACAAAATGGGTAAAAACGTGTTTGGTGATGTATGTACGAATGGGTGGGTATTAAGTCAACTGTGTGAAGATGAAGCTAGGTGGGAGAGACTTGGTTGAGGGTGAGATTCCTTAGTACTGGTGCAGAGTACTTAGTGATGGTGTCTTCGGTGTAGATCTACATGTCATGGATAAGTGCTTGCTCGGCTGCTCACGAACGACTAGTTAAGACCTCAACTTGGTGATATTCTCAGTACAACCACAGAACGTGTATGGGCAGGACTAACGTGGATCCTGGGTAATGTAGCAAGGAAGTATCACCTGGCGAAGTAGAAACGGACTCAAGGGTTGGTTTTGGTGCAGTGGTGATAAGTCTAGTACTTGGCAAGATTATATGACTGTGTGTCATCGTTGGTGATATGACTGTGTGTCATGGTGGAATCCCTGAGCTCCGTGGTGGACTTGTGGGCATGCCTGGGTGAAGTGGGAGCATTATGTGATCCGTAGCTAAGAGCACATAGCCTATGGGTACAGCGTACTAAGCTCTGTAGAGTTAACCCTAAATCATTCGGATGTTCGTTGTCACTGGTTATGACACACCAAATCATTGGGCTCTTAAGATTTCCTTGATGTGTGAGTGTGTATAGTAGATACACATGTTTTGGTGAATAATGTTGAAAAGGTGTACTAGAGTCATTATGACTATGTGTCGGAAGGCTCAACTAAAATATGAGAACTGTTGAGATCGATTGTAATCTCCCTCAGGTCCAACCAACCATAAGTTACAAAACTGTTTTCCTCACTCGAAAAACCCCTTTGCCTCTATAGAAGCCCCTGCATACGCGCTTTCCGCAAAACTCTAAAAACCCAACTCCATTTCCTTGACTACCTACCCAAATGCATGTTTATGCCCTTGCTAGAGGTAGGGCTTGCGGAGTACCTTATGTACTCACCCTAGCGTCCTATGCTCGAGTTGCCTGTGGAAGTTGAATAAAGCTTGTGTCCATTTTCGAGGATGGCATGACCACCTTTTTGTCTTGTAATCTTGGACTTGTATGGCTCTATTGTCCTTGTGTGGACTTAATAAAGGTCGTTGTATCGTCTTTTATATTATTTGTATGTGTGTACCAACTACTGATCTAGGGATTGGTACGGAATACACAGTATATCCCAGATAGGGGTATGACAGATGGTATCAGAGCCGATACTCGATCATAGGACGAACCTATAGAACGTTTTCGACACTACACTCTACTTTACTCTAAAAGCACAAGTTCTTACTTATCCCATATTCCATAAACTAAAACTTAACTTCTTCCATGAACCCTTGTCTCTTCTTACCGACGAAATGCCCCGGAATGGAAGACTAGACCCAACAAATGATACTGGATCAAGCCACGACCCAGATTGAGGTCGAAGACCTCAACCAGCAAGTGAGTGCTGCCCGAGCCGAAGACCTCAAGCAGCAACTGAGTGCCTCCTCGAGAACTTGTCGGACTCCCTGATCCGACGCGGGCGCTCACTAGGGATGCCCCATTCAACAGTGGGCTCACCTCCCTCAAGAACTTGTCAGACTCCCCGAGCCGACACGGGCGCTCACTAGCGATGCTCCCATTCAACGACAGACTTAAACCATGTACAAACATGTGATGGCCTTCATAACCAATCACAATAGGCTTGATCACCAACACCTAACCGGTCTAGGTCTCACCATAGACCAAGGGTAACAACCTAGATCACACCCTCAAGGACACTCTAGCCCTAGATGTGCATAGATACTGAAATTACTCTCTCTAGCACTCTCAAGATATCCAATATCCTCTCTAGCGCTCCTTTCTTTTTCTCTTGGCTCTTACCAAATTCTCCCAGCTATTCCACTGGCCAAGAGAGATCTCCAAGACCCTAGCAATCAAGTTATATAGGATTCCAACCTCCAACTAGTCGTTGCTCCCCGAAATCACCTTCCAGAACGCACAGACCATACAGTCCGGTTTCTGCCAGACCGGACCGTCCGGTCACTCTGTAACGGCTCCTCCAAAACTAATAGCTCCCTGTCCTCGGGTGATCTCCACACTGACCGGACCATCCGGTCAATAGACAGGACCGTCCAATCCCTTCAGCTCTGTCCATTCCAAAGAGCACCCATTTCTGCACCTCTCTGTCCCAGCTCCCATCCATACAGACCGGACCGTCCGGTCTAGTAACCGTACTGTCCGGTCAGTATAGGCCTTCTGTAAGGATCATGACCATTGAGGTCACCCCGAGGTATTAATGTTTTGGTGATGAATGACAAACATGAAATATGACTAATATCTACACGAGTGTTGTTCATGTAAAAACCTTTTCTACTCTATGATGATTGATAACGGCTGCCTTGGTGATTGATGATAATGACCGCAAGCATGGAGGCTTATGAACTTGATGGAGTCCAAGGGTTGATGGAGATGGATCAAAGCGGAGGACAAGCTATGGAGCAAGTGTTGGGAACACTTGTCTAGTTGTTAGGGTTTTGAGTCCATAGGAAAAACTGGACTATCAAGGGGGTCTAGGTCATTTCTCTTAGGTCATGTCTAGTCGGTGATGTGCAAGGTTGCTCGGTGAAATCACAGGCACTAGGTGAAAGTGGAGAAGCCAAGGAGTTGTTTAGAGAAGCAGGGAAACAAAGTCAAGCAAGGACGAGGAGTTTCAGCTTCTGGACGAAACGATCGGACAGAGGGGTCAGTGGAGACCGGACTGTACGGTCACTAAGAGGACTTGTCTAGGACTTATAGCAAGCAGCGAGGAAACTATCAAGTCTGGAAGACCTAGAGACCGAACGGTCCGGTCTAGTGACCGGACAGTCCGGTCAGTAGGTCTGAGGCTTGGGCAAAGAGGAAGCAGCGCGCAAAATGTTTCTAAACTGGAGAGAGAAACAGATCGAACGGTCCGGTCAACTGACCGTACGGTCCAGTCAGTAGGAGATCAGCAAGGGCAGAACCGTTGGTGCCGAGGATTGCTGTGATCAGACGGTCCGGTCAGGCAATGACCAGACAGTCCGATCAGTTGGCCCAGAAAGCTGATTTCGTGGACCAACGGCTGGTTAGAGGTTGGAAGCCTATATAACTTCGTTGCTGGGGTCTTGAAGACCACTCTTGGCCAGTGGAATTGCTTGGAGCATTTGGTGAGAGCCAAGAGGAAAAGAGGAGAGCACTAGGAGGAGATATTGGATATCTTGAGAGTGCTAGTGAGAGTAACATGGAGTGATCTTGCACATCGAAGGCTAGGTGTCCTTGAGAGTGTGATCTAGGTTGTTACTCTTTGTCTATGATGAGACCTAGACCGGTTAGGTGTCGGTGATTGAGCCTATAGTGATCAGTTGTGAAGGTCATCACACGTTTGTCCACGGCTTGAGCCCACCGGTGAAAGGGGCATCGCTAGTGAGCGCCCGTGTCGGCTCAGAGGTCCGGCAAGTTATTGAGCGAGACGAGCTTGTGCCTTGGTGGCAGTGGTGACGCGCACCATGTCTTCACTCCTGGAGTGATTGCGGGCTCGTGGGCGAGAACTCCACATTGGTGGCGGGAGGGACCGGGACTCCGGCGGGAGTGGTCCAACGAGGAGTCAGGGAAGGCGCCATCCTTCCGAGACCTCGGGAAAAAATTCATAAGCCATCTCTTACTCTACACCTTACTATGATGCTTTACTTTCCGTATTTACATACCGTGCTATTCATGCTTATGTGCTTACCTTGCTCTAATTGACTACCTAGTAGACTTGCATGAATAGGCTTCTTTACTTGCTAGTAGTGCTTAGCTTTCATACTTGATCACTAGCATGTATAGGAGTTGCTTTGGCTTGTTTGATCACCCTAGTATGTATCGTGCTACTCATGCTTATGTGTCTTCCATGTTTTGATGATCTAGTAGCTTTGCATGAGTAGGCTCCTTTGCTAGCTTGTTGTGTGCTTCTGCGTGTTCGTTGATTACTAGCTTGCATAGGAGTTGTGTGTCTCGTGTGTGATCCACTAATATGCTTAGGTTGTCTTTTCTTTCATAGGATTATCTTGTTAGTGTAATCACCACTAGAATTGTGTAAGAGTTGTTTGAGTGGTCGGTTTTTAGTAGTTGGCAAAATAGGTATATGGTTTGAGTTCCCGATTCAACCCCCCCTCGGTCACTCGATCCTTTCACCTTCGTGCTGACAGACTTCTCGCAGACTGCTCTCTGATTTTCAACTGACCATACAGTCCGGTCACCACAGACCCCTCTATCCGGTCTCTCTGTCCAGAAGCTGAAACTTCTCGTCCATGCTTGACTTCGTTTTCTGGCTTCTTCCAACAGCTCCTTGGCTTCTCCACTGTCACCTAGTGCTTGTGATTTCACTGAGCGTCCATGCACATTACCGACTAGCATGACCTAAAGAGACATGACCTAGACCCCCATGATAGTCCATTTTTTTCTATGGACTCAAAGCCCTAACAACTAGACAAGTGTTCCAAACACTTGCTCCATAGCTTGTCCTTAGTCTTGATCCATCTTCATCAACTCTTGGACTCTATCAAGCTCATCAAGCCTCCATACTTGTGGTCATTATCATCAATCGCCAAGGGAACCATCATCAATAAGATTTGTAGTAGAGTTTAGAGATGTTTCCTGCATAGACAACACTCATATAGATATTAGCCCACAATTTCATAGTTGTCATTAATCACCAAAACATCCATACCTTAGGGACCCAATATTCAATGGTCATGAAGCTTACATACTAGTATACTCACTGTTTTTGCACCAACCACTAATTTACACCGACAAGGTATCTATACCTACAGGAAAGCAATTTCCAACTACTGCTAATTACATAACTACTACTAACACAACAAAGCATGAGTTTTTTGAGGGTGCAATTCAAATACCTGATCCTCTCGAAGATTATGAATCGGGATGAGGTTGCTCCTCACACCGTTGTTTTCCTTCAGAGAATCTTTATCACCCTTTACATGACCAACCTTTGAAGATTTTCTCTTCACCATTTTCTAAAACAAACAATCAGGAAGTTTTACACCTATCACAAATTTACACCAACAAATATTTCTACTTATAGAAATAAAGAATTTTCATCCATGGTTTTTGCACCAACCATTATATTACACCGAGCATACTATTTTCATCATCTATTCTACTTATACCAAGTATATTCATGGTTTTTGCACCAAGTATACTATTTTCACCAATTATACAATTTTCACCTAGTATACTATTTATACCAAATACATTATTTTCACATAATATACTATCTTACCAAGTATACTATTTACACTTAGTATACTCATGGTTTTTGCACCAAGTGTACTATTTTCGCCTAGTATACTATTTTCACCCAATATACTATTTATACCTAGTATACTATTTTCACCAATTATTCTATTTTCATCAAGTATATTAGGGTTTAGGGTTAACCTAGTATACTATTTATATCAAGTATACTATTTTCACCTAGTATACTCACGGTTTTTACACTAACCATTAATTTACACCAACAAGGTATCTACACCTACCAGGAAAGCAATTACCAGCAATACACAACTACTGCCAATAACACAACAAAGCATGAGTTTGCCCTAACTAGCTGGTGATGGTGGCCTGACCTTGCTGCCGGCAGTGGCCAACATCACTTCATCTCACCGCCGGTGGTGGCCAGCAGTTACTCCAAGCACCGGCAGCGAGATGAACAAGTGTATTGTTTTCGGGGGTGCAAAATACCTGAAGCCGCCGGTCTCCGCCTTGTGATTGGGAGCCCCACGTTACCGGTCGCCTCTGTGTCGAATGGGAGCTCCGCCTCCTAGGTCGCCGCCCTGTCCTCAGCCGCCGGTGCTTGGAGACCACCTGTCACTGATGCCCTCTGAAAAAGAAACGACAATCGATTAATTCGTCTGAGGAAGAAACGGTTCGACTCCTAGTTGTTCGCGTGTCAAAAACTGAATTGGAATTTGGGCGATAGACTCCTGGTTATTCGCGTGTTCGGGTTTTCTTTTTGAAATCATTATCCAATTAAACAAAAACAGTAAAACCATTGGAATTTGGGCGGGAGAGTTTTTCTTTCAAATTAAAGAAAAAGTGTGAAAATGTTTACAAAGAAATAATATATAGTATAAATAGAATACGTGGTGTGGTGTAAAAAATAACTATATATCTGTGTAAAAAAAACCTGTCCTTGTATAATATAAACAACTGTGCGTCCAGGGCACCGAGGTGCTCCATCTGCGCCTGCTGTTGCTGAGCAGGGGAGCTGTGGTCGCTCGCGCGGGGGTGTGCAAGCGAGCTGTGCTGGCAGAGAGCAGGGTAGCTGTGGTCGCGGAGAGCAGGGGAGCAGATGCGGTCTTGAGGCTATCTCTAACGGTGGAGGAGACCCAAAACCGAATCTGGATGTCAAACAGTGCTAAAGCAGCATATCGGGGGAGACCCCAAAACGCTGATTTCCAACGGAAACCCAAAAATATATCAGGGGAGAGCTCTCAGACAGGGGGGAGGGAGCAGCGGGGTGGAGCGGCGTCGTGTCGGTCGATGCGGAGGCGCGGGATCTTGGCCGCCGGCGGCGGGAGGCCCGGATCTTGGACAGCGAGCGAGAGCTCGAGCGCGGTGGGCGGAGGAGAAGGAGCTCGAGCGGGCCGACCAGCGGCAGAGAAGGAGCTCGAGCGGCTGCGTCAGAGGCGGCGACGGATGGTGGGGAGGAGCTCGGGGGGGGGGGGGGGCAAGCATGGCGGGGAGGAGCCGTGAGCGGTCGCATCGGAGGCTGCGGCGGCCGGCGGGGAGGAGCGCAGAATGGATCTCACGAATAGGTCTCCCGTTGAAGATGTGAATTCCAGGTTTTAGATCCAATTTGGGTTTTGAGTCACCCGATGCGTCTCCCATTGGAGATAGCCTGAGCTGTGATCGCGGAGAACAGGGGAGTAGTGCATTAATTTTAGGCCTTTGTTTTTTTTGAAACCTCATTGATACAATCCGTGTGTCCATTTAGGTGGGAGAACTGTGCTCTATGGATTGCGCTTGTGATCAACCAAACAACTGGAGAAGCCAAAGTATCATCATACGTAACCTAAAAGAAGTGGAATTCTAGGGGTTCAAAAGAGAAGGTCATGAACTCGATCTATTGAAACTGCTTTTGAGATGCGCAACAGCGCTCGAAACAGTGACACTGAGATTTTGCAGCACGGTCTCGCCGAGTGCATAGGGAGATATGAGCATCCGTAGCATCTTGATGGCTTATCCTTTGTGAAATGCAGCATTTACTACTCTGGCAAGTATGTTTTGTTTGATTGATTTAGTGGACTGGTCTTAAATGTATCAAGAGAATTGGGTCAATCCCGTCAAAATTAAAACTCTTTCATGACTGTTTGTTTTTGTCGAGGCGAAATTGTTTGTCATATCAATGACAATGTCATTTGACATTTTATCATTTAAGTTAGGCCCAGGTCACTATTTAATACAGGGCCTCTAAAATCCATGGAACGACGAGAAAGGGCCAGCACGCTAGGGCCACAGACCATCA
Source organism: Eleusine indica (assembly GCA_030378355.1). NCBI lineage: Eukaryota > Viridiplantae > Streptophyta > Magnoliopsida > Poales > Poaceae > Eleusine > Eleusine indica. Next base: position 35,265,516 of record CM059500.1, read on the forward strand.
CTAAAGAAGATGTTTTATGTTTACTTGATTGAAACGTTTCCATTCCGACTTAAACACTTAGAATCCAAGTTGTAATCTATAAAGATCTTTGTTTCTGTTGAAGTCGTGTGCACTGTAGATCTACAGGAACAACGCTACAGTCAATACGCCCTCTCTAGCTGCCATTCGATTACTCGCTCGTCGTTGGATTACTTCCACATGACCCGATTCCAGAGGGATTTTTAATTTTTTATCCCTCTATCGGAGTGGTCATTCCCGACAGCCATCCAACGATGTTGTCGTTCCCAAAAGCCACTGGACACTCAAATTTTCATTCCCGTTTGCCACTATTTCGCTCTGGCATGTCCACGTGGCCTGTTTTTTTTTCTTTTCTCACCTATCCGACGTGAAAATGGAGGGAGAAAGACCTCAGTGCCCCTGCGCCCCTTGCCACATGAAACCGATCCAGATTGGTCATTGACCCACGCTCTCCACTTCATCTTCTTCCTCCTGTCGTCGGCCTTCTGCATTTGGATCTCGCCACTCCCCCCGTCGCCATGTCGCAGTTAGGGTCCACCCGGAGGACATCTGCTCGGTCTACTGCTAGGCCTCGCGGAACCGACGAGCCAAGCGGCTTGCCTCTTGTTCGATGCACCTCCTGCAAGACGGAGGACATCATTGAGCTGACGGCTTGGACGGACAAGAACTTCGGCAAAAAATTATTCAAATGCCCACGATACGCGTCTCGGGTTAGTACAATTTGGTCGTTTTTATATTTTGGTTTAGAATTTCGATTGGTTGACTTACGAATTTAGGGATTTTTTGGGTCAGAATGGCTGCACATGCTTCATGTGGCTATCAACTTATGTGACTCACCTGAAGGAGCTTGGATTGGTTGTTGATGGTGATGCAGCATGACATGAGGTTGAGGTGAAGCAAGAGGTCATCGATGGTGGGATTTGGAGCAGGGGAATGGAAGCAAAGATGGGGATGTTGTTGAACCATGGAAAGAATATCGCGTTGTTGTTGGGTGCAAACCTTTTTGTTATTTTCGTCTTTGGTGTTGCATTGTTGAGCAAATGAACCAATGTTGTGTATCCCACTAATGTATGGCATAATGTTACTATTTGAGCATTGTCATGCAAGGCAATTATTTAGCTTGTTGAATCCAACCACACAAAACACGAGCACATGAACCAATTCCGCATAGATTGTTCAAAGTCTTAAATTAATTCATTTGCTGACCATAGATGTTCAAGGCAGCAAGAAAGTGAACAAAAGAAAATGGTGCCAACAGACCATACATAGTTCATGGCCATACAGGTTTGGTAGCCTCACATATGCGCTCAAAAAAACAAAATAAATCCCAGACAATACAGGTGCTTCAATTCTTCTTTTTTGGAGTTAGTTTCTTCCTCCTGGTAGCTTTTGTTCACCTCAACCAAAGGTCGCTCCTCTGCTGCAGCTTCAATTGCGAAGTGAGAAACTTCTCTAGCTTCAAGTGCAAGCTGAGATGACCCTTCTCCAGCTCCAAGTGCAAGCTGAGATGACCCTTCTCCAGCTTCAAGTGTCATAGCTAACATTCTATAGTGAAATCTCCATTTTAGCTTTATGTAACTCTTAGTATAAAGACTGTGTCAGAATGTATAAAGACTTGGTGTACCTTCTTGTAACTGGACCAGGGCTATTTGAGGGTTGTAGGATGTTGGTTGACTTTGGACGTTTTGGTGTACGCAAAATCTCCATTTCAGCTTCATTGGTCTTCTTTCTACCTGGTGGGTTCCTGTTCTTGCGCTCCCTTTTCCTGCACAAATAAAAGTTCAGATTCTGGAATTACATGTGACAAATAAAAGTTTAGATTACCAAGTGGTCAATTACCTCTTTTTTTTCACTCAATTCACACCTCCAACTGCCTTATCTGTGCCCTTTTTCACCGCATGATTTGCAAATTACCTGCCTTTTAATACCAGTTCTGGACTTACCCTTCTCCAGACATGAAGGAATTCTGTTTTTCTTCTACCTACCAACCCCTCTTTTCTCCTGTATCGGTGGCATCAATTGGAACCCCTTGTCAACTTCAGGCCACTGAGACCTATCAGTAATGCTTGGAATGACCCCTTCATAAGCCTTTTGAAAGCACCAAACACTATAGTAGTGGTTCACAAAATTCTCCATCTTGGGCTGCCTCTGAGATGTAATAACTGTCAAAGCATGGCTGCATGGTTTCCCAGTGATTTGCCATTCACGATATATGCACTGATGCTTCTCAGGGTAGACAACATGCCGAAGAATTTCTTCACCATCATGGTATTCAATCACTTCAGAGGACTGATCTCCACCCCTGCTAACAGATAGATGTCCTAATCCTCTACTAGCTGCATTGAGTTGATAGATGATAATTGGCAAAATCTCACCAGAAAGCATTTGTGAGATGCTCCTTCTTTTGGCAAACATTTTCATTATTTTGTGCCTGATTGCATCAGCTAATGCATCAAGAGGAAGCTCTTTAAACTCTTTTATCCATGCATTCCAAGATTCAGCTAAATTGTTAGTTATGTAGTCACACTTTATTTCTGTGGAAAACTTGCTCCTAGCCCAAAAAAATTTGTGGTGTTTCTCCAACCATATTTTGACGCCAGGAGCAGCTTCAAAAACCTTAGACATTAGCCTGTCGTGTGGACCAGGTCTACAAGATCTTGCTGCCGGTCACATGTGTTTACCAAGTGTTGGACAAAATTGTTTCTTGAAGTTTTCCATTAAATGCCTAAAACACTCTCTATGTGTTTCTTGAAGTTTTCCATTAAATGCCTAAAACACTCTCTATGTTCATAGTGAGGAAAAACTTTTGCCATGACAGTTTCTAGACCCTTGCAAGCATCTGTACTAATTGCAAGATTTGGACCTTCACCAACACACTTCTTCAATTGTTGCATGAACCAGGTCCAATTGTCTAGAGTTTCTGATCCAAAAAAGCCAAAAGCTATTGGGTACATCCAATTATGCCCATCTAAAGTATTGGCAGCAGCCATGCAACCATTCCAATTCCCATTCAAGGTGGTGGAGTCAACACTAAGATATGGCCTACACCCCTCATGAAAACCTTGAATGCATGGTTGGAATGCACAAAAAAATTTAGAAAAATGAATCTGGTCTCCATCTACATATGTGTCTATTTCTATCACACTACCAGGACATCTCATCTCAACTTCAGCCTTAAACCTATACAACCAGTCAAAACAATCATTCCAATCTCCAAAATTGTTTTTACTTGCTCTGTCTTTACCCTTCCACACAGTTGCATATGGGATAGTTACCTTGTACTTGTCCTCAAGCTCATCTTGCAATTTCCTCGCTCCAGTGTTAGGCTTCTTCTTCAAAGTAGCAGCCACTCGCTCTGCAACCCATTCCTGTGTTGCCATTCTGCCCACCACTCTACTTGTAGAGGCACACTTGTGTTTTCTAGTGTTAATTTGGATCTACAAAGACAATAAAATGAGAAGATAATTAGCCATTATAGCAAGTACAGTACCCAGACAAATTTAGTAAATGACACAAACTAACATTAAGGGTACAAATATAGTACCCTGACAGATTTATCAGCCTGCGTCCTAGCCACAATCCTCCACAGACAACCTTCAACCTTACAAAAACCCTGAACCTATCCTTGTCCGACTTCTCAGTCCCAAGCTCAAACTCCTCGACAATGGCATGCTGCCTAACAGCCTTCCTGAACTCTTTCATGCTTGAGTAAATAATTCCAACTTTCATCTCAGGATCATCCTTATTCAAAACCATCAATGGCTCATCTGGAATAATATCATTAACCGGAACAGCAGCCTCATTTATTTCCCTCTCCAACTTAGGGGAAATAACTGGAATAGAAGGAGCTGCTTTCTTACCTTTACATGCAGCTTCTTCTGCTTTCTCATCATGAGCCTTTAGTCCTAGCATCTCATAAAGATGCTCCTCATCAACTGCATGAGCTTGTCCATCTGCAATCAAAGGTACAATTCTCAAAGTACTCCAGTCCGTAATGGGGTGTTCCTGTTCTTCAACTGGACCATGACCATCTACACCACTACCAGATTGAGCAACAGGCTGCGATGAAGTGGATGGCCTATCAGTACGAGTACTGCCTGCTGCACTGGATGGGACATCATTGTTGCTGCCTAAGAGCCTCCTACCAAGCTCATAACCTGCCTTCTCAACAATCTCTGCATGCAAAAACATCCACTTGGAATAAAACCTCTCAAGAAATATACTCATCAGTTGCTGATTGCTTGTAATCTTAACTGATTTCTACTCCTTGTTGTCCTAAAAATAGAACATCGGCTCCTGGCTAGACCCTCAAATTGTCTTTGTGGCCAACTCATCACAGAGCTTACCAATAGCAACCACATTGGGTACCCACCACTCAAATTCTTGCTCTTCCATATCAACATTGTAACCATCATCTGTTTTGCAGGTGTACTTATCAATTGAAACACTAATTTTACGCTGTTTTCCGGTCCATCCTATCATGCATCATCGCAACATACAAAGATAACAGACAAAGAAAATTGGAGTTAGGTTTTGATCTAACTCCGCCTTTCTTTACAAATGCAGCAGAATGAAAGAGGTTGGGCTAACAAACTCACCAAGGCGGGCACTCTGATCTGTCGCCATTGAACTTCACTTTGAATCTTAGCCCATCCAACCCCTACGAACATGGCTAAATCAGAATCTCTAGGGTCGAGAATCAAGCAGGGCCACGTAATCAAATCACGCATAATCGGTACCTGACTGTAGATCCGGTGGTCGTCGGGGGCATGCGAAGAAGGGAACCAAACCACACTGCTGCCGCCACTTTCGCCAGGAGGAGATTAGGGTTCGGGATCATTGGGGAAGAAATGAGCAAATAAACTGACTCAGTCGGGTTGATCTGAATCGGTTTCATGTGGCAAGGGGCGTAGGGGCACTGAGGTCTTTCTTCCTCTATTTCCACGTCGAACAGGTGAGAAAAAAAAAACAGGCCACATGAACATGCCAGAGCAAAATAGTGGCAAACAGGAATGAAAATTTGAGTTTTGAGTATCCAGTGGGTTTTGGGAACAACAACATCGTAAGATGGCTTTTGGGAATCACCACTCCAATAGAAGGATAAAAAAATTAAAAATTCCGATTCCAGAACGCACCGAGCGACTTCGACGCCTAGCCATCTTCCCGCACCGTCCGCATCCCCCATCCATCCCAACCTGGATAGGGATAGCTCCCATCGCGCCGCCCTCCCAGGCACATGCTTTCCGGTCCCACAACAGCTCCGGTCTCGCCGAACTCACCTGCTGCATCCTCCCAACCGGCATCGTCGCGGATGTTACCTCGGTCAAGGCCAAGGTGAGTAGGTGACTCGCGCCGCCGGCCGCCTCCGCGGAGTTTGTCGCCGCGCCGCTTGCACGCTGCCGCTACCCCCGACTCCGCTGCTCCGCACGAAGCACCAGAAGGCGCTGCAGGCTACTGCACCCAGTAATTGCGGACAAAGCCGGCTCTGATGGATGATGCGGCACTTCATGCCGGAGCAGGGGTGGCGACCACTGCGGCGAACCCTTCTGCTGCCGCAGGAGCTGCCGTGATGGGCGTCTTCAAGTACAACTTCGGTGAGTCCGCATCCCGCTGATCAATTTCTCCGCTAAGTGCAGTTGGTCAAGTGTGATGAGGTTTTTGGGATCTAATGTTTGTGTTTGTCTGTGTTACAGCGGCGCAGTTCCTCTCGAGGGTTCTCCCGTTCCTCTTCAACGTCTGGTTTGTGCGCCAGCTTGGCAAGGATGACTCCGCCGTGTCGGTGTGGATCTCTCCTTTCCTCCTTTAGTTCGTATGCTGCAGCGTGATGTGTTACGGTTCCTGCCTTATAAACTTGGAGCAGGCGCTTGCATTTGGAATTTACACGTGATTTGGAGTTACTTTACGGGTTGACAGTGTAATTTGGTGCTTTAGGGTTCAACATTGGATTTTATGGTTCGATAGCATTGTATCCCCAAACATAAATTCTAGGATTTTGTGATGATTTAATTCAGGAGTGGAAACACTGGGTTCTACCCTGTTGCCAATTCGTTTGATCAATTAAAAGTGATGATGGTCCAGTTGTAATGTGTTTAGTTTAGTATAATTATGCGCCATTCGATGATGGCTGGTACACAATTGCCCTTTTGACCTCCCATGGTTAAGTTTTTCTAGGTTTGCATGGTCTTTGCCTTCATTTTGGTACACTTTCTCTTTACTAGACAGGCATTGCAGACCCCTTTCATCTGGTGGATTATTTATTCAGGAGGGAGGGCCTTACCTATTTTCAAAACCATGCTATATTTGAATAATTATTGGAGGAAAATTGAATGGCCCAGTTTTAAAAGATAGTAACTCTGGGAGAATGTGTTAGAAACTTGGAATGGAAACCTTAGATTTGATTACAACTTCTGCATTGGACATATGATACAAGCTCTTTTCTTTTCCTATTTTGTTTTTGTGGAATTCATGTAATTGATGAGAAATCATATATTTATTTATTTGATGGGTTTAAGGCAATCTTTCATGTTGTTATCTTCTCTAGTACATTACATCATTACCGAGAATCTCTATGATTCTAGACATGGAACGTAGAGTGTCCTTACAATGTAGATGTCTCAACCCCATGTATTTCTGTATTTATGAATGCTTCAGTTTATTTAAATTGTAGTAAAAGTATCTACATACTTATTTACCATGTTTCTTACAGGCATACGCATTGCAACTTCCTCTATTAATCAACAGCATCTTATTTTTAAGCCGGGAAGGGTTTCGGCGGGCATGTTTGCGTAGTGATTCCCAGAGGTATAAAGAAATAACTTATACATGGAGTTCATGAATCAATTTATGCTAAATAGAAAGGGAGATCAGTGAAGAGAATTAGTGCAAATATTCCCTTTATCAGTCCCATAACATGCCCTTTATCAGTGAAAGAGAAAATGCAGATCAAAGAGTTGTGTTAGAAGTCAATTTATAATTTTCATACAAACTCCATAGTACATAGTTATAGTCTTTTTGGAAATTGTAGTCTGAACCATATTCTTTGATTGTGAAATATTGGCATAGTATAGTTAACAATAATAAACCTTTGCATTACATGATTACTAAACTTGCGACAGATAAACATAATTCCTTGGTTTCCAAATTCTACAAACTTAGATTGACATTGCATCATATTGGTAAAATGGTGTATATATCACTGGCTCTTCTGCTTTGTAGTTCCTATGCACTGTTGAAAAGTTCCTCGTGCTCCTATGAATTTCCTGAAAATTAGTCCGTGCTTGTAGTGTCCTTTCTAGTCCTTGTTGCCTTGTAGTATACTTTCATGAATCTGAATGATGACTTATTACCTATGTTACAGTGGTGATGTATTGACTGATGAAGCAGTATTAAAGGTAGCTTGGATGGTAATTCCATTTGGCATCTTAATTACTTCTGTAGGCTGCCTGTTTGTGTTGGGCATCAAGAAACTGAAGTTATCTGACCCATATGCAAGAGCTACATTAATCATTGGTAATTCCTCATGATGAACAATTGTCATGTACTTTGGCACTCTTTTATATCTGTTCTGTGCATCATGTAAATACTCAATTTTTCCTTGAGAATAAATTATCTCATACAATTAAAGCTGTTTGTTGATTAGTTAGATCAGCTAGGAAAAAAATGATGGGCTGCATTTTTTGTTATCAGAGGTTCTGACTTCTGAGAGAGCCTTCCAACTTCCATGCAACTCGTGGACATCTGCGCTCATAATCAAATGGAGATGAGGTTTTCATGTAACTAATTGTGTCGTCCCAACTGCCTAACAAGTCCTTAGAAAGACAAATGTATATCTTGGTTGTTTCTTTCTTTTGATTTTGTTGGGTTGGAACACAATCAATTAAGGCCCTCTTGCTCTGCTGTTTTGCAGTCTATTGCCTTATTTTCCTTTTTTGCATTCTCCTGTCCACATTTTTTTTCTTTGGTTAAGTACTAATGTATTTGTTACAAATGGCAGGCTTTGCTTGTATTCTGGAATTGCTGGCCGAACCTTTGTATATTCTGTCTCAGAAAAAGAAATATTATAACATAAGAGTGTACACTGAACCAGCAGCTAACCTCTTGCGTTGTTTAATGACCTTCATCCTTGTAAACGGACATGCTAATGTGGTAATAAACATCAGTTTTTTACTGTTCTGAGTTTATCCTTGTTATTTTTATAGTTTACTCCTGTGAGTCAAATTTATGTTAACCATGGGAATATTGATTACTTAGTTCCATTTGTTGATCAATACAAGACTAATATAATTATTTATTTCCTTGCAGGAAAAGCTGGTTGCATTTTCTATATCTCAGGTTGCCTATGGGGCCTGCATTTTCTTTGGATACTGGACATATTTTCTTATATTTGTTGATATCAAAACTACTGATCTCCTTCCATTAAGGTTACTCCTAATTTTGTAGTTTGTTTTTGAATAGTTAGGTATTGGTTTATAAGAAGTTTAGTTTCATTCACTCATTGATGTCAAAATACACTTATTGTCAGGTTATCAAACCTGATGGACTACGATAAGCATTTATTGCACATGTGCATGTTGTTTACAGGCCAGACTTTCAGAAAGTTGATCCTCCAAGAAGGCGAGAAATTTATTCTTGTGTTGTTTGATACTCCATACAACCAGGCTGCATATGGTATTGTTGATAAATTAGGCAAGTGTCAACAATCTTCTGTTTCAAGCACTATTCCTTGCTAGTATTGTAGTAGGCTGAACTAATATATGTTAATCATCCTTTTTTTTCTTGCAGGGAGTCTGGTTGTTAGGATAGTTTTCCTTCCATTTGAGGAGAGTTCTTATGCTACCTTTACACAATTGGCAGGTTCTTTCATAGTTCATTTGAACTTATGCTGGCTGTTATTATTGCTTATGTTGTAGGTTTGGTCTGAATGACAACTTTACGGTCACATTAGTGGAATGGGTTTCTGATCTAAGAGAGATGTTTTTAACATTTATATTTGTGCTTATGAGCTAACAATGAAAATTCACCAACAGGAGAAAGCCCCCCAAATATATCCAGTCTTCAAGGTTCTCTGCTTGGGGCTCTAAAGCTTATTATGCTAATAGGTAGACATTTCAATGCTATTATGTTTTTATTCCGCAGTTATCTACTTTTATTCCTTATTTTGTTTTTTGTGTATGAATCAGTTTATTTCATAAAAAGTCATGCTTTACTTGTTATCAAACGCAATGTCCTTGTTTTCCTTTGAGAATACCATAATCACTGAGTATAATCATCCTATAACTGTGCAGGTTTGGTGGTCATTTCATTTGGTCCAAGTTATTCATATACCCTCTTAAAACTACTCTATGGGGACACACATAGTGATAAAGAAACCTCTGCTGTTCTTTGTTACTATTGTTTTTATATCATCAGCTTAGCAATGAATGGTACGCTTACTCATGTCATGGTTCTATTCTATATTTCGTAAAGTTAATTAACATACATTTGGGATATATATGCATTTTTTATTCGACCAACAATTGGTATGTGCCTTCTGCTGTATTATCAAATATTGTTTCAACTTTTATGCATAGAAGAGTACAATAAATAACGGTGCAACAACCTATTTGGTCCCTCTAGTAGATAGAAGTGCAAAATTTTTCTTTGCTTTCTTGCCAAAGTGGTCAATTGACGGATATATGATGCCAATGATGCTTGCTCAGTTATCATCCAGTCTCCAACTCATAACGCCCTTTCTCCACCAGTAGCGATGAAATTCCTTTTGTACCATTGCTCCTAGGCATGTTTGTTATCCTGCTGTCCCCGTCTTCTTTTGTTGTAGCGGTTCTCAGTGTTCTGATTCCATGTTACACAAGGATTGTCTAGCTGGTTTAGCCACCACCACCTAAGGCTGTCCTGTTTTTTTTTTTTTTTGTTTTTTTTTCCTTGTGGAAATGCACATGAAGGATGCCACCATCTCTTTTGTCTTATCAGTGAGCTTTTCAGTTCTAAGTTTATTTGCTTTGATTTCATGTTAAGCAAGGATTGTTTTGGTTCTTAACTTGGACTATTCTGGATTTGATGACTGTAGTTGAATTGAACTACCTTAATACTGCTGCTGTTTTTTAACATTCTTCTGAATCTTGACTATGTGCAGTAGTGCCTGATTAGAGTAAGTCTGAGTTGGTTTGTTTGCTAAAACCTTATTCACAGCTGCTGTTTGTTCCCCACAACTCATTCTAGCGGAATATCAAAGTTTAAAAATTATGATACTTGAATGAAATCCCCTCTACTATAGTATGTATTGACATAACATTTAACAAGATTCTGACTCTTTTGAACTATGTTACTGTACAAATTAGCATATAATATTGCTCATATTGTATCAATAGCTTCTTCTAAGTTACATGGTTGCTTTTACTAATGTGTAAACCTATGTTGCTATGCATTTATATGGCCTCTTAATGTTAATTACCATAATGTTGGTATCTGGTTCAAAAACAGACGAAAAGTTTACTGATTACGTTCTCTTGTGCTTTCAGGCACATCTGAAGCTTTTCTTCATGCTGTTGCAAATGAAAACCAGCTTAAAAAGTCAAATGATATGTTGCTTTTCTTCTCAGTGATCTATATCATTCTTAATGTTATTTTTATTAAATCTGCTGGAGCTGTTGGGTTAATTGCTGCAAATTGCATCAGTATCCTTTGACTACAGTCTACCATTATATCTTTTCTTCAAAGTACCTTTCTTTTAACAACTTCATTGTTGCCTTGAATGTTTGTAAAGATATGTTACTACGAATCACGTATTCTGTACTATTTATCAAAGACTTTTTCAAGGTATAGTTGTCGTCATGATTCACATTGGGATTTCTCTAGATGCTCTGTTCTATAACAAATGTTAATGCCTTGTGGACACTGTTTACAGGGCTCATTCTCCTTCCTGCGCTGCTTGCCATCAGGCTGGGGCATTTTGCTGATTTCTGGCCTGACCACAGCTTTCTCTGAGAGGGTGTTTCTGAACCGGGAGAGGTTTATGCAAACCCTTCCCATTCACATGGCAATTGGCATTATGTGCCTGAGTATCTCAGCATTTGAGATGTAAGCACCTATTCGCTGCATAAATATGTGCTTGTTCTGTTTACCTGTGACAATCAGTCTAGCGTTCCCTCTGTTGAACAGATACCGTGGCGAAAAGCTGTTCTTGAGGCAGATGTTCAGAGCTTTGAAGGTTCATGACAAACGTCAATGAGTCCTGTTTCTGCAACAGACACACATGCACACCGAGGAGAACTTTAATATATTGGCTGAGGGGTTTGATTGTGTATATACCGCAGTTAAGTTTTTAGTCTAGGAAAAACAAGACAATTAATCTGCAGAGTAGATAGAGAACGGTCATGTATCTTTTTTGTGGCAGTATTAATCCATTATGTATCTTCTGTGTTTGGAAACCGGTTTTCTTTTTCTGTAGTGATTTCCAAAGCTGGACTAAGGAAGATAATTGCTATATTTACCTGAGTAACTGGTGTGTTCATGATATAATGTGTTCAGCTTCATATGAGTTGTACCTTTATCAAGGGGCTAGATGATCCGTAACTATGTGTTGGCGTTGCGAATTTTGCTTGTAAGAAGAACGAGGATGTATTCTGAGCCAGGATATGGGAATTTAGTTTGTTTCTACTATATTGCATACATGACACAAGTCGGTTGTTTTAACACTTCTGGTATATCAAGAAAACATGCCGCCAAAGCCCAAAGGGTGTAACATGTGAGACAAAGAAAGGCTGTATGAGGCTGTACCAAGCTGACCGTCATATACGGATGATTTTAGCTTGCAGGCAATTCATCTGTATTATTTTAATAAACGAACCGAGAATTCTGAGTGATTATGTACAAAAAGTGCACGTGTAGAATAAAGGAAGGGGAGTTGCATTAATGGGCTGAGCAGCCAACTGGCCTGAATATACCAGAACGTTTCTTCCCCTCAGCTTTGCCCTTACGCATCTGCCAGCTAAACTGGGTCTGGCCCTAACCAGCCACCGACTGGATCGGACCGTATTTCAGTTCCCTGGGCTTCCCCTCTTCTTCCTCCTCCCTCTACTTATTCTCACGCCGCCAAGCCCCCGCGCCAAACGTCCTCCTCTCTGCTCTCGCCTCCCCTTTCCTCCTCTTCCGAGTTCCTCTGCTCGATTTGATCGATCCAGTCGATCCAAGCCTCCGCTTCGCCGCGCGCGATGGTGATCCCTCACCGCCGTCCTTCCGCCACCATGCGGAGCATCCACCGAGAGCTTGAGCGCAGGAGGGCCAAGGCGCTGGCACCCAAGGGCCCCGCTGCCAAGAAGTCCTCTGCTCCGCTGCCGCCGTCGCGTGAAGGTGCTCGAGGAAAGATCCAGAAGTCTTGCCCTGGTGCGATTCGTGAGAAGAATTCGTCGAACACCTCCATGGCCCGATCAGGCTCTGCTAGCACCCAGCCGCCTCCACCGTCGCGGTGTCGTCATCAAGCTACGCCCTTCGCCTCTCTCGCAGTAAGTCATCTTCCCCCGTCTCCATCCGGATCTGTCATCTCCTCGGTCGGATTCTCATCCTCCTCCATCCTCTCCGCCGCCGCGCAACTGAAGCCCGCGCATCGAGCCGCATCGCGTCCTTTGTTAGCTGCCTCTGCTCCGCCGCCGCCGCCGCAGCCCCAATTGGGATCCTCGTGCACAACCACTTCCAGCACCGTCGGGCAACTGAAGCCCATCACGAGGGCTGAAGTTCGCACGAGGACCCTGGCGAAGATCGACGGGAAGACGCTCGTGCTCTGGCTCACCGCCACGGTCGTGTCGGCCACCGATTGCAGCTACGAGGTGATCTATGAGGGCAACCTGCCACGAGACGATCCTTTCTCCTCTGTGCATGTGCCGCTCCACCATGTCAGGCCAATTAAGACATCAACGCCAATTCCGTCGCTGCCGGCGTCCCAGCCTCTGTCCGCCACCGTGAGCTCCACCAACACCAAGGCCTCTGCTTCCAAGAGTTCAAGGACGATACAACCGCCGCCACAGCCTACCAGAACTACAGGCCAGTTCGTGTCAGAGATGAAGTTGCAGCCTGCAGATGGGAACTTCACCGTCCATGTGCCGATCGACCACGTCAGGCCAGTGAAGGAGCCAATTCCGCCGCCGCCGCCGCCGTCGCCCCAGCCTCTACCCGCCACCGTGAGCTCGAGCGCCTCCGCCACCAACACCCAGGCCGCTGCTTCCAAGAGTTTCAAGACGCTGCCCACGGCAAGGCCTACCACTGCAGGCAAGTCCTTGCGCTTCCTCCAGAATCATTCCTCTGAGATGCAGCCGCCGCCAAGGCCAACCACGGCTGGGAAGAGCATTCGCCTCATTAACAAGTTCGTGCCAGATGAGATGCTGTCAGAGAAGCCGTCGTTGCAGAATCGTATCAGGGAAGCCGACCTCACAGTGGCCAAGACTTGCAAGAAGCGGTCCGCGCCAAGGCCTATCACTACCGGGAAGCCATTGCGCCTGATCAGCGACCTTTCGCCGGGCATCAAGCCAGCTTCAAGGCCGACCACGGCGGGGAGGAGCATCAGAGTCATCCGTGGGCTCTTGTCAGAGAAGGATCGTCAGATACTGGATGCCGGTCTTGCTGCTCTTCAACTGCCTTTCAAGTGACATTACCCTTGTCAGAGAATAAGCTACCAGCCATTCCCAGCCTTGTTACGGAAACGAATTCTTAGCAGTCGAAACTGCCTACACTGGCTGTGTAAATCCAGCGCATACGTGTGGTCTTGGGGCTCGATGCCCTTGTGTTCATGATTAGTCTGGTTTTAGTTTGATTAAGTCATGAACTGACGGTCCCTGCTCCATTTCTAGTGAGACCTCTTGTAAATTGCTTAATTGTTAATAGAAGGAAATTTATAAGCTTTTCCCCTTGGTGATTCTTATATTTAGATTCTTTATAAACGTTACAGTTGAGATCAATGTCGCCAATTTCACTCTTTTCTCGAACAACAAAAAATTCAGTCTGAATACATTTTCGTTCTGAATTTGCAGTGCAGGGCAATACTTCTCGATGAGGTCATCGTTTTCTGAATATTGGTCCAGATTCCAGGTGTTGTTCATGCTTGAACAGTTGTATGCTGCTGGCAGTGCCTATTGCTGCTGGGTGTGGCATCCAGAAATCAGATTTCATAATAACAGCAGCACAGCTTGGACAGTTTTTTTTTTGCTGAACATGAACTACCTGTTGGTCTTGTAACAGGTAGCAGCAAAATTTCGGCTGGTATCATCAAATTTTCTAGCTAGTCGGGCGTGAATCTTTTACATGGTCGAAGACCAGCCTTCTGTTACGAACTTGTATAGCAATTTCATGCCCTGTACACCGATGTAATGTTCAAAGAATTGGTTTTCGAAAGCCAATGTTCAAAGAATTGTCTACAGTGCTGTCTGATTTGAAGTGAAAGACTCATGTTCAACTGTGTTAATTTTTTTTGAACTTACTGAGTTCCTGCATAATGTGGATGCTTGACAATATTGGATATAATCCTAGTTCAGTACTTTGCGACCTGTACTCTGAAGAATACCAGACCAAGAATAGAAATCCTCTTTTTTTTTCTCAGGACTAAATGATCTTACTTTCTCATAAGCAGGTTACAGAAATTTGGAAACATGGGTTCTCACTGAAACTTTTGTAGGGCTGCCTGAACATGGATGGAGCTGAATGTATTGGTGCCTCACAGGCATTCAGCTGTTAATTTGTTGGTTCAGAGCCTAGAACCCGAGCTTGAAACTGCAAGCAGTTCAAACAAAGCTGCCATGCATACTCTTTTGGCAACAGAAAACATAGTTCCTCTGGAAAAAAGAAAGTACATAAGTATGATCGACTCATGGCACAAACACTGCACTGCATCTCCTTGCATAATCAGAAATTCATCCAAATCCATATGAGAAGACCAAGGCACTAGCTAGTAAATTCACGTGTTCATGCACAAATGAACATTTCTAAAAGTTTACAGTACTATGAAATATCTCTAGTCTTTGCATATAAGCACATATGTAATCACACTGATGAATTCAAAGGCAAAAATAACCGACAAAAAGAAATATTTATGAACTGAACGGGGGTTCAGTGACTTGTGAACCGAGCATGGCTTCGATGAAATGTGATGGCATCCTTGATGACCTTGTCTCGGTAGTGGTTGGTGGCAGTAGAGATAAGAGCATGGATTAAAGCACCTCTGATAATCTCATTCTTCTGCAGGGTTACTAGAAACAGAAGAGGAAAAAATATTGAGGAGCGCATCAGGCACTAGCAGAAGTAACAAGAAAAAATATGCCACTTAACCACAAGAACAAGCTCCTGTCAGGTGAAGCACATATAAAAGGACGCCTGGGCCATGAACTGTTTGCATACTCATGTGAAACTCTTGTGCAAATGGTAATGAGGAAAGGCAACAATTCCAAAAGATTAAGAACAACTGTAGCAGACTGACAGAGAAGGACTGAACAAAAAGTTAACCTGAAAGGTCGAGAGCATTGTGAGGAAACCCACTAATTAGTTGTGTGTCTACATTACTAGTGAATCGTGTCCAAATACAGTTAAAGAGTTTCATCACTGAAGAAAAAATCACAGTACTGGCCTATGGGATTCAGTAAACTATCAGACTGCAACCAATTTAAACAGAAAAAAAAGAAGAGATTAATCAAGCACATCAATTACAGAACAAAAGCCTGCTGATTGCAGTTAGATTGAAAAATGCGTTCTTACTCCAATACTAAAGCCTGCTGATTGCAGTTAAATTGAAAGAAAAACGAAGGTTGAAACGGCATGAATCGAATCAGATTCAAAATGCTAAATAGCTCAAATATCATTGACATGTGCAGATATGAATGAAAATCCAATTGGCCTCTCTTGAATTCATGGCCTTTCTGAACTCTGAATACACAAAACACGAACAAAAAACCAATTGTGCATTCTTCCTAGGTTACCCCAACCAAAGATTTCGAACCTTGCAAGAGCAGATTCAGTTTTGAAACTCGGAACATTTTGGTGATTTGGAGAGACAGTCGAATCATGACCAAGAAAGTTGTGACTACGTGAGTTGGACATTTTGGTGAACACCTACAGGATACGCACGCCCCCCCCAAAAAAAAGAATCGAATTCGGCCCGCACGGAACCTGTATAAATATATTCTTGTTCTGTTTACTTGTGATAATCTTCTAGCATTCCCTCTGTTGAACAGATACTGTGGCGAAAAGCGGTGGCAGATCTTCAGAACTTTGAAGAGTCATGACAAACGTCAATGAGTCCTGTTTCTGTAACAGACACACATGTACAGTGAAGAGAAATTTACTATAACGTTCGAGTGACTTGTATATGCAGCAGTTAAATTTTTAGTCATAATCGGCATAGTAGATAGACAACAGACATGTATCTTTTTTGTTTGTCAGTGAATCCATTATGTACACTGAAGATAAATTTACTATAACGTTCCCCTTTTTCTTAGTGATTTGCAAATTGCAAAGCAGGGTTAAGGAAGGCAATTGCTTGATTTACCTGAATAACTAGTGTGTTCATGGTATAACGTGTTCAGCTTCAACTTCATATTTATGAGTTATTAGCTTTATCAAGAGGCTGGATGATCCATAATCATGTGTTGTGCCCTGAAATTTGCTTGCAAGAGGAATGAAGATGAATTTATTCTGAGTGGAAATTTAATTTGATTCTATATTGTGAACATGGCTGGAACAAGTCCAAATTTCAGTTTTACAGTTGATTGACCTTTTGTTCCGAATCGAAGAGTTTGTCTGGGCCACTCCGGTGAGATCTAGACCCGCCAACATCGACGACCACCCGGTCCTGACGCCCACGCCCCGTCAACGACGCTCAATCATTGTCGGACACTGCATAGTGTCAGTTAGCCGTTCCGGCACCGCCGTCCACAGAAACCCTAACTGGTAGTGGGATCGCGCTGCTTAGGTTTCGTAGATCGGTGAGAACGATTCTGTGTACACTGCCTTGACGTGTACTACAGCCTGTTGTGTCCCTCTACCCACCTGCAGTCATGTCGGCGCGTGGAGGTGGACGGAAGCTTCCGGCGGGTGGCCATAATGGCTCCCGCGCGGATCAGCATGAACCCGAGGTTGATGATCTGCTGAGGAACCTTAGCCTCACGGCGGAGGAAGAGGAGATCGTGGCCTTGAGTGATGAGGAAGAAGATGATGATGCAGCACCTGCTGCAGCCCTAATCGGCAAGGTATTGTCGTCGGCGGTCTTACATGCTACCACTATTTTGGGCGTGATGCGACCGGTGTGGGGTAACCCCTATGAGTTGAAGATCCGCTCAGTGGGGGAGAAGGAGGAGAATATGTTCGTGGCAGAGTTTGGAAGTCCCCATGATATGACCAGAGCGCTGGAGGGTTCACCATGGATGATTGGGAAGTGTGCTGTGATATTACAACCGTATGATGGTAGACTGAAACCGTCTGATATTTGCTTTGATCAGATGGACATTTGGGTGCGAATCTTAACCTGCCTTTGGGTTGGATGAATGACAAAGGGGGGGGGGGGTGGAGGGAGGCGATGCAACTGGTAGGGGATGTGGTACGCATGGATGTTGATCGGGATGGCAAAACCAGCGGTCCGTTCTTACGAGCGCGCGTCTTTATCGAAATTGCCAAACCGCTCCGACGGGGTGTGATGCTGAAGCCAAACGGATGGCAAAACCAGAATGGTTTGACATACAGTATGAAAAGCTCCTGTTTTACTGTTTCTTCTGTGGGATCATGGGACATACAGAAGTGGAGTGTGAATACCCGGCGCCCCGTAATGCTTTGGGTAAACTCCCGTATGACATCAAGTTGCGGGCGCCTGAGGAGAAAAGGAGGCACATGCAGAGCTTTGCGCAGGCTGCGGCTAGCTCATATGGTAGTGGTTTGTCATCGAAGACTTCCTTCTCCAAGTCTTCGGGTGGGAAGGGGAGTGCTAGCGTGCAAACGGATACCAAGAAAGAGTACCCTGGGGATAATGATGAGGTCAACTCTCCGATGAAAACCAACGAGGAGCAGCCGCCGGCCCAGATGGTGACTGGCTCCTCTACAAAGGTCGCTCGTCAGCTTTTCAGCGAGAAACAGACTAGAGAGCAACAGGCACGTAAGAGGAAATCTAAGGGTTCTGGTTAGGGGGGGCAATAAAACTCGTAACTCGATAGCTCGCTCGACTCGGAGACGAACTCGGCTCGGCTCGACTCGACTCGTTCTAATGTCAAACGAGTTGAGCTAATTTTATTAGCTCGTTATGTTAACGAGCCAGCTCGAGCAGGCTCATGAGCTGGCTCACGAGCCTAACGAGCCGCGTAATGTTTAAAACTAAATCCTACCTATGACTATGGATCATGATCTAGTCTATCACAAGTCAACTTAACGGTATAAGTATAAACCCTAAACGTATAAAGATAGTAATAACCTACTCTTGATGAGCTAGAGTAGCGAACTTGAAGTTGGAGCACTATTATTTTTCTCTTATATAGCTTATAATAAATACTTAGTTATAAAATTTATGTGAATATATTATCTTCCTATATAAACATATATTTTAGTGACCAGATCAATGAACATATGAATAAGTAATGTTTAATTTACATCTTAAATATATTTGATGGTTTAAAATATATGGTATTTTTATATGATGTATGTTATTTTTTTTATTTTCTATTGATGACTAAAATAATATATTTTTTAAGTAAAGCTTGATGAGCCATAATGAGCTAGGTTGTGAGCATAATGAGTCGAACCGAGCTATAATATTAACTCATTAATATAATGAGCCGAGCTGAGCTAGCTTGCTATACTAATAAGCTATAACGAGCTGGTCGCAAGCTGAGCCGAGCCGGCTTGATAGCCAGCCCTAGTTTTGGTGACAGTGAGCTTAGCAAGACACCAGACCTCAACCTACCAGCTGCTGATGCTTTGGCTCTGGTTCCGGTATCAAAAGGCAAGGCTGGGCCTGGACGGGCAAAAGGTATGATGGAGGGTGGTCCTGACGAAGTCACCAAGAAGCAGAAGCTTACAATCTCCCAAACTACAAGATCGGCGGCGGCTGTGAGTAGCAGCCCCCGCCGGGCACAATGAAAATCCTGGCACTGAACTGTCGCGGATTGGGCTGATCTGAGGCAGCTCGAGAAGTACGTAGCCTCATTCGGCTACATGGCCCAGCCCTTGTGTTTCTCTCAGAGACATGACTTTTTGACAATCGGGTGGACAGTTTGCTGTGCTCCTTTGGTATGCATTCAAGCATTGAAGTGGGTAGCTTTGGACATGGGGGGGGGGGGGGGGGGGGGAGTAGATCTTTTCTGGAGCAGCGAGTTGAAAATCAAAGTTCATAGTTTGTGACAGATTCAATAAAGCTGGACCCGGCTACAGACGAGGAGAGGTGGAGATTTACGGGGTTCTATGGGGAATCTCGTAGAGAGCTAAGGTACAAGAGCTGGAACTTGCTCCAGCGGCTTAATCTATGAAGCAAACTGCCATGGCTATGCGCCGGCAACTTCAATGAGGTGCTAGACGCGAGCGAGCAGTTCGGGGGGAATGTGCGCCCGGAAAGACAGATGGATGGCTTTCGAGACGTGGTGGCAGCCTGTGGTTTTTGCGACTTAGGATTCATTGGTCTTCCCTACACTTGGGACAATCATCAAGATGGTGATCGCAACATCAAGGTGCGGCTTGATTGGGGCCTTGCTACTAGCACGTTTCTCGACATGGTTGAAAGAACGGTGGTTCATCACGTGCAAACTTCGGAGTCGGATCATTGTGCACTAGTCGTTGATTGTAGAGAGCAAGGCCGAAGCCGGAGGGGTGACAAACCCTTTCGGTATGAGAACATGTGGAGGGGAGGGCCAGATGCAACCGATCTCGGACAGGTATGTGATAAGCTGCAGCAAATGCAAGGCGCTCTGAAGGAATGGGATCAAGCCATCTTCGGTTCTGTCCGTAATAGCTTAAGAAGGATCCGTAAGCAGCTAGAGGAGGAGAGGCGGCGATCCATAGGACTGGGCCCGTCTAGAAAGGAACGGAACCTCATGGCACGGCTCTCGGAGCTGCTGTCACAGGAGGAGACCATGGAGAAGCAACGCTCAAGGCTCGACTGGTTGGAGGATGGAGACCGGAACACGAAGCTGTTTCAAATGAGAGCTAAAGATCGGGCGCGTACCAACCGTATACAGTCACTTAAGGCTGCTGATGGCATGATGGTGATTGACAAGAAGAAGATTGAGGAGTGCGCGGTTAGCTTCTATGAAGAACTGTTTAAGGCTCAAGAGCAACTAGACCCGGGAGCCATACTGCAGCATGTTCCATGCAAGATCACCTAAGATATGAACCGGAGCCTGATGAACACGTATTCATGTGAAGAGGTGTGTCGGGCCTTGTTTATGATGGGACCAAATAAGGCCCCTGGGCCGGATGGGTTCACTGCTGGGTTTTTTCAAACCCATTGGGATCTGGTTGGGGAGTCAGTTACAGCTGCAACGCTGAAATTTTTGAATGAAGGGGTGATGACTAATGAGGTAAACCAGATGATTCTGGTGCGTATTTCAAAAATTAAAAAACCCCAAGATATAAAGCACTTCCATCCTATTTCGTTGTGCAATGTTCTGTATAAGATCTGCTCAAAAGTTCTTGCTAACCGTATGAAGGTATTTTTGGGTGAGATCATTTCTGAGGAGCAAAGTGCCTTTGTGCCTAGGAGATTGATTATAGATAATGTCCTCACGGCATATGAGTGTACATACTATCTAAAGCGCAAGAAAGGGAAAACTGGTTTGGATGCGGTGAATTAAGTAAGATATGGCTAAAGCTTATGATAGAGTAGAGTGGGAGTACTTGGAAGGAATTATGAGGAAGCTGGGCTTTCATGAGACCTTTATCCAGCGAGTGATGAGGTGCGTCACGTCTGTGTCTTTCTCGGTCAAAATTAATGGCTCTTTGTCTATAGTTTTCAGGCCAACAAAGGGGCTACGGCAAGGAGACCCGATCTCACCGTACCTATTTTTGTTGTGTGCTGAGGGTTTCTCATCTCTTCTAAAATCGGTGGGCCCAGTGCATCTCTCCAGGGGAGTGCGTGTTGGTATACACTCATCATGGATTTCGCATCTTCTCTTTACGGATGATAGCATTATTTTTTCAGAAGCATCGCAAAGGGGGGCTGATCGGTTGAAGGCGATACTTGACACTTACCATAAAGGGTCAGGCCATTTGGTAAACAAGGAAAAATCAGCAGTGTTTTTCAGCAAGAACAGCACTGAGGTGATTAAAAATGTAGTTCTTGAAACCCTGCAAATTCCAAATGAGGCTTTGGCAGAGAAATATCTGGGGCTTCCTACTGCCTTGGGACGGTCAACAGAGGGAGCTTTTGAATATATGACGACAAGGAAAAAAGGGCTAGTTGGGGCCTGGTCAGGCAAAGAAGCTAGTTGTGCCGGGCGTGAAGTGTTGATCAAATCACAGGCACAAGCTGTCACCACCTACCCCATGAGCTTCTTTATTATTCCGCTAGCCACCAGTAACAAGATGAAAAGAACAATATCAAACTACTGGTGGGGCAGTTCGGCGGATAACAAAGGTATGCACTGGATGCGGTGGGAGCTACTAACTAGACCAAAAGTGAAAGGAGGTATGGGCTTCAGAGACCTACACCTATTCAATAAGGCGTTGCTGGGTAAACAGGGTTGGAGGTTGATGGAACAACCGGAATCTCTGTGTGCGAGAGTGCTTAAGGGTCGCTACTATCATGATGGGGAGTTCTTGACAGCAAAGAGGAAGAAACACACCAGTCATACGTGGCGTGCTATTATGAAAGGGAGAGAAGTGCTGTATGAGGGCCTCATTCGCCGGCTAGGAGATGGGCGAGGAACCAACGTTTGGAATGATAGGTGGATTACAAACCATCCTTTGGGGAAGCCGTTCACGCAGCGCTCTAATCATCAGATTCAAGTTGTGTCTGAACTGCTGACAGCGAGCAGCCAATGGAACGAGACACTTCTCAGAGAAATGTTCTGTGATTTTGATGTTGAAGCCATTCTGTCTACTACTATCCATGGTAGAGGAGAGGATTTCTGGGCATGGGAGCGCGAGCGACATGGTACGTACACGGTTCGCTCTGCCTATAAACTGCTAGAGAGCAAACGACACTCCCATGAAGACGCATCAAGCTCAACCTCTGACAAAATTTGGCAAGCTATCTGGAAGTTAGAGGTTCCGCCGAAGGTGCAGGTTTTCTGGTGGAGGGTGCTTCATGAGTTCGTTCCTGCTCGAGATGTATTGTGCAAACGCCACATTGAGAAGATTGCAAACTGCCAAGTTTGTGGCGCGGAAAGAGAAACAATTAAACACGTGTTAATGGATTGCACTATTGCTAAACAGTTCTGGGAGGAAGCTAAGCAAATAATTGGGATCAAACTACCACATCTACATGAGATTACGTGGGCAAAAGACCTGCTACAGGAAGACATCTGCCCTCGTCGTGATGCAGCGATCATCCTGTGTGGTATGTGGTCCTTATGGATATCATGAAACGATCGGAAGCATGGCAAGAAAGTAATTCCTGTGCGGGCGGTGGTGGAATGGATACGTGACACAGCCTTTGATCTCTGGCAGTTGCTTCACAAACAACCAGCGAAGAACAACCAACCGAGCTCTCGCTGGAGGCCGTCGGACAACGGATGGTTCAAATGCAATGTAGATGGTGCTTTCTCAGGGGAGCTCCGGTCGGGTGCCACAGGCGTGGTGATTCGAGATTATGACGGCCAGTTCATTGCAGCCAGGTCGCGGTGGGTTGGATCAGCGACAAGCGCTATGGTCATGGAGGCCTTGGCGTGCATGGATGGTCTCGGGCTGGCGCTGCAGAAGGGAGCTTCCAAGGTATGCCTGGAGACGGACTGTCTCGAAATTCTACGCCTTTGGGAAAATATCGACTACCAGCGATCGGAAGTGAGCTTGATACTCCATGAAATCAGAGATATGAGCTGGAGCTTACAGGGTTTCTCTTTTGTTTTCGCCAATAGATCTTGTAATAGAGTTGCCCATGAATGCGCTAAACAGGCGACGAGGGAAGAACCTAGGGTGGTGTGGCAAGTCAATCCCCCTAGCTTTCTCAGAAGACTGATCGAGACAGATATGGGACCTAGGGTACGTAACAGTTTTACTAACGAACATAGAACTCTGTGAGTGATTGTGTACTGCGCACGTTTAGAAACCCTAATAATACGGAAAATAAAGGAAAGGGGATTTTCATTAATGGGCCGAGTAGCTAGCTGGCCCAATGGAGATCCGATCCTAGTCGAGCTCGTGAATCCGACCTCTTCTTCAACTTGGCCCTTACGCATCTGCCAGATCAACTGGGTCTTTATTCCTGGCTGATTTAGCAGCATCTCGTGGTTAATGGAAGTGTCTTTGAATCTCAAAAAAAGAAGAAGATCAACTGGGTGTGGCCTTAATTAGCAATCGAGTGGATCGGACCGGATTTCAGTTCCTTGGACTTCCGAATCACGCCAGCTAGCTGCGATCCCGGACCGTCTCGAATTTTACCGGGTCGGACTCGGAAACCCACCGCCTTAATTCTCCCGCGTCAAGAAAACCAAATCCCCCCGCTCGATCCGGACATAAAAGCGCACCCCGGGGATTGCCCAAACGCCACACTACTGCTTTCTCAACCTTTCTTCTTGGCTTGTTCCACTGATCGTGGGGTGGCGGCGTGCCCTAATCGATCAAATCGAAGGCATCCAGCAATTCTCCCTCTCCACGATCCGCCGGCGATCGACGCGACGGAGATGGCGTTCTCCCCCAGCAACGACGAGCTCGTGGACCGCTACCTCCGCGCGAAGCTGAGCGGCCTCGCCAAGTCGCGCTTCTTCCACGACGCCGACGTCTGCTCCGCCCGCCCCGACGACCTGGTCCGCGATTACACGCCGGCGCGCGTGCAGAGCAGAGACGCCGGCGACGGGAAGCAGTGGTACTTCTTCAGCCCCGTGCGCTTCCTCGGCGGCTCCCTCAAGAAGAGGTCGCGGACCATCGACGGCACCGGCGACACGGAATGCTGGCACGCCGAAGGCCGCACGAAGCCCGTGGAAGGCAGCGCCGCCGGCGGATACATGACCAAGTTCTCCTATCATGTCAAGAATAAGATCGGGCCCAAGAAGATGGTGGAGAAGCCTGGGTGGATCATGGCCGAGTACAGCTTCAAGGACACCATGGAGGATGGCGACATGGTTCTTTGCAAGATTTACAAGTCGCCTCGATGTTCCAAAGCGCGTTCGTCGTCGGGCAGGAAGAGGAAGGCCGCGGATGACCTTGACCTCGAGGAGGAGGCGATGCCCAGCAGGAGGAAGAAGAAGACGGCCCAGACCGAGGAAGAAGAAGACGAGGACGCCATGCTGTTCGCTGGGGACACGGAGCGCGACCTCGAGGTGGCGGAATCGTCGAGCACGGGGCTGCACTGGACCGAGGAGGACGGCGTCATGCCACTCGCGTCCGGAGAGATGCTGCATTATTACCACCATTATTACGTGGATCAGGAAAGCCAGCAGCAGCTTGGACTACCACTACCAGTGGTGTACGGGGAGTTTATGTCCCTGATGATGGCACCGGACGAGGACCTGTTCGGCGACAACCAGCAGCAGCAGCACGATGCCGGCCTTCACGCTCCGCTCACGGGCTATCTTGACGACCTTCTCCTCAACGGCTCATCATCGATGTTCTTCCCTCATCCAGGCTGGCGGCGCTCCTGACGTTCTCTGCACCTGATCTTCTGTCCCCACAACATGATGGAGAAGCTCTCGTCCCTTGCATTGTCTGTAGGATGTTGGTTTGCTGATGGCACGAGATCCCATGTCTGTAACTGTAACAGTCAACTCCATTATTGTAAAGATCGATCTCTTCTAAACTTGTGCAAAATATATGTGATGTTGGCCACAATTGGCTTATATTGATTCATCCATTCACGTGTTGCTTACGGTTCAGTATTGCACACGTATACGTACACAGATTCCTTATTATAACAGTTAACTAGATCGTTAATTCTCGCAAATTGCTGCTTACCTGCAATTCATAATCGTGAGATCAGTTTTGGCCTATAGGATTCGGTTCGATCGGTTTGGGTTGCTCTCTTTGCATTGCCTGCCTTCGATTCGTGTCGGCTTGTTGGACTGGTCACTCAGTTCTTCGACCAATACATCTCACTGAATTCTTCGTCGTCTGCCTGCCGTGGAGACAGAAGGCAACCAGTCCACACGAGCTAAGACCACCTCACGGAAGAAGCTAGCAAGGCATAAAGTTTTAATTTTATCATCTTGAAACAGAAAGCACAAAAGTGTCGAACGACCTGACCCGATATATGTATGCTGACAGATGGACAAAGCAGAGAACACGACGCTACTGTATCCATGTTCTTTGAATTCGAATGTTGTATTCGCATGTTCTTTGAATTCCTCCTGATTTCAATGTGAACAGATGACACTCTCTCAGGATGTTTCTAGTTAACTTTTACATACACCCACTACCTCTCAAGATCAAGTTAACTGTGTGTAAATCCCAGTAATGGATTATAGAAAATATTCACCTACTCTAATCAAGTCAGGAAAGGCCCTTCTTGGGTTAATTGTATCATAATTAGTTCTTTGCGTGTGGTTATGCATGAACGGCATATTTCTTTCTTTCTTTCTTTTTTCTTAACATGAACAGATTTTTATCTAAGATATCCACAATCTTCATTGACAGTTAAAATAGTTTAACCTCATGGAAACATGATGGGATTTAACCAAGGATGTGAAAATGAGACATAGTTGGTTCAGAAGTACAAAAGTTAAAATAAAAGTTTTGGCCAATCATGCAATCAGATTTGAACTTTTTTCATTTGTCCTATCTAAGAGTTTTGTTCAAATGAAATTGACAATTCTAACCAACTTTACTCATTAATGGCACATTTTAAAAAGGAAGAAGTCCTTTTAGTCTCCTTGGACTATTGTTGAAGTCCGGTTTTCGTCCTTCAATTATAAAACCGGGTATTCGTGCTCCTTCAACTGTTAAAATCATTTATTTTTCCTCCCACGACTGTTTTGATTGGTGGTTTTGTCCACGTGGCGCACATGTGACATAGAGAAGCACATATTTAGTGCCACATCATCTTTTTTATAACTAAAAAATCAAAAACATAGGATTGAAGATTTAGAAAATCATAATTTTTTTTGTAGTTATATATTAGTGTGTTAATTTTGTTATTTTATATACACATATAAATATGTTTTGTATCTTTAAATAATAACTATGGATTATTACACCTCTCTCTCATTGTGAATTATCACACCTTTAAAATATAAACTGTACACTAAGTATTTTATATAAACCAAGAAAATCATGTTTGAATCATTAACAATATTGCATTTGCATTGGAATTAAAAAATAATATAGAAAATTTTTAAATTTTCAAAAATGTATAATTTTAGATAAATCTGGAAATATTTTGTCCATAGACTAACATTGAAATATAAAACATCTTATAAGTTTTAGATCTCCAAATATATATTTTTAATTTTTATTATAAAAAAGATGATGTAGCATTAATAAGTATTTATCTTACTAGCAGCCTCTACTTTTGTGTTTTGGGAGCCTAGCAGCCTCTACTTTAAATAGTAGGTGCCAAAGTTTTTTTGTTTCTTTAACTGATACATAATAAGTATTTATTACCAGCCCTGTGATCAACTGAAAAATGGATGGTCCACGTAAATCTGCCTATGTATTTATTACATGGCTGGAAGAAGTCCAAATTTTTGTTTTACCGTTGTTTGGCACTTTGGTGCACGAAAAGGGCATATATAGGTGTAATATATTTCTTGGTCCATGACTAATCGTTCTGAAGAAATCTCAGAGTATCATATAATAGAGAAGATGATCCAGATTAGCGTAGTCTCAAACTGAGATGACAGTGAAGACAAGAAATGTAGAATGAGATTTACCGAATCGACGGTGAACAAGGTCAATTTTACTTGCAGGAACGTTCATCTGTATCTTACTAACGAACTGAGAATTATTGTACGAGTGACTGCGTACGGAGAAACCCTAACAATACGTAAAAGGGGACAAAAATAAAAGGAAGGAGGCTTGCATTAATGGGCTGTATCAGTCAGCTGGCCCAAAATAGACCAAATCCGAGTCGAACTCGAGAACTCAACTTGGCCCTTACGCACCTGCCAGCTAATCATGGCCTAGCCCTAATTACTAACCGACTGGATCGGACCGTATTTCAGCTACCTGGACTTCCTTCCCCATCTTCTTCCTCCCCCCTCTGCTAAATCTGACGCCGCCAACCCCCGCCCGAAACAACGTCTCTGCTCTTGCATTCCTCCTCTGTCTCCCAAATTCCCCTCTACTCGATTCGATCGATTCAGCCCTCCTCTCCGCCACTCGCCATGGTGATGCCGCACCGCCGTCCCTCCGCCGCCATGCGGAGCATCCACCGTGAGCTGGAGCGGAGGAGGCCGAAGCCGTTGGCGCCCAAGCGCCCCGTCGCCAACAAGTCCTCGGTGCCGCCGCCGCCGCCGCCGTCGCGTGATGGTGCTCACGGCAAGGTCCACAAGCCTTGCCCTCGCCCAGTTCACGGGAATCCATCGTCGTACATCTCCATGGCGGCCCGATCGGGATCCACCGGCACCAACCCGCCGCCACCATCGCGGCCTCGTCACCAACCTCTGCCGCCGTGCGCCTCTCCCGCTGTAAGTCCTCTTCCGCCGCCACCTCCATCCCCTTCTGCTAGATCATCTGCCGTATCCGAGTCCGCTCCCAACCTCTGCGCCGCCGCGCATCAGAAGCTCGCCACGTCTCCTCTGTTCGCCTCCCCTGCTCCACTGGCTACGCCTCCTCGAGCCGCCGCCTCCTCGATTGGTTCCACGTGCGTAGCCGCTCCCAGCACCTCCTGCCATCTGAAGCCTGGAACGACAGCTCTTGTTCGTACGAGGACTCAAACTGTGATCGACGGGAAGATTTTGGTTCTGTGGCTCGGCGCGACCGTCGTGTCGGCCACCGATTGCAGCTACGAGGTGATCTATGAGGGTAACCTGCCGCGCGACAATCCCTTCTCCACTGTCCATGTGCCGCTCCACCATGTAAGGCCGTTCAACCCATCTCCGCCGACTGCGCCGCCGCGACCGTCCCAGCTTCGGTCCGCCGCCGCCAGCTCGAGCACGTCCGCCACCAGCACCCAGGCCGCGGCTTCAAAGAGTTTGGAGATGCTGCCCGCACCAAGGCTCACCGCAGACGGGATGAAGTTGCAGTCTGCGGACGAGAACTTGTTAGAGAAGCCATCGCTGCAGATTCCTCTGCCGCCGCGCGTCGCCAACCCCACACTGGTCGCCGTGTCCAAGACTTCGAAGATGCGATCCGCCATGTCCAAGTCCACGCCGGCGGGGAAGATTGACGGATTGATCCACAGCCGCCCAACGAAGATGAAGCCCACCCCCGCGGGAAAGTCCCTGCGCCTGATCAGCAGCCTTTCACCTGAGATGAAGAAGCCAGTGCCACGGCCGACCACGGCGGGGAAGAGCATCAGCGTCATCCGCCGGCTCTTGCCAGAGAAGGAGCGCCTGGTCTTGGATGCCTACATTGCTTCTCGTCAACTGCCTCTCGAGTGACCACTACGCCAGTCTAAGGGCAGTCACCACCGTTCCCAAGCTTTTGGTCAGGATAGCTTCTTGTCAGACAGGTCTCGAATGTCTAGTGATTGCAGATAGTAGCAGCTGTTACAGATCGAAGCACGGCTTCCTCATACACGACTAGTCTCTTTTTATTTGACTAAGTCATGATTAGTCTCTTTTTGACTCTGCTCTTCGGGGACCTTGTGTAATTGCGTGATTGGCAACATGGACGTCATCCGTTTGGTGTCTGAATTTGAATCCAAACTTAATACACTTAAATCTGAATTTGTCGGACACAAAAAAAAATCCAGTCTGAATTTGCTATGAAGAACAGTCAGTTACTTCTCTATTTCTACTCTGAAACCTGTGAGTCTGAAGAATATTTGGAGAGGAGCAACTTCAGTCCACAAACATCACATGTTCGATACAATTTAGTTTCTATGTGGATACTCTCACCAGTTTCAATCTAAATTTCCATAATACAATGAATATATTTTAAATCTGAATTTGTTGAACTCAAAATTTTCAGTCTGACAGTGTTTCTCTATTGGGCTATTTGTAACTCTGAAGCCGGTACAAGGATGCCTTATGTGATCATCGTTTTGTGGATACCAGGTGTCATATTTGAAAAATTGTATGCTACCAGCAGTACGTACTGCATCCCATAATCAGACTTCAGAGTAAGCTTGGAGAGTACTTTCTGAACACGAACTACGTGTTGGTCTTGTAGCAGGCGGCAGCAGTAATTTCGTGCCCTATACACTGATGTAATGTTCAGATAATTGTTTATGATGTTGTCTGAATTAGAAGTGAAAGAATTATGTTCAGTAGTCTTACTCTTTCGTCTCAATCTATAATATGAAGAATACCAGATCAAGAACCGACATTCTCTTTTTTTTTCAGGACTATAAATGACTGTACTTCATCATAAGCAAGTTACAGAAATGGTGAAGCGTCGGCTTCCACTGAAACGGCTGCCTGAACAGTGGTTAATGGAATTTTTGCCCCCAATCTAAAAATGAGTTTTCCCATAAAAAGGCTTCTTCAATATGACTCCATGTACACTGTTGTCTACACAGCAGTCGGCTAAAACTTTCAGCCGGCTGCAGACAGATTTTGGTGGCCACTGGCCACTAGTATACGGACACATAGGTTCTGATTTCTGAATCTAAATCCCACTAGAAAACCGGCTGTTTAGAGGAAATAATACAGTCAGATTTCTCTTTTGGAAATAATATGAAGAAATGTACATCGAAATTTATCAGTGTCGATTTTTTCTACAGATGTCTCCAAGGCCACTTAAGAAAGCTGGTGGAGATTATGAAAAAGAACCTGGCGAGCAGTAAAAATTAGTTGATTCTTAGAATCAGTATCTCTAATCAATAGTCAGTTTGCCTGAAATTCCAAATGCAAGCGTTCAACCAAAAATTGGCCTTCAGGGTGTCAGTTTCTTCTGTAGTGTAAGTTAGTACAAGTACAGGAAATTGGCTGAACAACTTACAAGAGCAAGCTCTCACAAGTTTTTTTTTTCTCGAACATGCAGGAGGGGGGGGGGGGGGGGTTGAATAGGTAAATCTAAAAATCCTACGAAATTCGACTTAAACAAATTTGTTAGACTGACCGGTAGTACCGATGATGGTGATCGGCAGTGCCGATGAATGAACAGACAGTCGTGTGAAATCTAGGTTTCAGTGGTTTCGTGGTTACTATATAATAATTGACTACAACAGTAGAATAAAAGGAACACTATGACAATAGGAAATAACAAAACAAGGGCTACTCAAGTAGATCTAGCAATTTAAGCAAATACAAGAACAAACTTTAGATAATGAGTAATTAAACAACAAGTAAATAAAAGAGCACATAGAGACATAAGATTTGTTATCGAAGTTCGGGCTCACAAAGAACCCTACGTCTCCGTTGAGAAGTCCACAAAGGACCGGGTCTCTTTCAACCCTATTCTCACTCAAGTGACCACAAAGATCGAGCTCGAGTTCTCCACTAGCAAATCCCTTACGGGATGGGTGATACAAACTTCCCGAGGCATCACCACATAAGTTGGGAGCTCTACGGGCACCTCTAACCATCTAGGAGCAAAGCTCCAAGAGTAACAAGCATAAATTACAAAGATGATTAAATCAAATGTTCAAGAGTGGAGGAGTGCTCTTTTCACTAGAAATCAATGGCTCACTCAAACCCTAGCTCAAGGAATGAAGCTTGGACTTGGAGAGGGAGAGTGAGGAGAGTGAAGCTCAAAAGTGCCAAATGATTTTCGGGTTGGAGAGAGAGGGCACGAAGTGGGGTGAGAGCCTTTTATACAAGGGGCTCAAAAAGAGTCGTTGGCCTGTCTGGGCGCCCCACACCGGCACTACCGATCAAGCCATCAGCACTGCCGGTTTCTGACACACTATCATAGATCTACAGGCAAGGATTCGGCCCGCACTGGCATTGCCGATCAAGACATCGGCATTGCCGATGAGGCAGCCACAGAGAAGATAAGTGATCTCTGGAGACCTTGACAGGCACTGCCGATCAAGAAGACCGGCACTGCCGATCGCAGTCAGCCAGGGAGCCCGAGGGGTGACAGTCTCTGTGAAGAGGGGACCGGCACTGCCGATGAGTTATAGGCTGAGCCAGACAGAAAGAATGGCTCTCTGGTAGAACCGACCGGCACTGCCGATCAGGGTGATCGGCACTGCCGATGAGCTACAGCCAGAGAGCCAGAGAGAACAGCCTTCTCTGGATGGAACGACCGGCACTGCTAATGAGGCCATCGGCACTGCCGATGATGACAAGGCAGAAGCCAGAGAAGTGTCTGGACATCACAGCACCTCTGGGAGAGGGGATCGGCACTGTCGATGAGGACCACCGGCACTGCCGATGAAGGCAAAAACAGAGGACCACAGAAATGGAATTTATGGAAAATTTGAGCATGTGACTTTACCAAATTTGTAAATAATACCCCTCTTAATAGTACGATTTACCTATATTCAAGATTAGATATAAAACAACATGAATCCTTCATTCTTGAGTGAATTTTGGACTTTCAACTTGAGGCAAATGACCATCTTCTTTTCTCTTTTTGTTTCAATGCATTTCATTCATCAATTGAGATAGTCATCTACACACATAGTCAATAAAAGCATTAGTCTATTCTTAATTGTATTGACGCCAATCACCAAAACAAAATTAAGGGCCTAGATGCACTTTCAATCTCCCCCTTTTTGGTGATTGATGACAATACAACTAGATTTCATAGAAATATGCAATAAATTTCATTTTGTGATATAAAAGAGATGTGGAGCTCCCCCTAAATGTGTGCATATGAGAAATAATAATCAATGAGTAACAATGCACATATTTAAAGAAAAGTGTGAGAGCTCTCCCTAACACCGTGCATGTGAGACAATTTGCAAAAATTAAGCATAAGACATAAGACAATGCATATGACAAGTATTTTCACACAAATGCATCTAGAAAGTGAAAACCAACAATACATCATCACACGGGACATGAATAACATAATAACTTATAAAGCATAAATAGAGAGTTTTACAAGCACACAGAAATTAAAGAGTTTTACAAACCACAAACCACAAGCAAGCAAATACAAATTGTCCATCACTCTCACAAACTCACAAAATGAAAACTAACAAGAAAACTAACTGAACCAATCCAATCTTCTCCCCCTTTGGCATCACAACACCAAAAATAGGAAAAGATCCACCTCAAGCCTCACTCATTCGTGGAAGCATTGTCGTCGTCCTCATCATCATCCTGAGCCTCCTGGACAACCTGTGTAGCTTGAGTATAGATATCCCAGGGATCATCATAAATATGCATGTCCGACAGAGGAGTGAACTGAACTGGAGGTGGAAGCTCAACACTGGTGGTGGCGGCGATGGTCCTCATATTGGTCTGCATCTGAGAGAGATCCTGTTGCTGCTCTCTAACTGCCACTGCTGTGTCCCGGCATATGCAAAACATAGACCTGATGGCTCGTGAGACCTTCAAAGACCGACGACGAGGGGGAGGGGCAGCACTAGGGCCGGCTGCCTCTCCCACTGCTATTGCTGCTACTGCTGAACTCTGAGGCACATCTGCAGTTGGAGGGGTGCCACCATGGGGAGGAGACGCAATAAGAGAAAACTTCTTTGGCATGACTGTGGGATGCTTGTGATCACAAATGAACTGACAGCCCACAACATGCAGAATCATCTTCATGATATAAGGAGCATAGATCAAAGAGGCCTTACTGGTATAGGAGTTGTAGAGAATCTCTGTCCACATGAACTCAAACATACTAAAAGGCTATGCTCTCTCTCTCATAGCAAACATCAAGGTCTTAGTGGAACTGAGAATGTGAGTGTGATCCCCCACCTTAGGAGTCAAGGTCACCCTGAGCATGTTGTTGAGAACCCAAAAATATGGCTTCATGCCATGATATGAACCAGACTCAATACCATGCTTGGGGTCAGCATACCTAGCATCATACATGAAACCCCACTCACTGTCCTCCTGAGGATCAAACACTGTGGCCTTCACCTTCTCATTATCTAAGTCATCAAATCCAAGAATGCGAGCGAAGTTAAAATAGGTGATACTGAACCTGTTCCCCTCAATGGTCCAATGCATCTTGGAATCTAGCTGATTTTTCTCATCCTACTCAACCCACAAAGTAGAGTAGAACTGGGCAATGATCTCATCGTTCCAGTGCTGGTGCATGCCCATGATAACAGTCAAGTTTCTCCTGTCACACTCTGCCCGGATCAGCTCAAAAGTGGGATCATTGGCTGCTTCCATCCGCTGCCAGTCAATGCACTTCATGGGAACAACTCTGTGAGTAGTCTTCTTGAGAATGTTCCTATACCAGGACACCTGAGTCAAGTCCCAAAATCTAATATCTGAAATCCCTGTATGCTTGGGCTGGGTCCAGGGGTTGGCATGCTTGTACTCTTTCATCTCATCCCTGGACAGAGGTACAGGGATCCTGAAGTCCTCAGATACCTGAGGTGCCAACATCTGATAAGTGATAGAGGGGCGAAGAGGTCCAGGCTGAGGCTGATAGGCCTCATCCTCAGACTCCTCACCCTCTCCATCACTCTCCTCCTGCTGCTGCTCACTCTGCTCTTCCTCTTTTGCCTCCTCTAACTCTTCCTCCTCCTCACTAGGAGAAGGCTGTCGTGGTGGAAGGGCCTTTCCTTTGCCCTTGCCACGCCCAAGGCCAACACCACGGGAGGTGGTTTGGCTGAAGTCACCGCCTCGGCCTTGCTTGCCTCCCCCACCACGACGAGCAATGGGGGAGACGGCGGGATCAAAGTCCTCGTCCGAGTCACTGGGAGTGCCTGGATAATTCTGTCGCTTGCCACCTGCCATCTGTCAAGGAGAAAAGAAGTGGTGTGAAAAGATTGCAACAAAAATAGTACTGAACTGCTCTCTGGTTTGCTCTGATCGGCAGTGCCAGTGGGAGCCATCGGCAGTGCCGGTGGATCAAACAGAAAGCAGCCCAAGTGAAACTGCTCTCTGGTGGCCTTACCGGCAGTGCCGATCAATTCAAACCGACTGCTGCAACAGTCACTTAGGGTTTCTAGATCTCTCGATCGGCAGTGCCAGTGGGGGCCATCGGTAGTGCCGACCGAGGGAGAATCAAACCCTAAATCCACTAAAAATTGAGATTTAGCCACTAAAACTTTACCAAATTGCATGGGTGACTAAATTACTCCTAGATAAACATCTCTATCAAGTGAAATTACGCAAAAACATGAGGCTTTGCGAAATTTAAAAGATGGAGATTTTCAAAAGTACCTTCAAAAAGGTCCTTCAAATTCAGGAGGAGATGGAGGAGGGAAGGCCTAGGAGATGATTTGATCCACTCCCCGCTTGATTCCACAAAGATTAGCAAGTTTTTGAGTGGATTGACTTGGGTTAGGGTTAGAGAGGAGAGAGGGGCGAGTTGGGTCTGGAAACTGAGAAGAGGGCTCGGTCCCGTGAGGGGACCGAGTCAATTTCAAACTTCTGGACCCCGCATCGGCAGCGCCGGTGTTGAGAATCGACAGTGCCGGTGCAGGTCAACACACAGATTCAGTCCCCCATCGGCAGTGCTGGTGGTGAGCATCGGCAGTGCCGATGAGGGCTGTCCGAGGGACAAAAATCCCAGACAGAGGGCTCTCTCTGTTGGACACTTGATCGGTAGTGCCGATGAAGGCACCGACAGTGCCGATCCTCTGAAGATCAAATAGAATAGAGGAAAGGAGAGGGGAATTTTCAAAATAATCTTTTGATGGATAGGGGGAGATCTTGACATCCTATGGTCAGCCAACAACCAACATCTCATAACAATGACCATATTTTGACAAGAATTGATCTAGAGATCAAAACTTAGCACAAATAGCAAAAATAATAAACTTTTGACATAAAGCAATGATTTTTGCAATAATGAAACAATCACCATTCAGATGTGCACATCCTCTACATCACATTGCTAGAGTCAAGAATATTTAGTTCACTCCTAAGATAGCAAACTCTTCTCATCTAGGGGCTTGTTGAATATATCGGCTAGTTGATCTTCGGTTCGCACATGACTAACTTCTATATCCCCCTTTATAGAATGATCTCTCAAGAAGTGGTGGCGAATATCTATATGGTTTGTGCGCAAATGCTCAACGGGGTTATAAGCAAGCTTTATGGCACTCTCATTATAACATAGGAGAGGAACACGACTCAATTTGTAACCGTAGTCCCTTAGAGTTTGTCTCATCCAAAGTAGTTGTGCACAACAACTACCGGCTACAACATACTCCGCTTCGGCCGTGGAAAGTGCAACAGAATTTTGTTTCTTGGATAACCATGACACTAGAGACCTACCTAAAAATTGGCATGTCCCGGAGGTGCTCTTTCTATCTACCTTATCCCTGGCATAATCCATATCGGAATAGTCTAATAGATTGAACTTTGAACCCTTGGGGTACCAAAGCCCTAGGTTGGATGTGTGAACCAAATATCTCAATATTCTCTTAACGGCCACCATGTGACACTCCATAGGAGCAGCTTGAAAACGTGCACACATACACATACTAAGCATGATGTCGGGCCTAGATGCACAAATATAAAGCAAAGAGCCTATTATGGAGCGATATAACTTTTGATCAACAGGTTTATCCTTTTTGTTGGGGTCGAGGTGGCCATTTGTTGGCATGGGAGTTTTGATGGGCTTTGCCTTGTCCATGTCAAATTTCTTCAATAAGTCTTGTGTGTACTTTGCTTGACATATGAAGGTGCTCTCCTTGAGTTGCTTCACTTAGAGGCCTAGAAAGAATGTCAATTCTTCCATCATGGACATCTCGAACCTCTTGGTCATTATCTTGCTAAATTCATCACAAAAGGTTTGGTTAGAAGAACCAAATATAATGTCATCGACATATATTTGGCATACAAAGATATCATCACCAAAACTCTTAGTGAAGAGGGTTGCATCGGCCTTGCCAATGATAAAACCCTTTTTAACAAGAAAATCCCTAAGACATTCATACCATGCTCTTGGGGCTTGCTTAAGCCCATAGAGCGCCTTATGGAGTTTATAAACATGGTTAGGATACTTAGGGTCATCAAAGCCCGGTGGTTGCTCCACATACACCTCTTCCTTGATTGACCCATTTAGGAATGCACTTTTCACATCCATTTGGTACAACTTAAAATCATGATGAGTAGCAAAAGCAAGTAATATTCTAATAGATTCAAGCCTTGCTACGGGGGCATAAGTTTCATCAAAATCCAAACCTTTCACTTGTGAATATCCCTTTGCCACGAGCCTTGCCTTGTTTCTTGTCACAACACCATCTTCATTTTGTTTGTTGTGGAACACCCATTTGGTGCCCACAACATTCTTGTTCTTTGGCTTTTCCTCCAATGTCCACACTTCATTTCTTGTGAAGTTGTTCAATTCTTCTTGCATGGCCATCACCCAATCGGTATCTTCAAGTGCTTGTTATACCCTAAATGGCTCCATGGAAGAGACAAAAGAGTAATGTTCATAAAAATGGCTAACTCGAGATCTAGTGAGGACCACCGGCACTGCCAACGATGACAAGACAGAAGCCAGAGAAGTGTCTGGGCATCACAACACCTCTGGGAGAGGGAATCGGCACTGCCGGTGTGGACCACCGGCACTGCCGATGAAGGCAAAAATAGAGGGCGACAGAAATGGAATTTATGGGAAATTTGAGCTTTTGACTTTACCAAATTTATAAATTATACCCCTCTTAATAGCACGGTTTACCTATACTCAAGATTAGAAATAAAAACAACATGAATCCTTCATTCTTGAGTGAATTTTGGACTTTCAACTTGAGGCAATTGACCATCTTCTTTTCTCTTTTTGTTTCATTGCATTTCATTCATCAACTGAGATAGTCATCTACACACATACTCAATCAAAGTATTAGTGCATTCTTAATTGTATTGACGTCAATCAATAAAACAAAATTAAGGGTCTAGATGCACTTTCATATGGCAAGGAACGACCTCAACACCCAGACTTAATTTCTAAGGCCAGATCCTACGCAAACCTTTTGCTCCCGCTAAACACCACATCTGTGCCTCCTCCTTAATGTCTTGTATGATCTTTTGAATGCTGTGCGTTGCGGTGCATCCATAGCCACCATGCAACCAACATGACTAGAGTATTGAGATCCTTCCTATGATAATTAGGTACTGCTGCCTTAGCTGCTTGCCACCAATCTTGGAATATCTTATCATCCAACCCAGGGGCATGCTGCTGTAGGTCGACCAGCGACATCACCATAAACCAAACCTCTCTTGAGAACACACAAGCCACCAAGATATGTTGGACGGTTTCATCCTCCTGATCACAGAAGAGACACTGCTCCGGATGGTCCAAACCGCGATGGGCCAGCCTATCAGCAGTCCAACTCTGGTTCAAAGAAGCCAACCACATGAAGAACTTGCATCTAGGAGGCGCCTAGGACTTCCACACACACTCTGGTTCAAAGTGTGTTGCCCCTAGGAGAAACCGATCATAGGCCGACTTTGAAGAGTACACCCCAGAAGTTGATGGTGTGCAGAGATGTTGATCCGAGACTCCCGGACTCAAGTGAGTAACTTGTAATATGTCCCATAGCAAGAAATACTCCAAGAGAGCCAATGGAGGTAGGACATCCTAGACATCATCGACCCACTGAAGATCCGTCAGAGCATCATGAACTGTCTATTATTGAGCATCCGTTTAGGAATGAGAGCAGTCAAAGATGGAGCCAATTCTTGTATAGACTGACCATGTAGCCAGCAGTCAGTCCAAAAAATTGTATGCTTGCCATCTCCTACAATGGACTGAACCGAAACTGAAAACATGGCCAATACATTGGGGTGTACCTGAATGTCCAAGCTAGCCCAAGGTGTGTCCGGCTGTGTTTTTCGCAACCAAAACCACCTCATATTGAGAGCCCAACCAAGTACCTCCAAATTATGAATGCCAAGACCCCTCAGATCCACAGGTCGACACACTCGACTCCAACCAACTAGACAATGCCCTCCCTGGATATCCTTACGGCCTTTCCACAAGAAACCCCTTCTTTACTTATCAATAGCCTTAATAACCCATTTAGGACAATTGAGGGCAATCAACACATGAATGGGAATTGCTGTGAGAACAGTTTTCACCAAGACCAATCTCCATGCAGGGTGCATCAACGCCGCCTTCCACCCCGGCAATCGATCAGCAATCTTGTCAATAATCCAGAAAAATCCTCATTTGTCAATTTACATACTGACAAAGGCAGCCCCAAATACCTGCATGGGAACTCCACCACATTACAAGGCATGACCTCATGGGCTGGAGCTATCACCTGCACATCATACTGAATCGGAGTGATGGAGCACTTCTGTATGTTAGTGACCAATCTAGAGGCTGCCCCAAAAATCCTTAGGATCTCCTTGACCAAACTTAATTCCTCCAAACATGGCTGCAGGAAAAGCACCACATCATCCACATAAAGAGAAGTTCGTTAACCATTTCCTCTCCTCAATATCGGTTGCAAAAGACCTTGCTCACTTGCCTTCATGATCAAAGAATTCAACACATCCATCACAAGTATGAAAAAGCATGGGTGACAAAGGATCACCCTACCTTCAACCACGCTGATGATTTATTAACTCCCCAGGTTCACCATTTACCAATACTCTAGTGGATGAAGATATCAGCAGCTTGGAGAGGAGATTGCACCAAAACGGGCCGAAACCCAGGTGTTGCAGCACCTCCACCAGAAATGGCCAAGATACATAGTCGAAAGCCTAAGTTTTCTAATGAAAGGGTTATGGCACTGCTTATTTTACTACAGCATCTAAACCATATGGCCTCGAATTTGTAATAACATTCAGTGGTTTGAAAAATAGTAAAATTACCACTTTTGTTAGGAGTTGGAGAATTCTGGACCTTAGTGATACACGATACTGCCATACAATCTTGTTATGCTTCATTTTAATTATCTTATAAGTACACCTATACAGATACACAAAGTTTCAATCTCAAAAAAAAAAACACAAAGTTTCCACATACAACTTGGCATTCCTGGAATAACGACAGTTTAGCAACGAAACAACAATTCTGCAAGATTCGGGGAAAAAAGTGCAAAATATTTTATCAGCAGATTTGAGGTTCTTGCATCACAATTCTGCCACAGACCATCACTATTGAGTTTCTTGCAGAACGATAGCAAACGCGGTTATGCATTGTGAAACGATGGCAGTTTGACAGCTTGGTGACACCAAAAGAAAACAATAAAAGAAAAGGAGTTGCATTAATGGGCTGTAACAGCCAGCTGGCCCAGAGGAACAGAATTTCGGTTCCAATGATCTCGGACTTCATGCACCTGCCAGCTAACTTGGGTCTGGACGGGCTGTTAGGGTTTCCAAATTCGTGCTAGTGATCCGACTGGACCGAACTGGATCTGAAATTCGAGATGTTTGGGCTCCCCTTCTCTTCCTCCTCATCTGCTTAAATCTGACGCTACCACAGCCGCGCGCCAAGCACAACGCCGAGTTAGATTGGAGATCCTCTGCTCGCTCTCGCTTCGTCCCCCTTCCGCAAGGCCGCAATCTTCCACGTGATCCACCCCTCTGCAGCTCCGCCCCGCGCCGCGCCATGGTGCTGCCGTCACGCCGCCCTTCCGCCGGCATGCGGAGCATCCACCGCGAGCTCGAGCGCCGGAGGCCCAAGCCGCTGGCGCCGTCGAGGCCAGCCGCCAAGAAGCCCTCCGCGCCACCGCGTCCGCCGTGCCCTCGCCTAGAGCGCGAGTCGATCTGCTCCAAGTCCCGATCAGGCTCCGCCGCCACCCACGCGCCGCCACCGCCGCCGCGGCCCCACCACCACCACGTCCCGCCGAGCGCCACTTCCGCCGCCGCCACTCCTCCTCGGCCGCCGCCCTCTCGATCCGGCGCATCCTCATCATGCGGATCCGTGTCCGCGGCCGCGGTCGGCGTTCCCACGCGTCTGAAGCCCGGTACTGCGGTTCGAGTTCGCACGCGCACCGCGGTGAAGCTGGCGGCGAAGACCGTTGAGATTTGGCTCTGGCTCCCCGCGACGGTGGTGTCCGCCGCCGCCGATGGAAGAAGCTACGAGGTCGTCTACAAGGGCAAGATTCCGCCCAGGGACCCCTTCGCCACCGTCCACGTCGCGCATGACCACGTCGTGGCGGAGAAGCAGCCGCCGCTGACGTCATCGCGCGCCGCCAGCTCGAGCGCCTCCGCCACCTCCGCGTTCAAGAGTTCGGAGATCCTGTCGGCGCCCAGGCCGACCACGACGGGCAAGTCCCTGGGCGTCATCCGCGAGCTCACGTCCGAGACTCAGCCGCCGCCATGGCCGACCACGGCGAGGAAATCCCTGCACGTTGTCGAGAAGATCTTGTCGGAGATGCAGTCCGCTACGAGGCCGACCACCTCGGGGAAGAGCACCAGCCTAATCCACAAGCCCTCGTCTGATTCGGGTATGCAGCCGGCGCCACGGCCGACCACAGCTGGGAAGTCTCTGCTCGTCGTCAAGAAGATCTTGTCAGAGATGAAGCCTGTGCCAAGGCCGACGACCGCGGGGAAGAGCATGTGCCTGAGCCACAACTTCGCACCGGAGATGGATCGCCAAGCTAGGGCGGTCCTGCAGGGATACTGAGTTTCTGACTGCTCATGTCGCTCGATGCACTGCTTCCCTGTTCACGATTAGTCCCTGTTTTTTGCTTGAGTAATCATGAACTGAGATGAGCTCGACACGTCAAGCGACTTTCTGTAATTGGCAAAACAGAATTGCCATCATGACTATAGTCAGTAGTGTAAATCTGTCATGTTTATCGACGACCAATAAATTCTCTTCTGCTAGGTGATTGTTCTTATGTTAGACTAACAGTGATTCTTCTTCTATGAAGACAGTGTAAATCTTTAACCTTTATAAACGTTCCAGTTAAATCCGTGTACTGATCTGTGTATGTGCAAGTTTTCAGGCATTTTTCTGCATTGATCATTCTCTGTCAGCACATAAGGTCTGAATTTTTCAGTTCAACCACTGAAACTGACCAACTAATAAAATGCTTTAAGAGGTTCAGTCATTTAATAATTCTTGAATTGTCTGAATAATCAGCAGTATCAACAAGAACAGCTGAAATTGGTCTGCAATACATCATCCATTTTACAGTTCAGTTTTTTTTTTCCTTTTCTCGATTTTTTTCCTTTTCAGTTTAAGGGCCCCCTATACTTTGATCTTACTTGTAATGTGAAAAACCACTTACTTGTCATCTGACAAACAAGTCTAGTTTTACAGTATCATTCTCTAAAGTTCTGATTCCTTGAGAAGCTTAGTGCTGAAGATTCATGCTAGGGCCCTGACGCTTGGATGCTTTGCAGTACGACATTACAGTTTCTCTATTTCTGTTTTTTTCGTGATTCTAAACTCTGTACTTGTTTCATATAAACTCTGTACTGACAGTGCTGGCACCTGAACTGAACTTGCAATTGGGGCCAATCAGTACAGACTCAAAGAGACCATCACATGATGTTGAAATGCATACACAAAGTTCTGGCAGTTGCGGCAAGACAAGTCATAGTGACGACATCAAGACCATCGCATCGTGACGAGTGTTATGTAATGTTTAATTGTTTATCGACGAGCAGTAATCTCTATTGTTCAGTTATTGTTGGTATGTTCGAGCTGATGATTCTTCTTTTATGAATGTTGCAGTTCACGTAATTGCA
Source organism: Eleusine indica (assembly GCA_030378355.1). Classification (NCBI taxonomy): domain Eukaryota; kingdom Viridiplantae; phylum Streptophyta; class Magnoliopsida; order Poales; family Poaceae; genus Eleusine; species Eleusine indica. Next base: position 35,307,425 of record CM059500.1, read on the forward strand.
GGTTTGTTCGAGTGATTCTTTTATAAACGCTCATGTGACTTTTATTGGCTTACTGCATGAATAGCCAACAGACAATTGTTCTGGTCCTTGTGCTGAACTGCTTGTGCTTAAAATATTCAGCAATATGAACACGAACCCCTGAAAATGGCAGAATTCAAAGCTTGCTGGCCAGTGATGTTGTAAGTTTCGTAGGTGTTCTTCTACAATATATGATGCATTCTACTTTCGGTTTCAGGGGCTCCTATAAGTTGATCTTTCTGGTGATCTGAAGAACCGGTGTATTTATTAGCATATCATTCTGGAAAGTTCTGATTCCTTGAGAAGCTTAGTGCTTAATGATGATTGATGGATCTATGACGTTTGAATACTTCTGCAGTATGAAAATATGCTTTCGCAGTCTCGCTGTTATTTCTTCGTCACTTTTATGAACTCTGAACTGACAGTGTTGAGGCCAAATCAGTAGAGACTCAAAGAGTCCATCACATCATGCTGCACGGCATACTCTACAAAGGTCAGGCGGTGGCAGCCAGAGAACTCAACAATGATGACATCTAGAATGTCTAATGCTGGGCATGACTTCTGACACATCAATATCTCCAACTAACTGCCGTCCTATTATACTGCAATGGACTGTAGCTTGTGTCCGTTTGTTTGAAATAATTAATTGAACTCTTTAAAGGCCTGACGTAATAATCGTCATTGGAAGCTACCATGTGGTGGTTTACTTTTATCTGAAGAATGAAACCAACTATACCATATTTTTTTTCTGTATATACTCCTTTTTTTTTTTAGCAACTTCTGTATATACTCCTGCACAACCAAAATGTGTGACGGCCTGAAAAATGCATTGATTCATGCGGCCCAGGTAGACAAGTGGATCCATCCCGAGCCCAACATGGAATGGGACTGGACCAAACCGGCTCAGACTCCTCAAATCAAAAAATCAAACTCCACAGCTTAAAACTAACGCCGCGCCACACCCTCCCGCTCTTGCAGTCGCCTCCCCTGTCGTCCCGATTCGTCCCTCTTCTTCCGGCATGCGGAGAAGCTACCGTGCGCTCCAGAACTGGCGGCCTAATAAGCCACTGGCACCCACGCGGCCGGCCACCAATCAGAAGCCCTCCGTCGCCGCTGCCATCTGAACTGGCGCCGCCGTCCCGGTCCGTGTCCGCGGCCACCACCACAAGTGTTGGCTCCACAGCCACGCCGCGTCTGAATCCTGGCACAAGGGTTGTCGTTCGCACAAGAGCATTGTGTCATTGGCAGAAGGGAATCGCTGACACGCTGGTGTAAATATTCAAGATTGATCGGTGAAGATAATCAGCGATTCATATGTTCGAGTGATTCTTGCTAGATATTCCGGCTTATTACTGTAGATCGCTTTAGCTTGGTTCGAGTCATCCTCCTTTATGTCAGGCTATCTACAAGACTACAACACGTGAATGACGGTTTTGTATTACGTTGGCTAGTTGATTTGCCATGTCATCACCAACTTGTTTTTCTCTTTCCAAGAATGATGAAGGGTCCAAATTGAGTTTTAGCATTACTCCTGAGTCCTTATTTTTGGGCATATTACACCTTGCACTGTTCACTAGGGGTACCGATACTTCAACCTTGCTAGTGAACTGAAGAACCAGTGTAGTTCAGCTTAATTCTCACAAGTTCAGGTTTGTTGAGAAGCTTAATGCTTATGATTGATGTTGGGTCTGTCATATTTGGATACTCTGCAGTATGACGTTTTGTTTTTTTTGTTCAGCTTAAACTCGCATAGGAACTGCACAAACCAGTGCATGACTTCATACTCTAAGACCCTGAAGGCTTAGGCTATCTAACTAAACACAACTTCAGTCTGACAAAACTGACAAAAGCAAATGACACTGACAAAATCCGGCAACTGCTAAACTAAAACCGGACAGCTAATGAAAACTGACAGACACACACAAGACTTACTAACAATTTACAACTCTTGAGGTCTCAGCAATGACAGCAGGAACCACTGAAATGGCAGAATTCCAAGCTTGCTAACCAGTGATAGCCGTAATTTTTAGTCCATCTACTCTTCTGCTTGTGCTCAAAGTTTTAGGTTTTCTGACGAATTAATAAATCATGGACCCTTCAGTTCAACTACTGAAGCTGAACAACAAGCAAAATACTTTGGAAGGATTAGCCATTTTCCAATTCTTGAATGTTCTGAATATTCAGCAGTATCAACACGAACCTCTGAAATGGCACTGTAATTTATCTAGGATCAGCGATACTGTAGTTTTTAGTAGGTTTTCTTGTTTTCTACTTTCCAGTTTCAGGCAGCTTCATTCTCATAAGTTCAGGTTTGTTGAGAAGTTTAGTGCTCATGATTGATATTGGGGCTGTGACATTTGGATACTCTGTAGTATGGCATTACAGAGTGTTTTGTTTTTCATTTTCCTGAACTATGTCCTGACAATCGTTGCACCTGAAATTTGCAATTGGGGCCAATCGATACAATACATGCATATGATTCGTAGTCAGAAACACACAAGAATTTCATAATTTCTGGGGAATAATTTCATTGATGCATCAGTGAAGGTTACATCATCAAAGAACCCACATCCAAGGATTTTGGTTACATCAAGAATTATAAAGTCCAACTATGCCCAACTCTTGACCACACAGCTAGGAGTGCTTAGACCTCTGCCCCCTCAAGGAAATTGCAAACCTGAACTCAAGAAGATACAATGCTCCATGAATCAAAGTCAATCAACACTAATGTTACAAAAAACAACAGCAAAGTCTCCGGAACTAGGACAGGTCACAACAACTCCGTGGACGTGATCACTCCGTTCATTCTATCCCTTTTCGCTGCTGCTAGTGACTTGGGTGGTAATTAAGAGTTTGAGTTAATCCCGGCGAGTGCGTTTTACGCTCCATCACGCCAAACTATTGCAATAGTTGATTTTTTTTTTCTCAACTTTGTTTTGTTTGCTTTAGCATAGGATCCCAAACTCTCTTATATACCATTTCCCTTAAGTCAAGTAGAAGAGCTCAAGGAAAGGTGAACTTTGTTTCAACGCGTCTTAAAAGTGTTATGATCGCTATACCTAGACCGGAGACTTTGCTGTATTTTTTGTAACACTAGTGCATCTTAACCAGGACCCAAAGAACACTATATTTCCTAAGCGCAGGGGCAAAACCTCAAAGAAACAGAAGGTAATTAAGACTCGAAGTAGTGCAGGAAGAGAGAGAGAGCAGTAGAAGGACATACTATGACAACGTTTCCTTGATGAGCTTCTGGGTGCTGGCAGGATCATCACCATTGCAGTAGCAGCAGCTTGCCGGGATCAGGAGCAGGGGACGCCAAGATTGTCATAACCTGGATGCGGGGAGGAGGGACCGTCGAGGAGCAGCTCGCCAAGCGTGACGCCGGAGGCGAGGGCTGCGATCACGTCGCCGTCCGTGAGCGGACCTTGCACAGTCTGGATGGCGGCGTGCTCCTCGTCGCCGAACAGAACACCCATGTAGAATGCCTCAGGGTCCTCGCCCTCTGGGACTTGTAGTGTTGTGGCTTCGTCTTCAACATCTGTCATCATCAGCTTCTCCAGCTCGTCAAAAGCTATGGTGCCAATGTTCTGCATCTGTTTGATCTCCGGCACCACGGACAGGAGGCTGTGCTCGAGGTCCCCGGCGAACACGGCGTCGTCCTCGTTCTGGTCTTGGTCGGCCATGCGCGGCCGCGTGCTGGGTACTTCGATGTCCTCTGCCGCCTTCCTCTTGCTGGATCGACCAGGGCCTCGTGGCGACTTGTAAATCTTGCAAAGAACCTTGTCTCCGTTCTTGAAGCTGTACTCGGCCATGATCCAGCCAGGCTTCTCCACGGTTCTTGGCCCGATCCTCACATGATATGAGAACTTGGTCACGTAGCCGCCGCCGACGCTGCCTTCGATCGGCTTCGGGCTGCCCTCGGCGTGCCAAGATTCCTTGTCGCCGGTGCCAGCGACGGTCCGCGACTTCTTCTTGAGGGAACTGCCGAGGAGGCGCACCGGGCTGAAGAAGTACCACTGCTTGCAATCAGCCGCGTCTCTGCTCTTCACGCTCGCAGGCATGCCATGGCGGCGGACCAAATCCTCCGGCCGGGCAGAGCAGACGTCGGCGTCGACGAAGTAGGCGGCCTTGGCGCCGAGGTCGCTGATCTTGCCGTCGAGCTTGGCGCGGAGGTAGCGGTCGACGAGGCGGTCGTTGCTGGGGCAGAACGAGTCGTCCTCGTCGGGGATGGCCATCTCCGATCCGCCGAGACGAGGGTGGCGGCGCTTGGGCGGAACGTGAACTGGCGGTTAGGTCACGCGCCTGCTGGAAGGGTGGAGGGAGGATGGAGAATTATGCGATGATGGAAGACTCCTAGGGTGCCCTTTTATAGAGGGATGATGAAGCAGAGAGGTTTGGTTTTCGTTAGAGGAGCATCGCACTCGCGCGTCAGATTTACGCGAGTCTTGACCAAGAGGCAGGCGGTGGGTGTCTTTTGATGTTAATCCGAGTTTGTCATGTCTCGTAAGAGCTTTAAGATCGCGTGGTTTCCTCACGTCGGATTCAAGCTGGAGCATTGCCTGATGCAATTGGAACACCAAATCTCTTCTTGTTCTCAAGGAGATGCTCAACAGAGCTTGTCCTGCTACTGCTATTGCCATTCACTCTGCTCTGGTTTCTGGAGTTCGCCACGCTGAGTAATCTCCCTGACTAATAAATCAACGAGCCGCTTGAATTGAACCGGATGTGGACGTCTTTCATGTCCCGCACCGTCGTCCACACGGTTCCCGCGAACTGGCTGTACTGTTGATCAGCGAAGAACGGCCAGCACACCAATCCCTCGGCGATGCCTTCCACGATGGCACGATCGATGCACGCTCGGTTTGTCCTACTCCTGGCTCACGCTTTGGTCTTTCTAGACGGGCCTGTCCTCCTGCCCACCGGATGGCCGCAGGAAGCTTTCCATGCCGGGAACGCCGCGCGCCGTCACGTCGAGGTCGCCGCCGCCTGGGAAGGGGAGCTAAGTTCGGGCACGAACAGGCACGCTAATAATATAAGATGTGCACTCGTACAAGGCAAGCGCCGGGATGCCAAAGAAAAAACAAGCCACTCGTATGACCGCTTGCTGCTCGTGACCATATACTAACTACTGCACACTAACATAGTGTTTGATTATGGGGCAAGATTTGACATCCATCCTGTTGTTGATACTCAGGCAAGTGCATCGATCGTGGCTGCTGGGCACGTGAATGGGCGCTAGAAACTTAATTAGTCGACATTTTTGTAAAGGAAAAACTCTCACATTTGAATTGAAACTGAATTTGTCGGACACAAAAAAAGATTCAGTCTGAATTTGCTATGAAGAGCAGTCAGTACTTCTTCTCTATTTCTACTCTAAACCTGTGAGTCTGAAGAATGTTTGGATAACAGCAACTTTTTTTTTATGGAAAAGATAACAGCAACTTCAGTCTACAAACATCACATCTTCCATACAATTTAGTTTGTATATGAATACTTGATAGGTGTAGAGTGCCCGATCTTTCGGTGAGTGGAGATAACTTCGATTTGGTGGATGTCGACCCTCACGATCCGACTACGACGAGCAAGCCGAAGCGTCAATGCAATCGCTAAACCAACTTTCGGAGGATATTAAACTTGCGGTAAACAAGATCAACCTAATCACGAGTATCAATTCTTACGCGCAATCGAAGAACGAGCAAGAATTAGAGGCGATCAATCTGATGTATTGCACGAAGGTGGAGTTCTGAATTCACGTCGAGAGACGGATGTATAGCTAAGCTAAACTTAAAACAAAACTCAAAAATTGCAAGGGGCGCAGCCCTTGACTAAATAGGGGGAGGACGAGGCATCTAGGGCCGGCTGAAGTGGAGAGGCGCGCGGTGGAGAGAGAGTCACGCGACTTGGGCCACGTGGGCCTTCGGGCGGCGTCATCCTGGCCTGTCGTTCCTTGGCATCAAAATCATCTTCAATTCCTGCGCTCGAGCTCTAGTGATTGGGCCCTTGTACGTCGTCGTCTTGTTAGAAGATGGATCCGTAACTCGAGGAGGCGCGACTTCCGTCGTTATTATTCGTATGTCGTTGATGTCCTCATCATCCTCCCCTTCTTGAAGTGAAGTCGTCCTCGACGGCAACTCATCATCCTCACCCAAGTATGGTTTCAAATCTGTAACATTAAAACTAGTGAAAACACCAAACTCCATGGGCAAGTCAAGAACATAAGCATTATCATTAATCTTGGTTAGCACTTTAAAAGGACCAGCAGCACGAGGTATCAGTTTAGAACGACGTAAAGTAGGAAATCTATCTTTACGTAAGTGCAACCAAACCAAATCACCAGGTTCAAAAGAAATATGTTTTCTACCTTTACTACCAGCAACTTGATATTTTTTATTAGCAACGGCAATATTGTGTTGTGTTTCTTCATGCAATTGTTTCATGTGATCAATATGAGCAAGAGCATCAAGATGTGATTCATCTTCAGCATCAATAGCAAACAAATCAATAGGCACCCTAGAAACATAGCCATAAACAACCTCAAAAGGACACATCTTAGTGGCAGAATATGTAGCACGATTATAAGCAAATTCAACATGAGGTAAATAATCTTCCCAACGTCTCAAGTTTTTATCTAGAACAGCTCTAAGCATAGCAGACAAAGTTCTATTTACTACCTCAGTTTGCCCATCAGTTTGAGGATGACAAGTAGTACTAAACAGCAGCTTAGTTCCTAATTTATTCCAAAGAGAACGCCAAAAATGACTAAGAAATATAACTTTAATGACTAAGAAAATGATAGGTGTAGAGTGCCCGATCTTTTGGCGAGTGGAGATAACTTTAATTTGGTGGATGTCGACCTTCACGATCCGACTACGACGAGCAAGCCGAAGCGCCAATGCAATCGCTGAACCAACTTCCGGAGGATATTTACCTTGCGGTAAACAAGATCAACCTGATCACGAGGATCAATTCTTACGCGCAATCGAAGAACGCGCAAGAATTAGAGGCGAGCAATCTGATGTATTGCACGAAGGTGGAGTTCTGAATTCACGTTGAGAGACGAATGTATAGCTAAGCTAAACTTAAAACAAAACTCAAAGACTGTAAGGGGCGCAACCCTTGACTAAATAGGGGGAGGACGAGGCATCTAGGACCGGCTGAAGTGGAGAGGCGCGCGGTGGAGAGAGAGTCACGCGACTTGGGCCACGTGGGCCTTCGGGCGGCGTCATCCCGGGCCGTCGTTCCTTAGCATCAAAACCATCTTCAATTCCTGGGCTCGAGCTCTAGTGATTGAGCCCTTGTACGTCGTCGTCTTGTTAGAAGATAGATCCGTAACTTGAGGAGGCGCGACTTCCGTCGTCATTATTCGTATGTCGTTGATGTCCTCATCAATACTCTTAACATTCTCTTTGAAGTTTCAATCTAAATTTCCATAATATGATGAATACATTAAATCTGAATTTGTTGAACTCAAAATCTTCAGTCTGACAGTGTTTCTCTATTTCTAACTCTGAAGCCAGGTGGTCATTGTTTTGTAGATACGGCTCCAGGTGTCCCCAAGGCAAGTTAAGAAAGTTGGTGCAGATATACGAATTGTATTATGGCATCGTTGTGCCAAGAACCTTATGTTGATTTTAGTACAACATCTGAACCATATGATCTCTAATTGTAGTAACATCCGGTTGGTTATGAGAAATCAAGAGTTCTGTATGGAGTTACTGGACACCTTATTGATATATGGTACTGGAGTACAGACTCACAAAGTTTAAATATGACTCAAAAATACGGCAACTGATAAACTGAAACTGGACAGGTACTTGAGATCTGAATAATCAGTAATAACAAAACGAGCCTCTAAAATGGAATAATTCCAAGCATGCTAACCAGTGATATCTGTAATTTTCAGTCCATTTACTATTCTGCCTGTGCTAAAAGTTTTTAGGTTTTCTGACGAATTACTGTCAGTTCAACTACTGAAGCTGAAAAACAGACAAATAGGATTAGCCATTTTCCAATTCTTGAATGGTCTGAATATTCAGTGATATCAAAACGAATCTCTGAAATGGACGTAGGATCAGTGATACTGTAGCTTTTAGTAGGTTTTCTTGTTTTCTACTTTTCAGTTTCAGGGGTAACCTTGCTAGTGAACTGAAGAACCAGTGTAGTTCAGCTTAATTCTCATAAGTTCAGGTTTGTTGAGAAGCTTAGTGCTCATGATTGATGTTGGGGCTGTGACATTTGGATACTCTGCAGTATGGCATTTTGTTTTTCGTTTTTCTGAACTACTATGTCCTGACAATTTGTGGCACCTGAACTTGGAATTGGGGCCAATCGATACAATACATATGCATATGATTCAAAGTCAAAAACACACAAAAAATTCATAATTTCTGCCCAATATGGGGAATAATTTCATTGATGCATCAGTGAAGGTTACATCATCAAGGAATCAAGGAACCCACATTCATGGATTTTGATTACATCAATGCATGGCTCAGAAACTATGAAGTCCAACTATGCCCAACTCTTGACCACACAGCTAAGAGTGCTTAAGCCTCTGCCCCTCAAGGAAATTGCAAAGCTGAACTCAAGAAGATACAATGCTCCATGAATCAAAGTCAATCAACACTAATGTTACAAAAAAAAAAACATTAAAGTCTCCGGAACTAGGACAGGTCACAACAACTCCGCGAACGTGATCACTCCGTTCATTCTATCCCTTTTCGCTGCTGCTAGTGACTTGGGTGGTAATTAAGAGTTTGAGTTAATCCCGGCGAGTGCGTTTTACGCTCCATCTCACCAAACTATTGCAATATATAGTTGATTTTTTTTTCTCAACTTTTTTTTTTTTGTTTGCTTTAGCATAGGATCTCAGACTCTCTTATATACCATTTCCCTTAAGTCAAGTAGAGGAGCTCAAGGAAAGGTGAACTTTGTTTCAACACGCCTTAAAAGTGTGATGATCGCTATACCTAGGCCGGAGACTTTGATGTAGTTTTTTGTAACACTAGTGCATCTCAACCAAGATCCAAAGAACACCATATTTCCTAAGCGCAGGGGCAAAACCTCAAAGAAACAGAAGGTAATTAAGACTCGTAGTAGTGCAGGAAGGGAAGGAGCAGTAGAAGGACGTACTAATTTCCTTGATGTGCTTCTGGATTGCAGTTGCAGCAGCCTGCCGGGATCAGGTGCTCATGGATGTCCCCTTGTGGTTATCAGCGCGCCACTCTGTTATTAGGTGGTCGAGCAAGCGGCAGAGCGGCTTGGTGTTGGGGTCGTTGTCGTCGGCGTAGCAGAGGAACTCGGCGAGCGGTGCTGTCATCTTGAGGAGCTCCCAACTGGAGAGGCGGGTCGTCGGGTTGCCTCCTGCTCTTGCTCCTGACATCTTGCTGGTGGACTTGGTGTTCTTGAACGCGCCCAGGAACTTGTTCTTCCAGCCCATGGAGAGGAATCGGCGGGTCGTCGTCGGCTTGCCTCCTTCCACGGTGACGGTGTTGGTGCGCGGCAGCGGGATCCGTCCAGGTGGCAGAGCACTGCAGAGCCACTCCAGGACGAGGTGGTCGAGCAGGCGGCTGACGGCCTGCGTTTGGGGGTCGTCGGGGTCGGCGCGGCTGAGGAAGTCGGCGAGCGGCTCCGTCATGCCCATGATGTCGTCGAGGGAGGGCCGGTACGGGTCGATCATCCAGCTCCTCACAGCGGTGGGATTCTCATCCTCTCCAGTGCAGGTGCAGCAGCTGCAGCTTATCTCGTTCCGCCCGGGTGCCGTGATCTCGTCTGCGGCGGCGGCGCGGTCGTCGCCCGTCAAGAACTTCTTGTAGCGGAGGAGGAAAGCCATGGCGAGAGATCTGTGTGTTTTGCCTTTGCGGATGGGAAGGGAAGCGCCTGTGTCTCGCGAGCGGCCTTTTATAAGGGGAAGGGCCGGCGGCGCGCCCTAGCATGATGCGTAGGCTTCACGCGCCAAATCGTGAAGAGGAGTCCGAGTCGGAGGCGCATCCTCTGCCGTGAAGCATCCAACTGTGCTTCTTTGCCGTGTTGGTGAGGCTGGATCCAGCAGCCTCGCGCGCGCTTCATCGTCGAGCTGGCCGCCTGCTGGAGATCGCGCGCCGGTGGACCCGGCTGTCAGAACGTGGGCCAGACGCGGCCGCACGCCCAGGGTGTCGGACGAGACGGCGCCCACGATGTTGCGCTTGAAGCATGTCCGGCCGGAGAAACCAGAGGAAGTGGCCGTGCGACACGACGTGGAGAGCCCTGATGATGGCGAACACGTCACGCATGCCCAGAGCTGACCACTGAAACGCTCCAAGGTGGCGCGCCACATCAAGCTGGGCCTGGACCGACCCCCGCGTCACGCGCTCTCGGGCTGGCGTCCATCTTCACGTCGCTGGAGGCCGTCCTGACGTGCCGGGTGCTCGATTTGATGGACGCCAAGAAGAAGACCACGGCATCATGGAGCGCTCTCTTCGCGGCGTACACGTCGGCCGGGTTGTCGAGCGAGTGTCTGGAGTCCTGGACTTGTTCGGCGCCATGATGCAAGGCGCCGCCCGCTTCCCAACTGCACGCTGGAGCCGCGCACCGTCCACTGCACTGCCGCCCAAGCTCTGCCTTGGAGCTTTTTGATGCGCCACCCGAGTTTAAACACGAGCATTTACAGAGCTGGGATTCACCAAACTGTATGTAATAATGACATTGCTTCTCCCATCCACCCTCAACTTCGGAAGAATATAACCCTGAGTCCTTGACCCATTTTCAAACCTCCCGTACCATCTCATTTTCGGAAGAAATCAGGCCACTCCGCCGCGCCGACAAGTACATTCTTCTTTGCCCCTAGCTATGGCGGAACAAGATTCTTTCTCTACCTTTTTTCTTTTTCTGTTTTTGGCATTGCGCGCATGTGACCCGACATGAAACTATTCTTGGTTCAGCCATTTTCCTTTTTTTTGTTAGGGTGAATTTTGGTTTGGTTCTCTGGTCGCTCGATTCTAGGTTCCGAGTGCTCTGAGTGATGTGGTGCACCGAACTAGATCCCCTACCGTACTGCCCCATGGGCCCCGGCCCCACGTGTCAGTGAGAGACAGTACGGTAGGGAAGCCTCATTCGTGGTGCGTGCAGGCGCAATGGATTGTGCCTCGACTTATTTCTTGTGTTCCCTTTTGATTGGGGCGTATCACATCAAATCAGATGTGCAGTGGTGCACGCGTTTCTTCTCGGCACTGCACCTGCACGCTGACATGGTGGACGTGGGCATTGGGCCCAACAACTACATGTTCCTGTTCGCCTCAATACGTGCGCGCACCTCTTCGATCTGCAGCAGGGGGTGGAAGCTCGGGTTCCAGCATGACGAGCACGTGCAGAACAGCCTCGTCAAGCCAACCTAGCGTGTCGGGTGTTCGATTTGATGAACACCAAGGAGAAGATAGCGGCATTATTGAGCATGTTCTTCGCGACGTACACGCCGGTCAGGCTGTCGAGCGAGTGCGTGGAGTCCTGGACTCGTTCGGCGCCATGATGCAAGGCGCCGCCCACCTCCCAACCGCCCACCGGAGCCGCGCGTCGTCCACCTCCCCTGCCACGCAAGCTCTGCCATGGAGCTTTTTGATGTGCCACCTGAGTTTAAACATGAGCATTTGCAGAGCTAGGACCCACCAAACTGAGTGTAATAATTACATTGCTTCCCCCATGCACCCTCCGTCCACTTTAACTCGCCTCAGTAAAAAAGAAAATAACTCTTGTACTTCCTCAACTTCGGACGAAGATAACCCTGAGTCCTCGATCCATTTCCATACCTCCGGTCCCATCTCATTTTCGGAAGAAATCAGGCCACTCTGCCGCACCGACAGGTACTTTCTCCTTCGCCACTAGCTATGGCGGGGCAAGATTCTTTCTCTACCTTTTTCCTTTATATGTTTTTCACATTGTGCATGTGGGCCCCAATGCAGAATTATTCTTGGTTCAGTCATTTTCTTTTCTTTTTTGTTAGGGTGAATTTCAGTTTGGTGGCTCGATTCTAGGTTGCGGGTGCTCTGCGTGATGTGGTGCGCCGAACCGGATCCCCTACCATACTACCCCAAGGGACCCGACCCCATGTGTTAGTGAGAGACCGTACGGTAGGGAAGCCTCGTTCATGGTGCATGTAGGTGCAATGGATTCTGCCTCGACGTGCTTCTTGTGTTCACTTTTGATTAGGGTGTCTTGCATCAAATCGAATGTGCAGTGGTGCACGCGTTTCTTTGTGGCGCTGCACCTGCACGCTGACATGGTGGACGTGGGCGTTGGGCTCGACAACTACATGTTCCAGTTCGCCCTCAGGGCGTGCGCGCGCCTCTCCAATCTACAGCGGGAGGTGGAAGCTTGGGTTCCAGCGCGATGAGCACGTGCAGAACAGCCTCGTCAGGCCAACTTGGCGTGCCGGCTGTTCGATTTGATGGACGCCAAGGAGAAGACAACATCGTTATAGAGTGTGTTCTTCACGATGTACACACCGGTCAAGCTGTCGAGCGAGTGCCTGGAGTCCTTGACTCGTTCGGCGCCATGATGCAAGGCGCCGCCCACATCCCAACCGCCCATCAGAGCCGCGCGTCGTCCACCTCCCCTGCCGCCCAAGCTCTGCCATGGAGCTTTTTGATGTGCCACCCGAGTTTAAACACGAGCATATGCAAAGCTAGGACCCACCAAACTGTATGTAATAATGACATTTCTTCTCCACGCACCCTCCATCCAAATAACTTGCCTCTAAAAAAGAAAATAACTCCTGTACTTCCTCAACTTTGGAAGAAGATAACCCTGAGTCCTTGATCAATTTCCATACCTCCGGGCCCATCTCATTTTTGAAAGAAATCAGGCCACTCCGACGCGGCGACAGGTACTTTGTCCTTCGCCCCAAGCTATGGCGGGCCAAAATTCTTTCTCTACCTTTTTCCTTTATATGTTTTTGGCATTGTGCATGTGGGCCCTGGTGTGGAACTATTCTTGGTTCAGTAATTTTCTTTTCTCTTTTGTTAGGGTGAATTTTGGTTTGGTGGCTCGATTCTAGGTTGCAGGTACTATGCGTGATGTGGTGCGCGGAACCGGATTCCCTACCATACTACCCCATGGGCCCTGACCCCATGTGTTAGTGAGAGACAGTATGGTAGGAAAGTCTCGTTCATGGTGCGTGTAGGCGCAATGGATTCTGCCTCGACGTGTTTCTTGCATTCCCTTTTGATTGGGGCGTCTCGCATCAAATTGAATGTGCAGTGCTGCACGCGTTTCTTCGCGGCGCTGCACCTGTACACTGACATGGTGGACGCGGATGTCAGGCCTGACAATTACATGTTCCCGTTCACCCTTAAGGGGTGCGCACGCCTCTCTGATTTGCAGCAAGGGGTGGAAGCTCAGGTTCAAGCGCGACGAGCACGTGCGGAACAGCCTCGTGAGGCCACCCTGGCGCGCTGGGGTTTGATTGGATGGACGCTGAGAAGACGACTGCGGTGTCATGGTGCACATTTTTCGTGACATACACGCCGGTCGGGCTGTCGAGCAAGTGCCTGGAGTCCTAGACTCGTTTGGCGCCATGATGCAACGCGTCGCCTGCCTCCCAACCACACGCCTGAGCCCACACAGTCCACCTCCCCCTGCCGCCTAAGCTCTGCCATGGATCTTCTTGATGCGCCATCCGAGTTTAAACACAAGCATTTGAAGAGCCGGGACCCACCAAATTGTATGTAATAATGACATTGCTTCCCCCACCCACCCTCCGTCCACTTTAACTCGCCTCAGTAATAAAGAAAATAACTCTTGTATTTCCTCAACTTCGGAAGAAGATAACCCTGAGTCCTTGACCCATTTTCATACCTCCCATCCCATCTCATTTTCGGAAAAAATCAGGTCACTCCGCCATGCCAACAGGTACCTTCTCCTTCACCCCTAGCTATGGCGGGGCAAGATTCTTTCTCTACCATTTTTCTTCTTCTATTTTTGGCCTTGTGCACGTGGGGCCTGGGGCAGAACTGTTCTTGTTTCAGCAATTTTCCTTTCTTTGTTGTTAGGGTGAATTTCAGTTTGGTGCTCCGATCGCTCGATTCTAGGATGCGGGTGCTCTGTGTGATGTGGTGTGCGGAACTAGATCCCGTACTGTACTGCCCTATGGGCCCCGGCCCCACATGTCAGTGAGAGATAGTACGGTAGGAAAGCCTCGTTCGTGGTACGTGCATGCGCAATGGATTCTACCTTGACACATTTCTTGTGTTCCCTTTTGATTGGGGTGTCCCGCATCGAATCGGATGTGCAGTGGTGCATGCGTTTCTTCATGGCGCTACAGCTGTATGCTAACATGGGGGATGCGAGCATCAGGCCCGACAACTACACGTTCCCGTTCACCCTTAAGGTGTGCGCGTGCCTCTTCAATTTGCAGCATGGGGTGAAAGCTCGGGTTCCAGTGCGATGGGCACGTGCAGAACAACCTCGTCAAGTCGCCCTGGCGCGCCAGGTGTTCGATTTGATGGACACCGAGCTGAAGACCGCGGTGTTATGGAGCGCATTCTTCGTGACGTACACGTCGGCCGGGCTGTCAAGCGAGTGCCTGGAGTTGTAAGGACCGAAGGCGTACCGAGAGGGAGGGGGGTGAATTGGTAAGCCGACCATGAATCCGAATGTTTCGATTTCACACCACTAGTTCTCGGCAATTGTTGCAACCTAACAAATCTAGTAGGCCAAGATCCTATATATGCTAGTGTTCATAATGAGTGCAAACGTGGAAGCTAAACACACTAGCCTATGCAAGTCACAATTCAACCTACTCACTAGAGCACATAATTACGAAAGAGTAAAAAAAGAGTCAAGGAATGCTCATAATTTTTTCCCGAGGTCTCAGAAGGATGGTATGTTCCCCTGATCCTCATTGGACCACTCCCGCCGGAGTGTCGGTCCCTTCCGCCTCCAAGTGGAGTTGTCACACACGAGCCCGCAATCACTCCTAGAGTAAAGACACGGTTGCGTCACCGCTGCCACCAAGGCACAAGCTCGCCTCCCTTGAGAACTTGCCGGACTCCCCGAGCCGACACGGGCGCTCACTAGCGATGCCCTTTTTTTTCACCGGCGGGCTCAAACCGGGTAAAAACATGTGATGACCTTCACAACCAATTACGATAGGCTTGATCACCGACATCTAACCGGTCTAGGTCTCACCATAGACCAAGAGTAACAACCTAGATCACACCTTCAAGGACACCCTAACCCTAGATATGCATAGATACTCAAGTTACTCTCACTAGCACTCTCAAGATATCCATTACCCTCTCCTAGTGCTCCTCTCTTTTCCTCTTGGCTCTTACCAAATATTTCTAGGTATTCCACTGGTCAAGAGAGGTCTTCAAGGCCCCAGCAACGAAGTTATATAGGCTTCCAATCTCCAACTAGCCGTTGCTCCACGAAATCACCTTTCTGGACTTGATAACCAGACTGTTTGGTCACTGCCAGACCGAACCATCCGGTCTCTCCTGAGACGGCTCCTAGAGCCGTTGGCTTCTCTATCCCTGGGTGGTCTCCATACTGACCGGACCGTCCGGCTAGTAGACCAGACCGTCCAGTCACTTCATCTCCGTCCATTCCAAAGAGCACCCAAAACTGTGCCCTTCTGTCCCAACTACCTCCATACAGACCGAACCGTACAGTCCGGTCTCCACTGACCCTCTATCCGATGACTCTGTCAAGAAGCTAAAACTTCTCGTCCTCACTTGACTTTGTTTTCCGTCTTCTTCCGACAGCTCCTTGGCTTCTCCACTATCATCTAGTGCTTGTGATTTCATCGAGCATCCATGCACATCACTGACTAATGTGACCTAAAGAGACATGATCTAGGCCCCCTTGATAGTCCGGCTTTTCCTATGGACTCAAAGCCCTAACAACTAGACAAGAGTTCCAAACACTTGCTCCATAGCTTGTTCTTAGCCTTGATCCATCTCTATCAACCCTTGGACTCCATCAAGCTCATCAAGCCTCCATGCTTGTGGTCATTGTCATCAATCACCAAGCCAACCATCATTAATAAGATTTATAGTAGATTTTAGAGATGATTCCTGCATAGACAACATTTGTGTAGATATTAGCTTATAATTTCATAGTTGTCAGTAATCACCAAAATATCCATACCTTGGGGATCCAATTATCAATGGTCATAAAGCTTACAGGGGTCCTGGACTCGTTCGATGCCATGATGCAAGGCGCCGCCCGCCTCCTAACCGAACGCCGTAGCCGCGCGCCGTCCACCTCCCCTGCTGCCCAAGCTCTGCCATGGAGCTTTTTGATGCGCCATCGGAGTTTAAACATGAGAATTTGTAGAGCTGGGACCCACCAAACTGTATGTGAGAATGACATTGCTTCCCCCACCCACCCTCTGTCCACTTTAACTCGCCTCAGTAAAAAAGAAAATAACTGTTGTACTTCCTCAACTTCGGAAGAAAATAACCCTAAGTCCTTGACCCATTTCCATACCTCTCGCCATCTCATTTTCAGAAGAAATCAGGCCACTCCGCCACACCGACAGGTACCTTCTTCTTCGCCCCTAGCTATGGCGGGGCAAGATTCTTTCTCTACCTTTTTCCTTTTTCTATTTTTGGCATTGCGCACGTGGAGCCTGACACAGAACTGTTCTTCGTTCAGCCATTTTCCTTTCTTTTCTGTTAGGGTGAATTTCGATCTGGTGGCTTGATACTAGGTCACGGTGCTCTGCATGATGTGGTTTGCGGAACCGGATCCCCTACCATACTGCCCCATGGGCCCCGGCCCCACGTGTTAGTGAGAGACTGTATGGTAGGGAAGCCTCATTCGTGGTGCATGCAGGCGCAATGGATTCTTCCTCGATGCGTTTCCGGTGTTCCCATTTGATTTGGGTGTCTCGCATCGAACCGGATGTGCAATGGTGCACACGTTTCTTCGCGGCGCTGCACCTGTATGCTGACATGGTTGACGCGGGCGTCGGGCCCAACAACTACACGTTCCTGTTCGCCCTCAAGGCATGCGCGCGCCTCTCTGATTTGTAGCAGGGGGCGGAAGCTCGGGTTCCAGCGTGTCGAGCACGTGCATAACAGCCTCGTCAGGCCACCCTGGCGCGTCGGGTGTTCGATTTGATGGACGCCGAGGAGAAGACCACAACGTCATGGAGCGCGTTCTTCGTGACATCGACATCGGTCGGGCTGTCAAGCGAGTGCCTGGAGTCCTGGACTCATTCGGCGCCAGGATGCAAGGCGCTGCCCGCTTCCCAACCGCACGTCAGAGCCGCGCGTCGTTCACCTCCCCTGCCGCCCAAGCTCTACCATGGAGCTTTTTGATGCGCCACCCGAGTTTAAACACAAGCATTTGCAAAGCTAGGACCCACCAAACTGTATGTAATAATGACATTGCTTCCCCACGCACCCTCTGTCCACTTTAACTCGCCTCACTAAAAAAGAAAATAACCATGTGTCTTTGACCTTTTTTCATACCACTCGTCCCATCTCAGTTTCAGAAGAAATCAGGCCACTCCGCCGCGTCGACAGGTACCTTCTCTTTCGCCCCTAGCATGCCAGGGCAAGATTCTTTCTCTACCTTTTTCCTTCTTCTGTTTTTGGCCTTGCGCGCTTGCGCTCGATACAGAATTGTTCTTGTTTCAGCCTTTTTCCTTTCTTTGTTGTTAGGGTGAATTTTGGTTTGGTGCTACGATCACTTGATTCTAGGTTGCGGGTGCTCTACATGATGTGGTGTGCGGAACCGGATCCCCTATTGTACTGCCTCATGGACCTCGGCCCCACGTGTCAGTGAGAGATAGTACGGTAGGGAAGCCTTGTTCATGGTGCATGCAGGCGCAATGGATTCTGCCTTGATGCATTTCTTGTGTTCCCTTTTGATCGGTGCGTCTCACATCGAAACGGATGTGCAGTGGTGCACACATTTCTTCTGACGCTGCACCTGTATGCTGACATGGTGGACGCTGGCATCGGGCCCGACAACTACATGTTCCTGTTCGCCCTCAAGGCATGCACGCGCCTCTTTGATTTGCAGCAGTGGGCGAAAGCTTGGGTTCCAGCGTGATGAGCACGTGCAGAACAGCCTCGTCAAAGTCGCCCTGGCACGCCGGGTGTTCGATTTGATGGATGCCGAGCAGAAGACCGCGGCGTTATGGAGCGCGTTCTTCATGACGTAAATGCCGGTTGGGCTATCGAGCGAGTGCGTGGAGTCCTGGACTCGTTCGGCGCCATGATGCATGGCGCCGCCCGCCTCCCAACCACACGCCAGAGCCGCACGCCGTCCACCTCCCCTATCGCCTAAGCTCTGTCATGGAGCTTCTTGATGCACCACCTGAGTTTAAACACGAGCATTTGTAGAGCCGGGACCCACCAAACTGTATGTAATAATGACACTGCTTCCCCCACCCACCCTCCGTCCATTTTAACTCGCATTAGTAACAAAGAAAATAACTCCTGTACTTCCTCAACTTCAGAAGAAGATAACCCTGAGTCCTTGACCCATTTCCATACCTCCCATCCCATCTCATTTTCAGAAGAAATCAGGCCACTCCGCCGCGCCCATAGGTATCTTGTCCTTCGCCTTTAGCTATGGCGAGGCAAGATTCTTTCTCTACTTTTTTCCTTTTTTCTGTTTTTTGGCATTGCATGCATGGGGCTCGACGCGGAATTATTCTTGGTTCTGCCATTTTCCTTTCTTTTTTGTTAGGGTGAATTTCGGTTTGGTGCTTCGGTCGCTCAATTCTAGGTTGCGGGTGCTCTCCGTGATGTGGTGCGCGGAACCAGATCGTGTACCGTACTGCCCCATGACCCCCGGCCCCATGTGTCAGTGAGAGACAATATGCTAGGAAAGTCTCGTTCGTGGTGCATGCATGTGCAATGGATTCTGCATCGACACGTTTCTTGTGTTCCCTTTTGATTGGGTCATCTCGCATCGAATCGGATGTGCAGGGGTGCACCTGTTTCTTCGCGGCCCTGCAACTGTACGCTGACATGGTGGACGCGAGCCCGACAACTACATGTTCCCGTTCGCCCTCTCCTCAAGGCGTGCGCGCGTCTCTCCGATTTGCAGCTGCAAGCACAAGTTGTGAAGCTCGGGTTCCAGCGCGCCGTGGACGTGCAGAACAGCCTCGTCAGCTTCTGTGGCAAGTACTGGCGTGCTGGGTGTTCGATTTGATGGGCGCGGAGGAGAAGACTGTGGCGTGATGGAGCACGCTCCTCACGGCGTACACGCGGGCTGGGCTGTCGAGCGAGTGTCTGGACTCGTTCGGCGCCATGATGCAATAGTACCGGCCCGACGGCGAAGGGGCTGTGTTAAGTATTGGCGAGCTGCTGGACCTTGCTTTGATGGTTTTCATGGGACGGTGCGCACGTGGAAGGCCTTGTCGCCGCGGGAAGCTGTTCGTGCCTGGAACGCTCGTCGTGAGGTTGTCGCAGGCAAAGCCGTTGACCCAAGGCAGCAAGCCGTCCGGGCCGGACAGGAAACGGAGGCTACCGCGGTGGCGGCGTAGGCCTGTGTTCGTTGTGGAGGAACGTGAGAACACGAGAAACCTACACAGCAAAATGCGACAACGAAGCTGCCATTACAATTGTGAATGCTACTGGCGCCACGCCGAGTCTGAAGACCGACACGGTGATTGTCGATATACTAGCTGATCTTGCTAGTGATGAAGGTCTTGATTAGTTTCTAGTTTAATTTTGTCCGAGTAATATTCATGTACTTCTTGTCTCAGCTCTCAAGCAATATTGTCTCATTGGCAAAAGGTAAGAACTGGAGATAATCAGTGATTCATATGTTCGAGTGATTCTTGCTATATGTTCCGGCTTATTACATCACTTCAGCTCGGTTGGAGTCATTATCCTTGATTTATGTTCCTTTTTATTTTTACTATTAGCAATCCTATAATTTGTCATGCTAGGTTATCGGCAACACGTGAATGATGATTTTGTATTGCGTCAGCTAGCTGATTTCTCATGGCAGGTTATTGCAACGATCAAGCCTATATTGTTTTTTTCAGTGCTCATCTTCTTGCTTTTATAGCTACTGAAAAAAGGGGCACCATTGGGTGATTTTTTTTTAAAAAAAAATCTAGGATGGACGAAATCCCCACCTGAATTTCTAGGTAAGTAGTTTTTTTACAAAGAAGTTTACTGTTTAAAATATCGGTACGTAGTTTTTAAAAATTTACTGACCATTAATTTAAGAGTAAGTTTATAATCTCTACTCCTTAATAATTTAGGTGAGACCGCATGTCCCATATTTTGGTGTTGTCACGTTCAACAAAATAGAAACACACATCGGTTGGGTTTCAGCCTGGGAACAAGTTCTTGCAACGACCACACATTATTTATAGCCAGCCTCATTCAACAAAATAGAAATCGCTATATCGTCGGCCGTGTCACACGAGGCATGTTTCATGACAACAAGACGTCCACATAAGGTTTCTTGATCAGGGTTATGTTCAATAAAAAATCATCTTGAGGATCTTGACTTTCATTTTCATCATGGATCAGTAAAATTGTGGAAGGAGTAACAATTGTGTGCACGCGGAGCATGTTATTGATGTGGCTCTCCACTGGAGTCCACCGCCATATCCGTGCCACTAATTTGCGGGGAAAAATTAATGAGGACAGTACAGTTATACACACTATAAGCCTGTAACAGAGTTCTTTCATGTTGCTAGTAAAAGCAACTTTTTGTCAAAATAAATACTTTTCCAAGACTATAGTATCTATAACAAACCACATACTACATTCAGGAAGAAGCGAACCGACTACTTTCATCTAAGCGTCGTCGTGTTGGGAAAGTCGGGGCTAATCAGAAGCTGTGATGTACGACTAGAGCAGGGAGGGTTCACCAGCTGGCAAAGACACTCAGACACCCCTCGACCTGGACGACAAGGCAGATAACATTGCAATGCGAACATGTAAACCCGGTCGAATCTTGGTGTGTGGGTCTGTGTCTGTGTCGTGGCGCGCCGGGTGTTCAATTTGATGGAGCGTGCTCCTCGCCAAGCTCCTCGCGGGGTGCCTGGACTAGTTCGGCACCATGATGCAACAGGGGTGACGGCGAACGCGCCGCACATGTCCAGCGAACGTGAATGATGATTTTGTATTGCGTTGGCTAGCTGATTTCTCATGGCAGGTTATTGCAACGATCAAGCCTATATTGTTGTTTCAGTGCTCATCTTCTTGCTTTTATAGCCACTAAAAAAAGGGGCACCTTTGGACGATCTTTTTTTGAGGAATCTACGGTGGGGAGAATCCCTTCTCCCCACCTGAATTTCTCATTGTATATAAATATAAAAACAATAACTTTTTTATAAAGGAGTTTTATTGTTTAAAATATTTATAAATAGTTTTTTAAAACTACCGAAAGTTTGTAATTCCATAATTAATTCTTATGTTCATGTGGCCCTGCTGCGGTCACGGGAACACGAGAATGCCATTGGCTGGAGTGGCCGAACTAGCTAGCTTCTTTGGGTTGACACGTCTCCTTCCGTTTGTCCAACTTATTGAGTGTTACCCGCTCGATCAGTTGTGGCTTTCACCATTCGCGTCGTCAGCATATTTATAGCAGAGTAGATGGTCATTCATAAATAAAATGCGTGATCAGGATTCGAATAACCTGTAGAAATCGATCGGTTAACCGGATAACCGGTTCCGGCCGGTCACGCTAACTGACCGGTTAGCCGGAGAAAACCGGATCTGGTACTGTAGCAATACGGTTAACCGGCCGGTTATCCCGATTAACCGATCGGTTTTTCACCGAACCGAGACGGCCGGTCAAGTCGGTTATTTGAACCCTGTGCGTGACTCGATAACCGTTGTATCGTCGGCCCCGTCACACGATGCCTCTTGTTTCGTGACAACAAGACGTCCACACAATATTTCTTGATCAAGGTTATCTTCAATAAAAAAAAAATCATCTTCAGGATCTTGGCTTCCATTTTTATCATGGATCAGTAAAACTATACTTAAACAACAAACGTAGTACTGCAGCTGTATAACAAAAGAAAAGGATCCTAAAATTCGCCACTCATCGCTGGCTTCTGCAGCTGTATAAATACTGCACAACCCTGTTAAAATTCATTTTTGTAGAATCATCCTCACATTCAAATTCTGACACAAACCTCTAAACATAAAGTAGAAAAAACCTGTTTTCATCTGAAGAAGTTCTGAGCTACTAGTAATCCTATTCATAATAACAAAAAAAAATCTAAGATTAACGAAAGTGTGAGCAAGCACAAACTAAGCTACCACTTCAATCCTCCTTTTTGATCACCTTCCGGAACCAGCGGGCCGAGTCCTTGGGGTACCGAGTGAATGTCTGCCTGTCCACGTATACGAGTCCAAACTTGGAAGTGAAGCCGAGGCGCCACTCGAAGGTGTCCAGCAGTGACCAAGCGAAGTACCCGATGACATTGGCGCCATCGTTCAAGGCACATTTGAGTTCATGGAGGTACTTCTCGAAGTAGTCTATCCTGAAGGTGTCGTACAGTGCACCCGGCAGCGTTTCATTGCCTGGCTGATCAACGCCTGCAAAGACAGAGTGATATAGTTGAATTTTGTTTTCATCAGGACTCTGTTTTTGAGATTATGTACGCAATAATGCTACTAATTATTGTGTAATAACTTAAAAACGGCTAGGGTTTGGTGATTTACCATTCTCTCCGATGATAATGACGGGGTTGTTGAACTTCTCCTTAGTCCACATGACAGCTTTGTATATCCCCCAAGGAACAACGTACAGCCAGTCGGAGTACGCCTGCAAGTGTGTGCAGATAAGTAACTCTCTTGCACAAGCTGTAGTTCTGTCCATTCCTAGACTCATGTGAAATCAAATATGGCAATGTACCAAAATAATCGTACCTTTTTTCCAATAGGGACACCGTTGCGCGAATCTGAAAATTGAATAATCGAATTAGATTCGTAGAAATAAAGAATGACCATGCAAAAGAATTATGTTTTTTTATGAGTAAAAGAAGTATTTTTTTCATTGTATAAAGTGCAAGTGAAGATATAACCGTACATGAAAGTTTCACATTCCAATCGTTCCTGTAACTCTTCTCTGTGTCGTTGATGTAGTGGCTGGCATAATATGTTGTGTAATGGTTGATCCCGATGTAATCTGCTGAGCCTTTCACCATCGCTGATTGCTCGAATGTGAAATTGGGCAGCCTTCCCTGCACAATCTTCTCCATCGTCTCCGGGTAATGGCCGTAGGTGATCGGGTGCAGGAACCTGGCACAAAATCCAAACGGAGGTTTTGTCAATCCCAGCACTCGTGCCACTGTATCAATAGTTTTTGATGGTTGTGTGAGATGCTTATCACCATCCAAGGGTGAACATCCTAGCTCGGTGTGCCGCAAATCCATCCTCGATGCTGTCTGTGAGCGCCTCGTACCACACGAAGTCAAGGAGGATTCCAATCTTCCCCTTCTGCTGAGCCTGAAAAGTATATCCTTTCATGATCATGGTGAAACAAAGGAAATGTTAATATGGACTTGAGGGCGATGGAGCATTCACTAGCCTGGTACTTCTCACGGTATGTCTTGACAGCAGCAGCATGTGAGAGTAGAAGGTGATGGCCTGCGATGTATGGCTCGGTTGCAGAATTGCCACCAACTTTGCAACCAGTGCATCTAGCAGGGGCAAAGAAGGCGTCGGCATAGCCGTGAGCGGCCATCATCCTTGGCTCGTTGATGGTAAACCAGTTTTTCACCCGATCACCGTACGTTTTGAAGCAGAAATCTGCAAACTTTTCAAAATCTCCCCTGCAAAATGGAAATCATAATCACAGTTTAACTTGAGATACAAATACGCATGAGTACATTAATAAGAGGTTTAACTGTAATCGGAGGGGAGAAAGGCATTGAGATTGCTACGGTGAATTCTGCATTTACTTTTGAGATTTGAATTTGAGTGGTGTCTAGTGTTTTTAGAATCTTGCACTTATGACTAAAATCATATGCATCAATTTATTTTCAGACAATATGAATAGATAATTCTCTGTGACTCTACAACCAGAATGATACTTTTGGTCACGAATATAACTCAACTATGCTAAAGAACATAATACATACACAATTCTGGGGCTTAACCAGCCGTTATACTGATCCTGGAGCACCTGAGGAAGGTCGAAGTGGTGGAGGACAACATACGGAGTAATTTCTGGCACACAAAAATCGATTGCATGAGTTTTATGCCTCGAAATCATGAAATGTGCACAAAAGAAAATTATGACAGTAATTCAAAGAAAAGGCAAATATGAATGTACTGCTCGCAAGCATGTAGTCGATGAGCCTGTGGTAATAATCAACGCCATCCTTGTTAATCTTCCCCACTCCACCTGTAATTTTTTTTCCCATCACAAACAGATCAATGAAATAAAATTCATGCTATATATGTCAATACGGGTTCTGGGTGTGTTTCAGGTCAGGACATACTAGGAAAAATGCGTGACCACGAGATGGAGAACCGATATGCGTCGAAGCCCACTCTCACCATATTGTCCACATCATCCTTCAAGAAAATTAAAACTCACATGGATCACAAATTTACATAAACATTAAGAGAAAAAAAGGGGCACAAGAAAGAACCAAGGTAAGACATTCACTGACCATGTAGCGATGGTACTCATCGACTGTCACGTTCGCAGTCGCATTGTCAGGAGTAGTACCTGTGCACTCACATTCATAGGCATATGAGATGGGCAATACGTGTATCACCACCTGAAATGCTTCGCTTCGTCTCACCTGGATGCATTAGGAAGGTGTCCCAGATGCAGGGTCCCCTCCCGTACTTGTTCGCGTTCCCCTCCACTTGGTACGCCGATGACGCTGTCCCGAAGACGAACCCGGGCGGGAAGCTCTCTCGGGTGAGGTTCGTGTTCTCTCCCACCTTGCCATGCACGCTGAGCGCCATGGAGAGGCCAAGGAGCCCTTGGAGGAGCAGGACGAGCAATGGTGGGGTGGTCTCCATGTTGGAAGGCAGTGGAGAGAGGCTGAGCTATGGGGGGGCGTCTATAATCTGCTCGTGCTATATTTGGAGATGGTAGAGCGGTAATGGGCGAGATCATGCAGACGCATGCAAGAGCAGAGCTGAAATGGTGGCGCTGGTGTTTAAACAGTAGACTGTTTCTTTCTTGCACAGGTAGGCATTCGTCCCCGGTGAGTGCGGAGCAGTGCCCTTTGTACTGGTCCTCAGCCACCAATTCGTGGGTGTTTTCTTTTGTTTTACACTCCCTCTTTTCTTTCTGCAAAAAAGATGCTAGAATGCCCACGAAACCTGTGTGTACTCCGGTAAAATGCTCAAACTGATATTTTTCTTTTTTCTAAATGATGTTCGCTCTTTTTTTCATGTGGTCTAACCAAAATGCCCCTGGGCAATTTTTCTCCTGTTCTCAGATCGAATCGATATCTCCTGTTCTTCTTTCTCTGTTCGTTGAAGGCTCTATAGGCACATTACTATGGGCGCAGCAGTAGTACTATAGGCACATTACTAGTTAATACTGTAATGGAACACCTTCTGAATCTCACAGTTCCTGTGCTAAAGTTAATCCAATGGTAATCGTTAGAGTATAATAGCTCCTTCGGTATGCCAGGTTTACAAAGACCGTTTTTTCGTTATTTGTGCCCATGCATCAGACTCCGAATACGACCTCAGTGGGTCTTGAGAATAATCACTCTACACCATCATATGAAAATGACAGCGATGCAAAAGTATGAAGAAAAATTACTTAAAATAAGTGACTTTGTAGGAACAAACACTTGTTGATCAGGATGGCAAAAAAATGAAGAACTAAAAAGACTACGTGAAACTCTTGTTTTTCTCTTTTTTTTTGTTGGATACAAACATTTTCTATCAGGATGGCACTCGTGTGGCCAAGATACATTTCCCATGTTTGTGGCATCCACCCTACCTCGGCCACAGGAGTGTCATTCAGGAGATCAGGTACTTGTCATTTTGTCCCATTCATGCACCTTCCAGTCTGGCAGCTGCTGAATGATCATCTGTGCAAACAACACGTGAACAGGCACATTTCTGTCAGTTTATTTTTCAATCAAATAATGAAAACATGAAGTCGTCCTAGATTTGTGTATTGGTATTCATTAGTAAAGTGCACATAATTTATGCGTGTTCTCGGAAGTAACAAGTTTAATAATAAAGGAATGAAACGCGAACAAAACGACAATGGAAAACAAACACTACGCGTACTTGTCCAGTTGAATCCGGGTTGCCGACCGTACACTGGCACGCTAATCTCCACGTCTTTGGTTTCTGAATTGCACAAATAATTTCAGCATCAGCTGCTACTACCCATGATGATTAACAAAGGAGAGAAATGGCTGCCTCTGATGAACAGAGGAGAGACTTATGTACGAACCTTTTTCAGCACCTCCTTCTCAACATCAGTTTTTGGGGAAAGCATTTCCTTGCCTGCAACTACCTGTAAAATTAACCATAGGAGCGACGTGTCAGGCTTAAGCCCTATTGGTTGCGTTTAGTCATTGCATCATGCATGTTTCAGGAAATGGATTCCATATAAAAATATGGCTTTCTGAAATGGCATTGCAACTAGCTGCATGATCAGGCCCCTGACATCCAGACTAGGTGACCAACTGACCGTCTTTCAGAATCCTGATAAGCGGCTTACCTGAAATGCTGTTCCCTGCTAGAGTAAATTGTTCATCTTTCAGAGCTCTAATGCCAAGAGCCCAAGAACTATAATTCCGACCCTTTTTTTGTTCTTTTTGGAGGTGCGCGTGCATAATATATATATAGATAATTGCAAGGCAAGTAATATAAAGCAGTAAGTGATGAATTATGGGTTTACCTCGACGATGCACGTCCCGCACACGCCAGCTCCTGAACAGTTGAGCAGAACCTGATCCTGCATCACCAGAAACAACAGAAAATGATCAGCCCGTGTCACCAAATAGGAATATAGCAAGGATGATAGCCGCAGCTAGCGACTGACGTATGGCCCGTAGAGGTCGATGTATCCCTCGAGCATGATGTCCCTGAGCTTCTGCCCGCCGCACGCCGTCCGGTACTGCACGTCCGGCGTCCCGTCGGGCAATAGCCGCGGCTGCATCATAATCCGCAAACCGAAGCGACGTGTCAGCGACACAACATTAATGGCGTGAGTGAACGCGCCGCGCCTGCACAGTTAAATAAGCCGAGGCCGAGATAAAAACTCACGGCGACGAACGCGAAGTCGATGGACGGCTCCTCCTCCGGCGCGCCGGCGGCAGCCTCGCCGCCGGGCGCGCCCACCTCGACGGCGCGCGCGCGGAGGCGCCCGCCGCGCTGCTGCTTTGCCAGCCGCGGGCGGACAGAGCAGATCTGCTTCTTGCTGCTGCAGCGGGAGGACGAAGCCGAGGACGCCGGCGACGTGACGCCGAGGAGGGCGCTGAACTGCACGGCTGCTTCCATTTTCGCTGGGGTGGTGTCCTCGCGGTTGCGCGCGCGCGCTCTGCCCCGTGTGTCCGATATTTCTGGGTCGTGTTATCGCCTTATCCGGCACGGGTGCCTGTGGTGTGGCCGGCGTGGCGAAGGGCCTGGGAAGGGGTGGGCCCGCCGGCGCATGGCTTTTCACTTTTCCTGTCAGAACGTGATACCTGTGTACTGTAGTGTGCTCGGATGGGCGGCCTCTAGCTTTCCGTTATCCAGATGGAAGCGTCAGCTGGTGCTTCCTGACAGATTTCCCTTGCCAACTAGTAGTACCAATTCGGTGTTGAACTGATGGGCGGAGTCAATTATCGCATACATAAGAGTAGCACCAGATTTATCGAAAAGCATAAATGGCAGAATAAATCGAAATTAATATTGTGCCGGACAACCAGAGCAATTCTACCATGGAGGATGGAAACAACGGGAACATGCAGCGTGGCAGTTCTCGATCTTGAAAACACGCTGATTGACGCCGTTTTTTTCGGTAATTCATGTCAGTTTAAGTTTTAAAAAAATCTTGTCGGTTTCACTTGGCACTGTAGTACTCTGCAGTGGCCAGGTTGCACACGCATGCATAACGCACCTTGCCAATTGCTGCACCGAGTGTGTCTGTCTATTTCTGGTTAGCATTTCGTAGCAACCAGCACCACTGCATCAGAATACTCGGCTAGCATACCACATTTGGAATTCGCTTCTCCCCGTCATTGCCGCCGGCGGCGGTCACAGGCGGCGACCGTTCTTCTGCGTCACCCTACTCCGCCGGGTCCGCGCGGAACAGAGGTACCGCCTGACGTGTGGCCCTCCGCTGCGACGTGTCCAACGCCGATTCGCTGCCTCACGTTGACGATGTCATCCGTGACACATTTCGCGCCACCTCGCCCCGCCCCGCCCCGCCTTTAAATGGAGCCGAAGCGTTTGCACTTTGCAGCAGGATCTATCTCCAAGACCACGGGCATCATGGCGGGTGAGGACGCGCACGTGCTGGTGTTCCCGGTGCCGGCGCAGGGCCACCTCAACTGCATGCTCCACTTCGCCACGGGCCTCCTCGCCGCCGGCCTCCACGTCACCTTCCTCCACACCGACCACAGCCTCCGCCGCCTCGGCGCCGCCGCCGCCGCATGCTCGTCGCCGCGCCTCCGCTTCCTGTCCATCCCCGACGGCCTCCCCGACGACCACCCGCGCCTCGTTGACACCATCCCGGAGCTCCTCGACTCGCTCTGGACCAAGGCCAGCGGCTCCTACCGCGCCCTCCTCTCCTCGCCGCTGTGCAACGGCGGCGGCGGCGACGACGTGTTCCCGCCGGTGACCTTCGTGGTGGCCGACGGCATCCTCCCGTTCGCCGTCGACGTGGCCGAGGAGCTGGGCGTCCCGGCGATCGCGTTCCGCACGGTCAGCGCGTGCTCCGTGCTGGCGTACCACTCCATCCCCAACCTCATCGCGCGCGGCGAGCTCCCGTTCCCCGAGGGTGGCGGCGCCGACCTCGACGCGGCCGTGCGCGGCGTCCCGGGCATGGAGTCCTTCCTCCGGCGGCGCGACCTTCCCGTGCAGTGCCGCCGCATGAGCAGCACCCACGACGACGAGCCCCTCCTCAAGACGGTGGTCCCCGCCACGCTGCACCACGCCACGGCCCGCGCGCTGCTCCTCAACACGTCCTCGTCGCTGGAGGAGTCGTCTCTCGCGCAGCTGAGGCAACAGGGCATGCGCGACGTGTTCGCGGTGGGCCCGCTCCACGCGCTGTCCCCGGCCCCGGCGTCCGCCACGTCGCTGTGGGCCCAGGACGGCGGCGTCGCGGCGTGGCTGGACGCGCGGGGGGACCGGTCCGTCGCGTACGTGAGCCTGGGCAGCCTCGCGGTGTTCTCCTCCCGCGACCAGTTCCACGAGTTCCTCGCGGGCCTCGTCGCCTCCGGGTACGCGTTCCTCTGGGTGCTCCGCCCGGACATGGTCGACACAATCCAGGACGCCGCGCTGCGCGAGGCCGTGGCCGCCGTCGGACAAGACCGCGCGCGCGTGGTGCCGTGGGTGGCGCAGCGGGACGTGCTGCGGCACCGCGCGGTGGGGTGCTTCCTCACGCACAGCGGGTGGAACTCCACGCTGGAGGGCGCGGCCGAGGGCGTGCCCATGGTGTGCTGGCCGTTCTTCGCGGACCAGCAGGTCAACAGCCGGTTCGTGGCCGCCGTGTGGGGGAACGGGCTGGACATGAAGGACGTCACCGATAGGGCCGTCGTGGAGAGGATGGTCAGGGAGGCTATGGAGTCCGACCAGGTCAGGGCCGCGGCAACGGATGTGGCGCGGCGGCTGAGGGAGGACGTCGCGGATGGAGGGGCGTCGGCCAAGGAGTTTCAACGGCTCGTCGCCTTCATCAGGGAGCTCAGCGCGTGTCCACAGCGAAAACGCCCCGGGCTCAGTAGTTAAGCCAAGCTAGCTATACCTTCCTGATAGATTGACGAGGATAATGTTTCTCAGTTCGATCTCCTCCTCGGTCCCGCTATTACAGTGATGGTCGACAGCAACAGCACTTGTAAACTTAAAAACTTACTTTTTTTGCTCCATTAAAAGGTTCGTCCACCAGGCGCTTCTCTTTCACCCTGTTGCTTTAATGGTTTCAGGCTTCGTCTTGTGCTGTGATTTTTTTTCGAGTATTTTTTTTCAAAAAACAACAGGAGCACTGCCATTCATTAAGGAAAGAGAGAGTTACAATTGTGAGAATTATACAAAGCAAAATAAGTCAGCCTCATGCTGACAATAATACCAAGACAGGCAAGTACAAAGGCAACAAAAAAGAAGCAACGCCTAAGGAAAATCATCATCTAGATCAAGCGCCACCAATTTCTGCCGCAGCAGCTCAAATACTTGGGAGACCGATTTCTCTGTGTGTTGAAAAATTCTTCTATTTCTCTCCTTCCACAATTGCCACCAAAACATGAAAAGAGGACCCAACTTTCTTGTTTCTCTTGATTAGTAAATAATGGTTTAGATTTGATAGAGGATATGAGTGGCAAAAAATCACTTGGACTCACAGACATGACACGCCACGGTCGCACGTCGCAAGTCACAAGTCACGCGGGACAACACGTGAAAAAGCGCGTATACGCGCACACGTGCGTGTGTACTCATAGCAATGCTCTCTTTCTCTCCTAATGCTTTCTTTATTCAGCCATGGGTTCGAGTGCTCCTATTTAAGTTGGTGTGGACCACTATAGACTAGCAAGGTGGTACTAAAACCAATAACCACTTAATGCTTTGGAATTTCTCCTGAATTAGCCATATAAAATGAGCCAAATTTCAACAATCCCCCTTCAATTCCAAAGCAAGGAATAGAGATCAAAGGATCATTGTGCTGTAGTATTGTTAATATACCAGCCTTTCGGTAAAAGTCCCGTACGGGTTGAACTTGAACCTAGAGTAATAATATTCATCTTTTCACAACTGAAGAATGGACTAGGCCTTAAATTCTCAGTCTTGTGTGGGCAGACTGCAATTGAAATCAGAACTGATACTAGACTGCCTAAATAACATCGCCTAATTGGAGCGTTAATGGTCTGCTTCCAAATCTTCTCATGAGCCTTTATGAGAACGCCCAATGAGAATTCTCATGAACTGCGACCTACAGTTGAGCTCAAGTAGGTATTTTCCTTCAAGATATCCTGTAGGCTAATATCTTTTACAACGAAAAACATTAAGACTTAATGCCAACCTTCCATACAGTTAAGAGTACTACGCTTTATTATTTGAACATGGGTACATTTTATTTATTTATAAAGTACTCTTTGGTTACACCAATCAACTTGTTCTTCCTGTTACCTTAGTCACGGGATCTCCGATCAAAAAGGACAGGTTACCATTATGGTGTAACTTTTAGATGGGCCTCATACCCATGTTTTTAGACACCACGGTAATCACATTCCGTGATAATCCCTTTGTAAAAGGGTTTGCCAGATTATTTTCGCTTTTCACATAGCTCACAGCTATAACTCCAGAAGTTTTCATCTTTCTGACGGATTTCAGTCTACGCTTGATATGTTTGTTGGACTTTGAGTTATCCTTTGTATTCATAACCTGAGCTAGCATTGATTGGTTATCGCAATACATTAGGATAGGCGGTACCGGCTTTTCCATGAAGGGCAAGTCCATTAATAGCTCTCTTAGCCATTCAGCCTCAGTAGTAGCTGTTTCTAGTACTACAAGTTCTGCTTTACACGTGGATTTTGTTAACACGGTCTGTTTACAAGACCTCCATGAAACTGCAGCACCTGCAAACATAAACACATAACCACTCGTGGCTTTGGTCTCATCCACATATGAGATCTAATTGGAATCACTATATCCTTTCAGCGTTGGTGGATATCCCAAATATTGAATTCCGAGTGAGATTGTGCCTCTTAAATAGTGCAACACTCGTTCCAGTGCCTTCCAATGATCATCTCCTAGGTTTGATGTAAACCTACTCAGTTTGCTCACAGCATAGGAGATGTCAGGTCTCGTGGCACCCGCAAGATACATGAGGGACCCAATTATTTGTGAATATCTTCGTTGATCTTTTCCCTCTCCTTCGAATTTTTGAAGCTTGATGCTCGCATCGTAGGGAATTGGAGAGATTTTACAATCATCAAAGCCAAAATGGCTAAGTATCTTCTCTGCATAGTGGGATTGACTCAAGTTAATCCCATCTTCGCTTTTGATCAACTTCACATTTAGGATCACATCCGCTGGTCCCAAGTCTTTCATGTCAAAACACCTTGACAAGAAAGTTTTGATCTCATCAATTACTCTTGTGCTCGTTCCAAAAATTAATATGTCATCGACATACAAGCACAATATTACTCCCTCACCCCCACCATAACGATAGTCCACACACTTATCTGCCTCGTTTACGCTAAATCCAGCAGATGTCAAAGTTGTGTTAAACTTTTCATGCCATTGTTTGGGTGCTTGTTTAAGTCCATATAGGAATTTATTAATTTGCACACTTTGTTCTCTTGCCTAGAAATTTTATAACCATCCAGCTGCTCCATATATATCTCTTCCTCTAACTCTCCATAGAGGAAAGCGGTTTTTACATCCATTTGATAGATATGCAAACCATAAGAAGCTGCAAGAGAAAGGAGCACTCTAATGGTAGAAATTCGGGCAACAGGAGAGTATGTATCAAAGAAATCCTCTCCTTCTCTTTGTGTGAATCCCTTGGCCACAAGACTAGCCTTGTACTCTTCAATAGTACCATCAGGCCTCAATTTCTTTTTAAAGATCCACTTACATCCAATTGATTTACACCCATTTGGACACTCAGTGATCTTCCAAGTCCTATTTGACATGATAGAGTCCATCTCATTACGGACTGCCTCT
Source organism: Eleusine indica (assembly GCA_030378355.1). Lineage (NCBI taxonomy): Eukaryota > Viridiplantae > Streptophyta > Magnoliopsida > Poales > Poaceae > Eleusine > Eleusine indica. Next base: position 35,340,217 of record CM059500.1, read on the forward strand.
TTCTAATATTCTGCATCTAAAGATGCATAAGCCTCTGAAAGAGAGTTGGGCACATCATCCACAAGATAAATAATATAGTCATCACCAAAAGAGTTCGCAATCTTTTGTCTTTTGCTCCTGCGAGGAGCTTCATTGGTGATATTGTCATCTTCTTGAGATGGTGTGTATAATTCTTCGTTTATCTCACATGGTGGTGTGTCATCCTCAGGAGCATTCACATGATTGTGATAATTCTCACTCTGAGAAGTGCTACCTTCTGCTCTCATAGGAAATACATCCTCAAAGAATGAAGCATCTCTCGACTCCATGATAGTATTCACATTTTGCTTAGGAGTATCAGATTTAACTACTAAGAACCTATAGGTCGTACTGTTATGTGCATATCCCAAAAATGCACAATCTACTGTTTTGAGTCCAAGCTTTCTCTTCTTCGGCTCAGGTAAATTAACCTTCGCAAGACAGCCCCAAGTCCTTAAGAGATTGACATTCAATTTTCTCTCATTTCATCCTTCATAGGGAGTGACTTCTCTGTTTTTAGTCACTACCCTGTTTAAGACAAAATTAGCTGTCAAGATAGCTTCCCCCCACCATTCATAGGGCATACCGGCTCTCTCTAACATAGCATTCACCAAATCTGTTAGAGTTTGGTTTTTCCTCTCAGCCACCCCATTTGCTTAAGGTGAATATGGTGGTATCACTTCATGGATAATACCATGTTCAACACAAAATTGAGAGAAATCATTTGAGGTATACTCTCCTCCATGATCATCGCGTAATCGTATGATTTTCCTCTCAAGTTGATTCTCAACCTCGGCCTTATAAATTTTAAAGTATTGTAAAGCTTCATCTTTATTCAGCCATGGGTACGAGTGCTGCGATTTAAGTTGGTGTGGACCACCATAGACTAGCAAGGTGGTACTAAAACCAATAACCACTTAATGCTTTAGAATTTCTCCTGAATGGGCCATATAAAATGGGCCAAATTTCAACATATTGTAGGTTGTTATTACCCATGAAACCAATGGCACAACTCATGAGACACGGTCATAGCCTACACACACATCAGCGTAGAGCACATAACAGATGACACATATTTCAGACTTGGCATACATAACAGAAGTCTTAAGCGGGAACATGTATGGCACCCCCCGTGATAGTACGGTGACAAGTCCACCATAAATAAACAAGAACTAAAAAGCAAATAACGGCATGCTCCCCTCCATGATAGAATGTAGGGGCAGGATAAAAACGCTATGGCTATTGAGCTCATGATGAAACCAGATATACGACTGGGCTTCAGACAAATGCACTATGCAGCAGCACCCTGTAGTGCCGCCTTCTTCTTCTTCACTTGCTTGAGGGTAGCTTCAGAGTTGACCCTATTTTTCTTAGCCCCTTGTTTTTCTTCTTTTTCTTCTTGCCCTCCACCACCTCCGTGAGGGTCTTGATGGCTTCCACTGATTCTTCTGTGAGTGGTTGTTTATACATGTTTAGATACTCCTGCAACGTCACATTATCTAGCTCGTCGTCCTCTTGTAGAATGCCACATTTCTTGGCCATGAGTTCCTGGGCCTTCTTGATAACTGTTTTTCCTTTGCTGCTCATGTCGTGCAGTCTCGGGCTTTTCCTTGGTTTCCCTGTGTTTGGTGCCTCAACATCTTGGGTTTCTATGACGCTACTGATCTTGGGTACCTCAACATCTTGGGACTCTTTGAAAAGCCATAGTACCTCCTCCTGCAGTTCTCTTCCCGTCTCCAGTAGCTCTAGATCCATCTCCGTGGGACTCTCTGTTAAAGTAGAGTTGTTTGCTTTATTGTTGCTAGCACTAACATCTGGTATTACTTCTGTAACAGTGAGCTGAACTTGGCTGCATATGTTCTGCCATTGAGCTTGCCGCAGCAGTTGATTCTCATTCACACAATTATGCACCAGTTGATCCTCCCTGGTGTCTTGGTTATGTGCTAGATTGTCATGATCCACCTGACCCTGCTGCTCCACACTGACCATCCTGAGTCCCTGCTCACCTGGTTCACTTGCTACTAATCCTTTGGATTTACTACCTTTCGGCTTGAACCATGGCATTCATCCCGGGGTGATCACAATAGCATCAGAGGAGATGACTGCAGCCTTGTGCAAACCTGCGTCTGGCACAATTTCAATTGCATCTGATTGGTTCTTGTCCCCTGAGCACTTGACGAGGTCCTCAAACCTGAAACAGGGTGCCCTCTGTTGACCATTGTTTTGCACAGCAGGACCCTCGACAGAGCCATATTTTGATTTCCATAACAGACGCATGGCACGACTCTCATTAGCTGGTGGGCGATCATGAGATGGAGGAGGGGAAACCTCTCTAGCCTCTTGATGCCTTGCATGAGAAGGCTCCCCTCCGAACCCTCCATTGCTTCTGACCCGACCCTTATACTTGTCGCTGTCATGGACACTAGCATCAGTCCAACCCAATGTTCTGCTTAGGATCCCACAACCTTTTAGTCTTTTATGCTCACGATCAACATCATCGTCATCCCGCCTAGGGTGCCACATGTTGTCTCTGTCAGCAGCACAATATCTGGAAGGAGGGTGAAGCTCATCTTCCTCTAGCTCGCCATCTACACGGCCCGTCTGCCAGTCGAAGTCTCTCCATTCAACCCTACCATCAGCTAGCAGTTCCTCTCTAGGGAAATGGTAGAACATCAGGTCTTCTACAGTATCAATGTGGATGATCACACGAAAGACATGATCACTTTTCATGCCCCTTGGCCTGGTGAATTGGATCTGAGCATCTCTCCTCGAATCATCCTCGTGCTTGGTTAATGTGAGGTAGACCACCTGCGGGATTCTTGATGGGTCTTGGGTGAATGCCCAACAAACATAAAAACGTTGGTCAATCCTTCTTCTGGTTGACTCTTCTACATGATGAATGACAGCCTCATCGCAAAGAACCTTGTCTACAATTTGTTGGAACCAGGCATGTTGCGGAAGACTCTCTAGACTGAGCTTGATATGATAAGGGATATTTTCTCTATTGCCAAAATGATCAAGGTCCCAAGCATGGAAACGTAGCTCTATAGACCCATGTACAACCCTACCAGCGACGAATACACGGTCTCTAGCAGATTCCTCCGCAAAGATAACAATGAATGGGTCGAGGTGACTACGATAAACATAGAACTTGTGCTTACGGATGCCAAACTAATGCTGAATGATGTCTTTCAACTCTTCCTTGGACTGAACACCAAGCGAGCCTTCTTCAGGTACCATTAGCACATGACCCACCAACATCTCCCTCCTTGCTTCCATGTCTTCTGAGGTGTTGGCGATCTTGAAGGCAATCGGAGGCCTGAAGCGTGGGTTTCCAGGGTAGTTGATGGCACTATCCCGTGCCGTCGCCTCAGGCATAACATGGCTAACCCTGCGCTGCCCCACCTGATGGGAGGTCGCGCTATCGAACGACAACCGCCGCTCCATCCCGACCGGCAGGGACACAGGTGGCCCAGGAACAGCTTTCGTGGGAGAGGCAGGATGAGGCATAGAACTGATGAGTAGTGTATGAGCGAAGCTCTGTTTCTGAGGAGTAAAGTGTTGGCTTCTCGTAGACGCCAAGTTGAGACACCGGGAAGAAATATGGCCACTTCTTTTACACTTCTAGCATTTAATTGGGTCTCTACACTGTGCAAGCTTGTCACCTTTGGCCAGGCATCTGCCAAAAGCTAAATCTTTGAATTTTTTTGAGTTTCTCTGCCCTTCTACCAAAGAGATTGGTAGTGGGAGTTAATGTGATTCCTTCTTTCTCTCCTCCACCACCGTTTCCTCCCGACCAACTGCCATGAGTGTAGAGAAGACTCACCTAGGTAGTCGTGAGCATTGTGCTGTTGTGATGGACAGGAGAGGGGCGGTGGCTTCTGGTCAAATCCTGGGATAGATATGGCCTCTTTCATGCGCGGAAGAAAACGTGCACTTTTGAGGATTGAAGTTGGGCCAATGCGACACGGCGTCCCTATGGACCGGGCTGGTTCGGGCCTGATGCCTAGATCCATTGGAGGCGCATTGTTCCAGAAGAAAGCTACCGAAGGGTAAGGGGCGAAACTGATCGTTGGGCATCGGAGCCTCACCGACAACGACGGGCCAGAATCCAGCAAAGAAGGGCGGGGGTTGGCCTTCCATTGGACCACTTCTGCATAAGTACGTCGCTATGAACAACCTTCTGTCTCTGATGCCGCACCCAAGGCGCCGAGCGGCTCTTTGACCGTGATCTTCCTTTGCTGATTGCCATTGCTAGGCCTTACGACACAACCTTCTTCCTTCGCGTCTGGCAGCTGTACACAAGACCAGCACCATGACGAAGTAGTGTTGACAGATAATCTCGATAGTGATTCTAGGTATGCATATGAGTATGAAAGCCGATGGACACAGTACACAGGGTTTATACAGGTTCAGGCCTTCCAAAGCATAACAACTCTACGTCTTATTTGGTGTTCCTGTATTTCTAGGGTTCGCACTGGGTTTTGATTCCCAATACGAGTTCTGATGATCTTTGAGGACCCTCTGTCCTTCTTATATAACCGAAGGGCAGTGGTTTACATGGTAACCTATTATTCGGTTACATTTGATTCTATCTATACATCATATATCTCTGAACCTAATGTATAGCCTACTCTAAACAAATATCCGAGTAGTTATCTTCTGGGCCTTAATCTCCAATGCTTCATAACCGAGCCTCCGGCCCACTCGGCCATATTACCGAGTGGTTAAATATCTTGTATATATATGTACCACAATAGCCCCCAAGAACTTTCCAATTTTGAATACAAATCTTCAACTTATCTTGATACTTTTCAAAATTTAAAAGTGCTTCTCTTGCTATATATAAAAATACCCTTCCTTTATAGGTAATTAAAAAGGCGTATTCCATGACCATAGCCCCCAACTCAGAAGGTATTGAAACTTTTCTTAAAATGCCTTGTGAGTTCGAAATTAACAATATCAATTGTCCATCAGATTTTCCAATCTAATTACAACCCCCAGTGATGTAGTTATTGAAAGAAAATAACTTCTGAAGTAACACTAAGAGGAAACCTTAGCCCCCAGGGTTGAAAATTATCATTTCCTCCGAATGATATATCAAAAATTAAGAGCCGTAGCCCCCAAGAATGGTTCTACCAATCCTTCCGAGTGATTAGTAGAGCTTAATGCCAAGCAAGTGTACGATAACCCCAAAGATTAGGATCATTAGTCGTCCAAGTGATTTTAATGATAAATCACAAAACAAAGGTATTATAGCCCTCAGTTATGGGACTTATCTGATGTCTGAGTGATTTCAATATTAAATCACCAAGAATCCAAATTTTAGTAAGCAACAAATGCTATGAATAGTATCATCATATCAGGGCGACAAGTCGCGAATCATGCCTGTCCGCTAGGTCAACTTATTAGTATAGAAAAATATATACATGTGCACCCCTTCACCTTCTTCACCTAGCATTCTAGCCGCCACCATCGGCCCCCGCACAAACCCTAGATCTTGGATCCCCATTTCCTCTCGAAGATTTCTACTCATCTTGATTTCTCGAGACATTGATTTCAATGGCGCTCTAGCGCACTCGCCAAAGCACCAAATCCCAATCAAAGAAGCAAGCTTCCCCTGGTAAAACCGACGACGAGGCAGTCTTCGACATCCTCGTGGGGATCAGGGAATTCTCAGTTTCTGCCATGGATGTGGAGAAGATCAACGGGCTCGTGATCGACAGAGTGCTCCAAGATCAGCAAACCGGGGACTGGATTGAAGCAATAGGTCAGAAGTTCCCGCAACCCCTAGTGGATCACATCACTGTTTTCGCATCCTTTTTCTATCGTGGATTTGGGATTTCATGTAGTGATTTCTTCCGAGGGCTGTTGTTCTTCTATGGAATCAACCTTGTTAATCTAAATCCAAACTTGATTCTCCATATCTCTATCTTTATTCATCTATGTAAGGTATTCCTGGGGATCGCCCCCTATTTTGATACTTTCAAAGAGCTGTTTGTTCTAAAATCAAATATCAATAATGTAATTGTAGGCGCAGTATTTCAATTGAGGAATAAGTCGAAATATATCGAAGTTCCTCTTCCTTTGACGAACAAAGAGTGGCACGCAGATGGATTTTACCATGGAAACCATGCACCCCCTTTGTCAGAGTTCACTGCTGAAGCTCCTGTGCCCCGGCCTAAATGGTCCGCGAAAGCATCCCCGAACAAAAAGGCTCAGGTCAATGCAATCTTAGAGCAAATTGCTGTGCTGAAATCAAAGGGATATAGTGGAGTGGACGTTGCCTCGAGCTTCATATATTGTTGAGTCCAACCCATCAAAAAACGCCATGTCCCTGGTTGAAAGTTCAATCTCAGTAGAGATCCCACCATGGAAGTGCCTGAAGAGTTGTCAGAACGGGAACTAACACTCCGGCTTGAGAATATTTTTTTGTCCTTGCTTGATTGGACCCCGGGATCTGCGAAAGCCGGACATCATTCCAAGATCACCAGGGATGAAGTAAGTAATCACCGGCAAATCTATTATTCCCAATATTTTGGTGAAGATTGAAAATGAATAACGTGTCATATGAATTGCAGAAACTCGACATATATTCCTCAAGCCCCCCACTGCCTCTTGTGACGCGAGAAAAATCACCAAGTTGACAGCCAGCTCACAAGCATCGTAAAGCCCAGATTGAAGAATCTGATGAAGATGAGTCTTTGGCATAAAGATCTGCTAGACTCCAAGAAGAGGCAAAGAAAAAAGTTGCAGCCGAGTCATCAATCACTCGGGAAAGATCTAGAGGTGATGCAGAAGTCAAGTCTTCAAAAGAGCAAAGGCCCCGAGTGACAAGAATACGAAGCATGCCTCAACTGAGGACATCCCTGATGCTGCGAAGGATGCTAGGCCGTTGAATCCCCCACCAAAACTGTCAGGATTGAAGTTTAAACGTCGGCAAGGTATGCGTGTTTAATGGCCATGATTCTAATTTGCTATAAAACGACTCTGCTAATGGTTATATGTCATGTAGATCATTCAACACCGCTTCTTCGGGCAACGCGACGCCTCAGAACACTGTTCCCAAAGAAGATCAAGCAAAAGTAAAGTTAGGGACATCCAAGGATGATGCCTCTGATCACTCGGCAAAGAGGCCGAGTGATGTTAACGCTGCTCCAACATCCCCCCAGACAAGAAAAGAAACCAATAGGTCAAGACCCCTTCTGTGCTGGATCTAAATGTTCTGGGGACAACCACAACCCCTACTACCTCTTCACCAGTCGACGCAGAAGAGCCTACCTTGGTTTTTTGAAAAGATGCCGGAGCCAGCATATGATTATCCCATTGGCCCTGATGAAGATGCCACACCAACTTCAATTCACTAAGTGGTGAAGGAAGGAATCTCGGAAGAAACTATCCCCACCAGGACGTTATACCATACTGGTAAATTTGCTATTGCGTGCTTTGATGAATCTGGTGAACAAGAAGAACTGAAGACATTCGATGGCTTAACCGAAAAAGCTTACCACTCGTTCCAGATAAAAAGTTGGATGTATTCTTATTTTCGATTATCACTCAAGAAAATGATACACCTCTTTCTCTTACAACTCTATTACAGCGCTTGAAGTCACACATGGCTAATAAGAGCAAACTTCTACAACTTATGGAGAGGACTTGTGCAAAATCAATGGAGACCGAAGATCAGCTTACCAAAGAGAGGCTTGAAGTCGGACGTCTATCTCTTGAGTTGAAGACGCATTTGTCCCAGATGGATGAACTTCAATTTAAATTGTCAGGTACATTGTCAATAATTTACAGGACATAAACGGAGTGACCTGTTATTGCACCACATTATTCAGATTTCCCTGTCGTAGAGGTATCTCAAGAGCTTACTTCTAAATGCAAGAATGAGGCTGACTCGGCAATAATGATTGCTGAGTTAAAGAGCATGTAAAAGCTTTGGAATCGTCCTCTAGTGTTATCGATGATTTGAAGAGTCAAAATTAAGAGCTAAAAAAACAACTTCAAACTTCGAATGAAATCAAAAACAATTTTGAAAAACTAAAGGACGACTTCAAAACCATGGAAGAATCCCGGGCTCATTGGAAACAGAAGGCCGACGGTATAATTTTGCATGCCCTTATAGCTTAAACTCCAGCTACCGACTCACTCTGCTTGTGTAACAGATGCTGAAGAAAAAATTAAGATTCAAAACCAAAGAAACGCTCAGCTAGAAACCGGATTGGCCAAAGCTGAAATATTATTCAAGAAGGCCATAGATGAATTAAATAAATTCAGAAGAACATTCAAAGAGGTGGAAAAGCTCAAAGAAGAGTACAGGGCAAAGGCGGCCACTCTTGAAGCAGAAAAGGCCGACGCTGTGATAGGTGTAGAGTGCCCGATCTTTCGGCGAGTGGAGATAACTTCGATTTGGTGGATGTCGACCCTCACGATCCGACTACGACGAGCAAGCCGAAGCGCCAATGCAATCGCTGAACCAACTTCCGGAGGATATTAACCTTACGGTAAACAAGATCAACCTGATCACGAGGATCAATTCTTACGCGCAATCGAAGAACGAGCAAGAATTAGAGGCGAGCAATCTGATGTATTGCACGAAGGTGGAGTTCTGAATTCACGTCGAGAGACGGATGTATAGCTAAGCTAAACTTAAAACAAAACTCAAAGATTACAAGGGGCGCAGCCCTTGACTATATAGGGGGAGGACGAGGCATCTAGGGCCGGCTGAAGTGGAGAGGCGCGCGGTGGAGAGGGAGTCGTGCGACTTGGGCCACGTGGGCCTTCGGGCGACATCATCCTGGGCCGTCGTTCCTTAGCATCAAAACCGTCTTCAATTCCTGGGCTCGAGCTCTAGTGATTGGGCCCTTGTACGTCGTCGTCTCGTTAGAAGATGGATCCGTAACTCGAGGAGGCGCGACGACGAGAGGTGGAAGCGTGACAGCTTGGTTTGGCGCGCCATCTTCCGTCGTCATTATTCGTATGTCGTTGATGTACTCATCATCCTCCCCTTCTTGAAGTGAAGTCGTCCTCGACGGCAACTCATCATCCTCACCCAAGTATGGTTTCAAATCTGCAACATTAAAACTAGTGGAAACACCAAACTCCATGGGCAAGTCAAGAACATAAGCATTATCGTTAATCTTGGTTAGCACTTTAAAAGGACCAGCAGCACGAGGCATCAGTTTAGAACGACGCAAAGTAGGAAATCTATCTTTACGCAAGTGCAACCAAACCAAATCACCAGGTTCAAAAGAAATATGTTTTCTACCTTTACTACCAGCAACTTGATACTTTTTATTAGCAATGGCAATGTTGTGTTGTGTTTCTTCATGCAATTGTTTCATGTGATCAATATGAGCAAGAGCATCAAGATGTGGTTCATCCTCAGCATCAATAGCAAACAAATCAATAGGCGCCTTAGGAACATAGCCATAAACAACCTCAAAAGGACACATCTTAGTGGCAGAATGTGTAGCATGATTATAAGCAAATTCAACATGAGGTAAACAATCTTCCCAACGTCTCAAATTTTTATCTAAAACAGCTCGAAGCATAGCAGACAAAGTTCTATTTACTACCTCAGTTTGCCCATCAGTTTGAGGATGACAAGTAGTACTAAACAGCAGCTTAGTTCCTAATTTATTCCAAAGAGAACGCCAAAAATGACTAAGAAACTTAGCATCACGATCAGAGACAATTGTTTTAGGAATTCCATGCAATCTAACAATCTCTCTAAAGAACAATTCAGCAACATTTGAGGCATCATCTGTTTTATGACAAGGTATAAAGTGAGCCATTTTAGAGAAACGATCAACAACCACAAAAATACTGTCCCTCCCCTTCTTAGTGCGAGGCAATCCCAAAACAAAATCCATCGAAATATCAAGCCAAGGAGAAGAGGGAACAGGCAAGGGCATATACAAACCATGATTACCCAAACGAGATTTAGCTTTTTGACATGTAGTACAGCGTGCAACAAGGCGCTCAACATCACGGCGCATCCGTGGCCAAAAGAAATGGTCGGCCAACACCTCATGTGTCTTGAAAACTCCGAAGTGACCCATAAGACCACCTCCATGCGCCTCCTGTAACAACAAAAGACGAACCGAGCTAGCTGGAATACACAGCTTGTTAGCACGAAACAGGAACCCATCCTGCATATGAAATTTGCCCCAAGGTTTGCCATCCTTACAATGCATCATAATATCATGAAAATCAGCATCATTCACATATTGATCTTTCAAAACTTGCAAACCAAAGATTTTAAAGTCTAATTGGGACAGCATCATATAACGACGAGACAAAGCATCGGCAATCACATTTTCCTTTCCGTTTTTATGTTTAATGATGTATGGAAAAGATTCAATAAATTCAACCCATTTAGCATGTCGACGATTCAGATTAGTTTGGGTTCTAATATGTTTCAAAGCCTCATGATCAGAATGAATAATAAATTCACGAGGCCATAAATAATGCTGCCATGTTTGCAAAGTTCTTACTAAAGCATAAAGTGCTTTATCATAAGTGGAATATTTAAGAGCAGCACCACTTAACTTCTCACTAAAATAAGCAATGGGTTTATGATCTTGCAACAAAACAGCACCCAAACCAATTCCACTAGCATCACATTCCAATTCAAACACATTATCAAAATTAGGCAATTGTAAGAGAGGAGCATGAGTTAACCGTTCCTTTAAAGTGTTGAATGCGTCGTCTTGTGGTGCGTCCCACTCAAATGGCGCACCCTTCTTGGTCAGCTCATGTAATGGTGCAGCAATAGAACTGAAATCCCGCACAAAACGACGATAGAAGCCTGCAAGACCAAGAAAACTGCGAACCTGTGTGACCGTCGTCGGTTGGGGCCAACTCTGAATGGCGTCCACCTTGCTGCTATCGACCTCAATGCCCTGTGGAGTAACAACATATCCAAGAAACGAAACACGTTGCGTGCAAAAAGTGCATTTTTCCATGTTCCCAAACAAGTGAGCAGCACGCAAAGCATCAAAAACAGCACGCAAATGATCTAAATGCTCATTTATGGATTTGCTGTATATAAGGATATCATCAAAATAGACAACAACAAATATTCCAATGAAAGGCCAAAGAACTTCATTCATTAAGCGCATAAAAGTGCTAGGAGCATTAGACAATCCAAACGGCATAACCAACCATTCATACAAGCCAAATTTAGTTTTAAAAGCCGTTTTCCATTCATCTCCTAATTTCATTCTTATTTGATGGTAACCACTACGCAAATCAACTTTAGAGAAAATTGTGGCACCACTAAGTTCATCAAGCATATCATCAAGGCGTGGTATAGGATATCGATAACGAATTGTAATATTGTTAATTGCACGACAATCTACACACATACGCCAAGAACCATCTTTCTTAGGAACAAGCAAAACAGGAACCGAACAAGGGCTGAGAGACTCACGAATGTAACCTTTATCAAGCAATGTCTGCACTTGACGCTGAATTTCTTTCGTGTCCTCAGGATTTGTGCGATACGGGGCGCGATTAGGAAGCTGTGCGCCTGGAATTAAATCAATCTGATGTTCTATGCCACGAATAGGAGGAAGACCCGGCGGCAATTCAGTGGGAAAAACATCTTTATAGACCTGCAAAAGGTTAGCAACAGCAGGAGGAATATGCAACATAGGCGCCTCATCTAGTGAAACAAGCATACGAGAGCAAACTAGCGCATAGCAAAGCAGATTAGCATCATGTAATTCATCAAAATCAGCACGTGTAGCAAGCAAGATAGGGTTATTCAATTTGATCTCATGTTGAACAGGTGCAACAGGAGGCGATGTAACCAATTTTGCAGCTTTTGTCGCTCGAGCAATATCATCTTTAAGAACTTGTTCAGGTGTCATAGGATGAATAACAATTTTCTGACCCTTGAACATGAAGGAATAATAATTGGAGCGACCATGATGAACACTATCAACATCATATTGCCAAGGACGGCCAAGCAACAAAGAGCATGCTTCCATTGGAACAACATCACAATCTACAAAATCAGAATAGGCGCCAAGAGAGAAAGGAACACGTACCGAGCGCGTTACTTTTATTTTGCCGCCATCATTAAGCCATTGAACGTGATGAGGATGTGGATGCTTCCTTGTTGGCAATGACAACTGCTCCACCAAGGTCGTACTAGCCAAATTGTTGCAACTGCCACCATCGATGATTATACGGACCGCTCGTTCTTGCACAACGCCTTTGATATGAAAAATGTTGTGGCGCTGATGCTTTTCATCCTGAACGACCTGTGTACTAAGAACACGCTGCACAACAAGAGTGGCATACCTGTCGGCGGCACTAGAGTCGACATGAAGCTCCGTATTATCTGCATGATTAGTGGCAAGCATAGTCTGCTGAATATCCTCAGAATCACTAGCAGAAGAATACCCACCGTCGTCACGAATCAACATAGTTCGTTTATTTGGACAATCGCGTATCACATGACCAAATCCTCGGCAACGGTGACACTGAATATCACGAGCTCGTCCAGACAACGAGGAGGACGGCACGAACGAGGCAGATTTGGCCGTGGATGGAGCACTCGACTTGGACGTGGTCGAGGAGTGGTCGCGCGACGTGGAAGGAGGTGTCGACCGTGGAGCTGAAGGCGTCTTGGACCCTACAAAAATGTTAGGTCTTGACGAAGATTGTCGATCCTACACTTCACGTTCAGCTTTACAAGCATATTCAAATAAGGTGGTCATATCATCATAATGCTTATAATCAAGAATATTCTGAATTTCACGATTTAACCCACCCCTAAAGCGAGCCATAGCAGCATCATCCAGTTCAACTAAACCACAGCGAATCATACCCTTTTGCAAAGCTTGATAATAATCCTCTACGAAAAGTGAACCTTGTTAAAAACACTGCATTTGATTAAGCAAATCTCTAGCATAATATGACGGCACAAAACGATGACGCATAGCAGCTTTTAATGCCGTCCAAGTGGCTGGAATATTATCAGGATATCTTTGTCTATACTCACGCCACCAAAGTAAAGCAAATTCAGTAAATTCACTAATAGCAGCCTTAACTTGTAAATTAGCAGGAATATCATGGCATACAAATTTTTGTTCAACCTCTAATTCCCAATCAAGATAAGCACCCGGATCATATTTGCCATTAAAAGTGGGAATACGAAATTTTATTTTGGCAAAAGAATCATTAATAGGAACACGTACCCTACGAGCACGACCACGGCGATTGTCGTCGTCCTGCTCGGTGTCGGCGCCGTAGTCACGTGCATGTTGCAACTCCGTGAGCTGCGTCGTCATGGTCCCAAGCTGCGTCGACATGGCCTCAATACGAGTCATGATCGTCGCGAGCGTGGTGCGGGCAGCCGTATCAGCGAGGTCCAGTTGATCAAAACGCTCATTCGACGAAGTGACCGTAGAGTCAAGTCTCTCGTGCATCGTCTTCATGTCGTTTTGTAGACCGTCAACCTGTGCCTGGACATCCTGGAGGGTGAGCTCCTCCGACTTCGAGCTGTTTTCTGCCATAGAAACACAAGCAATACAAAAAGCGGGATCCTACAACGAGAGGTGAGTGGTGGGTGAAAAGCTCAATCAAAAAGCTGTTATCAAATTCTTACCCGTCCTTACCAAGCACGCAAGCGTGAACTGCAACCACAGGTAAAACCGGTGGAAGATTGGAGGAGCGATTGCGTGGCGAAACAAAAACCTGCTCGTAGTAGAAAATTTGTGGGGCTAGGAGGCTGCACTCAATCCAAGCGTTAGCACAATTCAAACAATAACTGCAAAGCTGAATAATGGTGCTAAACGCGAAAAGATTGCTGCCGGTACAAGTGCAAGAGGAAGGAAAAAAGGATCAAAACAAAGTGCAGCAAGAACGCGTCGCCTGTGTTGCTCGGCCGCTCTTTTTTTTTCTCTCTTTTTTTTTCTTTCTTTTTTTTTCTCTTTTTTTTTCTTTTTCTTTTTCTTTTTTTCTCTTTTTTTTAATACTTTTTGCTGAAAATATAAATAATGAGACCTCAAATAAGCAATTAAGCACAAGCACTTTTTTTTTTGAGGCAGGGGTAGAATGGTAATAAAAAGATACTCTCTCTCTCTCTCTCTAGAGTAGGAACAAATGAAACCGAGCAGAAACAAACACAGGGCGAGGCGAGCGGGTCACGACGTAATCGAGTAGGACTCGATCAGCGAGACGAGCGGGACACACGAAACCGAACAGAACTAAACACAGGGCGAGGCGAGCGGGTCACGACGTAACCGAGTAGGACTCGATCAGTGAGGCGAGCGGGTCACGACGTAACCGAGTAGGACTCGATCGTCGAGGCAGTGATTGACCCGGACTCACGGTGCAGCGGATAAATTTGGCAAGCGAGACGGGATAAATAGATGCGGCGGAAAGCAAACTGTGGTGGTGAAAACACGCGGCACGGCAGAAGGATACGACGATGATAGGAAGAAAATGATGAAACACAGTGTACCAGCAACGATCAAAAGCGAAAGCACAAAAACTCAACAACGCAAATTATTGAACGAAAGTGCGAGGCTCAAAACCGTACTGGGGTAAACTTTTTTTTTTTGTAATTTTTGGTTTATGTGGACTTGGATAAAACTCACCGAGAAACACTGGAATCTGATACCACTTGATAGGTGTAGAGTGCCCGATCTTTCGGCGAGTGGAGATAACTTCGATTTGGTGGATGTCGACCCTCACGATCCGACTACGACGAGCAAGCCGAAGCGCCAATGCAATCGCTGAACCAACTTCCGGAGGATATTAACCTTGCGGTAAACAAGATCAACTTGATCACGAGGATCAATTCTTACGCGCAATCGAAGAACGAGCAAGAATTAGAGGCGAGCAATCTGATGTATTGCACGAAGGTGGAGTTCTGAATTCACGTCGAGAGACGGATGTATAGCTAAGCTAAACTTAAAACAAAACTCAAAGATTACAAGGGGCGCAGCCCTTGACTATATAGGGGGAGGACAAGGCATCTAGGGCCGGCTGAAGTGGAGAGGCGCGCGGTGGAGAGGGAGTCGTGCGACTTGGGCCACGTGGGCCTTCGGGCGACATCATCCTGGGCCGTCGTTCCTTAGCATCAAAACCGTCTTCAATTCCTGGGCTCGAGCTCTAGTGATTGGGCCCTTGTACGTCGTCGTCTCGTTAGAAGATGGATCCGTAACTCGAGGAGGCGCGACGACGAGAGGTGGAAGCGTGACAGCTTGGTTTGGCGCGCCATCTTCCGTCGTCATTATTCGTATGTCGTTGATGTCCTCATCACGCTGAAAAACGTCTGAGAGGTAAGTTTTTGTGCCTATATTACCGGCGCCGCCGAGTCCATACTTGCAGGGGAAATGTGTAACATTTATGTTCCTGTAGGGTCAAAAAGGGCTTATGAGCTTTTACAAAAGAAATTTATTGAAGATGATGAAAATCTTCGTTTGCCTCTTGCAGCTATACAAAAAGATGTAGAGGTGGTTACCCAATACATCATGCCAGAAGAAAAACCACCCAGGTATCAAGATCTACTCACTCGGCTACAAGAAGCACCAAGCTGAGTGAAAGAGCATGCTCGGCATATTGCAGGACTGGTAGGGGCTCAAGTATTGGCTATCGCCAAATCCCATATTCCAGAGATTAAACTGGATGTGGTTGCTAAAGGTTTCCATGAAGACCTTTCTGACGAACAATGCGAAGCTGTGGTAACGGAGGCGCAGGAAACTGCAAACATTTTAATTGACCAGATAGAACTAGGTCCATTACCAAAAGTGTAATGGTTTGCATTACTGTTGTCAGACGATATTTCGTAACTAATGATGTAATGAAATGTAGTTCAATAGACCCGTAGGATGTAGATCAATCACCAGTATTATGACGAATTCTTGGGCCATGCTGCTTTGTTTATGTATTGTATGAACTCGTGTTAAACACTCACAACCAATACACAACACATGTCAGCAATTCTCAACAACGTTCCTAATAACCAATATGAACCATGGAGACTAAGAACCCACTCGATCAAGCATATGCGTATTAGGAAAATTGCCTCGGTCCACAACAGACGACATGAAACCTGAGGACTAAGAACCCACTTGGTCAACATGTGCAAGTTGTGGTAATACCAAGAATCAAAACTTGAGTCATGACTATATTTAACAAGGTAAGAGATTATTTCATAGAAATCGTAAATTGTATGACAAATTATCATGACTGCAAGTTATATGTATTTATTAAAAATACAGATGTGTACAAATATAAAAAAACTGTTGAAGCTAAGCATAGAAACGACGTAGCTGAGATATGTTCCAAGAACTAGGAAGGTCTGACCCACCCTCGCGCATCAACCGATATGCACCTGGCCGAGTGACCTCCTTTACGATAAAAGGTCCTTCCCATGGAGCCGACAGCTTGTGCTTGCCAACCGTAGGCTGAACTTGCTTTAAAACCAGATCACCTACTGCGAAATCTCGTGACCTGACGTTTTTATTGTGATACTGCCGCAGGCTTTGCTAATACTTGGCCGACCGAACCAGAGTGGCATCGCGTTTTTCTTCTAGCAATAGGACGTTGTCACACCGATGTTCTTTGGAAATCTTTTCTTCATATGCTACCACGCGCGGCGAGGTAAACAATACTTCGGTCGGCAACATAGCTTCGGATCTGTAAACCAGCAAAAAAAGTGAGTGCCTCGTGGCTCGACTGATATTGGTTCGAAGCCACCATAGTACTGACGGTAACTCTCGAACCCAACATCGAGCATACTTCTCTAATCTGTCAAATATGCGAGGCTTGATTCCGGAATATGGGAGGCCATTCGCCTGCTCGACCTGGCCGTTACTTTGTGGATGGGCGGTAGAAGCATAGCCAATCTTGAACCCCACCTGATTCACGAAGTCCTTAAACTCTTGTGCCGTGAACTAACTACCGTTGTCAGTCATGATCTTGTGTGGAGCATCAAACCGAGTTACTATTTTGGTCATGAACTCGATGGCTTTTTGTGCGGAAATTTTCTTGACTGGTATCACCTCAATCCATTTAGAGAATTTGTCCACTGCCACGAACAAATGTGTGAAACCTCCTTGAGCCTTCTGAAAAGGGCCCACGATATCTAAACCCCAGACTGAGAAAGGCCACGTTATCAGGATATTTTGAAGTTCGGTGGCAGATACGTGCATCTGGCGGGCAAAAAATTGGCAACCTTCACATTTTCGGACGATATCTTTTGCGTCGGCAATCACTATGGGCCAATAAAACCCTTGTCTCACTGCTTTAGTTGCTATAATTGAGGGACCCGCGTGGTTACCACATATGCCGGCATGGATTTCCTTTAATACGGCGATGCCCTCCTCCCGTGATAAGCACTTCAACAGTACCCTGTATGGGCTTTGTTTATACAAGAGATTGTCAATGGTGCAGTATAACTTTGACTTGTGGATGATACGAAGGGCTTCTTCTTTATCGGCAGGCAGTGTTCCACTGTTTAAATACTCGATGAATGGAGTTCTCCAGTCTATTTCTACTAAAACGACTTGCGGTGTTGCCCCTTTGCCTGGGACAGCCTGCACCACACTTTGCTGGGTTAGTACAGATGGCTTGTGCAGATCATCGAGAAATACTCCATCGGGTATTTTAGCTCTATTGGACCCAAGCTTGGCCAGCACATCTGCATCCTCATTGAACTTTTGAAGGACATGCTTGTACTCGATGCCATCAAACTTGTCTTCGAGCTTCCAAACTTTAGCGCAGTATGTTGTCATGCTTTCATCAGAACAACACCATTCTTTAGTCATTTGATTGATTACGAGCGCCGAGTCGTCGGAGATACTTATTCGTCTGACGCCGAGTGATATGGCTCTTCGCAACCCATGTAGGAGAGCCTCGTACTCCACTGCGTTGTTAGATGCGTGAAAATGCATTCAGAGGACATGGCATGTCTTGACTCCATCTGGGGATATTAGTAATACCCCTGCACCGGCCCCCTCTAGTTGTAAGGAGCTGTCAAATGACATGGTTCAGTAGCTTGTTTCCTGTGGTGTCGGCGGTAATTCGGACTCGGTCCACTTGGCGATGAAATCTGACAGCGGCTGGCCTTTGATTGCGTCATGAGGCTTGAAGGTAATCTCATATGATCCAAGCTCAACAGCCCACTTGGCTATTTTCCGGTTGCATCTCGGTTGTGTAGCAGTTCGCCCAGCCCGAAGGATGTATGAACTTCGATCAGATGATCCTCAAAATAATGCTTTAACTTACAAGATGTCATCAGTAGTGCGTACATTAACTTTTGGAGCTGAAAGTACCGTATTTTAGAATCTGATAAGACTTCGCTAATGAAATACACCGGACGCTGCACCTTTTGAGCCTTGACATCTTCCGCCCGTTTGACCGCCAACACTGTGCTGACAATGTGTGTGGTTGCAGAAATGTACAACTGCAAAGTTTCCTTTAGTTCGGGGGTGTCAACACCAATGAGTCACCATTATAGGCCTTGAATTCTTCCAGGGCTTGTTGGGCTTCGTCATTCCAGGCAAATGAATCCTGCTTCTTGAGCAGTCGGAAGAAAGGTAATCCCCTGATGCCGAGTCGTGACACGAATTGGCTAAGTGCCGCCATGTAGTCGGTCAACTTCTGGATGTCTTTCTGAGAGTGTGGACGCCCCATCCGTAATATGGCGTTTATTTTCTTTGGATTTGCCTCAATTCCTTGGTGTGAGACCAAGAAACCGTGTAGCTTCCCTGACGGGACACCGAAAATGTATTTTTCAGGGTTCAGCTTCATGCTGTACTTTCGAAGGTTGTCAAATGTCTCGGCTAGGTCTTGTATTAAGTTGGAGGCGGGTAGGCTTTTGACCACCACGTCGTCGATGTAGGCCTCGGTGTTCCTTCCAATCTGGTTATCCAAGCATCGTTGCATTGTCCGCTGGTACGTGGCGCCCGCGTTCTTTAGCCTAAAAGGCATCATCGTATAACAAAAAGCTCTAAAGGGCGTAATGAACGATGTTTTTAGCTGGTCGGACTCATGTATAGGGATCTAATGGTACCCTGAGTAGGCGTCTAAGAAGTACAATAAGGCACAACCAGCCGTTGAGTCGACCACTTGGTCGATACGAGGGAGGGTGAATGGATCCTTGGGACAGGCTTTGTTAAGGCCAGTGTAATCCACGCACATTCGCCACTCCTTATTCTTTTTCCGCACCAATACTGGGTTAGCTAACCAGTTAGGGTGAAATACTTCTTTGATGAAACCGGCCGCCAGTAATCGGTCGATTTCTTTTCTAATTGCGTCCTTACGATCCTGCAAAAATCGTCTAAGACGCTGCCGCATAGTCTTAGCACTCGGTCGAACATGTAGTCTGTGCTCAGCCTTTTCCCTTGGTACACCCGGCATGTCAGAAGGTTTCCATGCAAATATATCTTTATTGTTACGAAGGAAAAGGATGAGCGCGCTTTCTTATTTATCATCTAGCTTGACCCCAATATTGGTGGTCTTGGATACATCATTATCATCTAGCTGAATCTTTTTTGACTCCATAGTCTCTGCCTGCACTGTGGCCTTCAACATATTTTTTGGAGGGGGATCATGGTTGGTCTCTTTCCTGTTTGCAACCACCAGCTTCAACTCTGTGAGCTCCGACGCCATCACCATCTTTTCCGCCAATTTGCAACTCTGGTTGTCGCAGTCGTAGGAGGTTCTTACATCCGAGTGCAGCGAGATGACTCCATTTGGTCCCGGCAGCTTCATCATCATGTATGGATAATGTGACACGGCCATAAATTTAGCGATGGCTGGCCGCCCAATAATGGCGTGGTATGTGGAGTCTAGATCCGCAACCTCAAAGGTGATGCGCTCCGTCCTGTAGTTATTCTAGGTGCCAAATGTTACTGGCAGAGTGATATGTCCCAGCGGGACTATCTGCATGCCGGGGATCACATCATGAAAGGGTGACCTGCTGGGCTTGAGGTCGGTCAAGGGTATGCCAAGCTCCTTGAAGGTCTTCACGAAAAGGATGTCCAGGCTGCTTCCACCATCCACCAGTACTCTATGGAGCTGAACTTTGCTAACAGTCGGTGACAGTACTAGCGAGTACTTGCCCGGTCTAGGGATGTGATCCGGATGGTTCGACCGATCAAAAGTTATCAGGACCTCAGACCAATGTTGGTATTGCGGGATTGCTGGTGATACCGAGTGAACCTCTCGGTAAAGGATCTTCTGCTGACGCTTCGAGTGAGCCGTAGACCTACCATAGATGTAGTTGACCTCACGCTCGAGGTCTTGAAACTCTTCCTTCTCTTCATCTTCCTTATCCGCGTCCTTTTTGCCACCCTTAGGAATCCAGGGGCGCTCTTTGCAGACCTTCAGAGCAAGGTGCGCGAAGCTCTTCAGCTTGAAGCATTCTTTGGCCATGTGAGCGCCATTATGCAGCAGAAAAGGGCCTTCAAGCATTTTTTTAAAGTCATCCTAAGTGACCTGTCTTTTCCGGTTGGGATGCTCGGTGTTGGCAACCGTTACGTCCTTCTTTCGCTTCTTATCGCCGTCCTTATTGTAATTGGACGAGCCCGACTAACCGTGATTTTACGGCACCTCATCGTTGTATTGACGAACTTAGAAAAGCGTTGAATTGCCGGCTGCGTACTTATCGGCCATGGTGAACAGCTCCTTGACTGTCAGACTTCCGGCAGCATCCAATCTCCCGATCTTCTTGATTAAGTCGTCATCGCGAAGCCTGCCTTGGAAGGCAGTGATGACCTGATCATCTGAGCTGTTGGGGATGGTGTTCTTCACTCGGTAGAAGCACTGGATGTATTCTCACAACGGCTCCCGGTCCCGCTGCTTGATCCTGGCGAGCTCCCAGTGATTCCCGGGCCTGTCGAACATTGCGTGAAAGTTGGTCGTGAATTGCTTGCACAACTCCGCCTAGCAACTGATGGAATTGGTAGGCAAATTAGTGAGCCAGGTTCTGGCTGCTGGGGCCAAACATACATGCAAATAATTGGCCATAACAAAGCTGTCGGCGTCGAGTGCTCGGATGGTCGTCGCGTAGAAATGGAGCCAATCGCGCAGGTCTGTCTTGTCATCGTATTTCTCAATGCCGACTGGTTTAAAGCCAGCTGGCCAGTTGATAGTTCGCAACTCTCGGGTGAAGGCCCTAATGTCGGCCTCACCATCGTAATCCTCGAAGATGGGGGTTCGCTCCTGTTCATGATCAGCTTCTTAGCGATGTCTGTCCTCGCGCCATCCATCGTTCCGGCGATCGTAATATCGATCGTCTCAGGGCGGTTCTCTTCTATCATTGCGCTCACAGTACCGGTCGTCAACGAAGCCACAGCGACGTCGTTCGTCTTCATATTCTCGGCGGGTCGCTTCATCCTGCTCTTGATACCTGTTGTTCAGCCGGACCCGGGCGTCACGTGGTGGTATGCCGCTACGAAGATCAACATGTGGGTTCTGGTCATGGTAGTCCACGATAGGCTGCCGCCGTGGTTCAGTCGGTGGGGTCGCCTGCCGGTCGGTTCGTTGCCGATCTCTTCTTTCCTGACTAGGCACCGAGCTAGCAGCGCCTAACGCTGATTTACTCGGCGTAGAACGCGTGTTGTGCATCTCTAGTACCGCTGCTGCCTTAATGTGCGCTTTCAGCTTGTTGACCTGTGGTGTCAACTCTGGGCTTACTTGGAACATAGGCTCTAATGAGTTCAGCAGGGCTGCCGCAGCTGTGATGTTGTGCTGCAGGGTCTTGAAGACCTCCTCACCGTCCAGTTGTAAGGTAAGGTCTCCCATGTCCAAGTTCTGCACGGCTCGGGATCTGTTTTGACGAGCGTCCAGTCGTCGGAGCGGAGGAGTGTCAGCTTCTGGGTCATTGTCTTCAAGCTCGGTCTCTTGCTCGTCCCGACGATCTGCATCTGCTGCTGCCCCCCTTGCGGCGCCTGCCACGGATGTCTCCCCGACAGCGCCTCCTCCTGGGGCGACCGGTGCTACCATGAAGACCTCGTAGTAATCCGACGAGCAACTTTCAGAATCACTCGGCTCTTCGATCAAGTCCATGATTGACTCATGGTTGACGCCGATTGTAGCTACTAATCTTGACCCGAGAAAAAAAATTGGGATCTTCATCCGACTCTTCCGTGTAAGGTCGGGAGATCGACCGCAGTTGGATCCGAGTTGGGCAGGCTTGCCGATCGATCTATTATGGGCAACGCTGAGAGGGAACCCGGGAGGGTTTCCGCCTAGAGAACCGCTGCTGCGTTGTTGAGGCCGAACGAGAGCCGACAGATCGGACCGATCTCGTGGTCGGTCGATGGAGCTTTGCCGATCCCTGGATCTAAAGGCGTGGCAGCTACCGGAAGTTTCGCCAAGCATTGCTTGACGAGGCTCCCGTTCTCATCAGCAACGAAGCTGAAGGCGCCGAAGCGGATCTTGTCTCCTGGGTGAAACTTGACGTCGAAGAAAGCCATCGATTTCAACGAAGTTAAACTCAGCGTTGCCCCTTTCTGACGCGCCAACTATCGAGAGATAATCTCAATAGTGATATGTGTATGAGTATGAAAGTCGATGAACACAGGACACAGCATTTATACAGGTTTGGGCCTTCTGAAGGATAACAACCCTGCGTCTTGTTTGGTGTTCTTGTATTTCTAGGATTCACACTGGGTTTTGATTTTCAATGTGAGTTCTGATGATCTTTGAGGACCCCCTGTCCTACTTATATAACCGAAGGGCAGTGGTTTACATGATAACCTATCATTCAGTTATATTTGATTCTATCTATATATTATATATCTTTTGACCTAACTTATAGTCTATTCTAAACAAATATCCGAGTAGTTATCCTCTGAGCCTTAATCTCCAATGCTTCATAACCGAGCCTCCAGCCCACTCGACCATATTACCGAGTGGTTAAATATTATGTATATATATATATATATATATATATATATATATATATATATATATATATATATATATATATATATATATATATATATTATAGCACAAGTAGCTTCACCATTCCGCGGGTTGCTTCCACGGAAGGATTCTGCCTTAACGGTGGTCCTCTGCTTCAGGATTCCGGTGACCTCGGCGGAGGGAGAACCAAGATTCCTCCCTGAGACAAGGGATCGAGGGTGGCGAGTAGCATAGCTGGGTTGGATGCTGGAATCTGAGGAGATTTTTGGTGGATTTTTTTGATCGGGATGGGTTTCTGCGGTGAACGCCATCGCAGTCGCCACTCTCAGGAGTTGACCGTTGGGACTCCATCCAAGTCACAGGATAATGGAACTTTCTCTTATTCCATACAGAAGTTATTCCCTTCAATCAATCACGGACGCTCCTTTTTTTCGAGTATTGTAGTGTGAATTTTGCTCGCTATTTTTTATTGCTTTTTCGTACTATTCCGTCCTTGCCCTCTTCGAGTATTGTAGTGTATTCTCAATCAGTACGTTGGTAGTAGCACAAGGGTAATGGGGCTTCGGTACGCACAAAGAAACGATGCAATGTGCCAATACAACATTCTTCTGCTCTGTTTCCTTTTGTGGAACATAAAAAGTTCACATGAACAATCCGTTATATATAATTTGATCCACTAGCCGTTGAAAGTCAATACATATACTGCTAATATTTCTGCTCGATCTCCAAAACTATAACTGGGCCATATTCTTTTGTCAACTAAAATTTCATTTATAGCTAAACTGTAGCTAGCTAGAAAATTAATAATAAAGCTTGTAGAGGCTGAGATATTTTCATTTCTTTGCTGAAACAGAACTTCCCTCTATCTAAAACAAAACTAGTAGTACTGAGCTGCAAGCCTTTTGAAATACCAATCCACTCGTAAGTCGTAAAACTGATACAACCATTTACATGATTTTAGAACGTAACCTTTCATAGCACGTCAGAGCTTGGTGTGGTCGCGGCACTCCTGGCTGCGGACGCTCATCTCCGGGACGCCGAAGACGACATGGCAATCTGAGTAAGCTACCGCGTGCAGCTTGATGAACCCGAACACGGCGACCTTCCCGGGGATCCTGGCGTCGGCGTCGAGCGGCACCCCGCCAGCCTCCACGTCTTTGATCAGCTGCGCCATCATATCCGGCGTGAAGCTGTCCGAGAGCACAGTCATCACCATCTCCATCGTGCCGTCGCCGCGGCTGGGCACGCGGCCGGGCTCCACGTCGGCGTTGCCCACGAGGACGCCCCGGTACCAGAGCTGCGCGCTGCCCGACGCGAAGGAGAAGGACGCCGGGTTCGGGTTGTGCACGGCCACGGTCAGGAGCAGCGTCACGTTGAACTGCAGCGGCGGCGTCAGGCTCGGGGCGAGGCCGACGAGCTGCGCGGAGACGAGGCGCGTGCTGGGGTCGCGCACGCGGAGCACCGTCAGGAACAGCACGACGAGGGTGACGGCGAGGAGTAGCAGGACGGCCGCGGTGGCGATGGCGCAGATGAGGCAGCGGCGGCGGCTCCTCTCGTGGAGGCCGCCGTCGGCGATGGCCTTGGTTGACGAAGGCGTGGCGTGGATGGGGAGGACGGTGGCCGTTGTGTCCATTTCGATCGGAGGCTTTGCGCCAGTTACAGGCTTGTAGCAGATTAGATGGTCGGCCACAATTGCTGGATGGAACGGGAGATGCCATTGGAATCGAGGCCGAGAGAGAGTTTTAACGTGCAAGCTGGATGGTTTTGCGGTGCACGCACGCGAGTATTTTAGTCTTCTGTGCCCGCCGGTTTGGATTAGATCGTGATGTAGTAGATCAAACCACACGGTCATTTAGCTTAAGTCATTGTCGACTCGTTGTTTCTGATGCCGTAGCGTCTAATTTCTTTTCTTTTCTTACTTAATCTTGGCGTGAGGCAACAATAGAAGAATTCAGATACCGAGTGTCAAGGTGCAAAACTGTTCACCCTGCTTGTACTATTACATTTTTACGTCTTCATCCACTTCTTTAGTTCTCTGTATCTTTTCCATCGACCACTATCCCCCGCCGATCACATCTCCTACGACCATCGACATCTAGCATCCTCGTCGTCCCTTTGTCACCGTACCTGACACACGTTCATAGGCCCATTGACCATAGAGAAGCTTCGCTAGTAGGCATGCCGTATAAGGAGGCCAGATGATTATCCTATGAACAGTAACACCGTTTGATACTACTAGCCATGTTTGTCTTGGAATTGTTCACTACTACAAAAACAATTGTCAGTTGTCAGAGATAAGGTGGCCTCTACTTACACACAAGCCTAAATAAAATTAACTAGTACCTCTGTCTCAAGGCTATTTCGGCCTGGCCTGGGCCCACGTGCCTACAACTGTATCACGTTGGTGTTGAGCGCTTAAAACTGTATATCACGTTGATCGAACGAGCACCTCAAAACTAGAGCCATGCATGCGCCTAAAAATGGCCTAGACCCACCGGCGGCACCCGTACGTGGATACTAGTATATATTAGCGCCGAGCTAGATTTAGCTCCGCCAATTCACCCGTTCATGCCCGGTTCGCGGACGATGGCACCTCTCCTGGCGCTGCCGTCCCTCCTGCTCGCCGCGCTCGCGCTGTCATCGTCCCCCGCCGCGGGCAGCAATAAGCCGCACGTGAACCACGGCAAGTTCAAGGGCGGCCCGTGGACGGCCGGGCACGCGACGTTCTACGGCGGGCGCGACGGGTCGGGAACCCGGGACGGCGGCGCGTGCGGGTACAAGGACGCGGACGGGTTCGGCGTCCAGACGGCGGCCGTGAGCCCCAAGCTGTTCGACGGCGGCGCCGGGTGCGGCGCGTGCTACCAGGTGAAGGGCGCCAACAGCACCAAGGCCGCCGGCGCGAAGCCGGTGGTGATCACGGCCAACAACCAGGCGCCGCCGCCGGTCAGCGGGCAGGAGGGCGAGCACTTCGACCTCACCATGCCCGTCTTCCTCCAGATCGCCGAGGAGAAGGCCGGCATCGTGCCAATCTCCTACCGCAAGTACGTGCATATACATATGTAGCTGCTGCCAAGAACCAACGTGCATCGTCGCTGTTTTCTTATATATGCATGGAACTGCAATGATATATACTATCCATCATGGGTTATAATTCTCTGATCTGCACATTATAGGGTGCCGTGCGCGAGGGAAGGCGGCATCCGGTACACGATCACGGGGAACAAGAACTACAACATGGTGATGGTGACGAACGTGGGCGGCGAGGGCGACGTGGTGGCGCTGCTCGTGAAGGGCAACAAGCGCGTCAAGTGGACGCCGCTGCGGCGGAGCTGGGGCCAGATCTGGATCACGGAGACGGACCTCACCGGCGAGTCGCTCACGTTCCGGGTCATGACCGGCGACCACCGCAAGGCCACCTCGTGGCACGTCGCGCCGCGCGACTGGCAGTTCGGCAAGACGTATCAGGCCACCAAGAACTTCTAATTAAGAAGCCATTAGCCAAGTACTATATGTGATATGGTGCCTCGTCCCGTGCGTAACCTGCATGTCTCGTCACTCTCGCGCGTGAACATGAGGAATAACTTGATGTACCCGGTGCCGTAGTTATATTAAACGGTTGGAAATCAATGTTCAAACAACGATATTATTTTTTATATTCAGCACCAGCAGATTTTCTTTTTTAAAAAAAAAACAAAATTAGTTAGAACCTAAAGGTGATGTTGATCTGGTTTTCTAAACCGGGAGAGTAAACTGAACCAATCAAAGATCGAGGGGTTATCCAGACTCCAGAGACACTTGGAGGGAGAATTTGCACGTCGGAATGCCTTCATCCAATTTATTCTAGCTCCTCATTTCGTAGTGGTGAGGAATAGCATGCTTCTACCATTCGGTGACTTTTTTACTATTGGTTTGCCGTAAGGCTACCTTGGATTTGTGGAATTTTTTGTCCATACTTTCCTTCATTTTTGTGCTGCTTATCAATTCAAAATTTACTCTTGTATAACCGTTTGACTAAAGTTCCTAACTGATTTGGCTTATTCTCATCATTTATGCCCCACCATGGTTATATATGTTGACCTTTTGTTCTAGGTCTGTTTTCATGTTCTTCCCTCGGTAGACTTATGATCAACACACTTTACCAAAAAAAAAAAAGACTTACTATGATCAACACGATATGTTGTACAAAACTTTAAACCCATGTATGTTTTATTACTTTTTTTCATTTCAGCTTATGGTTCTTTTTCCTGTGCTCCTCTCCAAAGCAGTTTCGATGCTCCAATATATCCTACAACAACGCGCGGGGTATCACCTAGTATGTACTGAGAGTGAGAACTTAATTAGTTAGTAGTTTTAATTTGTAATATGTCTCTAGGTATAGAATCTATCCCTCTGTATGTAAAAGTAAAATGAAGGTATTACACAAACTTTGCAATTATCATTTCCTTGAGTTATTGAATAGTTTGTTTTGTTGCTAACTAATAGTAATTTATTATTTGATAAGTCCTACATGTTGCAAACTCATAGAAAGAATGCAAGATCGAGAATTGTTTGAGTACATATAGATGATTCCAGTTCTTGCTCTTTGTGCTTACACCCATGTCAACGTAAAGAGCTTTTACCTTGTTATTCAAATCCATTAATTCAATTGGCAAGAGGTATTATTCAAATCCATTGAACTAAACAAACTTTGATATCACATCGTTGGTACTCGCTGAGAATGAAAATCTAACAGAACACTCACTCCACAAACAACATAGAAAGGAGTGGCGTGTGCCCCCAATTCTAAAGAATCATATATGAGTAATATGTTTTGAACGCCTCTTCTAAAGGATCAGATTTTAATAGGACAAGTACATAACTTCTTTATTTATTTTTTTTTGAAAAATTAGCAGGAGCACTACCATTCATTAAGAAAAAGAAGAGAGTTACAGCCTAATTTTTACATAAACTAAAAAAAAAAAAACCAACGAGCCGCAACAAAATCAACGGTCAAAACCACTTTGAAGACCACAACAACAAAGCCGACAACCAATCTTTAGCTAAGCGATGATCAAACCACTGCATTGCCGGACTGCCATCTGAACACCACGATCTTCACCATCGAAGAACTAGCACAACCAATGCCTCACAGCAGCCACACGCCGCCGGATACTTAGAGCACAACCAAGCAGACAACCATCTCTGCAACTTGTCGGAGCAACTTCCATAACACGCCATCAGATACTTGGAACACAACCAAGCAGACAACCATCTCCGCAACTTGCCAGAGCAACTTCCATAACCACTGGCCGGAGTGACCTCCACAGCCTCTGCCCACAACTGGAATCACCACTCTGTCGCATGTCGCCGGCGACCTACCCAATAGACCACAACTAGTCTGACCACCATGCTCGCACGACGACGCCACCATCACCCTCTGCAACAACCATACCACCGACGACCCATAAGCACAACAAACATCGGCCGCTGCGGCCACCACCACACGGACCGGACACCCTCCGATCAAATCCGGCCGCTACCGGACGGATCCGCCCTTCGCCTTGGGAATCCAGACACCACCAAGGCCTCCGCAGGCTTGTCGCTGCACCGCCACGCCCGCCGCCTCCGCCGTGAGCCGGCGCCGCGCCCACCGCGTGATGCAGCAACGCCAGCCACGACGACAACCTGTGGCGCTGGCCGTCCACCGCCGGATCTAGCCGGCAAGCCACCGGATCCGGCCAAGGGGAGGCCGAAACCATGAAATCCCGACCACCTCCGCCATGCCGTCGCTGCACAGCTTCGCCCGGGCAAGCTCATCTCAAATCGACGGGAAAAGCCCCGCCGCCGCCGTCCTAGCAGTCACGCGGGGCTCCGGCGACTTGCTCTGGCGGCGGCGCGGCGGGGAGGAGATTTGAAAGGGGCTGGCGGCGCTATGTTTTGGAGGGCTCCGCCCGAGCCGCCCCCTTGGAGCGACGCGGGGGACGGGGAATTATGTACGTACCTTCTTTAGTCTCACCAAAATGTTGATTTCTCTAAGGATATGCTTAATCGTGTTGTTAGTAACTGATTTATATATATAATGTGATCTTGAAGACATAACATTCCACACTCGAATTTGTCTAACATATTATTGTCACTGTTGGTAGCACTTGTGATAATTTACCCCTGATGAGCAAGTGATGATCATTGCCCGTTGCTAATGAATAATACATGTGGCATAAATCTCTAGCTCTTCTCAAATCAGGAGTTGGAAGTATAAACTTTTATGGTTTTGAAACGACCTTAACAGAAGTTCTTTTTTTTTACTGGCTAAAACAGTAGTATTAGCAAAGCGGCAACAGCGATTTGATTTTGAAGAGGATGCTGGATGCGTAAATAATAAAATGGGCCACTCACGACACTGTGGACTGGGTTGCCCTGTCTAGGTGGGCTGGTAGGCCCATCCAGGCAATTTATCCCCTTTCTGGCTTTCCCCTCTCTCCGATTTCAAATCCCCAAACATTTCGGCGATTCCTCGACGGCAACGGCACGGCAGCCGCAGCAGCAGGCCAGCAGCGCGGCCTCCCACCCTCCGCCATGGACGACAGCGACCTCGACTCCGCCGCGCTCTGGGCCGCCGTCGACTCCGCCGCCGCCCAGGCCTCCCGCTCCCGCTCCGTCGCCATCGACGACGACCACCGCAACGAGATGCTGCAGCCCGTCCGCCCGTTCAAGTCCCCGCGCGTCGCCCTCGCCGCCTCCTATGCCACGCCACCGCCGCCTCCCTCCCTTCCGCAGACCCCTCGGCCTCATGCGTCTCCCTACGCCACTCCCGACGCTGCTGCGGCTGCCAGAGGCCGGCTCGTGGTCGTCGAGAGCCCGCCCCCTGAGCCTTGGGGTGTTCGCACGGGAAGCCCCATCCCCGTCGCCACCTCCGAGGGGTGCTTTCTGCCCTCCGTCTCCGTGGACAACTTCAGGAAGTACCAGGAGGTAGCCCTCTCGGTACGTGTCTCCCCCCGTTCCAAATCCCATCCGCGCGCCTGTCAATACAAACTTGTTCTCTCGTTCCCCTACAATTCGCGAGCTGATAGATCCTCTGATTTATGGATTTAGTTGCTGAGACAGGTTGAGCAGAACCCGTTTTGTTTGTCGTGAGTAGATGAGAATCTGAAAATGGTACCGTATCTTACAATACGTGAAAAAGCAGTGTGTCAATTGAGGATCACGCACGAATGCAAGTTATCAATCGACTGTTTCTGCATCTTGTGCTACTCATGATGCTCTCTGAGCACCATGATTGAGCCTCCCCCAGTCGAATTGCTGGCCCCTCCTGTTAGTTTTGTTGAACCCCACAGATCAAAAAAAGAAAGAGAGAACTTCACTTATTTCCATTATGCTTTTCTGAAGGTGAAGATTGATTAATTCCGTGTACTTTTCTTATTTGTTCGCCATAATTGGATTAGCTGTTCGTCATGTCAAGCCAATCAGTAATTAAGTACATGTGTGAATGGTCTAATCTGTATCTGTCCACTCAATGTGATAACCTCAAAAAGTTTAGTAAACGATTAATAGCTTGCTTTGCTGATATTTCTCAAAGTGAAACAAAGGTGTGCTCTGATTTGCACTCTTTGTGATCTTCTGTATCCATCTTACATTTTTATGCCACTCCTGAATTAAGACTTTTCCTGTTTCACGTCTCTGGTATAATCAATCAATGCACAAAAAAAGTGATCAAAGCTGGACTATACCTTGCTTGATGTAAGTGTCGCCTCAGTTGAATCAGAACGTGGATGACATGCAACTCATTCCTGCTTTTGCAGATTTCAGCAAATGCTATGTTGTTATGAATACTAATTGGCTCATCAGAATAATGCTCTGTCAAATTGGGCATAAAAATGCATCCGTAGATGATTATAATACAAGTGGCATATATCTTATGCTACTGGAAATGAAAATTTTCTGCAATGCTTCTGTTCTGGGAAATTACCTTCTCAACATCACTCTACTTTAGCTGCTTCATCTTGCCTTTCTTTTAACTTTATTACACAAAAATATTGAGATGTTCTCAAATTATGCCGGATTTGATAAATTTTCCTTGCTCGGTTTCAGATACTGGAGAGAAACGATTACACCTCCATCAGTGGGAATCCATACATAAAGAAATCAGGTCCTTACCTTTACATCTGTGGGAAATTAAGTTCTTATTTTTTATTTACTGGATTTGCCAACTTGCTCATTTTCCTAATATTCCAGGTTGGAGAAAAATATCTTGCTTCTTCAATATCTCGTTTGAAATCAAGGACCACTCCATTGAGTTTGATGAAAGCCGCAATGTCAATCGTGCAGAGTTTACTGTCCGAGCATCAAGGCCGTATGTTGTCTTCAATAACACTGAGAATCTTTTTTTGTCAAGTTCACCTTCCATGGCTGCACTACACCAGTTAACTCTTGGTGTCTGCTGTATCAGGCACATACCAAGAGTTGGGGCTGCTGTATCAGGCATTATTAACTCTTGGTGTCTGTTGTATTTACAGAGATGGCAGGTTCTCAGATGGTTGGGGCTCATGTGATCGACGAGAGAAGAGGTTTAACAAACCAAACCATGACATTCCCAGCACAGCCGAGACCAGAGCTAAGAACAAGGCTTGTCAGGTAAGGAAGAGTTTAACACTTTTCAACTTTTTGTCGTTTACATCTTATAATCCTCTAGTTCAGGATGCAATTTTAACTAGCAGAAATACATTCTTGAGCTTCTTTTTTTCTTTAGGAAACCACAATTGCGACGACTACTGAACAATACAAATGATGTTAGATTGTTAGAATGTGACTGAATAAATAAATTGAGCAGATTGTCTACTTCAATGATCCAGGGAAAGAATATGCCATATCCTATAGGGGCTTCCCCTACTGTATTCCCCTCAAAAAAAAAAAAAAACATGCCATATCCTATAGATGTGGACTTGCTAAATTCGGAAAGAAAACACTGTGATAATACCAAGTTCTGAAATGTTTGATGATTTTTTTTCCCTGGATCTTTCAGAGATTCATTGCCACTGGTCACTGGATCACATGAATCTAGCAGCAATTAGGAACAGACTATGTTACTTTAAACATTGCATATTGACAATTTGACATGATATCCTAGTATGGCCTTTTATTTTGTTTTATGATGAGAACTTCCCTTAGATGAGATGGCTAGTGGAGGTGGATGTCACCTAACCGATTAGGGTCTGATTCTCACCTTCTACATATGAATGCAAGGGTGGACGTCTCTCCTCATAGTCGATTTTTTTTATAATGGTCACTATAGGATTTTGTGCAGGCTTTTCCAAATTATGCTGAAAACAACTTTGGTGTGATACATTTGTAGACAGGGGGAAAATTTTTCCTTGAAACAAGGTTTTGAACATGTCCACCGTGCCTTAATTGAAAACTGAAATGCGTAATTTTCTGTTTTATTTCATGAACTCAAGCAATGTGTGAAAAAGGTCTAATCATTCTTGTTTCAAATGTCTTATGCAGGATCTTCTTGGCATTGGAAATAACCGTCCTGGGTGAGATGTAGAAGACAGTGATGAAGATTTCGTCTCAGAATTCAGATACAGCATCTTCCGTACTGCTCTAAAGTGAAGCCAGCGGTATTACTACCTTATACATAGTAGACTTCGTTTTCCTCCCGGGATAGAACACCAAACATGAGGTGTTGTGCATAGGATATTGCATTATAATCTCTCGTGGATGGTATAGTAATATGTGAATGACGTGCACTGGCTGGTGAGTCTGTTATTATGTTGGTGCGGATATACGGCATATCGACTGTCTGACTGTATACCCTAATCAACAGGCGTGACCTTGAGAAATACTAGGTGTATAAAATGCACGTTTGGCTTGTAAATTCCTGGAGCTGAGCCCAGTTCCTGAGTAAAGTAGTATGATGGTGATTTTGCTTACAATAGTATACATATGTTTGCTGTACCCAAAAGTCAGTCAAGGTATTTTGTTTGATCATATCATTTGATCAGTTTCTCCGTACGTTCTTTTCTTTGCTTATATACCTGAAGTCGGTATGGTGGTTGCTAGCCTAATGAAAAAGTGATAACTGCAGCAGTACTGAATTGTCTTAATTTAACCACTGCTGTTTTCTTCGATGAATTGAGTGATGATTGTATCATGCGCCAAGCCGAGTCTGTGATGTTTTACTTTGTGTTTGCTGTGATGAACGTCCTCGAATCCGGACGTGTTGGGCAGTGCTGAGCTACAACTTTTTGTGTCCATGGATGAGTATGTATGTTGTTCCGAGAGAGAGGGTTGGAATTTTCGTTCACTATCTCATGTCACGGTCGGCCTTTGAGATATTGTAAAGACTTTGTGCTCCTTTTCAGACAGTAACAGAAAATGGGGAAAAGTAATGCTTATATCTTCCTCTTACGCAGGCGCAATCGGTTATTACAGTTTGGTTTTTTATTTTTTAATAAAATATTTCGGTTAAAAACTTTTTTTTTTCCGGTGAAGCGAACAACCCCAAGAGGCAACAGCCCCACTCACTTTAGCAGCTTGCTCCAGTCCACGTGACCACGTCCCAAACTCAAACAACCAGCCGCGGCGGCAGCACCGTAGCAAGGCTCGTCCCTCCGCCGGACCACCAGCGCAACGCGATCAACCTGGACTCCTCCGGTATGCTGGCTGCCCCACCTCCTTCTCTTTCTCGAACTCGTGCTGCTGCTTCCTCCCTCCACCCTTCCCGTCAAATGCCACTCTTGCCCACTCTGCATTCGCCACGTGCTGTGGCGGCGCGGTGCACGCGAGGTGTTCGGCGTATTGCCTCCGCGGGCAAAGCAAGTGGCCTACTCGCTTGCAGTTTTGCCTCGTCCTTCTTACTGCGACGATGACGCAGCACTAACGTGCGCTCTGCTTTTGTCAGGTTTGGCTCAGATGGCGGATGTGACGCTATTGCGCACTGGGCACCAGCAGCCGTCGTGGTCGGACATCCCGCTGGACCTGGCCGGCATGGTGCTCCGCCTCCTCCCAGCATACGCGGACCGCGCCCGCTTCGCCTCCGTGTGCCCTCAGTGGCGTGCCGCCGCGCGGCAGCTCCCCCTGCCCCCGCCGCTGCCACTGCTCGCCCTCCCGTATGGCACCTTCTTCAGCCTTCCCTACAGCAAGACCTTGCACTTCCCTGGTCGTCGCTGCGCCGGCTACAAGACCGCCGCCTGCGGCAAGTGGCTTGTCTTCCCGCGTGACAATGGCCGCTTCTTGTTTGATCCCTTCGTCGGGTCCATCGTGATGCTACCTGCACTGTCACGCGTCCGTCTCCGGCCCCCAAACGCAGTTGCAAAATATGTTCACGACGAGGTTCGTAATATGACAATAGCTGAACCTTTCTCATGGATGCATCTGAAGGAAGGGGAGAAGGTTCTCACTATAAGTAAACTAATCGTGTGCTCGCCAAACCTTGTTGCTGCATTTGTCGGCAAGAACCCAGTCAGTCAGATTCTGGTTTGCCAGCCAGGTGCTTCCTCGTGGTCAGTACGTGCCAATGACAAGGTCAATATGTTTCAAGACATGGCATTCTACCAGGGAAAGCTCTATGCTCTTGCTGTTGACGAGAACCTCCTTGTTGTCAACTTTGGTCAAGACCCAAGTACTGGCGACCCACAGGTCTCACGGATTGGACATGTCATCAAAGGCGATCCCTGGTATACAGTCGTGTTCCCAGACAACACTATGGGGAAAAAGAAGCTCTACCTGGTCGAATCCTGTGGCATGTTGCTGATGGTACGCAGGAAGGTTTGGTGCATAGTGAAAGAGGACAGAGTCATGGCTATGACTGGAGAGAACGACTTTGAGGTATTCAAGGCTGACTTCGAGCACTCACGGTGGGTGAGTCTGACAACCCTTGGGGATGATCAGATGCTTTTTCTTGGACGACCGTGCTCCGGCTGTGTCTGCATCTCAGTATGGGATGCCGGGGGATCGAATCTTCTTCTTGGATGATCAACTGGAGGATTTCAAGGAGTATGCCTATGATGAGGAGAGGACTTCTGTTGGTGTCTACAACATGAAAACGAGGGAGGTTTCCTTCCCGCTGCCAATGGTCTGGAACCACGAGATGATTTCTGTGACATGGCTGTTCCCTTGAGACTAAAGATTGTTGCACATCTGCATCGCAAACAACAATTCAAGGTGTTACTATGCAATCTGGTGATGATTTACTACTGTCTACTAATGGTACGGTGATTGCTACCCTAATACTTATGGTATGGTGAGTACTAGCCTAATGGAAACTATAACCGAGTTGTCTGAATTTAGCCATGATGTTTTGAGTCTTGTGACATGATTCACTTGTTGCCCATGCCCCTGCAGTGTTGCCGACGAGGTTCGCAGAGGCCTGATTGTATATTTGTGTTATGTTCAAGCTGTAAGCTGATGTTTTACTTCTTGTACTGTGATGAACCTTTCTGTAACTTTAACATCTCAAATCCGGAAATCTGGACTTATTATGTGGCTAGCTTCTCTGAATCTCTGCAGGAGTGCTGACGGAGTGAGCAGAGCCAGAGACAGATTCGCGAGAGAACGGTATAATGTGTGCTATTTTCGTAAGTGTGGTTTCAGATGAGCTCATTTTCATGTGCTTGAGCAGCTCATCTCATGCCGGCCACGGCCCACGGGATGATCAGGGAAGTGTAAATACGAGAAGGGATGTGTTGTTCACGGAGTGTTGATTTTTTTGCTGCCGCGTGACTTCTGTTCCTTTTTTATACTGAAATGATGCGTAGATCTCCTCCTCTCGCCGTTTAGAAAAACAAAAATCAATTTTATTTAACAGAAAGTAAGATAAGCGGTGAGGCTGAAGCCGTGACCCGTGAAGGACCGAAGGCTGCTCACTCGCTTTCCCATCTTGCCCCCACGATCCCACTCCAAAAGTTCTATACTACTCCACACAGGCCGACGTACAAGAAGCCGCGGCGGCAGCACGGCGCGCCGCTCCACTGGACGATCAGCGCGACCGCCGCATCGACCTTTTCTGGTATGTTGGCTGCCCCGCGCTTCCCCTCCTGCTCGAACTCATGCTGTCTCCTCCATTCTCCCATCAAGTTTCCATTCTCGGCACACGCATTGGCGCAGTGCACGCGAGGTGTTCGGCATATTGCCTCCGCGTACACCGTAACCTGCTCGCCTCCGATTTCTTGGAGGCAAGTCCGTCATTCTTACTGCTATGACGTTGCACTAATGCGCGCACTGCTGCTCCGCTTTGTCAGGTTCGGCTCGGATGGCGGAGGTGACGCTACTGCGCTCTGGGCACCGTCCGTCGTGGGCGGACATCCCGCGGGACCTGGCCGGCATGGTGCTCCGCCTCCTCCCGGCCCGCGCGGATCGCGCCCGCTTCGCCGCCGTGTGCCCGCAGTGGCGTGCCGCCAAGCGGCAGCTCCCCCTGCCCCGGCCGTTGCCGCTGCTCGCGCTCGAGGACGGCACCTTCTTCAGCCTTCCCTACGGCAAGACCTTCCGTTTCGCTGGCCGCAGCTGCGCTGACTATAAGGCCGCTGCCTGCGGCAGGTGGCTCGTCTTCCCGCGCGACGAAGGCTGCTTCTTGGTCGACCCCTTCACCAGGGCCACTGTTGAACTGCCTGCTCTGTCTCACGTCCGTCTCCGACACCCAAATGCAGTTGCCAAATATACTGACTGGGGTCACTCACGCATTCCCCACCCTTTCCTCACATGGATGCATATCAAGGACAGGAGGTTGCATTACACAAGCTGATCCTGTGCTCCTCCAACCTGGTTGCGGCAATTTTTGGCGGTGGGCCTCACGCTCAGATTCTAGTGTGCCAGCCAGGGGCTTCCTCATGGTCTGTACGCGCTAATGACAGGTGCAAGTGTTTTGAAGACATGGCATTCTATCAGGGAAAGCTCTACACCGTTGCTGCTGATTATGAGAACCTCCTTGTCATCAACATCAGCCAAGATCCAAGCACAGGAGATCCGGAAGTCTCACGAATCAGACAGGTCATCAAGGGTGATCTTGATCCTACGGTTGAGGCTTTGTTTCCTGATGACGCTGCTAAGTTCGTAAGGAAGCTCTACCTAGTCGAATCTCGTGGTACTCTGCTAATGGTTCGCAGAAAGGTTTACTGCAGCAGCACAGGCAGCATGCTCCTCATGGCTGGACAGAGCGAGTTTGAGGTATTTAGGGCTGACATTGAGCATTCACGGTGGGTCAGAGTGACAACCTTGGGAGATGACCAGATGATATTTCTGGGACGTTACTACTCCAAGGCTGTGTCTGCGTCTCAGTACGGAATATCAGGCGACCATATCTTCTTCTTGGATGACGATAAAGTGAATATGATGGATTACTTATATGACAAGGAGAGCACTTCTGTTGGTGTCTATGACATGAAAACCCACAAGATTTCCTCCCCTCTGCCGATGGTCTGGGATCACAGAATGATTCACACAGCATGGCTTTTTCCAGACGACTGAGGTGAATGTGTATGCTTGTCTTTCATAACATGGCGTGAAGGCGTTAGTATGCAATTTGGCATAGCGCGATGGTTGCTCGTAGTAGGGTGTTAAGCTTATGACTTTATTATGAGTATTGACAATCTGGCTTTGTGCTGGCTCTTGCCCTTTGAGGAAGTGTCTACTGGGTACTGCCGTACTGGTTACCGTGCTGATGCTTCTGTCATAAGAGCATTTTTTTGTGTGAGATACTAAAATATTGACATCAAGTTATCTGACCGTGGTTTGATCCTTGCATGATGCTGTCTATCAGAGAATTGGAGTTGATTGTTAATGTTGCTACGAAATGGGAATGTTTGGTAAACCTTGTGTTACCAGCCTAGCTTAGCATCCATGCAATTTTTTCTTCTATCTTACAGGCCCAGGCATTTCTCCTCTTGTTCCTCATGCTGAGTTGTTGACTAATCAATGCCTTGGCGTCATATACATGTTACTCTCTTAGGAGTTAGCTAAGACCTAAGAGGAACGCATAGCCTGTTTATTTGCATTGACAAGCAAGGCCTCCATTATTTGCCCGTGCAATCAATATTTTATTTAGAAAAATACTAAAACTACAACTAGTTACTGCTGTTATCTGTAACTCATTGCGAATATGACTACATATTAACAAATTACAACTTCCTTCTCTTTGCGTGTAAGCATGACAGACAGGTAGTAAGATTAGCTACTGACACATTAATTGAATGAACCGCAAAAGACTTTTCTGCTGCTTTATCCATCAAATCAAAGTTTTTATTTGATAAAGTACTAATAGATATATATAAAAATGTATAAATTGGTAAACAGAATCAGTGAATCACATGTTTTACAAGCTATATATGTACTCCATCACAGTAGGGACAAAAAGGAGTATTTCTAATTCTTTGCAGCAATATAGGTAAACAGAGCAAGTCCAGGCAGTCAATTACATAAGGGTTGTTTATGCTTCCCTGAAATTCAATGACTTTCCAGGATTTTGGAGTATGAAACATGGCATGCATACAAAGTTGTTTATGTGCTAAGTAGACGACTAAAATGGAGGACCGGTAAGCCAAAACATGAAGTAGAGCAATGCAAGAAAAATTCCTGATACAGTACAATGCTACTCCTATGAACTTTCAATCTGAATTTCCATAATACAATTGAATTTGAATTTCGTGATGAACAGAGACTTAACAGTAGTTTAGTTGTACTGCTTGCAATCATACATACAACCACAATATTCAGTGGAATAGTGGATACAAAAATAAAAAAAAGGATGATATTTCAAAGGCCAAATTTTCTGGAACACATCAACAAACTACGAAACGGTTTCGTTCTGAACACACCAAAAAAATTGAATTTAGCTGCAACACACTTCAATTTATTAACTTTACTATCATAATATATAAAATTCATTAGAAATTTGAAACTTGACATAAATATACGTTGTTGCATTCTCTATTATAAAAAAATAGAGTTAAATTTTATTTGATTGTTTGCATGGTTTGCTTGACAAATTAAATATCAAAACAATGAGCAAACAATTGAAACAGTCAAAAACAATCTAGCTCCATTTTCATGCAACAATGTATATTCGTGCCAAATTTCAAATCCTAATGTATTTCATATATTGAAATAGAAAAGTTAAAAATAATTATTAAATGGTCATAGTATGGCACAAACAAATTTCTCCATAATCGTAGTGTGTTTAGCTAAATTGCGAAAGGGCCTTTACCTCACTGGTAAGGTGCCTGAGTAGCACCTCCCAGGTCCCAGTTTCAACTCCTAGTGGAAGTGAATTTGTGATCTGAGTTAAAAAAATCCCCTCGCCTCTTGCCGCACCAAAGCATTTGGTTAAGATCTTGCCTCTGAAAACAACGACGCCCATGGTGGCCCTGACCCAGGTTCTCACAAGGCTGGTGGCTCCAATGTAAAAGGGAAGGGGGGTTCGGGGGTTTTCTTGATCTGCATGAGAGGATCTTCTTCTTAAATACAATGTCCGGGGACCGTCATACCCCCCGCAGGTTAATTTCTTTTTTAGCTAAATTCAATTTTATTGGTATGTTCAGAACGAAGCTGTAGTTTGTTGGTATGCTTCAGACAATTTGGTCTATTTCAAATTATGGAGAAACTAGCAAAATGTCTGTGCGTTGCTACGGGCATATATAACTTATAATATATAATATTATTCATACAAATATAGCATAAGAAATTATTATTAGTTGAGCAGAAAGACTTCAAAACTCACTTCACAATGACATATCATCATTCTCTCAGGGGGTAAACGTTGTGCGAACCTTCGGTTTCCTATAATGTTCAGGCATTGTCTGGATACCTTTTTGTTTCTTTCAAAAAGAACTGCTCTTATGAGTTCTGAAACAAATACTGGTAAGACAAACCATGATATGCATTAACCGCTCACTGTTTCCATTTTGCATTATTGTAAATCTGAAGAAACTATCCTCTTGAATTTCTCCTAACATAACTTTTGGCTTGATAAATTGAGACAACATGAATCCAAGAAAATTTGAACAGGCCAAGCATGTAAATGAAATTGTCAACAAAATAACATATATTCCACATAATCACTGTTAGCGAATGCAGT
Source organism: Eleusine indica (assembly GCA_030378355.1). NCBI lineage: Eukaryota > Viridiplantae > Streptophyta > Magnoliopsida > Poales > Poaceae > Eleusine > Eleusine indica. The sequence goes on from CM059500.1 coordinate 35,380,184, forward strand.
ATATAGTTTACAAATTTGCCACAACAAAGTAGTTTTAAGCATTACACAAATTTAATATCAAATTAATAGTTGGAATAGTCAGAGATGGAGTCATCATTGGCATAGATATTCTGAAAGTAATCATGCACCAAAACTTGACAAAGAATTGCCATATCATGCTATGAGTGATCACTTAAACTGTGTAGATCATATCTTTAAGTGCTGTGACTCCACATAGGTTCAACGTTCTTCTTGTGGTCTCCTTTATCATCACCTATAATTTCAAACCATCATGACTAAATGATACATTGATAATTAAGTACAAAAGGCAAAATGCAAGCATGCTTGTGAAACCTTGTGCCTTCTTTTTTGGGTAACTATCATGTCGTTACTTGTTTTCTGATGCTCTCTCTTCATCAGTCATTTGTTCTCTCTTCCGCTGATCCCTTTTTGTCTCTTTTGTTATTAGAGTTGATTGCTTGTAAATGGTCATTTTAAGCCTTCTGACCAGGATCGACCGTGTAGTTTGCTAGGTCCAGAAACATACAGGTCTGGCCCTGCCGCCAGCCTTCTTCATTTGCCACACCATCTGCATATGGTTACAGTGCATGCTTTTAGGTCATAAAGTGCATCAACAAATATTAGATAAACAAAGTAGAATAAATCGAGTTTGCCACCTGCTGGAGTAGGTTGATATACCAATAGCTGAAGTATTATTCTTCATTTGCTGTCGAGGCGTGGTGTTGGCCTGCTGCCCTTGAGATAATAAGCACTAGCTCAAGGATGTACAGGAGATGGCAGCAGGACTCCATGCCGATGGAGACAAGCATGAAAACATGGCATCGACGTAGACATTATTCTGTGTCTTATAGGCTGGCTAGTTAGGCATCTGGACTATCGCCACTGTAATCTACCAGGTCAAATTGAATTCGTAAAACAGTTTTGTCCCAAAATCCAGAGTAGTCCAGGATATCATCAGGTTTGACCGACAGAGGAGGCAGGTTACACTTGGAGAATCTATGTAATGAACAATGAAGAAGAAAGTCATGGCTTTCGATCATGCCGTGTGTTACATGGGTAGCATCCGTGCTATTTAACATGTTAAGATGTTTACCATTGTGGGTGGCTTATAGAATCACGAGTGTTGACGTGCAACACAAGTTCCGATCGAATAACAATGGCATACATGAAGAAGCGGTGAAGATATAACATTTAAACTCTAGGGTGTTGAAGTTCTGTGTGACTGCCTGCTTTTATCGGCAAGCCCAGTGCACAAGGCCACAAGGGGGATTTCTAACAATTAGTTCAGATCACCTCGCAAGTGTATTTGAAGGCACTAACCTGCACCCTTTGGCGGTGGTGCCTAATCTGCTCCGCGCCGCCTGATATACGATGATCGCACGCGGTGCCACTGCACCATCATCACTGATCACGACTCTCACCAACAAAATCACAAGCGTGTGTGCGCCTAATGACCAACCATGATCAGATCGTCAGTATGGCCCCAAAGCCTAAAGTAGCAGAGTAGATACAGGCAAAGAAGCCCCATGCGTGCGTAGAGAATAGTAGCTCAAAGTCGATTGTCAAGATCGAGCTCATCTTAGGAGGGCAAAAGATGTAGTTCTTGGTGGCGAGCTCATCGCAGGAGAGGAAACGGCTTCGAAGCCTTCGCGGCACCTCGCATGTGTGCTTTGTTCTCGTTCGCAATGCGATGTGATGATGGCACGGCACTGTGATCTTCTCGATGCCTATCACCGTGAGCCTCAACTTGAAGGACGCGGACGACGAAGCAAGAAAATGCGAAGCTGGGTCGAACGATGACGAACCTAACCAACGACGAAACAAAACGAAAGGCCCGACAGTCAAACGTGGAGGCGTAGAACTATTTCTTTATGTACGAAACGAAAACAAACCAGGCTGCTTACGGACATCACGGACTACAAAACAAAAACAAACAAACCGGGCTGCTTACGGACACCACGGACGCCAAAAAAATTTGGTAGACGACCGTATCTAAATTAATAGATTGTAGAGAAGAGATTCATATGTTAATTTCAATAATTTTGAGAAATGTTTGGAGTGCAGCAACTTCGACCCACAACATCGTTTTCATGCAAAATTTAGTTCGTAATAATGCACTCGGAACAATTATGCAATAAATCCGATGTGTAAAAACGCTAGCAACATAGCTTGGAATTTAAATCCGACATGTAAAATTCCATAATAAATTCTTCAGTTTCAGTGCATTTAAATCTGAATTTGTGGAACACAAAGATTTTCGGTCTGAATTTGCAGTGCAGGACATCCTAGGGTCAGATTTCCGAACATTAGCAACATAGCTTGGAGAGTACTTTCTGAAAATGAACTGCCTGTTGGTCTTGTAGCAGGTATATAGCAGTAAAGCTTCGGCCAGTATTACCGAATTTTGTAGCGGACATGAATCTTTTACATGGTCGAAGACCACCCTTCTGTAATAAAATGGTGCAGCAATGATGTTATGTTCAAATAATTGGCTACTATGTTGTCTGATTTTGAAGTGAAAGAATCATGTTCAACAGTGTTACTTTTTCTTTCAATTCTCTGAGTTCCTTCAAAAAGTGGATGCTTGACAATTTTTGTTATATTTCTAGTTCAGCAACCTGTACTCTGAAGAATATGAGATAAAGAACAAAAATCCTTTTCTTTTCAAGACTAAATGAATAAATGATCTTACTTTATCATAAGCAAGTTACAGAAATGGGGAAGCATGGGTTCCCACTGAACAGATAGCTAACAATACAAACAAATTTGCAACCAAATTTTGTAAAAAGTTTTGGTGCAGAATCCAGAACCCAAGCCTGAGAGCAGGTAAAACAAACTGCCATGTGTACTGCCTTGGAAACAGAAGCATATGAGATTTCTTGTACATATGGAATCACAGTGATGACTTCAATGAAAATCATAACGAGAAAACAATCTTGATGAACTAAATATACTCATGAACTGAGCATGGCTTGAGTGAAATCCCGAAGCATCCTTAATGACTTTGTACCAGTGGGGGGTTATGGCAGTAGAGACAAAAGCACAGACTAAAGCACCTTTGGTAATCTCATTCTTCTGCAGGGTTACTAGAAACAGAAGAGGAAAAAAGATTGATGATTGCACCAGGCACTAGAATACGCCAAGTCAGAGCACTTTGAGAAATTGATAATGAGCTTTCAAAAGACCGACTCTTCAGATTTTGAGCACTTTAATATCAGCTGTTCAAAATATACTAAGTCAGAGAACTTTCAGAAAACGGACTTTGTGGGTACACAGCAGCTTCTCAAAGTACATCAAAGAAAGGACGCCTGAACCATGACGTGTTTGTATATTCGTATGACTCCTCCTAATTATAGGGCAAACAAGCATCAGCAATTCCAAAATATTAAGAACTACTGTAGCAGAGCTACGACGCATCATCCATCAAGATGACTGAATGAAAACAAACAAAGAATAACTGAAGAAAAACTTGAGCATTGTGAAGAAACTTCACACATGTCAGACGATACGAAGCAATCCTTCAAAGATGAATGAAATAATTATCATGCCCTTACCGTTAACACGGGAGTGCCTTTAGCACAGAAATTCAGTAAACAACTAGCAGAGCTACAACCCGTTTAAACATTCAGGTTTAAACTTGCCTCATTTGGACATTTAAGTGAAGCACCAGACATCTACTGGATACGCCCGAAATATCAAAGAACTGAAAATTAGTATGCAATTTGGCATAGTACGATGGTTGCTCCTAGTAGGATGTGTTAAGCTTATGACTGTAGTATGAGTATTGACAGTATGACTTTGTTCTGGCCCTTCCCCTTTGAGGAAATGTGTATTGGTTACTGTGCTGATGGATCTGTGATAAAGAGCATTGTTTTGTGTAAGATATTAAGATATCCACATCAAGTTATCGGACCGTGTTTTGATCCTTGCATGATGCCTGTCTGTTAGAGAATTGAAGTTGATCGTTAATCTTGCTGGAAAATTAAAATGTCCGGTAAACCTTGTGTTACCAGCCTGTCTTGCATCCAAGCATATTTTTCTTCTCTCTGCAGTCCCAGACTTTTCTCCTCTTGCTCATCATGCTAAGTAGTTGACTAAACGAATGTCTTACCGTCATATTCGTGTTACTCTGTTAGGAGTTAGCTAAGACCTAAGAGGAACGCATAGCTTGTTTATTTGCATTGACAAGCAAGGCCTCCATTATTTGCCCGTAGATAAGTAGATCGTTTCCCATTGTTGAAGTTTTTGCACAACACAGCTTTGATATGGGAAGAAAGTGATTGCATTTTGAGTCCGACACTCCCAACTAAATCAGGAAAAGCGCATCAGGTGAAGTGGGACATAGCTGACAGTGAGTCGTCAGCGACAGAGTTGAAGCGGCTCGTTGAGTTCGTCAGGGAAGGGTGAGTTTTGGGAGGAAACAATACCAGGCTCTCTTGCTCTTTTACACTAGAAACAATGATTGCATGATGGTTGCTCGTAGTAGGATGTTAAGCTTATGACTTTATTATGAGTAGTATGGACAATCTGGCTTTGTGCTGGCTCTTGCCCTTTGAAGAAGTGTCTATTGGGTACTTGTTACTGTGGTGATGCATCTGTCATAAGAACATTGTTATGTATAAGATACTAAGACATCGACATCAAGTTATCTGACCGTATTTTGATCCTTGCATGATGTTGTCTGTCAGAGAATTGGAGAATCTTGCTGGGAAATGGAAAATTGGAAATGTTTGGTAAACCTTGTGTTACCAGCCTAGCTTAGCACCCATGCAATTTTTTCTTCTATCTTACAGGCCCAGGCATTTCTCCTCTTGTTCCTCATGCTGAGTCGTTGACCAATCAATGTCTTAGCGTCATATACATGTTACTCTGTTAGGAGTTAGCTAAGACCTAAGAGGAACGCATAGCCTGGTATGACTTTATTATGAGCGGTCTTTGGCATAGCACGGTGGTTGCTCGTAGTAGGGTGTTAAGCTTATGACTTTATTATGAGTAGTATGGACAATCTGGCTTTGTGCTGGCTCTTGCCCTTTGAGGAAGTGTCTATTGGGTACTGCCGTACTGGTTACCGTGCTGATGCTTCTGTCATAAGAGCATTTTTTTGTGTGAGATACTAAAATATTGACATCAAGTTATCTGACCGTGGTTTGATCCTTGCATGATGCTGTCTATCAGAGAATTGGAGTTGATTGTTAATGTTGCTACGAAATGGGAATGTTTGGTAAACCTTGTGTTACCAGCCTAGCTTAGCATCCATGCAATTTTTTCTTCTATCTTACAGGCCCAGGCATTTCTCCTTGTTCCTCATGCTGAGTTGTTGACTAATCAATGCCTTGGCGTCATATACATGTTACTCTCTTAGGAGTTAGCTAAGACCTAAGAGGAACGCATAGCCTGTTTATTTGCATTGACAAGCCTCCATTATTACCCGTAGATTGTATCGCACTGTTGAAGTTTTTGCACAACACAGCTTTGATTTGGCAAAAAAAGTTATTGCATTTTGAGTCCGACACTCACAGCTAAATCAGGAAAAGCGCATCAGGTGAAGCAGGACATAGCTGACAGTGAGTCGTCAGCGACAGAGTTGAAGCGACTCGTTGAGTTCGTTAGGCAAGGATGAGTTTGAAACAATACCAGGCTATCTTGCTCTTTTACACTGGAAACAATGATTGCAGAAATTATTACAAGAACTATTAATCCCGTGACGGAACTGGAGACACCCGATTATGGAACTAACCACTTTGACAGCTAATCAATAGTACGCGCAAAAATCGCAAGCAGCCGATTATGTAATAACAGCTTGATGAATTAGCCCATCCGTTCCCCGGAGCGGATCGGATCCATCAACTTGGCAGTCACGGTATCTTGGACCGAACTGGATCGAATTCAAGTCGGAGTCGGCCGAGTAATGAAGGGAAACCCACTCGCGCGAAATCAGACGCTCTCGCCTCCTTCCTCCCCTCCCTGTTCATCTCCGCTCGAGAGCAGACGCTCCTCCCGATCCCGATCCTTCCACGCACTCAAATCCGCTGCCGCGCGCCTCTCGATTCGTCGCCATGGTGATGCCTCGCCCTTCCTCCTCCGGGATGCAGCGCCGGAAGCACAAGGCCCTGGCGCCCGCGCCGCCGACCATGAAGAAGACTGCTGCGCCGCCACCGCAGCCGCGTGAGGGTGCGCGAGAGAGGTTCCAGGAGCCCTGCCCTCGTCATCCGCGAGAGGAGGTTTGTTCTTCGACCAGTTCCCTGTCCCGAGGCACCCGGCCGCCGCCGCCGCGTCGCCCTCAGCCTCACGCTTCAGTGAGTCGATCTTCTGCCGCCTCTGCTTCACGGGCACCACCGTCTCCGTGCGGATCCTCCTCCTCGGTCCGAACCACGATCGCAGAAGGCCCCAGCACAGCCGAACGTCTCAAGCCCGGCACAAGGGCTCTTGTTCGCACGAGGACCCAGACCAAGATTGACAGGAGGACGACCCTAGTGGTCTGGCTCGGCGCGACGGTCGTTTCTGTCACCGCTGATGGCTATGAGGTGATCTACGAGGGCAATCTGCCGCGCGACAACCCGTTCGCCACCGTCCATGTTCCGCTTTATCATGTCAGGGCGTTCAATCCGTTGTCGCCGACTCCGCCCGCCGCCGCCAGCAAGACCATGGCACCCAAGAACCAGACAGCTGACAAGTCTCTGCGCCTGATTCGCGACATCGCACCAGAGAAGAAAGAAGCCAGCGCCCAGGCCGACCACGGCGGGGAAGAGCATCCGAGTCATCCGGAGCCTCATGTCAGAGAAGGCCCTGGATGCCTACTGCTTGGGATACTAGAAGTTCTTGGTGCTTGCGTAATCCCGTGACAATGCCTGGTCTTGGGGCTCGATGCCCTTGTGTTCATGATTAGTATCTATTTTTTGCTTGATTAAGTCATGAACGGACTCTAGTGAGGCTTTGTGTAATCTGTAATAAAAGAAATATATGATATTTTCCCTCTGTTGATTCTTATATTCAAGTGATTCTTTATAAACGTTCCAGTTGAGGTGAATTGCTAGTTTCAATCATTTGTCGAACAACATTCAATCTGAACTTTGAGTCTAAATTTCTTCAGTTTCAGTACATTTAAATCTGAAATTGACTTATGTTGCCTAATGTGTTTGGCTAACTACATTTAAGATAATCATCAGTTAATTAAATCCACTTAACTAATAGGAAGGTTTTGTCTCTGTATCTGATCTGTTAAGTTGTACTGCTTCTGTCAAGTGGGGACGGTCTGTTTCATTGTGATGGCTTTTGGATAAATTGTCTTGGTAAAAGAGAGAACTGCTGGGTTCATACTTGTTCCATGTCTGGGATTCAGAATATGCAAGTTCTTTCCCTGTCTTCCATGTACTGTCACTGGTGATTAAATCATTATCCAAATGCTTACAATTTATTGCACAAACAGTTAGAAGAACATGGCAACACTGGAGATACTGCTGCTTCATTTTCCTTGAAGGAAAAGTATACTACAATTTCTGATAGGAAGGTGTTACGATTCAGACCTGACCACACCGCTCAGTCAAACACTTTTTTTTTTTTAACGTAAATAGCAGGTGCTCTGTCTTTTCATTATGGAAGAAGAAAATTGCCACATTTTAAGGAAAAAATATGGCCAAACCAAACAAGAAAAAAACCTTTCTGTTTCTATGATAACTACTATGTTTCGGACACAGTTGGCTAACAACCAAACCATCAGAAAACAAACAACCAACCCAAGGTGGTAGGAACGACTGCAAACAACCATAACAGGTTATCCTTAGTTTGTTACCAAGCTCAATGCCTCAACGGCACGGCAGCTCCGACTCCACAGAGATGAGCCCCCAACTTGGCTCCAAAACTTCTGCACCATCTTTGGTATCACCATTATCATCGTAAAAGACAAGTGAATAGCTAAAGTAACAAGGGTCCAGCAACGCCTCCAAGGAGGGGACAACGTCCACAGACGCCGTCGTTGCCCGCTCTAGCGACCTAGAGCTTGAGTTTTCATCCGGAGAACCCTCGACGACATGGCTGGTTAGTGGTTAGTTCAGGTCACCACAACAACGCCTCCAGAGAGGGAAACAACACCCAAAGATGTCGTCCTTGCCGATGTCAGTAGGAGAGAAGGATAACCAACCATGGCTTTCCCCGGGCTCTGCACTACCAAGCAATGTCTATCACAATTGCGCACCGAGTCACCCACAAGACTTTGATTTCACCACGCAACCACCACGACCGTCACCATGGCAACGCATCCAACGCTGCTTCCACATAGAGGCCACCACCAAACTTGCCAGCAACTGTTACCACCATCGTCAACCGTCGTGAATGCCGCTGCAACCATTGGGGGTCGCCAGCGCCAACCACCTCGTCGGATCACGCCGTACCAGATCCAATCAAAGGGCCAGATCAACACCTCCCGCACCTCGGTCGCAGCTCCACGGTGTTGTCCCGGCCAACCACTATCGGGGATCGCGCCCACGGTCACCTTGTCGCTCCACGCTGGCCCCGATTGCGCTCTGGTCAAGAGGACGGCCGAAGCCACCCCGAGACCACCCGACCCAGGTGGCATGGCCTTGGACCTTGCCGCTGAGGAGCCCACGCCTGGGATCTCACCGTGGTCGCCGCCGGTCTCCCCATGACCTGGGAGCCGCGCCTTGCCGTAGGTTGGGGGGGGGATGGGGATCCGCGGCCCTGTCGCCGAAGGTCTGCGAGGAGGTTGCCACACCATGGCCACCTGCCCACCTCTCCTCCTCTTTGGGCGTTCATTGGGGTCCACCGCACGACAGGAGAAGGCTCCACCGCCGCCCTCCTCGCAGCCGCGCGGCTTGGCCAAGGACCCACTCAGGCGGCGGCGAGGGCGTAGCAATTAGGGGCGGCAGCTAGGGTTCCACCCGTCACCCCCAGGAGAGAGGGCGCATGCTTCCTCCTTATGGTTGTCCCCAATCCATTTTACGATTTTATAGATCTCTTACTCTCGTAGTAAAATTTTAAAACTAAAATTTCCATTGAATAATTTCTTTTATGAAGCTGAAGCATTTCTAGTTGAAACCAGAATATTTAATTTTTAATTGACTAAAGTCTTGCATATTTCTTTTTTGTATTGATACTTGTATTATTCAATAGCACATTTTTGTGAACATGATAAGGTTTAAAGAGGATTAGATGGTCAGAGGTTTTACCGATAGAGGATTAAGATGGTTGTATCCACAACGCAAGAGACCCTTAGAGCTCCAGTTGCCTGAGCCGGGGCAGGCCGCGCAGGGCGTTTGTGAACAGGCTGCTGTGGTAGGCCATCGCGGGGCGCAGAGCGAGGTGGAGGAACGTCAGGTTGGCGCACGCGACGATGAGCCTCCTGACCGTGGCGATCTCGTTCGGTTTCTTCCCGTCGATGCAGTCGCAGATGTCGACGGTCAGTGCCGTCAATGCGGTGTGGTTTTTCCCGAGCGACAAGAACTCTGGTTGCAGGAGGCCACCTTTGTAGCGCAGCGAGCGGAGACGCTGGGCGTTATCCACGACGATGCGGGTGCACCGGTGGCAGCATGCCATTGCGAAGCTAGTGAGGCAGATGTTGCTGGTGACGTTGATCTCCGTGGCGCCCGGGCATTCCTCGAGCGTCAGGTCGGCGAGGCGCGGGCAGCTCGTGATCAGCCGCTGCAGCGCGCTAGCCGGAGCTGCGATCCTCTTGAGGAATAACGTCTCCAGCGACGGCAAGCACACGTCTCCTCCTACTGATGAGGAGGGAAAAAGCTCGAGCGTCCAGTTGGTCAGGCGGAGGCACTGCAACGTGCTGCACCTGAAGAGACGGGTGGGCGTCTTCACGCCTCGCTGGTGATGGAAATCTACCGAAGATTCCTCGTATGGGCCGAAAGGGCAGAGCCTGATGCGGTCGGAGACGCCGAAGTAACGCAGCTTGAGGTCGACGCCGGAGTCCAGGGCGATGGCGATCCACTGGTCGAGCAGGGAGACCGTGGGCTGGAACACGTCGAGGCGGAGCGTGCGGATCGGCGCGCTGGTGACCTGGTGGTCGAAGCACGTCGTTGCCCGCGAGAAACGCCTGCCTCTCTTGCCGTCGACGAGGTCCCCCACGGGGACGGAAGCTAGGAAAAAAATTTCGGGGGTCACCAAAAGAACACGAAGTTTCAGAAATTTCGATGAACAAATTTGGTTTTTTTAAGAAATAATTGACATGATTTTATAAGAAATTATCTTCAATACATAAGATATTACAATTACATACAAAAACAAAGCAATTTGAATTAGTTAAAGGTAGTCAACTGTGAATTTTTGACCATCTCGATATTTCGGATTTTATTTTGGCCCCCACCAAAAAATACGAAATTTTGGATAGTCCAATGAATTTCACCGAAATTGTTTGGGCCAAGAGGAAGGAGGAATTTTGATGACCCATCGTCATCAACCGCCTCAGACCGAGTCGAATTTTAGACCGTGGTTACACCGACACAACAAGACATATGAATCTCCAGCTCTCCACGTTCGTGAACATTGATCGGATCGAACAAAGCAAAAAAAAAGACAATTTAGAAAAAAAAAAAGGCTTAATTGTAAATTCCATCCCATATCTCAATTCTAGTTTGATTTTCCACCTCATAAGTCTGTTTGTTGCAAAAACCCACCCACCCCACTCCGGTGCAAGTTGAAATAACTCCCCGATACATGTGTTTTGCCAGCGAGGTCAAGAACTGCCATCATGAACATGTGTATGTCATATGTGTGCACGCACGCACTCACATAACATTGCGCCATCACAATGGCTCGATCTACACTCATCGACAAATATATTTCTTGTGCTACTCATTTATTTTCAGTTCTTCTCTGATAATGATAGACTTATTCTTCAGTTTGGTGCGCTCTTACTACGGAGTAGTTAGACCGCAAAGTCGAGCTTAGTCCAAATTAGTTGACTCACTAGGAGGCATGTGACCACGGTGATAATTTTCAACCTAGTTGACATTCTATATGCAAATTGGGAGGCTATTTTAACTTTCCCCTGGGTGGGGTGAGTGAGTTTTTGCAACAAATTGTTTTATGGGGTAGAAAATCAAACTAGCTAGGATTGAGTTATAGGGTGAAACTTACAATTGATCCAATAATGGTTGCGACATCTCAAAAGCAAGCACAAGTGGCGGACGACGATGATGACCGCTTGAGCGACCTTCGCGACAGCGTCCTAGGCCACATCCTCTCGTTCCTCCCAACCTATGAGGCCGGGCGCAAGGCGTTGGCATCACATATTCGCTAACCTGCACACCATCTCCTTTGACGAGCACGACGACGAGGGCCCCTTGGATGACCCCGACCCGTGCGATGCCCACAGCGACAATGACGACGAGAGCAGGAATTACAGACTCAACACCGTCAACGACGCGCTCCCCTACCGTCGCAGGTGCAACAGCCGCGTCCTGAAGCACACATTCCGCGTGGCATTCGATACCACTAGTGGGACACCGCAATCGTCATGCAGTGACTGCACCACGTGGCAAGGCAAGGTAACGCACGGGAAGGGCTCCACCTTGACCTCCGCCTCCGAAACAGGGAGATCTGCCACCGAGATTATCCGCGTTACAGGCCGGGATGCAATTACAGCACCGATGATGAGAGCAACACTAACGCTGACATGGAGGACTGGTCCGCGGCGTTGTTCCACCTTTGAAAGGATCGAGTGACCGAGAGGGGAGGGATTGGGAACTCAAACTATGTACCTATTTTGCCAACTATTAAAACCGACCACTCAAACAACTCCTACACAACTCTAGTGGTGATCACACTAACGAGATAATCTTATGAAACAAAAGACAACCTAAGCATACTAGTGGATCACACATGACGCACACAACTCCTATGCAAGCTAGTAATCAAAGAACACACAGAAGCACACAACAAGCTAGCAAAGGAGCCTACTCATACAAAGCTACTAAATCAACAAGCACATGGAAGACACACAAGCATGAGTAGCACGATACATACTAGGGTGATCAAACAAGCCTAAGCAACTCCTATACATGCTAGTGATCAAGTGTAAGTAAAGCACAACTAGCAAGTAGAGAAGCCTATTCATGTAAGTCTACAAGCAATCAACTAGAGCATGGTAAGCATACAAGCATGAATAGCACGACATGTAAATTCGGAAAGTAATGCATCAAAGTAAGGAGTAGAGTAAGAGATGACTCATGATTTTTTCCCGAGATCTCGGAAGGATGGTGCCTTCCCCTACTCCTTGTTGGACCACTCCCGTCGGAGTCCCGGTCCCTCCCGCCACCAATGTGGAGTTCTCGCCCACAAGCCCGCAATCACTCCCGGAGTGAAGATACGGTGCGCGTCACTACTGCCACCAAGGCACAAGCTCGCCTCTCTCGAGAAATTGCCGGACTCCCCGAGCCGACATGGGCGCTCACTAGCGATGCCCCTTTCACCGGCGGGCTCAAACCGTATACAAACGTGTGATGGCCTTCACAACCAAACATGATAGGCTCGATCACCAACATCTAACCGGTCTAGATCTCACCATAGACAAAAGTAACAACCTAGATCACACCCTCAAGGACACCCTAGCCATAGATGTGCAAGATCACTCCATGTTACTCTCACAAGCACTCTCAAAATATCCAATATCCTCTCCTAGTGCTCTCCTCTTTTGCTCTTGGACATTACCAAATGCTCTTAGGTATTCCACTAGCCAAGAGAGGTATCCAAGACCCGAACAACGAAGTTATATAGGCTTCTAACCTCCAACTAGCCGTTGCTCCATGAGATCACCTTTCTGGACACACTAACCACCAGACCGGACCGTCCGGTCACTCCTGGATTGGTTTCCAGAACCGTTGGCACTTCTGTCCTGGCTGATCTCCTGCACTGACCGGACCATCCGGTCTCTCTGTCCATCGGACAAGTCCGACGCGTCGGGCATCCTCGTCGGACTCCAGAGAGTTACTTCCTCTCTGCTATGTGTTTCACCCATACTGACCGGACCGTCCGGACTGTCCGGTCTCTATGGTCCCTAGCATAGACAGATTCCTCGCTAAGTCTTCTCTCTGGATTTTTTGTCCTCCTAGTGACTGTACAGTCCGGTCTCCACTGACCCCTCTGTCCGGTCACTACGTCCAGAAGCTGAAACTTGTTGTCCTCTCTTGACTTCGTTTCCCAGCTTCTCTGAAAAGCTCCTTGGCTTCTCCACTGTCACCTAGTGCCAGTGATTTCACCGAGCAACCTTGCACATCACTGACTAGACATGACCTAAGAGAAATGATCTAGACCCCCTTGATAGTCCGGTTTTTCCTATGGACTCAAAGCCCTAACAACTAGACAAGTGTTCCCAACACTTGCTCCATAGCTTTGATCCATCACCATCAACCCTTGGACTCCATCAAGCTCACCAGCCTCCATGCTTGTGGTTATTGTCATCAATCACCAAGGCCGCCGTCTACAATCATCATAGAGTAGAAGAGGTTTCCTACACGAACAACACTCATGTAGACATTAGTCATATTTAATGTTTGTCATTTATCACCAAAACATCATACCTTGGGGTGACCTTAATGGTCATGATCCTTACAATCTCCCCCTTTTTGGTGATGGATGACAACCACTGTTTATGATGATCCAAAACGGACCAGCAATAAGGAACCAAAGGAAAAGAATGAAATGAGAGGATTACCTTGGTCCTTACCTTGGAAGTAGTCTCCCCCTTGGAATGTGTTAGGTGTTGAGGGAGAACAACCTAATCACATAGAGCACTTGATATCTATGTTGAGTTGAATTTTGCGCCCGCCTTGGTGTCGTGGTAGGTGTCTTGTTGATGTAGACACGCACAATAGACGTAGATGTTCATGTCAGTGTAGATGTTCATTATTGTTCTTCTCCATGTTGGTGTGGATTTTCATCTCATGATGATCTTCATATGTACTCCAAGTGAACACGCATCATTGTCTTGATCATCTTCATGTTCTCCACTTCATCACCATAGTCTTGGCATTTGGATTCTTTATGTTTCTTCATGTTTCTTCATGTTCTTCTTTCCATCTTTTGTGTTGAATCTTCATGAACTTCTCCCCCTTTGACTTCTTCTCCCCCTTTTTGACTGGTGTTGGCTTTTGGATCTTCATGTTCTTCTCCCTCTTTGTCACCTATCACCAAAAACCACAAACCAAAGACAAAGCACAAGACAACCAAGGAGCAAATAATAACAGACAAGAGGTAGAAAGACTCCCCCTTTCATAGTGCTCCTCCTTGGTCACAATGGCCTTCCACCATAGCTCCCCCTACACACATGACTCAACAAATAATTTCTCAAGTATGCAATGGTTAGTCATTAGTGTGTTGAGAATGTATGAGTCACTTGTCTTTGAGCCACGCGAGTAGATTTAACCTTGGAGCTCGGTTGAACGTGACTCAATGGGCATGAAGCACAAAGATCACTATGTGATCATCTTGAGGGTCATATACTTACATTGTAAATAAGCAACTCCCCCTAGAAACATGCTTGGAGGCATGTAAGGTATCACAATGCAAGAATGCATGAATGCAAAGAATGCAAATGCAACAAGTTTACTCATGCATAATGCGATGCTAAAAGAAAGAGAGGGAAAAACTACAAACCAAGGTGTCAACGACGAGTTGTTCTCTTCTTGAGCTTACTCACAATGGACCATTCTTCAAAGTCTTGAGTACACCATGAACCACTTTCCCAAGCTTAACCCATGTCCATTGCTATCTCAAGGAGGTTCGTAGTCAACCTACAAGAGAAGAGAAACAAGCACAAACAAAGACACAAACAACAAAACAAACAAGCAAAGCTGTACAAATTTACAAGAGACAAGCTTTAGGGTTACTCAAGTGAAGTTGGAGAGGTCGAGAACATTGAGCTCTCCCCTTAGCTTGTTAAAGGTCTTCTCGTCAAGAGGCTTGGTGAAGATATCCGCCAATTGTTCAAGAGTTTGCACATGCACCAAGTCAATGTCCTTCTTCTCAACATGATCTCGAATGAAATGATGCTTAATCTCTATGTGCTTTGCATGACCATGATCGCTAGTTTTGAGAGCCATCTTGATCGCCGCTTCACTATCACAATAGAGTGACATTTGAGTGAAGTTGAGACCATAGTCCGAGAGTGTTTTCCTCATGTAGAGAAGTTGAGCACAACATGCTCCTGCTGCCATATACTCCGCTTCGGCTGTAGATAGAGCCACCGAGTTTTGCTTCTTTGAGCTCCAAGATACTAGAGATCTTCTAAGAAATCGGCAACCTCCCGATGTACTCTTCCTATTCACTTTGCATCCCATAAAGTCTGAATCCAAATACCCAAGTAACTCAAAGCTTGTTCCTCTAGGGTACCATAACCCCATGGTAGGTGTGTACTTGAGGTATCTTAGTATCCTCTTCACGGCCTTCAAGTGTGACTCTTTTGGATTTGCTTGATAGCGTGCGCACAAGCACACACTAAACATGATGTCCGGTCTTGAGGCGGCGAGATAGAGCAAGGATCCAATCATTGATCTATAGAGCTTGGGGTTCACTGGTTTTCCCTTTTCATCCATGTCCAAGGGTTTGCTTCTTGCCATAGGAGTGCGTATGGGTTTGCTATTTTCCATGTTGAACCTCTTGAGAAGATCCTTGGTGTACTTTTCTTGATAGACCGGCGTCCCCCTCCCCAACGGCAGCGCCATCCCCCATCACGGGTCCGGCCAGGGCGTGGCCAGATCCGTGGCCATGGGCGGTGGCACAGGCGGGGAAATGGGTGAAGCATAATTTTTTTATTTTTCACGGTAAATACGTAGTGGCGGGTGACAATGTCACCCACCGCTACAGTATGAGTCTTAGCGGTGGGTTATTTGTCTCTAAGATGATCCGCCGCTATAAAGTGTTGTGTTTAGCTGCGGAATCATAGCAGCGGTTACTGTAGCCTGCCGCTACAGTACAATCTCACCCGCCGTTACAAGCTACTTTTGTGGTAGTGGATCCTCCACGCGCGGCTTCGCTGGTTCTCCCTATGATGCTGCCACAGTAAGGTGAGCATGGAGATCGATGCGTTAGAGCTACGTGATCTGGATTACTGAGGCTCAGTGCCTGCAGAATCACTCCTCATGCTATGTGGCACACCGGTGATGGTCTCCTCCTGTGCCATGGACTTCTGTGAGCCTAAGATACCTATAAAGTAAGAGGAGAATGTCAGGTTAAGAAGGTTTATTGATAGTTTAGGGGCACCTTCACCTGTGGTCTGAGAGACTTCTCGGTGATGGCATTGACGGGGAGTTCTCTGATGGTTTCCCCTTGTTAACATGCCTCAGGCAACTCGATCTCACGGGAAGGCTTCATAAAAGCAGTGTCATCGATGTGGTGACCAGAATCCTCAAGAAGACTCCCTACCCGGAAGTCCTGTCCTTGTTCCTCTTGCCAAGTTACAAGCTCCATAGCGATCACTACGAGAAACATGAAGTATGCCGAGTGCCATGATGTTTGTCGAGTGTGAATTATCGGGCACTCGGCAAAGATGTTGGTTGTCGAGTGCCAGAAAATAGGGCCCTCGGCATAACAAAAGCACTCGGCAAGTGGGTCACGCTCCGCCAACTATTCATGTACCGTAGCTTCCTACCTTTGCTCCACCGTTTCCTGGACCGTCTCAGTCTCCTATGAGTATCTTGACAATCTTATGATTTCATTGCACTCTGTTTTTTGCCTTAGATTGTTACTTATACAACACTAGACAACTTAGACAACCACAAACATTTTAGAAAACTTAGAAGTCATTAATTTTTTACTTACAAATACTTATAGAATCTTCCTTCCTCTACGGGGGCGTCAAATAATCAGCTTGGAAATGAAGAGGAGACGGGTGCAGGGATCGCTCACAGCTTGTTTGGACCACAGTCTTAGTCACGTGTCATATATTTGTACTTGTCATCATGTGAACTTATGTATTTGAGTACATATTAGCTTGTGAACTTATAAACTTGGAGAGTTGACGACTTTGAACCTTTTCATGCTTATTTGAGGACTTAAGTTCGTGATTTCATATATATGACATGCCTATGATGTTATTTGAGATATATGCGTAATGGTATTGAGATTTATGACTATGATGTATATTGTGTAAAAATGTGATTTTTTTTAACTGTGGGACAAGAAAAAACTAAATAAAAAAATATGCTGGAAAAAGTGTTTGCCGAGTGCCGTAACCAAGGCACTCGGCAAAACCTGGGCACCTTTGTCGAGTGCCTAGCACAGACACTCGGCAAAGGTGCAAAGGGTTTGCCGAGTGCCTTGCTCGGGCACTCGGCAGGGCACTCGGCAAACATGGGCAAGTTGCCGAGTGTCCGCAATCGTGACACTCGGTGAAGCCCGAGACCTTTCCCGAGTGCCTAGTAAAAGAGGCACTCGGGCAAAAGGTTCGTCAGCCGTTTCGTTGTGTCAGTGCCTTTTTTTTTTTGCCCACGTAGCGAGTCACTCGGTAAAAACTTTGTCGAGTGACTGATTTTTTACACTTGACAAAGACTACTATGTCGGGAGATTTGCCGCCAAGCGCTCTTTGCTGAAGGCTTTTCCTCCTTTGCCGAGTGTCCGAGGCACTTGGCAAATCGTTCTGTTTCCCGTAGTGGATGATCCTGTCACAGTGCCTGATGTCTCGATTGAATGCCTCAGGCGCTAAGTAATAGTGATCAACATGGTCCACTACAAGGGTAATGAGGCGCAGAGGACTCTAGCTTGTCTGCTACTTTGCAACGCTTTGGTTCTCGAGAAGCTGTGTGTTGTTTTTCAGTAGTGATAAAAGCAAGATGACGAGCACTGAAAAAACAATATAGGCTTGATCGTTGCAATAATCTGGCATGATTAAATCAGCATACAAAATCATCATTGACGTGTTGTCGATAACCTAGCATGGCAAATTATAGGATTGCTAATAGTAACAAAAAGGGAAAAGGAACATAAAGGAGAATGACTCGAACCGAGCTGAAGTGATCTAATAAGCCGGAACATTCAGCAAGACACACTTAAACATTTAGCAAGGTCCCAGCGTGGCAGCTTCCCCTCGTACCCTTCTAATGGTGGTCTCCGTGTTCTACTACGTACACCAGGCCGCTGTACGACGGCGCGCCATGCAGCTTGGTAGTGGCTCGCCGGCCAGGCCTATCCTGCGGCAACGAGACCATACAAGGCAAACCATAGTCTTGGTCTCTTGGAAAAGTATTTATTTCGACAGCCCGGCCCGCGTGTACGCCGCGAGGAGCGCGCTCCATGACGCCACGGTCTTCTCCGCGGCGTCCATCAAATCGAGCACCCGGCGCGCCAGGGCGGCCTCCGGGCTTAGTCGCGCTGGAACCCGAGCTTCACAACGTGCGAACGGGAACGTGTAGTTGTGCCGCGCCGCGAAGATGGACGCCCGAGAGCCCAGCTTTATGTGCCGCGCGTGGGCCTTCCTTGGAGCAGTCAGTACTGGAACATGCGCGACGTATTCGCCATCGGGCCTCTCCACGTCGTGTCGCACGGCCACTTCCTCTGGTTTCTCCGGCCGGACATGCTTAAAGGGCGCTCATCAGCAGGGTCGCTGGGCACTTGATTGTTTTGACAGCCGGGTCCACCGGCGCGCGATCTCCAGCAGGCGGCCAGCTCGACGATGAAGCGCGCGCGAGGCTGCTGGATCCAGCCTCACCAACACGGCAAAGAAGCACAGTTGGATGCTTCACGGCAGAGGATGCGCCTCCGACTCGGACTCCTCTTCACGATTTGGCGCGTGAAGCCTACGCATCATGCTAGGGCGCGCCGCCGGCCCTTCCCCTTATAAAAGGCCGCTCGCGAGACACAGGCGCTTCCCTTCCCATCCGCAAAGGCAAAACACACAGATCTCTCGCCATGGCTTTCCTCCTCCGCTACAAGAAGTTCTTGACGGGCGACGACCGCGCCGCCGCCGCAGACGAGATCACGGCACCCGGGCGGAACGAGATAAGCTGCAGCTGCTGCACCTGCACTGGAGAGGATGAGAATCCCACCGCTGTGAGGAGCTGGATGATCGACCCGTACCGGCCCTCCCTCGACGACATCATGGGCATGACGGAGCCGCTCGCCGACTTCCTCAGCCGCGCCGACCCCGACGACCCCCAAACGCAGGCCGTCAGCCGCCTGCTCGACCACCTCGTCCTGGAGTGGCTCTGCAGTGCTCTGCCACCTGGACGGATCCCGCTGCCGCGCACCAACACCGTCACCGTGGAAGGAGGCAAGCCGACGACGACCCGCCGATTCCTCTCCATGGGCTGGAAGAACAAGTTCCTGGGCGCGTTCAAGAACACCAAGTCCACCAGCAAGATGTCAGGAGCAAGAGCAGGAGGCAACCCGACGACCCGCCTCTCCAGTTGGGAGCTCCTCAAGATGACAGCACCGCTCGCCGAGTTCCTCTGCTACGCCGACGACAACGACCCCAACACCAAGCCGCTCTGCCGCTTGCTCGACCACCTAATAACAGAGTGGCGCGCTGATAACCACAAGGGGACATCCATGAGCACCTGATCCCGGCAGGCTGCTGCAACTGCAATCCAGAAGCACATCAAGGAAATTAGTACGTCCTTCTACTGCTCCTTCCCTTCCTGCACTACTACGAGTCTTAATTACCTTCTGTTTCTTTGAGGTTTTGCCCCTGCGCTTAGGAAATATGGTGTTCTTTGGATCTTGGTTGAGATGCACTAGTGTTACAAAAAACTACATCAAAATCTCCGGCCTAGGTATAGCGATCATCACACTTTTAAGACGTGTTGAAACAAAGTTCACCTTTCCTTGAGCTCCTCTACTTGACTTAAGGGAAATGGTATATAAGAGAGTCTGAGATCCTATGCTAAAGCAAACAAAAAAAAAAGTTGAGAAAAAAAATCAACTATATATTGCAATAGTTTGGTGAGATGGAGCGTAAAACGCACTCACCGGGATTAACTCAAACTCTTAATTACCAACCAAGTCACTAGCAGCAGCGAAAAGGGATAGAATGAACGGAGTGATCACGTTCGCGGAGTTGTTGTGACCTGTCCTAGTTCCGGAGACTTTAATGTTTTTTTTTTGTAACATTAGTGTTGATTGACTTTGATTCATGGAGCATTGTATCTTCTTGAGTTCAGCTTTGCAATTTCCTTGAGGGGGCAGAGGTCTAAGCACTCCTAGCTGTGTGGTCAAGAGTTGGGCATAGTTGGACTTCATAGTTTCTGAGGCATGCATTGATGTAATCAAAATCCATGAATGTGGGTTCCTTGATTCCTTGATGATGTAACCTTCACTGATGCATCAATGAAATTATTCCCCATATTGGGCAGAAATTATGAATTTTTTGTGTGTTTCTGACTTTGAATCATATGCATATGTATTGTATCGATTGGCCCCAATTCCAAGTTCAGGTGCCACAAATTGTCAGGACATAGTAGTTCAGTAAAACGAAAAACAAAATGCCATACTGCAGAGTATCCAAATGTCACAGCCCCAACATCAATCATGAGCACTAAGCTTCTCAACAAACCTGAACTTATGAGAATTAAGCTGAACTACACTGGTTCTTCAGTTCACTAGCAAGGTTACCCCTGAAACTGAAAAGTAGAAAACAAGAAAACCTACTAAAAGCTACAGTATCACTGATCCTACGTCCATTTCAGAGATTCGTTTTGATATCACTGAATATTCAGACCATTCAAGAATTGGAAAATGGCTAATCCTTCCAAAGTATTTTGCTTGTTGTTCAGCTTCAGTAGTTGAACTGAAGGGTCCATGATTTATTAATTCGTCAGAAAACCTAAAACTTTGAGCACAAGCAGAAGAGTAGATGGACTAAAAATTACAGCTATCACTGGTTAGCAAGCTTGGAATTCTGCCATTTTAGAGGCTCGTGTTGCTATTGCTGAGACCTCAAGAATTGTGAATTGTTAGTAAGTCTTGTGTGTGTCTGTCAGTTTTCACTACCTCTCCACTTTCAGTTTAGTTTTGCCGGATTTTTATCATTGTTAAGTGTCATTTGCTTTCTTCAGTTTTGTCAGACTGAAGTTGTGTTTAGTTAGATAGCCCAAGCCTTCAGGGTCTTAGAGTATGAAGTCATGCACTGGTTTGTGCAGTTTTGTGCGAGT
This sequence comes from Eleusine indica, assembly GCA_030378355.1. Lineage (NCBI taxonomy): Eukaryota > Viridiplantae > Streptophyta > Magnoliopsida > Poales > Poaceae > Eleusine > Eleusine indica. The sequence goes on from CM059500.1 coordinate 35,401,288, forward strand.
TTTATAGGCCTCATTTGCCACTATAGACCAGAACGAGGACGACGCCGTTATGGCAATCTTGGCGTCTCCTGCACTTGATTCCCGCATCCAGGTTATCTGGGCCGCCTGGATGTTATAGCCCATTAATGCATTTTTGAGTCTGTACTGATTTGGCCTCAACTGCAAGTTCAGTTCACGTGTCACCACTGTCAGTACAGAGTTCAGAAAAAACGAAGAAAAAACAGCGAGACTATGATATTTTCATACTGCAGAAGTACCCAAACGTCATAGTCATAGCTAGCCCTATCAATCACTATAAAGCACTAAGCTTCTCAAGGAATCAGAACAGCCGAAAAGCAGAATGAATCATATATTGTACAAGAACACCTACGAAACTTACAATATCAGTGGTCAGCAAGCTATGAATTCTCCCATTTCAGGGATTCGTGTTCATATTGCTGAGTATTCAGAACATTCAAGAACTGTAAAACGGATGATCCACCAAAAGCGTCATGATAGCCGTTCAGCTTCAGTAGTTGAACTGAAGATTCAAATATTGTAGGCTGATAGAGAATGATCAGCACAGCAAAAGGCCTGAAAACTTTAACACTAGCAGTTTGATACAAGGACCAAAGCAATTGTTTGTTGGCCATTCATTCAGTGAGACAATAACAGTCACATGGGCGTTTATCAAGAATCACTCGATATACCTACAATTACGTCAACTGCTACATTTATAAAAAGAGAAGAATCAGCTCGAACATACCATTAATCACCGAACAAAAGAGATTTTACTGGTCGTTGATAAACATTACATATTTAAACTGGTCATGATGTGGTGCTCTTGACGTCATCACTGTGACTTCTTTTGCTGCAACTGCCAGAACTTTGTGTACGTACTGCTGCAACATTGATTGGCCCAATTTCACGTTCAGTTCAGGTGCCGGCACAGTCAGTACAGAGTTTTTCTCAAATAAACTACAGAGTACAGAATAACGAAACCCAGAAACAAACCCCCCGGTGTCACACGCTTGGCGAGCTGCTCCTCTACGGAAAAAGGTAACCGAGAGCCCCTGTAACCACCTAGATCACGGTTTCCTCCTCTAAATATTTCATTTAATTTATTTTGGATTTCGTTTTTTAACCTAAATTTGAAAAACTATTGTCCTTTTTTTGTGGTATGGGTAAAGTCAATACAAAGGTGATACTATATATATACCATGTTAACTTGAAAATCAAGCACTAACAATGATTTCAATAAGAATGAAGGATTTGTTACATTTTTTGGGAATAGGATTTGTTACATTAATCTACCTTAACATATATATATAATTAAGTATTTGGTAATAATATTGATGACATAATAATGTAATATATGAAAATTTTGGTTATTTTGGATATTACGGTTTTAATATAAAAATTCAAATAATTATGATTAGCTTTTTTTGGAAACAAATAATTTTGGTTAACCAATAGCTTCAAAATATCCGTTATATCGGTTTGAGTTTGATTTACGGATTGTTTACCCACCTGAAGCCATTGATGGGAAAAGAGGACAAAGTATATATAGGGAACCAGCACAAGAGGATGAAACGTCAGACAAATAGAATGAGCATCAACAAGCAACTAATTATTTTGATCAAATTTGATGCTTCCACAGGAACGTAAGGCCTTGTATTTGCATACAACATATATTATTTATTGGTTGGTATTAGGTAGAGTTCATCATTGTACGAAAGGTTGACCTTTCATCTTCCGAGATAACTGTGGCGGGCAGCTAGGATTACAAACAGGGCAACTTTTCCGACAGACATCCATCATGTGGTAGCAATATTCTTCAGGCTTTTTGTTTATACAGCAATAGCAGTCGACTCCGGTATTACTACCGCACTTTGCTTTCTGGCAAAATATCAATGTGAACTTGCTCTCATCATTCAATAACCCAGTGGAACCCACCGCCATAGCATTGTAGGTAGGGCTATGTGCGTAGATCATGTTTGAACTTTCAGCCCGTTTCAACTGAGGATGACCTGGTTTAACATTTAAAAGTGTTCATCAACACGAAATATGCAGATATGAAACATATCATATGTTTTTTTATAACTAAAACATATCATATATTGAATGACAAGATGTCAAGATATGTAATAGTAGTTACTCTGCGTTGATGATGCCGAGAGCAGGAAGAGCAAGGCTAGGGCCGCCATGTACAACGCCAGGCTGTGATGGCACCTGCCCAACATGCTGGATTGCATACTACATACAGCTGAGTTTTTGTATTTAAGAAAACTTGGTTCGTAGAAGCAGAAGACAATATAATCGTCTTGTATTTCTTGGTTACATATAGAGAGAGGATCGGAGGCAAGGCTTGATCACACTGTCAAGAGAGAGAGGTCCAAGCATGGAAGAGACATATGGGCAGCGAGGTATATAGAGAAGGATTCGTTAGATTTAATGGTGTTCCCACGTTACTAGGAGGACAAGTAATGGTGTTCACGTTACTAATAGCACAAGTAACTCAAACGTTTGACATGCATTGCTCGCTCTTCCTTTAATCCTCCGGCCGGTTTCTACTTTCTACTCTGTTTGTGACTCAAGGAATCGAACACGGAAGCGAAAGACACCTCCAAAGCTCTATGTGAACGTGCACTTAAACGTGGCACTCTCCCTGTTGCCACGTCATCGATTCCTGTCTCTGTTCCTGACGACCACTCCAACGATCGAGCACCCCCAACTTGTGTGCACGGGCACTCATACTCAACACGGCCGCCTCCTTGGAGCGCGCCACGTGTTCGCCATCGGGCTGCTGCACGCCTATGTCGCGAGGACGACGGCCATGTCGCACGGACAGTTCACCGATTTCCTGTCCGGTCTCGTCTCCACTTCCTCTGGGGGCTCCGGCCGAACATGCTTCAAGCTGCATCTTCCATTGGAAGAATGGGAGGACCATAGGTGGCAGCTGCGGTCTTCTTCCATTGGCTGAAGAAGCAAGATAGAGGACGAATTTTAGATTAGATAAATTTCTAAATATAGAGTAAAAATATGACATAATCACTGAAAAGATGAAAATAATACCCCAACTGTTATAAACAATTGTTATTACGAACAATACCAGAGGTTTCCCATCACTGCTGATATTCTTCACATTAATTGCAGGCAGGACCTACGTATTCCAACTTTTCGCGCTACCACTCGGACTTTAATTTATGCAGAAGAGAAGACGAGTAATTCTGAAGAATGCACGGGTCATGGAAAAATCAACCACCTTTTTTCATGTATTCTGTTTCTGACTGCGTTTGGAGCTTTCATCAGTCAACGCCTTGCCCTGCATTTGGTTCCATAGCCTCGTAATTCAGAATTTAAGATGCATTGGTGTTTCATTTTCATAGCGCTTGGCCTTTATTCACCTTGGCATCAATTTTAAGACTTGCTTGGACTTCTTCCATCACAGAAACTCTGAACTGACAACGGTACTTGTCCTTTGCAGGTACACATTACAACAGAAAAAAGAAAACAGATTACTACATCTATTTCAGAACTGAAGAATGTGGCTACGGGAATTTAATTTGATTCTATATTGCGTACATGGCTGAAGAAAAGTCCAAATTTTAGTGTTCCGGTGGTTTGACACTTTGGTGCTTGAAGGTGGCATAGCGCGCAACGTATTTCCAGATTAGTGATTAAAGAGCAGCAGCGTTCTGGATAAGAGCAGTTTTATTAATGAACTGACAATTCTGCAAGTAAGTCTTCACAAACCTAGAAATATTTATTTCATATAATTTTTTTATTCGATAAATCTTGCAAATAATTTTAGCCAAAGGTTTGTTTCCAATTTCCATCACGTGTGAAATTAAAGGAAAAGAAAAACAAAGGAAATTGCATTGATGGGCTGTAACAGACAGCTGGCCCAGTCCGACTGGGCCCTTCACGAAGCTGCCAGCTGAAGCGGGCCTGGCCCTAGCCAGCCTCGGACCGGATCTAATCTCAACGGGCTCCTCCCTCTGCTTCGCCTTCCCCTTCCTCTGCCCTAGCCAACCTAACGGCTAACGCCACCAGTTCGTAGCTTCGCCTTCCCCTTCCTCTGCTCTCGCCCCCCCGTCTCCATCGAATTCGAGACGAGCGTGCACATCCTCTGATCCTGAGATCGGTCCACATCTCGCGCTCTCCTCCACCCCGCAAGAAGTTCGTGATGGGCGATGCACTCGATCACACCGCCACCGCAGATCCGATCCGCCCATCCCGAGAGGAATTCGAGCGCAGGACGGCGCCACTCGCCGATCTGCCCAGCAAGAGCAAGACCACGGGCGAGGCCAAGACGGAGGCGCGCCGCGGCCGCCGCGGGTTGCTCGAGGCCCTCACGGCGCCGTGGAAGAAGACAAGCTGCTGCACTGGAGACGAGAAGCCCACCGCTCGCGGCTGGGTCATCGACCCGCACCGACCCTCCCGCGAGGACTTCATGCGCATGACGGAGCCACTCATCGACTTGCTGCGCCGCGCCGACCCCGATGACCCCCAAACACAGGCCCTCAGCCAGCTGCTCGACCGCCTGATCACGGAGTGGCTCAGCAGTGCGGTGCCTCCCGGACGGATCCCGCCGCCCAAGAATCACACCGTGGAAGGAGGCCGCCGCCGATTCGTCGCCACGGCTCTCCGTTGCTGGAACAAGTTCGTGGGCGCGTTCAAGCACACCAAGGCCCCCGCTGTCGTGGCAGGATCAGGAGCAGGAGGCAACCCGACCCGCATGTCCAGTGAGGAGTTCCTCAACATGACAGCACCGCTCGCCGAGTTCCTGTGCTACGCAGACGACAATGACCCCAACACCAAGGAGCTCTGCCGCTTGCTGGACTACCTGATAAAAGAGTGGCGCGCTGATGGGCGCAAGGGGAGATCGATGAGCAGTCACGGCGTTCTCTTTAATTTGTGAAAGGAAACGAGGAAAAGGACGTTGCTTGACAGCCTGATGACGCAGTGGCGGAGCAGCGCGCCCGGAAGATTGCAGCCGAGAAGTCCATGCGCCTCATACGCGTCATCCGCAGCGTCCTGTCAGAGTCAGATTAATACATTAAGTCATGGACTGAATGTCTCTGCTCTTCGACGATAGTCTGTAATTGGCAAGATGGATGTAACTGACTAACTGTTAATCTTTTCTCGTTTGGCGATTCTTTCCGACTTCTATATCTTATATCAGTGAAAGCACTGTTCAAGTTATTCATATGCTCCTTTTGCTTTTCATACTAAGAATCTGATGATTTGCTCACGTAATTTCTCTGCCTGCACTTGATCTCTGAATCAATCAACTCGACTGTTAAAGATAGCATTCTTCTGAATTGACTGATTGCAGAACGAATTAATCACTGCCAGATTGATTTTGTTCATTCATTTCTCGGTTACGATTCAATAGACTTCCACCTTTCGCTGAGGCAGCAGAATGTTGTTGGGGAGGCTTCTGTTTCTGTTACATTGGAGAGCACTGTCTGAACATGAGTTGCCTGTTGGTCATGTATCAAGTAGCAGCAAAGCTTCGCCTGGCATCACCAAATTTTGTAGCTAGTTGGGCATGAATCTTTACATGGTCGATGACCACCCTTCTGAAACCAACTGATTGCAGTAATTCTGTGCCATGTTCATTGCCCATTGCCTACGATGTTGTCTGATTTTGAAGTGAAAGAATCATGTTAAGAAGGGTTACCTTTTCTCTGAATTTCCTGAGTTCCTGAAGACAGTTGATGCTTGAAATATTCCCTGTAATACCACCTTCAAGAACCTAAATTCTTTGTTTTCGTTTGGGGACTACAGGAGCGTACTTCAGAGAAGGGGAAGCACAGGTGTGCCTGAATATGGGATGAGCTGAATGTGCTTGTGCCTCACACGAATTCAGTTAGTACTTTGTTTGTCAGGGAGCAGGTTGACCTCTTGCATGTCAATGGCTTTAGCAACCCAAGATTCTAGGAGTATTTTATTCATGGCAGATAAGTGACGATACAAACAAACTGCCGAGGAGTCTGAAAGCGGTTGAAACAAACTGCCATGCGTACTCTTTTGGCAACAGAAAACGAAGTTCCTCTAAAAATTGGAAATAACACAAGTATAATCTATTCATGGCAGAAACACTGCAACCTGGCTTCTCCCTCAATGATGTTGGAAAATGTACTTGTGTAGAATCTAGAATGCATAACGAAATATGATGTGCTCCTAATATCACGTGTTCAGCCTAATAGTTATTTTTTGGCCTTTATCATGTCTTGTTGTGTCCTGAAATTTGCTTGTAAAGATGAACGAGAATGTATCATGTATGTATTCTGAACCCGGCTATGGTAATTAAATTTGATTCTATATTACGTACATTGCTGAAGCAAGTCCAATTTTTAGGGTTACGGTTGTTTCACACTTTGGTGCTTCAAGGTGGCATAGCGCGCAACGTGTTTCCAGGTTAGTGACTAATAAGCTGCGTTCCGGATAAGAGCAGTTTTTTTTTCTTTTTTTTTTTTGCGAGGGTAAGAGGAGTTTTATTAATAAACTGGTAATTATGCAAGTGACTATGATTCGTATTTAGAAAGATAGCAATATTTCTGTATCTCATCACATATTAAATGAAAGGAAAATAAAAACAAACGAACTTGCATTGATGGGCTGTAACAGCCAGCTGGCCCAATCCGACTTGCCAGCTCAACTGGGTCTGGCCCTAGCCAGCCTCGAACCAAATCTAGTTTTCTTGGGCTCCTCCTTCCCTGCGCTTAAATCCCACGCCGACACACCCGCGCGCCCCACGCAGCTTCGCCCTTTTCCCCTTTCTTACTCTCGCCTGCAAAATCCTCCCCACTCGATCCAATCCTCTCCTCCTCTTCCTCGCGAATCGCACCATGGTGCTGCCGTCTCGCCGCCCTTCCGCCGGCATGCGGAGCATCTTCCGCGAGCTCGAGCGTCGTCGGCCCAAGTCGCTGGCGCCCAAGCGCCCGCCCGCCAAGAAGCCCTCCTCTGCTCCGCCGCCGCCGCGTGAAGCTGCTCACGACCAGGTTCACAGTCACAGGACACGCCCTCGCCCAGTTCGTGAGGACCGGCCGTCCACGCGCCGATCATGCTCCGTCGAGACCCGCGCGCCGCCACCGCTACCGCCTCGGCCTCGGCCCCAAGATCCGCGCCGCTCTTCTTTCTCCATGAGTCCTCGGCCGCCGCCGCCGCCTTCCAAGTCCGTCTGTTCATCGATGGGATCCGCATCCAACACCATCCATGGCGCCTATGAGATTCTGAAGCCTGGTGCTTCCGTTCGGGTTCGCACGCGGACCACGGTACTGCTAGCGAAGAAATCCGTTGAGGTCTGGCTATGGCTGCCCGCAACGGTCGTGTCCGCCGCCTCCGATGGAGAGTATGAGATCGTGTACAAGGGAAAGCTGCCGCGTAACGACCCTTTTCGCCACCGTCGTCGTCACCCATGACCAAGTCGTGCCGGAGAAGCAACCGCCCGTGATGCCCTTGTCATCCTGCGCCGCCAGCTCGAGCGACTCCGCCGCCAAATCCCTAGCAGCGGCAGAGGCGTCCAAAAATTCGAGGCCGACGACGGCGGGCAAGTCAATGCGCCTCATCAATATGCTCGCCACAGAGATTCCGCCAGCTCCTGCACCTCCGCCAACGCCACATCGACAGCCGCGCTCAAATCGTCGAAGCCGCAGTCGGCGCCGAGGACGACGCCATCAGGGAAGAATTCATCGATGCTGCCCCCGCCAAGGCCTACTACAGCGGGCAAGTCGCTGCGCCTCATCAATAAGCTCGCGTCAGAGATGCCGCCGCCGCCGCCGCCGCGGCGCGCCACCAGCTCCTGCATCTCCGCCAACGCCACATCGGCAGTTGCGCTCAAGGCTTCGAAACCGCGATCGGAGATGAAGACCATGCCAAGACCAACTACAACGGACAAGTCCCTGCGCCTGAGCAGCAACCTATCGTTGAAGACGCAGTCTGTTCCAAGGAAGACCGCAGCAGGAAAGTCCCCACGCCTCATACGCGTCCGTGCACAGGAGATGAAGAAGCCAGCGCCTCGGTCAACCACGGCGGGGAAGAGCATTAGAGTCATCCGCAGCGTGCTGCCTGAGAAAGACCGCCAGGTCCTGGATGCCATCCTTGCTGCTCAGCAACAACCTCTCAAGTGACAACTTCTCCGAACATCAGCGCTACTACCACCATTGTGTGATGCATGGCTTCGTAGTTCATGATTAGTCGCTTTTTGTTAGATTAAGTCATGGACTGAATGTCTCAGCTCTTCGGAGACCTCCTGTAATTGACACTATGAATGTAACTGACAAACTGTTAATCTTTTCTTCTTTAGTGATTCTTTCCAATTTCTAAACCTCATATCAGTCAAAGCTTTGTTCCAGTTATTCACATGCCCCTTTTTGCTTTGCATATTCAGAAACTTAAATTGTCGATAATATGGTCTCTGCACCTGATCTCAGAATCAAATGACTCGACTGTAAAACATACCATTCTCTGAATTGATTGGTTGCAGAACCACTCCTTCACTGCAAGATTGATCATTTCGTTCGTTCATCTCTCGATTAATATTCATTAGAGACTGTCCACCTTTCGTGGAGGAAGCAGTGTGTTGTCTCGGGAGGCTTCTGTTTCTGTTACACTGGAGAGTACTATCTGAACATGGATGACCTGTTGGTCATGTAGCAAGTAGCAGCAAAGCTTCGGTTACTCCTAAGCTTTGGTGATTCTTTAGAATTTCTGTAACTGACAAACTGTTGGTAACTCTGAACATGAATTGCCTGTTGGTCATGTAATGCTTCGGTAACTCTGAAGCTTTGGTGATTCTTTAGAATTTCAGTAACAAACTGTTGATAACTATGAACATGAATTGTCTGTTGGTCATGTAACTGACAAATTGTTAATCCTTTCGTTTGGTGATTCTTTCGAATTTCTAATCCTTGGATCAGTAAAATCTCTATTCTAGTTATTCATATATTCCTGTTTGTCTTTGCAATTGCAAAATCTGATAATTTGCTCATGCAATTTATCAATGACATGCTCTCTGACAGCACCTGATCTCTGAACCAATTAACTTGATTCTAAAAGATAACATTCTTTTGAATTAATTCATTGCAAAACTAATCTTCACTGCGATACTGATTTCGTGCAATTATCTCTTGGCTATGCATTAGACTATCCACTGGCGATGAGAATTCAATTCGATTCTATATTGTGTACATGGCTGAAGCATGTTCAGAGCATTAAATTCAGTAACTCTGGAGATTGTATAGAGGACTTTCATGTTTTCAGTCTGAACTTGCTGACCGCAACAGAACTTCCCAATTTCCAATTTCTCACTCCGAAGCCAGTACACAGATTCCGTACGAGCTCATCGTTTTCTGGATATGATTCCAAGTGTTCTTCATATTTGAACAGTTGCATGCTGCTGGCAGTGCCTATTCCTGATGGGTATACCATCCCAGAGTCAGATTTCAAAATAACAGCAGCATGGCTTGGAGAGTACTTTCTGAACATGAACTACATGTTGGTCTTAGGTAGCAGCAAAGCTGCAGCCAGCATCTTTGTTTAGGACTAAATGATCATACTTAATCATAAGCAAAAAAGCATGGATTGCCACTGACATGTTTCTAGGACTGTCTGAACTTGGGATTGAGCTGAATATGCCGGTTCCTCATAGGAATTCAGCTACTTTCTTTGTCAGTGAGGAGGTTGAAGGGTTGCATGTGAAGGGCTTTACCTGCTAGTAGTAGAGTATTCATGGCAGTTATTCCAAAATGTGTCGCAGATAAATAACTATGCAAAAAAATGTTCACTGAAAAGTTGCTGGTTCAGTCTTCAGAGACTAGAACCCAAGCCTGAAAGCTGTGTTGCACTCTTTTGGCAACAGAAAAATCGCTCCTCTGGAAAAGGAAAAAAAAAGTATGATCGATTCTTGGCACAAACACTTCCCTGCATCTCTACATTCATGTGCTTTCATAATCCGAAATTTATCAAAATGTATGTGAAAAGACTGAGACACTAACTAGCACATTACATGTTCATGCAGAAATGAACTTGTCTGAAAGTTTACAGTACTCAAAATTAGAGTTTACTATGAAATATCCCTACTCTCTTGGCATATAAGCTTTCTCACGCATCTGGAATCACAGTGATCGATCAATGGGCAAAAATAACGAAAACACAGTTTTAGTGAACCTCACCAAAGGTGCAGCTAGAGCCATCATATCATCTCAAGAAAAGCAAGCATGGATGAATAAAGGAGCTATCATACCCTGACAGAAAACTATGAGATTCAGAAGGTGTTTCGTTACAGTACTAATTAGTAATATGCCTATAGTACTAGTAAATCATGTCCAAATACAGCAACAGAAATTCATCAATACAGAAAAAAGCTGACCTTTGAGAGATTCAGTAAGGAACTAGCAGACCTACAACACATTTAAACAGAGAAAAATAGATTGATCGAGTATATCAGTTTGAGAACTGAAAATCCAGGTTGTAATTGTAACTGGTCTCATATTTTGTTGTTGACTTGGAGGGAATAGACATTCAGTTTTTAACCTACCTCATTCGGACATTTTGGTGAACACCTATAGGGGATCCACCGGCAATGTCGGAGCAAGCCAACGAACACCTTCGATCGGATTCATCAACTTGGCAATCACGCCAACTGGAGCGCCCGGACCGGCCCGCGAATTTTACGGGAGGGATCGAACTCGCGAAAAAGGAAAGCCACCGGCGTCGAACTGGCTCGATGGCTTAATTGCGACGCGCTTTTCGCGCGGAATTTCCAAAAACAACTCCATCTCCTCCTCCCCGCTCCATCGCTGCTGGATAAAAAGGCAGGGAATCGCCACCCAAACCCAAACCCTAGTAGCGTCTTCCCTCCCCCGCTCGGCTCCTACGAAATCCCCCTCTGCTCTCCGCTCCATCCTCCTCCGCCAGCGCCGCCGCCATCGATCGAATCGCGCCCTAGCACTAGCAGTCAGCAGGGCGTTGATTGGATCCGCGCGGCGGAGATCTCCATCCCTCTCGCCGGAGATGGCCGTCCCTGGAGCAGAGGAGGAGGACTCCTTCTCTCCCAGCAACGACCGCCTCGTCGACCGCTACCTCCGCGCGAAGATCGACGGCAAGTTCAGCGGCCTCGCCAAAGCCGCCTACTTCGTCGACGCCGACGTCTGCTCCGCCCGTCCCGAGGAGCTGGTCCGCAATCACGGCATGCCCGCGTGCGTGCAAAGCAGAGACGCCGCCGATTGCAAGCAGTTCTACTTCTTCAGCCCGGCGCGCTTCGTCGGCACTACCTCGGTGAAGAAGAGGTCGAGGACCATCGATGGCACCGGCGAGATGGAGTCATGGCACGCCGAGGGCCGCCCGAAGCCGGTGGAAGGGAGCGCCGCCGGTGGCTTCGTGACCAAGTTCTCATACCATGTCAGGATCGGGCCCAAGAAGATCGTGGAGAAGCCTGGGTGGATCATGGCCGAGTACAGTTTGAAGGACACCGGCCCTGGAGACACGGTCCTCTGCAAGGTTTACAGGTCGCCTCGTGGCCATGGGCGCTCCAAAGCGTCATCTTCGTCGAGCTCGACCAAGTCTGGATGCAAGAGGAAGGCGGCGGACGAACTCGAGGAGGCGACATCCAGCACGCGGCCGCGCATGACCAACCAAGAAGATGGCGATGCCAATGCGATGATGTTCGCGGGTGACCTTGAGCGCGACCTGCAGTCAGTTGAGCACCACGAGATGGTGCCGCAGTTTGGAGAGACGCATATCGTGGAGGAAAGCCAGCTAGAGCCGCAGCTTGGAGAACTGCAGACTTGGATGATGACAGACGTTGAGGATGACGGTATACTCCAAGTCCCAGACGGCAAGGACCCTGAGGCGTTCTACATGGGTGTTCTGTTCGGCGACAAGGAAGAGCAGCAGAACGCCGCCGTCCAGACTGTGTACGGTCCGCTCAACGACGGCGACGTGATCGCGGCCCTCGCCACCGGTGTGACGCTTGATGAGCTGCTCCTCGACAGGCCATCCTGCGCGCATCCATTTGGCAACCTTGGCATCCCCTGCACCTGAATCTCTGGCGACATGGTTGGAAGAGCGCATCCGCTCCCCTGCATCACGCCAGGCCCTTGTGTTCATGATTAGTCAGTTTTTAGTTTGATTGAGTCATGAACTGACGGTCTCTGCTGCATCCCCAGCGACACCTTATGTAATTGTCTAATTGGTAATGAAAGAAAACTATAAAGTCAAGATGATCAATCTATATGTGATGCAGCAACAATTGGCTTGATTGTTTTCTTTTTTTTTCATTTATTTCTTGGTTGTGACTCATTATACTGATCCCCTTACATTGACGCCAATGACTTAGTTCGTCCACTGCTCTGATTGTTAATTCTCGGGAACTAGGTGCAGGCAATGTAGCTTGTAACTGGTAACTCTGATTGTTAATTACTGGGGATTGTTTCATCGTGCGATCAATGTTCCCTTTTAGGACTTGGTGGGTGTCATGTGCATCATCCCTGCCTTCTGTCAGACGACTTGACGAGGTGATCTTTCTCATCTGAGGAATTGACCCAGTATCATCTCTCATCAGTTTCTTTCTGTTGCTGAATCTTGTCACGGGACCCCCGCGACACCCATCATGCTCCCCGTGGGGAACGAAGGCGCGGTCGTCAGGATGGACACGATCATATACGGTGACGACCCATCGGCCTCCCGCTTCGTGGCGCTCCGGTTCGTGCCTGGCACCGGCGGCTGGCACATCGTCACGGTTCGGCCTATTTTGTAATGGGCACTCGCGTGTGGGTCTCGCAAGGGCACCTTCTCTCTGGACGCCAAGAGGGGCACCTGGTGAGCCGAGTTTCCCGAGGAGCTACGGCGGCTGCAGGGCCGCGCGCTGTTCGTGCCGGAGCTCGACGCGGTGGTCGGGCTCACGCCAGGGGACGACGGCCGGCTGCTATGCGCGTACAGATTCAACGAGAAAGGGGATCCTGACCTGTCGTGGCAGCACACGTGGGCGGAGACGGTCCCCTGGGGACAGTGGCGGAGCTAGGATTCTTATATAGGGGGGTCCGGCCAAAATTTTCGCCAAGCTTTTCACTTACTATCTAAGCACCAAGTATTTGCAACGTGGAATTTCATAACCATATTACATAAAAAGGTTGCACAAAAAGTGTGTAGACTAAATTAACCTTATTTATTTTAGTGGCACATATATACTAGATACATGGATCATCGGTTTCTGGTGCATCAGGCACATTTTTTTATCTTTTTGTAATACAAAGATGAAATCGTCTTTAATTAGTTGATGTTTATTCATGGTTATCTTTATTAAAGAGCTGTTCTAGAATTAGTATCTGCAAAAGATACAAGAACTAAAAGTTATTTGGAAAACACAGCACGCAAAAAATCTCACCTTGTCCCTACTCTTGCAGTTTCAGTAGGGCAGGGGAAGTAAAATCGTTGGTCACCACCGTGCTGCTCAGCTGGGATAGAACGCGGCGCGCGGGCATGTGGCTATGACAGTGCGGTAGGTTAAGAAGAATCGAGGGAGTCTAGGCTAGGACCGTGCATGCGATGGAACAAAACGTATAGAGAACAGTTTAGGCATCAACTGTAGGATCCAGTCTAGATAAAAACAATGGATGGAAAGCTCAGAGGCCAGAGAACAATAGGGCTCAACGATAGTAGGCCAAAGACTAAACCTGTAAGATAAGGCCACAGGACCGTAATTAACTACTTAGACCCAGATTACTACTACCTATTTAGAGTTTGCTCCGTCATTAGGGGGGCGGGGGGGGGGGGGGGGGGCATGGCCCCTCCCTGGCTCCGCCACTGCCTGGGGATGCTACAACAGCAAAGGCACTCGTCCGACGACGGAGATAGTGGGTGGACCTGGCGTATCTGGGCAACGGTAGGTTCTGCATCTGCAGGACGACCAACATTTTTGAACGTAACAGGAGCCCGACCGGTGCAACTTCAACTCGTACTTGATGTTGGAGCTGCGGCGCTTGCCTCACGGGGAGCTTGAGGTTACATGGCATGTGGCCACAAGGGACCTGCCGAGGACTCTACTTCCTTCAGTAGAGTAGGGTGTCATTTTGACAAAGGAAAGAGAAATTGTGTATCAAACAACTAACAATTTCTCTCTCTGTTCCCGCAATCATGTCGTTCCGACCAAACATTACGAGCCATGGCCAGTACAATTGTACAAAACTTACAGAACAGTGGAGTATACGAGAGAAAATTGTTGAAGAGTAAGCATGAGTGATCATGACCCCTACACACGTAGCAAAACATTTATTAAGAGTAGATACTTCTAGTTAAGGCGTGTCTATCACATCAAAACATCTGTAATGTTAAAAATATCTATCAACTCATATATATAAATGATATGTCTCATGAAGTATATGTACACATGAATGATATGCCTTGGCATATGTCAATAATTATATGATCAAACTAATTATATACGTTTTCAATGCAATATGAAATTATTTTGAAAATTGCATTTAGTATGAATTGTTTGAATTTTATTCATGATAGCATGTGTCTGAAAATGTAAGTAAATTAGAGCTGATTGGACACAATTGTGCAAAAAATTAAAAGATAGATTGTTTTATACACTCGTAGTTATAGTCTTGTATATCCCGTAAAACAGGTGATATATTATTACTAACTAGTTACATGCCGTTCGCTGCACCGCGACATAAAATTATGTACATAACTTACAATATGTTTTGATCAGTGCATCGGGGAACATCTTGCAGCATCAAGAATCTTTGCTAACCTTAAAGTGTGATCAGGCTAATGATGCCACTAATGGCACTATGACAGTGGTCTGGCAGAATCCTCAGTCGAAAAATAACGATTTCAAGTGGATGAAATATTTGGCCCACATCTAACAGAGTCTACGGCCCAAACATAGGCCCATTAACGGATCGAAAAGGCCCGTCTGTGAGCCGGTTTTTCATCCCTGGCTCCGGTGAAACGAGAGTCAGACGGCGATCACTACGCCACCCCGGCGACGAGGCCAGCAACAGCGCGACGTGGCCGCCTAGGCCCGGATCTTGGTGTCTGTTTGTGCCCTTTGACTCGGTCTTTTCCTTTTTCCCACGAATTTAGTTAGAGTTTATCACCCGCCTCATTACTAGAGCGTGCGATTTTTCTTAATCTGGATGTTACCTTGAGTTAGTGGTCTACATGATTCCATAGCACTTTGGTTCATCTATACAAAAAAATTGCACCGGGTTAGGCATCGATCGATCCGAGTATGATTGTGGGTGCTCAGCTATGCCGGGGGTTGGGTCGGCTCAAACATTTTTCTGTAGAAATATGAAGTATGGCCGATATCTTAAACTTGAGATGCAGCAAGGATTGGACCATTCAATTGTGGTTCTCATATGCTCACCTATGAATAGGTTTTATGAATGTATGATTCGATGCAGAACCAAATTTAGATAAGGTAAGTGCGCAAGTGCGAACTTGGGGACAGAGTACTGAGTACAATGCCATTTGATTTTGTTGAGCTGTAAGAAATACCTTAAGCACACTATAGATGGAAGGACAAAATCACCTAGAATAATAAAAATGTCACCTTCGCCACCTGCATGTGTAGTGTTGAAGCAAAGCTATAAATTGCTTGCCAGATTAAGGATAAATGAACAAGTTTTCCAAGTTGCTACAGGTACCTATGTATTTCGTAGATTCTGTGCTATCCCTAGTCTAGGAACTGGCAACATCAATCTTGGTGTTGATTATATTTGTTCTCTCATGTTCGTCCTTGTGTTATCTTACTTCCACAAATGATTTTGGCTCCTTTTGTTTCTTGTGTTATTCATACACGTGAAGTTAGTGGATACTAGAAACTGGTGGATTTGGAACGGTTGTTGTGCCATGAGGATTTGATCTGGTATTAGTATTATCATTTTTCCTGATGCAGAGGTTTTTATATGAGATGGAACAAGCAGGACCCCCTAGATCAAGGTCCAACTGCCCAACAGAGCTTCCGGTCCTGGTTCTTTCGCAATTCCCTTTGTACTCCGCCTCTATTCGTTTTGGGATAGTATGCCTGTATGCTGTATTGGAGCTTCTCCCTACTGCAGCATCATTTGCTCCTCCAGTGCCATGTTTATAGCTCCTTGATGTTACTTTTTTCAGCTTATTCCATGGTGAATCCTTTCCCTTCCTCGACAGTGTTCGCTGTCACTGCTAGCTCCTGTGGTGAGTGACTTATCTTTTCACATTGAGGCACTTGCTTCTTGAAGAAACCATTCTCTAGTATCACTTTCACACTGTCTGACCTGTCTTGTCCCGGTGCCATCAATGAGCCTGTGGGTTATCAATTGCTGGGTTCACTCGGAGAGAGCCATGCCTGAAGAGTTCGTGAACATGGATGCAGACATCTCAACACACAAGATAATTTTGTGCTCACTGCTTCTTGTTGTTGTCCTCTAGATGCTGGCTCATTATGATTTTGTAAGTGGACAAGCAGGATTGTGGAGTTTTTGTTTCATGAATTGAACTTTAATAGTATTGTATTAAGAGAAATGCAACCCTTTAATCTACTAAAAAACAGATGGTCCATGTTAAATTGGGGGACCTACTGCCTATGCATTTATCATAGTCTTTGTGTCTTGCTCTGCTATGTCATTACTTAAGTTAAATTTATATTTTAAATCTTTTATGCACAATTTTACTTCTTCTCTTTTCCCAACAGGTTCCTTGATGGGATGCACAAAGCAGATACACATCATGGCCAGAGCCAGACCTCCCACGAGAGCTTGCTGATCTAGTCCTCTCCTGCATACTCTGATCATGTCCGCTATTGAGCTGTATACCACCCTTGGAGCTTCTGCTCAACCCAGCTCCGCCTGTCCCTACCCTTTCCATACTTAGCGCTTTGTGATGGTACCTTCTAGCTTGCACCACTGTGAATCCTTTCACTTCCTCCATAGGGCAAACTACGACAGCTGCAGCAGTGAATGACTTGTCTTTCAACATGGTAGCACTTGCTCCTTGAAGAATCTGTCTTGCCTCTGCCCTGTGGAATGTCAATGACTGGGTCTACTCTAAGGGAGCAATGGCCAAAGAATTCTTGAACATGGATGCAAACAGGTCAATACACAAGATAATTGTGTGGTCACAACTCTTTTGTTGCTTCCATGATTAAAATGGGACCTCTGCATACTGTTGCTTTTTATCGGTCGTGTGCTGACTCATGGTTTGTAGGTGGAGTCGGCAGTAAAGGACATCCCAAAGACATGATTTTCTATGAAGTTAAGCTATATGCCATAGATGAGTTTTCAAGGAGTGAGGACCTTTTGGCAATTGATGTTAAAAGTGGTGACCCAAGCATCTTCCAGATGGAGCACATCTTGGGTTTGCATTAACTTTGTGCTGGAATTGTGTCTCATACACAGATTTCAGGTTGAATCTTACAGTGCACTGCTTGTGGAAATGATAATCTTAGGTATTTGATCTGACAAAGAGCCTACATTGATTGAGCAAGTGAGTATAGAAGTTAAGGTGTTTCAGGTAGACATCCATTCTAAGCAATGGGTGGTTAGGACAAGCGTGGGTGATGACCAGGTATTGTTTGCTGGCAAAGGTTACTCCCAATCTTTCTATTATCCCAGTACAAGCTAAAGGGGAATCGTATGTTCATCCTGGTGGATGATGACACTTGTGACTGGTTCTAGAAGAGCAAGGCATGTCCTTATGCAGTATATGACATGACTGATGGAAGGATCTACCCAAGGGCAAAAATACACCAGCAATGTGGCTTTTCTCTCAATGATCTTAGAAATGTACTTGTGTAGAATCTAGAGTGTATAACGAAATATGGTGTGCTTATAGTAGAACGTGTTCAGCCTAATAGTTGTTTTTTAGCCTTTATCATGTCTTGTATATCCTAAATTTTGCTTGTAAATATGAATGAGGATGCACATATTCTGAACCTGGATAATAATTTTCTTTGATTCTATATTGCATACGTAACTGAAGCAAGTCCAAATTTTTAGTTTTACGTTTGTTTAAGGCTTTGGTGCTTCAACTGTTTCGAAGGAAACTGACAATCATGCACAAGGCAGTAGCAAAGATTTAGCGTCAAGTGCAGGATAAGAACAATTTTACTAACGAACTGAAAATCCAGCAAAAATATTTCTTGCATATAATGTTAAACAGTTGCATCCCATTATTATTACTTGTAAAAGAAAATAAGGAAAGGAACTTGCATTGATGGGCTGTAATAGCCAGCTGGCCCAGTCCAACTTGACCATCACGCACCTGCCAGCTCAACTGGGTCTAGCCCTAGCTAGCCTCGGACCGGATCTAATTTTAATGGGCTATTCCCCTTCCTCCGCTTAAATCTCAACGCCGGCGCACCCCCCGCGCCAAACGCATCAATCCCCTTCCTCCGCTCTCCTCGCCTCCCGGCCCCCGCAATCCTCTGCGCCCCCGAAACCCTAGCAGCTCGAAGCTCCCTGCTCTGCTCCCCCGAGATCCTCTTCCAGCGCCACCGCCATCGATCTAGTCTTGCCCTAGCACCAGCGGGTGTTGATTGGATCCGCGGGGCGGAGATCTGCCCCTCTCGTCGGAGATGGCTGTCCCTGGAGCAGACGACGACGACTCCTTCTTGCCCAGCAACGACCGCCTCGTCGACCGCTACCTCCGTGCGAAGATCGACGGCAAGTTCAGCGGCCTCGCAAAGGCCGCCTACTTCGTCGACGCGGATGTCTGCTCCGCCCGTCCGGAGGAGCTGGTCCGCAATCACGGCATGCCCGCGTGCGTGCAAAGCAGAGACGCCGCCGATTGCAAGCAGTTCTACTTCTTCAGCCCGGCGCGCTTCGTCGGCACAAACTCGCTGAAGAAGAGGTCGAGGACGATCGACGGCACCGGCGAGATGGAGTCATGGCACGCCGAGGGCCGCCCGAAGCCGGTGGAAGGGAGCGCCGGCGGCGGCTTCGTGACCAAGTTCTCGTATCATGTGAGGATCGGGCCAAAGATCACTGAGAAGCCCGGATGGATCATGGCTGAGTACAGCTTCAAGGACACCGGCCCTGGAGACACGGTCCTCTGCAAGGTTTACAGGTCGCCTCGAGGACCTGGGCGCTCCAAATCGTCATCTTCGTCGAGCTTGACCAAGTCTGGATGCAAGAGGAAGGCGGCGGACGACCACGAGGAAGCGACATCCTGCACGCGGCCGCGCCAGATCAGCCAAGAAGAGGGTGACGCTAATGCCATTCTGTTCGCCGGAAATCTCGAGCGCGATTTCCAGTCTGTTGAGCGCCACGCGGTGGTGTCGGAGTTCAGGGAGACGCAGCATAACGTGGAGGAAATCGTTCAGCTTGAGCCGCAGATCGTGCCGGCGAACGTTGACGGCATCATGGCGCCTGGGGAGTTGCAGAACTGGCTGATGACAGACATGGAGGGCGACGGGACGACACTTCAAGTCCCCATCGGCGAGGACCCTGATGCTTTTTACATGGGCGTTCTGTTCGGCAGCAATGAGGAGATGCAGAACAAGGAGGAAATCCAGCCGGAGCAGCAGATCGTGTCAGCAAGCTTCGATGACGTCACGCCTGTGGAGGTGCAGGACTGGATGATCACAGAGGTGAAGGAGGGCGAGGACTTTGAGGCATTCTACAACAGATTTTGGGCTGGTTCTTTCGGCGATATCGAGCAGCAGGACGCCGGCGTTCCAACGGTGCACGGTCCCCTCACAGACGCCGGCGTGATCCCAGTCCTCGCCACCGGTCTCACTGTTGATGAGCTGCTCCTTGACAGTCCCTCGAAGCCCTGCCTGCATCCTGGTGGCAGTCTTGGCGCTGTCTGCATATGATCCTGAGTCCTGACTGACGACATGCAGGAGCTCGTCCTCTGCACCACGCTGCTGTATTATGATGTTTAGCTGCACGATCCCTATAACAGTGCCTACATGGATTGTGTAAATCCAGCGCCAGTTCATGGCACGCCTGGTCTTCGGGCTTCATGCCCTACTGTTCATGATTAGTCAGTTTTTAGTTTGATTATGTCATGAACTGACGGTCTCTGCTCCATCCCCAGCGAGACCTTATGTAATTATCTAATTGGTAATGAAAGAAAACTACAACGCTAACATGATCAATCTATGTGATGCAGCAACAATTGGCTTGATTGATTTTTTTTTCATTTATTTCTTGGTTGTGATTCATTAGACTGATCCTCTTACTTTGATTAGTTCGTCCCCTGCTATGACTGTTAATTCTCGGGAACTAGGTGCAGACAATGTAGCTTGTAACTGGTAACTAGATTGATAACTTTTAGTCTTGGGAATTAGATGCAGACAATGTAGCATTGTTTGCCGTACTCGAACATAAATTTTAAGGAATTGTTTGCCCAGAATTCTTCATCGTCAGATCAGTATTACCTCTCAGGAATCCGTTCGATTGATCATTGCCTGCCTGCCTGCGGTTCATGCTCACCAATCCCTGTTGAGTTGTTCATCTGCTGCGGAGATAAAGATACAGGTTGGTTATCTGACAACAGAGAACACTATACTGTCAAACGACCTGGTCAGATACTCCCCAGTGCCATGGAGCAAAAGCAGCTTGTCGGAGAAAAGCCCTGTCTTTGCATGTTCTTAAAATTCCTCCTGATCTTTTATGTGACGAAATGACCCTATTTGTGCAGCCCCTCATACATAGCATAGCAGGACGCATGCTAAATTTTGGCACATACATAGCATAGCAGGCGGCTTCCCTGAGTCAGCAACGGATCTACATTGTCTGAATCACGGAGCTCCTCATGGCATCTCCTGCTCCCTCTGATCCAAAGCTGGAGACTTGGATTTGATGCAGAGCGAAGCTTAACCCCAATTCATGTCTACGAAACTGTTAGCTCGATCTGATAAATTCTTCAGAATCTCATTGCTCGTAACTGATCTTCATGGAATCGTATGGTTCAAATACTGAATACATCTTACACACACACACACACACACACACACACACACACACACACACACACACACACACACACACAGACACAGACACAGACACAGACACAGACACACACAGCCACACACACACACACACACACACACAAAATACTGCATACATCTTGTTTTTGTAAAGCTTGGCTCGGCCAATGGCTGGTGTTACGCTACATCTTTTCTTGCCTGCACCTTTCTGCCGTCTTGTGCCCCATGCCGGCGCTTCATATCGTCAACAAAAACAGGATGCCTTAAAGCAGGCAAAGGATGGCAGAAGAAATGCATCATAAAATGACCTCTTGATAACTGGCCTTATTAGAATTTACAACTTTATTTGCACTTGCATCTACATAAAACAAGACCTACATTACTGCATGCACATGCCTTTTATCGCCCAACTAAAACAACCAAATACACACCACAGTAGGAGGCTAGGAGGCACGGCACGGCCAATAATACACTGCCATGCTGACCGAAAGTATCGGAAATGGTTCCTAAAAATGTACAGAACCAGGAAAGCTACGGTAGCTCCTTCCAAATAATGTAGAAGAATTAGAAGAACTAGCAGCTCCTTAGAAGCCGCTTCAGATCCTGCATGCGTGCTGGTCTAATCTAGTTTCCACTGAACTCCACCTGCAAAATACAATGGCAAGTACAGAGTAACAGAGGTAAGAAATAAGAATGAATGGTGGTGTTGGCAAAGAAAGTGACCGGTGATGTTTGTTACAAGTGTAACCAACAAAACAGGCAATGTTGGTCTCAAAAAAAAAAGGGCAATGCAATATCACAGTGTTTCATTGTCAATAGTGCATTTCTGTTGGAATACATGAAACGTAGCTTGCAGATCTAACTGTTTCTGCTAATCTGCAACAGATTTACTATGTTTAGAACATTTGCATTATTATTGGAATTGCATAAACCCAATATATACAAGAGGCACTATTGCAAACTTGCAAGCATTTGGTTCTATCAAACTAACTTCATACTGAGGCAGGATCAAGCCGATTCGCTAGTCAATAATAAGAGCATTCGAAAGATAAAATCTGTACCTTGGCCTCCTCATGAGCAACTTTCATCCTCCGGTACTCCTGTTGTGCCCGATAGGAACGGAACAGAGCTTGGACACGTACCACTGATCTATTAAATCTGTCCTCAGCTTGTTGCCGACCAATTTGGAAGTAGTCCTCTTCAGCAGTGCTTGCCGGTTCTGCATCAGTTGTCATTGCAACTGCCATTCCAGTTGCAATGCCACGCAAACCTTTTCTCTTTTTTCTCCATCGCAAAATTGCTTTCTCCACAACTCCAACAGACCATATTACTTTGCGGTACTGCCTTCTCTCTCGGTGACCTCGGTATGCAGCCTGAGCAGATATTTGCATAGTTAAACTACAAAATGCATGTAATACACACACAAGATAATAAAGGCACAATAACATAAAATTGTTATCTAAGAGTATTGTCAAAGTGTTAAAATGGCATCAACCCCATAGGGGGTGGGGATGGGGAGTAACAAAAGGAAACATGTGACAAATCATGCAGAAGCTTACTTGTATTTTGATAACTTGTCTTCGCATGTTCATAAAGTCTCTCCTTGTCTTCCATGTGCGGTAATGACTTTGTATCCGCGCTGCAGCTCTCATCACTTTCTTTCTATTGTAGTTCCGAAATGCATGTTGAATCCTCATAGCAGCAACTATCGCAGCTGCTTCAGCCTCAGGATTGGCCAGTTGAATTTCTTTTGATCGAAGCTTAAGTGTTCGCTCCCTGAGCGCTGCTTGGATATTATTTGCAGCATCAGCAGCATTCCGGTAGGCTGCTAAGGATTCTCTTAAGCAAAGTTCTTGTTCACTAAGAGTTTCAATTTCCTTGGGTTGTTGTTTTATTGATTTTGTTCTGAATGGCGATCGCCCAGTATCCTTGGACAGTGACATGGCCTCGAAATGAGCAGTCAAACCCTTCTCAGCAAGATATGCAGCTAAGCCATCATAACCTCCTCTTGCTGCCAGATCAGCAGCAGTGTATCCACCAGGGGCTTCAGGAGTAGGATCTGTAACCAGGCTTGGATTTGCTCCAGCAGACAAAAGAGCAGCAACCATTTTTTCCCTAGCGAAACAACAATTAAAATATATGTTACCACCAGATGAATGTAAAAATATACACTGAAAGTGAATGCCAACAAAAATTTGCCTGATGTCACCAATTGTCCATTCCTACAGTAGTACAGTCACCTCTAATGGCAAACAACAAGAGGTCACTATAGCTAATGGAAAACATGATTTTCGAGATCTGGATTCAAGACATCCCAGCATAGCAGGCTCTTCAAAACAAAGTTTGACCCCCCAATTTTACCAACTGGCATCAGTTTCTTGTTAGTTAGCTTCTTTAAATTCTATATACTCCCTCCGTATTTTAATTAATATCGTCGGCTAGTTCAAATTTACACTACCGGACGACATTAATAAAATTACGGAGGGAGTACATAAGCACATCCCATCACAAATGCAAGAAATTATTATTTCCACATTTTTCTATTTTTCGTGTAATCAGCAAGATGACTCAACAACTTATTTGTCAGAATTCATACAGCACACTCATCGGTTTTCTCATCTTATATTATCTATATTAATCAGCGAAAGAAAGGAGGAAAAAATTCAGAAAATAGGATACCTCCCAAAGTATGCAGCCCAATGCAGAGCTGTCCAGCCAGAAGAATCACGAAAATCCAAGGAGAATCCAGACAAGGAAAATAAGCGAATAGCCCAAGTATATCCTAAGAAAGAACAAAGATGAATAGGTCCTTGTCCTAGATCATCACTGCCAGTTGACTTATGGCCTTCAACTATTTTTTCAACAAGCCACTCTTGCAATCTATTTCGCAACACTAATTCAAGCAAGCCCTCAGTAGCAGCAACACAAGGCCCTTTAGAATCAGTAACAAATTTCATCAGATTCATCCATTCCTTCTCTGTCGATGCTGATAAGAGATTGGAAACTTTACTGCCTTCTACAAGAAACTTTGGTGCTAGCTTTTTCTTGTTCGCAGAGAACAACAAACGAGCTAGTCTCATCTGCATTTGAAGCTTTGACTTGTTGGGCTCGTCATCAACAGAGCTTAACTCACTCTCCAATGAAGTTCCAGGCATTGTACGATAATCAAAACTCAAAACCTCACTGATAGGTGTTTTCCCATCCAAAGTCAAATAAAGATTCACCCGTCCAGGAGTATGTGGTGTAGCTACGAATCGGTAAACACCAGATTGAACAGTGTCTGCAGCAACACATTTGTCACCAATGACACAGTGGAGATTGGTAAGAGTCACGTTCCTGTACTGCTCATGGAAATGTCCAACCACCAGGACCTACAATCAAAATATTGCTGCCGTTAACAATTTGCAGTTTGAAGGTTGAAAAATCTAGAAGCTCCGATGAATCGTGCATGTGAATTTTTTGATTATGCATTTAGTCAGTACATTTTAGTTATTGAACGGACTACCCAACTAAGAGGTACCTCGTAGATTGTTAAAAAATTAATAATGATTTGAGTAATTGATAACAGATGGAGACACCAGAAGATTCACCAAGAGAACCGAACAATTCAAGACAGTAAAACTAAAGCATTAAAATTCAGCAGAGGGTTAAAGGGAAAATAAAACCTTTGTATTTTCTGTACAATAAGCCCATTCTGGGGAGATCTCAGTGATGCGAAAGATCCTTTCATTGGTCATTGGTTGAGAAGTGGGTATGGCTGAGCTTCGATTATCCCCTAAAAGTAGACTATCATCTTCAAAGTACTTCCAAAGTCCAAGACTGTTCTGCCTAGCAGGCACGTCATTAGGGATGTTACCATTTGGTGGAGTTTTCACCAAAGAACTTGCAAGTTGCTTTGATTGAGAATCAAGATCTGATGTCAACAAAAATGGAGACTGATTTGCATGATGCTTTGGAACCCCAAAGTAACTTTCAGTTACTTGATTGAGGTTAGGATTATAAGCATAAGCTTCTGAATGCACATCAACTGTTGCAGAAAAGATAGCCTGCAGAAAAGTGAGCAATGCATCTGATTCATCAGCATAGATGAACTCAAGGAAAAAGACAATCAAGATTTTACACCAATGTATAGTTACACCAATATTGCATAGATATACAAGAATGCAGGATCATGCATAATAAAATAGAGATCTTTATAACTAAGGTCTCCCATGTATTGAAGATAAATTACACTAAACATGAAACCGAAAATTAACTCTTAACATTTTTCAGATTCATGTTACATATAATCATATCAGAAGGATAACCATTTGAGCATGTAGTTGATATTTTATGGCACACGTGAATGCAAGAAAGGAACCAGTAAGAAAGGCAAGTGGACACCTTGATTCCAGAGTAACGATCGACACCTATGCTATTGAATTTAAAGCTATGGTTTAAGCTTATCTTAGGAATAAGGAAAACTAAGACATTTTCAAAAAAAAAAAGGAAAACTAACATAGTGAAGAAAATTAAGGGGCACTGTTACAGTGAGTTCAGGATGTAATGACTAAGCTTAACAGGAAGGGATACAGCTGTGAGTTTAGTGATGTAATAAAGACATAACTTTAGTCAAGATGTCAGCAATGTGTAAAATTTGAAGACCATATACTGCACTTGCTCACTTAAAATACTTTTGTAAAAGAATATTATAAGAAGAAGAATTAGGGCCACAACAATAGTCAATTCAACAATGTAAAGAAGAAAAAACATGTGCTTCAAGCATGTTATATCACAGTTCAAAACTGGATGTTACAGTGGCACACTAAGCCTAAGGTGAAGGTCACTTACATTACTTGTGGTATTGGTACAGATGACGTTATTATTTCCAGAATCACTCGTTCCGTATTTAGTTTGCTGATTGGGTGTCAATGATCCGCCTGTTTTATAAAATAAGCAGGATCAGATCTCTACAAATGCAGAAAAAAAAATTCTGCAAACTTATCCAAAAAATCCCACCACAAACAGAAGAATCGTTTTTCATGGAGGATTCCAAGAGGTCAGCCCAAAATGACTCCAGGCTAGAATCAGGATCATCAGTTTCTGCATAATCAACATAAAAATTATATAGTATGAGACACTTAAAAAGATGAAGACATAGTAGTCAAATTTGTAAAACATGCAGCAGGCAGACCTTGAACATTGCAGCATCTATAAGGAATTATAATAAATACAGAAGATTAAAAAAAAAAGGAGGTTCACTTCTTGGAGATTTTATTGACACATTAAAAATTCAATAGGTCATGGATGTAGAAACTATCAGAGTAGATATGTGATCATATATCGAGTAAACGTTTAGAATCCATATGTGTATCTCACCACCAGAAATCACTCGCCCACCATGTGAGTTAATTTCTTCTGGTGCAGCAGCCGTGCAAGAATGCTCGGTCCGAGAATGCTCAGTACGAGCAGAGGCTGAATCTGTTGAAGTCAGAGGAGAGCTGTAATGGATCATATTGATAGGAGGCACTTCTGGAACTACAACTTCTGTGTTTGGAGGTGATATGGCATTTTCCTGGTCAGTAAAAGGTATATTAACAGACTGGACATAGTAGAACTTGTAGCAAGTTGATTTAATGTGTTTGCACAAGAAATATTATGACATGTGAACTGTGTATAAGTTCCCTGCAACTCATATTCAGCAAGGACAAGTATACTTTCATCTCACATTTCCTCATAAAGTGCCATTTCAACCACATGTTCATCATTCTTTACAGGTTTGAATATAATCTCAGGAGAGAATGCTTTTTCAGCCAACAAATTAACAATTAAATTTCAATAAAAATCAAGGACTCCATTGACTCAGATCAGTAGCTAATCCTTATGCATGAAAAGAAACTCCAACATGGACTAGTATAGAACGTGGCCCTTGATTTCCATAGAGCAAGTGATAGGATGAAGCACTAAGTTCATTTACAGCTTGCTAGATCATAGTCCATGGCCAATTGGCAAGAGAAGCTGTGCAGACCCAGCCACTCAGAAGTCAGACCTCCAACAAAATTACAAATCCAATCCAACAATGAGGCAATAAAGAAGAACAAGGAAATCACGCCAGGAAATGGAACATGTTTAACCAAAAGAAGATATTTTTTTCGTCTGTAACATTATCCTATGCAGAAATTTTTTTCTTTAATAAAACCCATATGTTTAACAAGGAGATCATACTACACCTCATCAGTACTACACAAATTTTCTCCCCCAGGAATGAAGAAAAATACTGAAAAGATATTAATTACGAAACAGGAAGAAGAGATTAAGAAATATGTAACCTCTGATGTTTGACGATAATGGACAAGAACTATGCGCTCCAACTCTCTGAATAAGAAACAACCCAGAACCATGTCAAGAAATCATCAAAACATTTTAATCCTATTTAAATCAAATACCAGAATGTACAAAATTGAATTATAGTTATGGTAAAACAGTATAAGGAAAATTACGTCATGAACTCTGCATTTTGCGAGCCTTAACATAAATTTTGTTTTGACAGGTCCATTCAACTCAATTGAACTTAATCTGACAGCTCCATTCTTAGAAAGTAGAAACTACTTGGTTGTCCATGCGATTGGATGGCTACATGTTACAAAACATTACAGAATTCTAAAACATACAACTGAAATTTTTTAGTATATATATTGCTCAACGGTAGTAATGGACTACTGGTATTACAATATCTATTTGATTAATCTGCACCTTTATGACCTGGCCAAATTAAACTATTTAGACCTTTGTTTTTCTTTTTAACAGTTCATAAGATACTTCATGTATTTTTTTTTCAGAAAATAATGTGGCAGTTTCTATCTCCCTACATAGAAATTTAATTCATCATTACATGCACTTCTTGGATGTCTCAGATAGACTTATGCTTGTGGGCAAAGTACAGAAAGGTTCCAAACTAAAATATCTGTTCTATTGCATAAAGTTAATTCATGATATCCTATATCTAGTGCACACTATTTTACACCTTCAAGAATAAAAAAATAAAATATTAGACAACTCTTAGAAGTTACATAACATAAGATTTAGTGGCATAAATATGATACTGGAAAACAAAGCAAACTGCTGGATTCGAAATATTACTTGTCAAGTAGCCAGTAGCATCTGCGAAAGAAATTTGGATCATCCTCACCTCGAGCATAATAGACATGAACCTTTTCTTCATTACCAATCTACAAAATAACATAGTCACTAAAAATGGTGGAGATATTAAAGAACTAGATTGTAATAGCACACAGCCAGGCAATTTCAGTTTTTGCATACTTACCTTTAGTTTTTCATGGGCTTCTTGGACAGTCTTGCCATCCTTCTTTTTCTTCCAATTATGGCCATCTTTACGGAAGTTTCTAACAACTTTACGATCATATAGTACAACAGTACCACCTACTTTCAAATAACGTTACAACTGTGGTTATTTCGGAATGTGTAACCCAATTCTGATAGAAATGTTTTAGGTATGCAATTTCCAATCCTCGAAAGGTAGAATAGTCAAATCTACAAACTTATGTAAATACCTTAGAAGACAGGTATAATGAGAGGCTAAAAATTATGCAAATAACATAGAAGATATAAATGTGCCCCCCGTTGATAAATGCTGTTACAACATAACATATAATATATAGCAATATGCCAATATCTTATTAGAAAAACAGTTCTTGTGACTTGTACATGTGAAAGGCACAGGGCAGGCAATCAAATTAAAGAACAGTGTCAACATGAATAAGTAGTATTGTACCAGAGCAAGTGACATAGACACAAAAAGGAAGAATTTGTGACAAGCAAAATTAAGTATGCATTCAATTTAACCTTAATGAAGGCATTCCAAGAGTGGCAACTAAAAGTCAAACACAAAAACAGGTGTCGAGTCATACTAGATTTATGAACTTAATAAATGCATATTCTTTTATGCCTGGATGATGGTATTTTGATGAGTTAGCTACTAAACGTCTAAACATAAAGGCATTGGCAGAATAAAATAGGTTTAATAGCACAACATACTTCCTGTTAACAAAAAAGAATCAGCCAATCAGGAGAACAGCAAGTTAAGTCAATCAAGTTGGTTTTACACCTGAGATAATTGATTCATCTTATCTGTTATGGATATCAGCACTAGATCATCCACCACATGGTCTCTCTAAACATCGAACCAACTGGTTCTGAAACTCAGGGATATTCACGACTTACAATCATCTCAAAAAAAATATTAACGACTTATTACTTGCTCCAGACACGAAGCAAATTGTTCAGCATAGAAGCTCTAATTTTCATCTTACACTCTGTACTACTACTGCATAAACCTCTATTTTGTCCCCTTGTATTCAAATCAAGTCTAACATTAATTACTGAAACTAAACAAGCACAAGTCTAGGATTCAGCAAGTTGAGGCCCAGGGTTTATGGCAAATGCAGAAATACGTACTCGCAGGCTTGTCGATAGGCTGCGGAATGACTTGGAACTTTGCGTAGTTAGCCAGCACTGCATAGATCTCATTCGGCCGGAACCAACGTGATGCCGCCTCCGACATCAGCTTCTCAAAGTTCAAGTCTATTCACCAACCACCGCCGCAACATACACAAGCAACAATTCAGCGTTAGCAGCAACAAAATTCTAATACCTAGCATATCATTATTATCAGGGAAACGTAGCTAGTCCTTAAGCGTTGCTTTACGCAGAGAAGGAACAGATGAGCCAATAAGCCGAGTAAACCAAACACCAGCGAAGCATTCAATCAAAATCCGAGCACAAAAACACCAACGCGAAAAGGACCCCGAAATCCTATATCTTAATCAGGCATCATTAATGATAAAAGGCAGCCCTAATCATCCCCAAATTACGAAAATGAAATGGGAAACCCTCAGAAGTACAGGAGCAAGGCATCAAATGGAAGTGAAAAAAAAATCACAATAGTTCAAAAAACCCTGGTATGGAGCAAGCAAACCCAGTAGAACTGCAGAATCGCAGCCCCAAAATGAAACAGAACAATAAGAGGAAAAGGAAGGATGGGAACAGTAAAGGCAGCCGCGCTCGAACGCGGCGGGTGGACCTGCGCAGGTGAGGAAGCCGTGGATCTCGGAGGCGACGAGCGGGTCCCGCCCGCCGGTGCCGCCCGCCATGGCTGCGGCTGCCGACCTGCTGGTTTCACACTCTCGCTGCCCTGCGCGTGGTCTCTCTCTCTCAATCGTGGGGAAGGAAGACGACGACAGAGGCCTCAGCAAATTGTGCGAAAAAAAAGTAAGCAAAGGGATGGAAAAGAAAACAAAATAGGGAAAAAGTGCTGGTTAAAACCATAAGAAATTAAATAAATCTCTCTCCTCTGTATGGGCCCATCTGACAGAAGCAGATTAGTGGGTTGTTGGAAGCATGTTTGGCATAAGGTGCCTTTTTGGTTGAGGAGCATAATTTCAGTGTGGAAACTGGCACCAGGGGGGGGGGGGGGCGTCACACGTGGTACGTTTGGGCCCATGCGCCAGTCTCTCATTAAATTACGAACAACGGCCTGTCATTTTCCAAACAATATGTTGATGTTCCATAATATGTTAAATTTTTATTATGCAAGTTTTCGTCCAATCCAATCGGGAGAAAATCAAATCTCACATAGTTTATGGTCTACTCAGAATTAAAATAACTTCCTTCCACATCATCCACAATCCAAAATGTATTAAGGGCAAGAAGCAAGTTCAGACTCAACATAGGTTTTGCATTATGTCTAATTATTCTTTTAGTAATAACCAACGTCAAGATTTCATAATCTCAGGATTAATGTATATGATTGTATGCGTTTCAATCGTATTCAGAGAGAGAGAAAAGGAAAATTAGAAAAAAAACAATTAAATTAAACAGCCGTGAGCATTTTTGTATTTGGCATGCATAATAATATTTACGAGTTGATAACAAATTGATGGACTGAACACATAAAAAACATACTGTATGCAATGGTATAGCTTATATTATGACATGACAAGGGCAAACACTCATAATCATTGTCGTTCAAGTTGGTAAGATTATGCCGCCAAAATCGGCCTGAAAACAATGGACCAATTGATCACCAGATTAAATACTCGTCAACAAAGAGCTTGCCAGCTGGCTGGCATGTGAGTTGGAGGGGCTTTTAACTAGCTAGATTTGAAGACTCTCGCTGATTCCAACCACTAATTAATACTCTAATTGCATCATTATTTAATTTGAAAGTTTCGTATAGTATTGTATTTCAGTTCCCATGGCAATGTGCCAACAAGTGGTGACAACAGTGTTAGCTAGTACTAAATGCACACATGCATTAGTCGTAGCCGTCTCACGCTACTTCGAATAGGAGTTTCATTTTTATTAAATAGGGTGACATGTCATTATTTTTAGATGATGTGAATTAATGAGGAAAGAGAGAAAAACAATTTTATCTAGATGAAATCATATAGAAAACAACAAAAATGAAACTATATGAGGTGTTTTATTTTTCAAATAAATATCTTATTACTTATGTGACAGTTTTAAAAACAATAAAAAGAAACTCACCTTAGGAGTGAGTGAGGGTGTATACGTTCTTCACTGGAGCACAAATTAGACGACACGTAAGGGTGTGAAGCGCAGGGGACAGGGCGCGTGGCTTTCATCAATAGTGCTACGATGAAGCCACACAATGGCGTCACGTCCAGGAAACTGCCCGTGGACTGATGACAGCGAGGTACTACCATTGTTTGCATCTTGGATGATTAAAAAGGTGATTAATTAGTGCATCAGGTGTGCCCGTGTGGGCGTGTTTAGGGACTTAGTATCAGCATGCTTAAACTGGACCAATGACGAGCAAAACTGAACAATAGTTTTATGGTAGTATAATTCTTTTGTCTGCTTTTGGTAGGTGACCTTCTCACGGACTCAAATATCGCGCCGATGTCATGTTTCACATCCTAGACATGCCTTTGATTTTGGTGATGTGGCAAATGAGCTAGGCAAGACTACTATTTCATAGTAACTTGGTGAGTCAGCAAAAGAAAATTCCTGCCGTGCCAATGCGACTTTTTTTTTCCCCTGTGTTTTACGTTTTTTGAGGATTTTCTTTCTATAGCCTCTCTTCAGTACATCATGGCAAACTCGAGATGATGCGCCAGTGCCAACAGGGCTAAGATCATCGAAATCAGCATTTCAACACAATTCATGTTGTACTCCGCAACATGTATGTTTTGACAACTGGAACACAAGGTAAATAAATGTCAGACAACGGAGATTGAAGTCCAATAATGATGATAATCATACAGATAATAATCGGAATTCATAAATAATAACAGGATTTGAATGCCTTTTTCTATACTTAAATGTTCTCGGTGCATGTATACACACAACCAATAATCCTTGGTCAATGGCATGAACGTGGATGTACACACAACCACCGAGAACATTTGAGTTATGTTCTTCTTGAATTTTAATATGCAAAGTTACCTAGTTCCTGCCTAGATGAGAGTTTTTCAAAGAGCCAAAGCAATTGATAGGGACATCTGAAAAGGCAGTGAAAAGGACCCAAATAAAATAAAAATAAATGAAAGCTAATCAAGACAAAACTATTGAAGCATATATATTGATTTGCAGTGTAGTAGATACATTTAGAAGTACATATATTTTTAAGAAAAAAATAACGAACCGGACAGGATAGCTGCCGATTATATTAAAAAAAAGAGAAGGTACACGTGGATTAGTGCCGTGGATGGCTTAATTAAAATGGATATTATTAATGGGT
Source organism: Eleusine indica (assembly GCA_030378355.1). NCBI lineage: Eukaryota > Viridiplantae > Streptophyta > Magnoliopsida > Poales > Poaceae > Eleusine > Eleusine indica. The sequence continues at coordinate 35,433,969 of CM059500.1, forward strand.
TCCTCTTAGCCGTAGACAACGGCAGTCTAGCGACCGGTACAGATGACGACATTGCGTCATTTCTTTATAAACAGAAAAGATAATCTCCAAATTCATACACAACTTTTTTTGGGGGGAGGGATTCATACACTACTTGTGTTTAAGTATAAATGTATAATCCCAACTGCCGCTAACAAATGGGGTGCATTAACTTTAACAGATGGCGTGTGGAACAGGGATCCATACACTATCTTGAATGCAGAGTCAAAAGTGCAGCCCTCATTGTACTGTGCTGGGAAAGCATATTGATCATTGATTAATCCTTGGATGACTACTATTTCGGATAATTCCTCTTTTTCTTGGTTTTATCATGGATTATTATGATTTATGAAAAAGACGATAACCAACCTAATGTACAGTGCCGGCTCTGGAGCATGGCCATGAGTGCGATGGCCTAGGACCCAGCACAAAAAAAGGCCCAGAATTTTGTATAAACATATACTATTAGTTCCTATACTATTCAGCTCAGTGTTTTGCTCAGTCCAAAGTCTCAACATGGAAATGAATAAATGTGTACAACTGTACGTTTTAAAATTATTGTTATTATCAACTTTTTTATTATCTTTGATTATTTATTTTATTTAAAAAAATTAAAAATATCATGTATTTTCTTATGGTTTGTTTTATTACTAGATAAAATTTAAATATAATTTATAACTTTTTATATATGAACAAATTTTTTTAAATAAAACGAATGATCAAAAGTAATAAAAAAATCAATAATAATAATAATTTTAGAATAGAAGAGTACATAGCTTATACAGGTTGTTTCTGAAATCATATTCTTGTTCCCCTCCCATCAATTGTGATCCTGTTTCTAAAATCGGATTAGTCAAAACACAAAACATCAGAGACCATATGTTTCGTAGCTCCTAAATTTGCATCGGTAGCAAATAGTTTTGCAGTAAATCTAATATAATCGTGAATTAGAGTATCAACTATCACACGCAACTCTCTCAATTTCTTAGGTTAAAAAACTCTTATCATGCTTGGAATTTGGAAGTTGAAACCAAAAAAGTTGAAAGAACTAAGAACAAGTATGAAGGCAATTAAATGGTTGAGATTTCATCTCGTTGAACTAATTTACTTAGGTCTTTTATTTATTTACCTTTTTTTGAACGGTCCTCCACCTAATGGTTGAGGTGGCTTCGTAGCACCCCTAAGGTCCCATATTCGACTCTCAGTGAGAGGAAATTTACGGGTTGGATAAAACAAATCTCATCGCTTGTCACCATATCAAAGCATAGGTCTAAGGTTCGGTGCATGTCATAGTCGTCTCACACGGACCACGGTGTCACTGTGTAAGAGTGGGACAAGGGTTCGGATATTTTCTCGACCTGCATAAGAATGTCTTCTTCTTAATAAAAATACCCGAGGGCTGTCTTACCCCGCAAGTCAAGTTTTTTTCTTTATTCACCTTTTTTGTGATATCTTGTGCGGTCATTTTGTGGTTGACCCCTTTCAAATTTCAGATGATCTTGTACTCTAACAAGATCGACTCTTTTTCAATCATATTAGCTCTCTCCTTTTAAAGATTTTTATTGTACTATTAGAATTAGTTGTCGAGAATAAAAATCTGTTAGTACAGATTATTTATGCTGGTTAGTTTATGTGTAATTTTTTTCTACCAACATATTAAGGAACCCAAACATTTAGTTTGTCATAGGGCCTTAGAAAATATAGAGCTGGTCCTGCTAATGTATTAGGAAAATCAAACAAGTACGTCTGCTGCAGTTCTATCCTTGGGCTATAGTTATTTAAGTCGGCATGCATAACTACTATACTAGTTGAACGTTCGAAAACACTAACTACTTCCTTCATTTTTATTTGTTGATATTAGACTGACTTAAAAAACAATAGTCATTTTGAAGAGGCAAATTATCCTTTGTCTCACGTGTACAGTAGCTGAAGGGGGAGGTAAATAAGGTATTCTTCAACAACAATAGGCATCTCTAATTGCAAATCGCCCCGTCGCTACCGCCACTGCCCCGCTACCCCCTCGCGCCGCCATCCACCCCCGCGATCGTCCAGTTCGCCGCCAGCACGACCGATCGCCTCATCGCTCTGGAAGCCGCGTCCGCTCCCCCCTCGCGTCGCCATCGGCCCCCACGCTCGCCCAGCGCGCCGCCGGTCGCCCCGCGCCTGCCGCTCACCTCCACGCAAGGTCGCTCGCCCCGCGCCGCCGCCATCAGCTCGTCCTGTTGCTCGGGCCGCGCCTCGCCGTCGCTGCTGGAGGCTCCGTGCACCTCGCCCTGCTGCTCAAGTCGCTGTCCCCATGCGCGCTCGCGACCCCGCGTCCACGCGCGCCCAGACGCCTCCGTGGTCGCCGAACTCCGCCCGCGCGCCTCCGCTACCGCTCCCGGCGTGCTATGCTCCTACGCGCTTGTCTGCATGCGCTTCGTGGAGGCATCCGATTGGGCCGAGCGAATCCATCGGAGGAGAGAGGGAAGCTAATTTCTCTCCTTCGATGTAAAATAGCTGCCCCTTTGACTCACCTTGTTGGAGACGTTTGGGACATGCACAATAGCTTTTGAAGAACCAAAAATGCATTTGGCTATCCTTGTTAGAGTCAGTCTTAGGATAGTATTTTTAGTTCAAAAAGATAAACTAGAAATCCAGTCCTAATGTCAATAAATAAAATCTGAAGAAAGTATAACAATAACCATCCACATAACGAAGGCAATAAACAATGTTAGATGCAAAGCTAAAGAAAATGTATCTGTTCTATTGTGTCACCACCTTAGAGTAACTTCAGCCAAATGAGTAAATTTAAGCCTCTATTTTTTATTTTGAAGGTCTGATTTCAAGTTATAGAGGCTCAAACGAATTTTTCACTCCAATCCAGGTGACTAAAATTGGCCCTCATCCATCTGCCGATGGGCCCCACTGCACCTTTCTTCCTCCCACTCCCACCTGGTGCGGCACCTCCTCCTTGGCTCGCACATGGGTGCACCGCCGGCCTCCTTCCCTATCGTCGGTCCTCCTCCCCCGCCGCCTCTCCCCTCCTCCCTATGCGCGTGCGTCGCCGCCCCTCCCCTCCTCTCTCGCTCACGCATGCGTTGCCGCCTCTTTTTCCTTCCTCCCCCGCTCGTCGGCGCCGCCTCTTCTCCCTTCCTTGCACGCGCACTGCTCCTTCCCGGCGCCGACGACGTCATCGTCTACGCCAACACCGCGGAGGCCTTGGCCACGACAAGGCCGAGCCTGCTGTCCCCGGTGGCGAGCAGGACGAGCCCCTCGGCACGGCAATCGAGGGACCATCGGTGCGCCCGATGACGACAGCCGGAGCCACGCATGCGTCCTCCGCGCCAATGAGGTTCTGGGCCGGGTCGTGTAGAGGCGATTTGAGCCGCTGCACGTCGCGCCATGTCGGGGGGAGCTCCTCCGGCGGGCCAGATCTACTGGCGAGGAGAGCTCCTCCGGCGTCGGTGGGCGGCAGGAGCAGCTCCGGCGGGGGCATCGGCGGGCGTCGATCGACGGCGCGGGGTGGGTGGCCGGTGACGACGGAAGATCCATTCACGTCGGGAGCAGAGGAGAGGAAGGAGAGGAAAGAAAAGAAAGAAAAGAAAAAGAAATTGTTGGGTCTGTGTTTTGGGGGAGAAATAGTGGCCCTCTATTTTTAGGGGGTTTGTTCCAGAATTTTGTAGGCCACTAAATTTAGTCAGTAGGATAGTCAGTGATTGGAGTGGTGTTTTTTGGTTTGGTTGACTAAAATAGGATTTAGAGTCCCATTTAGTCACTCCACTAGAGTTGCTCTTATGTCAACGGGCTTGCAACCAAGATAAAAGTACTCGGAGGGCTTTCTCCCGAATCCTGTGGATGCTACAGTACTTAGAGGCGAAAAGGGAGCGACACCGGTTCCCGTCCCTCCGCCGGCAGGGGCCGGCGGCCTCCCTCGACTGCGATGGCCTCAGTGGCATATGCGGGTCAGGGAGTTCGTCGGTCTTCTAAAGGCTGGTAGGTTAGGTCCTAGTAGGTCTAGGTTTCCGTGTCCGGTGACGACGTCGAGGCGACGGAGCGATGATGACGTCAAGGAATAAGGTCCTCTTGCGTTCTTCCTCGCCTCGGCGGTGCATCGCTCCGGTGCCGTCGACAAGCGCGTGGAGGTGAGGTACGACCTGTTCGGATCTTGTATAGGAGTTCTGTGACGGAGGTGCTACAGTTTGGTGAGCTCTTGTGTCCTCCGTTCATTTGGTTCTGGGCTTCATGGCAAGTTGTGGGCTTTGAGGAAGTTTGGTGGCGGAATCGAGCTCGACAGCCTCTCGGCGGTGTTGGCTGGCGATGGCGAGCGAGGTTCTGGGATCTGGGAAGCTTGGGCCGCGGCCTCGGTCGATGCGCGACCGCTGACGACTACTTCTACTTCGACTCCTTTCAAAGCCTTGGGGCGGTGGGGTTTCTCCAAATCTACGATAGCTTAAAGGTCTTCGTCGACGGCTCCGTCCGGCGATGACAATCTCCGGCGACGATGGCAAGCAGAGGAGATAAGGACCTTGTTGTAATTTTCTTATCGTTGAGGGGCTTCTCTGCTTTTTAGTTGAACTAGCTGGTCATGTATCTTTTTATGAGTATGTGTCTATGTACGTTTTTCTTATCCAGTAATACAGGTACGTTTAATAAAAAAAAAAAGGGGCTTGCAACCTGAACAGCAGCCTAGCAATTCAGCATTCTTGTTCTTGTAGAGAGGCTGTACGGTTTAGTAGAGAGGTTAAAAAAAAAAAAATTCAGCATTCTTGTTCTTGGTGACCAGTTGCTCTGCCTTCTCGCGTACACCCACTTGATTTGATACGCATCACTTGTCTCCGACAACCAAGCGAACCACTCCCAACGACCACGCCCATCCAACTTCACTTTTGGGTCTCGAAAACCGTCTCCACAGTTTCTCTTGCCAAGCTGATCATCTTAACAGTAGACGCACATCAATTTGTTTCTTCCTGTCGTGTGAGATTTTCCTTCTAACCAAGCCTTAAGTTTCACGAATTTTCAATCCAGATTTCTATTCGATCATGGACGCACGGATGCCAACACACCAAGGCTCTATTTTCAATCATCAATTAGTATTATTTGTGCCTTATTTGTGTGAAATTCATGCGCTCCAAATGAGTGAGGTGAACTACAGACATGATCGTATTCTCAAGTCCATTCATCGAGAATCATGTAACATGGCACACGCGTAACAAAGTTTTTTTGGGGGGGGGGGGGGGGGGGGGGTAAAAGCAGGCACGAACACGATAAATACTGTCGACAAAAGGTTTAGGCCACAAATACCACTAAGGTCCAAGGAAGGGCTTTTATGGAGTATTATCCTCTTTAGAGGAAAGAAAAAAAGTTTCATCAGATGGTTGCATCACGTAACAAACCTTATTGTGCGTGAACTTTTCTTCAAGCATCAGACAGTTAAATGGTCAATCCAAATTAAAAAATAGATCAACATGGGTCAGCACAAAGACTTTCTGCATCAGGTGCATATTTTGAATAAGTCTGATAACATTTTCCCCATGATCCAAGTGACCATGACCCCCAAACACAGTACACATTGTCACATTCTTTGATAACATTCTTTCCACAAGTCACGGGATCCCAATAAGCCAAGAAAAGGTCTGCCCGTCAGAAAAAACAAAATCACTGCACTGTGGGAGGACAAAGCAACGGATCACTTGCACTGTATATGACTAACAAAAAGGAACTACCTAGCTAGAACAAAGTATACATCCAAAATGGCTGAATAGTGAGGATTCTAAGATAAAAAGGTACTGGGAAATTCCTGTTATTTGTAATGAGAAAGAGTGATGTCCATTGCCTGTGGTTTTGCCAATCTTCATAACAAATACCGACATACCATGTCAGTTCATCGTGCAGGCTTCTTGGGGCTGGGACTGGGAGTGGTCGGTAACAGGGATGTAAATTTGAAGTTTCCAGAGAACATAGCATCTTTGTCTGGAATCCACGTGTACAGGAAGATAAGTATTTGACGAGTTCAAACATCAAAAGATAATGTTCTATGATTTATTATGAAAGAATTGTAGAAAATCTAACCAGTCAATGACAGACAAGTTGCCTCCCTTCGAGTATATCTTGCCAATGCCTGAGATATGATAAAACAATTAGTTTTAGGACTGTGAAATATCATAAAGTCATGACCTACTGTTCTAACACAAACTAGTCTCCATCAAGAAAGGAACTTGCCTGGACTGCAGGGGTAGCAGCCGCATCAATAGCGTCTGTACCTTCCTCAGCATAGATATTCCTAAATTCAATAGATGTCCCATCACATATAATGTCAGGAGAATACTACAATGAAAAATGGGCTGCTACACAGCCAGCACATAACTACTGTAAAGCTCTAAGGACAAACATAAAAAAAGTTGTATTTCACATTTCCACCATATAAAAACTATGGTGTTAATCCAAAACAAAACAATAGGACGACGTCCTATTCTAAGTGAATACAAAACTAGGAATTTCAGCATCACTTGGACAACAGGAAACAAACACAAGCATGATCATGTACCCTGTGATTAGAATACAAGATATCTGAGGTTCCAAAAGTTCAGGTGAACCCAATAAAAAACTTAGGTGTTGTCACCAATCAAATTCCCTATTAAACCTTAGCCCTTAAGGTAAATTGCTACCGGGTTGTCTGCTAGAGGCCTGGGGAAGAATACAACAAAAGAATTACCTCCAGATGACATTTACAAGATCATCTTGACGAGCTTCTGGGCTTATTGCAGCATCATATTTCACAATGTTACCATAGAATATCTTCTCTAGCTCTTTCATCCATTTTGTCAGCAGCAAGTTTACCTGTAAAGGAACTAGTGTGTTACGCACACCAACTTTCACAAGGGAATAAGAGATAGCATGCACAAAAGAATCTTCAGATTTCAACCATGCAAGAGAAACTGAAAGCACGATCAAACAACAGGGATTCTATGTCATCTGGGTCTCATTACAAACAACAAAAAGTTTGACAGTTTAGAATCCACATTATTTGTATAACAAGCATTGATAAGTGCAAGGCGGGTAACACTTATCAAAAGGTGAAAGAAAGGTCTAGCTTTTCTTTTGGACTTGCAAAATCATGACAAGGAATTAACACTAACAAGCCGCTATGGATTTAGCACTTTGGTTTGGTAGGTCAACCATAGATTCCAGCTCCACATGCTGTCAATATTCCTACGAGAAACTAATGGCCACATAAACACGTGGAAATGAAGTGATGGCCATAACCCAACTTTTGAGAATCAATTACATGAAAATTACATATATGATGCTCCCTGTAAGGTCAAATTTCACATTGTGGGATGAAATAGCCTTTCAAATAAAATATTTCTTGCCAAAAATCCCAATACCAGACACCATGCATGGCATAGCCAAATGAAGCATATTTATTAAGATAATCTGACCACTGTACCAGATCATTTTTTAAAAACAGACAAGCAAACAAAACACAACTTTTTATGTAGTTTCTTGTGGCTGAACCTATCAATTTGACATTCAAAGCATAGAAGTTTCTACTTAAATGTATAAATACACTTCGACAAGAGATACATGATAGCAATGCATATAAACTAATCTTGTACAACAGCTCCTCTTACAGAACAGGAACAGCTTACCCCAGCTTTAGAAACTCGGAGCTCTACATCATGATTGTACATTTCATAGATGTACTGTCCAAATTTAACACCATCCTTCCCTTCTTCCTTCAAGCGGCGAAGAACAAGCCACATATGGAGAACAAGCAACGAAAATGTAGTTTTGAATGTTTTTTCCAACTGAAATACTGCAAAGGAACATTACCCATATCAACATATTTTGGTCGGATAATTAAAGATCACTAATCCTATTATGATAATGATTTATGACCAACATATATTACTCATTCTCTAATTAATGAATCAAGTTAAGAATTCTGAAGTATAATTGGCAGCAGCACCCACAGACTATGACATGGAACAGTAAGAATGCATATAATTTGACTTCACTACACTTTACAGCGACTTATCTTTACCAATATATAAAACACGAGAGGGTCGTCATCCTAACCCATCGGAGAGAGAAACATCTAACCCGTCATCTCGACCCTGTGAAAATCGGTGCCGACAGGTGGGACCCTGCTATCCCTCGTCGCGACTCCTTTCTCCCCTCCCCGTCCCCGACTCCCTCCTCTCACTTCTTTCTCCAGTTCTCTCCCTCACGTTCAAAAAAAAGTTCTCTCTCCCTCACCAAACCCTAGCCGCCGCCAGCAACAAATCCGACCATGTCCACCTCGGGGAGCTAGCAAAACGGGAAGAGGAAAAAGCTTGGACCACATCGATATCCTTCTTCGCCCACGCGACGCGGTAGAGGTCCCTGTCGAGCCCCGCGACCATGGCGGCAGGCATGAACTCCAGGACAGCAGTGGCCTCTAGATCGAGCGCTGCCACTTCCTCCTTCCTCGAGATCAGCGGCGCCACCAGCGTCGGAGCGGCATGATGACTGCGGCAAGAATGGCGTTCACCTCCTGCTGCCGCCTCCTCCCCCTCCTGCATCTGAGCTCTGGCTTCCAAGCAGGTGGCTGCTAGGGGCGAACGGATCTGGTAGCTTGAACACCATAAAGAGCAAGGAGCATATGGCCTGACGCATTGATCTACTCCGTTTTTCTGACCCAGGTCTTGTGGATCCTTTTTCCCTTTTCTTTCGAGATTCAGTTCTTCCCTTCTCTTGTCTGCCTGATTCTTATGCCCTGGACTGTAGAGGAGAGTCCGATCCAACAACATGGTTCTTGTGACTGATGGATGGATTTGGCTTTTACTGCTTCCCAGAGGCAAAGGACCAGGCAAAGCTTAGGTGGAGCTCTTAGGCGCTTCAGGTGACCCTCCAAAAATCCAAGAATATGGTGAGAATTTTGATTTGACTGTCTGGACTATGAATGAATGGATTGTGCAAAATTAATCTTTGCCCTGTAGTTAAGATGTCACCTGCTTTACATCAAAGCACTTTCACTTATTTTGCAGAATTGATGCTTTTAGTTCACTCAAATCAATAATTTTTAATATGGAGTAACGTATAATTGTTATTATGACATTACTTAGTAACTACTGTTACAGTCAACAACATTAGTGAGTTCATTGTCTGTTCCAAGAGAATGGAATACTTAGCATTTGTGGTCTGTCGATGATCATTTGTTTTTTTATTTTTTTCTAAGGAAATTCTAAGATGAACTTATCTTTCTATTGTGGATCTCATTATTCTATTTCATACTATTATAAACTCATCTGAATCCCAATGTATGCAAAGACTTTGCGGCCTTTGTTATATTTTGAAAATCTAAATTCTATTTAATGAAAAATATTCCTTAATCCTGTCCAATTGCTTTGTAGCGATTGCACATGGACATGTGCTTCTCTGACGGCAGCGTAAGCACAAGGAGAAAACCCGTTAATCTAAATGCTGTTTCTTTTGTAGAATTCCATTTGCATAGCAATGATGCCGGTCAGTCATATTTCACCTTTTACATTTCCAGACTTTCTCCTTAGAAAAAATTCTGAAGAGAAGCTCATGCTGGCACACAGATCTGCATGTGAGCCATTGTTGCGACTGAATACAATTAGGCAGATACTGAAAGGTAGCAAAAGTGTTCTCACCAAAAACAAAAAGAAGATAACTAAAGTGATTATTCATTTTCCTTTGTGCCCTTTGTAAATAATCTTTATTTGATGCAATCTGAGACTTTTGTAGATATGGGGCAGCCTTAATAGTTGCATCCCCAAACATAATACTTTTTTTATGAAAGAAAAGAGCAGCCTTAATTGTTGTATGCCCAAACAAAATATATCTTGATTGCAAGAAAAGTTTCTAATTGGCATTGAGACTACTGTTTTGCTTTATTGAGGTTCTGACTGAACTTCTTTTAATTGAGTAACACCTTTAGAATATGGTACTTTTGCTGGAGTGCTTGGTGATGAACTCTGTATCCCTGTTTTTACTGTTTAATTTCAAAACCACTCTATAAATCTTTTATTCATCCTTAAAGCTAGCTGTTGTGATTTATTGATTTTAGGCACATGTCTTTTGTTTTACATATCAACATGTATGTGGTATTAGTTTACGGTATATAAAATAATATACCGTAATGGGTATACTAAATGCTATGTTCTACACTATCTGGTCGTTTATGGATTTTTATTGTTTTGCTTGTCAAAGTTCAATTGTGTAATTGCTTAAATTTATAATATCATATAACTGGATCTAAAACTTGCAGCTGCCATCGTGACCTTGAGACGGTTCTAGCTTTAAGGAAAAATAGTTTATGGTGGGAGTGAAGTGTCACTGAAAATGTGATGAAAAATAGCGAGCTATTTGAGATGGTTCTGTTCTGTTCGTAATGCCACATGCCATCTTGCTTTAATCTGGTCCTCGAAGGTCTCTCTGGAGTGGTTCTTTTAGGTGCATCAGTTTCATACTGGCAGCAACAAATAACTACAATTTTATTTAGATTATAGTTTGTAGTCTATTATTAGTATATTCTTGATTGTTGGAAAGTGCATCATCCCTGCATCTTCTCTCATGTGAGTGAGAAGAACCTGTGATCCACTTCATCAAAGATTGAGAAGCTGGGATTGAAAATCTCGACCCATAATTTAGATTATCGGTACAAAGGACTCATATGACATAATCGTTATTTTCTTGGGCTAGGATTTTTCTTAGCTGATACATTATGTGTTTAATAATTTAGGTTTAAAGAGGACCAAAGGAGCAAAATGTTGGTGAGGGAATAAAATCTGGATGGGAATGAAGTGGCAGCAGGAGTTGGTGCAACACGAAGGGATAAGACAATTGAGAAGAAGCCTCTTTCTGTCAAAAGGTAAGCACTGTTTTGCTCATATTTGTTATCACACATATATAAAGCTTCATTAGGTTATGTCAATGATGGCTTATAGTTTTGCCTCCATACGCAGGTGTTCGTTTCGCAATGCTCACATCGTAATGCATGTCTACTTGGTGAATTTGTATTATTGTTCAGAAAGAATATTTACAATATACATATGTCTCCTTGTTCAATTTGCATTATTATTTCTATGTCCAGGCGTCATTTGGTAACTTCATTCATTAGTTGGCCTCATGATTGATGTTCTTATTTAAACTCCCATAGCAACACACCAATACTCATTTAGAATAATTTTAAGAAAGAAACAAAACCATTATTTGTATTCTTTAATAAGGGCTTTGATTTAGAATTAGTTGATGAAAGATCCTAATTATGATTTTAACTCTAATTCGTGATAAGTTTGACGGCCGTAGCAACGCACGGGCATTCACCTAGTAGTATATACATATATGAGTATAAGCAGGTATCATAAGGCTTTCGTTAGCCGCCCCCCCCCCCCCCCCCAACCCACCCCAACTAAAGGTACTAGTTTTACCAGAGGAACAGCCTTTAACTTCTGCTTTATGATCCAGAATGAACAGTTCTACATCTCTGTGACTCCTAAGCACTTCAGAGGAAGTCAGGAATAACCATTGAATTTCATATGAACAGCCAAAAATGCAAAGTTATATATCTCAGTGACTACCAAGCACCTTAGCATGTCAGGAATTATGGATTAAGTTTGGACACTACCAGCATATTTTCCTTATAAACTGAATCAATTGTTATTGAAATGTAAATATAGACAGAGAAACAAGCAGAAATGCAAAATGTACAATGAATTCTGAACATAATAAGACCAGAAAAAGAAACAAGTTTGCCAGGAGCAAGATGATGTACCATCATAGATAGCAGGTGAGTCAACTTGAGAAGTGATTCGATCATAAACAACATTTGCTCCTCTAATAGACTTGCTTTGTTTACTGTAGAACAGCAGCAGTGTGAGCAAGAAATGTTTGATGCCCTCGTAGTGTGGATCTTCGGCCCTAAGAGGGGAGTCAGGCGGCAATGCCAATGAACAGGGCTTGGACAGGAACATAGAATTCAACCTGACCTGTGAAAGAGCAAGTTAATCTCTAACGTTGCAAGTATGGGAATTAAATGTATAGCCACTAAATACAGATTGAAATTTTAAACCTTTGCAGACTGTAAGATATTCAGATACAAAGTAGCAATGAAGTTCGAGCATGTCAAATGTATGACGTCCATGGAAGTATTAAATTCTTGATATTGCCCTCCATATCCTAGTACTGTCATCTCTAAAGAAATTCTAACCTTAAATATCACAATAAGCTTCAAAAACATGCTAACTACCAATGCACGTAACTTAAAGAGATTGAAGAATGTAAGTGATGATGGCAGGTAGAATACAATAGTTCACGTACATTAAAAAAAGGGAGCAATAACATGTAAGTAAACCTACGACCTCAAAGCCCATGATGATGCAGAACCACATTCCATCCCCCATTTGCATGATTTAGTAGTTAGTAAATAACAACAAAGGTCCATCAAAAGGGCTCTTTGTGATGTAAAATTTGCACATGACACAATCATCTCTGTTCACAGAATGAAACAATTCCACAAACAACTGATTTAATTCTTGAATCAAGTTGCAGAATGAAAGAGCGTAAGTCACATATCAATTCAAGAGGAAATAATAAATTGCAAATTACACCGATGCTCCAATGAGTCCACTTCCACATTACCAGGACAGCACAGGGTATCTAGTTGCCCCGATAGCCCTGAGTTGTGCTTTGAACCAAGTTCTACAACACCAGATCAAAAGCCACTAACCATTAAAAAGGAATTTAACGCATCTCAAAATGACGGAATCAATTCAATTATAGCTCGATCGGAACAAGAAACCTCATATACCCCTTGTGATTAACCAGATCAGCACGGCTAGAGGGACACCTAAACCCACCAAGTGCTTACGAAAATGGCGCCTCAGAGATGGGAGAGCAATGATACCTCGGGCCTCGGTCCAGCAGCGGCGTTGGAGGAGGAGGTGGTGGCGCTCGGGCTGGTCGACGTGGCCGTGGCGGCGGCGGACTTGGCGAACGACCTGAAGAGGGTCCGGGGAGGCGGAGGCACCGACGGGGTGCTCGAGGAGGCCCGGGGGAAGATTCGGGACTCCGCCGCGGCGGCGGCCGCGACGGAGGAGATGCGGGATGCGGCGGCTCGCCACCGCGACATGGTCTCTCGCGCCTTCGCTTCGCTCGTGCTCCTCGCCGCTCCGAAAGCCTCTCTCGGCGGCTGCGGGCGAAGGCGCAGGCGGAGAGAGATGATGGCAATGTCTCGTCCGTGGTGCGCAGCCGAGCGGGGTCCAGCTGCAGCGGCTCCTAGCGTCGCATGCCTTTCACCGACACGTGGGCCCTTGTGGCCTCTTGTCCGCACCTTCGTCCCGCGGCTGGGCGCGGTCCACCTCGGTCCGTGCACCGACCAGCACGGAACTGGATGGACTGGACGGCGTCCAGTTCGGGCGACGCACAGGAGAGGAACCCAAAACCCAAACCCACCGATCGGCACGGCTTATCCCCTCCGAACTCGGCGAACAGGTGAAGAAGGCAGGCGAAGCGTGGCAGTGAGGGCAAGATGGAGCTCATGCCCTCCTCCCGCTCCTTCCTCTCCTGCAACCGTAAGACCTCCTCCTCCTCCCGAGATTGCTTGTCTGGATGCTCGTCTTCTTATCGTGCAGGCTCATTTATCATTTAAGCGCCCCAAGTTTGATAGCGGAATTTTGTCTCGGCGATTCTTGCAGGGCTGGTTGCACCATCCAGGCCGGCGTTGGAAGGCCCCAGACACAAGGGACAGAGGAGAATAGTATGGTAAGCACTGTTTATCCATGGGAAATGCTTGCTCATGACTAGCTACTGCCTAGTTAGTAGTTACCTACCTACTTATTAAGGTGCTTTTAATATGCAAACTGCTTCAAATTTAGTGTTCCGTTGCTTTTGACACATAGAGAAACATTCTTTTCAGCATTGAATTACTCTGCTTTTGTCAAGATATGTTACTTTCTTAGTGTGAAATGATGACCTAAATAGTGATCATTGATGTGCAAACACTCCAGTGTCTTTGGTGGTGAGAGAGGAGGCCATAACTGCAAGAGGAAGGTGGAGGTGGAGGAGATGATCAGGAGAAGAGCAGCCCTTGCTTTTCTGCTGGCTTCGCCTGCACTGTCAGTGGCGTTCCCAGCCAATGGGAAGACTAAAAGCATGAACCCTTATGACGAAAGGCGGCTCCTTGAGCAGAATAAGAAGATTCAGGCAGCCAACCGTGCCCCTGACGATTTTCCAAACTTCATCAGAGAAGGTGAGCAATCGGATTCCTAATTCGTGGCACACCAATTATGGGTCATGGACAGTGTTCTATAGCATAGTTGCGGTTTACTACGTGATTGTCTTTTATTATGAAAACTACATGGTAATTTTACCATAGCAGCATGAGATTCTCTTTGATTATGAAAACTACATGGTAATTTTCCCCTCAAATACCAATATAATGCAATGTCAGAAGACGACCTTTTTAACAACTGTAAACATGTTAAGATTTAATTTGCACCACCTATCTGCAGAGAGTTCAAATGTTAAGCTAGGTGCTAACATTAGGGCAACGGAATGCTATTCAGGTTTTCAGGTCAAAGTGGTTACATCTGACAGCTACATTACCCGGGACTCTGGACTGATGTACGAGGACATTAAAATTGGTACTGGCAACTCTCCAAAGGATGGTCAGCAGGTTCTTCCTCCACGGCATTGCAAATTATTCATGTGTCTGGTCAATATTATCCAAGTGCTTTGGGATATCAATAAAGTAATTTGTTTGCCGGATATTTAATGTGGTATGTTTAAGACGTGTGACAGATAAGTCTCATTTTAGTCCTCTTGAACGGTGCTGCAACTTAGTATGATTGCATTGTTGATTATTTCTCCATTATCATGCTGCTAAAGAATAATCTGAGATAATTCTGTTCCAGATGCATATTTATACTTTTCAATCACTATCAGGACTGAGAAAAGGATTTTAAGTGGCTGTAAATATGCAGTGTAGTTTAGTTCTTTTCCTTATTTGTGCTAGCATATCTTTCTATTTGCACAATACTTACTTCAGTTGAATGACAGATTATATTTCACTATGTGGGCTACAATGAAGCAGGACGACGGATAGACAGCACTTATATTCAGGGTTCACCTGCCAAAATTCGGTTAGGGAACAAAACACTAGTTCCAGGAAAGTATTTGTTGGTTCAAGAATCTTTTCGTACAGTTTGTTTTCTTGAACCTCTGTGAGACTGTGACTACATCTAATCTAAGTACTTGACACTTGGCGGGATCACTTTTGCATAGCCTTTTTTTTTAATTCGATGAATTTGTTTAGCTGCGGAGTTGTAACAGATAACAACTCATTCTAGACATTGACACTTCAGGTTTTGAAGAAGGAATACGGGACATGAAACCAGGTGGCAAGAGAAGAATTATTATACCTCCAGAGCTTGGTCCTCCTGTTAGTCACTTCCTTTGTTAACTTTGTGCTTGTTTACCTCCTTTGTATCAGTTACGTTGTGCTTTTGGTCTTTATTTCACATTGCGATAATAATATGGAGCATTTTCTTAACCTAAACATCCATCATGATACAACATGTTAGTCAAATACCAGTTAGATCTCTTTTTTTGTGTGTGTGAATATGTGCCAATTATGTATGGTGCCTTAACTTCTTGAGTAGAGTCGAGAAATAAGACGGATTTCTTCGGTGACCAAGTATCTATTATTCTAATATAGATTGTGGACCAATTAGAAGATGATCTTATTTGCTGAAAACATAGATAAAAGCAAACCTTCAGATATCATTGTGCCATTATATCGGCCACAAAAATAGGACTTGAGGCCCTAATACAAGAATACTTGCCTGATTAAACCTGTTTGGCAAATATACAGGTGTGCTCATTCTGTTTTAATGGTACTTTTACAGTACTTATCAGGTAGTATTAAAAAAATTCGTTAAGAGACTTATTTGTGTAAGAACAGTCTCATACTTCAAATTGATGAACACTCTCATGCTTCAAATTGATTAGTATGTCTGTTTTTTATGTGGTAGTCAAATGATTGAGAGAACGGATACAAATAATACCAAAAGGGAGCTAAAAAGAAATCTGTATCTAGATAATTTTCAGAAAACATGCTACATTGTCCTGACTTCAACAGAAGGCCACTCAGGTTGTGTCATCTTTGAGGGCTTTCTGCTTCTAAATATCACCATCAGATGTACAAACAACACAATTCACCGTCGGCTTCTGGCATCATACATAATCTCTGACATTGCTTTTTGTCTGTTGAAGGTTGGGCCATCAACGTTCTTCAGCGCAAAGCAGTTTGAAGTATTCGACGTAGAGCTACTGGCGGTACAGGACTGCCAGCGGAGAACTATAGCATTTTATTCTGATGTCGTGTGCAGCTAAGCATGAGCAGATGATCAATCAACACGTCTCCACCAGTAGCCCTTGTGGCATCAGTGATACAAATTTTACTCCTGGTCAGAATCTCTCAGGTGTTATATACCTATCCGATGTTATTGCCATAGTAAATCATAAACTGGTGTCATCTGACAATCAGGAAAATTACTGATTATTGTCCATGTCACTCTCTCATCTCAATGTGTGCCATCCCTCTGGTTTTTCTTCAAAAGATCCGGACCATTGCTAGCATATATATTCCTATTCATAAGAGGTAGAGTTTTTTTTGTGCGAGAGGCATATACAACTAAGGTCTTCAGGTGTTGTGTGCTTGCCGCATCCTGAGTCAAGCGAGCTGCGAGCCTCCTCTTTTGATGTCCGATATGATCCTGCCGCACCCTGAGTCTTCGAACGTTGAATGTTCGATAACATATTTTTTTGTAATTTCTTCAGTATGGGTATTACAAAGTATTTCTGTAATTCTTGATAAACAAAATGGTATTGTTAAGAAAAATCCAGCCAGATGCTTCAAATTACCAAGATGATCAGCGAGCGAATTCCTTTTGCCTGCTCTGTCATCATGCTTGGGGTTATGTTATCGAATCAGTCACCAGCGCGCATTGTGCTGTTTCTCGCCATGGCGTTTGGGTTCAGACTTTGTTGCGACGACCAAGCTGCTACTGCCGTCCAAATTTGTTTGACCACTGGGCATTCCATGACCATGAACAAACGCATGCCTGTCTCTTAGGTTGCGGAAGCAGTACTGACAGAAATATTGGTTGGGCCATTCGCGCTGCTGCAATTGGTCTGCCGTCCAAAAACGGTTCTGCAGGAGTAGCAATAGGAAAACTTTGCATTTGACCGGTGCCCAAACCTGCCATACCTTAGAATGATACGCAGATCTTGCTACACTTGCCACCTTAGAAGTTGGGATACAGTTCCCCCTTCAAATTGAGAATGGTATGCAGATCTTGCTGAGTATTGCCCATCAGCTGTTGTCGACCTTTATTATGATGAGATTTTTACCTTTTATTATGAGTTCTCACATGCAAAGTACTCCCAAGTCCTAACTACCGCACAAATGTTACTCCATATGAGCCAGCCTGGTGAGTTGCCATTCCGGACACGTCCGATAATTTTCCACATAAAAAGTGGGACTAATACAACTGTCGTTTCGTATATGCGCATGAGTTTATTCTTGTTACTCAAATACATAATCAGGTAGACTGAAGGCCAAGTAGATGTAACAGTTGACAAATGACAAGTAGGGACGGGTGGGAAGAAAAACTTAGATATTATATTTTCATGGTACAAATTGTGGATTTTACAACGCCACAGAATTAACCAGACTAGCCCAGTTGAGCTCCATTTCACCTAGTTAGTTACAGTTTCATAGACCACAACTACGATCTATCTGAAAGAGCACCAAGACTGATTTTCTATTCATGGTACACAGCTACACTTGCTCATCTGAACAATTTGCCTTCAAACATGAACGAGGAAAACAAAGATCCATCAACCAAACAAAACTGCTATTGCACTGATGTCTTCAAGACGTGCAACATATAGCTCCAGTTAGAGACCACCCACATTGAAGCGACAACCTGGACTTGTCATAATGCCTGCCAAATCATGCAATCCTTGCAGGCTTTCAGTCACAATAGAGTCTAATCATGGAGTCAGCACCAGCAGTGAACAACCAAGGTTGTTTCGGGTGGAACTTGCAGTCCAAAACACCTGCAAACCAAGAGTCGTGCTACCGATGGTTAATTACTACACATGTCTACTCGACAATATAAATGAGATTTCTATTTTATAAATCAGGTTCAGCAAAACAACTTTCTTAAAATTGAAGGACAAAAGAAAAATAACTTCTTAAATTTGTCCTTCATTTTCGCACGGATCCTAATTTTTAAAATGCAAGTACTCCCTGATGGATGGATGTTATTGATGTTATGACAGGCAAATTAGTCCAAAACTGAACCAGTTTGCCTGTCCTAATACAAACGTTTCACATCCAAGGGAGTAACACTATGAATTTCAACCTAATTATATAAGATTGTTATATGAGTATATAATCATGATTGGCATCCATATGTTTTCTCAAAAACAATCATCCAGCTTATTAATAGACTAGCAAAATGTCCGTGCGTTGCCACGGACTTAAATTTTATGGATAGTAACCTTTCTACATTATTTTAAAATAAAAAAATATCATTAGCATATTTTGCTTGCTCTGCCTTGCCACCGCCCTAGCTTAAGCACAACCAACGGAAACACTTTTTTTTGAGATATTGTGTTTTATGGTGAAGGGTAATTTTGTCTAAAGAAATATTTCTTCCTATCCGTAACCCTCGTTCACACAAACAACAGATTGGAAAGAAAATGGGAATCTTCATCCATAATCTATCCCTAACCAGGTGCTATCCAAATGCCTAGAGAGCATGAGTGGCTTCAGTGTGAGCGCTCATTTTCTCTCTTAGTCCCCACCCAAGCTCCCCTATCAGAGTCGGTCACCTGACCTCCCTCCCTATCAGAGTCCCCACCCAAGCTCGCTCCCTGGCGTTTGTGTCGACAACCTCTCAGAGCTTGGTGCGGCACTCCCTGAGGTCCCTCCGCGGTTATGGCCCTCACCCAACCTCCCTCCGTTACTACGATCCTCGCCTGATTCCTTCTCCATCAAGGTCCTCCCCGGCGAGGTGGTGGCTGTGGCCCTGTCCCAATCTCATATCTACTCCGACGAGGAGATGGTCATACACTTGTATGGTCATCCAGGAAATACCGACCAATTCTTGATTTTGCTTGTTTTGGGCTAAAAGGTTTGATTCCCTCAATCCAATTACTAGTAGTGCAAACCAGAACTTTGAAATCAGATTCAGTCCATGGCGAACTGTTGCATTTAATGCTAATTCTTGAAGGAGTTATGGGCTACAGTGTTTGAAACTATAAACTGAATTGGGTGGTCTGTCCCGTGCTGTGTTTTGTTTTTGGCTTGTTTAATTGGATTTGTATCTGATTTGAACTGATGGAAAGGAATCACGAAAAACAAGAATATTATGATATAACCTCCACATGATGTGTTTCATGTTATATGGAACTTGCATGTTACACGCTTGATTGACAAATTTTCATACTGCTTCTCGCCACAACTGAAACATTTCTGTTCCTACTTTGCCTTCTAATTTTCACGTGAGCAGCTTCTCTCATTTGACACTCCAAGCATGGACCTTGATTAAGATTGACTATAACATTTCACACACAAGTGCTGACAAAAATTTCTTTGTGATGTAGTTAACATACTACGATTTGGTGTTGCATGAAGAGAGATGCTCTGAAGAGATGTTTCGCCTTAACAATGCATGAAAAGAGGAATCCGAGATCAGGAAGATACTCCAGCATCATCATTCAAATGCATGGTTGTCTCTAGACTCCAAGGTGGTGTTTGGTTCGTGACTGATAACGCAATCGCAATCGATAACAAAATATCTTGCAATCATAATCAAAGGGAATAGTTTCATAGGAATACTGATTTTGTTTTCGGCTCTTTCCCCGTAATGCGAATCAGCGAGCGGTGCTCGTCATCCTCACCGGCAGCAGGATCGGATCTCGTCCACATGGTATGGGATGTGCAAGAAGCAAGATCGATAGCCTCATCCATGCTGCAGGGTGCATCGTTCCTGACCACCATTTTCCCTACGGGGTCATCCTCCTCGCAGCGCGCCTCTTCCCGGCAACGACGAGCCGCCCATCCAGCAAAGGCCCTGCTCCTACATGTCCACGCCGCCGCCATGGTGTTCATAGTGAAATTTGGCACAAAGGTTTTATATTATGCAGGAGGAAGCTAAAGGAGCATGGAGAATTGGCCGTCAGGTCAGATTGGGTGTGTTGCATGGCACGGAAAGGAGATCAGCAGCATGCATTGGCTTGGGAGTCAACCAACGATGAATGGTAAAATTCTGGCGACGCATGAGCTAAGGCTATACATGAAGAAGCCCGAGGAGCGGAGGGAGATTAGAGCGCGGTTAGAGTTTGCCTCCGTTACGATTATAGTTCTGAGTCGGTTTATCTATTCCTTATCAGTAAAGAGATATGATGACAAAAACAAACTCTATTTCTGTTGGGGCAGAATAAGAGCGGACAACATCACCTAATTTAATAAGGGGTAATAGAATTATTATGTCATTTCTCATTTAATGCAAAATATCTGAGACACATTATGCTCAACGCTTTAAGAAAATCAAGTATAAAAATGGAATTATTCCTCCCATGGCACTGCAAAATGTCTCAATCACAGGTATGCAATTGTTTTTAACAGACCTTGCAATGACATGGCAATGATGAATGCCAAAGCTAGGCAATACGATATCATAGCTTGTTTTAAATACCACTATATCTGGACTGCTTTGATGAAAATAAGAAAACTTCTATGCATATAAGGAGTAAGGAGAAAGCCGTTTAACGAAAATTACTGAACCAACGAGAGGCATACCTCTTCCATCCAAACTAGAATGGCCACGAAGAATTTCCAGTGGTACAATAAGTGGGTTCTGATTCAGGTCCGAATAGACCATTCCATGAAATACATAGGATGTACAATCCTCGGAGGATGAAGCAAACAGAGGGTACTTTTGGTGAAAAGTAACACTAGTAATATCCTTCGAATGGGTCCTGAAATTGAGCAAATATAAGTTACTACTATTAGGAAATGTAGCAGAAAAACTGTGTACAAAATGAAAAGCATGAGCGAACAGATTGCACGTGTTTAAAAAATATACTGCAAAGTGCAAACAGAAATTATGATTGTCACATACTAAAGCATGAGCGACCTGCAAAAGGCATCTTATATTTTACAAAGTCGAAACATATGAGAATCAGCTTAAAGATTAATAAAAAATATATATATTTTCCCATCAATTCTCAAGGGAAATATTTCCTGCAGAAATACCAGTAAATGGCTCACCAGTAAAATATCTAAAAGAACTCCAGGAGCCAATAATAGTAATTTTGGCAACACATCCATAAAGATGCTAAAATAAATTACTCATATTTTCTTCTTACAAGAAAGGGAATTGAAATAAGAGAAGAATAGTACTTTAGAGTTCTGTATGGTCGTGTAGATAGATCAGTATCAAACCAACATAGTTTACCATCTTTGCTTCCGACAATAACATTGTCACCTACATAAAAGAAATGTCATCACAATATTGAGATAACTTCTCAAAAGATTTAGCAATTGACAATAAATAAAGATGATTTGTGACCTACCACCAGGATGGACTGAGATAGAGGAAATCTCACGAAGACCAGACTCCAGCTTCTTGACCAGCTGTGCCTTTTGGAGATCATAAACCTGAACAAACTTTTTAGTAGCAACAAAGAACATCTTCTCACTTGGGTGGAATGCGGCGGCAACTGGAAGACCCGGAAGTTTGCGGAAAGGATGGTGTGAGTTCTTCTTCGAGAGCTGATGCAACAATACAGCTCTTGTATCGCGTACAAGGGAATTAAGTTAAACAGTTGGATGGGTATATTGGCCATAAGATTCAATACTTACACATGCATGTGAAACTTGAGTTGAACGGACCAACACATAAAAACGAAATAGGAACCAGAACACCCTCCAACCCTCAGAAAGGAAATAGCCTGTATGGTTTACACTTTAATTTAACACAATTATGATACTGCAGGAGAGATTTCCCCTACTGTACAGCCCCCAAAAAGGAAATAGCCCCACTTTAATCATAATTTCACCACACAATTGTAAACAAATGGGTATTATCCTGATGATGCAACACATGGAGCAAAAATAAAATCAAAAATACAAGATTAAAAAAGGATATCACTTGGCACAACTGTGGTAAAGTAATCTCCCTTAAAATGCCAGTCCACATTTGCAACAGCCTAAACAATAAAGAAATGGTAAGAAAACAAAATAAAGAGATATTGACCCAAAGAATCTAAAGCTCATGTAAAAACTCTGGGTATTAGACCTTATGATGAATCAAGGTGATTCCGTCAAGTTTTTCATGCTTCACCCACCTCACAACTGGTTTTTTATCATCTGTCACAACAATTATATCAGCAGACTGAAAAGGCAGAAAAACAGTGGAAACACTTGATGGCTCACACAACTCACCGGCATCATCTTGAGGAGCTGATTCATTGGTACGAAGGAGCTCTTTTGCCCTCATCTGTGCTTCTTCACTCCCCACCTCAGCATTGAGAAGAAGCAAGTCATGGTCCCTGCATCAAATAAAATGAACGATCTTACCCGCAAAAAAAATAAATGAACGATATGAACAAATAAAACTTAGAAAGAAAAAGTACATGGGAGTACAGCAAAGACATACACAATAGCTGCAAGAATAGGCCTATCAGGCGAAGGATTCCAGGCAATATGGCGGACATCACCACCAACTTTCCAAACTTTGAGACAGCGACCAGTTTCAACTTCCCAAATACGAATTGTACCATCAGCAGAACCTTCAGAAAAGAAGTAACTCTAGTTAATACAGTGTCCCTCAGTTCTATGAATCAATTTTCTAAAGTGGATAAGCATGCTCGCTGCATTAAATTTATGTACATACTGCAGCATATCCAGTATTCTATGTGTACCAAAGCATTGCAATGATTCCGAAAGACACTGGCTTATTGCGTTAGGGTATCATACTAATTAAATTACTCCCAAACACTAATAATGATAGCACTCAACAAAACCAAAATAAGCATAATCATTTGACCTATTAAGAGCATATTGTAGCCACATGTTCGGCGAAGAAGTGAATTGCCAATTTGAGACGTTTCACCTCCCTACTCATGTGAACTCAATAAGAGATGCAATGTTTTACATCTTCGTCCAGAAGTATTAGGATCTACGTATGGAAAACCAACTTTTAAAGAACTGCAGTAATGCCAAGCTAACCCTCCAACATTTTATGTATAACTAGTTATGAATGAATACAATATGTTTCTCCACTGAATGAATTCTACACTGATGAAATAAATCGTGGAAGTTAAAACAATTCCAAATTTTCATGAATGTTTGAATTTGGAAAGTGTATAGATAAAATGCCAGCAGTCCATACCCGATGCAAGCCACTGCCCCGTTATTTCAACTGAAAGAGATTTCACAGGACCACTATGGCCCTTGAACTCAAGATAACAAGTTTTTGGGTATGGCCTCAAATCTTTTTTACTTGGTAACTTTGGCTTGAGTGACTCGGGATCAATATTTATCTGTGGAATTATCAAATAATCATAAATTATTAGAGACAAACATTATCTTAAAAAAAAACTGATATGTAAAATGACATTCAGGTTCCACTTACGCGCTTTTTGCGGCTTCTAGGACATAGGTAAAGATCTAGACACCTATCGAAACCTTCCCTTAAAGCCTTCTCATAAGCAGGCACGCTTCGAAGAGACTCAAATCTGGCACAAGCACATAGCTCAAAAGTCAAGTTACTTTAGAAAACATGCCTAAAGCAAGTTGGAAATGGAAACAGAAGAATGATAGTGATCATACCGCCTTGGAATAAACTTTGGGCGATCCTCCTCATACATAAGCTGGTATGAATCAATTTCCTCTTGCGTGGGAATATATTCGACAGAAGGATTGTATGACTCTTCATGACCTGTATACCCCATGAAGCATCAGTAAAAACCCAAGCATGAATATGAATGGCCAGTGGTTCTGACCAGAGAATGATTTATTCTGAAAAAAAAAAGCGACAAACTACCTGGTAAATTTGGTTTAGGAGCGGGAATGTAGCTCAATCCTTGACGTTTATTATCTGCTGTGTCAGTTTCATCTCCCCATAAGAGATAATACTTAGGCTCCTCCTTAGGCTTGTCAAACTTTATCCATCCATTGCGAATAGCTCGTACAAGTTTAACAACCTGCCACCAGAACATATAAGCTTAAGCTTAGATCTAACTGAGCACTGATGCAAATAACTTAGCAATGCTATTACAAAGCAGTTTAAGAAAGAAAATCCAAAAACAAGTCCTATAATACTGATAGTATTATGTTGATATTGATGGTAACATATTCTAATGATCTGGATCTTTGGCTTATCACTTTCTAATGTTCAAACCAAAAGATTCATTTTTATTAGTGAAGGCATAACTCATCACAATTACAAAACAGTTTAAGAAAAATCCAAAAACAAGTCTTCTAAACACTATTACCTCAATGTTGACAGCATAATATTTTATAAAGTTAAAAAATATTACTATTTAAGTAAAAGCATAACTCACTCACAATACTACCACTGCTTTCTAAATACACAGAATTTTCAACGTCTCTAGACATTAGGCTGGTAGGTGGGTGTGTTATTGTTCTACAAAATTGTTCTCTTGAACTTGCCAATTAAACAGTCAAAGTTGCCAAACGATCAAGCATAGTGTTAAAACTTTATTTCACAAAACAAAATACTATACATTGAATACAGAATACTCCTCCAGTCTGGAAATGTTGTTGTTTCAGAGAGGGATAAAGAACTACAAATGAACTATGGTAGCTTGTCTTAACATCAGCAATAAAAAAATGGAGTATTTCTTAATAGGATTAATCATTTGTATGAATCCAGATACAAAAAACTGGAAGAACTCAGAAATCAAAGATCCATGCAACCAGGTGTGTCTTCAAAGATATACAAAATGATTAAATGAATAATGAAAATGACCAAATTGAACAAAGATGTAATGGTGGATTACCTTCTTCTGCTCCCACTTTGAGGGCACAAATCGCCTCTTTGGCTCAGGGGCACTAGAAAGTGGATGACCTTTGTCCTCGTATTCAAACCAATCAACATAATCCTGAATGGAAGCAAAATCAGCATCCGAATCTGTGTGTAGTCTATATATGGAGAATCAAATAAAATATTTATTTGTTCCAAAAATCCAATTTGTTCAAAGAAAATACAAATGTAGACATGCACACTGACATATATTAGCGAAACTTTTAGTGTCATTGGCAGAGCTCCAATTCCATGAATCGTAGAAATTAGGTTAGCTCAAAAAAAAACTAGGAATTGCTGCTAAGGGTAGACAGAGGATATTTGAGAGCCTACTTACTTTTGAGTTTTGACTAATGATAAAGGTATATACCACTATATTTTATTTATAAACAAGCCATAAGTTACAGAAAGGCCATATGTCAGCAAGTGCGGGTACGCATTGTGTATTAAACTAATGACAGAGTGAATAATATAAATGTTTTGATAGAAACACAGATCCACAATCATTATGTTAGGCATAGGAGTGACCTTATGGAAGACTAGCACATTGCATAAACATATGATAGATAATTATGGTAATACATACCGGATATGGATCAACATTGCTGTGTGGAGTTTTTCCCTTTAACAATCTACTAATTAGCTTAGCCTCATCCTTTGTAATCTGCACCTCCTCGTCATTATAAGCATCATAGATTTTTCTCCTATATTTAGCAGTAATGGAAACAAATGATGAGACATTAATCAAATTAGCAAGAAGAGCATAGCAACGGCAAACAGACGGTATAAGGCTTAAGATAAAGAAATGCTACTAGGTAACGCACATGCTACCGGAAAAGAAAGATTAGAAATTTGAATTCTTAATAGTAATGATTTCTATGAACTTTTTCAAGCATATATGCAAGAAGCCTGGTTTAAATCTGGTGTGTTGAATCATTGTGATTGTCACTAAATTGTTTAGGGCATGCTCTATAGAAAGATTTTAAATGTCCGGAAATGACATGCGCTAGATTGAATTAAAATGATTTTCAAAATCAAGTTATTATATCTCTTGATTTAGAGATGTCTAGAAATATATTGGTGCAAAGCCTTCTTGATAGCAATGAAGACCGAATTTTTTAATCAGAGTAGAATAAAAAAAAAAGTCTGGGTGGGTTACTTAGTTATAATAACCATAAAGATGATTAGGAAAAAAACGCACAATAAATCAGAACAGAGGAACAATAAAAGGACAGTAAGGTCCAATCTGTAGTCTACATGGCACAAATCACTTATACTTCATCCCCATTCACCCAAACTGAACAATATGTGTCCTTTGAACATTACACATTTATATGCGACCACTCGACACTTCTACAAAATCCATGTGGGGCTAATCTCATAAAGAAATATACAGAAAACACAAGTAGGCTGTGTTGTAAACATAGATTAGCACTGACAATATCATAGAGGTGACCTAGTTTAGGAAGGTAATACAAAGAAAAGAAACTATGATAGATGTCGTCATGCTAATCAAGCACATATGAAATTGTCACGAGCTATTATCCCAAAACTCTCAATTAATTCACTGAACCTATTTGGGGACAAGAACAAAACATCACACAAACGTAGAGACTCTGATTTATAACCATCCCAACAGTCAGGTCTCCAGTTGCCTCATAAAGGACAACACAGAAGATTCTACTTTCAGTGTCTCCAGTATCCAAAAAATACAATTTTGGCCACAAAATTTTAATCCTAATATGTTAGGAAAGCAAGGAAGAAATTAGTTAAGCAACAATCCAAAAGTTGTGTAAACTGGAAAACAGCAGATCACTGTGAGCTCGATAAGTAATCGAGTACTAGGGAACATTGTTTGCAGAAACCTATGTTACTTTCCAGCTTGTGAAATTCATCTGTGTTACCAACTACTCAGTAAATCACCACAACAACAAACTATAGAATTAGCAATATATTAGTGTTTTGAATGAGTCAAGTAGTTGCATCATTTTAACGTTATCAACTTGAAAAGTTAATCATCCAACAGTGGTCAAAGAAAGCTGATGAGGTAGCTGCAATAAACCACCACAACATCAATATTTGGGCCAGACTGCCAGAAGTAAGGATCTTCTCTTATTGCCTTGAGCTGTCACATGAATTTAACCAGTGATCCAAGCTTTGCATCCAACTACAAACCAGAACCTCTATACCTTCACTACTTTGAAGCAATGACGGTAACATACCACTTTCACAACCAAGTGGACATCATTAGTAAGCTCCTCAGGAGCCTCCACTTAGAGAAAAGACAGCATCTCAACTGCAAAACAAGAAGAGCATGACAATTAAAGCCTGAACCTTACCAATTCTTGGCATCATCAACATTTTTGAGGAACGCGGCAATGCGACCCTCCCTATCTCGCTTTTTTATCTTCCTCCCGTCTTGGTCATATCCGATATGCTCCTCGTCCTTGTACCACTCATTATATGGTATGTCACCGACTGTGTTCCTCGGCGCCACCTAAACAATAGCGATCCTCATCACATAAATCGCAAATAGCCCAACTAACAGTCTAGAGAGACGGAATTTTCCATGAATTAGCAGGTTATAAGCAACTCAAACACTAAGAGAGCGAATTTTCACCTCGTCCTCGGAGGAGTCGCTCTCTTCCACCGTCTCGACCTGGTCACCATCGGAGTCGGCGTCGGAGCCCTCACCGCTGTCCTCGAAGGAGAGAGAACCCTGTCCATGTAAAAGCCTCAGTAGTAGCTCAAACAAAAACAGGCGGCCTCATGAATCAGGATATAATTTTGTGAAGGAAAAAAAAAAGCACCTCGTCGTCCTCGGACCAGACGCCGTCGCTCCACGGCGAGTCGTCGGCGGAGAGGTCGTCCCGCTCGTGGTCCCCGTCGCTGTGCCCCATTCCTGGAGTCGGAAACCTTTGCTTGTAGCGGCTGCGAAGGAGAGGCGGGAGGTGGAAGGGGCGGCGCGGGCTAGGGTTTTAGCTAGGAGAGTTTGCAGACGGCGACGGCGGCACGACCGGTTGTTAGCACGCCGGTATTCGGCCCAGTTAGCAGCCCCGTCCACGAGAGGGCCCAAGAGCTGGCTTCTATATTTTTGCAGTGAGGGCCCAAGATGCAAGCTTCGTTTTATTTTTATTTTATTTTTTTCATTTCCACGCAAGACGGGCAGGCGGGCAGCACGACGGCGCGGGAAGAGCGGCGAGGGACGAGCTTACGGGGCAACCGGGCAAGTGGCAAGACAGGCAGCTCCTGGCGAGCTCCGGTGATGATGTGCGACGCGCGGCGAGCTCGAGCGGGGCACAGACGGCGGGCAGGCGCGGCGCAGAGCAGCTGGGGGAGCTGCCTGCAACAGCAGGGCCGCGCGACTGCATCTTTCGACTGGTAGAATGGAAGTTTTTAAGTTACTCGAATTTAAATTATTAAATGTTATTGATTATTTTAGTTACACTTAATCATTTGTCTTATTATAAAATAAAAACTATCAAATATTTTATTATGATTTATTTTATTATTAAATAAAGTTGAAACCTGTCTTATAATTTTGTATATTTAAACTAATATTTTAAATAAAACAAATAGTCAAACGTAATTAAAAAAATCAATGATATCAAACAATTTAAAATCGGAGGAAGTAATAGATATGATGAGCTTTATGACAGTTTTTTCAATATTATAAACTAGATATATTTTAAGGTGTCTACTATTGTATTCAAGTTACTCGTAACTATACCACATTATTTCATCCATATATTAGTAGATATGAAAAACTTTTATGTCGATTTTTTTGTGACTTTATATGAAATATAGAGTTTGTTCCAACATCTTTTCAACACGGTATACTAGATTTTACGTTGTCCACTAGATGTCATGAAATAGAACAGGCAAAAGTGTCTCTCGTACCATCATATTTTTTCTGGACTTTCTTTTAGCCAGGTGTTTGCTCTTGTGCCGTCGTAGATAAACTGAACTTGATAGGATGCTAGCAGAACAAGGATTAGGAGGAAGGCAATGTTATTTTGGTAATTTTGCCATAATAGTAAGCTAACTAATATTTTATTGTTCTTTGATTCAACAAAATTATTCCAAGAGGGTAGGTCCACTAATACTTCAAAAATCATCATGGAGATTTTCATAGGAATCATTATACATAATTCCTTGTTTCAAAGTAATTAAAATAAAAAGACACCAAATGTTGGCATGGATAAATTTTTATTTTGAGTTAACGGAAACATCAAATGCACCCTAAGGCCCCGTTTGGATATTGGCATTCAACCCCAGAATTCGGAATTGGCATTCGCCTACCTCCAATGCCATTGTTTGGATGTTCTAGGAATTGGTATTGGAATTGGACTCCAATACCCAGCGATATTCAGTTCACTATCTTACCTCCTCCCATAATTCGGACCCCGACCCCTCCAAATTGGATAGAATTCGCGTCTCCGTCTGGCCTCCGCGCGCATGCCCGCTCATCCCCTCCCTCCTCCCTCGTGCTCGACTTCGGCTGATGACCGTTGTTCTGCTCGCGTGTCTCCCTCCTCTCTCGAGCTCGTCGTCATCGACCGCTACTCTCCTCGCAAGTCGGTGCGCCTCCCTCACCCCTCGTGCTCGTCAGCACCAACCACCGCCTCGCGTGCCTCCCTCCTCCATCGAGCTTGTCGCCAGCGAGGGACTCTTGGCGAGTCGTCGAGCCTCCCTCCTCCCTCGAGCTCGTCGACGGCGACCACTGCTCTCTTTCCTCCTTGTGCCCCTTCGCATGGGAGGCGACCGGGTTTGACGCGCGGAGGCTGCAGGGGACAACGTGAGGCGTGGGCGTAATGATGGCGGGGTGGGTCATCGGAGTGGAAAGAGGGAGGAGGAGGAAGAAGGGATGGACATGCGAATTCCTATTTCGACGCCATGGACAGCCAAACGTGAATTGATTTTTTTCCTTGAGTTCAATTTGATGTTACAATTCCATCTACATCTAAACAATCGATTTGACATTAAGCTTAATTCAATTCCTAGGCTAAATTGATATTCAACCAAATTTAATTTTAAGATCTCCAATATCTATATCCAAACGGAGCCTAAAGATATTCGAGAACATGAAAAAGAAAAGGGTTTTGGTTTCTTTAATTCTCTGTTCTGAGCCAATGATGCCCTTCGAGTAACATTAGACAACTCATTCATGAGATTATTTATTAAATAAATATGTCAATAAGAAATCGTGTCATCTAGCTCGTCTGGTTGCTTGTGCGTGGTTAAAACAACCACGAGCATATATGGGTGTTTCACTTACAACTAATCTTTATTTCAATGACATCAACTCACTATTCCAATATCTCCTATTATAGATTATTAAATTATGGAAAGGACTAGTGTTGCTCATCACCGGTTTAAAAAAAAACAGCAACAACTAACCATTCGGCACTAATGAATGACCGGTAAGGCAGTAATCCTTCAGAGTGAGCAACATCGTAGCCTCTTCAGTGGCTTGCTGGTTTCACCGCGGATTTGACCGAACCGTACGCGTGGATGAACAGCCCTGAAATTGAATTGTGAAAAGGGATGGGATAATTCCTTCAGTGTCATTGTAAAATATTCTAATCCTAAATATAACAGTATAAAATAGCTTATCTCATATAAACCACCAGATTACAAATTTTATCCCATACATGCTAATGATAAACAGTAAATCGCGTGAAAAGAGCCAAATGACCATGCCTTTCTTCCTCCTCTAGCCGTTGTTGCTCCACTCGCCGGATGTCATCGCCCTCACGATCGTGCTCGCCCTCGCCGGTCGTTGCCCCCTCCCGCACTCGCCTCCGTCGGCTGCCGCTCCCGCCCGCACTCACCTCTGCTAGCCGCCGCCCCCGCGCTCGCCTCCCCCCCCCCTCCCGCGCTCGTCTTTGCTGGTCGTCGCCCATGCACTCGCCTCCGCCGACTGCCACCCCCGCCTGCATTCGCCTCTGCTCCCGTCCGCACTAGACGCGGGTGAGCTCGAGCCCCACCGCATGCAGGCGCGTGCGGGCGAGCTCCGCTCCACCGCCGAGCCATGCACAGGAGAGCTCGAGCCACGCCGCCATGGAAGCGTGCACGGGCGAGCTCCACCTTGCCGCCTGATTTTTTTTTTAGTGTAATGAGCTCAAGGTTGAAGATGACCTCAAGAGTACTTTGGTCATTTTTAAAAAAAAACACATGTTGAGAATGACGTGGATGGCAAATTTAGAATTAATTTTGCAACTCAATAACACCTACCGGATAAGTGGTTTTGCAATAACGGATCCGAGATTAATGAAATTTGTAATGGCGTGTAAGAAATTGGCCTAAAATAAATATATGTAGAGAGAAAAGGTGTACAGTACAACAAACAGATATATGCGCACGGGGGACCTCTCGAGCACTAGGAACGGGATATATTCCAGCGTGTCATATGAGTCAAAAAGGTAGTGTAAAGTGACTTAAAAAGTGTGTTGGTGGCTTCTAGGTTCGCTTGTTTGGTACCGGATTCGTGCTGTTTGTGTGTAAATTACTAAAGGGGCTCATCGCTGAATCTTGTGCATTATTTTTCCCCTAGAAGAGGATCAGCCACGAGGAGCACTAAACTCGATTACGGAGGTTGGCCATCATCAATACATTATAAAACCCGTAACGTGCGTAATAATCTGTCGGCCATAATCTCGTCGTCGTGCAAGCTGTTCAAGGCAACGTGAAAAAAAACTCCAACCAAAAGACTGATCAATGCACAAGATTTGACCAATAAAAAAAAATAACACCACCCGACTTTGTGTCTCGTGTCTTTTGTCTCTATTGATCTCGCCGAGTCAGGAAAGGGAACGGGAGAACTCTGGCATCTACCTCACGTTCAAGTTTCTGCCGGGAGGGAAAGGATCGGATCGGGGGATTCGTGACAGCTGCCAAAGACCATATTACAACACGTTATCAGCAGCTCTCCATTGAACTACGTTATGTGTCCAATTCCCACCGAATCTCCTTGTTTGATGGACTCGGGTGGTCTGTTTGGTCTGTGTTAGATTGATTCTAGCATGATACATGACCCGTATGATTGATGTTGGATTCAATTTTCTGCATGAACATGAGCCCTGTTGAGCTATCCGATTTTAGGTTATTTACTTGATGTTGTCATACACGGCGTGATGATTGATGCACGATGCTGAAAACCATTGATGGTTGCATGTTGCTTCCATGAAAGTGTCATCGTTTTGGTTACTTGGGTATCTAATGATCTTGCCGATCACGAGATCAGGAGATCTAGTTAATTTTCAAATCGGGTTGATCTCGTTGATCAGATAAGTGTGGAAATTTCATGTTTTTTCGTGACCGACTCAGATTTTATTTAGTGGTCCTGGAATCCAGGTAGAACACTCACCGTGTTAGAATCGGACTCTATTCTAGTTCCGACTAGGACACGGAAACTTCCATATTTTTATACGGTAGCACCCCTATGAAAGTTTCACATGGTTTTTACTTGATGATATCATGTTTCTGAAAATAGTTGTACATCTGACCCACATACATCACAAACTGTACACCCGAATCATGCTAATTCATGCAGCATTTGCATGATAGGTGATGACGAACATTGCACCTCAGTAATTCCCGCCACTTGCGCTGAACGAAAGTAATTACTAAACTTGGGTCAACTATTGTGTGAACCACCTCAAGGCAATGGGATTGAGCCATACAATTGCTCCACATGCACCTGATGCTATCGCAATTCCTGAAAATGAGGTCATCGAGGCTTATATTTTCATATGGCATCATATCCATCCTGATCTCATGTTGGATTATCAGGTAGTGCAAGATTTTTTTGCACTTTGGATGGCACTTGAGGAACGGTTTGGTAAGCACAAGTCGGTGCTCTTGCCAAAAGCTCAGAATGACTGGAACCAACTTTCATTGATTTTGAGACAGTTGAGGAATATAACAATGCACTGTATCGCATTGTTGGCCAACTCGGGTTTTGTGAGCAACAAATCACTGAGGAGGAGATGATTGAAAAGACACTTGCAACTTATCACCCAATGAATATAGTACTCTAGCTGCAGTACCGGAATAGGAAGTTCAAGAAATATTCGGACCTCGTACATGTCCTACTGATAGCTGAGGCCCAGAACTTGCTCCTTCTTAAAAACTTTAACATGCGCCCTGCCGGAACACAAGCATTACCTGAAGATCATACTGTTGTACATGATGACAAGGGCAACACCCATGATAAGGGTCATGTTGGAGGAGGAAAACAGGACAAAAAGGGTGGAAAATTCAAGCGTCATGAAAAAAAAAAGAACAGAAGCCAAATAACCAAGGAAAGGGTAAAGGCAAAGAGCGCACAAACCCGAGAGTTAACTTCGTCCAAATCCTGGTACCACAGGATACCAGGATTGATGAACCGGTTCCTAAACCGGCTCTGCCTGCTGCGCTGTCACACCCGGTTTTAAGGACAAAACCAAGTGCTTATCATATATGTGCCCAGGAACAAGTTTCACACATATCAACAGTAAAGTGAATAACAGTATAACCAATATCATTATTAAAGTGTACCATTATTACATAAATAATTGTCTTCAAAGACTAAAATGACACTCTCGATAACTAGCAGCGGAAAACATCATAACACCACAGGCAATCGACCGGGGGCACGCTCGCCTAGTAGTAGTCTTCATCGATGTAGTCTATCTCTTCATCTTCTGAGTAGCAGTTTGATAGTACAACAATAAAGGGAAATAGCAAGGGTGAGCACATGCCGTACTCAGCAAGTGGGGGAAAATATGACATACAAGCTTAATAGAAGAAAGGCTAACATAATGGTTCATTTGCATAAATGAGCACTACACCTAAGACCTGTTGAATAGCACTCCTATTTACTAAGTGAAAAGTTGTCCCAAGTTATCTCATCAAACCAACACTACAGGTTACACCGCCTGTAGCAAACCAAGGGTTACACCGGCTAAACCAAACTTGGCTACCCACCAAGTTCACCCATAAACAACCATCCTAAATTTGTGAGGATCCAGGCCGCTCATTACCGTGAGCACGACTGTTATAACAGTTTGACACTCTACAGAGGTTGCACAACTTTACCCACAAGTTAGTGATTTTATCACTATGCAGTGACTAGAGAGTCTTCATATTGCCCAAATCACACTACCGTAGGTGTGGGGCTAAGAGATCACCACAAGGTCTTTCAAAGAGTTTCTCAGATTGCAAACAATCCATGCTAAGGTTTCACCGCTGTGGAATTAAACCGTTCCTACAGAAACCCCCTCTGGCGCCGTGGCTAGGAGTGAACCGTCCATCGCCTGAGACCGAGAGTAAACCGTCCCGTCCTCATCCCTCGACTGCCCGCAAAACTGGGAAGACATCTTGATACTCAACCAAACCTACCCATATCAGACCTGTGTTTTGCGCTATTTTCCTGGGTGGCCGCTCCATGAACTAACTATTCTGATCCCAAGCAGGTACCACCATAATCCCACAGTACTATACCGAGTACACGTGCATACCCGCACCATCATCATCATCCTCCTGCTTGGATCACCTAGGTTACATGTTGCTAAAAAGGATTACTCATTCCTCATGATCATTATGTTCAAGTGAGCTATTAGTCAAGATTAACAATTAGACACTTCTAAACCCGACATACCAAGCTAAGCATGACGTACCCCATTCTAACATACTACACCAGAACCCATGCGACAAGAAAATAATATGAAACAGGATGATGACATATAGGATTCAATATTAACAAGCATGCATAGAGAATAGAGAGAAATGTAAAACCTAGGTTCAATATGCATCAAGGACACTTGTCTGGTTCCCTTTGCTGCTGCTCGAAGTCTTCAAGATGGAGATTTTGGAAATTCCCTAACTGCGGTTCGTCTACTCAACGTCATACCGGAAACATAAGCATATAAACAAACTAAGTAACAAACAATAATGAAAACAAAACTATGAAATAGTACGCGTTGCTACGATTGTGTGAGCGCAAGAATCGCCTCAATCCGAGTTACGAGTAAAAAGTTATGAATGTTTAAAGTTCTAGGGTTAAAATAATAAATTAGCAAAATATTATGAAATAGTATGAATAAATAATATTAAATACTACGGTCGCACTGGTGCAAGAATTTCTCAGTTCCGAACTACGGTTGAAAAGTTATGGTGATTTGAAGTTTTAAGGGTTAAAACGTAAAGATAGACAAGTTTAAGGGCCTAAAAGTAATTTTAAAAAAGTATAAGGGCTAAATTGTAAAATGTAAGTATAAAATATAATTTTAGAAAATATTAGAGACTAAAAGATAATTATTAAAAGTACAGGGGCCTAAGTGTAAAAAGATAGGACTAAAACATAATTAGTAATAAGTCCAGGGGTGTTTTTGTACAGGATTAAAATATTATTTAGAAAAATACTAGGGTCCTTTTTGTAAAAATACAGTGGTAAAAATAATTAAAAATAAGATCAAGGACCTAAATATAATTAAATACAAGTTCTGCATAAAAATTAGGATTGAAACATAATTTAAATTAAATTCAGGAGCCTAAGGGCAAAAATCTAGCATTATTCAGGATTAACCAGATTTATTTTTAAACTAAAAACTCTAAAATTCCCGTGGACTGGGAGCATGGGCTCTATGGACCCGGCGTTGACCAGGGGTCCACGAGTCCACCGTGGATTAGGGCCATACCCTTTCGGGCCATCTAATCGTGGCCGTCGATCCTAGATCGGACGGCCGGGAGCGGCTCCGGCGAGAGCGGCGGCCATTAGTGCCGCATCGGAGCTTGCCACGAGGGCGCTCTAGTGCGCGGGAGGCGGCTGGAAGGGGAGAGGGGAGTGCGGCGGAAGGGGGGGGGGGGCGAGCTCACCGGGAGGCACGCGACGAGGGGAGGAGGCCGGCGGCGGCGCGGTTCGTGACAGCGGGCGAGACGGCAGGGCGGCGGGGGCGCGGGGGTGGGGAAACGCGGCGTGGGGGCGCATGGGCTCGGTATTTTAAATGGGCGCGGGACCCTAGGGCGGCGTTGCACGCACGCCAAGAAAGGCGGCGACGGTGGCGGTGGCTTGGCTGGCGGCGCGGCCCGAGCTAGGGTTTCGGCCGGGCAGGCGAGGCCGGGTGGCGGGGTGGGCCGCTCGGGCGAGGCGGCTGGGCCGACGGGCGCGGTTGGGCTGAGGCAGGCTCGGGAGGGAGTGGGCCTCGGGGAGGGGAATTCGGCCCGGGTGGGGCAAGGCGAGAGGGAGAGAGAGGTGGGCTAAGGGGGGGGGAGTTTTGGCCTAGGGCCGAAAAGGGGAGGAAAGAGGAGGGGAGGAAAGGAGAATGGGCTGCGGGGAAGAAGTGGCCCAAGCGCAGGACTTTGTCCCTTTCTTTTTCTTTTCTATTTCTAATTCTATTTCCTAAACATATCTGAAACAATTTCTAATCAAATTTAAAAAATAAGTTGTTACACACAATAAAATCCTAATGCAACTATGGCACAATGAATGCAACAAATAAAATAATAGTAACCTAAATTAATTTATTTAATTTATAAAATAGTTCTTTTGCCTAAAATAAATGATAATGCACTAGTTAATTTAGGTTAAATTTTAATCTATTATAATTTTTTTTTAAATTTAGTGAAATTTATGTCACAAACCAAAACTTGAAATTTTGGGGTGTGACATGCGCCTTCAGATCTTCCAGCCGAAACTGGTGATATGGACATTGGTAACGACCCAAATTCTTCTGGTACTGCCGTTGGTGATGCTGAGGGTGATTCGTGTCTTAATGATGAACTGTACGGGGACATAGAGTAGTCCTATTTGTCAAATTTGCATAGAGTTTGTGATGGTCGTGATGTAATAAGTGCTCTTGTTGAATAAGAATAATGATATATGCTTGTGATATCTTGTTCAATACGTGCAATTTTTATGATTCAGCTTATGCATGTATTTAGCCTCTTATTTCCTCATTGAGAGCGCTAATTTAGAAATCATTGAATTTTCTAAAATAGAACAAGATACGTGTTTCGATGGAGGTTTTACGCTGAACCGTGCCTGGTTGATAGTGCTGCCACAAACTCAATACTTAGAGAGACTAAGTACTTTTAGACACTTCAGAAGAGGACTGAAAATGTACTTACTATTGCCTGTCGCAATGGGCATATTGTCGACTCTAGACGAGCTATAGTAGTACTCCTGAATAATACTAAGATCTTCATTGAGGAAGCATTCTTGTATCCGGGAGCTGAACAAACTCTCCTCACCTTCAAAGACATCCGTCGTAGCGGTTATCATGTTCAAACCGTAAGTGAAGGCAAAATTCCTGTACATCACTAATGATCAAGATGGTGTAACCAAAGTACTTGAGAAAGTGCCGAGAACCTGCAATGAAATATATTACACTAAAATTAAACCCCTAGAAGATTATGTTGCTATGCCTACAATCTTTAAGAACCCAGAATCGTTTAGAATCTGGCATGAAAGGCTAGGTCACCCTAAATTATCAATGATGCATCGTAATGTCAATAATTCTGCCGGCCATAGCATCGAAACGACTCAATTCCCAAAACTAGAAGATTTTAATTGTGATTCGTGTGCCAAGGGCAAACTTATCACTAGACCGTCATACATGAAGGTAAAAGACGAGTCTCTAAGTTTCCTTGAGCGGATTCAAGGTGATATATGTGGCCCGATTAGTCCTTCATCGGGGCCATTTAGATATTTTATGGTACTCATTGATGCCTCATCAAGGTGGAGCCATGTATGCCTGTTGTCTACACGGAACCATGCTTTTGCAAAGATCATTGCCCAAATCATCCGTTTGCGTGTTAGTTTCCCGGAGAACCGTATTAAGACAATTTGGATGGATAATGCTGGCCCAAATCAAAAGCGTTTAATGACTATTGTCTTGCTCTAGGCATTGACGTTGAGCATTCTGTACCTTATGTTCATACTCAGAATGGGCTTGCTGAGTCATTGATCAAGAGGATCAAGTTGATTGCTAGCCAGTTTCTTGAAGATAACACATTGCCCACTAGTTGTTGGGGTCATGCGGTCCTAGACGTTGCCACTTTCATCCAATACCGACCGACTGCATATCATTCAACTTCCCCGTTCCATTTAGCACGTGGTCAAGAACCGATGATTTCCCATCTATGAAAATTCGGTTGTGTCGTTTTTGTGCCAATATCACCACCCCAGCGTACATCTATGGGGCCTTACCGGAAGATGGGAATATACGTTGGTTTTGAAACTCCGCCCATAATCAAGTATTTAGAGCCTAGAACTAGAGACTTGTTCAGGGCTCGGTACGCTGATTGTATCTTCCATGAAGATCACTTCCTGACATTAGGGGGAGGATTGTACCTGAATTCTAAGGAATGCCGGGAAATCCAATGGAGTGCTAGTAGCATCCAATCTCTTGACCCACGTACTAAAGATACCGAGCTTGAAGTTCAGAGGATCATAAACCTACAACAACTAGCTAACAATTTGCCTGATGTATTTACCGATTTAAGTGGAGTGTCTAAGTCATATATTCCTGCGGACAATGCACCGGAGAGAGTTGAGATACCTCTGGAGGGTTTGAACTGATCTCAAGTCTCTCGTCCTAGGAAAAGGAAGAGTAATCCGGATAATTCGGTACCAGCCAAGCGGAGACGTCTGCCACGACCAGGTACTGAAGTGATTGCATTACGTTCCCGTTTGGTTGTCCCTGATGAGACACACCCTGATGGTGACCCTTGTGAAAATGTGCGCAAAAATAATCTTGAAAGCACAAGGGGTTCAGAACAAAAAAACTCACCGGAAAATCTTAAAGAGCTTGATGATTCAGATGGTGAAATAGCCACTGATTATGTTGAATCGAGAGAGTTATATAATAGAAAGTCTACAAATGTCGACATCTATTTCGTCTCAAAGGTCGCTGAAATGATCATTGAGGACACTAAACCCAAGTCCAGGGCAGAGTGTCGGAAGCGCTCAAATTGGGTTAAGTGGAATGAAGCAATTGAGACAGAATTGCACTCGCGTAATAAAAGGCAAGTTTTTGGACCTGTTGTCCGCACGCCTGCCCATGTTTCCCATGTCGGGTATAAGTGGGTATTCATCCGGAAGCGTGACAAAAATAATGTGGTGATACGTTATAAAGCGAGACTGGTAGCACAAGAGTTCACGCAGAGACCCGACATCGATTATGATGAAACATACTCTTCGATTATGAGTGGCATAACGTTTTGGTACTTAATATCAATGGTTGCTGGTTTAGATGTTAAAATGCAATTAATGGATGTTGTGACCGCATATCTTTATGGGTCACTTGATTCGGGCATTTATATGAAAGTTTCAGATGGGCTTAAGGTTCCGGATAAATCCGTCACAACATGTATAGCGTTAAGTTGCTAAGATCGTTGTACGGGCTGAAACAGTCCGGTCGGATGTGGTACAACTGACTGAGCAAATACCTCCTGAAGAAAGGTTATGTGAATAATGGGGATTGCCTATGCATGTTCATTCGAAAGTCCAGCAATGGATTTTGCATCATCTCGGTCTACGTTGATGATTTGAACATAATCGGTTGCGTAGAGGATATTGAGGAAGCGTTTACCTACCTCAAGGTGGAGTTTGAGATGAAAGATCTGGGTAAAACCAGATTTTGCTTGGGCCTGCAGATCGAGCACCTCCCTGATAGAATTTTAGTACACCAATCGATCTACACGAAGAAGGTCCTTGAGAGGTTAACATGTCAAAGCCTCATCCTTTGAAAACCCCCATGGTCGTTAGATCACTTGATAAGGATAGAAATCCTTTTAGACCCAAGGGTGAGAATGAGGAATTGCTAAAACCCGAAGTCCCTTATCTTAGTGCAATCAGAGCATTGATGTATCTTGCAAACAACACAAGGCCGGATATTGCTTTTGCGGTTAATTTGCTTGCTCGGCATAGCTTCGCGCCAACCAGAAGGCATTGGGTCGGAATTAAGACAATTTTGAGATACCTCAAAGGCACTATTGAACTTGGGCTATTTTTCCCAAAGAAACAGAATTTGACCTTGGTCAGGTATGCGGATATAGAATATCTTTCTGATTCACATCATGCTAGATCTCAATCCGGGTTTGTGTTTCTTTATGGTGGAACGACTATTTCGTGACGGTCTTGTAAACAGACACTAGTAGCGACATCTACTAACCACTCAAAGATTATAGCCCTATATGAAGACGCACGGGAGTGTGTTAGGCTTAGACGGATGACCACCCATATCCTGAAGTCATGTGGTATTAAAACCGTCAATACCCCTACTGTTATCCATGAGGATAATACAGCGTGTGTTATGCAAATGCAAACCGACTATGTCTCTATTGATACAAACCTCGGCGTAGGTGAGCTGAGTATACGTAAGTAGTACAGTAGCAGATACGAATATGACAGATGACCTGCGGCAACGACAGCGCCCACCGACACATGAGCTGGTGACGCCCTCCGCGTACGTGCAGACAGCGACCACATGACCACCGCGCCGCTGATCGATCAGCCGTGAACGAGCCTGACCGATGACCACCACTGACACTCTCCAGTTAAAATCCACCTGGCAGCTGATTAGCAGGGCCGCTCTGTTGTTCTCTGGTGAACACTGTCCTTAGATCAGTGGTTAGTGGGGATAGGTCATTAGTTTAATCTCACTCTTTCCCGGTGATTAGTGGCCGCAGAACCGGAACTGCCTCTGATTCTTTTTACATGCAAAATGTGTTTATCTTGCTTGGAAATCTCCGCAACGTCTCTCTCCTTTCTCCGCTCCTCTTCTCCCATCCCACTGCCACGACGCGGCACCCCATGACCCCCACGCGTCCCAACCCACACCCACCATGATAAACCCGCGCCTGCCGCCACCCGTCTCTGTGCCGTGGGCCCAACATTCGTACATCACGTGCTTTGGACCCACCGGTCAGTGACTCTTAACCACTCCCTTTGACCTTTTCGCCCAACGGCTGCTGCTTCGTAAAGCGACGCGGTACCCTCGCGCTCTGTCCGTTTCTCCCTCGGCCTCACTGACTAACCACTCCGCTTAGCTTCCACACTACTCTACTCCGCTGCTGCAGCTCGCTCCCCCTTCCGCATTCCCCTTCCCTGCAATCGAGCGCGCCGCGCGGCTGCTCACAGACGGCAGCAGCGGAGATGCGGAGCTCGCGGCGGACGA
This sequence comes from Eleusine indica, assembly GCA_030378355.1. Lineage (NCBI taxonomy): Eukaryota > Viridiplantae > Streptophyta > Magnoliopsida > Poales > Poaceae > Eleusine > Eleusine indica. Next base: position 35,475,268 of record CM059500.1, read on the forward strand.
CCGGCCGCGGCGCCGGTCGAGGGGCGGGAGACGGGGGCGCGGAGGACGCGTCGGTGCCGCCGTTCATGGGGAACAACCGCGACCACAACCCGCGCGAGCTGCGGTCATGGGCGCGGCGCACGGGGTTCTTCTCCGGCGAGTCGAACGCGTCCTTCTCCTCCGTCGCCGCGCAGCAGGCCGCCCCGCCGCCCCCGGCCGCGTCGCGCCGCCCGCCGCGGCCGCCGCCGGGGCGGGACCCTGGACCGGAAACGGGGGAGGATGACGACGACCTCGATCCCGCGCCGCCGCTCGACGTCGAGCGCGGCGGACGCGGGCGCGGGCCTGTAGGCCGGCCCCGCCGCCGGATCGACCTCCAGATCCCGCCGGGCTTCGGCGAGGCGCCGGAGCCGGAGCCGGACGTGAGGGGCGGCGGTGGAGGGCGCGGGGACGCGAGGAGGAAGAATGGCGCGGTCGAGAGGGAGACACCGGACAATGCGGGCCGGAACGGGAACGGCGTGCTCGCGGACGCGGTGGCGAGGAAGAAGGCGGAGGAGGCCGAGGCGAAGCGGAAGGCTGAGGAGGCGGAGGCGAAGAGGAAGAAGGAAGAGGAGGAGAGGGACGCGGAGCTGGCTGCGTACTACCAGGAGCAGTGGGCGAACGAGGAGGATGGACATGGACCTCCGGAAGGTGCCGCAGCTGAGACGGCGCCGCTGTATAGCCCGTCGGGGCTTCAATGCGGTGTGACTGAGAATCCTGGGTGGGGTGAGTTTTCTGCTCCATGCTCTATATGGATGTTCTGATATAATGGCGACTGCAAGCTGCATTTTGCATGGGGGATTTGCTTTCATTCCACGATCTAGTTCGCTGATAGTGATGCTCCAGGAGTAATATATAATAATCCTTTTGATAGCGATGGTGGTCATACTGACCTCAATTCATACCCAATTATTATCTGGTGGTTTATTGGGCCAGCTGCATTATGGGATTTTGCAAAATCAAAGGGCCTGAATTTTACAATTAAAATGGTTGAAGATTTGATTTTTTTTTCCAGTCAAGTAGTTGGCAGTGTTATTAGTTTCTGTTTTATTTTCCTCGTAGGTATTGGGATATGAAAATAGCTGAACATGGATCATTTGAAACATCTTTGTTCATGGAACTATACTACCCTGTATCCTTAGTTCATCTTTGTCGTGTTTTCAGGAAAGAATCAGCTTAAAAAAAAATCATTGATTCTTCATTGTAATTTTCCATTCTTACAGAAACGAAAATTGAGAGAAGATTTTCTGCCATTCAGTTATTATTTTAAGAGGAAATAATGATCCATATTTGATTTGATATTATTTCACTGTTTGAACTTGATACTATCTCTATTATAACTGTCGCGATAACTGCTAATTTGATTTTGTTTCTGTTTTCATTGCAGCGCGTCTCATATTTTATGGCATACAACATTACCTGTCAATAGCTGGTTCACTTGTTTTTGTTCCTTTGATTCTGGTACCAAACATGGGTGGATCCGATGTATGAACTTTGCATCCTTTCTTTATTCCTCTTATGTTCATTGAAAAGCGTCTTCAAATAATAATTTCCTTTCTTGTGGCAGCAAGACACTGCAACAGTCATCTCCACAATGTTGCTAGTATCAGGTCTTACAACAATACTTCATACATTATTGGGTTCCCGGCTTCCATTGATTCAAGGAAGCTCTTTTGTATATCTGGCCCCTGCATTGGTAATTGCGAACTCCGAGGAGTTCAGAAATCTTAGTGAAAATGTATGGTTCTATCCTAGAGCTCCTTCACCTACACTTTTCCTGCTGTGTCATATACACCATGTGGAAATCAAATACTTGCATGTGTGTAATGTATTTGTCTTGTTATTTTGGATTTCGAGGTTCCAATAGGTTGATGTCAGGTGGTGCATTAATCTCTACTTATCCTTGAAAAAAAAAAGCATACCCAGTGCCAAAGCCTCCCATACATTGTCGGTTCTGGGGAAGGCTCTACTTATCCATGTATTGATATATGTCTGCTATAGAATTTAAGAGTAAGCGCATTTAAGTTGTGCATGCTGACATGAATCATCTAAAGGAGAGTAAACTAAACCGTTATCCGAAGCATATGTGGACTATATTGGCACTCAATTATTACACCTGCAACAATATTTCACGCGTTCAAGTTTCTTTTTTCACTGTGCTTGCAACACTAGTAAATTTGTAGACATTTGTGAAGTATAAATGCTAAAACAGCCACCACACTGTTGGGGCTCAATGGATCATGGAAATTTGGTGTTTGAAAAACTATGAGATAAGTGTCAGTCTGAAAACAGGAGTGTAAAAAGTGATGTTAGCAATCCGATTTGATAAGTCAGTGATTTTTTTAATTAGTCCCTGAATCTTTGTTTTATATTTATTGCCGACCAAGTACCGACCCACTTTCTAGTGGCAAGGCTCAAAGGCGTTCTGCATTAATCAGTAGCAATATCTAATCTGATGGTAGCCAAGAATTTTCATATAAGAATAGGGTGCTTGTGCCCACTATGAATTCATGTTGCAAGAAAAAGATATGATGTGGAATGGGCATGTGTTTGCATTTAGCTATGTTTCAACGTTCAGCATTGGATTTAATTCGTCTCAGTGAGGATTTGGCCGTATAAATTATTATGAGTAATAACTAAGTCACCTTTTTCTAGACAAATGGGTCTCCCAAATTGATATCTATTCTACATGACATGCAGAAATTCAAGCACATAATGAGGGAGCTACAAGGGGCTATACTTGTTGGTTCAGTTTTCCAGATAATCTTAGGATACTCTGGTCTTATGTCACTGTTTCTGAGGTATGCAAAAAAACCTAGTCACCCAACTTTAGTATAGAAGACACAGCATGAAAATAGGATATGTTCCTATCTAACTGTGACTTTACAGGTTAATAAATCCAGTAGTCGTTGCACCAACTATTGCTGCAGTGGGTTTGGCGTTTTTCAGTTTTGGTTTCCCTCAGGCAGGCAGTTGTGTGGAAATCAGCATGCCCCTCATTGTACTGGTTCTTCTATGCACTCTGGTATATTCCTTGCTTCTGTCAGATTAATGCGTGTTTGTAGCTGTCACGGTGCTGTTCTTTCTTGAGCTTGTTTTCATTCCAATGGCTTGCTAACATTTTGTGCCTATCCATTTCAGTACATGAGAAAAATATCCCTGTTTGGTAACCGTCTCTTCCTTGTCTACGCGGTGCTTCTCTAATCCTCTTTCCCTGTCAATTCATTACCTTTTATGTGGTACTTGGCTGTGTGCTGATTGCATTTGTCTCTATATTGGCAGGTACCCCTTAGTGTTGCAATTGTATGGGCATATGCATTCTTCCTAACTGCTGGTGGAGCATATAACTTCAAAGGCTGCAGCTCGAATATACCCAGTTCAAACATATTGTTGGATTCATGTAGAAGGCATTTAGTAACTATGCAGCGATGTCGAACCGATGCTTCTACTGCATGGAGAACTGCTGCCTGGGTAAGGATCCCATATCCATTCCAATGGGGTCCTCCTACGTTTCATTTCAAGACGAGTATCATTATGATTATAGTTTCACTGGTTGCATCAGTTGATTCAGTAAGTAGTTTCTATCAGCAACTACTCTTAAATAACTTTTCTAAAATACTCTAGATGCGTAACTATGATCACTGACTTGCTGGCCCATCTGCAGCTTGCATCATATCATGCTGTGTCACTACTGGTTAATTTAAGTCCCCCAACACGCGGAGTTGTCAGTAGAGGCATTGGTCTTGAAGGGATTACAACTTTTATAGCTGGATTGTGGGGTACAGGTGCTGGGTCAACAACATTGACGGAGAACATACACACCCTTGAAACGACTAAAATGGCTAGCAGAAGGGCTTTACAGCTGGGGGCAGCCTTATTGGTCATCTTCTCATTCTTTGGTATGCTGTCACATGCATGTATAACAATTATGTTACAATACTTTTTATATTGATTGTGAATGGACTGAATCTCAATTCCGTTGCTGCAGGAAAAATTGGAGCTATGCTTGCTTCTATTCCTGTTGCATTGGCCGCCTCCATTCTTTGTTTCACCTGGGCATTAATTGTCGCACTTGGATTATCCACACTACGATACACCCAAGCGGCAAGCTCAAGGAACATGATAATAGTTGGATTTACTTTGTTCATCTCCCTGTCTATCCCTGCATATTTTCAGCAGTACGAGCCAAGCTCCAATTTTATCCTGCCAAGCTATCTTCTGCCATATGCTGGAGCATCAACTGGACCAGTTCGCACAGGCAGCAGCGGGGTGAGCTCCCTTTCTCTCACATGCGCAACTAGAATAGCGGGAACTCATTGACAGTGTTAAACGGTTGTCTAGTTCATACTGCTCTAACTCTCGGTACCGTCCTGCAGCTAAACTATGCAGTCAATGCCCTCATGTCCATCAACGTGGTGGTGGCTCTGCTCGTTGCGTTGATCCTCGACAACACGGTACCAGGAAGCAAGCAAGAACGTGGGGTGTACATATGGTCTGACCCGACCTCCCTGGATTTGGATCCTGCGACCTTGGAGCCCTACAGGTTGCCTGAAAAGATCTCGTGCTGGTTCCGGTGGGCAAAGTGTGTCGGCATCTAACAGCTCTTGTGCATACTGCGGCTGCAATGGCGCGGCAGCCACGATTATATTTATTCATTTGCTACCTGTTATTGTAGGATGTTACGATCTATATGTGGAAGATGTATACGGATACTACTTAGGCAGGGCCTCTTGCTGCTGTTAGCTTCGAGGCTCTGGTTTTTTAGGTTAGAGGACACTATGAACTCACCAAAACCACTGTAAAGTTTGTCGGCCTATGATATGTATTTAGAAATTCTAGAAATGTTGCTCTGAGATTTCCTAAGTCTGCTCTAAGGTGACCAAGCTTGTTTCGGTATTGCCCTCGCAGATTTGCTAGAAACTTCACAAACCCCCCCAAAAAAACCAGCTGTTTTTTTGCTGGTTTCAAGCTTACAGTCCGGTCTGCTTTAAACGGACAACTGGTTTTTTAACAAAACCGAATCCATGCACTGTAGTACAATTGACTTCCTTTCTGGTTCACTGACCGTCTTCTGGGTACGAAGACTTGATTTCCTTTCTGGTTCACTGACCGTCTTCTAGGTACGAAAAAAAAAAACCCGTCCGTTCTGTTATCCTTGGCTAGAAGCCTAGAACTCGATTCTTATCCCAAACGGCAAGTACATGCTTTTTTATCCCAAACGGTTAAGTACGTCCTTGCTGATCTTTAACTGCACCACAACTGAAAATGATGTGCAGACAAGATGATTAGGGAGGTGAAAAGTGGTTTCGGCAACATTCAGGGCATAATAAAAAAACAAAAATGGAGCCTGGAGCCATGACAACTTACAATAATGCTCTTTTATTGTCTCTGAGATTTAGAAGGTATTAATTAAAAAAACGAATCTCACTCCTGGCGGAACAGAAATCATATTTGTGCAGTTTACACGACTTAAGGCTACAAGCTAGGGTACAACAGTATTTCCACGATGGAATCTCAAAAAGGTCAGCAAGCGGCTCAGTTATTCGTCGGGGCTGGCCTGTTGTAAGAGCATCCCGTACGGTTGCATACTGTGCGGAAGGGGTAGTTCAGGTTATTGCACTCGGGGCACGTCCAACTTCCTTCAGGGGCATCCTTGTCCTTGCGAGATGAGTTTGCGTTAACTCCCTGCATGAGGTGAAACAGTTAATTACCCAGCAAACTTAAAAGGAGCAATTTGCACATGATACTTCTCTTCACATGTTTTCAGTAATTCGACATAGGTTTACAACACAGAAGTTATTTATCAAAAACAAATAAGAACCAAACAAAGCAGCAGCAAAGATTGCAATAGCCAAAACAAGACATTCTCATCTAACTCAAAAAGGTGAAAGGGCATGCAGGACATTCAGAATGATTAGCAGCAAACATTTATATAGATGTTTCTTTTTCAAGGAAAATGCAACTATCAATGTACAAACAAGATACTCGAATTCTGTAGCATGACGGGTGCTGAAAAATCAAGCACAAGGGCTTTTTTTCACCGGAATTATTTTATAATAAAATTATGCCATATTAAAATACCCAAATAAAACAAACTGCCCTGCTTGCCTTAATCATATTGAAGTAGTACTGTTGTATTAACCGCGAATCCAGGAAAGGGATCATCATGCTTACAGGAGTTGGCCTTGGAGCTCCACATTTCTTCATGTTGCAATTTGTTCGGAATGAAAAATTGACATTCTCACATTTAGGACAGACCCAGTCACCCTCAGAAAGTCCATCAGGGCCTATAAAAGAGAACTTTCATAAGAACCAACCAGCAATGAAAGGCAACAGACCAAATTCATGATATTTCAATAAGATGAAACAAAAATTTCCAAAGATTAATGAGGTTAGGAAAATTGTGTTGTCACCAAAAGGAAATGAAGCAGTAACCTAACCATAGAAAATATTTTTACCAGCAAAGAATAGGATTACAAATTCCAGGTTTTACAAACAAAATGAGCTGTACAATAAACCTTCACTACTACACCCATTTATGGCGACAGGAGCAAACATGAGATATCCTCAAATACTACCAACCACAAGGTGAAAGCTTGGTTTCATGCTGGTGTTCTTTGTTTTTGCCATGGTTCAATTTTTAACCATCCAACTTCAGATGACTAAGTCAGAAATTAATCTTCAGTATCATGAATTCTGATTAGAATGGTACAGACTAATCCATTCATTATGAGATACAGATTTTTAATGATCATATGGAACTAGAAGTAACTTGATTTTGCAAGAAGAAAATATAATGAAGTCAGGCAATACCATCAGAGACTATTATTATGAAGCCAATAATACTAGAAGGGGACTGGTGAAACATACTAAAGTCAGTGCAAGAGCAAGTAGAATGTATGAAAAGGAAATAGCCGCATACCTCCACGGCGCTTTCTTGAAGAGTTGTTGTCATTGTTCTCCACTAATGATCCCCCAGGCCATGGGCTAGAAACCTTTTACAAACATAAAACATCATTATTCAGATTCCCTAAATGTGTTGTGTATAACAAGTTAACAGGTGATAGAGAAGACAAACTGGCATTGGAGATCCTCTAAATCCATAGCTATAACGACCTAGCTCAGGTCCAGGGCCATATCCCATGCCTGCAACAATTATCAGAAGGACATAAGCCATATACGACTAGAAGCCTGAACAATCACAATAAACTGTTGAAGAGATACAGACCACCTATTGGCCCAGGTTGAGCATATGAAGGCAAAAGGCCATATGAACCAGGAGCTCCTACTGGCGGGCCATAACCATATCGCATCCCGAGATGAGGATATGGAGCACCATAACTACCGGATCCAAGAGGAATGGGAGGTGGACCACCATTGCCACCGTAAAATATAGGTGATCGATCATATCCTCCAGCAGGAGGAGCTGGCATCATTCTCTACAAGGCAAACAAAGTTAGTAAAGAAAAATACCTCGTGCTTTCAATAACCAGACACAACACAGTATGACTCGTTCCCCTTATAAAAGCACTTTAATTCATAGGATTAAGGAACCACCACCAGAAAGACAAACATATGCCTTTCCCTAGCTTGGCCAAGTATATAGCGCAATCTCATACACAGATCTGACTAAAAAAACTCATATACAGATTAACAAAGTTTTGGAAATGTAAATGAAGACTAAATATTATATTTGGATGATTGCCGAGAACGCACAAGGGGGGAAAATACCAAAGCTCTGCTAATGACTTATTTTCCATTAGACAATACGGAATAATGACATTACTTGGGGAGAATCTATGACAACTTACTGGACTTGGACTCGGTGATGGACGGGGTGCACCACAGGCTCCACGGTTGCAAACATTTCTAAAACTGAAGTTGACATTACCACACTGAGGACAATTCCAGTCCCCCTCTCTTACTGACACTGAAAATAGTAGAACCTCTTCTTAACCAACAAGACTCAAGTAAAACGAGTATAATGAGTTCCGTTCCCACAAGGAGTGGGCAAAGAAGACAGTATAATACACAAAAGCCAATTTAACTCTGGGAGGTTTCCTACCAAATTTGCAAAGGGATAGCCACCACTACAAGCTAAACCCTGAAACGTTCTTATATTGCATGGTTTTTAACTCATTTTTAGTGACATCTTTTAATCTCAAGAAACTAATTTACAATGGTACAAGATCGACCACCCATGCCTGATGCCTGTGCCATTCATGACGGAGAAAACAAAGCCAAATTTATCTTACAGAGAATAAAACAGAATTCATCAACCTAAAAGGACTTATGCAAAAAAGAGCCAAAAAATACCATGTGTGCAATTCGAAATTCAGAAGAAAAAAATGCACACGGATAGCACAAGACACACAAAAATGATCCCGGCCACAGCCAGTTAGGCACTCCTCCACATTTGTTGCATCAATTTACCCCCCCCCCCCCCCGTATCATGCTAACATATATCTAGCATGCCTCACCGTTACTCAGACCCGAATTCTCCATCCAAAGTTGCAAACCCTACCCGCGTAGACCTATTCCCTACCCAACCAAACCCTTGACAGAAACAGATCGGAGCGGAGTAAAGTTCCCCTAGAGTCTCACCGTCGTTGCGCGACCGCTTGGACAAGGCGCCGCGGTTCTCCACCTGCGGAACAGCAACGAACGAACCCAGGTCAATCGATCACAAACCAAAACAGCGTCAGATACCAAATCGTACGTCACGTGAGCCGAAGGGAATAGGAGGCAATGGGCAGGGACAGTACCTTCGCGGAAGCCATAGGGGAGGAGGTAGAATCAAGCGGCGGCGGCGGCGGCGAGAGGAGGGGAGGAACCGCTACGCGAGACCGGAGGGAGGGAGGGAGGGAGCGAGCGAGACTCGCGAAATATGTGTTGTGTGAGCTGTATGTACTTGGATTCGCCGCGCTGGTCACCAGCCGAACATCCCCCCGGCCCCCACAATGAGTCCTCACTGGCCGACAAGTGGGCCAGGAAAGAGCTGCGACGACACGAGCCCCATATGATTTGGCATGGTCGAAGCTTCTAGTACTTCAGGATGTGTCACTCGCAAAAGAAAAACAAATCGCACTGTCACGCTCGTTGTGACACGCTTCCGCATTCGCAATTTTGTAGTACATTTTTATGAAAAAAACTGTTTAATACATTTCTAAACTCTAGATTATTTTTGAAAATCATAAATAAGGATTTGCAAGCCATTTTTAGAATAAATCCAAAATAATATTTTAAAAAGTAAATATCATAGTAGTAAAAAAGATGAATGAGTATTTCGCTCTCACGAGTGGGATCCATATAAAAGACAAATGAAAGGAATTGGCATATTCTCCGGTCATGAAGTTTGTTCAAGATTATCATTTAATAACATAAAATATTGCAATTAGACAACATATAAAAATATCCACAAGAAATGGAGCAAATACAAATAATGTGAAAAAACAAACCACAAAAGTTAGGTGTATCTTTATTTTATTCTTTTTAAGGCAACATGACATCAGATTTATCATGTGTTTATATCAAAACAAGATACATGGACTTTGCTGTCGAAGAAGCATCAACCAAGAAGTTGCCAATTCATGCACGAGTGAGGTTGGGCTAAGTTCCAATCAAAGAAAAAAAAAAGAGGTTGGGCTAAGTTATGTATGACACACCAATTTATTTATTTTTTAATTTTTAATGTGTCTTTATGTATCTACAAGCTTTAGCATGATTTTTACTATCTTTTTCATAATTTTATTTGAAAATTTCTCTTTGATGCAAATTTTATTTGATCATTAATTATTAACTTTCACTATTTTACTTTATGTGATTTTGTCCTTAAATATCTTAGTTTAATACACGGGTACTCTTTATTAATGAGAAATATATTTGATCTAAGATTTTACATTTAAATTCTTATTTTTACAAAGCTGAAAAGAATAGTATGCGTAATTGCCATTCAAAGAAAAGATTATAGAAAAAAACTCATGACCCCGCGATCCAAACGGGCCGGGTCCAGTCTACTGCAGAAGCAGAGGAACCCAGGCACCTCCGCTTTCCATTTTCACCCTCCGCCTCTCCTGCCGCCTGCCGGCCGTTGCCGTTGCCCGTTGCTCTCTCTCGCCCACAGTAGTGGACCCTCCGCCGCCGCCGCTGCCATGTTCTCGTGGATCCTCCGCGGCTGCCGCGACGAGTGCTCTGCCTCCGACCAGCTCAAGCAGGTCCCCTCCCTTTCTTCTCTGTTACCCCCCCCCCCCCCCCCCTCTCACGTCATCCTGTTCACAATTTATTCAATTCGAAAGTAGCAGGAATGGGAATGTGAGAGGGACGGGGGAGAAGCGATTTCTTTATCAAAAGATCAATTGTTTACCAATGAATTAGTGCGTCATGTATCGTCGGGTGAATGGTATATCGAACAATTGGTGTAATTTTACACTCTGAGTCTGTGAGTTGCCCCCTTTGGCCATTTCGATTTCTTGTTTCTCTTTACCTTCTGGGATGTACTTTTCCTGCTGATCCGTTCCGTTTTGAAGCAACTTCGTAAGTGGGGCTGTTGGTTTTGTCTTGGTTCTCCATCTTGGGCTTAACGATAAGGCATGCCGATCTGTGATATGAGCAAGGCCTAGGTTTGCAAAAGAAGAGAAACTAAAATTATTGCAGACCATGTGGTCTGTTCTGACCCGGGTTGCCCACAATTCGTGCATCCCCTCGTGGTCTTTTTGTTCACCCAAGTAGAGTTGTGACGCTATATTCAACTAAAATGTGGTTTGAACATTATAACAAAAAAAATAATAATTGAGATTTGAGGCGGCAATCCATTGTATACTCAGGATAGGGGTGATTTGACTTTAGAGTTTGGCCTCTTTCAAGAAATGGCATCACCAACGGAGAGTTTACTCAGTTCAAATTTAGTTGAAGCTTGTAGGACTTCATTGTTGGGGGGTGTCTGAGGGTACACCAAACTGCAGAGTGGTAAGGCGCAGAAGGCCAATAGCAGAAATGTGGTGTGGATTTAGCTCAATTACAATTGTATTCAAATGAAAGATGTTATGAAACAAGGGGATACAGTCTTTTGGTTTACGGTTTACCATACTATTCAAGTTACCTTTCAGTTGTTACGGTTTGTTATCATTGGTGACAAGGGTTCCTCTAGAACATGTTTTTGTCACCGCTTTTAGTAAGTTGAATAAATAAATAATTTGTCTCCAATATTGCAAAGAGCTGCAACTACTGAACAGAAAGAAGTACCTGACTTTAGTTTCTCTAAATTCTCCTTCTCATTGTTATATTATTTTAGCTTCCCCTCTGATCTAACCATAATCCAACGACTCTAGGTTGATTAAGGAATAATATTTTACTTCTGGTTTAATTACTTATGCTATACCTCTTGGCTCTGTAGGCTCGTGATGTCTTCACGGCAAAAGAGGTAGTTTTACAAAAGAAGATTTCTCAGGAGATGGAACGGGCCAAGGAATTCACAAAATCAGGAAACAAGCAAGCAGCAATGCAGTGCTTGAAGAGGAAAAAGTACTATGAAAGCCAAATGAATCAGGTTGGAAGTGTCCAGTTGCGCATTAATACCAAGGAGAAGATGATTGCTGGTCACACGGGAAACAAATAACACAAAGTGAGACAACAAATTAGGAACAATGTCTGTATTAATATTGCATTTGTTCATATGCACAATATATGAAGAAATCAATCCTGCTGTGATCAGTCAAGTATTGTTGTTCTCTGTCACATCTTGCACAACATTTAATACTTATGCGCCCTTAGCACAATAGAGTATATTTTGGACACAACTGACTTGTTTTCGAATGAAAAATTGCGCTAGTCTATTGTGTATGATAGTCTTGGATGAATGTAATGTGGTAACATTTTCTATGCTAACTTAGTGGTTCCTCGCATGTATTCATGTGATCCATGTTGTTATTTTTTTTTAGGATAAATCATGTGATCCATGTTGTTGTATTGTTTAGGGCGTATCATGTGATCCATGTTATTCCTTTTTCTAGTTTCAAACCGCGTTCAACTAGACAATAAGTCAATACATTCAATCCGGAAAGGGTGTGTAATTTATACTTACCCCTCTCCAAACAGCAAGTACGAGACTGATATCCTATGGGATAATAAAGTGTATTGTCTTGGTCTAAGCATAATTTTCTGCATCTTATTATGTCCACCTGAATGTATCAGAGACCGTCAAAAGCCCTTCAATTTCTTTAATCATTTCTTTTGTTTATTCTCTGGATTGCTCATTCTGATGCATGACTCCAGATGCATAGCTAGATTCTCTGATCTTAATTTCCTTTTGTATTGAATGAATAATCATTGTTACTATTTAAGAAATGTCAAATATGCGAATGAAGCCTGAAATTTGTTTGATACACTGTACTTTAGTTTCTATTTTGCAGTGCACTTATTTGTTTAGTTTCCCGCAGGTACAACTATGATTTATCCAAAGTTCTCCTTTTGGAGAGATACAGATGACGACCTGTACCGGAGCAGCTACACTAACCTCTGAACGGCACGCCAGCTGGTCAAGGATCAACTATGTATTTAGCAATAGATAGCCTTATTTTTCGGCCATCACTTAGTGAGCTTCACTTGTGAAAAATTTCCTTTCTCACTGAACTTCAACTATGCGAGTGCTGACATTCCTGTCATCCGTAACCATCTCCAACCGTGTGCATGTGCTGAGTTGAGAACTTAGTGTGCACGTTGGGTTTTATATTTTCCTTCTCAAGTTGTGCAAGAATGGGTGTCAGTGGCGTGCCATGTAAAAACTATATAATCTGGAACCAGGCAGACGCCGACTGGCTATAGAAGGCGCGTGGGCTCCTTGCAGAGGGACGTGTCTGTTGAATGTAAATGAGACAATTGAATTCAGAGAGACAATGAACTGTGTTCTTTATTCATGATAATGGATACAATTTATAGTAGAGAAAAGAGCAGAGGTCTTATTAATGATGATGGGTATAATTTATAGTAGGGGAAAGAATAGAGGTTAAGTAATATTTATGTTCATACTAATGGTATGTTCACACTATAATCCCAGTGGAGTGACGTGATTGGTCAATAATTCATCACAAGGATTCTTAACACTTCCCCTTGATTAATCGATCGTAATCGTACATCATTGTATCACTCCTCCAAAAAACCCCGCCGGAAAAATATGAGGAGATATATCTTGATACGCTGTGAAAACTCCTTAAAACCTGGTGAAAAAATCAGGAGAAATTGATATAGCATATATTGGATATTGCCTCATTGAAAACTCATATAGGAAAAACTCTTTCGAGAAAAAATTCATAAGCGAGTTTAGAGTACAATATTATGTCATTTGATATCACTTTTTAAAAACCCTGGCAGGGAAAAATCAGGAGATATGACATTTACTTGTATTGATATTGCCTCATTAAAAACTTTTTATGAGAAACCAAATAGAAAAAACTCACAAAGGAAAAGAGTGCAATATGATGTTTGGACAAGTTACTCTTCAGAAAGAATCCCCCCCCCCCCCCCCCCCCCCCCGAAGCTTGTAACACTTCGTGAATGACTCTATGAGTTCATCATAATGTTTAGGTTGCAAGATGTTTGTCTACTCAATCTGCTATAGTACATGAGGATAAGACATTTAGGAGCAATGAACAATTGCTCTTGTGTAACTTGACTGTATCTATGCAATACAAGAAGCATTATTAACAATGTTAATAGTACTCTGTATGGTTTAGTGAAACCAATACTACATAGTTAATGTAGTTAACCATCCCCAATGTAAAATACACATAGCGATGTTTGGGAATGATAAGCGAAGTAGTAGTTAGAATCTAGATGATTCATGTCTACAAGTTTCACCATACAATCAGTCTATATATATCAGCGTTATAGGGATCATTTATATAGCTAATATATACATATTCCGTAATGGTCTTATCTTGATTTAACAAATCAAGATCTTACAATGTCAAAAGATATCTATGGGTATCCCATTAAACTCCTGCCCTATGGCCTTATGGAGTAGCGCTTGTAGCTAGAAAGCTATCTGCAAATGTAATATCAGGTCTGTTGCTATTTGCAAGATATATGTGCGCTTTGATGGCAATGACATAGAACTTTAAGTTCAATGTCCTTTTATTTCTCTATCCGATGTATGAATGTAATTAGATTCATATTTCAGGACAGAAAGACCATGAGTACTTGCTGAATATGACTATCTAATATCATTCGGATATTGATATGCAATATCGATTGGATATTAGTTGACTGAATATTCCTAAAGGAATATGCTCAAGTTGTAAAGTAACTTAAGCTGGATTTGGTATAACCAAATCATTCATCTCAATTTCCATCATAAAATGATTGTTTGCTTTCCAGCTTATAGTCTGGAGATGATACAAAATCTAACTCGAATTTCTGTACAAACACACATGCACAATCATTATACTTTGAGTATCACTTTTATGAAAGGAGCTCACTTAGTCAGTTGTACTACAAACAACTTAACTGCTCAAGTCATAAAGTGTCTCGAATCTTATACACAATATGTATTGTGATTTGAATTTAGATTCAGTGTACGAAGTTTATCAACTGGAACTTGTACGACCGAACCTATCCAATTCTCTAATCTGCCAAATGATCATAGACATAGGAACAGAATTCCGCATATACATCATAATTGATGTCGGGTCTCCGCATGAACCCTTATGCTACAAGCTTCACAGACTCACCACTTAATGAAATGAATATTTCATTATGCTTCCATGAGGAAGATTGTGAAGGGAAGATATTACTCCCCAATATGGGCAGTAGCAGTTCTCCTTGATTACAACCTCTGATTCGACCAATTTGAATATTGTTGCACTCTACCTAGCTAGGGTTTTGGTCTTGATCCAATTGAAAGTGTGAAGTAATCTTGAGGAGATGTCGACAATTTGTAGTCTCTGAATTATTGATTCAATGGAACCAATATAATTTATGGAAATGTTATCCTTATTAACTTCCTGTATTTCCCAAACACTGAAGTAAGGATGTTCCAATGACTCAGCGCCTGAAGTTGTGACACATAGTGCTGGTCTTTTTGGATGTTAAAATCCATAGGCTTTGGATATTAAATATTCAGAAGGTGTCAATCAACTCAATGTTGATTTACATTTACTATCGTGGAGGATATTCTCCCTCTCATCTCGAGGACGCTTGCAAGAAGCTATATCCCTTATGGCCATACTTCTCCACCTCATCTCTTGATTCAGGAGTTGAGTGATTTTTATTAGGTACCTTCACTCTTTCTGGCACAGGGAGTTCGATGTGATAACACCTTCATGACAAGTAAATGCATTTGGCAGACTATTTGCAATATGATTGCAAATAAAATAAATCTGAACATTAAGTTCATATTCTTGTTACGCGGACATGAGGAGTGAATGTGAATGTATTTAACATTCTTTTAGATTTCTGGCATTCTTAGTGGTATTCTCCCCCTAATGCTCAGAATAATCCTCAAGTATAAGCATACGAGCAATGAATGAGTCCTTTTCAGAGACTCGAGGTATTATAGACTGACGAATAATGATACCTCTTGTTGATCCCCAATGCTCTTGATGCATGCTTTTAGGTGGTGATTTTGGTATATGTAGAACAATACCGATATTGCAGATAGAAAATTTTCTTGGCATGAGGCCAAGTGTCCACTTGTTAACTGCGACGGAGGGAGCCGTTTGATGTAGTTGAATGAATTAGAATAATCATGTGGTATGTAAAGCCATATATAACTAACAAGATGTTAGTATGTGTCAGTTGAAAACTTGGTCATAGTAGTGATTTATTTCTCTTGAGTAAAAAATTTATGAAACCAGTTTGAATATGGATATATGGGACTAGTGCTGGACCTCATTTCCTTGGACCATACAATCGTCATTATAAGCATTGAAACTGGGCAACACTGTTCTATTGGATTGATTAAATCCAATATTCAGGATTAGGTGCTCATGATCTGAGCAACCATCTTATCAAATACATGGTTGTTGTGTGGATGACACACATGAGATCATCATATAGATGTATCTAAAGAACCATGAATACCTGAACAATCCATTATAATGGTTGTATAATACCATATATATACTCTTGAATATATTCAAGAATGTGAGTGGCTCACATTGTATTTTAAGGAAGAGTGCCTTAAAATTTATTTCCATGTGTGACACATGCATCACAGAGCAGTAGATTCGGGTGCATCATCACATGTTACTGGTATGTTGGATGACGATCGGAATTCAAAGAAGAAAGAAGAAGGATTAGGGCCCGACAAGAGATAAGAATACAGAGAGAGCGGTGTCCACTAAATCCAAAGATTCTGGAAATATGACCATTGAAATCGACAATAATTTTCTCATCATCCGTGTGGTGGGACAACCAAAGCAATCATGCTAAGTCTTGTTATAGACAAGAAAGAAAAATTTGTACACAATACATGCTACAGGTATAATCTAGATGGTAAAGGAAATCTTGCCATATCCATTGTTGTCGAGAGGAGAATTCCTCTTTGTTGACATCATAAGTTTCAAAATAGAAACAATTTTAACGGATGTCTCTATACTTTGTTAGGGTACTGATTCAATCAGGATACAATAATATGTCCACGATTGGAATTTGAGTACCACAAAAGAGATATGATAGTGGTATTGTTGTAGCCATCTATCTATGTATCGCACTTGATTTCCTTGTCTCTTTGAAAGAGCGGAAATATTTTCTCCAAGTTGTAGAGAGCTTGGGGTGCATACGTCCACTATTAGGCATAATTTCTCCTTCATCGGATTCCTCTGTAGGAATCTATATATCAATTGAAGCATTCAATGGAACACTTATTCTAATATATAGATAGATACTACTACCTTTCTGTAGTATATCGTAGGACTAGACATAGTATGTTAGGAGATGGAAACCTATTTTAGGTCCCAACGTTATTCAGAATGAATCTGATCATTATTCTCCTTGTTGAAGAGGTCCTCTTAATTGATATTTAGGAGATTGGTTGTCTCTTAGTTCTCTCAAAACTGTTATAAACAACATACCTCTGAGTTCATGTCTGTTTGAAGATCAAAGTATATGCTTCATATCTTTATCCATGACAATGATGGCTATCTCCCCCACGTATTTTCATTGTAGATCAATCAAGTGTCTTTAAGGTATGACATGTATCAACATTATGCTTAAAGCAACCAGATTCACGACAAAATAATTTGTCGAAATAGAATATGCTTTGACCTCTATTCGATACATAGGATTCATACTTCTTGTTGTGTTTAAGCATTTCTTTACCAGAAAAGTTCTGTGAGCAGTTGAGCAGATCCAATAGGATGCTAATGATGATTTCTCAAAAGAAGTTCATCAAATTATCGGCCTAAGTTAGCACATAAATGATGAGTCCAACACAAGATTGGTAAATACTTGCATAGTATTCATGTTTAAAGATCCTACTAGGGAGGAATATTTCATATGGAGTTACCTCCATCTTTCCTTATATGTAGGTTCTTATTTGCCATAACACAACTTCGAACAGAGTATTAGCTGGAGGCAAAATAAATACTTTATGCTTTGCATTTCTGTTTATGAGGAATCCATAAAGCAATCGAATTTTCTTCATTGATACTCATATATGAGATCATGATGGATAGGGTGCCTTATACAGGACTGTACTAGGAATGGTTACTTTCCTTTTACAAAAAATGCATAACCATATATTTTTCCATGGGATGCCAAACTATGTTCCACGTCTATTATTTATGTTGGGTAGTTGTGACCCTCGAGTGCGAGATTATGAAAATTTATAATGGGTCATCTTTGCCAACATGGGATTAACTAGAGATTTATTGAAAAATCATCATGGTAATATATAAGAGGGATGCAAATTTTGTAAATTCAAGTAGATACTTGAATTATTTTAGTGTGGACCTCATATGATGTAGTTAACACTTAGAGAGAACCATTGAAATGGTGTCAATCTCTTAGTAGTAGGATGCATGGTTCGATATAGACATATATATATATATATATATATATATATATATATATATATATATATATATATATATATATATATATATATATATATATATATATATATCGATTGATGCTTGTTTCCTTCTACTGTTAGTTAGGCTACGTGTATTCAGAAAAAACAGTTCAAAGATCGTTATATGTAAAGAAAATAACAATTAGATCTCACGGTAATAGGACATATTGTGCAAATATGCACTATATATCATGGTTCTACTACCTTGTATTTTCCAAATATAAGCAGAGGTAATCACTTGAATTTTGCATGGGGTTCAATTCTACTTGTATATAGCACATGAGACCTAATTTAGATGAATTGAACCTAAATTTTGCAAGAAATAAATCTCAATTGCAAAATTATAATATTATATTATGTTTCACACTTAATTCCTTGGATTAAACATATTGGGCTTAATGGCGGTTAATTAAACGTGATGTGCAAGAGATATAAATCTCAATTGCAAACTAAAAATGTTATAAATATTTATATGTGTTTAAATTTTAATTCTCCTTTGATTAAGCACATTGGGCTTAATGATGGTGAACTAAAATACCATTTGCAAGAAATTAATATTTCAATTGCAAAACAAAAGAAACACATTTTGATATCTCGATTGCAAGAATTCACAAGAAATATCAATAATATATGTCATAGGGGATGCACATCGGACAAACACATGAGACATGATTTTAATCCACATAGTGGATTATAATTTACAACATAATAACTTAACAAAATGCAATTATTTTTTATGTCATAGGGAATGTTCATTGGACAAACCATTGGACATAAAATATCCAGAAATTAATATCCCTAGATTTAAATTTGCACATTTAGAAATGCTCATGAGCAAACTAGACTGGGCCATCAAGTGTGAAAGTGTAGTCGCACGTTCACATAGCCGGGCTCCGTCCGTTCCGGCAAGCAAAGTACTTTGTCAGACAGCTTGTGCCTCATCCGCGTGGGTGCGCAGTCACTATGAGCACCCTGTAGGATGGGCCGAAGCCACGTCCATGTGGGTGCCACGAGCGCCTCGAGGAAGAGGGTGGTCGTCATCGCCAGTCCATGGGCGCCGCCGCCGCAACCGTGGCCGCTCAACCGCCTTGGCGCATTGCTACGCCGTTGTGCCTGGGTCTGGTCACCGGTGCAACACTCGGGTTGTCGCTTGGGCAGGCCGTGCCGGGATGCAGCCGCGTGGAGGGGCGCCATGCGGAATGGACAACCGTCGCATCCGTGAGGGCGTCCTGGCGTGCCACCGCCGTGGAGCAGAGCCGTGCCACAAACGCTGACGGCCTTAGTGGCCGTCGAGCCGAGCGGCCCGGTCGCCAGCGCCGCTCGGTTGCCGAGTGGAAGAACCAACTTGGGCCATCATCCCGTCATGAGCGTCACGCGGGACTGGCTGACGCCGCGTTCGCGTAGGCGCACAGCCATGAGCACTGCGTCCAGGCCATGCGGGCTTTGCAGCGTCTGTGTGGATTGGGTTCCGCTGCTTGAGCCGTGCAGGCACAACCACGCGATCGCCGTCACGCAACCGCTCTAGGACGGCCGCAGCCGACTGCCGGTAGAAAAGGCGCCGCCTGGGAGGGGCAACGGTCGCATCCAAAGGACGTGCAGCCGTGTGGCCGGTGTGTTGAGCCGCTGTAACGGCCAGGCCGTGCGGTGGTTGACATCGCAGCCGAGCCCAAGATAAACGGCAGCCGGAGACTGTTCTTCGTCTCGTCTCTGGGGATTCCATCGGAAAGTAAGTAATACTTGTGTTACCGATGAGTTTGGAGTGCTTCCATATTTCTTCCTCTTCTCTGTAGATTCAGAAGGCTGCGTGCCTCGGTTCTTGTTTGCAGGTGCCATGGTTGATGAAGACGATGGTGCCTCTGGGGTTGACGCAGAGAACACTCGACTTCTCAATTCTCTCTCTGGTGCCTTCGTGCCTCTCGTAGATCCTCTGTTCTCTAGCCCAGGAGAAGCGGTTGAGAGCGAGACTATCGGTGTAGAGCATACGTGACTGATAACGTGTTGAATGTAAATGAGACAATTGAATTGAGAGAGATAATGAACTGTGTTCTTTATTAATGATAATGAGTAAAATTTATAATAGGAAAAAGAGTAGAGGTCAAGTAATCTTTATATTCACACTAATAGTGTGTTTATACTATAATCTCAGTGGAATGACATGATTGATCAATAATTCATCACAAGGATTCTTAACAGTGTCTTCACTATTTAGGCCTTGTGTGGAGAGGGGAATGGCCTACAATTTCTTTCTTTTAGGATTTAGTTCAAATTCTTTGTGGGGTGCGTTCGTTGCAAAGAGACTGGCGCACATTTGTCTCCTGTCTATCCCCATAACAGTTTTTTTTTTTTTTGAATCAAAACAATTTCGTCATTCCAGAAGGCAGCTCGCGACTAGCGGAGGAAGACGACGACTGGTATTCAAACCGGGCAGTTTGATGGGCCCCTGACAATGACCAAGACCCGGCCAGCCCGTCCTGCGCGGCCCATTTCTCTTCCCTATACACGGTCACACACTCCACGGACCGACTCTACTGACGGACGCCCGCCCGCCCTCCTCTAGACTCCAGCTGCGGAGCTCCAGCTCCGGCACCACGCGGCACGCATTTCTCCATTAGACTGTACAGCACTAAACTAGACTGTTGTCCCCAAGACCACAGATTTCAGGAATGATGGCTGGAAGTTCATGTCACGCCAAGTTCGTGATGCTCAAGCCCCGGAATCACGAAACGTTCTCCCTAATTTCCACTGAGGCCACGAAAAGCTCCCTAAAAACCTACAGTATATTATGAGGATGTTCATTTCCATGAAGAGCTAAAATTTAGCTCTCCTTTTAGCTCCTTTTCACCTCTAGAGCTAAAATTTAGCCTAAAATTTGGACTAAAGTTTAGTTTGTCTTTTAGCCCATGGAAACAAACAGCCCTTATATCATCCTTATATCATGGGCTATATTGTCTCTATAGCCTTGGCGAGTAATGCAGACACATCGAATGCGTAACAGAACCAAGTGAAACTGCACAAGAGCCATAATCTTCACATCACTAATTGAGCCATCAGTAATTCACTACAAAATAAATGCTGCAGTGAGAGTGATCTCCTTGTACATCTCTACCAAAAGAACCAGCAGTTTCACCGGAATGCAATAGGACTCTGCTTCAGGGGAGGTTCCATAACTGATGTACAAAGTTCTCAACTCTGACGTCAAAAAGTCTCAATCAAGGCATCAGCACTTTGCATGCGGGGAGTGATGGGTAAATACTTCATTGAAACTACGCCATTGGTTGTCGCCTCCTGCAATGCAGTGTTATATTAGCTAACTAATTTTTTCAACTAAAAAGTGAAAACAAATCCAACGTAGCTCATTACATTACATAAGTATATATTAGCAGGGAAGTTCCATAGACTCAGAATGAATATAATCCTATTTACTATAGCATTACATAGGTTTATTACTATGTTAGCTGTCAAGGCTGACACCTGAACCATTAGCCGCTCATACATCACGAAGCAGCTTCCCTCCAGAAAGATATACAAGTGCCAGCTAAAATTTGCAAAATAAATGCAAAACCATGAAAAACTCCCAATATGGACATCACAATCAATTACCTCTTCGGCCGAATCCGGTCCTCTTCAAAATCCATTATTCCTCCAGATTCAGAGAGAAAGTCGTCATGCCCCCGTAAGTCGATGTCTGCCTGCTTAAATTGTTCAGCTTCTGCCATCAAGTAAGAAACATAGTTCGGCAATTCCACTATTTAATCAAGTAGCTGCCACTATATGAACACTTAAAGAAATAATTGTAAAATTCAGATATAAGGGCATTGTACAAGTAGGGAAATTGCAAGGCAAAGAGATGCCATTATCAAATATTCAACCTTGTTCTCTTTTTTCCCTCTTAATTTGTTTGACAGGAAATGTGATCAATAGATAACTTTAATTTAATCCAGCTCACCTTGATAGATTTTTTAGCTTCTTCCACTCTATCTTCAAATTCCTTCTGGTGCTTCTTGTTCGCCTCACTCATTGTGTCAGCCCACTTGATTTTCTCCTGAATTTGATGCAACAAACTATCTGAAGTTTCCAACCTGTGCAACATGCCCAATTTTCATGAGTTTGTGACAAGCAACTTAAATTCTTTAGAGCATCATTTCATAATGTACACAAAAATAAAACTAAACAAAATTAGAAGCCGATAACATATTGAATGATTGCCAGTTATATGTCAACTCAAAACCCAAAGCATGAATATTGAAGGACAAATGATTAACAAAGGAATACATACATAAGTTGGGTACAAAAAGACAAAACCACAGCCTCTATTCAGACAATGAAAATTATTGAATACAGAACACGTGATACTGACTTTAGTATGTTGCACAAACAAACAGCGACTTGTAGGAACAATAGCATCCCACTGAGTTATCTTCAATAAAACTATACTGTTTGTAGAGCAGAGAACAGAGAGAACAATATGTAGAGTACAGCAGAGAATACTGCTTTCAAGGATGGTAGAGCAGAGAACAGAGAGAACAATACATTTGGCAGGAAACAATTTAGTTGTGATTCCATCACACAATAACAAGATGATTTCACAAGGTTGGAGGACTAAAAATAAATGCGCAAATATGAACAAAAGCATTAGCATTTTCTTGAGCAAACATGAAACAAAAAAACCTCTATATTAACATACACACCAGCCAGACAAGGTATCTATCATGTTGTTCAGTTGATCAGCTGTAAGATCCCTTCCAGCAGCAAATTGTACCTGATATGCATGGAAGAGAACCAAAACTAAGCAACCACTACAAAATTAGAAAAGATTATTTATGGACGGTTCTGCAGAAACAGACAGTATATTTACCTCAAAGCACCTTCGCAGCTGATCCAGTTTGCCTCGAACAATACCCTAATTAAACATGTAACTTATTACCAGTTTGAAGCCAGAAATACTAAAGAAGTTAATAAGTCATCTAAAACAGTGTGAAGATGAACACAAGAAGCTTATGTCATCGAGGACACTGAAGACAAAACTTGATCAAAGTTCTCTATAGATTGATTTATGAGTGATAAACAACAAATTTTCAAATAGGGAAGTTACTGGCCACTCATTAGGAAGGTTTAAACCAGAATCTGCAGAATATTTTATGTTTAGTTTGAAAGAGTGTGTAAGGACTCACTGAATACATGCACTCATTGATAAGGAAATCTTCGAGCTCCCTTACATTGGAAACATCCAACTCTTGCATGAGCTGATCATATGGTAGTAACTAAAGAAAACATTGCAGCCAAAGAAAAAAAACAATTAGTGTTTCTGTAGGAAGAAAAAATGAACAGAAGGAAACAGGTAATGCTGAAAAAGGTTCCTTCAGACGTTCTTAATCCCATAACTACTTCCATGATAACAAGAAGGAAATTTTGAAAACTAAATAATGAGCATCCAACCTCAAAATCAGAACTGAAACACCATTTGCAAGTTTATGGGAATAAGCATCATATTGTATCCATAGAAAAATATGCTACAGATGATTGCTTCATATATAAGGTAGGTTTTAGAAGTAGCACCTTAGTTGACTCTGCAAGAGTTAGCACGGTAAGCTGCTTCAGCTTCTGGACTTGATCAGGCAACAATGCAGGAAGGGAGTCAGCTTTATCTACACTTCCACAGAAGATACATTAGTGAACTCAAAGTATACAATTCTTTTATATAACTATATATATATATATATATATATATTAGACAGAAGTATAGAATGTTGAAGAACGCAAAGTGAATAGTAGATATAGCCTA
The DNA here is from genome assembly GCA_030378355.1 of Eleusine indica. Lineage (NCBI taxonomy): Eukaryota > Viridiplantae > Streptophyta > Magnoliopsida > Poales > Poaceae > Eleusine > Eleusine indica. The sequence continues at coordinate 35,499,132 of CM059500.1, forward strand.
CAAAATGCTAAAAACCCTGGAAACAACGGCAGATCAATCAAACAAGCCAAAAATCTCTAACAAACCCTTGAGATGGGACATAAGCACGTCAGCAAAAAAGGATCATAATCATGGTAGATTGGCCTATGAACACTTAAATCTGCATTTATGAATTGACTGATAAAAGGGTGAAATTGGTCTTAATAGCTCGAGCCCCATTTTCTACAGTAGCCATGTGATGAGATGTATTAGATGGTTGACCAGAAATTAAATTTAAGGTTCTGTTTGGCAGAGATCCAGATCCAAAACTCTTGAAACAGCTCATTCCTAGCTCCTGAAAACCTTGGAGCTGGATCTGTGTGTGAATTGAGGGGGTTTTTTTGTTGAGTAATTTAGTTGCGATTTTTCCTTAAAATAAAAAAGTTTAAACTATTCTAATTTAGTGTAAAAACTCCAAATCCAGCATGGATCATGTAGCTCAACAACTCTTTCAAACAGGATTTATATTCGAGTCGCTAGAATATAGGGGCTCCCTGTAAGATGTATCTATACACACTAAGTGAACCCAGCGTCAGAGAAACTCGCCCAACCAATCCAGAGTGTGGATTTCGAGTTTATAGTTTGTGCAATACCCACTGAACATGGAACATATCAAGAATTGTTCAATATGCTCACCCCATGTTCCTCAAATCATTGGTGCTGGAGCTGTAGGTGAGTTCAGGATCTTCAGTTGAGCCATTATGATACAATTTTCGAGTATTAGAATATAACAGTTCAAACTAACTATTCTACAAACTCCAGATGCGATCTTGGGCTGAACTCTGCCAAGCAAGGTTTAAATTCAAGTTATGAGCATGTTCCCTCCTTGATGCATGTATGAAACTATGAATACGAATTCGACCCAGCATCAGAGTTCCTCGCCCACCCAAGGTAATCCTTCCGTCCAGATTTTCCAAACAATTTTCCAGTTCATACTTCGTAGTGTATACCCACTAAACACGGAACAGATAAAAAAAAGCGCATAGCAGCAGACGAACAGAACAGACGGGCATACATAGAGTCGCACAGCAAGCATGCTACAGGGGAATTGTGATGTACAAATTGTAAAGGAGGGTCCCAATCTTACTCTTGTAGTCCTTCAAGGTGCCATAGGCAAAGATGCGGAGCACTTCCATGGACGACGCGTACTGCGTATCCTTGAGCTGTAATGACAAGCACACGAAACAACCGACCACGCACCCGTCAGATGCATTACATTGGGTAAAAAAAACTAACCCTAGTTCCTAGCCCGCCGCGGCGGCGAGGTGGAGCAGGGGAGAGACCAGCGGTCGCGGCGCGTACCTTGGCGAGGGCTGGGTGGGCGTAGAGCTCGGAGAAGGCGAAGAGCGCCGGGTGGGATGTGGCCTCGAGCACCAACGCGGCCAGTTGCGGCGCGGAGTTGGACAGCGCCGCCGCCTGCGCCGAAAACTGCTCTATCAGCTCCGCCTGCCGCCGCTCTGCATCCATCGCCATCGCCGCCGGCGACGAGGGGGTAGCTAGGGTTAGGGTTCGGAGATCGGAGGACGCGCGCCTCTCTCTCTCGCTGGCTCGCCCTGCCTCTCCTGGAGTTCTGGTTTCGCTTTCGATTCCACTTCTGCGCGTTGCTTGATGCCTCTCACGCGGCTTTTGGGGTGGGGTTTTGGTTGGGCTTTTGGACGTTTCGGCTGTTGAACGCGGCAGCCCAGATTGCCGCGTACCCGCTGGAGTCCTCGATAGGATGACGTGGCGCTTGCTCCGTGCACCGTGTTTCATGTTGTAACGCTACGGCTGAGTAGAAACAACGATTTACAGAGTTCAGGTGTTTTCTTATTGAGTTAACATTTTTTTTAAAATCATCTAAAAACATATTTTTTGAAATAAAAAATACTTCCATTACTCATGTTGCAATATGTATTCAGCAACTATAGGCTGAATACAAGACGGAAATGTTATGAAGTTAACATTCTCATTTTCTGGTAATAAGAAAACATTCACGAGTGGAAAATTAAGATACTAGCATTTAGATGTTGATTTTTTTTTCTTTTCCAGAAAAGTGTATTAAGGTCATCTCACTACTCATGACAAATTTCACCTCTTATAATTCATCTAGTCCAAGAGTAAAGATAAAAGTAGTACGGCTTGAGCGTGCAAATGTTTGCTTCTCTTAAGTAGATAAACAAACACTCCAAAGGCATATCTATATAATATTTTTTTCTTTTTTTAAATTATTTTGAAGTGTTCTCACCTCGTATGAGGTCATGTTGTAAGTTGTAACGATAAAAAAGAATTTGTTGAACTAAACATCTCATCTGAGGTCATGTTGTTTCCATCACGATCTAATTGATTTTGATGGAACAAATAATAAAAAGTATTTGTTGAAGAAACATTCTCTCATATGAGGTCATGTTGTTTCCGTCACCATTCCATTGATTTTGATGAAACAAATATTGAAAAAGATTTGTTGAAGATTCACTTCTAAAAAAATAATGTTTTCCAAAAGGGAAGAAGCTCAAACAGCAAAATTGGCTCGGTGATAGTTGTATGTAATCTTTTCAATGCATCATGACTTCATATGCCTATTTATTAGATTAGTCAATTCTATAACAGCTTAAGTTATAAAGCAACGTTAATATAACTTCTCGTGTCTATTTAATTAAAGTTTAAAAGAAAAAGGTCAAAATACTCGGACTTTAGCCTAGGAGCATTTTGGGTGGAGCTGTACCCCGTGCTGGGGGGGGGGGGGTGTTGCAACACCCCCTTGGTCCAGAAAATACTTAGTACATCCATCTATAGACCATAGAAATTTGGAAAACCTTCATAGCCTAACAAGTAGCACCGCAGCTTAGAACGAACCAGCTTATCCATTATCCATTACCGAGTAAAACACAGCAAGAAACAACCATTATTCACGTGAAAGATCACTGTTTTCTCATTTGCCTTTCAGTGATTGTCAAATTCTAATCAACAATGACATTGCTTACTTTATATCTCAGGCTCCAACACATTTGCTAGATTTTCAGCACCCCCTTGAATCCATTCCTGGCTCCGCCGAATATTGAAAAGATTTGTTGAAGAATCACTATAAAAAAAAAATAATCTTTTCGAAAAGGGAAGAAGCTCAAACAACAAAATTGGCTCGGTGATAGTTATATATGTAACCTTTTCAACGCATCATGACTTCATGTGCCTATTTATTAGATTAGTTAATTCCATAACGGCTTAAGTTATAAAGCGATGTTAATATAACTTTTTGTGTCTATTTAATTAAAGTTTAAAAAGAAAAAGGTCAAAATATTCGGACTTTGGACTAGGAGCACTTTGTGTACGCAAAGTGTTGGATTTAATTGAAGTTTAAAAGGGAAAAGATCAAAATACTTGGACTTTAGCTCTAGAGCATTTTGTGTATGCAAAGTGTTGTACTTACAATAGTAGATGGTGTATTTATGATCTTGAATGTCTACGGTGGCTTTTCTAATATTGAGATTTTGCCCTTAGTCTTTTGGAAACGTAAACATCGATAAGATGTGCGTGTTTGTAAGTTTTTTGTGTACATGAATATCATTATGTATCATGTTATGTAAGATAAAAGAAAATGAACTTGCCTTAAAAGTAACCTTGCAGTAAAAAAAAAGTCATATTTAAAACATCGGTTATGATTATTGAAAGTGCATCTAGGCCCCTAATTTTATTTTGGTAGTTGACATCAATACAATTAAGAATGGACTAATGCTTTCATTGAGTATGTGTGTAGATGACTATCTCAATTGATGAATGAAATGCATTGAAACAAAAAAAGGAGAAAAGAAGATGTCATTTGCCTCAAATTGAAAGTCCAAAATTCACTCAAGAATGAAGGATTCATGTTGTTTTTATTTCTAATCTTGAGTATAGGTAAACCGTACTATTAAGAGGGGTATAATTTACAAATTTGGTAAAGTCAAATGCTCAAACTTCCCATAAATTCCTTTTTTGTCACCCTCTGTTTTTACCTTCATCAACAGTGCCGGTGGTTCTCACCGGCAGTGCCGATCCACTCTCCCAGAGGCACCGTGATGCCCAGACACTTCTCTGGCTTCTGTCTTGTCATCATCAGCAGTGTCGATGGCCTCATCAGCAGTGCCGTTTGCTTCATCCAGAGAAGAGTGTTCTCTCTGGCTCTCTGGCTGTAGCTCAACGGTAGTGTCGATCACCCTGATCGGCAGTGCCGGTCGGTTCTACCAGAGAACCACTTTTTCTGTCTGGCTCAGCCTGTAGCTCGTCGGTAGTGCCGATCCCCTGATCGACAGTGCCGGTCCCCTCTCCACAGAGACTATCAACCATCAGGCTCTCTGGCTGACTGCGATCGGCAGTGCCGGTCAAGGTCTCCAGAAATGACTTGTCTTCTCTGTGGCTGCGTCATCAGCAGTGTCGATTTCTTGATGGGCAGTGCCGGTGCGGGCCGAATCCTTACGTGCAGATCTATGATAGTGTGTCAGAAACCTTACCGGCAGTGCCAATGCGGGGCGTACAGACAGGCCAACGGCTCTTTTTGAGCCCCTTGTATAAAAGGCCCTCACCCCACTTCGTGCCATCTCTCTAGAATCCAAAAATCATTTGGCACCTTTGAGCTTCACTCTCCTCACTCTTCCTCTCCAAGTCCAAGCTTCATTCCTTGAGCTAGGGTTTGAGTGAGCCATTGATCCCTAGTGAAAAGAGCACCCCTTCACTCTTGAGCATTCGATTTAATCATCTTTGTAACTTGTGCTTGTTACTCTTGGAGCTTAGCTCCTAGACGATTAGAGGTGCCCGTAGAGCTCCTAACTTGTGTGGTGACGTCTCGGGAGTTTGTATCACCCATCCCGTAAGGGATTTGATAGTGGAGAACTCGAGCTTGATCTTTGTGGTCGCTTGAGTGAGAATAGGGTTTAAAGAGACCCGGTCCTTTGTGGACTTCTCAACGGAGATGTAGGGTTCTTTGTGAGCCCGAACTTCGGTAACAAATCTTGTGTCTCCGTATGCTCTTTTATTTCCTTGTTTTGTCATTTCTTATTGTTATTGTGTTTTCTTTATTCTACTGTTATAGTCAATTATCACCTAGTAACCGCGAAACCACTTAAACCTAGATTTTATACGACTGTCTGTTCATCCATCGGCACTGCCGATCTACCATCAGCAGTGGACACCGGCACTGCCGGTCAGTCTAATAAATTTGTTTAAGTCCAATTTCGTAGGATCAAATCAACATTCATCGCAATGTCGTGGCTGCTAGTGCAATTGTTTCCGCACTTAGTGCCACCGAGTATGACAAGGTAGCCGGAATAAAGAATGCCAACCAACTATGGAGAAAACTTGAGGTTATCTATGAGGGCATTGATTCCGTCAAAGATGCAAGATTTAAAGAATTGCAAAATAAGTTCAACCTATTCATCATGGGTCTGGGAGAAGGCCCAAAGGAAGTTCATGATAGGCTCATGAGGATTGTGAATCAAAGAAGAGCACTAGGAGCTAAAATGACCGACTTGGATATTAACAAGAGACTACTACAAGCATTGAGATCATAGGATAGCAACATTTGCTTAAACATTAGAGAGAAGGACAACTTCAAAACCTTCTCCACCGATGAAGTTCTTGGAAAGCTTCTTTCTCAAAAGCAACAAAATGATCAAGCCAACAAGATAAATGTCTTGATCAAGCAAATTGAGGGAGCAAATGGTGACAAAAATGATATGGCACTCAAAGCCACACAAGAGAAGAAGAAGAAAGTGGTTGATTCTAGTAGTGAAGATAGTGATGATGAGATGGCTTTGCTTGTGAGGAGATTGAAGTCATTTCTCAAGAAAGATGGCTACAAGAAGAAAAGCTTTGACAAGGGTAAGGCAAGAAGGTCAAAAAGAACTTGCTATAAATGTGGTGATGAAGGACATTTCATTGCAGAATGTCCAAAGAAGAAGAACAAAGATGAAAGAAGGAAAGACAAGCACCACAAGAAAGACAAGAAGTACAAGAAGCATAGAAGAGGTGAAGCTCATATTGATCAAGAATGGAATTCCGATGATTCATCCTCTTCATCATCCTCCTCCTTCGAATCCGACTCGGATGAGGGAGGCATTGCTACACTTGCCATCGACGTCACTCCCACCAACACTTCTCTATTTGGGAGCTTGAGTGATGATGATGATGATGATGATAGCACTCACAAGTGCCTTATAGCAATAGGATCAAAGGTAACAAAATCTAAACACAAGCGTGCCTCTTATGCTAGTAGTAGTGATGATGATGATGATGTTAATGCTTCACTTCCCAAAATGTTTGAATTTATGGAATTACTTGAAAAACAAAAGGAAGAAAATGGTAGGCAAGAGGAGCTACTTGAGAAACAAGAAGACTTGCTTATTCTTGAAAAGAAAAGAAACCTTAAACTAGAGAAGCTCCTAGAAGAAGAGAGAAAGAAAAATAATGACTTAACTATGTCTCTCACTAAAATTGAGAATACTTGTGAGAATGTTAAGAGCATTAAAGATGAACTTCAAGAGAAGTATGAAGATTTAGAAAAGACTCATAAGTCTCTTGAAGAACAATATAGGATTCTTTCAACTTTCACATCCTCCTCAAATAATTCCTCTCATGCTTCCACTAGCAAAGGATGTGATAGATGCTATAATATTGATGTTGATGCTTGTGCTACTAATATCAAATTGATTGATGATAGCAAGTAAAAGCTCTTGAAAGCAAAATACAACATGAGAAAGATGTTGTTGATGATGAGAAGGCAAAGTATACAAGAGGTGCATACTCATATACTAGAATGCCACATGTCATGGATGGCATTGGTTATATTAAGGGTGCCAAGCATAATGCTCGGGAGATCAAGAATGGGAAAGAATTCCTTAAGTTCACCAAGGAAGGATCTTACCAAAAGAAGCAAGCCAAGAATAAGAATATTAATCATTCTTCTTTTGATGCTTCATATGTGCTCATGAGAAACATATATGGTCGTGTTTTTGCCAAATATGTTGGGCCACGTAACAAGAGGCCAAAGGCTTGTGTATGGGTGTCCAAAGTGCTTGTGACTAACGTAAAAGGACCCAAGCAAATTTGGGTACCTAAAAACAAAGCTGAATTTGTTTTGTAGGACTATGTCTCCGGAGGATCAAGTTGGGTGATTGATAGTGGATGCACTATGTCTCCGGAGGATCAAGTTGGGTGATTGATAGTGGATGCACCAATCATATGACCGGAGACAAAAAGATGTTCAAGTCATTCGAGCCAAGTCATAACAAAAATGAGTACATCACATTTGGTGACAATGGAACAGGACAAGTACTAGGTTATGGTAAAGTCCCTCTCACTCCTTCATATTCCCTCTCTAAGGTTATGCTTGTTGATCACGTTGACTTCAATCTTTTGTCCATTTTACAATTTTGTAAAATGGGCTATGATTGTTTGTTCAACGAATGTGGTGTGACCGTCTATAAGAGGAGTGATGGCTCGGTTGCTTTTAAGGGTGTGCTTAAAGGAAAGCTTTATGTTGTGGACTTCTCCACGGATGAAGCTAGACTTGGTACATGCATATTAGCGAAGTCCAACATGGGATGGTTGTGGCATAGAAGGCTAGCCCATGTTGGTATGAGAAATCTTCACAAACTCCAAAAGGGCGGCCACATCATAGGACTAACCGACGTTTGCTTTGAGAAGGATAAAGTTTGTAGTGCATGCCAAGCGGGAAAGCAAGTTGGAGCAACACACCCCGCCAAGAATATGATGACCACCACAAGGCCATTGAAGATGTTGCACATGGACCTCTTCGGCCCTGTCTCCTATATAAGTATTGGCGGTAACAAATATGGTCTTGTAATTGTTGATGACTTTTCTCGCTTCACGTGGGTATTCTTTTTGCATGATAAAGGTGAAATAAAAGATGTGCTCAAGACATTCATGAAAAGAGCACAAAATAAATATGAAGTCAAGATCAAGAAAATAAGGAGTGACAACGGCACCGAATTCAAGAACACTCAAGTTGAAGAGTATCTCGATGAAGAAGGCATCAAGCATGAATTTTCGGCACCCTACTCCCCTCAACAAAATGGGGTGGCCGAAAGAAAGAACTGCACGCTCATTGAGATGGCAAGAACAATGCTTGATGAATACAAGACGTCCGACCGCTTTTGGGACGAGGCTGTCAACACCGCATGCCATGCCTCCAACCGTTTGTATCTCCATCGACTATTGAAGAAAACACCATATGAGCTACTAACCGGAAACAAGCCTAATATTTCCTACTTTCGTGTTTTTGGTAGCAAATGCTTTATGGTAAACAAGAAACCCAAGACTTCTAAGTTTGCTTTAAAAGTTGATGAAGGTTTCTTGCTTGGTTATGGGTCGAATGTTCATGCCTATCGTGTATTCAACAAAACCACCGGTTGTGTTGAAATTTCACGTGAAGTGACATTTGATCAATCTAATGGCTCTCATGGGGAGCAAGTTGTTAATGATGGTGTAGATGATGAAGCTCATAGAAGTGTAATAAAAAGGATGACCATTGGTGATGTGAGACCACAAGAAACATCAAGTATTGAAAATCAACCCTCTCCCTCAAGACAAAGCCAACATCATAAGAATGAAGAATTAGATCACGCAAGTGGTCAAGATCAAGATGTTGGGGATCATGAATAAGCATCAAGCAATGATTCTCAAAGACATAATGAAGAGGTTGATAAAGATGGTGATCAAGAAAGCTCACACCCACCGCACCCAAGAGTGCATCAAAATGTACAACGTGATCACCCCGTCGAGCAAATTCTTGGAGATATTGACAAGGGAGTAATCACTAGATCTCGAGTTAGTAGTTTTTGTGAACATTACTCTTTTGTCTCTTCTATGGAGCCATTTAGGGTAGAACAAGCACTTGAGAATGCGGATTGGGTGATGGGCATGCAAGAAGAATTGAACAACTTCACAAGAAATGAAGTGTGGACACTAGAGGAAAGGCCAAAGAACAAGAATGTTGGGGGCACCAAATGGGTGTTCCGCAACAAACAAAATAAAGATGGTGTTGTGACAAGAAACAAGGCAAGGCTTGTGGCAAAGGGGTATTCACAAGTGGAAGGTTTGAATTTTGATGAACCTTATGCCCCCGTAGCAAGGCTTGAATCTATTAGAATATTACTTGCTTTTGCTACTCACCATGATTTTAAGTTGTACCAAATGGACGTGAAAAGTGCATTCCTAAATGGGCCAATCAAGGAAGAGGTGTATGTGGAGCAACCACCAGACTTTGAAGACTCTAAGTATCCTAACCATGTTTATAAACTCCATAAGGCGCTCTATGGGCTTAAGCAAGCCCCGGGAGCATGGTATGAATGTCTTAGGGATTTTCTTGTTAAAAAGGGTTTTGTCATTGGCAAGGCCGATCCAACCCTCTTCACTAAGCGTTTTGGTGATGATATCTTTGTATGTCAAATATATGTCAATGACATTATATTTGGCTCTATTAACCAAACCTTTTATGATGAATTTAGCAATATAATGACCAAAAGGTTCGAGATGTCCATGATGGGAGAATTGACATTCTTTCTAGGCTTCTAAGTGAAGCAACTCAAGGAGAGCACCTTCATATGTCAAGCAAAGTACACACAAGACTTATTGAAAAAATTTAACATGGACAAGGCAAAGCCCATCAAAACTCCCATGCCGACAAAGAGAGTGCCATAAAGCTTGCTTATAACCCCGTTGAGCATTCACGCACAAAGCATATAGATATCCGCCATCACTTTTTGAGAGATCATTCCATCAAAGGGGATATCGAAGTTAGCCATGTGAGAAACGAAGATCAACTAGCCGATATATTCACCAAGCCCCTAGATGAGAAGAGATTTTGCTGTCTTAGGAGTGAACTAAATATTCTTGACGCTAGCAATGTGTTGTAGAAAATGTGCACATCTGAATGGTGACTGTTTTGTTATTACAAAAAATTATTATTGTTTTATGTCAAAAACCTATTATTTGTGCTATTGAAGCTGGTTTTTGATCACTAGATCGAATCTTGACAAAATATGGTCATTGTTATGTTTTGTTGATTGTTAGCTGACCATAAGATGTCAAGACTTTCCATCAAACTATTTTTAAAGAAAATAAAAATCCTCTACTCTTTTCTGGTTGGGCTCTAATCTCTCTGGTCATTGTGGCGTCAGGCAAGTCCGATAGTTGTCGGACATGTCCGATGGCGTCGGACAAGTCCGACGGTCTAGGGTTCGACCGTATTTAACCCAGCCCGACTTACCCCTTCAATCAACCCTTCCTCATTCATCTCCCTCATGTTCTCTCTCCTCAAGAACACCCCCATTGGCGGCACCAAGGAGATCTCCCTCTCCCACCATCCATTGGAGCAAGTTTGGAGATCAAGAGGTCCTCCTCCACTAAAGAAGTCCAATCCCCCATCGTTTTTGCAAGGTTTAACCCTAATTCCCTCTCTCTTGGTTTCACCCTTAGGGTTAGGGTTATTGATTAATGCTAGTGCCAAATCTTGCTCCCTTGCATATTTGATCCATGGAGGTTGCCTCTAGTTAGTTGTTAGTGGAGTAGAAGAAGTTTGGGTACTTGTGGTAGGTGGATTCGTGAAGGATCTAGGTTTTTAGAAAAACTATGTGTCATCGGACAAGTCCGACGACCATCGGACAAGTCCGACGCATCGAACTCGCCCGATGATTATCGGACATGTCCGATGACCTGCAGTTTCTTCAAAAAACCTAAACTCTTCATTTATTCTCCTCACCCATATTCCTCTTTTTGACTCCCTCCTAACTTGTTGCTCGCCACATTTTCTCAGCATGTCTGACGTGGAAGCATCCCCCTTGATGGAGAAGAGGACCAAGACCGGCGAAGACCAAGGCCAAAGCCAACCCCTAAAGAGGAGGAAGGCCACAGCTGGGCGGATCCGCCGCACCAAACTGAAAGCCCTAGTTGCTAGAGAGGAGCCGGAAGAGACAAATGAGGTTGACAGTGTCATGCATCCTCCAGCGGAAATGGGCAACTCTGACCGTGACAAGGTGAACTATTTTCATGCCTCCACTGAGACCTGCTCTGCGGCAAGGCTAACTAACTTATATGATGGTGAGAAAGAAGCTTTTGATTTCCGCTTTCATGCCTATTTTCATGCGGATTGGTACCGTTTCACCTATCAACGCATAAAGAATGCAGTGGTTGAGATGAAGTGGCTTGATTGGGATCACATGAAGACAAGGAAGCATCCATTACTCGATCAAGTGTTGGCTGCCTATGAGCATCATGGTCTCAAGACCTTCCTGACTTTCCAGTATTCCTGGAATAGGGAAATCATAGCTCAGTTTTATTCAACTGTCTATTTTGATAAGGATGCCAAAACCATGTCCTGGATGACAAATGGCACCAAGTATACCTGCTCCCAGAACCAGTTTGCTGGTATGATTGGACTTAAGCACACATGCAAGGAAAGACACAAGGTTCATAAGGGAAATCATATGGATGCTGATGACATGAGGTACATGTATGTGGACCCGGATAACTGCTCTCCTCCCAACTCCAATGGACTGAAACCATTCTTCTCAGTCTTGTTTCGGATCTGCAGGAGTACTTTAGCTCTAAGGGGAGGCAACTCTGACCGTATTCCTGCCTATCAGAGGGATATTCTGCACTGGGTTCATGGGAACAGGAAATTTGATGTCTTTGACTATGTCTTTCAGAAAATGTGGGACATCTCTATCTCTCCCAAGCATGGCTGTGGATACGCACCTCACATCATGTTCATGATTGAGAAGGTGTCGGGCTTAACCTTCAACAAGGATATGAAGCATCTAAGCCTGAAACCTCAGATCCCTTCTAACTGGACTCCTGACACCACCTCTGGCCAGTTCTTTGGAGCAGCTCAGCCTCCATCTTCAGCTGCACCACCTCAGCCACCTCGGGGCATTGGATCCTCTCATGTGCCTCCGCCTCCTCGCGACAAGAGAAGCGGGATTATGAAGATGTTCAAATCCCTTATGAGCATGTGCCGGAGCATTAATCAGAGGCTCGACGTCATTGAAAGGAATCAAAAGGGTCTCTATGACCATTTTGGTATTGAGACTCCTCCTCCACCGTCCCCAGCTGAAGGCTCACCTCCTCCCACTCATGATGACCCCGCTCCTCAAGATGACCCCACCTTCACCGTCGAGGAGATGAACTACTTTGGGTACTACCCGACTCCTCCTCCTTTCTCTTCTGGCGCAGGTTCGAGTGCTCAACACATTCGCTTTGAGGATGATGACGGCGAAGGTGGTGAAGATGAAGCTGCCCATACTCTTCGCCAGCGCAAAGGGAAAGAACCGGCTATTGATGAGGAAGAAGAGGAAGAAGGCGATGATGATGATGAAGACTATGAGTTCTCCGACGACTAGAGCTCTCATCACCTTCTACCCGCACTTTTCTCCTTTTTGGGTGTCTTGATGCCAAAGGGGGAGAAGTGTAGTTATCTTAGTTTTTTTGTATCTTAGTTTGTGAGTTGTGAGTGAGTTTGGAGTTGAATTATTTATGGCACTATTTGGTTTGTAAAACTCTATTTTTGCTATCTATGTGGTTGGTTTGTGCACTTTATTTGCTTATTGTATTAGTACTTTGTTGATCATCTTGTTATTTGCATTTTGTCTATCTTGTGTGATCTATTGGTGCAAATTAACATGTATGCATAGCTTTAGGGGAGCTCTCATAATTTTGTTTTAATATGTGTACTTGGTATTATCTCATATTCTCTCACTCATGCACACACTTAGGGGGGGCTCCTCATCACAAACTGAACCTTCATCGCATATTTTTATGAAATTTAGTTGTATTGTCATCAATCACCGAAAAGGGGGAGATTGAAGGTGCATCTAGGCCCCTAATTTTATTTTGGTGATTGACGTCAATACAATTAAGAATGGACTAATCTTTTAATGAGCATGTGTGTAGATTATGGTACAAAGTTTGGTGATTAAATGCATAGAAACAGAAAGGGAGAAAAGAAGATGGCAAAGTGCTTCAAGTTAAAATTCAAAATATGCTAAAGATTGAAGTTCATAGTATTTTATTTTAAATCTTGAGTATAGAAAAAGCCGTACTATTAAGAGGGACACAAAAGTGTGAAGCGGAGGTGAACTAAGTGCAAAATTCCTATTTCTAGGCCATACAAAAATTTCCAGTGCAAAATCATCGGACTTGTCCGACCCATCGAACAAGTCCATCGGACTCCAGTACCTCTGCCACTCTGGGTCGTCGGACATCTCCGACGGTCATCGGACTTGTCCGATGACCAGAGGAAAGTCCGACGCATCCGACACTTTCATCGGAGTACAGTTCCCCTGCCACCCTTTTTCATCGGACTTGTTCGATGGCCAACTTATCCGAGGCATCGGGCAAGCTTGTCGGACTCCAGTTTCTGCGCCATCTTGATTCATCAGACATGTCCGATGACCATCTGACTTGTCCGACACAAATCTCAGAAATTGGGTTTCCAACGACTCTTTTCCCCATTGGGCTATAAATAGAGCCCCTCTTCGCCCTTTGGCCGGTTGGTCACTCATTTCCACTCAAAATCACTATCAAGCTCACTTTGCTCTCCCCAACTCTCCTACCTTGATTCCACTCTTGATTTGTGAAGGGATTGAGAGAAGATTGAAGTGCTCCATCGACTCCAAGCTTTCATCCTCTTGAGCACTTGGTTCATCCTCACCGCCGACAACTTTTGTGTTTGTTACTCTTAGGGATTCTTCCCCTAGACGGTTAGAGGTTCCCGTAGAGCTCCCAACTTGTGTGGTGACGCCTCGGAAAGTTTGTATTGACCCCTCCTTTGTGGAGTTTCTAGTGGAAAACCAAGTTTGATCTTTGTGGTCACTTGGAGAGGTTAGGGTTGAAAGAGACCCGGTCCTTTGTGGATCTCTCAACGGAGACGTAGGCTTGTTTGTGGAGCTGAACTTCAGTGAATAAATCTTGTGCCTTTCTTGTGCTTTAAATTACTTGGGTCTCATTTACTTGTTCTTGCTCATAAACTTGCTAGTTAGGGTTTGCTTCGTATTTCTTAGATTAACTTGGGTAAGTTGCTTGCTAGTTGCTCTCCTTATTTTTACAGCTTCCCCTTGCTTATATTCACCTACTCCTAGCTTGCCTTACACTAGTTTTAACATTTACTCGGTCGATCTACTTTTCTATCTTGTGCCATCGGACAAGTCATCGGACTTTCCCTATAATCGTCGGACAAGTCCGACACTGCGCATTTGACTTTTATTATTAAGTGAATTTCAGGGATTATTGCCTATTCACCCCCCCCCCCCCCCGTCTAGGCACTTTCACTTCCTAAAGTGGAGCGTGAATGGCAATATCTATGTTTCGAAGACTACAAGACTGTGGAACAATATAATACCAAACTTTGTGGTATTGTATCACGCATGAAGCTATGTGGTAAAAATCTTGAAGATAAAGACCTCATCCACAAGACCTTATCTACCTTTCACCCTAAGCTCACTCATGTGAGCTGCCAGTATAAGAAGGACAAATATGACTCTTATGTCGCCCTGAGCAATGCATTGCAGCAAGATCAGGGGGAGGACGAATTGATCAAGCAGAATCATTTGTCTCGTCCTACGGGCTCCATGGCACCGCAAGAAGCAAATGTCACGTCATTCAAGAAAAATAACAAAAAGGGTAAAGGAGCTCCGAAGGCACCATCGAAGGCGCAAAACAACCCTAACAAGTTCAAGAAGAACTATAAAGGGAAGTCAAAGAAGACGCCTTCAGGGGGAGAATATGGGAAACAGGACCAGAAATGTTACAGATGTGGCATGAATGGACATTGGTCCAAAATTTGTTGCACGCCTAAGCACGTTGTCGACATGTACCAAGAACTTAGTAAGAAGCTTGCGGAGCATGAAGCCAACTATGTTGAAGCTCCACAAGCCAAAGAAGACATCACAAAGATGGATTCTGGTACATTAGACAAAGCTCAAGGTCATGGAGAACCAAGCAAGGCCTCTAATATTAAATTTGATGACGACCTCATGGCAGAGGATGAGGAGGACCTGCATGGAGATTCACACTAGTCTCGTAGACTACTTAGAATCAAGAATTCTCTATTAGAATTAAGCATTAGTAATAGGGGTGCATTAAGTTTTTAGTAGTGGTTTATTTATGTAATCTCATGAAGAGAAGACATTTTCTTCTTAATATATCATATTGGTGTGGAAATTATTTATATTATTATTTCCGTTGATTATACATGATTGTATTAATTACAGAATCGTGGAGTATATGGCTATTCAAGAGGAGCTCTGTCTCGTAGACAGTGGCACTACCGCTACCGTTCTAAGGGACACTAGGTATTTCCAAACACTTCGAAAGTATAATGGAGATATAACTACTGTCATTGGCAATGACACTAGGATTGTTGGCACAGGCAGGGCCACAATCGTCCTACCGAATGGTACGCGACAATTAATCCATGAAGCATTGCTTTATCCTGAGTCTACTCGAACATTATTAAGCTTCAAGGACATCCGTGCAAATGGATTTCACGTAGAAACCAATGATGATAAAGGCGAAGAATGTCTCATTATGACCAAGAAAAATGGAGAGCACAAGACTATCGTCGAAAGTTTTCCAACCATTAGAGAAAACATATACTACAATTATGTTACACCACACAAAGAGTTTGCTGCGTTCAAGACCGTATTTAGCAACCAAGAAGCCTATCGAATATGGCACGATAGACTTGGTCATCCAGGCCTCAACATGATGTAAAGAATTATGAAGAATTCGAATGGTCATAACTTGAAGACAAAAGATTTTCCAAATTAAGAAGATTTTTTGTGCGTTGCATCTGCAAAAGAGAAGCTCATCACTCGACCCTCAAAGCTCAAGATTCAAGAAGAATCGATGGCATTCCTTGAACGAATTCAAGGAGACATATGTGGACCGATTAATCCCATGTCAGGACCTTTTCGGTACTTCATGGTGTTGATTGATGCTTTCTCGAAGTGGATTCATGTATGTTTATTGTCTACTAGAATTCATGCATTTGCACGATTAACAACTCAGATCATATAATTAAAAACCAATTTTTCGGATCACAGGATTTAATCCATCAGGATGGATAATGCCAGAGAATTTACCTCGAAGGTGTTTAATGACTATTGTATGAGTCTGAGTATCAAAGTGGAACATTCTGTACCACATGTGCATACACAAAATGGCCTTGCAGAGTCATTAATTAAGAGGATCAAGTTGATAGCACGACCATTATTGCAGAATTGCTTATTGCCTACCTCTTATTGGGGGCATGCAGTGTTGCACGCAGCAGCATTAATTCAATTGAGACCATCTGCACACATGAAGAATCACCATTAGTAATGGTGCGTGGTACAATACCAAATGTTTCTCACTTGCGAAGATTCGGATGTGCTGTGTATGTCCCTATCCCTCCGCCTTAGCGAATTGCAATGGGTGCACAACGGGAACTCGGAGTTTACGTTGGATATGAAAGTACATCTATAATCAAGTATTTAGAGCCATCCACTGGGGATCTACACACGGCTCGCTTTGCTGATTGTATCTTTAATGAAGATCATTTCCCGGCATTAGGGGGAGGAAAGTATCTCTCTCGGGACAAATGCCGTGAAATAGAATGGAAAACTAAAGGAATTCAAGGAATGGATCCTCGCACTACAGAAACTAAGCTCGAAGTTCAGAACATCCTCCATCTACAAAGGGTTGCTAATGAACTGCCAAAAGCTTTCACCAATACAAGAGACATTGTGAAGTCTCATGTACCGGCTGCAAATGCACCTGAAAGAATAGACATCCCAATTAAAGAAGATGACTATATGGAATTTCAGCCTCCTTCCTCAAAAGCAACGAATGCTAGGAAGAGGGGGAGTGATCCGGTTACACGGGCACCAAAGAAACCTAGAGTACAAGCTCAAGCTAAATATCCTAGGAGATATCCTGCGGAGAAAAAACCTAAGCAAACTACTCAAAAGAAGAATATTGAAGGTGAAAGCAAACCACACGAAGTGATGAGTCTTGAAGAAGAAATCCCAAGTGAGAATGTGCGCACACTTGAAACTCATGACGGGTTACCGAAAATTCTTGATCTAAACACACCTCTGAGTGATGTGGATCAAGAAAATGAAATAATAGAAGTTTCAACGAATTATGTTAAGCGGGAGTAGTATACAATAGAAAGACAATGAAAGTCGACTCATATTTTGCTGACACAATTACAACACAGATTGACTTGGAATCTGAACCAAAGTCAATGAAGGAATGCAAGAAGCGTCCTGACTAGCTAAAATGGAAAGAAGCAATTTGTGCAGAGTTGAACTCGCTAAAGAAAAGAGAAGTGTTCGGCAATGTAAGCCTTACACCAAAAGATATCTTTTCAGTGGGTCACAAATGGATGTTTGTCAGGAAGAGAAATGCTCAAAATGAAGTGACTAGATACAAGGCGAGACTCGTAGCTCAAGGTTTCACGCAGAGACCAAGAATTGACTACGAAGAAACCTACTCTCCCGTAATGGATGGAATTACTTCCGGTATTTAATATCATTGGCAGTGAATATGAATTTGCAAATATAACTTATGGATGTCGTCACTGCATATTTGTATGGAACATTAGATACAGAAATCCATATGAAAGTTACAGAAGGAATCAAAGTCCCGAATGAAGAAGAACGCAAATTGTATAGTGTCAAACTTCAGAAGTCACTATATGGTTTAAAGCAATCTGGAAGAATGTGGTATAACAAACTCAGTAACTTTTTACTGGAGAAAGGATTCTTAAAGAATAATGATTGTCCTTGTGTATTCATTAAGAAATCAGAGAAAGGTTATTGCATAATCTCTGTTTATGTTGATGATTTGAATATCATTGACACTATACAGGACGTCGAAGATGCATGTTCTTACTTAAAGTCTGAATTTGAAATGAAAGATTTAGGAAAGACTGCATATTGTTTAGGCTTGCAGCTTGAATATACCCATGAAGGGATATTATTGCATCAATCAAACTATACCAAGAAGGTATTAGAAAGATTTAATATGAAAGATGCATACCCACTTAGAGAAGTGCTTAGAACAGGGGGAGAACTTCCCTAAGTACATCACGTTCCCGAATTAAAGAATCATCTCAAAAATAATTTATATCATTCATGAAGATCGATAAGCATTAATCATGAAGATTAAAATATTGTACTCTTTTTTTCTTATGAGTTTTTCATATGAAGTTTTCTCATTAAGGTTTTTGATGAGGCAATACGTACAATACAAGTGACGGTAATATATGCTATTTTCTCTATTTTTCCTCATGAATTTTTAAGAAGTTTTTTATGAGGCATATTTATCATGATAAAGAGCCTAAGGGAATGTGTTGTAAAATGATTATGGGAGACCCACCTTCTAGAAGAATGACTCCTGATCCATATGGGCTCGTTATCTAATTCTGACTCAACACAAAGTAAAGTTTCTCTTTTATAAATAATTGAGAAGATACCCTTTTATAATTTCGTCAGAATTATTCAATAAAAAATTTTATCTCTTTTATTTTTATCACTTTTAATTTTCATTCTTTATTTGATCTAGCTGACTGAACTTAACAGCTACATGCGGCGAGGCAAAGTGCGAACGGGCAACCGCGCCACCGACGGGTACTGGCTGGCCGCGTGTCGCCGTCGCCGTGTGGCCCCGCCACCTTGATTCTCCCTGCCCGAAACCGGCACGCATTCTGTTACCCTGCCCCGACCGCCGAGCCCAAGAATGGCGTGCCGGTGCGGGTGTTCCGTCACACTTTCAATCATTATGTTCGTTACATAAATGTTGGTGTTTTGATATAGAGCTTGGCGCAACATGACTCGGGTATAAAATACGCGAACGAGCGAGCGTCTCTAGAAGAATTATAGTAACGTGGTCAATGGTTTTGGTGTACAATTTTATATTGGTAGGTTTGGCCTTTGTTTATTGGTGCGGGGCTGCTACGGCCAAATAGGATCACAAGGGCAGTCTCGTATAATCTTATCCGTGCTTTATTTGTTAAATAAACACATTATGTAGTATTTTTCCAATGTAAAGAAGGGTAGGTTGGCTACGTGTAGTTTTTCTGCTAATCATACAGGGAATAGGAATATCTAAAATTTTAAAAGAGGCTTAACCATTGCATGCGTATAGTCCAACAGTGATTACGCAAAGAGATGCGATCGCTTGGCCACACGGACATTCTTCAACTACCAATAAGGTCTCGCTATTGTTTCATGCCTACTTATGTGGGCAACTGTCAATTTTAGATGGCTGCTGGCCTTTGTACCAACTGACAAATTTTGAAATACTTTCGAAACTCAACTCGTACATTACATCATCTGCGTATTTGAGCTAGTTTATCATCAAAGCACTTCCATACGAACAATATGTTTTTTTTTTACCAGATACAGTTCAATTTATGCATGATGACTCCGTGACAAACAAATATGTCCTATCCTAAGTTTGTAATGCCTTATTTACATAATTAAATTGATTTAGAAGATAATCTGCAGAAGATGCTCTAACCTGTAGATGATTTTTGGCAACTCGAATTGGCTCTGTTTTCTGCAAGCAAACGGCCGAACCCACCACCGAAGTCTCGTTTCCTTTCTCCTCCCAAGTCTCGAACGGCCGAACGCACTGCGGTGGAGGTGGAGCACGAGCCGCAGGACACGCCGGAGAAGGAACACGTCACCGTCACGCCCGCGACACCGCCCTTGCTTTTATTATTCAAACCCCCCGTCTCTCTCTCGTCGCCCTCACTCCACCTACCGTTCTCTCTCAATCTTCCCTTGCTTCCCGGCTCGCTCACCGGCGACCCTCCTCCCCCCGTTCGGCGCCACTGCGGTTGTCCCCCGGTGCCCCGTCCCGGCATGGCGTCGACCGTCGTCGACTCACCGAGCCGGGCGAGCCCCACCGCCGATACCACCGCGCCCTCGCCGGCCTCCCCGCCGCGGCGCCTCGCGTCGGCGCCGCCCGTTGTCGACGCGTCCGCGACCTCCTCCCCTGCCTCCGCGCACTCTGGGGACCAGCTCCCCGCCTCCGACCCCGCGGTGGGTGGCGATTGCGTGCGAATTGGACCACCGGAATACCTCAACTTCTCTCGCTTGGTTTCTGATGTGCCGCGGTTGCTTTCGATCGTGCAGAGCCCGCTGCTCGCGAGCAGGAGCGAGGAGTACAGGCTGCTGTTCAGGCTGCCGCACGACGAGGTAAAATTCGACGCTTTGGCGGTGCGGGTCGAGTGATCCCTAGCTGCTTCCTCTGCCTTTGCGATCTAGGTGTTGACTTTGGGTCGTGATCGTTCCCAGTGTTCATGTGCCCGTACGTTGGCTAAGAGGATTGATTTCGTGGGAGCTTTGACTCTTTTTTTTTTTTTAATCATGGGTCGTTTTCTAGGACAAACCGTATCATGATTAATTCTCTGCTATACTGTTCCATCTGGATTAAGGCAACATCGTGCTGTAGGAATTTGATTTCTTCCATTGATATGTGAAACAATGTTGGTCGACTCATGATCGATTATAAAGGAAACCATGCAGTAATTGTTACCGATTTTGCTTTTTTATGATATAGGTGATTTGTACTTAGATGGTAATCTTTGGCTTTTTGTTCGACAGTGGATTTAATTACTGCGTGGTCGGGGGATTTCGAGTTATAATTCTTGATAATTTGGTTCACAATTGATTGAATTGTAGTATGATCTATCATGATTATGTGTCAAGTTTATATCTTTGATTGAAGAGTTATTGAGAGTTGGCCATACAATAGTATTTATAGATTATCATATATCCACTTAAATGGAGTGAAACATTGAGTTCGATGGTTCTATGTCTGAATGGCATGCAGTAGCCTTTACTCATCATTTTCTGTCATTCAGGTTCTTGTGCAAGATTTTAACTGTGCACTCCAAGAAAATATTCTTCTTCAGGTATATCTTTGCAAACATCATTCTGATTCTTTGATTCTTACTTACTGCTACGCCCGACCACTGTGATATGATGATATATCCATGTATCTTACATCTATTATGACTTCCTTGGGATGTGTGTACATTTGGTTAAAACTGAAGTAAAATTGTCGCATACTGGATCTGTCATATTACATAGCAGCCAGCTAGTACGCTCTAGATTTTTCTCTGGTAATTGAATTTGGCATTATCAGTTCAGGACATGTACACATAACTATTTATATTTGTTCCTTAAATTAAAAAATATAATGTGCATGGGCCATCACGGAAAGACTTTACCAACCCATGCAAGTGCAGCAAGTCTATCAAAGCTTAACCATGTAAAGGAATTTTCTTCACGCATGCTAGTGCAACAAGTCTATTTTTCTCCATCCAATTAGAGAATCTGTCAAAAGGTTGTTCTAAACAATTGCTTCAATTAAATGTTAATCATGTGATGCCTCTTAAGTATAATGAAGCCACCTTCTCTCTATTAGTTCTTCATATTTTAAATTTTCTTGACATGTACACCTACGAAGAAAAAAAAATATAATATGACTGCATACCAATTTTGAATTTAAGCGGCTTTCTACTAAAAGTATATCCTAAATCACCTCACTTCAGTATTGAAAGGGTCAATGAACAAACATACTTTGGTGTTGTAAAAATATACTACACAATATTAATGAGCCACAGACATTTCTTGAGTGTGTAATTATGTTCCTTCTTGGAAATCCTATAACATCAAACAACGAAAATCACTTCTGCGTTCCTGAAACACCAAGTAAGAAAAATCTAGGGACTACCTTCTTAAAGTCAAATGTGAATGGCCATTTGTTTCCATTGCTGTCTTACATATGTTTTTTTATTCATTCATTATTGTACCTTCAGCTTTATTAATGCTTTTACTGAGTAACCTGTCAGTATAAAAATCTCGAGGTTCTCAGACTGTTTCGAACAATAGAATTGAATTGCAAACTCAACAATTTTATTTTCTTATGAAAAATGTTACTTTTAGTTGCAACATTTTTAATGAATTTATGTTGCTAAACGTGTTTTCCTGCAGGGGCACATTTTTAATGAATTTATGTTGCTAAACGTGTTTTCCTGCAGGGGCATATGTATTTATTCCTTCACCATATATGCTTCTACTCTAACATTTTTGGATATGAGACAAAGGTAATGAACAATCTTAAGACAGAACCATCATGTATAGTGCTATAGTTTACTTAGTTGCATTTCCAGAAATGCTCTGACATCATTCCTTTTATTCAGAAAACAATACCTCTGCAAGAGGTAACTGATGTACGTAAAGCAAAGACAGCTGCCATTTTCCCTAATGCCATCGAAATTGTTGCTGGTAGTAAAAGGGTGAGGAACCCGTCACTCTCAAATTCTATGTTTGTCACATCATAGAATCTCTTGCACTCATGTTTTGTTACATGCAGCACTTTTTTGGATCTTTCTTGTCACGTGATGAGGCTTATCGAATTATAGTAGAAGGCTGGGAACAACATGTTAGTGATGCAAGAGTGCTTCTTGAACGCCAGGTTAGCAGACTTTTTCTTTGATGACCAAATAGTTACTTCAACTTGTGACTTTTAACTGCCATTGATAAACTAGTATTCATATTTGCTCTTTGTGAAGGATGCAAAATCAGCGAGTAGTAGTGAAGAAAATGGTTATGTTTTATTGGAAGGAGCAAAGGAGTCTAAACAAGAGGAAGATTCATCAACCCCGGACAGGTTTTTGCATTCTGAATACTAGCACTGACTTGGATCTCACACCTTCAAATGAGCTTCCTTTCTCCTTTATATTTAGCTGTGTTTCTTGATTCAACCTTCTTGGATTGTAGGCCTGCCGTCAGTACAGCTGCCACAAGTAGTACTGATAGTGGTGATCCGGACATAAATGTTTCCAAAAGGTTTTCAAAGGTGCAGGAGGATGGACTTGAAGACAATACCACTGAACTTAACCCATTCAGTTTGGATCCAGTAGATGATGATGCTCCGAATGGTTTGTTGTGATCTTCCTTTTTCCTATTCATTTTTTATTGTTAGTTGTTCTGCCAGTCATTCCTGACATTATTATCTTGCTAAATTATCATCATGCTTTTTCTCACAGTACCTGAATCCTACACTATGATCACAGAGTCAAAGTTTCAGGTTAGCTAAATTTCATTTTTCATTACACTGGTCTTGGCATGACTTTATGTTACTGACATCCTAACAACAGGTGTCTGTGGAGGTCCTCTTTAATATGCTATTTTCTGATGCTGCTTTTGGCTTTTTGGATGATTTCCACAAAAAATGTGGCGACAAAGGTTAATGTTAGATTATCTTACCCTTCAATTAACACATATTTTTAGTTTAAAAAAAGAAATATTGAAGTGGCTGCTGGTTGACCTGCAGAATTTAGTTGCTCCAAATGGTGTTTAGATGAGGAAGGACGACTTGTAAGGAATGTCTCATTTTTGCATCCAATCAAGATTTATCTTGGTATATCAAGAGCTTTCTGCTAAGTTTGATTGAATAAATTGATTGGTATACAAAATGTCATGCACGATGAATTCAATAGTATCAATTTGATCTATCCAATTTGGTATAGGTGCGAAATTTGGGACCTGTCAGGAGGTGCAGAAACTCCGTGTTTACAAAAACAGGTTAGTCTAAGACAGTTCCATATGCATTCAGTCATGGTGCGTTCTTTGAGCTTTTGGATGATTATGGAAGCAAATTGTGTTTCAAAGTAGAAGAAACTTTTGCCCATATTGTGTTTCAAAGCAGAAGAATTTTTTGTCCATATTTTTCTATTGATTACTTGGGTTTGAGCTCGACTAGGCTGTACATAATTTCAGTAGATTGTGATGTGCATGTCCAACTTTGAAACAAGATTCATGGATAACAGCTTTTGTGTTGCTATTCACTACTATCGTTTTCTTTCAAAGATAATTGTACCCATTCTATAATATGTTCGTCTTTCCTTTTGACTTCACCATATTCTTGTTTCTTGTAGTTTGTGTTTCCATCTGAATAATAATGGATGGTGTTTTCTTTTTCACTCGTTAACAGACATGTAGTGATTCAGACGTCTCAGTCAATTGGTGATGCTCCATATGGTGACCACTTCACTGTCGAGGTGAGGAATCTATAATGTGGTTGATAATGTTGGTTTATCTAGCTTTGAATTGTTTTTGTCCGAGACATTAGGACTCTTCTCATTTATTACTGGACATAGTTTGAGGTATGTTATTTCGACTCTGCACTAACTGCTCTAGGAAATAGCATAATTAGAATTTATATGATATTTTGTTAAATTCCCATTCCCAGTCTAGTTAAAGAAAAGTAGTCACCCCGCAAAAAGAGAGAGAGAGAGAGAGAGAGAGAGAGAGAGAGAGAGAGTCAAATAGCACATTAGCTTCTGCGTTCACTATTTACCAATAGATTACTTCTTTCATTAATAATGGTGATGGACTTGATTGTGGAATCAAAGCTCAGAAAAAAGTGAAGTAAAAGCTTGTAGCTGAAAATTGAAACAACTAGTGTAAAAGCCAAACTCTACTGTTTCGAGAATTAGATGGGGGTATAAAAAAACCAGCATTTCAGAAAAAAGCACCCCGGCTTCATTTTGTTAATGATTTCTTAACAGAATTACATCTTGATTTTTTTATTCTTTTGGTCCGTGGAATATACTCTTTCTAAAATGAATTCTGACTTCTTCGGGTACATTTATGTAGTAGATCTATATAAATATGTATTTGGTCTTATTGATACTCTGCGTAAGCCTATTGTTACCTATACTTGATACAGGGTATCTGGGACATTGAACAAGACAACAAAGATGAGAGCAGTTGTTTCCTCAGGATATACCTTAATGTCGCCTTCTTAAAAAAAACCATATTTAGAGGTATGATTAGGCTTCTTGATGAGTGATGATGCATCCTTGAATCCTGTATGTTTCATCATTTTCAGAATATATAACTCGATAATCAATATTCTTAGGGCCTATTGGGCCTTTCTTTCTGTCTGCTGAATTGTTTCTGCTATAGTTAAGCCAGTTAGACTCTACAAGCTTATGTTTTGTTGTTCCAATGAGACTTTCATATTTGTTACATATTTATGTGGTCAAGATGTTTGTCCACTATTTCTTCATGGACGGAACTAAAGGGTCAAGGGATTTAGCCACTATGAATACAACTGCAGGATATAGAGAAACTTATATGCAGAACTTCTAACCATGGAGCTCTTTGAAACTATCCTTGCCATTACATGTTTGTGCAATTAATTCGTAAACATAAATATATCATGTTATTGGCATTGCTCTGCTTATGCTTTAAATTTTTAAATCTCAGGGAAAATAGAGCAGTCGACCAAAGATGAATGCCGTGAAGTTTTTGACCTCTGGATTAAGCTAGTATGTCTTTTCGGATTCCATGACAGTGTTATTAATTGCTGTTTAGATGGTGAGCCATATATGTTATATTTATATTTTCCCCATAATTTTAGGGTCACGATCTTTTGAAGCAGGAGAGCAGTTCTCAGTCGAAAGGTTTGTATATTAATTATAGTTCTTGTGTTGATTCTTTGAATTACATTCTCTTTAGCTACTAATACTAAGGTCTGAACCAATAAATGACCATCTCTAGACGCCCCTACAGGTGCTTCCAGCTCAACAAAATCTGATATTCAATTAGGGGCTACAGAAAATGCGGAAAATACTTTGGAAAATACAGTGCCAGAGGTTATTTCCAAACAAGACGAATCTGGTGTTAGAACCCTCATTCCTCCTATTCAAAATCATCAGCAGAGAACAGGAAGGGATTCTTCTATAGCTTCAAGTTCACCAGAATTGTGGGGTTCTTTAATATCGTATATGAGATCAAGCCAATTTGGCCCAATGCTAGCAGTGGCATTGGTGGCCTTAATTATACTAATGCAGGCAAGCACTTTTGGCCATTTATGCATATGTACTTTATTTCAGAGGGAACAGTCCAGCTGCTGGATCATTCTACTCCCTCCGTAGTTTATTTGATGATGTCCGGCAGTTCAAAACTGCATCAGGGAACGTCAAGAATATAAATACGGAGGGAGTAGTTATTTGGGTATTCGGTGCGTCAATGAATTTAAAATGGTAAAAAACACTGTGCTGGCTATTTTGACACACGTTTTTGTTGCAGATAACCATCATAGTTCTACTAACTAGATCGCCCCAGGTCCAAATGGTTCCTCATGGGGCCTCCGTGGGCAGCTTCAGTAGCACAGAAAGCATAGAGTGGGTGCGGAAGAGAATAAGCTTACTAGGGGAGGAGATGCAGCTAGCGGAGGCGCACATGGAGAGGATGAGACACGAGTTTGCCTGGCTCAGGTCCCATCTAGAGAGACTGGAGAGGCTGCGGGGCAGCTTATGACGGCCGTGCTGTGTGCAGACATGACGGCTGACACAGGTCACGCTGAATGCGGAGAATACAAGTCGAGATGTAGGCACTTAGTGTTGTTTTGTTCTTCGTTTCTGTAGAGACAGAAAGATGGGGCAAATCTGTTGTTAGAAATGTTGCCGTAAGGCGAAGATGTGAAATCCTGGTATAGATGCTCGATGTAAATATCCGAACCTTACCTGTATGCTGGGTGTAATATGTTACGGGGATGTCATGTTGTATAATTACCTCTAGTGCACTTGCTTTCCTACCTGATTCCGCCACACATTTCACGGCTCAGAATAAATAATATCACAGGACATAGCAATGGAATTATAATCACAAATACTAGATCTGACTGCTACAAAGAATTGGTTCGAATGTACAATTCAGCAAATGAATTTGCACCTAAACTCATTAACCTCAATATAGAAATTCAAACTTCTTTTTTGACAGCTAGAAACTCAAACTAAAGGGACAGAACGGGATAATATATGACATAATGACAATAAAAAGGAGCTACGGGATGATGAGCCACATATTGCATTTGATTTGACTCAACCTGAAAAACAAAAGGAGCTAGTCTAGAACTCAGAATGAACATCGTTACAAAAATCCAAGTGGGATTAAAGCAAAAGTACCAACATATGCATATAGCCACCAGGCCCAGTCGATTTCAGAATCCTAATACACATAGCTAGACCAGGCTGTCCAGATAAGAAAACCCCACAAGGTCCTTTGGAAAATAACCTACTACCATACACGCCGAAGTTGCACCCATCAGTAGAAGAAACCAAGAACCTTGCCACCGACATTCTTCCGCCGGGCCTCCTCATGGTCCATAATGCCAGCAGAAGTTGTCAGCACGATGTAGCCAAACTAAACATCAAACGAGAGGAAGACCAAAGCATATAAGGTTGAAAGTGTATATAATCCAATAGTGGACGAAGAAAGGAAGCAAGATTAATGGAGCCACCTGACGAGATGGCAGCAGCCTGGCAGTCCATCCCTCAATCTCTTTGACACCCACATCAAAGCGAGGGCTAATGACCCCACACTTGTTCAGCCTTCCGTTTAACTCAACCACAATCTTTCCAGCACGGTGATCATCCACATACTCAAACTCTCCAATGTACCCTACAGGACGGAAACTCGTTCAGGAACATAGCCCCCACTAAAGCAAAAATAGAACAGAATGTATAACTAAGAACCCACCATGACGCTGCATGACGATCAAAAACTTGATAATAACCTTGGAAGAGGGCCGGATCATCACTTGCCGCTTCCCCCTCTTCTCAGCATTGTACATGGACTTAAGTGCATCGTTGAGCACACTGACCCTCACCATCCAGACCTTACCTACAAGAACAACAGATCATAAACATCACAAATTAACTCCTCACAGGGAAACTGTGAACAACAGCACCTATCCAAGGTCATCACAGGGAAAATGATAATACGTACCTATGTTGCCATGTAAATGCAGATCTACCTATACTAAGAACACACAAAACCCAATACAGATATAAGATCTGGATCCAAAGCACCCATGGCAGGATTCAATTTATGTACGGAGATGACACGGCAAAATAACCATGCTAGCAGTGACATCCACAAATTGCAAATAGGGGTAGTAAATATAGATCTTGGTTCGGAAAGATGAGAAATATCTTGAACTAAACTGTCACAGCCACTAAACTGTCACAGCCATTAAAGGTCCACTATAAATTTGGAATAATGGCGCCATTGAAGGATAAAAGAACATATTTATACAGAGAACTTTACTTTCGTGTACTCAAAAAGTCATCATATGATCCTTGAAAATGAAGTCAGATTAAGATGACAACACTACCTGGTTAACCATGACTAAACTTGTGATGGGAACAAGCTAACATGCAGTTTATCAAACAAGAACATGCATTACTAGTGCTGTCTCTTCACTATTTGATATAAATTAACCCCCCCCCTAGCCACACCATCAAATTAAGTAATTAAAAAAAATCCTGCGCGGTATGGTATCCCCTACAACAACAGGATTTTTCAAGCTTCAGTAACGATGCAACCTAATCATCCAGTGCGTCGATGAACTGAAATCAATCCAGCGCGTCGATCGACTGAAATCAAATGGATCCAATGTACTAAGCCATCTCGGGCAACAACCACGATCAACGCAGGAACATAGCCTAAATGTAGCTCACAATTACAACTGAAATCAACGTAGTACATATTCAACACGCCACAAAGCAGCGCCGAGTGCAGCTCGTTCTACTACACAAGACCGCACCTAGCAAGCCAAGATTAATCGATCGGAGTACAAGGTCGGGGCGACACCATTCACTATCTCAGTTAGCACAACGGTTCATCAAGAAAACTGCACATGAACTGACTCCTACTCGCACGCAGATTCAGGAGCTGGCGAAAACAGAACCATAGACGCTGATCTGGGAACGAGCAAGTCAACTACAAAGAGGGAGGGAGAGGGATCTTGAGACTGACCTCAAACGACTGCGCGACCGCGACGAGGGGGCGGCGGAGAGGCGAGGTAGTAGGGTTTCGCGGCTCTCAGCGCGACGCCCTTTATATGCGCGGCAGCGAGAGGTCGGGTTTCCTTCCGAGCCGTCCGATCGTGCGTGCTCCTCTCCTCAGTTAAATCGTAGCCGTATGATGGAGCCGGACGGTTCGAGCCTGCTCTGTGAGACTGCTGACTGAACCGGACCCAAAAGCTCTGAAGAACGAAAGAAGCTCATCTTCATCGCTACACAAAAAGTGGGAGCGGGTTAATTAGCAGTTTGATTATGCGCGAGTTTTCTTTTTCTATTAACATTATTGTTACTGCTAGAGCTATCCGAAGGCCTACATGGCAGATTTATATGCGGATCGCTTACATACTTTTTGTTTCTGTTTTGTATATGCTGCATCTTCTCAACAAAGGAATCCATGATATTTGGAATTCCGTGTCGTCTGATGAGTGTTGGAATTTTTTATCTATGGTAAAAACAAAAGCAAATTAGAAGAAAATAAGGAAAATGAAGTCCACAGATTTCAAATGAGACAACCATAGTTTTGAACCAAATTCAAAACTATAAGTATGTTTTTTATTGGTTTTGACTTAAATCAAAACCATTTAATTTTAAACAGTTGGCTGCCAATGATCAGTGGGCACCAACCGACTTCCATAGTGTCAGTTCCCCCTGTGTTAGGTAGAGCTATAAAAGAAGACCAATAGTTGCTAAAAATACAAGAAAATTCTATGATCTCCTTCAAAACTCTGATCAATTCTCTCAACCTAAAGCACAAGAAAGAACTGGTTTACTGCCATCAACTAGTTTGATAAAGTCTAGACCTAAGATGATGATGATGCAGTGATTCAAATAGAAGCTAGAGATCTTGCAGATATCTAACAGTGGTACCAGAGCCTACTAGCTTTTCTTTTGAATCCTTTTCATGCCCAGCTACATGTTCTTGTGTCCAATTCATATATTTTATGCAAACATACTTCAGTTTATGATAGAAGAGTACAACTCCTTGAACTAAATTCTTAACCTCATGTATGTTTTTGCCTTATGGTTTACTGTTGCTACGATTTTATGTTTGCCATGCATGTTTTATATAAATTGAAGATACAAGGGAAGCTAGGGTTAAAGATTCATGTTCATAAGCATGAAGAAGGTGGGGATTTCTACATGAATGAGTTAGATCTTTATGAAAAATCCCCAAATTGATGAACCCTAACCCTAGAAAATGTTGAAATCCCCACTGAATCCCCGAAAACTGAAGAGATCTAACCCTAAAGATTAAGGTGGGGGGCTTACCTAATGGAGAAGCGGGTTGTGGCCGTCGTCGTTGTGCTCGGTGGCGGACTGTGGCTGCCTCTCGACCTTGCTTGCCCCGACAGCACACGTGCGTGCGCCTCGGCCTCCACCCACGGACACTCCGTCACGAAGCGCCCGGTGGTAGCCGTCGCTGCTGCGCTTCCCCGTGCGAAGCCGCCGTAAGTATCGCCGTCACGATCTTCTCTCGTGACGCGCATCGTCGATTTGGCAGAGAAAGGGTGCCGATGAGTACCGCTCCGGCAAGGGGAGCTCCCCCGCACCGCCGCGCTCTCGCTTCTCTCTCTCTTCCGCCCGGTTGTCACTGTGGTGTGGAGAGAGAAAGGGGAGAGTGAAAATGAATTAGGGTTTCGGCCGGGGGTGAGGAAAAGAATTTTTATACCGCACCGAATGGATTGCTGGCCGTCGGATTTGGATCAACGGGCAAAGATAGGCGACGGGAGATCTAGGTCAGGCGGGCTGTGCGGGAGAGATGAAATCCTGGCCCAGGCCCAGGTAGCTGGGCTACTAGCATTGGTGGGGAGAGAAAAAAAGGGCCACTGATGGGCTCAAAGTGTTATGGGCCAGAATTATTGGCTGCGGCCCAAGAAGAATAGTGTCTTTTGTTATTTTCTCATGCTCTTTTCTGAATTTAATTATGAATTCAATTTTGAGTTTGAATTCAGATTTAAAGTTTTATGTGTTTGAATAAATGTTGGGCAATATTAAAATTGGGCATTTCTTTATGTCTTTAAGATTTCCCTAATTATGTTTTACGTTTCCGCTGCAATTTATAATATTATTATTGAGGAGATTTTTATGTCTCATTTTAATGTGTAAAATTTATTCATTTTTCTGGCCAAAGCTGATAAATGAATAACTTTTGTAAAATTTTATTTTTCCTGTTCAATTCTGGCCAAAGCTGATTTGAACTGGATTAATAAAATAAGTCTTGAGGCATATATATTAAAAATGTGAAACTTATCCATTATTCTGGCCAAAACTGATTAATGGATAAATTTTGCAAACTTTTATTTTTCTGGCAAAAGCTGATATGGGTTGGATAAGTTGTATTTCTTGGAATAAGAAATAATGATGATTTTTGCTCTAATTAATTATGATTATGCTCTTAATAATGCTCCTAAGGAACCACAAAATGGTTCATGAAATTATGAAATATTTCATTAGAAATATGAGTAAATAAAGAGGAGCAACTAAGTTATGTGTGTCTCATGATTATAAAAGTGCGTTTGTTGAAAATCTAAGAGATATAGTCAAGAGAGTATAATGAAGTGCAATATAGTTGCAAAACTAAAGTCTTTGTAACTTAAATTTTCAAAGAAAAATTTATTATGGCACTTCATCTTGTCCTATTTTTACCCTGTATTTTTTTCCTATTTATAGGAATTATAATGTTTTTACATTAAAGAGGACATAATAAAGAGAGCAAAGAAAAAGTAAAGTTGTTAATGAAGTTGAAGTTAAAATCTAATGAGTTGATGTTTTAACATCAACACTTTAAAAATGTTTATGAGCTTCAACTTAATGATGTTCTTCATTCATGAAAAGGAACATTATTTCCATATCATGACTGAATATGATGGGTTTAAATGTAATTTTGGAAATAACAGAAGTATGATGATATTCAATATCAATAATGTTACTCTTGTTTTATGACAAGACAATTTTTATCTTATTTCCTTAAAGTTTACCATCAATACACTTAAAAGTTTTGATGAGACTTAATCGAAATTATGACTAATTAAGCCATATTTTGAGGGGGAGAAATAAGATTCTCATCATCATTCCAAGAAAATACAAAGTGAGTAATAAAAGAATGTTCTTAAGTTATAATGCTCATTTTCTTTTGCCCCTATTTATTGTATGAATGTATTAATACTTATGAAATAAAATTATGTGATAATGCAGAGTTTTCTTATGGCCATATTTCTAAATGTTTATACAAAAGTTTTATAGAAAAATGACATAACTATTTAAGACTCTACACTAATGATATTGAGAGACTCAATAACAAATTTTGCATTCTTATATTTTGGTACAAATGTTTTGATTCTTCTCATAATGTGTTCATGAATTGAAATCGGTATGACAAATGGTCATATAAAGCTCCTTGCAAGTTGATGTTTGTAAATTAAGAGCTAGGAAAAGTATATATATCCTATATTATTTTGGGATATATTATTCATGTTAAAGTTTTCAATCCAAATGTAAACAATTTTGACCCCAAAGAAAGTCAGTTGTCAATTTGGCTACTCTAATAAACTAATGCATTGTCCAGAATGATGTATGATACCCATGAATATAAGATAACATTATTGTCTTGGAAGTTGAAATTATGAAAGGAAATTATGAAAGCAGATTTTATATTAAGGAAAATAAATCTTGAATAAAGTAGAACTATGTTCCAATAATAATGATTATTGTTCAAAGAACTTATTTTCAAATGCATGTTATTGATGCAAAAGTTTTGTAAAAGATCACAAATAAATTATGAAAATCTGCTATGACAAGTGACTACGTCACTTATGAATGAGTTGATTTTTGGATATTGATTCAGTATTGTGAAAGTCATAAAAATGGATATACTTCTTAGTGACTTATGTCATGAAAGAAGAAATGATAACTATAAGTATTAAGAAATTACTAAAGGAGTCAATACAGTAGACTACCAAGGATCTATAAGACGTAAGTGACTTCATAGGTAATATTAAATGTTTAAAGTAAAACTCATAGTTTAATATTTTACATGAAGAATATAATTTTTCGTTTATCTGTTTTCTCAAAAAGAACTCATTCAAAAGAATAATGATGATGCTTGTAACATATTAAGATATTATGGTTTTCTCAAAATTTGAGATATATGTTTATGACCTAAAGACAAGCATCAATATTATGATATTACAAATGAATATACTGGACAAATGAATGGTATGTTAAGGGGGAGTAAATTTTATATCAATGATATTTTCTCTCAAAAGCTTAATAAAGACAATCTTGATAAAATACATATGTTTAGAATTTCTTATGCAACAAGATGTATCAAATGTGACTTTGGGGTTATATGTAACAATGCATATTAAATTTTTTTTGGTGAAAGCATAATATGCATAATGTTTATGACATTGCCCGTTCATCTGAGTCAAGGGTAATAAAGTTAGGACATGTCAATGTCCAAAGTATTATTGTGAAGTTGCACAAAATGTTCCGTATGCATTGGCATTCGGAAATATGATGTATGCACAGATATGCTAATTGTCCTGACTGAATGTCATAACTGGGATGATTGGCAGATGATAATCCAATTTTGGATTTACTAAAAGGTCATTTATGATTTCATGCTTACACGTAAAAAGATCTGATATCCTTGATATTTTAGGATATACAGATATTATTATGAGCTGTGTTGTTATTAAAAAATTCATATCAAAATAAAGTAACACACTCACATAAGAAGTAGTCCGGGTTAGAAAGCTCAAAAGGTATGTATAGCATGATATCAGGCATTGGACAGACAATATGACAAATGCATTCTATCCTAGAATAAAGAAAGGTGAATATAATTTATCTTATATTATGGCAATCAAGTCACAATGTTTCTATCGAATAACGACAAGTCAAGTGGTTCTGCCAAACACTATGACATCTTGTACCAAGTTGCGAAAGATAGATTTCAAGATCAAACATAAAGTTTAAAGAATAAAGCGATTGGGAATTCTCTAAGGCCTACCACCCATTTATGATGCTAGCATGGTTGTGGTAGAAAAGCCTGTTGATATTGGAAATAAAGAGGAACTGCTATAACATCGTCTCTTCATAATGACTAAGACAGTTTGTCTTTAGATATAATGAGAACCGTGGTCAATTGATTCAATAGAACTTAATTGATTATTGTAATTTATTGATTCGGTGTACTGTTCATCGAAAAGCAAACTATTATGCTTCTGTTTAAAGTCTAAAGTTTATGAGTTTATGGAGCTTCAAATGTTAAAGAAGTTTGTTTTGATATAAGGTGATATACAATAGTAATTATATTCCATCGGTACTAGACAATTGACCGTTGTGAACCTGTTGTCTTTGTATATTATTTTATTAACACTAAGCTTTTAATATTTTAACCTTACGATCAAGGGGGAGAATGTTGTAATTTTTTATCTGTGGTAAAAACAAAAGCAAATTAAAAAA
This sequence comes from Eleusine indica, assembly GCA_030378355.1. Taxonomy (NCBI): domain Eukaryota; kingdom Viridiplantae; phylum Streptophyta; class Magnoliopsida; order Poales; family Poaceae; genus Eleusine; species Eleusine indica. Next base: position 35,533,528 of record CM059500.1, read on the forward strand.
ATAAAGAAAATAAAGTCCACAGATTTCAAATGAGATAACCATGGTTTTGAACCAAATTCAAAACTGTGGGTATGTTTTTCATTGGTTTTGACTTAAATCAAAAATATTTGATTTTAAACAGTTGGTTGCCAATGATCAGTAGGCACCAACCGACTTCCATAGTGTCGGTTCCCCTTTGTGCTAGGTAGAGCTATAAAAGAAGACCAATAGTTGCTAAAAATAAAAGAAATTCTATAATCTCCTCCAAACCTCTGATCAATTCTCTCAACCTAAAGCACAAGGAAGAACTAAAGCACAAGGAAGAACTGGTTAACTGCCATCAACTAGTTTGATGGAGTCTAGAATAATGACGATGCAGTGATTCAAATAGAAGCTAGAGATCCTGAAGATATCTATCAATGAGCTCTGGAATTCCCGTTTGATGAGCTTAGGTCTCTATATTAAACTACTATGAGAACACTAGCCACAAGATTGTATCAGTTTTGGCAATCAGAATTACAGGAACAGCTGCAGGCAACTAATTTTGTTCATATGGCCCAAGAGGATTGCCACTGCTCATCTCCTCTCCTCCAATTGTCTTGGAACAATGCTTCGATAACCTTGTCCAGCTCTTGGCAGCAAGCAATCACCAAAACAATGCTTAACCATTCTGGTCAGATTATACTTGAACCCAGATCTCTTAGCTCATGAAATGATTTAAGACACCATATGCCTCCCAGAAACAAAAAGATTTACTCCTCTGAACTTACCTATGCAGGCCCATCAGTTCAGCTACTCTTCTCTTGCCAAAACTTAGTTTCACTACCAGAAAATTGCATTGCAACTTACTTTAGTCAATATCATAACTTCTTTTGTACGGTTCTTTCTTCTTTATCAGACACATACCAAAGCAAAGGTCCATTTGATCATTCCAGATGTGTGCAAACTCAAAACACCAGAAAGAGTGATCTCGTCTAAGAAATAAACTGACACTTTACTATCTCTTTATTGATTGGATCATACTGAATCAATTTTCTCAATGGTACCAGAACACAGCATTATGTTGTGCCCTTTTATTACTTCACTTGCATAAGGAAAACCTAAACTAAGGCCATTGCCATTTACAACGAAGTTTATTTAAGGTCAAAAGGCCTTATTATTCCTTGACTGAGCTTAGCGATCGCTCAGACAGCATAGACTTAAAATCTTTAAGAAGCCTTTTATTGACTTGATGAAATCTTTAAGAAGCTTTGTACTTCCTCAACGGTAACCATCAGCTGCTACGACTCCAATTGAAGACTTCCACCACTCAGGCCAGTAAGCAATCTTTACTCGAACTGGATCTGGATGACAGCCATCTTTTACCTGCGGCAAAATAGATACACAAGAAGTAGCAGATGACTATAAACAAGAAAAATTGATTGAAGTTGAAAGCAGAATAGAGAATCTGAATCCGTATCTTAGTTAGCGACGACGGCTGGGGAAGGCAGGCAAGCTCGGACGCAGCGGCGCTCGTCCTCCCCTTCGACCTCCACCACCTCCGCCTTCCTCTTGCTGCCGCTGCAGCTCCTGCTCGGAGCCGGCGGCGCCTGCTCCAGAATCCCACAGAACCAATCGAACTCCTCGCCATCGACGAAGAGGCGGAAGTTGACGGCGCGCAGGAACCGCTCCTCGAGCTCAGCGATCTCGTGCGCGCGGATCGCGCCGTCGGAGCTGACCTCGAAGACGAATGTCCAGCGGGTGGGGAGGGTGTCGTCGGGCCCGCCGAACTTGGCCCCGAGGAAGAGCGCGACGGCCACGAGGCGGTGCGCCGTGGTCGGCTCGACCTGGATCCCCGCCTCCTGCGCGGCGGGGCTGCGCATGAAGCGGATGAGGTAGATCCCAGCAAGAACGTAAGAGGTGCCCTCGAGGCGGATCACGTGCCGGACGCTCTCCAGCGAGATGAATCGATTGACGCGATCCAGGAACTCGGTGATAGAGACCGTAGGGGCCCGCCGCGCGGCCGCGCCGCCGCGGAAGGCGCGGAGGAGATCCGACTCGGCGGGTCGGGAGGCCGCGTCGGCGTGGCGGATGGCGTTGGCTTCCACAAGCGCCGCGAGGAGGCGAAGGGAGCGAGGTACCCCCTGCTCGTCATCGCGCAGGGCTGAGCGGCAGGCGGAGGAGGCAGGGTGGGATGCCACAGCGGTGGCGGTGGAGGCCATGGTGGCGGCGGCGGCGGCGAAAAAGCTAAGCTAGGGTTCGAGATCCGATGGCGGCGGCGCGCGAGGGGAAGTGTGTCTGAATGTATCGTTCGCGGCCTCGCGGTTGCGGGTGTCCTATATTTATTTATCGCATTTTCTTTCGTATGTTTTATGTCGGTTTCTCTTCTTTTGTCGGAAAATAGAAAATAAGCATAAAATGATTCTTTTTTATAACGAAAATCGAACTTTTTTTCTGTTTGTATTTGCTTTTTTTCTCTTAACAAATCTAAGAAGTAGCTAAGCGTGGTTTTCGAAGAGGCACGAGTTCTAAAGGAAGTAGTAGTAATCAAGTACGAATCAGAAAGACGCATATATATTTCAAGTTTATTTTCTGAAAAGTACTTGAATCTTCGGTAGCAAGGTCCCATTCGGCATAAAATCCACGGATCTAAGGCTGCATTATTTACCGCCAGCCCGCACAATGTTCTTGATCATATCGAAGACGCTAAATTACTGGTCATCTTTATGACAGGTTATCACTATGTACTCCGTACACTATACAACGATGTTGCAAATGACATAATATCACTAATTGTCGCAAATGAGGTATCCAAAAAAAAAAAATTTGTCGCAAATGATTAGTCGATCACGGCGAGGCTCCGAGCAGGTCGCACTCGAAGTTGGTGTGCTCGAGGAACGGTCCCAGCCTGACGAGCCTCGGGATGACCACGGCGTCGCGCACCGCGCACACCGCCGCGTTCTCCCACTGCACGAGCGCGCCCACCAGCCCCGCGCGCGCCGTCAGCGGGAACACGCGCGCCCACCGCTCCGCCTCGTACCCTTGCATCGCGTCTCCCGCGTTCCCGGCGGCGAGGCGGCGGGCCAGGACGACGGCGTCCTCCAGCGCGCAGCACGCGCCCTGGCCGAGGTTGGGCGTCATGGGGTGCCACGCGTCGCCCGCCAGCACCACGCCGCCGCCCCTCGACGCCCGCGGCGCCAGCCCCGGCCACAGCCACCGGTCCACCAGCGGCGTCCTCACCACGGCGCTCTCCGGCGTGCTGCCCATCACCGCGAGGAGGTCCGACGGCCAGCCGCCGACGAGGTCCAGCGCCTCGCGCTTCAGCGCCGCCGGGTCGGTGATCTTCGGCCCTGCCAACAACATCATCACCCCCAATTGTCAGTAAGCGGTACCATTGCATTGCATGTGCCATCGTGCCATGCTCATTCTTTTTGGATCAAGATCCTGTGTGCTACAGTTGAGGAACACTGCACATTTGGTTATATACTACCTGGAGATTGTCTGTTGAAGCAGATGAACCAGTAGACTTTGGTCGGGGAGACCGGGACAAAGCCAGCACGGACGCCTCGGCCGTAGATGTAGTTCACCTTGGGCTCAAACGGCTGACCGTCGGCGTACTCCGCAAGCCCCCGGAACGCCATGTGACCCACGTAACGGGGCTCCGAGAAGCCCATCCACCTCGCAATTGGCGAGTTCACTCCGTCGCAGCCGACCACTATCTGCAACCGTTGTTGTTTTCAGGAAAAAAAAAATGGCGAAAAGGCAGGTATTTCTATCTGTGAACTGAATCCCGTCAGAATTGATGAAATCGAATAGCATGACATCTGAACATATCTGTAATAGCCCCCTTTTTCTTCCTTGGAAATAAGTTTGTTCAGTGGCCATCTTTGAATTCAAATTTCATGAACAAAAGATTTTGTACTCACCTTGGCGAGAACCTGTCTTCCATCTTCGAGTTCTAGCAGAGTGCCATCAGGCCCTTGCTCTGCTATTGATTTCAGTTTCGATGAGAATGATATGGTTTCTGGTGGCAGCTTGGAAGCAAGGGTCTCCAGAAGCACTCTTCGCTCCACTGCCCGTACTTCCTGTCTGCCAAAAATGCCAAGCAACGCTCTCTCTCTCAGTTACTTGAAACCAATAACAATGCAGATCAATGATAACCAAGTAAAAATATTGTGTTTCAAGGTAGAGAACTGTATTTCTTATAACAGTGTCAACTGTGAACTGTCAAGACAACAACCTTTTTTTAGAAAAAAGGAATATCATATTAATGTTCCAATCAAGACAACAACTGAAAGCTAGTGCGCCCTTTGCGAAACTTTAGAATGTTGCAAGCTATAAACCTACAAGAATCCAGCTCACTAGCTCTTCATTTCGCTCTGCAACAATCCAGGACCTAGAACACTGAGAACTTTCTGAACGTCTCAATATTTGCTTGCTGATTTGCATTATGTTGCAGTCACTGATGTTCTAGGCTATTTAGAATTTAAAAAAATGAGACCGATCTGCAGCATGCTGAATTCCTCGATCCTCTTTTTCTTTGTAAGAAATGCTGAACATGTACCTTTTCTCCTGTGTTTCGTTAGTATGGGAAACACATCGGTTGATTACAATGGATTGGAGGTAATGAAGAACAATCTAAGAATGAAGAGCACAATTATTTGACAGGAAAGCTCAAAGAGAGGAAGTGAATATTGCAGTACCCAGGAGCTTCTTCCTCGAAGGAGAATTCACGCAAAACCTGCCCGCCATTCGCCGGAGATCGCATCCGCATCCTGCGCCCAGCTGGAAGGTCACAATGCAGCTCAGAACACACAAGGATCCACGAAAGGAACAGAAGAGTCGCTAAAAACTGATGCGTGGGTTTGGCTTTAAAGAACAACGCACCCTTGGATGCGGAGGTACTTGGCCCGGAGCTCGTCGGCGACGCCGATGGCGTCCAGCACGCGCCACCCGTTCTTGAACAGCGTCAGGGACGTGCCGCCAGCGCGCAGGGTCGGGCCCTGCTCCAGCACGGCCGCGCCCACGCCGAGCCGGCGGAGGGCGAGCGCGGTTGCCAGACCCGCCACGCCGGCGCCCACGATGACGATGTTCTCCTCCGATCGCAGCGGAGTCGCCGAGGCGGCCACAGCCACAACATTGCGGCGGTGACGAGGAACAGAGAAGGAGCGAAAGGGAGGGGAGAAAAAGGAGGTGGAGGTGGTCATCGCCATGGCGATTGCTGGCGTTTCTTGGACAGGAGTTGGGGAATTGGCGCCATATCACTATTGTGGTGACTTGTGAGAGTTCCAGGTTTAGAAATTTGGAGCACTTGGAGCCACATGTTCGTGGACAAGAGTAAGAGAGCAGGCACAGGACACGTCCACGCATGACTGCATGACTTCACCAGGCCGTATGATTTTTCAAAAGATTACATCTGCCAAGTGCCTTGGTCTGATTATGATGCCAGAAAACTGATAATTTCAGCTATCATCAGCACCTTATGAAATCTATGCAGACTTGCAGAGTTACAAACATCATATGGTATTTCAACCTCAGCACTATTTTTTAATTCTGTCGAATTGTATGATATGCCAAAAAAAAAAAAAAGAACGTACACATTTTTTCAGACACCGTCTCAGGCCTTTACCAGACCTGATTTTTATTTCAGACAACGTCGCACCCACACATTTACCAGATCTGAATTTCAAAAAATACGTTAATGTTTCAGAACAACTGTTTCAGTGAAGGAAATAAAGTCGATTGTTCATATGTGCAGTCTGCAGAATGTTGAAAGCAAATAAAATTGCTTAGAGCCAGGCAAGACCAGCCAGCTTCAAACCGTCAAACCAATCAAATTTAACTGATCTGATATTTCAAACAAAAACTAGCATGCCTGTCTTTTATTTCAGATCACATCAGTTGTTTGACAATCACAATACATCAAACCAGGCACAAAGGCAGAAACTCATAACAAGCCATACAAGGTCTGGAACATCTGATTGTTATGCATGACTCTGTAGCCAGAGCCAACAGGTAGGCCCGAGAAAAAGCTCATTGTTGAAGGAAACATGCACCGGTGCTTGCAAAGCTCAAGACTCGTAGACCCAGGGGTGAAGGTTGCTCCTCCACTCTGCTAAGCCTTCAGGGAACCAAAGAGCGATCTCCTTCTTCCCGTTCTCCACAGAGTCACTTCCATGGATGACATTCCTACACAAGAAAGAATAACATTAATAAAATATGGCTTTCAAGGATCCAAGAGTTATGATTCATCTTTTAATAAAGCTACAGGATTGACAGAAATATTTCACATGACTTGGGCCAAACAACACTGGGTGGTTGATCATACATCTAACTAACCCTATATTCAGAATCCATATCCTGACTCGCAGTGATTGTTTGATAACTTATATGACCGACATATGGTAAATCCAAATCACTTAAGCATTAATAAAACGTTCCAACGGTTCAATCTGAATTCCATATTACGAAGTAAATTCATTTGCATAAACAATTAGATGAAAAAGAATCTAGGCAAATAATTAATGGCACAGATAAGTGTATATTACCTGCCAACTTCCACAGCATAGTCACCACGGATGGTGCCTGGAGTTGCCTCCCAGGGCCTGGTGGCCCCAATCATCCTGCGGCCAGTCGCCACAACATCCTTCCCTTCCCACACCATTGCGACAACAGGACCAGAAATGATGTACTCCACCAATCCAGCGAAGAAGGGCTTGTCAGAAAGGTCAGCATAGTGCTGCTGTGCAAAAGACCTCTCCACATTCATAAACTTCATTCCTGCATTATAGCAAGTTCATTAATACCACCGTCTCTTCAACGTTATTTTTGTATCCAGAACATTCAGGAATGAATATCCACTGAAAGCCGAGGAAAGCTGGCCCAGATGGCCAGATCCAGCCTCTTTTTATGTTTTTATTAAGTACTACACTTTTGTTTTTTTTACACTAAAAAACTGGTCCTACTAACATCAATTAAAAACCGGAGGTAGTACTAGTCTGCGGTTGGGCCCCAAAATATTTCCTTCATTCGGTAACGGAGACAAAATATTCAAAGGCTGATAAAAGCACTAACTGAATCTTTTCAGGTACTGCGACAGTTTAGCTTCCAATGACAGGGAAACAAAACAGGAATATGTACTTTCAGAATTCGTGTCCTAGAATCTTTTATGTTCTTCACAGTGATAGTACTAGTAAGTACCAACCTGCCGTGCACCAACATCACAGCAAATCAGCAGTTGGACATGACTTTCAGATTACTAGGACCATCTGCTATCCAGGGCCCGGATCAAAAGAAACCAATCATTGGCACACACAAAACGAGATCCAACTTTTCAATCAAAACGTCAGTCAAAATATTCCAGCCAGCACACCGAAATGCTACTTTTCTAGTAGATGCTGAATTGCTGATCTGGCCCCAACATCAGTTCTTATAATATTCAATCCATCTAGATCCGTCATATATTTTAATATATCATCAGACTGCTTTTCGGGTACACAAAGAGAAAACAATTACACGATAACTGTAGGAAACAAAACAAGTCTCTGAGCACCCTTACCCTTGAGGTAGAATCCTTTCTTCTCGAACCGACTGATGATGTCTCCGATCTGCAGCAAAAACACCCCCAATCAAAAACCCACCAGACAGGTCGATGAGGCGCAAACAATATCAAACCTTATCTCAAAAGACACATCAACGGCCAAGCCTAAAAATCTCAAAATCTTCAATGAAAACAGAAGAAAAACCAAATCGAATTACCAGGCCCCTCTGCACGCCGTCGGGCTTGATCATGATGAAGGTCTGCTCCATCCTGGCAGCGTCGGCGAAGCGCAGGCGAGATGCGGTGTGAGGCGATCTGAAACCTGAAGGAAGGGCGCAAGGGGAGGTGATGAGCGGATGGGAAAGGAGAGGAGCGGTGCTGCGAGAGAGACGGGCGGGCTTGTTTTATGCACGGGGTTTATTGGACGGAAGCGGAACTGTTCCTTTCCGGGTGTGGGGACCCCGAATCATTCTCGAGATATTCGCCCGTGGGAACGTGAAAACAGCGTGCTTCGCAAACAGGCTTTTCAGGTTGGTTTTTTTTTTTTTTTTTTTTTTGGACAAGTCAAGTTGGGTTGGGTTTGTTTGCCCGGAGCCATTCATTTCGGTTGGGCCAGTGACGTCTCGTTTCCTCTTGTTCGCTCGGCCCATCATCGATCTCGTCTTCACTTGGTTCTCGACCCAGCAGTGTCCATCTTGTTTGTTCACTTGGTTCTCGGCTCAGCAGTGTCCATTTCGTTTGTTTCTTCGTTCTCAGCAAAGAGCTTCATTAGCACAAACAGTCATAGTTTTTCATGAAGCTTTCCTGTAACACGCACGTATAAGACAACCAATCAGAGTTCAAGCAATCTGCAATGTACTGGCAGAGCTGAGAAGTAGTGCTACGATTAATTGCACAACCAGAAACACGCATATGCAACCTTACGCTCCTCCAATCGAACCCGCTGCGCCGTCCAAATCAATCTCGCCAACAACATGCCCAAGTCACACGGTTTCGCAGTCCGGCCGTCCATCACCGGACGATGGCACCCCACAGCTAGCGTGGTCTGGGCGTTGTTCGATTTAGCACGCGTGATAAATGGGTGACGCTGCACCCTCCTCCGCCGCGGTGGCCCCAATCTCCGCGTCTCTCAGCCAACAGTCTCCTACGTCCACGTCTCCACCGACGATCACGTCGACGGACGACGGGTGGGAGGCCATGCGACTGCGACCTCCTCCTCATCCAAATGCAAGTCAGGGCCAGTTTGGGGGCAGTTGCAGGAGTGGGCCGGGCTTCTTCGTGGCGGACTTGGTCAGCGCCGAATTGGCGAACTGTTGTTGTACACTACTCCGCCACGAGGCAGTGGCCAGGCCAGTGGGAGCTGAAGCGACTAGGAATTTTTTTATTTTTTAATCTTTTTAAATTAATATTTTAATAATAATCTATCAAGAAACTAAATTTTTAAAATCTGATCCTTTTGATCACGCCAACCAATTTGGCGTGACATGTGTATAGGATCGCGCCAAATTGATTGACGTAACACGTCACGTTAGAGGACATGATCATATGAAATTAGATCATTTTTATGATGTGTTATTTGGTCACGTCATATTCATTTTTCACGTCAAACTGTTTGGTGTCAATAAAACAGGCTAAAACTGAAAATTTAGTTTTCGAAAGGTTATTCATAAAATATCACTTGTGAAAGGATCAAATTGTAAAATAACTTCAGTGGCTTGTCACAAACCCAACAGCGTGGACGACATGAAGCAGGCCGATGTGGTTCACTACATAGTACTGGGGAGTGAAGATTCCATCAAGCACTGGACGATCACGGTCAAGATTTTGGGGCTATTGCGTTTCTACTCTTGCTTTTAACTTCAATTGTGATTTTATCCCTGCTTTTTCACGGTTTGCGATTTTACCCCTACTTTTAGAAAATGAAACATTCATTTACCTCTGGTCTGTTAAAGTCACTTAACAGTATTAAATCAGTTGTATAAAGACCTAAATGCCCTTGCAATTTTACCCCTACTTTTTTACAAGTTTGTGAATTTACTCCTGTTGTGAAAGTTTTAACGTATGATGAACATTAAATATCTAAGTCATTTGGAAAATATTTTAAATATTATTTCAACAGCACCTTGACACATTTGTAAAATTACACAATTTCAATAACGTTTTGGCATATTTCAGACCCTGGAGTGCAGGCCGACCCGCTCGACGACCTGCTTGGACCTGGCGCCGCCGCCTGGAGCTCCGCCCGCCTGGACCCGACACCGCCGCTGGAGCTCCGCCCGCCCCGCCCTGCCCGCCTAGAGCTCCTCCCGTCCTGCCACCGAGCCCATGTCATGCGTCGCGCCTTCCTTACGTCGCGCGCCCGCACTACGCCGCGCGCCGTGCCGCCCTGCAGCCGCGCTGTGCACCCGCTTTGCGTGCGCGCCACAGCTCCGCCTAGGGTTAGGGTTGAAGAGCGATGTAGAAGAGATGGAGGGAGAGAAGTGTGTTGCTTCAGTTTTTTTTTCTTTCACACCGTGAGCTGCTTCAGTTGAGACAAGATGTTGACAGAGACATCGGGGCACCTATGTCTTTTTCTATATTTTGGATCGTTTTGTCTTTTTTTTAATTCTTCAATTCGATTTGGATTAACGGTGTTAAAAGTAAGGGTAAACGGATGCTTCATTTTCAAAAAGTAGGAGTAAAATCGCAAACCGTGAAAAGGCAGGGATAAAATCATAATTAAAGTTGAAAGCAAGGGTAGAAACGTAATAGCGCCCAAGATTTTTGCCATGTACCATTGGAGAGTGAGCCTCCCTTTTATACCATAAGAATATGGGGTTTCTCCCTTATACCATTAAACTATTATTTTATTCATTCTTTTACCATTGATTAGTGTTTGATCATTTTTACCTCTATCAAGGTACACAAAAAGACCAAAATACCCTCATATCTCTCTCACACATAACAGAGTCAATTTTTCATCTTACGTCACTTTTTAAGACAAAAACTTCAAAAAATTGAAAAATGACTTATGTAAGGCAAAAAATCATTAAAAATCCAAAAAAATAAAAATTGATGAATTCAAAAATTATATCTAGAAGTTTCAGAAAATTCATTTTTTTCATCTCACACATGTTATTTTTGAATTTTCTGGATTTTTAATGAATTTTTGCCTTACGTAAGCCATTTTTCAATTTTTTTGCTTTTAAAAAATGGCGTAGGATGAAAAAATAATTCTTTATGTGTGAGAGAGATGTGAGGGTATTTTGGTCTTTTTATGTACCTTGATAGAGGTAAAAATAATTAAACACTAACCAATGATAAAAGAAGAAATAAAATAACAGTTTAATGTTATAAAGAGGAAATCTCATATTGTCGTGGTATAAGGGGAAAGCCTACTCTCTCTCCAATAGTACAATGACAAAAATATCCATGTTAACATGACCATTAGGTGCCTCTGGTCGTACGAGCTATACCAGAACGCAATAGAAGAGCCATATGCTTACTGCGATGCTGTCAGTAACGTGTTCCCCGAAGAATTCTGGTCTGCTGACTGCCGCGAGGTCTCTACAAATTAATAGACTTTGATTATTCTCGTATGTGACTGATTAATAAACGCTGAAGTCCCTCCTCAGTTTTCAGTATATGAAAATATCCGCAGGCCATTGTAAATTGTTCCAAATTGCAATCCTACATCTGTAGAATTGATGCTTTCAATCAACTGCTCTGTAAATGCCGTTGTTGCTGAACCTGAACTGCAGGGGAATCAGCTTGGTTGCCGTATTTGATATATAGTAACTGGCAATTGTTGGTGTTCAAGGTCGTTCTCACTTCTTTCAGTTCCGTGTGTTTCGTGGTCGTTTTCAGATAAATGGCGAAACCGAGATGTATGCAGTTGGACAACCTCCCTTGCAAGAATTACATGCTCTCATGCAACAAGGAACTCTATAGCAAGAATTACATGCCACACGCAACAATAAGAACAACAAGCATTTCGAGATTGCTGCGCACCAACACGACGGTACAATTATCAAAAACATAAAAAAATAAAAATTTGAGACTCCCTTATTCTATTTTGCAATGGACCTTACCACAATAACAGTATACATGTGATGGACGTTGATCTGGTTAAATTTACTGTTTTCCTGAAGCTACAAGACGCAAATACAAGAAACACTTTTCCCACTAAAAACATACCAAATAAACGTGTCATCTAAAGTCCGGGAATCGATTCTAGGTTATACTTCTCTGATGTCACGGTGCCATTCTCTGGGCCTGACTGGGGTCTTGATTGCTCCAGCGCATTCAAAGTCTGAAGGTATGAGGCATTGCGATTGGGAGGAGGGCTCGGGTTACTGATCTTGCTTGCCAGGAACCGCTTGATCAGACCTCTGAGAAATGGAGCCATGGTGTCTGGTTCATACTCCAGAAAGTACATGATTCCTCCCATGCACATGCAGAAAAGTGCCACCTGCAAAGATTGCCAGTTACAGGTTCTGAAACATGAAGCATGGGTGTATACCACTTGATCCAGAATACAAAAAGAAGCAACACAGAAAAATATCTATCATCTACACTATCGTGTCAACACAAAAATTCTGACCCCTAACTTACCACATCCAGTAACAAATAAGTTTTATTTTTTGTAACCGGCATGCTGGACAGATTGAGGATTGAAGCCAAATTTTCTGGTGATTAAGCATTAATGTTTTTCTTAATATCTTAGAACTGCTCATTTCCTCAAAGATTTTTGCAAAGAGGAGGGGAGGGGAGCAGAGCCCAGGTTGGCCTGTTGCCATTAATCACTTTTTCCATAAATTATAAAGACGACGACTAGGTTCATCTCGAATACTAGTTTCAAAGTACTACAAATTTCATACTTGTTAAATCTGTAACAATAGAAACTAGTGGTTGAAACCTTGAACGTAAGTTCTTGGAGCATGTTTCCACAATCATTTTTCTAAAAAACAGAACGATCAGATTTTCTTTTTCACACTCTGGATTTTCCAAAAAACAAAAGCACAGAAATGATGATCCAGCTTGCTTATACTTCTGAACAAATCAAGTCACCACCAACTGCAGACTTTACCCTCTACAATGCACCATTTTAGGATTTTCTCACATTCAAATACGCTACCTCCTCTAAAACTAAGCTGGCATAATTTTATTCCCTAGGATGATAAATTACAGACAAGGAACACCCTAAGTCCCTAACAATTGTGCCAAACTGCCAATGATACCAATCAACCTTTAATTAAATAGGTGGATATTGTCAACACACTACCGGTCAATCGGCAGAAGCAGAACTAACACTTGGTGAGTATGTAAAGCTACTTGCCTAAAAAGGCATTCCTATGCAAGGAAAACAGCATTTCATGGCACATCATAAAAAAAAAGCATGGTTTTCGGTGGAAAAGAGATATTTCATGTTACCTCCTAGATTACTGTTAACAGAAGTAAGTAACTAGAAATCAGAGTGTTAGTGATAGAAAGGGGGAAAAGGCAATAAAGAAAATTACCTCAGCATTTTTAATATTTGGGAGCAGATGGCGGTTGATCAATATGTTCCATAGAGAATCTCCAGCACGGGGAAGTACATAGAGGGCCAGCTCCGCTCTTCTAACTTTCTTTTCCAAAAGAATCGAAAGACCCGATACTAAACCGGCAAACCAGTATACAAGTTTGTGGTCTTTGACTGCAACTTTACGATGCAAACAGATGGCAGTCTACCAATGATACAAGAATGCTGTTAAGATCATGAGAAGATTTCCAGAAGCAGAGTTGTTATAGTAGATAATTACCTGGAAGAGAGTGACAAAAGCAGACAAAAAAGTAGTGGAGCGAACTGCTCCAACAAGAGCACGCCAACAAGTTGAAGCTGGTGATTCCAAGAACTAGCGTTTGATAAAAAAAAAAAAGTGTCAGATCACTGACATACAATATGGATATACATGAGCAGCTAGTAAGACACAGGACAACAAATGACTACATTACACAAGTCTTGTTGTGTGGTCAGGACTTGGGTAAACCCTTTGTTTTAATAGCAGAGCATATGACAAAATTCAAGCATGTTATGCAAGCAGAGTACAAGATGGCGACACAACATGATTTGACATAAGCTTGCAAAATTAAGCCGCTGCTTGAGGCATCAACTTGTTTCAGTGAAAAAAAACATCTTATACATAAAATAGCCAAAATACATAGGCATCATTCCAACTGCTGAATCTTTAAAATAGAGGAATTAAAGTGGCCAACGAGTTTACCTTTTGAAGACGTAGAACAACAAAGGGGACAAATGACAATGAGAAATACAGAGGAAATGTCTTCTTGAATGTTGATGAAATGACATTAATATTATGAGCCATGCACGATGTTCTGTCAGGGTGAATCACGGAACACGGAATAATGGAAGGGTTGTTGGTTAAATTTATCAAATTCGAATTCTTCTTGGTTGCTAAATATGCTGAGAGGCCAGTGAGATCCAAAGGACCACCTCTACAACATTCTCTGACAGCCTTGTAAACAGGCTCCGCAACCGGCCCTGTCTTAAGGATGAAGTCTTGGTATGACTTAGGTAAGCTTTCAGGCCTCATAACAAAGGCATACATAACCTGGAAAAATTACACAGGTGATTAAACATGAAAAAGGAATAATCCTTTTCATAATATAGCAAGTCATAAGACAAATTAACTTTGTTACCTGGGCACATGCCAAAGAAAAAAGTAATGCATCTCCATGTCTCCAATGGCTTCCCCAGAAGTGAAATTTATTTTTGGACTTTGCAGAGTTATACGCACACTGCAATGATCAAGCAATAATGCATCAATATCTCCTATATAATGGACCTTTTATCAAGTTTAGTCACATAAAAAATGGAAAGTATTTGGTTGTTGCTGACCTGAGCCAGCCTTGCTAGAAGATATAGAGATAGAGTGCGCCTCCTACTTGAATCATCTAGTGCTAGTATGGCCAAGCCGGCCACCGAACCGGCTAGTATTCTGCTCCATCATGTCCTTCGGTTGAGTCATGAGTATCAAAGATCTATACTGATATAGGCAAAAGAAGTATCAGCATTTGGTACTTACGCATTGTATGGCGTCTCTTTCCTCCGAAATCTCCGAAGGAAACATCGGAGCGCATGATATGATCCAGTGAAGCCCCCAAAAAGTAGGCCCACCCGGCAGGCTTCCTCCCTCACTATAAGATCTTTTTCAGAAACCAGTTGCTGCAAGTTAGAATATTTACATGAGTATATAGGTAATGAACCGGAGACAAAGCCAAATCAGTGGTAATGGAAAATTATTTATTTGGGATGCAGGTGTTGGCAGCCTCAAGACATGAAATAGACAAAATCAAAGTGCAGCAGGAAACGTTCTGCACACAGTCCAGGCGCCGCTTACAATATAGGCTACAAATACTTCAAAAGCTGGCTCATATATTTCAGTTTGATCGGTCAATTGTTCAATCTATTATGAGCAATTGAGAATGTGATAGCTGTAACATCAGTAGATCTAGCAGCAGCAGCATGCAAATACGAATCTAGCTAAGCAACATCGCTAATTTTACTCCAATGAAACAATAGGACCAAAGCGTTACTCTGCATACTCCTCCCAAGCTCCCAACTGAACTGTCATAGTACATCGATCCCATCAATTCTAATTTCGGGCTGCAGTGGGTTCAAAGTTTGTAGGACGGAGCAGTACAGATGCTTTGCTGTGCGGGGGGAAAGAGAGGAGACCTTGAGGTCGAGGAGCGACCCGTAGGACTTGCGCCGCGCGAGCTTGAACGCGCGGAGGAGGATGCCGATGCCAACGCGGACGCCGTAGGAGAGCAGGAAGCTCTGGCACAGGTTCCCCGCAGCGTGGGCGGCGCAGGACTCCCCATCGTGCCCGCAGCCCCAGTCCCCGTGGTGCTCCTCCCCTTCCTTCCCCTCGCCGCCGCCGCCCTGGTGCCGGTGCAGCTCCTCGATCGCCTCGCGCAGCCGCTCCTCCGCCTCCCGCAACCGCCGCGCCGCCGCCTCCGACACCTGCGGATGCGCGGCCGACGCTGGTGCTGGGGGAGAAGGCGGGACCGGCGCGGGGCGCGGGCCGAGGGTGGGCTCCGCGCCGGCGGAGAGGTCGAACGACGGCGTCGAGAGGAACGGCATCTCCGGCGACCGCCCCTTCGGGCCTGGGCCTTGGACTCGGGCGACGGGGTAAGGTGTCGCTTCTGAACTGCGGCGAGTCGCACGCGCCGGCGTCACGTCTCGCTTGGCTTGACGGCTAATAAAAGAGTGGTGATGTAACGGGGTGGTGCGTCGTGGCTGTCCTGCACGGTTACCGGTGGCCAACGGCACAGGACTGGGGTACAGTACAGCGTACACCGGTACACGTACTGGGGCTGGAAAGGCAGGCGAGAATGTCTACGGGAAAAAAAGAATCACGCCTTTGTATTTTATAGTACAAAAGTAACGTGGCTTATAATGTTACTATCAAACTGTCCGTGCGTAGCTACGGGTTTAAAAAAACAAAACACTTTTTATAATTTACACATAAATTATTTACACAATATAATTATTGATATTTTTGATATAAAAGATCATATTTATATTATTGTTAGTGCTTCTTAGTGTACCATTTTATATATCATAAGTAATAATTTTTCTATTATTTTTTACCGTATTTTTATCATAAATATTTTTTTATCTCTAATGTTAATAATTTTCACATATAGTATCATTTGAGTGCTATATTACAAAATTAAGTGAAATGACATTAAAAAATGCTAAAATATAAGAAGTACCGATATGAAGCCCAATTTACTATGCAAAGAGGGATTCTCACAAACTCATAACGCCTACAAGATATCATTGGAACAATATAAAGTCCAACATGTAAGATCAAAGTCGTGGCCCAATGCATAAAGATTTATAGAAGTTTTATCTGATAGGAAAAATCAATTCACGCAGAATAGAAATAGTACTGTATTACAACATGATTTTGTACTTGAAAAGATGCTCTAATGAGAAAAGTTAAAACATGAAAGTTGTAGATCTCATCGAGACCTTTTTGGAACATATGTGAATCATATTATTTGAACTTTGGAGGTAGGAGATATGGGTCCCGCACCGAGACCTGTGCAGAGGAGTCCAAATCAGAATAAATATTTTTGCATCGTAAATTTGGAAATCAAAACTGCGGAATCTTGACTTCCATTGAATATTAAAGTTGTAGAACTTTTCGAGGACTATGAGATAGAGTCTGAGTTTGCCTCATTTGAACTTCGCACGAGGGATTTATGATTTTTTGAATTAGGTGCTTGATATGAAAGGTAAGAAACCGATTTGGATTCAATCTCTAATTTTGTGGGCATACGACAGAGTTTTTGATGGTGTGAACGTTTCCATCACAATTAATAAGGTGTAGAGATTATTATGCCTCTTTTAGAACAGCATGTTTTTCAAAAGGTAGAAATAAAAAAATATACAATTTGAATCCTGTGGAGTGAAAAAAGATAATGACAAGTGATCATTTGGATGTTGTAATGTAGGAATCAGATGAGAGAGATATACAAAAAGATTTTTTCTTTTCATGAGGTTGGATCGCATCGTCAGAAATTGGGAACAAGGTTTTTCGTATGGCTTCCATAGTAATTTGAGGATGCACATTTCTTAATTCCAAAACGCTCTTTTAGGAAACAAATTTCCCAAGGATTCAAAATCCTTACAAATTTCTGTTAGAATTTCCAGAGGTTTGAAAATCCAGAGAAGTTCTTATCTTGTGGCTTAACAAGTTCTTGGTTCCTACTCCCTTTTACTCCTTGTCTTGTCTTCAAATATGGACTCCCTCTTACTCCTTGTCTAAATATTTGCCATGAATATTTTAAAACAACATTATAAATGTAATCCAGTGAAATTCATATATGAAATTGTGATTTAAATTTTCAGAAAAAATATTGCTGCTCAAAGTGTAAAAGCTTACTCGATGTACCTCCAGTACGTCAATTGTCGTAACTCGTGACTATACTGACTATGGAGTGTACTTTGCACTTCTAGGTAAAAACAAGAAACTGAAATCTAAACGAGCAAGTAGACACATTATCGCGTTTTTCTTGCCCAGGGACAGTTGGCAGTCAACAACAAAGAATGAAACTTAATACAAGACAAGTTTGAAGAAGGGAAACTTAAATAATCTCAATCATAGGACCGTTGTTTCCTACGCACCTAACAGTCCAGCAGGATATTGACGTGCTTGATTCATTACTTATTCCACTTTTCACTGCATCAAATGAAACAGTAGCATAGTTTGACGATGGTGGAGGAAGAAGGCAACCCTTTTTTTAATTCTGAAATTGGAACAGAAGGGTACGGCACATTCTGACATCCAATTAAGCATAGTGCAAACTATTATTACATGAAAGTAACAAACAAACAAATTAAATGTTTGATCACTAACAAAAGTCAACGAATTTCTAGTTTCTTGAAAAATAAACGCTGTGGAACCATATATCCACAAAACGACCGGCTCACAATGTAAAATTATTGCAGTAACAAAGGATAGCAAGAACACCAACATAGACTGAAACTGTAATTCTTGACAAGAAACATGTCGTGGTTAAAAAATCGTGTGGGTGTGTTCGTTTCTTTGGGTCTAAATTTTAATGCTGTCATATCAATTCTTTGAATGCTAAATATATAAATTAAATATAAATTAAATATAAATTAAATATAAAATTAATTACACAGTTAGACGCTAATTTATGAGATAAATCTATTAAGATTAATTAAGTCATTATTAGAAGATATTTACTATAGCATCATATTATCTAATTATGGTCTAATTAGTCTTAATAGATTCGTCTCATCATTTAGAGGATGGATTATGGAGTGAGTTTTATCAATAATCTATATTTAATACTTCTAATTAATACCTCAATATTCGATGTAACAGGTCTAAATTCGCCCCATCTGGTTTCACTCCATGTCGTGACGATGTGGATAAGGAAGCTGGGCAGCATAGGGGTCTGCAGGCCGGTGAGAGATTGAGACAGGGCTTTGCCATGCCTGAAGATGTTAAGCGCTATGCCGAACAGAGCTGGACAGCTTAGCTCGGATCCCATCTATAGATGCAGGTGATGGCGCGGCAGTGTCATGTACCAAAACACTGGCTGGCCTTACCGTCCTCGCGAAGCAGGTCGTAGTCTCGACTCTCGAGCAAGGACCAGGAGGTGATTGAGCCATTGCCAGGAGCCCAGGATCTTCACAGTGAAGGCCAGCAGCATCGGAGACAATCTGACGAAGCCAACGACCAACGGGGAGGAAGATTCCAGACGCCCCTGTTACTGCCCGTCTTGCTAGAGTGAAGTATATCATTTTCTTCGGCTCCACCTGCCTCATTCTCCTTCGACCTATTTCCCTCTTCCGCCCTGTTTCTTCTCAGCTGGCTAGTGCATAGGATTTAGCTCATCCCTTCGTTTTGGTTACTTCTGATGCTGGTATGGTATTATAATCGCCAGCTTCATGTGACAATATTAGTTTTTCCAATTGGTCTGTAAGGTCTTTTTGGCTTATGTGAGTCTGGTAATGCCGTGGTTAGCTATCTGAATTCGCCTATGAAAAAAATATACCTCATGCTTGTTTTAAATTGCATAGTGGATGGAGAACTAATCCACATGGCTAATGAGATGGTTTGAATCACAATACGATTTATGACCTTCGAGTTTTCAGTTATCAGATCTCCCATTTCTACCATACTCAATACAGAGTCGTTAATAGAAAAAAAAAATGCATGATTTAGAGGGTGTTCGTTTCCATAAGGAGCTAAACGATTTATGACCTTCGAGTTTTCAGTTATCAGATCTCCCATTTCTACCATACTTAATACAGAGTCGTTAATAGAAAAAAATGCATGATTTAAAGTTGACACCTGAACTTTATTTACAATATTTAAAGGTATGCAAGTGGTAACCGATCACTTGTTTCTTCGACTATTTCTTCACTCAATTCTCTGAACTACACTTTGATTATCAGGAACTCTTCAGCAATGTTCCCATATTCATCAATAAAACCAATAACAATACAATTAAGCTGCTCCCCACCAAGCACCCAAAAAGAATCTGAAATCCTATCAACACAACTTATGCATTTCTAGGTAGAAAATGCTCTAAAAATTTGGGCTAAACTTTAGCACCTCTTGGAGGGCTAAAGTTTAGCCCTCCTTTTAACCTTCTTTTCTCTCTTATGCTAAACTTTAGTTCAAATTTTAGCACATATGTTCGTTTCTCTTGTGCTAAACTTTAGCGTAAAGTTTAGCTTTAGCCCTTTAGCCCTAGGAAACGAACACCCCTAAAATCTGCTTGTTCATAATTCACATGACAGGAAATTCTTAAAAAACAACAGAGCTACATGATTTAATAATCCACAAATGAGTAATAAAAGCCTAACAAGTAACAACATTACATCCATAAGAATTCAATCAACACAACCATAATATCTTGAGCAGAAGAGTACACATAAATTTCTAGAGCCTAGTACACATTACATCAAGCACCTTCAAGCTGAGGATTCACAACATTACCAAGCAAAGCCGAAGGCCACGGCATGATGTATGGATAGATATGGCAGTCATACTTCTTGTGAAAGAGCTTCTCCAGCTCCGCCGTTTCCAGGCAGAAGGTCATGAACCAGCAAGCAAGATCGGGGTCGTTGAAGGTCTCAAATGTCGAGAGGTACACATAGCCATCTATGATTTCAATAACTTTCAGTGCGGCATGCTCCTCAGGTGACCCCTCAGTGAGCTCAATAACCTCAGCCTGCAAAGGAAACATCTTATCCAGCATCCATTTTTCGACACCATTGTCATCCGGCCTCCAGTACCAGACCAGGAGCGAGAACACCACAACGCCGACAATGCAAGGCTTCCCATCATTGGTCTCCCCAACCCTGAAACTATGGCCTTGCCCCTTGAGGTACTGCGGCAGATCGATCCGAGAGAACTGCATTGTCGCAGTGTTGAGCACTAGCATGTAGGGCTTGCTGGTGTGGGTCCAGTAGACACATCCGTTCACAAGCGAGCCCGAGTGAAGCCAGTACTTGTCATCCCCTCTTCTCCGTGTGAAGGCGCGAGCCCACGGGAAGATCTGCCACTCCCCGGTGGCCGACGAGAAGACGGCGGCGCGCGCCCGCGAATCGTCGTGACAGGTACAGAGCACGCGGAGCGCGCCGGGGTCCTCATCGTCCTCCGAGGAGGGAAGGATGTGGTGGTTGAGGTAGGTGAAGTAGCCGTGGCAGCCGACGGTGATCTCCTCGGGTGGCCTGGTGACGAGGTCGAGCGCCCGCGTGAGCGGGTCGTAGGCGGCGATCTGGTTGGTGCGGGGGTTGAGGAGGAGGACGCGCCCATCGCGGCAGTCCTGGATCTCCCACCCGGGGGCGGTGTCGTCGTGGTCGCCAGGCACGCGGGTGAGGAAGAAGTCCCCGCCGCGGACGGCGGCGGCGAGGTCCGGGTCGGAGCGGCGGCGGAGGGGCGCGAAGGTGGGGATGGCGGGCCCGTCGGGGTCGAAGAAGAGGCCGAGGAGCGGGGGCGCGTGGATCCCGCGGAAGCGGCGGCGGAAGGCGCCGGAGGAGCGGATGGCAGCGAGGAAGGCGCGGCAGGCGAGCGCCGCGCGTACGAGGCTCGGGAGGGAGGGGAGGCGGAGGAAGATCTCGCGGAGGAGGTCGTCGCCGAGGGCGGTTATGGTGGTGGGGCTGGCTGCGTCGCCGGATGTCGGCGGCGGCGGCGGCGGCGGCAGTTGCTGGGAGGCCATGGTGAGCGGAGAGGGGATGGGGTTGACTTGTAGCTTGCGGGGTTCCAGGCAGCTGATTCGAATGGCGAGGGCGGTGGGCGTGCTCGAGTTCAACACCTCGCTCCAGCATCCGGCTTCAACCAGCTCAGCTCGGCTGCTCGGGCGTGCGCGCAACTTCGCATTTGTTAAAAAAAAAAATCGAGATGGTATTTCAATGAACAAGTCATGTGCCTTGGTTCTTCACGCCTAAGCTGAACTCGTTTGCTGACCATCCAACGCTGGATGTGTGGAGCATTCTGGCATTTGGTGCCGTGTCAGGATGAGAAATGCTATCGCAAAGTTTTGCAGCTACCAAATACCATCGGAGCCAGTGTTTTAGCTGAAAATTATCATTGACGTCATTTGTAACTGATGGCGGACTTGGAAAGACGAAAATACCTCTTAATTTTACAGCACTATGCTACGACACTTGTTTAATATTCCGGTATGATTTTTTCAAAGAGATTCACACATGAAATTCAAACATTTTGGACAATTTATCAATAATACAAATTGTCATTACATATCACTAGCTAATTATACGAATTATATAGTCTAAGAATTTTACATATAAAAGTCACATGCAGCCATGCAGCTGATTATTATAAGTTTGAAGTCACAAACATTTCACTACACATATTAGAAGTAATACATAAATTATATACTCACACACATTTCATTACATAGCTTAATATAGAGTAACTAAACATATTCATGACATAAGCATCACAAATTCTTCTTCCAATCCTTTTTTCTACTCTGTATGGTCTTGGATTACCATTAAATTACAACTGAAATGTTTTTGGAGTGCAAGATGAGGATGTTAATGCTTCCATCTCTTTTGCAACACATGAGAGGAAAAAAAGGTATTTTGATTAATAAAACACTGGTTCATTTTATGGTTGCGCTGTCAGTGACTATAAATTGTTCTTTCTTTTGGTGTCTTCTTCCTCTTGATTTTTGTAGTGGTGTTCTCTCATCCTTGAATAGCTACTCTTTTTTTTTATTGGTAGTTTGATCATCAATACTTGCTTGAGTTACTTCTAACTGATGTGAAACACTTTCTTTGCATGTCGTTGCTCTAAGCTTATCACACGTCAAACATTTGTGTATTATTTTTATTGTTGAAGTTTATCAACTAGTACTTAACAATTGGAGGCTGTGGTGATGTGAGGCTCCGACCACCGATGTGGAGGTTTATTGAGAAGAATGAAAACTGGGTAGGAGTAAGACTGATATTTGGAAATACTCTCTCAAAAAAAAAGTGATTTGGGCTCTCATTAGAAAGAAAATGTGACTGCAATAATAATTTTCAGCTAAAAACAGTTTTGATGGTATTTGGCAGCTCTTTGTGGTAGTATTTCTCAACTCTGCTCTTTGTACGGTGGTACTGAGCTACTCCCTCATCCCAGTGAAAGTGCTATTTTTTATTTTCAGAAAATTGTCTTTGATTATTCATTTATTCAATTTTTATTTAAATATTAAGATAAAGATGGTATTATTAAAATATTTTTAATGATAAATTTAATTATAAAAATAACTTATATTTGAATAATTTTTTTGAATGAGATAAGCGGATCAAATATCGTGTCGAAAAATCTAAAACGACATTTTTAATGAGACGAAGTCTAAAATGATATTTTAATGAGACAAAGGTAGTAATTATCTTTTATTAATCGAACCAAATCGAAAAGAGCTTTCATGAGCTCGTCTTGAAGGGAGAAGTTCCGATCCGAGTCATCTGACACAAGAAAAAGAATTGCTTAAAATGGGTACTCATGTGGAATCCTAGTCACCCGGTGGGTCTCACCACTACAACAGCCACGGGCACGGGCTCAACCTTTGTCATCTGCTCCGTCTTCTTCCTCACCTCGCTGCGCCTCCGCTCCTCAGCAAAACACCAGACACCCAACATTTGCGAGTCTGTCCGCGCAAATGGCCCCTCCAATCCACCTCCTCCTCCTCTTCCTCTCCATTCTCATGGCGTCCCTGCGATGCGGTAACGGTCCCCAAAACCCTAGCCATCGTTATTTTCCCCTTTCTCCTTGTCCGTCATTGCAGTATCTCCGGTGGATGAGTGCCCGCTCACCCTTCACGTGTTTGAGTTTCTGTTGCTTGGTCGGATTGCAGGCACGGCGGGCGGAGGAGAAGTCGAGGGGTTCTGCTCGGTGCAGCCGTCGAGCGAGTGCTCCGGGGGCCAGCCGCTCTACTGGAAGGCCACTCACCCCACACTCGCACCGGCGCACCTTCAAGGTGAGGCCCATCTCCGCTCCGAATGATTTACCGTGATGACCGTTGGAACTGATTTTTCCTTGCGTGGAATCTTAGTATCAGTGAAATTTATAGTAAACTTAATATTCCTGATCGTAGTGGCAGGTTTACAATAAACCCTGTGTGTGTTTTTTTTTTGAAAGGTAAACCCTATGTTTTGGGTGGGGATGACATGCCTTAGTCGAGATATGCAGTTGCTGCTCAAGAACATATCCGTTCTCATCATCCAGTGCCAGTCCGACATGGAGCAATATGAACTATAGTTTTTCTTTTCCCACACGTTGAATTGGATTGCGGTTCTTTTGAGTTCATAAGTTTCTTTTTTGGAGGAACGAGTTCCTTACT
Organism: Eleusine indica; assembly: GCA_030378355.1. Taxonomy (NCBI): domain Eukaryota; kingdom Viridiplantae; phylum Streptophyta; class Magnoliopsida; order Poales; family Poaceae; genus Eleusine; species Eleusine indica. Next base: position 35,557,418 of record CM059500.1, read on the forward strand.
GATACGTGAAGTGTTAAGAATATGTATCAAATAAATATTAATATTCTTTTGCACCTATCCATATGAAAAGTATGTTTTCTTGAGAACCTCTGTTTTGTGATGTTTATTTGTTAAACTGATTCTTGTTGTTCACATAAATGCTGCTGATACTACATTAATCTTGCTAATTTTGATGTACTTGTTTTTTGATGGATCTGTAGATTTACCTGGATTCACACGCAGTGTTTACAAAAGGGACCATGCTTTAATAACACCGGAAAGCCATGTATTTGGTCCTTTGCCTGATTGGTACGCGTATTATCTTATGGGACTTGCTAATTTTCAGCTGACTGAAAGTGTGGACAACTTTCAATCACCGCTTTGAGCCATCGGATCTAGATCCAACAGTTTACAATTATTATACAGATAATCCTACAAAAGAAAAATCAAAACACAAAGCAATAAACCATTGACTGAAAGCTTTCAGTCGATTGAAGACTAGGAAATATGTTATCTTATATCTTGCATACAGACTTTGATGCTTGTTAATGCCAGTCATTTATCCTCTGTTTAGGGTCAATACTTTAGGGGCATATTTAATTAGTCCAGCTATTGGCGCGCACTTCACGATGTATTTGGCAAACATGCAAGGTATGCAATCTGTCCACTTGTTGACTTACAAAATATTGTATAGAAAGATGAATGATTGGATACTGTGGTTCATATGACAAAAGCACTGCACCCAGTACTAGACAAGCAAAAGCATTCTGTGGTTCAGCTTGGTCACGTTGCACCAAGTTTGATATAATCTGATGTCATAATTATACAAGAGTTCCCACTGAGCTCAAATATAATTATCTATTTGTACGAAGAAAGATCCCCACCCCCACCTAAACCATTGAAGTAGCTTTTACTAAATTAAAACTTGTGCTCACCTGTGGGCGTGGATAGATTTTGTGCACCGAGATGTATTCCTCACACCCTTAAGTTAGTAACACAAAACTGTCTATTAAAAATCTATAACCTGGCGTGCACCTATTGTTTTGTTTCACGTTAGTATTTAATACATGTTATTTTCTACTCCCGTCGAAATGAGTTGTTGGTATAATGGTATGTTCTGAAGTATTGTTGCGTGGAGTGCAGATGGATCAAAATCAGCCCTACCACCGAAAGATGTTGAAAGGTTGGCTCCTTATCTAACACATATACTAGAATAGCAACATTGCGTACTTGGAACTATCACCGTTTTTAAACTGTGCTGCATTCTAAGTTAAATAACTCATTTTGTCAGCATTCTGTTTTTGTTCAACTGTGAATTTCCATTATTTCTTTCATCCATGAGATTTCCACCACCTTTACTATGAATCACTTGCCAGGCTTGTTTTTGTACTACAAGGGAGCATTTTGTTATCTGTGGGGACTGGGACTACCCATTCTCTGTTGGTAAGGCTGTATCCACATTAATTTTTTCCCATGAGATTTAAGTGATCGTATGTTTCACTACACTTTGATTTTATGGATAACTACCTCAGCGGTGGTTTGAATGAATGCAAATTTCATGACGTTATAGGTTTACATAACTTCATGGAGAACTATATATTAGGGGCAGCCTTATTCAACGTTTATCCAGTGCCTTTTCTGTTTCTTGAAGCTTCTACATCTGGAAAATGCTACTCTAATGAATATTCTTCAACTGGACATTTCTACTCTTGTATTTTTTCTTGTTTAATGTTCAAGTGCTGAAATCCAAGACTGATGTAACCTACCAGTTCTTTAGGAGACAGTAACTGAAAAACAATCAATACATAATAATTAGAAATTGCACGAGTAATGGTACAGTTTCTACATAGCTTTCATTGTTTGGCCTTGTTTGAGTGATTTAAACTAGAAATTTGCATGAGTGCAGTAAGGACTGTTGTTTTCTTTCTAACAATTCTTCTGACATCTGGTGTCATAACTTTTCTTTTGTCTGATTTTAAAAAAATAATTACTCTACCCCTCTCATCGATGAAGTAATGCTAAATTCTGTACGGTGGTGAATCTTTTAATGATAAGTGCAGGTGGACTCTTATGCTTATCTTCCTGCAAACATGAAACATTCTATGATCTCAGATGAATCGACTACTCTTGTAATATTTGAGAGGAGGTACAAGTGTTACATCTAGAACATGTTGCTCTTTTGTTTCTGTTACAAATACAATTTGATTAAATCCAGATGCAATCAATTTTCAGTTAGTGCTTCAGTTTTGTTGTCCATTTTATCATCAAAATTATAATATTCAGTATCTTTCTCAATTTTATTTCTTTAGGTACAGTGCTATCGAGGATTACCATCCTGATCTAATTGTTGGTTCAATAGACAAACAACCGCTTCTTGAAGCCCCTGGAGAGGTATAATGTGACCTTTATTTTGTGAATATCATTTGCTCCCTTTTTTACCTCTGAATCATCATTATGTACGGTCTTTGTGCACTTTGGATTCAGAATATATGCATATTGGGGGTGGGGGTTGCTGTTTATGTTACGCACATCAATAGGCATGAGCAATTGAGTAAAAAATGTTTTGTGTTAGTGTATTTAGATCTAGGTTGTTTAAACTGATTTCAGGCTGCTCTACACAGTTTACAATATGTTTTTGTTTCTGATCCTGTTTCCTGCCTTAAAAGTTCATGAATATGTAACTATATTAATTTTCATGATATCAGGTCTTGCCATGCTGACATAATTTTTTTCTTAATTAGGTATTTCAACTGAGAAAGCTGCTACCCACTTCTCTGCCCTATGACTTTAATATCCATGTAAGTTGGGATATATTGGGGCTCATTATTATTTTCACCGTGCCCCATGTCAGCTTAATTAAAACTGAGGCCCACAACATGTGGCAAACCCTATTTATACTAATTTTTTTCGCCATTCTTTCATCTGTAAAACAGATACATGCATCTCAACACCAGAGTGCTTGGTGTTAGATAAGTCTGTAGTCTAATGCACTTGATAGTTGGGAAACATGGGTACTGAACTTATGGACATTATCTGCTAGGATCGTATGTTCATAAAATATTTCTGATTCTCAAATGAAGAATGCATTTTCTAATATTTATTTCTGATGTACAGATTATGGACTTTCAACCAGGCGAATATCTCAATGTGAAGGTTAGGAGTTTTTTGTAGAATAATGACCACTGTTCTAGTTTCATGAATCTTGATACAAGCTGATATCAGTTAACAAATTCTGTATTAGCTTTGTAAACTGAACCCCTGAATAATTATATCTTGCACATGCTTCTATTATGTTGTGGTACTATGCATCCTGTTTTGAAACTTGCACTTATCGTTTTGGTTTATTTCCACCAGGAGGTTCACTATAATCAACATGGACTACTGCTTTTAGAGGGACAAGGAATATACCGATTGGGAGACAACTGGTAATAAAAAAATTCGTTTTGTTTTAAATCATTTTTCTTCTTTTAAGCTTTATTTCATTAGCATACTTTCATGTTATATAACTTCCAGAAGACGTGTGTAGGGTTTGACAACCCGTTTACCTGGTTGGACGTGACACTATGAGTCATGCATAAATACTCAATTATGCATACATACCTTTATACAGATACAACTTTTTTTATCCTCCCTCTATTGCTATTTACCCTTGTATATGCTTTAAGAAAAGTTGCAAAATCATATGCCCAATGCAGCATATTTATTCCCTTTTATTTTGATGTTGCATCTTGAAATCCTATCTGTTTGGGTAATGTTTTACAACAGTTAATTAATACCATTGTATTCTGAAGACTGTTCCTACTGATAATACAGGTACCCAGTGCAAGCAGGAGATACCATTTGGATGGCACCATTTGTGCCTCAATGGTGAGTGGGTTCCACCTTTGTGTTTAACGTCTATGGAAGACTTTGCTTTTTCTAGCTTGCTTAAGCGATTTTGCTATGATGTACTAGGTATGCTGCCCTTGGCAAAACCAACACGAGATACTTGCTGTATAAAGATGTCAATAGGAATCCATTGATATGATCGAAGAAAGCATCCCCAATGGATACCAATATATGAAACACGGGGAGCTGTGCCAGCTATGAAGAATTCTCTGGAAGATGGTCAAAGGAAAATGAAAGGATACAGTTGTTCAGTAAGAAATCTTTGTACAAATCAACATGAGTTGTGAAATGAGCACTTATGACGTTCATTTTCCTGTGTTGATTGCCTGATTGATGAGGGCCTGAACTGCGAAACTTCGTTCATGTACCATGTGGACAGAACTTGCCAAGTTGCCCATGCTGTGGCAATTCCCATGAAAATAATGTGTGGTTACCACACTCTGGTCTAAATAAAATAAATCATGTTCTTTATTCAAAGATGAGTCCTTTATTTTATTTTCCATTTCTTATAGCGACAGATATGGTGAAGGCATATGAAGCCATGCGCAAATCAGTATTTGATTTTGTTTTGAATGAATAAAATGTTGTACTCCCTCCCTATTTGTATTGTATTTGATGATGTCCGGTAGTTCAAAAGTGTACTATGAAACGTCAACAATAAAAATACGGAGGGAGTATTTATTTGCTCACTATAGCATGATTATTGTGTTCCCTTTAATGAACATATGATTAGCTATGGGTACCTTTTTTGAATTCTTTCTAACCTTTTCCCAATAAAGTAAGACTATATTCTTGCTAATCCAACTGAGCGTTACTTTTGAATCAATATCTCTGTCATTGTTGTTCCGTCAAATTTGAGCTATATATTACAGATCTTCCTAGAGATTCCACTAGGCTTTTCAACGGGCTTGAAAATGCAGTACATTGGGTTTGATGTATCCAAATCGTTCTGAAGTCTATGAATCAAAACCACAGGTTCTTGGATATAGATCCAAATTGCCGAATACCTATAGAATATATGACATTTGGATAGTTTATTTAGGTTAATTATCCTAAACGTCATATAATTAAGCATGCTGGGAGTACTTACCTGTTCATTTTAGTTTTCCTGAAAACAATATGTTGTAGAAAAAGGAAACTCTCCAAAGTCCTTAAAAACAACCAGATCAATGATTTCGAATGATAATTAGCCTTGGCTAATCATCATTCCACTCTAACGCTCATGTAAGGTCTAGTGTTGTCTCATAAGTCGTCTCATGTATGCCACGTAATCTTAAGACGGGTTATGAGACGACTTATACAATGGATGATCTTATTAGTTGTCTTCTATTAATTATATGACTTCTTAATTTGTAGATATAAAAAGAAATATTTATAGATTAAAAGACTACTAGAGCCTGTACAATGGTGTAAGAGCCGTCTCATACTCTTAAATTTTAGCGCATGAGATGGTTGCTACGCGAAACAACCACCTTTTTCTTTTACCATCCTCTCTCTCTCTTCTACATCATCAAAAATCCTATCTGATAATGCATGATACTGCTGTAGCATTATACCTGCCCTAACCTGACTAATTAAACACAATCAGCTGAAGCTGCCCGAAGCTAATTAAACTAGTATAAACGAAATCAATGCTGGATTGCATCTGGCCAGGAAAAATATCTGTGCCTGTACGAACATTCCCATCAGATAGCCAGCCGCACTAGCTAGCTTTGATTGATTCCGACCTCCTAAAAATATTTTGCATTCACACCCTTCCAGTCCTTCAAATTTCGCGGTGCGTCCCTATTTCCCTCCTCTCGTGCTCCTTTCCTCCTCTCGCGGCCTCCTCTCCCGCGCGCGAACCCTAACCCTACCCCTGCCAAGCAGCGGCGGCGGCAATGGCGTCTCCGGCGTGAGAGGGACAGGGTTGCGACGGGAGCATAGCCGGAGGCTGGTTGGGGACAGAGATGTATAAGCAAGGGGGCGGGGCGGGGCTGGACCGGAAGCGGATCAGTGAGGCGCTCGACAAGCACCTCGAGAAGGCGGTCGCAGCGGCGTCTCCGTCGACGTCGAGGGGGTCCGCGGGAGGCGGCGGGCGTGACCACCACCGCCTCGTCGTGCCCTCCTCCGCGTCATCCATCCCCAAGGGCCGCTGCTCCGAAGGTAACGTCGCGGTGATGCTCTCCCTGAGACAGATGTTCCGTGGGTTCGTGGCGTGCTTGAACCTGTGGCGCGCTGGTGAGGCTGTCGAGCTGAATTGCGAGGTGGTGCAGGTGATGTAGGATGTGGATGCGGTATAAAGGGATCGATTTGTGAGGTTCCAAATTGTTGGTAGCCTGTAATTAGAGATTTAGGGTGTTGATACACAGATTTGATTCGGCGTGGTTGATATCTTGTTCAGTTTCTTATGTCCAGCTGTGTAAACGGTCCTTGGGAGCTTGCTGAGAAGCTATTGGTTTGGCAATCTCTTGGTTTCGATGTGTCTGCTTGTTCACGCTACGTAGATTTCGAGTATTGGTGATTTTGTTACCCGCAAATGTTGTTGGTTTAATATTTTCTGTCAGACCTTGAATTGGGAAGTGTTTTTTTTTGGTAGTTTTGCTTCAGAAAATGTTCCATAGGGTTGTATGACATATTACATTCCTACTTGTTAATAAAGTCCATTGTTATGGAGATTTGTCCAGTTATCCTAGTTTTTCCTTGTGCCTTGTATCCATTTAGCTGAGATTCAGATGGGTTACTTATACTTTTGTGCTGGCATCATAATCCATAAGCACTAATGCATTAACACTTCCATCCTTATTGTTGCAGGGGAGTCGGATTCTGATAGTGAAGCATCAGATGTCAGTGGCTCTGATGGCGAAGACACTTCATGGATCTCGTGGTACTGCAACCTAAGGGGGAATGAGTTCTTCTGTGAAGTCGATGATGATTACATACAAGATGACTTCAATCTTTGTGGCCTCAGCAGCCAAGTTCCATATTATGACTATGCTCTCGATCTCATTTTGGATATTGAGTCATCTCATGGTAATATTCTATGCAATTGCTCATGCACATACCACATCATGGTTGATGTAATTGCACCAAACATTCTGATGCTATAGCTGGATATTGTAAAACTGTTGTTAGGATCTACTCCCTCCTGGACACTTTAGCCAACTCCAGTTTTCCGAAAATAATTGTTATTCTGACTTCCCGATGCAACTTTCTCTTTTTTCAATACATTCCTATCTCTATCTCTCTCTACGTTTCCTGTGCATCCACCTTTTCCACTTAATTCCCGTGCCCGGAGCTAAAACGTCAATTATTTTTGCACAAATTTCTGTTCTTAGCAAAGGCAATGCTAGGTTTGAGGAACAAAATGGTCCAGGGAATTGCGTGTAGTTTCATCCTTTCCTACAACATCTCTAGGCAATTAGATGTCTTAATGTTTACATATAAGATGCTGCACAACTGACAATTTGTTTCTCCCAACCCATGTTTTGAAACCACTGTTTTTTTATCCTGCATGGAATTTGGTCCAGAATGGGCTGGTAGTAGTAGATCGATCCTAAACCATCTGTCCCACATGGTTAGTCTGAGACTCTTAGACTTGGTTTTATCTACAGTGCATCTTAGGGAACTATCCATGACCACAGGTCAACCATTTTAGGAGTACCTGGCAACAATAAATAGCTAGGGCGACTCTTTTGATAGTCATTTTAGAGTTCACTCTTTTGATAGTCATCTCCTACTTATACCCTATGGATGATCATATCCAAAACTTCTACTCGATACATATGCCATTCAGCATGGCTTCCTGTTAACTGAGGCAAGTTTGCATTTTTTGCTTGTGTTCATCTTACTAGTTAGGGTATTATCATTGATATTTGTGAAGAGCTTGGCAACAGTAGTCTCCACATTTATTTGGTTTCTTTTCTTTTTCATGAACTTTGGGACACATCTGTTAAATTGGATTTGTTTCCTTGAGACCATGTTACTTGCTAGGAATCTTATTTGATTGCTATGAATGAAATTTGATATTCAAAATTGATTGTCAGGTGATGTGTTAGTAATTTGAAAGACTTTCCCCTTTATGTCATAGATTCTGGATTAGATCTTGTGATGTTTGTACCTTGGGTATATCATCCTGTTGTTGATGTTCTTCAGTTATGTGATGGTGTAGGTGATATGTTCACTGACGAGCAGAATGAGCTGGTCGAATCAGCTGCAGAGATGCTGTATGGGTTGATTCATGCACGCTACATTCTTACCAGCAAAGGACTGGCTGCGATGGTACATGCTCTGCTCAAACTGTCTGTATTGCTTTTTAGTAAAGTTTTATTTTTGAGGGTTTTCTTTTTGAGCAGCTAGAGAAGTATAAGAACTATGACTTTGGACGATGTCCAAGAGTTTACTGCTGTGGTCAGCCATGCCTGCCAGTTGGACAATCAGATATTCATCGATCTAGCACTGTGAAGATATACTGCCCCAAGTGTGAAGACATCTACTACCCACGGTCCAAGTACCAAGGCAGTATCCTAACCATTCTTCTTAATAACTGTCTGCAGATTTTTTATTTTTTATTTTTGGGGGTTTTGGTGTGTTAGTGCATGCGCATGCATGCATGAGGAACCACTACCTGGGCTGCAACCTAGCTGCTACAGTTCTACATCAGTAGCCACAAAAGCTCCTATAAATAAGTTAACTAATAACATGCCTTTCAACTCTGAGATGATAAGTGTGGCTCAGTACAACTAACTCAAGTCCATAGTGAAAGAGAATATTGCCATTTTGTTATATTCTGCTGTTTTCTTGACCTTGTTCAGACATTGATGGAGCATACTTTGGGACAACATTTCCCCATCTGTTCCTGATGACGTACGAGCATCTCAAGCCTCAGAAGCCCACACAGCGCTATGTGCCTCGTGTTTTTGGCTTCAAGCTTCACAAGCCATGACCCTAGGGTTTTCAGCGTTTAAGTGCGAGAGGCCTTGATGTGGCGCCAAGAAGAAAGTTTTTGCAAGGCCAGAGGCCCTTGAAGACAACACATAATTGCGCCCCTGGCAAATTGGCAGATCGGTATATTGCAATCATCCTGCCGCACGCTTGTACCTTTGCTGGCACGCCTGTGCAACAATTGGCTGTAGCTCTAAGGACACAGACTTATTGTAACCTAATTGCAGTTCTTTGATTAGCAAATCTGTACCATCTGAGATGTAGAATATGGTGGTTGTTTGAGGCTTTGCGCTGGAAAGTGTTATGTAGGTGTTGAAGGCGAGACAATTTGTGCTGTCATCAATTAACCGAGCAATGCGTAATTGTGCGTATTTCTGAGCCTCAGCCTTCTCAAGTCAGTTGAGGCTGAATTCAGTGAAACCATCTGACCAGGCTTGAGTCCATCTGACACGGAGCCTCAACATTGGCGATGGACCATGCAGGTCGGATGTAGTATTGTCCTTTTTAAGTACACTGATTAGTATGCATGCACACGCTCGACAAGTGATCTATGCTTGCCTGTAAAAAACATTGATTGCATAAGCAATACCGCCGTACAAAATTTGCCAAGTGCGCCGAGGCCTTTGCTGGAATTGTGGACACGAAGCTGGAGCAGCTACGTGCTGACGGACCCGGACGTGTAGTTGCCGACCATCCCCGGGTCCAGTCCAGCAGCGTTTGAGGCCGGCCCAAGGCGGAAATGCTATAAATTCGAATGATCGACAGACCCATAATCGTGTTTCGTTTGCTGATGCAACTCATCAATGCGATTGTGGCTCAGCTTCTTTTGTACTTGTTCTTTGTCTTTGTCCGGGCAAACAAGCATGTTCGATCGACCTCAATGGAAGGTGATGAATCTAATGAATCGAAACCAATAATAGAATGAACTAAATCTTACCAATTGATGTTATTACAAGCATCATCTCGCGATGAAGAATCAGCAGTAGTACAACCAATCAATTCATAACCTTTTACAACAAGTTAACTGTTACAGAGATTGTCAGCAAATCAACATGATAGACGTGCGTGTGGCAGGGGGTGAGCTCGTCGGAATCAGGTGCACAGAAACGCCTAGACTGCCACCAGGATGCAGGCAGGACGTCGGCGGTCCGTCGATTATGTACATTCATGAATTAACCAAGAGATGAATGTACAGAATCGATCTAGCCAATCATGAATTAATCAAATAAAAACATGCTAATCATGAACAAGGAAGCAGGGCAACGAGACACACATCCAGAGCCCGGCACTAGATTTACATAATCCGTGTGGCATTTGCTTCTGCCAAGAACACGGTACTATCAGCTGAAGGGTTACATCATGAGTCAATCAAGAAAAAAGACTAGCGTAATGAGGATCCACGCATGGGGAATCCAGGACTGCCTAGCATCCCAACTTCCCAACCGAGGTGGCGGCGCCTGCGACCAAAGTGTCTTCGTCACTTCAGATACTGTTCTTGAACGAGGACTCGAAGATGCGGTGCCTCAAGCACCAAGTGCTGCTCTTATCCCAAGCAGTAGGCATCCAGGGCCTGACGCTTCTCTGACATGAGGCTCCGTATGACTTGGATGCGCTTCCCCGCCGTGGTCGGTCTGGGCGCTGGCTTCTTCGTCTCTGGTGCGATGTCGCGAATCAGGCGCACAGACTTCTCAGCTGTCTGGTTCTTGGGTGACACGATCTTGATGGCGGCGGCGGGCGGAGTCGGCGGCGACGGATTGAACGCCCTGACATGATGAAGCGGGACATGGACGGTGGCGAACGGGTTGTCGCGCGGCAGATTGCCCTCGTAGATCACCTCATAGCCATCAGCGGTGACAGAAACGACCGTCGCGCCGAGCCAGACCACTAGGGTCGTCCTTCTGTCAATCTTGGTCTGTGTCCTCGTGCGAACAAGAGCCCTCGTCCCGGGCTTGAGACGTTCGGCTGTGCTGGTGCCCTCTGCGATCGTGGTTTGGACCAAGGAGGAAGATCCGCACCGAGACGGTGGTGCCCGTGAAGCAGAGGCGGCAGAAGATCGACTCACTGAAGCGTGAGGCTGAGGGCGACGCGGCGGCGGCGGCCGGGTGCCTCGGGACAGGGAACTGGTCGAAGAACAAACCTCCTCTCGCGGATGACGAGGGCAGGGCTCCTGGAACCTCTCTCGCGCACCCTCACGCGGCTGCGGTGGCGGCGGCGGCGCAGCTGTCTTCTTCGTCGTCGGCGGCGTGTGCCCCAGGGCCTTGTGCTTCCGGTGCTGGAGCTTGCGGCGGAGGTGCTGCATCCTGAAGGACGAAGGGCGCGGCATCACCATGGAGACAAATTGGGAGACGCGGCGGCGGAGCGGAGAGCGTGGAAGGATCAGGATCAGGATCAGGAGGAGCCGCGAATCCCCCCCCCCCCCCCCACACCTGCGGCAAGGCGCGACTCCCAGGTCATGGGGAGACCGGCGGCGGCCACGATAAGATCCTCAGCGGTGAGATCCAAGGCCAGGCCCCCTGGATCGGGTGGTCTCGGGGTGGCTTCGGTCGTCCTCTTGACCGGAGCGTGGTCGGGGCCAGCGTGAAGCGACAAGGTGACCGTGGGCGCAATCCCTGATAGTGGTTGGCCGGGACAACACCGTGGAGCTGTGACCCAGGTGCGGGAGGCGTTTATCTGGCCCCTTGATCGTATCTGGTGCGGCGTGATCCGACGAGGTGGTTGGCGCTAGCGACCCCCAATGGTTGCAGCGGCGTTCACGGCGGTTGGCGATGGTGGTAACAGTTGCTGACAAGTTTGGTGGTGGCCTCTGTGTGGAAGCAGCGTTGCATGCATCCCCATGGTGACGGTCATGGTGGTTGCATGGTGAAATCAGAGTCTTATGGGTGACTCGGTGCGCAATTATGATAGACATTGCTTGGTAGTGCAGAGCTTGGGAAAAGCCATGGTTGGTTATCCTTCTTTCCTACTGACATCGGTAAGAATGATATCTTTGGGTGTCATTTCCCTCTCTTTGGGTGTCATTTCCCTCTCTGGAGGCGTTGTTATGGTGGCCTGAACTAACCACTAACCAGTCATGTCGCCGAGGGTTCTCTGGGTGAAAACTCAATGAGTAGTCACTTCCCGGAGGATCGATGTCCCAAAGGTGCTGATAACGCAGACACTTGATAATACAATATTTATCCATTTTAAGTTAAGTTATTACATAAATAGAGTACTGAAGTGCAGCAGAATATTACAAACTTAAGATAGTTTCAAAACAGCGGAAGCAAAATAACAAAAGTTCTACGGGCTCTCGACGATACAGTGATAGTAATGATTCATGCCCAAAGAACCATTACCCTAGCAGCACACATCAATCACTGCGGCGGCAAGTCAGACTCCCAGTGGGCAGTCCAACCCTCAGGGACTTGCATGTCCCAAGGCATCATATTTATAGGCAATTCTATTTTTTTATTACCTGAAAAACAACAATGACATAAAGCCTGAGTACTAATTACTCAGCAAGACTTACTTGTCAAAAGACCTAAACATGCATTGACTCTAATAGGATGGCTATTTAAAAAGACTTGCACTAAGCATACTATTAGTTCTACCAAATTTTATTTAGTCAAGTTAATTGGGTAGGTCAGAAATATAACTTTAGTGATAGCATGAGATAATAACACAATACATAAAGTAAATACAACATAATAACAGTAATAATAATAATCAACAATAACCAACATAATCTATTTTTATAGTATCATGTGCAACTACGTGACGACTCAGTGACCAAGTGGTACTCATTACTGTGAGTGACAGCAATTGCAATCGATTTACACCAGCTGGGAAAACCCGAAATACACGATGTATACGCACCAATTAAGGTCGTATACGACAACCTTTCACAAGAAACACTCACACCTTCACCCGGATCCAGTGACGTCGAGTGGGCATGCCGTCCTGCCAACAGTACTTCGCGGTATGGACCATCCACTCCAGCAGCAGAAAAGGGTCAAACAACCAACGCACCATAGCCATGCTCTAATGCAAGTATTTAATGCTACGTCGGTTTACTAGTGCCCATAAACTAGCATGCATTCGGTATTGTTCAAAACTTGATCAAGGGGCCGATCATGGACGGGTCCTAGGGTGGGCAAGGCAGGACTACCGCAGTCAACACCTATGTGTTGCTGCAAACCTACACATGCATAATCCCTGCCGACCATACATCAAAAGTAAACTTCTTTTATAAGTTCAAATTTAATGATTAAGTTCAAAAGAACTATTATTTACTAAGCATAGCATTACAGTACCGAGTCCACCAAGGTTCTAATTGCAGTAGTATATGTCATTTGGGGTAACATGCAAGGTGGGTTTCCAGCAACTCATATAACCTAGTGCAACAATAAACTTAGACACTAGTAATATTATAAACTAGCAAAACTTTAAAAAGACGAATGCAAACCGGGGCTTGCCTGGATCAGCACAAGTGTTAGCAACTACAGTAGACTCCTGCTCTCTGGACTCTTGGTCCTGCTGGAAGTCTGGCTCCTACTCCTGAGTGTCGTTACCTATATATGAACAATGGTTTAACGGTATTATTGTAACACCGTTACATGCAATGATATGATAGATGCATGATGTCTTTAGTGTTTGAGTGATAACATTGTTATTAACATGTTCTAGAAGCCATATGTTTCAGATAAGAAAGTTAAGGTTTCATTAATTTATGTGTATTAACCATTTAAATAGGGTTATTATAGTTTTATGAACCATAATATAATTAAAATAGTAAACAAGTGATTCTCGACTTGAGTGATTTATCATGAATAGAGACATATATGAGTATCATTTCAGTCAAGTTACAACTTCTGAACATTAATACTTTATTTACTAGAATTTATTCAAGTTAAAGCATTAAATAATTATAGAGTATCAAATGTTGCAAAATTAACTTAACCAAAAATCAGGGTGATGTACTAACATGAGATAACAGTGCATGCAAAAGATTACAATTAATTTGCATTTCTAGAATTTATAAGGATTTAATTTGTGTTTGCACAAGTTAAATTAATTATTACAAATACTTGAACAGAAGTAGCTTTCTATAATTTTCTATAAAATAGAGCACATTTGTATGAAACTAACAAACTTGGTTTGAGGTTCATTGGATTTGGGATGAATTTACTATGATTTTTGGAAGTTTAACTGTATTTTCTGGGGTTTCTAATAATTTCCTGGGATTGATATTAACCAGTCAGCGCCGCATGGCAGCCACGTAGGCACTAGTCGGCAGCCAGCTCGGCGGCAGTCAGCGATGCCGGAGAGCGGTAGCGCGCGGCCAGAGGACTCGCTGTCGGCGACTACAAACGGTGAAAGCTCGCCGCGGGAGCGCGGAATTGATGCGCATGCCGAGACGGAGGGTCTGGTGAGCTTCTCAAAGTGGGAAACATACCGGAGATAGGTCGGCGACGAGCAGCGGTGGACGGCTGAAGTCCGACGACGTCATGATTTAGGTACGAGGCAGCAAATTGCACACGACTTGGTCCTACAGCATCACGACAGCTTGGTGATCATCGGCATGTCGTCGGCTTTCGTCGCAGGAGACCGGAGCATAGGGCTCGTCAGTGAGGCGGCTCAGGTTCGATAGAGGAGGAACGGCGGCGGGGGAAAAGCGGAGCTGTTCCTTGCTTGCACCAAGAATCAGAGAGGCAAATGGTCAGAGGGGTGCGCCAGGTACTTGCGCGCATGAGCGAAGAAGAATGGGGCAACGAGGCTCACTCAGAGAAGCCAATTTTGGCCAGCAGTGGTGGAGGTCGCTGGAGGTGCTTAGCTCTGAACTTCCTTCGATTCAGCCAATGTGCACGGGGATTTGGCTAAACCCGGGCAAGGGGAGGCAGAGGGGGTTCTCGCGCGATGCCTTGTAGCGTTGGCTTTGGCCAAGAGGCACTGGAGAGGGGTGGAGCTCGAGCTTGATTCAGTAATGACGGCTGGTGGTGGTTGGGGAGAAAGAAGTGAGGCAGAGAGGCGATTATGGCCGAGAGGGAATCCGGGGCGGGGTGGCACGGTTGGCCACTGGTTGTGCGCACCGGTTTGCGTGTGGTCAGGGCGACAGGAACGGTCGGGAGCAAGGTGGCCGAACGACGTGGCGAGGTCATGTCGGCACCGGCAGGGGGAAGCAATTGACTCACGATGGTGTCACCTTGTGGCTTGTCACGGGAGCAAAACGGGAAAAGAGGGGTAGCGAACGGGACGGGAGGAGCGTAGACGCACTGTTACGCGCCGAGTCCCGAGGTCACGGTGTGCAGGCGGTGGCGTGCACGCCGGAGCTGGCGTGCCTGGCCAATGGAGGAAGAAGGAAAGAAATTTGCACTGCACCCCTTCTATTCCTTCCAAATTCGTAAATAGGTCCCTGGTTTCAGTTAATTCCTAATAAAATAGCTAGAGACATTCGAAATTCACGAAATTTGGTACACTGGTTATTTATGATGTTTGTAACCACTTAGTGAAGACAAATTTCTAATTTTCATTAAAAATATTTAAAATTTAATATTTGCATTAAATAGGTTCTTAAGCTTAAATTAATTATTTGGGGTATTTGTATTTAAGATAAAATGCTCAATTAATTTATAAATTCTATTTTATAATTATATTGCTGGGGATAGATTTATTTGCCATATGTTCTATTAGGAACTTTTAAATTGCTTCATAACCCTGGTTGTAGGGCTTTTTAATTAATTGCAATTAATTTAACTTGGGTTTCAACTTAACATTTTATACTCGACTTAAATTATATTTTTATGAGCATTATACTTGTTAAATAGAAAAGAGACACCTCTGTGTCATAGCCCTCCCTTCTTAAAGAAATCTCGTCCCAAGATTATGAACAAGGCAAACTAGAGGGAAGTACGGAGGTCCAAATATACCTGCGAATGACGACCAAAACTCCGGGTAATGAGTATTAAAAAATTCTTCAGATTCCCAAGTGGATTCATCTTTCGAGTGATTATTCTATTGTATTTTATAAAATTTGATTGTTCTTTTGCAGGTTACATTTTCTTTTTCATTAAGGACTTTTATTGGTTGTTCAGAGTATGTGAGGTCCGGTTGAAGGTGATCATATTCTTCCAAGACAACATCTATTGGAGGTTTGAGACATCGTTTCAGTTATGATACATGAAACGTGCTATGAACTCCAGATAGATTAGCAGGTAGCTCCAGCTTGTAGGCTACTTGTCCACATCTCTCCAAGATTTTGAAAGGACCGATATAGCGGGGTGCTAATTTTCCTTTAATTCCAAAGCGCTAAATGCCCTTCATTGGTGAAACTCGGAGATAGACAAAATCATCCTTGTTGAAAAGTAGTGGCCTACGTCGTCGGTTTGCATACTTTTTTTGACGACATTTAGCAGCCTTGAGATTTGCCTGAATGGTTCGAACCTTTTCTTCGACATCCTTGACAAGGTCAGGACCAAAGGTTACTCTTTCTCCAGATTCGGACCAGTTTAACGGTGTTCTACCACTCCGACCGTAGAGTGCTTCAAATGGAGACATTTTTACACTCTCTTGGTAACTGTTGTTGTATGAAAACTCCGCATACGGTAAGTATTCATCCCAGTTACCACCATGTGCTAGAACACATGCTCTGAGCATATCTTCCAATATTTGGTTGACACGCTCTGTTTGTCCATCGGTGGCGGCATGGTAAGCAGAACTCCGAATCAACCTTGTACCCAGAGATGCATGCAGTTGTTCCCAGAATCGAGCAACAAACTGCAAACCACTATCTAATACGATAGTCTTGGGTACTCCATGAAGGCACAAAATTCTGGATATGTATAACTCTTCATATTGCTTTATCTTGTATGTGTTATTGACCGGTAGGAAGTGAGTAGATTTTGTGAGTCTATCCACAATGACCCAAATCGAATCATGTTCCGAGAAGTGAGAGGGAGGCCAAAACAATGAAATCCATGCTGATGTCTTCCTATTTCCAGGTGGGGATACTCAATGGTTGAAGTAATCCAACCTGTTTTAAATGGTTAGCCTTAACTCTCTGGCAGGTATCACACTCCATGACATACCGGGCAACTTCTCGCTTCATTCTTGTCCAGCAAAAATTCTTTTTCAGATCTTGGTACATTTTATTACTACCCGGGTGAATAAAGTATTTGGAGTGATGTGCTTCATCCAAAATTTTCCATCGAAGTTCAAAGTCTTTTGGTACTACTAAGCGGTTATTGAACCACAGAGTACCATCCGAGTCTTGTGTGAAACGTTTTGCTTTACCATTTTTAATGTTTTGACGGATATAACTCATACCAATGTCATTCTTCTGTGCAGCAATGATTTCTTCATGAATGGTGGAATGTATACTAAGATTGTTGATCACTAGAGCAGGCAAAACGTGAAGACTGGGTTCTAAAATAATTTTGTTGTTGCTGCTGCCCTGAAATTCCAGCACCAAGTTATTGCAGTGGATTTTTCTGCTTAGCGCGTCGGCGACTACATTGGCCTTACCTGGATGATAATGAATCTCCAGATTATAATCCTTGATTAATTCTAGCCACCAACATTGTCTTATGTTCAGATCGATCTGAGTGAAAATGTATTTTAAGCTCTTATAATCCGTGTAGATATGTACTAGATTTCTGAGCAAATAATGCCTCCAAATTTTTAGTGCAAGCACAACTGCAGCTAGTTCCAAATCGTGAGTTGGATAATGCTATTCATGCTTTCGTAGTTGCCGAGATGCATAGGCGATAACATGACTACACTGCATGAGCACACATCCAAGTCCTGTCCCAGATGCATCACAATATACGTCAAACGGTTTGGTGATGTCTGGCTGAGCCAACACCGGGGCAGTAGTCAATAATTCCTTCAACTTCTGAAATGCTTCTTCACACTTGTCGTCCCATTCAAACTTTACAACATTTTTCAGCAGTCTTATGATGGGCTTGGACAGCTAAGAAAAATTAGGAATGAACCTACGATAATATCCAGCTAGTCCAAGGAAACTGCGAACTTGGTGGACGGTAGTAGGCGGTTTCCAATCCAGCACATCTTGAACCCTGCTAGGGTCTACAGAGATGCCTTCGGCTGATACTATGTGACCAAGGAATGGCACACGGTCCAACGAAAACTCACACTTGCTGAATTTTGCAAACAACTTGTGATCTCGTAGACACTGAAGAACAATACGAAGATGTTCAGCATGTTCTTCCTTGGACCTTGAATAGATAAGAATGTCATCGACTAATACCACCATGAATTTGTCCAATTCTGGCATGAATACTGAATTCATGAGGTACATGAAATAGGCAGGAGCATTTGTCAATCCAAATGACATTACTAGATACTCAAATAATCCATATCAGGTGGAGAAAGCGGTCTTCAGAATATCTTCTGCTCTGATCTTTATTTGATGATAACCCGAGCGAAGGTCAATTTTTGAAAACACCTTGGCACCAACCAATTGATCAAAAAGAATATCGTTGCGTGGTAGCAGGTATTTATTCTTTATTGTGACCTCATTGAGAGGCCGATAATCAATGACAAGGCGCAGAGACTTGTCCTTCTTCTTCACAAAAATAGCAGGGCAGCCCCAAGGTGAAGTACTTGGGCGAATAAATCCTTTTTTCAACAACTCATTCAACTGCTTCTTCAACTCAGCTAGCTCATTGGGAGCCATTTTATACGGTCGATGTGATACTGGAGAAGTTCCTGGCTGAAGCTCAATCTTGAATTCTACTTCTCGGTTAGGTGGGAGGCTAGAAATATCTTCAGGGAACACGTCGGGATAGTCATAGACAATTGGAATATTCTCGAGTGATTGTCCTTCCAAATGATAGACAACCATACTTTTCGATGGATTGGCACTAAGAGAAAGTGTTTCTGGGCCATGCAAGGGAGAGTTCAAATGAACGATATGGGGCTCAATATCCAGCATGGCTCTATGGGTTTTCATCCACATCATTCCAATAATAAGGTCGATTTCTTGGTTATGAAGCATGATAAAATCAGTGGGGTATATTTTCTAGTTTATTTCCAGTGGAGCTTTGCATACTATTTTATTAGCTAGAATTTGTCCAGCTGGGGAGCGGACAGTATAACACTGATTTATAGTGGTGGTGTGGAGATTTTATTTTTGCACACAATCGCTGCTAATAAAATTATGGGTAGCACCAGAATCAAAAAGAGTAAGGACGGGTTGACGGTAGAGTGAGAGCGTACCGGTCAGCACGGGGTCACCCTGTGGAATATCTTCGACATTGGTGTCGTTCACTTGGGCACCACGAGACGGTGCATTCATATTCTTGTTCTGGTTCTGATGCTGATTGTTGTTGTTGTTGTTGCGCCTAGGTGCTGTACACTCCTTAGCAAAGTGGCTGGTGCGACCACAGTTGTAGCATGGGTAACTGCCTCCACGGTTAGCAGGCGGTGGAGCGCGTGCATTCTGACTTCCTTGCTGATGATTGGGTGCACGGTACTGGTTGTTCTGCTGCGGGTATGGTGCATGGGGTGGGAAGTGGTGCTGCTGCGGTGGCCTTGAGTAGCTCTGGCCAAACGGACGCTGAAACTGCTGCTGCGGGGACATCCGGTATCGCTGTCCAGATGGTGAAGTGTATACCAGGCGATGCTTTGCCTGTGGGCAGCAAAGGCACTAGCAGGGGCCTTCCTCTTGCGGTCTTCCTCCTCAACTTGGCGCATAGCACCCTCTTGGACAATAGCGGCATTGACCAAGTCGTTGTAGGTGCCAGTCGTCTGCCAAGTCAGACGCTCCTTCAGTGTGGCATTCATACCACACAGGAATGCATACCTCTTCTTTTCTTTAGTGTTGACATACTCAGTGACATACTGAGCAAGATGGTTGAACGCCTCAGAATATTGGAGGACATTCCTCCCTCCTTGTTTCAGGTCCATGAACTCCTGAAACTTTCTCTGCATAAGACCGGCTGGAATGAAATGAGCTCCAAAAGCAGCCCTGAACTCATTCCACTCGACGCGGTGTCCAGCAGGTAGTGAAGCTTCATAATTTGCCCACCAGGCACTAGCAGAGCCCTGGAGTTGTTGGGTGGCAAATAGCACCTTCTGATGTTCAGTGCAGTCCAACAGACCGAATTTAGACTCGGTCTGACGCAGCCAGTGATCAGCGTCCAGTGGCTCTCTGGCACACTTGAATGTCGGCGGATGGGTATCCAGAAAGTCTGAGTACATGCACTCACAAGGCTGATTGTTATTGTTGTTGTTGTTGCCTCCACATCCACCCAAGCGGGACGTATTCTCCACCAATTGGCGAAGCATCTCGGAATCACCTTCCTGACAGGTGAGCACAACAGCGATTAAATCGACCATAGTGGGCTGTGCAGCACCTCCCTGCTGCGAGCTCTCGGGCTCATCCTGGTTCTGAGTACGCACCATGCCATTTTTATTAGTTCAAGACTAATTTCATGATTGTTAAGAGACAATGTCACACTAACTCTTACATATATGTGCCAACGCCTAGCTACGGTATTGCGGACACACTATGCAAGACACACGACTCCATCCGAACTCGAGATACATATGTTACATGAACACAACACATGGCGTAGCGACTCATCTAATCCTGGTCTATATCTTCCGGCCCTTCTGGCTCTGCTGGTTCCAGGGGCTCTTCCGGCTGTTCAGGATCCATCATCTCTACGTCAACATTATCCCCCGGTTCCATTTCTTCATCTACTTGTTCTCCATACTCCATAGGGACCTCATCCCAGTTATCTATAGTCGGAAGATGGGCAGCTTTGAAGGCATCAAATTCAGGTTGTAGCTCCTCCATTTCGGATTCCATTAAACCTACTTCTCCGATAGGTTGGTCATGTGCCTCACTGATCAAATCCATCTCTCCATTCTTTGCTTGGATTTGTTGGTTCAGTTCTAAAATTTCCACATCCTTAGCTTACTTTTCCACTTCAGAAAGCCGGAGGGCAGAATGGTACATGTCTAGCCGTCGGCACAAGTTTGTGCATAAAGCAAATATGGAAAGGCCATAATACTCTATTATGGGCAGCATAGGATCATGATGGCGGTGCTTTGGATCAAAGATGAAGTCCACACGCCTAATCCACTCAAAATCTGTCACATCATTGATGGGCAGCAAGGCGACGGGTGTTCCAGCAACATCATGGTTGTGGTCTTCGCAGAATCGAGTGAGTGCCTTGAAAGCAGCAAAATTCCAAGTGGCGAGTAAATCTGTCCCAGTGATGCTAACGGTCCAAGACTCCCATGCTGGAGTAAACGAATAGTTGGTGGGAACCACCACATAGATGACACAGGATGTAACTCCATGCTCCTAATATTCCTTGCCAGCATAAGTGGGAGGATTATGATATCCAAAACCATGGAGAATTCTCCAAAACAGATGAACCATTCCGGTGAATTCCAGACCGTCGGTGATTTCCCAAACGGGTGGGGTTTG
Organism: Eleusine indica; assembly: GCA_030378355.1. Classification (NCBI taxonomy): domain Eukaryota; kingdom Viridiplantae; phylum Streptophyta; class Magnoliopsida; order Poales; family Poaceae; genus Eleusine; species Eleusine indica. The sequence goes on from CM059500.1 coordinate 35,578,647, forward strand.
GTCATTGTTTTCAGCCATCTACAAGGAAAGTAATTTTCATGGAGTCAAACCTTCCTTACAGTAAAAATGCATTTCATGTAAAGTTTTATGAAATACAGAGGCAAAGTTTTAGTTTACATTTTCCAACTTTAAGGGGTAATAAATCAGGAATGGGTTGTTATAGCAGATTCTATCTTGACTGTCCAGTAGTCAGAAAAATAAGTATTTCGACCCGCAATTGAAATCTTAAGAACTGGTGCTTAGCACCATGTTACAGTAGACCATTATAGCTTTCCATATTGTATTTATACTCCCAAAAATTCCAAGTAAAACTAGACTTATGAATTTTACAATTTCAGGTTGGCAGATTCTGGTTCTGGATGACAGGGGCTTACTGTTTCAACTCTACTGGACAGGGGGGAAATAATTAATTGGTAAAACCTATTGAAGATGAAAATAGACTTCTAAGGTTTTCCAAATTGGGTTCAAACACTTACAAATTCGAAGTACAACTCTAGTTATGAAATTTTTAAGTTCAGAGTTATACTGAAAACAGTGTGTTGGCAGATTGTACTTGCTCTCTGTTTTGGGGTTGTTTCTGTTGTGATCGAAATTTAACTTAAACTTCAGGTGACAGAGGGTGTTGAGACCTTTCTTAAAAGTATTTATGTGCCTTATTTGGTGAGGTAATTTAATATCTATGAATTTGTTTTACAGTTAATAGCTAAAAACAGGATAGATTCTTGTTAACTAAACAATTGGACTTGTATTTCGAAATTTTGTACTCAACGTGTTTAGGAAATTTTAATTCGGAGGTTGGTGAGCAAGAGGAGAACAAAATTTTAGTTCAATTATATAGGGATGCATGATGCAAAATTTTAATGTATTTTCCAATCGTTTCTCACAACACAACACATATTTTACCGGTACTTAGCGGCACGAAGTTTGGTGACGACCCGCTCTCATCACGTAAGTCAATCTAAGTGTTGTACTAACGGTGTTAATGTACCTGCAGAAAACTCATTGCAGAAATAGTACATTAAATTAAAATAAACTACAAAAATAAGGGTAATTCTACTTGACAACGGTTCATGAAACGAAACGCCTTGCGAAGCTACGGTCCTCGCAAGCGGACCAATGCTCATAAAGCTACCATAATGAGCATCACTAAGAAAAGTTGGCACGGTTTATGGAAGAAACCGTCTCGTGAAACCATAGCCCTCGCGAGCGAACTTTACGCTCCAATACTTGTTCACGGAGCCAAAAATAAAATATGTTGGCGATAATTCATGAAAGGAATCGTCGCGCAAAGCCACAGTCCTTGCGAGCAAATTTTAAATGACAAATGAAAAGCCAAATAATAAACCAACTCAAGCATAACTCGTTAGCTTGTCACCAACCCTAACTTCTAATAGAGGCAATACTAACGTATCCTTACTCGTAATCATCATAATTTTTGAAAATACGTTTTAATTGTTGTATTATCATAGACCACGGCTCTGATACCAGCTGAGACGTCCCTTCCCGGAGGATCGAGGTCCCAAAGGTGTTGATTACGCAGGCATTTGATAATATAATATTTATCCATTTTAAGTTAAGTTATTATATAAATAGAATATTGAAGTGCAGCAGAATATTACAAATTTAAGATAGTTTGAAAACAGTGGAAGCAAAATAACAGAAGTTCTACGAGCTCTGGACGATACAGCAATAGTAATGATTCATGCCCAGAGAACCATTACCCTAGCAGCACGCATCAATCACTGCGGCGGCAAGTCAGACTTCCAGTGGGCAGTCCAACCCTCAGGGACTTGCATGTCCCAAGACATCACAGTTATAGGCAATTCTATTTCTTCATTACCTGAAAAATAATAATGTCACAAAGACTGAGTACTAATTACTCAGCAAGACTTACCTGTCAAAACACCTAGACATGCATTGGCTCTAATAGGATGGCTATTTAAAAAGACTTACACTAAGCATCCTATTAGTTCTACAAAATTTTATTTAGCCAAGTTAATTGGGTAGGTCAGAAATATAACTTTAGTGATAGCATGAGATAATAACACAGTACATAAAGTAAGTACAACATAATAGCAGTAATAATAATAATCAACAATAACCAACATAATCCATTTCTATAGTATCATGTGCAACTACGTGACGACTCAGTGACCAAGCGGTACTCATTACTGTGAGTGACAGCAATTGCAATCGATTTACACCAGCTGGGAAAACCCGAAATACACGACGTATACGCACCAATTAAGGTCGTATACGACAACCTTTCACAAGAAACACTCACATCTTCACCTGGATCCAGTGACATCGAGTGGGCATGTCGTCCTGCCAACATTGCTTCGCGGTATGGACCGCCCACTCCAGCAAGTATTTAATGCTACATCGGCTTACTAGTGCCCATAAACTAGCATGCATTCGGTACTGTTCAAAACTTGATTAAGAGGCCGACCATGGACGGGTCCTAGGGTGGGCATGGCAGAGCTACCGCAGCCAACACCCATGTGTTGCTGCAAAGCTACACATGCATAATCCCTGCCCGGCCATACATCAAAAGTAAACTTCTTTTATAACTTCAAATTTAATGATCAAGTCATCCTTTAGTAATAATATCTACTGAGACTATTATTTACTAAGCATAGCATTACAGTATCGAGCCTACCAGGGTTCTAATCGCAGTAGTATAGGTCATTTGGTGTAACATGCAAGGTGGGTTTCAAACAACTCCTATAACCTAGTGCAACAATAAACTTAGACACTAGTAATATTATAAACTAGCAAAACTTTAACAGGCGAATGCAAACCAGGGCTTGCCTGGATCAGGACAAGTGTTAGCAATTACAGTAGACTCCTTCTCTCTGGACTCCTGGTCCTGCTGGAAGTCTAGCTCTTGCTCCTGAGTGTCGTTACCTACATATGAACAATGGTTTAACGGTATTGTCGTAACACCGTTACATGCAATGATATGATGGATGCATGATGTCTTTAGTGTTTGAGTGATAACATTGTTATTAACATGTTCTAGAGGCCATATGTTTCAGATAAGTAAGTTAGGATTTCATTAATTTATGTGTATTAACCATTTAAATAGGGTTATTATAGTTTTATGAACCATAATGCAATTAAACTAGTAAACAAGTGATTCTAGATTTGAGTGATTTATCATGAATAGAGACATATATGAGCATCATTTTAGTCAAGTTACAGCTTCTAGACATTAACACTTTATTTACTAGAATTTATTCAAGTTAAAGCATTAAATAATGAAATAACACTGCATGAAATTAACTTAACCAAAATTTATAAGGATTTAACTGGTGTTTTCACAATTAACTTAACCAAAAATCAGGGTGATGTATTAACATGAAATAACACTGCATGCAAAAGACTAGAATTAATTTGCATTTCTAGAATTTATAAGGATTTAACTGGTGTTTGCACAAGTTAAATTAATTATTACAAATACTTAGATAGAAGTAGCTTGCTATCATTTTTATAAAATAGAGCACATTTGTATGAAACTAACAAACTTGGTTTGAGGACATTGGATTTGGGATGAATTTACTATGATTTTTGGAAGTTTAACTGTATTTTTTGGGTTTTCTGATAATTTTCTGGGATTGATATTAACCAGTCAGCGCTGTGTGGCAGCCACGTAGGCGCCAGTCGGCAGCCATTTTGGTGGCAATCAGCACCAGTCAGCGACGCCGAAGAGCGGCGGCGCGCGGCCGGAGGGCTCGCTGTCGGCGGCTACAGACGGTGAAAGGTCACCGCGGAAGCGGGGAATTGATGCGCATGCCGAGGCGGAGGGTCTGGTGAGGTTCTCAAAGTGGGAAACTTACCGGAGATAGGTCGGCGACAAGCGGCGATGGATGACTGAAGTCCAGCGATGTCGCGATTTAGCTAGGAGGCAGCAAATTGCACACGGCTTAGTCCTATAGCATCACGATAGCTTGGTGATCATCGGCATGTCGTCGGCTTTCGTCGCAGGAGACCGAAGCATAGGGCTCATCGGTGAGGCAGCTCAGGTTCGACGGCGGAGGAATGGCGTCGGGGGAAAAGCGAAGTTGTTCCTTGCTTGCACCAAGAATCAGAGAGGCAAATGGTCAGAGAGGTGCGCATGGTACTTGCACGCATGAGCGAAGAAGAATGGGGCAACGAGGCTCAGCGAGAGCAGCCAATTTTGGCCAGCAGTGGTGGAGGTTGCCGGAGGTGCTCGGCTCTGAACATCCTTCGATTCAGCCAATGTGCACGGAGATTTGGCTAAACCCGGGCAAGGGGAGGCAGAGGGGGTTCTCGCGCGATGCCTTGCAGCATTGGCTTTGGCCAAGAGGCACTGGAGAGGGGTGGAGCTCGAGCTTGATTCAGTAATGACGGCTGGTGGTGGTTGGGGAGAAAGAAGTGAGGCAGAGAGGCGGTTTTGGCTGAGAGGGAATCCGAGGCGGGGTGGCACGGTTGGCCAGTGGTTGCGCGCACCGGTTTGCGTGCGATCAGGGCGACAGGAACGGTCTGGAGCAAGGTGGCTGAGCGGCGCAGCGAGGTCATGTCGGCACCGGCAGGAGGAAGCAATTGACTCACGATGGTGTCGCCTTGTGGCTTGTCGCGGGCGGGAAACGGGAAAAGAGGGGTGGCGGACGGGATAGGATGAGCGTTGACGCACTGTTGCGCGCAGAGTCCCAGGGTTGAGGGGTGCAGGCGGTGGCGTGCGCGCCGGCGCTGGCGTGCCTGGCCAATGGAGGAAGAAGGAAAGAAAATTTGCATTGCGCCCCTTTTATTCCTTCCAAATTCGCAAATAGGTCCCTGGTTTCAAATAATTCCAAATAAAATAGCTAGAGACATTCAAAATTCACCAAATTTGGTACACTGGTTATTTATGATGTTTGTAACCATTTAGTGAAGACAAATTTCTAATTTGCATCAAAAATATTTAAAATTTAATATTTGCATTAAATAGGTTCTTAAGTTTAAATTAATTATTTGGGGTATTTGTATTTAAGTTGCTCAATTAATTTATAAAATTCTATTTTATCATTATATTTCTGGGGATAGAATTATTTGCCATATGTTCTATTAGAAACTTTTAAATTGCTTCATAACCCTGGTTGCAGGGCTTTTTAATTAACTGCGATTAATTCAACTTGGGTTTCAACTTAACATTTCATACTCCACTTAAATTACATTTTTGTGAGCATTATACTTGTTAAATAGAAAAGAGACACTTGGGTGTCACTCTCAAGCTCTAGGTCGCTAGAGCGGGCAACGACGGCGTCTGTGGACGTCGTCCCCTCCTTGGAGGCGTTGATGGACCCTTGTTACTTTAGCTATTCACTTGTCTTTTACAATGACAATGGTGATATCAAAGATGGTGCAGAAGTTTTGGAGCCAAGTTGGGGGCTCATCTTTGTGGAGTCGGAGCTGCTGCGCCGTTGAGGCATTGAGCTTGGTAACAAACTAACGTGGAGGAGGATCCGCACTGAGACGGCGGTGCCCGTCTCTGTTTTAAAAAGTGACCGCCTAGACCGTTTAACCGCTAGACGGAGCTCCACCGTTTCGCTTTTAACTAAACTATTAAAAAAACGTTTTGCTCTACTTTTATAATAATTATATGGTCATATGCTATATTTTTATTATTTTTTATAACTTTTTATATTTATTTAATAAAACTATAAACGCTTAGTTTTGCATAGAACTGTCTAGTATCGCTTAAGCGTTCGGAGGTGCCTGACCGCTCGCTTAGTTTATCCGCTTTTTAAAACATTGGTTCCTGTGAAGCAGAGGCGGCAGAAGATCGACTCACTGAAGCGTGAGGCTGAGGGCGACGCGGCGGTGGCGGCCGGGTGCCTCGGGACAGGGAACTGGTCGAAGAACAAACCTCCTCTCGCGGATGATGAGGGCAGGGCTCCTGGAACCTCTCTCGCGCACCCTCACGCGGCTGCGGTGGCGGCGCAGCAGTCTTCTTCATGGTCCGCGGCGCGGGCGCCAGGGCCTTGTGCTTCCGGCGCTGGAGCTCGCGGCGGAGGCGCTGCATCCCGAAGGACGAAGGGCGCGGCATCACCATGGAGACAAATTGGGAGACGCGGCGGCGGAGCGGAGGGCGTGGAAGGATCGGGATCGGGAGGAGCGTCTGCTCTCGAGCGGAGATGAACAGGGAGGGGAGGAAGGAGGCGAGAGCGTCTGATTTCGCGCGAGTGGGTTTCCCTTCATTACTCGGCCGACTCCGACTTGAATTCGATCCAGTTCGGTCCAAGATACCGTGACTGCCAAGTTGATGGATCCGATCCGCTCCGGGGAACGGATGGGCTAATTCATCAAGCTGTTATTACATAATCGGCTGCTTGCGATTTTTGCGCGTACTATTGATTAGCTGTCAAAGTGGTTAGTTCCATAATCGGGTGTCTCCAATTCCGTCACGGGATTAATAGTTCTTGTAATAATTTCTGCAATCATTGTTTCCAGTGTAAAAGAGCAAGATAGCCTGGTATTGTTTCAAACTCATCCTTGCCTAACGAACTCAACGAGTCGCTTCAACTCTGTCGCTGACGACTCACTGTCAGCTATGTCCTGCTTCACCTGATGCGCTTTTCCTGATTTAGCTGTGAGTGTCGGACTCAAAATGCAATAACTTTTTTTGCCAAATCAAAGCTGTGTTGTGCAAAAACTTCAACAGTGCGATACAATCTACGGGTAATAATGGAGGCTTGTCAATGCAAATAAACAGGCTATGCGTTCCTCTTAGGTCTTAGCTAACTCCTAAGAGAGTAACATGTATATGACGCCAAGGCATTGATTAGTCAACAACTCAGCATGAGGAACAAGAGGAGAAATGCCTGGGCCTGTAAGATAGAAGAAAAAATTGCATGGATGCTAAGCTAGGCTGGTAACACAAGGTTTACCAAACATTCCCATTTCGTAGCAACATTAACAATCAACTCCAATTCTCTGATAGACAGCATCATGCAAGGATCAAACCACGGTCAGATAACTTGATGTCAATATTTTAGTATCTCACACAAAAAAATGCTCTTATGACAGAAGCATCAGCACGGTAACCAGTACGGCAGTACCCAATAGACACTTCCTCAAAGGGCAAGAGCCAGCACAAAGCCAGATTGTCCATACTACTCATAATAAAGTCATAAGCTTAACACCCTACTACGAGCAACCACCGTGCTATGCCAAAGACCGCTCATAATAAAGTCATACCAGGCTATGCGTTCCTCTTAGGTCTTAGCTAACTCCTAACAGAGTAACATGTATATGACGCTAAGACATTGATTGGTCAACGACTCAGCATGAGGAACAAGAGGAGAAATGCCTGGGCCTGTAAGATAGAAGAAAAAATTGCATGGGTGCTAAGCTAGGCTGGTAACACAAGGTTTACCAAACATTTCCAATTTTCCATTTCCCAGCAAGATTCTCCAATTCTCTGACAGACAACATCATGCAAGGATCAAAATACGGTCAGATAACTTGATGTCGATGTCTTAGTATCTTATACAAAACAATGTTCTTATGACAGATGCATCACCACAGTAACAAGTACCCAATAGACACTTCTTCAAAGGCCAAGAGCCAGCACAAAGCCAGATTGTCCATACTACTCATAATAAAGTCATAAGCTTAACATCCTACTACGAGCAACCATCATGCAATCATTGTTTCTAGTGTAAAAGAGCAAGAGAGCCTGGTATTGTTTCCTCCCAAAACTCACCCTTCCCTGACGAACTCAACGAGCCGCTTCAACTCTGTCGCTGACGACTCACTGTCAGCTATGTCCCACTTCACCTGATGCGCTTTTCCTGATTTAGTTGGGAGTGTCGGACTCAAAATGCAATCACTTTCTTCCCATATCAAAGCTGTGTTGTGCAAAAACTTCAACAATGGGAAACGATCTACTTATCTACGGGCAAATAATGGAGGCCTTGCTTGTCAATGCAAATAAACAAGCTATGCGTTCCTCTTAGGTCTTAGCTAACTCCTAACAGAGTAACACGAATATGACGGTAATACATTCGTTTAGTCAACTACTTAGCATGATGAGCAAGAGGAGAAAAGTCTGGGACTGCAGAGAGAAGAAAAATATGCTTGGATGCAAGATTAACGATCAACTTCAATTCTCTAACAGACAGGCATCATGCAAGGATCAAAACACGGTCCGATAACTTGATGTGGATATCTTAATATTTTACACAAAACAATGCTCTTTATCACAGATCCATCAGCACAGTAACCAATACACATTTCCTCAAAGGGGAAGGGCCAGCACAAAGTCATACTGTCAATACTCATAATACAGTCATAAGCTTAACACATCCTACTAGGAGCAACCATCGTACTATGCCAAATTGCATACTAATTTTCAGTTCTTTGATATTTCGGGCGTATCCAGTAGATGTCTGGTGCTTCACTTAAATGTCCAAATGAGGCAAGTTTAAACCTGAATGTTTAAACGGGTTGTAGCTCTGCTAGTTGTTTACTGAATTTCTGTGCTAAAGGCACTCCCGTGTTAACGGTAAGGGCATGATAATTATTTCATTCATCTTTGAAGGATTGCTTCGTATCGTCTGACATGTGTGAAGTTTCTTCACAATGCTCAAGTTTTTCTTCAGTTATTCTTTGTTTGTTTTCATTCAGTCATCTTGATGGATGATGCGTCGTAGCTCTGCTACAGTAGTTCTTAATATTTTGGAATTGCTGATGCTTGTTTGCCCTATAATTAGGAGGAGTCATACGAATATACAAACACGTCATGGTTCAGGCGTCCTTTCTTTGATGTACTTTGAGAAGCTGCTGTGTACCCACAAAGTCCGTTTTCTGAAAGTTCTCTGACTTAGTATATTTTGAACAGCTGATATTAAAGTGCTCAAAATCTGAAGAGTCGGTCTTTTGAAAGCTCATTATCAATTTCTCAAAGTGCTCTGACTTGGCGTATTCTAGTGCCTGGTGCAATCATCAATCTTTTTTCCTCTTCTGTTTCTAGTAACCCTGCAGAAGAATGAGATTACCAAAGGTGCTTTAGTCTGTGCTTTTGTCTCTACTGCCATAACCCCCCACTGGTACAAAGTCATTAAGGATGCTTCGGGATTTCACTCAAGCCATGCTCAGTTCATGAGTATATTTAGTTCATCAAGATTGTTTTCTCGTTATGATTTTCATTGAAGTCATCACTGTGATTCCATATGTACAAGAAATCTCATATGCTTCTGTTTCCAAGGCAGTACACATGGCAGTTTGTTTTACCTGCTCTCAGGCTTGGGTTCTGGATTCTGCACCAAAACTTTTTACAAAATTTGGTTGCAAATTTGTTTGTATTGTTAGCTATCTGTTCAGTGGGAACCCATGCTTCCCCATTTCTGTAACTTGCTTATGATAAAGTAAGATCATTTATTCATTTAGTCCTGAAAAGAAAAGGATTTTTGTTCTTTATCTCATATTCTTCAGAGTACAGGTTGCTGAACTAGAAATATAACAAATATTGTCAAGCATCCACTTTTTGAAGGAACTCAGAGAATTGAAAGAAAAAGTAACACTGTTGAACATGATTCTTTCACTTCAAAATCAGACAACATAGTAGCCAATTATTTGAACATAACATCATTGCTGCACCATTTTATTACAGAAGGGTGGTCTTCGACCATGTAAAAGATTCATGTCCGCTACAAAATTCGGTAATACTGGCCGAAGCTTTACTGCTATATACCTGCTACAAGACCAACAGACAGTTCATTTTCAGAAAGTACTCTCCAAGCTATGTTGCTAATGTTCGGAAATCTGACCCTAGGATGTCCTGCACTGCAAATTCAGACCGAAAATCTTTGTGTTCCACAAATTCAGATTTAAATGCACTGAAACTGAAGAATTTATTATGGAATTTTACATGTCGGAATTAAATTCCAAGCTATGTTGCTAGCGTTTTTACACATCGGATTTATTGCATAATTGTTCCGAGTGCATTATTACGAACTAAATTTTGCATGAAAACGATGTTGTGGGTCGAAGTTGCTGCACTCCAAACATTTCTCAAAATTATTGAAATTAACATATGAATCTCTTCTCTACAATCTATTAATTTAGGTACGGTCGTCTACCAAATTTTTTGGCGTCCGTGGTGTCCGTAAGCAGCCCGGTTTGTTTGTTTTTGTTTTGTAGTCCGTGATGTCCGTAAGCAGCCTGGTTTGTTTTCGTTTCGTACATAAAGAAATAGTCCTACGCCTCCACGTTTGACTGTCGGGCCTTTCGTTTTGTTTCGTCGTTGGTTAGGTTCGTCATCGTTCGACCCAGCTTCGCATTTTCTTGCTTCGTCGTCCGCGTCCTTCAAGTTGAGGCTCACGGTGATAGGCATCGAGAAGATCACAGTGCCGTGCCATCATCACATCGCATTGCGAACGAGAACAAAGCACACATGCGAGGTGCCGCGAAGGCTTCGAAGCCGTTTCCTCTCCTGCGATGAGCTCGCCACCAAGAACTACATCTTTTGCCCTCCTAAGATGAGCTCGATCTTGACAATCGACTTTGAGCTACTATTCTCTACGCACGCATGGGGCTTCTTTGCCTGTATCTACTCTGCTACTTTAGGCTTTGGGGCCATACTGACGATCTGATCATGGTTGGTCATTAGGCGCACACATGCTTGTGATTTTGTTGGTGAGAGTCGTGATCAGTGATGATGGTGCAGTGGCACCGCGTGCGATCATCGTATATCAGGCGGCGCGGAGCAGATTAGGCACCACCGCCAAAGGGTGCAGGTTAGTGCCTCCAAATACACTTGCGAGGTGATCTGAACTAATTGTTAGAAATCCCCCTTGTGGCCTTGTGCACTGGGCTTGCCGATAAAAGCAGGCAGTCACACAGAACTTCAACACCCTAGAGTTTAAATGTTATATCTTCACCGCTTCTTCATGTATGCCATTGTTATTCGATCGGAACCTGTGTTGCACGTCAACACTCGTGATTCTATAAGCCACCCACAATGGTAAACATCTTAACATGTTAAATAGCACGGATGCTACCCATGTAACACACGGCATGATCGAAAGCCATGACTTTCTTCTTCATTGTTCATTACATAGATTCTCCAAGTGTAACCTGCCTCCTCTGTCGGTCAAACCTGATGATATCCTGGACTACTCTGGATTTTGGGACAAAACTGTTTTACGAATTCAATTTGACCTGGTAGATTACAGTGGCGATAGTCCAGATGCCTAACTAGCCAGCCTATAAGACACAGAATAATGTCTACGTCGATGCCATGTTTTCATGCTTGTCTCCATCGGCATGGAGTCCTGCTGCCATCTCCTGTACATCCTTGAGCTAGTGCTTATTATCTCAAGGGCAGCAGGCCAACACCACGCCTCGACAGCAAATGAAGAATAATACTTCAGCTATTGGTATATCAACCTACTCCAGCAGGTGGCAAACTCGATTTATTCTACTTTGTTTATCTAATATTTGTTGATGCACTTTATGACCTAAAAGCATGCACTGTAACCATATGCAGATGGTGTGGCAAATGAAGAAGGCTGGCGGCAGGGCCAGACCTGTATGTTTCTGGACCTAGCAAACTACACGGTCGATCCTGGTCAGAAGGCTTAAAATGACCATTTACAAGCAATCAACTCTAATAACAAAAGAGACAAAAAGGGATCAGCGGAAGAGAGAACAAATGACTGATGAAGAGAGAGCATCAGAAAACAAGTAACGACATGATAGTTACCAAAAAAAGAAGGCACAAGGTTTCACAAGCATGCTTGCATTTTGCCTTTTGTACTTAATTATCAATGTATCATTTAGTCATGATGGTTTGAAATTATAGGTGATGATAAAGGAGACCACAAGAAGAACGTTGAACCTATGTGGAGTCACAGCACTTAAAGATATGATCTACACAGTTTAAGTGATCACTCATAGCATGATATGGCAATTCTTTGTCAAGTTTTGGTGCATGATTACTTTCAGAATATCTATGCCAATGATGACTCCATCTCTGACTATTCCAACTATTAATTTGATATTAAATTTGTGTAATGCTTAAAACTACTTTGTTGTGGCAAATTTGTAAACTATATACTGCATTCGCTAACAGTGATTATGTGGAATATATGTTATTTTGTTGACAATTTCATTTACATGCTTGGCCTGTTCAAATTTTCTTGGATTCATGTTGTCTCAATTTATCAAGCCAAAAGTTATGTTAGGAGAAATTCAAGAGGATAGTTTCTTCAGATTTACAATAATGCAAAATGGAAACAGTGAGCGGTTAATGCATATCATGGTTTGTCTTACCAGTATTTGTTTCAGAACTCATAAGAGCAGTTCTTTTTGAAAGAAACAAAAAGGTATCCAGACAATGCCTGAACATTATAGGAAACCGAAGGTTCGCACAACGTTTACCCCCTGAGAGAATGATGATATGTCATTGTGAAGTGAGTTTTGAAGTCTTTCTGCTCAACTAATAATAATTTCTTATGCTATATTTGTATGAATAATATTATATATTATAAGTTATATATGCCCGTAGCAACGTACAGACATTTTGCTAGTTTCTCCATAATTTGAAATAGACCAAATTGTCTGAAGCACACCAACAAACTACAGCTTCGTTCTGAACATACCAATAAAATTGAATTTAGCTAAAAAAGAAATTAACCTGCGGGGGGTATGACGGTTCCCGGACATTGTATTTAAGAAGAAGATCCTCTCATGCAGATCAAGAAAACCCCCGAACCCCCCTCCCCTTTTACATTGGAGCCACCAGCCTTGTGAGAACCTGGGCCGGGACCACCATGGGCGTCGTTGTTTTCAGAGGCAAGATCTTAACCAAATGCTTTGGTGCGGCAAGAGGCGAGGGGATTTTTTTAACCCAGATCACAAATTCACTTCCACTAGGAGTCGAAACTGGGACCTGGGAGGTGCTACTCAGGCACCTTACCAGTGAGGTAAAGGCCCTTTCGCAATTTAGCTAAACACACTACGATTATGGAGAAATTTGTTTGTGCCATACTATGACCATTTAATAATTATTTTCAACTTTTCTATTTCAATATATGAAATACATTAGGATTTGAAATTTGGCACGAATATACATTGTTGCATGAAAATGGAGCTAGATTGTTTTTGACTGTTTCAATTGTTTGCTCATTGTTTTGACATTTAATTTGTCAAGCAAACCATGCAAACAATCAAATAAAATTTAACTCTATTTTTTTATAATAGAGAATGCAACAACGTATATTTATGTCAAGTTTCAAATTTCTAATGAATTTTATATATTATGATAGTAAAGTTAATGAATTGAAGTGTGTTGCAGCTAAATTCAATTTTTTTGGTGTGTTCAGAACGAAACCGTTTCGTAGTTTGTTGATGTGTTCCAGAAAATTTGGCCTTTGAAATATCATCCTTTTTTTTTTATTTTTGTATCCACTATTCCACTGAATATTGTGGTTGTATGTATGATTGCAAGCAGTACAACTAAACTACTGTTAAGTCTCTGTTCATCACGAAATTCAAATTCAATTGTATTATGGAAATTCAGATTGAAAGTTCATAGGAGTAGCATTGTACTGTATCAGGAATTTTTCTTGCATTGCTCTACTTCATGTTTTGGCTTATCGGTCCTCCATTTTAGTGGTCTACTTAGCACATAAACAACTTTGTATGCATGCCATGTTTCATACTCCAAAATCCTGGAAAGTCATTGAATTTCAGGGAAGCATAAACAACCCTTATGTAATTGACTGCCTGGACTTGCTCTGTTTACCTATATTGCTGCAAAGAATTAGAAATACTCCTTTTTGTCCCTACTGTGATGGAGTACATATATAGCTTGTAAAACATGTGATTCACTGATTCTGTTTACCAATTTATACTTTTTTATATATATCTATTAGTACTTTATCAAATAAAAACTTTGATTTGATGGATAAAGCAGCAGAAAAGTCTTTTGCGGTTCATTCAATTAATGTGTCAGTAGCTAATCTTACTACCTGTCTGTCATGCTTACACGCAAAGAGAAGGAAGTTGTAATTTGTTAATATGTAGTCATATTCGCAATGAGTTACAGATAACAGCAGTAACTAGTTGTAGTTTTAGTATTTTTCTAAATAAAATATTGATTGCACGTTAGACCCAGAAGGCCAGAACCAGTGACGTGGCCTACGATGCAGTATCTCTTTTGGGTGCTTCATTGAAACATATTGTATTGCATAGAATTAGGAACGTGACCTACAATGTAGGGTGCCTCATCAATGAATGACATGAGTAGCAATTCTTGAGATCGAGCTCTGCTGTTCTTATTTCCCACTCCGGGAAACCATGCTTCCATGCCTCCTCCAGTGTTCTGATACTTTTCCCGCCTACAGTAAGAGTCAAAACCCATAAGAGAGGTAGCCCCGACCCATAAGATTAATTATGGAAGATGTGAATACGTGCGTATCACACAAGAAGACATGCATGCATTCTTAATACGCTAGACTAGCTGAATAAAGAATTAGAATTCGCAGACAACAGAAGGCCGTACCAATAAGAGAGGATGAAACAATTAGGGTTAGAAATGGCATACATGCATCAGTGGTTGAAACGGGGCAACAGCAAGATACAATGTCATCCTTGGGTGGAGCATGTAGCTTGATCTCGCCAAAGAAGAGCTGGGAGTGTCCATTGTGGTCCTGAGCAAGAAAATTTAAATGGTAGTAGCAGTTGCCGTCTTCCTCTTCCACAAGTTCGAACCCATTATCAATTGAATGCTTATACTTGTAGTCGGCCTGCAAGAGAGAGAGAGAGATAACTTACTTCAAGGAAATAGAGTACTTGTTACTCAAATGATGCAAAGCCCAGGCATACGTATCATTATTAGTCTGCACAATGTGTTTGTTTTATTTGATTAAGTCAAATAGTTTCGATTCACCAAACATTTAACTCGTAGCTTATAATAATCTATAAAGGCAGCAAGAGTGCCTATTATGATGTGCACATGCAGATCAAAATTGAGAGGATCATATCCCGAATTCCCGATTCAGGCGAAAGTAGCACAGTTAGTAATACCGTCTAAATTACCAACGGACAAGTAAATGCAGGAGTGGACGAGACAAGTAAAATTGGGAACTTGCCTGATTCTCATTGTTGTAGTGCTTGATGCAAAATTTTGCATTGTTGACAAATTTAACCCAACCATCGGCAGCATGCTCTCGTGTCATCAGAGCTGTCGTCCCGATTGTTGGCGCCGTCCTGTGCGATCTCAGTTTCAGGTGGGGCGACCGCGACGAGCTGCTTCTCCGGCGACCTGCAGATGATCCAATGGGTTACCAGAAGCGAGTGGGGTTAGTTTAACAAAGAACAAGCGGCAAGCGTCGATCTGCAGATAACTAGTGGTATTATGTACTTACTCCGGCGGCGACTTCCTCCTGACTCGGCGAGGGGAGGCAGCATTGTTCTTGTTTTTGACAGAGGACTTGCGCTTGCGGAGGCGCTGACAACCACCCGCCTCCTCATGGAAGCTGCAGTCGGATGTGGTCGACCGGCTGTGGAGCTTGACACGCCCTGATCGGGGCATCTTCTTCCACCGGCTAGGTCACCACCGCCCACGACGGAGAAGGCCGAAGGCGGATTCGAGCCCTTTGGTGAATCACAGATGCGAGCGCGGTTGGGTGCGTGCCGTCTAATATATAAGCCAGCCGAGTGAGTTCGCTGTCCGTCTCCGAAGCGAAGGCAACACGGGATCCCCTATCTCCGAACCGGATATGTTACGAGCCCAGACGGCAATGAGATTCTTGCTATTTTGATCACCAAAGCAACGGGTTTTATTAAAATGATCATAACATATTAGTTTTTTTTTCTAAAATGATCACGAAAACGATTACTAATATGACAAAATGATCATGAGCTAATTCCTCTCTCTTCCTCTCTCTCCTCTCTCGCCGGAGCCCGTGCGGGCGTCCCAGCCCAGCGGCTGCGCAGACCCGATCTGGAGCTCGAAGCAGCAGCGCGGACCTCGACTTAGAGCAAGCGCGTGGCGTCCCAGCCCAGCGGCAGCGGTGCAAACCCCGACCCAGAGCAGGCACGCGGGCTCCGGCTGACCGCGCGAAGGGTGTGGCTCCGACGCGCCGGCCTCGGGCGAGGGATGGGTCTAGGAGCAGGGGTGGATCTGTGTTGTTGTTTATGGGTGCGGCCGCACCCAGAGAAATTTAAAATTTAGTTAGTAGCTCTAAATTTTTATCATATAAATTTTAGCATCACATAAATTTCTTTATCTGCCACATCCCTTTGTTGATTTCTTTAGCTCTGTCACTGCCCAGGAGCAACGACGCCTCGAGAGGGGCGGCGCTCCAGGAGGGCCCAGACTGGAGAGAGGAGAGGATAGAGAGGGGGGAGAGGAAAAAGAAAGATGAGGTTATTTTCGTCCAAAAATTAGCTCATATTCATTTTGTTATATTGATAACCGGTTTTGTGGTCATTTAGAGAAGTCCGGTATGTTGTGTTCATTTTAACAAAACTCGCTACTTTCGTGGTTAAAATAGCAAAAATCTCGACAACAGTGAAGAGAAATGACGAAAACTCGCCAGCTTGGAGGTTGAACATTCCTTACCTTGCAGTTTTTAATGACGCTGCAGATAAAAGGTAAAGGTAATGTGATTTTTTTCCAAACAATTTAAAAAGGTACGATTTGGAAGGATGGTTGGATAAAGACATACAGGGAGTTTGTGTCGTGCAAAAAAAAGCAGAGACTATCAAAGGGAGCTTCATACAGCCAGATTATGTTCTTTACTGTAGAAAGGGCCCCACTTCACCTTCTCCCAGTGTAACTTAGATCAAATGTTTGGTCTGTTTTTTTTATCACTAATGCTGTATAGAATGATGAGTCCAAGCAATTTGTTCATAACCTGAACTCTACTTTGACTGCCCCTGATGGGAGGACATTCCTTTCAAGCAAACCATGATTCTTCTGTTAACAGCATCGACGCAGAACCTTCAAAACTGACTTCTAAGTCAAATGATTTAAGTTCGTGTAGAAATAGTTGATCATTTCAAGCAACGTCAGTTAAAAGATTATATATATTTTCAGATCAGGAGCAAGAAAAAAAAAACACAAATAAGAGTTGTATTATTGATGGGGTGGGGGAGGACTTATATTTGACAATTCAGTAGAGCCATGGAATTAACCATCTATTTCTTTTGATTCAAGCATCAACTCAGATTGAAAACTGAAAGCAGCAGCACTAGGTCTCGGAGCTCAGAGAAATATTCACGGGTACAAAAAGAAATCCATGCAGGATTCAAGTAAAAGAAGAAACAGAAGTTTTTGTTTGAGATGGAGTATGGTTTATTTAAGATCATTCCCTCCATCTCGTGAGTTTGCAAACTTCAACTCACACTCTAAAAATATTGATGCAAAAGACATGGAACTTAAAGATGTCATCAATTAACCGGCCAATGCAGCATTGAGCGCACTGTGAACATCGACACCGATCTGAGCCTCAGCCTTCTCCAAGTCAGTCGAGGCTGATCCAAGCTTAGCAGTGAATTCAGCGAGGCCCTTCTGGACCAAGCTTGGATCAATCTGATCCACAGGCACAGCCTCAACAGCAACGATATCAGCGACAGAGTTTGCGTGGACAAATGCAAAACCACTGCTCACAAAGTACTTGGACACATCGTTTCCCTCGTGTACAGAGAGAACACCAGGCTTGAGCTCTGTGATTGTGGCAACATGACCTGGCAAAACACCCATCTGTCCAGTTGTAGCTGGAACAATTACCATGTCAACCTGAAAATGTTAAATTATACCATGTCAATTAGAAAAAAGAAATACAACAAAGTTCACAGATATAATACTAATGGGGAAATAAGGCACATTAACCATATCATGACTCCACAAGAAAGCATTGTACAACAATAATTAATTCTCAGACAAACAGGAATGATAAGACATGGCTGTAGAGTATCTTGAAACCTATATGCACTGATACAGCATAATGTAAAAGGAGTAATGCTATACCAAGGAGGTTCAGATGACAAGCAAAATGGTCTTAGTGTGAATAAATTCCCCGTAAATTCAACATAACAAATACTCCCATATATTCAATAGTAAGTTCAACAATCCGTGAGAAAGCAACTCTTCAGAAACAATTCACCCCCCAGTAAGATAAATCAAGCAGTTGGTCAAACTTTATCACAATGACACAAGAATAGAGGAAAAGAGAAAGCCCTTGAAATCAACAAGTTATCTTTACTGACAATAAACCAAGTTCAATGATTGAGATAAAATATTTTGGCTTATTCAGCACAGAAACATGCCTCAGAACCAAATGGTAATTTTTTTTTTGCACAATCGAACAGATAAATGTTAATGCAACAAATTAGAAATAAATGGTTAGCAAACCATTCTAAAATGCACCTGTCTAATACAGAACTGTAGAGTGATACTCAACCACAGGCAATCTCACCAGGGATATGACTATCAGACAGTAAATAACACCAAGTAATAATCTATCCCAAGCGACAACAGCAGATGTATACACTTGCGTGATAAGCACAGGCAACAAGTCCCTGTTTGACACAACACTGCAAATACCTGTATCAAAACAGGGACACCACCAAAAGAAGGAAGATACCAAATAGGATCGCATGCGACGATTCAAGTATTCCAAACATTTGATTTGAACGATATAATGTTGGGCACAATATTACACTGAACCCACAATCCATATCCTAAACGCGCTGACCCAACCATCACTCGAGGACGACCCAGATCGCTGGACGTGCCGCCCTCCCCGAAATATGTCACACCTCCGAACCGGCATCCAGATCGCGTAGACCCGAAACCCTAGAAACGCCCGTATTCTCAGATCTGATACCGGGAAAGGTGGGAGGCGAAGGGGAGCCGGACGAGCACATACCTCCTTGTTGTCGATCTCGGACTTGTAGGGGAGGACGAAGTTGACGGTGAGCTTGGTGGGGATGGAGGCCGGCGTGGGCGGGCGCGGCTTCATCAGCGAGATGGGCGTCTTGGGAGGCTCGAGGTTCGGGGCCACCTTCTTCCACGCCTCCACGAACGAGGAGTCCTCCGCGGCCTCGGCGGGCACCTCCGCCGTGGCGAGAGCCCGGCGGCCAGCGACGGCGGCGCGGGAGGTGAGGCGGCGGGCGGCGTGGCGCAGCATTTTTGCCCTTTTTCTTTCTTTCTTTCTTTTTTCTTCGTTCTAAGCCTTGTGTCCTGGCTGCGCTCGCGGACTGTTGGGAGGATGCGGACTGGGGAAATGGGGGTTCGGCTGATTTGGAGAGAGCGGAGTGGGAAAGATTCAAGGAGGAAGCTCTGGGACTGGACTGGACTGGGCTGGTTGGGACTCAATGGCCGGTGCTGGAAACCCCCGCTGTTCCAATACCGTTTGACCTTTTTCTTTCGGATTCGAGAAACAAAAGGTATGAAAAGTATCTCCTGCCTAGGTTTTCTTTTTTTTTCTTTTTAGAAAAAACCACGCGGCGTGTTTTATTCATTGGATAACGAAGCCACATCATTTGTCATGGCCGCCAACATGTGGCTTGGAGGCTTTCACCTCAATTACAACAGAAAAATACTCATGGAATGAGCTAGTCAAAAGATATGGTAAACATCACTGATCTGGCAATACCGTTCATGAGCGCACGAACAAATGTGTCATACAATATACCTCCAATTTCCAATCATCACAAACTTACTTTCGCCAACATCAAAAACCCTAGATCATTTCTGTGATATAAATAACCAGACTATAGAATGCATACATTGTATAGGCAAACATATTGGCAATGTGCTAGAGATCTAAAAGGGTTGACCACCCCACCTATAGCACCCCTATACAAAGTCACTCTGCAGGCGCCTTCGTGATACCATGGAGGCCGGTGATAGCTGCACCTCTTACTTGGGTAGCAGCAAATCCTGGAATATTCACATGTACCACTACTAGCCCCGTGTGCTTTCTATACAGGTGAGGGAGGAGGCGTCTTCAACCTGTCTCTGCAGCAGTCGTCACACCTTGGTGTCAAAACCCCATTGCAAACTACCACAACAAAAATATGTTGCACTTGCTGTGCTCCTTAGCACTGGCCGCCAGTCATTTCGCACAGCCATCTGGTACAGGCCTGCCCAGATAAATATCCAATACAGTGCCAATATACGCTTGTGCTCATTGTTTGCATCTGAGGTCTATGCACTGTCACTTCCACATTTGTAGAAGGGCAAAACCAGGCTGCTGTGAGCCAAAGAGCCACCCCATCAATCTTCCAAAATGTAATGTGGCTTCAGCCATTATCACACCTTACATGATCACTGCGGAGGTGGTTGAAGAGACTGGGGCTGAGTGTTATAGTGAGCATATGATTGGGAGTACATGGGATTCATCATATTCTGCAATAAACAAAAAAAAAATACAGGTTATGCCTAAAACAAATTCACAATGGGAATGAACAAAAGATGTTGAAAGGCACATCACCTGTGACTGAAGAGTACCAGGAGCCATTCCATAATGCATCTGAGATGACTCGTCTTGTGAGGGATCATTGTAACCCGCTTGTGTAAACATTGCATGTGATCCATGAGCCATGTGATCCTGGATCATACAAAAGAAAAAGCTTAGGAACATAAGTATACACCAGAAATACTTCAAACGTTCTGACTGACTAACACAATGGTCAAGAAACAAATTGAACAGACCTGAGACACAATGTCATTTGATGTACCCATATGGGAGTATCCTGGATGTGCATTTTGGTTCAAATAATTCCCGGAGTATCCAGATTGGGGTGCTTGAGTAAATTCAACACCATAACCACCTTGAGAAGCCTGTAATAGAAACTACATTTAACAACTTAACCTATGGAAAAATTAACTAGAGCCCAACAAGAGTTAATCAGGTATCATATATACTTAGTGGGACAAGTTACAAGATATTCAGTACAAATAGCATGAGTTGACTCATAGTCTAACCTGGGTAGAGAAATCTGCAATGTTGTACGGCACATGAGATCCTTGGCTCTTGAAATCATCTCCAAAGAAGTCCTAGCAAACCAACAAAACATATTTTATCAAAGGAGAACACAACATGGAAACAATGGCAAGCATAACAGTTCACGGTACCTGAGACATCCCACCAATAGAAAAACCATCACGGAATGTTTGACTGAGACCTTGGACAGGCATCTACATTGACAGGGCACATATTAGTGTGGGACTATTCTTACTGCATGTACTATATATGAGCCATTTTCTTAAATATATGAGCTATAAACAAACAAACCTGTGTCATCAATCCAGTTTGTGACATTTGACCTCCAGCAGAAGGCTGACTGTTCGGATTCTCCAAGCCAGTGAAATTGTAAGCTGAACCCATGCCACCCATAGCTTGCTGGTTCTGTTGAGCAAGGTGACCACCAATAGGACCACCAGTACTTGAACGAGGCCCCCCAAAGTTTCTACTCCCAGGTTGAGGCACTGGCGGAACAGCTCCAATAGGTCCATGCAATGATCCTCGGGTTGGGATTGCATATGGTTGAGAATGTGGACCCCCAGGAAATGGAGGAAAAGGCATACGAGGTACAGGATAGCCTGCTGGGTGTACGCCAGGTTTGTGAGTTCCATTTGGCGGGCCAAAAGGAACAAAGGATTGCCCTGCGTTTTGGGGGGAAAATAAAATAAGATAGAAAGGTGTTTTAAGAAATCATCAGAGTTAGAGCTTAGTATACCTTTTCCTCTACCACTTCTCTTATCTGCTGGTACATTTGAACCCATGGCCCCAAAGCTAGATCCATGCATGACACCTTGACCACCACCAAGGAACAGTCTTCGATCATTGTAGATCTACTTACGAAGACAACACTAGTGAGTATTAAAAATCAGCATGCATTTCAGCAAAGATCGGGAAAAGGCAACTCACCTTTTTAGGCTTCTGAAATTGCACCATACTCTGCTTTAAGTTGTTTAATGGTCCCTCAACCAAGCATTCATGCTCCTAAACACATAAACTATGCATGGTTAACTTCAAAATTAACACCATACACATCATTTAGTTGAAGTACTCATGATACAAAAAAAATTATTATTTTATGGATGCAATGCCTCAGCTTACACCAGAAATAAACAAGTCTCCATCAGATCACTGTGTAATGGAAGGCTGTACCTTGTAATGCGTCAGCAAGCTATTCCAAAGTGGCTGCTTGCTTAAAACTTTAGGATTACCCAGAATAACGATACCATATCGTGCACGAGTTAATGCAACATTTAACCTGCGAGGATCATTAAGAAACCCAATACCCTGAAAGAGCATAGTTAAGGGCTCGCATCAGTTTACAGAAGGCACCAATAAAAGTTCCTCCACTGACAACATATATCAAAAGCATGTCAAAAATAAACAAATAATCAAATAGGCTTAAAGTCTCCATAGTGTGAAACAAACTTATGAAAAAGATATGAATGGCTATTTGTAGAATGAACATTATGACCAGACACTAGCTAAACCATGTGTGCCACATAATATTGTCTCCATCTCCACGAATAATACAGCAGAGAAGCATACCTGGTGCTCATTGCTTCTAACACAAGACAAAATAATGTAGTCTTTCTCTCGTCCCTGAAACGAGTCCACACTAGCTACCTGCAAAATGTACAGAACTTAAGCACAATAACCTTCAATATGATGGGTTCAATATACTATTTTACATGTTATAATGGCCAACCTCAATTTCCTTGTAAAGTTGTTGCCGGAGGGAACCATTCCTTGACATATAATTTACAATGTAAGCCCTCTGTCCTTCATAAGGTGTGATAACTCCAATCTGTGCGTAAACAATACATAAATGCATGCTGCTGCTGTTTCAATGGAGAAAAATTTAAAGCAAACTTGAGATGAACATAGACCTTATTAAAATACCTGGCTCGGGACAACACCGCTTCTTAAGAATGTTGTTACAATTTTTTCAACATTTGCAGCCTCAGTTCTATTGAGGTAAGATGTCCCACTGGCACTAATTTCTTCTTGTCCCATCTGCAGGAACTCGTTATGAATATGCATATAAGTAAGAAGAGCTTATGTGTACAAACATGAGATGGTTGTTCAAAACTACCTGCACATAGAAGAACATGGGCCGATTTGGGACAGGCCAAGGAAAATCAATTCCAGACGACTGTCTCTCATTTACAGTTACTCCATTCTGCAGTGTGCCTTCATAGAAGCAATTAGATGGGAACTCTGAGAGGCAAGGATGCATTCGATATTGGACCTGAAAGAAGAATTGATTAGGTAAAAGAACTATAAGTGATGATGAGAATTATTAGCTTTCACATAAAGAACATCTAACGGGTAATTGATATAACTTGTATTACAAAGCAATATCAAAATCAGATAGACTTCTAGAGTTCTTATCTTTAACTCATTTCAACTACTAACTGGACATGTAAATTTATCCTTGAACCCATTTCCACTATATTTTATCATCTAAAGTATTGAAGAAAGACAGCATGATAAGAATAAATTATGTCCCAGGTCCTCAGCGTATGTGTATTGTGTGCATCGTGTCGTGTTAGATCGTGTGGATCGAGTGCGTGAAGGCTAGTCACCATTGCTGTGTGAGGTCAAGCAATCTGAGATCAAGCAATCTGTCAGTGGAGACCTTGCTCCATGGTGTGTCCCTGAGCCCATAAAACCTGATGTAATCACCACCTCTATGAGCTGAGTAGAGTACAGCCATGGCTCGTCACCATTGCTGTGTGAGGTCAAGCAATCTGTGGGCAGTTCCAATATAGCAATCAGGTCAATTGACAGACCTTAGGAGCATCTGAGTCAAGTGAATTTAACTACCTGATACTTAGTGATTCCTTTTACAGTAACCATGCTATGTTGTCCTTAGCATCAAACATTATTTAGCCAAGTGCAACCTAGATATTTGAGTGCCTAACAAAGTATCCTGGAACTTGTATAATGTATATATTCTCAAAACAATTCTGAACGTTCTGAATTACAGGAGGTTATCCTTACAGAGAGCAATTAAAGAGGTTGGCATTCACGAAGCAGGATGGAACAGTGTAGAACTATTAAGGCACAAGATATCATAGGCAACAATTACCTGTAATCTGAATGGCTTTACTCCAAGGATAACAAGGCGTTCAAATAGAGATTGTGCTAAACCTGCACGAGCTGCTTTTTTGCACATGATTACTGGACCCAGTTGGCAGTGATCTCCAACAAGAACAACCTAAATAAAGCAAAGCTTATATAGATGATGATGAAATAAAAATTAATCAGCAATGTCATTGCTTTGTTACTGCTTATTACCTGTTTGACACCAAGCACCAGTGGAATGAGACACTCGGGCTCTGTTGACTGTGTTGACTCGTCAATAAGAACCTAGAAATAAAGTACAACATTGCCTCAGGATTACACAAGACATGAATGTTAAAGTGAACTGAAAACAGCATAGGGTATGTAAATTGTTATTACTTGGCGGAAACGGAAATTTGACAAACGGGGATCTCCAGCACCAACACAAGTGCAGCAAATGACATCAGCACTTTGCAGTATCTCTCTTTCAGTGGCTCGTTTTAGTGCCTTGTACTTTTTCTCATCACTGCTCGACAATTCACCTGCAAAAGTAGAATGAGTGTAAAGAACACTAAATAAACTTGTCAACTGTCACAACACAATAAAATAACACAGGCATATGACCTTGTTCATCTTTCAACTGTTGCAGCTTATGCAATTCGCTCTTGTCAGATGTATCAAGGTGCCGAACCTGATTAAACGAACAAGTACATAAGTAACATTCACAGCAAGGTTTTCCTCAAAAAAAAAAAACATTCACGGCAAGGTTATTTTGAAGCATGGAAGCAACCAGATTCCAATCAAGAATGTACCTGATAATGAAGCGTCAGATGCTCAACTGGAGATGATACAGCTTCTCTTGATTTTGCGCACAGCCGAACAACCTGAAGTACGCTATCACAGTTAGTATTTAAAATCACAAAATCAATACCTGGAGATCCAAAAGGTCTGTGAGAGATGGGAGCTTTTGATGTTTTTATAACGATATGATCTTTCAGGTCATGCTAAACACGCTTAAAGACAGATACAAATATCATTGTTAACTGGTTCAGTAACTCGGTGAATATCATATCCAACTGCCAGCCATGCTCACAATTAATCAAAACAGCTCAATAAAAACAAACCAAACAACTTTAACATACTCAACAGGTAGCAGAGAAATCAAAATAAAAAAATGGGAACTCTTGAAATTTTGAAATCACAATTATTGTTTACCTTGAGACCAGTTGAGCTAATTTTCTCTGCTAGCTGGTCAACGGCAACATTACTTGGTGCACACACAAGGACCTAAAGTTTTTGAAAAAAAGTGTCAAGGTTATACAATCTTCCCAAAACATATAATAAGCATACAAAATAACACTCTTAACCTACCTGCCCCTGTCCCTGTTTTGCCATGTGATACACAATTGCAGCCGATGTGACTGTTTTTCCAGTGCCAGGTGGACCTTGGATCAAGCTAACTGGTTTTTGGAGTACACTTTTAACTGCAAGGACCTGAACAGACACAACACAAACCCCAGAAGAGAACATTACATTTGATAAATATAATAAATAAACACAAAAATGCAAGGACCTTCATCATAAAAGCAGAACACTTGAGCAGCTGCACCCTATATATAGCTATGAATGAAGCATCAAAGTGTCCCAGAAAAAAAAAAGCACATATGACAAGCTAAACTGGATAAAATACTGAGCACTACTAACAAAATTTGCAATATATATATCATGTACCTGGGAAGCATTTAGTTCTGGAAGCCCTGGTGCACCAAAGCGCCTCGGTAGGGTATTACGTATAATTTGATGCTCCACTTCATGTCCCAAAAGGTGATGGTAGATGTACCTTCAAGAAAATGGTACAAGTTGCCAACAGTGAGCCAACCATGACAAACCCTTCAGAAAATTCATAGTATACAAGATTCCAAATACAAATACAAAGTTACTAAATTTTACTCAGAATTAAGAATACTCTCCAGATATGCATAATTAATGAATGCATCCTATTCCTCATCCAAAACCTTATCAGTTTATTTCATGCTTTCAGAGTCATTGAAGGCCTACTATCAGGGTCAACAAGTAATAGCAAACTAAAATAAATCAAGCACATGGATTTAATAATTAATTTCAAGGAATAAACATTGCTGATCAATCAAATTGTAGGTGTTGGAGATGTCATAAACCTGTCCAATGGCAAATCCTATGTTTTACTCAAAACATTAACATAAAAAACGCCAAAGCCTATACAGTATGTATGCAATGAACTCACCCACTGACACTTGTCTCATCGACAGCAAAAGTTTTCATCGCTCCTTGCATCCTATCAAAGCTGGTGCTCTTCCAAACGAAATCCACACTGAATCCAACATTTAATTCAGTGGGCACTCCCTGAAATTTTTGGGGAAAAATGTCAAGTAAGCTGAGAATATGCTGAGGGGAAACAAGAATTTCCTTTCTTATACCTGACTAGCACGAAGCTCAAGTGCAACCTCTTCTTGTGCGGTGAGTTTAATCTGAAAGAACAATGTCCTTAGCATGGGCAAAAAGGCAAAGAAATCCAAATATGTTAACAAAGAAGATTATGAATATATCTGTAGTATACGTACCACATGCCCCACAGATTGCCATGTTGGGTGTGCACTATCGCCAGGATATCTCAAGCGTAGCTCATCTCCAGGAACAAGCCTCAATTCATTATCTTCCTAAAATACATAATTTCCTATGTCAGACAACACAAACAAATGTCCTCTAGAAAGTATGCAAAGCAGAGTTGAAATAGTTCATAACAAATAAAAGTTTATTACATAAAGAAGGGTGAGCACCCAAGAATCCCATTGATTTAAATAAACAAACCTTTGGAAAGACAAAATAGGCCACACGCTTCTTGTTCAATCCAATATCCCACCGTACAGTCACATTATCCTTGCTCTGCGACTCTTTCATCATCTATAACATAAAAAAAGACAACTACATAATTCAGTTCTGTGATGGAAAATATAAAGAAAATGAGCTCTTAATGTATTAATCAGGAGTTCAGGATATATTACCTTGTCATAATCAGCCTCAAGCTTTATCAGCGGAGCAAAAACATTTTGATACTGGAAAAAAAAAGGAGTAAGCATCTTCTTGTTACTTATTAGCATACTATGCTAAAAGGCAAAGATTTGGACAGCTGAGACCATGATTAAGCATCAATAAGAAAATATAAATAAGCTAAAGGAAAAGACGTGGGCATGTTAAACTTTATAAAATTTCAACCTGGTAAGCATCCTCATACTTCAAAACCACTGGTTGTGGTTCATCATCTACACCAGGCTTTTCAAGATCTTCAAGGGCAGCATCAGGATTAGTCTTCCAGAGCTCTTCCACTTTGTTAATTTGCTGAGCACTAATTTGACGAGCTCTCAGCTGCTCCTGTTCAGAGGGAATCTGGAAGAAAACAAATTGTTCAGTTGTCACGAAGTAAATACCAGATAAGCAAAAACACCAGCTTGGAGGACAAACAGAAGAAAACAACTTGATAAAAGCTACTTGCCTTTACAAGCCAGGACAGGAAACACCTATCGTCAATAAGAGGACACCACTGGCTTAGATCCCAATTCATATCCTTTAGTGCATTAACATTCAAACAAGGCTCTCTGCACAGAAGAACAACAACATTCTCCGATTTTGCTGAGATAAATCCAAGAAGAAATACATTCCGACAACCACAATTATAGCATTCAAGAATTGTCTCTCCCAGAGGGCTATCCTTGTGAAGGCACACTTCCTTATGCTTTGCCCTAACCTGCACCAAGGAAAAAAATATATATTTTTGTCAGTCTATTGGAATATATACTTTTTTATTGATAGCATCATCTTTCTAAAACAGGCAAAAACAGGTAGATTCTTGCATAGAAAGTGTGCTAGCCTTCCCCAATCTTTATCCTGTTTATATATACATAAAGCATGTTGACTAACACAGACAGCAAGTAATTAATATAACTGAGTAATGCATCCTTATGCTAAACCTAGAATAGCAAGGTTATTACTGGAAAACTATAGAGCAACTCCTTCCAATAGATTCACAATGTTTCTATCAAGGATCAAAACCAACTTATGATACTCATGAAAGAAACAAAAAAAAAAAACTCTTTATTGAAAGCCTTAAGGCTGAAATACATTTAATTCATGAATGAACAACGCATTTTCACTGTCACACTTCTTTATTTATATTACTCCTATAGTTCTAGGCGTCAAAACACTCTGTATTGTTCAAATATCAGTAACTTCAGGTAGCATTTTCAGTCGGAACATAAAAAACAACACGAGGCACAGATGCTATTGTACATAATATCGACATAATCAGCATACAATAAAAAGGGTAACTCGCAACAGAACACATTTCATTTCAGTGAATATCCAAATCAGAAAGCACTTAGATGCAAGATAGGCTGTTGTTATGTTACGTTGTATTGCCAAAGGTAGCACACCATGTACTTCCATCAGTTACTGGACTTATTTCACGAACAAAGATACCATGTGATACAGTCTTGCACCATGTTTTTGTGGCGTTGTGGCGTCTCATGGCGTTTGACCCCCCACATGGTGCCTAGGCACGTGTGGCAGATGCCTCGGTGATGCCACACACACTGGCCGAGGTGCCATAGACAGGTGTGTAGAAATATAAAGAAAAAAAAAAGAGACGAGTGAGGCATAGACTGACTGTTGGGCTGCAATTTTCGGGCCCAGCCAGCCCACCTCAGCTCCCTACTTGCCCTAAGCCCCCCACTTCTTCCCTCATGTACACAGCCAAGCCGCCGCCGCCATGGCAGCTCTTTCTCCCTCTCCTTCTCTCATGTTGCACGACCTAGTGCCGCCGCCTCTGATTGCTCATCTCTAGAAACCAAATCGCATCAAGGATTAGCAAAATCAGCAGCTAATGTCCTCCTCTTCCCTTCTGTATCCTCAATTTCAATGGAATTGTACTAGGACTGAACAGCAGCAGCCATGGACGCATTCTTCGACACCGGCCATCTAATCTTGCCACTGGCCTTCCATCGCCATCAGTGGTACCTTTCCCCATCCACACTAATATTTCCACCCATCCTTTTGATTTACTGCTGCTTCTCACACCTAATTGCGCCTAGGTGACGAAATAAGCACTTTGGTGTGGCGACCCCAACACAATGGACCCTAGGAGCGCAACGACACCTAGGCGACGACTACGCAACGTCACAGAAACGTGGCTTGCACCCAAAACAGCCAGTTCTCATCCTAAATTACTGAAACTGTGGAAGGGAGGTTTTTATGGCAGTAAGGCAACCAGTGTATGCCTAGTTAAATTAAGTGAAATATTGTGAACTGTGTCATTCTAAATCAATATTCTAAGAGAATTAATTGGACATAATTCATCAGTAACAATAACAATTTTCTACCAGATAAAATTCTAAGTCTCTTTCCACAGCAATCCAAAATGATCGTCAGGATTAAAGAATTTAGCCAACTATACACACCAATCAGCATTGGCCATAGAGCATGTAGAATCAAGCTATAGCTAACGCAATCAATTCAATTCAATGTGATCATCAGTATATTACCTCCACAGCCCTAACCACTTACACACTACCAAATTGTGCAGCTTCACCCTGCTGAACTAATATTTGGCTAACATAAAACTTAGTGCAGCCCACACAACCTTCTTGCAAGGGCACAAAATACTAGAACCATAACGAAGCAGAAGGATTTCTTAGACATAGTATTTGTCAATTTGGTTTATCAGCACATAACCTAGTGAAGAAATTAAGCTGAGTCTAACTAAAAACTAAGATAGGTATAATGGGCCAAAGTAAGGAGCCAAACCAGATGGTTAACAATGTGTGAGCCGGACGTGTTGCCCCGCGAGTTGCAGAACCACTTGCGGCAGGACGGGACGTTGCACCTCGCCACACACGCGGGATTGTGGATCCCACAGTACCGGCAGGCATGCTCGACGAAATCTCCCTTGCCGTAGTCGTACCCGTCCTCCCCGGTGCCAGCTCCAGCTGGCTCCTCGAAGCTGAGCGCGGCAACCCCCGCCGCAAGCCCGTCGGCCGCCGACGAGCGCGCTTTGGAGGCGGACCTCGGTGAGGGCGAGGAGGAGGAGCCCGGGCGGGCGGGGGCGTCCTGCGGTGCGAGATCGGCGTCCGGTGAGGCCGCGTCGGGGGGTGGGGGGGGCGGAGCCGGCCAGGACGAGGACGACGCGGCAGCGGGGCCTGGGCCGGGGGCCGGGGGCAGCGGCGCGGATCGAGGAGGCGGCTGGGAGAGCTCCGGGAAGTCGGGGTAGTCGAAGTCGTCGCCCTGCGTATTGAACTCGAGGAAGGTGTAGGCGTCGCCGGCGGCGGTGGCAGAGGGGTCCGGCTGCGAGGCCGTCTCGTAGAGGTCGGCCGCGGCGGAGGAGGGCGGCTGCGTCGCCATCCCCGCCTAGGGTTAGGGTTTTGCCGCGGCGGAGGGGACGGGGCGAATCGGGACGGGAAGAGGAAGGGGGAGAGGGGAGAGAGAGAGAGAGAGAGAGAAGGGATGGTGGTGAAAAGGGGGGGTTTTGATTTGACCGTGGTGTTGGAGGAGGAGGAGCGGTTTCGTCTCGGCTGGTCTCGTGATTTGGGGATTCGGCGGGGGGTGCACGAGAGGAGTGGGCGGAGACCGGCAGGTAAAGTCTACACGAAACTACGACGATCGACAGATATACATGGCCAAACGGCGGCCCGGCCCAGGTGTTAAAAGGTCCGGCACGTTTTATTTCGGGCTGGTGTGGCACGCGGGCCTTTTTGAACCGTGCCGAGGCAGCCCATGGACTCATGCATCAGCCCATGGCATGACATGAAAATGTGTAATTGTGTCAGGCCGACGCATTAGGCATGACAGCCCATCTAGCACACAGACCCATCTAAACAAGTAACAAAGAAATTCAGTGTTAAATGTTACAAAAACAAAGGGGAGAAGAAAATTTGAACACAAGACCTTAGAGAAATGAAAAAGGGACCCTATCACCAGACTACAACATCTTATTTGATTTACAATAAACTATAAATATATTTAATATAACTAAAACGGCCGTGCCGTGCCGCCCATCGGGCTGCTCCTCCAGCCCAAGCACGGCCCGGTGCATCGAGCCGGGTTGGCACGGGCATGAAATGTTTCGAGCCAGGTCATGCTCGGACCGGACCAAAAAATTCGGGCTTCATGTCCGTCCAATTAGCCCAGCCCGTTTGGCCACCTATAGACACTGCGAGCGAGTAGAGATGGGCCTCCTATGTGGGTCCATCTTCAAGGCTCGGACCGGGCCAGACATCTAGCCCGTGCTTACGAACATGTCTCTTGCAACCCATGTGTCCTGCCTCCTGGCGCGATTAAACAAGAAGATAGCGCGGGTATGTGGTAGCAAACTTTTTTTGTTCAAGTCTCAAAAGAAACTTTTTTTTGTTCAAAATTTTTTAGAAACAGGAATATTTAATGTTTCAGCTGCTGCATCGATAAATATATATGCTATGCATTATTATAAAGACTAGAAGCCAAACGCTCTAAAAAAAGTGAGGTTCAAAGGCAAATCTTCTACGACATAGAATGAAAAAAAGAGCTCAAATAGCTCATCGTCATCCAAATTTCAAAAGAAATATTTCTATCATGACATTATTGTATGTTGCTCGTAACTGCCTAAAAATATAATATTACTTTTTTCATACAAATTAAAAGTTTATATCACAAAAGTTTCAAAAAAAGTTAATATCACAACATTCATGCTATGTTCATGCAGAATCTACTTGTGCAACAAATCATTTATCGCAATATTTTAAAAACATTATCATCTACATTACCAGAAAATATGATGTACAACACACAAGAACACAATCTCCAACATTGTCTTAGGCAACATTGAAAAACGTCGCCTGTAAAACTCATAAAAAACGTTCATATATTATTATTAATGTTGCGGAAGACTTTTCTTAAAAAAATGTTGAGCCGGATGTTTTTGAACTCTGAATCCTTATTTTGAATAAAGTTCACCGAACATACCATTTGTCGAGCTTCGACCAGAACAACACAAGATTTGCAGTCTCTCTGTAATTGAGGTTCCCTTCAACCTCCTACTGAAAACAAGTTGCTAGCAAACAACGTAAAATCAGGTGCCTTGAGAGAGAGAGAGATCTGTGACTTAAGCGTGTAAAAGAGGACGTCCTCTCGGCGTGTTTAGTCCTTTCAAGTTTCAACAGGGTTGCTATAAAAGAAAAGTTTCAACACGGTTGCCTTCTTCACTCAATAGATCCGATCCTAATTCTCTTTGCCGATCGATCAGCATGGTGATACAAAAGCTATGCGGTGGAGTAGGATCGCATATAGTAGTGATATAAAGTACTAGAGTTATATTTTCATATTAAAATTAGAGTTTTGGATCAATATAATGGCATGCAAAAATGTGTTGTGCTAGAATTTTTCCTTTCATGGATAAAGCACCATATTTGGATATGGCTCTGGACGCGTTCTAGAATTTTGTACGAATGCAGCACAATGGAGTATGCTGAAAACTGTAGCACTGCTCACACATTTTCGACTGCGTTTTTTTTTTCGTCAATTTTTTTTCGACTAGCGTTGTTTGTTGCACATGGCGCGAAAGCTGGTTATGTTCCATTTCTCGAGTCACTGAAAGAACAGTATGATATAATACTATGATTAATGTTGTTTAAAAAAATGATATGATTAATGCAAGTATCATGGTTGGTTGAAGACTGTAATGATGCACCAACTCCTACTCATGTATCTACTTGACCATGGCGGATTGAATCTTTACATCTTTACAAGAATTAAAATCTTTTGATACTCAAATATCTGTAGATAACATTCGGCTATTGCCAGGCAGGCTTTATTATAGCTTACAAAATTTTCAATAATGTCTAGTACACCATAGCAGACAGGACATATGCTAACATCAACAAGATAGAGATAAATATAAGTTCGACAAGAACCAATCACTAGCTCTAATAGCCAATTGGAATGGTAGTAGTTTGCATGCCAACCCAACTATACACTTGCTAGCTTAGTCCACCGAAAGAAAAACACTAGAAACTCATTAAAACGTATCTTCCCAACACAAATGGTATTTGGTCCGATCACTGAACCTACTCAGATAAGATTCACTGGAGACAATCAACTCTCCTTCCTGAGATAAGTAGCAGAAGGAACACATTCTGACGCAATGGGGTCATGATATCTTGAGCAGTGAGTGACTGGAACTAACAACTGCATCCCCCAGCCTGCGCCTGAGACTGGGCTGAGTTCGCATTGCCAGTCCTCAAGTTCACGTCAACCATGTCTTCCTGCTTCGCTGATGACAAGGTCTCCATTCCAGGAAGTGCAGCCGCAATCTTACGGAACAGCGCCTGTTCACAGGATATATTGATGGTTCATGGAAAAAAAAATAAAAATCAAGTACACCAAACATTACATGCACGGTGAAGCATCTGCCCTTCCCAAATAAACCAAAACTTTTGGACTGCAGACAAAAGTTTAGCGCTCTAAAGCTATTCAACCCAACTTGAAAGACCAAGAGAGACATGTAAAAAAATTATCTATTTCTACCTTAATGTTGAAACCAGCTTTAGCACTGGTTTCAATAAACATCACACCGAGGTCCTTTGCCTTAGCTTCCCCTTCCTCTATTGAGACTTGCCTGTTTTATAAGAAGTCAGTAAGTCAAAGAACTTGAGCAAAATATGGAAGCAAAACAGCTCTTCAAATTTCATTAAGATCTCACAGAAGGTGGACCGAAGGAGGTACTGCTTATGTTCTTAAATATATAACATTTAAGGACAGCAACATTCTGTTGGCCTAAATGTCATATATTTAAGAATGGAGAAATTGGTAGCTAACAGAAAATTGTAATGTGTTAAAAGAGCATAAAAGCATCAGTGTATCAGTGTATGTCATGTTACAGTTCAAGTTACAAAAAAAGGGGGTATTTGCCTATTTGGCAGTAAAATACAACTAATACCCATAAAACATATAAGGAAATGCAAAAAGTATTCAAAAACCTCAATGCCTATGTAACTGCAAATCCTAAAAGTCAAGATTTTGTGTTTTTTTTTGCAAGTCAAGGTTCTGAATGTATCCACGTCATTCCAAGCAGTCACATGGCAAAAGCAGCAATAAGCAGATAACTGAGACAATTGTAATGTAAAAATTGCTTATTGCAGCAACAAACATCATGATGACACCATATTCACACCCTGCTCAATTTGGGTTTTATATCATAGCTTAGGTGCAGCAGAAATGAACAACATATTTGCCAATGAGAGAACATGCCATGCATAGAGCAGTACAATGTTACATCGTGTTGTAGCCTATGGGTCAAGTTGAGCAAAAAAGCAAACTGAATAAAAGCAACAGGAGAATGTACACAGTTCAAAAAAATTAATTTCATATCTCATCAAGATGGCCACAGGGTACATTTGTCAGGAGATTACTCACATAATTTAGGAACCATATCCAATTTAAAATTCCAAAAGTCCAAGGATAGTTTCTTATAATTAGATTAACAGTGTAAATGAATAACACAATCAAACTGGCAATTTCAGTACATATAGCAGCAACATTACGAAAGTGAACTGAGGAGAACTTATCTTATATAAAAGAAGTTCGAAATGGAATTACTGTGACTAAAGTGCATTCATCAGCATAACATTTCACCAAACTACCCAAAAGATATATAGAAAATAGATAACAGCAGAGTTACCACCCACCTCTTGTCGACAAGGTCGGTTTTGTTCCCAACAAGCACAATGATAACATCGCTTCCCCTCTCAGTGCGGACTTCCTCTATCCACTTTGAAGTATTCAAGAAAGATTGCCTGCCTAAAACATGAAATGGACAAGATAAGAATGGATATAGTTATAAAACTGCCCTTAGTTATAAAAATACCTACGGTGAAGTATCCAGACAATGTTGCAACATTCCTAATGTTGTTATGTCTGACATCAAATCTTACAAAATAACTATGTGCTACATCCTGGTAGATTTTACAAGCAACTTATAAAGAAAATGGATATACACACAGGAAGAAAAAGATAGATTACTTGCAACATCAAATACAATTACAGCAACTGAAGAGTCTCTGATATAGCTTGGAATCAAACTCCTGAAACGTTCCTGACCAGCCGTATCCCTGTAAAGAAATGGAAAGAAATTCTCAAGTAGATCTAAAAGACAAAGATCACTAACCGATGCAATAATAAAAGCTGTCACCATACCAGAGTTGGAGTCTCACAGTTCTATCCTCAAGGTACATTGTCTTTGATAGGAAATCAATACCTATGGTAGCCTGCATGCAAACAAACAAAACTTTAGCAACAAGCAACCCTATCAAACTAAGATATGCAATAACAAACAAAATACTAACTTCTGTTACGGAAAATGAGTTTGAATTGCAAACATTAGTAAGAAGTCATGAAAAACAAAACAACTCAACAACCATGAAGTCTTCACAATTCAGACTGTACACTGCCTTTTGAAGGCCGATCTATTCATGATGGCTCATTACATGCAGAACTTCGCAAGGAGCCAAGACCCGTGATATCATGGAAGTTCCCTGTCAGACTAGCATTCAAAACAGAAAAGTTGCTGAGCCTTACAATTACATCCCAAGGGCAAATTTCAGCAGCATGCCATTCCATTCGCATCCCAGTTGAGGTCCCAATACACTCACTAGCTCAGGGTTCGGCATCAGGGCACAACATCCGGGAATATCCCATCATACAATTACCAGCGGATCACTTCCTCACAACAAAGGCTAAAAAAAGCCAAATCACACGTATATTCTAAAAAAGGCACCACGTGCTACGCTGTAGAGTGCAGGCAGAGACCAATAACAGCCTGGATTGGGGCGGCAAGTTCATCGGACATTTTTAAATAGCACTTTACGACAGCTCAATTTTTTCGTATATAAGGGATCATGAGCATTCCGTCACAAGCAATAAGAAGTTACATGAAAAAAAAATGAACTGCCACGATCCAATCCAGCGCAGAGGAGATCCGATCACTCGCTCCGAATGATCTCGACCCGCCGGCCGGCGCCGGATCTGATACGTCTGATCGGATCCAATCGAAAAACCCAGCCCCCAGCGCGGCGAGATCAAACGAAACGGACAGCACAAGCGGGATCGGAAGCGAGGCAGAAGGATGAAACGGGGGTTCGCACCTGGTAGGTGTTGTCGAACTTGTCGTACATGAAGCGGGTGATGATGCTGGTCTTGCCGACGGACTGGTCGCCGAGGAAGACCAGCTTGTACTTGGCCAGCGCCGACACGGGAGCCATCTCCGCCTCCTCCTCTTCTCCCTTCTCCGGCGGCGAGGTCAGGTCAGATCGGATCCGGCAGGCGGGCGAGTGGGTGGGGGGCGAGACGGGAGGGGAGGATCTCGCTGGTTGGCTCGCGCGGTCGGCGGGTGCCCGTCCGCTCCTTGTGTCTCTCGCTGGCGAGTGTTGCGCTCGGCTCTTCCCCTTCCCCTGGGTGGCCTCCGAGATTGGTGCCTGCCGTTTATTAGCGCTAGCGGAGGAGGCCGGAGGGGGAGATGGCACGAAAGCCTTCTGTTTTGTTTTCCGAAATTAAACACGTACTAGCAAATTGCGTGTGCGTGTGCGTTATGACGGGTATTAAAAACAACACATATATCTATAACATATACGATAAAAATAGTAATAATAAAATTTTATTAACAAGTTGAAACAAATAAGAATTATACATTTCTAAACTAATAAAGGACGAATGACATAACTAGTTTTATCATATGACACAGCTACCTAACCAACAATTTAAAGCCTCTACTTTATATAAACCACCTCTATCTAATCACAAAATATATATAAACCTAAAATATATAAAATTTTTTATACTTATTCCTTCATAAACTTTCACTCATTCTTACACTTTTATACTGTTTTTTTTTACCCGTGTGCCGCCTAACTCCTGCCTGTACCCGCCCGCAAATCACGCCGCCCTCCTCCTTCCTTCCCCGATCCCGCATCACTGCTTCCCTCTCGTTTTCCACTCAACTGCGGAAACCTAGGCCCACATGCCTCCCTCTCTCTCTCTCATCGGCGCCGCCTCAACCCTACCCTTGCACCCTCCTCCGTCGGATTCCGCCGTCGCGCGCCGCCCCCGTTGCCTCCTCACCAGCAGCCTCCCGACACGCGAAGTGTGAGACTCAGCGACGGCGCTCGAAAGGCCGTGACATGCTCCCCGTCGACCTCACGCTCTCCTCCTCGCCGCGGTCGCCCTCTTCCTACTTGCCGTCGCGCATGGGTTCAGTGGCTTTTCCTACCTCCTCGACTGCGGCGCCTCCGCCCGCATCACTGATCGTCACGACCTGCACTGGGACCCTGACGCACCCTACGTCTACGCAAGCTCCCCGTGCGAGCTTGACCTATCGCTGTCGGACGGCGGCGGCTTCCTCGACCCCACGCTCGTCACGCTCCGCGCCAGTCCCCAATGTTGAAGATTTTGAGGTCAAAGGAGGAGGATCTGCCACATCCTGCCATCATCCATTGGGAGGGCTGCATCGAGGACCCATGGGGGTTCATACTAGGACTTTGGAAGACGAGATGAGTGGCACCGGCCGAGCATTGCGAGGTACACGTCCTGACCTCCCGTAACTTGCCTTCTTGCTGCATTGACGTTGCAACTGGGTTGCTCCAGCATGATTGGCGCAGTGACCAGGGGATCTGCTCATATAGGCCAAGCCGCTCCAAGTACCATATTCATTTGCTTGTGCCATTAGTGCTAATTTTTCAGATGATGTATGGTTAGATTACCCATTTTTCCATAGTATTCTGACCAATCTGATGCTTATAACAGTAGGGGAAGGCTCATTGAGTGACTCAATTATATTATATGCAAAACATGGAGCCGCCAGACATGTTGTGGCAATGCTACTTCTTCAACGGATGCGGGGACTTGCCGGCACAACATGGAAGCAGTGGTGGGGATCACTGGATCGACGAGTGCTGAGAAGGAGGTTCCTCAGGCTAGGTATGGCTTGTTTTGCATTGGGTTTCACAAGCATGTTATTTGAACTTTGAGGGGTTTTTTATTCGAATTTTATTCCACTTGTGTTTTGTTGCAACAGTGCGGTGAAAGAATACTTGTAGCTACATAAGGTTACCATATGATAGGAAGTGTCTAGCTTGTCTTGAAATGTTGCTTCAATTGATTCCATTATATAGATTTCAACAGTGAAGATGAAATGAAGCAGCTTAGCATGTCGACTGATTTCTTAGTGCAGCTATCAGATGGCATTTTTGTGAGGGTAAACTACTATCATCTGCGTGTAACTAAGATACCCCTTCGACATTATAAAGTTGGATTTACTTTTGCAGAGAGAAGCTGGCTTGTCATTTGCTACATTTTCTCACCAGGCAGTAGACTTCATATTGGGTAAGTTACATCTGTGCTCTTAAGTGGCTGATGAATCCTATTCATTTTGTTTTTGTGTCTCTAAAGTTTGCACGACTACACAACATGTCTGCATTAGTGCATATTGATGTGAAAGAATTTACTGTTATCAAGATTCTCCAACGCTTTACTATCACTATGTGCTTCCTGTATATATTTGAAAGACCCACCTCAAAAAACATTATAGAGTAGGGCATTCAACTCTGAAGTTGATAGACATGTGTTTTTTTCGCTTCTAATGTCAATATGTCACCAACAGTATATTGATTGTATTCCTTCCATTTCGTCTTTTATTTTGCAGGATTACTTGGCCTCTCTAATCCCCAATTCTCTATTCAGCACCTGTTTTCTCCCTCTTGCAGTACCCTTTCTCCCTTTCTGTAACTTCCTGGTCAGCACCTTAATTCAATCTAATTAAGCCCAGTGGTGCCAGTGTGACGTGCTTTGTTTAGTTAAGGTCAGGAGATGACGTTCTGTAGCCATCCAGTACCTGTACTGATTTATATTCCTCTTCTTAACACAGTGCCTCGAAATCCTGCTGGTAATAATATAAACATGCATACATCATCATGGTAATTGTAGGATGTCATGGGGTCTTTCATTTTCAATGGATAAACATGCTAGGGAGCACTCTCTGTTGAACTGAACTGTCATTCTGTCAAACAACTTCTCTGCTAATCTATTATTTCTGTAGTTTTTTATGGTTAGGCTGCTATGTTTTTGTACTGTTGAATTGTATTCCAATGTAAAAATAATGTTTCCACTTTCATATATAGTTTTGCCTATTTTTCTTAAATAATTTTATTTAGGCTCTTTCCATTTTGATTTTTCTGTGTATTTTAAGGGTGATGAAATTCAATCCAAGTTCCATACAAAGGACATATCAAAGGAAAATCATTTAAGCTATGGCTACTAGATCACATAAACTTGAACAAGACACTTGATGAGAGTTCTTTTGGTGGTTAATTTGTTGCCGGACTACTATGCTCTAGAAATTAATTTCTTTTCTCTTTTGGATGTTTTACAGGGTTCTATAACATGCAAGAGGCGCTAAAACAGATGTCGGGTTTTTATGGCTGCAAGGGCTTCTAAGACGGGAGAAGTCCTGATGCTATCTCTAAAGCAAGATTGATATCCTGCATTGATGAGCTGACAGAGAAGATCAGCATAAGGGTCAGGCAAATCAAGGCCTGCCTTTTGGTGATATTTGGTTGTGTACAGAAGGTAGCCAATTATAGAATCTTTCATTTATGCTATGATATTTTTTATTACAAATTTGTTGAAGGTCAGTCCTGTCCAAAAATCATTTCTATGTTATTTGTATTTTTAAAATCTACTGCTTTCAAATGGGA
The DNA here is from genome assembly GCA_030378355.1 of Eleusine indica. Lineage (NCBI taxonomy): Eukaryota > Viridiplantae > Streptophyta > Magnoliopsida > Poales > Poaceae > Eleusine > Eleusine indica. The sequence goes on from CM059500.1 coordinate 35,618,506, forward strand.
CTTTCCACTACAATTTACGTGCTACAAATGGTTTAACCTATGATACTGTCATCCATTTAGAATATTGTTATGCTTTCCCAGGTGAGGGATGAGCTCGAGAATTTGCTATGACAGAGAAATTACTTATCATTATTTCAGATGGTGTATCAATAGTGGAAGCTCTGATGGCAAATGTTGTTGCTACGGAGAAGGAGAGGGGTATCTTTGAGTACCATGCCATGCCTTGCTAACCGAAAGTTAATCTCCTTATTTCTCCAATTTTCTTGGACCAAAGTAATTATGTGCTCATTCTGTACGAATGTTGGAGAGGCTGTTGGACGTGATGGAGTGAGTACAACAACACGAGGAAGGAGGAGCAAGAGAGAAAGGAGCAAAGGGTACCAAAAATCATGGGGTGCTGGACGTGCTTGTTGTCTGATAATGTCTGTGATGTTGTGTTGTGCAAAGAAGAGAGGAAAAAACTAGAAGGGGAAGGAAGGAAGGAAGATGTAAGGCACAAGGTAATAGACTTCTTTGTCCTTTTGTCTGTGAAAAGCAATCTAAAATGCTATTTTGTGGAGCAAGTTATTAATAACTACTTTTTTTATCAGCAGTTATGTGGATATATTATTTGCATCATCATGATAATTGTAGGATGTAATGGGGTCTTTCATTTTCAATTGATAAACATGCTAGGGGAGCACTCTCTGTTGAACTGAACTATCAAGCATCTTCTCTACTAATATGTTATTTGTGTAGTAGTGTATGGTTAGGCTGCTATGTTTTTGTACTGTTGAATTGAATTCCAATATAAAAATAATGTTTTCACTTTCATTTTGTAACTATATTGCAAAAAATGTTGGATGCATTTTCTGCCAGGCACATATATATATATATATAGTTGTGCCTATTTTTGAATTACTTTTTCTTAAATAATTTTATTTAGGCTCTTTCCATTTTTTTTGTGTATTGTAAGGGTAGCTGCTGCTTTGTACAATTTTTATGTGTCCCCGCAAGTACTTCCACATGTATAATCAAAATACATTATGCATGACTGATGACTCTAAACCAGCAAGCATGATTTGAACTAATCATTTGCTTGCCTTAAAGAAAAAAGAGATGTTTATCTGTCTGGTTAGCAAAAAAGGAAATGAAAATGTATGACAGTCGGTTAGAGCCATCGTTATGCTCTTTATTGTTGATTTTTTTTTATCTTTTCTTTTTACAGTGTGGCCCTTTGAGATCTAAATCCTTATATTTTGGTAATAAGATATCCATTGTTATCCCTTTTAGTGTTGTGGGTGAACTAAGTCTTTCGTATTTCAATATATTCAAAATTAATTTTATGCCCTATTATATATTTTGTCTCTTCAGTATTCTTACTCGAAGGTTATCTTCTTTATCTGGCCCATTGCTTTTGGCCCACATCTCAGTTTAGCGATTAATGATTTTCTTTTATGTTCAGGTAATATATTAGACATGCAAATAATTGCTTTGTCTGGCTATCAGTTGGGCTATTAGCTACAAGTCTGATTGGCATATTTTTTTACCATGTTTGTTGTACTGAAAAATTTCTTCATTCTTCCTTATCCAACAGTTTATTTGTTGTACTGGGTAAAGAATTTGAGTTCTAAGACCAGCCAATATGCTTTTTTTACATGATTCGCTCATCCTACCACTTCTGTTATTTTCCTATAATAAGAACAGGTGTTTTTATTTTTTTGAAGAAACTAGGCAGTGCTTTATTAAGAACTAGACATGTCAACGATTTGTGTAATCCTGTCATGCCAACATCAGCCTTCTATTTATCAAATTTTGATTGATTTCACATCATTTTACACATTCTCTAAGTGTGGTTGTTAATTTTGTGTGTAGTATGCCAAGAAAAATATCAGTAAAAGTTTAATTCATCTATTTTGATATTTTTGCTTTCTCGCAAACAAAATAGTATTGCTTTCAAATTCTCTAAGGTGCTGATAACGCAGACACTTGATAATATAAGAATGATTCAAATTTAAGTTGAATTATTACATTATTAAGGCGATTGAAGTGCAGCGGAATGATACAAGTTCAAGTTTGTTTTGAAAAGCAGCGGAATAATGATAAGAAAATATGAGCTCGACGATACAGCATAGTGATGATTCATGCCCGAAGAACTATCACCCTAGCAGCACACACAGTCACTACGGTGGTAGGTCAGACTCCCAGTAGGCAGTTCAACCCTCAGGGACCTGTATGTCCCAAGGCAACACATCTACAGGCAATTCTATCTCTTCAGTACCTGAACACAACAGAGGCACAAAGTCTAAATACTAATTACTTAACAAGACTTACCCGTCAAAGGAGTAGACATGCATTGGCTCTAATAGGGTGGCTTGTTTGAAAAGACTCGTACTAAGCTACCTATTATTTTTATCAAGTTTTAATTGCCAATTTAATTGAGTTGAGCAGAAATGTAACTTTAGTGATAGCATGAGATAATAACACAGTACATAAAGTAAGTACAATATAAGAGTAGTAATAATAATAATCAATAATAACCAATAAAATCCATGTTCATAGTATCATGTGCAACTACGTGACGATTCAGTGATCAAGCGGTACTCTTTACTGCGAGTGACAGTAATTGCAATCAATTTACACCAGTTGAAAAAACCCGAGATACATGACACATACGCACCAATTAAGGTCGTATATGGCAACCTTTCGCAATAAAAGAACTTACACCTCAGATCGGATGTGGTGACATCGAGTGGGCATGCCGTTCTGTCAATAGTATTTCGTGGTATGAACCGCCCACTCTAGCAGTAGAAGGGTTAATAACCAATGCACCTTAACCGATCCTATTGTAAGTAATTTTTAATGTTATATCGGTTTACTAGTGTTCATAAACTAGCATGCATTCGGTACTGTTCAAAACTTGATCAAGGGGCCGACCACGGACGGGTCCTAGGGTGGGCCAGGGCTACCGCAGCCCACACCCATGTGTTGCTGCAAACCTACACATGCATAATCCATGCCTGAGCATACATCAAAATTAAACTTCTTTTATAAGTTCAAATTTAATGATCAAGTCATCCCTTAGTAATAATATCTACCGTGACTATTATTTACTAAGCATAGCATTATAGTATCGAGCCTACCAGAGTTCTAATCATAGTAGTATAGGTCATTTGGGGTAACATGTAAGGTGGGTTTCAAACAACTCCTATAACCTAGTGCAACAATAAACTTAGACACTGGTAATATTATAAACTAGCAAAACTTTAACAGGCGAATGCAAACCGGGGCTTACCTGGATCAGCATAAGTGTTAGCAACTACAGTAGACTCCTACTCTCTGGACTCCTGGTTCTGCTGGAAGTCCGGCTCCTGCTCCTGAGTGTCGTTACCTATATATGAACAATGGTTTAATGATATAGTCGTAACACCGTTACATGCAATGATATGATGGATGCATGATGTCTTTAGTGTTTGAGTGATAACATTGTTATTAACATGTTCTAGAGGCCATATGTTTTAGATAAGTAAGTTAGGTTTTTATTAATTTATGTGTATTAACCATTTAAATAGGGTTATTATAGTTTTATGATGCAATTAAAATAGTAAACAAGTGATTCTGGACTTGAGTGATTTATCATGAACAGAGACATATATGAGCATCATTTTAGTTAAGTTACAGCTTCTGGACATTAATACTTTATTTACTAGAATTTATTCAAGTTAAAGCATTAAATAATTATAGAGTATGAAATGTTGCAAAATTAACTTAACCAAAAATCAGGGTGATGTATTAAGATGAAATAACAGTGCAAAAGATTAGAATGAATTTGCATTTCTAGAATTTATAAGGATTTAATTGGCATTTGCATAAGTTAAATTAATTATTACAAATAATTGGACAGAAGTAGCTTGCTATCATTTTTATAAAATAGAGCACATTTGTATGAAACTAACAAACTTGGTTTGAGGTTCATTGGATTTGGGATGAATTTACTATGATTTTTGGAAGTTTAACTATATTTTCTGGGTTTTCTGATAATTTCCTGGGATTGATATTAACCAGTCAGCGCCGCGTGGCAGCCACATAGGCGCTAGTCGGCAGCCAGCTCGGCGGCAGTCAGCGCCAGTCAGCGGCGCCGGAGAGCGGCGGCGCGCGACCGGAGGGCTCGCTGTCGGCGGCTACAGATGGCGAAAGCTCGCCGCGGGAGCGGGGAATTGATGCGCATGCTGAGGCGGAGGGTCTGGTGAGGTTCTCGAAGTGGGAAACTTATCGGAAATAGGTCGGCGACGAGTAGTGGTGGAAGGCTGAAGTCCGGCGACGTCGCGATTTAGCTAGGAGGCAGCAAATTGCACACGGCTTGGTCCTACAGCATCACGACAGCTTGGTGATCATCGGCATGTCGTCGGCTTTCGTCGCAGGAGACCGGAGCATAGGGCTCGTCGGTGAGGCGGCTCGGGTTCGATGGTGGTGGAGGAACGACGGCGGGGGAAAAGCGGAGCTGTTCTTTGCTTGCACCAAGAATCAGAGAGGCAAATAGTCAGAGGGGTGCGCCAGGTACTTGCGCGCATGAGCGAAGAAGAATAGGGCAACGAGGCTCACCGAGAGCAGCCAATTTTGGCCAGCAGTGGTGGAGGTCGCCGGAGGTGCTCGGCTCTGAACTTCCTTCGATTCAGCCAATGTGCACGAGGATTTGGCTAAACCCGGGCAAGGGAATGCAGAGGGGGTTCTCGCGCGATGGCTTGCAGCGTTGGCTTTGGCCGAGAGGCACTGGAGAGGGGTGGAGCTCGAGCTTGATTTAGTAATGGCGGCTGGTGGTGGTTGGGGAGAAAGAAGTGAGGTAGAGAGGCAGTTATGGCCGAGAGGGAATCTGGGGCGGGGTGGCACGGTTGGCCAGTGGCTGCGTGCACCAGTTTGCGTGCGGTCGGGGCGACAGGAACGGTCGGGAGCAAGGAGGCCGAGCGGCGCGGCGAGGTCATGTTGGCACCGGCAGGGGGAAGCAATTGACTCACGATGGTGTCGCCTTGTGGCTTGTCGCGGGCGGGAAACGGGAAAAGAGGGGTGGCGGACGGGACGGGACGAGCGTTGACGTACTGTTGCACGCCGAGTCCCGGGTCAAGGCGTGCAGGCGGTGGCATGCGCGCTGGCGCTGGCGTGCCTGGCCAATGGAGGAAGAAGGAAACAAAATTTGCACTGCGTCCCTTCTATTCCTTCCAAATTTGTAAATAGGTCCCTGGTTTCAATTAATTTATAAAATTCTATTTTATCATTATATTGCTGAGGATAGAATTATTTGCCATATGTTCTAGAAACTTTTAAGTTGCTTCATAACCCTGGTTGCAGGGCTTTTTAATTAACTGCAATTAATTCAACTTAGGTTTCAACTTAATATTTCATACTCGCACTTAAATTATATTTTTGTGAGCATTATACTTGTTAAATAGAAAAGAGACACCTGGGTGTCACATTATGCCCCATCTAAATTTATGTACTGTATGTCGTTGATTAGACAAAATAGATTTTGATTGGTACAATTGACTTGGATGGACAGCGCTCAAAAAGAGGCGTGTTATCCGGGCTGTGCTAAAATAGATCCTTTCTGCTGACCTTCAGTCAACGAGTCAAGTGAACTTGTGATTTGAACATTGGCTTTTTATGCTGGTATTTTCCTGCACAGTAGGAGCAGAGATGATATGCATGTTGTTCTCATTTTGTTTGTCTCATCACCTCATAATTATTTGCTTTCTATCAGATATATTTTCATATATATTAATGATTAGTTCTACATGAAACCCAACATACTAGAAACAAATTCTGTATAACCTTGTAACTTTGCTAAATGTGTTCCTATGACATTCTGCTACTAATTGTTATAGTTGATTTGCCAAAAACGGATTGTCAAAATGCTCGATAAAGTCCAAATATGGTCTTTATTTGGGGAGTTATGGATTTCTGTTAAATGATTCAAAATCTACTTTATTTTTTCACTATTTTTCTCCTACTGGTCTATGTGCAGCTGTCTTACTGGGCATTTTTCATCTACTTGTGCATGATGTTCTAATGTTTAACACCCAAGGACCTTTTTGTTTGAGAATAAATGATTTCATTCTTCCGTTTTCCATTTTGGCCAGTTTTTGGCAGTTTGCTAATATAGTAATTCTGAATATAAAATGTATTCACAATGAATAGTTAGTCAGTCACTGGAATGACCAAGTATACAAACAATGAAAACTCTGTGTGTTTTCTGTTGGTGTTGATGTCATCTTCTTTTCTCTTTTAGCCAATATCATATTAAACAATGAATATCCTTATTAAACTGAAAATCACAGGCGCTATTGCTCTCTTTCAGGACATGTATGCTTTTTGCAACCAACCAGCACGAGATTTGCACATTTTGCGATCTAAAATTCTAGAATCCTCCATGTCTGCTTGCAGTGGTCATGTATGATTTATATTTCCCACGTTTTGCCATTAGTATATTGTTTACCTTTATAGTTTATCACTGTTTTTATAATTTAATCCTGCATACAACGCGCTCAGGCTAGAGATTATTGAGGTCTGGCACGTACCATTCTTTAATTTCTTATATTATTGAGCTTGGGTCATGCTATTTCCTTTACAAAATCGAAGTTTTACACTGTTAGGAGTAGCAGGCTACCAGCAATGTCAAATTTATCATTATTTTTGTATGTTATCCTATATATGGTCATTTAAAATGTAAATGCTTTCAGGACATTCAAACGTGGGGTTCTGAGACGTTAACAAATTCAATCTTTCAATGCTTGGTAAACAAGGATGGTGGCTTATAATCATACCTGAGTCACTTTGCGCTAGAGTTTTAAAAGCGAGATACCTACACGAGTTGAATATCATGAGTTACATGAGAAGGAAGAAGACTAGCTTCACATGGCCCAAGATTATGGCTGCCAAAAAAGCTCTGGGCCTGGATCTGATACGAGAGTTTCACGCTATACTCTGAATCCCAACGTGATCACGGGCAACAGATGTCTTAGCATGGGAAAGGGAACCTGAGAGGCATGGAATGTACTCGGTGAAATTGGCGCACAAGCTGCTGGACGTATCCATTTTGAACGGGAAATTGAGGAAGAGTCGGATGATGACACTTGATTTCAATTAGTTTTTGCCAATCTGGTTTGTAAAAACAAAAGAGCATAGCTCATTGATCTGAGATGGATCCACGTAAAGGGAAGTCAAATTCTGATTATCTGGTAATCCATAATAGTGAGGTCACTAAGATCACAATGTTGAAGTAGCAATATTTTGTAGGACCATTTACATACCTTTTTATTTGTCAGATAATAATATGAGAGCGTCTAATTTTCAGTCGGTTGAAAATTATGGTTGTTTTCAATTATCGCTTTTAGCCCTTAGATCTAGATCTAATGGATATAAAAAGACAACTTTTTCATAGTCTATATATAACATTAATTAATATATATAATCTTACAAATAGATAAATAACAAATAGAGCTTTGAATTTAACGGTTTACCATGTACAAATGGAGCATGAGAGCTCGGGTGCATCACTTTTTGTGGTTTTGGATTATAAAAATAATTCATTCACGATGGAGATTTGATGGGACGGGACGTCGGCCAGGCCTAACAAATTACAGTACTCACCTCTCGTCTCCTCACCCAATAGCACCGGTAAAAACATTGGCGTGCCCCCCCCCCCCCCCCCCCCCCCCCCGCAGCACGCACATGGAGCAACATTGTGTTCGTGATCACATCTGTTGGCATCTCTTTCCCACTTGATGCTCATGGCGTTAACGCTCGCCACGGCGCAGAAAACTACACCGAAGGTCTGTTCTAATATCTTCCACATCATACAATGACATGGTGTCTGACTGGGAAACAGAATGACACTATTAAACTGATAGGTGGGACCCACGATCACTCTAGAACGGAATTTGTTGAAGTTGTAGCTTTTTGCAACTCGAGGTCAAAGTAGTTGTAGTTTTGTGAAATAGGAATTGAAAGTTATAGTTTTCTGCAACAATGGTACAAATAGTTGTAGTTTTCTGCAATTCACTGTATTTTTTTTCTTAATCTTGGGTTCCCTGTGCGGCTGCCGGGGGGGGGGGGGATTTTAGCCACATCCCTGCCTCATTACAATTCAGGGATCCATCCCGTTAGCCCCGCGGGGTGAAATCTGGCCCTCTTCTCGCCCCTAACGGGTCGGATCCCTACTGTGCTCCATCCCAAACATGGAAACTACCGGACCGAGTATCCTGACTATAGATCATGTTTGGAAGTATGAGCTCTTGCATGCCAAGTTTTTGTTCTGATGCTTGTTTTGTTATCGATTGAGTTTTGCCACTTGTTATTTATATATTTTAATAATTTCAGCAGCTAGACATTGTAAGAGCTTGCTTTTTAATAGACGTGTTAAAGTTCAGAGGAAATAAATGCAACGACGACATATAAGAAGACGTAAAAAATGTCATTAACAATGTTAAACAATATTAAAGATAGATTTTTTTGTTTCTCTTTTTTTTTCAATATATATGTTGGGATTTGTCAAAGTATTTTTGATTACCTTTAGTTTAGATTTATGTTTATGAGTGATCCCAGATAACAAATGAGTGATCTCGATATTTTATAATTTATTTGATTAATCGGAGAATTTTGATTGTCTTTGATGTTGATTTTCACATAAAATTCTGACGTGCGGCACGCACATCACTACTTCAGTATGACCTACTTCAACTTCTCACTGATTCTTGCGTCAATGGTCCTTGTGAAATGAGTGATACGTTTGATTTAAATTTGGTTGAACTCATATAATAAAATTTTTGGTTGCTTTTGATTTAAATTCGCGTCTGAGAATTTTGCCTGACGTGCGTGCCGCACATGCATCACTACTAGTAAGTGATAGGTGGGTGATGCCTTGCTATATGCATTTACATCATGTATATAAATATTGCCCTGTCACAAGCAAGATATTGTCAAAAATATTTCAGTATCACATATCTTGTTGCATTACACGCCAATAGTTAATGTTGTTGTGTTGCTATAGACAACAAAAATTTTACAAGGCAAAATGCAAGAGATAAGAATACGGGCGATTTTAGTCTCCTATGAATTAAAGTATGCTTAGAGTTCAAGTAGGACAGTAGGTTCATTCATTTTGCCACCATGGATAGATGTTGGTGGATGACATGTAAAAGGAAGATTTCTCCAGCAAAGAACCATGCCCACTCCGGCCATCATTTCTTCTATGCATCTTGATTTATTGCTAACTGATGACTTTCATTGATATTTGTGTTTGTCTCTGATGAAAAATTAGGCTGATAAAAAGGAGCGATGCTATCTTATTATCTTATTAATTATGAAGTTTAAAATAAAACATTGGACTAATTAAATCTACAGATGTTTATGAAGCCCTTGCCGGAATTTCTAGAATTATGTGGCCTGCTGTATTCTTGGACCTACATTTCAGTATGCGGTTAGTTTTATAACTACAGATACATTATGAATGAATATAATGTTTACCAGCATTCCTGAAGTCAGATACATCATGGAAGTTTTATAACTTCATTTCGTAGTTCACTTAGCACCCGCTTCTAGAATGAAGTTAATGAAGCCACACAAGCTTCATTGTAATTCAGCAGATACTCACAATCATGCATCTGATTTGGTTGAGAGCTACTCATCCCTCCATCTCTCCAGCATCTTTAGAGTGTGGCATACAGCCCCCCCTGCCCCCCCCCCCCCCCCCCCCTACAAAATATAATCAACAAACAGATTTTTTTTAAAACAAAGATTTTTCTCGACAATGATTATAAAATTAAAACTAAGAAATCTTTATGATGCTATATATTGAGAGTTCAGTTAATTAACCAGGGTAACTGAACATAAGAGCACAACCAAATAAACAATGATCGACAAATCATATTTCCACATATATGTTGTTCCAATCTTTATAGAACAGAAACTTCTACGTATATCCTTGAACCAGAGACATAATGTAACCCAAAAGTGGATTTTTACATCCTTATATATTGCAATTCGTGTGCACTTTTTAGCTTCAATGTCACATTATCTTCAGAAATCGAAGGGTACTAAATCTTACGCATTCTGCAAACAAGAAAATGTTACAAAGAAAACTTATTCATCTGATTTACCTCCCTGATGATGGCTAAATCCAAAAATGTAAATCCTGAATTAAAATATAAGAGTTTCTGTGTGAGCATCGATTTGGGCTTCACGGTATTTTTAGAGGTCACAACAAGCAGCTCATAGAGGCTTCACTTTTTGTTTGTGAAACAGAAAAGAAAACTAAAATTACTTTTATCTGCACTGCATATTGAATTTAATGTCTAGCATGGACAAATTTCACCCAGCTATCCTGTAAATCACAGAATCAAACCATTTTGTGCTAATCAATCTGCAAACAAGTTAGAATGTAGACTTGGACTTGGTGAACAGAAAATACTTTGAATTGATTCATGGAAGTAATACGCAACTTATAGCTCTGAAACCATTGATTCAAAACCGGTCTGAGCTTTGAAACAACCTATATGCAGGAAAAAACCACCTTATGATGTATACAGGAATATGTCAGCTAGGTTGCACTATGCTGTGAAAGAAAAGGTGTAATAGACTCAAAGATGGTTTTTTTGGTTACGAAAACTATCTATGGGCTTAGTTGAGTAGATGTACGCATATTGTTTGTCTCCATCCATGCCTATACTACAAACTCAGTAGTGCTATTTAGTATAGTCTGTCAACCATCCACAAAATCATATGGTTAAGTTAGAATTCAGAAAGGATACTGAAAGTTCATGTGCTAAATAAAGCTCATTATTTCTCAGTTTAATAGGATGTAGAAAATAATTTGCATGTCAATGTGAAGGCCAAATTAACAAATATATTTTGCACCAGACTATACCTTGATTCAACTCTTTCTTGATTGGAGCATGCACTCCCTGAAGAATAAGCCAACAGCGACGCCTCGAGCTCTGTAACTCTGTATTACGTTTTTCACTTTAAAAAGCACAGAACAAACAAATTAAAGAATTGGTAACTAAAAATCAAATAAGCAATAAGAAAACTGAGAACAGTGACAATCTGACCTAATGAAACCTAAAAGCCAATGCAAGTGACATTGATTCTACAAAGATTAAGATCTTGACAACTTTACTACTACATGGCAAGAAATAGTTTAATCGTGCTTGCAACGTGACAGACATAATCTGTCGTCAATCTGCTAGGATACCGACTATGGAAATCCATATCTTCCATACTGCTAAAAAACACAATCATGAGTAAGATAAGAGTACACCCTGGAAAGAGCATACAAAGTACTATAAAAATCTCTATAGTGCTCCAGAGAAAATTGATCTCCAAGATCCCATAAAGATCACGTAAAATTAAAACTCATAACTGTAACTGACTATTCTCAGAACTGACTGTAACTCAACAGCAACACTAATTCAGAATGCTTAATTGCTTATGCTCAACAAAAAAAATAGCATATAAATACTTGGTCGAAAGATCTGGAGAAGCTGTACAACTTTGCGTATAGGGCGGCATATACAAACCTCAATCCTCACAAGGCACATCGAGTTTGTATGCAAGTAACAGTGTTGGAATATGTTCCTCATCTGATCAAGAAACATGAGAATAATTTCCCTTCTCGCCTACATTCTATCTAAGGACTTTTATTCGTCCTCATCACGCCAGAATGCAATCGATTGAGATTAGCAAGAGGCCGGGTCAGGATCACCTGTGAAAGCTACGACGATGCAGCCTTTCGATGATGTATTCCTCGGTGCTGCCGTGACCTTGCGCTTACGATGCAACCTGAAAAATCATAGCTTTATATGGCCTTTAAGCGTGATCGATTTCTTGACCAAATAACAAAAAAATGCCAAATTGTCTTTTGCCTTCGTGTGTGATAAATCTAACAACAATCATAGACAAGAGTCATAGCATCGATGGAGAGACTTGAACTCTTATCGCTGACCAGCGGTAAAAGGGTTCAGTTGTCAGCAGGAGGCCTCATCGAGGAGGGCATCAAAGTGGCGTCGATGACGGCAACAACGGACAGCTCCCCGGACAGCGTTCACCTTGCCTGCGTCACATCTGCGGCAAGGGGGATGGGGTGGCGATGGGTTTGCCTTTCTGCCTGGATTGGCGGCGCGTGGATCGGGGTGTAGTGTAGGGGCGGGCTCATTGTGGACTCGACTCGGGGCATACAGGGTAGAATAGGGGCAAGAGACGAACTCGTTGTCGACTCGGGGTATACAGATAGATAATACGAATGTTTTCATTGATCGCGGACACTAAAAATTAATATGGACGACCACACCTCTTTTAATATATTATAGAGATAGAGATACCGTATGTTTGATTGAGGGAATGGAGCCAATCCGGTTGGACCGGACCCACTTTTAGACTATTTGGATGAGGAGCGACAGGAGCAGGAGCAGAGCGGCTCCAGAAGGGAATATTCGACTCAGATCCGTGTTCGGTCAAAATTCGAGGGACAGAGCCAACCCGTCCGAGTTCCATCCTCGTCGTTTCGTCCGTCTTCCTCGTCTAGTGGACGTCGTCCCCGCGCCGCCCGTCTCCAGGCTCGCGGCGGAGCTCGCAGCGGCGGCGGAGCCCGCAGTGGAGCTCGCCCAGGCTGGCCGCGAAGCTCGCCCCGGCTTGCGGCAGAGCTCGCCCAGGCCGGCGGCGGAGCTCGCCCGTGGCAGCTCGCACCGGTGGCGGAGCTCGCCCAGGCCGGCGGCGGAGCCCGCAGCAGAGCTCGCCCAGGCCGGCGGCTGCGAGAGCGCCCAGGCCGAGCGCCTAAGCTGGCGGCGGCTGAGGATAAGATTGAAAAATATAAAAAGAAAAGGGGAAAATAAAAAGGAAGCATGAGAGTTTGACAAGTGGGGTCCATTGGTGACAGATGGGACCCGCACTAACGGTGTTATTTTGCCATCCACCCAGATTTTCAATTTCTTCATCCAAACAGAAGTTCAACGAACCCATCCATAATAATAAAAAAAAATGAACCAAACATAGGAGGGGTTGTAACCATCCTCAAAACGAGGATCGGAGCCACTCCAACCCACCCATCTCGCAACCAAACACACGGGTATGGTACGGATCCAGTGTTTCTCGATTTCTCGAGACAAGCTGGTGGTCTGGCTTGTTCACTGGGCCAGTGCCGTCAAATTTAAAAGATGCACAATTTAAAATCTAAAATATTGAATATGAATTTCAATTTAGATCAATTTTTATGTTAGTTTTTAAATAAACTATAATGTAGCTCAATCTAGTTAATGTCAGTTTTTACCTTCCAATACATTACCTATTCAAAAGCTAGTTTATAGATTATAAAAAACTAAGATTCGAACATTCTCACCTAACTTTTATTTAGAAATGAGTTTCTAGAAATTGAAAGTAAAAACTCATTTTTTCTATAAAAAAATACTATGATCCAAACAGCACCTTATATTACACGGTTGATGAGACTCTCTTCTAATAAAAAATATTAACTCAGATTTTTCTATTGTCAATGTTATGAAAATACTTCTAGTTTAGATTGAACTAAAAGTGTTGTCTCATGGATATTAATAAAAAGAAAAAAAGATATAGATATGAGAATGTTTCAAACCCGTGTAACCACTGATCACTGGTTCTTATATCGTTGTTACCACAACTTTACTACCCATTCACCGATAATGACAGATCTTGATCTTGAATCAACAAAAGCAAAGTATTTTTCTCAAAGCAACACTTATTATTACCATAGAAAGAATAGTACAAAAAATTATAAAAACATAATAATTACCTATAACTTTCAAATAATATTATAGGGCCTGTTTGTTTTAGATTATAATCTATCTAGATTATATAATCTGGTTTAATTGATCTAGATGGCAAACAAATAGGGCAGATTATGAGTGAGATTATATAATCCTAAAAGCTAGATTATGATAAACCCATAATCTTCTCAGAATGAGCTTTTTTTTAGATTATTTTAGCAAAAGACCCACTACCCATGGTTAAGTTGTCTAAAACTACCCGTATTGCCATTGTAAAAAAACGATTCGTTCAAGTCCACCCTGTGCAGCCGACCCGTTTTTCTCCCTCCCTGCGCCTCCAATTCTTCTTCCTCCTCCAAACCCTAGCCCCAAATCTGGCGAGCTCACCCACGGATCCAACGAAAATGGATGCCCCTGAGGGCCCCGATACGCAGGACAACCTTTCTCAAGCTTTGGAGTACAGAAATTCGTTGAGGAGAAATTTGTTTGAGGAGAAAGAGGATGTGTCCGGGCTCGGGCGCGGTGGCAGGACGACAGCTAGCCCTGCGCTGGGCGGGCGTGGTGGGAGCCCTGGCCTGAGCGGGCATGGTGTGGGCATCGGCTTGGGCGGGCGCGGTGTAGGCACCGGCCTGGGCGGGCTCGATGGGAGCCCCAGCCTAGGCGAGCGTGGCGGGAGCCCCTACCTCGATGGCCTGGGTGGGGGCCTCGGGCTTGGGACCGAGAGCATCGGCGGACATGGTTGGAGCCAGGGGGTCGGTCGCGGCGGGAGCTCGAGCACTGGGCTCAGCCTTGACAATGAGCAGGGTGCAGCTCAGGACTTTGGCATGCCCAGTGAGCACATGGATGAGTATGTTGGAGGATTGGAGACAAGCTCCTACCATGGTGAAAGTGACGATCCTTTTGATGGATGTGGTCCCGATGTGTGGTATGATGATGGGTCGAACAGGACCGAGGAGGCTGTCCGTGGGCGTCGCCACAGAGGTGTTGTTGTGTCTCGACGTTGAAAGTTTTCTAGAGGGGGGTGAATAGGAAATCTAAAAAATCAAACCTGAAAAAGAACTTAACTTTGATCAAATACAGATAATGACGGAACTTCCGTCGGTAATGACGGAACTTCCGTCACTACGGAAGTTCTGTCACTTGATATAACTTCACCACCCTTTCTCTAAAACTAATTGAAATTGTGGATAACTAGGAGTTAGAGATACAAACTTGTTTGGTAGAGAAGCTATAGCAATGTACGCCTAGGGTCCTTCGAAAGATATCTAGCAATACAACAACAAGTGAATCGAGCACAATAATATGAAGCAAATACACAAGTACAAAAATAAAAGCGGGAAAGTAAAGAGAGACACAAGGAATTAACCCGAGGTTTGACAACCACACTAAGTAGTTCCTACGTCCTCGTTGAGGAGCCACACAAAGTGGCTGGGTCTCTCTCAATCCTTTTACTGTCACACCCGGTTCCAACGACCAAAACTGAATGCATCTGTATGCGTGCCCAAGATCAAGTTTTCACGCACATAGGACAATTATTGTGATAAAAGAATAATATCTTTATTAAGTCGATAATATTATTACAATAGTGACCCGTAGGTCAAAATGAAAAAGATTACATTGCAGCGGAAAAACTAAGCGTTAGTGTCCTTCAGCTCCCACAGGAAGTCGACCGGAAGACAGCATGCCTAGTCTCCTCCATCGTCTTCGTAGTTGTACCATCCTTCTCCTGTAGCTGAGTAGCAATGTGGTATAGTGCAAGGGTGAGTACATGTCGTACTCAGCAAGTGGGGGAAAAGATGACATGGGGCTAAAGACAAGGAATACTTATATGGGTTTATTGCATGAGCTTTTAATTTACCAAGCATCCTATTTACTAGGTGAGGTCATCCCGACCATCGATCCACGGGGTGCTGTCAAAGCCAAGTCCAGACCCAATCCAATTCAACCATTCCCAACCATAACCATCCATAAACCATCAACTAATCAAGTGAGGGATCCAAGCCGCTCGTGACCGTGAGCACGACTGTCATGACAATTTTATACTTTGCAGAGGTTGCGCCATTTTACTCACAAGTCGTGATTTCATCCCCTGTTGCCAGGTGGACTAGAGTCTCCATGTTGTCATGCCGGCCAAGCACTAGCACACTTCCTTAGATGTGCGGCCAGGAGATCACTACGAGGCTTTTACAAATGGTCTCCCAATACATGCTAGCCACTAAGGTTCCACTCCCATCCATAAGTGATAGCCTATCAACAAGCAGCTTATCACCCCAGGAGCCCCCTCTTGAACCATTCGGATACAAGGACAGTCTTCTTGACTTCCATTCTCCGCTCCACTAAATGCTGCACCGACACTAGGAGAACTCCTAATTAATCAGCCAAGCTGTTCCATAGCAGCCTTGTGATGGCACTGTTGTCTTGGGTTACCGCTCCAAGAACTGGTTCCTAGGATCTACAACAAGCATACCACCACCCAACATGTGCCAACGGCACCACATCCATTCCATCAAGCTTGTTGAGATCCCTAAGTTCATGTGCTAAAAGAATTACCAAATTATCCCCAATATGATATTGATCATTAGTCAATATTAATTGAACCCAACAACCCAATAAGCAACTAAGCATGTCTACCCATAGCTAATTAAACCTCTAGTTCAATGCGACAAGAAGGTAAAGCAATACTAGTAAACCCTAACAATAGATACCCATTCATTTGGTACAAGCATACAATTCTAAAATAATTATTTATAATAGGTGCAAAATGCATCAAGGACATTTTCCTGAAAATGGATGTTGCTGCTCAGGTCTTCAATTCACGCTCTTGTGATTCCAGGAACAACACGTTCTCTAATTAACGTCACACAGGCACGACATGCACACAATCATATAAACAAACTAAGAAACAGTATACCAAACAATAATAAAGTATTACAAAATCAATCTCAAAAGATAGTATGCATTCCTACGATCGCGTGAGCACAAGAATCAACTAAATCGGGGTTACGAGTTAAAAGTTATGAAGATTCGAAGGTACAAGGTTAAAATAGTAAAATAAAAAACAATACTAACAGTTAATATTTGTTGCTACGATCGCGTGAGTGTAAGAATTTCTTAAATCAGAGTTACGGTTCAAAAGTTATGAAGGTTTGAAGTTTTAGGGGCTAAAATAGTGAAAACAGATAGGTTTAGGGACCTAAAAGTAATTTTAGAAAAGTGTAGGAACTAAATTGTAAAATAACAGGGTGAAAATATAGTTTATGAAAAGTTTAGGGAGTAAAATGTAATTTATAATAAGCTCAAGGACTAAAGTCTAAAAAGACAGGACTAAAATATAATTAAAAATATGTGCAGGTGTGTTTCTATAAAATTCAGGGGCTAAAATATAATTTAGGAGAAATGGAGGGGCTTTTCTACAAAAATATAGTGCTTAAAATAATTAAAAATAAGTTCAGGGGCCTAAATATAATTAAATAAAGGTTCTGGATAAAGATTAGGCCTGAAATCTAATTTTTACAAACCTTAGGGGCCTATGCGCAACAGTATAGCATTAACCAGGAATTAATAGATTAATTATAGAAAAAATCCTACAAAAATAGGTGGACCGGGTCTGTGGCTCCATGGACCCGGGGTCCACTGGTCCATGGTGCACCGATTACATACCCCGAAGGGTTATGCTATCTGGAGCCTCGGATTGATATCCGACAGTCGCGATTAAACAAAGGGGAAGCGCGTCTAACGACAGCGAGACAGAGGCGACAGGGGCGGCAGATCGCCGGAGATCGCCGGAGACGACGCTCTGGTGGCCGGATCTTCGCCGGGAGAGGTCCAAGAGAGAGAGGGTGGCACAACGAGCTCACAAGAGGGGTTCACGACGTGGATTGAAGGCCGGGAAGGGGCTGTCATCGGCTGTCGGTGGCTCGAGTTCGTCGGTGACGATGGGGGAGGGGTGCAGAGGCGACGGAGATCATCGTGGCGGGGCTCCTTCTGCTCCTGGTCCACATGCGAGGGTCGGCGGGGTAAAACGGAGCCGAGGGAGGCTCGTCCTTCCCGAATTGACGCGGCGGCGGAGCTCTTACCAGCAGTGGCGAGTTCTCCAATCAATGACGCTGGAGTAGGGCAGAGGGCAAGGCTCGAGCGTAGCGAAGAAAAAAAGGGAGGGGGGTGGGTCTGGGTGTCGAGCTCGAGATTTATAGCCAGGGGGCGCTAGGATTAGCCTCAGCAACGTGGCAGGGTGCAGGGGTTGGCGATCTCGCCACTTTCCAAAATTCATCGGTGACGGGGGCGGGGGGGGGGGGGTGAGAATTAGGGGAAAGGGGGCCAGGAGGTGCAAGCGATTGCGGTGATCACGCGCACGCAGTCGGGGGTGTCGCGGGTGAGCGCGTAGGCGGGATTTGAACCGGGGGAGGAAGAGAAATGGAAAGGGGCGGGATTAGCGGGAGGATGGGGATGACACATTGGGCACGCATGTCGGCAAGAGAAAGAGTGGGAGGGAGGCGGATTTTGGCAGGGCGCCTTCAGCTCTGGTGGGAGGAGGTGGGCTGGGCCGTTGGCCTCGTGGGCTGGCTGGGCTGAGAGGGGAAAAGTAAGGGAGGGAGAGGGGGTGCGGGTGGGCCTGGTTTTGGGGAGATTTGGCCCAAAGTGGCCTGGTTCTTCTCTTTTCTTTTTCTCCCTTTTTCTATTTTCCAAATAAAGCTCCTATTTTCTATACACTACTATAAATCGAGTTCTACATGACTTTAAAAATAGTTTTGCACACAATTAAATCCTACATGCAAGTAATCCGCATGAATGCAACAATAAAAATAATTAATAACCTAATTATTTAATTTAATTTAGAAAATCGCTCTTTTGCCTAAAATAAATGATAATGCTTCAATTAATTTAAGATAAATTTTAATCTATTATAAAAAATGTTTAAATTTAGTGAACTTGAGTCACAACCAAAATTCAAAATTTTGGGGTGTGACATTTCTCCGCCAAGCAATCACAAAGATCGTGCTCGGATTTCTTTCTCAACTTGATTTTTTTCCTCCGGAGGTGAATCACACCTTCATAAGTGTCCCCATCTTACCACAACAAGTCGAGAGCTCA
This sequence comes from Eleusine indica, assembly GCA_030378355.1. Lineage (NCBI taxonomy): Eukaryota > Viridiplantae > Streptophyta > Magnoliopsida > Poales > Poaceae > Eleusine > Eleusine indica. The sequence continues at coordinate 35,637,360 of CM059500.1, forward strand.
AGGGCGACGCCTAGCCGTCTAGGAGACCAAGTCTCCAAGAGTAACAAGCAAATTAAATCTTATTTGGAGAGGGAAAGATGTGCTCAAGCTTTTGAGTGGATGGATTCAATCTTTTTATGGTTAGATCTCTCTCACTTTGCTTGGATTCTCAAAAACAAGTCTAGGAGTGAGAGGGGAGAGCTCTAGCTGAAGAATGAGTGGAATGCCAAAGTGTCCAACCCTTCCCACGGGGGAAGGGTTAGGTTATATATAGAGCTCTCTTTAAAACTAGCCATTGGAGAGATTCCAAAGACTGACGAAACTTTCGTGATTCATCACTGAACTTCCGTCATTTCAAAAAGAGTCGTTGCACGCTAGGATTTCAACTGAGCTAGAGTCGATGGAACTTCCGTGAGGGAGCTTACGGAACTTTCATAGCTGTCGGGTTGCTACTTCTTGGAATTAGGCACTTGACAGAACTTCAGTCAAGGGGGTGACGGAACTTCCATCACTCCCTGTTTGGCTCAGAATTGGTTGGTTCTTTTTGGCTTTGGATGGCTAAACTTTTCTCAAGGAATTTTGGTTGGCTTGAGCACCTAACTTTCCCTTCTTAGCAAGATTAGTTTACCCCTCTTGATAGTTCGGCATACCTATGACTGAATTAAAACAAAACTAAACTTGAAGCACTTGAGTCCATTTTTCTTTTCTTCCTTTTTGGGAGTAATAGACCATCTTGCAAATGTGGGATTGAGTAACATTTTGATTATCTGCACATTTACTTAATGAATATTGTTAGCACAATTTTAATCTTTCTTCATCGTACACCAAAACCCACTAGGGGATCCAAGATGCATCTTCAATCTCCCTTTTTTTTTGTTATTGATGACAATAGATTAAAAAGAATATAAAAAAGATATCAAAAGAAATAAAGAGAAAAAAATATACCAGAACTCCCCCTAAAGATATACATGAGTCATAAAAACATGTGAAGGAGCTCCCTTATATTTTGCAATGAGTGGGGTGCCTAAAATTGTGCAAGTGTGCACTATGTGAAAAGCAATAAACCAACAACACATTTAGCACAAACAACACATCTAAGCAATAAAGCAAGCACCACACAACCATAAAGCATAGTGAATATTACAACGAGGTTCACAAATAGTTTTCAAGCACACAAAGAGATAGAAAGGGTACTTGTCCATAGGTTCATCACTATCCTATTACACAAGATAGAAGAAAGAGACACAAGCTAGGATATCCTGTTACAAAGCTTTGCTTCTCTCCCCCTTTGGCATCAAAACACCAAAAAGAAGGAAAAGAGAAGTGACAAGTCGAGAAGAGGAATCACTCAACGTCATCCTCGGTGTCCTTATCTTCTTCTTCATCATCCCGGCATGGTGGCGGAGGAGCGGAGGATGGTCCTGGTGTAGCAATGGATGGCCTAGGAGATACATCATCCCAATCATAGGCCGGAAAGGGGTCTTCAAAAGACCGGTGGCTCACCATCGGGCTCACACTCGGAGCCATCTGGAGACACGTCATGGCCTTGTGCCCTTTGGTCTCTCTTGTAGCGTCGCACTTGGTTCTTGATTCTTCTCTTGTTCTCCCAATTTTCGTTTGCATTGAAGCAACAAGCAGTGAAGATGCTTTTGAGGAGGGTAACAATGGGAGAGGATGGATGACGAGGAGGCTCCAGAGGAGGCTGAGCTGATGAAGATGCTCTAGCTGCTGCTACTGCTTCTCTCTCAGCTGCTATCTCGGCATGAGCATGATGAGCAAGACTTGCTCTCTTGGAGGGAGAGAGTGTAGGTGGAGGTGGATCAACTGGGTGAAGCTCATGTTGCACTCTCGGTCGTAGAGGAAGATGCTTACATTCCTTCTCAAATACTGGCCCAGTTTCAGCTTCAATCATCCGCATAAGATAGGGAGCATAGGGAGAACTCTCCTTGTGTCAACTGTCAATAGATGACATGTGAATATCATTTGTGATAAAGTCCATTACACAAAATGGAGTGGCGTACGGTGCAAATCTTGCAAGGATGTTTCTAGAAGACTCCACTATTGCTGTAGCATATCCACCCTTAGGTGCAATGGTAACTCTCAGCATCCGGTTAAGTGTCAAGTAGAAATTATGAAGGCCATTAGTTGTGCCAAACACATTCGGACACTTCTCATAGTACATGAAGGCCATTCGGACACTTCTCATAGTACATGAAGGCCATGTCCTTTTCTTTCATCACAGCTTCATTAGAGATGATTTCCCTTTTATGATCCTCACTTTCTTGGAAGAAGTAGCTAGCAAATTTACTGGTCGAGATCGAACACTCCACACCTTGTGTCCTCCAATGGCGATTGCCCTTGGCACCAAGAAAGAGAGTAGAGTAAAACTGACAAATGACCTCCTCTTTCCAATCATAGGTGAAACCCATGAGGTCATACACACCTCGATCCTTGTATACTTGTATGATATCTTTGAACACTTGATTATCCTTTGACTCCATGTAGGACCATTCGATCCATTGGTGTGTTGATGTGACGTCCCCTTTGGGATAACCAGGATCACGTATAGGAGAACACTCGACGAAGCGAGTTACAACAGCTCATCCATTCATACAAGCCCAGAATATATTACATCATGGTATAATACAATCAGGTTTTCAAAAACTAACTAGAGTTTTGCAGCGGAAAAAAATAACACTTATTATAATAAAAGAGTTTAAGAACTTAAACAACAGTTGTTTGACAACATGAAGCTTTATTCTACTAACTTCACTATGCTTCCTAAGCACGACTGTCTTCTATTCTTGAGGGGATGGGATGCGTTCCCACTGGATGGAACCTCCCTCCGGAAGTTGCCCTTCTCCTGGCATGTTCTCGGTCCAACCATATGGATATGGCTCACCACCTAGAAAATAATACGAACAAAGCCCTGAGTATCTAATATACTCTGGAAGACCGAGCCGTCAACATGGCTCGCTAAGGCCGACATCTAGAATGCAAAGGCCTTTGGCTGGTGGGTTGACTCAGACTTGCGAAAACAGCATTATTAGTAGATTTCTACTTTCAAATTTTAGCTCAAGATTATGTTCATTAATATTAAGGTTTGCATCCTACAACTACTGCAGTCATGTTTTTGCAAGCAAGAATCATTTAACTCATCCAACTCTTCTCTTCTCATTACTCTCGATTATCTACGTTGTGACGAGCGATCAAGCGATACTCATTGCTGCGAGCGATAGCGATTCGAACCAATTTCACCAGCTGTGTAAAACCCAACTACACAATACATACGCACCACATTGGTCGTATATGACAACGTTTCCCACTAATCCTAACCAGAGGTCGATCCGTTTCCAACTTCCCTGGGAATATGGAGACCCCACGTGATACCCGTCCCAGACGTTATTCGTAAGCGACCTCCATTTCCCTCCCGTGAGACTTCAATCTCAGTAACAGCCGAGAAAGAAAGTTGGCTACGTCCTACCACTAAGGTAGTAAGGGTACATCAGCTTACTAGGCTCCATAAACCAGCATGTAGATCGATACTGTTCAATACTTGCTCCCTAGGCCACAACGGGGGTCCTAAATTGACACGGATGGGGCTACCACCTTGCAAGATCCAGTCTTTGCCCTTTCCTCTATGGAGCCCGTCCGGTCTCATCATCATCATCAACTTATATTTGAATTCTCAATAATCTCAATCAACTTAAAGCCTCCATGCTTTAAGATCATCCTATATAGTACTACCGATATTCCTATGACATAAGCATACCGCCTATCGTGCTACCTGTAACTGTATAGTATACAGACATCATAGGATATGGTAGTGATGCAGGTGGGTGTCAATCAATTCCTGAAACCTAATGCACAATCATGACTCGACTGACTATGATAAAAGAAAGAATTTAAAAACATAGGTGGGATGCACTGAGCTTGCCTTGGGGTTCGTTCGGATACGACGCTCCAGGTGTGGGGTCGGTCTCGATGATCACCACCTCAGGTTCGATCTCGACAGGCTGCTCGACGATCTTGGGTCCTATACGATTCGTCGATACGTCGCAAGTTAGTGCTAGCGATGCATGAATGTGAAATGCAATGCTTGAAATGATGGAGCGATAAAATAGTAGACAAGAACTTAATTAGTCTTGTCTGAAGTATTTCCTTCTAATTAGAAGTGATTAGGCCTATTAACAAAAAAGGGATTAACATGCTTAATCATAGTTAATTACCCTTAATTACCCCATTTAAACATAAATTAAATCTATTACAAAATAAACATTAATTCAGGAAATAATAAATTATTTAACCATTAAAAGGGATTTTAAATACTCAATTAAATGCTTAAAAATCATGGAAAAGAAAATTATTTAGAACCTAACTAAATTGGTCCCATGATTTTAGGAAGTCTAAAACACTAGCTAAAAATATTCAAAGTTCTGGAATTATTTTCGTGTGCAAAAATCTGAAAATGGGCAGCCCACTTAACAGTGGCCTTATGGGCCACTGGACGGCCCATCTACTATTGGACCTGGCCCAGCTCCAGGGCACAAGCTGTGCCTCACGCTCGCGTGCGTGGCGGCTCTGCTGCCGGAGCTCGGCTCGGCCGACAAGAAGCATGGGCGGAGACGGCGCTACAAGGAGGGTGCGAAGGAGGAGTCGGCAACAGCGGCGCTCATCGGAATAATGGCGACGGCAGGCGACGGCTTTGGCAGGGCGGCGGTTGAAAAAAAAACCTAGAGCAGAGCAAAGCCCAAGGATGAAATCGATCAAAAAAGCTCCAGATGGTGCGTAAACAAGCTATGAATCATCCATTGCAAGGAATTGAACGTGATTTCAAGGTACCAACCGAATTTTTGAGGAGAACCAGGGAGGGTCATTGGTGCTCACCGAGAAGGAAAAGGTTTCAACTTGCGGCCACGGCGAGAAGGATTCAATCAACGGCCATGGCAGGAGGCTGGGTGATTTGCGCGGCGGTTTAGGGTGCTGGGTTGGCCGGGGTGCCGACAGCGATGGGCGGAGCTCGAGCTCTAGCTCGTTTCGGCGGTAGCAGAGAGAACAGCGGAGAAGATTGAGAGCGAGAGAGGGAAAAGAGAATGAATGATAGAGGGAAGAGCCGGGGGTTAAACCCTCTGGGTCGAGCGGTGGTAGGGCCTAGCTGCAGGGTCGTGGCGCCGCAAGGCGCTTACAAGCTCGCACGTGCTAGCACTGCCCTGGCGCGGGCGGCGGGTGGTGCTGAGTGCTAGAGGCTGATAGGTGGGGCCAACGGGATCCATGACACAGTAAGGTAAATAATATATTTTTTTTAAACAGAGATGTCACAACCCTCCACCCTTATAGGAATCTCGTCCCAAGATTCAGAAACATACGGTACTAAGAAGTCATGGTTTGGAGAAACACTGGATAATTTGCTCTCAGGAATTCTTCTTGCTCCCATGTGGCTTCCGCCTCAGAGTGGTTACTCCATTGGATCTTGTAAAATTTGGTAGTTCTATGTCTAGTCACCTGATCCTTTGTACCAATGATCCTGACTAGATTTTCGTCATAGGTTAAATCTGGCTGCAATTGTTCCACTTCTTTAATAACAACATCCGCTGGTGCCTTCAGACAATTCTTCAGTTGAGATACATGAAAGACATTATGGACTCCGGAAAGATGTGTTGGTAATTCGAATCGATAGGCTACGGATCCACATTGCTCCTAAATAACAAAGGGTCCAATATATCGCGGTGCTAATTTTCCTTTGATTCTGAAACATTGGACACCTTTTGTGGGAGATATTCGTAAATATACCTGATCTCCAACGTCGAATATCAACTTTTGTTGCCTTTTATCTGTATAGCTGAGTTGTCATGACTTAGCCCGCTTTAAATTTTGTTGAACTATGCATACTTGTTCTTTAGCATCTTTTACTATATCAGGACCAAGGATCATCCTTTCACCACTTTTAGACCAATTCAGTGGTGTGCGATAGCTATGTCCATATAAGGCTTGGAATGGTGACATTCCAGTGCTCTCTTGATAGCTATTGTTGTATGAGAATTCTGCCAATGGTAAGCATTTTTCCCAATCTTTGGTATACGTCAATACACATGCTCGAAACATATCTTCTAGATATTGATTGATTCGCTCCGTTTGCCCATCTGTCTGAGGGTGGTAAGCTAAACTTCGAATCAATTGAGTTCCAAGAGACTTATGTAATTGTTCCCAAAATCTAGAAATAAATTGAGCCCCTCTATCCGAAATAATAGTCTTTGGTATCCCATGTAAGCAGAGAATACGAGATATGTAAAGCTTGACATAATTTTCCACGGTATACCGTGTATGCACTGGGATGAAATGAGCGGACTTGGTTAACCTGTCAACAACAACCCAAATAGAGTTGTTCTTTCGTGGACTTAATGGTAAGCCAACAATAAAGTCCATACTGATGTCTTTCCATTTCCACATGGGGATACTTAAAGGTTGAAGTGGTCCTGCTTGTTTCAAACGATCAGCCTTTACTCGTTGACATGTATCGTATTCATTGACATACCTTGCTATCTCTCGTTTCATTCTTGTCCACCAAAATCTTTGTTTCAAATCCTAATACATCTTATTTGTTTCAAGATGAATGGAATACTTGGAAGTATGAGCTTCATCCAAAATTTTCTTACGAAGGCTGAAGTTTTTAGGGACTACCATTCTATTCTTGAACCATACAACACCTTCATCGTCTTCCCGGAAACATATTATATCTCCAATCTTTAATCGCCTCTTTATATGTTGTATACCCACATCCTTCTTCTGGGCTATCATAATATCCTCACGAATAGTGGGAATAAGTGCCAAGTTGGTTAGTACTCCATATGGAAGAACACGAAGGCTGGGTTCACTTACTTCTTTCCTCAACTCCTTGGTTAGTAACTGAGTGATAAGGTTATTGCAATGCATTTCCGGCTTAAAGCATCTGCCACAACATTTGCTTTACCAGAATGATAATGGATCTCGGTCTCATTTTCCTTGATTAGTTCCAACCATCTTCTTTGGCACATATTTAGATCTGTTTGGGTAAAGATGTACTTGATACTCTTATGGTCTGTGTAGAGATCTACCAGATTTCCTAGAAGATAGTGTCACCAAATCTTTAAGGCTAGAACCACTGATGCCAATTCCAAATCATCTATTGGGTAATGTTCCTCGTGCTTCCTAAGTTGTTGTGATGCATATGCAATTACTCGACCTTCTTGCATAAGGATGCAACCAAGTCCTGTACTAGAAGCATCACAGTAAACATCAAATGGCTTCGTTAAATTTGGTTGGGCCAATACTGGTGCAGATGTTAGCAATCTCTTTAAAGTTTGGAAAGCTTCATCACACTCTTTGCTCCATTCATACTTTTGATCTTTCTCGAGTAGTTTTGTCATTGGCTTAGCAATCTTCGAGAAATTGGGAATAAATCTTCTGTAGTAGTCTGCCAATCCTAAAAAGCTTCGGATTTGAGTGACTGACTTTGGTGGTTCCCAATCAAATACCTTCTGAACATTGGTTGGATCGACCACTACACCTTCTGCTGAAATCACATGACCCAAGAATGGTATCTTCTTTAACCAAAATTCACATTTGCTGAACTTGGCATACAATTGGTGATCTCTTAGGCGTTCCACAACAATTCGCAAATGTTGAGCATGCTCCTCTTTTGACTTGGAGTAAATCAGAATATCATCTATAAAAACCACTACGAATTTATCCAATTCTGGCATGAATACCGAGTTCATCAGGTACATGAAATGCGCCGGTGCATTTGTCAGACCAAAAGACATCACCAGATATTCATAGAGTCCATACCTGGTAGAGAAAGCTGTCTTAGGTATGTCTTCAGCTCTAATTCAAATTTGGTGGTATCCCGAACGAAGATCTATTTTAGAAAATACCTTGGCTTCCATCAACTGATCAAATAAGATACCAATCCGCGGAAGTGGGTACTTGTTCTTGATAGTAACGGCATTTAAAGGCCGATAATCCACACATAACCTCTATGTTTGATCCTTCTTCTTGACAAACAAGGCTGGACAACCCCAAGGTGATGAACTTGGGCGTATGTATCCCTTGTCCAGTAATTCTTGTAATTGTACTTTCAGCTCGGCAAGTTCATTGGGAGGCATCCGATAAGATCTTCGAGATATAGGTGCTGTTCTAGGTTGAAGCTCTATCTTGAATTCTATGTCCTGTTCAGGAGGTAATCCTGGTAAATCTTCGGGAAAAATATCTGGATATTCCGAGACTATCGGTATCTCTTCCAGACTTTTACTGATAACTTTATTCACTATTGGCGAGGGGTTTTGTGGAAGAGTTAAAGTCAAACAGTCTCGACCATGGACAGGAGAATCCAAATATACGGAACAAGAAGCTATATCAAGGACTGCTTTATGGAAACTCATCCAGTGGATCCCAAGAATTGCATCTAACCCCTGCCCTTCCAAAACGATCAAAGAAGTAAAATAAATTTTTCTACCTAGCTTTAATGATAGGTTTGCAGCTTTTTGATTTGCAAGTACTCTACCCCCTGGTGTAGAAATAAGATGCGGGCATGATAGTTCGGATGGCATGATATGATGTTGTTTAACATATGCTTTGTTGATGAAATATGGGTAGCTCTAGAATCAAATAATACCGTAACAGGATGATCAGCAATAGAAAACATACCCACAAGAACTTGTCCTCCTTCCGGTAATTCCTCAACCATGGTGAAGTTACCACGTCCCGTTTTCACTTGAGGATTTTTGGGCTGATTCTTCTGTTGATTTGGTCCTGTTCCCTGAGGACGTGGTGCATTAGATGCCTTCAGTGGATATGGAAAACTACGAGCAAAGTGTCCAGGACGACCACAATTGTAGCAATGTAGAGCATTCGGCGAGGGTACTGAATAGGTTTGTCGAGGCTGCTGCACATTCTACTGTTGATATGGTGGATGGACTTGATATTGTTGTGGTGGTTGCTGTGGTGCCCGATAGATATTTGGGTGGGAAGGTGTAACGCGATAGCACTGACCTTTTGGCGAAGTGTACACCAACCTGTACTTGGGTGGTCCTCCACTTCCCTGTCCCATTGAAGTCCTCTTCTTGTCGTTTGCAGCTTTATGGATGCGAAGAGAATCTTCGAGAATAATAGCATCACTGACAAATTCATTGAAGCTAGTAGTCCGATTCAGAACAATATGAGACTGCAGCTTTGTAGTTAATCCTCCCTTGCATTGAACTTTCTTCTTGTCCTCCGTATCCACATATTCTGGGGCATACTAGGCAAGACGGTTGAATATCTTAGAGTAAGCATGCACCGTCATATCACCTTGCTTTGATGCCAGAAATTCATTCCACTTCTGATCTACAAGACCTTCTAGAATATGATGCTCTCGAAAGGCCTAGTAAACTCTGCCCAAGTAAATTGATGATCAGGTGGATGCATTGCCTTACAATTTTCCCACCAAGCTCTAGCAGTTCCTATAACTGCTGGGCGGCGAACAAGGTTTTTTGAGTATCCGTGCATGGTACTAACTCCAGCTTGGATTCAATGGTGCGCAGCCAATGATCCGCTTCCAAGGGTTCCCATATCCGAGAAAGTGGGTGGACGAGTGGCTACGAAGTCCAAGTAAGTTACTTGATTAGCTGGAGCATGATGACCTTGACGATTCTCTGGTGGTGTTGTATTCCGAACCAATTGACGAAGTAGATCCTCCCGTGCCACACCAGAGTTCAGTATCGCCGCAATAGCTTGTGCCAAAGTGGGTGGGGGTGGTGGCACTTCTGTCCCTCCATGCTGAGAGTTCTCCGCACCATTTCCATTTCTTGTTTTAGCCATTCTGTCCAAAAAAAAATCTTTTCATTAACATCTCAATACTTATGTGTGAAACAGGAATAATTGATAACAACATTTCCATGGCGTAGCTTTGCATAAAATAACAACTTATTGTAGCACCTTAACATTTGACATAAAGCATGGGTCAACACACATAGTTTACATCAACTTTATTCATCATGCCAACTCGTAGCTACTGCACATCTACTTCAACCCCTTTTTATTCCTAATGTACACGATACGACGAGATAATGCTCACTGTACTGAGCGAAACGTGGAGGTTACTTCCTGATTCCTGGAGTCCTCTACTTCCGAACCCTCATCCTGTAGTGGTGGAATTTCTGTTAATTCTATTACTGATTCCACATCCATAATTTCCTCTGGTTCTTCTTCCTCTTCCTCTAGTTGTTGTTGCTCAAATTCTTGATTCATCACATTATTATGCATCTGAATCAAATCCCCTTCTAGTTGTTGGATCATAAGATTAGCCGTTGCAAGCTGCTGATCCATGTTCACAAGTTGTTCATCCTTGTCGTTTAATTGATTCTCTTGAATGACCAACAACTCATCCTTTTTCCGTAGTTGACTTTTGAATTCCGCTATACTAGCATCCTTCTCTTGACACAAGTGACATTGCTGCCCTTCCGCATCAACGATGCCATTACCACCACTGGTCATCTCTACGGAGCAATAAAATTGACATGTATTATAATAAGTTTGCAACTTGGTATGTGACATACTCAACTGAAGTAGTCTACTAAAAACATCCACTTTTATTCATTAGCAACATGATACATCAGTTTCTACTACTACCAGTACAAGCTGCTATAGTGTGGGTCTACTATCGACCTACTGTACAATCTGACCTATGTCAGCAAAAATGTGGCTACTATCGCCATTCTACCCAGACAACTATATCTCTAGCCTACTACCCAGTGGCTATACAATCTGACATCCTGTCAGCAAAAATGTGGCTACCCTCCTACTCCTGCTCCACTAATTCTATCATCCTATCGCTACTTCTGCACCATCTACTGTGGTGGTGCATGGCTATCCGCGTCTGACGCAACCTCGTTCTCTGACTCAACAGGGGGTCCCTGATAGTCTAGGCCCGACACAGGGGCCTTGTCGTCTCCTGCCTGTCCCTCGAGCTGCTGCTGTGGCTGTAGCTGGTGCTCTAACTGCGTGATCTGTAGGTGAAGATCCTGGTGATGCTCCTTGAGTAACTGCTGCGCCTCCACAACATGCTGGAGCTATAACTGAAGCCGATCCCTCTGGTCGGCAATGTAGAGCATAAGCTCGACCGCCTGGTTACTGTTGGTCGTACCTACGAATGCACTTATATACCGCAAAAGGACGGTGTACGATTGTAGCACTTTTTCCCTTGAATTGAGTATTCGAAGGTTTATCGAATCCACTAGGACCTTAGGGATAATTAAACAAAGTTAACAGTAAAAGATCTAGTCAAGACTACTGTCGAGTTTAGGTTGCGTGAGGGGGAGACTGGCCAGCGCAAAGGTGCGCTAGACAGTAAATCTGTCATTGCGCCGATCGGCGCAGGAGTTGAGCTGATCGGCACACTAGTGAATCGTCGCGCCGATCGGCGCAGGAGTTGAGCCGATCGGCACACTAGTGAATCTAAGCCAAAGTGCGCCAGATGCCTTGTAAGCCTAGGCTGCTAAGTGAGTAACCAGATATCTACTAGTGAGATCGTAACCAGAAAGTCAAATTAAATAGCATCATAATGGGTAATTACATAGATCAATGAAAACCTATAATGAATAAGACCACTCTGCTTTCCGAGCGGCTCCCGATTTATCGCTGTCGAGAGGAAACCCTTAACCACGCGACTATCTTACCCTACTCAACTATCCAATAGTGCTGCACAGGCTTAGTGCTGTCACCGCTAAACCACCCTACTAGCATCATCAAGCAACCATAATCAATACAATGTCCGAATACTATCCTAATCACCACGATCAAGATAATATCAACTTACTTTGCCTAGAACTAAGCAATTGGAATAAGCACATACATGATTATAGAATCAAGATAGACAAATCACCAAAACCATCATCAACATATTCAATCATCCTTGAGATACATAGAGTAAGATTCATCCCCGTCGAGATGGCCTACCTTGACGGATCAACTCTTAACACCAATGGTTCTTGAAACTCAACTAGAGATCTATTCTAACGGGGCAAGCCCCGGTGGCTCTAACTCACGGATCTGTTGTCCCTCTGTCGCCTCCTCCTCTCTGCGAACAGGGTTTACAAGTATTTATATGGATTCTACTCGTAAAGGACTCAGTTTCTAGCAAATAAGGCGGTTGCGCCGATCGGCACAGGATTGCGCCGATCGGTGCAAGCCGTGTCTTCTCTGGTTTCTTCTCCGAGTGGGTTCCTCTGTCTTCCACACTGCCATGTGGGCCTTTTCCTTCGCGATAAAGTCTTGTACTGCACGTGGAGATCTTGAAGTTCCATAAATCTTCTAGACAAATATCTTCAAGTGTCTTGCGCAGATAAACTTCCATAAACATGTGGAATGGGCCTCGGTCACTTCTGTGGGCCAAAACACCCTTGCGTCGATCGGCTCATGGACTGCGCCGATCGGCGCACTGGGCTTCTTCAGTGCTTTTCATCGGTTCTGGACTCCTGTCCTCTCCAGCATCACTTTAGTCACCAATTTTACCTGTTTCTGCAATAAAGCTCCAAAACAACGCATATACAAATATATAGAAACTTATCAAGATGGCAATTAAGAAAGAAAAATTTAAGGAAGGACTCACACTTTGGATATGTGGACAGGTGCATAGCAAACATTTGATCATGGAAGATTGCACATGGTTGGAATGATTCATGGCTATATTAGAATAAATTTTGAGAATAAGCATGTCATATACCATCCCTCCACACTTAAAATTTTGCTAGTCCCTTAGCAAACAGCAGAGCTTTTTTTCACTTTTTTTTGACACCACTTGTTTTTCCATTTTTTTATTTTGCTCTCTGCTGCGCCGATCGGCTCTCAACCCAAATTCACCAACATTTGTTGGTATTTGATCCGTCTGGCTTCAACATTTATTCAAGAATTAAATATAGCCAGAAATATAGGATGTGGTCAAGGAATGATACTCAACAAGATGTTTTGGGTTTATGGTAGTGTACTCAGCAGAATTGAATTTTTGCATGAGTAATTCAAGGCTAGAAAAAGATACACAAAGAATTGCCATCTTAGTAAAGTTCAAACCAAAAAGAATTAAATCCTAACCGAACTCAACCATCAATTTAATGTTTATCTACATATCAAAGGTTCGTGAGTATTGCTCAAAATATGGCATTGGTAGGTAAGGATCTTGAAAATAAAAAAATCCAAAGTTCACAACATGAAAATTTATTTATGAAAAGATTGGTACTAAGTTATCATCACAAACTGGACAACACAAATGAAGTACATGGGTACTCAAAATTGCTCCACATAAGACATATTTGCCGAATAATTATTAAGTGTAAGTTCAAAATTTTATTCAATGCTCAACATTATTTGGTCTTCATCAACACTTTTCAAGAAAGAATAAATAATTCACTTCTCCTAAAAGAGCATAACCGCCACCATTATATTAAGATCGAAACTCGAATACATGGTGATGATTTTTGCACATACTTGCACGAAAATAAAACTACTACTAATACCTTTGCATGAAAATAAAACTACTACTAACACACTTGCATGAAAATAAAACTACTACTAACACACTTGCATGAAAGTAAGCACACCCGATACATAGTTTCCCAACCCGGTAACACACACATAAGCAAATAAAGAAAAAGATTGCAAAAGATAAAAGAAAACACAAACTGGGAAACCGATACTCGTGCCAACTCCTAGGCACTCTAGTCGTCCAAAAGTGGAGGCGGTGGCTGATCGAAGCTATAGCACCACGCCTTGAGTCGCTCGAACTCCTCCACCATCGCATCGTGGTTGTCCCTCCATTGGGATGTGGCGTCCTCCACGCGCTCAATGTAGTGCATGTTGTTGTTGAGGTACCCCTGCATGGGCACGAAAAAGTCTGCACCGGGCACAGGAGGCACCATAGGTACATGCCCTTGGTACCTGTAGTCGATACCCGTGCTGAAGTAGGGGGCGCCGACCGGTGCGTCGCCTACGCCGATCGGCGCAAAGGGCTGTGAACCGCCCGCTGCATCGCTCCATCCTGAATTGTACTGCTGAGGCCCCTGGCGTGACCCCCTGGAGTCCCACTCACCGCCGGCTGCTGTATATGTGTCCGGCTGTCGAATCCGCCCACGGCGGTCCTTGCGAACTCGGCCCCCCTCCAGGAGACCTTCCTCAAGCCAATTTTTTCCCTCTAACTTGCGAGGGAGGAAAGCTCCTAGCTCCTCACATGGGAGCTTGACGTTGTTGCCACCGACATGGAAGCCGGCGCGAACACTTCCCTTGACAATATTGCCACGAGTCATATTCTTGTCGATCTATATCGCGCACTCCCACTTGTCATCGCGCCCTCCCGGTCCGTCGTCGTCATAGACGAGGGCTGCTAGGCGTTGAAGATAGGCCTTGAAGGCCAACTTCTTGCTTGCCTTACCCCTCTTGTCGAGCCAACCCCGCACCATCACCAACATGGGGTTGCAATGAGACGGACTCATGATGGCGTTGTAGAGCCACCGCAAGTCCGCTGGAGTCGACCTTGTCGCCTATGCGCGCCGCCAACCACCGATGGAAGACTTGAATGGTCGGGTTGTGGATGTTGCCGCGCTTCATCTCTTCTACGAACAAGAGCCGCCTCTAAAAGGAGTCCAACTCCCCACGTCCCAAAATGCCGGCGACATAGGCATTGGCATCGAAGCCGAAGGCTTGAGCCGCCGCCTCCATGGTCACCGCGTAGCTGATGTCGCGGACGCGGAAGTTGATGGCCTCGCTGCCGTCTTCGACGGTGCCAAGCCTCATCGTAGAGGCAATCTCGATGACGACATCGTGGTTGTAGTCCATGGGAGGAAGGTGAATGTCCACCCAACCGAGATTGTTGAGCATCCTCCTTATGTCTTCCCACAGGTCGATCAAGGTGAGGAAGGTCTCGTCCAAGTCAAAGTTGGGGACGAACCTTCCCCTCACCGCGAGGTAGTCCCGCTGTTCCTTCGCGCTCAGGAGGGTGAAGCCCTCCTCCACCGTGCGCGGCATGAATGCCGGCGGTGGTGGTGATGTGGGAACCCCACGACTTGCCATCATTTGGCTCCTCGTAGCACGCCCCATTGGAAGGGACGCGCCGGAGACGGAGTGGCGGGCGCGGATCTCGTATGTCGCCATCGCTGAGCCGGTGGATGCACCACCCACCGACATGTCATCGCGAGCGCCGGAGCCACCCCTCGCCGAGGAGTCACCGCTTGACTCGCTGCTGCCGCTGGAACTGCTTCCTCGGTGCAGCCTCTTGCCCAACTTGCCGACAGAGGAGCGGAGACGACCCATCTGCAAAAATTGCGGAACGTGTGCGTGATCGTGGGTAGTGGGGAAGGTGGTGAGATTACCGGGATGGTGTGCTGAACTGGGGGCGCCTGGCCTCCCTTTTATAGTGTGGGAAACTTCCAGGAGAAGGAACCACCGAAAAATTTCAAAATTTGAGAGCGCGCCGATCGGCACGATTCAAACTTTGAATGCTCTGACCACTCTGGCGCTTGATTCCCATCCTTCATGTCGCTTCCCGGTACATCATGTTGGTTGGCAGGGGAACAGCATGGAATACCGATGTCTTGTTAGCTGCGCCTATCGGCGCGGGCCCGCGCTGATCAGCGCGCCGTCTCTTTTTAAGCTTTTGGTCAATTCCGTGTCTCCTCTGCACTGCACACCTACATAGCAATCATACCTATTCCTCAAAATCAACGCCTGCCGTCTTTGTCACCCATTCGGGAACCTCATGGGTACCTGCGCCGATCGGCGTAGAAGTGCGCCGAACGGCGCAAGTCCTTGCACCTTGTCTTTAGGTCCGGTGCTGATCCTGATGTCTCGTGTTCATCTCTTTTACCTAATTTTCCACTTTTTCTAATGTTCTTGTAGTATTGAGACATGTAGCGGGGCTTATCTGGTGACCGCGCCGATTAGCGCTGACCGGCGCCGATCGGCGCGACGTCCACTTTTGCTCCAGGCCCCTCGCTTCTTCGCTAGATGTTGCTCTTCATCCTTTCCTGCGTCATTTAGCAACCATTTTGCACACAAAAATTAATTCAAAAAGATTTTTGATTACCTTGAAAATAGCTCTATCTGTGAAAATTATTGTGCTAGTTGATCTTTAGCACCCCTTCAATTCTGGGCGTCGTCAGCCTTCTGTCCTGACTT
This sequence comes from Eleusine indica, assembly GCA_030378355.1. NCBI lineage: Eukaryota > Viridiplantae > Streptophyta > Magnoliopsida > Poales > Poaceae > Eleusine > Eleusine indica. The sequence goes on from CM059500.1 coordinate 35,653,515, forward strand.
GGGCAATAATGCGTGCGCCGATTGGCGCAAGCTCTGTTCCTTCCTATTTTTGGTCTTTGTTTTATATTCCTACATTGTTAGTCTAAAGTATATATATACACAGTTTTGCACGAATAAACAGACAACGCAAGAGCACACAAGAATTAAGCACACACTTTTCTATTTTTTTATTTTTTTATTCGGTAGATTGTTTTTATCACAAGCAAGCAAATTTAAAAACACCGGGTTGCCCTCCCGGCCAGCACTAATTAACTAAGTGAAATGGGTTTCCCTCCCACAAGCACTAAACAACTTCTAAATCCCCCGATCATTGGGTTGCCTCTCAAGAGCGCTCTAGTTATTTAGAGGTCAAAGAGCTTGACCTCCCCGCAAACAATCAATCCTTAGTGTCGCGGTGCGGGATGTGAGGCCGCGACACTACAAGGTTCTCTTATCTCCATGGTTCATATAGCTTGGACGACCTATCCACACATCCCCTCCAATTACTTTCGACTCCACGTTGCCACGGTGTCTTGTATCTCTTCACTTCATCAATAGCACGACACTCTTCTCCTTTTGGGCAAAATTTGAAAGAGTAGGGAGTCCCACTTATATCGAAGCTTATCTCATCACTCCCAACATCAATACTTGCCTTTGCTGTTCTCAAGAAGGGTCTGCCTAAGATCAACGGGGTCCTCGTCCTCTTATCCATATCAAGCATAATAAAATAAACAGGGACGATGTGATCTCCAATTTGAACAGGCACATCCTCAGCAATTCCATCAGGGAAACGTACCGATTGATCGGTTAACTCCAAACACAGGCTCTAATTCAGGCAAATTGAGACTTGTGAATATATGACGGGGCATAACACTTACACTTGCTCCAAGATCGCACAAGCACCTATCAAATATCCTTGTTCCAATCATTCATTTGATGCTTGGTGATTCAGGGTCGGGTTTCTTCTCCAGTGCAACATCATTGATTGCCGCCATTAGCTCCTTAGTGACCTTCACAACCTCCTCAGAAACTAGAGACTTCTTGTTTTGCATCATGTCCTTAATGTACTTGGCATAGGTGGGAACTTGGATAGCATCAACAAAAGGGACATTGATGTAAAGCTTCTTCATAATATCGACGAACCTTGCAAATTGCTCGTCGTGTTGCCGCGCTCTTTCTATCTTCGTCAGTAGTTGAGTATCCAGGAACATGGCAGGGCAATGCTCTTCTGTCTCCACGCCCATTTTCAGACCAGAGAAGTCAACATCCTCCTCGCGCCAATCGGCGCTTTCAGGGAGCCGATCGGCTCCGACAGGATCGTCGCGCCGATCGGCGTCGGGTGTGCGCCGATCGGCGCGGGGCTTTCTTGCTCCCGTAGAGTGCTCTGGATCTTCTGTTTGCTTTCTTGACCGCGTAGCTATTGCCTTCAATTGCTCTGCAGACATCGTATTGCCAGGAATAGACCCTTTGTTGCCTTGAATGGCTTGCGATAGCTGTCTCATTTGTTGCTCCATAATCTTGGTATGCTTCAAGATCTGCTCATTGGAGCTCCCAATTTCTATCACCTTGTCATTAATTCCCTCAAGGACACGATCAATCTCCTTGAATTTAGCTTGATTGCCCTTGTTGATCTTCTCTTGAGCTTGGAAGAACTCATGACATTGGAGACGAAGTGGGATAGAATTTTGCATGGACGAACTAGGAGAGAAAGAACTCCTTTATTGCTGATATTGGGGCTTCCATCCACTATTCTTCATATATTCTAGCATCTTCATCTCTTCAGGGCAATCTTTCTGCACATGACCAAATTCTCCACACTCACTACATGTGAAGCGTGATTCCGCCAGCTTGAGTGTCTCTTCCTTAGGGATATGAAGATTATTGTCTAACCTCCTTTGAATAGCATCAAGGCGATCTATAATCAAGTCTTCCTGAGTCTTCTCAATCACACTCTTTGCTACTCCTTTTGAAGGTTGTAAATTCCTTGAGCTTCTCTCACCATCCCACGATTGATTTTCAACTAGCAACTTGATCAAATTCTTAGCTTCGGTGGGGGTTTTTGACATGAATGATCCTGCAGCTGAGGCGTCTAAGTGTTGATGTGATAGAAGATTCAATCCTGTGTAGAACTTCTCAACAACTTCTCCAACCGTCAGACCATGATGAGGGCATGAATCCATATATTCATTGTATCTTTCCCATGCTTCTCCAATGCTCTCATCAATATTCTATGTAAATCCAAGAATCTTATTTTTCAAAGCTTGAGTCTTACCAGGAGGGAAGTATTTGGCCAAGAATTCAGCTGCTAACGTGTTCCACACTGTTTTTACTGGGTTTTCCAATCCATTGTACCATTGCTTGGGGCGTCCAATTAGAGAGAAGGGGAACAACCGCACACGTGCTTGGTCTCCTGTCAATCCCGCTATCTTGAATGTACTGCAAACCTCAAGGAAGTGTTGCAAGTGATGATTGGGATCTTCCGAACCTGTGAACGGTTGTTACACCACTATTCCAACATATCTCTCAGCTTCTTGGAAATCTGTCTTGACAATACTAGTCAATTGTGGCTTGAGACGATTAACCATAGGTACTTCTGCCATCTCCTCTTCTTCTTGCTCTTGAACTGGGTCTTCTATTGTGAATAATACTCGAGGCGTTGCGCGGACTGCTTCTCCAGCTAAATCTCCAAGTGACAAGCTTTTCTTCTCCGCTATTCTCTTCTTGTGAAAGAGTCTTTCTGGATCATCGGTGTAATTAGAGGGTTTGTTTGACTTAGGACCGTCCATACCTGTTAGTTTCACTTAACAGAATATATGTATTAGAGAGACAAGTAAAGCACAATGACTAAACACTAATACATCAAACAATGTTTAAAAACCTGCTATGGTCCCCGACAACGGCGCTAGAAATTATGCTTGTTGGTCGTACCTACGCACCCACTTATATACCGCAAGAGGACGGTGTACGATTGTAGCACTTTTTCCCTTGAATTGAGTATTCCAAGGTTTATTGAATCCACTGGGACCTTAGGGATAATTAAACAAAGTTAATAGTAAAAGATCTAGTCAAGACTACTGTCGAGTTTAGGTTGCGTGAGGGGGAGACTGGCCAGCGCAAAGGTGCGCCAGACAGTAAATCTGTCATTGCGCCGATTGGCGCAGGAGTTGAGCCGATCGACACACTAGTGAATCGTCGTGTCGATCGGCGCAGGAGTTGAGCCAATCGGCACACTAGTGAATCTAAGCCAAAGTGCGCTAGATGCCTTGTAAGCCTAGGCTGCTAAGTGAGTAACCAGATATCTACTAGTGAGATCGTAACCAGAAAGTCTAATTAAATAGCATCATAATGGGTAATTACATAGATCAATGAAAACCTATAATGAATAAGACCACTCTGCTTTCCGAGCGGCTCCCGATTTATCGCTGTCGAGAGGAAACCCTTAATCGCGCGAGTATCTTACCCTACTCAAGTATCCAATAGTGCTGCGCAGGCTTAGTGCTGTCACCGCTAAACCACACTACTAGCATCATCAAGCAGCCATAATCAATACAATGTCCGAATACTATCCTAATCACCACGATCAAGGTAATATCAACTTACTTTGCCTAGAACTAAGCAATTGGAATAAGCACATGCATGATTATAGAATCAAGATAGACAAATCACCAAAACCATCATCAACATATTCAATCATCCTTGAGATACATAGAGTAAAATTCATCCCCGTCGAGATGGCCTACCTTGACGGATCAACTCTTAACACCAATGGTTCTTGAAACTCAACTAGAGATCTATTCTAACGGGGCAAGCCCCGGTGGCTCCTAATCACCACGATCAAGATAATATCAACTTACTTAGCCTAGAACTAAGCAATTGGAATAAGCACATGCATGATTATAGAATCAAGATAGACAAATCACCAAAACCATCATCAACATATTCAATCATCCTTGAGATACATAGAGTAAAATTCATCCCCGTCGAGATGGCCTACCTTGACGGATCAACTCTTAACACCAATGGTTCTTGAAACTCAACTAGAGATCTATTCTAACGGGGCAAGCCCCGGTGGCTCTAACTCACGGATCTGTTGTCCCTCTATCGCGTCCTCCTCTCTGCGAACAGGGTTTACAAGTATTTATATGGGTTCTACTTGTAAAGGACTCAGTTTCTAGCAAATAAGGCGGTTGCGCCGATCGGCACAGGATTGCGCCGATTGGTGCAAGCCGTGTCTTCTCTGGTTTCTTCTCCGAGTGGGTTTCTCTGTCTTCCACAGCTGCCATGTGGGCCTTTTCCTTCGCGATAAAGTCTTGTACTGCACGTGGAGATCTTGAAGTTCCATAAATCTTCTTGAAGTTCCATAAATCTTCTAGACAAATATATTCAAGTGTCTTGCGCAGATAAACTTCCATAAACATGTGGAATGGGCCTCGATCACTTCTGTGGGCCAAAACACCCTTGCGTCGATCGCCTCATGGACTGCGCCGATCGGCGCACTGGGCTTCTTCAGTGCTTTTCATCGGTTTTGGACTCCTGTCCTCTCCAGCATCACTTTAATCATCAATTTTACTTGTTTCTGCAATAAAGCTTCAAAATAACGCATATACAAATATATAGACAATATCATAGGTAAATGGCTTAAATTAGTATCAATTATGCTCTAATTGGGGTAATATTCACATATAAAAGGGGCACTTGGGAAGTGCCAACAGTTACGCTGCTGCGTAACCCCCGTAAGCTCACCCTCCACGGCTATAACCCTTTGACGGGTCACGTCAAGCTCTCCGATGAGTCTTGCCACCTGCTCCTCTAAGTCCATCGCTCGCTGGTGAAAACCGTCACGGTCCTCAGTGGCCTCCACAACCTATCCCTCAAGCTCTGCGATCCGTGCACGCAACTCAGTGATCCGTGCGTGAGACTCACGGATCTGATGACTGTCTGCCTTGAACTGCTCTCGAAAAACAACCCACTGGCTGTTTCTCTGCTGAGTGACCTCGGCTAACTGCGTCTCCACGTCGTGAAGCTGACGCTTTAAGTCTACCGCACGTGCCCGCTGCACATCAGGCTCGCGAACACGTCTCTGTCCTCGTGGCATTTGCAGAAAAAAGGTTTAACAAGTTAAACACTTCTTTTGACAGTAAAAATAGAGTAAACAAAAGTAACGAGAGAAAAACTAATAGTCTAGAGACTTAACCCTCATAACCCAAAATTTCCAATTTTACAAAATGACATGATGTAGGCAATATGCAAACAAAAAGGTTAATGAGTTAGTAGTTAGAAACATGCTCTAATGCGAATGACAAACATCTATTCGTGACTTCTAGCATCTTACTAACTTACTATTCTAACTCTTAGGCTCCTATGAAGGTTTTGCAAAGTTAATTTTTAAAACCGACTTGAGAATGATATGTCGTTGCTCCTGTATTGCTCTGATACCAGCTGTGACATCCCCTCCAGGATAACCAGGATCACGTACAGGAGAACACTCGACAAAGCGAGTTACAAGAGCTCATCATTCATACAAGCCCAGAATATATTACATCATGGTATAATACAACCAGGTTTTTGAAAACAAACTAGAGTTTTGCAGCGAAAAAAAACATTATCACGATGAAAGAGTTTAAAAATTAAACGATAGTTGTTTGACAACAGGAAGCTTTATTCTACTAACTTCACTACGCTTCCTAAGCACGACTGTCTTCTATTCTTCAGGGGATGGGATGCGTTCCCACTTGATGGAATGTCCCTTCAGAAGTTGCCTTTCTCCTGGCATGTTCTCGGTCCAACCATATGGATATGGCTCACCACCTAGAAAATAATACGAACAAAGCCCTGAGTATCTAATATACTCCGCAAGACTGACCCATCAACATGGCTCACTAAGGCCGACATCTAGAATGCATAGGTCTTTGGCTGGTGGGTTGACTTAGACTTGCAAAAACAGCATTATTAATGGATTTCTACTTTTAAATTTTAGCTCAAGATTATATTCATTAATATTAAGGTTTGTATCCTGCATTTACTGCAGTCATGTTTTGCAAGCAAGAATCATTTAACTCATCCAACTCTTCTCTTCCCATTACTCTCGATTATCTACGTTGTGACGAGCGATCAAGCGATACTCATTGCTGCGAGCGACAGCAATTCGAACCAATTTCACCAGCTGCGTAAAACCCTACTACACGATACATACGCACCATATTGGTTGTATATGACAACTTTCGCACTAATCCCAACCAGACGTCGATCCGTTTCCAACTTCCCCGGGAATATGGAGACCCCACGTGATACCCATCCCATACATTATCCGTGAGCGACCACTATTTCCCTCCCGTGAAACTTCAATCTCACTAACAACCGAGAAAGAAAGTTGGCTATGTCCTACCACTAAGGTAGTTAGGGTACATTAGCTTACTAGGCCCCATATACCGGCATGTAGATCAGTATTGTTTAATACTTCCTCCCCAGGCCATAACGGGGTCCTAAATTAACACGGACGGGGCTATCACCTTGCAAGACCCAGTCTTTGCCCATTCCTCTGCGGGGCCCGTCCGGTCTCATCATCATCATCAACTTATATTTGAATTCTCAATGATCTCAATCAACTTAAAGCCTCCATGCTTTCAGATCATCCTATATAGTACTACCGATATTCCTATGACATAAGCATACCGCCTATCGTGCTACCTATACCTGTATAGTATACAGACATCATAGGATATGGTAGTGATGCAGGTGGGTGTCAATCAATTCCTGGAACCTAATGCACAATCATGACTCGACTGACTATGATAAAAGAAAGAATTTAAAAAACATAGGTGGGATGCACTAGGGCTTGTCTTGGGGTTCGTTCGGATACGACGTTCCAGGTGCGGGGTCGGTCTCAACGATCACCACCTCAGGTTCGATCTCGACAGGCTGCTCGACGATCTCGGGTCCTATACGATTCGTCGATACGTCGCAAGTTAGTGCTAGCGATGCATGAATGCGAAATGCAATGCTTGAAATGATGGAGCGATAAAAATAGTAGACAAGAACTTAATTACTCTTGTCTGAAGTATTTCTTTCTAATGAAAAGTGATTAGGCCTATTAATGAAAAGGGATTAACATGCTTAATCAAAGTTAATTACCCTTGATTACCCCATTTAAACATAAATGAAGTCTATTACAAAATAAACATTAATTCAGGAAATAATAAATTATTTAACCATTAAAAGAGATTTTAAATACTCAATTAAATGCTTAAAAATGAAGGAAAAATAAATATTTAATTTAGTTTCATAAAGTGGTAGATAAAATTATTTGGAACCTAACTAAATTGGTCCCATGATTTTAGGAAGACTAAAACACTAGCTAAGAATTTTCAAAGTTCTGGAATTATTTTCATGTGCAAAAATCTAAAAATGGGCAGCCCAATTAACAATGGCCTTTTGGGCCACTGGACTGCCCATCTACTACTGGATCCGGCCCAGCTCTAGGGCACGAGCTGTGCCTCATGCTCGTGTGCGCAGTGGCTCTACCGTCGGAGCTCGAGCTTGCTTCGGAGCTCGGCTCGGCCGGCAAGAGGCATGGGCGCAGACGGCGCTGCAAGGAGGGTGCGAAGGAGGAGTCGACGACAACGGCACTCACCGGAACAGTGGCGACGGTAGGAGGCAGCAGACGACGGCTTTGGCGGGGCGGCGGCCGAAAAAAAACTGGAACAGAGCAACGCCTAAATATGAAATCGATAAAAAAAGCTCCAGATGGTGCGTAAACAAGCTAGGAATCATCCATTGGAAGGAATTGAACTAGATTCCAAGGTAGCAACCGAATTTTTGAGAAGAACCAGGGAGGGTCATTAGTGCTCACCAAGAAGGAAAAGGTTTCAACTTGCGGCCACGGCGAGAAGGATTCAATCAATGGCCATGGCAGGAGGCTGGGTGGTTTGTGCGGCGGTTTAGGGTGTTGGGTTGGCTGGGGTGCCGACGGCGACGGGCGGAGCTCGAGCTCTGGCTCGTTTTGGTGGTGGCGAAGAGAACAGAGGAGAAGACTGAGAGCGAGAGAGGGAAAATAGAATGAACGAGAGAGGGAAGAGCTGGGGGTTAAACCCCTCTGGGTCGAGCGGCGGCGGGGCTCGGCTGCAGGGCGTCATGGCTCCACAAGGCGCTTATGCGCTCGCGTGCGCGCTAGTGCTGCCTCGGCGCGGGCGGCGGGCGGTGCTGAGTGCTGGAGGCTGATAGGTGGGGCCTACGGGTCCCATGACACACTAAGGTAAATAATATATATATATATATATATATATATATATATATATATATATATATATATATATATATATATATATATATATATATATTATAAACAGAGATGTCACTGTTGCCAATCTATTCTTCCAGTTCTTGTCAATAAGCATAGACATGTAGTAATCTTGTTGGAACTATGTGTAGAACCGATAGTCGGTGGCTTCTTGCTCTTCCACTAGCATAGGATTTTGCTTTCTTGCCTCAATGAGAGCATCAAGGTCCTTCTTGTAGTCCTTGTACACATAGTCATTTGGATAGACAGGGGCACGGACATGAAGGCCCTCAACAACCTCCATGGAGCCACCTCTAGCTCCCTTTCGTGCCCGAGAACTTGTCTCCTTGGCCGGTCCTTTTCCTTTATTATGAGCTCTCCAAGGAGGGAGAGATCCTCCTTGCTCCACTGTTACAGTTTGAGCAACTCCACTTGGCCCTTGATCTCGATGCCTCGAAGCAACAACTTTCCTTCTCTTTTAGATTGGCACTAGGTCTTCACTTGATGAGGAGGAGTGATGAATCTCCTCATCACACCCCTTGTTCCAAACTTGTGAATAGTAACAATCAATCACTCCAAGCTATATTCACAAGTTCCAAAAATATGATCTATTGATCAAAATCATCATTTGTTTTGAAATCAAAGACATAAGTGAATTTTGAAGAATTTTGGTTTCTAGTTCTTTTGCGTGAGCAACAACACATCAAGCAATGTACAAGGTTCTACTCCACATTGGACGAATCCAAGATATTCAGCTCACTCCTAAGCATGGATGGAAGAACCAGGGTTAACCGTCTGGTTAATCCGGTTAACCGACGAACCGGTGACGACCGGTCGGCCCGGTCGGCCGGTTAACCCCCGGTCGAAATTTGATTTTTTTTGAAATTTTATTTTTTTTTCAAAATTCGTTAAAAAACTAGAGACGAAATGAAGATTTATGGTGAAGAGAAAAACTAAATCTGAGCTCATTTGACTTTTGGAAAAAATTATGGAAGAAAAAAAGAAAAGGAAAAAAAAAGAAAAAAAAGAAAAGCCATACCTTATCCTGTCCCGTCGCCCCTCCGTAGGCGCCGCACAAATTGCCGTTGGTCCCGCTCCACTCGTCACCGGCGGTCGGCTCTGGTCAGACTCCCCCGCTGAGTCGGCTAGCTAGGCGGTTGGCGCGGTTAGCCGCCCGATTGGATCCGGGAGTTGGGCACGCGGTTAGCCGGTCGGTCGGCGCGGTTAGCCGGCTGGCTACCGCGGCTAACCGCCTGTGTGACCCGGTTAGCCAGCCGGCGCAGAGAGGTATGGAATTTTTTTTTATTTAGGTGAATAGGAAGTTAGGACTTAGGTAATTTAGCTAGGAAAAAATATGTATACCTTTGCCTTTGGAACATAAGTAATTTAGCTAGGAAAAAAGATGTTGTTCTTATACATGTTGTTGTTGAGATAAACCACCTCCATATTGTAACAAATTATGCATATTATTTTTATGTAGGGACTAGGGAGATATGGCGGATCGTAATCAAAATGATGGTGTGTGGGAGCACGGTGTAAACCAATATCCAGGATGGTCATGCAAGTATTGTAAGATTTCAAGAAAGGGGGGGGGGGTGGTGCCAATCGATTGAAGCATCACTTGACAGGAAGAGGTGGTAACGTTGTATATTGTAGTAATGTTCCACCAGATGTTCGGGACTACTATCATCGTGAGCTGGATAGAATTGTGGCAAGAAAGAAGGACATACAATGGGAGAATTTGAGGACGGAGGAAGTTGTCAGAGAAGGAAATAATGACGAGGTAGAGGTGTTGCAGCGTGTGTTGGATTTGTCTCGAGAGGAGGATGCATATGTGAGGCGCGTCCGTGATCAAGGTGGGCAGTATGAGCATGGAGGTGGTTCATCTCAACCTCAGGGCAGTGGTTCATCTCAACCTCAGGACGGCGGATTGCTAGGCATGCTTAGATGGTCCACGTCCGTAAGGGGAAAGAAGGAGAAGGTTCAAACTAGAATTGATACTGGGCCATGGACAGCAAAGTGCAAGGCTGGTAAAAATGCAATTGGCAGAGTTTGGTCAAAATGGTTCCACATTGAAGGCATCCCTGGCAGGAAGGCTGATAATCCTTACTTTCAAGTCGCCGTCAAGGAGACTCAAATATGGGGTGAGCTGATATTTTTTAATTTTTGTTGAACGTGTCTGAAGCATTGAACTAATTTAAATTCTTTGATGTTTCAGGTGAGGGAATTGCAATCCCAACTAGATGTGAGATTGATGGAGTATATTTAGATGAAAACAAGGCCAAATTAAAAAGCAGTTTGAGAGGTTCCAACGAGATTGGCCAACTCACGGTATTACAATTATGTGTGATTCATGGACGGGACCAACTGGGATGAGTGTCATCAACTTCATTGTGTATTGCAATGGGATAATGTATTTCCACAAATCAATTGATGTCACTGGACATAGCCAGGACGCGAAGTTTGTTTTTGGGGTAAGTCAATGTCATTTGATGAATTTGTGAATATGTCCCCTGTCATGTTAGTAAAGAATTTTTGTGTTGACAGGAAATTGAAAAGGTGGTTGAAGAGTTGGGTCCAGAACATATTATTCAGATAATCACTAATAATGGCTCAAACTACAAGAAGGCATGCAAAATGGTGAATAAGAAGTACAACATTGTATGGTAGCCGTGTGTTGCTCACACTATCAATTTGATGCTTAAGTCTATTGGTGAGTTTCCGGAGCACAAAGCTATGATTGAGGCTGGTAGGAGAATTTGTCGATGGTTGTACAACCACAATCAGTGCGTAGTGATGATTCTACTAACAGTGACAATGGCAGTCCGACCTATCAAGAGTCAGATGATAGCAGTTCTGCCCCTTCTTCTGTTGACTCGGTTGACCCTGGTGCTACCTCTGTTCCACCTTCAACAACTATCCACTTCACAGGTAATATAAACAATGATTGCTCTATCATACCAATTGATGGACTGTTCACTCACTCATCACCTTGTTTTACAGGCAAGAAAGATTTCACTCATGCTACCCAGGATCAGGACCATGGTGCTCAACATTCTCAGAGGACGACCATGCGTGAGGGGGTAACTACAACGGGTAGGCAACATCATCTAGGAATCCACTCTTCTCCTTATGCAAGTGAGTCCTCTATCAGCGCAGGTAGCTCTTCTCCCTATGCCCATGGTTACGACCAATATATTGCTCCACCGTCGGACACACAACCTCCTCTACAATGGGTTTATGAGTGGCAGGACCCTGATTTCTATTACTTGTTGCTCAATGAATGGCAAACAACTGTGGCGTGGACTGGACAAACTTGGAATGAGTACAAGGCAGCATTGTTGGCTACTCATAGCATTGCGCTCATGTCAACCAAAGAGTATCAGTCCGCATGGTACTCGCGCCCTTGGGTGTGAGTGCAATTATTTAGCTGCTATGTATTCAATAATTATATTTGTGCAAAACCATTGTATAATTATTTGTAGAAAACCATGAGTGGGACAACTATATTGCTTCGATGTTTTGTATAGCACAATGTAGTTGTGCTATGTTGTATGAACTCAATGTTTTGTGTATTGGTGCCTAATATTGTGCTTAATATTTAAAAAATGTTATGCCTAATTTTTCCCTATTTTTCGAATCAATTTTCTATTTTCCCCCCTCAACCGAGCTGGTAACTACTTTCACCGGTTAACCGGCCTAACCGGCCGGTTAATCGTTATAACTGGCCGGTTAACCGGACGGCAACCACGCGCGTCCGAAATCAAATTTTGTCTGGCTAACCAGCCGGTTATACCGGTTAACCACAGAACCGAGCCCGGCCGGTTATGCCACTTCGGACGGTTATGTTAACCCTGCTCCTAAGCTCACAAAACCGCTTCTCATCTAGGGGCTTGGTAAATATATCGGCTAATCTTTTATCGGTTCTCGCATAGCTAATCTCAATATCCCCCTTTATGGAATGATCTCTCAAGAAATGGTGCCGGATATCTATATTCTTAGTCCTATTATGATCAATGGGGTTATATGCAATCATGATGACACTCTCGTTGTCACATAGGAGAGGAACTTTGGTCATAGTGTATCCAAAGTCCTTTAGAGTTTGTCGCATCCAAAGTAGTTGAGCAAAACAACTTCTGGCTACGACATACTCCGCTTCAGCTGTGGATAGAGCAACAGAGTTTTATTTCTCGGATGACCATGACACAAGGGACCTACCCAAGAATTGGCATGTTTCGGTGGTACTCTTCCTATCCACCTTACATCCGGTGTAGTCGGCATCGGAATAACCGACTAGCTTGAACTTGGAACCATTTGGATACCACAATCCTAGGTTGGGTGTGTGAACTAAATATCTCAAGATTCTTTTGACAGCCACTAAGTGACTTTCCTTCGGAGCCACTTGGAACCTTGCACACATGCACACACTAAGCATGATATCGGGCCTAGATGCACAAAGATAAAGCAAAGAGCCAATCATGGATCAATATGCCTTTCGATCCACATGCTTACCATTTACATCTAGTCCGAGGTGTCCATTTGTCTTCATGGGAGTCTTGTTTGGCTTTGCATGCTCTATGTCCAACTTCTTGAGTATGTCTTGAGTGTACTTGGTTTGACTTATGAATGTTCCTTCTTCAAGTTGCTTGACATGAAAGCCTAGAAAGAACTTCAACTCCTGCATCATAGACATCTCAAATTTCCTAGTCATAATCTTGGCGAACTCATCACAAAAAGATTGATTAGTGAAACCAAATATAATGTCATTGACATATATTTCGCACACAAATAAATCATTATCAACTTTTCTTGTGAAGAGAGTAGGATCGGTCTTGCCAATTGTGAAGCCTTTCTTGATCAAATATCCCTTGAGGTGTTCATACCAAGCTCTTGGAGCTTGCTTGAGGCCGTAGAGAGCTTTGTGAAGCTTGTACACATGGTTTGGTTTCTTTGAGAATTCAAACCCTGGAGGTTGTTGTACATACACCTCTTCTTGAATGGGGCTTTTAAGAAATGCACTTTTCACGTCCATTTGAAAAAGCTTAAAACCATGGTGAGTAGCATAGGCAAATACTATACGAATTGACTCAAGCCTAGCTACGGGTGCATAAGTTTCACCAAAGTCCGAACCTTCAACTTGTGAATAGCCTTTTGCAACAAGTCTCACTTTGTTTCTCACCACCACACCGTACTCATCTTGATTGTTGAGGAACAGCCATTTTGTACCTATAACATTTTGCTTGGGTCTTTCCACCAATGACCACACATTGTTTCTCTCAAAGTTATGTAACTCTTCTTGCATGGTCATCACCCAATCTGAGTCTTGTAGTGCTTGTTCCACCCTAAGGGGTTCCATAGAGGAAACAAACAAGTAATGATGACAAAATGTAGCCATTTGGGATCAAGTAGTTACCCCTCTTTGGATATCACCAAGAATGTTGTCAATGGGGTGATCCATTTGAATACTTTGTCGAACTCATGGATGTATGGGTCTAGATGGATCTTCTTCTTCTTGATTGTTCATGTCTTGAGTATCATCCACACCACCATCTTGAACTTGATCTTAGTCGTAGCCTTGAGTATGGTCGTCACCATGAGCTTGGCCATTTCCTTGATCTTGTTCGTCTTGTGGATCTTGTGAACGAGACTCATCTTAGTTTGAGGAAGATGGTTCATCTTGACTTGAGTTTGGGTCTTGTGGTTTTATTTCACCAATAGCCAAGTTTCTTATTGCTTCATAAGGAGCTTCATCATCTACATCACTTGGATTAACTTGCTCTACTTGAGAGCCATTAGATTCATCAAATTGCACATCCCGAGTTATTTCAACAACTCCGGTGTCTTTGTTAAAGACTCGATATGCATAGACATTAGTTCCATAACCAAGGAGGAAACCTTATTGAGTCTTGGGAGAAAATTAGAGGATTTTGGTTTCTTGTTAAGAATAAAGCATTTGCTTCCAAAAACCCAAAAGTATGAGACATTTGGAAGGTCATCAGTGAGAAGCTCATATGGTGTTTTCTTCAAATTTTTGTGAAGATATAATCTATTTGTTGCATGACATGCGGTGTTGATGGCTTCGACACAAAAGGTGTCCGACGTCTTGTACTCAGCAAGCATTATTCTTGCCATCTCTATGAGTGTGCGGTTCTTTCTTTTGGCTACACCATATATGACACCCCACCTTCGAGGCGTCCTGTGCATCCTGTACCAATCCCTAGATCAGTAGTTGGTACGCACAACCAAATAATCTCAAATTCATGTAGTACTAAAATATGAGAATATACGGATGACTTACCAAACATGGCTAAGTTACATTACAGCAGAAATCAGGTGCAGAAGACTGGTTCACTTCACGTCCATCACATCACAACACATCCACAAACAAACTTGAGCATACGACAAAACCTTCACTGCAGTTACTCCTCTGGAGTTCATTCACTAAAATAAGAAATAGCAAACCGTGAGTACATAAGGTACTCAGCAAGCCCTAACACTACTCAAAGGTAAATTCATGCATAAGGTTGTAGCAAGGATGTAGGCAAGGAGTTTAATAGTTGTGCTAGCGGCTAAGCATGCGGGATTCGCTAAGAATAGATATCAAGGAAAGAAGAGAACTCTCAATATTTTAGTAGGTTGGCCCTTGAGGGAGTATATACCATTCCCACCATTTCTCACAATTTTAAAAGGAATGGATCTCCATATCCAAACCTTGCACTTCCCAAACATGGGTATCACCTCACCCACTCATACGTCAAGGAGACTGGTTTGTGGCTAATCAACGAGGGCCCAATAATTTGGTGTGTCACGACCTGTGACAATGGACATCCGAATGATTTGAGGTTAACTCTGAAGAGCTTAGTATGCTGTACCCACAGGCTATATGCTCTTAGCTACGGATCACATAATGCTCTTACTTCACCCAAGCATACCCACAAGTCCACCATGAAGCTCAGGGATTCCACCATCATGACACTTAGTCATATCACAACAAAGGCATACAACCAACAATTTTGCCAAGTACTGGACTTGTCACCATTTCACCGCACCGATCTCTAAGTCCGTTTCTACTTCGCCGGGTGATACTTCCTTGCTGCGTTACCCAGGATCCACGTTAGTCCTGCCCATACAGGTTCTGTGGTCGTACTAAAAATATCACCAAGTTGAGGTCTCGCTATCGTTCTTGAGCGGCCGGGCAAGCACTCATCCACGACAGGTGGATCTACACCGAAGACACCATCACTAAGTACTCTGCACCAGTACTAAGGAGTCTCGCCCTTGACCAAGTCTCTCCCACCCAACTTCATCTTCACGCAATTGATTTATCACCCACCCACATCATACTTATACGCACACCACCAAACACGTTGTCACCTACTTTTGAAATAGAGTTATGTAGTATGGTGTTGCGATGAACCTCATCGCGGGGTTCCTAAGCGCTTCTAAGCATAGCAGCATTCTGTACATTAGGCGTCTAATGTCGGTGTATGTGGGGCTTACGATGTGGTAGGGTAAGGCAGTCAAGGAGGGGTTGCGGTAACAACTATGGAGTTACCGATACGCAAGTAGGTAGCACTCATGCAAGCAAGTCACAACAATAGCACTCAAGAGAGCATGTAATATAGAGTAGGTTCTATTTAGGTTTCTAGACTACTGTGATGGGATCAATATGATCAAGGGGATGTTAGAGCTTGCCTGGTAACACTAAATCCCTTCAACGTCGTGATTTACGTCGCTTCGCGTAACGGTGGCGGAGTCCATCTCGAGACTTGGGCCTTCAAGCTTTGTCTCGAGCATCGAGCTCCTCAGGTTCTTTACGCGCTACAGTACGTGACACTAGTGCGAAGAAAATAAGAAACAATCAATACTCCAATTAAAACTCTAGATAGGTTAATTGGGAGGTTCGGTGTATACCAGTGGGATTATAGGTAGGTTGGGGCTCAGAAGATCGACGGCGGAAGAATCGGTGGAAACAGAGTTCGGGCGGTGAAGATATGGTGTTTAGGGGGACAAGGAAAACATCATGATGGGAGTGGAACTATGGTGGGTGGCAAAAGGTTCCTCATGTCAGGGCGATCACGTGAGCGTGAGAATCACCCAAAACGGAGCTATGGTAGAAAAGATATGACTTTTGGAAGGTTTGGGGGCTTATTTATAATTTTCATAAGGTTAGGGGGACCTATTTGTAATTACAAAAATATCAGGGGCTTGGTTGTAAAAATGGTAGGGGCTAAAATATAATTACAGAAAGTCTAGGGGTCTTTCTATCAAAGATTTGGGCTGAAATAGAATGAAAATAAAGGCCATGGACCTTTCTACAAAAAGACAAGGGCATGGGATTTTCTGGTATTTCTGAAATTATTTATGTGTGGGAAGTTATGTGGACCAGGTCCTCGTCTTTGTGGACTAAGCTCAGGGCCGGCTCACGGTGGACCAAGGGCTAGAATGCACATAGGAAGGGGGGGGGCAGGGGCCTACGTGCATGACCTCCTTTCTTCCTCATGTAAAAACAGAGGGAGTCGTTCTCTCTCTCTGCTCACACGCCATGTAAAAACAGAGGGAGTCGTTCTCTCTCTCTGCTCACACGCCATGGCTGAGGAAGAGGGGAGATGGCCGGCGAGTTGGGGGAAAATGGAGGTTGGTCTCTCGCGCGTCCGTGAGGGGTGGAGGCTTGGTAGGGGAGCATCGAATTCGGGAGAATTTCGTGGGGAGGCGGCGATGGATGGGAGCTCTGAAGGAAGGACAAAAATGGCAATCAGAGCTGTTTGGGTCGAGAGAGAAGGCGGCGCTGGTGTTGTTGCGGAGAGGCGAGCGTCGCACGTTCATTTATAGGTAGAGGGGAGGGAGTAGAGGGCGGTGAGCTACCAGTTGGTGAGCCGAGCTCCGAGTGCCATCAATGGCGGCACTTTGAACTGGGTGGTGACAGGGCGACGGGACGTGTCCACGGTGGCGGCATGCGCATGAATGCGGTCGTCCTCGTGCGGGAGTTGGCACGCGGATGCTAGAGCAACGTGAATCGCGTGCACGGGTGCAGGAGCGCCATCAATGGCGGTGTCGGGTTCTACTCGCCGTAGCATTGTGATGG
Organism: Eleusine indica; assembly: GCA_030378355.1. NCBI lineage: Eukaryota > Viridiplantae > Streptophyta > Magnoliopsida > Poales > Poaceae > Eleusine > Eleusine indica. Next base: position 35,670,854 of record CM059500.1, read on the forward strand.
GGTAGGGGGCAGCCACGTGTGCTGGCAGTGGCATCGTGGAGTGGGGGAGGTGCGAGCTACGACACTGCAGGTGGAGGCATGAATCACGTTTTGATGGCGCAAAGCCAATTATTACAGCGTGGGGCTGAGCTCTTTAATGGTGGCACAGTGGTGGCCGGGTAATTGGCGTCGCGATGGAGTAGTATGAGGTCTCTTCGGCCCTGTGTTTTGTCGTGGCGTAGGTAATGGCGGCGGCATCGACTCGCGTCCGTGCGACAGGGCAGTTGGGGACAGCGTCCGCGCTAGCCGGGACGGTGTTGGAGCGCGACGGCGTTGGGGAGAGAAGGCATAGTGCGTTCCGTTGGAGAAGAAGGAAAAAGGGGCGAGCGTGGGGGTTGGGCTGAGCAGGGAAATGGGCTACGGTGGCGCGCCACGCGGCCCAGAAGTGGGGCAGGACGAAGGGAGAAGGAAAAAGGACGGCCTAGCGGGCTGAAAAGAGGGGGCACGGCTCAGGCGGGGCTGGAGTTGGAGAAGGGGAGGTGGCTGGGCCGGCTCACAAATTGGGCCGAAAGGGAAGAAGGGGGAGGTGGAGGCTGGGCCAAGGAAAGGGGAGACTGGGTTTTGGCTTGAGGGGGAAGAGGGTAGTGAAAGGCTTATTCTTTTCTTGGGAATTTGGGGTTTGGAGTTTTAAAAAGAAGTAGCACACAAAATAAAATGCATAAGCAAAAACAAACAACCACGTTGGCAAGATAATTTTTAAATTACTCAAAGATTATTTTACCCTATTTCCCTTGTTTGATTATTTAGTGAGATTTTGTTTTTAAAAAATCATAAGATCATATTAACTTTAAAAGATTAAATTCAGAGCAATTTATCTAGTTAATTTAGTATTTAAAATTTTCAAGTGTTGCAGATCTACCCTACTTAAAAGAATATTGTCCTTGAGATTGGAGGCGGCTAGGTGCGGAGAAGAATTTGGGTAGGGAAGCGGGACTTAATCGACGGTAGAGGGGATTCCTGAACGAGATCGAGAGGATCACGAAGGGTACAAAACAACTCGATTTTTTAACTGCCCGAAACAGATAACACCGAGGTTACATTCGCACTCAGGCAAGGAATCATGGAGCGGGCTTCGCGAGGGGCTGAGAGAAGAGCTTCCGCACGAGATAGGCCATCAGCAATAGGTAGGTGACAACAACCCAAACCAGTACATCCAGGATGACGTACATGGTGGCTGCAACTTGATGCAAGCTGCAATCCATCGGTGGCTGGAAATGGTGGATTGAGGTCTGAACGAGGAAGAGTGGCTGGTATTTCTGGCTGGTGGTGGAGGTCTAGCAATGGTGGTGCTCTTTTATGGTCGCTCGCGATGTGCAGTGTAGTTGCTGGGGAGACGGTGATTCCAACAAGGGCGGGCATGCGTGCGGACGCACAAGGGAGTAGGGAGAACTGTTGCAGCTGTGCGAGGGGAATCTGTTTCTTTTTCAGTGAGGTGATGGATGCGACGGGGTTACTGGTGATGGAGATGGGCTTTATCCAACAGAGGGGAGAGCTCTGGGCAGGACTGTGTGTGGGTTGGATTTTTTTGTATAGGCATTTGGCTTTGATGAAATTATTGGTAAGTAGGGAAGGATCTACCCTACTTAAAAGAGTTTTGTCGGGGGTCAAGGAATCTAGTAGGGTACTACCCTACTTAATAATCTTGCCTGGGGTTGTAGGCTGACGAGTCTCTAGCACTTATGGGCGGTACTCGCTAGGTCCCGCTGTATCTATGTGGCTGTTTTCTTGGTAGAATATCTGGTTTACGGTCTAGTAGGGGTCAAGGGTGTTGGCCAGGCAATGGAGAATATGCTCGGCGAGCTTTACTGATTGGTATAGTGATTTGTCGGTGCTGAGATTTCCCAATCTCGTCAAGGTGGTGACTGTGGCAGAAAAGTTACTTTCTGCCTTAGCGGCACGAAATTCGTCTTCTTCAAGTTAGAGATGCTAGGCTAGGCAGTGTGCATCGGTTTCTTTTTCGCGCTGGATGCGCGTTTGAAGGAGTTGAGTTTGCTGGTCGCAAAGGACGTCCAACACATGGAGATATTTGGTGTTGGTAACTACGGTAGGGTCATGCCCAATAGAGTTTGACTCTATCAGAGATTCTACATGGGATTTCCACTGGGGTAGATCCTTATTGGTGATGGGGAGGTACGGTAAGCTTCATGACCATTGATGATTGGATCCTTAAGGTGTGAATGTTTTGGTGATAGATGATAACTATGAAATTATGGGTTAATATCTACACGTGTTGTCTATGTGGGAATCATCTCTAAACTCTATTACAAATCATATGGATGGTGGTTGCCTTAGTGATTGATGACAATGACCACAACCATGGAGACTTGATGAGCTTAATGGAGTGCAAGGGTTGATGGAGATGGATCAAAGCTAAGGACAAGCTATGGAGCAATTGTTGGGAAGATTTGTCTAGTTTTTATTGCTTTGAGTCGATAGGAAAAACCGGACTATCAAGGGGGTCTAGGTCATTTCTCTTAGGTCATGTCTAGTCGGTGATGTGCATGGATGCTCAGGAAAAACACAAGCACTAGGTGACAGTGGAGAAGCCAAGGAGCTGTTCAGAGAAACCGGGAAACAAAGTCAAGCAAGGACGAGGAGTTTCAGCTTCTGGACAGAGTGACCGGACAGAGGATTCAGTGGAGACCAGACTATACGGTCACTAGGAGAACAGGAAATTCAGCAAGAAGACTTAGCGAGGAAACTGACAGAGTTGAAGTCTATAGAGACCGGACGGTCCGGTCTGTACAAGGTGACTCTGGGCAGCGAGGAAGCTAGCGCTAGAAATGTTTCTATAACGGAGAGAGATAGTCTGACCGGACCATCCGAGACAGAGCAGCCAATGGCTCTGAGAGCCGTTCCAGAGAGACCGGACAGTCCGGTCTGGCAGTGACCGAACTGTCCGATCATTGGGGTCTAGAAAGTGGATTTCGTGGAGCAACGACTAGTTGGAGGTTGGAAGCCTATATAACTTTGTTGCTGGGGTCTTGGAGACCTCTCTTGCCCACTGGAATTACTTGGAGCATTTGGTGAGTGCCAAGAGACAAAGAGGAGAGCACTAGGAGGAGATATTGCATATCTTGAGAGTGCTAGTGAGAGAGCATTGATGCACATCTAAGGCTAGGGTGTCCTTGAGGGTGTGATCTAGGTTGTTACTCTTGGTCTATGGTGAGACCTAGACCGGTTAGGTGTCGATGATCGAGCCTATCGTGATCGGTTGTGAAGGCCGTCACACGTTTGTACACGGTTTGACCTCACCGGTGAAAGCGGCGTCAATAGTGAGCGCCCGTGTCGGCTCGAGGAGTCCGGTTATTTCTTGAGGAAGGCGAGCTTGTGCCTTGGTGGTAGCAGTGACGTGCACCGTGTCTTCACTCCGGGAGTGATTGCGGGCTCGTGGGCGAGAACTCCACATTGGTGGCGGGAGAGACCGGGACTCCGGCCGGAGTGGTCCAACGAGAAGTAGGGGAAGGCGCCATCCTTCCGAGACCTCGGGAAAAATCATGAGCATTCCTTGACCCCCTCTTTACTATTCCGCAATTATGTGCTCTAGTAACTAGGTTGAATTTTGGCTTGCATAGGCTAGTGTGTTTGGCTTCTGAGCTTGCTACCATCATGAACACTAGCGTGTGTAGGGTCTTGGCCTACTAGAATTGTTAGGTTGCAAAGATTGTTAGGTTCTAGTAGTGTGAATTGAAGTATTTGGATTCGTGATCGGCTTACCGATTCACTCCCCTCTCGATACGCCTTCGGTCCTTACAAGTGGTATTAGAGCCAAGTGCTCATCTTTTCGGCTTCACCGCCTTGAGTAATGATGCCGGGATAGATGGGGAGTGTTCCCATATTCGATGGGGAGTACTATGGGTATTGGAAGGCTCGTATGCAAGCCTACTTGGAGTCCCTTGATCCAGAAATATGGATGGTGACCCATGAGTCTGATGCGGATGTGAACCTGCTTGAACCTGATTTTTTTAAGAACAATGCTAAGGCCAAGAATGCTCTATTTGCATGCATATCTAAGGATGTCTTTGCTAGGTTGGATGCAAGTTCTACAGGTATTTGGACTGAGATTCAGGGACTCCATGAGGGTACCAGTGATGTCAAAGAGGAAAGATACTATGTGCTGAAGAACAAGTATGATAACTTCATTAGATTTCCACAGGAGAGAGCTAACACTGTTTATTCTCGCTTTCATGTTCTAGTGGAAGAGATCAATGCTCTTAGGGATGATTTCAAGCTCAAGCCTGAAGTGATAAGAAGGTTCTTGAGGCTATTCAAAGATCCCAAGTATGAGTCCATCATCACCTTCACCTTGCAAGGTGACCTCAAGACCAAGACCATGAAGGATGTACTTGGCAAGATCACCGCCTTCGAGAGCTACCAGCTGGGTTTGGATGATCCTCAACCATCCAACGTTGCTCTTCAAGCCGAGAAGCAAGAGCCTATCAAGAGCAAGAAGAGCAAGAAGAAGTCAGTAATTGAAGAAGAAGAAGATGATGATGATGAAGATGACTTGAGTGAGGACTTGGCTCTTCTCATGAAGAAGATGAGGACCTTCAAGCAGAGCAAAAGAAGAAGAGGTACTTCAACAAGGACAAGAGCAAAGGCAAAGGCAAAGCTCAAGACCACAAGAAGAAGTTCTCACGCAAGGCCCTTGTTGGAGAGTGGACAAGCGACAACTCATGTGACACATCCTCTTCCTCAAGCGGTGATGAAGAAGTGGTCGGCCTAGCCATGATCAAGAGCAAACTTCCATGAGCTCTTCCTCCACCTCCCACGTGCCTCATGGCCACGAGCCAACTTGGGGAGAGTGAGGATGAGAACAGTGATGACAGTGATAATGAGGAGCTCTCCTGCGCTGAGCTTTGGAGTATGCTTGAGCAAGCCCGCGACATCACCGTCAAGAAATCCAAAATGTTGGATGTGGTAAGAAAAGAGTGTAAGTTGGCTAAGTACCGTGTTGGTTAGCTTGAGAGTGAGCTCAAGGACCTTGTCACATCTCATGGGGCCCTAAACAAGAGTTATGACAAACTCATGGGTGATCATGTAGTCTAAAAGGATTTACATAGAAAGTCTATCTCCAATTTCCTTATGCTCCAAGCTAACTCGGTTGGTTCCCTTATGATGGGTCACCCGGTTGTTTACCGACTTCAACTTAGCTATGGATACTCGGAAGGTATATATTCCACATTGCTCTTCTTGGGTGCATTCTTATTGTACCCCAATCCTCTCTTGTCATGAGAGGCTCTCGGCTCACCAACAATTTTCCTTTTTGTTTCAATTTGAGCCTTCTTCATGAGCTCATTGACTTGATTGGTTAGGTTCTCAATGGTTGCATCTTGCTTAGCAATCATATCAATATCAATGTTGTGGCACCTTCCACAACCCTTGCTTGTTGAAGCTTGAGAGGATTCCAATCTCTTCAACAAAGAACGTGAACTCAACATGAGATCCTCAATTAACTTCACAAGGCTTTGTTTTCCTTCATCAATGAGCTACACCTCACTTGAAGCTTCTTGTTGATTGAGGTGCATGATTCACTTGACTCATTGACCTTTGCAAGGTCCTTAGTCAACTTTTTGTTCTTCTCCTTCTCTTGCTCAAGTTGCTTCGTGAGCTCAAAGTTCTTGCTTCTTTCTTCATCAAGAAACTTTTCTTATCTATCAAAAATTCTTTCTTGGTTGTCCAACTCCCCTTGTAGTTTATCTAGAATTTTAACCATTTCATGCATAGAGGGGACCAAGTCCTCCTCTTCATCACTACAATAAGAGGGATTGAAATCGGAACAAGGAGATACCTTGGTTTCCTTGGCCATGAAGCACCGAGGAGCATCATCCTCATCATCGGTGAGGTTGTTGAAGAGTGACTTCTTGGCCGGAGGTAGACCAATGGCAATGTTGGCAATTTCACCCTCATCATCTTCATCATCATCATCGGAGATGTACTCTTGCCCAATGTGAGCTTGCCCCTTGTTGTATGGCTTCTTGTTAGGCTTGTTCTTGTTGTTGTACTTACTTCTCGCTCTTCTTGCCTTTGCCATTTAGCCTTGGACAATCAGCAATCATGTGTCCTTGCTTGATGTGAACAAGGGTTCCCGATTTTCCAAAAGGTTCTGTTAAATCTTGACTTGGGCAGAGGCAAAACACAAATCGATCCGGCTTCTAAAAAACACGTTCAGAACCCCGTAATTGCAGTACAACGTCTCCTCTAGTTATCAACCATCCAAGAATGATTGACCTTGCCGAGAAGGCTAATCCCTGCCCACATATCAAGAACATAAGCAAGAACAAAGAAGAATGCAACACAATTGCAATGAATGATTAAGCTCACAAAGTTGGGGTCTCACAAACCGATGAACGGCGACACCGTATATGAATAGAATTAATCTAAGTAAAATCCGAACTCTACTGGTGCAGCGGCGGCTGTATATGAAGACCCTAGGATCATGCAAGACCCCCTAGACACGCCCCTAATTGGGCTCAACTGGATACAAAGCCCAAAGGCCAATAACAGGCGACGCAGCACCAACACAGATTCTAGACCCTCTCTTGATTTGATGATTCCCGATGCCTCCGGATGCATTTTGACATGAGGCTGGTGGCATTGGAAAGGACTTGTCCTTAGCTTTCAGTGCATATGTAGAACTTCCAAATCCGAGTCCGTATGCATTCTGGGCGTCCGTTTTAGTGCATACTGGTCCAGGGCCCCGAAACAGACTCGAAGTCGGTTTTGATTGGGCCTCCACCTTGGCTTCCAAGCCCTTGCTGGTCCTCCATGTTCCCAAGTCCTTCTCTCATCATTTCTTGATACTCTCCATGGTTCCTAATCATAAAATAATCATTAGGTAGCAAATCATTCTTAAAAATAACATATAGTGAAGAACGTAGGAACGAGCTCACCTCTAAATTTAGTCGTCGTGCACGAGCTCTAGTCATTAGACCTTGCAAGTCCAGAATTGGAGGAGTGTTGTGTGTATCCATAGGAGTGATGTTCTTATCATCCTCCCCCTCTTGAAGTGGAGTCCCATGACTCAAGCTCATCCTCTTCTTCCAAGTATGGTTTCAAATCTGAAATGTTAAAAGTATGACTAACCCCGAACTCGGGAGGCAACTCAAGTTTGTATGCATTATCATTAATCTTCTCAATTATTTTGAATGGACCATCAGCTCTAGGCATTAATTTAGACTTTCTCAATTCTGCAAATCTATCCTTCCTCAAGTGTAACCACACTAAATCTCCTACATCAACCTTAACTTCCTTTCTACCTTTACTACCAGCAATTTTATATTTTTCATTCATCTTTTCAATGCTAAGTCTAGTGGTCTCATGCATTTGCAAAATAAATTCTGCACGCTCCTTAGCATCAACATGAACTCTCTCATTAATAGGTAGAGCAAGTATATCAAGTGCAGTACGGGGATCAAAACCATACACTACCTTGAAGGGGCTTACCTTGGTAGTAGAATGTGTTGCCCGATTATAAGCAAACTCAACATGAGGCAAACATTCTTCCCATTGCTTCAAATTTTTCTTCAAATAAGCTCTCAACATAGTCCCTAAAGTGCGGTTCACAACCTCAGTTTGTCCATCAGTTTATGGGTGACAAGTTGTAGAAAACAACAACTTGGTACCCAACTTATTCCAAAGTGAGCGCCAAAAGTGACTTCAGAATTTTGCATCATGATCTGAAACAATAGTACAAGGCATACCATGCAAACGTACAATTTCTTTGAAAAAAAGGTCAGCAATATGACTAGCATCATCGGTCTTATGACATGGTATAAAGTGTGCCATCTTAGAAAAATGATCCACAACAACAAAATTGCTATTGCTCCCCCTCTTAGTTCTAGGCAGTCCTAAAACAAAGTCATAGAAATATCCGCCCAAGGAATAGAAGGAACAGGGAGTAGCATGTATAAACCATGTGGATTCAAATGAGACTTAGCTTTTTGACATGTAGTGCAGTGAGCAACAAAGCGCTCAAGATCTTTCCTCATCCTTGGCCTAAAGAAGTGTGTGGCCAAAATATCCTCCGTCTTCTTACCACCAAAATGACCCATCAATCCACCTCCATGTGCCTCTTGCAACAATAAAAGACGAACGGAACCAACTGGAATGCATAGGCGGTTAGCTCTAAACAAGAATCCATCATTCAACACAAATTTGTTCCAAGCACGACCTTCTTTACATTGCAGCATTATATCCTTAAAATCAGCATCATCAGCATATTGTTCTTTAATTGCCTCAAGTCCAAAAATTCTACAATCAAGTTGAGACAACAAAGTATAGCGCCTAGATAAAGCATCAGTAATCACATTATCCTTCCCTTTCTTATGTTCAATAATATAAGGAAAAGACTCAATAAACTCAACCCATTTAGCATGTCTACGGTTCAAATTGCATTGTGAGCGAATATACTTAAGAGATTCATGATCAGAATGAATAACAAATTCTTTGGGCAATAAATAATGATGCCACGTCTCTAAGGAACGTACAAGAGCATATAATTCCTTATCATAAGTGGAGTAATTCAAAACAGGCCCAGTAATTTTTTTGCTAATGTATGCAATAGGTTTACCAGCTTGCATCAAAACACCACCAATGCCTATACCACTAGCATCACATTCGAGCTCAAAAGTCTTATCAAAATTGGGTAGTTACAGTAATGGTACATGTGTAAGTTTGTCCTTCAAAGCATCAAAAGACTCATGATGTACCTCACACCAATGGAACTCGACGCCCTTCTTTGTCAACTCATGCAATAGTGCAGCAATGGTGCCGAAATCTTTGATAAAGCAACAGTAGAAACCTACAAGACCAAGAAAACTCCTCACGTGTGTGATAGTTTTTGGTACAGGCCAGCTCTTTATGGCTTCAATCTTCGCCTCATCCACCTCAACTCCCTATGGAGTCACAACATAGCCAAGAAAAAAGACTCAATCCGTGCAAAAGGTGCACTTCTCAAGGTTACTAAATAAACGTGCAGCTCGCAAAGCATCAAAAATAGCACGCAAATGAATCATATGATCCTCCATGGATTTGCTATAAATCAAGATATCATTAAAGTAAACTACCATAAATCCAATGAAATCTCTTAAAACCACATTCATCAAACGCATGAAAGTACCAGGTGCATTAGTTAAACCAAAAGGCATTACTAACCACTCATACAACCCGAATTTGGTTTTGAAAGCTGTTTTCCATTCATCTCCAAGTTTCATTCTAATTTGATGGTAGCCACTACGCAAATCAATTTTAGTGAAAATTATAGCACCACATAACACATCAAGCATGTCGCCTAGCCTAGTAATAGGATGACGATACCTAATAGTAATGTTATTAATGGCTCTACAATCTACACACATACGCCAAGTACCATCTTTCTTAGGAACCAAAAGTACAGGAACAGCACAAGGACAAAGTGATTGACAAAATACCCACGATCCAAAAGGTCTTGGACTTGCCATTGTATCTCCTTAGTCTCCTCAGGGTTGGTCCTATAAGCAGCACGATTTGGCAAAGTAGCACCCAAAATCAAATCAATTTGGTGCTCAATCCCTCTTAAAGGTGGAAATCTCGGGGGTACCTCAGCTGAAAAAACATCCTCATACTCCTGCAACAGGTTAGTGACAGCAGGACGCAAAGCACTAGAAGCAATATCATCAAGCGATGGTGTACAACATCATTATTAAATTCCCAAGGTCTACCCAATAAAAGTGAACATGCTTGCATGGGTACAACATCACAATCAACAGAATCCACATAGAACCAATGGAAAAAAGGAACTCTGCAAGTTTGTGTTACCTTAGCTTTTCCAAAGTCATTTAACCACTGAATGTAGTATGGATGTAGATGTGGGCGTGTGGTCAAATCAAGCTTCTTAACCACATCAGAACTCACCAAATAGTTGTAGCTTCCTCCATCAATGATGACACGTGCTCGACGATTCTTGATGATGAAGAAAATCTGGAACAAGTTATGTTGCTGCATCGTCTTGGGCTGCCGGATTTGTGTGCTAAGCACACGCTGTACAATAATATTCATGTAGCCCGTGGTGTCTCTGCCTCCAAGGACGAGGTCGCCGTTGGTCATAGCGACATCCTCCTCCTCATCCTCCACATCGGAGGTGCTCATGTAACCGCCATCGTCTGTCGCCACATATATCCGCCTACTTGGGCAATCTTTCTGCACCTGACCAAGACCATGGCAGCGGTGGCACTGAATCCCTGTAGTGCGTCCTGTCGAAGCAACAGAGGAGGCACTATTAGTTGGTACCTACACAGAATTTTTACCTGAGTGCGTAGAAGGTGTAGGGGCTGATATTGGTGCTACAAAACAACACTGGTTCCCTTGGCAGCTGCTGGTGGGGTCGGCCGGAAAGATGGCTTGGGCAGCCCAGAAGTCCCCATCGGTCGTGGTGGATAGAAAGTCCTGGACTTGCTGTACTCCTCAAAAGCTTGGAAAAGTCCTTGTGATTCTTTCTCTGCAAGCATAGCATACTGGAAATACTAATTAAGGGTATAAAATTCTTTATAATCAAGGATGTCCTGGATTTCTTTTCTCAAACCAGAATAAAAGCGGCAAATCTAATCCTCTACTTTTTCAACTACAGCACAACGAATCAAACCCTTCTGAAGCTCACTAAAGTACTCCTGAATAGTTTTATCTCCTTGATCTAAACGTTGCAGTTCATTACGAATCTCTCTATAAAAAGAAGGAGGAACAAAATGATCACGCATTGCCACCTTATGTTATTCCCAAGTAGTAGGCAAATTAGTTTCAGCAGCTAGGCCACTCCACCAAACTATAGCAAAGTCCTTAAACTCACTAGTGGCTTGTCTAACTCTATGTTGTTCAGGAACAAGGTGGGCATTAAATTTTTCATCTACAGTCATCTCCCAATCAAGATAAGCATCACCATCATACTGACCCGAGAATGAAGGAATTGAAAACTTAATTTTAGCATACGGGTCATCTGGAGCATGGTTACCTTGTGGGTGATGGTTGTAATTATGGAAACCACCCATACCTTGAGTGTTACATTGCAAACGACGTCGTAATCTTGCGTCCTTGTAGCTGACCTATCCACGGTGCCATCAGCCTTATACACCATGTCTTCATCATGGTGACGTTGGTGTTGGTGTTGGTGGTCTTGTGAGCGGTCTCCAACTCGATAACCTGATTGGTTAACTTAGAGACTCTCTTATCCAACCGCTCAATGCTTTCTCCCAGGTGAAGCTTGGTGACCGCATCAGTGATGGCTCTGGTGATCGTCTCTGCCAAATCACTCTGAACTGTCTGCAAAGCCTTCTGTAGCTGATCTTGGCTCACGCATTCATCAAATTTTGAGGGCGAAGCACCCTCTCCATCGCTTCTTGTCATCACAAACACTAAAACAGGAAACAAATAGTGAAGGTTATCCCTACAAAACTACGAAGCAGTGGTGCCTCTCAACACAACAAAAGGAAGCTCCTTACAAAGCTCTTACAAAGTTTTGAGAAGCAAATCAAAGGGTACCAGGGAGATGTGTTCCATGATTGCAAGGTTCACAAAATAACATGTTTGCTGTCCAGAAGAAATATGTAGAGCTAGGAAGGCCAAATATATATATATGTGAGTGACACACAAATCAAAAATAGAGAGTAAAGCTGAATAAGTGCCCCAAGTAACTTGTCCTTAGTTGCTGGTCTAACTATGTCCTAGAACAGTAGTGATAGCAATGGCAGAAACAAGTGTGAAATGAGAATAGAGCACAGCAGGGGCCTAGGTGTAAAACAGCCAAACCTCAAAATTCCAGAGGCCTAGATGGAGTACTAGTAGAAATCCAAAATTTCTTTTATTTGATTTGATTTTTATGATATTTCTCCAACTCAGTGGTAATGAGAGAGAACTCACAAAAACTTTCAGCTCAAACAGAGGTAGGATGTGGCCTACAGAAATTCTGCAAGTTTTATAAAATGTTGGGTTTCAACTTGAATGAATTTTTTCTTTATCTTCCTGATTTTTTTAATATTTTTGAGAAGGGCAAATAGGGATAACCCTTTTTTGATTCATGAAGCTCCTATAAAAATTTCAGCCAAAACGGACAACCGAGTGAAAAGTTATGGCCGTTTTACTGAAGGTGTGTCGGAATCAATTTTAAAGGAACCCGGGGTTTGAGTGAAACCCGAGTTGGGTTTGGGGTCGGGTAGGGATTTTTTTTTTGGCGGGGTGGATGCAGCGGAAAGTGGAATTTGTAGGAATTGGTCCGAGGTGTTGAGGGTGGGTTTAGGGTGGGATTAGAGTGGGCGTGTTGATCAATCAAACCTAGCACACAAAGCCGACAAAACAGAGGGTGGTGAAGGGGATGGCGGCTAGGGTTGCAAGTGAAACACTACTGATGATAAAAATACAAACTAAACCAGCGACTAAACAAGAACTAGGGCACAAACTCAATACTATGGACTCTAAAATTGAAATATGCAAAGGCTAAACACGTGGTTATGGGCAGGGGAAAAAATTGGCTTTTCTCTAGACGATAGGAAGAACACGGAAATAAAACTAAAGGGTAGTGCGAACCTGATGGTGCACTTGAAGCTTTGATTACCACTTGATGTGAACAAGGGTTCCCGATCTTCTGAAAGGTTCTGTTAAATCTTGACTTAGGCGGAGGCGAAACACAAATCGATCCGGCTTCTAAACAACACGTTCAGAACCGCGCAAAAACAGCACAATGTCTCCTCTGGTGCAACCGTCCAAGAACGATTGACCTTGCCGAGAAGGCTAATCCTTGCCTGCAAATCAAGAACACAAGCAAGAACAAAGAACAATGCAACACAAATGCACATGAATGATTAAGCTCACGAAGTTGGGGTCTCATAAACCGATGAACGGCAACACTGTATATGAACAGAATTAATCTCAGCAAAACCTGAACTCTAATGGTGCAGTGGCGGCTGTATATGAAGACTCTAGGGTTGTGCTAAACCCTCTGGACGCGCCCCTAATCGGGCTCAACTGGCTACAAAGCCCAAAGGCCAATAACAGGCGATGTAGCACCGATACAAATTCTGGACCCTCTTTTGTTTCGACGATTTCCGATGACTCCGAATGAATTTTGACATGAGGTCGGCGGCATGGAAAGGTCTTCTCCTTACCTTTCCTTGCATATGTAGAACTTTCAAATCCGAGTCCGTATGCGTCCTAGGCGTACGTTTTAGTGCATACTGGTCCTGGGCCCCAAAACAAACTCGAAGTCGGTTTTGATTGGGCCTCCACCTTGGCTTCCGAGCCTTTGCTGGTCCTCCACGTTCCCAAATCCTTCTTCCATCACCTCCTTGTCCTCTTCATGGTCCCTAATCATAAAATAATCATTAGGTAGCAAACCATTCTCAAAAGTAACATATAGCGAAGAACGTATGAACGAGCTCACCTCTAAATTTAGTCGTCGTGCACGAGCTCTAGTCATTAGACATTGCAAGTCCAGAATTAGAGGAGGGTTGTATGCATCCATAGGAGTGATTTCCTCATGATTGCTCATGACACTCATAGCATCTTCTATTCGTTCTTCTAGCTTTTGCCTTGTCAAAGCTTTTCTTGGTAAAGCCATTCTTCATAATGTATTTGCCAAGTTTTTAGATGAATAAGGCAAACTCTTCATTGTCTTCTTCGTTATCATCATTCTCATCATCTTCATCATTTGTCACATCCCTATACTGAAATATAGAGTGTGCCGTATAGGATCGCCTCGGGAGATGATTACCGAGATAACCATACATAGCATACACACATGAGCATCCATCATTTACAACAATACATCATTAAGTGCATAATATTACATATTACCAGTTCTAGAGTCACAGCGGGAGCAAATTAAGTTGCGTTACAATACATATGTTCTTGGTTCGGTACATAAATGAGCGGAGAGGAAAACACGGTACATTCGATGACATATATCCGAAGTGAATCATGTCGGCCCTAGGGCAATGGCTCACTCGTCTTGGGTAGGCGAACTCGGAACCCACTCAATGGTTCATTCTTGTGGTTCCTCGCCCTCCCACACAATCTTGTTACAACAGTCACAATAAGTCACCTAGGGAAAACCTGAAAGGTAACATAAATCGCAAAGCCTGAGTATCTAATATACTCCGCAAGACATACCCGACAAAAGGTTTTCTAAAACCAACTCCTAAGATGCAGGGGGCTGACCCAGCTTATTTGGTGTTTTGCATAAAAGGAACCTATTAGCTCTATGCTTGCAAGTCGATCCTTTAGCTGATATTTAATTGTTGTTGCAGTAAAGTAACTTTAATTGAACCTGGCTAGCTACTAAGGCTGTACAAATATAAAGAACAATACATCATAGTAATATGTAGACATAGAGTAATAAAATTCAGAATCATTATCCATCCTCTCTACTTAATTATCATTGCCAACTGCTCGAAACAAGAGGGTACTCATAACCGCGAGGGACGACAATTCGAATTGATTTACATCCTGCAGGCGACAACCCAAGTACACGACATACGCATCATTTAAGAACACATATGGCCACCGTTCACAAAGTTGCTATAAAGTCGGTCCGGGGCCATCAATCCCGAGTACACGTCCTCCCCGCGATACAGTACTTCGTATCCGAGGCTTGACCCGTGCACTCTCCAGCGGTCCTCCAACCCGTGCAACCACCACGCCATTCACATTACCACTGGATCGATGAGTAGATCCGTCCAACAATACGGCGTCCAAGTTACTAGGTTTACCAATTCCCATATAAAGGTATGCACTGGATACTGTTCGATACTTGCTCGCGAAGTTGCAACGATAGTTCTCAAGTTTTAACATAACTTCATCTTTTCGTGTGAACCAATAAATATGTCAAGTGATTCCACCACCTACCGTTGACTCCACTAGATTAAGCATAGCATTTGCTAACGAAAAGGCTTACTAACCTAGACTAACCATAGGTCATTAGTTGTTATGCAAGTGGGTTTTCATCCAAGTCCTATACCTAATGCGCAATACAACATTTCTAAGTTGTGATTAAACAAAAAGGACTCTCAATTAATAGGTGTGCACCGGGGCTTGCCTTGGGTCTATTCGAAGTTAGTAGCCTCAACGAGGTTCAGCTCAACTTCGGGCTCCTCGGGGTTGCTTGACGTGGCCTTGCTCCCGGTCTCGCTTCCTAGTCAATGTAGTGCAATGCAAGATAAGGATTGGTATTATGATTCATGGCGCTTCCCCAATAAATAGAATTGACATAATGATGCTTATGCATGAGATGATAGGCTTTCATAACATGCTGAGCAATTATTTAATTTAAGGGGACAAACTTCTAATTAGGAAAGTATAAGACATGACAATTACTAAGCACATCACCTATATTTCAAATAAAAGCCTACCTCTGGTGCTAGAGAATTAACAAGGTATTTTACATGGGTGTGTTAAGGCATCCTTAGCAGACATGCAAAGTCTCATAATTAAATTCCTATCAGAGAATTTATAAAAATTCATTTACCAAAAATAATGATTATGCAATAACTCTAAAAATATGCATAAAAATGAAAATGAGCTTTTAAACAGTTCACCCTTAATTACAGAATTGCCATCGGCAAATTTTAAACAGTGGCGCGCGCGTCGGCTGGGCTCGTCGGAGCGCGACCGGGCTCGCCGGCGCTCTCGCCGTAGGGCTCTAGGGTGGGGGAGGTGGCTCGGGACCGGCACCATCCAGCCGTGCAATGCGACGGAGAGCAACCCCAGGGGTCGCCGGCCGACGGCGGTGACTAGAGCGGTGTCAGCGGCGACGGCGGAGGCAGGGGTGGCTTCGGCGGCGTTGCGCGTCACGCACAGAGGACGAGAGGGGTTGGGAGGGGGTCGAGGAGCTTCACCGTGGTGTGGGGGTCACCGGCGTCGAGGAAGACGTCTAGGGCGGTGGCCGGAGGGGGGTTCTCGTCGTGGAGGCGGTGGGCTCCGGTGCGGCGGCGGCTCTTCCTTCCCGAATTCTGGCGACGGCACTGCACGAGGGAGGGGCAACATCAGGGGAAAGCTGGAGGAAGTCATGGCGCAGCAATTTGAGGAAGAAAGGGGGGACGAGGGGGTTTCCTTGACCGAGCTCGACGCGGCGGCGAACATGGCTGCTCGAAAATAGGGGCGGGGCCGAAATTTTTGCTCCTGCGCTCGCCGGCAGAGGAGAAGGTGGTGCTTGGGGGCTTGGGGCGTTGAGAGGGAGCAGAGGAGGGGTGCGGAAAGTGCAGACGTCGAGAGAAAGAGAGAGAGGGCCGTTCCTGCCGTTGCTGCTCTTGTAGCCGATGAGAGAGACCGAGGGAGTGAGAGAGGACCGGAGAGAGAGGGAGAGAGAGAGACTCGGCGGTGCGGCGGCTTGAATGCGGCGCCGGTGGCACAGGGTTGGTTAGGTGGAGCAGTGACGGAGTAGGGAGGAGCAGGTGAGCCGATCGCCGGCCAGAGGGAGAGGACGGCGGTGCGGTGTCGATCGGCAAATGGTCAGAGAAAAAGACTCTGTTGACCCTCCCTTGCCTGAAATAGTACTACTATATATTGCCAAATTTCCAAGGTTCCCGTGCTTAAACCCTTGCGCCAATTTTTTTGCATTCCCAACAAAATATCTCCTCCAACTTTGCTTTTGGGATCAAGTTAAAATTCCTGCTAGAAAAATTATGAAAATTTCTGGAACAGAGGAACTGTTTTCTACTTTTAGAGAATTTTTAGGGGTATTAATCCTTTACCAAAGATTCTAAAAAATTCCCTAAAATTCATTATTTACATGACCCACTGGAATATGCAAAAACATTGGCACACTTCCATTGAGTTTTGTGAAGTTTTGTGAAAGGCTACCTTTGGCCAAAATTTTGAATTTAAATAACTCAATTCCCTTTTTCCTTGGCAACTTAATCACTTAAAATTTTAATTAGCCAGCAAATTAGCATTAGAGCTAGGTTAGTTGACTTTTTGTGACATGGGATGTCACATCATTAGCCTTGAGTGCTATGTCCTTCTTGCTTGTCCTTTCATCACCAATGAGCACATTTACTCTCTTGCCCTCATCATCACGACTCTTGTGAGCATTAACTCTTCCTATTACTTCATCGGTTGTGAAGCTCTCAAACCCATCCTTCTCCTCAATGATGGTGCATAGTGTTGGATTCCACATCCTAAGAGCCATGAGGAGCTTGTAGTTAACTTCTTCATCCTTGATGTTGTCACCATAAGCTCTTCTGTCGTTGACAATATCCATGAGCCTATCATGAGTTTGTTGAGATTCTTCTCCTTTGTTCATGACGAAAAAGTTGAATTGATTCTTGAGAACTTGGAGTTTTGACTTCTTCACAACATCAACTCCTTCATGAACACATACAAGCTTCTTGCACATTCTTCGGGCATTCTCAATTCTGGCTACTCTTGAATATTCCTTGGGATCCAAGGAAGAGAGAATGGCCGACACCGCTTGAGCATTGTGATGTATGTTGAGTTGATCCATGGTTGTAGGATTATTCTTGTCCTTCAAGGTATATCCTTTCTCCACAATCTCCCAAATTGGTGGACCAATTGACATGAGGTACATCTTCATGTGGTGCTTGTACCAACTAAAATCCTTGCCCTCGAAGTAGGGCAATCTTCCACTTCCACTTCCATGAATGTTTGCCACATCACTATAGTTGAATGGCATTGCGGTGTGCAAGTCGTGGCCTTTGCCGCTCACGGAGCCAAGATCCTTGGTTGTATTATCTTCTCCAGTTTGGACATTTTTTAATCTTCAAGATTTTAAGCCTTATAGAAAATTCTGGCTCTCATACCAATTGAAAGTTGCCTAGAGGGGGTGAATAGGCAATCTAAAAAATCAAACCTGAAAAAGAACTTAACTTTGATCAAATACAAAGAATGACGAAACTTCCTCGGTAATGATGGAACTTCCATGACTACGAAAGTTTTGTCACTTAATAGAACTTCACCACCCTTTCTCTAAAACTAATTGAAATTGCGGATAGCTAGGAGTTAGAGATACAAACTTGTTCAGTAGAGAAGCTATAGCAATGTACGCCTAGGGTTCTTTGAAAGATAGCTAGCAATACAACAACAAGTGAATCGAGCACAATAATATGAAGGAAATACACAAGCACAAAAATAAAAGCGCGAAAGTAAAGAGAGACACAAGGAATTAACCCGAGGTTCGGCAACCACACTAAATAGTTCCTACGTCCTTGTTGAGGAGCCACACAAAGTGTTCGGGTCTCTCTCAACCCTTTTCCCTGTCAAGCAATCACAAAGATCATGCTCAGATTTCTTTCTCAACTTGATTCTTTTCCTCCAGAGG
Organism: Eleusine indica; assembly: GCA_030378355.1. Lineage (NCBI taxonomy): Eukaryota > Viridiplantae > Streptophyta > Magnoliopsida > Poales > Poaceae > Eleusine > Eleusine indica. The sequence goes on from CM059500.1 coordinate 35,689,191, forward strand.
CAAATCACACCTTCACAAATGTCCCAGTCTCACCATAACAAGTTGGGAGCTCAAGGGTGACGCTTAGCCGTCTAGAAGACCAAATCTCCAAGAGTAACAAGCAAATCAAATCTTGTTTGGGGAGGGAAAGATGTGCTCAAGCTTTTGAGTGGATGGATTCAATCTTTTTGTGGTTGGATCTCTCTCACTTTGCTTGGATTCTCAAGAACAAGTCTAGGAGTGAGAGGGGAGAGCTCTAGCTAAAGAATGAGTGAAATGCCAAAGTGTCCAACCCTTCCCACGGGGGAAGCGGTAGGTTATATATAGAGCTCTCTTTAAAACTAGCCGTTGGAGAGATTTCAGAGACTGACAGAACTTCCGTGATTGATCACGAAACTTCTATCATTTCAAAAAGAGCCGTTGGGCACTAGGATTTCAACTGAGCCAGAGTCGATGGAACTTCCGTGAGGGAGCTCATGGAACTTCCGTAGCTCTCGGGTTGCTACTTCTGGGAATTAGGCACTTGATGGAACTTCCGTCAAGGGGGTGACGGAACTTCCATCACTCCCTGTTTGGCTCAGAATTGGTTGGTTCTTTTTGGCTTTTGATGCCTAAACTTTTCCCAAGGAATTTTTGTTGACTTGAGCACTTAACTTTCCCTTCTTAGCAAGATTAGTTTACCCCCCCCCCTCCCCCTTGATAGTTCGGCATACCTATGACTCAATTAAAACAAAACTAAACTTGAAGCACTTGAGTCCATTTTTCTTTTTTTTTTCCTTTTTGAGAGTAATAGACCATCTTGTAAATGTGAGATTGAGTAACATTTTGATTATCTGCATATTTACTTAATAAATATTGTTAGCACAGTTTTAATCTTTCATCATCGTATATCAAAACCTACTAGGGGATCCTAGATGTATCTTCAGACGTGCAACTGTGCGCGGGCGTGGTTGTGGCAGAGGTGACATGCCACCCCCAACGTCTGTAAGGGGTCGTGCTAAACGCCCCACTACTTCCGAGGGTGGACAACCATCATGCACCCACGGCAGAGAAAGGCTGCATACAAGCCACCATGTCCGACCGCTTCTCAATCAAAAATCCATGATGAATCTCAGATGACCGGTGAAGGAGATGAGCATGAGAATCACTACAATTCAAACATGGTATGAAGCAACAATGATTGTTGAATTTGTTCATGGTCCTTATATGCTGCTTATCATTGTTCATTGATGTATGCATGTTATATAATTCAATTATATAATTCAATAGAGATAAGTTTATGACAAGACGGATTGGTCATTTGAAAACACTAGAATTTTTTGTGAGATTTGCATTGAAGAGATCAATGATGGGAATAGGCCTAATGGGACTATGACTAACCGTGGGTACAAGAACTTAGCTGACAAGTATTTTGAAAGAACTCAATTACATCACTCAAAGCTTCAGTTGAAGAACAAGTTGATTTTGCTTAAGGGTTTGTATAGTTTTTTGTTGCAATTGCTAAACAACACTGGTCTTGGATGGAATGAAGACTTAGGTACCGTGGTTGCAATAGATGACTATTGGGAACATACCACCAAGGTATGAATTGCTTTGTATTGTGTATACACATTTCCTTTGTATACCACTTTTTTTTCAAATTATATTTACTTTATTTTTGCGTATTGTGTAGGGACATTCTCTTTGGAAACAACTCGGGAAGGGTCCTCCTGAGCATGAAAATGCTCTTCAGTCGGCTTTAACCTTATGGAGCTCAAGGCCGTAGTGGGCGAGAGACTCGGCCTGACTGCTCTACATCTGTGTGTTAGTAGAATCATAAAGCAAGTTTGGAGACTCGGACATCACGACCACTAAGGCCTTGTCTGGATTCAGTTCATATTTTTAAAATTTGATTATTATCTTAAGATTATAGAATTCAGATTCTAAATAAAATTTGGGTAGTGGTGTTTGGATACCGATAAATCTGACTCTATCTGGGCATAACCAGATTATGAGATTTTTAAAATATGAAGATTAGATTTTAGAATCCGGAAAAAAATCTATCATATTTGAAAGTCTCACAGATTCTAAAATCTGGATTCTTAAAATCTCAGTGGATCTAAACAGGGCCTAATATAGGAAGGTGATTGTCCCTTCTCTTTTCACACTAGTAGAAAGACACAATAAATACAGAAAGATATTCCCAATAAAGAATTAAAACAAGAGTCACTATGGTTTCCAATTGGTTCATTTTCATCCTCTATCTCCACAAAACGCATATGGATTGGTGTTTTTTTTCTCTTTCTCGATTTAGGGATGTAAACAGTCAAAAATAATGGAAAACATATTATTTTTATTTACATATCTTCTCTATAGGGTGAAAAGAAAATCAAAATATCGGGATTAAGATTGTTGAATATTCGTAAATGAATAAAACATGATAAAATATGTCATTAATGATTAAAAATAATTATTCGCATCGGAAGACGATAAAACCATACCATTACATATGTGGTTAGGTATTGTGTGTTACACCATATTATTTTTTATGAATACATCATATCTATATATCTTTAGAAGATATAACCCACTAAGAGGCTTAATTGTTATTTCTCTCAAACCACAGCCAGCCACATCACTACAATTATTTTACCCGTCTGATCTTCAACCTCCGTTCATCCTGAGCGTTAGACAAATGTACAAGTATTAGCAACATCATCATACTGTCACATAAGCCAGATGCTCATTAGTGTCATGTAGGCCGTACATAACTCCAGCACCATACCGTCTAAACCTTCCCATTTTTTTCTCTACAATGTCATCAGTCCACCCTCTGATTACATATTTTATTTTATATGCACAATATACTTCTCTATTCCGCTATGACATCCATAAAGAAGACAGGCTCATTATTGCTTTTATTTTCCTTCCACCATTCCTGACATGCATCTTTTACTCCTTTATTAGCTTTCACCATTCCTGACAAACGCAAACAGTATTTCATAACAACTACTAATTCGTGTGTGTGTGTGTGTATTTACTACTTATGTTGTTCTTTTTTTTTATCCATAACTGATGACATATATCCAAGGGTCATGCGTTTGCATTTTACACCATTAACACCATGATGCAGCAATCCTTTATATAGCTCCCGAGCACATGCATTTTAATTACTCTATGCATGTCACTTTCTCATCAGAAAACCGGACGCATAGGAGGTGATACTACACTTCATGTTTCATCATTATTAGCAATTTCACCACCACTGTGTAATCAAGCGACATATAATGCAATTGGTCGCATAAATCCACCAATCAAATCTCCAGTATGAGTCCTATAAAAAACAAGCATCACCAAACACCGATTCCACTCCATGAGTCCAGTCCCGACATATGCATTCTTCTAAATTAAGCATGTTCTTTTCTAACGTCTCATTTTGCTAAATTTGTATTTGCAATTATTTATTCACTATTGTGATTTCAATTTAGAATGTCTCTGGAGAGAAAGCGCTGCGTCCATTTGTACTAATAATGGTAATCAAAGAGCATAGCTAGGCATAAAGCATAATAGAAGCCAGCTATAAAAATCTAACGGATATTGTCCTTGCATGGATTTTGAGCTGCAAGATTAGTATGATGAGCAGAACAAATTAATTTATGCTCTAATCTCTATGTTTGATATTCCACGAGGTATCTCAAATTCTGTTCATATAGTCCTTCTTTATTCTAAGGGCAAATTCCTTATCAACCACTGAGAAAAGTTGGTGTTCCTTATCAACCATCGAAAACTTTCAACTTCCTTATCAACCATCAACCTAAACTTTTTTTTCTTATTAGCCACTATCATCCATTTTATGTTTTCACAGTGTTAAATAGAAGGAGAAAAGACTCATTTATCCCTATAGTAGTAACATGTTATTGAGACTTATTTATTAGTGATCTATAAGTGTAGACATTCAAATTTGGCAGCACTTACGGACACGAAAAATGAATAACAAACAACAAACGACTGACATTGATAAGAATTAAATAACAATTTTATATTTTGTGAATAATTAAATAGGAGGATAAACAAAAAGATCACAACCATACAGTTGACATGCACAGAGTTCTTATATAGCACGCTTCAGGATGCAGCATTATCTAGGAGTGAACCCGATGACCCATCGCGCTGGCCATCACCACGAACGCTATATCGCACCATGGCTGGGGAGCGGGGCAAGCGAGCAAGACGCACGCTATGCGGCAGGGTGCTGCACGCTTGGGGGATGCATGCTGCATTCAGGTCGTGCCCCCGTCTACTAGTGTGGCTTCTGCTTGCGCGTGCGTCCTTGACTCCAGCTCATTTGGCCAGCGTATGTTTAATTCTTGTTAAACATATCAATGCTTTTATGCCCTCGAAAAAAATATTGGTTTTTCTGTAGCCATATTTTTCCCCCAAAATATAAATATGAAAAGTGAGTTCTTCATGTGTACTAAAATAGCTAATAAGTAAAGTTTATTACAAATTTACAACAAGGGCAAATGAGTCTTTTTGTTGTCTTTTTAACACCGTTACTCATGAAATGGATGGAAGTGGTGATTAAGAAAAAAAAAGATAAAAAGGATGGCTGATAAGAAACTTCAAATTTTTGAGTGGTTAATAAGGAATTTGAAGTTTTTTGGATGGTTGATAAGGAATTTGCTCTTATTCTAATGTCCACCACATATCAAAGATAGTAGTAGTGTTTAGGATGTATTTGGTTGAGCTTTTTCTGGTTTAGACTTTTTAGAAAAGCCAAAAGTCCAATCAAAAGGATTGTCTTTCAGAAAAAGTCATAGACAAAAGCAGCTTTTAGCTAGTTCATTTCTCAAAGCAGATAGAGAGGTACTTTTTTGGGCTTTGACTTTTACAAGTTTAGATTTTTTTATCATATTTTTTCAAAAAAAATTAAATTATTAAAACTGTTTTCAATTTTTTTAAACTTAAAATTTTAAAAACATTTAATTTTTTAATATACTTTTTGAAAAACGTTTTTAGCTTAATTTTTTTGAATTTTTAGTTTTCTTTAAGAAACTTTTTAAATTACATGTTAATTTAAGAAAATTTAGATGAAGCTTTTAAATTGCATGTAAAATTGAATGAATAACATATTATTTTACTGTTACCAGCTCACAGTTAGTTTTTTCACAGTCGTTTTCACCAAACGGCTTTTAACTTTTTCACAACTCATATCTCACAGTAGCTTTTTTCATAGCACACAGCTCACAGCATCTTTTTCAATAGGCACAGCCAAACCAAACACACCCTTATTATTATTTAACTTTTCTTCAAATCTAAAACGTTGTGAATAATAGGTCTTCAAAAGTTTTAATTGCTATGCATTGGCTTCAAATGCAATGCTTTCACTCACAAACTAATTTGCTGCCATGAAATTGGATAATCTACCAAATTCATTTCATTGAAATTTGCCACCAAGTGTCTATTTGTTCATAATGGAAAATGATTCTAATCTTTTTACCTTTTTGAGAGTTTGGGTTTAATTATCCCGCAGCAGCGCGGTGTATTTATCTACTTATAATTAATTATATACTATCCACATAAAAAAGTTAAATGTGTTATATTCAAACTTATTCTTTCATGACAATATCAGTTCTTCTTGTCCATCTCCACGAATCTAATGTAACTTTTCCGTGCGAAGTGCCATACTCTCTGTAACCATCGTTTGATCGGGATGTCCGCCGCTCAACACTATGTCGAGCAGAGTATGGCACAGGAACGACTGAACGAGCGTCGAGCTCACGCGAACGTGGCAGGCAGGAGGTAGGGCGTATTGTCTGCCATCACTGCGACGCGCGGGCAAGCCGGCGCCGGCATACGGCGGCGTCGAGCTGGCGTGGGCAGGGTAACCAAGGCGGTCAGGCTTAGACCTATCATCAATATAAAAAATATTTTCAACTTTTTTAAATGTTGTTGAAAGTTTATGTGCAGTAAGAATATTTTTCTTAACTTCGTCTATTAGAAGATTCTAAAAAATGAACGAAAAAACGTAAAGTTTTTGAATAGTATGGTGAAACTTTATGCTAAGGTATGTGTGAATTCTAAAAAACAAGAAGACACTAAATGTTTTTTCTCTAAAAAAAAGGAAAAGCGTTGTGTGATTGTGTCAATAATAAACAATTCAATTCCATAAGCAAAAAAAAAGTAGCATTAGAAGAAAACAATTCCAGCAATTCAGAAAAGACCAAAGAGTGTTCGTTTCCTGAGTCTAAAATCTAAAATGTTAAAGTGGACTAAAGTACTAAAGTTTAGTACAAAGGAAAGTGTGCTAAAGTTTAACATAAGAGGAAAAAAGAGGCTAAAAAGACGATTTAATTTAGAGGGTTAAACTTTAGCCCTCAGAAATTTAGCACCTCATGGAAACAAACACAAACACCAACGGCGCGCGAGGACGGGATCACGGCGATGGCGGATCTGCCATGGCAATGCCCTCCCGCCCTCCCCCCTATCGCGCAAGGACGGAGCCACGACGGCGGCGGACTACTGAGGCGGCGCTCTCCCTCCTCCTCCTCTTGCCGGCACCGTCGTGCGAGGACGGTGCCGCAGCATCGACGGATCTGTTGAGCCAACACTCTCCCCTTCCTCCCCCTGTCGTCGCCGCTACGTGAGGACGAGGCCGCAGTGGCGGATCTGCCGAGGCGGCACACCCTCCCCTCCTCCTCCCTCCTCCATGACAGCAGGCGGGGCTAGATCCATTGCCCACGAGGCACGACGGATCTGCTAAGGCAGTGCTCTCCCCTCTCCTCCCCTTGTCGCCGTCGTCACCGTGCAAGAACGGTGTCGCGGCGGCATGCGAGGACCGATCTGTGGTGGCGCGTGAGGACAGGGATGCGGCAGCGGCGGATCTACCGAGGCGACACTCTCCCCCCTCCTCCCTTGTCATCACCGTCGCGCGTTGACGGATGACGGTGCCATGGAAGCGCGCGAGAACGAGGCCACGACGCCGCTCTCCTCTTCCTCCCCCTGCCATCGCCGTCGTGCGAGGACGAGGCCGTGACGGCGAATCTGCCGTGGCGGCGCATGCTCCCCTGCTCCTCCCTCTTCCACGGTAGCAGGCGGGGCTGATCCGCGGCCCTCGAGGCACGGCAGCGGGCGGGACTGCACGGTGGCATGGCCCGCTCGTGGTGGCGCATCAACGAATCTATGGTGGTGCAACGCGGCGACGGTGGCGGTGAGAGCGAGTCTGACGAGCGACGGTGCGGGGCACAGGCGTGTCCGGTAGCTGGGGACTTAATTTTTTTAATTTTTTTAGGTAGATGGGTAGCGGCAGGTGATAGTGAAGATGTCACTCATCGCTACTAATTTGTATGTAGTTGCGGTTTGTTTCATTCTCAGGACATACGTAGCTATAACCTTTTATTTTTAGTTACGGAAGTATAGCAGTAGGATGGCCAATCCGCCATTATAACGGATTTTGAACCGCCGCTAGCTGTTTTTGTAGTAGTAAACTCTAAGCTAATTATGGGACCATCTCAAATCGCAAGTGATTGAAATGAGAATTCTGTCGCCTTTATGGGATTTCAGAAGGAGCACGTGAGCCAACGTGTCTAACAAGGCATTGTGAGGCATTTTGGTAGCAGATGGTACATTGATACAATAATATTTTCCGTTTCTTGAAATGACATTCTACTACACCAATTCAATGTTGTGTTGTTTCAGATTGCATGTAATCAAGACGACTAATCATTGACTATTACTATTATATCTAGATTCAACTCAAATAGTAGTTTGATATATAACCATTTTATTATATTTGCGCATATATTTTTTGTGCACGTGATCAATTGGATCTATGCTGTGTCCATAAGGTTTATTTTTTTATGGTCAATGAAAGGAGAAGCTCCTCCCCACCTGATATGCTTAAGATTGGCAATGAAAACTGCACAGTGCCCAATATTTAGTGATATGAAAGACAACATTACACTCCTTAGTTACAATGTACTTCCTCCGTTTATTTTTACAAAACGCTTTAGCATGATTCATTGGAACCAAGTAGCATCCTGTTGCCCATCACGTTGCACTGACCCCCAAAGCAAATTAACGCTAGTACCTCTTCACACAAGTCCACACTAGGCTCACCTGCAGAGAGGAAGAGAGTAGCCACAACGGTGATTTTTCCACCGACCCTAACAATGCATTCAATAAGCGCTGGGTTTAAAGCGCGTGAGTTTAGCCTCGACAACCGAGAACATCATATAAATTGATAAAACCAAAGAGGCTAAGGGTATGTTTGTTTCGTTGGATTGAATTGATAGGCTTAGATACGGTCATCCAGTTTAGTGTTTGATTCACCGTCATGGTGGATAAGTATGAACTAGAATAAAAATATTTTTTTAAAATCTTAGATAAGCCTGTCAAACAAAATGGCCGGATGAGCTTATCCAACTTATGTAACGATGATGATTACTAACATAATTAGACATTATTAATATAGTTTACTATGAAATAATATTTGTTACTATGATATTATTAATGATAAGCAATAAGGTGTTGACTAGTACTTGATGAGAGTTCGATCATACTAGAATTAATGATAATTAATATTTTTGTTACTAATAAAAATTATTAAGATATATGATTAAGATTAATAAATATTTGTAATTAGGGTATAGTAAATTATTATTATTATATAATATTAATAAGATCTATAATTTTATTATTTTGATCTTATCATGTTCATTTTTATTCATCTAATCAAAGATGGAATTGGATCATCCCATCTACTCAATCAAACACATAGTTTGAATCATCCCATCCAAAAAAATATGAATAATCATCATCCAATCTTATCCTTAAAACAAACACATCCTAAAACGTCCTATAATGTGGAATGGAGGGAGTAAAGATCAGTGAGGGAGGTGATGGGTCGAGTCAAGCATCGCACGATATACATGTAGCGAGCACAAAAGGCGATATCATGTTGATACGGAAATATGTACAAGTAGCATCTTGAATCTTTTAGACCAGATGGTGCATGTAACCATGAGTTAATTTAGTGACAGTTTAATTTGGTTTAAAAAAAATCACATCAATTTATGTCTTACACTTAGGTTCTGTTTGGAGCCACCGTGATTTTAAAAATCCAGATTTTATAATACATGAGGCTTTCAAACTGACAGTTTTTTTTTCAGATTCTAAAATCAAAAATATCAGATTTTAAAAATCGTATAATCTAGTTATATCTAGCTAGAGATAGATTTTATATGTGAAAAGACTCATTGTTCTTTGGATTTTAAAAATCTGATCGGTATCCAAACGTCACAATTCAGATTTTTTTTTTAGAATCTAAATTCTAAAATGAAAATAAAAATCACATTTTAAAAATCTAACTAGATCCAAACAGAACCTTAGATGCAAATATGTAGTCATATATGCTAAGTTATTGTTTAATGATAGATTACCTCAAAGTTGTACAATGGTATATGCGTTCATAAGAGAGATCTAGTTCATTTTGTCAAATGTGTAAAATATTTTCCCCTTAGCAAGCATGATCATATCCAAATGCGAAAAATACGAAATAATAGTGCTAATGTGGATGCGGCGGGATGACAGAAATAAAGCAAAAGAAAGGAGAAAGAAAGGAGGGAATGAAGCCAGGGTTGAAATAATCGGTATAACCGGCCGGTTCGGTTTGGTGAAAAACCGGCTGGTTAACCGGAGAAACCGACCGGTTAACCATCTGTTACAGTAACCAGGTCCGGTTTTTCTAGGTTAACCGACCGGTTAGCGCGACCGGTTGGGACCGGTTTTCCAGTTAATCAGGATAACCGGGCGGTTTTCACCGGTTAGTAAAACCCTGAATGAAGCAAGCAGCACAGCTAATGTACGCGACAGAAGTTTAACGGTGCAAGACTAATAAAAATTTCTCAAAAAAAAACTTAAAGATGTCAAGAGGCATCAGAAAAGAAAGGAGAAATGGGAGAAGCATTCCATTAACACTTTAAAATAAACTGTAAGGCTAGTCCCAATGGAGAGTTTTATTTTGTTATTTTCAAAAGTGTCATGTCATCAAAATTATTTTAAAACCATAAATTAAATCATCTCTACAATCCATAGTTTCATTTCGATGTTTCTATACACACAATTCTATATTGTATCATTGGTTGTATCTAGAATGAAATGAAACTCCTCTCCTTCAACTGCATGTATAATTGTCTGTTTGTTTCAGCTTATTTACTACCAGATTATTTAATCTAGATCAAATAATCTGAGAGGATAAACAAACAGGCCAGCTTATTTGATCAGATTAAATAATCTATAGGTTGAATTATCATAATTCAATAACCATCTCAAAAGGTGCTTTTTTCAGCTTATATTTGTTAAAAGATCCACTACCCTTGTCAATTTGAAGGAAATTATCCACCTATGCCATCGACTCTCGCATGCTCTTATATACTCACGCTGGCACCAAAAACATTATTATCTTCTCCTATCTACAACCAATAATCTGTATAACAAACAAACAACACTCTCAGATTATTTAATCTAGATTATATAATTAAGATTATTTAATCTAGTACTAATAATCTAGATTAAATAATCTGTGAAACAAACAGACCTTAAGATTGAGATCAGGATCGTCGGTAGTCGACTTCTCAGCAGTCGATCGGGCAGTCAGCTTGTCCGTCGTCCGATTCGACCGATTCGCATCCTACGGCTTGAAAAAAGTTCATCGTTCCTAGTTGGATGAAGTCCCGAACTACACTTCATCGAACGCCTACCAGGGTTTTAATAACCGGTGAAAACCGGCTGGTTATCCCGGTTAACCGGGAAACCGGTTCCGGTCGGTCATGCTAACCGGTCGGTTAAACTAGAAAAACCGGACCTACTGGTTACTGTAGCAAGCGGTTAACCGACGGTTTTTCCCCGAACTGAGCCGGCCGGTCATACCGATTATTTCAACCTTGACTCGCCTACCGCGTTCGCGTGGCATGGACGCCCAAGCCGCCTTGCCTTCCCTATTGCAAGCCTAGAATTATTCCTCGCTAGACTCTCCACGAATTCCTCCATTCATACATGGTGATGGATTTGGTCTTAATTTTATTTTTTCTTTTCTCAAACCCTAACAACAAAATCGTGAAATTTGTCATATTATATATGACATGGAAGAAAATTGATCACATATTTATATTCTATATCTCCCAACGAATCTATTTTAGTGGTCTTTAACATCGTATAAATTGAAATTCACCGTTGGCGATTGATTTCTTCCAAACTCTTGACGGCTCGTTCTTGAAGAAGAGAGGAGCAGAGCTCTTCTGGAGAAACTTTTTGCGAGCCATAGGATGCCAATCGATCGGATCGGACAGTGGATGAGCCGACTGCCGAGAACCTCGACTGCCAACGATCCTGATCCGTAAGATTGGTGTTGATGATTACTAGTGATTCCGGAATATTTTTTAAAGACAGAGTGCGACCTTAAGAATCTGCAGTTGCAGAAGTGATATCGGCTTGTAGACATCCGGTGGATGTGTGTAAAGGTATGCTTTAAACATTGTTTCCACTCCTGAGTGTAATGATATACTTCCCGTACGTATTAAAATTGTTGTTGTAATTGATTTTTTTTATTAACTTTGATTATTTTATTCAAAATATTTGTTTAAATATAAAAAGTTATAAGTTATATTAAATTTAGTAATAAAGTAAATTATAAGAAAATATATAATATTTTTAAATAAGACGAATGATTAGAGATAATAAAAAAAGTTAATAAGGACAATAATTTTAGAATAAAGAAAGTAATTCTGTTTGTCTAATGGAAACTCTTTTCCCCTTACCAATAAATAAAGATATATCAAATCTACCAAAAAGGAAACTTAACGAAATGTGAAGTCTACGAACGCTGGATTTTGTAGAACAAGCGAAATGTTTTACCTTTTCAACGACTGGCCGGATCGGGAGTCGGGAGTCGCACCGTCTGACTAATCGCAAGAGGCCGTTCGTACGAAAGAACGCCGCAGACGCAAACCAGATCTCGTTGAGTCGCACCCCCTCCGCGGCGTCGGCAGGCGGCAGCTCGGAGCCGAGCGTCAAACAATCGCAATCGGGCAGCCTCCTCCCCCGGCAGCTGCAAAGTCCTGCGCCGCGTGCCCGCGTCGCCCACGGCCCGGGCCCCACACCAGGAAGGACCGGAGAATAATTCGAACAGATCACCGTCGCCCTCACGGAGAAAAATGCTCCGCCTCCACTGGTAGCGCCCGCACCGGAGAATCCTTCGAACACATTTCGCCGAGAAGCTGCGTCGGCGCGGGATGGCGTCCCTCTCGCGGAACCTCCGGCGGTCCCTCGCCGCCGACCGCGTGCGCCGCCTCCTCGCTCCGGCGCCGCGCGGGTACGTCACGGCAGAGTGCCACCGCCCCGTCGTCCTCCACAAGCGCGGGCCCGACATCCTCCACGACCCCTGGTACAACCGGGTACGTACCCCGGCTTCGCCTCCGTTGGCGCTTTCGCCTCCCGCCCTTCACGCGTGGTGGCGGTGGTGGTTGTTCTAACGTTGCTTCCGCTTGCCGCCGGTGGGGGATGCTGCAGGGCACGGGGTTCTCGATGACGGAGAGGGACCGGCTCGGCCTCCGCGGCCTGCTCCCGCCCAGCGTCATCTCCTCGCAGCAGCAGATCGACCGATTCAGTACGTGAACCTCGCCCATCCTGTAACCGCTCGCTTCCTTGGTTTGCCTCCCAGCTTGAATCGCCGCGGGTCGAATTGGATCCGCTGCTGTTGAGTGGAGTGGGATTCGACGAGTGGTGGTGTTTGGGGAGTGGCTCGGTCATCAGATCGCCTCCCGGGGGGAGCTAGGTTGAATTTACAGATCAAGGGAGCTCAGCTGCTGCTCCAATAATTTATAGATCAAGGGAGCTCAACCAATTTATAGATCAAAAGGGTGCATTATAGGATGCAAAGAGTGCTACTGTACTATGATTATATGGAGACACTCACAGACTTAATCTGTGCTCTAACTTTTCTAGAAGCTAATAAATTGGTTCTGTAAAGCTGTGATGAGGTTTAACAGTTTGATCACTCGTTGGTATTTCTCCTCTTGAACCTACGAGTATCACTTCCCCTCTGCAATGAATCAACTCCTTGAATTTAATAAAGTTGCATGCTCTTATTCACTGATACTGGTGCTATATTAGCTTGGAGCTGTGTTTGCATTAACTCTATATAAGCCATTTCAGAAAAAGCACAATTTTACAGAAATAGACTGAAACAACGCCTGGTAAATTTACTTATTAATTCTAATTTACTTTGGCTACAGTGCTTGATCTACACAGGTTGCAGAAGTATGCGAAAGATGGCCCATCTGATACTTATCCATTGGCAAAATGGCGCATCCTTAATAGATTGCATGACAGAAATGAAACAATGTACTACAAGGTGTGTACCTTCACAGTCCTCACATTCATCAAGACACTGCTGAGCACGTACTTGCTCTCAGGAGCATTTGATATGTGTATACTACCTTGATTTAAACTCACTATGAATGGTTACACACCTTCTGTTAAATTCATTGCAGAGTATCAAACATAACTTTTTCAAAGTTTTAGTTGGTATTTTGTAGCTGAGAATTTCTTGACTTCTGATTTGATGGAACTGAACTTTAAAATTGCTTCACTCATGGATGGCTGAGCTCCTGCCTCTTTTTTCAAGGAAAAATCATTTCAAGGTGGTTGCCTTATTTTGTCTCATTTGTAATTTGGTAGGTGTTAATCGATAACATTGAGGAGTATGCACCTATCGTCTACACACCAACTGTTGGACTTGTTTGCCAAAACTACAGTGGTTTGTACCGACGACCTCGGGGAATGTATTTTAGCGCAGAAGATCGTGGGGAAATGATGTCCATGGTGTACAATTGGCCAGCTGATCAGGTATGTGTCCGTGTTTATCCAGTGTATAGGACAGCTAGGTTTTCTGTACAGTTTGAAATAAACGGAATTGTTGAATCGGTCTATCTGTCGCAGGTTGACATGATAGTAGTTACTGACGGAAGCAGGATATTGGGCTTAGGTGATCTGGGGGTGCATGGTATTGGCATTGCTATTGGAAAGTTGGATTTATATGTTTCTGCTGCTGGAATAAATCCTCAGAGGGTATGCCTACTGGTTCTTTAGTGGACTACTTTTGGACAGTTCCTTTCAGTTCCATCTTTCATTTTCAGATCTACTGTAATTGGCCAATTTTTTGACACAGCGAATAGCTAAAGTCACTTGATAATGTTCCAAGGATTGAAGTTGGTTTTATATTGCTTTCGTGTTGTCATTTGGCTCAACTTAATCACTAATGTAAGAGATTTGGCAAATAAACATCGCTATACAAGATGATAGTTAAAGACTAGCAGTGTACATATGAAATACATCTGAAGGGAAATAGTGTTCTTGTAAATGAACCGGCAATAACTTTTAAATTTTACTAGTTTTGCCTAAAATGCTGAGCAAAATCTTTCAAGGGCTCCACTGTTATTTGTGTTATTTTCTGTGTGGTTTTCATTTCTTTTGAGGGAAAATAAATTATTGTCCTGAGGGAATTATTATGGGTTTTCTTGTAGTTGAATTCACATCCATCTCTTTGATCGTGTTTTACTTTGTTTTAGGTTCTTCCAGTTATGATTGATGTTGGAACGAACAATGAGAAGCTCCTCAAGGACCCTCTTTGTAAGAACTTGATGAATATTCCATGTTGGATATATAATATTTATAGTTTTTTGTCTGTCAAATGTTATGTTTCATTTAAATATTTGTATCACTGTGTTATATCAAATATGTCAGAAATAGACATCAAAGTCATGCCCACAATTACCACTGCTTCAGATATTTCATGAGATGTGCGCGTATGCTGCTACTCTTTGCTAGCTTATGAGAATGGTCTAGCCTTCTACTCTGTGCTAGGTGATGAGGATAGTATAGCTTTTTTGGATTCTTAACATCACATAGCAAAATCACTCATTCAATGTAGGGTACACTCGTTGCTCAGCTAGTTTTTGAGCAAGTTTATCCTGTTATTCTATTTTTGCTTAATTTCTGATCATACAGATCTTGGGCTCCAACAACACCGGCTTGAGGGAGACGAATATGTCTCAGTTATTGATGAATTTATGGAAGCTGTTTTTACTCGCTGGCCCCATGTTATTGTACAGGTGCTATTTTGTCTTTCTATGCTTCCTTTAGTTAACCTTTTTCCCCCTTACACATGACCTTCTGGAGCAACATCACAAATACTTCTCATTTGTTTTTTATAGTTTGAAGATTTTCAAAGTAAATGGGCCTTTAGGTTGTTGCAGCGTTACAGAAAGACCTATCGCATGTTTAATGATGATGTCCAGGTTAGGCTTTGTCTGTTTATCCATATTTGTTACTAAGATTTGGGTTATAATCTTCCCCTGCCATATCTCATATATGTACTCTCCTTGAGATTTTTTTGGCCAATTTATAAACGTAATCAGTGACACATGCAATAGAGCGTTACCATGTTGGTCATCTTGTATTTGTGAATATAAATCTCCGAATATCTAAGAAGTATTTGAGGCATACTTTTATCACACCAAAAACAAATCTGATCAAGTTTGGCTACTTGCTAGTTTTTCCTTTATGTACAAGTTTGTTGAACCACGTTTTCTTAGGCACATTACCAGCTCACTGTACATATATTTTCTAGCCGAATGTTTGTTTACTAAAGAGTTTGTGGCCAGCGAGCAAACATGCCTTTATTCTTGAGGATGACATTGCATATCATTTTTCATAATTCTGAAACTTGTTAATAATCACTATCAAGCATTGGCTCTATTATATATCATGTCATCTGCATTGCTGCAATGCATGTTTGTGGTTGGTACTTCCAGTTACAATACTTGTCAGAATATCTTCACCTTCAAGGTGGAAAGTTCATGGCATAAAACTCAATAGGCAGATGATCCACACAGCGCCCCTCATGAGATGCTCAACAGCTTGCCATTCTTTTGTTTTGAGGCCTAAACTGTCATGCCCAATGACCATCTTGCCCTCCTATTTCACAACACCAGATACGTGACTTATACCAACATGGATACCATTATTTGCATGATCATTTATACTAGTTTGGAGGCTGTCATGTGTTAGACACATGCTTGTGGGCAAGAGAGGAGGGCAAAATGATCATTGCATATGGCCATTTAAGCCAAAAAAAAGGAGGGAGAGAAGATAATGGTGCTGCAGTTGGACAGCTTATCCGTGAGTTTTTAATGGTCTTTTCATGGAGGGCATTTTGTGGATAGTCTTCCTTATGAGTACTATACTTGGAATGTATTGCTTTTGAATGTGCTATCTTTATCTAAAAGAACCAATGTATTTCTTTTCAAATGACTATTCTTTATGTACAAAGGGAACTGCTGGTGTTGCAATAGCTGGCCTTTTAGGAGCTGTACGAGCACAAGGAAGGCCCATGTTAGATTTCCCCAAGCAAAGGATTGTTGTTGCAGGTGCTGGCAGGTCCGCAGTGTTCTCAGTTCTTGTTTAATTCAGTATAAAAATTTTAATATGCATGCTATGTGGTTTGTGGCAACATCTGTTGTTATTATTAATGAGTTATTGGTTTAAGATGCTCAGTTCAGAAGAAGTACGAGTAAAGTTAACTCTACACAACTGGGATATAGCTTTGTAATCTGAATTTGAGTTTGTGTTGCAAGAACTTCCATTCTGTGACTAGTTTGGTTATTATATTCTACTAGTTGACCAGCATGTGTATATTTGATAAACATGTTTAAGGGAAATTAGTGTACATTTAATCAATATGTTAGAATTTTGTTTTCATGAAAAAGAGTGGAGAAAATATTGCTGATGTGGTCAATTTTATTTTATTTTTTTTACTTTGAATAGTTCTCATGTCTTATGTAGAAACTACCTTTTTCCTGGCAGTGCAGTTTGTAATTTTCTTTATAAGTTGTCACCTTTTAGTATGTTCTCTTAATCCTTAAGAAAAAATGTGCTTGACATTTTTTTTGGAGGAATAAGTGATTAACATTTTGGTCATGATATTACTTGAACCTATTTTTGTTGTTTGGTTGCTTGAACCTTTGGCTAGGTTCAGATAGAAAAATAAAAGATATTACCTGACTGCATTTCACTTTCTACAGTGCTGGTATTGGAGTGGTGAATGCTGCAAGCAGGACCATGGCAAGGATGTTGGGAAACAACGAAGTTGCTTTTGAGAGTGCCAGGAGTCAGTTCTGGATAGTCGATGCCCATGTAAGTCTGATGGTTTAATTTTTTTTATCTCCGCTTCAAATACTCAATTACCATTTCTTTTTTTGGAATGATAATTGAAATAGAAAGTATGGCATGAGTACTCTTTTGTTGAATTTGTTCTTTAGAACATTAACTCATCAAGATTGGTGCATCTAAACTGTTAGTGAGAGTGATGCGTTTGCTCATGCAGCAAGTCAATAGCTAAACCGAATCATTCAAAACTTGACTACTCTAGAAAATTTTCTATTTGTTTTTGTTGACTTATATGTTTGTTTTTGCATTTTCTTTTATGCAGGGTCTAATAACTGAAGACCGTGCAGACATCGACCCAGACGCTCGTCCTTTTGCTAGGAGAAAGAGTGAGCTTGGTCACCAAGGCTTAAACGAGGGGGCAAGCTTAGTTGAAGTGGTACTTTCTCAGTTTATAAATTTCGCTGCATATTTAGTGTTTATCTGCTGTTATAGGTATGGTAGTCATTAATTTTTAA
The DNA here is from genome assembly GCA_030378355.1 of Eleusine indica. NCBI lineage: Eukaryota > Viridiplantae > Streptophyta > Magnoliopsida > Poales > Poaceae > Eleusine > Eleusine indica. Next base: position 35,706,890 of record CM059500.1, read on the forward strand.
GAAAGACGAAGATGTGCCACATTTTGCAAAGGGGTTTTTATTCCATTGATAAGTTTCTCATATGGAGACAATTCATACTGCATTATTTCTGCGCTCCTGCAAAAACTTTCTTTATCTACTAATGCTTTTTCCAGGGAGATCAAAATATGCTTCGAGGTTTGAAAATCTAGGAGAATATTTTAAATTCTTTTCCTCACTTAATGCTAAAGAGCATTGCGTATTGGCTGTCGTGTAGCAATACTGGATCTACCAAATGACATTGGGTCAACATTTATCACGGATTGTTCTGTCAACAGGAGCTAATTCCTCTTGTGTGCTGTTAGATGATCCAGATCGCAAAAATGTGCTATTAGATGACTCAGATCGCAGAAACATACTTGGAATTTTCTCTAACTTCTGGCCAGACTAATAAGGCTTTGCTGCTGCTGCTGTTGTTGTCTGGCCCGAGTATCATACAATCTGATGTTTTACTTCCTTTTTAAGATTTATGAATTTATTTTTCAACTTATGTATGTGTGTCTATTCGAAACTAGAATTCGAGATAACTAAGTGCACTTCAGCTCATGAAAGAATAAGGTTAGACTGATGCTAAATATTTTATACTGTGCGCAGGTTAAAAAGGTGAAGCCTGATGTCATACTCGGATTATCTGCTGTTGGTGGTTTGTTCTCTAAGGAGGTAAGAGTTCTTGCAAATGAATCTCAGAATCTGCAATACTTGGGTGCTGTAGTACTAATTCATGCTGAGTAGCCAGTTATTTTTTGTTCTCTCTACTGGTTTCTTTTTAGTATAGTGATGTTCATACGTACATAAAGGAACAGTAGAGTATCCTCAATCAAGAACCACAGGCTCAAAAATGAACATAGGATTACCGGAATACAGATATTATATAAATAATTCTGCCTATTGAGTTGTCTGAACATTCCACTGTACTTGTACCAGCTCTAACTTTTAAGACAATCCAAACAGCAGGGAAGGCCCCTATTCCATTTGTTTTTTTTTATTGAACAGCAGGGAAGGCCCCTACTAATTTTCTATTTTATATCAAAGAAAGGGTTTATGTACAAGTTACAAGGCCTATTCCATCTATAACTGGGTGTATTTTTCCCAAACGAACATGTAAGCAGATCAATGGATACTAAATTGTTGCAACTTCATAAAGAAGTCTAGAAATGTACAGATGCTAAATATTTGCCGAGGATTGAATGAGTCACCAATACAGGCTGAGATTGATACATTGTTTCATATCGTGTACATGATCAGGTTTACAATGTAACTCTTATAAAATTGTAACTGGAGATTATAGATAACCTTTGTCTTAATGTAAATCATTTTGAATGACACTTTCACTTAAAATCAATGGACAGCATATATCTTTTATATTGATGCAATAAATGTGTCATCAGAAAACTTTCCCCACCTTCTGCTTGCTATTTATAAGCTTACACAGGTTGAATATACCGTGTCACCAATATTTACTAGTTCTATCAAATCTGATTCTGCCTTGGCGCACTAAGTGTCTGAGAAATGAAATATGCAGTTCTCAACTCTCAAGTTTAGAGGGTACTAGTATGCAACTTACTCTGTCACATAATTACTAATACAAATGACTTGTAGAGTTTATAAATTGTATTTCTTGCATATCCTTTATTTGTGCAAGTTATAAACCTTATATCATGATAAGTTTGGTAAATTTAGTTTAGGCTAGTTGCATCGACCACTCTCAGTTTTTGGAGAGTTTCAAACGATTGAAGTGAATGCTCCTCATGAGGCACTTGTACCTTCAGGTTCTAGAAGCACTCAAGGATTCATCCTCTTCGAGGCCTGCAATTTTTGCAATGTCCAATCCAACTAAGAATGGTTTGTGCTGTGTAATCTAACCTCTAAGTTTACTACTCGTTACCTATCTAATTCTGAGATAATTCCACTTGTAGCTGAGTGTACCCCTGGAGAAGCCTTTTCTATTCTTGGTGAAAAGGCCATATTTGCTAGTGGAAGCCCATTTGATGATGTGGATCTTGGTATCTATTTCAATTGTAGTCATCATAAGTCCATTTTTATGTGTTTTCTCATTATACTAAAGCTCAGCCATTGATTTTGTTTTTCAGGAAATGGAAAGATTGGCCACTCCAATCAGGGGAACAACATGTATCTCTTTCCTGGGTTAGATCCTTACCATTGTACACCATACGATTGGGTTTTTTTCTTGTGAAAATTATCATCATATTTTTTGGATGTGCCTCACTGCTATGCAGAATAGGACTTGGAACCCTTCTGTCTGGTGCTCGTATTATCTCTGATGGAATGCTGCAGGCTGCAGCTGAACGGTGACTCCGTGTTCTAGGCATTAGTCCTTGTATCCAAAAAAATCTAACTTATTGACATTTTCTCGTTGCCATGAAATATTTGTAGATTGGCTTCATACATGAAAGAAGAAGAGGTTCTGGAAGGGATAATTTATCCTCCAATCTCCAGGTTTTATAATTCTGAAACTGATTTTTCAGCTTGGGTTGTATGTTATGTCTTCTGAGTTTTGACATGTACTACATACAGGATACGTGATATCACTAAGGAGGTGGCAGCAGCAGTTGTGAGAGAGGCAGTAGCTGAGGATCTAGCTGAGGGATATCGTGACATGGATGCACGTGAGCTTGCAAAGCTCAGTGAGGTTGTTAATCTGTTCACTGCCCAAGCAAAGTACATAATGGTTTTATCATGATTTACTTTCTTGACTGGAGCTTTTGATACAGGAAGAAACTATTGAATATGTCAAGGCGAGCATGTGGAGTCCAGTCTATCCAAAAATAATTTACAAGACAGACTAGAGAGTTCTATTTTTTTGTATCATAAGCTCCAGTCATGTGCGATTTACTTTAGGCTGTGTTCTGGATGTTACTTCAGAAATGGAGGTAGATTAGTTATGAGCGAGGAACCTTAATTGTTCTTGCGCATCTGCCACGTAATGGTGCAAAGACACTGACCACATTTTTCATTCAGTACTACCAGATATACCATCGTGGAATAATAATAAAAACTCTGTTTCCTGACATACTTCATTATGCTGAACATTTTCTATCTCAAATGCCAGCTTTATAATACTGTGACTTCACCTTGTTTTCTGTTTCAAATATTAAATATCCTTTGTGATTGAACGCATATTAAATTACAAAGCCATAAGTTTACAAAAGGCTTCATTGGTTCTGTGTAATGGTGTTTACAAAGGCTACACCAGCTGTATGACCCATCATTCCTCACTGGCATTTGCAAAGGAAGGTCTGCTGTCCACTATCCACAATGACATCCTGCTAGTGCAGGCTTGTAACTGTCTTGATCATGCACTCGCGTCTGTTCAGCTGATAGCGTGAAGAACAGATACTTCTTTGGAATCCGCTACTTTGTCAGATCTTTCCCTGTCCAGACAAGAACTGTTTCATATCTCCACTGCAAAAGGTAATGAACAATCATGTTACTGTTGTAATTTCAAGTACAAATTGCCATTTGGCTCCCATGTGGTTGAGCTTTACTGCTTTAGTGCAATCTCTGTCATCCTTGATGCCATTCAATGGAGCGTTACTTTCGCAGGGTCTCGCAGCAGCCACAGCCCAATCTAGCAACGTGGTTTCATTTCGCATAGCTTTGCTTTTTTTTTTAAAAAAAAAAGCTGAATGGTCTTGCCTACCTTAGTCCTTAATTCATCACTTCATTGATAAAAACATGTCAAATTTAAATCTGGTTTGCACATGATTCTCTGGTCAAGCTGTAGACATTTTCACTCGAGCATGGCGATGCCCGTATACTCGCAGTACTTGGTTAAGTGTTGTTTTGTCATTCAAAGATTTTGATCCTTAACTTTGTAGTTTTTCTACGCGAAAAATAATGGTAAATATCGAAACGGTTATTGACCAGTGGCACAAACCTAATTAATCTATTGCATTTGCGGTCCGAACTGTAGGTATTGCTTGTCAGTGTACATGAACTGTGTTGACCAGTGGCACAAACCTAATTAATCTATTGCATTTGCGGTCTGAACTGTAGGTATTGCTTGTCAGTGTACATGAACTGTGTGCAGAAATGGTTTTGCTCCTGCATGTTTCAACGTCTTGCTGGCAGGAAAGAACTTGGCCTTTCCACGAACCGGGGCGGCTTGGATGATTCGCTATCTGCCTCCTTCAGTTCCACGAACTTGGTCAATGTTCTTCCTCAAAGTAAAGCCACTCGTTTCTGTTTGGTGTTTCTCAGTTTACGCAGCTGCCAATGTTGAGCTGTTGCACGCCTGATTGCAATTTCTGTAGTATCAACTTCCAGCGTGGTTGGGTTATGATTTTCGATGGTTGATTTTGTCAGTCATTTCTTACAAGATTAGGGCCATCACAATGATGCCTGGCTGTAATTTGCAACAGATAAGTCAAAAAAGTACTCTCTATTCTTATTTTGTTGTCGTTAGAACAAACTTCCTAGTATAAATTTGCACTAGCTGTTTTGTCCTAACGACAAGAAAAAAAGAACGAAAGGAGTACGACTTTAGGAGCAGTGGCGAGTCTAGCCCAAGAGCTGAGGGTGGGTCGAAAGTCAACGTGGGTCGGGAGGGTGGGCTAGAAAAGCAAAAAACAGGGAAAAAAAATAAAAAACAGCACTGTAGCACATGCTACAGTGCTAAAACAGCTTTTAGGCTAAATCCACCCCTTAGACTCGCCACATCCGGCCCACTCTTTAGACTCGTCACTGTTTAGGAGTAGCAGCTGCAACACACAACCTAATATAACTATGTGTCATTTTTTTTACATGTTTTCTAGCCTTCAATCGAGTGAAAGTTTCAGTTGATGGTTTGTTACTTTATGTTTTAATTTTTTTTATAAAATTTTTTTATAATAACTATAAACTGTTGGATCTGGATCTAATGAATTAAAGAAGTGACTGAAAGTTGCACAAACTTTCAGGCAGGTGAAAATTAACAACTCTTTTTTTTTTATTCACTCAATTTTTTCTTGTTTCACAACCATTCGAGAAAACATGTTGAGAGACGCCGAGTTTGTCTGTATAGCAATTTTAGACTTGGCTACAGATAGTGTTGCTACTGCCGGAGTTATCTTTCCTCTCTCTCCTCTTCCATATCAGTACGGACGCTATGTTGGCCCTGCTTCAACTAGCTGCACGGAATCGTTGTGGAGGTCCTTACAACCTTCTTCTGTACTAAACTAGGGTGCTATACATACTTGTCGACGCTTCACCATTTTATGTCTCTTTGTAAGGTATGGCTTCAAAAAACATATAATAAAAAAAAACATATGATTGACACAAAAGGATTTCAAAGCGAAGGACATATTGGTCAATTTGTGTTGGATACCGGATCCTTTCCCAAAACAGAGTGCTTATGGCTACCTACTGCCCTTCGGAACACAAGAATTCTATGACAGGAATAATATATAGAAGGAAATTTGTTTACAGGACACTGGTTTTAAAAAAAATTGGCGTATTCACAGTTAAACTTCACTTCGTTATAGTGGGTATGGTCGTATGGAAGTGATGTTCCAAAACAAAACCCCAAATAGGCACAACGTGTACACAGAGAGTGATAGTCAACAACGGCACTGGCATCCCCATCCATTCAGAACCAAAAGTTTCCAGCTCGTAACTCGTGAGCAACCTAAGAGTGACAACGCCCGAGATGACCATTATTTCACTCTAATATAAAACATGTCTCCGTGCCTCTGCCACTCATCTCGGATGTGTAGTCTTCTAGTCTTATTCGTTTCTCAGTTTGTCTCCATACTGCAAATGGTTCTTCATCACCATCTCCCAGCTTTGTTCTCTCTCCTCATGCTCATCTCTAGGGCTACTGCAGATGCAAACTTCACTATGTCAAAAGCTGTGTATTATCCCAAGGGTTAATTGTAAAAATCATCCCATATTTCACTTGGAGTTTGAGATTCCCACCATAAGTCATTTTGTTGTAAATCCCCACCCACCTATTAAGTTTTGTTGCAAAAACCACCCCAATATACACATGTTTAATTTATTCAACATATTTTTGTTTATTTAAAGTAGCAAATGATGTTCTTATCAAATATACAAAATTTTGAAAGTATAATTTATATTTTTATAGAGAATATTTAGCAAGAATATCAATTAAAGTTCAAACTGTGTTTTATAAAGTTTGAAATTTGAATATATTTTTCGTAAAAATAATAGGAATTAGTCACTAAAAATCTTTAACAATGTTAAACTCATTTAACTTAGTTTATTTAAAAATTTATATAAATAAAAACATATAAAATCAATTAAACATGTGTCAACTGGGGTGGTTTTTGCAACTAAACTCATTGGATGGATAGTAATTTGCAACAAAAATATTTATGGGTGGGAATCTCAAACTCGAAGTAACTTATGGGGTGGTTTATGCAATTATCCCATTATCCCAATTCTGATACAAGAGGGACTGAAAGTAAGTAACATGTGTATTAATTATCATCAAAGTAACTAGCTTCTGCATAAATATCTATGCAAAAATATAATATTACAAAGAATTCGTGTTTCTAACAAAGATTTTCAGATGGTGCATGTGAATACGGCGCATTTGGGGCAACACTCAATGGTGGTGATGTTTCAGCATCAGCAAGTCTCTACAGGAATGGGGTAGGCTGTGGCGCATGCTTCCAGGTAGCATACATCTCTGCTAGTGGTAGTTACTTAAACCAAGAAACAACACTCTTTGGTTCAAACAAAAACTGATTAGTAATTGCCAACAGGTACGGTGCACAAATCCATACTACTGCTCTCCAAATGGTGTAACAATCTTGGTCAGACTCGGGGGCAAGCGACGGGACTGATTTCATTCTGAGCCAACATGCCTTTGCCCAGATGGGGCAGAACAAGGACGCTGGTGCAACATTGTTGAACCTTGGCTATGTAGGAATCGAGTATAGGAGGTGTGTGCAAGTGCAAAGAGTAAAAACCTCGCTAAAACTCACTTTTAACCATATTGGAGTTGCTTCATCAGGATGGCAAAGAAAATGAAAACAACAGAAATGCCCTAAAAAAGAAGAAAACAACAGAAATGATATTTGTATCCTCCTGAGTTTATGACATGACTGATGTATTTCCACGGTGTCACCCCACTTCAGGGTTTCTTGTATCTACCCAGGCAAGAACATTGTCTTCAAGGTCACTGAAAGCAGCCATTTCCCCTACTATCTTGAATTTGAGATTTGGTACCAACAAGGTTACCAGGACATCATGGCAGTCCAGCTTTGCGAGGTAATACTGAATGCTCAAAATCATCTACAAGAAACACTGTGAACGGTCCTTCAGCCTAGTGGTTAAGGTGGCTTAGTAACACCCCCAAGGTCCCGGGTTCGATTCCTAGTGGGAGCAAATTTACGGGTTGGGATAAAAAAAATCCCCTCGCTTGTCACCACGCCAAAGCACAAAGCACAGGTCTAAAGCCGGCCCAGGTCATGGTCGTCTCACACGGGCCACGGTGTCGCTGTGTAAAGGTGGGGCAAGGGTTCGAGGATTTTCTCGACCTGCGTGAGAAGGTCTTCTTCTTAAAAAAAATACCCGGGGGCTGTCTTACCCCCCGTAGGTCGAGTTTTTTTATTTACAAGAAACACTGGACATTTTTTTTTACTACTCATGATTTTTAGGAGCTAAGATCAAGCATATAGAAAATTTTCCACACAATACTCTATACAACTCATAGTTCTAATTACCTGTCTATGGCCGGATGCAGACTGTGAACCTGACATGCCAGCTTCTGAGCCGAACTCATGGTGCTGTATGGGCTGCTGTCTCCCCACCAAGTGGTCCTTTGTCCATAAGGATGTTGTTTAGCAATGGAGCTCTGCGTAGTGCCGACCAGAAATGGCTAGTTCCCACAAGCACAATACCACAAAATTGGACGGCTGGGGCCACATATGATTCTGGGGTTCAAGTGCAGCTGCAATAGCTATAAAGAACATGAAGCAATAGATTCTAGACCTAGTATCTAATAGACCTAGTTACAATAATGCTTGACCCATCCCATTTCTCTGGATCATTTATACTCACACAAAGTATTATATTATCATAATCTATGTGTGCTAGCATGTATGGTTGTATATCAATAAATTTCCCATGGAGATAAGTATTCCTACCACATTGAGGCGATGTCTTCTCACTTTAATTAGAATTATTACTATTAGGAAAGTTTAGAAAAGTTAGTCCTTACTTACTAGACACAGACTACCGATGCAGATAATACACAACCCCATCAGAACTGAATATATATACCACTGCAATTGCTTACATTAAATTGGCCAGTTATAAATACTGTACATAGACATACTTGAACCTAGGTTCCACTAATATCCACTGAATTGCACAAATATGAACCAGCGCTCCAGCAGAGACCCCCGGCAATCATATCAGCCCTGAAGTTTTGTCAAAAGAAGAACCAAATATCACTACCCTTGCAAAGAAATATACACAAAATAATAAACTTAACAATAAGGTCCCCTATTGTTTGACTCTTCACAAATTTTACATTCATAGAAGTTAAATCAAGCACTAGTTGAAGTTCAACTAGTTATAACTTGTAGATGGAAATATATAGGGACAATTAAATATTAAGAAATGAATCATACCACACTCCATAAATTAGACATGAAGTAAAACAATTGATTAAGTTGGGGCAGTTTCTATACATGTCATGCTATATCAACAAATAAATCAATACAGTTCACTATACTTTGTCCAGGAACAGACGATGACAGTTAGCATACCAACTAAAAGGAGTTACATTTTCACACCCTACCCTACACACCAACATGGTGCAAGCAGCAGGCACAAACACTTGGTCTATTCTATATGCATACTTCAAAACATAATTTTCCCAAAATTATGAAACTATATTCCAAAACAACACTTCTAAAACATGTGCTCTAAGGTAGTCCTGACCAGGATTCTATATTGAGGACAAGATAATCAGGACTACTGAAGCACATTGCATGTTCGCAGATCATGTCAGTCACCCATTGCTACACTATGCAACTCGTTCATTTTTTAGTTGTGGACAACAAAATCAACCCTCTATCATATACGTTAAAATAACTACTTACAATATTGCCAATATGATCTCAACTATGGACTGCAGACGTGTCATCAAACTCCCATCATGCCTGCCATGCGATTCCTTTTGTTCAAAACCAGTAGAACGTGATGGCATGGTGAAAATGCTAAAATACTATACCATTTGTTGTTTGTGCAACTCCTCTTGCTTCTGTTGTATGTTCAGGATGTTGGTTTCCTCCAAAAGAAATTGCTTGACTGCTTGAAGCAACAACATGATTTCCCATACCAGGATAACCTGTCTGTAGAATATCATCGAGATGTTTCAGAAGAACATTTGATTGATTTTCAATGTATGACATCGCCTCCTCAGATTTAGCAGCCCTGGAAGCTATCAAACTGGCTAGACGACACATGTTACTGAATCGGGCTTCTGGGGCTGACTGGACAATACTGCTAGATCCATATGTAGGTTCTTCACCAATTTGAACAGAACGGGCATCTTTCCTCCATCTCTTCAGAATATATTGTTCTGGGAGCTCTTTGATATTCTTGAGATCAAGTACCTTCAGAATATGACAGCACTGAATTCCAACAGCTTCAAATTTTTTACAGCTGCAAGTGGCTGAGCCATCTAGTGCATCAAATTTGACAGTGCTCTCGGATGGCTTGTCATCAAGCACGATTTTGTACTCTGAGATTGTGCCAACTCCACCACAGGGAAAGGACATGCAATTCATATAAGCCTCAAACTCACCCTGGAACACCTTGAAAGCTTCAGGTGTGTATGCATTAGAGGCTTGCTTTAGCATTCGCAGAGACGGAATAGGCAAAGTCACCTGGCTGCCATCAACATCAGCATGCAATTTCTTTGATCGGTGCTCTTCCAGAATGGCCTCATAACGCCTGAAAAATTGCAGAATATCTTCTTGCTCGCTGAGCTCTTTTTTCAGCTCATTAATCATGTTATCCTTCCTCAGAGTTGTGAGTATATCAGCGGAAAACATGGCTCTCTGATAAGGCAAAGCCCATTTTTCTTTCTCCAGAAGTCTGCCAAGCCACTCACTTTCACCGATGTCATGTTTCTCAATTAGCTTTTCCCATGCTGACAAGAATTCTATCTCATCCTCACAGTCAAAGAGACAATGGTTCAATGCATTGCTGAAGCTCTTTGAGCTTTCAAACACCTGCTTCAGGTTCCTCTTTGAATTATGGTAGATATGCCACACACTTGTGCAGCGATTACTCCCAGGCCAAACCTCTGCTGCTGCAATGGCACACTCAGGACGCTCATCAATCAAAATAGTCCGTGGCTGTCTTGCACGCATGGCATCAGCAAACACCTCAAATACCCATTTCAAAGACTGAACACTATCATCATAAAGCAGCGCTGCACCAAACACAAGCAACTGCTTGTGGTTGTCAACGCCAACAAACAACGCAAATGGTCGCCCATATACATTCAAGCTATATGTTGTATCAAAACAAACTACATCACCGAAACTCCTGAAGTCAATTATTGATTTTGCATCTGCCCAGAAGAAATTTACAGCTGACTTTCCATCAGGCCCCACTCCAACTGCATAATACACTGAAGGATTTGCAATTTGCAACTCCTCCAAGTGTTGCAATACTGCCCCTGCATCCCCGAGCTGCACACCTTTCCCTTGCTTCCTTCGATGGAATTCCCCTGCTCCAAGCTCATGAGCCCGAGCCCTCATCTTATGTGACCGCAGTTTATGTACACTATCCGCATTGGCAAGGGGGTGGTTATGCTCTGAGAAAAACTTTGTCACACGGTATGTCCGGCACGGGGTGATCTTGATGACCATTCTCGCCTGGCATCCGGTGCGTGTTGGTGGTGGGCCTGGCCTAGGTGTACCTGCCGACCCTGCACCACCATTTACACTCACTATGGCTACAGCCTCTTGCTTGGCACGGTCACTAACACCCTCTCGTGAACAAACAAAGATCCGTGAAACTATCACCCCACGCTTGCGCTTCTTGTACGAGCGGCGGACACTGAATCCAACATGCTCGGCATACCTGTTGTAGAAGACATATGCGTCCTCCTCGGTCTCAAAATGCATGTCAGGGTGTGGGCCATCCTTTGGGTCTGGCAAGCTCACAGCAGCGGCAATGCTGTGGTGTGATGAGCTTGGTGGCAGCAGGGCCAGAGACACTGCAGGAGCCGCGGAGGCAAGTGGGTGGTTGTGCTCGACAACAAAATCCGTGACGCGGAAGGCGTTGACCGAAGGGACGAGCTTGATGGTGAGTGACGCTAGGCAACCGGTACGGGAGTCCGGGCATCGAGGCGGCGCCGGCGAGGAGGAGGTGCCGGCGCCAGCCTCGTCCTGGGCCTTTTTGGGTTCCTGGCGGAATCCCTGCTTGGAGCAGACGAAGAGGCGGCGGGTGACGGTGTGGCGCGAATTCTTGGACTTGTTGGACTTGCGGACGACGAAGCCGAGGCGAGCGGCGTAGGCCTTGTAGAACTCGTACGCGTCATCCTCCGTCTCGAAGTACATCCCCACACACGGGGACGTGGGGGCGTCGTCGACGTCGGCTTCATCGCCGGCGGCGGAGGCCGATGCCGCCTGAGCGAGGCTGATGGCGGCGGGGTCGGCGGCGCCGGAGGAGGAGGGCGATGAGAATCCGGAGGAGGTGGGGGAGGACGGCGAGGACTCGCCGGAGAGGTGAGAGGAGTCCGGGGCGGCGGACATTAGGGTTTGCGCCAGGGTTTGAAGGAAAGTAGAGGGGGACGGGCAGGAGGAGGAAGAAGGGGGTTGAGGGATCGGCTGTGGTGTCGACAGGTGTGGGTGGCTGTGTGTGGGTGTGGCTGAGCTTCCGCCGCCAGCGCCAGGGGAGGAGCTGTGGTGCGAAGTTTTTTTTTATTATTATTACTAGTAAAATATTCGTGCGTTACTACGGGAGTTTTAAAGATGATATACTTATGTAAACTCTCCTAACGACTATTTTCTTTTGTGATATATAATATAAATGATCAAATCATAGAGTTGAGTGGTCGAAACATTGAATCGCTGAATCATGAAGTTTATGAAGTATATACAATCATTTAGATCATTGTCGTTAACTTTATGTGTTCTGTGAACGTGTATGCACTTGTTTAAATATTTTTAGCACATGAACATTCCGTCATTTATCCATCCCGTAATGATAGCAACCCGCAAGCGTGTAGGTTGCCTGATGGAATCGTCGATTTGTTTGTTCTTTGAATATAATAGCTTCCCACGCTACCAAGTGGCCAAACCAAAAATCTGTCGATCGACTGATCAAATAAAGTGACTGTGTGGTTGGATGCTTCTCCGAGTTGCTCGTTGGCCGAGTTCATCTGATCCTTATTGACGAGCAGGTAATACAAAATACAATATCTAATGTGTCCTATTTTATATACTTGCCAATAGTTTGCTCGTCGCTCTGTCTTGCACACTGTTGATCGTTGAATACGACGTTTTCAATGTGAAGGTCCGCGCACTCCTCCGGGTCCTCCGTGTCCGCGGACACGCACCAACGTATTCCATATAGACTCTGAGTACGACGATAAGATAGTCATCAGCATCAGTCCCGCATGCCAAACTTCATGGTGATGTGTCTGCGTCTGTTCTGGGGGCACCTCACAGACATAGTGATTGTTCAACCATGCAGCTACTTGTATTGGATGCCTGGAGACGATCAGTCAACATGGACTTCAGTGATATTTGTCACAACCTTGGCTACGTGTGTCAGGATATGTACAATCACTTCGTTCTTTGGGCATGAGGGAGGCTTGATATTATTGTCCATGGCCTGAACGTTGTGCTCACCATCAACAATACCATCTTACCACACGTGTTCTACGCATTATTGGTGATGATCTGCTGGAACAGTGTTCGTCTTGTCGGCTGCTTCCGGTGTTGGAGCGTGTGTGCTAGAGAAAAGGGTTATATATCCTATCGTCCCTCGTTCCTGGTAGCCAACATAGTCGATCAGGACATTAATTCATCGAGCAACAAGAGCTGCTGGTTCGTCTACATGCAATCTTCAGAGGACCTCGTGCTCTTTGGCCTCCCGTCGGACTCGTGGGTCATATTCTCTCTTGGCATGGCAATAATAAAGCTGACAGAAACCATAGAGCGGTGTACAGCATGATAAAGTGCAGGAATGTTTTTTTTGTAATTTAAAAAAACAACGTTAATAAGGACTATGGGATCATGAGATCTAACTTTTTTTTAAATTAATACGCTACAGTTGCTAACAACAACATCTATGCAGAGTCTTATTCTGATTCTAAAAATATCTATAGTCTGACTTTGATTGTAGCTAGCCTGCCTGTCCGGTTGTGATTAAACAAAAAAGAAACTTTATAGTCCGATTCTGAAAATATCTAGCGTTTTGGCTGTTCATAGTTACGTTTGGAAATTTTTGACGTGGTCGTTGTGGTGCTGTCCATGATGATATTTTATAAACCGATTTGGACGGAATGTGATTCGTGAGTAGAAACCGACATGGACACAGAGAGTAGAAACCGACATGGAACTCCCAATACTAAAGCCAAAATCAAACTAAACCAACAATAATGACAAACTCACCTAAATTAATAAGGAGTAGAGTTAATAAGAAGTAGAGATAAAGAGTATAGATTGTAAATTTTTCTGAAAACAGAGTGCTAGTCTGATTATTATTCCATGGACTGGTCCAAACAGCCTTTTGTTTTATTTTCATTGGCCAATGCATTGTTGGCTGGCTGGGTTTCCTTTATGGCGTTGACCCTCTCGAGCTCACGTGTGTGCCATTCTTCTATCAATCTTCCTCTTCTAGAGCAACCTGCCTGGTCATCGCTTCACCAGATTAGGAGTCAAGCGCTCACCCGTCGTCGCTACCTCTCAATGTTGCTTCTCCCATTGATTTGTGAGCTGTGATTTGAGGGATCAGAGGGAGGATGGGATGTGCGTCGCGGGACCTCAATTATCATGAGACAAAAATGTTCATATTTGAAGAGTTTGTTGAAATATGAACACTGTATATTCAAAACAGTCCACACGTGGCCTATTTTTTCCCCACGCCCAGTCTTGCGTTCCTTTTTCTCTAAAGTCAATCATCATTTTTCTTCTGCTGTCACCTACGTATTTGTTTTGTCTATGCCGCCGCTTCCTGCTGATCAGAGCGCTCTTGAGACGAAGGCGGCGGGGTCCCGGTGGGGGCGGTGCTCGGCACGCATGATGGCGATCTTGTGGCCGTTGGGAGCGACGTGCGGTACGCGGCGCCGAAGCTGTCAGAGCCGACACGGTTTTGGAGGGCGCGAAGCGCAGGCAGCGGGAACTGCTCGACCGTGATGTTGGAGCTCTTCGATAGCAGCGAGCTCAACGGCTGCTCTATGCACGGCGGTACTGGGTCCATGGGCTCTGCGTGGATCCGCTGCACAAGTCCTAACAGGATGTGCTGCCTGCCCCGGCGGCCTCAGCAGCGCGCGGAGGCAATAGACCATAAGCACCGCGACCAACACGGATCCATATGCTGACCCTCATCTAGTCCTGTACATTTGGGTTTGGTCCGACACGAGCACGGACACGGCCCCACAGGAAACAGGCCCGGGCGGCACGGCCCGCAGCACTGTGTCGTGCTTGGGCCGTCACTCGACACGATGGGCTGCCCGAGCACGATATGTTTTGGCAACGGTCCGGTAGGCACGCAGGCCGGCACGTTAAGCACGCGGCACGCAGGCCGGTCCGGTCCATTCCCGCCCCGCACCCGCAGCCCCGCTCCATATAAAAGCCACTCAACCGGAAACCCTAAGCCGTCTTCCCTCATTTCCTCCGTCTTCGCGCCACAATTCTCTCTCGCTCTCGTCTCTCGGCCTCTCGCTCTCAGATCTCACTGACGGTGACGGCCGACGGCCTCCTCTGCTCCTCGCGCTCGTGCGCTCTTCACTACTTAGCTCCTCCATTTTCTGCTCCTCGCGCTCGCGGCTCGCCTCCGTGGCTCCGCCGCGCTCCGCCTGCGCCGTAAAATGCAACCCTAGCCTCTCCCTCTCGCTCGCAGTCGCAGATCTCGCCGTCCGGCGTCCGCCGAGCGCTGCGCTCTCTTTACCCAACATCATGCTCATGGTGTGCTAGCGCTGCTCCCTCTCCCTCTTGCTCTCGCTTTGGATCTAGCGCTGCTCCCTCTCCCTCTTGCTCTCGCTCTGGATCTAGCCGCGTTTGCGCCGCTGCCGTTAATCCGTGATGCCGCTCGACCCTAGCGAGCAGTCGCTTCGTCAAGCTCGGTGTCTCTTGTTTGGATCGACGTCGGGGACTTCAGATCCTGATTTGGCTACATCAACGTCGGGTTCGCCTACACCGACGAGTACGCCTGCACCGACTAGTACAACTACGACGTGCGTCAATTCGTCTGATCCGGCAACTCCCATCGACGTCCCTGACGATGAACATGCTGCGTCGGCAGGCCGTTCGACGTCGAGTACTGCGGGCACGAGTAGGCGCGGACGAAAGAGGAAGAGGACGACGTCTAAAGCTTGGGAGGACTTCAAGCCGCTCTTCAAGAATGTCGATGGTAAGGAAGTTAGGTATGGCGCTGAATATATCAATTGCTAGCATGTTTTGACTGCTGCATCTAGTGGTGGTACTGGCCATTTGCTCAGTCATTGTAAGACATGTTTAGGCAAAGTAGAACAATCTGCTCGGACCCAAACTTTGCTTCAGTTTAACCCTGATGGTTCAATTCATTTTTGGGAATATAATTCTGAATTTGCTTGTCTAGAATTGGTTGATTTAATTGTTACAGAGGATCTGCCACTTGGTTTTGGTAACTCTAAAGCTTTTTGTGTGTTACATTAAGCGTGCTCATAATCCTAGATATGAAGGCGTTAGCAGACAAACCACCACTAAAGATTGTACCAAGTTGTTTGATATGTGTCGTACTAAGCTGATTGAGTACTTGCAATCTGTTTCTTCTGTTGCATTGACTTCTGATATATGGTTTGGTAATACTAAGGAACATTATCTTATTGTGGTTGCTCACTTTATCAATGCTGCTTGGGAATTAGAGAAGAGGGTGCTTGGCATGAGGCTTATTGATGAGAAACATTCTGGTCCTAATATTGTTGATCGTATCATTTCTGTTATTGAAGAGTATGGCTTATCTGCTAAGGTTTTTTCTGTTTCATTAGACAATGCATCTTCTAATACTAATGCTATGAGAACTCTGACTCCAAAATTTTTTGCTTATGTTGGTCCTCTTTTACTGCATCAGAGGTGTGCATGCCACATCATTAATCTTATTGTTAAGGCTGGATTGACCCATTTGAAACCTCATGTTGAGTCATTTAGAGCTGCAGTTTTATTTCTGAATTCTTTTAACCAACGCATTGCTACATATAAATCTTATTGTATTGTAATGGGTATGAGGCCACGTAAGTTTTGTTTGGACATGGATGTTAGATGGAACTCAATATATCTAATGCTAAAACACCTCTTACCATATGAGAGTACATTTTCTGTTTTTATCCAAACTCACTATCAACACGTACATGGCAAGCAGTTGCTTCAGGAAAAAGACTGATATGTTACTAATAAGGTATTTGAATTCCTTGAAACCTTCTATGAGGCTACTAATATCCTATATGGTGTTTGTTATCCCACTGCTCCTTTGATGTTGCATCAACTTATTGAGATGGCTTCTCACTTGGCCAAGTATGAAAATGATAACTTATTGAGAGAGGTTGTTACTTTGATGAAGGATAAGTTCTAAAAATATTGGAAGTACATTCCTTTTCTGTATTCATTTGCATTTGTCTTGAATCCTAGAGATAAGCTCAAAGGTTTAAATAATGCTCTTCAGTTGCTTTCAAAATTTAGTGGCAGTGATTACTCGACCTATTATGATTCTGTGCGTGCTAATCTAACTGACTTGTATGGAAAGTATGATAATAAATTTGGTGCAGAGAGGTTAAGCAGACCACCACAGCCAACTACTGGTAGGAAGAAGACAGCATGGAGTAAAATTTTTGCTTCTGATGGCGGTGAGTCTGAAACATCATTTGCTTCTGAATATGGAATACAGGTATCTGAACTGTTTTCTTATCTTGGTAGTGATGTAGTAGTGGCCTATAATGATGATCTTGACATTTTGAGCTGGTGGCATGAACACAAGCAGACTTACCCTATTTTGTTGATTTTAGCTAAGGATATTTTGACTGTACCTGTTTCTACTATCAGTTCGGAGTCTGTTTTTAGTTTAACTAGCAGGATTCTTGAGGAGAGACGTCGGAGCTTGACCAGTGACATGGTGGAGATTCTGACATGCTTGAAAGATTGGAGGCAAGGAAAAAAGAGGAAGCAACACACCGTTGAGGAGCACCAGAAGCAGCTTGAGAAGTGTTACAAGAACCAGTACTTAGATGTAGATGCTGATCAGGAGAATGTTCCCTGTATTGCTGCTTGATGTGTGTAATCCTCCCTCTAGTGAACATGTGAACATTGAACTTGAACCACAATGTTAGAGCTGCTGCACTCTTTTTTTCTTAGGTCAAAGGTTTTTAGTGAGGCAGCAAATAACGGCTCTAACATTCTAGGATATTAATTTAAGTTTTCCTTGGCCAAAATTTGGTCTCTTGTGGTCTTTTCTTTTTGTTTCTCATGATTCTGGACTTGAGTCTTGTGATCTCTTATTGTTATGTTTGAGTTGAGGTTAATTTAAACTTGTTTCTATTTCTCATCATTCTAGACAGGCCATTTCGGCTGTAACGTGCTCACGGGCTAAATGGGCTGGCACGACACGGAAAAACTTTGTCGTGCCCTGCCTCGGGCCACAGCCAAGGCACGTGGGCTGGCATGGCATGGCCCGGTTTTTCTACCATGCCGTGCCAGCTCACTTTCATTCATGTTGGGCCATGGCGGGCTCATGCCGGGCGGTCCGGATTTACAGGACTACCCTCATCCGGCGCTTATTCCCGGTCTAATTCGAGCCTGATGCCAAGAATTCGATGAAATTCGACCAGACAACGCTGATTTGTTATGAGGGAACAACGACATGCGGGCGCTGAGGAGAGCAACACACGAGAGCTGAAATTATCACGGGAAAGAGAGGGAACATGCGCGGGACAACAGGGATGGCGAGTGAGGAGTGCTAGGCAAAAATGGCTAGCGTGGCTCGCGGGATACCGAGTGGGAAAAGATATTTGGATCATTGTTTCTACGAAAATTAATTATATTTATCGATTCCTTCCTTTATATGGAGTCAGTTGGAGATACTATTACACCCGTGCAACATCGTATAGACGTGTTCACCTCTTTTAATTAAGTGTAGAGATTTTGACCAAGGACCTCGGTTACCGTAGTCAGACATTTCCATAGTGTGTCCACTCTATTGTAAGTGAATGGAGTTATGTCTTGATTAGTTTTACTGGTCAGGTAAAAAGCATCTCCAACAACATTTATTTCTAAAGCTAAATTTTAAAAATACTACATATAAAACATTTTTTTTCTAATCAAAAATTTTATAAGTCTTATTTTTAAGGAAGGATACAACCTTAATTCTTCATGCCTACTTTGACAAAATTATTAATTATCTTTGACATAGATCGACAAAAACTGGATGGCCTTATTCTTACTAATAAATGAGGAATTGTAAAATATTGTTAACTCATTACAAATGCAACTATTAAAAAAAATGACAAATGATCTTATCATCTTTGACAAGTCAGAGTGAAAATAATAAAATTAGAGGTTCTTTACACCATTGAATTAAAAAAATGTTTGTGCATCGTATCCGGAGCACTTCTTCGACCACATCAACGCTGAGCGTCTGGGATGAGTACACATTAACACTGCACTGAGAGTATTTCCTACCTTTCCGAAGTTTTTGTCTTTAGCTTCCTCGATATGGAAGGGAAGATTGGTGAAGAATATAGAGAGATGGCTTCAAGTGTGGGATGGCATAGCCACCACCATCTTCCTCGTTCCCCATGTCAAATCGTTGATATGCTTGTCCATGGCTTTATGACCGCCGTCTACCATATAGCTAGACTAGCTAAGCCAATCTGAAGTGAAGCACACAAATCCACCGTGATTTGTTGCAAATCGAGGCGAAGGGATGGAGAATGACCACGGATCTTTATGGATCAAGACGGGGATTTAGGGGGGGGGGGGGGGGGGCAGAGGACTGTTCGGTGCTTGAGTGATAGGAGAGAGAATGAACTTCAACGGAGCGAAAGAGTACTTGTAGGAATTAGGATACCGACTAAAAGGGGTGAATAGACGGTTCAATTCTAATTGCTACTTTATTAAAAATAATTATGGAATTTCAAATAATTGATTATCAGAGTTATTCTTTTTATTAATTTAAGAGAAGCACATCACACTAATGCTTAAGTCAAGTTTTACAATCCTAAGGTGGGATGAGAGCAAAATAATTCTAGTAAGATAAATAACATGAATAAGAGAAGCACAAGTAAAATACTAAATAAATAACAGAACTAAACAAGTAACTTGAGCTCTCTGTATATGAGGTTGCAAGAATGCATAGAGCATAAAATAAATAATAACAAATAGACAAACTATAAGGGAGACATCAAATTTTTTACCGTGGTCTCGGTGACTTGTCGGTCACCCCTACTCCACGTTGAGGTAGATTCAAGTCTTTTATTTGATTCTCTATCAAGTATGCACTTCTCCAACAAGAAGAGCTCACATAAGAGCAACTTGATCTTAAGCCAAATCAATCTCTTGAATCTCTCCAAACCTCAATTCCACTAGAGTTGCCCTTCACCACTCCGGCGAGGTGAGCACAAGACCTCTCACAAGAACACCGGGCCACCTTCACAATCTTTTTGAAGGGCTCACGGTTTTCACACCACCAAGCCGGCTAGGAGGTGGCAACCACCAAGAGTAACAAGCCAAGATACACTTGACTCCCACCACTTTGCTCAAAGCTTAATCAACAATGCAAATGCACTTGAATCTTTCCTGTCACCCTCTATTTGATGCAACATATGCACAAATGTGTGGCAGGACTCTTCTCTAGCTTAAGGATGTTCAATGGGGTGTCTAGATTTTCCCCAAGCCGCAGAAAATGAGGTATATATAGGCTACACCAACAAAACTAGCCATTACCTTCGGACAGCCCGAAAAACTCTGTTTTCGTGGTCAGACCGCAGTAGAAGCCCGATCAGACCGCTATTCAAACCAATGGCGACCTTTGGCGGTCAGACCGTGAGGTCCTGGCGATCAGATTGCCACGTGCAAGTTTTTCGGGCCTCCCTGGACTCTGGCGGTCAGACTATGAGGTACTTGCGGTCGGACTGCCACTGTCCCATGGTCAGACCGCGAGACCGCCACCCCTTTTTCAGCATGACCAATCTTTAGAGAAACGGTCATAACTTTTGACTCTTAAGTTCGATTTTCATGATCTTGGACATTCCAGAAAGATAATTCAGAGGGCTACACATCACTACTGATTGCTTGAACCCAAACACAATGGAGAAAAGACAAAATATTGTCCAAAGATCAACCTTCAAGGAATACACATGAGCCTCAATCATTTGCAAAACACATTTGCAAATATTAGCACCATATAAAGGAGATTATGCATATGCAAGATTGAGCTTATCAACACATGGTAGAAACTAAGTGATCATCTAGACCCCTCTTAATAGTACGACAAACTATTCTACCAACACGGTCTTCCTCCACTAATCACTAAGACCGAAAAAAGAAAATTCCTATCGTTTATACCTTTGCCTTGTGCGAATATCCACTTTGGGTCTACCATGATGTCCATCAACATATGAAGTGTACATGATTTCGTTTTCCAGAAAATGAGTGATGTGAATAATTCATAGCTTCACATGAGCTTGCATGGTTCATCGCGTTAAGCCTTCACTTGCTCTTCACCATTGCCTTTGGTCCTTCGGCGCCAAGCCTCTTTCTTGCCCTTCACCCTTGCATGGTCCATCGCAGCCAAGTCTTGCTCAACCTTCACCATCTTTTCATTTAATGCTATTTTATATCCATCATCATCAATATGCTCACGTGTTGACACCATCAACTCCTGATATTCAATCACCTTCTATGATATATCTTGAATGCTTCATGCAAGAGTGATAATCATTCCACTGTTATCTTCATCAATTCATATATAGATAACCATGATCTCTTGTCAAGCATCTTCATCAATTACAATATGTTGATTCTCAACATTTGATATCAATGTGTTAGCTTGATTTCATAGCTTGACCTTTTAGCTTGATGTCGGAACCTAACCATACACATGAAAGCTCACAAACTCATAGAAAAGGTTAGTTTCAACAATCATTGTAATCTATCACCAAAACTCATCATTACGTCAAGGCTATAGACCTAGATTTTTCAATCTCCCCCTTTTTGGTGATTGATGACAACACCCTCATATAAAATATAATTGATAAGAATTATCTCCAGTATCACTAGAGGTGTTAGTTGCGACAAATGAAACACTAGCCATAAAGTGAGCACTCCTTATTATAAGCATGTGCATAGAAATAGATATGAGATATAAAATATAAATAACCATATGCACACTTTTCTTTTGTACCATCCTTTTCTCTATTTTCATTCTTTCTCCGATCTCCATTTTGTAATTCTTTCATTCTTCTCCCCCTTTGGCATCAAGCACCGAAAAAGGGCAAGAGAGCAACATCATGTGAAGGGGAAAGACAACTTTGGAGTCATCCTTATTTATCCATTGCAACTAAAGTAAAGCATGTGAATCTCAATAAAATGTTAGTCTCAAAGTCACGGAGAGCATATATAAAATAAACATCATATTCATATGCACACTGTTATTTAACAAGCATGAAGGAAAATTTGTTCTATCATTTGGCACCATCATCGAAGGTAAGCAACTTAACAATATAGAGCAAAACCAAGAGTTACCTTTTGATATGTGTTCATCTTAAAAGAATATCCATATAAAAACATAGCAAACCCATTAGTCTCACAATGCATAGTGCAACTCCCCCTCACACCATGTATAGTAAAATATTCAAGATACACATATGCATTAATCATGTAACAAACAAGAGAGAAATTTACACTATATCTTTTGGTTCAAGAAGGCAAGTATATTATAAAAGATTTGTCATAAAGTGCAAATTATATAAAGCCATGTTTTCATGAACCAAAGGAAATATAAGTTACTAGATCACGAAGAGCTACACAAGCAACATACTGCACAATAAACACGAGTAATAGATAGGTAGGCATAAAAAACAGCTCATGTACTTACAAAACTATGGAAATGATATCCTTGACGATAATACCCCACGAGTTTCATCTCATTTCAAGATCCTCATTATAACTCATGGTTATAGGATATTTTCACCATTCTCATTCCTTTCATAATGAATATGCATATAAGGCTCCCCCTTAATCCATTGACCATCACTTTTTCGTTGATGAGACTAAACCAAAGAATGAGCTTACAACAAAGATGTTAGTCTCAATTTTACAAAACAAAGGATAAACCCTCTAGTATTTGTGGATACAAATATTTGAATTACTTGTGTGAGGTATGCACTTGCCATTGATAACAATTGAGGAGAATATCCTACATTTGAAGTATTCATGGTCATACAAGCATATGATAGAGAATAACATGCATATGTCATACATAATATTATTTAAGACTTGATGCATGTCAAGATATGTTTAGTAGCATGCAACATCATGTCATCAAAGGATACAAAAGCACATAGCAGATTTTCAACAAGTCATGATAAGATATGTGAACTTGGAAACACATGACATGTGAGATGGCTTACAAGGATATGAATAAATAAGGCATAAGCCGATTAAGGAAACATATCATGATAAAAGATGAAGATTTAATACAAAATGACATGAAGCACTTTCAACACAATAATATGTGAGATATCATAAACATAAAGATAAGCAAGTCAATCTAATACTAAATAATGGTGCATTTAGGATTCACATATAAAGAACATGATATCTAATAGTGTCACTAAGCTCATGTAATCCTATGCATATATACATATAGAAGCATGAATACAAATGCATGGAATTAAATCAATATCATTTTGCATTGAAGGAAAAAAGATTTGGGTATGGGATGGTCAAGTAATACCACACATATAACATTGATACTTGACGATTGGCTTTATATGTTAACTTTACTTTAATTTATCTTTATTTGTGAGCCAATTCTCCAAATCTTCTCGAGTGCCATAGATTCATGATGAGAGCCTAATATTTTGGAGTTTTCAAGATGTTCAGATGCATCTGTACTTCCAAATAGTAGGTTGATTCACTTCATGGCTTGCTTTGTTGATATCATGGGCAACCAACTTCATAGTATGCTTCTCGAGCATATATTGTATTTGTTCTTATTGTCTTTCATATGATTTTAGTCCACTTGTTTTTCTTGGTCTTCATCTGCCACAAAGGCAAGTTTCCTAGGACAAAGGAAGCAAACAAATGACTACCAAGAAACTCGATAGACATGTTAGCCTTATGTACCAACAATATATAGCATAGGCTCCCCCTAAAATTGTGCATACCATTAATAGATATGATTTTGAATGTAAGCACGTAGCCACCAAAATCCGAGGGGAACATAGTTTTTGTATTGGGTTATGGCAGAAAAAATATACTTGCAATAAAAACAACTTGTCATAAGCCATATGAAATAAAGAACATGTTGATTGTTCAAGGAAAGATAACATGATATATAGCAATCCATCATGTGAGAGGAGACTATATCCTTTATGAATTTCAATTGACATGCATGAGCAAATGCTAGCATATAGGATAATGAAACGATCTAAACATGACAAGCGTGAGAACAAAAAAATAGCATATAGTATCACAAAAGAGCATTATCTTGTAGACCAAATACTAGTACCAAGACATTAGAATAGAAATGTATATAAGTGAAATCATGTCACTCTACATTTATAGAAAATAGGAGAATTTTTGTATATGAGCCTGATTACCTCAAATGTCTTGTAATTATAAACCTTGGCTTCTCTTTATATGAAAACCATTGACAATGTATACCAACTTTCCAAATCCTTCATAAAGATCAACTCAAAAGCATAGATGGTTTACTCATATAATGTTGAAAATTTTTCCAATAATTTTTTTTAATGCATGGCAAGAAATTTGATTTTCACTTCATTGTCATCTTATCATAGCACTAATAGAACTTTGTTATCTTCACGATTAATATGGTAAGTGATGTTTGCTCCCTCTGCAAGCTTCTTCTTAGTAGACCCTTCATCTAGCATTGAGTATCCCAATATCATCGTCTCAAGCTCATGCCCATGTCTTCCAATATCTTGAAGAGGTTTGACATTTCTTCTAATCTCTTTATCCAAGTCCTTGACCAATATTCAACAATCATTCTTGGTGACCAATCCTCTCAGTGGCATACTAGAATAGATGATAGCCATATGCAATCTGCAGTTGATATTCCAATAATCCTGAATTTTTTCCATGTATGACCAGAATATTGGATTCCCTTCTCAGAATATCATCATTCATATTGGGTACTAGCATTAAGAGGATTGATTGCTATATTTGTAATAGGTATAGCAGAATCATGTTTGAGACAATCACAAGATCTCAATGATAGACAAATCATATTGCCATGCCCTTGGAGGCCTGTCCATAGCCATTTTATAGCCATGAATATTTTACTTTGAATTCATGCTGGACATGACCAACTTAACCAACCATACTTGGAGTATATGTCAACCATTACATAAGAATACCTCTCCAACCATATATACAATTAACCCATGGTCCAGAATTGAATCCTCATATTCATACCATTGAGATGAGACTCACAAATGTTACTATCTCCATAAGATTTTTGATATTTCTAAAATATTTGCTTGCTGATATTTGATCATTACACAATGATTATGATCCATGTTTTTGATAAGAAATCATGTGCTCATGTAATATAGAGAAAAAGATGATAATAAACAGCCATGAAAGCATACATTCATCACAATTTGAGTAAACCACAAAAATCATGGATTATCACTTCTCTTGAGAATATATGAGTCCAAAACACTATTATAAACCAATATATGGAGAAAATGTTTTAGCTTGATTTCACAGCTTGACCTTTTAGCTTGATGTCGGAACCTAACCATACACATGAAAGCTCACAAACTCATAGAAAAGACTAGTTCCAACGATCATTGACATCTATCACCAAAACTCATCATTAAGTCAAGGCTATAGACCTAGACTTTTCAGTAGTTGATGCAATGTGGAGGACCATCTATTTGTACTATCACAAGTGGGAGTTCTAACGAACCACTAACATATATTTTTATGAGTAGTAAAGATAAGTTCCTATAATTAGATATGTATCATTAATTAGCGTGATGAGGTTTATGTCTCTTTCATTAAAGGTTCGTAATAAAGAATTGCAACCAAAACTTTAGATAGGTATTTTGAGGAAGCCAATAAAATAAGTGAATATTCTACAACAAAAAAAGATAGAAGTTGTTCGTTCTTAATATCATTACATAAAAAAGCTATACGGTGTCCCTCGTACCGTTGTGTTTATGGGCTGCTTGCTGAGAGACTAGAATATAAAAATTGTTGCAAACTAGAATTTGTTATGAACTATGCCATATATATTTTCTTGTTCTTCGCAAAGGAAAATAATCTTGGTAACTCATTCATTAAGTAATGGTCATTCCAGACATCACTCCACAGTAGCACCGTGTCTCCCTTTTCAACTGTTGCTAAGGCAATGCCCCTAAACTGATCACAAAATTTCATTAAGTCTTTTAGCCTAAATGATCCTGGTTCTGTCGATTCATGTGGAATTTGCCCATCAGCATAGTGAGTGTTCCAGACCAAATGCAGTAATGCACCCACGGTATATCAGCTATATTTTACAGTTTGTGCAGATGCTTAATGAGTAGTGCCTCATACATCACCCTGAGATTCTTGGTACATTCAACACATTAGCCTATGATTCTGTTATGCCTGACTTTCACAAAGAGTGGCAGGAAATGATCCAAGAATTTCAATTGAAGCAAAATTTGTCCAAGATGTATGAGTTTAGGCTATGTGGGCTCCTATTTATGTGAAAGATTCATTTTGGGTAGGAATGTCTATTACAGACAAAGGTGATAGTGTAACCGACTATTTTGATGGCTGGTTCACATTTACAACCTCTCTGAAAATGTTTGTTGAGTACTATGAGGAGGTTGTTAAAAGTAAGTTAGAAAAGAAAACTTATAAGGATATATGATCATCTCAGATGAGGCCATCAAATGATGACTGGGTTGCCTATTGAAGAGCAAGCAACAGTAAAGTTGTACTTGACTAGAATGATTCAATGGTTACATACATAGTTTCTGAGCATGTAAATGAAATGAACAAGGTGGATTACAAAATTGCTTATGACAATGTTCATGATGACATGTGGTGTCTCTGTCGGTTGTTCCAATCCAAAGGAATGTTGTGTAGGCATGCTCTCCGTGTGCTGAGGTTGGATATTGTACTGATGGTTCCACCTAAATATATCATTCATCGTTGGTGTAAGGACTGTAAACTAGCCTATGCCTCAATATCTGAGCCTGCCACAAAAGATAATCAAGAATTAGAAAGCTACAATGATCTCTACAAACTTGGCCACCAATACTTTGCAGAAGCGTAGTAGAATTTGGTTTCACAAACTCAGAAGTCAGAATCGAAAGAATATGCTTTGTCAATGATGAGGTAAATCAGAGATAAAGTGATTTCCTATGAGAGGTCATTAAGAGATCATAGAGTGGATAGTCATGTGCCAATTTTGCATACAATCCTACTAATGAGGATTTTACTGATGACAATGCCCATCTCTCTTGGTACGAAGGGCTGGGAACGTTGCCGCAAGAAGAAGCTGGCGACTCCAACTGTTCTCGAAACCTTCAAAAAGAAAAGTAAAAGGGCATATAACTGTTAATGCTGATTAATCTAGATCAACAATATTTAGAACATAGTATCAACTAGTCAAGTCTAGATCACACCTAGAACAATTAATATAATACAGAAGAACTTAGTAGATCGGTTCTGTTACCAGTAGTTGTGGTGTCCATGATGGCTGGTGAAGAGGTGACGATAAGGGCGCTGTCGGGAATGTAGCGTAGCTTCTCCTTCAGCGTCTTCAATAGGTAGCGGTGGCCTTCAGGGCGGTAGCGGCACTGCCCTGTTGGTCGTCAAGCTTCCAGACTTCCAGTATGTTTAACGATCGGTGGTGGAATTAGGGTTTTAGTTAGGGATCCCTGAGGGGTATCCTTCCTTTTATATGGTTGCATTGTAGGTCCAGGGGCCGAGTCGCAGATGGATACGTGAGTTTTGCCTCCCAATCAAGGCACTTAACCGATTTCGTTCCTATTTTTCAGAAACCGGATCATATGGGGCGTCACCTGTTGGGGAACGGGTAGGCTACGATAGCATATAATAATTTTTACCGTTCAACCAGGAAACCTTACAAGAGAGGATCATGGATCGTTACCACTAGACGCGCAGGCGGAGCGGAAGTGAATGTTGGAGCAGCTCGATCCAACGTAGTCGCACGTCGGTGTAGAGGAAGTAGTCGATCACGTCAATCGTCTCCTTCTAGTCCAGTCGTCGGCACCGCAGCAGTAGCAGCGCCTCCTCGCGGTATCCACACGTACGTGGTTGGAGCACCGTGCACGGCGTGCTAGCACCGACAACACAGTTAGGGTTTTGTGGGCGAGAAAGAGGAGCACGGCGGCTAGGGTTAAGGACTGGTGGAATCACCTGCGCCTTGAGCCCCTCCTCCACTTAAATAGACCCTTCTAATGGGCCTTGACTAGTTGGCCCATTAGTGGACTAATTCCTCATGAATCAATATCCGTATGACCCTCACATACGGATCAAATCCGTATTGTCTCTTGGGCATGTCTCCAACAATCTCCCACTTGCACTAGAGACAATCACATAGGCAAGCGATGTTCCAACCCGTTAAGTGTGTGACCCGTTAGGTTCACATATACACGACAATGATGTGAAAACCATTTTTCAAATCATAAATCAATAGCGACACCTAGCAGCACATACTGATTCTCATGTACACATAAAGATCATATCGGCTGAACCTTTGACATACGCAGTCAGCGATCCCTTTGCCTCACGATATCAGTCAAGCTTAAGGCGAGATACGTACCATCCCTATAATAGCTTGACCATTCACTCGAACGTCTAGTGGATTTATCATGACTAACTTTTAGTCATTATGATTAACTTTTAATCACATTGGCATGGCCATGCACTTCCAAATTCATCTAACTCGAGGGGCCCAAAGATATCTCTCCTGTTATTAGGAGGGGCAAATTCCATCTTAACCGCTCACACCCCACGACATGTTTCATAGCATACCCGAAAATTACCTTTATAACTACCCAGTTACAGAATAGTGTTTGGTAATCCCTAAATATGCTATTACACATTCTGGTAATCAATGACAATCTCAGGTCTAAGGATCCCAAAGGTACATCATACAAGACAACAACTGATGGCACAATAATAACATCTCAGCAAAGTCTATTAGTGGGTCAGTCCAACACTATGTTCTCCAACATGTGTCCATATTCTTGATTTGATATCTCCATATCAATGATCTGTGAAACATGATCATCAACCAATACATGTGCTAGTCCATGAATCATTATTGTCCAACACAATGGTAAGGAACTAGGGATCATTTAGGATAATATTATGAAAGAACAATGAGTTTCGCAAACAAGTCACGCACTTGTCAATCAATGAAATAATTATTATCCATAGAACAGAATAACACTTTATTCAATCACACATAAACATAGACATTACACAATCTCTCATACATTAATCATGTAGATATCTAATACCCATGGATCTCATATGTGCCTCATGCTTGGACTGAGAGAGAGGTTTTGTCAACGGATCAGCGATGTTTGAGTCCGTGTGCACCTTGCATATCTTTACATCACCTCGAGCGACGATGTCCCGAATAAGGTGATAACGCCGTAGTACGTGTTTGTTCTTTTGATGCGCTCTAGGCTCCTTGGCTTGCGCAATGGCACCACTATTATCACAATAGAGGTCCATTGGACTGGATGCACTAGGAACCACACCCAACTCAGAAAAAAAATTTCTGATCCAAACAGCTTCCTTTGCAGCTTCTAAAGCGGCAAGGTACTCAGCCTCCGTTGTTGAGTCAGCAACCGTACCTTGCTTGGAACTCTTCCAGCTCACCGCGCCTCCATTGAGGCAAAACACATATCCAGATTGCGATCTCGAATCGTCTTTGTCGGTTTGGAAGCTAGCATCAGTGTAACCATTTACAACGAGCTCTTCCTCACCTCCATAGACTAGGAACATACCCATAGTCCTTCTCAAGTACTTTAGGATATTCTTATTAGCTCCCCAATGAGCTTCTCCTAGATTTGATTGGTATCTGCTCACAGCACTAAGAGCGTAGGCTACATCTGGGCGAGTACTTATCATGGCATACATGATGGACCCAACAGCCGAAGCATATGGAATCGCTCTCATTTTCTCTTGCTCATCTGGTGTCGAGGGACACTGAGTCTTGCTAAGAGAAACCCCATGTGACATGGGCAAGAAACCTTTCTTGGAATCCTGCATATTGAACCGTTTCAATACCTTGTCAATGTACGTGTCCTGGCTTAATCCAATTAGCCTCTTTGATCTATCTCTATAGATCTTAATGCCCAAAATGTAAGCTGCCTCTCCTAAGTCCTTCATTGAGAAACTCTTTCTCAAAGAAGTCTTAACAGCTTCAAGCATTGGAACATCATTACCGATCAGCAATATGTCATCCACATAAAGGACCAGAAAGACAAGCGCGCTCCCACTAGCCCTTTTGTAAACACAAGGCTCTTCTTCGTTTTTAATGAAGCCAAACCCTTTGACTACCTCATCAAAGCGAAGATTCCAACTCCGAGATGCTTGCTTTAGTCCATAAATGGACTTTTGAAGCTTGCATATCTTCCTAGCATTTTGTGGATCGACAAAACCTTCAGGTTGTGTCATGTACACATCCTCACTTAGGTTTCCATTAAAGAAAGCCGTTTTGACATCCATTTGCCATATCTCATAATCATAAAATGCGGCAATTGCTAGAAGGATCCGTATAGACTTTAGCATAGCGACGGGCGAGAAGGTCTCATCATAATCAACCCCTTGAATTTGCTTAAAACCTTTCGCCACCAATCGTGCCTTATAGATGTGAACATTTCCATCCATGTCTATCTTTTTCTTAAAAACCTATTTACACTTACTGGTTTTTACACCATCAGGCGGATCTATCAAGTTCCAAACTTGATTTTCTCTCATGGATTCTAGTTCGGATCTCATGGCTCCAAGCCATTTCTCATAGTCCGGTCCCATCATTGCTTCACTGTAAGTCTTAGGCTCATCATTGTCTAACAATAATATGTCTCGCTGCCCCGTGGTTAGGAGCGTGAACTTTTCAGGAGCGCGACGTGCCCTTTCTGACCTACGCGGGGCTGGTGTTTCAATAATTGGTTCAACAATAATTTGTTCATCCAATTGTGGTATAGCGGAAGAAGAAACATTTTCTGGGGCTTCTTGAACTTCTTCAAGTTGCACCGTTCTCCCACTTACCCTTTTGGAGAGAAACTCTTTCTCTAGAAAAACACCATTACGACCGACAAACACTTTGCCCTCTTCCTGGTTGTAGAAATAATAACCTTTGGTTTCCCTAGGGTATCCTACAAAGAAGCATTTATCAGACTTGGAAGAAAGCTTATCAGACGTCATACGTTTTACATAAGCCTCACATCCCCAAATCTTAAGAAAAGACAACCCGGGACGCTTCCCAGTCCATATCTCATATGGTGTCCTTTTCACGGATTTAGATGGAACCCTATTAAGTGTGAAAGCGGCAGTTTCTAGAGCGTATCCCCAGAAGGACAATGGAAGATCACTTTGGCTCATCATAGACCTAACCATGTCTAACAAGGTTCGGTTCCTCCGTTCGGATACTCCATTCCATTGGGGCGTTCCTGGCGGAGTCCATTGTGGAACAATTCCACATTGCTTTAGATGTTCACCAAATTTATGGCTCAAATATTCACCACCACGATCAGATCGTAGGAGTTTAATAGTCTTGCCCAATTGATTTTGTACTTCATTTTGAAATTCTTTGAACTTTTCAAAGGATTCAGACTTATGCCTCATTAAGTAGATGTAACCATATCTACTAAAGTCGTCGGTAAAAGTTATGAAGTACTGAAGACCACCTCTGGTCATGCAACTTATTGGTCCACATACATCCGTATGTACAAGTCCCAATAGTTCACTCGCCCTCTCACTATTTCCTATGAAAGGCGACTTAGTCATTTTGCCAAGTAAACAAGACTCACATGTATCAATTGATTCAAAATCAAAAGAACTTAGAAGACCATCTGTATGGAGCTTCTTTATGCGCTTCTCATTTATATGACCTAAACGACAATGCCAAGTATGCGTGGGATTCAAATCATTAGGCTTGATCCTTTTCACATCAATATTATAAATAGGCTTATTCTCAAGATCTAAGTAATATAATCCATTCACCAATGGGCAATTACCATAGAGAATATTATTCAAATAAATGGAACAACACTTGTTCCTTATTATGACCTCATAACCATCATCTTCCTCCAAACACTTTGAAGAAATAATGTTTTTGCCTAAGGCGGGAATATAATAACAATTATTTAACTCCAAAACTAATCCTGATGGTAATGAAAGTGGATAAGTTCCGACGGCCAACGCAGCAACCTTTGCACCATTGCCGACGCGAGCATCCACCTCGCCCTTTGCACATTTCCTTGCTTCTTTAAGCCCCTGCAACGATTTGCAAGTATGAATCATCGATCCGGTATCAAATACCCATGAATCATAAGGACATGTAGCAACATTATTAATTTCAATAACATTGATACCTGAATTAGAAGTGTCTCCACCCTTCTTCTTCAGCTCTTCCAGATAAAGCTTGAAATTCCTCTTCCAATGACCGGGTTTCTTGCAGTGAAAACAAGGATCACTAGCCGCCAGTTTAGGCTTAGGAGCTGCTGCAGGCTTAGGCTTAGTGCTAGAGATCTGATCTGTAGCCTTAGCCTTAGTCTTGCGCTTTTGTTTCTTGCTATCCTTTTGAACCAAGTTAACTTGACTTGGACCAGATTTTTTGATGCTTGCCTCAGCTGTCTTAAGCATCCCATGCAACTCAGCCAATGTCTTCTCTAAGCTATTCATTTGAAAGTTCAAAATAAAAGGCTCATAGCTCGCAGGAAGCGACTGGAGAATCACACCTGTGGCCAAATCAGGGTGTAGAGCAGCACCAAGTTTCTCCAGATTCTCAATGTAATCAATCATCTTGATCACATGAGGACTGACAGAACCGTTTTCAGCTAGCCTGCACGGAAACAAGGACTTTGAGATGTTGTACCTCTCAGACCTTGCTTGGTTCTCAAACATATCACGAAGTCCCTCAATCATATTGTGGGCATCCGTGTTCTCATATTGCTTTTGAAGCTCAGAGGACATAGTGGCAAGCATGAGACAGCTAACATCAACTGCATCATTGGTATGTTTCTCATACTCCCTTTTCTGAGTGGCAGTAGCATTTTCTGGCAGATCATCAGGATAGGGAAGCTCTAGAACATATTCCTTTTTCTCTTGCTTGAGAACAATTCTCAAGTTGCGATACCAATCAATAAAGTTTGTTCCACTAAGCTTTTCTTTTTCAAGAATTGAGCGCAAATTGAAAGTGTTACTAGCGGTTGGTGCCATGATCTACAACAGAAAATATGCAAATATAAGCACTATGTAAATATAAAACTCTTATAAATATTTTAACAAAAGTTCATTATTCCACTATATGCTTGGAACCGTTTTCCCTCAAAACGATATATAGTGGTTCAAGATCCATATTCAACTTAGATCCTAGTGAGCTTTGGCATCACCGCTAGAAATCTAGTGACATAGGTAAGCAACACTTTGCTAATCACATCCCTATGTGACTCTTGTTTATTGGGTGGCATCACATGCCCCGGCGCCAACACCATGCCCCAAAGCCCAAAACCGTTTTGATAGCTTTGTTAGTTAAACCAATACTATGCATGTAAATGTCCAACATTTATCCTAATAATTAAGATAGTTGAGGTACTCTACTTTAACAGACCTACCATACAACGATCATAATTTTAATAGGTGCAGCTATTAGAAGACATATAATTTAATTTTTCTTGAGGGAACCTATTCTAGCATGTTAATCATATCTAATATAAATAACACATGAAAGAATAGGATGATAGGAACATCATCACAGGCAATCATATTAACTGTGAAATAGTATGGCCCCTTTCAATTGGTGATCTCCATCTCCATTGTCATCGCCATGTCTCCCGTCCCTTCAACCATCATGCTTGAGGCCTCCATGAACTAACACTTAGCTACTACAACTAATAGCTAGTAATAAATTACATGAGAATATCAAGCATTACAGGTCGACACGCAGGCCGTTATACAATAATATGACAGCCTCAACCCAGCTGTAATTAATCATGGCACACAGGTCATGCAAATCACATATATACATCGCATGCATCTTTTGGGCCATACCATTCACAACATTTTCTGCAAAAACAAGTTAGGCGAGAAGCGAATGCTAACATGTGGCCAAAAAGAGTTGTAACAATCTAGGCAGCGCCCTGAAACCTCACAGGATTTCACAGATCGTATCTATAAAATCGCAATGAAAATCCTATCGGGAAAATCATATTTGCCCGATTTTGAGTCATTCACAATGGCTTAGTTTTCCATTAGGTTTTCATGAGTAGACTGCGGTACATGATTATGATACTATTGGCTCCTCTACTGGCGCACGCAGTTAGTCCCGATGGTGATTCCAGCCGGTAGGGACAAGTCGCGCGCGCACGGAGAAGGAACACAAATAAATCAATGATGCATGTATCGCTATCCGTCCATTACCTTGTGAACCTCCCTATCATCATTGACCTAATCAATCCGAACACAAAAACATATAATAGATCTCATCTAGTACATCAACATATCAACTATATGCACAAGATCTAGATCACAAACTACACAAGGTCGGCTCTGATACCACTGTTGGGGAACGGGTAGGCTACGATAGCATATAATAATTTCTACCGTTCAACCAAGAAACCTTACAAGAGAGGATCATAGATCGTTACCACTAGACGCGCAGGCGAAGCGGAAGCGAATGTTAGAGCAGCTCGATCCAACGTAGTCGCGCGTCGGTGTAGAGGAAGTAGTCGATCACGTCAATCGTCTCCTTCTAGTCCAGCCGTCGGCACTGCAGCAGTAGCAGCGCCTCCTCGCGGTATCCACACGTACGGGGTTCGAGCACCGTGCGCGGCGTGCTAGCACCGGCAACACAGTTAGGGTTTTGTGGGCGAGAAAGAGGAGCACGGCGGCTAGGGTTAAGGACCGGTGGAATCACCTGCGCCTTAAGCCCCTCCTCCACTTAAATAGACCCTTCTAATGGGCCTCGACTAGTTGGCCCTTTAGTGGACTAATTCCTCACGGATCAATATCCGTATGACCCTCACATACGGATCAAATCCGTATTGTCTCTTGGGCATATCTCTAACATCACCCCCGTACTCCTATTTCTGTTGTTGACCGAGGTCAACAATAACAAGAGGAGGAACACCATTGTAAACACTCTTAATACAGCGGTCACCACAACTGAAAATGTAACTGATGAAACAATAAGATTCATAAATTAATCTAGATATTTTAAAATTGTCCTGACACTATAGCTTTCTTAAAGATAAAATCATTAGGTCCAGCAGAATCCTGTTAGTGAGAGATGGCCATTAACATCTACTCGTTATGGAGTAAGCATTCCATTTTTCTCTTTTCTTTGTTCTTTTTATAGAAAGTGTAACGTTTACACAATAATGTTCATTCTTAAAATATGTTTTCTTTGTAAGTAGAGATCATATCACTTGATTTATCACAATACAATAACAATGCACCAAGCTTCAACTGGCCTGAGAGCAATCAGGTATCAGCTCCATAGGCAACAATGCAATTGTGGATTCCTGACAGACTAGTTTTGACAGATTCATAGTTTTGCAAGGTAATGGTGATAGATCAGGTTTGACCTTCTTGTTTCCTGACTGGAAATCCATAACCACCGAATGAAGGCAATGTCTTGGTGAAAACCGGTAAAAATCTTCACACTTCTTACCAGTTTGGGCTAATATGTGCTAACAACTAGATGCCATTTTCATCAGATTGCATAGTTGTACAAAATCGTTTTTCTTGTCTCTTTCATTGGATATTTGCATCTCCCGTTAGGTTTATTTGAATCGTATTTGGCAGATGCACCTGATCTTACCTGAATAATTTGATTTGTTGTTTCACGGTGAATTCCTCATGAAATGTAAATCGTCCAGCTTTCGGAAACTATGAATCCATTTGCCTGGCCATTGTACAAGCAGAGCGGGTTACACATTCATTTTGCCTGTCTACTTCGCATGATTTCCACGATGTCGTAGATGCGATAGCATTTAAATAGTTTGTGGATTGGCGACTTCATCTGTATGCTTTATCTGGTACTAATGTTGAACTACTAGTTAGTGATTCTGGATTTCCCATGTCGTGTGGTTGTTGAGTTCAGAATGTAGTATTCAGATCTTGTGTTATTCTACAGCTGGAGTGCAGCAGTTCGATCCCGGTGAATCTTTCTATCTGCACGAGAGTCTGGTCATGTACATATTATTGACAAAAACAGTACGACCTATTGCATTGTTCTCTCCAGGAACAGCTGTCACTGCTGCTTTGCACGGTTGTCATGCCACTGTACTGTCGCCGTCGATCCTTCTTATGTCACTGCTGGAACCGCCTGGGGAAGGTTAACCTGAAAACTATATGTCATCCGACACATGGCATCATGTAAGATCTTAGTACGTGACACTACTTGACATTCACATTTACAGTAGTACTATTTGATTAGTAGACTGTGATCCGTAGCCATATAGGTCAGCTAAACCCTGCCTATGGTGCAATGTAAACTCGCAATCATCCATGATGACCACTTCTCTCGAGAATGCAAATTCGCAATCACTTTGACCTCACCCTTTCGCTTTCTGGAAGCAATGCATTTGTAATGTGCACGGGTGCAGATGCACTTGAGAGATGGAGAGAGGCATTGGGAATGGAAGCAGAAACTGTCCAGGAAACTGAAAATGAGTGTGTCAGTAGAGGTGGAGTATAGAACGATGCAAAAGGTGTTCCATACTGCAGGTCTCACATGCTGCTCCTTGAGATGCCCAAAGCAAATCACTTGTGCTTCCAACAAGATTTACTCTCCCTCTATATATAGATAATCACGTTTAGCTATCGTCCTCGTACTGTTTTTGTCAATAATCGGCTGAAGACAAATCTAATGGGTTTGAGCTGGCAAGAGGCGACTGCCATGATAACTTGTCAGTGTCATCGCACTGGTCCTTGAGCGAATTGCGGCTTTGAGGTGCGTGCAACCGTTGACGTGTAGGCCGTTGCGGCCGCTGCGCCTGAAAAATATCAAGGCAGGTGGCAACAAGGCTCCTGGTAGATTTGTTCTCAGATTGGATGGTAGTACTAATCAGGTTGGTACAGGAGTACAGGCCTACAAGATGTAATAAAAACAGAGTAATTTTTCCTACGGAGACAGAGTGAATAAAGCAGAGGCACCCTGTTTCAGAACAAACAGCTCGGGTCAATGTCAAACGAATGGAGCGATGTTAAGTTAAAATCCAGCACGACCTTAAATTTTGCTTTGTCCGAGGTAAACTATCGCAAATTTATTGATTTTGGTTCGAGTTTTATTACTAGTGCTTTGAAAACATCGACAGGATTTTAATTGCACAGATGCAGATGGTACCCCTGCTTAAAGAATGGCGTGCGGAGTGATGAGGACTCAAACCCACCAAAACCTCAGCTCGCTCACTCCTCACAATCTTTACTCCGCTCCACTCATCCCACCAAAATGGGGAGGCTGCTCCCTGTCCACCCCTTCCTCCTCCTCCTCGCCGCCGCCGCCTTCGCCGCCGTGGTGCGTTCCGCGCCGGTGTACGGCCCCGACTACCTGGTGGACGGGAACCAGCTGGTGGACATGCAGTACCACATGGGCCCGGTCCTCTCGGCGTCCCCGACGAACCTGTACCTCATCTGGTACGGCAGGTGGGACCCCGCGGCGCAGTCCGTCCTCCGCGACTTCCTCGCCTCCCTCTCATCCACCGCTGCGGCGCCGTCCCCCTCCGTCTCCGACTGGTGGGCCCGCACCCCGCGGCTGTACACGGACCAGACTGGCGCCAACGTGACGGGCGCCTTCGTCGTCGCCGGCGAGCACTCGGACGCCGGCTACTCCCACGGAACCTCCCTCCGCCGCGCCGACGTGCAGTCGGTGATCCGATCCGCCGTGTACGCGTACCCGGACCCGCTGCCGCTGGACCCGTACGGCGGGGCCTACCTGGTGCTCACTTCCCCCGACGTGGCCATGGACGAGTTCTGCCGCGCCGTCTGCGGCTTCCACTACTTCACCTTCGCCTCCGTGGTGGGCGTCACCGTGCCGTACGCGTGGGTGGGGAACAGCGCCGCGCAGTGCCCGGGCAAGTGCGCGTTCCCGTTCGCCGCCGCGGGGGCCGAGTACGGCAACGGAGAGGTGCTGCGGCCGCCGAACGGCGACGTCGGGGTCGACGGGATGGTGATCGTGCTGGGCCACGAGCTCGCGGAGATGGCGACCAACCCGCTGGTGAACGCGTGGTACGCGGGCGACACGCCCACGGCGCCCACGGAGATCGCAGACCTCTGCCTCGGCGTCTACGGCGACGGCGGCGGCGCCGGGGTGCTCGTCGGGAACGTGTCCCGCGCGCCCGACGGCACCGCGTACAACGTGCACGGCGTCAATGGCAGGCGGTTCCTCCTGCAGTGGCTCTGGAACCCGGTCCGTGGCGCCTGCTACGGACCCAACTCCGCCAACTGATTATCAGTACTTGTCATGCCATTCTACTCAATGGCGTTGCTTGATGTGACCAATGGAGATTCAGTTGATTATTAATGGATGGATCATGGATTACATTTTGAGTCACGGCTGCGGTTCGATCTGTTCCGACTTGGGTGGGTTTGTAACAGGTTCTAGATGACATGGTGATCTGTATCGATTTTGGGCAGTAGCAAACCAGAAGAGCAGTTTATTCAGTTTGTTTTGCGCTTGCTTCTGCGGCATGAATCATGGACTGCATTTTGAATCTCAGCTGCGGTTCGATCTGTTCGGACTTGGGGCGAGTTAAGTTGATTCTAGTTTACACGATGGTCTGTATCGATTTTGGGCAGTAGGAAACCAGGAGAGCAGTTTATTCAGTCTGTTTTGCACTTGCATTTTGTATTCTGCAACATAAATAGATGTATCATCAGTTTGGACTGCAATGTGCTAGTGCCACTTCCCCTGCTTGGTGAAAGAAAACAGAGTGGTTGCTTTCGTGCTTCCGCTTTTGACTCTGCTTTAGTTTCAACTTTCAACAACAATCATGCTAACTCTGCAGTTTGGTCTCCCTGCCTCGGCCTCTGATGATAACGCTTTCTTTCCTTTTAGTACTACCTTTTTCACATCGCGGTGGAGTGAAAACGGGGTTTCTTTACCGCTATAATTGCAGTGGAGTCAGAACGGGTTATCTTACTATTGAATAATAAAGCTCTGTAGGGGCAGTTGCTCCTCCAGTTACAGTGAAAATGGATATCCTTCACAAATTATTAATGTGAACGGCTTCACTGCTATAAAGAGTGAAGGATTTTACCTGAGAGGTTTGAACTTTGATCACAAGTTATTAATGTCACAGGAAAAATGGCTTCTGTGTCCCGAAGCATACATATCAACTCAATCCTCAAATAACCCAACTGTACAAAGTTCCAAACAATGCCTGGATTTATCGGCACCTCCATACCAAACTACAATTGTTCAGTTAAGCATGCATCTAAACTGCCACCATATCAGCACCATACCAAAGGCAGCAAGCACAAGTTTGCAAGCGCGATTTTGTTGACATGTGAACAATCAATGAAACTTCCGGTTAAAAGAAAAAAAAAAGGCAGACCGATAACAAATTTACAGTATAACCTTTAATGATCCAACATTTCATTTGCGAGACTGCTACTGCTCAAGGATTCAGTGTATGGCAACCAGCACAGCCAGCTCAGATCAGAACTCAAGGATCAAATCCTCATACTACTCGGGCTCTAAGATCAATAGAGTGGAATTATTCACACTGGTGCAGTGGTGCTAGTTTTCCTTCTTTTCAGAATCACTGACCGCATGCATCAGTCATGACTCAAATATCACTTTTTAGTTAATCATTGAACCACTCACTGCTGCTGTTAGCCTGTTGCTACTAGCTGGAATTAATAGTTAACAAGTAATACTCAGTTAAATCTGTCATTTACCAATTAAAAGGGAGCACTTACACCAAAAGCACCACCCAATCTATAGAGACACCATTATGCTCTAAACTGAACCACTTATGTATTCATTCAGAAAAGAGCAATAAGAGATTCAACATCCAGCAGAATAGGGAGCTTTCGCCAGATTCTTGAGCATGCCACTGGCCATGCATCGAAACATCTGAGTATTTGAAAGAGTAGTAAAGGTTCAACATGCAGATGGAAACTTAAATTAGGACAAGACTAACAACCCCTGATACAAACGCTAAGACAAGATGTGATTCAACTGAAGCTGGATGATTTCGAATGACACTCCAGAATGTCGCTTCACTCTCCTTCCAAATGGTTCTACATGGTCTTATTGTTGATGAACCACTTCTTTTTCCTCAGCTGCAAAAGAATTAGGAAAGATAATCAACGAATGAACACACAATCATTGCATTTTTTTAAGTTCAGAAGATGGGAAGATCACTTAGTTCATTGCATTTTTTTGAAGTTCAGAAGATGGGAAGATCACTTAGTATGGTAGATATAGGCCACATCTTTCAATTAATACATGGGGCATAACGTAATTAAAGAACTTGGGTAGTATAAACTTCATTGACATCTAAAGTGATGTAACACTAACATGATCAATGGAGCAGGCTGATGCAAGATTACAACAAGCATTCATTGTTATGACCACTGAAGCATTTAAATAGAGACTGAACATGAGCAGAACAATGCTAAGACAAGTAAATTAACCATGTTGAGCTGGAGAAAATGAGCAGTTATAAGACAAGTATGCCCAACTGCCCAAGAATGTTAAAGACGGTGAGATACATAACATGAGCTTATAAGACATGCAAGCCCAAGAACAGTAACGATGGGGCACCATGTGATGGCCGGGGATAGCAAGGGCTTAATTACCTCGTTGGTGTGGCCACACTTCTTCTTGCGGCAGTTCTTGGCCCTGTCGTGAAGGCGTGCATAACAGCTGCGAAGACATTACAAGCACAAACTCTTCAGCTGAAGAAAGAGGCTGAGTAGCCAAGTACACAATGGTAGATGAGAAAAGGAGTAGGCCTTCTGGTATATAGGTTCACTATGTAATGCAGAAGAATCAACAGGTATAGGGCACAAGTTATTTCAGTGAACAATCATCAGCGCCAGAACAGGTGAACAACAGAACAAGACAGTTTACAGGGTTAGTAAGGTATCCAGTAAGGCAATTATGCAAATCGGCTAAATCCAGAGAATTTGCAGGATTTATCGCTTAAAGAAGGCAAAAGTGGACACACTAACATGATGCAAGGAACCAACTTTACTACACAAACGAGAGATAAATTCATGAATGCACATCCATCCACATTTCACGGTTCAAATCATTGCACCATCACAATTAATTGTTAATTTGCAGTTCATCCACATAGATCAATCTCGCGAGTCGCGAGTTACCTCATCTAAACAAAATCATGAAAAAGCAGTAATCACGCGTACCTGCGGCAGATGATCTTCCACTCATTGTGCTTGCGGGCAAGGTTGATGAGGTCCCACGGGACATTTTTGGGGTAGCCGCCCCTGCCGCCGCCGCGGAGGCGGAGCACCAGGTGCAGCGTGGACTCCTTCTGGATGTTGTAGTCAGCCAGGGTGCGGCCGTCATCCAGCTGCTTCCCGGCGAAGATGAGCCGCTGCTGGTCCGGCGGGATGCCTGCAAACCCATCAAGCAACATGATTTCAAATCGAAGCGCGGTTAGCTCACTAGTAGCATTCATGAGGGAACTAAAATCCAAATTCCAAAACAGGAAATCCGAACTCCCGGAATTGGAAAGCCGAGTTCCCAAACAGGGATGGATCTACTTCACGTTTACTTATTTCGGAGTTGAATCCAAGCCTCCCGTTATTACCACCCTCAAGAGCAACTCATATCAAAGATTAGTAAAGTATAAGGCGACCAAGACCTCTACCTATCCAATCCAAAGAAAGCTTCGACCTTTCAGCAGATCGAACCATCTAGGTGCTCTTTTCCGACCCACGAAACAATCAAAACCAAACACGGCGTGATCAACCACGCACACTGACGAAGAACAGTAAACCCCACTACCCCCCTCGAAACATGAAAAGGGCGCCGGATTCAACCGCACGCGAAGGCAAGCACGCCAGAAACCAAGAAAATGAGAAAGATTCCGGTCGCCCGAGCAAGGGGAAACGTAGGCGGGGGCGAGGAGAAACGGACGCACCTTCCTTGTCCTGGATCTTGGCCTTGATGACGTCGATGGTGTCGCTGCCCTCGACCTCGAGCGTGATTGTCTTCCCCGTCAGCGTCTTCACGAAGATCTGCATCGCGCCGTCCGTCGCTTAGCCTGCTTGCTCCCACTTCTCCGGCCGGCCGGGTTGGTGGGCGGCGTACTGGTGAATGGGTGGTGCCGTGGTAGCCGAGGGCGTGGCTGCTTTTATAGCGAGGAGAGGAGGTAGCGCAGCCGCCACGAAACTGGAGGCTAGCACAGTAGCACTGGACTGGAGAGGAGTGGAAAGGCGGGCGCTGCCGAACACCAGAGGCCCACTCCGTCAGCGACGCTGCGTGCAGTTGCAGGCATTCATGCCTGCCGTGAGCACGCCGTACGTGGTTGGAGAAGAGAGGGCGCTCCAATGGGCAGGGCCGGTACATGAAAATATGTTGGGCCTAGTAAACGTTTGCAGTACATCTTTGGACGAGCCCGAAAAATATAGCCGTCTCTAATCTCAAGTCAATCAAAGTAAATTAAGAAACCAAACTATATCGTATATAAATCCAAAGGACCTTCAGAATGTCATACCATGCAACAAATCGACACTGAAAACTTTAAACAGAAATATGAAGTTCAAACTAACGAACATGCATTTGAAAATCCTGAACTAAGACAAACTAACGACCCTGATGACAGGCGCAAAATGGCAAGACAATCTTCAGCAGGTGCCCGACGCTGTCGTGTTGACGCTCCAGAATGTGGCTTGCTCACATCAACTTCTTCTTGGCCCTCAGCTGGAAAAGAATGTTAAAAAAGGTTAAATTAGACCTCTAGTTTTTGGGTAAAGGTAAAAAAAAAACATAAGCATTGCAGATATTTGTAGGATTTAGATAGATCTTATAAATTTAAAATAGTAACAAGTCTAAAATTACTAGAGTGATGGCATAAATAATATTGATAGATTCCTACAATATGTAAGGGATCAAAAGCTCACCTCGTTGCTGTGGCCACACTTCTTCTTGCGGCAGTTTGTAGCCCTTGGGGGAAGGCGTGAATAGCACCTTGAAATTTAGTAAAGACATCAGAAAAAAAAAACTTTCAGCGTCGACGTGTATCATCTTAACTAACTCAATTGTTGGAGTTCTACACCCAATTGTTCACACCGATTATCATAGGTGGACTCATGCAAACAGCTAATTTATTTCACTAAAAAAACAGAATGTTATTTATTGCACAAATCTCCATTTGCATTGCGTGTTGTGGGAATAGCTAGATCGAAAATTATTATATGTTTGCATCATGGCGATCAAGCTATACGTAAATGCGGCTGATCATCTTCTTCTCGTTGTGCTTGCGGGCAAGGTTGATGAGGTCCCATGGGACCCTCATGGTTGGGTAGCCGCCGCCGCGGAGGCGGAGCACCAGGTGCAGCGTGGACTCCTTTTGGATGTTGTAGTCGGCCAAGGTTCGGCCGTCATCCAGCTGCTTCCCGGCGAAGATGAGACGCTGCTGGTCTGGTGGGATACCTGCACCCAAGCATTGCACGGTTAGTCCCTTACAAAAACTAATTCAACAATTATCAACGAGAAATTACCAACGTCGGTGCATGAAACTACTGAAAACAGAAACATTGCAGTGCACACGAAAGAGTTCGTTAAGGCTAATTAACTCGGCATTATTTGAGGATTCCATGCAGATCCGCCGCCATGACTTAGCAGGTCGGGACGGTGGAGAACTAAAATTGGGATGGGAAACAAGAGATCTGACGAGTTTCACGCGCAGCAGATCAAATTCACAAGTTGCCGAGAAACGGATCCAAAATCGAATTCCTTGACGACATAAAATAAATAGTCATAAAGACGACCAATGCAAATTAAACAATAGTTCGTCAACTTTTAGAGTTTAGGGGCTAGAAAAAGGTTAATCATCGGATATAAAAAATGAATTTGCTATTTCAGAGTGCGTAGCAGCTACGTACGTCCAGATCGATCAATGGATCCACTCTGTTCTAGAAGTAGATGATCATGATCATCCAACAGAACGACAAAATTAAAGGACCGACGCGATCAACCACATGGATGGAGCGAGTGCTTCTTAATTGATTGATTGATTTTTCGAACCACATGGATATGAACCGATGAGGGCAAAGTAATAAACCGATCCGAACCAAGCCAACTGCCATTACTAATTACCTTCCTTGTCCTGGATCTTGGCCTTGACGTTGTCGACGGTGTCGCTGCTCTCGACCTCGAGCGTGAAGGTCTTCCCGGTCAGCGTTTTCACGAAGATCTGCATCTTACTTAACTAGTCTTCTCTCTACCTGCTGGTGGACGGAGAATGTGGATGGGGAGACGAGGAGATAATAAACT
Organism: Eleusine indica; assembly: GCA_030378355.1. Lineage (NCBI taxonomy): Eukaryota > Viridiplantae > Streptophyta > Magnoliopsida > Poales > Poaceae > Eleusine > Eleusine indica. The sequence continues at coordinate 35,751,026 of CM059500.1, forward strand.
GGGTAACTGCGGCGGTCGAGTGCGTGCGTGGTCTCCTTTATATAAAGGAAGGGAAGGAAGGGAACGAACGCGCCGCTACGAGATCGAAGCCGTGCATGGCGCAGGGCGGTGCATGCGCTCCGCTCCATCCGGCGCGTGGATCACGCGCTACGAAACTTACTGAAACCCTTGCAGGCTGCGAATATGAGGCCGCCCTGGAGCATGGCTCACAGTCGCATCGTTGATTTTCTTTTTCTCCATCAGCACCGAGTGAGGCAGAGACATTTGTCTTGTTTTTTTTTTATTTTTGAAAGGGAAATATATAAGTGCTGCAATTTATTCATCTTATGACATGGAGACAAATCCAAAGGGCAACACTCCCTTGCACTAGAACCGCAGTCCAGATAAAATTTTGCTTAACTGTAAAAAAAAAAGAAACGTCCTACCACCCCATGCATCAGGATTGTATAGTAAGTATAAGAAAAAAGTGCAAATACTCCATTCCCCCAAAAGTCACTCTGTATTTGACTCCCCCTCCCAAAACTTATTTTATTGCAAAGACCCACCCACATATCTATCTGGATGCGAAACTCTCCCCCTACTTGCACGTGCTCTGCTTTGCTGGTCCATTTCTGCATCCGTGTGAGCTCCTGGTTTGCAAGCTTAGTGGGATCGGGTTGGTCCAGCGTGACCAGTCTTGTTAAGTCGCACAAGGATCCAAGCCTAAGAGCATCTCCAGCAGGGCATGCATTGAGGCTCCTATCCCAATACTTGCATGCCAAGCAGAAATAATCTACTCCAGCCGGATCTTTATTTGGGCATGCATTTTACATGGACATGCAAATTGCCTCCTCCCAGCCCCAAGTTTTAGAGCCTCCTATTTCCACTACAAAACATGGGTCCCATATTTTTTTACTTTTATTTATTTATTTTTCTTTCTTTTTTTCCTTTCTCTTCCCTTTCTCTCTTCTTCCTCTCTCTCTCTTGCGCCCGACGGGCGATGGCGCCCCTGCCTCCCTCTCCTCGCCACCGGCCGGAGCGCCACCTCCCTCGCCCCGTCGCCGGCCAGAGCGCCGCCGGCCGGAGCGCCACCGCTGGCCGGAGTGCCGCCTCCACTACGCCCGCCATCGGCCCGGTCGCCCTCTCCCTCTCCCTCGCCCTGCCATCGGCCGGAGCGCCGCCTCCCTCCCCCCCCCCCCCCCCCCCCCGTCGCCGTCCTAGCCGCCCTCACCCTCCACCGCCCAGATCTACGGCGCGGGCGGGGGCAGGAGGCGCGAGGCAGGCCGGTGGGTTGCCGCAGGCGCGGGCACGGGATGGGCGGCGGAGGGCGACGCCGGGAGGCGGCGCGGGCGTGGGCGTGGCAGGCGGTGGGTTCGAAAGACGGCAAGCGCGGGCGCGGGATGGGCGGCGGCACGGCAGGCTCGAAAGACGGCAGGCGCGGGCGCAGGAGGCGGCGCGCGGCGGAGGCGGGCACCAACGCCGACGCGGGGCCGGGCAACGCCGGGGGCGGCGACGCCTTCTTCTCCACCTGCGGCAAGATACGGTGCCCCATAGATGCATACCCCTCACGACGTCAGGCGAGCTCGGGGCGATGGGCGTCACGCCCAGGCCAGGCGGTGGTGCGCCGGCCGTGAGGGAGGCGGCCAAGCTGCAGCGCAGCCGGCCCCGCCCGTGAATGGGGAGAGGAGGAGGAGACGGCAGACATGGTTGTGCTGCTGTTGAGGAGAGAGGAAGAAGAGTGGAAGGAAAGAGTCTGACAAGCAGGACCCAGGTGCTGAGAAACAGGGGCTTCTGGTGGAGTTGGAACCATTTTGCAAGACCTCAAACTATAGGAGCCGGGCCCTACATGATCATTTGGGGGCTTAATTTTGGTGCTCCTGCTGGAGATGCTCTAACCCAAAGCTTCCTAGTCAATCGGAGGACGGACTAAAGGATAGAGGTGGTGGCCGCCGAATATGAAAAGGATCCCTGATGATTGTATGACATATCATCTTAAGGCCATTTATCATACTAATTATATAATTAATAGATTTTAAAGTTGTACTAAGTATACAACTACTTAAGGTTTATAGATGTTAAAAAATATTTTAACGCATAGATGGTTGCTTCGCAAAATAATTGTCAGTTTCTTTTACCACCCTCTCTCTCTTCTACATCATAAAAAATCTTATGTGATATTATATGAGTTTTTTAAAATCATTCTTCATATGTCAGATGATTCTTGCCCGTAAGCTCTTTTGTTGTAAATAACTATCCACCTATTAGGCTTTGTTAAAAAAAAAGCTAATTTCACATGTTTAATCTATTCAACATATTTTCAATCGTAGAGATAATTTTGTGATTTGTGGGAATGAGTTGAAGCACCTGAGAGCCATACAAAATGTGTCCTTATTTTCTCTAGTTTCTTTTGAATTGAACGCATATATGGAATAGAAGGAGTCATACACACAATTTTTTTTTGATGCTATTGTAAAACAAGGAAAGGCGTTTGGAAGACATATACTACATATAATTTCTTTGGTATCTCTTGAAACACTATTTAACAGGCTAGCAAGGAGAAGATGTCATTTAGTCGGTTCCAAGTCCATGAACTCGTGATCTCTACGTGGTGTACAAATTAAACCACCGGAAAAATTTATATATTTCTAAAATATAGCTTGTTAAACATACTATGAGATTATGACATTATATGAGATCACTACTGGAATTCACCAGTTCCCTAGGAATTTGTTTTATCCCTAGAGTTTTTTTCAGATTCGTAGGGAAAGAAAATTTCCCTAGATTCGTTTTGAGATTGGTAGGGAACCTAAGAAAACCGTAGGGAATGAGAGCCTTTCCCTTGATTCTACCTGCTTTCCTAGGGAAATAAACAGGTCCCGGGCTTGCATTTCAAAATTCTCCCTCTCACTCTCTCACCCAGTCACCCTTATCCATTCTTTCTGTGTTACTCCATGAGACTACAACAGCCACTCGTTTGCTTCCTGCCCTCTCGCTCACTCTCTCCTCTCACACAATAGAAGCACACACAGTAGGCTCGCTGGACCATGGACTCCGGGAGGGGCGGCGGTGAGGTCAACCTCGAGGCTGCAGTGGGGCTCGTGCTGCATGCTGGGAATTTTGGGGCTCTGCACCTAGATGTGCTCCGGCGGCAACTTCCTCAAGGAGCTCTGATGACACCTACCTCAACAACTCCGGCGACAACTACTTTCGAGAGCTCAATGATAGGTGCTGCAAGAACGATGCAGCAGCGGCACCAGGGCAGAGCGGTGGCGAGCCGGCAGGAACATCCTCCCCAATGATGAATAGCAGCAGCACATGAGGCGGGCGGCAACGACAGCAACTCCAGCAAGGGCCCCGGCGGGGAAGATGGGGAGCGGCCAAGGCAGGCGTCGACTGAGCAGTGACGGAGGCGAAGCTGCTAGGGCGGGCACACAGCCGACGGCGGCGGACAGAGCGGGCGGACCGTCGATTCCTCGAGCGGAGGGTCAATTTTTTTTTTCTGGACCGTGTCAGTTTCCCTACAGGCAGCTTTCCTAGGGAAAGAATTTCTTTCCCTACAATTTTCACCAAAATCGGTAGGGCATGGTAGATTTCCCGTCAACCTTTTCCCTACAGAATTTTCCTGATATTTTGTAGGGAAACACTTCCTAGTGTTTTTACTGTCTGTCCCAATGATTTCTTTCCTAGGAAACTCGTCGATTTCAGTAGTAGATCAACATCTCTACTGGCTCTCTTTCTTAATGCGACGGTTGCCGCAACTGAGAGACTTCCCCATGTAGCTCTCCTTTTCATGGAATTCTTGATCTTAAAAATGAACGATATGCCTGCTATGATCAGCTTCGTTGTGTAAATATTCTCTCAGTAGTATCGTTTTGCCATAGTATTATTGTGTTAACTGTCGGTTTCATCGATTATTCTGACGGTTAATATGGTCTAATAGTATAGTCCTATGTTCTGTAATTTATGACATTAGGACAAACAAATATTACTTGCACACAACATGATTAAGTTAACCAATAGAGTATATATAATAACGTTATATTTGATTACATACTCTTCCATAATGAAAATGTTGTTGTTCGATAGCTCTTCGTAGCAGTTTTTTAGTTTAAATTGTTTGTCTAAAACATCATAATTTTAAGAATGAAGAAGTACTCAACAAGAAATGTATGTCAAAGGAAAGTAAGTATCTTGGTCACTTTGCGCTTCTATTGGAAAAAAAAAAGAACAAAAAGAAACAACTCAAGCTCTAAGTACAAGTATAATGATGTTGTCTCATAATTCGTCTCATGCATGACACGTAATCTTAAGACGGATCATGAAAAAACTTATACAATGGATGGTCTTATTAGTTGTCTTCTTTTAATTATATGACTTCTTAATTTGTGGATGTAAAAAGGAATATTTATAAATTAAAAGACTACTAGAACTCATATAATGATGTGAGAGCCGTCTGAAAGTGCATCTAGGCCCCTAATTTTATTTTGGTGATTGGCGTCAATACAATTAAGAATGGACTAATATTTTATTGAGCATGTGTATAGATAACACTTCAAAGTTTGATGAAAGAAATGCATAAAAACAAAAAGGAGAAAAGAAGATAACAGTGTTTCAAAGATGAAATTCAAAATATGCTCAAGAATGAAGTTCATGGAGTTTTTATTTTATCTTAAGTATAGGAAGGTCGTACTATCAAGAGGGACACAAGAGTTCAAAGCAAAAATGATCCAAGTGACTAAAAACCATTTTTCAGAGTCTTTTCATCAGAGAGTCCATCGGACTTCAATAGCGTTGCCACTCTAGGCCGTCGGACAGATCCGACGGTCATCAGACTTGTCCGATGACCTGAGGAAAGTCCGACATGTCGGACATCTTCATCGGACTTCAGTTTCTTTGCCACCTTATGCCATCGGACATGTCCGATGAACCATCGGACTTGTCCGAGGCATCAGGCATGCTCATCGAACTCCAGTAACCGTGCCACTTTGATTCATCGGGCTTGTCCGATGACCATCGGACTTATCCGATACAGATCTGAGAAATACCCCTTCAAACGGCTCTTTTTCTCCCTGTGCTATAAATAGAACCCCATCTCGCCCTTTGGACGGTTGGTCACTCATTTCACTCAAAAACACTGTCAAGCTCACTTTGGTCTCAACTCTCTTTCCTTGCTTCCAATCTTGATTTGTAAAGGAATTGAGAGAAGATTGGAGAGCTCCATCACCTCTAAGCTTCCATCCTCTTGAGCACTTAGTTCATCCTTACCGCCGACAACTCTTGTGTTTGTTACTCTTGGGGATTCATCCCCTATACGGTTAGAGGTGCCGTTGAGCTCCCAACTCGTGTGGTGACGCCTTTGGAAGCTTGTATTGACCCCTCCTTTGTGAAGCTGCTAGTGAAATACGGAGTTTGATCTTTGTGATTATTTGAAGAGATTTAGGGTTAAAAGAGACCCGGTCCTTTGTGGATCTCTCAACAGAGACGTAGGCTTCTTTGTGGAGCTGAACTTCGATGAAAAATCCCATGTCTCTTGTGTGCTTTATTATTTGTCCTTCATTTACTTGTTCTTTCTCTTAATCTTACTAGTTAGAGTTTGCTTTGTATTTCTCAAATTAACTTGTGTAGGTTGCATGCTAGTTCATTTACTCTTTTCTACAGCTTCCTCTAGCTTGTAATCACTTATTCCTAGCTTGCCTTGAACTTGTTTTAAGTTTTAGCCGTCCGATCTACTTTTCTATCTCTTGCCATCGGGCAAGTCATCGGACTTTACTCATAATCGTCGGACAAGTTCGACACTACGCATTTAACTTTTATTATTAAGTTATTTTTAGAGATAATTGCCTATTCACCCCCCCCCCCTCCCTGTAGGCACTTTCAATTGGTATCAGAGCTGATATCTTCTACAAAGCTTAACCGCTTGAAGATTAAAGTGTCAAAATCGGAAGATCAACCATCCACCGCTCTCCCAACCAAAGATGTTGCTAGTGGTTCTCGAGGTGGAGATAATGCAAGGACTGGAGATAATGATATTAATGCTCAAGCAAAACTCTACAACAATGTCATGTATGATTATGATGACCTCAAGAAAGATCGCATTAGACAAGGGTCAGGTAGACTCCCTTACTTTGATGGACAATTCTATGATCATTGGAAATGAAAGATGATGATGTATTTGGAATCCATAAGTTCACACGTTGCAAGTATAACCGAGAATGGTTTTTTGTGGGAAAATAAAGATAATCCAACCCGCAAGGATCAAATCAACATTCATCGCAATATCGTGGCAGCTAGTGCAATTGTCTCCGTACTTAGCTCCACCGAGTATGATAAGGTTGCCGGAATAAAGAATGCCAACCAACTATAAAGAAAGCTTGAGGTTATCTATGAGGGCATTGATTCGGTCAAGGATGCAAGGCTTGAAGAGTTACAAAATGAATTCAACTTGTTCATCATGGGTCCGAGAGAAGGCCCAAAAGAAGTTCATGATAGGCTCATGAGGATTGTAAACCAAAGAAGAGCACTAGGAGCCAAAATGACCGACTTAGATATCAACAAAAGATTGCTACAAGTATTGAGACCATGGGATAGCAACATTTGCTCAAACATTAGAGAGAAGGATAACTTCAAGAGTTTCACCACCGATGAAGTGCTTGGAAAGCTTCTATCCCAAAAGCAACAAAATGATCAAGCTAACAAGATAAATGCCTTGATCAAGCAAATTGAGGGAGCAAGTGGTGACAAAAATGATGTAGCACTCAATGCTACTCGAGAGAAACAAGAGAAAAAGAATAAAGTAGTTGATCCTAGTGATGAAGATAGTGATGATGAAATGGCCTTGCTAGTAAGAAGATTCAAATCATTTCTTAAGAAAGATGGTTACAAGGAGAGGAGTTTTGACAAGGGCAAAGCAAGAAGTTCAAAAAGGACTTGCTATGAGTGTGGTGATGAAGGACATTTCATTGCGGACTGTCCAATGAGGAAGAACAAGGATGAAAGAAAGAAAGACAAGCACCACAAGAAAGACAAGAAGTACAAGAAGCATAGAAGAAGTGAATCTCACATAGGTCAAGAATGGAATTCTGATGACTCGTCCTCTTCATCATCTTCCTCCTCCGAATCCGACTCGGATGAGGGAGGCATTGCTATAATTACCATTGGCGTCACTCCCACCAACGTTTCTCTATTTGGGAGCTTGAGTGATAATGATGATGACAACACCCACAAGTGCTTCATGGCAAGAGGATCCAAGGTATCTAAATCTAAACATAAGTGTTCCTCTTATGCTAGTAGTAGTGATGATGATGATGATGATGATAATGTTAATACTTCACTTCCTAAAATACTTCAATTCATGGAATTGCTTGAAAAACAAAAGAAAGAAAATGATAGTCAAGAGGAGCTTCTTGAAAAACAAGAAGACTTGCTTATTCTTGAAAATAAGAGAAACCTTGAACTAGAGAAGCTCCTAGAAGATGAGAGAAAGAAAAATGATGTTTTAACTATGTCTCTCACTAAACTTGAAAACTCTTGTGGAAGTCTTAAGATCTCAAAAGATGCTCTTCTAGAGAAGTATGAGAGCTTGGAAAAGACTCATAAGTCTCTAGAAGAATAATATGAAATACTTTCAACCTTCACATCTTCCACCAACAACTCTTATGCTTCCACTAGCAAAGGATGTGATAGGTGTTATAATATTGATGTTGATGCTTGTGCTACTAATGTCAAATTGATTGATGATTTGAACAAGCAAGCGAAGTCACTTAAAAGTAAAATACAACATGGGAAAAATGTTGATGATGAAAAGGCAAAGTATGCAAGAGGTGCATACTCATATTCTATGCACCCAAATGTCATGGATGACATTGGATATGTTGAGGGTGCCAAGCACAATGCTAGGGAGAACAAGAATGGGAAAGAATTCCTTAAGTTCACCAAGGAAGGATCTTATCAAAAGAAGCAAGTCAAGAATATGAACACTAACCATTCTTATTTTGTTAATGATTCTCATACTAATATGTGTAATGCTACTTGTGCACTCTTTCATGATTTTGATGCTTCATATGTACTTATGAGAAACATGCATGGTTGTGTGTTTGCTAAATATGTTGGGCCACACAACAAGAGACCAAAGACTTATGTGTGGGTGTTCAAAGTACTTGTGACTAATGTGAAAGGACCTAAGCAAATTTGGGTACCTAAAAACAAAGCTTAACTTATTTTGTAGGACTATGTCTCCGGAGGATCAAGTTGGGTGATTGATAGTGGATGCAACAATCATATGACCGGAGACAAAAAGATGTTCAAGTCATTTGAACGAAGTCAAACAAAAATGAATATATTACATTTGGTGACAATGGAACAAGACAAGTACTGGGTTATGGTAAAGTTCCTCTTACTCCTTCGTATTCACTTTCCAAGATTATGCTTGTTGATCACGTTGACTTCAATCTATTGTCCATTTCGCAATTTTGTAAAATGGGCTATGATTGCTTGTTCAACAAATGTGGTGTGACTGTCTATAAAAGGAGTGATGGTTCAGTTGCATTTAACGGTGTGCTTAAAGGAAAGCTTTATGTTATGGATTTCTCCATGGATGAAGCTAGACTTGGTACATGCTTATTAGCAAAGTCCAACATGGGGTGGTTGTGGCATAGAAGGCTAGCCCATGTTGGTATGAGCATTATTCACAAACTCCAAAAGGGCGGCCACGTCATAGGACTGACCGATGTGTGTCTTGAGAAAGAAAGAATTTGTAATGCATGTCAAGCGGGGAAGCAAGTTGGAGCTTCACATCCCTCCAAGAATGTGATGACAACCACAAGACCATTGGAGATGTTGCACATGGACCTTTTCGGTCCCATCTCCTATATAATCATTGATGGTAACAAATATGGTCTTGTAATTGTTGATGATTTTTCTCGCTTCATGTGGGTATTCTTTTTGCATGATAAAGGTAAAGTAAAAGACGTGCTCAAGACATTCATGAAAAACGCACAAAATGAATATGAAGTCAAGATCAAGAAAATAAGAAGTGACAGCGGCACCGAGTTCAAGAACACCCAAGTTGAGGAGTATCTTGATAAAGAAGGCATCAAGCATGAATTTTTGGCACCCTACTTCCCGTAAAAAAATAGGGTGGCCGAAAGAAAGAACCGTACACTCATTGAGATGGTAAGAACAATGCTTGATGAATACAAGACGTCCGACCATTTTTGGGCCGAAGCCGTCAACACCGCATGCCATGCCTCCAACCAGTTGTATCTCCACCGACTATTGAAAAAAACACCATATGAGCTACTAACCGGTAACAAACCTAATATTTCCTATTTTCGTGTTTTTGGGAGAATGTTTCATGCTAAACAAAAAACCCAAGACTTCAAAGTTTGCTCCAAAAGTTGATGAATGTTTCTTGCTTGGTTATGGGTCAAATGTTCATGCTTACCGTGTGTTCAACAAAACCACCGGTTGTGTTGAAATCTCATGTGACATGACATTTGATGAATCTAACGGCTCTCAAGAGGAGCAAGTTGTTAATAATGATGTAGATGATGAAGCTCCTAGAAATCCAATAAAAAGGATGGCCATTGGTTATGTGAGACCACAAGAAACATCAAGTGTTGAAGATCAACCCTCTCCCCCTAGATAAGACCAACATCATGAAAATAAAGAAATTATTCATGCAAGTGGTCAAGATCACGATGTTGAGGATCATGAACAAGCATCAAGTGATGATTCTCAAAGACATGATCAAGAGGTTGATAAAGATGGTGGTCAAGGATGCTCACATCCACCACATCCAAGAGTGCAGCAAAATGTACAACGTGATCACCCCGTCGAGCAAATTATTGGAGACATTGATAAGGGGGTAATCACTAGATCTCGAGTTAGTAATTTTTGTGAACATTACTATTTTGTCTCTTCTATGAAGCCACTTAGGGTAGAACAAGCACTTGAGGATTCGGATTGGTGATGGCCATGCAAGAGAAATTGAACAACTTCACAAGAAATGAAGTCTGGACATTGGAGAAAAGACCAAAGAACAAGAATGTTGTGGGCACCAAGTGGGTCTTCTACAACAAACAAAATGAAGATGGTGTTGTGACAAGAAACAAGGCAAGGCTCGTGGCAAAGGGGTATTCACAAGTGGAAGGTTTGGATTTTGATGAAACCTATGCCCCCGTAGCAAGACTTGAATCAATTAGAATATTACTTGCTTTTGCTACTCACCATGATTTTAAGTTGTATCAAATGGACGTGAAAAGTGCATTCCTCAATGGGCCAATAAAGGAAGAGGTGTATGTGGAGCAACCACCGGGATTTGAAGACCCTAAGTATCCTAATCATGTTTATAGACTCCATAAGACGCTTTATGGGTTCAGGCAAGCTCCAAGAGCATGGTATGAATTCCTTAGGGATTTTCCTGTTAGGAAAGGTTTCTTCATTGGCAAGACCGATGCAACTCTCTTCACAAAGCGTTTTGGCAATGATATATTTGTGTGCCAAATATATGTCGATGACATTATATTTGGTTCTACTAACCAAACTTTTTGTGATGAGTTTAGCAAGATAATGACCAAGAGGTTCGAGATGTCCATGATGGGAGAATTGACGTTCTTTCTAGGCTTCCAAGTAAAGCTACTCAAGGAGGGCACCTTCATATGTCAAGTCAAGTACACACAAGACTTATTGAAAAAGTTTGACATGGACAAGGCCAAGCCCATCAAAACTCCCATGCAAACAAATGGCCACCTCCACCTCAACAAAAAGGACAAGCCCGTTGATCAAAAGGTATACCACTCCATGATAGGCTCCTTGCTTTATCTTTGTGCATCTAGGCCTGATATCATGCTTAGTGTGTGTATAGCCGCTCCTATGGAGTGTCACATGGTGGCTGTTAAGAGAATTTTAAGGTATTTAGTTCACACACCCAACCTAGGGCTTTGGTACCCCAAGGGTTCAAAGTTCAACCTATTAGGCTATTCCAATGTGGATTATGCTGGGATAAGGTAGATAGAAAGAGCACCTCCGGATCATGCCAATTCCTGGGTAGGTCCCTAGTTCACACATCCATGAATGAGAAGGGTTTTCAAAAAATCTGTATGTCATCGGACAAGTCCGACGCATCGGACTTTCCCCAAGATTGTCGGACATGTCCGACGACATGTAGCTTTTTTGAAACCCCTTTCCACACACAGGTCCACCTCACTCGTGTACATCTCCATGACTCTTCCTAATTAGTTGCTCGTCCCTTTTCCACAGCATGGATGATGCATCACCTTTGAGGGAGAAGAGGACAAAGAACTATGAGGACCAAAGCCAAGCTCCTAAGAGAAGGAAGGCAGTTGCTCGTCGCATTCGCAAAACCACCTTGCGGGCGGTTGAAAGAGAAGACTTAGAAGAACTTGAGGATATCATTCGGGTCATGTATCCACCAGCTGAGATAGAGAACTCCAGACGCGAAAGAGTAGACTATTTTCATGCCTTAATTGAGACTTGCACTGAGGCTCGATTGATCAACTACTACTTTTATGACAACGAAGCATCTGACTTTCGTTTTTGGGCACATTTCCATGCCGATTGGTACCGCTCCATCTATCTTTGCATGAAGAATCCGGTTGTTGATATGAAGTGGATTGATTGGAACCACATGAAGAGTAGGAAGCACCCACTATTGAATCAAGTCATGGTTACATATGAGTATCACGGGCTCAAAACAGTCCTCACCTTCAACTACTCATAGAACAAGGAGATCATTGCACAGTTCTACTCCACTGTGTACTTTGATGACAATGCAAAGACCATGACATGGATGATAAATAGCACAAAGTACTCTTGTACCTTTTTTAGGTTTGCTTCTTTCATCGGACTCATGGATTCTCTCAAGGAGCAACAGAAGGTGCACAAGAGTAACTACATGGATGGTGTGGCTATGAGGTACATGTACACTGACCCAGATAACTGTGACCCGCCTCTCTCAAATAGACTTCAGCCTATCTTCTCAGTTCTATTTCGGATTATGAGAAGCACTCTAGCACCCTATGGAGGTAACTCTGACTGCATCCCTGCCTATCAGAGAGACATTCTTCACTGGGTTCATGGGGAAGAAAAATTTGATGTATTTGACTATATCTATCAGGAGATGTGGGACATCTCAGTTTCTCCAAAGCGTGCTTGTGCTTATGCTCCAATATATCATGTGCATGATTGAGAAAGTCTCGAAGCAGACTTTCCATAAGGATATGAAGCACCAGAATCTCAAACCTTAGATTCCTTGAAATTGGACTCCTGACACCACCTCCAGTCAGTATTTTGGTGCAGCTCAGCCTCCCTCTTCTGCTCCATCTCCTCAGCCCCCTAGGGCTGCTGCTAGGGGCACCGGGTCATCACGTGTCCCTCCGCCACCTCGTGGGAAGAGAAGCGGGATCATGAAGATGTTCAAATCTCTCTTTGAAATGTGTCAGAACATTAATCAAAGGATGGATATAATTGAGAGAAATCAGAAAGTGCTTATGGATCATTTTGGTATTGAGACTCCTCCTCCACCTTCTCCCACGGAAGACTCTCCTCCTCCTACTTATGCCGATCCGACTGACTCATTCACCACCGAGAAGATGAACTACTTTGGCTACTATCCTCCACCACCTCAGTTTGACACCGGTGCAGCTTCTAGTGGACAACACATTCGGTTTGAGGATGAAGACGAGGACCCCGCAGCCTATGATCTACGTACCCGCAAGGGCAAGGCGCCCGTTGTTGATGACGAGGATGAGGACGATGAAGACTATGATGATAAGTAGAAGATCGACCTTCGCTAGCGTCTTTGCCTTTCTCCTTTTTGGTGTCTTGATGCCAAAGGGGGAGAAGTATCTATCTATCTATCGTTCGTTTGTCTATCTATCTATCGTTCGTTTGTGAGTTTAGTTTATGAGTTGTGAGTGTTGATGGACAAATTTCTTCTCTTGTACTCGTTTTTGGCTTTGTACTTGTAAGACCTTATTTGTGCCCTATGAACTTATTGTAATGATGCTTTGTTGCTTATCTCTTTTTAGATGCCTTTGTGTGAAATCGTATGTCATTTGCATTATCTTTATCTCTTTTGGCTATTATGTTGTAAATTGACATTCATGCATGGTGTTAGAGGGAGCTCTCACATTTTTATCTAAAATATGTGCACTTGTTATTGTTGCTTATCACCTCACTCATGCACACATTTAGGAGGAGCTCCACATCAAACTAAATCTCATTGGATAATTTTTGTGAATTCTAGTTGTATTGTCATCAATCACCAAAAAGGGGGAGATTAAAAGTGCATCTAGACCCCTAATTTTATTTTGGTGATTGGGGTCAATACAATTAAGAACGGATTAATATTTTATTGAGCATGTGTATAGATAACACTTCAAAGTTTGGTGAAAGAAATGCATAAAAGCAAAAAAGAGAAAAGAAGATGACAAAGTGCTTTAAAGATGAAATTCAAAATATGCTCAAGAATAAAGTTCATGGAGTTTTTATTTATCTTGAGTATAAGAAGGCTGTACTATCAAGAGGGACACAAGAGTTCAAAGCAAAAATGATCGAAGTGCCTAAAAACCTTTTTTCAGACTCCAATAGCGTTGCCACTCTGGGCCGTTGGACATGTCCGACGATCATCAGACTTATCCGATGACCTGAGGAAAGTCCGACGTGTCGAACATATTTATCGGACTGCCACCTTGTGCCATCGGACATATCCGATGATCCATCAGACTTGTCCGATGAACCAGACTTGTCCGAGGCATCAGGCTTGTCCATCAAACTCCAGTAACCGTGTCACTTTGATTCATCGGACTTGTCCGATAACCATCGGACTTGTCTGATGCAGATCTGAGAAATATCCCTTCAAACGGCTCTTTTTCTCCCTGGGCTATAAATAGAACCCCATCTCACCCTTTGGCCGGTTGGTCACTTATTTCAATTAAAAACACTCTCAAGCTCACTTTGGTCTCCCCAACTCTCCTCCCTTGCTTCCACTCTTGATTTGTGAAGAGATTGAGAGAAGATTGAAGAGTTCCATCGCTTTCAAGCTTCTATCCTCTTAAGCACTTGATTCATCCTTACTGCTGATAACTCTTATGTTTGTTACTCTAGGGGATTCATCCCCTAGACGGTTAGAGGTGCCCGTTGAGCTCCCAACTCGTGTGGTGACGCCTTGGAAAGTTTGTATTGACCCCTTTTTTGTGGAGCTGCTTGTGAAACACCGAGTTTAATCTTTGTGATCACTTGGAGAGGTTTAGGGTTAAAAGAAATCCGGTCCTTTGTGAATCCCTCAACGGAGACGTAGGCTTCTTTGTGGAGCTAAACTTCGGTGGAAAATCTCGTGTCTCTTGTGTGCTTTATTATTTGTCCTTCATTTATTTCTCCTTGCTCTTAATCTTACTAGTTAGGATTTGCTTTGTATTTCTCAAATTAACTTGTGTAGGTTGCATGCTAGTTCATTTAATCTTTTCTACAGCTTACTTTAGCTTGTAATCACTTGTTCCTAGCTTGACTTGAACTAGTTTTAAGTTTTAGCCGTCCGATCTACTTTTCTATCTCTTGCCATCGGACAAGTTATCGGACTTTACCCACAATCATCGGACAAGTCCGACACTACGTATTTAACTTTTATTATTAAGTCATTTTCAGAGATAAATTGCCTATTCACACCCCCCCCCCCCCTCCCTCTAGCCACTTTCACGGTCTCATATTTATAAATTTTAGCGCATGAGACAATTGCTATGCGAAACAATCATCTCTTTCTCTCATTATCTTCTTACACTTCCACATCATAAAAAAATTTATATGACAATGCATAAGACGACCTATAAAACTATCTACGTGTAGTATTGTACCTGTCCAGCCAACCACTAAGTTTTTTAGGCAATTCTTTACAAATTACAAGTCTTCACAGTAAAACCTTCGTCCTGTTATCCGGTTTTCGTAGGATCCTAGTTTTTTGTGAGTATGACAAAACCTACATATACTATGTCAATTGTGTTTAGAACTCAATGTCATTCCCTTGGAGTTGGAGGATCAGATCGTCCATATTTGTTAATTTCATTTTCCAAATCCAAATAAAAAAAACTTCCAGTAACCAGAATCTAAGCGCGAGGCGTGACTATACATGCTCCCTATAAAACAGTGACTGCACAATGCGTAGATGGTTGGATCTAAAAGGGACGATTCAGATTCAGGTGGGGAAATAGCGAGTAGTTTTTCGAGTAATTATTCACGGATGCGCCATTCCGGCCGCCTCCAGCCTCCAGGCATTTCTCGCCGGCGGCCAGGCCGTCTTGCCCTCCTCCTCCTCCCGGAGGCTGCGACTCCATCTTAGAATCCATCTCTCCTCCAGTCCCCCTCAGGTCTCAGCCTCCTAGTCGCCGTCTTTACCGCCTTCCCTGGCCTGAGCGGCGTGAGGACACCCTGGGCGGGGAATCCATCCGGCCCGTCGTGTTCTTCTTGCGATGGTAAGGAGCTCTTGTTTGATATATTTGTTTTGGAGTTGTTTCAGCGATTTAGTCTAAGTCTTTCTTCCTCCCTGCTGCGAGCCGCGGATTTGGTTGCTGTATGCCCGTATGCTACCACTGTGAATCCATCCAACCATTTGTTCTTGTGCAACTACAAATTCATCTTTAACGCGCGCAAGATCAACCTCAGTTGATTCCGTAGCTCGTTGTAAGGTCCATATTACCTTATACTGGCTCTGTTAGTAATAGTATGCTGGGGATTCAACTGAGCGTGTGAACTCTCATGTCCCAATTTGAGTCACACTTTCTCCAGTCTGGACTCAAGATTCAATAACCGTCCACCCCAATGGAGGATGCAGCAGGAAGCATTATTGGATCTCTTGGCCGTGTGCGCCTAGTCGATCTTGCGGCCCATGATGGCCTCCCTTCAGACAATTACAAGATATGTATATCAACCCTGGCCCAGTCACTGGCTCAGTATTCGGCAGCCATCATTCAGGTGCCACCTGTTGATGGTGTGTTGCTAAGTTGCAGCTTGGATTCCGCTCGCCTTTTTTTCCATCAGCGGGGGTATAATTCGAGGGAGGTTGTCCACTCGGATGGTACCCGTGAGTGGTGCAAGACCTCTGGTTACTATGCAGATCCTCAGATGTGGCTGGAAATGTATGACTACAGGCCTGGTATTACTGTGACTGAGCCCAGTGGTGCAATGGAATTGCCTCCATCTGGGCTACCTGACATATTTGCAGTGCTCGGGAAAATTTCAAGAGATATTTTGGAAGCAATCAGTTTCTCATTGAATTTGCGTAGCTGTGCATTTACTGAGATACTCGACAACATACCCCTGAGAAGCCAGGAGGTGTCATCCTCTGTTCTTTCAGCATGTTGCCATTCAAGGCCGTCATTTGAAGGAGCGCACCAGCATGGCGTTTCTTCCCGAGACGATGGGGAGTTACTTATGTTTGCTGATCAAGATCAGCAGGTAGATAAGACCTTGCTTACCCTAGTTAAGTCAGATAGGTCAGGCCTGTATGTCAAAGACATGCATGGGCAGTGGATTCTTGTTGATGGGGATCTTGGTCCACACGAGGTTATTGTCTATCCTGGCCTTGCACTTTATCAGGAAACTGCCGGTTATGTAAATCCGGCTGTACACAAGACAGAGGTGGGAAACTTACAGGAGTGTATGTTTGGGCGATGTTCTTTGGTGTTCAAGCTTATGCCTAGATCAGTTGCAAGGTTGAGTGGTTCAGAGATGAGAGCTGCTGGTCATGGAATTGATGCCCAGTTTCAAGTCCCCATACCAGTTAATGATTTCATGCAGACAGATCATTGTGCTGATCATCTTTTTCCCAAGAATGCTGAACAATCATCACATACAGAACAGGATTTAGGTAACTGAGTGCCTCCTGACTTACTATATGTATGGCACTAGTGGCATATTATGTTGTTTTCTCTTCCATGTCAACCTCTTTAAATTGGAGTGCATGAAAATATGTTTTTCTACCATTTGTTTGTCTATCTGGGTTCAGAAGAAAACCTGCTTACCGACACCAGTTATTCCACTTCTCTCAGATGTAATGATATGTAGAACCAACACCTGCTGTATTGTTGCATTTTATTGTTAATATGCTCTCACGGTTATAAAAGTTTTTTTGAGGAAAATGCTAACATAAACCTCGTGTTTTACCATTTGTTTGTCTATTTGGTTCAGTAGACAACCTGCTTACTGGCACTAATTACTTCACTTCCCTCATGTGGCGATATGTAGAACCAACACCTGTTTTATTGTTAATATATGCTCTCACTGTTATAGATGATGTATAAGGAAAATGTAGCCTAACATAAGCATAATTCATAAAAAATTACTCCTGTATTTGATTCTCTCCCGATCTACAGCAAAAAGAACGACGTGTTACCATTATAATGAATTTATGGTGACAATGGCATATTCAATGTCAAAATTTAGAATAGGGTGAACCCTAATTTTTGGCAGCTTAATCATTACTAAATATGGGTTTTCTATTTGTACTTTTCTCTGTCAATCAAGCTATAGGACTCATAACCAAGGGCATCTTAACGATGTAAATGCCCTTTTTAAAAAGGATAATTGATAATAGTATAACACGCTTGGAACCAGGGTTAACAAAACCGCTGTTTGGGAGCTGGCTGGAGCAAAAGGCTTATCCTTTCTGACAGCCCCACTCCCTGTAGATTGAGTTTGTGTATAGGTCGATCTTTGTTATGTAACAGGAGCGGCTGTACCTTTCAAAACAGGGCTGTGGTGAGTGTTGTAATGGGCTCTAGCCCCTCTTTTTTCTTCTTAATACAATGAAGCGCAGTTCTCCTGCATTTTTGAGAAAAATAAACAAAACCACGGTTAACCGGTGGACCGGTCCGGGCCGGTTACTCCAGTCGGTCTGTCCATTTCTTTTGATTTGCTTATATCCAACGAAACCTATGAAATCGACTGGTTAACCAGTAAAATTTGAATTTAAATTTTATTTTTGAAAATATATCACCAAAACCGGTAAAGCCAGTCGGTTACCACTAAGACCGGTTGGTTAACCGGTGACCGATTGTCTACTCCCCAAATCGAATTTCGCTCGGTAACCGGCCGATTTTACCGGTTTCTGGGTTAACCGGTGAACCGGTCCTGATGGGTTTTACCGGTCGGTTCGGTTATGTAAACCTTGCTTGGAACATATAATTGCCATACATCCAGTAAATCTTAATGAAACTGATCCAATTTTCATTATTTATTCAAAAAAATTCTTTTTAATTTAATACCTTGTTTTGATGGCTTATTCAGTTGTTTGTTCTAGCATCATTTAACTCTGTCATGAAGAAGAAGAAGAAGGGAAATACAAGAACTAAACCACTACCTCCTTCTAAAAGACTTCGCCTAGAGGCGCAGAGGGTGCTCAAGGAACGTGTCCAGGACATTGCAGACAAGAAAGGCATCAAGCTGAAATTTTGCAATCTTAAAGAATGTGAGAACCACATAAGATCATTGAAAAGTCCGTGCGAAAACATTAGGCTTGAAATTGGATGGCCACAAGGGGTTCCATTTGTCCATCCACATGACCTCCCAAACAAGGCAAAGCTTGGGTTTCTAGAAGCTTATGAACCTGGATGGACTGCCTCCCAGCAAGAAATGGAGTTAAGTTTCTGAACCCTGATAGCTGCATTTTCATTTTATTTACACAGCTGAAGGTATAATAGCACTAAGCTATGTTAGATAATTGTTTCTGTTTGGAGGTGCTCCCTCTCTCCCATATTACTTGTCACCCTACACTTATCCAGTTTTCCCAATTTACTTGTCATCCTTGCATCTCAATGCAACTTCCTCTTTTCCAATACATCCTTATCTCTATCTCTCTCCTTGTTTTTTTATACACCCACCTTTTTCATCTCTCCTTAATATCCATGCCCAAGGCTAAAATGACAAGTAATATGGGACTGAGGGAGTATAATGTACAAGCAGGAGTATCTTTAATTGCAGAAAGCAGCCACATAACAGATTGAGTGCTGCTATACGTATGATCATATCTTCCGACCTGATTGTACGACTAGCACTAACCAGCCATTAGCATGCAATCGTCATGCAGCTATTAACACTAGTCGGACGGCATGGTCGGACACCCGGACGTACGCAAAGCATTTCTCTAACAGATTTTCTCTCTGTCGGGCCAGTCCTCCCTTTTGTTGTGAATAGCATCAGCACCCTCTTCTCTCTTTCCAGTTTCTAGACCCAATAGTTCTGTTGTTTACATTTCCACCCCTGGCAAAGTATGTCATTTGTACTGATTTGGCCTTGACTTACTGCCTGTCTGTACTGCCATTCACACCAAAAACTTGCACTTGAAGCACACGTTTTGAAAATAGTGAACTATTGTCGTCCAACTTAGAATGATTTTGTCCAGCATCCTGTTCACAGCGCATGGACCAGAGCCGTGCCTAGAGTTCAGTGTACTCAAGTAGCAGCTGTACTGCATCTATCTCAGCCATTGTCACTTAATTGAGTTGTTTTTTGAAATGGAATGTGCTATTTGTTGGGCATGCATTTATATAAAGGCCTCCCGTGTAGTGAGTACTAATTATACCTGAATGAATTCTCTATTCTGCAGGAGTCAGCCTCAGTAAATTTTGATGTGTTAACAACCTTGGATATTTTTTGAGTTACCGGCCAGCAGTTTCCTCCCATCTACATGTCGAGGCAGTAGCAACCCGTACTGACTACTGACGCAAAATAACGTGGATACAATCATAGAAACTATGTACTATTTAGAATGTACACGACGCCTATGAACGGTGCCTGTAACGGTGTTTCCAATTGCAATACTGTCTTGTTACTCTTCAGTCTTCATGAATTGTTTGAATGACAACAAGACGGGTGCCAGATTTTGACGAGTTGTTCTACAGTGCGGGTGATTCAAGACTGGAAGTTGCTCGAGTCAAATCTTTAACGGCCCAGATGAGTTCGATTCGATCGTTTTACTTCACCAATAACTTTTTCATTCTGAATAAATTTCAAAAATGATGGCAGAAAATGTTAAGTACTCCCTCCGGACTTCATTTATTGTCGTTCGACAGCTTGTGCGCGGTTCTTAACGACGATAAGCGAAGCGTCCGGAGGGAGTAGTACTTTTTGTAAATATTGATGGTAACAAAATAATCTCGCATGCCCGGACAACTGAAACAATATCACATTTCCTAGTTCCTAAGATGAATCTCGCATGTAAATATTACTGAAAGGAAGTAAACGATAACACTACAAGAAATGTCTGTGGGACGTTATAAAGACGTGGATTCACACTTAGCACATTGTAAATCTCGTATTTGAGCAATACACTGAAAAATCGTGGTTCTTAGCTTGCAGCACACTGCCGGTATTATAATATGATTTCTGACTTTGAGAGTTAAGAGAAAGAGAAATAACATGTGTGTCCTTGCTTGTTTTCAAATATAAAGGACACACAAGTCATTTCTCTCCCCTCTCAAAGTTGTAAATCATATTATAGTGCATACGGTGTGTTGTAACTAAAAACTATGATTTTTCAGTGTGTCCGAACTAAATACTAATTTGCAGTGGGTGGAATCTGAATTCACATTTTTAAGTGTCTCTGAGCCAAATTTTCCCAACGCTAATGGTTGTATGCTCTGCAGTCAATTACACAAGGTGCAGGTCAAAAGGCAAATATAACATCGGGATAGCCAACGCTCTAGACGAAGGGCCTACTTTACTCATCCTTACTAGTTGATTTTCCGGCGCGTTGCTTCGGAAAGATGAGGAGAAATTAAGGAAGATGTTTTGTTATTGATATTGCACCAATTAGTTATGCCATAATAATAAGATGATTTCAACAATATTTTGTTCAAAGGTGGCAATTACAAAATTATGGATGTGAAACAAAGGAGTAATATGAAAAGTTGGCTACATGCTTTAATTGTCTTACCAATACCATTAGCATCCAACTTATCTAGTTTAGAAGAGGCAAATAGTTGAAACTGATAAAAGAAATTTCCATGGAATTGTATATTAATCTTTTTTTTGGCATCGTTCATGTAGTACATAGAAAGAAATGGAAAAATAATATCTACATATTATTTCTAATTCAAATTAAATGATTAATATATTTTCCCAATATGCATGAGCTTATTATTTGTAGCTGCGATTGACAAAGAGCACATGCAAATATCTCTCCAGTTTGTGGGCACCAGCGGTTAACAAACAATATAAGATATAAACAATTATAGCACCCTGACAAATCAACATATATATTCTTTTTTGAAAGTGAATTTCATCAAGATTATTAGAGTACGTGCAGATTTAGCAGAGAATAATACAAATTGCTGAGCTTGAGCCATAAATTAAAAGAAAACACGTGTGATACTGCTAACCGGAGGAAAAGAAAATTTGGATGTATATCAATAATGTAACAAAAATTGTTTTGTGATATTGCTGATGTGGTGCCTTAGTCTGAAGGGATTGCATCCTGCAAAATTAGAAATTAGGGGAAAACTAAATCTGTCCTACCTAGAAAATGTGTGTGTGTGTGTGTGTGTGTTGTGTGTGTGTGTGTGTGTGTGTGTGAGAGAGAGAGAGAGAGATGACGTAGCCCATGACTGACGCTAGTTGATTGGAGAGTCAGTGTAAATAGAATGAAGCAGGAAACATAAGATTCTAGTGCATTAGTGCTTGCTAGTTAATGGAGTTTATGAGGCAATGGTTTTTCGTGGCCGTGAGGTGGTGGAGTGCTTAGTAGTTAAGGGAGTTTATGGTGGACGTGAGGTGGAGGGGAGACAGCAAGCCACCATGCTATATTATCTGAATGGCAGATGGCTCATCAATAAAAGGATCGGGCGGTCTAAATAATAATGATGACGTGGATCAATGTGATTGTAGAGAAATAAGAGTTATGACTTTTAGTGGGTTGCGTCTTTTATAGATATGTAGATAGATACACATAATAAATAAATGAATAGTGGTAGTACTACACAGCCAACACCAGGTTAGCAAATATACATTTCATGTATACATGTTCTTACCAGTTGATCCCGCCGGGATAGCCCTGGACTACTACTGCTACTAGTCCTTGGATCTTACTCTATCAGCACTCTGCGCTAAATCATACAAAACACATGATCAACCACAATGGAAACATTGGGAAAGGGAAAATCCCAGTGCTAAGCGGAAGGAGAAATAAAGAGCTAATCGCTCAAGTCTAATTCTCATCCGAGCTGATTTCCTCCGTTTTATCTTCGTCAACTACTTCAGCTGAAACTGAAAGCAATGCATCAGAATCCTTGTTGTCAAGAGTAGCCGGTTTCTCCGTGGTTTCTGAGTCCCTGCTCTCCTCACGGGGAGCCACCGAGTCCCTGCTTTCAAGAGGGGCTAGTTGCTCCATCAGCCCCGAATCCCTCCTCTCCTCAATAGGGGCTGGTTTCTCCATCTGATCCTCCTGGTTTCCAGTGCTCCCTTCATTGTCTAGTAGATTCTCCTGTTTCAAACCCTCATCAACACTTACGGCAGCTGCTCTGCTGCTTGTCTCAGGTGCATCATCAAATATTGGCAATGCAGAAACTGCTGGAGCTGAATTATCTGATCCAGGTAAAGTGTCTCTCTGGGAGTCAGGGTCAGTAGTATCTTTTGCAGGTGATTCATAAGATCTACTAGCCATGTTATCCACCAGAGAGGATCCAGTTCTCTGGCAAACAGGAACCTCTGGTTCGGACACACAAGTGGCAGCAATAGCTCCTTGACCTTCCACAGTCTGATGTGATTCTTCAACTGCAGGATGTAACTCATCTTGCTCATGACTGCCAGCTGAAGACGATGATCGAGAATTCAAATTAAGTGAAGGGGTGCCATCATGACTGCCATTAACTGCAGGAGAGACGGGTGAAACTTCAGTGCATGGAGGCGTCGAAGTAGTAGTGTACCCATCACATTGGCTAGACACGGTTTTGGAATGATCTACTTGAGACGTATGTTGTTGAACCTTGCAGAGTCTCCTCTTCATTGAAGTAATCCTTGGGTCCTTTGGGCGAGAAAGCCGAGGTCCTGGGGTCAGAAATGGGGGTATTGCTGGTTCTTGTTCTCCAAAAAGTAGGCACACAGATTGAGCAATTGCTGAAATTGTTGCTGGTAATTCACATTCAGGTGGCTTGGATGGGGGAGTACGTACAGCCTCCTGAAGCCAATGCGGCAGCTTGTTTGATTTTGAACTTCCAAAATCATTAGAACTCTCAAGCAAAGAATTGTTTGTGCGGTTGAGATTCATCTCAATGGGTTGTTTACCTAACATCATACGGCGCTGCATCTCGTGAAACATGTTGATCTGCCCATCTGAAACACCATGAAGAAGAATGTTCTCACGAGAAGTTGACCCTATTTCACTCTGCTGAATGGAACTATTGCCTTTTCTGTTAATGGGAAGTGAACCAATGGCTTCATTCATAAAAAGATTTGGCATAAATGGTGGGACAGGCCCAATTTCAGGTTTCTCCAACTTATCAAATGTGCTGCCAGGAAAGTCTCCACCATTAGTTGATCTATGCTTGAAATCCTGCCATGGCATCTGTGGTGGGCAGCCCTCATTAGAGTTCATGTACTTAGCAGCCTCAATATGGGGAAATCTGGACAGTATATCACCAGATCCTAACTGAATATCAGTTAAGTGGGACTGTAACTTGGGCTGTTCCATCCTAATTTTGGAAAAGTTACTTCCATTTAGTGCACGAGACATCATTGAATCAGATATTCCAGGAAACGATGCAGGGTTGGAACATCTAGTGGCTGCAGTAGACATTGGCTCCTCTATAATTTTCTGCTCCTCCAAGATCCATCTTGATGCCAGTTCTTCAGTAGTTCGGTTGTTCAGAAACTTCAACTTTGGATCTCTAAGCATGGCATCCCAGTTACCCCTTCCATGCCTACGAACTCCAATCCACAGAGCATCAAGTTCATCTTCTGACCAATAATCAAGTTTTGACCTCTTCTTTAAGAATTTGCTACTGGCATACTGAGCACGCATCATTATATTGTCCAGGACCTTCTTGTGATTTTCAGGCATGGCTGAATGCAGGGGTTGCACTGGGTTAAGACCCAGACCTGGAAGGAGGCCAGACATAAGTGATTTTTGCTTCGAAGTACCACTGATATCTGCCATGAAGTTTGGTAATAACGAATCATTGGGCAACTCTGGGACAGAATTACGAACACAATCCTTGTTAGCGCCCAATGACAAGTTGGGAAATATATCTGGTATAGACTTCATGTGCTTAAGTGGAATCTTGCCTTCTACATCAAAGCTCGGAAGACCCAGCTTCCCTTGAAATGAAGTCATGGAAGGTCCAGAATTTTCAATAAGATCACCACCCTTCCCAGATATAGGAGGAATCTGAATACAAGAACCGTGTTATTTTTCCTGTTCGAGAACTTCGTAGCTTGATTAAAGGTAATGACACGCCTTTTCTTGTTATTACATTGTACTCCCTGTCCCATTAGAAGCTTCTAATGGGACGGTGGGAGTATTACATTAAATAAAGAACTGGAAATAAGGCTTTGTGTTGCATATAGACTAATGAACGTCTCAACTTTTAGCTCTAAGGAAAATATGAACCATGTAAAGTGAGTGACTGACTAAATAAACAATTTAGATGACGGGGTATTAAAAAAAGTGGCAATGCCAAAACAGAGAAGGGGGCATACCGGATTGAAGGGGAAATAACTATCTGGGATCATGTTATTTAGCCTTCGCAAAGCCTCCTCAGATGCACCACGAAAGGTAGCCTTATCCAGAGCTGATTCAGGTTCATCTCTCTGCTCGCTTGACTGGTCAGCAGCAGGTGTTGACATCAGTTTGTTGGCTACATCACCACTAGCCCTTTTTTGCTCCTTCATGCTTGAACCACAACTCATGTTTTTGTACACGTTCATTTGATCAGCATTTGGGGCATAAAGGCCAAGTACAGGTAAGAGATGATGTTGAGCCCCTGGATTTAGGACATCAGTGGCCTTTGAATGGTGCTTGGATGAATAATTGTCTTGAGGGACTTCAGCATATCTTTTTGACCTTTTTGAGGATTGCTTCATTTCTGCAGTTGATTCACTGAAAAGTTTAGCCCCAGAGGGCTGTGATGAATTTGGTTCTTCTACAATAACCAGAGGATTTTCAGGACCATCAGCAATAGGGTTATAGGACCTCATGAGCTCTCCAAGTTTATCATCAGCGTAGGTTGTGATTGTGTGCCGCTGAGCAATCCTCTCCTTTTGTCTAGCTCGAAGCCTTCCACTGTTAAAACCAGATGTAAATCAGTACCTGAAGATGAAACTGTACATGTACAAGTGCATATAGCAATCCAGTAGAGAGCAGAAAGAGCGGGAGAAGGTGGGGAAGAGAGCATACTATTTTTCCTTCAAGGCCAGTCCAGCCACAGTATATTCTCTTTTTGGTTCATCGCCCTCATCAGAGTCCTGTATACAAATATCAGCAAATCATTGCACAACTGCATGCGTATACTGCTGGAGAATGCATGAAACAGAAGTAGCATACGAAAAGTAACAATACAGACAAATGTCTCGATAAAAAATGCTACTCAGGATTTATTAAACTCTGAAGAAATCTGATATCCATGTGAATGGTACAAAAAGCATGACTTTTCAAGCAAACAAAAATCCTACTATGCTCTAAAACAGAATCCCAATGTAGCATCTACGCCCTATATTGTCGCACATCACCACCGAAACAAAAGCCAGAGGATCAGTCTAAGATAGAATTAACTAGCTGACCACTAGTACTTCATACATGTCGTGAAAAATGCATCTCTCTGGAAGTCTTAAGAACTTGTAAGTGTTGAAAATAAACATCATTCCAGCAACCAGCAAAGCACAGGTTGTTGCTCCATTTTCTGTGATCGATTCATCAATATACTAAACTTAGCAAGTATGAATGTGAATGAACAAAAATGCACCATTTAAAATATTATTTACAGATTGTCAGAATCAAACAAAAAAATTGTATCTGGTTGAGTTGACTAAAGTATGAGCAGAAAACAAGGCATCAGTCCTTATATGATTAAAAATGTGATACATGGAAACAGCTTTTGTGTAAGGACATTGTATCTGGTTGGATTGACTAAAGTACGAGTACAGAAGAATGCATTGTATTAGAAAGAGAGAAAGTTACATTGGAATGCGAGGATGACAAATAAATTGGGAAAACTGGATGAGTGTAGAGTGAAAAGTAATATGGGACAGAGGGAGTAGCATGCAAGCAGAGAAACTTGCATTTGTGTAAGGACGTGTCATCAAATTAATCATGTCAGTGATAATAAAGCTCCCTATGCTTGTAGCATGTTCTCCCAGAACCCAACCATGCAGAGTTATCGAACAAGCAACATTGTTTTCATATACCATACCAGAAAGAAAATGAAATGTGAGAACAAAAACAAACATAGAACAAATCACCAAGAAACTAGATCAAATTGGCAAAGAACTGCTTTGAACAAGCTACAAGCACTTGTAACAGGATCTTAGTAAAATAAAGCCAGTAGGTAGTTTAGGCCATTCAATTCTGTAAACAGTTGATATATTTTCTCCACATTTTCGAGGCAAAGATCATGTAAACTGGAACTGGCCACTTAATAGTAGAGCCGGGCATAGTTAACAAAGGATCTGATAACCGAACCCTATTAACCAACAAGTTACCAGGATCTAGGCACACTTTCCTATATGACCAATTACTGGCTGCTGACTGCAAATACAGGAAATTTCAGCTTTTTGGAGAAGAATAAATGGATACGTGAAATGATCATAGTGGCATAAACTTTGCCCAAGATCCAAACATACAAGAGTTTTCTAAAACTAACAATGGATTATCTCATTCATCATACAGATATTAAGTGTAAAACTTGCCTATGTGATGTTATCAGCAAGGGTACCATACAAATACAGGAGTGGAATGTTCCTCAAAATAGTATGGCAACACATAATCCATAGACAAAAACAAAACACAATATATAGAGAATTAGATGGTTGAAATGACTTCATTTTGTAAACCACAGTACCAAAGCATTCACTTTTCTGATATTATTGGCAGGTGTCGCTTTCGTTCAAAAATGATTACCATCGTACATATGTCTAGTCAAAAGTGACACACTTGATAGCAGAGAATCAAAAGCAATGACAGACTAAAGCGACTTTTACCAGTCAGACAACTATACATGCAGCTAGTCACAAAACACTAAATCTACAATCACTATTCCCTGATACAAGCACAAGAACATGCACAACAAGCTACAGCACAAAAGTACCTCACTTAAAGCTTCACTAGGGAGTGTCGCAAAAGTTTCCCTGTAAGAAACCGCCTTCCTTAATCGTTTGCCTCGACCAAGAGATGCCTCCTCCTCGATTTGGTACTGTTCCCATCTGAAATAACATTATTTTTGCACTTAATGTTTTGCCACATTGTTAATGCACGAGAAGCACACACCTAGCAAGCACATTCATCATAACAATTACTAGAGAAACATTATCCTTCCCTTGTCTCATCAAAGTAGATATGTTTTGGCAGTGACATTTTACCAAGGTTCGAGTGAGGTTTCAATGCACATAAAGGAAGGGCCTGTTATTCTGTTAAACTGTAAATTTCAACTAGTGCATTATGCACTTATGACAAACTGGAATGGTGCCTACTTGAATATTTATTTCCCTAATAAATGGAACACCACTACGATGGCATAGAGCATACCAGTTCATAACCTGGCATGATAATTGTATAGCAGTGTTTTTCTAAACGTTCTAAGCAGCCGTTTAAATGGTCGATGGAGGGTACTCATGTTGGACTAAACGATCATTTAGACCAATTAAACGGTCATTTAGCCTGATTAAATGGCCGTTTACACTAGAAGAAGCTGGGGACCAAGAATATTCATAAAATAACACAAGTGTTTTAATTGTTTGGACAAACATATTGCACCCTCCTTGACCCCCCTGAATGATAAGACTGTCAAATTTTATCCCTGCTGTATGGTGGGAAATGAAAACAGTGGTGGGCATATATCTTATGCTCACAAGGAAATCAACAACTGAGGCCTCCTTTGTTCAACTCAGATACTCTTTAGGTGGCATCCATCCCAGATGAACTGCCCCAAAAGAATGCATACATGACAAATTTCATGCAGGTATGGTTTTGCAGGGTACCTGACACGTAAAAGTTTGTCCCATTCATTTTCTTCTACACGAGTGGTAGCACCTTGCTTTGGTTCAGATGCCTGGTCACAACCATCATTATCCATATCTAGGATATCCTCGGTACCAGGATCATCGTTTAGCTCATCGTTCCAATCTATTGACTGCTTAATGGAGAAAAGTAAAGAGATATATATTAACAAAAATCTCAAGAGATACACAATCAATTGGCTTAAAGTAAAAACTATGTCATGATAGCAATAGTATAGTATTTCACCATACAAAAGAAAATGTAACTTCTGGCACATGGACAAAAACACATTCTTGATATTTTAGTTTACCAAATATCAATAGAAAAAAATAACACCATTAGTTCAGATTAAATTACCTTAACAGTACCAAGCATATCATTATCCAAGTCGGCATCAGTGCTTTCAGCTACTGTTGATGGTAGGTCTGATCTGTCAAGCAGCTTCATGATAGCATTTTCATCCCAAACAAACCTGGTAGAACTACCAACACATTTGTCCTCGTAAACATCACCTAGGCCACCAGTTCTTCTTCTATGCTTGAAGTCAACATCAGCTATAGCCCCAGAAGCTTCATTGCTATCTTTACCATTCACATTATCGCTATTCCTGAAAAGTTCCTCGGTTCCCCAGCGAATGATATCTTCCACTTCCTTCTGAGATTCAGATTTGTTAACAAAAAGCTGATCAAGCATCAATTTCTTCTTGGCAAGCTGCAAGATACGCTCCTCAACACTAGCATGTACTACCAGCCTGTAAACTAGAAGTCTGTTTGACTGACCAATTCTGTGTGCCCTGTTCATTGCCTGTATATCTGCGTGTGGGTTGAAATCCGAATCATATATGATAACAGTATCTGCAGTTGCCAAATTAATTCCAAGACCACATGACCGTGTGGAAAGCAAGAAAACAAAGCGTGTTTTATCCTGATTAAAACGAGCAATCGCTGCCTGGCGCTCTGCCACAGATACTGAACCATCAACTCTTTCAAATGTTTTAGGACCAAATTCCCAAGTCAGATAATCTTCAAGGATGTCAAGAAGTTTTGTCATCTGAGAAAAAATAAGGACACGGTGACCATCCTTATGTAAAATTTTAAGCATAGAGTGCAACAAAGTTAACTTTGCAGAAGCCTTTATGCGCATTTCATGCAGAAACTCTGGAGATCCAGATTCAGGTTCAGTTCCAGGAATAAGATAAGGATGGTTGCAGACTTTACGAAGCTGCATTACAATGTTCAGCAATGACTGATGAGCACCACCTTTGCCAATGTTGCGCAGTACTTGGTAATTCTTTGTAAGCATAGCTCGGTAGTATTCCGCCTGGATTGATGTCAATTCAACAGGTACTGTTCGCTCCGTCTTGGGGGGGATATTCTGCATTGCATCTTTCTTCAGTCTACGAAGCATATGTGGTGCTACAAGTTTTTTCAGTTCCTCTACTTTTTCTGCCGTCGTAAGATCATTAAACTTCTCCTCAAATGATGATAGAGAAGGGAAAGAAGCAGGCTGTAAGAAATTCAGTAAGTTGTACATTTCACCGATGTTATTCTGTAAGGGAGTTCCAGTCAACAAAACCCTATGCTGAAAAGATAATGAATTAAGCAAACTAAAGAGTTTGCTGCTAGAATTCTTCAGACGGTGTCCTTCATCAACTATAAGAACTTCCCATGAGACAGAACGAAGATATGCAGCATCCACAAGCACCATTTCGTAAGTGGTGAGCAAAACATTGAACTTGTGTGACCTTTTGGTTTTACCTATCTGGCCTGCATCACCCGCATGCCATTCATATTGGCGAATGATAGACCTTGCTCTTGCAGAACCATGATACTCCACAACATTTAAGTGAGGAGCCCAAGATGCAAATTCAGCCATCCAGTTGGGCATAGTCGAAAGAGGAACCAGAACAAGACATGGTAAATTAATCTTAAACTCACAACATAGGGATGATAGAAAAGCACAAGCTGAAACCGTTTTTCCAAGACCCATCTCATCAGCAAGGATAACATTTTTTGACCTATACCAACATTTACGTAGCCAGTTCAATGCTTCCAGTTGATGAGGAAAGAGCATGCCTCCCTGAAGTTCTTTTGGTTGATCAACCAACACATTAAGCTCTTGGCGGTTTCTTCCATTTGCAAAATTGCCTATCATATCCTTATCCAAGACCTGGGATTCAAATGTTTTGAACTGAGTGACCAAATGGGTATATTGCATCACAGTAGGTTCATCCAATCTTTCCCAAGTGCATTCATCATAGGGAAGACCACACCATTTGATCAAAGCCTCTTCTACATTATCTACAGAAGTACGTAGAGCAATAACTCGTTGTGGCACACACCACTGTTCCTTACAGATGTTTATCAAACTTGTCCCATATTTTGCTTTGTAATTTTCTAATTTTCTTTTTGCTAAAATTTTCAATTCAGATTCAGAAATCCAGCTGTTATGGATGTTCGATTTTCCAACCCATTTGACCAAAAACTCGTACCCAATGCCACTGTTGTCATTTCCTGAACTTTCTTCTATGTTTCCATGCAATTTATTTTCAGCTGCTTGTTTAGTATCAGCTCTGGAAACAGAACGTTTGGTATCATCTTTTTCTGCTTTGATGTCAGATGCTTTCTCATCTTCACCGTTTATGGAAGCTGACTCCATACTTTCACGAGAGTTATCGTTTCTCTCCTTTGCAATTTCTTCATTGTCCAAATGATTATCACCATCATGATTTGATGATTCATCAGCACATACATCCTCCACTAAACCATTGCTAGAAGACTGTATTCCATCATTAAATCTATTTGAAATATCATGGCTAGTTTCTAGTTCACTAGACACATAAGAAGGGACCATGTCATCTAGCTGCAAATTAGACTCATACTGCTTGGATGAAGCTTGGGATGGTGGGTTGATTTGGCTTGTCTGAAGCCGGCAGCCTAGGATGCGATCAACCTAAAAACAAATAAATGCATTTTGATAATCAAATGACAAAAATGATGGGATAAAACAAAGAGGAGAGTGGAGACAATGATACGGAAAAAGTGCATGCATAAATACTGTAGGCAACTCATGCACATTGCATATCAGTGATAGTAGATAACTGCCATAACCAACCTGCTGATCCCCATGTTGAGTCAATGTTGTGTCGCCTACCGCCCCCATCTCCTGCACAATTTTCATGTATATCAAAGGGACCTGAGCATATGACCCTTGAAAAATTACTGTGCTAGTACATTGAATAAGAGTGCATGAACCCATCATGGATGAATGGAAATTGTTGCTACAGACTGGCAGCCGAAGACAAGTACCAAAAAGGTGCACCCAAGAACAAAGCTCATAATACATGGAGAAGAGGTGGAGGTGAGGGGAGGGGTATGCTATCAAGCCAGATCTGTTTTCAAGAAGAACAAAAGCAGCTCTTTTCCTTTTGGTTGCATGCTATTAATGACAAGCAACAATGTCAAGGTAAACAAGATGATCTAAAGAAGCAAAGAAACTTGCTTTGAGCTAATGGCGAGAAGAAGCACTATATGATACCGAATTTATTCAGTTCATCTACAAAATAAAGGTTAAAAATTAAAAAAAACATAGCTTTGAGCTAATGGCAAGAGAAAATGTGTCAATTCTAACTAAAAAGAAGGATCAGCTGATATAAAAGAACATAGTGCACGTACAAATGTCAGCTAGACAAGAATACAAAAACAAGATAATTTCTATCATGAACAAAATAGCATACTATTGTATCCACCAAATTGCAACAATGAGGAAAAGGCATTCAGGAACATTTTCAGAAAGGATATTGAAATTGTACTTGCTAACTGAATATTAGCACATATAGTGTTTGTTTGAATACCTCAGAGTTCTTTCTATCAACAAACTTCACTTTCTTTTTCCCTTTCTTGGTACTAGATATAGGTGTCCTTCCATCCAACTGTTTTCTTTTTTGTGGTGATTCACTGTTATCAAGAGATGTTGATGGTTCCGCTGAGGAAACACTGTCATCATCTGACATTGCATATTTGCTTTTTTTGGCAGCAGATCTTTTACTGTCTCTCTGGCTATTTTGCCTCTTGCTTTTAGATTTATCTGGGGACAAGTCCATGGGGCTTGGATGTTTCTTCAGTTTCAAAGCACTTCCACGTTTCTCAAGTTTCTCTTCTGAAGGTTCACCAACAAATTCTGACTTCAAGGGCTGAGAATTTGTAGATAACTCCTTGGTAGAGCGCTTCTTTATATGTACAATCAGTGGCTTCTTTTTCACAACTTCGTTGTTCTTTATACCAGGATCACCCCCCTTTACAGTACCACCACATGGCTGTTTTCCTTGTTCGTTTGATCCACTTTTGTCTTGTGTGGAGCTCCGAGTCTTAAAGGAGATTTTAGTCTGCGAAGGTGGACTATCTGATGCAGTGATTGCATGCATCCTCTTTGTTCTTTCATGTTTAGAAGTTTCCGCATCTGTATTACTAGAGAGCTTCAAGCTACCTTTCTTTTGACGGCATCTTGGACAATACCATTTCCCAGTTGGTGGACGCTATATTGAAAATGGAATGCAAAGAGATAAAAAAAAATTGTCAATATAATGAAAATAAATAGCTTGCAAATCAAGTATAGCAATGATTCAAACCTTAAGAGGAGGAGTGAGGCATTCCAAGTGGTATACTCGCGGACAGCTATCACAACACAACAAACTGCCACCAAGATCACATTCTACACACTCAAAGAAATACTGAAGGAGCAAAAGTAATATAGATCAGTAGACTTGAAAAAGACACAACAAAGGTCATAAAGTAATGAAGAAAAACAGTAAGTGTATAAACATTGAACTTGCAATAGTATTGTAGTTGTTGTATTTATCGATGCAATTGCTCTGCTAGAATTCAGTATCAATAAAAGAATTCATCTTTCAAAGTGCAGTTGCTGTGTCTGTCCAATAATTACTAAGATGTGTAACTTTAATATAAGTGATCACATGCATCTAGAACCAAATGGCATCATAAGTTCACATGTTGATAAAACATGCACTTCTGTATGAGAATTTTCACTTGGATTGCCAGTAGTTTGGCAAATAATTAAACTATTAAATTCCCAAATAATTCACACATCTCTTGTACAATGACCACATTATAAAATCATTATATTCTTTTGCTTGTATTCATATTGTGGTACAACATATAGTGCATCCCAAATAACATCTGCATGAAAGACTAATAGGTAAAATACAATTGAAAATGTATGGGATGAGAAACTCACCCCATCATGCCCTCTTATCTTCTTGGCTGATGGAGATATGTTAGTGTCATGCTTCAACTTCTTTTTTGTGGAACCATGGCTAACGGGAGATTCTGATGTTGGTGAGGTAGCCTCATTCTCATTAGATGGGCTAACTTTCAACTTGCTCCTTTTCCTTTTGTATCTTGAACCCCAATTTCCATCTGCTGCACTATCACATAAAGAACTACTCTCCTTCATCGTCAGAGCACTTGGCTTACGGGCATACTGCAGTCACTACAAGGAAGAATTTACATTTCTTCATTAGTAGCCTAACTCAAAATAGACCACTCATACTTGCATAAGCTAACTTTTGTCTACTATTATCTAATACATATGTCATCACAGTACAAGCCAAAATTTGCAAATGAGATCGAACAAAGCCTAGTAAAGCATACGAACACTCTCGAGTGCTGATGTGCTAGAATGATGGATGTTTGAAGTCTATTTTGCTAGCAACATCTATGATGTCCTCATGTTAAAATGTAGTACTAATAATGAACAGATGTACCTAAATGAACATAACTATCTGTTACAATTAGTCAACAAACAATTATAGACAGACATATATATCACATATGCGTTATAGCAATCAGGCTTCTGTTTGCCAATGTAACACACCCGAATCAGGGTGTAACACAGTGTAGAAAACAAATCGTTGTTTTATCATGAAGCAAACCCGTATATGCAAGCCAAATGACAGAAAATAAAAGTCCACACAGAACAACTGGATGTCCCTTGTAAATTTGTCAGTATCACATAGATAACCAAATTAGAACTTTATATACAAAGGCAGAAGCTAATAAACAACCAAATCACATAATAACATCTGCATAATCCTTCCCCCCCCCCCCCCCCCAAATAATCTATACACAGCTACCCACAATAACTCATCTGCATGCTACATCGCTTCCAGAACTGCACGAACGTTCTGTGATTTGGTTATTTAAACCCATATGGTGAACCTGCACATAGCGCTTTACTTGCAGTAGACCCAGATCATGACAGTCGCAGATATCACTATAACACATTACCAGATGCTACTTGTCAATGCCATGCTTCACTTCATGCACTGAATCTACCTAAATTAGCTTCTAACTGCATCCAGACCTTAGTGCAGAAACCTAACGAATCAATGGACTAGCACTCAGCAAACAGAGAACGAGCTTCCAATCAGACCATGCATGCAAGCAGCAACATCACACCTCGCAGAAGCACTGATGTTTCTTACACAGGCTGAAACAGTAAACGCCTACGACCAGCACCGACGCCCAAATCCGAATCTCCAACCTAAACCCCCGACTCCATCCGCGGGCAAAGCCACTCCGCAACAAAATCTCGGATAAAATCCCATAAACCCCCAAAAAACGCGAAGCAGAGATCCCGCCTCACCTCCCCGTGTCGCCGAATCGAAGCCCAATCCACCGAGGCGGCGGCGGATCGTGCGCCTCGGGAGTCCACGGGTTGTCGGCGGCGAGTCCTACGAGGCGGCGGCGGCGGCGGCGCTGGGCGGAGAGGGGAGGGCGAGGGCGAGGGAGCTAGGGCAGGGAGGCGAATGGGGAACGGAGGCAGGGGCAGGAGAGCGGCGCAGCTATCGAGGGGCAGGGGGCACCCGTCGCATCGGGGGGTGTGGAGGGGGAGCGGGGGCGCGTGACGAGAGGCGGGCGCTGAGGGCAGCAGTCAGGCAGGCAGGCAGGGCAGAGCGCTTCACGCGTCGCTTTCGGCTGCCCACCCCCGGGGACAGTGGGTGACATGCGGGGCCCTCGGGCGGCAGAGGGGACACGTGGGGGCGGGCTGCGCGGGAGTGGGCGCCGCGCGTTCCGCGGTGGCGTGAGACGGCGGGCTGGCGGTGGGTGGCCGCGGCCCGCTCGCCCGCCGTGGCCGCAGCCGGGGGCGCCGGGATCGGGGCGGACGACGGATCATTCGCGTGGGATGGGAAGCGAGCAGCGCGCGGATTTTCTCCCGGATTTTATAGGTTTGCAGGCGGTTTGAGCCTCGGCAGAAAGAAGATGATGACGAGTTTGCCCGGGCTTCGCTTCGGTTCTGTTCTTGCGCTTTTCGAGTAACTTTTCTCCGTTGCCTTTCCTCGTCGTTAGTTTAAAAACTCTCTGGGCTTTAATAAAGGCAGAATGGAATGTATGTTGATTTGGGGGTTGACTGAACATCGTTCAAACTGTAGTTTATTAACGATATAAGGTCAGCTGTAAGTCAACACTTATATTTTGAAAATGTCTTTCATTTCAGAATTTACATAAACTTGAATTTCTCTGCAAATTTTACGGACAATTTCAAAATGGTGGGAATATGTACATGTCATTCCTTATTTATTATAGTATTTTACATCATAGGTTTGATCTATCAGAGTAAGACCGTCCTAACGGTATTGCATTAAGAAAAAAAAAATCTCACAGAGGTCTAAAATTTTTTTAAACTCACTCCCTCTGATATGGGGACCATCAACTTTGCAGTGCATGGGCCACGGCACCGACTCAACAAAAGTTCTTAACCACATGTTTTGATTTTAGAGAAAGACGAGCAATTTTTTTTGATATAGTGCTACAAGTAAAACCTCCGGTGGATAAGGTAGCACTCAGTTGCCTTACCACCGAGTTGTTAGCTCGTTCGTATCACCAGTTTAGTCATGTATAGTATGTTTACATATATTAAGTCAAATTTTATATTCATCGAGTTACAAAAACTTGTTACATTGTCCAATCAAATGGTATTTATTTCGGTTTGGAGGAAACATGTTTATGTGATTTTATAGCTACAAAATAAAAATATTTGAAAAAATACATAAATTATTATTTTTATAAGTGATCAGCTCATCATCATGCACGAAGAAAGGTCACTAGTTAGTAAAGGAAACTATTGGGAAGTTGTAACTCTGTTTGAAAGCGATGTTATAGTGTTTTTTTTAGGGCAACGATGTTATAGTGTTATGCATAACCTTTTACATAACAAGAAAATATAGTGACATCTTTTCGTACCCTTGCTATCATTGCACTATAGCCCAACTCGTTGTAAGATATTTTACCAATGTTGTTTCGATATACTTTTAAACTATGGATCACATTTTAAACAAGTACTGTATATAGCTTTAAAAAAGATGTAAAATGTCGACAAATTTTGCTACTACCACTAACACTTCGCTAATAGATGGCGTCACTTGATGTATAGATAATTATAAAGTACGTAGTGAAATAAAATAAACATTTTATTCTTGCCACTAACAGTTGCAATAAAGACTCTGTTGTTGTTGTGAGTAAAATAAAATGACAATATAATTGGGAATTAACTTGATCAAGATAGAGGAGAACAATTGGTCAAATATGTTGTTTATCAATGCAGAAAGGACATTTAGCACAAGTGAAGGTGAAACAAAAAACAAGATGTTTTACAAAACTATATTCGAAAGAAAGTTTAGGTCAGCCCTTACCCTGCCAGGCCGTTAGACTTGTGCACTTGTGCTAGTTGGTGGACATGACACCAAGCAGGCAAGCACTACCAGCAGAAATTAAGCTTAGCTGGCTATAGGTGCGTGCCAATCCGGGCAGTCCCCACACCGCACGCCATGCTTCCAATTCCAAATTCCTCTCTTCATTTTCATCAGAGAAAAATTGAGAGATTTAATAAAATAGAACTCTACCGGATGGACATTATTTAAATAGGACTCTTTCCACTGTCCTTAACTATATAGAACTCTCCTTATTGTCTATCAATTATTTAGGACTATATATGTTACATAGACAACTTTTGTATAGATGACATGAAAAAATAGTGTGAAATGACATTTTTACCTCTAACTCTCTCTACCATCATAGCTAGCCATATCGACGCAACCAACTAAGAATGCCGCCTCTGGACCCCGCGCGCTCCTCTCTCCCATTTGTCCTGCCCTTGCTGCCGTCCACCACGTCGAGGCAAAAAGCGTCGCCGCCACGCGCACCATCAAATTGGCTCCCGCACACTACCCATGATGTCGTGTCGCTCCTATCACGAGCTCAATGGTGAATACCGTGGGCCTCATGCACAGGGCGAGGTGGAGAGAGAAGCCCGCGGAGTCCGGATACGGCATTTCTAGATGGTTGCGTCAATATGGCTAGCTATGATGGTAGAGAGAGCTAGGGATAAAAATGTCATTTCACATCATTTTTCCACGTCATTCATATAAAAGTTGTCTATATAACATACATAATCTTAAATAATAAATAGATAATGAAGAGATTTCTATATAGTTAAGAACAATAAAGAGAGTCCTATTTGGAGAGTGTCCCATCCGGTAGAGTCCTATTTTATTAAATCTCCCGAGAAAATTGGGCCCCACCTGTCACGCGCATCCTTTCGTGGGTGGACTCGGCAGCACAGGTCCACGCCGTGCAGGCGCATAGGCATCGGTGAAGGCAGCGCGATGGTGGCTCGTCGGTTCGTGGTCCGGCAGGGCCCCGCCGGCGCCGGCGAGGGGGAAGCGGAGGAGCACGAGGTGGAGTACGACACGGACCACGGCATCGACGTCCTCCGCCTCCAGATCTTCTCGCTCACCTCCGTTCCGCCCGACGACCAGAAGGTCCGATTCCAGCCCCAGCTCCGCGCCTCCGCCCAGACCCGTAGCCGTCGCCGCGGTCTGGGCGCCGCTGTTCTGCTCCCTGATCCCCTTCTCTGATGCCGTGCGCGTGCTCGCAGATCGTAGTGGAGGCTGATGGGTCCGTGGTGGACGATGGCACTGACCTGGAGGCCATCTCCGAGCGCCTGCGCCTCTTGGCCGTCGGCGAGGAGGAGGGTGTCGCGGACATAGCGGCGGAGGCGGCGAGGGCGCAGGAGAAGTCCGACGAGGAGCTCGCGAGGATGCTTCAGGTGCGAACTCGTTGTTAACATCCCTCGTCACTGATGGCTTCCTGCTTTGTTTTACTTTGATGGCCCGAACAAAAAGAAGATAAAACTTGGGGCAGCTACAACTTGCATTGCTTTGCAAAATTGCTGTAAGCTGGCATGGGCACTTCAATTAGAATTAACCTGCACTTCTGTTGCACTGTCGTCTGCATCAGAATTGTTGATGGTATTTAGAATTGGATCGTGTGTTTGGATTCCTGAATTCTATTTGCTTATTGGTTTCAGTCTAGATATTGT
Organism: Eleusine indica; assembly: GCA_030378355.1. NCBI lineage: Eukaryota > Viridiplantae > Streptophyta > Magnoliopsida > Poales > Poaceae > Eleusine > Eleusine indica. The sequence goes on from CM059500.1 coordinate 35,789,616, forward strand.
TTGAATCAGGGTGGGTGGGTTTGTATGTGGACTCGATACAGTGTTCATTGGGTCGCTTCATATTTGATTCGGGAGTCAGGTGGACGTTTCACTGGACCTTCACAGCTTAGCTTGTGTCGGAAATTTTATACTGTTTCAATTGTTAAATATTTGTTTTGTTTTATTGTGCATTCTTGGAAAGATTCCTCAAGTGCTCTCCACAATGTACGCAGTCTTGGCGTCCACATTGGTTTCAGCATTGCATATGCACTAATCAGATTATATGAGGGCATACAACTTTATTAGCAAGGAGAAGCGTAAAAATCACTCGGCCGTTGGGCTAAAACCATCCCCACAGTATTGTATTGGAAGAGAGCTCAATCAGAGCCCGGACAAGAAAGGTCACAAAAAGTAGCCCCACAGCGGCCAGCGCGAAGGTCTGCCTGTGTTGATTAGATCTTTACCCATGCTTTGGTCTCCGCCCGTACATGAGGATCTGCCTCCCACAGGGCAGTCCAAATCCAACTATAAATCTCTACTGGCCATGGTTAAACTTCACTAGCAGCCTAGGTTCAGTGAATGCTTGATTGCCACAGGTCTCATCTCATCTTACCCAGCAAGATTAGTGTGCAAAAATTTTGTTTGGTTCCCTTCTACCTCCTTGCTCACCTCAAGTTGCCTTGCTTTTGAAACAACCAAACTGTCTGTCATCCACTAGCAACACTTTCTTGTCAGAAAGGAATTTTCCTTGCTGCCTCATCACCTCAGAGTTGCAAGTGTTGTTTGTTGTGTCACAAAATTAGAGTAACTCCTTTTTCCTCAAACGTGTAGGAGACTGTGTGCCATAGTATTAAGATAAGAGGGGATACACAAAACACCCAATAAAAGAAAAAAAAAAGAATGAAAATGAAGAAACTCCTCATTTAAATATTTATCCCCAAGGGAAAAAAAAGTAACTCAAAAGAAATAGCTATTACCGTTCATACCAGAACTTCACCTCTTGAAATTTTCATAGGCGGAAGAAGAGGCACTTCTATTACAACAATACACTGTGCGTACTGATGGTGGAGAGGTGTTCAGACAAAGAGTTGAGCCTTACATGAACCAGGTTCTGATGGTATGGAATAACGATGTTATTCATTTAGAAGCCATTGCTTATTTTATAGGTTTTTTATCTCATGTTCTTGAAAGTGAACATATTTTGTGATGTAGTATGAAGATCCAGCGCGACAAGAGGCAGCAAGGAAGACGGTTCCAATAAATGAGTTACAGGAGAAGGCACTAGTTTCACTGGCCAAGGTTTCTCGTTCTGTTTCTGCATCTGTTTTTTTCTTCGCATTTTGTTTCTTTTCCCCCTTATATCTCATATTCTGACATGTTGTTTTTGTTGTTGTTGTTGTTTGTATCTCATATTCTGACATGTCATGTGTTTTTGAGTAACTGATTATGTTTCCTTGGGTATAAGTTAGGCTATGGTTACAAATTAGTATGTTGCATTCTTTGTTTGAAGACATGAATGTTTAGTAATTCTTACAAATGATTCTTTAGTAGGAAGGGAACTTCAGTCCTTCACAAGAAGAAGAGGATCATGGCTTTCTATTGCAATTGCTTTTCTGGTTTAAGCAATCATTCAGGTCACCGAAATTCATGCTTTCTCAGTCATTTACTTTTAACCTACCACCCACATTTATGTGAATTTGTACTTCCGTCCAATTATTAGTGTTTGTTTCCTGGGCCTAAAGTGCTAAAGTTTAGCACAAGGGAAACGAACAGGTGTGCTAAAGTTTAGCACAAGAGAGAAAAAGTGGCTAAAGGGGGGGGGGGGTCTAAACTTTAGCCCCCCAAGAGGTGCTAAAGTTTAGTTCAAACTTTAGGTGCTTAACTTTAGCACCTCATGGAAACGAACAAATGTTTTTATACTCCTCAACAAACTCACATCACCATAGCTCTCAAAACCAGTGAAAATAACCGCTCGGGCTCTCAAAACCAGTTCAAACAATAGCAGAAAAGATAGTCATTGAGTTGGCATGCCATTATGGCATTATACTTCGCTAAAAAATGCAAAACAATTACCCTTCTCTCTCTTATATGCATAGACACGTGTGCACAGTGTGTAATCCACATTGATGCCATACTTATGCTTCACTCCACCCTCAGCAGGGCATCATGCCATTGTGCTGATCACAAGCAGCTCCAAAGCAAGCACCAAGGTGTTTGCTAGTTTGGCCACAGTCTGGACCACATAATAATTGAGGAGGTTGGCTAAGTCGGCAGCATAGTGGTGTTAGGCTAGTTGCAAAGTACATATGCGAAGTAGAGCTCTGCAAGTATTTTTCTATTCTAATTTTGAGCAGCAAATTCCTATCAATAGCATTGATTCATTGAGTATTAGAGCGGTCAACAATTGGAACTAATGAAAAACTCTTGTTAACTCAGTACAGAATTGGCTAGATGGCCTCGCCTAATCCTCTCCTCCCCCCCTCCCCCTGATGGGTGCCTTTGTATAGCTCAAGGCTGACCCTTCAGGCTTATTTTCTGGTTTGTACAGTTGTCCTTCCAGGACTTTTGCTTTGCTTTTATTAATATATAATGTAAATACCACAGTAGGGGTTCTCCCCTACTGTAATTCCCTCAAAATAAAAAAAAAACCCCTGGATCTACCACATACCAATTAATTTCCTGTAGTACAATATGCTGATGATACCATTCTAGTAATGGCTGCATCTCAGAGAGAGTTATTTTGCCTCAAAGGACTGTTGCAGACCTACAGTCAGTCTACAGGCCTAAAGGTTAACTTCAGCAAATCATGCATGTTGCCAATAAACATCTCAAATGAAAAGGTCACTCAACTGGCTGGGGTGTTTGGATGTCAGTTGGGTACCTCCCCTTTCACCTACCTAGGTCTACCTATGGGAACAACGAAACCTAAAGTGGAAGATCATGCCCCACTCGTCACCAAAATAGAAAGGAGAATCTCTTCAACAGTCTCTTGGCTGACAATGGCAGGCAGAGCCACATTTGTTGACATTGCAGTTTCTTCAATGCCAATTTACACCATGTGCACAATTAAAATGCATGCAACAAATGTAAACACAATAGATAGAGCCAGAAGGCATGGGTTGTGGAGGGGAACAGATGTGGCAGGAAAGGGCAAACCCTTGGTAGCCTGGAACAAAGTGACAACACCAAAGGACAGAGGAGGACTTGGATTAAAGAACCTCAGAATAATGAATGACTCATTGCTCCTGAAACACCTGGACAAACTATATAACAAGGCTGAAATACCATGGGTACAACTGGTTTGGCATACAAATTATGCAGATGGCCAAGTTCCCCATGCTGCCAAGGAAAGAGGATCGTTCTGGCTAAAAGATGTGATGAAGCTATCTGATCACTTCAGGGGTATTGCAGCAGCAACAGTGGGGAAAGGGGACACAGTTCTGCTATGGGCTGATGTGTGGAATGGAAACTATCTGGCACACAAACTACCCAGATTATACTCCTTTGCAAAGAACAAGAAAATTTCTGTTGCACAATTCATCAATACCCCAGATATCCAACACAACTTTCACATCCCTTTATCAGCCCAAGCAATGCAAGAACTTCGGAGCCTAAATGAAATCATAGCACAGCCCAATCAACATCATCACGAAAAGGACAAATGGTCATATATATGGGGATCTGACAAATACACATCCAACAAATATTATGGCCTCAATTTCAAATCCATCAATCCTCCAGCCCCATTCCAGTGGATATGGAAGACAAAAGTCACAAAGGAAATCAAAATCTTCATCTGGCTACTATTCAAAGACAGACTGAACTCCAGAAACTTGCTAAGAAGAAAGAACTACAAGCTGGAAGAGGATGACTACACTTGTGTCCTATGCAGTCTTAACACTGAAGAATACACATATCATCTCTTCTTCCAATGTCCATTCAGTACTGCTTGCTGGTCCTTCCTTGGTATCAATTGGGACCATGATCTACAGTTTTTTGCAACCATTCAAAAGGCAAAAGCTCAATGTCAGCATAAGTTCTTCATGGAAGTGTTCTCTATTGCAGCTTGGCAGATTTGGAAGCAAAGAAATGACATGATCTTTAGAAACACAGCGCCTTCCTTCCAATCCTGGAAAATTACCTTCATCTCAACAGTTAAGCTAAATATGTACAGATTAAACACAGAAGATAGGTCTTCAGTACAGAACTGGCTAGATTCCCTCCCCTATTTCTCTTCTTAGGCAGCTTACTACACGTTGAGGGTTGGTGTTGTTAGGGATAATGGATGATTGTATTATCCAAGGGGCAAAGGCCCAAATATATACATGTACAGGTTAGGGAATATGCACAAAGGCCCCTCATAGACTGGGGACTCACACACCTTACATATACCTAACACCCCCCCTCAAACTCAGGGTGGATCACCAAACACTGAGTTTGGAAAAAGAAGAGAAAACACCAAAACACTCCCCCCGCAAACTCAGGGTGGGTCAACAACACTGAGTTTGGAGAGATAGAACTTGTGACGAGCTCCGGTCTGTGCCTTCGTGAGTAAGTCAGCTAGCTGGATCTCGGAAGGAACATACCGAGGAGCAACCACACCATCCTGTACCTGTGCCCGGGTGTAGAAGAGATCAACACCAACATGCTTGCTAAGCTCATGCTTCGCAGGATCACGAGACATGCTGAGAGCACCAGTACTGTCAGACATAACAGGAGTAGGCATCTGAGCAGAAACACCAAAGTCCTCTAGCAACCACCGCAACCAAGTGACCTCAGCTGTCACAAGAGCCATAGCACGTAACTCAGCCTCTGCACTAGAACACTCAGCCTCTGCACTAGAACGAGAAACTGCTGTCTGCTTCTTGGTCTTCCAGGAAATGAGGGAGCTCCCAAGAAACACACAAAAGGCAGACAAAGAACGGCGACAAGAGGGGTCACTAGCCCAGGTAGCATCACAATATGCCTGAAGCTGAAGCGAGCTGGTGCGTGAAAAGAACAGACGACGAGAAATGGTCCCACGAAGATATCGAAGAACACGGAGTAGGTGGGTGTAGTGTATCTGAGTGGGAGCAGACACAAACTGACTCAGGATATGCACAACATGCGAGATGTCAGGACGAGTAACACCAAGGTAGCCAAGACTACCCACAATGTGACGATAGCGAGTAGGATCGGGGAGAGGCTCACCATCACCAGCACGAAGCTGAACATTAAGCTCCATGGGAGTCTCAACAGTACGGTCATCTGTGAGGCAAGAACGATCAAGAAGATCCTGGATGTACTTCTCCTGAGAGAGATAGAAGCCCTCAAGAGTAGAGGACACCTCAATACCAAGGAAGTAACGAAGAGGACCAATATCAGACATCAAGAACTGCTCACTCAGACGGGCCTTAACAAAGACAATGTACTCAGGATCATCTCCAGTAATAATCATATCATCAACATAAAGGAGAAGAAGTGTCCGACCACGAAAGGAAGTGTGAACAAAGAGAGCAGGGTCATGGTCGCTAGCAGCGAAACTAGCAACAAGAACAACAGAAGCAAAGCGCTGAAACCAAGCGCGAGGTGCCTGCTTAAGGCCATAGAGAGAGCGACGAAGGCGACAAACCATACCCTCGGGAACAGAATACCATGGTGGTGGCTGCATATACACCTCCTCAGCCAACTCACCATTAAGGAAGGCATTCAAGACATAAAGCTGAGAGATGGTCCATTGACGGATAGAGGCAACAGCAACAAGAGTCCGAACGGTGGTCATGTGAGCAACCGGAGCAAAGGTCTCATCATAGTCACGACCCTGCTCGTGCTGAAAACCACGAGCAACTAGGCGGGCCTTATAGCGCTCAAGGGAACTATCAGAGCGAGTCTTGACCTTGTAGACCCACTTGCAAGTGATAGGACGGACACGAGGGGGAAGAGGAACAAGATCCCACGTGCCGGTCCGCTTAAGAGCAGCAATCTCCTCAGCCATAGCATATTGCCACTCCTGATGACGAATGACATCACGATAGGTGGTAGGCTCAGGAAGAGTAGTAGCAGAATAAACAGAGGGTGAGTAGAGCTCAGGAGGCCGACGAATACGATCGCTGCGTCGAAGAGAGGGCTCAGGAGAAGAGTCCTCAGGGAAGGTGTCAGTAGAAGAAGGCAAAGAAGTCTTATCAGAGGAGGGTGGTGGTGGCTGAGTAGAAGGAGCACGTCGGGTATAGACCTGCATCACTGGAGGCTTGACGGAGTAGTCAGGCTCCGAAAGAGGTGGTGGTGGTGGCTGGGTGGAAGGCGTTGGCGGCGGCGGTGGTGGTGCGGGGTAGGTGCTGACCAAGGAGGCATCTGGCAAGATCAGAAAAGAAAAGAGGATCGACCAGAGAAGCAGTGGACGTGTCTAAAGAGGGAGGAGGATAGTAAGGGAGAGACTCATCAAAAACAACATCCCGAGACACCCTCATGCACTGAGCAACAGGATCCCAACAACGATAACCCTTATGCTCAGCACTGTAACCTAGGAAAACGCACCGGACAGACTGAGCGGTCAACTTTTTGTGCGCTTTCGGGGCGAAAGAAGCACATAGCATACGCAACCAAAGAGACGAAGAACAGAGTAATCCGGTGTCTTGTCAAGGAGGCGCTCAAAGGGGATCCCACCTTGAAGGGTAGAAGAAGGCTGAATGTTCACCAAATAATTAGCAGTAGAAACAGCCTTGGTCCAAAATTGAGGGGGGACAGAAGAAGCAATCATAAGAGCACGAGCAGCCTCAAGAAGGTGACGATGCTTGCGCTCAGCAACACCATTCTGAGCGTGAGCACCCGGGCAGGAAAACTGAGCAAGGGTACCCTGATCAGAAAGAACCTGACGAAGGGCTTCAGAAATATACTCTCCCCTAGAATCCGCGTGAAAAACACAAATAGAAGTGTCAAAATGAGTGCGAATCATAGCAGAAAAGGTCTTATAAATGGGCAAAAGCTCATTGCGATGCTTCATGAAGTAAATCCATGTATAGCGAGAATAATCATCAACAAAGATAACATAATGACGATGTCCTCCTGTATACATCAGTGTGAACAAGATCAAAAGGACGCTGTGACACAGACTCACTAGAAGGATAGGGAAGCTGTATCTGCTTTCCCAAACGACATCCCTGACACTGATGTAAAGACTCACGACCTGAAACAGATCCTAAAAGACCTCGACTGATCATGGTGGAAAGGCGAGAGCCACAAATATGACCCAAGCGATGATGCCACTGAGCGAAGGAGGTCGATGAAGAAGCAACAACAGCAGAACCGGGACGACTGGTCGACGTAGCGGAAGAAAGTTGTAGCCAGTCAAGCTCCCATAAGCGCTGAGAGTCACGACACCGAGGGCCAGTACCAATCAGCTGACCCGTGCGACGTACCTGAACATAGCAAAAGTCAGGATCAAGAATGACACGACAACCATGATCAGTAAGTTGGCCAACAGACATAAGCTGTATGGTTAGATCAGGAACACAGGAAACATCTGGGACAGAAAAAGAGTCAGATAAAAGAGTCTCGAGCCCGAGAACAGGAAGAGAAGAACCATCAGCAGTGTGAGCAAAACGAGAAACCGATGAAGGAACAATAGAAGAAAGACACGAACGATGGGGAGTCATATAAAAAGAAGCTCCGGAGTCAAGGATCCATGGCTGAGTACCTGGTGTGGTGGCGGGAGTAGGGTGTGCAGATGGCTGAGTCACAGAACCAACAACGCCAAGAGGCTGTGCAGACGGCTGAGTCACATAACCAACAACTTCAAGAGGCTGAGAAGCAAGCAAGCGACTGAGAGCCCTGAGAACCTCCTGAGTGTCAGGTCCAGAGGGGCTAGCCCCTCTGAGAATCTCCAGAGGTAGAACCACCAGTCTGAGGAGAGCGACGAGCCCAAGACTTCTGCTTATCCTTCCTCTTCTTGTAACAGCAGGACTCAACATGGCCGTCCTTGTCACAGTACTTGCAGTGAAGGCCACCGCCCGCACTGCCCCCCCGGCCCCCACTACTCCATGAAGAAGGTGCCGGTGGTGTAGGCAACACTAGAGGAGTGGAGGGACGGGTGGACGAAGACCGAGCAACAAGAGCTGAGGAGTACTGTAGAAGGCCGGCGTCCAGAAGGCGAGTCTCCTCATCACAAACATCTCTGAGAGCCTCTGTCAGGAAGACACATAGGTGCCGGGCAAGTAGCTGAGCACGAAGAGGCTCAAACTCTGAACGAAGCCGAGCAAGAAGTCATAGGTACGTCGCAGCTCAAGTGCCTTCTGCTGACCCCGGCAAGACTGACAGGTATCCGGAGACAGCGGAGGGCCAAGAGTATGAAGCTCACGCTAGACAGCCGACAACCGAGAGTAGAGATCCTTCACTGTCCCATCACCCTGAGAAATCAAGTGCTCACGTCGGATAGCAGCAATATAGGTGGACTGCTCAGAAGGCTCATAGTGCTCCCTGAGGTAAGCCCACATCTGCTGTGCAGACTCAAGCTCCACAACACCAGCCAAGATATCATCAGTCATGCTCGCAACAAGAATAGAGACAACACGAGCATCCTCATCAACCCAATGCCTGTAAGCTGCAAGCTGAGACTCATAGGATGCCAGACGATCATCATAAGTAGTCTGTAGCCTCTCCACCTGAGAATCATAGGCAGCAAGCTCACGGTCATACTCAGTCTTCTGTGCAGTAGTAGCATCCGCCGAAGGAGCAGGAGGCTCTGCTGGAAGGACAGGCTGAGCAGGAGGAGTAGGACGCGGAGGACAAGGAATCTCCCCTGACAGGAAACCCCAAAGACGAAGCCCCCGCATGTGGACCCGAAGACGTGGAGCCCAGTCATGGAAGTTGGTACCGTCGAACAACGCGTGAGGGGTACCCCGCTGGTCGCCATAGCCACAGATCAGTAGCAGCCCCTAGCAACCTGCTACAGTAGCCCAGAAGCAACAGCAACAGCAACAACAGCCCACCAGAGAGCAGCTCACAGCAGCAGCAGCAGCAGCCTCAGCCCAATAGCAACAGCGGCCCACAGCAGCACCAGTAGCCCAACATAGAGCAGCCCAACACAGCACCAGCCCAATACAGCAATCGGCCCAGAGAACAGCCCACAGCAGCAGCAAACAATAGCCGCAGCCCAACAGAGAGCAAGCAGCTGCGGCCCAGAGAGAGAGAGCAGGCAGCGCAACACAGCACCAGCCCAATACAGCAATCGGCCCAGAGAACAGCCCACAGCAGCAGCAAACAATAGCCGCAGCCCAACAGAGAGCAAGCAGCTGCGGCCCAGAGAGAGAGAGCAGGCAGCTGCGGCGGCGACTTGGCCACTCGGGGACGAGCGCACGGGGCAGAGTCGAGCGCTGGCGGCAGATCCGGTCGACGGCGACGAAGGGGATGGCGGCGCGCGGCGAGAGGCGGCGGTCGGGGACGAAGGGGCGGCGTCGCGGCGCCAGAAGGAGGCGCAGCGTCGGAGGAGGCACGGCGGCGCGCCGTTGGGCGGCGGCAGCAGCGCAACCGGGAACGAGGCGGCACTAGGAGGAGGCAGCGCACCGGCGATGGCGGCGGCTTGGAGTGGTGGGGAGGGAAGAGGAGAGGAACCCTAACCCTAAAAACTTGTCTCTGATACCATGTTAGGTATAATGGATGATTATATTATCCAAGGGGCAAAGACCCAAATATATACATGTACAGGTTAGGGAATATGCACAAAGGCCCCTCATAGACTGGGGACTCACACACCTATACATATACCTAACAGGTGTATAGTGCTTTTGACCCTCAGGCTTTTGTATTTAATTCTCTCCTTTTTCTTTTCTTATATATATACTCCCTCCGTTCATTATTATAGGACGTTTTTGGGGTCATCCATTTTTCTCAAATTATAGGACGTTCTCAGTATTCGAGGTAAAGCCATCACACGTTTTCACCGTCCTTTGGCGACAGAAGCTGCAGCTGAGCCCACTGGTGCTAGGACTAGACGGTATTGTTCATGGAGGATAGTCTATTAAATGTTGTAAAAGTGATTCTTTTGTGCTCTGATGTGGTCCACGAAGTAAATGCGTTTTGTTTTATATGATGCATGGCCTGACTGCATGACCGGGTGACAGAAAACTTTTAGTCTCCTTGGTTCCTCCCCGTTTTGCTAAAGCGTCCTATAATATTGAACAGAGGGAGTATATATAATATTACCACAGTAGGGGTTTCCCCTACTGTATTTCCCTCAAAAAAAAAAAAAACTCTTATTAAGCAAAATCTTGTGTATCCACGATGAACTCATTGCTGACAAGTGATTTCAAGAAAGGGTGTGATTTCCACTTGTTTTGTTGAGAAATGTGAGGTCACAAGTGGGATAATTTAATAGTTGCGGATTGATATCAAGATCTTGCAATAATTGAGCTGTGGTATATTGGTCTTATTTTTAGCCTAATATTCCTAACTAAAGTACTCTTCACGCTGCTAAGATACTTCTTTATATGCATCAATAAACTGTTGTACTTCTAGTACCTCTTGTCATAATACATAACACGTGGTTACCCAAACAGTGAGAGCTTGATCTTGTAAGCGCACCAAATCAAATTTAGACTACATGTGCATAACTGCAGTGCCAATTTGGAGTATAGGAACCTTGAATCTTATTTAGAACAATTGGTGCTATTGGAAAAATTTAATAGTGACAAGGAGTTGGCAAACTAGAGCATGGCTGATTAATCAACATGCCCAGAACAAATTTGATGATACTGACATCCCTACTCTTGGCCTATTAAGCATAAAAGTTAGAGTGAAATACGTCGCAGGTCCTTAAACTATTTAGGAATGATCATCTAGATCCATGAACTCTCAAAGTAACCATCTCGGTCCTTCAACTATTTAGAAATGATCATCTAGATCCACGAACTCTTAAAGTGACCATCTAATTCTTTAAAGAGAAATTTGTTTGTAGGACACACTTCAATGTTGGTTTTGTCTCCTGGATACTGGATTGCTTCTTTTGGTCTCGTGAACACTGAAAAAATGTACTTTTTGTCAGGACACTATAGTAAAAAAGTGACCATTTTCAAATTTTTTATCTTAATATATAAAATACATTGGAACTTGAAATATGACACAAGGATACATTACTAAATTCTCTATACATGCAATTTTTTTCATATTTATACTGATTGTTTACATAAGTTTTTCACTAATAAAATATTTATTTTTAAAATTCAACTATGCAAGCAATTGGTAAAAAATCAAGAAAAAATCACATGAACATAAAATGCAACAATGTAACATTGTGCCAAATTTCAAGTTCCAATATATTTTGTACATTAAGATAAAAAATGTGAAAATGGTCACGTTTTCCGCTATAGTGTCCTACAGACAAAAGGTGTATTTTTTCAGTGTCCACAAGACCAAAATAAACGATCCAGTGTCCAGGAGACAAAACCGACATTGAAGTGTGTCCTACAGACAAATTGCCCTTCTTTAAACTATTTAGAAATGATCATTCAGGTTCATGAACTTTATAATGACCCCATAAATCCATGATCTATTTATTTTGTGTCAATTAAATCCTCACCGTCGTTGCCCATCCGCTCTCCAAGCACTAGACCACCGTCGAGCCGCTCTCTACGCGTGATGTCACCGTTGTACAACCGCCTTGCAGGCGAACACTATCGAGCCTACACGACGATGCCAACTAACAGAAGGTGTGCTCTGCCCGTCGCGGCCTCGCTCTCCATATCGAGGCATGTGCCTCCTAAACACGGGAACTCCTGTCTCTCCGCCAGGCGATGACGATGGCGACGTGTCACATGTGAAAGGCGTCATGCACGAAAGGCAGACCTTCGTCACGGATATCAGGCAAGCCATCTTCATGGTTAACGAGTAACGAGTGCGGAAAGACAAGGTCGTGATGGGAAGAACGAGGTCAGATGGATGGGCAAGGCCGCAACAGGCAGAGCACAACTAGCTGGTGTCATCGTGGAGGTTCGGCGATGCTCGCGTGGATACCGGTTGTGCAGCGGCGGCGTTGCGCGTGTAGAGCTGATGGGTGGCGATGTTGTGGACCTGGTTGACTCAGTATAAATATATCATGGAATTTGGGGGTCACTATAAAGTTCGTGGACTTGGATAATCGTCTAGGAATTGTTTAGGAACCCAAATGGTCACTTTAAAAGTTCATGGACCTATATGAGTATTTCTAAATAGTTTAAGGACCTATGATGCACTTTAAAAGTTATGAGTAAAACTATTTTTATGTTTTATTAATTTATTTTATGTGTGATTAAGATCTTTATAGTAATTTGCCACAAGTTTGTACCCTATAATAGTGTTTCCTATGATGTTTTTACTCCAAAATGTTCACTGTGCTTTGAAGATACTCAGTTCATTTTGTATATGCAAAAGCATGTCTACTGTCCATATGCTTCATCTTTTAATTGATGCTTTGCAGATGGGTTAATGCGCCGCCTTGTGATAGGTGTGGCTGTGAGACATCCAATGTTGGAATGGGCACCTCACTTCCCTCTGAAATTGAATTTGGAGCTTCACGTGTTGAGCTTTATAGGTAGCAGCCACTAGAATGTTGTTCAATTTGACTTGCATGATTTGGTTTGGTTGGCTCATCTCCTTTAAAAGCTTTCGTACTCGATATCTAGTTCTAGTGATCCATGTTTCTACTACTTGAAGCCACCTTACATATTCAGTTTTGTTTGTACAAATCCATGCTCATTTTATGCAATTGATAATGTGTGCTTCAACTTTTTATTTTTTTTTCAATCTTCGTCATGTATAATTCCATACTTTTTTGCATGTACCTGTACCTGCAGCGTAAGACATATCTGAGATGCACTCACAATCGTCATCTCTACCCAAATAACAATGGCTGTAAACTTGTTATTCTAAAGCTCGAAAGTTTATATCACTTTTACATTGGAATGCTGCAATTAGATCATGAGACATAGAAATTTTGGGCAGAAGCATAGTATTGTAATAGTCTCAATGTGGAGTATGAGATGCTAACAACCTTATGAATAAATACTAACTTGAATCAATTGATGGCACAGTTGGTGTTTATATGTTGTGTTCCAGTCACCTGGTTTCTTATACAAATAACAGCAATGAGTCTGATAAAAAAAATGTCTATTCCCTACCTTTTGAGTTGTGTTCTGAATGAATATACTAAGGAATGAAACAGAAAAATGAGGAAGAAAATGGATCTTTATATTCCTAAAATTCAATTACCTCTCTCACATGTTGTTTTATAGCCAATCTCTTTACTTCTTTTGCATATACTGACTTGCTATCTTCAGTTGCAACAATTGTTCTAGTATCACCCGTTTCCCAAGGTACAATGATCCACAAAAGGTATAATAACCAGTGCTGTGTACCTAGTATTTATGATCAAGTAGATTCTTACTTTTGACCATTCCACCAAATTTTAAACTGATGATCGAATTATCTGTTTCAATATTTTCTGCTTGAGTGAAGCTTGTACAAACTAGGAAAGGACGCTGTGGAGAATGGGCCAATTGCTTCACGTTCTACTGTCGAGTTTTCGGATATGAAGCTCGTTTGGTTAGTCTTATAACGCTTGTGAATTTTTTGCAGCTACCATATGCACAAATCTCCTAGTTTAGCGGTGCCAGGCCATTCTTTTTCTTTAAAATGGTAACATAGTGATTTCATTTGTAAGTTCTGAAATAGTTTCTTAATATTCAGAAGGAATATTATAGATATGTGTGAAATATGATGTTTATGTATTGAAATGCAACAAGACTCTTGATTGATATTTAGTAAACATATTTTAGGTTCTGTTCTTGTGATTGTTTTTTTTTTTAACTTTCTCATGCTTTCCCTGCAATCTATATTGCTGCCCCTCTTTTGTTAGTGGGCCCAATTTTAAAGTTATCCATTGGTCACTGGTGGAGTCTCATTCACACATATGCTACTGAAATATGAAAAAATAACTTTTTCCATAGTATAGTAATTTGATATGACTTATCTATATAACTTACAGATCTTGGATTTCACTGATCATGTGTGGACGGAATGTTTTTCAAGCTTGTATGGGAGGTTAGTTGAACATACCTCTTCTAATTTTTAATTTGATATTATACTGCATGTTTTTAAAAGCCAATGTTCTGTGATGTTTAGATGGATGCACCTAGATCCCTGTGAAGGAGTCTATGATAATCCCCTACTGTATGAGAAAGGGTAAAGATGTAGTCCTACCTAACTGTTTTTTTGCATATTGTACTGCCCTGTTTAGAGTTTCTCTAATTCTTTGCATTTGTTGATGTTGTATTGCATGGTCTAGGTGGAACAAGAAGTTAAATTATGTCATTGCAATTTCAAAAGATGGAGCACATGATGTAACAAAACGCTACACAAAAATGTGGCATGAGGTAAAAAAATTATGCTTGGTTATGTCCTGTGTCGAGGTGGATGTGTGACTCTTTTTTGTTAGATCAAAATAATCTAAGTTTTACCATCTCCTGTATCATGCCCTTGCAGGTTCTGTCTAGGCGAACAATTACTTCTGAAGATAATGTTTCAGCTGTTCTAACATCTATAACAGGAAAATATCGGACTGGGCTGTCAACTGATGCTCTCTCAATCTTGGAAAACCGTGAAAAGGTAGAGTTGGAAGAACTTAGCAAGTCTGCTTATCTTCAAGTCGACACTAGTTTATCTTTGCCTGGAAGGTTAAGTGGATCTGTGGAATGGAGAAGAGCGAGGTCAGAATTGGGCCAAGCAGACTCAATCAGTTGCTCCTCCTGCCCTGTTCGGAAATGTGTGGATGCTCATGTTTCAGAAATATATGATGCCCTTTCTGTTCTTTGCTCATGCTTACAGGATAAAGAAATCCCTAAACAAAAAGTTGTTGAAATTTTTGACATATTGAAGACCTTGATTCTTAATCTTAAGGATACCAACTTTAAGAACAGAAGAGCAACATTAAGTCAAACGCACCAAGTATTTGAAGAGATATTTCCTTCCATTGAAAGACTGTTTTCTGCTATTTCGTTGAAGGCAGAACTGGGTACAGATGGGCACCGATTTGTGACTGTGGATGGAAATCCAATACACTCATCCTTAGCATTACCAGTAGCATTGGATGCTGTTGATGAGATGTTGAGTAATTATAAGAATAATATCATGTGCACAAAAGGCAGGCAGTTCCCAAGACACAATAGACTCTGCTCAGGTTCAATCCTTGCAAGTAGGGAGCAGCTCCCTATTGGAATTGTACGTGATGCAAATTGTGAGTTTTTATAGTATCCATTTATCAAACCTTTCCCTACGCTAATGTGTTTGAAATTGTTTCAGGCAACAGCAGCTTTTGACGGTGTCCATTCGTCCAAATGGGAAGAACCTGATGGAGCCAATGGTAACCTGGTTATCTTAAAACAACTATTATATTTTATTGAAGTTCACACTAGCCAATATCAACAAAAGAAAACCGGAGGGAGTACTTTCCTTTCTTACTGTCTCCTCTGTACTACTTTTCCAACCATCACATTATTGTTGGATGATTAGAAGGTTTATCTTAATGTTCAGTCAATTATTGTGCAATTCGTCATTTTTTTTACATGGTGCAAAAGTTATTAAAAAACATGCAAATTTGGAGTACTATTGATTTTGTTGTGGCTAACAAAGGAGTTATGCAGGATGTTGGCTGATTTATAAAATGCCAGATGGCCAAACTTGCGAGTTAGAGTCGTATGATTTGATGTCAGCTAATGATGCTCCAGAGAGGGATCCAATGGACTGGTAAAGTAACAACCGTTTTTTTTCATTGCAGAATTAAGTATTAGTTAAACATTTGACAAGTATAGATTTTTGTTTCATCATGTAATATCTTGTGTGAAAATTGAAAAGGGACATTTACTGGTGACCAGGGGTTTCGGCACCCCCAGTCAAAAATGTGATAATAGCGAAGGGGCTCACGGCGCGGTGGCAAAGGCCATTGGCCGGAAGTGCTCCTGCCCAGAGTTCGAACCCTGGGTGCTGCACTTTACACCTTAGGGGCCTCCCCTGGTGTAATTTATCAAAAAAAAAAAGAAGCGATAATATGCTTTGTAGTCTTATGCAACCCTATTCTGTGTGATTGCATATTCTAGAATATACTGTTTGTCATACACAAAATAAGTCATGACACCGTTCCTTCTATTTTTAGTACTTGGTTTACTTCGATCACATATATTCTTAGAGGGCAACAACCATTGTTTGTGTGTTCTAGAAAAAAAAAAACTATTGTTTCAAATCTAGCCTACTAAGCTGGTTACCTTGAAGCAGAAGGAAGAGAAGCTTTTAAGCTAAAATACTGTTTTGACAACCTCACTTATGCACAAAGTGCTTATAGTGCTTATTTGTCAAAACTGCGTATAGTGCTTATCGTAGCTTAAGCAATCAACCCGTTTGACAAAACTGCTTATGTTTATATGACCAAACTGCTTATGCTTGGCCATAAGGACTACGGGAATGCTTCTTTTCAATCGATTGAAAAGAGGACACCCTTTCAATCAACAGCATTTTGAAGAGAGAGAGAGAGAGATATTGTTTTATTTGTTATTTTTCATTTGTAGGATTATTTGTATTAATTAGTATTATGTATAGACAATAGAAATGTTTTGTCTTTTTGTATCCATTGAATCTAGATCCAAGGGCTAAAAACGTTGATTGAAAGGAACCCTCATTTTCAATCAATTGAAAATTAGATGTTCCCCAAGGACTAAAAGTTACGTTTTGCTGTTTTGTCCAAAGTGCTTATGATAGTACAAAATAACAAAGTGCTTATAGGTGCTTATACCCCATAAGCACTTTTGCTATTTTGCTGCTTGGCAGTCCAAACTGCTTATTGAGCATAAGCACTTCTAATAAGCAGTTGCATAAGCCGTGCCAAACGCACCCTTAAAGCTAACAGGCTCTTATCCTTTGTTTAATATTATTTTAATGTGTGATTGACCCTAGATGACTGTCAAGTATCTTGGTTAGCATCATCTAATAAGATGCAAAATGACATTAGTTTTTAGGCTCTCTTCCACAAGAAGTAACCTCTGCTCACTTTATTTTCCTGCACTAAATGAGTAGTCAGAAAAACATTGTAAATTGAAGTTTCCAGGAGATTTGCTTAGCTTTGATTCCTTTGAAAAGATAATCCTCTGTTAACCACAAGTGTTATTATCTTGCAGGGTTCTCGAAGGGAGTGCAGATGGTGGTTCGATATGGGTAACAATTGATGCTCGGAGTTCTGAATTGTTTGAGAGCCGTTTCTGTAGGAAATCATTTTCTGTGGATAAAAGATATAAAGCAAATGCTTTCCGGTAAGTTATACATTACTGGCTGGTGCAACCTTTGTGCAGTAGTTATTGCCTTTTTTTTTTGACTTAAAATTATTCTGTTTTCCCTTGCCAGGTTTAGGTTTCTACGTTCAAGAGAATCTAATTCTAATCCGAGGTTTCAGATAGGGTCCATTGACCTCTATGGACAAAGGCAGTTGTAGCTATGAAATTGAGAGGGCGGCCCTCTTAGGGTCTGCAAAAACTTCACAATTTTAGTACAAAATATGAATAATTAGAATGCAAAACTAAAAGTGTTGGAGGCATATGCTCTTCTCTCATTTCAATTTAGTGGAAGTCAGCCCCTATCTATGGGAAAATCCAATGAACTCTCCTGTAATTTTTTTTTTTGAAAGTAGCTTTGCCTGCTTTTATAGAAAGCCATATCAGAATACAAACGTTGTGCTGGGAACTCCAGCTTACAAGTTTCAGGCATCTTCTTATGCCAAGCCACTAAAAGCACAAGCTATTACATCCTCCTACCAGAACAGATAAGAAACTGGAGTACTAGTGTCACTACATGAAGTTTTCTTCTGATATATTACAGCTTCTCCTCCTTGCAAAATTACTGTGCCACTTCATTTCGTCCAGTCTTGTCTCAAGCTTTTCCCGCAGTCGCCCATGCAGCAAGATTCTCCATTTCTGCATATGCATGAAAATTTTGTGTAAAGTGTTAGCCGGCTCCCTTTGGAATTTCCTCTGTATCATCATTAAATTTCTCTCTTTCCAAATCACCCACATAATAATAGCATAAAAAAAAGATTAATATCATATTCAGCACCCCCCCTGGGAAGCCAATCGGCCAACCAATGAGTTACTGATCTAGGTATGTTGTCCCACCCCATCATCTCTTTGAGACTGGTCCAGATGTAAGACGCCAGTTTGCAGTTAAAGAGAATGTGATCAGTTGTCTCTATTTTGTTACACAGGATGCATCTTCCCTCACCCTTCCACTTTTTCTTTTTTAGTTGTTAGCCTGATTGAATTCGGTTATGCATCACCAACCATTTAAATACTTTAACCTTCATAGGCAGTTTACTCTTCCATAATTTCTCCATTCTCCAGTTTTTTAACTTGTAAAGGAGCTTCACGTGATAATCTTTCGATCACATGCAGAGCCTATATGGTAAATGAGCTCATCATAATACGTTAATGTGTTGGAAATGAACTCTGAATGGAAAGTATTTATAATTAATCATGTATACAATATTCTTGTTTATTAAATGAGTTTTCAATATTGAAATGGGAGCTCACACGCTTCTTGAGTGAGATATATATGCTTTATCATTTTTTTGTTGTTATATTGAAATTTAATTGGTGTTACAGATGTACAATATACTTCAGTGATTTTTTTGAATATTAATAATAACTAATTTGCTCTTGGAAGCACCATAGGATGAAATGATTTTAATGGATTAGCTTGTTGGTAGGAGGGCAAATGGTTCGACTTACCTTTTGGTGAATTTGGGATTTTATGGTGCTAGCTCCCTCCTAAAATATTGACAACATATTTTCAACTACTTGTGTTCTGCGGGGAAATCTAACGAGATATCATCCCTCACCTCTCATCGTTGTTGCTGGTTCTTTCCATTTTTCTACAAAATCATAAGCGTATAATGTAAATGATAGAGTGAAATTCATTGGCCGTCCATGAACTTGTCATGGATTCTCATCCAGATTCATGAACTTGTAAATTGCACATCTACATTCGTAATCTTGCTTTTGATTGTAGAATCCACTTGGTGATATGCACAAAAAGAGGAGAAGGGATTTGCGATATATTGCATTTTGAAAATGCTATCCTGATCACACAGAGACTTAGGAAAAAATCTGTCTCAAAATCCCTAATACTTAGTCACTTTGTAAATTCCATTTAGGGCATCAAATGAGGTCCAAATTTAAATAGGGTTTCACATCTACAAAGAGCAAGGGCTTTACTGACTAAGAATTGATGATATCATTTTGAAAGTGAAATTATGTAGGCGTTATTCAATATCAAAGTTGCTTAACTGACAAGGTTGAAATCTGCTAAGAAACATGATATTTGATAAAAATTTCAAAAGTAATTATTTCTGATATTATTAAATCAAGAAAAAAAATATATTGTTCAAAAAGATTGGATCTCAACTATGAGTATGATCTGGTTCAGTGATTTCTTATAAATTTCTAAATTTAAATTTCTAAAGTAACCCTGTTTCTGAGGTTTGTTCGATTTGTTTGACCTACTTACCCATGAAACAAAGTCACCCAAAATTTTTCAAAATTCTGATTTGGTATATAGTTCAAGATTATGAAATTTATTTGGGTCACTTACATGTGAAAATTTGCAGTTCTAGTTTAAATCAGATTTGAACCAAATTCAAATAAATTCAAACTTAAGTTTTTAATTTGTTATTTTCTCTTTGGTTTACCTCCCTTGGCTGACTAATGTGCTAAGGTGACACCATAGGTGTCACATAAACAGATCACGCGTAGCAACACAAATACGAGAGGGACTCGTAAGCGAGGTGGACTAACAGACCGACCCAAGGATTTATTTAGTAGAGATAGAGATATAGAGATTAGGGGCAGAGGACAGAAATTTTGTGGAAGAGACGCCCCCATCTAAATTAATATATAGTAGATCACCTAAATAATATATAGTAGAAGAAAGATATAGTAGAGATTAAGTGAGGTCCATACCATACCGCTTCAAAACGTGTTTAGAAGCCTACCTAGATCAGGAAGGGGGTACAAGCAACAGGCAAGCATGTTGGTCGAGGTGATCGTGAAGCATGACGCCTTGTTTGAGAGCGGAAGGTGAACCGCCACTAGAGTATGGTGCGTATCCCATTTGCATAATCTGGTTTTGGCGCTTGTGCAGTCATTTTGCTTCTCAATGCTCACGTGATTTCTATATTTAGGGTTAGGTATTTCACTGTATGGATTAAAGGTTAGTAGGATTTTGGCTTTCAATGTATATAGCAGGTCTTAGTGTTCAATTCCATAATCAATATTTACATTTGAATTATAGGTCCAGATTCCTGTAAGTACGCATTCGAGATACACCATGATGGTTTTTTCTGTGGTCTGGGTGTCAACCGAACATCAATGAATGCAAAAGTTTCGTTCATTGATCACTTGGAAACAAAGGACTGCACTTTTGACTATATAGATGACATCTTGTTTAAGCTTGGTTAATTATGGTTTGAGGTCAGTGCAATGGAAAGTTTATTGGTTACTACGTGCTAAAGATTTAAGGGATGGTTTGAGAATTATTTATTCAGACAAAGATACTTCTGTCATGCAGCAAGTGTTCAACAAGATTAAGAATTTCGTTTTGTACTTTGATCACCATAATCATGTAGCGAACAGTAACTGGGAAAGACATTGTGATCAATCCAATTGCAGAATTGCCTAAAGTTTTGAGCCCAAAACGGCTGACTTATATTGAGAAGAAAGGCTGGTGAAAAATTACCTACATTTTATAAGGACATAGATAGCAGCAAGTCAAGCGACAAAGAACATGTTGAACCAGAAAAGGAAAAGGAAAAGGAACAGGCTGATAGTAGTAGTGACGATAGTAAAGAAGATCCAGACTTTGTGGATAGTGATAATGATATTGAAGATGGTGATGATGACCTGTTTGTGGACCATGTCGATGAAGAGGTCATTAATGAAGGGGTGGCAAAGGGAAAGAAGATTGTAAAGAGGAAGAAGGTCATGGGCACCAGGTCTGGGAGTTCAAATGCAATACTAGCAATTAAAGAAAAAGAGATAAAAGGGGATGATGAAGTAGAAACTGATGATGAAGAGCTGCAACTACCTTCAGATTCTGATGAAGAAGGAAATTTTAAACTGAAGTTCAAGTCACTTTCTGCGCATAAGAAAGATGCTTCGTAGTTGCATATGAGTGCCAAAAAAAAAACTGATTATGTGCTTCCACTAGTATTTTGTTAGCTGCACTAAAATTGATTGGTGCTTCTATGCTTACTTACGAATTTGGTCCTATCTATGCTATGTTCTACTTGTGTTATATTGTTCACTTTCTGTGCTACCTGTGAAATGATCTCAAAAGCCATCATCTTTGCATCTTTGAAATCGACTCATCCGCATAGAAGCTGCTGTTTTTCTGAGCAGTGCCTATTAGTACAGTTATAAGTGAATTAAATAAAGGGAAAGGAGAAGGTTAAATAGCTAAAAGAACAAGCAGCAAAAGGCGCCAATTCTCCCGCCCACTTGCGTTGGCGCCACGATGACATGACAGATAGGATTCTAAACACGTTCTAAAACGGTATGGACCTCACTTAACACAATAAAAATTACGGATATGGATATGTATTTTGCAAGTTCATGGACCTGGATGAGAATCCGGGACAAGTTTATGGACCACCAATGAATTTCACTCTAAATGATATATGTGGGTAGCATACTAATGCTCTCTCGAATCCCTCCCATCCTACTCAAACATGCAATTATATAAAGAAAGTATAACTATACTTATTGAGTTATTGCACTGATCCTTCAGTTAAATATTGATATAATACCTATAGCGTTTACATATATTGAGATCTTGATGCGTATGGCTCGCTCCCGCTCTCACTCCCGCCCGCTCCCGCACCTCCCCACACCTCAGCTCGCCGCCGGTGCTAACCTCTCCAGTTAGTCGCCTGCCCTCTCCCACCTCTCCCCACCTTCCACTCAGCTCGCTACCGGTGCCTTCTCCGCCAACACTCCTTCATCCGCTCTCGCCCTTGCCTCCCCTGACGTCAAGCTCACTGCTGCTGCCCACCCCATCGCTTCCCTGATGGCCGGTGATCGCCTCCAAGCTCTTCCCAAGGAGTGGGACGTGGAGCATGGAAGAAAGTTTGAAGCTGAAGTTGCGGCCAAATTTAAGTGCCAAGTCCACTATTCGAAGTCTTCGCCGGAGGGTAGCTTCTTCATGCCGGCGATCTTTCACCGGTACACCTTCAGGCTCACTGAAGAAACAGATAGTCAGGCTCTTCACGCTGTTCTGGGTGGAACTCCCTCGAGTTTCCATATCCACTTTGCCTCTGAGAGGCACTTTTTCTTTTCGGTTGCTTCGAAAGCCATTGGTCTTCATGTTTGTCAACTTCATCGAGTTATCGCAAAGCATTTTGATGTTTACTTCCATCTTTGGAGAGATGATGGTTCTGATTGGTAAAAGGATCGGAAAGCCTAGGAGCAAGCTGAGGAGGATCAATGGACGTTAGTCACTTCCAAGAAAAAGAAGAGAGCTGCTGCTAAGCAGGTTTCCTTTGCCAATCCTTTGAACCAGCCATCACCAGAGAAAAAGTTTGAGCCTGTTCGTACTATTTGCACTATCAAATTTGGAGGGGGTTTTCTGCTCTTTGCAGGAAGAAGGTTCTTCCTCGCCCTCAGCAACCCACCTTGTTCAAACTCAGACCTCAACAATGGAGGGTGACGCCAGCGAAATTCAAACGGCCAACAATAGCTCTGAGCACTCTGTGTCGTCTGCATCAGAGAGTGATAGAGATAGGTCGCATATCCCTTGCTCAGTGGATTTAGTCCCTGAAGTTTCTAAGCCTGTTAATGAGGCACGGTCAGCGAGAGAGGGTAATAGGCCGGATATCTCTAGAAGAGATTTGGGCAGGCCAACCCAACAATAAGTCAACTCGCAACGGCCCTCTATGGACCGTAGATGTTACAGATGCTTAAACCTAGGTCACCTCATCAGGGACTGCACCAAAGGAATTAGATGCAGAGCTTGCTTCCATTTTGGCCATATTGCTTGCTTCTGCCTTGCAAAACGCATTCAAGCAAAACAAGTCTGGAGGAAGAAATTACCTTCCCAAAGCAATGTCATTAATTCGGAAGGCATTGGCCAACGCGCCAACACTCAGCCGCGTGATGCTTCGTTTTCAGCAGCAAGTACAACAAACCGTGCCTCCTCGCCTCCCATCCCCAACTCAGGCAGCACTGAAACCTCTCAAAAACTCCCAAGCTGCTACACTCATCAGTGTTCAGTCGGTGAGGTGGAGGTAGAGATCACTGCCATGGCGAACTTTCCTATGCTCCCTACGCCATGCATCCCTCAAGGTTTCCAAGTCCAAGACGGTGGGCAAGATCGACTCCAGCGCATCTATGCCCACCTGCCGGGACCGGTGCGCCGTCAACATGAAGAATACACGATTGCCGTCATCGGCATCGAGCTCCAACCCCAGCAGCGCCACAACCTCATGCATGCCATCAGAGGCTACATGGACGGGGACGTCACTCTCACTGTATAGTCTTACAACTACCACCCCCATGGTATTGGTCTCTATCAGGTCAGAAGTTTGTTGCATAGGGAGAAACTCATGTTAGGCAACCCACATCTGGTGGATGGCATCCCAGTTCGCTTTATTAGACATGATCATGGCATCAATCATAGAGATTGCCCTTAAAACAAGAAGGCTTGGCTTATTGTATTAGGCTACCCTCTTGATTACATGGAAAGTAGATATATTGAAACATCTTGCTATGGCTTTGCTAAGGTGCTGCAGTGGTTTGATAACCCAAGGGATAAATCTCGGGTTCTGGTAGAATGCATGTTTGATAGTGTGCTTACTGTTCCAAGGAGCCTCGTCAGGATTGGCTTTGAGTGGGGTTGAGATGGGAGATCATGGACAGTTCCTGTCTATGTCCTCAACAATGATTTTCTTGATGTCCATCCTGCTGATGAAGATCTCCCCCCGCCTGACAATGGAAACCCGCACCCTTTCCATCCCCAACAAGTAATGCCTATGCAGCACATGGCTCAACAAGTGAATGACCTCTTCGACCAGCAACAACAACAGGAGAATGGCAATGACCAGAATCAAGGATGGCAAAATTGGAACCCAGCTCCAAATGTAGCGCCTGCAGCTCAAGAACCAGAGCAGAACCAGCATTCTGTTGTATCCTCTGCGACAGTTCAAGGAACACTAATGAGGGGATCAGCTCCGGATAGAGAAATAGAATTTAGGGGACCTGCAGGCTAGCTGCATAACCTGCCTCATATCATAGCACACCAAGAGCAACAGCCGATCCAACCCCAACACCAAGAATAGGAACAAGGAGGCTTCCAATGGCCGAACTTCCTGCCAAATGCAAACCAAATCATGGACCCACAGAACAACCCACACCTTGGTGACCAAGCGCGTAATCACCAATAGCCTTCGCTTTAGTTACCAGTCCATGGCAATGAGCAGGAAGAGTTTCAATGGCTGAATTTCCTGCCAGCCAACAATCAGCAAATGGAGAACCAGAACAATCTTAACACCAATGAACAAAACAATCAAGGTAACAAGCAACACCAGGATGCGTCACACTCAAATTCAGTCTCAGAGCCAGATACAGAAACAGAGTCTGATTCAGAGTCGGATGAGGGAATGCAGAGTCAAGATAATGGGCTTCACCAGCAGCAGCTGCACCAGCCTACAAAACATAACAACAGGTCCATTGTGCCTGCAGCTAATGGCCAAAGTTTACCCCAAGTTCAAAACGGGAAACCTTTGATGTTAATAGAGAGCTCAGAAACATGATACACTCAACGCTTCAAGAGCACCACCAGAATATCATGACTTCACAAGCAGGCAGCAGCATGGCCAGTCAACTAGCACGGCAAATCACAAGATTCCATAGGACGGTAGTTCCAGAGCACAGTCTCCAGCCGTGGGCAAACATCAACGTCAACCCCTCCACCATGTTCCCAGTAGAGAACACCCACACTCCAGAACTAGTAATCAGAGAAATAGCTACTGCCTCCATGACAGTAACAGCACAAGTGGAACTATCTACTCAGCAGGTGCAAATGATCGAGAAGAAATGTAGGACCAGAAACATAGTCTATCACCGAAAGAGATTCAATATACTGAAGCATGTTCAGCATAGGGAGATTGAGAAAACATATCAAAGGCAGCGCAAGGGAAAGAAGGTACAAAGGCACAAAAAAGCTACTCCAGTTTCAGAAGTAGGTCTCAGACGCAGCCCACGACTTAACACCATCATTGATGGCTTCCGTAATGTGCAGATGCCAAGCAATAGAGAGGCCACAGTCAGGAGTAGCACTCCAGCTGAAGGACTCCAGCATGTTTCAACCCTTGCTGGTATTTCTTCTATCACTACTGAACTTACCTTTACTGGCCCTTTTAAATTCCCATGCCTGCAAGACATTGATGACAATTGTACAACACCTTACCCTGAAATCTCAATTCAGGAAATCCAACAGATCGCAACAACTAGGTGTGGCCTCACTCCTGAGGAGGTGGCCCAGGAACTGTTGCTAATGGACAAGGCAAACCTTGCATACCCTGAATACTTCAACAACAACCAAACTGAAGCAAACAAGTGTGTTAATGGATAGTTCACCATCTACTATTTCAGGCAGGAGGGTTGGGCCAGTATTTTGCTTTGATAATAGCTCAGCTTTGTTATGTACTATGGCAGAGATGAAAACCGCTCTTGTTATAATAAGTACTTCTAGCTCCTGGTTCATGTGCTGTAATAGGGCAGAAATAGATACTGCCGTTGGACGGATTTCAGTTGTTTTTATCATCAATGCCCTGCTTTCCCTCATCACTATCAACCATGTGCAGAATTCTAGGTTGCAGTCCTCAATAATCCTTGTCTTTGTGCTTAGTTGGCAGACAAACAATGAAATGATCCAACAATGCAGAATACAGAGGATGACTAACACTGAAAACACCGCATGCCTCGACATGATAATGATGGCCAATCTCTTCGAGATGCAGGCCTACACACAATGGCAACAAGTTCTTCATGGATCACACCAATACCAACAATAACAATACCAATGGCAGCAATGGTAACGCTGTGGCAAACAATAACAGAAACTGGAGTATTCTAAACTAGAACATAAGAGGCCTCAATGCAGATGATAAGCAAAGAGCGGTAAGACAAAAAAAAAGATGAAAGCTCTTGCTCGGTATATTGTCTACAAGAAACAAAAACGCAGCACATTGATCATTCCACAATTAGGAAATGGGCACCCAAAAGATTCAATCAATTCGCCTACGATCCATCTCAGGGGCTATCAGGAGGCATCATTATAGGATGGACGGGAAACATTTTTAAAGGAGAAGTCATACACAACATGCAGTTTGCGGTAACAGTGAAACTCACCTCGTACCACAACAACAAACATTGGTTCCTGACAACCATTTATGGACCATGCACTAGGCAAGCAAGAGAAGACTTTGTCAACTGGCTCAGCTCTTTGGAAATTGAAGATAACAAAAATTGGTTGTTCATTGGGGATTTTAACTTCTATAGATCTTTATCAAATAGAAATAGAGCAGGAGGAAACATCAATGTTGTCATGCTGTTTAACCAAGTCATCGACACCCTAGGACTGATGGAAATACCCCGCAAAGGGAGGCAATACACCTGGAGTAATATGCAAGATGATCCTATGCTAGTTTAGCTGTACTGGTGCTTCACATCCGTGAACTGGGCCTTAGAGTACAAGGACCTTGATGTCGCCTAGAGGGGGCGAGGGGTGAATAGGCGAAACCTGAAATTAAAAAACTTTTTCACATAGATTAGTACTCAAACGATCTGACCTGTGTGCCCTACCGGTCTAACCGTTATGCACTAACAGAAATAGATCAAACCCCCAATTTGAATCCTAGTTCAACCAAGACTTGGAGTAGTGCTCCACGAGATTTTGTTTGGCACATACACTTAGTACCTGCACACAAAAAGGCACTACCAAGTAGATCAAAGCGGAAGCACAAAAAAAGAACTAGAAAACAACTAAGAAGGCAAACCGAAGTAGAGACATGATGATTTGTTTATCGAAGTTTGGAACCACACCACTGTGATCCCTATATCTCCGTTGAGGAAGCTTGAGCTGCTCACAAGGCCAACTCCAAGCTGGGTCTCTTTCAACCACTTTCTCCACTCTACTAACTTGATCTTTTTCCTTACGGAGGCAAGATCACAAACCTCACAAACTGTCCTAAGGCTCACCACAAGCTTGGGAGCTCTAGGGCGACGCCTAGCCGTCTAGGAGGCTTCACCTCCAAGAGTAACAAATGCTTCACGAGTTGCTTGACGATAACCCAAAGTGCTCAATGCTTAGGATTTGCTCTCTTATGCACACACACTCAAATCTCTCAACCCAACTCAAAGATATTGCTAGAATCAATCAAATCTCACAAAGAGAGGTTGGGGAGAGCTCAAATGGCCATTGGAATGATTTTCAGTCGGGTAGGAACCAGCAGCAGCCGAAGGGAGAGGTGGATGGATATTTAAATACGGTTCCAGAAACTAGCCGGTGGGGCTGTCAGGCACACATCGGTCTGATCAGTATGACACACTAGGCTGCTAGACAACTCAAACTAATTACCCAACTAAATTTCTAGCCCAAACACTCACTAACCAAAAACTGGACTCATAAACTCTATTCAAACCGGTCTGACCAGTTGAAGCACTGCAACACACTCTAGGTTGGGTTTAAGGTCTCTCAAAAGGTTTCTCTCTAGGTTTTGAGCACTTTTGACATTGTCATTAACACATGTTGCATCCCTCTTGATAGAACAACAACCTATACTCAAGAAATAAATAAATGACACTAAAACCATTGCTTGAGGTTGAAACAATTCCATTTGCCGATATTCTTCATATTTCTCTTCATGAGGGCGATCAACATTTTCAACACTTGAGCATATCTTCCTTGAGTTGATTACTATGGAGAATTAATTCATATGGTCAAAACTCCACTTTTCATCTATGTAATCTTTTCTTCTTGATTAAAAAATAATTGACACTTAGAAACATGTGAGTCTTCATGGCTTCTTTGATTCATCGGATTCAAGCATCCACTTGCTCTTCTCCATCACAAACGTCCTTCGGCGCCAAGCCTCATGCTTGCCCTTCTTCAAAGTATGGTCCTTCGCATCCAAGTCCTTGCCAATCCTTCATCAACTTACCATCATAATTCACACATCTCCTTGTATCATCCATGAGCACATGATTGATATTTTGTTTAGATGTATTTGATTCCTTCTGATGTGTAGCAAACAATAAGCACACCATCAATGACCATAGTGAAAATATGCTTTACACATCAACTAGCTCCTTTTGTTTCTTGTCAAATTGCTTGATCATCAACAATTGCTTAGTAATATATGTCACTTGATTTGTAGTAGAGAATATCCACATAGCGACATATTTCTTCTCATTCATTACAAGCTTTGTTATATGGCATATATCATGTGCACTTAGAATATCCATATACAACCATGTCTTGATACATAAATATTCTTATTGATATCACCACATAATTCCTGTTACCACTCAACAAATACATTAGCTCTTTAATCATGTTATCATCCAAACACCAAAACCCACTAGGAGGCCTAGATGCACTTTCAATTTCCCCCTTTTTGGTGATTGATGACAACCCGATTAAAACTTCACAATTAAATCAAAACTGGTTTTGAAAGCAGTGATATACTTCAAGCTCTCCCTAAATATGTGCATGAGATTGGAATTTTAGATTTGGCCTTAAAATACCAAAAGCACATATTCAATTAAAAACATGAAACTCCCCCTATATCTCTGCATTCGTGGGGTGCAAAACAAGTGTGATAATACGTGATGCATATGACAAAGCATACAACAAAACACCGGTCTGACCGGTGTTGCTGAAATTTCCAGCAAAGAACAAGTCATCAACCAATAATTCATATCACACTAACATAATATCACTTAGATAAATGAAGGTTCATGAGCACACAATAGCACACATTACAATGGTTCTCAAGTTCACACGATGAAACAATGATTATTACAAACCCAAGTGGTTCAGAAAATAGTTTACACCAGTCTGGCCGGTATAACATATCGGACTGGCCGATTGGACATACTAAAAACTGAAAACCCACTTCGAGCACCAGAAGAACTGATCTCTCTCTCTCTCTCTCTATCTCTCTCTCTCTCTCTACTCCTTGGACATCCTTAGATGAAACTTGAAGCTTTAATCCTTTTCTTCTCCCCCTTTGTCAGCAATCATCCCAAAAAGAAGAAAAAGAAGTCCGAAGGAATAAAATGCTGCTGCTCTAGAGGTTCCCACCATCTCTAGGAGTGAGGTCATCCGAATGCGACCAATGAGGTCTGATGAATGACTCTCCAAAGATATTAGTAACTAGGTCTTCAATACCGCTGCGCCTTGGCTGTTCTAGTGGAGGAGATGGTGGAGGTTGAGAGAAATCTAGAGGAGGCCCAAACTGCTGTTGATTAGTAAGTCCTACATATCCAGCAATGAATGGATCTAAATCTCCCATATTCCTCTACTACTGCTAGAGCCATGAATTTAAGTGTAGTAGTCCTCATCTTGCCATCTTCTATATCTTTCCATTAGAGGTGTTGGTGGTTGTTCTTCTTGTCTAGGTGGTGAGGTAGGATCAAAAGGAAATTGAGCTCTCTCAATTTTTCTCAACCTTCTACACAAATATGCTCTCTCTTCTCTAGCATGATTTTCCACATCATGGTGTGTTCTACACATACCAAAGACCATGTTGAAAAGCTTCCTAATTGGAGAGGTGGATTTTTCTCGGTGTCAGGGGGACTGAGTTTGCCACTGACTAGGCAGACCGGTCTGACCAGTAGAACCAACCGGTCTGACCGGTTGAGATTGCTGGTGTTGGTGCTGCTGTTCTGAAGGTTCATCTGAGTGATGTGGAGAAGTAGGAAGTGGCACTATTGGTTCTTTTGATGGTATAGGCAAAATCCACATAGGAAATTTCATACCAACGACCTTTTGTGATCCAATGGATTTTTCTTACATCTCCAGCCTTCTTAATAAACAAGGTTGCATAGAATTGGGCTATTATCTCCTTGTTCCAATCAAATTTGAAACCCATCAACCTTTTTATGTGTCCTCTTACAAGCTGCAATTATTTGATTAAAGGTTGGGTCATCATAGTGAGCTATCCAATCTCAATCCACCCACTGAGATTCAGACACTTGTCTTTTCTTTGTCATGATGATAGTCTCATAAAAATCCTGTTGAAACAATGTGTGCAACCGATAATCAGTTGCACTCTTTTACAGCATTTTAGGACTTTTCTTCCTTTCCTTTTTCACTTCCTTTGCTGCACCTTTGCTTTTATAGTTTGTTGGTTGATACCCCATAGCCTTAGAAGGTGTCCTTACAAAAGGCTTGTCCTGAAATTGTATCTTTTGAATTTGACTAGCAATCTCCCTTTCCTCATTTTCATCCTCTCCATCTTCATTTCTGACAATATTATTGATGCCATCATCAATAATATTATTGATGTCACTGTCACTCTCATGAGCAGCCATCTCTTCCTCCTATGCTGAGACATAAAAGGTCTCATCCTCAATCTCATCCTCTTCATCATACCACTAGATTCCTCACTAGAAGCCTCATGTATTTCCTCATCTTCCCCAATAACTATTTGATCAATATCCATGCTAGCTCTGCTAAGATCCCTATGAATTGTGGCCCTTTCAGATCTATGGGCAATAGTTGCAGAACCACTAGCCTCGTGATCAATATCCTTGATGTCGCCTAGAGGGGTTGGAGGGGGGTGAATAGGCAAAACCTAAAATTTAAAAAACTTTTTCGCACAGATTAGTACTCAACCGGTCTGACCTGTGTGTCCTACCAGTATGCACTGACACAAATAGATCAAACCCCCAGTTTGAATCCTAGTTCAACCAAGACTTGGAGTAGTGCTCCAGGAGATTTTATTTGGCACATACACTTAGTACCTGCACACAAAAAGGCACTACCAAGTAGATCGAAGCAAAAGCACAAAAAAAGAACTAGAAAACAACTAAGAAGGCAAACCGAAGTGGAGACACGATGATTTGTTTACCGAAGTTTGGAACCACACCATTGTGATCCCTACGTCTCCATTGAGGAAGCTTGAGCTGCTCACAACGCCAACTCCAAGCCGGGTCTCTTTCAACCATTTTCCCCACTCTACTAACTTGATCTTTTGCCTTACGGAGGCAAGATCACAGCCCTCACAAACTGTCCCAAGGCTCACCATAAGCTTGGGAGCTCTAGGGTGATGCCTAGCCATCTAGGAGGCTTCACCTCCAAGAGTAACAAATGCTTCACGAGTTGCTTGACGATAGCCCAAAGTGCTCAAGGCTTAGGATTTGCTGTCTTGTGCTCACACACTCAAATCTCTCAACCCAACTCAAAGATATTGCTAGAATCAATCAAATCTCACAAAGAGAGGTTGGGGAGAGCTCAAATGGCCGTTGGAATGATTTTCAGTTGGGCAGGAACCAGCAACAGTCGAAGGGAGAGGTGGAGGGATATTTAAACACGGCTCTAGAAACTAGCCATTAGGGCTGTCAGGCACACACCGGTCTGACCGGTTGGAGACAAGCCACCCAACCAGACTAGCCAAAAAGACTCCAAAAGCTACCTAGTAGGCTACTAAACAACTCAAAATAATTACCCAACTAAATTTCTAGCCCCAACACTCACTAACCGAAAACTGGACCCAGAAACTCCATTCAAACCGGTCTGACCGGTTGAAGCACTGCAACACACCCTGGGTTGGGTTTATGGTCTCTCAAAAGGTTTCTCTCTAGGTTTTGAGCACTTTTGACATTGTCATTAACACATGTTGCATCCCTCTTGATAGAACGACAACCTATACTCAAGAAATAAGTAAATGACACTAAAACCATTGCTTAAGGTTGAAACAATTCTATTTGCCGATATTCTTCATATTTGTCTTCCTGAGGGCGATCAACATTTTCAGCACTTGAGCATATCTTCCTTGAGTTGATTACTATGGAGAATTAATTCATATGGTCAAAACTCCACTTTTCATCCATGTCATCTTTTCTTCTTGATTAAAAAAATAATTGACACTTAGAAACATGTGAGTCTTCATGGCTTCTTTGATTCATCGGATTCAAGCATCCACTTGCTCTTCTCCATCACAAACGTCCTTCGGCGCCAAGCCTCATGCTTGCCCTTCTCCAAAGTATGGTCCTTCGCATCCAAGTCCTTGCCAACCCATGAGCACATGATTGATATTTTGTTTAGATGTATTTGATTCCTTTTGATGTGTAGCAAACAATAAGCACAACATCAATGACCATAGTGACAATATGCTTTACACATCAACTAGCTCCTTTTGTTTCTTGTCAAATTGCTTGATCATCAACAATTGCTTAGTCATATATGTCACTTGATTTGTAGTAGATAGTATCCACATAGCGACATATTTCTTCTCATTCATTACAAGCTTTGTCATATGGCATATATCATGTGCACTTAGAATATCCATATACAACCATGTCTTGATACATAAATATTCTTATTGATATCACCACATAATTCCTATTACCACTCAACAAATACATTAGCTCTTTAATCATTTTGTCATCCAAACACCAAAACCCACTAGGAGGCCTAGATGCACTTTCAGTACCCCATAACTCTAATGCTTCCAATGGCAATGCCGCCATCAGATCACATCCCTTGTCACATTCAAATAGGGACCAAAATCCCAAAAGCTAAAATCTTCAGATTTGAAAATTTCTGGGTTGAACACCCAGGCTTCTTTGAACTTGTCCAAGATATTTTGAACACCCCAGTTAGAGCAGACAACATAGCTGCCAAGATTGTAGCCAAATTCAAACTGCTGAGAAGAGCGCTAAGACGATGGAGCCAAAACATCTCAAAGCTGAACTTGCTAATCAAAGGGTGTAATGAAGTTCTAGCAGTCCTGGACAAACTTGAAGATCAAAGAAATCTATGATTGTAGGAGAGAAATTTTAGAGAAATACTAAAAAGGCACATACTGAGGCTCCTAAAATATCAGAATGAATATTGGCGCAAAAGATTCACGGTAAGATGGGTAAAGCATGGGGACGAAGACACAAAATTCTTCCATGTAGTTGCAACAGAAAGATTCAGAATTAATACTATCACTCACATAGAAGATGAAGAAGGCAAAACAATCATAGACCACATTGCCAAAGCAACAATGATTCTACAAGCATACAAGAAAAGAATGGGCCTCACTGAGCAACATACAATGCAATTTGATCTCCAGTCACAAATCACACATCATGACAACCTATAGGAACTCAGCAGCTAGTTCACCAGAGAAGAGATTGATGAAGTCATCAAAAGCATGCAACTAACAAAACTCCAGGACCATACGGGTTCAATGGCATGTTCCTCAAAAAGTGTTGGCATATTGTTAAAGAAGATTTTTATCAACTATGTCAAGAGTTTTATGATGGCACCTTGGATCTTCAGTCAATCAACAGCTCCTTCATCACACTCATACCCAAAGTGTCAAGCCCTATCACTATCAATTATTATAGGCCCATTTCGCTCCTAAACTCAGTGCTGAAACTACTTACTAAACTGATGGCAAACAGGTTGCAGAAAGTTATTATGCCGCTTATACACAAAAATCAATATGGTCTCATCAAAACCAGAACAATCCAGGATTGCCTTGCATGGGCATATGAATACTTACACCACTGTCACCAGTCAACACAAGAAACTGTTATTCTCAAACTGGACTTTGAAAAAGCATTTGATACAGTGGAGCATTCTACTATCACTCAAATGCTGCAACACTTGGGGCTTTGACCACAGATGGACTGAATGGGTCAAACAAATCCTCCAAACAGCTACAACCTCAATCCTACTCAATGGAGTGTCAGGAAATTCAATGCAATGCAGAAGGGGAGTCAGGCAGGGAGACCCACTATCACCATTGTTATTTTTTATAGCTGCAGATTTTTATTGTAAGTAATAGTCAACAAAGCATGCTCATTGGGGTTACTAACAGTGCCTATTACAAACACAAATGAACAAGACTTCCCAATAGTACAATATGCAGATGACACAATCCTAATTATGAAGGCATCTCAGAGAGAACTTTTTTTTGTCTCAAAGGGCTCCTCCAGGCATTTGCAACTTCCACTGGACTAAAAGTAAACTATGTTAAGTCTTGCATGATTCCAATCAACATAAGTCAAGAAAGAACACAAATTCTGGCTGCGACGTTTGGATGTTCTATTGGCTCTCTGCTATTTACTTACTTGGGTCTGCCCTTAGGGACAACCAAACCTACCATCGAAGACCATGCACCAATCATCAGCAAAATGGAGAGAAAACTATCAGCAACAAGCACTTTCTTAGGCCTGGCTGGCAGAGTCACCTACATCAACTCAGCAATCAGATCACTTGCAATCTATGCCATGTGTGTCCTGAAACTACCGGTCACTTTGATTGACCATATGGACAAACTCACAAGAGCTGCTTTGTGGAGAGGAAAAGAAATGGATGCTAGGGGAAAAGCATTAGTAGCCTGGGACAGATGCACAATCCCAAAGCAAAAGGGACTTGGTATCAAGAATCTAAAGCTGCAAAATGAAGCCTTGCTTTTAAAACACCTAGACAAAGTCTACAATAAGAAAGAAGTGCCTTGGGTGAATCTGGTGTGGCACACATACTACAACAACAACAACCAAGTTCCACATGAGTACACTCTCAGAACATCATTCTAGTGGAAGGACATTATGTCATTTTCTGATCACTATAGAGGAGTGGCTCAATGCTAGGTTGGGGATGGCACCACCTGCATGCTATAGAATGATATCTGGAATAAGCACTACCTCAAAGAAGAACTGCCAAGATTACTCTCTTACTCAAAAAATCCCAAAATTTCAGTACCAGCGTACAAAAAAGATCAATCTTATTGCAACAAACTTTCATCTACCCCTCAGCAATGAAGCCTTTCGGGAATTACAAATTCTAAACAGTTACATGCAGCAGCTGCAACAGCCTAGGCAACAACAACGACAAGATGAATGGAAGTACATTTGGGGATCTAACACATACAAGGCGGCCAAATTCTACCTAATCCCTTTTCTAGCATTACAACTGTCTCCTACATTCAACTGGCTCTGGAAAGCCAAATGCTCCAAGAAAATCAAAATCTTCGCTTGGCTGGGGATCTAACACATACAAGGCGGCCAAATTCTACCTAATCCTTTTTCTAGCATTACAACTGCCTCCTGCATTCAACTGGCTCTGGAAAGCCAAATGCTCCAAGAAAATCAAACTCTTCGCTTGGCTGTTATTCTTGGATAGACTAAACACAAGGAACATACTACGAAGGAATCGATGCCCTCTCCCAAACAATTGCTACAATTGTACTCTCTGCCAATACAGTGTTGAAGAAATGGCCTTCCACCTGTTCTTCGAATGCCCTTTCAGCATAAGCTACTGGACAACCAAAGGCATCCACTGGAGCACGTCCCTGGACTTCTTCGAAATGCTAGAAGCCACCAAAAGATAGTTTACCATCCCGCAATTTGCGGAAATCTTCATCATAGCATCATAGCATATCTGGAAACAAAGAAATGCACTGATTTTCAAAGCAAGATAGCCAACTCTACAGGCATGAAATCAAACTACAATTCCACAGAGCCTCTTCATCATCCAAAGACACCATTCTAGCATGGATGGATAGCACTTCTCCCTCCTTCTAATAGCACTCTTAAAGCAATTGTACAACAACTAGTCCTATACTTCTTTCTTTTTTCTTTCTTAGGCCAATTGGCCATGTACATGTAGTTTTCTGCCTTGTTCCATTGGTTTCTCTTTATTAATAAAATGCAGTGGGAGCCTCTCCTACTGTTTGCGCATCAAAAAAAAAAGAAGATCTGGATGCGTGTCTGCAGTTTAGACTCCACTAGAATGCCTCCAATTTTTGTTCATCCTCGTAATTGTATTGTAACACCCTAGAAATTCACTCTAGAGTATTACCACAACTACACTACTATAACAATTAGCAAGACATCAATTAACGACAAAGTACGCAGAAGCATCAAACAAGATTGATAAAAAGTTAACTCAATAATAAGAGCATCACTCTAACATCCATAAATCCAGCAACATTAATAAAAAATTATTGAGTTTAAGCATTGGTCCACAACTCAAACGTTAGACTCCAACTAACAGAACATAAGTTCTTTATTATGTCTGCATGAAGACAACTAGAAACATGTACAAAGTGAAGATATGTGCTTCTACTTCCCATCTCATGCTTATGCCTTTCAAACTCAAGCACCTGACGAAGAAAATGGAAGCGCATGAGGTTTATGAAAAACCTCAATAAGTAAACGACTTTAACAATATTATTTGAATCATAGTTTAGTTAAACAATAAATTAAATAGCAGCATCAAAATATAGATATTATCTGCGATATAACTTTAAGTAGTAGATAAAATATCAATAACTTCACAATGCTGAACTTCTATGCATATGCAAAAGTGCGAATGATGCAATGCAATGCATGTCTTCACTTCTACCCTCAAATCCAAATAATAGGAAGTGAGGCCTACAACCACATTGCTCATTTCAACGTGTGTTGCTGTACTGGTACTTACCGCACCAACATCAGGCTACGGTGTCTTCTTATGCATCCAATAGAAAGTGCAAAAATGCAAAATTATTATGTATGCACTTCATCATATACTTCAACTTCAAATATATAGAATCCAAAATATGATCACAAATACTTCAAGACAGAGATAAATATTGATTTAGCATATTATCTGATTAGTGTGAATGATTCAAATTTAGTGGAGGCGATTCAAATAACAAAATTAAAGCAAGGGGCCACAACACTATGTTTACTTGCCTTCACCAATCAACAAGAGGGAGCTAAGAACGCTCCGACAGGACACCACCTGATAACAAATAATTTTCAACTCTATTCAACCATATACATTAATCAAACACAAGCAAAAAGCTCATATGCATCGTGCCCACCCAAAGAACAAGGATAAACCAATTTTTTCTGCAGGACCATCATTTATTATTTTCATAACTTTAAAAGTACAGTAGATATTGCTACAAATAAATACATTATGATCATCTAGACAGAGAAGACTACAAGTTTGGTATTCAACATAAAATTTAATTTGGACATCTAATAGCTGTAAATCAATCCACAATGCAGTACTACAAACTGTCCTTGTACTGCAAGACACCTGATTTCGAAAATCCATAACTCCAGTTATACTGAACAAAAACTGCAAATAAATACTCTTTGGAAAGATATGAGGACCCTCTACAACTTTCGTTATATAGTGCTTGTCCGAATCTATGTCTAAGACCCCTGAAACTGGGTTCCAACTACTACTGACGTCAGACAAAACTGCTGACAAAAACTTCGACCTCTGAAATTCACAAAGGCCCAGCTCCTTCGATACTCAACCAAATTTAGCGTTCTAGTACTCGAAAGAATGATAAACAAACCATCTACAACTTCCCTTATATAGTCCTAGTCAGATTCGAATCATAAGACCCTCGAAAAACAGGTTTCAACTATCCCTGTACAAACTACCAGAAAATAGCAGGTTAACACAACTGAATCATAGAGATTAAGGCCCTAATGG
The DNA here is from genome assembly GCA_030378355.1 of Eleusine indica. Lineage (NCBI taxonomy): Eukaryota > Viridiplantae > Streptophyta > Magnoliopsida > Poales > Poaceae > Eleusine > Eleusine indica. The sequence goes on from CM059500.1 coordinate 35,827,350, forward strand.
CCGCAATTAATCCAGCATTGAATCCCTGCTAGCATAGACAAAAGACACACGTGCATACCTAAGTTATATCACGATCTCTCCTCTCTATACTGCACTGGTCCAATCTAATTTACTTCATCGCGTCCTGTCCTCCATCCCTAGCAACAGATCACACGTTGATCAAGAACTCACTTCATCCAATTTGCATCATTGCTGCCTCAGAGGAGAAAAATCCTACCTGGATTGCTGCCCTAGAGAAGAGTACAGGGCACTGCCTTCTTGTGACCCAAAAATGTTGCCATTTATTCTTATTTAAAACTGGGTGTTACATGTATAGTGGGGCCGCGACCATGTGTTACATTTAACTCAAAAGAAGAATGGCGGTAGATTCAGCCGGTTGGTTTGACTTTTTGAGTTTATCTTGAGTAAGGAACTAATAAGGCTTAAAAGCAGCCTACACAGGCGATACATATCTTTCTGTAAGGTGCCACAAAATAGAAGCTAATATAAAGTGATTGGAAAAAACTCCATCATCATGATATTCTTACTCTGATTATACTTTTCAACTATCCTTTACATTTTCATATTTACAAACAAAATGTTGATCACGAGACTGAAAATAGCCCATCACTATAAAATTGCCCCATTTATAGTAGCGGGCCTTGACTCTTGAGAGGTCTGTTAAAAACTCGACCTGATAGGAGAAGTCCCCCTGACGACATTTGCTTAAGAAGAAGACCTTTTTACGCAGGTCGAGAAAATTCCCTAACCCCCTCTCCAACCATACACAGGGACTCAGCTGGTCGTGTGTCGGTGTTTAGATCACCGACAAGTACCATTTGTTCCAGGGGTGCGCGTTTCAGTTTCAGTTCCAGGGCCTCGGGAGCTCCAAATCCCTGTAACGCCTAAGGCCTCTCTGGGGTTACAAGTCGGGAACCTGATGTCGTCGGGGCGCGAGTGGATCAGGCGTGGTGTGCGGTCTGGTGTACGTACCGTCTTTGTCGTGCTCGGGACGCACTTTGAGGATGTGGACTAAGAGGTGCTGAGCCTCGGTTATCTCGACCACACGCCCGAGGAGATGGCCCGGATCCGTGCCGACTCGGAGCCTCACGCCAACGTCCTGGCTGCAAAATACGAAGGAGACATGCTCCCCAAGACCGAAGAGGAAGTTTAGTTAGAGTTTGGTTTATTTTTGAATGATGGGTCATCATGCCCACTTTTTATGTAATAGTTTTAAGTCATGAACTTTGAGTTTGAACTCATGTTTGACTTGTTTTGTTGGTCTGTGGTGGCCTTGAATAATTTTAGTTCTTGTTATTAAACCGCTTTGTGTGTTAGGCCTGTTGCCTCTCTTGCTTTGGCTCACAAAGTTCGAGTCCCCGAGTGTTTTGAGAGTTCAGTCTCGTTGGTGATCGCCGTTATCGTGGCCGCTGGGGCAGGCACCACGTTGCGCGGTCCGACCGTCTTGACTGTGAACCTCTTTCCTTGTGGCTTACTTTGTTTGCTAGCATAGTGAGACCTGAGGTCGAGAAAGGTGGAAAAAAAGAAGGAAATTTTTTTTGAGAAGAAACTAGAGGCGTGTTGTCGCATGGGCTTATTGTGTCTTTCCAGCCCCCGAGTGATGCTTGAACCCTTGGGAGGGGTCGAGTGTCACTGAGGACCGAGCGAGGCTTGCGAGAGTTACGCGGGACAGAGAACTAGGGATAGAATTTACGTAGCTGTGAGATGTTCCACGCGTTGTTGAATTCTTCACCCTCCACGGTCTTGAGCTTGTAGGTTCCTGGGCGGATTACTCGAGAGATGATGTATGGCCCCTTCTAAGGTGGCGAGAGCTTGTGCTGACCCCTGTTGTCCTGAACCCTGCATAAAATGAGGCCGCCTTTGAGGAGACCCCTGTCTCTTACATTTTGATCGTGGTAGCGGCGGAGTGTCTGTTGGTATTTGGCTAAGTGGAGGAGTGCGGCGTCTCGTGCCTCATCTATCTGGTCCAGCGCATCTTGGAGCGCTGCTTCATTGCCTTGTTCGTTGTACGCATGCACTCGCGGCACGCCGTAGTCCAGATCCGTGGGCAGGATCGCTTCGGACCCGTAAACCATGAAGAAGGTGTGAAGCCCGTTGCACAACTCTTGGTCGTGCAAAGGCTCCAGAGTACGGCATGGAGTTCGGTTGCCTATCGCCCACTGAATTGCTTCAGGCGGTTGAAGACGATGGTCGGGTCAAAAATCCGAGGTTTTAACCCTTGGAGTATCATGCCATTTGCTCGCTCGACTTGACCATTCGTCTCAGAATGGCCGATGGCAGCCTAGTTGACACGAATGTGGTAATCATCGTAGAACTTTAGGAATTTCTTCCCTGTGAACCATCTTTTGTTATCCGTGATTATAGAGTTTGGGACCCCGAATTGGTGGATGATGTCGAGGAAGAATTCGATCGCTTCCTTGGATCGGATCTTGACTAGCGGGTGTGCTTCTATCCACTTGGTGAACCTGTTGACCGCAACAAGCAAGTGGGTGTAGCCCCCGGGCGCTTTTTTGAATGGGCCTACAAGGTCTAATCCCCAGACCGCGAAAGGCCACGTGAGGGGGATCGTTTGAAGGGCCTGTGCCAGTAGGTGCGTTTGGCGGGCATAGTACTGGCAACCCTTGTAGGTTTTGACTATGCGGGTCGCGTCGCCCATAGCAGTTGGCTAGTAGAAGCCCTAGCAAAACGCGTTGCCCACGAGGGTTTGAGGTGCGGCATCATGACCGCAGACTCCCTCGTGAATGTCGACGAGTAGCTGGACGCCTTTGCTGATGGGGATACAGCGCTGCATAACTTTGGTGACACTGCGCTTGTAAAGCTCCCCGTCGATTAAGACAAAAGATTTGACACGCCGATAGAGTCGCTTGGCTTTGGTCCCGTCAATAGGAAGCGTGCCCTGAGCTAAGTACTCGATGTACGGGATTCTCCAGTCATCCGGGGGTTTGGCTCTCTCGACGTGGGTGTCGATTAGCTCGGCCCCGGGGTCATCCGATTGGTCATCCGACACGTTGCCTGATCGGTCGATCTCCATGACGTCAGCGTGCTGGGGGGTCGAGGAGGACCTTGTTTCTACAGGCAGTCCGTCGACCCCCGGGTTGAGGTCGATGGAGTCGCTTGGGCCTTCCTTTGCCCCCGCAAGCTCCTTGGGCCGCACCGAAGGCTAGAACTAGTCATTTGCAAAAACTCCAGGGGGGATCTGCTCTCAACTGGATGCCATCTTAGCCAACGCGTCCGCCGCCTTGTTGAGACATCGCGGGACATGCTTGAGCTCTAGACCATCAAATCTACCTTCAAGACTGCGAACTTTCTGGCAGTAGAGTGCTATAGCGTCGGTTCGACAGCTAGATTCCTTGATGACCTAGTCGATTACGAGCTGGGAGTCGCCCCGGATCTCTAGCCACCAGATGGCTAGTTCGGCGGCGATCTTGAGACCGTTTACGAGCGCTTCGTATTTGGCAACGTTATTCGAAGCAGGCAAATGCAGTCAAATTGCGTATTTCATATGTACCCTGAGTTGAGAGACAAAGATGAGGCCGACGCCCGCACCTATTCGCATAAGTGACCCGTCGAAGTACATAACCTAGTACTCCTAGTCGATCGGAGCGAGCGGGAGTTGTGCTTCGGTCCACTCTGCCATGAAGTCGATGAGGACTTTGGACTTGATGGCCGCTTGAGGTTGGTACGTGATGTCATGCCCCATTAGCTCGAGTGCCCACTTGGCGACCTTGCCTGCCAAGTCCATATTCTGTATAATTTTGCAAAGCGGAAAGGAACTTACGATGTGCACCGGGTGGGATTCGAAGTAGTGCTAGAGCCTGCATCTTGCGACCATCATTGCGTAGACGATCTTGAGGATTTGCGGGTACCAGGTCTTCAAGTCGGACAGGACTTCACTGACGTAGTAGACAGGATGCTTGACTCTGAGGGTGTGCCCTTCTCTTTTTCCGCTCGACTACAAGCACTGAGCTCATGACATGAGTTGTTGCCGCTATGTATAGCAGCTGCACCTCCCCCGGGAGTGGGGGTGTCAATACCGGTGTACTGCTCAAGATGCGCTTGACTTCGTCGAGAGCTGACTGCGCCTCGGAGGTCCACTTGAAACTGTCAGATTTCTTCAAAAGCCTGTACAACGGGATCACTCTCTCGCCGAGGCGTGAGATGAAGTGGCTCAGCGCCGCCAAACACCCCGTGAGACATTACGGTCCCTTGAGGTTCTGCACCGGGCCCATCCGCTCGATCGTAGAAATCTTCTCGGGGTTGGCCTCGATGCCACGTTCGGAAACGGTGAACCCGAGAAACATGCCCCTTGGGACCCCGAAGACGCACTTCTCGGGGTTGAGTTTGACGCTGTCCCCATGCAACTTGGTGAAGACGCACTCGAGGTCAGCCACGAGAGTGTCGGCCCTTTTGGACTTGACCGCAATGTCATCCACATAGACCTCGACCATGTGGCCGATCAGATGGTCGAAGCACCATTGCATACAACACTAAAAAGTAGCATCGGAGTTCTTGAGCCTGAAAGGCATCATTACGTAGCTGTAAGAGCCGAACGGTGTGATAAAAGATGTCGCGAGCTGGTCAGATTCTTTCATCGCAATTTGGTGGTACCCGGAGTAGGCATCCAGGAAGCAGAGGGTCTCGCACCCCGCTGCCGAGTCAACTATCTGGCCTATGCGCGGCAAAGGAAAAGGATCCTTCGGACATGCCTTGTTCAGGCTCGTATAGTCAACTCACATCCTCTATTTCCCATTCTGTTTTTGCACAAGAACAGGATTAGCTAACCATTTGGGATGAAATACATCCTTGATGAATCCGGTTGCCTGCAGCTTCGCGATCTCCTCCCCGATTGCCCCGTGCTTCTCCTCGTCAAAGTGGCGCAAGTGTTGCTTCACTGGCTTGGAGCCTGACCTGACGTTCAAGGAGTGCTTGGCGACTCCCCTCGGTATGCCGGGCATATCCGAGGGTCTCCACGCAAAGACGTCAGCGTTTGCGTGGAGAAAGTCGACGAGCTCGCTTTCCTATTTGGGGGTGACGGACGTCCCCACTCCCATCGTCTTTTCCTTGTCACCCTCAGGGTCGATCTGCACCTCCTTGGTGTCTTCCACCGGTTTGAACGAGGCATTCTTGTGGCTGGCATCGAGGATTCCTTCCTTGAGGTGTGCACAGATCCCCTCGAGCTCCCCGGCGAAGGCCACCATCGCGGCGGTGAGATCGCCGTTCTTTGTCTCGCACTGGAAAGCACATTGGAGTGGTGCACTCACAGTGATGACCCCCTTCGGTCCCGGCATCTTGAGCTTCAGGTAGGTGTAGTTGGGGACGGCCATGAACTTGGCATAGCATGGGCGTCCCAGGAGAGTGTGGTACACTCCCGGGAAGTCGATGACCTCAAAGACGAGGGTCTCGGTCCTGAAGTTGAAAGGAGTCCCAAACATCACGGGCAGGCTGATCCGTCCAAGGGGGATGGCTTGTCTCCCAGGGACGATCCCGTGGAAGGGCACGCCGGCCGGCTGGAGGCATGATCGATCGATCCCGAGGAGGTCGAGGGTGTCAGCGTAAAGGATGTTGATGCAACTGGCCCCATCCATCATCACCTTGGTGAGGCGGACCTCGGCAATGATGGGGTCAACCATGAGCGGGTATCGATCCAGTCGTGACATGTGTGGGGGATGGTCCGACCGGTCAAAAGTGATCGACATGTCCGACCATTTGAGGAAAGATGGCGTGGCAGGCTCCACCGTGAAGACCTCACGACGCTCGATCTTGGTCATGCATCGACTTCCTTGGGATTCAGGCCCCGTGAAGATCATGTGGTAGGCTTGTGGTGTTGGGGAACACCGGCCCTCCTTGCTCGTCATCACCGTCGACGGGGTCTTGGGTCCTTGGCTCCGATGCTTTCTCTGGGTCCCCCTTCTTTGCCTCCTCTCGGATGAACTTCTTCATCATGGAGCAGCCCTTAAGGAGATGCTTGATGGGGAATCCGTGGTTTGGGCACAGACCATTCTACTTCTTCTCGAAGTGGTTTGGTGCCTCCCTTGTCGCGGGCCTCGACGACTTGCGCTCGGTGGCAGCCACTATAGGGTCGCGCCTGGCCCATGACTTCTTCTTCTTCTTCTTCTTTGGACGATCGGTGGGACCATCACTGCCCCCTTCATCTCGCTTGCCTTTGCCCTTGCGCTCCATCGCGCGCTGGAGGACCGCCCCCATGGAGTCTTTGCCGGAGGCAAAGCTCGTGGCGATGTTGAGGAGCTCGCAGGCGGTGCACGGACCCTTTTGGCCTAGCTCATGGATGAGCCACTCCGAGGTTGTGCCGGAGATGAAGGCTCCAAAGATATCCGCGTCGCCCACGCTGGGCAGCTTGTTGCACTTCTTGCTGAAGCGCCGAATGTAATACCGAAGGGACTCGCCGGCTTTCTGCTGGTAGTTCTTGAGGTCCCAGGGGTTGCCCGGTCGGATGTATGTTCCCTAGAAGTTCCCGACAAAGATGTCCCTCAAGTCGCCCCAGTTGTAGACCTGACCCTCGGGGAGGTGCTTAGGCCACGCTCGAGCCGAGTCAATGAGGTACAGAGGGAGATTGCGGATGATAGCCAGGTCGTCGATCGCGCCCCCCGCTTGGCACATGAGATGATAGTCCTCAAGCCAGAGTCCGAGATCCGTCTCGCCCGCGTACTTAGTGACGGTCGTGGGCGCTCGGAAGCACTACAGGAACTCGGCGCTGCGGATACGCAAACTGAAGACCCGTGGCCTAGGAGGGCTCGGGCTTCGGCTCCTCTCCTCATCAGTGTCATCGTACCAGCCTCCACGGCGCTGTTGATGACCCCTCTCCTTGTTTAGTCGCTCCCTTTCACGTCGGTGTGCCCTGAGGGTGTGGCGTGCGTCGTGATGGGCCCCAACCCGATCATGAACTGACGCGTTCTTGGGCGCACCTCCGGCCTGGTGGGGTTGCCGGACCGAGTGCTGCTACGACACGATGACGCTGCCCCCTCCGGCGCGCCTAGACATGGAAATCTACTAGCTGGCCTGGGCGGCGCGCCATTGCGAGCTCTCCGCTTGGAGCGCGGCGACCTTGGCAAGGAGAGCCGTGACTTCGTGTTGGGCCTGCTGGGCCTCTAGCGTCGCGAGCTCGGGGAGAGTCTTGAGCAGCGTGACGGCTGCCGTTATGTTTTGTCCTGCACGAGCGAACTATGGGGACCCCTGGTCGTCGGCGAGGATGCGCTGGTGGACATCGTGAGCAGTGGCCCGAGCACTCCGCCCGCACCGGAGTGGGCCAGCTTGCGGTCTATCTCTTCCTTCTCGTGCTCAAGCTAGCGCCGGGTTTCCTCTAGTTCTGCCCTTCTGGACCTCAGCCACTGCTGGAGGTCCTCCGGGCGAGGTGCAGGTTGCGGCTAGCCGGCCGCGGCGACGGGGATGTCAATGAGCGTCTGAGGTTCAAGGGTTCACTAGAGCAGGGGTTCCGGGGTTCGCCATTGCCTCGACGGTGAGGTTCCAGCACCCCCTGTAGCCAGCATGGGTGTGAACTGCACCACTTGGCATTCGCGCGGGAGATTGTAGCTTCCAGCGATCCTATCTCAAGAAGGTCAAAAAGAGATTTGCCCGGGCTTTCAATCACGCCGACGAAGCCGGCGCCTGCATCGGTGGGAACCGCCCGGTGGATGGCCATGTCTTGGAGACATCCCGCGGTGTTTTTTAGGCCGCACGGGTAACTGTCTGGGGGGGGGGGGGGGTCAGCGAGCCTGTTTGGTTGGAGAGGCTCGCTCCCGAGGAGCTGTCCATGGACATTCGCAAGCGCGAACGCAAACTACTGGAGGTCGTCCTGGTTGGGCGCAGGGCCCAAATAACACTCCAGGGAGAACCGTAGCTGGTCGCAATAGTCGGTTGGCGGCATGGGCTAGCTGGCAACCCATGGCCTGGGCTGCTCGAGCCGGACAGTGCTCATCGCCTCGTTGGCGATGGTGGTGGCCGCCATGATGGGGTCTGAGAGCGTCTCACCAATGAACTCCAACGCCCCGTCTGTCGCGACGACGAAGTCGAGAGTATGGCCTAAGTCCTCCAACCGCCACTGGCCGCCACGGGAACGGGTGCCAGGGCTGGAGGTGGTGAGGGTGCCGGGATGCTGACGCACAACAACTTCTGGTCGCCTGGGGCGACGAACTCTAGGCTCCCAAAGAAAATCCTGGCGCCGGGAGCCCAGACTGCGGAGGAAGTGGCCATCCGAAACGAAAGGTGTTTGCAGATCAAAACGCGTTGTTCCCCTACCTAGCGCGCCAACTGTCGGTGTTTAGATCAACGACAAGTAGTATTTGTTGCAGGCCAACTATCGGTGATGGCTATGCAGGAGGACACAAGGATTATATTTGTTCGGGGATAAGCCCCTACATCCAGTTCTCAGCTCTGCTCGTGTTACTTGCATCGGGGTATACAATGGTGGCGGGAGAGGAGGAGTCTCCAAGTCTCTGGTACTCGTGAGTGTGGGTGTGTGTTCGGTTGTTTCTGGTGTCTTGTCCCTTGGAGAAAAGATAGGCCCTCCCTTTTATACTTCAAAGGAGCCAGTCTCATTTATAGCGAGAGAGAGAGAGAGAGAGAGAGAGAGAGAGAGATTTCTACATGCACAGAGTAGGTGAGGTCGTGCCGGAGAAGGTAGAGGTCTTGGTCAGCGGTGTGGCCTTTGGTCCTTGTAGGCCCGCATCGTCCTAGTTTGGTGTCAGGGGGAGGGGGCACTGTGTTTGAGCGTGCCCCATTTTCCATCGTCGAGTCGAGCTCCCTTGTCATTGTAGAGTGCATGTCCCGCTATTCATGGGGTGGCACAACATGGGCGTTGTCATATTATCCAAGCGAGGTTCCATCCATTAGGTCGTCATGTATCGTCACTATTGGCAATGTCATCGAGTGATGGCGGCATAGAGAGCCTTGCTGCGCCTGCCATCGTCAGCAGGCGCTGGTGACGATGAGGGGGGTAGGTATACGAAGAGATTTAACCCTCTGATACTGTGCGCTTCGGACTAGGTGCAACATTTAAGGCGGGGCGGTTGGTAGTTTTTGACCGCCGTCCCGCTCGACCCCCACGTCGGGGGTCGACGCATCGGGTTGCGGTTGCTTGGGCCCGCTCGGAGTTGGAATCCGTCCTGTCTCGGCAGGGCAATCGAGTTTCTTCATCCGCTATTTTTGGCTCAGACAGTAATTCGCAAGGCTGTCCTATCATCAGTGGTGGTCCCCAGAGGGGGTTCTGATGGAGACAGAGCCTATCGGAGGTCTTGGGGCCTACTCACTGTTCGCTATGATGATGACGGTGGTGAACCAATCATCTTTATCCGGGAGTTAGTAACATCGGGCAGGTGGCCGGGTCAGCTGCTCGGGGGAGCAAAATGCACCTTGAGCCCTGCTGGGCGGACTGGTTTCACCTCGACCCCCGAGGGGTCGAGCGGGACATGGCCGACTTCCGATCCCCGGAGGGTCGAGCGAGTCGGGGGCGACGTGGCCTTCGTTTCCAGGATTTGGTCGTCGCGAAGATCCCCTTTGCGGGGTCCGTGCGAGTGATGCCTTGGCAGAGATCAGACACATCTGTTATTCCGGACGAGGACGGACCTTGGGGGTGCCATGTGGCACCCCTGGTTTCTGCCCCCGATATCATGTGAGGTATGGTGCGAGTTTTTACCTAATGCTTTGACTGGAAAAGGCTAGGAGATTTTTTTTTCTGTGGGGACAAGCCCCGGTGAGACATAGAGTCGAGTCTGGGACCTCGTGGGTGGGCAGCCACACCGGTCCCTTCACCACCAGCCCAAGCGTCTGTTCTCCTTGAGAGGTCTGTTACTAAAACTATGGCCAAATTGAAGAGTGTGCATGAGCAAATATTTTCAAATTGTTTTTGTAGTAGGGAGCGCCGCTGAATAGAAGGTATAGGAGCTTGGGCAGCTGTGCTAGAGCTAGTGTATGGCCTTATGCACACCATGAGCACTGAGCTGATGAGCATTGAACTGAAAAAACCGTCGGTGTAACTAACGACGAGCTTCAAGGCTGTTAGGCTGTCCAAATTGGTTGGGTTCTACAAGTTACTGGACATTTGAAGCACACTGAAATAAAACCAGATAAAGAAACAATTTCACATCTGCATGGATGGTTACCTCGATCTGCTCCAGAGAAGAGCATTTGGATCGAGATGTCTCAACCGGCACAAGAGAGTGTTTTACAATATATATTTTGCAAGGCGTGGTGGTGGTTACTGTCGCTCTCATCTCCAATCATGGTGAGGCTTCCATTTTGTGATGACCTCCTTGAATAAATTTTAGCATGCTCGTCTTCATGTACAAAGTTCACCTAAAAGGAGGAGAGACTTGGAGAATTAATTATTTAGCTGGGAGTTAAGTGTACGGTTTATATAGTTTGTGCCTTGTCGATCGATCAACTGGTTGCTGCTGCCTATTGCTGGAGGTTTCTTATTCGTGGTTAGAATAACCTTGCGTTGGCGTGTGATTTGTTTAGTTTCTTGTTCTTCCCATGTTCGTCTTCTTGCTCATTTGTGCTGAGGTAAAATCATGAGATTTCATACACAACCGGAAAACAGAAATTTCCTGAGAGTGAATATTTTTCATAAGAGTAATTAAAAACCTACACAATAATTGTCTATTGCAGTGAGAATAACTAAATGCAATATATATAGAGTGAGCAACAGTAGCCTCTTGTTTTTTTATTAAGGCTCCATCAACTTTTGAAATGCTTGGTATGTACATTCAGTTGTGTCAATGATAGGTGCACTGCCACAAAAAAAAGCCCTTTAGCGGTAGTACTAAAAACGTCGTAGCAGCGGTTACAAAGAAATTTGTCGTTACAGTGGCTAAATAATTTTTAATGGCGGTTCACATTGTGAATCGCCTCTAAAAATTGATGTGAACTGCCTCAGAAAATCAATTTTTAGAGAATGTGAACCGCTATTAAAAATTGTTCCTATTTTTAACGGCGGTTCATATTGTTACCAGCCTCTAAAAATTGATTTCTAGAGGCGGTTGATAATGTGGACTACCGCTACTCTTCATTTTAGCGGCAGCCCACATTACAGCCCGCCGCTACCGAGATAGCCCAAAGCCCATTTATCCCCTTCATTATATAAATGAAACCCTAACCTGCCCTCCCCACGCCCCCACCTCTCTCTCCACGACTCCACCCTGTGCGCCGCCAGCCTCAGCCTTCCTCTCTCTCCTCCCTGCCGCCCCTGCCTCCCTCCCTCTCAGTCGCCCCTCCTGCCTCTCCCTTCCTTCCTCTCTCCTCCCTTGCCTCTGGTAGGAGGTGGGCCTCTCCTCCGGCGGCTCCACGTGACCCCCTCCTCCGGTGCGGCGGGCCTCTTCTCCGGGAAGCCAGGCAATGGCAGATACGGCCGCCCTCCGCCGTTAAGGGCGGGCGGAGGCCGTCTCCATCAGCAACGTCATCAGGTGGAGGCTGTCTCTGTCAGCACGCGTCGTCGGGCCAAGGGCGGGCGGAGGCCACCACCTTCTTTGTCCTAGCCGCCTTCGTTGGGCGGAGGCGGGGAGCACAGAGGACGCCGCCGCATCCTCTCCTCCGGATCTAGCCTCTCCCGCTCTTTCGGCCGTCCTCTGCTCTGGATCTGGCCCCTCCTCCAACCCTCCACCATGTGACCGGTGGTGCCGTCCTTCACCTCCTCGCGATGGTGCCTCCCCTCGCCTCCATTTCCTCGTGGCGGCACCTCCCCTCCCCTCCTCTTCCTCACAGCAGCGCCCCCTCCTCTCCCTTTCATCGCAGCCAGATCCAGCCGAGTGGAGGGCGGCAGTGGCGGATCCAGCGAGGTGGTGGTCGGCGTCGCACAGATCCGGCCTCCCCCGACCTTCGGGAAGCGGCGGCGGCGGCACGGTGGTGGTGGTGCAGTGGCGAATCCGGCCCGGAGCCATTTTTTTTTATTTTGTCAAATGTCTTGTAGCGGCGGGTGACTTCTCCATCTGTCGCCACAGTTCTCTTTTTTGCGGCGGTGAGTTCGGGACATAGAACAACCGCCGCTACTGAGATTCTTTTTTAGCTATGATTAGGTAGCGGCGGTCCACTATAGCCGCCGCTACAGTTGTTTTTTACCCGTCGCAATAGTAGCGTTTTCTGGTAGTGGTGGGACCTGGATTTGTCACTGGGAGTGGCATATATGGGATGAAGGGTCCTTTTTATTGATGAGTAGCTCCCGGATGATGGTTGTTTTCTTGTGTTTCGGCTACAACAACAACATGGTAATCGAGTAATGATCCAAATGACCCATAAGAACAATAAGATAAGAGGGGTGACAAATTCCACATGTCACTGACCGCAACTCAGTTGCTTGTCAAAACGGCGCATCCGGGTTCAAGTCATCGACACAGCTTTATGACTATTTATTCTTTTATTAGTGGTATATTATGTTCCATCAACATCATGAATCTCAAGATTAGCCACTCTAATCTCTTTTAGGTGCTCATAATTAAGAGAGTCCCAGTGCGTGTAGGTGTATATGTATTTGGCTTATTGCAACAGAAGTTCCCCAATTTATGAAGGAATCTCTCAGCAAAATATATATTATAAATAAAAACAGGCTAGATCAAGCCTGAAGCAACTGAACCCAAATCTTCAGAATACTAGTCTGTCGAACACTCTGGACTCATGTAACTTGAAGTAAAGGCGGTCATGACATCATGTGCACAATACAATGCTAATTTAACTAGTTTGTATGTATGCATACTGTACTTTTTTTATTACACTCTGTCTCGCTCTAGAGATACTCTCTAAGTGAATCTCGTAAGAATTAATATATACAAACTGGTATCACCGCGCTGGAATAACTAGATAAGTAGTGTAGTATATGCTGATGTTTCTATCCCTTTTAGTTCACATTCTAGCAAGGAACTATTTCAGAGAATTTCAACACAATTTTGATATCTCTAAAATGAGTAGTGCGCCTGTACTTACACAAAATATTCTACCATTAGTTCTTTTGAAACTCCGTTTGCTAAAATTTCATATATACATCTAAGAACATGAGCGCATGCTCCGAAGTTGGGGGTAAATTATAAATTAAAAAGAAACTAACTGTTCCTTAACAAAGAACAAAGGATCAACATGAAACTTTCTTCCAATAATGTATGAATATGGTAATTAATCTTTAACGTTTTCTGTAACCGATGTTTTTATCTTTTACTTTTCAAAACAAATGATTTAAGATTGCATGATTCCAAAATCCCAGGGTGTGCAAGGTGCATGCAGTGTTTGTTGGAGAATGCTTCAAGAACCCCCTCTCGTTTATTTCTCGTGCAATGGATGTCTATCCTGAATTTGCAATAGAGTGCATGGATACAAAAAGGTGTTAATGCAGCATGCAAGGTGCATTGTTTGTTGGAGAAACTTGCTGAATGCCTATGCATAAATTGACAAAATCGAACAACTTTTCTTGCACTAAAAGTTTGAAACGCATGCGCTGCTGCCTGCTGGTAACTGGCTTGTTCCTCGTGCATGAGTTGACTGCAGTACAAGAAAAGACTGCAGGGAGATAAGAAGTGGCGTGTGCTCAGCAATGTGAATTTTGCTTCAGTTCATTCATCATTAGCTTGCTCTTGATGTTGGGGTGTCATTTCAAATGATATAATTAAGCAGCTTAGGAGCATATATATGCAAATAACATGTAATGGCAAAATAAAATTTTATTGAAAGGTGAACTAGATACAGTTCATCAATCAGCTCAGCATGAATTTGTTGCTTGAAATGACGATCTGAATCAGGAAAATAAACGCGCAGGGAAACAGAACATCATCAAATCAAAGAAAAGGAAAGAAGACATCGAACTAAGTTAAACATGGAAATAGAAACGACTACTTAAGAGGCGATGAGGACCATGGTGAAGCTTAGCAGTCCCATTGCAGGTGATCAATGCCGTTGCCAGCACCGCCGTCGAACAAAGCGCATGACTCCATCAGCTCCAGATCGAAGGCGGAGTTCGCGCTGACGCCGCTGTACACCGAGGACACGTCCATCATGTCCAAGCCCTTCTCCACAACCGCACCACCACCGTTCATCCCTTGTGGTGGCGGCGGCGGCTGTTGCTGCTGCATCATCTCCATCCCTGCACCCATGCTCGGCTCGACGGCGGCCCACATTGCCGCCGTGTCCTCCATGAACGCTGCCGCGGGCATGCCCTGGTGGCTGAAGCCGTTGCCGTTCTGCATGCCGACGGCGTGGTCCATGGAGGAGGAAGTTGACGAGCCGTTCATGAAGTCCATGGAGCCTTGCATACCTGCATTCTGGTCCCTGAAGCTCATCAGCACGCCATGGCAGTTGTCCTGGTACGGGTACCCCGGGATCGTCGCCTGGTCATGCCGCATCATCAGCACGCCGGGGTTGTTGGGGACGTTGTCGTACAGCGCCGTCGACGGTCCCATCTCCGGCGGCGGCGCGACAGTGAGGGAGGCCGTCGGCTTGGTCGGCGAGCTGATGGTGAAGGGCGGCGTGGTGGTGGCCGCGACCGGGCCGCCGCCGCCGCTGGCGATGGCGCCGCCATTGGAGTGGTGGAACTGGGAGGCGGGGTTGTTGCTAGGGTTTGCGCCGTGGAGGAGGGTCCTTGACGCCGGCAGCAGGTTGTGGGTCTTGGGGTCGAGGCCCTGCGCGATGAGCTTCTTCTTGATGCACGAGTTCCAGAAGTTCTTCACCTCGTTGTCCGTGCGCCCGGGGAGATGCTTCGCGATCTGGGCCCACCTGTAAGAGAGGGCAGCAGACAATCCCGGTGAGTTTTTGTGCGCGCCGGCACGGTGTGGATCGATCAGCTCGCCGGAAGGAGGAGAGAAGACGTGCACGTCGCGTTAATTACCTGTTTCCGAGGATGCGGTGGACGTCGATGATGGTGCGCTCCTCATGCTCGGAGAAGGTGCCGCGCTTCAGGTCCGGCCGGAGGTAGTTGATCCACCGGAGCCGGCAGCTCTTGCCGCACCGCTGCAGCCCTGGTCCAGATATGGCAACAACCATGAACAAAAAGATTTGCTTTTGATTCATGAGGAGGAAATCGATGGGTGGATTTTTCGATTGTCATCGTACCGGCGTGCTTGGGGACGGAGCTCCAGCAGCTGTGGCCATGGACGGTGATGTACCTGATCAGCTTCTCGTCCTCCTCCGGCGACCACAGCCCGCGCTTCACCTTCTGCTTGCTGCAGCAGTGGTGCCCCATGGCGATGGCGGCCGACCCCTTCTCTCTCCCCTCCCTCCTAGCTCTCTCTCTCTCTCCTCCGGTCCTCCCCCAACAGTGTATGTAAGGGCTGATGCACACGCACAAAGGGACACCCTTTCGTGCTGGTAAATTGACCTTTATGCCACTCCGTGTGTGGAGGAAGGAAACACCAAATAAAGTCGTGTGACCTCTCAAAAGGTGAGAGTAATATTAAGTAGATAAGTTAACAGTGATACCTTTTTACCCGAGGGGGAAATCTGATGTTCTGTTTTTCTGTAAATAACATTTCAAACTTGTTGACACAAACAACGTCGTACTTCTTGTGGTCTCATTTTAGTGTATCCTTAATCTTGTATATCAATGTTTTTACACTGTCTATTAGGTTGGTCACACGAGTGATTATACATGGATACAATTAAAATGTAAATTCTATGGTTTCTATAGGTAAGAATAGTCCATGGTCAAATTTGCAGTTCTGAGGTTTTGTCAGTGTCCAAATGAACACCAAGTATTCATAAGCAGAGGGACCTAGTACGGGACAAGTCAAAACCCATGCCTCGTAACGTATCTCTTAAAGTGGTTTTGTCACCTCTCCACTCATTTTTTGGGTCATATATATTGGCAGCCTAGCGAACCAGAACTTTGGCGTCACATAGAGCTCATTAAAATCATTGGTACCCTCTCAAAGTCGAGATATCCATTTTGTGAAGAACACAACTAATTGAAGTAAATCATATCTATGTGCAATTTAGGAAATTCCAATATTTTTATATTGGTTAAGCATATATAATGGCATTTTACACAACAGAAGTTATATATTAGGACTGCGAATCATCATCATCTCATATACAAACTACGTGGAGGGACTACTTTTTGCTTGTTTTACTGTAGAAGGGGTTAGCTTTTAATTTACCGCAAGATGAAATGAAGTTAGCGCACATGAAGTTGAATTCTAAACTGGTATCAATGGCGTTGATTGTACTCAAGAACCAGCAACGGGGTCGAACTTTCTTGAATCTTTGCACTAACTAGCAAAGAGTACCAAACGATTACTGTTAAATTGTAATCTAGCTAACCGTGCGGTTGCTAAAACTTGTGAGAGTCCAATTGGAAGGATGCGTTGCAGGGAAGCTGCCGGGACTCTTGAAGCACAAGAAAAAATAATCCCTGATGCCCACACTGTCGGTGCTGCATATGATACAACTTGGTCGTTGTTGAAGCTAGCGTCTGTTCTAGTTTTGTGTGACAATAGGCGATTTCTTGTGCTAACTGGCCTGCATGGCGCAATGAATTTGAATCTCATTGCCGGTATCCCTTTCCATCGCGTGTAACTCAAGTACTACAACTCATCAAAACGGGAAGGTTCAAATTAACCATTTTTTACTAATTAAGATTTTATAAACTTTTGTAACTAACGAGAGTGGAACCCAATAATAGCGTCGGTTAAATGTAGAGCATTTTTACATCATCTACGCTTTGATAGTTTCCATCATGGCATCATTCAATATCTCCAGTTTTACACGAGATACTAGAAATTTTGTAAACAAAAATGTCAGCGCGCCGATCAAGCACACAGTTAGAGACGATGGTAAATTCCCCCCCTTCAGGTAACACTGCTTTGGACTCGAATTGGCAATAATTTACACATCAATCAGAATCAAGTACTCAGTGAATCCGCGTCTTTTAGCAGCATTCTCCTCGTAGAACAAAGTAAAAAGGTGTACAAGTGATGGTAGCGAAAAGGGGAGACGTCAAATGCAACATTTGATCGGTCGTCACAATACTGATGTTTACTCAGTCGCATAGAAGAAACGTCTCCACTAGCTTTATGCATATGTATATCGTTCGCATTGACTTTGGTCTACTCTGGATGGCTACACAACATTGTTAAGGTACCTGTCATCACCGTACTGATAGGAACCCCAGCTGCGAATTGAAGGCAACATGCATGTTCTATAAGTCTTTGCTCTTTTTTTTTTCTCCTAGCAAGATCGAACTAGAAAAACTAGTGGTGGTTATGCATGAATCTTACAAATAATGTTAGTTATGCAGAAAAGGAAAAAAAAGGGGTCGACTTAACACAACAATTATATATGCAAAGGTTCGAGAATAGAAAGTGTAATTCATCAGGTCAACATTTTTAGATAATAAAAAGTTCTGGTCTTCTAATTTTCATCACCCCATGCATAGCGCCAACATACAAACTGTTGTTGTTACAAAGTCTTATGATGTGAAGAATTAAACACTAGGTGAATGATTAATTATAAACGCCTATATTGTTGGTGAAGAATTGCATTGCCGCCACCCCCAATGTGAGGAATTAGACACGCCTCCAACTCTAATACATAGTAGTGTTCTTGTTAGCCTTCTTTTGCAGCAATCTATATGACCTGCTCATCAACCAACATATGTTCCTCTAGCCCACATAAGCATGGTGTTTGACTTCTTGTTAAAAACTGTCATCTCGACATATCATCGGTTAATTCCTGACAGGATGTAGAACTATTTTCTGTTGTCGTGTGTAATCAAACATGCAAATCGTGTGCAACCTGCAAAAACTTGAAACTGTAGTGTGTTCTGCTGCAAATATTTCCTCAATCTTGAGGAGAATATACCGCGCTGCTCTCGATCTGGAAGCTAATAAATATATAAATCAAATGGTTACCCCCGATTACAAGAATAAGTTCACGGAGCAATAGTTCAGTTTCTGTTTTTCACAGATACAAGTATGGTATATGTATTTATAATAATTATTTTATTATCATGAACAAAATTAAATTAGTAATATAATTAATAACATATGTTTCATATTTTTAAGATTAGCTGGCGTCTTTAATGGTTCAATAGGGCTAGGGTTCTATCATGAAAAAATATAAATTTATTAATTAATAATATAATTACGAAATTAATCTTAATCTATTCGTTAGTGTTTTTTGAGAACACTTATAAAATTTCTTAATGGTTATATAATTACGAAATTAATCTTAATTTATTAATTAATAATACAATATTTTGAACAGTAAAATTTTTTTAATAATATCTATTTATTAAGAGTTTGTTACTGGTCCTGTTTTTAGTCTCGGAATTTCACGGGAAAGCGTTCCACTTAAACACTTATAAAAATTAGGGTGCCTACCTGCAACTTGAACTAACGAAACCGTAAAATTACAAACAGTGGCATTGCAAGACTACGTGGCCTCACATAGGACGTCTCTGACATGTGTCCTTTTCTTGCTCAAGATCGTGAAGCAGTGTGTACTGTGCTGTCTGAGCGCACGAAACCTCTTGCACCTATAGCCCTATCTTTCTACTACAAAGCATATACATCCCAATAAACAAAAGCAAAAAAAGAGACTGAATCTTGTGCGTTAAGCTGCTGCCAGTGCAATGCGCGAAAAGCAAGGGTTTCCCCTTTCTTCTCCGCCATCATCGTCACTAAAAACGTCTTATCTTGTTGCAAGCATGCAACTCCTGGTCCTACACGATTTGCAGGTTTGTTCTGAGCGAATATACTAAAGGTGCACGCTCAGTGTCATGGCACACGTCATGGATGCGACGCGATCACACTCAAACCGGAATTAACTGAGTACACCCGTGGATAGCAGGCGGAACGGGGTGGGTAGCTACACCCCCTCTAGTAGAATAGCTAAATCTCCTCTAGTAATCATCAGATTTTTGATCCAATGGCAGGCGAAACAGGGTGGGTAGCTACCCACGGGTGTATGAAATCCGCATTCTTTCTTATAAAGCACCGTATACTTTGTAATATATATTGCAAAAAAGAAAAACATGATACAATACGACCCTTGTTTATGGAAGGACCTGATGAAACTAAAGTGAAGCATATCCCGGTCTTGTTCAACTCTAATGATCTCCACCATTGAAGAACTGTGGAACTAATAGATACGACGAAGAAGAAATACCTTCAACTGCTGCCAGAGCCAACGCTTCCAGACACCCGCGCTGAGGTGCACATATCTCCACGTCGGAGTTGATTAAGGAGCAATTAGCTACCAAAAAAATGTTTTTCACATTTGTATTGTTCCAAAAATAGAAAAAATTATATCAAGATGAAACACACACTACATTATAAGAGCATCTCTAATGGAGCATGTAAATTTGAGTTCTCAAATCAAATTTTATAAACTGACCTGTAAAATTTAGAAGCCCAAAATTGCAAGCAATTCTAGTGGAGCATCCGAGC
Source organism: Eleusine indica (assembly GCA_030378355.1). Lineage (NCBI taxonomy): Eukaryota > Viridiplantae > Streptophyta > Magnoliopsida > Poales > Poaceae > Eleusine > Eleusine indica. The sequence continues at coordinate 35,846,723 of CM059500.1, forward strand.
ATGCATTTCAGCTCCTGTTCATTAGTGAGATCCACCAATCAGGAAAAAAAAAATTCCACAGCACGCGCCGTGCTCACACCTCTGCTCCGGTCCGCCCCCTCCGCCATCGTCTCAACATTCGTAGGCGTCATCGAGGAGTCCCCACCCAACAAGCCCGTTGTCCTCCTTCGGCCCACCGCCGCGGCAATGGTAGGGCTGTCGTTGCTGCCCCCTTCCTCATCCTCACCCTCCTCCCGATGGCAGCGGTGGCCCCTGCTTCCTCCACCAGCTCCGCCTATCGCAAGACCTCCTCCGAAGCCATCCGGATCGGCATCGCGATCGCGAGGGATGCACCGCCGCCCCGACTCCTAGATGGGAGGGGGAGAATTCCACCCTGCGGTTGCACATGGAGGCGCGTTCTCATATGGGAGGAGTAGCCTGCCGCCATCCGTCGGAGAGAAAGAGAGAGAGAGAGAGAGAGAGAGAGAGAGGAGAGGAGAGGAGAGGAGGAGAGGGGCGCCTGTCACCATCCGTCTGTGAGAGAAAGAGAGAGAGAAATAGAGAGAGAGAGAGAGAGGTCGGGTGGAGAGGAGGAGAGGGGCATTGGTGGTGTGTCGCCACCCCTCCTGCGCGCAGCATCACCGCCCCTCTCGCAACTACCGTCATCCTTGGCACGCACACCGCCCCTAGTGAACAGCGATGCCGCCGCCGTTGTTGTCTCGTTCGACTAGCGCAAAGAGGAGAAAGAAAGAAAAGGCATGGAAAAAGAGGAGAAGAAAATGAAAAAAAAAGTAGGATCCATGTTTGGGAGGGTGGATGAGAGACTCCCAAACCTAGCGTCCTGAAGGGAAGATTTAGGACAACATTCAAAATAAGAGGGTGGATGAGAACCCTATTGGAGTTGAGGTTTTTTGCTATGGATCCTAAAATTTAGAGTAGGACCCCTGTTTAGGAGCCCAACTAAAGATGCTCTAATACTTGTTTACAAAGGAACCTCAAAATTACAATGAAGGACATCCAAATCCAGTAATTAACAATCTTCTTTAACTCAAATGATCTCTTGCATAGAAGGATGATCACAATCCTGAATCCTCATAATATGATGAGATCAACTCTTTAATTAACTGACACTGACCAAGACGCATAAGAGGGACAAATGAAGCCACGGTGTGGCCATCTCCATGCTGAAGTTTATGGATCAAGAATCCAATATTTAGGGTGCATTTGGCACGGCTTATGCATAAAATGCTTATAGTGTTTATTCCGTGAAAACTGCTAATAGTGCTTATGATAGCATAATCAGTCAACTCGTTTGATAAAATTGTTTATGCTTATCTATCCAAACTATTTATGCTTGCCCATAAGCATCTAATGCTATGTTTTGCTGCTTTGCTTAAAATGCTTATAGGTGCTTATGCCCTGTAAGCACTTTTGCTATTTTACTATTTGGCAGTCCAGCTTATTGAGCATAAGCACTTCTAATAAATAGTTGTATAAGTCATGTCAAACGCACCCATAACATCGGATCTTGATGCTAATTCCATAGCCACTTCCACGACAAGCTAGCAGACTAGCAGTGTCTTGCTATCACATACCCGCAACAAAAAAGAAGATTTGTTAATTTTCAGTCCACTAGAAGTTAGGATGTCTTTCAATCACCATTCGTAGGTTTAGATCTAGATCAAATAACAAACAAATTATTTTTCTATAATTTTTTGCGAAAAATCCTTGGTATTTTTCTTTAATAAATGTATAATCCTATAAAACAAGCTGTCAGATTAAACGATAGAACGATCGAACGATAGAGGCATTGATCCAAAGAATCGGTTGCTTTAATTAATTGAACACAAGAAAACATGAAAAAAAAGTATCTTGCTGTCGCATAACTAAATCGCCACAGGGTAAGGGGTGTTCTCGTGAATCCTAATTGTAACCCACCAATTACCAATAGTCATAGCTTGTTGCTGGAGAAAAAAAAAGGTTACAGAGGTCCCTCCGGAGTTGTCTTATATATCACTTATAAAAACCGATCGAGTAAATTGTCCTCTACATTGAGCTACGACTCATTAATACCACTAACGTAATTAATAATTAAGAGTGTGAGAAAGTTAAAAGGTGTGACTTGTTCATACAAAGCAATTTATTCAGCAGTACAAGACGAAATACTAGGTATATCTATGAAATGAAGATAGTGACTTGGAACTGCCGGGGCATGGGCAACCGCCCGGCAGTTCCTTCTGGATCTCTAGAAGCGGGAGGGGGCGGACATCCTTTTCCTGTCTGAAACGAAAATGGACAGAAGAAGGATTGGAAAATTTAGATGGACTCTTGGTCTCAATAATTTGGTGTTTAAAGAATGTGAAGGGAGAAGTGGAGGTTTGGCTATGTTCTGGCGCAATGGTTTGGATGTGAGTCTGAGAAAAATTTCAAAATATTACATTGATGTTGATGTGTCAAATGGGGTGGGCGGTTCATGGCGATTCACTGGTATATACGGTGAATCGCAATGGGAGAAGAAAGAGCTTACATGGGATGTTTGCGGGCGCTTAACGCGTCTAACACAGGTCCGTGGCTATACTCTAGTGATTTCAACGAGATCCTTTTTTCGCATGAGAAACAGGGTGGGGCGGCTCGGCCCCAAGCCTGTTTGGATAGATTTCGGGCAGCTCTCGATGTATGTGGCTTGGGGGGATCTGGGTTTCAAGGGAGATGCTTTGACATGGAGGAACCATAGCTACAGAAGGGAGAGATACATTAGGGAGAGGCTTGACCGGGTGGTGGCTAACACTGCTTGGCGCAACCGCTTTCCTATGGTGGAGGTTATAAATGGATACCCTCATCACTCTGATCATCGGCCCATGATCATTCAACTAGAGGGCACGGAGGCAAGAGGGACACGGGCAGTGGGGGGGGGGGAGCTATTTCAGGTTTGAGGCTAGATGGTTGCAGGAGGAGGGTTGTGAGGAGCTGGTTCAGAAAGCTTGGCTCGAAGCTTTCGAATTGGGGGTGACAAACGTGAAGGAGGGGTTGTCAGAAGTAGCGGGAGTCCTCATGGACTAGAACCGAAATGTGCTTGGCGACCTAGAAAAACGGATCAAAAGGGTGAAGAAGGAACTAAATGCTTGTCGCAAGGAGCATATATCAGAAGCTATGGTGCAAAAGGAGTTGGTGTTGCAGTATCGTTTGGAAAAATTAGAAGAACAAAAGGATATGTATTGGAAGCAAAGGGCGCATGTGCATTGGCTGTAGCAGGGTGATCGTAATACCAGCTTTTATCATGCTCATGCTTCACACCGTCGTAAGATCAATCGGATTAAATGACTGAGAAGGGAGAATGGTAGCTGGGTTGAAGAAGGAGAGTTGAGGGATTATATACAGGCACAATATGCGGAGATTTTCATAACACAAGGTGTGGCACGCCTGCAGGAGGTCCTAGAGAGGGTACAACTGAGAGTCACACCACAAATTAATGATTCTCTGACCATGCCTTATACTGAAAACGAAATTGTTGAAACACTAAATGAGGTAGGTGATCTAAAGGAGCCAGGACCGGATGGTATGCCAACATTTTTCTTTAAAAAATTCTAAAACTCGATTGGTGATAAGGTCAAGGAAGAGGTGATGGCAGTGTTGAATGGTGGTGAAATTCCGGAGGGTTGGAATGTGACAACAGTGGTGCTTATACCCAAGGTAAATGAGCCACAAAGACTGAAAGATCTTCGCCATATTAGTCTCTGCAATGTGTTGTATAAGATCATCTCGAAGGTCCTAGCCAACAGGCTAAAGGTTTTTTTAAATGAAATTATTTCACCTAACCAAAGTGCATTTGTTCCGGGGCGGTTGATTACGGATATTGTGCTTGTGGTGTATGAGATGACACATTACTTGCAGAACAGGAGAAGGGGAGCAGAGGGTTCTCTAGCACTATGTGACACCCCACCTCCGGGGCGTCCTATGCATCCTGTACCAGTCCCTAGATCAGTAGTTGGTACACACAATCAGATTATCTCAAATCCATATAGTACTAAAATATGAGAATATACGGATGACTTACCAAGCATAGCCAAGTTACAATCCAGACGAGGCAGCGGAAATTGGGCGCGGAAGACTGGTTCACTTTAATTCATCACATCACTTGTATCCACAGGCAAACCTGAGCATACGACGAAACCCTACTATTGTTACACAATCATGGTTGAATTACGCACTTATGCGTACTAAGTGGAGTACTATTGGCGATATGCGCGGATCGCAAACAAGTTTACACTAGATGGGTCGGATACTATTGGTTTGGCATGACACGGTTCGCGATGCTAGTACTACTAAGCTTCGGACCAGGACGGCTTCGTTCCCATGGCGGTGCTGTCGGTTCCTATCGAGCTTCAGTCGGCGGTGTCTTCAAGCTTCTCGGTCGGCGAATGGTACGGAGTGGAAGTTCCTTCTTCCTTGGGTACTGGCTGAGTCAAGAGAATTGACTCGAAAGTTTCCCCATCGAGGGGATCCTGGAAAGGTTCCTCTCTTTTGGCTTTAATCGACAAGGGGCTGACTAGAAATCTTTGCTTCGTGGACAGGAAGGAGCTGACGGGTATTCCTTCAAGGATTAGACCTTTCACTTCTCTGGTGATGTGTAGAGTCTTGTAGGCCCCACGACCGGTGAGATAAGCTTGGTTGAGGGCGTGAGTGTGGCGGTTCTCCATGCTTCTCAAGGTTTCTTCGGCGTGGTAGCACGATGACGAGCTTCTACGGCTTGAGCTTCTGCTTCGGCGAGGTCGACTTGCTGTCTTCCATACTGCTCTTCAGCTTCTTCGGCTCGTTGGATTCAGGCTCACGGTTGTTCTACTTGTTGGTCAAATAGCTCGTCAAGAGCGAGGAGGTACTGCGTCATAGCAACAACAGTAGAATCTCCATCCTATCTTTCCAAGCTATCGACGCGGGCTTTCCAAGCAGGATGGTCTTTGTCCAGGGGCGGGAAGTATGGCATGCTGGTGTGACCGATGGGTTTCTCAAGAACCTGGCACAGGTATCATAGCGCTTTACGTGCGACTAACAGGTAGGTGTCCGAAAAGCGGAACCCAATAATTGTCACTCTCCATGGCTTTACGTTGGGAGCTTCTGGACTGGCGGCGATCTGGACTGTGATGGTGCAACGCTCGGTGCTAGATTCTTCATACTCTCTTCCGACATACTCAGGGCACTCTGGGATGTCTAGCTTTGTTGTAGTGGCGAGTTGGATTTTAGGAAAACTAGGCTCTTCTAGGCAGTAGCTGGTGGTCCAGGTGATGTCTTCCATGGATAAGGTGGGATAGGTTCAGTGTGGCCAATGGTATGGGAGTGAGGTCTTGTTGGCAAGGAATGATTGAAGGGGATGAGGAGTGATTGGGTGAGGCTAGGGTCCTTTTATAGGTTATAATTGGATTGGACTAGGCTTTCTGAGAGGGCTCGCGATAGGGCGTACTGCGCAAGTTACCTTCTTGGGTAAGCTTTCCGGGTACACTAGCTCACCATAACCATGCTCTGATAGCGTTCTTTGCTCCAATTTGGTTGGTCAGAGGTGCAGCGACACGCATAGGTATTGGCGGTAAATGGAGCGCGGTGCCATTACGGTGTAGGTGGCTTTTGCGCGCTTCGATCGGTCAAGGGGATAGTGGTCGGTGTGCGAGAGTCGACACGTGAAAGGCAATGTGTGCGCTAGGGGCGATACATAGGGCAACACGATCAGGGTGCCAGAGATCTTTTGAATGAGTCAAAAGATTTCGGGCCTTGACGATGTCCAGGTCTCCAGGACGGCTTGCGTGCTTCGAGGAACATGCTTCAGGAAAAGGTTCTCAGAGCGCAGGTAGGCGTGATTCAACGCAGGGCTGATGTGACTAGAGGGCTCCTAGTTAAGGCAGGTAAGATTTTGGGTTGCAGTTTGGGTTCGGTTTGAGTGGTAATGGACGTATGAGGTAAGGGTTTCTATATACGGTACACGTACGACTCTAGGTATCCTTGGGTTTCATCCTATGGTCAAGTATGGCTCTGATACCATCTGTAACGCCCCACCTCTAGCGCATCCTGTACCAATCCCTGGATCAGTAGTTGGTACGCATAATCAGATTATCTCAAATCCATACAGTACTAAAATACGAGAATATACAGATGACTTACCAAGCATGGATAAGTTACAATCCAGACGAGGCAGCAGAAATTGGGCGCGGAAGACTGGTTCACTTCAATTCATTACATCACTTCTACCCACAAGCAAACTTGAGCATACGACCAAACCCTATTGTTGTTACTCCTTTAGAGTTTGTTCACTAAAAACCACAATTAACAAACCGTGAGTACATAAGGTACTAAACAAGCCCTAACACTACTCAAGGGTAAAGTCATGCATTGAGGTTATAGCAAGGATGTAGGCCAGGGGTTCAATATTTACACTAGCAACTAAGAAGGCGAGGTTTGCTAAGAGTAGGTATCAAGGGAAGAGGGGACTTGTCAATATTATAGTAGGTTGGCCCTAGAGGGAGTATACACCATTCCTACCAGTTCCCATAATTTTAAAAGGGATGGATCTCCATATCCAAACCTTGCACTTCCAAAACACGGGTATCACATCACCCACTCACACATCAAGGAGATTGGCTAATCAACAAGAGTCTAATGATTTGTGTGCCATGACCAGTGACAACGGACATCCGAATGATTTAGGGTTAACTCTGTAGAGCTTAGTACATTGTACCCACAGGATATGCACTCTTTGCAAGTAAGTGCATAATGCTTTCACTTCACCCAGGCACGCTCACAAGTCCACCACGAAGCTCAGGGATTCCACCATCATGACACATAGTCATATCACAACAAAGGCACACAACCAACAATTTCGCCAAGTACTAGACTTATCATCACATCATCGCTCCAATCCCTGAATCCGTTTCTACTTCGCCGGGTGATACTTCCTTACTGCGTTACCCAGGATCCGTGTTAGTCCTGCCCATACAGGTTCTGTGGTCATACTGAAATACCACCAAGTTGAGGTCTCGCGCTATCGTTCCTGAGCGGCCGGGCAAGCACTCATCCAACGACAGGTGGATCTACACCAAAGACACCATCACCAAGTACTCTGCACCAGTACTAAGGAGTCTTGCCCTCGACCAAGTCACTCCCACCCAACTTCACCTTCATTCAGTTGATTTATCACCCATCCACACCGTACTTACACGCACACCACCAAACACGTTTTCATCTATTTTTGAAATAGAAGTATGTAATATGGTGTTGTGATGAACCTCATCGCGGGGTTCCTAAGCGCTTCTAAGCATAGCAGCATTCCGTACATTAGGCGTCTAATGTTGGTGTCTGTGGAGCTTATGGGGTGGTAGGGTAAGGCATACAAGGAGGTGTGATGGTAACACCAACGGAATTACTGATACTCAAGTAGGTAGTAATCATGCAAGCAAGTCACACAATGACACTCAAGAGAGCATGCAATATAGAGTAGGCTCTAAGCAGGTTTTCTAGATTAGTGTGATAGGATTAATATGATCAAGGGGATGTTAGAGCTTGCCTAGTATTGCTATATCCTTAACGTCATGGTTTACGTCGCTTCGCATAACGATGTCAGAGTCCATCTCGAGAGTTGAGCCTTCGGGATTCGTCTCCAGCTTCGGGCTCCTTAGGTTCTCTACGCGCTACGGTATGTGACGTTGGCGTGAAGAAAATAAAAATAAATAAGAAACAATCAATACTCCAATTAAAACTTCAGATAGGTTATTTGGAGTGGTTTGGTGTATACCAGTGGAACTATTGGTAGGTCGGGTCTCAAAAGGTCGACGGCGGAAGAATGGGTGAAAACGGTGGTCGGGTGGTGAAGATATGGTGTTTAGAGGGACAAGGGGAATTATCATGGTGGAAACGGACATATGGTGGGTGACAAAAGGTTCCTCATGTTGGGATGATCATGTGAGCACGAGAATCACCCGAAACGGAGCTACGGTTGAGAAGTTATGGGCTAGTGACGGCTTTATGTGGTCTGGGGTAATGTTGCGGGTAGTACCACTGGGTACTACTTACTAAGACGAACCCGTGGGCGCAAGAATCGGTCAAATCGGGATTACGGTTTGAAAGTTACGGGTTCTAGAAGTTCTAGGGGCTTAATTTCAAAAAGTTTTAGTGACCTTTTTGTAATTATAGAGAAGTTTAGGGCCTGGTTCTAAAAGGTGGAGGGGCTTTCTGTTAAAGATTTGGACTGAAACTGAATAAGAGTGAAGATCAGGGGTTTATGCATAAAAGGGCATAATTCTGGGATTTTCTAGTATTATTTTTGTATAGGAAAATAGGTGGACTGGGTTTACTATTCTGTGGACTAGGTTCACGGGCCGGGCTCATGGGTTTATGGTAGACCAGAGAGGCTAGATTGCAAATGTGCATACTAGTGTAGGACGTGGGTCGATTTATGAAAGAAAGGAGGGCCAATTTGCAAATCTGCCATTGACTCACGTGGAACAAAAGGATCGGCTGCTTCTTTCTCTGTCCAGCCGCCATGGCTGGGCCTGGTGAGCTCAGTCTTGCACGGGGAGAAGGGAAGGGCTGGCCGGTGAGTTGGGGGAAAAGGAAGGTGGTGCTCTCGCGCATCCATCTGGGGTGGAGACTCGGTGGGGGAGCGCTAGATTGGGGCGGATTTCATGGGGAGGCAGCCATGGGTGGAAGCTCGGGAGGAAGGAAAAAAAAAGTGGCGATTTGAGCTGCTCGGGTCGAGAGAGGAGGTGGCGCTAGTGTCGTTGCGGAGAGAAGACGCGGGCGCGTCCATTTATAGGCAGAGGGGCTCGGGGAAGGGGCCGGTGAGGCACCGGGTGGTGCGTGGAGCTTGAGCTCGCCATTAATGGCGGTAAGGTGGTCAGGAAGGCGTGAAGCGCGTGCGCGCGTCGTGGATCGGGAGAGGCATGATGCGGGGAGGAAGTGACGATGGCAATGCTGTGGGTGGAGGCGACAGCTCGCTGCGCGGAGGGTCGTCGGCGAGCGAGTGAATGAGGCGGCACGACGTGATGGCTCGGGCAGGGAGAGTAAAGGCGGATGGCCGGTGCGTTTGTCCGGGCGCGTCGGAGGAGTGAAGGCGGCGGAGGCCGATGGTGCTGTGCGGCATTGCGGCGCGGTTGTCCGCGAGCGGGAGACGCTGTGCTCCGCCAGGCTGCGCGTGAGGTCGCGAGCGGGAGACACGTTTAATGGGGGTGCCGACGGCGCTGAGACCGGTGGGGCCGGGGCGAGGCCAACGGGTCAGGGCAAGGTGGAGCAGGGCGCTGTGTCCGTTCTCTAGCTTGTGGAGGTGGAAGACGATAGGGAGGAAAAAGAAAGAGAGAATCGCGCTCAGATGGGCTGAAGGGTGGTCGTGCGGCCCAGGCTGAAAAGGGAAGGGGGCACGCTGGGCCAGTGCTGGATGGTGGCCCAGGTGGAGAAGGCAGGGTGACGGCTGGGCCAGGAGGCCCGCGGCCCAGAGAGAAAAAGGGGCAGGGCGAGCTGGGCTGAGGCGGTTGCTAGGCCGACTGAAAAGGAAAAAGAGGGAGAGGCCAGCCGGCTGGGCCAAGGGGAAGGGGAAAGGGAGTCGGCCTAGGAAAGAAAAGAAGGAAGGACTTTATCTTTTTCCTGGGGCCGGTGGGGCTGGGGCAAGGCCAGCGGGGCCAGAGCAAGGTGGAGCAGGGCGCTGTAGTCCTGTAAATCCGGGCCGCCTGGCACGGACCTGTCGTGGCCCGACATGAATGGAAGCGGGCTGGCACGACACGGTAGAAAAATCGGGTCGTGCCGTGCCAGCCCATGTGCCTTAGTTGTGGCCCGAGGCACGGCACGACAAGGTTTTTCCGTGTTGTGTTGGCCCCTTTAGCCCATGAGCACGTTACAGCTCAGATGACCCGTTCAAAATGATAAGAAATAGAAACAAGTTCAAATTAACCTCAACTCAAACATAACAATAAGAGATCACAACACTCAGTTCCAGAATCATAAGAAACAAAAAGAAAAGACCACAAGAGACCAAATTTTGGCAAAGGAAAACTTAAATTAATATCCCAGAATGTTAGAGCTGTTATTTGCTGCCTCATTAAAAACCTTTGGCCTAAGAAAAAAAGAGTGCAGCAGCTCTAACATTGTGGTTCAAGTTCAATGTTCACCAAAGGGAGGATTACACACATCAAGCAGCAACACTGGGAACATTCTCTTGATCTGCATCTACATCTAAGTACTAGTTCTTGTAACACTTCTCAAGCTGCTTCTGGTGCTCCTCAATGGTGTGTTGCTTCCTCTCCTCTCCTTGCCTCCAATCTTTCAAGCATGTCAGAATCTCCACCATGTCACTGGTCAAGCTCCGACATCTCTCCTACAAGTCTGCTAGTGTAGAAACTAAAAATCCGAACTGCTTGTGTCACTAGTCAAAATCCTGCAAGTTAAACTAAAAATAAACTCCGAACTGATAGTAGAAACATGTACAGTCAAAATATCCTTAGCTAAAATCGACATAATAGGGTAAGTCTGCTTGTGTTCATGCCACCAGCTCAAAATGTCAAGATCATCATTATAGGCCACTACTACATCACTACCAAGATAAGAAGATAGTTCAGATACCTATGTTTCATATTCAGAAGCAAAGGATGTTTCAGACTCATCACCATCAGAAGCAAAAATTTTACTCCATGATGTCTTCTTCCTGCCAGTAGTTGGTTGTGGTGGCGACTACGAGCGAGAGGGAGAGGTTAGGGTTGCGTTTTGCGGCGCAGGCAGAGCACGGCGGAGGCGCGGAGGCGAGCCGCGAGCGTGAGGAGCAGACAACGGACGAGCTGAGTAGTGAGGAGGGCATGAGCACGAGGAGCAGAGGAGGCCATCACCGTCGGTGAGATCTGAGAGCGAGAGGCTGAGAGACGAGAGCGAGAGAGAACTGCAATGCGGAGACGGAGGAAATGAGGGAATGCGGCTTAGGGTTTTCGGTTGAGTGGCTTTTATATGGAGCGGGGCTACGGGTGTGGGGCGGGAATGGACCAGGCCGGCCTGCGTGCCGCGTGCTTAACGGGCCGGCCTGCGTGCCTACCGGGCTGTTGCCAAAACATGCCGTGCTTGAGCGGCCCATCATGTTGGGGTGACGGCCCAAGCACGACACGGTGCTTCGGGCCATGCCGCCCGGGCCCGTTTCCTATCGGGCCGTGCCCGTGCCGTGTCGGGCCAAATTGGCCGTGCTTCGGGCCAGCCCGAAAAGCACGGCCCAAATTTACAGGACTAGGGCACTGTGTCTGTTCTCTAGCTTCTGGAGGTGGGAGACGATAGGGAGGAAAAAGAAATAGAGAATCACACTCAGATGGGCTGAAGGGTGGTCGTGCGGCCCAGGCTGAAAAGGAATGGGGCGCGCTGGGCCAGTGCTAGATGGTGGCCCAGGTGGAGAAGGGAGGGTGACAGCTGGGGCAGGAGGCACGTGTCCCAGAGAAAAAAGGGGCAGGGCGAGCTGGGCCGAGGCGGTTGCGCTAGGCCGGCTGAAGGGGAAAAGGAGGAAGAGGCCACCCGGCTGGGCCAAGGGGAAGGGGAAAGGGAGTCGGCCCAGGGAAGAAAAGAAGGAAGGGCTTTATCTTTTTCCTGGAGTTTTTGTGTATTTGGCTTTGGAGTTTTACTTGGAGCATAATCACCCAAAATAAAGAGGAGCAGAAATAATAAAGAAAATAAACAATCACTTTGGTAAGGTTATTTTTAATCATTCAAAAATTTCTTTCACCCTATTCCTCTTGTTTAATCATTTAGTGAGGATTTATCTAATTTTGAAATCATGAGATCGTATTATAAATTAAAAATTTAAATTCGCAGCGATTTATCTAATTAATTTAGTATTAAAATTTTCGGGCTATTACACACTAAAAATGGATATGAGCAAGGCATACGATAGAGTAGAATGGGATTTTGTGGAGGCCATGTTGACACATTTGGGTTTTGAGGCTGGTCTAGTTAATTTGCTATTGAGATGTGTTCGTACAATAAAATATAGAATAAAGGTAAATGGTGAACTTACTGATGAAATTATTCCACAAAGAGGCTTGCGACAAGGGGACCTTTTGTCCCCTTATCTTTTCTTAATATGCGCAGAGGGGTTCTCATCTTTACTTCACCATGCCGAGGCCACAAATATGATGTAGGGTATCCAAATCTGTCAAGGTGCTCCCAGTGTCTCACACTTGCTTTTTGCTGACGACTCATTAATATTGATGAAGGCTACAGAGGAAAATGCAATATGCTTGCAAAATATTCTGGGCTTATATGAAGAGTGCTCAGGCCAAAAGATCAATAAGGAGAAATCTGCTATTTTGTTTAGCAAAAACACTACTGAAGCAAAGAGAGTCGCTGTGAAACGAATTCTGCAAGTGAATTCAAAAACAATAAATGAGAAGTACTTGGGTTTACCTGTGTACATTAGCAGGTCAAAGAAGGAGGCTTTTTAGTATTTAAAAGATAGGATTTGGAGCCGGATTCAAGGTTGGAAGGAGAAGTTATTGTCAAAGACGGGTAAAGAAATTCTTATCAAAGCAGTTGCACAGGCTATATCGACATACACAATGTCATGTTTTGATCTCACGAAGACTTTCTGTGGCGAGGTAAGCATTATGATTTACCAGTACTGGTGGAGTCAACAAGATAAAGATAAAATGCATTGGTTATCTTGGGAGAAAATGCTTCAGCCTAAGTGAGAGGGTGGTCTCGTATTTCGGGATATCTATCATTTTAATCTTGCTATGTTAGCAAAGCAAGTGTGGAGACTAATACAAGAGCCAGAGTCTCTCTGTGGAAGAATTCTGAGAGCAAAATACTATCACAATGGTAATATAATTGACGCCAATGCTGGACCGGGGGCTTCGTATACATGGAGGAGTATTACTAAAGACCTAGAGCTATTTAAGAAAGGCATGATATGGCGAGTGGTTAATGGTTCTTTGATCAATATCTAGAATGATCCTTGGTTACCACGAGGCACTACGAGGAGAGTGAGAAATGTCCCAGGACCGGTCTTGTTACAACAGGTTAGTGAATTAATTAACCCAATCAATAATCAGTGGGATGATGAGCTTGTAGGTGAGATTTTTGGGGTGGAAGATGTAGAGTCTATCCTGTTGATTCCTATTCAGGAGAACCATCATGATTTTGTGGCATGACACTTTGACCCAAAAAAGGTGTTTTCAGTGTACGATTAGCTTACAAAGTTAGTGTTGATAATCAAGCGGAAGATCATGGCCCAAGCAATGGACATATTGTTCACTGTCCGACACTTGGCACATTGTTCCCATGGAAGAAAATTTGGGCTATCCCAGCTATGAGACCCTCAAAATTTGAGGCTATACAAAAATACGCTACATAAATCATTTTATTTATTCAAGAAAAAAAATCCATTTTCCAAGTAGAGAGGAATAAAGTTAAAGATTCAATTAATTATAGTCTAATCATGACTTTTCAAAACTATAAAATTGTAACATGGAAAAGTGGTTGGCTTAATTTCCCTCCTTGGATTTTTATTTGATCTCCTTTGAAATTCTCCTTCTTTGGTTGACTTGAATTTGAGTAAGAGAAGGAAACTAGAAAAATAAAAACAAAAGCTGAAACCCCCTTAGCAGGCCGCCCTTTCCCTTTCTCCTTCCCTCCGGCCTACTCAGCCCATCCATGCCAGCCCTGCTCCCCTTCCCTTCGCATGCACACGCTAGGCCCATTCCCCGCTCGGCCCAACTCGTCCCGCACGCCTTTCTTCCTCCCCATCACGCGCCACCGCCCCGTCTTGGCTAACGCCATTGCCACCAACCCACCCTCACTCCCACCTACTCGGAGTATGAGCACAACGTCACCATCACTCCGCCGTCGCCACGACCCGCCTTCACTCCCTCCGGCCCCGCTGCCCGGCGCCGCCCTGTCACGATGCAACCAGGGACGGGCCGCCCTCGCCATAACTCATCCACGCCAAGCACGCTGCAACACCGTTGCACAGCCTTGACATCGACCACACCCTGCACCTTCGTGTCGTGACCTCCCGCTGCACCTCCCCGTCGCGACGCGCCCAATGACGAGTCTCGTCATTCTTAACCGCACCGCAACACCACCGCTAGAATGCCGAGGCGACCTCTCCCTGCCCCGCGCGACTTGACCTCCCCCGACAGCCGTCGTTTAGCCCTTGAACTATAAATAGGCCCCTCCTCCCTCGCCTATCACCTCACCGCCGCCTCCGATCGCTCAAGGCAAGCGCTTAGTTCCCTCCTTCTCCCTCCCTCTCCAATCACGGCACCGTGAGTCAATAGTTAGCTCTAGGCTCCCCTCTCACTTCGCAATCACCCTCAGTGAACGCAGACCACTCCCCTCCGTCGTCTATGCCTAGTCCTGACAAGCTTTAGCCTCTAGCGCGCCCGGCGGCGAGCGGCGGAGCTATCAACCATGGCGCCGCCGCCTCTCCCAACTCTGGCCGCTGCGTGCCGCCATCGCCCACGCCCTCAGTCGTCTGATCTCAACCAACGGCTTGGATTAGAACCCAACTTACCCTTTCATGATTTTAAGTTAGAGCCATTAAAACCTAGATCGACAGCCCATAGCCCTCGGGTCTATGGACCCGTCCCGTGGACCCGGTCCACAAGAGCCACAAACCTTCCCAATACAAAAACAATTCAGGAAATTACAAAAAATCCTCAGAATCTATAGTTTTACAGTTAGCCCTCGGAACTTTATAGAACAATACCTCAACTTTTCTGTAATTATAGATAGGTCCCTAAAACTTTCTAGAATTTGCAAATAGGTCCCTAAAACTTCCGAAAGCCCTAGTTTTCAAACCGTAGCTCCGATTTAAGCGATTCTTGCGTCGCTGGAATCGTTGTCGTGAACCCTAACCCATAAAACCCACCTTATCGCCCCTTAACTTCTGGTTTTCTCACTATTTGGCTTTTTCTTTGATTATGTGTTATTTTATGTTCTGATAGCTTAAACATAGCTCGTGTTTTTGCAGACGAAGAGAACCAGGAGCAAGGGCCCAAGGACCCGAACTACGGGGAAGAGTTCGATGACGCGTTAGAAGGCAAGCTCTATCTATTCCTTGATCATGATTGCTCCCATTATTTTAAAAATGCGCCCAACTAGGGCCTACTTCTTATACGCATTAATCCTTGTCACTTTATGCTTGCTTAGTTAAAACCCATTTGTGTGAACACTAGCGTTCGTACCGCCTATATATAAGATGTGAATGTTAGATCCTTGATTGGCCGCATTTGATATTCCCCTACCTTGATAACCCTAGGAAGTTATTATTAGTCTCGCTAATAATAACACTACCTTGCTAGTATACGCTAGGAACCCATGATGCTTGTCACCATACTTTTCACTGCCAAGTTTTAAAAAATGGGTGAAAGTGGTGTTTGGTGGTGTGTGTGTAGGAACGGGTGGGTGATAAATGAACGTGTTATGGTGAAGTGGATAGGATAGTGTGGCTACGGGTGAGACTCCTAGTACTGGTGCAGAGTACTTGGTGATGGTGTCTCTAGTGTAGGTCCACCTATCGTGGATGAGTGCTTGCCCTGCCAACTAGGAAATGACTAGCTAAGACCTCAACTTGGTGGTTTTTTAGTACGACAACATAACCTGTATGGGCAGGACTAACGCGGATCCTGGATAACACAACAAGGAAGTATCACCCGACGAAGTAGAAACAGACTCAGGGATTGAAGCGGTGATGTGATGATTAGTCCAGTACTTGGGAAAATTGTTGGTTGTGTCATGATGGTGGAATCCCTGAGCTTCGTGGTGGACTTGTGGGCGTGCCTAGGTGAAGTGGTTGCGCTATGTGATCCGTATGTAAGAGCAGATAGCCTGTGGGTACAACGTACTATGCTCTGCAGAGTTAACCATAAATCATTCGGATGTCCGTTGTCACTGGTCATGGCACACCAATCATTGGGCTCTTAGAAATTCCTTGACGCGTGAGTGGGTGCTGTGAAACCCGTGTTTTGGTGAAGATGTGGCATGATGTGCCAGAATTGTTATGACTACACATCGGAAGGCTCAGCTAAAAGTGGAAACTGCTGGGATTGATTGAATCTCCCTCAGGTCCAACCAACCAAAAGTTATAAAACAACTTTCCCTCTCGAAAAGCCCTATTAGTTCCACAAGTAAACCCTTGCATCCGTGCTTTTCTACCAAATTCTAACATAACCTTATTCCTTGACTGCTTCCCAAATGCATGTATTACCCCCTTGCTAGAGGTGGAGCCTGTGGAGTATCTTATGTACTCACCCTTGCCTTTAACTAAATTCCTCTAGAAAACGAAGATGAGGATGAAGTACTCGAGGAGTTTGACAAGTAGGTTGCGTCCTATGCTCGAGTTGCTTGTGGAAGTTCCTAGAAGCTTGCTTGTAATTTTCTTTTAGGGCAGGCATGTCCTCCCCTTTGGCTTGTAACTGAAGACTTGTATCCCTTTGTATCATTTGTATGTGTGTACCAACTACTGATCTAGGGATTGGTATGGAATACATGACATATCCCGGATAGGGGTATAGTAGATGGTATCAGAGCCGATACTTGACCGTAGGACGAAACCTATAGGATTAATGAAACTATAGAACACCTCACTACACTATACCTGTCCTCTAAAACCATAAGCTCGTATTCTCCCCGTACTCTGTGATAAAAATTGGACATCTTCCATAAACCCTTACCCCTTCTCACTAGTGTGATGCCTGTCTTACAGATGGACGAAAACGCATGGATTTACACCCATGCCTTGGACATGGAAGGCTTTCCGATGCTCCTGCAACATGTCATCCAGACATTCGACGGATTTGCGATACCTTAGTATAAATACCAGGAGTATGAAGAGAATGGAGCCCCTAGATGCACCATGGAAGTTCATGCCCGTCAGGTCTTTGGGACCCTAGCCGACCCATACTTCATCACAATGGGACAGACAGGAGTTGGCTTCGCTGACACCATACAGATCTTGGCCCGAGACGTCCTGCTATACCTCTGCACCAAGGGACTGGAAATAAAAGGCAATATGGCCATAAGATACTTCCTAGTGGATGATCCAAGCAACCCAGTATGGGAACACCATACCCTCTGCCTCAGAGGACCTACTCGCACGGTGATAGACCCAACACTGGCAGCCACCGCAGAGTACCTTATAGCATTGGATCGCCTCACGGAGACCCTCCTACATCACTGGGTACATGAGAAGAACCGCTCCCAAGCACTCAGGATAGATAAACAACATCTGGTCATAGAAACGGAGGCTAAGACTCAACAAATGCTTCTCGACAAAGCTAAGATCAAGACGCTCAAGCAGCAACTGAGTGTCGTTCGAGCCGAGATAGGAGAAACCATCCGAAAGAAGGATTCTGACATTGAGGAAGTCATGCATCAGAGGGACGCTATACGTACAAAATTAGAGGCAACGCAGGAAGAGATAAAGAATTTGAAGAAGGTCCTTGAAGAAGTCAAGACCCTGAAGCCTAAGGAGGATGGACCGTCTAGGAGTACCTACTCACACACCACTCCACTGGCACATGGTACCATGTTCACATGGCGTATCCCAGGAGCCACCGACTCCTAGACTACAAGGACTCTTCTGGAAATGCCTCCACCGCTCGAATGCAGGACCAGACTCACCCCTAGAAAAAGGGCATTCATACAACTCCCAAGTGGACGCTACGTATTCTCAGATTTGGCATCAGTGTTGAGCCCCGAGACACGCACTGCCATTAAACGTAGGGTGGATGAGATGGCATTCCATACTGCCCCGAGGATCCTAGAAGGCTACTCGGGCTCAGAGACAGACTCTAGCAGCAATTCCGCTGGCTCAACCAGCCACTCCCAGGAAGAGACCATCCTTGAAACTGAAGAGGAACCGATGGAAGCTCAGGAAGGATCAGAGAAAGACCCCATCAAAGTCGTCGACAAGTAGACCCCAGACTCCAGACCTAGATCGTTAGTACTAGGCACATGAACCATGTACCATGAATAATGAATCATGTACGCCTAGAATTGTTGTGTAAAATAAGAAATGTATGATGCTTGTGTGGTTGAGTGCTATTTGGGTCTTTGATTGAGTGAACTTGTGTGCCATAAATAAACATCATAAAATTAAGAAATAAAGGCCAATATGCTTGACTCTCCCTCCCCTTCATCAGAAGAAGTCAATCCAAGATGAACGGACACAGCTAGCACGGCGAGAACGTCTCCAAGGACAACGCCGCAGTCAAGAGTCACGGAAATGGAGACGGAGAGCAGCCACCCCCGTCACCACCAGCCACCGTAGCGGACATCGTGAACATTCAGCTGCAGTTACTCCAGGCCGCAGGAGGAGGTCGCGGACATGGAGCCTCCAAGATGTCAGAATTCATGAGACTCAGACCACCGACTTTCGAGGGTAACCTAGAAGACCCGCTGACAGCTGACGACTGGTTACGTGAGACCACCAAGAAGCTAAAGATAGTTGCCGCCAGTGACGAGAAGAAAGTGGCATTAGCCGCCTATCAGTTGTCTGGACCAGTAGCAGAATGGTGGGACAACTACTATGAGGCCACAGCGGACCCCACTGCCATCAACTAGACAGAGTTCAAAGAAGCCTTCAGGAAGTACCACATCCCTGATGGGATCATGGATATGAAGAAGGACGAGTTTAGGACCCTGAGGCAAGGTTCCATGACCATCAACTAGTACATCAAGAAGTTCATGAAACTGGCTTGCTACTCGCCTGAAGATGTGAAGACACATAAGGCGAAGCAAGACCACTTCAAGAAGGGACTGCAAGGGAAGCTAAGGACCCACACCATCGCCAACACATATGAGAACTTCAAAACCCTGTTAAACAAGAGCATAGTACTAGAAGAATCACTAGCTCTGGAAACCAGGGACCTGAAGTGCAAGTTCCAGGAGCGCCAGGATAGGATGAAGAAACAACACACTGGGTACGCCCAAAAGCCCCAGTATCGCTCAACAATGCAGTATTGTGCCCCCAGCTCCAACCCGCCGTCTCAAGGACGTCAGAACCCAAGCTAGAATAACACACCAACAAGGAGCAACTCCACTGTCAACCAGACCTCCACCAACCCCAGGACATGCTATGGCTGCAGAGAAGCTGGACACATGATAGCATTCTGCCCCTATAAGAATTAGGGAAATCGGAACCCCAATAGTGCAGGGACCAAGTCTGTAGGATCAGTCGCCCGCAACATTCCCCATTGTTCGGGACAGCAACACAGGACCCAGAGCTACAAACGCGGAAAGGTGAAGCACATCTCCGTCGAAGAAATGGAAGCCGCAAACAACGTAGTGCTCGGTGAGTACCTAGTCAACTCTACCATTGTAACGGTTTTGTTTGATTCGGGAGCTTCACATTTATTCATTTCCTTGGATTTTGCCATTAAAAATCACATACCCATGACACCACTTAAAATACCTCTTATGACACAATCTATGGGTGCCATGATGAAATGTCAACATGGCTGCTTAGGCGTAGAAATTATTTTAAGTGGGGTATCCTTCCGAGCAGTCCTAGTAGTGTTAAACACTAAAGGGGTAGACGTTATATTGGGAATGAATTGGTTATCCAAGCACAAGGGAAACATATCATGTGAGGACCATGTAGTGACAGCCGTCAACCATCAAGGAATCATCGTGACTTGTCAAACCCGCAAGGCCAGAAAAAGTAATATGATTTGCCACCTAGACACCCCCACCTTAGAGACGGTGTCTATAGTGAGAGAATACCCAGATGTGTTCCTCGAGGAATTACCAGAAATGCCACCAGACCGCGAGGTTGAGTTTGTCATTGACTTAGTCCCTGGAGCAAGACCCATCGCTAAGCACCCGTACAGAATGGCAGCCAATGAGCTAGAAGAACTGAAAGCAAAACTCACCGAACTACAGCAAAAAGGGTACATCCGACCCAGCTCATCCCCATGGGGAGCACCAGTGCTATTCGTGAAGAAGAAAGATGGAAACTTGAGAATGTGCATAGATTACCGCTCACTGAATGAAGTGACTATAAAGAATAAGTACCCACTGCGCAGGTGTTGGTGGTTTCTAGATGCCCATTTTATCTACCAAAAAGGGATGTTTTGCGTCTTAATTTGGTGGTTTGGACTAACAATTAACCCCATATTTGCAAATATTTGTAGTTGTTCTGTTTTGGATGTAATCGTAGGAAATAGGTGTAAAACAGGGCAATTATGGATAAAGAGCTAAAGAGTAATGAAGATGGGCCAGATTCGGCACCGCGCCGACCGGTGCGACCCATGCGCCGATCGGCGTAGGAGGAAAAGTTGACTAAAACATGATCCGATCTAGGAAAGACAAAGGCCCAGCCCAATATGAGTCAGAGTCGGTGGAAGCTGACCTAATCCCGTCGAGTATAAAAGGAAGATAATTATCAAGAGCCAAGACGACCAAGGGGGAGACGGCAATCGCGAGAACCAGTTATTAAAACTAGGGTTCCAGGATGTTGGCGGCGGAGGTTCGTCAACACCGACGAGATCCACCAGAACGGAGGTCGCGCCGATCGGCGCAACGCTTGCGCCGATCAGCTCGGGCGCGTTCCAGCGCTATCTCTCACCCCTCTGCTATGTCTAGCGGAAGGATGAGTGAGTAATCTCATATTCTCTTCTCTGGTGCGGGGATCTGGTCATGTAACTCTCATGCTTGTTGATACTCTCTCGATGAATTTAATCTATGTGATGAACTTTATTGCACATCTATCTATCCTTTTCATTAGTGTATCGGCCAATACATTGTTGCCCATGCATAGTGCAAGAAACCAGTGGGGAGCTAATAGCCTCTGTAGTGATAGCCGGGGTGAACGAAACCACCATGTCTTGTACAATATTAGAGTCATCACTTGAGTTGATAAGAATAAGGTTGCATGCTAGTGAACCAATCCTAAGGAGAGAATCCTTCATCATCTTGTTGCCTCTTCAATAACAGTCACCTTCCACTTTCTCACCGTCATCATTCACACCAATCAACTCATTGCAATCTGTTAGTAACCCTTTAATAGTATTAGTTCTGCTCGTTCCCTGTGGATTCGATAACCTTGGAATACTCTGAGGGAAAAAGAGCTACAACTATACATCGTCCTCTTGTGGTATATAAGTGGGTGCGTAGATATGACCAACAAGCCCTTTTTCTGGCGCCATTGCCGAGGAACAAGCCAGTTCTTTTACTATTAATATTTTACTAATGTCTAATCCTCTCTTTTCTAGTTGTTTTTGTTTTTGTGTTTTGTGTGAATTTTTAGGATGAGTACGACAGGACCTTCTCGGACGCTCAGGGAACTTTCTCTACCATCTCCAGACGTGCTGGTGCCTCAACCCTCAGATGAGAAGGCCACGGCCTCCTCGTATGTGTTGAACCCCATTATCATTAGCATGGCTGAAGCAAACAAGTTCTTTGGAGCGAAAGAGGAGAACCCGTATACTCACTTACAAGATTTGGAGACACTTTGCCAAACATTCCATCATGAAGGACTGCCTCGGGATCTCTATAGGTGGCTGCTTTTCCCATTCTCTTTGGGAGGAAAAGCCAAAGAGTGGCACAAGGCAGCATCTCAAGAAGCAAAAGGTAAGTGGAGTGAGATAGTTGGAAATTTTGTCTCCACTATTTTCCTTTGCCAAAGGTGCAGAAGTTGAGAAGGGAAGTGGTGAACTTCTTACAAG
Source organism: Eleusine indica (assembly GCA_030378355.1). NCBI lineage: Eukaryota > Viridiplantae > Streptophyta > Magnoliopsida > Poales > Poaceae > Eleusine > Eleusine indica. The sequence continues at coordinate 35,868,370 of CM059500.1, forward strand.
AAGATAAAGAATCTTTCACGGAAGCTTGGACGTGTTTTTAAACATTGTTGAAACAAGGACCTGACCTTGGCATTGACGAGAATATGTGCGCTCAGACCTTCTACGTGGCCATAAACAAGGAATCGAGGATGCATTTGGACGGATCGACCGGAGGAAGTTTTCTGAGATTGACAGCCAAGGTGGGGATCGAATTGTTAGGAAAAATTGTCGAGAATGAAGCTTTGCACAAGCATTGGGAAGAATATTTAGAACCAAATCGGCCCAGAAGTTATGAAGAAGGAAGAGCCGCCAGCTGAACAGATCTTGATGTCCGAGAGCAGATCAATGATTACTTCGGGGCAATTCGAAGAAATAGAGCCTATCGGACTCACCTCTGTGGGTCCGACGTGTACGCCGATCGGCGCAGGCCCTGAGCCGATCGGCGCAGCCGCGACAACAGGAGAACTGATCACCCTGACGACTCCGCCAAGTAACAAGAATTATACCAAGATAGAAACTGCGATTCTGGACAACCACCTGAAGAAATTTGAAGGGAATTTTGCTAAACCAAAGGGGGATAAAACATTAGCGAATGCTAAACCACTTGACGAATTTGAGCCGATGGACTGGATTCCCATTGATTTTTCGTAGGAATTGCTTAATATGAGAAGATCCTTCAGTTCGCAAGACGCCTCTGAAGCCAGAATTGAGTATAATTTCCCAAGTAATCGCCTCAGGTCAAAAGTTTTCGATCAAGAAATTATTGGGAGATATAGAGCTTGATGGAACAGAGGTGAAACAAGCAAAGAGATTGCTAGACAGTTGCTTTGAGCCATCCCCCAACGAAGAATTATGTGGTGTGTATGCTGTAGGAGTCACTGAAGAGGAAAAATAAGAACCATACATACCCTGTGAGATATCGGGAAAGAAATTTTCGAAAGCCTTGTGTGACTTTGGCTCCCATGTCAGCTTGATGACTTACGATGCATTCATGAGCATGCCTTATGGAACTCAACAACGGCTGATGGGGACTGAACTTGAGCTGATTATGGCGGATGGTAGGAAAACCAAGCCACTGGGAGTGATCAAGAATGTCGAAATTGAGATCAGCTCGAAAACAATGCCGGTAGATTTCTTTGTTCTAGACAATAAGGAAACTGGGGTTGAAGATATCATTTTGGAAAGGCCATTCTTAAGATTAGTACAAGCTGTTCTGGATGCTGGGAAAGGTCAAATCACGCTACACCTGGGAGAGGAAGAAGTGCAATTTCAATTTAATGATCCGTCTCATCAAGGCTCTTATTGCTATCGGGAATTCTGCCAAGAGGAAGACGAGAGGATAGGGATAGATATGGGAGACCCATTGGACCACATCATGCGTGAAACTGACAGGTGTACTGCCAGCGCCGATCAGCGCGACCCTTGTGCCGATCGGCTCAATCATACTGAGAGCGCCGATCGGCGCGACCCTTGCGCCGATCGGCTCAATCGTACTGGCAGCGCCGATCGGCACGACCCTTGCGCCGATCGGCTCAACCAGAAAAATCCTGATTTTGAACCGCTCGGGGAGCTGGATCTAGATGAAGCGCCAGAAGTGGAACAGAAGGAACTTCCGAAGGAGCTACCCTATGAATATCTAGGAAACAATAGAACATATCCAATTATTGTGAACAACGCCCTAACAAAAGAAGAAACAGAGAGGCTTCTTGTTGTGCTCAAAAGGTATAAGAAGGCCATTGGTCACACATTGGATGACATCAAGGGAATCAGCCCCGCATTTTGCACCCACAAGATTAACTTGGAGGAGAATACTAAACCAGTGGTTGAAGGGATGCGAAGGTTGAAGGAATCAATGAAGTCGGTGGTTAAAAAGGAGATTTTGAAGCTGCTTAATGCAGGTATGATCTACCCTATTGCTGATAGTGAATGGGTTAGTCCAATGCATTGTGTACCCAAGAAAGGAGGGTTGACAGTAGTGCCTAACGAGAACAATGAGTTGATTCCTCAAAGGACTGTAACTGGATGGAGAATGTGCATAGATTATAGAAGTTTGAACAAAGTGACGAGAAAGATCACTATCCTCTTCCGTTCATTGATGAGATGCTAGAAAGATTAGCAAGGAATTCATACTTTTGTTATTTGGATGGATATAGTGGTTTCTTTCAAATACTGGTAAGACTAGAAGATCAGCAGAAAACTACTTTTACTTGCCCTTTTGGGACATATGCATATAGAAGGATGCCATTTGGTCTTTGCAACGCGCCTGCAACATTTCAAAGATGCATGAATGCAATATTCGCTGAATTCATAGAAGAAATTATGGAGGTATTTATGGATGACTTCTCCGTACATGGTGCTGATTTTGATAGCTGTTTGGAGAATTTGGAGAAGGTTTTCAAAAGGTGTGTTGAATGCGATTTAGTTCTTAATTGGGAGAAGTGTCACTTCATGGTAACAGAAGGGATAGTACTTGGTCTTGTCATATCTAAAAGAGGGATAGAGGTTGATAAGGCAAAGTTATCTACAGTTGAGAAATTACCTCCCCCTACTGATCTTACAACTTTGAGGAGTTTTCTTGGACATGTCAACTTCTATCTCAGATTTGTTAAGGATTATTCGAAGATTGCTAAACCCCTGATAGAATTGTTATAGCAAGATACAGAATTTGTTATGGATGAGGAAAAACTCTTGGCCTTCAGAAGATTAAAGGAAGCTCTATGCTCTGCACCCATTATGCAGCCACCTGATTGGAGTCTACCTTTTGAAATTATGTGCGATGCAAGTGACTATGCAGTTGGAGCAGTTCTTGGACAACGGAAGGAAGGTAAAGTGCATGCTATTTATTATGCTAGCAAAACTTTGAATGAGATGCAAATCAATTATACAACAACTGAGAAGGAGATGCTAGCTGTTATATTTGCTTTTGAGAAGTTTAGATCCTACATTCTAAATTCTAAGGTGATTGTATATACTGATCATGCTGCTATAAGATACTTGGTTTCAAAGAAGGAGTCTAAGCCTCGGTTAATGTGATGGGTATTGATGCTGCAAGAATTTGATTTAGAGATAAGAGATAAGAAAGGTGTAGAAAATTCTGTAGCAGATCATTTATCTCGTCTTGAATCATCATCAACTGAGCCAATAAGAGATAAAATGCAACAAGAGCAGTTGTTTGCTGCATTTGATCGTAGAGAGAACTGGATGATGGATATTACCAAAGGTTTCAAGGGACAAACTGATCTGATGAACAAGAACACAAGGAAAAGGGTTAAGAGTGAAATGAGAAAATTTATATGGGCCGACCCATACTTGTATAGGTATTGCGAAGATGGAGCAGTACGGAGATGTGTACCCAGAGAAGAAAGAGCAAGTATTTTAGCAAAATGTCATTCTTCGGATTATGGGGGACATTACGGCTACTTCAGAACACAGGCAAAGGTATGGGCAAGTGGATTCTATTGGCCTACCATGCATGAAGATGCAAAAAGGTATGTTGCAACATGTGCTCAATGACAACGAATAGGGAATGTTAACAGTAGGAATGCAATGCCTCTTAAGTACAATCTTCAAGCCGATATCTTTGATGTTTGGGGTATGGATTTTATGGGACCCTTTGTGAATTCTCATGGTTTCGAGTATATATTGGTCGTCGTTGATTATGTCTCCAAGTGGGTCGAAGCAATGGCATGCACGGCTAACACTACAAGAGAATCAAGGAGTATACTTCAGGAGCAGATATTTCCTAGGTACGGGGTACCGAGGATAATAATTACAGATGGAGGATCCCATTTTACAGGAGGAGAATTTGCTAGGTTTTTAACCAAATCTGGAGTTGAACATAGAATTGGAACAGCCTACCACCCTCAGACAAATGGACAAGCAGAAACATCAAATAAGCAATTAAAGGGAATTCTGCAGAAGATTGTTACAAAGGAAGGAAAAGATTGGGCCATGAAGCTTAATAGAGCGTTATGGGCATATAGGACGGCATTCAAGACACCAATTGGTATGACACCGTATCAATTCGTCTATGGGAAATCGTGTCACCATCGGTGGAATTGGAACACAAGGCTTATTGGGCTATAAAAGAGATGAATCTGGATCTTGATGCCGCCGGCATGAAAAGGAAGATACAAATAAGTGAATTGGAAGAGATGAGATTGCGTGCATATGAGATTGCAGCTATATACAAAGAGAAAACAAAGAAGTGGTACGATAAGAAGCTTTTGAAGAAGGAGTTCAAGGAAGGAGATTGGGTGCTCCTATTTAATTCACGATTTAGATTATTTGGTAAAGGCAAACTGCGAAGCAAATGGGAGGGACCTTATCTTGTGAATACGGTATTACCTTCGGGAGCGCTAATCATAATGGATGGCAAGAGAAACAAGTACACGGTGAACGGACAACGTCTAAAGGTACACCTAGAACCCGACACATTTGAATTAAAATCTTTTGATGTGTATTTCACTGCTTAGTGCCCCGTGTGGTCGAGCTTAATGACGTAAAACAAAAGCTTATATGTATTTTAATTTCTGTAGTCATTTAGTGTACCGCGCCGATCAGCATGATGATTGCGCCGATCGACACGACGCTTGCGCCGATCAGCGCAGCCCTGCACCGATCGACGCGGCAGAGTCCTTTTTGTTTTGAGTCAGTTTTGGACCTTGCCTTTTTAAGACTCGTTAAATTCCACGAATAAGAGAAAGAGTCCTAGTCCAATTGGAAATCAAGGGATATAAATATGAGGTGACAGCAAATCCATGGATCAACTCGTATTACATCGTCACGAAACAAACCCTAAGAGCAGAAGCGATGGAAGGCAGCGCATCAGGCAGAAACCAAGGTGGCGCCGATCGGCGCGACCCTTGAGCCGATTGGCTCGGCGGCGGATTTCCTCAGCCCTCTGCAAATCGGCCCTAGGAAGAAGTCGACGAAGTGTTGACACCAACATGAGATGATCCCCTCGTCTGGTCAGATCTGCGGAAGAAATTCATGAAGAAAAGCAAAGCTGACGCGTGGAACGCCGACAAGGTGAAGATGTACAATGAACTTCGGCAAATGATGAAAAGAGTATTGGTGCACAAAGGAAAATCTGTAGCACCTATTGAAAGTGAAGTAGTTTCTTAAAGGTATACCATGGAAAGTCTTCTTGATCTTGCTACGCCCTTGTCGTATGTGGATTTCCTATCTTTCGATAGATCATTGACTGAGTAAGAGAAGGAAGAGCTAGATGAAGAGAGCGCCCTCACAATTCATAGGTGCCGACTTTATGGTGAACATGACATTGCCGCCAAGTATGAACTCAAGCTGCGAGAGGAAGTCGAAGAAGCTATGTACCAGCAGGAGGTGGAGACGGATCTTCAAGCTAGAAGGGATGAATCCTTTCCCAAGGTTCTTACCGATTGAGAAAGTTTTCAAGAAAATAAGATTCATAGGAACAGTTGTATTGACAGTTGCAAGTGTTTCTTTTGTGCTAAAGATCTTCAACACAAGGTGGAACTCTAATTGGCAGAAGATCCAGCTTTCATACCAAGAGATTTGATATATGATGATGGCTGTCACGCAGTTCCTGGAGGAAGGACACCTAAGGAGATTAATGATGAGATTTTACGAAGACAGCAAAATAAGGTGATCCGTGAGCGTAATCTAGAGCAGTTAGATGAGTATATGAAGGGAGCTGCTGGCTGCGCCGATCGGCGCGACACTGGAGCCGATCGGCACGATCTAAAGATGGTTGAATTTATTGATCTGACGGCTGTGCCAAGTGAAGACGAAGAAACTGCTGCAAGGAAGTACAAGATTACACCAGAGGTTCGCAGGTCCGCTAGATTATCGGGTAAACCAATTCAGAATTATTCCGAATGGGATAGCGACTATACGTCATACTATTTGGAAACTTTGGAAAGCGATGATCCTAGTGTGCCTGGAGATTTTAGTGATGATTTTGATATGCAAGGAAGCTTTGGTAGTCCTAAATTTGAAAATTAGGAAACACTTGCAGAATGCAGTAATGACTGGGCAGCAAGAAATTCAACAAGAGTTAATGGTAATGTAGAGGGAAGTGGAGGAAGTCGTAATGGTGGAAGAACACCACTGTGCCGATCGGCTCAGCCTATGCGCCGATTGGCTCGGAGGAATTTGAGTAGTGCCTCTCCTTATAGCGTTGAAAATCATAACCTGCAACCGCCTGCTTGCTGTCCTGTCTGCCGAAGAAACATTGAGAGACTGTATCTAGACAGAGATCGTGCTTACAAGAATCAAAGAGATGTGGACCGCAGAATCCAGGATACAATCGAGATGAACGAAGCGGACTACACTTTTCTCATAAGGAATATAAGATGAATTTTCCGAGTCTTGAACAGGCATGGTCTGCATGATTAGTGTGTTGAGTTTCTTCTCTTGCAATGAGGACATTGCAAATTTTAAGTGTGGGGGAAGGGCTTTGCCATTAGTCATAGTTTTTAAGTGTTTTTGAGTCCAGTTTCTCAGGTTTTTTTTTGTTTTTGAGTCTAGTTTCTCAGTTTTTAAGTGTTTTTGATGAGTGTTTATTTAAGTTTGTGTGTGTGCTTAAGGGAGTCATGAGTCATGTTGAGAGTTGCTTCTAGGTCTTTTATGTAGTTTGAATTCTTGCATTGTCTTTAATAAAGTTAGTGTTGATTGTCAAATTGAAAGTGCCCCCATGCTATTTATCTTGTCTTTCTGATGATTGATTGGTTGATTACTTGAATTGTTGGTTACCACTTAACTTTTAAGATTTATATTTGTGAAAATTTCTTTTGACTCATCATAAGCTAAGGCAAAAGCAAGGTCTAAATATGCCTACATAGCCGAGTGAATGAGAGCAAGCTACACATTTGAACTAAGTGGATTGTAAGTAACTTTGTCAACTTTTTGCTCATGATTTCGACCAAGTTAGGAAAGGATGATCTATTTTGTTTATCTCTGTATTTCTAGCCATTCTTATCCAATTAAATTCCTTGCTATCATGAAAACCATACATCTTTGTTTCTCCCTCATCCTTGATACAACCTATATTCTCAATAAAAGGGAATTCAGAAAGTTTCCGCTGCTAATACAAGACAGAAATTGCTGATCATATCAGGGAATATAAAAAAATATAGGTCACGCCGATCGGCGCTGTTGCAAAAAGAGAAAAAAAAAAGAAGTTATGAAAAAAAGGGAAAAGAGAAAAAAAAATATATATTCCCTGAGAAGCAATAAGGTCATCAAAGAAGGCAGATTTCTGATTATTCCTCATTCTTTGCCAATTGTTCTTATTGAATTTTTTTTTAGATCTTCTACATTCCTCTTCTCCATTAAAAGTTATTTTCCAAGAAAATCCTTTCTTAATAGGCATGATTAAGCACATTGTTGACATGGTTTATCTTATTGTTTAATTTAGTTATATAGCCCTCCAAGATCCATATACAATCCTTGATTAGATAGGAGAGGGAAGGAAATACACTTGAGAGACCTAGAAAAGACCAAATGCTTGATGTTTGATGCTAAAAGATGAGTTGAGGAGAACTAAAATTGTTTTTGAAAAAGTTTTGTGGTAATTTGATTAACCTCAAGTAAGATATGCCGATTGGTTAAAAGGAGATGAGAGAAAATCTTTGTGGTGGGATAATGAGTAAAAATGATGATTGAGATTCACTACATGAGAGATGGTGTGAAAATTCTTATTACATATTTGATTTTGTATTGCTCGAGGACTAGCAATGATTTGAGTGTGGGGGAACTGTTGGTGGTTTCTAGATGCCCATTTTATCTACCAAAAAGAGATGTTTTGCGTCTTAATTTGGTGGTTTGGACTAACAATTAACCCCATATTTGCATATATTTGTAGTTGTTCTATTTTGGATGTAATCGCAGGAAACAGGTGTAAAACAGGGCAGGAGGAAAAGTTGACTAAAACATGATCCGGTCCAGGAAAGACAAAGGCCCAGCCCAGTATGAGTCAGAGTCGGTGGAAGTTGACCTAATCCCGTCGAGTATAAAAGGAAGATAATTATCAAGAGCCAAGACGACCAAGGAGGAGACGGCAATTGCGAGAACCAGTTATTAAAACTAGGGTTCCAGGATATTGGCAACGGAGGTTCCTCAACACCGACGAGATCCACCAGAATGGAGGTCGCGCCGATCGGCGCAACGCTTGCGCCGATCGGCTTGGGCACGTTCTAGCGCTATTTCTCACCCCTCTGCTATGTCTAGCGGAAGGATGAGTGAGTAGTCTCATATTCTCTTCTCTAGTGCGGGGATCTGGTCATGTAACTCTCATGCTTGTTGATACTCTCTCGATGAATTTAATCTATGTGATGAGCTTTATTGCACATCTATCTATCCTTTTCATTAGTGTATCAGCCAATACACTTTTGCCCATTGCATAGTGCAAGAAACCAGTGGGGAGCTAATAGCCTCTGTAGTGACAGCCGGGGTGAACGAAACCACCATGTCTTGTAAAATATTAGAGTCATCACTTGAGTTGATAAGAATAAGGTTGCATGCTAGTGAACCAATCGTAAGGAGAGAATCCTTTATCATCCTGTTGCCTCTTCAATAACATTCACCTTCCACTTTCTCACCATCATCATTCACACCAATCAACTCATTGCAATCTGTTAGTAACCCTTTAATGGTATTAGTTCCGTTCGTTCCCTGTGGATTCGATAACCTTGGAATACTCTGAGGGAAAAATAGCTACAACTGTACACCGTCCTCTTGCGGATATAAGTGGGTGCCTAGATACGACCAACACCAGGATCGATGATCTGTTTGATCAACTGAAGGGAGCTAAGTACTTCTCCATGATCGACCTTAGATCAGGGTATTACCAGCTAAATATCCGAGAAGATGACATAAGGAAGACAGCCTTCGTAACTCGGAATGGACAGTTCAAGTTCACCGTGATGCGATTCGGACTGACAAATGCCTCGGCTTACTTCATGAACTTGATGAACAAGATATTCATGGAAGAACTAGATAAGTTTATGGTAGTATTCATAGACGACATAACATCTACTCCCGGAGTGTCGAAGAACATGAACAACATCTGAGGATAGTGCTCGAATGCCTTAGAAGGCATCAACTATACGCCAAGTTCAACAAATGCGAATTCTAGCTACGACAAGTGGGATTCTTAGGACATGTTATCACTGCGTATGGAATAGCAGTAGACCCCACCAAGGTCGAAGCAGTGAAGGGTTGGAAGCAACCCAAGAACGCCACGGAAATCAGAAGCTTCTTAGGGCTGGCAGGCTACTACAGAAGATTCATAGAAGGATTTTCAAAGATTGCAAGACCCATGACTGAGCTAACAAGGAAGGATAAGAAATTCTAATGGGACACTAAATGTGAGCATAGTTTTCAAGAGCTAAAGAAAAGACTCACGCAGGCCCCAGTACTCACCTTACTAAACATACACAAAGATTTTGTGGTATACTATGACACATCTCGAAGCGGACTCGGATGTGTGCTAATGCAAGAAAACCGAGTCATGGCCTATGCATCCAGACAACTAAAGACACATGAGCAGAACTACCCGACGCATGACCTAGAATTAGCAGCTGTAGTGCATGCATTAAAGATATGGAGACATTACCTGATTGGTAACAAATGCAAAATCTACACGGATCATAAGAGCCTGAGGTACATTTTTATCCAGCTAGAATTGAATCTGAGACAAAGGAGATGGCTAGAATTGATAAAGGATTACGACTTGGACGTGCAGTACCACCCTGGGAAAGCCAATGTAGTGGCGGATGCACTCAGTCGCAAGGCTTATAACAATGCCATAAAAGCAATCCCCATCAGCTCGGAATTGATATAAAAAATGGGCAAATTAAACATACACATAACCACACCAGGAGGGGTACGAACGCTAGAAGTCCAACCTACCCTGGAAGAGAAAATCCGGCAAGTCCAGCTTCAGGATCCTGAGTCACAAGAACAGAGAATACGAGTGGACGAAGAGAAAACCCCCGGGTACCGAGTAGACGACAAGGGAACACTATGGTTTGAAGACCGGATATGTGTACCCAATACGGAGGAACTCCGAAAGACGGTATTAGAAGAGGCTCATGATTCAACCTACTCCATTCACCCCGGATCTGAAATAGAAATACTAGTGGAATGGCATGAAAAGGGACATAGCAGAGTATGTTGCCAGGTGCGACACCTGTAACAGAGTAAAGGCCGAACACCAAAGACCAGCTGGACTACTGCAGTCGTTACATATCCCTGTTTGGAAGTGGGACGATATCACTATGGACTTCATCGTGGGGCTCCCAAGAACTCCAAAAGGGAATGACTCAATATGGGTCATAGTCGACCGGTTAACCAAAGTGGCACATTTTATCACTATGAAGATGACACATTGAGGAGACAAGTTAGCCCAGTTGTACATTGACAATGTCTTGAAACTACCTGGAGTGCCCTCCAGGATCGTATCTGATCGAGGAACTCAATTCACCTCGCATTTTTGCCAGAATCTGCATGCACACCTCCGCACCAAACTGGATTACAGCTCTGCGTACCACCCCAGACCGATGGACAAACTGAAAGTGCATCTATGTCCCAAGTGGGTTTTGGTGGTTGTATGACAATGTGATTAAATAACTAATCCCCTTTTATGAGTATATGAGCAGGTTGAACATAAACAATATACTTTTCATGAATCCAAATAATCATCTTCGATAATGTACAATTGTGTAAGGAAAATGGGCCTATATGTTGAAAAGGAGAAGTGTCAAATAAATAGGTCCAAATAAAGCAATATTATGACAAGCCAAGGTTTGAAATGAATGTGGGACATGAAAACCATTGATATGAGATGGTCTCAACAAATTGGTGTTGTCAAGAAAAAGAAGTGATCAAGTGCTGTTCTTCTATGCATTATTCTTGGAAGCAACTTGATCAAAACAATATTTCAAAGAAGAAATTCAAATAAAGGCATAACGATGATACAAAGTTATGTGTGACTCAAGATAGCAAGATGGTGAAGGATTGGCATGACTTGGCCACGACGGACCGTGCACGAGAGAAGGGCAAGATGGAGTCTTAGCGCCGAGGGACCCAAGACATGGTGAAGGGCAGGTGGAGCGCAATCACAATGGACCGATCAAGCTACAAGTGGTCACACGTTTCCAAGTATCAATCTTTATTGGAATATGAAGATATAATATGACTTGTGAACTAAAAGATGGAAATGGATCTTATGAATGAAGAGTTTCCAAGTCACATACTCTAGGTGATGACGCTTAGCAAAAGCACATGTGACACTCCTCATGAAGCACTAAAGAGAAGAAGTGGCAAAATTCATTATCATGCAAGCTCAAGAAGAAGAATTGTCTTTTTATTTAATCTTGAGTTTAGGTATGCCGCTCTATCAAGAGGGATGCTACATGGTTTGCATTTAATGTCTCAGATGCTCAAAGAAAAACCCAAGTGAGATGAGAGAAACACAATGGCCTCATAAAACACGAGTCTCTCTGTGACAGGGAAAACCGGTGTAACCGGTTTACCAAACCGGAGGGACCGGTTTTGCTTTAAACCTCTAACGGCTAGTTCAGGAAAACCGGAGGGACCAGCTTGGGAAACCGGAGTGAGCGGTTTTGACTGGTTCAGTATAACGGCTAGTTTTTGAGCAAAAAGTATAAATAGTTCCTCCATCCCTCCTTTGGATAGAGCTGATTGGGTACATGAAGAAAATACATCCAAAGCCTTGTAGAGCTCTCCCCAACACCTCTTTGTGAGGTTTGAGTGATTTGTGAGAAATCCTAAGGATTGGGTTGAGAGAGATAGAGACTGAGAGCACAAAAGAGAAAATCCCACACTTGAGCATTTGAGCATTGTGGTGCTAATCCGTGAAGCATTTGTTACTCTTGGAGGTGAAACCTCCTAGTCGGCTAGGCGTCGCTCTAGAGCTCCCAAGCTTGTGGTGAGCCTTGGGAAAGTTTGTGAAGGTCCGCTTCGCCTCCGCAAGGAAAGAAGCAAAGATAGTGGATCGGGGAAAGCGATTGAAAGAGACCCAGCTTGGAGTGTGCCTTGTGAGCAGATCAAGCTTCCTCAACGGAGAAGTAGGGTTCACGGGGTAAATCTGAACTTCGGCAAACAAATCTCCGTGTGCTTCACTTGGTTTGCTTCTTAAGTTCTTGCTTCGTTTCTTGTTGATTCATAAATTGCATGTGTAGTTGTGCTTGCCTTCTTTGTGATTGCTTGTGCTAGATCTTGCATGCTCTCTAGGTTTCTTTAATCTTGCTAGAACTAAGTGCGACATTGTTAGTTTTCTGTTTTTATTCTCTCTACCCTGAGGAAACCGATGGGTCCGGTTTCCCAAACCGGTGGGAGTAGTTCCTTTGTTTGCTTTGATAGCATGTATGTCTTGAGTGCTTGGTTCTTTCACTTCATTAGTTATTTTCTTCCAAGCTCTCTGACAAAACCGGTGTAACCGGTTTGCTAAACCGAAGCAGCCGGTTTTGACAATTTCAATTCCGTTGTGAGTGTGTGATAAATTTTCAGAAATGCCTATTCAACCCCCGCCCCCTCCCCCCTCTAGGCGACATCAAGGGACTTTCAATTGGTATCAGAGCCTGATCTCCTTATTAGGCCTAACCGCTTGGAGAATCGATCATGTCGCAAGGTAAAATGTGTCAAATTCCCTTTGGTTGTTCTAGCGCCTCATTTTCTATCATTTCACAACCTTCATATGAGGCACCATATTTCGATGGCACAAATTATGCAAATTGGAAACCTAAGATGATCACATTTTTTTGGGAGATGAGTCTCAAAATTTGGTGGGTTGTAGATGTAGGTTTTTCTCATAACATTGACAGGGAATCTACCACACAAGCACAAGAAAAATGCCTACATCTCTAAGCCCAAGCTACCAATGCCCTATTTTGTGCATTAAGTAGGGATGTCTTCAACAAGATATACAAGTTGGAGAGTGTTCACGCTATGTGGATTCAGATTCAAGAAATATTTGAAGAATCCAACATCACAAAAGATGATTCCAACAATACCAAGTCGAGCACTCAAGAAGAAAAGACTCAAACTGCCAATCTAGGAAAACCGATGGCACCGGTTTCCCAAACCGGTTGCACCGGTTTTGGCAGAACAGAAACTATTTCTGTTAATGATCAAGTTGAAGATCCTAGTTGTAGATTTAGACCAAGTGAAGAGTCTATATCACCAAGAAGCTCATGCACAGATAGTGAAAAATCATTTTACTTCATGGCCAAGGGACAAAGAAAGTCTCATGTTGACAAGGTCGACAACATGAGAAATGACCATACTTGTGTTACTAACAAATCTTCTTATGTAGCACAGCTAGAGGAAGCAAACAAAATGATCATGGCTGAATTTCAAAAGCTTGCTAGCATGCATAGAAATTGCAAAAGAGACATGGTGATTTTCTTAGCTCACATGAAAAACTCATCGATTCATATACCATACTAGAAACAACTCATGAGGTTGCACTTACTGTGGTAAAATCTTCTCAACCTCACACATGCACATGCACAACACAATCAATTGTTCTATCTTGTGCTAATACTTGTTGCTCTCAAGCAAAGCCATCAATTGATGAGCAAGTAATTGTAGAAACTGGCGATGAACTTATTGCAAGGGAAAATGATTACCTCAAAAGAGAAGTTCAAAGGCTGAACATGGACTTAAGTCAGTTGAAAGGCAAAGACCATGTGCAACCATCTCAAGATAATCGTGATAGCATGGTGAAGAAGCTTGAGAAGGGATCAATCGCCACATGTGTCAAAAGCTTTTCCACTGGCTTGAACAAAGTTCATGACAAGAGCAACAAGCAAAAGATCAAGAAGAAAGCACACATCAAGTGCTTCGAGTGTTCATCACTGGGACATTTTGCTTTGAAATGCCCATCCAAGAAAAATGGTCAAACTACACTCTCTAGAAGACAAAGAAACCACATATGGCCGTCGGACTTGTGCGACAGTAATCGGACTTGTCCGATGCCGTGAGGAAAGTTTGACGCCTCGGACAAACTCATCGGACTACAGTGCTCTACCACTTTGTGTCATCGGACATGTCCGATGACCATCGGATATGTCCGATGAAGTGAAGAAACAGGGAATCTGGAAAAACCGGTGGCACTGGTTTGGCAAACCGGAGGGTCCGGTTTCTCCTGATGAACTTTTGTAGTTGTGAGTGTTCATGGTGGACTTGTGGGCGCGCCTGGGTGAAGTGGGAGCACTATGTGATCCGTAGCTAAGAGCACATAGCCTGTGGATACAGCATACTAAGCTCTGTAGAGTTAACCCTAAATCATTCGGATGTCCGTTGTCACTGGTCATGGCACACCAATCATTGGGCTCTTAGAAATTCCTTGACGCGTGAGTGGGTGTTGTGAAACCCGTGTTTTGGTGAAGATGTGGCATGATGTGCCAGAGTCATTATGACTACGCGTTGGAAGGCTCAGTTAAAAGTGGGAACTGCTGGGATTGATTGAATCTCCCTCGGTTCCAACCAACCAAAAGTTATAAAACAGCTTTTCCTCTCGAAAAGCCCCATTGGTTCCACAAGTAAACCCTTGCATCCGTGCTTTTCTGGAAAACTCTAACATAACCTTATTCCTTGACTACTTCTCAAATGCATGTATTACCCCCTTGCTATAGGTAGAGCTTATGGAGTACCTTATATACTCACCCTTTCCTTTAACTAAATTCCTCCAGAAATCGAAGATGAGGATGAAGTACCCGAGGAGTTTGACGAGTAGGTTGCGGCCTATGCTTGAGTTGCCTGTGGAATTTACTAGAAGCCTGCATGTAATTTTGTTTTAGGGCAAGCATGTCCTCCCCTTTGGCATGTAACTTAAGACTTGTATGACTCTATTGTCCCTGCGTGGACCTAAATAAAGATCGATGTATCCCTTTGTATCATTTGTATGTGTGTACCAACTACTGATCTAGAGATTGATACGGAATACACGACATACCCTGGATAGGGGTATGACACCGGCACCAAACAAAGTGAAGCATTTCGCTTGGCGTTTGGCTCATAACAGTTTACCTTTGAAAAGGAAAATTATAGGGAGAGGGATGGATATTGATACAAGGTGCCAATGTGCAGTCGCCTTGATGAGGATGCTGGCCACCTATTTTTCAAATGGAAATTTGTTAAAGACCTTTGGAGGGAAATGATGATGGAGGATAAGAGAAGCATTGGCTGACAAGCCTTTAGCCTATGAGGTTTTTCAACAGATTTGGCAATGGGAGGAGGAGATGCAGCTGAAAATAGTCGTGCTGCTTTGGGTAATGTGGTCGACCCGAAATGACACAAATTCGGGAGGAGAAAACAAAACAGCAGCAGTTACTGCAAGCATAGTAACAAGACATTACATTGATTACCTTATACATTTCAGAAAGTAGCGTAGGAATGTAACTAAAGTGCAGTGATGGTTATTCCCAAGCAAAGACTATCTCAAAATGAACACAGATGGCTCTTACACACGAGGTGAAGGCATAGGAGGCTGGGGCTTTATAATTAGGGACCAACGAGGTTCCTCTATTGCATCAGGTGCAAGCCAAATTGCTCATTGCAGTAGCGCTTTACAAGCAGAAGCATATGGTGTTCTACATGGGCTCATTTACGCTCTTGATCTGGGGATTTCAAAAGTGGAGCTAGAGACGGATGCTATCAATGTCAAAATGGCACTTACATCCCAGAACTATGACTTGGTGCCAGATGGAGTTATGTTCCGAGACATTAAGGCTTTAATATTTTTTGATTTTGTCGATGTCCGGGTGATGTATAAACCCAGAATGTGTAATGCAGTAGCTGACCAGCTAGCTAGGCTCGGTGGGGAATTAGAGCAAGGTGCTGCATTGTATTGGCCAGATGGTCATCCAGCTTCTGTAAACACATTTGTTGTTGCTGATATTCAGTCAGCAACCAGTTAATGGAAAATGTCTTCCATCTCAAAAAAAAAGTCCACATCATGTGTGAGAGAAAAAAAATACGCATTGTTGACTACTTTGGATTCTGTCAACATAGAGCAAATGATGAATAAATGGCGCCAGCT
This sequence comes from Eleusine indica, assembly GCA_030378355.1. Taxonomy (NCBI): domain Eukaryota; kingdom Viridiplantae; phylum Streptophyta; class Magnoliopsida; order Poales; family Poaceae; genus Eleusine; species Eleusine indica. The sequence goes on from CM059500.1 coordinate 35,884,403, forward strand.
GGATCGCCCGCCTTATTGATGACTGAAGCAAATCCATTGTCACTGGAAACTTCATCAAATGTGAGCCACGCATGCATGTTTCTCAGAACTCTAAGTTTCCTTTTTTTTGTAGGGAGAATTATAGGTTTCTGGGGGTTGTTGGCTAACATTGTAATTAACACCTGTCTCTCTCATTTTCTGTTGTTCGTATATCTAATGTCCTTGTCTCGTTGGTTGCCATTGGCTTGTTCGTTGCTCCTTCAGACTGCTTATTAGTATTTAGAATAGGAGATCAACCATAGACGGAGAGCGAGGACCAATGGGTAAAATAACACGCATGGTGATATTTAATCGTGAAACTTAGCAATAAAAAGATCATTAATTACTATGTTATTATCCACTTGTCATGGGTTATAATAATTTATATTTCATATCTCGTTCTTCTCTTAATCAACAGCTTATATTGTGGTACCTCTAGGTACCTCACAAACACCGTAAAAGATCTCATTGACTAATTTGATAGGCTATTGATAGAAAATGTTCTCATTCTCGGCATGCGTGATTCTCTCCTTACTATTTGCGTCGTTTTGAGAAGGTTTACCTTATGATTTCATCTTTTTTGAATCCAAAAAACACATAGAGGTGACGAAAATTTCTGTATTTTATAATTTGAAAGATCAAGGAAAAAAGTATCATGGTACACCATTTGTTTCAATTTATATAGTTTTGTTAATATTTATTTGATTATGATCAAATTATGTATGGTTCTTCATGATAACTTGAGTGCCATAAGAATTGGGCAGCCTTGCGCAAGAGGTGTTACTCGATCTCAAGTCTTCTAGGACTTCCTCGGACAGATTCCATAATCAATTGAGGCACATCAACCATGTTTTGCATGATGTGCTGAAAGGATCGAGTGACCGAGAGGGAGGGGTGAATCGGGAACTCAAACTATGTACCTATTTTGCCAAATACTAAAACCGATCACTCAAACAACTCCTACACAATTCTAGTGGTGATCACACTAACAAGATAATCCTATGAAATGAAAGACAATCTAAGCATACTAGTGGATCACACACGAGGCACACAACTCCTATGCAAGCTAGTAATCAAACAATACGCGGAAGCACACAACAAGCTAGCAAAGGAGCCTACTCATGCGAAGCTACTAGATCATCAAGTACAAGATAAGCACACAAGCATGAGTGGCACAATATATACAGGGGTGATCAATCAAGCCAAAGCAACTCCTATACATGCTAGTGATCAAGTGAAAGCTAAGCACAACTAGCAAGTAGAGATGCCTATTCATGCAAGTGCACAAGGTAATCAACAAGAGCAAGTCAAGCACACGAGCATGAATAGCACGGTATGTAAATATGAAAGGTAAAGATATTAAAGTAAGGAGTAGAGTAAGGGATGACTCATGATTTTTTTCTGAGGTCTCGGAAGGATGGCGCCTTCCCCTACTCCTTGTTGGACCACTCCAGCCGGAGTCCTGGTCCCTCCCGCCACCAAGTGGAGTTCTCGCCCACGAGCCCGCAATCACTCCTGGAGTGAAGATACGGTGCGCGTCACCGCTGCCACCAAGGTACAAGCTCGCCTCCCTCGAGAACTTGCTGGACTCTCCGAGCCGACATAGACGCTCACTAGCAATGCTCCTTTCACCGGCAGGCTCAAACTAGGTACAAACGTGTGACGGCCTTCATAACCGATCATGATAGGCTCGATCACCGACACCTAACTGGTCTAGGTCTCACCATAGACCAAGAGTAACAACCTAGATCACACACTCAAGGACACCCTAGCCTTAGATGTGCATCAATGCTCTTGTTACTCTCACTAGCACTCTCAAGATATGCAATATCTTCTCCTAGTGCTCCTCTCTTTTCCTCTTGGATCTTACCAAATGTTCCAAGCAATTCCACTGGTCAAGAGAGGTCTCCAAGACCCCAGTAACGAAGTTATATAGTCTTCCAATCTCCAACTAGTCGTTGCTTCATGAAATCACCCTGATGGACACCATTGACCAGACTATCTGGTCACTGCCAAACCGGACCGTCCGGTCTCTTCTGGAACGGCTCCTAGAGTCGTTGGCTTCACTGTCCTGGCGATATCCTTGTACTGACCGGACCATCCGGTCAGCTGACCAGACCGTCCAGTCAGACTTTCTCTCTCCATTCCAGAGAGCACCATCTTCTGCACTTCTCTATCATGAGCAACCTCCATACAGACCGGACCATCCGGTCTCTATAGGTCTTCACGCTGACAGACTTCCTCGCAGACTTCTCTCTAGTCTCCTAGTGACCGTACAGTCCGGTCTCCTCTGACCCCTCTATCCAGTCACTTTGTCGAAAAGCTAAAACTCCTCGTCCTCACTTGACTTTGTTTTCCGGCTTCTTCGAACAGCTCATTGGCTTCTCCACTGTCATCTAGTGCCTGTGATTTCACTGAACATCCATGCACATCACCAACTAGACATGACCTAAGAGAAATGATCTAGACCCCCTAGATAGTCCGGTTTTTCCTATGGACTGAAAGCCCTAACAACTAGACAAGTGTTCCCAACACTTTCTCCATAGCTTGTCCTTAGCCTTGATCCATCTCCATCAACCCTTGGACTCCATCAAGCTCATCAAGCCTCCATGCTTATGATCATTGTCACCCATTGCCATGGCCGCCGTCAACAATCATTATAGAGTAGAAAAGGTTTCCTACATGCACAACACTCATGTAGGCATTAGTCATATTTTATGTTTGTCATTCATCATCAAAACATTCATACCTTGGGGTGACCTTAATGGCCATGATCCTTATAATCTCCCTCTTTTTGGTGATGGACAACCACTACGTGATCCAAAATGGAGAGCAACAAAGAACCAAAGGAAAAGAAAGGAATGAAAGGATTACCTTGGTCCTTACCTTGGAAGTAGTCTCCTCATTGGAATGTGCTAGGTGTTGATGGAGAACTACCCAATCACATAGCACACTTGATATTGATCTTGAGTTGAATTTTGCACCCGTCTTGGTGTCGTGGTTGATGATCTTATTGAAGTAGACATGCACCAAGGACGTAGATATTCATGTTGGTGTAGATGTTCATTATTGTTGTACATATGCACCATCGTTGCTCTTCTCCATGTCGGTGTAGATGTTCATCTTGACATGATCTTCATGTGTACTCCAAGTGAACATGCACCATTGTCTTGGTCATCTTTATTTGATCTTCATGTTCTTCTCCATCTTTCCTTCTCCCCTCTTTTTTTATTTTTCTTGATCTTTGATTTGGCTTTTGGATGTTCATATTCTTCTCCTCCTTTGTGTTATCGATCTAGACTTGGCTTTTGGATCTTCATGTTCCTTCTCCCCCTTTGTCACCTATCACAAAAAAAAAATATAGACAAAACACGAGAGAACCAAGGAGCAAATGATAAATGGCAAGAGTAAGGAAACTCCTCCTTTCATGGTGCTCCTCGTCATGATAGTGTTCCACCATAGCTCCCCCTACACACATGACTCAACAAAATATTTCAAGAATGAATGGTTAGTCATTAGTGCGTTGGGAATGTATGAGTCACTTGTCTTTGAGCCGCGCGAGTAGATTTAACCTTGGAGCTCGTTTGAACATGACTCAATGGGCATGAAGCACAAAGATCACTATGTGATCATCTAGAGGGTCATATACTTACATTGTAAATAAGCAACTCCCCCTAGAAACATGCTTGGGAGCATATAAGGTATCACAACGCAAAATGCATGAATGCAAAGAGTGCAAATGAAAATGCAACAAGTATACGAATGCATGATGTGATGCTAAAAGAAAGAGAGAGAAGGGCTACAAACCAAGGTGCCAACGTCGAGTTGTTCCCTTCTTGAGCTTACTCACAATGGACCATTCTTTAAAGCCTTGGGCACACCATGAACCACCATCCCAAGCTTAACCCATGTCCATTGCTATCTTAAGGAGGTCCAAAGTTGACCTATAAGCAAAGAGAAATAAGCACAAAACAAGGGCACAAACAACAAACAAAACAAGCAAGGCTATATATATTTATAAGAGACAAGCTTTAGGGTTACTTATGTGAAGTTTGAAAGGTCGAGAACATTGAGTTCTCCCCTTAGCTTGTTGAAGGTCTTCTCGTCGAGTGGTTTGGTGAAGATATCCGCTAATTTTTCATGAGTCCGCACACTCACCAACTCAATATCCTTCTTCTCAACATGGTCTCTTATGAAGTAATGCTTAACTTGAATATGCTTTGCATGACCATGATCTCCATTTTTGAGAGCCATTTTGATTGTCGCTTCACTATCATAATATAATGACATTTGAGTGAAGTTAAGGCCATAATCCGAGAGTGTTTGCCTCATGTAGAGAAGTTGTGCACAACAAGCTCCTACCACCATATATTCCGCTTTGGTTGTAGATAGAGCCACCGAGTTTTGCTTCTTTGAGCTCCAAGATACAAGATATCTTCCAAGAAATTGGCAACCTCCCGATGTGCTCTTTCTATTCACTTTGCATCCCGCGAAGTCCGAATCGAATACCCAAGTATATCAAAACTTGTTCCTCTAGGATACCATAATCCCATGGTAAGTGTGTACTTGAGGTATCTAAGAATCCTCTTCACGGCCTTCAAGTGAGACTCCTTTGGATTTGCTTGATAGCGTGCACACAAGCACACACTAAACATAATGTCCGGTCTTGAGGTGATGAGATAGAGCAAGAACCCAATCATTGATCTATAGAGCTTGGGGTTCACCGTTTTACCCTTTGCATCATCATCCAAGGATTTGCTTGTCGCCATAGGTGTGTGCAAAGGCTTGCAATTCTCCATGTTGAATCTCTTGAGAAGATCCTTGGTATACTTCTCTTGATAGATGAAGTTCCCTTCTCTCAATTGTTTGACTTGAAAACCAAGGAACATGCAACTCTAAAATCATTGACATTTGAAATTTCCTAGCCATCATTTCTCAGAACTTCTCATTGAACTTCTTATTGGTTGACCCATAGATGATATCATCCATATAGATTTGGCACACAAAGAGGTCCTTCCCAACATGACTTGTGAACAAGATGTCGTTAATGCTTCCAATGGTGAATCCATCCTTGAGTAGAAAGTTTCTCAAATGTTCATACCATGTCCTAGGAGCTTGCTTGAGGCCATAGAGAGCTTTCTTCAATTTGTACATATGTCTTGGATGTTTAGGATCCTCAAACCCTGGAGGTTGTTCCACATAGACTTTCTCATTGATCTCTCCATTCAAGAAGACACTTTTGACATCCATTTGATAGAGTTTGAAGCCATTGTGTGATGCATAGGCATGTAAGATCCGAATAGCTTCAAGACGGGCCACGGGAGCAAAGGTTTCTTTAAAGTCAATGCCCGCCACTTAAGAATATCCCTTAGCCACTAGACGAGCCTTGTTCTTGACAATTGCCCCTTTCTCATCTTGCTTGTTCTTGAAGACCCACTTGGTGCCAACCATATTATGATTCTTGGGCCTCTCAACCAATTTCCATACTTTGCATCTCTTGAAGTTGTTCAATTACTCTTGCATAGCCATTACCTACTTGTGATCATCCATAGCTTCATCAATGGTAGTGGGCTCAATCATAGAGACGAAGGAGAAGTTCTCAATTACAATATTTGCCTCATCATCATTCTCTTCACTCACATAGTTGGGCTTGTGTTGATTCCTCCTTGTCCTAACTCCTTGAGATGGACTCCCAATAATCAAGTCACGTGAATGATCCTTATTGACAGCTTTGGGTCTAGGAAGAGGTTCTTCTTGAGTGGAATGAGGTCTAGATGAAGTATCTTGTGCATAATGTATTGCTCGCTCTCTTGAGATATGAGTGTCTTGGATTCTTAGTGGTGTGGTGGAATCACTCATATGCTTTCTTGTCTTGAAACTTGAGCTTGGAGTGGATAAGCAAGTACTATGTGAAGAGCTTGAAGAAGTGGCTCGACGTGAAGCACGTGGAGAGGCTTGTGACTCACTTCTCACTTGGGTTTCCTCTTGGGTAGGTGGATGCACTCTCAATGAATCTTGGGAGGAGCTAAGCATCTTGGGTTAGTTCTTGCACCTCGAAGGAGGAGGTTGGTTGAGGTGGTGGAGTAGAGGGTTCACCAATATCATCATCATTGGCCTCGTGGGGTAAAACCTTGCCCACGGGCATGTTTCTCAAAGCTTCCCTCATAGGTTCATCTCCAATGTTCACTTCATGGAATTCATCTTCCTTCTGAGAACCATTTGACTCATCAAATGGCACATCATAGAATTCTTCCACGCAACCTAGGGTTGAGTTGTATACCCTATATGCCTTAGAAGTCCCTGAGTATCTAACAAGAATGCCTTTATCAGTTCTACTCTCAAACTTCCCGAGCTTCCTCCTCTTCTTGAGAATGTAGCAAGTGTAGCCAAAGACTTCAAAATAGGAAATATTCGGTTTCCGTCCAACCAATAGTTCATATGGTGTCTTCTTCAACAACCGGTGAAGATAGACATAGTTTGAGGTGTAGCAAGCTGTGTTGATTGCTTCAGCCCAAAACCTCTCTTGAGTTCCATACTCATCCAACATGGCACAAGCAAGAGTGATGAGTGTCTTGTTCTTCCTCTCCACTACTCCATTCTGCTCGGGAGTATATGTAGCAGAGAATTCATGCTTGATCCCCTTCTTGTCACAATATTCCTCCCCTGTTGTGTTCTTGAACTCTGTCTCATTGTCACTCCTTATCTTCATAATATTGACCTTGAATTCATTCTTTGATCTCCTTGCAAACTTTCTGAAGATATCACTTGTTTGAGACTTGTCCACAAGAAAGAAGGTCCAAGTGTATCTCGTGAACTCATCCATAATCAGCAAGCAATATAGATTCCCTCCTAGACTCGTGTAATGTGTTGGTCCAAACAAGTCCATGTGCAAGAGCTCCAGAGGACGAGATGTAGACATAAAAGAGTTGGTGGGATGTGAAGATGCAACTTGCTTTCTAGCCTAACAAGCACTGCACAGTTTATCCTTCTCAAAGTTCACATCCTTGATTCCTTCAACTAGATTCCTGTTGACAACTTTCCTGAGTTGATTCATTCCAACATGTGCCAGTCTTCTATGACACAACCATCCCTTAGTTGCCTTGGTGAATAGGCAAGCACTTAGTGGCATGTTGCTGGATTTTAAGTCCGTGACATGCAAGTTCCCATGACTCACTCCATGAAATACTAGCCCTTTCTTTGCATTTTCAATCATTGCTCCATCCTCATCAAATGTGCACTTGAAACTTATGTCACAGAGTTGACCAATAGACAGGAGGTTGAAGTTGAGGGTTTCCACAAAAAAGACCTTGGAGAGATGGAGGTCCTTAGTAATGGCCACCTTGCCTGATCCTCTAACTCTCCCTTTTGAGTTATCCCTAAATGTCACCTTCTCACTGTCTTTGTCTTCCTCAATGTTGGTGAACATGGTTGGCTTTCCGGTCATATGTTGGGTGCACCCACTGTCAAGAATAAAATGAGTACCTCCACTCTTGTAATTTACCCTGGTGATAGCCATAAGACAAGCACTAGAGGAAGAAGAGTTAGTATCCAAAGCATTATTTGATTGACTAGCACTAACCTCATCACGTCGAACGATGAGCCCATCCTCATAGATAGGGATTCTTGCAATCCCTTCCTAAACTCTCCTTCTGATGGGATAGTGAGGAGCACGATATCTCCAATGTCCATGACCATCCCCCATATGCACATTGTCGAGGTCGATATAATAATAGGGAGGATCATAGAGGTCAGTGACGTGCTCAAGCACATGTCCCACTTGTGAGTGGAGCACAAGTATCATCTCCATTGCTCTCTAAATTAGGAGCTCATTTCTTCTGTTGACTACCTCCTCAAGTAAGAAACCCCTCTTAGGAGTTGTGATTTGTTGGAGGAGCTTGTCAATCACTTCATGTGAGGCAATCCTCCAAAGACCTCTGAAGGAGTTTATCCTACACACAAGATCATAGATTCTTAAGACACTATCACAAAGGTCACCATTCGGATTTCTCACAAATTCACCAAGTTGAAAGATGAGATACTGTTAGTGAGCTCGATAAAGATGCCAAAGTCGATCTTATGGCGGAAGGGGCAGAGGCGCCGGATTCGTAGTGGTGAGATTGATCATCTCCAATGATCATGTGAGCATTATGGTTGGCGCTCCTCTCACACCAATGCGTGGCCCACCCGAAGTGCTTGGAGTAGAACTTGGAATGGCACTTGGGATAGAACTTGATGATGCGCCTGATCAAGAGCTTGGTGTAGGTCTTGATCCGATGGGGTTGTAGAAGCTGCTGCAAGACAATCTTGTGGAGGGATCAAAGAAGTTTGAGCTTGAAGTTACTTCTTTCCCTTTCCTTGAAGATGCTCTATTTTTTGCCTTCGAAGTCTTCTCCCCAGTCCATCTTGTGGTGATCTCCTTATCCTCAAAGAGCAACCCAATCATATCCTCGATGGAGAGACCCTTCTCCATAATGAGATCAAGGGTGATATAGAGGAGCTTGCTGCTAAGGAGCAAGATGAGGATCCTCTCGACTATCACAATCTTGGGAAGTTTGAAAGTAGTTGCTCCAATCCTATCCACAATACCTCACAAGCGAATAAGAGAGTAAAGTAAGTCCTCATTCTCATTAGCATGAAAAGCAAACAACTTCTCTACAAGTGAATCACTAGCATGACCAATAAAAGACTCATAAGTATCATCAGCACTAGTCACACTAGAAGAGCAAGCAAGATCAAGAGAGCCAACGCCATCAAACATCCCATTAGGCACACTAGTAGAGCAACCTATTAAATCATCACTAGTATAATCTAGGCACTCACTAGAACTAGGCACATCCACACAATTATCATCATCATATACATGATCATCGGTAAAGGTATTGGTAAAGTCCACAAGTGAGTTCATCAACTCATCCGGAATCATGGCATTTAGGTAGCTTTTCAAGCGATCCTTCCATGAGCCATGATCCGGTCCCGAATGGGATGAAATCCCAACTCAATATGGTCACTACTCAAGGCAATTAAGCCCTATGATGAGCACTTTGCTCTGATACCACTTGAAAGGATCGAGTGACCGAGAGGAGGTTGAATTGGGAAGTCAAACTATGTACCTATTTTGCCAAATACTAAAACCAACCACTCAAACAACTCCTACACAATTCAGAAGTGATCACACTAACAAGATAATACCTAGCCGATATAATACTTTGACAAATAAACTTTATGATGACTCATCGACTAGCTAGATAGAACTAGTGCAATACACGAAGTCGATGAACCAGAGCCGATAGCAAAACTAAGCATCTGAGCACCTATCGGCTGCTGCTAGTAACAAGATAACTTGTCGGCTAAACACTCTGATGATACCCCGAACAGACCCTCACGACGAGATCGTTCTTGTAGGGCTGTCCAACTAGAAGTTTGGACTTAACCGAGACAGTTCTAGATATTCCAGAAGATCGGTCTGAGCCGAGACAGTTCTTGGAACGAACGAACGCCCACACAATACTAGATCTAATCGCTAAAATCTATTAAGAGATGACTTGAATATACAGATCAGACTAGATTAAATCGCTAGAATTAACTATAAATGCAGCAAGTCCTAGCAAAACAACCTACAAAGATCTAGTATACCAGATAACTAGCAACCACGTCGAGTTCGCTGGAAGATTGGACCCAACCGTTGCAGCTCCAGCTTTTGCCGTCGTGATCACCGAGGTGGCGAATCCTCTGCCATGTCATCGAGGTCGAACTAGTCGATGCATCCTGCTTCATGACGACGAACCCGTCGGGGTGACGAGTCCTACATCTATCGCGGAGAGCCCGCTCTAGACAAAGAACCCGTCGGAGTATATCTGTTTTCAGGGTTGGCGATGTGCCGAAATTATATATTGATCAAGAGATGATTACAATTGCCGTACACCCTTTATATTTATAGGGCTGCTGGACTTTGCGTACAAGAATAGGACTTCAAACCGAATGAGATCTACCCATCCCTAACGTACTAAATAATATTCTATTCCAGCCACAATACTAATCACGCTATAAAATAATGAAGACCTTCTATTGATACGTAATTAGGCTGGTCCCACCTCAAGCTCTTGCGTGTAAGTGCTGGTTTTGTACAAAAGAATATTCTGATTGATCCACGCACCATTGAGTAATATAGTATTCTAGTCTTGATGATCTCCCAGGCTTCCCTCTGGTCTCTGTCAGCACAACCTTGGCCCCTCCAGGTATTGCATAACTCGACTGACCAACCTAGCAATGTCTCACGAACATATGGAAAATAGGACGTCACGGATCCATATAAAAGACCATGGTTAGCTTCTTCCTTGATTAAGCACATAGGCCATACATAAGAGTCCAGCTCATCTACAACTCTCTTGTGCACACGTACAATCTTGTCCTGTCTTCTTCATCACCATCTTACTTTTTCTTGCATTGCCAAATCTCAACACAATCATGAACAGCTAGAAATTACCAAATTTCAATGTCAACAGGCTCTCACCAAATGCTCCAAGCAATTCCACTGGCCAAGAGAGGTCTCTAAGACCCCAGCAACGAAGTTATATAGGCTTCCAACCTCCAACTAGTTGTTGCTCCATGAAATCACCCTTCTGGACACATTGATCGGACTGTCCGGTAACTGCCAGACCAGACCGTCCGGTCTCTTCTGGAACAGCTCCCAGAGCCGTTGGCTTCACTGTCCTGGTGATCTCTTTGTACTGACAGTACCGTCCGGTCAGACTTTCTCTCTCCATTCCAGAGAGCACCATCTTCTGCACTTCTCTGTCCTGAGCAACCTCCATACAGACCGGACCATCCGGTCTCTACAGGCCTTTGCGCTGATAGACTTTCTCGCAGACTTCTCTCTGGTCTCCTAGTGATCGTACAGTCCGGTCTCCTCTAACCCCTCTCTTCGGTCACTTCGTCCAGAAGCTAAAACTCCTCGTCCTTGCTTGACTTTATTTTCCGGCTTCTTCGAACAGCTCCTTGGCTTCTCCATTGTCATCTAGTGTGTGTGATTTCACTAAGCATCTATGCATATCACCGACTAGAAATGACCTAGACCTCCTTGATAGTCCGGTTTTCCCTATGAACTCAAAGCCCTAACAAGTAGATAAGTGTTCCCAACACTTGCTTTATAGCTTGTTCTTAGCCTTGATACATCTCCATCAACCCTTGGACTTCATCAAGCTCATCAAGTCTCCATGCGTGTGGTCGTTGTCATCCATTGCCAAGGCCGCTGTCAACAATCATCATAGAGTAGAAAAGGTTTCCTACAGGCATAACACTCGTTTAGGCATTAGTCATATTTCATGTTTGTCATTCATCACCAAAACATTTATATATTAGGATGACCTCAATGGTCATGATCCTTATATGTGCAAATGCCTAGCTTTTATCCGCTTATGACATCATACATAATCCCATGCCTTCTCGATGTGACACCTCTCACGAAAAACCATAGACAGAGAGCGAGTACCAATAGGGAAAAGTAACATGCATGGTGATATTTAATCGTGGAACTTAACAATAAAAAGATCTTTAATTACTATGTTATTATCTACTTGAGTTATAATAATTTTGTTTCTATACCTCGTCTCTCTCTTAATCAACAATTTAGATTGTGATACCTCTAAATATGTTATAAACAACGTAAAAGATATCTTAGAATATCTATGTGTCTAGACTACACTTTTGCATGTGCCACGTTTGTATCTTTAGCTATAAGGTCCTATTTCACGTCAACAGTGACTTAGAGTGTGTTTGGTAGAGATTTTGCTTATGCTAAAAATTGCTTATGCTCTAACTTATTTATCAAAAGTGTTTATACAACTTATGTGTCTTATTGTAGCATAAACAATCAAGTTGTTTGACAAAATAGTTTATCATGTAGCTTATCTTGAAAGATGTGACCCATAAGCTGAAAAAGTAAGTTTTTTCTTGCTTATGGCTTATAGTACAAAGGGGTTTTGGCTTATGAGTGCTTATTATAATAAGTGCTTATGCTTTTAAAATGCTTGAAAGAGCTTATGACTTATGATAGTACAAGTTACTCAATAAGTTGGTGTATAAGCTCTATCAAACACACCCTTATACCAACGGCACAAGAAAGTTGACACACCATGTTTACAGGTGACTGGCATCTGCATGGTAAGTTGGAAATCCAAATCATAGATACTTTGATTTTTGTTCGATACACGCCATTATCTATGTTGTATATTTATATTGTCGATCAAAATTGCCTTGCCAAGAACGAAGGAGAGAGAACGCATATATAGCAGGAAGAGGTGATGCGGGGGCCAACTTAATTTATAATGCCTAAAAACCTTATAATAGTAGCACATTGACAAATTCTTACCTAGAAGTGGTAACTTAGAAAAATGTCTAGTTTACTATCCAAACAACTTTTTATTGTATGATTCCAGAAAAAACCTTGATGAGGTAATGGATTAGAACATTTATACTATATAGACTAACGTAACACTTGAAAAATCTAGTTAGTTACATGTGGGCTGGACTATTCAAGGACAGCTTTTTAATGCAAGTAAAACAAATCTCTAATCAATTGATCTATGAAACGGAGCTCATTGCACAAACCTAGTGTTATATCAGCTGGTTAGGTTTTTATGTTTCCTAGAACCTGCTTACTCTTGGTTTGAGCCTCCAAGTCAACAAAGATGTTCAAATTGCGACTGATTATTTGTATTCAATGAATTTTTTTTTTTTTGCGAGTTTGTATTCAACGAATAGACTGCATACCGTGAGCAGTGAAGCGTTTGTTTTCATAATGATGGTTTCTCATGTGTGTATATGAGCATGTTCATCTGCAATGTACTCTAGGACAAAATCAAGCTCTCATTTTTTTCCGGAGTCGTTCCACACTTAGTGGAGGATGGCTTATTGATTCTTCAATACGTAGATGATACTATTCTCTTGTTAGATCATAACTAGATGAGGCTAGAAATCTAAAACTGTTGCTATGTGCATTCGAACAGCTTTCTAGTATTAAAATTAATTTCTATAAGAGTGAACTTTATTGTTACCAGGACGCTGCTAATTTTCACTAAGAGTACACTCAGATATTTGGTTGTGAGCTGGATGCTCTACCTTTCACATATTTAGGGATTCCAATGCACCATAGGAGATTAAGTAATGCGGAATGGAATCATACTGAGGAACGTTTCCAAAAAAACTTGAGTTGCTGGAAAAGCAAGATGCAATCAGTTCGCGAGCGGCTCACCTTAATTAACTCGGTACTGAGTAACTTGCACATGTTTATTTTTTCCTTTTTTGAGGTCCCTAAAGGAGTCCTGAAAAGACTAGATTATAATAGGTCTAGGTTTTTTTTTGGCAAAATGAGGGTCACAAGAAAAAATATCGTCTAACTAAATGGAGTATTTTGTGTACTCCAAAGAATCAGGGAGGGATGGGTATTCTTAACCTAGGTATCTAGAATAGATGCTTACTAAGTAAATAGTTATTCAGACTGATTAATAGTGATGGCATATGGCAGAAAATTCTTAGACGAAAATACCTCCAAAATAAGACCCTAACGCAGGTAGAGCATAGGCCAGAAGACTCTCATTTCTGACAAGTATTCTAGAGGTAAAAAGGGATTTCCTGTGTTTTGGCAGAATTTATCTTGGTGATGGTGTCGGTGTAAGGTTCCAGGAAGACCACTGGTTTGAAAATGGCACCTTGATGGATCAATATCCTAACCTATACAATATTATTAGGAGAAAAGAATAGTATAGTTGCCTTTGTGATTGGATCTAACCCTCTCAACGTCACTTTTAGAAGAGCACTGTGGGTCAAAACTTAGTGTCTTGGTAGCAACTGGTGCAAGCGTTGGTTAATGTGAACCTTTCTAACCACATCGACACGTTCTCATGGGGGTTGCACCAAAATGGTCGTTTCTCTGTGAAATCCATGTATATAGTCCTCTCCACACCCCAGACATTGGCCATTAAATGAACCTATGAAAAATTAAAGTTTCACTTAAAATAAAGATATTTATGTGATATCTATTTAAAGGAGTCATACTCACCAAAGATAACTTAACCAGGAGAAACTAGAACGGAAGCATAAAATGTTGATTTTATAATCTAAGTGAAAGCATATAATATTTGTTTTTCGACTGCTCTTTGGCAAAGTTTGTATGGAGAATAGTAAGACCATCTAGTAACATTCAACATATGTTTTCTGAATGGTTAGGGGTAATGGATTTGAAACTCAAGAGGTTGATTTGGTGTGGTGTGTCGGGACTATGTTGGGCTTTATGGCTCAGTAATAATGATGTGGTTTTTGACAAGACATCGATTTCCTCCTTTTTACACGTAGTTTTCAGAGGAACACACTAGGTGAGATTTTGGTCGCTACTTCAAAAGGAGGACGAGCGCATGGTGTTAAAGACGGCATGCAGGTTGCTTGAAACTGTTGCCATGAAGGTCTTCGCACATAATGGATGGCGCTTCTTAAATAGAATAACTCTATTGCATAAACCTATGGATAGAAACTTGGTGTTTATCATTCCCCGGTATTTTTTTTTTAGTTGTTCTGCACTTGTAATAATCAACTTGGGCTACATGCACCGTTCATTGCAGAGGCCGAAATATTAATATATTTTCTTATCTAAATTTTTTTCTTATTATCCTAAAAATGATGGATCTCCAAAGACCTTGTTTTCAAAAGAAAATAGAAGAGAGCCCACGGCCTCGGGCATGTGCATGTCTCACCGCACGCTCTTCGTGGCCCAGCAGCTGTAGCCCAAGAGAGTCCAACAGATAGGCAAGGCCTTTCCCCTCCCAATCGCCCCACCACTCCCCGAACCTCGCCGTCCACTCCCTCAGCAACCACGCCGCCTGTCCGCCCCGCAAAGAGAGGGGAGCACGCAGCAAGATGCCGGCGACGCCGACGATCATCGGTGCCCTGCTGGGGCTGGGCACCCAGATGTACTCCAACGCCCTCCGCAAGCTCCCCTACATGCGCCGTATAGCCCCTCACTCCCCTTTCCCTCTCCATATTCTGTTCCTGTATCCGTTTCTTGATCTGCCTCCGCGTTGCGTCCCGTTCTCTATGCGTGGTCCAGGCTATTGATTCCGTCTGATCTGCTATGGTTTGCACTGTAACTGTAGTATTCTGGTTGGTTTAGGCGTCTTTGTTGGCCTCCGGTGTTCTAGATGCGGTATAATTCTTGATTTAGATTCCGCGAATTCTGGATTGAGGCTAGGTTTGCTGGCACCATGTTTGGATTTCGTCCACGTAATTTACGAATTTTGATCTTACCTAAGCTTATTGTGCTCCTAAGTAACCATTTCTCATGTTTTGAGGGCCGTACTATCGACATGGTAGTCCTTCTGGTTTCGACCTTACACCACAAATATCCATTTTTTTAGTTTGTTTCTTTGTATCAGTCTCTGTGCTCCCTTTGTGATTCTTTCTGATGCATCTTCATTTCTTATTTGTTTTAGATCCCTGGGAACATGTATTGGGGATGGGTTTGGGCGCAGTCTTCGTCAACCAACTGGTGAAGTGGGATGACAAACTCAAGCAGGACCTCGACAAGATGCTCGAGCGTGCAAAGCAAGCCAATGAGCGGCGCTACTTTGGTTTGTGCCTATTTCCTCTTGACATTTTGGTATTTGAATTTTTGTGTTGTACATATTTGATACACTGATACTAGTACTGCCCACTCATGACATCTTTTTATATAGGAATGTACCTAGAAGAGTTACTAGTGAATAGTATTGTTGTTTTCCAAACTCTTTAGGATCTTCAACTTTATAATGCTGATTATGCTATGCCGGTATTGAGTGCTCAAATAATTGCTATTTGTTGCATTTGATCTGTTTAAACCTTTGAATCTCTATAATAAAGCCTACAGTTTTATGTCAAATTGGTTTTCCTGGTGGCATTGATATAGATTAAAGTCAGAGACAAAATTTATGTATCAGAAAATTTCAAACGTGGAAATCTTTCCTAGTGCCCTATATTGTGTATTTCAACGAGGTGGGAATGAATCATAGTGTAAGCTACAGATTCGCAAAATCCTAAAATTTTGTGTGAAAAAATGGTTAAAATTTGAAGGACCTGAAATGTCTCAGAAGCATTTCACTTACTGTATCAGCGGTGAAGGATTAACTTGCCTCCTGATAAACATCCAGATTCTTGTATTTCTGTGGAAAATGTAGAGGTATGCTGAATCCTGAGTCGACCCAAATTGCTACCAGGCTGCACCTGAAGTTTGATTTGATGTATTAAGATTTCTGAGACGAGGATGTGTATGATGTCATTTGATCCTAACTTTGCTTGTGATGATGGTGATATTTCTCAGAG
The DNA here is from genome assembly GCA_030378355.1 of Eleusine indica. Classification (NCBI taxonomy): domain Eukaryota; kingdom Viridiplantae; phylum Streptophyta; class Magnoliopsida; order Poales; family Poaceae; genus Eleusine; species Eleusine indica. The sequence continues at coordinate 35,900,765 of CM059500.1, forward strand.
CCATCCCTGCAAACAGAGTACAAATAACTGCAGATTGATCTGTTGATAATTGCCTAATACAGTTACATTAAATTGTGCTGCAGTTGTCAAAATAGCATACTTAGTGACTTCACCCATGTGATCCCCAACTTAAAATGTTTTAGTTCGCTGCTACCTTTGGCCAAACCCCATCATAAAGACAATACTATGTTGATTATCTTAGAAAATCGTTGGACAAAATCTTAACCTACAACCTAATGTAGCACCTCATCGATAAACCTTTGATTTCTTCTCCTTATTCTGGAACTTTCAGCTTTTTTATTAAGAAATTGCACAGTGGGAGCCTCACCAGCTCACCTATTGTTTTCACGCAAAAAGAAAAGTATCATAGTTTTGAATCTGTGCTCACTTTCTTGGTTCTTGATTTGTTCTTCTTTTGTATTGCATTGTTCAGAAGCTTTCAAGGACCACTTTTCTTAACTGTATTACTTCTAAATAACTATGATGAGATAATTACCAACGATTTGTTGTGACAAGTTCGCCATATTGTTTCCATTCCATTATAAATGTCTTTCTAACTTTTTGGTTTGGGTCCTTAAATGAATCTGGAAAGATTAAGGAAATGCATATTATTTTCATTTTATTTGTACAGTTCATTCTTAGATTATTTGTTTTGGTTTGTTTGATGAAACAGAACTGATGTTTCTCAGATTTCGTTATAAGCGTATTTATTGTCCATTGCCCTCCATGATCTCATCTGCACACTAAATTTGAGGATCATGGTAGAACAGCACATAACAAATAGCTAATAGATAACAGGAAGACTTTGTGTGGTGAATTGGATGATTTGTTCCATGGAAAAGCAATGGTATCTTATACAAGATAGGAACTGGCACAAAAAGGATAATGGCAAACTGTATTTCCTTTAAACTTAAATAAGGCAGAACTGAATCTTCAAATAGACATGTTCTGTGAGAACAAAGAGCAGGCCTGCAAAAATGCATGTGCCTGGATGATGCTACTCTGTAGTTGTGTTTTGCATGTTTAACTGGCATTGAGATGGATGTGCATGCCATTGAATCATTTAATCACACCATTTAAAATGTTGCATTCTATTTGGTACTCTTGGCATCTAACAACCTTGTGTTCCACTTTCTGCAGATGATGATGAAGATTAGATGTTCAAATTTGTTTGCAAACAAAATGTATTTTTTGCAACATGTCAAGGACTCAGGACTGCCTCTTAGTTGCTGTATCATCTTCCACATTTCAACTGTGGCGTTGTAATAAAATGTTGTTTTACAATGAGTATGATGGTTTGCCTTCGTAAGATACCAGTTATGGCACTTGGATCTGATGTCTTGCCAAAATTATTCAGTTCCAATTGATATGCTGTTGCATTGGTAACTTTGCTCTCCTGTTCCTCTATGCCATCAGATACTTTTTTCATGGCCCTTTTCGTTTATAAGACAAATGGTTTGCTTAGCGATCAAAAGGTGAAATTATTATGTCGCCTACCTGGCACTTTAGCTCTGTCTCTTTCATCATATCACAATCGCAATACTGTTACACATCTGTTTCAGTTTTTTCTGTTCTCTGAATAGCATGAAAAGGATATCACCCATTGCAAACTTTGTAGGTGCTTGTACAACGATCTCCAAACCCAGTGAAATCAACAACCAAACAATCCAATCGAAGGTGATCCTCTACTTGATTCAATTTCAAACCCTCAGCCACAACTTTTGTCGCCCACCTGGCCTGATGCAATAATAAAGAGCTAAATGATAAGAGACAAGAGAACAGAGAAAAAGCAGCTCCTAGGCAAGTTTTTCCCAAGTCACTGAAGAAAGTCCTAACGCTTGTGCTCCCCTGCTCCATAGTAATCGAGCGAGACGTGTCGCAGCAGATCGGAGACCTGCCTCGCCGTGGGCCGCTCCCCCGGCGCGGTCCTGGTGCACCGCAGCGCCACCTCGAGCATCTCCATCATGGACGACTCCTCGCGCGGCGCGAGCGGCTTCAGGGCCGGGTCGAACACCTGGTCCCGCACCGTGCGCGGCGCTTCGATCCCGGACTGCACCCACCTCACCATGTCCATGTCGCCGCTGAAGGTTTTGTCCGTGGGCATGAGCCCCGTGACGAGCTCCATGAGCACAATGCCCATGCTGTAGACGTCGCTCTTCTCGGTCGCCTTCAGGGAGTAAGCACACTCTGCACGGGAAATGTAACAACCGTGTGGTGATGAGAACATACTAGTGCTATGATTGATTGTCTGAAAGAAGAAGAAAAAAACAAATGTGTTCTGATTGATTTGAGGGGCGTGATGAGGAGGTTAGTTACCTGGAGCAATGTAGCCGTATGATCCTGCAAAGCATGAAGCCGATTCGGTGCAGTCCTTGGCAGCCTGGCGGTTCTCTGCGACGGCCTTGGCGAGCCCGAAATCCCCGAGGTGCGCCTCCATGTCGCCGTCGAGGAGCACGTTGCTTGACTTGATGTCCCGGTGCACGACCCTGGGCACGCAGTCGTGGTGCAGGTACTCGACGCCCTGCGCGAGCCCGGCGGCGACCCTGATCCTTGCGTCCCAGCTGAGCACCCGCTTCTTGCGGTCGCCGTCGCCGTGCAGCCAGTCGTAGAGGCTGCCGTTCTCCATGAACTCGTAGACGAGCATGCCGCCGCCGCGGTCGTGGCACGCGACGAAGCCGAGCAGCTTGACGAGGTGGCGGTGGCGCACGCGGCCCAGGATCCTGACCTCCCTTGCGAACCCCCCGCGGTCGTGGGCCAGCAGCGCGTCGCTGTCGTCGACGACGATCCGCTTCACCGCCACGGTCTCGCCGCTGGGGAGCTCCGCGCGGTACACGGTCCCGGACCCGCCGGAGCCCACGGCGAACTGGTCGCTCAGGTTCGCCGTCGCCTCCATGATCGCGTCCCACCGGAACTCGCGACGCGCCGAGCCCTTCACCACCAGGGGGCGGTGCGTGCCGCCCGAGGAGCTCGTTCCCGTCGACGCCGCGCAGTTCACCTCCCTTGAACGGCGTCTCCCCCTGCGCCGCGCGGCCAGTAATGCAAGAATGATGATTACAAGGACGATCGCCAGCGTCACGGCCGCGGAGATCAGCGCGATCGACGCCGAGTGCAGCGCCGACCGGTTGGTTTCGCCGCTTCCGGTGTTGTCGCAGCCTCGCAACGGGCTGCCGCAGAGGTCGGCGTTGCCGAGGAACGCGTCCTGCGGCCACCGCGCGAACTGCTCGCCGAGTTTTCCTTGGAGCTGGTTGCTGGACAGGTCCAGCTGCACCAGGCTGCTCATCCCGGCGAGCTGCGACGGGACCTCCCCGACCAGCGCGTTGTGGGAGAGGTTCAGGTCCTCCAGCTTGGAGAGCGAACCCAGTGACGCAGGGATGCGGCCGCTGAGGTTGTTGCCGCTCAGGTCCAGCAAGCTCTGCAGCTCCTGCAACTTGCCGAGGTCCGGTGGGATCGTGCCGGACAGGTAGTTCCGCGACAGGTTGAGCTCGTAGAGGTTGGTCAGCTTGGCGAGCGTGGTCGGGATCGGGCCGGAGAGCTGGTTGCCCGCTAGGTTGAGCACGTTGAGCGACGCCAGCCCGCCCAGCTCGGCCGGCACTGTCCCATTGATTTGGTTCCCGTCGAGGGAGAGCTTGAGAAGCTTGGAGCAGTTGCTGAGCCCGGCGGGGACCGGCCCGGTGAACGCGTTGCCCGAGAGCGTGAGCTCCCCGAGCTGCGGCAGCGCGCCGAGCCAGTCGGGCACCGGACCCGACAGCCTGTTACGGCCGAGCACCACGGCGCTGAGCCGGGCGCAGTGCGCGAGTGTACCCGGGATCCCGCCGGTGAGCGCGTTGTCGGAGGCGTCGAGCAGCGTGAGCTCCGCCGCGGCGCCGAGGGCGGGCGGGATGGGCCCCGTGAGGCGGTTGCTGCCGACGCGCACGCGCTGGAGGGAGCGGGACCGGCCGAGCTGGGCGGGGAGCGCGCCGGAGAAGGAGTTGTTGGTGGCGTCGAAGGAGAGCAGCCGCGCCGTGCCCGTGAGGGGCAGGAGGGTGCCGGTGAGCGCGTTGTGCGCGACGTTGACCCGCGTGATGTTGCGGCACGCGAACATGGCGTCGGGGATGGGGCCCGACAGGGAGTTGTTGTAGAGCATGAACTGTTCAAGCGACAGGAGGTTGCCGAAGGTGGCCGGGATGGCGCCGGAGAGCGCGTTGTCGGCGAGGTCGAGCACCTCGAGCTGCGCGCACGCGCCGAGGGACGGCGGGATGTGACCGGACAGCTCGTTCTGCCGGAGGTCGAGGAACACGAGCTGGGTCAGGTTGCCGATGGAGGACGGGATGGTGCCGCTGAACTTGTTCCCGAACAAGTCGATCATCTGCAGGCTCGTGCACCGGCCGATGGACTCTGGGATGGAGCCTGTGAACTGGTTCTCGTAGAGGTACAGCACCTCGAGGTCGCCGAGGCGGCCGATGGAGTCGGGGAGCCCGCCGGTGAGCTTGTTGTGGTACAATGCGAGCGTCTGGAGCGCGGTGAGGTTGAAGAGCTCGGGGGGCAGGGAGCCGGAGAGGGTGTTGTTGTTGAGCAGCAGGTCGGTCAGGTTGCCGAGCTCGCCCAGCGCGGCGGGGATGGGGCCCGACAGGCTGTTGTTCGCCAGGTCCAGCTGCGTCAGCGCGCGGCACCGCGACAGCCCCGCCGGGATCGAGCCGGAGAGGTTGTTGGTGGAGAGCATCAGGTGTTCCAGACTGCTGCTGGTAATGGACTCTGCCTCTTCTTGATCATCATCGCCGGTGCCGCAGAGGTCGCCGGGGACGGTGCCGGACAGGCGGTTGTCGGAGAGGACGAGGAAGTTGAGCTCGGGGAGCCGGCCCAGCTCCGCGGGGAGCTCGCCGGAGAGGAGGTTCCCGGAGAGGTCGATGGTGCGCGCGCGTTGGAGCGCGGCGAGCTCGCGCGGGATGCGGCCGGTGAGCCGGTTGTTCATGAGGTTGAGGTACTCGAGCCCGCCCAGCGCGTCGAGCTCTGGCGGGACGCCGCCGTCGAGCGAGTTGTTCCCCAGGTTCAGCGTCTGCAGCGCGGCAAGCCTCCCGATCTCGGGGGGAATCTTCCCGGTGAGCTGGTTGCCGGCGAGCGCGAGCACCTCGAGATTCCCCAAGTTGCCCAGCTCCGGCGGGACGGGCCCTGACAGCGCGTTCTGCTGCAGGTTGAGCGCGGTGAGGGCCGCGAGCCGGCCCAGGGTGGTCGGGACCGGGCCGGTGAGGTTGCAGGAGGCCAGGCCCAGCACGGTGAGGTTGGCGAGCCCGCCGAGGGACGCGGGGATCGGGCCCGACAGCGCCGGGTTGTCGCCGAGCCGGAGCACCTGGAGAGCCGAGAGCCCGCCCAGCGACGCCGGTATCTCGCCGGCGAGGTGGTTGGAGAAGAGGAGGAGGCGCTCGAGATTCTGTAGCGCGCCGAGCGACGCCGGGACGGGGCCGGTCAGCGCGTTCTCCGACAGGTCGAGGACTTGGAGCGCGTCGAGGCGGGCCAGCGCGCGCGGGACCGGGCCCGACAGCCCCGCGCCGGAGAGGTTCAGGCCCACCACGCGGAGCCCCGCGTCGTCGCACGCCACGCCGGCCCACGAGCAGAAGTCTGATGAGGAACCGGAGGACCAGGTCGACAGGGGGCCCGATGGGTCCCCGACGAGCGCGCGCTTCACCTCCAGCAGCACGGCCCCGTCGTCCGCCGTCGCCACGCACGAAAGCAGAGCCATGGCCATCATCGCCACTAAGAACGGCCGCGCCATTGCCGCCTCCCTTCACTGCTCGCGCGGCGTTTGATCCTATCCTATCCTTCTCTAGGTGTCAGCAGTAGTGCAGGGGAACGCAGCATGAGCAGAGGCGAAGCAAGGGAGGAGCACGTATGCATGGGCGCATCGGTTCCCGCGCGAGTCAGCGTCGGGAAGCGGCGGGGAGGGAAGGGGAAGGAGTTAAAGGGGGAGGCGGCGCAGACCTCTGTCTCAGACTCTCAGTGCATGGGTAATATGGGTGGCATTGAATGGCACCGCCCACGCCGGCCTCTGGAAGGAGTTGGTGTGCTTGGGGAAATGGCGGAGCAGCTGCTGCTGCTGCTGCTCGGAGCAGAGGAGGAGAGAGAGAGTGAGGCAGAGGATTCGGATGGCAGTTGGAGGGAGTGAGTAGGGTAGAGTAGTTTGGGGCCAAGAAGGAAGAGAGGCAGAAAGGTTTGGAGAGAGATGGAGTTCGTAGAAAGAGAGTGGTTGGCCTCCCTTTTATGGACGACGACGGATTCAGAATCATCTCTCCTCTCCGTCGCCATTGTTTGTGTGAACGAAACCATCCATCGATGAAGCCGCTCGGGAACGATTTGACCTGCTACGTGGGCCCAGTGAAGACGCTGACTTGTGTTATGTTTTCTTTTACTGAACTTTATTGCTTGTGTTATGTTTATTCATCTTGCTACGAAAATATTCAGTTATATTTCAACGAAAATTCGATACTACTGGCTTAATACTACTTGATATCGTTGCGAAATAAAAAGAGGGGAAAAAATGTCCATGGGTGTGTGTATGAATAAGCCACCTGCTCCGGTGACCTTGAGGGAAGGCGCGTACGTGTTTGATTGTCTACGTTGGCCTACAGAACAGGAACGCGGACTAGGCACACGCATGCAAACGGATGTTGGGTTGTGAAGAGTTAATGCACGGGAAAGCACGCGACGCACACGAAAATGGGAAGCTTTGGCTCTGGCTCGATGAAGAGACCTTCCTCGTTCGTGTTGGGACTTGAATACAGCATCACCCGTACTGTACTTCTCCATACGATGCAAGCGTCTCTTTTGTCCGTTTGACATGTGACATCAGTAATCGCCGACTAAAGAATAATTCACCCATCATTGGATACTTCAAAAAGATTAATTATTTCGCAGAAATTGCAATGGGAATATTACGTTTTTCAGTAGTATATAAGTAATAGTTTTCTGGTGACCCTGCCAAGTGTGGCCTAATTGTAGGTGTTGAGGCCATTTGAGTTCTAAGTGATCAAGATGAGAGTTTGCATGCATGCTTATTTCAGCTAACAAGTTCTATACGTGTTTCTTGCTTGAGATTTCACTTTTCATCATGCATAAAAGCTATTCTCAATTGGGTTTCGTGTTTAGCATTTTTTTATGACATGGGATGGAACGGATGAAGTAATAGTTTGTCCGGCGAGACATGGGATGGAACCGCTTTTCTTTCTCTTCTCTCCAATTTTTGAGCTCTTTTAATCCATTTACATTATTTTTATTGTACTTGCAATAGACTACAAAATCCCTCATCACTAGGACCTAGTATGTCAACGTTGTACTAGTATACAATAGGAGGTCCTTGCTATGCTAATAGGCTGATAGGCCGTCGCCTCAACGATTTGTTGACACGACAAGTGCGAGGAGCTACTCATCAAGATATTTCCTTTTTTTTTTCGTTGTTGTTTTTATTTTCTGAAGCTCTAAAAAATATTCCTCCTCTTTAAATATCAAAATGATCTTTAAGAAACTGCTTACTCACCACTCCATATGTTACTAGGCTGTGAAATTCGGCCGAACGAATCTACCTGCCGGAATTCGTACTTTCTTTTTTTTTTACGTGGGACCGCGCAGAACAAAAGCTGCTTGCCTTTTTGGGTGGGAGCACACGTGACGTTTTATGTTGGCTCGCCCTCCTCTTCATTCCCAACGTCGCATGATTGATTCAGTCAGAAAGCCTGGCCTGATCGCGACGACGTGAAACTGGCATGGCAGCTCGGCATCTCGTATGGCACGCACGTACAGTACTGTACGCAGCGGCCGCCACTATGCTTAGTGGTCATCCCTGCTGCTCGCTGCTGCACAGAGAGAAGGATTCCTCTTATTTTTATGATTTATATAAATTTTTAAATTTTAGTATTTTCTCTGTTCTAAAATATTTGGTATTCTAATCTTATCTAATTTTTTTAAAATAGTTGATATTCATTTCTTAAGATATCTTTCTCTCTTTCTATGCATCTCTATCTCTATTTTTTTTTACGTACCTATTTTATTTTTTCTCCGTGTCGAGGACTAAAATGATAAATTTTATAGGACGAAGTAGTAGTACTACACAACATGAATCGTGGGCTCCGGCCGACAGCCGACTGGAAAGGTGACGCGACGGGTTCGACATGACTCGCGCGGGCGTGCGTGGGGTCAGATGGTCAAGGCGTGGTCCGACATGAAGTGGTCAGTTTTCGACCTGTCGCTGACATCGTGGGCCTGCTTTCTCCCTATTATTCTTTCCTTTTCCCAGCACACGTATCGAAGGAGCGCAGCCAACGTCGGCAATCTCCCTCCGCATGATGCATCGCGTCGCCTCGGCGAAGATACGACTCTCCTCGTGTGGCAGCTACGAAAAATGTGTTCTAATATGATCTTGCTGAGGACGGGATATTTGTTAACCATTTGCTGAGGAGGACGGGCTAGCATGCTTCTTTCAATTGGTTTTTCTGACTTGCTTAGCTTATAATGGCTTCTATTTGCCCTGTTTTTCTCTGCTAACTGAAACTACAGTCCTCGTCCCTCACTTCGCCAACAAAAGCTAAAAGACAAAATCAACTAACCATTGAAAACACATTATACATCGTACTATAGCACTATGAAAAGCACTGCCAGCAATATCATCATCACAGCATGATTAAAGATCCAATAGCAAAAGTAGAAAAAAGAGCAAAAGCAAACACCACAACTAATTGCAAAATTTGGCTCATCAAAACGAAACCCAACGCACTGTTGAGTTCCTTTCAACTCGAAAGTTTTTACACTTTTTGGCTTTTTCTCGATCCACCAAGTAGCATTTACGTACGGGATTTGACAAACCCAGTAGGAGTAGGATGCATGGATGAAGGAATTTTAGGGTGTGTTTAGTTGCCCGCACGCACCCCTGGCTAGGCTTAGTCGATGCAGGGTACCAATGTTTGGTTACCTGGACGGGCGCCTGGGCTAGGCCCAGTCGGTGCAGGGGGAGCCCCGTAGCTAGGACTGACGAGAACGCCCGATTCAGCCTTTGCTCTTCAGCCTGGCCCGACTGATGCATCACCGGCCCGAGCGCTTGCACCCGTAGATGCAACAAACAAAACCGGGTGCGACCTTGGCTCACCCGGTCATTTGCGCAGCACTCCTCTCACCTCCTCTCTCTCGCAGTGCCAAGACGCTGCTCCCCGACGGTGATGACCTCGGGCTTCCTCCTTCTCCTCCGGCGACCACCTCGGGCTTCCTCCTTGCCCTCCGACAATCGCCTCAGGCCGCCTGCTTCCCCTTTGACAACGATCTCCAGTTGTTGCCTTCCTTTTGTCAACGACCTCGCCCTTCCCCCTTCTCCTCCGACGACGATATGGCCAAGCAACCCAAAATTCTCCCTCTTTCTCTCTATGGACCTCAGGGGCTTAGGATGCATCAATTCGTATGATATTGTTAGGGTTTACCCGATTCTTCCCTTTTTGGTCGCTAGATCTGAACGGTATGCTCTTGATCTATTGTGATTTGTACTATTTCTGAACAGAGTATCCAAGTCTGTGATGTTTTAATTATGAAAATGAGTGCGGGCTACCAAACACACCCTGTAATCTATGCAAGGCAGTGGAGAAACATATTTAGATGTGGCAGCCCTGTCATGTATTGATGTCCATTTGTTCCTTGAGTGCTACCTGCCTTTGATGTTCTGATGCTGATGTGATGCCTAGATACCAAATGTCTTTGTTGATCTTGCTTCAGCAGTGGAGGAACATCTTTGGACGTGGCAGCCCTGTATTTTATTTGGCTGAGTGCCAAACTTTTACAATACAACATAACCTTACACTGTGGTGTCTTTCTTATGTATTATTTAGACATGACTGGCTCAAACCGTCAACTACAGAAGATGAGGGCAGTTTCTCTAGTTGTTACCATTGCTAATTGGGTGTTCGCTTGGCTTAGGCGTAGATTGCTCACCCCGGCCATCACTTAGTCTGACACCGTTGCGATTTCTACCACATTTTTTTGTATAGCTTAGGCATAACATTTGACCTATTGCTAACCTATGTTCTGTGACTCTATTGGTGTGGAACATTTAAGCATGGGGCAGTTGCATTATTGTATAACAACAAAAACCCTCTAATGTTTGGTTTCCAGTGTGGTATGACCTATGAAAATTTGAAGTACTTCCTTCTCTTTATTTTATTTTGAAGTTCTTTCAGATTTTTGGATAACTAAGAAGAGTACCAATTGTCTATGATTTTGCCACTCACATATTGTTAAACATAGTTATGTTGCTTATTTTGTGCTAAAAGATAAATCATGTGTTGGTATGCTGTTTTTCGGGGGAGGAGGCTGGGAGTTTACAACTCATGGTCATTGTGCAGTGAACAAGTTAACGGGTTCAGAAATGCTTGCTACAACGCTTACGGATCAAAAGAGGAGGCAGAAGTTGCGTATGCTGCATATGAATGTCCAAATCTGACTGACGTGAGATATGTGTTCAAGTCGTCAAAATATCATAGCTCTGGAAGTTGTCATGGACAGTTTGATGTAGTTCCAAAGCATTCTGTATTGAACACGATGAACTGTTGGAGGGAGATTGTGATTGTTGTTCAGTTTTGTGTTATCTGTGTCTTAGTTATATGCTAATGTAACATGGGTCTAGTCTTGGATGCTTGAATTTGACGACAGATTTATTGGCTCAATGTTAAGTTTCAATTTATTCGTCTACTTCTACATATAGGTCTGTTGTGCTTATTTTTTTTCCTGTGCAAAAGTGAATAAAAAATCACAACAATAACAAGGGAGGTGAACTTGGCGGAAAAAAAATGGAGGAAACCCACTGAATTCGCGCCAAAGATTGTTGGTAAAGTCACCGATTCGGGTCATGGTAACTTGACTCTAGCTGATGCAGCCAACCAAACACCGCAGATCTGCATCAACTCGTGCGAGCCAGGCCGAAATGCAGCCAATCAAACAATAGCTCATGTGAGCCAGGCCGAGTCTGATGCAGCCAACCAAACTAGGTAGGTCGTATCTCTGGGTGCTGGCTTAGCTAGGCCTGCATCCGTCCCTCAGCCAGACCCAGGCTAATGCGGGCTACCAAACACACCCTTAGCCATTGTTTCCAGCATATGACAAACGTTTTTGATCCATGGTGTCTTCTCCTATGATGCAGCGCTGTCATCATGAAAGGATTTGCTAGAGGTCATCAAGGTGTTTGACACCAATGAATGACTATAGCTCCGCTCTGGCAGTCTACGTACCACCAGGCTTACCTTGATTTAATTTAATAGTCGTTGGATGTGAACTGGGTAACTGATAATGATCTCTAATCCAAACACCCAATCCCTGATCTTTATCACTGTAATTCGTCAATCTCATAATCAATGCAATCCCCTGCAGATACGTCGACGTCGTCTTTCAATTAGCGAGAGTGGAAGCTTCCACTGACATGCGGGTCCTGTTGCGGCACCCTCGTTCCTTGATGATACTACAGTGTAGATAGACTATTTTGCAGTTCAGCAATTGGAATGTCATGGGAGTTGGGTCACCGAACCCGGCAGGTAGCGTCCTTCTTCTGCAGCTACTACACTATTTATCGCGGAATTTAGAATTTGGATGAGTATGTGTAAGTACATATTTAATTAGTTGCAAACTAGTTCCATGACACTTTGTAGTCTTGTGGCCCTAAATCTTGGAAGGCATATTAAAGTGAAATAATTCTCCTTGAATAATTATCTCGTGATCGACTCATGTTGTTTGGCGCCTGAGTCATAAAGCGGTCAGTGATCTAACCTACTCCCTCCATATTCAATTTAGAGAGCTTTTAGGATATAATTTATAATACCAAGAAACAATTAATCAAGAGATATGTCCTAAATAAATACGGTTCCGGTTTCAAAAAAATAAAAATAATAATAAAAAAATGTGATCCTAGATCCACTTCATTCATTAAGTTACTCCACCCGATTGGTTGTTGCACTTCTACCGAGACGTGAGATTGGGAGTTCGACTCACAGTGGTCTCATTTTTTTTTGCTGCACTTCTGCCGAGACGTGAGGACGCCCAACTTTGTGAAAATGCTACCTTTCCTAGGACGCCCTCTAAACTGAGTATGGAGAGAGTATGCAATATCCCTAAAGTTTTTTTTTGGCACTTGCATTGAGCAATACACTGGAAAGGGGCCAACACAGCAGACATGTTTCTTATTTAGCTCATATGTCGACCCATGCTCTGTGTTTTCAGAAAAGATGCCATCTATTTTCTTAAAGTAAAAAAGATAGCATTTTATAAGTTATTACAAAAACAAATTAAGCATAATATACAGAAACACAATGAAAAATATTCAACATATGTGGATTACTATATGCTAGAGGCCGAGTCAGAAACATCATAGCCTTTGAGCTTTCGCTATGGTTAAAAAAAAAAAGTTAGACATAGTAGCCTTGTGTGAGTGTACAAAGCATAGAATCCAAGTGCTAATATTCCATTTTAGGAAAATCATAGTGCTTATATACCTACCCACACATCAGTATTTGGAGATTGAAGATTAGTTGGCACTAAAGATTTCTATCCAATCCTCCAATATTTTGAATATCTTCTGGGTTTACATGAAGATGGGACTCCTAGCTTGTATCGTTTGGTGAGCTAATCCTCTTCATTCCCCCTCTCTTCCTAAGCCATATTTATATAATCTGGCATCTGGACCATCATCGTGTACTTTGGAATAATTGAGTTAGTAGCATCGTTGCTGCTTTTATGTGCCTACTAGATAATTTCTAAGGTCACTCCAAAGCACTGCCTTTTCCTTCCTTCCTGAAGATATTGTTTTAGTTTGCTACTGTTTGACACCTTAGTCAAACCTAACAGCATTATACTTATCATAAACAAGATCATACCATTCACGGGTGCTGACACCTCAAAGAGCTAGCTGATGCGTATATGTATAACCTGGATGGATGACGCACACTTTTGAGACAGGTCAACGCAGTCGACGCATGAACAGTTACAAATAAAGTGTGCTTTTGTGGGTGTAAATTAGTGATACTTTTTCCGAGGCAAAAAATGGCGTTGAAAGGAACATATCTGCGCCGTTCGTGCCTATTGGACTGGGTATAACAAATGCTACCTGCTGCAATATTTGAAATATAGTCTAGTGTGTTCTATATCTGCCCATATGAAGTTTCAGCTCAAGGTTTGTCGAGAAAGAAATGCTATTTAGTCAACGTTAATCGCAGCCCTCTGTATGGAACTCCTGGGCTTATAGATCGCAGCATCTTCTCTTCGTTTTGCATGATATAGAGCCGGCGAAGTGTTTCTAGGCCACAGCGTAACTTTTTTTTCTAGGCCACTGGTTTAGTGGTTTTCTTGGTTCAACAGGTGACAAGAGCTTTTTTTTTTCTTTGTTTTTTGGTGCGCTAAAATGGAGGAGTCTACCTGTTTGTCCTATAGGGGACAGGCATGATACAAAAGCTGAAACAATTAAGTAGATTGTGAGATTATAGACTAGGGATTATGTTTTGTATGAGAGTCAATCTGACAAAAGTTGGAGGAAAGTGGATTGTGAAATTCTGGATTTTGGAGGGTTCACCTAAATCTGGGTAAAAGCTGCCCTGTTTGTTTGCACTGCCACTACTAGAAGCAGAATTTCAAAATTGGTAGTGTAAACAAACGTGCCCTAAACAACAAGCCTAATAGAGTATACGTATGACAAAGTATGAAGACGACGACAGAAAATAAAGATCTAATGTAGGGTGAAAGTGGTTAACTTTTATTTCTGTTCAAGAGTTAGAAAATTTGAACAGATGTGATTTGGTCACAAAAGAAATTTGGTGTCTTTCCACTTAATGAAATACGCATCCTTCGTGAAAATAAAAAATAAATTTGGTGTCTGTGTTTGTGTTATGGAGAAAATTTCAATTATACAAAAATCAAAGGAGTATCTAAAAATATAAATTTAACTTTGAAAAATGAGCGGGGGGCCTTTGCCCCTACTCACTAAAATATAGTTTGGACACTACATATTAATGAATAAAATAACTATTATATAACTGTTTAATTGACATTTTTAGCATTCTTTCAAGACAAACTTCATGAAACTTTGATAGCAATTTTTCTTTTTTTTGGAATACTCTCTTTCCATATGTGAAACTCTTGATATTTTGATGTTTTGACTTCAAGTTATTGCATGGGCTTCGCTATAATGACGCGGCCATCATCCTCAACCTTCTTCTGGAGATAAAGTGTTGGTGTCATCGATACACATATTCATTTGTTAGTTGGACTTCGGATAAATTACCGTAGAAACAACAACCAACCATAAAATTGCATGCCCACAACACCATGTAATTAATTAATTATCTCAATGTGCGTTTGTTTGATTGTACTAGCATTTCCATCTTCTTATTAATACAAAAAAAGACGCCCAGCTTTTCTGCGTACATGATGGAGAGAAAAATGTTCTGTCTCATGTGCCTGTTGCAAACTCGATCAGAATGAGAAAGCTGAGGCACAGATCGATCGATCTAGTGTATAATAACGCACAGGAATTAGGCCCCCATACGCATGTGCACGACAAGCTAGCTATAGGCACCAACCTGCTGATTGATCCTAACTACTTGTACCTATCAGCCAAAAAGCAGCCACTCCCGAGCTTGGTAACGTCTCCATTCAGGTGGTTTTAACCTTTAACTCCCTGTTTCCAAACAGACGCTTGATACATTCGACGTGACGGATGCGTGAACAGCAAATTAACTCCCCGTTGTTTTGTCCAGATATCTCAGGGGATCTTACTGTTGTCTCGACGTGAGATTATTGATCTCGTCGGGGAACCAAAGGCATGATCAGCTTTACCCTTCCTTTGGGTGTAGAACACTGAACGGTACGCGTGGGTCGACGCGCCCCCCATGCTTGCCGGGTGTTCTTGCATACTGGGATCATGCAACAGAGCGGCCAGATAGCGACGGCTTAACTGCAAAGACTTTTTGAGTTGTTCAGAAAATCTGCTACTGGGCTCATACAGGTTGACAGGGAATTAATCGTGGTCGAAGATGGTTACGACTCTTGAGTTGATGCCTGCCTCTGTTAGAAATATGATGCAGCTCGAATACCACTATGAGAAATGAGGAATTTTCTCCAGATTATTTGCCGTATGCTCTGTGGTTTCCAGTTGCTTCAAAATCTTGCGTTTCTCATATGCCCTGATGTAGTGATGTCACTTTCGTATGGTTACTGTTGCGCATATGAGAAGCAGCAGCAGCATGGGCAGGTGTTGTCCACGCTTTTGGGATACAACAACAGTGACTGCACCTTGCCGAAAGAATTATGAACAGAGTTTGGTACGGCGAGAGATTCTTGAGACAAGACCATATTGAACCAAAAAAGGTCTTGGGAATGTGATAGCTGAACTAGTGAACTAGTAATAGGAAAATGAATATGACGAACCAACAAGAATCACTCGAATTAGATTTCATCTCTCGCAGAGAATGATGTAATCTGATGTATAAAGATTTGTGCACTTGAGCTGAACACTCCTTATATTTTGATATTTTTCAGACTAATTTCTACATTATTTAGGACGTTGTGAACTGATAGAAATTGATCAAATTAAATCAGATGGAATCTTTGACTGAACATTAGTTTGACAATTTTTGAAGAAAATGGTAAACATTTAATATTAAATTTCCCAAACGCGGTAGATGATGATCGAACAAGCGTGTCATGCTGACATTCCAATGTGCTCTTCTTTGAAGGGGGTGGAAAAAAGCTCCGTTGCATAATGCATATTATCTCCCACGGCCAAACAGGACAATGACAACGCTTGATCGAAGTTTGGCTTCCATTGACTGAATTGTTTTTTCTCCTGCTTACAGAATGCAAACTTCATACATATCCGTTTCACGGTCAGCTCAAAAAGGAATATCAAGTGTGCACTCAATAAAAAAGGACTCAATGTTCCAATCCATGTAGGATATTGACAGAAGTGGCGACATCAAAACTTGTTGCGTGATTTCGACCATGATCAGAACATTGACAGATGTATTTCTTTCTATATGAAAAATATGCCAATTGCGACTTTGCACGTATGAACTGCTGGAAGTGGGGCACAATATTATTATTAGACCGTGTCAGTATTCTAGGATTTATCTCACTTTGAACAAAGCAGCAGTCTCTCTGGCCTGCCTTGCTGGCTTTGTCCTTTGCACTAACTTCATGTAACAAAGACTGAGAAATACTAGTTGGTATGAAAAAAGAAAAATATAAGACATCCGTTCGGAGTATCCGCGTAACATACCGAGTAATTTTTCACATGCCAAACCTTGTATGAACGAGAATGATGAACCGCCTGTTCTGCAGATGCTGTCTCCTGAAATATATTGCAGATTATTATCTGAGGCAAAGTCAGACAAGGAAGCTGGGGAGTACTAAAAGGAAACGGAGTTCTGCTTCTGACAGGGATTTGTGTTTGCATAGGCGCATGCTTATAACAAGTAAACAGCATTCAGCAAGTTTTTATACGCATCCATGTTTCACACCTCTAATGGGGTTTAATTTGACATTGCAGAACGCCAGCTGCAACGCTGTTTTGACCGCAATATGAATCACCGATCTTTTGTGTCGGCCACCTTGACTGCCCAAACGTTCAACGAGCATCTTCACATCTTCAGAGCTCTGACCAATTGCATATATAACATGCAAAGTCCGATATGAGTAAAACAAGAGGTGAAACATTAGAGGCAGATTGATGGCGATGCATGATGCGCTTTATATCTGGATTTGTCTCTTGCGACGGCACATGCGGAAAGCATTTCAACGCTGACGTGTGCGAGTGCACACTGTAACCGATCGAGCAACTGTGGATACTCTATGCGATGAGTGTCAGCGAAAAGTCATGGGTTAGATAGATGATATTGGCAGCATCGGCATTCATGTCCGGCAGGTGAGACGAGGCCACTGAAAGAAACGCAGCGTGCGGACACGGCTCGAACGCAGGAAGAGACAGCAGAGGACAGGGGACCGATATCGTCCCGTGAGCTCAGAAAGTCTCGCTGACACAGCACAGTGCCCATGCCCTTGTTGCCCTTTTGTTAAGTTACACGTCCCTCTCAGTCTCAGCCAGAGCTAGCCGACAATGCAACACGCCGCGTGCTATCCCCAATTCGCCAACTTGGGGGCACCGAAACATCGACGGCCGGACAGGTAGCCCCTGGCTCGTCCAGCTGTGAACCGCACGCGCTATGCGGTGATGACGGCGACCAGCGTGGCCGCACGCGCGCGCCGGTGCGTCGAGTAATCGAAAGGTCAAATGCCCTTACCTCGGCGGCTCCATCCATCCATCCTGCGTCGCGGTCCACGGCAGATTCTGGCCTGGTGGAGCGGTCACGAGTGAGAGTGAGACGAAAGGAAGATCAAGATCAAGACGAGGGCGACGATACCCGAGGCAGATTATTAACTCGATATAGGCGTCAATCCTGTCGCGTCGACGTTCTCTTTCGTTGTCTATGGCAAATGCAGGCGCGGCAAAGGGAGATGATGATGATGATGACAGTCGACAGGGACTGATCGATACAGGCAGAGCCTTGCGGTAATAAGTCAAGTTGTGCTTAACCTTACTACCTTAGCCTTCATCAGTTGCAGAAAGACGATCCTGTCATCCTGTGCGCCACGGTACAGCAAGCAAGTCGCGCGCGTTCGCCCGTGTGGCCGTGGACTCGTTGTTAGCCCCATCCATTCCCATTGCCTTGCCCGCTGTATGCATGTGACTACGCTCTGCTCTACTCGATCCGTCAGCTAATTTCAAAAAACACAGCACATGGCACAATTCAAAAACACCCTCCGGTCTTTTATGGGAACAGTTGCATTACAAAATTATAAAAAGAGTTTTACTATCTAAAATACTGTCCAATAATTTTGAGAAACTACTAGCCGGTAGTTTGACGTAATTTTATAATTAATTAATTAATGTTTATTTTATTAATAAAACATTAACCGTATTAAATTATGAAACATCAGCTTAACTTAAAAAGTATATAAAACATCAGTTATTAATTAAAATTTTATTTATAATAACAAAATTCAATTTTTATAAATCTATCACTCTTATTTTTTTGATATTATCCTCACACAGATAAAATACTAGTCAATAGTTATAATTTTTATAAATTTATATCGTTGAGCAAACTACTTGTCGGTAGTTTCTCAAAACTAGTAGCCAATATTTTGAACAGTAAAATAACTCTCCAATAACAATGGTTTTCATATACGTGTGAAAGTATTGTTTCGGGCTAAACTTTACCAGGTTTGCTTTGGCACTGATGAGGTCGCTGGAGTCACTAAACTTCTTCATCAGGGTTATTAAGCTTGGTAATCTGTGGTGAGCAATATTTTACTACTCCCTCTGCTAGGATTTGCACATGTAACACTAAACAATCCTTGTTGACCAATACGAATGACATACAGGGAAATACATATGCTGTAGAACACAGATCAATTTCACAATCTGACACCAAATGCACTTTATATCTGGATCATTTGTCTCTTGCTCTGTCCTACGCCACAAAAGATTCAACCCAAGCGCATATTTACGTGGAGCTCGCGCAGCAGACTCTAGCTGCACATTTGTATTGTCTGCCGATAATAAAATGGGAGTGTCAGCAAAAGTCATGGATTAGATAGATAATATTTGGCATTCCAGTAGAGTCCAGGCAGATATGGACGAGACTGCTGAAAGAAACGCAGCGTGCAGCCATGAACGGAACGCGGCAACAGACAAGGACTGGAGAGGACAGGACGCGGAGCTGATGAGCACTCGCCGTCGTCTCGTGAGCTCGCTCACCCACAGGCCTGACTGAACTGACTGAATGCCGACACCTTAGATACTGACTCTAAGAACATGTTCGATTGATGCCAACTGCTAGCTTCCACAATTTTGATTGGATTATATGATAGGTCGTCGACAACCGTTCTCACTTAATTAGTTTTAAATTTAGCGATGTCAGTGTGAGCGCTTTGTTAAACTACTACTACTAATACTTAGATTAAAAGGGAGTACTTCCATAAGTGGAACTCACAGTTCTCAATCACGGGTCATGATCGAATCGCGCCCTGTCGGTTAGTGCAGCAGAACTTGCCCACCCTGTCGATTAAACTCAACATGTTGATGCGGCTAGTGCAGCAGAAGTTGATGCCCCGCTCGACAAGTACTGGGGCTACTGTCATGCAAACACTTTTTTCTCTTTGCGTGGACAGTCCGGCCAGTAACCTCCTTTCCGGAGCGGCATCGGTAACTTCGTCGCGAGGCAGCTCCATGATCGCCATTCATCAGTTCCACGTCCATTTCCGTGGAACTGACGACGCGCACGGAGGCGGCGAACAGAATTTCGGGCACCTAGACAAAGACAATTACCATGGCAAGTGACCATTCGAGGCAGCAGGCTGCTGACGGCACGAACCGGATGCCTAACAACTGCGCAAATGATCCGATCGATCACGAGAGCCGGGACGCCGTGTCGCGGTGTTGGCGCCTGTTTGACTTGGCCGGGGAAGGCGACGAAACTAAAGATTAGTTGCACCGTCCGTTCACCAGCCATGTTGCCAGTTGCAAGCAATGCATCTGAAATTTTGAGCGTGTTAACCTGTCAATCTCATTTTGCCGCCGCGTCATGCTCGGAGATTGTACTCGATTGATCTGCCGCGGCCGGCCGGTGCCTCGGTATCCTGTGAGACATACCATCGCCTTGCTTGCATTTTCCCATGGTCAAGCCGCTGCCGCTCCGACTCTCAGTTTCAGGAGTCTCTGTTCCACAGGACGGTACACCTTGAATAAGCAGGGCAGAGCACATGGGCATGCATATCTGTCCACTGTCGAGTGTTCGTTGCCATTGCGTGAATAAGTGTGACCGGATCATCACCGCCAGCCGGAGTAGCATCGCCAGCATCACACGAGCCGGGCGGTTGCGCTGCTGGACCAGCGACATGCGTCGCCACGGTTTCATTCAGTTCACACGGTTGCGTCATGCTCATGCGGACACGTCAGCGAGGTCACGGGAGCCAAACGAACGAAACGGCATTTCTGTTTCGATGACGCGCGCCATGCATGCTTCGACGAGATCGGTCCGGTGCTCGTTCCTGCCTGTCGAATGATGTTACTGACATGAGTGGGATAGTGGCCACGGCGTGCGTGTGCGTATGCGTGACCCTGCTATACAGGCACGGTGCCTAGCTATGGCCGTCACTAACACTGTTCTGGTTACATTTAAAATAGGCAGTACTAACATATATTGGGCCCCACTTTTAAATCCTAACTCTATCTCAAGAGCAAATTACTTATATCCCCCATTCTAGATCTTCATCCCCTGTTTGTCCTTAATCAAACTAAAGTTCCACTCTATACCAAAAACTTAATTTTTGATCCCTTATTTTTTCTTTTGTGTTAACCACGTCAGCAAAAAGAGGTCGTTCTGTTATGTTTCTCCCACCCACACCGTTAGAAAAATTTGAAATACCCAAAATACCCCTATGTTTTCTCGGTTCTCATTTTCTCCGTTCTCCTATTCACCGTTGCCTGAGGTCGAACAAAACAGAAAAGAGAAAAAAAAACAGAAGGAAGCCGCACCCGATGGCAGGCTCGCCGCCTCCTACTTCGCCGGAGCGGCTACCAGGACGCGGACCGCCATCAAGCGCGAAGGTCCCGTCGTTCTTCCCGTGCCTTGCTCGGCCCTCAGCAGCATGGCGGCGCCTGTAGATCCGCCTAGGGCAGCCGCATGCCCTAGGAGCCCAGCCATGGAGGCGAACCCGCCTCAGGCAACCACGGAGGCTAGCGCGCCTGAGATGGCCGTGGAGCCGAGTGTGCCCCTGGCTCCACCTCAGGTGCCCCGTGGAAATGAAGCCGAAGCCCTCCCCCCTCCCCCCCCCCCCCCTGATTCCTCAGTAACTCCACCCACGCAAATGGTTCATGGATGGAAGGGCCAACTGCATAACTCACCCTCTTTTGGAGGCCAATTGCATGTCTGATCCCATTTTTTTCGTTTTGCATGTTTGACTCTGTTTTTTAAAACCGAAGGCTCCGTCTGACCCTCTTTTCTAACGGGGTTAGATACAGATATTTTGAATCATTTAAAAAATTAAGAAAAGAAAAATAAAAAAGTGAGGGACAAGGAAAGGATGAAAGTACCCTCCTCTCCTCAACAGAGAGCGCTCGGTCGCTCCCGTTCTCGTCTCCCAAACAGAAGTGTCGTCGGTCCACTCCACTCCCGTGCCTAGGGCGAACCCTAACCCTAGGGCGATCTAGCAGGGAGGGACGAAGGAGGGCGGGCGGCCCTGGCGGCGCACGGCATCAGCCGGCGGCGCGCGAGCTTGGAGCAGGGTGCGTGACCTCGGAGGCGGCGCGGCTCTGCATCGAGCAGGATGCGGCGCGGCTCCGCATCGACGACCAGGCGATGGCGCGACGCTGCATCGACCAAGGGGCGGCGCTGGTGGAGGGCGGCGCAGGTCAAAGAAGGGTGCGGCTTGGGGCTGAAGGAAGAGGAAGGGTGCGGCTTGGGGGCAGAGAGGAATGGATTCGGTTCCTACAGGGAAAGGGTAAAATTGCTACAATGTTTTAGTGTAAAATGGTTGCAATTGAATTGGTTATGTTAGTGCCGAGTTAAATTGACATTTTGTAGAGAAGTGAAGCTAAATTCACTTCATTTGTTGTCATTTGTAGGGAATCTCATATTAATCTGAAAGTTGTTGTTAAGGTTGGCTCCTATTTTGCCTTGGTAGATGGGAAACCAAAGACATTCTGTCATAGAAAAAAATTGCCTCCGCTGAATGTTGATAGCCAGAACTTCTCTCTATTGGAATTGGAAAATTGCATAGCTGAAACATGCATTTAGGGTTCAAAGCAATACATAACCTTGTGGCGTTCAATGGAGGATAAATGTGTTCAGATAAGAAATGATTAACAACTTTTAGAGTGGTGTGAGTTGAACCTAGAAAAAGGTGTAGTACATATTGATGCACAAATCCATGATTTTGATGGGCCTTTGCAATGTTCACCCACTAAAAATCGACTACACCCTAATGTGAGAAATAGAGTGTCAGAGTTCCAAACTCCACCTATAAGTGTGCAAAGCGACGACCTATCCCAGCCAACAAATGAGAGAGTTTCCAAAAAAAAAGTGAGTGCCTCCAAGACCAAAAAGAGGATTGTTACACGTGATGATGATGATGAGCCTATAGGTGTTGATGAGGAGGGGAAACACTCTGACACTGAATCACTAAAGTCATATTAGACAGATGATCATCAAAAAGTTTGATTTGAGAGACAGGATTGGTAGGGAAAATGGAGGGCCGCATAATCCCATCCATTGTCAACACTCTCAATGATCGAAACAAGGCTATAAAGGACTATAAGGTGTTAAGATGTGGAGATGGAACGACTGAAGTAACTATGGGCACCATAAGGTATGCATTGAATCTACAACAGAAGACATGTTCTTGTAGAGCATGGCAAGTTACTGGAAAGCCTTGCAACCATGCTACAGCTTTCACTGCAACTTAAAGTAGAGACATTGTGAAAGTGCCTAGAGGGGGGGGGAGAGAATATGCAATTATCCCTAAAAATGACTTAATAATAAAAGTTAAATGCGCAGTGTCGAACTTGTCCGACGATTGTGAGTAAAATCCGATGACTTGCCCGATGGCAAGAGATAGAAAAGTAGATCGGACGGCTAAAACTTAAAACTAGTTCGAGACAAGCTAGGAACAAGTGATTACAAGCTAGAGGAAGCTGTAGAAAAGAGTAAATGAACTAGCATGCAACCTACACAAGTTAATTTAAGAAATTCAAAGCAAACCCTAACTAGTAAGATTAAGAGCAAGAACAAGTAAATGAAGGACAAGTAATAAAGCACACAAGAGACACGGGATTTTTCATCGAAGTTCAGCTCCATAAAGAAGCCTACGTCTGCGTGAGAGATTCATAAAGGACCGGGTCTCTTTCAACCCTAAACCTCTCCAAGTGATCACAAAGATCAAACTCGGTGTTTTACTAGTAGCTCCATAAAGAAGGGGTCAATACAAACTTCCCGAGGCGTCACCACACGAGTTGGGAGCTCAACGGGCACCTCTAACCATCTAGGGGATGAATCCCTAAGAGTAACAAACACAAAAGTTGTCGGTGGTGAGGATGAACCAAGTGCTCAAGAGGATGGAAGCTTGAAGGTGATGGAGCTCTTCAGTCTTCTCTCAATCCCTTCACAAATTAAGAGTGAAAGCAAGGGAGGAGAGCTGGGAAGAGCAAAGTGAGCTTAAGAGTGTTTTTGAGTGGAATAAAATGACCAACCAGCCAAAAGGCGAGATGGGGTTCTATTTATAGCCCAGGGAGAAAAAAAGCCGTTTAAAGGGATATTTCTCAGATCTGCATCGGACAAGTCCGATGAATCAAAGTGGCACGGTTACTAGAGTCCGATGGACATGCCCGATGTCTCGGACAAGTTGGGTTCATCGGACAAGTCCGATGGATCATCGGACATGTCCGATGACACAAGGTGGCAGAGGTACTGGAATCCGATGGAGATGTCCGACAAGTCGGACTTTCCTCAGGTCATCGGACAAGTCCGATGAATGTCAGGCATGTCCGACGGCCTAGAGGGCCAAGCTACTGGAGTCCGATGGACTTATCCGACACGTCGGACAAGTCCGATGAAAAACCTCTAGAAAAGTGTATTTGGCTGGGAAATGAGAATTTTGGCACTTGGATTATTTTTGCTTTGAACTCTTGTGTCCCTCTTAATAGTACGGCCTTCCTATACTCAAGATAAAATAAAAACTTTATGAGCTTCGATCTTGAGTATTTTCTTTAATATCAACTTTGAAGCACTTCTCCTTCTTCTTTTCTCCTTTTTGTCTCTATCCAATTTGTTCACCAAATTTTGGACCATTATCTACACACATGCTCATTAAACGATTAGTCCATTCTTGATTGTATTGACGTCAATCACCAAAATAAAATTAGGGGCCTAGATGCACTTTCACATTGATATGCAAGATTTGGTCCATGAGTATTTCTTTGTTAAGAGGTTTAGAAAAGCATATTCAGGTGTTTTCCCTCCAATGACATCAAAGCAATTTTGGCTATTAGTAGATCTAGGATACACAATCAAGAAACCTAAGTTAAGAAGGAAGACTAGAAGACCAAGAGTGGCAAGGATCAAGGCATCTGATGAGCCTGGAAAGAAGAAAAAAAGAGAGTGCACAGAATGTCATGAATTGGGCCATACTGCTAAGAATTGTCAGGGAGGTCTTACAGCTAGCCAAAAAAAGAAGCATAATACAGCCAACACATCCATATAACTCCTGTTTTACATTTTCACTTTAATTTCAGCCAACATATCCAACTATCTTGTTTACTAACACATTCTCAATGTTTTATATGAAGGCCTAGTGGAAGTGCAACTGATCAGGGAGGAGAAAGTGGTGCAAATGACCCTAGTACAGCCAACACAAGCAGGGGAAGAGGAAGAGGGAGAGGGAGAGGTGCTGGGAGGCTTGCCACATGGTTTGGTGCTTGATTGACAATGTCATGTTATCCATGTTTTTGTAAGACGTTAATGTTTAAATAATTTGTAAACTAGACATGTAATATTTGCTATAATTGTTGTTGGATACTATATTGTTGAGATATGTGATGTTTGTGCTATTTTTTTATTGTCCAAATACTAAAATTTCTGCTAAAATGCTGTCAAAATTAATAAAAATCATTTTTTATCAAATTGTTGTTCAAATTTTTAAATCTGTATTTAAATTGTTGATGAAATTTTGAACCATTGCTTAAATTACTTGTCAAGAATTTGTTTCTGAAAATAGGGTCATTCATACAAAAGTCTTTAATTTTTAGGGTCAATTGTGCAAGGGCATCACAGTCTTTTTACCATGGACTTCACACCGTTATTGTCATGTAACAGAATAGGGTTAAGTGTGTGCTTCGATTTTAAAAAATAGGATCAAATATGCAAAACGAAAAAAAACAAGGTCAGACATGCAATTAGCCTTCAAAAGAGGATCAGTTATGCAATTGGCCCTTCCGAGGCTACGGGAAGCTGTTGGACTCCCTCAAAATCTTGCCATATGCACTGATGCTTGGTGGGAAATATTAAGTAGATTACATTAGTTTCTCTCTTTTGGACCAGCATGGTTGAATGTAATGTTAACTTAAATTTGAAACATTTATGCACATGTATGGATGCTATGAATGGTAAAAACATCTCCATGTATATCTAAATTAATGGACACAGAAAAATATTATGTTGTCATTTATATTATTCAGAAATATATTGAGTCTTGATTTATTAAATTATCATCTATTACGGATGCACAAAAGTGGGCGTGCTATCTTTTTCACTTTAGTCGTTTTAGGGACAAATAAGGGATTCACTCTTAAGGGTAAAATGGTGAAGAGAGCAAAATATAACGGCAGTAACTGCAAAAGGACAAATAAGGGATTCAGTCTTAAGTTTCTGGTATGGAATGGAACTTAGTTTGATAGGGATAAATAAGGGATGAAGATCTAGAATGGGGGGATATAAGTAATTTGCTCCTATCCCTATGTGGCGCATGTTGCAGCCACTATTATCGCCTCTGCGAGCACCTTGTACGCAGCTCTGTCAGCGTGGTAGGTAAGGAGAAGGGCAGCCCCCACCTGCTCATCGATGAGGGCCTCGCCTACGATGCGCACGGCGTCTGTAGCCATGCTGGATGATCTAAACACCGATGCCGCAATATCGACGGTGGTCTTCGCGACCATGTCATCACAGTGAACATACTCTCCCTCAAATCCGTCGTGGAAGAGGGTGGGTGAGGGGGGGGGCAAAGGTAAATCTGATGGCGGTGCGGGCTTGACCTCCGGCGCGCCCCTGTCCATGCACATCGACGAGTTCTTGGAGCGGGTCCACCGATTCATCAAGCTGGAGGACATCTGACACGTGGTTTCTAAAATCTAATATATATTTAAATTGATATTTGACATGAATATACCATTTATATTTAAATAATCAATCTTTGATACAATTTTGTAATATTGAAATTGTATTTAAAATGATGAATAAGATATTTGAATGCTTAACAAGGTGTTCCATAACATTATATCAGTATGATTAACTGACCTCAGGATTATTGCAATATTGTTATTATATATTCCTTTAAAAAAGATTATACTAGGACTGAAGGACAAAAGGAAACAAAAATAGTCCATCGCAAAAAAAAAGGAAACAAATAATGGCGGACCATTTGGGCTGTCCCGGCCACCTACTGATAGCCCATGAGTTGCACGCGCTTGCGGGAGCTAAAGTCGGCGGGCCGCAAGCGGATCGGGCATTTTATATTGTTCGGGGGTTCGCATCGCACGTTATCCAACACCCAAACCCGAAACCCTAATCCACTCGCTCGCGCCATGTTTTCCTCCGACGCCGGCGACCATGCCCTGCTCCGCGACGACGAGCGCGGGGTGCCCCGTTCCCTCCGTCTACTCGCTACGCTCGTCGAATCCGAGTCCCGCCGCTATGCCGCCGCCGCCTCCCGACCCACGGAGTTCGAGCTCGTCCGCGCCTTCCGGCGGCGGCGCGGGCGCGACCGGCGCCTCCCGATCTGTGGATTCGGATCCCGTCCGCTCCTTCCTCGGCGGCGCGGGCTTGACCTCCGGCACGACCCCGTCCATGCCCGTCGGCGAGTTTCTGGAGCGGGTCCACCGATTCATCAAGCTGGAGGACGTCCGGCACGTGGTCGAGATCCAGGCCACCTGCTACGTTCTCGCCGGGATCTACCTGGCGCGCTTCTTCCGCAGCCCGGCGGCGCGGGAGTCGGGGATCCTAGTGGAGCCGTCCACCGCGCACCGCCTGGTGTCCGCAGCGCTCTTCGTGGGCGCCAAGTTCGGCGCCGACAACACGCTCCCCAAGCGCTGGACCATCGTCTTCGAGATCAGCTCGGATTGCGCGATCCGAGCGACGGAGATTGCCGATCTGGAGCGGCGCTTCCTGCGCGCCATCCACTACCGCCTGTTCGTCGACGGCGCGTGCTTCGATTGGTTCTGCGAGGTGCTCGAGCAGGGGCCGCCGTCGGTGGAGCGCGGGACCTGCCGTGGTGGCGTGAAGAGGGCTGCGTCCGCGGCGGCCGGGGAGGAGGAGGACGGTGACGAGCGCCGCCGCGTCCGGCCGTGGCTGCCGCCGCCGCCGGCAGCCGTTGCGTCCAATTGGGTCGAGTGTCCAATTTCGTTTCCGTTCTTCAGTCGATTAATTGTTCTTGTTTAGCTGCGTCTACTTCGTTATCTTTGTTCGTTTCAGGTCATGGTGGCTGTCGTCGAATCGAGTATGGTCGCCGGTCGGAGTGAAGAACGTGGGCATTGGACTCCGATCAGCTGTCCTGTCTCTGAAGCCATGCAGCTCTGCTGAAGATGTCGGGAGCCTCGTTTACTGAACCAAAAATCCAAACTTGAGATGACAACGACACCATAGGCTGTTTCTTGTTAAATCTTTGCTGGAGTTTAATAAAATCGATATGGAAACAGTGAAGTTGAGATTGTTTAATCTGTCAGGCTAGTAGGCTCTCAGTATCTGTTGGTTTACTGCAGCCTCTCAGTATGTGTTGGTTTACTGCCAACTAAATTTTTGGACCTGTTCTATCGAATATCTTCTATATTCTAAATTGTGTCTCCTGACTGAAACATTCCCACCGTTGATTTGCTTTCCATTGGCGTGAGATGATGAGGCCGTCGCTGTCTCCGACACCTCCGTCCCTGCGGTCATGTAGCGCCCCCTCTACGCCCAGCATATCCTCCTCTCCTAGCGGGTAGAACTCCTTGCCCGCGGCTCGCGCAGTCGTGCAGATCGCCCAGGCTGCCACCGCTATGGTGCAAGCCATTCTACTCTGTGTGCACTTTTTTTCCCGAGAACATGTCTGAGCATGTATTTCATTAAGAAGAAACAGAGTTACATCGACTAGCATCTTCTCAAGCAAATTTGAGTGACGCATAACACATCTGAGTACAACAAAGAACAATAAAAGAACACAACGAAACATGCCAACCATCTACATTTCAAAGCTACGACCTAAGGAGCTCAAGGAGCATCCAAAAGCTTCCGAGGAGCAACATTCCAACACGAAGAAGATGACCACCATCGCACAGACCTACACATGTCTGGAGACCTCCAAGACGACATCTTCAAGAAGAATGTGACGCTTGTAACGCCGCCGCCGCCCATCCGGTAAACCGGAATTGGGTTTTCACCCGGAGAGCCTCCATGGATAACCCAGATGCACTACGACAACGTCTCCAGCGAGATAATCAGCACCCGAGGGCGTCGACACTGTCGGCACCGGCAAGAACTGTCGAGCAAGGCTTTCGCCCAATGCATGCAGAAAGCACTGCATCTGTCCACAACCGCCGGTGGGAGCACCAGGGGCAGCACTGCCGCTGCTGCACATCGGCAACGCTACCATGTTCACTCGCCCCAAACCCGTTGTCATCTTCGCATGTCGAAAGTCGTACCTCCTCGGTGGAGGCGGCCAAAGATCATGCGCACCAGCCCCGCACCTCCACTCCACCATGGTGGCCTTGCATCGCTGCCACGCACCGCACGCCGCGTCCCCCCACCATGGAGGCTGCTGATGCCGCTGCGTGTAGAGGCCCCGTGACCCCGGCGAAGGAGCCAACGCCGCCGCGCTCGGAGATGTCCGAACCTCCACCATGGAGGTCGCCGACACTGCTCCATGCCGTGCACTGCCCCTTCACCGAGGACGCCACCCAGATCAGTCCTTCTACGACCTCAAATGACCGTCATGGTTGCGGATCCACTGCCTAACACAGACGAATCATCGTCCGGGCCATGACTCCTTCCGAGCTCCCTGCGGATGAGGAGGTAGGACCTCGGGGAAGAAACGCCTTGCCGCCACCTTCCTCGTGCCCGCACGCTTTGGCAGCGCAATGCTCGGGTGGCGGCGTGGCTGGAGAGCGGTGGGAGGGGCGGCGGCGGCGCGTGGCTAGGGTTACCGTCCGAGTCGCCCCATGAGGAGCGACGCACTCTGTGTGCACGTGGTGTCAATGCTTGCCGCTAGGCGCTAGAGCTGCTGGAGTGCGCATACAAGTGTTCTTTTATGCCAATTTTAAATGCTAATAAGCTGCCGCTGCTAATGGTAGTGCTGCAACAAGCTCATTTCTGGTCGTAGTGGGTAGACAAAGCAAACTACATGAGATAAAAAAAAAAGGATATTTGTCACCGGATGAAAGATGTACAGTTTAACACATCCGAGTCCTTTCGTCTCTTAATAAAATTTCAACAATGTTTTACTAAATTTCTTTCTAAGTAATCTTATATATACGTTGCAAACATCGGAAGCAATTGCAGGCTGATGACTGAAATCGTTGTGCCAACACTGCTCCTCAAATAAGACGTCGCTGGTCGGCAGTGTTTTTCAATTTTTCACTATAGATAATGCATTTGTCAGGCCAAGACCACTTAATGAGATTTGTAATTATAAAGGAAGCAAAAGATAGATATATTATAAAGGAAATGATCTCAAATAAGACGTCACTGGTCGGCAGTGTTTTTCAATTTTTCACTATAGAGAATGCATTTGTCAGGCCAAGACCACTTAATGAGATTTGTAATTATAAAGGAAGCAAAAGATAGATATATTATAAAGGAAATAATCCAGTTCTCTCCTGATTCCTTTGATCAGTATTATTGAAGAGCCTTGCAATAATATATCTATGCTGGTAAAAGAAAATATCTTTCAATAGTTCATCTTTTAAATCACCATAACAAGGTATCAATAATATACATGCCTTACTTGATGTCTATAAAATGTAGGTTCTTCTAGAGACCATAGAATTATCAAGCATGAAGTATTATTGTTCTTTAGTTTCTATTTCAGCCTCTTGTACATATTTAATTCATTTGTTTAAGAGAAGTTTCAACATTCCATAGATAAATATTATATTGAATGTATATTAAAGAACAGTACTACATGTCATAAGAAGAATGGAATTTAACATAACTTTTGTATTTTTAAAATAAAGTTGTGAGATAGACAATGTTAGGACAGTTCGTGATGTGTGGTTTATAAACTTCAGATATGACAAGCTAAGGTTTAAGTTCCATGTGATTTAAACATTATATGAGAAGTTAAATCTTGCTTAAATCTATTTAATGTCCATTAGGAAAGCAACGAATAACTCAATGCATATTATAGGGCATAAGGCGCGCCAATTTTCTAGTTACATACTAATTAGAGATACTATATATAGATTAATAATAAACCTACCTATTAAATGACAAGACGAATCTATTAAACCTAATTAGGCCATTATTAGATAATATGATGCTACAATAAATATGTCATAATGATGACTTAATTAAGCTTAATAGATTTATCTTGTAAATTAATATCCAACTGTGTAATTAGTTTTATATTTAGTTTATATTTAATCACCGAGTTTAGTATTCGAATGATTGATATGACAATACTAAAATTTAGGCTCCAGAAAATGAATACACCCTGAATTTTTGTGAGTCGTCAGTGTTCCAGTTTGAAGACTTCAGTGTAGGGCTTGTAGGCCATCTGATGTCACTGTCGGTGTTATTGGTTACTAAGGTTTTGTTGTCGAGTCATCAGTGTTTCAATTTGAAGTTTATGTATAATCCATATGGGTAACAATATACTATGATATATGTCGATACTAAAGAGTATTTTTTTTCCAATTTGGACGGTGTTGGTCATATCTATGCACCCACTTATATACCGCAAGAGGACGGTGTACGATTATAGCACTTTTTCCCTTGAATTGAGTATTCCAAGGTTTATCGAATCCACTGGAACCTTAGGGATTTATTAAACAAAGTTAACAGTAAAAGATCCAGTCAAGGCTACTGTCAAGGTCAGGTTATATGAGGGGGAGACTGGCCAGCGCAAAGGTGCGCCAGACAGTAAATCTGTCGTTGCGCTGATCGGCGCGGGGATTGAGCCGATCGGCACACTAGTGAAACTAAGTCAAAGTGCGCGAGATCTATTAAATCTAGGGTTGTGCCGGTCGACGCAGGAGTCGAGCCGATCGACACACTGGTGGATCTAAGTTGAAGTTGTTGCGCTGATCGGCGCAGGGGTTGAGCCGATCGGT
Organism: Eleusine indica; assembly: GCA_030378355.1. NCBI lineage: Eukaryota > Viridiplantae > Streptophyta > Magnoliopsida > Poales > Poaceae > Eleusine > Eleusine indica. Next base: position 35,931,879 of record CM059500.1, read on the forward strand.
ACACCAGTGAGTCTAAGCCAAAGTGTTCCACATCTTGGAAACCTATGCTGGTAAGTGAGTAGCCAGATATCTACTAGTGAGATCGTAACCAGATAGTCTAATTGAATAGCATCATAATGGGTAATGGATCAATGAAAACCTATAATGAGTAAGACCACCTTGCTTTCCGAGTGGCTTCCGATTTATCGCTGCCGGGAGGAAACCCTTAATCCGGCGAGTATCTTACCCTACTCAACTATCCAATAGTGCTGCATAGGCTTAGTGCTGTCACCGCTAAACCACACTACTGGCATCATCAAGCAACCATAATCAATACAATATCCGAACACTATCCTAATCACCATGATTAAGATAATATCTACTTACTTAGCCTAGAACTAAGCAATTGGAATAAGTACATGCATGATTATAGGATCAAGATAGACAAATCACCAAAACCATCATTAACATATTCAATCATCCTTAAGATACATAGAGTAAGATTCATCCCCGTCGAGATGGCCTACCTTGACGGATCAACTCTTGACTCCAATGGTTCTTGAAACTCAACTAGAGATCTATTCTAACGGGGCAAGCCCCGGTGGCTCTAACTCACGGATCTGGTGTCCCTCTGTCGCCTCCTCTTCTGCGGCGAGGGTTTACAAGTATTTATAAGTGTTCTACTCATAAAGGACTCGGTTTCTAGCAAATAAGGCGGTTGCGCCGATCGGCGCAAGCCGTGTCTTCTCTGATTTTTTCTCCGAGTCGGTTCCTCTGTCTTCCACAGCTGCCAGGTGGGCCTTTTCCTTCGAGATAAAATTTTGTACTGCATGTTAAGATCTTGGAGTTCCATAAATCTTCTTGAAGTTCCATAATTCTTCTTAGACAAATATCTTCAAGTGTCTTGCGCAGATAAACTTCCATAAACATGTGGAATGGACCTCGGTCACTTCTGTGGGTCAAAACACCCTTGCGCCGATCGGCTCATGGGCTGCGCCGATCGGCGCACTGGGCTTCTTCAGTGCTTTTCGTCGGTTCTGGACTTCTGTCCTCTCCATCATCGCATTAATCACCAATTTTACCTGTTTCTGCAATAAAGCTCCAAAACAACGCATATACAAATATATAGGCAATATTATAGGTAAATGACCTAAATTAATATCAATTATGCTCTAATTGGGATAATATTTATATATAAAAGAGGCACTTGGAAAGTGCCAACAGACGGTCCCTTAGGTTTGACTTTTTTATGCATCTGAGGAATAAAGAATCAAATATAACAATCTATGCCGCATTCATTAGAAGGTCGATCTCTTAACAACAGATAACAAATCTCGTGCACAGAAACATTCACATGAACAGCTCTTTTGAAACATGTGGTAAAGTCTAGCACTACATTCAGTCAACCACAGCGCATGATCCCAAAGATCTTCACGAATTTGTGAACCTCTTAGCATCTCTGTTGCACACACCTTAGCTCAAATCTTCAGATCTTAGGCAACAGTCAATTCGGAGCGATCTCTACTCGTCGATAGGATGTGACAAACACGTAGGTCATGCAGTCAATCTAAAAGCATCTTCAGTGGAGATTGATAAATTGGACTCTTAAATTTCATTTTGCAAATCCACTTCTAAAATTTGGGAGCCCAAATTGATGTCCAACTTTATTTCCTTTGGGACCCGCTTGTCAAGAAAAAAAATCAAACTCCTTCTTCTCCATCATGCCACCGCCTCCGTAGCGGGGTGCTCCGACCCGCCTCCGCCTCCGCCACGAGTTGCTCTGGCCAGCCGTCGCCTCTGTAGCGAGCTTCTCCGGCCCGCTGCCGCCTCTATCACGAGTCCCGTCGCGAGCTGCTCCCCGTCGGAGCTCTATTCCTAGCCTCCCTCTTCTATGGCCAAGCACGAAGCAAACAGGCCCATGCTAGAGCCCGTCGCCGCCTCGCCGCGCTCGCGGCTCGCACCCGCGCCTGCCGCTGGTGCCACCTCGTCCTCGGCGCTGCCGCGCCTAGAGTCGGCGCCGTCTCGTCCCCGACACCGCCGCACCCAGAGTCGGCCCGCCTCGTCCCCGACGCCGCCGCGCCCAGAGCCGATGCCACCTTGTCCCCGGCGCCGCCAGCGCTCGATGCGGAGAGTGTGAGACAGAGAAAGAGGTAGTAAAGGAGAAAGAAATGAAAAAAATAAATAAGAAAAGGTGGGACCCATGGATATGAGAGTTGCAAATCTGACAACCTGAAGGAGAGATTTAAAAGGGCATGTAAAATGAAAGAAAATTTAGAAGTCCTACTAGTATTGATATTTTGAGTTAGCCTTCTAAATTTTAAGATAGAAAACCATTTAGGTACCACACTAGAGATGCTCCAACCATGAATCCCTCTTCCGTTGCAACCTAAAATTGGCAACCTGAAGACGATCAAAACAAAACTCTGGCAACCTGAAACTTCATACGATCAGAACTTAAAAAATAATCTATAGCTCTGAACAGCGGGTACAAATTCGGTGCCAATCTGAACGGTACAAGTAAACGCGCCACACCCAGGCCAGGTGTACTGTTAGTGTCATACAGTGGCACGATGATCTCCAGTAGTAAAACGGACCAAAATAGGAGCTCTCGCTGAATCGGATTATCGCCTGCAGCTACCGCGCTTCGATTTCAGATAGGTGAAGGGCCCTTCTCTCCACAGTTGACCAATGGCGTACACCAAAGTCAGCAACTGAACCCAGCAGCACCCTTCCGTTGACGCCGGCACCCCTAGCGCACATCGATGGACGGGCAATGTAACCTCGTCACGAGGAGGCAGGTTAAACCGATGACAATTCTTCAGTTCCACGTCCCTTTCAGCCAGCCGATCCGCTGCGCGATCGCGTCGATATCGACTTCTGCACGCGGCCACACGACGCGAACGGGATCTCGAGAACGAAGAAGTCGATGGAGGTTGATAAAGCGGATTGGTTGGCCGTTCCCACGTCGTCTGACGCTTGCTCGAGTACCGTGCGCTCGCAACGGCGGCACGTAGGACGTGATCTTCATCATTTTCTCGCACGGGACTGGTCGACCCGTTGAGACCCTCATCTTTCTCATTCGTTATGTGATCTCAGAATGACATCAGATGGGTAGCTCGAATTCGTTGCGATTCATCTGTTGCACGCCCCTCTCGGTCTTGAGCAGCTATGAACGCGCAGCCGAGTGAGTGCCCCGCCCCAGTGTGCAGTGACTGCCGGCTCGTTTCGTCGCCCGGTCCCCCGGTCCCCGGGGAGTTTGATGAGGCGGAAGGATCCGGATGTAGTAGCGTGCCGCGAGGGACAAAGAAGACATCGGACGGGGAAAAATTGAAGCCGGTCGGTGCAGTTTGACTCGGCAAGGCAGGTGACAAGTGCACGAGCGAGGCTTCAAAGCAGATTGAGATAAATGGTCCCAAGTTTAGGCAAGCTGCTCCGATGCGACGACGGACGGGTTCCTCAGTTTCACTTCACATGACGGTGATGATTCGTGAGTAGTCGGGACGCGGGCGAGCAGTAGAGCAGGGTGGTCGCGACTCGCGATGCTGTACTCTGGCGATAATATCATCACCTCGGTCTCAATCGTCTTGATTCTTTGCTTGCTTGCGTGCACGAAGGCCGTCCCGTGATCGATCGATCGGTCATCCGGTTCCGGGCTCCACCGGCTGATGATGTATGCAACGCGTCGCCCATGCGTCACACGGCTGATCGATCATGATGCCCCCATTGTTCCAAGTTCGTTCCGTTCTCCTCCGTGTCCTTGCACATCGTACATACATACGAACAATCACAACTGGAGTTTAAGTCGTATTTTCAAATTCAACAAGGAATTTTTTTTTCTGAAGCTCATTCAACAAGGACCTTGATGCTAGTGTGGGAGTACTTCATTTTCCCTGCTTGAATAGTTGCTAATGAAATGGCCTGGCCCAAGGTTAACATAACCAAACCGACCGGTGTAACCGGACAAAGTTCGATTTGAAGAGCAAACGACAGACGGCTGGTTAATCGATCGATTTCATTGGTTTCTTGATTTATTTTTAAATATATATTTTTAAATTTAAATATACCAGTTTTGGTATGGTTAGATCGGTTAACCGGTTCGCATAAGAATTTTTTCAAATTTTAAAAAAATTTAAATCAAAATTGAGAGTTAACCGATCGACCGATGTAACCGGCCCGGACCGGTTTGCCGGTTACCGGGTTAACCGGCTATGTTAACCCTGGCCTGGCCCAGGCTCTCGTGCGTAGGAGGAAACGACCCATCCAGATGTTCTTCTGCTATTATCACGGCCTGACCTGTTACCGTTTGGGCTCACAGGCTGTTAGATCGTGCGTTATGGGCCCGGCTACTTTTTGGGCCCAGCTAACGGCAATTCTCCGTCGATCTGGCCTACTCCAGGTCTCCCGGTCCGCTCGATCCACTTCACCTCACTCCACGCCCTCGCCGGAGAACGATGCCGCCGCCGGCGAGGACCCCGGCCGCGGGCATGCGGCGGCGCGGCGTCGTCTTCCCCGTCATCCTCCTCCTGCTGACCTTGCTGCTTCTCCTCCACCGCATGACGTCCTCTTCCCGCCCACTCCCCGCACTCCGCGAGCCCTCCCACTCCCAGGCCTGCGATTACTCCGACGGCGAGTGGGTGCGCGATGCCTCCGCGGGGTCCTCGCTCCGCTACGACCACACCTGCAAGGAGATCTTCAAGGGGTGGAACTGCATCGCCAACGGAAAGGCCAACGCCCGCGACATGCTCCAGTGGCGGTGGAAGCCCTCCTCCCCCGGGTGCGAGCTCCCCCGGCTCGACCCGCTCCGGTTCTTGGAGCGGCACAGGAACACTAACATTGGTTTGTCTCGCGTCTCAGCTTCGTTTTGAGTGCTAACTGCTTGAGAATCTTAATTGATGCGATACTTGGTTCTCAACTAGTGTCAGTAGCAGACTAGCAGTTGGTTTGGGAGCTAGGGTCTTAGGTGTGTTAGCTGTAGAATGTGGCGTCCGATGTGTTGTTGCTTGCTCTTTAATTCCTTATTTCCCGAAAGATCATGCACCTTTGTGGTGCCTGTCTCTTTTGCAATATGTGGTGGTCTGTTTCTATAATGAAATTTGCTTTGTTGTTGACATGTCAGAGGTGTGTAATCTATGCCTGTGTATTTCCAATGTCTTGATCTGAAGTCATGTTCAAGTTTTTTGGCCTTGTTCACATGGGGGTTGTGTTTCTCAGTGTTACTCTCTGTTGGATCTAATGTTTCTGATGTATCTTGTTGCTTTGTGCATGTTTCTTCTGATGTAGTCTGTGGTTTGCCACACCATTAATGAAAATGTTCAGGTCGTCTCTCTGGGCCCACCGTAATCTTCCCTTAAAAAAAAAAGGCATGTTCAAGTGTTTCCATTCTTGTGGCACAGTTCTGAGTTGAATTGCAAAAGAATAAAATGATACGGTTTTGTTGCAATCTGTAAACAATTGTAGGCACCATGTTCTTGTTCACGTATTTTTCTGGTTTTGTGTTGTATCTTATGAACCAGAGTTTGCCATCCTTTCCTGGTGGGATGATTGTTCTGTTCTTTGTTGCAGGATTTGTTGGCGATTCATTGAACCGTAATATGTTTGTCTCGTTGGTCTGCATGCTTAGGGGAGTAAGTGGAGATGTTCGCAAATGGCGTCCAGTTGGTGCAGACCGAGGTTTCACCTTTATACGATATAACTTCACTGTGGCATATCACAGGACAAATCTCTTGGTACGCTATGGTAGGTAAGAAGTGTCATTTGGATTATAACCCCACATACGGTTGTTTCATATATAGCTTGTTTGTTTTGTTATGTGAATTATCCTTCTGCATCTTGGGAGGTCTTGCTTGCTATTTCAGACTCCACGTGTAACTTTAGGGTCATTGAATGCTTCTTCCCCCAGTAAACCATTCATGTTGCTAGTTTTAGGTTACTGCCAAAGACATTCTCTTATCAGCTGACTATTTTTCTTTTGATTTCTCTATGTGATTCCTTGTCCTTTTTGCTATTCCCTATGGTATTTCATAACCTTTTCGCCATTGATAAAAGTTCGAATGACTCACATTGCAGGTGGTCAGCCAGTTCAAATGGTGGTCCTCTAGAGTCTCTTGGATACAAGCAGGGTTACAGAGTTGACGTGGATGTACCTGACCAAACATGGACAGATGCATCTCGTTTCCATGATATTCTTATCTTCAACACTGGGCATTGGTATGTGCACAGGGTCATAAACCAGATAAACAGCAATTTATGATGTCATGCCAAATTGTCAGCATGCTATGTTTAAAATTATCAGTGTGGTCAGTGAACAGTTCAACTACTTATGCTGCCTTTTTGTTGTTTCTCTTAACTTGACACTGAACTAGCTTTTTTTTTTTTGCAAATTTGTGTTGCTATTCTCAAGTTAAGTTATTATATTAGACAATAACAAGTATATTGATAGTCTGTACACATGATTTAATAGGTGCTACTGCTACTGAAATATTTTTCTTACCTTATTAGTGACAGAAGACACAGTATCGTTGCGAATTAGTCGATTGCCTTATATATTTCAGAGAGCATTGCTTGGTCACAACTAGACAGCTTCTGGATGCTTCAGCGAACTATTTCTTGTTGCTAACTAGACGAATCGGTGACGTAATGAGGACAAACTTATCACCTTTTCCACCCCTAATTTCCTGAACCTTTTTTCTTGTCTAAATGACTTAAAATTATTATTGTTGGTCATCTTGCTTAATCTATGTACATAGGTGGTGGGCCCCTTCAAAGTTTGATCCAACAGAGTCACCAATGCTGTTTTTTGAGAAGGGGAAACCAATTATACCTCCTTTACCTCCACCTGCAGGACTGGATTTGGCTCTTAAACACATGGTATGCAAATAGGCTTTTCTCAGGTTTCTGAAACTTCTTTCTCTATAGTATTTTTTTCCATGCTTGAACTCGTAGGTAACTGAATCAAGAGTTTGATGCATTGCCATGTGATCGATAGTCTACTTTATTTGTTTACCTTGAATCGTTTTAGTCAGCTTTTGTTAAAACTTGTCAGTTGTCACTATGTGCATTTGATCTGAATGGCCCTCTGTGACCTTTGTATGGCTAAGAGAATGAAAAGTTCTTATCGACTGACGTACCTCTGTGTATCATGGTGGTACTTACCTTTCTCATTGTTCTAATAACTAATTTTCATCAGATAACATTTGTGGACAAAGCCATGAGACCAAATCATGTGAAATTCTTCCGCACTCAGTCTCCTCGGCATTTTGAAGGTGGTGACTGGAATGAAGGTGGATCTTGCCAACGTAACCAGCCCTTGTCCTCCAAAGAGGTATTGAGATTGAAGTGGATTAAATTGCTGAAGTAACAATATTTTCTTTTCAACTTTTCGTGCATGCTGTCTGTATCTTCGAATATAATGCATATAGTCATGACATTGATCTGTGCAATTTGCTGAAATAATTACCTTTGCTATGTCAAGTGTTATTGGATATGATACAGTCGTAATATGAATAATGAGAAAATCCTTACTTTAAGATGATACAATTAGTGCTCCATAGCCCTGTTACTAAAATCATTTGCATAACAGTGGGTTAAGTTTGTTGACCATAGGCCCATCCATAGCTTTAACGTCCATTAATATCAGTGTCTGTGGTTCCATTACTGTTGTATTTGAACATAATATAGATGACTTGTACATCAGAATCAGAGAGATTGCATTCTATTTCCTATCATAAAGGGATAACAATCGATTATTCTGATTGCATTAATTTGGACGCCATGCTGAATTGCTACAATCATTATCAGCCGCTTACAATCATTTCAAGTGAGCTTCATGCCTAAGATAACCAACATTTATATGGTATCTAAAAGATTATGATCCAGTGTTTCATGTCATATCACATGCAATCATTGATGTCACGACCTCATTGAAAGTTGGCGCCTAGTATATTTCCACCATATCTATGCACTAACTGACAGATGAACTAATCCCATTTTATCAGATTGCATTTGAATTGAACTCGTCATCTTCTATTCTACCGAGGGATGGCTCTCGCCCCTTGCCCTCCCCCTCCCGGCGCTCCACCCCCCACCAGCCCCACGCCGGCGCCTACCCCTGGCCCGATGGCCACCCCCACGGCCGCATCCCTGGCGACTGCGGCCACCTCTTCCCTGCGAGCGTCGGTTTCCTCCCCCTCCTTGTCTTCTTCCACCGTGGCGCATACCAAAGGTCGTTCCAAGGAGCAGCGGTGGTCTGTCTCGAGCCCGACATCCTTGGCCGATGTGTCCTGCGCCGCCCCTTCCTACCTCGACGTCGCGTCGGCTGGAGCTGCACCCCGCCAGCACTGGTCTCCACCCCAGGCTGAAGTGCGCCCGCCTATTAGGATCGTCGTCAAGCAGCCCCCTGGCCAGGTCGTCCTACCCGCCGTCTCTGATGCGCAAGGGTGGCAGAGAGTCGAAAGCTGGCGTACCCGCAAAGCGCGCCTCCGAGAGCTTTGTACGAAGGCAAGGAGGCCAGTGCCGGCGGACTTGAGAGGCAAATGCTTTAATTGCTTCTCGCCAGCACATCGCGCCTTCGCTTACCGGGAGAAACCGCGGTGCTTCATCTGCAAAGTGCTGGGCCACCGCTCCTACGACTGTTCCGTGCGTTTCCCTCACGCGCGTCCTCAGAGCCGGCTGGAGTGGCGCTCGAAGCGCGGAGGAACGTCAGGCGAGGCGTCGGCCATGTCCGCTTCCCTTCCAGTGGACGCGCCAACCGGCGGTCGAGCGGCAGGTGATGACGAGGCCGCCCATAGTGAGCGCCCTCACCGTCGCCGACGGCGGGTCAGGCGTCGCCACGGCCCGAACCCTGCAGATCATGCAGGAAGAGGCGACTCCCCCTCCCCCGCCCCCAGTGGAAGACGCCGCCGGCACCGCCGACCCCATGACGGACCCCAACCCAGTTCCCAAGCCGCGATGAGTGATCGATCGTTCGACCAAGATGGCACAGGCCGAAGCAGAGCTGTCCAGGGCTCTTACGGTCTCGGTAATCGATGATTCGACAATGATTTCGGTTGACGTTCTGGCGGCTGAGCTAGCTCGCCGTTACAAACTCCCGTCTGAATCGTTCGAATTTCATCGATTGAGCCCCGACGACTACATCGTGGTGCTCCCTGATGAAGCTACTGCAGTGCAATCTACAATGAAGGCCGCCCTATGCGTATGGATCCACTCATGCTTTGTTTCCGCCGGTGGTCAAGGCTAAAGAACGCCGTCGGCACTGCCCTACTAGTTCTCTTTGATGTGGTGATCAGAGGCATTCCGGCTCATGCATGGGAGCTCGAAACAGCGGAACATTTGCTTGATGAGTGGTGCTGGGTGCGGAATCTCCATGCAGACACGGTGCATCGGCGAGACTGCTCATGCTTCCATCTCACGGCTTGGTGCTCCCGCCCAGAACTCATTCCGGCGGAGATGGACCTGGTGATCGTGGAACCCCCGGTGCAAGAAGAAGTCCCCCCGGTCAAGCGAGCTCTGGAGTACCCAATCAAGATCGAAGTGTCCATGCCTCAAGCAGCTCTGGCGGCTGGTGAACCCCCTTCTTTGCCACCGCGTAACCCCAATGGCGGCGGGCGGCAGTGCCGGCAACGTTCTAGCTCGCTGGAGTCAACTCAAGGGTCACGAGATGAAACCACGGCCAGTGGAACCGGACACCGCATCCCGGTGTGCGCCCGCCTCGGGCAACAGACTGGGGCCAATGATGCTGAAGAGGGACCCGAGGGGTCTATTGATGATCAGAATAATTCCGAGGCAAATTCTTCGCCTTCCCCAATCTCGATGGCGGTAATTGATGACTTGGCGGCACTAGTCATCATTTCGGCCGCGGGCGTCGAGGAACCAGCTCCAGGTTTCCTGGGCGACCTGTCGCTGTGGGAGGGCATGGTGATCACGGGTGCGACTCTAGAGCAGACTGTGCATAACGGGCCAGCCTATACTTCAGCACAGAAGAACACCAGAATGGACATGGGCCCATCGCAGGCTGATAACATCTCCCTTCAGGATCCGGTGGTGGCAGCTTTCAGTTTGTCCCCTATGGCTGCAGCGGTGAACCATGAGGTACATCCAGAGATTCTGACGAGGAATGCTGCTGATGTCAAAGTTCAGACAACGGCACAGGGCACTTCTGCCTTAGTCTCGACTCCATCAGCAAGCTCCGAACCACACGGTGCAGTGATGATCACAACCCCGCCCTCGACACACATGGCATCCGTGATTCCATCGGCCTCTACAACAAGCTTAGCAGCCGTGGCGCCTGTGACCCCGCTCTCCTCAAGCGTTGTAGTCGCGGCCATGGCAGCTCCCTCTCCCTCAACAAACGACGCGGAGATTGCACAAGCTCCTCCGCCCTCAACCAACTCCGGTGCCGTGGCGGCTGTGACTCCGTTCCAAGAGGGCGTAGTAGTCACGGCTACAACACCGAACAAGTGGGCACCCACACCACAACTGACTACATCTCTTGGCGAGCGACAACCTGAAGAAGACACCTTGCCGCAGCCGGTTGCATCTCCTTGCGACTGGAGACCGGCAGAAGATGTCTTGCCTGACGAACCTGAAGCTGATCAGATCGCTATAATCAACCAGGGTCTGACAGATAGAAGTTTCAGCTTCGTGTATTCTCGACACAACAGAGCGAAGCCTCCGGAGTCGCAGCCCTCACCAGCGGCAGAATTCATAAGACTTTATCCAAACCGGTGCAGGTGGTCCTTCCTACGTCTAAACCGGCTCGTCGTCAGAAGCAAGCTGCAACAACCTCCCACGCACCCAGAAGAAGCAGACGAATTGCCAAGCTTCCTCCAGAAGTTAATCACATAGCAGCCAGAACAGTGTGCCGACAGCTGGGGTTCTCTGACAATAATGGGGAAGTGTCCAAGGAATCCATGGACAAATATACTGAATTCTTCAGCAAGCCACTAAGTGCAGAACATGTAAGGGCCCTGGCGAGACTGCTTGGCAAGATCTTACCTGCTGAGCAACTGTCTCAAGACGTGGAAATGCTCACCCCGGCCTAACAGCCGCCTGTAATATTTTCCTTGGTCTCGTATTGTATCAATTGTGACAATGGATAATGCAAGTATTCTCATATGGAATGTGCAGGGATTGAATGACCGTGCACGTCGTGATAATTTACGAAAGATGGTTGACTCCTGTCGCCCGAGTATGGTGTGCATTTAGGAAACTAAACTGTCAGTTATCTCCAACTTTGATGTGGCTGGGATGTTGGGACAAGATTACAGACACTTTGTTTTCTTGCCTGCGCAAGGGACCCGTGGGGGGATTCTCACAGCTTGGAAAGATGGTCTGTTCTCGGCGGATCAATGGAGAGTGCATCGCCATTCAGTTTCGATCAAATTTACATCTGAAAACGGGACTGAACCTTGGTGGTTCACAGGTGTTTATGGCCCAAGTCAGGACAGTAAGAAAACCGCCTTCCTGGAGGAGCTCCGTGAGGTCCGGTCTCACTGCACGGGACCATGGATGGTGGCGGGGGACTATAACATGATTTACTCTGCTGAGGATATGAATAATGAGAATCTCAACAGAGCGTTGATGGGAAGATTCAGGAGGTTTGTTAACGACCATGAACTTAAGGAGATCCCTCTTATTGGAAGACGCTACACTTGGTCAAACGAGCGTGAAGCGCCGACATTGGTCAAGTTGGATCGGGTTTTCTGCACAGCTGAATGGGAAGCCCTCTTTCCGGACTGCATCTTACAGAGCCAGGCGACGGAGATCTCCGATCATTGCCTGCCGGTGTTAGGCCTCAAGGAAGGAGGGCATGGCATGAAACGGTTCCATTTTGAGAGCTTCTGGACTAAGCTACCTGGATTTCAGGATGTAGTTAAAGCCTCGTGGAACGAACCAATCTCTGCTACATGTGCTTTCGAACGGGTGTCCCTTAAACTGAAACGACTCACGCGGGCATTGCAGGCTTGGAGTCAGAAGCAGACAGGCCATATCAAAACACAGCATGCTTTGGCTAGGGAGATACTACACAGATTAGAAACAGCACAAGACACTAGACAGCTAACCTGGGAAGAGAACTGGTTGAGGGGAGAACTCAAGAAGCATTGCTTGGTTCTATCCTCGCTAGTACGAACAATTGCTCGATTGTGGTCTTGGATCAGGTTCCTAAAGGATGGGGACGCTAATACAGCTCTATTCAATAGAGCTGCCAGAATACGAAAACACAAAAATTTCATCCCGAAACTGTTGAAGGACAATCAGGTGGTTACTAATCAGAATGACAAACAGGAGGTGATGTATGACTACTTTGATGGGTTGCTGGGTACCGCACTCCCCAGAACGGAAACGCTTGATCTCTCCTTTTTCCACCGTAATGAGATTGACCTTTCAGCCTTGGATCAACCAATTACGGAAGATGAGGTATGGGAGACAATCAAGACCTTGCCGGCAGACAGAGCGCCGGGACCTGATGGCTACACCGGGCGATTTTATAAGGCTTGTTGGCCATTGATCAAAGCTGACTTCATGGCGGCGGTCTTGATCTTGCAGCAGGGGGACGCCCGGAAACTTTGGCTTCTCAACTCAGCGTATCTAACGCTCATCCCCAAGAAAACTGAGGCGCTGCGGCCTAGTGATTTCCGCCCCATAAGTCTCATTCACAGTTTCGCAAAGCTGATTACAAAAGTTCTTGCAAACAGGCTGGCACCATATCTCATCAATCTAGTTGCAACAAATCAGAGCGCGTTCATTCGAGGTCGTTGCATTCATGATAACTTTATCCTGATGCAGCAAACAATCAAACAACTCCACCGGCAAAAGGTACCAAGTCTGTTCCTTAAATTGGATATCTCAAAGGCCTTTGACTCAGTTTCTTGGGCATTTCTTCTTGAAGTTCTTTCGCACTTGGGTTTTGGGAATTCTTGGTGCAATTTGGTTTCCAATCTCTTAAAGACTACATCCACTCGCATTCTTGTTAACGGTGAACCGGGAGATACAATCAGACATCAACGAGGACTCCGTCAGGGAGATCCTCTTTCACCCATGTTGTTCATTTTGGTGATGGATGCTTTAAACAACCTCTTCATTAAAGCGAGTGACATAGGGCTGTTGCAACCCCTAGCTCACAGAAATGCTGCCCAGAGAATCTCTCTATATGCGGATGATGTGGCCCTCTTCATCCAGCCCACAGATTTTGAGATGACTCTCACTATGGACATCCTAGCAAAATTTGGCGAAGCATCTGGGCTGCATACGAATCTCCAAAAAAGTTGTGTCATACCTATCAGCTCTGAGCAAGACCAAGTGGATGTGATGACTGCAACATTGCCATGCACCCAAGCTAGCTTTCCTTGCACCTATTTGGGACTGCCAATCTCCAACAAGAACTTAAGGAAGGCTGATTTACTAGCTTGGGTGGAGAAAGTTGGAGATAGAGTACCAAAATGGAAGGCTGCTCTCATGAACATGGCCGGCAGGGTTGCATGGACGCGGTTTGTGCTCTCGGCAGTCCCTATTCATGTGCTTATAGCAATCAAGGTGCCAAAATGGTTCATAAAAGCCATCGATAAAATTCGGAGGGGCTTTGTGTGGACAGGCCGTGAGAATGTTAATGGAGGAGCTTGCCTAGTTGCATGGGAAAAAGTTCAGCGACCACTTGATCTAGGTGGTCTTGGCATCTTGAACCTGGAAGTCATGAGTTGGGCGTTGCAGATACGCTGGCTGTGGTTCCAAAAAACAGATCATGATAAAGTTTGGCACGGGCTCGACATTCAGGTACATCCAAATGCCATTGCCCTGTTCAACATTGCATTGGAGTCCCATGTAAGAAATGGCAGCAACACTCTTTTTTGGACTGACAAGTGGATCATGGGATGTTCCCTGTCTGACATTGCTCCAAATGTGGTGGAAAGGGTTCCAGCAAGAATACAGTCCTCACGATCAGTAGCAGAAGGGTTACAAAACGACAACTGGGCGGATGATATACAAGGGGGGCTATCATTGGTTGGTTTGTTTGAATACTTCCAACTATGGGATTCGATTGCTGAAATCCTGCTAACACAAGAAGAGGATATCCACATATGGAGGCTGGATGCTTCTGGACAGTATACATCAAAATTGGCCTACCGAGCTTACTTCAATGGAGCCACAACCTTTGAGCCTTGGCGACGACTGTGGAAATCTTGGGCGCCTCTCAAATGCAAAATCTTCATTTGGCTAGCAATCCGTAATAGATGCTGGACAGCTGACAGATTGGCAAGAAGAGGGCTCCCGCATCCGGAACAATGTCCTCTCTGTGATCAAGAGCAGGAGACAGTGCAACACTTATTGACTACATGCGTCCTGGCAAGAGAATTTTGGTCAAGCATCCTCTCTAAACTCAACCTTCTCCACAAAGTGCCTACCCTGAATGAAGTATCCTTTGCCAACTGGTGGAGAAGAGCAGTCAAGAGAGTGCCAAAAAAGATGAGGAAGGGTCTGAACACAGTGATCATCTTGGGAGCTTGGACCATTTGGAAGCATCGCAATGCCTGTGTATTCGATGGCGCTAGACCCTGCATCCAAACTCCGTTGAGGAATTTTGATAATGAACGTCACTTGTGGTGTATGGCAGGGGCAAAGGGCCTAAGGCGCCTTGCTTTGGGTCAAGTGTCGGAACCAGGTTAATCTCTGAGTTCTAGGAATAGGGGTCAGGTCTCAAAACAGAGTGAGTTGTTTACTAACAACCATCTATGTAAAACCCGTCCCTCATGGCTCGGCCCGGAGTGAGGTGACGTACTGTAAGGGGCCGGCCGTTTTCTCTCTATCAATACAATGATACGCAGCTCTCCTGCGTATTCGGAAAAAAAAAAAAGATTGCATTTACCTTGTTTTGTATGATGTTATTCAGTTGAATGGCTAAATATTTAAGTGTTGCTAACTTGCTATGCTACCACAGTCTGTTCAGTCTTTGTCCAAATTCCAAACATTTACTTATTTACTGCCTTACCATAAATGGTTAATATTCGGCATTTGCTATTTTGAGTCTGCTGATTTATTGAGATCAAACTTGTTTAGGTGGAAGAATTTTTCTCTCTGGACAATAACGGCACAAATGTGGAAGTGCGCTTGGTAAATCGACACTTGATGAAGGCTCTTGGGCAGTCTACTTTCAGAGTTCTGGACATCACTCGAATGAGCGAATTCAGAGCTGATGCTCATCCTTCAACAACTGGGGGAAAAAGGCATGATGATTGCATGCATTGGTGTTTGCCAGGGCCAACAGATACATGGAATGATTTGCTAGCAGCAAATCTTGAGGCAGTTAGGAGCTAGACGGAGAAGAGATTGAAAGGTTGGCTGAGTTCTAACCCTTCTTTTTGGCGATATGAGTGTGAAGGATCAATTCATTAGAACCATGGAGCTTTGTCCAGACTACCGAGCTGGTAATCATTGCAGCTTGTTTAAGAACGATAGACCATTCTTTCCACTGACATACTGGAGTACCTGGACCTTGTAAACTTAACCACAATGAAGAGTGTTGGTAGTATATAAATGCTAGAATAGATTGAGTTCATTTTGTTGTTTAAACACTGTTTTGTTTGGACTAAATTTAGTTAGGATTTGTTTGTAATAGAGTTATTCCGTTGTAAAGTTTTGGAGACTGTTTCAAAGTTTAACTGAGAACACATTCCACTGAAATAGTAATTTTTCAGAGGCCTCGTAAATGTCGGTAGCATTCTCTTCGCTGTTGAGTTTTGTTCAGGTGTTGCTACTTGTTAGCACCAGAAACATAGAGAAATTATTATGAGGAAATAAATCTAAGCCGATTGCCAATACGACACTGTAATGTGGCCACAAGCTTCTGACTTCGGTCCTACCACGGCCCAATATGCAATACCAATACATGAGCGAGTTGCTCACACGATCTTCCCCGACATGTGAGGGCGAGGCTATAACAAAACTAATGCCGACTTGGTTGACAATCTTTCTTTATTCGTTGCAAATTCCCCCCTCCCTTCATCTTCAAATGTTTACGATTTTGACAAATGTCATGGACAATTAGGAATAATTTGATTAAACTAGCACCTTCCCTACGTGCAAGCCATTGATATATCGAAGCGTACGTGTTGCTCCTCACGTCGTGTTTTGAAGCTGCTCCTACGTGCTTGCAAGTACGCCCAACCTAGCTATGAGAACAAGGAGAAGCTATAAAAGTAACCTGCAGCAGAGCAACCTCCAGGTCAATCATCCCTCGCAGGAACAGAAGCCTCAAACCGGCCCTTGCTGCACTCTCCAGCGACGAGCAAGATGAGGAAGCCAGCGGCTGTCTCCTTGGTACTCTCCCTCTCATTGTTTGTCCTCCTCCTCGGCGCCCCGGCGTCAGCAAATGGCTACGGCGGCGGCGGTGGAGGCAACAACAACGGTGACCACGACCAAGGCTATAACACGCGGCCGGCCTACGAGAAGCCGGTGGACGGCCTGAAGGCCGACTACTACAGCAAGTCGTGCCCGGAGATGGAGGCCATCGTCCAGAGGGCCGTGAGGAAGGCCGTGGACAAGGACTACACCCTTGCCCCCAGCCTCATTCGCCTCTTCTTCCACGACTTTGCCGTCCAGGTGCTTACCAAATTAATAAACCTGTCATATTTGTATAGACAGTTCTTTTACCTATTGGTTTTTGGAAAAAAAGCATTATGAATTTGATTGATTTCCTTTGGCGCGCAAATTAACAACAGGGCACCGACGCGTCGGTGCTGGTTGACGCGCCCGGGAGCGAGAAGTACGCGGACGCGAGCAAGACGCTGCGTGGGTTCGACCTGATCGAGGACATCAAGACGGAGCTGGAGAAGAAGTGCAAGCACACGGTATCCTGCGCCGACATCCTCACCGCCGCCGCCCGCGACGCGTCCACCGCCGTCGGCGTGCCCTACTGGTCGCTCCGGTACGGGCGCAAGGATGGCACCGAGTCGCGCGAGGACGAGGCCGACCGCTACGTGCCCATGGGCGGCGAGAGCGTCACCGACCTCATCGCCTTCTTCCAGTCCAACGGCCTCAACATCGTCGACCTCGTCGCCCTCTCCGGTAATGTTGCCATTGAAACGAATTCTAGTTTCTTCAGGCATTGTAACGATCCCCGTAATACAATGTCGTGCTCACAACACATACATGCCATTAACTATGATTGTTGCTGCAGGAGCTCACACGATCGGGCGCGCGACGTGCGGGTCGGTGAAGCCGGGCCTGTGCCAGCGCAAGAAGTCCGGCGCGGTGAACGCCCGGTACGCCGACTTCCTGACGCGCAAGTGCGCGGCGGGCGGGGACGACGAGTACGTGGAGCTCGACGGCGAGACGCCCACGGCTTTCGACAACCGGTACTACAAGAACCTGATGCGCGGGATGGGGCTGCTCCCCAGCGACCAGAAGATGCTGCACGACTCGCGCACGAGCCACTTCGTCACGGCCTTCGCCAACCAGCGGTCCGAGACCTTCACCCACCAGTTCGCGCAGTCCATGCGCCGCCTCAGCGAGGCGCAGGTGCTCACCGGCGACGAGGGCGTCGTCCGCCGCAAGTGCTCCGTCCTCGAATAGTTTGTTTGTTCTTGACATATATGTATCCGTCCATTGGTCTCAGCGAATGGGCGTGTTCATTCGGCGGGCTCTCAACAACCTTCCATTTTGGTTTCTTGGATCAGATTGAGAAGAATGGCTGTGTTTTTCTTTTTTCAAAATTTAACTCTTCTTGTTAATCTTTTTCTCTCTTATGTTTGTTCTGTAAGCTATTTGGTCATATATATATAGGCCCATCTTATTTGGCTCCGAAGCCATGTCTAATCATATTTCTTCGCCCTCCCGCATCTGTTAGAACTCTGAGATGATAACAAGTAAAATTATAAAAAACAAAGGGTACCACTTGAACATTCCATTTGCACTTCATCTTCATTGCCAATGAGTTGACAATGTTGGTGACACTATGGGAAAATCGTTTTTTGTCGAGTGTTTTTTTCGGGCACTCGTCAAAGATAGTCTTTGCTAGAGTGTCAATTAAAAAACATTCAGTAAAAAATGCTTTGCCGAATAAAAATACACTCGGTAAAAAAATACTTTATCGAGTGTTTTTATTTACACTCGGTAAAAAATCAATTTTTTTCTCTTCTACTCTTAAAATTTTTTATGCTCTACACATACAACATGTGTGACTCCATGTTAAAATTTGGTATTTTTTGTTATTGTTTGTTATATTTACTTAATTAATTACATTTAAAGCAATTTATTGAATAAAGTCAAATTTGAACTATAAGTGACTTAAATATAAGAATTTAATAAGTATAAAAATTATATTCATATTATTTAGCCCAATTAGAGACCTTACCCATGAAATAAAAATAAATTTGACATAAAGTCTGAAAATCATGTGTTCAAATGATTTTCAAATTTTAAAAAACTCAAATAAAGTCTAAAAACCATGAGATTTGTCATAATGTTATGTTATTACAAGTAGAAGTTACGATAAAAAATAGAGAAGGTTTCGCAGAGGTTGTCACATTCTTTGCTTACTAAACGAAGAATAATCTTAGAGTTGAGAATTAGTGGTTAAGATTTGAAGTCATATTGAAAATCAAATTTGAATTTGACTCCAAATTATTTTATATAGGTCATACATTACATAAATTGTATTATTTTAAAATTTGATTATTTTTGAAAGTTATTTGATATTATTAATTTTCTTTAGAAGTTCATAGAAAACTTTATTTGCCTAGTGTCTAACTTAACACTCCGTAAAGCAACTCTTTGCTGAGTGTATTATTCTTTACACTCGACAAAGAGGGTCTTTGCCGGTTTTTATAAAATATTCGGCAAAGAGGTAAATATATATAAAAAAATAGGGTCTAAACTCAAGTGATAGTGTGGTGCAATGGTAGGGAACTACTCATGCGAAGGAGAGGTTGAGGTTTGAATCCCACAGGACGCACTTTGCGCATAGTGCACGGAAAACCACAGGGACTTGCAAAAAAAACACCGGGACGGGTGGGCAGGGGGTCTAGGAGCAAAAAACCTATTTTATTAGGTTTTTTCGTGATTTATATTTTGTCGAGTATTTTTTTGACACCGGACAAAGTCTTCGTCGAGTGCATGATGAAAAACACTTGACAAAGAACGCTTTAGCGGCAGTTTTTTTGCCGAGTGCTCTTTGACACTCGGCAAAGGAGAGATTTCCCGTAGTGTGAGTTTCATCAACAAAAGGTTTTTTTAGATGGAAAATCATGTCCTTACTCATTTGCTTATTGCACTTCACCAACAATATAGGACGAATATAAGGAGACAGTGTGTGCATCCAATCATTCTCAACACTTCCCATACTATCTAAAGCCGCCAAAGCATGTGTCAGTTTATTACATATTCTACGATGATATTGAACCACAAAAGAAATAAAGTTCAGATTAAGCTAGGGGCGGAGCCACAAGAACAGGGGGGCTAGAGCGCCCCCCCCCCCCCAAGGTAAGCAAAAAGCTATGTTCCATGTTTTTTCTCTGAAAAACTAGTTTGACTATACAAATTTTAGTATAAAATTGGCACAAATCAACTCTTCTACCCTTAATTCTTTGTGTATTGTCTCTAGTACTGAAATTTTACATGTTTAGCTCTTCTTAGATAGCTTTTAAGACTTAATCATTCATTACTATCATCCCCCACCCCCACCCCCTCCCCCTTCCCTTGACATGATCCTAACTCTACCTGTGAACTAAGCAAACTTTTCTGCTCCATAACTAAAATCTCCCACGATACTTTCATTCAAATCATCTAACATTACTGCATGGTTGATTACCATTGCGGCGGTTTTCAGCACTATGTGTCAACCCCAAGGTTGATAGCTGCCTGTAGTCCTTGCAAACATGATGAGTGTACGGTGGCGAATCAAACACGTGCTTTGTTGAACAAGTGCCATGGCCAGCTGAGGCTGCATATGGTGATCATAACATTTGTTTTTGGTTGCCTATATAAGTATGATCTCTTCAACAAAGGACATATTTGGTTCGTTGGCCAAAGACCTCGGCTACCTCCAATCCACTACATCAAATGGTGGGTCCTGGCCTAGCCAGAGATTAACGACTATTTCTCTTGTCATCTGCTGGGTTGGCAGCCTGTTTCTATTGATTTGATCTGGCTAAGTGGGTTGTGCTTGTGCAGGCAACCAAAAATATGAATCTTGTCCTATGCTGGGTCAGGCTGGGAGATAACCAAGCAACCAAACACATCTTATAACTTCTATTTTGGTGATGAGAACATTTGTAAAATTATTTTTTTTAAAAAAAACTAAGCGTATCATCACCTGAACATTCGAATCATATTTTGCCTTCAGCACACGTAATGGTAGTGCGTTTCTTCGTTCAGCAAAAGGTTTTAAGACGCGGGATTTTCAATATAAAAATAGGCCTATAAATTATCGAATATAAGGAACCCATGGGCTAAATACTAATGCTGAAGGCACGAACACGGCTCATTTTTTCCTATTGCCATTTAGCACGTGATGAATGGTGAATGTAGGCACTCCTTCCGTCGGGTGAGAATGTGGCTGCCGGGCGACTTAAGTTTGGGCTTCGCCAGGACAGTCGCGCTCGACGCCTTGATTTGTGCAGTGGCGTACTCAGGCGTGGAGGCGGGCGGCACCAGTGCCACGTTCACGTCCGGGCAAAGAGTACTAGTTGGAATTGAAATTAATTTCTGACACAAATTACTACTTTTGAAATTACACGTTAATTAATTAGCAAAAAAAAAAGGAAACAACACAAAAAAAAGGGCAAACAGTAGTGTAGTCAGAAACAGAAGCGCCGCCGCCGTCGGCCCACACTCCATATCGGTCTCTCGGACCTCTCTCCGTTCCGGTTCCCACTCGGCCGTACTGCTGATCCAAGTCCCAACCCAAGAAGAAGCAGAGATCACCATAGGGAGTCCCCGTTTCAGACTGCACCCGTCCACGTCCACCTTGAATCCGCCTTCGCTCACCGCCGATGACGAGGACGCTGCTTCCGAGCACCCCCTTTTGGTGCTCCTCGAGTCGCAGGCCTACGTTACCAAGCACGAGAACGCGACCACCACGCCCACCGAGAGACCTGGGACGGCAAGCACATCCAGGTGACCATCTTCCCTCGCCGCCCGCCATGCGTCTACAGCCGCGACGACGCCGAGATCCCCGTGGAGCCGGAGATCCACGCCATGGAGGAAGACATTGCCGTCCTCCGCATCACCGTCAGCTGCCAGGAGGACGTGATGAAGAACATCGATTACTACGTCTACGAGGCCGCTGCTGACGGTGGGAAGCCGTCGCTGACAAGCAAGGCTCAAGCGTCCCCCCGGCCCCTACAACTCCTTTTACCAACATCAAGTCGGTGTCCTGCTCTACGAGACCAGCCGCCATTCCCACGGTGAAAGGTCCTACGTCATCTCGGCGCTCAAGGCGGTGCCCTGGGATAAGCAGAAGGAGTTCCCACCGGCAACTTTCATACTCTGTCCCTACAACTCCGAGGAGGGTTCTTGGACCTTCAACGCCGTCTCCTTGAACCAGCAGCAGGTGAACCAGTACAAACCGAGGTTCGAGCATGCCAACAGCAAGGTGATCGCAATCGGAGGAGATGCTCACACAGTGGGCTTCGTGGACCTTTTGGCGGGGTATCTTGTTCTGTGACCTCCCTGTCAACGGCGAAGCCATTCCCCCGCTTCGCTACCTCGAGTTACCATCACGAAGAAACCTGCTCCGTCACGATATCGATGCACGTCTTGCTCGGGACATTGTGGTAGTCAAGGATCAGCTCAAATTCATCGAGCTGAAGTCCCACTGGAAGAAGAGCAACATGTGTAGAGGTCAGTCGTATGAAGACGGCTGGATGCATGGCTACCACATGGAGCACACCGACCGATTACTTCACTGGTTATTGGTGCGAGGAACACATAGTGGATACGAAAAATATGAACTTCAAGGACGATCCGTACCTCCGATTCCTGCCTAAAGTGCTAAATGATGAAGACATGGTCTTGCCTCCGTTCAAGAGGATCAATGTATGCCAACCGACCTTCGGGCTGCAGGACGACGATGACATTCTTTACTTTATGACCAAGGTCAACCGTCAAGATGAAAATGGGTGGATAGTTTTTAGATAATGGAAAAAATCCGGCCTTTTGTAGTTGCATACAGCCAAAACGTAACTCCTTATTACAGCATGAGGCGCTTGAAGCGCGTCGACATAATTGAAGCAGATGAAGCAAAAGAAATTAATAAGGAAGGCTATGCCGCAATGGCCACCCATATGTTGAGAATATGTTCATGGCGACCACCTCCACAGCGCGACATGCTTCGATAAACGCTTCTCTGTGTATTTCCTTCTATAATATTCTCTAAAAACAACACCAGTACGCCGCTTTGAAAACCACCTGCATCAATAAGATTACCGGTTTCTTATCAAAAATAATATCATTCCTACACAGCCATATCGATCATAAGACTGTCCGCACTGGCTACTGCATGCCGTCCGGTACCCCGGCCTCCAGTACTGGATGCAAGAACCTAGGAGTACTGGAGGCTGGGGTACCGGATGGCATGCAGTCCGCTTGCTTCCCATCCGGCATTTTCAGTGGATTGGAGGAGGCGCGCTATCGGCATGGGGCCCACGCGCCCTCCCAACCGCCCCTGTCGGTGCAAGGAAAAGGAGACCCAGCCATCGAGCTCGAGCCCAGATCCGAAGGAGGTGCCGACGACCCAGCCCAGATTCGGAGGAGGGGGGCGGCGTGGAGCTCATCGCCGTCGCTTGGAGGAGGCCGGAGGAGGGCGGCGGAGCTCGGCGCGGCGTGGAGGAGGGGCAAGGGCGGCGGAGCTCGGCGGAGCATGGAGGAGGGGCGAGGGCGGCGGAGCTTGGCGTGACGCGCGCAGTGGAGGAGGAGGCCCGACGGCAGTGAAGCTCGGCGCGGCCGCGCGCGGTGGAGGAGGAGGCCCGACGGCGACGGCGTGCGGGGAGGATTAGGTGGGCCTCGCCGCCGCCGCCGGTTCCCGACGGCAGCGGCGCGATGGAGGCGTTTCCCGGCGGCGGCGGCGCGCAGGGTGCTCGCGCAGAGGAAGAAGACAACAGAGAGATTTGGGCGGAAAGAGAGAGAAGGAAGGAAGGAGAAAAGAGAGAGTAGAGGCTGACGTGCAGGGTTTACGAAGAGTAGTTGGGATAGAGGATGGTATATAGACTGTCACGGGTGCAGAGAAAATTGATATAGAGGAAGAAATATTGCTGACTAGGATAAAAGATTCTTTTTAGAGGATAAAAATAGAGTATCACGAGTACGGAGAGTCTAACATGGCTGCCACCTCAACACAGATCAATCTTTTTTCTTTGCCTCCCTTCGTGTTTAGCCAGTTCCTATTGATGTGGTTAGTATTAAGCGATCTTTGTAAACCAGTAGCAATGGTAAAGATCCGTCAAACATTTTAGACAATATGGCATTCAAAGAAGAGATGTTGAAGAAAATGGGTGGACAGTTGCCATCGAGATGAACTCAAAATCATTGAAAGGAGTTGTGCCGTTTACTGAAGCAAGAAACATATGCATCCCCTTCATTTACATGCACAGCAGAATATCCAAATATCTGCCGTAGGCTGCTCGAGGCAATGGTCTTAGTTCTTACAAGACCAGTGTCCGTTTATAAGGTCTTAAATTCTGACTAAGTTGTGCATGTTCAGTGGGTCTCTTTTCTGAATATATAAGTTGTTCTGTTCTGTTTGGAGCATGATGGCGTCTGGATGGATTGAATGCTGCACTTGATGGAAGTATTCCTTTTTAATAGTTATAAATTGCAAATGGACCTGAATATTGACTTCTTAGGTATCAACGCAACTAGTAGTAGCTTGAGTGATTTAACTAAAAAGTGACAGTTGAGTCATGACTGATGCACGTATTGCAGCAGTGGTTGTGGAAAGAAGGATCTAGGATCAATATCATTGTCTTAACATAAGATAACAGATACTAATAGGTACGAAAGCTATTATAACAAATCACACTTATGAAGTAAAAAAAAAGCATCTATGTCTAACATATGGTTGGAACGTAGCCATCCATAGTTATTGTGAGTATGAGTATCATTGAAACATTTTAACAACGAGCTCCCTATTCAAAACAGCTAATTAGGAAAAAAAAGATTACCTCTATATAAATTTGTTGGACAACAATAATCCTCGCTCCATTATTAGCATATATACAACCGTAAACACATTCCTGGACTGCGTGCACAGTGCCTCTGCTTTCCGATTGCCGGGCGTGGGGAGGCACGCTGCGTGCCGCGACCGGGGAGGCGGGGCCCGGGCCGGCGATGCTGCCCAACCTCGCGGGGCAGAAAGGGAACAAACCCAACCCAAAGTGCGCACCACCTTTCTGCTCGATCGCATCGTCGCGTGCTAATAAGCCTACTGTTCTTTTTCTTGTGTGGCCCCAGCCGGCGGCATTCCATATCTCGCATCGGAACGATGGCTACGTTCCAACCACATGCGTTTTGCTCATCTCCCCAGTAGCCAGCAACTAACCTGACTTTCGATTAAAAAACGTTTGAGGCATCGATTACCTAGTCTTAATTGGTTGGTGGATTTGTTTTGGATAAAGCCCCAGCGAGGGCCCGAGGCAGAGTACTTTCTGCTTAAGATGCACACACGCAATCTATGCCCTGTTTGGAGAGATGGAGCTTGTCCGGGAGCTGATGATCTTGGGAATCTAGCATTCTTGCAAACTAATTATTCAGAGAACTTTGTAAAAGTGACTAAGTGAGCCCTACCGTCATTTTAAATTAGAGTTTTGTGGAATTTAGTCATTGATGTGTCTCGTTTTGTTTGGCATATAATTAGTATCGAATCAAAATTATGCAAGAAACAAAGATCAAGGAGGCGACTTTGAATCTAGATGAAGCCATCACAATTCACCCTGCACAAAAGCATTTCCCTGCACAAAATTTTTTGCTGATATTTCCCTATCCTGAAAAATAAGCAAAGTCATATTGGCGCAGGACGCAGGATACATTGCATGCAAGTCCAAGGAGGGTGATCTTTCACAAGATCGGGGATCTGAATCCGGCCGGTCCAATTGTTGAACTTGAACATGTAGGTATATGAGAAATAAGGGATTTGCTAATTTTTAATTAACTAAAAATTTAGTCAATTTACAATCATCATTTTAAGTCATCGGAGCTAGCCAACCGTTTATAGTTATTATATAAATAATCTTATAAAAAAATTAAAATATAAAGTAATAAATTATTGACCGAAAGTTTTAAGTCAATTGAAGGCTAGAAAATATGAAAAAATAACGCTACCTTGACTTGAAAACTGACACCACTCGATTGTTGTATTGTGTGTCATTGGACTTGGATGACACACCTAGCTCGATCAGACAGCTTAACACAAGTAATAGATATTCCTCTTGAAAAAGAAGAAGAAATAAAATCCTTGACAGGAATTGCTAAGCTCTGAATGGGATAAACTCCATGAAATCAGAGGAGGAGAAGCATACATATGGGAAAATGCAATGTCGAAGACATCGGCCCGGGAAGGCATCTTTGTTCTACCGTTTGATTTGCTTTGTGATTCGTGCAATTAGGATCCATGTTTGCATGTGAGGGGTGAGAGACTACAAATCGCTGAGATGAGCGGTCGAGGACGTGCCTTCCCAGAAAAAGAATTTTAACTCTCCATATATGCAGTGACGAAGCTAGATTTAGAGAATTCTGATGCCTCGCCTTTAGATGTGCATAGTTTTCAGACAATATTATGTTCAATCAGTGCAATTAACAAGAACAAACGGCTTTGGACCCTGGTGCGTGTGCACCCCGGTGCTTGAATCTGGCGAATACATGTGTGCATCGCCAATGATACGATTCATGTGGGATTGTAGCGGCTACCTCTCAAAATCCTTGTAAAAACATGCACAAGCATGAATATGTGAACATAATTTCCATTTGTAAAAGCGATCACAGGTTCCTATCCAGGTGGTACTTTTCCCTTATATGAAAGGACCTTTTGCATATCTGGACAAAAAATAGCAAATACAAATAGCAGCCACTGGATAAGTGTGTCGGTCGCTTGCACAAATGGACTATGCACCTAATGCATATCCTCGTTGAATTACTTGAATAGACGCCAAGATCCATGGAGTTGGAATAACTCTATAGGCGCAAAAACCAACAGAGAGAAAACGGCAAGTATCCTATCCTCCATGTGACTAACCTTCTCTTCCGGTCAATGCCACTAGTGCTGGTCTGAGTGAGAGAAGTGTACGCGGCTGATGTGATCAATATGTTTCTGGAAGATAGCACATGTCCTTTGTCCACTCTGCTTTTTATTCCCCCTCCCCTTAAACACCGCACTTGTCAGTTTTCAAGGAAAAAAAAATACCGACTTGGCACTCCCATCTATCGTAAAGTAGGAAATGAGCATTCTTTTGACTCTGTATAGACATTTTTCTCTACTGCCAAACATGATTTATCAATCGCATTGATTAGCAGTATCTTCACGTTTATCTACTCGCACAGCTCCACAACTACACATGAATCTCACAAGCTTACGAGCTGAAAATGGACAGTATTTTTCTGATCTGAAGGCTTTCATTCATGGCCACCCAACCGTATGCAATGTGGACGCGCGTGATGTGATGCTGCATGGACACTCAATACGCAGAGGTTCACCGTGATCGCCACGTAGAAACGACGTGCCCGTCCTTACAAGCACTCGTGTTAGGATCAGAGAAATCGGGCGGTTGAAGAAAGGCTTGTTGGAAGATGGACTACCTGCAGTATGAACTGGACTGCCACGTATCCTGCGCTACAATGAACACCCGTGGTTCGTGAACCATTGGTGGCAGTGACATTATTTAACACAGCTTTCGTATGTTTTCAACTTGGACATGTATACGCATACATGGCAGCAGCAACAGGGACAACTATTTCACCTGCCTCGATCAAGAACTGACACGAACTCGTTTGTAAAGAGAGTGAGAGAGATAGGGAAAGTGAGCTGATCGCTGTACAGTCCATTCATTCAATTGCTTCTACGTAAACCTTCCGGCCAGTTTTCTTTTTCTCTTCTTCTATACTTAAAAAAATCACCCCCCCCCCCATTTGCCTCTATTTCCTACAGAAAGGTTATCCAAAAGAGAATAGTATTGTGTGCTCCCTTTTTAATCTTTTCACCAGTAGAGTGGTATGCACAGCATAAATGAGTAAACGTGCACGTTTGAAGTAAATATAGTTTGGTCTCTTTGGAACATGGAGTTTTTTGTTTGTGAATCATGTGAAAATAGAATGGATCCATGCAATTTTTTTGCTAGGCCCTATTTTCCCAGTAAAAAATATTGATTCAAAAAGGAGAGACATTCTCTTATCCATCTTTTTTTATATCCTTTTTGAGATTGAGCAAAGACGATAGACAACATTCTTAATTTAAGAACCTGCATGATAATGATGATCAGACCAGCGGCCACATAGATCCCGCTTTAGTACTCTTTCGAAATGCTCAACCTATATATACTTTGAATCATTTTTTAGTACATCTACAATAAACATCTGGCCTTCGATTGCACGTATAAATAAAACCGCCGGTGCGCGTAAAAGGTGGGGCAGAGGATTCAAACGACATCATGCTTCTGGATCTTGACCAGAAAGTGGGATAAAAGGAGATTGGTTCGAGCAGTGTTCTTTCCTAACGCCTAGCTAGAAAAATCCATTCCTAGATTCTAATACTCCGTGTTTTCATCTCCTAGTGCTTTCAAGCTGGAGCTATCGCGAGTCGTGAAAAAGGCACCGTGAACGCGGCATCTATGCTCTGCTCTATGCATGTGTGCACGTAGATAGATGGCCGCGACTAAACGGAAGAACCTTTTTTTTTTTTTTGCCAGGTTCCTGTTGGCCGTTGCACGAAACGGCGGCGTGGTTAGGGCCGGATCCAGGCATCATTCTGTGGCTCCTGATCACTTTCGGACCTCCTAGTTTTCCTCTTCCAATATCGTCGTATCTGCGACTATGCGAGCACCCATCGATCCGGCCGGGTCTGTTTTGGTGGCGTCTGTTCGTACTCGTGCAGGCACCAGCAGTACGAGCGATGGAGCGAGTAACAGATAACCGTGCATGCGAGTAGTGTCGGTAGAATGCTTTACGTGGCGCACGAGAACGCCAGAGCAGGCCCCGGAGCATTTACATCGCGCGTGAGTGCCACCGGATTTATCGATCGTTTCCACATAAATACCTTTGCTACTACTACCTCTCTTCGAGTTTCACTTTCCAAATTCAAACTCTTTTTAGTTGTGCGCGCATCGACCGAGTTTCAAAAATCGAAATCGTCTTGGCTCGAAACAGAAGTCCTCTGTCTTGGGTGGTACCACAGGCCGACCGGACTGCGTGTGTCAAAGGTAGCAGAAGTGGTTGAAGCAGTTGCCTCATAAATGTCTCTGATGTCTGATCACGGTACGGAACTACTACAGATGTCGAAGAATATAAGTATTTTTAGATTTGATTAAAATTAAATAATTTTAATTTTAATTATTAATAGAGAAAAAATTATAATAATTGATTAAATATAAAAGATGTTGTTAGATTTATCTTAAAAACAATTATTATAATATATAATTTTTTATATTTATAACTATTTATTTTTAAAGATATTATCAATTAAAGTCTAAAATATTTGACTTTAACTAAAACTAGAAATACTTATATTCTTGGACGGAGGAAGTATCTAACTGGAGCGTTCTTGATGGTTCAAGTAAGCACACTACTCCGTCCATTTCAAAGCATGTACGGCGTGTGATTGAAGAGAGGAATGCTCACCTTGACTAGGAGTACTGATTTACTAGTGATTTCTACTGTTATTTCCGTTTATTGTCGAACAAAACATCATAGAAAAGTAATTTTAAATATGCATTAAATAGTGTTGTAACTTCAAATCTGAATTTAAATGCTTACAAATTCGTAGACAGAAATATGCTTGTATTTTAAGAAAATGGAACTAATATTGCCTCAACGTAAAATGTCAAAGAGATAAATCCTTCGGATGTTTATTGGAATGCTAGTATTTCTACTGTTTCATAAGTTCATATCATATTATTGTATATTACGTTAATACAAGATGTGGGGATGGGGGCGGGGATCCAAAACGTATATAAAAGAAAAGTAAACAAATGAATGGCATGATGCAACCATTTAGTCCCCTCAACGTCTATTTAATTAGAAATTAGAATAACAAGTTTCTGTTTCTCCCAAACAACGAAGAAATATATGATATTTCCTGGGTCCCTTTCAAAGGACTTTGCAGTAAGGTTTAATCTATGCTTTAGAAAGTCCTGAAATAGCCAAACATTTTCGTATGAGCTACCTAACGGCTTGTTCCGGTCGGGAAAGAGAAATGATCGAGGGAAAGTCAGAGAATTTTTATACTACAATACTAGGCACATATGGGCACATCGGTGTAGTTGTTGCTGCTGGGCTCAAGGACTGAACTGGTCGAGACTCGCGACCTGACCGGATGTGTACGTGTATACGGCAGGAGTCCCGCACCGACTAATACGTACGTTTTAGGTGAAGCCTTGACCTGTGAACTACCGCTCCCACAATTCAGTAGCACAACAAGTCTCAGTGCGTGTGGTGTGCAGGATCGTTATTTTATTTTTTTTTGGATTTTGCATGTGATTTATTTTACAACTGCTTCGTATGAACAACAACTAGTAGCTAAACAGAGGCTTCGTCCAGGTCGATGATGACTCGTATGTCGTATCTCGTATGGTCGAGGAGCTTCGTCCAGGTGTACCTTGACTGCGCACGTGGTCGGTTACCGTCTGGATTAATCTTCCTTTGCGTTAATGCAATGGAAAGCGGCGTTTTCGGGGGATTAATTACCGGCAGCAGCGCTTCAATTTCACTCGAGCCACGTCAGCAGCCGCTTTGATTTTGGCATGTACAATTACGTATGGTAACGTACCTCATACGGCGAGCGTACGTAGATACGCTCAAAGATATACATGGAGAGATTGGCACGCAAAGCCAAAAAGCCTGTGCGTGAGCTTTGCTCCTGACCGAGCACGACGCAGAGCGGGGGCAGACGTGCAGGTCTCAGCTGGAAATACCGTTGCTTGGGGAGACGCGAAAGGCGTTCCCACCAACTTTCGAGGCGACTTGTAGCAGCAGTACTAGGGCGTTACATTCTCGGCGAAAGCGAGAGCACGGCGTAGATTACGCAGCCGTGAGGAGGAAAATCGCGAATTGTACGCACGGCGCGACGCCACGGAATCACCGCGCGGGGCAGGGGGAAACGCCGAGCCGAGCGGGTTAAGGAGGACGTGGAAATCAAATCAACCCGGACCCCGCCGCAACGTTTCGCTCCCCCCGACGCCTAAACTTAGCAGCAGCCCCAGAGCAAATGAGCAACGGCACACGGCGCCGTTTCTCTCATCGGTCCCCGTTCCCCTCCACGAAAGTCGCGAGCGCGCCAAGACCGAGAAGGCCGCGCCCCCGGTTATATCTAAGCACCGCACACGCGTCCGCCCGCGGCCACTGGCCTCTCTCTCTCTCTCTCCTTCCTTCCTTCCTTCCCGTTTCGGCCTCCGGCCATGGCCTCTTCGGTGGCCGCCATGCCGCACGAGTCCGCATCATGGAGGGACCCCTCCCGCCCCACCCCCTCCGCCCGGGGATTCTTCAACATCCTCGTCCCCACGCCGAACCAGCAGCAGCCATCCTTCACCTCCTCCTCCTCCGCCGATGCCTCGTCGACGGCCTCCGCCACCAGCGCGCCGACGCCGCGCGGACGCAGGCGCCAGATCCTCGACCGGTGGGCGGCGGCAGCGGCCGCGGCCGTCACGGCGGCGCCCGCGCCGCGCCGCGCCAGGGACGCCGAGCTCTCCGCGCTCGCCTCCGCCACGCGTCCCGTGGCGGCCCGCGCCGCCGTGTTCCGGGAGCCCTCGCCGGCGCCATCCGACGCGTCCTCGTGCGCGGCGCCCGAGCTGCCACCCGCCGGCCCGCGCGCGTCCTCGCTCATCCAGCGCTGGCGCGAGATCGAGGCCGTCGGGCCCGCCACGCCGCGCGACGCGCCCTCGGCCTCCGACTCCGAGGGCGGCGGCTCCCCGCGCGGCCGCGTCGGGTGCATCGTCAAGAAGCTCAGCGGCACGTCGTCGCTCCCGGAAGACGAGCTGCTGGACGACGCCGCCGGTCTCTCCCTCTCGCAGTCCGCGCCGCCCTCGCCCGCGCCAGTGCGCGGCGGCGGCGGGATCGTCATCAACGGCCCGCGCCCGCCGCAGCTCGTCGTGCGGACGGTGCGCGGCCGCCGCGCCATGGAGGAGCTCGTCGCCGCCATGGCCCACCGCCGGAGGCGCGAGGTGGCCGCGCTCGCGGAGAGGCGCGTCGTCTCAAGGTTCGGGCACAAGGGCAGGATCCAGGTAAACATCACATCACATCGAATCCCTCGCTCGCATTGTCGCCGCTACCACACGCATTGCGCATTTGGATCGACTTTACTGCTACCGGCGTCGTCAATCATGAATTAGTGTACTTTTTTCATTTATTAGTCGTAATAATCAGTGGGATATTGTTCTGTTTCTGGATCGAGAATTTGCTAGTATAGTTATTTAAAGCGAGCCGAACAAATGAAAACGTGAGCTGTTGGTTTTGACGCTCTACATGGGCCCGGGTCAGAGTTTGGTAGATCGGGTTCCCCAACTGGCGTTGCTGATCAATGTCATGTGCAGGTTCCATTATCGCGCTTTGTTTCGGCAGGTTCGTTAGCGAGTCGAAATAAACTGATATCAAATAAATTTGAGAAGAGTTAAAAACTTTGACTGCTAAATGTGTAAAAATGATGGGCGTTTTGGTTTTATTCATTTCCGATGTGAAGTGGCTCTGTTTTTTTCTTCCAATCCAAATGAAACAAAAAAGAATCTGTGGCTCTCGTGTCAGTATAAACTGAAATGAAATGAATCGAACAAATCTTAATTTTGGCTGCTATATGTGTAAAGCGATATGTGTTTTGGTCTTATTTATTTCTGATGAGAAGTGGCTCTGGTTTTTCTTCAAATCCAAAAGAAAGTTTTTTTTAAAAAAAAAGTTGTGACCCTCTTGTAAGTGTAGAAAGTTCCACCAAAAGATCCATATTAGTATATCGTTTTGTGGCTCTATGGCCGTACTTCACTTTAACAGCTCCGCTAGGTAACTTGAGGTACCTGTGTCATTATTTATTGTGAACAAAAAAGGTAATGATTAAGAAGATGCAAATTCAACATTGTACTTTGCAAGTGACCACAGATAACTGTGAGTGCTGCAGTAATCAGTGTTCCAATCAAAGACTGGTTTTCTGGCTCTACATATCTAGTGGATAAGATGTCTTGAGCGAATAACATCTTTTGTTTGTCTGGTTCATCAGAAACAGACACCTTACATTGACGTGGATGCTGCACGATTGTGGTCAAGAGGGCTCATGAAACATACCTCATGCTTTCACTGTAGCTTGCAAGACTAGGATATCATGTAGCTGTGGTAAATAAATATGAGTTATGGCTTTGCGGTTTGCTAAGGGGCAGTACAATGCAAATTTCAACTATTCTTAATGCCATTGTCTTTTAAGGTTGGCGTAGTTGTTACCTCCGTACCTACAATTACCTGGAGCACTTTTGGTTCTTTACTCCAACGAATATTGATGTTCACGGTACCTAGGAAAGCTGAATTGCCAGGAATATTAGTGTGTGGGTTCATCGATACCTTTAGAAGCAGTTAGATTAGATCTTGTTTCGGAAATACTGGGCGAGTATTTTGTTTACTTGAGGTCAACATTGTTCTTAACTTTCATGCGAAAGATTATTCTTTCCTCAAAGGAAAGATAAGTAATTAAAGAATAGTGATCCACTGATGCTGGAACAATCTGAATGTAAAACTGTATCCACCTGATGTGGGATAACGGATAAATTATTTTATTTACCAATAAAGAGTATCATAATCATTAATGTGACTGCATATTGACATGTGTGTATTTTTAAGTATATATTTGTCAAACTAGGATATACAGGCAGTGGGATTTCACTGCAGCAGCATTTTAAATGGTCTGGGGTTTTTTTACATTGTAATAGTATTTTTTTAACCACATTTGTGGAGTGTTCCACTATACCTGATCATTGATCACACCTTGCAGTCCATGCTTCGTTTGAGGTTATTGCGCCAGGGAGGTACGGTTGAGGATGATGTCTGTACTCTTCTGAGATCAGTCAGGCCACAGCAACCAAAACATGTGCTCGAGGATAATACCATGAGGTATTATCACAATCTTCGATAACAATCCTCCATCATAGATGAATCGAGTCCATATAGGTTTCTCGTACATGCTGACCTTTCTGTTTCTTAGATTAAGCAAAATAGTTAACTATTGTTATAATATAGCAAAAATGAGTAAGAAACTAATTAACTCTAAATGTCATAGCTTCTTAGAGCTAATTTTGCATCTCCGATTAATGGACAGG
This sequence comes from Eleusine indica, assembly GCA_030378355.1. NCBI lineage: Eukaryota > Viridiplantae > Streptophyta > Magnoliopsida > Poales > Poaceae > Eleusine > Eleusine indica. Next base: position 35,965,331 of record CM059500.1, read on the forward strand.
AACAACGGCAGGAAATCTGATCCAAGAGAAGCAAACAATTGCAATCAACATAATAATGGGTAAGTTATCTTGAACAACTTACATAGAGCATGTTAGTCGTATTTAACTATTTGTAGTTTTATTATTGTTAAGTGATGCTTAATCTTAAATATGTTTTCAGCAATTGCGGTGCTGATGAACAACAACGTGATGATAGAGTTTCAACTGAGGAAAAACCTATCGGGGTATCTGTTGAGGGTCTTGTTAGCTCTGATAATTCAGGAAATCTGCAGTGTGATGAGGTGATGAAGACTAATAGAAATCAGTGCCAGAAAGATTGTGCAAGCTTTGGTGTTCACAGTCAGAAATATTCTCAAGCATCAAGCTTTGCAAGGTACGATGACAATAGTACTGTTGATGACAACCCATATGTGGAAGATGTCTCCCCAAGCACAACAAGCACATTGCGTGAATTAGAAACTCCATCATCCAGAGGTGATAATTTACGAGAAGACAACCAAAGCCTCAATGAATCATGGGAAGAGAGAGGATTATGGATAACAAGTCTTGGTTGGCCTGCACCAATTGATTCAATGAGTCCGGATAGCTGGCATCAGGATGCAATGGGTGATATTGAGAATCACAGCCAGATTGAATTCAATGATCGCCCTTGGATAGACTCCCCAAACTCGTGGAGGTCATTATGTGTTACCACACAGTTAGACTGCCGTGCTTTGTCCCGCAATGCTGACATTTGCAACCTTCTTGAAAGGTAACTCACATTCGGTCTGTCTTATTGTTTTGCCCACCATACCTGTAAAATAAGATACATGTTACTGCCACATCAATTCTCTTATGGAGTGTACTGGAGAGATGTGAACGTCCAATGCTGCTTTAATGAGTTTATTGCTAATATAATATTACCTTATGATCAGTAGCTTTGTTCAAATATCAAAATCATTTTACCATCGTATTTGGCTGGTTATCATTAAGTTTATAACTTTGCATATGCTAGACCTTTTTATACTTTTAACTGTACTGAGTCGAGACATGACATATCTCTTTATTCCCTGCAGCAAAAAGGTTTCAAAGTCTCTTGAGAGTGACTTTAGTAATAAAATGAACCATCTCCTGCGAACTGTCCTACACAAACAAAGACAACAACGGATTATGGAAGATTTTGGAGGATACTATGATGAACCCATGTATTGGAGACAGAATGATCAGATCCAGAATACTGAGAATGAGGTATCTGCACCGTGTCCTTTAGATCCTGTCTCACATCTTGCAGCCCATCAACAAGAGAGCTGGCAGCATTCTTCATTTGGAAGCCAACATCATGATAACCAGAACTTCCTTGTAAGTGGACTGTTGCTGAGAGTTATGTTTTCTTCTCTAAGGCATCTGCTGTGGAAAGTTCATATTCTTACTACTAAATTTTCTGTTGCAGGAAATGGAGGTCAGGGTAAGGGGTGAAATGTCCCAGATTCATCATGAAATATATGAACTACGGAAGTTGGTGGAAAGTTGTATTGCATCCCAAGTAAAGATGCAGCACTCCATTAAAGAAGAGGTGTGCTGTGCACTTCGTGAGGCAGGTGAGTTGTGATGCAATTTTTTAAGCTATAAATTTACTCCATAGTACATATATCAATTTAGTTTCCACATAGGAAGTTAGGAATATGCAAACTATTACACAGATCCTCAGTCTATTCACCGTGAGATGTTACATCTGACTTTGAAGGCAACACTCTCTCTCGCCGCCGCCCCCCCCCCCCCCCCCCCCCCCCCCCCCCCCCCCCCGCCTTTTTTTTTTGAGCTGGCAATGCAAGTGAACGTTGCCTTAAAAGACCAGCCAGATGTGGTCTCAAGAAACGCACTACATCTGTGTTTGGGGTGACTGTTTTGAAAGACTTGCTCTAGCCTTTGAAGCAAAACTATGTGCCAGCCGCACTCCTGTCGCTCAAATCTTAGCCTTTACGAACTCAACGCTGCATATCTTCTAGGCTTTGCATGGCCCCTTTTGACGCTTTGCTGAATTAACTGATTCAGCAATGAAGACTACAGGCTTTCTTTTCTAGTGACGCACTCTGCACTACTACCATCTTAGTTGCACTTTATTTGTAATAATAGATGGGGACCTTTGTGCTCACTTTTCGTTTGTCTGATGCCATTTCAACAGGGTTGATGCCAAGCCAACACAACAGCACGACAAAAAAGGCTAGTTGCTGCATCTGTCAAACAATGCAGGTTGACTCTCTACTTTACAGGTAATGATTTGTAGGGATAGATCATGTACTTGGCTCACTTTAGTCGACAAGTCATATTTTATTTCTTACTGTGACTTGTGAGTAGCAAGACCTTTTCTCATGTAAGGAATGCACAACGGTTTGTGGAGTAGCAACCTGCTAACTGAGATCCTTATGATCCTCACAGATGTGGACATATGTGCACCTGTTTCAACTGTGCCGACCAGCTGAAATCGAGCCGCAGGAGCTGTCCCATCTGTCAATCTCCAATCGACGATGTAGTCCGTGCGCAGATGAATTTTTGAGACTTAGGATTAGGAAAGAAAAAAATAGTCGGCAACTCCCAGCTTTAGACGTGGAGTCTGTGAAGCCCTGGTTTTGTGGTGGCTTCGTACCGTTTGTTAACCATCACTAAAGATATACGGCGTAGTTCTTCGAGAAATGTAAATATGGTTTTTGCGCAAGAGCTGTGTGCGTGTATTGCCCGAACGGGAAATTGAGTTCTAATCAAAATGCTGATCCTTCTTCTGATAATCCTCCTGTCTGATTCTGAGTCGTATGTTGTGTTTGCCACAGCGCGCGTTATTCATGGCGGTAATGTATTGTTTCAGCTTCTGCAGAGAATGGAACTCACAAAATTGCGAGAATGGCTCATGTTTTGTCCATTGATAGGAGTATACATAATACATATACACTGAAATGAAGTTTTGGAACGCCTACAGATTCAGCATGAAGTACGGAAAGACTTGAGAAAACTGAACTGGGATTCGATAAACTCCAGAGTTTGGCTTTAATCAGTCATGGGATTTGTGAGCTTACAATCAGGTTTCAGATTTAGATTGTTGCTTTTTTTTTTGAGGAAAAGATTTAGATTGTTGCTGGTAACATCAAAATGAAGTATGGCCAGACGCAGTGATGCGTATCAGCCATTAATCTAAGGTTAAACCAGCTTAGATTAGCCATGAAGAGTCCACCGAAATTCCTGCCAAATCCCCGGCGCGTGATGATGCTCGACGTGGACAGCGAGGACGTTCAGGGCGGCGCGGGCGATCTCGACTTCAAGGAGACCCGCGCGGCCGAGATCCTGCCGGACGACGCCCTCCCTAGCGACGGCCGCGGCGCCGCCTCCCCGGCGCCACTATTATCCGCCAGCCTCTTCTTGAGCACGCTCCTCCGGATGATGTCGCGGTCGAACACGAACGCGGCGCATACGGGCAGGTCGGCCTCGTCGTCGCCGCCCAGGTCGACGAGCTCCAGCGGAAGCAGGTCAAAGCGGGACGAGTAGGACTCGACCTCGCCGCCGTCCAGGTCCAGGTCGTTCCCCCACGACGACGTGGACAGCGACCCACAGTCGAACCGCTCGAGCGACGCGGCCACCGACACCGTGCTCTGCCGCGCCGCCGTGCCTGCCTGGTCGACGACGGCGGCGTACTGGTGGTACCGCTTCTCTTTCTCCGCGGCGGCGGCGTACTGGTGTTGCTGCTTCTCCGCGGTGGCGACGCGGCCGAAAGCGACCGACGATGACGACGAGCGCGCCGGCGGTGGCGGTCTGCCGGTCCTCCTGGACGACAGCCCCGGCACGTACATGCAGCAGCTGAAGGGCGCGTCCCCGGCGGCGCGCCGCCCCGCCTTGCCGTTCTTGCCGTTGCCGCGCGCGTTGGGGAACGAGTAGACGGCGGAGTCGTCGTCGCCGGCGGCAGAGATCAGCGGGACGTCGCTGCCCCACCGCTGCGGCTCGCTTGCCTTCCGCCCCGACGACGAGAGGGCGACGTCGAACGTCGCGCCGTCCGCCGGCTCGTCCCCGGACTTGCGCCGGTCTCCCGTCGTCGCAACCGCCGCGGAGGGCGCCGCCTGCTGCGGCGGAGACGCCACGTGGTCGTCCCATCCTCCGGTGGCCTCGGCGAGGGCGTTCAGCCGGCCTGCGATCGACACGCGCGGGGACGACGCGGCGGAGGCCGATGGCGCGCCGAACCGGGCCGGCGAGACGTGCGGGTCGGCGACGGAGACGGACGGGATGGGCAGCGGCCCGTCGAGGTCGAGCCGGGAGAACTGCCGGAGCGAGAAGGGGTCCACCGCGATGTCCCTCTCCGCCGGCTCGTTCGGCTGCTCCTGCTGCTGCCACTGGAAGGCCTGGACCTGCCGCATCGCGTCTCTCGACATGAGCACGTTTGCCTTGGCGAAGGAGGAGAGTGGACCGGAGATTCGTCTGAAGCAAGGTGGTGGCGATCGGGTTCTGACTTCTGACGCTGAGTGGATGGCACGCCCGTGCGTGCGCGTTAGTAGTGGCCGCGGCGTTCGTGCGTGCCCACTCTTCTTCACTTCGCCTTGGCGCGCAGTATTCAATTGCTCGCGAGGGAGGTTGACGTGGTCAACGACGGCTCACCCGTGCCGTACTGGGCCGGCATCTGCGAGGTTTTCCTTTGTAAATTGCTTTGCATCCTCTTCGTCATGGGCCCATCGTAAGTTTCCTCGGAACTGGGCTTCAACATAAGTTCAACAACATGATGCCCACTACTGCAGTAGGTCCTATCCAATGTGCCAGTCTGTGTAGTGTAGGTTAATCTCTTCTTTTGCTTTGTAAGCTACTACTTGCAAATTCAATAGCATGGAAAAGTTCAACAACAACTAAGCGGCTCTACAATTCAATCGGCTAAATGTGTTAAACCTTATCTGACCTAGGCTAGCATCTAGTGAGACAATCACGTGGATTCAATGGGTCTCTGGTTCTGAATCTAGAGAGAGAGAGAGAGAGAGAGAGAGAGAGAGAGGGAGAGAGTGAGTTACCTGGATTGTTGAACGGAGGAGCGGGTGCTGTTGCCGTGGTGAGGGCCAGGGCCGATGAGGAGCTGGCGGCGGTGTCGGTCCCGGACATGTCATCGGCGAGGATGAAGTTGAGGGCCTCGACGACGTGTTGAAGAAGAGGAGAGGGAGGTCGTCGGTGTCGAAGGCCTTCGGATCTCCACCGGCACTGGCCCGGGACGGCGGCGAGATCGGGCGTCATGACGGCGGCGGGTCTTCCCATCGCTGGCTGCACCCCTCCTTGGATTGGATTAGGGTTTGTGGGAGAGACTAGTGACGTCGGTCAACTTGGGTATCCGTGCCCCGACGTCTCCCCCTTTTATGTGCGCAGTACGACGGGGGCCCACCAACCAGAGGAGGGTTGGAGCGCCCCCGATCAGGACGCGATCTAACTTTGGGCCGTTGGGCCCAACGTTGAGATCTACTATTATTCTCCCCCTAGATCTCACTTTATTATTACTTTATATTTTCTATTTCATCACGGATTTACATATAGAGCATATTTTATCATCACAGCTAAACGTCGATAGATTGAACAGCTATCATACACATCCCTGTTCAAAAACAGATATATTTCTTTGGGCCCGAAGTCCAAAATCATAAGACTTTCCTTAATTCCATATCGGCTACGTGCTCCTTGAACACGCTGAGCGGTAGGCCTTTCGTGAGCGGATCCGTAAGCATTCTTTCAACCCTTATATGCTCGAGACTTATAGTATGATTCTGGACTTTATTTTTAACAATATAGTACTTTATATCAATGTGCTTGCCAGCACCACTGAACTGATTGTTGTGAGCATACATTACTGCTGGTTCATTATCACAATATAACTTTAGTGGTCTCTCAATACTGTCAACCACTCTTAATCCGGGTATAAATTTCTTTAGCCAGTTGACCTGCCCCGTGGCCTCATAACATGCTATAAACTAAGCATACGTGGTAGACCCTGTCGTGATTGTCTGCTTGGAGCTTTTTTATGAAATGGCTCCTCTTGCCAGGGTAAACATATATCTCGATGTAGATTTCGTGTTATCTGTTGCAAAGTCTGAATCAGAATACCCCACTTAGAGTGAATCTAATCTTCTGCATACCAACATGAGGCCTTTTGTTCCTTGCAAATATAGCAAGACTTTTTTTATCAACTTCCAGTGCTCAGGGCCTAGATTACTCTGAAATCTGCCAAGTAACCCGGTAACAAACGCTAAGTCAGGGCGTGTACATACTTGCGCATACTGCAAGCTTCCCACAGCCGAAGCATATGGTTTCATTTTCATATCATCGAGCTCGTACTTATTCTTGGGTTTTTGCCAATCCCCAAATCTTTCACCCTTGACTATAGGAGCAGGTGTGGCACTGCATTTGTGCATGTTGAATTTCTTCAACACCTTTTCTATATACGTCTTTTGAGACAGTCCTAATGCATATTTTCTTCTATCTCGGTGAATCTCAATGCCCAAAACATATGATGCTTCATCAAGATCTTTCATGTTTCAAAGTTTGAGGACAAGAATTTCTTTATTTCTTGTAGTAGGCTGATATCACTACTGGCTAGTAGAATATCATCCACATATAAAACTAGAAAAATGAATTTTCCATTCTTGAACTTTGCATAGATGCAATTGTCCTCAACATTTGCTTTAAATCCATTTTTTTTATTGTTCCATCAAACTTCAAGTACCACTGTCTTGAAGCTTGCTTTAATCTATAAATGGATCTCTTTAAACGACACCCCATCTTTTCTTTTCCTTCCACAACAAAACCTTTCGGTTGTGCCATGTAAACTCTTTCTTCTAAATCCTCATTTAAAAAATGCCATTTTTACATCCATTTGATGTAATTCTAAGTCGTAATGCGCCACTAGTGTCATTATAATTCTAAAAGAATCTTTACAAGAGACTAGAGAAAATGTCTCATTGTAATCAATTCCTTCTCTTTGCGTAAAGCCTTTAGCCATAAGTCATGCCTTAAACTTTTCTATATTCCCTCTAGAGTCATATTTAATCTTGTAGACCCATTTACAGCCTACTGTTTTGGCTCCTTTAGGAATTTCTTCTAAGTCCCAAACTTCATTGAGACTCACTGATTTCATTTCATCTTTCATGGCCTCCAACCATTTAGATGAGTGAGCACTTCTCATGGATTCTTCATATGAGGTGGGGTCATCCTCCATATGACATTCTTCTGTATTATACAGTTCATAGTCAGCTGGTATTACTGACTTTCTAGCTCTTTGAGACCTCCTAGGGGCCTCTTCATTTGGCATAATCTCTGGTTGAGGCTCTTGAGAAGCCTGCTCTTCTGGCACATCATTTGTGTGTGGCTGTTGCTGCTCCCCTTCATCAGTGGCAGGTTCCTCTTATACCACAGATGGAGTGACAACACGTGTTGGCGCTGCAACGTCAGACATAACAGGCTCAACATCAACAGGCAGTGAGAAGAAAGGTTCTTGACTCATAGAATTAGGTACATATACCCGCTTCTCCTCAAGATCGATCTCTCGAGCTACCATGCCCCCCCTAACCATTTCGTCCTCTAAAAAGACGGCATGTCTTGTTTCTACAAACTTCATGTATCTATCTGAGCAGTAGAAACGGAAACCTTTAGACCTTTCTGGGTAGCCAATAAAATGGCAACTCATTGTCTTGGGATCTAACTTTCCAAGACTTGGGTTGAAGATCTTAGCCTCTGCAGGACTCCCCCACACCCGGAGGTGTTCCAGCGAAGGCACTCTTCCAGTCCATTATTCATACGGTGTTTTGGGCACCGATTTACTTGGAACTCTATTGAGAATATGAATAGCGGTTTTTAATGCCTCTATCCATAAGCTCACTGGCAGTGTGGAGTAGCTCATCATGCTGCGCACCATATCCATCAAGATACGGTTACGCCTTTCGGTTACTCCATTCTGCTGTGGTTTGTCCGGTGTAGAATACTGGGCTACTATACCATTTTCTTGTAGGAACCTAGCAAAAGGTCCTGGGACTTGTCCATAAGGCGTATGCCTCCCGTAGTACTCCCCACCACGGTCGGACCTTACAACTTTAATCTTTAAATCATGTTGATTTTCTACTTCTGTTTTAAATGTCTTGAATTTATCCAATGCTTCTGATCTTTCTTTGATTGGATAAATGTAACCACAGCGGGAGTAATCATCTGTGAATGTTATAAACGAGTCATAACCATCCATACTCTTGACGGGAAAAGGACCACAAATATCCGTATGAATGATCTCTAATATTCTCGTGCTTCTTTTTGTGTCTTTCTTGATTTTCTTTATGTATTTTCCTTTAATGCACTCAATACATTATTCTAAGTCTGTGAACTCCAATGGAGGAAGAATTTTATTCTTTACAAGTCTCTCAATTCTCCCCCTCGAAATATGGCCTAAGCGACAATGCCATAATTTTGATGAGACGCTTGGAGTTCTCTTTCTTTTCTTGTTAACTTTAGTCAACGAGGACGTAGGGCCATTCATATCATGTACATTATTATTTATATCATGTATCGCATTCACATTATCATCAAGTGATAATAAATAAAGCTTATCTTGTAAAGACGCAAAACCAATGCATTCATTATTGAATATAAGTTCACATTTGCCATTACCAAAATGACAATCATAACCATCATAATCAAGACGCGATACACTTATTAAGTTTCTTTGTAATGAAGATATATAAAAGACATCATGAAGCCTAAGAATAAAGCCATCTCTAAGCTCTAGGTGAAGATCCCCTATAACTTCAACTTTGGCTTCTACTCTATTAGCCACTCTTATCGAACCTTCGTCTCTTCCCATGGTTCTCATTGTACGGAACCCCTGTAAACAATTTGCAACATGAATAGTCGCTCCTGAATCAATCCACCATGTGGATCTAGAATAATTAACATACAAGGATTCATTTATAAATGTAATAATGTTCTCACCATTTCTTTGTATGAACAGCTTCATCCAGTCAGGACAATTCTTCTTGTAGTGTCCTTTCTGGTTGCAGTGGAGGTATGTGTCCTTGTCCACTATAACATGTCCCTGCTGAGGCCTATGCTGCTGCTTGCCCATAGGATTAGAGTAAAAGACCGGTTTTTTTTCTGCTTGCCCTTGTTCTTATTGTCTTTTATATAGTGGACAGAACCATCATGCTTGTCCTTGAATCTATCCTCCTCTTGGACACTGTTGGCAATAAGCTGCTCAAAAGTCCATTTTTCTGGGTTCATGTTATAGTTGGAAATAAAGTTGTCAAACTGAGGTGGTAAGGACAACAACACAAAATGAACCAGGAGGTCTTCTTGAATCGTTAGATTCACAGTTTTTAGCTTTGCAGCCAAACTGTTCATCTTCAGAATGTGCTTCCTTATGCCACCACCAGTGTACTTTTCATTCACCAGTTGATCATCTGTGTGGCATAAGTCTTGGAAGACTCAGTAAACTGGTTTTCCACCCTCTGGAGATAGCCCTTTACTGTGTCTTTATTCTGGATTGAGCCTATGATAGCGGGCTCAATCGTGTTCTTGACAAGTGCCAAACACTTCTTGTTGTCAAGAACTCATTTTCTCTGCTCAAGTTGAACTCGAGCTCTTTTGGGAACATCATTCCTCTATCTCTTTTGCCAAGAAGCATTTGTTTCTTCTGTGCCTCTGACAAGCTGAGGAGGCTTTATGAGACATGAGATAGTCACTACCCAGTCCATCCCACCTATAACAAAGGCAAGATCAATCTTTCTCTTCCACTCCCCATAATTGTCCCCTTTCAATATTGGAATCTGGGGAAGGAAAGCCATCATGGTTACTCCTGAAATTAACCATGAAAAATAAGAACAAAAATAACATATAAATTACTAACATGCTATGTATTAAAACGTACATCACCGTTGGGTAGAATATAGGCATAATACATAAACCATCATGATATGACATTGCAATTTAACAACGTTGGTCAGAAAAATTACAATGACATATAATCTGAAAAATTAATGCTCCTAAAATTAAATTCTCCCGTTGATTCGAAATTTAATTTTAGAAAACATCAATTTTATCAATAATCATTAATTCTATAATCTTGCAGCGGAAACATAGCATAAAACATGTATAAACAGTAGCAAAAACTTCTTAATTTATCCTCTAGAAAAATAATATCGTTGGTTCATATTTTAACAGAGGCAAATTCATCAATCTTTAAATTAAATTCTGATCAAATTTAACTCAAAAACAGTCAAAATACAATCAGATGCTACTGTACACAGCACTGTGGTTTCAGCCCAAAACGGCCCAAAACTTTCTTTGCGCGCGCCCATACACGCGCGGCCATTTTGGCCCAACTTGACCCACTCGCGCGCGCGATGACGCAACCCATAGCGACGCAGGCGCTCGCGTAGCTCTGTTTCGGCCCAGCTCACGAACGCGCATGAAACCGATGGCCTGGCCCAGCCAAGCTGCCCTCATGCCCGCCTCCATCCTGGAGATGGACGACCAGGCGCGCTTCTCGGTGTGAACAAAAACGGTGTCGTGTCGCGGGCTCCCCCGAACCCTAGCCTCATTTCCCCTCTTCCTCGCCTCTTCTCCCTTCTTCTCTGCTCCCGACGACGAGCGACGGTGAGCGCGAGTGGCGAGGCGGCCTGAGCCATCGGCGGAGCATGTGGCGAAGAAGGACGGCGCCGCCATGAGCCCTCTCGCCGGTGCACGCGTTCACCCATGGGTGAGCGCGCCGTCGTCAAGCGGCCTTGCGATGGCGCTCCGACGCCTCTGTCCCGAATGCCGACGAGCGGCGAGCAGCGATGAGCGAGGAGATCGAGTAAGAGACCAGCCTCTGCTCCTATGGTTCTGAAACCCTAACCCTAGGGTTAGGTTTTGGGGGGTTCGGGTTTCTCTCTTTTTGATTTTCTTTGGCCGATCCAAAAGGAAAACGACCTATGTGCTCAACTAGATCTAGCGCAAACTTGGCTCTGATGCCAATGTTAAACCTTATCTGACCTAGGCTAGCATCTAGTGAGGCAATCATGTGGATTCAATGGGTTTCTGGTACTGGATCTAGAGAGAGAGAGAGAGAGAGAGAGAGAGAGTGAGTTACTTGGATTGTTGAACGGAGGAGCGGGTGTTGTTGTCGTGGTGAGGGCCAGGGCCGATGAGGAGCTGGCGGCGGCGTCGGTCCCGGACATGTCATCGGCGAGGATGAAGTCGAGGGCCTCGACGACGTGTTGAGGAAGAGGAGAGGGAGGTCTCGGTGTCGAAGGCCTTCGGGTCTCCACCGACACTAGCCCGGGACGGCGGCAAGATCGGGTGTGGTGACGGTGGCGGGTCTTCTCGTCGCTGGCTGTGCCCCTCCTTCGATCGGATTAGGGTTTGTGGGAGAGACTAGTGGCGTCGATCAACTTGGGTATCCGTGCCCTGACGTCTCTCCTCTTTTATGTGTGCAGTGCGATAGGGATCCACCAACCAAAGGAGAGTTGGAGCGCCCTCGATCAGGACGCGATCCTACTAACAAAATGTAGCACTAATAAGGTCTATAGCGGGTAATAGCTTGATACCTTGGCTTAAGCCTGGACCTAGAATTATGATAGTGCAGCTCACGAAACAGTGTCATATGTACATTTGTTTCGGTTTTACACTTGAGTGGAGATTTATAGTCCGTTTTATATACAAAAATGTTAGTTGTACCCCTTATTCTATTGCCCCATCATGTTGTTTCGAAACTCAAATTGCCTTTTAAACAAATAAGGTTTTCATGTGATATTAAATTAAAAGGTTGCCTTAATTAAAGATAACGTAGCAAAACGGTGATATGAAATTAAAAGGTTGCCTCAAATTTAAAGGAACTGCAAAACAGAGGAAACCAACAAGTATCATTTCATGACCATGTGGAAGAGCACAACCACGTGTTGTATCGTACAGAAATAATGATGCGCTTAATAATCCCATCACAGTGGTCAGCGGGAAATATCTCCAACAGTTACATTTTTTTTTTTGACACGTCCGACAGTTACATGGCGCAATGCAACATGGGCTATGGAAGAGAATGGATGGGTCAAATTATGAAGGCCCTACATATCATTTCTCTTTTTTCTCCTCGAGTTCTAATAGTGGCAGAACACAATTGACTTTGGGAATATTTTTTCGTGGTCCAGTTTCATGATTGCGAAGGGTACGATGTGGTTCTGAACTCTGCCCTACTGCATGATTGATTGATAACCGGAGAGTTGACAGGTAGAAAACGACCCAAGTCCTACTGCATGATAAATGTAAAAGCAGTGGCTTTCATCCATCTACTCCTAGATTCTAGAACGTGTGATCATGTTTTGCACGTTTTTCCTTTTAGTAGGCAGAAACGAATTTGTCTGCAGAGTTCACACATTTGTCCAGAGCATCGTTCCCCCAAGTTGCCACTGGACAGATCATAGCCTAATTGGTTGATAAAGTATCCCATCTTATCCATCCACGTCTGGCCGATATTATAATGGCTCTATATGGTTGCACTTTGCAGCGACAATCTTGTAGTGTAAGGCGCTTTTGCTTTTGTTGTATCTGAATTCCTGCAGAAGCAGGAACGAAAATTTACAATCTTCTTGCTGAAGCCTGCAGATCTACACGGATTGCTGGATTTCAAAAAATAAAGTATGCAGAAAATAAAGCATGAATTAGCAGGAAATGTTATTACCTGGAGAAAACCTGTTTGCGAAAGACGTTCGTTTCTCATGATGAGAGCAGTGTGTATTGCCGCTTGCCAACAAACCCTCATATAGTCACACTGTCATCCAAATCAAAGGAAAAAAAAAAAAGCTTTTGCATCAGGCCATTTAAGTGTTTTTTAAGTTAGCCTTTTGGGTCTACGGAGAGCGATGGTGCACGAGCTGCACAAGGCCGCAAAAATACACAGCAAAGTCGCCGTCGCCGGAGCTGTTAGCTGTACGTGTACACATTGCAGTGGATTTTGATCGGACGGTCAGAATAATGTACTGGCGGTTGCAAGGTCAAGATCCGAGCTGGCAGTCTGGCTGACCGAGCACTCACACAGCTCACCAACCAGTAACCTGCTGGAGTGACAGGTGGCGGTGCAGGTGAGCTAGCAAGGGGGCACGCTAATATAAGAATTGGGGGAAGGTTATCCTGTGATCCTAGTAGAAAATGACACTACCGAGCTCTAATAATTCAGGGTTAGGCTTTTGGCATCATCTGCTTCTTTGGGTGAAGTGACTAGAAATGAATCAATTATCAAGAGATTAGGGCGATACTGTTTCATGATTAATGGAATCTCATTTCCACTTCACCACACAGAAAAAGGGGTAAGTTTTATAAAGCCTCCAATAATTAAGTTGCATGTACTTATTTTGAATTCTTCTATAAATCATTTTTGAGTACTATCCACGCGAATGTTGCATCCTTATAAGTCTTGTTTTTATGTCACTTTTGAGTTGTAATTCACACCTTTCAACTTGTGATAGTATGTTGTTATTATTTAACTAATCTTTTTACATTATCAACACAACAATAGCCAATAGCGGCGGGTCATACACTACTTTAGAGGCGGGTTCACTGTACCGCCGCTACGTTAATGTAGCTAAAAAAAAGTTTTTAGCGGTGGACATCCTGTTGTCGAAACAAACCGAGCTATGAAGAGAATACTAGCGGCGGGTGACATCTTCACCCGCCGCTACGCATAAATCTAAAAAAAATAATAATAATAAAGTGGGCCCCACCCAACACCGCCACCAGCCCTGTCGCCGCTGTCGTAGATCCGCCGCCGCGGGAGGTGGAGGACGCCGTCGAGGGAGGGCCAAGCCAAGGGAGGGCCAATCCGAGGGAGGTGGAGGACGCCGTCGAGGGATGATCCGCCGCCGCCCGCTCGTGAGGGGGCCGGATCCACCGCCGCCTGCCCATGAGGGGGCCGGATCGGCCATCGCCCGGATGCGAGGGGCCAAGATCCACCGCCACCCGGACTCGATGGGGACGGATCGGCCGCCCGACCGCCCCGAGGGGGACGGATCCACCACGTCGGTCGGAAGGAAGGCGACTCGGAGGGAGAGAGAAGGGGCGCCGCCCTGGGCCGCCGCCACCGCCTCCATTGGTAGGGGGAGGCCGTAACGGCCCCGCCGCCCGGAGAGGAGGCCGTCGCACGCCCTTGGGTCGAGCAGCCGTGCCGGATCTGCGCCGGCCGGTCGGCCTCACCCGCCGCTCCTCCGGGCCAGATCTGCACCGCGTTGGCCGGAAAGAAGGTGGCTCAGAGGGAGAGAGAAGGAGCGGCGACCGCTGAGGGAGGAAGGGGCGTCGCTCGGGTCCTCCACCACCCGGAGAGGAGAGACGACCGGAGAGGAGGCGGCGTGGACAGAGTGAGAGGGGAGGGAGGGGCCGCGTGGGGAGAGAGAGGAGGCAAGCAACAGCGGATGAGGGGGTGGAGTGTGGGGAGAGAGAATCGGTGGGTTGGGGTGTGGAGTAAACCCTAGCCAGTTTATATAGGATTTCTTATTTACTTGGATTGAATTGGGTCAGATGTAACCCATTAGCAGCGGTTCACAATGTGAACCACCTCTAAAAAAGATTTTTAGCTGCCGTTCGTATTCTGAACCACCTCTAAAATTATTTTTAGCGGTGGTTTATATCCTGAACCGCCTTTAAACATGGTAGAGCATTTTTAGCTGCGGGGTTCTTTTAATCCGCCACTACTTGAATTTTTTTACCGCCGCTAAAAATTATTTTTGTGGTAGTGCAACATCATACTTATGGTTTCATCTCAACATATTCTTCACCTTCATCTTAAAACATTTTTCTGCATGCAATTATTATGCACAATCTATTCAAAACCAAGCCTTCCGGAAAGAAAAATGTCTCAGTTGACCTGTTCAAGACTTCTATTCACTGATATTTGCATGTTCCAGAACATGCCTTCACCAAACCCCTCATCAATAATCCCGCTTTTGTTCTATTTAGCAGGTAGATCCACGCACGAATTAGCTACGATTGACTTTGTTTCTATCTTCTTCCATACTCAAAACTCCAATTTCACATATTTGCAGAAGAAAAAGATTTGTTGGATCCTTAATCCAGATTCTTTCTCCATTTTAGCTTTGGTTACCTGATGAACTTGAAAATGGTACAGGCATACGATGAAACATGTGGAGAGATATTTTTTGAAATGAAAGAAATTACAATCCTGATAGTGGCTAAAATGGAGTGAACAGTGGCAAAACCAACCAAGAATGTAGGTGGCAAATACAAGTCCAACTTGAGAGAAAATTCATAGAATTTTTGGAGCCCCTCGTATGTAATTTCATAAATAGTTTAAGAGTTTTTTATTAAATTATTTTTATATTATATTGAAATAAAATCGATGTTATACTTTATTTATCTTATAAATTCTAACGCTAACATATATATTAGAGTTGGAGCTGTGCTAATTAAACAAAGATATGATTGGATCATGTTTCCTTGGCCAAAAACCTACCTGCTTCTCTAGTTTCATGACATGAATTCATATGTTAAGGATTAATTAGGATGGCTATTTTCTATTTTACTCGTATTAAATTCTTTTACATGCAAACATCAATTAACGCTTTTGGCGAGTTGTTTACTATAATCTCGATATAGTCATCACTAATCAATAATAATATACTAATCCACATTAATTATACTCAAAGTTATTCACAAATTATCCACTATTAGTATATTAACACTTATAAATACTAATTATTTAATTTTATATCTTAATTATTATAGAATATACTTAAATATCACTAATTTTTTTACTATTAAGCATGATTAGGAAAGATGGATGGTTTTGTCTCACCAATTCTAAGGGATGTATTCATCCAACATATGGAGAGAATATTCCTGTGAGGATTATCCTTCTGCTTGACGCTCAATCAAACAACTCTAAAAGAAGATGACACCATCCCATCATTCATGATTCCTCCAACCAAACACATCCTTCATAGATGGACATCTAGGTGCAAACAAGTCTAGAGTAAAAAAATGTCAATAGCACATCCTGATTCCAATATACCTAAAACATCAATAATTCTGAAACCTCGTGGAGTACCAATTACCATAATCATTGAATTAGTAATATCATGATTTTATTTAAGAAGAAAAAAAGTATTAAACTATATATGAATCACGGAGGTCGTGTTTTCTTCTAGATTTCATTATTTTCTATCATAGAAGTACTATAGATGGTTGGCAGTTTACACACAAGGAGGATGAGACTTTGAAAATACCCAAGGTAATTAGCTCTAAATCCTTCTTAATTACCCTGCACTTTTACTAGCAATCATCAACATGTAATTAAGCTTAAGCCTGGCACCCCTGAACCACAAAGTTTGGCTTCGCCCATGCCTAGAACCATCCTTTTCAAAATGAAAAGAGAGAAACTGGTTTCTGACAGTCACAACATTGCTATGTCGTTGCTTATAAATCTATTAATTACTACCATTTCAGCATGATATTTTTGGAGGAACTTAATTACACACTGCTTGCATATTTTTTTTAAAAAAATTATACGACTACTTTCTGATGTCGAGAAATGATAGTTGGACGTCTACTTTGCACACAAGAAACAAGCATCAAGCTTTGGGAAAACAAGAGAAAACATTTGCAAGGTTTGTAAGATGAAGATATCAGCCGCTACAAAAAAGAAAAGTTTTCCTGATTTTGGAAAAATTTCTCTACAATTTATTAATTGAGCTATGATCGTTCACTTCGTTTCCACAAAGTTAGAGATTGAATCCAAGTTGGTTTTATACCTTTCATATTAAGCACTGATTTTTAAAAATCATAACTCCCGCGTCTGGAGTCCAAATGAAACAAACTCAGATTCTATCTTGTAGCTCTCAAAAGGTTCTACAACTTTGATATTAAATGGATTCACAGATTCGAAAGTTTTTGTGTCCAAATATACGATGTAAAAATATCTGTTTCAATTCGGACTCCTCTACGTCCGTCTCCTTGCGAATCCTATATCTCATAGCTCCCGAGTCCAAATAATATGATGCATATATGTTCCGGAAAGCTCTCGACGAGATCTACAACTTTCATAGTCACACTTTTTCCATTGGAGCACGTCTTGAAGTCCAAAACTGCGATGCAATATAGTGCTGTTTCTGGACTGCGTAAATTATTTTTTTCTTTTAGATAAACCTTCTAAAAATTCTTAGTTATTGAGTCACGATCTTGGCCTTGCATGTTGGGTTTTATGTACGTACAGAGGTATCTTGTGGGTGTCATGGGCTTGTGAGAAGCCCGGAGTCAGGCTTCATATCGCTACTTCTCATCTTTGAACCTTTTTTAGTGTTATTTCATCTAATTCTGCAATATCTCAAACAACACTATATGTCGAAATCGACAATATTAGAGATAAGAAGACATATTTATGATGAGAATATGGTGGAAAATGATGAGAAAATAATTGCTTCTGCATATAAAATGGTATACTAAGAAGCATTATAAGTAATATAAATATGATTAATAATATTATATATATTTAACAAATATATTATATAAATGATTTTTTATTTATATTATATAAAGTGTTTTATTTTTTTAAACCCGTCGTAACGCACGGGCACTTTGCTAGTATAATAGAATTAAAGTAGTTTTCACATGTGCCAATAGTATTTCCGTGTCTCTTACAAAATACCAGCTAAAACTAAAAAATAATTGGCGTCATATATCATTTTTTTCCCCACGAGCCAAGGGCCCTCTGAGCGGGCCAAGCCGCCTATATAAGACGGCGCCGGCCGCCGGCTGGTGGCCGCATCCACCCGACCAGCCTCCCTCGATTTCTCCCCTTTTCCGCAGCTTGCTCTTACCGAGACAAGCCGCACACACCAGCGGACATCAATGGCATCGGCGTCCAAGGAGGAGGTCATCGGGAAGCTCAACGTCCGCGTGCTGCGCGGCAGCAACCTGGCCATCTGTGACCCGCTCACCCACACCAGCGACCCCTACGTCGTCCTCCAGTACGGCAACCAGGTCCGCCGCCGGCCACTCTCACTCTCCTCTCCCCTCCCCTCTTGCCTCTGTCCTTTTCTTTCCTCCCTTTTTTCCCCACAGCAGCATTACCTGGATTCCCCGTGATCGGCGCGGCGGCGCGGCCGCGGCCGCGGACAGAGCACGCCCGTGGTCCGTAGTCAACGCCGCCGGCGATCTGGGAAGGGGATCAGGGGATTCGGGTGTGTTGATTTTCCACGATCTCCTAGGTGTATGAGCCGTGAATCTGAGACAATAGAACAGTTTTGGGGCTGTTATTCTGGGCGCGGTATGTGCCGTCTGATCGATCCTGTAGGCCAGTCTGTGGGACGGCTGGCAAGTGAAGTGTCTCTGACTAGCTGCCGAACACGATCAAGCTGCTGCTGTTGAGGAATCGGTGGCGGTGGTTCGTGCAAACTAACCGATTTTGAGATCGGCTGTAGTTCCATCTTGGTCATTGTCTCATGGAATTGTAAAAAACAAACACCATTGGAATTTTCTATGTCAACGGTCTGTGGAACGCTGAACTGTAGAGTGGAGGGCCATATCCTGCAATTGGTCTCATATAATTTTGCACTGTTATAAAATGACAAAAATGGCACATGACTGGATCTTGTAGACTGAATTGTCTATGTCAATGGTCTGTGGAACACTGAACTATAGAGTGGAGGGCCATATCCTGCAATCGGTCTAATATAATTTTGCCTGTTATAAAATGACAAAGAATAGGAATGTCACATGACTGGATCCTGCACAAATAGAACAGAAGAACTTTTCTTTAATTATAAGGCAGTGGATAA
The DNA here is from genome assembly GCA_030378355.1 of Eleusine indica. Classification (NCBI taxonomy): domain Eukaryota; kingdom Viridiplantae; phylum Streptophyta; class Magnoliopsida; order Poales; family Poaceae; genus Eleusine; species Eleusine indica. The sequence goes on from CM059500.1 coordinate 35,984,110, forward strand.
ATCCTACTCTGAACCCTTTGCTGCAATCCATGTGTATTTGTTTGATAATTATTCAGTATATTTCCATGGTTGACTAATGATATTTAGCATTTTAGCTAGAATGTCTTTTTCTTTCTGTCACTCTCATATGTCAATCTCTGAGAGTAAATCATGGGACATAGTTTTTTTCAGTCTCTTTTAAAATTGTCTATTGAGTTTTCCGAGGACTTAGCCTGTGGACTGTGGTTGCTGCGTCACACGATCACCAACTCCATGAGTAGCATAATGCCCTCGATATTATTAAGTTGACTTAGCTCGTATGACATGAATGCTCATCCCATTTTTGGCTGTTGTTAATTTTTATTTATTTATTGATTGCTGATGGTACAGAAGGTGAAGACCAGTGTCCAGAAGAAGAATCCCAATCCAGTATGGAATGAAGTACTGCAACTCTCGGTGACAAACCCTACAAAGCCAGTGCACCTTGTAAGTTTACTATTTCAATTGCTTCATCAGTCTGCTCTGTGTAAATATGGTTGCAATATGTATTACAAGCTTGATGTTGTCACCAAGTTGAGCATGGTACTGTTTGGCAAATGGTTTACTACATTTTTACATTGGTGATTTGTTAATCTGACATGAAAAATTGAACTCTCGTGTGTAAAAATAAGGGGGATAGAGAATCACCTCTGCCATAAACCCACTGACACTTACTGCTGATATGAACTGAATTGTAATACTTATGTTTCTAACTAAGTAATAATCAGGGAATGGATTCCTGATTTCTGAATTTTGTCATGCTACACAGGAAATTTTTGACGAAGACAAATTCACAGCAGATGACAGCATGGGCGTGGCTCAGATCAACCTGACTGACATATATGATGCTGCAAAGTTGGACCTGAAGCATGCCTCTGACGGGACTAGGATCAAGACCATCTACCCAGTTGGGGTGAACTACCTTGGTGGTGAGAGCCACGTATCATGGAAGGATGGCAAGGTTGTCCAAGACTTGATCCTGAAGCTGACGAAGGTTGACAGTGGCCTGATCGTGCTGCAGCTGGAGTGGGTTCATGTTCCTGGTGTCAAGCTGTGAGATATGTCTGAATGAAGTTCGCTTTGATGGAATTGCATTTGGGTCCTTGTTATGAGTGTCTCATTGTAAACAGTGTGGTGGATGTTGTGATTTGCAGGGTATGTGTTCATGTGTGCTTGTTGAATTGAGTGTGATGTTTACATTATGCTGAGGTAATCCTGGTGGGTGTAAAGTTTTTGTTTCAGCAATAATAAACACCCTGTTGGTATCCGCTGGAGGGAGCAGTAAATTAGGAATTGGGAGGTGAAATATAAGTGACTTGGTGTTAATTAGATTTTTTTTTTGAGATAAACTTGGTGTTAATTAGATGACGTAAATTTTTAAATTGTTACGGAAAATGTCCTTGATAACTTGCATCTGTTGTTACTTCCACGCACAATTCATGCTCCACAGAGCGTGGGCCGACTCTGACGCCTGGGCTGTTATCAAAGGCCTGTTCGACGCTCACCCACGGTACACGGATAAATCCGAGCCGGTCTGCTAAAAGTACAACAGAAAAAAAAAAGCGAAGGTTTTAGTCGACACTCAACAGTCGTTCCAATCCTAGTCGGAATCGGTGCCCTCGCCGCCGCCGGCCGACTCCTTCCTTCCGCTACTCGCTCAGCTCTCTCAAGCCTCTACATATACCAGAAGCTAGGTCCACCCTCCCAATCGCAGATCCAGAGCAAGTTCACCATGTCCATGGGGACTCCCCGTTTCAGACTCCTCCCGGAGACCTTAACTCCCCCTGCGCTCACCTCCGACGATGTCGATGCTGCTGCCGAGTACCCCCCTTGGGTGCTTCTCGAGTCGCTGGCCTACGTCGCCAAGTGCGACAACGACACCACAGCCTTTTCCAAGACCTGGGACGGCAAGGACATCCAGGTGACCGTCTGCCCTCGCCGCCCGCCGTCCGTCTCCTACCTGTGCGTCTACAGCCCTGACGCTGAGATTCCTGTGGAGCCCAAGATTCTCGCAATGGAGGAAGACCTCGTCGTCCTCCTCATTACCGTCAGCTGCCAGAGGGACGTGATGAAGAACATTGACTACTACGTCTACCGGGCTGCCGACAGGGCCGTGGGCGGCAAGCCGTCGCTGACGCTGCTTAAGCGTCCCCCCGCTCCATACATCAGCTTCTACGCTGAACACACTGGCATCCTTCACTGCGGCAACAGCCACCACCGACCTCAGCTTGGCAGCCAAAGCGGAATCTCTTTGCGCCCTCATGTCCAAGTTGCTGAAAGCTCCTACATCATCGCTGCGCTCAAGACGGTACCTTGGGAGATGCAGAATGAGTTTGAGTTTCCCCAAGGAAGCTTCATTCTTTCCCTCTACCATTCTAAAAAAGATGCTTGGACTGTCACCACCGTCTCACTGAATCAAGAGCAGAGAAAGCAGTATGGATCGAACTTCGAGCATGCAAACAGTAAAGTGATCGCCATCGGAGGAGATGCTGGCACCATGGCCTTCGTGAACCTTTGGCGGGGCATCCTGTTCTGTGACACTATTCCTGTGGAAGGTGAAGCCATCTCTCCACTTCGATATGTTCAGTTGCCATCTATGCTCCCAAACAGCATGTTCAGGGGCGACGGACGTCTTGCTAGGGATATTGCTGTTATTAACAAAGAGTTGAGGTTTGTGGAGTTGCGGGTGCGTTTGAAGGAGAGTAAAGTCTCTAAGGGTGACGTTGTTGAGGACGGCTGGATGGCTATCATCTGGACCAGGCCAATATCCAATGGTGTTTGGTGCAAGAAATTCAAAGTGGATACGAGAGATATGGACCTCAACAATAACCCATATGTCAAGAACCTCCCCAAGGTATTCAACGATGAAGACATGATCCTGCCTCCCTTTAAGAGGATTGAAATCTGTCAGCCCACCCTTGGCCTGCATGAAGATGGTAGCTGTATTGTTTACTTCATGATCAAGAAGAGACGTCAGGACAGGGATGCATGGGTCCTTGCTGTAGATATGAAGATGAATACGCTAGTAGGAATAACTTTGTTTTCTGCAGCAAGGAACACTTTCATAAGATTTGCTTACCATCACAGCAGAATATCCAAATACCTTCCAAAGATTGCTCCAGGTAATTGCCTTCAAGTACTTACACGAGTAATTTCTGTTTGAATTTTGCTTTTCATGACATGATTTATGTGGAAGGTTTGAATTCTCTTACTAAAACATGGATTGTTTGGTTATGTTTGTGCAGATCCACATGGGACCTGAAACGGCAAAGGGTGGTGTTGCTGCAATCCTCTAGCCAGCTTTCTGGACTGGGAGGCATAAATTTGATTGCTGATGGTGGGGAATATGACCTGGGACTAGAGTTCTCCGGTCCGATGGACTATCACTAGCAAGGTTGATAGCTATTCATATCTCAATAATTTGGTTCTTTGTGTAGTCTCATGACTGGTTAATCCATTGTTAACGTTCTTGCGCTTGTGTTATGGAAGATCATGTTATGCAGCTCACTGTTGTTAGTGTTCTTGGCTTACTCGTCTTAGCATTACACTATTCATGTTCTTGACTTCATAGCACTGATCTCTAGTAGTGTATAAGCATACCTGTTTAAGAGAGTGTAAGCTTACATCAATGTCCTCTGATCATGATACTGTTACATCAACTTCAGTGGTGTTGAAGGTTACTACCCATGCAGCTATGTTTTTTTTAGAAAATGGATATTGTGACACTCCTACTTAGGGCAAGGTTAACCTAGGAATAAGCAAATTTGAATTTAATTCAAATCAATTTGAAAGTCAGTTGATCTACAAGTCAAATATTTCCAACATAACCTAGTACCACCAAAAATATATGTTGTATATCCTGATGGAATAGAATTTTGAGGAATTTCTCAGATTTTTATTCCATTAATTATTGTCCCAAATAAATACCCAAAAGGTAAAAAACTAGCACTATTTGAAAAATTTATATTCAAATTCGAATTGTAGCTATTGAGCATTAGAATTTTTATAAACTAGAGCACATCATGATGAATAAGCACATATTTTTAGATTTTTCATAGGATCTATATTTCTAAAGATATGAAAATATTAAGAAGGCGCTCTTTCGAAAACCAACAAAAAAGAAAAATCCCGCGGGTCCTGCCGGTCAGCCTTGCCTGTGTCTTCAACCTCTCGCGCGGGCCCGGGCGCCCGGCGCCTTGCCGCCGTGTGGCAGCCGTACGCCAGCGGTCGGGCTCATCCGGCCGGACCGACCATCCCAAACCCGATGCCGCCTCCGGTTTTGGCATCCGCCTTCATTTCCATTTTCAGCTGCCCCATCACCGACACCATTGCCGCGAGCTCAGGCGAGCTCGGGCGCCGCCACCCTGCCGCCTGTCAGCACAGACCCGGCGATCCAAACCGAGCGCGAGCTTCTCCTCTCCCACCCCGACCCCTTCTTTCTCTGTGAAACAGCCGGTGCATGCGGCATTAATTCGAAGACCGTAAGCCTCCCTCCGAGCCCCGCCGCCTGTTGCTGGCCACCTTCCGTCATTCGCTGGTAGCTGCTGCGCCTCCAGCCGAGCGCGGCTTCTCGTGGTGTGCCTGGGCGTGCCTTGAGCGGGCCAGACGAGCCGTCAGAGGTGCACCTCCCACGTAAGTTCCCGTCGACCGGGCATCCTGGCCACCATGGCCAAATGCTAGTCCGACCTGGTGTTTTTCCCTGCTAGATCTGCGGTGCCCAGTATGGTGTGGTCAGCCTTGTGGCTTGGATCCGATTGGCTAGGTCATTTTGCTGTAATTAGTAAATTGCTAATATATCTGTTTGCTAGGAAAATGCATAGGGGGCAGAATAAGTGGGGGGAAAATGCAAACTAAATTTTCTTAGGTGTTTCTAAACGTGTACTATTTTAATAAAATGCTAACACCTCATGCACATTTATATTTTTGTTAGAGCTAAAATAAATAGTAAAATCATAAATAAAATCATTTTGAGGCCTCTGTAACTGATATAACCTTGAAAATCGATGTGTGCATCCAGTTCACCACCCCCGGCCACCATGTTAAATCACACATTGTAGTTCCCATTATTCTTATCATAATTAGTTATTTAGCATTTGTACCAAATTAAATATTTAAATTAATTGACTCATTGCATGACAATACCAATTGGTCCATAAATCCCCCTTGGCATGTTCATTTTACAGTAAATCACCCATCTTCATTTGGCTTCCAAAATCATGGTAAAATAATTATTTGGCTTGTACACTCAATATTTCAGTTAACAATATAGTTATAAATAAAGCATATTACCTTAGGTGTTTATGTCTTGCATAGCACACCTCATAAACTTTAGTACACCCCTCTGCCCATGGACCTTGCACCTTACATTGGTTACAACTCACACACCCCATTCATTCATACATCCTGTTATCATGTTAACATATTTGTTTTGGAAGTGTCATGAATAAAAATTATTTCTCATGTGCATCGTATCAACTTTGCATCATATAGATCGCGAGGTGAATCACGTGGAGGCGGAACAGGAACAGGAGTCAGAAGGACCCGGTGGTGTTTTGACCAACCAGGAGCAGGACCAAGGCAAGCCCCGGTGCATCCACCCAGTTTTAACCTTTTTACTTTATCACTAGTTAGGGATGTAGGCTTCTCTGTGCATTAGGTTTACAGGAGTTGTTTGAAAACCTAGAATTGTAATAGGCCCCTTTACCCGATGATAGCCGTAGGACGATAGTCGCTCTGCTTAATTTAGGACGACTACTCATCGAGTGGTATGGAGACCACTCGTAGACAAGAAACATTATCACTGGGGAAATACTACCGGATAAAGAAAAGTGTGGATGGAATCACAATGAAGACCGGGCGGGCAACTAGGTGAAAAGGGAAGGACAACTTGTCTTCAAGGAGGTAGCCCCGTCCGAGTCACCTAAGGCTACGCCTCATGTCCGGTCATTTGAAATCAGGTTTGAACGTACTGTTTGCATGCTGGAGATATGGACCCAGTAAACCGACGTAGCTACGACTACTACCTGGTCAGATGATAGCCTTCTCTCTTCTTTGGTGGAACTGGGGCTGAGAGGAGGGAGCAATCCACCCAGGGATGGTGGCACGGGGCGCATCACGTTGGGGGACCCTTCTCGGGGGAGTCTGGACCCGGAAGACCCTGCGGTACAGTAAGCGGAAGGTTGCTCAATGCGGCTTCCAGGAAGCGCGTATGGGTCGTGCAAGCAGGTTTCTCCTACAGGATGTAAATCGATTCGAGTCGCTGCCCCTCACAGTAACGAGTACCACTTGATCGCTGCTTCGGAACAGTATTGGAAGCCATTAAGATGATAAGTAGGTTTAACACTACTGTTTAAAATTATTAAGATTGTTTTGCAACCTTGATTGTTATAGGTTTAGTGCAAACTAAATTTATTATTCCGCATGACAACTTAACTTGCTGCTAAAATTTGAAAAATAAGGATCCACTCTTAGGCTGGCTTTCTGATAACATAAACCCTATCACTAGCCTTGGCATGTCTAGGTGTCGGCTGTAGTTGGCCATTTTGTCGGGTCAGTCTTGCTGAGTAAATTAGTTACTCAGGACGTAGCTATATGTGGTTTTCAGATGACCAGGATGGAGACTGCCACTGCGGTGGGAGGTTTCATTAGAAAGGCTAGCGTCCTGACTGCTAGAATATCGAGTGGAAGCTATGCACGAACGAAGACGAGGAGTAGTCCCTTGATTGCCGGTACGGTGTTTGGACAAAACACCTATCATGGTTGGGTTGTTCACTGTATGTCGCCGTGAGAGGGCGATTGTATCTTATCTATCTCGTCGAACTATTTGAATCACTATTGAATAATTTCGCTTCCGCACTTTATTTTGTTAAAACTCTGGTTTGTAATATAAATTCGGTTTTTTATAAAAAATCTGTACTCTACCTATGTTCTTGTTGCGAATATATGCTTCTGTCATGTGTTGTACTATTGGACGTCACAGCGCGTGTCGCCACCCGAGAAAGATCCTGGAACGGAACCGTCTCTGTGGTAAGACGGTTCTGTTACAGATATAATATCTAGCCTCTATAAACGTACACAGCTTTCACATTATTACAAAGCATCAGCCTTAATTGCTGATCATTGAGTGAACCAAACAAAACAAATGGACGAAGGAACAAAAATCTAAGCCAATCTATTATGCAGCCATGCTTTTGATATTGTTATGCCTTCGGGATTAATTGCATGCTGTGAGATATCATGATTTATATCAAATTACGTATTAATATAATGATTATGTGTTTAATCTTTGATTATTTGTCCAACATTCTTTTCCAGCAAGGAGTAGTTCATTGACGAATGATGCAACATTCTGGAGTGTCATTTGAAAGCAGCAATGCTTCAGTTGATTCAACTGGCCTTTGCATTTGAATCAACTATTCAAGCACTCAATTTTTTAATGCTAGTGAAAGTTGTCTCCTTAGCTGGATATTGAATCTTGTATTACTCGTTTCTAAATGTTTCAGTTGTTCAATTTGAAGGGTAATGGTGTATGGATGGATGAGTTATTGCTGTTTCTTACTGTTGCCACTTTTATTAATAACTACAGATGACTGATCAGTACTATATATCTATATGTATCTTTTCTTACTAGCAATTAACCTGATTGGTAGCAATAGGCTAGCGGCAGTAGTAATTGATTTAGTGACGAACTAAATAGTGATATTTGAGCCTTACTGGTGGCTGTGTTGAATATTTGCGATGAATTTGGCTGAATGGATCACTGAATACTGGAGAAACTATTGTGCTGACAGACTGAATCCTTGAGCGGCAGCTGTAGCATCTGAATTGGTTGTCTTGCACTCTTGCTGAATCCATCATCAGATAACCCAAGGTATCTGCAAATTTGATATGGCATACCCTGCTCGCTAATTGAACAATCATGAATGAAATTGCTTTAAAAGTTTGTGCTTGGTGCCTTGGTTTCGTGGTAATATGTTGTTGGGAGTTGGGACTGAGATGTATGCTTAATTATATGGCCGGTTTGGGATTTAGAGTCTCGGTATAGTGGTGCCAATTAAATCCGAGCATTTGATTGACATTTTAAAAGTGTTGTGTATTGTGTTCATTGAGGATGAGAGAGATGTATGCTTTGGCATGTCTGCAAATACAAGGCGTTTTATAGCTTGACACTATTCCAGTATGTGTAAGCGAAACTATCAAAGCTGAAAATAAAAAACCTTAATGTCGCTCTAATTACAACTGTAAAATAATACATCCTCACTCTTCAACTCACTTTGAAGAAAGAGAACGAAAGAATGAAATTGTACTGACGAAAGCAGGTACCAAGCAGCGGAACCTTGAAAAAATGTGTCTCCTAATTGATCATAAATAAATAAAAAATTGTGCTGCAAAAGGCGATTCCAGACAAATTCATAAAGTTGCATCTTCTTCTTGTCTCCTACTAGGCCAAAATCGATACAGAACTATAGATAATGCAATCTAATCAACAAACCTAACCAAGCCCAAATAGCCGGAGCAGTGTTTCGGAGCACGGATCTCTCAATTGATGATTCAATCCACCCAATAGTTGCAGCAATGCCATTGACTAAAATGACGAGCCTTAATGTAAGGGCTGCTTGATACTCCTACTGAAAGATGAGAAAACACTGGGGCAGAAAAAGAAAAAGAGAAAACAGATTGTGCTGGATAAAGATGTTTTTGCTTGATGCCGGACTACGGTTGTTACTATTCTCATCTGCGTGTAGCGGATTGGAAATCCCAACAATCTTGACCTATCATGACCAGATTGAACATCTTATGGCACACAACGGAGGAAACAAATAAATTTCCAAAAATTAATCCTGGTAGAAAATGAAATTAACAATGCCAACAGGTGATTATGGTGCACAACAGTCAGAAAACAGAAAGTCCTCGTAAATAGTGAGATTTCGTACAGGAGACATTGTTATCAGCAGCATGTATGTTGCCGATGGAGAGGGAAAGCACCGGATTTTTTTTTAGGAAACATGAATATGTTTCAATATAAGCTCCGGATCTTTGGTCTTTTCTTCTCTTGTACTACCTCTTGTATGGAATTTTACTTACTGGAAAATGTCTTAAAACAACCACATGGCAATATATTCTCAGAACTTCCATTGAACTAACAGCAAATGTATACTGTCTTGCTGCACTTGTAGTGCCCTGTTTTTTTTGACTCGAAAACAGTAGGAGAGGCTCCCACTGTGCTTTATTTATAAAAAATGAAAACAAAAAGTTTAGAAAATACTTACAAAGCCCACATCGGACAAAAGAGGAAGAGAGGAAGCAGAAAGGAAAACAGATGTGTTGCTATGTTAGGTATAAACTGTCTAATCAAGAAAGAAGAGAAGTTCTAGTTGTGTTGTTAGTCCTATGTACTTGCAGTTTGACTTCCTCCTGAAATGCCAATCTCCAAGCATGCTGTGTAGGCTGCCTATTATCAAAGATTAATGTATTCCTTTATTTCCATATATGCCAAGCAGCTATGATGAAGACTTCCATGAAGTAAGGTGTGTCAAAGTTCCTTTGTGCTTCCTGGATCATTGGGAAGAAGTCCAGCGAGTGGTTCCAGTGAATGCCTATGACCGCCCAGGAGGCTAAACTGAAAGGACAGTCAAAGAACAGATGAAATACAGTTTCCTCTACTTGGAGAGCGCAAAGGCAGTAGGTGTAATTGTTTTCTTCCACAGGACACTTTTTGCGTCGTAAGATGTTTTTTGTGTTGAGTCGATCCATGAACAGCAACCATGTAAAGACCTTAATCTTCTTTGAGCATTTGGCTTTCCATAGATCTTTGAATGGTGGTGGTGGGGATAGTGCTTTGAAAGGGATGGTGTAAAATTTAGCCGTTGAGTACCTAGCTGATCCCCAGATGTAGTGCCACTCATCATGCTGTTGTTGATTTGATGGAGTTATCTGTTGTATGATGGCATTCAGAACCTGCAGTTCATGGTATGCTTCTGTACTAAGTGGGAGATGAAAGTTGTGAGAGATGGAATGATTTGTCATGTATGCCTCCACTGAGATTTTTTGGTTCTTGCTGAAAGAATACAATCTTGGCAGTTTCTTTTCAGGTAGTGTTTATTCCAGACATCGTTCCAGAGTATGACTGTTTTTCCATTACCTACTTTGCAGTTCCAGAGCATGACTGTTTTTCCATTACCTACTTTGCAGGAAGCAACTCCTATGAAGTGATCGCTTAGTGACATTATGTCTTTCCACCAGAATGAGCATCGTGTTGGTGTTTCGTGTGGAACCTAGCTGTGGGGTAGTAGGTACTCCATATCAGGTTCACCCATGAGATGTCCTTCCAGTTGTAAAATTTATCCAGATGTTTAAGTAGGAGGGCTGCATTCTACAGTTTTGAGTTTTTAATGCCAAGGCCCCCTTTTCCTTTGGTATGGTGCATTTGTTCCATACAACCAAGGCTTTGCCTCTTGCATCTATTTCTCTTCCTCTCCATAGCGCTGCCCTTGACAATTTGTCAATGTGCTCATGAACTGCAGCATGTAATTTTAAGGTGCACATCGCATAAACTGGTAATGACCTTATTGCTGAGTTTATGTATGTTGTTCTGCCTGCTAATCCAAGGTAGATGCTGGTTGCAGATAGCTTTCTCTCAATTTTGGATATGATTGGTGCATGATCCTCTATTGTCGGTTTTGTGGTACCAACAGGGAGCCCCAGGTAGGTGAATGGCATGGACCCAATGCCACATTCGAATGTTGCTGCAAGTATTGTGGTCTGATCTTGACTCATGTTGATGGGAACCATGCAGGATTTTGCAAATTTTACTTTTAGTTCTGTGGAGGTTATGAAGGTCTGGAGAATTCCTTTGAGGTAATATACTTCTCTCTGTGATGCTTTCATAATTAAGATTGTGTCATCCGCGTGGAACAATGGGGAAGTCCTGCTCATTCATATTCTGAATTGGTGCTGATAACAAGTTAAGCTGATGGGCCTTGTTGATAATTGCTTGTAAGAGGTCTACGGTCAAAACAAATAACAACGGAGATAGGGGGTCTCCTTGCCGAACTCCTCTCTTGCATTGCATTGAGTTTCCTGGCACTCCATTTAGTAATATTGACGTACTTGCTGAGCTGAAAATGCCTTGTACCCAACTGATCCATTTGTTGTCAAATCCCAGAGCTTGGAGCATTTGTGTTATTGCTGAGTGTTCATCTGTGTCGAAAGCTTTTTCAAAGTCCAGTTTTAGGATGATGATTGGCTCTTTGAATTGGTGACACTAATGTAGGAACTCGTATACCCATCCCAGGCAATCTTGTATTGACCTTGACTTGATGAAGCCATATTAATTTTGATGGATGAGAGGTATGACCACCTTTTGTAATCTGTCAGCTATTAGTTTTGTAAGCAGTTTTAGAACTGAGTTAAGGAGCGAGATTGGTCTGTAGTAATTGGCATTGACAGGATTCAGAGTTTTTGGAATCAGAATGATGAAAGAGTTGTTGATGAATTGTATATCTAGTGATCCTTCAAAGAAGCAGTGGCACAACTCATAGAAGTCTTCTTTTATTATGTGCCAGCATTTTTTAATGAATAGCCCGTTAAACCCATCTGGTCGTGGTGACTTATCACTCGGCATATTTTTTACAGTAGCATCAATTTCCTCTCTTGTAAAGGCAGTACTTAGGTCTTGAAGGTTATCATGCCTTGTGATGATTTCCTACAAATTAAATTGCATTTGTGGTTGTTCTGTTGTGTCCATCCTTTGCTTATATGTCTGTAGCAGCATTGCTGCTTTCTCATTGTGTGTTGTTAGCATCCTTTCATCCTCTGCCTGTATGTGTGTTATGGTGTTGTTTCTGTATCTTTCAGTTGCAGCAGCATGGAAGAATTTCATATCCTCATCCCCAAGTTTCACCTATCTCAAAGTGAACCTTTTCCTCCAGTACTCATTTTGATATTTCAGCAATGTCATGATGTGTCTTTTGAGGATTTTCCTGAAGTTCTCCTCCTGAATGAAGAGTGTTCTTTGATCTTCCAACTTGTCCAGGATTGCAAGGACTTCATTGCATTGCTTGATTAGTTTGCCTAGTTTTGATATGTGCTGACTCCATTTTTTGAGTTCCCTCCTTAGGTTCTTGAACTTTGCTGTTATTTTTTGTAGTGCACTGTCGTCCAGGCTATGTTCTGTATATGTCCTTACTAATCACTCTAGTCTGAATATGTGCATGAATCCTTCCCAAACAACTAAGTATAATTCAGAAGGTCCGGTAAAGGCAGGCGAAGCTCATAATACATGGCAATGCTCTGGTACCAAATTATTATTTTCTTTTGCAAGGTTGTGCTGCAGTGCAAGATATCTCAGTTGAATCAGCGGACTTTATGACAATGTCTCACACCAGGTCATAATAAATAACATATATCAAGTGACTAGAACTTTGTAGCTGCCTCTGCTGGGTGAAAAGCGCATCTATATGCAGTTACAGTTTGATACATTCCTTCAACATGATATGTAAGGATTTTGAATGCAAGGTTCCGGTAGAGCAAAACTTGGGCTCCATGATGCATGGTATACATTGACATATCAATTGGATTTATGTAAGATGTACATCGATTTATCTTTAGAAACTCTAGAGGAAAACAAGGGGTACTATCAACATTGAAGGCAGATCAACGTAGGAACTAAGAAATTTAAGAGAAAAAGACTCGTGAACAATTCAGTAGCCCTGTAACAGCACTAAGAGAGCAACGTATTTCACTTAGGTCTTAGGTTCAGACACAAATCTTGAAATAAAAATGTTGATTTGGTGATAAACACAGAAACATGAAGAAAGTGTAATATCTGCCAATAATCTGAACCAGGCTTAATTCTGACAGTGTTCATAAGCTGGCTGTAAGAGTTTACAGTGACCGCAAAATCGATCACTTCAAATTTAAGGCATGTAACATGCTATTTGAGATATGATAATATTTTGCATATGCCTAACAGGATCAACTGAAACCAAACATAAAAGTGGAGCAAAGTATTAAGAGAAAAGTGACCCGTATTAGTCTAAACTCCCAAACCCACTGAAAGGCCATACATGCATTTTGCCTTTTTCTTACAGTAACCGAAGCACCTGGCTGGTTAGACTATTATTGTTTAATGATCTAAAATGAAAGATGGTTTTAGTGATAAAAAAGTTAAAGACAACAAAATTAAACATTTTTCAGAATAAGCTCAAGTGAGCTATGAAGTGTCAATTAACACTACATTTCCAATTAAGGAAGGAACGACCCTTTACCAAGAAGGGCTGTTGTAGACTCATAGACCACAACATGAGTGAACTTAATTACCTAATCACACCGCTTAAGGGCAGCAATGACCATTGGCTCACTTCAAAAAACTAGAAGCCAGGAATAGGTCATCAAATAGATTATTGTCGTTGCAGCAACAACAAAATCTTGACTTTACCCTAAAAAAACAAAATCTTGACTAAGCCAAATTGAAGGCACGATAAGAAGCAATCAATCAATGCCATGTCTAATAGAAAGGATAACATTTATGCAGCCTTGAGCTGGACAAAAAAGCAGATTAGAATTTGCAACTTTTATTTTCTTAAATCCGTTAGTAGAAGGTTTCAAAAAAAAATTCCCGTAAGTAGAAAGAAGAAGGTCATGCAAAACTAACAGATTTTTGTTACACTATGAAGGAACATAGTCACAGAGAGCTGTCAAAGTTTGCTTAGAGTGGCATAAATAAAAACTAACTAAAAAATGAATATGTTGACACAAAGGATAAATGTAATCAAGTTATAGATTTTGATGAGGCATTCAAAGGTGTACAATATACACTACACATGAGTTCAGAATGAAAGGTAATCAATAGTGTAGGCAATGTTATGGTATCAGGCCCATATTTCTGATGCAGCTGCGAAGTAAAAGGTTGACAGTAGATTTGTAATGGATAGCTATAAAGTAAAAGGTTGACAGTACTTTAAAAATGCACATACCATCTTTAATGACCTTGACAGGAAACCATTCTTTTGTTTTATCAGTTATTAACAAATTGACAAAATGATCCTTAGCCATGTAATTACTTCACAATGAACCTGTAAAGAGACAATTGCTTGGCCAAAAAAACTGAGTACCAAACAGAAGCAGAGATACTACAGGAAACATGTAAGCCTATGACAGGTCGCAAATTAGGTTAATATTCCACATCGGATTATCAGGCCACTTGACCACAGCATACATCTGATTGGTAGATGAGATGGAACTGATCCTACAATTTAAGTAGCACACAGAAGTAGAAAACCACCAGCCAAACAAATTAAAACAAAACATAACAAGAGCTTATAAGTTCTTGCCCATATATGGTGATGGTTTAATTTATAAAGAATCTTTTCCATCCTATTTTCCTGCTTTGTATAGCGACCAGACTCGTTTTAACCTGATATAAAGAGGGTACTCCTTTATTAGAAAACATAAAACATGAACTAAAAAACAAAACAAAGAGAATTAAAATGACTTACTTTCCACCCATGTTATTGATTTTGAGAATGCCTTTTATGAACTTGGGCAGAAACTCATGAAGTGATTTTGCAGCAAAATACTCGACCTCATCCAAATCATCAACTTTGATGTAATCATCAATATGTTGTAGGGAATGACGTTTGTAGAACAACAGCGAATGCCGTGTATTACGATATGGATCAACTCTAGCAAACTCCTCCTCAGCGGTAAAATAGTCAGTTTCCTCACACTCAATAGCTTCTCCCTTGGGCTCCGCAACAATATCTTTCCCCTCAACTTCCTGAGAATCGGCAGCAGCAGCCATCCTCTCAGCTTGTTTGCACTCAGCAGTTTTGCCCTCCTTAGATGTGTCCTTCAAAATTCCACATGTCCCTCCAGCCTCTTGTTGCTTTCCTTTCCGCTTTCTCTCAGATTGCACTTTCCCTGATTCAGATTTCTCCTTTATAGCAGTTTCTTTCTCCTCTAACTCAGCAATAACCTGTCCTTCCTTCTCAGCTTGTACACACTTCTCTCTGGCCTCCTGAGGCTCTTCATTCCTCTGATCTTTCCCTTTCTTCTTTCCCCTCTGAGATTGTTCTTTCCCTGATTCAGACTTCCCCTCAGCTTGTTCACCCTCAGTTCCAGTTTTCCCCTGATAAGATGTCTCCTTTGAAGTCCCACACTTTCCTCCCTTCTCAGATTGCTCTTTCCCTGATCGTCGCTTCCCTTGATTTTCTTTGAAGTCATAAATTATCTGAAGAATCTCATGTGCTTGAGCAATTTCACGCCAATCTCTTGCCATTGGTTCCTCGTTAAAAAATACATAGAAATCTGGCCATTGGTTAATCCTAAACTTCCTAACGTTATGAAAAGTTTCAGTAACAAGCAGCCGTCTTGCCATCGATGATGCAAGCGCAACATGAAACCTCAGATATTCTATGAACCACTCTTCCCCAATCTGTTCAGCAGTCACTGTGAGTAGGTCTTCCTTCAACTCATCAAAATACAAAGGTAAGATCCCACCATCTGATATGTAAAACCTCTCCAAAAGTGGCCATACACTAGCAACATCAAGTGCTTTGTCCTCATTTGATGCATTGCTTTTCATAAATGGCTTTTTGGTGACAAAAAGTCTCAACTTGCCACCTGGATAGCATGCAATCAGAAGGTCCTTTAGGGAAAGCCCACCACGCCATGTTTCGCCTTTCACAAGCTGCTCCAACAATCCACAAAGGATAAGATCATACAAGACACTCCCATGTGCCGTGGGCAAATAAGCCTCTTCTTTTCCACAAAACAATTTCTTTTGCTTCACAAGGGTGTTTGAGTTTAACACATCCTCGGCATCCGCAATGCTGGCAAAAAGAAATAATAAGGATTAGATTATGATGAAGTTTAAACAAACAATATCTACACTATTCAAACAACCTCAACGTATTGCATTAAACAGAAAATGAACCACAACTCAAAATTTTATCACAGGTTGAAGAATTTTTCAAATCGAGGGTTATTGATTATTTTTTTCAATCGGGGTACTGACCACTTCCATTTCCAATGAAATAGACATCTGTTAGTACATAGAGTGTAAGAGTGAGATAGTAGAGGATGAGTTTATACGACTTTTTAGGCAACCCAAAGGGCATATGATTAGTTTGCTGCGTCATTCTAAATGCATTTGCAACACCTACCATTAAAGCTAATGTGAAATTAAATAAAAGAAATCGGTCTAATATCATAGCTATTCTTCTGTATCTTTCATTTGCTAAAACTCACGTGAAAAATATCACAAAAAAGATAATGGTCTAATTTCATGGTTGTTCTCTTGTATCTGCAATGAAGTATGTGTGCTACCCCGTGTTCCTATTTCTTTGGTGAATAGGAACATATTCAGTGATTACATTTACAGATATGATTACTTGATCATGTGAATCTACAGGAAATATTCAGTGATTACATTTACACAAGTGGTGATGCTCCATACCCCAGCTGTATGGAAGTATGTGTGCTACCCCGTGTTCCTATTTTTTTGGTGGCTTATAGCTTAAAATAGGCTGCTCAAAGAGACAATCTGTGTAAGAGGAGGTACCCGACACAACATGCTTGTTCTGTACTGCAACAGGAAGGCATAACCCATTTATTTTCTGAATGTGCGGTGTCTAAATTACTATGGTGGATTAATGATAAGAAGAATAGTGGTTTTAACATGAATTCTTCTTTGATGTGATGTGGGCCTTATGGAAAATGCGAAACTTTTTGTACTTTCAGGAGAAAACGTTGTTGACAATATACCAGAATTGAAGCAGATGGTGGGGAAGATGCTGAGAAGATGGATTGATATGCAAGAAAGGAGCTGGAAACCTAGAGATGGCTACAGAAGAATGGGATTAAGGAGCAATGTCGAAGTCTGCCATATGTCGGAATGGTGGACAAGCACTCCACTGGATGGAGCATCCCAGGAATCTAACCTGGAGCAAAATAGGCTAAGGGTGGTGCCTTAAGTCCCACAGAGAGTATGTGAGGAGGAGTGGTAACAGAAACTCTGAGGCATGTCGAGAGAACATAACTTTGTTCATTGAATGAAACAAGAGGAAACCACTGAAAAAATTGTTCAGACATCTCAAGAATATATATATTACAGTTTAATTTAGGAGAAAAACACTTTTGGTCATATACACTAAAGGTATGATAAGGGAAAAAAAATTCTTATGTCTCTAATTTCTATATCAGGGCCTCAGATTTTTAATTCACCCTACGTCTTTAAATATTAAGACTAGCCCTATTCAATTGTTAATGTCTATTCAGTAAAAAAAAAAGACGGGACTGAGTAATCATATATACCTGTCAGGCATGTTCATGACATGGACCTTAACCTTTTCAACTGGCAAACCATTGATTGTGAAGAATTCATTTGCAGCTTGAGTTATCAATGAATTTATCCTGCATACATTCAACATCACAAGTTCAGTCAACACAAGATCACAAGCATAGTGTATTTATAGTGTTAATAAAGAAGCAGTAGTAAGTGACAAACCGCTGATCATCATCAGTGTTGCATAAAGTGAAAGCAAGCTTCTTGTTTGCTGAGACAATATGATTGAAATCAATAACAAGCACCCGCCTCTCAATTTGTAACATGTAGAAGTCAGAGTTTTCATTTAGGGATTTGAAGTTGTTGAGAAATTGAAGCATTTCGGCCTGAATATCCATCACCGTCGAAGAACCATTGCTCCCTACTGTCTTCGGAACACATATTGGTGGAACCGGAGGAGAATCTGCCTTCTTCTTTTTCTTCTTCTGTATTCTTTTTCTCTTTCTTGATCGAGATACAGAAGAACATTCTAGTGAAGAGACTTCTGGAGTTTCCTTAATCTTCTTGCTCTGTGGTTGCTTTTGATATGCAGAGGATGGGGTGTCGCAAGCCTCGTTGGACGGAGGAGTAGAATGAGAATCCGGAGTACTGGCACGTGATCTTCTTGAGGCAAAGCGAGAGGCAGTACTCGGTATGGCACGACGCTGAGGTGCAGTGCTGCTGAAGCCGGCGTTCGGTAATGGAGTGGGCGCCTCTCCAACGTCTGATGTAGAGGTATGAGCTTGTGGAGGGGCCGTTGTGCTCGTCATCTGCTTCTTGCTGTTGGGTTGTCGAGATGCAGAGGAGGCGTCTTCGTGTAGCATGGTCTGGCGAGGAGAATGGGAGTCTGCCGCCTGGGATGGGGATTCCCCTTCCCGCCCCGGACCCCCACGATTTTCGTGCCCGCCCACGCGAGCTTGGGGCTACTTGGAACTTGGACTTCGGGGCGGAGTGAGTGGTCGGAGCAGCTGGTGACGACGCCGCAACCACTGGACCTGGCACGGCGTCCGTCTTCTTCGGCATCGCTGGCTGCGGCGTGGGGGAAGAAGACGAGTCCTCCTCTCGACTCCCGGACTCGGACTGGCGACCACCCGGCAATTCCGGTCCCCCTCGCCGCCCCCGCGATCCCCGCCGACGCGATCCCCGTCCCCGGCCCCGACCCCGACCCCGTGGGCTCGAGCCGCCTGGTAAGTCTGGGCCTGAGGACGAGACCGGATGAACTGCGGGCGAAGCAGGCCGCGAGTCGCCAGAGTACGAATGGGAGTCGCTCCGGGAAGAGCCTGGTCCGATCGCTCATCTCCGGCGGCACGCGTAACAGCCGGATCTTTGGGTAGGCACGGATTCTTGCGCTTGGAGCCTCCCATCACCACTCCGCCGCTGCGAGAAGCGGGGGCCGGGGAGGCGGCGGTGGGAGAGGCGAAGGGACCAGCGGCTAGGGTTTCAGGGTTTTCGTTTGGCAATTAGAACTAACAAAACGATCAATCAGTACGTGAGAACCCACAAAGCCACAATACACGCGCGGTTTAGTTGTGTTCCCCTCCAGCCACCCAATCAACATTGGGTTGCTTTTAAAAAAAAAATCACGTTTGGTCCCGGTTTCAAAAAACATGTCAAATTTTAGTTCCGTTTAGATATTTGGGAATTGGAGTGCTCTAGTATTAAGCAAAAAAAAAAGTTGAAAATAGAAATAATCGTATCTCATTATGGATTGAAAGGGGCTGGTATATATATTTTCCAAGAAATTAAATCTGTAGCCAACCTTCCCACTAATCCCACTGAGAATTCTTTTGATCGAACCGTTCAACGTTCTTCTAAACCAGTCTATGGTAGCCATGATGTATGTGCCTCACGCCTATTGGCCTATCCAAAATCACCACTCCATTGTACGCACTTGAAAGTTATTTTTTATTATAAGGCAGTGGATAAATCCAACGCTGAACACTTTACTGCAATCATATGTATTTGTTTGATAATTATTCAGTTATGTTTCCATGGTTGACTAATGATATTTAGCATTTTAGCTAGTATATGCCTTTTCTTTCTGTCACTCTCATGCCAATCTCTGAAAGTAAATCATGGGATATAACTTTTTTCAGTCTCATTTAAAATTGTCTATTGAGTTTTCTGAGGACTTAGCCTGTGGACTGTGGTTGCTGCACACGATCACCAATTCCATGACCATATAGTATAATGCCCTCGATATTACTAAGGTTCTATTTGGATTTATCATAGTTTTTTTAAAACTAGTTATTACTTTTAGTTTCTACAAACTGATTTTTAAATAAAAAATAGATGAAGATGTTTGGATTCTAGTTTATAGAAACTGAAATAAAAACTAACATGTTTGGAGACCCTTTAGCTTTTAAAACCAGTTTCTTAAAAACTGGAGGGATCTAAACGGGATCTAAGTTGACTTAGCTCGTATGACATGAATGCTCATCCCATATTTTTGGCTGTTGTTAATTTTTTTTTATCGATTGCTGATGGCACAGAAGGTGAAGACCAGTGTCCAGAAGAAGGATCCCAATTCAGTATAGAATGAACTACTGCAGCTATCGGTCACAAACCCTACAAAGCGAGTGCACCTTGTAAGTTTGCTATTCAATTGCTTCATCACAGTTTGCTCCACGTAAATATGGTTGCAAAATGTATTACAAGCTTGATGTTGTCACCAAGTCCAGCATGGTACCATTTGGCGAATTATTTACTCTTGCATTTCTAGGGAGAGGAAGTGCGCAAGGGAGACACCATCAGGAAGTGATTCAGAATGAGAGCCAAGGGGATATCACGGATGAACTGGCGAGGAACTGATCTTGTCGCCGGTCTGGAACACGTTTTCTTCGATGAAACTTACAATTCAATCTCGGCTGCCTTTATTTATTTTATTTTATTTTTGAGGAAAGTTTTTACCGGCTTTTATAGAAAGCAAATATCGTTTGGTACATCGTTACTGGGGATACCAGTTTTCACAGGCTACAAGCTCTAGAGCTATCAGGCAAAGCAAGCAACAGAAACTCCAAAAAGCTAAAAAGCTAAAGCATCCAAGGCCGATTACAAAAACTCTTCCTCTTCATCTTTCCTCCTCTCCTTCTTGTGTCTTGGGTACCATTCTTGCATCTTTCCCATCAACGCTTCTAGCATCTCCTTCTCTTTACTCGGCTGCCTTTATAGACCTGGCGCCATGCTAACTGTAACTGAACAACCGAACTAAGCTAAGAATCCAAACAAGCTCTCTAAACGATCCTCCCTAATTATTAGCTAACCGAATGCTGCTCGAACTTAGCCACTTTGGTTGTCCTCCGTGACCTGCTATGCACGGTGTTGGTACTTATGACCCACGAATGAGCCTGCTATGTGTTGCTTGAAATCTTCCAGCTGTTCCCATGAAGCATCAGCAGCAGCCGAACGACCCATCCATCGCACCAACAGCTCCCACACACCGCAATTCAGTTGGGCACGGATCACCTTCTCGGGCGTAGGAATAACGCGCCCATGCAACAGCTTCGGGAGCGACCCCTGTCAGTGGAGAACCTTCAAACTTCTTCAGCAAGGAGACATGGAACACATCATGAATTCTAGCCTTGGGAAGTAGCTGGAGCTGATATAAAACAGCCCCAATGTGAGTCAGTACTTTGAACGGCCCATAGAAGTGCGAACCTAGCTTGGAACGAGCCATAGACGTCACGTCAGAGGCCGTGCGCTAGCACAGCCGAAGCCACACCCAATTACCTACATCATATGACACCTCCTACCGTGACTGATCCTGGTAGCTCTTCATTGTCACACGCGCCTGAACCAACGGTTCCTTGATCTGTGCCAGAAATTCGTGTCGATCGCAGAGCTGGCGATCCATAGCCGCCACACGAGCCATGCCTGGTTGATAAGATAGCAATGCAGGCGGATCACGGCCATAAACAATGCGGAACGACAAACACCCCACTCCCGTTTGAAAGGAGTTATAGAGGTACTCGATCGAGGGCAGCCACTGCAACCACGTTGGTGGGTGATCCCCAGCGAGGCATTGCAGGTACATGGTGATGATGTGATTGACAACATCTGACTGTCCATCAGTTTGGGGATGAAAGGCCGAGTTCATTTGGAGTTTGACAACCACACGATGGAAAAGCTCCATCCAGAACGCGTCGGTGAAGACTGTGTTGTGGTCGCTGACAATAGAGCAGGGAAATCCATGGAGACGCACAATGTTGTCGAAGAACACCTTGGCAACAAACGCCGCTGAGTAGGGATGGCCCAGGGCGATGAAATGGCCGTACTTGGACAAGCAATCCATGACGGTGAGGACCATAGATTTGCCGCCGACCTTCAGGAAGCCTGCGACAAAGTTTATGTAGATGTCGCTCTAGACCTTAGAGGGGACGGAAATAATTGGAGGAGGCCCGCCAAATGAAAGTGTTCGGACTTGTTGTGTTGGCAAGTGGCATAGTCCCGCACAAACTTGCGGATGATGTAGAGCGCCTGCGAGTTGTAGAACGACACACACCACCTATGTAGCGTCTTCTCAGTGCCCTCATGGCCACTCTGGTGCACATCGGCGTAAGGTTCATGACCATTAAGATTACCCTAAAGGTATGAATATTTTGATGATAAATGACAAACATGAACTATGATTAATGATAATACAAGTGTCTTATTTATATAATGATGATTGATGATTGTTGCCTTGGCAGTTGATGACAATGACCACAAGCATGGAGGGTTGATGAGCTTGATGGAATCCAATAGTTGATGGAGATGGACCAAGGCTAAGGACAAGCTAGGAGCAAGTGTTTGGAACATTTGTCTAGTTTTTAGGGTTTGTGTCCATAGGAAAAATCAGACTATCAAAGGGGTCTAGGTCATATCTCTTAGGTCACGCTAGTCAGTAATGTGCATGGATGCTCGGTGAAATCACAAGGCACTAGGTGGCAGTGGAGAGACCAATAAGCTGTTGGATGAAGCCAGGAAGCGAAGTCAAGCGAAGACGAGGAGTTTCAGCTTCTGGAGATAGAGACCGGACAGAGGGGTCATAGAGACCGGACTGTACGTTCATTAGGAAGAATCTCAAATCAGAGAACAAGTTGCTGCGAGGAATCTGTTGATGCGACGGCCCATAGAGACCGGTGTGCGGACCGGACGGTCCGGTCTGTTTGAATGGTAAGAAAACAGAGAGGAAACATTTTTGACACTGTTCTGCAATGAACAGGACTCGTACAGACCGGACGGTATGGTCTGTACAAAAGACAGTGAGGACAGAGCGCAACGACTTGGGAGGAGCCATTTAGTGGAGATTAGACGATCCGGTCTGGCAGAGACTGGACTGTATGGTCTGTACATCTAGAAAGGCTGTTTTGTGGAGCAATGACTAGTTTGAGATTGAAATTCTATATAAAGTCATTGTTGGGGTATTGGAGACCACTCTTGACCAATGGGATAGCAGGAAGCATCAGTAGGGAGCCAAGAGGAAAAGAGAGGAGTACTAGGAGGAGATATTGGATACCTTGAGAGTGCTAAAGATAGTAACTTGAGCATCTATTCCTATCTAAGGCTAAGGTGTCCTTGAGAGTGTGGTTAAGGTTGTTACTCTTGGTCTATGGTGAGACCTAGATCGGTTACGCATCGGTGATGAGCCTATCGTGATATGTTGTGAAGGTCATGAAACATTTGTACACGGTTTGAGCTCGTCGTTGAAAGGAGCATCGGTAGTGAGCGCCCGTGTCGGCTCGGTGTTGATGGTCGTTAAGTACCAATTTTGACCGTCAATATACCTATAAAAGTAGGAAGATTTAGCATTTCAGACTTGCATGTTAGTTAGGAATAATAAGATTCCACTTGTCCTTGGAGAATTATGTGCATGTAGAGATTTGATACAATATAAGTGGAGAAATGGAGCATAATCCAAGGAAACATAGTTCTAGCCAATGATTCGGTGTCAACTAGACTTCCCTCGGATTGCATACGTGGCTGCACAGGATTTCTCCGAAGAATACCGACTTAATTCAAAAGAGGATCCACCTACCAGCCACCCCGAGGAAGCACACCCCGAGGGGGCCCACTCCCAAGTTGGCCGACTTAGGGGCTTGGTCGGCCAACCATGTCTTGAGCCCAATTCGAGAGGGCTTCCAAGTGTCAACTCTTGACCTCTTTGGCAAGGTCGATGCATGTCAGTTCCGTGCCGGTTACTTTCTAGTACCGACCTTTGGCCCCTATAAATAGAAGGGGATAGCTCCACTCCAACACATAAACTCAAGAGTTATTCATCTCTCTCTTTCGCTTGGCAGTTTCCTAGTCCTAGTGGAGTTTAGTGTAGGAGGAGCCTTGCTCAAGTCTCCAAGTAATAGAAGTATTGGTACGGCTCTTGTATATTTACCTTTATTTTTTTATATTATTATATGACTTTGATCTATTCAATTAATATAGTTTTTCCATATAATTATACTTATGCTATGTGTTCCTTGTTTGGTTATATATCATATTCATGTCATAGGACTTTGTGCTTTCATGATGATATAGACTTGCTACCTTATTGTCATGATTGTCATATACCTTGACTATAGTCTAAATGTTATAATGCTAGTTGTACTTTAGTCTAGTTATTATGCTTTAATATGAGTTTGATATCCAATTAGGATTGCAATTGCTTAGCTCATGACTTGTTAATCCATAGGGTTAGAGTTATTTATGCTTAGTACTTGTTAATCTAAATGGTGATTCTAGTGTTTGATCAATGTTAGAATTCTACTTAAATGTGTAAATGCGGTGCTTAGATGACTAGGTAGTATTGATCATCTTGTAATCCACGGTTTCTAGAGGTAGACAGTAGGTGGTGACAGCCCTATCTATCCATTGCACTCCTCCACGTTCGATTAAGACGTGTGTCTAAGACAAGGTTGCCTTGTATATGCCGGACATGAATCCGTACATGAAGTGTTGAATGCATTAGACTATGACTAGTATCACCTTGCATGTAATTGTTTGACTATATAACTATATAGGTAGATGTTGGTAGTCGTAAATTCCCTTTTTTGACTACCAATTTACAATTAAAATGTGGATATTAATTAATAATATAATAAAAATAATCTTTGTACTCATGAGTTCCACAAGTTTTGGTGAAATATGTGGTTGCAGGTGCTATAGGGTCAAAATATGCAAAAATATGTGAAAATACCCTGTCGGTCGATCACGGCTGTGAAACAGCCATTTCCTGACAGCCGATAGGGTCGTTAACACCCAGAATTAGCACCCGGTCAGGTCATCACTAAGAAAAATTGTCATTCGGTTGGATCATAAGCTATCATCACCCGGCAGGGTGAATCAAGTGTTCAATCAATTCTCGGTCATACGACAACATGACCTAGGACTACCGGTTGATTTAGAACTTGACCCCCTCACCCGGCCGACATGCAAACATCATCGCCATGAAGCCGTTTCCTAATTCCGGTCCAAAAGATTTTCAAAGAGACAAAGGAAGGAGGTTGACACTTGGCCTAACCAGGAGAAGGGAAGGAAAACTTGGTCGGGTAACATGTAGACATTCTTTTGTTCATTTAATCATTGAAGATTTCTTTATTTATATCTTGTTTATGGGTTCTTAGTCCATGTTAGATACAGTCTTTTACTTTATTTGACTATGGTTACTCTACCTTTAGTTAACAAGGTTAGGGTAGTAATTGTAAGTGTATACGTGGTGTATAGACTTAGAATTATCTAAGTTTGCTCCTAACCCCTCGGGTTGTGTGGTCGATAGTTAGGTGATGATAGCACTGAGCTATCCTCTGTATTCCACCATGTTCGGGTTGGGCTCGTAGGAGTTGATGGTAGTTTTAGCCGAGGTCCCTTCTCATCCCTTTCCGTACCTCAGACGACTATGCCCCGAAGTAAACAAGAGTAAATATTGGAGTCTGATGATTATTTGGATATAAGTTGTCACATGAAGCCAAGGCTGGAGGACCCTCTCAACCTATTGTTATCCTTCTCTTTTGTTCACTAGAATTAGATTAGGATAGAATTTCACTTCTCATTCCCCGTGGATTCGATACCTTGGAATACTTCCGGGTGAAAGCTACATCGGCATCCGTACGCTTGTGGACTTCTCTGTTAGGCATAAGAATCGCCAACAAGCTTTCTGACGTGTTGTCGAGGAACGGTAGCTGGCATTTATCCAAACCCGATTCTTTTTACCTTTCCTTTTTATTTTATTCTCTTATTTTCTTTCCTTCCATGAATCCCCCATCCATCCGCGACTTCTCAGCCCCTAAGAGCGAATTCCTAGAAGCCATGCCCTCATCACTCTCAATCACAGCCTCGAGCTATGAGATTCATCCAGATCTCATACTTTTGTTTCAGAAGACATCATTTATAGGGGCAGAAAATGAAAATCCATATACTCACCTATAACAGTTTGAGGTTTGTTGCTCCACTCTTGCTATTGAAGGGTTTTCTCAAGAAACAATGAAATGGAAGTTGTTCCCTTTTTCATTAGGCGGGGCAGCGAAAACATGGTATTTTAACCATGTAGGTGAAGTAGATGGAGTTTGGTCCACCTTAAGAGAGTATTTTTTGCGCAAATATTTTCCTCTCTATAAGATAGTTGCTCTAAGAAAAAAGGTTATCAATTTTGAGCAACAAGACCACGAATCACTAGGAGCATCATGGGAAAGGTTCCTATCCTACACCAAAACAGGGGTATGTTTAGGTATAGAGGAGCCTATAAGGATACAACACTTTTTCTTTGGTCTAAGGCCCGATAGTGCAAATTATTTAAATGCGCGGTCGGAGGTGCTTTCTTTTGCGCAACACCATAAGAGGGAATGGAGATCCTAAGCAAAATCATCCGAAATCTTGCAAATGAGTCATTCATCTCCCCAGAACCTACCAACAAAAGCACCCAAACTTCTAGCCAATCCAAAGAAATAGAAGACAAGTGCCTCCCACAAAAGGCCGAAGCTCCTATGATAGCCTCACTCCACTCACCACACCTTGATGTTGTAGAAGAAGACACATTCTTTCTCCCACCTCAATCCTTTGAACTCGACGACGAACCTTTTCTGGATTTCGGAAACATTCGTAACATGGAATGGGTGAAGAGAACCAATGTTAATCAAGAAGAGTGTAGTGGATAGGACTACAATAGGAAACAATCTGATCTGTTGCTAGATCCTTCTGTTGTAAAGAAGCAAGAACAGTTCAAGGTGTCATTACAATTCCCCATAGTGGCTGCCAAGGAACTTTCCTAGAACTCCCCTTCTATTAATGGTCCAATTATCCTTGATCTCCCTAATGCACCCAGGACTAAAATCATAGAAAGGCGTCTTTCAAACAAAAATGGTGCTCCATTTTTGGATTTATACCCAAACCTCATAGCTAAGGTTCGAGCGGTCCTCTTCATTAGGAAAAGTCATGAAGACCCCTATGCCCATCTTCGTAATTTTGAGGAGACTTGCTCCACCTTCCTAGATACTGGGTTGTTACGCGAAGAGCTCATGTGGAGACTCCTTTTCTATTCATTAGATGGTCATGCCAAGGACTGGTACCTAAGGTTCATCAAGGATAGAGAGTGGTATATTATTGAAACACCACGTCCCTTGAAAAGTCTATGGGAACTACTAAAGTACCATTTCTGCGAGTGTCTTTTTACTCATGAAAAGCTTTGTCATATAACGAAAAATATCAAAAACATTAAGCAAGAGGATGAAGAACCCATAGAAGCTTGTTGGGGTCAGTTTATTTCCCTTGTATTTAGTGGTCCTAGCCTTGACACTCCAATAGAAAGGCTCTTGTCGTATTTTGTTCATGGTCTACACAAAAGGAGTGCCAAGCTATTGAACGAATGCTCTCAAGGTCCCTTCCATAGAAAAAGCATAGAAGATGTGTGGGCTGTTATCAACCATATTACCCGACTCACCCATCGCAAAACATCTTCAATTGCTACTAAAAAGCCAGTTTTGAACCATGTGGCAAGAGTTGAGAGAAAAGACCATGAGCCAGACTTTGCTTCATTGGCCAATACTACACCAATCCTTGAACCACATAGGCCTTGCCATCCCGCACCAATCCCCCCAAATCCCCCAAGGATCCATGTTCTACCTAATGGAGGCACCGCAAGGCTATCATCTACCAATGGAAAAGAGGTACCGAAGCAACCAAAGGATGATCTATAGAAGGAAAACTTTGAACAGGATCAATCCATGAAGCATGAACGGCAATACAAACTTTGGTCCATAGAAATTCCTGAGGCTTCAAATTTAGAGTTAAAAGGGAATTCTCCCACCATGCCAAGGAGTCATACTTTAGAAAATTCGCATACTCCTCACTCACACAAAAGTTTTCCCATCACAACAAAGATTTATGATGGTAGTACACAAGAGACCTACAACCGCTCTACCCCTTGTGGACGTAGTAATTTCAAAGGGGCAGTTGTAGATACATTTGTTTATCACAAACATTGCAAATTCCAGTATCCATGTCATATGCCTTAGTTGTGCAATGATTAATTAATGTTTGGTGATGGCGGGAGCCACATTGCCAACCCAAGCTAGAATATGAACTAGTGCTCCCATGGTCAAACTTACGACCTTAAATAAGTACTAACGGGAGGTAACCCGTTCTGTTTTCCTTTACTAGGATTTGTTAGTTTCTCATTTAAATAAAAAAAAATAATTTGTCCCTTCTCAGCAATAAAATATACTTGACAAAAATAATGACACAACTTTAGGCTTGTTCCTTCGGGTATTTTGTTAGCTAACCTCTACATGTTAATCTCGAAAGGAACAAGATGACAAGATATGAATGAACAAGAACCATTTCGGTATTCCTTGTATCACCTACCCCTTGCTGTTTTCATGTCTTTGTATAAATTGAAATTTTAGCAAGCATGATAAATGGCAGCTAATATAAAACTTCCTTCTCATTCTTGCTTGATATATAAGGATTGTTCCTTGCATTCTTTCATCGCCCATGGGAAATACACATTGCATAGGAAAACCTTGTCTAAATTATTGGTAGATGTGATATGACCGTAGAGAGCTTAACCTTTCTTGGAACCAAGTGAACTTCCTTGATTTTTAATTTTCAAAAGCTTATAAATAAGAACTCTTGATTCACAATCTTCTCAATGATGATTTTATTCCTACCAAAGCCAGATGATGATCTTAATGAAAACCTATTGCATTTGCTACTTGTATTTTTATTGAACTTTGTCAAATTATTGTGACCCTTGTGAGATGCTTGCCATGTGTTATTGATCAAGTTCATGTGCACACCCTAACCACTCCATATGTCGAAACTTCTACACTGGAAGTTTGCATCCATCATCCCCATAATTCATTCACTGAATAAAGTGCTCCACCATATATGTCGATCTCTCTCCAAGAATTATTTCAAAAATAGATATGGGCTACTCGAAAAGAATAAAAAGAAAAAAAAGTGAGAAGAATCATGAATGATAAAGTAGCCCATGTTCTCAAATATAAATCAAATAGAAGAGAGAGAGAGATATCACTTCAAAAGGAGCATCCGCCATCCTTCATCCATCCATAAATATCATAATTGTTCACATGGTTTGATCATAATTCATGACTTGTTTTTCTCCGTGGGGTCTGGTTTTTGACTTAGTGATATATGAAATACGAGTATGCAGGCTTAATATTCCCTACCTTGAGCTCCACATAAGCCTTAGTATATAGGGAAATTTTGGCCACTAGCCTAAGTGAGGAATCAAAACCACATTGAGCGATTCGAGAGCATCAATTGAGAATAACTTGTGATCTGGAGCTCTGTTTTTATTGAAAAAAGCAAACACAATTGAAGTTCCTTGGAAAAAAGAAAGGTAAGACTTCTCTATGTTGTTCCATCTCTCAACTTTTCAAGACAAGGTATTTAGCAACCTAAAACCCTATGGCATGAGGAGTCATGGAGTAGTCTTTATATATGCAAAGCATGATGAGAATTTCCTTAGATATCGCTCATTTCTAGTCTTCATTTCTTACTTTGCTCGGGACGAGCAAAGTCCTAAGCGTGGGGCGGGGGGGGGGGTGTTGGTAGTCATAAATTCCCTTTTTCGACTACCAATTTACAATAAAAAGGTGGATCTTAATTAATAATATAATGAAAATAATCTTTGTACTCATGAGTTCCACAGGTTTTGGTGAAATATGTGGTTGCAGTAGCTATAGGGTCAAAATATGAAAAAACATGTGAAAATACCCCGTCGGCCGATCACGGCTATGAAACAGCCATTTTCTCACAGCCGATAGGGTCGTTACTAAGTAAAATTGTCATTCGGTTGGATCATAAGCTATCATCACCCGGCAGGGTGAATCAAGTGTTCAATCAATTTTCGGTTGTACGACAACATGACCTAGGACCACCGATTGATTTAGAACTTCACCCCCTCACCCGACCGACATGCAAACACCATCGCCATGAAGCCGTTTCCTAATTCCGGTCCAAAAGATTTTTGAAGAGACAAAGGAAGGAGGTTGACACTTGGACTAACCGGGAGAAGGGAAGGACAACTAGGCCACAAGACAAAAGGGCTGCCGCCCAAAAATGGGCCGCCGCCCAGTGGGCCTTGCCGCCCGGCGAGTTGTGCTGCCCGGCGAGTTGTGCCGCCCGGCGGGCTTGCCACCCGACCTACCGGGCCATTCGGCCCATCAAGCATACTGCCCGGTCTGCCACGCCTACCAACATAAAACCAAAGGAAAAAGGCCAACCGACTCTCAAAACCGACCTTAGAACATCATCATGGCCGTCCAGAATGAGTCGGTTGGAAAACTGACCAAATCGTGTGGTCGCCCGGCCTTCCCGGCCGCCCGACCGACCTTGCCGCCCGACCTCCATGGCCGCCCAGCACACATGGCCGCCCGGCACACGTGGCCGCCCGGCCTTGCCCGCCGCCCGGCGGACCGACTTTGACCTACCGACTCGCTTTCACCTACAAGTACCCCCCTGCCCATTGCCACCTATAAATAGAAGGGAAATTCGGCAGAAAAGATCAACAATTGAAGAGGAGAACAACAAGCGCCACACTGTAGAAATGTATTAGAATAGGGAGTGAGAGTGAGTGGTAGAAGTTCAGGAGGGAGCCGGGGATGTTGACTCCTTCTCCACCTTGTGCCTCGGGGATGCTTCTCCACCAAGAGTAGAATCCCCGTCCTTCGGCCGGGTAACATGTAGACATTCTTTTGTTCATTTAATCATTGAAGCTTTCTTTATTTATATCTTGTTTATGGGTTCTTAGTCCATGTTAGATAAAGTCTTTTACTTTATTTGACTATGGTTACTCTGCCTTTAGTTAACAAGGTTAGAGTAGTAATTGTAAGTGTATACGTGGTGTATAGACTTAGAATTATCTAAGTTTGCTCCCAACCCCACGGACTATTTGGTCGGTAGTTAGGTGGTGATAGCACTGAGCTATCCTCTGTATTCCACCACGTTTGGGTTGGGCTCATAGGCGTTGATGGTAGTTTTAGCCAAGGTCCCCTCTCATCCCTTTCCGTACCTCGAATGACTATGCTCCGAAGTAAACAAGAGTAAATATTAGAGTATGGTGATTATTTGGATATAAGTTGTCACATGAAGCCAAGGCTAGAGGACCCTCTCAACCCGTTGCTATCCTTCTCTTTTATTCACTAGAATTGGATTAGGATAGAATTTCACTTCTCGTTCCCCGTGAATTCGATACCTTGGAATACTCCCGGGTGAAAGATACATCGGCATCTGTACGCTTGCGGACTTCTCTCTTAGGCATAAGGATCGTCAACAATAGACTAACATTAGAGATATAGCTTTGCTTTCCTAACTAAAACTTCCTAGTGGCTTACTTTATTTATCTTTAGGAATGATTGCTCTGTGTGTCACACTACCCCTATCCTTATTATATACTTGCCCCTGTATGAACTCTGAATACTCGTACCAATCTTTATGACTACATTATCATTAACAATCATATATTTATGCTATAGCCTTTCTTTGGTAGAACTATAAATGACAAGCTATTGGAGCAATTCAATAGTGAAATGCTACAATGGTATTATCCGTGCGCTTGCGGATCTTACTATATTGACACTAAAGTGCATCTTTGTAATTATATCTGGTACGATGTTAAGAAGTGCCACAAGCATTTTTGCCGCCTAACCGGGGATAATTATATTGATGTAACTTAGTAAACGTTAGCAAGTGTCAACACTCGGGAAGTCCAACACGTTCTCGAGGGAGGCGAGCTTGTGCCTTGGTTGCAGCGGTGACGCAGCAGTGTCTTCACTTCGGGAGTGATTGTGGGCTCATGTGCGAGAACTCCACTTGGTGGCACGAGGGACCAGCACTCTGACAGGAGTGGTCCAATGAGGAGTAGGGGAAGATGCCATCCTTCCGAGACCTCAGGAAAAAATCAGGAGCATTCCTTGACCCTCTCTTTACTATTCCACAATTGTGTGATCTAGTGGATAGTTTGACTTGTGGCTTGCATAGGCTAGTGTGTTTAGCTTCTGCATTTGCACTCATCATGAACACTAGCATATGTAAGGTCTTGGCCTACTAGAATTGTTAGGTTGCAATGATTAACGGGATTTAGTTGACGAATTAGTAGCATTTGAAGATTGTGGTCGGCTTACCGATTCACCCCCCCTCTCGGTACGTCTTCGGTCCTTACAAGGTGACCTGTTCGTCATCCAAGAGTTTGATAGCAGATGCCGGTTGGAAGAGACGGAATTCATGTCCACTCCTTGTTGGGTTTGGGTGCTGCAACTTCCACTGTGGATGATGAATCATGCAATAGGTGAGGCCATTGGGGATTGCACTAGTAATATGATTGAGGTTGATGCTAAGGAGAATGGCTTGACCATAGGTCATTTCTTGAGGGTGAAGGTGATGTTGGATGTGCATAAACCTCTTATGAGAGGAGTGACATTGGAGGTAAATGATGGGGGAGAACAAATTTGGTGCCCATTGCACTATGAATTTCTACCCAACTTTTGCTATACGTGTTATCTTCTAAGGCATGTGGAGAAGGCCTATGATCGTAGTAGCTGGAGGGAAAAGAAGAAACCGTATAACAGCGAGCTAAGGGTCCTACCAACCAAAAGACGCATCAACAAGAAGGCCATAAAAACAAAAGTACTGGTTCTAGAAGCTCGGGTGGTCACACAGCCAATAGAAGCAGGGGTGGTAGTGGGATATATCCTTGGAGGGATCTGAAAAGGTCTGGCACTAATAGTGCTAAATGAGGAAAGAATGATGATGCTAGAGATAAGGTGAACATACCGGTAAAAATTAAAGATGTGGGAGTAAAGTAGGGTCAAACAAACAACATAATCAATGGGGAGAAAGCTGGGACACCCAATAGGTTTCTTTAGAGGAGCACATGCTAGATGGAGATGACATTGGGGGAAATTGCAAGGCCCCAAGTGGTGAGCACAAGGCGAGGCAGAAAATCTGGGTATGGTGCCAGATGTATAGCTTCATGTGAGTCACTCTGGGGGGATGGTGAGGAGGCGACCAAGACAAATGACCAGTTAGGACCTGCTAGAGCAGGGGAGAAATTGGGGCCAAGTGAAAAGGATGGAGCTAAAGACAAATGGTGTTACCGGGCATGGATGCTACGCATGATACAAATGCCTTGGACAAAGACGTACCACAACCTGTTGTGCCCATGTAGATCGAAGAGGTGAATGAGGGAAAGCAGAGGGAGGAACTACCAAAGACTCAGGTGAGTAGAATGCCGGAAAAGAAGAAAGATGTAAAACATTCCTACAAGAGAAGAAGCCTAGTTAGAGAGTCTGTAGGGAAGGAGGGCAGCCATATTGACTCAGTGACTGGTGGTTCAAAACACCAACTCGTGGAGGATGAGAAAGTGAGTATAGTCAATCCAAAGAAGTGCAAGGGAGATGGGCTGACTATTATAGGAGAAACCGAGAAGGGAATTAGTGGAGGTGAAATGGACATTGAGCAGGTGGGATTGTGCGGTCAATCACGCCCAGCCAGCCAGGGATTAGGGAATAACCTAGTAGTCTGCGGTCTTCTGGATGTCCAAAAGTGGGAGGCTCCGGATATTATTGTCCAAAACAAAGATGGACGGGAGGAGGATTGAGTGCTTTAGGTGGTTGCTAAACATGATCAATGTGGTGGTGAAGGACTATAAGGTTCAAAGTGGTGGGCTGGCATTGTTTTGGAGGAATGGGAGTGATGTGTCAGTGAAGAGTATGTCCAGGTTGCACATTGATGCCATAGTCATGGATGAGGAGGGGAAGGAGTGGAGGCTTACTGGCATGCATGGAGATCCAAAGGCGGAGGAGAAGGATAAAACGTGGAAGTTGATGTGTATTTTGAAAGACAAATATGATTCACCATGGTTGTGCCTTGGAGACTTTAACGAAGTGTTGTTTCAACACAAAAAAGGTTTGCAGCCAAACCAAAAATGCAATCATGCATGGAGAAGTTTAGGCAGGCGTTGGAAGATTGTGTGTTGGAGGACCTAGGCTTTGTTGGTGAAGCGTACACATGGTGTAACCATCACCAGCAAGCTACATGCTATATTAAGCATATGTTGGATGGAGTAGTCGCATCGTGTGAATGGAGGATCATGTTTCCTTTCGTCCGGGTGATCAATGTTGATCCCTATAACTCGAACCACAGGCCAGTGATTGTAGAGTGTGGGGAGAGGGAAGAGGCATGGAGGAAGCAACCTCAAGAAGTTTGTCCAAAATTTGAAGCTAAGTGATTGGAGGAGGAGGATTGTCAGGATAGAGTATAGCAAGCTTGGGCACAAGCATTGGAGGAGGGGTATGGGAGTGTTGTTGAGATACAAAAGAAGTTGCTACGTAATTTGCATGATTGGGACAAGATCGTGCTTGGCCAGCAAGAAAAAAGGATCTAAAAGGTGAAGAAAGAACTTGAAAGTTATATGAGGGGGCATGTAGTACAAGATAACATGTCCCGAGAACATCTATTGCGGTATAAGATAGAGTGCTTACAGGAACAACTCAATGTTTACTGGAAGCAGCAATCTCACACCGCCTGGCTTACAAATGGAGACCAGAATATAATGTTTTTTTTTCATGCTGCTGCCTCTGAGAGGAAGAGGAGGACTGTGATAAAAAAGCTGAAAAAGGAAGATGGGGGGAGGAAGGAGCTGGGTTGAAGGATTTTATCTCTAAAATGAATACAAAAAATCTTTCTTTCCTATGCAGGATCATGATGAGGCGAAGTGTTGCGTTGTGTTCAGTCTCGGGTAACACCCTGAGATAAACGCGATGTTGCTTAGGCCATACACGGAGGAGGATGTGTGGGAGGCCCTACAGGCCATAGGGATCTTGAGAGTGCATCTAGACCCCTAATTTTATTTTGGTGATTGACATCAATATAATTAAAAATAGACTAATGCTTTTATTGAGTATGTGTGTAGATGACTATCTCAATTAATGAATGAAATGCATTGAAACAAAAAAGGAGAAAAGAAGATGTCATTTGCCTCAAATTGAAAGTCCAAAATTCACTCAAGAATGAAGGATTCATGTTGTTTTATTTCTAATCTTGAGTATAGGTAAACCATATTATTAAGAGGGGTATAATTTACAAATTTGGTAAAGTCAAATGCTCAAACTTCCCATAAATTCCTTTTTGTCGCCCTCTGTTTTTATATTCATCGGCAGTGCCGGTGGTTCTCACTGACAGTGCCGATCCACTCTCCCAGAGGCGCTGTGATGCCCAGACACTTCTCTGGCTTCTGTCTTGTCATCATCGGCAGTGCTGATGGCCTCATCGGCAGTGCCGGTTGCTTCATCCAGAGAAGTACGTTCTCTCTGGCTCTCTGGTTGTAGCTCATTGGCAGTGCCGATCACCCTGATCGGCAGTGCCGATCGGTTCTACCAGAGAACCACGTTTTCTCTCTGGCTGTAGCTCATCGGCAGTGCCGGTCAACCTGATCGGTAGTGCCGGTCAGTTCTACCAGAGAACCATTTCTTTTGTCTGGCTCAGCCTGTAGCTGGTCTGGCCCTCTCCATAGAAACTGTCAACCATCAGGCTCTCTGGCTGACTGCGATCGGCAGTGCCGATCTCGCTGATCAGCAGTGCCGGTCAAGGTCTATAA
Source organism: Eleusine indica (assembly GCA_030378355.1). Lineage (NCBI taxonomy): Eukaryota > Viridiplantae > Streptophyta > Magnoliopsida > Poales > Poaceae > Eleusine > Eleusine indica. The sequence continues at coordinate 36,019,539 of CM059500.1, forward strand.
AAATGACTTGTCTTCTCTGTGGCTGCGTCATCGGCAGTGCCAATGTCTTGATCGGCAGTGCCGATGCGGGCCGAATCCTTGCCTGCAGATCTATGACAGTGCACCAGAAACCCTACCGGTAGTGCCGATGGTTTGATCGGTAGTGCCGGTGCGGGGCGTCCAGATAGGCCAACGACTTTTTTTGAGCCCCTTGTATAAAAGGCCTTCACCCCACTTCGTTCCATCTCTCTAGACCCGAAAATCATTTGGCACTTTTGAGCTTCACTCTCCTCACTCTCCCTCTCCAAGTCCAAGCTTCATTCCTTGAGCTAGGGTTTGAGTTAGCCATTGATACCTAGTGAAAAGAGCACCCCTCCACTCTTGAGCATTAGATTTAATCATCTTTGTAACTTGTGCTTGTTACTCTTGGAGCTTTGCTCCTAGGCGGTTAGAGGTGCCCGTAGAGCTCCCAATTTGTGTGGTGACGCCTTGGGAGTTTGTATCACCCATCCCGCAAGGGATTTGATAGTGGAGAACTCGAGCTCGATCTTTGTGGTCGCTTGAGTGTGAATAGGGTTGAAAGAGACCCGGTCCTTTGTGGACTTCTCAACGGAGACGTAGGGTTCTTTGTGAGTCCGAACTTTGGTAACAAATCTTGTGCCCTTTTATTTCCTTGTTTTATCATTTCTTATTGTTATTGTGTTTCCTTTATTCTACTGTTGTGTTTAATTATCACATAGTAACCGCGAAACCACTTAAACCTAGATTTCATACGACTGCCTGTTCACTCATCGGCATTGCCGATCTCCCATCGGCAGTGGACACCGGCACTGCCGGTCATCCTCACCGGCACTGCCGGTCAGTCTAATAAATTTGTTTAAGTCCAATTTCGTAGGTTTTTTAGATTTGCCTATTCACCCCCCCTCTAGGCAACTTTCAAATCTCAAGGCCCCAGGGTTGGATGGGGTGTCCTCGATCTTCTACAAGAAATTCTAGGCATTGCTCGGTGATAGAGTCAAGGCCAAATTCCTTATTGTGCTCAATGACAGTCCACTTCCAACAGGATGGAATGAAACTGTCATAGTGTTGATCCCAAAAGTTAGACGCCCAGAAAAGCTAAAGGAATCGACTCCTATATGTTTATGCAATGTCCTGTACAAGATGGTTTCCAAAGTCCTTGCAAACAGACTTAAGAATCTAATTCCAAAGATCATTGCACCATCATTAGTACATTTGTGCCCGGTCATCTGACTACCGATAATGTGTTCCTCGCCTACGAGCTTACTCACTACATGAGAAGGAAGAGGGGTGGTTGTGAAGGTGTAGTTGCTCTAAAGCTCGACATGAGCAAGGCTTATAACTGAGTGGAATGTGCTTTCCTCGAGGGAATCTTGAGGAAACTGGGTTTTTGCAGAGGCATGGGTCCAACTTTTCATGATGTGTGTCACCACATTATCCTACACAATCAAGGTGAATGGGGATTACACTGATAGTATCTTGCCGATGAGAGATTTGAGGCAAGGTGATCCGTTGTCGGCTTATCTCTTTATCCTGTGTGCTAAGGGTTTATCGGCACTCATGGAGGATGCTAGAAGAGCAGGTCTTATTGAAGGTATCAAGGTGTGCCAGAGAGCCCCAAGAATGAGTCACCTTTTCTTTGCTGGTGACTCACCGATCTTCCTCAAAGCCGCGACACAGGGTGCTAGAGCCCTCCAACACATTTTGGACCTCTACGAGGATGCATCTGGGCAGATGATCAACAAAGATAAAGATAGTGGCTATGGTCAACCCAAATACAAGCAATGATATAAAAATTAAATATTGGTAGAATTGGGTATAGTACAGATTGCACTCAATGACAAGTATCTTGGGTTGCCGGTTTATATTGGCAAGTCCAAAAGGAAAGTGTTTGAATAGATAAAAAAGAATGTATGGGCACACATCCATGATTGTCAAGAAAAGCTCCTTTCGAAGGCGGGGAAGGAAGTACTCATCAAAGTCGTGGCTCAGGTTATCCCCACCTATACCATGTCATGTTTTGATCTAACAAAATCTCTATGCGATGAGCTCAGCTCCATGATCTGCAGATACTGGTGGAGCCAACAAGATAAGACCAACAAGGTACATTGGATTGAGTGGCATAAACTTACAAAGTCTAAGAAGCTTAGCGGGCTTGGCTTTAAGCATCTGTATGTGTTCAACATGGCCAAGTTGGCAAGGCAAGTCTGGCGCTTACTGTCCCTACGGGTACATCGTGTACTCAAGTCTTAGAAGCCAAATATTACCCAAATGGCACCATCCTTGAGGCAAAACCAAAAAATGGTATCTCCTACTCATGGAGGAGCATCTTAAGGGGATTGACCCTGGTCAAGGAAGGCATGATCCAGAGAGTGGGAGATGGAGTTTCTATCAATATCTGATCTGACCTGTGGCTCCCAAGAACTAAAAGTAGACAGATATTACACCAAGAAATGGATCTGTGCTAACTAAAGTGGTGGACCTCATAAATTCCAATCACAAACACCTAGGATACCTAGCTGGTGCAGAATACTTTCTGTGATACAGATGCCCAACTTATTCAGGCTATTCTCCTACGAGAAAACCAGAGCGACCTTATTGCCTGACATGCTGACCCTAAAGGCACCTTCGTAGTCAAATCGGCGTATGCTGTTGGTGTTCGCCAGCGAGATCAAGCTATCAACGTGGACCAGTCTATGTCAAAGCAAACAACTCAACTCTTTGGTCCAAGATTTGGGGGTTAAAAGTTACCAACAAAATGCAGATGTTTCTCTAGAGATTCACGCATAACAGCGTGCCAGTCCAAACAAAGGTTGCAACAACGGTGTGAAGAGGGTGGATACTAGATGTTCGGTGTGTTTATGCTTTGATGAGGATGGTGAACATTATTTCTTTAAATGCAAACTTGTAAAAGAGCTCTGGAGAAGTTTTGAGATGGAGGAATTAAGCCAAGTGTTGGCAGGGATGAATTATGCATCAGAAGCTACTACATATATCCTTGGCCAACAAGAAAAAAAAAATCAGAATGTGGCATTTGGTGCTGATATGGTGTTGGTGATCAGTTAGAGTAGCTCTATCGGTTTCTAAGTAAAAAATACCCAAGTCAAGCCCAGAAGATAAGGAGAATATATCTTTTACAAACTAAGTTGTGGGACCCACTTTTAATGTTTCTTATTTCCTGTTACTTCCAAATAACCTCCACGGAGATCTGCAACCAGAACCAAAGAAAACGTAGCCGCCATTCTGGGCTTCGGCCAGGAGAACTACCACCAAGGACGCCTTAACCTCGATCTCTGGCCGTCATGGCCGTCCTCCCCCTTCCTTCCATCTCCGGCCATCATGGCCGTCCTCCCCCTTCCTTCCATCTCTAGCTACCATGGCCACCGTCCTCTTTCTCTCCATCTCCGGTCGCCACGGCTACCCAAGGTGGGGTAAGGCGGCTTGAGGGTGCGCAAATTGTTTTGCTGCCTTCGATATAATCTTAGAGCCTGTTCTTTTCCTCGTGCAAGAGGGTTAATATTAAGCTTTAGTTTAAAATTTAACACAAGAGAAATGAACAGATATGTTTATATAAAAATTTAACTGAAAAAAAACTAAAAAAAGACTAAACTTTAGGTTAAGATGCTAAAATTTAGTACAAACTTTAAGTACCTTGTGGAAACGAACAGCGCTTTAGGTGTGGATGGGCCCAGCGTGTGGTTGCATCACGCACCAGAATTTGTAATCTCCGTCGTCTCTGACGATTTGCTTAGAGCGGAAGTTTAATGGAATTTACCGTTCTCAACAACAACAACAGAAAAAAAAAAACATTCCATTCAAAAATCTACGAAAAAGGGGGAAACGCCCGCCCGCCAGCCGCCGCTCCACGCGAAAACCTCGCCGGCGGCGGCTATGTCCCGCTGGAAGGAGAACGCTTCCCCTCTTTCCCTCCACCCGCGCGGAACCTCCAATCCGTCCCCACTCCTCCCCTGCAAGCGCCCGGCGCAATCCCCATCCCCATGCCCACCGCCACGCCGCCCGCTCGCCGACGTCTCGGGCAACGCGCTGGAACAGCGCAGCGGCGGGGAGCGGTGCGTGTATGGATCCAACACTCCCCTACCGAAGACGCCCCGGCCGTGCGGGTTCCTTGTGGAGGAAGACGACGACATGGACGAGGCATTCCTACAGGAGGTGGACGCCATCTGCGAGGAGCACACGCGGTCCGCGGCGTCGAAGGAGAAGAAGGCGGCGGAGCGCGACCGGGAGACAGTCGGAGGGTCGCTCTCGGCGTCGACGCTGATCAACGACTCCAGGCCAGGGGTATGGTCAGAAATCGTGGTTGCGTATTTCATTTCCAAATTCGGAGCTATTTATCAAATTGTAAGGGAAATCGGGGGAGCTTAGTCGGTTGTGTAATTAGTTTGTTAGTGTTAATTATGAAGAGTGAACCACACCGTTGATCTCTCATTTGGGTTGAATTTAGCTCGAGGACGCATTCTGGGAGGAGGTAAATGCTGCCTGTGAGGAGCACGATGCCCGGTATGCTGCCCAGAGCCAACAGGGGCTGAAGGAGTCGGATGATGAAGAAGAAGATAGCTTGGTGCTATCGTGTGATGATGTTTCGCTTCCTCCTGCTATTTCCATCACAGCCGATGGTGGGGAGGTATGTGGATGTTATTGTATTCGTAGGGTTCATTTCTGGTAACATGGATCAGTGGAGGAAAAATGAGATGATTCTTAAATATATATTGCATAGTGATAGGTTGGAGATAATCTGTCCCCTTCGAATCACATTCCTTAAAATCTTAATTTCTTGAAATTGTAAGGGACTTAGGAAGATCAAGCACTAGATAGGTAAATTAGTGTGAACAATTGGAGATTTATTGTTTTTCTTTGAAATTCTATTATTATTTGGTTGTGGTTCCTGAAAATTTTAGGCTAGCTTATTTGTTGTGTTGAATTTCTTTTGAGAGGAATTTAGTTTGAAGATGTGTTCTGGAAGATTAATGCCGTTAGAGAGGAGCACCATACCAAGTCTCCTGTCAAGGATCTGGAGGTGACCAACGAGTTGGAGGGTAATGATGGCTTGGTAGCTTCATGTGGCGATGCTTCAGTTTCCCCAGTAGTTTCTAATGCAAAAGGGGACATACAGGTATAATATTTGGTTCTATCTATAGAGATAGCATTATTGAATAGTTGTAGGTCATCAGTTGGTTTTTGTTGCTGTGTCTAGGAAGGAGAATGAGTACGAATTGGAAAAATGAATTGAACTGAAATCAAGATTCTAATTCAACGTTTGATTTCTTGTATCTTGGGAGGTATTTAGCCTATAGATGCACTCAGTGGGGATGTTGATGCCACCATCCGTGAGGGGCATGCTGCCTTATGTGCTGCCATGGATCAGGAGGAGCTGCAAGATATAGAACTTGAGATCGAGGACAAGGAGAGGTGTGCTCCAAGCAAATACTATGAATATCTTCACTCCTTGAACGATAAGCAGAGGGAGGCTGCATGTAGTGATGTGAATATTCCATTGATGATTGTTGCAGGTCCAGGAAGTGGAAAGGTACATTACCTGGCTTTTCATTTTTTGCTTACACCACACACCCTTTTTTTTAAGTGTATGGAATATAAGTTCTTAGCATCCTGTATTATATGATTGAGTTAACTCTTCTTGATAATCTCTTCAACTTCAATATTTTGTTTTATCAAAAAGACTCAACTGAAGCCCATCATTCCACTTAGGTCTTAGACAAGTTTTATGCATGATTTTAACATGTTTACGGAAATCATTTTAGCAGATCAAGGGTAATACACAAATTCTAATAACTTTATATTTTTCTTGTAACCTACTACCTTCGGTTTTGTTTTGATATGAACTAACTATTGTTTAAATATGAACTAACTATTGTCCTAATGACATCATTTCTCCTGCACGTCCTAATCACACATTTTGTTTTGATATGAACTAGCAATTAGTTTAAATATGAACTAACTATTGTCCTAATGACATCAAAATAAAACTGGTGGGAGTACATGTTAATCTCGAACGCGCAGGAGAACTGCGCGTCATTTCATTAAGAAGAAGAAGAGTACATGTTAATATTGATTCCAAAAGTGAATTGAACCCAAATGTGTGATTCAGCCTGACAAAGCATATTAAAAAGGGAAACTATATTCCCAGACTATGCTTTGGAACACTAAAAATGATAGTAGATGAAATGAACATTAACTTATTTTTCCTTTTGTAGCTTGTATGGTAGCATTCATGAAAGTGTGAAAGTGCTACTTTTTTTTTTGACATTTAAAAAATGGTTACATTCATTGTATATGTTTGGATGATTTGAGTGTTATGATATTGATTTTACAAAATGTCTGTTTAGTTGAGCTATATTGAATCTGTTGGGAATCCTGTTATCTCATAATTTGTTGACATGCTTTTCTATTTTCTGATTCTCCCCTCCTGTAAACTGGCATGATTCAGACTTCAACAATGGTTGGTAGGGTGCTTACGCTGCTTCAAGAGGTATGTTTTGATGTTCCATATCTATTACCATTAGAGTAGTACTTGCTCTGTTTTTGTTATCTTGTCATTCAGACAAGGGAGCTAGTTCATTTGAACTAGGATCTCTGTCCTATGTCAATAAAACAAAAACGAAGGGAGTATGTAATTATACTTGAATCTCACATGGTCGTTTGTCTAGGGAATTCCACCACCAAACATTCTTGCTATGACATTCACAACGGCTGCTGCTTCAGAAATGAGAGATCGAATAGGGGCAGTGGTGGGGAAGGCAGTTGCCAAGGAGATTCCAATAAGCACATTCCATTCATTCTGTTTGCAGCTTTGCAGGGCACATGCTGAAAAGTATGTCTTTTTCTAGTGGTACTTAAACATCCGATGATTAGTGATATGCTGCTCAGCATACTGAACTGCTACATATCAATAATATAAATGATTTATTTACAAGGTTTGCTTTGAGGATAAATATAGAAGTAGTAGATGATTTGGAGGCTGAACACATGTTAATGTTTTGACCTTCTTGTTCATTTCAACCTTATGCTCTTGTTTCAATACATATGCTCTTTCTTACAGTTTATCAAGCACACTCGTTATTGCAGATAGTTGGACGGTTGGATGATGCTTATTGTATTTAATTCTATTTACGGTTTTTTAATCCTTGGAAGGCTTGGCCGCACACCGGAATTCATAATCTATGGACATGGACAACAACGGAGAGCTGTTATTGAGGCAGAACGCTTATTGGAAAATGAGAAAAACAATGGCCTAGGAGGTAAAGTGCAGCATGACGAAGACATAAAAAATTCTTTTAAAGACAAAGCGAAGAAGTGGATGAAATTTATAACGCAGGTGCGCTCTATTTCTAATGAGTTCATCATGATTTTTTTTGTTCTCACTGCTCTCTTTGCATTGATGCATTGTTTTTTTTTTCTCAAAAGCGTTGATGCATTGGTGTTAAATTCTTAAAGACTTTGTATGCTAATTCCCACCCTGCACAGCAGTACAGCACAAAATATCAGATGAGTAACTTTTGTTCTTGATATTATTCTAGAGGCATAGCAAGCCTAATGGTTTCTTAGCTTACTCTAAGTTCGTCAGAAACACATGCTTTAGTCCAAGATCCCAATATGAACTCTAGAAGTATACTGATTAAACAAGGTATAATCAAAATTGTAACAATGATGGCTGTACTTCCATTGGTCAAAATTGCAACAATGATGCATAATTTGTGGAAAATAAAAAATTTCACTCGCTGTGTCCAATTTACTTGGTTGAAACCCACCTATGGTGGGTGGGCCCTCATGTATGGGGTGGGCTCAAAGCATGGGTTAAGGCCCGAACCATAGGGGGCGGCTCCCAGAGGATGGGACCAGGGGTCGTGTATTTTCTCGACTGGAGAAGGTTGAGCATCTCTATCAAAGAAAGCCGTGGGGGCGGTCTTACCCCCGGCGATTGAGTTTTTTTTAATAGAATTTTTGTACATATCTGAACTAAAAGGTAACTCCTTTCTGTTTGAAAAACGAAACAAAGATGTTCATGGTACAATAGCTTATATGTGAGTAAGTACTAACAAAACCAGACCTGAAGGCTCTTATTTTTGTATGGCGCAATTCCATGAATACCAGATTATCAGTTGATTCTTCCTCACAGAAGTCGTAGCTAGGATTAAATCCTTAATTGTAGGTCATATTAGCATTTTTCTGAACAGTAAATGATCATTTTAGGTGATAGAACAACAGTCATGGCTTGGAATATCACTTATGTGCTCTTTGTTGTTTTTCACCTATAGTCCATAGCTGTTCCTTTGCTTTACTACTAGAATGTTTTTCGCTCAATGCGTCAATGTTTTTCATGCTGACATTTGATCAAAACTACCACCTTTGGCTGTGTGGCATTAGTTCTCAGGAGATTTTTGGAAAAATATTTAGTTATACACAACACTAAATGCTTTATTACCATTCAGGCTTTTCCGCCCTTTGTTTTTTTCTTATGAAATCTTTGCATGTTTCTTTACAGGCAAAAGCTTCTGGTAGAACTCCAGAGGAGTATGAAAAGAAGGGTGATTTGACAGGAGTAAGCTGCTCTCCTGGATGCAATTCATTTTTTCATGATTCATTTCACTGACCAAACAGACTTTGCCTGTTATTTTTATTTTGAGTAGGCTTCAGTTCTTCATCACTACAATGAGATATTAAGGTCATGTAATGCCCTTGATTACCATGATTTTATTAATTCGTCCATAACCCTCCTCATGGATTTTCCTGAAGGTACTTTCAGTTCTAATGTTTGAATCTTATTTACTTTGAGAATACGTTGACCAAGAATAGTGTGGTCGTGCTTGTGCAGTATACAAGGAGTGCCAGGATATGTGGCAGGCAATCGTAGTCGATGAGTTTCAGGATACAAGTGCTATGCAATATTGTCTCCTGAAGATCCTAGCTTCACACAGTCGTATAACCATTGTTGGTGATGAAGATCAGGTGCATAAATACATCCACCATCCTAAATTTGGTTTCTGGATTTATTTTGGTGTTTTCAACCTTTTGTTTTATGCTGAATCCTGTATGTTCAGTCCATCTTCAGTTTCAACGGTGCCAATGCTTCTGGATTTGATTCATTTCGTAGAGATTTTCCAAATCACAAAGAGGTACTTGCGAGATATGAACACTTTATCTTAGATGCTGTGTCGTCTTTTGACATGTATTATAGCTTGTTATGTTGCTGATTGGCAGATCAGGCTGAGCAAGAACTACCGCTCCACACGAGCTATTGTTGAAGCAGCAATAGCTCTAATTCACAACAACACTAAACGCCGTCATCATAAACTTGTTGAGACTGACAACCCTTCTGGGTGTAAGGTATCCTTCTAGATGGCACAGATGGATTACTGCCATTTTGTCGTGGACTCTTTCTTTGATAAAACATATATTAGCTGCAAGAAGAAAGGAGAGAACGGATCTGTAGTTTCATGTGTGGCAACAAGTAACAAGAGTTCACTTCAGGAGTTGTTAGGATTGCTTGCATGTCGATTAAATTAGATACTCCCTCTGGTCATGAAATGTTGTCGTTTCAGACAAGCCGAAAGAACTAGGAATGAACTGTGGCTGCTTGTCCGAACGACAGCAATAGAAAAACAGAGTAAGCTTTTCTAGCTAGATAAGGAACGTTTGTTAGTTTGATTGTTAGTAGATTGTGTTAGGTGCTGTGATATAAACTGCCAGTGGATTGAGGAATAAAGCAAGCACGAGCAATTAGCCCCTTTTTTTTTTTGAAACTAACCATATGACATTTGTTGTTGAGTCGTTTAATTTACTTATCTAATTCTTACTATCTGTGTAGATCACTGTCAAGGAGTGCCATAGTGAAGACTCACAATGTGCATTTGTTATCGATAAAATCATAGAAACTACTTCTAGTTCTGCTGAATGCTGCAACTTTGGCAATGTTGCTGTCCTATATCGAAGACAGGTTGGGAGTCATGTTCTCTGTGTTTTTGAACCATTTTGGTTATGCATGCTTGTAACCTAATTTTATCTTATACAGATAACTGGCAAAGCGTTCCAGGTGGCCTTCCGCAACAGGAAGATTCCTTTTAATGTTCATGGAGTTGCTTTCTACAGGAAAAAGGTAGTTGCAATTAGTTTTCTTCTGTCGTTCATTGTGATTAGCAATTTCTCATGGTTGGCTTTCTTCTATCACTGTCAGTTTTATAGTCCTTGGAAACTGCAACAGTTTGGAGTTGAAAATTTCTTATGTTTTCCAAATTAGCAGGTGCTCTTTTTCTCTTTCAAGAAAAAATAACTTGTAAGGGAACCTAGTAGAGGATCATAGGTTATTGTGAGTGCATGATGCGTAATACCTTTTAAGTGTATCTTTGTACTTGTATATTGATTGGATTTTAATAGCTATTTTCTGTTTCTTCTGGGCGGCGCCACTGAGGTAATATTTTTTTTGACGTTAAAACTGAGGTAATATTTATTAATATAAAAAAAGGAAGCACATAGCTGATGTGATTTAGTTTGCCTTACCATTTTTTTGATAAGAAGAGCCAGCCCGACCTTGTCAATTTTTTTCCTTATCGAGTTCAAAGTTTGTCTCACCATTTTCCATTTTAATACTAAATTTTAGAAGGAAGAAAGAAACAGTATTTTGGTGCACTTATTTTTTAGATTTGCCTAACAATTTGCAAAACATCCTTGCATGCTATCAGCTGTATCACTATGTGAGTACTTTACCGCACAACTATTCCAGATTATCAAAGCTATCATAGCAATACTTCAGACCACATTACCTGGATGTGATGATGGTCCATGGCGTCAAGCCTTCAAGGCGCTTTTACCTAGTGATAAGGAAGAAAAGAAGAAGGTTCAAGTTTTACCTGATTCAGTTCTTTTTTTACCCTTTGGTATTGCACATATATTATAATTGATATGCTTTCTAATCATCAGATTTTAGACCATGTCGAAAAGATTTCATTGGCTAGAAAATGTAGTTTTATATCTGCAGCTACCGACATCTTCAGTGCCAAGGTCTCCGGTACCTTCAAAAGGTCGTTCCGTTTCCCCTGTTTAGTTTTTTTTTTGAGGAAATCCCTGTTTATCTTATTGTTCTTAAACATCATACATACACTGTTGATCATGCTATTTCTTTTCTATACGATGATCCTTATAGACAGTTTTTGTCTATTCCCTCTGCTCGATTGTGGAGCGACAGTCTTCTTGGCAGCAAGCATTGCTTTACATGCATTACAAGGATCCAACTAGAACATAAAGTAGCTTGGGAAAGAAACTGTTGCATTCATTTTCATCCCCAAAGAATATAAATATTAGCATGCATGTTGCGATTGTTACATGGATTGATTATTGTATATACATGTGTTCAAGAAAGTTGTGTATTGAACAACATATCAGCTTCCCATTTAACAAACACTACAAAACGATTCCCATTTTAGTCTTATATCAGAATTCGGAAACCCTTATTTTTTTTAATATGAGTTTTTATTGCTGTTATTTCTGATTTTCCATGAATAAATAAAGTGCTCCCACCATATTTCTTTTGATGTTGTTAGGAGAATGGCTAGTGCAAATTTGGCTTAACTGTGATGTCCTAACGACATCAAAAGAAATTTGGAGGTAGCATTAATTATTCTATTTATCTCGTTTTGTTTGGCTGCAGAGCCCAGATTACTCAAGGACGGAAGGTTTTATCAACCTTGGATAGCCTATCAAAACTTGTTGAGAGGGTACACATTTATTGTACTGACCATTTTATACTGTATATGTTTACAACTGAGGGCCATATCTCAATTTATAATATCTATTCACTGGTCATATCTCATTACACTCAATCTATGTCGATTAGGTATATGTATGATATTAAAAAGCATTTATGGAAATTATAAACAGATAACAACTAATAAGACATTTAGCTTTTGTACCCCTATTACATTTCAATAGGAAACATGATTTGAATTTCTATAAATAACCCACAACCAAGTAAACATTATATCGTCAACACATTTGTTTAACAAATACTTTATTCTCTGAGCTATGTGGCTCTGGTAGTGTTCTTCAAGAGACTTGATTGTTTTCCAACTCTTTGGTTCAGGAACAATCAGTTTCAATCATCATTTCCTCTGCAGGAGATATGCTACCTCAGGTTCTGTTAATTTCCTTGCAATTGTATACTAACCTCAGGTTCTGTTAATTTCCTTGCAATTGTATACTATGTCAGCTTTGGTTCAGTCTTTTGTCACTTGAGAGTACAATCTGTGAATCATCAGGACATGATTTTGTAAAAGAAACAATTGTTTCTTTTGTTTTAGAAAAATATAGTTCAGATGACTCTTTGCTTGTGGGTCCAAATAAAATAAAAAGGACATGCTTGGGTTAACAAACAAGCATGTAGAACATAACATATTTTTGTTGAACCACAATTACATATTGAGCACAACTTTGCACACAAGAATATGATTAGATAAAAGATCCAAGATTGTAACCTATAGAGACTGCTATCCATATGTAGGAAGTAGTATTCTCAATCTTTGCGTATTCACTGGAGCTACTAGATACCAAAGTGGCACATGACTTTATCATCTTTAAATGTAGTAGTAACCATATCACAATGATGTGTGCTTCGTTCATTGTGCATTGTTATTTACCATGTGTTGTTTATAACTGACTTCTGTTGTCAAATCCTGCTTGGTACCTAGTGCAAATTATATATGCATTACACATCACAAAGCCATGTAATAGGTGTAGATTTTTTTTTGGGCACATTTTGTTAAGGATATAGTAGTAGTATAGGAATCTAATTGTAGAGTCCTAATCCTAGTTTAGGATTGAGTTATGTTTCCCCTATATATGTAACCCATCGGGTCTATTATCAATCATCAACACAATTCATATAGTTCCTAGCACATTTAAACTATTCATAAATATGCTTTATATCAACTGGGACGTCCTTGTAGTTACTGGTGCAATACATGGCTGTGTTCTTTGGTTGCTGATTAGAGTCCCCGCCCCTTAACGCAAAAATTGCACAGTTCCTCATGTACATTGCACTACTAGTCTTTGATAAACATTTGCACCCATACTTCAGTTGTTCTTATCTTTTGTAAAAGTTCTATTCCTTTTCCTTGGCAGAAATATCTTCTTGAAAAGCGTGCAGTTGTTGATGTTGACAATGGTAAATTGTTAAATGAAGATAATGACATCAGATCAGTAAGTTCATACCCTATTGATATAATTAGGTTTGGATGTTGCAGACAGAGGAAAAGAATTCTGAATCATTCTGGATGTAGCATATACAAAAGGTGACATCAGTATTTGTTGGATCCATGCAGGTCCTTCAGTTCTTGATGGATGATGTGTCTGACTTCTTGTCAACACATTTTTCTAGTTCAACAGAGGGAAGCAAGATTGAGGAGAAAGGCTGTGCTTCGACACTTAAAGCTTTTATCGATTATATATCTTTGAGGGAATCTGAAAATTTTCGATCCCGGAAAGAGGAAAATAAAAATTCCATCACATTGACAACTATTCATCAGGTTATTTCCCTATCTCTTGACTGCCATCTATCAGTTGTGCCATTTTGCTATCCTGTGACACCAAGAAAAATGATCTTCCTTTTTTTTCCTTTGTAGTCAAAAGGTTTGGAGTGGGATGTTGTGTTCATTGTGCAGGTATTTCTTCACTCTTAAGTAGAGGTTTACATACATCTACACATACTTTGTCACATATGTAGTGCGAGGCCCTACTAGCGGCCTGGTGGTGCCTCACGGCGAACTGATTAGACAGCCTTTTATTTCCCTCAAGTACGCAAGAGACATGCATATCTTTGTACTAAAAAGCTGTAGAGAGATGGGCAAACACCACACACCCAAACGTGTGTGTGTGTGGGGGGGAGGGGGGGGGGTGACCTTTCATTATATAGGCCATATAGGCTTGGAGTACAAGTAAGGACACAAATACAATATAAGACCATATACAACTCTATATATCTAACACCCGCCCACAGTCGTAGGGGGAGAATCACGGACACCAAGACTGGACCTAAAATCAGTAAAAACTTGTACAGGTAGACCCTTCGTCATAATGTCAGCAAACTGTTGTGATGAAGGAACATGGAGAACACGAACTTCCCCCAAGCAACCTTCTCACGGACGTAATGGATGTCAATCTCAATATGCTTCGTTCATCGATAATGAACCGGGTTAGCTGTCATATACACAGCGCTAACATTGTCACAAAAGACAACCGTAGCCTTCTTGAGAGGAAGATGGAGCTCTTGAAGAAGTTGCCGCAGCCAGCAACACTCGGCCACAACATGTGCTACTGCCCCGTACTCCGCCTCAACACTTGAACGAGATACTGTGGCCCCGTTTGGGACAGCTGCTTACAAACACGATTGTTTGCAAATCTGGTTTTCTACATAAGTGGATTTTGATAGAATCGTGCTCATGAGAAACAAAGTGTTTGGCTCACTCAACAGAATCGCGTCTGCTGGACGTCAGCTCACGCTCGCGCTCGGCCCTCGCCGCCCCTTGCCGCGCTGCCTCTGCTGCTCCACCCCTGCTACTCGCTGCTCCGGCCTCCTCGTGCTTGTCGTCGTCCCGTTCCTCGTCGTGCTCGTCGTCGTTCTGCCCCTCCTCGCGCTTGCAAAGCTGCATTCTCAGCGTGAGGACAGGGGACCAGGGTGCGCCGGCGGGGGCAGCTTCCTCCAGCGCGAGGACGGGGGACCAGGGGGCGGTGGCGGTCTCCAGCACGAGGACGGCGGACCAGGAAGGCGCGGCGGCAGTGCTTTCCTCCAGCGTGAGGATGGGGGACGAAAGGGCGGCGGCCTTCAAGGGGAACAGGGAGCGGCGCGCTCCTTTGATGTCAGGCGGGGTCGAGGACGGGGCTGGACGGCGGCCTCAGCTCCTCCGACGGGCATGACGTGGGCGGGGCGGGCGGACGGAGTCGGGAATCGCTTGCGTTGCCCAGTATCTAGGATGGGGGCGGGGGTGATTCCGCGTCATAGTTAAAACAAGGATTCGAGGAGAATCGATTGCCTTGGAAGCGGGAGAAGAATCAAAGTGTTTGGCTCCCTATCCAGCTTAATTCCAATGGAAGCCATCAATAATCTGTCCCAAATGCAGCCTATGTGCTGTCACTTGGATTTCCAAGATACCAGAGTGTCACCAAGATAAACACAATAGCCTGAAGTCAAACGCCTAGAATCAGGACAGCCAGCCCAGTCAGCATCAGAGTAAGCTGTGAGAGTATCAATTGGTCCTGTACCAATATGGAGGACAAAAGACAAGGTACCCCTCACATAGCGAAGATGCGCTTGACAAGCGCAAGGTGAGGCTCTCGAGGATCATGCATGAACAAGCAGACTTGTTGGACCGCATAGGCAAGATCCGGACGAGTCAGAGTAAGGTATTGCAAAGCACCCGCAAGACTCCTGTACTCAGCTGTATTCTCAACAGGCGCACTATCGGTAGCTGATAGCTTGGACTTAGTATCCATAGGCGTTGAAGTAGAATGGCAATCACTCATACCAGCACGCTGAAGAAGGTCCAAAGCATACTGTCGCTGGGACATAAATAACCCATCTGAAGAGCGTGTGACAGAAATCCTCAGGAAATGATGAAGCGCTCCAAGATCCGTCATAGCAAACTCTTTATGAAGACAACCAAAAGGCGCCGAAGCATGGTAGGAGATGAGGCGGTGAGAATAATGTCATCCACAAATATCAACAGGTAGGCAACAACATCACCATCCTTGTAGATGAACAAGGAGTGATCAGATTCTGAAGGAACAAAACCCAACTGTCGTAAGTAGGAGGCAAACCGCTGATGCCAAGCACGGGGAGCCTGCTTCAGACCATACAGGAACTTTTCCAGCAAACAAACATGATCAGGACACGCAGGGTCAACAAAACCAGGAGGCTGTTGGCAATATACAGTCTCCTCAAGATGCCCATGAAGGAACACATTCTTCACATCAAGCTGATGAAGAGGCCAATATCGAGAGGCTGCAATACTTAGAACTGTCCGAATGGTTTCTGGTTTATCAACCGGACTAAACGTCTCTTAAAAAGTTAAAACCAGGTTGCTGAGTGAATCCACGGGCAACCCATCGAGCCTTATGACGAGATAGAGAGCCATCAATATTATACTTAACTGTGTAAATCCACTTCCCTGTCACAACATTAGCACCAGATGGCCGAGGAACAAGACGCCAAGTACCATTGTCTGTCAAAGCCTTGAAATTCATCTGTCATGGCTGCCCTCCAATTGGGATCAGCAAGTGCACTTCGGTAATTAGCCGGAATAGGAGAGGCAACAACATGATCAACAGCAAAACCCCGATAATTGATAGGCGCAATAGAGGGTGCAGCAGGCGACGGGGCTGGCAAAGCAGTCCAATGACAGCCATAGACAACACCCTTAAACCGACCAGATGGGTCAGTAGGACGCGCAGGGAAGTCTGGCTGTACCCGGGGAGCCGGACGAATAGCCACAACCGCACCAGACCATGCGGAGGGAAGCGAGGCGGCAGTCGGAGCAGCAGCCATCGTGTCATCACAAGATCCTGACGGGGGCACAAGACCACACCTGCCCAGATGGAAAACAACCCAAAATCACCGCTGAAATCATGTTTCCGGCCTACCCGGGCAGGCTGGCAGGACCGGGTGTCGGGTTTACGAAAACAGACGGTTTTTCAAGGGAAAACAGCCCAAAACCACTGAGGGAATCATGTTTCCGGCCAACCCGGGCAGGCCGGCCGGACCGGGTGTCCGGTTGGAGGAAACAGACTGTTTTTCATGGAGCATCCAAAGCATCGGCGCTTGGCAGGGGTACTGGACCACGCCCACCAAGCAAAGGCCACGGGTGCCCACCATTGTGACCATCCGTAGGGGAGGAGCCACCAGCTGCATGATCAGTAACACAAGGTGCAATATCCAAGTCGCGACCGAGGAGAAAATCAAAGGAGTTGGCAGGAGTGGAAGAATCACGTGCAAACGGAAAACTAAGCTCATCAAAGACAACATGACGAGAAATAATGATCCGATGTGTGGAGAGGTCCAAACAGCGATAGCCCTTGTGAGCAGAAGGGTACCCTAAGAAGAAAGGCCATAGAACGTGGCGCGAGCTTATGCGGGGATGTGGCTTGTAGGTTAGGATAATAGAGACAGCCAAAAACACGCAAGTGCTCATAGGAGGGTGGGGTTTGGTACAGGCGAGTGTATGGAATCTCATTGTGGATGGAGGAGGGACGGCGATTAAGCAAATACGTGGCGGTCGCAAGGGCCTCATCCCAGTACTTGGGTGGCATGGACGCATGAAGAAGCATAGTGCGCACAAAGTTGTTGAGGGTACGAAGAACACGTCAGTTTTCCCATTTTGTGGAGACGTATGAGGACAGGAAAGATGAAAAATGATGCCATGGACAACAAGAAGATCGTGCATGGCATGGTTAACAAATTTTGTCCTATTGTCAGTTTGGAAGCATTTAATGTTAAACCCGAACTGTAGGGTATAAAATCAGCAATATGCTGACGAACCTCAGATTTGTGCTTAAGGAGAAACATCCAACATAAATGAGTGAAATCATCTAGTAAAACCAAGTAATAAGAGCTGTCAGAAATACTAGTAACCGGGGATGTCCAGACATCACAATGAACTATCTCAAAAGGGGAAACAGTTTGGGAACTAGAGGAACTAAATGGTAGACGAGCATGTTTGCCTAACTGACATGCATGACAAAGTGTGCGGTCTACTTTATTACAAGTAATCAATTTGCTTTTCTTGAGACTAGCTAAGACAGCTGGATCGGCATGACCAAGACGACGATGCCACACAGAGGAAGAGGCTGCAAGGAGGGCGTTGACAGTGGACTGGACGGCTAGTGAGATAGTGTAGAGATCGCCCGAGCTATTGCAGCGAAGAATCACGCGTCCCGTCCTGGGTTCCTTGACAGAGAAACCAAAAGTGTCAAATTCAATAGAGCCACCATTATCGTGAGTAAACTGGCAAACAAATAGTAAATTACGAACTATGGAGGGGGCGACAAGGATGTTTTTTAAGATGAAGTTAGCGGAATTGGTGTCAAGGGTGGAAGAACCGCGTGTCGTGACAGGGATACATGCACCATTGCCTACTATGATCGAAGAATCAGCAACTGGAAGGCGAGAGTGGAGTATACCTTCAGAGGAGTGCATGTGTAGAAGCCCCAGTGTCGATCACCCAGGCGTCATCTTACAGTGACATCTGCTGTAGTGCCGCCATGAGTCCCGCTGTATCAAAGGATGGCGGAGCGCCATGCTGCGGAGCGCCAACCGTAGTATGCGCCTGTGGATTGGGCCTGAGAAGGCTCGGACCACGCTGCTGATCAGCAGCCCGCCAAGTCTGTCCACCGCCTCCAGAGCCATCGAAGCTGCCTGGCTGACCTTGCTGCTGGCCCCACGGATTGATGCAAATCCATGGGCCAGCAGGGTTGGACGCACGCTGTTGTTGCTGGTAGCCGCCACCATTGCCCTTACGGTTGTAGGACTTCTTCCGCTTAGGCTGGCCGCCACCACCACTGCCGCCTTGCTGCTGCTGCACCAGGAACCGCTGAGGTGGAGACGGTGTAGAGAAACGGCAGGAGGATCTGTAGCTAGAGGACGTCGGGGTGGGCGCGGAGGAGGCATTGAGGGCGGTGGAGGCGACCATCTTTGCCTCCTCGGCCAGCTGTAGTTTCTTGAGCGACAATAGATCAAGTGTGTCGGCAAAGTCCATGGTGGCGTCGCCGGCGATGATGTCGCAGGTGTTGTTGAAGCGAGGATTGGCGCCGTGAAGAAGGTTGAGCACCATAGTGGGATCATCGACAGGCTTGCCAAGAAGGCGATCAGCCGCCTTCTTCATCTCCTGGCCGTAAGCTTCGACCGACAGGTCCCCCTGAGTCAAGGTCGAGAAGGCCTGACTCAGGAAGATGGCACGCGGTGCCTTGTTAGCCTCGAAGCGAGCAGTGATGGCAGTGCAATGCTTGCATGCCGTGGGGTTGGACGTCATGATCAGATCATGGACAGCGTCGGAGACAGTGGCATAGATCCAAGAGCGGACACAACAGTCCTCCTGGAGCCATGCCGGGGTGAGGGGAGCAGGAGGCGCCATCCCGGTGTTGTGAGACAGCAGCCCAAAGGTGCCATAAAGAGCCTCGAAACAGGTCTTCCACTTGGAGAAGTTGTCTGCACGAAAGTCGAGCTTCATCGGAACGTAGGAGTGCACCGAGATTGTGGCATAGGGAAGGGCCATTGGGAAATCAATTTGTGCAGGAGCGTCATCGCTGAACAGAGAAGAGACGTCGACGGAGCAAACAAAGTCGCTGTCACCGGCAGAAGATGAATCCACGTGGGTAATTATGGACATCAACAGATGAGAGCTGTTGAAGAAGGCGGCGCCCAAGAGAGAGGGCAACCCTGGTGTGGTGGAGGAGAAACACAGCCAAAGAGACGGCGGTGTGCGTGGCAGCGGAAGAGGAGGCGCGCGACCAGGAAGAGGCAGCGCGCGCTAGGGCAGGGAGGGGGGGGGTGGGTGGGTGGAGACAACGGCAGGTCTAGGGTTAGGCTCTATACCATGTAGAGAGATGGGCAAACACCGCACACCCAAACGTGTGTGTGTGTGTGGGGCCGGGGTTGATCTTTCATTATATAGGCCGTATAGGCTTGGAGTACAAGTAAGGACACAAATACAATATAAGACCATATACAACTCTATATATCTAACAAAAGCGCATCCCCTCCCTGACCTAGCATGTGGAGGTTACGTGATCAAGCAGGCTTTGGAGAAAATATTTTGAAGCAGAGTAAATGTGCTCATGATGAATCCAGATAGTTTATAAATTTGTGGATTAATAATAAGTGTCTCTTCTTTTTCTTTATTTCATCTGTACTAACATAATTTATTTGCCAATTTCTTTTGTGTTAATTTTTCAAGCAAGTTGTGTTTTTGATGCCAATACTTGTTTCTTTACTCAGGCGAACGATTCAGAAATTCCTTTGTTGCATGAGTTCAATGGTACAACGAAAGAAGCTGGAAGCATACTGGAGGTCTTTCAACATATTTTTCTTTCGGTCATAAGTTCTTATTATACATTAGTACATTACTTGATGACTGGTGTCTTAATTACAGGAGGAGAGGAGGCTATTCTATGTTGCTATGACTCGAGCTCGTAAAAAGCTGTACATCTTGCATGTTACTGTCGACTCTAATCGTCAGGCAGGTTATTTGTGTATTCATTCTAATCCTTAAACAATATAAAGATTTCTCTGACTTTTTTTTTGTTTACAGCTGTTGCAACCGTCACGTTTCCTCAGAGAAATTCCTGTTCACCTTCTTGAAGTGCAGGTGAGAAATACCATGAGATCTTGTTTTAATATGTCTATCCTTTCTCTTTTAGTGAAATATCCCCTTTTCTTTTGATAGTAGGCCTGCTAAAGAACTTTAAAACCATTTTATTAATGACTTCTTTTACTAAAAGTAGGCGGATTCAAGACCCACTCCATTCAGCTTTCCAATCTATTGATGGTTCTATCGTACATATGAGTCAACGTGTTGACCTGCCCCATTTTCATCACTAGCTGAAAGACTTTTAGTTTTCTGAATTCAGTTTTTTCTTTGTTAACATGTAGGGTGAGGAGAGTCTTGGAAAAATTCCACACGAGCTTTCTGGGGATATTGCTTTTGATGCTCCTGAAGGGGACACATCGTTTGAAAAGCCTAATGCGGAACAAACAGAAGCTTTACCTTACCCAGAACTGCCTCATGGATGCCTTGCTAATGATTTCTTGAAAAGGTAAAGTATCTTTATGTGATCTGACATTTTGTTTTTAATATTGTTTCATGCGGATTGAAAGGCTTTGTTGTTGTATTGTTTCATGCTAATACTTCTTTTCATGCTACTTGCATCAGCTAGTTTACATTTATTTACTTGATTCTTGATTCTTTTTTTTTTTAGATTTGATATTGATGATAGATCAGTAGTTTCACATATATTTCATCATTGGGCCAAGAAGGTGGCATTTCAAAATCCCAAGAGACTACTTGATAAGGTATCGAGTTAGTGAGTTTTTTACATTACATAAATAATGACGTGACCACTGTACAGAATGATGTTAACCAATAACCATCAGTAGTTTAGATTTCTGTGATGGCTTCCATTTTCTGGAGTGAAAACTCTAAAAGCTTTCCTTCTGCTGTTGCATCTATGTGGCTTTTTCATGTTGGATGGATGCTTTATTTTCCAGATCAGTTTTGTTATTGATGAACGCATACGAGGTAAAGGATACAAGCGCAAGGTGACCTCTTGTCTTCTCTCTCCCTCCATCTCAAAGCATCATCAACCCTATTCATTACCCATTCAGCTTTTCGTATTGGTTTATTATTTCGGGAATGCTTCTTTTCAATCGATTGAAAAGAGAGCACCCTTTCAATCAACAACATTTTGTAATGCATGGTGGTCCACGGAACCCTTTTGTTTAATTCTTTTGTTATTTTTGTTTGTAGGATTATATATATTAATTATTATCATGTATAGACTATGGAAAAGTTTTGTCTTTTTATATCCATTGGATCTAGATCTAAGGGTTAAAAGCGTTGATTGAAAGGAACCCCTATTTTCAATCGATTGAAAATTAGACGCTCCTTTATTATTTTCATGTAGGCACCATTTTATGCCATGACCTGTAATGGCTAAGTATCACATAGTTAATCAACTTGGATATTTCTTTTACGTAATAGTTCTCTCTTTCGTTGGAGAGTTTAACCTTGAAAATATGATGACAAGTTCTTATACAGGATGTTTTGCGCAATCTGAAGTCATTCCTGAATGGTGATGAAGCTGTGGGTTATGCACAATATGTGAGTTAGTTTTAATTTTCTCAGTATTTTTTTATCCATCTTGTTAGTTTTTCCTCTATAAATAAAACAACTAATTTGGTACTGCCAATCTCCAGGTTATCAAGTGGGAACAAATTCCTATTGAGAAGCGGAACCAGTTGAATAGAGAAAGGCAGGCAAGTTCACCGTTCCTGGACTATTACAAACATCTTGCCTGTTTAATTCAAATGAAGCATCGTTTTCTCGGAAGTTCTGTCTACAGAAGAGCCTTACTTTGTGGTTTTGTTTCAGGACCATTTCCAGAAGCAGAGGATAGAGAACTCCATGGATTCCTCGGAACCTACAGTTAAACAGGTTAGATATCGAAGAAACCTCTCGTTCTTGCTTCAATGCTCTAATATCTTCACAAGATCGAAGAAACCTCTCGTTCTTGCTTCAATGCTTTAATATCTTCACAAGTAGATGCATCAGCTTGCTAGTTTGTCCGTACTTATCATAGTTTTACTTTTAAGCCCATGCTGATTTCCATCATCCAATTGAAATTGTCGAAGTACAGATATCATACCTGCGGAACCTGGGGTGCACTATCACACCGACATCTCGCCTACACGCATCTCATCTTATCGAGAAGTACAAATCACTCTGAGTTGCCTGCTACTAATATCATACTATTTGAGCTGAAGACGCTCACAAGTTTGCAAAAATCTTCAAAATCATAGACGTAGTTGGCTCAAAATTTCATGGTTAGAACTACCTGATGTTTTGTACATGTTGTACATACAGATGTAGCAGTGACGCAGTGTAGGGAATGAATTTGTGCCTATTGGACATATAAGGGTTATATATATGTGACTCTATATTGTGCTTCTGAGCAATTTCAGATTTCTTGTGTATTTTCTGTGCAATTACCACAGAGGCACTCTAGAAAAGGCACCTGTACGTCGTGCATGATGGTGTGCTATATGTGTTATGAAAGCTTATCATCGGGGCGATGCGGTATAGCACAATGGTCGAACTATCAGAAATCAGACACGGCGCACACCCCGTGCTCTGTTTTTTCGGTATCAGTTTCTTTTGACTAATGTCAGTCTTAGCATGTTTTTCCATATTTTTTTTGACGGCGTTCTTCTTTTTCCAAATTATATTCTATTAATTTATTTTAATTATTTCTTCTAGTAGCAATTCTAACGATACTAAATCTAGGATTTATCTATCTGTGCAAAATCTGAATGATTTTTTGTATTTTGTACACTCAATTTTTTGTCCAACTAAGTTGTGATATATATAGCTCAAATTATATAAAATCTCATACTTAGAAAATTCTCCCTGATCCGATGTGACTATCCACGTGGCACGCTACATCAACTTTAAGTGGTATTTAAAATATTAAACCAAATTTTCTCACAAATTTAACTCTATTTTTTATTCTGTCCGAACAATCACATTTCTTAGGATTAAAATAAGATCTAACATGGATGCAAAATATGCTCAAGCAATATGTTGAAATGATATATCTAAAAGTTACATTGAAAAAAAACAAGAAATACAAAAACATATCCATATTAGATCTCGTCTTATAATGTTTTGAAAAAAAATTGTAATTTAAACTCCAATGTAAACGTGAACTCGCATGCCACATCTAATTATGGATGAAAATGAACCTACCAATCATTGTTCAAGGACTGGATTGAATATCTGAAAGTTGAGGGACGAAGTTGAGGTTCCAACCAAAGTTGAGGAATGAGATTGGCTATTTGTTCTTTTTTTATACTAAAATATGTTTTCTAGTTCCAAAACTTGATGTCTTCGTCCTTAAGTAGCCAAAATTAGATAAGTGTTTTTTAGGCTCCATCATTATTGAAAAATTACATTTACGACTAGTGGTGGATCTCGCAACAAAACTTAGGTAGGGCAAAGAGCAATATAAATTTACCGAACGTTAAAATCAAACCACATAATAAGCACACATATATAAAGTGAAAGTACAAGAATTAGGATAGTATCTATTTTTTGAATATTAAATATGAAATAAATGATAATATTTGAACCATGTATTCCACATATAATTAATAAAGCTATCAATTTCGAAATAAAATTAGTCAGTGATAATATCTAAATAATCATATATTCCAAAAAACAATATTTATACTTTTATGGATGCTCGAGCATGAATTACTATAGAAGTTTTTCAAATCTACAAATCAATCATGTAATGCAAACGACAATTGAAGTGTTGTTGCTGGCTGCAGGCTCCAGCAACAGGCCAGCAGCAGCGTGTGCTCGTGTCCAGGCTGCTGTTTCTAGGCCCAGCCCATTAGCTCATTAGCTGACTAGCGAAACTAAATTCAGGTAGGCCCATACGGTAGAGCATTTGGTCTGTTTCTTCTTCCTTTTCCTTCGAACAAACATGGAGCAGGAAAGGTCACGTCGCCACGGCATGGCTGATGGCGGAACGACAGAGCTCCAGAGAATAATAGCCTGGGCGTCTTCCGCTGGGCAGTTATATAGGGTGGCCGCTCTACCATGTCCTATTGGGAGATTCGCCTCTATTTATGACTACTATTTTTGAATAGCTTTAACTATAACTCAAAATTAGTCGTTTACTCTAACTAATAAAGAATTATAATGTAAGCTTAGATATTAAAATTCAAGAGAGTAGAAACGTAACCTTTTTTCTTTGTTTATGTTCAATAAAGCATTTTCTAATAAAGAAATCAAATATCTGAATGATTGTTTTGCCAGCATGTCTCTCCTAGGCATTCGCGGAGCTAGGGCATGCATGCATTCGGTGACAGGGGTGACCGTACGTGTTTGCATTGCATTTCTTAATATATAATATTCCCATTATCATTTTAGTCATAGGTTCCATGAAGTCTATTACATGTAGTTGTCACCTCCTCTACGCGCATAAGCTTCCTTACCACTGCACCACAATCTCAGTTATTTATATGCTCCATTTTAAATCCTCACATATTATATTGAACCGAATGCAAACTACTTGTTGGAGCCACTAAATGAATTCAAATTAAAAATATGTTAACTATAAAGTTCCATAACTTCTTGAGATCTATAACATTCATTTTAAGAGTTTCTCCATCCCACTTATTAAATTTGAATTTAAAATTTGAGAAATCCAAACTTAGTGTTTCATTGACAATATGATTACAAATATAAAAGTTGTTAACTATAAAGTTTTATAACTTTTTGATGTCTATAACTTTTATTTTGACAGTTTCTCCATCCAAGGTAGTTTGAAAAATTCAAATCTTTCAAATTTTGAAAATTCAAGCGTACTTTTCATTGACAAAATTAATTCAAATTAAAATATGTTCAACTACAAAGTTGTATAACTTCTGAAGATCTACATCTTTTATTTTGATAATTTGTTTATCCGATAGAGTGGTAGTAACATTATTCACAAATCTTATGTATCTTTTTTCTAGTTTCATAAAATTATATGAGACATATAAATTTTATGAACAATATTTAATATCGCTTATGAAAGTTGTATATCTTTAGAAGTTATACAACTTTGTTGTTGAAATTTTTTATTTGAATTAATTTATTGCTTTAAAATATGATTTAAAATTTTCTTTGCCGAGTGTTTTCTCTAGAAGACTCGACAAAGAGCTTGTTTGTCGAGTGCCGAGAAATAACACTCGACAAACATCAAGTTTGCGGAGTGTCAAGAAAGAAAAAACACTCGGCACACATGCAATTTTCTGGTAGCGTATTTTGCTAATCTATTTTTCAACCGAACCCTACATTCTATATGGATCTTTGTTAGGTTGATCTCCTGTTGGGCCCAACGGCCCAACACCATTGTGCACGCGCCCTGATCGGGGGCGCCCAGCCTACTGGCTGGTGGGCTCCTGTCACACTGTGCAATATAAAAAGGGGTGGAGGCCAAAGGCACGCACACCAAGGTTCACCATGCCGGACTCCTCCTCACCCACAAATCCTAGCCGATCTAGAGGGACGCGCAATCAGTGACGGGAAAAGCCTATCGCCGCTCTCGACTTCATCACCGGCGGGAACGCCTACATCGACACCCTTCTCCGATGGCGCACAACGAGGAGGCCACGACTTCCGGAGCCATGCAGATCGCCGCCGCACACCATCACCTCTCCGGCTCCGCTTCTGGTCGGTACCTCACCTCCCTTTCCCTCTCCCTCTCGGTTTCTCTATGCATGTCATAGATCCGAAGCCCATGAACATGTTTAGTCTACTCATTCTAGTTGATGCCTAGATCCATGAATCTAACATTGGTACAAAAGCTTTTGGTTTGCGCATTGATTAGAATAGAGTAGGAGGAGATTGGTTTTGAATCGGCCAAAGAAAGAAAGACCCCCCCCCCCCCCCCAACTGAAACCCTAACCCTATATCAGAAAAGGAAAAAAAAAAAGGAAAAGGAGCACGGGAGAGGGATCTTGGGCTCGTCCCCGGTTTCCTCACCGTGCCATGGCCTCCGCCGTCTCGCCGGTGTTGGAAGGATGGGTCGCGCGCCGTCGCAAGGATGCTCAACGGCGGCGCGTTCACCCTCAGGTGAGCATGCACGCCGGCAAAAGCCCTCACAATGGCGCGAACTAGGGCCCTCGTGCTGTCCTCTGCCGACTGTCACGCGCGCAGCGCTGGCACCACTGGTCCCCGTCTCTGGAGCGAGTGGAGAGTGGAGAGGAGAGGGGAGAAATGTTTTAGGGTTTGGGGAAATAGTGTAGGGCGTTGGTTTTGTTCCACCGAAAAGCGCTCCCAGCCATCCATTGCGTCGGACGGCTCGGATCAAGGCGGGAGGGGGGGGGGGGGGAGGTGGGGGACGCCGCGCTGGGACGAATTCGCAGCCGAGGCATTGGTTGCCAGGCTGTCAGCCCAGGCGGGCGTGGGCACGTGCAAGCTGGGCCGAAAGGCCTCGCACACGTGCGAGTTGGCCATTTTTTGGGCCAAATGGCCAGATTGTGAACAATAGTAGAGTTTTAATATTTTTTGGCTCGTTTTAGCTGAAATTTGAATGAAATTTTGATGAGTTTTTGATTGAATTTGATGTTTTTTGCTTCTGGAAATATTGAACCAACGGGATAATTTTCCAGAGAGTAAATTATGATGATTTTGTTATTGTTCATATATGCTTATTGAATTTTTCCACTGCATATTGATGAAAATGATGAAAATTGGTGTTTTCTAAAATTAAATTTTGAAAGAAGCATTTATTCTGTTCTATGATATTGCTATTTTCTGACCAACGTTATTAATTGCAATATCATAGTCATTATGGTGTATGTATTATGTCTATTTTTTGCCCAACAGTGATATAGGCGTAATGCATATATTTGATTAAATGTTGTTCTCAATCTGTCATGATTATTTCGGGTCTGGCCTTGATGGATGTGTTGAAGGACATTCCCACGGTGAGGGGAGACAACTATGCTGCTTGGAAAAGCAAGGTTGACATGGCTTTTATCATGGGAGAGTTGGACCGGGTTCTGAATAAACCCCGTCCTAAGGAGCCCACTGACCCCGTGAGGGGGGCCAGGGGGGCTGATGAGTCTGATGCTGATAGGCAAAAGAGGGAGCAAGATTTTGCTCCCATAAGAGCTGCCTATGATCTTAATGATAGGAAATGGACCATGGACAACAAGAAGTGCTTGTCCTTGGTGAAGAACACGATTGAGCCATCCATATTAGGCTCAATCTAAGATTGTGATAATGTTAAGGAGTACCTTGAAAGGATAAAGAACCAGTTTACTGGTACTTCAAAGACTTATGCTACCATGTTGATCAAGCAATTAGTGACACAGAATTACACAGGAAATGGCATGAGGAATCACATCCTTCGCATGGTAGACATGGCAAACAAGCTAGTGTCAATAAGATACCACTCCCAGATGAGTTTGTGGTTCACTTGATCTTGGCTTATTTGCCTAAGGAGTTTGACAACTTTGTTGTCAATTACAACTTTAGTCCTGAAAAATGGACTTATGATAAGTTTATTGCTAACTGTGTGCAACATGAAGAAACGATCAAGCAAGCATGTGGAGGTTCCTTGAACTATGTCAAGGACAACAAGAATAAGAACTTTAACCCCTCCACTTCAAAGGGAAAGCAGCATCAGCAGCCACCCTAGCAGAGAGAGTGGACAGTGGAGAAGTATCATTGTCTCCACTGCAAGAAGAAAGCACAATTCAAGAAAAATTGTCCTGACTTCCTGAAAGCATTCGTGGTAAGAAGGGGTGAGAACGTTATTACTTTTGTAAATGAATCCTTGAATATTGATTATTCTAGATCCACATGGTGGATAGATTCTGGTGCAACTATTCATGTTGCTAATTCTTTACAGAGATTCAGTTTGATGAGGACCACGGGAAGAAATGAAGGTTCTATTAGAGTTGCTAATAGAGTTGAAGCAGAAGTTGAAGCCGTTGGGGATTGGCCTCTGGAGCTAGCTGATAGTGTTAGACTTCTGCTTAGGGATGTTTTTTTGATGTACCTTCGTTGCAAAGGAACTTAATAAGTGTGTCGCGTTTGGATTGTAATTGATACCAGTCTCATTTTGGTAATGGCAAGTGTGAACTCATGTTTAATAATAAATGCATTGGTCTTGCTATGTTAAAAGACAAGCTTTATTTATTATCATTGTGTCATAATGTGAATTCCATATGTGATGTGAATGTTGATATGAATGTTGATATATCCTCGTTGAATAAAGTGAAGAAAAGAAAGAGAACTCTAAATGATGTCTCATCAAAATTATGGCATTATCCCTTAGTCCATATTTCGAGGAAGAGAATTGAGAGACTCATTAAAAATGATATTCTCCCTCCATTAGAGTTCTCAGACTTAGAACAATGCATAGATTGCATTAAAGGTAAATATGTAGAGATAATAAAAAAAGAGCAAATTCCTTATTTGTCCCTGTTTTAGATGTGTATACCTTATTTGTCCCTGTTTAATCTTAGTTCTCTTGTATGCACCAAAGTTAAACGTCTATACCTTTTATGTCCTTTTTCAGCTAGTTCGGTTAACTTTTCAGCTATGGACAAGTATACCCCTTAATGAGCTATACCTTATTTATCCTTAAAAACACCATATAATATGATTGCTCTTATTTGTTCAAATCCGAATATTAAAATGAGGAAGCCACATAAGCAAATAATTCTAAAAAAAATATGCAGATTGATAACTTGGATGCTGGATCATAATCAAGTTGCTTCGATTTTTCTCAGCTATCAAGCGTACACCGACAAGAGTACTGTTCTTGCTCCAAGTCTGAATGTCTGAATGATCACGTTGCATGTCTGAATGACCTGATAATCGAGATTAAACTTTCAATGCAACAATTATGTACTCAGTGCTACATTTGGTCAGGTGAAACAAACAACCAACGCAACGCTGAATCCAACTGAATGTTTATCATGGAGAAATCAGTGGACGTTTTAGCAGTGCCCAAGTTTCTGTATGTTCCGTTCAAGTTCAGAAACACAACACACACGAGTGCTCTTCAGTAAAGTCATATCCATAGATGACGCAATTGGCAGCCCACAACAAGATCAACTTGCAGAAAATTGGATTGCCAATTTTCATAACAGGCAGATCAGCACATGAAAAATGGCATGACTGGACTGAGAACCACACATCAATTGTGTGTTGGTGGAATTCAACCAAAACTAGCCGTGGCGGAGCCACGCGCTCAATCGCGTGCGCAGGCCCTGTCGAATCCTCCCATGGAATACGCCGGGCTATCGGGTCGAGGCGTGTGTGGGTCGCGGTGCTGTGGGCGCTAGGTTGTGCTGGCGGGGTCTCGTCGGGATGCAGGAGGGTCCGCCGGACGGGAAGCAGCCGGCGCGAGTGCCGGTCGCGCTGCCGGGGCGTCGGAGGGGAAGTAGACGACGCGGAAGCGGGTCGCGCTGCCAGGGGCGCTGTAGGTTGCGCTGCTGGGGGCGCCGGAGGGGGAGTAGTCGCGGGCGCCGGCGGCGGGTCGGGAGCAGCAGCGCCCATGGCGACGACAGCGGGTCGGGAGCAGCAGCGCCTGAACTCAATTTCTTTTTTTTTTGGATAACTGTTGACTCGATCTGGATGGGAAAGAGAAAGAAGGAGAGGGTAGTTTGGGAATCAGAAAAAAAATTAACGGTGCGTCGACGGTAAAAAACGGGTCAATGACTGATTTCTTTGATCTACTCACGGAAAAGGGCATAGAAGGTATGACCGTTTAACTTTTGGTGTATATAAGGGAACTAAGATAAAGCAGGGATAAATAAGGTATATACATCTAAAACAAGGACAAATAAGGAATTTGCTCATAAAAAAAGGTGCTAAGTGAAGCGTAGGAATATTAGAAATCATACATACAGATATTTGTGGTCCTTTTCTAGTGAAAAGTGTGGATGGTTATGATTCATTTATAACATTCACAAATGATTACTCCTGTTATGGTTATATTTATTCAATTAAAGAATGATCAGAGGCTTTAGATAAATTCAAGATATTTAAAGCTAAAGTTGAAAATCAACATGATTTAAAGATTAAAATAATGCGGTCCGACTGTGGGGGGGGGGGGGTACTATAGTCGGCACATGCCGTATGGACAAGTCCCTGGACTTTTTGCAAGATTTTTGTAAGAGAATGGTATAGTCGCCTAGTATTCTACATCGGGCAAACCACAATAGAATGGAGTAGCTGAAAGGCGTAATTGTACATTGATGGATATGGTGCGCAGTATGATGAGTTACTCCACTCTACCGCTAGGTTTATAGATGGAGGTATTAAAGACCGCCATTCACATTCTAAACAGAGTGCCTAGCAAGTCGGTGCCGAAAACACCGTACGAGCAATGGACAGGAAGAGTGCCTTCGCTAGCTCACCTACGTGTGTGGGGGAGCCCTGCAGAGGCTAAAGTATTTAACCCAAATATTGGAAAATGAGAACCCAAGACAGCGAGTTGCCAATTTATTGGCTATCCTGAAAAGTTAAAAGGATATCGTTTCTACTGTGCAGACAGATACACAAAGTTTGCGGAAATGAGACATGCCATTTTCTTGGAGGATGATATGATGAGAGGGAGCATGGTAGCTCGAGAGATTGATCATGGTGCCCACTCTGATGACTCAAGAACCATTCTTCTCACTACCTGTTGATGCTACGCTTGCAATGCATGACGTTGTTGAGCTAGCGCCTGTTACGTCTCCTAGTGTGGTGACGGAAAGAGAAATTGAGGAACCTATCATTCAGGATCCAACATAACCCATTGTCACACATGAGGGGGAGCCATAACAGCCTCAAGTGGAAAATATGCCAAATGTTGAGGCCCCTAGAAGGTCTCAACGAGCCAGAAGATCAGCTATTGCTGATGACTATCAAGTCTATAGTATAGAAGAATTTCATATGGAGGATGATCCCACCACATATGAAAAGGCTATGAGCAGCGCCCATGCATCTGAATGGCTGGAGGCCATGAAAGATGAAATGAGGTCCATGCATCTCAACGATGTATGGGATTTGGAGGAAATGCCCAAAAGAGTCAAAATAGTAGGCTGTAAATAGGTCTACAAGATCAAATATGACTCTCAAGGGAAAATTGAAAAGTTTAAAGAGCGACTTGTGACAAAAGGCTTCACACAAAGAGAAGGAATTGATTACAATGAGACCTTTTCTCCAGTCTCTTGTAAAGATTCTTTCAGAATTATAATGGCTCTAGTGGCGCATTATGACTTGGAATTACATCAGATGGATGTAAAGATGGCATTTCTAAATGGGGATCTAGAGGAAAGAGTTTACATGGCACAATAGAAAGGTTTTGTCGTGCAAGGAAAAGAAAATATGGGATGCCGTCTAAAGCGATCCATTTATGGATTAAAACAAGCTTCAAGACAATGCTACTTAAAGTTTGATGGAACAATAAGGAAATTTGGGTTTCAAGAAAATATAGAGGACAATTGCATTTATGCAAAGTTCAAGAATGAGAAACTTATTTTCCTAGTTCTGTATGTGGATGATATTCTACTTGGTAGTAGTGATATCGGTCTACTACATGAATCAAAGAAATTATTTTCCTTGAATTTCAACATGAAAGATCTTGGTGAAGCATCGTATGTCTTGGCCCTTTTTGAATGAGAATTGTATATGTGGCTACTGCTGTTTTGACAGTCTGTCTGTCCCCAATAATTAACTCTCGCTGACCGCGCCCTATGGGGATCATCGAATCGATAGCAATAAGCCCTGTTTGAAGGGGTTCATACATGGAACGCCTGGAAATTATACCCAGAGTAGGAGATTCAATTAAGCGAGATTCTGAAGCGACAATTTCTCCTCTCCCATCAATAGGTTTAGCGAGAGCATTTATAACACGACCCAAGTAAGCCTCGCTCACAGGTATCTGAGCAATTCTTCCTATTGCTTTTACAAAACTTCCCTATTGTATCATCAACCCATCGCCCATTAATACAATCCCAACATTTTTGGATTCCAAATTCAGAGCAATACCTCTAGTTCCTTCAGCAAATTCGACTAATTCACCTGACATTATTTCACCAAGACCTATAATACGAGCAATCCCATCCCCCACTTGAACTACGCGACCGATATTCTCAATTCCTACTTTCCTATTATATTGTTCAATACGTTCGCGGAGAATTTTATGAATTTCGTCAACTCGAAGGGTTGCCATTAGTGTTTCTTGAATCTTTTTTTTTGGAAGCAAGGGGAAAAATAATGCCTAAATTCTAAATGAAAGTTGAAGTTCAAGGCCTAATATATAATAAATTTAAATTATCTCTTCCATTCTATGGCCCCTAGAATGCCAATATTATCACGAATCATACGGAAATGTAACTCGGTATTCGAACAACTATTCAGAGTTCCTAGAGCTCCTTGTACGGCTTGTTGGAAAACCCATTGTCGGACCTGATTCATGGCTCTTTGTTTTTCAAAATACAGGGTTTCATTTTTAGACTTTTCTAATTGTTCCAAACTCATAGAAGTAGCATTAATCAAATTTGCTTTTTCTCGTTCTATCTCAGAGTATCCATTCATCCGATACTCATCTGCTTCTAGTTCGACTTTCTGTAATCGAAGCCGAGCTTTTTCAAGTTGTTCAAGGGTCCCTCTACGCAATTCTTCCGAATTTCGGATAGTACTTAAGATCCTCTGTTTTCGATTATCTAATAAATCTGTTAATGAAAGTAGATTGTCTTGCTATTAAGAAATTCACCGGGATAGAAACAAGTTTGCACTAGAACTGTCTCAAAGGACATATATATAAAAAGTATTGAAGAAGTTCAATATGCATAAATGTAGTGCCACACCTGCTCCTATAGTGAAGGGCGACAGATATGGGGATTTTCAATGCCCCAAAAGTTAGTATGAGCTCAAAGAAAAGAAAGCGGTACCGTATGCTTCGGCTGTTGGAAGCCTACAGTATGCACAAATGTGCACTCGCCCTGATTTAGCATTTATCACCGGGTTACTTGGCAGATTTCAAAGTAATCCAGGCATAGAGCATTGGAAATTGATAAAGAAAGTATTGTGCTATTTGCAAGGAACGAAAGGCCTCATGTTGACATATAGAAGATCAGAATCACTCCAAATGGTGGGGTATTCGGATTCTGATTTTGCAAAAGATAATACAAAGTCAACATCGGGATACATGTTTACTCTTGTAGGAGGAGCCATTTTATGGAAAAGCTCCAAGTAGACGATTACTGCAGGGTCCATGATGTATGCCAAGTTTATAGCATGTTATAAGGCCACGGGACAGGTAAACTGGCTAACGAAATTCATACCCGGTTTGAAGGTGGTCGATAGTATTGAAAGATTTGACGTTATACTGCGATAATAAACCCGCAGTAATGTATGCTCACAACAACCAGTCAAGTGGTGCTGCCAAACACAGTAACATAAAGTACTATGTTGTGAAGGATAAAGTCCAAGATCAAACCATAAGTCTCGAGCACATAAGAACAGCAAGGATGCTCACGGATCCGCTCACGAAAGACCTACCACCCAACGTGTTCAAGGAACAGGTAGCCCGCATAGAATTGAGGGAAGCCTTATGATCTCTGGACTAGAGGCCCAAAGTAAAAGAAGTGCATCTATTTCTAAACAGAGATACGTACAGTGGTTGTTGATTCTATCGGGATAAACCGTGACGATGAAGCATACTCTATGCGTAAATCTGTGGTGAAATAGAAAATGATAGTAAATGAAAAGTTATGAGAGCAAGGGGGAGAATGTTAGGTTGATCTCCCGTTGGGCCCAATGGCCCAACACCCTTGTGTACGAGCCCTGATCGGGGGCGCCCAGCCTACTGGCTGGTGGGCCCCTGTCACACTGCACAATATAAAAAGGGGTGAGGGCCGGAGGCACACACACCAAGGTTCACTGTGCCGTACTCCTCCTCACCCACAAACCCTAGCCGATCTAGAGGGACGCGTAGCCAGTGATGGGAAAAGCCCATCACCGCTCTCGACTTCATCACCAGTGGGAATGCCTACATCGACACCCCTCTCCGATGGCGCACAATGAGGAGGCCGCGACTTCGGGAGCTGCGCAGATCGCCGCCACACGCCATCACCTCTTCGGCTCCGCTTCTGGTCGGTACCTCACGTCCCTTCCCCTCTCCCTCTTAGTTTCTCTCTGGCATGTCATAGATCCGAAGCCCATGAACATGTTTAGTCTACTCATTCTAGTTGATGCCAAGATCCATGAATCTAATAATCTTCTCATTCTCTTTCATCCTTAGCATCTTTATATTAATATTCTATTGATAACACAAATGTGCCATCTCCAGGAAGAATTTATTTCCAGTTCAAGAGAATAATGTTGCAGATGTACATTTGATTTGTTCCATATAACGTGATCGAGGAAGTGCACCAAAATTCTAGTAACCTGTAACAGCTAAATGTTCAATTAAAATTGTTCTAGCTTCATAAAAGAAATATTCCACACTTGAGAACTACTCTCTTCGTTCTTAAATTGTTGTCGTTATTGACTTTTTTAGTTACTTTGACTATTCGTCTTATTCAAAAAAATTTAAGTAATATCATATATGTTGTCGTAGTTTGTTTTATTATCAAATAAAATTAAAACATAACTTCAAATTTGACATATTTAAAATAATATTTTAAATAAGACGAATGATCAAAGTTCACTAAAAAAAGTCAACGGTGACAACAATTTAAAAATGGAGTATCTAATCTCTATCTTTTTTTTGTGGTACGTTACCTATATTTGTTGAAACAAAAATATAAAACAACGGACCCCTCTTAACAATAAGCGCATGAGAATGTGTGCCCGTAACAGTGTTTGAAAAATGAAATACATGGGCCTATCATTGTGAAACAAATTGAACAAACATAACAACAAGTTATTATACGCGCGGATAAGGACATAACTAAATTTCATAGCACCCAATTTCATTGCAGGACAAGATTATGATATCAAATTTTCATTTATCAGAATTTATACCACTTGTTGGAAGTGGTTATACATTCTTTTTGAAGTTTGAGCAACTAAGTTTCCTGCAGGCTGCTTGCGGCGTGCAGCACGATGGTCTCAATGGTGATTCCCGGCCCGAAAGCCATCATCACTCCCCACTCCGGTGCTCCTCCCTCCTTGGCCTGACGACGCAGCTCATCGAGCACGAAGATCACCGTCGTGCCGCTCATGTTGCCGAACTCGCTCAGCACCTTCCGGCTTGCCGCCAGCTTCCCCGCGTCCAGCCCGAGCAGTCCGTCGATGTGGTCCAAGATTGCGCGCCCTCCGGGGTGGATCGCATAGAAAAGGTCGTTCCACTCGGCACGGACGCCGAGTTCCTGGAACGCATCGATCAGGCAGCGTTCGATGTTGCAGCCCAGCAGCCGGGGTACCTGGGCGGAAATGTGAAAGTCCAAGCCGCCTTTCATGATCTGCATGGTGATGGCGTCCTCGGTGTCCGGTACGGTGGTCTGCGATGCGAAAGCCATCTCGAACAAAGGTCGTTCCACGGGGCCGACGGGGTCGGCACCGACGATGACAGCGCCGGCACCGTCCCCGAATATTCCGTTACCGAGGATGTTGTCGAGACCGCCCTCCTCCTCGGGCCCGTAGAACGCGATGAGGGTGAGCTCGGCGCACGCCACGAGGACGCGCGCGCCACGGTTGTTCTCGGCGAGCTCCTTGGCGAGCTGGAGCGCCCTGCCGCCGCCGGAGCAGCCGTTGAGGCTGAGTATGGTCCGGTTGACCGTGGGCCGGAGGCCCAGCAGCGACGCGAGGCGGAGGTCCGCGCTCGGGGCGCGGAAGCCGGAGTAGGTGCTGAAGACGAGGTGGGTGATGTCCACGGCCGGGCGGCCCCACTCGGCGATGGCCCTCGCCGCGGCGGACGCGGCGAGCTCCGGGACGGCGGCGGCGGAGAGGTCCACGCGGGCGTCGAGGGACGGCAGCGAGCGGTCGGTGAAGTCCGGGTGCGCGGCGAGGAGGTCCTCGTCGAGGTGCGCGTGCCGCTTCTCGATGCCCGATCTCTTGCCTGAAACGTTCATCACGGTTCAGTTAGCCGTGACTATACATTTTTTTTTGCAACATGACAGCGACAGAGAAAATTGAATCAACAAAAACGTGGAATGGAACGATGGCTGAATAAGAGCTGCATGCATGAGGATGCTTACAGATTCGGGTGAGCTTGTGCTTCAGCTCAGTGAGATGCTCGCTGTTGGTGACACGGAAGTAGTAGTCGGGATACTCATCTTGTGTCATGCTCGTCGGCGGGTTTCCCGTGCCTATGGCAAGGACAGCCGCCGGTCCGTCTGCGCGCTGCGCGCGACGGATCTCGCGAACGGTTGTCGGAGCGCTTCCCATGATCTCGCTCGCTTTCGATCTGCTGGTTGATCGCTCAGCTAGGGAGCTCTAGTTGAATGAAATGCAAGTTAAATAGCTAGAGTATTACTACAACTGCTTATTATTACCTCGTGTACGTGGTTAGGTTAGGATGGTAACCTGTGGTGTGGTAGTTTTGCTCTAGTTACCAACCGGTTGAACGTGACAAAACATAAGGTAGAATTGCTGGTTTCCTCCGGCGCCGCCGCGTTCCGTTGAACATGGAGTTAATTAATGCATCACGACGACTGAGCTAAAACACTGATGTCATTTCGTGGATCAAGACCGGTGCCCGACTTGAGCCGGTCAACCTTGCACGGATAAGAAGTTGGACGTTTGGCGCAAGCAAAACAAATGGGCACGATCCATCGAACTGTCTTGCACAGCGTCCGTGCAAGAGCGCCAGCTAAGCCTCTCCATGCACAGTCACGGTCCAATTTTGCTGCACGGAAAGCTTGTTTCTTGTTTTCCACTACAACACTTATTACAATCTTTCCCAGTAGTTTGTTAATCATTAATTCGCAAAAAAAAAAAAGATTGCTGATACGTGGACAGCAGTTTCTAGTTATTTGGTTAATTACCGGCCAAAACTGCGGGAAATAAGTTTATTGGTAATTATGTTGTTGGTATTGCAATAAAACTGATGGGAAAGATACATTCTACACACAAAAAAAAAAAACTGTTAGCCACTCGAAAAATATTACTGGAGTATCAAACTATTGGCCATTTCGAGCCAAACTGTCGCGAAAGCTAGCAATTCTTGAAATGTTCTGTGTGTAAACGTCCAGCTATCCCGCATCGGGGTTCTATTAATCAGACAGAAGGTGATAGAGCAGGCTTGCTTAGAGGGTCATGTTAGGATGCCAGTAGTAGCAACGAAGAATTCCTCCAGAGAAACAAGGAGAACAGTATGGTTCGCCGAGAGGGAGAGGGAGCAGGAAGGTTATCGGATATAGTTGTGGTTAGAGAAAAGCCTACTTTTGCTCCCTCAATTTCATGGGGTGTTGCACTCATGCTCCCTCATCTATAAAACAAGATATCTGGATCTTCCAACTCTTATATCCGGTGCAGTTTTCCTCCTTGGGCTGTTTTGGCTAGTGGTTTTGACTGACTAGGCGCAGACACGTGGCAGCGGGCCCGAGGCGTGGTACTGAGTCAGCAAGTTGGGGTAGAAGGGTTTTTTTCTTTCTCTTCGTTCCTATTTGTTCCCGTGTTCTGGACCTCGCCAGTGCCGCCCACCGCTGCAGCCCGCCAGCCGCACGCCCGCCCACCCGCCTCTCCTCCTCCGCCGCGGCAAACCACGAGAACAACGAGCTCGTCGCTGGCGACGCACGCGCCCGGCCCCGTGCACGCCGTCGCCCTTCACCCCTGCCCGATGCCGTGGATCTTGGTTGTCCTCCCGCCTCTGTGCACGACACGCTCAGCCTCGGATTGAGACGGCGGCACCAGCGACCGTTGATTGGGTTCCTCCTCCACTGCATCGACGCGAATCCGGTCTCCTCTGACGTGCTCGACTCCCTCCAACAGTGGCACACGTGAGCGGGCCCCGCCCAAGATGAAAGCACGAGCTGGGGGCACAAGCGGGTCCGGCGGAAGGAGGGAGCGGAGCTAGAAAGAGGAGGAGGAGGAGGAAGAGCGGCGGTGGGTCGCAACCAACAGGGGGGGAGGGAGTAGAGGAGGAGCTACGACGGCGGAGGATGGGGTGGTGGTCGATCGAGATGTCACCGCTGATGGAATAGGGCAGCGCGAAGGGGGAGAGGGGGAGGGAGGTAGTGAGGGGAGGGAGAAGAAGAACTCGGCAGGAGCAGGCCCTGGCGGGTCGAGGCGAGGTGGCCGTGAACTGGGCGAGGGCGTCAGCGCCGGCAGGGAGCATGGTGAGGTTGGTGGCACCGGTGAGGAGCTGGGCAGTGACGAGATTCATGGGAGAGGGAGTGGCGGAGAAGGAGAGGAGAGAAGAAAGAGAAAGAGAAAAGAAAAAAATGGGGAGGAAGAAGAAGAAGGGAGAAAAGAGAGGGAAAAAGAAAAAAAATGATAAACTTTTCCTCCTAGTCACCAAAAAAAGAAAAAAAGAGGCGCCTTGCTGACTCAGCACCGCGGCTCGTGCCCGCTGCCATGTGTCCGCGCCTAGTCAGCCAAAACCACTAGCCAAATCGCCCAGGGAGGAAAACTGCACTGTCTGGTTTTATAGCTGAGGGAGCAAGAGTGCAACACCCCATGTAGTTGAGGGAGCAAAAGTAGACTTTTCTCTTGTGGTTATAGCTGATACTGTAACAGAATTGTTTTACCACGGAGATGATTCCATTACCAGGATCCTTCTTGATGGTGACACATGTTATAGCATCCAATAGTAGAACACATGACAAGAAAAAAAAATAGTTTTGAACTTGAAATGGTCGGATTATAGAGTTTTACATCAATCTGAGTTTAAGTTACAAACGAGAGTTTTGCTAAAAGTGCAGAAGCAAATAGTTCAACAATAATAAAAGATTGATGAAAGATTAAGATACAATCGTCCTCTCACGACGATACACATAGACATCGGATCATGAATGGTGTCTTGCCCATGAGACCGGACCGACAAGCAGCATGATACACCTCCTACAGGATGCAAGGTTCCCACTCGATGTTCCAGCATTCGGGACGCTGACCACCTTGATCATCTGAAAATCATATAAAACTACACCCTGAGCAACTAATACTTAACAAGACTTACCCGTAAAAAATGGCTAACTATCGTCGACTCCTAGATATGCACATGCTCAGGGTAGGGTTTTTGTTGTCCAAAAGCCAGCCTATGAGTGGATCCTTATTTTTCAAGTTTTAGCATCAAGTTAATTTATCATGCAAAATATAAATATAGTTTGCACTATAGCTACAACAAACATGGTTCAATATAACATAATTAAATTAATACAATAATATTAAACTCATTCATTATGTTGCTCTTCTTACTATGTTTCGGAGCAGTGATCAAGTGGTACACGTTACTATGAGGGTCAGAGGCTCAAATCGATTTACATCCTGCAGGAGAAACCTATTTGCACGACACATACGTGCTTTTTGGAAGCCACATGGAGCAACTTTTCGCTTCGGTACCGCAAGGTCTTCCGGGCCTACCTCGTCCTAGAAGGGTCCCGCATCGCGATGCGTCCCGGACAACATCCATGAGTAGATTGCTCCCCTCTCTCAGCCCTAGTTCTACCAATCAAAGGGGTAGGGTACCTTCCAACAAGATAGTAATCGTTGCTACTCAGTTTATTGGGTCCATAACTCCAGCATGCTAATAGTACATTCAAACTTGATCCCATAGGATCGGACATGATGCGGGCCTTAAGCGACTCAGACGGGGCTACCACCCTGAAGACTTTATCCTTCCCTTTTCACCTAGTTGCCCATCCGGTCTCCATTTTTTTTCCCATCCAAAGGCTTTCCGTAACCATTCCCCAGTGAGATATATGACTCAACTCCGAGTGGTCTCCATACCACTCGCTGACTCATCACACTAATTAAACAGAGTCACTAACAACTTGAGGCTATCAACAGGTAAAAAAAATACTAGGGTTTCAAAGAACTCCTATAAACTAAATACAGAGGCAAGCCTACATCACACTAACTAGTGATAAAATAAAAAACATAGTAAAATTGGTGGGATGCACGGGAGCTTGCCTTAGGCTTGCTCTTGATTAGCGGGGTCACCACCACCTTCAGGCTCCTGCACGGTTTCAACCTCGGCGTTGGTCACCTCGTGATCTACATGATGTAGATGATGCTGTGAGTGAGAGAAGATTCTTGGCAGTCTAATAATGAAAGACTAAGTGGTACTGCAAGTACGGGGGGTTGATGCATCAGGTAAATATAAGATAGAGCCATAGAGTGGGTGCGTTTGGCGTATTTCCATCATGGACTCCAAAAATTTTACGTGATAATGTTGTACAAAAGTACCGTGTGTGTGCGATGATCGAGTCAATATAAACGAGCTAAGTGCATGGACAATGGGTACTGATCATGATGATTTCAGTATGTTAAGAATGTTTTTATGCATGAAATACCTACATATGGATTAATGTTTAAAGTACAACTGTAGTGTTGGTTTGAAATATTGGACCTAAGAGGTAAATAATTAATTCGACATGGTTCTGGACAACCTATGCTCATGAGCAATTTATCATAGGTTGAGTTCATCAGAAGTGAGTTATGTTCCAAGTACCATTGATATGCATAGAGTCAATTATTTTAAATAATTAAGTTAGTGTAAAATCTAAATAATTCCTACAGGCCAAAATAATGAAAATTAAAACATGGGGATTTTTCATGAAGATCAGGGATGACTAAAAGAGATCACATGCCAAAGTTACCGAACTTATCTATTACATAGATCAAGGTATGAATTTATTAGTGTTTGCTCTATTTGTATTAAATCAGATAGAAAATATTAATATGCATAGAGATTTAGCATTTTTCTACAATAGTATATGACTAGAGGAACTC
The DNA here is from genome assembly GCA_030378355.1 of Eleusine indica. Taxonomy (NCBI): domain Eukaryota; kingdom Viridiplantae; phylum Streptophyta; class Magnoliopsida; order Poales; family Poaceae; genus Eleusine; species Eleusine indica. The sequence goes on from CM059500.1 coordinate 36,060,728, forward strand.
AGAGAATTTTAGTTTGCTCAAAAGCTCCTAATATTCGTTAACTTTTGTATTTTACAATCTAACAGGCTTTTGTAGCTATTAATAATTTGCTGAAACATGCAAAAGGGCCCTGGCCAATTAGATCCAGGCCACGCCTGGAGTCATAGGGAGCGGGGGCAGATCCGGCGTGGACGCAGTGGATCCCGGCCGTCTGGCCTTGTGTGCGGCGGCGGGCCATGACGGTGGGGTAGGGCGGCGCGACCGCCGAAGTTGGCAGGGTTTGGACCAACCATAGCGCAGAGAACCTCGAGGGAGCGCGCATAACACGATGGCGAACACGACATGAGTGGTGCTGATCAAATGATCTCAGCGAAGGTTGACGGCGGTGAGCGGCGAAGGCAGAGGGGTTTTCGGCGGGGGCTGGAGCTCGAGGTTGTGGACGGAGACGTCGACTTCTACGATCGGGAGCTTCACCGAGGCGCAAGCTTCATCGGCATGTAGCTCGAATGTGGTGGTGATGGTTGGAGGAGGCTGTCGATTATGAAGTCACTGGCGGGGCATGACGGTAGAAGTGAAATCCTGCAATTCGGGTGCCTCGACGGCCAAAACAAAGGAGGACTGTTCAAGGAAATGCGCACGAGGGATGTGAACTCAGGGAAACAAGAAAGAGCCGATAAGGCTCACCATAGAGATCAAATTTTACGGCGGTGCAGGAGGCGGTCGGTGGTGAGGTCGTGGTAGAAATTCCAAAATTACTCACAGCTCACCTGAGCATTGGAGAATCGGCTTGCACCAACAACTAGAGGAGTTCGGTGCGCATTTTTTTGTGGCCGGTCTTGTTCGGAGGTGCGGCAAGCTGGCCGAGCGACTGAGGGAGAGAGGAGAGCAGCGGTAGCAATGGCGGTTTGAGTTTGGCCGTGAGAGAGGAGATGGCGAGGGCGAGGGAGAGAGAAGTGAGAGCACGAGGAGCAAAACTGCGGTAGGTGTCATGGTTTTGGAGGCGGTTTCGGACCAGGTGGGGTACCCCCAGCTCAGCGCCGGCCACGCAACGGCAAGGTGTTGGCGGGCAGGGCTGACGCGCATGGGCTGGGAGAGGGAGGGGCTGACAGATGTGTCCCACAAAAGTTTTTCTTTTGTTGTTGGTTTTCAAATGTGGCAACATTTAATATTTTCAAAACTTTAAAACTATAGATCTTCTTTAAGATCTAAAAATATGTGTGTGTTCTCAACAAAGTTCTCTTAATTTGTAAAATAATAATGTTCAACAACTTGTACAAGAATTTGAATATGAATTTTTCCAATCATGTATGTTTTTTAGCCTTTTGGCATTGTTGACGTTTGCTAAGTTACGTCGATATAATCATCCTCGACAACGGCGCCAGAAATGATTATAAAGATGTACCTCAGTGTCAATAGTGTAAAATCCGTAAGCGCACAGAAAATACCGTTGCAGCATTTCACTATTGGATTGCTCCAATAGCTTGTCATTTATAGTTCTACCAAAGGAAGGCTATAGCATAAATATATGATTGTTAATAGTAACGTAGTCATACAGATTCGTATGAATACTCAGAGTTTATAAAGGGGTAAGTATAATAATGGGTAGGGGTAGTGTGACACACAGAGCTTAATTCCTAAAGATAAATAAAAGTCCTAAGTCTCTAGTGGGTTTTAGTTAGGAGAGCAAAGTCGTATCTCTAATGTTAGTCTACTTATATAGTCACATAGTCGAACAATTACAAGCAAGGTTATACTGGTCATAGTCTAATGCACTCAACACTTCGTGTATAGATTCATGCCCGGCATACACAAGGCAACTCCGTCTTAGACACACGTCATAACCGAACGTGGAGGAGTACAATGGACATATGAGACTGTCACCACCTACTGCCTACCTCTACAGACCGTGGATTACGAGGTGATCGATACTACCTAGCCGTCTAAGCACTGCGCTTACATATTTAAGTAGGATTCTAGCATTGATCAAACACTAGAATCATCGATTGGATTAACAAAGACTAAAGCATATATAACTCTAACCCTACGGACTAACAAGTCATGAGCTAAGCAATTGCAATCCTAGTTGGATATCAAACCCATGTTGAAGCATAACAACTAGACTAAAGTACATCTAGTATTATAATATTTAGACTATAGTCAAGGTATATGCCAAGCATGACAACATGTTAGCAGGTCTATATCATCATGAAAGCATAAAGGACTACGACATGAATATGATATAAAACTAAACAAGGAACACATATCATAAGCATAGCTATATGGAAGAACTATATTAATTGAATGGGATAATTATAAAACAAGTCTTGTTTCAGACTCTAATTCTGAAAAAAGGTTCTATTTTTGATTTTGTTGCAAAACCGGTCCTGTTTCATTGCAAAATCGGACTGGTTTTGATGAAAACAGGTCCGGTTTTGCAACGAAATAAAAAATAGAACCATTTTCAGAATTAATTATAGAGCGAAGTCATAATATAAAGAATAAAGAAAAAGGTACAAGAGCCATACCAATACTCCTATGACTTGGAGACTTGAGCAAGACTCCTCCTACACTAAACCTCACTAGGACTAGGAAACTACTAAGTGAAAGAGGGAAATGAATAACTCTTGAGTGTGTGTGTGTGTGTTGAAGTGAAGCTCTCCCCCTCTATTTATAGGGTCCATAGGTCGGTACTGGAGAGTAACCGCCATGGAACTTCGAGCCACCGATGTTGCCAAAGGGCCGAGGAGGCGACACGTGGAAGGGAAGCTAAACCCCCTCAGAACCAGGTCGGCCGACCTCCCCCTTGGTCGACCGACCAAGGAGTGGGGCCTCCTGCCCTGTGCTTTCTTGAGGTGACTGACAGGTGGGTCCTCTTCTGTTTTAAGGTGGTGTTCTCCGTAGGAATCCTGTGCAGCCATGTATGCAATCCGAGGGAAGTCTAGTTGGCACCGTCTCATTGCCCGGAATGGTGTTTCCCCGGATTATGCTCCATTTCTCTAATTCTTTTGTAGCAAATCTCTGCATGCACATAAATCTCCAAGTATAAGTGAAATCTTATTATTCCTAACTAACATGCAGGTATGAAATGCTAAGTTTTCCTACTTTTATAGGTATATTGATGACCGAAAATTGGTATCTAACGACCATCAATAGGCATTTATTTGGGGAACTTGAGCTTGGAACAAAACTTTAAAAAAAATTTCAAAATTATTTTTCATCACTTCCTACAACATATATTTTTGGTGGCACAAGGTTGTGTTGAAAATTGTGTGACTTGTAGTTCAAATGTTGTTTGAATTTAATTAAATTTCATTCAAATGAGGCTCAAATAACTCCAAACATTTTTTGAGTGGGTTCATAGTTGGTTCCAAAATCATTCCTAGTGTCTTCAAGCTCTGTTTTTGACACCATGGGTGTCACAGTCCTCTCCCCTTAAAAAAATCTCGTCCTGAGATTTAAGGAGGTGAAAAAGTTTAGTTTGGTTTAGGATTCTGAATAATGGCTTCATAGAAATTCTTATGATTTCCAAGTGGCTTCCTTCTTAGTATGATTGCTCTATTGGACCTTGAAGAACTTGATCACCTTTTTGCTAAGTAACCCGTTCCTTTTCATCGAGCACTTTTATCGGGTATTCGTCATAGGTTAAGTCAGGTTGTAGCTACTCGGTGTCTTCTAAGATGACATCCTCTGGTGCATTAGACATTTCTAAATTTGGGACACATGGAATGTGTCATGTGCACCAGCAAGTTTGACTGCCAGCTGGAGTTTGTTAGGTATGGGTCCATATCTTGCGGTGATCGGCTATGGGCCAGTGTAAGGGGATGCTAGCTTTCTTCTAATTCCAATTTGTTGTATACCTTTGGCAGGTGACATAATGCTATACGAGATCACCTACCTTACACTCGAGCGGACGACACCTTTTGTTCGCATAACTCTTTTGTCTCGACTCTGCTGCTCAGAATGTCCTCAAGTTCGGAAGGCAACAAAAAAATGGATTTTGATATGATAGAAAAGTTAAATATAACAACAAATGATACAATAAAAAAATTAGGACATGAAACAAAGTGACAAAGGGCCAAAAATTAGGACAACAACATATGAGTGACTTAAGCCGACAAGGATAGAGGTAGGGTAATATTTCAAAATAACTTGTGGCCAATAAGTTGTCAAAAGGGGATCACGACTTGGTGCTCTACAAGGCGGAACAAACAAAGGGAATCAAACTTGTAGATAATTTATTCTAGCATACAAGAGATCAATATATCACAGAGGTTCAAATCAAGTAAGCTATCAAATGAAAATTGCTATCAAGCTCTTATGTCTCTTGGTTGCTCCTTAATGGCACGATTGTCTTGGAGCAAACAATAAAATTTGGTTCAGAAAAAAAGATGATAAAAAATTGCATTCTTGCTCAATGTTAATTATTGATGCATATTGACCATTAATGAGTATCGAAATGCATCCCAATAGTCACCCAAATGTTATGGTGCAATTCATGTGCATGGCATGATTGCATTATGCTATGCACATGGATGATAGTGCAGATGTTGTGATACACTTGCATAATGACACATGTTGCATATGGGAGAATGCTTCATGGTGCGGAGGCCATATGATGTACCGGTATATGCATATGAAATGATGCACATGTCATGATGCAAATAACATGATGTATCTTCATGGTGCACATGAGAATGTTTAGATCATGGTGCATATGGTTACATGGTGCACATATGAATAATTACCATGGTGCACATGATATGGTGCATAGATGATGCTTCGTGCATATTCATGATGCACATGAAAAATGGTGCAATACGAGCTTGCAATATTACAATGCACACAATTATACTTATACATATTATCGATCTGTATAAATGCTTATGATTCACGCCTTTAGATTTTTATTAGGTTGAGCAAGAATATGGCAATGTATAGAAAAAAAGTATTATTGGAATGCTTTACTCAAGGAGGTGAATCTATAGGAGCTGAAAACAAGGAAAAGCCATCTGAGATTCAAGATAATATTGATAAATTCGATGGAAAATGCCAGGATGTTTCAGCGTGCTCCTATACAAAATCATCTAATAAAAAAGAGTACGGTTTCAACTGCAGAGGTGTAGAGAGGTACGTTCTGCCATCCAAGGAATTAGGAAATATTGTTAGACTCTTATTGATGAGAGAACATATCAATTGGAGAGTAGAATGTTCCAAGTGTAGAAAGGTGCAAGAAAGTAAGGAGAAAACAGTCATAGCAATGATGGATTATCATCTAATCTAAGCTATTACATAATTGAAAAGCCTACTCGTCCAAAAGTTTCGTGTCGCATTCAGTTCTGTGCTATCCAAACAGCCGCTACTAAAACGTAAAAGCGGCAGGCTTAGGTGCAGAATCAGAAAAACCAATGAATACTAAACTGGTATATAATTTCAATATTTTTTCAACGAATATTTATACACCTCAGTCTGATAAAAAGTTTAGGAGATATAAATTTTTCAAGTTAACTGTTGGTGTCTGAAATTCTGCTCTGGACAACACTGAGTTTGGTCTGAAATCCGGATTTTGATGCATCTAACAAGAAACATAAATTACCAGACTTATAAACGATTTTAGTACCTTTCCAATGCATATTTCCCTGCCTACAGCCGACAAATAGAACTCAAGATACGAAATTTATGCTACTGGTCGATTTCTGAACTGATTTTTCTAGACAGAACCATATTACACTGAAAACAGCTCATAATCCTATCTTCCCAGCCTCAAACCAGAAAACTTAAAGTACCAAAGTTGTAGATCTTTTCATAACCTTTTCAGAGAGTGCGCATCCAACCCTAGCGGAGGTCTGAGCGAAACATTATGGCCACTGCAAGACAGACCATTGGGTCTGAAATTCTGGTGTCGACGTCATTTCAACATGCTGACTTGGACTAACTAAAAGGGCATTGTCCGGACAAGTTCAAAACAGAAATTCTATGCCAGGGTTAAACATGATTTAACCATGGTTCTAACAACTATAAATTTACATGATTTCAAAATTTGAGTGAGAAGATATATACTTTTATGTGAGTGGCTGAATTTTCACTATTCTCATTGAGTCGATGGTTCAAATTTTTATATAAATGCATATGCTTCCGGCCTACACATCCTCAAAAAACAAAAGATTTGGTCACAAATAGGACCATACACATAGTCGGCGACAGTCGATCTCACAAGTCAGTTGTGGTCTACACGTTTCTGACGCAAATCGGGATTAGCGTACTTGTAGAAAAAAAAATCTATCCAACCATCCATATTTCAAGCAGTATATAGATAGATAGATAATATATTGACAGGAATTTAAATATAACTCGTATCATTTCATACGGGCTGCACCCCAGGTAGGCCACTTCCTGGAGAAAAGCGTCCACAATTGAAATCACGGAAGTTCACTATGGCGTTAGTGACAAACAGTCCCATACGTTCCGAAGAACAAGGACACCCACTTGGGTAGGGACACCTCGTGACAATCCGCTAATCAAAGAGTACGAGTATTTTGCAACTTATCTTCTTACCTGGGCAAGGTGCATTGTTACAGAATAGTAAGTTTTGCTGAAATATAAATCTAGGCCTAGGTTGCAGTCACAAGTTAGTTTGCCACCTGTTCATAACTATTATAGACCTTACGGGCACGTCCTCACATGTTCATAATAGGGTTTTCAAAAATATGTCTTTGAATGTTGTACTATTTCTTAGATAGCTCTGATATCACACTGTAATAAACCTGTCTTACCACAGAGACGATTATTGCCAGGATCCTTCTCCGGTAGCGACATGCGCTATGACACCCAATAGTACAACATGTGATAGGAAAAAAAATATAGTTTCCAACATGAAATGGACAGAACATAGAATTTTACATAAATATGAGTTTAAGTTACAAACCAAAGTTTTGTTAAAAGTGCGGAAGTGAATTGTTCAACAATAATAAAATATTTGATGAAATAATTAAGATACAATCGTCCTCTGATGACGATACACATAGACATCCGGCCACGAATGGTGTCTTTCCCATAAGACCATATTGGCAAGCAGCATGATACACCTTCTACGGGTTCCAAGGCTCCCACTCGATATTCCAGCAGTCGGGGTGCTGAGCACCTTGATCATCTGAAAACCACAAAGCTACGCCCTGAGCAACTCATACTTAGCAAGACTTACCCGTAAAAAATGGTTAACTATAACTGACTCCTAGACATGCACAAGCTAATGGTATGATTTTTGTTGCATAAAAGCCAGCCTATGAGTGCGTCCTTATTTTTCAAGTTTTAACATTAAGTTAATTTATTATGCAAAATAATAAATTTAGTTTGCACTATAACTGTAACAAAAATATGGTTGCAATATAACATAATTAAATCAATACAATAATATTAAACCCATTCTTCATGTTGCTCTTCTTACTATGTTCCGGAGCAGGGATCAAGTGGTACTCGTTATTATGAGGTGCAACGACTTGAATCAATTTACATCCTCTAGGAGAATCCTGTTTGCATGACCCATACACACTTCCTGGAAGCCGTATGGAGCAACTTTTTGCTTCGGTACTGCAAGGTCTTCCACCCCCACCCTGAGAATGGTCCCGCATTGCGATGCATATCGGACGACATTCATGAGTGGATTGCTCCCTCCACTCAGTCCTAGTTCCACGAATCAAAGGGGTTGGGTACCTTCCAACCAAACAGTAATCGTCACTGTCAATTTATTAGGCCCATAACTCCAACATGCAAACAATATAGTCAAACTTGATCCTGGACCGGATACGACACGGGTCTTAAGAAACTCAGAGGGGCTACCACCTTGAAGACTCTGTCCTTCCCTTTTCACCTAGTTGTCCATCTGGTCTCCATTGTTATCCCATCAAAAGGCTTTCCATAACTATTCCCAAGTGAGATATATGACTCAACTCTAAGTGGTCTCAATATCACTAATTAAGCAGAGCCACTAACAACCTGAGGCTTTCAAGAGGTAAAATAAACCTACTCAATACTAGGGTTTCAAACAACTCCAATAAACTTAATACACAGACAAACCTACATCACACTAACTAGTGATAAAATAAAATAAAAAATAGTAAAAATTGGTGGGATGCAACGGGACTTGCCTTGAGTTTGCTCTTGATTAGCGGGGTCACCACCACCTTTGGGCTCTTGCACGGTTTCAACCTTTGCATGATGTAGATGAAGTTGTGCGTGAGAGAAGATTCATGGCAGTCTAATAATACAAGACTAAGTGGTATAACGAGAACAGGGGGTTGATGCATTAGGTAAATATAAGATAGAGGTATAGAGTGGGGTGTGTTCGGCGTTTAAAGTACAACTATAGTGTTGGTTTGAAATATTGGACCTAAGAGGTAAATAGTTAATTCGACATATTTCTGGATAACCTATGCTCATGAGCAATTTATCATAGGTTGAGCTTATCAGAAGTGAGTTATGTGCCAAGTTTCATTGACATACATAGAGTCAATTATTTTAAATAATTAAATTAGTGTAAAAGCTAAATAATTCCTATAGGCTAAATAATGGAAACTAAAACATGGGATTTCATGAAGTTCAGGGATGACTAAAAGAGATCACATGCCAATGGTCCCAAATTTATCTGTTACATAGACCAAGATATGAATTTATTAGTCTTTGCTCTATTTGTTTAGATCAGATAAAAAATATTAACATGCATGGAGATTTAGTATTTTCCTACAATAGTACATGACTAGAGGAACTCAGGGAATTTTAATTTGCTCAAAAACTCCAAATATCCATTTAGTTTTGTATTTTACAATCTAATAGGTTTTTCTAGCTATTAATAATTTTTTGAAAGATGCAAAGGTGCCCTGGCCAATCAGTTCCAGAGCACGCGGGTCATAGGGAGCGGGGGCCAGATCCGGCATGGATGTAATGGATCCCGGCTGTGTGGCTTTGTGTGCGGCGGCGAGCCATGACGGTGGGGTAGGGCGGCGCGGCCGCTAGAGTTGGCAGGGTTTGGACCAACCATAGCGCGGAGAATCTCGAGGGAGTGCACGCATGATGGCGAACACGACACGGGTGGTGCTGACCAAATTATCTCACCGAAGGTTGACGGCGGTGAGCGGCGGAGGCAGAGGGGTTTTCGGCGGGGGCTGGAGCTGGAGGTTGATGTCGACCTCTACGACCGGGAGCTTCACCAAGGCGCAAGCTCAATCGGCATGTAGCTCGAATGTGGTGGTGACAGTTGGAGGAGGCTATTGATTATGAAGTCACGGGCGGGGCATGGCGGTAGAAGTGAAATCCTGCAATTCGGGTGCCTCGACGGCCAAAACAGAGGGAGGGCTGTTCAAGGAAATGCGCACGAGGGATGTGAACTTAGGGAAACAAGAAAGAGCCGATAAGGCTCATCGGAGAGATCAAATTTTGCGGCGGTGCACGAGGTGGTCAGTGGCGAGGTCATGGCAGAAATTCCAAAATTACTCACAGCTCACCAGAGCATTGGAGAATCGGCTTGCACCAACAGCTAGAGGAGTTCAGTGCGCATGTTTTTGTGGCCGGTCTTGTTCGGAGGTGCGGCAAGCTGGCCAGGCGACTGAGGGAGAGAGGAGAGCAGCGGCAGCAATGGCAGTTTGAGTTTAGCCGTGAGAGAGGAGAGGGCGAGGGAGAGAGAAGTGAGAGCACGAGGAGCAAAACTGGGGCAGGCGTCATGGTTTTGGAGGCGGTTTCGGACCAGGTGGGGTACCCCCAGCTCAGCGCCGGCCACGCGGCGGCAAGGTGCTGGCGGGCAGGGCCGACGCGCATGGGCAGGGAGAGGGAGGGGCTGATAGGTGGGTCCCGCAAAAGTTTTTCTTTTGTCGTTGGTTTTCAAACGTGGCAACATTTAATATTTTTCATAACTTTAAAACTATAGATCTACTTAAAAGTCTAAAAATATCTACGTGTTCACCATGATGTTCTATTAATTTCAAAATTGATAAAGTTCAACAACATGCAACAGAATTTTAATATGAATTTTTCCGATCATGTATGTTTTTGAGCTTTTTGGTATTTATTTGGAGCATTTAAGTTTAGAAGAAAAATGTGAGATTTTTCTCAAAATTATTTTTCGTCACTCCCTACAACATATAGTTTTGGTGGCACAATGTTATGTTGAATTTTTTTGACTTGTAGTTCAAATGTTGTTTGAATTTAATTAAATTTTATTCAAATGAGTCTCAAATAGCTCCAAACTTTTTTTGAGTGGGTTCATAGTTGGTTTCAAAATCATGCTTAGTGTCTTCATGTTTTTTTTGACACCCTGGGTGTCACAGATACCCCTCTCCTGTCATAATTCCAGACTTCTCAAGCCAAAGCTAATACACCACACTAAGCCCACGTTGTACTTGCGTACTTCTGGTTGGGCTGATGGGCTCTCAGCGTCCAACGTGGCTCAACAGCCTTCTCCTCTTTGCTTCCCGTCTTAGTCAAAGGCGTAGTCGTAACAGGTCATGGTAGCATCGCTATAGCAGATGGGCTCGTGGCGTCACTTGATGGCTACTTGATGTAATCCATCCCGACCCACCGCAATGAAATGATTGCCCTCCTACTCATCCCCTGTGGACTGGGATCCGTGGCCTATGTCCAGTTGGACAGAAAGAACATGCATAATATTATAGATTTGTTAAATTTACTCATTTAAATATGGGACTTGCTAATTTTCAGCTGACTGAAAGTTTGGACAATTTTCAGTCACCTCTTTGAGCTATTAGATCTGGATCCAATGGTTTATAATTATTATACAGATAATCCTATAAAAAAAATTAAAATACAAAGTAATAAACTATTGACTGAAAGCTAAGAAATATGTTTAAATATTGATCTACTATAACAATGAATAGTTTAGATCAGTTTTTAATTAATGTGTAATATGGAGAGTTACTGTAGTAGCTCATTAACTTTGTTTACTAAGATGTTGGCTACAAACCCCAGAAGCGACAATTGGTAACTTCAACCATCGCTATTATTGACGGTAGTAGTGGCGGTTGGTAACATCAACCACCACTAGAAAGCTATTTATAAAGATAGTTTGTTTCCTTCTAAGGAAGTCCGTTGCTACAAACATCTATTTTTAGGTACAGAGTCATAGCGGCGGACTCTTCACCGCTACAATATATTTTCAACCGTTTTTGTAGTATCAGTTTGTTGTTATGGAAGAAACCATCTAAACCTATTCCCGCGCCCACATCCCTACTGTCTACTGAAACATCACTCAATTCAATCATGAGGAGACGGTAGGGTTCCTGGCATTCTTGCTCTGGTGAGCAGCGTTGGCGCCTTGTTGTTTAATGGTGTTGACAACAATTTTTAGTGTGGATCTTCCTTTTGATCATTGTTGAAGGCAAATAGACATAGTGTTATGGTCTACATGTTTAACTTTGTTATTTGAACAGTCTCTACTAAATTTTAGTACTTCACACAAGCTAGATATCTGAAATGAGAATTTGTCTCTTTGTTTTGAAGTATACTTTATTATTCAATCTATTTTATCTTTTGAGATGAAGTATATGAATGGAGTTGATAAAATATAATCTTTTTTTTTTGCATTCTCCATAGCCCCGATGCTGGTGCTATAATTATAATTGAGCAATGTTGTTGTAACCTCCACTTCTTTTGTTTAAGTTTTGAGGATAGAAACAAAGTCATACATTAGATTACATCATTTGCATTTGCATGAAAATATGCAATTATAAAGTAATGGATGTTTTACCTTACTACCTAGAGTTATATTTCAATTGACACTATGTTTTGATGTTATGATTTAAATTTGATGTTTAATCAAACTATCATTTGAATAACCTTATTAAAGTATTTTACTTATTGAGGTTTTTAATAAGTCTCATATGTTTTTTTATCCTTTCATATACTTGTGCTTGAAAGGTGTTAACGTGTGATGGGAGTAGAAACACATACACTCAATTTATGATAAACTTACCCTTCAAACACTTGAATTGTCATAACATTAATTGTTTGACTTTCATTTGTTGAATAATCACTTTTCTACAACTAGGATTACGTTCATATCTTACTACATCTTATACTACTTACTATTATTCCGTATATCTGTTGTTAGTTGCTTTCGCTTACTCTGTTGATAACATCACTATTGATGTCTTTCTATGAAGCATTATTGTTAGATATTGTAGTATCGTATTATGTTAATGGTCCAGAATTTGTGGGTGTTCCATCATACATGGCATTTAAAATTTTAGAAGTCATGTCACCTCTGTTTTGGGGATATAATATGCTGTTGCTTAGTCTACTTGAATGCAGTACCAGGGTCAGCTGAAAACACTTATTCAACTATGACTTTGTTACACAAGGAATCAAACAAGCTAAGCCTACCCGAACACTATTTTACATGAACAAAATATTAATCCAGTCATCCAAAATAGTATTTCTACATTGTTTCATAAATTATTGAATCATAATGTCAAAAACATTGAACAATGTATTAAGATCAGTAGAACTTTTGATGATATGAAAGAGAGAAGGTGGCAAGAGAAAAAGGTGATTGTTTTGCGAAGGAACCACCCCATATATTAAATTTTAGAAATATGAGATGACTTTGACATGATTCTATGAGTTGTAGTTGTCATGCAACTCATAAATAATTTTTTTACATCTATAAATTCAATTAATAGGACACAACTGAAAGGATCACCAATTATGTAAGTGATCTGATAAATAATCTCAAAATAATGTGTCATATGTGAGACAACATCACTGTACTTGTCCTTAGAAAGAGAAAAAAAAACATCAAAACCTATTCCCCTACCCACGTCCCTGGCTACCATCTGTTGAAATGTCACTCAGTTTGATCATGAGGCAGCGGTGTTCCTGACGTTCTCCTAGCTCTGGTAAGCAGCGGCATGTAGATCGTTGGTGGCTTGTAGTTTGATGCCTTGGCACGGTAGAGAGAAAAAAGGGTCCGTGCCCTGTCTAAGGTGGTGCACCTTTCAATTGTATTTAGGTTATCTTTTGATAATTGATGAAGGCAAATATACATAGTGTTGTGGTCCACATGCTTTGATTTTGTTATTTGAATTATCTTACTCAATTCAATTACCTCACACAAGCATACTAAATTCAGCACTCTAAAATTTCCAGATGTTACACCATACATGGCACTTGAAATTTTAGAAGTCTATGTCACCTCTGTTTTTCAGATACAATCGGCTATTGCTTGGTCTACTTGAATGGAGTACGAAAGTCAAATGAAAACACTTATTCAACTATGACTTTGATACATTTGCAGTTAAACAAGTCTATACCCGAACATTGTATTACATGAAAAAAATATTGATCGGGCCGTCCAATAGTATTTCAACATTTGTCCGTAAATGATTGAATCAGAATGTCAAAGATGTTGAATTATGTATTAAGATCAGTCGGACTTTTTTTCTTATGAATATTTTTTTGGTCATACCACTTGTGTTTTTCCAGACATAATTTAGTCTACTTGAATTCAATAGCGAAGTGGATGAGAACGTCTATAAATATATATTGAACTTTGAGAGTTTATTACACATGCAGCCAAACAAAGTATAGTCTTACCAGTAGACTAGTATGTATGACCGAAATGATAAGATAGTGAACAATCATGCAACCTTGATCCAACAATTTGGTCACTGCGACTGCGACATTCTCAAGCCACATCCACGTTCTCCACTGGGCGTGCCCCGCAACGGTGCAACGCGATGGTCTCAACGGTGAGCCCGGGTCCGAACGCCGTCATCACCCCCCACTCCGGCAACTCGCCATGTTCTCCCTTGTCCATTCCACGACGCAGCTCGTCGAGGATGAACAGCACCGTGGCGCCGAACATGTTCCCGTTCTCGCTGAGGACGCGCCGGCTCGGCGCGAGCTTCTCGGGCTTGAGCTTGAGCACAGCGTCAACCTTGTCCAGGATCGCCGACGAGCCCGGGTGCACCGCCCAGAACATGTCGTTCCAATCGGAACAAAAAATCCCGAGCGGCTCGAACGTGTCTGCCAGGCACCTCTCAATGTTGTCTCCGATGAGCACGGGGTTCTCCCTGGTGGAGATTTTGCCGCCGTATCCGACCTTGGTGAGGTACATGACGATGGCGTCCTCGGAGTTGGGTATGATGGTCTGCGTGGCGGCCATGATCTCGAACAGCGGGCGCTCGATGGGATTATTCATCACGGGGTCGGACCCGACGATGATGGCAGCCGCCCCGTCCCCGAACAGGCCCTGGTTGACGAGCGTCTGGAAGTTCCCCTCCTCGGGCGCGCTGAAGAGTATGACGGTGATCTCGGCGCAGACCACGAGCACGCGCGCGCCGCGGTTGTTCTCGGCCAGGTCCTTGGCGAGCCGCAGCGCGGCGGCGCCGGCGTAGCAGCCGTTGAGGTAGAGCATGGAGCGGCGCACGTCGGGGCGGAGGCCCAGCAGCGAGATCAGCTGGAAGTCCACGCCCGGGATGTGCGCGCCGGAGTTGGTGGTGACGACGAGGTGCGTGATGTCAGTCGCCGGGCGGCCCCACTCCGCGATGGCCTTCCTCGACGCCTTCGCGGAGAGCTCCGGCACCGCGGTCTTCACGATGTCCATCCGCACGTCGAGGGACGGCGCGCTGTTGTCGATGATCTCCGGGTGCGCGGCGAGCAGCTCCTCGGTGTGGTGCAGGTAGCGCCTCTCCACGCCGAGCCTCTGACCTGGGAAATGATGGGCAAACAAATAATCTCAGAATCTTTTCAAACATCTTGTACACATAACAACAGATATGCTCAAAACTAAGAGTGATGGGCGCAAGAGGAAGGTGCTTACTGACTCTCTTGAACTTGTCCTTGAGGCCGGTGAGGTGCTCGCTCTTGGTGGCGCGGAAGTAAAAGTCGGGGAACTCGTCACGCGTCACGCAGCTCGCCGGGTTCGCTGTCCCGATGGCGAGCACGGTCGCGGGGCCGTCGGCACGCCGTGCACGCCACATCTCTCCAACGTTGGCCGGAGCGCTTCCCATTGTCAGGATGATTTCTGCCGAGCGCTTTCCTTGACCTGAAACTTGCTAGTCTAAGGCTCTCTGCAGATATGCGAGCATAGGACGTATCGAGTTTATATGGTGGAGAGCCCGGCGCCCGGCGGTAGCGTTACTGTGCAGGGAACGTACATGGATACGATCGACATGACTGGGTCCATATGCGGCGGCTTAGAGATCGACACTGTATACTGCTGCGTGTCTACGGGATCAGCTTGGTCAATGTTTGCAGCATTGAAGCGTGGATTGACTAAATTATTCCATTGCTGACCAGATTGGTGCCGGTCCATGACTGCCGCTGTATCATACGGCGTACCATATGTACCTGCATGACTAAATTATCCCATATTCTCTCCTTTCGTTCTCACGCAAATTAGCGAAACAGAGTGGATGGCACGGATATATGCTGGCGCGCAAAGGTTGCACACAATTGATGGCAGTAGCTTCACCACATCCGCGTCTTATATTTATAGACATGCAACAGCAAGCAAGTAGGAGAGTGGCAATGGAAGCAACCAAGGAAATAGCTAAGTGCTAATGTCTCGCCGTCCAATTCATTTGCTTCTTACGCATGAGCATTCTTGCGTGGCCGGCAGGCTTACCGCATTAGCTAGCACTTCAATCACCAATGTATGCAAGTGTGAACACAAATGCAACACATATTTGCTATATGCACTTTACTAGCTCACACAAATGATGCTTTAATTAATTTTGAAGGGAGAGGAGAGGATATTTCAACCCATAATGCTTAATAGTTTAGTATAAGCAATCATCACACATAGACCTATGATATAAGCATGATTTTATTTAATTTACATGCCTTTTTCCATTGACACGTCTTTGCCTAAACATGATGTAGAGCCATGAGGATTGGTTCCTGATCTTTCGATTAGAGCAGGAGGAAGGGGTCATTATGGGTCATGATAAAATTAAGAACTATATAACCAACTTTTATAAAGGTCTGTTCGGTCCTCATGAGATCAATCAGTTTGAAATCAATGAGGAGCACCGAGATGATATTCCGCAGGTCTCTGAGCAAGAGAACGAGTTTCTCACTGCTCCCTTTACAGAGAAAGATATCAAAGACGCGGTTTTCCAAATGAATCACAACAAGGCACCAGGCCTAGACGGATTTCCAGCTGAATTTTACCAATATTTTTGAGATGTGATTAAGGATGATCTAATCAACATGTTTAATGAATTCCATAGAGGACAGGTACCTATCCATAGCCTCAATTTTGGCCTAATCACCCTACTGCCAAAAAAATTGGATGCTACGTGTATCCAACAATATCGACCCATCTGTCTTCTAAATGTTAGCTTTAAAGTTTTTACAAAAGTTTTGAATAATAGGCTAGCTCTTGTAGTAGATAAAGTGATTTCTCCATCTCAATAAGCTTTTATTCTAGGCGCTACATTTTGGATGGAGTGGTAACCTTACATGAGACTTTGCATGAGATCCATAAAAAAAAAAGACTAGTGCGGTCATCCTTAAACTAGACTTTGAGAAAGCCTACGATATGATTAAATGGTCGTTTCTTTAGCAAGCTCTTACGTTAAAAGGGTTTTCACCTAAGTGGTGTGGCTGGATTAGAAGTGTGATGGAGAATGGGAGCTTAGCTATAAATTTTGATGATGACGTAGGCCATTTTTTCCAATAAAAAAAAGAGGGTGCGACAAGGGGACCCCCTCTCCCCGGCGCTGTTTAACTTACCAGTTGATTTCCTCTCAATTTTAGTTTATCGAGCCAAATTGGAAGACCAATTTAGTGGGGTTATACCTCACCTCATTGAAGGTGGTTTATCTATTCTACAATATGCAGATGATACGATTATCCTTTTGGAACATGGCTTCGAGGAAGCTAGAAATGTCAAACTTTTGCTATGTGCATTTGAGTAGCTTTCAGTACTCAAGATAAACTTCCACAAGAGCGAGCTCTTTTGTTATGGGCAAGCTATGGAGTTTAATGGAGAATATATCCACCTGTTTGGGTGTGAGCTAGGTTCTCTAGCCTTCAGATACTTGGGGATACCTATACACCATAAAAGGTTAACAAATGCGGATTGGAATCATATTTAGGGTAGATTCCAAAAGAGACTGAGTTGTTGGTAAAGTAAGATTCTCTCAATAGGGCGGCAGCTTACTCTAATCAATTCCGTCCTTAGTAGCTTACCATTGTTTATGTTTTCCTTTTTTGAAGTTCCAAAAAAAGTTCTAAAAAAATTGGACTATTATAAGTCTTGATTTTTCTGGCAAAATGAATGTCATAAGAAGAAATATCGTCTAATAAAATGGGGTATTTGGTGTACCCCTAGAGACCAAGGGGGTATGGGGATCCTTAACCTAGAAACACAAAAATAGATGTTTACTTAGTAAATGATTGTTCAGGTTGATTAATAGTGAGGGGATTCAGCAAACAATCTTGAGGCGTAAGTATCTTTCATCTAAGACTTTGTCTGAGGTTGAGCATGCCCCAGGTGGTTCACACTTTTGGACCAGCATATTAGGAGTCAAAAGAGTCTTTCTTATGTTTTGGAGGTTTCATCTAGGTGATGGATCACTGTAAGCTTCATGACCATTGATGATTGGATCCCCAAGGTATGAATGTTTTGGTGATAGATGACAACTATAAAATTGTGGGCTAATATCTAAACGAGTGTTGTGTATGCAAAAAACATCTCTAAACTCTACTACAAATCTTATGGACGATGGTTATCTTGGCGATTGATGACAATGACCACAAGCATGGATGCTTGTGAGCTTGATGGAGTCCAAGGGTTGATGGAGATGGATCAAAGCTAAGGACAAGCTATGGAGCAAGTGTTGGAAACACTTGTCTAGTTGTTAGGGCTTTGAGTTCATAGGAAAAACCGGACTATCAAGGGGGTCTAGGTCATGTCTCTTAGGTCACACTAGTTGGTGATGTGCATGGATGCTAAGTGAAATCACAGGCACTAGATGACTGTGGAGAAGCCAAGGAGCTGTTCGGAGAAGCCGGGAAATGAAGTCAAGCGAGGATGAGGAGTTTCAGCTTCTGGATGAAGTGACCGGACAGAGAGGTCAGTGGAGACCGAACTGTATGGTCATTAAGTGGACAAAGAGCAGTTTGCAAGGAATTTGTCTGCGCAAGGATTAATAGTGATTGGATAGTTCAGTCAGTAGACCGGACGGTCCTTTCTGTATGAAGACGCGCTGAGATAGAGAGGACGCAAATTGAGAGCTCTCTGGAATGAAGAGAGAAAGTCTGACCGGACGATCCGGTCAGTACGAAGATCAGCAGGGGCAGAGCCGTTGGTGCTGAGGATTGTAGTGATCGGACGATCCAGTCAGGCACTGACCGGACAGCTCGGTTAGTTGGCCCAGAAAGCTAATTTCATGGAGCAATGGCTTGATGGAGGTTGGAAGCCTATATAACTTTGTTGCTAGGGTCTTGGAGACCACTCTTGGCCAGTGGAATTTCTTGGAGCATATCGTGAGAACTAAGAGACAAAGAGGAGAGCACTAAGAGGAGATATTGCATATCTTGAGAGTGCTAGTGAGAGTAACTTGAGCATGGAGATGGATCAAAGCTAAGGACAAGCTATGGAGCAAGTGTTGGAAACACTTGTCTAGTTGTTAGGGCTTTGAGTCCATAGGAAAAACCGGACTATCAAGGGGGTGTAGGTCATGTCTCTTAGGTCACACTAGTTGGTGATGTACATGGATGCTCAGTAAAATCACAGGCACTAGGTGACAGTGGAGAAGCC
This sequence comes from Eleusine indica, assembly GCA_030378355.1. Taxonomy (NCBI): domain Eukaryota; kingdom Viridiplantae; phylum Streptophyta; class Magnoliopsida; order Poales; family Poaceae; genus Eleusine; species Eleusine indica. The sequence goes on from CM059500.1 coordinate 36,079,482, forward strand.
AAGGAGCTGTTTGGAGAAGCCGGGAAACGAAGTCAAGCGAGGACGAGAAGTTTCAGCTTCTAGATGAAGTGACCGGATAGAGGGATTAGTGGATACCAGACTGTACGGTCACTAAGTGGACAGAGAGCAGTTTGCAAGGAATTTGTCTACGCAAGGATCAATAGTGACCGGACGGTTCGGTCTGTATGAAGACGTGCCGAGACAGAGAGGATGCAAATTAGGAGCTCTCTGGAATGGAGAGAGAAAGTCTGACCGGACGGTCTGGTCAGTACGAAGATTAGCAGGGGCAGAGCCGTTGGTGCTGAGGATTGTAGTGACCGGACGGTTCGGTCAGGCAGTGACCGGACAGTCCGGTCAGTTGGCCCAGAAAGCTGATTTCATGGAGCAACAGCTAATTGGAGGTTGGAAGCCTATATAACTTTGTTTCTAGGGTCTTAGAGATCACTCTTGGCCAGTGGAATTGCTTGGAGCATTTGGTGAGAGCCAAGAGGCAAAGATGAGAGCACTAAGAGGAGATATTGCATATCTTGAGAGTGCTAGTGAGAGTAACTTGAGCATTGATGCACATCTAAGACTAGGGTTTCCTTGAGGGTATGATCTAGGTTGCTTCTCTTAGTCTATGGTGAGACGTAGACCGGTTAGGTGTCGGTGATCGAGCCTATCATGATCGGTTGTGAAGGTCGTCACACGTTTGTACACGGTTTGAGCCCGCTGGTGAAAGGGGCATCGCTAGTGAGCACCCGTGTCAGCTCGAGGAGTCCGACAAGTTCTCGAGGGAGGCGAGCTTGTGCCTTGGTGGCAGCGGTGACGCGCACTGTGTCTTCACTCCGGGAATGATTATGGGCTCGTGGGTGAGAACTCCACATTGGTAGCGGGAGGGACCGGGACTCCGGTGGGAGTGGTCCAATGAAGAGTAGGGGAAGGCGCCATCCTTCTGGGACCTCAGGAAAAAATCATGAGCATTCCTTGACCCCCTCTTTACTATTCCGCAATTGTGTGCTCTAGTAACTAGGTTGAATTATGGCTTGCATATGCTAGTGTGTTTGGCTTTCGCGCTTGCTATCATCGTGAACACTAGCATGTGTAGGGTTTTGTCCTACTAGAATTGTTAGGTTGCAATGATTGCTAGGTTCTAGTAGTGTAAATTAAAGCATTCGAATTCGTGGTTGGCTTACCGATTCACCCCCCTCTCGGTATGCCTTCGCTCCTTACAAGTGGTATCAGAGCCAAGTGCTCATCTTTGAGGCTTCACCGCCTTTAGTAAGGATACCAGAACAGGTGGGGAGTGTTCCCATATTCTATGGGTAGGACTACGGGTATTGAAAGGCTCATATGCATGCCTACTTGGAGTCCCTTGATCCAGAGATATGGATGGTGACCCATGAGTCTGATGCGGATGTGAATCTGCTTGAACCTGATTTCATTAAAAACAATGCTAAGGCCAAGAATGCTCTGTTTGCATGCATATCTAAGGATGTCTTTGCTAGGTTGGATGCAAGTTCCACAGCACATGGTATCTGGACTGAGATTCAGGGTCTCCATAAGGGTACCAGTGATGTCAAAGAGGAAAGATACTATATGGTGAAGAACAAGTATGATAACTTCACTAGATTGCCACATAAGAGAGCTAACACTATTTATTCTTGCTTTCATGTACTAGTGAAGAAGATCAATGCTCTTGGGGATGACTTCAAGCTAAAGCCTGTCGAGCTGATAAGAAGATTCTTGAGGCTATTCAAAGACCCCAAGTATGAGTCCGTCATCACCTTCACCTTGCAAGGTGATCTCAAGACCAAGACCATGAAGGATGTACTTGCCAAGATCACCTCTTTGAGAGCTACCAGCTGGGTTTGGATGATCCTCAACCATCCAACCTTGCTCTTCAAGCCGAGAAGCAAGAGCCTATCAAGAGCAAGAAGAAGGCAGAGATTGAAGAAGATGATGATAATCAAGATGACTTGAGTGAGGACTTGGCTCTTCTCATGAGGAAGATGAGGACCTTCAAGAACAAGTTTGCCTCCAAGTCTAGGGCAAGTTCTTTAACTGTGGCTCAAAGAATCACTTTGTACGAGAGTGCCCGAGGCCCAAGAGAGAAGGTCTTAAGTCCCAAGAGTCTAGTGATGATGAAGAAGAAGACGAACACCCCAAAGCCAAGCAAAAGAAGAAGAGGTACTTCAACAAGAACAAGAGCAAAGGCAAAGGCAAAGCTCAAGACCACAAGAAGAAGTTCTCACGCAAGGCACTTGTTGGGGAGTGGACAAGTGACAACTCAAATGATGAGTCCTCTTCTTCAAGTGATGAAGAAGTGGCCAGCCTAGCCATGATCAAAACCACATTACCACGAGCTCTTCCTCCACCTCTCACGTGCCTCATGGCCATGAGCCAACTTGGGGAGAGTGAGGAAGAGAATAGTGATGACAGCGATGATGAGTAGCTCTCCTGCGCCGAGCATTGGAGCATGGTTGAGCAAGCCCGCGACATCGCCGCCAAGAAATCCAAAATGTTGGATGTGGTAAGAAAATAGTGTAAGTTAGCTAAGGACCGTGTTGGTGAGCTTGAGAGTGAGCTCAAGGACCTTGTCACATCTCATGAGGCCCTAAACAAGAGTTATGACTAACTCAAGGGTGATCATGTTGATAACCTTGCCTCTCCCTCCTCTAGTTCATCTAAGAGTGACGCTTCAACTATGTGTGATGAACTAAACACCTCGGTCGAGGTTTCTTCTCTTGAGCCATTTGTTTTGGAGGAATATTACAAGCTCAAGGAAGAGAGGAAGATGGTGATGGACGACTTCGAGAGGCTCACACGTGGTAGAGCCATCCACAAGGAGATTCTTGGGAGATACCTTGTGAACAATGTCTCCCACGGGAGACTTGGCTCATATCCTGCCGCCATCAACATCATCGGGACGAATGACTCCATCCCCGTATGGATCAAGCCCCTACTCGGCGATGACTACTATTGCGAGAGGTGTTGCAAGGATGGTCACACCATCAAGGATTGTCCTATGGTGAGAAGTTTCATTATTTTACCTAACACTAACTTGTTCCATGAGAACACACATTTCAAGTTTTTTAGGAACAAGGATGGCAAGGTGAATGCTAAGGCTTTGGGACCATCGAACAAGAAGAGAAAGGTCAAGAGCATATGGGTGCCTAAGTGCATTGTTGATCTTGAGAGGTCAACGAAGTACAAGTGGGTGCCCAAGAACAAAACCTAGAAGATGGTGGTGGTGGTGGACTGGGTGCTTCATGAAGATCATGTGAAGTCCACCACAAGTGACATGGACCTCAACGACCTATCTACTCATAAGGCAGGTAACTGTGTTAGTTCTTGGTAGTTATAGTATGTTTTTCCTTCTCTTGCATTGCATGGTAATTAGGACTCCTTTGTGACTAGTATGCTTTGCATCCATGCATGTGTAAATAACTAACAGAAAAACATATAAAAGTTAGTTAATGTCTAACCCATCCAAGATAGCTATAAGCAATAGGGAGGGCTTGAGATGGTGGTTTGGCTTCTCTCAAGGCAAGGGTATGGCTTATAGTGAGTAAGCTTGGGAGGGGCTCAAACTTGACATTGTTAGGTTTCCTTTGTGTATTGTTTAATATTGCTTGCATTCACATGACATGTTTACTTTCATTTGCATATGTAAATTGCTTGTTGCATGCATCATATAGGAAACACAAAGGAGGCGTGTCACATCTGGAGATATTTGTGCCTCATGATCTATATGAGATTACATCTCTAAAAGTCTAACCAAAGGAAAGGATTGTGCTTCATGCCCATTGAGCAAGCTCTCATGAACTCCGAGGTTAAACCACTCGCACGGTTCATGGACTAAGGCTCATACATACCCATTTGGCTCTTATTTTCTTTGGTCCTTATTTGCTTAATTCTTCATTTGGCATTTGCGAAAATTATAAGGCCATAAAGAGCCAATATTTGAAGAGGAGTGTTTGAGAGTTCCCTTCAGACTCCAAGTGCAGTGTTTAATTAGGTGTTAAGTGAGGGCACTTGGAAAATGGAGAAATTCCTTGATTCAGCAAAATCGTGGAAGTGACCATACAGTCCGGTCAGTAGACCGTACAGTCCGGTCTGTGCAGCAATTCACAGTTGCTTTGGGGGTTTGGAAATAGAGACCGGACAAAATGTCTTGTAAAGACCATACCGACCGGTGTACACGTCATTCTGTTCACCCAGAACCTAGGTTTCCAAAATCCCTGAAGTGACCGAACAGTACGGTGACCTGAGCGGACCGTCCGGTCACCTCATTTGATCACGCGATGATCTTTCAACTTTGGTCCGTTGATCAGTCCCTTGCTCGATCTCGACCGTCCGTAATGATTTGACCTAGGTCAAAATAGAGAAACTCCTTGGTTTCTTCCTTGTTCGCCCTCGACCGCGAGAGCTGACCCTTGCTCCTTCCGCCGACATCACCGCGCGTTGCTGAGCCCGCCACACGCCATTGCCACCGTCACCGACCTTGTCGTGCATGCCTAGCGCCGCCGCTCCTGCGTCACATGCAGCCGTGCGCACTCGCAAACCCTAGTGCGATCGTGTGCAGCCCCCGCGCTGCCACCGTGCGTCTCGCCGCCACCGAGCGCCTCATCGTTGCCGCACACCTCACCGCCGGCTACCTCTAGTGCCGCCTCTGCTTCCCGCGCGCGTGCTCAGTCCAGCTCACAAAGCCCGAGCCCCCTTGTTGATTGCAAGGTGCCACTTTTTTTGGTCATCGGCAACTGTAAACGTGTTCTCCGGCGATCGGTTGCGAGTTCCTCTCCGTGTTCGTCTTTGGGACACTTAGGGTATTGAGCTCATCCTCCATTCATCGTTATACGCCCTGAATTTCAAGCAATTTCCTTAATTGATGCAAATTAGATTAATTGCCAATTTTTAGTTGCATTAATTAGGTAGTTGGCTTAACCTAGGTTGCAATTAATTCTATGCATTGCAATTCTAGGGTTTGTCTCCCGTTTAGTCTGCAGTTAGAGTTATTACCTATTATTTGACTGCACACTAGATGATTCGCACTAGCCACATATAGTCGATGACACTGTTGTCACTTTGCATATTTATCTAGGGATCATGTCCTTCATCTCAGTGCTAGGATTTCTGTTGCCCAATCTTACCTAGCGGTTGTTTGCTTCTGGACTTATATAGGGTCTATGCTCATCCTGTCTATACCTACGTGCGTGCAGTGACTTTTCAACAGCAGAGATGACAGGATCAGGACAGGACAAGGGCAAGGGAAAGATGCCAGAGAAGCCCAGAGGAAAGAAGAGAACTAGACTGGATCCAGAGTCAGAGAGAGCCAGGAGGGTTGCACAACACCTAGAGGCCATGGAGCAGTCACGCAGGATACATAGATCACTTTTGATCATAGGTACATAGACAGACAACCAGGGTCGCAGGAGGAGCACCAGGCAGAGGACCAAAGGGTCAGAGCTGTACACAGGGATTAGGTTGCCACCGTGGTCGCAGGGTACTCCGACTTCTCGTCAGGATAGGTCGTCGAGACCTACGGAGGGATCCTCCAGACAGCAGGAGGAGTCAGAGGAGGAGGAGGAGGAGTCAGAGGAGAGCTCAGAGTATGAGTCTAAGGATCTTGAGGAGACAAAGGAGACTGAGCAGCCAGCACAGCCACAGCAATAGAGGACTGCTCACTGGGCAGGAGACCCGAGGTGCACCTGTGCAGTGCGCACGAGGAGGCTATAGAGACTTGTACAGGCAGCTGGAGAGACAGAAATTCTTAAGGTTTCTACGGAGGACCTTAAGACTCTTCATCTTGTGTCTTTCGAACAGTGGGTTCCAGTCCCCAAGGACCCCGCTGCAGGAGAGAGGTACTAGACAGGCCTCTAAGGGAGGATTGGAGAGGGCCTGAGACGCTATCTTGCCCTGAAGGGCAAGTCTAGACTGTTTGTGCCGCAACAGTATACTACTTACCAGGCTATGAGCAGAGCCACAGGCACAGACATGGAGCAGTACTTCACATACCTACCTGGTCTGGCAGAGTTAGTCATGGAGCCCTAGAGGTACAAAGAGAATATAGTTCTGGAGTTCTATGCTACACTGTGGGTAGTCAGAGATCATTCTGAGATCTGGTTCCTATTCAGAGAAGAGCCCCAGCGACTTACAAGGGAGGACTTGATACCTAACCTAAGGCTCCTTGCTTCAAACATCCAGCTTTACAGGAGTGCTTATGGGATGTTTTCTCCACTCCGCAGACCATAGGTAGGGATGCTACCTTCAGACGACTTGGTGTCGATTGCCTTTCCACCACCACACACCCCAGGTTTTGACAGAGGCCCTGGAAGACTCACCGCAGATAGTCACCAGGACTTTCATTCCTAGGTCTGGATACAGAGAGGAGTTTACACTTCTACACCAGTGGACAGTGGCAGCTATCCTCAGGAGACAACAGTTTGATCTCGTAGACCTTCTGATTGTTGAGATGGAGGACATCACTTAGTCTATGGTCCATAATGTGCTACCTTTTGAGGAGGATGGGACTAGTGACAGAGGAGCAGTACGATGTGTTCTCTGAGGTGACCACCAACTACTCACCTTGAGTCCCCAGGGGATCGCAGTCAGCCTCGAGTCAGCAGACGAGAGAGGATGAGCAAGAGTCACCGCCAATCACTCACGAGCGGGCAGCTCATCCAGAGACGGTGGTTTCTGAGTCAGCCAGTACATGAGCACCTCCCCAGCCTACAGGGACACAGTCAGAGGACGCTATCACTATTGCAGCACTCATAGGACGCCTGAGTGAGTCCATTCAAAGCACAGCTGAGGATAGACGTTAGATGATGGAGGTCATCAGAGGACAGACAGAGCTTCAGAGATAGCAGATGACACTAATGACTACTCTCATGACACAGATGGCTGAGTTCACTCAGAGGCAAGCCAGTCAGCAGCCAGAACCTTCTAATCTTCCACAGTATCATATGCTGCAGACACAACCAGACCCCTTCACTGCTATGATGACAGCCTAGTCTAGTGGGTTGTCACACTTAGGGGTGTTACCGATAGGGGGAGCAGGACAAACTCACTCACCAGATCAGTTCTCCCCCCTGTCCGCCTTCTTAGTGTCTGCGTTGTTCACTTCACTGACACACTCTTCTACTTCACAGATGGTAGGACCTTCCACCTCCCAGCAGCTACCAGTCAGGAGTCTATTTTCTGAGATAGTGCACACCACACGTGTAGACTCCAAGACAGCCCTAGAGTCAGCTACAACTCCACCCTCTTCTGCTACAGACACCCCTCTAGTCACACCTGAGGTAGCAGAGGATCTGGTCCGATGAGGTTTCACTCAGGAGGATGTGGATGACCTTGCTCTCCTTCAGGCAACTGTTGCCGAGGAGACATCCACAGTCCCACCAGTAGGGCAGGACAGAGGGTCTTAGTCGCATGTAGACCTTGAATTCTTTGAGCAGTTGGATGTTTAGGCGGCACAGGCTCAGGGAGAGTAGCAGGACCCAGTACAGGAGCAGCCCAGAGCAGAGCCTTTAGAGGACGTCGCTGCACCATCTCCTTCGACCACGAGCATGTAAATGTTCACTTTTTCCTACTTTTTGGTGCTTGTTGTCAAAGGTGAGAAGTAGTCATAGGTCTAGGGGGAGTGGGAGTGTGATCCTGTGCGATTAAGAGTAGCATGTATCTAGGGGGAGCATACGTGTACATTGGTTCTAGGAGATAGATACATTTGGATCTTATTTTGATGGATTTATTGAGTGTCCGTGGATTTTGATGAGTCATGGTTTTTCATTCGCTTGGGTTTGACTCATCTTGATCTCACTTTGTTTATTTTCATACGCAATGCCTTGTCTTTCTTTATTTATCTCGTATGCCTGTGTATGATTCCATGATGATGATTGCTTGTTCTTAATTCTTATGCATTGCCATGCTACCCTGTTGCATATCATCATTCGTGTCTTGCTTTGCATGTTTTTATGCTCTAATAATATCTTCACATGACATGCATGCATATCATCTAGAGTGTGCTCTTCTTTCTTATTCCTCTTAGCTCTTGATGATGCCTGATTGAGTAGAACCATGTTCATTCATTGCTTACGCTTTTGAGGTTCCTCTCGATCATTGTGTAGCTCTTTTAGCCATGTTGTTTTATGACAAAGATTATGATATGTAGTGGTTGTCATCAATCACCAAAAAGGGGGAGATTGTAAGCTTCATGACCATTGATGATTGGATCTCCAAGGTATGAATGTTTTGGTGATAGATGATAACTATGAAATTGTGGGCTAATATCTACACGAGTGTTGTGTATGCAGAAAACATCTAAACTCTACTACAAATCTTATGGACGATGGTTACCTTGGCGATTGATGACAATGACCACAAGCATGGAGGCTTGTGAGCTTGATGGAGTCCAAGATTTGATGGAGATGGATCAAAGCTAAGGACAAGCTATGGAGCAAGTGTTGGAAACACTTGTCTAGTTGTTAGGGCTTTGAGTTCATAGGAAAAACCGGACTATCAAGGGGGTCTAGGTCATGTCTCTTAGGTCACACTAGTTGGTGATGTGCATGGATGCTAAGTGAAATCACAGGCACTAGATGACTGTGGAGAAGCCAAGGAGCTGTTCGGAGAAGCCGGGAAATGAAGTCAAGCGAGGATGAGGAGTTTCAGCTTCTGGATGAAGTGACCGGACAGAGAGGTCAGTGGAGACCGAACTGTATGGTCATTAAGTGGACAAAGAGCAGTTTGCAAGGAATTTGTCTGCGCAAGGATTAATAGTGATTGGATAGTTCAGTCAGTAGACCGGACGGTCCTTTCTGTATGAAGACGCGCTGAGATAGAGAGGACGCAAATTGAGAGCTCTCTGGAATGAAGAGAGAAAGTCTGACCGGACGATCCGGTCAGTACGAAGATCAGCAGGGGCAGAGCCGTTGGTGCCGAGGATTGTAGTGATCGGACGATCCAGTCAGGCACTGACCGGACAGCTCGGTTAGTTGGCCCAGAAAGCTAATTTCATGGAGCAATGGCTTGATGGAGGTTGGAAGCCTATATAACTTTGTTGCTAGGGTCTTGGAGACCACTCTTGGCCAGTGGAATTTCTTGGAGCATATCGTGAGAACTAAGAGACAAAGAGGAGAGCACTAAGAGGAGATATTGCATATCTTGAGAGTGCTAGTGAGAGTAACTTGAGCATTGATGCACATCTAAGTCTAGGGTGCCCTTGAGGGTATGATCTAGATTGTTACTCTTGGTTTATGATGAGACCTAGATCAGTTAGGTTGTCAGTGATCAAGCCTATCGTGATCGGTTGTGAAGGCTGTCACACGTTTGTACATGGTTTGAGCCCGCCGGTGAAAGGGGCATCGCTAGTCAGCGTCCGTGTCGGCCCGGAGAGTCCGACAAGTTCTCGAGGGAGGCGAGCTTGTGCCTTGGTGGCAGCGGTGACGCACACCGTGTCCTCACTCCGAGAGTGATTGCGAGCTCGTGGGTGAGAACTCCACATTGGTGGCGGGAGGGACCGAGACTCCAGTGGGAGTGGTCCAACGAGGAGTAGGGGAAGGCTCCATCCTTCTGAGACCTCGGGAAAAAAATCATGAGCATTCCTTGACCCCCTGTTTACTATTCCGCAGTTGTGTACTCTAGTAACTAGGTTGAATTGTGGATTGCATAGGCTAGTGTGTTTGATTTCCGTGCTTGCTATCATCATGAACACTAGCATGTATAGGGTCTTGGCCTACTAGAATTGTTAGGTTGTAACGATTGCTAGGTTCTAGTAGTGTAAATATAAGTATTCGGATTCGTGGTCGGCTTACCGATTCACCCCCCCCCCCCTCGGTACGCCTTCGGTCCTTACAATCACAAATTGGTTTTTTGGAGGATGTTTAGACTGGGAACAATAGACTAATAGACTGATTTCCTAATCTTTATAATATAGCTAGAAGAAATCACGCGATAGTGCAAACTGCGTTTCATCAATTCCACTGAACATTTCGGTTAGAAGGGCTCTAGTAGGTCAAAACTTAGTGTCTTGGCATCGCTTAGTGCATTCAATTGCTGATGTAAACCTGCCAGACCACAAAGATTGTTTTAGGTAGGATTTACATCAAAATGGTTGTTTCTCAGTGAAATCTATGTACTTAGCTTTAACAATGACCTAGGCCTTGCCAATAACTATGAATTTATAGAAGGTCGATGTCCCACTAAAGATTAAAATAATGTGGTACCTGTTTAAAGGTGTTACCCTCACTAAAGACAACTTAACTAGAAGAAACTGGAATAGAAGTACAAAATGTTGTTTTTGTGACCTTAGTAAGACCATTCATCACCTTTTTTTTATATTGTGCCATAGCCCGATTTATGTGGCAGGTTATTTTCTATACCTCAGGAATCTCAACTCCAAATAACTTTCAGGATATTTTTTCTGATTGGTTGGGTGGAATGAAAGATAAAGTGAAAAAACTCATTTGGTGTGGTGTAGCTGGCATGTGCTGGGCTCTTTGGTTGAGTCATAATGATGTGATTTTTAACAAGACCTCGATACCTTCTTTATTACAAATGATCTTTAGAGGGACTTACTAGAATTGGTGTGTGTCCTAGCTTTTAAAGAAGGAGGAATATCCATGGATGAAGATGTCTTGCAAGTTGCTTGAAACTGTGACCACAGAGATTTTGCCAATAATGGGGGATGTTTCTCAAATATAATAATATTTTAGTTTCTTTCAATGGATAAAACCTTTGTTGCCGTGGTGTCATGGTGTGGATGACCCTTTGCTTGTAAGACCTTTTTGTCACATGTATCGGTCGACAAAGATATGAATAAATGCATTCCCTTTTCTAAAAAAAAATGGGGGTGGATTCAACATTGTGGTATTGGACTATAACGACTAGAGGGACATTGGACCTTAGCTAGCAACACTTACACCGGCTCTAATTTGTTGTTATTCTTGTCAAGCCGGGAACAACAATAAACTGCTAGCAAATCAACTAACTATCAAGAACAAGTGGACAAGGAAACAACTAATGAACCTTTCTCCAAGGCAAGTTTAAGGCACACACGAAGTTGAAGATCCCAATAGATTCACTACAAGAAATCAGCTCATTAGTGATAAAAAATTTTGTGACACTAGTCGATTTTGTTATAATTTAGTGACATTTGTTTTTTTGTTACAAACCAAATTTTTGCCTCACCTATCAATAGTTTCTAATAAATTATAAAGAAAACAAACCGTCACGAATACGACAATAACGGGGCAATGCCCGATGTGGTATCCGTGTCAACACAAGAGCATCTCCAAGAGACTTTCTATTTCTTTTCTTTCTCTAAATATGGCTAATAGGCCTCAAAACCAGTATCCAATAGACTCTATATCTAAGCCTCCAAATTTGACCGCTCTGCATCCTGCATCTCTCGCTCGCTATACTTGGCGAGCCACGTCCGCTAGCCATCCCCTTGGATTCACACCGAAACTGAAATCCCAAGCCTCGGTGGCCCTTCCAGGGTCGCGCTCCCTCCTCTGCCACTGTAATGTCTCACCAATTCACCTTCTTGGCCATCGGTGGCACTGCAAGCAGGGGCAATGAGGTCGACATGTTGATTCCCGATGGGCGTGTAAGTAGGGGCAGCCGATGTTGTAAATAAACATATTTTAGTGATGATAAGTCTAATTCCAGTGGGTACAAATACTAGAGAAACAACAAGTAATCTAGGCATGCAAATCATCATGAAAGCTCCTATCTCAATTACGTGTACTAGTAGATTATAAGACATAAACTAGGAAGAAATGCCAATCAAAGCGACTAGCAACAATCTAGGGACAAGGCCTAGATCACTCGATGTAATCATCGCAAGATGTTGAAAGACGACTTACACGGAAGTGCTCCGGTGATGGTCATTGTAGAGTCTTATCTGTCGATGAAGAAGGCGATGCAGATGTAGACGATCGGTCGATGAAGAGGATGCGTATCGGATCACAAGCAAGCAGTCGCGACGACGCTTCCCAAAAACCTGATACGTCTCCTACCCCGTGCAAGGACACGAGGAGACATGGGCTTCAGAGACCTGCTCTCCCGGCACCAATGGCACGTTGGCGGTGGGATGGGGAAGACGATGCGACAATATAGTAGAGAATGGCGAGAGTGGCTAAAGACCGTATATTCTGTAGGCGACGTCCCAACCTTTATATACACATAGCGCTGCACACTTTTGGTAATTAATCTGTAATTAATCAGGCACATTAATCACCATTAAGAGAGAATAATTGCTTACCATATATGGTCAGCGCAATTATCTCTTGCATAACAAAAATTCTGAGTATCAAAAGGAAGCTGCAACCCCGCACACGCAAGGCTCAGATTTTGTTGGACCATTCAAGCGCATGTCGTGTGCCCGCGCCCTTCACCTCGCCCCACCCGCCCTGCCCCGCCCGGCCCGGCCCGGCGAGGCATAGCGTGGAGAGACGAGGCGAGCGAGCGCGCGTGTGTTCTTCATTTTCTCTCTTACTAGCTCAACTAGGTGGAAACAACTCAAGTATTTAAGTTGTTCTTCTCCTCCCTAGACTAGCAGTATGGGACTAAAGTCCCTCACCATGTCATGCATGTGCACATGGGCCTTTGGGATTTATTGGAATCATTAATTTGGGCCATGGGCCAAAACATCAAACAATCCCCCACCAGATCCCAGAGGCTCATGATGATTTACCCATCATACCAATGTACTGTTGATATACCAGCTTTTCGGTGGATAGCGGTGAAGGTTGAACATCCACCATGAGCTACAAGTTACACTCATCCACAACTGTCCAATGGACTACGCCTTGAATTGATAGTTTGGTGTGAACAAGTTTCACTTATAGCCTTGACTGGTACTTGGTTGCCAAGAGTTTACCCCGCGGGTGCAGCATATAAGTCATACTCCTCTCTCACTTCATGAGCTTGTTAAAGAATTCCCAATTCTTATAGATCATGACTATCAATCAAGCTTACATAGGTGTGTTCTTGCAAGAATACTCTGTAGGACAGTATCTTGCTCATTAAAGAGCCTCAAACACATTAAGACAAAGTCATCCTACCTTACAGATATGAGAGTACTGCATCTCCAACGGATTGGGTTAAAGGTATTTATTGTACTCTCCAGTTAACTAACAGCTTGTTCTTCCTAGGTCCTAATTCATGGGATCTCCGTTCACATAGGTTGGGTTGCCGCTGTAGTGTAACTCATGTGGGTCTCAATCCCATCTCCTTCAATGCATTATCTATCACAATGCGCGATAATCCCATAGTAAAGGGATCTACCAGGTTTTTAGCTGTTTCAATGTATTCCACAACTATAACACCGGAGCTCCTTTGTTTCCTGATAGACTTCAATCTGCGCTTTACATGTTTACTGGACTTCATATTATCCTGACTGCTAGTCACCTTTCTAATAACTATTTGGTTATCACAGTTCATGAGAATAGCAGGGATTGGTTTTTCAACCATCAGCAAGTCCATCAAAAGTTCTCTCAACCACTCTGCCTCAGTGGCAGTTGTTTCTAGAGCTGTGATCTCTGCCTCCATGGTTGATTTAGTCAAAATCGTTTGCTTGCACGATCTCCATGAGACAGCACCGCCACCATGCGTGGATAGGTATCCACTAGTGGCCTTCAGCTCATCAGCATTTGTTATCCAGTTTGAATCACTATATCCTTCAAGTACACCAGGGTACCCTGAAAGTGAATTCCATAACTCATTGTGCCCTTTAGATAGCACAAGACTCGATCAATACCACGCCAATGACCATCTACCAGATTAGAGTTAAACCAGCTCAATTTGCTAACGGCAAATGAGATGTCAGGGTGGGTTGCACTAGCTAGGTACATCAGTGAGCCAACAATTTGAGAGTAACGCAGTTGATCCTTTCCTAGTCCTTTATTCTTTCGAAGTATTAGACTAGGATCATACGGAGTTTGAGACGGTTTGCTATCTATGTAGCCAAAACGACTCAAGACCTTCTCAACATAATGGGATTGCATAAGAGTAATCCCATCCTCACCCTTCTTAAGTTTGATATTAAGGACCACGTCTGCTTCTCCCAAATCCTTCAGGTCAAAATTTTGGGATAAGAATGATTTTACATCATTTATCTCATCGATACTAGTCCCAAAGATTAGTATGTCATCGACATACAAAAACAGTATAACTCCTTTACCCCCACCATAGCGGTAGTACAGGCAGGTATCAGCCTTATTTACAGCGAACCCAACACATGTTAAAGTTTTGTCAAACTTTTCATGCCATTGCTTGGGTGCTTGCTTTAGGCCATACAAGGACTTAAGTAACCTACACACCTTGCCCTCTTGTCCAGGTACTACAAATCCTTCTGGCTGATCCATGTAGATTTCCTCATCCAACTCTCCATTAAGGAAAGTTGTCTTCACATCCATCTGATGGACTAGAAGACCATGTGAGGCAGCCAATGATAGTAATACGCGATGGTGGTTAATCTGGCAACGGGTGAGTAAGTATCAAAATAATCCTTGCCTTCTTTCTATGTATATGCCTTAGCTACAAGCCTTGCCTTGTACTTTTCAATGGTACCATCAAGCCTAAGCTTTTTCTTGAATACCCACTTGCAACCAACTGGTTTGCAACCAATTGGTCGATCAGTTGCTTCCCACGTTCCATTGGAGATGATGGAGTCCATCTCACTATGGACTGCATCCTTCCAGTATTCTGCATCGGATGATGCATACGCCTCCGAGATGGATGTGGGAGTATCATCAAAAAGATACACAGTGAAGTCATCACCAAAGGATTTTGCAACCCTTTGTCTCTTACTCCTTCGAGGAGCCACTTCACTATCATCCTCATCACTCTCATGTGGATGTTCAAGAAGAGTTGTAGGTTCTAGAGTTAAATCAATAGATGAACTAGGTACAGAGTATGTATCTTTCATAGGAAAAACATTCTCAAAGAAAGTTACATCATGAGACTCTAAGAGTGAATCAACAAAGACATCAGGCGCTTCAGACCTTATCACCAAAAATTTATATGTTGTGCTATGGTACGCGTATCCTAGAAAGACATAATCAACCATCTTAGGTCCAAGTTTGCGTTTCTTATTTATTAGTATGCTAACCATGGCCAAACAGCCCCATGTACGCAAATATGAGAGTGAGGGTTTTCTTCCTTTCCATCCTTCATACGAAGTGATATCACTATTCTTAGTGGGGACTCTATTCAGAACGTGACACACTGTCAAAATAGCCTCCCCCCACCATGCTATAGGTAAACCAAAAGTTCCTAACATGGCATTCATCAAGTCCATTAATGTTCGGTTCTTCCTTTTAGCAACACCATTAGATTGTGGTGAGTAGGGAGGTGTTCGTTCATGAATAATTCCATTCTCTGATCAGAAAAGATCAAACTCATTGGAAAAATACTCTCCTCCACGATTAGACCTAAGACGTTTTATTTTCCTTTCTAGTTGATTTTCTACCTCAGCCTTGTAGGTCTTGAAACATTCAAACACCCCATCCTTAGTTTTTAGAAGAAACACATAACATTACCTAGTTGCATCATCAATAAAGTCATAAAGTACCTTTTCTCTCTTTTTGTCAATGCACCATCCATCTCACAAAGATCAGAATGTATGAGTTCTAATAGTGTCGAGTTTCTCTTGTCTATACCTTTGTGAGGCTTACGAGGTTGCTTTGCTTGCAAACAAGCTTGACACTTAGAACCTTTAACAACTAAGAGCTTAGGAATTAAACTCATACTGGATAGCTGATTCATACAACCAAAATTTATGTGACACAAACGAAAATGCCATACATTGCCTCAGAATTGTTTGAATCACATGCATGGTTCACAACCTTGTTACAGAAATTAGAAACGGAAAAGCCGAACAAGCCTCCGCTATCATAGCCTTTGCCAAAAAATTGGCCGAACCTCGAAATGACTACTTTATTCGACTCAAAGACCAGCTTGAATCCATCTCAACAGAGAAGGGATCCACTAACGAGGTTCTTGTTTATTGAGGGGGCATTCTGCACGTTCTTCAGCCACACAACCTTTCCCGAAGTGAACTTCTGATCGATCGAATGAACACCAAGGACAGTAGCATGCGAGCCATTCCCCATCATGACAGATGAACCTCGTGTGACCTGGTAAGAAGAAAACATAGAGATATCAGCACAAATGTGAGTATTGGCTTCTATATCTATCCAGCAATCATTAGATTGGCATACAAAAAACACACTAGGTAGATTACCATACCCAGATGCTCCACTGGAGTCACCAATATTCACGTTGGCAGCCTTCTGCCCTTGCTGGATTTTATTGCCTTTGCGATTGCGACATTTCTTGGCAAAATGCCCATTCTCGCCACACACAAAGTAGACAATCTCATCCATGTTCATCTTCTTCTTCTTAAATTGAATAGTCTAAATAGCCTTTCCTTTTCCCTTTTGGTAATTCTTGTCAGCGTGCTGCATCACATTGGCGTTGGACTAACCTTGGGTGCTCTTAGAGGTGCATCCTTTGCCCAAGCCCTCTCTTTAACATCAAGACCTACCAACAAATCCTCGACGAAGATGTTCTGTCTTTTATGTTTTAGAGATGTGACATAGCTCCTCCAAGATGAAGGTAATTCTGCAATAATGGCCCCAGCCACAAACTTGTCACGCAATTTGCAACCCAGCTGATCGAGCTCTCTCACAACAAGTTGGAGTTCATGGCCTGCTCGATGACAGAACGGATGTCAAGCATTATGATGTCATGGTACTGCTCCATGACATACTAGAGCTCACGCGCAGCATCCAAGGCCGGGAACTTGTGTTCAAGTGCCTCCCAAAGTTCAGCAGCACTCTTGATGTGCATATACACATCACACAACTGGTCAGATTGAATGCTAAGGACGCATTTGACGAAAGTTGTTGTAGCCGTGGACTCCTACATCTCTTTCTCAGAACCGAGAGGTAATGCGGGAGGGTTCCCCACAACCCAAAACAAGCCCATAGCCGTGAGCCACAACTGGACCCTCGTCTACCATCTCTTGAAGTTCACTCCAGTGAATTTCTCAGGTTTCATCGCATCAGCAAAACCAACCATCACTAAACGCGTATCAGGTTTTTGGATTGTTGTAAATAAATGCATTTTAGTGATGATAAGTCTAATTGCAGTGGATACAAATACTAGAGAAATAACACATAATCTAGACATGCAAATCATCATGAAAGCTCCTATCTCAATTACGTGTACTAGTAGATTATAAGACATAAAATAGGAAGAAATGCTAATCAAAGCGACTAGCAGCAATCTAGGGACAAGGCCTAGATCACTCGATGTAATCATCGCAAGATGTTGAAAGACGACTTTCAGGGAAACGCTCTGGCGATGGTCGTTGTAGAGTCTGATCTATCGATGAAGAAGGCGATGCATATGTAGACGATTGGTCGATGAAGAGGATGCGGATCAGATCACAAGCGAGCAGTCACGATGGCGCTTCCCAAAAACCTGATACGTCCCCTACCCCGCGCAAGGACACGAGGAGACGTGGGCTTCGAAGACCTGCTCTCCCGGCACCGATGGCACGTCAACGGCGAGATGGGGAAGACGATGCGATAGCACTGTAGAGAATGGCGAGAGTAGATAAAAACCGTATAATCTGTAGGCGACGTCTCGCCCTTTATATACACACAGCACTGCACACTTATGGTAATTAATCTACAACTAAGCAGGCACGTTAATCACCATTAAGAGAGAATAATTGCTTACCATATATGGTCAGCGCAATTATCTCTTGCATAACAAAAATTCTGAGTAGTAAAAAGAAGCTGTGATCCCGCACACGCAAGACTCGGATTTTGCTGGACCATTCACGCGCATGTCGTGCGCCCGCGCCCTTCGCCTCGCCTCGCCCCGCCTGGCCCGGCCCGGCCCGATGAGGCGAGGTGAGCGAGGCGAGCAAGCACGCGTGTGTTCTTCCTCTTCTCTCTTACTAGCTCAACTAGGTGAAAACAACTCTAGTATTTTTGTTGTTCTTCTCCTCCCTAGACTAGCAGTATGGGACTAAAGTCCCTCACCATGTCATGCATGTGTACATAGGTCTTTGGGATTTATTGGAATCATTAATTCGGGCCACAGGCCAAAACATCTAACAGCTGAATCCCGATGTCAAATTTGTCGTGTCCCCGTGTTGATTCCAGTCCTCGTGATGTAACACCCTTAAATTAATTAAGATTTTATTAGGAAAACCCATGACATTTGACCTGCCATAACCTTTTATTTTTCTCATTTTTCCTTAAAGAAGAAGCTGGAACCTAAGGGCCAAAAGTGGCTACCGCTGGACACCAGGATATAGGAGAAAAGCCAAGGGAGAAGACGAGAAGGAAAGAAGAGAGAGGAGGAAGGAAAGAAGGGGTGGATCCTAGGAGGGGAAAAAAAATCCATAGCTCCTCTCTCTCCATGACTGGAGATCAAGGTAGGATATTTATGTTACCCTTTCTGATTTTGAGTAGATTAGAACCTACGTTTAGTGATAATTATGTTGGATTTTGATTAGACTCTTAGATCTCCCTCGTTGTGGTTCCTGCATATAGCAGATTCGAGCAAGCTTAAAGATCTCTCTGTTTACTTATGTTTCTGGCCTTTAAAAAAAAATATGAAACCTTTCTAAAATTTGTAGAGAGTTTGATAATATTTTCAATAGTGTATGATAGAGTTTCACTAGACTCAGATGCCAGAGTTGTGCTATTTCAAATCAGGCTGATTTTTAGTCTTGTAATTCTGAAACTTGTTTATTCAAGTCTGAATCTACTCTGTTTAACTTCCGAATTAGGACTCAGGATGACTAAGAAAAGTGTTGCATATTTCATAATCTTTCTGGATTAGAGTCATTTATCACCATAGTTAGTTGGTAACTCCAGTTATGATATTTTTAGTAAAATTGTTCTGCTTTTGCCATCTGATTGTCAGTCTATTACAAAACCTCAAGTTAGTCTATCATAATAAATTTTCTAGGGGATGCTTTAAACTATAAAATTAACTCTAATGCAGTTTTACACCCTCTGATGAAAGATGAGATTTTTATGACAAAAGGTATAGAGATATCTATATTTTATTGCAACTTCAATTCTGAACAATAAGTCTTGAAGTGTAGTTCAGTCTATGTTTCCAACATGATCAAGTTTATATTCTTTCATATTGGTGTAGCTTACTTCCTATAGTATCCAAATAATCTGGTTTGTCAAGTGTTGTTGCTTTTATATTAAGAGATTATGAGGAATACAAGCAACTATACTTATGTCCTATATGAAGTACTTGAGTACTTTAGTAATAGTAAGCGACGGGTTTGACCAACATAGAAGCGCTTTACTTGTTTGCTTTACATATGCATGGTTTTTTTGCTATTAAGAAATGCTTCTAATCAGGTGGTGCTTCTTCGGACCGTGCTTAGCTTTATGGCTTGACCATTGGAGAAGACTAGAAACGTAGTGTCGTGGTCTACATGCTTTAACTCTGTTATTTGAATTGACTCCACTAAATTTTATTACTTTACACCAGCAAGATAATCTGTTAATTAGAAGTTACTTGTTTCTTTTGAAGTATTTTTATATCTTGTTATGATAATTCTATTTGCATATGAAGTTTGAAGCACACATGAGTTCATACATTGCAAATCTTGCATTTATGCACTCTCCATTGAATGCATCAGAAAACACCGTAGCCTTATGCTGGTGCGGTAAGTACTGGTACAACAATAAATGTTTAAATAATCAATGTGGTTGTAGCCCTCACTTCCTTTTCTTTGGATTGAGGGTAGAAGTGAAGTCATGCATTACATTTACATTTGCATAGAAGTTCGCATTCATGAAGTATTGATGCTTTATCTTACAATTTAAAGTTATATTTTAGTTGCTGCAATACTTTTATGTTGTAATTTAAATATATTGCTTAATTAAACTGTAGTTTGAATAACCTTGTTAAAGCAGTTTACTTGTTCAAGTTTTTCATAAACCTCATACACTTCTTATATCATCTCAGATACTTGAGCTTTGGAAGATTTAAACACGGGAAGAAAGTAGCAACACATATGCACGATTTATCATCATCTTATTGTTCAAATACTTGAGTTTTCATAATAATGCACTTGGCTGTTTGAGTCTTCTTTTTTATGGAATAATCACTTAAAGTTGTAAAGTCTTGTGTTATCAGTTCATACTAATTGTTTGATGCTTTCGCGTACTCTGTTATTAATGACAGCGTTGTTTGGTAATATTTCAGAATTTTTTGGGTTATGCTCTAAAACTTATGGGGTGTTACATGTGATGTCCATGGCTCCTGTTCGTGGACGGGTTTTCCAATCTTGCTGCTCGATCGGGGCTGCCTCCGTTCGGCCTCTGATGGCCAAGGAATACATGGTTCTGGGGGTGATAAGGATTCAACACATGCAAATCAGATGGAGATCGGGGGAGTTGATTTGTTGTGACATCGAGTTCTTCCTCACATTGGCTTAATCGATCTCTGCTGCCCCATGTATTCTTTGCAGATGCAGCCAGGTCGACAATGATCAAGATTACTCAGATATGTATTATATGCTCGATGAAATTCCTAAGACAAGCTAGATAGCAGGTCTTGTAGTCAATTATTCAATTTTCCTTCATGCTATGCAAAACCAATGTCCTTAGTTACTGTCAAACACACGAGAGATTTATAGTTCTGATCAGGACACAGGAGGCAGGAGTAGTACCTTCAATGCAGCGCCGGCAGCCGGCAGAAACCTGCGCTCGCTTTCGAGGACCTGGGAGCAACAAAGGCTTGTGCTTGTGCAGCCGCGGAGGCAACGGCAGGAGGCGATACTGATAGCCTGTTGATCGCTGTGCAGGACAAGGCAACAAATTGGCCAGAGTAGGGAGCGACAGAAGGCGCAAGCCTGTTGTTCAGCGTAGGGAGAGGAACGACGCACGGCTGCAGAACATACAGCGCAGGCAGGATCGGCTCTCGAGAAAAAAAAAAATGCTGACGTGGGCAGTTTTGAAAATAGAGTCAATATTTAGAGAGTCTATTGGAATACACTAGGGATGCAAGTTTTGTATTTTGTGAGTCGGTCTAAAACTCTCTAAAATGAACTAGAATTTTCCTCCACTTTCTTAAGTTAGTACAACAAATGAACTAAAGGTTTGACCCACAACTATCCAATGGGTACCCACTTATATCTCTAGAATACACCATTGTTTTAGAAGAATTTATATTTTCCCAAAGCTGAAAAATCTATTATATTGTTTTATGCCACTTTCAAGACTTTTTTAAAGTCCAGCCGCACAAGCAGGTATTCCATTATATTGTTTTATGCCGCCACATAGTTTCTAAATGGTATTATGTTGTTGGATATAAAAAATAAGAATGTGGTAGGTGTGTAATTTAGCTTTGGATTCGTCAAAAACAAGGAGTGTGTGAAATAAGAGTTCCGGATCAGTTTTCTGGGGCTAATAATGGTAAAAAAATTTTAAAAAATGTTAGCCAGGTAACGTAAGTATGAAACTATATTTCACTTGGAGTTCATCCTATGATGCTTTTAGGGAAGTAAAAGAGAATCATGCCTATTGGATCGGCGCCATTGGCTGTTTGGCTGAGTTTGTTATGCAATAGGGATACTTAAAAAAGATCCAATAACATGAAGTTATTTTTATATAATCCTTCCAACACAATGTCAAATAATGAAAAAACTAGAACGTGAACATGCAGTCAACTCGGTACACAATCTTCTCTATTTCAAATAATTTATTTTAATAGATATTGTTAGTTAAGGAAATGCTATTTTATGGATGGAGGAGGTAGCATCCCAGATCCAAATAACATTAAAATCTATGTACGGGGCACCATATCGGTGAAGCCTTCATGAAAAAAATAAAGTTTACAGGACATCTACCTTCATAAGTTTTTGTTGATACTGACTACCACAAATTTGCGGTAGATTAGGTCACAAAATAAAACTCAGGTTGATATGTAAATTTTCATTTTCTCGTAATACAATTATATACTTCGGACAACATCTCCGAAAAAGCATTGCTACATTAAAAATGGAAAAAGTCACAAAAAAATTACATGGCAATACAATTAAAATGCACTTGTTCAAAAACACATCCAGCTAAGCATAAAATATTTACATATAGTACAAAAAAACAAGGCGTCTAAGGACAAAAAATATTCTAAGCCCTTACCTGCAGTCTGGCAGCACAGGCCTTCAACCAGTGCCACTGTCACATGCAGCTTCCCCAGCGGTGATTGAGCCACCAAAAGATCCACCACCATCCGGTTGAGCATACTCAAAAGGAACGAGCTACTAGTTGTACAAAAAAAATTTCTAAAATTCAGATCCAGAGGATGACATAACTACCACAAATAAGGACTGTAGCGACAGTTAAGAAGCCACTATTGCGGCGGACAGGCCACTTCACCGCAACATAATCGTAGCTGCAAATACACATTTGTAGCGGCGAGTGATCTGAGAAAGAAACAAACTACCATTACAAAGGATTTTTTAGCGGTGGTTGACGATGTCAACCATTGCTATTATC
The DNA here is from genome assembly GCA_030378355.1 of Eleusine indica. NCBI lineage: Eukaryota > Viridiplantae > Streptophyta > Magnoliopsida > Poales > Poaceae > Eleusine > Eleusine indica. The sequence goes on from CM059500.1 coordinate 36,102,020, forward strand.
ATAATTCTTTAGCGGCGGTTGACAACTTCAACCGTCGCTACGTTACTAAATATTACTTGATTTTTTTTATTATAATGAAAATAGATGATATATGCTAAAATAAACTTTAACTCCAACCGACTAGAACCTTATAAATCAAAAAATTTAAGCTAAATCTTGATAAAAATCTAACAAACTTAAAACTCAAAATTCAACTTTATTTCAAAATGAAAGCAAAAAAAAAAAGAATTATAGAAGGATATAAAAATATTACCCTTGCCTGACGAGCTGTCAACAGATTTTTTCTCAAAAAAGAATTATATTCTAGGATATAAAAAACCGTAGTGATTAAAGAACCTAGCTATAGCCTTCGATTCACCAAACACAAGAATTCCCTCAATGTATGTGAAAAAGAAAGTATTCCAGATAAGAATCTGAGTTTGATGTCGGCCAACTTAAAATAATTGTTAGGTATCTTTTTTAGGGTATACATAATTGTTAGGTAACAAATGAATAATATTTCACTTAGAACTGTCTAGGAAGCTTACTTCAAAAATAAGAAACATGTGCAATAAAACTGTTGATGCAAAAAATTTGTTGGTCGATCCTTCGCATGTAAACACAAGGCTTGAGAGATCTACTGACGTGTCAATCAGTTTAACCATTAACAAGGTATACGTCTGTAAGCCGATCGATGATAGCTTCCAGACATAGTGTCGATGCAGACTAAGGTTGTGTTTGGTTGGGTCCTAGCTTTGGTTTTTCAGAAAAGTCAAAAAGCCAACCAAAGGAGTTGGCTGCCAAAAAAACCCAAAGATAAAAGTAGCTTTTGCCTAGTTCATTTCTAAAAACAGGTTAGGAGGTGCTTTTTTGGGCTTTTGCTTTCACAAGTTTAAAGAAATTACCCTTATACATATATACATACACACAGAAATATATATATATATATATATATATGTATGATATATATTCACACACACACACACATATATATATATATATATGTATGTATGATATATATTCACACACACACACAGACACACACACACACACACATATATATATATATATATATATATATATATATATATATATATATATAATATTATATTATAATATATATTATAAATAATAAATATAATATATATATTAAAAAAAACGTTTTCAATTTTTTTTTATTAAAAACTTTTTGAATTTGTATAAAATTTTTGAATGTTTAAATAAATTTTAAAGAATCTATTTAAAATTTTAAAAAACTTTTTAAGTTTAGAAAATATGTAGTAGAATGAAAATTTTAAGTAAATTAAGATGAATTTTTAAAATTGCATATAAATTTGAATAAATAACATATTATTTTATAGTTATCAGCCCACAGACATTTTTTCACAGTCATTTTCATCAAACGACTTTCAGTTTTTTCATAGCTCATATCTCACAGCAGCTTTTTTCACAAGCCACATCCAAACCAAACGCACCCTTATCATACATGATTTACCATCGGTTTTTATCTTCATGATATAAAGAATATATTACTAGCCGATGCAATACTAGACTAATTATAACAATTAATATTGTATTACCAAGTTAATAGAATCACAATGTTGAGCTGATACAACAAATAAATAAACTGTATGATGATTTATTGGCTAGATATAAAACTAGTGCAATATATATAGTCGATGGATCAATAGTCAATGAACCAGAGCTCATAGAAAAACTAAGCATCTAAGCACATTGTTGCTAGTAACCGGATAACTCATCGGTTAAACACTACGATGAAACCATAAACAAACCTTCACGATCAGATTATTCTTGTTTGATTGTCCAACTAGAAGATCCGACTTAGCTGAGACAATTCTAGATATTGCAGAAGATCGGATTTAACCGAGACAGTTCTTAGAACAAAAAGACGCACAAAATTACTAGATCTAATCGCTAAAATCTATTCGGAGGTAACTCAAATATAGGAAACCAACTAGAATTGCAGTGATAGAATTAACTAGGATAGATCGAACCGAATCTAGACAGTATGAAGCTAATTCTAGTAAAACAACCTAGCAAGATCTAGTATATTGGATAACTAGCAATCACAACAAACTAACCAGAATATCAAACCAAGCCGAGGAAGTCCTAAGCAGGTCGCTATGATCACCGGGGTGGCGGTTTCCGCGCCCAGGTCGGACTTAACTGATGCAGTCTGCTGCTCCATGACGAAGGACCTGCCGGGGTGATGAATCTTTATCTTCCGCCGAGATCAAAGCCGATGCAGCCCGCGGGAGATATGAACTCGTGGAGTTCTCCCTGTTTTTTTAAGGTTGGTGATGCACCCAAGAGACTCATCTAGGAAACTTGACTCCAACTCTATCTAATTAAGTAACAAACCGACTCAACAAAGTCCAACTCGCATACGAATCTAATAAGCTAGCACTCACGGTGTCTCATGCATGAATATTAAAAATATCATGGCCGTAGTGCTAATCTCCTTGTAGAAGAATTATCTCCTTCTATAATCCTGTGAACGGAATTTCTTAGCCAATACCTCTACTTCTTGCACAGGTCTTGCATCAGTTCCATCCTCTGGTCCCACCTCCAATGACGTATATCTTTTTCCTTCAAAGGAGCTTTGCAATATACTCCAATTATTGGCTGCCACTACTACAAAATACCTCATCAGCAGCGGTTTTAGAACCACTGTTGATTAACCGCTGCTGATACTTGAGCATCAACAACGGTTCAACACTCAAGTATCAGCAGCTATTCAAAACTATGAACCGCTGCTGATACTGAGAGTATCAACAACGGTTTTAGTTATGAATCGCTACTGATAATAGTTTTCAAAAATTAAAGAAAGATACCCTTATACCTCTAATTTGCTTTGCTCGGAACAATACAACTAGAAGCATAAGAGGTTTAGCAACAAATGACTGTGTTTAGACAATATATTTTCTTTAAAAATTGTTTGACACAATCAGTATAGATTACATCATGTTTAGACAATCTACTGTTGGAGCCTATAATATTTTGTATGTTCTAAATTAAAAGTAGCAGCTTATCAACAAACAATACTAGACCGAGAGAATAGCAGCACAACAAGAATTAAAAGCAGCTGCTTATCATATATCAATTTTCCAAGTACAAGATCAAATTATGGGCACAATATCAGTCAAGGAAAACAGAACATGTAACCGTAACCCATTTTCATTACTTACCTTTCAGCCTCTTAGCAGACTTGCTATAAAAAATAGTCTCCGTAATTAGAAAGGCAAACAAATTCAGACAGAAGAACCTAAGATTATGCAGCATAATCAATGGCACAGAAAATGACCGATGCAATAAACATATGAAATGCAAGTGCATTTAACTACGCATGGGCCAACAGACTGAGTTTTTTTTTTTGCACCTTTATCTTTAAAGCACATCTTCATAGCTTGCAATCCAAGTAGGAGTTAAATCTGAAGAATGAGGCACAAATTTTTTTGAGAAATTCAAACGTACCGATGCTCTCTTTGAATGATGTGAAGTAAAATGTGTAAACATATTAAAATGTACTATATTCTAGTGCAACCGAATTAAAAAATCAACACATAATTAAAGAATCACATGTACTGTATTCACCTGTGAACTTGGCAGGTGGATGAAGCAAATGCTGGAAAAACAATGCGTCCTTTGGGAGGCGGATGGAACAGATCCTGACACTATAGTTAAAATAGTACGAAATCAAAAATTAAAAGGAATCATGGACTAAAAAAGGTGCAACCGAATTAACTGAATCAAAAGTGCCCAAGGACGTGAGGTGCAACCGAATTAAAGAATCAAGTTCTATTAACCTGTGCGTCCTGTTCCCGAGCGGTGCTCCTCTTCTGTACTAGCAACTGCGTCACCTAGGAGGGGCGTGTGCGCAGCGAATCAGCGGAGCAGGCCGCAGCAGTGAAGAAGAGGTCGCGCGAGTCTGGCCTGCAACGTGGGGGCGTAAGGGGGGAGCGGGCAGGACACGACCATCGTCATGGCAGGGAGCAAAGTGTGCGAGAGGAGGAAGAAAAAGCGGCAGATCGACCCAATCTGGTGGTGTGCAGCCCTTAGTTCAGGGGAGAAGGGCGGCGAGACGCCGGGCAGGGAGCGCATGGCGAATGCGGCGAGAGGAGCTCGAGGGTTCAGGATGGTTGGGTCGGAGAGGAGTGAGGGGTCATGCATTGCCGAGGGGACAAGGTCTGACACGGAAAAAAACCTGATCTATCAAAAATAGGTATCTGTAGCGGTTCATTTAGTGAACCGCTGCAGAAAAACTAGTATCAACAGTGGTTTTGTAAACGAATCGCTGCTGATAATTTATAATATTATCAGCAACGGTTCAGTTAGTGAATCGTAGCTGATAATAGTTATCAACAGCGGTTGACCACCATCTCAATTATTGGTCAGGTCCCGTTGGTTGTGAACCACTGCTGATAATTTTTTAGTAGTGGTTTAGAATAAACCACTGCTAATTGGGCATTGTTTATTACTGTTTTTGTAGTAGTGTGCATACAAATCCTTTTCTTACCTTTTCCATCGCATACCATGATGTGCTATATTACCATCTTGAGTATTTACCAGCTTCTGCTTAGAACTAATCTCCATCGATCTTAGTTATTCCAAACAAAGAACTGGTGAGCTCCATCCATCTAGAAACGTAAATACAAAATCTGAGGACATGCACTTGGACTTCATTATCACGTAACGACTAAGCTGGAATCAGCTAGCGATGTCAAGTTTGACTATCAACACATGCTTCATTAATGGCGGCCATGTCAAATTTTAGTATCAACACATGCCCGTCAATTTCGGAATATAGTAACACATTATGTTCCAAAATTCTGTTCTCTATGAAACCATGACCTTTCATATGAACTCTGCATTTAACTGGCTGAACAATCCTTACTGCTCAATTGCGCTAGCAGATATATAGTAATGGAGTTGGGCCTTTCACAGTGTGCACAATCAGCAACGTCAAAAAACCAATTCAGCACTCTCCCTGGTGTTACGTAGTCTGATGCTTAAATCCGTTCATGCCATCGAATATTGTAGGAGAATAGAATAGGTCAAATGGATGATTATATTGCTGAGCCTCATGTGCAGGTTATATAAGAGTACATTACTTAAGGGGCAAGAAGCCTCCCTTAGAGATAAGGTAAGCTGAAATTACATGATCCCAATCTACTATATCTGGAGATATCCTAATATACTCTAACAAATACGAATCAGCCGATGTAGATATGGAAGCCGGTCGATGCCAGAGCAGTGAGCAAAACATGTACATGCTTCCGGTGTTACGTAGTCTCGGCCTGATGTCCACAAGTACATGCTATGTTGACCGATACCCATAGTTGAAGTTGTCCGATGGCCAAGTTTTTTTATGGTCCGATGTATAGACCAGCCGATACCAAAATCAACTGCAGAGCAACTGACATCGGGTAGAAGAGAATGATGTCATAGAAGAGAACAACCACAACGTCATAGAATACCAGCCCATCCGCGCCACAGTTTTGTGACAGTTTTGATTCGTCATAGAACCGCACCAGCTGACACGTGTGCCATATGTGGGTCCAACATTCCAACATGGCTTGAGAAGCATGTGCTAGGTCCACATGTAAGCTCTCTTGATCTACCCTGGCTCGCATTTTAGTGCTCTCGGTCCAATATGGCATCGGGTACGCCGGCCCCATATGTAAGAACTGTAGGTCCATCATTGCACTAGGTCCACATGTCAGTAATCCTTTTTAATTAAAGTTCAAGTGGGTCAGTCTATGAGGTCCACATGTAAGCGCTACCACCGCGCTCGACAAGTTTTTTGTAAGTTAAAAAAAACCACAGGTGCCAGGTCTTGAACCCACGACCTGCCCCAGGAAACCGAAGGACTTACCACCGCACTTGACACCCGCTTGATTCAAGGGTCATAACAGCTTCTTTTAATGTTGTTATGCCGATGTTCGCCGTTACTGAATTGGACCATTTGTAGGACACATTCTCCAGGTTTACTGGGCAAAAAAGAGAGACTTTATCACTAAGAAATGAGACCATCTTAGGAAATTCAAATAACAATTTATTTCAGATCAATTCACTGAGAACAATAATATTCTACGTCAACTTATAGCACAACCAAAAAACAATAAGGAACTTGTTGACGCAAAAATCACACGTATGACCTGGGAGATCTGCTTAGCTTCAGTGCAGTCTCAATACGGAATATCAACTTAATGAGAAAGTACTAGCAATTTCAAAGATAACAACTAAAATATCAATTTAATGAGAAAGTACTAGCTGAAGTCAATGAAATTACCAGGGGTGACTAATCCAAGTCTCTCGCCGAGATTGGAGCCGATGCAGCCCGCGCGAGACTAGGATGTCGTCGAGAAAAAGTTAGGTGATGCGCCGAGTTGTATTGAATAAAAGTGTTGTTTTTTCTGTACGGACCCTATTACATATTTATAACCCCATTCAAGGGATTCTAATCCGACTCGGTCAGGACTCTTAAACAAACCGACTAAGTCTATTTCTAAATTATATTTAAACTAAAAAAAGATGGAGATAAAACAACCCTAATGAACCCACTTTATTTCCTTCGACCATTGAATTCTGTTGACTCCGGCCGATTCTGACTCCACGCGGCTGATCACTGGGACCGGTCAAATTTCGGTGCCAACACATGCCCCTCGAGTCTGGGGTACAAAATCTTTTGTGCGCCGGACTTGATCTCCTCGTTCATCGTGCATCTCTTTTATCACCCTTCTGCTTCAGATTCTAATAAATGCAATCAATCAGGAATCACTCATCAGTCAGGTCGCATCTACAGTACTCCATCCAACCACTCGTGACCCTTAATTGTGACCTACCATTTCCTGCATCGTCTCGACTGCCGGTATTACCTTTTAACTGTCCTCGTGCTTATCTTTCTCCCTCGGGTTCCCTCTAATAAACTTGGAGCTGCGTTTGGATTCCCTAAAGGTCGAGTCCAGGTCCTATAAATAGATCCTTCCACCTGCCCTTTTTCCTCATCTTGTTTACTCCCTTCAACCATGGGTCTCTTACTAAGAGCTTTGATAGAAAAGTACCATTTGTCTCCAGACCTACTGAATATCTTGTGACGAATACTTTCGCTTCTCTTGCCCCAGAGTCCTCCTTTGAATCCAAAGCTTGCAGCTCCTCCTGCCCAGAAGCCAACCCGCTGGTTCTTCTGTCCTTGGATAACAACACGGGTGTCGAGAATGGCATCAACGGAGCAACTCTTTCTCCCTCTTGCCCGGTGGGTGATGTCTGATTACATTGCCATTCCTGAAGGGGAAGCGGAGGAAACTGTTGGTGCATTTTTCTTCTTCTATGTACCTCGCTCCACATGCTTGGGATGCTAATAATTACATCTTCATCCCCTAGCTGTCATAGCAGAATAGGTTTCACCGAAACCGGGTAACCAGCTTATTAACATCGGCCATCTGTAATTGATGAAAACCTTCTCTACTCTATAAATGTATTAGTCTTTGTCTTGTACAATGCGCTTTCTCCTTTATATTTTTTTTCCGCTAAGGGCGATATCTTTAATATCGGCCATGTGAATTCGATGTATGTCCATCGGCTGTTAAACACTCACTTTCTTCTTTTCTAATATTTTATTTTCTCTGCTTTGGACAATATTTCCATATCGGCCATGATCAAATGCTCGAGATCATGAGCCAGCCCAAATACTTGAATGATATATCTTTAAATATTTACCATTATTTGCTCTCCCAAACTCTTCTCCATCTAATCTTTGTAAGAAATTTGCATTACGGGGCACACATTGACTTAGTTTAAACGGACCTTCCCAAGTTGGAGACCATTTTCCAAATCGATGTCTCTAGAACCGATGGGCATAATTAACTTCCAGACAAGGTCACCTTCTACAAAACTCTTGGGTACCACCTATTTGTTGTAAAATTTAGCCAAATGAGCTTTATTCTCTTAAATTCTCTCTAGAGCCCTCATCTGATGCTGCTCAAGATCTTCTAACTCATCAAACATAACCTGTCTATAATCATCGGCTAATAATTGATCTTGCAACTCTATTCTTCTGGACCCCAGATTCGTTTCCCATGGCAAAACTGCTTCATGTCCATAAACTAACTGATATTGTGATACTTTTATAGACCCATGACACGTCATTCTGTAGGCCCATAGTGACTCAGCCAATGTCGTATGCCACTTCTTAGGTTGCTCATCAATCTTCCTCTTGATAAGCTTGATCAAACTCTTGTTAGACGCCTCCGCCTGACTATTGGCTTGAGCATAATAAGGTGATGAATTCAACAATTTAATCCCCATACTATCGGCAAAGCTTTCAAACTCTTCCAAATTGAACACAGAACCCAGGTCAGTAGTAATAGTCTGTGGCACACCAAACCGGTAAATAATATGCTCCTTCACAAAGTTGATTACATCATTAGTCGTCACATTCTTCGTCGGCACTGCTTCAACCGACTTTGTGAAATAATCCGTTGCCGCAAGAATATACTTGTGACCCTTGCTTGATGCTGGATAAATTTGGCCAATCATATTCATACCCCATCCTCTAAACGGCCATGACTTAATAATTGGATTCATAGCCAATGCCGGTGCTCTCTGTATTGCTCCAAACCTCTAACAATCTTGACACCCTTTATAATACTTAAAGCAATCTTCCAACATAGTAGGCCAATAGTATCCAGTCCTCTTTAATAGCCATCTCATTTTATGGACCGATTGATGTATACCACAGATGCCTTCATGGACTTCGCACATAACAACTTTGGCTTCTTCTTGATTTAAATATCCTAACTACACACCATCAGTCGTCCGATAATAAAGTTTTTCTTCTAAAAAAACATACCTCAATGCCATATCGAATCTTTCGAGGCGTACGTTGAGTTGGATCCTTGAGATACTGCACTATCTTGATCCTCCAATCTTCTTCATTGACACCGATCTCATCATCATCGGCTTGCCTAGCTTCATCGACATCAACCCTATCGACATTGACTCGCTTGGCTTCATCGACATCGGCAATTTCAACAATCGTGCCATCATTATTTAGCTGATATCCCGATGCCTTGTGTGCCAAATCATTTGCCTCCATATTCTGTTCCCTCGGGACATGCTTGAACCTCACTGTCTTGAAGCATTGCAACAAATCTTGACACTCAGCATATAATAGTCTTAATATATCATCTTTGCATTCAAATTCTCCTGCCAGCTGCCCGAGTACCAATAATGAATCCAAAATGACTTCAACACAATCGACTCTAGCTTCCTTCAACATCTGCAATCCTTTGATAACAGCCCTATATTCGACTTGATTATTAGTCGATGCCTCTACAGCAAATGCAAATTCAGACCTTGCCCCTCGAGGCGATATAATCAGAAGTTCGATGCCACATCCATTCTTGCACACGGAACCATAAAAAAACAATAACCATGGCACCGGCTCCACCATTGATACCTCTGATCCGCAATGTTCAACAACTAAATTAGCCAGAATCTGACCCTTAACAACTTTAGCAGATTCATATGTCAAGTCATATTCAGCCAATGCTAGCATCTATTTACCAATTCTACCTTTCAAAATCAGAGCCGATAACATATATTTGATGACATCGGCTTTGCATACCACCACACACTCAGCTGATAATAGATAATGACTCAACTTCACTCATGAGAAATATAAACACAAACATAATATTTCAATCTCAATGTATCTGGTTTCAGCATCGATCAATCTTCGGCTTAAATAAAACACAACACTCAACTTGTTATTGAATTAAAGTTGATCTGATTGACTTTTTGTCAGCCGCAAGATAAAGCTCGAAAGGCAATCCTTCTCTTGGTGGCACTAGCATAGGAGGTGAAACCAAATACTTCTTGATGTCCTCTAGAGCTTTCTAATGTTCTGGCTCCCATACAAACCTTTGATCCGCCTTTAACTTTAATAACCGGGTGAATACATCAAGCTTCCCTGATAAATTCGAAATAAATCTTCTAATGAAATTCACTTTGCTGATCAACGATTGAAGTTCTGTCTTGTTGATCGGCGGCTCGATGTCATTGATAGCCTTCATGCCCTTTGGCCTATTCTCAATTCCTCTTTCATGCACGATAAAACCCTTAAACTGACCAGCCAATACACCGACAACACACTTTTTTGGATTCATTTTCAAGCCATACCTTCTGGTTCTCTCGAGTACTGCCCGCAAATCAGCCATATGATCTTCTATTCTTTTAGATTTAACTATCACGTCATCAATATAAATCTCACTAGCTTGCCGATCAAATCACGGAATATATAATTCATGGCCCTCTGATATGTGGCTCCAGCATTCTTCAAACCAAATGTCATGACAACCCATTCATACAAACCAAGAGCCCTGGGACACCTGAAAGCAGTCTTCGGCATATCCTGTTCTGCTATGAAAATCTGATTATAACCAGTATTACCATCCATAAAACTAATAATCTTATTCCCTGCTGCTGCGTCAACCAGAAGATCTGCTATCAGCATCGAGTAGTCATCCTTCGGGGTGGCCCTATTCAACGAGCAAAAGTCAATACAGACTCTCAACATGCCACACTTCTTGAAAACAGGCATAATATTTGAAACCTACTCTGAATATCGGCAAGGCCTAATGAACTTAGAATCATATAACCTAGTAATCTAAACCTTGACATCATCATAAATCTTTGGATCAATTCTCCTTGGAGGTTGCTTATAAGGCCGATATCCCGGTTTGATATGCAGTTGATGTTCAACGATAGATCGACTCAGGCCGAGCATCTTAGAATAATCCCAAGCAACACAATCCCGGTACTCTTTTAATAATTTTATTAATTCAACTTTAAAATCTTCATCTAATTTTTGACTGATAAATGTTGGCCTTGGTTTATCGCCATCTCCTATGTCGACTTCCTGTAGCTCATCGGCCAACATGAATCCTTTTTCCAACTTCCCATCTTCTGCAAACTCCATTGGGGTGCCTATGAGAGAAACAATTTAGAATTTGACTGGTCCACTACCTCAAGACCCCGTGTAGTAATCTTAATGTAATCCCTATCTCAAATCTTGCCAGACAAACATTCCATATATCCGCATGCCATGGTACTAAATCGGCCGATGCAACATTGACGGTTTCATCGGCCGGGATTACCTCTACTTGATCGCCAATCCACTGGGCCAAAGACTGGTGCATTGTTGACGGAACACAACAGTTTGCATGGATCCAATCACGACCCAACAGAAGGCTGTAGGTTCCCTTTCCATGGATGACAAAGAAAGTAACCGGCAAAGTTTTACTGCCGATTGTGAGCTCCACATTTAAGACTCTCTTGGCTGCTACAGTATGACCACCATAATCCCTCAGAATCATATTTGTGTCGATTAAGTCATCTTCAGTTTTCCCCAATTTTTTGACAGTAGTGATTGGCATAATATTCACTGCAGCACCTCCATCGACCATCATCTTTCCCATCGGCATCCCATTGATGAACCCCTTGAGGTACAACGCCTTCAAGTGCCGATGTTTAGATTCGTCTGGCCTATCAAACACTTCTTGCTATACATCAAATACCAATTGTGGTGTATCCCCTTCATCAGCAATCAATTCTTCTCCTGATGCAATAAATTCTTGAGGCAACATCATTACAATGCCCACTGTAGCGTTTGGTACTTGTACTTGCGATTTCACTTTTGGCCTCCAGACCTTCTTTGGTGGCTGATCATCATCTTCATCATAATAATATTTATCAGCCCTTATTTGCCTGCAACGCATTCTCTGAACTCTGCGCTTCTGACTCTTAGAGAAAATGCCAGATGGACACCATTGATCGGCTTGTTCCTGTCCTTCTTGCATCTCTTTGTTGACTTCTTCATCAAAGTGAACTTCTTCTCCTGCCTTTCTGGAACCAAGTCGATAAAAAGCTGATACCCTTCCATTCTCATCGACTTTACCCACCATCAACCTCCTAGCATTACCTGGCTGACGTCGATTGTTGCTCGAAGCTCCTCTATACATTTGTTCCGCTCATCTACTGCATCCAGGGCAGCTATTAGTCAATGGAAGCTTCATATTGTGGTCCCAACAATACTGAAAGAATGGGCATTCCCAATGTGGATCAAACTATGATTCCTTTATTTCCTTGTCCCTTTTCTTCTGATTTCGATTTATAAACGCTTCTACATTATCGATACCAGCCATATTGACATTTGCAGGGAACAGATGCCCATCAATCTTCATGGTTCCCTTTGTAAACGTGATCTTTCCTTGTTCAATCGTCGATAGAATCTCTCTTCTGAATACCTTGCATTCATTAGTGTAATGAGACGGCGAATTGTGCCACTTGCAGTACTTTCTTTTCTTCAACTCTTCAGCAGGTGGGATCATGTGATTAGGTGGCAACTGGATGTGCCTCTCCTGCAACAACATATCAAATATCTTATCAGCCTTGGTGATATCGAAGTCATACTTTTCTTCTGGCTCTTTCTACTTCACCCATAGGCACGACAACACATTCTTGTTTCTGGTCCACTCAGCCATATTGATTTCTCCGGCATCTTCATCAGACTCAGACTCATAATCATTATAATTGAGTTGAATCAGCCTTGATCGTGCCCCTCGAGTTAGGTTCTCCTGGATAGATACCATCTGTACCAACTGAGACAAGCTCTCAAACTTGGCCGAAGGAAACTTCTCCCTCAAAGGTGCAACTAGGCCATTGAATGCTATTTCTTCCATCTGAGTATCAGTCAATTGCAAACTGAAACATTTACTACGCACATCTCTGAACCTCTGCACATAATCATGCACAGACTCCCCAACCTTCTGCCTACAGAAATCAGATCGAACAACCTCATTTCTCTTGTTTCAGCAAAGAAGTATTTATGAAATTTCTGTTCGAGATCGGCCCAAGTAATAATGGAATTAGGGGGCAATGATGCGAACCACGAAAAAGCCAAACTGGACCATGATAATGGAAACAACCTGATCTTCAATGCTTCGGTAGCTCCTGCCTCTCCACATTGCACTAAAAACCGGCTAATATGCTCAACAGTGGTAGTATTGTATTGTCCAGTAAACTTAGTAAATTCTGGTGGTTTGTATCGACTCGGCATAGGAGTCAAGTCATAGCTAGGAGTATAAGGGGGTCGATACATATAAGTTTGTTGTTTTGGCTTTAACCCAAATTGATCCCTCATTACTTCAGCAATCTTCACTGCCCAGTCATCGGTTGAAACATTGGTATTTGGAGTAGCCAATGCAGGACCAGACGCTGGCACTTGTGGGACTGTTTGTGAACCAAAATTGATAACAGTGTGCTGGCATCCCAACTCCCCAGGCAATGCAGATGATGACGGCATTCCGAACAGACTTGGTTCTATGTTCGGAGTTGTACCATATGTGACATTCGGCTCTGACGTCTCTTGCCTGTAGAGCTGTGGCTGTGTATGTGGAGTAGTTTTTTGCAATATTATCCCGCGAGATGTTCTCTTCACTGTACCACTATCAACATTCTTCGAGGGTAGTGTAGCTTCAGAAGTTGACGGCCCTGAACCCGTAACAGGATGTGTTGTGCTCGCCTGTGGCTGCTGTGAACTAGGTGCTTCAATTGTAGGCCGAGGAATATTCCCAGATGTTCAAAAATACATCAGCCATGTACTAGATCATCATATATACAGCCTTTAACAGTCTGAATAATCAAAGCCCTCAGAGTATTGACCAACACAGATGACTGATTAATCAATGCATGGTGAATAGCTGAATATATCATGTTGTTCAATGTAGCTTCATCAATCACCTCTATTGGCTTATTGGCAGTTGATTTCTCAGTTTCGTCTTCAATCAAGGCAGCAACAGATAACTTTTCTTTCTATATGATCTTGCCATGCTTGGTTTTGCTAAATGTGCTCAACAGAATGCTTTCATACTGATGAGGACATCACTCCTATGGATACACACAACACTCCTCCAAATCTGGACTTGCAAGGTCCAATGACTAGAGCTCGTGCACGACGACTAAATTTAGAGGTGAGCTCGTTCCTACGTTCTTCGCTATATGTTACTTTTGAGAATGGTTTGCTACCTAATGATTATTTTATGATTAGAAACCATGGAGAAGACCAGGAGATGATGGAAGAAGGAGTTGGGAACGTGGAGGACCAGCAAGGGCTTGGAAGCCAAAGTGGAGGCCCAATCAAAACCGACTTCGAGTCTGTTTCGGGGCCCAGGACCAGTCTGTACTAAAACAGTCGCCCAGGACGCATACGGACTCGGATTTGGACGTTCTACATATGCATGGAAAGATAAGGAGAAGACCTTTCCAATGCCGCCGGCCTCATATCAAAATTCATCCGGAGTCATTGGGAATCGTCAAAACAAGAGAGAGTCCAGAATCTGTGTCGGTGCTGCGTCGCCTATTTTTGGCTCTTTGGGCTTTGTATCTAGTTGAGCCCAATTAGGGGCGTGTCCAGAGGATCTTGCACGACCCTAGGGTCTTTATATACAGCCGCCGCTGCACCATTAGGGTTTGGGTTTTGCTTAGATCAATTCTGTTCATAAACAGTTTTGCCGTTCATCGGTTTATGAGACCCCAACTTCGAGAGTTTAATCATACATCTGCAATTGTGTTGCATTCTTCGTTGTTCTTGCTTGTGTTCTTGATTTGCAGGCAGGGATTAGCCTTCTCGGCGAGGTCAATCGTCTTTAGGACGGTTGATAACCAGAGGAGACGTCGTGCTGCGATTGCGGGGTTTAGAACGTGCTGTTCTGAAGCCGGATCGATTTGTGTGTCGCCTCCGACCAAATCAACTTACCAAGAACCTTTCGGAAGATCGGGAACCCTTGTTCACATCAAGTAGTATCAGAGCTTCAGGTGCACCGTCAGGTTCATACTATCCTTTAGTTTTGTTTTCGTGTTCTTCCTATCGTCCACAGAAAATACCAAAAAAAAATTTTTCCCGCCCATAACCACGTGTTTAGCCTTTGCATATTTCAATTTCAGAGTCTGTAGTGTTGAGTTTGTGCCCTAGTTCTTGTTTAGTCACTGGTTTAGTTTGTGTTTTTGTCGTCAGTAGTGTTTCCCTTGCAACCCTAGCCGCCATCCCCTTCACCATCCTCGGTTTTGTCGGCTTTGTGTGCTAGGGTTGATTGATCAACACGCCCACCCTAATCCCACCCTAAACCCACCCTCACCACCTCGGACCAATTTTCATAAATTCCACTTTCCGCTGCATCCACCTCGCCAAAAAAATCCCTACCCGACCCCAAGCCCGATTCGGATTTCACTCAAACCCCCGGGTTCTTCATAACCGATTCCGACACCCCTTCGGTAAAACAGGCATAACTTTTCGCTCGGTTGTCCGTTTTGGCTGAAATTTTTACAGGAGATTCTTGACAAAAAGTTGAGCATACTCACAGTAGGCTATGCCCTGTGTGCCCTCATCAAAAAAATCAAAAAAAATCGGGAAGATAAAGAAAAAATTCATTAAAGTTGAAACCCGACGTTTTCTGAAACTTCAAGATTTTCTGTACGCCACGTCCTAGCTTGGTTTGAGCTGAAATTTTTTGTGGTTTCTTCCTGTTTGCTAGTGAGTTGGAAAAAAATATCAAAAAAATAAAATAAAAAAAAAGAAATTTGAGATTCCTACTAGTGCTCCATCTAGCCCTTTGGAATTTCTGAGTTTGGCTGTTTTACACTAAGCCCCCTGTTATCGACTGTATCCTTTTGTCTCCTTGTTTCTTCTTTGCTATCACTACTGTTCTAGGACATAGTTAGACCAGCAACTAGGGACAAGTTACTTGGGCACTTATTCAGCTTTACTATCTGTTTTTGATTTGTGTGCCACTCATATATACATATTTGGCCTTCCTAGCTCTACATACTTCTTCTGGACAGCACATAGGTTATTTGGTAACCCTTGCAATCGTGGAACACTTCTCCCTGGTATCCTTCGCTTTGTTGTTTTCAGAACTTTGTAAGAGCTTTGCAAGAAGCTTACTTTTGCTGTGTTGAGAGGCACCACTGCTTAGTAGTTTTGTAGGGATAACCGTCACTTTTTGTTTCCTGTTTTGGTGTTTCTGATGTTAGGAAGCGATGGGGAGGGTGCTTCACCCTCAAAATTGGATGAGTGCGTGAGCCAAAATCAGTTACAGAAGGTTTTGCAGGCGGTTTAGAGTGATTTGGCAGAGACGATCACCAGGGCCGTCACCGACGCCGTCACCAAGCTTCACCTGGGAGAAAGTATTGAGCGGTTGGATAAGAGAGTCTCTAAGCTAACCGATCAGGTTGTCGAATTGGAGACCGCTCACAAGACCAACAACAACAACAACAACAACAACAACACCAACACCAACACCAACATCAACAACGACGTTGAAGACGATCATGATGAAGCAACGGTGTATAAGACTGATGGCACCGTCGATAGGTCAGCTACAAGGACCGCAAGATTACGATGTCGTTTGCAACGTAACCCTCAAGGTATGGGTAGTTTCCACAACCACAACCGTCGCACACAAGGTAACCATGCTCCAGATGATTCGTATGATAAAATTAAGTTTTCAATTCCTTCGTTTTTGGGTCAGTACGATGGTGATGCTTACCTTGATTGGGAAATGACGGTAGAACAAAAATTTAATGCCCACCTTGTTCCTGAACAACATAGAGTTAGACAAGCCACTAGTGAGTTTAAGGACTTTGCTATTGTTTGGTGGAGTGGTCTAGCTGCTGAAACTGATTTGCCTAGTACTTGGGAAGAACTTAAGGTAGAAATGCGTGATCGTTTTGTTCCTCCTTCTTTTTATAGAGAAATTCGTAATAAACTGCAGCGTTTAGATCAAGGAGATAAAACTGTTCCAGAGTATTTTAGTGAGCTTCAGAATGGTTTGATTCGTTGTGCTGTGGTTGAAAAAGTAGAGGATCAGATTTGCCGCTTTTATTCTGGTTTGAGAAAAGAAATTCAGGACATCCTTGATTATAAAGAATTTTATACCCTCAACCAGTGTTTCCAGTATGCTATGCTTGCAGAGAAAGAATCACAGGGACTTTTCCAGGCTTTTGAGGAGTACAGCAAGTCCAGGAATTTCTACCCACCACGGCCGACGGGGACTTCGGGGCTGCCTAAGCCATCTTTCCGGCCGTCCCCACCAGCTAGTGTTGTTTCTGCAGCACCAAGATCAGCCCCTGCCCCTTCTACGCGATCAGGTAAAAATTCTATGCAGGTACCGGCTAGTAGTGCCTCCTCTGTTGCTTCGACGGGATGCACTACAGGGATTCAGTGCCACCGCTGCCATGGGCTTGGCCATGTGCAGAAAGATTGCCCAAGTAGACGGGCATATGTGGCGACAGATGATGGCGGTTACATGAGCACCTCCGATGTGGAGGATGAGGAGGAGGATGTCGCTGCCACCAGCGGTGACCTCGTCCTTGGAGGCGGAGATACCACGGGCTACATGAATATTATTGTGCAGCGTGTGCTTAGCACACAAATCCAGCAGCCCGAGATGATGCAGCGACATAACTTGTTCCAGATTTTCTTCGTCATCAAGAACCGTCGGGCACGTGTCATCATTGATAGAGGAAGCTGCAATAATTTGGTAAGTTCTGATGTGGTTAAGAAGCTTGATTTGACCACACGCCCGCATCCACATCCATACTACATTCAGTGGTTAAATGACTCTAGAAAAGCTAAGGTAACACAAACTTGCAGAGTTCCTTTTTCCATTGGTTCCTATATCGATTCTGTTGATTGTGATGTTGTACCCATGCAAGCTTGTTCACTTTTATTGGGTAGACCTTGGGAATTTGATAATGATGCTGTACACCATGGTAAAAGTAATAAGTACACTTTTATGCATAAAAGAACTAAAATTACTTTGTTACCAATGACCCCTGCTGAAATTGTACAAGCGGATTTAAAACGAGCTGCTAGTTTGAAAAATAAAAGCCCTGAAATTCAGCAACCTGTTAATTCTGCTTCTACACCAAGTAATGTTAATGATTCTTCAAGTTCTAAGGGTGCTGCAATTAAATTACAAGGTCGTTCATGTCTTGCCACAAAATCTGAGCTTGCTGAAATTTCTACTGATGATATTTGCTATGCTTTGATATGCAAACAAGCCTTGTTTTCGCTTGGTGATATTGCTTCTAGTGCTTTGCCTCCTGCTGTCACTAAGCTTTTGCAGGAGTATGAGGATGTTTTCCCAGCTGAGATACCCCCGGGATTGCCATCTTTGAGAGGGATTGAGCATCAAATTGATTTGATTCCTGGTGCTACTTTACCAAACCGTGCTGCTTATAGGACCAACCCTGAGGAGACTAAGGAGATACAACGACAAGTCCAAGACCTTTTGGATCGTGGGTATGTTTGTCAATCACTTAGTCCTACTTTTAACATTTCAGATTTGAAACCATACTTGGGAGAAGAGGATGAGCTCGAGTCGAGGACGACTCCACTTCAAGAGGGGGAGGATGATGAGGACATCACTCCTATGGATACACACAACACTCCTCCAAATCTGGACTTGCAAGGTCCAATGACTAGAGCTCGTGCACGACGACTAAATTTAGAGGTGAGCTCGTTCCTACGTTCTTCGCTATATGTTACTTTTGAGAAAGGTTTGCTACCTAATGATTATTTTATGATTAGAAACCATGGAGAAGACCAGGAGATGATAGAAGAAGGAGTTGGGAACGTGGAGGACCAGCAAGGGCTTCGAAGCCAAAGTGGAGGCCCAATCAAAACCGACTTCGAGTCTGTTTCGGGGCCCAGGACCAGTCTGTACTAAAACAGTCACCCAGGACGCGTACGGACTCAGATTTGGACGTTCTACATATGCACAGAAAGATAAGGAGAAGACCTTTCCAATGCCGCTGGCCTCATGTCAAAATTCATCCGGAGTCATCGGGAATCGTCAAAACAAGAGAGAGTCCAGAATCTGTGTCGGTGCTGTGTCGCCTATTTTTGGCCTTTGGGCTTTGTATCTAGTTGAGCCCAATTAGGGGCGCGTCCAGAGGGTCTTGCATGACCCTAGGGTCTTTATATACAGCCGCCACCGCACCATTAGGGTTTAGATTTTGCTTAGATCAATTCTGTTCATAAACAGTTTTGCCGTTCATCGGTTTGTGAGACCCCAACTTCGAGAGTTTAATCATACATCTGCAATTGTGTTGCATTCTTCGTTGTTCTTGCTTGTGTTCTTGATTCGCAGGCAGGGATTAGCCTTCTCGGCGAGGTCAATCGTCTTTAGGACGGTTGATAACCAGAGGAGACGTCGTGCTGCGATTGCGGGGTTTAGAACGTGCTGTTCTGAAGCCGGATCGATTTGTGTGTCGCCTCCGACCAAATCAACTTACCAAGAACCTTTCGGAAGATCGGGAACCCTTGTTCACATCACATACTCCGCAATCCTCTGATCAATTTGTGCCTTTATTTCATCGCTCAGATCATCCTTATTAATAGGCATTATGTTCTCTATTCTTAGATCTGCGCCAACATCATGTTTTGGTGGAGGATTATCAAGGAGCTTAGGATCCTTTGGCATTCCAAGTTCAAACATGTTGTGAAGCTTAAAGTTCTAAGTCCCACCGGGCATGCCAAAAAGCGTGTTGACGCGAAAATCACACGCGTGACCTAGGAGATCTGCTTAGCTCCAATGCAGGCTCAATACGGAAACCAGAGCGTGCTAGTCGATTTTCCCTGCAAATCGACAAAGTGACAAACGGTCAATTTCCACGGGTCATCGGCCCAGGACAGGCCGATGAAGAAAGCCAATAATCATTGTTTGTGAAACCAGCCGATGCTATTGTGGGAATAAAACATAAGAGAATCTAAACTAACCGGCTGATTATATCTGCTTATCGGTAAATTTAATTAAATATGTAATTATAAATCATTAATACCGATAAGAAATTAGAACAATAGGTCAGAGTCGATAAATCCACAGTATTCATACAATAACTGGCCAGGTTGAAACAATAGACTTAAAGTTGATAGAGTTGAGTCGATAGATCTACAGTAAAGGTGCATAAACTCGCTCTGTCGATGAAAGTAAGTCGATGGGCCAGAGTCGATAGAAGTATATTAATCATGCGCAAAACTCTGCCCGTCGATAGATGCTAAATCGATAGATCTGATAGCTGGTATTGCAAATATGCCTCAAATTCACAGATCTAATTTTGTTAAACAAAAGGGGGCAATTGACTTCTAATATACAGCAATAAAATAGGCAAAATACCAGGAAGTCGATCAAACCGTGATAACCTAACGGCTCAATGTCCCGACAGAACTCTATCAACTCTGCCTATAAGAAGATCGAATCTAAACTTAATCAACCCAGCAAGAGATCAACGTCGATGCAGCCTTACTGATTCAAATAGATGGAACTTAATCGAGACAGTGTTCAAACACGGTAAATAAAGCTAGATTTAATCTAATTATAGATAGGATCGATCAAGTGAATCGAATAATATATCTAAAACCCAGCTTATAATACCTACAAAAATCACATAAGATCGGACCTAACCGAGACAATAATGCAATTTAAGTCGATAATACAAACCAAATAAAGACCTAATTACCAGAGAACTAGTAATTTCAAAGATAACAACTAGAATATCAACTTAATGAGAAAGTACTAGCTAAAGTCGATGAAATTACCAAGGGTGACTAATCCAAGTCTCTCGCCAAGATCGGAGCCGATGCTGCCCACGCAAGACGAGGATGTCGTCGAGAAAAAGGTTGGCGATGCGCCGAGTTGTATTGAACGGAAGCGTTGTTTTTTCTGTACAGATCCTATTACATATTTATAACCCCATGCATGGGATTCTGACCCGACTCGGTCAGAACTCTTAAACAAACTGACTAAGTCTATTTCTATATTAAATTTAAACTAAAAAAAGATGAAGATAAAACAACCCTAATGGGCCCACTTTATTTCCTTCACTAAGACTATATCCTTCCACTCGATTTTGCTAACTACATCAACTTCCTTCAGCAGCTTGTTAGCATCAACAGGACCAATTGAATGAGGTTTGTTGAAATCCAGATGCGTAGCATCAAATGTTGGATACTTTTGGTAGCATGCAACAGGGTATCTAGTTACTTGCTTCTGGCATTCTGGCCATCTGTTGTAAACTCCACTTCTTCCTAAGAAAACTGCATGGCAGCTAGCCATGTCTCTGCATCACAGTGGAATCAAACATCCAACATCAACAGTTGATGGACAAACCAACAATAGACCATGAATCACAGATCTAGGAAGGAAAAGGAGGGGGCATGTTCTTCAAATCATACTGTCATTGGGGAAGTCTAGGTCTTTGACGCGGGGTAGGTGGTCCTGCTGGCGTCAATGCGGCGGGCCTCGAGGTCATCAGTGCGGGTGGGTGGTCAAGCCGGCGTCGATGCGGAGTTGAGGGTGATTTACGAGGAAGGATGTGGATAGGCTTTTGAGGGTGATTGGCGAGGAAGGCGATATGAGTCAATGCCAAGGGGGTCCACCACACAGTCTGGGCCCATGACCTAGTGACGAGGGGAGAGAGTGCGCGCAGGGGTTGGGCCCGGAGGCCACTTCGTGATAATTAACATAGAGTGATAATGTTAAAAAATAATGATAATTAAGAAGCATAATGTCCAATAACATTGAATATTAAAGAACATGATAAAAAACATTGACAATGAATAGGGCCGCTCAATCGCTCCTCCAACCCTTGTTCCGAGCATGCCTGCGGTGCTCGTCGGGGTTGTGCTGCCAGGCTGGCTTGACCCCTTCCACGGCAGCATTGCGGAGGATCACCGCAACATGGAGACAAATGCCCCACGTTGTGCCCGCCTCGAATTGGCAGACAGGGCAGCGGTGCCGCCTCATCTCGGACAGGGTAGTCGTAACAGAGACATGCAGGTGGGGCCGGCCGTTGTCCTCAAACCGTGCCTCCTCCTCCTCCTCGTTGCTGTCCAGGTGGCGCCACACATGGCTGGGACTAGGACCACCTGAGGATGGACCGTGCGTGGCCGGTGCAGGCGAGGCCGAAGCAGAAGTAGGTGACCAAGCGCGTCCGGGTGGCGCTGCCAGAGACGCCGTCTGATGCTGCTTGCGTGCCAAGGCAGCCTGCCTCTCCGCCGGGAGCATCACCGTGTTGGGGCCACACGACATTAGCATGAGGGTAAATCCGCTCGGTCGGCGGTACACCGGTGGAGACGACGGAGGCAGCAAAGAGTGGGATGGCAATGAGCACGGAGGAGATCATCTCGATGGATCCATGGTCATGCGACGAAGGCGAGAGGAGTTTGGTTATGCAAGAATGGCGAGGAAGGCGATGAGAGATACCACTTGTTTATAGGCGGCGGGGACGACCAAGTGACTGTTGGGTCAACTCAATGGCAAGTTCGAGGCCATTGATGGAAGGGTGGCTCTAATGGATGGGTGGCTATGATGGACAGGCATTGATGGGGGTGGACGGATCATTTCTAACCTGGCCACTGATACGTGGAACCATTATCATCTAGGGCCACAAGTCATGGACTTGGGCGAGGCGGCATTGGCGAGGCGGTCAATTAGTTGATCATGGAAGGCGAGGCGGTTGAATTCATGGAAGGCGAGGAGGTTGCGGCCATGCATGGAAGACGAGGCGGTCAATTAGTTGGTCATAGAAAGCGAGGATGTTGTGGTCATGGAAGGCGAGGAGGTAGCGGTCATGCATGGAAGGCCAGGCGTTGTGGTCATGCCGCATGCTTCGTCTTCACCGTCACCGGCGCTGCGCCCCCATCCACGCCGCCGCCGCACTAAGGATGCGTGTGGAAGGATTTGAGCGTGCACCATTTCTATGTCCGGAGGGAGAGGAGGAGATTTAGGCGCGTAGAAGGATTTGAGCATGCGCGCGGAAGGATTTGAGCATGCGCGCGGAAGGATTTGAGTGTGCACGGTGCAATGAGAGCGCGCCCGGCTCGTCTGCGGCGAGTTCCAAATACATAAACAAACAAAAATACATTAAACAAAAAAATTGAAATACGCAAATATGAATATACCCAAACTAACATTCAAATTACGGGGAGAGTTCGACAACCGATGACACAACGAACTTAAAAACAAAGATCCAAAAGCACCACCTAACGACTCCACGACTCCATGACTCCACGACGCCGGCCACGGGTCCCAACACACATTCCCCACGACACGATGACGACGCCCACGATGACATCATACCTAATCATCCGCCATTAGGTCGTCGGCCAGCTTCCTGTGCTGATCCTTGCAGTCACGGGACAACAGGTTGTCATGGGCCAATGTGACGGCACGCAGGAGCACCTCGTTCCTATTTAGCGTCTCGTAGATGCTGTCACGGGGCCCCGGAGGAGATGAATGGCAAAAGGGATAGCACCACCATAGCATTCATGCACGCGTGTTCCTATAGAGAGCACGGAGGCGGCGGTCGCCGCTATCATCGCTGTACTCGTCGCTGTGGATGACCGGCAGAGCAACTAGTGTCAGCGGAGGCACGGTGTTGACGATTGTTAAATACCAATTCTGACCATCAATATACCTATAAAAGTAGGAGGACTTAGCATTTCATACTTGCATGCTAGTTAGGAATAATAAGAATCCACTTGTCCTTGGAGAACTATGTGTATGCAGGGATTTGCTATAATAAATGTGGAGAAATGGAGCACAATCTAGGGAAACACCTTTCCGGCCAATGAGATGGTGCCAACTGGAGTTCTCTCGGATTGCATACGTGGCTGCACAGGATTCCTCCAGAGAACACTGCCTTGAAACAGAAAAGGACCCACCTATCAGTCAACCCGAGAAAGCACAGGGCAGGAGGCCCCACTCCCTGGTCGACCGACCTGGTCCTGAGGCGGTTCGGCCTCCCCTTCCACGTGTCACCTCCTTAGCCCTTTGGCAACGTCGATGGCCTGATGTTCCGCGGCTGTTAATCTCCAGAACTGACATTTGGACACTACAAATAGAGGAGGGGGGGGGGGCTTCACTTCAACACACACACTCAACAACTAGTCATTTTCCTCTTTCTTGTAGTAGTTTCCTAGTCCTAGTGGAGTTTAGTATAGGAGGAACCTTGCTCAAGTCTCCATGTCATAGGAGTTTTGGTATGGCTCTTGTATCTTTATGTTTATTCTTTTATATTATTATGACTTTGTTCTATCCAAGTAATATAGTTCTTCCTTATAGTTATGCTTATAATATGTGTTCTTTGTTTGGTTATATATCATATTCATGTCATAGGACTTTATGCTTTTATGGTGATATAGACTTGCTACCTTATTGTCATGATTGTCATATACCTTGACTATCGTCCAAACGTTATAATGCTAGTTGTACTTTAGTCTAGTTGTGATGACTCAACATGGGTTTGATATCCTATTAGGATTGTAATTGCTTAGCTCATGACTTGTTAATCCATAGAGTTAGAGTTATGTATGCTTTAGTACTTGTTATTCTAAATGGTGATTCTACTATTTGATCAATGCTAGGATTCTACTTAAATGTGTAAGCGCGATGCTTAGACTGCTAGGTAGTATTGATCACCTCGTAATCCACGGTTTGTAGAGGTAGGAAGTAGGTGGTGACAGCCCTATCTGTCCATTGTACCCTCCATGTTCGGTTACGATGTGTGTCCAAGACAGAGTTGCCTTGTATATGCTAGGCATGAATCCGTACACAAAGTGTTAAATGCATTAGACTATGACTAGTATAACCTTGCTTATAATTATTTGACTAAGTAACTATATAGGTAGACTAACATTAGAGATATAGCTTTGCTTGCCTAACTAAAACTCCCTACTGACTTAGGACTTTATTTATCTTTAGGAATGATTGCTCTATGTGTCACACTACCCCTATCTATTATTATATTTACCCCTGTATGAACTCTGAATACTCATACCAATCCTTATGACTATGTTACTATCAACAATCATATATTTATGCTATAGCCTTCCTTTGATAGAACTATAAATGGCAAGCTATTGGAGCAATCAAATAGTGAAATGCTACAAGGTATTATCCATGCGCTTGCGGATCTTACTATATTGACACTTAAGCGTATTTTTATAATTATGTATGGTTTGATGTTAAGAAGTACCACAAGCACTTCTGGTGCCTAGTCGGGGATGATTATATCGATGTAACTTAGTAAACGTTAGCAAGTGTCAACAAGCATTTCTGGCGCCTTTGCCAGGGAAGGTATAAACAAATATATATTGTTAATAATGACGTTATTGTATTGTATTCATTGTGTATGCAGGCTAACCTTGTATGTTTTCTGCCTTTTAGTGTGAAAACAGGGTAGTGCATGACCAGTTTTGACCTACCTGAGAACTTCATTGAGAATCTGGAAAGTGTTCTAAGGAAAAGTAGACTTAACGTCTCTTCTCCTTGAAACTCTAAGCCAGCAGATCAGCTAGTCATCACCGCACCACCGAGATATAAGCCAATAGCTAAGAATGCTCTCAAGGACTACTCCACTCCCTCTGCCAGTCACGTGCTCCCTGGGCCCGAGATTGACATCAGGGATGGAAACTTTGAGATCAAGACCAGTCTGATCATGATGGTGCAGACTAGCCCATTTTGTGGGAAAGCCAATAAGGACACCAACGCTCACTGCAGCAATTCTTGGAGTTGTGTAGCACCTTTACTATAAGGAACGTGACTCCGGATGCCATTAGGCTCCGTTTGTTCCCGTTCTCGCTGCTAGGCAAAGCCAAGAAGTGGTGCTATGCCAACAAGGCGGCTGTCAACACCTGGGATAAATGCTCCACTGCGTTCCTCATGAAGTTCTTCCTGTTGGGTAAAACCAACTCCTTACAGAGAAGAATTTCAAGTTTCTAGCAGGCGGTTGGAGAAACAAAACCAGAAGTGTGGGAAAGGCTTTAGGAGTACATCCTAGCCTGTCCCCATGATGGAATGGATAAATGGCTTATTATCCAAAACTTCTACAATGGACTGACAGCCTCAAGGCGTCAGCACATTGATGCCACCACTAAAGGAGCCTTCTTCTCACTCACCGTTAAGCTGGTGACTGAGTTAATTGAGAAGGTGGTCTCCAATCAAGGCTAGAATGATGAGCGACTCCAGCCACGTGTGCTACGAGGCATGCACACCGTCAAGGAGATGGACATGCTCGCCATGAAAGTGGACCTTATCTTGAAGCGGCTCGACATCCATGACAAACCCAGCCTGAAGGGCACAGTACAAGCTCCAGACCATCACATGACGTGTGATGTCTATAGCAACATGGGACATTTGGGCAATGACTGCCCGAAGACTCGCGAGGAGGCTACGTTCGTGAACAACGGGTATCGCCCTCAAGGAGGTCAGGGGTGGCAACCACGTCCCTATCAAGGAGGTAACTATGGTCATAATTCTTTCAATCCTAACCGACCTTCCTTAAAAGATCTTGTCTTAGGCCAAACTAAAATAAATGAAAACTAGAGTAAAAAGTTTGCTTCCACTGACAAGAACTTAGAAAGCATTAATGCTAAGTTAGAAGGTCTCTCTTCTTCCATTAAAAGCCAGCTTAGTTTTAATAAAATATTTGAAACTCAGCTAGCTCAAATAGCCGCTGCTTTGCCTGCTTTATACGATGGGAAGATTCTAGGGCAACCTGAATCTACCACAGAAAATGTTAATGCGGTAATGCTTGTGGGTAATTCCACTCGTAGCCCATTTTATCCTAACAATGTAGGGGTAGCTAGTGAGAAGAAGGATGGACCCTTTGACGACATTGAATACAAAGTGGTTCATGACAGGAAAATGGCTCCGCAGGAGTTTTACGACCCAAGCACTCTGTTGTTTCCCTGTAGAGACAGGAAGTCGACTATGGATGAGCAATTTGCCCACTTTGTTGAAGTTATTAAGAAAATCCACATCAACATGCCTTTGGTGGACGCGATGCAAGTTCCAACCTATGTTCGCTACCTCAAGGACATGTTGAGGAACAAGCGTCCAATGCCCACCACAGAGGTCATCAAGCTTAGAGAAGAGTGTAGCGCCAATATACTCAACTTGCTTCCTAAAAAGAAGGATCCCGGCTGTCCCACAATCTCATGCTCAATTGGGACAAAATTCTTTGATCAAGCACTCTGTGATCTTGGAGCCAGTGTTAGTGTTATGCCAAAGGCCGTCTTTGACAAGCTGAACTTCACGGACTTAGCCCCCACTCCTATGAAACTAAAGCTAGCAGACTCGTCGGTGCGGTATCTTGTAGGAATTGCTGAAGACATCCTGGTAAAGATCCATGGGTCCTTCGTCCCTATGGATTTTGGTGCTAGATATGAACATTGATAAGAAGAGGCCACTCATCCTTGGATGGCCATTCTTAAGCACCACAGACGCACAAATTGATGTCAGGACTGGAGTAATCTGCCTTAACATCAATGACAAGGAGGTGAAATTTGACTTCCGACCAAGAGTGGAACAATGCTCCATGGTTAGAGTTACGTTTAGGCCGAACCCGCAGAACATCAAGGAAGTAGAAGTGAGGCCAAGAAAGGATAGCCTAGTGGACTTCATGCTAAACTTCTTGGCACAAGAGAATCCCACTCTTATCGCCCAGAAAAAGAAGGCAACAGGCACGCCTGAACAAAGAAGCAGCCGATGAAGAAGAATCCTTCATCCACACCACCCAAGAAGGTGAAAAAGGTGTGGCGGCCAAAGAAGACATCCACGTCCTCATCTCCGGACAAGGATGCGACGACAGGAAGCTAAACGATGAAGGAGAGAAAATCCCGTCCACCGAACTCAAAATTGGTGAACCCTCGCCGATAGGTAAAATGGTATTTATCCATATTTCCCGTTTCAAACTTTTTTATTTCAATTTGCATATTTGATTTTTTCACTACATGTTGCAATTTTTTCCAACCCAATTTCAAAAAAAAAGGATTTTTTCAAAGTTTATCATTTTGAGATTTTGGATTTGCTAAAAGTTTAAAAATGTTTTTCTTCGAAACATATTTTCTTTCTTGTGGGCTACCGCTTGTGGGGCCCACTGGCTAGAGCAATGGACCAAAGGAGCCAGTCCCTGGTTGGCCGACCTGACCTCTTGGTCGGCGACCATAGAGCAACGGCTCTCTGGCCCCACTTGCCCTAACAGCTAGTAGGCAACGGCCATGTCTCAATTAGACCGTTGCTCTGCTCTGCTATTTAAGGCAATGGTCGGGAGAGGGAGTTCTTCACTCCATTCATGTTTCTTCACCTCTCCACTTTACTCTAGCTATTTGCTTCCATTTTCTCCAAGCCTTTGCATTGATCAACACTCTAAAAATTCCACCAAAAATATTTGCTTTGAGTTTTATTTGCATTTACAAGTTAATTTCACATTTGCATGAGTTTCCAATGGATTTTTCATTTGGTGTTTTCACTAACCTTAACCCCCGTTCGAGTTGCTCTTGTGTTGGTTTGTTCAAGTGTGCAGTGATGAACAAGATGAAGCGAGCCCTCAGCAAAATGAAGAACAAGGTGACGGGAAGCCCAAGTAATGCAAATCCTACACCTTCAATGGTGTATAGTACTCGCTCCCATCGCCAACGTCTGGAGGAAGAGCCACAAGGAGACGCACAGGTTGAGGAACCAACGGAAGTAGAGCCGGAACCATTGCCGGATTTCAGCAATGTTCAACTCCGACTCAACACCGACCGTGACCTTGACTTGGTTGGAAAGAAGAGAAGATGACATCTATCGGATGATTACCGGCCGGTCTTACATTCCTACATGAACGTACTATCCAGACTTTCTTTCTGAGATAGGTATGGATACTAAATTTGCCTCTATCTTTCATGTTGTCGGATGGGATGGTTTTGTTCCGGTAGTTGACCCTTGCTCTCGCCTGCTTACCATTTAGTTCTTATGCACCCTTCAGTGGGACGATGATAGGATTTCATTCCAGTTGAATGGAATGAAAATCTCACTCACCTAGAGGCAATTCACTGATTTGCTAGGTTTTTCTCCTATTTCTGTTTTGGGTTTTCATTCCAAAAATTTCAGTTTTACAAAAGCAGTTTTTAGGAGGAAATAACAGGGTACACCCTCGCTGTGTCATCTAGAATTATGGATATTCATAACCCTATCTTGCGTTTTATGCATAAATGGATGGCAATGACTTTCTTCCCTACAAAGGATGTTAGAATTGTGCGGGGGGATTGAAATGTTTCGTCTTTATTGCATGGTTAATAAAATCAAAGTCTCTCCTGTTATTGCCATGGTTAAACAATGGGTCGAAGTTATCAAACAAGTAGTAGATTCTGAATTCACGCCCCTGATTTATCACCATGTGCACAATCTTGGTTTACTTAGGAACACCCATATCAATGATTTAAATTTTGAACGGGCTGTCCTAGGAAAACAATTCTTTAGATCGGGACATTCTCTGAAACAAGGACCCATTGGCTCTTTGGTTTATTTCTTTCCCGGTTTTGCAAATGAATCCAGTTACCTAACCCAGATTTTCATTTGTATAACTGTGATGAACTAACCATTCCTCTAGAGACAGGCTTTGCAGCTCGCAGGAACAATGTTTCCGGTCCTATGACCAGAAACAAATCATGGAGAAACACCGAGGCATCCTTCCCGAGGGAGGAGCCAAGCACGGGTTCTTAGGATCATGCCATTCCGCACGGAAGCGGCAGTGCATCCTGGGACACCCATGAATGGCCCGGGGGAGCCTACGGTAACTCAAGTTCAAGTGGCTTACCATCACCGTTTAGCACACATCACTCTTCATGGAGGGGCACGGATGACCTCACCAGGAAAATCGATAACATGTCCCTCCAGATCTACCAGTTGGACCACACCATCCACACTCATATCCAACAGGAAAATGAGTGGAGGGATGATGTCCAACAGCAGCTCTCAAGAATTGAGAATGAGGTCTCTTGGGGTAACACCCAAATGAGCTCTTATTTTCATTCTCAAGGCTACATCGGTCAGGGGCCGCCGCCGTTTGAGTGAGCTCAAGCCAGCTTGAGGGGAGTTCCTCCCCCTAATGTGAAGGTAACTTGTATCATTTCTCCTTCCAATCACCACATGCATGATAAACTAAAAACATGAAAAAGTTTTGTTTCCCTTTCACATGCATGATAAATAGAGAAACTATAATAATAACAATAATAATAATACAAATAACAATGAATAAATCCAAGCGCGGTATGAATGCATAAGGTTTCCTATGTTGAGATGATGAATAGTTACTTTGTCTTTTATTCCTTTCATATGCCCAGTTTACAACTTAGTACTCTATCTAGTTTTGGTTTATTGGCATGATTAAATTTCACCTCAAACACACTAGTGGGTAGCATAAGCATTATCCTTCTTGGTTGTGGGGAGATATGATATGGTTAGTTAGGGCTGCTATGATCTTGCTCAATTTGTGAAACTTCACACCCGGAGAATTAATTTGATAAAATGACAAGTTCCTCAATGATATAAATTCCAACCACAGCCATATGTTATGCTACATTGCTAAACCTTCTACATATGCAACTTGTATTTTCATTAAGCCTTGTCAAAATTGTGTGACCCTAGTGAGAAATATTTTCTGCATTCATGATCAAGTCCGTGCACATCACGCTATATTTCGACATTGGAAATTAGCAATCATCCATGTCACACCATCCATCCACAAAATAAAGACTCAGTCTTCATGATTGATTTCTCCCAAAGGCAATCATGGTTATGGCTTTCAAAAAAAAGAGCTTGAGAGAAAAAGAAAGAAAGAAAAGATAGCCAAAACTACCAAATAAAGAGATAGAAAAAATAAAAAGAGAGTCTCCATTCCACTCCACCAGATCCACCACACATGCACATCTTGATCATGCTTGTAGGAAATGTTTTCTCCATGGATCCACTCTTTTGACTCGGCAACATATGAAATATAGGTATGCCATATCTATCCGTACCCAGAGCTCCACATATCAGCCTTTAGAGGTAGGATTTTTGAGGCATCATAGGCCTTGGTGAGGAATTTATACACTTTGAGCAATCTTAGTGAATCATTTGAGGAACTTAGATTTATCATAAGAATTAACCTTTGGGCTAAATTCGATAAAAAAGAGTAAGTAAAATGGTAGTCCTACAAACTGTTCTGTCTTCCAACTGCCCAAGATTTAGAGAAGCTACAACGCCCCACAGGTAATAAAAGGTGAAGTACACATGCCAACTTATTCAATTCTTTATAAAGTGTCTTAGTTGTGCATTTGGGTATAAGTCAAGAATAAGACATTGTAGCAACTCCTGATCAACACAAACCTGAGTTCTGCCTTTACTCGGGACGAGCAAAGGTTCAGCTTGGGGGGTTTGTTGATGGTCGTTAAATACTAATTCTGACCATCAATATACCTATAAAAGTAGGAAGACTTAGCATTTCATACTTGCATGATAGTTAGGAATAATAAGATTCCACTTGTCCTTGGAGAACTATGTGCATGCAGCTATTTGATACAATATATATGGAGAAATGAAGCACAATCTAGGGAAACACCGTTCCAGCCAATGAGACGATGCCAACTAGACATCCCTCGGATTGCATAGATGGCTGCATAGGATTCCTCCAGAGAACACTGCCATAAAATAGAAGACGACCCACCTGTCAATCACCCCGAGAAAGCACAAGGCAAGAGGCCCCACTCCCTGGTCGGCCCGGCTGACCTGGTCCTGAGGCGGTTCGGCCTCCCCTTCCGTGTGTTGCCTCTTTAGCACTTTGGCAACATCGGTGGCCCGAAGTTCCGTGGCGGTTAATCTCCAGAACCGACCTTTGGACGCTATAAATAGATGGGAGAGCTTCACTTCAAAACACACACACTCAAGAGCTAGTCATTTTCCTCTTTCATTTACTAGTTTCCAAGTCCAAGTGGAGTTTGGTGTAGGAGGAGCCTTGCTCAAGTCTCCAAGTCATAGGAGTATTGGTATGGCTCTTGTATCTTTACCTTTATTCTTTTATATTATTACAACTTTGTTCTATTCAAGTAATATAGTTCTTCCTTATAGTCATGCTTATGATATGTGTTCCTTGTTTGGTTATATATCATATTCATGTCATAGGACTTTATGCTTTCATGGTGATATAGACTTGCTACCTTATTGTCATGATTGTCATACCTTGACTATAGATTAAGTGCTATAATGCTAGTTGTACTTTAGTCTAGTTGTGATGATTCAACATGGGTTTGATATCCTATTAGGATTGCAATTGCTTAGCTCATGACATGTTAATCCGTAGGGTTAGAGTTATCTATGCTTTAGTACTTGTTAATCTAAACGGTGATTCTAGTGATTCTAGTGTTTGGTCAATGCTAGGATTCTACTTAAATGTGTAAGCGCAGTGCTTAGACTGCTAGGTAGTATTGATCACCTCGTAATCCACGGTTTGTAGAGGTAGGAAGTAGGTGGTGATAGCCCTATCTGTCCATTGTACTCCTCCATGTTCGGTTATGACATGTGTCCAAGATGGAGTTGCCTTGTGTATGCCGGGTATGAATCCGTACACGAAGTGTTGAATGCATTAGACTATGACTAGTATAACCTTGCTTATAATTATTTGACTAAGTAACTATATAGGTATACTAACATTAGAGATATAGCTTTGCTTGCCTAACTAAAACTCCCTAGTGACTTAGGACTTTATTTATCTTTAGGAATGATTGCTCTATGTGTCACACTACCCCTATTAATTATTATACTTACCCCTGTATGAACATTGAATACTCATACCAATCTTTATCACTACGTTACTATCAACAATCATATATTTATGCTATAGCCTTCCTTTGGTAGAACTATAAATGGCAAGCTATTGGAGCAATCCAATAGTGAAATGCTACAAGGTATTATCCACTGTAACTTAGTAAATGTTAGCAAGTGTCAACACACGATGCTCATTGATGTTGTCCACTTTCGTGGAGAACCGCTCCGGATAAGCAGCATGTAGTCGCTGACAGATGAGCCCCACTGTTAGTAGCAGATAAGTCACACTCGAACTAGCCTATTGAATTCCTTTTGTATCTGGGAAGGCTTGTTTCTGATAAGTCACACTCGGACTATCACAGGTATTGTACATGACCCAATACACAAGTACAAATTTTGTTACACTTTTTGAAAACTTTTAACATTGCATGTCTTTTGAAACCTAAGAGCCCTCTTCAAGTGATAAGGAGTATCTGAGCAACTTCACACTTAACAAAACACACGTAAGTTTCAATTTTTGTAAACATCTCTGCAGTATCCTAAGATGTTCAAGTGCGAAACATTTGTATGTTCATAAAGTTTGGTAACCAAAATCATTTTTGTGTGATATATGCAAATCTTTTTTTGATGTCGATGGATATTAATGCTAACTAGTTTACAGATTTCAACTACGTTATCGGAATGAAAAAGATGCACGATAAGTTTAGAGGATTTTAGAAACAAAAATCAACTCATTTGGACCTTATATGACCAATCTATACGTGTTTCAGTTGTTAATTGTGAATCAAAAACAAAATTGTACTGTTTATTAAGAACTGGGATGAATGGGAGATGAACTAGGATACTGCATGACATGTGGGTCCAACAAGCATCAGGCGCGAAATCGCCCATTGAAATTTGTAGCCTCCGAAATTTTGAACATGAAAGGTCAGTAAAACCCCTGAATCAAATTTTTCGGCTCTGACTACTCAAGGGCATAACTGCTGATTCCTGCTAGGCCGCCACGGCCGAAGATATTCTCTCCTGTCGCACTAAAAATTCAAATCATTTCTCCTCCACCTCCACACTGTCGCCGCGCACCGGATCTCCGCCTTCTCCTCCTCATTCTCCTCGAAGCCAGCGCACCGGAGCTCCGCCTCGTCCACACCGTCGGCCTGCTTCGGATCTCCTTAGCCTCGTCATCGACCTCATCCACATTGTTTGGCCGCACCGGACCTCCTCCTCCTCCATCGACTGCCCCATCTGCTATCGATTCAGCACCTCATCCGCTACCTCGCCTCGCCCAATGGGAAGACATGGTCGCGGACGACGAGGAGGTCATGGACGCCGCGTAGTGCAAGGAATGATGAATAGGGCTACAATTTTTATTGGGTTATAGATTGGCGCTAGTAGTTTAGTTTAGTACAATCTAACACATAAAATTTGTTGACAACTTTAAGAAACTCCAATAACTGATTATGAGCGGGAGCGTGAGGCCAGTATCAAGGATAATCTTAGAAGAATGGCCGATTCGGGGCTTCATGATTTAGCAGCATCTCTTAGACTATCCTCAAATCCATTACCGGAAGGAGACTCATCAGATTACCTTCCTGAAGCTGAAGAAAATATTCAGGGGGATGATGATACAGACTTAGAGGTGGAGGAGCACCAAACACTTGCAATCGAGGTAGATGTTTTTCTTATTCAGGTGGTGGTGGGAAAAACTAATTTCTTCAGTGTCGTTAGCTTGCACTTGTCATTAGTATGGATTATTATTGAATGACACACTTGTCATTAGCATGCATTACTGTTGTATGACACACTTGTCATTAGCATGCTTTCTTGTTTTATGACTCACTTGTCATTAGCATGCTTTACTGTTGTATGACACACTTGTCATTAGCATGCTTTATTGTTGTATGACACACTTGTCATTAGCATGCTTTACTTTTGTATGACACACTTGTCATTAGCATGCTTTACTGTTGTATGACAAACTTGTCATTACCATACTTTACTGTTGTATGACACAGTTGTAACAAATATACTTTTCCTACATCAGGCTCCTCCTATACAAACTAGGCGTCGCAAGGTCTATGCAACAAGGTCGAGAGGCAACATCGACATGGCTGGCCCTGGAGGCACTCGAACGAAAAGAGTCAAGCCAGCCAACCCATCAGAAGCCATTAGCAGTGTGAGAACAAGGTCATCCAAAAGACTACATACCGATGACCAACACCAACACCTGCCTACAGTAACAGAGGAGCCTAACGCTGAAGGTCCAAAAGGAACCTTGTATCAGCAATTCTTGCTAGCCCTATTCATAACTTGAGACCTCTAGAGCACCTTGATGATGTTGTTGAAGAGCAGCATGATGATGTTGTTCAAGAGCAGCATGACGATGTTGTTGAAGAGCAGCATGATGATGTTGTTGAAGAGCAGGACCCATCAGCATATCAAGGTTGGTAAATATCATCAGTATTCTCAATCTTTCATTTATATAAGTAGAAATATATTAATTTCATGCAAACTTTGCAGCCTGTAGAAAAACTAGGCGGCTGAGGGGCCATACCAAGGGAGTTCTACTCGACCGCATGACTAGTTCTATGGGGCGAAAGCTACATATCTTTTTTGCTAAGGGCTTGTCAAGGCCCTAGAAACCTACACAAGCTGCCAAATTTGCATCCGAGGCTGGAGTTATTATTAGGGATCAAGTCCCTATATTGCCCCATATGAAAGATTACAAGAGTACTAAGCACTTTGACGGTTTTGTCATGAGGCTTTCTATAAGTGCCTAGACTACACCCTGTAGTTTCAAAATGAACTATGACAATCGATGTAACTCACAAAGAATTTCAATTGATATGACTAGGGGAGGTTGGCGATGAACAAGGACAGGGCAACAGAGAATGCCTGTTCCACTATGTTCAAATCTGCGGTACGTCAGACCCGGTATAGGTTGAAACAGACTTACTTCAATAACGTCCCTGCTGATCAGATCAGAACCACCTCCCATGTTCCTTCTATGTCTAATGAACAGTGGTGCCAGTTTGTTGAGAAGTGGTCAAGTGCAAAGAACAAGGTACTGTTCTTCCTAAAGTCTCCTTTTACATGGTATTCCATTCTCCACCGTTGACGCGGTCTGCTTTAGGAAACTGCTGAAAAGAACAAGAGAAACCATGCCAAAGTAAAGTATCATCATGCAACTGGATCTCGTTGTTATGTTGCACACATTCATGAATATGTAAGTCTAACAAGCACTAGGGACATTGTCTATGCTTCATTTTCTGTCGGTCTGACAAGCACTTTTGTCCAGAAGAAGCACAAGGATGGCTAGGCAGCACAGCAGTACAAAGGTCCGGAAGGACTAGAAGGAGTAAGAGAAGAAGATGATGATGAGAAGGAGCTCAATGCGGTCGAACTATTCAAGGTGTGCCATACCAACAATAAAAATGGCATTAGTCCTCTTGCAAGAGAAGCAGTGGTAAGGCTCATTACAACCATATCTGCTTCTCTATGTGTGTTGCCGAAGATGTCCATTGCGTCTCTATGTGTGTTGTCGAAGATGTCCCTCTACTCATTTCATTTTGAGTCTTCAACACTATCGGCAATCTGGTTTCCTCTCCAATTTGCAGTCGTCTATGGAGACTATGCAGGCAGATGCTCCAGCTGATGGGGAGCCACCACTGCATAGTGCTGAGGTTGTCTCGAAGGTTCTGTCCTAGAGCAGCTGCACCAACACTTTTCTGAGGAATGCTGGTCTATCACTGAACCATCAAGAGACAGAGGCTAAGCAGGAACTTTGAGAACAACTTGCTTCTGAAAAAGGTGGTGCGGATTCTCTTGCTATGGAACTGGATGCACTGAAGAAGAAGGCCAAAGCTGCTGATGAAAAGCTCAAGAAAGCACAGCAGAAGTTTGAGGAGTACAAGAAGAGGGCGGAAGAGAACAATACTCTCCTTCGGCAAATCCTTAGTTTGAGTGGTGCTGGTAACTCCTCTCAACCTACAGTTGCCCTATGACCCTGTGATGATGTGTGATGAACTCTGATGAATTCAGATGATCTGTGATGAACTTCTGTGATGATTTGTGATGAACTCTAATGCAGTCTTATGCATCAAGTGTATATGTGATGGGTGAACTCATTCTCTGTGGATGTTTCTCGTGTATATAATTCTATTGATGTTTCTCTGTGATTCTTTTGATGTTTCTTTGTGTGATTCAGTTGATGGAAATGCTGTTTTTTTTTGTCAATTTAAGAGCCAAAATGTGGCCCTTTTGAAAACGCGCACGAGGTCCACTCGCAACTGGACACGTGGCAGCTTCACAATGTAACACGTGGTGCATTCAGAACACATGTCCACCTATGAAAGAGAAACGTGGCTCTCGGAGAACAAGACACATGGTGACCTGAGAAAGCAACACGTGTCACCGCGCAAAAGAGACACGTGGCTCTGTTTCAATGAGACATGTGTCGCTCCAAAAAATGGACACGTGGTACTCTATGAACGGGACATGCGGGGCATGCCCAAGATGACATGTGGTGCCTTCAAAATGGACACGTGCAGCCCTGGTAACATGCCACATGCCCTCCTCGGCTACGGACACGCGACGCTATTCGGACGCAACACGTGGCGCTTGTGAAAGGAGATGCGTGGCGATCCTAGGAGGCAGCACGTCACGCTCTGCAATGACGACACGTGGCCCTCACCACATAGACTTGCCACATCATGTGAAAGCATGGTCAGTGCCACATTAGCTTGCCGCATCGGCACCATGGTGATGCGGAGCCTCTTCAATGACGTTTTTATTCTCCGTTATAGAAGTGAAATCAGTTATGTGACGCAGAAAGGTTTCATCATAAAAGGGTAGTCTTTTGTGACGAATGTGAGGATTCGTCATGGTAGGTCTTCTGTGATGGCAGGTCTATGACGAATCCAAATTCATCATAAGGTCATCACAGAAAACCTACTGTGATAAAATTTTGCACTGCTGTGACAAAATTGGAACGTCATTGGTGTGCACATTTCTACTAGTGAGAACCAGTTGTATAGTCCTTAAAATCAGGAACAGAACTACTCATCTCCGATGTGTTATTCCACAAAAGGATACCATGTTCGAACACCACACATCATAGCCTTCCTCTTTGATTCAATCGGTGGGTCTTATTTGCAAAAGCATCATGTCGCTTCCTCCCACAAGTCCATGATCTGGTGTTTGAAGATACTATCACGACATGCCAAACCCTTATGACATGTTACCCAACATAATCAAGCTTCATGAGCATCAAAACCATCATTTGTATGGGCATTGTATTGCATTCAGTTTTGAAATCTGAATTTACAGTTCCATTTGGCTTAACAACCAGCCAACTTTGATGATTTTTAATACAATAATCACAAGTCATTTTGATCTGGTTCCTCTTCAAATGGATGCAGCAATATTTGTTTTATCACCAGAAAAATCAGCATAAAATTTAGCGGTCTTGAACCAATTTAATTTAGTGCTCAAAGTAGGCTAACTGTTAAGGCTGAGTCCTACGAGTCTGAATTTTGACAGCCCGCGGTCTGACTGCCCAGCTCACGGTCTGACCACTAGCTGTCGTCTTCAACCTGCACAAGTTTCAGAACTTCATCGACGCATGACCATGGGCGTGGCAATGCCTCCGGCACTCTGTTCCTTCACCGCGAAGCTTCGAGTGGGGTCTAAACCATTGTCATTGGCCCCCCACTACTCATGTCGTCGCCTTTCCCATCCATTGGGACATCAAAATTGCTACCTCCTCTGACTTTCCTTTCTCTTCTCTCCCCCACTCTCAAGCTCTCATCCCTCACAAGCTCCAGGTGACTCCAAGGATCCTCGTCGTCCCCATCGTCGGTTTTTGAAGGAGAAGGTTTCTCCGAGCTCAACCAAGTTCTCCCCGATTTGCAAGGATGGCCGGAGGGTGAAGCTCCAAGTTCTTGTTCCCAAACTCCGGTGAACTCTCTTCCTCCCGAAGCTCATCAATGTCGGCATGCTGCTCCAAGCCCTCCCCAACCTCTCACAATGTTCACATTTCATTCCCCTTTGATTTCTTCACTGGCAACACCAATTTCTTCCTGCCGACGAGTTTGCAGTGGTCTGACCGCGACCTTGGGGCGATCTGACTATGTGCGTCTAGAGACCTTCAGTTTTTTGACCTCCCGGCAGTCTGACTGCGACCCTTGGCGGTCTGACCGTGTCCCCGGGCAGTCTAACCGTCCAAAAACCCCGGTCCAACCGTGCACGTCCAGAGAAGATTGAAACTTTTGACCCCTGGGCAGTCTGCCCGCGTTCTCTCACGATCTGACCGCAGTATTGGGCGGTCTCACCACCACTTTTCACAGTTTGACCGTCATGGTACAGTACCGAAACCCGGTTTTCCTGTTTCAGCTCTAGTCGACAGCTAACATGTAAAATTCATATCTAAATCATAGTAACTCCATTATTATTCATAGTTTTTGCGTTAGATTCATAAGGAAGTGAACTATTAGAAAAAAAATATTACCAATAATGGTTAAGTTTCTGTAATTTAATTATCTAATTAATTGCTAACAGTGTCCATAATTAGACATGTTTAACTTAATTAATCATAACTCAAGACAAACAATTGTTTTGGCAGTAATTCTTTTCGCATTGAAATCATAACTCATTGCACTTCATGTCTACCATGTTTCATGACACGTTCATCTCATTGCTTGATCATTTCATAACATTACTTCAATGCATCATGATCATCTAGGGATCGAGGGATCGGAGGGCAACGTGGGTTGTACCGAGGGTGACATTGAACCAAAGGCAGTGAGTGGTGAACCTGTAGCTAAAGGCAAGCATCTATGCATATCTCTAACTATTTTGGATGAGTCTAAATGAATGTGCTTGAGTCAGTTGACCTATTGTATTAGTTGGGCACTAAGTTAATTGTTGAATCCTACTTGTTGCATTACCTTCCTTGCTTATTGTTCTACCTCTTATCCTTGTAACAAAGTTGGGTAGGTCCAAATGTTGGGATAATCGGTGATGCTTTATATTAATGCGGTAGAAGTTGAACGGTAGAAGGTCACCTGTGTTCGCATGTCATCGGTGGATACTTGAGATCATAGACCATGTCATGCTAAAAATGTTAATGATGGTTATAAACCAGATAGATGGGAAATCCTTGATATTTTGTATATATACCTTGGCACGTAATCATACGTACCACATGCTGACATATGGGTAGGCAAGCTTCACTCCTTATCTAGCTGCGACCATTTGGCTTTTGAGTTCGGGGGCTGAAGAAGGTGCTAGGGATGACCCCCGAGGGCCTAGTGCGACCAACTCGCCTTAACTGGACGTCTGACAAACAGTCACAGCATATTTGGAAGGGTTGTTACAATGAATTACTCCTTATGACCAACGGGTCGTATGGGCGGTGGTCTTTGTGGCATGTCGATAAAGTTGTACACGCCCTGCAGGGTGTAAAAATCAATTCGAATTGCCACGGTCTCGATTATGATCATGCCTTGGGGCATCTCCATTCATCATGATATTTTCCCATAGGATGTGGTTTTGGGAGATGGAAAGAAATGTGAACTACCAGTATTTACTTATGCAATGGGATTGTTTTCTGTAAGTGATGTCCTTTAGCTTCACTTCTGTTAAATATGATTGCAAATATTCACTTGAAAAATATTTTTATGCACTAGATTTATTCTTGTGGAAAGCCAAATGCACATTCCGTTGGTTGAGAGCTATATGACTCTCCATGTATGTCTTGCGGAGTACCTTCGTACTCACGATGCTATTTGTTGAGTTTTGTAGGTGAGGATGAGTATGTTTATGGCTACTTCTATCCCGCTACCGGTAGGGGTGAAGGACAGGAGTAGTTGATGGTCGGGCATGTGAAGCGGATGGTGTTCATGGTGGAACATCATCGTCTTTTGTTTTCAAATTCCGCTATGTAAAACTCTTAAACAAGGATCAAACCCTTATAACTATGTCCTTATTCATGCTAAGGTTGTTGTGCAGTTAGCATGTGAGCTCTAAACTCCCTTTTGATGTAAATATGACTAATGAAGAAGACATAGCGGTGTGCACATTGATCTTGGGCGTTGTTGTGATGAAGATGGTTACAAATGTGGCTTAGCGGTGTGCTCTTTGATCTTGGGCGTTGGTGCATGCCGGGGAATACCGGAGTTACACATGTTATGATCGAATATTGTTGGGTTGGTTGCTTAGAATGGGCTGTGACACGTGGTGTGTCGAGTGGTCGATGCGTGTCATTGTTCATTCTATAGTTAACCAATATATTTGGTCATAATGTGTGTAATTTGGGAGGCTCCTCCATAGCGTTAATTATGAAACTAATATAATCTTGCTACCTAAGAATGGTTGCTATTTTATTCCTCACCTTATTCCTAGAGCTTCTTTCTCATCTTATGGCTACACCATAGTAAATTGTTAACTTGTTCTCTAATCTTTCTTATTCTTTCATGATGTATAGTGGAAATTAATTTCTTTTGGGCATTTCATTAGGCTGTATGGTAGATTTGATGCGGACAAGGGTTCCCGATCTTCCGATAGGTTCTGATAATCTTGATCAAGGCGGAGGCGATACACAAATCGATCCGGCTTCCGAACGACACATTCTGAACCCTGCAATCGCAGCTCAATGTCTCCTCTGGTTATCAACCGTTCAAGCACGATTGACCTCCCGATAAGGCTTATCCTTGCCTGCAAATCAAGAACACAAGCAAGAACAAAGAAGAATGCAACCAAATTTGCAAGTATATAATTAATCTCACAAGTTGCGATCTCACAAACCGATATGATGACAAAACTATTATGAATAGAATAATATAAGCAAAACCTATACCCTAATGAAGAGGTGGTGGCTGTATATAAGGACCCTAGGGTCGTGCAAGACCCCCTGGACGCAGCCCTAAGTGGGCACAACTCGATACATAACCCAAAGATCGATTACGGTGTCGCAGCTCTAGGACAGATTCTAGATGTTTTGGCGATTTCCGACGGCTTGGAACCAATTTTGACATGGGACCAGTTGGGTTGGAAAGGTATTTTCATTATCTTTCCAGGCATATGTAGAACATCTAAATCCGAGTCCGTATGCGTCCTGGGCATCTGTTTTAGTGCAGACTGGTCCTGGGCTCCGAAACAGACTCAAAGTCGGTTTTGATTGGACCTCCACCTTGGCTTGGACATACTTGCTGGCCCATCACGCCTTCAATCACCTCACAAGCTATCTCATCATCATCTCCATGATTTCTAACAATAATTAATTTATTAGTTAGCAATCTATTCTCAAAACCAAATAAACAAAACATTAGAAACGAGCTCACCTGTAAATTCAGGTGATGCGCATGAACTTTCATCTTAGTTGGAGGAGTGTTGTGTGTATCCATAGGTGTGATGTACTCATCATTCTCCCTCTTTTGAATTAGAGTCGTCCTCGACTCGATCCCATCTCTTTCTCCCAATAGTGATCTCAAATCTGAAATATGAAATATAGAACTATTTCCAAACTTGGGATGCACCTCATGGTTATATGTGTTATGAAATTTATCATCACAATATGAAACTACAATAGAAGGCATGTCATACCAATTAACAACCTCTTTGGAAAATTGAGCAGTAGAATTAACATCATCCTCACTCTTATGATAATTTAGAAAATGTCTGATCTTAGAAACACAAGAAAAACTTGACATGGAATGATAATTATTAGTGCAGTTTTCTATTTGATCATTGAGTTGTACAACACAAGGAGGTTACAATTTTAAACAAATATAAACTCTATGCACCATAAATGAACCTCTATGATCATAGTTTCCAGCATCATGAAAAATATTTCTTGTCAATAAAGACAATTCAGTTTCACAAAAGATTTGCTTCTCCACAGTATTTAGATCACAAAAAACATCAAATTCAATATGACCCAAAGTATTTAGAGAAGACAATAATTTCTGTTCATCCATTTCACATGAAACTAAAATCAAATTTTTAATTTCAGCACTAGTAGGTGAATCATAAGCGAAATCATCAAGCTCATTTATTTGTTGTGGCAAAGGTATAAGTGAAGCATTGGCACACAACTCAGTAGATAAATCAACTTGTGGCAAAGACAAATCAAGACAAGGTTCCAATATAGCAAGATTGTTAGAACAATTCAGCATATCAGGAAAGTTCTTACAAGAAACCACAATTTATTCTTTTTCTTTCACATTGTCCTCTTCTTTGTTTAGAAGCTGAAATGTATTAGTTGCAACAAGAGGCAAGAAAATAGGTTTATCCTCTAGTAATTCAGATTTTGATGAAAGTGTTGCAACATTTGAAATAGTCCATTCTATCTTAAACGGTTCATTCTTTCTTCTCTCAAATCATTGTTGATCATCTTCTAAAATTTCAGCAGCGGTCATTGGTGTAAGAGTAACCCTTCTACCATTGTATTTAAATGAGTAGCTATTAATAATGATATTGTGCAAAATATTATTTGTAGAAATCCAAGGTTTACCCAATAACAATTGACATGCTTGCATAGGTACTATATCAAATTCTGCACTATCCTTATAAGAGCCAATAGAAAATTGAATGCATGCAATTTTATCTACCTTTACCTTACCAAAAGAATTTACCCATTGGATGTAATATGGACATGGGTGTGGTTGCGTTGTCAATCCAAGTTTCTCAACTAACTCCAAACTTGCGATGTTACGGCTACTCTCTCCATCAATGATGACACGACAACGTCAATCCTTCACAACAAAGTGAGTCTGAAACAAGTTGTTCATTTGATTTTGCTCTACCTTCTCCATTGTAGAACTAAGCACTCGTTGTGCTACAACACTTGCATCAACCTCATTTGACACCATCGACTCATCACCATCGGTGTTGTAACCTGTCATTGTTCCTATCACTACTATTTGATCATGGTGGAAACTCTCAACAAGCAAATGGCAGCACCTAACTGAATTCTTACAAGATTCTTAATAGCGAAACAGAGGATACCTTGGAGAGTGTGATTCGACGATTGCAAGGTCCAAAGTTCTGTGCCTATTTAGAAGGATATATATGGAGCTTGGAAGGCAAATTGTAGTAGCAAGGATTAGCAAAATTTCGATTTAGAAATTGCAAAACTAAATAATAGTCCCAAGCTAGTCTATGTCACCGGCCTAAACTTATCTCGGACCTAGTTCAAGCAAGCAAGCAAATGACTTAACAAAGGA
The DNA here is from genome assembly GCA_030378355.1 of Eleusine indica. Lineage (NCBI taxonomy): Eukaryota > Viridiplantae > Streptophyta > Magnoliopsida > Poales > Poaceae > Eleusine > Eleusine indica. The sequence goes on from CM059500.1 coordinate 36,145,935, forward strand.
TGCAAGTAATTCTGAATTTGTATCTTTTTTTTTTCTACTTCCTTTTTTGTGCGGCTTTTTTTCTTGTGCACTTTTGCCTTTTTCTTTTCTTTTGTTTTCTTGAGAATCAGAACTGCAGCAAGGTATTACAAGTTTTACAACCCAATGGAACCCCAGAAATTTTTTTTTCTTACTACAAGTGCAGTAAAAGGATTCTTGTAACAACACAACTAAAACAAACTTCTATAACAAGATCAAGCACTAATTGGTTGGCTTTTGATCATAATGAGGCAGCAGCAGAGCACTCTAATATTCTTTTGCACACAAAAGTAGAAGGCTAGATGTTAAAGAAATATTTAGTGCACACAATTCTAGCAGTACTATTATCTCAACGTGTGCAACACTGATTTTTTCCTTGTTTGTCTATGACAAGGATATGCACGACTCAAAAAAGACCAAAGAACAAACACTAGACCAGCAACACAATGACTTTATAGGGACTAAAATTCAGAGAAGCACACAAGTCGGTTTTGATTGGGCCTCCACCTTGGCTTGGACATACTTGCTGGCCCATCACACCTCCAATCACCTCACAAGCTATCTCATCATCATCTCCATAGTTCCTAATAATAATTAATTCATTAGGTAGCAATCTATTCTCAAAACCAAATAAACAAAACACTAGAAACAAGCTCACCTGTAAATTCAGGTGATGTGCATGAAGTTTTATCTTAGTTAGAGGAGTGTTGTGTGTATCCATAGGTGTGATGTCCTCATCAAGATTAATATTTGTTAGTTGAGTTCTGGAGGTTGGAATGTAGGGCCAGGACAACAACCCACTATTAGCTAGTAATCCTAAACCTTTGTATAGGTATCATCTGAACCTCATTTAAGATCATTTATGGGTTGTGGGTACGATGTGAGGATCGTTCATGTGAATTCTTTTAATCATTCATGTCGATCATGGCATATCATTACATATGTTCTATTGGTCCTTTGTGATTGAGAAAATTTACTTCGTGCTATTCCAAGTGAATTATTGTTAGTCTAATTCATTTTATCTCATTCACTTCCAATCTTCCACCATGATCCACTATGGGTCACTATGGTGGAGCTGGTGGAGTCGAAAGGCAAGATGACTAATCGGATTTTCTTCGTACTCAACCGCCGGTGTTCACTCATGCCACTGACCCACTAGATGTTGATGCTTGGCTTCGCACCATTGAGCAAAAGCTCAACCTCATTCGGTGCGGTGATCATGAGAAGGTAAAGTTTACAGCCCACCAACTCCATGGTGCGGCAGGTGCTTGGTAGAGAAACTTTCTTGCTATGAAACCCGATGATCATTGTGCTACTTGGGAAGAATTCAAGAAGTCCTTTCGTGATTTCCATATCCCCTCGGCCGTCATGAAAATGAATATAAGAGAATTTTATAATCTCAAGCAAGGCAATAAATCAGTTATGGAGTATGCTCGTGACTTCAACCAACTTGCTCAATATGCTCCCGAGTTAATGGACACAGATGCAAAGAAGCAAGAAAAATTCCATGAAGGCCTCTCACCAAAAATGATTGACAAGATATCTTAGCTCTACTATCCTACTTTTGATGCTCTTGTTAGTGGAACTATCAACATGGAGCAAGAATGGAAGAAATCTAAGGAGGCTAAGAAGCGCAAGGGAGGAACACCACCAGTTGCTAGTGGGAGCTCATAACCACGTCCTCGCCCCAACTTCCCTCTACCTCCAAAGTTCCCGAACGCCCCTACAACGCAGCCTATGTGGATGGTGAGGCGTGCTGCTCCCAATGCTCCTCGTCCAGCTGGGTCTTCTAGTGGGACTCCCCGTGGTCCTTGTTTTAATTGCAACCAAGAGGGCCACTTCATCCATAATTTCCCTTATCCTCCAAAGATTCTAGTGGCTAATGTCTCTCGTCAAGCACAAGCTCCAGCTCAACCTCATCAAGGAGCCAAGCCTGCTCCAAAACGTGATCGTGTCAACCACATCACCGCTGAAGATGCACAAGAGGATGCAGGTGTGTAACTGGGTACTCTTCTAGTTAATTCTCACCCGACAGTCGTACTTTTTGACTCTGGGGCATCACATTTATCAAGAAGGATTTTTTCATATTGCATCATGGTGTGGTTAGTAAGGCAATGTATTCGCCGCTACATATTGAAGCACCTGGGACTGAATTAATTTCTAACCAAGTTGTCTCTCCGGCAACAATTTCAATCAATGTGAAGGCTTTCCTCGCAAATCTTATCGTAATCAATAGGGTTTGGATATAATTCTTAGCATGAATTGGCTATCTCATTATGATGCTATCATTCGTTGTGGCCCCCGGACCATTGATCTTAAAAATCCCTCCGGTGGTCGATTAACTCTCTATCTTGACAAAGGTGATGCATGTCTTTATGCTTTGGAATGCACCACGGTGGATATTGTTGCTATTCCCGTAGTATGTGAATATCCAGATGTGTTTCCCGATGAGTTGCCAGCGATGCCACCTGACCGAGATGTCGAGTTTGTCATCGAGCTTAAACCCGGGCAGCCCCAATCTCTAAACGGCCCTATCGGTTGTCGCCGGAAGAGCTTGCTATCATGAAAGAACAACTCAAAGATTTATTGGAGAAGGGATTTATTCAACCATGCTCCTCACCTTGGGAATGCCTGGCTCTCTTTGTGGAGAAGAAGGATCATACTTTAAGGATGTGTGCGGATTATCAACCTCTCAATGCAGTCACCATCAAAAATAAAGATCCTCTTCCTCGAATTGATATTTTATTTGATCAACTAGCTGGTACTCGAGTTTTCTCCAAAACTGATCTTAGAATGGGTTATTATCAAATAAAAATTCAGAAGGGAGATATCCCAAATACCGCCGTCACTACTCGATATGGTTCATATGAATACATAGTGACATCGTTTGGTCTTACCAACGCACTAGCGTATTTCATGTATTTGATGAATTCAATATTCTTTGAAGAGCTCGACATATTTGTTGTGATCTTCATTGATGACATCCTTGTTTTCTCCAAGAATGAAGAAGCTCATGCTGAACATCTCCGAGTGGTTCTAGAGAAGCTCCGTAAAAACCGTCTCTATGCCAAATTCTCTAAATGTGAATTTTGGTTAAAGGAAGTATCTTTTATTGGTCATGTCCTATCAGAGAAGGGTGTTGTTGTTGATCCAACTAAAATGAAAGATATTCTCAATTGGAAGCAACCACATAATATTACTGACATTCGAAGCTTCCTTGGACTTGCGGGTTATTACCGCCGGTTCATTGAAATTTTTCTAGGATTGCTAAGCCCATGATTGAGCTCTTAAGGAATGATGCCAAATTTGTATGGTCTGAAGAGTATGAACAAGCATTCCAAACTTTGAAGACTCTTCTCACTACAGAACTAATTCTTGTTCAACAGGACATCACTAAAAGTTTTGGTGTCTATTGTTGTCGATGACCTGTACCCAGGATATCTCACATAGAAGAAAAGTGAAGATAGACTCCTACTATGATATGTATATTAGACCGACTAGAAGTCTGTCATGTAACCGTGTCCTCCCGAATATATAAGGTGGGGCAGGGGTCCTCCTCAAGGGCCAAGCTCAATTAGATAGATCCCGCACGGGACACAATTAGACACAACTAGACATCATTGTCTAGGTCTACCCTCCTCATCTAGATTTATGATCTAAACATATCAATACAAATACCACAGGACACATGACGTAGGGTTATTATCCTCCGGGAAGCCCAAACCTGTCTAAATCAGCGTCTTGTGTTATCATCGTCTCTCAATCTCGCGCATACCCTTATTCTACATATAAATCCTCATAGGTGAAGTACCCTATGTCTATTGCCAAGAATAAGTCTCGACAGTTGGCGCGGTAGGGAACAGCGCAAAGGTCGGCATGTCGAGTTCGATGGCCTTAATCTACGTCAAGATCGGATCGTGAGCTGACCGGCGTTGAAGGGCACGAGTCATCGTATCTTCGTCAAGACGGGCTCCCCACCAAATTGATGGTGACATCTTCACGATTTCATGGGTGGTCGCTAAGCACGTTCGACGACCGCATGCATATCGGCGAGGACTCGACGCAATATCGTCACTCAGGCCATATGTATGATGTTGCGGTCATGGCGTGATGTTCAAGAAGCTTAGGCTCCAACGAGTCAAGATTCCATGCACAATCGGGATTCAACTTCAATGATTACATGCATGCATGCATGTGATCACCGGCAAGACGATTAGCGGCGCTACTGCATAAGTTCCTTGCATGTCGCCGGCTCGTCAAGTTGGGTTACAATCGACCGTGGTTTCCTCAAGTAATCAGGAGTCCAGGCCAAGTCCGAGTCGAGGCACAAGCTTTGCAACAACAAACGACTTGGCGAGGCAATTGATGACTTCGACAACTCCGGCGAGTGTTGATGAACACGACGAATTTTGGTAGAACTCAGAAACAAGTCCGAGTCAGAATAATCATCCAAGGCTTCACAGAAATAAGCCTATACGTGTCGTAAACAGGGAAGGATCTTTTCCTTTCTTTATTTATTCTTTCTACAATATCTTATTTCTTATCTTATATACTAATCAAATCTGATTAGTGGACTAATCATCTTATGATTTCTTTTGGCATGTACGAGTTGACCACACCATTGTAGGCAGTATGGTGTTCATCAAGGTCTGATCGTGACCATCCATGTCATCTTGGTCGCTCGGTCACTCAGCGAGGCGGCTAATAACTCGGCCACAACAGCTTTAACCTATGACAACTCCCGAGTGCTACACCGACCGCAAAAGCATGTCCTCTACCTGATGGAGTACGAACTTCATTAAATCAATGTGGATTGGTGCTGCACTGACGGACGGCTAGGCCCCTAGTGCTATCTCACGGGGGCTACACGATGTCGACTCGAGTTAGTGACTCAGCAACGCAGCCACTCGGCAACATGGTTGCACTACAACGACTCGGCAACATTGCTGCACAACGGCAACCCGGTCACTCGGCAACATCGTTGCGACTCGTCTACCCGGCGACATCACCATGGCTCAACGGCTCGACCGTTCAGCAACTACATGGACACGCACAGGGGCTCGTCATCAACCTAACGACGCCTTCAACAAGGATGACCGCCACTCGGCGACATGGTCCACTAGGACGACACCTCCAGCAACTCGATGCTTCGATGGCATCGACAACTCGACAATATCAACGCGCCTTGGTCGTTCATCACCGTAACACGACGACGCGGCCACATCATCCACTACGATGACGCTTCCGGCAACATCGCTACATTGCGATGGTCGTATGACATGCTCGGAGGCTACTTGACGACGACCCAATGACTGTGCCACTCGGCAATATCGCTGCACGGTGCTGCCTTTGACGACTTGGCGCTTCGGTATTTTTCGCCACTCGGACACTCGACGACACCTTTGACGATTCGGCGTCTCGGTCAACCACTCCGAACTTTGATAATCTGGCGACATCGCCAACCACATCGGCATGCTCGGGGGCTACACCTGCTGATGACTCAGCGGTACTATAACAACTCAGCGGTGAACAACCCTATGTCTAGTGCCGAGAATAAGTCTCGATATTTGGTGCCGTTCGTGGAGATCCAAATGTGACGGTCGGCATGTAGAGTTCGATGGTCTTAATCTACTTCAAAATTTGTTTGCGAGCTGACCGGTGTTGAAGCGCACGAGTCATCGTGTCTTCGTCAAGCGGCTCCGAGCCAAGTTAACGGAGACGTCTTCAACAAGTATCAATCGCGCAGATTTATGCAGCGGCAGACATGGCGAGAAGTCGGCAAGTGTCTATGTTGCTGGTTGTCACGAGGCCACCAGGGACTAAAGCCAATCACGATTACGATGTCATGACTTTTCGCGGCAAGATGGAGCAAAGTTTGCTTTACTGCTGCTATTAGTCGACGGAGCTGCAAGATCGTGCGCAATTCCTGGACGATAGTATCGATGAGTTGATTGTTGTGAACTCGTCGAGTTCTAATCGAATATGATTAACGATGCTCTCGCATGCCAAGTCCGAGTCGAAACCAATATGGATCGCAACAGGGAAGTTTCTGTCCGAGTGGTTTCTTTTTCTATTCTCACCATATTATTTTATTTATATATATATGTGCTAATCAATTTAATTAGCGCAAGGCTGATTTCTTCTTGCATGTACCGAAGCTCCTACTCAAAGACATGACGTTGTGACTGTAAAGAGCTCTTCAGCTCTAATTAGAGCAGATCGCCTTCACCACGCGCTTGCTCGGTCAGCTCGCACGCAGACAAGGCAGCACTCAGGTCTGCTCTTTGGTGCCAGCGTGTCCGGCGTCACCGTTCGTCGAGATTACTGCTGTCCTCAGCCCAATCCGCCCTCACGATGCATGTCGCACACTGCATGGTGCGTATTTGCCAATAGCGTCATGATCAGAGACGCGTTGCGTAATTCGGCAATATCGTCGGCTCGTCGCGACTCGGCAACATCGCCGCGACTCGAAGGCTCGACCATCCAGAAATATCGTCACGACGTGACATCAATGACTTGGCGATATCACCGCAACTCAACGGCTTGACCGCTCGGCGGCCATACAAATATGCCCGAGGGCTACTCGACGACGCCTTCGGCGACTTAGCACTTCAGTGTTTCGGCAGACTCAGTCGCTCGGTGACATCGCTAGGACTTGGCATCTCGGTCAGCTACTCGATGTCTCGATGATCCGGCCACTCGACGACGTCTTCGACGACTCAGTGCATTAGCAACATTGCCGCGACTCGGTAACTCGGCGACATCGCCTCGACTCGGCCACTCGGTGACATCGCTGCACCACAATGACTCGACGGCTACTCAGCTACTCAGCGACAACGTCAATGACTTGGCGCATTGGGTTTTCGCCCACTCGGCGACGCCTTTGATGACTTCGCACTTTGGTGTTTTCGGCCACTCGGCCACTCAGCAACACCTTTGATGATTCGGTGTCTCGGTCAACCACTTCGAGCTTCGATGTTCAAGCGACATGATGGCTCAACTTCAACGTCCGACCACTCGCCAACCATATCGGCACGCTCGGGGGCTCCTCTTCAATTCGCCGATTTGTAAAGCTAAGTATCTTTATACTTTCTTGATTTATTTTCGAGGTTTTGGGCTCATGTCCTTCATACTTTTTTCTCACGGTCGTTTATTTCTATTTCCTAAGCAGAAGGTCGTAGGAATTTTTGATGAGTAAAGTTAGGCTTTTCAATCAGTGCTCTTATTTATGGCTTTATTCATCTTTATATTACCTCGATTCTTTAATTCTTCACATTAAACAATCGAGCCAGGGGGCTATTTGTGTAACTATATGCTTGTTCCTCCACTTTTTTATGAATATAGCAGTACACATATCGGTCGGTAACCTTTCAGTAGTGCCTCGGCCCTGACACCATATGACCCATGTCGATCGGTGACCTTTCAGTAGTGTTTCAGTCCTGACACCATTATGACCCATGTTGTATGTTCAAGTTTCCATCTTTTTTGGCTTTTGCCTCGACCGACACATTGCATTTTATTTGTGATTTGGTCTTAATTTTGGTCTTACACCGACAAGCAACTAAGGTGTAAAATTTCTTTGCTACGCGATAGACTGCCGCTACACTAAACCCAGAGCCAAAGTTGCGAGAGGTCATGTGTCGACTAGTTCTGATTGCTAGGCAAGAATAATTATGATCGATATTGTTGTGGTAGACCGAGCTCCCAGCTCTTTATATTTTGTCCTAAGTATCCTACGGTGGATCGGTCTGATTGCTAACGCGCGAATACGCTGCTCTGCGTCAGTCGGTCAACTTATAGGAGAAAAATGGATACAGATTTGACTTTTCAGTTGACTGATTTGTTTGGCTTATAAAAATAAGTTTCCAAGCAAATAATGTTAATTATAACTAATTATTCTAATTTCCTTTATTATCAGAAAGATTTATGATGGATAAGCAGATACACCATTCGACACAAAGTGATTTCCTTTCCTTCATAGGTCGGCTTACAGCTCCGATCACATTCATTGGTCGACCATGCCAGTTCCGACTGTCTTCATCGGTCGGCTACACCAGTTGTGACTGTCTTCATCGGTTGGCTAGACTAGCTCTGATTGCCACCATTGATCTGCCACATCACGTCTGACCGCCACCATCGGTCGGCCACATATCATACCATCGGTGTCACTCGGTCATCACGACTTTGAATGATTTCTACTACATCAGCGATCGGCGACTACAACAACCTCGGTTGCTTTCTTCACTCGACCTTATCGGCCTGAGATGAGCTTCACTGCAGCTCGGACATGATATTCTGAGTTGAGCGCGGATGTCACTCGGTCATTGGTTTGAGTTATCTACCAGTCAGCGGTGATTGAAGTCACTCGTCTGAATCATTTATCAAACGGTAGTGATGGATGTCACTCTATTGAGTTATTTATCACTCAAATTTGATGATTCGAGTGTTTTTTTTTTCCTTAAAGAGAGCCAACACGACTATTCTTGTTTTGGACTCTTGCATTATTTGCAATTTTCAAATGATACAAGACTCGGAGGCTACACCTAATTAGGTGCACCTATTCGGCGCACCAGTTGATTTCTCGAAGACGTTTTTGGATCTTTGACACTCTCACAAGCTCGTTGATAAAAAGCTGAAGCATTTTACATGGTATAAACCAATCGGGAAGCTACTAAAGATTATCATCAAGCTTGCAAGACTCTCAGGGGCTACTGTCGATGACCTATACCCGGGGTACCTCACATAGAAGAAAAGTGGAGATAAACTCCTACTATGATATATATATTAGACCGACTAGGAGTTCGCCATGTAATCCTGTCCCCTCGGATATATAAGGTGGGGCAGGGGTCCTCCTCAAGGGCCAATCTCAATTAGATAGATCCCGCACGGGACACAATTAGACACAACTAGACATCATCATCTAGGTCTACCCTCCTCATCTAGATCTATGATCTAGACATATCAATACAAATATCATAGAACACAGAACATAGGGTTATTATCCTCCGGGAGGCTCGAACCTGTCTAAATCAGCGTCTTGTGTTACCATCGTCTCTCGATCTCGTGCATACCCTTATTCTACATATAAATCCTCATAGTTGAAGTACCCTATGTCTATTGCCGAGAATAAGTCTCGACAATTGTTATGCTTCTCGCATTGGTCTCGGTTGTGTGCTTGTGCAAGAAGGCCGACTCATTGCATATGCCTCTCAACAGTTGAAGCGCCATGAGGAAAATTATCCAACTCATGGTTTGGAGCTTGCCACAGTTGTGCATGCTCTAAAGATTTGGCGTCGTTATCTTCTTGGAAGTCAATGCAATATTTCTACCGATCACAAAAGCCTCAAGTATATTTTCACCCAAGCTGATCTAAACATGTGACAACGAAGATGACTTGAATTGATCAAAGATTACACTTTGGAAGTTCATTATCATCCGGGCAAGGTGAATGTGGTTGCCGATGCCTTGAGTTGGAAAGCTCATTGTTATTGCATCTCTTTACCTATAAACCAACCCTCTGATCTTTCTTGCAAGAATTTCTGGAAGCTTGAATTCAAACGAGTGGAGAAAGGATCCCTCACTAATATTCAACTCACTTCTACTCTTCTTAGTGAAATTAAGGATGCTCAACAAAATAATAAAGGCATGATCCAAATTAGGGAGAAAATGAAACAAGACAAGGCAAAATGTTTCCGATTGAATGAGCATGGTGTTCTATGGTTTGGAACTCGTCTTGTGGTTCCGAAGGTTTCTGAACTTAGAAAGAAAATTCTTGATGAAACCCATGATTCAATGTTCTCTATCCACCCGGGAAGCACCAAAATATACAATGATCTCAAATAACGTTTTTGGTGGACAAGAATGAAGAGAGAAATTGCTCGGTATGTATCTGAGTGTGATGCGTGTCAATGAGTTAAAGCCAAATATCTCAAGCCAGCCAGTACACTTCAACCTTTACCCGTTCCCTCTGGAAGTGGGAAGAAGTCGGTATGGATTTCATTACTGGTTTGCCAAGAACTTCTCAAGGCTATGACTCCATATGGGTCATTGTAGACCGATTAACCAAATCTGCACATTTTCTTCCGGTCAAGACTAACTATCGAGTGGAGAAGTATGCTGAGCTTTATCTTTCCCGAATTGTGTGCCTTCATGGTGTTCCGCTAAGGATTATTTTAGATCATGGTACGCAATTTGTCTCTAAGTTTTGGCAACATCTTCATGTGGCCATGAATACCAATTTGCTCCAAAGCTCCGCATATCATCCCCAAACTGGAGGACAACTAAGAGAGTGAATCAAGTATTAGAAGACATGCTTCGGGCATGTGCACTCATATATGAGAAGAAATGGGATGTATATCTGCCATTTGCAGAATTCTCTTATAACAATAGTTATCAAGCTAGTATTCAAATGTCTCCATTTGAAGCTCTATGCGGAAGATGTTGTCGAACTCCTTTGAACTGGTCGGAATCGGGTGAGCGACCATATTTTGGTCCAGATATTGTTCTAGAAGCCGAAGAAATGGTGAAGACCATTCAAGAAAGGTTACAATAAGCTCAATCTCGTTAGAAACATTATGCCTATCGTCGTCGTTGGGCACTTGAATTTTAAATTGGAGATCATGTCTATCTCAGGTTTCCCCCTTTAAAGATTTAAAGAGGTTTCAAGTAAAAGGAAAATTGGTTCCTTGTTATATTGGTCCATTTTGCATCATTGGCAAGACGGGAGAAGTGGCATATCAATTGGAACTCTCTCAAACTCCCTCAAATATTCATGACGTGTTTCATGTTTCACAACTCAAGAAATGCCTTCGAGTTCCAACAGAATTGGCAAATCTTGAAGACTTGGTGCTAGAACCTAATCTCAGCTATAAAGAACACCCAATTCGCATTCTTGATGAAGCAGAACACAAGACTCGCAAGCAAACAACAAAATTCTTGAAGGTTCAATGGAGTGGCCATACTGAAAGAGAAGCAACATGGAAGCGAGAAGAATGTCTTAGAACTAACTATCCTTAGTTGTTTTCTATCCCTTGAGTCAGCTAACTCTTGCTGATATCTGAAACTTGCTCCCTGCACCTTTGTTGTCATGACAATTGAACATCTTCTATGTCCTTGCATATATGCTCAAAAACACAATCTGAATCCTAGTGATTATACTTTATCTCTTGCGAGTATGCCTAGGTGGATATGGCCTCAATTTTGGAATGATTTGCTCCCATATCTCACCTGAACCATCCATTCTTTGATTCGGTTCAATTATTGCTCGCTTCTGAATTTTCAGTCTTTATAACTCTAACCGAATCTCGGGACGAGATTCTTTCAAGGGGGGGGGGGGATTCTGTAACATGCCAAACCCTTATGACATGGTACCCAACACAATCAAGCTTCATGAGCATCAAAATCATCACTTGTATTGGCATTGCATTGCATTGCATTCAGTTTTGAAATCTGAATTTTCAGTTCAGTTTGGCTTAACAACCAGCCAACTTTGTTGATTTTTCATAAACTAATCACAAGTCCTTTTGATCTGATTCCTCTTCAAATAGATGCAACAATGTTTGTTTTATCACCAAAAAAAAAATCAGCACAAAATTTAGAGGTCTGGAACCAATTAAAATTAGTGCTCAAAGTAGGTTAACTGTTAAGGCTGAGTCCCTGCGAGTCTGAATTTTGACAGCCCGCGGTCTGACACCCCGGCTCATGGTCTGACCACCAGCTTCCGTCTTCAACCTCCGACAAGTTTCATAAATTCATCAACACGTGGCCATGGGCGTGGCAATGCCTCCGGAACTCCGTTCCTTCACCGTGAAGCTCTGTTTGGGGTCTAAACCACTGTCATTGGCCCCCACTACTCATGTTGTCGCCTTTCCCGACCATTAGGACATCAAAATTGCTACCTCCTCTGATTTTCCTCTCTCTTCTCTCCCTCCCACTCTCAAGCTCTCATCCCTCACGAGCTCCAGGCGACTCCAAGGATCCTCGTCATCCCTGTGGTCGGTTTTTGAAGGAGAAGGTTTCCCCGAGCTCAACCAAATCCTCCCCGAGTTGCAAGGATGGCCGGAGGGTGAAGCTTCATGTTCTTCTTCCCCAACTCCAATGAACTCTCTTCCTCCCCAAGCTCATCAAGGTCGGCGTGTTGCTCCAGGACCTCCCCAACCTCGTTTGCCTCGTCCGAGACTTCATTACAGCAAGGTATTGCCTCTCACAATGTTCACATTTCATTCCCCTTCTATTTCTTCGCCAGCAACACCAATTTCTTCCTGCCGATGAGCTTGCAGCGGTTTGACCGCGACCTCGGGCTGGTCTGACCGTGTGCGTCCAGAGACCTTGAGTTTTTCGACCTCCCGGTGGTCTGACCGCGACCCTTGGTGGTCTGACCGTGACCCCGGGCGGTCCAATCGTCAAAAAACCCTGATCTAACTATGTGCGTCCAGAGAAGATCGAAACATTTGACTCCTGGGCGGTCTGCCTAGGTTCTCTCATGATCTGACCGCAGTATTGGGCGGTCTAACCACCACTTTTCCCGGTCTACCCGTCACATCCTTAGGTACTTCTCTGGTGGGATCCTTTATCAAATTAAAGTTCTAGCCAAGGACATGTCGTTTCTTGATTGGCTAGACACGACGGTATATGAAGCTTGCGGCAACATCAACACCGGTGTATCCTTTGGATTTCAAGTAGGCAATTTGTTCCATAATCTCATCTACTTCTGCTTTCTTCTCAGGGGGGGGGGGGCTTTCTGACCACTCAGGTTGTGATACGGGTACCTCGGCGTCGAATTCAGACAGAGGTGGGGCATGGTTTCCGTGATAAAACCAGTCAGCATGTCATCCCTTGTTAGTGGAGGGAAGAGGGACTTCGATATATTTAGATTTATTCCTTAGTTGAAATCCAGCACCACCAATAACATTGTTGCTATTGGATTTAAGAACAAACAGCTCTTTGAAAAGCTCGAAATGAGGTGCAATACCCAGGAAGACCTCACATAAATGGACAAAGATAGAAATGCGAAGAATGGAATTAGGGTTCAGATTGACTAGGTTAATCCTATAAAAGAAGAGAAGCCCACGGAAGAAATTAGAGCACGACATCCCAAATCAACGATAGAAAAAGGGGGCAAAAACAGTAACATGATCAATGGGTTGTTGGGGAAATCTCTGACGTTTGGTCTTGATCCAAACCACAGTTTGCTGATCCTGGATGACCCCATCGATCACGAGATGGTTAAGCTTTTCTACATCCATGGAAGAGATTGGAAACTCTGATCCCTACGGGGATGTCTAGAGACGGATCATCTTCCATGTGCACGGGAGAAGTTTTCCCCTTCGTGGATGCCTTCGAGGATTGACAAGTACGCTTGGGAGCCATGGGGATGGAGTCATGGCAGCGGTGAAGGAACTTCATGCGAGGAAATGGAGTAGGAATCGATGGCGGCAGTGGATGTCGTGGTACGGATCTAGGCTAGAGCAGAGCTAGCTCGAGGAGTAAAAGAAGCCGAGGAGTCGATGTGTTTTGCACGTGACATTATACATACCCTGTTTAACATAACTTAAGCCAATCAATGTTACTACCGCTAGTATTAGTGCGGCGGTCTTGTTGAGTATCATTAATTGCGAGGCGATATAACAGGTATATTAGTACCAGTGATTTATTATTCAAATCACTCGAATAATAGTAGCCTTACATTTTAGGGCTACAGTATAATTGTTGTTGGTGATTTGTTATTGAAATCACTCGGATAATGGTAGCACTAATCCTGGGGGCTACTACTTTCAACATCTTTGCGTATTAATATGGCGAAAGTGATAGAACCTATTTTTCTCCACTTAGAAATATGCTTATATTGAAAAGACTCAGAAGGAGTGATAGCACCAATCTTGGGGGCTACTGATTCAAGATCCTTGTTCAAATTACTCGGAGGGAGCGGCAGTACCAATTATGGGGCCACTTTTTCAATACTTTGTCATACCAGTTTTAACATATTCTGGCTCATAAGCTATTTTTCTTCAAATAACTTCTAAGTTGGGGGCTACGACTGGTTATGGGTATTTTATGATTTTAAAATATGAGATTTGGACTCACAAGGCCTTTCAAATGAAGTTTCAACACCTTCTGAGTCGGGGGCTATACTCGTAGAGTACGCTTGTTTAGGCGTTCATGAAGAAAGGAAGTTTTTGTCAGCATCAAGAGAAGCACTTTTCAATTTTGAGGACCATCAAGATAGTTTGAAGTTTTTTATTCAAAATTGGAAAGTTCTTGGGGGCTATTGTGAGACATGTATACCCAGGATACCCAACCACTCGGCTATATGACCAAGTGGGCCGGGACTCGATTACGAAGCCTCGAAGATTAAGGCCTAGATGATTATTACTCGGATATTAGTTTAAAGTAGGCGGCAAGTTAGAGTAATAGATATGGTTTGTGGATAGAATTAGATGTAACCGAATAATAGATTACCATGTAAACTGCTGCCCTTCGGCTATATAAGGAGGGCAGGGGGTCTTCGTAGATCATCAGAACTCGCATTGGGAAACCGTAACCCTAGTGTGAACCCCCGCAATACAAACACCAAACAGGACGTAGGGTTTTTATTCTTCGGGTGGCCTGAACCTGTATAAACCCTGTGTCCTGTGTCCATCGACTTTCATACTCATACGCATACCTAGATCTACTATCGAGATTACCTCTCGACAAATTCTTTTTGCATTGAAATCATAACTCATTGCAATTCATGTCTACCATGTTTCATGACATGTTCATCTCATTTCATGATCATTGCATAACATTACTTCAATGCATCATGATCATCTAGGGATCGGAGGGCAACGTGGGCGGTACAGAGGGTGATGCTGAACCAGAGGCAGTGAGTGGTCCTGCAGCTCAAGGCAAGCATCTATGCGTATCTCAAACTATTTTGGATGAGTCTAAATGAATGTGCTTGAGTCAATTGACCTATTGCATTAGTTGGGTACTAAGTTAATTGTCGAATCCTACTTGTTGCATTACCTTCCTTGCTTATTATTTTTACCTCTTATCCTTGTAACCAAGTTGGGTAGGTCCATATGTTGGGATAATTGGTAATTGCTTAGTGATGCTTTATCTTAATGCGGTAGAAGTCAAACGGTGGAAGGTCACCAGCATTCGCATGTCATAGGTGGATACTTGAGATCATTGACCATGTCATGCTAAAAATGTTAATGATGATTATAAACTAGATAGATGGGAAATCCTTGATTGTTTGTACATAAACCATGGCACATAACCATACATACCACATGCTGACATATGGGTAGGCAAGCCTCACTCGTTATCTAGCTACGACCATTTGGCTTGCGAGTTCAGGGGCTGAAGAAGCTGCTAGGGATGACCCTCGAGGACCTAGTGCGACCAACTCACCTTAACCAGACGTCTGGCAAATGATCGGAGTGTATTTGGAAGGGTTGTCACAATGAATTACTCCTTATGACCGACGGGTAGTATGGGCGGTGGTCTTTATGGCATGTGGGTTATGTTATACAACCCCTGCAGGGTGTAAAAATCAATTCGAATTGCGGCGGTCTCGGTTATGACCATGCCTTGGAGCGACTCCATTCATCATGATTATTTTCCCATAGGATGTGGTTTTGGGAGATGGAAAGCAATATGAACTACTAGTATTTACTTATGCAATGGGATTGTTTTCTATAAGTGATGTCCTTTAGCTTCACTTATGTTAAATAGGATTGCAAATATTCACTTGAAAAAACTAATGGCTTTTATGCACTTGTCATCCTACTTGCTTTATTCTTGTCCAAAGTCAAATGCATATTCTGTTGGTTGAGAGCTATATGACTCTCCGTGTAAGTCTTGCTGAGTACCTTCATACTCATGATGCTATTTATTAAATTTTGTAGGTGAGGACGAGTATGTTTATGGCTACTTCTATCCCGCTACCGGTGGGGGTGAAGCACAGGAGTAGTTGATGGTCGGGCATGTGATGCGGATTGTGTTCATGGTGGAACATCGTCGTCTTTTGTTTTCTAATTTCGCTACGTAAAACTCTTAAACAGGGATCAAACCCTTATAACTATGTCCTTGTTCATGCTAAGGTTGTTGTGCACTTAGCATGTGAGCTCTAAACTCCATTTTGATGTAAATATGACTAATGAAAAAGACTTGTAATGTAACTAGCAATGTGACCCACGCATTTGCGCGGCTAGATTTATGTATTTATATTGTTAATTTTTAATTAAAGATAACTATATTATTTTTTATATTAGTATTTAAAAATGTTTAAACTTCTATAATACTAACGTATTGTGAACATGTACTTCTAGATAAAAATATATCGAGAGGCTATTAAATATAAAAAATTATGGCTAAGTATATAAAAAAAAACTTAGATTGTTTTGATTGATCCATCGTGCTGCATGCAGACCAGCATCGTGGTTGGTCTCTAATGGTTACAATTTTGCATGTCTGACCAGCACTATCCTATGACCGACAAGATCACGAACGACCTACAATGGTGAGCCGGACCATTACTTTTTATATATAGTTCTCATCTTCTTTATTGGCCTAGAGAGTGGCCATCACTACCTATGTTCCTTCTCTGATATCCTCATACACCCTTCTAAGACAACCAAAACTTCATTCAGATATTCCCAATCATCGGTAAAATAGGCTAATCCTCAATCTCGAATGTAGAATCTTTGACTTCCACTCATGGATGGATTCCTTGCACATTAGTCTCAATCACCATGTGCTCATTCAAAGTGATTGATCTAGTTTGCATGTTATTGCCGTGGCATTTGTTTGTTGCCTTGAAATCTACATCAAAATTTGGTGGCTTCCCACTTATTGGTGGCAGTGGCATGCTCCTCCCAATCTTCTGCATGTGCATATCTGAAAATTTTAGTACTCGTAACAATCTAGGTCATCATTTCTCAACATACAGATTTGATTGACATGATGTAGTGTGAGAGGTGCAAACATATGGTCAACTAACAGGCATCCAGGAGGTGACGCACATCTTTCCATGAGTTAGCAAGATATTGGCCATAATGCACAGTTTCTGGACACTATTGTGTGGCATGAAAAGGTGTCTCACAATGGTATTGACCAAGGGCGCTTAAATGTAAGAGCGAGGCAGGATGATGTGTAGTCATGCAGGCCAATCGGTCGACGACTTGCTAGTTGCCTAAGCATGCTGATGGGTACTCTTGGTGTGAATCACATGCAGCACAACTGTAGATCAGCATAGTCGTATGGGTCATCATTCGGTGGTTGATGTTATGCCGTGAATATCCATTCCTGGCGATCACTGTTTATCATGTAGACCTTCATCTTGTCCCGCTACCCTCCATGCTCCATGAACCGGGACGTCCTGTGCGATTGCCTCCGTCGCTACTTCCTAGCACGCTATTTCTAATCTTTTTTTTCGTATACCTTGTTTGCACTGTAAGTAATGCACATGAGCATATAGGATCTCTTTTTTATTCTTTTTTCTGCCAGATTCTCTTTTCTTATCTCCCTAAAAATCAACGGTTCAATTGATATATTTGTATCAAAAATAGGATTCTATCCGTTGTAATACATCTTTATCTAATATAAATTATGTTGCTATTACATACGTAAGTCAGATCTGACCAAGCTTTGTTATTTAAATAGTATATACAGAAAGGATTTCTTTTTGTTAGTTTAGGAAGTATAAAAAAAACTCCACTATAGATTGCATGTTGTATATTCCAATGGCGGTGGTTTTTTCTTTCCAAATCTGAATTCCCGTGTTCCATATTCCTACGGTGGTGTAGGTTCATGGTTTTTTCTTTTTAACTTTAGTTTCTCTTATGGACTCTACGTATTAATCTAGTGCGTCCAATCTTTATAAAATCTAACGGACTATAATTTTTCTTTTTTGTGATTAACGTGAGAATTTTTTGACCTTGAGAGCGAACGTGGTGGCTCCTTTTTCTCTTCAAATAAGAATATAATAGATAGATATATTACTTTTGCTCTCTCGTTAATTCTTGTGATGAGGATGGTTACAAATGTGTCTTAGCGGTATGCACATTGATCTTGGGTGTTATTGTGCATGACGGGGAATACCGGAGTTACACATATTATGATCGAATATTGTTGTGTTGCTTGCTTAGAATGGGCTGTGACGGGTGGTGTGTCAAGTGGTTGACGCGTGTTAATATTCATCCTATAGTTAACCAATATATTTGGTCATAATGTATGTAATTTGGAAGGCTCGTCTACAACGACATCAAGATTTAGCTACACGGCTCTTTCTCAAGCTGCACCATCACTATATGCCCAGCACTTCATGCCCTTCTCAAGCCAGTGCTCGAATACTCCAACTTTCTTACTCTTCACAGTGGCAAGCCAATGTATTGAGTATATAATGCGTTCTCATAGGGTCATTGCAAGCCGATGCATAAATACTCTGACTTTGGATATACATGATATGCATCGGCTCCGTCCCCTTAGACAAAAATAAGGTTGAAACTGCATTCTTGATCATATGACGCCTCTCACAGGATAAGAGATGTCCAATCCAAATAATCATCAATCCATGGCTTCTATTCTGACTACCCGATGCCCTCCCCCCCCCCCCCCCCCCCTGAGTTTGATTATAATTGGATTCATCCCATGTACATGAAGCAATATAAGCTGCAGTGCAGCCTCCTGGTATACTCCTGTGTACACTTTGCAAGAAGACTAAAAGTTAACTCCAGGGAGACCTGTCATGCGCAAATACTACTAGTAAAGCAACTCTGCACATTGCTTTGCTATAGCCAGCCAATCATCTGATATAATTTCCCAGCATTTTAAACCCTCTCTTTTGACTGAATATATTACCAGCAAGTCATCGACTCCTAACCCTGTCACTGTCATCATTGCAACTCAGCCGACGGTTGCCTCAGAAAGAAACAAACACCCTTACCACGATCATGCAATCAAATCTCGTTCTTCGCGTTCCTTTGACTCTTGTGCTCGCTAGCGAGATGATTCATGCATCACAAGGCTACCTTGCAGTCATATGTACCCCGGATACTTTCATACCAGTTGATCTACGTGATCAACGTAATCATCGTACTCTATGCTGCTTTCTTTGCTCTTCATGCATGAACCCCAAGATTTATGTTTTTTTAGCCGGCCAATGGAGCAGGGAGCAATCAGAGCGCCAACAATGAATTGCAGGCCAAAGACTTGAAGTAAGCTGAAGAACTTAAAATTAATCTTTGATGAGTCCGTGCTTCAACTGGCAAGTAACGCCAAGCCCCTCATTGTTTCAACTGCCAAGAGACTTAATCGCCTTTGGATACTTGTGCAGAACGTTTGTATTGATGAGAACTTCATGTTTCCAAGTCCGATGCTGCTTGGCCGATGCATCTAGCACGTGTTCTTGATGACTAGTATCGGCCAAGCCGTTCATGCCATTGTGCATTGATGGCTTGCCTCACACTCAAGTCCGATGGTCGGTGGTAATATTGCAGCTTTCCATCGAACGCCTGATGATGTGCCGTCTTGATTCCCGATCATAAGAGTTCCTGTTTGGCAGCGAGTAGGGTAATGAAAATGATGCAAGATGTCCTCTTCTGTTGTAACCACCATCGGCTTCTGAAAAGTATGTTAACCGACTCTCTGACTCTCTGTGCCCCCAAAACAATTTATCACCAGTGGTCTGATACTAAAACCGATCATCATCAAACCCTAGGAATCGGCTCCAGCTATATAAGTTGTTCATTCTTGCACCATTGCAACGTAACCGAAAAAAAACTCCAAGCATGAGCTGATGCCCCACCTCTGTCTTTTTTTACCAATAATAATACCAGAAAGCTGAACCCCTTTCGAACCCCTGCATGTATTTTTAACTGATCTCCTTTTTCAAGCATTAAAATTTACTTTGTCAGCTTCTGTAATCTGGATGGTCTGGTTTACTACACCTTATGTTTCTGAATTAACTTGGGAAAATTCCAGGCAATTCATGAAGATTACCAAAATTGCCATCCATCTGCTGATGCCCCACCTCTGTGCAATAGGTCTTTCTGTTGCAACAAAACTGCAGAATGGTGGTAATATGTGACTATATTGCAATGAATTAATTGTGTTGCAGTATAGCTGGTTGTGTTGCAACAGAAAGGTGGTACTGCAACCATTGTAAGATTTGTGTTGCCATTGGTAGGGAGTATTACAATGGCACAATCGAGTTGCATTATTATTCTGGTCATTGCTATAAGGTCGTGCTATAGCAACCAAATTTGGTTTTGTTGCTTTTGCTCGGCAATATTGCAACATGTTATTTGGGTTACAAATATCTTCTTAGTGATGCAATAGGTAAATGGATATTGCATCGAGTATCAGCGAGTGGAACCAATAGCATGTTTGTATTACAACGCGTTTCTGTCATGTTAATAATGTTCATATTGCATCGAGTATTGGCTATCTGTCCACCTGCAAAAAAAACAACATAATTAACGCTAGAAGCCACAAGAAAAATAATAGCTAAGGCAAGGTTCGATCTCACAACCTTCAGCCTAGCGGCCTAAGAAATAAAGCCACAAACCAGTGAGACTAAAGCGGATTAGTGATTTGTATAGTCCAAAATCTTCTTTATATGAGGAAACAGGGGCACCAGTTAATC
This sequence comes from Eleusine indica, assembly GCA_030378355.1. NCBI lineage: Eukaryota > Viridiplantae > Streptophyta > Magnoliopsida > Poales > Poaceae > Eleusine > Eleusine indica. The sequence goes on from CM059500.1 coordinate 36,166,585, forward strand.
TTACTCTTTAATATGCAAGGTAACTGAGTATCTTGATCAATATTTATTTTCATTATCGTCATGAGCCGGAGAATTTTGCATCTATAGTTTATACGAGGATTTGTGTTGCATATTGTCTTCGGCCAAGGCCGGCGCCCAGGGGAACGTCGTCATCGATCGTCTAGGGCCAACGATCAGGGGCACACTGTCGATCATCGATTGTGAAGGCCGGAACTTGATCCCGTGATCCATTTGCCTTTATACGCTGATCAATCTACTCATGTACGCTTAGAGGAGCTGAAGGGTTGAGCACTTGATCCCGTGATCCGTTTGCCTTTTTAATCAATCAGCAGGTATCTAATTCTTGTAATTTCTTAGTGCTAGGTTATCATACCTACATTAGCACTTATTTTTGCAGATTTGGAATTAGTCAATTCTCTGTTGTTTCATTTGATCATTAAGCAGAATATTTAATGTTGTCACAAGAGGATGATAGGAGTTGGATGTGCTTGCCTTGTACGTCAGATGAGTGGCAAAAGAATGTCCAAAAATATTTGGAAGACACATTTTGTGGCATATCGAGAGGTGGAACTGCTATGTGCCCATGTGATAGATGTGAATGCATGTCATCAAGAACGCAGTTTGAGATTCAGAGTCATTTGTTTTCTAGAGGGTTTGGTGAAAGCTTCATCATGGAAGTGCAAAGTTTAGATGAGGGTGTCAATGATGATGAAGGTACACCTCCTAATGAAGGATTAATCAATCAAGATGCACCAACTGATGTAGGAGTACACAACGACGATGAAGCCACGCCACCTGATTTGGGGTCCATAATGATGAAGAAGGTGCACCAAGTAATGACCGTGTTGGCACTAATGATTTGATTAGATCACTTATCAGAGGCACTACACATGGAGAGATCATAGATAGTGACAATGAACAGCTGAATAGCAGTGACAATGAACAGCCAAATGAGCATGCCAAAATATTCTTCAAATTATTAAAGGAAGCAGAAAAGGAATTGTATCCCAGTTGCAAAGAGGCTACTAAGGTTTCATTTATTATGAAACTTTTTCAGATTAAGTGCCTATACAGTATTAGTAAAATTGCAATGGATGCCATTCTTAAACTGTTCTCATGCGTTCTCCCTCCAGGCCATTGTATTCCAGACGCAATGGATAAAGTGCAAAGGGTGGTTTGAGATCTAGGTTTGCACTATGTAAAGATACACGCTTCCAAGAATGATTGTGTGTTATTTTGGAAGGAAAATGCAAAGCTGGATACCTGTCCCACGTGTCAAGAGTCTAGGTGGAAAACTCTAGATAATAGTGCTGACAAGGGCGATGAGGCTGGTGGTGAAGATAGTAACAGGCGTTTGCCATGTAAAATCCTACGCTACTTTCATCTTATTCCTCAGCTGCAAAGGTTACATATGTCAGAGATGACATCTTCTGAAATGCGATTGCATAAGGATAACAAACCCAAAGATGGCAAAATGTGTCACCCCACTGACTCGAAGGCATGGAAGCATGTCGATAAAACTTATGATTGGTTTGCATCAGATGCGCGTAATATTAGGCTAGGTCTTGCTTCTGGTGGCTTTAATCCATTTGGGATGCAAAATGTTACATACACCACATGGCATGTAGTCCTAATACCTTACAATATGCCTCCTTGGTTATGTCAGAAACAACCTTACTGGATATTGTCATTGTTGATACCTGGTCCAAAATCTCCTGGAATGGATATTGATGTATATTTGAGGCCTCTTATTGAGGAGCTGAAGGTGCTTTAGGAAAAGGGTGTTGAAACATGGGATGCAAAGGATAAGAAGAATTTTAAATTACATGTTATGGTTCTATGGACAATTAATGGCTTTCTTGCTTATGCGATGCATTCTGGTTGGAGCACAAAAGGTAAATTTGCATGTCCATACTGCCTAAGGGTACATAATATTTGTGGTTGAAATTTGGGTCGAAGCACTACTACGTGGGCCACCGATGTTTTTTCCCCATGACAATCCATGGCGCATGAATAGGATCAGCTTCAACAACCAGGTCAAAACCAGAGAGGCACCAGTACCACTGACTGGTGAACATGTATTAGATCAGTATCAAAGTTTTGATCAAGTGAGATTTGGAAAGACCACATCGAGAAAGAGAAAGCGTGATGAAGACCAAAGATGGCACAATTGGAGAAAGAAGAGTATATTTTTTTGAGCTCCTGTGCTGGTCTTCTTTATTCATTAGGCATAATTTGGACGTCATGCACATTGAGAAAAACATATGCGAGAGCATATTTGCTACTTTGCTTCAAATTAAAGGTAAATCAAAGGAAAGTGAGAAGGCCCGGCTTGACATGCAACAACTAGGGATACGGCAAGATCAGCATCCTGTGATTGAGAATGATAAATATACCTTGCCAGTGGCCTTGTATTTTTTAAAGAAAAAATGACAAGAAAATATTATGCCAGTTTGTACATGGAGTAAGGTTTCTGGACTCAAAACTCATGACTATCATGTTATTCTTCAGAAACTATTACCCTTAGTGATCCAAAAGATATTGCCAGAAAGAGTTATTGTTGCATTGATTCAACTTAGTACCTTCTTCAATGAACTATTTTCTAAGGAGCTGGTGGAAGAACAAATTCATAGGCTTAGCAGTTCAATTAAGGAGGCTCTTTGTCGGCTTGAGATGATATTCTCACCTTCGTTTTTGATATCATGATGCATTTGCCAGCTCATCTAGCTGATGAGGCTAAACTTGGAGGACCCGCGTGTTATAGCTGGATGTATCCAGTGGAGAGGTACCTACATATTGTCAAAGGATATGTGAGGAGCAAGGCACATCCTGAAGGATTAATAGTCGAGGGATACATAGCCGAGGAGTGTCTTACATTTTGCTCCAGATTCTTGGACATGGACACCAAACTGAATCAGGCTGATCGCCATGAAAGTACAGTTGTGAATGAGTCACCATGTGGTCTCAGCATATTTGCCGAAATGGATTTCAAGAAGAGAGGTCAGAATATCGAGATCATTCATGCAGATGAGATGTGAAAGGTGAGATATTACATAATTAGTAGCTGTGATGAAGCCAGACCATGGGTCAAGTAAGTTGCAATATCCAATCGCTAATTTATGTTTGTTATATTTATTTGTGGCATCGATTAGCTAATATTTTTATTTGTAATAATGTAGTGAGCATATGGAAGAACACAAAAATATGGTACAAGGAATACAAATAAACGCCACCAGGAGCAATTTTTAAGGTGGTTTGAGGGCAAGGTTAGTACTAATTGTTTTGATATGTGTGGACACTTGAGCTCGTTTTTGAAATTAATTAATATATGAAGTTTTGTTATTAAACCGTGTGTCTGCAAATCACACAACTACATCAGAAAGGGGAAGTAAGTGATATGTTGTATTCTCTTGCTCAAGGTCCAAACCATCGAGCTCGTGTTTTCAATCGATGCCACATAAATAATTCGCTATTTCGAATGACTGCCATTGAGAGAAGCCTCACAACACAAAACAGTGGTGTCCTTGTGAGGGGTGATGATACTACAGGCAACATGAACTGGTATGGAGTGATCAACAAAATGTTGTCACTGGATTTCCCTTGGCAAAAATAAGAAGTATTATTTCAGTGTGTCTGGTACGATGTACCAGCTATCACTACCAGCAGAAGCAGAGGATACAATAGGGATAAATTTGGTATTATTGATATCGACACTACTCGGTTCCGGTATTCCACCGAACCTTACATTCTGGCGACTCAGGCTGAACCTATGTTTTATGTCAAACATGTGAACAAGACAGGATGGAGCAGTGTTGTCGTGATGAAACCAAGAAATTTGTTTGCCATACCAGAAGCTGAAAATGAGGCTGACATTGATGTTGATTCAATCGATTTGGGAATCCAAGACATGAATTTATTTGGCGGACAAGAGGACATGTCAAATTGGACAAGATCGGACATGGAAGGCATAACCAGGGATGCCTCTATTATTCAGCTGGTGCATGTCGCTGTTGTTCCTGAACAAGATGATGAGGCCTTTCTTGATGACGACGATGATGAGGAAGATGACACATATATTAACAATGGAGTTGTAGCACCTCTTGCTTCTGTCGTAGAAAGCCAGGAAGATGATTTCTTTGTTTGATTTATACGGTTACTCTATTATCATCGACAATGTGTTAAGTAAACAATGTCCTTTTGTTTTGTGTGCAATTCAATCATATTCATTGAGTGATGTCTGACTTATTCATTTGCTACCAACAGCTGGGATGGAGTCATAGTGCAAACAAAATCAATATGATATGTAAATGTTTATTAGTAATTTAGGAAAAATTATCAACTAATTTGTACAGCATATTCACCTGATTTGCTGAAGATGTATTATATATTATATAGTACCAAGAAATATTCTAAAAACATCTTTCAGAGAATATTGCAGAGGCATTCAATATATAACACTGACTTCATCCATGCCTCAACATCTAAAAATCATCCCTATGACCAAAATAACAGACAGGTTTCCATTACATATGTTATTTATTAAAACTAACTTAAGTCATCACCTGACTTCAGTCATCATTCCATCCCTAATACCAAAATAACACTGAGGCATAGATTACATAAGTTCCATGAAACCAAGTCACAGTTTCACTCCTCTCATCTTCATGCTCGCAATACACTTGGGCTTGAACGCAAGACGAAGCTTCTCCACCATAGCCCTGATCTGAAATTGTAAAAGGGGTTGAATATAGCATATCGATATCAGTTAGGATTAGTTAAGGAAATGACGATCACCTGATCGGAAGACAGAACCTCAACATCGCCTTCATCTTTATTGTCTTCAGTGAAAAAAACCCAGCCCTTCACCTTTTCCAGTTGAAATTCACAAATGATTCCATGCTACATAAACATGAAAACAGACTTGATCATTCACACAAGTATGGTAGCACATGTAACAATGGGGGAATATGCATGTAGTCTAGGTTCTTTTGTATATTGAAAGGTCTCAAACTTATAAGTCTGGGCTAATGAGCAACATATGAACCTATTATGTATATTGAAAGATCACAAACATACAAGTCTAGCCTATAGTTAGCAATAATAGTTATCAATTTTAAAATTATGAACCTTAGATAATTAGGAACCTCTTGCATACAGTATAGGCTAATTATGAACCTTGGATAATTAGGAACCTCTTGCATCAATTTTAAAATATAAATCTTGCTTATAGACGCTAATTAGGCTAATTAGGATTAATAGTTATCATCATACATGACAAATTATAGGTTCCATTAATAATTGAAGTTCATCGGACTATGCCTAGACAGAATATAGGCAATTAGGAACCTCTTGCACAAAATATAGGCTAATTAGCAAAATATGAACCTATTATGTATATTAATATAAACCTATTAACAACAGTTATCAATTTAATTATATGCAAAAGGTTCCATTAATTAGGAACCTCTTGCATACAATATAGGCTAATTAGCAAAATATGTACCTATTATGTAGATGGAAACATAACAAACATACAAGTCTAGCCTATAGTTAGCAATAACAGTTATCAATTTAAAAGTTATGAACCTTGCATGATTAGGAACCTATTAATGACAGTTAAAACAAAAAAAACTAGGAATTTTTAGTGTAAGTAGCAGATAGCTAAATAAATCTAGTTGCAGCATTGTCCATGCTAAGTGTCTTTTAATGCCCCACAATCTTTGATCATTAGTAACATATTATTTTATAATCAACCTCTTTGCATGACAGTTCGGCTATGAGTCTATGTCCCTTCTTTGTTTTCTTGTTCTCCTCATTGTAGCCCATTGTGTTTGATATCCACAAAAAGTCAAACACAATTAATTACACTTGAGTACAAAACAAAGCACTAATTGAGCATACTCAATCACATGAAATCCAATAATCATTGATGCAAAACAACAATAGCCAACACTCACTTGTCTATTTTTGTTGCCGGCAGAGGATGGGGCTAGTCCCTTCCCTTTATCGTTGCCGGCAACAGAGGATGGTGGCAGATCGGGGATGGTCGGGTTGATGTCATCGTCGACTTCATTGGTGCGGGAGCTGACGATGCGGCGGCGGCGGGTGGAGAACGCCGGCCCCAAAGTTGAAGGAGGAGCCACTGCGCCGCCCGTTGCAGCCAAGGTCTAGCGTCACGTTCCCCTGGTGGACGAGCAGCCACGGGACAGCCACTGGCCGTGGACTCAGAGTGGCCGTCGCAGGTTGTCGACATGGAGTGGTCGTGGCGGATTGCCGAGGCAGGAGCAGGACTGCGTGAGAATCAGTCGGCCACATCTCGCAGCTGAGACTAATGCACGTGGCTTCCAGGTCGACGCGCCATCGTCGGCGACGGGTCCAGGGGTGGTGGTTGCAGGGAGTGGGAAGGGATTGCGATAGACACATTGGTGGGGAGGGAATGTGCAGAGGCAGGTGCTGGTTCGGTTGCGATGGAGGAGGGGATATGGATGGTTTTGATGGGCTATTATAGGGAACACCACGGGACAAGGTTTCCATCTGAGTGCACACCTTTCCCATCTACAGTACCACTGATATGTAGGGCCCACACGATCTATGAAGTGGAAACGACATCGCAGAATATTGCGTTCGCAAAAAGATCTATAGTAATTGTAGGGCCCACATGATCTATGAAGTGGAATTGACAGAGTAGAATATTGTCTTTCTAGCCTCTTCCCCCAAACCGTCACATCACGGCGGGTTTATCTTGCCTTCCTTCGTTCTCCGCCGGCGGCTGGCCTTCTTCCCTTCCCATCGCCGGAGTTCCAGAATTTTTCCTCCTCCCCCACCTGAGTGTGACTATGCGGCGTCGGTTTCGTGACGCAAGAGGTCGCTTCTCACGACGTCTGCCGACGACCTCGGGGACATCGCCGAGTCGCGGCGCTTCATCTTCTAGGGGATGCGATGGACAGACTCCAATGGTCCATTGTTCGGCCACCATGGACGTGTTACCTTGCTCTCAAGCAAGAATATCCACGGCATCGACCCGAGGCGATGGGCCTGAAGGCAGCGCCGCCGCATGCAAGAAAGAAGAAATGGCACCAAGAAGCGCCACCGCTCCCCACATCTCGAAGGAAGGAGATGCACTGGGCGCGTCAGTAGGAGGAACCAGTTACCCGAAGAGCCAATCCCGGCCAGCATCTCAATATATATTTATAGTCATATGCATATGGATTAGATTAAGATTGTGAACTCTGTTTCTTGATTCGGTATTGTAGCATCGCAAACGCGGCCGCCGCGTGGAGTGGGATGTCGATGCTTGTGCATCCGATGCTGGAGAAGGCTGCAACGTCTGGGATTGCAATGTCGATTCGGTCAATGTTGGAGGAGGCCACCTCGGTTGGGATCCATGGTGCCCCGGCGTCAATGCAAGATCTGCTTCTGTTTTGACTCTGGAACTGGTACCGGTACCGACTTCGCACCACGAGGTCATCTTCTTCAAGGATCGGTATCCCATCATCCATATGACTGTCACTTGTGACGCAGTTGTGGTGGAGCAGTTCATCCAAGAAATCTGAGGTACCCCCCTTGCAAAACGGTTGGTCGTCGGGTTAGACACAGAGTGGATTATACTTACCAATGACAGCGGGTTCAAGACCGCATTGTTGCAATTGTGCGTTAGGCCACGTTGCCTTGTGTTTTAGGTGCTCCATGTCGGCTACAAGCTCCTTGATGTCCTGATCAAGTTTCTCATAGAGGAAGACCACGTCTTTGTCAGAGCTCATATATCCAATAATGTCGAATGCTTAGAGAAGGACTGCCGCATCATGATTACTAATCTGAAAGACCTTCAACTGATTGTACCTCAGGTTGATGAGTGTAGAATGCTTGGCAGAGATGGTAAGAGGACAGCACTGGAGAAGTTGGGAGCTCATGTACTACAGCTCCCTCTCAAATAAAATTATAGATTCGATCATACTCTTTGGGGTTGGAGGTATTTGGAAGCCTGGCAAGTTAATTATGCCACCCAAGATGCATTTCTGTCGTTTGAGATTGCAAATCAACTTATGCTCAAGCATGGTTACCGGTTTATGTAAACAAAAATTTAGAATTGTGTGTAATGTCATGCTAGTGATGCTTTTGTGTGCAAGACTTGTGCTTGTGCCTGATGGACAACTAATGCAATGTTTAGTGATGCTTTTGAGTGCAATCCTTGTCCTTGTACCCTATGCTTTAAGCAGAAACATATATTTTCCTCTGTTGAATGGTTCTTGTGTTCTTGAGTCCCATAATTTTGTCAGTATCTCTTTAGGGAAAACTAGTACATTGCTCGTGCAAACGCTATGCTAATATTCATAAATTATACAGCCGAAAGACACTAATAACCCTCTGACTTTTTGTGTATGTCGTGCAACACGGTTACCTATTGATATAGACAAAATTTGATGGGTCCAAGAAAAATAATCCGAAATATCTACCTACAACCAATTTTCCACTCAATACGTACATATTGTGTGGCACATTGATTTGCATGAAAAACAGGCTAAAATGAGGTTGAAACCACTCCTTGGGCCAACCCGTGCCAAATCCGGGGTTCCAATATGCATTGGTTGAGCCATGACGTCGTTTTGCATGAAAAACAGGTCAAAATGAGGGTGAAACCACTTCCTAGGTGAACCTGTGTCAAATCCGGGGTTCCGATATGCATCAAGTGGGCCATGATGTCGTTTTGCATGAAAACAGATCAAAATGAGGGTGAAACAACTTCCTGGGCGAACCCATGAAAAAATCCGGTGTTCCGATATGCAACAGGTGAGCCATCATGTTGATTTGCATTAAAAACAGGTTAAAATGAGGGTGAAACTAATTCCTGTGCCAACCCGTGACAAAAATTTTCAGTTGAAGTCACATTGTCAACGAAAAGCTAAGTTTAAATTTCTCAAATTCAAAATTCAAATTTTGTAAATGATCTCGGATGAAGAAACTCCAAAAATGAAAGTTGTAGATCTCGAGAAATTATAAAACTTTGTAGTTCATAAAATTCCCATTTGAAATCATATTTCTAAGGCGATAGTAAGGATATTCGCAAAATCTATATCTCACGTATAGTTTCATGAAACTAAGACAGAGGGAGATATAAGATTTGCGAACGACGTTATTACCACTATGTTATATGATGAAATGACCAAAATAAAAGCTATAGATCTCGAAAAAAATTATGGAAGTTTGTAGTATTCAAATTTTCCATTTGAAGTTACATTGTCAACAAAAGGCTAAGTTTAAATTTCTCAAATTCAAAATTCAAATTTTGTAAATACCTCGGATGAAGAAACTACAAAAATGAAAGTTGTAGCTCTCAAAAAATTAGGAAACTTTGTAGTTCACAAAATTTCCATTTGAAGTAATATTTGTAAGGCGAAAAATTAAGTTTAGATTTCTTAAATTCAAAATTGAAATAATAAGAAGATCTGGGTGGTCCACCTGTAGGAGACTAAAACATGTTACTGGGTAGTCACCACCACCAAAATCGATCGTGCGCGCTAAACCTCCCACGCCCACCACCAAAATTTTTGCTATTGTGGGTTATATCCCTTTCTAACCTATTCGGAACGTGGGACTACATACCCACAAAGGGCGCAGCCGCCATCGCACCAGCCGCTAGTGCCAGTTAGGGTTCGTCGAGTTCCACCAAGGTGACGAAGATGACCACCCGTCTAGAGGCGGTGACGAGGCCAGCGGCATCCGGGACACCATCCTCATCGACCAAGCCTACTTCTACGACAGAGATGGGACATGTGTCCTTCACACCAATGCCAACGCCAACGACTGAACCATCATCAGCGACGATGTTCAGGCCGACGGAGACTGTGTCCCTTAGTCGCACTGCTTTTGCGACCAGGCAGGCGTCAGATCCAGCAGCCACCATGTCTAGGCACAGTGTGACTGTGTCGCTCTTCTGGACTCCTTCGGCCAGGGAAGATACAAGTGATGGCAGTCAAGAAGATCCTGCAAGCCACCATCGAAGTTCGTCTCAGCTTCATACCGACGACAGGTAACACACACAATGCGTATCCCATTAATAATATGCACGTACATGTAGTGTGCTCCTTTATTATTTCCCAACATTTAGTATTTCGACATAAGAAGATATTGGTACAACTTTGTTTATGCAATGCTACTATAGTAATTACTTTGCTTAATTATGTTGGGAATATCTATGATGATCATCCATGTATAACAAATAGGATTTTTTTTAGTTTTAGAGGCCTAAAACTTACAACCACGTTCGGTCCATGGTAGTTGGTGCTTGCAAGAACTATTTTGTACTAGTATGTTGTATTATTTTTTTCCAAGGTTATGTACTATTAGTACTAGTAGAAAACTGTTAATGTATATACTATAAAAATAGGTTTTTTGTATGTACTAGATCATGATCTGATGGTTCAAATTGATGGCTGAAAGATCTCAAAATTTTTAGGCGCCTGAATAACTTATTTGCAAAAACCATGGCATCCAAACATGGCCTAAATGTCCAAGCATGAAATCGATTTAGGCTACAGTAGTAGACATTTATTTATGTGTTTCTGTGTCAACTTCAACTTTACATGTAGATAGGACAACACAAAGAAAGATTCGTGGACTCTGCATTTCAATTGCATTGGGGCTCCGCAGGGAGAAGATTTGTACCATTTTCAAGTAAACAAGAACGATCTCACATTTGGTAACTTATTAACAATGAAATCACAGTTGGGATATGGAGGCAGGGACTACATGTACTACAGGAGGAGATGTGGTAACTCTGTAGCAACACTAAGTAAGATCAATTATGATGTTGATGCAAATGTAATGGTAGAACACAATGCAGATGAGAGGGAGGTTAGATTAGTTTTGTCAAAGGAACAAGTAACAGAGATAAATGTGTCAATAACACCCATTAAAATGGCAAGAAATACATCAAATGAGGAAGAATTTGAAGGTGGGAGAATTGACGAATACAGTTGGCTTTCATATCTGCATCAAAATGAAGAGGGTTTTGGTAAGTTTTGTGGTTTCTAGTAGCTAAGGATTTTGCAATGCACTCATGACTCATATATAACCATGGGACTTTCGGAGCTAGGAGATAGATTCACAGAAGAGACAGTCGAGACGTACAAAAAATGGTTGAAGCTGGAAGGAAAACTTCATCAAATCAGTAAATCTAAATTCCTTCCCCAAATTGTTTACCAAATTATCATTTCTTCTGAAATTGTTTTTAACTTGCAAACATTACGATATTGTCTGCAGATGCATATCTCAACTTGCAAATTCCAAACCATGGTGGCAACCCAACACCACCTGCCCAGCGACCATCTCATGCTCGCCGTGAGCAGCAATAGGGGAATGGTAAGTAATGGTTACCATGATTTCATTTTGTTCACTTCAATTACCTATATGTACATTAATTTGTTTATGTTGTCATTAATTGCAAATTGTTTTGATGATTTAGGCCCTCAAGATAGGATTAAAGGAAAATATGGTACCTTGAAAGGGTACAAAGCAACAAACAAAAGAATCGAGCAGGGCAATCAGAAGCTAAAAGTTGATTCTCTAGACTTGGAGGTCGTGTAGGTGACAATGCACGCACCTTCACTGATGAAATAGTCATGTTTACAAGGAAAAGGGCACCACTCATTGGAGTTAGTGTGTGGAGAGATATCCACCGTGATGTAAACGATTCAATAGTATCTGATGTCTTGGTAAGTTTGTTATTTTTGCTTGTTCTGTAGCCATCTTATTTATGAAATATTTGATATAATGATATTTGTAGTTGCTATTTTGTAATAGGTAAAGTGGGACCTAGAGAATAATGATGACACAAAGGAAAAGATATGGACCATTTCTAACGAGCATTACAAAGGATGGTGATCAACTTTTAGTGCTACGTACAGGGTATACAATAGCTATCATGATAGAATGAGGCGTAAGCCTGAAGATTTAGACATTGCTGAATGGCATTACCTGGTGAAGTATTTGGCAATGAAAAATTCAAGGTTTGATGACATTAACTCTATTCTTGTGAATTGCACTTTATCATATAAACTGCTATGTTCCTGCAATGTAGTAATTCTTGAAACCACTTCATTTTTTTGCAGCATATAAGCTCCAAGAATTTCTAAAATAGACAACAGAAAAAGACACAACATCTGACAGGGTCCAAACCATTTTCTTAGTATAGCTATGAGCAGGTAATAACTCGAGAAGCACACGTACATGCTCTGATTACTTGAGGAATTATTAATTTTGAACTATTTTTGCCAAATTAGAGAACAATCTGACAGGGTCCAAACCATTTTCTTGTAGTCAAACTAAAAATGCAATCAAATGTTGTTGGGAACAAAGTTGCAAAGGTGGTTGCTGCAACAAACATGCAGCAAGAAAATGAAATTAGTACAGAAAGTGAAGAATCATCACCTCAGGTAGTATACTGCTATAGTTATTTAATTGATAGTATATGCACTAAGGTTTTCCCCCAACTTATTGATTCATAGGTTAACCCAGTATGCAACCTGCCGCAACCTCAGGTCGCACCTAGGCCACCTACAGCTGGTACTCGCAGTACTAGAAGTATTGGGGTGAATAGCGGCGTTGTTCCTTCACAAGATACCAATGAAATGCATGGGCTAAATATACCACTTTATGACAACTGCAGGAAAAAGCGTCAAGGAAACGACAAAACAAAAAGAATCAGACAAAAGACAAAAAAATTACCAGAGCTGAAGTGCACCCACGAACTAGACAAAAGACAAATAAGTCAACACTTTGTTTCAACTCAGGTTCATGGACACTTATTTTTTTTTCATTTTGTCTACTGCCATGCACTTGAGTTTAGGTCATTTACTTTATTGTCAAATAAGCAAATTTGTAGTTTCCTTAACATCACAATGTCATTTATTATTTTCAGGTCAAAGCTACAGTTCGAGTGGTGTGCATGAGTGAAGGGATCTCAGTGTGAAGACAACCATTGCTGCAGCGCTACATATTTTAGTTTCTCACTTAATTTGCTGTGTTGAAATAATTATATCTTGGATACACTATGTCTGTCTTTGAGTACTTTAATTTGTGCATTGAAATTTGACAGTTTGTATGGTTTCATCAATGAATGAATGCTTCTAATTGATGGGTCTATACATGCATTATTATTATTGATCTTATATTGTTTCAAAATTAATGGCAAATCATTACGTAGCAATAGGTCGACCAACTTGTATCAACACCACATCAAGCATGGTAATACGTTCTCTAGCATATAGCAACAAAACATTAAAGTGGCAACAGAGTGGTGTGTTAAACCAACCAAATCTGAAGTGTGGCAATAGACTCATTGTAATACCCGGTTTAATAAGTAATGCTGTTTTGGGCCTTTGGTAGGGTAATTAAGGCCTAATTACAGCCCAATTGATGGGAGGGGAAAACTAAACAACCCTAATACCTAAACCCACGTCCCTGCCCTCCCACCCACGTCCTCCCCTATCCCCTTCGATCTTCTCTTCATCGAACAGAAACTAGAGTGCCGCCTCCTGTCTCCTTCCTCTCTAGGATCGACAATCTCCATCGCTTTTGGTCTCCTTCCAAGCTTGGGTAAGCAAAACGGTTGATGCTGGTACTCCCCATCAAATCCCTCTTCTATTCACCTCTCATCGTTGCTGAGGGATAGGAGATCTCAGTGCTAGATCAGCTCTGTCCATTAGGGCCTTAATCTCTTTGAAATTGTCTTTGCGATCTATTTTCTGGTACTCTGCATAGTGTAGGTTCTATCCAGTTTTCGAGACCCTTAGGTTTCAAATATCACCTTTGCTAGAAAAAGAAAGTTGTAGAGAATTTGTTTATCTTTCCAATGAGTATTTAAACGTAATTTTTGGCTGGGCATAACAGGAGTTATGCCTCTCTAAATGTCACTGTCGAAATTTTTGTCTTTCATCAGTTTCAGTTTTGACAATCAGTGTTGTATGGATGTTTAAGATATCCTATAGACCGAATCTAGACTTCGGATTATGGAAGATTTTGTAGTAAATTTGTTAAACTTTCCATGGATTATTTAATCACTGTGTTTGAATGAATATTCAGTGAGATATGAATTTTTGAAGTTGACTGTCCTGCAGTACGATGATAGTTTACAGTCCTGTTTTATAAACTGTTTTACGACTAGTAGATGTTAAAATTAAATTTTGTCTTGAATACAATACTTGTAGTTTTTTTTGTGTAGATGATTGTAATGTATTTAGTTGCTACCATCCCCTTTATACTTTTAAAGTTATGAAAATATTAAATGGCAGTGCTGCTGAAAATTGGCTTTATGCTTGTTCTATACTATCTTTTGGCGGGCATGAGGAGACGTAGGATGTTGTACTCATGTTTGTTTATTATATATGTATGCATTGGTGCTGAGAATTGTGGTGCTCCTTCGGAGCGTGCTTAGCTCTCTATTGATCATTGATTGGTGAAGGCAAGTAAATGTAGTGCTTGTGGTCCTGCTTTAACTTTATTATTTGAATTGCCTTCACTAAATTTGAATAATTCACACTAGCCAGATAAATTGCTAAATGGAAATTTATCTGTATGTCTTGAATGTCATTTATCAAATTATGGATCCTATTTATTCGATTTCAATGCTGAAGTATATGATGAAGTGCATACATGACAATTTTGCATTTTTTGCACTTTCCATTGGATGCATAAGAAGACACCGTAGCCTGATGTTAGTGCGGTAAGTACCGGTACAGCAATGCACATTGAAATGAGCAATGTGGTTGCAGCTCTCACTTCTTTGTTGGGATTTGAGGGTAGAAGTGAAGTCATGCATTGCATTGCATCATTCGCATTTTGCATATGCATTGAAGTTCAACATTATGAAGTTACCAATGTTTTATCTCACCAATTGAAGTTATATTTTATCTCATATTATATTTTTGGTGTTGCTATTTAATTGGTTGCTTAACTAAACTGAGATTCAAATAATTTTGTTAAAGTCATTTACTTGTTGAGGTTTTTTTCATAAACCTCATGTGCTTCCATTTTCTTCTTCAGGTGCTTGAGTTTGATGGGCATGAGCGTGGGATGAAAAGTAGCAGCACATATCTTCACTTTCTACATGTTTCTAGTTGTTCTCTTAGATTCATAATAAATAACTTGTGATCCTCTTAGTTGGAGCCTATTGTTCATGTGGTAGAGCAATGCTTAAACTTAATAATATGATGAATAATGCTGCTGGATTTATGGATGCTAGAGTGGTGCTCTTATCGTTGAATGATCTTTTTATCAATATTGTAGATGCTTCTGCGTACTCTGTTATTAATTATTGTCCTGCTCTTTGGTTTATTGATCCCTTGCTAATTGTTGTAGTAGTGTAGTTATGGTAATACTCTGGAGTAATCTCTAGAGTGTTACACTCATTTACCTATAACAACCTAATCCATAGTGCGGTAATAGAGGGATCAACATATAGCAACCGACACATCTGTGTGGCAATAGAGGGTCCTAACTATAGAAACCAAATCTGTAACGTGGCAATAGAGGCGGCCTACCTATGGCAACCGCACCAGTCATGTGGCAATACATGTGCACTACCTATAGCCATCAAATCATAAATGTGGCAATTGAGAGGATCACACTATAGCAACACAATAATTTGTGTGGCCATAGAGGAGGACGCATATTGCCACGGTTTTGAAGCATGGCAATATGATCTATTGCTACACCGGTTTTAGTTGCGTAATGCACCTATTGCTACTCAATAGCCCTGTGGCAACTGCTACCTCAACCGACACACAAGGCGTTGCAATAGTGTTTATTGCAACCAACACAGGTGTTTTCTAAACCAAGAATTGCAACGCATCAAGGTATTGCAATATGTAGAACTATTGCAACGATGTCTTACATTTGTGGTCCAAACTTTATAGTAAATCAGCATTTTCAATACTTTTTTTACTAAATTACGTTGTTGTAATTGTTGTGTTTTGCAACACTTTGGGCATATTGCAACGCATTTAGGCCGTTGCATCAGGTGAAAAACTTAGTAGTGGATGTGCTTAACCATCCTCATACTCCGATGAGTCCCGTAAGTATAGCAGCTGCCTTTGAAAAGCCAACACCTCAGAGCAGGATACATGGTATTCATATAGGTCAACCATCTTATTCTCTTCCAAATATTGCGGTCAAAACTTCCCATCGGCTTCTGCGAGCAACAAGTGTAGGCGTTACCACATCGGCTTTGCTGCCGCCCATCAGCCATCTGTGTGTAACTAGCCTTGACTATTTTGGCTTGCCCCAATCATTTACTGCACTGAAATTTTATAGAGCCGACACACAAACACTTAGGGCTTGTTCGGTTCCACCGGAACGGGCCGGAATTAAGCCCATTTTGGATGGAACTAATCGGCCCAAAATAAAACAACCTCCATGCAAAAAACACTGTTTGGTTCAGGCCGGTCCGGAACAAAGTAGGGTCCGTTTCGGCCATTTTGCATTCTCAGCGGACAAGTTTCGTTCTTCACCTACAAAGGTCCGGAACCAGTCCAGCAAACCTCAGCTGGATCAAGTGAATCACTCGGATTCACTGGATCCAGGCCCAAAACCATTCTTGGTGCAGAATGAATCATCTAGAAACGACCATGGCCTTAATCATTTCTTGTTGGATTCTTCTGCCCCATAAGACCAGCACGTAGCATTTGTTCTGGAAACCAAGTACCGTGGTACCCCTGCCATGTCAAACTGAAACATTCCTAGTGTCACTAAAATTATCATTTTTTTAACCTAGTAATCCTGCTTTCCTGTCACCTTGAAAAATATTTCACCATCGGCTGATAACTACATAGCTTCCTTGCTGACCCTGAATATTACGACCATGGTATTTGCCTCCTGCTGATAAAAACATAACATGAGCCGATGGTGGAGTGCACATATCATGCTTGCCGATGGAGTGAATAAAAATAACACATGCGAACCTACTCAGTATGATATGATGATAGTACTCCGAGCATCCATTATTTAGTGCATATACCAGATAATAATGCTTAGCTTCTTTACTTTGCTATCTGTAATAGTCGATGGGAAGATAGAAGACCTCTATCAGCTTGAAACCATGTAACTATGACCAAAACTAACTTCTGAACTGGGCATATTAGCAGCCATAGTTGACTTGATCAGCATGAGGACGTGGCACAAATTGGACTGCAGTGCTCTTGTTGTCGAGCAATATTCTCGATAGTAATACTAGGTATGCGTATGAGCTCTAGAAGTCAATTGACACAGGACACAAGGTTTATACAGGTTCGAGCCTCCGTGAGCATAACAACTCTACGTCCTGTTTGATGTATTGTATTGATGATGTCTCGCGTTAGGATTAAGGTTTTTCGAGGAGAGTTTTGATGATCCTTTCGAAAGACCCCTGCCCTCCTTGTATATCCGAAGGGCAGGTCTTACATAATAAATATCCTAGTTGGTTACAACAGTTTCTATCTATAGCCTATATCTCTAATATTATCTTGCCACCTACTCCAAGTTATGATCCGAGTAGTAGTGTTCATGGGCTTTTATCTCCATAACATTATTAATGGACCCTGGCCCACTCCGCAGAATATCCCACACTTGTCGTTGCTGCCCACTTCTGAGATTGAAGATCCAACCATCGACTCCACATTCTGTCATTGTCATTACTGCAACAAAGCTGATGATTGTGTCCTAGGAACAATCCCCATGCCCTTGCAAGAGTCATGCAGTCAAATCTTGATCTTCACATAGTGCTCGCTGCTAAGATAATCGTGCATCACCAGACCAGCTTGTTGTCTACTCCCTCTATATTAAGAAAGGAATTTATTTACGACAAATGAGGACAGCATTTGTGATACCAAGGAATGATTAATTTGGGGTAGTTTTTCCTATACGCCCTTATTAAATAGAGTTTTGGGTCCACTTCATTCACTATCAGTTCCCTCTCCTATTGGTTAGCTGCAGTGGGCTTGAGGTAAGACTGAAGGTCATTGGTTGGATTCCCAGCTACGCCCCCTTTTTTGCGCGCTTCAGTTATGGTGACAGGGGGCAAAGCGATCCGGAACTAAGTTTAATTTCCAAAACGAATTGATTTGATAACAATTGCAAAAAAGCTAAAACGAACTCCCTTTCTAATATGGAGGGAGAATGTCCCCAGCCGATATGCTTAATAACCAACTTTAGTATATATGTTTCGCTTGGAAACCCTTCAATTACCCAAATCTTGCATGCAGGTATTTGTCGAGTGCCTGAAGCACTCGGTAAAGGCTCAAAAACACTCGACAAACATTTTGCCAAGTGTAATACTCAACAAAGAGCACATGGTAATTAAAGTAGTGACAAAGCACTCTTTACGAGTGTTTTTCATCAGGCACTCGGCAAAGAGTTTGCTGAGTACCTCGTCGGCACTCAGCAAAAAAACATTCTTGGAAAACGGTGTGTTGAGCGTCTGGTACAGACACTCGGCAAAAAATGGTCACTTTGCCAAGTGTTAGGCTCCAGACACTCGGCAAAGAATGGTCACTTTGTCGAGTATCACGCTCCACACACTCGGCAAAGTGACCCTCTAGAACCATTTGTTTTTTGTTTCGAGCACACAAACCAACACACATCATCATAGGTAGTTCATATTAATAATAATATACATCTCATGGAGTTCATATGTATAAATTCATAACCATAATCCATAATTAACATCACAAATTGTTCAACAACACATAAGTTCATAAAAAAGCATCACAAGTAGTTTCATAGTATCTAATATCTAAATCTACAAATAAGCATTACATGTAGTTCAACAACACTTACATCCACAAATAAACAAGATTGTTCATAAACACAAATGATAAGCAAGTTCACATAGGAGAGGGTGCCGGAAACAAAACGCAAACATGCGCCGAATCTTGGTCTTCTTGAGGCACTTCATTCGATGCTGCCGATAGAGGAGGATCCTGCATAAAGTAGAGTATATTACATTTCTCTATGTTTCTAAGTTTTTTTAGATTTCTAAGTTTTTCTAAATTTTTTAAGGGTGTGTTTGGTTTAGAGACAATGTGAGATGGGCTGAATCCATCCTAGTTTTTTAGGATGGGGTGGTCTCAATCTCTTTTTTATTAAGGGGATGGAATGAGCCTAATTTCTTGTCTGATTGCAAGGATGAAGTGGGATAAGTATGACAGCTATTCACGTCCGTTAGTTGCTTGCCTAGTCGAGCATTTCATCAAACATTTACAGAGCACTGCATCCAGGAGCTCGTACGCTCAGTCGTAGTCGCCGTTGAGCGCTCGCACCTGCCGCCTCAGATGCTACAGCACGCACACGCTGTCACCGTCGAGCACTCGCATGCCACTGTCATATCAGCCGCCTCATCTTGCACGCACTGCTGCCGTCGAGCAACCATGCAAGCAACCGTCGTTGCACGTCCGCGCGTATTGCCGCTCTCGAGCACCCGCGTCATTGCTGCCATCAAGCTCGCATGCCGTGACGGAATGCCGCGGGCTGCCCTTTAGTGAAGCCCTTGCCGGGATGCTGCAACGCCCTGTCCTGTGCGCTCGCTTGGCCGCGTGCCACGCCGCCCTGCCACGCGTGCTTGCCTGGCCGCGTCATCCTGCTCCACAGGCGATGGCCCGACACTGCTGTGCCGCCATGCTCGTGGCCACGCACTCGTTCGGCGCTCCGCACTACCCTATCCCATGTGTGTTGTCCGAGTCTGACGAAGGAGACGGGGATTAACGCCGTAGAACTGGGATCGCTTGGTCCGCTTGTTTTTTTTTTTGTTTTTTTTTTTTTTTGAGACCAGGTCGTCCCGCATCTGAGTGGAATATTCCTTTATGGGATTGTTCCATCCTCCTGTGACTTTGAATCTAACAGCAGCAAAAGTAGGATGGGATCATCCTGTCCTAATATATCCCTCAAATCAAACATATCCAAAGTTTTTAAGTTTCTCCAAGTTTCTAAATTTCTCTAAATTCTCTAAGTTTTAAAGTTTTTCTAAGTTCTCTAAGTTCAACAACTACTTGAAATGAAAGTATAGTGTTGTGAAAAGACTCATAGGAGAATAACCCATCGGTGGCGGAACCCAGGGCATCTGTGGCGGCATCGGCGATGAAGTCTGACCCATCTGCATAGAAAGATTTTGGATGTATCTATAGAACTGTGACATCTACTCCTCACTATGCGTCTCTTGATCGGTCGCTACTCCATCCGCCTCTATTGCTCAAGCTGCATCTTTTGTTGCTCTTGTTGCATCTGCTGCACCGTCGCCTCCAGCTCCTCTCGTCTCTTCCTCTCTGCTTACATTTGGGCCTACAATATTCCAATATATTAAGAATGAATGGATGATGAATAAACATTAATAACCTGGATGGAAGAGTATGTAACAATAGCAACAGTGGCCCATTTTGCTGAGTGTGTATCTTTTGCCAAGTGCCTTCCCTCGAGTTTGTCGAGTGTTCGTGAGTTGGCCCTTGACAAAAGCTCAAGGTTGCTAAGTGCTTTTCACTAGGCACTCGGCAAACAACTTCTTTGTTGAGTGCCCGATATATTGCACTCGGCAAAGGCTGGGGCACTGCGCAACCACCCATTTTCCCGTAGTGACTAGTACACCAATACCGTAATAAAAAAATTTACTGATTCTCTTGGTTGGTTGTAAGCTTCATGATCGTTGATGATTGGATCCCCAAGGTATGAATATTTTGGTGATTAATGACAACTATGAAACTGCGGGCTAATATCTATATGAGTGTTGTGTACGTAGAAATCATCTTCTACTCTAATATAAATCCTATTGATGAATGGTTGCCTTGGTGGTTGATAACAATGATCACAAGCATGGATGCTTGATGAGCTTGATAGAGTCGAAGGATTGATGGAGATGGATCAAGGCTAAGGAGAAGCTAGGAGGAAGTGTTTCGAACACTTGTCTAGTTGTTAGGGCTTGTGTCCATAGGAAAAAACAGACTATCAAGGGGGTCTAGATCATATCTCTTAGGTCAGACTAGTTGGTGATGTGCATGGATGCTCAATCAAATCACAAGGCACTAGGTGGCAGTGGAGAGGCCAAGAAGCTGTTGGATGAAGCCGAAAAATGAAGTCAAGCGAAGATGAGAAGTTTCAACTTCTGGAGATAGAGACCAGACAGAGGGGTTAGTGAGACCAGACTGTACGGTCATCAAAGATCAGAGGACCATTGGCAGCGAGGAATCTATTGATGCTAATGCCCACACAGACCGGATGGTACAGTGTACAGACCGGATGGTACGGTCTGTATGGATGAGATGAAAATAGCGAGGAAGCAGATACCAGACTGATAGCTGGGAGCATCAGTAGGGAGCCAAAGGGAAAAGAGTTGAGCACTAGGAGGAGATATTAGATATCTTGAGAGTACTAGAGAGAGTAACTTGAGCATCTATTCATATCTAAGGCTAGGCTGTCCTTGAGAGTATGGTCTAGGTTGTTACTCTTTGTCTATGGTGAGACCTAGACCGGTTAGGCGTCAGTGATGAGACTATCGTGATCGGTTGTGAAGGTCGTCACATGTTTGGACATGATTTGAGCTCACCGTGGAAAGGAGCATCGATAGTAAACGCTCGTGTCGGCTCGGGGAGTCCGGCAAGTTCTCGAGGGAGGCGAGCTTGTGCCTCGGTGGCAGTGGTGAGGCAACCGTGTCTTCACTCCAGGAGTGATTGTGGGCTCGTGTGTGAGAACTCCACTTGGTGGCAAGAGGGACTGACACTCCAGCAAGAGTGATCCAAAGATGAGTAGGGGAAGGCGCCATCCTTCCGAGACCTCGAGAAAAAAATCATGAGCATTCCATGACCCTCTCCTTACTATGATGCTTTACCTTTCCACATTTACATACCGTTCTATTCATGCTAACCAGTCTAGGTCTCACCATGCTATTCATCACAATAGGCTCGATCACCGACACCTAACCGGTCTAGATCTCACCATAGACCAAGAGTAATAATCTAGATCACACCCTCAAGGACACACTAGCCTTAGATGTGGATAGATGCTCAAGTTACTCTCGCTAGCACTCTCAAGATATCCAATATCCTCTCCTAGTGCTCCTCTCTTTTCCTCTTGGCTCCCTACAAATGCTCCTAGCAATTCCACTGGTCAAGAGAGGTCTCCAAGACCCCAGCAATGAAGTTATATAGGCTTCCAACCTCAAACTACTCGTTGCTCCATGAAATTAGCTTTTTGGACCTAATGACCGTACAGTCCGGTCACCGTCTGACCGGACTGTCCGATATCCATAGAACAGCTCCTCTAGAGCCATTGGCTCTCTGTCCCGGCTAACTTTTGCACTGACCAGACCGTCCAGTCTCTTCATGTCCATCAATTCCAGACAGCACCCAAAACGGCACCTCTCTGTCCCAGCTCCCATCCGTACAGACCAGACCGTATGGTCTATAGACCGTACTCTCCGATCTCTATGGGCCACCATGCTGATAGATTCCTCGTAGTCCACTCCCTGTTCCTCTGATGACTGTACAGTCTGGTCTCCACTGACCCCTCTGTCTGGTCACTCTGTCCAGAAGCTAAAACTTCTCATCCTCGCTTGACTTTGTTTTCCGACTTCTTCCAACACCTCCTTGGTTTCTCCACCTATCACCTAGTGCCTGTGATTTCACTGAGCATCCACACACATCACCGACTAGCATGACCTAAAGAGAAATGACCTAGACCCCCTTGATAGTCCGGTTTTTCCTATGGACTCAAAGCCCTAACAACTAGACAAGTGTTCCAAACACTTGCTCCGTAGCTTGTCCTTAGCCTTGATCCATCTCCATCAACCCTCAGACTCCATGAAACTCATCAAGCTCCATGCTTGTGGTCATTGTCATCAATCACCAAGGCAACCATCCGCGATCAGCATTAAGTAATAAGAGGTTTCCTACACGCACAACACTCGTGTAGACATTAGTCACATTTGATGTTTGTCATTCATCACCAAAAAATTCATACCTTGGGGTGACCTCAATGGTCATGAACCTTACAATCTCCCCCTTTTTGGTGATGAATGATAACCACTACTTATGATGATCCAAAACGAATGAACAACAAGGAACCAAAGGAAAAAATAGGATTGAGAGGATTACCTTGGTCCTTACCTTGGAAGTAGTCTCCCCCTTAGAATGTGCTAGGTGTTGAGGGAGAACTACCCAATTATGTAGTGCACTTGATGTTGTTTATGAGTTAAATTTTGCGCATGTCTTGGTGTTGTAGTAGTTGATCTTTTTGTCGTAGACACGCACCATAGACGTAGATGTTCATGTCGGCAGGGCTGGCCCTGGGGGAGGGCAAAGAGGGCAGCCGCCCTGGGCCCCCGAAACTCAGAGGCCCCAACCCATAGCATGTATGTATACATGTCTAATAAAATTAAGCCCCTTTGTTGTTGTCTGCAAGCCTTAATCCATGAGAAAAATCCAACAGCCCAATATGCCTATACACCAGTCTGATCAGGAGAATCAACATCGTATACAATCCTCCAATTATACAAAAAAAAACATCACATCGACAGTTCTACACATTGCAATTTTTGTTCGCTGGGCGCCCACATCGCAATTCATCGACTCGCCAACGTGCGCTACTGCTAACTGCTGATCGTGGTCAAGGTTTCGTGATCACATGCAAGTCGCAAGTTCCTAGAAATCCGCATCCATGGTCACGTCGTCGTAGCCTTGTAGGTCAGTAAATTAGGTACGTTCCCTACCCTACTCTCATTCCCTAAATCTTAATTGGCTTGGCTAATTAGCCAAGTTGAAATTGTTGAATAACTATTTAAGGTTCATAATTTCTCAAGAAATATTGAATGATTTGTCCACTGTGTATATTGAGAAAAAGAGTGAAATACGCTGCAGGTCCTTAAACTATTTAGGAATGATCATCTAGGTCCATAAACTCTCAAAATGACCATCTAGATCCTTAAACTACTTAAGAATGATCATCTAGGTTCACAAAATTTATAGTAACCCTATAGATCTATGACCTATTTATTTTGTGTCAACTAGGTCCTCGCTGTCATCGCCCAATCGCTCCTCAAGCGCAATGCCACCGCGGAACCGCTCTCTACGCGCGATGTCACTACTGTACAACCGCCCTGCAGGGGAGCACTGCCGAGCCTACGCGATGTTGCCAACTAATAGAAGGTGCGCTCTGTCTGTCATGTTCTCTCTCTCCCCATCGAGGCCTATGCCTACTGATCACGTGTCACGTGTGAAGGGCACCATGCACGGAAGGCAGACTATCATCACGGGTATTGAGCAAGCCATCTTCGTGGTTAATGAGTAACGAGCGCGGGAAGAACAAGGCCAGATGGATGGGCAAGGCCGCAATTGGCAGAGCGCAACTGCTGCTAGCCGGTGTCGTTGTGGAGGTTCGGTAATGCTCGCGTGGATACCGATTGTCTGGCAGCACCGACACGCATTTAGAGCTGATGGGTGATGACATAGTGGACCTGGCTGACAAAATATAAATTGATTAGACTTTGTGGGATCACTATAAAGTTCGTGGACCTAGATGATCATTTAGGAATAGTTTAGGGACCCAAATAGTCACTTTGAAAGTTCATGAAGCTATATGAGTTTTCTTAAATAGTTTAATAACCTATGATACACTTCACTCTTGAGAAAAAATTGTTGGACAATGTTGATAGCGATACTATCATTAGTGACTTTGCAGCTAGAAGTGTTCCAAGAAACTTTTAAGGTAATATATACAATCATTGAGTATAAATTTGACTTTATACTATTATTTTCTTGGATTAGTAATAATATTTTCAATTGACAAATTTTGAGTGCTTATATATATATATATATATATATATATATATATATATATATATATATATATATATATATATATATATATATATATATATAGACAACGCTAAATCATATCAAGGATGTGGTATATTAAGTCACTCTCTATCCCACCCACCGGACCCAACCAAAACACCAAGTCGCCACACATGCATGCATGCGCATGCACCCTTAATTGTAGCATTCAACCAATGGGCACACTCAGGCACAGGCATGCAGCCACTCTTAATTACGGCTGTTAATTACATACATTAATGTTTACCGATTAATTATTTTGGTAATTACTACAAGTTTAGTTGGTCCACAAGGAAGCAGGCAAGCTCGGGTTCATTCCAATCTACCTGATTGTAAAATCTCAAAAGCGACCATATGAACTAGCTAGGCATGAGCGATCATAAAATTCTGTTTGAGCAAAACTATTATGAAATTTTTATAGTGCATAGCATACCAATATTTGCGATAGCATCATAAAAAATGGATGCTTTTGCACTATAGAAAATACAAAAATAGATGCTTTTGCACTATAGAAAATACCGAGTGAACATACATACATGTGTTCGGGACACAAGCTGCAAATTAGAAAAAGTTAGGTACTTTTTACGATTTCATCAACTATGTATTTATACTTTTTCAATTTTGCATCTATAAATCCTTTATAAATTAAAAAGTGAATGCAAGAATATGGTTGTTCAATTTGATACCCCAATTGCGAATGAATTCTTAAATAATCATAAACACTCGTAGCTCTTGCCTTTCACGATTTTAGGATAGGTGTCTATATTTTTCTCATGAGGGGTGTCAGTGTGTTTTTGGATTTTACACTAAAATGATTGTTAGTTTTTACGCTTGGAGAGCTGCTAGATGTATTCTCGAAACAATCATAAGTGTTGATGAAACCTGGAAAGGTGTGTTCTTTTATGAGCTATGCTTGATCACAAAAACAATGATGTGACTCGAACAAATAAGCTATATGTGTTCATGTCTCTAATAGGTGTGTGCACGAACTAATGGTAACAATGGACGCTCAATTATGTTTTTACAAGGGTAGGCTCAGGTGATGGATCGTCTTATTTTTCATAAATAAGTGGAATATAACAAGCTGTATGATTGTAAAAAATTGGGATCTGAGGAGACTGAAATACTGATTCTCTCTCAGTTACTCTAAACCATAAAAGGAATTCAGTCAACCATAAATCAGTTAATTCTTATGTTCATGCACTTGCCTAACCTGTGATCATAAAACTTTTGTAACTGCAATATATCATGGGTTATAAACATAAAACTAATAGTATTTATGATTACATGAACCCATTAACTCGTGCAAAAGTTATCTGTTCCTCTTTGATCTACGGGCTCTTGGATTTTTCTTTCTTGACATTGTGTAAACATAAATAGGTATGCAAATGTAAAGCCCTATTATGATACTATTCTTTTTTATGACTGTCTTGTCAAATTGAAGCTGATAAACCTGAAAAAGCTATCAATTGTTTGCAATCAAATATCCTAACCGTAGAGGATGTCACATTTATAAACATAGAAAGAAAACGTGCATGCAGGCAGGCATGGGGCGGTACTCACCCTATAAAGTAGGAAATGAAATAATTGTATCCAGGACGGAGCCTATAAACCAATGCATGCATGCATGCTAAAATTTAGATTTTAATAATAAAAACCATTAATGCCTTGGTTAATTACTAATAATGTATGTGGGTGCATGATTGATCAAATTGCAAATACTCAAAACAGCTCAAAACCCATATATCGGAAAGTAAATAGTGCTCATAACATGATCTCATACAAATATTGAAAGATTATGGAAGGACAAGATTTTTCTTGTGACCACAATGTTTGAAGTATTTGATGCTTTTTTGCAAACGCATGTAATTGTTTGTTTTGTACCATTAGATACATAGTGAGAAGTTATATTAAACTTGGTTTTCTGATTGTAAAATAAATAATGTTGGTTTTCTGATTAGAAAATAAACCTTGTTTGCCATATGATGAAAATGTGATGTGCCATTTTGATAATTTTGTTTTAGACACTCTTAAGGAGTCAACATGCATGACAGAGATTTTGTTGTCAAGACATAATTAGATTGTAAAATATGATTAATCGGCAAAACTGAACCGTGTATATATAACTTATTGGCAATGCGTGCATGTTTTATCCGCTCACCTGTCTTGTTTTTTATGATTTGAGGATGCATGTGTACATCTTTTTTTCTGCTGAGATGTCAGGGTAGGTTGGGATTTTACTTTCAAGTGAACGATTATTTATGATTGGCTAGGTTACTCCCCGTGATTCCTGCTTTTGCTCAGCAATACTGGTGCTTTGGGCCAGTTGAATTTGCCGCAGAGAGGATATTAATGTGACAAATGCATTGGACTATTTGTGATCGAAAAGTGAAACTTTTATCCTTTACAGTACATGGTGTTTTCTGACGTTCGACACACTAAAACAAAACAACTAACTTTGATGGTAACAAGATAATTTTTATTACCAAGTCTGATATGCTCGATAGTTCACGGCTGTCCGATCATGTGAGCATAAAAATCCCCAATCGACTTAATGGCTAATGAATCAAGAATTTTTATTCTGTCTAATACTTGACACAATTGCATCTTGATGCATTTGAGATCTTGCTGCCGGCGTCGAGGCCAGTGCCGGTCTATGTCGGCATCATGCTCACCACCAGAACAAATCAGTTGTCTGGCATAAGCATCTCCACAAACTTCTCCTCGTTGTCGAGAAGCGTCATCTCGGCACCTACCCCATCGTCATCGTCGGCGAACTCGTCGTGTAAGCGCTGGCGCTCGGCACCAAGTGCGGTGAGGTCTAGATGTTGAGGCCGCACTGATCATGCACATGAACAGATCTTCGTGTCGTCAGCGAACCAGAGGCCACGGTCGTCGTGGCGGAACCAGAATGGGCGATTCAGATCACAATAAAAAATATGTCTAACTCACCTGCAAGAAAAATTGATCTGAACAAAAAATGGTTGAGATGAAATTTAATTCAGATGTGATCGCCACAATCCACTTTCTGATGTACACAAAATCCACAAATATAATGGTAAAGGAAGGGCAAAACGTACGAGAAGAACATTCTGTCACTTTCATTGTGGGCACGCTGGTGGTTGTGTCCGTGCTTATGCAACAGTTGGGAGAATGTTGCGTGGCGTCACTTGCCGCCGTTAAGGTCCACACACCGCCGGTGTGTCCGAAGCTGCACCATGTCTTCACAGGAACCGAGGGAGGAAGAACAAGAAAAAATGGACGGAACAATGATGCTGGTTAGTTTTAAATAGAGGAAGGGAAGATCTTAATCACATGATTTATGGCTTCTAATTAATCAGCACAATTATGGAGCTGTCTAATTAAGGAATTTGACTTAATGAGCGATGGAAATGCATGCATGCATGTGTGACTCGATGCAAGCATGCATATGACTGGTTCGTTTGAGCGTAGTGTGAATTAGCATAGCTATATATATATCTTGACTGTCGGCCCTGCATGTCGGTGTAGATATTCATCTTGACTGGATCTTCATATGTACTCCAAGTAAACATGCACCATTGTCTTCATCATCTTCATGGCTATTCTTGTATCTTCATGTTCTTTTCCCCCTTTATTCTATCTCCTATTTCTTGGCTTTTGGATCTTCATGTTCTTCTTCTTCACCTCATAGCTTCCCTTGTATTTTCATATCCTTCTCCCCCTTTGTGTTACCGATCTAGACTTGGCTTTTGGATCTTAATGTTTCTTCTCCCCCTTTGTCACCTATCACCAAAAAACCACAAGCTAAAGACAAAACACAGGAGAACCAAGTATCAAATAATAAATGACAAGAGTTAGGAAAATCCCCCTTTCATTGTGCTCCTCCTTGGTCACGATGGTGTTCCACCATAGCTCCCCCAACACACATGACTCAACAAAATATTTTCTCAAGTATGAAATGGTTAGTCATTTGTGTGATGGGAATGTATGAGTCACTTGTATTTGAGCCGCGCGAGTAGATTTAACCTCAGAGCTTGTTTGATCATGACTCAATGGGCATGAAGCACAAAGATCACTATGTGATCATCTAGAGGGTCATATACTTACATTGTAAATAAGCAACTCCCCCTAGAAACATGCTTGGAAGCATGTAAGGTATCACAATGCAAGAATGCATGGATGCAAAGAATGCAAATGCAACAAGTATACAAATGCATGATGCGATGCTAAAGAAAAGAGAGAGAAAGACTACAAACCAAAGTGCCAACGATGAGTTGTTCCCTTCTCGAGCTTACTCACAATGGACCATTCTTTAAAGCCTTGGGCACACCATGAACCACCTTCCCAAGTGTAACCCATGTTCATTGCTATCTCAAGGAGGTCCGAAGTCGACCTACAATAAGAAGTAGAACAAGCACAAAACAAGGCACAAACAACAAAACAAAACAAATAAAAGCTATACATATTTACAAAGGACAAGCTTTAGGATTACTCAAGTGAAGTTTGAAAGGCCGAGAACATTGAGTTCTCCCCTTAGCTTGTTGAAGCCTTCTCATCGAGAGGCTTGGTGAAGATATCCGCCAATTGTTCATGAGTCTGCACACTCACCAATTCAATGTCCTTCTTCTCAACATGGTCTCTTATGAAGTGATGCTTGACTTGAATATGCTTTACATGATCATGACCTTCTCTTTTGAGAGCCATTTTGATTGCCGCCTCATTATAACAATATATTGGCATTTGAGTGTAGTTGAGGCCATAATCTGAGAGTGTTTGCCGCATAGAGAAGTTGGGCACAACACACTCCCGCTGTCATGTACTCCATTTCAGCTGTAGATAGAGCCATCGAGTTTTGCTTCTTTGAGCTCCAAGATACAAGTGATCTTCCATGAAATTGGCAACCTCCTAATGTGCTCTTCCTATTCACTTTGCAACCCACGAAGTCTGAGTCCGAATACCCAAGTAACTCAAAGCTTGTTGCTCTAGGATACCATAATCCCATGGTAGGTGTGTACTTGAGGTATCTACGTATCCTCTTCACGGCCTTCAAGTGAGAATTCTTTGGATTTTCTTGGTAGCATGCACACAAGCACACACTAAACATGATGTCCTATCTGGAGGCGGTGAGGTAGAGCAAAGAACCAATCATTGATCTATAGAGCTTGGGACTTACAGATTTTCCCTTCACATCATCATCTAAGGGTTTGCTTGTCTCCATAGGTATATGCAAAGGCTTGCAATTTTCCATGTTAAATCTCTTGAGAAGGTCCTTGGTATACTTCTCTTGATAGATGAAGTTTCGCTCTTTCAATTGCTTAACTTCAAAACCAAGGAACACATGCAACTCTCCAATCATTGACATTTGGAATTCCCTTGCCATCATTTTCTGGAACTCTTCATTGTACTTCTCATTGGTTGATCCATAGATGATATCATCCATATAGATTTGGTACACAAAGAGATCCTTCCAAACATGCCTTGTGAATAAGGTGATGTCAATACTTTCAATTTTGAAGTCATTCTTGAGAAGGAATTTCCTCAATTATTCATATCATGTCCTTGGTGCTTGCTTGAGGCCATAGAGAGCTTTCTTCAACTTGTACACATGTCTTTGATGCTTAGGATCCTTAAACCCTAGAGATTGTTCCACATAGACTTTCTCATTGATTTCTCCATTGAAAAATGCGCTTTTGGCATCCATTTGATAGAGCTTGAAGTCATTGTGTGATGCATAGGTAAGTAAGATTCGGATTTCTTCAAGACGGGCCACGGGAGCAAATTATTCTTCAAAGTCAATACCCGCCACTTGAGAATATACCTTAGCCACTAGGCGAGTCTTGTTCATGACAATGGCCCCTTTGTCATCTTGTTTGTTCTTGAAGACCCACTTGGTGCCAACAACATTATGATTTTTGGGCCTCTCAACAAGTTTCCATACTTTGCTTCTCTTGAAGTTGTTCAACTCTTCTTGCATAGCAATTATCCATTTGTGATCATCCATGGCTTCATCAATGGTTGTAGGCTCAATCATAGAGACAAAGGAGAAGTTCTCATTGCAACATTTTCCTCATCAATATTTTCTTCACTCACATAGTTGGGCTTGTATTGGTTTCTTCTTGTCCTAACTCCTTGAGATGGACTCCCAATGATCAAGTCATGTGAATGATCTTTGTTGATAGCTTTGGGTCTAGGATGATGTTCTTCTTGAGTGGGAGGAGGTCTAGGTGAAACATCTTGTGCATCATGGATTGCTTGCTCTCTAGAGATATTAGTGTCTTGGATTCTTAGTGAGGTGGGGGAATCACTCATATGCTTTCTTCTTTTAGAACTAGAGCTTGGAGTGGATGTGGGTGTGTTATGTGAAGAGCTTGGAGAAGTGCCTCGAGGTGAAGTATGTGGAGAGTCTTGTGGCTCACTTCTCACTTGGGTTTCCTCATGGCTTGGTGGATGCACTCTCAATGAATCTTGGGAGGAGCTAGTGGGTGTGTCATTAGCATCTTGGGTTGGTTCCTGCATCTTGGAGGATGAGGTTGGTTGAGGTTGTGGAGTAGAGGTCTCACCAATATCATCATCATTGGCCTCGTGGGGTAAAACCTCGCCCACGGGCATGTTTCTCATAGCTCTTCTCATTGGCTCATCTCCAATGTTCACTTCATGAAATGCATCTCTCTTTTAAGAACTATTTGACTCATCAAATTGCACATCATAGGATTCTTCCACACATCTTGTGGCTGAGTTGTAGACCTGATATGCCTTAGAAGTTCCTGAATACCCAACAAGAATGCCTCCTTCATCCATTCTACTCTCAAACTTCTTGGGCTTCCTCCTTTTCTTGAGAATGTAACAAGTGCAGCCAAAGACCTGAAAATAGGAAAGATTCCATTCAACCAATAGCTCATAGGGTGTCTTCTTCAATAGCCGGTAGAGATAGACACGGTTGGAAGTGTAGCATGGTGTGTTGATTGCCTCAGCCCAAAACCTCTCATGAGTCCCATACTCATCTAGCGTAGCACGAGTAAGAATGATGAGTGTCTTGTTCTTCCTCTCTACTACTCCATTCTGCTCTGGAGTATATGTAACGAAGAATTCATGCTTGATTCTCTTCTTGTCATAATATTCCTCCATTTTTGTGTTCTTGTCCTCAGTCCTATTGTCACTCCTTATCTTCACAATGCTAGCCTTGAATTCATTCTTTGTTCTCCTTGTAAACTTTCTGAAGATATCACTCGCTTGAGACTTGTCCATAAGAAAGAATGTCCAAGTATATCTTGTGAAGTCATCCACAATCACCAAGCAATATATATTGCCTCCTAAACTCTTGTAATGTGTTGGTCCAAATAAGTCCATGTGTAAGAGCTCTAGAGGATGATATGTAGACATGAAAGATTTGGTGGGATGTGAAGATGCAACTTGCTTTCTAGCCTGATAAGCACTACACAATCTATCCTTCTTAAAGGTCACATCCTTGATTCCTTCAACTAGATACCTCTTGACCACTTTTCTGAGTTGATTCATTCCAACATGTGTCAATGTTCTATGCCACAGCCATTCCTTGGTTGCCTTAGTAAACAGGCAAGTACTTGGTGGCATGTTGCTTGATTTGAAGTCCATGACATACAAGTTCCCATGTCTCACTCCATGAAATACTAGCTCTTTCTTTGCATTCTCAATCATTGCACCATCCTCATCAAATGTGCACTTGAATCCCATATCACAAATCTGACCAATAGACAGGAGGTTGAAATTGAGGGTTTCCACAAGAAAGACCTTGGAGAGATAGAGATCCTATGTAATGGCCACCTTGCCTGAGCCTCTAACTCCCCCCTTTGAGTTATCCCCAAAAAATCACCTTCTCACTGTCTTCATCTTCATCAATGTTGGTGAACATGGATGACTTCCCGGTCATGTGTTGGGTGCACCCACTGTCAAGTATCCAATGGGTACCTCCACTCTTGTAGTTGACCCTGGTAGTAGCCATAAGACAAGCACTAGAGGAAGAAGGGTTAGTATCAAAAGCATTGCTCAATTAACTTGTACTAACCTCATCATGTCGAATGATACCATCCTCATAATTAGAGATTCTTGCAATCCCTTCATGAAGTCTTCTCCTTATAGGATGGTTGGGAGCATGATACCTCTAATTACCATAACCATCCCCCATATGCACATTGTCGAGGTCGATGTAGTAGTAGGAAGGGTCATGAAGTCTAGTGACGTGCTCAAGCACGTGTCCC
The DNA here is from genome assembly GCA_030378355.1 of Eleusine indica. Lineage (NCBI taxonomy): Eukaryota > Viridiplantae > Streptophyta > Magnoliopsida > Poales > Poaceae > Eleusine > Eleusine indica. The sequence continues at coordinate 36,199,643 of CM059500.1, forward strand.
ACTTGTGTGTGAAGCACAAGTATCATCTCCATCGCTCTCTCAATTGAGAGCTCATGCCTTCTGTTGATCACCTCCTTGAGCAAGAAACTCCTCTCGGGAGCGGTGATTTGCAGATGACACTTGTCAATCACTTCATGTGGTGGAATCCTCCGAAGTCCTTGAAAGGAGTTTATCCTACACACAAGATCATAAATGCTCAAGAGATTCTCATAAAGGTCATCATTCAGATTTCTCACAAATTCATCAAATTCAAAGAATAGATCATGTTGGTGAGCTCGACGAAGATGCCAAAGATGATCTTGTGGTGGAGGTGGCTGAGGCGCCGGAGCCGTAGTAGTGAGATTGATCATCTCAAACGACCGTGTGAGCATTGTGGTCGACGCTCCTCTCACACCAATGCGTGGTCCACTCGAAATGCTTGGAGTAGATCTTGAAATGGCATTTGAGGTAGAGCTTGACAAAGCATTTGATGAAGAACTTGGTATAGATCTTGATAAGAAGGGGTTGTAGAAGTTGTTGCAAGGCAATCTTGTGGAGGGATCAAAGAAGTTTGAGCTCGAAGCTACTTCTTTCCCTTTGCTTGAAGATGCTTCATTGTTTGCCTTGAATGTCTTCTTCCCCGTCAAGCTTGCCGTGATCTCCTCATCCTTGAAGAGTAGCCCGATCACATCATCAACAGAAAGATTCTTCTCCATGATCAGATCAAGGGTGATGTAGAGGAGCTTGCTACTAGGGAGCAAGGTGAGGATCTTCTTGACAATCAATAACTTGGGAAGCTCGAAAGTAGTTGCTGCAGTTCTATCCATGATACCTCGCAAGAAAATAAGAGAGTCAAGTAAGTCCTCATTTTTATTAGCATGAAAAGCAAAGAACTCCCAAACAAGCGAGTCACTAGCATGATCAACAAAAGGCTCATAAGCATCATCAATACTAGTCATGCTAGATGAGCAAGCAAGATCAAGAGACACATCATTATCAATCATCACATTAGGCACACTAGTAGAGCAACCTATCAAGTTATCACTAGAAGGCTCTAGGCACTCACTAGAACTCGGCACATTCACACAATCATCATCATACACATGATCATCGGTAAAGGTATTGGCAAAGTCCACAAGAGTATCCATCAACTCATCCGGAATCATGGCATTTAGGTAGCTTCTCAAGTGATCCTTCCATGAGCCATGACCCGGCCCTGAATGGGATGAAATCCCAACTCAATATGGTCATTACTCAAGGCGGTTAAGCCCTATGATGAGCACTTGTCTCTGATACACTTGAAAGGATCGAGTGACTAAGAGGGGGGTGAATCGGGAACTCATAATATGTACCTAATTTGCCAATTCCTAAAACCTTCCACTCAAACAGCTCCTAAACAATTCTAATGATGATCACACTAGCAAGAAGATAATCCTATGAAAGGAAAGACATCCTATGCATACTAGTAGATCACACACAAGGCACACAACTCCTATGCAAGCTAGTAATCAAAGACACGCGGAAGCACATAACAAGCTAGCAAAGGAGCCTACTCATGCAAAGCTATAAGATAAAGAACTAGAGCACACTAGCATGAGGAGCATGATACATACAAGGGTGATCAATCAAGCCAAAGCAACTCCTATATATGCTAGTGATCAAATGCGGAAGCTTAAGCACTACTAGCAAGTAAAGAAGCCTATTCATGCAAGTCTACAAGATAATCAACTAGAGCAAGGTAAGCACACAAGCATGAATAGCATGGTATGTAAATATGAAAAGCTAAAGCATCATAATAAGGAGAGGGTCAAGGAATGCTCATGATTTTTTCCTAAGGTCTTGAAAGGATGGCGCCTTCCCCTACTCCTCATTGGACCACTCTCGCCGGAGTACCGGTCCCTCAGGCCACCAAGTGAAGTTCTCGCACATGAACCCACAATCACTCCCAGAGCAAAGTTTTCATACCTATGTGTATATCTCGTCTACAATGTATTTCAAAATATATTTTTTCTGTCTTGAAGAGGTCCAAATGTCATACATTAATAATGAATTAATGATAAAACTCAGACCTGTTTGTTGTAGTTTTTGCTGGTTTTTTTATATGGAAACTCAAAATCTAAATGAACAGTACTATGGCAAGCTATACTTTGAAAAGTTAAAAAGATGGCTTATGAAAAAATGAATTAAAATATTAAAATTCAGCTGAGAGAGAGCTCCTGCAGCAGTTAAAAGATTATTACAAAATGTAGTAGCCAAAACCAAATAGCCAAAAGTTAGGAAACATTCTTTCTACCAAAAGCTCAAAAGTTCTTTGACCCTAGGGGATGCCGAGTCAGCCATGCATCAAGTATGTTAGATCCATTGGCAAGATGAAAAAGGAAGACAAGGATGAGATCCACTCTCAAATTCAGATCCAAGGTGAAACCATCCATCCCAGGTAATGTCAAATCAACCATGAACTGTTGTCATATAATCAATTTTGATAGGGTAAATTTCATAAAAATACAACTATTTTATGCCATTGTATCACAAAACTACTACTTTTGAAGTTTATTTCGCAAAACCAGTACTATTTCAGCCCTAAGTAATTGACAAGAACCTACAACTTTTGTGACATGGTCCCGCCTATCAATCCCACAAGTGTCACATAGCTCGATCACCACTCAAAGTTGTAATTTTCTGAACTACGCTCAAAAGCTTGTAGTTTTGTGATACATAGGTATAAATAGTTGTAGGTTTCTTAAATTTACTCATTTGGTGATATGGTAAAAGAGTTACACACACTCGCGCATGCACGCACACACATGCACGTGTGCACAGACACACTCTATCTATTATCTCCTAACTGTGGTGTTAATGTTATTCTGTATAATTGTGTAGTGTCCTTTTATTTGAGATGATTCTGATTGTAACTCCCATCATCCATTTTCATTAAACTGTAGTGTAACAGCTATTGGGTAGATGTGTGTTATCCCTCTCTTTATTTAAGTTCTTGAGGATGATGAGATGTTTGAGAGAGCTGATATTTGCACCTCACGCCATCTGTTATCTCCTAAGTCCTAAATATAGTGTTTATGCTATTATGTGTAATTGTTGTTGCATAACAGATATCAACTGAGTTTTTTTCTATTGGATTCTATGTTTTAGTGCCCAACTTGGTCACTAACAACACTGAACTGTCAATTGTGTATCCTCATGAACTTTGAGCCCTCTTGATAGAGTAACGGTATAAGATTCCTATTGAGATTATAGCATTCAACACATGTTCTCGTAATTGTAGCTCTCTGGCATTGTAGTTATGATATTACACTTTTGACTTTATTTTCAGTTTGCATAAAATAAATTTGTTGAAATATTGATACTGACTTTTGTTCTTAAGCATGTGAAATGGCTATGAAAATATTGAAATATTGGTTACTGCAGGTCTTGATGGCTTGGCGATCTTGGATGATTTCTGCTGCAGGAGTTAAGTGGTGCCTTGGTGCCCGAAAATTTTTTTTTTCATCATGTAAACTTGTGGTGTTGAAGTTAAGGCATGTGTGTATGATAAATTATTGCTCTAGAATCTTCAGTTTTGATTTAGTAGCAATTTTGTGCTAAACTATGAGAGAGTTTTTGATGGAACAATTTTCAATTAGTAGCAACTGACTATATGAAGTGCCAAACAATATGTTTTTATTTGTTGTGATGTGTTGAAAACCAAAGGTCTATGTTGGATTGGTGAACTAGTATTGCTTCATGGTCTGTGCCAGTCAACCGAACAGCAGTTTGAAATCTGCGTGAAACCCTGGTTTTGATTCCTATCTTTTTTCCACGACAGGGCGTACCCTGAAATTTCATTACTTGCGCAACGAAATTACAGCATTTGAGTTTTGAGCCTAATACCAAAAAGCAAAAACAAGCTACTAAGAAACAAACAAGTTAAAGCGTTTGACTCTTGCTAGCTTATTACAGCTGAAACCAACATGGCCAGCTACCATTCCGACCAGCTTTCTGATCCATCCAAAATCCTTGCGACCAACTCTTCCCTGTCTGCACAGTTGGAATCTTAAATCAGCATGAGCTCCATGCTATTCCGGTTCTCGCCTTCCTGCCTTGGGTGTACTGCCGTTGCGTTGCGCAGCAGCACCGCCGCTCCTTCTTCAAGCATCTTTTTGTCAGCATCCTTTTGTAACCCTGCCCAATAATTCAAGAAAACTGATGCATAACAGACAATCTCTGTAGGAGATCTGATAAGTTTTTTATCAAAACACATCAAGTTTCTCAGCGTTTTGATTCCTATCTAGGAATGGCTGATCACCGGGATTCAGTGACACAGCTGGATTCACTTGATCCTGAGCAGAAACTCAAACAGGCCTGCCCAAAAAGACCTTAAACTACCATCAGTACTTACTACTCAAATTTATTTCCATCAAGTAGAGATCAGATCACATGGCGGAGTAGTATTCTAGGCACTTGGTGACCACTGTTAGGACATGAAATTTATTTCCATGTTTATGTAGTTACTCATTTGATGTACCACTTTGAATAACGTATAAAGTGTTGTATAACTTTGAAAGATGCACTCACGACAGAATCATGGAAAAAGTAATGAAGACGTCCTTGGAATGGATGAGCTCTTAGGCTTTTCATTTTGTTTGTTTACAAGATTGCCACACCACATGGAACATAAACGAAACACCCCTCTCTAATGCATATAGTTTCTTGTTGTTGTTTCCTAGACTTGTCACATCATTTAGTTTTGCATGGTGTTGTGACCAAATGTTCCATATAAAATGAAAAGATTGTGTACAATGCAAGTCTTTTTTATTTTAAAGCCTATATATAATGCTAGATTCATATTGTTTTGTAGTATTAGGAATAATACATCATATTTAAAATAATGTACATCTTGTTTCATCAAGATGATTTCATCATCCAGTTCCTCCTCTCTCTTTCTCTCTCCATTACCACGTGCGGCATCATAAAAAAAATGATATGATAGATCGTTTAATGAAAAATAAAAACCCCATTTGCGAGTAGAGCCTTGGAATCTAGTGCAAATAATTTTTCATTCATCTGACGAGCTAGACATATGATAACCACCTATATCGATATCAGAAAAATGTGTTGTGCCCTTAGAATCTAGTGCAAACATTCAAGTTTATTGATTCCTCTTAAACTAGCTGTAAGTAGCATGTAGACTCTAACAGTTGCACTTTTTGTAGTACATGGATGAAAGTAATAGCGTGAAACAGAATATTTATTATATCATTCGATCTTGATTGAACCTCTTAATCATCCACTGGGCGCAGAAAAGGATGACGAAGGCACATCTATGCATGCATCTCCCCTCCATGAACTGTTGTCATATAATCAATTTACATAGGGTAAATTTCATAAAAATACAACTACTTGATGCCTTTGTATCACAAAACTACTACTTTTGAAGTTTATTTCACAAAACAACTACTTTTGAAGTTTATTTCACAAAACTAGTACTATTTCAGCCCTAAGTAATTAGCAAGAACCTATGACTTTTGTGACATGGTCCCACCTGTCAATTCCACGAGTTCTACGTAGCTCGATCCCCGCTCAAAGTTGTAATTTCCTGAAATAGGCTCAAAAGGTTATAGTTTTGTGATACATGGGCATAAATAGTTGTAGGTTTCTAAAATTTACTCATTAATTTAATGATATGGTAAAAGAGTTACACGCGCGCGCACATACACACACGCATGCACACACATGTGAGCGCGCACGCACACACGCTATCTGTTATCTCCTAACTGTAGTGCTAGTGCTATTCTATGTAATTATGTGTTGTCCTTTTATTTGAGATGATTCTGATTGCAACTCCCATCATCCATCTTCTTTAAACTGTAGTGTAACTGCTATTGGGTAGATGTGTGTTGTCTTCTCTTTATTTAAGTTCTTGAGGATGATGAGAAGATTTAGAGAGCTGATATTTGCAACTCACACCATTTGTTATCTTCTAACTGTAGTGTTAATCCTATTCTCTGTAATTATGTGTTGTCCTTCTATCTGAGATGATTCTGACTGCAACTCCCATCATCCATTTTCTTCAAATTGTAGTCTAACTGCTATTGGGTACATGTGTGATGTCCCTCTATTTATTTAAGTTCTTGAGGATGATGAAACGATTGAGAGAGCGAGAGCTGATATTTACAACTCACGCCATCTGTTATCTTCCAACTGTAGTGTTAAGCTATTCTGTGTAGTTGTGTGATGTCCCTTTCTCTGTTTAAGTTCTTGATGAAATAAAACTAATGGAGGGGTTTTTCTTATGACCTGAGATAGCTGTTAGGTAGTTCATGGGACTGCTTGGGCATAAAAATTGCTAGGGAAGAAGAGTTGTTGTGACATGGTTTATTGAAGCCTTGTAAAAAAAACACTAGGCATAGTCCTAACATTCAAAAGATTATGATTGATGGACCAACCTGATCAGTGATACTCCGGTGGATATCTGAGAGAAAGTTGTGTTTAATGGCTAAGGAATCAGGGGCACGGTGTTTGTGACGAAAAATCATCTCACATTTCTTCAAAATGTTATAGTTATGAATTTACGGATATATCAGGTGGTCGTATATTGAATATGCAGAATCTAACATTTGTTTCTAACCAGTAGAAAAAAACAATGAATACCATCCAGTTTTCCAATGTTTGCTTACGGCAACGTTATGAGATAATCCAGAACTGTTCTTGACAATGATAAACCAACTGGACATCAGCATGTAGATTGTGAAATACTCAAGACATTTCATGCCAAATATTCTAAGCATGATGTTCTGTGCACGAGCACCATGTTAGGATTGGTGACAGTGAGAGCAGTGTCCGGCGCTACCGACGGACGTTAGTTCAGGGTGGACAGGTTGATGGGAGATGACTTCGAAGATCAGGCCCCGGCATCCTGCGGCCGACAAATCAACACCGCCGTAGCCGTGGTGGCCGCGCCCGCGAGCACAGAGCCCCAGCTCTACCGCCGCGCGCCAGAGCAACGGTAGGTACGACGTGCTGTTGTCCATAGTCTACGAAACGGAATCAGGTCCTTCGCATGGGCGGTTTCTGCCTGCGCAAGGCCAAGGTTGGGTGAATGCGAACTTCATCCAATCCAGAGTGTTTCGTCAAGATCCACCTTGATTAGTAAACAACAGTTTTATACGGCAGTCAATCTCTAATGAGACATTTCATCATCCGTAGTAAGTAAAAGGGAATCAATCTGAGTTTGGAAAGCAACATCACTTAGTAGCTCATGAACTGCAATGAGTAACGAGATTAGAACTTGCAGAGTTGCAGTACGTGCAAAACAACAAAGATAAATCGGTTGCGCATCATACAACATTAGAGACTCACAATTTCTTTTCTTGCAAATAACAGAATTTACACCGTCTACACACGATTGCATCTTAACATCCGAATTTATTATATCTGAAAATTAGAAATTATCCCGCATGTAAGGGAATTATTTTTTTCCATCCATCTCTGCCTTTGTTGGTTCTGGACGAACTGGAATCACTCGTGTTGTTGGCGATGACGCTGGCGTGCCTGATCCGGCAGACGGTGTCTCGGCCTTGGTCGCATACAACGGCGTCCGTGGTGGATCGCGACTTGGCCGAGCAAGGCAATCGTTTGCGGCGGCAAGATATAGAGCTGGATCAGGGCCTTCGGTGTTTCTCTTTTCTGGATATACCAACTATTATCGGAATGATCTACGGTGGCAGCAATGTAAATTAATTAATTACTTGGTCAAATACAAATTTAACCCTCTCAATCGACACTTAGGATTGAGTTATACTACTTTGTTGTTCAAAGTAGTATAACCCACCGTAATGAAGTGTTCGGACAAAACTAGCTACCCCTGCATGGGCGTAGTTGCCCAGCCCAAATCAAGCATCGTGTGCCCATTCTGAGCGATCGAATACATCTGCCACTAACGTGCATCCAAATCAGAAAAGCATGGGCGCATCCGTGTAATCTGTTGATCGTCAGTTGACCCATCCGATCATTACAGCCCTGTTGGCTCGCTACCGGCTACCGCCATTTGTTGCCTGCCTGCCAGACCATCACATACAAGGGCCAACTGGAAAATCTTCGTTTTTGTATGAAAAATTCTTAATATAATCATCATCATTGCCCAACTAGAAAGATCACATGTTTCATATTGATATTGGAAAGGGACGGTTCGGATCTTTGTATAAACAATCGTATATCGCTGCATATATACATAGGAGCCAGCAAGTAGTGACCTACTACCAAATACCCGAGAACTAGTTGTTCCATGCATGTAAAAAAAAAAGGCAGCTAAGCATATAGCGAAGTTGGCGAGCGTAAGTAATGGCCTTGTCTCAGACCAAGAATGCTCCGGCTCACCACCAGTCCGACGCCGAGATAGCCGACGACATGTACCCGTACCTACGAAGGTACAAGGATGGCCATGTTGAGCGGCTCATGGTGAGCGCCTTCGTGCCGACTTCTGAGACGCCAGGGGCAACCGGAGTCGCAACGAGGGACGTTGTCATCAACCCTCACACCGGCGTGTCCGTGCGCCTGTATCTTAATGTTGGTGCAGCGGCAACAGGCAAGACGCTCCCGCTCATTGTCTACTTCCACGGCGGCTCCTTTTGCACGGGGAGTGCCTTCTCCAAGTTGTTCCACCGTTATGCCGCCTCCCTCTCTGCACGCGCTGGGGCGCTTGTCGTCTCGGTGGATTACCGGCTGGCGCCGGAGCACCCCATTCCCGCAGCCTACGAGGATGCTTGGACAGCGCTCCGGTGGGTGGCAACCCTCTCCGATACATGGCTTGCACACCATGCCGACCCCGCGCGCATGTTCCTTGCCGGCGAGAGTGGCGGTGCCAACATTGCGCACAACGTGGCGGCGCGTGCAGCCACCGCAGAAGGCGATGGCATCGACATCTCGGGCCTGATCCTGTTGCAGCCCTACTTCTGGGGATCGGACCGGCTGCCGTCCGAGATGGACTGGGATGACGGAGACGTGTTCGCGCCGAAGAGGGTGGACATGCTCTGGCCGTTCCTGACGGCTGGCGTGGCCGGTAACGATGATCCGCGCCTCAACCCGCCGGCTCACGTGATCGCGTCGCTGCCCTGTCGGCGCGCGCTGGTGGCCGTGGCCTCGAAAGATGTGCTGTGGGAACGTGGGTGTCGGTACGCAGAGATGCTTAGCCGCCATGGCGTGAGATGCCGTGAGGTGAAGCTCGTGGAGTCGAAAGACGAGGACCACGGGTTCCACCTCTACCGGCCTGCACGCGCCAGCGCCGTGGAACTCATGGACAGTGTCGTCGACTTCATCAACAGGAGTGAGGCCTCGCCGATCGTCAATGCCGAAACAGATTTGTTACATGTCCCTTTGAGGCAGTCGCATTCTTGGGAAGCCACGAGCAAAGGTTGCAAGGCCGCGCTGGCCAGTGGACCAGAGAGGGAATTCTACGGGCGAACAGGCTCGATGGCGCGGAACGGGTTGGTGGTAAGGCTCGCAAATCCACCCACATCTGGTTTTGGACTGATGCTTGGCCGATCCCCATCTCTCAATCTGGTCCAGAAGGGACCTCCGCGCGCACTGTCCACTGAAAAACCATTGAGGGCGTCTCTCTTGTCACCAGGCCAAAGGATTTTTATCGCCTGAATTAGGGGTGGACGAAAAGCTCAAAACTCGCGTATCAAGCTCGGCTCGACTCGACTCGTTTCATTAATAAGCCAAACCAAGCTTATAATTTAGCTCGTTAAATTTACGAGTCGAGTCAAGCTAGCTTGCAAGCGGCTCGCGAGCTCAACAAGCTCTGATAGACTCACAAAAATTAAGATTATTAGTGATAAATATAAAAATATTATAATAATATTTATTTATTTTAGTATCTATTTTAAATTAGGTTATATTTATAATCCATTTTTATTAACTATATACTTTATTTTTAATTATTGTATGTTAAACTATTCTGTTTCATAATTATTGTATGTTAAAATATTCTGTTTCACTATAATCTAATTTTCAAATTATAATGTGTGTCTGATTCACGAGCCTAACGAGCCAGCTCGAGCTAACTATCGAGTCGAGCCGAGCCAAATTTTGAGCTCGATTGTCTAACGAGCCAAGCCAATTTTCTAATGAGCTAACACGATCCGAGTCCAGCCGAGCCCAACCAACTCGACATCCACCCCTAGCCTGAATCAATACTATAATATGACTCTATTCATGAAACAGAGAAATATTGGAATTACAACACTCGGTTTAGTTATGTATATAAGTGGATTCAGTTTAGGAATCAATACTACAATGCATACCACTCAATTCACTGTGCAACTGGATTGTATGTAAGTGATGGGTGATGACAATCAGAAAGGAAAATGTTGTAGATACAACTTGTTCATCCAACAGCGTTCAACCACTGGCAGAGCCACGTTAAGGCCAGACACCCCCCTGCCCCGTCCCCCTCTTGCTCCAAAGATTTTTCTAAAGATCTAAGCAAATTTGCTAGCTAGCTCGACATAGGTAGATATTTTGGATTTCTTGAGCTTAATACATGGAGAATGAAAGAATTAATGAAGGCTAGTCATGTGGGGCCTACTGCTTGATGTGCTTGTTTGCTCGACATATCTCCAATGTTACTGTTCATAGCCCCCCTCTATGATCCGAAGCTGGCTCTGTCAATGCGTTCAACTAAGACACAATGCAATATGTTTGGATTCATGTGCTGACATACTTCTGTATTAGTTAGACGTTGGTTGGACAAATTGAGTTGGACATATAGCAAGAAAAAAATGTCAGCACCATCGTTGGTATCGACTCATGTATAGCCAAGTAATCCTCGTCTATCCTAGCACCCAGCGTTGCTGATATGAGGCCGTTGCTTGCACTAGATATTTGGCTGCGTGGCTGTTGCCTGTTTGTGCAGGTCAATGTCAATTCGTATCGTGAATTTGCACCGGTTTCAAAATAATATCAGCATGTGCGCAATTTCTCTTGAAGTCGTATGCTCTTTTTCTCACTAGACAAACATGGCAAATTAAACCTTCATATGAGCGTGTCTGCATCTATAAATTTGGCATTCGAATTAAAGCAACTCACATAGATGACCGTCTCTAAAAATTAATTTCAGCGCCCCTCGTATAAACGGTCACGTGTCTAAAGATGATTTCTCAGAGGTAGCTCAGGTGAGGTACTGCCTCTGGTAATCCATTTTTGGAGACATTTTTTGATAAAAATGGAAGAAGAAAAGAGCTCCCACAAATGTGCCACGTAAGTCTCCAGATCTTACAAATTGGTGTGCATGTGCTCTTTTATGATCTGAAACATGACATTTTTGGACTGATGCTAGGCCGATCCCCATCTCTCAATCTGGTCCAGAAGGGCCTCCGCGCGCACTGTCCACTGAAAAAACCATTGAGGCCGTCTCTGTTGTCACCAGGCCAAAGGATTTTTATCGCCTGAATCAACACTATCATACGACTCTGTTCATGAAACAGAGAAATGTTGGAATTACAACACTCCGTTTAGTTATGTAATAAGTGGATTCAATATAGGAACCAGAACTATCATACCACTCTGTCCTCTTTACAACTGGATTGTATGTAAGTGATGGGTGATGACAATCGAGAAAGGAAAATGTTGTAGATACACCTTGTTCATCCAATCAGCGTTTAACTAAGACACAATGCAATATGTTTGGATTCATGTGCTGCCATGCTTCTGTATTAGTTGGACGTTGGTAGGACAAATTGAGTTGGACCTATAGCAACAAAAAAATATCAACACCAACGTTGGTATAGAATCACGTATAGCCAAGTAGAGAACAGGCGCTTGGCTTGGTGGTGAAGACGTTGGTGTGGCTGCCCACCCATGAGCGTTCGAGTCCCAGACTCGATGCCGTGTCTCACCGGGGCTTGTCCCCAGAGAAAAAAATCCCCTCGCTTTCCTCAGTCAAAACATTAGGTAAAGACTCGCGTCATAACTCACACGGCCAGGTGAGTTCCTGTGTATGGTTGGGAAGGGGGTTCGGGAATTTTCTCGACCTACGTGAAAAGGTCTTCTTCTTAAACAAATATCGTCAGGGGAGCTTTCCCTGTCAGGTCGAGTTTTTTATGTATAGCCAAGTAATCCTCGTCTATCCTAGCACCCAGCGTTGCTGATATGAGGCCGTCACGTAAACGGCTGCTTTTCTTGAAATATTAACCCATGCACCAGCACAGGGTAGCAATTTTTATTTTAAATGGTAAGTGATTGTAACAGTAACAGTTTTCTTATAAATATTTGAGATTTCAAGAAAAATAGCTTTTAAGTTATAACTAAAAAATAAAATCTACTTTTTAAGGTTAATGGAAAAATAAAAACGGCTGAATCTTTGTACCCTTTTTAATTTGTTAACTTCTCCATTTTCGTTACTAATAACATGCATCTTCGTACGATATATTTTCTTTTATTTATCAACAACTTCCATGGGCTTAGTTGTCTCTACCCCATATTTTATTACTGCTATAAGAAATTAAGAAAATGAGTACGAAACAACAATACTTTAGTATGGTATTATATGCAAAGCTAATATCATAGTGCATTACTTGCACAATATTTACTTTAACCTGCAGGGACCTTCTTGTTGCCAAGAAGGAAGAATAAAACTTGATGTGACTTACACCATCACCATCATGAGTAGAATAAGTTCAGATGCAACGCTGATTTTCTTCATGAGCTTATGCATTCATGGTGGCAATGGATTCGATTGTCCTTGAAAATAAATTTTTGCAATGCCCTTGCAAGATACATACGTACTTCTATATGGTACTGAAAAAATAAGCTGATAGAACTTAAGTGTTTGTTGTATGTAATCTTGCGCAAAAGAACTCAATGGGACATTAGGTCTCAGTTCTCACGTCACCTGGCCTCAAAATTAAGCTCTGGCCCCTGGGACCTAAAGGAATCAAAATCCTTTTCTCTACCGACACGTCCCAAGAGGATCTTCGTGACTTTTAAATTTGGTTAGCTATAATTTCTTAAGCAACCAAATCAAAATGGAGAATGTTACACCCTTTTTACATACCAGCGAGCCCACACATTGGCATAACCCGTCATCATTCTTCTGATTCATGCCCAACAATGTCTCTTACACTACCAGAATCCCGTGGAATGCCGAGTGCCAGCGGCACTCGGCAAAATCTTGTTTCCCCTCAGCATCTTAGATGCCGACGGTAGCTGTCCGCATCCCCGACTCAGCACCTGTGCAGCCGGCATCTACTTAGTTGCCGAGTGTCACAAATCAAGCACTCGGTAACTAGGTCCCCGAGGGTCAGCCCGAACACTCGGCGCAAAAAAGTGACGTGACAGAGAGGTGACGAAGAGGGCCTAGATGCCGAGTGCCTAAGTACGCGGCACTCGGCATATCTCTCCTATATGTCGAGTGTTCAGGTCCGTGGCACTTGGCATATCTCTCCTATATGCCGAGTGTCCGTGGAAACGGCACTCGACATCTAGGCAATATATGCCGAGTGCCGAGCTGTAACACTCAGCAACTTACTGACCGCGTTGCCAGTAAATGGTCCCTTTGCCGAGTGTTAATGCCAAGCACTCGGCAAAGGTGCTGAATTACAACAGGTTTCTTTTTATTTTATCTAGTCACGGACTATTAAAAATCATAATAATTATATATATCATCACAGACACATCATCTACACCTCAAATGCATATCCATGAAACATCACAAGCATCATGATTGTTAATCCACAAATTATAACATAACAAGCATCCATAATTTGGTCCTCAAGTGATAGTCACAAACGATAACAATTCGGTCCTCAAGTCCACAAACAAACACATCACGTCGCAAATGCTAAAATATCAGAAACGATCACCACTGTCGCCATTGCGATGGGGATAAGTCCTGATCCTGTGGATTGGGGCAAGGATTAGGATCGTTCAATGCCCACGATTGACCCTGCACAAAAAAGGAGATTGCATGTGTGACTATAGTTGGTGACAAGTATTAGAAGTTTTGCTTAAACTATAATTTGGTGATAAGTATAGTAAATATTGCTAGAAGCATATAGTTGGGTTATAAGTATATGAAATGTTGCTAAAAGTATGGTTCGGTCTAAACAAGAATAGTTTGCTCTAAAGTAAAGTTTGGTCACTAGGTAGAAAATAATAGTGTAAAGTGACAAGATAAGTAAATTCACTCATAGGAGTACTCGCAGGGGGAGTAGAGTAGGGATTGGAGGTGGAGTATATATCATCGGTGGGATAGGCTGACCCATCTTCTCGCCCAGACTATGCATCCAGCGACACATGTTGTCCACCCTCTGTCGGTCGGCTGCAATCGCCAGTCGGTCAGCCTCAATCTGCTGCTGGGCGGCTTGGACCCTTTGTTGGTCGGCTTCAACTGCCCCTCTTTGAGCTAGCATGTTCCATTCAATCTTCTCCCGTCGCAGCCTCTCTTGTTCCAGCTAGGCCTACAATATTTGTCCCGAATGTTACAATGGAGAACCAACGTTGTCAAAATAAATAAACGAAAAATAAAACTGAAATATACCCGAAGTGCCTCCATCTGAGCGTGTGTAGTGGTCGGCCGGGAGCGTATAGCAGGGCTCGAGCTCGTGCTCCTCGCTCGGATCTGGGAGAGAGACGGTGTACTGGCCGTGTTGATGGTGCTGTTGCAAATCCAATAACGCCCGTGCTTCTTGCCTCCTCTCACCCTCATGACGATCTCGGCATCAAGGTTCTCCACGCTTGGATCGTACTCAGGCCCATGGACCTCCCGTGCCATGGACATGTAATCACTGAGACGGCTGTGGATACTCGCATTGTTGTAGGCCTCTGGCGGGTCCTCTAGGTTGTAGTTGACGTCAGACGTCGCCTTGCCCTTATGGGCCATAGCCCATGCCTTGAACTGGCCACAAGCCTGACCACCATGTGAGTCGGACTGTGAAACAAAAGAGTAAAATGATTAAATGTTATGTAGTATTGAGGGTTGAGCAAGATGGTTGAATGAAGAAATGAATTTACGTACCCATCTAGACGCATACTCGCTGAGGGTGAGGCTGCCTTGATGGTGGGGTGCACCTTGCATCATCAGCCTACGCTCCCGGCAAGCATTGTGCTGCTCCTCCCACTAGGGGTCAACCCACTTAGCCACGATACGCTCCTAGCACTGAAGATTTTGAGCAAGCCACCACGCAGGCACCTATGTCTCATGAAGTGTGAGACACATAACAGGAGTACAAAATCTCAAATGCATAAGTATGAACCTTTTATAGTTACCTATAGGTATTGTTTCCGGGTGAGGTTCATAGTCCTTGCCTGCTCTTTCTTGATCATCACTTTAAGATATTGGGCGTTGTAGTCCACAATCGCCTGGATGCGCGCCTCGTAATGCATGTCCTTCACTAGTTTCCGACATCCTCTGCAAATCTGAGCATCCGCCTGGTCCTCATATCCAGGCTCGCATCTGAAGAAATCCTGCATACAAATGAGATGTATCATGTCATTATTTCAACAATATTCAAATAATGCAAAGTATTAAAAAATGTAGTACAAGAAATTCTTACCCACAACTCATTCACCACCCGCTCTGCCTTGTTGTTGAAGATCCTGCCCTCCAAATCTCGTGCATCGGGGCAGGCGATGTAGTCGTCCCACGTGTTGGCCGGCTCCATCACTGGGCCGTGCACAACCAAGCCAGGGTAGTGCCGCCTGCAAAGAATCCCTATGATGCCAGACACTTTGTGATTGTGTCGCCTCCAATGGTCATCTTCCAACCCCTGTCCAAGTGATGAAGAAAATTATTAGTTTGCATATACGAAATGAAAACATAATGACAAATTTTAAGATTATTTTGTTACCTAGCTCTGTCGTCAGTGAGGGGCCGAATCATCGGTTGTCTATCGAGAGGAATCGGTCGCTGCGGGAGTTGCGATGGACCTCGCAACCATATCCCTCCTGACGACGACTGTGAACCCCCTGCCTCCTCCTAGTCCCCGTCCCTATCCTCGACCTGGTTCTGCCCCTGCTGCACCTCTCTCTCCTCGGTGTCCTCCTCCTCCTCCTCCTCCGTCTCCTGCCTCTCCTCCTCCTCTATCTCCTCCTCTAACGACGACGACGACGATGATGATGCAGGTACCGGGGATGACGACCTCGCTCCAACTCTGCATCCACCCCTGGCTCCACCTTTCCCTCCACCTGCACGTCCACCTCTCACTGGTGCCTTGCCTCTAGCTTTCCGTTTACCCCTCCTGGACCCCTCACCTTCCTCGGACCTGCCTCGTGGGTAAAACGACGACAACGACCTCAACATCGTCCTGAAACCACCCACCATCATTGTTCAGTCACCTGCAATTAAAAATAGTAAGACAATCAGCATACATATATGATGAATAAAAAATAAAATAGTACTATAAATAAGAACTAACATTATATGATAAATAGAAAATGACATAGTACGGATCATACATGTATTAGAAATAATCATCAAGATCAGGATCGAGATTGGGATCAGGATCATCATCGCTATCACGCATATCGATATAATCATCATGATCAGGAGGAATTTCGTCATCACTATCATTCCCTAGACACAATCGCTCAAGCAATTGTAAGTCCTTCACATTATGAACCTCATCTGTAGCGGTCTCATCCATATCCGTTTCATTGTCTACTTCCATCCCGATCATTTCGTTTAAGTCTATATGAAAATGCCCTTGTAAGTCGCCTTCTTGAAAGAACTCTCCGTCATATGTGTTTGGGTCTATGTTATAATCTTCATTGTTTGGGACAGGTAGTTTGTCGTGCGGCGATACCTTGTACACAACATCCCAACCTATGAGACGGTCGTCAGTTTGGCATGGGTATGAGACATAATACACTTGTGTGGCCTGTTGAGCCACGATATAGACATCATCACTTGGTAAGACAGATGATTGGGGAATTTTGACTAGCCCAACATTCGGTGACCGTCTCACTACTTGAGGATCAAACCAATGGCATTTGAAAATGACAGGATTAAGGGGTCTACAACCATGAAAGTTGAGTTGGTAGATTGCTTCAATTCTTCCATAATATTCAACCCCATCACTTTCGAGCATAAAAACACCGGAATTTGTTGTTCTTCTATTGGGACAACTCTGCTCGTAGCTTGCTGTGTGAAAGCGATATACGTTCACGTCATAACCGATATATGACTTTACCCTAAGGGCACAACCATCAGAAACCTGCCTCAACTCGGCACTCATGGAAGCATCGGATTGACCCTGAAAGTGCAAGCATGATAGTTCATTAATTACTTACTGAATGTGATGTCAGATGGTTTTAATTAAGTGGTCAATTGGATACCTTTCATTGGAACCAAGCAATGAAATCGGGTTGTCCATTTCCCGCAACATTTCTGAGAAGGTCCTCCACTTCCCTACTAGTAGGTTCTCTTGATTTACGCCAGAATTGATTGTAAACTCCCTGTACACACACGAGGAACAAGGGGGTTGGATGCATAAGAACGTTAGTACTCGAGAAAAAGGTTAGTTGAGAACTTACTGAATGTACGGCTGAACCTCAGATAAGTTTGTCAATACATATAGCATGATGATGCGCCACTCATCATGTCTCAAGGTCTTGCATGTCGCACCAATTGCACATCCGAGCTGCCTTTGGAAAAGGCTGAGGCTCGATTCATTTACGTCGGCATTGTAGCGAGGAGGTGGATTGTGCACGCTAGGAAGGTTAACAGCATAGTACTTTGTTGTGAAGTTTGAAATCTCCTCGAGAATGTATGCCTCTACAATGGAAGCTTCAATTTTGCATTTATTTTTACATTTAGTTCTAAGAACCTTTAGACACCTCTCAATTGGATGGCACCAACAAAACTGCACAGGCCCACCCATTCGCAGCTCATACGGGAGGTGCAAAATCATATGTTGCATTGAAGTGAAGAATCCAGGTGGGAAGATCTTCGCTAGCTTACAGAGCAACACAGGCGCCATTTTTTCTATATCTGCAATCACGGTCCGAGATACCTCCTTAGCACAAAGCTGGCAGAAGAAATAGCTCAACTCTGCCAACACTTGCCACACATGATTAGGGACATAGCCTCGAACCATCACCGAAAGAATCCGCTCAATCCGTATGTGATAGTCATGACTCTTAAGTCCATTGATTTGCATAGTCTCCAGATTCACTCCTCTTCTCAGATTCGTTGCATACCCATCGAGAAACATTAATGTTTTGAACCATTCTAACACTTCCTTCCTTTGAGCCCTCGTCAGGACGTAATCGGCCTTAGGCTTTTTCCATGTCTTAGTGCCCTCTCTAGGAGGCACCATGTTTAGCTTCGGTCTATCACATAAGTTTTCTTGATCCACTCTTGCCTTAATGTTATCTCTTGACTTATCAGGAAAGTCCATGATTGTTGCTAATGTCACCATGCCCATATTTTGTTCGGTGTGCATTGCGTCAATGTTATGTGGAAGAATGAGGTCTTCCATGTAAGGAAGCTTCCACAACACCGGCCTTTGAGTCCATGCATGTACCTCACCATATCCGACAAAACAACCTTTTTCTTCATCGACCTTGAGGCTCAAAATCTGGGCACGAACTGCAGCACCGGTCATCATCTCCGGTGCAGGGTGGATAACTTTGACACCCTTCATAAGATGTCATGATGTCATGCGAAGCTTGATGATCTTTAGACATCATATGCTTTTTATATAATTTAAATAGAATTAGATAACATGTTTGTGCTCATATTTCGTAAATAAGATGCATGAAATATTGTTTCGTTTTCATGCATACGGACTTAAATTGGACTTAGTAACCTAAATATCATTTTTCCTTTTACTATATTTTATTATTTTAACTAGATGCAGTTCAAATTTGATTTTTAACAAGAAATTGGACTTGAACAAAACAATTGACATAA
Source organism: Eleusine indica (assembly GCA_030378355.1). Classification (NCBI taxonomy): domain Eukaryota; kingdom Viridiplantae; phylum Streptophyta; class Magnoliopsida; order Poales; family Poaceae; genus Eleusine; species Eleusine indica. The sequence goes on from CM059500.1 coordinate 36,218,529, forward strand.
TATAGCAAACAAGTCAATAAAAATACCATACTTTGTCATTGATTGTCATTTATTATACTAGTGCAAGAGAAAATAGACAAGGGGTATTTGTTATATTTTTTTTCATAGTTTGCCGTGTGCGAGCTTTCGACCCTCGGCATCTAGGGTAGGTGCCGAGTGGGAGGACGTGACACTCGGCATATTCGGTAGTTGCCGAGTGCGAGTGTCTGCCACTCGATATCTGTGTTAATTGCCGAGTACAAGCCGCGCGCTCTCGGCATCCCCTAACGGCGGCACCTCCACGGACCCCACACGGATTGCCGGGTGTGTTTAGTTGCCGAGGGTGGAGGGCATTTTGCCGAGTGTCGTGTTGTATGACACTCGGCAAATAGCCTTAATGCCGTGTGTGGCCTATGCCGAGAGCCTACTCCTGTGGCACTCGGCAATGAGCGAGATGCCGAGTGCCCGTGATAATGCCCTCGGCAAATAACTTTGCACTCGACAAATCATCGGTTTCCGGTAGTGTTAGTTTAGCCACTGTAGAACTGGATGGCCACAACATAATGCGAACTACCAATGACGCCATACAACGGGCTTGTCAGTTCTACTTCCATACATATAAACATGCACAAAAATCGGACATAAGTCACATCACATGAGGAGAGTAATTTCAGATTCCATGTATCAGTTGCTTGGTTTTAGGAATTTTCACGTAATGCAACCTGGCTGCAATACATAAACAACCGTTGATCTTGAGATTAACTGATGGATGTTTTAATTTTTTGTGAGAATTCAGAGAATTTTCTTCTAATTAATATAGAGGTCTTAATAGGAGTCTCGGATTAGTAAATATAATATAAGATACGTCAATGCATGTGCAGGTGATGCATAGGAATTGTTTTGTGTGAAGAAACATAGTAAATATATAACACACACGAGTGCACCTCTATAAACATATCATGCACACTCACAAAGACGCCTCGTTATTCATAGAAAATGTCGCCTACAACTAAAAGGATAATTAATTATAATTTGTTGAGTCTAGGACTCGAATTTGAGTAAGTTATTTCCATCACAAGGAACCCAATGAGCTGAGTTACGTGCACTCGGTTTGCATCGCACACAAGAATTTGGCCACGCCCCATCCTGGGAATATCAGGCTGTTTAAGAAACAACAGTCATCAAAGGTATAAACTGAACCTTGTTTGAGCAACAATCGAGAAAGAGGAAATATCAGCTATGCGGTCAGTATTGTATCTCCGAGCAGTGCCTATCGTCTTAGCTTTCAGCAAGGATTGCAAACAGGATAATGGTCGCTTTCGCTAGACGTTAGGAAGCGTAGATGTTTTCTGCGGGTCAATTTGTATTTTGTACCCCGAGTTGGTGTCAGTTTTCAGTATGATTTTTTCTGTCCATATGCATGTGCGGAATTTCACGAACCAGTAAACTCGTTTCCTCCTCCTCTACTGTATTTCCTTTGACACAACGAAAGATATTTGTACCAGATCGAGGAAACGAGTGGACGAGGAGAACAAGAACGTAGCTGGCGGAGCCGCCCGTAATAACGCGCGCATGCAAGCCGAGCCTTCCCGCTCTTGCCGTCCAGCCGCTGCCTGCATACTTGCCTTGCAGCTCCCGTACGTTGGAGGAACCGAGCCTTTTTTTTTTGTGTCTGGCAATCTCCCGGCTTTATCTCCCTGTTCTTACGCCGCGCTTATCGTCTGCCTCCATTGGCGGCCTCGATCTGTTCTGCCTTGTGGGTATTGCGTTACCCTGACCAGAGAGAGGGCAGGGAGATCATGGAGTGCCTGTTGGGGCTGCTCAAGGTGCGGGTGGTGCGAGGGGTGAACCTGGCCATCTGCGACCCCCTCACCCACAGCAGCGACCCTTACGTCGTCCTCCGCCTCGGATCGCAGGTAAAGAATGCGATGATCAGTCCGTGCTTCCATTTTCCATTTGCCTCTTCATCGCGCTTTGATCTTCATCTCTCTTTCGATTTTTATTACCGACGTCTGCTCTCTGCTGTAAGTTGATCTGAATAAAGATGAGATCTTTGTGGCTCATGTGACCGAAATATAGATGAGAAATGTTTTCACGAATATGTGCAGTACAGATGTTGCGCTACCTCGAATGGAATGGCAGAATTACTCCCTCTATTTTTAAATTATTATCATCATTAACTTTTTAGTTGTGTTTAATCTATCATCTTATTTTAAAAAAATAAAATTATCATATATTTTTTATAATTTTTTTATTATTAAAGAAAACTGAAACATAATTTATAATTTTATATATTTAAAATGATGTTTTAAATAAGACGAATAATCAAAAGTAACTCAAAAAATCAATGGTGATGATAATTTAAAAATAAAGGGAGTATACTAAAAGGCATTATTTGACAACACAAAAACGCTTTGATCGACGAAGCAATAAAGCTTTGTGTCTTTATAAATTTGGGTATGGCGAAGGGGTATAGAGAAGCCGGTGAGGAGGTAGAACTTTGCATTTAATTTTTATTCTAGACAATGTGTTTCCTCATTTTAGCTTGAATTAACTCCCCTTGCCTAAGTTGGGGGCTGGCTAACAATTAGTTCACCATTAGTCCTTCTATTTGGATCAATTAAGGACTAAAATTAGTCAGCTAACAATTAGTCCATATAATTCAAATAGGGCCTAAACTTGATTCTCTGATTGTTCAAGTCATCTTGGATCTAGCAAACATCTTTGCCAAAAAACGTAGTGTTCCAGCCACTAACATATTTGGATGAAAAATTGAATTTACAAATATCATTTTTGAAAAAACTATTAGTGTTATTTTTAATTCTTAATTATCATAAGTAAACTAACAAAAAATTAAGGACAAATGTGACCATATGTTAGTCCAGTGAGCCTAGTCGACAGGTTCCACTAATTTCACTACCCAGTAAGTTTGCACATGGCGCCAAGTTCTTTTTCAGTTTCTTTTTAATTTTTACAATATATTCCTCAGAAATTGTTGCGTATTTGCCTGTTCCTAAGGATCCCAATATCCCACTCCCCCTGGCCACGAGCGCCAAGTTATTTTTATTCTCATTTTATTTTTGTAATCTGCTTGTGTTGATGAGTATTTCCCTGTTCCTAAGAATTTGTTGCATTGACACTATTAATAATCCTACTTTCTTGTGTGGAAAATCGTTTTTAAATATTCCATAGAAAGTGAAGTCAAGTATAAAATATCACACAGTAAATCCAGAATGGAACGAGGAGCTTACGCTATCCATCACAAATATGATGCTGCCGGTCAAGATTGTAAGTTCATTCATCACCATCTCGCATCTTCTTTCTTCTTCCCCAAGGATTCCAATTAGGGCTGGCTGTCGAGTCGGCTCGGTTCGGCTCGATACCACCTCGCTATAGTTCATTAGTATAATGAGCTAGCTCAGCTCAGCTCATTATACTAATGAGTTAATGCTGTAGCTCAGCTCGACTTATTATGCTTACGAGCTAGCTCATTATAGCTCATCGAGCTTTACATAAAAATATATTATTTTAATTATACAAAAAATAAAGAAATAACATATATCATATAAAAATATCATATATTTTAGATAATCAAATATATTTAACATGTAAATCAAATATTACTTATCCATATGTCCATCCATCTAGGTTATTGAAATATATGTTTTTAGAAAAATAATATGTTCACATAAGTTTTATAACTAAGTGTTCATCATAAACTATATAAGTGAAAAATAGTAGTACTCCAACTTCAAGTTTGCCAATTCTAACTCGTTAGGAGTAGATTATTATTGTCTTTATATTTTTAGAGTTTGTACTTGTACAAGGATTGAGTTGAGTTGTGGTGGACCGGACCATGGTCTACAATGATGGGTAGGCTGTATTTTTTAACATTACGTAGCTCATTAGGCTCGTGAGCCAGCTCACGAGCCCGCTCGAGTTGGCTCGTTAACATAACGAGCTAATAAATTAGCTCAGTTCGTTTAAAATTGAAACGAATCGAGTCAAGTCAAGCCGAGTTCGTCTTCGAATCGAGCGAGCTACCGAGTTACGAGTTTTATTGCCACCCCTAATTCCAGTAACTCGGTACTTCGAATTTCAGGAGGTCTTCGACAAGGACACGTTCACCAAGGACGATAGCATGGGCGACGCTGAGTTCTGCATCCTGGACTTCGTGGAGACCGCCAAGCAGGACCTGAGCCACGTCTCCGACGGCACCGTGATGAAGACGATCCACCCGGAGCAGGGCAACTGCTTCGCAACCGAGAGCCACATCACGTGGAAGGACGGCAAGGTCTCCCAGGACATCGTGCTCAGGCTGAGGAACACCGACACCGGCGAGCTCGTCCTGCACCTCCAGTGGGTTAACATCCCCGGCGTCGCACGGTGAACTCCTCCCATGACGGCAATGGCACGGGGCGGTGAGAGAAGCCCGGTTGATTGATATGATGTAATTAAAGAAACGTAACTTTGCTCCGTTTACAAGATGTGGACTGGAGAAAAACCAGAGCATTCTAAGTGAAACCCTGGGATGTGGCATGCCTCAGTCTTGTGTTAATGGGAGAACATCTTGTTTTCTGCCTCTCTTGAGGGAGAACACCTTGTTTTCAGTTTTTTGTTCCACGAAAGTATTTTGATTGGAAGGTCTGTAAAACTGTATTTCACACTGCAGTTCCACATGTCTCATGGATCCACGTTAACATCGGGTAGGAACCATGAACCAATATACAACAAAATTATTTGCGATACAATTACAGTTTGATATATAATTCAGATTTAGCCCTCGCGTGGGTCCTGCTCCTGATAAAATGCATTTCGCAAAAACTTCAACCTCGGCACGTAAAAAAAAAAAAAGCGATCATGTTCCTCTGCAGTCAGCACAAAAAATAAAAGAGATTGGATGGTTTCGCTTGTCTCATAGTTCTCCTGGACAGAATTTCGGACCAACAGAATGGAGTATATACACCATCTCTGACCTAATATGTACAATTCTGTTTTCCAAATCTGCAGGTCAAGCATGTAAGGAAGAACGGCAGAATGAAAGCCGAGTCACCAGTATGGAAGGCATACAACTATTTAGGAGAGAGTGGCGAGCTTTCGTTGTTGCTGCTTCGAGAGCCTTCATGTGGGCGCTGATGCTTGGCCATTTGCACGTCCCGTGTGAATTGGGTCCTCGATTTAGCATAAGGAGCTTCCCTTGCTGCAATAAGAGTTAACACAGTCAATCTGTATTGTACATTGTGATTTCAGATTAGGCAACTGTTTTGCATTTCTTACCTGCAGCTAATTTTTGAGCACGGAGAATGTTCTGCCTTCTCTTCCACCAGCACGCTGCGAATACCACTAGAAACAGAAAAGCCAAAAGCACCCCGAAAGCCATTCCAATCTTTGCAGCCACAGATAAATGAGGGCCACACTCACGTAAGCCAGGAATTCCACATAATCCAGCATTATCTGTGAAGCTGCCATGTATTATCACAGCATTATTAAGTTACCATACCATTCAAGTGTATCAACTGAAATTGCAGCTCGGGTATGTATCTAGATCGGTGTAAATGAATAAATGATAATGCTAAAGGAAAATTTGGTAACTTGTGCATAATTAGATACACAAGGATATTATGAGAAAAGAGAATATTCTTTTTTTTCTACGAACTGGGTGATACCGTACTTGAATCTAGCTCTGTGCAGTGGCCTTCCTCCTAAACTGGCTGGAACCATTCCCGACAGATGATTTCCATTCAGATTCCTTGATAAAGCAACTCTTCAGATTAATAAGGAAAGAACAGGGGCAAATCCAAAATGAATAACATTTATAACTTGCACTCACAGAATCTGTAAAGCCGTCAGCTCGCCCAGGCTCTCTGGAATAGATCCATTAAGTTCGTTGTATGACAAATCTCTACGAAGTAGGTTATAAAATCAGTTTCATATGAAAAAAAATAATTTGATTGAGTGAGAAAAACATCTTCCACTTTAAGGGAATTTGGTACTGACATGTAATTACAAGAGCTGATCTTCATATTGTAAAAACATTTTTAGTTTTCTGGTTGTAATAAGCCACATGATTTGTTGGGAAAGATGAGTTAAGGTCTACAAAGATCAAGTAATAAGCAGCCAGAGCGTTCCCAATTAGTATGAAGTACCAGGGATATTGACAATGCAAGATCTAATTAATCGTTTCAACCACTTTTTCAGATGTTATGTATCCTTCGATTTTGTTTCCTACAATCATTCCTCATGGATCAATTGGTATCACACTTCACAAAGCTGGAAATTTCATGAATACAGAATACCATTTACAATATTTGTGCATCCAATGGTAGCGGAAGCCTATTGTGGCCTAGGCACTCCTAGAAAGAACAGAAATATCACATTGTAATAGTATTGAGATACATGGTGTTAAACTGCACTTACAGTAGTTGCAGGCCAGAGATGGTGCCCAAAGAGGCTGGAATGTTTCCTTTGATGCTATTGCCACTCAAGTTTCTGCTCAATAGAAAAGGAAGTTACTTCCGTCAGGGAAGAATGGTCGGTTAAAATGATTAGTAGAAAATGATCTGAATTCCTGGGATATTATGGTAAGATTAAGAAACTGTCCACAATCAGATTAAACTTCTTAAATAATACGTGGTTACCTTTGCATTCAATTCACCCCTGTCATCACGTATCGCAACTCAACCAATTTTGTCCAATACCGAACAAAATGTCCTGTGTGTTGGAAGGGGTTTCTGACTTGCTTTTTTTTAATGACATATAACATCCCAAACTTGCTTGGGATTAAAGGCTTAGTAAATGTTGTTGTTGTATAAGCATCCGAAAGGTTTAGAATCATCCCTAGAGTTAACACTATTGTGAGTTTGAGGTTGTAACACCCCAGCCCGTTAGAAGCCTATGTAGTAGTGGTTTCAGTCATGAGGCCCAGAATTAAAGTGGTTATTTCGGTGGGTGAGGGTCAACATATAACCCTTGCTGTTTCAACCATAGCACCTCCGGGTTAACCCTTTTACACGAAGCGAGGACAAAAGCATAAGAGAGATGCTATGTTTGAATACACGACGTGGGGAATTATAGAGGCTCAAGCCCACCGATATGAAATAGTGGAAGACAACAGTAGGGGTTACCCCTACTGTAACCCCCTCAAAAAGATATATGTGGACGTGATGAGGTAGTTTCTATCAGGTCAAGAATAACCACCAGTATAGGATATAGATATCTCGTGAGATACTGGCGTGGTCGTGTGGATATACACCTTAATTACCCAAGTTTGAATCTTCTTCGATCTCAATTTGGATGTCTATTTTTTCTTAATTAATATAGTAGCCTAACTCCTCCTAGCCTTGTCGTGTTTTTTATGTGATGTAGAATTCAATAAAGTCTTCTGATTCAAATGCATTATGCGTGAAAACATAATCAGACACTCAGATTTTCTGTATAGCTTTTCAAATCTACTTTCATCTCGTGGAGCAGTTACAAACTGGCATTATGTTTCTTCATGCTTAAACCTTTTTCTGTGGTCCTTCAACTTGTAAAGGATTATGAAAATACACAAATTAACAATAATAGTGTTTACTGTAAAATGTCACAGGTTTTTAATTTTTCAAAGAACATTTCATAAATGTCTAGTAAATGATGTTAAGGCAATGTGGAAGAACTTGAACATCCCCACACAAACAAATTAGTAAAGGAACCAGACATATGTCTATGTGCAGCTAGGCCCACAACAAGGACACGGTGGGATGCAATTTATCCCCAGTAAACCGTCAATATCGTAGTCCCTCAAGAACCAACAAATTCACCTAAAAGATCTGTTGAGGGAACTAGGAAAGCAAGGCAGTATGCTTCAACCAATTGTGAGAAGTACTATTCTTACTAAATTAATAAAATGCTTTCAAATAGACGCATGTTCATGTCGGCATTGAACATAAAACTCACATGTTTTCCAGATGTTGCAGCTTAGATATGTCTCCAGGTATAACCCCTCTTAAGCCTTGGTTGTCAAGACCTCTGCACATTCAAGTAGCAGTATCAAATACTTGCCACAACAGTCACTTTGATTGACAGAAAAATCTTAAATTGTAATACATATGGGGAAGATCAAATGTTGAGGTTACGGCCCTAAAACATGACAACACAACAGTAACCAAAGAAAATATTTGAACATCTGAATTAAATCTTTGCATGTGTAGAATATCTCTTTATATTAGTTTTGCTTTCAAATGAAGCCACCGAATACAGCTATTCAGTTTCAAATAGTATGTATATGTTAGTTACTAGTAATAGTGCTGCAAATAAATCACTGCATAGATTTTTTTTTTCAGTTTGAATTATTCAGTATATCCATACAAGGCATATAGCATGCTAATAATGAACTCTCAATCATTGGCATGATATAGAAAACTTACAGTCCATCAATGACCCAATTCCCTTTTTTGTTGTCAAACTGGCAATCAACTCCACTCCATGGATGCTGCTGAGGAACACAGGGGTCACCATTCCAGCCAAATCGGAGAGGAAGACCAAGTGAACTCTTCAAAGTCCGCAATGTACTCACTATAGGGTGTCAACGACAATAATTAATACATATGATATAAATAATAGCTAAGTCCTAGGGGAAAATCACTAAGCATTTATGAGTTGTGCTACTTTTAGGTTCAACATAAGCAAGTTCTTCAAATAAGTGAGGCTCCAAGCATTAAGTTTGGTACTACAAGAAACAACAGGAAAATGAGTTTGTAGACAACAACCTTCTTGAGCCAAAGTCTTCTTTTCAGCTGGGATTATCTCAAACACCTCAATGGCACTGATAATGGCACGGGTCCCTTTCACAGGTTGCAATATAATTTTTAGTGTTGTTCCGCTGACAGCTATGGTTTTATTCAGTACAAGTGCTGTAAAACGCTCTCCTGTCATACGAACTATATCAACATCCTTAAATGCAGTATCTCCATTGATGAGTACATCAAACACTCGTTGCTCTTCTGCAGTGACCCCATTATCAATCTCTGCAAAGTGAAGCCATACTGAATAGTTCTTGTTTGGAGTAACATCCATTTCAAAAGATAAGCTTGGTTGCCTATCAGTGCCCACAATAGCTGATTGGTAGATGCCTTGAGGGTAAAAATTTGGTGCGAGCAACGTCTCAGCTATAACATTCTCAGTTGAAATAGACTGATCATCAGAACTGGATGACAGAGTTTTTGCTCCCAACCAGAATCTGTCCCCACCCCAGCGGATACCATTCAGATCTTCATCAAAAGCTGGCTTTCCAGAACCACATATCAATCTTTTGGCTGTTCTAAGCACTGTCCCCTTTCCCCATGGTGGGCCAAAGTTATAAGCATTGTCATCTATTTGGATAACTTCAATAGAAAGAATTGATGGATCACCATGACCTGTGCTATGGAAGCAAATTGATAAGCTTGAGTCCTGAACAAAAACCAAGGACTCTGCAAATGTCTTCTCATCATCACTGCTCCAGCCCAGAAGTAAAGAACTGAACAGGGTACCTTCCACTGAAACATCGAAAATTGGCTCACTGTCAATATTAGGATTGGCCACAAGGGCAAAGAAAATCCTAACTTGATAGTGGCCATTGGGAACGTTGTTGATGTAGTAACAGTTTTCAGGGCCATCAGAGAGTGGAAAATATCGAAGCGTTTTCAGCGGAGGGATAATAAAGCTCGGACGAGTGGCATTTGCAAACCTGCCTCCAGTATAGCCAAAGTCTCTGTACCACAATGTATTTGTCGGCGCTGTGCGGACATCATCGAAACTTCCACAACTAATACGGATGGTAAATGGTTCTGAAAATAAACAGACAATTAGAACAACATGGATCAGGAACAGGAATATTAAATGAACGCACCGTGTGAGTTATTTAGACGGCCATGAAATCATCCAAATCACTAAGTAAAGCGTGCAGAAAGCCATGTTTCTATTTCTGCTTTCCTTTCCTCCTCAGTTTCACATGCTACCTTCCTATTCAATTATAGCTTGAGCAAGCTTTATTTAAAGTGTCATGTGTAGTGTAGCAAGATTGTATGCGCACGGACGCAACAAAGAGCGATGACTGTGTACTACTAACAAGTATAGCAAAGCAACCAGTATGGGATGGGGAAACGAATACTAAAGTTTTTCCAAATGGGCCACAACCAATCCTCAGTTCGTAAGCAGACCCGATTGCAAGATATGTATGGTTGAAAATAAGATATGTACATCCTAAGAAGGACTAAACCAAACAATAAAGGGCCAAATGGAACCGAGGATACTTAGAATTACTAGATTTCTGGGTGAGAACAAGAAAAGTAGACACGAAATCTGTAACTACGGAGACCACAAATTTGTAGATTTGCAACGACTGCAGTACCATCTGCACAGATTCAAGAATTTGAAAAGGTTCGCCTCGGCGCTACGCAGGCATTGACAGCGAGACTTCAGCAGAAGGACCAAATCTGTATAACTCAAAGCAAGAAAGAAATGAACAGGAGAGCTCACCTTTGCTAAGATCAGCCGCGAGAGCACCAAGAAACGCCGGCGCCGCAGAGACGGCGAGCAGCCACAGCCCCAGCCGCAGCACGGCAGGAGATCTCTGCCGCATTGCTGCGCCTCCGTCCCTCTTCCTCTCTCTTCCCTCACTCTCGAAGTACGAGCCTTTTTCCTTCGCTTGCGACAGGATTTCCCCTTTTGGCCAGGCCGACGAATTTTCGCACAAATTCCACGGAGATAATTCGATTTTCCGAGAAATGAGCCGTCTGTAATTTGAGCAGAGGAATGAGGGGGGTAATGACGATTAGACAGCCGAACTGAATGCTTTAATTGACAGTACTGGGCTTATGTGGTCATAGGATTATACTTCTGTTATATCCTTTTATTTTTTGGCGGATGGGAAGAGAAGAGAGTGAGAGGAGAGCAGCTCACGTTCTTGAATCTCGATGAGGACGACTCACGGAGCCACCAGCCGAGGATTTAAAAATTGGACGGACTCTCGTCCGCACGGAATGAATGTCCAGTCCTGATGCATAAAGAAAGCTAGACGCAAGGGAAGTGTCACGACGTGATGGTACCGGCTACTACTATCATTCGTTCATTACTGGGTGCGGTACAGAGGAAGTGACCCAAGCCTACCGATATATGCAGGCTAAATTCCACGGATAAAATTTACAGGATTGTTACCTCGTCGCTTGGCCATTTTGCAACGGAGCATCTATAAACTCTTTTTTATGTAATAGGATTTAATTCAGAAAACAATCTTCAACAGTTTTGAAAACAACTAACAGATTTATTTTTTTTTATAAATTCATCTCATTTATAACTAGAAATAAGAAAAAAAATTAGAAACCTCAATCTTTATATTTTTAACAGAATTAATATTGTTGTGGTGTGACATAATACAAAAATAATTTGTTTTTAAAAAGAACTGTTAGAGTAGACAAGAAAAGCTATTCCTAATAATTTTTAAACTACTACTAAAATGTTTTTTTGGGATCAATTTATTTATTAAAGAGCTTTTGGATTCGTTAGCCGTACTGACTTTTGCGTTCATCACGGAGAAAAAGCGCAACGACGGACGACAAATCTACCCGGATGCGGCGGGCGCTGGTTTTGTTTTCTGGGTGGTCACGTGCGAACAGAAGCGGGGACAGCCGGGCCGGACACGGGCGGGTGGGTGCCGGGAGCATGGCACCCGTCACGTGCACAGGCCCGGACCAAAACGGCAAAACGAGGCATGCGAGCAGGCGGAGCTGACGATGGGCAAGCAGAAAGCACACGCCGGGTGAGCACAGTCGCGCCGCCGGAGGCTGGCGATGCCACATCATCGGCGCCGGCATGTGCGCCACCGCGGCCGCCAGCCGTTGCGGCAAGTCATGCGTGTCCGGATCACGGTGTCGGGTCGTGCGGCGTCGTGCGCCTCACGATTTCAGATTAGTGACTAGGCCGCTAGGGCACGCCAAAATGCTGCATAATGTGTGGCAATTGGTCAGTATCATAACTATTAACGGTAAGTGGAAATGTCACTCAAGACTTTCAAAATACAAACGGGGCAAAAGGACAGAAAATTACAACACTGTATTGTTTTATCATTTTCCTCTCTTGTATCATGATTTTATTACATTTATCTCTAACAAAATCTTGTTTGGACCTGAAATTTTGTTTGTATGCTTCTATACATCTCATCTACACATAATTTTTTAGAATATTTCAAAACTCTCATTCATGTATTTTTATTTGATTTCCACGTTTCGCAATAGTATTTGATTTTCCACTAATATTTGCCATGCATAAACCGGCCAACCTGGGTGGTTTGCATCCTTTTCCCCGAGACGAAATTGATGGAAGACACCAACTCGACAACTCTTAACAAACACAAGAAACAAACCGGGACGAGATGGATGGGTTCAACCCTGGAGGGGAAAAAAATCACAACTACAGCAGTAAAATAGAGGGAGAATAGGACGAGATGCACGAGGAGTTCCTTAATCAGAAACCACAACAAATGAGCTCAGCCTGTCTAATACCGAAGACACGGACTCGTCCTAACATCCCATCCACACAACTGTAAGACTTAGTTTTCAGGAGAGATACCAGAAACCAACTACTACTGAATCGCCATTATTATGCACATATCCACCCAAAGGAGTACCAGCGAGGACGAACATAAAGACTTGCCTCGTGCAGCAGCGTGACTCCAAAGCCAGAAACACGGAGTACGGACTGGTCATTATGCAGAAGAAAGAATGTACCGCATACAACACAGCTGCAAGACCTCTTCAGTGTCAACGCCCTTTTGTACAAAGCTCAGACCAAAAGCAGGACTGGAATACTGGTAGCAGGCAAAGAAATAGCATAAGAGCTGAAAGGACGATTTCTCTGTGGGATGCTTGATACAATAGTTTGTACAACACAAGACCTCTTGAAATCAATGACATGAAAACTTCTCTACAGTCATCTAGTTTGCTTTTGACATGGTTGTAAGCCTTGCCTTATTGCACCACAATCCCACCTAAATGCACAAGGAACAGAGACAATAAATTGTGGAAACTAGATTTTCAAGGAAAAGGAACAGGATGTTAACCTTTACCTTGTATAAGCTGAGCTACCTACGTCTTGTTAACTATATGGTACACAGCAAAGCTCATCTACGCTGGCGGTAGGGGGCGCCTGCAAGTTGGGCACTCCATCTTTATATCCATCCATCGTTGCAAACAGCCTGAGTGGAATATATGCTCACAAGGTGCCACCTGTATGAGAAAGGACAGTGAGTGCACAGTAATAGCTGTCTGCAAAATGCCACAAATACTTCCATTACCATGTATTCATTTGTTCTTTGGGTGACATCGATTGTAGTCATGCATATAACGCAGTCAATGGGCTGATTCGTACTATCCTCTACCTTCCGGTGGTAGCAGTATTTTTCAGGCAGGATCTGAAAAATAATGAGCAGCAGACAAAAATATTAAATACCAAAAACTGACACTAATAAATAAACACATCTAGAGTGGCAACTAAAAGTACTTTATGAGGAAGCAATTAAGAAATTAGCAACATGGACAGAAATTTTAAGATCCATATAGAAGCAAACAGAACTGGATATAAGGTGCAACTGTAACATGTTATATGTTACCTGGTGAGGAATAAAGCAACGAGAACCAAGATAGTGCTGAAGCAGAAGCACTGCTGCTTGGATGCCCATGAATACTGTAACAGCTATGCACCATTTCTTGTCGGGCTCAATGCGCATGAAGTTACTGGGGCAACCAAATATATATAGTGGAATAGCAAGGCGTGTAACAGTCATGCCTATGATATACTGTGGGTGCAGAGGCTTTCTTGTGTCACGGATGACATTTGTGACAATTTGAGGTATCCAAAAGGAGTACATCAGGAAAAGAAGTGGGCGTAAGAAATTGTGCAACTCGTACATGAGAAGTATTCCTCCCAAAAGAATGCCATCTGCAGAACATAATGCAAGTTGAATTGAACATTCAAAGGTTGATAGAGGAAAAGCAATAACTGATATAAGTATGTGGAAAATACAACTTGGTTTGGTGTCTACAGACATACTACTACAGATATATGATGTCTTTAAGTCAAAAAGATATATAACCATTCTAAAAGCATGTACAACAGAAGTTCTGGAGGTGATTGCCAAAAAAAAAAAAAAAAAAAAGGCACTGCATAGAATGTGGATGCTTATAGTACGGATGAAGCTAGGTGTTAGGTGCTGGGTGCAGATGCACCCACGCCCAACTCAAAAATCAGTTGCAATCCTCTGGTTTCCACCATATAAGCACCCTCACAAGCTACATTCATGTATCCAGAAGGCCAAAAACCAATGAAAAACTAGCCAATAGCGCCAGCCAGCACCCCCCTTGAGTTTACTCTAGCTTCGCCACTTGTAGTAGGAAAGAGTGCTAAAGTTTCCACCAGGCACTTAAGTTGTGTAATGAAGCAGTTAGGCCTATGAAGCACTATTTGCATTGTATTGTAAAGGAAATGTTTCATACAGGTGTTTAATGATGTGGGAACATTTTCTCTCTTTTAAGCACTCGCCAATGCACCTTACCATGTGCATGCCCAAAGGCTGCAATAAATTCTCAATCCAGGTTCCCATTTAATGGCCCAAATCAGACAGTTTGCCTATCGACTTACAATAGGGATACTGTCTCCTCACCACCACATGTAGCAGTTATATGGCATAATAATGGTACATTATAGACAAAAAAAACAGCCAACGTGGCAACCGTCAGTACTAGATCAAATAGATATGCTATGTTTCTTGAACCCAGATCAAATACACATGTAAGTTATTATAGCAATAAAGAGAACAGGAAGCATGCTAAGCAGCACAGTCTTTGTTACTTGGAATTGATTGAGCTACTGCTGTGTCTTATTATGAAAGTATGAGCAAATAAAAAGAACAGTTAATTAAGACTTACAAAAGCGACTGTATAGAACAGACAACTCTCGCCTCATTATTTCCCAACCTTCTCCACTGTTCAAAGGTCTGCTTGCTTTCCATATAGCAAGGAGATACCTCATTTCAAATATAGAAAATACAACAAACTTGAAGAATGCTGCGGTTGCAAAGGCGTTAAAAAGTGACTCTGGAAAATTAAACATGTAAAAGAGGAAAGTAAGCCACCATAATATCATAAAGACATTGACAGAAATTTAGAAAACAAAATAACTATAAAACTTAAACTGTCCATTTGTTAATATCATTAGTAGCATCAGAGGCTGATTTTCAGGCATCTCATAGTGGATAGTAATTCTTTGATTGTAGGCAGTTTCTAGAAGGAATTGCAGAAATGCAGGGGAAGGCTGCGTACAAAAGACCCAGGTGGTCAGACCCTTCCCCAGACCCTGCACAAGAAGGAGCTACATGCACCTGGCTGCCCTTTTTTATTTGATATAGCCAATTGGATATAAGCTTGAGAAAAGTAATGTGTAGATCATTGTTCCAACTCCACAAAATGTGTACAACACAAATTGTTTTATAAACATATATCATATATAAGCAGCAAACTGCATTTGCCTCAGATTTCACTTATATTGCAATGATATTCAAACAAGATATTACAAGGAAGTGAATATTACAAAAAAGAAATCAAAGTCTATAAATCCCAAAAAGAAAACTGACAAAATCCAATAGGTCACAGTTTTGTTTGTCATCAGATAAAAACAAGCATTAGCAGATGCCAGAACAGAAGCAAAAACAAATCGCAAGACTCACCAACCAATATCCCAGCAGTCAGATGAAGTAGACAGAGATATGCATCCATGATAGCTTGTTGGCCAATCATCAGAATAGAAACTTTAGCAGCTCCCTGTGAATAATGCAGATGCACCTCAAATAAATGGCAAAGCAAGAAGATTTATTCTTATATGAAATATAAATGAATCTCAAAGGGAAAAACAATGCTTACAGATTGAGTGTTACTGTGCTCCATTTGTCTAATCAGCAGCAGAACTTGGAGGAACGAAATCTTACTAAAGTTCAGGATTGGACAGAATGACAGACCAATAAAGATAAAATTAGAAGAAGAAAGATACAGTCACAGAGGATACAAAAGTGACCATCAGTGTGTAGTTGACTGCTTTGTTGTAATAAACTTCAACGTTCAAAGATGTAGCATTTAACAAGATAGGAGAGAAGCACTCTCCATCATCATTGACAGCTGGGCTCTCCATCAAACCCTCCAAACGGTACTTCTCATGCTCTCCTTCTAGTCAACAAAAAACAAGGTATCTAGAAAAATCAGTACTGCTTTGTTGTTTTATGTGTAACTGAAATAAAAGTAATTACCAATTGAAGCTTAGTATAAGTATATGTTTTATAATGAATAATTAATTGATAGAGGACGATGAATTTAACAATGAAATGAAGAATTTAAGTACCATTCAGGTCAGATGATACACGAACCACCTTAGCAGCTATTTCTGTGTTGCAGTGTTTCTCCATGTCATATGTGAGAGCTGATAAGGACAAAATAGCACATCAAAATCACATCATACAGTGGGTACCATTTAGAGTACAAGATGTATCTTACAATTCTTCCTCCGGTTTTTCTCTTCAGAAGACTCTTGGAACACTTGGGAGGAAAAAATTCGCAGCTGTTTCAAAGAAAGCAAGTAAAGTGTATTTCCGTAAGCATGCTCATTAATTGTAAGAGGGTTCTTGCAGGTATATGCACATTAGAAGAGAAGTAAGATTAAATGAATGACAATAGCAGATCTCGTGAAAGCTCAGAAGCAAACAGAACTCTGTAAGATATATGACAACATGCTAATAATATCATGTCCAATCAACGGCAGATACAGTCAAATGTGTGTGCTTACCAAATGGTAGGGATTCGACAAAAAGTAATCCTCTTCTTGAAGTGGCTCACCATCTGCGCCACTATAAAATTAAAGACAGCTGCATTACGTTACATGGTGAAAAGGAGGATTCACAAGAACTTTGGAGTCCATGATGAAATGCCTTCAATTACAGAAAAAAGAATATAAGAAAGTTACCTGTTTGCTACCATTCGAAGTTGTCTGAAAGGCCATATATACACTCCTTCTAACCTTATCTGAGCAACTCCATGATCATGGGCATTGTCGATGACATCATGGAATGTGATCGATCCCTGTTGTTCCATAATACACAAAGCAATCAGAAAAGCATGGAATGAAAGGGGTCAAATTTGCAATAAAATTTCGATGACAAAATTAACTCAGGTTGATCATGAGAAGAAAACATGCAACGCTAAACTGGAACAAACTACATATGATCAACCAAGAGGCATTTATTGTTACCAATTATAGGTTTTTTTTATCAGGAGGAATATACAGTAGGAGAGACCCCCAATGGGCAAATAAAGTTACAAAAAAGTGAGACAAATTGGCAGGTATAGGCAAAAAGGTGGTAATAGTGCAGTTATATTCAATGTTATGGGGTCATTACAAAGAAACCTAATTTACCTGAACATAATGAACTCCACTTATCTTTGTTGGAGTGCTCAACAATTCCAAAACCGAATCACCTTTAGGTTTCACAAACTCAAGAAATCTAGACGAACCATTTGAGGCACCAGCAAAGCTCCAAGTCCCTAAACCATAAAACGGTGATGTTATTTCACACAAACTTGACTCACTAATTTCAAGAAATCTTGATGAATGTTGTCATCCTAGTGGATGTAGTGGATACAAGGTTGCTCGCATTGAAGCAATTTTATGTGAAAAGGGAACCAAGCTAATCATACAGCAAATTATGCTGGATAAAAAACTTACTCAAACAAGTTAAACACATTTACTGCATAAACATCAATAAAGCGGAAACAACAGAAGTTACCTTTATAGGTTCCAGTAATATTCCATGAATACGGGCTTATGTCATTCTCATCCCTCTTGAAGAAAGCAGGCTGCACAGACACAGATCACAAGTAAACTAACTCAGTTGCACACATACCTCTAGAGTTACAAGTTCAAGATAAGTAAAATCTGTCTAGCGATATCCTAATATCATGACTATGATCAGCCAAATCACCACCCTGATACATGAATGAAACCAATCAAGGGTGGCATTCAACTAACTATTATTCATCATTAACGAGAGAAAAACACCACGAGCACTTGAATATTGTTCAGTGCTCACTCCGGCTCTCATTCCCTTCGGTAAATTCACACAGTTCAAAATGACTATTGATCCAACACAGCACTATCAAGTTACGATAATGCTAATTTGGCACCCCCTCCCAAACCTAGACTTTCACCATAGCAGCAATACATACAAAAACAAGTAGCTACTTGTTATCACTGAACTGCAGCTAAAGGAAATAATAATAACTAGTAGTGTTTAAATCCCCAGATGAACAGTTGTGGTGACCAAATTAAGCAAAAACCAGGCATCCTTCGCTTCGATTGCTCAACCCTAAGCTGCCGATTGGCCCAAACCCCCATGACCAGTGGTAAACAATAATGGGGACAAAAGGTTGAAGAAGATGAGCAAGACTACCAAGCCCACCAATCCCAGCTCAGCGGCATCATTTCTCACCTCATCGCCCCACGAGGCAGCGGAACCAGCGGCTCCCACGGTCACGACGCGCTCCCTGAGCGGCCGCAGCGCCGCGGCCAGCGGCGGGGCCAGGGCCAGCGCGACGACCGCCACCGCCACGACCACCGCAGCGGCCCTCATCACGGCGCCGCTCCTGCGTGCGCCGGCGGCGGGCCCCATCAATCCCCCGGTATGTAGCGCGCGCTTAGTCCTCACGCCGACGCGGGGGCCACCATGCGGGCGCCAGCAACTGCTCTCCGGGCGGGCGGCGCGGGAGTTCGTGGGAGCTAAACCTAGAAAGGGGCGGGGGCTGAGGAGGACGAGGCGGAGGCAGAGGGGAAAACGGACGGTGGACGGGGTCAAACGCGCGGGGGTGGTAGGAGGGGGGGAGGTGACGGCGGAGGCGGGGGAGGACGGCGACTTTTGTTTCGGCGGACGCCAAGCAACGCCTTCTTGCGGGTGCCGGGAGTGGGGAATTGCCGTGTGGTGGGGGTGGGTGGTTGGCGCGGCGGGGCGGCGGGGCCGGAGACGGGCTGGAGTGGCAAAAAGCTTGGTCTACTGGGACCCGCCTGTCAGGGAGAACGAAAAGGTCTGATTGCGTCGAGGCTGGGCCACATGTCATTGGGGTGGCAGGGCTCACGTGTTTTTGTTTCTGCCACGAGCCATTCGAAAGTTCTCGCGCCTGAGCGATGAACTTTATGCGTGTTTGTTGGAACTTGGAAGCTCCCGTTTGGAAAAGCAGAGTATCGAGGGGCTTTGAAGGTTTTGAGATTTTAAATGCAAAAGTTTTCCCTTCTTGTATGGAAACTTATCTAAATAACAAAATTCTCATGAAAGTTCGATGTGAAATATACATCTATGTCCTAGTAGTAAAGCGAGAGAACGTGGTTCAATGCAATCTAAGTGATCAATATGTAGCTGATCATTAAATAATCGAGCATGTTGGTACGTTCAACGCGATGGTTGTGACATGGAGTTGTTATAGGTATCTTTAGTATAATTTTATCTAACAATGAGGTTTTAAATTATATTAAGTAACTCTGATGATACATATGCATTCTTTTTTGAGTGAAAAATGAACGATGGACGAAACATCGAACTGACTATAACCCCATCACGATGGACACGTGTCAGAGAAGACTCATATGACAGTTGTTTTGATAGATGATGAACTTGACGATCGTAGCAGAACATGTGGCTACTCTAGAATTTTAGATGATATGAATATCTTCTGGAGCAACCACATGTCCTTATAACCAAATGTGTGACCATGGGCTGGACGTTGAAACAACATGAAAAGGAGGATGAGGCACTAGGTTAGGGCAACACGGAAGGAAACTAACATAGATGGTTGAATGACAGCTCAAATGGCGACATCATAGATGGCAAGTGAGGGTTTAAGGCCTCCTCTTCACTGTGGAAAAATTATTTTAAGTCTTGAGTTTTTTTTTTTTTGTAAAATTTGAAGATTTTTTTTTTGTTGAAATTCTTCTACGAGTCCCTCTAAATTCCTAAGGTTCCATAATTTTAAAACATTTCGTCATTTGTGCATATGACCCCCGATGAAAAGCTTTTCTGCCGATGGGAAAATTTCTCTTCAATCAAAGATAGTAGGAAAACGAGCTCGACAGAAGAGGGTTGGAGCACCGCAAAAGCCGCAGAAACGGAAACTCCTCGCTTTGTACATGGTTTCAGATTAGACTACTGATCTCAGTTCCCAATCCAGTCCAACATACTAGTTACTAGTACGTAACTCCATCACTAATATGTGAACATTTCCATTCTCCAAAATCCCCTCCGTACATCATAGGCGCCCACCAGAAAACCGCTCGTGTTGTACGCTGCACGATCTCAGTTCCTAGGTTCGTGCAGTGGGCATTACGCGACGTAGTTGGCCTTCTCCTCCTGCATGGCCTCCGCGAGCTTGGACCACTTGGTGCGGAGGGTGATGAGCAGCAGCGAGCAGGCCTGGCACGTGAGCCCGCAGATGAGCCCCGCCCAGAGCCCCCTGGTGTAGAACTTGAGCTTGAAGGCGAAGAAGATGGCGAGCGGCATGCCGACGAAGTAGAACGCGACGAGGTTGGTGACCGCGGCGAGGTGCTGCCACCCGCACCCTCGGGCGACGCCGGACAGCACCCCCTGCGCGGAGTCGAGCACGATGGAGACCATCATGAGCGGCGTGATGGCCGCGAACTCCGACACGATCGCCGCGCTGCCGCTGAAGAGCCCCGCCCACAGCCGGTGCCCCGACGCCAGCAGCAGCACGAAGGAGACGGCCAGGAACACGGAGAGCTTCAGCGTCACGGACACCGCGTTCTTGGCGCGGTCCACGTTGCCCGCGCCGATCTCGTTCGAAACACGGGTGCTGCGAGAGGAATAGAGAAGGTTATTTTTCAAGCCAGGCCGGTGATGATGAGTTGCTATGCGATGTGCGCGGAAGCGAGCCGACAGAGGAAGGGAGCATTCTTTCAGCAAAGTGAGTAACGCACCTCACGGCGGCGCTGAACCCGAACGTGATCATGTACGCGATCGCCTCCGTGCTCGAGCTGCACAAATCGAATTTATTTGTCGATCAGCTCAACAGTTTGTTGTTCAAGTGGTTGCTATCTAAACTAGTAACATAAATTAAACAAGGCTTACTTACCACATGGCGATCAGCGACGTGCTCACGGTGGAGTTGGGAAGCAACCCGGCGATCAGGACCAGGAGTTCGAACGCCCAGTACTCCAAGCTGCAGACAAATCCAAATTACTCCACATCTACCACAGCAGAACAAAGAAGCACACCGCTACTGCCTAGTAATACGTACCAGACCATGACGGCGGAGGGCGTGGCGAGCTTGACGGTGGGCAGGACGTACTTGAACGCGTCGACGGAGAACCCCTTCCACGTCTCGGCGAACTCCCCGGACCTCAACACGTAGGCCAGCAGCATGAGGCAGGAGATCCAGAACGTGGCGGAGATGGCCGCGGCGGCGCCGGCGAGCCCCAGGCCCATCACGTTCACCAGCAGGTGCGCCAGCGCGACGTGGATCGCGAACGGCGCCACGGAGCAGACCACGAGCGGGGTCACCACGGACTGCGTCTGGAGGTACCGGAGCAGGCACTGCAGGAAGGAGAAGGCGAAGAGTCCGGGGATCTGCGCCGCTACGAAGGACGCCGCGGCGCGGGACACCTCCGGGTCCTGCCGGAGAAGAAGCAGGAGGGGCTCCGTGAAGCACCACAGCACGGAGATGAGCACGGACACGGCGGCGGACATGATGAGGGAGGATTGCAGGTACAGGCCCAGCATGCGGTACAGACGGGCGCCGTAGGCTTGCCCGCACAGCGTCTCCAGCGCGCCGCTCATGCCAGTCTGCAACACACAGCCATGAGCACATAACGTTTGGATTCTTCATTTTAGTTTACAAGCAACGCAACATTCCTTTTTAGCAGAACAAAAAATCATGGCGCAGAGTATGGTTCATGCAGCATGCTCAGCGCTCAACTGAAATAGTTGTGTTCACATATGTTGGGACGTTCATTCAAATTTGCCATGTCAGAAACCAAGACTGATTGTAACGTAATGAAGCGAGTGATTTGTTTAGTGGACAGAGGAAATGCAGGGGGTGCGAAGATGACAGCTGCGACCGCGAGCCGGGAACTTAAGAATGCAGCGGCGCTTGCTACCGACAAGGAAATCCAAGTGTTGTCATTAGTTGTTGATTTGGATAAACTAGTCAAGATTGTTGCAGCGAAACTAAGAAATGAAGAGTAGAACGAATTCATAGGACCAGCCTAGCGTGCTGAACTGGTTACTGAACAAGTCGGTCTTTTGAAAAATCTGAACAAGACAACAAGTCAACTTCGGATTTTTCTTCCTGCAACGTCAACGCTCGATAATTTATACTAGTATCAAGAGGATCGCATATATTAGATCATATATAACTACTGTTATAAAGCATCTTGAACTTACACTACCGTGTATATAAACAATAAACTCCATGGGAAATTGGGAAGTCGGCAACAAAACCTCTGACCATGACGAGGCTGCAATCTGAAAAGGCAGTCCAAAGTCTAACCCAAAAACTTTTACATTGGAATGCTGTTTTTTTCTTCGAAAATGACACATCTTTGTCTATACAAGAGGATGACACTGCTTCACTCTGCCATGTTCAAGGTTTTGGCAGCTCAGACAAAAAAAAAAAAAAACATGGCCCTGAACAACCGCGGTAGGTGCGGTCGCCCATAACAGGCATTGGTCGGACGGAATGAGTATCGTTCAGAAAATCTTCTCCTAATTCTCGTCTGAAGATCATTTCGGATGAGCGGACAGAAAGAAGACGGCAGCGGCACGGACGAGGGACGACGCAACGCCAGACACTTCCCCATACAGTACTACGGAACTGGAACAAAAGTCGTGCGCCTCGATCCATCGCGATCCCACGAGATGCACGCGGCGGAGAAAGCACGACGTGACGGCAGAAGCCAGGGCGGCCTCGAACGGGCACGTGCAAATCAGCGGAGGCAGACAGATTGGCTTGGATGGCGACGTTTTCTCGTCCAAGTGTCCATGAATGATGGGACAGCTAATCAATCAATCACTTGCTCCCTTACATTATTTCTCACCAGTCGACATAAGTTTTCTCTTCGAACATTGCTGGTACAATGCAACTCACGCTACTGGAAGCTAGTACTTTTCCAAAAACCAAAGAATGTTCCCGCGGTCGTTATTCCTACTAACCACGTATACTTGCTGCATCCAAATGTCAGCACGACACCGAGCACGAGCGTTGAACACATCCAACCATTCTCCATACCTAGGCCCGTGTCGTTGTACTGCTGCTATCGTGGATGCAGTACTGACAAAATAGCACACAGCGTTTGTCAAACAAAACCGCATCACGTTCTCGATCCTTCTCTTGTCCTCCAAAAAAGATGCTAAAAATTGATGGTTGTTATTATGAATGTCGAAGGGGATGTGTCATGGCCCACATTTATTACGCCTAACTATTGAGCTTGATTTCATTACAAGGAGGGGTTACGCATATATATTGTTTGCACGTGGCAGGCAGGTCCGTAGGCGTGCTGCAACCACTGTCAGCATACGATCGGAATTCAGAAGTAGATGCACATGCCGATCGACTTTTCTGATCGCGCGCACGGACAAAGGGGGCAGTAATACTGTTGGCAGAGAGTGAGTTAGCAGGAGAGAGGACACGCAATGCATGCGAAGAACGTACAAGAAAGGCGTAGCCGGTGACGTTGGCCCACGAGTTGCCAAGCGTGGCGCGGGCGAGATACACGTCGTGGCCGAGATGGCCCGTGAACATCACGGACACCAGCAGAATGCTGTAGAAGGTCATATTGATCAGCACCACCGACACTACGAACGTGATCTTTTGTAGTTGTGCATTAGCATTAACAGTCACCAACTCTCGTGTTCGTTGTGCGGTTGTGCCGACGGTGCGGATCAACATGGTCTTTTACAGTATCACGCTAGTGTCCGTGATGTTCACGGGCCACCTCGGCGACGATGTGTACCGTGTACCTTGCTGATGCCACACTCGGCAACTCGTGGGAGAATACCTGAGCGGAGTTTTGGAGTAATGTTTACAAAAAACTGTATAACCTATTTACCGGTTTCATGGTTTTTTATGCAAACCGAAAAAATCAATTGGTAAACTGCTCAAATATAACAAAAAAAAAGAACAAAATTTAAAAACAAACCGATCGATTTCCTTGATTTATCGTCCAATTTTCTTGCTTTAACATTTGGTTTTCGTTTTCTTTTCTCAAAAGCAAAATGCTGAGTTCTCATTTTTTAAGAAAATTTAAAAATTTTAATTTAATTTGACGAAACAATCGTGAATGGTCTTATGAACCATGCTCCGAACCCAACCTCCCCCCTACCCCCTCCCAAACAATCATAAACTGAGAGCATCTCCAATAGCTTTCTAAAAAATTAATTTTAAAATAGTGTTTTTAGTTGCAGCCTAAAAATTATTAGGGACGAGTTTTTTGTCTCCTTCAACAATTCTTGTAAAAAATAAATTATGAGAATTTTTTATTAGACCATGTTAGCATCAAAGGTTCATAATAACTTTGAAAGCCACATAGTGAACGATTATATTAGAAGAAAAGCATGACACTAAAGTGTCGTAAGTACAAACCGAAGCCAAAAGAAAAAGAGAAAAATCTAACTATAAGTTTTCACCAAGTCTGGTAAAAAAAACGAGACACAGACCATTGAAAACGCAACAACTCGCTCTCCATCGTTGGAATCCATCACAAAACATCAATGTCCGACGTCAAGTAACAGACCTCAGCCAATACCTCAAAGTCATTACACCACGCCTAAGAGCTTGAATCAGCCCACTGTGTGTCATCATCACCAAGCATAGTCGCATACCCACGACTCGTAGCTCCGACTTCACAGCAACAACACCGTAGAGAGAAAACCATGCGCAACAACAAGGAGACAAGGTCTCATCGTTGCTCCGACAACAAGGAGGCCAGCAAACCAACAAAGTTGATCCAACGCCATTGCAAGTCCAAGATGACAAGCATTCGTTGAAGGGCAGCATGAGGGAGTTCCAAGA
The DNA here is from genome assembly GCA_030378355.1 of Eleusine indica. Taxonomy (NCBI): domain Eukaryota; kingdom Viridiplantae; phylum Streptophyta; class Magnoliopsida; order Poales; family Poaceae; genus Eleusine; species Eleusine indica. The sequence goes on from CM059500.1 coordinate 36,243,629, forward strand.
CAACGCCTTCAACAAGGTCACGATGTTAAAAACATCGTCGTTGTTTAATCCGGTAAATCGAATTAAGATTTTCATCCGAAGAACCCTCAAAGAAGTAAGGATGTAGAGGCACCATCGCAATGTGTCCAAGAAGAAAAACGACACCCGCAGGCGCCGTCGTTGCCCGCTCTGATCGAAACTCAATATGCTTTCATGCAGCTCCATCGAACATAATCGTGGAAGAACCCAGTAGCAGGACCAAGCAATGTCGAACACCTTTGCCTAGGCACAATGCGTTACCACACTACGCCAGCCTCATCCTCCTTGCCGGTATCCAGGCACAACACCTACACTACACATGAATACCAGACCACCGCAGAGACAACCAGCAAATACCAACACCAAGGTGATGGTCAGTCGCTGACAGATCCATCCACCAACCTTGTAGATCACATCCTCCATCACCAGATCCGGCCGCCATTCTACAAGACAAATCCTACTACAGAGGAACACCGATGCTAGAAGCCCCCCATGACCAAGACCGCCATGGAAGGCCGCCTGGCACACTGCGACGCAGCCCCGCCCGACACAACCTGCCGTCGCACCCACCACGCGAGTCGCTACTGCCTCGCCTGCCGCCAGACGCTGCCAGCGTGCCTGCCGTGCAAGGCGCCCTCGCCGCGTGATGCAACCCCGCCACGCGGCGATGCCGCCACCACGCCAGTCGCGCGAGGCCGCCATCGCGCCCATTGCACGAGGAGCCCCAACGCAGATCCACCAAAATGGCACCAGATCCGGTCATGGCGACTCTAGATCTGGCCATCCTCGACCGCAGCACCAGGCCGCGAGCGTCGGCCATGATCACCACAGGTTGCGGGCTCTCCAATCTGAGCTCGCCGCACGCGCTGCCTCCACATGGTCCACCTTCGAGCATTGCTGGATCTGGCCCATCCCGATGTGGAGCCACGCCATCCTAGTGTCTACTGCGAAGGGCGTCCCTCTAGGAGAGCCTCGCCGCCGCCATCCTTGCAAGCTACGCGGCTTCGCAACAGCTTGCTCCGGCAGTGGCGTGACAATGAGGGCTAAGATGTGGGGTGGCGGTGGCTTAGGGTTGATCGCCCCCCGAGTCGCCCTCGGAAGAGCAACGCGAGGGTCACGGGGTCCTTTTTTTCCCTTAAAGGTCATAATAACATTAATTCTTTTAGAAATACAAGGATTAGGATCCCAACTTTCTCTTATTTCTAGGTACAAATGAGATAAATTTAGAGAGAAAATAAATCTATTATTTTAGAGAGCTGTTAAAGATTATTTTTTAGATTAAACTCTATTAATTTGAGTTAGAGAGAGTTTATGAGGCTCTTTTGAAAACGAAGGACCCAAGGCTCCCGGTCTAACATCGAATCAACGTGCAGAATGTGTGCTTAAAGAAACGGAGGGCACGATCATTAGTGCTAATTAATAAAGCCGTGTGCATACTCTTGTTACTGACGCTCGTATAACTTAGACAAGCGTGCTGACTTGACCACATTATTGTTCCAAGTTCCATTTCTTTTCTCAGAGAAAACGTCAGCAGATAATAACTTATTAGACGCCTAGAGGCGTTTTATGCGGCGATCCAAAATCTGAAAAGCATATATAGTCCACTGTCCGAAGCCAGAACACTCCAATTGGCAAAAAAAAAAAAAAAAAAAAAAAAGGCACAACACTCCAACGTGTATCCTACCACAGGTTTATACCTTTAATTTGTTTTCAAGTACCTGAGCCGCCCCCAAGTGGTAAGGCATTCTGTTCGTGACTACGGCTAGTGCTCGTAGTCGTACTAACATTTCTCTTTCTTTTTTCCCATAGGAAACGTCAGCTTATAACTCAGTATTAGATTTGAGCGTTTACACGACCAAGATGCAATATGAAAAGCTGCAAGGCCACAGTTCAAACAAAGCTAAAACACTCCATCGTGTATCCTGTTACGCCTTTGATTTGTTTTCTCCAACATGATGATTATTGGCACAAAAAGGACCGTCTGGATCCAAGGAAATGGCCATAGATCGTGTCTCTGAGTACTGCACTTTTCTGCTACTTGAGCCAGCCATTTCGTGGAGAGTGGCAACTTGCCTACTTGCAATGCATATTATTCATGCTTACGACAAAAATGCTCGTGCAAACAGAACACTACTACTAACTAGTACACTCTCAGATCTCGACACAAAAATGCTGAACATATTTTTGTTTATGAAAACAAAAGGCTGAACATTCTAGTGTGTATTCTACCCTGAATGGCTGAATTAGTTTGTTAGGCTTCTAGAGGCGACGAGTCCTGTAGGGCTTTCAAAAGGATGGGAAGGAAAGTGAAATTAGCAGCCCTGAGCCCCTGACTGATTCAAGCCTGAAGTGCCAACGGTCTTACTTGAAGATTATAAGGTGTGTGAGCTCCGTTTTCCGGTCCAACTAATTCTCATTTTAATTTTCTGGGCTCTGACATCACCGATTTTGCTCCAGTTTCATTTGCCTCCATAGATAATTGAGATTCGGTTCAACAGCTGCCGCCGACGAAAAGTCCAATGATTTGTGGACTCCGATCGCTCAACCGCTGCCGCCGACGACAAGTCCGGGTTCCCGGCTCAATGTTACAGACTGACGGCACGAGGACGTACGTGCCTGTGCGGACACGTCAGTAGCCAGCACGTGTCCCCGAGCCCGAGACAGCTACCACTCAGATCATTTCGGCAGCCGCAATATCCCTGGTCCCGCACCGAGCTGCCTCGCCGATCCGGCCGCTACAGGCAGGCACATGCCGTAATTGTGGCACGGCTGGTCACCGGTGGCGAGAGATTGTGAAGAGGGTAAGGGCGAGAGGCTTCTAGAAGCGAGAATGGGCAGACGGCGGCTGCACAAGGGCGGACGCAATCACGCAACGGAGACTTGTCCCGGCCGCACAAGCCGGTCTCGCTTCTGTTTGTTTCTGGTTGGGCGGATTGGGTGGAGGGCACGAGACGGGAACGACGTGAGGCTGAAGAGAAGCGATTTGTTCAACCTTAGCTTCGTACGGCTGAGAAGCGGTGCGGCCGGGTAACGTACGTCGACTAGCCGAGCAGCAAAGGCCCCCACCATTTTTGGATGTTTTCACTGGGGTTTCCCTGGCTGGTCGCACGAGCGCCCCCCCCCCCCCCCCCCCCCTGAGTATCGCTGCCACACACCTCACAGTACTTGTGGTGTGAGCTTACTTATCGTAACAACTACGCACGTTACCCCTATATATTGGAGTATACGTAGATATAAAAGCTTAAGTTACCGCGCTCCGATTGTCAACACAGCATCTAGCACGAGCGTTGAACGTATCCAACCCGTTGGCATCACCATGCCTCTCTAGCTATGGATGGACGCCCCTGTCGTTCTAACTGTGAGCTGGTGCTGCCGTTTACAGACAAGCAGCCCACAACATCAAACCAAATAATGAGCGGTCAGTAGTAGCAGCAGCATTCATTTCTGGCACTTCGATAATAAAAATTTTAAAAGTTTGCGGTCTCTACGAACTGCAGAGAATAAACGGATGTGGTCGATCCGATTGGATCTTGTGGCATTATTTCCAGAGATCGCTCTTTTATTGTATTTTACGGGTTGGAATGAGAGGCGTGCGCGAATTGGGGTCGCTGGGTGTTGATCGGCAAGCGATCGAAGAGTAGTAATCGATCGTGCACATGGCCATGGGCGATCGAAGAGTAGTTTAGCACGAGAATAGCAGAGAGAGGGTTCGGCAGGTATATACGTACCATGAAGGCGTATCCGGTGACGGTGGCCCATGAGTTGCCGAGCGTGGCGCCGGCGAGGTGCACCTCGCCGAGGTGACCGGAGAACATCACGGAGACCAGCGGGATGCCGTAGAACGCCATGTTCGTCAGCACCATCGGCACCGCGAACCCGAGCTGCGCCCGGGCCTCCTCCGTGTCCACCACGCGGTCCAGCCAGGTCGACGGCCGCGCCCGCTCCTCGCCGGCCTCCTGATCGCCCTTGGCGCCGCCGTCGCCGAGCAGCGGGACTGAAGACATGTTGCCGTCGTCGTCGCCGGTAGGCTGTGGCGTGGCGGCGGAGCTCGCGAGCGGAGGAGGATGGGAATGGGATCGGCGGCGCCTGGTGCTGGACGCTCTTGTTATTGGCTGGCGAGTGACCAGGAAACGCGGCGCGGTGGCGCTTATATCATGCCGCGGTCGGCCTCGGGCTCGGTGTGATGCTTTGGCCCCTCTCTGTCGTGCGTGGCCGCGGTGTCCGTGGGGAGGAATAATGGCGTGGAAAATGGAGGCTGCTGTTGCTGCTGCGAGCATGGCGTGAGGACCCCCAGCGCGGAAATGATGAATCCGTCCACGGACGGAGCACTATTTTATTGCTAATAATACTACTGTTCATTTATATTAAAAAAACTTGAACGGATCACTTTATTATCTATTAAAAACTCGGCTCATTTGATTTTCTTTTTTTGCGTAAAACTAGGACGGTTCATCACGTGCTTTACCCATCTGAACTCGCTTTACATGTTCCTCGCCAGCGGCGTCTTATTCTACTAGCTGTCTCTGTAAAGATTGGTAGAACGTGCAACTCTACCGCACGGTTTCCCATGTTAGTACGTACATATAGATTAGAAACCTTGATGTACAAGTTATATTTGAATTAGAGATAAACACTTCTATCTCTAATGCATATCTAGACTATTAGATATTTACAACAATCTTCGAGATATTGTTACAATCTAAAAAACTACTTTTAACACACTCACTCAATCACAAATTTTCCTCCTTACTATATTATACTATCATATATCCTCAAGTCAAGCATCCTTCTAGAACCTTATCCCCTTACCTAAGTTGAACTTGTCTAACCTCAAGAAATCATGTTTAACCTTTATAAGCACTAACTGAAATTGAGAGTCCCAACAATATATTCAGCTTATGTAATAGTTTTATTTCTTAAATATTTATTTCTAAGAAGAAAGTGTCATACCCCATCCTCATTAACTAATTTGAAGAGCTATTTACTCAACAGACATTTATTGTGAAGGTCTAGATTTTAGATTACTAGCTCTCTTTGGTCCTTTGACATACAAAGAATACTCAATTTAGTTGTAAAAGGTGTTGTTGCAAGATCTGTGCCATTTCAAACTGGACGACTAAAGATGACATGTTAAGTGAAAGGGTAAAATATTTGACACCTGGTTAGAAGTTCGAACGAATTATATCATGTCATCATGTCAGAACTCCTTCGAAATATAAGTCGCAAACTTTTGACTTTGGACCAATCCGCTCATGCTAACTGTCCGACCTTTTGATTTTTTTCTGCGAGAGATATGTTGATCAATCACACGGAGATTTTAGTTGGTGCTATATTATATATCTATAAACCATCTCTTCATCTTGGCCTTGCAAACCGTCGCTGGCTAAGTACTATGTAGTTATCTCTAGTTGTCATGTACCAACCGAGCACAGCGATATAAAAGTTCAGAAAATATTTTTATGTCAGTCTACAAACTTTTGATATTCAATTTTGACTTAAACGCACCGGCATATATAAATATCAACATGTTCTGTAACCAAGTTGGCAGATACTATACTTTCGCCGACGAAGCCGTTGTGAAGAATAGTTGTCCCTTGAGCGCGGAAGTCAAGTGTCATGTCACGTTTGGAAGATATGATCATGCATACATGATGTAAAGGCGGCTACATAGCTCATTTGTTAACTTTTAAGACTTCACTTAAATATAGGTGTTCTATCATCTATGACACCAACAAATTATATTAAAATTATCATTTTCTTCCATATAAAAATTCAGATTTCTCTACGTTCGCATGCATGTCAAGCATCTCTAAATAACTTGATTAAAATATACTCCCTCCGTTCCAAAATTGTTGGTGTCATTAACTTTTTTCGCTACCTTTGATCATTCGTCCTATTTAAAAAATTTCAAAAAATATAATATATTTTCTCATAATTTGATTTATCACTAGATAAAATTAAATATAACTTATAATATTTTATATTTTAATAAATATTTTGAATAAGACGAATGGTCAAAGGTAACTAAAAAAGTCAATAATGACAACAATTTTAAAACGGAGGGAGTATTAGTCAACAAGAAACAATATGTGTAGTGCAGCGTTGTTTTTATTTTTTATTTACTTTATTTTGAGAGGGACAACGGAACTTAAGATTTTCTTATTTTTATAATGTTTTTGCCCCTTACAGAGGGTCTGTGTAGTGGAACTTCTCTTCTGGTGATTCTCTAGGAGAAATGGCTATGTTTTTTGGGTTAATTCTTTTAGTGCCATTAAAAACTTCTTCGATCCCTTGAAGGTCACCGTAAAAACTCTAATTTCGTCCATGCCAGTCTTCTTAAATTTTTTTCCCCGCCAATGCCATCCCCGTCAATAGTCCACTTAACAGAGCAACAAAAAGACTATTTTGCCCCTCGTCTTCAACCTTGAGCTAGTGACGGCTCTGCTCTGCTCACCATCGGTGCTCCGCTCGCTGTCTGCCCCACCTCCAGCCTGGCCTCGGGCGCGGGCTACCTCGACAACGACCGCGATGAGCAGTAGACCCTCATGTTCCGCGTCCGCCCTCGGCTCCTCTAGCGTCGCCGTGGGCCCTTGAGCTTCTTTGTCACCGTCGTCGTCGACGGCGAGATGGCCCTGACAATGGGGGACCTACCCAACGCGGCGTGCCACCGAGCCCGCGCGTGGCGACCGACCGGACCATGCCCCGTCCTCCTCTCTCGCCGCAGGCACGTCTCCCTCCGCAGCGTCAGGGCCGGCCACGGGCACACGACGACGGCGACGTGGGTGAGCATGGGGGGTGGGGGGTGGGGGGGAGTGGGAGATCTGCGTGGATATTGTGGCGCGCGGTCACGATGGCGGCCGAGATAGTAGGGGCGGCGCCAGCAGGGAGAAGCGGATGGACGTCGGGTTGTCGGTCTCCGTCGATCCACCCTGGCTCCGAGGAAGGCTAAGGAGGTCTGACAGAGGGGCAACATTATCATTTTGAAAATACAGTGTGAACAAAACATTGGTAATGGCGTTGATAGGAAAAAAGTTTAAAAAAACTGGCATGGACGAGATTAGAGTTTTTATGGTGACGTTCAACAGATCGGAGAAGTTTTCAATAGCACTGAAAGAATTAACCCATGTTTTTTTAGGGCAAGAAACGGCTATGGTTGAAGTGGTAATTAATGAAGTAAAAAAATGCTTACCTTAGACATGTAAAATCACTATCTGATTCTGCCAGAAGAAATCTGACAGTAGCAAGAGTTTAAATAAACAATTGCGCCCATATCTATCAACTATGGGCCTTATCCAGCTTTGGCTACTATAGCGAATGTTGGTATGAATGAGGCCTAGAGTTATCTTCTAGGCTTAAGTTTCAGTTCAGATAGCTCGGTTTTTCAAATGTCAGGCCTCAGCATAATATTCACAATAGATGGCACTATGCCAGGCCCAATTCTCGCCCCACTCACATGTGAGCAAACTTCCTATGAAAGAGTCCACATCTGTGAGTGAGGAGGGCTAACTACAATTGTTGAGTTTTCTTTTAAACGAACTACAAGTTTATTGTCTTTCCAAAGAAAAAAAAAATCAAAAAGCATATAAGTTCTCTTTGCACTTCGTCTTATTCTAATTTGCAGTATCTTTGTCTCTGTTTTGTTGGAGTTAAGACTTAAGAGCCTAAGTGCTCTTTGGTTGTAATGCACTGTTTTGTATATCTTTTAAAGGTGTAGAGGAAGGAACCATGCATTGTTCGCATTCGTTTCTTCAGCGCAAAGGAATGGAGAAAAAGAGGGTCGAATCATGAAACGTCTTCGCAGAAACACAAGTTCAAACACGGGAGCGCGGCACCAAGATTCTTTGATTCATGAAGCGGACGGCGACGAAATATGGGAAGTAGTGACCAGTTACATTGTTTTGACAACCGTGCGTGCGCCCCATGCATCTGAGACGACCGAGCTACGCCGCCGCGCCCCGGCGAATGGCGTCACGCAGCCTCTGCAGCGCGGCGTGGGACGACCCGCTCTCCTCCACGGCCTTTCGGCACGCGTCTCTCATCTCTTTGGCCTTGTCCCTCGCCTTCCTCCCCTCCTCGGACTCGCCGCCCATGAGGCTCCGAACCGCGCGTTCCAGCTCCGCGGCCTCCACGAAGTTGTCCCGTTTCCTGTCCACCTCCATCGCCACGGCCACGCCCATGCACGACACGAGCTCGAACGCGTTCAGGTGCTGCTCCGCGTACAGCGGCCACGGCGCGAGCGGCACGCCGTGCCACAGTGACTCTAGCGTCGAGTTCCACCCGCAGTGCGTCACGAATCCGCCCACGGCCGGGTGGGCCAGCACCGCCTTCTGCGGCGCCCACTTCGGCCACACGAGCCCCCTGTCCCTGGTCCGGTCCAGGAACCCCTCCGGGAGCAGCGCGTCCAGGTCGCCGTCCGTCGGGTGCGGCGACAACGAGCCGGGGGCGGGCGGGCCCCGCAGCACCCACAGGAACCGGTGCCCGCTGCGCTCCAGCCCGACCGCGACCTCCCGTGCCTTCGCGGCGTCGAACCAGCCCAGGCTCCCGAAGCAGAGGAACACCACCGACGCCGCGGGCTGCGCGTCGAGCCACGCCACGCACTCGTGCGAGGACGACGGCGGCGCCTCCTTCGCGCCGCCGAGGTCGACCACCGGGCCGATCGGGTACACCGGCGGCGCGGCCCGGCCCGGCACGCACTTCCCCTCCGCAATCGCGCTCAGCAGCCCGGGCTCCAGCTCGGCCACCGTGTTGATGATGATGCCGTCGAAGTCCATGAACCGTTTCCCGTGGTACACGAACCACGCGTAGTTGGGGCTGCCCTTCCGCGCCATGAACCCCGGGAGGGCCGGACCCGCGGGGACCGGCGGCAATCCCGGCACGTCAACCACGGTCCCCTCGAGCGCCTCGAAGTCGACGCCCACCTCCGCGTCCAGCGCCGGCAGCCGCAGCGAGAGCGCGAGCAGCCCCGCCGTGGAGGTGAAGTAGACGTAGGCCGGGACGCCGAGCTCGCGGGTCACGTCGAGCACCGTGGTCGCGAAGAAGTCCACCACGATGGCCGCCGCGCCGAGCTCGCGCGCCGCGGACGCCACGTGCGGCTTCTGGAGCTCCATGTACCGCGACTTGAACTCCTGCGGGTTGCCCGCGCACTCCGTCGGGGGAGCCACGACCGGGAGGCGGTGGAACCGCATGGTGGTGACGCCCGATGATGCTTCGACGCGGCGGACGTGCGCGTCGACCTCGGACGCCGACTCCGCCGTCGCGGCATGCGGGACGAGCACGGTCACCGTCAGCGGCGGCGACGACGACGACGACGAATCTGCTCCCTGAGGACCCAGCAGCCGCTTCCCGGCTTCGATGAGCGACATGAGGTGGCCGGAGCCCGGCTCAGGGAGCAGGAGCACGTTAACGCTGCTGCTGCCCATTGCAACACTTGCACACCGTCGCCGCAACAAATTTTCTTTTATCGATATTAATGCTTTCAGCTCAACGTGTGAGATCTGCTCCTCGTCCAGGAGCGCGGACGGAACGGTGTATATATCGACCACACCGCTTACCAGCTACCACACATGTAACGTCGTGCAGCACAGGATTCAGTGGTTGGTGAATGCGTGTGGCAGACAAAAGCTGATCAAAGCATGCATCATGGACGACGTACGTCCAGGCATCGTGAGTCATCCAAACCGTCACAACTTTTTTTTTTATGCCACCGTGCGGGAAATGCCTGTTTCGATTCCACGCCTGTGGTAGGGGCCGTGACGGTAGTCGGAGCGAGGCATCACTGTGTGTCGACACCCTTGCCACCCTAATTGCTACGCGAGCACGTGATGTGAACGGCCTCGACTGTTTTTCGTCCCGACACTCCCGACCAGCCGATCGAACCGTATCGTTCATTTGTCCTCGCCTTGATCGCTTTTGTTGGGACATCTGCGAAACAAAGCAAGAGCGTGACCGTTGTCACGTACTCCTACATCACGCTTCTCGCTTCGCATCGGACGTCGCGTTGCTGGTTCCACGCGTGCCGCCTAGAACGAAAGGATCCAAGAGGGGCACCGTCATTCAGTACGTGGCTACGTGCTCGCCGCCCGTCTCTGGCACGCCGCAAGGTCGCCCACGTCCGGTCCAGGTCTGGACAACCCGATGGATCGTTTTGGTCACATCACGTGGCTGGATCGGGGGAATGGTACAGTGTTGCTGGTACCTATCGATGAATACCCCCAGATTGATCTCCCAAAGCCGCCAATCATTTACTGTGGATGACACAAGACATGTTCTAGAAGAGCGCACTGATTATTACTGCGACTAATCCCAGCATTGATACATAGGGTTGATGTTCAGAGGAAAAACCAAACTTGTCCTCGTGCAACCTCTTCCCGCAAACATAGTCATGTACCAACCAACCCAACTGCTATCGGCCTATCTGGTAGTACCAAGCCCGGTAATACCAACTCTTCGTCAGTTTGCCCACTAACCCGTACACGGGTCTTTCTCTTATACATGGCCCAACAGGCCTAGAGTACGGGTAGGCAAGGCTGCAGACGACCCAGCGGCCTGCCCCACTCGCGCGTCATCGTCCACGCGGCCCAAAGCACAAACCGGCGACCCTGTGGTGTGAGCCGGATGCAACGACGTGGCCGTGATCCATGGTGAGGAGCGGCCGTTGTGCTCACCGTGATTTCGACTATCGATTTTGTGGCACCGGCCCGGTTCGTTGCCCGGGATGCGTGCGTGACGCGCCGGCGTCCGGCCGCTTCCGTAATCTCAACGCCGGGAACGACAATGATGCGTGGGCTGAATGAACCCGTCCACCTACCGTCGAAGTGGAACAGAAAGCAGAGAAAACAAAGAACCGGGATTTCGCCAGTGCCCGGTGAACTCAATGACAAAGAGGACCGGAGAACCCGTCCAAACGCACGTATCGGTGCATCCGCATCACGACAGCAATGTTCAACCGTGGCAGGGCGCTGGTCTAGAAACAGAAGCGGCGTCACCGGACCGGCATCGTTTTCCTTGTTGCGGCAGCTTTGAATTCTGAAGCCCATCATTTTGATGTACCTCAACGGGACAAGCTTGCTATTTTTTTCATCTGAAAAAAGAATCACTTGTGGAACGTATCAGAAGAGAGATGCCATTTCGTTCCATTATTGAAGAGAGCAATTTTTTCCACTGCTAGTCTCCTCCATAGTCCAAGCTAGTGCCGGTCACTGTCCATAGTCCGCATACTTTAACCCGTGTTGGTGGTGCCACACGGTTCTCGTGACGAAAAAGTAGAAGGAAAAAAGTAAAGTCCAGCAGCGTAGCGGTGTGTTGGGCAAGAGGGCCAGAGGAACAAGACGACCAGCGAGCGAGCGAGCGAGGCTGCAGCGCGACGACGATGGCGACAACGCCGCCGGCGCTTGTGCTGCTGCCGGAGTGGGGCTCGGGCCACCTCGCGCCGATGCTGGAGTCGTGCAAGCGCGTGCTCCTCCACGGCGGCGGGCGCGCCTTCTCCATCACGCTGCTGGTGATGCGGCCGCCGACGGCGGAGGCCAGCTCCGAGGTGGAGGAGCACGTGCGCCGCGAGCAGGCCGCCTTCTCGGGCCTCGAGATCGGCTTCCACCGCCTCCCCGCCGTGGACCCGCCCAAGGACGCCGTCGGCGTGGAGGAGTTCATCGCGCGGTACGTCACGGCCCACGCGCCGCACGTGCGGGACGCCGTTGCGGGCATGTCGCGCCCCGTGGCGGCGCTGGTGCTGGACATGTTCGCGGCGCCGCTGGTCGACGTGGCGCGCGGGCTCGGCGTCCCGTCCTACGTGTTCATGTCGTCCACGGGGGCCCTGCTCGCGCTCATGCTCCACCTGCCCGTGCTCCGCGACGCGGCCGACGGGGAGGAGGGAGACGACGCGGCGATGCGCGTGCCGGGCCTGCCTTCGCCGCTGCCGGCGGCGGCCGTGCCGGGCTTCGTGGCGGACAGGAAGAGCCCCAACTTCGAGTGGTTCGCGCGGCTCGGGGAGCGGTTCGCGGACGCCACGGGGATCATCGCCAACACGGCGGACGAGCTGGAGCCGGGCCCGCTGGCCGCCGTCGCGGAGGGCGCGTGCGTGCCGCCCGGCCGGCCCACGCCGCCGGTGTACCCGATCGGGCCCGTGCTGTCGCTCGGCGCGAAGAAGGATTGTTCCTCCGAGGCGCCGCCGTCGTCCTCGCACGAGTGCGTGGCGTGGCTTGACGCGCAGCCGGCGGCGTCGGTGGTGTTCCTCTGCTTCGGGAGCATGGGCTGGTTCGAGCCGCCGCAGGTGGCGGAGATCTGCGCCGCGCTCGAGCGGTCCGGGCACCGGTTCCTGTGGGTCCTGCGGGGCCCGCCGGGCGACGGCGGCGGCGCGCCAGACGGATCGGAGCACCCGACGGACGCGGACCTGGACGCGCTGCTACCCGAAGGCTTCCTCGAGAGGACCAAAGGCAGAGGCCTGGTGTGGCCGACGTGGGCGCCGCAGAAGGAGATCCTCGCGCACGCCGCCGTGGGAGGCTTCGTGACGCACGGCGGGTGGAACTCGGTGCTGGAGAGCCTGTGGCACGGCGTTCCTATGATCCCGTGGCCGCTGTACGCGGAGCAGCACCTGAACGCGTTTGAGCTCGTGTCGGTGATGGGCGTGGCCGTGGCGATGGAGGTGGACAGGGACCGGGACAACTTCGTGGAGGCCGCGGAGCTGGAGCGCGCGGTGCGGAGCCTCATGGGCGGCGAGTCCGAGGAGGGGAGGAAGGCGAGGGAAAAGGCCAAGGAGATGATGGCCGTGTGCAGGAAGGCCGGGGAGATGGGCGGGTCGTCGTACGCCGCGCTGCAGAGGCTCTCCGCGGCGCTGCACTACGGCGCCGCGCTCCCCAAGAAGTGAAAATTGTCCGTGAAACAGTGCGGTCATACAAATTCGTAGTCGTGTTTGAATAATTTGATCAGTAGGTTGCGACACGTCCGAATCGCAATATTATTGGCTGCTGGTATCCGTTGTGATTGTATTATTTGAGACGCGGATATGGATTGTAGTGTAGTCACCTGGCAAGTCCAAGGAACGTGGTAATAAACTGATAAGTGATAAGCACGCAACTTTGGGATTCTATTATGACTGAGCTTGTCCTTCGGCGTAATTTCTGCAAACATCTGTGGTTCGATGATGCTATAAACTACACAGAGTCTCAGTACTTACTGCTGAAGAAACTTGAAAGGCTCTGCACAAGTTGCAGCGACAACAGCCAGCAGTGGCAATCGAGCTTGACTGGGCCCAGCAGCCCAAAAGAGCACAACTGTTAGTTTTTTTTTTGAAACTAGCACAACTTTTAGTTGAGAATATAAATCCGGTAACATTTGAGAGCTTGGTTTGGTGCTGTTTGTGTATTTGAGGTTTAGTTACTGTTCTTCATGTTCTCGGTATAAAAGTTTAGAGTCCTTGGTGGTATTAGACTGCTCGCACCGGGCAACTGTAAAAAAACCTGGAGTATGCATATATCGTAAAATCACGTGCACCGGGTACTGGACCATTCCCCGATTCCTTACTCAAAATCTAGCGACTTCCAGAAGAACGCTATTCTCTTCCCCGAGCCGCCAGCACCAACCGACGCCTCCTCTCGCGCCTATCCGGCCGCCCGCAGCCTACCTCCGTCCCGCCATCCGTGCCCCTCGTTCGTGGTCGTCAGTGGCCCCTCCGTCGCGCTTGTGGGTGGATTCGCGGTGGCGGCGGCTGAACGTCCCCGAGAGCTACGACGAGAGCGGCGAATCGGCGGCGACAAGCTGCTACTCCCACACCGGCAGAGGAGGGAGGAGAGAGGAGGGTGGAGGAGGAAGGAGGGAGGAGGATGCGCCGCGCGCCGCTAGGAGGGCCGCCGCCGCTCCTCAGCGGCAAACCCTAGATCTGCCTTGCAGGAGTAGGCGTGTCAGCGGGGTTCCACTGGAGGGGCTTATGGAGGCTGGGTTGAGTGCGAGGAGGAGCGCCGTCGAGGTCGAGGGCGGCGACGTGGAGGTGGGTGTGGAGCTCGACGAGGGCGGCGAGGGCGGGCGTGGTGGGCAGTCGTCGTCGAGGGAGCTGCCAATCCGCGACCGAGAGGTGCCGACGCTACCGGACCAGAGCTGGTTGCCCGCCGCCTGGACCTCCGGCACGAGGCCTTCCTGGAGAAGGGCATCACGTCCATCTGGTCATACTTCTTCTTGAAGTAGTCATCGTGATTTTTAACAACCTCTTTTATGCGTTTGAATAAATGCCAACTCTAAAACACGGATACCCTAAAGCGCGGATACGCCGTGGATACATATCCGGTATGGATACGTATCAGATACATGGCGGATACGTATCCAATAAGTATCTGAAAAAAAATACGAATAAATCTGATACTCAGGCTGATACGTATTGGGCTAGTTTGGCCCATTAGTGGATACGTCTTGGCCCAGCTGCAGCCCATTCGAAGGGTTATCCCTGCCTCCTGAATCCCTAGCCGCCACACACACAGCTGCTGCAACACACACACACGCCACGCACGCTGTGGCAGGGGAGGAGGACCTCAGATCCTCCGCCGTAGATCCTGCTGCTGCCGACGAGTCAGCGGCGAGCCGACAACCGAAGAAGGTGTGTTCTCTTCGTTTCCTTCCTGTCCCTTCGTGTTTCAACATGGCTCCTTTCCTCTTCTCTTCCCATTGCAATTTCTGAGATTAGTTCATTCCGATTTCGAGTAGATGACCACCCCAGACTCAAGTACTTCTTCAGCCTTCCCTGCTTCTTCTGCTACTTCCACCGACATCAAAGCTCCATTGTGAGATCATGTCCTCGGAGAGAGCACCGGCGGACGACAATACTCGATGGGTGTGCTTATTGTAGTTGTGTTGTGCTACTGTCTATTATTATTAGGCTATGCCATAAGCCACTATATTTATCTAGTATGTAATTATTTTTTTTAAAATAATCATACATATCCATATATCGGATTGTTTGATAAAATGGTGTATCCGTATCCATCGGATACCGATACACGTATCCGTATTCATACCGGATAGAATGCCAACGCATTCGAAACCTGCAAAAATACTAATGCCATGAGGAACTAGAAGGAAGATCACTATAGACAGGATTTTCAGCAAAGTAGTCGGCTTTGATCCTCTTATGACCAGAAGGAAGATCCCTCGGTTGAATAACCTTGGGTGGACCATCAGATCGATGACGCCTGCCACTGCTCTCTGCTTCAACCAGTTGGTGGTATGTCATGACCTCCGCTTCATCATCATCAAGCAAGAAATGGTTGTCATCTTCTTCCTCCTTCGTCATCCAGTACCTACGCAAGGAACCTGAGTACCCGTCCATGGCTTGGCTACTCGAGAAGTGACGCTGCCTATGCTGCTTGGCCACTTAAATTGAACGCAAACTTCAGACAATGCTTTTGAGAAGAGAATCTTGTGTACTGGTGGTTCACGAGAGGCTAGTTGCTGCACTACAAGCAATTTTCACATGTCAAATCTTGTCTAAAAACTTTACTTTTGCAAATGCACATCAACTTTACTTTTCACATGTCAATCAAGTCGAGGTGCACATACCTCCATTTCGTACAACAATATTTTTAATTATATTTTATTAATTAAATATTATTAGTAACAATTATTACTTACTAATATATTATTACTAATTATTTTTTGGTTGCATGATTTTAAAAGGGAAAGAAGCAAAAAAGAAAAGAAAAAAGAAAGAGAAGGATTGATGAAAGGAGATGGTAGTTAGGGATGGTTGAATAAAATATTGGATAGTTGATATAGAGGATGGATATAGAGTATGAATGGGTGCAGCAAAACTGGATATAGAGGAGAGAATCTTATTGACTATAACGAAATATTCCTTTTAGGGAATGAATTTAGAGTACTCTGAGTATAGTCAGATATGAAAGTCCTGGTGTTTGAGGCTGATCTGCATTCATCACAGTGGGTGGAAATGAAGAGCTTGGGAGACGACGCGGCGCTGTTCATGGGCAGAGGATGCTCCCAATCTGTTTGCGTGTCTCAATACAAGCCATGGGGAAATTGCATCTTTTTCTGGGAGAAGAAACAGTGGTCTTGTTGTATGTACAGCGTGAGGGATGAGTTTTATTGAAGCTGCATGGAGGAGCAAGGAGCCCGGGGTATGGCTTTTCCCTCAACTTTGAGAAAGATCTTTTCATGTAAGGCTGTAATTGACTGGTTCTGTGACGCTGCAACCACACCTGCTTCCCTGATGCATCGGCAGTGCATCCAAGCCAGTAAATGTATTAACATAGATATTTGTTTTTTTTTGTTGGTATTCCTGATGTTTCTAGTGTTTGGAATGTCGTTGTATGTAAGTACGTTTCGAATCATGTATTGCTGCTGCGGAAACAGTGGTTCGTTTTCTTGCTTCTGTGACCTCGTGAACGCTGTGACTACAGTGCCATAAGTCGTTTGCACATAAGCCCTCCCAAACTACTCGTGCTTCATGCGCGGCAGGTGGGAGACACCCCAGAAAGCGACACCTCGTTTGCCCCCCATAGTACTACGTGGTTGGAGTGGAAAAATACAGCTCACCGCACTATCCTTTCGTGCTTTCCACTTTAAACAAATCCTGTTGTTCCAATAAGTCAAGAGATCGAGCGCGTTCGAGAATAAGAAAGAATTCAAGAAGAAGCCGTGGGCAACCAAAGGTGGTCGTGCTGATCCATCCCGTTCCATCCATGGCGACGACCCCTACCGTGGCGTTGCTGCCCGTGTGGGGCGTCGGGCACCTCATGTCCATGCTGGAGGCCGGGAAGCGCCTGCTCGCCCACAGCGGCCGCGCGTTCTCCCTCACCGTGTTCGTCATCCAGCCGCCCACGGAGCAACACGCGTCCGATCTTGCGGCCCACGTGCGCCGGGAGGAGGCCTCGGGCCTCGACGTCCGCTTCGTCCACCTCCCGCCCGTCGCGCCCCCGACGGACTTCCAGGGCCCCGAGGACTTCGTGTCCCGGTTCGTGCAGATGCACGCGGCCCACGTTAAAGCGGCCATTGCTGCGCTGACCTCCCCCGTGGCCGCGCTCGTCGTGGACTTCTTCTGCACGACGATCGTCGACGTGGCCCGCGAGCTCGCCGTCCCGGCCTACGTCTACTTCACCTCCAACGCCGCGATGCTCGCGCTGTTCCTGCGCCTGCCAGCGCTCCACGACGAGGTGCCCGTGGAGTTCGAGGAGATGGAGGGCCACGTGGACGTGCCCGGGCTTCCTCCCGTGCCGCCGTCGTGCCTCCCGGACCCCGTGATGGACAAGACGAGCCCCAACTACACGTGGTTCGTGTACCACGGCAGGCGGTTCCCGGAATTCGACGGCATCATCGTGAACACGGTGGCCGAGCTGGAGCAGAGCGTGCTCGCCGCCATCGCAGACGGGAAGTGCACGCCCGGAGGAGATCGTGCCCCAACGGTGGTGTACCCCATCGGCCCCGTCATCCCGTTCATCGACGCGCCCCTGAAGGAGCAGCAGCAGCCGCACGAGTGCGTGCGGTGGCTCGACGCGCAGCCTCCGGGCTCCGTGGCGTTCCTCTGCTTCGGGAGCGGGGGATGCTTCGCGGCGCCGCAGGCCCACGAGATAGCCCACGGGCTGGAACGCAGCGGGCACCGCTTCCTCTGGGTGCTGCGTGGCCCGCCTGCGCCCGGCCAGCGGGTCCCCTCGGACGCCAACTTCGACGAGCTGCTCCCGGAGGGCTTCCTCGAGAGGACCAAAGACAGGGGGCTCGTGTGGCCGACGCGGGCGCCACAAAAGGAGATCCTGGCGCACGGCGCGGTGGGCGGGTTCGTGACGCACTGCGGGTGGAACTCAGTCCTCGAGGCCCTGTGGCACGGCGTGCCGATGGCGCCGTTGCCGCTCTACGCCGAGCAGCACCTCAACGCGTTTCTGCTGGTGGCCTACCTGGGCGTCGCCGTGGAGATGAGTTTTGACAGGAAGAGGAAGAACTTCGTGGAGGCGGCGGAGCTGGAGCGCGCGGTGAAGGCGATGATGGGCGGCGAGTCCGAGGAGGGGAGGAAGGCGAGGGAGAAGGCCGCGGAGATGAAGGCGGCGTGCCGGAACGCCGTGGAGGCTGGCGGCTCGTCGCGCGCGGCGCTGCAGAGGCTTTCCGAGGAGATGCAGAAACGGGCGGTGGTTGTTGTTGATGTGCAGAAGTGAGGCGGAGGGATTGGGATTGTTCTTCCACCTCTGTCGTGCGTGTTCTCATTTTTTTGGTACCAGTCATCGTGCTCGGTGTCTATTTCTCAGTTACTATATATCTCTGTGTCTTCTCAACAAGGTTGACAAAATGTACCAACATGCTATAAATAATCTTGCGCCATTGCCAATTGGGTGACAACATTGGCCATGTTTGCTAGACACAAGGTTGACAAAATTTGCAATAAACAATGCTTTTCAACAAATAATGCATGACGGAATTGATTTTCACTGGAACGGGGCGTCCGTACGTACTAGCTCCGGTTATTACACTCGTGTCTATGAGAGAGAGTTTACGAGTGAAATGCACCCCCGGTTCTGGAAGTTGTCATGGAATCCCATCTAGGTCAGGATACTCTCAAAGTGTTAAATCCGGATCCCTAGTCTTTGATTAGTAGATGCTCTCCCAACGGTCACCCCACAAGAGCGGCGACTCAGCCTGGCGAATCTCCGGACGACCAAAAATCCACCAAAATTGCCCCTAAAATCCAGCTCCACACCATGCAATTCGTCCCGCATCCACCTATGAGTGTCAGATCTACAAGGGACCAGAGGAATTTCGGTCCGGGGCGTGGCAAAGTAGCAACCATCAGCCTCCTACAGGGGAGCTGGGGAATGGTGCTACAAATAAAAAAAAACTCTGGATGCAGAGACAACGAGGTTGGGGAAATCAATATCTCCAACCTGGTTTCGGAGAAGGCGGGCTCCATCCGCGGCAACAAAGCAGGCATCAGAGTTCTGCTTCCTCCAGGACGCACGAGGGCCTAGGATGGGATGTCAGCGCAGATCCTACGCCGATGTGGTTCGTGAAGGTGATGTGGCCTGGCAGGGCGACGAGGCGGCTATGCCCCTTGTGTTCGATGTGTCATCAGCGACCCGCCGACAATGCAAGGTACGGTTCATTAATCGTCCTTCAGTCAAGGCTTTCGACCGGAATGCAGTGCCCGCGGCTCTGTCCTCAAGCTTCATCGAGGATAATAACGCCGTCATGATACCTCAACGCGAAGGTCGTGGGTCTCAGGAAAGTGATGAAGGCTGGCAGGTGGTTAGGTCGAGGCACGCACGACTGACGGCAGTTGCGCGGGAGGACAACTTGCCTCGACTGTAGGTAGAGAGAAGGCACGCCTTCTACTTGAGCAAGATGAGGGTCTCTGCTTCAATTGTCTGGCCTGTGACCACAAGGTTGTTGTCTGTCGTAGCCCAACCAAGTGCTGGTCTTGTCGTCGCTCTGGTCATATCTGTACCAGCTGCCCTTCCCGCAAAGACATCAGACCAATCAACCCCACAAAATCAGTGTATCCCAATTTTAACCACAATGCTCGCTCCATCCACCAGCTAACAGGCGTCATGCAACCAGACAGGGTCTCGCCGGAACTACTGCTAGTGGCAGTGCCATGTCGAGCACAGGTACCGGAACCTACTGAGGATTCCATGTTGGCCTCTAGCCTGGTGGTTTGGCGCCCGTGCTGGCTGTCCAAGGTCGGGGGTTCGAACCCCGATCCCGCACCTCACTGTTGCAACGCGTGATACTGTAGCGTGCACAGTGCACGACACTGTAGCTGCGTAAAAAAAGTGCACGACAGAACTCCGATCCCACACCTCACTGTTGCAACGCGTGGTACTGTAGCGTGCACAGTGCACGACACTGTAGCTGCGTAAAAAAAGTGCACGACAGAACTCCGATCCCGCACCTCACTGTTGCAACACGTGGTACTGTAGCGTGCGTAGTGCACGACACTGTAGCTGCGTAAAAAAAGTGCACGACACAGTATAAAAAAGTCTCCTCGCTCTCCTCGATCAAAGTATACTTAAAGACTCGCGTCATAACTCACACGGACAGCTGAGTCCCTATGTATGGTTGGGGGAGGGTTCGGGGGTTTTTCGGCCTGCGTGAGGGGCTCTTCTCTTTAGTAAATGCCGTCGGAGGGAGGGGGGGGGGCTTTCTTCTCCCGGCAGGTCAAGTTTTTTTTAGAGGTTGAGCTCGCTTGTCGCCAACAAGAGACCGACTATGGTAATCTGTCACAATGCAGGCCAACCAAATATGTAGCGGTGAGGCAAGTTGAGGCGCCAGAGCAGGACTGTGACCGAGCAACCCATAAGGCTCCGGAGGATTGCCATACTCCATTGTAGCTAAGAAGTGAAGCAGAACAATTAACTGAACATCAATTGATCAAAGTTTTGAGCAGCTTCAAGCATAAGGCGGCAACTCCCGTGTCTTCCTCTACTCCGCATATATCACCCGTGAAGGAAAAATTGGTTGTTAGTACAAAGGACACAAAATGATGCAGCCAAAAATTAAGGAATAAATCAAACATCAGAAATCAGACATCAAATTAAAGTAGTTCGAGATATGCTAACAAAGAAATAAATCTTTATCAAGAGAGACAAATAGCTGAATGATTTAGCCTTAAAGCCTTTTAGAGGAAGCAACTTTGAGACTATTAAGAAACTGTGTGAGATGACTTTGTTCGTGAAAGCAATCTAGAACATCGTAACAGCAACAAAGAAGGATAAGACAAAGGGAAACAATGACAAGTACAACCCCACAAAGACAGAGCTAAGAAGTGAAGTTGGAGTTATAGGGTGAAGTTGTTGAGTCATCGTTTCCATCTTGTCCAGTAGTCCACCTGAAAGACCTTGACCTCCTTCACTATCTGCTTCAAGCCTTTGGTTTCGGTTCTTATAATGCCCAACATGTATATAGTTGGATTTAGTTTGTTGTCCATTTAGGTCGTAATTATTCTCTCTATCTTAATGAATGGTAGTGCTCCTGTCGTATTTTCAAAAAAGAAAAAGTGGGTGTCCAAATTGCCTCTGACCGGTCTCGCCTGCTTGCGTGGCATGCCAACGTGAATGGACGGGATATTTCACGCCTATTTGGGGGTCACATGAGCCTCATACGAAGAAGTTTCAAGGAGCAATTATGCAATGAGCCCCCCTACACTCTCCGAAAACTAATATCGAAGCCATCTCTCAATTGTATTTGATGAGGATTCAAACAGATGGGCGACAGGCGGGTGTCGTTGATTGGAATCGACCTGCGGGTTCATGGCTCCTACACAAGCGATCAATTGTGGCCAACGTGGATTGCATGATTGAAGGCGAATGACCCCTAGGCTACAGAAGGAAGGGGACGACCTCCTGTCTATGGTGAGTGACCCATGGCAAATTTAGGGGTTGCTTCTAAAGAGTTTACTGTCGATATTTGCCATGATGGCTTTTTCTATGGTCTTGATGTCAACCGTGCTTATGTGGATTCAAAAGTGAGTTGGTTTGATCATGCAGACGCCGACAGTAGGTGTTATGCTTTTGTAAATGAAATGGTAATGCATTTTGGCTATAGAATTTGTCCGACTGAGAATTATTTTTGGTGATAAAGACACCCTTGTCATGAGGCCAGTTGTTGATAATGTCAAATGTTTTGTGTCATATTTTGATCATGCAAATCTTGTTAGACGTGCAAACTAGGAGTATGTTGTGTTCAGTGACGAAGCTTGGGCCGAATTTCCACAGGGGCCATGGGTCACAGAAGGCTGAATATAGGGGGTCGGAGGGGGCCAGCTAGTGGACCAAATCCTGGGCCACTTTCATTTACATGGTGAAATCAAACGTTTTTTCTAAGCCAGAGGGGGGGGGGGGGGCATGGCCCAAACTGGGACGATGAGGGCCATTAGAACATATGCAACTAGTTTGTGGGGGTTCACTGCAAAATGGCAATCACAAACAAGCGCCAAAACTCCCGCTCATCCAAGCTGGCACTCCACGTAAGCAGGTGAATACAGTCAGAGGTATTTTGGGTGATCCTTAAGCGAAAATTAGGAACCCAGATTTGACACTTTGAGAGTGTTGGGACCTGGATGAGAACCCATAACAAGTTCCGGGACTGCGGGTGCATTTCACTCTACTATAAATGGTGTAACACGTCCAAAAATGGGAAGTTGGGAGAAGCGTCTTCATTCTTCTGTTTTCAGGAACTCTGAATCATATTGTCAGTTCATGCATGATCTCTATTAGCTTTTGTGGGCCAACTATGACAATTCGTGTACTGCTTTTCTCCTAATGAGTTAAAAATAATTTTTGTACGACTTGTTTCAGCGTTTCAATTCTACAAAACTAGATAAACTTGTTTCTATTTTCATGTGTTAGTGTAAGAATCAGGTTCTTCTCTCTGTTTTTTTTAACTCTTCTGAATGTTTTTGGTGTTTCAGTATTAGAATGTTGCTTAGCAGTTTCATAACAAATTCTTATGTAAGGCATATAGGTAGGGGTGGTAATGGGTCGCGACCCACGGGCCCTAGAAGGACCCTTTTCGACCCTTTTCTAATTTAAGTCAAAAAATAATTTATTTTCGACCTGGCCCTTTTTCGATCCGACTCTCAACTTTGCTAGTTCAAAATTCTAGGTCTATTACCACCCCTACATATAGGTGCTCATGGCTAGGGAGCCGTTTGGAATGGAGAAAAGTTGTAGGAAAAAATGGAGGAACTCAGAGTGGCACCATTTGAAATGGAGGAACGAGCATGTTGATCTGATTCCAGAGGAATGGAATGCCTTCCTCCACAAAACACAATTACTGGTTTGGGGGTGATTTACGGTCTCTTTCTTTTTTGCAATGAATTCTATGTTACAAATTTCTACAATTTAAATAGCAAAATATTTCAATTCCTTTGTTTTCGATTCATGCCGTTTTCTCTCTTTCTCCATTCCTGTGTTTTTTTTCATATTCCTATATTTTTCTTTCGTCCCTTGCAAACAAGACCTTAGTTTGTTCAGAAAATATTCATCTCAGTGTTATAAAGTTGTTTTTCTCATGTTTCAATGTCGTGAAACTTTTCTAAGACTCAGATATACATATACATTGAAGCAAGTGGACTCGGAAGCAATTTTATTTATGCTGTGAAGGGGAAACCGATACAATCATGTTTTTAAGCATTCAGCAAATACATGTAGGAAACCTAGTAGTTATAACCTATGTAGGAAATTTTTTACCATGGTTCTTTTTAGCTAGTTAAGAAATTCCTTTTCTGGTGCGTTGCGGTACATCCGCGCACTAAAAATTCAGTGATAATGATCAATAGCAATGTGATGATGCAACATCAGATGCAACATTCTGCTTATTGATAGTTATTTTTGTCTAAGATCTCAAATCGTTTCCAACAGTGTTTTTTCCTCAAGAAAACACAAAAAAGCTTTGACCAATACATATGGTTTGTTGATTTGCTTTACCGTTAGTTTTTTTTTTTTTGTCGACGGATTTGCTTTTCATGCAAGTAGATCACCGTATGCATTTTTCTGTCTACGCTGGGGGTTTGTGTGTGCCTTGATCGATTTGCTTTTCTTCTGCGTCAATTAGTGCTTCCGCCCGCGGCCGATGGTTCCTAATTGGCTGCGTTGTGTGTTTAGGATAAGAATATTTTAAATTTGGGTGTGCGGGCGGAGATGCATTCATGGACGTGCAGATGTTAGCCATCTTCCCTTTCGTCCTTCGGTTAGCACTTTACCTCATCTTAGATGATTTTTTCCTCTATTTATCTACATATGACATGTATTTGAAGGAATTGAGATGTGTACCACAAAGGCATAGAACTTATACAGTCGCTGGAGAATTAAGAAATTATGAAATATTCTCTGTTCCCGTGTTCTTTTCTGCCAATTGACTGGATCCTTCCTAAATTATTATCAAACATCCTGATAGGAAGTAGTTTCTGTGTTTTATTCTAGGTTTATGCTGATTTTATTATTTGGACATTTTACATTTGCCACTGGGAATATTACAAAGTAGTATATATGGTTTTTTCCCCTCTATTTATCTGCATCTGACCTGTATTTGTGTTCCTTTTTCTCTTTATTGACCCGCATATATATGAAGACGACAGGATGTTGAATGATCCAGTATTATTTAGTTGACACATCTGATTCAGGTGAACTAAATTCTACTGGGTTAACTTAGGTGTAAGTACTCCACTTAATTTTTTTTAATGAAATATATCCTTACTACCGCGCTTTCATAGTTTCAAAATATTGCTCAGGATAAGCAATTCTTTTTTAAAAAAAATCTATCACTTCAAAAAATTAACATGTTAGGTTAAGATATATCTCTTTTCATTATTCAGTCATGTTCAGACAGTGCTGGAGCAGGCACACCCACATGTGAGATCCAGGCCCAGCCCCATGAGCCAACAGCCACAATGGACCAGCAGATTTAGATGCTTGTCTGTAGCATGCATGATCCTCACCGTCCATGGCACCAAACACTGTTCTGAACCGCAGGTCCTCCCTCATTGGCGCTTTCATATTTGGTCCCAGACTTGATTGAAAGGGCCTGCTGCCATCCTCTGAAACCATATATTGGCCGCAAATTCCTGTCTTATCTTCGTCACAGGACAGGAACAGGAGTATAGGACGGGAATTTGCTTGAAACCACCAATGGCGAAACCCACAGTCGTGTTGGTGCCCGTCTGGGGCATCGGCCACTTCGTGCCCATGGTCGAGGTCGGCAAGCGTCTGCTCGAGCGTAGCGGCCGCCGCCTCACGATCACCGTGGTCATCATGCCGGCCCCAACACCGAAGTGGGCGTCAGAGATCGACGAGCAAATGCGGAAGGCAGAAGCCGCCGACCCCGACATCCGTTCGGTCTACGTGCCTTTCGTCGCGCCACCGACCGACCACTCGGGCATCGAGGAGTTCGTCTCCCGGTACGTGCAGATGTACGCGCCCCACGTGAAGACGGCTGTCTCCGGGTTGACGTGCCCGGTGGCCGCGGTCGTCGTGGACCTCTTCTGCACCACGCTGCTCGACGCGACCCAGGATCTCGGCGTGCCGGCATATGTGTACATGATCTCCAGCGCCGCGATGTGCGCGCTGCTGCTGCGGTCACCGGGTCTGGACGAGGAGGTGGACGGCGAGTTCGTGGAGGTGGACGTGCCCGGGCTCCCGCCGGTGCCCGCGTCCTGCCTCCCCACAGGACTGGAGAACCGCAAGCTCGCCACTTACGACTGGTTCGTGTACAACGGCAGGCGCTACATGGAAGCCAGCGGCATCATCATCAACACTTTCGCCGAGCTCGAGCCGCGCGTGCTCGCGGCCGTCGTCAACGGACAGTGCACGCGCGGAATCCGGCCCCCTCCGGTGTACACCATAGGGCCGGTGATCCCGGTCCCACCGCCGACGACAGCCGACGAGCACGAACACGAGTGCGTGCGGTGGCTCCACACGCAACCTCCCGCATCGGTACTGTTCCTCTGCTTCGGAGGCGGCGGGTACTCCACCGCGCCGCAGGCGCACGAGATAGCGCACGCCCTGGAACGCAGCGGGCACCGCTTCCTTTGGGTGCTGCGCGGGCGCCCGGCGCCCGGCACGAAGCAGCCCACGGACGGGGACCTCGGCGAGCTGCTCCCGCCGGGCTTCTTGGAGAAGACGAGGGACAGAGGACTGGTGTGGCCGAAACGTGCGCCGCAGAAACAAATCCTGGCGCACGCCGCCGTGAGAGGCTTCGCGACGCACTGCGGGTGGAACTCCATACTCGAGAGCCTGTGGTTCGGCATGCCGATGCTGCCGTGGCCGGACGCCGCCGAGCAGCACTACAACGCGTTCACGATTGTGGTCAGCATGGGCGTGGCTGTCGCGATGAATGTGGACAGGAACAACAACAACTTTGTTGAAGCGGCCGAGCTGGAGCGAGCTATCAAAGCTCTTATGGATGGCGAGGAGGGGAAGAAGGTGAGGGAGAAGGCCGTGGAGATGAAGGCAGCTAGCTTGAAGGCCTTGGAGAAGGGTGGGTCATCGTACATGGCGCTGCAGAAGCTATGTGAGGCACTCCACGACGGCGCGGTGCTCACTAGGTAGAACGTCACGACGAGTAAGTTCACTGCCTAACCTCTAATAACTTATATAACATTCTTTGGTATTATAATGTTCACATTATTAGTTGGTGTAAATTCGAAGTATATCACGATATCAAAAATGAGAAGTCCACCTTGTACTTTATGAGCTGAAGAAATCAAAGAATAAAGTATTATTAAGTGCGATGATGGGATGATAAATTTTGCGTAGTACATGAGAAAATATATTAGGCACTCACACCAATCAAATACTTGGTGCACATGTGTACAGTCCACTAACCATGAAGCCATCGTAACATCGCGGGAAGCCTCTTCCGTTGGTGTCTCCGAAAAAATTTTGCTTCGATCGTCGAGAACTTTATGCTCATATGCACCATCAGTTTAGTTATTTCTCATGATGCTTTGCAAGCACCACATAAGAAATAAACCATTTATTTAAGAAGGGTGACACACTAAATGGGCCTTTACAGCTGTATGTATATCCTAAAAACGGTGACACTAGTATTGGCGAGACAAACACGTACTACACACTTATGAAATCTTTGTGCGCTACTGGCTTAAATCTAAACTTCTTATGTACTACACACCTGGTATATAGGGGAATTCCCCTTCCTCAATCATAGCCACGTGGTACTTATCTGGTTTATATTAGTAACTTATTTGAAGACTTTAGTCAACAATCTGGGTATTCTTCGACCTTAAAATTTTTAATTATACTAAGTCCAGGAATACTCCCTCCGGATTTCATTTTATGATTATGAGAACAGTTGATAACATCACAACAATATTTTTAGTTTATTTTTGAGGTAACAAACTTGTCCTATCGTAGTGAAACAGTACATATCAGTATATTCTTTAATTAAACATTTTATTTGATTGTTTCAGCAATTCTTTCACATACAAACGGCTGAGAATTTTTTGTGAATTAGTATATACTGTTGAATTTAGATTTACATACCATTTGTATCCATGGATCTGTATATCTGCCAACAGATAGATGTAAGATCTCAAAGTGATGAAAGAAAGCATGCATTTTATTTTTCTTCAACCTATCCGATAAAAGGGATATATTGTCCTGGAAGTTACATGAGAAGGATCAGTTTTCAGCCACTGTATGTACCAACTTTTGATTAATCAAGACGTCCCATTTCATCACAAAGTGATTTGGGACGTGCTTGGTTCACGTCTGAGCTGAGCCTGTCTAGCACCCAGGAGTCAGGCTCTTGTCAGCCAAGGCTCAACACATACAAGCCGATAGTGATTGGTTGCTCGTTTGAATGTGGACAATATGTCTAGGGAAATTGATTGGTTGGCCTGCTGCCCGCACCACTCGTCTCTGTTCAGGTGCAGGGTGCAACAACGTAGATGCCTTTGCATGCAGCGAGCCAGACCCGCTAGAAACGTAAATAGATTTCGTATCTGCGAAGTCAGGCTAGACATAGCTTTTTGCATCCAACGAGTCATACTCTGATACTAAGCTTGGCAACCAATCACTTAGGCGTTGCACGCCGAATCACCCCCTTGAAAGTTGAAGCAACTTCTGAAGATTAAGAGCTTCCTTTGGTACCTATCAAAAGAAATTATATTAACAAAGTACAACTTAGCAAAAAAAAAAAAAAAAAAAAGAATGACACAAGTGTTGTTTCTGTAATGATAATGAAACCATTCAATATCTTATCTTTGATAGTCATCATGTGAAGACCACTAGAAAACCCATCTAGTTCGACAACTCATACGTTAGGTAGCTGACTCTGATGGAGTTAGTTCCAAGTAGCAAAAGACTTTTCTAGTGGAGGCTACTGTAATATGTTGGATTATTTAATATTGTAGAAATGATATTTACTTTAGCAATAAAGAATACACTTTATTTTTACAGATTTTGTTCAGAGGAGCATGCTGGTTGTGGTATTGGACACTATTGCAACCTGAGGAGACAATTAAGGACTTAGCTCAAATGTATGAGCGCAATCTTGGAGGTGACTGCTTTGGAGTTTTGGCTAGCCATGGATGAAAATTCAATAATAGTTTTTGTCCTTTCTAATTCATTTGCTTCCAAAAACAAAAACAAAATGTGTTTGCGTTATCTAAAATAAAATTTATTTTCTTTTGTGATAATATTCGAAATGCTTAAGTTTTGCATAAAAATGTTATTAGGTGCAAATAGCAGACATGGCCCAACGTCCAAGTCTTGCGTCCATATCACAGAATTGCCCCAAGATTTGCCCAATTGATCATTAATTTTGACCTGAAATTTGGAGCTAGATCTGATAATAAAACGCAAGAAAAATGACGTGAGTACGGGTCGGGGTCCTGTGGTCCGACGACAGCGACAATAAAACAGCAGCGATCGAGACCGTCGATCTCACCTAACTAATCCGAACCGCAGACCGCAGACTCTGGATCTTTCATTTCCTTCAATGCCTCGACCAGCGAAGTGGCTGGGACCAGTTGGCATTCGCACCTGTATTCTAATCTTTTGTCCCCATCCATGGCGAAACCCACCACGGTCGTGTTGGTCCCCGTGTGGGGCTTGGGCCACTTCAAGCCCATGCTGGAGGTCGGCAAGCGTCTGCTCACACGCAGCGGCCGCCGGCTCACCCTCACCGTGGTCATCATGCCGGCGCCGACGCCGAACGTGGCGTCCGAGATCGACGCGCACATGCGCGCGGAGGAGGCCGCGGACCCGGACGTCCGCTCCGTCCGCGTGGCCTTCGTCGCGCCCCCGACCGATCACACGGGCCCCGAGGAGTTCGTCTCCCGCTACGTGCAGGCGTACGCGTCCCACGTCGAGGCAGCCGTCTCCGAGTTGACTTGCCCGGTGGCCGCGGTCGTCTTCGACCTCTTCTGCACGCCGCTGCTCGACGCCACGCGCGCGCTCGGCGTGCCGGCCTACGTGTACATGATCACCAGCGCGGCCATGTGCGCGCTGCTGCTGCGGGCTCCGGGTCTCCACGAGGAGGTGGAAGGCGAGTTCGAGGAGGAGGAGGAGGTGGACGTGCCGGGGCTGCCGCCCGTGCCGCCGTCCTGCCTCCCCTCGGGGCTTCAGAACCGTAAGGTCCCCACTTACAACTGGTTCGTGTACACGGGCAGGCGGTACATGGAAACGAGCGGCATCATCATCAACACCGTGGCGGAGCTGGAGCCGCGCGTGCTCGCGGCCATCGCGGACGGGCGGTGCACGCGCGGGGTCCGCGCCCCGCCCGTGTACACGGTCGGACCCGTGATCCCGCTCACTCCGCATCCCGCCGCCGCCGCCGCCACAGAGGAGGAGGAGGAGGAGGAGGAGGAGGAGGAGCACGAGTGCGCGCGGTGGCTCGACGCGCAGCCTCCATCCTCCGTGGTGTTCCTCTGCTTCGGAGGCAGCGGGTTCTTCCCGGCGCCTCAGGCGCACGAGATCGCGCGCGCGCTGGAGCGCAGCGGGCACCGGTTCCTGTGCGTGCTGCGCGGGCCGCCCGAGCCGCCGTCGAAGACGCCCACGGACGGGGACCTCGACGCGCTGCTGCCGCCGGGGTTCCTCGAGAGGACGACAGGCAGGGGGCTCGTGTGGCCGAAACGGGCGCCGCAGAAGCGGATCCTGGCGCACGCAGCCGTGGGCGGGTTCGTCACGCACTGCGGGTGGAACTCGGTGCTGGAGAGCCTGTGGCACGGCGTTCCCATGATCCCGTGGCCGCTGGGCGCCGAGCAGCACTACAACGCGTTCACGCTGGTCGCGGAGATGGGAGCCGCCGTGGGGATGGAGGTGGACAGGAAGAGGGGTAACTTCGTGGAGGCGGCAGAGCTGGAGCGGGCGATCAGGGCGTTGATGGACGGCGGCGAGGTGGCGAGGAAGGTGAGGGAGAGGGCGGTGGAGATCAGGGACGCGTGCCGGGTTGCGGTGGAGGAGGGCGGGTCGTCGTGCCTCACGCTGCAGAGGCTCTGTGAGGCGCTCGTCGACGGCACGGCGCGCCCGAAAAGTTGACGCGGTCGACAGAGTTCATATTTGTTGCCGTCTTCTGAGCGTTCTTTTTGTTTTCACGTTTCCAGCGCACGGATGTGCTCTGTTTTCGGTTCTTGCTCTCGACGGACAGGAACTCCATGGGGTTTGTTTTGTTGGCTACGGCCTTCAAAGGGCTGCATTGACATGTTCATCTTATCAAGAGCTAAATTCAAAACTTCCCGTGTTGATGGTCGCCAGGTTCAACTCCGTTAAATTAAATTCAAAATTTCCTGTGTTCATGGTCGCCAGGTTTAACGCCGTTTATGAAACTTCTTCAAGTTCTCTGATATGAAAATTGCGGACTATATAATTCGGATTGTGTATTGTCTTACGGGAGTTTTTAATTTCTAGGATTGATGCATTGCAATTACTTCATCTAGTACTCGTGAATATATCCTTCTGATACAACATACCCAAAGAAAATATTGTCACTTGTTTTCAACTGCAAACTTGTTTTCCGATGAGACCCTCTTCTTGAACAAAATATTGTTCCTGCAAGGAAACTAAAATTATTCAACGGTTCAGAATTTGATCGCCCCAACGAAGAAATCAAATTGTTTCGCGCCATTTTAGCTTACGACCTGCCTCTTCTCTTCTCCAGTGTGGAGGTGAGCAGCGGCGGATAGGGGCTATTGGCAGCAGCAGTGGACCAGTGGTGAAGGCTTTAGGATTGAGCTGCCACATTCAAGAGCAAGAAAAGCAACAATGGTGTGGGAGAAGAGGATTTGTAAGTAGTGAAGCCAAGTGCAGAGGATGCGCCCGACATACATGCATGGCAGCTAATGAGGTCATTTATGAGGAAGTCTGCAGTGCACGGACCAGCGAGAGTCGTGCAAGGATGGTGCGACTACGCCGAAAAAGTGGGAGCAAAGTGAGAGGCTGTGAGGCTGTCCCCACCAGGAACCGGTAAAGGGTACTGAAGTACCATGATAAAGGAAAAACTGCTGCACTGGTTCACGCTAAACGCTCCCCTCTACTACCGCCAACTTCCGGTTACGCCAAATCAAGCAGGCATAGCGCTCCCATGTTATCGAGCGACTAGTGCGGGGCCCGTGCACCGCGCCAAGGAAAGTGGGGGAGGAAGGGAAGACGGCGCCAGAGAAGCGGCGAGACAGCGGCAGCTACGGCATGGGCGCATGCGCGCCAGAAGAGGAGGGGCTGGGGAGGGTGCCTCCGTCACGACCGGAGCGCCACTGCCTCGTGAATCAAGCGCCGCCGTTCCAGTTTTGAGCCGCGCCGGATCCGGCCGGAGGGAGAAAGGCCCATGCTGGATCCCACCGGATCTGGCCGGAGGAGGGAGGAGGGAGGAGGAGGGCACGACGGCCGGTGGCATATGGGGGAGGACGAGCGCGACGGCCGGCGGCGCGCGAGGGGTGAGGAGGGGGAGGAGGGGCGTGACGGCGGGCGGGGCACGGGGGAGGACGGGGGCGACGGTTGGCGGCACGTGAGGGGTGGGGAGGGGGAGGAGGGGTGCGATGGCGGGCGGGGCATGGGGGAGGAGGGCTTCCTTGCTCCTCCATCGGTGGGGACTAGGGAGGGAGGACGCGCGGTGGGAGAGAGAGGGATGGGGACGGAGGAGGCACAGTGGAAAGAGATAGAGGGAGTAAAGAGGCTGACGTGTGGGTCTTATAAAAGATAGTTTATATAGAGGATAGAATATAGAGTATGACGGGTGCGATAAATAAAAATATAAAGGAAAGAATATTACGGATCAGGACAAATAGAGGATGGATTTAGAGGACCATAAGTGCGGATATCCTAAGCGACCCACGCAAACCCAAACAAGTTGGGTCGCAGGAAAGGATGGGCGGAACTGAAGCTAATGACAGAAGCAAACTATCAGATTGCCGCCATGTGTTGCTTCTAAATTATCATTTTCTTAGTCTGGCACAGCACATTTTCGGTTGCACGGTAAAAACCTAGAAATTTTGCTTTGCGGGGATAGTAGCAATAGGAATCAAGAGACGCTCGGTTTGGAGTCTAATCGCAAGTTAATTGTCTAAACCTTTTCCTGAACATAAAATGTATTTGGATGTGGCCGAAGCCCACTAAAATTTCATTGGTTTATACAAGCAAAAAAGGAAAACTGCACGAGGAGTTGATATTTCACATTTTTACAGCATTACCTTCAGCTTCTATTTTTAACAGCATGGCGCCGAAGGAGAGCTTGTTATATCTTTCAAAGATCCGTTCAAATTAGCTTTGATGCACATGCCCAAAACGTGGTGAGTGTTACAGACACGTTAGTTCATATCTGACGCAAATGCACCAAAAGTTGAAGATGTGAAAAAGTTCAATATGAGCTAGTGGATCATTCATCTGTGATCAAGATTCATCTCAAATTTAAGCGAGGCATTTGCACCAAAAGCTTTCCATTATTTTTTTTTTCATATTTAAAACCTTTAGTGCATTTGCACCAGATATGCACTCAGTCCTTCAATTGGCCTTACTCAAATTTAAGCGATGCTTGGAATCGGCTTTATGGGTACCAGATATTGGACAGGAACTGATAACAGCACCATTTACCCAATAACAAAAGAGCGAGCTGCGTCTAGGAAATCCCAACATGTCTTTTCCGTGGAAAATGATGGTTCCGGTAATACAAGTTACAATTACAACACGGCAGCCTAAGATGGTAGGAACCACAGAAGGGTGTGTGGACAATATTTTCACAGAAAGAACCGAGCTGTCGATTCTCTATTTGTGAAGCACTAGTAGCATTAACAAAAGGCAGAATGGGAAAACGAGAAAAAAATGTTATATTGATGTATTTATTAACATGTTTCCTAGACTTCAATCGACTGATAGCTTTTAGTTGATAGTTTGTTACCTTGTGTTTTGATTTTTTTTATAAGATTTTTTATATAATAATTTTAAACTGTTGGATCTAGATTTAATGATTTAAAGATTAGCTGAAAATTAGCAATTTCCATTTATTAAACCATAATAATTTGGTATTATTTTTTAGTTACTTTTGTTACTAGTTTGCAACCGTGAATCTTTACTTTTTACGTGTGAAAGTGAAGTTTGGACTTTCGAGTACTGATCAACTTTGAAATACTGCGAAGGCTGTTATACTATGGGAGTGCTTCCAATAACTTTGATGGACGGTGAATAAAAAAAATGTTCTCCAAAATGCAAGTGGTGATATTCACAATAGTAAATATAGTAAAAAACAAAGCCACAATTACTGTCTGGTGTATCGGGTCGAGCATCTTCGACTAGAACAACACTCAGCACGTCTCTTGTAGTTGTAGAATTGGATTGCCTTGTCTTGTGTTACGCCGCATAAAACAAGACCACCCTGCTTCTGTTTCCTCTGTCGTGCAACCATTTCCGGCCATCGGACTAGCAAAGTCCTTTACTGCACTGTCGCCGAAACTCTGCAGCCCATGTTCTTTGAGTAAGGGATGGCCACCGCGACCGTCGTGTTCGTTCCGTATTGGGCGTCTGGCCACTTCATGTCCATGATCGAGGCCGGCAAGCGGATGCTGCATGCCGGCGGCGGCGCCCTATCTCTGACCGTGCTGGTCATGCAGGCCCCGACGCCAGGGAAGGCAGCCGAGGTCGAGGAACATGTGCACCGGGAGGAGGCGTCCTCCGGCCGCCTCGACGTCAGCTTCATCCGTCTCCCCGCCGTCGAGCCGCCGACTGGCTGCGCAGGCGTTGAGGAGTTCAACTTCCGGTACGTCGAGCTCCACGCGCCTCGCATCGCAGAGGCCGTTGCAGCGCTGACGGCGGTCCCGGTGGCCGCGGTCGTCGTGGACCTCTTCTGCACGCCCCTGCTCGACGTGGCTAGCGAGCTCGCCGTGCCGCGGTACGTGTACTTCGCGTCCACGGCCGCGTTCCTCGCGCTCATGCTGCGCCTCCCCGCGCTCCGCGAGGAGCACAGCGACGTGTTCGAGGAGATGGAGAAGGACGGCGCGGCGCCCGTGCCGGGTCTGCCGCCCGTGCCGCGGTCCCACATGCCGGTGTGCCTGTCGCGCACGAACTACCGGTGGTTCGAGTACTACGGCCGCCGGTTCCTTGACGCCAGCGGCGGCGTCATCGTCAACTCCTGCGCCGAGCTGGAGCGCGGCGTGATCGCCGCCATCGCCGACGGCAGATGCGTGCCGGGCCGACCGGGTCCCGCGGTCCACGCGATCGGCCCGGTGATCTGGTTCAACGGCGCCCGTGAAGATGATGAGCGACGAAAACATGAGTGCGTGCGGTGGCTCGACGGGCAGCAGAGGAGCACGGTCGTGTTCCTCTGCTTCGGGAGCATCGGGTGGATGAGCACGGAGCAGGTCGCGAAGGTTGCGGCGGGGCTTGAGCGCAGCGGCCATCCGTTCTTGTGGGTGCTGCGTGGCCCGCCGGCCGGAAGCTCGCGGTACCCGACAGACGCTGACCTCAACGCGCTGCTTCCAGACGGATTCCTTGCGCGGACGGAGGGGAAGGGACTCGTGTGGCCGACGTGGGCGCCGCAGAAGGAGATCCTGGCGCACCCCGCGGTCGGCGGCTTCGTGACGCACTGCGGGTGGAACTCGGTGCTGGAGAGCCTGTGGCACGGCGTGCCGATGGTGCCGTGGCCGCTGTACGGCGAGCAGCACCTCAACGCGTTCGAGCTCGTCGCGGAGATGGGCGTCGCCGTCGAGCTGGAAATGGCGGACAGGGACGAGCAGGGGAAGTCCATTGTCGAGGCGGCCGGGCTGGACAAGGCGGTGCGGAGCGTGATGGGCGAGACCCAGGAGGGGAGGAAGGCGAGGGAGAAGGCCGCGGAGACTATGGCTGCGTGCCGGAAGGCCGTGGCGGAGGGCGGGTCGTCGCACGCCGCGCTTCGGAAGCTCGTCCGCGAGATCGCACCCGACGGAGTCGTGCAGTTGCCAGTCGCCCGGAAATGGCATGCTGGCTGAATCCTGTGTTGTCACGTATAAGTTTTACCACGATGAGCTAGTCATAATAGTTGGCGAACTTTAACGAGCGCTAGTGAAAAATTGAGTTATACAAGAGGCGGCCTAAGGAGAAAATTCGAGCTATGCGATTCTCACGCTAATGAGAAAACTCGAGTTATCTGGGCCACAAGCCGGCCACGACCTGAAACAGAGCACGCGCATTTGTGCTTTTAGCCTGGGCAGATTGTGGATGCTGGGCTGAGTCTCAATCTCAATTCTCCAGTCAGTGTGGTGGTTAAATCCGATTGACTTGGCCTGATGGTGCGCGACACTACTAAGCAAACTGTTCGACTCATAGCTTACAAGGAGGGCTTAGCTTTAGCAACTGACTTGCTACTGTGGCGACTGAGGCTTGCCTCCGATAATCTAAATATTATGAGAGCAGTCAGAGAAGAAAGCATGGCTGAATATGGCCATATTGTACGGGAGATCAAGGCGCGAGCATAGGAATTTCAGGAGGGTGATTTCATCCTCATGACTCGAATGTTGATGCTCATAGCTTAGCGAGAGTGTTAGTTAATAATTAAACAGGCATGTCTGGCTGTTACAACCGTCTGTAAATCATATGACGAGAGAGTTGGTTTTCGCTTAAGAAAAAACCAAGCGATAGCGTCTCTGACTCAACGTACCCATGATGCCGGAGCAACCGTCTAACCAGCCCATACAGTACAGTGATAGCGTCAGGTCCCCAACGGCGGCGGTCTGCTCGCTGTAGCGGCGTGGGACCCATATACCTGTAGTCCCACATGGCGGCGGTGCTAGAGTCATGCTGCGCTGATGCGTGATGCCAGACGGTGCCGCTGCGGGAACAAGCTCCATGTGACGGCATCTTGCTTCGTGTAGCCACTTGCTCCACGCGATTTTCTGCTGGCTTGTTCCGCGACGGTGACTCGCAGGATCGAAGGCGTACTCAGAGGAGATGAATCAGTGAGCCGACGACTATCGAAAAATACTTCTATTTTTACGTTTAATATAAATAAACATTGTAATCTAATAATTCTAGAAGACTAAAATCTTACATATACTAGTGTTCATGATGAATATGATGTGAAAGTTAAGCGACACTAATCTATGCGAGTCTTTATTCAAACTATCAACTATAACGCATAATTGCGGAAATAATAAAGATGGGTAAGCAATGCTTATGATTTTTTCTCAAGATATCGAAAGAATGACGTTTTCCTCTAGTCCTCGTTGGATCACTCTCGTCGGAGTGCCGGTCCTTCCCACCATCAAGTGGAATCCTCGCACAAGAATTCATAATCACTTCTGGAGTAAACATACAGTTATGTCACAAGCTCGTCTCCCTCGAGAACTTGCCATACTCCCGAGCCGGCATGTGCGCTTACTAGCGATGCTGCTTTCAACGACGAGCTCAAACCATATACTAATGTGTGACAGCCTTCACAACCGATCATGATAGGTTCATCATCGACGTCTAATCGGTCTAGAGCCTATTATAGATGAAGAGTAACAGTCTAGAACACACTCTCAAGTACACTCTAGCCTTAGATGTGTGTGGAAGGTCAAGTTACTCTCTCTAGCACTCTCTAGATATCTGATATCTCCTTCTAGTGCTCTCCTATTTTCCTCTTGACTCCCTACTAATGTTCGCAACAATCCAAATGACCAAAAGAGGTCTCCGAAAGCCCAGCAACGACTTTAAATAGATTTTTAACCTCAAACTAGTTGTTGCTGCACGCTTTGTGGACGTACAGACCGGACTGTCTGGTCTTCACTAGACGACTCCTCCGGTATTGTTGCTCGAAATCCAATAGAGACCAGACTGTACGGCCCATATAGTCCGTTTAATACTAACATGAATCTATCAGCGCGAAAGCCCATAGAGACTAGACTGTACGGGCTGCAGAGACAATTCTGGAACAGACGAGAAAGTCGTTGAAAGGCTATGTTTGGAGGTTCAACGAGGAAGACCGTACTGTATGGTTTGTATGGAGGAAACAGCGGACAGAGAGCAACGGCTCTGGAGGAGCCGTCCGGTGGAGACCTGACTGTCCGGTCTGGACAGTGATCAGACCGTCCGGTCAGTACATGTAGAGAGCTGTTTCATAGAGCAACGACTAGTTTGAGGTTAGAAGTCTATATAAACTCGTTATTGGGGTCTTAGAGACCTCTCTTGGCAATTGGGATAGCTAAGAGCATCAGTAGGAAGCCAAGAGGAAAAGAGAGGAGCGCTAGGAGGAGATATTGGATATATTAAGAGTGCTAGTGAGAGTAACTTGAGCATCTATCCACATCTAAGGCTAGGGTGTGTTTGAGGGTGTGTTCTAGATTGTTACTCTTGGTCTATGGTGAGATCTAGACCGGTTAGGTGTCGGTGATTAAGCCTATTATGATTGGTTGTGAAGGCCGTCACACGTTTGTACACGGTTTGAGCCCGCTGGTACAAGAAATCCACTTGGTGGCAGGAGGGAACGGCACTTCGACGGGAGTGCTCCGACAAGGAGTAGGGGAAAGCACCATCCTTCCGAGACCTCAGGAAAAAAAATCATGAGTCATCTCTTACTCTACTCCTTACTATGATGCTTTACTTTTCATATTTACATATCATGCTATTTATGCTTGTATGTTTGTCTTGCTCTAGTTGATTACCTTATAGACTTGTATGAATAGGCTTCTTTACTTGCTAGTAGTGCTTAGCTTTCACACTTGATCACTAGCATGTTTAGGAGTTGCTAGGGCTTGATTGATCACTCTAGTATGTATTGTGCTACTCATGCTTATGTGTTTACCTTGTGCTTGATGATCTAGTAGCTTTGCATGAGTAGACTCCTTTGCTAGCTTGTTGTGTGCTTCCGCGTGTCTTTGACTACTAGCTTGCATAGGAGTTGCTTTGCCTTATGTGTGATCTACTAGTATGCTTAGATTGTTTTTCCTTTTATAGGATTATTATTTGTTAGTGTGATCACCACTAGAAATATGTATGAGTTGTTTGAGTAGTCGGTTTTAGGAATTGGCAAAATAGGTACATATTATGAGTTCCCGATTCACCCCCACCCTCTCGGTCACTCGATCCTTTCACAAAGGCTTTGGGACCACCAAATAAGAAGAGAAAGGTCAGGAGCATATGGATGCCTAAGTGCATTGTTGATCTTGAGAGGTCAACGAAGTACAAGTGGATGCCCAAGAACAAGACCTAGAAGATGGTGGTGGTGGTGGATCGGGAGCTTACTTGAAGATCATGTGAGGACCACCACAAGTAACATGTACCTCAATGACATATCTATTCATGAGGGAGGTATCCGTGTTTGTTCTTGGTAGTTGTAGTGTGTTCTTTTTTTTTTCTTGCATCGCATGGTAACTAGAACTCTTTTGTGACTACTATGTTTTGCATCCATGCATGTGTAAATAACTAAAAAAAAACACATAAAAATTAGTCAACGTCTAACCCACTCAAGATAGCTATAAGCAAGGAGGAATGCTTAAGATGGTGGTTTGGCTTCTCTCAAGACAAGGGTATGATTTATAGTGAGTAAGTTTGAGAGAGGTTCAAACTTGGCATTGTTAGGTTTCTTTTATGTCTTATTTAATATTGCTTACATTCACATGGTATGTTTAAATTCCATTGTATTTGTAAAATGTTTGTTACATGCATCATATAGGAAACACAAAGGAGGCTTGTCACACTTGGAGAAATTTGTGCCTCATTATTAATATGAGAATACATCTTCATAAGTGCGACCAAAGAAAGAATTGTGTTTCATGCCCATTGAGCAAGCTCTTATGAACTCTGAGGTTAAATCTACTTGCGCGGTTCATGGACTAAAGCTCACACATACCCATTTGGTTCTTAATTGCCTTGATTCTTATTTGCTCGATTCTTGATTTGGTATTTGTAAAAACTATTAGGTCATAGAGTGTCACTATTTGAAAAGGAGTGTTTGAGAGTTCCCTTTATGCTCTAAGTGCAGTGTTTTATTGCATGTTGAGTGAGGGCACTTGGAAATTGAAGAAATTTCTTTATTCAGTGAAATTCTAGTAGTGACCATACAGTCCAGTGAGTGCATTTGTGCACAGTGGTATGAAACAATTGAGTTGTAGAGTCCGGACAGAACTATCAACCTAACCGTACTGTTCGGTCTGTATCATTGCTCGACTGGATCAAAGCCTGACTGTACGGTCCGGTCTTTTGATCGTACCATCCGGTCACTACATTGAAAACACAAAATCATTTCCATCTCTGACCATTGATCTCGCCTTCATTTGATCTCGGTCGTCCAAAGTCCTTTGACCTTAGGTCAAAATCGAAGAAGACCTTTTTGGCTTCATTTTAATTCGCACCCAATACTGAGAACTTGCCCCGTGCATGCCAACATCGCCGCCTGCCATCAACGCTGCTCGCTCAAGCTTCCGCCTCGTCGCGCCGAACTCGCATGCCCGCGCCGTCACTCCCGCACCCGCTCGCCTGTACGCAGCCGCTCCCACGCGCAAAGCCCTAAGCGTCGCCGCCTCCAAAAAGTGTCACTGCCTTCACCTCCACCAAAAGCCGTCACCGCTCGCCTCTTAGCGTTGCTGCGCGCCTCGCCGTTGTCTCCACCAGAACCGCCGAGACACACTCCGCGCGTACGCGCTCCCCCTGCCCGGCTGCCAAGCCCCCTTGCCGAGTGCAAAGACAAAGCTTGCCCCTTTTTCCTCCATTGCCAGCGACCTAGTCTTCCCCTTCTTCAGCAATCGGTTGCGAGTTCCTCTCGGTGTTGTGCCATTCTCCAATTCATCGTTATATGCCCTAATTGTGAGCGATTGACTTAATTAATGCAATTAGATGAAAATCCCAATCTTTGAGTTGCATTAATTAGTTAATTGGCTCAATCTAGTTTGCAATTAGTTCCCTGATTATTTGTTAATTGCAATTCTAGGGTTGTCTCTCATGTAGTCTAAAGTTAGATTTCTTGCCCATTATTGGACTTTACACTAGATGATTTGCACTAGCCACATATAGTCGATGATCACTGTTGTCACTTTGCATATTTGTCTAGTGATCAGGTCCTTCATTCAGCGCTAGGTTTTTTATTGCACATTCTTTCCTAGCAGTGCTTTGCTTGTAGATCTTACTAGGTTCAATACTTATCCTATCCCTATTTATGTGCGTGCAGTGACAGTTGTTTAGTCAGCAACGGTGATGGCAGGAGCAGGTGATCAGGATAAGGGCAAGGGCAAGATTCCAGTGCAGAGCAAGAGCAAGAAGAGGACTAGGCTAGACAGAGAGTCAGAGAGGGCCAGACGTGTTGCATAGCACTTAGAGGCCATGGAGCAATCACGCATGACACCAGGAGTCCTGTTGATTACAAGGAGATAGATAGACAGTCAGGGCCTCAGGAGGAGCACCAGGCAGAGGACAGCAGCCCTAGAGCTGTATATAGGTGTTTGACTCCCAGCTTGGGTGCAGGGTACTCCGACCTCTCATCAGAGAGGCTCATCAAGAACTGTAGACCAGGGTTCCTCCAGGCATCAGGAGGAGGAGTCAGAAGAGGAGACTGGAGAGTCTGAATCTGAAGAGTCAGAGTCAGAGGCCTCAGAGGAGGAGCAGCCAGAGCAGCCACAACAGATACAATAGCAGTCAAGACCACAACAGAGGACAACTCACCGGGCAGGAGACCTGCAGTGCACGTGTGCAGTGTGCACCAGGAGAGTGTAGAGGCTAGTAGCTATAGTTGGAGAGAGGGACATACTTGAGGTTCCCGCCCGGTATCTCAAGATTAGTCACCTTGTCTTGTTTGAGGAGTGGGTTCCAGTCCCCACGGATCGTGCTGGAGGAGAGAGGTAATGGATGAGTTTGCAGAGGAGGATAGGTGAGGGTCTACGTCACTACCTTGCCAGGAAGGGCAAGTCTGGAGTAGGTTTTGAGGAGAGCCACAGGCACCGACATGCAGCAGTACTTTGACTATATGCCTGGACTAGCAAAGCTGATCACCACCCCCTATAGGTTCAGAGAGGACATAGTGCTGGAGTTCTATGCCTCACTTTGGGTAGCCAGAGATCGTTCTGAGATCTGGTTTATGTTCAAAGGAGATCCCTAGCACTTGAGCAGACAAGATCTTATAGCTGCACTGAGACTGATAGCTTTAGGCTTACAGCTCTACAAGAGTGCTTATGGTACCTGGGCTCCACACCGTATACCACAGGGAGGGATGCTACCTCGAGGCGACATAGTGTCAATAGCCATTCAGCCACCTCACACACCAGGGTTCGACAGACGCCCTGCAAGACTCACTGTAGAGGCGAAGGTTGTTAGGGAGATAGTCACTAGGACTATCATTTTGAGGTTTGGTTACAGAAAGGAGTTCACACTACTACACTAGTGGGCAGTTGCAGCTATGTGTAGGAGACAAAGCTTTGACTTGACACACTTGATGATAGCTGAGATGGAGGAGGTTATCTCCGAGAGGGTTGGATGACGTCACTTAGTTTATGGATTGTACATCTCTTACCTTTTGAGGAGATTGGGACTAGTGACAGAGGAGTAGTATGAGGCCTTTCCTAAGGTGACTACCAACTACGCACCTCGTGTCCCCAGGGGATCACAGTCTGCCTCCAGCCAGCAGACAGACAAGCAGAAGTCGCTGCCAGTCACTCACAAGCAGGAGGCTCATCTAGAGATGGCGGTTCCTGAGTCAGGCACTGTGGGTGCACCACGTCAACCAACAACTACAGAGACAGATCACGCCTCCACCATTTCAGCTCTTGCAGGACGCCTGGGTGACTTCATCCAGAGCACTACTGAGGAGAGGCATCAGATCATGGATGTGCTGAGGATGCAGGCAGAGTATCAGTAGCAGCATTTGAGGATGATGACTATGCTAATGAATCAGATGATGGAGCTCACTCGTGGACAGTCTATCCAGGAGGCTAGAGTCCTACGCTTTCACAGGGTCAGCAGCTTTCGACGGAGAGAGACCCCTTTACTATGATGATGACGACACAGTCTACCAGCTTGCCTTCACTCTCAGGGTAGTTTCAGACAGGGGGAGCATGACAAACTTTCTCACCTTCATAGTTCTCCCTGCTGTCCACATTCTCGATGTCTGCATTGTTCCCTTTGCCTACACAGTCTGTAGCTTCATAGATGGCAGTGCCTTCCTCTTCTACCTTTTAGCTACCAGTTAGGATCTTGGTATTCTTTGTGATAATTCACACCACAGAGTCAGCCCCACAGACCGATACAGCTTCTACCTCAGCTCTACCTTCTTCTACTATAGTCTCTACACTTGTCACACCTCATGTAGCAGAGGATCTCGTCCATGAAGGATTCACTGAGCAGGACGTGGCCAACCTTAGTCTCCTTCAGGCGTCTGTTGCACAGGAGACCGCCACGATTACAGCAGGAGCTCAGGACAAAGGGTAAGAGTCACCAGAGGATCTCACTTACTTCAAGCAGCTTAATGCTCAGGTGGCAGAGACCCAGAGAGAGCAGCAGGATCCGGCACAAGAGAAGACCAACACAAAGTCTCTTCAGAGGACGTCGCTGCACCACCACCTCCTATGACCTCAAGCGCTTAGTAGTTTTTCCTCTCTTTTTGGTGCTTGTTGCCAAAGGGGGAGAAGACATAAACATAGGGGGAGAGTGACTTGCGTCGATCAAGAGAGTAGCTCGTATCTAAGGGGAGTATACACGGTATACATGGTTTTGATGGGAGATACATTTGGATCTTATTTTGACATATTTATCCATGTTCGTGGATTTTGATGAGTCATGTTTTTTATTCGCTTGTGTTTGACTCGTCATGATCTCACTTGGTTTATTTTTTTCCCATATGTAGTGCTTTGTCTTTCTTTAATTATCTTGTATGCCTGTGTATGATTCCATGATGATGATTGCTTGCTTTTAATTTCTTGCATGTTTCATGCTATCCTATTGCATATCATCATTCATGTCTTGCATTGCATGTCCTTATGCTTTCTTTAATTATCACCTGACATGACATGCATGCATATCATCTAGAGTGTGTTTTCCCCTCTTTACTCTTTAGCTCTTAATGATGCTTGATTTGAGTAGGACCTTGTCCGTTCCTTGTTATGCCTTTGAGGTTCCTCTCGATCTTAGTGTAGCTCTTTTAGCCTTGCTATTTTATGATAAATAGTGGTTATCATCAATCACCAAAAAGGGGGAGATTGTAATCTTCATGATCATTGATGATTGGATCCTCGAGGTATGGATGTTTTGGTAATTAATGACAACTATGAAATTATGGGCTAATATATATATGACTGTTGTCTATGCAAGAATCATCTCCAACTCTACCACAAATCCTATTGATGATGGCTGCCTTGGCGATGGATGACGATGACCACAAGCATGGAGACTTGGTGAGCTTGATGGAGTCCAAGGGTTGATGGAGATGGACCAAGGCTAAGGACAAGCTAAGGAGCAAGTGTTTGTAACACTTGTCTAGCTGTTAGAGCTTGAGTCCATAGGAAAAAAATGGACTATCAAGAAGGTCTAGGTCATGTCTCTTAGGTCATGATAGTCGGTGATGTGTGTAGATGCTCAGTGAAATCACATGTACTAGATGATAGTGGAGAAGCGAAGGAGCTGTTGGAAGAAGCTGAAAAACGAAGTCAAGCGAGACGAGGAGTTTCAGCTTCTGGAGATAGTGACCAAACAGAAGATCTGGAGAGACCAGGCTGTACAGTCATCAGGATATCAGAGAGGTGGACTGCGAGGAATCTGTCAACGCGAAGGCCCATAGAGACCGGACAGTCCAGTCTACTGAAAGTGGATCTATGTCCCTAGTGGGTTTTGGTGGTTGTATGACAATGTGATTAAAGAACTAATCCCCTTTATGAGTATATGAGCAGGTTGAACATGAAGAATATACTTTTTATAAATCCAAATGATCATCTTTGATAATGTACAATTGTGTAAGGAAAATGGGGCTATATGTTGAAAAGGAGAAGTGTCAAATAAATAGGTCCATATAAAGCAATATTATGACAAGCCAAGGTTTGAAATGAATGTGGGACATGAAAACCATTGATATGACAGTAGTGCAGCAGCACCAACTCATGGTGCATCCACCTCTGCAACACCTAGAGGGAGTGGGCAGCAAAGGGACAAGCCTCCCTCACCTATCAAGAAACTCTTTGGTATGATCTTTGGTATGTGTAGGTCCCTACATGATACTAATGTGAGGGCACATCATGAGAGGCAGGCAAGAAAGAAGGACACAAGGACAATGAAGCTTCTCCACCAACAAAGCAATCTTTAGCCTCCTTGCTCTCCTATTGCCTCTGAAGGTGAACAAAGTCCAGAGATTGAGTCATTTGAGGCGAGGATGAGTCGCTATGAGCAAGAGAACCCTTACTCCACTTGGTTTGGAGATATAGACATCAGTGGGGCTGTTTTTGGGTCTGGTGGCGCGGGAACTTCACAAGTGCCACCATTTAACCCTCCACCTCCTCCACCAAACAATGAAGAAGAGGAGGAAGAAGACGACGAGGAGGAGTGATCATTGATGCAAATAGGGACCCCTTTTGGTGCTAGATGACAAAGGACGAGAGAAAGATTAAAGCTCCAAGTCTTCACTAGCATTTGATTTCATTTCTGGTTTGTCTGGAAAAACCGGAGGCACCGGTT
Organism: Eleusine indica; assembly: GCA_030378355.1. NCBI lineage: Eukaryota > Viridiplantae > Streptophyta > Magnoliopsida > Poales > Poaceae > Eleusine > Eleusine indica. The sequence continues at coordinate 36,288,166 of CM059500.1, forward strand.
TGGCAAACCGGAGAAACCGGTTTTGCCAGACATAACCAATGTATCTTTTCCTTTTTTTTTTATCTCGTGGACTTGAGAACCATTTGTAATGAGTGATCTTATGTGATGAACCTTGTAATAATTCTCTAACACCTTATATTGTGCTATGTTGTGATGCTTGATGATTTGGTGTATTGTTTATTGTGAATATGTGAAGTCAGGAAAACCGGTGGCACCAGTTTGGCAAACCGGAGCAACCGGTTTTGCCAGACAGCACATATGGTTCTTTTGATTTATTTCTTTGTGGTTTTCTTATCATATGCATCATGTACTAATTGTTGACACACACTTGTTGCACCCCACGAATGCACATATATAGGGGGAGCTCCTGTAGACTTAATTCATAAATATGCAAATTGGCATTTGAGGCCAAAATTGATGAATTTCATTCATATGCACAGTTTTAGGGGGAGCTCATCCTATATGGATGCATTCAAAATTTCTTAATGAATATCATTTATAAGCTTTAATCAAGGTTGTCATCAATTACCAAAAAGGGGGATATTGAAAGTGCATCTATGTCTCTAGTGGGTTTTGGTGGTTGTATGACAACGTGATTAAAGAACTAATCCCCTTTGTGAGTATATGAGCAGGTTGAACATGAAGAATATACTTTTCATGAATCCAAATGATCATCTTCGATAATATATAATTGTGTAAGGAAAATGGGCCTATATGTTGAAAAGGAGAAGTGTCAAATAAATAGGTCCATATAAAGCAATATTATGACAAGCCAAGGTTTGAAATGAATGTGGGACATGAAAACCATTGATATGAGATGGTCTCAACAAATTGGTGTTGTCAAGAAAAAGAAGTGATCAAGTGTTGTTCTTCTATGCATTATTCTTGGAAGCAACTTGATCAAAATAATATGTCAAAGAAGAAATTCAAATAAAGGCATAACGATGATACAAAGTTATGTGTGACTCAAGATAGCAAGATGGTGAAGGATTGGCATGACTTGGCCACGACGGACCATGCACGGGAGAAGGGCAAGATGGAGTCTTGGCGCCGAGGGACCCAAGACATGGTGAAAGGCAGGTGGAGCGCAATCGCGATGGACCGATCAAGCTACTGGTGGTCACACGTTTCCAAGTATCAATCTTTATTGGAATATAAAGATATAATGTGACTTGTGAACTAAAAGATGGAAATGGATCTTATGAATGAAGAGTTTCCAAGTCACATACTCTAGGTGATGACGCTCAGCAAAAGCACATGTGACACTCCTCATGAAGCAGTAAAGAGAAGAAGTGGTAAAATTCATTATCATGCAAGCTCAAGAAAAAGAATTGTCTTTTTATTTAATCTTGAGTTTAGGTATGCCGCTCTATCAAGAGGGATGCTACATGGTTTGCATTTAATGTCTCAGATGCTCAAAGAAAAACCCAAGTAAGATGAGAGAAACACAATGGCCTCATAAAACACGAGTCTCTCTGTGATAGGGAAAACCGGTGTAACCGGTTTACCAAACTAGAAGGACCGGTTTTGCTTTAAACCTCTAACGGCTAGTTTAGGAAAATCGGAGGGACCGGTTTGGAAAACCGGAGGGACCGGTTTTGACTGGTTCAGTATAACGGCTAGTTTTTTGGGAACAAGTATAAATAGTTCCTCCACCCCTCCTTTGGATAGTGCCGATAGGGTACACAAAGAAAATTCATCCAAAGCCTTGTAGAGCTCTCCCCAACACTTCTTTGTGAGGTTTGAGTGATTTGTGAGAAATCCTAAGGATTGGATTGAGACAGATAGAGACTGAGAGCACAAAAGAGAAAATCCCACACTTGAGCATTTGAGCATTGTGGTGCTAATCCGTGAAGCATTTGTTACTCTTGGAGGTGAAACCTCCTAGTCGTCTAGGCGTCGTCCTAGAGCTTCCAAGCTTATGATTAGCCTTGGGAAAGTTTGTGAAGGTCCGCTTCGCCTCCGCAAGGAAAGAAGCAAAGATAGTGGATCGGGGAAAGCGGTTGAAAGAGACCCGTCTTGGAGTGTGCCCTGTGAGCAGCTCAAGCTTCCTCAACGGAGACGTAGGGTTCACGGAGTGAATCTTGAGATCGTTGCACATGGCCTTTGCCTTTCAACCGACTTAAGTCCATGTTCAGCCTTTGAACTTCTCTTTTGAGGTAATCATTTTCACTTGCAATAAGTTCATTGCAAGTTTTTCCACTGGCTTGAACAAAGTTCATGACAAGAGCAACAAGCAAAAGATCAAGAAGAAAGCACAAATCAAGTTCTTCGAGTGTTTATCAATGGGACATTTTGCTTCGGAATGCCCATCCAAGAAAAATGGTCAAACTACACTCTCTAGAAGATAAAGAAGCCTATCTCAGAGAAGATGCTTTGGATGCAAAGAGAAAGGACACAAGATAGCCTCATGTCCAAGACGTACAAGATTGGAGCAAGTCTGTCAAAACCAGAGGGACCGGTTTGTCAAATCAGAGGGACCAGTTTCTGTGGAAAAGCTCCATCCCATTAAGTAATTGGAGAAAGGCTTTGTGTCAGCATACACAAGACACATGGACAAGAATGAAAACATCAAGAAGAAGATTATGGACAAGCCCAAAAGAATTAATCATCAAGCATGCTACACGTGTCGGGACAAAGGACATCTTAGTAAGGATTGTCCTTTGACTCAAGCTCTTAGTTCCAAGTTGGTCAATTATGATTTTGTATCTATTAAGGCCAACAATGACACTTGTGCTATCAAAGTGATTAGTTCACCTATTGCTAGCACAAAGACTACTTGGGTGCCAAAATCTTGTTTAACTAACCCTCAAGGACCCAACAAGCGTTGGGTACCAAAAAGTGCTTGAAAGTGCTTATAAGCTGCAGGTGATGCATTGATGACTTGGAATGCACAAGAATGGTGGAACAACACGCAAACTTGCCAAGCATGGAGACATTAAAATACTTTCTACATCAATGACATCAAGGAAAATAATAAGTACCACTAAACACTCTTTGTCTTGTTCCTTATTCCTGCAGCAATGATCCCACAAGTTCAAGTTACTAGTGGAATGCTCTCAAGTATACGAGCATGAATGATTTTGTAACAAGATGCAATTAATGTATCCCTTGGAGAAAACTTGTTATGTGAATATCTCTCAGAATTGATGAATAGAAACAAGAAGCCAAGAAAGCAACACAAAGCAAGAAGGAAAGGAATTCTGATGAAATATCAGGAAATCAAGAACTTAGAAAAACCGGTAGGACCGGTTTGTAAAACCGAAGGGACCGGTTTTCTCAGACTTGTCCGATGTATCAGACAAGTCCATCGGACTCTAGTAAAGATGCCACATATGGCCGTCGGACTTGTCCGACAGTAATCGGACTTGTCCGATGCCATGAGGAAAGTCCGATGTCTCGGACAAACTCATCGGACTATAGTGCCTCTGCCACTTTGTGTCATCGGAGATGTCCGATGACCATCGGATATGTCCGATAAAGTGAAGAAACAGGGAATCTGAAAAAACCGGTGGCACCGGTTTGGCAAACCGGAGGGTCCGGTTTCTCCTGATGAACTTTTGTAGTTGTGAGTGTTCCTTGACTTGTTCACCTTTTTTGGTTTTAATTCTCTTCCAACCTTGACCAAGATATAATTTGAACCTCACTATGTTCCTAATAGAACATGTGCACACGTCACAAATTATCCAAAAAAATTGGTGCACATATTTAGGGGGAGATTCATTTCATATCTTGAGTCAAAAGGAGACTAATGTTTTCCCTGAGTTGTTTTGTGTTTAGTCTCAATATGGAATAAGTTATGATGAATGATGCCTCATGCTGAGAGCAAGCAAAAAGGAATAACTCTCTATCTCAGTTTAGCTTTTAATTCAATTTATGTTATCTGTGAAAACCGGAGGCACCGGTTTGCTAAACCGGAGGGACCGGTTTAGACAAAAAACATATTTTCTATTTCTTGAGGTGGTTCTATCTTGGATATGAATGGATAATCACTATGTGTGAGAATCCATCTTGTGCTACTAATTCTAAGTGTCTATCATTGAAAGTGAATCAAAATTGAGTTTTGGAGATTAAACACAAATGATAAAGAATAAATAAGCACAAGGAAATTGGTAACCTTCATTTGTTGAAATGAAGAAGATAACCACAAAAGGTATGCCCTCATGACCTCTTTTGTTCTTTATTATGCATACAGAATTCATGTGGTAGGATATGCCTTAGCTTGTGTGTGACTCATGTCACAAACATGCTCTTTGTGAGTTAAGATAGGACTTTTCATGTCTAGCTACTTGTGGTTATTGTTCTTCTTGATTGTTTGATTGGCTAACCAGAATTAGTGAGATCTTCTCTCTCAAGTCCAAAATCTCTTCAAATCAAATCTTGATCATTATCATATTCTTCATCATCAGAGTCAAGGATTTGATCTACAAAGGAAAATGCAAAGAATGTAAGTTTGGAAGCAATATTCATTGAAGATCTCCTCTCAATCTGGTTTTGTTCAGATCCTGACAAAATCGGAGGCACCGGTTTGGGAAACCGGTGGCACCGGTTTTGTCGATTTAACCAGCCCGAGTACCCCTTCTCCCTCATTTGTTCTCCTCCTCCCCCAAACAACCGTGCTGCGGCCACCCCTCTCCTCCATTGGCGATTTCAAGTTCTATCCATGAAGATCTTCGATTCTTGGGTGGATCTTTATGCACCAAGATCGGAGGGACCGATTCTACCTCCGAATTTGATCACCTTTGCTCCAAAGGTACCATAGGTCTCCTAGCATGCCCTAGTACCTAATCCTACAATATCCCCATAAAAACTTGGACAAATTGATCAGATTCGTGACCTAGGTTTTGTTTGTGAAAATCGATGGGACCGGTTTGGAAAACCGGAGGCACCGGTTTTGGCAGAAAAACCCTAATTCAAGTTTTTAATCGATTCTTTGATTCAACCTATTCTAGCATCATTTCCAAGTATTGCCTAAAATAATTTTAGCTAAAATTATGAGCATAGGTTTTCTCTGTGAAAATCGGAGGCACCGGTTTGGCAAACCGGTGGCACCGGTTTTTTCAGAGAACACCTATTTTCATATTGTTACCTCTAATTGTTATCCAAACCTCTTTTTATTATTCCCAGCTGTATCCTAAGACCTTGTTCATTCATATCTATCACAGGGTCAGTATGTTAGATGAGGAAAGGGAGAGAAATGTGAAAGCAAGGCATGATGATGGGCAAGGGACACAATGTGACACCGTCTAATCAGAGACGGAAGCAGACAGTTAGGAGGCTGCCTAGAGGTACTGTGATTATTGATGATGCTTCTGCAAATCCAGTGCAGGAAGATGAGTCATCTGATGATGATGATGTGGAGGATGAGACCTATAATCCCATGGTAGTGCTCCTAGGGCTGCTCCTAGGGCAGCAGCTAGGGGCTTTGGGACAGCAGCAACCTCTGACAATGACAGTGATGAGGAGGAGGAAGAGTAGGAGGAATTTGATGTGGATGAGATCATCCCTCAGGCCTATGTGCATCTTGGACATCTCTCATTCCAGACACCTCAAAACCCGGGATGGAGAGAGAAGATAAGCTACAAGGGACACACAGAGGCTGTGAGAAAGATGAGGGCTAAGGACCCTAGACCACTCTAGAGAGAGGCCACTGACTACAGGTTTCACACATTCTTTCAGCAGGATTTCTATGAGTCAGTGATCTTGTCAAAGAAGCACACTCCAGTGGCAAATGCACAATGGGTTGATTGAGCATACATGGAAAGCAAGGATGATCCCATATTCAATGAAGTCATTGTTGCATGCAAGGCAAAACATGTGAAGGACATTCTTGGCTTTTAGAACAATTGGAACAATGAAGTAATTGCTCAGTTCTATGCCACCTTGTACGTGGAGGAGCATGGCAATTGTTGGCACTTCCCAAGTGCCCCTTTTATATGTGAATATTACCCCAATTAGAGCATAATTGATACTAATTTAGGCCATTTACCTGTGATATTGTCTATATATTTGTATAAGCGTTGTTTTGGACCTTTATTGCAGAAACAGGTAAAATTAGTGATTAATGCGATAATGGAGAAGACAGGAGTCCAGAACCGACGAAAAGCACTGAAGAAGCCCAGTGCGCCGATCGGCGCAGTCCATGAGCCGATCGACGCAAGGGTGTTTTGGCCCATAGAAGTGACCGAGGCCCATTCTACATGTTTATGGAAGTTTATCTGTGCAAGACACTTGAAGATATTTGTCTAGAAGATTTATGGAACTTCAAGAAGATTTATGGAAATTCAACATCTCAACGTGCAGTACAAGACTTTATCTCAAAGGAAAAGGCCCACATGGCAGCTGTGGAAGACAGAGGAACCGACTCGAGGAAGAAATCAGGGAAGACACGGCTTGCGCCGATCGGCGCAATCCTGCGCCGATCGACGCAACCGCCTTATTTGCTAGAAACCGAGTCCTTTACGAGTAGAACACCTATAAATACTTATAAACCCTCGCCGTAGAGAGGAGAGGCGACAGAGGAACACCAGATCCGTGAGTTAGAGCCACCGGGGCTTGCCCCGTTAGAATAGATCTCTAGTTGAGTTTCAAGAACCATTAGAGTTAAGAGTTGATCCGTCAAGGTAGGCCATCTCGACGGGGATGAATCTTACTCTATGTATCTCAAGGATGATTGAATATGTTGATGATGGTTTTGGTGATTTGTCTATCTTGATTCTATAATCATGCATGTGCTTATTCCAATTGCTTAGTTCTAGGCAAAGTAAGTAGATATTATCTTAATCTTGGTGATTAGGATAGTATTCGGACATTGTATTGATTATGGTTGCTTGATGACGCTAGTAGTGTGGTTTAGCGGTGACAACACTAAGCCTGCGCAGCACTATTGGATAGTTGAGTAGGGTAAGATACTCGCGCGATTAAGGGTTTCCTCTCGGCAGCAATAAATCGGAAGCCGCTCGGAAAGCAGGGTGGTCGTACTCATTATAGGTTTTCATTGATCTACGTAATTACCCATTATGATGCTATTCAATTAGACTTTCTGGTTACAATGTCACTAGTAGATATCTGGCTACTCACTTGACAGCAAAGGTTTACAAGATCTGGCGCACTTTGGCTTAGATTCACCAGTGTACCGATTGGCTCAATTCCTGCGCCGATCGGCGCAACCACAGATTTAATAGATCTTGCACACTTTGACTTAGTTTCACCAGTGTACCGATCGGCTCGACTCCTGCGCTGATCGGCGCAATGACAGATTTACTGTCTCGCGCACCTTTGCGCTGGCCAGTCTCCCCCTCATGCAACCTGACTTTGACAGTAGCCTTGACTTGATCTTTTACTGTTAACTTTGTTTAATAAATCCCTAAGGTACTAGTGGATTCGATAAACCTTGGAATACTCAATTCAAGGGAAAAAGTGCTACAATCGTACACCGTCCTCTTGCGGTATATAAGTGGGTGCGTAGATACGACCAACAAGCTTCCCTTTTTCTGGCGCCATTGCCGGGGACCATAGCAGGTTTTTAAACATTGTTTGATGTATTAGTGTTTAGTCATTGTGCTTTACTTGTCTCTCTAGTACATATATTCTGTTAAGTGAAACTAACAGGTATGGACGGTCCTAAGTCAAACAAACCCTCTAATTACGCCGATGATCTAGAAAGACTCTTTCACAAGAAGAGAACAGCGGAGAAGAGAAGCAAGTCACTTGGAGATTTAGAAGCAGTCCGCACAACACCTCGAGTATTATTCACAATTGAAGACTCAGTTCAAGAGCAAGAAGAAGAGGAGATGGCAGAGGTACCTATGGTTAATCGTCTCAAGCCACAATTGACTATTGTTGTCAAGACAGATTTCCAAGAAGTTCAAGATCAACTTCCGTATTAATTGGAGAAATATGTTGGAATAGTAACGCAACAACCGTTCACAGGTTCAAATTTTCCCAATCATCATTTGCAACACTTCCTTGAGGTTTGCAGTACATTCAAGATAGCGGATTTGACAGGAGATCAATCACATGTGCGGCTGTTCCCCTTCTCTCTAGTTGGACGCCCCAAACAATGGTACAATGGATTGGAAAACACAGTAAAAACGGTGTGGAACACGTTAGCAGCTGAATTCTTGGCCAAATACTTCCCATCTGGTAAGACTCAAGCTTTGAAAAATAAGATTCTTAGATTTAGGCAGAATATTGATGAGAGCATTGGAGAAGCATGGGAAAGATACAATGAATATATGGATGCATGCCCTCATCATGGTCTGATGATTGGAGAAGTTGTTGAGAAGTTCTACAATGGATTGAATCTTTTATAACGTCAACATTTCGACGCCTCAGCTACAGGATCATTCATGTCAAATATCCCCACCAAAGCTAAGAATTTGATCAAGTTGTTAGTTGAAATTCAATCGTGGGATGGTGAGAGAAGCTCAAGGAATTTGTAACCTTCAAAAGGAGTAGCGAAGAGTGTGATTGAGAAGACTCATGAAGACTTAATTATAGATCACCTCGATGCTATTCAAAAAAGGTTGGACAATAATCTTCATATCTCTAAGGAAGAGACACTCAAGCTGGCGGAATCACGCTCAACATGTAGTGAGTGTGGAGAATTTGGTCATGTGCAGAAAGATTGCTCTGAAGAGATGAAGATGTTAGAATATATGAAGAATAGTGGATGGAAGCCCCAATATCAGTAACAAAGGAGTTCTTTCTCTCCTAGTTCGTCCATGCAAAATTCTATCCCACTTCATCTCCAATGTCATGAGTTCTTCCAAGCTCAAGAAAAGATCAACAAGGACAATCAATCTGAATTCAAGAAGAAATTGGGAGCTCCAACGAGCAGATTTTGAAGCATACCAAGATTATGAGCAGAAATTGGGAGCTCCAACGGCATCTTGGGACAGCTATCGCAAGCCATTCAAGGCAACAAGAGGGCTATTCCTGGAAATACGATGTCTGCAGAACACTTGAAGGCAATAGCTACACAATCAAGAAAACAAATAGAAGATCCAGAGCACTCTGCAGGAGCAAAGAAGCCCCGCGCCGATCGACGCACATCCAGCGCCCATCGGCGCGACGACCCTGTCGACGCCGATCGGCTCACTGAAAGCGTCGATCGGCGCAAGGAGGATGATGACCTCTATGGTCTGAAAATGGGCATGGAGACAGAAGAGCATGGCCCTGCCACGTTTCTGGATACTCAACTACTGACAAAGACAGAAAGAGCGCGGCAACACGACGAGCAATTTGCAAGGTTCGTCGATATTATGAAGAAGCTTTACATCAATGTCCCTTTTGTTGACGCTATCCAAGTTCCCACCTATGCCAAGTACATTAAGGACATGATGCAAAACAAGAAGTCTATAGTTTCTGAGGAGGTTGTGAAGGTCACTAAGGAACTAACGGCGGCAATCAATGATGTTGCACTGGAGAATAAACCCGACCCTGGATCACCAAGCATCAAATGCATGATTGGAACAAAGATATTTGATAGGTGCTTGTGCGATCTTGGAGCAAGCGTAAGTGTTATGCCCCGTCATATATTCACAAATCTCAATTTTTCTAAATTATAGCCTACAGGTATGTGTTTGGAGTTAGGCGATCAATCGGTACGCTTCCCTGATAGAATTGCTGAGGATGTGCCTGTTCAAATTGGAGATCATATCGTCCCTGCTGATTTTATTGTGCATGACATGGATAAGAGGATGAGGACCCCGTTGATCTTAGGCAGACTCTTCTTGAGGACAGCAAAGGCAAGAATTGATGTTGGGAGTGGTGAGATAAGCTTCGATATAAGTGGGACTCCCTACTCTTTCAAGTTTCGCCTAAATGGAGAAGAGTGCCGAGCTATTGATGAAGTGAAGAGATACAAGACACTGTGGCATCGTGGCGTCGAAAGTAATTGGAGGGGATGTATTAATAGGTCGTCCAAGCTATATGGACCATGGAGATAAGATAACCTTGTAGTGTCGCGACCTCACATCCCGCACCGCGACATTAAGGATTGATTGTTTGCGGGGAGGTCAAGCTCTTTGACCTCTAAATAACTAGAGCGCTCTTGGGAGGCAACCCAATGATCGGGGGATTTAGAAGTTATTTAGTGCTTATGGGAGGGCAACCCATTTCATTTAGTTAATTAGTGCTGGCCGGGAGGGCAACCCGGTGTTTTTAAATTTGCTTGCTTGTGATAAAATTAATCTTCCGAATAAAAAAATAGAAAAGTGTGTGCTTAATTCTTGTGTGCTCTTGCGTTGTCTGTTTATTCGTGCAAAAAATTGTATATACATACTGTAGACTAACAATGTAGGAATATAAAAAAAGGACCAAAAACAGGAAGGAACAGAGCTTGCGCCGATTGGCGCACTTCTGCTCCGATCGGCGCAGTATTGCCCAAGTCAGGACAGAAGGCCGACGACGCCCAGAATTGAAGGAGTGCTATTTTCAGAGACGGAGCTATTTTCAAGGATGAAGAACAACATCTAGCGAAGAAGCGAGGGGCCAGAAGCAAAAACAGACGTCGCGCTGATCGGCGCGGTCACCAGAATAGCCCCGATACGTATGCCAATACTACAGGAACATTGGAGAAGGGGAAATTAGGTGAAAGAGATGAACATGAAGCATCAGAATCAGCGTCGGACCTAAAGACGAGGTGCAAGGAACTTGCGCCGTTCGGCGCCCTACTGTGCCGATTGGCGCAGGTACCCATGCGGTTCCCAAATGGGCGACAAAGGCGGCAGACATTGATTTTGAGGAACAGGTTTGATTATTATGCAGGTGTGCAGTGCAGAGGAAACACGGAATTGACCGAAAGCTAAAAAAGAGACGATGCGCTGATCGGTGCGAGCCCGCGTCGATTAGCGCAGCCAACAAGACATCAGGATTCGGTGATGTTCCCCTGCCAACCAACATGATGTGCCAAGAAGCGACATATGGGATGGGAATCAAGCACCAGAGTGGTCAGAGCATTCAAAATTTGAATTGTGCCGATCGGCGCAGGTACCCATGCCGATCGGCGCGCTCTTAAATTTTGAAATTTTACGGTGGTTCCTTCTCCTGGAAGTTTCCCACACTATAAAAGGGAGGTCAGGCGCCCTCATTCGACACACCATCCCGGTAATCTCTCCACCTTCCCCACTACCCACGATCTCGCACATGTTCCGCAATTTTCGCAGATGGATCGTCTCCGCTCCTCCGTCAGCAAGTTGGGCAAGAGGCTGCGCCGAGGAAGCAGTTCCGGTGGCAGCAGCGAGTCGAGCGGTGACTCCTCGGCGAGGGGTGGCTCCAACGCTCGCGATGACATGTCGGTGGGTGGTGCATCCACCAGCTCGGCGGCGGGGACATACAAGATCCGCGCCCACCACTCCATATCCGGCGCGTCCCTTCCAACAGGACGTGCTACGAGGAGCCAAACGGCGGCAAGCCGTGGGGTTCCCACATCACCACCACTGCTGGCATTCATGCCGCGCATGGTGGAGGAGGGCTTCACCCTCCTAAGCGCGGAGGAACAGCAGCACTACCTCACGGTGAGAGGAAGGTTCATCCCCAACTTCGACTTGGACGAGACCTTCCTCACCTCGATCGGCATGTGGGAGGACTTAAGGAGGATGCTAGACAACCTCGGCTGGGTGGATTTCCACCTCCTCCCCATGGACTACAACCTCGACGTCGTCACCGAGGTTGCCTCTACGATGAGGCTTGGCACCGTCGAAGACGGTAGCGAGGCCGTCAACTTCCGCGTCCGCGACATCAGCCACACGGTGACCATGGAGGCGGAAGCTCAAGCCTTCGGCTTTGACGTCAACGCCGACGTCGCCGGCATCTTGGGACGCGGGGAGTTCGACTCCTTTTGGAGGCGGCTCTCGTTCATAGAAGAAATGAAGCGTGGCAACATCCGCAACCCGACCATTCAAGTCTTCCATCGGTGGTTGGCGGCGCGCATAGGCGACAAGGTCGACTCCAGCAACGTCACCGATGCGGACTTGTGGTGGCTCTTCAACGCCATCATGAGTCCGTCTCATTGCAACCCCATGTCGGTGATGGTGCGAGGTTGGCTCGACAAGAGGGGCAAGGCAAGCAAGAAGTTGGCCTTCGGGGCCTATCTTCAATGCCTAGCAGCCCTCGTCTGCGACGGCGACGGACCGGGAGGGCGCAATGACAAGTGGGAGTGCACGACAGAGATCGGTGAGAATATGACTCGTGGCAATATTGTCACGGAACCAACGTAGAGCACCATTATGCGGAGCTAGGATTTTTTCTCCCTCGCAAGCTGGAGGGAGGAAATTGGCTTGAGGAAGGTCTCCTGGAGGGGGGCCGAGTTCTCAAGGACCGCCGTGGGCGGGTTCGTCAGCCGGACACATCTACAGCAGCCGATGGCGAGTGGGACTCCTGGGGGTCACGCCAGGAGCCTCAGCAGTACCAGTCAGGGTGGAGCGACGCAGCGGGCGGTTCACAGCCCTCTGCGCCGACCGGCGCAGGCGACCTGCCGGTCGGCGCACCCAACTGCAGCGCGAGAATCGACTAAAGGTACCAAGGGCGTGTACCAGTGGTGCCTCCTGTGCCTAGTGTAGACTTTTTCGTGCCCATGCAGGGGTACCTCGACAACAACATGCACTACATCGAACGCGTGGAGGAAGCCACGTCCCAATGGAGGTACAACCACGATGCGATGGTGGAGGAGTTCGAGCGACTCAAAGCGCGGTGCTATGGCTTCGATCAGCCACCGACTCCACTTTCGGATGACTAGAGTGCCTAGGAGTTGGCACGTATATCGGTTTCCCGGTTTGCGTTTTCTTTTATCTTTTGCAGTCTTTTTTCTTTATTTGCTTATGTGTGTGTGAGCGTGTTGGGAAACCATGTATCGGGTGTGTTTACTTTCATGCAAGTGTGTTAGTAGTAGTTTTACTTTCATGCAACTGTGTTAGTAGTAGTTTTATTTTCATGCAAGTGTGTTAGTAGTAGTTTTATTTTCATGCAAGTGTGTGCAAAAATCATCACCATGTATTCGAGCTTCAATCTTAATATAATGGTGGCGGTTATGCTCTTTTAGGAGAATTGAATTATTTATTCTTTCTTGAAAAGTGTGATGAAAATCAAATAATGTTGAGCATTGAATAAAATTTTGAATTTACACTTAATGATTATTCGGCAAATATGTCTTATGTGGAGCAATTTTGAGTACCCATGTGCTTCATTTGTGTTGTCCAATTTCTGATGATAACTTAGTACCAATATTTTTAAAAATAAATTTTTATGTTGTGAACTTTAGAATTTATTGTTTTCAAGATCCTTACTTACCAATGCCTTATTTTGAGCAATACTCATGAACCTTTGATATGTAGATAAACATTAAATTGATGGTTGAGTTCGGTTAGGATTTAATTCTTTTTGATATAAACTTTATTAATATGACACTTCTTTGTGTATCTTTTCCTAGCCTTGAAATTACTCATGCAAAAATTCAATTCCGCTGAACACACTACCATAAACCCAAAACATCTTGTTGAGTATCATTCCTTGACCACATCCTATATTTCTGGCTATATTTAATTCTTGAAGAAATGTTGCAGCCAGACAAATCAAATACCAACAAATATTGGTAAATTTGGGTTGAGAGCCGATCGGCGCAACAGAGATTGGTAAAAAAAATAAAAATAAAAAAAAAACCTTTGTTGTTTGCTAAGGGACTAACAAAATTTTAAGTGTGGGGGATGGTATATGACATGCTTATTTTCGAAATTTATTCTAATATAGCCATGAATCATTCCAACCATGTACAATCTTCCAAGATCAAATTTTTGCTATGCACATGTCCACATATCCAAAGTGTGAGTCCTTTCTTAAATTTTTCTTTCTTAATGGTCATCTTAATAAGTTTCTATAATTCCAATGAAGAATAATTTCCTAGCTTTACAATATATTATTGATTTATGTTTGTAATCCTTGAATTACCACACTAATATTATTTGATCATTATGATATAGAATATTGGTTGAGTGATTTGAAAGATGAGTTGTTGCCTTGGATTATTTGAAAGATAGATTCGTTATGTTCACAATAATCTTTTAAGTGATTTTCAAGTATGGAAAAGTTATAATTTATGAGTTGGACATGATCTTTTGATTTGGGGAGAACTTTAAGCTTTATGCCCATATTTGATCTATTTTGCTGAATACCAATATGAAATACACCACAATAGAACAATGCTCAATATTTGCTGATTTGAGATATCTTTTATGATAGAAAGAGTATGTTTTTAAATTTTTCTTTCTTTTACTTTACTCGGGACGAGCAAAGGTTTAAGTGTGGGGGAACTGTTGGCACTTCCCAAGTGCCCCTTTTATATGTGAATATTACCCCAATTAGAGCATAATTGATACTAATTTAGGCCATTTACCTGTGATATTGTCCATATATTTGTATATGCGCTGTTTTAGAGCTTTACTGCAGAAACAGATAAAATTGGTGATTAATGCGATGATGGAGAAGACAGGAGTCCAGAACCGACGAAAAGCACTGAAGAAGCCCAGTGCGCCGATCGGCGCAGTCCATGAGCCGATCGGCGCAAGGGTGTTTTGGCCCACAGAAGTGACCGAGGCCCATTCCACATGTTTATGGAAGTTTATCTGCGCAAAACACTTCATCTCGAAGGAAAAGGCCCACATGGCAGCTGTGGAAGACAGAGGAACCGACTCGGGGAAGAAATCAGAGAAGACACGGCTTGCGGCGATCGGCGCAATCCTGCGCCGATCGGCGCAACCGCCTTATTTGCTAGAAACCGAGTTCTTTACGAGTAGAACCCCTATAAATACTTGTAAACCCTCGCCGAAGAGAGGAGAGGCGACAGAGGGACACCAGATCCGTGAGTTAGAGCCACCGGGGCTTGCCCCGTTAGAATAGATCTCTATTTGAGTTTCAAGAACCATTGGAGTTAAGAGTTGATCCGTCAAGGTAGGCCATCTCGACGGGGATAAATCTTACTCTATGTATCTCAAGGATGATTGAATATGTTGATGATGGTTTTGGTGATTTGTCTATCTTGATTCTATAATCAGGCATGTGCTTATTCCAATTGCTTAGTTCTAGGCTAAGTAAGTAGATATTATCTTAATCGTGGTGATTAGGATAGTATTCAGACATTGTATTGATTATGGTTGCTTGATGATGCTAGTAGTGTGGTTTAGCGGTGACAGCACTAAGCCTGTGCAGCACTATTGGATAGTTGAGTAGGGTAAGATACTCGCGCAATTAAGCGTTTCCTCTCGGCAGCGATAAATCGGGAGCCGCTCGGAAAGCAGGGTGCTCTTACTCATTATAGGTTTTCATTGATCTACATAATTACCCATTATGATGCTATTCAATTAGACTTTCTGGTTACGATCTCACTAGTAGATATCTGGCTACTCACTTGACAGCACAGATTTACAAGATCTGGTGCACTTTGGCTTTGATTCACCAGTGTGCCGATCGGCTCAATTTCTGCGTCGATCGGCGCAACCACAGATTTAATAGATCTTGCGCACTTTGACTTAGTTTCACCAGTGTGCCGATCGGCTCGACTCCTACGCCGATCGGTGCAACGACAGATTTACTGTCTGGCGCACCTTTGCGCTGGCCCGTCTCCCCCTCATGCAACCTGACTTTGACAGTAGCCTTGACTAGATCTTTTACTGTTAACTTTGTTTAATAAATCTCTAAGGTCCTAGTGGATTCGATAAACCTTGGAATACTCAATTCAAGCGAAAAAGTGCTACAATTGTACACCGTCCTCTTGCGGTATATAAGTGGGTGCGTAGATACGACCAACAGCGATACAAGAAAGATGCATTGGATGACAGAAGGCCAGTGATATGAGGTGAGCTATGCACAGTTTGCTAGGCTCTTTGGTCTTGGGCGGCTTGATGCAAATCGTCCTAGGATTCACTGTGCTACACGCCTTGGTGATAGAGGATTGAGGCACATGTATCCTAGAGGAATGCAAGAAAATTATTGCACTATCACAGACTTGCTTCCCTTCAATGTCTACATCAACGGGCTATTTAGGAAGACACTCACTCCTAGGGAAGGTGATCCCACAAAGCTTCCCTCCTACAACAGAAACATCCTTGCTGCCATGGGACCAAATGGGCATGACTTCTCAGTGTTTGACTTTATCTGGGAGGAGATAAAAGTCATTTCCAATAGCCCATTGAAAAGTTGTGGATATGCATCCTATATTATGCACATGATTGAGAGGGTGTCAGCTCGCACCTTTGTGTTTGACAAGGAGCACCTCTTTTTAAGAATCAAGAATGACTTGAGGAACCCAGTTAAGGATAGCAGTGCAGCAGCACCAACTCATGGTGCATCCACCTCTGCAGCACCTAGAGGGAGTGGGCAGCAAAGGGACAAGCCTCCCTCACCTATCAAGAAACTCTTTGGTATGCTCTTTGGGATGTGTAGGTCCTAACAGGATACTGATGTGAGGGCACATCATGAGAGGCAGGCAAGAAAGAAGGACACAAGGACAATGAAGCTTCTCCACCAACAAAGCAATCTTCAGCCTCCTCGCTCTCCTATTGCCTCTAAAGGTGAACAAAGTCCAGAGATTGAGTCATTTGAGGCGAGAATGAGTCGCTACTAGCAAGAGAACCCTTACTCCTCTTGGTTTGGAGATATAGACATCAGTGGGGCTGTTTTTGGGTCTGGTGGAGCGGGAACTTCACAAGTGCCACCATTTAACCCTCCACCTCCTCCAACAAACAATGAAGAAGAGGAGGAAGAAGACGACGAGGAGGAGTGATCATTGATGCAAAGAGGGACCCCTTTTGGTGCTGGATGACAAAGGGCGAGAGAATGATTAAAGCTCCAAGTCTTCACCAGCATTTGATTTCATTTCTGGTCTGTCTGGAAAAACCAGAGGCACCGGTTTAGCAAACCGTAGCAACTGGTTTTGCCAGACAGAATTAATGTATCTTTTCCTTTGTTTTTATCTCGTGGACTTGAGAACCATTTGTAATGAGTGATCTTGTGTGATGAACCTTGTAATAATTCTTTGAGACCTTATATTGTGCTATGTTGTGATGCTTGATGATTTGGTGTATTGTTTATTGTGAATATGTGAAGTCAGAAAAACCGGTGGCACCGTTTTGGCAAACCGGAGCAACCGGTTTTGCTAGACAGCACATATGGTTCTTTTGATTTATTTCTTTGTGGTTTTCTTGTCATATGCATCACGTACTAATTGTTCACACACACTTGTTGCACCCCACGAATGCACATATATAGGGGGAGCTCCTGTAGACTTAATTCAAAAATATGCAAATTGGCATTTGAGGCCAAAATTGATGAATTTCATTCATATGCACAGTTTTAGGGGGAGCTCATCCTATATGGATGCATTCAAAATTTCTTAATGAATATCACTTGTAAGCTTTAATCAAGGTTGTCATCAATCACCAAAAAGGGGGAGATTGAAAGTGCATCTATGTCCCTAGTGGGTTTTGGTGGTTGTACGACAACGTGATTAAAGAACCAATCCCCTTTGTGAGTATATGAGCAGGTTGAACATGAAGAATATACTTTTCATGAATCCAAATGATCATCTTCGACAGTATACAATTGTGTAAGGAAAATGGGCCGATATGTTGAAAAGGAGAAGTGTCAAATAAATAGGTCCATATAAAGCAATATTATGACAAGCCAAGGTTTGAAATGAATGTGGGACATGAAAACCATTGATATGAGATGGTCTCAACAAATTGGTGTTGTCAAGAAAAAGAAGTGATCAAGTGTTGTTCTTCTATGCATTATTCTTGGAAGCAACTTGATCAAAATAATATGTCAAAGAAGAAATTCAAATAAAGGCATAACGATGATACAAAGTTATGTGTGACTCAAGATAGCAAGATGGTGAAGGATTGGCATGACTTGGCCACGACGGACCATGCACGGGAGAAGGGCAAGATGGAGTCTTGGCGCCGAGGGACCCAAGACATGGTGAAAGGCAGGTGGAGCGCAATCGCGATGGACCGATCAAGCTACTGGTGGTCACACGTTTCCAAGTATCAATCTTTATTGGAATATAAAGATATAATGTGACTTGTGAACTAAAAGATGGAAATGGATCTTATGAATGAAGAGTTTCCAAGTCACATACTCTAGGTGATGACGCTCAGCAAAAGCACATGTGACACTCCTCATGAAGCAGTAAAGAGAAGAAGTGGTAAAATTCATTATCATGCAAGCTCAAGAAAAAGAATTGTCTTTTTATTTAATCTTGAGTTTAGGTATGCCGCTCTATCAAGAGGGATGCTACATGGTTTGCATTTAATGTCTCAGATGCTCAAAGAAAAACCCAAGTGAGATGAGAGAAACACAATGGCCTCATAAAACACGAGTCTCTCTGTGACCGGGAAAACCGGTGTAATCGGTTTACCAAACTAGAGGGACCGGTTTTGCTTTAAACCTCTAACGGCTAGTTCAGGAAAACTGGAGGGACCGGTTTTGACTGGTTCAGTATAACAGCTAGTTTTTGGGGAACAAGTATAAATAGTTCCTCCACCCCTCCTTTGGATAGTGCTGATTGGGTACACGAAGAAAATACATCCAAAGCCTTGTAGAGCTCTCCCCAACACCTCTTTGTGAGGTTTGAGTGATTTGTGAGAAATCCTAAGGATTGGGTTAAGAGAGATAGAGACTGAGAGCACAAAAGAGAAAATCCCACACTTGAGCATTTGAGCATTGTGGTGCTAATCCGTGAAGCATTTGTTACTCTTGGAGGTGAAACCTCCTAGTCGGCTAGGCGTCGCCCTAGAGCTCCCAAGCTTATGGTGAGCCTTGGAAAAGTTTGTGAAGGTCCGCTTCGCCTCCGCAAGGAAAGAAGCAAAGATAGTGGATCGGGGAAAGCGGTTGAAAGAGACCCGGCTTGGAGTGTGCCCTGTGAGCAGCTCAAGCTTTCTCAACGGAGACGTAGGTTCACGGAGTGAATCTAAACTTCGGCAAACAAATCTCTATGTGTTTTATTTGGTTTGCTTTCTTAAGTTCTTGCTTCTTTTCTTGTTGATTCATAGGTTGCATGTGTAGTTGTGCTTGCCTTCTTTGTGATTGCTTGTGCTAGATCTTGCATGCTCTCTAGGTTTCTTTAATCTTGCTAGAACTAAGTGGGACGTTGTTAGTTTCCTGTTTTTTATTCTCTCTGCCCCGAGGAAACCGGTGGGTCCAGTTTCCCAAACCGGTGGGACCGGTTTTGGTCTTTCCCAAATTGTGTAGATTCTTTGTGAATCAAATAGAGGTAATTCCTTTGTTTGCTTTGATAGCTTGTATGTATTGAGTGCTTGGTTCTTTCACTTCATTTGTTGTTTTCTTCCAAGCTCTTTGACAAAACCGGTGTAACCGGTTTGCTAAACCGGAGCAACCGGTTTTAATAATTTTAATTCCGCTATTAGTGTTTGATAAATTTTTAGAAATGCCTATTCACCCCCCCCCCCCCCACTCTCTCTAGGCGACATCAAGGGACTTTCATCTACAGACCGGATGGTCCGGTCTGGCAGAGACCGGACTATACGGTTTGTATGTCTAGAAAGCTGATTTTGTGGAGCAATGACTAGTTTGAGGTTGGAAGCTATATAAGGTCGTTGTTGGGGTCTTGGAGACCTCTCCTGGCCTATTGGATACCTGGGAGCATCAGTAGGGAGCCAAGAGAAAAAGAGAGGAGCACTAGGAGGAGATTTGAAGATCTTGAGTGTTGGCATTTCTAACGTTGTCACTAAGTTTCCTTAGCAAGAAAGCCAAAAATATTTATTGGTAATCTTTAACGAATGCAGAGAGTCTGCAAGTGCACGGAGAATACCGTTGTAGTATTTCGCCCGAAAGTATTCAGGGTATCGTATTTGTTTTATCCCAAAGGAAGGCATATGATTGATCAGAGTAATTACCATATTTCTAGATATTGCACATTGGATTATAAGACAAACTCCTCACAGGGGTAAGAATAAAGATAAATATGATAGTGGACATACAGATAGCATACTCAAATTAGATAAATATTAGTTTAGTGGAGAAGGACAAAGAAAGAGCTATGTTCTTATGTTGCTTTTATATAGTTATATAGTCTATATTATATACTATTATATAGATACAATGACAATGCAAGACAATCAGATCATCACACCCTGGACATTCGGTTTTTCCCTGCATCCACAGTATGATTCCGGCCAAGAGCCTATCGCATAGCCGAACATGGGGGATTTCAAAGGACAGATAGAGCTGTCACCACCTACTGCCTACCCATAGCAATCCGTGGGCTACACGACAAATAATGCATTCTATTGATCTAAGAACCACACTTATATCTCTAGAACAATATTCCTAATCCCTTAAGCGATGGATTAGAAAAAGAGTAATCACATTTAAGTGAACACTAAGCACATGGAAATGATGTAAGTCACACATTAGTCATGCATCATTATAACGACATAAATAAAGACTATAGTAGGGGCTTATATCTAACATGGTAATATAGTATGACTACATTACGAACATGCAAGCACAATAACCACATACATGAATGGATCATATAATCAAACAAGAAACACATGACCCAAACATAACTATATAGAAAGACTAAATATATTAAATAGATTAAAGTCTTACAAAAGGAGAAAGATACAATAGTCATACCACAACTTCAAGGAAGACATGAAAACTGAAGAAGACTCTATTCTAAGTCTAACTTCACTAAAACTAAACGGAATCACGAAATGCTAAAGAGAGTAATGCTTCTTGGTGTGTGTTGAGGAGTGAGGCCTCTCCCTTCTACTTATACTGCCCAAAGTCAGTTCCTAGAGTCGTTAACCGCCGCCAAACATGCACAACCGTCATTAGGGAGTCACCAGGAGCCAGCATGTGGCAGGCATGCACCAGGGGGGTCACTTCCCGTTCGGCCAAACACCCCTGTTCGGTCGAACAGGGGGAAGTCCCCTCGGGTGCTGCCGCATCTGGTGGCCTGCCAGGTGGGTCCCTCTACCCAGTGACACTGTAAGGTCGGTTGTTAAGTCGATTTGCTTCTGTAAGTGAGCCAGTCAATCTGTGGGAGCCCCAGTTGGTGAGCTCTGATTGGTGGAAGTTGTATTTCTTCATCACATGGGTGTGTTTCCTCCTCCATTTCATTATTTCTCATGCATGTCAGTGATTCTCCAAGCAATAGTGGATATTTATTAATTCTATCTAACATGCATGGTGCAAATATACAATCCTTCTTTATTTTGAGTAATGTTGATGGTCGGAAATGATATTTAACGACCGTCAACATTAAGAGTGCTAGAGAGAGTAACTTCAGCATCTATTCACATCTAAGGTTAGAGTGTACTTGAGAGTATGATCTATATTGTTACTCTTGGTCTATGGTGAGACCTAGACCGGTTAGGTGTCGGTAATCGAGTCTATCGTGATTGGTTGTGAAGGCCGTCACACGTTTGTACACTGTTTGAGCCTGTCGTTGAAAGGGGCATCGCTAGTGAGCGCTCGTGTCGACTCGGGAAGTCCGTCAAGTTCTCGAGGGAGGTGAGCTTGTACCTTGGTGGCAGCGGTGATGCAACCGTGTCTTCACTTTGAGAGTGATTACGGGCTCGTATGCAAGAACTTCATTTGGTGGCGGGAGGGACCGATTCTCCGACGGGAGTGGTACAAGGAGGATTAGGAGAAAGCGTCGTCCTTTTGAGACCTTAGAACAAATCATGAGGTTTTCTTGACCTCTCTTTACTATTCAGCTAGTTTGTGCTATAGCTAGTAGGTTGATTTGTGACTTGCATAGGCTACTATGTTTAGCTTCCGTATTTGCACTCATCATGAACACTAGCATGTGTAACGTCTTGGTCTACTATAATTGTTAGGTTACAACAATTAATAGGATTTAACAGAGGAATTAGTAGCATTTGTTGATTGTGATCGGTTTACCGACTCAACCCCCCTCCCCCCCTCTCGATACGCCTTCGGTCCTTACAACATGTCATGCAATTCATGTTACAACCCCATAACTAGCAATTGTAGATGCTCAAATTTTACTAAAGGCCTCCCTACATGGCACCATGCAGTAGGGGCCTGCCTTGATGGGATCCTAGTCGGGCTGGTATCAAGCGATCTCCCTCGTTATAATGAATTGACTAGTGAAGACTGGCGCGCGAAGTGCCGCTCGTTAAATATTACATTGAAATAGATGTGCTAAGGATCATAGTGAGGATTAGCAGCCTAAAGCAGGATCAATATGGGCTACATGATTGTTTGCTTATCTCATGAATATTGTAGATGCAAGGTAGTTCAAAAGCAAAAGGCATGCGTAGATGATAAGAAGCCAATGCTCCAAGTTATATTTACGGATAGAGGCCAATTGACAGCCAAGCAAGATAGCTGCCCTCTCTAGATTTTGCTAAACCATGATAAAAATTAATGAGGAAAATTCAGAGTTTAAGCTTATTTTACATTCTTGCACTGGTTACTCCTACCTAGAATATATCCTAGAGATTGCGAGAACCACGCCAAAAAGATATTACAATTCAGTGGGAGGTATTGCATAGATCAAAATACATCCCACACTGGATGGAGATCAGAATGGCCTGTATCTGGGCCTCCAAGTATTGGCACCATGTATTATCTCCATCGAGTCCTTGCAGATCAGGGTCCAGTCTAACAATTTCAATATACCCCTCAAGATCATATTTATGTCCTTCCAAAATAATGGACAGTGAACACAAAATCATTCCTTGTTAGCCACATCCCTGTCAACACTGAAGCTGAGATGATATTAATCACATAATCTCCTTTCTTCATATAACCACTTCTCTGCACCAGTCAAAGTTCTCTGCAATATCAGTTGGAAACATGCTAAGCATATATCCAGAATTCTTTAATAATCATACATTTAAAGAAAAGACGGTTTACATTTTCATTGTTATCATAGAATATCACAGAACCTAAAGGTGGGCTTGTGCATCTACTGACAACAGAGTGAATCATAAAAAAAAATGTTTTTTACTCATTTATTTAGTGTCTAAAGCACCAACACATTAAATACTTGAATGAGCTAAGGAGCCAAGGTCAGTCATGCTGTATTAATTCGTTGATGCATATGGCTGATGTATCTGCTAGAGTGGAGGAGAATAGCCCTGTGAGCATGCTGAGGAGACCGACATTAGTGATTTTTATATCGTGGCAACATTACTTTTATTTTTGTAACAGAGGGAAAAACTACCAAGGAATGACATATCAGAGTATTAGAAAGGTGATATATGTACTGATAGAAGCAATAGCTATCCTTGGAAGACAAAATCTAGAAAGGTGATATAAGAAAAACTACAAAATATCATTCTTGCACTCAAAATTCTGAATTACTCATTATACTACATGTTTCTGAATCCCAACACTGACATCTATCAGAGACAAAGATACACTTTTAATTATTTCTAATTTGTATGTATACATCAATAGCTAACCGATATTGACATATGTAACTAAGATTGGTAAGCAGCTACAAATTATCAAATGTAAGGGCAAATACTAAACCTATATCTAGGCTTATGAACAAAATATTGGAAGAGAAATTTACTTATCTTTTCAGTGAGCACAAAGGACTCTCGTATGCAAAAATAAAAAAGCTTTCAGATGCATTATTACATAGGGAAATTGATTTGAACCTTTCACGTAATGTAAAGATGATTTGTAATTAAAATAAAGAAAATTTACAACACTTGCAGAATCACACACGAAGAGACATCTTGAACATTTTGCTAACAACAAATCTTTGGAACTGCATATTACTCTTTACAAAGCATGATACGAGTACTGTAAGACGGAGAACAAAAGATATATTAACTGTGTGCAACTACAGAAACTAAACCAAAGATGATAATGTGACTACTTAATTTCAGATATGTTATAAGATATTAAGAAAAGATATAACCTCCACAGTGCAAATAAGTATAAGTTTGCTTGCTATGCCTTCCATATGCAACAATTTTAGGCTTCGCAAATTTCATCACCATGGCAACATATTGAATCAAAAGTAATCCTGTAGGTAAAAAGGGTCCATTTGAGATTTTGAGGGTTCTCCGTGCTGTATCCATCAATAGGTATATTTGACTATTTGAGATAGTAATTCAGCTATACATATGTATTGTTAATATTCTTGCAGCACTTTTCTACTTTCATGGTCCTTCACTGACAAAAATGTATGCAGTAATAATTTACACAGGAGAAATTAACATAGCAGCAGTAAGAGACCGACAAGCTGAATATCTCACATGTCATTTTAGCCGTGATCCACTTACCATTTGATACTTTATAACAGGCCTTTGCTTCTTCAGGAACATTGAGATTGTATTCCTGTAATTAACTATCATGGTATCCATTACTCTTCTTTGTCCTCATTCCTTCGGCAGCTTCACTTAGGCTGAATTAACAAAAGGCCTCAAGATACTATACCACAACATTTTAATGTTTGGTAATCTAATTCAGGATCATACAATAATGATGCCTAGAACCACGGTCACAATATGACTCTGGACAACTTCGGCCATATAATCACATATTAGATAGGAGCAAAAAAAAAGGAAAGGAAAAAGTGAAAAATATATTTGATTGAATATATGATGCAAATACCATGGATGGGAAGAGAGCCTAAATTTGCAACAATGTTCAGGCCAGACAAAAAAATATTGATATGGATCTACACCAATGGTTTTCTCCTTCAGTTATTAAGAGAACTAATTTAAGCTAGGAAGAATTAGATTCAGTCAGCACAATACTCAAGTACTGTCACTGTAGGTGACTTTCAAATCATAAATACCCAGCCATCACATGGCCCAAGCAAATTCAACATTCAAATATTGTTTTTTGTTCACTTTATCTAAAATGAAACAAAAATGAACACACACACTACTACAAAAAGGGTCAGTAGCAGCGTTTCTAAAATGCGTCTAGCAGCGGTTAAAGATTCCCCCGCCGCTACAGTGCTCTAAATATTTTTAGAGGCGGTTTGTTAAGTGATGCGCCGCTAAAAAGAAAAAAATAGCGGCGGTTCACAACATGGGCCACCGCTACAAATGAATTTTCATTTATAGCGGCGGCCCACTTAACAGTCCGTCGCAATCAAAAAAGATGCAGCCCACCCAGCCCAATATCTCTCAACTTCAGTATATATACACCCAAACCCTAAATTTGTCAGACATTTCTCTCCCTCCCTCCCTCCATCTCACGCCACGCCGCCGCCCCTCCTCTCTGCACGGCCGCGCGGGCACCACATCGCACCTCTCCGCCGAGTCCGTCGTCGATGTCAAGCGTGTCCTCCACACCGTCCGCCCGAGTTCGTCCGTGTCGTCGAGCTCTACCAGATCTGGCGAGGAGGAGGCCGACGCCGGCCACATCCGGCGCCTCCCCTGCTCCTCCTTGGCGGCACGTTCCAGCTCCCTCCCCCTCCTCCACGGCGGTGCACGGTAGGGGAGGCCGGATCCGTCTCCCTCCCCTTCCTCCACGGTGGCGTGCAACATGGGGAGGCCGGATCCGGCGCCTCCCCCCCCCCCCTCCTCCACGGTGGTGCGTGGCAGGGGAGGCTGGATCTGGCTCCCTCCCCTTCCTCCACAGCGGCGTGCAACATGGGGAGGCTGGATCCGGCGCCTCCCACGCTCCTTCACGGCGGCGCGCGGCAGGGGAGGATGAATCCGGCTCCCTCCCCTCCTTCACGGCAGCGCGCGGTAGGGGAGGTCGGATCCGTCTCCCTCCCCCTCCTCCACAGCGGTGCGCGGTAAGGGGAGGCTGGATCCGGCACCTCCCCCGCTCCTCCACGACGGTGCGTGACAGGGGAGGCCGAATCCGACTCCCTCCCCCGCTCCTCCACAGCGGCGCGCGGCAGGGGAGGCCGAATCCAGCTCCCTCCCCCTCCTCCACGGTGGCGCGCTACAGAGGAGGCCGGATCTGGCTCCTCCCTCTCCTCCGACGGCAACACGGGGCGCCGGGGGCCTCGGTGGGTCTATGGACCTAGGGCTCAGGGCCTCCTTTTTTTTGTTTTTGAGTTTTATGGGTAGCGGCGGGTGAAGATGTCACCCGTCGCTACTATTCCAGCTGTAGCGGCGGTTCGTTCCATCCTGAGAATAACCGTCGCTATAGCCGTTTGTTTTTAGCTGCGTTTATGTAGCGGCGGGTCGGCCGACCCGCCGCTATAGGCGTTTTTTGTTGTAGTGATAGTAGTGTGTAACCTCTAAACAAAAGATCCATGGAGCAATAATATAGTCGTGAGCAAGCTAGCTGATGAACTAACCATTCATGCAATGTTTACCTGGAATAAGTATTATAGTAGATCATTTGTTCTGCAACAGAAGCACACATCTTACATAGCCACTGGATGCCCCTCCTTCAATCAACCTAAAATCTGTGGTTATATGATCTGAGGACAGCTATGCCATGGAAAATGAAGAACAGCAACGTCTGTTGGTTGAAGTGAAGAGGAAATCTCCAAGATTCTTGCAGCATCTCGTGCATCATTGTGGAACCTAATCCTGCAAACAACAAAGCTCAAAACTCAACAAAAAAAAAAAAGACCCTAAATCCATATATCAAAATGCAAAAGCTAAACTTCAAGACCATTACAATCAATGCACAAGATGCATAAAAAACGGATGGATAGAAAAGATCAAAAAAAAAAGAAGAAAGAGGACCACCATCGCATGAGCTATTGGCTGCTGCGTGAACTGCAGCCGTCGTGCACCCATGAGCCGCACACCGCCCTCCGTTGGCGCTACTTGACACCGGTCGACTCGTCGCAGCCGTGACTGCTGTGGGCACGGACTGTAAGGAAGATTCTGACCTGCCACTACAGTGGTTCCCGGGCCCGCCGTTAGTGCACTGCATGGATACCTGGTCTCATAGTCGCGCTCCTCCGCTAGCCCAATCGCCTCCTTTGGCAGATGGCACTCTGCCGCAGACCGCCGCCGTCGTGCGCTGCAAGGTCCTGTGCCTGCTCGCCGCCGTGGTCGTCGTTTTGGTCCCGAATCCTCAGCTGCGCCGCCGTGGGAGAAGGGGAAGCGGGGAGGCTGCGCTGCACAGCACCCGCGCCAGGCTGCGCTCGCTCGCTGCCAGGCAAAGCCACGCGAGCCACGCGGCCCGCCGCGCCACCACGCGCTCGCTCCATGGTGCGCCCACCTCCGGTCTGCACGCCTTTGTGAGCCTGGCACATAGATCCGAGCGAGAAAGTGAGGTCTGAGGAGGAAAGCTGTGGCGGCGATGGAAAGGGGAGGGAGAAGCGGTAACCACTGCATTAAATGTGCCGAACGAGGCATGGACACGCGTGGTTGGTCGAACCGCTGCCCGGCGCGTAGGTAGCCGTACCCCCCGTCTTTTTTCACCGAGGCATGGAAATCATCCAGTCACCGCATCCTTCGACAATGGAGATCGGGCGGTGAAAAACTTTTACGCTAACATGGCGTCGGTGGTAGCACGGGTACTAGGCGCCGTCTAAAGGAGTAAATGATACCCGAGATGATTCCTGATACAAGAGCGGCAAGCGTGACAGCAGTGTAAAAACACAGCTACAATTGATTTCTCCCAATTCAAAGTTTTTGTAAAAGATTAAGAAATGTTGATGGAGGAGAGGAAATTAAACAAACAGTTTTGACCCTAATATTAGGTCTTTTTAGAGGGAAGAAATAAGGATTTTTAGGTTTTTATTACATACTGACTAGTCACATTATTAACGCGGGTCAACTTGCTAGTTCCTTTTTAATTGATGTTTTAGATGTTGACACGAAAATTAGCTAATAAAAAGATAGATGTTTATAAAAAAAGATATTAAAAAGAGAGAAAGTTGAATAAAAAAGTGAGAATGATCAATACCTTGAAAAACTAGAGATATCTAACATGTTAATTTTTGAAATTGGAGAGTACTAAACGAGGGAGTAGTGTCTTGCGCCACTCGTTTCCACCGACTGTTTGTGTGCGGGACGGTGACTAGTATCACATCGTATAAATTATGCGGGTGAGTCATCATCTATGAGATGACGTGGCTGCGGGTACCACCACACCGTACTGTGAGCTCTACATTAACTCGAGCTGGTGCCAATTGCACAAACAGTGACAGCTCTCTGGGGTTGATAGAAACGGGATGCAAATGCCAGCATACTCTCTCCGGTATTTAGCAGCCACTTCCGGCAATTTCGAGTGTAACAAGAATCTCTCTACTCACGAAGTCTTACGATGGCAAACCCAACCGTTGTGCTCATCCCCTTCTGCGTCCCCGGGCACCTCACGTCCATGCTGAACGCCGGCAAGCGGCTGCTCAGCAACAGCAGCAGCAGCCACGCCTTGTCGCTCACGGTGCTCATCACGCAGATCACATGGGTGCCCAACCACATGTCCGAAGTCGCGGACCTCATACGCCGGGAAGAAGCAGAGTCCGGCTTCGAGATCCGGTTCCACCACCTCCCCGCCGTGGAGCTGCCCGTCTGGCTGGGGGCCGAGGACTTCATCAGCCGGTTCATCCAGCTCCACGCGCCGCACGTCAAGGCCGCCATCTCCGGCCTGCCCTCCCCGGTCGCCGCGGTCGTGGTGGACTTTTTCTGCACCACGCTGCTCGACGTCACGCGGGAGCTCGCGCTGCCGGCCTACGTGTACTTCACCTCCTCCGCGTCCATGCTCGCGCTTATGCTGCGGCTGCCGGCGCTCGACGCGGAGGTAGCGTGCGATCTGGTCGAGGTGGACGGAGCGGTCGACGTCCCCGGGATGCCGCCGGTGCCGGCCGCTCTCGTGCCGACGCCGCTGCTGAAGAAGGACGTGAACTACACTTGGTTCGTATACCACGGCAACCGATTCATGGAGGCAGCCGGGATCATCATCAACACGGTCGCCGAGCTCGAGTCGGCCGTGCTAGCGGCCGTTGCCGAGGACCGGTGCGTGCCGGGACGCCGCGCTCCAACCGTTTACCCGATCGGCCCCGTGCTGTCTTTCAAGCCTCCCGGTGAGCAGCGGCACGAGTGTGTCACGTGGCTGGACGCGCAGCCGAAGGACTCGGTTGTGCTGCTCTGTTTCGGGAGCATGGGCGGTAGCTTCCCGGAGCCTCAGGTGCGTGAGATAGCTGAAGGCCTGGAACGCAGCGGGCACCGGTTCCTGTGGGTGCTCCGTGGCCCGCCACATGCTCCTTCGCCGTACCCGACAGACGCCAACGTGGACGAGCTGCTCCCAGAAGGGTTCCTGGAGAGGACGAAGGACAGGGGCCTCGTGTGGCCAAAGTGGGCGCCGCAGAAGGAGATCCTCGCCCACGCGGCCGTGGGCGGCTTCGTGACGCACTGCGGGTGGAACTCGGTCCTCGAGGCCCTGTGGCACGGCGTGCCCATGGCGCCGTGGCCGCTCTACGCGGAGCAGCACCTCAACGCGTTCCTGCTGGTGGCCTACCTGGGCGTCGCCGTGGCCATGGAGGTGGACAGGAAGCGGGACAACTTCGTGGAGGCCGCTGAGCTGGAACGCGCGGTTCGGAGCCTCATGGGCGGCGACTCCGTGGAGGGGAGGAAGACGAGGGAGAAGGCCATGGAAGCGAAGGCTCTGTGCCGGAACGCTGTGGTGGAGAGTGGTTCGTCGTACGCGTCGCTGCAGAAACTGACGCAAGAGATATCACGGATGCTCTGCGTGCGTATGACAGGATCTGCTTGATCTCTCAGACTACAACAACCCCCCTACACACAGGAACGCATATTCACACATGTCAATGCGTGGAAGTACTTTGCGTCTCTGTGTGAACATCAACAAAGAGTTTGTACTGGCAGCACATGTGATTGACGAAGTCCACTAATGATAGTCAAATTGGTGGAGATGTAGTAGGATTAAATTATCGAAAATGTTTTATTTAATAGTTAAATATGCCATATACAAAGTCAAGCTATCTAATATATGTATGGAATCAAGATTAAATTTACGGATGTTTCTATTTGGGGTCAAATTAACTGTTATTAGATCTGAGACATTGCATCGTGATCAAATGGCCATACCACCATCCACGTCTCCGTAGTGGCACATGTCCCTATGTTCAAAAATACTTTTCTGTGAATTAATCAAGATAATGATCATTGAATGTGTTAGTTAAAGTTGCTTGAGCGATGTTCGAGAAAAAAAAAAGTTGCTTGAGCGAAACGATTCAAAGAGCAAGATTTTGGTTCAAAGACTGTGATCAAGATGGGAGGTACTACGCGTCTACACACGGACCTCAATCTTTCGATGAGAGGGAAAACTTTAATTTGGACTGACTAATGGCATGACAGTTATGGCAGAGCCCAAGGCACGGGCACACGGCACCGCACGCAGCGGCCATCCGTTTTCTGTGGGTGCTGCGCGGCCACTCATGTGGAAAAGGGCGTCGCCTTCCGTGCCGAGAACCAATACAACACTCATCGAGCGCCCTGTTTTTAGATAAACGGAATTCTATTTATTATAAATTTTTACTATGGGATAGACTCTGTCATCCATATAATGTACATACGAAACAACCACATAAAAGAATTGAGATATAACAAAGAGATTCATCATAAACTTAATCTATTACTAAACTTTCACCCATGTCTTGATCTCCATAGTCAAAGTTTTTAAGAGAATACATGACTTCTGCATTGAGAAGTCATCGAGCGCCCTGTAGTTCGCCGGCACATAGATGCAGGCAGCCGGTACATACCGATGAACGATGGTAGTAGCAACTCGTTTGGTGCTGGTTGTGTGCTCGTTCTTTTTCTCATATTATGAAGCCATCCAGCCATTGCCTTGGAACAGAGAAGGAAAGCAGCCCATCCTGACGGAACTGCAGATCTAGAATCAGAGTCAATCAAGACGTCACTGACGGGATGACCTGGACGACCTGGACAGTTGACTCTAAGTTAACACTGACTTTTAGTCTCGGGCCGGTGTCATATAATGGCTCCTCTCCAGTCACTGATTTGTAGTCTTGGGCCAGTGTCATATAAGAGCATCCACAATGTAGAAATAAGAAGGGATAGTAAGCTTTGTTACCGCAATATACATGGTGAGACCCTGTTGTTTTAAACTCGGTAGTAACTAAATCCGACAGTAGCCCAACTGCAGGCAGTAAGAACAAAAACAATAATTGTTTCTCTCTCCCAATAATAATTTGTCTCCTCGCTTCAAGTAACTGAGCAGAGAGAAAGTCGAAACAGTTGGTAAAAAGAGTTTATTTATATACAAGTGGGCTATGCTTTTAATCTTCACAGTGTGCGAATTGAAATAAGTGACGTCGACTAACACATGTAGTTGTGTTGATACTGGGTTCGGCAACAAACATTGTTGTTTCTCTAATGGCCACATCCTCTCCAGGCTACCAATCGAGCCGAGAGCTGGGAGCTCAAGGAAGGAAGCAACTACAGCCTGGCTAGCATGCTAGCTCGATCGATCTCTCTTCACTTCTTCTTTGTCCGGTAGAGATTTTCTCTAAAAAAATCATATTCCCTCCATTCAAAACTATTATCGTTATTGATTTTTAATTATATTTTATTATTTATCTTAATTTATTTTTTAAAATTTTTATATATTTTTATCACTAAGGAAGATTAAACATAACTTATAATTTTTATATAAAAACTAATATTTTAAATAAAACAAATGGTAATGATAACTCTCCCTTTCACATAGTCTGATGACATCCGGCCATTACCCTGAACCTGAACCTGTCCTTGGTTAGACGTGCGTCTAAACTCTCTATACGACGTATAGACACAATACTTGAGGTTGACATCAAATCTAGCCACTAATCGTTATTCTAGAGTCTAGACACAAAATACATCTAAGACTATTTAAACGGTTTTTAACCGTCTAGACACGACCTGTAGACATGTTTTGGACGCGTTTTAAAAAAGTAATAAGTGTCTAGATACCTGTCTAGACTAAGAGGAAACGATTCATATAGTTATTAATAAAAATAAGTTAGAGATAATAATGATTAATAATTTATTTAATCAACAAGTATTACGAGCATGCAATCTACTTGCTGTTTTAAATATTTTTATTTTATAACTTAAAAATTGTGATTAACAGTGCATTTAATTATTAATTTATTTATCTATCTATCTTTATTATTTGTTATTTACCATGCTATATTATTTTTGCGATGTAAATATGTGTTATATATTTAATTTTTTTAGTGTAAATATGTGCTATATATTTCCTCCGGACGAAATTTGTTGTCGTCCCGACAAAAAGTACAGTTCTCCCAGCGTCAACAAAACTAATCCGAAGGGAGTATTACGTTTTTAGCTGTTATAATATAAATACATTTAATATGTCTAGACATCTAATGTCTAAATGCAGTCATCAGCCTGGACAGAGAAATTAAAGAAAGCAGCCCATCCTGATGTAACTGCAGACCTAGAATCAGAGTCAGTCAAGACGTCAGTGACGGGATGATCCGGAGGACCTGGACAGTTGACTCCGAGTCAACACTAACTTGTAGTGTCCGGCCGGTGTCATATAGATATGTGTCTCACTGCTACCTGTCGAGGCCGAGAACTCGGAGCTCAAGGACGAAGCATCCTCAAAGCCATTAACCAGCTGTTGGTCCGGCCAAATAAACCATGGTGCCTTTTCCGTTGGACGGCCGGACAAAACGCCCATCCGCCGCGTCGTTGTCCATCTGCGTGCGCCTGATCCCGATGGCGTTGCTGTTGCTCGCTCCCGGTCCCGGGGCGGCGCAGCAGCAGCACGAGGCGAACGCGCAGACCGACTGCTACGGGACCAACGGCAGCTCCGTCTTCGGCTACACCTGACGCAGCAAGAAGATCAACCCGCGATCATCATGCACCGCCTACCTCGCCTTCCGCCTCGACCCGCCCTACTCATCCCCCGTCACCGTCTCCTACCTTCTGAACGCCAACGCGACCGCCGTCGCCGCTTTCAACGGCGGCGTGCCCGTCGCCTACCCCGTCGCGTCCTCGGGCCTGCTCCTCGTCCCGGTCCCCTGCGCGTGCACACCGGCGGGTCGCTACCAGCACGACGCCGACCGCTTCCGCGCAGACTACCAGGCCGTGGTCCACGCCAATGGCCTGTACGACAACTCCACCGTGTACCCCTTCACTACGATGCTCGTGCCTCTCAAGGACCCGCCCAAGCCCAACGTCACGGTCTTTCCGGCTCCGGCTCCGGAAGCAGTATCAGATATGCCGCCGCCCGGTCACTCGACGGCCGGTGTCAGGTGGCGGGTCATGTTCGGTGTCGGTGTTGGGTGCGGCGTTGTTGTCGCGTCATCAGTTTCTACCGTACTTGCTCTGCTTTTGTGGTGGCGTTGTTGCCGTAACGGAGGCCGTCGTTCCGGGCTGGCAGAGGGGATCGAAGCGGGAGCAAAGGCAACAATGCCGCCGTCGTGGATCATCCGCGACGCGGTGGCATCGTCGCTAACGGTGTACGAGTACGACGTGCTGCACAGGGCCACCGAAGGGTTCGCGGAGGCGAACCGCGTCGACAGCTCGTCGGTCTACCGCGCGGTGATCCACGGCCGCGCCGCGGCGGTGAAGCGCGTGGCGGGTGACGTGGCAGCCGCCGAGGTGGCCGTGCTGGGCCGCATGAACCACGCCCGCCTGGTCCGCCTCTCGGGCCTCTGCGCAGCG
Source organism: Eleusine indica (assembly GCA_030378355.1). NCBI lineage: Eukaryota > Viridiplantae > Streptophyta > Magnoliopsida > Poales > Poaceae > Eleusine > Eleusine indica. The sequence continues at coordinate 36,321,774 of CM059500.1, forward strand.
CGGCCCGATGTAATTCGTGTCCGGACCAACACGACCGGGCTGTGTTTGGGCTGACCCCTTGGCACGGTGGGCAGGATGGGCACGACCCGATTAACAGGCAGTCCGCTTAGCACGATGGACGGCACAACCCGATAATGGCCCACCAGTCTGTTAAGCACGCCCAGCAGATCACAGCCCAACAAACCATCATGGAACAGGCCAGCATGCCAGTCGCCAGCCCACCAGCCAGACTCCACACCGATCGTGCCACCCAGGACAAACCCTAGCTCACGGCTCACGAATCACATGCCTCGCCGATTCTCGCTCACGCAGTCGTGTCGTTCCTCACATTCACTCACGCAACCATCGCTCCTCGCTTGCATCGTGTGCTCGCGTCACACCTCACCCACCTTGCTGTTGCGCTGCTACTCACCCTCTTTGCCACCGCGCTGCTCCTCCCCCACCTCGTCGCTGCTTGCTCCCAGACGCTCGGTCGTCGATGGTCGTTGGTTCCTCACACGCCACCGTATCCATCTCACAGTGTCGCGCCACCAAGACCAACCCTCTTCGACCATCACCGCAACCACTCCTTGGCACTCGCCAAGCTCAAGGTCGAGAGGTCGGGCTCGCATGCCTAACATGCCTCAATGGACCAAACCATGTTTGTGGGCCTAACACGATTAAGGCTTTGCGTGCCGTGGGTCGAGACTAGAGGTTGTGGGCTGCCTCAATATAGCTCGATAAGCACGACGTGTCGTGCCGGCCCGAAACTAAACGTATCGGGTCTTTTAAGACCAGGCTGTGCCGCTCATTTAGCCATCTAGAACCATTACCAGCGGTGTTGGTGTTATACTCAGGTAGTCAGGCTTTACCTGGGACTTGGACCAGGCTAAATTCAGGCAGCCTGTGGCACGACAGTTTTGGCAGGGCCCAAGATTATATCTGTGAGTGCTGTGAGGCCCACCGGCCCACGAGGGTTTACCCTGACGTTGCCGTGGGCCATGGCTGCTCTACGCCGACTCGCCGAGCAGCCACTCATCGCTCATTGGTCAACGCGTTCGAGCTCGTGGCCTGCACGGGGGCGTCGAGATGAGGGCCAACTACGTGGAGGCGGCAGAGTTGGAGCGCTCGGTCCGCAGAGCCTGATGGGCGGGGTGGAAAAGGCTGACGAGATGAAGACGGTGAAGCCTGATGGGCGGGGCGGGGCGTCGCGATGAGGGCCAACTACCAGGAAGGCCGTGGAGAAGGGCAGATTGCGTACGCTGCGCGCCATGTGCAGAAAGCGGCGCACGACATGCTAGCTACTAGTAGCAGCTACATCGGCGTAGCAGGTAACGTACTACCTCTGTCCAAAAATATAAGCATTTTTGGGTTTGATCAAAGTCAAATAATTTTAACTTTAACTATCAATAGAAAAAATGTTACGATAATTGATCAAGTATAAAAGATGTTGCTATATTCATCTTAAAAGCAACTATCATAATATGTAACTCTTTATATTTATAACTATTTATTTTTATAGATATTATTAGTCAAAGTTTAAAATATTTAACTTTAACTAAAGCTAGAAATGGTTATATTCTTGACGGAGGGAGTAGTTACGTAGAGTGACCGACCGGACAGTCCAAAGGACCAAAGCTATGAGCGGAATTATTCACATCCAAGACCTCGGCAAAGGTTATATATGTACGAAATCTGCAGAGCAACCAAACAGTTCAGAGGGTAATTACCTAGACATCTGGTTGACGTCTACAAAAAAAAAAAAAAAACATGCACCAACATGTTAGAAACTATGCATACTACTTGAATAATTAAATAGCTTATATTACAACAATTACCAGTACCCATGCAACATCAATACACAGCCGGCACGAATTACTGTTTGGCACAGGCCACTTGATCACACACCTGATCCATACATACAAACACATACACATTTACATTCTTGCTTAAACTGCCTGCAGGTTACGGTAATCAGCACAATTAGGTTATTTGTGGCAGGTTCTAGCACATAATTAAACCTCCGGTAGTTCACATAGAAGAATACCGCTAGGAGGTGAGATCTACCGCCAAGTTAGTAGAGCGTGGTAGACACATATATATTGTAGCATGGCATGGCGAGCTGCTGCCTGCATGACAGAAGAGAGAGAGCATGCTTGAGGTTTATCTGATCTGGAGGTTGTTCAGCTGGGGGTTTCCCGGGTGGCCCCGGCCGTCCTGGTCGCCGTGGCGCCACCCGTCGCTGCCGTTGCCACCTCCGTTCGGGTCCGCTGTGCTCTTCCGGCGCCGCTCGTTGTGGCCCGCCAGGCGCTTGCGGCAGCTCCTCTTAATGTCATCGAACTCCGTCAGCTCATGGAACCTGCAAGCGCGCGCGACATAATTAAGGTTTTCTTTCTTTCTGGATCAATATGACAATTAGCAGCAAGCTTTGACGCGAATCAACTTGAGGTAACTATATAATAATCAGAGAGTGTTGACAAGAGGTGTATGTAACACGTGAAGACTACAGCATCAGAACGATCGAAGCAGTAGTTTTTAATTGGTACCAAATTATTGCACGTACTCTCGTCAAATCAGAGAAAGACGCGCGTACGGTGATCGGTGAAGCGATGTGATCACGAGAAGACTGCAGCTAGGGTACGACGAGGTACCCCGTGCATTCAAAACGAATCACCGAAAGTTATTTGCCTGGCACGCAAGGCATCACACAAGGGTTTTTACTGCCGGAAGAATCTGGTGCGACGCGCACATGCGTGTGCGCGTAAAAGCGGCGACAAGAAAAGCAAAAGCATGGATCCCAAGGGTGAAGGGCCTGTCCACATCCGCAAAAAGATGAACAAATAAATAACGTTAAAGTAGAAATGATTTCCATGTTTAACACTATCGACACAAAACACCTGAAAGAGCAGAAAGAACAAGTGTCGTCTGTTTCCACTACTCGGCTCTCACTTCTCATTGTCAACATAAAAACTCCTGATTAAGGATGTCAATGATGCAGGTCATAGGAATGGTATGATTTTAGTGGACTGGACTAAAAGTTCAGTAGCCAGGCTTTTTAAGCTCAATAGGATAAAATTTGCCATAATTTGCATAAGTTCATTGATGAGATCCTTAGCATGCATCGAACTCTGATGTACAAAGCATCATGAAACAACTCTTAGCAGGCACCTAAACAAGACCGATTTATGTGCAGTCATGTCGTCACAGGCAACTAATTGGCAGGTTAATGACAAGCATTGTCATAAAGAGTTGCTGAAGAACATGATCATGTTGTCCAGGACACAGGACACTCTAAACTGAAGGACCACAGAGACTTTGTTCGCTCCACTTATAAATCCCTCACTTATGAGTTACGAACAACTCCTGTAAAGCGGACTTCATACATATGTCTTTATCAGAGGCTCAAGCTCAACGACACTATAGGACAGCATGAACAGTACTATAGACCAACTGCCCTTAGGGACCAACAGAAACTAGTCAGGCCACATTAACGTCAAGGTAATAGTCTCCGTCCTGCTTATGTGAAGCACATGGCATGGACTTGATGACAAGTCTCAGGATGCCCAGGGCCACAAGAACAGAGCAAGATCGATGAATAGTGAAACGAATCGATCTGGTTTAGTAGTTCCAGCACGACATCCATATGCCGCAAGTGCAAGACCATCTGGCTTGCCTCTTGCTGTCTTGGAGGACACACTTATTTATGTGCAACATAGAGCAAGATGGCCCAATTAAGAAGCGCAGGGTGAAGGACATAGCAATAGCAACCTTTTTTTTAAAAAAATATATCTATAACTGAAGTTATCAGCTAAAACCAGTGCACTGATTCGACATTATTAACGAGACACGGGTGCTTGGAAAGAAAGATGTGCAGGTGGATTGCAGCTGAACTGAGGCAGAGCAGCTTGGATCAAGCAACAAAAGGCTGGGTGGGCTACTGAAGCTCAGTCAGCCACCGACAAAAGCTAAAGCGAAGGATGGCCCATGGGGAGAGCACAAGCCACTAGCCTTTCAAAGCAAGCAAGGAAAGGACAACGATGTCCACTCATGCGAGCGAGCGGAACGAGTGGTGCTTCGGTGCACCAGCAAAGCAAGAATCATCTGAGGTGAAAGGGCATGAAAACCTAGTCCCCCTTATCCTGCTTGTTTTTTTTTTTTACCTACCTGTAAGGGGAAATGTGCGCGCGCACAGAATTACTCCACATATGCTCGTGGTCCGAGAACAGTAACTTTCGCTAATCCATTTTTGATCGGGCTTCGGGCGCATCAAAGTCCGTGGTGTACGGATCCTCTAGTATGGTAAGTATGCTATTTCCAACTATATACGTATGGAGACTAGTCAATCAGTGAAAGGGGAATTACTATATCCAAAGCTAAGCTGAAAGACTAGTGCTACCAAGAATCAGACAGAGCATGCGTGGTCTAACAAGACTTTGCATGATGAGATTTTCTTAAGCTCTTATCCTATACTATACTATAAGCTGCAACCGGGCGAAGAATCTAGGCGATCGTCATAGTCTCATCCGTGATCCAAGGCTCCAAAAGCTATTACCATGTGATCTTTGATGCATCCGTGCGTGGCACCCAGACAAGAAGTTCAACAAACGAATCAAATAAAGCCGGTCACTGAATTTTTGTTTGTTTTAGTAAGATGAAAAGTGGTCGGCGTTTAGTTTTTTGAGGACGCCATGCCGGACGGATTTGCTCCTTCCCCCATGTGGCTGCCGGGCGCCACGTCGAGTGAGAAAGCAGAGAGAGAGAGAGAGAGAGGAAGAGGGAGGAGGGTTTTGGCGGGAGCGTGTGTGCTTAGTTACCGACTGCATTGCTGGCAGAAGCGCTGGCGGAGTCCGGCGACGATGACGACGGGCGCCTTGGAGTGCGCCTCGCACACCTTGTGCCTCTTGTGGTACCGTCTGGCGTCGGTCAGGTCGGCGCCGCACCGCTCCGCCTGGCAGCTGGGCCCCCCGCCGCCGCCGCCTCCTCCCGCCGCGACGGCGCCCCTCCTCGCCGAGACAGGGACCGCCGGCGTGGGCGGCGGGGAGCTAGGCCCGCCGGCCACGGCTCCGCCGACGCCCAGGCTCGAAACAGGCGGCTTGTGGTCCTCGTCCATGGGCGTGACCGCCCCGTTGTCCTCGCCGGCGGCCGCGGCGGCGGCGAGCGCGGCCATGGACGCCGCCGCTGAGGTGGTCCTGCTGCGGGACCTGTCCCTCCGGTCCATCGGCGAGGGAGGAGATGATGAGGAGCAGCTGCTGCTGGTAGCGCGCGGGAGCTGTAGCTGCTCTGCTGCTGCTGTGCTAGTAGCTAGCTAGCCCAAGCTCATGAGTAGCGGAAGCAGGAAGATGCAAGGGGCGCGGTGGGAAAAAAGGTTGAAAGGGATATAAAGAGCGGGCAGCAGGGTGCCGTGTGTGTGGAGGCAGGAGAGCGCACAAGTGGGGCCCGTACCAGTGTATGTACCACGGCGGTGGGTACGTGCGTGGCTACGCGTAGTCGCGCGTCTATATATACGCACGTCGTACGTATGTATGAGATCGTTTACCGGTATTTACACCTGCCCGGCGCATACATCCTCTTTTTTTTTTTTTTTTTTTTTGAGGAACGCGCATACATCCTCATTGCAAATGCATGTTTTACATATGGTCGGATCGGACTATGATGAGCTAGTAGTGGTAAACGGTGTCCGCCGGCCAGCCACACAGACCGAGCCCAACTAGCACAAGCAAACTATGCGCGGGAGGGATCAAGAGCATGAGCCGGCCGGCGAGCGGCTAGCTGAAGCTGGTTGTGCATTGATCACTTTGGATCGCCGAATCGTACGGGAACTGGCGTGGGGAGCGGGGCACGCCGGTGACCGACGACCGAGACCCGAGCGCTCGTACAGCCAAGGGGGGGGGGGGGGGGGGCGGGGGGCCCGCCATGTTGCGTTTGCTCGTACCGAGCGACGCCGTCCGGCCGGCCGTGGGGGTGGCCCGGCCCTGCTCGATCTCTGCTCTCGACCGGCACGGCCGGCCGGGGACGACGACGGAGAACGGGAGAGGGACCCGGCCGGGGCTGCACTGCCCCCGCCTGTCGTCGCAATTGATGGGTGCCGTAGTTTTTGGCCGCTTGCAAAAAGCAGCTTCCCCGCTTTTAGCTACCACCGCTCGAAGTCGTAGAAAATGGTAATTTTACAGGATTTGGTGGTAGTGCTTCACCACCATGAATCGTCTCCGGCAGCCCGGGTGAGATTTGGTGAGTTGCGTGCTTCACCGTGATGAGCTGACTTAGTAACGCCGCCTTTCCCTTTTCTGGTAACTAAATAAATGTTGGATTTACCTATCTCTACGGGAACATACATAACTTTACACTTGTAATCTGTTGCAGGTGATAGAAATTAACGGACAGTAGTTCACCTTTTACGAGATTCTCGAGTTTGTGTCAATCACCATCCGAATCGTTTTTCAGACTTTTCAACAACGTTCTGGTTTGAGAGACGCGGATCGATTATCGTGTACAGTAAGAATCATTGTAAAGCCATGAGGATATAGACAGGTTGTCCTTTTGACATCCCTTCAGCCCGTAATGGCTTTCCCTGTTTTTCTTTTGTAGAGGCCAATCACCTGCGATGTCACCACTCTTTATCGTTTTCGTGGGTCCGTAAGTACAAGCTCTGCAATAAATAAATTCCAAGATCTCTCGGATATGATTTAATTTGAGTAATAGACTGTTTTAACCTAAGATGTAGCCAGTGACAATAAATAAATAAATAAATTCCGTAAGTACATGATGTAGGCAGTGACAATACTAGTCGTCCAACCTAAGATGTTTCAAAGTGAAAACGAAATCATACTACAGCTTACTTTCAATCACAATGGGATGTTACTTTGGGACACTGACATGAAAAATGTTGTAATGCGCGTAAAAGGGTTGAATGTTGTGCGTGATTACCATCATTGTGAGGTGAACGATGAATGAGCTATAGGACTATATGGTGATCGGTGTGGTGTCACTAATTGGGCTGTGGGTCGCGTACGTACGTGCGCACAGGCACAGCCGATGGAATCGAGTAGCTAGGCCGGCACGGCTACACGTAGCAGCACTGGAGCCTTGGCTTCCAAAGAGCGGCAAAAGTGATCGATGGGGGGACGCGAAACCGAAAGCGACCGACGCGCCCCGGAAAGCGAAGCTAATAAGAAAGACTAGTCAGCCGTCTATACGCGAGCGTATGTCTACTCGTGTGGACTTGCACGCATCTTCGTACGCGCACGCAGAGTATGACGCCGTCTCGCTGGGGCTTGTTGGACCAGCCGTGGTCCGAGCCGCCGGAGACTGGACCATCCCGCACAACACAACAGCATGCAGTGGCCGACGGGTGGATCCGCCAGTCCGGGCTCCGGATCTCTCCCTGACGCCCCTCCTCTCGCCTGTTTCCTCTTGGCGTGCACCACCGCCTGCGTACGGACCGTGTACGAGACCTCCTCCTCCTCCTCCTCCTCTCTCTCTCTCCTCTGGCGATCGCGCCCGCTGCACGTGATCCGAGGCGGCTTTATCGGGGCGCCACTGATCACCATCATCGTCATCACTGACTGACTGACTGACTGACTGACTTGCTGCTGCTGGTGGCTGGCTGGCTCCCTCCCTCCCCACGCAAGGACGGAAAGAGAGAAAAAGCCCCGCGCACTCACCATTCACACCAGCTAGCAGCGCGCGCTGGCTGCTGGCTCTGAGTGTTCAGTGGGCAGTACTGGCCTATCGTCGCACGCGTCCGTGCATGGCGGGGCGAGCGATGATCGCTGATGAGAGGGAGGCGCGCGAGGGCCGTACCCGCTGGCCGCTTGCACGCGCATGCGGCACTTGTACGCGCGTCAAGACAACGCTTCAAGTTAGCTGCCGTCCTTCGTCGCGTCGTCGGCCGGGCGGGTACCCTCTCTCTCTCTCTCTCTCTCTCTCTCTCTCTCTCTTTCTCCGCGGCGGTTCGGCAAAGACGCGACCAGTGATGTGATGCCGTCGTCGCTCGAGGCCGCTCGTGTACGTACCCTACCTATGCAGCCTAAAATGAGAAATTGCTTTCGCCTTGTCCGGTCGCGCTTTGAATTTTCCCTACGACATTCGTCGGGCCATGTTGGTCCAGAGACAGATTCCTGCACTGTTTTCTCACAAAGGTTCAATAAAGCACATAACAATACGCCCTCAAATCCAAAGCGATCGACCGGAGCGAGTACGGGCAGTGAAAAAATAAGGACCATGGGCAGGTTAACAAAACCGTGGTTACCCACCGGTTAAACTCATTATCCGGTGAACCGGTTACCCCCTGTCTATCGGTTAACCACCAGTTTTTGTTTAAATATTTTTAAAATTCAAAAAAGAAATTATATTCAACAAAATCGGTCAAACTGACCATAAGCGGTAAAATTGCTGATTAACAATAAAAAACAAAAATATGAATTTAAAAATCTATCATCAAAACCTGTAAAACAGATCGATTAACTGATAAACCAGTTTGTTAACTAGTCACTGATCGTTCACTCTCCTAACCAATATTGCACGAATAACCGGCCGGTTTTCTGGTTTTCTGATTAACCGGTAAACCGTTCTGATTAGTTTTATGAGTTGGTTCGGTTATGTAAATCTTGACCATGGCTCCGTGGACCCTGGGCCAATAATAAAGCTGATGCAGCGGCTCCCTGCTGGCTGGCTCCTGCTGCTGCTGCCAAAGTCACGAGCAGAGGGGGGGAGGAGGCCGTGCCGTACGAAGAGTCCAGTTGGAATCTACAGGAGTTGCGCACGGTCCCACGTACGCCAGCTGCCGCAGTCATCAGTGGCCGGGATCGTGCCCACTTCGCCACTCACTCGCTGTGCGCGGTCCATCGCGTCCTTTTCCTCTTTCAGGTACTGTGTACCGCTACTACTCCCTACGAGCTGGACCGGTCCTAGCTCCTCTCAGCGATGCTTTTCCACCGCTGACGCGACGGGGCGAATCGCAGGCAATCGCCGTCGCCGTCGTCCCCCAGTTGAAGAGCCAAGGTTTATAGCTAGGCGCCTAGGCCGGCCGGGCAGACGCTCACGTTCGAGCTACCTCGCCTCCAAACAAGCTCGGCTTAAGTTCATGATGTAAGCCAACTCAGCCGAACACCATTTCTGGCTTGTTAATCAGCCGACTCGAGCTAGCTCGTGAATAATTCACGATGTAATCTGCAATTTATATATCATAGTATCAATCAAGCTATCAAGCCTTTTACTAATCCATCAAATTCATCAAAGTGGCACCATAAGATAACTTTGACATTGAGATATTTCCTTAATTTGATTTAGAGGAGAAGCGTATGACTGATATAAAAAAAAGTGAGAGTTCACTTAAAACAAAAACGTGAGAGCTAATGATTTCATCCACGGTGGTCATTCTCGTTGCGCAACCTCAAAACTGGTTACTAGTACGACCCATAGACACCGTAACGAACTGATACTACAAAATAGTACTACTAGGATATTGTCATTAGGCAATTGATTTAAACAAGGCTAATTAATTGACTTTCTAATTTTGTGTCGGGTCAAATAAAAATAGAAAACTAACAAAGAGCTAACTCTAACTGGTCATGCTAAGCCAGCTCAAACCGGCCTGAGCTTCTTACTTTTGGCTCATTATCTTAACAAGCCGAGCCGGACCGAGCCAGCCAGGCCGGCAAGCCTATGCAAGCACAGCCGTTAGCCAACCCAAGTTATGGCTATTGGTTTAAGTTTAACCGAATCAAAGGTAAAAACGAGTTCAAAAAAAAAAATCAAGGTAAAAATCACAAACCATGTCTGTATTGTTTGGGGTAAAAACCCAATGTCTGACTCGGGCATTCTTCGTAGATGAATGGTTGCAGCAAGCAGAGCTGAATAATGTCACCCAATGAGTCACAATCGCACAGCACCGGCAAAAGACGTATGAGAAGCTTCTTTCTGGAAAGAAGAGGGTCGCATGAGAAAGAGATGGATGATGCTCTGAACGGTATTCATCCAGCAACAGGGAGCAACTGCCGCGTAACAGTGCATCATATTCCTAGCGGCAGATCAGCATCGCCATAGCTGTACGACCTTTATTGATAATGGATTCCCCAAAAGCTATACATACAAGATCCTCAATCCTAGATGGTATCAATGTATCATACAAAATTCCAAACGAGACAAAAACACCGTGTACTCGGGTATAATAGCGATGTAATCTCACCTAGAAAAATAAGGGTACAACAGCGAGCGAGGTGGCATCTCGTATACGTGACTGACCTCTCTTGACTGCCTTTCTAGTTACTGTTCTTACAAACAAACAGGGTATTACTCTTTTGGATAAACCTTGGTTCTCACTCATTCTTCTTCTCGAACTTTGCCCTGTCGGCGCCGCTGTATGGAGCCACATGGTACGCGTACTGCTGAATGACAGAGAACACAACCATCTCGATGATCACTAAGACGTTCTGGATTGCCTCTTGGATGTGCTCCACGTCCAACCAGAAATGGTGGGATTGGATGATCCCCGCCGAGGTTAAAACGTCTAGCGCAATACCCTGCAAAAAATAGGTGATAGCACCCAAGGAGTCAAAACCAGAATTGATCTCTTGGACAATTCCACAAACAAAAGACTACTGATCTTATTGCGAGATGAAATCAAAATGATACATTTATTCAATTTTAGTCATGTCCCTCCTACAGTTAGAAAAGGTTTCTTTTGAATTCAAATGTAGCCTGATGTGCTTGTAAGTGTTATCATTGTACTACTGCTGGACAAAGAGAAGTGTTCATGTGTTCTTCAGCAGGATGATACTACAGTTTAAGTGTGAGTGTGTGACAGTAAAAAGGGTGAAATATCTAAAGATTGTCCAGCTATGAAATTCATTTTACAACATTTTCACTTCGTTTGTCACTAGAAAAGTGATACATGGCAGTGTGCAGCTGTTTGCTTGTGACACTGAAATGTTCATGTGTTCTTCAGCAGGATGATACTAGTTAAAGTGTGACCGTAAAAAAAAGATGAAATACCTAATATTATTTAGCTATTAAACTCGTTTTACAACTCTCATTTTGTTTGTCACTAGAAAAGTGATGCCTAACAGCACATATCTGTTTGCTTGCGACACTTTCACATAGGAAATTTTGAGTCAAAATCTAAATGCCAATGCATGGTCTAAAACAGAAATGGATTTGCTTTTGAAACAACTGCAAACAGAGTTCCTATGTAGGCAATTATGGACAGAAAATAGACACAAGGTGTTTAGATATACAGCTAGTAAACAAAGAACCAACAAGAGACGAAGCTTCATGGCAAGACGTGCCAGGTAAATGAAAATAAACACAAGGTGGTTATATATACAGCTAGTAAACAAAGAACCAACAAGAGACGAAGCTTCATGCCAAGACGTGCCAGGCAACTCAAAATCAACAAAAAAGTCACCCTAAGCTATCTATAGGACCACACTAATATCATCAAGTGAAATGCTTAGAAGCAATCATCAAGAGATCGACATTCAAATTTATATCTGAGCATTTAGAAACATTAAAGGTCTAACCATATAGGTTGAGTGCTTGTCATTCAGTGCAAAGATGATATACCTGCCAGAATGAGAAGAAGACAATCCCTTTGATGCACAAGAACTTTGCAAGAGGCTTGTGAGGTGCCAACTCTTTAGCAAATAAGTGGTAGAAAAGAACCAAAGCATATAACGCCATGGAGACTGAGAAGTTGAGTATAATTGTGAATGTCCAACTGACCCAACTGGGGTACATTCCAAGAAGCTGAAGGGTAATCATCAGAATGGAGCACACTGGCCTAATCACAACAAATTGCCAGGTCCAGTACTTCAAAAGCTTCAATGTCTTGTGTTCCAATCGGACAGTGCGGGGCTGCCATAGCAGAACGTATTAGACTATTAGTTCTGATCGATAAAGACAGAGACTACCAAAAGTAAGAACCTGTAAACTTAACAACTGAATTACTAACAACTTCCAAAATTGCAAGTCCTACACAGATTATGGGTAAAGATATCTCTGTTGAAACATGATCCAAAAGTAGGTTCTCGAGGCAGAATCATTCAGGTATATAGTAATATCAGGAAAGCTACAATAGAAGAAACAGGAGTTCGAATTGAAAGCTACAATCGGTGAAAAAACCTACAGTGAAAAAAAAAAGAACTAGTACAGTTAGCATAATTAATTTGTTCCATTGGCCCATAAAAAGCAACATGCATAAGTACTATAAATAACAGAGAAGTTTGAATTTTCTTGCCAAGCTCGGAAATCATTTAGTTCTATTGAAACATGTTGCATCCTTCAAATATATAAGGTTTTATATAAACATTTCCAGGTATGGCCCTAAAGCAGATACCATGTTGACCAAAAACTTTAGAGTAGACTACAAAATTATCCATTAGTTATATATGGAAAAACTGTATCAAGGAAAAAAAAGGTACCAGGAAAAGAGAAACAGGAAAGGAATGATGAAGCACCCTCCCTTTGATTTCATCAGGGACTATGTTTTTGCTAATGGATATATTCAAGTAGCTATACATCAATGCCATAAACTTAGCAATCACCTGCAAAATAAAAAGGAAAAGGAAGTAGTTAGTGAAATGACAAACGCCACATGTACAAATGTTGCTCACATGAAGAGGACTCACCAGTGCCTCATAGCATTCTTTAACAGCGTCCAAGAACGTGAAAAATGTTTTGCTTCCCTGGATATCAAGAAGACCCACAAAGGAATCTATGGCATACAGTGGAACCATTAACACAATAATGAGTATAGCTTTCTGCTCCTTGGGATTTTTCCAATAGAAAAGATGCTGTGACACCAATTGCACAGTAAAATGCATAGACAGCATCACACAACAAGCTGACCCAAGCAGGGTCAGAGTTGCAGGATCCATTTTACTGATATCCATTCCTGGGAATGCATTCATGGTGCCTGAAAATACAGATATTTAGTTTATTCGTCTAAGAAAATATGTTTAAGCAAGTATCAATGAAACATAGTCCTTTGTAACATGAGAACTTTCAGAGGCATCCAGAATCAATGTATGAAACTATAATCATTTGATTATATCTGACTTTTAGGCATAACAAAGACATGATCCAGATTTGGCTAAAGTAAGCACAAAATCATTTAATTTAACTGAAAGCAAACAAGAAGTCCTTAAAATCTCCTTACATATTACCTACTTTAGCATCAAAACTATCTAATTTAAAAAAACTCAACAAGAAGTTACTCCAGTACATTTATGGATACAACAATACTGAGATAAAATAGCATCTCCTCCTAGAAACAAGCAGCCAAGGTATTTAAAAACGAAAGAATACAAGCCTCACTCCAGAGTCCAGAATAACTCCACTGTAAAATATGATCACCATTGTGGTATCCTGATCATGTATTTCCTTCAAAACAACCAGCATTCTCGAGGAATAACAGAAGTCCATAGAGGAATCCAGAGTCTGATTTCTCTTTGGCATGATCACTAGAATCAACAGGAGCAGCAGAGAAAGCAGCACTACTGTTCAAATCCCCATATTGTGATCTCTACTGGCCATGCCGTAAACATATATGCTAAAAGTCTAAAACCCAAACCAAAGGCATGAATTGTAAAGAACAGTATCTAACAGACTAGTGCACAAATATTCCAACCACTCCTCCTAAAAAAGGTTCAGGAAGGGAGGACGTGGAGTTGTTGAATTCAAGGTGCCAAAAGCTGCCACGACGTATAGGATGTGAGAAGGTTATCACAGGAGTGCGAGATGGGGAAGAGGCAACTCCAGGAGGGGGGCGGCAAGGCTCATCTGTGAAGCAGCAGTTCCACAGGATGTGTGTAACTGCCTGCTACTCACATTTGAAGTAACAAAGCGATATTGATCTGGAATTCATTTTGGAACTTGAACTGGAGCGCTGTAAGAAAAATATTTCCTGAATAGTTGAGTGTTTAAGTAAGGAAACTGAATTAAAAATTTTCAGCAACCACCTTATGTTTCTTGTCACCCGGTAAATGTTCAATTAAAATAACTCAATCCATCACGAACAAATGAGTTAAAGCCACTTGACTAAAATGGCGTAAACTAAAGCAGACTGTTCGATTAGTTGAGAAATAAGTAAGGGAGGCTGGGAGCCGACCATTATGTATCACTTGAAATCAATAAAATGTTACTGTTTTTAAAAAAGGATCTCAGCTAAGAGCATCCTCGTTTTCACTGACCCAGATCTGAGGTTCTTTTTTCATGGATGCTTAATCATGCATTTTACCCCTATCTGAGAATATATCTCAGGATAGGAAGGCAGTGTGCCTTTACACCTTAGAACAGGTGCAAATTGGGTCAGCTGTATAATAAAAGGATTAGTTGCTGTTGTCTTTTTTTTTTCCCAAGACCAGGCCATGGCTAATTGGGAAGATACTCAACTAGGCAAGATTTAAACATTCATACACAAAGTCTAAGCACAAACATGGTTTTTTTTTTCATAATTTGTTTTTCCTGCCTCAAAAGAATAGTGGTATGCCGTGGAAATGTCAGCATGAACGGAACTATGAGAACACTGATCAGCAGTAATCGGGGCTATCTCCACAAAATTTCAAGCAAGAAACAGGGATCCAGCGCAATAGGGTACACTACGCAACGCACAGATCGGGAGGAACGGCTACGGACAGCGGTAAAGATCCATAGGGCCCAGATTAGTGGCTGGTGGAACCGCGCGTCTACATGTTGCTCTGTTGGGAGGGGAGGCGAGGGGGCGCTCACCTTGCTTGAGCACCTGAGCCTCCGCGCCGGGTTGAGGGACTCGCCGCTGACTGGGGAGCTGAGCGGAGTGTGCGACGCCGGAGCCCCTCTCGGGTCGTCCCTTCTTCCGCCCGCGGGGTAATAAAGTTCCTCTCTTCTCTTTCTTTCTTCCTCTGCAGGTGGGTCACGTGTGATTATTAGAGCCGTGGCGTCCTGGCGGCCTCCGCCAGCGCCCACGTCGGGCTGCAGCTGGACACAAGTGACAGGCCAATTGGCCAATCTACATCCGCAATGGCCGTCCGCGAGAAAATGACTCGGAGATCTATCTTCCGCTGCATAAGTCATCACTCAGCAGGTTCTGGAAAACCTGGCCGTCGCCCGTCGACGAGAAAACGACTTCGCGCCGTTCGGATGTTTAACTAGCTCTGATCCGCTTAGAGCTGGAGTTCGGCTCTGAAGCCATACCAAACATCTTTTTTTGCTGCCGAAGTAGGAAAGAGGGATCCGTTCGTTCGAACTGTCGGTGCCGTGGGCCGCAGCTCAATCTGTGTGATTGGTAAGTTAAGCCGCGGCCCGTAATTCGTATGGGCCAGGTCTACCACGTCCGTCCCCCAGCAGCCTGCTGATTGTCTCGTCGCGCAGCATGCAATTAGTTCTGCTCACAGCACTTTTCGTTGTCCTGGTTGAAACGAGTGGCTTTGTTCTGCGTACAATTAGATGAAGAATAATGTCACATGCTCTCCGATTTTCCGGCCACTCTGCTACGTTCCACCTGACCCGCCAGACTTGGTTTCTATTCTTTTCCTCAAAAAAAAAAAAAGAAGACTTGCTGGTTTCTATTCTTTAGTTACAAAGCGTAGTTGCATGCCGATACAAATAAGAAACAGTACCTCAATCCTGCTACTCAGTATTAAGCATGAGCTCTCTATATGTCGTTGTTCACACTCCTCGGTCGGTCCTCACAGGTCCAAAGGAGCAATATCATGCACCACAATAGTCAATAGAGCCAAGCTTTCTCGGACAATGTAACCGGAGGAAGAAGAATTTACTTTATGGTATGCAATATGCTGGTGTAACCAGCCTAGTGTAGTTGCCGGGTTTATGAGCAGGATGAGGAGTCGTCCTCATAAACCATGCCACCGATGTCCGGTGCTGACGATTCCCTCATTCTCCCCCCCCCCCCCCCCCAAGACCCCAACTGTCGCCAAGTTACAAATTGTGCAATTCCTGGTGTTGACAGCACATCTGCGTGTCATGCATGCTCATAAAAATTGAACATATACATGAGGATATATATGTGCCGCGTGATAACTGCCACACAACGTGCAGGCAATTTGATTATTAATAAGTCCGTGCAGTCAACTATAACAGAGTTGGAAAAAAAATATTTTATATCTATAGCAGACATTGGAACTTATTAATGCATCATGCAAACCAGATGATCACTTTTAATAAAATCCTTGTGTATAACGCCAGAGCAGCTCTGATCCACCACGCTGCTTCACTATATATATCGCTGCCCTCGATGCCACTACAAGCCCACACCGTCCACTCAAAAGCACCACGCACTCAGTTACCAGCTATAGTAATTAGCTAAGCGGGAGTGGCCACCACCTGGCTATAGACCGCTACTACTACGACTAAGTGGTTATTTGATTGCTGCCATGGCGAAGAACACCGCCGTCTTGCTCCTTGTTCTGGCGTGCCTTGTCATGCAGTTGAGTTCCGCCACTAGTCAGCTCCTCGGTAACCTCTTAGGCGGCAGTGAAGGTGAGTGC
Organism: Eleusine indica; assembly: GCA_030378355.1. NCBI lineage: Eukaryota > Viridiplantae > Streptophyta > Magnoliopsida > Poales > Poaceae > Eleusine > Eleusine indica. Next base: position 36,338,237 of record CM059500.1, read on the forward strand.
AGCCTTCTCACCCTGTGCCTAAACGTAACTATACCCACCGGTGGAGGTGCCACTGGTGGTAATAGCGGTCCAAAAAACTGACAAGGGAGAACAAGAGATTCCCTGCGCAAATAAACACATGCATGTGCGTGTTATATTTGTTTAAAAAATTTGCAAATGTGTTGGCACTAGCCACCAGGTAATTCCAAGTATCATTATCTGAAGCCTCTACAAAGTACGGGTCCTCTGTTCGGATTTTTCACCACGATGTGCCAAGTGCAGGTTTGGGGGTATAAAATGTAAAAAAAAAAAAACTTCATGTACGTACTGTGTTCGACAAAAATCAAATTTTATGAGTGTGCTGATGTTAATTCGTTCCCCTTTTGCGAGTGCGACGTACCTGTGCTTGAAGTATTTGTCTTCACTGCATGCTTAGCTTGTGGCTGCCGATATGATGAAACAATATCTCAAGTATGCATATAGCTATCATACGAACTGTTTATCACAACAACATAAACCGTCTGTAGCGGCGGCTCGTAAAAAGGCTGTAGCGACGGACAGACCATCCCGTCACTACGCAAACGCAGCTACAAATAAATGTTGTAGCGGCGAATGATCTGTCGCCGAAACAAACCGCCGCTACAGACCCATTAGTAACAGTGGTTGGTGATGCCAACCATCGCTATTGTGTTCTAATATTAGCAGCAGTTGACATCACCAACCGCTTCTACTTTGCTCTAGTGGTAGCGGCGGTTGACATCTTCAACCGTCGCTACTTGTTATTTTCAAAAAATAAAATAAAGTTCAGCATATATAAAAATTACAGATTCTGCATACACAGAAATTTACAATATCTCATTACAGATATTTATAATATTTCATCACAGAAATTTATAAAATGTCATCACTGAATATATATAATATTTCATCAAAATGATCAATGGATATTACAAAATGTCTTATATAAACCCTAATACATAGTCATCATCTTTCTCCAATACATTGGGCTCATATGGTGCTCTCGAACTAGCCCACTCATAAAGGGACCTATGTTTTGTTGCTAGTTGTAAGAACGAAAGGCGTACCAAGAGGGGGGGGGGAGAGAGGGGAGGGTTGAATCGATAAGCCGACCATGAATCCGAATATTTTAATTTACACTACTAGAACCTAGCAATCGTTACAATCTAACAATTCTAGTAAGCCAAGATCCTACACATGCTAGTGTTCATGATGAAAGCAAGCACGAAAGCCAAACACACTAGCTTATGTAAGCCATAATTCAACCTAGTTAGTAGAGCACGGAATTACGAAATAGTAAAGAGAGGGTCAAGGAATGCTCATGATTTTTTTCCGAGGTCTTGGAAGGATGACGTCTTCCCCTACTCCTCGTTGGACCACTCCTGTCGGAGTGTCGGTCCCTCCCGCCATCAATGTAGAGTTCTCGCCTACGAGCCCACAATCACTCTCGGAGTGAAGACATGGTGCGCGTCATCACTGCCGTCAAGGCACAAGTTTGCCTCCCTCGAGAACTTGCCAGACTCCCCGAACCGACACGGGCGCTCACTATTGATGCCCCTTTCATCGGAGGGCTCAAACCGTGTACAAACGTGTGACGGCCTTCACAACCGATCATGATAGGCTCGATCACCGACACCTAACCGGTTTAGGTCTCATCATAGACCAAGAGTAACAACCTAGATCACACTTCAAAGACACCCTAGCCTTAGATGTGCATCAATGCTCAAGTTATGCAATATCTCCTCCTAGTGCTCTCTTTTTTTCCTCTTGGCTCTTACCAAATGCTCCAAGCAATTCCACTAGCCAATAGTGGTCTCCAAGACCTCAGCAACGAAGTTATATAGTCTTTCAACCTCAAACTAGCCGTTACTCCACGAGATTGCCTTTCTGGACACACTGATTGGACTGTCCGGTCACTGCCTGACCGGACCGTCCGATCACTCCTGGAACGGCTCCAAGAGCCGTTGGCTTTGTTGTGCCTGCAACCTCCTGTAATGACTAGAACGTCCGGTCTGTACATTCTCTCTCCATTCGAGAGAGCACCATCTTCTACACTTCTCTGTCCCGAGCAACCTCCATACAGACTGGACCGTCCGGTCTCTACAGGCCTTCGAGCTGACAAACTTCCTCGCATACTTCTCTCTGGTCTCCTAGTGACAGTACAGTCTGGTCTCAACTGACCCCTTTGTCCGGTCATCACGTGCCGAAGCTAAAACTCCTCGTCCTCGCTTGACTTCGTTTTTCGGCTTCTCTGAACAGCTCCTTGGCTTCTCCACTGTCATCTAGTGCCTATGATTTCACTGAGAATCCATGCACATCGTCAACTAGTATGATCTAAGAGACATGACCTAGACCCTCTTGATAATCCGGTTTTTCCTATGGACTCAAAGCTCTAACAACTAGACAAGTGTTCCCAACACTTGCTCTAGAGCTTGTCCTTAGTTTTGATCCATCTTCATCAACCCTTACACTCCATCAAGCTTACAAGCCTCCATGCTTACGGTCATTGTCATCCATCGTCAAGGCAACCATCATCCATATGATTTGTAATAGAGTTTAGAGATGAATCCTACATAGACAACACTCGTATAGATATTAGCCCACAATTTTATAGTTGTCATCTATCACCAAAATATTCATACCTTGAGGATCCAATCATTAATGGTCATAAAGCTTACACTAGTAAACCCTTCGAATCAAAGCACTTCCCTTCTGTATTAATAACCTCTCTTAACATAAATATACCACTTCATAGGAGCAATATCATGCAATAGGATAGAGTCAAGTGTTCTTGATAAATGCAACAAAGAAGGAAGAATTCTACTTTAAGTTATGCCAATATTACCAAACTCAATAGGGGCAATATCATGCAATAAGAATAAACCTGCTTTTAAAAATCTGAACAAGCCGTTTGCCCCTATTATTAGTTTCATCAATTGAAGATTGATTTTTAAAATTAAAAAAGAAAAAAAGGAGAAATGAACAGGATTGTTGTTGATGCAAATTCAATGGAGGCCAAAGAATCATACACCAAATTGTTATTGAAATGGTTAGAATATGATAGTCCTCTCCAAATCATATTATAGGATGGCTTATCAAGATTGTACTAGAGCATGTATTGCACACAAATACACTACTACATACAACATCTTTGGTGGTGGTAGAAAAGAGCATTCAATAAAGGTTTTCTCCCTCACTAAACTGTGTCACTAGAACGGGGAGGATGCCAGCTCACTCCACCGCAACTAGGACAGAAATAAACAAATAAGAAAACAAACAGAGTGGTGGGCTAGGCTCCACAAACCCTATCACCCGGGCCCATTGCCCTCCTGAAATCCTAGCAAGCTGCATTGCCACGTTGTCATTTCCTACGAGGCTACGACCGGATCCGTGCATAGACGACACCTCTCACAACCCGACACAAATTTAGTTAATCACGCCGAGTTGGACCGTTAGGCAGCCCAATAGTACATGTTCAGTCTGTTAGTGCATAAGTGATGAAAAAAGGATGCTAGACAAGATTTAAACTTAAAACCTATTGGTTGAGAGAGATATGCCTTACCACTTAACCAGTCTAATCTTTTTGTATGTATGTAAAACATATTTCTTTTTAATGTTATATTTTTAGACCATTCCTAACTAGATCTATAGCTTGCTTCACGGGTCAAAGGCTAAACGACCATTCCCGCGCCTTTCGTCGTGTTGCGCCCTCGGTCCAAGCAGCCGTGCTTGATCCGAACAAAAAAATCCATGCTTCAAACAGGCCCATTTGACCCGACCCATTTGGATAGCACTAGCTAGAGCTACAAGTCCTACGCCAGTTATCAATTAGTAAGTTAATACTTAGCAAGAAGTATAGATGGGGATATATCTAGGAGTGTGACGGTCTTCTCTGTTCTGTGAGTTGTTGAGTGTGACTAGCTAAGATGACGCGCTCCGCTTCGCCCACTAATTTTGTTAAAAGGTGAGAGGTCTAGATAAATTTGCATTGAGCTCAAAATGTATACTTTAGTTTGTAAAAATAATATCAAATATCATGAGGTTTTTTCTATAAAACTTCACATTTATCTGAAGGACCGAGCAAGGCAACTAGAGGGAGAGTGAATAGGCGCCTCAACAAATTTCTAGCGAAACAAATGACTTTTCCTAATTTTTACCCGACGTGCCTCTCTTCTGACTTACTATAATCTCGTAGTCACAACGGACATACAACGGTAGGAATAGGTCGGAGAAAATTCTCAAAGCAATGCGAAAGCGAAAATAAAAACAAAGAACAATGACAACTCCTTAATCAAGATCAACTGGTTAAGCGCAAGAGGTAAACAAAGACACTTGCTCAATATAGCAGAAAAAAGATAAATAACTTAGTAGCTCTCTGATCATACATGCTTACAAAAACTAGCCAATCCAATTCATAAAGAGAAGCTCATAAGTGCAAACCAGAAGGTAATAAAAAGTAAATGCATTTGCTTGCACGTGGTAATAAGAAAATAGACTAGTACATAGTCTTGTAACTTTGGAACGACAAAGCTACTTTTCACAAACTGAATATGGCTTTAGACCTGAATAATAACTAGAGCACTATGATCAGACAAATATTACTAGCTACAGTGCAGGTCAACATGAAGGCTTATCACACAAGCAGTCATAGTGCTTTAGCAAATATGGGTGCTCGGTAAACATGAAGCAGGCAAAGCTAGTATCTGATCGAGTCAATTAAAAAGATCAAATCAGTCCGGCAAACTAGAGTAGAGCTAAGCAATAATATTTAAAAGATTTTTCTACTGCCAGCAATAAATAAGCAAACAAAGATTACTATGGCATACAAAGATAAGTGCAGTTCAGTTTAGCACATACGCACGGAGCAAAGTTCAGTCAAAGAACATTTCTTTTCATTTATCAAGGGCTACTAATCATGGTTGAAACACGAGCTAGGTACTAGTATGCGAGGGAATGAATATCAGACAAGCTTCGGTTGCCAACTCTAGCAATTGCACTAGAACAGAACGAACAGGCAACTAGCAACGTGGACCAGATTTTAGCTGAAGGGCAGGAATTAATCAAAGTGTTGCTGCTGCTAACTTCCTGCCAAGCACGAACGTATGAACTGAAGGCTCCAAGCTCTGATGTACCTGTGAGTTGCTGGTAGTGCAGGAAGCTGAGGTCAAAAGGCTGAGCTGTTGCCTTCAAGGTACAGATTCCCTCGGAGCAGAGTTCACCAAGCTACAAACTCGATGAAGCCTGGCCAGACGTCGTGCTGCAGCAGCTGCGGCTGCTCGTCACTTGGCGTCAGCCCCGTGTTGCTGCGCGCTCGCCGTCGCCACCCAGAAGAGCTTCTTCAGAACAGAAGTGAGCTGCGCTTGCGATGGACCAATCCAAGCTTGTGCTTGCAGACATGCCTCAGTGTGCACTCCCTGCGAGTTCATCGCTGCTCCCCAGCTGTTCTACAAACCTGCACACAAGGAATATAGGCAAGAACAACAGCGCAACACAAGCAGGTAGCAGATTTAATCCCAGTCGCATAGCAAGGGACAGAGCTTTGCCAAGCAGCAACTCGAGACAGAACCAAAGGCTTATTTCTGCAAGAAAACCTGCTCGTTGCTTGGTCTGTCTAGAACAGAGAGAAAAACAATAGCTCGAGCTGTCCAAGAAATTAACAAAACTCAATCAATCGAGGTCCATAAATCACAAAATCAAAACAGCAAGCTCACTACATCATGCGTGACACAATTCAAGTGAAAGCCCCTAAAAAGATTAAGATAGAAACATCAATTTCAGGAATTCGTGAAACCCTAGCAAATGGGAAATATTTCGGGAAAACTGAAATTAAAAGCTGCTCTTGAACGATTTTGTTCAATCTGTCACGAAATCATCTTCTCACATATCATAGCACCTAAATCCCCAATAAATCTCGAGCCAAATCTCAGCCAAATCGGAGATCGAAAATTCCACAAAAAATAGCTCAGAAAATAGAGAAAATTGAAATTCGGTATTTAGTAAGAGAGGATAAAATTGAGCACGAAATTGAATCTCATATCATTGATTCTTACTTTCAAGATTTATTGATACATGGCTAGGAAGTCGTACTCTTTCTCCCACTATTAGTAAGAGATGTCTCACACATCATCTCCTCTAGTATTACATGAAAATCTCTTCTAGCACTTTGAAATGAAGATTTAGCAAGGCTAATGGAAAGAAAGGTATAAAGAACACCCAAAAGTTTATCTCTTACACCAGCCCTACCTCTCCTTATATAGGCGTAAAGATTATCCTAAATACCATCCTACCCCTCAACTACGATACACTACCACCTATCACCAGGGGCACAACCGTCCATCTTTTTTCCTCGTCACCCGAACACCATCGAGTCCTTCATGATTTTACTTCGCCTCGACGTAAGCTCCGCGATGGTGCCACGTGCACCTCCAATCGTCGCTACCGGTTTTGAGACCCAAACCGGAAAACCGTCTTACATGTTTCTCAAAGTGCGACTTCTTGATCTTGACGCGTGTCACCTCGTTTCGTGATCCTCCTCGTCGGCAAGTCTCTCCCGCCTCCGGTCTATTAGAAGTCTTTACTTGCACCTACGTCCGATCATCTTTGACTTGGTCAACCCCGCCGTCTTGATCACCACCCACGGTTTTGAGGCTCAACCGTGAAACCGTTCTTCTTGCCTCTCCATGTGTACGGTATGGATCACCCTTGACTTCACCCGGTCTCCCGATCATCCGGTCCCAAGTCTCCTACTTGTGCCCGATCCTCTCGTCGTTGACCGTCAAGTTGACTCCAGTGACCTACACACCATGAGACAAGCAAACACATTTTCCATCTACTGCAACTTCACCAATATCTTCACCAACTCCGGTTAGTCAAACCATGACATGCACAAACTCATGCAATTCTCAAATTTCCGCATTTCAACTCAAACACCGAACTCATCCAATGTCAATTACTCATCACATATTATAAACCATGAAAAATATCTCATGGTTTCTCATTATTTGTGATAAACTGAATTGAACATGTTGGGCACATCTAGCAAAATCTTATTTTTAGTGGTGTTGAATTTCGATGGTGGCCATCTCAAAAAAAAAAAAGAATTTTGGCAGTGAGTCCATGTAAAGAAGAGTCTGACTCGCATTTGCAAAGATTCTTTGTCCTCTGCTTATATATCTTGTGTGGCATGTTGCCCACACTACTTATGTGTCCTCTCTCTATCTCAGTTACATTTTGTCACAAAATGTATTTTTTACAAACAATCTTAAATTGTCCATAAGAACTAAGTTTTTTTGCTTGGTACCTAACAAAGTGTATTGTCCTAAACAAGGATAATTTAGCAAGGCGACAATGAAAAAAAAGTGTAAAATGTTGTTTTTTGTAATTTATATGAGAATATATAACATCTTTTTTTTTGTCACCTGACTAGATTTATTTGGAGGATTGTTCAAGTTTCGTTCAATATCTCCCCACCTAACAATGTTGATCACCTTTTTGGTCATTGGTTAAATGGGTTAGGATACGAAACTTAAGAACAAGATTTTCTTTTTTCTTATTTTTGAGGGGGGGGGGGGGGTGTGACACCCTATGGTTAATCCTTAATTAATCAATACTAATCTCAAATTAGATTTTTCATTATATGCAAGAATTGGCCAAAGTGTCAGATGAAATAATAAAAGCCAACCAATTATTTTGTTCTAATAAAAACCACGTGAACCATAACATGAAGCAACTTTATTTCCTCCCTAAAAACCATGCTAAATAATTACATCAACATGTTAGAGATAATAAAATAAAAGTTTCAACCAAAGGTGAGAATTTTATTCCAATTAGAATTGTCCTAATTAATTAATTAAAGTATAGAAACCTTTTCAAATAAAATTTTATTATAAAATAATTTTTATTCGATCTGGTCCAAGTGGACCCTATCAAAACCTCACAAATATCTCCAGGGATCTATGTTTAAAATCCCATCTCGTTTGGACCTAAGAAAGTATTTTATTTGAATTAAACAGAACAAGGACCAATCTGCAAATATTTAATTTAATCGGAGGGCTTAATTGAAAAATCCGCTTGTCTTCTTCCTCCTCTCGCTGACGCCGTTCAGAGCCGCCCACGCGCGCGTGCCCGCCTTTTGCGTCGATTGCTCGCTTCCCTCTCTGCCCGGCTTCGTCGCGCATGCTCTGCCCTGCATCACTGCTCGCTGATCTGCCTTGTGCCGCGAAAACCGTCGCTCTTCTCCTGCCGCTTGCTGCCGCCATTGCCGCAGCATGGCCTCGCTGCACCGCGCGTGCCGAGCCAGCCGGCCTTTACCGAGACCTCAAACCGACGCGCGCTCCCCTCCCGGATTCTCCTGCTGCCAACCGAGCCTCGTTGACCCATAAACACACCTTCCCCGGCCTTAACTCTCTGCCCACCGCCATTACCGAACCAAGCTCCAGCTCGAGCTCGAATCGCCACTCAGCCAACGCCTCCCCTGCTCAACAAAACCTACAAATAAGTGCGCAAGAACCCTCTGCAGTTCTACATGGCCTTCAATTCCATTCTCCCTCCTTAGCCAAAGAGATCGACCTCAGCTTTGTTTCACCGGCCAAAACTGACCAGCACCTATTCCATTGCCCAATTTGTCTTCCGTAGCAAGCATCTTCCGAATTAGTTAGCTTCACTCCTGGCGCACCCATCTACTTCGTGCTCTCCTAATTTGGTAGTTCACGGTGAGAGCAGTTCCTTTTTTTTTTCTGCCGTTGTTTTCTGGTCAGCCATGCCTCAACGTCGACCTCCTAGTTGCAGCAAACCTCGACGAGTTCGTCCTTTATGCCGAAGTTTTCCGCGACCTTCTGAAGGTCTACAAAGAAACGGAATCCGATTTGGTGCCTTCTACTGCCGACAAGTCACCGCCGAACGTCGCTCCTTGCCGCTAGTCGCCGCCGGGCATCCTCCGGTGAGCGCTTGATCCCGGGACTTCCTCTCTCACGGGTGCTCCTCGATGCGCACATCGTTTTAGCACTCTTGGAGCCGAGCTCCATCACTCGACAGCCGCAGCAGCGAGCTTTGACCGCGCTCCGGCAGGGTCTCCGGTGACGCCCAGGTGGCAATGTATGGCTGCTGATTCGCGCTGACGTGGCCTGCTACATGGCGCTGATGCAACACTGAGTTGGCATTAGTTAATTCCTGAAAAACCTTAGAAAAGACTGAAACATGCTAAAACTCATAGTAAATAAATTACAAACCCAATGAAGCCCAAGGAAAATTTGTTAGTCTTCTTCTTATGTGCACTATCAAAGACAAATGAGAAAATGATGTTTTTGTACTAGTATTATTAATAATTAATTATCTTATCTAAAACACTAAATAAATCACTATAAATTCTAAAAATGCAATTTAAATATGATGTTTGGCATGCACTGTTATTTTATGATAATATACTACCCTGATTTTTGGTTAGGCAAAATATGCATTATTGTATGCCTTAGGATTTATTTAGTACTTTTGCTTATAAAAATGCTAGTAAATAGAATAATAAAGATCAGGAGTTTTCACTTGGTGAAAATAATGTTTATGAATGTCTCTTTACATAATAAATCACCCATATTTAGAAACATTTTTTACTTTGTTAAATGAATTAATTGCCCTTAAGACTATAGAAACCCTATTAAATAACTTATGCTCATAAAATGATAAAATCAGAACTTGTTCTTTGAAGCATATGGCTTTGAGAACATATTAATAATAATATTATCACCATAACACCAATGTATTTTATATTTTTCATATTATTACATGTGCGGTATTATTTCGGTACCGTTGATACCTTGTCCATATTTAGGTACCGAAAACCAGGAGCGAGAACCGGATTTTTAGCTGGACCATAATACTGAGGAGCAAGAGATTGTAGTTGCTAACACTTGTGCTGGTCAAGGCAAGCCCCAGTTTGCATATGACGTTTTATAAAGTTTTGCTAGTTTTAATATTCCAATGCTAGTGTAATTGTTAATTTATACATTAGGTTAATAGGAGTTGGTTGAAAATCCACTTGAATATTACCAAATGTCCCATATTAATGTTATAAGAGTCATGGTAGGATTTGGTATTAAAATGCTATGCTTAGTACTAGAGTTTTATCGGTAGTCCTGTTACTGTTACTAAGAGAATGACTTGATCACTAAAGATAAATTTAATAGAATAAATTTACTTTTGATGTTATGACCGGGCAGGGATGATGCATGTGTAGGTTTGCAGCAACACATGGGTGTTGACTGCGGTAGTCCTGCCTTGTCAGATCTAGGACCCATTCGTCATTGACCCTTTCATCAAGCATCAAACAGTACCGAATGCATGCTAGTTTATGGGCACTAGTAAACTGATGTAGCATTAACACGGTAATGAGGACGGTACCCAGTACATTGGTCATTGACCCTTCTGCTACTGGAATGGGCAGTCCATACCGCGAAGTACCGTTGGTATGACGGCATGCCCACTCGATGAGACTCGCTCCAGACCAAATTGTTTTGATGTTCTTGCGAAAGGTTTCCATATACGACCTTAATTGGTGCATATACGTCATGTACTTTGGGTTTTACTAGCTGGTGTAAATCAATTACAATTGCTGTCACTCGTAGAAATGAGTACGCTTGTTTACTGCACCTTCATATAGATCGAATGATGCTACAAAATGGATTATGTTGCTTATAATGATTATTATTGCTACTGTTCTTATATTGTATTATTCATGTTATGCTTTACTATTCTTGTACTGTCCACTAAAGTTTTATTTCGGCTTCACCCAGTTAACTTGACTAAATAAAATTTTGTAGAACTAATAGGTTGCTTAGTATAATTTCTTTTAAACAACCATCCTATTAGAGCCAATGCATGTCTAGCTCTTTTGACGGGTAAGCCTTGCTAAGTAATTAATACTCAGGCTTTTTGCCACTGTTGTTTTCAGATAATCCAGAGATAGAACTGTCTGTTGATGTGCTATCGTGGGACATGCAAGTCCCTGAAGGTTGGACTGCCTACTAGAAGTCTGAGCTGCCACCACAGTGATGTTGTTCTGCTGCTAGGGTGATGATTCTTGGGCATGAGTGAAAGGTCTAGGTCTCTAGCCTTGAATTAATGATGAGTTTTGGTGATAAATGATAATGCATGTTGGAACTAACCTTTTATATAAGTTTGTGAGTTTAATGTTAGGTTATGTTCCGACATCAAGCAAAGGTCAAGAATAATATATTCATAAAGGCTATGGACCCATTACAAGAGGATTGATTGATCATATGTTGGGAATTCTCATATGGTGAAGATGTTGACCAAGGATGATGGTAATCAATGTGTTGATAAAGGTGTCGGTGGATATAATCAACATACGTGCTTAAAGATGAATACACATCACATGTTCAAATGTCAAACACAACATATTATTGATTCATGACAAGGGATGATATTGATGATAGTGTTTATTGTTGATACAAGCAACACGTATATATAAAGAAAATCAAGACACTTCATGAAGGAGAATTAGACATCCCTATAGTTGATGATGTCAAAATAGTTATGTTAATACTTGATATTAAATAGAAATATCAATGCAAGTATTAGTTGGAATCCATGAGTTAATAAGTGACGATGGTCAAAGCAAGGATGTTATTACAAAATTGGAACATGGATTTCTAGTGACCATTTACAAGAAGATAAAAGTTATGAATTTGGAAATGTCATCTTGGAGACCAAATTAACAAAGTGGATACATTGTTGATGTTGGATACAAAGTAGTGTTACATGGAAAGGCGGTTAAGGTTAGGCAAGACTCGGCTGCGATGGACCATGTGCGAGGGTGAAGGGAAAGCAAGAGGTTTGGCGCCGAAGGACCAAAGGCAATGGTGAAGAGTGAGTTAAGGCTTAGCGCGATGAACCGTGCAAGACCATGTGAAGTTATGGATTATCCACATCACTCATTTAACGGAGCAAGAAGATGATGTTGATATGTCACAACGAGTGCAATTGACAAAAGAGATAAAGGTGAATATACAATATCAAAAGAATATCAAGTGACTTGAATATAAGAAGTTGTAAAACTTTATAAGTGGATGAACATCAAGTTTATCTTATATGGATATTGCTCAAGCCAAAGGTATAATACTGGATATATATGCTTATTGATGACTAATCAAATAAATATCCAAAATGATCAATTGCTTATGGAGTTGGCGACCCTCATAAAGAAGAATGAAGATGGTATAAAGGTGTTCCTATTGACATAGATTTTCTAATTGCTATTGAGTATAGGAATGTCAGACTATAAAGAGGGATGCAACTTTGATAGTTTTGCTTATGTCTCGATGCTCAAATTGATCCAATAACCTTTGGGGGAGTGTTTAGCAAACCTATATGTGATTTTGGAGCTTGGTAATAGCTGGGTTGGATAGCCCTTTAAATTATCTTTCCGTAGAGTCCAAGATCACCTAAATCGGCCTCCGAAGTCAAAAGTTATGGACATTTTTCTATCGGTTGTCTGCCTGTATTGTTCCAATCGGCAGTGCCGATCCGAACATCGGCAGTGCCGATCCAGAACTCAGAAAAACGTCTTTTCCTTGCCCTCTGTGGTTCTCTCATCGGCAGTGCCGATCTGGGCATCGGCAGTGCCGATGCGGGACATCCAGAGCCCCAAACGGCTAGTTTTTGAGCCTCTTCATCGGCAGTGCCGATCCGGGTATCGGCAGTGCCAATCCGGGTATCGGTAGTGCTGATGCGGGACATCCAGAACCCTAAACGGCTAGTTTTTGAGCCTCTCTATCGACAGTGCCGATCCGGGTATCTGCAGTGCCGATACGGGGCGTGCAGAGCCCCAACGACTAGTTTTTGATCCTCCCCTATTTATACCCCCTTCGTTCCCAACGGTTGGGGTGCCGAAAATACATCAAAGAAACATCCATTTGAGCCAAAAATTACCTCTCCACTCTCTATTGATTAGTGCTATACCTTGTGGGTGAGATTGGGTGAGAGATTGAGAGAGAAAGAGCAAAACTCCATTGTTGAGCACTTGAGCAAGCAAGCAATCGTTGTGGCATTTGTTACTCTTGGGGATTCATCCCCTAGACGACAAGGTGTTGCCCGGTGAGCTCCCAAGCTTGTGGTGAGCCGCGGAAAGTTTGTGAAGGTTTCGATTGACCTCCGAAAGGAAAGGAATCAAGAAAAGAAAATTCGAGGAAAAGGGTTGAAAGAGACACGACTCAAGTGTGACCGAGCCCCTCAACGGAGACGTAGGACTCATTTGAGGAGTCCGAACTTCGATAAACAAATATTGTGTCTCTGATTGCTCCTTTATTTACTTGTTACTTTTTCATGCTCTAGGGTTTGCTCTTATATTTGCTTAAATTACTAGATCTACTTGTGTAGCTTGTGTCTAGTAGTTGCTATATTGTTGTAGTGCTTCATATTAACTATTGTAGTCTTTTCAGTAACCTAGTAACTGTGAAACCAACTTAGATTTATATTTGGGCGACTTTCTGTATCACTATCGGCCATCAGCACTGCCGGTTGGTCCCATCGGCACTGCCGATCATAATGATTTTTTGTTAAGTCAAATTTCACAGAAATTTATAGTTTCGCCTATTCACCCCCCCCCCCCTCTAGGCGACATCAAGGTCCTTTCAATTGGTATCAGAGCCTAATCTCCTTATTAAGCTTAACCGCTTAGAGAGTTGATGATGTCGTAAGGTAAAATGTGTCAAATTCCCTATGGTTGTCCTAGCGCCTCGTTTTCTATCATTTCACAACCTTTATATGAGGCACCATTTTTTTATGGCACAAATTATGCTTGTTGGAGATCACAAATGATTTCATATTTTTGGGAGATGAGTCCTAAAATTTGGTGGGTTGTAGACGTGGGCTTTTCTCATGCCTTGGATCATGATTCTCCAACACAAGGGCAAGAGAAATGCCTACATCTCGAGGCCCAAGCTACTAATGCTTTATTTGGTGCTTTGAGTAGGGATGTTTTCAATGAGATATACAAGTTGAAAAGTGCTCATGCTATGTGGATTCGGATTCAAGAAATATATGAAGTATCCAACATGACAAGTGATATTTCCAACAATGAATTGGTAATTGAGAACGATTGCTCCACCTCAAGCTTACATGATATTGATGATCATTCTCTTTCAAATGATTATATTAATAAATTATCAACTCCATCGATATCACCATGTTGCCTTATGGCCAAAGGTAACATGCAAGTAAAATTTCATGAAATTCATAGTGATCATGATGATGTTGTTGATGTTGACGGTGATGATAATGATGATATCGATAGTGATGATGATAATGATCATGAATATATATATGATGAGCTTATTGCATTGTTACATAGCATGGGAAGGTATATGAAATTAGAGGAGTCTAAAATGAAAAATCTACATGATGAAAATTCTTCTTTAAAAGACTTATTAGAGGAGCTAAAGCGGTCTCATGAGGATCTTAGTGAAACTCATGAGAAGCTCAAAGATGCTTATGATTCACTTGCTTCTAATATTTTGGAAAGTGCAAAAGTAGATATAAGCATTACACATGATTTAATTGATAATGTATCTACTTATTGTAATGATTTATGTGATAACCCTTGTCGCTCCCAAGCAAATATTTCCCCGAGCACTACATGTGACTTGGATTGCATCGGTGAAAAAGTGAAGCATAAGGGTCATGAAGTCAACAAAAATCACAAGAAGAACTTCAAGTCTAACATGAGCAATAATCAACAAAAGAAAAAGAAGTTAGCTCATGTTACATGTTTCAAGGTTCAAACACGGGACACTATGCCTCTATGTGTTCCATGAAGATTGATGATGAGACCACACTTCCGGAGAAGAAAACAAGAAGAAGTAAAAGGAAGTGTTATAGATGTCATGAGAAGGGTCATGAAATTGTTTCATGCCCTAACATAAGAAATGGTGACCTTGTGTCATCCAAGAAGTGGCTCGCCGGCAAGGAAGCAATAATTAAGAAGCAAGATAAGAAAGTGACTTGCATGAATAAGAAACATATTTGCTACACTTGCCGAGAAATGGGACATATTGGTGAAAATTGTCCCATGGGTAACATTTCTAAGCCTATTCCTTCCAATGATCATCATTTGCTTAAGAAAGCTAGAAGTAGTAATATTGTTGCAAATGTTGTTAGTTCACACAATGCTAATGCAAAGGTCATTTGGGTGCTTAAATCTCTTATGACTAACATACTAAGACCCAATGTAACTTGGGTGCCACGAAATGCTTGACTTGCTTAATAGGTACTTGGAGATGCATTAAAGACTTGACTCACTTGATATGATTTATGTTGAACATCTTATGTCAAGATTCTTTCAAATTGGTATTTCTCATCACTTATGGAAAGGATGTCAAGTATGAAAATTAATGGTCTACAACCCCAACCAATGTCATCTCGGTAACAAGTGTTTATATTGAAAGTATCTATGCCCTAGCCTTATGTAGGCTTAATTCATTATTCATGCATATCATTCATGTAAGTTGTTTGCACACTTCATTTGTACAAATTTGAGAAAAGTGATGGTTACCATGTTTCGGGAGGTACTATATCATTCCATATATATTGCAACGCCAAAATGAATTCTTATTGATGCTATAATAGTTTTTGAAAAGTTTTTAAGTAAACTTCAAAATATTTAGAACGGTTTGCAAAATTGATAAAAAGTGTTTGAATATTTTCATATGTGAAAATAAAAACGTGATTTGCAAACAAAATGTTTTATTATATCAAAACAAACCGTTTATAGAAAAACTTTCAAAATAAATCATTTTGCAAATTTCTCTAATTGATCATTGTCAATATTTTGGTATTTAAAATTGTTTTATAAGACCAATGGTTTTGAAAATGGTATTCGATTTGAAAAATTTCTCAAAAAACTATCTTGACCATTTTCGGTCCTATTCTAGCATCAAGTGAGTCTTTCCACTAGAGCCATATATTTTGTATGTATGGGTTATGGTGGTATTTATGATTCACAAAAGAGTAAATTCAAGTGACTCATCACCTTACTTAAAATTTGTATCAATGGAGCTTTGGTTTAATTATGAGCATTCTTTTGATCATCCTTGAGACAATGAGATACTCATGCTACTTTTATTACTAAGTGTAAAGAGTTCATCTTGTTAATTTGCTTAATGAAGGAGCATGAATAACTTACTTGTCTTCTCTTTGCAATGAAAAATATTGTTGTTAAGACTAACCATGTGCAAGGGAATTGAGAAGGTCAAACATGAATAGTAAAGCTCAAAAAGACTTGGTGGAGGAAAATTTGAAGCCATGTCAAACCTCTTCAAGATATTGGTAGACATGGTCAAGAGCTTGAGCCGATGGTATTGGGTTGCTCAAGGCAAGATGGCGGGTCTATCATGAATAAGCTTGTGGAGGGATCAAATATGACTTGCTATATTATAATGATGATGACTAAGTCTTATTAGTGCAAGTTCAATATGAATGATGATTGTTTGACAATAAAGAGGAAATCCAACTATGACCATGCATAAAAATTTTATAACCACTGAAGTTTTTGTATCTAGTATTGTCAATAGTTGAGTTGGACATCATGGAGGGATTTCGAGCTTGGTATATACTCTTGATGGTTTTTGTATACAAAAGAATCCAAGCTCTTGAAATGATGTGCATATTTGAGGTAACTTTATCTATGTCTTACATAAGTTCTCTTTTCTCCAATCAATAAAGAACCAACTGGTTTTCATTATATTCTTATGTATGTTATTTTATATTTTCAATCATGTCTTGACACATGCACTAGTTGTTCTTTGTGATTATTCCTTTATGGTCTTGGATGAAATTTTTATGCGCTCATCATGATTGTCTTGTTATATATTAGGATTTGCTTATATGGTAGATTGTTATGCTTCATGTTATCTTCTTTTTAAGCAATCTACATGAGTTAATATTTTTCTTCATATAGAGAGGAACAAATTACCTATTTTAGTAAAGTCAAATGCTCAATATCTCAACTAATTTTATTCTATCGACCTCTCTGTTTTGCACTCATCGGCAGTGCCGGTGATCTTCATCGGCAGTGTCGATCCTCCTATACAGAGGCGATGTAGAGCACATACATCTCTCTCTTTCTGTCTTGCTAGCATTGACAGTGCCGATGGCTCCATCGACAGTGCCGGTCATGACATCCAGAGAGCACCTTTTCTGTCTAATTTCCATCGGCAGTGCCAATCCCCCTACAGAGAGTTAAAAAAAAAGGGGGGGGCTAATTTTTTTTTCTTCATATGGCTTATGACATGTTATTTCTCTCAAATTTATTTACCTTGCCTTAACCCAAGATATGGGATTTGTTCCCTCCCGGGTAGTTTTGACTATGTGCATGTTTGTCAAAGTAATTCAAATACTTGTATGCACAAATTTAGGGGGAGAATATACTATGTCATTGGTACATGAGACTAACATATCTATCAAGTATCTTGGAAGTTTCTTTGTTCTCTCTCCATGTTTTAGAAAATTTGCCTATGTGGTAGATGAAGACCAAGGAAAACAAAATGTACCAAATGAATTGAATATCAAAAGGAGCAAAGGCAACATATACTTGAGGAGAATAATATTGCGAAGATGATTGCTTACAAGATCAAAATAGCAAGTGATGAGGAGGAATTACAATCTATTTGGATGCCCATGAACCGTCATGGAGAATCTTTGAAAAGGCTCCAAAATGTTTATTTTTTCACCATGAGCATATCGGCTTTGAGAGGATTTGAAGATTTCACTTAAAAAGGAATTAAAGCAATGAGGAACAAAGTCCTCCAAGGATATCCATCTTATAAGCGGTATTTCTTAATCATCTATCCTATGCTCAAATCCTTCTCTTAAATGTCAAATAGACGAGAATCACTTTCATATATTTGTTGCATTGTGCCTCTCTGTGTACAATTAGGATTGCATGAGTTTGTTGAATCTATTTTATATCTTGTTCTTGTATGTGAATCTAAGATACATTTTTTGGGGGATGGATTGTGTTGTTGTTTTTTTACTTGTGAATTATTTCTTATTTAACCATGTTGAAAATATTTCATATCATATCATCTTAAATCTTTATCTTTTATCATGATATGTTTGCTTAGTCGGCTCATGTCTTATCTATTCATATCTTTTGAAGCCATCACACATGTTATGTGTTTCTTAGTTTACATATCTTATCATGACATGTTGAAAACTAGCTATGTGCTTTTATATCTCTTGATGACATGGAAATAAAATGCATATGTGCATGTTGAATATTCTACTATGCATAGTTTAAGGGGGAGTTGCACTATTCATTATGAGACTAATGAGGTTTCTAAGTTTTTACATGGATACATAGTTGTTTTTGTTAAGATGGACATTTTAAGGTATGTATTCATGTTCTTGTTTTATCTTGTTGAATTGTTTTTGTTTGTTATTAAGCGCAACTCATGGGATGTATTTCCTTCTTGCCTTTTTTAATTATTATGTGCATATGATTTTATTGAATATCTATGTATGCCCATCATATGAAGGAAATCATTCTATATTTTTGGTATTGAGACCAACTTTACTTTGAGCTTCATATGATTTAGTCTCAAAGTGTGATAAAAGAGTGACTCTAAAGGTATGCTTCCTATTATTGCCCATTTTTTGAAGATGCATTCTTTGGATTGTGCTCATATCGCTCTCACATGTGCTCATAGTCTTTGTCATGAGACTCTTGTCCTTTTTGGTGCTTGATGCCAAAGGGGGAGAGAAAATGGAGGATATACAAGGAGGGATAGATGAATGAAGAAAAGAGCAAATAGAATAGCTCTTATGTGCAGATTATTTTCCATTATCATTATTTGATAGTGTTGTCATCAATCACCAAAAAGGGGGAGATTGAAAGATCTAGGTCTTTAGCCTTGAATCAATAATGAGTTTTGGTGATAAATGACAATGCATGTTGGAACTAACCTTTTATATAAGTTTGTGAGTTTAATGTTAGGTTATGTTCCGGCATCAAGCAAAGGTCAAGAATAATATATTCATAAAGTCTATGGACCCATTACAAGATGATTGATTGATCATATTTTGGAAATTCTCATATGGTGAAGATGATTGACAAAGGATGATGGTAATCAATGTGTTGATAAAGGTGTCGGTGGATATAATCAACATACGTGCTTAAAGATGAAGACACAAGACATGTTCAAATGTCAAACACAAAATATTATTGATTCATGACAAGGGATGATATTGATGACAATGTTGATTGTTGATACAAGCAACACGTATACATAAAGAAGATCAAGACACTTCATGAAGGAGAATTAGACATCCCTATAGTTGATGATCTCAAAATGGTTATGTTAATACTTGGTATTAAATGGAAATATCAATGCAAGTATTAGTTGGAATCCATGAGTTAATAAGTGACGATGGTCAAAGCAAGAATGTTATTATAAAATTAGAACATGGATTTCTAGTGACCATTTACAAGAAGATAAAAGTTATGAATTTGGAAATATCATCTTGGAGATCAAATTGACAAAGTGGATACATTGTT
The DNA here is from genome assembly GCA_030378355.1 of Eleusine indica. Lineage (NCBI taxonomy): Eukaryota > Viridiplantae > Streptophyta > Magnoliopsida > Poales > Poaceae > Eleusine > Eleusine indica. The sequence goes on from CM059500.1 coordinate 36,357,798, forward strand.
GATGTTGGATACAAAGTAGTGTTGCATGGAAAGGCGGTGAAGGTTAGGCAAGACTCGGCTGCGATGGACCATGTGCGAGGGTGAAGGACAAGCAAGAGGCTTGGCGCCGAAGGACCAAAGACAATGGTGAAGAGTGAGTTAAGGCTTAGCGCGATGAACCGTACAAGACCATGTGAAGCTATGTATTATCCACATCACTCATTTAACGGAACAAGAAGATGATGTTGATGTGTCACAACGAGTGCAATTGACAAAAGAGCTAAAGGTGAATATACAATATCAAAAGAAGATCAAGTGGCTTGAATATAAGAAGTTGTGAAACTTTATAAGTGGATGAACATCAAGTCTATCTCATATGGACATTGCTCAAGCCAAAGGTATAATACTGGATATATATGCTTATTGATGACTAATCAAATAAATATCCAAAATGATCAATTGCTTATAGAGTTGACGACCCTCATAAAGAAGAATGAAGATGGTATAAATGTGTTCCTATTGACATAGATTTTCTAATTGCTATTGAGTATAGGAACATCATACTATAAAGAGGGATGCAACTTTGATAATTTTGCTTATGTCTTGGTGCTCAAATTGATCCAATAACTTTTGGGGGAGTGTTTAGCAAACCTATATGTGATTTTGGAGCTTGGTAATTGCTGGGTTGGATAGCCCTTTAAATTATCTTTTCGTAGAGTCCAAGATCACCTAAATCGGCCTCCGGAGTCAAAAGTTATAGGCATTTTTCTATCGGGTGTCTGCCTGTATTGTTCCAATCGGCAGTACCGATCCGGGCATCAGCAGTGCCGATCCGGAACTCAGAAAAACGTCTTTTTCTTGCCCTCTGTGGTTCCCTCATCGGCAGTGCCATTCTGGACATCGGCAGTGCCGATGCGGGACATCCAGAGCCCCAAACGGCTAGTTTTTGAGCCTCTCTACCGGCAGTGCTGATCCGGGTATCGGCAGTGCCGATGCGGGACATCCAGAGCCCCAAACGGCTAGTTTTTGAGCCTCTCTATCAGCAGTGCCGATCCGGTTATCGGCAGTGCCGATGCGGGGCGTCCAGAGCCCCAACGACTAGTTTTTGAGTCTCCCCTTTTTATACCCCCTTCATTCCCAACAGTTGGGGTGCCGAAAATACATCAAAGAAACATTCATTTGAGCCAAAAATTACCTCTCCACTCTCTATTGATTAGTGCTATACCTTGTGGGTGAGATTGGGTGAGAGATTAAGAGAGAAAGAGCGAAACTCCATTGTTGAGTACTTGAGCAAGCAAGCAATCGTTGTGGCATTTGTTTCTCTTGGGGATTTATCCCCTAGATGACAAGGTGTTGCCCGGTGAGCTCCCAAGCTTATGGTGAGCCATGGGAAGTTTGTGAAGGTTTCGATTGACATCCAAAAGGAAAGGAATCAAGAAAAGGAAATTCGAGGAAAAGGGTTGAAAGAGACTCGGCTCAAGTGTGACCGAGCCCCTCAACGGAGACGTAAGACTCATTTGAGGAGTCCGAACTTTGGTAAACAAATATTGTGTCTCCGATTGCTCCTTTATTTACTTGTTACTTTTTCATGCTCTAGGGTTTGCTCTTATATTTGCTTAAATTACTAGATCTACTTATGTAGCTTGTGTCTAGTAGTTGCTATATTGTTGTAGTGCTTCATATTAACTATTGTAGTCTTTTCATCAACCTAGTAATTATGAAACCAACTCAGATTTATATTTGAGCGACTTTCGGTACCACTATCGACACTACCGATTGAGCATCAGCAGTGGCCATCGGCATTGCCGATCGTACTGATTTTTTGTTAAGTCAAATTTCACAGAAATTTATAGTTTCGCCTACTCACCCCCCTCTAGGCGACATCAAGGTTCTTTCAATGAGTCATTACCACCACTGTATCGTCGAGAGCTCATATTAGTACTCGTATTTGCTTCCGCTGTTTTCGAACTTTCATGAATTTGTAATATTTCGCTGCACTTTAACTATCTAATGATATAATAATTCAATTTAAATTTAAATCACTATTGTATTATCAAGTGTCTGCGTTATCAGAACCGTTGGGACTCCGATCCTCCAGGAAGGAACGTCACTGGGGGACAACTATCTTGTGACCAAATTGATTATGTAGAAATAATTTGGTTTTTAATAATGTACGAGTTCTTTCTTCCATACAGATAATCTTTATAGGAACATATTAAATTTGTTCTTAAACACTGTTGTAAAAGGAAGAAGACAGAGCAAATGGGAGTGTCGTGTGCTTGAGACAACGGTGCTCAATCATATTTGCTAGATATAGATGATTTTTTAATAATAAACTATTTGCTTCGAATAATAAAGATATCTTGGTGGTTGTTTGGTTGGTTTTTCTTGGTACGTCTAGTATAATTGTAATAACGAATAGCTATATGTATTTATTGATGTAGCGGCTAAATACTAATATATATTTTTATTTCTGAAAAGAAAAAGATGTTTGACACTAATTTTGTTGGATAGTGTTGAACACTATCATCAGAATAGGAGTTGTTACTGTTATAGTTATAGCCCAACAAAGACACAACAGAGAGAAGGGCGAGTCCATGTATGTCTAACTATAAGTGTAAAACCAGTACTCCCTCCACCTAAAATATAAGCATTTGTTGACTTTAAAAATCACCAATGACCTTTTATCTTATTCAATCTTTTTTTGTTAAAAACTATTTATTTTATTATAATATATTTCATTATTAGATATATTTTAAATATGATTTATTTGTTTTTGTATTTGATATAAGAAAATTGAATAAGACAAAAAATCAAAGATAATTTCTAAAATCAATAAATACTTATATTTTGAAATAGAGGGAGTATACCTTTACGTTTGTCAAAATATTGTGGGTTGAGAAAATCTTTCCCGCATGTACCTTCAAGTGTCTTCATCACAAAATGTGTGTGGGCGGTGGGCCTGCGAGTGAAACGTTGGTCCGCAGCCTGTAGTTCGTACGGGCCAGGCCATGTCCGTCCCTCAGCACTAGTGATGGTCAAATAGGCTGGGCTAGCTGGGCCGGCCCGAAGCACGCAAAAAATGGCCTGATACGAGCACGGCCCAGCCCGCTCAATTTTGTACCCGGGCTGACCCGGCACGAGGCATCGGGCTGTGCTTGGGCTGAGAGGCCGGCCTGATAGACGGCACGGCATGACACGAAATAAAAATAAGTAAAATTATATTTTATAGTATATCACAAACACATGCATAATTTGGTGGGAAGGTAGCACATTGACTTAGATGAAGTCTGGGGTTTGAATCCCACATTTGTCCCCTTTGATTTTTTTCCCTGTTTAAGGGTGGGAATAGGTACTTGAGTTAGTTGGATCGATTTCTTTGACGGGCTAACGGACGACACGACCCGTTAGAGAGTTTTTTGGGCCGTGCCGTGGGCCCACGGCCGAGCCCGTGGGCTGGCATGACCCGGCACTAATATCATTACGGATCGTGCCGGCCCGAAATAGAAATGGGCCGTGCGGGTCCGGGCTGGGCCGTGCCGGGCGGCCCATTGGCCATCACTACCCAGCACACACGCTTCGTTCCAGGCTTCCAGTGCTACTCGGCCGCTCGGAGCTCGGGACCGCGTCGGCGGCGTATGTGAGCGACACTGCCGGCAGCGAGCAACCGGATCTCGTGCCCGCGCAGGCGCAGCCGCCCTTGTGCTTCTCCATTGTCGGCACGGTCGAGTTGTGTGCGTTAGCATTGACGGTTTCTGCGCTACTACGAGTAAGTCGTTCCTCCATGGATGGTTGGCCGGTCGCCGCATGGCACTGCCGCTGCGTGCTGTTAATCTCGTGCATTATAAGTCGCGTAGCATGCACCTAGTTATGTGCACGGCACTTCCTGCTGTCCTGGTTGCAACTAGTGGCTTCTGTGTGCAAGCGGATGAATACACACGTTCTTTGAATCCTGTCCACCAAGTGTTTGTGTTATGTCCCACCTGACCCGATAAACTTGTAGTCTCTCGATTACAAAGCGTAGCTGCCGATAAAGAGGAACATTCATCTCAACTCTGCCAATACCTATGTCCTCTGAATTTAAATTGTTGACGCTGTTAACATTTTTAGTCATCGTCTTATTTAAAATACTGCAAAATTATTAGATATTTTTTATGATTTTTTATCATTAAAGAAGTTTAAAACCTATCTTATAATTTTATATTTTTGAGCTAATATTTTGAATAAGACGAATGATCAAACGTAGCTAAAAAAAATTAACGATGTCAACAATTTAAATCCGGAGGGAGTAATAGGCACCAATTCTCTATATGCCTTTGACACTTTATGTCTGTAGAACATGAACAACATCATGCAGCACAATAGTGTCTTCTCCAGAAAATGCAACAGAGGAATAACTTTTGTGTCAGATCTGTAACTTCTAGTATAACCATACTCAACTCTTTTAAAGATTATCATCGAGGATAACTAGCGATAGAAATTTCGACATTTTATAATGTCAGATTGGTACCATTCCGCCTGATTCCTGGAAATTCCAGTCATCGTTGGTTGTTTAGTGTTAAATCACTGTCTTCCTTTCACAAAAGTACTCCCTCCGGATTTAAATTATTGACACAGTTGACTTTTTTAGTCACGTTTGAGCATTCGTCTTATTCAAAAAATTTGAAAATTTATCAAATATGTTGTTAGTTGTTACGATTTGTTTCATCATTAAAAAAAGTTTTAACCTAACTTATAATTTTTTATATTTGAATAAATATTTTAAATAAGATGAATGATCAAATGTAGCTAAAAAAGTCAATGGCGTCAACAATTAAAATCCGGAGGAAGTACATTGTTTTGACATCTTTCACTAATTTATTTCAGCACACTGCTTTCTGTGAATAATTTTTTCCAAATGTGCAGACAGCCAGACACAATGTGGAAACAAACTTTCTCCGCAGCTGTCAGTTGTCACTCTTCTCGAGTTGTTACTCCAGGGTTAGTCAAAGTTCTTTGCTTCCTTCTACAGTCATCAGCTAGTTTGTTTTGTCAATTACAGTGATAAAGTTATACGGGTCAATCCAATATTAAACCATTAGTATGAACCTCCTGGTTAATAGGGAAGTAGAAAGATATTTTAGTTTACACACTGCAGGTAAGAAAAATGATTTGGATACTTAAAGTTGCACATGTTAGATGCTAGCATGTGAAGGACTAGATATTGAATTGAGAAAAAGGCTGATTTGTATGGTTTTTTTTTCACGAACGCACCTGAGTGCATATTTCATTAACAGGGAAAAACAGGCGACTGGCGCCGCCACCTGGGCTAACCCAGGTGACTTACAGTTCTTAGGTTGTATTTACAAAACACACATGCATGGCCTGATGAAACTAGCCCTAATATTATTGTACAGTTGCAAATGTTAGATGCTAATGTGTCAAGAACAATATATAGAATTGAGAATAGGCTACCATGGGTGACCCACTACTCATGGTCGACACGGTACCTCCAAATGCTGCTTATACCAGCATTCTCTTAAAGTTTTTCTATTTCACACTAAATAATGTGGGCACAGCATAGTGCCCCTATAATGCCAAGTAAGAGATTTCCATTACTGTGACGATTTCAATGTGATGTATTGAAATATCATTTCCATTATAGGATTTAAAGTAGTGAACCTGAGGTCACAGCAATTAAATGATTGTGATGGTGGGATGGCTGGGGTGCACTTGAGCAATATTCCTGAAGACAAATGCTGCATCTATTCTATCAGATTCCGTGTCTTGTCCGTGCACAATAGATATGCATATCTCTTTAAGGCTCAGCAGATGCTCCATTCCGGCAGGTACACAACCGTCCCATTCGAGCAACTTCTCAGTGGTTTCGATCTGAAGCCGTTGCAGGTTGGGCATGGCCCCTGCCTCAAACTTCACGAGCTGCAGAGACACTCTACGTTCGCACTTGAACTGAAAATTTTGAAGAACTGGAAAATGTTCCGTGTTCCCCCATATTATGATCTTGTCTTTAGGGATTTCTTGGAACTGAAATTGGAGGTGCATGAGTGAAGGTAGTGCCCCGAGGATAACAATATCCTCCTCCATCACCTCCCTAACACAGAGATCCAAGGACCAAAGGTTACGGAGCTCAGCCAGCCATTCGGGAATCCTGGAGAACCACCAAGCTAACAGATCAAGTGTCTCAAGCTGGTGAGGAGGAGGGGATATTGAGCTCAGTGTGTCAGCACAGATTTCAGGATATCTCACCACAGACAGATATTTCAGCTTCCTGCTACCAAGCTTTGCAAGAGAGGAGCCAAATGCATTCATTGCTAACCTTTCAGTAGTAGTTTCCATCAGAAATTTCGGAAAACAGCGTACCATCAAAATCCTCAGGTTCATGAGCTCACCCAAGCCATGAATGTTCTCCAGCGAGTTCTCCAGCAAGCCAAAGTATTGCAGAGTGTGCAGGTATTTTGCGTCACTGATCCCATCAGGAAATCGGTTCGACGATGTAACAATGAGATGCAATAAACCCGGTAGATGAAACATATCTGAAGGATAGCTGATGAGTCTACAGTGCATTTCTATTGTCTCTAGATGGCGTAGCCCTCGGATCTCTGTGGGTAGCTTCACAATACTAATCCTTGCATCTATCTTCATATATCTTAGTAGAAACAACTGGTTTATGCTTGTCAAGTCAATTCTTGCCTCATGCTGATTCCTGCCATCTACCTCATGAAGATCTAGGACAAGCACACGGAGAAACTTAGATTCTGTCAAAATAGATGCACACACTGAGATACTAGCTGTGGTACCAAACAAGGCGAACGATCGGATTTGTGGTTGGCTTCTGATGGCCCAGCCAGATGAAGTTGTGCTACCTTTTGCACCATTTAATTTGAGGGAGAGTCGACGAAATTTGGAGTTACGCACGACCTGAGAATCATATACCACACTGATGAAGTTTTCCTCTGCGCACTTGCTTATGATCAAATCAAGCATCATATCATGCACTCGGCAAGACAATACCTCACCATTATAGTCAGTCTCCTCAGGTTCAATCAGGCTCCTATTTACAAGCTCACTGAAGTAGCTGTTTGCTAGATCCTCCATGCCTTGCCTGTGAGAATTATTCACAATACCTTCAGCGACCCATTGTCTAACCAAATCTACCCTCTGAATGATGTGATCTTCTGGATACATGCCTAGATATAGGAAGCATGCCTTGAGGTGACGTGGAAGATCCTTGTAGCTGAGATTTAAAATTTGTCTCATCCAATTCGTCCCAGACTCAAAGTCTAATGAACTCCGTATGTTCTCCCAGTCCTCCCTTCTCCTTGTGGGTCTACTAGCTATTATACTTGCAACAGCAATTATAGCAAGTGGCAAACCACCGCATTTCCTCAAAATTTCAGCAGAAACCTCTTTAATTTGTGAAGTACAAGCATGATCGGAGCTGAATCCTCTGTCAAAAAGTAATCTTCTTGAGTCCTGACTGTTGAGGGGCTTTAATCTGTAAAAGCATTCCTCGTGAGTGCAGCAAGCCCTAGCAACACTTCCAATCCGTGTGGTTACTATGGATCTGCTCCTGAGATTATTTTCTGGGAAAGTGCATCTAATAATATCCCATGTAGCTGTGTCCCATACATCATCAATTATTACAAGGTACCTGCATGATTGTTTCAGACAGATCAGACATCGATTCAGATAACTGCGTATGAAATAGATGAGAGCATGCTCGGTTCTTACATAATTTTAGAAGATAGAGTAAAGTGAAACACTAGGATGAACAAAAAAATCCAGAATTTTGCTTTGTGGCTGGCTGCACAAGATTAATAAATATTTCCTCTATTGAACACAGAATTAATACCTTTTGTGTTGTAGATATTTTCTAATGTCATCAATGAGGTCTTTCACTTCGCAGGTATAAGAAGACTCTTGCAGACCAAGCCTCAATCGTATGCTGTGGAGAAGCCTTGTCATATCAGGCCTTTGGGAGACTGAAACAAATGCATGACAAGCAAATTGCCCTTTAACGGTATGATACACCTCATTTGCAAGTGTGGTCTTCCCCAATCCTCCAAATCCTACGATGGGCACAACTTTTGGTTGTTCCTTTTCATCCATGACCCATCTAGTAAGCTCGTCCCTTGGACCATCAACGCCGACAAGATTGCCTGGCTCCCTGTAGAGCGCTGGCAGTCGAGGATCAACAGCCCCCACAGACCTGGAACCAGAGATGCAACATTCATCAAGCTTATACCTCTTACGTCGTTCACTAATCTCAAGCAGGCGAGTCTTCAGCTCCTTGATCTGCTTGGCAGTCTCCAGACGGGCTCGCAAAGCACGGACGTAGTGGGAAATCTTCTCGACAAACCCAGCCTTCGCATCAGCACGGCCAACGCGGTGAGTGAAATCATCTATGCAGTCCTCGATGTCACAACCCAACTCCCTTACTTGGTTGCTCCAATACTTCACCTGCTGATCAAGCTCGTCGTCTTCATTATCCAGCTTCACGAGCAGAGCGTTCACGGTGCAGAGCTCGTGGCGGAGAAAGGCAGTATCCTTGGACAAATCTACGAGGTCGGTGGATTTGTACTCCCCCATCAACTCAGCGAGCTTTGCAAGAACAGCTTCCATCGCCCACCCACTTCACCTTGATACGCTGAAGTTCACCTTTCCAACAACGTAATAAAGTGAGTGCCTGATAGTTCACGGAACAGAGCACGAAAACGTCTGATTCTAATCTCATTTCTTGTATGAAGCTTGGCCCGGAGGCCACGCTTGTGGATGTGATTTCGTTGGTCTCCTTCTTCCGTGTGCTTTGAACTCCTGAACTTTGCACATTTTACCGGTCAAACATGGTGTTTGGTAAACAACCACGTTCTCTGGTCTCATCTGAGCGCAAGGATTAATTTGACTGTCATACTCAGGTTTTCTGCCCCTATCTCTACGGCAGGCTTCCTTTTCTTACTAGAGATGAACATCAGGGCACCCTCGGCACGCCTGCTGCAAATATGTACAAGTCCAGTCAATTTTGCTTTCCTTCAACATCAGTTGTGACATAGAGGGTGCAAATCATCGAACAGTATATTGTGGGCCTTCTATCTGGAAAAAAAGCGTGACTGGACTGGTTAGAGTTAGAGCAGGCACCACGCTGTGACACATGGACATGGGCTATCCCGGCTCCGGTTGGCTGGGCTGCGCCCAGACCCAAACCAATTCACCCTCCCTTCGCCGGTCTTGGCACGCAGGCATGGCATATGCGCTCGGCGTGGTGTTTTGATTTGCATCGTGTGTCACACCGTGGTGTATGCTGCTCGTTGAGGCCTTGGACTGGAGGCATCATGGTCCTAATTAATGAATGAGTTGAGCAGCAAGCAATACTAGTACGGAGTACGTCGCGAGCGCTGGCACCGACAGGGATGAAACGCGAGCGCTACCATACCTCGCACGCGCATATGCGTGCGTTTTCGTCTTGATGCTCGCCCCCAACTTTTCTGTGGCTGACGTGCCCTCATGATGATGATTATACAAATCAAATGGTCCGAACCAAGAAGCGTGTCTCCACCGTTCCTAGGGAGAATTGAGTGTATGGCACTGGTTTTGGGAGGTGCTCAGGAAATAGCACCGGTATTGCGCATATTAAGGTCTAAAAATACCTATTTGTAATGTGTGTTCTTTTTTCACATTCAAATGTGTTTTACTCGGTCTATGATGGCATGAAACTCTAGAGTAGTAAAGGTAATTTGGTCAGCTTGCATATGAAGAGAAGTATAGAAACAAATGAAAAAGGGTGAAGAAGTAGGTTTAGTGCTGTTTTGTGAATCCATTTGATGTGTCTCAAGATTTTGAGTGCTGTATCCTGAGCACACCCCGTTCCGAACCCCTTGAGTTTGGTAGTATCCAAATTGGGCTATAATACGGGGCTCATGGCCATCCACGGGCTCGCGACAAGCCGGCATGCAGGTCGAGATAGGCCAGCAGGTAGCTACTAGTAGCTGCCAGACCGGGCCAAGCTGCTATTTAAGACTCGAGCGTGCGCGTACACACCACACGAATGCTGATGCTGGAGCAGCAGAGATGCTGGGTTTACTCGAGAACCCTTGCACTCGTAGGAGAGAGATGGAGAGGTACGGCCACGCCACGCGACGACGAATGCGGCCGTCAAGGCACTGCGGCTCGAGGGAGCAGATGAACGGTAGTGTTATGTTCTGTACGGTGGCCTCCCTCCCTCTGTTCCACACGAATGGGCCAAATCAATCCTGATTTCTCTTTTACCTTTGAAAAGAAAAGGCACTAGAGGTCCATACAACGAATAAAATACACAAGCTTAGGAGCACGCATGTGCCATGTCATCGCAAAAATAATAAAAAAACATGTGCCCTGGTACAAAAGAAAAGGATTTTTTTTTTTTTTTTGGTTTCTGCCCTGTCGCTCATGATGTAAAACTTCGTGCTTCCAAGAAGCGAAGACGCCGAAGAGGATACCTATAAGTGAGATGACGGACGAGAGGACGTTTGCGTTCAACGGCTGTACTGATACGCCATGAATTTGGATCCTAAGAGACCATTATAAGAGCGGAATAATGCTTGCCAGCTCTGCAGAAACTGTTCGGCACCAGCGCGCGTCGTCATCGTCTCAAACTTTGTTTGAAATTAGGTTCGTTCATTCGAATATATCCATCGGATTCATTATGGTTAAGCTTGACCAATAATGTACTGTCCCTATCACAAGAAAAAAAAAACGTGATTAAAACGGGCTGAGGTCTGATAGACTCGAGAATCCAAGGTGATAATAATGAAGGGCCATGAGAAATTGAGAATAGATGACAATTGACAAAGAACCCAATTTTGTAGCCAGTCTTGTCCCAATGTCTGGGAGCTTGCATACGGAGAAGCCACAAGTATATGTAGATGAGTGGTATGTGTGAATTTTCCTGGTACTAATATATAAACATGAAACTTTGAGTTGATTACGACTCACGAGCTTGGAATATTCTATGGATTATTACGTTGTGGCTTGAAGGATTTTGCCCTAAACGGCACACTATACTACTCAGGAGGGATTCTATTACAGACATACTATTAAATTGAGGCCGCGCGTTCAGGAGAACAATAGGCGTAATTTTCGGGATATTCCATGTCCGATATATGATTTGCTTTATCGGAATCATAGATCGCGTTGTTTCTGTTCTCGAATTCTGATCGTGGAACATACACGCAAGCATGTAACTACGCAATTCGAATCTGATCATCATTATTGATTTGCGTAGCTTATCTGCTTAGCAGTATTATCTCCTTCGAGCATCTTTCGATTCCATATGATGGTAGGTCGAACCATCTTCAGATTATTTTTCTTTTAAATAAGGCATATGATGTCGTGTCGACATTATTGATACATAGGTTATCCATTTTACGCAACATCGACTCTTCGCCGAGGGCGCGCGTACATGTCAGTAGTTCCATTTCGCAATTTCAAGCGCCTTCATTGTGCTTGTGCCACGACTGCTGCGGGGCCCATCTTGGTTAAAAAAACTCTCTATCGCCTCGGCCGAGCTACGCGCCTATAGCTTCGATAGAGCGGTCGAGCCACAGTAGAAACCCTCGCTATCTGTAATCTGTTTTACCCCCACGCTAATTGAGATTTAAATTTTAAAGTAACTAATCCACTGCATGAAGACATTAAACTAGTGATGATATTTCATAATAGAAATATAATATGATACATATGATCAATAGTGAAATACAAGCAAACATCTCTAATGGGTTAGCCAGTCCTAATTTGACAAGGAGACCTGTACCAATTTGTTGACCTCTCAGTGGCCGTTTAACTATCTCTTTTCACTCCGATCACTCGCTTCTTAGGTGGAAGAACCCATTTGACATCTTTTATTTCTATTACTTTTTTCATGTCATTGCTTTATAATACTTGCATTTGTTTTTCCAGTATGAAAGATAGAATGGCTGACGGTGTCAGCTGACAAAATGAAATATTAGACAAACATTTTGAAGTACATAAGATGATTATATATAGGGTAGTTTGTTTTAGAAAAATGTCCTTAATCAAAAGGACAATCTCCTCGGTGCACGTGAACAAACAGACACATGTGAAAAAGCTGGGAACTTGTTACGGACGTAATTAATAATATAATGTATAATTATGGAAAACAGATAAATTGAGGGCCAGGCGCCAAGATGGTTGTTTGGTTACTTTCCAACAAAATATCAGAGCTCAATTTCTCAGTTCCAAAAGTTGCTCACAAGAAAAATTTTATCAATCCAAAGATGAGGTCCAACTCCATGGCAAAAAAATGACGCCCAATGTTTTGTATTAGGGACAATTGCATATTTGACCCTGATTTTGACCCCAATTACACGGTTGACCCCGTTTTTTAGGGTTTACACATCTGACCCTGTTTTTTGAAAACGAAATCGCTGGTTGACCCTAGTCCATTAGGACCATGTAACGGTGTTAAATCCTTGAGGAAAAGACAGTTTTGTCATTTGCATATTTGACCCCGTTTTGTATATGATCTGCATAAATGACCCTATTTTGAATTAAAAGTATTATTCATATAATTTTACCAAGATTTGAACGACAGTTTGAATAAATTTTGTAACATTTTTGACTGAAATTTACAGCAAATTCATTATAAATTGAATATGACATATAACATATTTTGGCATCAAGTTTGTAATAACATTTCAACATCACAGGCACATAAAACACAACAATTCAAATAGCCACAAGTATCACAATATCCAACAAAATGATAGTTGACATGACCATGCTACTTCATCAAATAAGTTATATGTCTCTTAATATTACAGCTCATGTCTCAAAATAGGGGCATCAACACATCCATGTGTATTACAAGGCCATTCAAGCATCAAGGGCCTGATTGGCTTCTTGTATGAGGGTAGCCTGGCTCGTATTTGTGAACCAGGCTCATTTGAGCCAGGTTGATTGTGTACAATCTCTTATGTTTGGATATTTGCATATATCTAGCTTAGCTTACAAGAGATGATGTTTGGTAGCCTGTATGAAGCCATGTTGCATAAGATAAAAATTAAATAAATAAATTTTTCATAACATTTATCTAGGTAAGCATACTGTATGGGTTTTTATTTTACATCTGCAAACCTTAATCTACTAAAAAAATATACTAATATCACTTAATATATGCTAATCAATATGCTAATAATGTGATTAAGAAAGATGTGCCTGCACCATGAGAACCTGGCTCACCAGAAACGCAACTCAGATTCGTTTCCGGGGAGCCAGGCTGCAGAGCATCTTCTGCATCTGCCGAGCCAGGCACTGGATGCTGTGCAGGGAAGCAATCACGGAGAGGCTGCATGCAACAGGCCAGGCCGGACCTAAAGCAGGCAACCAATCGGGCCCCAAACCATGTCGCCAGGCCTCTCCCTCTTCCTCCTCTTCCTCTTCCTCTTCCTCTTCCTCTTCCTCCTCCTGCTGAAGATGGTGTTGTTTCTTCCACACTAGGCCTTGCATAGAACAATGAAAATATCTCAGTAAAGAACATGAAAATGAAAAAACAATATAATCTGAAAATTATGAAACATGAATTACATAGATGTGTCTCCAGCACTTCCAGGTGCACTTTCAGTTGTCAGGCGCCCTCTCCCTCTTCATCCTCTTCCTCTTTCTCTTCCTCCTCCTGAAGATGGTACTGTTTCTCCCACACTAGGTTTTGCATAGAACAATGAAAATGTCTTAGTAAAGAACATGAAAATGAAAGAAACATAATCTAAAATTATGAAACATGAATTACATAGATGTGTCTCCAACATTTCCAGGTGTACTTTCAGCTGTCATTCTCCTCTTTTGGCTAGCTGTAGGACCACCTTGGCGATTCTTGGCATTATGACCTAGTTGATGACATTCTGGACACATTCTTTTCTTCCTCACACCAGCCTCATCATATGCTTTGATTCTAGACACTCTTGGTCTACCAAGCTTTCTTCTCAACTTTGGTTTCTTGATTTTGTAGTCAAGCTGAACCCAAGGCCAAAGTTCCTTTGATGTCATGGGAGGGAAAACACCTGCATAAATCAAAGGGCAGCAACATTTGAACATCATGACCACACAAAACAATACAATTCAAATAGCCACACACCTACATAAGTGTTTCTGAACTTCTCAACAGAGAAATAGTCATCAACAAAGTCATCCATAACCACTTCTCTACTTAGAGTTCCAATAAAAGCAAGTGCATGAGTGCAAGGCCTCCCTATGACTTGCCAAGTTCTGCAACTACATGTCTTCTCATCAAGATTCACATCATGCTTAACAGTGGCCACAGTCACTTCAGTTGTCCCATCTCCACATTTTAGCACATCATGATTCTTGATAGCCTTGCTTCGATCATTGAGGTCATTGGCTATAGATGGAATTATCTTGCCATCCATGTTCCTTGCAATCTTGCTTCTCTCAACAAACTTTTCAATGATCATTTCTCGAATCTTATCATGCATGTCAACAATCTGAAATGATTTTGTCTTGGAGACCCAACTATTAAAACACTCGGAGAGATTGTTATTGATGTAATCTACCTTGCAATCCTCTGCAAATTTGCTTCTGCTCCATTTGTATGGATGATTTGTTTTCAACCAAGCAAGTGCAACAGGACACTTCTCTCCTATCTTGTTCATGTGGAAGGTGTACTTGTCAGGCATACAAGTCTTTGCAGCAGCCCACATATTCTGAGAAAACAAAGGTCCAATATAACTCTTCTTCATATTTTTCCATAAGTGCCTCATACACTCTCTATGCTCAACTTACACATTATCCACAACTATCCCTATGCCTTTTCCTACAACACAATGTAAAAAATTGTGAAGAAACAACACAATGAAAAAAATTGTGAAGAAAGAACATAATGAAAAAACTTGGATTTCAGTTTACCTGCATCTATACTAAGAACCAGTCCAGTTGGAGTGCCAATTGCTTTCTTCACATTCTAAATGAACCATGTCTAACTCTCAACTGACTCTGTCTCAATGACTCCATATGCAATAGGAAAAAGTCAATTGTGACCATCTACTGCAACAACAGCTGCTAATTGCCCTCTAGACCGTCCAGTCAAATGTGTGGAGTCCATAGCAAGATAAGGTCTACAGCCCTGCAAAAACCCATCAATGCATGGTTTCAATGCAACAAAGAATCTTGAGAAACAAACATCTCCATTGTGCTCTTCAGTGCCCATCTCAACAACACTACCAGGCATTGCTTTGAGAAGTTCAGCTCTGTAAGTGGGCAATAAGTCATAACTATCATCCCAAGCACCATATATCATGTCAAGAGCCATTTCTTTGCAGACTTTGTGATATGGGACAGTCAACTTGTACTTTTTCTTCAACTCAACTTGCAGTGCTTTAGGTCCCATTGTAGGATCCTGCTTTAACAACTCAACCACCCGTTCAGCTACCCAAATATGTGTGGCCATTGTGTCACCAGACTTGTTCACTGAACCACAATTTGTATGCTTTGGCCCGTTCTTCTTCACCTGCAACATGTGTCAATCACAATTGTTAGCCTTATGTTACATAAAATAAACCAACTATAAATACATGTGTATTCTCATTTACCTTGCAGCCAAAGTATTTTTTTCCTGTACTTGCATAGAACACCCATTGACAACCCTTATCAGCTCTCTTGCATTTGGCTCTAAATCTATACTTTGACTTCTTTATAGTGTAAAAGGCGTAGTCATTCAGGACAGCATGATGAGTAACAGCCGACTTGCACTCATCCACATCTTCAAATACAACCCCCACATCAATAATTGGATCATCAACATCATATGAAAAGACACGATGTCGAGACTTGATCTCAGCAATATATTTATAGGGCTACGTCGAGACTAAGAACTACGATGGTTGCAAAAGACGCCGAGTTATACAAGTTCGGGCCCTCTCGATAAGAGTAAAAACCCTATGTCCTGTGTTCTGTGGCTTGTATTACTTTGTAATTTCCTGTCCCCGATGGAGGGTTCCCTGCCACCTTATATATCCGGTTGGCAGGGGGTACATGAAGAGTCCTACTCATAGTCTACAAGGATTTACATAGAAAGTCTATCTTTAATTTCCTTAATCTCTAAGCCGACTCAATCGATTCCTTTATTGGTGAGGTACCCGGTTGGTTGCCGACTTAGGCATATCTATAGATACCCGGAAGGTAAGTATTCCACACACGGATATAATCATCATCATCTTCATCAATTATTTCAGCATCAGAATCAAAGTCAATGTTACAGCAATCAGAGTTAGAACACTCAGAATCAGAGGACGCAGCCAAGTCTGTGTCATAGCTGCTATCACTAAACACATGCAACTCATCATCATTTGCACTCGTTTTGGGTTTTTTGGTTTTATTGCCACTCAATCTGCTGCTCTCTGTGGGTTTCTCATTGGTAGGGTTGGGTGGGACTGAGGGTGGAGACTGAGATGCCTCCATCACATTATCAATGTTTGTTTCCCTACAAATCAGAACATATAGGGGAAGACTTGCTAGCAATATCAATGAAACATCCTACAATGACACAAATCACGATTCCGGCCAAGGTTTCCTATCCATTTGACAAGTAAAGAAAGGGGAAAAGAGAGAGGAAAGGAATCACAGCTAACATCTTGGTTGAATCAACCTGTTCCTGCTCCATCCCGCGCCTCCTCCCTGCCCCCTGGTCCAGCCCACACCTCCCTATGCCCTGGTCAAGCCCGCACCTCCCTGTTGCCCCAGCCGTGCCAGGTCGAGCCACGCAGCCGCCAGACGCAGGGCGCATCGAGCTGCGCCGTCAGTCACAAGGATGCACCGAGCCGCGCCTCCAGTCGCGGGGATGCGCTGAGCCGCGCCGCACGCACCTCCAGTCGTCGCGCCGTGCCTCCCTACGCCTTGCCGCACCGCCAGCTAGAGCTAGGGTTAGAGTTACGAGCACGAGCTTCGTCCATGGCATGTGAACAAGTCACGAGAGGCAGAGAGAAAGGGCACAGGAGGCAAAGAGGAAGCGCCCCGTTTTCTAATCCCAAATAGAAGGGCACAATGGTCCTTTCCCTTACCTTTTTCTTTCCTCGGATTTATTTTTATTCAAAAAAACTATTCACCCTTACGGACGGGCCGAACCAGGGTCAAACGATGAGTTCTTTTTCAAAAAAGAGGTCAGATGTGCAACCATAAAAAACGGGGTCAACCATGTCTGAAAATCAGGGTCAGATATGCAATTGTCCCTTTGTATTATTAAGGGTTCACATAGGATGCGCCTAGTCTAAAAATCGTTTATATTATTCTCTTGATATTTAGAAAGAATGCGGATTTCATACATCTGTGGGTAGCTACCCACCCTGTTTTGCCTGCCATCGGATCAAAATCTGATGATCACTAGAGTAGGTGTAGCTACTCCACTGGAGGGGGTGTAAACTATGTAAAAAAGCATCAAAGAAGACACTCTTATAAGCAACGATTTTCTAAAATGTGTCTTTAATGACGTATTAGCAACGCATTTAAATAAAAAGCATCGCCAAAAAGTTTCCCCGCACAAGAAGCGTTGCTAAAGTTCTGTTCAAGGCGACGCATCCCAATAAAAAGCGTCGCTAAAGTACCACCCAATATAAGCGACGCATTTTCTTGCTAAGTGTTGCCTATAATGCGCTCATTGGCAATGCATCCCAATGAAAAGCATCGCCTTTATGGCTGTTTTATTGGCAACGCTTTCAGCTGAACTGCGCTGCTATGCAGGTGCTTCATTAGGAACTCTTTTTGAAGTAAATGCGTCGCCTATGAGTTATATGCCTGTCTTGACCAACCTTGTCTCGCGGCGCTATGCAAGTTCTTTGGTTGTCTGCTTGACCGTGGCGCACGACGGCGCTGCCGGGCGTGTGCGCACTCCATTGCACGGAGGCGGTGTAGCCCTCACGCCTCCACCTTCCCCGTGCCCGTGGGGCGCTCCTCCGCCTCCACCTACCACACATCTCTTGCTTCCCGCTGTCGGCCGTAGAGCGTCGTGCGTCCGCTTCCCCCCCCCCCCCCCCCTTGCCATGCGCGCCACGCAAGCCCACGCCAAGATAATCGATGTCAATACCCCATCCTCCACTCCTGGTCAATCTTGTTTGAAATATTTCCTCATGGTGAGCTCCTAAACACTGCATGTTCCTTTGGCGTCCATTACATGTTTGACGTAATGCCACTTTAGTTCAGAACCATTCCTGGTCTTGAAAAGTTGTAGTGATGGTGTGTTTGTCCAATAGTAAGATTGTGAATGCTTCTTAAGATTTCTATGATGCATATTGCCATGTTTGACTTAATGCCACTTCTATTATGCTTAGTGTGTCTTTATGGTGTTGGGGTCTATTTCTTCACTTAAGAGATGACAGGGTGACTTAGTTTGTTTTTTGCAACTATGTAGATGGCGGACAGGAAGTGGATGTATATGGAAAACCGTACTTGTGATGAGTACCTCAAAGGTCTACAATCCTTCACAGTTGCAGCAGAGGCAGATCAGTCAAATCATCATAAGTCTGTCATATGTTGTCCATGCATGGATTGTCAGAATGTGTCAAAGTTCTCGAGTTCAATGTATATTCACGATCACTTAATCATTCAGGGTTTCATGAGTGACTACACATGTTGGAACATGCATGGTGAGGAAGGCCTTAATGATCGAGGCATGCATCTAGGTGATACATCCCAAGGAATCTCTTCTAGTCAGGAAACCATGGGTCAGGATGGTGAGGAAGGACTCTCGGGCAGTCAGGATGATGAGGCACTCCATGACAGTCATAGAGCTAGGCATGATATCAATGAGGATGACCTTGATGATATTGATGATCATTATGTTAATATAGCCAACTAGATGGAGGAAATGGTACGTGATGCCATGGGGTATGATAGGTATACGACTGTGGAGTTGGAGAAACTGAAAAAGTTGGTTACAGATATGCACACTCCACTCTATCCGGGTTATAAAGAGAATTACACAAAACTCTTTACATCACTTAAGCTTCTCCAACTAAAGGCCACCCATCATATGACTGATCACTGCTTCAAGGCTTTGTTAGATCTGTTAAGGGACATGCTGCCAGAGGGGAATGAGATACCCAAGACCACCTATGAGGCCAAGCAGAATATTTGCCCTTTAGGACTAGAGATTGAAAAAATACATGCTTATAAGAATGATTGCATCCTGTTCAGTGGCGACAATGCAGATGCAACCAAATGCCCTAACTGTGGAACCCCTCGGTTCAAATGAAGAACTGATGGGGGTGATGAGTAAAGGAGGCATGGAGCTCCTCAGAAGGTCACATGGTATTTCCCAATAATTCCTTGCCTGAAGTGGTTGTTTGCATCAAGCAAGGATGCACTTCTCTTACATTGGCATAAGAAAGCACGGAAGAAAGATGATTATTTACGGCACCCGGTAGATTCAACTCAGTGCCACATCATTGATCACTTGTATGATGAGTTTGTAGGGGACTCAAGGAATCTACAGTTTGCACTGAGCACGGATGGGATGAACCTGTTCGGCCAGGTGAGTGCCTCACATAGCGTGTGGCCAGTGTTGCTTTCATTCTACAATCTTCCACCATGGCTTTGTAACAGGAGGAAATACATGATGATTCCCGTTCTCATCTTAGGCCCGCAACAACCAGACAATGACATTGATGTGTATCTAAGACCACTTGTAGATGATCTGAAAATGTTGTGACCATTGATGTGTATCTAAGACCACCCTGTTTGATAAGTATATCATGCCTTATTTGCAGTTCCCGGCAAAGATGAAGCCTTTATGGTTTAAGAGGGTCATGAAGACAATAGCCAAGGCTTGTAGATCACACAAAAGCAACCTTGCACGCAACTTTCTTGCAAAAGAACTTGAGCCATTTCAGCAGCACCCGTATATTGAATCTGAAGACTGGAATGAATTCATGCAGTTGAAGCAATCTGAAGATTCCATATTAGCTAGTGAACGGTACAAGATGCTTTGGGAAAAGAATATGCATGATCATAACATGGGTCCAGCTGGGTATGATGGAAAGATACCAGTATGGGAGGAATAGGATAGTTTATTAAGTGTTGAAGGGATTGAGAATCCATGGAAGGCGTACCCTGAAGATCATTTCAGGAATTGGCTACGTGGGAGGAGTAAATTGGAAATCAAAGAAGGTGTTGCTGAGATTAAGTGGCCGAACGCTGCCACTCAGAAAGTGTGTCAAGCTATTAAAGAAAAGCATTCAGCTGTAGAAGTTTTAGGAATTTCTTGGGTTAGGGAGAATGATGCACTAACATCATGTTTGGGCCTTGAACAACCAGGACGTGTACGTGGTGTTTCCATCTACATGGGCTGGAAGCAAGCATGGCCGCAGTTCACTGATATGTACAGGAAGAGGAGAAAGACATGTCCAACAGGAACAGATCTACATACTTTAAAAGATCAACTCAAGGTAGAGGTGGCACAAGATATCATGTCCTATTTTGAAGCAAATGGATTTCAGCTCACACGAGTAAGATCTAGGAATGCAAGCCCAACCGGATGAAAGAGCGGTTGTGCTTCTGCATCGCAGGGTGGAAATGCAGAGAAGAATGCACATGATCAAGTGCAGATGGAGTTAGATCATGAAGCATATGCAAATGATGATGTGCTGCAAATGGACATGGCTCATGAAGCAGATGCAAATGATGTGCTGCAAATGGACATGGAGCACGAATCTGATGCAAATGGTGTAGTGCAAATGGACATGGATCAGAATTCCGATAAGGAGCACATCCTAAGTGCAGAGCTCGATTCTATAGATCTGTTGACCGAGCGTACACCATGTTCACTCATCGGCTTGCTTGGAGGTCATCGAATAGAGGTTGCAAGGGGTCAGGTCTATCCACAGCAAATTGTGCTACATACCATGCCCATTCTCCATAGGAATGCAGTGGTGAAAGTAGAGTTTGTGCATCGCAAGTTTGAGGATTATTTGCTACCCTATCTTGATGACGAGGATACAAACCTTGGACAAGCTATCAATATGAGGATTCAGTGGAGGAGGAAAGATATTGTGTTGATCACTACAACACATCGTGGTGCTTCTGAAAGTGTGGCACAACCCCAGCCTCCACCAAAAGACATCACAAAGAGCTCATCTGGTGCAGTGAAGAGTGCTCCCACCATTCTTTCAAAAGAATGAGTCGTTGTAGGCGGTAACTCCAGTAATAAGGATGATGCCATAAGTGTGCCATAGAGTCAACAAAATGGTGTTGCTGTAGAAAATAATTACTCTGAGAAGGCTGGTGGTTTCAGGTCACAAAAGGAGAAGGTCCTCAAGGCTAGCTCTCAAAAGCTTTTCGGTGACAACATTGCAGAAAAGCAGCAGGGGCTCAAGGCTATCTCTCAAAAGGTTGGCAGTGAGAATGTTGCAGAAAAGAAGGAGCTCAAGGCTAGCTCTGGAAAGGTTATCGGTGACAATATTGCCGAAAAGGAAGGGCCAAGTTCACAGAAGCAGCAGCTCACCAAAATCTCTTAGAAGGTTGTTGGTGCAAGTTCACAGAACCAGCAGCTCACCAAAAGCTCTTAGAAGGTTGCTGGTGCAAATTCACAGAAGCGGCAGCTCAACCAAACCTCCAAAATTGATGTTGCGGTCAAGGAATCAAAGAAAAAAGCAGTAGCCGGTTGGACTGACCCAAACCCTAATTTCATACTTGGGCCGCCAATGCTAACTACTGATGAGCTTGAGAGCATGGGACCTGCAACAGCTGTTCTACATGAGCACGACATGAAAATACCTGTGCCAAAGCTTAGAAATGAGATAGTTATCTCATTTAAGCGAAATCTTTTGTGTTTAGATACAGATTATTTTGTTCTGTTGTTCAGTGATTTGTATGAGCTCCTCAATTTTGATGCATTCGATGTCTCACTTCTATGCTGCTACACACTGTAAGTTTACAAGTTTTCGATCAGTTTCCATGTACAAATTTGCATCTTATTGCATTTTTGTGTATTAGGTGACATGATTACTTATGTGTATTAGGTGCATGGCTATGGAATGTAAAGAAAAGGCCTTGCCTGGTGGCTTCCTTGATCCTGAGTTGATGACGCTTTCTGAAATAAGTGTTGATAAATCCTATGTGACTGATTACATGACGAAGCCCTTCAGACTGCTTGCTAAGAAGGATTGCATCATGTTTGCCCACAACCCCTGTAACCATTGGGTCCTTGTTATAGTCATTCCAAGGTCTAATAAGGTCTTGTATTTGGATTCTCAGAGGTCATCAAAACGTTATCATAGCGACTTGAAGACGGTGATTGATGAGTAAGTTCATCTCCTCCACTTGATGTTTCATGAGTTTGTTCTTTACTGAATTTTAACTTCCTCAACTTGATGTGTTTAGGGCTTTTCTCGTGTACGCCACATCCCGCAACTTGCCCAACACCAAGCTGGTTCATGTGACAAAATTTCCAGTACGTTTTCCTTCCAGATTTATTGTTCTGCCTTGTAGTTCACAACAAGTGTCATTTTTGGAATGCTCATTTTTAGTCTATGTGAACTTAGGTTAGAAAATGAATGACTTATGTTAGGCTCATTTCTAGTCAATGCTCATTTCTAGTCAAAGTGGATGGCCACTTTGTTGTTTTATGTGGCTCTGTCCATGTACATGCTGAGAAATCCCTGTTTGCTATTTTTGTCACTAAAAATGCACATCAAGTATAAACATGGGATTAAGTGTTTATTTTTTTATCCAACTTTTGCAGTGTCATCAGCAACCGGAGGCAGTGTATGTGGCTTCTACACAGCTCATCACATGATGTTAGTGCTTGAGTTGCTGAAACCTGATCAACTTGAGGTAAATCTGTTACTTGAGAACTGATTTAAGTGCCTTGATATAAAATGAAACCATAGTAAAACTAACTATAGTGTGTCATTGGTACTACCATGAATCCTTCTTAACTTTCTTATATTCATGATTGTTGATCCTAATGCTGTAGTTCAGTTTAGTTAGTGAATGATGGCTGCTACCACATGAATTTTTACTAGTTGAATCAACTCCTCTGTAGTTCAGTTTAGTTAGTGAATGATATAGTTTAGTCACAGAAATGAATAACTTCAGTTCAGTTAGAGAATGAAATAGTTTATTCAGAAATGCATAACTTCAGTTCTTTTTTAAAATGGCATAACTTCAGTGCAGTTAAGTAATTTCTTGCATTATAACACCAATTTTTATTTAATTTTCCAACTACACAGGATTTCGAAGTGAAGACTACTCTCCTTGCTCAAAAAGCGCTAGACAACGTTCGAGAGAAGATTGCCTCCTTCATAATGTCCTTAGGTGATTGATAAAAAAGGGCAATTTCACTTTAAAGGATAGGCCCTGCAATGTGTGAACATGAAACCTCTTCCAGGTGCTGCCTTTTGGGGACCTGTGATGTCTCTTAAACCTGTGTTGTAATGTGATGTTTATGCATGTAAACCTTGGCTTGTGATGTTTAAGCCATATGAAACCTGGTTGTTTATGCATGTGAACCTTGGCTTGTGATGTTTATGCCAGTGGACATGAAACCCGTCTTTTTCTGTCTATTTATGCATGTGAACTGTGAGATGTTTGTGTCTTGCTCGTGCCTGTAATGTTTGTATCCTGATAATGCTGCCGAAAAAAACAGAAACCGCGTGATTGTAGACGCGTCTACAGCAGTTATAGGCGACGTTGTTATATCACAGTGCGCCGCTGATCAAACAAACATCGGCGACGCATTTAACCTTCGACGTGTCGCCCATCATTTCAACATAAGCGACGCTTCTTGCGGTACATCGTCACAGATAGATAAAGTACGGGCGACTTTTTTCTAAATAAGTGTCGCTAATGATCCTTATGTAAGCGACGCGTTTCATAATTAAGCATCGCAGATTAATTTATCATTAGCGACGTTTCCTGTATAAAAGCATCGCCAATGGTGGAGTCATTGGCGACGCTTAAATAATGCGTCGCCAATAACTTCTCATTAGTGACGCAAATTCTGAGACGTATAAAAAAAGCGTCACCAATGACTCTAGAAAAGCGTCTCTAATGACTCTTTTCTACATAGTGTTAGTTACCCACCATGTCGTGTCTGTCATCGGATTAAAATCTAACGACCATTAGAGGGGGTGTAGCTACTCCACTAGAGGAGGTGTAGCTACCCATGGGTATACCGAGTTATTTTTGTATTTTTAGAAATGCTTCCGGGTGAACAGGATATAGTAATGTAGGAACAGAACGAGAACACCCAACGACTAAAATATGAAAATTTCTACGGCTACGCAAAACCTCAAATTGCTGATGTAGGCAAATAGAAGGTTGGCAACCAATACATGTCAAAGGTTCTGTCACTGATCCGGATGATTAGAAGGAAGATTAGAGTTAGGGTTTGATTAAGTGCTAGTATGTGTTTGATTGTCTCATGACTTATTACCAAAGAAAAGATTTGGAGAAGGACAGGTTGATCGCGACACTATTATACCTTTCGGCACCATTTCTGCGTCCAAATTAAAATTTTCTGCTGCAAGGAGCTTTCAGAGTCCTCCCCACAAGATGCCAACCTGACAATTCGTATGTCAGCATTGAACCCTCTGTCAATGGCCATATATTTCCTCCTGTAAGAAAATCTTGTGTCTTGTTTGTCATCAAAAGAATAAATCTTAAGTCTGCACATACGTGTAGAATGATAGCGTGATAGGGACTGGACGTCTCGACCAGTCGCTCGCTTGTAGAAGACGACGGCACGCCGAAATGGCACCGTTCATGCGGATGCGGTACGAATCTGCTGCATAAATGGGGCAAATATTTGTTTCCATGCCGGCCGTACTGCAGCGCGAGACAGCGTATCGCCTTCACTGTACAGCAAGTTACACTTGTCCATCGTTGACGTAGACATCCCTCATGACTCATTTCTTTGCAATGATAGTAGTGGTATCCTAACAAGTTTGAGAATCGACTATTCATGCACTCGTACTAATATGGTATTTTTTGTAGCTACTAGTGTAGTAATAACATTTTTGGCAAACTGAGCGAACTTTAGTTTTTATAAGTTCTTCGTAGTGGAATCAATCTAGCGATATTCAAATTACAGACTCGACACGAAATGCATTGACGGTTAATTACTTTTTTAAAATAGAGGTGACGTCATCGTTAGTAGATTTGTGTGACTTGTTAAATATCAAGATAAGTTGATTCAGTCTTTCGAATACGTTGATAAGATTAGAGTATACGCTTGTGAGTATGCGCGTCTGTACTGTGTTTCATGAAGCAAAAACTCTCTCATTTTGTTTTGCGGTACTAGTGGAAAACTAGCCAAGTTAAATCTTGGAGACATTAAATGAAATGTATATATGAAGCACCAATATAATTTCATACCGTATTGCTCAAGCTCAAGAATTTGACCAGAAAGGAGCATTGCAGTTCTTGTACGAGCCGGAAATAAATGTGTCTTTCGCACCACTAAAGCGGGTTCGAAGAAGAAAACAAAAGACACAGTGAAATCTTCATGATTCTCTCTTCCATTCCATCTGACCATCTGCCACCTGGAAAATACAGCAGTTCTCCATGACAAAAAAAAAAATTGCCATTAGCAGCACGCTCGCCTGCACGACCGGAGTTTGCGCCAGTATCGTCACCGCGAAACTTCCGCTTCTGAGACGGCCGCGCATGGGTCCCTGTGTGGTGGTGTAAGAATCTCGGACGCAACCACAGCGCGGCAGACATGCTCACTTTCGTCAGGGTCGCGCTCACGCTTCGTGTGCCGCGCCGAGGACTAGGACGAGGAGGAGGCCGGTGACAAAAGAGAAGGCGGTGCCAGTTCTTGGGGCTCTGTTCCCGGGTCTTGTTGGTCCAGCGTTTCGGCGCGGTTGTTGGCTGCGGCTTCGTCCTCGCAAGCCGCGGGATTCCGGTGGAGGTGAGTTCGCCTAGGTCCTCCTGTTTCACGGGGGAAGATCTGGCTACCGTTCTTTTCAGTTTGTTTGATTGTTTAAATTCTCCCTTTCTGTTATTGGGGATTTGGCTCTGCTCCTCTCTTTTTTATTGTTTGTTGTTTCCCTTTTTCCTCATTTCCTTGTCGGCGATTTATTCATGATGGCTTCTTGGTGAGTTGGGTTTATATGTATCTACTAGTAGCCAATTGGTGTAATTTGGGTTTCAATCTACGGGTTTGGGTGTCTGGGTGATAATGGTTTCTCGCTGTTTGTTCAAAGGGGCTTCGATTACGGTGATGAGTTGTCAGAAACAGATGCATTGGATTGAATGAAGTTTTGTTTGATCAAAGGGGCTTCGTTTACGGTGATGAATTGTCAGAAACAGAGGCATTGGATTGAATGAAGTTCGTGTTCTTGGAAGTTTCACTTTGGTCTTGCCTGTACTAATAGTTGAATTGATAGGCTGAACTCTTGTTCCTCTTCCGGTTTCCACTTTTCCAGTAATCATCGACTGCTCCATAGGCGGCTGAGCAGAGAGATAAATCAGGTGGAGTGGAAGGAGGAGCACAAGCATCGGCATTGGGTCGACCAGTGTAGAAGCCGCCGGGGATGGATCGCCGGAGCTGGCTGTGGCGGCGGAAGTCGACGGACAAGAGCTCCGCCGAGACCGAGACCTCCGCCTCCTCTGCATCCGAGAGGTTCACTGATGAACAGGTGAGCGGATTCAATAATTGGAGGAAAAAAAAAACATCCTTTTCGTTCTATTGCAGTTTCGATTATAGGGAGTAGAATGCAGATAAGTTCATCATTTATCTGCTCATTTCCATAATCCTGCACTTCCACAATGTCACACTCAACCTAGAAGCGTAAGAACACACATTCTTCCATGTTTACGGCACGTTTAGTCAACTCTGATGACGAGGTCGGGGAGAAGAGAGAAGTAAATCAACAAACAGTACAAGTCGTGACACTGAAGAATAGTAATCCCTCTGGCATGATGAGTGCACCGCAAGCAAGAATTGCTCATCAGCGATCCATTTGACTTTGTGAGCCCTGCCTGCCTGCAATCCTTCACTTAACAGGTCACGTAGCATGTGCAGTGCAGTGCACAGGCCATATGATACGGGCGAACATGTGAGGTTTCATCCTGTGCCAGATCTGTAGGCCTCTAATCTTGGTAACCTATCGCCAATTTGCAACACGATCTATTCAAATTTTTTGAAAGCTCTGATAGCATCAGCGTCAGACCGGGATCTCCGACGACTCGTCATGCTCATCCGGACAAAGGCCTTGCTGTTCCTCACTCCTTCACTATTCTGTATCGGTTTAGCTTTAGCCTTTGGCAATAAACAGTATGAATGCGCAAATACGGCGAATACCTCCAAATAGCGAGCAATCATTTTAGCAAACACACACACCACTCATATGGATCCCACTCATATACGCACCCACATAGCATTGAGGGGCAGGCAGAAAGATTCAGTATTTCCACCAGCTTGGTGTGAGAAGCAACGGCATGCCCCATTTGTTTTTCATTTTTTTTCATAGCTCTGCAGCAGTTCCAGCAGGAGTAGGACACACTAATTGGGGTAGATAAGAGAATGAGACTGGTCCTGGATGTTTCTATACCAGGAAGGCTAACAGTCGCAAGCCCAACCTGACCACTGCATACCCTGTCCCTCCATGGACGATGAAGAATGTGGGTGTTAGTTGGGACTAGCTTTTCTCTGACAACATCATGGCTGCTTGGCCAGCATGCATTTGTTCGGTTGGCCGTTCCATGTGCTGCTATATCTGCACTGCAGCGCCGCCTTTGGCCCAACCCAAATGGCTCTTCATGTTGTGTTGCTGGCACGGAGCAATCAAGATGCCCCCCCTCATCCCCCTGTCTTCCAGCTCTGGTCCTACGCTGCCATTGCTTGTGATCTTTGACCGAACGAAGCTGCCCCCCTCCATGTACTATGCATGCACAGTTGGCTGGGAATGCATGATGCCTGATGCAATAGTTAAATGGAGGTGCCACGTATCCTACGATGTAGAAGTTATTCCAAGATTTACTGGGGATTTATGGGTTAGTACTGAACTGAAACTTTTCGGAGCCTTTAGGCATTAAGAATGGTGCTTTTGGGAACATTACTATCATAATTGGAGGATAACATGGTCTCACAAAAGTACCATGTCGCCCATATCAAAATGTCATGCCCTAATGTCTGATAGGACCGTGCTTAGTACCTTGACAGCGATTCTGCCAAATTGTCCAATGCGTTCGGTATAACCTCCTTATTGCACTGCTGATACTTCAAATCTCCAACCATATTACTGTTACACTAGCCTCCGTGCATGAAATTATTTCAAGTTTACATGAAAAAAAGAACTCGGAACAGTCACCTTTGCCTAGTTAGGATACAAATGAGGCAGTTAATCTGTAGGATGTTTGACAGTTTGGGTTCTTGATCATTAGGATACTGCCAGGAGTTCTCCGAAATCGACTCAATCACCAGAGATCTTATCGAAGGAATTAGAGGACGACAGCGATGTGAAGGTGAAGGTATTGAGCGAGAGGCTGTCATCTGCAGTTCAGGATATCCGTGCAAAGGATGATCTCGTGAAGCAGCATTCCAAGGTTGCAGAGGAAGCTGTTCTAGGTATGATCTTACTACATAAGAGTGAATAGGATTAGTATCTGACCAAAAGGTTGAGAAAGTTCTTACTATAATTTCTTTGTTAGTCACAACTGTAAATTAGACCTGTTTGAGCTTCATTAATCAGTTTCATGGCCAAGTTATTATGAAGCAGCAGCATTTCTGCTGTCTTGTTTGGGTATAACTCACAAGTCAAATATGCTTTTGCATGACAAAAACCTGTGTTCTATGTTAGGATGGGAGAAAGCCGAGAAGGAGATCGCGTCACTGAAAATGCAGCTGAGTGCGGCAGCTTCCAAGAACACCGCCCTCGAGGACCGGCTAATCCACCTCGACGGCGCCCTCAAGGAATGCGTCCGTCAGCTCCGGCGCGCCAAGGAAGAGCAGGACCAAACGGTGCAGGACGCGTTGGCGAAGCAAGCACGGCAATGGGAGTCCGAGAAGACGGAGCTCGAGCTGCACGTAGTCGAGCTCACGGCGAGGCTGGAAGCCAAGTCAGAGCGCTCGGTTGCCTCTGACGGCGACTCCGGCGGCTCGAGGCAGGCCGCCGCCCTGGAGAAGGAGAACTCGGCGCTGAAGGCGCAGCTGCGCGCCAAGACGGAGGAGCTGGAGCTCAGGACCATAGAGAAGGAGCTCAACAGGCGGGCCGCGGAAACGGCGAGCAAGCAGCAGCTAGAGAGCATCAGGAAGGTGGCCAAGCTCGAAGCAGAGTGCAGAAGGCTGCAGGTGAGAGAGATGGGAACCATGGGAATTGGGATCATTTCCCTTGTGTTAGCAGCAACTTGCTCATATCATCGAAAACAACTCTGAAGGCTGAACATTTTTTGTTCTGCAAATGTTTCCGGCAGGCGGCGGCAAGGCGACCATCCTTCAACGCCGAGCTCCAGCGCACCCCGAGCTCGGTCTGCACTGAGTCGGTGACAGACTGCCAGTCGGACTGCTCGGATTCATGCGTGTTGGCTCTGATCACTGAGCTTGACCAATGCAAGAACGACAAGGGCAACGCGAGCACGAGGAGCTCAAGCCTCGCGACCATGGACATCGGCGTCATGGACGACTTCCTCGAGATGGAGAAGCTGGCCTCCGCAAACAGCGCCCCTTCAAAAGCCGAAGCCGAAGACCCCAGCGCGCAGCTGGTGAAGCTAGAGGAGAAGGCCAAGAAGCTGGCAGCCGAGAAGGCCGACAGGGAGAAGGCGCTGCACGAGGCTCAGCGGGAAACGAGGTCCTTCCGCCACCGGGCAATGGTAGCAGAGGAGAAATCAGCAGAGCTGCAGAGGCAGCTGAACCTTGCCAATGGCGAGAAGCATGCCCTGTTGGCCGAAACGGAAGCCGCCGAGGCCAAGAGAAGAGAGCTTGCGGGGAAACTTGAGCTTGCCCGTGCCGAGATCGCGAGCTTGCTGGACAAGGAGCGCATCCTGGAGGAACGGGTCGAGTCCGAGAAGACGCTGACACTGGAGCTCGCAGCTAAGTACCAAGATATGGAAGCATTGGGAGCAGAGAAGAAAGAGCTGAGCGCTCAGTTAGAGACGTCACGATCTGAAGCCAAGAAGTTGAGTGATAAGATCGCCATGTTAGAGAGGAAATTGGAGGTGGAGAAGGCCTTGTCGATTAGGCTAGCCACGAAATGCCATGGCATCGATGCTCTGGAGGTGAAGAAGAAGGGTGTAGAGATCGAGTTGGAGTCGGCACGCGGGGAAATAGCGTCATTGCAGAAGAAACTGAGTAGCCTGGAACTGAAAGTTCAGGAAGAGATGGCATCATCTACTGAGCTTGCGACACGGTGCCAAAATTTGGAGGCACGCTGTAAGCAGGCAGAGGAGCTTAAATCTCAAATGGAATCTGCACGTTCAAAGGTTGTTGAGCTGAATGAGAAGGTTAAAATGCTGGAGGATACAATTGAGAAAAATATGCCACTGACTAAAGAATTGGAATCTCAACTTGAGGCTAAAAGAGCAGAAATCGGTAGCCTGAAGGAGAATGTCAGCTTGTTAGAAAAGAAGCTGGAGAGGCAGAAGAACTTATCGGCAGCATACATGTCAGCACTGGGTGCTTCTGAAGAAGAGAAGAACAAACTGACAAGTCAGTTTCAACTGAAACAGAAAGAAGTCGAGGAATTGCACCAAAAGATGAGTTTGCGGGAGGAAAATAATAAGAAAGAGAAAGAACAATTATTAGAATTTGCAGCCAAATGTCACAAGATGGAGGAACAATTGTCCAGCACATCTCTTGGTCACCAATCAGTGAAGCCTGTGGCGATCAAAGATCTTAAGGTCAGAAAGGTGATTCAAACATAACCAATTGGCATTTCATCACATTTATTTTATCTTGCTATCTATAGAAACAAATTCTGTGGTAGTAAATGGTCTCAGGAAACTAAACCGCTTTTGCAGGAGAAAGAGCTAGCCAAGGCTGCAGGGAAACTGGCAGACTGCCAGAAGACAATAGCTTCTCTTAGTACCAAACTGAAATCCTTGGCAGATTTTGACGACTTCCTCACCGCAACAGAGGACGAAGGCACCTCAGTTGACGTCTGGGATGATGACCTCAAAATGCTCCATCAAGCAAATTATCCTGCGCATATTGGTTGTTTGGCAGTCACATGATCAGCAAACCAAAAAAAAATGATCCGGCTTTCGCATGATTCTTGTGATGAGATTGCCAAGATCTT
Source organism: Eleusine indica (assembly GCA_030378355.1). Lineage (NCBI taxonomy): Eukaryota > Viridiplantae > Streptophyta > Magnoliopsida > Poales > Poaceae > Eleusine > Eleusine indica. The sequence continues at coordinate 36,389,012 of CM059500.1, forward strand.
CCCCCACATGCCGCATAGAGATAAGTTAATAGTATATATAGGTATAAAAAAGTGTTCATATGGAAGATATTATAGAGTTGGTGAAAATGCCTTAAGGGAACTCATATTAAAGATTATCTTGTTTTCTGTGTCCCATAGAAATGGGCTTGTTCCCAACTTGTTTTACATCTTGGTTGTTTTTTCTTCAGAGAAAAAATTCAATATAGACTGGCACTACAATCAATGCCATAAACGTTCAATACAATCTTAACCATCCTCACGGCCAGAAAATGCATGTTGTGAGAAACAGGAACAGCCCATGCCAACACTGGTGCCAAAGTCGATTCAGGTTTCCATCAGCACCTTGCTGGCGACTCAAATCATTCTCCTTTTTTTTTCTTTCCTAATATCAATCAGGACTGTCGTTGCCTAAACTGAACCATGCACTTGATAAGAAACTTTTCCTTCTATCGTGGGAGCCAAATGGTAGGAGCCAGTAGAGAAAGATTTTAATAGGCATCGAGCAGGTGAAGCCAAATCGGGCATCTGCCACCATTGAATTTTGAATTTACAAGTTTATCACGAGAGAAATGCTAATGGAACGCATGATATTTCACTTGTTAGGTGCATTTAGCATGGGCAACTAATTTCTTTAATGAGCATTTGGCGTGGCCAATAATTTCTTGAATTCAAAGTGTATTCAAACGGCACAAATTCTTACACAAACTAATATAAAGATGCAATTAGACAATTTCGTGGCAAGCTGAGAAGTACATGCTTTCATAATTCCTTCTCCAATACTCACAAAACTTAGTGCCATAAAATGAACGGCGAGCTCCCTTACACGCAATTTCAGAAGAATATAAGATACTGTCCAAATAAACTGACACAATGTGGCATAATTCTACAAAATAGAGTAAAAGATAGGAGCAAAGATCAATGGTACTTGTCCTAGGCAACTTGTTGTTTCTTGCTCTTCTTTTTAAGGCTTTTGCTTCTTTCTCCAGATTTCTTTCTCTTGGGGGTGTACATTTCAGCTTCACTGTCGTCATGTTTAACCTCTTCACCCTGCTTCTCCTCTTCAATAGTTCTACTCTTCTTTTTCTTCTTCTCTTTTCTAACTTCAGCCTGAACCTCCACCGAAGGCTCTGGCTGCTTGGACTTTGTCTCCCCAGGTTCTGGGACAATAAGAACAGTGTTAGTACTGGAATTTGGCACCCACTGCCCGATGCCATGTCAGTCGGATCTACAGAGTTAAGGTTGCAACGAAAGAGGAAGTGATCTTCTTGTAAACACTAAATTACCCAGGATATGTAGCTGACAAGATACATACTCCCTCCATTCTTAAATTATTATCGCCATTAACCTTTTTAGTAACTTTAGACCATGTCTTATTGAAAAAAGTTTTAAAAAAAATCATATACTTTGTTATGACTTGAAACATAACTTATAATTTTGCATATTTAAAGTTTTAAACTAATATTTTGAATAAGACAAATGATCAACCATAACTCAAAAAGTCAATGGCGACAACAATTTAAAAACAGAGTGATGTTCAAAATACTCAAAACCCAACAATCATATTGGAAAAAACTAGAGTACCAAGCACATGAAGAGAAACCACAACTGTTGAGAATAGTAGAATACACACCTTCAATTGAGAAATGTGAATCAATAACCACAGTAGTAAGGTGCTGCTTGAGAAAGACCTGCATACGAAAACACCCAACAACAAGTTAATCATGAATACAACTCACCACGTGTACAAGAAGTTTGAAATTTGCATTAATAGTAAGAAAATTTGAAACAAAAGTAATAAAAGCTAATATCATAACATGTAAAATGGCCAACTAGTTACCCCCATTTTGATATAATGGGGCCCAAATTTATTCACAGTGCAGTAAAGGAAACAGATTCCAAGAGTTTTCTTTTATGAAAACAGCTCTTAAACATACCGCAGAGAGCAGCTGTCTTGTGTTTGTGTCCCAGATACGCAAATAACTGTCCAGTCCTGAAAGGGTGGATAATGTCTTTATTCAATGCCAGCAAGTCCCAAAAACAATGACTACTGGATATGAACATTAATACTTAATATAATATAACACAATAACATATTGCAACAGTAATAAAAAATATAAACAAAAGTCCAAAATATGTGACAATAATTTGATTGTTCAAATTAAATCTGTAATTAGCTATCTGGAACCTTGAAGTGAAATAGAGGCAACCCAAAAAAGAGAAGAAAACATCTCCTGAAATACTCACCACAAGAAGCAATCAAAGGTAGCTCTGGATGCCTAACTATTGATCTAATACTTCCACTGCATTTGCCAATATAGCATCCCAATAATTTACCTGGAAAAAAGGGAAGGGATAAGTTAATATACAATCATAGCAATCAGAGTTGTCAAATTGGGTCACCATGGATCGCATGTGTGATTCTTTCAACAATAGAAACATGATGATATATACTGTTGGAAAATCGGTGTCCCCAATGTTTTTAAAGCGCTAAGCGCTGAACGATCGCCAGTGCACCGTTCAGCCGCCTAGTCGATCTGAGCGGACGACTAGGGGCGATTAGGCGGCTGAACGGTGGACTCTAGGCGTCCTAGTCGTCCAGACCACCCAGCCCCTAGGCGATATATATATATACACACACACTTATATAGTAGTATTTCTTAAGTAAATTTCAGTTGAAAAAACACATAGAAGTGCAATTTAGTTACCTGTTTGAAGTGCTGGCAAACGAATTGATTCACCTTGCCAATTTATAACCGGACCTCCCTAAAACCTAATCAAATCCTGGCCCCACTTGCCAATTTGAAACAACTCATGCACGTTCAAATCGCACGATTAGGCACGCCCAATCGTCCGCTAAACGGACGCCCAGAATCCTGGGCGGGCAGAGCGCTTCGGTGTGCCTGAACAGGCTCACCCGAGCGTTTTCTCGCCTAATCGACGCCTAGGCATGCCTAATCGGACGCTCAGAAAACAGAGGGTGTCCCTAGACTAACACCAACTTCTGAGAAGTGACACCAAACTGGTGTGATACCACTTCTTCCGTGGACCCAAATCCGATACTCCAATCTACAACGAGGAGACCTTCGCTATACTATACTAACTTAGGACACGCACTCTCTACAAAAAGAGCTCAACCTTTATTCACAACACACACTTGATACACGTACACACTTTTGGTAGGTGGCTACCTATGACTCAACATGACACCTACACACTAGCACACCATGGCAACCTTGCCATGCTACCTAAGACTAAGGCACTTCAAGTCATGGCACCTTAGGGGTGGGGAGGCAGCCCTATTTATACTTGTACATGGTCACTAGGATGTTGCCACATGGCAACATTCCACACTCTTCTAACATAAATATCCTAGCTCTAGAATATTCTCATCCCTATCTAATATCTAGATATTTCTTACCATACATAAATATCTAGGTTCTACACCCTTCTATACTTTGCCATGAAGAAATAGTTCTAGACTCTTCCATGGCAAATATCTTCTCTCTTCTCTTGTGATCTCCCAAATATTCTAAAATGTTCCAAGTATGCAGTGTAATAATTCAACACTCCCCCTCAATGCATACTTGCTTGGATCTTCTGCGCTCTGCCATTGCGGGCTTTCTCCTTCTCTTGTCTTTGTGGAGAGGACACCGGACCACTCTTCATCTTGAGCTCTTCATTTTTCTCACTATTGTGTAACTCTTCTTTCTTCTTTGATCTTCTCCAGGCTTGCCCTTTGGCAACTTCTTTATATGGAGGCAAAGTAACTTGAGCAGCGGTGGTCACGTACCTTTCATTTGGTTTCTTTCTCATCCTCCAATTTTTGTTACTTGCTTCTTGAGTTTTCTTCACTGCACAATGCACTTGTGTGTCTTCTTGAGCAGCTAGTGCTCCATCAATAACCTCAACATTCTCTTGTACCTCTTTATCCTCTTGATATAAAGGCTCTATCTCATACTCAACATCCTCTTCGTCATTGGGTAGAGCCTCCCAGTCTTCATCTCTAGCATTCTCAAATACTAGATCATTAGAAAGATTTGGATCTCTTACCTCTATGGAGAAGCCTTCCTCCATGTCCCACTCTTCCTCTTCTTCTACTTCATCTTTGTCGGATGATGGAGTGTTACTTGTAGTCAAGTCCTCCACAAAGTAAGCTTCATCATCCTCTATGGTGATGCCTGTTATGCATCCCATTCTTCTTCACTAAGATACCCACTTACTACCACATCCTTAGTAGTAACCATATTTCCTTCTGAGTGCTTTCGTGGACTCTCACAGTCCCTAGCAAGATGTCCCTTCTTGCCACAATTAAAGCACTCACCTCTCTTTCTTCTTCTCTCCATCAAATCTTGTTGATCTTCGTCTTCACTCTCTTGTTGAGCTCCCTCTGAGTAGCTGCTCTTCTTTGGGCAACATCTACCACCTCTCGTCCACTCCTTCGCCTCTCCTTGGCCTCTTGGGGGACCCTTCTTCCTGATGAAAAGCGCCTCCTCTTCATCATTCTCGTTCAAGGTGATGCTGCCCATTTGCTTGGCTAATGCCTCTTGATTAGCCAACAAATTCTCCAACTCCACTAGGGTCGACTGCATTGGCCAACACCTCACCGCAGCAATAAACCCATTGTACTCAGGTCTAAGGCCATGGATGATAATCCTCTTCATCCGAGCCTCACTGACCTTCTCCTCCAGGTCAAGTTGAGATATCTCACGACAAATATTTTTCACCTTTGTAAAGTATTGACTAATACTCAAAGAGCCTTGTGAGATACCTACGAGCTCATTCTCTAGGAGCTGGAGTCACGCCTCGTTCTTCTTGCAGAACAGCTTTGCTAGTGTCTCCCAAGCCTCCTTCGACGTCTCTGCATCTCGGATATGCTCCACTAGGTCCTCCTCGATCGTCGTCTTCAACACAAACATAGCCTTGCCTGCCTTGATTCGCCATTTTCACAAGGAACTCTCTCTCGTCGGAGGATCTGTCATGGTGCCAGCAACGACCTCCCATAGATCTTGCCCCTACAAGTAAGACTCTATGCAGGTCCGTCTTAGCCATAGTTGTGGCAATTGAGCCTCTTCATGCCACTGCCCACGCTCAAGAAATCTGCCATCTCCACTGACGCTCTGCGTCAACTACACTTGGTCCAAGACCAGTGCTCTTCACAGTCCCAGACTGTGATCTTTGGCAAACTCTCCTCTAGCGCCTCTCAGTGCCACACCAAGCAACGTAAGCGTCTTGCGCTTACCGACTGCACCGACCAACATAAGTGCCCTGCACTTACAACAGATTCCTCCCTCTATTGGCAGTCTTGGACCAACCTTGCATTGATACCACTTGTTAGATGTTGATGACCCAAATACCCACTATGAGGACCTATACCTATGCTAAACCAACTCTCAGGTGGGTTAGCCTCTTTAGGTTCTAGATACTTAGTGTCAGGTCCTTGGTGAGTAAGCCGCCTTCTTAGCTTCCGGGTGGCAGTGCCAACTTACAGATGAAGCTTGCTTCCGGGTGGCAGAGCCAACCTTCAGATGAAGCACAGACCCTTGTAATCCTAGGTGGCAGAGCCAACCTTCAGACAGATCACAACTTAACTAATGCACTAAGTACTAAAAACTATAAGGCTGAACCAGGAGACTTTAACTTACAAGGAAACACTCTTTTATTAACCACACAACTATTACACAAGGGAGTACACAATTCTTTTTAGGTGGCTGTCCTACTACTCTCACTTCTCTTACTCTCCTCTTCCTAGCACTCCCTACTACTCCCATGCTCATGGATGGATGGCATGGCAAGGGGGGGGGGGGGGAGGGGTTGGCTCCTCTATTTATAGACCTAGGTGAGCCGTGGCACTATGACAAGTGTCCATGCTCTAGAACATTACAAGAAAATATCTAGATTCTACACTATTCTAAACTTGCCATGATATTAGCTCTAGAACACTCCTAATAGAAATATCTAGGTTCATGAATAAGAGAGAAGATTCCGGAAGTTTGCATTGCTATGTTTCAACATATACATATACACTACCTCTGGTTTTTTTATCGATGACATTAGGACAACACTTCTAGTTCATATATGAACCAAAAAAGTTGTCCTAATGACGACAAGTAGAAACCGGAGGGAGTATATCATAATGACCCAAACATAAGATGGAAAATGCTGTTTAAATGATGCATTCCTGATACAGACAACCTATTGCTTATTTAAGTCTCCAATTTAACATAGTGTTAGACAAACAAACCAAAGTTCAGAAAGTCTATCCAACATGTGTACAATGTATATTTTATTTGTAGGTCAACATTGCAGTTTTGATTGTAATATATCACTTAGCCACGACCACCAGCAATCTGAGGTACACCAACATACCAATATAGGTCACAACAACATATTGCATGGAACAATTGCTACTGGGGTAGACAGGTGGATTTAACTTTCTGGAAACAATTGAGTAGAAAATATTTATACACCATCAAAAGCTAGTTACCAAAAAAAATCCAAATTTTCAATCCAGTGAGCAGTAAGCAGAAGCTGATGACAGATACAATCTTACCATACCTGTTCTCATGTCATAGGAAGCAAGGTCTCCTGTTCCTGTACCAATGTAGACATTATATCCATTTGGATCTGCAGCAACTGCCTTGATTGGTGACTCCCTAAAATCAACTGAAATGGCAGGTCGCCTTTGCAAAGCAGTATCATACAAGCGGACCTGTAAAAAAATAAAAATCATTCAGATGGAAAATTTAATAAGAATCATAGACAATGTAACATAAAGATAAAGAGAAAAGCCAATGGCTTTATAAGAACAAGCCTTGCTAACCTAGTACTCTGCAAACATAAACATTTCGTCTGTCAATGTGCTGTAAGAAATCTAACACATTAATAGGAGCCTTAGTGGCACTTCTGTACATTGCGATGGTATGTTATATGTTACTCTTACTCCAACATTGGACTTGCAGTGAGTACACTATCACTAAATGTATGTTGGGTCTGTCTTGAACCTAGAGTGGGGGTGACTTGAAGGAAGTTTTCAAACAAGTTTTTAGATTAGCAAGAATAGAACAGCATAACATTTCCAAAAACAGCATGGATTTAAATGAACCCATAAGAAAGCAATCAGCAGAAGCTAGCATTCTTGGCCCAAGCATTGGGTCATTTAAACAGGAGCTGATCTTAACTTGGTTGAGTGTGGATGTACACAGAAACCCTCTTTGTTTTTTAATATAAATTTAGGTGCCAATTTTTCTTTAAAGTCACCTAGTTCCTCCTATGCTGGTTGAGATTTTTTTTTTTTGACATTTTACACAACCCACTCAATCAAAACATAGTAATAAAACATTGATTTTGTATAAAAGAAATTATGTGGGAGCGTTTCATGGTATAATATGCATACGAGCATTTAAGCTTGGATTACCTGATGATCATTTGTGCATGCTACAAATTTACGATGATCATCCTTGCACAAGAAAGTTCCAGCAGTGAACCAAGGTCGAGTGAATATACCAAGGTTATTATTAGGTCGCGGCTTCATGCAAAACAAAGAAAATTAATCATTATAATAAAATGAAGTTTTGCTTTTGCTATCTTAATATCAGTGTTAACAAGCCAATGAGTACTTACAGATTTAGCAGACCATATCTTAGTACAAGATGTGATATCCCACAAGTTCACTTCTATACCTTTCCTACAACAAAAGGATACTATTAATTACAGGCCTTAAAAAATGCATAGATTGGCTTATCTCGGACAGTTAAAATAGCAAACAAAAGCAATAAAGCTCAACCACAATTTAGTTTTTCATAACTCACCCTCCAAACATCGCATAGGTTTCACCATGATCCACAGAACAAAATTGCACATTGCCCCCGCTGCAAACATCCCACGTGCTTGAAGGACCAGCATCTGCACCAGAAGAATCGTTTTCTTTTGCAACAGACCTCGTATACACTTTCCCTTTCTCCGTGCAGGCAATGAATGTACCTAACCTGCTATGTGCAATGAGGTCAACATAAATTTGTCACCATAGGATAGAATTAAAATGAAATCAGATGGTTAGCTGCGAAATGAGACACTACATCGAATCTGAAGTCTGTCTTGTGAAAAGATGCAGTGCGGCAAAAGGGTCAGAATCATTTGCCTCCGGCCCCACGGTCTTGACAGCAGCCAGAGAATCCCCATTCAAAGGATTCAGCAACTCAACCTGCACGAAATCATAGAAAATCAGACACCCATTGCGGCACGGCCAAAGGTAAACGCCTCAATTCCAACAAGAAGCGAGAGGCAGCTACTCACCACGCCATTCTTCCTCGCCACCGCCAAGACCTGCAGAATAGCAAATCATAACGCGAATTAGAGCCACGCCTGGATGACTATGATCGATTCTGGCAAAAAAAAAAAAAAAAAAAAAAAAAAAAAAAAAAAAAAACTCAAACGGTTAGGAGGGGAGGGCTCACAGGGTCGGCGGCGCGGTCGGCGAGTGAGGCGGCAACGATGGCGCGGGAGGCGTCGGGAGCACCCCACGTCTCGACGACCTTGGCGACGCCTGCCGGCTTCGCTCGAGCCTCGACGACTGCACCACAAAAGAAACGGGAGAGTCAGCGCAATGTCGCGTGCAGAGGAGCGGCGGCGGAAGGAGGGTCGCGTGGCGGGCGGTACCTTTGACGAGACCGAGGATGTCGGTAGTGAGGGCGCGCAGCGGCGGGCAGCCGGGGCTCTCCACCGCGGTGGTCCGCGGCATCTTTCGCTTCGGCTCGTCGGCTGGGAGGAATGGGGGACCGGAGCCGGCGGGGTAAGGGCCGAAGGGGAGGCGGCAGACGCCTGTCTGTCTCTTGTTTGTTAGGGTTTTGCAACGCAGCAGCCGGGTCGAGCGCGAGCGTGGGTTTTGGGGCCGCGGTGCGGTGGTGTGTTTCACTGTTTCGGGCCGGGGAAGAAGCCACATGGGTAGAAACATTTGCCGATAGGGGAAAAGGCAGCAAGGGCCTGGCTGGTTTTTTTTTTTTTTTGATTCAGGGCCTGGCTAGGTTGACCTGTCAGTCGTATTGCCACCGTTTCCTAAGCAGAAAACTCTATATAAGAAAGCGGTTTTATCCTGCTCTCTTTGTTTCAAAATTATTATTATTATTGACTTTATTTTGTTATTATTGATAATTTGTCTTATTTAAAAAAAATTTAAAAATATCATATATTATTTATTTATTTATTTATTTTATTATCAGATAAAAATTAAATATAATTTATAATTTTTTATATTTAAATAAATATTTTAAATAAGATGAATGATAAAAGTTAACGAAAAAGTTATTGACGATATTTAAAACGAAGGGAGTATTACAAAGCGAATCCTATGTGTCATATGTCATGTCATCTTCTTCTGTTTTTTCGTCTATTTTTGCTACAAAGTCAATTTCTGTTTTGAAGAAGAGAAAGAGAACACCCACGACACATGAGGCGAGGAGAGCGGTGCATCACCGAGAAACTCCTGAGATGAAGTAGAAAATCTTCTGAGCAAAAACCATAATCAAGCTAGTGTTCACATAACCGACCGGGTCGAGAATACCGGTCGAGCCTGTTTCACCGGTTAACCGGTATAACTGACCGGTTAGTCGGACAAAAGGCATTTTGGTTGGTGCACGGTCAATGGCCGGTTAACCGGCCGGTTATTCCGGTTAGCCACTCGGTTAGATCGATTTTAGTTATATATTTTGAATATAGTTTTTAAATTCAAAAATATTGATTTTTGAGACCGGTTAACCAATCAGTTATTCCGGTTAACCAATCGGTTACATCGGTTTCGTTCGATTTAAAAAAATTTAAATTTTAAAAAAATTAAACCAGAGATTAACTGACCGACTGGGGTAACCGGCCCGGACCGGTTTTCCGGTTAACTCCGGTTGTTTCAACCATGAATCAAACTCACGACGGATGGGAACGCCATGAAAGCGCACTCGTAGATGCCATCTAGCGCATCGAACGCCCCGCAACAGAGTAGCATCTCATCTGCATTCTCCACAGTTCCACTGCAGCTGCAGGGTTTGCAGCACCGTGGGTATCTGAGCAAAGAAGGGGAAAAGCGAACATGACTCGCCGGCAGGTCGACGATCCTGTACGCGGTGTCCTCCATGCATGCTAACAACGGGCGACGAGGCCGGAAGTCGAGCTAGCTAGTCGCGCGCGCGTGCTTGGCAGGATGCGGCGGCTGGGACAGGGCGTGCTCGATAACGCGGAGAAAACGACACCACGGCCTGACGCGTTGCCGAGGCTGAGCACACCGGGCTGGAGAAAATGAGTCCATGCTTTATTCAGAGCCTTTAACAAACAAAAATGTGATACATGCATTGATCCCCTTCGTGGGTTTGTTTCAAATTAAAAGATTATAACAAATATTAAAGATTAATCCAACAGCGGAAAGCACAGAACCGTTTAACACAATAACAGTTGTACAGTTTGAAGTCATGTAGTTTTCGGATTTGCTAGCACATAAACTTCACGACGATGCAGGATATATCATCTTTGCTCTTCCTGGTCACTGCCTGCTCGGTCAGGTGTTTCGCGGCTGCCTGTGGGTCCTTGATGTCCTTGATCTCATCGGCAGCCTCTTGGTTGGACATGACCTGAATATGTGCAACAAACTCATGCAACTCATAACAGAGCCAAACAAACTATTACGTAATTAACATAATCCACAATAAAATGAACATATGGGTACGTGAGTTCCTGTGTAAATATTACTGAATAGGACGAATCAACGTTTTGTGCATATCAGCTAACCTCATAAGTTTCCTTTTATTTTCTTGATACTAATCCCATCCAGATAATGTTCATAATCAAATTACACCTCATATGTTTACAGTTCAGGGCAAGGGCATGTTTCAATTTGTTAAGCTTAGGTATTGAAATACACCATGCTGTGAAGCAGCTAACCCTAGTTTTAACCTTCACAGATGATTGGTATGAGGTTTGCAAGTATTACCTTCCACAAGCCGTCACTTGCTAGAATTAGAAAATCAGTATTTTCATCGATAGGCTCCTCTGCCACATGTGGCTCAGAGCTGAGGTGCTTCTTCAAACTCCGGTCACCAAATGCCCTTGCAACTGCCAGTTGCCCATCAACACGTGGTACATCACCTGCAATTAATCCATTTTCCAACTGAATTTTATGTTTCCTAGAAAATGCACGAGAGCAGCCTATCATTCAATCAAGCAAGAAGAAATAGTAATTTGTGTACTGTAATATGTAAGAAACTGTTATCAGCTCATCACAAGTGCCAGTTTCTTGTTGATGAAAGGGAAATAATTGATCTATAGCTTGAACATGGCTAATTAAGAACCCATAATTCTAAGCCAGGATGAAAAATGTCATTCCAAACATATAGCCACTCACACAGAATAAAATCACTAAACACCAATCATTTACCTGGTAGGTTCGATACAAAGCCACCCTTTTCCTCAATGGATTGACGCTCCACATTTGGTTCATGGTCAACTGAAAGCTGCTTTGCCACACCATTCCTGCTAATAACTGCACGTGAATCCCCAACATTTGCAACAACTACCTTCACAGACTTTTCGCTGCCTATTAAGATAGCAGTAACAGCGGTGGAGCCACCTCTTCCCAACTCGGCTGTTTTCTCCAATATTTTCTCATCGGTAAGCAGATATGCTTTTCGGATAGCAGTTTGTGGGTCACTCAAGAAATCCGGCTGAGAATGCGAGGAAATAAAAAAAATCAGCATGGCTGTGAGTCAAACTACCACTGAGACTAGAGATAATGTACACATGAAAGTGTTCTCCTCATTGCTCTTCCTAATATGTTTTTTTCAAAAGACAATCCCAAGTATATGCACCTTCATCCTAAAACAATTCCCTTTTCTAAGCAAATGGTTGCAAAATAACATCATTCTGTGACCGGAGGGAGTAGTAGATATAGTCATTCCCTTCGCCCACCTCCATAACCATTCTCATCATAAACATACAAAGCTCTCATGCTCAACACTTTACATAACATAAAAAAAATACTCTGTACTAAAAATCAACTGAGAACCTAGCAAAGCTCTCCCTCACATTCTAGGAAGATAACAGAGAGTTGAAGAATACCTCATTCACGATGTTATCAAAAAGATTGGATTTCAGAAACTCTGGGACAGTGTGGCCAAGGTGACCGTCATATATCGCAAACAAACCCAACTCATGATCTTGAACTTGCCGGTACTCAGCCACTAGAAAGTCCTCCATTGGATGATTTGATTTTCCCTTTACCAGATGGTAACCATGCCTTATACGCAAGCCTGACAACTTTGTCTTGCCTTTCCCTGTTTCTGGTCCGGAAGAACTAAAGGCATCCTTCACCTGCCATAACAACATACAATCTAATGTCAATCATATTGTATTTATGAAAAGGATAACATCAGCCAAAGCAGACAAACAAGCATCAATAACTTTAATCACTCGCCAATTGCAGCGGAGTATCACAGAAACAGAAAACATGTTTAAATAAATCTACTAAATCAGCATGTTTGAATCTCTGCATTTCCTCATGTCAGCATCCTTTCGTAACAGGTAAAATGTAACTACTAAATCAAACTTGGACCACAAAATACGAGACTGTCACATGGCAGCTGCCTAGAAAAATACTGTTTATAAATTAAATTATTTTTAGTTTGATAAGAAACATAAATTAGTGACAAGAACTACAGGATCAGTGCTGATTACTATGGTCAAAATTGCAACAAAATTGACCTGCAGAAATGTCATCCACAAACACGTTCCATTTCAAAAAAAAAATCAATCGAGGTAAAACCTGTATCAACACATTGAAAAGGTCTTCGTCATCAGGAGTTCAGCAGTTTCTATGTGCCCATTCTCTAGTACTACATGAATAGGATTGATACGTTTCCTGTATTTTCTGCAAAAGGAAAGTATGTCTCTCTTCCATTAAACACTCTTTTCCAACTGCAGTTTTTTTTTTTTCAGTCACTCAGCCGGTAACCGCCATGAATTCACTTCTTTGCAAAACTAACAACTTCATACAATTGTCACTTTCGTTGATATAATTTATACAGTGATATCGTGCCGATCCCCAAAGCACAAGACTAAAAGTTCATCACATTCAGGCTTGATTGCAAACAATTTCATATGTCCAGACCCAAGAAAATCTACTATGCCCCCAATCGCATCATCATCCCCAAGACATAAATTTTGACCAAAAAAAAAAAAACAGAGCAACCAAATCAACAGTAAAGTTCCCAAGAATTTCTCAAGCGCCCCTGATCACTAGGGAAACATCAAGACCTCTCAAAATCTCCGCATAAATCAGGATGCAAGGATCAAAGTAAACAAAAGATCACACGAACCAATCATAAATCTAACACAACCAATGAGCAGGGCAAGGGGATTCCATTTCTCGTAAGTCATTAGTTCGTTACCTTGTCTTTCACCTTGTGGTAGATTTCCTTGCCAGCCATTGGCCTGCTTCCCCTCACTTCCTGACTCCCGCCAGAAATCCAACCACACCTTTAAGCGGATGCAGCAACGGGTTTCTTGAAACCCAGTGCCCCTTAAATCACACCTTCCTTGATCTCCCTCACGAAAAAAGAAAAGAAAATTTGACTGGTGGGTGGATCGGCTTGAGGTCAATGACAATATTATAAGGTTTATAATTGAGCGATGGGGTTGGTGGCGACTGATTGATGAAAATGCTTTTTTGAACGCGCCGAGAAGAGAGAGAGAGAGAGAGAGAGAGAGAGAGAGAGACTGGATCTTGGATAGAGTCGGTTGACCTGAGATTGGGGGCGATTGGGACAATGACTATGTCAGGTGGGGACAGCGAGAGAGAAAAGGGAAAGCTCTGGTTTCTTGCTACCTCCACTTTCCATGTTTCACACTCCATGGCAATCTCCTGCGAAAAGCAAGATTAGGATGGACCTGAGGCGTAGTGTCATATTTGGCATATGCGTTATGTCATCTGGAGTTTCATGTAGACTAGTGTAATGGGCGCGCCCTTGCGCGCCACAGGAACCAAGAGAGTTTGTTAAGAAAAAAATGACTGGAAACCGTACTTTATTCTTATTTGTTAGATGTTGCATGAAAAAAAAAGACCTAACGGTAAATTTGTATAACATTGATGTGAGATTCCAAAGTCTTATTAGAAGCTTTCGTATTATTAAAAGTATTGTATTTGAGGAAAGTTATCACGACTAAGATTGTATTTGAGGAAAGTTATCACGACTAAGTGAACAATTAGAACGTTCATAAAAGACCATGCCTGATTATAAGAAAAAGTCTTGATACTGGAACAATATACCAACGTGTTTTTTCAACCATTTAAATTAAAGCTTATTCATTGTAATAGCAAAAACAAATCACCAATGGATGTTCATGTAAAGAGAGATTAAGAGAAGGATACATGCATGAGGCTTCACAGCATTTTCTGATGATTGAAAGGTAATCACGAGGTGTGTGTCACATAAATAGCAACATATGGTATGGGCAGAAACAATTATGAAATATGTCCGACGGTGTCAGCTTGTGTAAAATTCTTTGTTCTAATCATGTTGTAACTCTTCACCCTTTATGAGAAAATTATACAAATTATAAATGAATTATATGTATATTTTCCATGATACATTCCAAAAAGAGAGGCTCTGAATCCTGTAGGAATGTGAGGCTAAGGAATTGTTATATTTGATAAAAAAAAAAAGAAATGCTATATTCGTCGAGGGTAAATGAATTCCACTGATCACTCGGTTGAAACACAATTTTCTCCCACCTTGACCTCAGAGCACGAAACAAAGAGCACCACTTTGGCTGGCAGGGTTGATGGCTTAGTCATCTTATTGAAGGACAAATACAATAATGTCATTAACACTTCACAGATATAATGGTTTTGTAGATAACAGAGTAAATTTCTGTTTGATCTCCTGTCAGTAGATCAAATCTCTTCTAGCAGCCATCATCACTAGCAACAGCAGCACGGGTTAGTCACAGAGTTGACAATTTGAGCAATAGAGATGCATGGCACCTGCAGAATAAGAAAGACACAGATAATTCAAGAATAGTAGAGTGTGGATATTTTAATTTTGTATATTTCATTCAACCTAATGTGGACAAGAAGTAAAGCGACAATTTCTTTAATAATCTTGAGTTTGCATGCAACAACATCATAGTTCAAGTGACAATTTACGCAGTGTTGTGCAACATAAGAAGTATATATGACAAAGATGTTACTGACAGTCTGCTCTGGTAAGATGAACCATCACAATTTATCAGTAGCATAACAATTTGTGGGAAATATTTTGCTCATGTAAATCAAAGTACATTGTGCACAGATGAAAACAATATGAAATTATCGGTAAGTACCATTAATCCAGAAGTTATTGGATCGCTAGTGGCTAATGATGCATTAAGACTCACATTGGTCGGTTGTATGTCAAGATTTCTCTTTAACTCATCTAAAAGCATGTTTTAGGGCACTTGACATTAACATTGTATGAGGAGCAAAGAAACATTGTTTGTGGGAGCAAGTGCTCACCCAAACAATTGGTTCATTGATTATTTCTATCACTAAAAGAGCTCATTCAGACTCAAATGATGTTACTTGTCTCTCATTATATATTAGTCTGCTGGTAGACAATCCAGTTTGACATGGGGCATGTTTTTAATTTTTTTCTCATGAAAAACTGGAGTTCAAGAAATTATATTTATAAAAGTATATCAAATTAATTAGAAAGCAATATCAATTACTTTGTATCGAACTACAGATCATGTTCAAGAGTGAAAGATGCTGAAACCTTTATGCATATATGCATTCTCGGATCTTATCATGACAACTATAACAGGTTATTACGGTGTCAGGTTTGAACTATATCTATCACACTAAGTGTTGATCGGCCAATGTGGACGGAAAGCAATTGCCAAAACTAATAGGAAGCATGAATGTGTAGAGAGTATCTGAATTGGCAATAAAGTAACCAAATAAGTGAATTACTGGTGCATTACAGATAAAAATCTCAGAGCCACCTGCGAAAAAGAAGGTTTTCCATTTAGAGTAATTTCATGAACAGGGGTATAGGTATCAAACTATCAAAGCTGAATCTTATACAACTCTAAATGTAAGTGGTATAAAGAGGAGAAAATGTTTCCTCATACGCATAGAAAATACTGTGCTTGTACACTCCATTTTTTAAACTTTGGCTGCAATATCTACAATTGAAAATAAGCTAACACCAAGAAACAACAACTAACTTAGATGGTCCTAAACTTTACAGTATAGACATATCAGGAGTCCAAAATCCTAGGAAAAGGAAATGGTGCACAACTTTTAGAAAAATGAAATAATTACCCATTTCATTTTTGTTTCTCCCTTTCGGCATGATGTTCCATGTTAGGAAAATAAGTTAAGAGTCAACTAATCTATTCTGCAAGTCGGGCAACCCCCCCCCCCCCCCCCCCAAAAAAAAATCCTATTGCATGTCAGATTTCTCAAAACAAAGTGATTCTTCCATGACCGTTGGGGGAAAAAGCATTCTCAGATGAGAAACAGAACTACACAATCAAAGGCAAACAAATTGTTTTCTTTTTGCACGGCAAATTTTTTCAAATTCAGATCCATCATTGAAAGGTAAAACTAAGGACTGTTTCCAAACATCCGAATATGATGAACAGAGGAATCACACAACTGAAAGGTAACAACAGGCACACACTAATTACAAAATTCTATGTCAAAAGCTATCAAGAACCATATGAATTGAGAATACTGATCATATAAAATAAGAACTAAGAAGCATGATTTTAATTTTAGGATACACACCAATCTATGTAAGTTATTATTTTTCATCAAGCTGAAACATTTTTGTGGATCCTGAACCTATGTTTGAGTGTCAACCTTATCTCAATCTCATCAAAAAGTCTGTCATATAATAATTCTTACTTGTTATGGCTTACCTCATGAATCATGTACCATATCCATCCAATGCATACAGATGTGTTTCGTGAATAATTTCATAAGCAGGGAACAACGACTCCTTAGTAAGTCAAATATTATCTTCTTCTTTACCATTCCTGTGCTGTGACAAAATATGATTGTCTCAATTAATAGTGCATAAGGAACATGAGAATATATGAGATATAGCTTATAAAAAATCAGCAACCAGTAAAGCAGGGGCTTGCTGTAGTGGAAGAAAATGAAAGAAATTATATGAGCTGCTCTGCAGTGACCTTTCTCATACATGTTTCACACTACACTTAGGGTCAGAGTTGACATTGCAGCTATGAGAATCTCATGAATCGTGAGCCTAAAAGTCACTAAAGTTCACTTCTGATTTAACAATGTGTCCACGACATTAGCCACTGTTGTAAAAAGTACAGACGGTTCATCTGCAAGTAGAAAAGTTCCTTTTAAAATCTTTGATCATTAAGCTATGAAAAAAATGCTTTAGCTTTTAGAGAAATATAATAAAGACATGGGATTTGAGACAATAGTTGTAAACTTGGAAGTTGGTGTAACAAGAAAGACTATTTATGAACTGCAATCAATGTTAGGGCAATCATCTATAAAGAATCCATATTCAGGCAAAAATCATTTTAAATATCATGGGATTTTAAAATCTGCAAGCAGAAAAGTTCCTTTTAAAATGTTTGATTATCAAGCTATGCAAAAAAAAAATGTTTGTGTTAATTGCAAAAAAAAAAGAATTATCCAACAGCTGTTTCGGTTGATTACAAGAAAGGAATTATTTAACAAAAAGCTCTATCATTTAACAAAAAAGCAGAATTTTTTAACTTCTTATAATGAAATACAATAAAAGTAATGACAGTAAATAAAACATTATAAAACATGAAAGGAATCAGGAAGCTATACAGAAACTAAGTGCCATATCTAATATCACAAAACAGGTGACAAGGTAAAATAGTTTAGCCACTAAATTACACTATGGCTAAGAATATGGGCTTCACTATACAATCTACATATTGATAACATTGGGTATGAAAATCACATTCACCAATGATAATATTTGATGGAGTCTTGAACAATTACATATGATGATTTCTAGAATTCTGCTACCTTAGCAACCTTTAAATAAAGAAAGGTATATATAATGCATGTTATTAACACCAAGATTGCGGAATGCTATCACTAAACCCACTACTCTCGCAAAGATACATGGGAAATAAAATCAGAAAAAAGAGAGCAGTAGTCTATTAACAATATAACACAAACAATATACTCAATCGGTTTAAAACCCTGACATTGCACAAAATGTAGGAAAGTCAAAGCTGAAGGCTGATTAAAGTTCTAGAACCAATGCTATTTATATAGCAGTGAACTTAAAGTAAGAATTATCAAATTAATGGCCCGTGACTAAGATCCTCTGCTATAGAACATTACCAAAATATATCTCTATATAATTGCGAGGTACAACTTTTAGATTAAATTTTCATCAAGCTAAATCAGAATCAAACACCTAAAACTTCATGAGCTAATTAAGTATAATGCCTGAAAATAACTGACATACAAAATACGCTTCGACTGATAAGTTGTATTAGAATAATGTACCAACTTTAGTAAGTTGCCATCAGTTTAACTGCACAAGCAAACAGTAGTAGAGGTCATTTGTGGACAATAACTCTATTTTAACTATGCAAGAGACAACAAGGCCTGCAGTTCATGACTCTTATGGCCCAAACCGTTGGGCATGGTAGAGGTGGATTTTGGGGGGAAAATGAGATAAAGTAAGATAGGAAGAATACCTTACGGAACGATTGAGGTCGCTGCTGGCAGAGGAATTGCTTCTCATAAAAGCACGCCATGGCTCCATTATGGTTTTGATGCACTGCCCAGAGGTAACAATATCTCCAACCCCAAGAATCACCCTGCCCACCTGCATGTGTCAAAACCTAAGCAATCCAGCTAGCAAGAAGTAAATCGAAGGATGCAGTGGCAAGGAGCAGGGCATATCAACATCATCAAGGCTCCACTGATTTGCAGTTGGCACATCATCGAAACTGAAACCCAGCGCTAGGAAGGGCAAAAATAAATTGTTGCACATGGATTCCTGCCATCATCTCCTTTGTTGATATCAGTCCCAACTCACCAGCCATGTTGAACACCACTGCAACAGCATCAGGATTAAAGAGATGGAAAATTAGAGGAGGTTGAGTAGAGATTCAGGATTCACCTGTGGTCCCAGAACTGTGCAAATAAAACCAAAAGTAGGCCGGAGGAAAGTCCTAAGAATGCAAGATCAATCACTGCACCTCCTGCAATCCCTTTTATTTGGATCAAGACCTTGCTTTGAGGGAGAGAACGAATCCAAGAACAAAAATCCCCATACTACAGTGAAAAAACGAAAAGGAAAAAAAATCGATCGATCAGGACGTAAGCTGATTGGGGAATATGAAGAAATCGAAGGAGGAAAGGAGCTGCCATACCTGTGCCTGCTGCGGCCGGAGTAATCGTTGTGCGTTGGCTCAGATCCACCACGACCAAGGTAGGCATGCTCGATCCTGCCCGCACGATCTAGCACCCTGTTGCACCATCGAAGCCTAGATGAGACTGGTCACCCTTCCCTCTCTCACCTCCAAAACACCAACAAATGAGGTGAAAACGATCAAGAAAAAAAAGGGAGAGGACAGGGACAAGCAGCTGTGCCAGATTCGCCGGGCAGATCAGAGCGAGCGGAGGACACAAGAAAGGGAAAAAAGAGGAGAACCTGGCCGCGATTTTGAGGAAGAAGAACAAACGCTGTCTAACAACCACCGCCATCAATGCAACATGGCACAACGCCCCAACTACACGAAGGCGCGCGGTAGCGGGCAGGAGGGAGCCAAGGTTAACATAACCCGGGTTAACCCGCCGGTTAACCCGGTAATCGGAAAACCGGTCCGGGCCAGTTATCCCGGCCGGCCGGTTAACCTCCCTGATCATGTAACCATTCTTTCCCCCACCCACCCTGCTACACCCGTCGGCGCTCTCCCAGACTCCCAGTCTGTCGATCCAGCGTCGGCGTGCGAAGGAGGCTAAGCGGCGGGCGGCCGGAGGCACAGCGACCTCGGTTAGCCGCTTCCCCGACACGGTTAACCGTTGGAGCTGACCGGTTAACCGACAGGGCTCCCAGTTAACCGACGTAGCGGCTGGAGGTCTGGCGCGCGTGGTTAACCGACCTGGCCTTCCGGCCAGTCGCGGGCAGAGGTAATTTTTTTTTTTCAACTCATTAGCTAATAGATATAGATCTCCATGGAAGTAATTTAGATAGGAAACATAGGTAATAAGTAAATACGTATAACAACGTAGAAGTAATAGATGTAGACCTTAGCCTTTGAAACATAGGTAATTTAGATAGGAAAAAAGATAGTAAGTAAATATGTAGCATCTCATGATTTATTTTATTGTATATGTTGTTGTTGAGATGAAACACCTTCATGGAAGTAACAAATTTTGCATATTATTATTATGTAGGGAGATAAAATATGACAGATCATAATTAAAGTGATGTTGTATGGGAGCATGGTACAAACAAATTTCTAAGATGGTTATGCAAGTATTGCAAGATTTTAAGAAAGGGAGGTGGTGTCAATCGATTCAAGCATCATTTGGCGGGAAGAGGTGGTAACGTGATACATTATAGTAATGTTTCACCAGATATTCGGGACTACTATCGTTGTGAGCTGGATAGAATTATGGCTAGGAAGAAAGACATACAACGAGATAATTTAAGAAGGGAGGAAGTTGCGAGAGGAGAAGATGTGGTCCATGATATTAATGATGACGAGAATGAGGTGTTGCAACGTGTGTTGCATATGTCTCGAGAGGAGGAGGCATATGCGAGACGCGTCCGTGATCAAGGTGGGCAATATGAGCATGGAGGTGGTTCATCTTAACCTCAGGGCGACGAATTGCTAGGTATGCTCAGACGGTCCACGTCCGTGAGGGGAAGGAAGGAGAAGGTTCAAACTAGGATTGATACTGGGCCATAGACAACAAAGTGCAAGGCTGGAAAAAATGCAATTGGTAGGATTTGGTCATAATAGTTCCATATTAAAGGCATCCCTAGTAGGAAGGCTGATAATCCTTACTTTCAAATCGCCGTCAAGGAGACTTAAAGATGGGGTGAGGTGATTTTTTTAATTTTTATTGAATGTGTTTGAAGTAGTGAACTAATTTATATATGTTTGATGTTTCAGGTGATGGTATTGCAGTCCCAACTGGCCGTGAGATTGATGGAGTATATTTAGATGAAAATGAGGCTGAAATAAAAAAGCAGTTTGAGAAGTTCTAGCGAGAGTGGCCAACTCACGGTATTACAATTATGTGTGATTCATGGACGGGACCAACAGGGATGAGTGTCATCAACTTCATGATGTATTGTAATGTGATTCATGGACGGTACCAACAGGGACACCTAAGCTCCTCTACAATGGGTTTATGAGTGACAGAACCCTGATTTCTATAACTTGTTGCTCAATGAATGACGATAACTACGGCATGGACTGGACAAACTTGGAATGAGTATAAGGCGACATTATTGGCTACTCGTGGCATTGTACTCATGTCAATCGAAGAGTATCAGTCCGCACGGTACTCACGCCCATGGGTGTGAGTATAATTATTTAGATGCTTTGTATAATTATTTGTAAAAAACCATGTGTCGGACAACTATATTTTGATGTTTTGTATTGAATAATATAGTTGTGCTATGTTGTATCAACTCAATATATTATGTATTGGTGTCTAATATTGGGCTTAATATTTAAAAAATGTCATGCCAATTTTTTTCCTATTTTTTAGATCAATTTTCTATTTTTTTTTCAAAAACTGAGTTGACAACTCTTGTGACCGGTTAACCAACCTAACCGGTCGATTAACCGATGTAACCAGTCGGTTAACCAGACTGCCACCCAAATCGAATCTTGTCCGGCTAACCGGCGGTTACACCAGTTAACCGGGCTCGACCGGTTATATGGCCCGGTTGGTTTTGTCAACCTTGGAGGGAGCCAATCAAAACGCATTTTAGAGAGGGTTGCCGTACATATTGTTTTTTCTCACCAAATGAGCTCAAATCTAGTTGAATTCATCTCCTTCCGATCCAAATCGCACGGTAAAAAATTTTTGAGCTAATGTGGCTTAGGAGTATGCGTTGGGTCAGCCAGCGGTTTACAGAGTCAAATATTTCAACCATCACAATTAACATAAGAAGTCAAATTCTAGCAAGAAGTCCTACATAAAACACATTTCCACACCCAATGACCCAATATAGGTGTGAAAAAGGTTAAAAGTGATTAGCAGCCAGTGTTACCGTCACAGATTATCTGTTCATACTCACCTGTCACCTCGTTTAAAAGCGGCTGCTTATGGCATCTGGAACAAGACAAATTTTCAGCAGGCTCAAGTTACGCTTTCGTCATTCTATTCCATTCCGAGTTTGTTGTGACAAGATAGATTGGAGCGCTACGCTGCGCCCGTTTAGTTCTAATGAATGATTTATTTTTTTATATATTGACAATCTCATGTAAGATTTTTTTAATTAAATGTATAAGTATATATATGAATCTATCATGTAAATAGCATAGACTATAGGGATTAAACCAGAAGTATGCAATACAATGATTTGTGTGCACAAATAGCAAATATATGAGGGATTTATTTGCAATTAATATGAATATGTTTATAAACTTTGTATGTTTTAGGAAAAACCAGATATGAAACAGTAAATCATACACATAAATAGAAAATTCAGAAGGGACTTATTTGAAAAATAGCCAAGAGCCTTATCTTATCCTCTTGTTCTCGTCTTGCTGCCCACCGTATGTCTTCTCCAGCTGGTCACTCTCTTCTCTCTCCAGCTGGTCACTCTCTTCTCTCTCTCTTAGACCGACTTCAACAAGAGAGTGTATTTTAGAGAGGCAAAATCCTCTTTGACTCGCGTGAACAATAACATATGCATATCAGCACGGTCGGTGACTCCAACAGAAAAGAGGCAGTTTGGGGAGGCAAACGGCCAGCTCCCGCTCGAGTTCGTGTCATATGCTCTACGGCGCTACGGGAGGCATAATAATAAAAGCGAGAATGTAAAAAGAGACACAAGTATTTAACCCGAGGTTCGACAACCACACTAAGTAGTCCCTACGTCCTTGTTGAGGAGCCACACAAAGTGGCCGGATCTCTCTCAACCCGTTTCCCCACTAAGCAATCACAAATATTGTCCTTGGATTTCTTTCTTCACTTGATTCTTTTCCTCCGGAGGTGAATCACACCTTCACAAACATCCCCGTCTCGCCACAACACGTTGGGAGCTCAAGAGCGATGCCTAGCCGTCTAGGAGACCAAATCTCCAAGAGTAACAAGCAAATCGAATCTTGTTTGGGGAGGGAAAGATGTGCTCAAGCTTTTAAGTGGATGGAATCAATCTTTTTATGGTTGGATCTCTCTCACACTTTGCTTGGAATCTCAAGAACAAGTCTAGGAGTGAGAGGGGAGAGCTCTAGCTGAAGAATGAGTGGATTGCCAAAGTGTCCAACCCTTCCCACGGGGGAAGGGGTAGGCTATTTATTGAGCTCTCTCAAAAACTAGCCGTTGCACAGCTTTTCTGACTCTGACGGAACTTTCGTGGTTCCCCACAAAACTTTCGTCATTTCAAAAAGAGCCGTTACGAGGTAGGAATTCAATTGATTCAGAGACGACGGAACTTCCATGATGGAGCTTATGGAACTTTTGTCACTCTCGGGTTTGCGACAAAGAGAAAGCAGAGAAAGACGGATCTTCCATGACAGAGGCCACAGATCTTCCGTAGCTCTTGGGTTGTTGGAGTTTGAAGCTGGGCACTGACAGAACTTCCGTGAGGGGACTCACGGAACTTCTGTTGCTCTCTATTTGGCTCAGAACTAGTTGGTTCTTTTTGGCTTTTGGTTGGCTAATCTTTCACAAAACTTATTGGTTGGCTTGAGCACATGAATTCCCCTAGAAGCATGATAAGTTTTACCCGTCTTATTAGTTCGGCATTCCTATGACTCAAAATAAATTAGCAAAAGCTAAACTTGAAGTACTAGGAGTCCCTTTTCTTTTCTCTTTTGTTGAGGGATGAACTTTTCTTACAAATATGGGCAATTAATCTTTCTCTTGATAATCTGCACATATTCTTTATAGTCATGTTAGTATATTTTTTTAATCCTATGTCATTAATCACCAAAACTTACTAGGGGTGCTAGATGCATCTTCAATCTCCCCCTTTTTGGTAGTTGATAACAATGGATTAAAAGGATATATAAATATAATCAAGAGAAACAACAACGAAATATAGTGAGGCTCCCCCTAAAGATATGCATGAGTCACAAAAACATGTGATGGAGCTCCCCCTATATTTTGCAATGAGTGGGGTGCCTAAAAAGTGTACAAGTGTGAAACATAGTGATATAGCAATGGATCAATGACACACTTAGCACAATCAACACATTTAAGCAAAGGGTGATAAACCAAGCATCACACAATACCATAAAGCATAAGAGAGTTATTATAATAAAGGTTCACAAATAGTTTTCACACGCAAAGCAAATAGAAAGATAAACTTGTCCATAGGTTCACTACTAGCTTATTACAAAAGAGAGAAAGCACACACAAGTTCAAATATCTTTTTCAAACACATCTCTCCCCCTTTGGCATCAAAGCACCAAAAAGAATAAAAGGAAGATGAGCTAAGAAAAGAATCACTCGTTGTCATCGTCAGTTCTTCCTTCGTCACCTCTCCTTCCTCTTCTTCTTCGTCATCTTCATCATTGGCCGGAGGAGGAGCGGTAGACGGTCCAGCGGCGAGATTATCCCAGTCATAGCCTGCAAGAGGGTCCTCAAAGACCGGTGGCTCACCATCGGGCTCACACTCAGAACCATCCGGAGACACCTCACGTCTTTGGGCCCTTTGGTCTCGCTTGTAGCGCCGCACTTGCTTCTTGATCCGCCTCTTGTTCTCCCTGTTTTCCTTAGCATTGAAACAACAAGCATTGAAAATGCTTATAAGAAAGGAGACAATGGGAGAAGATGGATGGCGGTGATCTTTCGGAGGAGGAGGAGCCAATGAGGACGGTCTAGCTGCTGCCGTCTCTTGAGCTTTCTCTGCATGAGTTCTAGCAAGTCTATCTCGCCTAGTAGAAGATACAACAGTTGGTTAGGCAAACATGGGTTTAGTCACGGCTTGCACCCTAGGCCTCAGGGGGGTGTGTTGGCACTCCTTCTCAAATATAAGCCCTGTTTCAGCTTCTATCAACCTCATAAGATATGGAGCATATGGAAGAGATCTCCGGATGTCAATAGATGACATGTGAATGTCATTTGTGATGAAGTCTATGACACAAAACAGAGTGGCATCCGGAGCAAACCTAGCAAGAATGTTTCTTGAGGATTCCACAATGGCAGTTGCATAGCCTCCCTTGGGTGCAATGGTGACTCTCAGCATCCGGTTAAGGGTGAAATAGAAGTTGTGAAGTCCATTAGTAGTTCCAAACACATTTGGACACTTCTCATAGTACATGAAAGCCATTTCCTTTTCTTTCATCACAACTTAATTAGAAATGATCTCCCTCTTACGGTCCTTACTTCCTTAGAAGAAGTAGTTAGCAAATCGACTAGCCGAGACCGAATACTCCATACCTTGTGTTCTCCAATGGAGAGTGCCCTTGGCATCTAGAAAGAGAGTAGAGTAGAACTGACAAATGACTTCCTCATTCCAATCATAGTTGAATCCCATGAGGTCATACACACCTCGATCCTTACATACTTGGATGATGTCATTGAACACTTGATTATCCTTTGACTCCATGTAGGACCAATCGATCCATTGATGTGTTGCCCATCTATTCTTCCGGTTCTTGTCAATAAGCATAGACATGTAGTAATCTTGTTGGAACCAAGTGTAGATCCGGTAGTCAGTGGGTTCTTGTTCTTCCACTAGCATAGGATTTTGCTATCTCGCCTCAATGAGAGCGTCAAGGTCCTTCTTGTAGCACAGGAGCCCACACACGAAGATCCTCAACAATCTCCCTGGAGCCACCTCTAGCTCCTTTTCGTGGCCGAGAACTTTGCTCCTTTGCCGGTGCCTTTCCTTTATCACGAGCTCTCCTAGGAGGGAGGGATTCTCCTTGCTCAACTCTCACAGTCTGAGCAGGTCCACTTGACTCTTGTTCTCGATGCCTTGAAGCAACGCCCTTCCTCCTCTTTGAAATGGGCACTAGTTCTTCACTTGAGGAGGAAGAGGGGGATTGACGAATCTCCTTATCTCATGGCTCTGCTGAGGCATTGGAATCCATCTTGATTCTACCCATCTCCAACTGATAAGAGAAGGAAGATAATTCAAGGAATGAGGCATGAATCAAAATAGATTCTAAGAGACAACTAAAAATTGATGCACTGAACTGCAGTCGATGGAACTTCCGTCATGACAAAAGTTTTGATAGAACTTCCGTCATTTGCAGTTTGCACAAATTTTAACTAATCTCCTAGATCCTACCTCAACAACTTAAATGCGTCCATAAAGTGATAGACTAGGTACAATGGAACCTATCTATCCAAGAGAAACACATGCATTTGAAGATTTTAACCAAAAATATGAGGTCTAGGTCAAATTTCATACCTAGGGCAAGGAAGAGGAAAAGCTCGATGGAGATCGCGGAACTTCCGTGGGGGAAGAGTTGAATCTCCACCAAATCCAAAGAAAATGTCGGTTGAATCTTAAAATCACTACAAATCGCCACATAGGGTTTGAGGAGAGGAGAGAGAGGGAGAAAAGAAACAATGGCCGGTTGGATAAGGAAGAAGGAGGGGCTCGGGCCACTTAACCTGGGAGTGACGGAAGTTCCATCATTGGGTGATGGAAGTTCCGTCGCTCTTGGGTCTTTGAGCAAAACGGTTTGAATTTCATAGAAGTTATCACAGAACTTCCATGACCCTCGGGTTCCTTTGACAGAGGATGATGGAAGTTCCATCATTGAGTGACGGAAGTTCCGTCGTTCTCTGTCTGGAACAAAAAACTGCCTATATAACTAATGAACTTTTGGACAAGTTAAATATATATAAAGAGATATACTGCCTCTATTAACTTATGAATAGTGACAATCAAACATTATAAGCTATATTCACAAGTTCCAACAATATGATCTATTGATCAAAATCATCATTTATTTTTGAAATCAAAGACATAAATGAATTTTGAATAATTTTGGTTTCAAGTTCTTTTGCATGAGCCACAACACATCAAGCAATGCACAAGGTTCTACTCCATATTGGATGAATCCAAGATATTCAGCTCACTTCTAAGCTCACAAAACCGCTTCTCATCTAGGGGTTTGGTAAATATATCGGCTAATTGTTTATCGGTTCTCACATAGCTAATCTCAATATCCCCCTTTATGGAATGATCTCTCAAGAAGTGGTGCTGGATATCTATATGCTTAGTCCTATTATAATCAATGGGGTTATATGCAATCATGATGACACTCTCATTGTCACATAGGAGAGGAACTTTAGTCATAGTGTACCCAAAATCCTTTAGACTTTGTCGCATCCAAAGTAGTTAAGCACAACAACTTCCGGCTGCAACATACTCCGCTTCAGCTGTGGATAGGGCAACGGAGTTTTGTTTCTTGGATGACCATGACACAAGGTACCTACCCAAGAATTGGCAAGTCCCGGAGGTGCTTTTCCTATCCACTTTACATCCGGCGTAGTCGGCATCGGAATAACCGACTAGCTTGAACTTGGAACCCTTTGGATACCACAATCCTAGATTTGGTGTGTGAACTAAATATCTCAAGATTCTTTTAACAGCCACTAAGTGACTTTCCTTCGGAGCCGCTTGGAATCTTGCACACATGCACACACTAAGCATGATATTGAGCCTAGATGCACAAAGATAAAGCAAAGAGCCAATCATGGATCGATATACCTTTTGATCCATGGTCTTACCGTTTACATCTAGTCCAAGATGTCCATTTGTCTTCATGGGAGTCTTGTAGGGCTTTGCATTCTCCATGTCAAACTTCTTGAGTATATCTTGAGTGTACTTGGTTTGACTTATGAATGTTCCTTCTTCAAGTTGCTTGACTTGAAAACCTAGAAAGAACTTCAACTCCCCATCATGGACATTTCAAACTTCCTCGTCATAATCTTGGCAAACTCATCACAAAAAGATTGATTAGTAGAACCAAATATAATGTCATCGACAATATTTGGCATACAAAAATATCATTATCAACTTTTCTTGTGAAGAGAGTAGGATCGGCCTTGCCAATTATGAAGCGTTTGTTGATCAAGTATCCCTTGAGGTGTTCATACCAAGCTCGGGGAGCTAGCTTGAGACCGTAGAGAGCTTTGTGAAGCTTGTAGACATGGTTTGGCTTCTTTGGATCTTCAAACCGCGGAGGTTGTTCTACATACACCTCCTCTTGAATAGGGCCATTAAGAAATGCACTTTTCACGTCCATTTGAAAAACATTAAAGCCATGTTGAATAGTAGAGGCAAGTAAAATACGAATTGACTCAAGCCTAGCTACGGGTGCATAAGTTTCACCAAAGTCTAAACCTTCAACTTGTGAGTAGCCTTTTGCAACAAGTCTTGCCTTGATTCTCACCACCACACCATACTCATCTTGCTTGTTACGAAACACCTATTTTATACCTACAACATTTTGCTTGGGTCTTTCCACCAATGATCACATCTTGTTTCTTTCAAAGTTGTTCAACTCTTCTTGCATGGCCATCACCCAATCCGAGTGTTGGAGTGCTTGTTCCACCCTAAAAGGTTCCATAGAGGAAACAACCGAGTAATGATGACAAAACATAGCCATTCGAGATCTAGTGGTTACTCCTTTTTGGATATCACCAAGAATGTTGTCAACGGGGTGATCCTTTTCAATGCTTTGTCGGACTCTTGGGTGAATTTGCCTAGATGCATCTTCTTCTTCTTCATGATTGTTGTCATCTTGAGTGTCTCTATCTCCACCATCTTGAGCTTGACCTTGGTTGTTCCCTTGATCATGATCGTCACCATGATCTTGGCTACGACCTTGATCTTGTTCATCTTGTGGATCTTATGGAGACGAGTCATCTTGTCTTGAAGAAGATGGTTCATCTCGACTTGTGTTTGGGTCTTGTGGTGTTATCTCACCTATTGCCAGGTTACTTATTGCATTACAAGGAGCCTCATCACCTACATCACTTGGATTAACTTGCTCTTCTTGAGAGCCATTAGATTCATCAAATTTCACATCTCAGGTTATTTCAACAACTCTAGTGTCTTTGTTAAAGACACGATATGCATAGACATTTGTTCCATAACCAAGGAGGAAGCCTTCATGAGTCTTGGGAGCAAACTTAGAGGATTTTGGTTTCTTGTTAAGAATAAAGCATTTGCTTCCAAAAACCCGAAAATATGAAACATTGGGAAGGTTACCGGTGAGAAGCTCATAAGGTGTTTTCTTCAAAATCTTGTGTAGATATAGTCTATTTGTTGCATGGCATGCAGTGTTGATGGCTTTGGCCCAAAAAGTGTACGACGTATTGTACTCATCAAGCATTGTTCTTGCCATATCTATGAGTGTGTGGTTCTTTCTTTCGGCTACACCATTTTGTTGTGGAGTGTATGGAGCGAAGAATTCATGCTTGATGCCTTCTTCATCAAGATATTCTTCAACTTGAGTATTCTTGAATTCCGTTCCATTGTCACTCCTTATCTTCTTGATCTTCACTTCATACTCATTTTGTTCTCTACTCAAAAACCTCTTTAGGATTCCTTGCGTTTCACTTTTGTCTTTTAGAAAGAATACCCAAGTGAAACGTGAATAATCATCAACAATTACAAGACCGTATTTATTACCCCTAATGCTTATGTAGGTGACCGGTCCAAATAGGTCCATGTGTAGCATCTCCAACGGTCTTGTCGTTGTCATCATTGTCTTGGATGGATGTGCCACTCCAACTTGCTTTCTGGCTTGATATGCGCTACATATTTTGTCCTTCTCAAAAGCAACATCCTTTAGTCCAACGACGTGACCACCTTTTAGGAGTTTGGAAAGGTTCCTCCTCCCAACATGAGCTAGCCGGCGATGCCATAGCCAACCCAAGGTGGTTTTAGCGACCAAGCAAGCATTTAGGTTAGATCCTTCCTTGTTGGTAAAATCAATGAGGTAGATCTTGTCCTCTAAATACCTTTTGAAAGCTACTAAGGAATCCTTCTTCCTAAAAATGGTCATGCCATCATCGTCAAAGAGACAACTATAGCCCATCTCACAAAGTTGTGAAACAGACATCAAGTTGTATCCAATACCATTTACAAGATAAGCATTACCAATTGAAAGGTCATGGGTGATGGCAATCCGACCACGACCAATTACCTTTCCCTTGTTATCTTTTTAAAATTATATGCCTCCACTTGGTAGATTGTCATGATCAAGTGTGGAGAACACTAGATAGTACCCATGTTGCGCCACCGGAGGAGTATTCCTACAAGGAAAATCAAACATGTGTTTTAGGCACCCAAGTTGGTTTGGGTCCCTTAACACTAGATACAAGAACTTTGGACACCCACACACAAGGCTTCCACCTTGCGTCATGTGGCCCAACAAACTTTGTAACCACTCTACCATAAGCATTACAGGTTAGTACATAAGAGGCATCAAAATCATAAAAGGATATGGTAGAGGTCTTGTTGTTCTTGTTGACTTGGGAGTCATTCTTTGGCTTGATTGTCTTCTCTTGTGCTACTTGCTTTCCCTTGCCTTCGGGTACAAAGTTGGGTCTCTTGTTTTTGCCCTTCTTAGGTGCATTCTTGTTCTACCCTAATCCTCTCTTGTCATGAGAGGCTCTTGACTCACCAACAATCTTTCTTATGGTTTATATTTGAGCCTTCTTCTCAAGTTCCTTGACATGGTTGGATAGCTTTTCAATGATTTCATCTTGCTTGGCAATCATCTCAATGTTGATGTTGTGACACCTTCCATAACCTTTGCTTGTTGAAGCTTGGGAAGATTCCAATCTCTTCAACAAAGATTGTGAGCTCAACTTGAGATCCTCAATTGATTTCATAAGAGCTTTGTTCTCCTCAATTAATGAGCTACATCTCTCTTGGAGCTTCTTGTTGGTTAAGGTGCATGAATCACTTGACTCTTTGACCTTGCCAAGGTCATTAGTCAAGCTCTTGTTCTTTTCCCTTTCTTGCTCAAGTTTCTTTGTGAGCTTAAGGTTCTTTTCTTTTTCTTCAATGAGTAGCTCCTCTTGCCTTTGGAGGATTCTTTCTTGATCCTAAATCTCCTCATTTAGTTTACCTAGCATTTTCATCATTTCTTGCATAGAGGGAACCAAGTCCTCCTCTTCATCACTACAGTAAGAGGGATTGAAATCGAAACAAGGAGATACCTTGCTTTCCTTTGCCATGAAGAACCGGGGAGCATCATCCTCGTCATCAGTGAGGTTGTTGAAGAGTGACTTCTTGGCCGGTGGTAGACTAATGGCAATGTTGGCAATGCCACCCTCATCATCTTCTTCTTCATCATCAGAGATATACTCTTGGCCAACATGAGCTTGCCCCTTATTGTATGGCTTCTTGTTGAGCTTGTTCTTGTTGTTATACTTTTCATTCTTTTTGCCCTTGCCATTTAGCCTTGGACAATCGGCAATCATGTGTCCTTGTTCATGACACTCATAACATCTTCTATTTGTTCTTCTAGCTTTTGCCCTGTTAAAACTTTTCTTGGTGAACCCATTCTTGATCATATATTTGCCAAATTTCTTGACGAATAAGGCAAACTCTTCCATGTCTTCTTCTTCATCATCATTGTCATCATCTTCATCATCATTTGCCTTGGAGCTATATCCTTCTTGCTTAAGCTCTCATCACCAATAAGCACATTCACTCTTTTGCTCTCATCATCACGACTCTTGTGGGCATTGATTCTTCCAATCACTTCATCGGTTGTGAAGCTCTCAAACCCATCCTTCTCCTCAATGATGGTGCATAGTGTTGGGTTTCACATTCTAAGAGCCATGAGGAGCTTATAATTGACTTCATCATCCTTGATGTTGTCTCCATAAGCTCTTCTCTCCTTGACTATATCCAAGAGCCTATCATGAGTTTGTTGAGGCTCTTCTCCTTTGTTCATGACGAAGAAGTTGAATTGGTTCTTAAGGACTTGGAGTCTTGATTTCTTCACCACATCGACTCCTTCATGAGCACATACAAGTTTCTTCCATATTCTCCGGGCATTCTCAATTCAGGCTACTCTTGAGTATTCCTTGGGATTCAAGGAAGAGAGAATGTCGGACATCGCTTGAGCATTACAATGTATATTAAGCTGATCCACTGTTGTGGGATTTTCTTCATTCTTCAAAGTATCTCCTTTCTTCACAATTTCCCAAATTGGATGATCGATGGACATCAAGTACACCTTCATCTGATGCTTGTACCAACTAATCTTTGCCTTTGAAATGGGGCAATCTTCCACTTCCACCACCATGAATATTCACCACATCGGCATAGTTGAATGGCATGGCCGTGTGCAAATCACTTCCTTTGCTTGCCGAAGCAAGATCTTGAGGCTTATCGCCTTCCCCCGACTTCAACATTCTTTAACCTTCAAGCTTTTAAGCCTTGTAGAAGATTATGGATCTAATACAAATTGAAAGTTGCCTAGAGGGGTGGGGGGGGGGGGGAGGGTGAATAGGCAATTTAAAATTAAACCTAAAAAAGCACTAAGCTTTGCTCAAATACAGAAATGACGGAACTTCTGTCACCATGACAGAACTTCACCAATCCTTTATCTAAAAACTAATTGAAATGCGGATAACTTAAAAGAAAGAGATAAAATACTTGATAGAAGTGAAGCTATAGCAATGCACACCTAGGGTTCTTTGATAGATAACTAGCAACACAATTATCAAGTGAATCGAGTATAATAATATGAAATGAATCCATAAGCACAATAATAAAAGCGGGAATATAAAAAGAGACACAAGGATTTAACCCGAGGTTCAACAATCACACTAAGTAGTCTCTACGTCCTCGTTGAGGAGGCACACAAAGTGCCCGGGTCTCTCTGAACCCGTTTCCCCGCCAAGCAATCACAAAGATCGTGCTTGGATTTCTTTCTCCACTTGATTCTATTCCTCCGGAGGCGAATCACACCTTCACAAGCGACAACTCAAGTGACACATCCTCTTCCTCAAGCGATGATGAAGAAGTGGCCGGCCTAGCCATGATCAAGACCACACTTCCACGAGCTCTTCCTCCACCTCCCACGTGCCGCATGGCCGTGAGCCAACTTGGGGAGAGTGAGGATGAGAGCAGCGACGACAACGATAATGAGGAGCTCTCATGTGCCGAGCTTTGGAGTATGCTTGAGCAAGCCCACGATATCGTTGTCAAGAAATCCAAAATGTTGGATGTGGTAAGAAAAGAGTGAAAGTTGGCTAAGAACCATATTGGTGAGCTCAAGGACCTTGTCACATCTCATGAGGCCCTAAACAAGAGTTATGACAAACTCAAGGTTGAACATGTAGAGTTACGTGAGAAGTATGAGGCCCTTGAACTTACTTTTGAGGCCATCAATATTGATAACCTTGTCTCTCCCTCCTCTAGTTCATCCAAGAGTGATGCTTCCACTATGTGTGATGAACTAACCACCTCGATCGAGCTTTCTTCACTTGAGCCATTTGTTTTGGAGGAATATCACAAGCTCAAGGAAGAGATGAAGATGGTGATGGATGGCTTTGAGAGGCTCACACGTGGTAGAGCTATCCACAAGGAGATTCTTGGGAGAAACCTTGTGAACAATGTCTCCCACCGGGGACTTGTCTCATATCCCGCCGCCATCGACATCATCGAGACAAGTGATTCCATCCCCGCATAGATCAAACCCCTACTCGCTGACGACTACTATTACGAGAGGTGTTGCAAGGATGGCCACATCGTCAAGGATTGTCCTATGGTGAGAAGTTTCATTGTTTTGCCTAACACTAACTTGTTTCATGAGAACACACATTTCAAGCTTTTTAGGAACAAGGATGGCAAGGTGAATGCTAAGGCTTTGGGACCAACAAACAAGAAGAGAAAGGTCAAGAGCATATGGGTGCCTAAGTGCATTGTTGATCTTGAGAGGTTAACAAAGTACAAGTGGGTGCCCAAGAACAAGGCCTAGAAGATGGTGGTGGTGGTGGACTGTGAGCTTACTTGAAGATCAAGTGAAGTCCACCACAAGTGACATGAACCTCAACAATATATCTACTCATAAGGGACGTAACCGTGTCTGTTCTTGGTAGTTATAGTGTGTTTTTCCTTCTCTTGCATTGCATGGTAATTAGGACTCCTTTGTGACTAGTATGCTTTGCATCCATGCATGTGTAAATAACTAAAAGAAAAACACATAAAAATTAGTCAATGTCTAACCCATCCAACATAGCTATAAGCAAGGGGGAGTGCTTGAGAAGGTGATTTGACTTCTCTCAAGGCAAGGGTATGGCTTATAGTGAGTAAGCTTGGGAGGGTTTCAAACTTGACATTGTTAGGACTCCTATGTGTCTTGTTTAATATTGCTTGCATTCACATGGCATGCTTAATTTCATTGCAAATGTAAAATGCTTGTTGCATGCATCATATAGGAAACACAAAGAAGGCTTGTCACATTTGGAGATATTTGTGCCTTATGATCTATATAAGATTACATCTCCGCAAGTGTGACCAAAGGAAAGGATTGCGCTTCATACCCATTGAGCAAGCTCTTATGAACTTCGAGGTTAACCCACTCGCGTGGTTCATGGACTAAGGCTCATACATACCCATTTGGCTCTTATTCGTCTTGGTTCTTAATTGCTCGATTCTTCATTTGGCATTTGCAAAAATTATTAGGCCATAAAGAGCCACTATTTGAAAAAGGAGTGTTTGAAAGTTCCCTTCATGTTCCAAGTGCAGTGTTTTATTTGGGTGTTAAGTGAGGGCACTTGAAAAATAGAGAAATTCATTGATTTTGTGAAATTCCCAGTAGTGACCGTATAGTTCGCTCATCGGACCGTACAGTCCGATCAGTGCCTCATGCACAGTAACTTTGGTCAGACTGGTCATAGAGACCAAACAGAATAGTCTTTAAGACTGTACCGTCCGGTCTGTACAAGCTCCAACAAAAGCCCAAAGCTGACCGGACCGTCCGGTCCAATGATTGTACCGTTCGGTCATCATATTTGATCGCGCAATGCAATTCCAATCTATGACCGTTGATTCGTTCCTCATTGAATCCTGCCCATAGGTTCTGCTCTTGACCTAAGTCAAATCCGTCAAGACTTTGTCCTCTTCCTCAGAACAATGCCGCCTCCGTGACGAGTTCGCGCCGAGTTTGCCGCCGTCATCTCCCTCCGCCCAATCGAGCTCGCCGTCGCTCCCGAGCTAGCGCCGCC
The DNA here is from genome assembly GCA_030378355.1 of Eleusine indica. Taxonomy (NCBI): domain Eukaryota; kingdom Viridiplantae; phylum Streptophyta; class Magnoliopsida; order Poales; family Poaceae; genus Eleusine; species Eleusine indica. The sequence goes on from CM059500.1 coordinate 36,424,425, forward strand.
GCACCGACCTTGCCCGCGCCGCTGCTCCACCATCACGCTCACTGTCGCACTCACCTGTGTCCGCGCAACCCTAGCATCATCGCAAGCAAGCCGCCGCTGCCGCATGCCTTGCTGCCGCCGCCTCAACGTTGCACCAGCACCGCCTCTGCTCACCACATGCCCGCGTAGTAGCAATCTCGCCGAGCTCACCTCTCCTAGGGTGAAGGTCTCCCCTTTCCCTTCCACCTCCATTGCCGGTGTCAAAGGTTCCATCTTTCCAGTGATCATAGCGTGTTCCGGGGTGCTCATCTTCTCGTCGTGTCGTTTCTCACTCCAAGATATTGTGCCACTATCTCTCCATTCATCGTTTATGCCCTGATTTAGAGTAGTTGCCTTAATTGATGCAATTGAATTAATTGCTAATGTTTAGTTGCATTAATTAGGTAATTAGCTCAACCTAGATGCAATTAATTTCCTACACATCTGTTAATTGCATGTCTAGGGTTTGTCTCTCGTTTAGTCTGTAGTTAGATTTATTGCCTATTATTTGATTGCACACTAGATGACTCGCACCAACCACATATAGTCAATGATCACTGTTGTTACTTTGTATATTTGTCTAGTGATGATATCCTTCATCTCACTGCTAGGATTTCTATTGCGCATTCTTACCTATCAGTGCTATGCTTGTAGATTTATATAGGGTCTGCGCTTATCCTTTCTATACCTACGTGCATGCAGTGACATTGTCAACAGTCAGTAGAGATGGCAGATTCTAGACAGGATAAGGGCAAAGGCAAGATGCCAGAGAAGCCGAAGAGCAAGAAGAGGACCAGGCTGGACCTAGAGTCAGAGAGGGCTAGGAGGGTTGCACAACACATAGAGGCCATGGAGGCTTCACGTAGGATGCCTGGATCACTATTGATCACAAGTACTCAGACAGACAACCAGGGTCGCAGTAGGAGCACCAGGCAGAGGACCATAGGGCCAGAGCTGTACACAGGGATCAGGTTGCCACCATGGGCGTAGGGTACTCCGACTTCTCGTCAGGAGAGGTCGTCGAGATCTGCGGAGCAGGTATCCTCACGGCAGCAGGAGGAGTCAGAGTCAAAGGAGAGCTCAGAGTATGAGTCTGAGGAGGCTGAGGAGCTAGAGGAGACTGAGCAGACAGTACAGCCACAGCAGTAGAGGATTGCTCACCGGGCAGGAGACACGAGGTGCACCTGTGCAGTGTGCACGAGAAGGCTACAGAGACTGGTACAGGCAGCCGGAGAGACAGGCATTCTTAAGGTTCCTGCAAAGGACCTTAAGACGCTTCGTCTGGTCTCCTTCGAGCAGTGGGTTTCAGTTCCCAGGGACCCCGTTGCAGGAGAGAGGTACAGGACAGGCCTCCAGAGGAGGATTGGAGAGGGACTAAGACGCTATCTTGCCAAGAGGGGCAAGGATAAACTGTTTGTGCCACAGCAGTACACCACTTACTAGGCTATGAGGAGAGCCACAGGCACATACATGGAGCATTATTTCACTTACCTACCTGGTCTGGCAGAGTTGGTCACAGAGCCCTACAGATACAGAGAGGATATAGTTCTAGAGTTCTATGCTACACTGTGGGTTGCCAGAGACCGCTTAGAGATTTTGTTCTTGTTCAGAGAGCAACCACAGTGGGTGAGCAGGGGAGACCTGATAGCCCGCTTTGGACTTCTTGCTTTAGATTTCCAGCTATACAGGAGTGCCTATGGGACCCTCGCTCCACCTCGCAGGCCACAGGGAGGGAAGTTACCTCTAGACGACATGGTGTCGATCGCCTTTCCACCACCGCACACTCCAGGCTTTGAGAGAGGCCCTGTGAGACTCACCACAGAGGCTAAGGTGGTTAGAGCGATAGTCACCAGGAATATCATTCCCAGCTCTAGATACAGAGAGGAGTTCACACTTCTACACCAGTGGGCAGTAGCAGCTATTCTGAGGAGACAGCCATTTGACTTGGCTGATTTGCTGGTTGCTGAGATGGAGGAGGTTATCTTAGAGAGAGTTGGAGGACGTCACCTAGTCTATGCCCCTTCCATCTGTCATCTTCTGAGGAGGATGGGACTAGTGACAAAGGAGGAGTACGACGCGTTCCTTGAGGTGACCACCAGCTACTCACCTTGAGTTCCCAGAGGTTCGCAGTCAGCCTCGAGTCAGCAGACGGGAAAGGAGGAGCAGGAGTCACCGCCAGTCGCTCATGAGCAGGGAGCTCATCCAGAGATGATGGTTCCTGAGTCAGCCAGTACAGGAGCACCTCCCCAGCCTACAGGCACACAGAGAGAGAACGCTCTCTCAGTAGCAGCGCTGGCAGGACGCCTGGGTGACTTCATCCAGAGCATAGCTAAGGAGAGACGTCAGATCATGGAGGTCATCAGAGGACAGACAGAGCTTCAGAGACAGCAGATGACGCTGTTGACCACACTGATGACCCAGATGACAGTGATGACTCAGAGGCAGGCCAGTCAGCAGCTAGCACCTTCAACACTTCCACAGTTTCAGCAGCTGCCGACTTAGCCAGGACCCTTCACCGCTATGATGAAAGCCCAGTCTTCTGGACTGCCTTCACTCTCAGGGGTCCTTTCGACAGGGGGAGCCGTATAGACTCACTCACCAGCTCAGTTCTTCTCGTGTCCGCCTTCTAAGTGTCTGTGTTGTTCACTTCACCGACACACTCTTCTACTTCGCAAATAGCAGGACCTTCCACCTCCTACCAGCTACCAGTCAGGAGTCTGTTCTCAGAGATAGTTCACACCACTCGTGCAGACTCCTAGACCGCTCCAGAGTCAGCTATAGCTCCATCCTCTTCTGCTACAGACACCCCTCTAGTCACACCTGAGGTAGGAGAGGATCTGGTCCGCCGAGGTTTCACTCAGGAGGATGTGGATGACCCTGCTCTTCTTCAGGTGACTGTTGCTGAGGAGACATCCACAGTCCCACCAACAGGGCAGGATAGAGGGTCTGAGTCGCTTGTAGACCTTGACTTCTTCGAGCAGATGGATGCTCAGGCGGCACATGCTCAGGGAGCACAGCAGGATCCAGCACAGGAGCAGCCAGGAGCAGAGCCTTTAGGAGACGTCACTGCACCACCTCCTTCGACCACGAGTGTGTAGATGTTCACTTTTTCCAGCTTTTTGGTGCTTGTTGCCAAAGGGGGAGAAGTATGTCATAGGTCTCGGGGGAGTTGGAGTGTGATCCTGTGCGATCGAGAGTAGCTTGTATCTAGGGGGAGCATACGTGTACATTGGTTTTGGGAGATAGATATATTTGGATCTTATTTTGGTGGTTTTATTGATGCTCGTGGATTTTGATGAGTCATGTTTTTAATTCTCTTGTGTTTGACTCATCTTGATCTCACTTGGTTTATTTTCATACGCAGTGCCTTGTCTTTCTTTATTTTATCTCGTATGCCTGTGTATGATTACATGATGATGATTGCTTGTTCTTAATTCCTATGCATTGCCATGTTATTCTGTTTGCATATCATCATTCATGTCTTGCATTGCATGTCCTTATGCTTTTATTAATATCTTCACATGATATGCATGCATATCATCTAGAGTGTGCTTTTCTTTCTTATTCCTCTAAGCTCTTAATGATGCCTGATTGGGTAGGACCATGTTCATTCATTGCTTATGCTTTTGAGGTTCCTCTCAATCATTGTGTAGCTCTTTAGCCCTGTTGTTTTATGATAAAGATTATGATAAGTAGTGTTTGTCATCAATTACCAAAAAGGGGTAGATTGTAAGCTTCATGAACATTGATGATTGGATCCCCAAGGTATGAATGTTTTGGTGATAGATGACAACTATGAAATTATGGGCTAATATCTACACGCGTGTTGTCTATGCAGAAATCATCTCTAAACTCTACTACAAATCATATGGATGATGGTTGCCTTGGCGATTGATAACAATGATCAGAAGCATGGAGACTTGTGAGCTTGATGGAGTCCAAGGGTTGATGGAGATGGATCAAAGCTGAGGATAAACTATGGAGCAATTATTGGGAACACTTGTCTAGTTGTTAGGGCCTTGAGTCCATAGGAAAAACCAGACTATCAAGGGGGGTCTAGGTCATTTCTCTTGGGTCATGTCTAGTCGGTGATGTGCTTGGATGCTTAGTGAAATCACAGGCACTAAGTGACAATAAAGAAGCCAAGGAGCTGTTCGGAGAAGCTAGAAAATGAAGTCAAGCGAGGATGAGGAGTTTTAGCTTCTAGACGAAGTGACCGGACAGAGGGGTCAGTGGAGACCGTACTGTATGGTCACTAAGTGGATTTGTCTGGGACTTACAGTGGGCAGCGAGGAATTTGTCTATGCTGGGAGCTGCAGTGACCAGACAGTACGGTCTTTAGACCGGACGATCCGGTTTGTGTGGCTCCATACAGGGCAGAGAGGAAGCACGCTGAGAAAGTTTCTAGACTGGAGAGAGAAAGTCTTACCGGACGGTCCGGTCAGTATAGGAGTTCAGTCTGGACAGAGCAACCAACGGCTCTGGGAGCCGTTCCAGAGAGACCGGACGATCCAGTTTGGCAGTGACCGCACTGTCCGCTCATTGGGGTCCAGAAAGGCAACTTCATGGAGCAACGGCAAGTTGGAGGTTGGAAGCCTATTTAACTTTGATGCTAGGGTCTTGGAGACCACTCTTCACCAGTGAAATTGCTTGGAGCATTTGGTGAGAGCCAAGAGGAAAAGAGGAGAGCACTAGGAGGAGATATTGCATATCTTGAGAGTGCTAGTGAGAGTAACTTGAGCATTCATGCACATCTAAGGCTAGGGTTTCCTTGAGGGTGTGATCTAAGTTGTTACTCTTGGTGTATGGTGAGACCTAGATCGGTTAGGTGTCGGTGATCGAGCCTGATGAGGACATCACTCCTATGGATACACACAACACTCCTCTAATTCTGGACTTACAAGGTCCAATGACTAGAGCTCGTGCACGACGACTAAATTTAGAGGTGAGCTCGTTCCTACGTTCTTCGCTATATGTTACTTTTGAGAATGGTTTGCTACCTAATGATTATTTTATGATTAGAAACCATGGAGAGAACCAGGAGATGATGGGAGAAGGAGTTGGAAACGTGAAGGACCAGCAAGGGCTTAGAAGCCAAAGTGGAGGCCCAATCAAAACCGACTTCGAGTCTGTTTCGGGGCTCAGGACCAGTCTGCACTAAAACAGTTGCCCAGGACGCATACGGACTCGAATTTGGGCATTCTACATATGCACGGAAAGATAAGGAGAAGACCTTTCCAATGCTGCCAGCCTCACGTCAAAATTCATCAGGAATCGTCGAAACAAGAGAGAATCCAGAATCTGTGTCGGTGCTGCGTCGCCTATTTTTGGCCTTTGGGCTTTGTATTTAGTTGAGCCCAATTAGGGACGTGTCCAGAGGGTCTTGCACGACCCTAGGGTCTTTATATACAGTCGCCGCCGCACCATTAAGGTTCGTGTTTTGCTTAGATCAATTCTGTTCATAAACAGTGTCGTCGTTCATCGGTTTGTGAGACCCCAACTTCAAGAGTTTAATCATACATCTGCAATTGTGTTGCATTCTTCATTGTTCTTTCTTGTGTTCTTGATTCACAGGCAGGGATTAGCCTTCTCGGCGAGGTCAATCGTCTTTGGACGGTTGATAACCAGAGGAGACGTCGTGTTGCGATTGCGTGGTTTAGAACGTGCTGTTCTGAAGCCGGATCGATTTGTGTGTCGCCTCCGACCAAATCAACTTACCAAGAACCTTTCGAAAGATCGGGAACCCTTGTTCACATCAGAGCCTATCATGATTGGTTGTGAAGGTCGTCACACGTTTGTACCCGGTTTGAGCCTGCCGATGAAAACGGCATCAATAGTGAGCGCCCGTGTCGGCTCGGGGAGTCTAGCAAGTTTTTGAGGGAGGCGAGCTTGTGCCTTTGTGGCAGCGGTGACGCGCACCTGTCTTCACTCCAGGAGTGATTGCGGGCTTATGGGCGAGAACTCCACATTGAAGGCGAGAGGGACCAGCACTCTGACGGGAGTGGTCCAACGAGGAGTAGGGAAAGGCGTCATCCTTCTGAGACCTCAGGAAAAAAAATTATGAGCATTTATTAACCCCCTCTTTACTATTCCACAATTATATGCTCTAGTAACTAGGTTGAATTGTGGCTTGTATAGGCTAGTGTGTTTGGCTTCCGCACTTGCTATCATCATGAACACTAGCATGTGTAGGGTCTTGGCCTACTAGAATTGTTAGGTTGCAACGATTGTTAGATTCTAGTAGTGTAAATTGAAGTATTTGGATTCGTGAGCGACTTAACAATTCACCCCCTCTCCTCTCGGTACGCCTTCGGTCCTTACACTGGACGCTCACCCATCGCCTGCAGCTCGCTCGTCGCGTGGCGGAGAAGATCTAGTCCAGGAGCAGCATGCGAAGAAGATCTGGTCACGGGCAGACAAGATCTGTTGTGCGTGGACGGTGTAACACCCTAAATTTTGAAAATTTAAATTAACCTAATTAATTAAGGTGCTAGCAATAAAACAATAATAAAATATTTGTTTGTTGCATTCATGCTGGATTAGATGCATTAGGTTTTCATTGTGTGAAAAATTATTTTTGTTAAAATTCGAATAAGAATCGAATTAGCTTAGTTAGGAATTTGGAACCTGAAATAGAAAATAAAAAGAAAACCCAGCCCCGTTCATTTGGGCCAGATCTCCTCCTCACGGCCCAATCTCTCTCCCTCTCCCTCACTCCCTGGCCTCGGCCCAACTCGGTACCCCGCCCCACCTGGCCTTTCGGCCCACCCGTAGGCCAGCCCACCTCCCCCGCCTTCGTCTTCCTCCAGGCGAATAGGACGCCAGGAACACGACGCCCACCGATGCTGCCCAACAACCACGCCGCTCAACCGGTACCGCACCGCCTTAACTCGTCGTTGTTGCCTTCCATGTTACTTTGCCTCTACCCATCGCGTCACATCATCCGAGCGCCTCCGTCCAGGTAGGGTCGCGCCCCACCGCGGAGCCCACGCTGGAGTAAAGGCACTAGCCGACGCCAAAACGTGATCCACGCCCCCGCGTCGCCTTCCTCCCCCTCGGCCTATAAATGGCCTCGTCTGCTCCTTCCTCGCCTCACCCCGCCCTCCTTTCCTCCTCTCTGAGCTCGCCCAAGCCGTGAGTCACCGAAGAAGCCTCGCCGTCACAAGCCGTCATCGCTCACCCGCCTTTGAGTGCCCAGCCTCCGCGCGACCCCCTAGCAAGGTTCCCCTCGTTCTCCTCTTTCATTTGGTAGCATCCCCGTAGGGAATGGAGCCCCGTAGCCCTAGATCGATGATCGGCGTCGCCATAACCATGGTGTCGTCATGCCCTTCATCGTCGGCCGCCGCTTGCCCGACTCGCGAGCCACCCCCCCCCCCCCCCCCCGAGCCACACATCTCTAGATGGACGGCCCAGAACCAATCTGGTCCACCATGAACCGTAGGCCCAGCCCCGGTCCGCCAGCCCGTGGACTGAGTCCACCAGATTTTCTATTTAAAAATAATTCATAGAATTCCCAGATAATGGTAGTTTTATAGATTAGCCCTCGGCTTATTTCTAATTAATTTTTAGGTCTTGTAATTTTACACTTAGACCTCTGAACTTTAGGATAATTATATTTTGGCCCCTGTATTTTTACACAGAGACCCCTATGCTTTTTTGTAATTACATTTTACTCCTTAGAACTTTTCTACCTTAATTATAGTTTAATCCTGGATCTTTAAAACTAGCATAACTTTTTACTCGTAGCTTCAATTTCAACGATTCTTGCGCTCACGTGATCGTAGGAATGAGTAGATCCCATCGTGATGATTTTGTAGACTCATAGTATTGTTTGATATACTGTTTTCTTATTTTTGTGTGTATTGTTTGCTTTCCGATGCAATCGACGTGTAGAGCATTAGTCGTCCGAAAATTTCCAGAACCTCAAATTTGAAGACTCTGAGCAGCAGCAACTCTTGGAAAGAGGCAAGTATCCGTTGACCATATTGATCCTATGTTTTTAAAATGTTTTATAAACATGCATGCAGTTAATATGAATCCTATGTCTTTTCCCTTTCATATTATTCCATTGTCACCTCGGGTTTGGGTAGTACTCTTAGATGGGTACGTCACGCTTAGTCGCAGTTCTTTGGGAATGGTTTAAATCTTGTTAATGAATATAACCACTATGAGACTCGAGGATGAATAAGATTACTATGAGATGATGCTAATGATGATAACGGTCATAGTGGGACTAGGAATCTGGACAGGCTGATTTGGGTTAGTATGGTGCCGTCATGCACGAGAAGTGGGATAGTGCATGTACCTGTTCTTGAATTCTTAGGACCAGCTCGTGGAGCGTGTTAATCATGTCTACAACGCAAAGCATAGGGCTGATATGGGTAGGCTTATTTCAATAGTGAGATGTCTTTCCAGTTTGCGGGTGTTCAAGGAAAGGAGGGCAGTTAAGGGTTTACTTCCGGACCTCAGGTGATGGAGGGTGTACCCCTAGCCACGACGTCAAAGAGGGCTTCTATAGAAAGGGTTTACTTTAGCAGTAGTAAAACCTTAGTGTGGGCACTTTGACAGGCTGGAAAGCTTTTTGAAAGACCTTATGGTGATCTTCTGGCCTTCACACCAAAGACAATGTGATTCGGGTAACAGGGAGACTTCAGTCACCGACGGGTGATGAAATCACCAACCTGTGAGTAAAGTTGTATATCTTTGTAGAGTTAAAACTGTTATAACAGTCGTGCTCACGGTCATGAGCGCATAAAACACAAATGGGCTATGAATGGAATGGTTGGGCTACACACCAAGAAAGCAGTAGCAGGTTATGGAATGGTTGGGCTACACGCTGGGAAAGTTGTAGCAGGTTATGGTAATGGTTTGGGCTACATGTTGGGTAAGCTGTAGCAGGAATAAAGAAGTGGATTGGGCTACGTGTTGGATAACTAGTAGCAGGTTATGGTTTCAGGTGGTATAACCCGCAGATATTTCTATAAGTAGGAGATGCTTATAGTACTTTACTTTATGATATTACTTGGGGTATGGAACACCTAGTAAATAGGAATGCTTTTCAAAATGGTCATAGGTGTAGTTGGCATTTATACAAATAAACCTTGGTGTCAGCCCTCCTTGATTTAAGTCTACATGTCATATATTTCCCGCACATGCTGAGTACATAATATACTCACCCTTGTCATTTCTGTTTTTATTATGAAATGCTGCTCAGAAGATGGAGAGGGTATAGAGTACCATGAAGAAGATATCGTCTAGGCGAACAATCCCCCGTCGACTGCTGTGGAGTTTATGGAGTCTTTCGCTGTATCATCGTATATTGACCTGTATCGTTTAGCCCTAGTGGTAATGTAATAATCCCCGACTTGAGGTCAGAATAAAGACAATGGTTGTATTGGTATTTACACTGTTACTGTCATGTACGTGTGAAACATATTCCTGGTCACACGTGCGATACACTTCGTTTCGTCTTTATAAACCGGGTGTGACAGACGACGACGGCGGCGGGCTAAGGTTGTTCCTCTCTCCACCGCGCGGCCTCCCTCCCGCCGCCCTCCACCGAGCCGATCTCCACCGCGCCACCGCCCTCAACCGAGCCGACAACCTCCCGCCACCCTCAACCGAGCAGCCCTCCACCTCGCCGCCGACCTCAACCGAGCCGACAACCTCCCGCCGCCCTCCATCGAGTAACCCTCCACCGAGCCGCCCCTCCTCGATCTTTCGAGCCCACGCACCGCTCGGCCACGGAAGATGCATTCGAGGAGAGAGCGAATCTATTTTTGCATTCTCTCTCTCCTCAAATGCAAAACGCATCGCAGTTTGCCTTCTCTGTTGGAGAGGATTGCATGATCAACAGTAGCATCTGAAGAGGCACTTTTGCCTTTGCCTCTCCATTTGCAATACCTGTTGGAGTCAGCCTTATACTGAGCAAGCTTCCTCCAACGCCCACGCAAAGGCATTCCCTGGTCACAGTCTAGCCGCGTGAGGGTGCTGCTTCAGCCCGCAAGAGGCATCTCGCCCCTCCACATGCGGACATCGTGCCCCCTTGCTCCAGCGCCCGCCTCTTCCCTGCGCGTGCTGCTGTTCCTATGGGCTGCTACATCGGGAAAGGAGAGAGAAGAGAGACGAGGCCTACACACGGCCAACCTCGTCGGGGCGTCTAGGTCGGTGGCTCACGGCACAGACAGAGGTTTGGCGGGCGAAAAGAGGCCCAACCACGACCCAAAGTGAACTGCACACACGCGAAGCAAGCAGGAGGACGAAAAAAGAGGTCCAGACACTCCCAAGCCAGACTGCATTGGCCGGAAACAAATGGCGTGTTGTAATTGGACACGACCAGACTCGACCGTAAAAACCATCCACTTCAAAATGCTGTGAAGCCTGCAAATCCTTCCTGAGTCACCTTTAAACTATTGGCTACACATCCTATCCGAGACCTGGTCAATTGCTTTGAAAGAGAGGATAAAATTTGCGCTATCATAGAATGGAGCAGCTTCTTCGCATTTTATGCAGTAGCCAAAAGGACGGCTCGAATGAATGCATGTTTTCTAAAGGAGGCAGCGTCCTGCGTATTCAAACTCCCATAGGCTTTGTGCAGGTCAAAGTCTTGCCATATGTGGTACGAAAACGGGCATGTGACGCCACAAATACCTTTCGGTACATTGTGTGAAGTAAACAGAAAACAGAGATGATGTCGCGTTTCCTCGGCGTCTCCTCCCTTGTTTTTATAAATACTCTACATGCTTGATTGCTTATACTTTTCATGTTCTATTTGGATCCACTGTAGTACGTTAAAAATGGTTTTACTTTTGGATCCTGAATTTTTGTAATCTATAAACTAGCTTTTAGTTAGTTAATACTACATTGAAGTGAGGTAAAAACTGACATGGATTGAACTAGATTATGAATTTCTATAGCTCCTCCAGTTTGTAGAAACCAGTTTTTAAAAAACTTGAGGGATACAAGACCTTACACCCAATTACAGTTATTTACGACGGGGTGTTACAAAGAATCATCTAGATGATAATAATAGTCAATTTCAATCACCGTTTTGAGCCATCCGATTTAGATCCAACTGTTTATAATTCAGATAATCTATAAAAGAAAAATCAAAATACAAAGTAACAAATCATCGACTGAAAGTTCCAATCAATTCAAAGCTAGGAAATATAAAAGATTATGGCTATCATAAAACACACACACAATATAACGGCTATCAGCAATCCTAATTGACTCTCCTATGGGATCATAGTGTCAGCTGTGTTGACTGACAGTATTACATTATTGGGAGGACTACAGTCAGAACAAAGAATAATAATCAGTGTACAATTTATAGAGCAGCAAGAGAGCGATGATCATATATGATCATCTGAAGAAAGCATGCCTTCGTGCTCCCCTCTCGTCCACCTGAAGCTGCGGTGACTTTGGCCGGGTCACTTGCTTTGTCGACCTGCGAAACAGCAAGAACCGGCATGAGGGTTCAGGTTCAGCAAAGACGAAATCTAGAGTTGACACGTTTGGTTGGCTTTGCTCACTTCTGGGGACGGAATGGCCTATCAAACTTAGGGAGAGGTCGCGCGTGTGGTACCATGGTTCTCCTGAGCTGCTTCAGAGCCTTCTCTTCCTCGATCTGTGACAGGGATTGCATCCGTCGATCAGCAAATAGCAAAGTAAAGATTCATGCAACTATAGAAATGTTTGATAGATACGAGTACCTTTTGGGCGAATTCATTTTCCTCTCGCAAACGTTTGTACGTCTTCTCTTTCTCTTTTATCTGCAGCATATACAAACATTTCTATGGGCCAGGTGTTCAAACCAAGATGTTACAGTGAAGAAAAAAGGTACGGGAGGGGGTACCATGTTATCAAATTCTGATCTCTGGACCGCTCTTTCATCAACGTGTAATGCAAATTGTTGTACTTCAGTGAGAGGCTTCCGCTCTTTCTCTGGGAGAGGAATAGGATCTCTGCAAGAAGATAACAAACGCTATTTAGTATCTTGCCTACAAGAAAGAAAGTATTCTCAGACACATGACTACTTACTCTGTCAGTATGGGTTGGGCTCTCACAAGTCTCCGCTGCGCCTCTTCCCTCTCCATCCTTTGTCTCTCTTCCATCAGTCTTTGCTGCTCAATTTCGTGTCTCACCAAACTTTCTAGCTGAAATCCTTCAGGTCTTGTGCAGGGCTTTGGTTCAGGCTTTGGTGGCACCTGAGCGGAAAGCATATGTTATGCAAGATTAACCAAGAGATGACACCAACAATAAAAGAAGTTCAGAAAGTATTCTTCAGGTACCACTGGATAGTCTGTGGTGTATGGGTAAGGGTTAGCCTTGTGAAGTCTGGCTTTTTCCTCTTCCATCTGCTTCTGTGCAAGGAGAGCAGCTAGCTGAGCCTCTTTTAGCTGACCTCTCTCCTGTAACAAGGTGTATATTAGTAATTGTCTGCAAAAAATATGTTGACAAATGTTGTATTCACAAACCTCTGTGTGAAGATTGAAAGGGTTTGGTATGGTGAGTCTGGGCACACCTTTCCTATCTGAGTGTGAAGAACTTTCTGAGTAAAGAGAAAGCTGCAAAACACGAAAGATGGTGAAAATTCTTTACAAAAAGAATATAGCTTGTTAGTTATCATGATACAACTTTCAATAAAAACCTTGTCAAATAAATCAGTAACTGCAGGAGGGCCCAGGCGCGCATCTGTTGAGAAATGAAACTGTTTGGGTGCTGTAACCTGAGTCTTTGGATGGGGAAATAAACCGATGTCTCCCTTGCTCTCAAGAATCTGCATGAAGTGGTGTTCAGGTTGACTGAAGCCAAATCATAATCTCAAATCTATACCCCTCTCAAAATGAGTACCTTTTTGTTCAGTGGCTTGGCCTTGAACTTGGGTACCTTCTCTAATTCCTCCAATTCAAGTTCCTGAGAACTTTTCACACTGTTGAAAGATGATGTTACTATCTCATATATGTCTAAAATGAAAGTTGTTCATCATTGATGTAATAGGTGGCAGATACAAACCTTGGTGGCCGAGCACGCATTGCAGTGTGAAGCTGTGGTGGTTTTGGGGCTATCGATTTCAGAGGCTTGTTCTGACTCTGCATGATTTAAGTAGTCAACTTTGGGCAATATAATAGGTAACTAACTTGCATCCTAACATGGTAGTCAGATAAACTTACCTTTACTGTTCCCACAAAAGATGTTTCAGAACTGGTTTCAGCGTGTCGAGTTGCTCTCTCCATTGTTTTAAGATGGAACTCCTGTATTTCGAAACCACCAATGAATTACTACCTCCAATTGTTTTTTGTTGACATTCAGACAAGGTAACTAACTATAGTTCAAAACTGAACCAACAATCCTGTCCTAACACCAAGAAAAAAAATTCGGAGCGAGTAATCAATAAAAGAGAAGTAACTCATGGCATTCTCATGTTGATAGAATACGCACATTGAATTCGGGAACCTGCGGGGTTTTCCTTGGAAGAGGGGGGAACACAGGAGCTTCAGCAATCTGAAAGCAGAAACAAAAGCTACTTATTAGTCTCTTCTGAAATCAGCAAGCAGTTAACAGTCCATCAATTTTTTTTTCTCGAACGCTAATCAGTTTTTTCAGATGTGAACAAATTTCACCTTTTTGTTAAATGGCCGTGCTCTGAACTTGGGAATCTTGGCCAACATCTCCTCCTCTAATTCTGCAGAGCTCTTCACTCTGACTGCCCTGACCCTATGGGCAGTCTGAAACTCGGGCTCTTTTGGCCTGGTTAACATAAGCTGAGGTCTATTTTGTAATGTGGCTGATGTATCCTCCTGCATATTGCACAAGAAATATGAATGACATTGCCATGTGATTAACAACCAGTAGATTCCAGCTAAAACAACAACAATCTGTGACACATGATTTATTATCAGTACTTTTTTTATTCATTATCTAGCTGTAACAAACAAATCTAATGTAATGTAATGTAATTGAACCTCAAGCTAAAACAACAGGGGATAAAATATACAAGTTAAATAGCATATAGTATCACAATATCCATGAAGATTAGAAGTCATAATGTCATATGCAACTTCATTTTTCAAATAAACAGAAATATGCTGACCAGAGATGTGAGAAACTAACCTACACAACTGAACAGAAATAAGAAAATGATACAGATACTAACATGAGATCTACTGTGAGGGGTGCTTAGCTCTCTAGTCCCCGATTCGAACTTCTTGACTATTTCCGCGGCTGAAATGTACGGTGCCACTTCCTGTACAACGTAAAATAAAAGTATCAGATCACCAGAAAGAAAATTTGCAGCATTTGAATTTTCTCCCCTCAGTTTCCACAAATATGCACAAGGGCAGGAGAGGAATTTTGCACATACCTTCGTAGAGTGCATAGACTCATGGGACCTTCTCATCTCAATGCTCCCTGCTAACCCAGCTCTTCCCTTGTGAGGCAGCACCCTGGTCTTGACGTTCAGAATCTGAGCACAATAGAAACAAGTTTCTTAAAACAAATGAAAGACATGAATTTACAATTTATCTTCAATCTCATTCTCCTACCTGTCTAACTCCTCCATTATCCAGTTTCTGCCTCTTAACTGCCTGGTTTTCTTGCGTGACGTCAGCAGCAGCTAAGTCACGAGTGCCCCTAACAACCAACACAAGTCAGAAACAAAAATAACCTTAGGAGCTACAAGCCAACAAACTTGACAGATGAACTTGAGTTCTTACTTCATCACACTCCTCTTGACAACCATGGAGCCGGTCGCAGCACCTTCTTTCGACGTGTTGGCCAGTGTCTTTGGAGTGCGCACCTCAGTTTTCACAATAGATTTGGCACAGGTGTGAACTGCAGGGGCAATTTTGATAGGAGGTGGAGGCCTCTGCATCTTAGGCGTGCTGGCAGAACCACCATCCGCTGTTAAAGTAACGGCAATGTCAAAGTTCGTATTAATGCACAATTCCGAGCCGTACAGAGATCAAATGACATGCACAGTATGGTGAAAACTCACATTTTACAGTCGGCTCTCTGATCGGTTGGAACTCAAAGGACTTAGGTGAGTCCTCCTTCTCCTCTTCAGCAGGCGGCGACTCCGACATTGTATCCGCTGGAGGGGACTCAGACATTTCTTCAGGACACGCAGCACTAACGAAAAAAAAATGAACGCAACCCGTTCATTACACCAATCAAGGATCGCAAAGTCATATGAGACAAGAAATTTCAGCAGAAATTGATTACCTTGCCTCCTGCTGGTGGCTGCCAGCGTCGGCACAAGTCACACTGATGTTGTCTTCACACACCTGAAAATTTCAGAACATGAGCACTATAAAACTACAGTAAAACTGCTGAAAACTGGAGGAGACCACAAGGGAGTGAGGATGGAATCACATACAGATCCGAGCGATGCGTCTTTCATCTCCGGCGGGCTCCTGAACACATACACGAAAAGAGAGCAACAAACAAGCTAGGTGAGTAATCAGTTCTCACGATCATGACGAAGCACATCGGGTGGATTTCAGACACGGAATTCTTCGGCGCTTACCCGCTAACATCCGCCGAGGGTCCTGCAGCCCCCGCCTCATTGACAGCGTCCTCCTGCACAATCGCAAACGCAGAGATCGCAGGATGAGAAGAATGGGGATTTCAGAGCGAGGACCAGGGCGGAACATATTCGATTCGGATCCTCACCTCCGTGGCCGGCTCCTCGGCACCGGCGAAGTCACAGACAAATGTGACCTTGGGCACCGCTCTCGTCTCCCTGATCCTGGTACCGAACGCTGCACGCACGGAGACGGGAGAACAAAGTCAGGGAAGCCTCAATGAGGAAGGGGAATCGGGGCGGATTTGGGGGGCGATCGATGAGGAAGCGCACGGGCGGGGTACGTACGTGAGGGGGCGTGGCTGGCGGAGGCCTCGAACCAGGCCTCGGCGGCGCGGACGGCCTCCTCCTTCTCCTCGTTGATGAAGTCGAAGAACCTCGGGGCGTCGAACTCGTACGCCGGGTCGATCTGGCACGCCGCCGCCGTCCCCGTGTCAGGCGCCATGGATCGCGTCGGTGAAGGGATCCTAGGTCAAGCAATTAAGGGTCTCTCTCGCTCGCTCGCTCGCTGATGGCGTGGGTGGGGGAGCGGGGAAGAAGAAGATGTCGTCTGCGATTGGGCCGTAGGGGGAGGATGAGAATAACGTTGGGGTGGGACGGGCGGCTCTAACGGTCGGCTGATTCGAACACTGTGCCTAAAGGGGCAGGGGGTTAGGAGTGGCTCGCTTAATGGTGGGTGGGGTGGGTTGTACACGCGCCCGCTGCTCAACGGCTATTTTTCTCGGTGAGGCTGCGGATGGGGCCCCACGGGATTAGAGGTGGGAACAGAGATTTTTTTTTTTTCTTCTGGAAGGTGGGTGGGAACACAGAACAGAGATTTGCTCGCCCGATCAGAGGACCGCCGAGTTGGCCGCCGCGCATGTCGTGTCGTCAAATCCAGCGCCGCGCCCGGGTCAGTCTCGGACGCGTCAGTTGCTCTGGCCTGGTCGCATCTGGCCATGTCAGGTAAGAGCAGCCACGGTAGAATGTCAGAAAAAGAAATGACCCCAACAAAACAAAAACAACACATATATTGACATATTTCACTGTTTATACTACTAGTTGGAACTGGGTGCTTTAACATTCATTGATGCTTGTTTTTCTTAGTTGAGACACTAATAGCTGTAATGATTTTACTCGAGTTTCATCGATGCATAAACCAGAAAATTCATTCAGACCGCTGTATTGTGGATGCTCTAATGTGACCGATTCTTGGTTGAACGCTTGAAGCTAGGGATGAAAGCGGTCGGAATGACTTAATTGTTTTTGTTTTCATATTTTTTCCAAAAATAAAATTGATAATAGTATTAACGGAAACAAATACGACGTCTGTATTTTGGTAAAGGCGGAAATGATATTTTTGTAACTAAAATGGACAGTATCGATCGGGAATCGATATTAACAATCGAAAACATGAATCATAAAGTATGACACTGATAAAATCAAGAAATTAGAGGTGTCATGTTTGTGTCTCGACGACGGCGATAAATTGACTATAGCGTATTGATTATTGAATAATTATATGTACATGTATGAAAAAATACATTTGTAAAAATAGAAAGTAGACAAAATTTATGTTGAGAAATTTATGATTTGTTTTAATCTCGAAGAATCACTTGCCTTTTAGAGAGATTTGCTATAATGAAAATACTGAATACAGTAATTACCTATATTACTCTACGGTAATTTTCATATTAAAATGAAAATTTGCGGAAACAATCGGAAGATTTCGAAATTGTTTTCATTACCACTTTCATGAATTACTATCATTTTTGCTTCCACTTCTTCGAAATATCATTTTCACGTGTTACGCTCGATAAAAGACAAAAACGAGCATCGGTAAACCGATAATTACCACTTTTACTTTCATCCCTACTTGAAGCTGTTGTTGTGAAGTTTGTTTGAATCCGTTGATGACCCATGGTTATGAAAAGGAGAGCAAAGCCGTTTGAGATGAAGAAAGATACCTGTCATCGTTTTCAATAATACTGCAAGAGTATTTTAGAATCGCTTTCTTGTAGAGATGGAGTGATTAAGTCATTAGTTGGTTGTCAACATGAGAGCAGTATACAATATTGATAGCGAATTTCCTCTATGTCATTGAAAATTTACTCAATTTTATCTGTAACATGAAAAATATCAAATTTTTCTCTATATCATCCATGCAAATTTTGATACTTACGTGCCACTGTTGTTAGTTTTTTCATGTAACAATGTTAATAATAATAAAAAAGACAAAAATACCTTTGTAAGACAGACACAAGTTATATAGTAAAAATGATACTTTCAAATAAAATTTGAAAAAAACTGCATATGTAAAAAAGTTTCAAAATAATTACACGTGTGTATTTGACAATACAAAATATCATCTTAGAATTTCCTTATTAGTGATAATTCAAAAATATAATTTTCATGATAATGCTTATATACATTGTATTTAAAATTTTATTTAAAATTTTATTTTTTATAATACTACTTGTGTATGCATGTAGTGACATACAAAAATATAAGTAATTTTTTTTGTCTTACAAGAGTTTTTTTTTTGTCTTTTCAACTATTATTTAACATCGTTAGATGAAAAAGCTAAGAATGGTGGCCTATAAGTCATCAAAAATTTCGGTAATGACATAATGGAAACTTTGACCTTTTTCATGAAGGAAACTTTGACGTTTTTCATGACACAAAGGAAACTAGGTAACTTTCCAGTGACAGAGAGAGAATTCGCTCTTATTTGATTAGCTTTGTTACGAGACGGCCCAATTCAAATGGTTGCAAATTCCTTTGGCACCTTACAAGTTCCACAATTTTCAACAAGTTTGGAAACAATATAACCCTAAAATTGGCAGAGGACAAACGAATGTCGAATCAGAATGTTAAAAATTTTGTACTGTTAAATATTTGGGTGTGTAGTGAATTCTCCAGTACATGTACGGCCATTGAAGTTACATTACGAAATGATATGGAACACGTTATTCATCATGAACAGAACAAATTAAACAATAGATGGCAGCATACGCCTCTCGGATCTACTGGAAAGAGTTCTAATGATAGCGTTATATACACTCAAAATTAATTATACACTCAATCAAAGATGGAGTCTCTTCCTCACTTGTACTGGTTGTAGATCAAACAGAATTAAGGTCTTGCGACACTTGGTTTTGCCACCTGCGAAAATGGAAGAGTATCCTTGTTACGAGTATACATGCTAAGCAAGAAGAGTATCCGTTTTACAGCGGGGTCCTCCCTCGCTGTGTTTCAGTCAAAAAAAAAAAAAAAAAAAAAAAAGAAGAGTATCCGTGGCAAACCTTGTAAGAAGGAACCTCGCCAGTGGGCTTACAGTTGGGGCTGCCAATGGTGGCGTGTTAGCTTGTTTTTTGCTGCTCACTGGTTCCAAAGGAGGATCAGATTTCTTAGAGAAAGCCGAAGCTGCCGTCTCCTGAAGACCTTGCAACGAGGAATCCTTCAAGCTGCATGGGAGGGGTATCCGAGTCAACAATAAGCTTGATAAAATGCAAAAAGGGGAAAACAAGTGGCAGAGAGCATAGTGATGATCTTACCTTCCTAGCCGGTGTAGCATTCTGCCAATCAGTACCTCACACGATCCAGGTAACTCATGTTCCAGATCCATCAAGGAATCAAGGAATGCATGCACTGCAGGCTGTTCAAACTTGTCGCCAGTAGCCTGCAGCACGGTGTCAAGAAAGTCCAGGGTTGGAAGACATATTTATAGGGATGCAAAGATTGATATACACTTGTCTTGGCCCAATTACACTTTACCTCTTTTAGTGAAGGAATTATCAACGATGAAATTACAGGTGAAGCTACAAAACTAGAAGCTCGAGATGTTGATTGCCCATCAGGTAGATGACGTGATCTATGACCTTTTTGCATATCAACATTCTCACTAGAGTAAAGAGCAAACTTCTGTCAAGATTAGAAGCAGGATGATTCTAACTTGAAGTGAAAACACAACTAAAACTAAACTTTGATTACCTTTGGACCTCTTGGCTATTTACTACAGAAATTCTATGCTCATGTGATTCCTTTTCATGTCTGTTGATGACAGGCCTTTCTCGAGCATTTCCCTTTCTAAAGCCAGCTTGCAGAGCAGCTTTTGCCTGCATGTATAGTACACTTACATAAATACCTAATAAATGTTGATCATTAAACACAAGCAGAAACGGGGGAAAATGTGCATTTGTATCACCTCTGCAAGGTTAATAGCACTATCCTCAAGTGAAGCGCTTGATGCCTTTTCTTGGATCCCCAACCTTGACCTTGAAGATCTTGGAGTGTCTGGTTCTTCACTTTGACTACGAACAACTGTCCCACTGGAAGACATATCTTCATACGAGGAGAATCTGCTGGGAGGCTGATAAGTAAGCTGTATCAGATGCTGCTTCTTATTTATCCATTCGTCTTATTCAAGGAGAAAATAGGACGACAGAAAGTCTAAACAATATTTTTAACATATTTTCTAGCCTTCAATCAACTGAAAGCTTTCAGTCACTGGTTTGTTACTTTGTGTTTTGATTTTCTTTTTGTAGGATTATCTGTATAATAATTATAAACCGTTTGATCTACATCCGATGGTTCAAAGCAGTGATTGAAAGTTGCCCAAACTCTCAGTCAGCTGAAAATTAGCAAGTTCCATATTTTAAAGCTAACCTTTGAACTGTGATTGCTAGCTGTTGACTGCAGCTGAGATGCTGTTGGAGAGCGTAATACTACAGTTCCTGACCCGCTTACTGATTGGTCATTCTGGCAAAGAACTGATTGTTAGTAACACAATTGACCATAACCAAGTTATACTCCATATAGATGAAATCTTACATCTTCTGTAGAACTTTCTAGCTCCCCACGTTCACTATGCACCTCTCTCTGAGACAAGCTTGATGCAAGTGATTCATCAGATTCCCTCCATGATGGCCTCCACTGATTTTCTCGGTCAGAAGTACGAGTTGGAGTATTTGGACTATGAGGAATATCGGATCTACCATCCTTGGTGGAGGAAATTTGAGGTGGCCTTGACCCAACTCGAACAGTTCCTGTGCCCTCCGATCTGTCAGGAAAATCCCAGCCAGCAGCTTTCCTGACTGTTCCCTGACTACAGTAGAGATAGAATAAAATATGAGTGATGGGAAGATAGAAGCAAAGTTAAATTACTGCTGCATCGAGTCTACCTCAAAGTCTGAGATGTTTCTTTTGCCCTATCCACCTTGATAGTACCTGTACTGATATCTTCTTCAATATGTGTTCGCCCATTTTGTGCGGCATCCAAGCTGTTTTTTACAGCAAATTTTGGCCGCTCCCTACCAATATACCAGAAAGAAAGCACACAAAATGAGATAAGAGATTCATGCTTCAAGTATCGAATAAAATGGTGCCATTTAGTTAATTATCGTGGAACATATACATGACAAACCTTATTCTCTCCAGAAGCTTTGCAGTTTTTCTGGCATTTTTAATGAAACGATGCTTAAGAAGCTCCTTAGCACTAGGCCTCTGCAAAAACGTGATAAAGAGAGCTTTAAGAGAGAACAAGGCCAGAGGAAGTGATTGAAGGTATAAACAGACTCCAAATGTGGTGTATACCTCTGCTGGATTCTTCCTCAAACACAATGACACAAACTCCTTCATCGGTTTAGAGAAATGCTCATCAAGCTGCATATTAATAAATATCTATTTATCTTCTTGCAAAGAAATAAATATCACACTGTATAGGTTGCAATACACTTGACAGCAGTAGTTCAAAATAATCAAATGACCTGAGGTGGATTTTCACGAGGTATCATGAAAAGAACTCTCATGGGATGAATATCTGCCAAAGGGGGTTCACCTTTTGCCATTTCTATAGCAGTTATACCCAAAGACCAGATATCTGCCTGCATGAGAATTTGAGACATGAACTTAAATAACCAAACATAATAAGAAGCAAACTGACAAATGCAAAAATACGTACCTTCTCGTTGTACCCTTCAGAGTTTTGAATAACCTCAGGTGCCATCCAAAAGGGAGTTCCAACGAATGTCTGAACAAATGGAAGTCATAAATAACAGTATAACAAAATACTTGCAAGTTAATTGTAACAAAGCCATCCTGGTCAAAATCCAAAAAAGGGAAGTAGAATTGCCATCAAACCAAAAGCTAAGATGATCCAATATCAACATAAAAGATGAGGTCCTTCTATATGATGCTGGTTCAATTGATATAAACAAGTTATACAAATCAAGCTGAACCTTACCAGAAACTAACAAATCTAACTTGAAAACTTTTGGTTCTTGGAATTTTCCATGAATTATCCACTAATCTCCCTACCCTAAACCCACCTACTCACCTGAAAAACATGACTGCAACTCTGCGACCCATATCAATTATGATGTCATATCACAAATAATTATCTTCGTTGTAGATGCAAAATGAAGAGCAAAGAACTATGCCATTACCCAAACTCTATGCCACTACCATGACTTGTATACACCCTCAGTGCTCAGTGCTCAAGACACTTGTTCCATGATAACGTGTAGTTGTAAAAGCCAGCTTAGAACCATGATAACTTACCTCATCCTTTTTGGTTGGGAACCACATATTTTGGCTATTCTCCATTATAAGCCAGAATACCAGATTAAGAATGGTTTACGGTGATTCAAATGTTCAACCATGGTATAAATAACATTTCCAAAGGCATATGGCCTTGTTCGCATATGCCATGTTATGTACATCTTTGCAATGACAATGAGCACTAATGCTATCCACAAAAGGATGATAATATGTACTAAATCATTCATTCTACCAAGTTTCAACAAAAATTAGGACGGGATTTAGTTGCTTCACCGCAAACTGGTGATTAACAATTTCCATAGAGCACTATTTTCCTACTGGACTGATGCCGCCTAGAAGGCTGGAATCAAACCAACAAAGTTTTGGTGTTTCACTGATTTACAACCCTGCATAGATGCATCCTCCAAGCCACCCACGAAAGCCTGAAACTACTAGCAATAAGTCCATTGACTATGGAGAAGGTATCTATACATCTTAAACCACGGGTCCAAGACACCATAACCAATCCAAATATCAAATAAACATGAGAGGAAAAAAGAACTCTTTCATTAAACAAGAGAGAAAGGCAGATCATAACAGTGTAGATTCATATCAGTTACAGCTTTGTAGACACAAGTACGACTCAATTTTAACAATATGTAGAAATATTGATAACCTGAAAGCATGGAAACATGATTAAAATGGTACCTTTCTCCGAGACATTGTTTTAGTCAACTGTGCCGAAACACCAAAATCTGCAACCTATACAATACAAATATTAACATTTGAAGATGTATTATGAACAAAATATTATCAACAACACAGGACATTGAGAAGTTATACCTTCACATCTCCACTCTCAGTGAGGAGAATATTTGCAGCTGCAAAATATCAAATAATATGGTCCATTAGAATGGTGCTAGATTTGGCACTAGAGAAATAAGATAGAAAATGTATTGGTGAAAACATATCCAGATTAATCATCTTCACACAAGGGCACAAACATTTTCTTTGAGCAATTTGTTTTAGACAGAATCCAACTTAATAAGTCCATTCATGTTTTATTGAGTGACTTTAATTAGTAACCCATACAACTACATGTGTAGGGGTGAAAACGGATGGGAGCGGTCAGGAAAACACCTCAACAGTTTTCACTTTCACGTTTGTTTTATCAGACGGAAACAAAAACAGGAAAGCCAGTAACGAAAACGATTGGGAGAAAACGGGCACTCAAAAACGAACAAATCCGAGTGGAAATATGCCGACATCGGTCAGGAAACCGGTACTTCAAATCGGGAACAGCAACTAACAAAACAAAGCCTTTGAAATATATTGGTTGGCACATCAGTTCCTACCTACCAACAATATATCTACAAGCATCACACTTGGTTCACTATTAGACACATGTTCCACATAGTAAAATAAGTCTCAAACCAAAAGCTGGTGCACCAGTGCATCACTGGTTATTAACCGTACACATACGGCACTTTAATTGAGCAACATTCTGAATGTAACTGCATTTGTGAGCATATTAATTTCTTATTTGTTCACATCAGCAGCAACGATCTAAAACAAAAGAAATAAAGAAGTTTTACTTCTGTGCACTGCCCAACGGTCAGCACCATGCTGGACCTTGGTTGGCTTTCGGCTATCAACAAGCCGAGCAGGGCACAGACGCACAGCAGCAGGCAGCAGACTGCATGCAAACTTAGTCCCACCTCGTGTAGACAGATGGAAGGAAGGGTAACAACTGTATATAAATATACCACTGAACCCTATCCCGTAGAGGTAAAAACAGGAGACCTAAACGGGATATTCCAGGTAGAAACAAGATACCGGTGATACGGACGGAACAAGGGTGAAACTGTTTTCGATCCCATTTTCGGAACCGACGCAAAATCTCATCCTGTTTTCGTCCCGATTCGGTATTGTAACCGAGGGAACAAAAACGATTGGCAAAAAACGGTATACAGCGCCGGGATGGGACTTTCCCGTCTACCACTGTACATGTTACCCCTCCCTTTAGTCTTTTTTGGCAGAACTTTTAAAGTGACAAAGCCCCATTCTTGTTAAGATAATATTACACTGCACTGTACTTAGAAGGGCACTATGAATTTCCAGCACCAAACACAGACCCTTCTGATTCATGGGTCAGTGTTACTGTGTGAGTGCTTTGCTCTCACCCCACATCCAATGACACCTCTAAGACTTCATGCAATTCCACCAGCAAAAAGTAATCTTCACTCACCCTTCAGCATCTTATCCCAACCAAATTGAAGAACCAAGTCTAATTTACATCCTTAGTAAATCGATATAACTGGAGAATCAATGGATATCAGGTTTCTTTTTCCAAATAGAGGAAATTCGCAAGAAACATCCTGATAAGAGAAGGTACGATGAGAAGCAATCCAGACCTTTAATATCACGGTGAATCTTTCCTTCAGAATGCAGATATTCCACTGCATGTAGCAAGTCCCTCAGAATGCATGCAATAGACATTTCATCCAGGGGAGGGCCAGCTTGGAGCTATGTGCAAAATGGAAGTCAAAGCAACAAAAAATAAATACCAAACACGTAAGCATAATGATGTTTGACAATGGAATGGTGCACTAACTTCACTTTTAGCTACATAGTATTAAGCATTGGGCTGTGTCAATA
Source organism: Eleusine indica (assembly GCA_030378355.1). Lineage (NCBI taxonomy): Eukaryota > Viridiplantae > Streptophyta > Magnoliopsida > Poales > Poaceae > Eleusine > Eleusine indica. The sequence continues at coordinate 36,449,206 of CM059500.1, forward strand.
AAATTACAATATACAGAACATACAAGGTCAGCAACAGAACCACCAGCCATGTATTCCATTACAATCCATAGTTTTGTCTGGTGAAGGTACGAGCCGTAATAGTCTGTTATATATGGGCACCGGCATTGTGACAAAACAGATATCTCCTGAAAGAGGAAATAGGATGTTTCAGACTTTCAGGTAAAGAACTTTCCACATCAACTGCATGCTAACTTGACCGATGACAATCGAGTGTCTAATGTAGTACGCAAGGTGAAAAGTCCAGAAAATATGACCTTTTGGATATCTTCAATGTCATCCTCACTGCATGAATCGGTTGAAAAGAAGCATTAATAACTAGGATAAAAAAAATTTAGGGGATTAAAAAAAGTTAGAGCCAGATTCTAAAAGGAGAAACAGATGGAATTAGTAACTAGTCAATTTTGTAGGAAAAATTAGTTATAAAGGTGAAATGAGGTCATCATGCCCGATAAATCCATATTATGTATACAGGTTTCCTTTTCATGGTAAAAAGTTACTACTACCTCCGGACAGAAATTGTTGATGTCCAGACTCCAGACATTTGGGTTGAACTAATTTTGTACTAAGCCTTTTGTCTGGACGTCAACAAAAGAAATACGGAAGGAGTATATAAGCTGACTGGTGCAATCATAGTTTTTAAGGTGGTTAGGCATTACCCTGTCGCCTAGGCAGCAACACAGCTATTGTGGCGAACCTGGAACACCTTGTCGCCTAGGTGATGCCTTAAGAACTATGGGTGCAATGTTGTGGTAATATGACAGCTAAGGCATAAATTTGAGGAAACATAATACATAAGGGCGCAAAGTCATAATGCTAGACAAACACATGCAATTCCACAAAAAAATGGATCCTTCCCATTAAACTAATTGTGTAGAAATTATAAGTTTGAAAACATAAGACCATTACATTCAGTACAACATGTCCCTTTTCCCATAATTAAGAAAATGAACATCATGGTTGGAAATAATGCAGTTAGCAAAAGGTGGTGTGACTGCATAAAACTGATATCTAATAACTAATATGTTAGGGAGTCTACGTAAAATTTATGGTAGGAACTCACGCTTCTTCCAGATCGATAACTTTTATTGCAACCTCCTTACCAAGCTCCTTGTCAAACCTACAATAACACAAAAAAGAGGACCATTGAGTAGGCATTGAAATTCATCATCACAAAAGAGGAAAGAGAAAATATTAGTGAAGCTAGAAAAAATATATAGCTAATAAAATGGATGCACAAACAAGTTACTATTACATCATTCTCCACACAAATAGCATTTCAACATTCTTTAATGTGAAGTAAAGAAAACAAGTATGTTTAGATACGATACAAGTACTTAGCAGGATTTCAGTTCAGATATTGATTATTTTCCTAGTCCGGAGGGAACACTGAAAATACACAAGAAACAAGGTATAAAAGTTGCCTGAATTATCAGTTACTAACAAATTCTGAACCAGTTCCCACCAAGCGCACATCTTGTACATGTAAAAAATCATTTTCACCTTCAATCAAGCTGACAAGCATATTGTCACAAGGCAGGCATTTTCACCACGACTATAGTACACAATTCGGGTAACCAACCATCCATTCACAAGTTGATCGTGTCGCCCATATAGACATGTGGCCGCTACACGCCATGCTCCCACACGACACATAACCTGCTGCCTAGCCCACCAAATGGGCATTTTGTGATCAGCCGTTAGGCACCACCCTGCCACCTACATATCCTTTCTTATGGCAGTGCTTCCAAACAAAACTAAAACCAATCGGCTAAAAGCAACAAATCAGCACAGATGCTGTACACGCTCATCTCTGTTAACCTTAACCACTAAATCAACACAGCTAGTCATTCATGTTTCTCCGGATCCCTCACTCAGTACCCAAACATCAATCGATACCACCAGATCCCGATCAAACTATCAATGCCACCAAATTAGCACAAAACAAGCGGGTAAATAACACTACACACGCCACTCAGCTGGCCACTCGATCAGCTAAATCCCAACGCCCAACTCCCGAATTCGTCCTCACACTCACGCCCTCTCGAGCCCTTCGCCGTAGAAACCTCAATGCAGCTCGACATCGAGCATGCCGCCACGAGGCAGCTCACAATCCGCGAGATATGGAAAAGGCGAAAGGAAATTTACGCACAGGGAGTGGGGGAAGCCGCCGTTACCCTTTGTAGACGTCGCCAAATGACCCGCGACCGATGAGGTCGCGGTTGTTGAACCGCGCCTCGATGGCGGCCGCCATCGACGCCGAGTCGGACATCCCGCCAACGCGCGCGCTGGCTCCCCCGAGATCCGGGCTCGGCGCGCCCCCGCGCTCGCTAGGATTATGGAGGCTGAGGATCGCCGGACTCGCCCGCCGTCTTCGTCCTGGCGCTAGGGTTTGGATTCAGGGCCGCGTTCGTCTCGCGCTACTCGCTGCTTCCGGTTGCGCCCATTTCTACATGTCGCGAGATTTGGCCTCTGGTTTGGTTCTGTTCGTCCGGGAGAGAGCTGGCAGCAGAGGGTGGGGCCGCGTGAGAGGGCTGCGGGGTGGGGCAAGGATGTCAGAGGGTATCACGTGGAGATATACTAGTTGATACATGTACGCTTTGTCACATTTCAAAATTTGTGGTTCTAGATGTAAGTTGCTACAATATTTCTCGCAATGGCTAAATCGACATCTAAAGCAAGCTCTTCCATTCATTCCTGCCTAGTATAGAAATTAGGGTGTGTTCGTTTCTTGAGTCTAAATTTTAGAGCTGTCATATCAAACCTTCGAATACTAAATATATATATTAAATATAAATTAAATGTAAAATTAATTACACAGTTGGATACTAATTTACGAGACAAATCTATTAAGCTTAATTTAATTATGTTGTTGCTAGTATTTCTTTTTATCAGCTCATTGATTGGGGACTGTGTCGCTTCAAGCCTTCAACGTCCAAATATCGACCCCTCAGAAGATGAGGATGTTGTTGCATGCTCTCCGAAGTTGCAACGGTAACGCTCATGATCAAGCTATTCTCGAGGGAACGTTGTCTGTTTCAACGGCGGTGCCACTCACGCTTTTACTCCTCGCTGCGTAGTTTGATGGTCCGAGTTAGCACTTCGACAACCTTCCACCGTAAGATGTCGCAGATAGACTAAAATAGATTGCAGACTGTTGACACATTCGAACGTTCCATCACCACGTCAAGGAATATCATTTTCATGAGGTATTCGTCCATTTTCTCTCTAGTCACAAAATTTATACTCCAACGCTTCAACTATAGGGGCATCTACTCGTCAAAATGAGCTTACAAATGTTCGTTGGCTTCTAATTTCAGTCGAGAGGCACAATGCATTGATTCCACGCATTATATGTCAGCTATCCTCTCTCACAATATCGTCATAAGCCAGAGGACATACCTTACTGTTTGAAGCATTTACCATGGCGCTACAGGCTGATATTAACATTCTTTACGCTTTCACAAATTGTGCGAACGGCAACAGCACAGCTGGGGCACGCGCTGCTACTTAACCCACTATCGGCAACGCCTATAACCCTACACAACCAGCTGTCAGCAGTGCAGCAACCGGTGCAATTTTTTGCTACTTTGTACAATGCGAAGAGCGCGAGAACGGTGGTCTTCATCAGAGTAAGATCGCATTGGTCGACTCAAATCCCACTCCATCCTTGTGCTTGAAGCCTTGAACTTTTTCAGCTGCACGCAGAGCCTCCCACTCCTTCGGAGGGCATCAGTGTCCCTTGGAAGTCTTGATTCGTTGCTGCCTTGCTCTCCGCTTGCTTGATTCCAATGAGCTGGACTCCGGAGAGGATGAAGATGACGTCCTCAACTGGGAGATTGGACAAGGTCCCATGGTCCCTTGTTCCTTGAACCCTTCACCTCCACTTAGTAGAGGAACCGTGCCATCAAACAGCATATTACACTTGCTAGCCTGATGAGGTACTAGAGCACCTGCATACCCATTTAACCTTGCATCTTGAGGGCTTGAAGGATCTTGAAACTGTAATAGTTTCCCCCTCTTTCTTGGGTTCTTTGACCTGACAGTGCCAGTCGGGCCCTGAGGTGCTTCATCTTTCCTTCCACTGTTCTGTGGTGCGGAGTAGCTCTTGATCATCGTACTGACCCTCTCTAGGAAGCTTGAAACCTTCACAGGAAGTAACTGTTCCTCAAGATAACGATCAATTATGGGGAGATCATTCTTTAAATCTTCAACCTGCTTGTCAAAGCAATAGACTAATCAAGGGCAAGCCTGCAATCAAACATATAAGACAAATTTCCGTTAAGAGCTTACCATAGCAGAAATTTGTTTAGAGGGATTCAGACTATATCCTGCAGCATTCTGTTCAGCTACAGGCTCATCTGGTGGGAGGGCAGTTATATTGGTTTCTGCAGGAGGTGTAAAACGACAGCCAACCAACTGATGAAACTCATCGATCTCACGAGCATACTCAACCCTCCAGTCTTTCCACTTACTCCAAGTTCTCCTTGCCCACATTGGCACGCCATGGAGGCGACCTTGTTCCCTTCCAAACTGCCTAGCAAACCTGTCAGGCACATATACCTCCTTTATGTTAAAGCTGATTAGCCAAGTCCGAGAGTAGCAGATGTTATCTGCTGCAATGCAATATTCTGGTACAATTGCTGGATTAATGTCCCTGTAAGGGTTCCAGTTGACCTGAAAATATAATTGGAATAATATAACATAACGATGGTTGAAAGTTGAAACATCAACAGGCAATTTAACATAATTATAACTAAAAAATTGGTACATTTTAATAAAATAGGCAACATGGACTTGCCTCAGAAAACTGAAGCTGCTCAAAAGTTTTTCTCCACTCCATGACTTTCTTTCTCTGTCCATGTGTTGCTCCTCCGAAATTCCACTGGCAAGCTCGTGGCAGCAACGTGCTCTGGTTCTTTTGTTGTGGTTGAGTCGTAGGAAGATATTCATAAATCCAGGCCTTGTGGGAACATTGGAAAGTTTCAATCAGCGAGGCAGATAATACAACACCACAGATAACTGTAGGAATTTGTTCTAAAAAAGAGCAGTACCATGAGCAAAGTTGCACTGCCAAGAAACTGTGTTGTCGCATTTGGTGTTACTGCAACAGACAATCCCCTATATAAATGAGCAAGGGCTGCAGTCCCCCAAGCATACTCACGAATCTTCCTAAAATCTGACAGCAGTGGTAGATATCTTGGCGAGACAAATCCCCTCATGGTGTCAGGAAACAAGGTGGAACCAACCAGGTATAGAAGGTATGCTCGGGTGCTATATGCAATCTCATTGATGGAAGGATTTTCCGGCAATTGATGGAACTTCCTATACAGCCAAGTCAATCTAATTAAGCCACATAGCTGCTCACCATGTCCAGGGCTCTCTCCTAAATAGTGCAAGCACATCCGCTTCACAGCTTCATCACCAACTGGTTCTGCGGCCACCACATGCCCAGTCACTGGAATGCCAAGAATATATGAAACATCACGAAGTGATGGTGCCATTTCAAATCCCATGAAATGTGCAGTATTTGTTTCATTATTCCATCTCTCACAAAAAGCTGTGAGCAACGAGCGATCTATGGTAAACCCAGCTGTGAGTGCAAGATGCCCAAGACCACTAGCATTAACCAGTTTCTGCTGCTGATCAGTTAGAACCCATTCTTTTAGTTTCCGAGTCTGTTGGCTTGGAAGCAGAACACCGTACCGCTGCAGAAAAAATGAGACCCTTAGTTTTGTTTATGACGGTAAAGTAAAAAAGGAATATGGACCAAGAAAGCAACATACTGTCCAATTTTGTGAGCTACCAACTGGTCTTCGGCCATTTGCCTTTGGTTGTTGTGTTATCAAACCCTCAGATTCAATGTCCATTGTCCTGGAAAACATGAATTAAGACATCTTCTTTATGTCTAATACGCTAAAACAGAAGCCTACAGATCAGGACTGTTGCAATTTCAATTAAAAAAATGAACGAAATAGCATGGTAAGATGTTTGGAACAGGTATTGTGAACGTCCCACAAATATGAAGAGAATAACATTTTCTCCTCCAACTAGTTAACATCTGCAAAATATTGTGAAGTGGCGGCTAGATCACCATTAAGTTCACAAACATAACAGAAAGTAAAATAGATTGATCATTCACAATCATAATTTCTATGCAAGAAAATACTTGTACACAGTATAAGCACAATCACAGTTGATTTGGATAAGGTGTAAAGTTTGCTTTTCAATAGCTCAAGAATTGGATAGAGGGGAATAAAGCAGAACACAAGGATTGATTAGCGCACAGCAAAATGATGGTGTACATGTGACTCTTCCCAAAAGAAAAAGGGCACAACCGTTTGCCGCCGTCGAGTCTAGATGTCTCCAATCACTAGGTACAGGTGTGGAATGCATGTGCATGAACTATCTAAAAGAAAAAATGAACATGATTAAGTCAGTTCCATAAAAAGACCCCGCAGGGCAGCAAAAGACTCGCTTTAACCACAATCCCGCAATACAAAGACAGATAAAGCACAGCATGACGCAAGTGTTCTTAATTTGACTCCATTTGTGCCTCGCTGAAAGTATAACTGTCAGATGCTCTTGCCTCATACAAACCTAATCCATTCCGTGATATACCAGCACAATGTAGAACAATCCAGCATGTATAAGTACCCAATATGTCCTGATTTCGCAGGACATTCCGAGGCATTCCACTCACGAAGGCCCGCGAAATGTTAGTCCGGATCTAAGCATGAGGTCTCCGTCTACTGGAATTGGGCTGGGGATACGGACGGCGACGATGAGGAGGAGGGCGAGAGAGCCAACTCACCGGCGAGGAGTCCGAGGGAGGTGCGCCTCCGCCTCTCCGGTGGTTCGGGGCCTCCTTGGCTCCTTCCACCTCTTCCTTGGGGGACTGAGTGTGGAAACTGGAAAGATGCAGTCAGAAGAGCGATTTTTGGGCTTCTCTTTTTTATAATTACAACAATAGACTTCTCTTTTATTATTAAACTGTTTTTCTTTTCTTTATTATTGTTTCGTATTTGAGTACTTTGATCTCTATCAGAAGACATAAAAATACAGAAATACCTCTCACATTTCTCCTACACATAACAAGAGCATTTTTTAGCTTTACACACGTGGTAAACCTCCAAAAATATTTTTTAAAAAAAATAAAAATGACATGAGCAACAATCACAATTTGAGGCACCAACAAGTAAAAAAGAAAGTAAAAGAATCAACATATTGCTCTGTTTAAAATAAACAAATTGCTCTAAAACTAGAAAATAGGTCTGAAGTTCTTTTTGCCCCGACATGCGATGGATAATTATCACTTTACTACTCCCTTCGTTTTTAAATTATTGTCGTTATTGACTTTTTTAATTAACTTCAACTATTCATTTTATTTAAAAAAATAAGTAATAAATGAAACTAAAGCATAACTTAAAGTTTTGCACATTTGAAATAATATACTGAATAAGACAGTTGACTAAAAAAGTCAACGACGATAACAATTTAAAAATAGAGGGGGTATCATTTTTGTGTGAAGAACGAGAATGGCAGGTAAAGAGATTTTGTTAAACTGGAATTATATGTACTTTGTCAGCTTTGCTTTTATGTTGCATCTACGGGGTTAATTAGATTTATAGTACTCGTAAGAGCAGCCATCTAAGATATGCCCTTAGTAAAAAGAACATCCACGGTATGCCCTAAAAAATGCTCATGTGCTTCAATTTATACCATTATCCCCTTCTATCTTTATTTTTATTTATTTTTTGGCCTAAAGTCATATGAAAAAGATACTTCTACCGCTGTCTTTTAGAAACACACAAATCCATTGATCTCAGCACTCTTTCTTCCTCTTTCTCGAACAAACCATTAAAAAAAGAAACTCCTCACGACGGCTAGCGAAGCAAGGGTGGAATTGCGGACGAGTAGGGTGGGCGGTGAGGCAGGGGCGGGACGACGAGGGGCACGTCGCGAGGTAGGGGCGGGCGGGCAGCAAGGCAAGAGCGGAGAGGCGGCTACAGTGGGTGGGTGGCGTGTGAGGTGCGGGATGTGGCGGCAGGCGGACGCGCGGTGAGGCAGGGACAGGACGGTGGCGGGGGGAGAGGGGAGGGGGAGGAGGCATATGCGGGCGGGCGGGGAGGCATGAGCGAAGAGGCAGTTGCGAACGGTGGGTGGCATGTAAGGTAGGGGCAGGGGTGCGTCACTGAAAGCGCCTAGAGGGGGGGGGGGGTGAATAGGCGATAATCCCTGAAAATGACTTAATAATAAAAGTTAAATACGTAGTATCAGACTTATCTGATGATTGTGAGAAAAGTCCACGTACTTGCCCAATGGCATGAGATAGAAAAATAGATCGATCGGTTAAAACTTAAAACTAGTACAAGGCAAGTTAGGAACAAGTGATTACAAGTTAGAGGAAGTTGTACAAGCAAAGATAAAAAATAGCATACAACCTACACAGATTAATTTAAAAAATACGAAGTAAACCCTAACTAGCAAGTTTATGAGCAAGAACAAATAATAAGGGACAAGTAATAAAGCACAAAGGGGAAACAGGATTTTTCACCAAAAATTTAGCTTCACAAAGGAGCCTACGTCTCCGTTGAGGGATCCACAAAGGATTGAGTCTCTTTCAACCCTTAACCTCTCCAAATGACCACTAGGATCAAACTTGGTTTTCCACTAGCAACTCCATAAAGGAGGGGTCAATGCAAACTTCCCGAGGCATCACCATACGAGTTGGGAGCTCAACGGGTAGCTCTAACCGTCTAGGGGATAAATCCCCAAGAGTAACAAACACAAGAGTTGGCGGCGGTGAGGATGAACCAAGTGCTCAAGAGGATGGAAGCTTGGTGAAGATGTAGCACTTCAATCTTCTCTCAATCCCTTCACAAATCAAGAGTGGAAGTAAGGGAAGAGAGTTGGGGAGAGTATAGTAAGCTTGAGAGTGTTTTTGAGTGGAATGAGTGACCAACCGGCCAAAGGGTGAGATGAGGATCTATTTATAGCCCATGGAGAAAAAGAACCGCTGGAGGAGCGATTCCTGAGATCTGTGTTGGACAAGTCCGATGGTCATCGGACAAGTCCGACGAAATTGGTTGGCGTGCTCTCTGGAGGCCTATGAAGTTGCTTGATGCTTCGGACAACCCTAGCTCATCGGACAAGTCCGATGGTCATCGGACATGTCCAACGACCCAGAGTGGCAATCTCTCTAGAGTCCGATGGACTTGTCCGACACGTCGGACAAGTCCGATGAATTTTCTCAAGAAAGAGATTTTTAGGCCTGGAATGGGGAAATTTGGCACTTGGATCATTTTGCTTTAAACTATTGTGTCTCCCTTAATAGTACGACCTTCCTATACTCAAGTAAAAAAAAACTTCATGAACTTCATTCTTGAGTAGGATCTGAAAAAACTTCACCATCAAAACAAACGTGTCCACCACTATAGGCTGCTCTGGTGTCAAACTGAGGTGGCGGAGGATAGTAACCAAAGTAGTTAATCTCCTCCGGAGTGAAAGTGGTAGTGGGATCCGCATACGCCGGCGGGAATGAGTCTTTCGCTGGAGGTGATGGAGGAGGAGGAACTTCACAACTATGATGGTTCATTATGATTTTCTCGTTCCTCTAAATAACATCCATCCTCTGATTGATGTTCCGGCACATCCCAAGAAGAGACTTGAACATCTTCATTGTACCACTTCTTTTCCCACGGGATGGCTGAGGGACATGAGATGATCCTGTGGCTCTAGGATGAGCCCTTGGAGGCTGAGGAGAGGAGGGCTGAGTTGCACCAAAATACTGACCTGCTGAAGTGGAGGCAATCCAATTGGCTAGAACCTGAGGCTTGAGGCTCTAGTGCTTCATGTCTTTGTTGAAAGTTTGGCCTAAGATCTTCTCAATCAAGAACATGATGTAAGGGGCGTAAGCATAGCCACGCCTCGGAGAAATTGAGATGTTTCACATCTCCTGATAGATATAGTCAAAGACATCGAACTTCTTGTCTCCATGAAGCCAGTGAAGAATATCCCTCTGAAAGGCAGGAATGCGATCAGAGTTACCTCCACAAGGTGCTAAAGTGCTCCTGCAGATCTGATGTAAGATTGAGAATATGGGTTTTAGTCCATTGGAGGTTGGTGGAGAGCAGTTGTCGGGATCCATGTACATGTACCTCATCTCCTTGACATCCATGTGGTTTCCCTTGTGCACCTTGTTCTTCTCTTTATGAGAGCCCTTGAGTCCAATCATCGAGGCAACTTGATTTAGGGTGCAAGTGTACTTTGTCCCATTTGTCATCCAAGTCATGGTCTTAGCACCATCATCAAAGTACACTATGGAGTTGAACTGAGCAATGATCTCCTTGTTCCAAGAATAGTTGAATGTCAGGAGAGTCTTGAGCCCATGGTGTTCACAGGCAACCAGCACTTCATTGAGCAAAGGATGTTTTCGATCCTTCATGTAATTCCAGTCAAGCCACTTCATCTCCATAACAGACTTCTTCATGCGAAGATAGGTGGAGCGGTACCAATCCGCATGAAAATAAGCCCAAAAACGAATGTCGGCTGCTTCTCTATCAAATGAGTAGTAGTTGGTCTCACGGGCTTCACGGCATGTCTCAATGGATGCATGAATGTAGTCAACAATATCCCTTTCTGAGTTCTCCTCCTCAGCTGGAGGATACATGACTCAAACCAAATCCGTGGGCTCTTCTGGTTCCTCTCTTTCAGCCGTCCGTAAAGTAGTTTTGCGAATGCGGCAAGCAATGACCTTTCTTCGCTTGGGAGCTTGGCTTTGTTCCTCACTGGGAATACTGGGAATATAGAGCGATCAATTAATTAGGCATAGTGTAAGGATCATGACCATTAAGGTCATACCGAGGTATGAATGTTTTGGTGATGAATGACAAACATGAAATGTATGACTAATGTCTACACGAGTGTTGTTCGTGTAGGAAACCTTTTCTACTCTATGATAATTGTTGACAGCGACCTTGGCGATTGATGACAATGACCATAAGCATGGAGGCTTATGAGCTTGATGGAGTCCAAGGGTTGATGGACATGGATTAAACCTAAGGACAACCTATGGAGGAAGTGTTGGAAACACTTGTCTAGTTGTTAGGGCTTTGAGTCCTTAGGAAAAACTGGACTATCAAGGGGGTCTAGGTCATTTCTCTTAGGTCATGTCTAGTCGGTGATGTGCATGGATGCTCAGTGAAATCACAGGCACTAGGTGACAGTGGAGAAGCCAAGGAGCTGTTGGAAGAAGCCGAAAAATGAAATCAAGCGAGGATGAGGAGTTTTAACTTCTGGAGATAGAGATCGGACAGAGGGTCATACAGACCGGATGGTACGGTCATCTGGAGGAATTCCAGAACAGAGGTGAAGTTGGCCACGAGGAAATCTGTTGGAGCAAAATTTGTACAGACTGGACTATACAGTCTGTAGACTAGACTATATGGTTTGTAGACTTGACTGTACGGTCTATAGGAGGAAATTTTCGACAGACGACAAGTGGTTGCAACGGCTCTGTTTGGAGATTCGACGATGAAGACCGGACTGTATGGTCTGTAGGCCAGACTGTACGGTCAGTATGGAGGAAATAGCGGATAGAGAGCAACGGCTCTAGAGGAACCGTCCGGTGGAGACCGGACTGTTCGGTCCGGACAATGACCGGATCGTCCGGTCAGTACGTCCGGAGAGCTGTTTCATGGAGCAACAGCTAGTTTGAGGTTGGAAGCCTATATAACTTCATTGTTGGGGTCTTGAAGACTGCCTTTGGCCGTTGCGATTGATGGGAGCATCTATTGGAAGCCAAAGGGCCAAGAGAGGAGCAATAGGAGAAGATATTGGATATCTTGAGAGTGCTAGTGAGTGTAACTTGAGCATTGATGCACATCTAAGGCTAGGGTGTCCTTGAGTATGTGATCTAGATTGTTACTCTTGGTCTATGGTGAGACCTAGACCGGTTAGGTGTCGGTGATCGAGCCTATCATGATCGGTTGTGAAGGCCATCACACATTTGTATACGGTTTAAGCCCGCCGGTGAAAGGGGCATCGCTAGTGAGCGTCTATGTCGGCTCGAGTAGTCCGGCAAGTTCTCGAGGGAGGCGAGCTTGTGCCTTGGTGGCAGCGGTGACGCGCACCATGTCTTCACTCCGGGAGTGATTGCGGGCTCGTGGGCGAGAACTCCACATTGGTGGTGGGAGGGACTGGGACTCCGGTGGGAGTGGTCCAACGAGGAGTAGTGGAAGGCGTCATCCTTCCGAGACCTCGGGAAAAAAATTATGAGCCATCTTTTACTCTACTCCTTACTATGATGCTTTACTTTCCGCATTTATATACCGTACTATTCATGCTTGTGTGCTTAGCTTGCTCTAGTTGACTACCTAGTAGACTTGCATGAATAGGCTTCTTTACTTGCTAGTAGTGCTTAGCTTTCATACTTGATCACTAGCATGTATAGGAGTTGTTTTGGCTTGTTTGATCACTCTAGTATGTATCGCGCTACTCATGCTTGTGTGCCTTCCATATGTTTATTGATTTAGTAGCTTTGTATGAGTAGGCTCCTTTGCTAGCTTGTTGTGTGCTTACGCGTGTTGTTTGATTACTAGTTTGCATAGGAGTTGTGTGCCTCGTGTGTGATCTACTAGTATGCTTAGGTTGTCTTTCCTTTCAAAGGATTATCTTATTACTGTGATCACCACTAGAATTATGTAGGATTTATTTGAGTGGTTGGTTTTAGTAGTTGGCAAAATAGGTACATAGTTTGAGTTCCCGATTCACACCCCCCTCTCGGTCACTCGATCCTTTCACATAGTCATGAGTGTGTGGAAGAGGATGGTGGATATATGCATGAGAAGAACTTTCGAAAAATCTGTATATCGTCGGACATGTCCGATAGACATGAGGAAAGTTCGATGCGCATCGGACTTGTCCTGTGACACACAGTTTTTGCGAAAACTCTTCTCATCCATGGATCCACCAACCAAACCATATAAAAACTCATCTAAATCAACTACACCTAGTAAGGAACTATCTCCGTGGTCCAAATATGCAAGGGAAATTGATTTGGAGATAAGCATTGCCTACAACCCTAACCCTAGAGGAGAGAGAGGGGATTAGGGTTAAAACCTTGCAAAACGAGAGGGCCTCGAACTTTTCCAATGGAGGAGGAGCTCTTGACCTCCAAACTTGCTCCAATGGCCGGAGGGAGATGTGAAATCTCCTTGGATCGCCAATGGGGGTTGTTCTTGAGGAGAGAGAAAGGCTGGGAGGTGAATGAGAGGGATTTGACCGAAGGGGTAAGTCGGGCTGGGTTAAAGGGTCGAAGTCTGGAGTCATCGGACTTGTCTGATGCCCGTCGGGCTTGTCCGATGTTATCAGACTTGTCCGACACCAGACAGAATAGAGTCTAAAGAAAGAGATAGGAGTTTTTTTTAAAAAAATGGTTTTTAATAGACAAAGATAGGTCTTGACATTATATGGTCAGTCAACAATCAACAATTCATAGCAATGACCATACTTTGACAAGATTTGATCTAGAGATAAAAAAACCAACAATAATAGCACAAATAATATGTTTTTGACATAAAACAATGATTTTTGCAAAGATTAAACAATCACCATTCAGATGTGCACATCCTCTACATCACATTGCTAGAGTCAAGAATATTTAGTTCACTCCTAAGATAGCAATATCTTTTCTCATCTAGTCGCTTGGTGAATATACCGGCTAGTTGAGCTTCGGTTCTCACATGACTCACTTCTATATCCCCCTTGATAGAATGGTCTCTTAAAAAGTGGTGGCGGATATCTATATGCTTTGTGCGTGAATGCTCAACGGGGTTATAAGCAAGCTTTATGGCACTCTCATTGTCACATAGGAGTGGAACCCGGTTCAACTTGTAACCGTAGTCCCTTAGAGTTTGTCTCATCCAAAGTAGTTGTGCACAACAACTACCAGTTGCAACATACTCCGCTTCGGCTGTGAAAAGTGCAACAGAATTTTGCTTCTTGGATGACCATGACACTAGGGACCTACCAAAGAATTGGCATGTCCCGGAGGTGCTCTTTCTATCCCCTTTATCCCCTGTATAATCCGCATCGGAATAGCCTAATAGGTTGAACTTTGAACCCTTGGGGTACCAAAGCCATAGGTTGGGTGTGTGAACCAAATACCTCATTATTCTCTTAACGGCCACCATGTGACACTCCATAGGAGCGGCTTGAAAACGTGCACACATACACACACTAAGCATGATATCGAGCCTAGATGCACAAAGATAAAGCAAGGAGCCTATCATGGAGCGGTATACCTTTTGATCAACGGGTTTGTCCTTTTTGTTGAGGTCGAGGTGGCCATTTGTTGGCATGGGAGTTTTAATGGGCTTGGCCTTGTCCATGTCAAACTTCTTCAATAGGTCTTGTGTGTACTTGGCTTGACATATGAAGGTGCCCTACTTGAGTTGCTTCACTTGGAAGCATAGAAAGAATGTCAATTCTCCTATCATGGACATCTCGAACCTCTTAGTCATTATCTTGCTAAATTCATCACAAAAGGTTTGATTAGTAGAACCAAATATAATATCATCGACATATATTTGGCACACAAATATATCATTGCCAAAACGCTTTGTGAAGAGAGTTGCATCCGCCTTGCCAATGACAAATACCTTCTTTACAAGAAAATCCCTTCATACCATGCTCTTGGAGCTTGCTTAAGTTCATAGAGCGCTTTATGGAGTTTATACACATGGTTAGGATACTTAGGGTCTTCAAAGCCCTGTGGTTGCTCCACATACACTTCTTCCTTGATTGGCCCATTGAGAAATGCACTTTTCACGTCCATTTGGTACAACTTAGAATCATGGTGAGTAGCAAAAGCAAGTAATATTATAATTGATTCAAGTCTTGCTACGGGGGCATATGTTTCATCAAAATCCAAACCTTCCACTTATAAATACCCCTTTGCCACGAGCCATGCCTTGTTTCTTGTCACAACACCATCTTCATTTTGTTTGTTGCAGAATACCCATTTGGTGCCCACAATATTTTTGTTCTTTGGCCTTTCCTCCAATGTTCACACTTCATTTCTTGTAAAGTTGTTCAATTCCTCTTGCATGGCTATCACCCAATCTGAATCCTCAAGTGCTTGTTCTACCCTAAATGGCTCTATAGAAGAGACAAAAGAGTAATGTTCATAAAAATTACTAACTCGAGATCTAGTGATTACCCTCTTTTCAATGTCTCCAAGAATTTGTTCGACGGGGTGATCACGTTGTACATTTTGATGCACTCTTGGGTGTGGTGGATGTGAGCTTCTTTGAACACCATCTTCATCAACCTCTTGATCATGTCTTTGGGAGTCATCACTTGATGCTTGTACATGATCACCAACATCTTGATCTTGACCACTTGTATGATCAATTTATTCATTTGGACAATGTCGGTCTTGTCTTGAGGGAGATGGTTGATTTTCAACACTTGTTGGTTCTTGTGGTATCACATCACCAATGGCCATTTTCTTGATTGCATTACTAGGAGTTTCATCATCTATATCATCATTAACAACTTGCTCCTCTTGAGAGACGTTAAATTCATCAAATGTCACATCACATGAAATTTCAACACAACCGGTGGTTTTGTTGAACACACGATAAGCATGAACATTTGACCCATGGCCAAGCAAGAAACCTTCATCAACTTTTGGAGCAAATTTTGAAGTCTTGGGTTTCTGGTTGAGCATAAAGCATTTGCTCCTAAAAACACGAAAGTAGGAAATGTTAGACTTGTTACCAGTAAGTAGCTTATATGGTGTTTTCTTTAATAGTCGATGGAGATACAACCAGTTGGAGGCATGGCATGAGGTGTTGATGGCTTCGGCCCAAAAACGATCGAACGTCTTGTATTCAACAAGCATTCTTCTTGCCATCTCAATGAGTGTGCGATTTTTTCTTTCGGCCACCCCATTTTGTCGAGGGGAGTAGGGTGCCAAAAATTCATGCTTGATGCCTTCTTCATCAAGGTATTTCTCAACTTGGGTGTTCTTGAACTCAGTGCCGTTGTCACTTCTAATTTTCTTGATCTTGACTTTATATTCATTTTGTGCTCTTTTCATGAATGTCTTGAGCACATCTTTCACTTCACCTTTGTCATGCAAAAAGAATACCCACGTGAAACGAGAAAAATCATCAACAATTACAAGACCATATTTATTACGACCAATGCTTATGTAGGAGATGGGGCCGAAAAGGTCCATGTGCATCTTCTCCAATGGTCTTGTAGTGGTCATAACATTCTTGGAGGGGTGTGAAGCTCTAACTTGTTTTCCCGCTTGACATGCACTACAAGTTATGTCTTTCTCAAAGCAAACATCGGTTAGTCCTATGATGTGGCCGCCCTTTTGAAGTTTGTGAAGATTTCTCATACCAACATGGGCAAGCCTTCTATGCCATAGCCAACCCATGTTGGACTTTGCCATCAAACATGTACCAAGTCTAGCCTCATCCGTGGAAAAATCCACAACATAAAGCTTTCCTTTAAGTACACCTTTGAAAGCAACCAAGCCATCACCCCTCTTATAGACGGTCACACCACATTCATTGAACAAACAATCATAGCCTATTTTACAAAATTGTGAAATGGACAATAGATTGATGTCAACATGATCAACAAGCATAACCTTAGAAAGTGAATACGAATGAGTGAGAGGTACTTTACCATAACCTAGTACTTGTCCTGTTGCACTGTCACCAAATGTGATGTACTCATTCTTGTCATAACTTGGCTCAAATTATTTGAACATCTTTTTATCTCCGGTCATATGATTGGTGCATCCACTATCAATCACCCAACTTGACCCGCCGGAGACATAGTCCTACAAAACAAATTAAGTTTTGTTTTTAGGTACCCAAATTTGCTTGGGTCCTTTCACATTAGTCACAAGCACTTTGGACACCCACACACAAGCCTTTGACCTCTTGTTGCGTGGCCCAACATATTTAGCAAAAACATGACCATGTTTAATTCTCATAAGCACATATGATGCATTAAAATCATGAAAGAGTGCACGAGCAGCATTAGGGACATTAGCATGAGAATTATTAACAAAAGAAGATTGGTTAGTGTTCATATTCTTGACTTGCTTTTTTTGGTAAGATCCTTCCTTGGTGAACTTGAGGAATTCTTTCCCATTATTGTTCTCCCTAGCATTGTGCTTAGCACCCTCAACATATCCAATGCCATCTATGACATTTTGGTGCCTAGAATATGAAATTGCACCTCTTGCATACTTTGCCTTCTTATCATCAACAACATGTTTCTCATATTGTATTTTGCTTTCTAGAGCTTTCACTTGCTTATTCAAATCATCAATAAATTTAACATTAGTAGCACAAGCATCAATATCAATATTATAACACCTATCACATCCATTGCTAGTGGAAGCACAAGAAGAATTATTGGTGGAGGATGTGAAGGTTGAAAGTATCTTATATTGTGCTTCAAGAGACTTATGAGTCTTTTTCAAATCCTCATACTTCTCTTGAAGTGCATCTTTTGTGCTTTTAATACTTTCACATGAATTTTTAGTTTCATTGAGAGACTTGATTAAATTTTCATATTTCTTTCTCTCATCTTCTAGGATCTTTTCTAGTTCAAGTTTTTTTTTCTTTTCAAGAATAAGCAAGTCTTCTTGTTTTTCAAGAATCTCCTCTTGCCTATCATTTTCTTTCTTTTGTTTTTCAAGTAATTATATAAATTCAAGCATTTTAGGAAATAAAGCACTAACATCAACATCATCATCATCACTACTACTAGCATAAGAGGAATGCTTATGTTTAGATTTAGATACCTTGGATCCTCTTGCCATGAAGCACTTATGAGTGTTGTCATCAGCATCATCACCCAAGCTCCCAAATAGTGAAGTGTTAGTGGGAGTGACGCCAATGGCAATTATAGCAATGCCTTCCTCATCCGAGTTAGATTTGGAGGAGGAAGATGAGGAGGAGGATGAGTCATCGGAGTTCCATTCTTGTCTAATGTGAGATTCACCTCTTATATGCTTCTTGTACTTCTTATCCTTCTTATGATGCTTATCTTTCTTTCTTTCATCTTTGTTCTTATTCTTTGGACATTCCGCAATGAAATGTCCTTCATCACCACAATCATAGCAAGTTCTTTTTGACCTCCTTTCTTTGCCCTTGTCAAAGCTCTTCTTCTTGTAGCCATGTTTCTTGAGAAATGTCTTGAATCTTCTCACAAGCAAAGCCATCTCATGATTATTATCTTCATCACTAGAATCAACCACTTTCTTTTTTCTCTCTTGCTTCTCTCGTGTAGCGTTGAGTGCTACATCATTTTTGTCACCACTTGCTCCCTCAATTTGCTTGATCAAGACATTTATCTTGTTGGCTTGATCATTTTGTTGCTTTTGGATAGAAGCTTCCCAAGCACTTCATCGGTGGAGAAACTTTTGAAGTTGTCTTTTTCTCTAATGTTTGAGCAGATGTTGCTATCCCATGGTATCAATGCTTGTAGCAATCTTTTGTTGATATCCAAGTCGGTCATTTTAGCTTCTAGTGCTCTTCTTTGACTTACAATCCTCATGAGTCTATCATGAACTTCTTTTGGGCCTTCTCTCGGACCCATGATTAATAAGTTGAATTTATTTTGTAGTTCTTCAAGTCTTGCATCCTTGACGGAATTGATGTCCTCATAAATAACCTCAAGTTTTCTCCACAATTGGTTGGCATTCTTTATTCCGGTAACCTTATCATACTCAGTGGAGCTAAGTGCGGAAACAATTGCACTAGCTGCCACGAC
Source organism: Eleusine indica (assembly GCA_030378355.1). NCBI lineage: Eukaryota > Viridiplantae > Streptophyta > Magnoliopsida > Poales > Poaceae > Eleusine > Eleusine indica. The sequence continues at coordinate 36,468,037 of CM059500.1, forward strand.
ATTGCGATGTATGTTGATTTGATCCTTGCGAGTTGGATTATCTCTATTTTCCCACAAGAAACCATTCTCGGTTATACTTGCAACATGTGGACTTATGGATTCCAAATACATCATCATCTTGCATTTTCAATGATCATAGAATTGTCCATCAAAGTAAGGAAGTCTACCCGATCCTTGTCCAATGTGATCCTCTTTGAGATCATCATAATCATACATGACATTGTTGTAGGTTTTTGGTAGAGCACCTTTATCGCCATCTCCAGTCCTTGCATCATCTCCATCTTGAGAATCACTAATACCTTCGTTGGTTGGAAGAGTGATGGGTGGTCGTTCTTCTGGTTTTGACATCTTTAATCTTCAAACGGTTAAGCTTTGTAGAAGATACTTGCTCTGATATCAATTGAAAGCGCCTAGAGGGGGGTGAATAGACGATAATCCCTAAAAATGACTTAATAATAAAAGTTAAATGCGCAGTGTCGAACTTGTTTGACGATTGTGAGGAATGTCCACGTACTTGCTCGATGGCATAAGATAGAAAAGTAGATCAATCGATTAAAACTTAAAACTAGTACAAGGCAAGATAGGAACAAGTGATTACAAGCTAGAGGAAGCTATAGAAGCAAGGATAAAATCTAGCATGCAACCTACATAGATTAATTTAAAAAATATGAAGCAAACCCTAACTAGCAAGTTTATGAGCAAGAACAAATAATAAGGGACAAGTAATAAAGCACAAAGGGGACACGAGATTTTTCACCGAAGTTCAACACCATAAAGAAGCCTATGTCTCCATTGAGGGATCCACAAAGGATTGGGTCTCTTTCAACCCTTAACCTCTCCAAGTGACCACTAAGATCAAACTTGGTTTTCCACTAGCAACTCCACAAAGGAGGGGTCAATGAAAACTTCCCGAGGCGTCACCACACGAGTTGGGAGCTCAACGGGCTGCTCTAACCGTCTAGGGGATGAATCCCCAAGAGTAACCAAGTGCTCAAGAGGATGGAAGCTTGGTGAAGATGTAGCACTTCAATCTTCTCTCAACCCCTTCACAAATCAAGAGTGGAAGCAAGGGAGGAGAGTTGGGGAGAGCAAAGTGAGCCTGAGAGTGTTTTTGAGTGGAATGAGTGACCAACTGGCCAAAGGGCGAGATGGGGATCTATTTATAGCCCATGGAGAAAAAAAGCCATTGGAAGAGCAATTCCTGAGATCTATGTTGGACAAGTCCGATGAAATTGGTTGGCATGCTCTCTGGAGGCTGATGAAGTTGCCCGATGCTTCGGACAACCCTAGCTCATTGGACAAGTCTGATGGTCATCGGATAAGTCCGATGACACAAAGTGGTAAAGGTTCTGAAGTCCGATGAAGAGATCCGAGACGTCGGACTTTCCTCAGGTCATCGGACATGTTCGATGACCCAGAGTGGCAACCTCTCTGGAGTCAGATGACACGTCGGACAAGTCAGATGAATTTACTCGAGAAAGAGATTTTTAGGTCTGGAAAGGGGAAATTTGGCACTTGGATCATTTTGCTTTAAACTCTTGTGTCTCTCTTAATAGTACGACCTTCCTATACTCAAGATAAAAAAACTTCATGAACTTCATTCTTGAGTAGGATATGAATATCATCTTTGAAGCACTTTCCTTCTTCTTTTCTCCTTTTTTGTCTCTATGCAATTTATTTCTAACTTTTGGACCATTATCTACACACGTGCTCAATAAAATATCAGTCCATTCTTAATTGTATTGACGCCAATCACCAAAACAAAATTAGGGGCCTAGATGCACTTTCAGTCACAGCTCCCGCCAGCCTGATGCAGCCACCACCTAGAGATAGAGATCGAGTTGAAAAAGGTTCGAGATGGAGATGGAGACAGAACTAAAAAGATTTTATACAAGAGAAGAACGTATCCTATGAGAACTGGCTTTCTATGAGAACTATGAGAACTTCAATCAACATCACAGGATCCTAAATCAATGGTCAGGATAGATTAGGATTAGTTTAGCACTTAACCCCCTCCACTAATCCCACCCTAACACTTAACACTTGATTCTGTTGCTGATTAAGGTGGGGGTTAATGAAAAGAAAGTGTTAGGGTGGGATCAGTGGAGGGGGTTAAGTGCTAAACTAATCCGCATCTATCCTGATCATTGATTGAAGTTCTCGTAGTTCTCATAGAAAGTCAGTTCTCATAGGATACGTTCCCACACAAGAGAAGGGCAGAACAATCTTTTCCAATTCAATTTTTGTGCCCAAAAAATGAAATTGGTTGACAGGGGAATATGGCATGGTTTGGATCACTTGAGGCCATTCGATGGCGTATGTTGGATGCTCTCTTTACTAAGAGCAAATCTTGGATGGCCTCCTTTAAGAGTGTTACGAATCTAATTTACCCTGCATCTGCGGGTTTGTGTGGGAGTACTAGATTGTTGTTGGCTCCAACAAGATCTTAATGTTTGATGATGGTCGTTAAGGACCAATTTCGATCGTCAATAGACCAACAAAAATAGGAAGACTTAGCATTTCATACTCGTATGATAGATCAGAATAATAAGATTTTGCTTGTCCTTGGAGAAACATGTGCATGTAGGGAATACATATAAAAGGAGTGAATAAATGGAGCAATATCCGTGAAATATCCATTCCAACCAATGGGGTGAAGACACATAAGCATCACACGGATCATTGACGTGGCTACCCAAGATTCCTCGGGTGAAAACCGACTAAAATCAAGAAAGGACCCACCTGCCAGCCATTTGGAGAAAACACAATTTGGTGGCGCCCAGGCCCAGGTCGGCCGACCTGTGGGCCCTTAGTCGACCGACTTGGTCCTGAGGCGGTTCACCCACCGCCTCAATGTGGCTCTTCCTGGTGACTTCTTGAAGGAGGTTGCATGGCGGTTGCGTAAGAGTGACGCTAGGTTACCAACCTTTGGGCAATATAAATAGAAGGCCACACTCTACACTCCAACACACATACTCATTTGTATTCATTACTTCTCTCACTTAGTTACTCTCAAGTTCTAGTGGAGTTTAGTCTAGAGTGAGCCTTCCTCAAGTCTCCAAAGTTATTTAGAATATTGATATAGCTCTTGTATCTTTTTCTTTATTCTTATTTATGACTTTATCTATTTCAATGATATAGTTCTTCCATATAGTTGTGTTTATGATATGTGTTCCTTGTTTGGTTATATATCATATTCATGTCATAGGTCCTTAGTATGCTATCATGATAGTATAGACTTGCTACTCTATTATCATAATTGTCATATACCTTGACTATAGTCTAATCATTATAATGCTAGTTTATACTTAGCTCTAGTCGTCATGCCTCAACATGGTTTAACATCCAATTAGGTTTAGGGAGACTCTAGTGTTTGATCAATACTAGACATTCTACTGATTACGCATAAGTCTGATCAATACTCAGACTTCAAAGGTGTGAAAATAACACAACTATACTATTGCACCGACACCGAAGGTCTTCTGTGTCGGAATTAATTTCCCTAAACAAAATGAACTATAAAACAACTATGGAGCTGTGTTAGAACGTCATTGATTAAAGGAAGGAGGGAGTATTTGTTATCTAACATTCTTTCTCGCAATAGTAGAAAATGAATCATTATGTTGCAATTATACTATTGGTTTATCCGGGCAAGGTTCCTTCCAAATATCCTCTCTTTATCATTTGTTTGGTTGACTTTTACATACTTACTTTTTAGTGGTAAAAGGTAGGAACTTACAATTCTCAAGAGTAATGTAGTTCATGCTGTTGAGTAATATAGTTCATGCTCTGATGTGAATTCCAGGTGAGGAAGGTGTTTTGCACCTGGAACCTTTGTCACCAGGTACCCTTCGTGTAGCGATACTCAAGAGTCGTTTTGCCAGAACAATTGTGAAGGCGCAACAGAATGCACTTCTGGATCATGTAATATTTCTGAATACATGATGAAAGTTATATTTGTATACTATAGTTAACCTATTCTTTTACACAAGATATTTATTATGGACATTTTCTATTACTGAATTCGGGGTTGATTTTCTAGCGGAAGGACATAGATCCATCAAATTGTGATTGAATGAGAGGTTGGAGGAAAAGAAGCAAGAAGGTACAAAATTGCTCCGAGCTTCTGATGGTTATACGGGATTCATCTATTTGTTTCCGTTTGATAAGTTCCATGACCACCTGTATGTTAGCATTTGCAAGTTCTCACTTAAAGTGGTCACCTTTTAATGTGATAATTGCTTGTTCAAGAAATTTATTTTTGTACTACCAAAATATAGCTTAACATCTTGCTCTGAAAGCTTTGGGTTTGAATTTAAAAAATGATTTCCACGAGAAACAACCATGATTAAAATTAACTATTTTTTCTGGTAATGCAAGGGGACCACCTGACTGGGCCAAATTTCCATTTTCTAGAAGAAAAACTAATTTCATGAAATGAGATGGGTTTGGATTTCATTCGAGTTTGATTTTGAATCTTTTAAATTTTCAACTAATTTTTGAAAATCTAGTTTTTTTAGGCGATTAAAGTATGGGAAGCCCCTACTGTGGTATTAATATTATAGAAATATAAAAGGAAAGGAAGATTGTAGAGAGTGTAAGGAAAGGGGCCTATAGGAGCCCAGAAAACCTAGGAGAACTATACATTGTATCTAGGAGGGAGTAAAACTACTGAAGAGAGTCTATCCACAGCTAGATTACTAGTCTATCTTCTTGCTTTAGCCTGTACATTTGAAGTCTGATATATTGAAAAAGGCATTTTTAAAGCTTGAAATGATGGTGTTATGTCTCTGAAGATTTTCTCATTTCTCTGTTTTCATATCCACCAAGCAGCGATACAGAATACTTCTTTGAAGAAATTGTGTTGGCAGTCCCTCTTGGCTTTGCCGATTGTGTTGAAGAAGTACAACTGATGGCCCCATGTGATTCCTAGAATGTTCCAGCAAGCTGTGCTGAATGGACATTGGAAGAGTGATAGGTATATTCCTAATTGTTGAGGTTACATAGCACACAATTGTAGTTATCACCTTCTATCTTGTAATTTTTTCTTCTCAGTAGTTTTTTACAATTCAGTCTATCTCTCAACATTAGCCACACAAAGTTTTTTAGTTTTCAGTAACTTTAGTCTTCTATAACCAAATGAAAGGAGTGGCAGGTTCTATCGACTTGAAGTTGAGGGAATAAAATCTTCTGGAACTATACTTTTCATTGCCCCATATATATATATATCCATCTGTCTCTTTCTTGTTGGTTTCTTTGAATCAGTTAAGCCATCAACAACAAGAAATGCACTCGTGAGGCCATCCACCAGGTTCAAATATGCACAAGTTATGGAATTACCAGGTTCAAATATGCACAAGTTATGGAATTAAAAAATCCACTCGTTTACTCGGTTTGAACTGGCCTATCACTATGGGAAAGCCGGTATGTGCCGTGTGCTCAAATTTGTGCCGTGAGTTTTCCATCGGACACACGGCAAAAAGGACGTTATGCCGTGTGCCAACAGAATTACACATAGCAAAACAAGAGCACACGACATAACATACTGTGTCGTATGTAAAGGAGGAGCACACGACATAAATAAAAGTGTGTCGTGTGCCATAAAAGGCACACATGGCACAGAGGGTCGCCGTTTCAAACTTTGAACGGCGTCAGCTCTATGCCATGTGTCGCCTTGGGGGGGGGGGGGCACTGAGCTAGTTTCATGTTTGTGATGGAGTTTGTGATGATACTTTATTTATTTGCATGTTTCTATATTTGTGATGGATGATAATTTGTGTTGTGTATCGTATTTGTGATGAATATTGTGGTATTTGAATGTTGAATGTGATAAATATTGTGATATATATTGTATGCATGTTTTAGATGATCCGGGGGGACTAATATTTAGTAATTTGGGGCTGTATTTAGCCTCTGTGCCGTGTGCAAAAATTAAGACACACGACACAAGAGAGTTACTGGGAACCATCTGTGCCGTGTGCAGAAACCATTGCACACAGAACAGAATTAATTTGTGCCGTGTGCAGGGCATCAGACACACAACATAGAATTAATTTGTGCCGTGTGCATGGCATCAGGCACACAGTACAGATTTAATTTGTGCCGTGTGCAGGGCATCAGGCACACAGTACAGATTCAATTTGTGTTGTGTGTCATAGAGTCGGGCACACGTCACAGAGGGGGTTCGGTCGTCAGATCTAACGGCCCGGCAGCCTTTCATCGTCGGCCGTTTTGACCCACGGGACAACCTGTGCCGTGAGTCCGATATTTGGCCCACGGCACAAACTATTTGCCATCTAAGAGGTGCCGTCGGCTTTGTGCCATGGGCGGCCCACGGCAAAATCGGTGCCGTGGGCCACATAGGTTGTGCCGTGTGGCTGTGGTACACGGCACATACCGGTTTTCCCGTAGTGTATGGAGTTAAGGCCGGAACCACAAGGATGGACAAAAATTGTAGGGATGCAGTAGGGTTTAAGGATTTTCTTGACTGAGAAGGTTAAACTTCTCTGTCAAAGAAAGCTGTGGGACGGCCTACTCCCACAGGTCTTTTTGTATTATTGATATGGATTTACATTAGTTGTAATTTGGCTTGCATTCATAAAATCTATGAGGTGGTAAACAACTTTTGTCTCTCCGAAGTCATTGCTGAGGATCCACCATGACTTTGCGTATGTAAATTGTATGGATGCACCTCTTCGTCATTTCTCATCCTTGGACATGCAAAGCATTTTCGTGATGTCTCTATAACCTTTGCTACATGTTAAACTGTACGTGCAGGGATTATGTCAGCCATGCCCTTTGAATGATGACCTTGCATGACATCATTTCAAGCTTTTCTCATGTTTCAGAGAAGAGAAGGCAAGGATTGAGGCCCAGGTAAAGGCAGCTGAAGCTTTTGTGCAATTATGGCTGGAAGAAGAAACAAGGATGAAGCGAGAGCAGGAAAGAAAGGCTTCACGGGTACTTACCTGCTTTGCTACTAGAAAGTTCCCACTCTTTGTTTGGCTATGTTCGTGTGATGTTCATTCTCCTTTCGTGCAGATGAAGAAGACAGTTATATTGACAACAATGACTTTCTGAAGGAGTGGCAATCAACCTTTCCCCCCCCCCCCCTCCCCTCCCCCCCCCCTCCTACCCCGCAAATTAATTATGAATTTTATCGGTGGGATCGAGTTTCCATCTGACATTGGTAGGCCGTTGAAGCGCTTGGCCTATTTATTAAGAATGAGTTCGAGGAAGGAGAGATCAACCGCTATGAATAGGTGATCTCAAAATACCCATCAGCCCGTGAAGAACCTTGCTGAGATAATAAGATTATATTTGTAATCTGTACTGCCACGAGCCAACCTTGTATATTTAGACTAAAATTAGGTCATATGGTCACATGCCCTCTGCCATTTATTGGATATATGGTAATTTGGACATTGGACTTTGCTGCCAGTGATAATATGGCAGTGTATATTATAGCTATCTCGAGTCCGCTTAGAGTAAGATCTTCACTCTGCATTATGTTAAAAGAAAAAGATGAAAAAGGTACTCATCTGTTCTGTTTTTATTGTCATTGGCTAGTTCAACGTTGAACTAACCAACGATAAAAAAAACAGGAACAGAGGGAGTAATGAACTATTAGTTTGTGTTGTGTGTTACTTTCTTATTCTCAGCTGAGCTCTGTGCTTAAAATGAATCTAAATCGTCCCAGTCCCATTAAAATTTTGTCTTACATATTTTAAAGAAACTTGTTTAGATTACTGCTTAGTTATTGTATATTTTAGGCCTAGTTTGGCAACCAGGGGTAGGGAACCCAGGAAGGGAATCCTCGGCGGGGGTGTGCCCTGCCACCCCCGTCCCCCGTCGCGTGCTCCCCTGCGGGGGATTGGGTGCCCTGCTGCCCTTTGGGAGCAGTTGGTATGTTATTCGTTAAAATTAAGAAAAATATTAGAAAAATCAGAATTCTATAAAACCACTCTTAAAATTCAAAAACTAATCAAAAAGTGCCCACAGATCATAGAAAACTGAAAACATTAAGAATAAATTGCTAAACATTTGGGATCAAGGGACGAACAGTCCCACGGTAAATTCCAAAAATGAGAAAAAATGCTATAAATCAGAAAAATAAGAAAAATGTTCCAAAAATTCAGAAAAATATCTAAATTCACTTATAATTTAAAAAATTGGCTAATGTAATTCAGAAAAATTCTAGAACATGTAAGTTAAGCAGGGCTATAACAAACCATTAAAATGTAATAAAAATAATCAAAAACTGTGCTCATGAACGAGATCCATCAATACATACATTATTTCAACAGGCAAATAAAAAAATTTTATTTTGCATATTGTCACACTCATACTAGCCCCTCATAGAATTGTTGAAAAGGCAAAAACCTATCAACTAAATCGCCTCCCTTACGGACAACCCTTACAGCTACTTTACAATATCCTACAAACATGAATAGGACTGATAATCAGACCACATTCAAAAGGTGAACAAGACCAGCTACTACAATCTTTGGTTAGTAACTTGCAACTACTTGGTGAGGTACAGATCCAACACTTTGTCTCCCTGCAATAAAATTGACTGTTGATCACTTCTATACAGAAATAGTGAATCGATAGGTAAAAAACAAGAGCAAAGGCCACATGCAGAAGTGATTTTATAATCTGGTACAGGTAGATGTGATTTAGCACCATACCCAAGCTTCTAAGTCTCAAGAGATCAGGTCAACCTTTCATGTCTTCCACTATACGATCAGTTTAATACCATTTGACTACACTATAGAAATTACATATAAAATTAAACAGTAACATCCATTGCACTATCATTATTCAGTCAGAACACATTATAGAAACAGGCAACAGGAGACATGACTGAGCAATCTAGATAGATATATGGAAATAATACAAGTGGAAGGCTGTAACTAGTTGACATACGGTTTCCCACTTGAAAGTAATGTGAATGCTCAAAGCTAGAGCAGCTACACAGGGTACCTAAATTATCAGTCCAAATGAGTATTACCAACACATTTTGTGACACTGTTTATCAAGAACCAGAATTTGATACTAACAGTCCAATTATTAATATTAAGTGACCACGATCTAATGATTTTTTTTTTACTTTTGGCAACACAAGCGAGGAATTGAGTACTGTCAAATTGAGTGTATGACATAGCAATTTAGCAAAGTATAACATTTAGATAATTTCAGCATACAACTGCTTTCTAAGACCTTGAATTCGTAGATTAGATGCATAACTACAACTTTATGCTCACTGAATCACTGAATCTTTGCAATTATAAGTAAATATTCGGACAATTTTATGCTCTAACTAACATAATCGAGAGCTACCTCAAAAGCATCTGTCCAACACAGGATGAACTAACATGCATGGTAGGTAACTCAAAAGAAGCAAGAAAGTTTTGATACAAAGGCCTCGTAAACCCAAAAAAGAAACGCATGTTGCGAGAACAATTATGGAACTAACAAAATCCAGGAACTACAAGCATGGAACTAACAAAATCAATCAGGTATTCCAAGTATAGGTAAGCACTGAAATTCAGATTTTAGATCATGCATCTTATTCACGGAGATAAGAATATGTACCTCAGTTCTTGTCTTTTTCTCTGTAGATGTTCACCTTCTCCTTTTGCTTTCCTTGCTCTAAATCTGCAAAACACGACATAATCTAAGAATTAGTATTTGTTCACACCCATCTCTCTATTACATGCTGCAGGGTCTTTCTCGTGAATTTGAGCTGCTAAGCAACCAGTGTACTGAACATCAAATGATAGCTATATCTTTTGTACCTAAATCACACAAAGATTTTAGTTTATAGTACGCGAGGTCACAAGGCAGTTCCCTAACATTCAATTGTCACCGAATAATTGGTAAATTGGTGACTCCAGCCATGGAGGGGTCCATATGTATACAGTAAAGACTCAAGCATACAGGTCTTGCATTTTATCGATCTCAGAACATCAAGTACCCAAGACTTTGTTTGTTGGAAGCATGTCTAAATCACAGGACGGAAGTAAATCAGGAATTATGAAACAGTCACAGCCAAAAACTGCTAATCATGCAAGAAGAAACAGATGCTCATCACTTAAGTCAAAACTTAAGAAGAAACCTTTGGTCAGCACTGGAGTTCAGCTACTGTGCAGCACTGGAGTCCAATGTTCGCTCGGTCGGGGGAGGAGAGGAGGCGGCGACGCAAGATCTGCCGAGGTGAGGAGGCGGCGGCTTCGCTCGGTTGGGGGAGGAGAGGCGACGGCATCGCAAGATCTGCCGAGGTGAGGAGGCGGTGGTGTCGCTCGGTCGAGGAAGAGGCCGCGACGTTGCTCGATCGGGGAAGAGGTGGCGGCACGTCGCGAGGTCAGGAAGGAGAGGCGGTGGCGGCGCGAGGTCAGGGTAGGAGAGGTGTCCGTGTCGACGCGATGTCTTGGGAGGAGGCAGCTGCATCGCTCGGCCGGAGGAGGAGAGGCAGTGGTGGTGCGAGATCTGGCGAGGGGAGGCGGCGGCGGCGTGAGATCTGTGGGGGGAGGCGGCGGGGGCGGGGGCGCTCGGTCGCGGGAGACAGAGGCGAGTGAGGAGGCGACGTCGCAAGCGAGTAAGGGTTCTTTTTCCTGCATCGGGAGTAGATTTTTTTCTGACCCTGGGAAAAGGGCCAAACCCGAGGGCAGGCCTTTCCGCGAGGTGGGCTTCCAAAGACCTCGATTGGCTTCCCCGGGCTGGCTTCTCTGTGGGCTGGCTTCCCCGGGATTGGGCTGGGATCCCCGCAGGGAATGCTGTTTCCAAAGGAGCCCTTAAGGTGGCTGCAACCAGTTACAGAATAGCAATATGTTCATGCCATAGTGATACCGTTTTGGAGCGCAGCATCGAGGTAGATCTGGTTTTTTTAATATTCAGTTATGTTGGTGGGAACATTTGTAATTCTTTTATTTTGTTTAATTTAGGACATCCTAGCCCGTACACACTAATAACAAGTCCACTATTTTAGTATTCACAAGTATCATGACTTATATGTTGATTAAGCATAGTTTCGAACCATACAGCACAACTGTGGCTGTAGTTTAGTGGTGAGAATTCTACGTTGTGGCCGTGGAGACCTGGGCTGGGCTCGAATCCTAGCAGCCACAATTATTTCTTATAATTGTGTATTCGTTTTATTATCATGTTGCAAATAGTTAGATCGCACGAGTACAGGGATAATTGCGTATTTTATCAGGTTTGGTTTTGGTTTTGTGCTGTAAGTTGTTAGATTGTTGCGCATGAGTACAGCGAAATTCGATGTCTTTCAAGACCTCTTAGGTTAAGAAGTTAGTACATCAATTGTTGACGTTCCGATCGGATGTGCTGGAATTTTTATGGGTTTGGCCCATTTATATTCATAATAATTCCTGAAAAATCTCAAAGGCTCATTCATGAGTGGTGGGAGTGCAAAGGTTTAGTTACACATTGCTAGTGAAGGTGAAGATAATCCAACTTATAAGGTTGGTTGCTCTAGCATCTCTTACAAGTGTGTGGATAGGAGAAAGTAAGAACACACGCGCGCTTGCTCGCCTCGTCGGGGCGGATGGGGCGGGGCGGGGCCGCGCATCATCTACGTGAATGGTCCGTTGAAATTCGGTCCCTTGTCTTATGGGGGTGCAGATTCTTTTTGTACTTTCTTTTTATTACGTGTTCCATATATTTTATGAAAACCGATGTATCAATATGGAAACCGACTCGGTTGTGGGTCGCCCAACCCTATCGGTTCCTCCATATAAATATATACGGGTACCGCCGCAAATCACATCACACAATCACCTAGGGTTTTACCTCTCGCTACTGTTCCGCCGTCATGACTTCTCCATCCCGATCGTCGGCGTGCACTGGCGAACGGGAGAGCAGGTCTCTGAAACCGTCATCCTCTGCGATCCTGCACCGGGAGAGGGTGAATAAGATTTTTGGGAAGCGCTCTGCGCGACTGCTCAATCGCTTCCTCTTCTTTGTCAACCTCGTCGTCACGGCTCGTCTTCCTCGTCGTCAAGTCGGTCTCACCCGCCGTCGCCAACAACGTGACGGTGCTACACGTCGTCGTCGCCTCCTCTACCCCGTCCAGAAAGAAACGTACGTACTCTCATCTCAAACCATGTCTTCCATACTGGCTTTCGTGGTCTGTTTATCTATGATGGATGTTGCTAGTATGGTAGATGCTGTGTTTTTGTCTGGCTTTATAGACCTATCTAGATCTTGCGTAAACGTGTCTAGTTCATCATGCAATCTGTTAATCATGCTTATGATTTATTTCTGGATTAATATAAAACTAAAAGTGTTAATTTATCCAATAATCCAAAAATCTTATTATGGCACTTTAGTTTTACGGCTGGATTTGTTGATGCACTGACGCCAAAGAAATTCACTGGCGTGCACTTCAAGAGATGGCAAGTGAACGTCACTCTGTGGCTTACTGCCATGAATGTGTTCTGGGTGTCCACGGGCAAACCTGTAGGCGATCTCACTGAAGATTAGGAAAAGGCCTACAGCAAAGCCAACACAATATTCTTGGACGCTGTTATTGGAGTTTTGGTAGATCATCTTCAGGACGTCTACATCCATCATACAGTCGCAAAGGATATGTGGGATGCTCTGATCGCTGACTATGGTGGTTCAGATGTTGGCGTTGAACTGTATGTTATTAAACAGTATCATGATTATAAGATGGTAGATGGCAAATCTGTCGTTGCACAGGCTCATGAGATACAGTGCATTGTGAAGGAACTCAAATTGCTTAAGATCGTCGTACTTGAGAAGCTTGTGGCTGGAGGCATTATTGCCAAATTGCCTCCGTCTTGGAGGGATTTCACCACTACTCTTAAACACAAGAGGACGAACATAACTGTCTCAGATTTGATCGCATCTTTTGATGTTGAGGAGAAAGCTCGTAAGAAGGATGGACGTTCTAAAGCTAACGAGGGACACACTAGTGCCAATATGGTGCATCATCCATAGCAGTCTCATAGCAGTGGTGGTAAGGGCAAGGGCAAGAACAATAAGCCTAAGCAGACCACTACCTTCAAGAAGAAGAGCAAGGAAAATAGAGCATGCTTTGTTTGCGGTTCTAATGAGCATTGGGCAAAAAAGTGCCCAGAAAGCAAAGGAAGAAAGACTCCACAGCAGAAGTCTGCGAACATGGTGACCAGTGCTGGAGAAAATAGTGGGTATGGCAATTTACCATATGTTTTTTCTGTATTTCAATCTACTAGTTAGTGACTTGATACTGGTGCTAATGTTCATATGTGTGCTGATGTTTCTTTGTTTACTTCCCACCAGGTCGCCCGAGATTCCTCCGTCCTAATGGGGAATGGGTCACATGCTTCTGTTCATGGTGTTGACATGGTCGAGCTGAAGTTTACTTCAAGGAAGATTGTCCAATTGAAGAACATATATCATGTCCCTTCTATCAAGAAAATCTTGTTAGTGGCTCCCTTTTGTGTAGGGATGGTTTTAAGGTAGTGCTTGAGTCAAATAAAGTTGTCGTGTCTAAGAGTGGACAATTTATTGGTAAAGACTATGAGTGCGGAGGCTTGTTTCGCTTTTCCCTTTTAAATTATTGCAATAAGTCTATGAACACTATTTGTGATGGTGTTAATGAGAGTGATGCTAGTGTTTGGCATTCATGTTTATGTCATCTAAATTCTGGTTCTATGTCTCAACTTTCCAGTTTGAATTTAATTTTGAATTTTTTCAGTCAAAGGTTCTAAGTGCTCAAGTTGTGTGCAATCTAAGCAACCTCGAAAGCCTCAAAAGGCTATAGAGGAGAGACACATGTTAAAACTTATACATTCAGATCTTTGCAAAATGAATGGTATATTGACTGAGGGTGAAAAAAGATATTTCATGACTTTGATTAATGATGCGACTAGATATTGCTATGTTAATTTGTTAAAAACAAAAGATGAGGCCCTAAACTACTTTAAAATTTATAAGGCTGAAGTTGAAACTCAACTAGAGAGAAAGATCAAAAGAATTAGGTCCGATCGTGGTGGTGAGTATTTCTCAAATGAGTTTGACTTATTTTGTGCGGAACATGGTATGATACATAAGAGGACGCCTCCCTATTCGCCCCAATCAAACGGGGTTGCCGAAAGAAAGAATCGCACCTTGATTGACTTGGTTAATTCCATGTTGGACACGGCTAGATTATCTAAGGCATAGTGGGGGGAGGCTTTATTGACATCATGTCATGTCCTAAATAGAGCTCCCATAAAAAATAAGGAGAAGACACCATATAAGGAATGGATTGGTAGAAAGCCATCGCGCTCTTACTTACGCACATGGGGTTGTTTGGTCAAAGTTAACGTGTTGATTAATAAGAAGCGTAAGTTGGGAACTAAAATTGTGGATTGTATCTTTCTTGGATATGCTTATCATAGCATTGCCTATAGATTTTTAGTAGTTAAATCAGAGGTGTCTGATGTTTATGTTAATTCATTAATGGAGTCTCGTGATGTTACTTTCTTTGAGAACATATTTTCTATGAAAGATTTACATAGCATGTCTAGATTATCTTCCGATGTGATTGCTGAGACAACTCCTGAACCTATTGTATTTTCTAATCATGTTGAACAAACTCTTGAACCAATCCATGAGGAGATTGATAGTGAAGCTCCTAGGAGGAGCAAGAGATAAAGGACTGCAAAGTCTTTTGGTGATGATTTCACTGTTTATCTTGTGGATGACACTCCTAGAACTATTTCAGAGGCATATGCATCTCCTGATGCAGATGACTGGAAAGAAGTTGTCCATAGTGAGATGGACTATTCTTTCTAATGGAACTTGAGAAGTTGTCGATAGACCATATGGTTGCAAACCTGTGGGTTGTAAATGGGTGTTCAAGAAAAAAGCTTAAACCTGATGGTACTATTGATAAGTATAAGGTTCGGCTTATGGCCAAGGGTCATACCCAGAAAGAAGGCGAAGACTTCTTTGACACTTATTCACCTGTTGCTAGATTGACCACTATTCATGTATTATTTGCTCTGGCTGCCTCACATGGTCTTATCGTTCATCAGATGGACGTTAAGACAACTTTCCTTAATGAAAAGTTGGGTCAGGAAATCTACATGGATCAGCCTGATGGATTCGTAATAAAGGGTCAAGAAGACAAGGTGTGTAAGTTGTTGAAGTCTTGGTATGGTCCAAAACAAGCTCCTAAACAGTGGCATGAGAAATTTGATTCAACACTTCTAGCAGCATGCTTTTAAGTCAATGAGGCTAATAGATGTGTATACTACCGCCATGGTGGGGTCAGGGAGTTCGACTGTGCTTGTATGTTGATGACATACTTATCTTTGGAACAAATCTTGACATGATAAATAAGGTCAAGACTTTTCTGTGCCAAAGCTTTGATATGAAGGATCTGGGTGAGGCTAATGTTATCTTGAACATCAAGCTAATCAAAGGAGAGAATAGAATTACTCTTACGCAATCTCATTATGTTGAGAAGCTCTTGAGCTATTTTGGTTACAAGGACAGCAAGCCTTCTCCAACACCTTATGATCCCAACTTGATCCTTCCAAAGAATAAGAGAATTGGTAGAGACCAATTAAGATATACTCAGATCATTGGATCACTTATGAATTTAGCTAGTGCTACTAGGCCTGACATCTCATTTGCTGTGAGCAAACTGAGCCGTTTACTTCTTGTCCCGGAGATGATCATTGGCATGCACTTAAGCGGGTACTGCACTACTTAGTCGGTACTATGGATTATGGAATTCAATATTCTGGATATCCAGCAGTACTAGAAGGCTATAGTAATTCCAACTAGATATCTGATGCTGATGAGTTGTATGCCATGAGTGAATATGTATTTACTCTTGGTGGTGCTGCTGTTTTATGGAGATCATGCAAACAGACCATCTTAACAAGGTCTACCATGGAAGGAGAGCTTACCGCACTGGATACAGCTACAGTTGAGGCCCATTGGCTACGTGAGCTCTTGATAGACTTGCCTAGTGTCGAGAACCCTGTGCCGACAATCCTCATGAATTGTGACAATCAAACTGTGATAGTCAAAGTGAATAATTCTAAGGACAATATGAAGTCATCAAGACATATTAAGAGACGTTTGAAGTCTATCAGGAAAATGAGAAACTCCGAAGTCATATCAGTAGAATATATTTCAACTGGTGAGAACCTGGCAGATCAATTCACTAAGGGGTTGTCACGTAATATGATAGACAGTGCATCGAAGGAGATGGGTATGAGACCCATATGTGCTATTCCATAGTGGTAACCCAACCTATGTGATCGGAGATGCCGTGAAGAAGGACCTGGAAAGAACAAGCTATTGGTTAGTATGAGAGTAACCTTTTATAACCCACTCGAGAAGCGATGCATTACTCTTGATATCTGTATGGCAGGTTGGTTGTTGCCTTAATGTATTCAGTTGGCTTTAAATAGCGAAGATGTTGTCCTACAGAATATTCTTGAATGAATACACCTATATGAGTCTGATTGTTGTAAGATCTCAATCTGTGAGATTTGGGTGATCTCTATTAATCTCATAAAAGATCAAGGGAGTATGACCTATATGCTCCACCCGCGGAGAAGCCTACTGGAGGTCTAGTATCGGTTATGACAGTAAGTAAAACTTGTTTGCATAAAACTTGCAATTCAAGGTATAGTCCATTGTTCAAGTTGTGAATGAGTGTAGGTTATTATTCTAGGTGGGAGTTCAACTTAAGAGTCTCCACTGAAAATACTGGTATATTAAACAATAGTAGGGTGAGGCAAAGTCTAGCTGGGATTTTGAGATCTGGTGGGGGATTGCTGGAATTTTTATGGGCTTGGCCCATTTATATTCATAATAATTTCTCAAAAATCTCAAAGACCCATTCATGAGTGGTGGAAGTGTAAAGGTTTAGTCCCACATTTTTAGTGGAGGTAGAGGGAGTCCAACTTATAAGGTTAGTTGCTCTAGCATCTGTTGCAAGTGTGTGGATGGGAGAAAGGAAGAACACACACACGCGCTCGCTCACCTCGCCGGGAATGGTTCGCCGAAATTCGGTCCCTAGCCTTGCGGGGGTGCGACTTCCTTTTGCACTTTCTTTTTGTTGCATCTTCCATATATTTGATTATGAAAACTGATGTATCAATATGAAAACCGACTCGGTTAGGGAACGCCCAATCCTAGTGGTTCCTCCCTATAAATACGTACGAGTACCGCCGCAAATCACATCACGCAATCACCTAGGGTTTTGCCTCTCGCTACTATTGCGCCACCATGACTTCTCCATCCCGATTGTCGGCATGCACCGATGAACGGGAGAGCAGGTCTCCAATACCGTCGTCCTCTGCGATCCTGCACCGGGAGAGGGCGAATAAGGTTTTTGGAAAGCGATCTGCGTGACTGCTCGATCGCTTCCTCGTCTTCGTCAACCTCGTCGCCACGGCTCTTCTTTCTCGTCGTCAAGTCGGTCTCACCCGCCGTCGCCAACAACGTGACGATGTTACACGTCATCGCCGCCTCCTCTACCCAGTCCAGAAAAAAGTGCTAATTTATTTTTGTATTAATATAAAACTAAAAGTGCTAATTTATCCAACAGGATGAATGGAATCGAGGTCATCTGAATTGGTTTAAGTCAATTAAGATAATGTCCTACATGTATTAGGTCAGTGTCAGTGGAGCCTTTCATAAATGTTAAATGCTACTTCCTTCGTTTTTAAATTGTTGTCGTCATTGACTTTTTTTAATCAACTTTTATCATTCGTCTTATTCAAAATATTATTTCAAATATGCAAAATTTTAAGTATGCTTCAATTTACTTTGATAATAAAACAAACTATGATATTATTTTCTTTTTTTGAATAAGACAAATGATCAAAGTTGACTAAAAAGTCAATGGCGATAATAATTTAAGAACGAAGGAAATATGTCACATATGCATATTTTGCTGACATGGCAAGATAGTTATAAAGAGAAAAGAGATTTTCTTTTATCTCATAAAAATATGTTGGCTCACTTATCAAAAATCTGTTTTAGAAAAAAGTGCAATAAAAAGGTGTATTGAGATTGGCCTTAGCTCGTAACTGAATAGTTTGTATTCCTTTTAACGGATGCCATTACTTTCCCATAATAAAAGACGTAAAGGCCCATAAAGTTACTCTCAATGTGAGTTTTATTTTCAATAAATGACATATCATGTCAGCATTTTGATAATGTGGCATGAAACTGGATATACAATGTTTCCAAGACTCTACACTATTTCCAATGCTATGAAACTAGCATTGTGAGCAACTATTTTATTTCATTTGTACTTTGACCAATCACTATGCAACAATTAAATACTATGATTAAACTAAAAAATAATAAAAATGAAACTATGTATTAAAGAGAAGTGTTTCATTTATACTCTAGATGACATGACAGTCTTGAAAACAATGGAATAAAACTCCCTACTGAGAATAACCTAATATTCTTCTCAATGCTTCTCTCCGGCATCCCTTCCTAATCAATGCGTCTACCGTCTACCGGCGAGTGACCACCGCGATGGTGCTCGCTCTCTGATCTAACCATCTGGCAATGGTGACCTCAACAAACATTGGCTCCTCCAACACGACCTCGCCAATGCGATCTCGCGGGTGTCGTCATGTGGCGACCAGAATTCCTAGCCTCATTTGGCTCCCTTGCTTGCAACCGTCCTTTCAAAATGAGTGAAAAAAGAGCAATGTCCAAATCATATTTTAAAACATCTAGTATCTTTTTGTTTATGTGCTATCAAAAAAGCTTCAAATAACCACATGAAAGATTCTTCCGTTTCATCATACAACTAAGCAGCTTCAAGTACACATTTTTTTTAAACTCGTTAAATCCAACAAACACGTCAAGCGATCTAACATCTTTGTTTGTTCCAAAAATAATAACAAAAGTAATAATATAGTCAAATGAGCATAATCAACAAGCATTTTAGCGTCTGTCTAGAACATATGTCGGTTATTTTTCTCTTTACGATCTAGCTGCATGGCTGAATAAAAAAAAACGATTCTATGTAGCTTTCTTTTAAAAATATTTCAACATACTTCATGTTTCTCCTGACATCATACTCCTCCGTCTCTGTCTTCAAATAACTTTTGTAATATATCCGTGTGTTAAGGTTACTTGAACTTCTAGCTTGTTTACTAGCTAACTCACAAGCATATTTAGTTCTAAAGAAGTTTTGATTATAAAAAACAGTTCTAAAGAAGTTTTATATTGTCTAAAGTATTAATAAGTAACTATTTAAAACTAGTTTGATCTAATGATATAGATTTATTATCATTAATTCTTTACTATTGATCATTATTTTATTAGTTTGAGAATAATATTAGAAAAATAGTAGATTTATAAGAACTAGGAACAATTAATATTGAGACAACTGAAAATCCTAGTTAGTTCTAAGAGACAGGTTGTTTTGGATATATTGATGGAACTATCGTCTTTAACCTCCATTCATCTTTTTAAAAAAAAACTATATTCATTTATTTATGAAATAGAAAACAAAAACTTACTCTCTCTCTCTCTTGTTTGGGGCGGCTTTCTCATCATCAAGTCTGAGTTATTAAATCATAAGATCCTTCTCTATTAATTTAATTTTTTGAATATAACTGATTAGTGCATATAATAATTAAGACAATTGCATGAGCGTCCTTACTTTAAACCTTAATTCTGATTTTGGATCTTTTTTGAGACCTTGCAAAATTAGATCTGCTTGCACCCAAGTCGTTGCACAGTTGCTCCTATTTTGATGGGAAAAAGTATAGTTTTGCTATCAGAATAGTACAACTATGCAACAACTTGGGTGCAAGTAAAACCAATTTTGTAAAGTCCTAAAAAGAGATTTAAAATCAAAATTAGATTTGAAAATAAGGACAGATTTGCAAATACCTCATAATAATTTAATATGATATCAGAAGTTCAAATACTAACAGACGCAGTTTATCATGTTTGCATCATGAGAAAACTACATGCGAGAGAAAGTGTTAAACTATAAATAAATTATCTATCATTCTCTACCTACTTAAACTTTTGAGTGCAACTGCTTCATGCATACTACCATAATAGCGGATTGGGATCCTCGGCAGTCAAGGCTCTCGGTAGTCGACCGAGCAGTCGCTCCACCTGCCGTTCGATTCGACTAAACCAATCGTGTGGCTAGCAGCAGTAGAAGACTTCGTTCGTCATCCCCGGCACGCACACACACTCGCACCTAGCAGCGCCGCCCGCTCACCGTGGACCCATTGTTGATGGTGAGGTCGGACTGGATGGTCCTTGTGACAACTAAAATGAAACATATAGAATACAAATACGGCATCAGTTTTGTTTTGACTCATGAATGATTTCATAAATTTTACGATTTTATGGTTAGAGTTTGGAAAGAAAACAAATAAAATTGAAGAAGAATGAGTTGATCAGACCAAATTGGCCAGAACTTATATGAATATACGAGTCATCGCAACTCACCAGGCTGGAGCTGTTCATCTTCCATCTCAAGAATAGCAAAGGAGGATGAAGCTTTGCTCTACGCTACTAGGTGCTAGCTCTCGGTGATGGATGAGGAACATAACAATGGCCACGCCGTCACACCTGGAGCTGTAGCCAATACTGTCCATGCGCATCGATGGCCGGCGATGTCCATGGCTGCTGGGCGGCGGCGGCGGCGCACCAGCAGCAGCTGGTCGTGAGGTGCGGCTCGTGCTAGGGTGTGTCAAGGAAGAGGACGAAGTGCGATGCCAACCGCATGATTAATTCGATCGAATCGGACGGCAGGCGAGCGACTGCTCGGTCGACTGCCGAGAGCCTGACTGCCGAGGATCCCAATCTCGCGCATACTACCGCATGCTCCATGCATACTACCATAACACATCCTCGCCATGTCGCCCGCCTCCAGCCTCCTCCCCCTAGGCTGCCTCCCTCTCCCTGAAACCCATTTTATGCTCGGTACCCATGAATCCTCCTCCCCAAAACCCATAATTATCCGAATCTCCATTATTGACCTGTAGCCTCGACGTAGACTGAAAGTGTGATCAATTTCAATGACGTGAAGTAAATGGCTAATACGTATTTTATGTTAATCCGAATTTCTTGGCTTCAAACGACTAAAATCGACGAAGCTACGGGATCGAATATTCAATCGACTAAAATTCAGGTTAATAATAATAATTAAACAAGGAAATTCAAGGAAAGCGCTGTAGCCTTGGGAGGGGGATTCAAGGCTACGAGACTTTCAGTCGATTGAATTTCAGGTTAATAAATAAGGAAATTCAAGGGTCCAGGACTGAAATATCTAAACTCCATGGAAATTCAAGTTCTGGGATGGAGAGGAGATTCACAGTTACCGTAACGATCCTGCTCGATCTGAATAATAACAACACTAGTGGTGCTAGTCTCAAGGTACAAATAGAGGAAATACAGGGAGGATTGAAGGAAATCTAGGCGAGAAGAGCAGGGAATTCAGAGAAGGTAGCAAAGCTAGGGATACAGAGGCGGCCGAAGCCGGAGAAGGAAGATGAAGCAGGTTTCTGGTTCAGGTTCGATGCCCTTCTGTTGCTTGTGTTCCCTCCTTTTGTATCACAGCGGCGGCCCATGTGGTCAGATTGGCGTAGGCCCAGCTCCATAGAGGCCCAGTCCATGACATTCCCCTCCCCTTGAAATTTGGCTTGTCCCCAATCCGATGATATGAATTTCTTGGAGAACAGCTCGACACCACAACTGTCCCATGGGGCTTGTTGGTAGGCACCTTGGCCATTAACAGTGAAGGAGAATGGCTTCTGTATTTGCACCTTGAAAATGACAGCAACTTGTCTCTGGCACCATTTATTCTTGGTTTCTCTCTCAATCACAGATGCTTTCCTTAACTTTAGAACTAGATTGTTTTTGTGTATCAGCACCATTTGTTCACTGTTACGATGGTATATCCAATGCTCCACTATGGGTATGAACAACACCAAGAGGTCCAGAACTGTGTACCCAATTTCTTTCTTCGATAGAGCAATGATAAACCTGTGAACACCCAGCCAATGCCATATAACATCTTTGCATCTCAAAGCAAGTTTTGAATATGCGGCCATTTTCTGAACCCCTCTTGTACACTCCTTAAGGTATAGAGTGACATCAAGCTGTTGCAGATTCAGAGCAGATGCATAGCTAGCAAAGAACATAAGCATACTCTCAATATTGCCTACAAATGGTGGTATCAAGATTGTCCATGTCAGTAGCATAACCTGAAACACTCTTCTATATGTAAGTTGATTGAGCAATAGCAGATTAATAATGTTTGGAGGACCACCCCAGACAACAGCTTCTACTTGTGGCTGCGTTGCTTCATGTGCCGGTCTTACAATATTGCTTGGGATTTTGATCTCATCACTTGCCCACTGTTCGGCCATCAAGGTTACTTGAAGCCACGACCAGACGTAGCACTTGACATCAGAGAGGATGATTAGGAAAATATGGTTGCAGCCATGCCAAGTACTTGTCTCCCAGTACAACACGCAAGACAATTCTTCTAGGCACCTCTTTACAGTATTGTAGAAGGATTCCCCTTCTTCTTGAATGACTGAACGCTCCACCTTATTGGTCACGCTTGTGCCTGACTCATGTATACGCAGCTGAACTGAATGACCCATTGATATAATGTCTGGCCACCAAAAGTTCCTGTAGCAAACTTTACCACGACCAGTACTATTGGTAGCCACCAAGCATGTAGTTCTGACCCAAATTGCCCGACATCCAGCTTGAACATCAGTTAGTGGCCGCTGGTGTCTGAGCAGCATGTCCTTCTGATGATCTGTTGCTTCAGGACACTTAAAACTGAAACCCTCAGAGTGCTTTTCCTTGTTCCTGAAAGTTGCACACATTTTGCTGGTATTCAGAAATTTTACATACCAAAAACAAGGGTCCTTTGCAGCTTGTGTCCTTTGTAGTTTGCCACTCATAACTTCTGCCATGAAATTGACCGGATACACATACATCTGATTTGCACCATCTTCACTTTTTCTATATGTGTTGTGGGTATTCTAGTTTCCTCCCCATGAGTAAGCACACCATTCAAGTACCAACACCACTGTTCTTTCCTTCAGCCATTTGTTTAGTTGTGACATAAATTGCAACATCCTAGAGAAGTTTGGCCATTTGATATCTGTGAAGACCCAAGGCTGACACGTCAACAATTTATCCCTTACTAGAACATTATGCTCACAACAACAATTCATCAATATGGAATGCTGATTTGATACAGTGTCAATCTGGTCACTATGTGCCAATAACTCCACACCAGCTGACAGGCAAAGCAAAAGTTATGGAAGCACAAGTGAAACAGAGCATAGGGTAGCATTGACAGAACACCAGCTTGCCTCCATTCAAATGATGGCCATGGTGATTTTACCATCTGCAGAATACCTTGTCGGCACAGAAAGGATGGCCAAGGTGTTGGCCTTAATCCTGTTGCCGAGTTTGTCATCTTCACTTGTGGTGGCAGTGTCCATGGAGGCTTAGGCCATTTATAGTGTTCACCATCTCCCATATTGACAAAACAGAGCAAACTGCTAAAATCATGTCCAATAGACTCACTGTCCTCAGAGTAAGCAGAGTCACTGGCATACATCACCTCAAATAGCTTATGGAAGTTCCTTATGGTCACTCCAGGACACCACAACAGGATGCTGCTTGGTGAGTCAACGTTGATGTTGTTGGGCACAACAGCAATCGTCGTCGACGCATCAACAACAGGCTGGAGTCGAGAACAAGGTGCTTGCCGGTGATGAGCGTCCAAGAAGCTTGGAGCAACACTGATGATGAACTTGTCATGGTGATGCAGCTGCTTGTGCGGGTTAGGGCGTTGGGCTCGATGATGAGGGTGTCGTGTTCAACCACTTCAGCATGGATCCCAAGCAGTGCGCCATCATCCTGGGTAAAGCCCGGCATCGAGCACTTGGTGGGCGGGTTGGTGTTGCTGTAGCTGGACACCGCCGTGATGACCATAGGCGTAGCAGCAGCACTGGGGAAAAAGAGGGCGACCTCCTTGGTGTTGTCACACACCTTAACAGATGCCATGACGTCAAGGCCACGACACATGCATTTCATCGAACAGTAGTGTGTGTGTGTGTGTGGGGGGGGGGGGGGGGGGGGGTCGACATCGACGTGGCTGTGCCCGATGTCGAGGGATGAGAGCGCAGCAGCAGCTTGTGTTGGATCCTTGGCGATGCTGATGGACATGGAGGAGGCTCGAGGCGGTGCTGATGTTGTTGAAGCAGCGGATGTCAAGGATGCAGAGACGCCCATGAGTAGGGAGGTTGTCTCCTTCATCCCCTCAAGGAGCTCGATCGGCAGATCATGAATCTGGGTCTTCTGGACATCACTCATGGTGGCAATCTCCTCCTCGTAGCCCATGGTGCGAGGTGAATCACACAGCACCATGGATCGACTGCTCTGATTACCAATTGTAATGATCCTGCTCGATCTGAATAATAACAACACTAGTAGTGCTAGTCTCAAGGTACAAATAGAGGAAATACATGGAGGATTGAAAGGAAATCTAGGCGAGAAGAGCAGCGAATTCAGAGAAGGTAGCAAAGCTAGGGATACAGAGGCAGCCAAAGTCGGACAAGGAAGACGAAGCAGGTTTCTAGTACAGGTTCGATGCCCTTCCGTTGCTTGTGTTCCCTCCTTTTGTATCATAGCGGCGGCCCATGTGATCAGATTGGCGTAGGACCAGCTCCGTAGAGGCCCAGTCCGTGATAGTTACGGGAGTTGAAACACGGTTCCATGGAGAAAGACGAGCTGCAAGGTGGCAGGGCGTCGTGGCCAAGGGTTATGGAGAACCACAGGTGGGTCGGGTCAATATGGCGGTGAGTGCACTACCGTCGCTGAGATGGAAAGAAGTCATGGAGACCGAAGAGATGAGAAACGATGTGTTTTCTGACGGAAGGAATAAGAAGACACGCTGTCCATTGGATCGTCACGATGGGTACGGATGGTCGACGGAATAAAATGAGATTTTAAATTAATTTTTTTTGGAGAATGTGTAGAGCTCGTATTTCATTAAGGAGAAGAGAGTCAATAGTATGGATATAAAAACATCCCAAACACACATATAACATGAACAACAAACAAAAACAACGAACTAGGGACCACCGATAGAGAGGATCGCTCCAAGCTTCTTGATGCACACCGAAGCCCACCAATAAGCTTCCTATAAAATTCGTTGCGCTAGGACCACCGGTTGCAGGGCTTCAAACCTAAAAACACAGTTATTCCTCCCCTTCCAAAGGTACCAAGCCACCAAGATCACTAGGGAATCAAACCCTGGTCGCCGGATTTTTACGACCTGTTTGTAAGAACTCAATCACCAAGGGATGAATGGGGAGTTCCCATCCAGCGACCAATTTGCTAGATTTATCCGACGCAAAACCCTATACAAGGTCTCTTGGCTGTGTCAGAAACCTACATGAGTTGGTCCGGGGTCTCACTCTCCTAAGCACAAAGTGTGCAGGTATCCTCACC
The DNA here is from genome assembly GCA_030378355.1 of Eleusine indica. Classification (NCBI taxonomy): domain Eukaryota; kingdom Viridiplantae; phylum Streptophyta; class Magnoliopsida; order Poales; family Poaceae; genus Eleusine; species Eleusine indica. The sequence continues at coordinate 36,493,555 of CM059500.1, forward strand.
TCGAAGGTTGTGATGGTAGAGGCGGTCAGACGTCCAGACCCGTCCATGCAAGACGAGCCAGAATAAGATACGACACTTGTTGGGTGCCTGAACTTTCCAGAGTGTTCGGGCACCCAACACCTCCGATTATGTGAGGAAGAAAGCATTATATGCACTAGCTGACGAGAAGCACCCATCAGAGGACCATTTCCAAATGAAACGGTCGGGGCTCTCCGATAGGGTAACTAACAGAAGCGTGTCTCAGACCCTAAGGTACTCAATGATGACCCGCATGGTGAGGGCGCCTTCGATGTCCTTTACCCATCTGTTGTTCAAGAGGGCTTCAGTGACCGTTCGCGAGTTTCTTGCGCGAGTAGAGATCGTGGCGCCCAGGCACGGTGCAATAGATGCGATGGATTTACCGTCAATCCATGCATGACACCATAAGAGACCGACCTCCCATTCCTGACCTGCACCAAAAGCAACCTCTCAAAATAAGCACGTGGTGTCGCCTCAGTAGTGAACGACAAACCCACCCAAGGGCGGTCTGGGTCCATCCGGGCTAGCTAGTCCCATCGCATCCAGAGAGCCCAACCCATAAGGGTCAGATCTGATATGCCAAGCACTCTTAAACGAATTGGGCAACAAACCCCTCCCCAAGCGATCGCGCATTACCCTCCAGATACTACCTCCATACCCTTCTAGAGGCAGGCTCTTTGGATTTTGTCAATAGCCTGATTGGCCCATTCAGATATGTTGAGGGCAATGGCAAGGTAGATGGGGATGGCTGAAAGAGTGACCTTGACAAGGATCAAGCGACCTCCACGGTTAAGCAGCCTACCCTGCCAAAGGGGAGGCGATCAGCCACCCTATCGACCAAAGGTTGTACGTCTGCTTTGGTAAGCTTCCAGATAGAGAGGGGCATCCCAAGGTATGTACAGGGGAACTCTCCCGCATGACAAGGGAGAATTTGGAGCATTCTCTCCACATCGTCCTTGAACACCTGATAGGATAGAGCTAACTCTTGGTCAGGTTGGCAGTGAGCCCCGAGCTGACTGCGAAGACATGAAGAATGAGCTTAGCCAACTCCAAATCATGCGCGATCGGGGAAATGAACAAAACAACATCATCGGCATACAAAGATGCCCGAAATCTAGCCCTAGGAATACCGAGATGGGCGAAGAGATGCATCTCATCCGCCAAAGCGATTAGCCTATTGAGGCACTCCATCACTAGGACGAAAAGCATGGGCGAGAGGGAGTCTCGTCGTCAGAGGCCCTTGGCATGACAAATGCGATGACCTGGGGTACTGTTGAGTAGGATTTTAGTGCTCGCAATAGATAGTATGAGGGGGATCCAATCTCTCCATCGAGAAGGAAATCCCACAAACTCCAGAATCTACAGAAGGAATGGCCAGTTCACAGAGTCGAAGGCCTTGGAGATGTCAATTTTAAGGAGGATTTTTGGTCTCTCCCATCGATGCAACTCTTTGGCCATCCCTTGTACATAATGGAAATTATTCTGAATGAAACGAATTTTGATAAAGGCACTCTGGTTAAGCTAAACCAGAAACGAGAGGCTAATGGGACGATAGTCCCTGACTTCCTTAGCCCCTGCTTTCTTAGGCAGAAGGATAAGGAACGCATCATTTAGGTGATGTAGGCTCCTTCCTTATAACATAAAGAGGGCTTGGAAGGCATTGACCCTATCCCTCGTAATGACCAGCCGCGCCGATTAGTAGAAACGACCAGTGAAACCGTCAGGTCCAGGCGCCTTGTTTGGCGGTAGGTCTCTGATAAGCTCCTAAAGCTCATCCTTAGAGAAAGGTGCAACTAAGGCATCCAGATCGACCTGCAAGAGTTTGAGGGACTGAAGGTTAAGCATGAGGGAGCGTTCATTTGCGCTCACTAAAATGTTGTTGAAATAGTCAAAAGTGACCTCAGCTTTCACCTCTTCCGACACGACCTCGACTTCATCCTTTCGAAAGTACGGGATAAAGATGCGTCGATGCCTATTAGAGGCATGCAAATGGAAAAATTTAGTGTTAGCATCACCATCATTAAGCCAAGACAAGGAGGTGTGCTTGCGGGCGATGGCCCTCTGCAGCGAGGTTAAGCCAAGATATTTTAGCTTGACCCTTTTGCGTAGGGCAGTTTCAGAGGAGGAGAGGTCCCTACAGTCCATTGCCCAGTCCAGCTGAAAGATAACCTCCTTAGTGACCTCAATCTTGGTGTGGATGCTCCCTACTGATTTGGCCCTCCAACTTTGCAGCGCCTTGGCTGTGGATCTAAGTTTGTGGTCCACAGTGCGCAATGGATCTGCCAACGGATAGGAAGTATCCCACCCCAGCTTCACAGCCTCCAAGTAGCCACCAAACTTTGGCCAAATGGACTCAAAACGGAACCTCTTCTTGGGGTGCCACGCAGAGTCAAACTAGAGGAGAAGTGGGGCATGGTCCGAGTTGCGGGAGGATAGCATGTGAAGCATACAATGGGGGAAGATGTCCTCCCAATCAAGCGAGACAAACAACCTATCAATGTGCTCAACCGTCGAGTGGCTCCTCTCATTGCTCCAGGTAAAAAGATGACCATGGAGAAAAATATCCTTAAGTTCCATGTCTTGAAGCAGACGTGAGAAGCGACCCATCAAGCGTTTGTTGAGGCGACTGTTATTTTTATCCTCAGCCTTATAAATAAGGTTAAATTCCCCACAAATGGTCCATGACCCCGTGTTGGAAGCATGGATGCCCCGCAACTCCTGCAAGAACTCCATCTTCTCTAAGACTCGGTGCGGCCCATGACTGTAGAAAGCCTCCATGGAGGCTGTGATGGATTAACAGCCGAACGAATTTTGACCGTCAAAGAAAATGACCGCAGGGTGGGGTTGGTGACCACCCACTCCATCCTCTTCCAAGCTATCAGAATACCCCACCTCGTATCCGAGGCAGGCAAGAAGTAATAATCAAACACCAACCCTAACATTTCTAGAAATAAAGAACACGGTACATGAGCAAGTTTCGTCTCTTCTAGACAGACCAGAGAGGCTTGCTCCGACATGACCAACTCACACACTGCGGAACGATGGGCCCTACTATTAAGGCCCCGGGCGTTCCAACGGACCATGTTAAGTGATGACATAAAAAAGAGAAAAAATGACCAATAAAAAAGATCCTAGGAGTCCTCGTCCTCCTCCACACCTGTGGCGTCAAAGAAGTTATCTAGGAACAGAGCGTAGAAGGCCATGCAATGCTCCTCAGGAAGCCCATCCTCGAAGAGTGCGGTGTAGTGAGCAAGTGTCTCAACGTCGGCAGACTAACCATCAGCTAGCACACTGAACGGACTGAGTGACCGAAAGGGGGGGGGGGGATTGGGAACTTGCTATATGTACCAAATTCACCAATTTCTAAAACCAAACACTCAAACAACTCCTATCACAATTCTAGTGGTGATCAATCAAGCCAAAACAACTCCTATACATGCTAGTGAACAAATATGATAGCTAAGCAAAGCTAGCAAGTAGGGAAGCCTATTCATGCAAGTCTACAAGGTAATCAACTAGAACAAGGTAAGCACACAAGCATGAATAGCACGGTATGTAAATGCGGAAAGTAAGGCATCATAGCAAGGAGTAGAGCAAGAGATGACTCAAGATGTTTTTTTCCCGAGTTTCTCGGAACAATGCGCCTTCCCCTACTCCTCCTTGGACCACTCTCGCTGGAGTACCGGTTCCTCCTGTCACCAAATGGAGTTCTCGCACATGAGCCCGCAATCACTCCCAGAGTGAAGACACAGTTGCATCACCGCTAGCACCAAGACACAAGTTCGCCTCCATCGAGAACTTGCTGTCGAGACTTATACTCGGCAATAAATTTATTGGGCTACGTCGGGATTAAGAACTTGATGTTTAGGACACAAGACGCCGATTTAGACAGGTTTGGGCCCTCTCGACGAGAGTAATAACCCTACGTCCTGTGTTCTGTGATTTGTATTGATGTTGTGTTTCGTGTGTTCTCTCCTTTTTTTTCTCAATGGGGATTCCCTGCCGCTTTATATATCCAGTCAGCAAGGGGTACATGAAGAGTCCTACTCGTAGTCTACAAGGATTCTTATAGAAAGTCTATCTCTAATTGCCTTGCGCTCTAAGCCGACTCGGTCGATTACCTTATGGATGAGGTACCCGGTCATGTACTGACTTAGGCATAACTATGGATACCTATAAGGTAAGTATTCCACAGCAGCCCCTGTGTGCTTCCTGATTTTGAGCTCTGACTTGCCGAGTGATCTTCAAGATTATATGATTAGATCATAAATTAGGAAGACCTCTTGATAAAAGTTCCTGATGGATCTGATACGCTGATTACGTGCACCTGATCAGGTAGCCCCCGACTCTTGTATAATTTAGAGATTAACAAATAATGCAAGAGTCTAATAATATTAGCTCTTAATATTTTGTTATATATAATTCACTCAAACCATCAAGCTCGAGCTTAAATAAACTTCTGATCATCAAACGAGAAGGTCAGTTAACAAGACATCAATCTTGTCGACCGATTGATAAAAAGGACGAGTGATAAACACTCTTGTCCGAGTGACTTGTGGATCTGAATTTCATGGCATCAATCATGTCTTATCCTATATAAAAGAATATGACATCAATCATATAATAATACTAAGCTAAATGACATCAATCATAATATAGCTTTTCCTTAATGAATTGTCACCCTTCTTAATATAAGTCCATTTTTGATAATTAATAATCGACATCAATCAATAACTTATCTCTTGATCTTACATCCGTACGACTATCAAGTCCCCTGCTACATGATCATCAAATCACATAGATACGGAAAGTATTTCTTAACGGGTTTGCCACTGCTTCTCATCAAAGAAGCCCCCGAGATTATTGCTCAAGGTTAATAGCTCTAATTCTTTTTAAGAATAAAGCCTTTTGCGTTATTATTATTATTAAGCGGAAAAGCCCGTCACTGTGCGGCCCATACCAGCCCATGGGACTCAGAGACTAGGTCAAAAAGGCGAAGGTATAAAATGGACAGTGGACTGTTGACTCCAACTTCACGCCGCCATTTGCACACGACGCTTCGTCTTCCTCGCGCCTCCTCTGTTCTTGCGACTCCTCTGCTTCCAGAGCTAGGGTTAGTGCTTTCTCCCATCGCCGTCGCAGATGCTCTTCACCATTAAGCCCCCGAGCATTAGCTAGGGTTTAGATCCACCGCATTTTCACATCTCTAGAAGATGACTCGCAAATCATCCAAGAAGGCCGCCGCCACTGAGTCCTCCTCCTCCGAGCTGGAGATCCCGGAGCAGCTTTGGGAGTTCTCGAAGAGCAACATCTCCACCGCCGACCTAAACAAGATGGTGGAGGACGGCCTTCTTCCAGAGCAAGCTCGTATTGACTGGAAGGTACCAAAAGAGACTCGCCCCCTTCCATTCCATCAACAAATTATAGTTTTTCGCTCGTTCCTTGAGCATGGTTTTGGAGTTCCCTGCTGCAGTTTTCTATGCGGGCTCCGTTTCTTTTATGGGATTGAACTCTGCCAGCCAAGGAAAACTAAGTCGCCATAGGTGGAGTTGGTTTCCAGTTGCGTGAGAAGGAGGCCTACATAAACATACCATTGAAAACCGGGAAGAAGAACTGGAAAGATGAGTGGTTCTACTATGGCAATCCTCCTCCTGTTCTTGTTGACTTCTCTGGTGCCAAGGCCATTCACCAGGCGCGGTGGTCAGAGAGGCCTGACCCATCCGACCCCCAAGTAGTCGCTCTCCTAGAGAAAATCACAGAGCTAAAGAATTAAGGGGTCGACGGCATCACTATAGCGAAAAGCTTTATAGTGCACCGAGTGCAATCGTTGAAGAAATAGAGCCACCCCGCCTGGGATTATGCCACTGACGACGAAACGAGGGAGGTGCTTGATCCGCCAAACTCCACTCTGTGTTGATCACGGTTATCAAAGATGTTTGAAGGAGACATCATTCAAGATCACTTCTTAATTGCGGAGGCATACAACGTGGGCACTCTACGAGCCCGAGTAAGCCTCGGTCGTCTTGAATAATTCTGACGTCTCTTTGAATAATCATAATGTGTGGTGACTTGATGTTTTTGCAGGTTCTGGATACTTATGTATCACACCCTCTGCTCCCTCCGACCGATTCCAAGGGACCGGATTATGTCAAGAAACCACCGCAGATTAGCACCGGTGATGCCAGTTCTTCGGCGGTTGCCCGACCGACCGAAGAGTTCATCACTAGCATCCCCACAGCACCTCCTCGCCCTGACTTGCCCTCTCCTGGCTGACGAGTAAAGCAGACCACTCACCGTCATCGACAATATGTGGGAGATGACGATGATGACGAGGGGGAGCACCGCTCAGATGCCAGTCTGCCGATCCTTGCACACTGCGACCGACCATCTAGCTAGTCGGAGCCCCCGAGCAAATCAGAGAGTGGTGCAAGGGTGGCAAAGAAGACCGATGAAGCCGCCAAGACTTCCTTGAAGAGGAAGGATTCTAACCCGCAGACCACTTCTCTAAAGAAGAAAGTCTGTCGGATCAAAATTAAACAATCCTCTGGGTATAATTCTTCACACTTTTGATTCTTCATCGTCGTTATTACCAACTATTCTTAGACTTTAACGCTATGCTCTTTGGCAATCATAGCGGTTGATCAAGTGATAATCAGAGCACCCAAGGGTCTCAAGACACTAGGTCGACTCCTGCTCCTCAACCGACCGACTAGCCTCAGTCGATCCGCACACCATCAAGCGTGCATGTCGAGCCGAGGAAGTCGCCCAACGCTCCAGTGCCCACACCACTACCGACACCTGCTCCTCAGACCATCAACCCTTCTTCAACCGGTATGACTTCTCCCCATTATAAGGGTAAGGCCGTGTTGGTCGAGGACTCATTGAGTCGACCAGAAGCTAAGGACATGAACGTCATGCATTAGCATCGAGAAGCCAACAAGGTACATCAATACCAAGTCTTTTTTTTTCTTGAATCATTCTCCCAGCTAACCATACCCTTCTTCATATTTAGAGAATATATTCTCTTGTGGAGAAGAAGCAGGCTAGGATTGAATACCTTGAGGCCAAAACTTTTGATAAGTCCCTAACATCTTGTGCATTCAAACTTCTCCTTTTAGAGGTGACCAAAGCTCTAGAGCAGAGTCGTGTTGATGTTGTTGGTAAGATTGCAGACCAACTTATATTTACTTCTTTCTCACTCTTGAGCTAAAGTCTTTATTTGTATTTTTAGCTCGTGATCAGAAGGTTACCGACCTGGAGAAATTAACTTCAAACTAGCAGAGATTCTTAGATGCTCCGACTACTAAGAAGAATGACCTCTCCAAGTCAGTCGAAGAGCAGAGCGCTGAGATCACTCGACTGAAGAAGGAGCTGGAGGAGACCAAAGGAAAGGTTGAGGAGGCTAAGGGCATCTCCAAATCCTTCAAATGTAATCTCGCCAGTAAGCTATCTTTTTAAGTCTTCTATTATCATTTTTGGACTTCATCATCTAATACCCTTCATGACTTTTGCAGCCATATCTTACAGCACTCGGAAAGCATTGGATTATACCCATGCTAATCGAGTGGAGAAGACCGGGCACTCTTTGGAGTACTTGCTGGAGCACGTGCCGGAGGTGATCGCCAACAACACCAGATTAGTGGCGACCGAGGCCGGGAGTCAAGTACTGGCTATTTGCCAATCTTGGTCTCCTGCTCTGCCATTGGACAAGGTCAAGGAGGGCTTCAACCCTGACTTGACGATCAATCAATGTCAGTTGCTTATGGATTCCATGTTGAAAACCTCTCGTGCCTTAGTTGATAATATAGAAGTCGACCCCATCGTGTCGTCTCCTCTAGCAACTCCAGAGGTAGAATTACAAGATGATGCCTCCTCTCCTTCACAGGAGCTGTAATATCTGCAATGTTAACAAACATTAGTAGTGTTTGAATCAGGAAAACAATATTGTCTCCATGTAAATATAAATATTAATTTTTGTGCTTGCTTAGTTACTAAACAAGTTTGGGAAAATCAACTAAATAGTCATAAAGGCAATCTCCTGTTACTTAGAGCAAATCAGTCGGTGCCAAGCCATGTTAGTCGTGCTATAGCACTTAGACCTTTTCACCTTAAGTCTTTTAGAGACAAAAATAGAAGTTGCACCGGTCTGCCTTAGCATATTAGGTTATAATTTATAACTGCATAACAAGCAGAATCGACCAATCAACACATAACCTCTCACACTTTGGCTCTGGGTTTAGTGTAGTGGCATTCTGTTATGCAGTATAAATTGTATAATCATAATGTTCCAGCATAAGACCAAAAAAGCGTTAGACCGTGTCAAAATATGAGAAATCGGTCGAAAAAATCCAAAACCAGAATCTGTCAAGGTTAAAGAGTAATGGGACATTATTACTAGCCCCCTGGCTCGATTGTTTAATGTTATAAATTAAGGAATCGAGACAAATAAGAATGAAATCAAAAAACATCTTCCATCAAAAAGACTTAGAATTTCATTCAATAATAATGTATGAAAATACAAGAAAAAGACTAAGTATAAAAGCGACGTAGCTGATTGATGTTCCAAGAATTTGGTACGTCGTCGCCATCTTCATACATCAGTCGATAAGCCCCTGGCCGAGTAACTTCTTTGACCAGATAAGGTCCTTCCCATTTAGGGGATAACTTGTGTAGATTCTTGGTTGATTGCACTCGTCGCAGTACTAAATCCCCAACATGAAACTAGCGACAGTGAATATTTTTGTCATAATAACATCGCAAGCCTTGCTGGTATACTGCCGACCGAAACAGAGCGTGATCACGCAACTCCTTTATTGCAATCAACTCAATCACTCGGTTGTCTTCAGAAAGCTTCTCGTCATATCCCTTGACTCGCGCTGATACAAGGTTTACCTCAGTCGGTAGCATAGCTTCGAAACCGTAGACCAACGAGAAAGGTGACTAGCCAGTAGCCCGATTGACATTAGTGCGTAACCCCCAGAGAACCGAAGGCAGCTCTTGAACCCACCGACCGGCATTCGGTTTGAGCCTATCAAATATTCAGGGCTTTAATCCTTGAAGAATCATATTGTTGGTCCGTTTGACCTGCCCATTACTTTGAGGATGAGCCACTAATGCAAAGTGGATTTTTATTCCCATCTCATTGGCAAAGTCATAGAACTCCTTAGATGTAATTGAGTACCATTGTCGGTGATGATATCATGAGGAACCCCAAACCACGTGAAAACATCTCTGACAAATTCGACCGCCCTTTTTTGAAGTTATCTTGCCAACCAGCTTCGCTTCAATCCACTTGGTGAATTTGTCAATAGCAACAAACAAATGAGTAAACCCGTCTGGTGCTTTCTTGAAAGGACCAATAATGTCAAGCCCCCAGACTGCAAAAGGCCAAGTCATAGGTATCATCTGAAGTTGTTGCAAAGGCACGTGTGTTTGTTGAGCAAAGAATTGACAACCTTCACACTTCTGAACGACCTGGTGTGCATCTTCAACCGCTGTAGGCCAATAAAACCCTTGCCGGAAGGCTTTGCCGACCAAAGTCTTAGAAGCCGCATGGTTGTCACATACACCTGAATGGATTTCTTCCATCAATTCTTTGTCTTCTAGAATCGAGATGCATCACATCAAGATATTTGAACCCCCTCATCGATAGAGTAGGTCGTCCACCATCAAATATCCGCGACACTTTGCCTTCAATCTTTGTTGCTCATTATGATCTAGAGGCAGTGTTCCCTTAGTCAAAAATTGAACAATCGGGACGCGCCAATCGGTCTGTATGTTGCTATCATCTACCATCTCAGCAACATCGGTCGTCAAGATATTAGACCGAGGAGAAATAGTGGGAGAATCAAGGGTGTGTAAGAAAACACCAGGTGGGACAATTGCTCGAGACGATCCCATCTTGGCTAGTTCATCAGTTGCTTGATTGTTATCGTGAAGAATATGCGTGAACTTCAGTCCATCAAATTTATCTTCGAGCTTCCTTACTTCTTGGCACTAGGCAGCCATATTGCTATCCACACAGTTCCAATCCTTACTGACTTGGTTGATGATTAGAGCTAAATCACCAAGGATGTCGAGACATTGAACATCGAGTGACACGGCAATGCGTAGACCGTGTAGGAGAGCCTCATATTCCGCAACATTGTTAGATGCACGAAACATGATCTAAAGGACATATCAGAGCTTTTCTCCTTGTGGTGAGATAAGCACAATCCCTGCACCTGCACCAGGTAACTGGAGGGATATGTCAAAGTACATTTTGCAGTACTCAATATCTTGTGGTGCAGGCGGCATCTGAATCTTTGTCCACTTGGAAACGAAGTCACCTAAAGCTTGTCCTTTGTTTGCCAAGCAGGGTACAAATGTAATGGTGAATTGACCGAGCTCGACTGCCCACTTGGCAATCTTTTCTTCTGCTTCTCGATTGTGGAGGACTTCTCTGAGTGTAAAGGTTGTTTGAACTTCAATAGGATGAGCCTAAAAATAGTGCTTCTGCTTCCTCGAGGTGATCAAGAATGCATATAGCAGCTTCAAGATCTGGTGGTATTGTGTTTTGGAGGCACTAAGAACCTTACTGACAAAATACACAGGATGTTGTACTTTTTGTACGTGACCCTCTTCTTCTCGGTCGACTGCTAAAACAGCACTCACAACTTGGATTATGGCAGATATATAGAGCTGAAGCTTTTCTTGTGGCTCGAGAGGCACCAATACTGAAATATTGCTGAGGTGGACTTTCAACTCATCCAATGCCGACTACGCCTCTGTTGTCCAGATGAAGTCATGCTGCTTTTTGAGCAACTTAAAGAACGGTAGACCCCTGACCCCCAGTTGGGAGATAAAGCGACTTAAAGATGCCATGCATCCGGTCAACTTCTGAACATCCATTTGGGAATTAGGTGGCCCCATAGCAAGGATCGCCTTGATTTTGTTCTGGTTAGCCTCTATACCATATTTTGAAATGATGTAACCGAGTAGCTTTTCCGAAGGAACCCCAAAAACACACTTTTTAGGGTATCATCTCAAGTTGTCAAACGTCTCTGCTAGGTCAGAGAGAAGTTCTTCAACATTCCGAGTCTTTACCACGATGTCGTCAACATACGCTTCTATGTTCCGACCGATCTGAGTTTCGAGGCAGCGTTGAATACCACGTTGGTAACTCGCGCTAGCATTTTTCAAACCGAAAGGACTTATAAAGGAAGTCTTGATCTGATCTTCGACTTTTAGTGGGATCTGGTGATAGCCTGAATAGGCATCCAGAAAACTCAAAATTCACACCCGGCTGTTGAGTCTACAATCTGATCAATACATGGTAGAGGGAAAGAGTCTTTAGGGCAGACCTTGTTCAAATCGGTATAACACACATACGCCACTCTTTATTCTTCTTAGGTACAAGGACCTAATTTGCTAGCCAATCAGGATGGTACACTTCCCTTATAAACTTAGCATCTAATAATATAGCTATCTCCTTCTTCATGGCGTCCTTGTGGTCTTGTGCAAACCTTCTAAGCCTTTGCTTGACGGGAGAGGCCCCAGGAGGCACCCTTACCTCGTGCTCAATCTTTTCGCTAGAAACTCTCGGCATGTTAGAGGGTTTCCACGCAAAGATGTCCCTATTTTCCTGGAGGAAAAGAGTGAGCGCGAGTTCCTATTTCTCATCAAGGTCGGCCCCTACATGAGTGATCTTGGTAGGGTCCTCTAGATCGAATGAAACTTCTTTGGTGGGGACATCGTCAGTCTGGATCTTGTCCTTGGTGGGCTTCTTCACGCGGACCTCTGCATCGGTCTGCTCCTGACTGCCAACTACCTTTTGGATCTCGAACCGGTCGGACAGCATCAACTGTCGGCCGGCCATCTCATAACTCTGCACATCGTAGTCGAAAGAATTCTGAAGGTCAGAGTGGAGGGAGATGATTCCCTTAGGGCCTGGCATCTTTAGAGTGAGATACGGGTAGTGTGGAACCGCCATGAATTTGCCATTGCCGGTTTGTCTAGGATAGCGTGGTAAGCAGACTCGAAGTCGGCTACCTAGAAGATAACACGCTCAGTCCTGAAGTTCTCATGGGTTCCAAAGGTGACAGGCAAAGTGATCTGTCCAATAGGAACAGAAGACTTGCCTGGCACAATCCCATGGAAGGGAGAGGAACTCGGCTGCAAGTCGCTGACCGACAAGCCTAATTCTGTGAGGGTCTTAGTGAAGATCAAATCTAGACTGCTTCCTCCATCAATGAGTACTTTGTTGAACTTGAGCCCCTTCATCGTTGCTGCAAGTACTAGCGGGTAGCCACCTGGCTTGGGCATGTGCCTTGGGTGATCCGACCGATTGAAAGTAACCGGGACTTAAGACCACCTCATGTACTCAGGCGTAGCCAGTTCTATGGAATTGATCTCACGTAGTTCCAGTTTTTGTTTGTGTTTGGACGTGTAGGCATCCGGGCCTCCGAAGATGAAGTTGACTTCCTTTCTGGGTTCCTAGAACTCTCCATCCTCGTCCTTGTCGTCACTGTCATTGGCTTTGTCCTTGCCATTACGTCTTGGCAGATCTTTGGCCATCTTCAGTGCGGCAGTTGTAAATTCCTTCAAGTGGTAACAGTTTTTTGCTTTGTGGTTTTCCTTTAGATGCCATAGGCATGGGCCACTCAGCAAGTCATCCATGGTCTGTTGGTTCGTCCGAGGATTCTTCCTCGTTCGGTCTACTGCCACGACCATGTTCTCAGTCTTTCGCTTCTTGTCCTTCTTGGAGGACTTTGGTTTGTCTGAGCGCTTCTCCTTGCCTTTGCCTTGGATGTCATACAAGGCCGATTCTCCATATGCAAACTTATCATCGATCTCAAAGCACTTCCGAGCCGTCAGCCTGACGATATGATTCTTCTGATCGATCTCCCGAACTAGCTCATCGCTTTGAACACCTCCTTGGAAGGCTGCAATGATTTGTTGGTCCGGGATCTTAGGGATCTCGGTCTTCTTGGCGTAGAACCGCTTGATGTAGTCGCGCAGAGATTCGTCGGCCTTTTTCTTGATCCGGGTGAGGTAAAAGTGATTATCCGACCGGTTGTATGTAGCTTGGAAGCTTCCAATGAACTTCCTGTTGAGGTCGCCCCACGAAGTAATTGATCTCTCCGAGAGCGATGTGAGCCAAACTCGAATGGCTGGCTCGAGACAGACCGACAGATAGTTAGCCATCACATAGGTGTTGCCTCCTGCCGCTCGAATCGCCATGCCATAAAGCTGAAGCCACTCCCGAGGGTTGGTCTGACCATCATACTTCTCGATGGGGACTGGCTTGAGTCCTTTAGGCCATCAAGCAATTTGAAGCTCCGATATGTAAGCCTTGATCCCATCGAACACGTCCTCTTTAGGGGTGACCAACCTCTGTTGCCGGTCTGATGACCGAGAAGGTGAAGACGCGCGGCGATTATGACAAGGACCAATATCGTCACTATGATGACGACGCCGGTCATCTTCATTAAGGTTTTCACGTCGGTCCCGATCATCTCGTCGACGTCGATCATCACGGTTGTTTCTTGGAGGTGAATGATGTTGTCGGTAGTCCCGTCGGTCATCAGTACTCCTGATGCGGCGCTCCTCCTCGTGGCGCTGGTCATCCCGGATCCGCTCTTCAGTATGAGAGTTGATGGTATCTCATCTATCGTGGAGTGTCATGGAATTCCTTAGATCACTACGTTGTCGTCCATGAGAAGTTGCGTAGCTAGAACTCGCCACTGACTGTGGTTCGTCCCGGGCCTTGTCTTGAACAATTGTTGCTTTGAGCATGGCTACCGCCTTATGCATTATGGGGGTCTGATATGCTACATCAGCCATCAAGCTGTCAAGCAGTGTTTTAGCCCCTATGATGTTGAACTGAGAGGTGTCATAGACCTTGATGCCATCCACTTCAATTTCCAAATCTCCGAGGTCTAGCCGTCGCGCCAATCAGGATCCACGAGATCCTCTCGGTCAGCGGCGGTGACCGTTCGAAGGTGGTATCTCTTCAGGGTCATCGTCCCTTTGGCCTTCCTCACCATGTCCATCGTTGTTATTGGCAGGACCATCATCACTGTTATCATCATCCCCATCATCGGTCGAGTCCTCACGAACCTCGACCATGTTGACGGCCAAAGGAAAAGGGCACACAGATCCATCTGAGTCCTCATCAAAGGAACAAACGGACTTAGGGTCATACCCGATGGGTAGATCTGTGTCGCGGAATCCGAGTGGAACTAATGTAGGGATCAGATCTAATGGGCTCGATGATCGCTCCATGAGATTGGCTGCGGCCGAGTCAGATCGACGGTCGTCGAGGCCTAGCGCTCTGTTGGAGTCGGCGGTGAAGTCGAGCGACCCGATGGAAATCTTGAAATCCGGCGAGTGCTGGATGGTTGGAATCTCGACCATCGAAGTCAACGGTGAATCCCGATGAGCCTTGTCCCCTTCCTGGTGCGTCAATTGTCAAGACTTATACTCGGCATGGTAATAATTTATAGGGCTACGTCGGGATTAAGAACTCGATGGTTAGGACACAAGACGCCGATTTAGACAGGTTCGGGCCCTCTCGACGAGAGTGAAAACTCTACGTCCTGTGTTCTGTGATTTGTATTGATGTTGTGTTTCATGTGTTCTCTCCTTTTTTTCTCGATGGGGATTCCCTGCCGCTTTATATATCCAGTCGGCAAGGGGTACATGAAGAGTCCTACTCGTAGTCTACAAGGATTCTTATAGAAAGTCTATCTCTAATTGCCTTGCGCTCCAAGCCGACTCGGTCGGTTACCTTATGGATGAGGTACCCGGTCATCTACCGACTTAGGCATAACTATGGATACCTATAAGGTAAGTATTCCACACTTGCCGAACTCCCCGAGCCGACACGGGCGCTCATTATTGATGCCCCTTTCACCGGCGGGCTCAAACCGGGTATAAATGTGTGACGGCCTTCACAACCGATCATGATAGGCTTGATTATCGACACCTAATCAGTCTAGGTCTTATCATAGACCAAGAGTAACAATCTAGATCACACCCTCAAGGACACCCTAGCCCCAGTTGTGCATAGATACTCAAGTTACTATCTCTAGCACTCTCCAGATATCCAATATCCTCTCCTAGTGCTTCTCTCTTTTCCTCTTGGCTCTTACCAAATGCTTCTAGGTATTCTACTAGACAAGAGAGGTCTCCAAGACCCCAGCAACAAAGTTATATAGGCTTCCAACCTCCAACTAGTCGTTGCTCCACGAAATTACCTTTTTGGGCGTACAGACTATACAGTCCGGTCTTTGCCAGACCGGACCGTCCGATCACTCTGTAATGACTCCTCCAAAACTGACAGCTCCCCATTCTCAGGTTATCTCCACACTGACCGGAGCGTCCGATCAGTAGACCGGACTGTCCGGTCTCTTCATCTCTGTCCATTCTAGAGAGCACCCATTTCTGCACCTCTTTGTCCCAGCTCCCATCCATACAGACCGGACCGTCAATTCTGCTGACCGTACCATCCGGTTAGTATGGTCCTTTATGTTGACAGACACCTCACGGACTACTCTCTGATCTCCTAGTGACCGTACTGTCCGGTCTCCACTAACCCCTCTGTCTGGTCTCTATCCAGAAGCTAAAACTTTTCATCCTCGCTTGACTTCGTTTCCCGGTTTCTTCCAACAGCTCTTTGGCTTCTCCACTGTCATCTAGTGCCTGTGATTTCACTAAGCATCCATGCACATCACCAACTAGCATGACCTAAAGAGACATGACCTAGACCCCCTTGATAGTTTGGTTTTTCCTATGGACTCAAAGTCCTAACAACTAGATAAGTGTTCCAAACACTTGTTCCATAGCTTATCCTTAGCCTTGATCCATCTCCATCAACCCTTGGACTCCATCAAAGGAACCTCTCCCAACCGACAAATTAGGGTGTGGGCCGGTCACCACTGGCCTTGCACAGTCAAGTAGCAACATTGCAGAGGGAGAAGGCCCCTCAAAGCGCACCGCCTCCACCGACAGGGAGTAGCAAGACTCCCTAGTCTGGCCAGCCACCGAGAGGATAGCACCGAGGCGGTCGAAGATGGCTAAAACCTTGAGCATCCCTGGCAAGTGTCTCCCATTAGGCAAAGACCGCCCTGCCTCCTGCAGGTTGACCACCGGGGATGAAGGCCTAGGGGGGAGCGGTGAAGGTGGAGAAGGCCCGGCTGCAAGATCGCCCTCCCACTGAGCACTGTCAGGGGAGGGGGGCGCTCCAACGAGGCCTCGACCTATACAGACTCAGGGAGAGGGGAAGACTACGCGACCTGCACAAACTCAGAGAGTAGGGAAGACTGCGCGACCTGCACAAACTCACAGAGTGGGGAAGACTGCGCGACCTATACAGACTTCGGCTATGGGGAAGATGGTCTGGGGGCGAGGGCGGGGGTGGAAGCGGCAAGCTCTAGGCCACCCACCTACTGGTCGGCCTCTCGAACAGCCACATGAGCCTCATCGCAGGAGACAGTGGGGCCCGAAGGCACCTCCACCACTCCCCCAGAAGAGACAACACCAGAAGAGGCAACGGGGCACATACACATCCCAGTCGTCCCCCGCTACCGTAGGAGGTAGGAGGCATGCCTACCAACCTCGCAGTAGCACCAGCCATGGCCCCACCAAAAGGGCCAGACGCCAACCGATGGGCCGGAGGGATGAAAGGCTATGCCGCTAGGGAGAGACAACCCCAAGGCAGGGAACCCTAAGGGACGCGTCGGTGAGTGGATTCCCTGCAGGCCTCCGGCGGGGAAGGGCGGCGGCGCCATCAATGAGCACCCAGCAGCCATCAAGAGCGTCGACCCTGAAGGGCCCTGGGCAGCCCCCCCCCCCTCCCCCCAAACGGCCAAATACCAGAGGCAGCTCCAACAGACGTCTCATGCCAAACCTGCCCGACCCTGAAGCCTCCAGCGGAGGCGGAGGGGGGTGCGGGGCACCCGGGGGGACGAGAGGCTGCACATCCCGGATGGAGACGCAAGCGTGGTAAGTGAGGGCCAACCACTATGTCTCTGGCTCCTGCAACACAATCAGCTTTTCTCTAGCGATGAGCTCTGGGTGCACATAGGAAGCAAGCATCTTGAACTCATGTAGATCCGCCTTGGACTCAGTCTCTGGAGCCATGGAGAGGATAGTGCAAGAGGAGCCCACCACTGCCTGGGTGGTGCTCAGCAATCAAATGTGTGCTGGAACGCCAGAGATGTCTAGGCGGACCTGGAACTCGACCGGGAGGGAACGTGCCTAGGCCTGCCTGTGCCAGAGCTTGAAGTTAAGCCTGAACGCAGCAACGGGCGGAGCAGGGTCGCAAAGCACATGAAGCATGTCCGTTGTGTTCTTGAAGAGGATGAGGAAGTCCTCAGGGTGGTGGAGATGCACCAAGAAAGTCCCAATCTCCACACCAAAGTAGTGGATGATGTGGTCACAGATCTGCGTTGCGGAGAGCGAAGGTCGGACGCCCCCAACCGTGGCCACCAGTGCTCTCTCTAGCACCTGCTCATTGAGAGCAATCTCAGGGGTGCGAGGGAGGACACACATCTCCACCCGAAGCCTAAATTCTGGCCGGGGTGGGAGCGGGGGCGGAGGCGGAGGTGGGAACTCCACGGGTCATCGCCGCTTGTGAGAGCGCTGAGTCCGCGATTGCCCACGCCTGGATGACCGAGGAGCCTCCCTGAATGACCGTGGCAAGACGGAATCGGAGCCATCGGAGTCGCAAGAGTCCTTTGGTGGAGACTCAAGGGGCTAGGTCTGGGGCCTCTGGGTGACGATGACCACGTACGAGGGTCGTCCGCTCTGGGAAGCCTCACGAGGAGGAGGGCGACGATCCCCACATCCCACCGGCGGAGAGGACTCTGAACACGCAAGGGGGGACGAGGGCCCATCCTGGTTGGAGGAGGCGCCAAACATGGGGGAACGGGGACGCTTGCAGGAGCACCCTTGGTGACCCTCATACTTGCAGTGGAGGAATTTGGCCGGCCTTGTGCACACGACCGTGGCGTGGCTAGGGGATAGACAGCTGAAGCACTTGTCCACTAGGTCTGCTAGGACAGGGCGCCTCTCACAAGCGGTCGGCTTGGCACGACCACCCCGAGCACGACATCGACGGCGGCGCACCATCTGCCAGCCATCAGCCTCAGGGGGGGGAGCAGAGTCTAGGCCCTGCTGGACCAGAGAGGAGGACCGGCGGGAGGCTGAATCACGGGAGGGCTGCAATCGGCGGGCATCAGCCATGAAACCAGAGGGGCCACCTGGCCTGAGTGAAGAGGCAGCCGACGATGAGCCAGAAGGTGGGAGGGGGAAGCGAGGTAGGCAAGGGAAGGGGGGGGAGTGGTGCTGGGAGGTACGCGTGGTGCGGCGCGGTGCAGGAGGGGTTGCGGGTTGGTGCGCCAGGAGAGATGGCGACGGGCGGTGTCGGGGGCTAGGGTTGTGGGTGGCAGCGGGCACGAGCGAGCAGAGAAGAGGGGGTGGGCGCGAGCAGAGAGGAGGGGAGAGGGTGGAGGTGCAGCCAAGGTGGTGGTCGCCGGGACCGGGTGGTCACCGGCGCTGGGAGGGGCGATGACGGCGGCGGCTAGGGTTGCGCCACCATGGGGTCGGGGTCCGGCGAGAGCGGGTTAGATCCAATTCAGTGTAAACTATGCTTTTCATTTTAGATTAATAAAACACAAATTTATAGTATACTAGTGTAATTACAAAGATGCACTTAAGATACTGATCATCGATAGTTTTGAGGAAATATTAACTAGTATTTTAGACAGTAAAACTCCTCCAAATCTAATTTCGGAACCATCTGCCCTATTGATTTGACAAGTTTGCATATTCGAAATTTTCGGTTGTGAAGGCATTAAATAGCAGGTTTGCAGGGAGCTAAAGAATGTGGTTTTGCTCAACTACCATGTCATATAAATCATAATTTTCTTTTTCTCTATTTAATGTAATGCTTATTCGAACCTTACAATATGTTCATTTTTCAGCTCATGGATGCTTTATTAGATGATCTCTTTTGTCTTTTTATCTAAAACCAGCCTCTAAACAAACAAATCTGCAAGTAGATATTCCATCTGTTATCCTTTTGTTGTTATATTGCTTCCTCAGGGTAACCTACTGTACTAACCACTATAGGCAACTCAGAAATCCGAAGCCTCATCCACACTACTAAATTTCATACCGATCCTTGACATCCAATATGGTGGATTCCCCATTCTGTAGAAGAGCAAAAAAAAATTTTTTTAATTTGATGTCTAATCCAACTTATGCCTTAAAAGAATTTACACTAAGTTACAGTTTTCAAATGAAATTAGACGATTCAACATAAGGAACTTGATTGATTATTCGTGTGACTCAATCTATAATGTTTTTACTCCCTTCAGGTGGGTCTTCACATGGTGACACTTTTTTTTAGATAAGGGAATATATTAATCAATATTTTGACCTCTGCATCGACCAATACATGTAGCACAAGTTCAAACAAACGAAATACAAATCCAAATACCAAGGTATGATAAACACAAAGTTGTTATCCATTTATTGGGGAACTAAAAAGTAAGACGATTCGTGAAGCGCCATCCATTGATGTCGAACACCTCCATGGTCACTGTCTCAATCCAGCGGCATGCCATCTTCAGCACCTGACGATCCTCCTCCTTCTGTAGTAGTTACCAAAGTCTCACCCAATGGGTACCCCTCAAAATCACCTATAAATTGGTGTCTTGTCAAACACCATATCATTTCGACAGAGCCACAAAGCCCAGCATAAGCCTGACACACCACACCAAATTAGTTTTAAGTATCAGCTCTGTATCTCCTAACCAGTCCAACAACAAATGTTGAAAGTTAACGGGTGGACGAATGTTAAAAGTGGCGTGTAAAATTCTCCAAACAAACTTAGCCATATTACATTCAAAAAACAAATATTAAATGCTCTCACCGAGACCACAGAAAGAACAATTGGTACTACCATTCCAATTCCTCTTAGCTAAGTTATCCTTAGTTAGTGTGACATATTTAAATAGTACCACATGAAAACCTTAATTTTGAGTGAAACTTTAATCTTTCACAGATTCATACTGATGGGCAGAGCTTGGGATGTGGAAAGAGCTGTATACATGGATTTTACAGAGACAAAACCATTCTGATGTAGCCCCCACAAGAAGGAGTCGTTATGGTCTGATAAATGTACATTAGACAATGCTATTTGTAGCCGGTACCAAGACACTAAGTTTTGGCCAACTAATGCTCTTCTGAAAGAGACATTTAAAGGATTGGCCCGAAGCACAAAAGCTACAGTATTTTTTCTCCGAACCAGGTTGTAGAGGTTAGGGTATTTATCCATAAGAGGGCAATTACCTAACCACTGGTCTTCCCAGAACCTAATGGTAGACCCATCACTGAGATGGAATTTTCCAAGCCAAAAAAACTCATTTTTGGCCCCCAGGATGCTATACCAAAAATGGAAGTCGCCTGGTTTTCTTTCTACCTGTGAAATCGTTTTGGTTTGTAAGTACTTCCTTCTCAAAATATTTTGCCAAATGTCATCACTATTAGAAAGTTTAAAAAGCCACTTGCTTAGTAGACATTTATTTTGGGTATCTAAATTTAGAATTCTCATGCCTCTCTGATTTTTTGGTGTACACAAAATACTCCATTTGGTTAAACGGTACTTTTTTCTTATGACCCTCATTTTGCGGTAGAATCTGGACCTATAATAATCTAGTCTCTCTAGTACTCCCTTAAGGACTTCAAAAAAAGAAAGCATAAACAAAGGAAGACTACTTAAGACTGAATTAATTAAAACAAGACGTCCACTTACCGATAACATCTTGCTTTTCCAACAACTAAGTCTTTTTTAAAATTGCTGCTCTATGTGGTTCCAATCTGCATTACTAAATCGTTTATGATGCATGGGGATGCCCAAATAAGTGAATGGAAGAGCACCCAGCTCAACCAAAAATTTGTGAGTCCTCTCGTTGGAAATTTGAGGCATTTCCATACATAGCAGAATAACTCACTCTTATAGTGTGGACAAAAGCAAGGACCAGAAGGAGATCGAGGACCAGATGAGAACGAGAAGGAAGCAGAATTGTTTAGCGCTGAAGGATGCGTTCTTGGCACTTTTTTACTGCCCAACTGCATTTTACCACACTGGTTCTATTTATTACATCACGAATAGAGCCCCCCAGTAGGGTTGGTTTGTGCAGAACGGTCAGATGGGAGCTAACACACCAAATTCTCTCATCTGCATTAATAAAACCAATTTAGATGATCCCTTCCACGGACGAATGAACCAGCTACAAAATAAACAATACTACAAATCCAACTCAATTTGCCTAATCAACGTAAAACCAATATAAAAACACGATATCATACGGTGGTCCAAAACTATTATACTGTCTTAGTTGAACACTGATTGAACAAATTAATTGTACCTACAACATTTTCTCAACTATAACATTTTCTTAAAAAAACAACCACGACGGTCGGGCAGAGAGCTCAAACCCGCCCCACAAAGACGGCCGGAATGTTTCTCCCTACCGTGGACGGCCGAAACTTTTACAACGCAAGTGGTCACTGCCAAAAAGATTTTTACAACTTAAAAGGAAACGTCACTGCCAAAATCTAGTGTTCTAAAGTTTTCAAGAGTAGGTTTTGAGCCTTTTTTTTTTCTCAATTCTTGTTACATCCACATTCAAAATGTTGTGTTTTGTACATGCTGCAGATCGCAGACTACATTAGCTCATGAATATTGTACATGGGTCTCTCAACCTAACAACAACAAGATAACAATGCAGTGTCTGAGTTTCATCGAACGTTCTTATCTACAAACCCATCTTTCTGGGCCTCAGATATGTCGAGCCTTTCTTCAAGCCCGGCATAGCAACCTGCTGCTGTTGCTTGGCTCTCTTCTCCCGCTCCCTCTCCTTCTCAATCCGTGCTGCTTCAGCTTGCTCCTGCCTTAGTTTCTCCATCTCCTCCTCCATCGCCGTTTTGTCTTCCTTCTGCCTCTTCTTATGGTCGAGAAGAGAGGTGTCAGTCTCCTTCACCGAGAAGAACATGGGACCCAACTCTGCCAGCCACTGCGGATCGACTGCAGTGACACACTGCATGTACTCCTTAGTTGTCAGGACAAGTTCATGGTAGACGACGTAATCAGGAGTGTAGCCAAGGCCATAGAGAGCGCTACTGGGGTGCAGGTGACAAGGCATCCCATTCCGGCAGTTGACATACTCCCCAATACCCTTCAATCGAGCCGAGTTGTGGAAGTAGGCAGAACAGATTGCTTTCCTCACCACGTCCCATTCCATGTGGCATGATGTCAGGGGGATCTTCAAGATTTTCAGTATATCCAGCAACTGTGACCTCACTTCCCGAGCCTTACGGAGACCTTTGACATGGAGGAAGTGGTCATTACACCAATCTCCTCGATACTGATTAGACTTCCACTGCAGATAAACGTTGAGGAGTGTAAGGTGATCAGACTCTGGGACAAAAAATTTCTCCCTTGCTGCATCACTCTCCTCTACTCTGTCTTTTGGGCGGAAGAAGACTGACGGTACTGATAGCATGGACACGATGGTCAGCACCTCATCAAGGCATTCTAGCTGCTCCCCCATGAGCAACATCTTTGCTAGTGTTGGGTCCAACGGGAACTCCACCATCTTCCAGCCAATTTCTGTGAGGCCACCAACGTTGTTTAATGCACCTAACACCCAGAGCTGGTACATAGAGTTGAGGATATTCTCCTGGGGCGGAGGGTCCATAAAGTCAAAGTCAAGCAAGTTTTCAACTTTGAGGGACTTAAGTAAAAGCACCACATTCCCCAGGTTGGTCCTTTGAATTTCTGGCACAGGGTTCGGGAGCATCTCATTCTGGTAAGCTGATTCTGTGAAGAGCCTGTAGCATGTGCCAGGGCCAGTTCTTCCTGCCCGTCCTGCCCGCTGGTCTGCAGCTGCCCGGCTGACAGGGAAAACCTGAAGCGCATCCATACCCATCCGTGGGTTGTATACCTTCATTTTCCCATACCCAGTATCAATGACGTAGAAGATACCATCAACGGTCAATGAGGTCTCAGCAATGTTTGTAGCAACAATACATTTGCGAGCACCCTCTTCAGCCTTCTGGAAAATCTTGGCTTGCAAATCAGCAGGCAACTGGGAATATATGGGTAGAATCTCCAGCTTGGGCACAGCCTTGGTGGATGATGATATTAACTGTTCCATACGCTCAGCAAGGGCATAGCAGGTAGCCTCAATTTCTTCCTGCCCAGTCATGAAGATGAGGATATCACCAGGACCACTGGCAATGTGGATGGTCATGGCCTGCTTCACTGCTGCTTCCACATAGTCCTCACATGGCGTTTTGCTGAACATAATGTTTACTGGGAATGTCCTGCCTGGAATATGGAATACGGGCACACTGAAAAAAGAAGGGACGATAGTTAACAGGCTTGTAGAGAAACATAGCTCATATTTTACTGGGAATGAACATGTCTATCATGTCATCTTACCCTCCAAAGAACTTGGAGAATTTATCAGCATTAAGGGTGGCAGATGTGACAATTAGTTTAAAATCTCGTCTACGTGCAACAACCTTCTTCAATATACCAAATAAAACATCAGTGTTAAGCGATCTCTCATGTGCTTCATCCATGACAATAACACTGGAAAATAGAAGGAAAGAAACTTAGTATGGCAAAACATGGTTAAAACCCCGTGAAGAATCAAAACATCAAAACTTTCATCAATACTGATAAAGGGAAGGGATAAGTTAGCAGCATACCGATATTTGTCAAGGTCAGCATCTTTCAAGGTTTCCCGGAGAAGCACTCCATCTGTCATATACTGCAAATGTCCCATAGATAATTTTTTTTTATGTCAGGAATTCCATACTACGTAATCAAAGTTAAGTTGCTCAATTCCAAAATGTTGACCTTAGCCTAAATTTCGGCTAACTAGTCAGAGATTATCAAAAATATATCACGCTTCTACTAGAAGAGCGAGGTTTTGTTGGTTATGGATATAAGCTTTTCTTATAAGTTTATACTTAAGTGAAAACATGTGGCGTATACCTATATACACATATAATGACAATAACAAATACTGCAATCTAAGATCTAAAGAAAAAAGTTTGCATTTTAGCCCATAAACTATACAATTCACCAGTGGTTTACCTTGATTATAGTGTTCGGACCAGTGACATCCTCAAATCGTATGGCATATCCAACCTTTTCTCCCAGCTCAGTCTCCATTTCCTCGCTAACTCGCTTAGCAACACTCATGGCAGCCACACGCCTCGGTTGAGTGCAACCAACAATTCCTGTTGTGGTATATCCATCCTCATGGAGATACTGGGTGAGTTGAGTGGTCTTCCCAGAACCAGTTTCACCAACAACCACAACTACTTGATTTTCACGCACAACCTGCTCAATAGCATCAATAGAACACCAGATTATTACCAAGTTGTGCTATCAACATCAACAACAACAAAGTCTTTTAGTCCCTAGCAACATCATTTGAAACAAATAAATACCAAAATAAAATAAAATTCCAAGCTATGATGCCTAAATAGACAATGAATTCCAAAGAAATTCCAATTTAGACTTCCAAAGTTGTCTACATTAAAAGGCAAGAATCTCAATGTTGACATTTCTACACATCGAAGTAGGTTTCTTCATTCATCATACCCGTCACCCAATGTTCCAATCCTATAGGTTTCAGATATAGTAAATGCATGCATTAAAGGAAATCATGATAAAACCAAAAGCCTCATACTAAATTTGCAAACCCAAAGTACAAACCTGTAATAGATCATCCCGGACAGTGTATATGGGTAGATACTGCCTTTGTTGAGCAAGAGATTTTGATTTTGCAAAATCACTGACAGCGTCTGCTTTTTCCTTCATATGCTGTGAAAACTTCGCTTCTTCTTTAAAATTGATCTCACCTTGGTCACCAACCACTGCAGTATCTGCATCAACCTGTTCAGCAGTCTTCTCAACACCCAAAATATTCCCAAGCTTAGATCCAGCAAGCTCCCAAAATCGTTGCCTTGATTTATTCATGCTCTGCTTTTCACGAATTTCCCTAACTAGCGCAGAACCTTTGCGTGAAATAATAGCCATATCAGATGTTGGATCCTTCAACGGCATTACAGGCTCCGCTTGTTTTGTGAATACAACGCGACCATCCAGGAATGGAGGTTTCGTGTCTGCAAAATATTATGCCCGTCAACATTATTAAACTGCATCAAAATATTGTATAACACTAGAAAATCATTCCAGCAAATAATAGAACAATACAGGAAGCATGTTATGGTAGTTCCTGAATCTCGATATTATGTACTCCCTCCGTCCCAAAATAATTGACGTTTCGGCTCCGGGCACGAGAATTAAAGAGAAGTGCAAAAGTTAGGTACACAGGAAACGAGGAAAGAGATAGAGATAGGAATGTATTGGAAAGAGAGAGTTGCGTCGGGAAGTGAGAATGACAATTATTTTGGGACAAATGGAGTTGGCTAAAGTGTCAAATATTTTGAGACGGAGGGAGTATCATGCAAAAACAAACAAAACACTGGAGAGCATGTGAGCCAATCTATGGGATTTCACAAGGCAAATAAATTTGCTTTGAGCTATTCAAAGTTTACTGTATTACAATG
Source organism: Eleusine indica (assembly GCA_030378355.1). Classification (NCBI taxonomy): domain Eukaryota; kingdom Viridiplantae; phylum Streptophyta; class Magnoliopsida; order Poales; family Poaceae; genus Eleusine; species Eleusine indica. Next base: position 36,519,217 of record CM059500.1, read on the forward strand.
ATACACAACAGTCATATTCACGACATATATACCAACCACCATAAAGAGACACAGCTTCAAGGATAAGATCAGTTTAAAATCACTGCACTGCACCCCTGATGTTATTTCATTGCCTCCAAGAAAAAACATCAAATATTCTTTGAAAGCAAATTGCATGAGAAACAAGGCGCAGATTTCCATACATTATGGTGTGATGATTCCAATGGTTGTGTTATAAAATAAAAATGTAATGCTTCAAACAGATAAAATATATAAGACTGAAAACAGAATATAAAAGAAAGCTGTTATAGCAGGGTACATACCATGGACAAGAAGTATCACTTTCCGCTCATCCTCATCATCAAATTCTGTTTGCACTTCTGTTCCTCTAACAGCTCCGGATCTCAACAACTGTCTATCCTCCCACTGAGCATTATCAGCAGTCATTTGTGATAATTTTTTGCTCTGGGCAAGGCTCATCAGAGAACCATCTCTTCGAGTCTGCAACCAAGGGAGTTGTGAAAAGCATAACATAAGCACATAACATATAGTGAACAAGTTAAGGCTATGACCAAACTACTATCTTTACTGGAAAGAAATTGAAAACTTGAATAATCCTTGAAAGTTTCCTAGTTTCTGCAGAGTGTTTGGCCATATCGATTGTTCATCAGGCTCGAAAACTAAAGGGGGGTAAATCCAAATCCAAATAAGACTACAGGTACAAGAAAAAGACAGACAAAGTATGCATATGTTGTTTTTCCATCCCTACAACTTGCATGTGCCCCTGACTGGTAGACTATTGGGTGGTTAACCTGGTCATGGAAAACCTGAAGCACAAACATGACATGAAAATTCACAAACCCCAACACTTGCTAGAATATAAAGCATCATACAGACATACACCACATCCAGTCTTATACTACAATATTTTCTTTTTGTTATTGATTTATATCTACGCCCAGTTTCATAGTTCTTTGAGGTATCCTAAGGCTAGTCCCAATGGGGGATTTCATTTTGTTGTTTCCAAGAGTAGCATGTCACCTAAAATGCTTTGAAACAACAAATGAAACAACCTCTACAATGTATAGTTTCATTTTGGTGTTTCATAGAGTGAAATGAAATTCCTCTCTTCCAACGCAGGGTCATAATGTCTCAAATGTAGGTAACCATGTATAGCCAGTTACATTTAGATGAAACTCCTTCCACTCTCTTCATACCTTCTTTGCCATGTCACTAAAATTGCTTATCAGCTTTATGTGGCACCTCGTTTAATGAAAACAAAACTCCCATTGGGAGTAGCCTAATCTAGAATCAAATCCAGTGAAGAATACGATGAAGTAATTGGGAGTATGGTATAGTTCAACAGACAAGGATCTTACCAGCTTCTTTGGCATCTGCACTTCCCTCTTTTTGTAAGAACTTTCATCTCCAAGATACATAGAATTATCACCATCAAACATGGTGCTGTGTTCTTCACAATCATACCTGAAGAATACCTAAAGGTTAGTCTTTTCTGATGATTATAAGGTTGTTCCCATCATATTTAATTCCCTGTACTAGAAGTGTAGAACACGAAAGAACATGCTGATGAATTTGAGTAAATGGGATAAAGACAATAAGATATGTTCTAGTATAAACTATAAATATATGAAATAGATCCGCTTTGCCAATTTATTTACAGGTGCCATTGTTTTAGCTCGATCACACTTTATACGCATACCCTATCATCATTTCTTTGTAACATGAAACTAAGTGAAGTTTATGATGAATGTACCATGCACGGTCAGCGTTATAGTCCATAGCTTGCATCATTTCCTCAGTTATCTCAGAGTGACCGTCAGGATTTGAAGGGCTTCTATCAGTATCAATAGCCTGGGATAAAAGGTTAATGGTTATAAAACATATAATAGCATACAGTAATCACACTCGAATAAACAAAGAACTTTTAAGAACATGAAAAGAAGGTCACCACCTCACAAGGTTGAAGTAAATTGACACAGACATTATTATCATGAAAAACATATTTTGACTGACTAATAATGCTTATATACGCAAATCAAATATTCGCCCTAAAATGACAAGTCATCCTAAAAATTACATTCATCAAAAGCTGTTAAAATAGTACAGCAGACACTCTTACACAGACAGCCAAACATGACAAATTAAACTCATGACTGCTAAACCAAATTCAAGTACAATCGACCTTAAAGGGTAAAAGGAGACGAGGCCTATAATAAAGCTGGCAATGAGATGGATAAGAGCAAAAGATTTATCAAGCATACTCTTCTGCAGTCCCGCTACAGAGATCAAGGTAATCAGCCACAAGAAAAATTCAAATTCAGGAAAAAAAAATGTCGTTCAAAGCTCTCACTATGTGATGAACAGTGCTCACAACATTTGGATTCAATTACTGACAACAGCCCTTCAAAGAATAAAAGCATGCTAGAGAAATAGAACTTTTAACTTACATTAGAACCAGATGTTGATGAAAAGGTAAGCTGGTGGGACTGGGATCTTCCACTAGAATGTGAATAAGAAGACCCTTTCGAGGAGCCAGAAGCACGTATGGGGGCAGGTGAAGGAGATACATTATCCCATGGCGATGCTGGATATTTTCAACAACATAATGGAAACACAATTTAGTCAGATCATCGAGATGTAAATAGAAATATATTTATTCACAGAATCAAGGAAGATACAAATAAAAAAAAAGTTTCAAGTTTCGTTACCTACTGAGCGAGGCGTATTCCCTCCTAACCAAGGAGACACCAAGCGTGCATCAGGGGATGCAGCACCAAGCATAGGGGACCGTGAAGGATGCCTTCGGGAGCCTGGGCGATCATCACGGTAGTCTTGCTGAGGTGTATCTTCCCACTCCCAGCGTCCATGGTCCCAGTCAGAGCGTGCTACAGTAACAAAGAACAAAACTCTTGTTAGATAAAGTGTCAGGCCAACAAGACAGAGTGAAGAAGAATTACAAGCTAGGAAAAATACCAGGTGTTCTTGAGCTTCTCGAGCTGTGTTCATATCTACTTCTCTTATTACGATAGTCAATGGATGTCGACCTCTCACGTTCGCTGCGCCTAGTATGAGATTCCCTGTCATCATGGTATCTTCCTTGCTTCCCACTGCTACTGTAACCAACAGATGTGGATCCCTCACGATCACCATGTCTGTCTCTGGATCTTCTATCATCATAAGTATCATATCTACGAGGAGTGCTATGAGGACGGGAGCCTTGAGAGCTTCTAGAGACGTGTGTCTGTAAAGTAGCGGGTATTGCTTATGAGTAAGATGAAAGCAAAATTAAATAAATTATTGATGCTACTAACCAAGGCGGCAGGACTGCCTGTTGACAGTTTCAAAGTCATTACTGACCTCTTGCCGAGAGGATTCATCTCGGGGACTAGGTGTTTGAACCTTTTCACCCTCATCAGTGGCTGAAGGTTTCAAAAATGAAGAAAAACATTTAGTTACAGTTTATACAAATATAGGGCATATAGTATGGATGAATCATAGCATTTCTAGTTTGAATAAGGACAAAATCATAACGTTTCTGGTATTGTATTCTGTTGACAGGTAAAAAGAACGCACCGCTCAAAGAATTTTTATTGTCGGAACCACTTCCACGATAGCGCCGAGAAGAGTTACTACGAGAACCCCCAGACAAGCTCGTGGAACCATTCTCTGTGGATCCAAGCTTCTCATCTTCCTCGACAGAATCCACAGCAGCAGTTACCTTCGGAGGCGGCGGCTTAAAGGCATTGGCACCTTCCAGTTCCCGTTTCCGGTGAGCGAGGAGGTCGAGACCTGCCACAGAGCACAGTCCCAGAGTTAGCTCCATGAAACTCTAAATTCCTAGGGAAGATACGAACTCAATTGGAATCTGTACGCGAGCAATCGCACTGCCATTGATTACAAAGATAAGTGGGCGACCAAACAAACGTGTTCACAAAACATTCAGGAAATGTATGCTGCATAGTACACAAAGCAGCAATTCCATACCTAGGGCGGACTTCCCAGGCGGTGGCCGGTACATGACCCGCTCCTTGCTGGGCAAAATAAGCCCCTGCGCCGTGTCCTCCTCCGGCGCCAGGGTGGCCATCGTCGCCTCCAGGTCGACCTTCCCGTTCCCCTGTAAGACAGCAACCGAAGCGAACACCGAACCGCCCCGGAGTGAGCACGAGCAAGAGAAATCGGGAAGCACGCGAACTAGCTCAGGATATCGTAACACGCAGTTACCTCCATGGCCTCCGGGGAACCAGCGGTGGCTACCTCGGATCGGCGGCTCGAGGGCGCGGCAGCAAGGGCTTAGGGTTCGGTGAAGATAAGGCGGCAGCGCGCGAGCGGCATGCGGGGGATATAAAGGACGAGCACGCGGGTCGAGGGGAGGCGTCGAGCGGGGAGGGTGGTGGGCGTCGCCGGCGCCGGCGAGAGAAGTGGGGGATGAGGCGGCGAGGTCGGTGAAGAGAAGACTGGGCCCCCGAATCTGGAGGGAGCGGACGGGGATTGGAAATTGAAAGGGCACCAGAGTCAAATTGTCAAACGCGACGGTCGGTTCGCGTTGTCTGTCAACGAGCCGAGCTGGATCGAGTAGGTCGGTTCGCGTTGTCTATCAACGAGCCGAGCTCGATCGAGCTTGGCGTCTCAGGCTCGAGCTTGACAGAAACCCGAGCCGAGTTCAGCTTTAAGAAGTTTTTTTTTTCAGCTCAAAAAAGAAACCCGAGCTGAGCTCGATCGGATTGGCTGTGTAGCTTTTTTCTTTTTTTATTTACTTGGAATTGGCTGTGTTGCTACGTACGCCAAGTTGGGATGGGCCTTTGGGCTTGGGCGTGACATTATGCCTCTTTTGGGTTGCATTTTCTAGAACGAGCCAGATTTGTAATCTCTCAACGACAAGAAAACACACCGACTGACTGACGTTTGTGTGTTCGAGATCCCTACACATCTCGTTCTCGTTCATGTTTCGTGCACCCGTAATAACCGATATGAAATCGATGACTATTCCAACTCGAACTATGCTCTATAATCTATATCCAGTCCATATAATATAACGCCACTAAACTTCCTAAATTTCGATTCGAGTCTTTCAACTGTTCGACGCCTACATCGTCGCATTGCGCGCGCGCTCTACGATCCCTTTTTTGCGAGCTTCCGATCAGCATCGACACGTTTGCATCCATGTCACCGCCGACAGGGGTGTCCGTGTCCACCATCGCCGCCACAGCGACCGCCACCGAGTGCCACATGCTCAAGATCGAGGACTACAAGCGGCTGCGGACGATGCACTGCGTCGGCACCCACTTCGACTCCTGCCCCTTCCAGGCGGCGGGCCGCACCTGGAGGATCCACTGCTACCCCAACGGGAGCCACCATAACGTCAAGGACCACGTCTCCCTGTACCTCGTGCTCGACGCCGCCTCCGCCGGCGACATCCACGTCGAGGTCGAGCTCTCCCTGGTGCCGCAGCCCGGCGTGCTCGGCGCGCTGTGGCCGCCTTACTCGTGGAAGCAGACGTTCGTCTTCAACGGCAAGACGAGCCCCGTCCACGGCTTCCCCATGTTCATCCAGAGGGAGGTGCTGGAGGCGTGGCCCGGGTTCTTCCACGACGACGGCTTCGCGGTCCGGTGCGACGTCACCGTCATCGGGAAAGTGGCCGAGAAGGAGCCCGTCGTGCAGGCGCGCGACCTCAAGAGGCTCGGGGTGGTCTGCCACTGCAGCGACGAGACGTGCAAGCGCTATCACTCCGGTGCGGCCAGGAGCGTCATGTCGATCAGGGAGGCGTTCGTCAAGCTCTTCTTGGGGTGTTTCCGAGTATGAACGTAGTCTGGGCCGTACGTACAAAGTATAGTATTTGGGGTCCCATGCATGTTTGGACCATATAGAATTCAGTCCTTTTCCCCTTCATTTACTTGTACTACGAAGCAAAAATGTGCCGGCTGTGGATATGTTCAAATTGCTAGACTCATCACATCATGCATATATATGAGTTTGGTGCAGAATTTTCGAAGATTCCTAAATTTATTTTCTTAGAATTCTACAAAAAAGCACGTGTTTGATGAAGCAGATATAATTCCAAGGTTGTCGTAGTGTTTTATACTTCTGCATTGTAAACAACACCGAACAATCTGTACCAACAAACTAAAGTTACGTCCATACAAAATAAAAATAAAAATAAAAACAATCTGTACCACTATGTAACTTTCATGGCACACTGTCATGGAGCGATGCCGAGAGGAGCGTTTGTTGTTGTTATCGCCCACAGTGTCTCGTTCGTTCCAGAAAAAATAAGTTGAAGTTCATTTTCCTAATTAAGGTTACTTTCAAAATTGGATCGTGGACAATAAGATGCAATATAGGAAGAATCAGACAGATCAACCGATATAATAGGGAGTGGAAGCAGAAACGTGCATGTGGCTAACAGGGACATGACTTTACGAAATTTGGGGCCCTTGCCAAGACCCTTTACATGGGATGATGATATATGTACTCCTTTCGTATTTTTATTATTGTCATCATCAACTTTTTGAGTTATATTTGATCACTCGTCTTATTTAAAATTTATAAAAATGGAGGAAGTATCATTTATCATTCTATGGCTCGCAAAAAATGTCATTGTACAAAGTTTAAGTTAAAACTCAGGTTGTACCGAAAAAATATATAATAAAGGTAATCACGTAAAGAGATAGGTTGCATTGAATTAGATGATTTGAGATAGGGAATCGAATCAAGATTTTGTTTAGAACATTAATACAGTAGGTCGTTGTGGAGTAACATAGAGTACAATTCGTAATGGTAACTAGTTCATCTCTCTTAGTTTTTCTGCGAACAGATACAAACTCGTGTTTTAGCTTTGTGTAGTTAGTGTTGTACACGTATATGCTTCACCGATAATTTTTATTTATTTTTTACAATTACAACTGAAACTGCGCTTCAAGTCTGGCCCATATATATTCCTAGCTATACCAAACTTCCAATCATCAAAACGTGACACATCACGTATATAGACGTTCTGAGACTCGACGTATCAATCGCCACATCGCTCAACGTTCCCACATAGCCACGCCGCCGACCCGATCTTCAGCAAAAACCAGGCAGCAGCCATGTCGCAGCCGCCGGAACTCTCCGTGTCCACCATCGTCGCGACGGTGACGACCGCCACCGGCTGCCACATGCTCAAGTTCGAGGGTTACAACCTGCTCAAGAAGATGCACCGCAACTGCAAAGCCGTCCTATCGTGCACGTTCGAGGCGGCAGGCTACACATGGAGGATCTACTTCTATCCCAACTCGGATTCGCAGTACGAACCCACTACAGACTATGTCTCTCTGTTCCTCATGCTCGACGACGATGCCGCCGCCACCAGCGCCGATATCCACCCCGAGGTCAAGTTCTCGCTGCTGCGCCGCCGCGGCCGGCCGCACAGCAGGAGCGTCACGGGCGTCTTCGGCAAGCGGTACTCCATGCTGGGCTTGTCAAAGTTCATCAAGAGGGGCAAGCTGGAGAGCCGGCTATCGGGGTTCCTCAAGGACGACAGCTTCGCCATCCGGTGCGACATCACCGTGCTCAATAAATCGGCCGTGAAGGCGCCGACCGTGCAGGCGAGCGACTTGGAGAAGCTGGGGATCGTCTGCGATGGCACGGACGACCTGTGCAAGGGATACCACGTCAGGAGGCCCCCACCGCCAACTGTGAAGCCATTCTTCAAATCTTCTGTCCCAGTGTATGAAAGTAGCTTGATCTATTATAGTATTTTTTTTTTCGAGGTGAGGCAAGCTATATATTATGGGAGTTGCTAATTTGAAAATAGAGGTATGTTTCAGTCGACGAGCATAACCGTTAGATCTTGATCGGACTAAGAGCAACGTTCCATACGGTATCTTGTGCTTGTCCTTGTTATCGGGCCCGCAAAAAGGATCCGATAGCCAAAACAGTACAGAAAACGGGTGCGCAAGCAAGAAAGCGGGTCCGATAGCCAAGTAAGGTAATGTTGGATGCTAACAGGCCCGCCTCTGACCCGTTATTGAATCATAGTATATATCCAGTATCCTAGCTTGAGTTGAAACTAAAAATAGACACACAAACTGATAAGTGTGTCTTCCTCAAATCAAAAGAAGTTAAACTAGAGGTTCACTCAATATATTACATTGTCTATCACAAAATTGTAACATAAGTAAATCCACCTAACCTTACACACGTAAAAAAAAAAACTGTAGCAATTTCGAGAGGTTATGCTACAGCATCAGCTTATGGTCATGGCAGCTTTTCATTTGTCATGTATGGAGCATTCTTGAATGAGTTGTCACTTGGGTGATTCTGGTGCTTCGGTCAGTGAGAATGGGGCTAATGAAGAAGATAAACTAAAACCTCACTGCCAAGCAGCTTAGAAAACAATGAGTGAATACAATTGTAATCGAGAAAAGCAATGAACTACACAAATAAATGCAAATAAAACTAACATTTTGTTCTAAAACCAATATAAATACAATTTTGGTGTATACTAAAATCACAATATTGCACAATCCTATAAAATTACAAAAACAAGTGTATCAAACACAATATCACAGATCCTACAAAATCCAACATTACAAAACACAATATAGGCAAAGTAACAACTAACAATTTTTTTCTATAGTCAATACATAAAAAAATCATAATAACAAATAATCCTACAAAATTATAAAATACAGATATATGAAACAAAGACATATACAGTATCAACAAATTAACAACTAACAATGCAATTACAAAATCATATTATAAAATCTGCATAAACAAATTCATGCAATTACCTAATGAGATAACGCAATTTTCAACTTTAACATAGGTTATTCAAGAGACAGCTCCAATATATCCATGGTGTGTATCCATGCAATGCACTGAAAAAGACAGTGATGAAAGGACATTACCTGACTTATATCTAAAAGTGCATTATGCACTAGTGCTTGAGTAGGAGTAAATTATCCTGAAACAACAACAGTTCGACTTTAGTTTGTCTTTTAGTACTAAGCAAGCTGACCAATTCATAAAAAAAAAGACATCATAGCTCCTACACCTAGAAGAAGCAGTAGACGGTTCATCTCTATGATAATCTTGATGAAGATATAAACTGCATGTCATTGTAATAAAGAAATCTCACATAAGAGAACACATATTTGCACTTATCATAGTACAACAATTGCATAAACTGAGGTTATGCAAATTCCTAATTTAATAAATGCAATTTTCAATTTTAACCTTAAAATGATTCAAAAATTGAGTTACTGACCAATTTATAGCATTTTGAATATCCTAAAAAGGTGAAAAAGTTTGATTCAAAAATATAAAGAATTTCCATTTGTAGCTGGATATCACAACAGATGGGAGCTACATGAAGCTTAATAGCAACATATACAGAATCAAAAGAGGAAATCACCCCACTAATCCTGACGAAAATCCAGAAAATATTAACAATAAATTGCTCCTAGTAACACATTGATCATCTCTCAAAAAAAAACAGTAACATATTGATCATTAATGTTTGAGTGTCAGAAATTGAAATTAAATAGTATTTTGGAATGTCAGTTGATGTCATGTTATCTTATTAGGAAAATCATCTCTTTGCCACACACATATTCTATTTTCAGTATCATGGCAAAAACTAACATAACGAGTTTCTCATCTATGCAAAAGATGAATGCCACCTTCTAAACGCCTTCCTTTCTAGTCCAGATGAAAGCAGCAAAGAAACTTCGCTTACACCCAGGCCACAGAGGCTATCGCGAACAAAGAGAGGCCTGACCAGCCTAGCAGTTGTACGGGGTAGACTCTAGGTTTGTAGCTGCTGCTTTGCCTTCACAAATTAGATGGCTAAACCTCTGCAATTTACATTGACAAACAACAGTCAACAGATCGAGGCCATATTAGCTGGGGATTAGAGATAATGGGGGAAAACTAAGATTATAATACAAGTAACAACATCTAATGAGAGAGACAGGATTGTTAGGAGGATCACTTTGCAAGCCACCCTTCGAGGGTTCTTCAAAGTCGGGCTACGAATAAAAGTCAAAGTTAACACATTGTTATTCTTTTTATTTATTATTCATCATTAACTATAGTTTCGAGATACAGATGTTCATCGGAGGCCATAGCGAAGCCAAGACCTTTCGCTCGGTACCTCCGCACCCTCGGAGGATGAAGTCATCATCCTTCGAAGGATAGCGCGCAGGGCAATACCAAGAGCCTGGTTGGTGCGAAAAGGGCAACACGTGGCGCCAGCACGTGTTGTGGCGTGCGGAGCAAGGAAAGGGTACCAGGAGTGCTCGAATGACTGATTTATCCTTTGTGACCATTTTGTACAGGATATTCGAAGAATAAAGTAGGTAATTAGGGACAAAATGGTCATTTACACATGGCCTAAATACGGGCCTATAAAAGGGACACCTCTACTTACTTGTAACGAGATGAATCTTTTTGGGAATACGTGAGAAGAGCCCTTTTTACCCCGTTTCTTACCCTTCGCAATTTTCTTTTATGTTCGTTCTTACCGTCAGTGTCAACGAGGCTCGTGCTCAGTGACACCAACAGTGGCGTCCACCGTGTTGTGAGCTCGTACACAAACTCATGATGACTCAACTCCACGAACCGCTGTCTTCGAGTGGCACACCGCCCTCATGAAACAGCGTTCCGGGAGACCCCCAATCGGCTGACGACCAGTCTTCATCGCGAGTAACAAAAGAGAACACCCTCGGAACGCAACCATCACTTCAGACAGAAGCAGCGGGTGGCCAAAAAGACCCAGCACAATGTCCTGAACAACTGTCGAGCTCAAACCCTCCGGGAAGCAGCACCCCAACTTCGATGACAGCAGCACAAGAGATGGAACTGTTAGCCCAAAGAGCCGAGCACCTCGAGCAACTCAAGCAACTGCTGTTGCAGGAACAAGAGCTAAGAAGCAAAGCGCTGTTAGAGAGAGAGAAAACACTATAAGAGAAAGAGTACATAGCCCAGCTCAGACTCAAGAATCTGCAACTGGAAAAAGAAATCGAAGAGCTCCAGAGAACCATCGGCAGGGCGAGTCGCCAGGAATCAAACTTAGTGCCCGAAGCCCACCCGTACCTCGAGCAAGAAGCACCACTCACACCAAGCCACCAGCCAGTAGCCTCAGAAGTGCTGCCAATTCAAAGATCAAGCACAACGAGCATAATCGACAAAGACTCACCTCTTTCCGAGGGATTGCAAAGAGCCACGTACCCACCGCAGTTCAGAATGATACCGCTAGCCAAATTCAAGGGAAATTCTGACCCAAAGCAATTCCTCATGAGCTACGAAGCGGCAATCATATCAGCAGGAGGAGATGAGGTAACATTGGTAAAGGCATTCGTCTGCGCCCTCGAAGAGTCCGCCCTCAATTGGTATTCAACTTGCCTCCCAGGTCTTTGTACAGTTGGGAAAACATCAGGGATAAGGTGGTCGCAAGTTTTTGAGGGTTCCGCACCATTATGGAGAATGAGCAGCTACATGAGTATTACAGAAGATTCCTCACGCTCTGAGACCAGGTCCCGAGCATCACGGACGAAGCGGCAATAAACTCTGTACTCAAAGGCATGCGAGCATGCCAAATGTCTTCATACTACGCGCGAATACCCCCACACACCATGCAAATGTTATGCACAAAGTTTGAAGAGTACAGCAGATCGGACGTGGATTACAAGAGACGCAAGCAAAGTCAAAGTAAGAGCCGTAACCAGTCATACAGTGAAGGTGACTATCAAGAAAGGCAGTACAGAAAAACCAAACAACCCGTCGAGCCCTCCCCTTCGTTCATTGGTCACATCGAGGAAGAAAAAGAAGACACTAGTGGCAGAAGTAACCAGAGCAATGATTTCAGAGGAAGCGGCCAACGAGGGCGGGGCAGAGGCCGAGGCCCTCAAACCCAGACTCGGCCGACCAGAAAGCCATACTGTTTCTACTGCAGCGAGGACAAGGGGCACAAAACTTCCACATGCCTCAAAGCAAAAGAAATCCAAGAAAGGATCGAAGCAGAAAAGAAGGCTTCGTCCTTACCCAAAGCCATCAATTATACATCGCCAAACCCGTGGCCCCAGCAACCATATCCACAGCCCGCTCAACCCAACTATCACTACCCAAGCACCCACCACCATCAACTTTACGCACTATCCCCGTACTTTCATCCAACTCATCCTACACAACCACCCAGCCAGTACACCCAACTCAGACAACTAATCCAGCAACCATCACCCAACCAAGACCAGCAAAGGCAAAAGCAAGAGCCTCAACACCTACCACAGCCTAAACCAGAACCCACCCCAAGCCAAGCCGCAACCTTCCTAGTATAAGGTTACATTGGAATGATATGCGGAGGGTCATCTTCAGACTTCGAAAACAAAAGAAGAAGAAAAGATCACTTTTGGATGGTAAACAGTGTTTTCACAGAAGGACTCGTCATCAAGTCAAAGTGGTCTCATATTCCCATCATATTCACTGAGTCAGATCTCAGCCTCAAAGCTTATTCCCATGTCGACGCATTTGTAATCAAAGCCCACATCCATACCTGGATGGTCAGCAAAGTCCTTGTAGACAACGACAGCCAGGCAGACATCCTGTTCATAAACACCTTTGAGCAGATGGGCCTCAGCAAAAATTCTTTACAGCCGTCAAATATACCACTCATTGGCTTCGGTAGAAAAAGAATCACTCCATGGGCACAATCTCCCTACCGGTATCGTTTGGCAATACTCAAAACCCTCGAACAGAGTATGTAACATTTGATGTGGTGGATCTTTGCCACCCATTTAACGCCATATTTGGCCGGGGCACAATTAACACCTTCGAAGCTGCCATCCACAGTGTATATCTATGTATGAAGATCCCAGCAGTCAGAGGGATTGTCACAGTCAAAGGAGATCAGCAAATGGCAAGAGACATAGAAAAAGGTTATGCACCAGGGGAAAGGAATTGCAACAACATACACATTTTCAGCCAAGAGCAGCTAGAGGATGAGGAGCAAGCTCGAAAATCTCGTGAGCAGCATAAAGCGAATACAAAAGAAGAGACACGATGCCTCGATAGAGAGAAGGTCACAGTGCAGCCAGACGAAGTAACCAAAAAAGTACTCCTTGACGAGCAAGTCCTGGGCCAATTCGTCACAGTGGGCTTTGGCTTAGACTCCGAGAAAGAGAAAAAGTTGTTAGCATTCCTCAGTAAGAACAAAGATGTATTCGCCTGGTCTTCAGCAGACCTCGAAGGCGTGGACAGAAGCATCATAGAGCACAAGCTAGAAGTCGACACAAAGATCAAGCCAAAGAAACAAAGGCTTCGAAAGATGTCAGATGAAAAAATAGAAGCTATCAGAGCGGAAGTCCAACGACTCCTCGATGCTTCCGTTATCCATGAAGTCAAATATCCGTCTTGGCTGGCAAACTGCGTAATGGTGAAGAAAAAAGAATGGGAAGTAGAGAATGTGCATAGACTTCACAAATCTCAACAAAGGTTGCCCCAAAGATGATTTCCCATTGCCCTGAATTGACAAAATCATGGACGCAGCAGCTAGGAGCGAGCTGTTGTCACTGCTCGATTGCTTCTCCGGCTACCATCAAATATGGCTAATGAGGGAGGATGAGGAAAAAACAAGTTTCATCACACCCTTTGGTACCTACTGTTTTGTAAGAATGCCCGAGGGATTGAAAAATGCTGGCCCTATATTTTACCGCATGACTCAAAAAGCCTTCGAGTCGCAGTTTGAAAAAAGCGTACACGCTTATGTGGACGATATCATAGTAGCAAGTAAAGCAAAAGGTTGCCATATCTCAGACCTCGCGGAAACATTTGCAAACCTCCGAGCAGTAAGGTTAAAACTAAATCCAGAGAAGTGTGTTTTCGGCATCCGGAAAGGAAGAGTACTCGGTTGTCTGGTGTCAGCCAAAGGCATCAAAGCCAACCCAGATAAAATCAAAGCAATCATCCAGTGCCGAAAAGATGTGCAGAAACTCATAGGTAGAATGGCCGCACTAAATCGCTTCATATCCAGATCAGCCGAGGGAAGCTTGCCCTTCTTCCGAACACTCCGAGGAGCTCAACCCTTCGAATGGGGTCCATAGCAGCAAAGAGCCTTCGCAGAGTTAAAAAAACTACCTCGAAAGGCAATCAAAACTCACCAACCTAGAGGCAGGGGTTGTTCTACTATTATATCTGGCCGCGTCTCACTCGGCGGTCAGTGCAGTCCTCGTACAGGAAAAGAAAATAATCAAGATGGTTAAAGGGGAGCCGAAGGAAGTCTTGGTGCAATTACTGGTATACTACATCAGCGAGGCACTGTCTGTCTCCAAGAAGCTCTATTCCGAGATGGAAAAAATCGCGTACGCGGTAGTCATGGCTTCCAGAAAGCTACGACATTATTTTGAGGCTCACCACATCAAAATACTCACCAGCCAGCGACTTAATGAAATATTCGGCAACCGAGAAGCCTCGGGAACAATCGGCAAATGGGCCATAGAACTCTCGTAGCATGTAATAGACTTTGAGAAACGCAGTGTAATCAAGTCCCACGTACTTGCTGATTTCATAGCAGATTGGACAGCTCCGCAACAAGTAAAAAATCAAGCATGGTCTGAACCAGAATGGACAGTGCACTGCGACGGAGCCTGGGGACTGGCCGGGGCAGGAATAGCAGCAGTAGTCACCTCGCCCACGGGCGCGAAAATGAAATACGCCGCAAGGCTCGAGTTCAGCAAAGAAACGGACAAGTGCACCAATAACATAGCAAAGTATGAGGCAGTACTACTAGGGCTCAAGAAATTGAGAACACATCGAGTCCAAAGGTGCAGAATCAAAACAGATTCCAAGATCGTGGCCAGTCAATACGACAAAGAATTCATAACCCGGGACCCATTACTTGAGAAATATCACAACACCATCCGAGGTATGAAAAAGTACTTCAAAGGCTCCGATATATAGTATATCGAGAGAAAATTCAACACGGAGGCAGACGAACTCGCCAAGTTGGCAGCAAGGCAAGAGGCAATACCACAGGATGTGTTTTTTCAAACAATCACAGAACCTTCGATCAAAGCAGCCCTCCAGGATCCCAAGCAAATACATGCAGTAACCAGCGAAGACTGGAGAACTCAAATCATCGCGTACCTTAAGGGTTTGTACGAGCCAGACATCGAGTCAGAGGCTAAAAGAATGCAGCAAAGGGCCAGAAACTACAGAATCATCGAGGACCAGCTGTACAAGTCAGAAATTTGCGCTGCACTACTCAAGTGTGTAAGCAGAACGGAAGGTACCCAGCTACTCAATGAGGTGCACGAGGGAATCTGCGGAGCGCATATTGGACCTCGACCACTAGCTGCAAAAGCAGTTAGGCAGGGTTTCTTTTGGCCAACTATGGTCAAGGACGCCGTAGAAATAGTAACCAGGTGCGAAGCCTGTCAAAAAATCTCAAATAGGCAATCAGCAGCCTCGCAGCCAACGCAACTCATAGCCCCATCATGGCCTCTCCAACGCTGGGGAATTGACATCGTTGGACCCCTACCCACAGCAACAGAGAATTATAGGTGGGCAGTTGTAGCGCTAGAATATTTCACCAAGTGGATCGAAACAAAACCAATCACAAACATCTCGGCAGCAACAATCAGAAAGTTCTTTTGGCAAAACATCGTTTGCCACTTCGGAGTGCCAAGAAACATAACAGTCGACAACAGAAAACAATTCAAGAACAATATGTTCAAAGAGTTCTGTCACTCCATAGGAACCAAAGTTGACTTCGCGTCAGTATACCACCCCCAGTCGAACGGAGCGGTCGAAAAAGCAAACAGCCTTATATTCAAGGCAATCAAAAAGATACTCCTCGATGAGAAGAAAGGAAAATGGGCAGAAGAACTGTCAAGGGTTATTTGGTCGCACAACACGACCGAAACCAGAGCAACCAAATACTCACCCTTCAGGTTACTTTACGGGGAAGAGGCAGTCACGCCCGAGGAGATTTTGCACCAAAGTCCTAGAACCTTCAATGCAAAATCAACAGAGCCGGCAGAGGACGAATTGAAGGTTCTGATGGAAGTCGACAAACTGGACGCAGTTGTCAACCTAGAGAAGTACCAATCAGAAACACGCCATTGGAGGGATCGAAAAGTTGCACCCTGAGCCTACACAGTAGGAGACTTAGTCCTACTCCGAAGCCCCAGAACAGAAAGCAAAGGCAAGCTAGAGTCAAAGTGGGAGGGTTCATACATTGTGGCAAAATCAAACAGGCCCGGAGCATACAGACTCCAGACTTCGTAAGCAGAAGAGTTGCCGCATTCTTGGAACGCGAACAACCTTCGAAGGTTCTACGTATAAGAAAAAGCATCACTCGAAGCATGTAAAAAGCCAAACATAGCACGAAGCTATAAGTGCTACCTTGAGCTTAGTTGGTAGATTTTCTTTTTTTAGGCTTTTCTTTTCTAAGCAATTATGTAAAGGACCGTACTCTTTTCCTCACAAGGGGAACCCTTCGCAGGGGTGAGGTTTTTAACGAGGCGGATCCTATGTAAACCCCGGCTAAATCTATAAAGCTGCCTTCCCCAAAGAGGAAAGCCTCGCTCAGTAGAATACGTCGAAATAACTCCCACCACGGAGATTGAAACATTCGATGAAGAGCAAAAAGCTCTCAAGCCATAGCTGCCGCACTGGTCAAGCACGAAGAGCCAAGACTAGTACAGCCAGCTAACTTAGCGAAAAAATGCTAAGGGGCTCGTTGCAGCCCAAACCCGTCAAAGGGTTCACCCTAAAACACCTCGCCCCTAGCACTTCGAGGGGGAGGGTGGCGTTTTTCAAAAACTTAGCGAAAAAATGCTAAGGGGCTCGTTGCAGCCCAAACCCGTCAAAGGGTTCACCCTAAAACACCTCGCCCCTACCATTTCGAGGGGGAGGGTGGCGTTTTTCAAAAACTTAGCGAAAAAATGCTAAGGGGCTTGTTGCAGCCCAAACCCGTCAAAGGGTTCGCCCAAAAACACCTCGCCCCTAGCAACTTCGAGGGGAAGGGTGGTGTTTTTCAAAAACTTAGCGAAAAAATACTAAGGGGCTCATTGCAGCCCAAAGCCGTCAAAGGGTTCGCCCTAAAACACCTTGCCCCTAGCACTTCGAGGGGATGGGTGGCGTTTTTCTAAATTCGACGATAACGCTAAGAAAACCATAACAACTCAAACTGGCAAGACATAATTGATTACAATTGTAGCTAACAAACGTTTACATCAGAAATCATAATCAATGGGTTCTTCTTTTACAACAACCCCAGAAGCCAACAACTGGGGAAGCAAAACCAACCACTCATCGATAGTGTAATCATGCGGAGGGGGGCAAGGATTAGGCCTCGGGCCCCCGGAACCAAGGGCACCCGAATCTTTGGCATTTCCACTAGTTGGAACTGGTGCTTGTAAAAAGGATCTACCAATCTTCGTCGGCGAATTGAGCACGGAGCTAATTAACCGCTTCACAACAGCAAGCCGCGAATGGGACGGCCGCGGAATCGAGACGCCGGAACCTTCAGTGCTCAAGGATTTCTCGCGTTGCTTCAGACGCGGAGAACCTAGTCCTCGCTCCTCGTGAGGTCTCTCTACAGAGACTCCCCCACCACGGGACCTACCCCTACCCCGACGGCCAAGCATGGATGACGCGCTTGATGAAGCACCACGAGCGAATAACTGGGAATAATCTCCCACACAAACCACACCAGAGTCCAAAGTCATCAAGCGCGCTCTGGATGAAGATGAGCGTTCGGGGTGCTCAAATCTTTCAGCCTCCGCTGCAACATCTAACGCTTTGAAGCCGCTCAAACTAGCCTCCGAACTACTTGAGGTAGGCGTCGGTACAGAACCATCATCCATCAAAGATTGAGACCCTTCGCTCATCAAACCCAACATGCGCAACGCGGAAGATCCACTAGAAGCATCCTTTTCGGACTCCCACGCAGGCAACATGAAGGACACCTGCACAGGGTCAAGTAGACATGTCAAAATTATAGTTACAAAATTCCCCTCAGAACCTTCCAAAAGTACATTACATCAACACTACAACTACAAACGATACTAAACCTTGCTCGACGCGGCCCTTGTTCCACCCGCCGAAGTCCCAGCCTTCTCGGCGGCGCTCCTCGAAGCGCCTTGGCCCCCCGAAGGATCTTCAGCCTGACCGTCACCGCTCCTCAAAGAGCCACACATCTGCACAAGCACAACTATTTTCAACTTCGAACATCGCGCTAATAAACGAAAATACAATACGCAAACAAAAGTAAAACCTGAGCTAGCTTCTCAATTGCAGCTTGTCGAGCGGCTTTGCGGTCGTGATCGCGCCAGAATTTCATCACGACGTGCTTAGCCGCAGCGACGGCCTTCGACGACAAGTCGTCCCGAGCATCTGCCCCAATTGAAAACTGGCACCTTCCCAGAGCGTGGAAGTGATCGCAGCCTTCGCGCTCCAACAACCCAAAAGCGGCCTCTGCAGTGTGCAGCGTGCCGAAGTTGCTGCGCTTGTCCATCACCCCCGAGAGAGCTTCGAACTTAGACTTCAGCCACCCGAAGAAAACAGATTCAGTGATCGCAGCCCCGTCGGTCAACGACATCGGCTCAACACCAACATAACCTAAAGCCTCGCAATACTGCTGGCGTGCGGTTATAGCTTGGGCAGCAAAACCGTAGTTGCGAGTCGATCAGTCATGTTTCAAGGCAGCGTTCTCTTTCTCCAGAGCTGTGATCTTAGCCTCAGCAGCCTCACGACTTAGTCCGGTCTTCAGTTCAGCAACCTCAGCCCGCGAAGCATTAAGCTCCCTTCGCATACGCTTAGCTTCGAGCGTAGCTTCATCCTTCGCAGACCCAAGGCTGCTAAGCTTCTCCTTCAGCAACATGTTCTCTGTTGCGAGCGAATTCTTCTCTTTCTCAATCGAAGCTAGCTCCGTGCAAGTCTTCTCAGAAGAAATCCACGCGAGGGTGTGGGCCTGAAACAAAACATTAGTCAAGATAGCCCTATCACAAAACTCAATAAAAGCATTGCAGCGTTTTTCATACACCATCAAAACGAAGCATACTTACATGTCTCAAAACATGGCAGAGGTTGCGCCGCAAGTCCCCGGCTCCAAGCAGCTGCGCCCCTTCGGCTATGAAAGCGTCAGGAGCCGAGCATAGGTTCGCCCAAGCCTGGGGATCGGCAAAACCCTCGTACCCCTCAGGTAGCCCCAAGCCTCCGCCAGTAGACCCTCCAGAAGCTCCGGGCCCAATCAAAAGTTGACTCAGACTCGAAGGTCCAGGGCGAGCAGAAAATTTCTCCTTGAGGGCTGCAAGGGTGTCTGCGGCCTCCGTATCCATAGCATGACTCCTCACGGGAACAGCGAAGGGACTCGAGGCCGGCGCATCAGCAGCACCGCCCGCAGCAGGGGGAGACACCACCACCACATCATCCTCCTCGTCGTCATCGCTGTCAAACGCGTTCGCCATCGCGCCGGTGCGCACCAGCGTCCCAACAGCACGGAGGCCGGGGACACCTGAGCTCGAAGAGTCCCGATGGGGTTCCTTAGCCGGTGCACGCCTCGGGGGGGGGGGGGGGGGGGCCTTCGAAGCCTCCTCATCCCGTTTTCTTTTCCCAATCTGCAGGGGAGGCTTCGGCGGACACTTTTCTTTCCTGGTCTTTTTGGCCCCCGTCGCCTTCGCCACATCCGAACCAACATTTTCAGGGGGCCGATTCCGCTTCACGCGAG
This sequence comes from Eleusine indica, assembly GCA_030378355.1. Classification (NCBI taxonomy): domain Eukaryota; kingdom Viridiplantae; phylum Streptophyta; class Magnoliopsida; order Poales; family Poaceae; genus Eleusine; species Eleusine indica. The sequence continues at coordinate 36,538,925 of CM059500.1, forward strand.
GGCCCGGCGCGACGTGATCAGGGTACTTCACACCGGCCAATGTTAGGACACGGTTAAGCCAGCCGCTGTGCGAAGTCTGCTCGTAGGTGTGCTTGTGCTCCTCGCGAGTGTAGGGTCCAACTACAGCCTCGCTGGTGCACTGAAGAAAAACCAAAAAATCTTCGTCGCCAAAACCTCGTTTGTCCGCGGGCACCTCCGGGAAAGGTATTGTAATATCGGACCGCGAGGGAATCTTCTTCTGAATGAACCCAGGAATCAAACACCCCTCGCGTAGCGGCCACATGTTCACAGCCACAAACTCTTCGACGAGGTCTCGGCCGCTCGAGTTGAAGGTTGCGACGCGGAAGGCAGCCTCGTTCTTACAACCCTTGGGCACCCTACCTTCCGTGGACCGAGGCTTGCATCGAGTTAGCTTCGAAGCTAACGGAAAAGTTGTGGCCCCTCCCTCTTCCGCAGTTTCCGCGGCAACCTTCATGTATAGCCAGCACTCATGCCACTTGTCACTCCAGCGGTTTCGACTGCACTTAACAAATTGGTTATCGCGCTTGAAACGAGGCACGAAGGTTACGTAGCCAAAGTCAGCCTCGTGCACCACACCATCAATCTTGATAGTCTTTGGCTGATAGTGAGCGCAGTAGTATTTGCAGAATACTTCGATGTCTGGTTGACCCTAGTAACTTAGCACTCCCTAGGCGAATTTGCTTAACATTGCCATCCCGCTGGGGCTTATGTGATGTAGCTGCACGTTGAACCTGCTCAACACGTCCTTCACGAAAGCTGAGCAGGGAAAATGAAGGCCAGCAGTGAAGTGGTCTTCAAAAACCACGGCCTCGTCTTCAGCAGGGCATGGAGTAACCTCCTGACCAGCCAGTCGGGCTCCTTCAGAGGGAAAACATCCCAACTCGGCAAGCCTGTGTAGCTTGGGGGCGTCGAGGCGAGAGCACCCAAAAGCGAAGGTCCAAGGTCTGGATCCATCATGGTCTTTCCCCTTCCCTTTTCGGCCCTTCGACAGGTCAGAGTCATCAGCGGGCAGTAGATCGCTGATGTCTGCATCCACGTCTTCCAGGTCCTCATCCATCGGAACAGAGCTCCGAACCCGGCGGCTCGTACCTTGCCCTTGGATGTCGGCGGCTACACTTCCAACACCTCGAGGAGCATAATCTCGGTCATCACCCCCTTCCTCATCGTCCTCCTCATCATCCTCCTCTTCCTCATCGTCCTCTTCTTCGTTATCCTCAACCTCTCTCGACGGTTCTCGACCATGGCCATGACTCAGCCCTTCGGGAGCAGCGGTAAAGTTGTCTTCCAAACTCTTAGCAAACTCCGCCTCAGAGTCGCCTTCACTCGTAGTGGCGTCAATAGCCATCGAAGGAAGGTTTTCCTCAGCGGCAGCGTCGTCAAGCAGAGCAGTTTGCTTGACCCGAGCCATGTCTTCAGATCCTGCAAATAAACACAAAGGGTGAGCTCCGTAGGAACCTGAAAACCAGTCCCAATTATTATTAAGAACACTTCAAAGCGAGGACCCAAGCATACCGAGCCAGCTCAAACACAGCTTCAAAAGCAAAAGCAGCTAAAAAGCAGCGTGAGCGCGCGAAGCTAGGGAAGGCTAGAGTATTAAAAAGCAAATCGCAACAGAAGCTTCGAAGACCTTTACCCCCCACCCCAACCCCCCGCTTATATAGTCGGGTAAAAACGGACCAGCATTTACTGCGGAGCCTCGGGAGTCGAAGCCACAGCAACACAAAATTTAAAGCGGAAGACAAAAAGCCATGACACCTAACATTGCCAAGTGTTATCTTCGATAGAGCTGGGCGAGCTCCCAGAAGATGACTCGCTTTCCGAAACAATTACTGTTCGAACCATAGTCATAATCGCAGGCATGGTGCAAATTCAACGGGCAAGTAACTAGTAAAAATAATAATTTTCCACCGCAGTTATTCTCCTTTTATAGGCAGAAGCCCGGGTAGCCTTGTTCGAAAAGCCCAACTTTGATGCTCAAAGGGTGGCGTTTGAGTAAGAGATCCCGACAAAGCGAGAATTGCGGCCCATCAAAGTTGGACCCACCCCTCGAGGGGCTACTGTTGGGGGGATCACTTTGCAAGCCACCTTTCAAGGGTTCTTCATTGTCGGGCTGCAAATAAAAGTCAAAGTTAACATATTGTCATCCTTTTTATTTATTATTCATCATTAACTGTAATTTTGAGATACAGGCGTTTATCGGAGGCCACAGCAAAGCCAAGACCTTTCGTTCGGTACCTCTGCACCCCCGGAGGATGAAGTCATCATCCTTCGAAGGACAGCGCGCGGGGCAATACCAAGAGGCTGGTTGATGCGAAAAGGACAACACGTGGCGCCAGCACGTGTTGTGGCGTGCGGAACAAGAAAAGGGTACCAGGAGCGCTCGAATGACTGATTTATCCTTTGTGACTATTTTGTACAGGATATTCAAAGAATAAAGTAGGTAATTAGGGACAAAATGGTCATTTGCACATGGCCTAAGTATGAGCCTATAAAAGAGACACCCCTACTTACTTGTAACAGGATGAATCTTTTTAGGAATACGTGAAAAAAGCCCTTTTTATTCCGTTTCTTACCCTTCGCAATTTTCTTTTATGTTCGTTCTTACCGCCGGTGTCAACGAGGCTAGTGACACCAACAAGGATCATAGCTAGCACAAAACTAAAACAGCCAAATAAGCAAGCTCATCGACATCACTGGCCTTTGAATCCGAAGATTGGGAGAAAGGGGATCGAAAAATTCGGAGGAGAAAGAGCGGCATCAAGCGAGAGAGAATAGAGGCAAACATGGGTGCAAATTCACCACTCACAGCCGACCTTCATGGAAGCTCCGCCGTGCGAATCGGCCATCACCGACAGATTCCTCTCTCTCACTCACTCTCTCGCTCGCTGGGTGGGGAGAAGGAGAACGAGTGACCCAGAGTTTGGCTGACTCTGGAGTATATAAAGTACTAGGTATTACTATATCTCCTTTATTTGGATAAATAAAGTGTCGTTGGAGTCAGGATATAATAAGCATACAGAGGAGATTCTTGTTCGGCAATGTCAATGGCTTACTTTCCTTAATCCTTCTTATATGAAATAAAGGGTAAAAGAGTTCATAGTTTTTTTTCATGAGTATACAATGCACCGGCACGGTCTCACAGTCGTCATTAGTGTCAAAAATTGAAATTGCAAATATTTAATTCCTTTTCATCTCCTCCCTCTATTTTTTCCAAAATAATTGATGTTTACCATATAAGATGATATGAATCTGGACAAAGGACATGTCCAGATTTATTAGTTGCTAGTGTTTTTAGTCCGTCGCACTCCATATATGCCTATATTAATTCTTCACTATACATGTATTGAGATATATTGTGATTGCTTATGAAAATCTTGTAATTGTTCATGACACACCTTCTGTCTACCCGAATGCCTCGTACATACAAGATTAAAAATCATCAATGGGAAGCATGAGTTTTGCCTGATGGCAAGCTCGAGGGCCAAGTGACACCACAGAATGTAATCACTTCATTTATAGCTTTCCTTACTTAATCGTTCTTTGTTCGCTACTTCACTCGTAGGAGAAATTGCTGCCAAGAAAGTGAACGTGAAGATGTGAAAATATGATGTTGCTAAGAAAGAGGTTAAAGATTAGGTTGCCCAAATGATTCATGAGAAATTGCTGTCTTGCACTATTGGTCGAAGATATTTGCACAAATGTTCTTATAGAAAAACGGCTTGTATTCTTTCATCTAATTTTACACTAATATCTTAATCGTTTCTATTATTCAAATCTATCACAACGCACGGACAAGGGGCAAGGTGCTATAGTTAAATTTTGTCAAGATCAAGAACTAGCTCTCTATATGGATTAGTATTAATTTTCTATACTGTGTGTCTGCGAACCATATACAAGTTTTTGTACGTGTTCTCGACTCGTGTGGTTAAATCATATTTTTATAACGGATGCAGTTAAATCATTGTGATTACAACTCAAACTGCTGTCAGGCCAATATGTATATATGTAGAATAATCAAACTGCTCTCCCTGGTGGCCTGATAGGTGGTAGCTACCGAGAACTTCGATGCGAAGACATGACACATCGAAATATCGAATACCATACGTACTCGACCTCTTGTCGAGTTTAATTAAGTTCTACAAATAAAAAAACTCGACGTAGCTGCCATATCATCACTCAACTTTCCCATAGCCGCGACCGCCGATCTGCTGTGTTAGCAAACGATCCAGCAGCCATCTCGCAGCCGTCGGGGCTCTCTATGTCCACCATCACCGCAACGTCAAGGACCACCACCGGCAGCCACATTCTCAAGTTCGAGGGCTACGAGCTGATCAAGAAGATGCACAGCGACGGCCAATACGTGGCGTCGTGCAGGTTCGAGGCGGCAGACCACACCTGGAAGATTTATTTCTACCCCAGTGGGAGGAGAAACGACTCATCATACTTCAGCTCCAACGACGTCTCCCTGGTCCTCGTGCTCGACGACGACACCGACGACGGGCGCGTCCAAGCCGACGTCAAGTTCTCCCTGCTGCGCCGTCGCGGCCAGCCGCACAGCAAAAGCTTCACGGGCACTTTCTGGAATAAGATGCAGACCTCGGGCCCGGAGTCGTCGTTCATCGAGAGGAGCAAGCTGGAGCGCCGGAGTTCGGGGTTCCTAGAGGACGACTGCTTCACCGTTCGGTGCGACATCACCGTGCTCGAGAAGTGGGCCGTGAAGGCGTTCGACCTGGGGGTCGTCTGCGACTTCACGGACGACCTGTGTAAGCGTCATCACGTCGTCAAGACCTCATCACCAAGCGAGTCTGCAAAGGCGATCTTCAAGTTCTTCTGTTTCTGCTGATGAAAGCCGAGGGTTACTCTATAGCGCATTGGCCATTTACCTTTGGGGAATGCAAAACAAGGGCATACTCTTCCTTGTCAAAAGAAAAGTTCATTTGGTTTTTTTAGAATAAAATTAAATGCAACGGTCGTCCTCAAATTTGTGTTTTGTGTCATGCAGACTGTAGTGAGATAAATACATTTTTTATTTGAAAAATGAATCACTAAAATCAGCTCTCCGAACACCATATAAATATGAAAATAGAAGTAATTAAGACATTGTATATGAGTGTCCCTACTTTGTTCATCCATCTCGTGATAAAGGTATAGGGTGACTTATACTCTGATAAGTCATAAGCCCCTACTAAACAGCTATTTTACATAAACACTTATTACAATAAACCTTCCTAAGTCATTTGTCTTTTTACTAGAATAACAAAGCCAGCAAACACTAGTTTTTTGGCCTTATGGACCATTGAACATGAATAAGTCATTAGAAAAATAGGATAAACTATTTTATCAAACAACTTGACCACTTATGCTACAATAAGCCAAATAAGCACTTTTCACAGATAAGCCAAACTATAAGAAATTTTCAGCATAAGCATGCCAAACACACCCATAAATTATTCGAAGCCGTCAAGTTGCTCATGTGACGCGATAGAGAAGAGATTTCTTATTGATATACTACCTCTGATCTTATTTTTATTGATGTTGTTTAGTATAAATTTGAGCTAAGCAGTGTCAACAATAAAAATATAGAAGGAGTACACGTCAAAGTAGTATTATTTGAGAACTCTAGAGTTGACCGATATGAAAGATCGAGACCTGCACTTATATTTTACTCCTTTTTCATCCAATGTTACAGATCGTTGAACTCCATACCTATATTTCTTTCACCGCACCCACTTAGAGCATCTCTAACAATTCTCCTTTCCCATTCCCTAAAGCAAAAATTGAGTCATACAAGAGATGAGAGAAGAAAAAACATGCTTCAACAACTCTCCTAAAAGAACCCCTCCTTTACTCTATCCATCAAAAACAACCATTCATCCCCTCTATAGAGGGAATCACCTCACCATCAACTCTTTTCACTGTTGGTCATTTTTTTTTCCTCGAACTCATTCGCACCCGAGTACCGCTCACCTAGCCCTACTCACTACCACAGAACATAATTTTCGTGTGACCCTCAAACCACCACGATAGGATTTCGTGACGGCGACTCCCACAAAAATAGCCCCTCACCAAATTTTTGGAGGATTTATCATGACGGTTTGTACCATGAAAACACGTCGGGAAAATAATTCGTGAGAGTCGAAGGCTGTCAGAGAATCATTATTTTCATGAGAGCCAGAAGCCGTCACGAAAAAGATGTTTTCATGACAGTCAAAAGCCTCCTGGAAATTGATCTGAACACTCACAAAAATAATAATTGAGGTCCTATAGTACAATCATGAAAATGATGTTGACCCACACAAAAACACATTTTCTCAGACTTCACAAACTATGTACCACGAAAATTCAACTGACCCTCACCAAACTTAGTGTTGCAAACCTATAAATAATTTTGCAAAAGAATATCCATCCAGAATTCATATGAATTCCATACATGCACACACAAAATGAATTAACCTATACATAACACGCATATGGGTTAAAGTCTGAACCATCACATTTATGCAATATAGTGGTAAAGTAGAACACCAATCTAGTAACAATCAGTACTAACTGATTAGCATCTAGTAGTTTTTGTGATTGTGTTGTGATTAATGTTTATTTTTTTGGTTTTCATGAATTAATTAATATTTGCATAATTTTTGCATGGACATAATTTAGAATTATAATTTTTTGCACATTATTGATATTTTAGAGGATTAAAACAAATACCCCTCTAAATTTTTAGGCTCCAAAATTAAAAACCATATAAGAGAACCGAACACAGAGTTTTTAGAACCTCTCCCTCTTTTAGAGTTTAGAGACTTTTAAAATCCATCTAACATAAACTTTAGAGGCCCGTTCGGATGCCGTCCATCTAATTTTTAGCATAAAAGATCTTTACGGAGGTCGGATCCGTAAGTTAGGTTTAATATTATGCAACATTTGTCTCAATTCGAGTATTCAATTTATGGAGGTCAATCATGACTCGTGATTGGAGGTGGCGGTTAGTTGGGCAAGGAGGGCGTTTAGCCGTTTAGGACCTCGGGGTGCGAAGGTGTGTTCGTTGGTGTTGTGTTGTCTCTGCAAGATCACGCACGTTTTGTCGATAGCCAGAACAGTTACCTTCCCTGTCTCGAGTCTCATCTCATCGGTAGGGTTCCGGCGACTCATGGCCGGCCGCCACCGTAACCCGCTGCCCCACTCCTTCCCGCGCGGGGGCGGCAGCGGCAACCAACTGCCACCTCCTCAGCTCCACCATCCCCACATCCCGCCCCATCACCACCTCGACGACTACCGCGAGCCGCCGCGCCTCCCCCCGCGCCACCACCTCGACGACTTCCGCGAGCCGCCGCGCCTGCCGCCCGGACACCCCGACAGCTTCCGCGAGCAGCCGCCGCCGCATCTCCACCATTTCGATAGGCACGGCGGCCCCCTGCCGCCCCAGCCGCACTTGGTGGCGGCGCTCGAGGAGCGGCTCGGCGTGGAGATTGAGGAGGCGCACGCGCTACTCGGGCAGAACCAGCGGCTGGCCGCGACTCACGTTGCTCTCGTGCAGGAGGTCGCTGCCGCACGGCATGAGCTCGGCCGCACCGCGCGTGCTCTAGCCTCCACACAGGAGGAGGGCGACCATCGTCGTCGCGAGGTGCGGATGCCTCCCCCTCTGGCTTCATTGTGCTAAATGCATATTCTTGTATGTATTGGAAACTTTGTTGCACAAATATAATTTCAAAAAAAATTCTTTCTGCTTGAAACGGCATGCGCTCTTTAGGCCAGGAAGATCGGCATAGTCTTTTGAGGCTCTCGGATGTTACTTTGGTGTCTGACGAGCCGTAAATTGCTCCTGGTGTAGCAAATCTGGGGTCAGATTTTCTGCTGTTCTGAATGTAACCTGTTGTGAAATTAGGTTTGTGGCAATCCTTGCGCAGCAAAATAGGAAACTGGCTGATTACTGGGACAAGTATTGTTCACCCTAGGCCCCCAAAGTTGCACAGTGAACTTGCACAGGTGCCAATGTCATGTTGAACAATCCTTGCATAGCATCGAAACTTGGCAAAAATGAGGGAGAACGTAAAAAGGTTGAAAAAAGAGGCAAGTTCGTTTCATGGCGACTCCCCTATAGGTTCTGGTTGCCTAAGCAGGATTAGATGGCCACAAACACAGGTTAGGCGGTGATAAGATAATAGGTCTAGCATTTTGTATTTGTATTTATATTTACATTCTTGTCCTTGGAAAGTTCGCAATTGAGATGGATGATGTGTTAGTGCATCTTGAAATCATGTATTAATTGTTTTTCGAAATGCGGGATCCCCTTTTCCATTACCAAAGCGATGGAAAGATTGTTCACAAGTCTGAGTTATATCGTGACCAGAACCTGGGGATCTATCTAGGTAAGCAACAAAAGACTAAAGTAGAAGCTATTACTGGATACTAGAGACAGAGCATTCAGATAAGTGTGCAGCCAACATTCTTCTATAGACATCGCAGCAGCATTGGAGGACAGGCTATTTCAAGCTTCCTCGCCAGATTCCTCTTGGAAGCGACTTGGTGCAGCAGCAGCATCGCCCGCCGATTTGTTGTACAACAGCAGTCTTTCTCGGGGACAGGAGGGATCCCTTGAGAAGTTGCTCGCTATGTTTGCCACCGTTTGAAGCAGCCCTTCCACACCTCTGATCAGGACTTTCTTTGTCAACCCTTGGACAAAATCTATCTAGAATTTCAGAAAGGAGTAAGCATGATAGACAATCTCCTTTGGATCAGAAATGAGTTTACCCTCAAAACACGCTTTGTTCCTTGCTTTCCAATTTGCCCAGCAAATGGCTGACAGGCCAAAGGTATACACCTGGGCACTGTTTGGCAAAACAATTTTGGATCCATGGATAGTATTGTGAGACTGAACCAGGAATGTAGTCAGCACTCAGCAGAAATATACATGCCTATGTACCTCAATAACTGTTTTTTTTTTTCAATTGGACAAGTAAAGAACAAGTGCACAGAAGTTTCCTGTTGAGCGTGGAAATAAGACATTCCATTCCCATTCCACTTTCGTTTAATCATGTTCTCCCTTGTTAGAACAGCATTTTGTTCTTAGAGCGACAAAAGAATTTTAATTTTGATAGGAATTTTCGCTCTCCAGATGTGTTTTAACTGATTGGATGGTGGGTCTCTCATGAGCCAGTCATGGGTTTCAGACAGCCATCTTCTAAAAGATAGGTTCCAATTTTTGTTTTGGGCTCCTTAAACCGAAATATTTTGATCATCGCAAATCTGGAAAAGACTGGTGTAGATTTCACAATGTATATCTCCTAGCCACCTATATTTCCAGAAACATGTGTTTTTATCATCACCACACACTATAAATCTCCCAGCTAAGTAGAAATCTCTGACCTTCAGAAGATCGTACCAGCATGGGGAAACGTTTTGTTTATGCTTTACATCAGCTAGCAGATTATTTTATAAATATTTTTTTGTAACTATCTCTTGCCATTAGCCCCAAAGCCATCTTCGTGCTCTGGCTTCCACCACAACTTGATGAGTAAGCTAATATTCATTTTGTGAATGTTATTCCTAAGCTGCTTTTTTTCTTAGGTTTTGTGTTTTTTTTCTTTTCATTTGACAAGGTAATATTTTTTTTTGTGCCACCTCCCTGCCAGAAAGGAATCATGTAAATAGTGATAAGGCAAGAGGGAGAGAACAAAGAGTGAAAAAATTGTGAGAAAGTGACAGCAAAACATTGAATGCAGGCTGCTGTGTGGGTGCAACATTCACACAACATTGTCACATATATATGTTTTATGATGTTATAGCGCAAAATACGTGGGATTACATTCTTAATGTACTCGGGGTCATTTTCCTTCAATTTTGTTGGTTAGAGTTTGTGCACACCCTTGTCATGTGATGAATCCACTCTATGGTTCAAAGATGACATAATCTGTACTGCATGTAGTTGTCTTGCAAAATTTACCAAAGATCATTTATCTTCCTTTCTTTTATTTATCTATTACTCCCTCCGTTCTTTTTTTACTGACATTTCTGACCGCTTCGACAAAATTAAGCAAAGGGCGAAGTGGCCTGTTTGCCCTCGATTCCTCCTATTTCTCGCCCCCGTTAGGCCGCGAGCGGTGCGCTTTGCCGCCAAAGCTCCAACTCAGCGAGATCTGCTGCCTTGCCTCCTACCCCGTCCTCGCGTGTGGCCATAGCTCTTTGCATCAAGATCCTCGACGCCGTCTGAGCTGATCTGGCCCTCGATCAGGGCGGCGGAGGAGCATTCCATCGCGACCAAGAAGCACGCATGTGCAGAACACGAGGAAGATGGGGATGTGCGGCAGCCGGACTGCATGACGAAGGCGACGACTATGACTGTGGCGAGGATGGCGAGCAAAGAAGATAACTCAACAATGGCGGCGCAGGAAGAGGAGTTTGTTCGGCTCACGTGAGGCCAAATAGGGCAGAGGAGGAAGCCGCTTGGCGAGCCAGTGCTGGTGCGAGCTTGATCTCGTGGGGATTTTGCCATCGCTCAGGAAGGGAAGGGGGCAGCACAGCGCATGACGGGGTAAGCCACAGGGTCTGACACGGAAGATGAATTTTCTGTACGCTTGCGATGTTAACAAAAAAAAGCATATTCCCATTTGAACTACGACGTCAACAAAAAAAGGACATTCCCATTTGAATTACGACGTCAACAAAAAAAGAATGGAGGGAGTACATTTTTATTTATTTTCATTCTGCATTACACTGCTTGTTTTTGCATTCATTATGTTTGAAACTGTATGAGGTTCACTTTTTTAATATTAAGCTTGAGGTAAGCTGCCTTGTTTTGAGGTTTTTGTTATGTAAACTCATAGCTGAACTAAAGTTGCTTGAATTACTTGAATTGTTTAGTGTGACTTGTGAGTTGTGATTCTGACTCTTGACATGGTTTTCACCCCCTTAGGTCTATGAGAGGTCAATGAAAATGGAAGGAGAGCTCCGAGCATTAGATGAAATGAGAGCGGAACTTGCACAGGTTCGGCAAGACATTCAAAAGCTGGGTGCAGCAAGGCAAGAACTCACTGGTCAGGTCCAGGGATTAACACAAGATTTGGCTCGTTCAGCGGTGGACTTGCAGCAGGTCTCTGCACTAAAAGCTGAGATTCAGGAGATCAGGCACGAAACACAACATTTGAGGTATGTTCTTGTAAATAATTCATCTACTACTACTTTTCAAGATAGAAAATCTGGAGTTGTACACTCTTGTTGCAAATGTATTTGTTCTTGTGCATGCAAGTTTTCTAATGCATGGTATTCTTTTTTGCCTGACTTATATTCCCTCTTTCTTCAGCATTCGTTTACCTTTTCCCTGGTCCTGTAATCTTCTTAACTAGTATGCTTACTCTGGATGATTCTCATTGTCATTCCAAACTAAAGTGATGTGCTCAATATGGTGTTTCATATGAGCTGAGATGCTCAATTGATCAAGGGTATAGATTTACGCCTATTCTACCGAAGTTCCTGTGTTTTCAACACAATATTGGATGCCTATTTCTTAATTAAAAGCTATTATTAATTCCACCATTGGTCTAGTTTTCTTTTTCTCTTCAAACAATGGTGTTTAATTGTACTTCGATGAAGGCCTTTGCTTTTGTTGTTTGACCTTATATGGCACTTATTAATGAAACAACTTGCAGGTCTAGTATTGAGCTTGAGAAGAAAGGCTATGCAGAAAGTTATGAGCAGGGACAAGAAATGCAGAAGAATTTGATTTCAGTGGCTTCTGAAGTAGAGAAACTTCGAGCTGAGGTTGCTAATGCTGAGAAGAGGTCATGGGCTGCTGTTTCTTTAGGCAATCAAGGTACTACCTTATTTTGAGATTCATTTTTATCATTTAAACCTTTGTAGTCATAACCCAGTAAACACAACCCAAATTCTCAAATAGCTGTCATCTTGTGCAGTGTAAGAGCCTTAGTGTTGTGAAGTTTAAGATTGTATTCAGTAAGATGACATAATAAGTGAAGCTGGTTACCCAGCTCTTTCAGTCTGTGTATGTGGCATACTAGCATGTGTGCCATACTGAACGTGTCTTTCATCGTGCAGGTTATGTTGGAAGCTACGGGAATAACAAGGCCAATTATGCCACAAATCCTTACAATGCTGGATACAGTACGAATCAAGTACGTCTTCTGGCTTCCATACTTCTGTGGAACCTCCATCTCTTACATTTCTTAATCCCCATTTGAAACAGCTTCTCAAATCACTTCTATATACAGGCAAACACTGCTGATTCTGGTTCCCAGTATGTGCCTGGTGCAGTGCATGCTGCCTGGGGTGCGTATGACATTCAAAGAGCGTCTGGACGGAGATAAAATACCGATTTGCTTGCTGGTCTTGTCAATGAAGCTTAAACACAGGTTCGACAGAAACTTGGTGATTTTCGTATGATGAATGGTGATTGATCAGGTATGAATATGATGCTGAATATATTGTGCACAGCTAGATGGTTGGCACCAGGGTTTTAAGAGCATCTCCAGCAGATGCTGTAAAACTAGTGCTTTATAACCAGTTTTACAGATCCTGTAAAGTGCAAATTTAAAGATCTAGAGATCACTGCTCCAGCAGATGCTGTATAATAGCTACTTCATATTTGCTTCCCTTGTTGCGCCATTTCATTGAGCAGCTCGTTATCGTCCACCATGGCGAGCTACTCTGGAAGGCAGTAGACTGCAGGGTGGTCGTAGGCCTCTTTCCTCCTTTTCTCCGAGGCCGACGTGGGTCCTTGAGCTCCCCGTCTTCTTCTCCTGTCGAGGGTGCGGCATAGGGGCATGCTGCGGTGGCACATGAGGAGACACGACGAGTTTGTGTTGCCGGAGCGAGCACACTGCCGCAGCGGCTAGCTCCTTTTCGATTCAATCCCGTTCCATGATCTATGTCTCTTGCTGTTCTGATTGGCTTGATTTGGCTCGTGATCCATGTTCCGTTAAGCGGGAACGCTTCCGTTGCCATTGGCTGTGTGGCCAAAGTTCGTGAGCTGCAGACCTGCAGTTGCCAAGGCAGTCGTCGTCATCTTTGATTCTGGCCATAGAGACTTCGTCCGTCGCCGGTGTTGATGCCGGAAGAGGGGCGCGACGACCGGGTAAGGCAGGCGAAATTCGGCAGTCGGGCGGCGAGCCAATGCGCTTTGGCGGTGTGGAGGCGGTGGCGACTGGAGTGGCAGCTTGCTCCACGTGCGCCTGACGCTCGCCTCCGCCGGGTCTGCGCACGAGGAATTCTTCGTCTTCCACCGGGTCTGTGCGCACGGGACACGTCCTCGGAGCAGAGCAGATGAGCACGACGGCGTCGGACGCATCGGAGGCAGTTGCGCCGTCGGCCATGGCGTCGGAGGCCATGGCACCAGAGGCAGCTGTGAAGGTTTCAAACGGGTGCAGCTGGGGGAGGCGAGACCGATGCTTGCGACGGCATGGTGAGGTCGACATTTGGGTGGCCTCCGGTCGCCGCCCGTCGCTTGACATGGAACGATGTGGATACACCACCGTTTACAGGACGCCTCATGCTCTAAATATACAGCACGAAACTGCCTTTTTACAGGATCTGGAAAAAATTTTAAAGCACCGATCGCTTTTACAGCATCTGCTGGAGGGTGCTGGAGGGAGTTGGTGCTGTAAAAATGCAAATTTTACAGCACAAGGCTGTTTTACAGCATCTGCTGGAGATGCTCTAATAAACCCGGTTAACCGGTCCGGGCTGGTTGCACCAACCGACTGGTTATCCTGAAGCTACTACTGTTTAACTGACCGTTTTTCTGGCAGTTCATAACCGGTCGGTTCACCAATTATTGAAACCCTGGTTGGCACACAGATTTTATTGTAGCATTGCCTATTCCTATCAACCTTGCTGTGTATTAAAAAACACAGTTTCTGCGGCAGCTCAGTGGCTTGCTCAAGATAAATGTTGATTGATGGTTTTTTGGTCATGTGCCAACATACTGAATCGTGATCGGTCTGGTGTGAATGGTTGAGCTACATGCAATCATAAACAGCTCGATGTTGCAGCAGCCATGATAGGCGTTGACAGATTCATATTTTGCAGGGGATACTTGGAAGTTCGGACCAGAGAGCTGTGAGCCACCTGCGCATCATTGTCCCTTCTGTACTCACAGCAGTTCTTACCGCAGGCGTGGTCTCAGTGTGGCATGCAATGTAAGCCTCGTACCGGCCTATGATTATGAGGGGGATGGGGAATAGGTGACATTGTTTCCCAGCTGATTTACTGTATAATGTACAGTATTAATTTAGGTCTTGAGTTGAAGGTTTTGAGAAAAATCTACATGTTTTATGGTTGCCTGGCAACGTATAATCCATTTGTAAGACACTAATGAGTTCAATGTACTTAAGAGTTCTTTGATTGTGTCAAACACGGACATATTTTTAACACTAGATGACCGGTGACTAGAACTTTACCTACTACTCCCTCCGTTCCAAAATAATTGACGTTTTAGGTTTGGACACGAAAATTAAGGAGAAGTAAAAAAGGTAGATGCGCAAAAAACGAGGAGGTGAGAGATAGAGATGGAGATATATTAAAAAGAGAGAAAGTTGCATTAGAAAGTAAGAATGATAATTATTTTGGGACATTTGAAGTTGGCTAAAGTGTCAAATATTTTAGGACGGAGGAAGTATCAGTTTATTGGCCATCCAAATATAGTTTCTAAATCATGTTCAGATCACGTGTGAAATGAGCATTCTGAAATTCTTCAATGTGAATAGACAGGACACAACCCTGGTGCATGAACGACCAACAGATGATCAATGGCAAATATCATTACAATAAAATAGATTTAGTGAAAGGGTCTCTTTACACCGATGATGTTTATACAAACGAAAAGCAACATGTTCAGCACGGACACAAGCACGAGCAGATGGTCTATCTAAATTCTAGGCCATGACAAGAATTTAAGATATACAAGTAAAAACCGGTCATAAGTTACAGGTACAGCTCCCCCGATGGTAAGTCGAACCCAAGTGTGTCCCCGCAGCATGAAATGATATTTGCAATCAAGAAGCATCGCACCATTGGGATAAACAACCATTTATGACCTTAAGTTTGAGGGAAAACTTTATTCGGGGGGATATTTTCACGCCTCTCAACATAAGCTGCAGGAAACCACCCTGCCTTTCCTCTGCATTCTCCTTCGGCCCAACCGTTAGAAGCAATCTGGAGCAAGCACAAAGAAAATAAGCAACCATACAGAAAAATAGTATCGGCAATTAGATAGTTTCAATGTTTTTCTATTGGACAGGACAATTCAATTGATGTTGGCTCCACACTTCTATGGTTCGTTTCTTCAGTTATTACTGGAGTCATCAGTCCCTGCCTGTAGGCAGTCGCTGTTCACTAATCACTACTGCAAGAGGATAATGCATCTATTTACAAATTAATCATCTTTGACCAGATGATTTCTTATGATCGCATTCTGTAGGAGAGCATCTATTACAGTACTTTCAAAACTGAGATTCTTATGAGCACACTAACCTGACGAACAACAACATAATCACCGACAATTAAGCTCAGTTCCCTCTCAGTGGTGCCATTGAAGTTATGCACTGCCTGTAGCAACAAAAAGGATTGACAAATATAAAATAAAAATATGATGTAATTGTTATTTATAGCCAGTTACTCATAATTACCTCAGCAAGGAAGTACTGGGCTTTCTCAGCACGCTTATGAGAAGGAATAGTAGGTGGTGCAGATTCTCTCTTTTGCTTCTCGGAGGACATCTACAAAGAAAATATCAAAGTATTAGAAATGCATGATACTTTTGAAAAGTTGTCATAACAATCAAAGCAAAAGTGAAAACTCTACCTCAGCTTCAACGTCATCAAGTATAGCAGCTAACCTCAAATGGAACAACTTTTCTGCTTCTACCTTCAACAGTACAAATGGCCAAGGAAAAAATAACTGAATTTTCAGAAACCAATGCAAAGAAATGACCACATACTATAGGCAGGCAATCTCACCATGCCAACCAGCCGCTGAAGTGTTATCCGTTGCTGCTGAGATTCAACAGCAGCAAGTGCAGCTGCTGCTTCTTTTCCTAAGACAGCCATGCTTGCTTTGTGCTCTATCATTTTAGCTTCGGACTGCTGAAGTTTTGTAGTGTTCTCAGCAATTGGAGCTTCTCTTACCCGTGCTTTTCTTCTAGCAATTTCTGCAGACTATTGAACAAACAAGAACGATCAGGGCGCAAAGTAGTAGCAATAACTCGAAATGACTCACTTGCAAGGTGCTTGTGCGTACGAGGATCTCAGCTTCATGTCTCATCCGACTATAACGTTGTGCAAGACCACGAGCATCCTCAAGGGGCGTACCCATAGCCATTGTCCTCAATGGGTCTATGGTCTGAGATGGCAATAAACGGAACAATTTATCAAAATTAACCAATTTACCTCACATATACTGGTGCTCTTCTTTTCCAGTAATAATAGCATAGCTCCCTCCATCCAAAAATGATAATAAGCATATAAGGGAAAGAAAACATCCAAAATTGATAAATGCATAACATATGGGAACAAATGTATGCACATGCAGTGTTTAATTACTTGCTAATTGGGCAGGGAAGGAGACACACAGAGGAACCGATGCGGCTGTTCCTTCTTATTGGTTCATGCATTCAATATGCATGCATGCATGGCTAAACCGATGCAGAATAAATAGATTCGGATGGAAGTTCTACCTCCCCTTGGTATGGGTGATGAAAACAAATAAGTTGATCATTCTTGCAGGGAGTAGAGCGAGTGTTTAAGAATCTGAGCTCAATCTTGGACTGATATGGATTGTTCTATATCCATCCATTTTTCAAAATTACTCTGCTGTGTATAGTATATAGTGGAAGGACAGGCCTGACACAGTGGTTAAGTCACCCCACTTGTGCCAAGAGGTCCTGGGTTCGACGCAGCCTCTCAAGGGTAAGGCTTACCTCATATAATCCTCCCCCAGACCCCACCTAGAGTGGGACGGTGGGAGCTTACAGCACTGGGTCTGTCCTTTTTTTACTCTGCTGTGTATAGTGATTGATTCCATACAGAATCTACTAAAATTACATTGGAATGTAATGGATAAAACAAAATAATAAATACAGAAGCATATACAAAAGCATATGACATTTTACCAATGCTTGGATTATGGACTTTCAACATTTTTGTTTTATTGAAACTAATATTTTATTTATGACCTAAAAAAATAAATTACATCTATCTATGGAATCATCTAGGAACTTCAGGAAGTAAATATATGCTAGAAATAAGCTGTATTTAAGGGGTAGAATCGCTGAAACATATTCATCGTCCGTTAAAAAATCTATTTGATTCCATTACAATCAGTGTCCCTTCCGATGTGTTTGAAATTGTTGCAAGTTGTACCCTCCAAGATGTGTTTCCCATACCACCTAAATCCTCCTGCCCACCAAGTAGGCAACCAAATGAGATCTGAAACCCCACAACTAAATCTCCACTAGCTTACCTCCAACTAAACAGGACTTACATGGGAATCAAACTCAAATATCAATCAAAATTTACCTGAGAAGATAAAATCCTATTGAAATCTTCATACTCTTTCTCAACATTTCTCAAAGCACCCCCATATAACGATGCTGCTTTTGCAAGAGCTTCACCGCTTGCATTATTTTCACCTCCATATCTAAAGCAGTCCTCCGAAAATTTTGTCCCTGTGACCAAAACAAAGAACATCTGTTTTACTCACCACTTTACCAGATGTCATATTTGTATAAAGGTAGAAATAACATGCAGTGCCAAACAAAGAAATAAATGAATCGAGGACTGATTCAGCCTTGTTTAGACTCATGAGCTTTAAAGGTAACACAAAGAAATTTACTTCAAACATATTGATTTCTAATATTAATCTGGAACACGTGCCAAGTCCCATATAGGCCCATAACATGTTCCCATCAAGCCATCACTATTTATCAGAACCAAAAGGCAGCAAACAAAATAAACTTAGATCTTATTGATACATTAAACAATCATATCTTCATTCTTTGACTTTGGAAACTGGGATAATATTGTGAAAGGCATAACTGTATGTGACCTGGTCGATTTCACAAGTTAGCTGGCTGGTCATGTATTTGTTGGTGGTGTTTGTTTAAGGCATAGGAGGCATAAGATGCATCCTTGGGGATGCAATGCGGCTCGAACCTCTGAAACCGGATCCTCATTTTGGAATTTGGAATCTGGGAAAATATTGTGAAAGGCATAACTGTATGAACTGGATTGGTCCAATGCTTCTGATTTTACAAGTTAGCTGGTTGGTCATGTATTCAATGGAGTGGTGTTTGTTTAAGGCATTGAACACCTGAAATGCATGCAAGGTAGCTTCAACCTCAGAGCCAGATCCTCATTTCCAGGGAATATGCACCACCACTCCCACTGCTTTTGTCGAAGAATTTTGACCATATGCCCATGCACCACAACCAACCATTGGCAGGACCACACCAAGTTTTTCCTAGTTGTAAGTTGTAACTCTCTGGTACAGGTTTGATTGGATTATTGTTGGTTTTAAAGTGGTCCAGTTCTATATCCAATCCTCCAATAGAAAAACATGACCAAAACAAGGACTCAGTTCTACTTTACTTTACTTGAATCGCAGCTATGATATAGTTTTTCAAACTAGGCTAAAAGTACACTCAACAGCATAATGGTGACAACAATAGAAAAGTAAGACGATTCAAGCTCAATTCTGGAGGATAAACATTGTATCTTCTATTCTCAATAATGGCTCTGCTATGGGGAAAATGTAATAACAGACAACGAAATATCACAATAGTAGTTATCCTATCCCGTGAAGGAATCTCAGTCTGACAGGACAATCCTATCAGATATGAAGCACGTACCCACTTCAACATGCTTGGTTCCTATGGACACCAAGCCTTCAGCTGCCCTAACTATGTCCTTCTGGAAATCCTGTAAGCATGCATATCAGATGAGTTTAGTAATCACTATCATGGAACTCAACAAGTCATAAGCTCCCTTCGTTCTCAAATTGATGCCAATAGGACAACAAATCTAGCTCAAAATTGAACTAAAATTGTTGTCATAATGACAACAATTTGAAAACAGAGGGAGTACTGCAATTACAATATTCACTTCCGTATTCAGTAAATCAGGAAGACAAAACTGTTTAATACATCGACTACAAAAATATTATGTACGATCTACTACAGATGGCTAAATTTAATAATTCAATATTATAGCAAGGAATATCAATCAACTAAGGATTATACAACAAAGAAGATGAGCATAGTTATTGCAACACTAAATGTTTACCAGGTTTAAACATCACGTAGATAGCACTTATGGTTATTTGTAATTCTTCCATCCTTACCCTTCCAGAACGAGTAGAAGTATACAGTTTCTCAAGCTGTTGATGTCTCTGTAGTTCAACCTCATCAATTACAATGGAATCTGAGTGCTCATATCCAGTAGTACTGAACTGTTTTATAACAGCCTGAAAATTAAAACCACAAACATTTAGGCAAGAAAAGAAACAACTCAACGCACCAGTGGATGTTACATCCACTATATATATATATATATATATATATATATATATATATATATATATATATATATATATATATATATATATATATATATATATTAAAAAAACAGCAGAATGAGCTTATAAGGCTACAAGTGATGTAATCTCAAACTGTTCTAGTTTTCATATTTGCAATATGACAGTTGTTGCCTTAGTCATACTATAGAATACCCTTCTTCTTTTATATGCTTCAGTTTTATAAGCCTCCCTTTAGGCAACAAAGTAACAATATAGCAGGATAGTTGATATATGTGCTTCACAATATGGGTAAAGAAGAAAATTGCAACAATGCAAAAGGTTTAGTAAGAAATCACTTTCATACAGTTGTATGGAGCTTTTCTGTTGACATCAGTGTTAGAAAACATGATTGCAGCACCAAGCTGTCCAAGTACAAGAGAGAACTACAACGTTGGCATTGGGCTGTATAAACAGGAACTAAACATGGAATGCAGCCGAAACATGTTTCCCAAGAGGATTGTTATACTGAATCTTAAGTAATAGAAGGGGGCACATTTCAGATAACCACTTGCAGGGGTCAAACCAATGCATCACATACTTCAACAAACTAACTAACTACATAATCACATAATTTCTCGTAACCGGCTCTCGCATAAGTAAAAAGGGGCTTTCTAATACATACAGTGTGCACATTTATTACTATGGCCCAGGCCCTCAGCTGACACTAGAACTGCAAATACAAAACCTTGTCAAACATACCTACAGTCATTCAATAAAAATATTGTGACCACGGCAGCACTCTAGAGCTACAATGAACAGTTAAGCGTCCAAATTCGTAAGCTATTGTACAACAGAATACATAAACTTTCGCACACTCTAAACTAAAGGCATCTTTGGTGCCACGCCTCTCCATCCCCACAGCGGCACGGCTAGCAGATCCACGCAGTCCAATGACCCCAAATTCACAGCGAAACCCGGAGATCCAGCGAGAGGACAACCGCGAGAACCTAAAATGGACAGCAATCTCGCCGCATCCTGGCGCCCACGCCAACACAATTCGCAGCTAAATCACCGCACCCATATTCCATGACACCTAGCAAGAACACAGAATCGCAGCGAGGTAGTACAAGGGAAGAGTCGGGCGTGGGATCCTGACCTGCTGCTGCTTGGCGACCTGCTCCTTGAACCTGCTCGCCTGCTTCCGCAGCGCCTCCATCTCTTCCTCCCTCTCGCCCGCCCGCTCTGTTTCTCTCTGTCCCCCCAACTGCCACAAGCGCCCGCCGTCGCCTCTCTGACGGCGGCACGAACACGCTGCCGTTCCAAACGGTCAGGGCCGTCCGTCAGCCCGCCCTTAGAATCTAGACGTCACGCGGACATACCCGGCCCATGAGAGCCCATCTCAAGTCCACGCTCCGTTCCAAACTGAACTGATAAGTGGACCAGGCGAGCCCACTTAAGCCAGCACCCTTTCCTCCAGTCCTCCTCAACAACGGGCTTACGGTTATGGTTACGGACAGCTCGATTCAAAAATTTCTTTCCCCATCTCGCCATCTTCCATTCCAGTTCTCTGCATTCCCCGTCCCCCGCCGCTCCACTCTCACGCGAGCTAGAGCCCGTCGCAGTGGCGCGCGTTCAGCGATCGTCGCAGGGTTCAAGCTCGGTCTCCGTCGCGGGCCATGGTGATCCTGGACCGCACGCCTGCCGCCCCGGCCGTGGCACCGGGGGCCTCCTCCAGTCCGCTCCAGAAGTCCTCGCCTAGGGTTTCGCGGGAGGCGGCCTCGCCGCTCTGCGACCCCATCCTCCCGTACCTCAGGTACTCCCATGCCGAACCCCCTTAATCCGCCTCCGGGACTTCGATTTAGTTTCAGGCTTGTCCGAAACCTTGTGGATTTCGCCTCGTCTGTGGGTTTCGGTGAGAGGTTCCGTCACCCGTCTGTGCAGTTCGGCGTGCTTGTGCCCGTGGTTCAGCCGTCGATTGCTTAAGCTTGTGCAGTTTAGGTTGGTAATTTAGATTTTGTGGCTTGTATTGCTTGACTACCTGTGATGACCGACAAAAAGCGGCACACATTGTGTAACCAGTCATCCATCGCTTCTTCTTAATATATGATATGCAGCTTTCCTGCGTATTCTAGAAAAAAAAGAAAGAAAATGGCTCCACTTCGCTATGCATACCTACCATTTGGGATTAGATTGGGATGCAAATATATGTCTAATTTGAGCTCAAGTATAATGCGTATGAGGCATACTGGTGCGCAGTAAAAATTCGGATCTGATTTGGATATGCTAGCTCATCGTTATGTCAAGCTCTGTTCTACTTGTGTACATTCTGGACGGTCATCATGGTCACATTGGGTATTTGTGTGTAATTTATCAACTTATGAGTGGGATGCACTCTGTTGGTGTTCTTCCCAGTTGCTTAAGTTGGTTTCTTGGTTTCTATTCAGATCCATGAGAAAGGCCATGGATGAACTCGGGACAGGTCCACAATACAGCGAAGCTGGCCTAGATCGGCTTAAGCTTTACGTGACTGAATGCATTGAAAAATATGGGGATGACTACCAGTACTCTACTGATCCTCGCCTCCTAAAAATCTGGATCCTTTATGTAAGTGAAGTGATTTGTTCTTAAGGTCAATTCTTATTTTGCCCCTCCTGAATTGGTGATTTTCGTTTTTTTTGCTTACCCTTTTGTTGGTTGGTGTGTGATATTGTTGTTTTAGGCAGATGCAACTGGTGAATTCCCCAAGGTTTACAAGGACCTAGAGGAGAGGGGGTTGTTTATGGAGCACGCACTGCTCTATGAGTCGTATGCACTCTTTCTCTTCTCTAAGGGCCAAGTGTTGGAGGCTGATAAGGTGTATAGAATTGGTGTCTCCAGGTTAGTGTGTGTCAAAAATGTTCTCCACTCAATATTCACTTCTTTTAAGCAGATATAAGCTGTTGTTCTCATGTTTGATGTGATGGTGAATTATGGTCTGTGACTTAACCAGAAAAGCTGAGCCCCTGGATCATTTGAAGAAGAAGCACTTGGTGTTTTTGAAACATTTAGAGACTCTTATAGAAGAGGCAGAGGCGGATGCACAGGTATGGAAACCACATGATGTGATTGTATCGTTTCTAGCCTCTGAGCTGAACATCATGCTTTTGTAGCTGTGAAATATCTCATGATCTCGTATTTCTTGTAGCCATGGGTATGTTCTACATCATTTTTCTATCTCTCTCGAATAGTTGTTTGTTCCTTTTTGTAGCCCAAACCATCAAAAATCCAGAAGAAGGAACCTGCTATAGTAGATCCATGGTCTGAATCAACTATGAGCACTTTACTTCAGACAATTAATGGTGACCTTAAAAATTTCACTGTAAGTTATAGTTGCTACTTGCCAGCACATGGGGTTTTTCAATATTTTGCTTGACCCTTATCTTATAAGATTACACAAATACTTAAACAGGGCTACCATAAGAGCAACAAGGTCTACCCCGGACAGGTGTCCTTAACTTCTCCACAGAATGTTTTACGAAACAAGGTCATTGAGTTAGGTATAATTGTTAATATTATTTTCAGTATTAAACAAAATTTATGTACGTTTCTGCATCATATCCCTAGTTTTGTTACGTTATGATGAGTACTCTAAAGTTGTAATGAGTAAATAAAGTTTCTTGTATATATATTTCTTCTATCATTAAGTTCATTCATGTTGTATATAGATACTGCAAAATGTAATTACAATCATTTTGTTGTGCCAAGGTGGCAGAAAGTATCAAATCAAAGGATCAACTGGATCTGGTGCTTTTGCCAAAGTATATAAAGCAGCTGTTGATGGTAATGCGGAAGAACTGGTTGCTTTGAAGGTGAAATATGGTTTGATTGTCATACTGAAGCTTGCCTTTTGTATTTCTTTTCCACTATGAGACCCTGGTGCTTGTTTGCAGATTCAGCAGCCCCCATTTCCTTGGGAATTTTACATGTATCGCCAGCTTGATATGCGTATTTCTGAAATCGAGGTACAAATTTTCTGTTTAAGAACAGTCATGACACTTCCCTGAAATAATCATAATCGTGTTGTACATGATTTTACTCTCAGAGACCAAGCTTTGGATATACGCATGAAATGCACGTCTTCTCTGATGTCAGTGTGTTAATATGTGATTACCTGCACCATGGAACTCTTCTGGTAATTACTACATATAATCATATTTATGAAGAAATCCTTCCAAAATCAGCTCTTCGAAAATGGATTATCGCTACTGGTGGCAGTATGTAACTATAGCTAATCCATGTTGCCAAGATGTAACTCAAAACTTTTGCAGGATGTCATAAATTACCACTTGCTTGTAAACGTCAACCGGTGCATGGATGAAGTTCTGTGCATGTACTATACAGCAGAGATGCTGAACATGCTTGAGGCGCTGCACAGTGTTGGCATTATTCATGGTGATTTCAAGCCTGACAATATCCTTGTTCGCTACCCAAGGTAATGGATCTACTTCTATCTCCAGTTTCCTCCTTTTATTTGGTGATTAATGGTTAAAATGCAAATTTTCAAACATCAAATCTATAATGTCAGAAATTGCTATTCTACTTCTGAACTGTTTTTTTTGGACGTATCCTGCACCTTGTTTGTCAGGATGATGTTTAGTTCTGAGTTCTGCAACCATCTGCAATGATACTAGTCCAGAGCTTGGTGTTTTTTCTTTCTTGGTAAGAAATGTGAAATGTGTTTGTGTGAATAATTGAGATGTTTGGTTACAAAAGCAGCAGTTGATAACTGGTCAACTTGCTGGTCCCAACGTGTTGGGTTGGTGGGTGCAAAAATCTTTGCTGATATACTACGATATGTTCATTTCTCACCAACAGCACTGGAAATCTGCATTTTGATTATCCTAGCTTTTACTGATCAGCTGATGTGCATGTTCTGATCTCCTTGTTATTATATGCAAGAATAGGACCCACAAGCTAGTATGTACTTAAAGTAAGTTCTTCAGTTTATAAATAAGATTTTAACCAATGTCAACCCAGAACAATACTCCCAATACATCCATGATTGTTGCGTGGAAATAATGCTGAATATTTGTAGTCTAGTAGTCGACCTTTTACACCATGTTTTTATTTGAAATGTAGTCTGTGCCATAGTTATGTGATATGCACTGTTGACTAATCTGTATCACGCATCTACTTTTGGAATCATAAAGTGAAGAAATCACAGAGGAGACTTTCAGAACTGAAATAAGAACTGAGAAGAATCAGGTTTGTCCATCGTAACACGCTGGGTAACTTGGGTTTGAGGCATCAGATATTGGAGCCTTGCTTATGAAATCTGCATTCCAGGGGCTCTGCCTTGTCGACTGGGGCCGTGGCATTGATCTGAAGCTTTTTCCGACTGGCACGGAGTTCCGTGGAGATTCTGGAACATCAGGATTCAGCTGTGTTGAGATGCAGGAAGAGAGGCACTGGGCGTATCAAGTCTGTATAACCTGTTCCTTCCTCAGATATTATAAACGATTATTACGGAATCTGTTTACCTGATATACGTTCAATTACTAAATCGTTCTCTTTTGCGTGTAATAGGTGGACACGTACGGCCTCTGCGTCATCGCGCATATGATGCTGCACGGGACGGGCATGAGCATCGAGAAGGCGCCCGGATCAGGCCGTGGAGGCTACGAATACAAGCCGAAAGTGCCGTTTAAGAGGTGAGTGCGATTGAGTACTGGAACTGACGGTCTCGTTTGTGCGTCCTGTCAGCAACGAGACTCATGTCGTCCGTCCAATCGCAGGTACTGGAACGTGGATCTGTGGAAGAGCCTCTTCTCCACGCTGCTGAATGCGCCGTCCTGCGGGAGCGACGTGTCCGCGCTCCGGAGCCTGCGCGCGTCGTTCCGCCAACAACTGTGCGGCAATAGGCAGCTCATCGGCAAGCTGAACCAGCAGCTGACGAAGCAGAAGGCAGGCCTCTGCTCGTCCTGAGCTGAGGTGCGCTGCGCCGCGTCGATCAGTCGGTCCCCTTGGAGTTGGCGGGACTGCGTGTTGTTGTGCTAACCCGGTTCCCCGTGCGCTGCTCGTGCATGTAATTCTCATCTCATCCATGTATTTATATATCTGACACAGACGGAAAACCTTTGTAACGTGGGTAGGTTGTGTTTAAGGGCAGATACAATAGTACAGGTAGGCAGTTTTATAGATTGTCTCATGCATTAATACATAGTATTTTTGATGTGGAAAAGAGAGTGATGAGAGAAAGAGGTGGTTGTTTCGTATAACAACAATCTAATGCGTTAAAATTTAGGAGTATGAGATGATTTTTACATCATTATACGTGTTCTAGTAGTCTTTTATCTTATAAATATTACTTTTTACATCTATAAATTAAGAAGTCATATAATTAATAGGAGATAACTAATAAGATTATTCATTATATAAATTGTCTTATAACCTATCTTAATATTATGTGTAATGTATAAGATAATTTTATTGTACTTGCGCTAAGGGCAGGTATAATGTTACATGTAGGTAGTCTCATAGATCGTCTCATGCATTACCACATAGGATTTTTGATGATGTGGAAGACAGAGAGGATGGTGAGAGAAAAAGGTGGTTGTTTCACGTAGCAACCACCTCATGCGCTTAAATTTAGGAGTATAAGACGGCTCTTACACCATTGTACGAGTTCTAGTAGTCTTTTAATCTATAAATATTTCTTTTTATATCCACAAATTAAGGAGACATATAATTAATAGAAGATAACTAATAAGAGCATTCATTATATAAGCCGTCTTATAATCTGTCTTAAGATTACGTGACATGTATGAGACGACCTATGAGACAACACTATTGTACTTGCCCTAAGGCTATTTGCGATAATGCACCCCTGCTGGTTGGTTTCCAGTTTGGGATTCGCCGCGAGAAGCGGATGAGAAGTCGCTGTAACGGATCGACATTTGGGAATGGTAACGGCGCCGTCGCTTTTCTCTTCACGGCGCGCCCTCTAGTGTGCGAGACGTTGCGTGCCCGACGACGATCGCAGGAGGCAAGGCTAAGCGACGGGGCGCGTGTCGTGCCGTTCCCGTGGCTCGTTTTTCACTTTTGTCATTTCTGCGTCCGTGCGTAGCAGGAATGGAAAGGTTGCGCGTAGGCCCCGGAGTGTTGATTGGGCTTTGGCTCTCCGTTGTGAGCCGAGGATCATCTCGTGCAGGGCCTAGCCCAGGCCGGAGGGCGTCTGAAGCCCGTGTGATGGTTAACGAGACCGAGATCGGAATTCTGTACTTTGATGTTAGCAGCACGCTGCAGGGAGGGAGCACAGCGAAGAACTTGCAGAGGAAGAAGAGGAAACTTGGGGAGGAGGAAGACAGACTGTTACGACAAGTTTAGATTACAATGCGTAGTTCTCACCCTCGCTCTCCTTCTGTATTTAACGATAAGACAACCTAACACTTCACCCATTCTGGCCCAATGACATAGCTATTGGGCTTACGAGTACGAGTTCTCAGCCCGCGAAGCAAAGACGGGTTCGTCCCTTCTGTTTCCACAGCAGTAGTAGCGCATGGCGAGGTAGAGGCGCTAACATCTCCCCCTTCTTTGAATCCTGCTTGACCCCAAGCAGGAGCCCGTAGAAACCGCTGATGAAGAGCTTCCAGGTCCTCCCAGGATGCCAGCGTTGCCGGACGGCCAGACCATTTGATCAAAGCTTGTTGCACTGAATTGACACCACGGGCCACCATACGCCTACGTAGAATCAATTCGGGGACCTGTGGAACCAAGATTTTGTCAGGAATTACTGGAGTTACCTGATTAGTATCCCCTACTGCTTGCTTTAGCTGAGACACGTGGAACACATGATGAATTGCTGAAGATTCAGGCAACTGCAATTTGTACGTCACCGAACCGATCTTGTCCAAAATTGGAACTGGTCCAAAGAACTTGAAGGCCAATTTTTGGTTTGAAGGAGGAGCCAGAGAGGATTGTATAGACGGCTGGAGCTTCACATAGACCAAGTCACCAACGTTAAAATGGTGTTCTGATATGTTTTGATCCGCCTACTTCTTCATACGTTCTTTAGCCCTCAGTAGGTGTTGGTGAACCAGCTTGTGCATGACCTGCTTCTCTTGCATGAATGACGACAAGTCGGAATGGTTGTAAGAATCCTCAGCCAATATTCCAAAATGTTTAGGCTTGTAGCCATACAGAGCCTCAAATGGAGTAGTACCTATTGCTGAATGGTGACTTGTGTTATACCAATACTCACACAGAGGTAACCAATGGCTCCATTTAGTGGGACAAGCTTGAACAAAGCAGCGGAGAAACGTTTCCATACATTGATTCACTCGCTCCGTCTGCCCATCCGTTTGCGGATGGTAGGCTGAACTCATGTTAAGCTGCACATCAGCCAGTTTGAACAACTCCTGCCACAGGTGGCTAGTGGAAATCTTGTCACGGTCAGAGATGATAGAGTTAGGGAGTCCATGTAGTCTGTACACATGGCTGGTGTAGGCCTTAGCAACGGACAATGCAGTGAAGGGATGAGCCAAGGCAATAAAGTGGGCGTACTTAGTGAAGGTGTCAACTACCACCAACACGCAATTAACATTACCAGACTTGGGCAGCCCTTCCACAAAATCAAGTGATACAACCTGCCAAGCTGTAGTCGGAACCGGTAAAGGCTGTAACAGACCCGGGAGTTTGGCTCTGTCAGGTTTGGCCTATTGGCAAATGGCACAAGCTCTGACAAAATTGTGCACAAAGGTCTTCATCCCTTCCCAAGCGAATAATTGCTTGAGCTTCCTCAAGGTCACTGGTATACTAGAATGTCCACCAATAGCAGAGGAATGCAGGGCTGCGGTAATCTGCTTCAGAAGTGAGGGCTCATTACCCACCCAAATCCTGCCTTTGTACCTAATAATTCCATCCACCAGCGTAAAGTTCTTGGCACAAGTAGGACTCACAATTAACTTAGTTAGGAGAGCAGCAGAATAGTAATCGTGAGCATAGCTAGCTAACACTGCTTTCAACCACTATGGGGAAGCAGAAGACATGACAACACATTCAGATTCATGGGAAGCCTTCCTAGATAATGCATCTGCCACTCGATTTTCAGCCCCTTTCCTGTATACAATTTGATACTGCAAACCCAATAGTTTAGTGAAAACTTTCTGTTGCTAGTGGGTGTTCAATCTTTGTTCATTGAGGTGGGACAAGCTTCTCTAGTTTGTTAAAATGGTAAACTCACTATGTTGCAAGTATGGGCACCAATGATCAACAACAATCAATATGACCAAGTACTCTTTCTCATATGTAGATAAGCCCCTAGTCTTTGGACCCAATGCCTTGCTGATGAATGCTATAGGGTGCCCATCCTGCATCAACACTGCTCCCACTCCCATATCACTAGCATCAGTTTCCACAAGGAATTTCTTAGAGAAATTAGGAAGAGCTAATACAGGGGCCTGAGCCAGAGAGTTTTTGATGGTATCAAAAGCTGTTTGGTGCTCACCAGTCCACACAAACATCATATTTTTCTTAAGCAGATTAGTCAGGGGCTTGCATATCACCCCAAAATGCCTGACAAATTTCCTGTAATATTCTACCAGGCCCAAAAAACTTCTCAGTTCTTTCACATTGGAAGGGGGTTCCCAAGAAGTGATAGCTGACACTTTGCTAGGATTAGTGGAGATACCAGCTTCACTTATAACATATCCTAGGTAAGAAACTTGCCTTTGGGCAAAGCTACACTTAGATAACTTAACTTTCCAACCATCTTGTAAGAGTAACTTAAGTACCTGCTCAACTAAGAAAACATGCTCTTCAAAAGTGGCACTGTAAATCAGAATGTCATCAAAAAATACAAGGACTCCTTTCCTGAGCAGAGGAGCTAAGGTACCATTCATGGCCCCTTGAAAAGTAGCAGGAGCTCCAGTCATGCCAAATGCCATGATCTTAAACTCATAATGCCCACTATGTGTTTGGAATGCAGTCTTGTATCTATCCTCTTCTTTCAATAGAATCTGATGGAACCCAGCCAATAGATCCAAACTAGAGAACCAACTGGCCCCTTATAATTCATCCAAAAATTCATCAATTATAGACATAGGATATTTCCCCTTAACAGTCATTGCATTTAGATGTCAAAAATCAATACAAAATCTATATGTGTGGTCCTTTTTCCTGACAAGCAACACAGGAGAAGAGAAGGCACTTGAGCTTTCCTGAATAAGACCCTTCTGAAGCATATCAGCAACTTGTTTTTCGATTTCATCTTTGATTACTGGGGCATATCGATATAGTCTGATATTTACTGGTCGAGCACCCTCCATCAGTGGTATGGCATGGTCACACTTCCTAGATGGAGGCAGAGCTTGAGGTGGTGTAAACACAGAACTGAACTCTTGAGTACCTCAAGTAACTCTACTGGCAGAGAATTATCAAAGACAGGAGTAACAACTTCATCCATTAGCATAAGCTGCAAAATAGGGTCACTGGGACTGTCAGGAACAAACCCAAACAAGGTGACATTAGACTGTCTGTAGGGGATGGTCATCCATTTCTCTCTCCAGTGAACCTTCATGGGGCTAAATTTCTCCAACCAATCCATTCCGATGATAACATCAAAGTAAGATAGAGCAATCACACGCAAGTCCGAGGTGAATGAATAAGATTGTACCATCCAAGAGGCTGAAGGTAAGATGGCATCACTAGTCATAATGTCACCATTGGCTACCTTCACTAAGGTGTGATGAGGAGATTGTTGAATGCCACACAATTGTTCTGCCAAAGATGCACTGATGAATGAGTGTGAGCTGCCCGAGTCGACTAGAATAATAACCAGGTGTCCTTGCAACTCTCCCAAGAATCTCATTGTCCGTGGACCTTCAGTGCCTGAAACAGCTGCCATGGAAACAACCATGTGGAGCTCGGCTGAAGATTGCAAATCATCAGAGGAAGAAAGCTTTGGCTCCTCAACCTGAAACAAATCCAACATCTCTTGTAGGGTGTGCAATTGGGCCGTTGAACAGCGATGACCGCGCACATACTTTTGGGCACACCGTTCACACAAGCCATGAGAACACCGATGCGCGAGCAATGCAGCCCATTTATCATCAGACGACTGGGGGCGAGAAAAATCCCTATTCTTCTTGTCCTCAGGAACATGCGTGGTCGGCGGCTTGTCCACTTTGGGAGGTAGGGGCAGAGGATAACGAACCTGTTGCTTGACAGCACTGAAAGAATCCTACCTCCTGCCTTGCTTACGCCATGGCTCAGCCACCTCATCCTGCAATTAAGCAAGAACGAAAGCAGTATCCAGATCGGGAGGGCGCTAAACCAAAACTGCGGATTTCACATCATCACGTAGTCCATCAACAAAGCACAAGGTATAGTAAAGAGGATCAGCTCTGTTGTCATACAGAGCTAATTGGTCCACTAGTTGAGCAAACTGATCAATATACTCAGATATAGTGCCATCTGCTTAATGTGAAAGAGTTGACGAATTAAACACTCATGCTTGTCTCTACCAAACCTATCCACCACCAATTTGGAAAATTCGGGCCAAGAGATAGACTTAAGACGGCGTTCCACTGATTGAAGCCAACGTGCGGCAGCATCAGTGAAATGCATGGAAGCTAGCTTGATCCACATGGACGGATCGAGATCATACATCTGAAAGTAGTCTTCACAACGACTGATCCAGAGCTTAGGGGTACTACCATCAAAACTAGGGAAATGCATCTTAGGTAAATGACCACAGTGAACATATGAATGAGTGCCAGCATCTCGATATTCAGGTGATGTTTGAGGAAAACTGAATGAACGCTGGAACTTAAGTGGGTTCAAGTCATTCATACCATTGTGTGGGAGTTGGGTTTGGACAAAGGCTTGTCCAAAGCCAGACTCCCCGCGATCATGTTCGATGTGGTGTCCATCAGGGCCGTCGGCCTTGTGTCCGACAAGTGGGCGCGCGGAGGCCGACCCGTGGTCGTCGAGGATGCCGGCCGCAGAGTAGGAGTTGGTGTCGCGTAGATCTTGATCCCAGAACTTCTAGAGCTTGGAGATCTCGAGCTTGATGCCATCGACCCCCGATCTCATGGAATCGACCGAAGACTCGATGTGAGGACACCATGCCTCGAACGCTGCTGCTGCAGATTCAAGGGCCGCCACACGGGTTCCCGTCGCTGCCTCGACCTGGTCCAACCTCTCCATAGTGGTAGACTCGAAGGCTGTGACAGCCGATTCGAGCGAGGCGAGGTTGGTGGTCAGTGCTACATCGACCTTCGCCTAGAACTTGGTGTCGTCGGCGGACGAAGTAGTGGACGCTGACTTCTTGAGGACTCCGAACGGGCTTCCCACTTCGCATCTTGAGCGGAGAAACGCTTGTCGAGCTTGGTGATGAAGGACTTCATCGGCGCCTCCAACACAAGCTTCAGGTTAGGATCTATCGCACCGGACATCTTCGCACGTCGGGTGTAGTGATGAAACTCCTCCAGATCCAAGGATCGGTGTCTTTGATATCACTTGTTAGCAGCATGCTACGGGGAGGGAGCACAACGAAGAACTTGTAGAGGAAGAAGAGGAAACTTGGGGAGGAGGAAGACAGACTGTTATGACAAGTTTAGATTACAATGCATAGTTTTCACCCTTGCTCTCCTTCCATATTTAACGATAAGACAACCTAACACTTCACCCATTCTGGCCCAACAACATGGCTATTGGGCTTACGAGTACGAGCTCTCGGCCCACAAAGCAAAGACGGGTTTGTCCCTTCCGTTTCCATAGCAGTAGTAGCACCTGGCGAGGTAGAGGTGCTAACATTTGAGGACAATTTCTGATCTCTGAACTTTGACCGTATTTCCGTTAGTGGCAAGAGTTTCCAAGACGCCTAGATGATCCACTTTCTTGGTTCATCCTCTTGTAGAAAGAGTGCAGTGGTTGTCTTTGATAAGATACATACGGATTGTGAAGAATAGATGAAACGTGCATTTTAGGAGCCACGATTTCATGTTAATATATAGTCATGAAGACTTGATGTACAAGGCAAATTACAACAGATAGATAGAATCAAATTCTATCTCTAACTAACTAACATGTAACCAACACGGTTTCTATACGTGATCTCATATGATCAACTATATCTCTAATTACTTTCAACAACCCCATTCAATCACGACTGATCCAAGTTGAGATTGTATCTAAAATCATATAACTTGCGAATCGACAACAGTTTGATAAACCCATGACAACCTGATCTCCAGAAGCTATGAACTTGATCTCTAATAACTTGTTAGCAACTCTGTCACGTATAAAATGATAATCAACCTCGACATGTTTCATACGTGCATGAAAAACTGGATTGACAGTTAAATATGTAGCACCTAAATTGTCACACCACAAGCATGGTAGTCTTGACTGCTGAAAGGATCGAGTGACCGAGAGGGGGGGGGGGGGGGGATCGGGAACTCACAATATGTACCAAATTCACCAATTCCTAAAATCTCACACTCAAGCAACTTCTAAGCAATTCTAGTGGTGATCACACTAACAAGATGATAATCATATGAAAGGAATAACGACATAAGCATACTAGTGGATCACACAAGACAATATAACTCCTATGCAAGCTAGTAATCAAAGACACGCGGAAGTAAACAACAAGCTAGCAAAGGCGCCTACTCATGCAAAGCTACAAGATCATCAACAAGAACAAGGTAAGCACACAAGCATGAGTAGCATAGGATGTAAATGCGGAATGTGAAGCATGATAGTAAGGAGTAAGGGTAAGAGATGACTCATGATATTTTTCTTGAGGTCTCGGAAGTACGGTGCCTTCCCCTACTCCTCGTTGGACCACTCTCGCCGGAGTATCAGTTCCTCCCGCTACCAAGTGGAGTTCTCACACACGAGCCCACAATCACTTCCAGAGTGAAGACACAGTGCGCCACCGCTGTCACCAAGGCACAAGCTCCCCTCCCTCGAGAACTTTCCAGACTCTTGAGCCGACACGGGCGCTCACTATCGATGCCCCTTTCAACGGCGGGCTCAAACCGTATACAAACATGTGACGGCCTTTATAACCAATCACGATAGGCTCAATCACTGACACCTAACCTGTCTTGGTCTCACCATAGACTAAGAGTAATAACCTGGATCACACTCTCAAGGACACCCTAGCCTTAGAAGTGGATAGATGCTCAAGTTACTTTCTGATGTGAATAAGGGTTCCCGATCTTCCGAAAGGTTCTTGGTAAGTTGATTTGGTCGAAGGCGACACACAAATCGATCCAGCTTCAGAACAGCACGTTCTAAACCCCGCAATCGCAGCACGACGTCTCCTCTAGTTATCAACCGTCCAAAGACGATTGACCTCGCCGAGAAGGCTAATCCCTGCCTACGAATCAAGAACACAAGCAAGAACAACGAAGAATGCAACACAATTGCAGATGTATGATTAAACTCTCGAAGTTGGGGTCTCACAAATCGATGAACGGCGAAACTGTTTATGAACAGAATTGATCTAAGCAAAACCCAAACCCTAATGAAGAGGCGGCGGCTGTATATGAGGACCCTAGGGTCATGCAAGACCCCCTGGACGCAGCCCTAAGTGGGCTCAACTCCATACATGGCCCAAAGACCGATTACGGTGTTGCAGCACCAGGACAGATTCTGGAAGTCGAATTGTTTTGGCGATTGCTGACGGCTTGGGATGAATTTTGATATGGGACCAGTTGGGTTGGAAAGGGCTTTTCGTCATCTTTCCAGGCATATATAGAACGTCCAAATCCGAGTCTGTATGCGTCCTGGGCATCCGTTTTAGTGCAGACTGGTCCTGGGCTCCGAAACAGACTCGAAGTCGGTTTTGATTGGGCCTCCACCTTGGCTTGGACGTCCTTGCTGGCCCATCACGTCTCCAATCACCTCCCCAGCTATCTCATTATCATCTCCATGGTTTCTAACAACAATTAATTCATTAGGTAGCAATCTATTCTTAAAATCACATAAAGGAATCATTAGGAACAAGCTCACCCGTAAATTCAGTTGTCGCGCATGAACTTGTATTTTGGTTGGCGGAGTGCTGGGTGTATCCATAAGGGTGATGTCCTCATCATTCTCCCCCTTTTGAATTAGAGTCGTCCTCGACTCGAGCTCATCTCTTTCTCCCATGTATGGTCTCAAATCTGAAATATTAATTGTGGAACTATTCCCAAACTTGGGATGCAACTCATATTTATATGCATTATGAAATTTGTCATCACAATGAGAATCTACAGTAGAAGGCATTCCGTGCAAATTAATAATCTCTTTGAAAACTTGGTCAGCAATATGAGCATCATTCTCACTCTTATCACAAGGTAGATAATATTTGATCTTAAAAACACTAGAAAAACATGACATGACATGGTAATTGTTATTGCAGTTTTCTAGTTTATCATTTGGTTATACAACACAAGGAGTATTCATGTTTGAGCAAATATAAACTTTATGCACCATAAATACACCTCTATGATCATAGTTTCCTATAGCATAAAATTTGTTTCTTGTTAGTAAAGGCAATTCAGTTTGAGAAAAGATTTGCTTCTCCACGGTATTTAGATCACAAAGAACATCAAATTCAATATAACCCAAAGTATTTAGAGAAGACAATAATTTCTGCTCATTCTTTTCACATGTTATTAAAATCAAATGTTTTATTTCAGCACTAGTAGGTGAATCATAAGCAAAAACATCAATCTTGTTCATTTGTTGTGGCAAAGGTATAAGTGCAGTGGCATACAACTCCTCTTTATCACAAGGATCAGTAGATAAATCAACTTGTGGCAAAGGCAAATCAAGACAAGGTTCCAATACAACAAGATTGTTGGAACAATTCATCACATCAAGAAAGCTCTTACCTGAAACAACAACATGTTCTTCATATTTCACACTATCCTCTTCTTTGTGTAGAACCTGAAATGTATTAGTTGCAACAAGAGGCAAGAAAATATGTTCATCATCTAATTCAGATTTTGATGTAAGTG
Organism: Eleusine indica; assembly: GCA_030378355.1. Taxonomy (NCBI): domain Eukaryota; kingdom Viridiplantae; phylum Streptophyta; class Magnoliopsida; order Poales; family Poaceae; genus Eleusine; species Eleusine indica. Next base: position 36,574,459 of record CM059500.1, read on the forward strand.
TTACAACATTTGAAGTAGTCCATTCTTTCCTAAATGGTTCATTCTTTCTTCTCTCAAATCTTGGTTGATCCTCTTCTAAAATTTCAGCAGCAGACATAGGTTTAAGAGTAACTCTTCTACCATTGTATTTAAATGAATAGGTATTAGCAATGGTATTGTGCAAAGCATTATTTGTAGAAATCCAAGGCTTACTCAATAACAAATGACACGCTTGCATAGGCACTATATCAAAATCTGCATAATCCTTATAAGAACCAATAAAAAATTCAATACGTGTAATTTTATCTACCTTTATCTTACCACAAGAATTTACCCATTGGATATAGTATGGACACGGGTGTGGCTGTGTGGTCAAGCCGAGCTTCTCGATCAATTCCAAGCTTGCGATGTTGTTGCTACTCTCTCCATCAATGATGACACGACAACGTCGATCCTTCACAACAAAGTGAGTCTGAAACAAGTTGTTCATTTGATTTTGCTCTACCTTCTCCATTTGAGAACTAAACACTCGTTGTGCTACAACACTTGTATCAACCTCATTTGACACCATCGACTCATCACCATCGGTGTTATAACCTGTCATTGTTAATAGAAAACAAGAAAACACACAAGAGTATATTTTCCTATCACCACTGTTTGATCACGGTGGAAACTCTCAACAAGCAAATGAAAGCACCTAACTGAGTTCTTACAAGATTCTTAGTAGCAAAACAGAGGATACCTTGGAGAGTGTGATCCGACGATTGCGAGGGTCCAAAGTTCTGTGCCTATTCAGAAGGATATTTGTGGAGCTAGGTAGGCAATTTATAGTAGCAAGGATTAGCAAAGTTTCAATTCAGAAATTGCAAAACTGAATAATAGTCCCAAGCTAGTCTATGTCACTGGCCTAAACTTGTCTCGGACCTAGTTCAAGCAAGCAAGCAAATGGCTCAACAAAGGACATAAAGGCTGCAAGCAATTCTGAATTTTTTTCTCTTCTCCTTTCGTTTTTTTTCTTTTGTTGTAGGTGCGGCTTTTTTTTCTTATTTTTTTTCAGCACCTCTTTGCCTTTTACTTCTTTCATGATTTTTTTGACATAGAACTGCAGCAAGAGTTGCAAACTTTATAGCACAAAAAAAAAACCTAAACTTTCTTTTTTGCACTCTTTACGTAAGGAATAGATGTACATGTAGAACTGAACCGACAATTCTCATATGCAACAACGGGCAGCAATCTCTTGACTCAAGGAACAACGTGCAACAGAAAACACTCTAAGTTTCTTTTGCACACAAAAAATAGAAGGCTAGATGTTAAATAAATATTTAGTGCAAATAATTCCAGCAGTACTATTCTCTCAATGTGTGCAACAATCTGATTTTTTTTTCTTGATTGTCTATGAACAAGGACACACACGACTCAAACAAGACCAAAGAACAAGTACTAGACCAATAACACAACGACCTTGTAGGGACTAAAATTCAGAGAAGCAAACTAAACTGAAAATTGCAAGGCACAAGGGGGGTGTAGGACAGCGGAAACACGACGAACAAATATTTTTGTAGGGCAATTTTCTGGACTCTAGGATTGAACAAAATAACAAGGATAACGGCGAACCTAATGGTGTACCTGAAGCTCTGATTACCACTTGATGTGAACAAGTGTTCCCAATCTTCCGAAAGGTTCTTGGTAAGTTGATTTGGTCGGAGGCGACACACAAATCGATCCGGCTTCAGAACAGCACGTTCTAAACCCCGCAATCGCAGCACGACGTCTCCTCTGGTTATCAACCGTCCAAAGACGATTGACCTCGCCGAGAAGGCTAATCCCTGCCTGCGAATCAAGAACACAAGCAAGAACAACGAAGAATGCAACACAATTGCAGATGTATGATTAAACTCTCGAAGTTGGGGTCTCATAAACCGATGAACGACAAAACTGTTTATGAACAGAATTGATCTAAGCAAAACCCAAACCCTAATGAAGAGGCGGCGGCTGTATATGAGGACCCTAGGGTCATGCAAGACCCCCTGGACGCAGCCCTAAGTGGGCTCAACTCCATACATGGCCCAAAGACCGATTACGGTGTTGCAGCACCAGGACAGATTCTGGAAGTCGAATTGTTTCGGTGATTGCTGACGGCTTGGGATGAATTTTGACATGGGACCAGTTGGGTTGGAAAGGGCTTTTCGTTATCTTTCCAGGCATATATAGAACGTCCAAATCCGAGTCCGTATGCGTCCTGGGCATCCGTTTTAGTGCAGACTGGTCCTGGGCTCCGAAACAGACTCGAAGTCGGTTTTGATTGGGCCTCCACCTTGGCTTGGACGTCCTTGCTGGCCCATCACGTCTCCAATCACCTCCCCAGCTATCTCATTATCATCTCCATGGTTTCTAACAACAATTAATTCATTAGGTAGCAATCTATTCTTAAAATCACATAAAGGAATCATTAGGAACAAGCTCACCCGTAAATTCAGTTGTCGCGCATGAACTTGTATTTTGGTTGGCGGAGTGCTGGGTGTATCCATAAGGGTGATGTCCTCATCATTCTCCCCCTTTTGAATTAGAGTCGTCCTCGACTCGAGCTCATCTCTTTCTCCCATGTATGGTCTCAAATCTGAAATATTAATTGTGGAACTATTCCCAAACTTGGGATGCAACTCATATTTATATGCATTATGAAATTTGTCATCACAATGAGAATCTACAGTAGAAGGCATTCCGTGCAAATTAATAATCTCTTTGAAAACTTGGTCAGCAATATGAGCATCATTCTCACTCTTATCACAAGGTAGATAATATTTGATCTTAAAAACACTAGAAAAACATGACATGACATGGTAATTGTTATTGTAGTTTTCTAGTTCATCATTTGGTTATACAACACAAGGAGTATTCATGTTTGAGCAAATATAAACTTTATGCACCATAAATACACCTCTATGATCATAGTTTCCTATAGCAAAGCTATTGCACCATAAATACACCTCTATGATCATAGTTTCCTATGCAGACCGTACAGTTTGGTCTTCACCGCTCCTTCTCCAAACAAAGCTATTGCAGCCACTTCCTCGTCTGTCCAGAATTTCTTCCTACAGACCGTACAGTTCGGTCTACAGACCGTACAATCCGGTCTGTACAAATTCTACTCCAACAGATTTCCTTGTGGCCAACTTCTCCTCTGTTCTGGAATCCTCACTAATGACCGGACCATCCAGTCTCTAGCACCTCTCTGTCCGGTCTTCATCTGCAGAAGTTGAAACTCCTCGTCTTCGCTTGACTTTGTTTCCCGGCTTCTTCTAACAGCTCCTTGGCTTCTCCACTTCCACCTAGTACCTGTGATTTCACTGAGCATTGTTGACGGTCGTTAAATACCAATTTCGACCGTCAATATTCCTATGAAAGTAGGAAAACTTAGCATTTCATACTTGCATATTAGTTAGAAATAATAAGATTCCACTTGTCCTTGGAGATTTTTGTGCATGCAGTGATTTGATATTAAAGAAGTGGAGAAATGGAGCATAATCTGAGGAAACAACATTTCAGCCAATGGGGCGGTGCCAACTAGACTTCCCTCAGATTGCATACGTGGCTACGCAGGATTCCTTTGGAGAACACCGACTTAAATCAGAAGAGGACCCACCTGTCAGCCACCACAAGAAAACACAGGACCAACGGGCCCAGAGGCAGGTCGGCCGACCTAGTCTTGAGGCATTTTCGACTGGGCCTCCACGTGGTGCTTCCTCAGTGAATTCCTGAAGTCGGTGCATGGCGGTTTTGTGTCGGTTACTCTCCAGTACCGACTTATGGACCGTATAAATAGAAGGGGAGAGCTCCACTCCAACACACACACTCAAAAGTTATTCATTTCCCTCTTTTACTTAGTAATTTCCTAGTCCTAGTGGAGTTTAGTGTAAGAGGAGCCTTGCTTAAGTCTCCAAGTCATAGGAGTATTGGTATGACTCTTGTACCTTTTCCTTTATTATTTTATATTATGACTTTGTTCTATTCAATTAATATAATTCTTTCATATAGTTATGCTTATGATATGTGTTTCTTGTTTGGTTATATATCATATTCATGTCATAGGACTTTATGCTTTTATGATGATATAGACTTGCTACCTTGTTGTCATGATTGATATATATCTTGACTATAGTCTAAATGTTATAATGCTAGTTGTACTTTAGTCTAGTTGGTGTGCCTCAACATGGGTTTGATATCCAATTAGGTTTAAGAAAGCTCTATTGTTTGATCTATGCTAGAGTTCTACTTAAATGTGTAAGCGCGGCGCTTAGACGTCTAGGTAGTATCGATCACCTCGTAATCCAAGGTATGCAAAGGTAGACAATAGGTGGTGACAGTCCTATCTGTCCATTGTACTGCTCCACGTTCGGTTATGACATGTGTTCAAGACATAGTTTCCTTGTGTATACCGGGCATGAATTCATACACGAAGTGTTGATTGCATTAGACTATGACTAGTATAGACTTGCTTATAATTGTTTGACTATGTGACTATATAGGCAGACTAACATTAGAGATATGTCTTTTCTCTCCTAACTAAAACTCCTAAGAGACTTAGGACTTTTATTTATCTTTGGCAATGATGCTTTGTGTGTCACACAATCTCTATCCATTATTATAACTTACCCCTGTATAAACTCTGATTACTAATATTAATCTTTATGTCTACGTCACTATTAACAATCATATATTCATGCTACGCCTTCCTTTGGTAGAACTATAAATGACAAGCCATTGGAGCAATCTTTTAGTGAAATGCTACAATGGTAGTTTTCGTGCGCTTACGGATTTTATTCTATTGACACTGAGGTGCATCTTTATAATTATGTCTAGCACCATTGCTAGTGATGATTATATCGATGTAACTTAGCAAACGTCAACAAGCATTTCTGGCACCGTTGTCGGGGAAGGCATAGAAGAATGTATTGTTAATAATGACATAAACATATTGGTTGTATGGTAGTCATTGTTTATGCAGGCTAACCTTGTATGTTTTCTACCTTTGGTGTAAAAACAGGGTAGTGCATGACCGGTTTCGATCTGCCTGAAAACTTCATCGAGAATCCAAAATGAGTTTTATGAAAAAGTAGACTTAACGTCTCTTCTCCTCGAAACTCTAATCTAATAGATCAACCAGTCATCACCGCACTACCAAGATCGAAGCCAATGGCTGAGAAGGCTCTCAAAGACTATTCCGCTCCCTGTGCCAGTAACGTGCTCACTGGGCCCAAGAGTGACATTGGGGGATGGAAACTTTAAGATGAAGACCAGTCTAATCACGATGGTGCAGGCTAGCCCATTTTGTGGGAAAGCCAATGAGGACGCCATCGCTCACTTGCAACAATTCTTGGTGTTGTGCAACACCTTTATCATAAAGAACGTGGCTCCGGATGCCATTAGGCTCCGTCTGTTCCCGTTCTCACTGCTTGGCAAGGCCAGGCAGTGGTTCTACACCAACAAGGAGGCTGCCAACACTTGGCGAAAATGCTCCACTACGTTCCTCGTGAAGTTCTTCTCGTTGGGTAAAACCAACTCCGTACGGGGAATAATTTCAAGTTTCTAGCAGGTGGCTAGAGAAACAAAACCAAAAGCATAGGAAAGGCTTCAGGAGTATATCCTAGCCGGTCCCCATCATGGAATGGATAAGTGGCTTATTATCCAGAACTTCTACAATGGACTGACGGTTCAAACCTGATGAGACTGTGGCCCGATCTTCACAACGTAGGATCACGAACAAGATAACTAGCTTCAAAGAAGCCAAGATAACTAGCTACAAGCAGCCGGGATAACAGTGCAACCTGACGAAATCAACTCAAAGCCAACCACCGTCTTTATATGGCAACCTGAATCGAGGATTCGCCCAACCACACTCTGAGTTACCAACCAACATAACCTGCAATCAAATGGAGCAGGAGCACCAATTAGGTGACGTCGAACGTCGCTTATGTAATCTCCGGAGAAATCACAAGAGCAAAGGGGTAGAGATCACTCTCTGAATTCGATAACACTTGGCTAACCAAAGGGGGTTCTTTTCTATTATCAAAGTTGTTGCAAATGACTGAGATACAAGGGTTATTTATACTAGAAACATCCCTCCTAGTTGGGTGTAAAACGTTCAGCAATTTCAACTAAGAAAAGGGTAGATGAAAGGTGGGAAAACAGCAGTCCCTTGAAGTCTCGCGCAACTATCAGCCTCTCTGGCAGTCTCCACTAAAATGACCATTACTCCTTCATGGGAAGTCCAAATGACAAGTCATTTTTTGAAGGTGAAAGTAGACTTGATTATCTTTCCAGCCATGTGTATTATGTTGGCAGAATATTGAAGGCCTGGTGTGCGTGACTCTTGGAAGTTGCCTCTGAAGTCAACTATCAAGAGTTTGTTCAGCTTCCATGTAACTCATGTCCTTCTTGGTGCACTTCGTATTAGTTGGTCCAGTGAGCCCCTCCTTGTGTATAAACCTTAGCAAATGAAGTGTAGAAGACTTAGGTAGTATAAAGTTCTTATTCAAAATGGAATTAAATTCATTAAGGAGTGAGTTCACTTGTTGTTGTATTTTCTTGGCATGACGGCGTGCAATGGGTCCTTGGATTGGTGTAGCTGGTTTGTGGTTCATTCCATGGTCATAAATTACATGCTCATCTATGATGCCCTCATCATACTCCCCCTCTAGAAAAGGAGTCGTCCTCGACCCCAACTCATTAGTTCCATGATACCGGGACAGATCAGCGACATTGAAAGTTGGACTGACACCATAATCTTCAGGGAGCTCAATCTTGTATGTATTATTGTTGGTCATACCTACGCACCCTCTTATATACCGCAAGAGGACGGTGTACGATTGTAGCACTTTTCCCTTGAATTGAGTATTCCAAGGTTTATCGAATCCACTGGGACCTTAGGGATAATTAAACAAAGTTAACAGTAAAAGATCTAGTCAAAGCTATTGTCGAATTCAGGTTGCATGAGGGGGAGACTGGCCAGCGCAAAGGTGCGCCAGACAGTAAATCTATCATTGCGCTGATCGACGCAGGAGGTGAGCCGATCGGTACACAAGTGAATCGTTGCGCCGATCGGCGCAGAAGTTGAGCCGATTGGCACACTAGTGAATCTAAACCAAAGTGCGCCGGACGCCTTGTAAGCCTATGCTGTTAAGTGAGTAACTAGATATCTACTAGTGAGATCGTAACCAGAAAGTCTAATTAAATAGCATCATAATGGGTAATTACATGGATCAATGAAAACCTATAATGAATAAGACCACCCTGCTTTTCGAGCGGCTCCTGATTTATCGCTGCCGAGAGGAAACCCTTAATCGGGTGAGTATCTTATCCTACTCAACTATCCAATAGTGCTGCGCAGGCTTAGTGCTGTCATCGCTAAACCACACTACTAGCATCATCAAGCAACCATAATCAATACAATGTCTGAATACTATCCTAATCACCATGATTAAGATAATATCAACTTGCTTAGCCTAGAACTAAGCAGTTGGAATAAGCACATGCATGATTATAGAATCAAGATAGACAAATCACCAAAACCATCATCAACATATTCAATCATCCTTGAGATACATAGAGTAAGATTCATCCCCGTCGAGATGGCCTACCTTGACGGATCAACCCTTAACACCATTGGTTCTTGAAACTCAACTAGAGATCTATTCTAACGGGGCAAGCCCCGGTGGCTCTAACTCACGGATCTGTTGTCCCTCTGTCGCATCCTCTCTCTGCGGTCAGGGTTTACAAGTATTTATAGGGGTTCTACTCGTAAAGGACTCGGTTTCTAGCACATAAGGTGGTTGCGCTGATCGGCGCAGGATTGCGCCGATCGGCGCAAGCCGTGTCTTCTCTGGTTTCTTCTCCGAGTCAGTTCTCTGTCTTTCACAGCTGTCATGTGGGCCTTTTCCTTCGAGATAAAGTCTTGTACTGCACGTCGAAATCTTAAAGTTCCATAAATCTTCTAGGCAAATATCTTCAAGTGTCTTGCGTAGATAAACTTCCATAACATGTGGAATGGGCCTCGGTCACTTCTGTGGGCCAAAACATCCTAGCGCCGATCGGCTCATGGACTGCGCCGATCAGCGCACTGGGCTTCTTTAGTGCTTTTCGTCGGTTCTGGACTCCTGTCCTCTCTAGCATCACTTTAATCACCAATTTTACCTGTTTCTGTAATAAAGCTCCAAAACAACGCATATACAAATATATAGACAATATCACAGGTAAATGGCCTAAATTAGTATCAATTATGCTCTAATTGGGGTAATATTCACATATAAAAGGGGCACTTGCGTCATTTAGCAACCATTTTGCACACAAAAATAAATTAATTCAAAAAGATCTTTGATTACCTTGAAAATAGCTCCGTCTCTAAAAATTACTGTGCTGGTTGATTTTTAGCACCCCTTCAATTCTGGGCGTCGTCAGCCTTCCGTCCTGACTTGGGCAATAATGCACCGACCGGTGCAGAAGTGCGCCGATCAGCGCAAGCTCTGTTCCTTCCTGTTTTTGGTCTTTTTTTTATATTCCTGCATTGTTAGTCTATAGTATGTATATACACAGTTTTGCACGAATAAACAGGCAACGCAAGAGCACACAAGAATTAAGCACACACTTTTCTATTTTTTTATTTGGGAGATTGTTTTTATCATAATCAAGCAAATTAAAAACACCGGGTTGCCCTCCCGGCCAACACTAATTAACTAAGTGAAATGGGTTGCCCTTCCACAAGCACTAAATAACTTCTAAATCCCCCGATCATTGGGTTGCCTCCCAAGAGCACTCTAGTTATTTAGAGGTCAAAGAGCTTGACCTCCCCGCAAACAATCAATCCTTAGTGTCGCGGTGCGGGATGTGAGGCCGCGACACTACAAGGTTCTCTTATCTCCATGGTTCATATACCTTGGATGACCTATGCATACATCCCTTCTAATTACTCTCGACGCCACGTTGCCACGGTGTCTTGTATCTCTTCACTTCATCAATAGCACGACACTCTTCTCCCTTTGGGCGAAATTTGAAAGAGTAGGGAGTCCCACTTGATGTGGACAAGGGTTCCCGATCTTCCGAAAGGTTCTTGGTAAGTTGATTTGGTCGGAGGCGACACACAAATCGATCCGGCTTCAGAACAGCACGTTCTAAACCCCGCAATCGCAGCACGACGTCTCCTCTGGTTATCAACCGTCCAAAAGACGATTGACCTCGCCGAGAAGGCTGATCCCTGCCTGCGAATCAAGAACACAAGCAAGAACAACGAAGATTGCAACACAATTGCAGATGTATGATTAAACTCTCGAAGTTGGGGTCTCACAAACCGATGAACGGCGAAACTGTTTATGAACAGAATTGATCTAAGCAAAACCCGAACCCTAATGGTGCGGCGGCGGCTGTATATAAAGACCCTAGGGTCGTGCAAGACCCTCTGGACGCGCCCCTAATTGGGCTCAACTAGATACAAAGCCCAAAGGCCAAAAATAGGCGACGCAGCACCGACACAGATTCTGGACTCTGTCTTGTTTTGACGATTCCCGATGACTCCGGATGAATTTTGACATGAGGCCGGCGGCATTGGAAAGGTCTTCTCCTTATCTTTCCGTGCATATGTAGAACGTCCAAATCCGAGTCCGTATGCGTCCTGGGCAACTGTTTTAGTACAGACTGGTCCTGGGCCCGAAACAGACTCGAAGTCGGTTTTGATTGGGCCTCCACTTTGGCTTCCAAGCTCTTGCTGGTCCTCCACGTTCCCAGCTCCTTCTCCCATCATCTCCTGGTCTTCTCCATGGTTTCTAATCATAAAATAATCATTAGGTAGCAAACCATTCTCAAAAGTAACATATAGCGAAGAACGTAGGAACGAGCTCACCTCTAAATTTAGTCGTCGTGCACGAGCTCTAGTCATTGGACCTTGCAAGTCCAGATTTGGAGGAGTGTTGTGTGTATCCATAGGAGTGATGTCCTCATCATCCTCCCCCTCTTGAAGTGGAGTCGTCCTCGACTCGAGCTCATCCTCTTCTCCCAAGTATGGTTTCAAATCTGAAATGTTAAAAGTATGACTAACCCCGAACTCGGGAGGCAACTCAAGTTTGTATGCATTATCATTAATCTTCTCTATTATTTTGAATGGACCATCAGCTCTAGGCATTAGTTTAGACTTTCTCAATTCTGGAAATCTATCCTTCCTTAAGTGTAACCACACTAAATCTCCTACATCAAGCTTTACTTCCTTTCTACCCTTACTGCCAACAATTTTATACTTTTCATTCATCTTTTCAATGCTAAGTCTAGTGGTCTCATGCATTTGCAAAATAAATTCAGCACGCTCCTTAGCATCAACATGAACTCTCTCATTAATAGGTAGAGGAAGTATATCAAGTGGAGTACGGGGATCAAAACCATACACTATCTTGAATGGACTTACCTTGGTAGTAGAATGTGTTGCCCGATTATAAGCAAACTCAACATGAGGTAAGCATTCTTCCCATTGCTTCAAATTTTTCTTCAAAATAGCTCGCAACATAGTACCCAAAGTGCGGTTCACAACCTCAGTTTGTCCATCAGTTTGTGGATGACAAGTTGTAGAAAATAACAACTTTGTACCCAACTTATTCCAAAGCGTGCGCCAAAAATGACTCAAGAATTTTGCATCACGATCTGAAACAATAGTAGAAGGCATACCATGCAAACGTACAATTTCTTTGAAAAAAAGATCAGCAATGTAACTAGCATCATCAGTTTTATGACATGGTATAAAGTGTGCCATTTTGGAAAAACGATCCACAACAACAAAAATGCTATCACTCCCCCTCTTAGTCCTAGGCAGTCCTAAAATAAAGTCCATAGAAATATCCGCCCAAGGAATAGAAGGAACAGGAAGTGGCATGTATAAACCATGTGGATTCAATCGAGACTTAGCTTTTTGACATGTAGTGCAGCGAGCAACAAAACGCTCAACCTCTTTCCTCATCCTTGGCCAAAAGAAGTGTGTGGCCAAAATATCCTCCGTCTTCTTAGCACCAAAATGACCCATCAATCCACCTCCATGCGCCTCCTGCAACAATAAAAGACGAACGGAACCAACTGGAATGCATAGGCGGTTAGCTCTAAACAAGAAACCATCATTCAACACAAATTTGTGCCAAGCACGACCTTCTTTACAGTGCAGCAATACATCTTTAAAATCAACATCAGCAATATATTGTTCTTTAATTGCCTCAAGTCCAAAAATTCTACAATCAAGTTGAGACAACAAAGTATATCGCCTAGATAAAGCATCAGCAATCACATTATCCTTCCCTTTCTTATGTTTAATAATATAAGGAAAAGACTCAATAAACTCAACCCATTTAGCATGTCTACGGTTCAAATTGCATTGAGAACGAATATACTTAAGTGATTCATGATCAGAATGAATAACAAATTCTTTGGGCAACAAATAATGACGCCACGTCTCTAAAGAACGTACAAGTGCATATAGTTCCTTATCATACGTGGAATAATTCAAAACAGGCCCAGTAATTTTCTCACTAAAATATGCAACAGGTTTACCATCTTGCATCAAAACACCACCAATGCCTATACCACTAGCATCACATTCAAGCTCAAAAGTCTTATCAAAATTGGGTAATTGCAGCAATGGTGCATGTGTAAGTTTGTCCTTCAAAGCATCAAAAGACTCATGATGTACCTTAGCAAAATGGAAGTCAACGCCCTTCTTTGTCAACTCATGCAATGGTGCAGCAATGGTGCTGAAATCTTTGACAAAACGGCGGTAGAAACCTGCAAGACCAAGAAAACTCCTCACCTGTGTGATAGTTTTTGGTACAGGCCAGCTCTTTATGGCTTCAATCTTCGCCTCATCCACCTCAATTCCCTGTGGAGTCACAACATAGCCAAGAAAAGAGACTCGATCCGTGCAAAAGATGCACTTCTCAAGGTTACCAAATAAACGTGCAACTCGCAAAGCATCAAAAACAGCACGCAAATGAATCATATGATCATCCATAGATTTGCTGTAAATCAAGATATCATCAAAGTAGACAACCACAAATTTGCCAATAAAAGGTCTTAAAACCTCATTCATCAAACGCATGAAAGTACTGGGTGCATTAGTTAACCCAAAAGGCATTACTAACCACTCATACAACCCGAATTTGGTTTTAAAAGCTGTTTTCCATTCATCTCCAAGTTTCATTCTAATTTGATGGTAGCCACTACGCAAATCAATTTTAGTGAAGATTATAGCACCACATAACTCATCAAGCATGTCGTCTAGCCTAGGAATAGGATGACGATACCTAATAGTAATGTTATTAATGGCTCTACAATCTACACACATACGCCAAGAACCATCTTTCTTAGGAACCAAAAGTACAGGAACAGCACAAGGACTAAGTGATTGACGAACATACCCACGATCCAAAAGGTCTTGGACTTGTCGTTGTATCTCCTTAGTCTCCTCAGGGTTGGTCCTATAAGCAGCACGGTTTGGCAAAGTAGCACCAGGAATCAAATCAATTTGATGCTCAATCCCTCTCAAAGGTGGCAAGCCCGAGGGTATCTCAGCTGGGAAAACATCCTCATACTCCTACAAAAGGTTAGTGACAGCAGGAGGCAAAGCACTAGAAGCAATATCACCAAGCAAAAACAAGGCTTGTTTGCATATCAAAGCATAGCAAATATCATCAGTAGAAATTTCAGCAAGCTCAGATTTTGTGGCAAGACATGAACGACCTTGTAATTTAATTGCAGCACCCTTAGAACTTGAAGAATCATTAACATTACTTGGTGTAGAAGCAGAATTAACAGGTTGCTGAATTTCAGGGCTTTTATTTTTCAAACTAGCAGCTCGTTCTAAATCAGCTTGTACAATTTCAGCAGGGGTCATTGGTAACAAAGTAATTTTAGTTCCTTTATGCATAAAAGTGTACTTATTACTTTTACCATGGTGTACAGCATCATTATCAAATTCCCAAGGTCTACCCAATAAAAGTGAACAAGCTTGCATGGGTACAACATCACAATCAACAGAATCCACATAGGAACCAATGGAAAAAGGAACTCTGCAAGTTTGTGTTACCTTAGCTTTTCCAGAGTCATTTAACCACTGAATGTAGTATGGATGTGGATGTGGGCGTGTGGTCAAATCAAGCTTCTTAACCACATCAGAACTCACCAAATTGTTGCAGCTTCCTCCATCAATGATGACACGTGCCCGACGGTTCTTGATGACGAAGAAAATCTGGAACAAGTTATGTCGCTGCATCATCTCGGGCTGCTGGATTTGTGTGCTAAGCACACGCTGCACAATAATATTCATGTAGCCCGTGGTATCTCCGCCTCCAAGGACGAGGTCACCGCTGGTGGCAGCGACATCCTCCACCTCATCCTCCACATCGGAGGTGCTCATGTAACCGCCATCATCTGTCGCCACATATGCTCGCCTACTTGGGCAGTCTTTCTACACATGGCCAAGACCATGGCATCGGTGGCACTGAATCCCTGTAGTGCGTCCCGTCGAAGCAACAGAGGAGGCACTACTAGCCGGTACCTGCACAGAATTTTTACCTGAGCGCGTAGAAGGGGCAGGGGCTGATCTTGGTGCTGCAGAAACAACACTAGCTGGTGGGGGCGGCCGGAAAGATGGCTTGGGCAACCCCGAAGTCCCCGTCGGCCGTGGTGGGTAGAAATTCCTGGACTTGCTGTACTCCTCAAAAGCCAGGAAAAGTCCCTGTGATTCTTTCTCTGCAAGCATAGCATACTGGAAACACTGGTTGAGGGTATAAAATTCTTTATAATCAAGGATGTCCTGAATTTCTTTTCTCAAACCAGAATAAAAGCGGCAAATCTGATCCTCTACTTTTTCAACCACAGCACAACGAATCAAACCCTTCTGAAGCTCACTAAAATACTCCTGAACAGTTTTATCTCCTTGATCTAAACGCTGCAGTTTATTACGAATTTCTCTATAAAAAGAAGGAGGAACAAATTGATCACGCATTTCTACCTTAAGTTCTTCCCAAGTAGTAGGCAAATCGGTTTCAGCAGCTAGACCACTCCACCAAACAATAGCAAAGTCCTTAAACTCACTAGTGGCTTGTCTAACTCTATGTTGTTCAGGAACAAGATGGGCATTAAATTTTTGTTCTACCGTCATTTCCCAATCAAGGTAAGCATCACCATCGTACTGACCCGAAAACGAAGGAATTGAAAACTTAATTTTAGCATACGGATCATCTGGAGCATAGTTACCTTGTGTGCGACGGTTGTGGTTGTGGAAACCACCCATACCTTGAGGGTTACGTTGCAAACGGCGTCGTAACCTTGCGGTCCTTGTAGCTGACCTATCGACGGTGCCATCAGCCTTATACACCGTTGCTTCATCATGATCGTCTTCAACGTCGTTGTTGGTGTTGGTGTTGGTGTTGTTGTTGTTGTTGTTGTTGTTGGTCTTGTGAGCGGTCTCCAATTCGACAACCTGATTGGTTAGCTTAGAGACTCTCTTATCCAACCGCTCAATGCTTTCTCCCAGGTGAAGCTTGGTGACGGCGTCGGTGACGGCCCTGGTGATCGTCTCTACCAAATCACTCTGAACCGCCTGCAAAGCCTTCTGTAACTGATCTTGGCTCACGCACTCATCAAATTTTGCGGGCGAAGCACCCTCTCCATCGCTTCCTGACATCAGAAACACCAAAACAGGAAACAAAAAGTGAAGGTTATCCCTACAAAACTACTAAACAGTGGTGCCTCTCAACACAGCAAAAGTAAGCTTCTTGCAAAGCTCTTACAAAGTTCTGAAAACAACAAAGCGAAGGATACCAGGGAGAAGTGTTCCACGATTGCAAGGGTTACCAAATACCCTATGTGCTGTCCAGAAGAAGTATGTAGAGCTAGGAAGGCCAAATATATATATATGAGTGGCACACAAATCAAAAACAGATAGTAAAACTGAATAAGTGCCCAAATAACTTGTCCCTAGTTGCTGGTCTAACTATGTCCTAGAACAGTAGTGATAGCAAAGAAGAAACAAAGAGACAAAGGGACACAGTCGATCACAGGGGGCTTAGTGTAAAACAGCCGAACTCAGAAATTCCAGGGGGCTAGATGGAGCACTAGTAGGAATCCCAAATTTCTTTTTTTTTATTTTATTTTTTTGATATTTTTTTCCAACTCACTAGTAAACAGAAAGAAACCACAAAAAATTTCAGCTCAAACCGAGATAGGACGTGGCCTACAGAAAATCTTGAAGTTTCAGAAAACGTCGGGTTTCAACTTGAATGAATTTTTTCTTTATCTTCCCGATTTTTTTTGATTTTTTTGACGAGGGCACACAGGGCGTAGCCTACTGTGGGTATGCTCAACTTTTTGTCAACAATCTCCTGTAAAAATTTCAGCCAAAACGGACAACCGAGCGAAAAGTTATGCCTGTTTTACCGAAGGGGTGTCGGAATCGGTTATGAAGAACATGGGGGTTTGAGTGAAATCCGAGTCGGTCTTGGGGTCGGATAGGGATTTTTTTTTTGCGAGGTGGATGCAGCGGAAAGTGGAATTTGTGAAAATTGGTCCGAGGTGGTGAGGGTGGGTTTAGGGTGGGATTAGGGTGGGCGTGTTGATCAATCAACCCTAGCACACAAAGCCGACAAAACCGAGGATGATGAAGGGGATGGCGGCTAGGGTTGCAAGGGAAACACTACTGACGACAGAAACACAAACTAAACCAGCGACTAAACAAGAACTAGGGCACAAACTCAACACTACGGACTCTGAAATTGAAATATGCAAAGGCTAAACACGTGGTTATGGGCGGGGGAAAATTTTTTTTTTGGTATTTTCAGTGGACGATAGGAAGAACACGAAAACAAAACTAAAGGGTAGTGTGAACCTGACGGTGCACCTGAAGCTCTGATTATCACTTGATGTGGACAAGGGTTCCCGATCTTCCGAAAGGTTCTTGGTAAGTTGATTTGGTCGGAGGCGACACACAAATCGATCCGGCTTCAGAACAGCACGTTCTAAACCCCGCAATCGCAGCACGACGTCTCCTCTGGTTATCAACCGTCCAAAAGACGATTGACCTCGCCGAGAAGGCTGATCCCTGCCTGCGAATCAAGAACACAAGCAAGAACAACGAAGATTGCAACACAATTGCAGATGTATGATTAAACTCTCGAAGTTGGGGTCTCACAAACCGATGAACGGCAAAACTGTTTATGAACAGAATTGATCTAAGCAAAACCCGAACCCTAATGGTGCGGCGGCGGCTGTATATAAAGACCCTAGGGTCGTGCAAGACCCTCTGGACGCGCCCCTAATTGGGCTCAACTAGATACAAAGCCCAAAGGCCAAAAATAGGCGACGCAGCACCGACACAGATTCTGGACTCTGTCTTGTTTTGACGATTCCCGATGACTCCGGATGAATTTTGACATGAGGCCGGCGGCATTGGAAAGGTCTTCTCCTTATCTTTCCGTGCATATGTAGAACGTCCAAATCCGAGTCCGTATGCGTCCTGGGCAACTGTTTTAGTACAGACTGGTCCTGGGCCCGAAACAGACTCGAAGTCGGTTTTGATTGGGCCTCCACTTTGGCTTCCAAGCTCTTGCTGGTCCTCCACGTTCCCAGCTCCTTCTCCCATCATCTCCTGGTCTTCTCTATGGTTTCTAATCATAAAATAATCATTAGGTAGCAAACCATTCTCAAAAGTAACATATAGCGAAGAACGTAGGAACGAGCTCACCTCTAAATTTAGTCGTCGTGCACGAGCTCTAGTCATTGGACCTTGCAAGTCCAGATTTGGAGGAGTATTGTGTGTATCCATAGGAGTGATGTCCTCATCACCACTTATATCAAAGCTTATCTCACCACTTCCAACATCAATACTTGCCTTTGCTGTCCTCAAGAAGGGTCTGCCTAAGATCAACAGGGTCGTCGTCCTCTTATCCATATCAAGCACAATAAAATCAATAGGGACGATGTGATCTCCAATTTGAACATGCACATACTCAGCAATTCCATCAGGGAAGCGTACCGATTGATCGGCTAACTCCAAACACATACCCGTAGGCTCTAATTCAGGCAAATTGAGACTTGTGAATATATGACGGGGCATAACACTTACACTTGCTCCAGGATCGCACAAGCACCTATCAAATATCCTTGTTCCAATCATGCATTTGATGCTTGGTGATCCAGGGTCGAGTTTCTTCTCCAGTGCAACATCATTGATTGCCGCTGTTAGCTCCTTAGTGACCTTCACAACCTCCTCAGCAACTAAAAACTTCTTGTTTTACATCATGTCCTTAATGTACTTGGCATAGGTGGGAACTTGGATAGCATCGACAAAAGGGACATTGATGTAAAGCTTCTTCATAATATCGATGAACCTTGCAAATTGCTCGTCGTGTTGCCGCGCTCTTTCTGTCTTCGTCAGTAGTTGAGTATCCAAGAACGTGGCAGAGCCATGATCTTCTATCTCCACGCCCATTTTCAGACCAGAGAGGTCATCCTCCTCGCGCCGATCGGCGCTTTCAGGGAGCCAATCGGCGTCGACAGGATCGTCACGCCGATCGGCGCCGGGTGTGCGCCGATTGATGCGGGGCTTCCTTACTCTCGTAGAGTGCTCTGGATCTTCTGTTTGCTTTCCTGACCGCATAGCTATTGCCTTCAACTGCTCTGCAGACATCGTATTACCAGGAATAGCCCCTTTGTTGCCTTGAATGGCTTGCGATAGCTGTCTCATCTGTTGCTCCATAATCTTGGTATGCTTCAAAATCTGCTCATTAGAGCTTCCAATTTCTATCACCTTGTCATTAATCTCCTTGTTGATCTTCTCTTGAGCTTGGAAGAACTCATGACATTGGAGACGAAGTGGGATAGAATTTTGCATGGATGAACAAGGAAAGAAAGAACTCCTTTGTTGCTGATATTGGGGCTTCCATCCACTATTCTTCATATATTCTAGCATCTTCATCTTTTCAGGACAATCTTTCTACACATGACCAAATTCTCCACACTCACTACATGTGAAGCGTGATTCCGCCAGCTTGAGTGTCTCTTCCTTAGGGATATGAAGATTATTGTCCAACCTTCTTTGAATAGCATCGAGGCGATCTATAATCAAGTCTTCTTGAGTCTTCTCAATTACACTCTTCGCTACTCCTTTTGAAGGTTGCAAATTCCTTGAGCTTCTCTCACCATCCCACGATTGATTTTTAACTAGCAACTTGATCAAATTCTTTGCTTCAGTGGGGGTTTTTGACATGAATGATCCTGCAGCTGAGGCGTCCAAGTGTTGACGTGATAGAAGGTTCAATCCTGTGTAGAACTTCTTAACAACTTCTCCAACCGTCAGACCATGATGAGGGCATGCATCCATATATTCATTGTATCTTTCCCATGCTTCTCCAATGCCCTCATCAATATTCTATGTAAATCCAAGAATCTTATTTTTCAAAGCTTGAGTCTTACCAGGAGGGAAGTATTTGGCCAAGAATTCAGCTGCTAACGTGTTCCACACCGTTTTTACTAGGTTTTCCAATCCATTGTACCATTGCTTGGGGCGTCCAACTAGAGAGAAGGGGAACAGCCGCACATGTGCTTGGTCTCCTGTCAATCCCGCTATCTTGAATGTACTGCAAACCTTAAGAAAGTGTTGCAAGTGATGATTGGGATCTTCCGAACCTGTGAACGGTTGTTGCGCCACTATTCCAACATATCTCTCTAATTGATACGGAAGTTGATCTTAAGCTTCTTGGAAATCTGTCTTGACAATACTAGTCAATTATGGCTTGAGACGATTATCCATAAGTCCTTCTGCCATCTCCTCTTCTTCTTGCCCTTCTAGGTCTTCTATTGTGAATAATACTCGAGGTGTTGCGCGGACTGCTTCTCCAACTAAATCTCCAAGTGACTTGCTTCTCTTCTCCGCTGATCTCTTCTTGTGAAAGAGTCTTTCTGGATCATCGGTGTAATTAGAGGGTTTGTTTGACTTAGGACCGTCCATACCTGTTAGTTTCACTTAACAGAATATATGTACTTGAGAGACAAGTAAACCACAATGACTAAACACTAATACATCAAACAATGTTTAAAAACCTGCTATGGTCCCCGGCAATCGCGCCAGAAAAGTTACGCTTGTTGATCATACCTACGCATCCACTTATATACCGTAAGAGGACGGTGTACGATTGTAGCACTTTTCCCTTGAATTAAGTATTCCAAGGTTTATCGAATCCACTGGGACCTTAGGGATAATTAAACAAAGTTAACAGTAAAAGATCTAGTCAAGGCTACTATCGAATTCAGGTTGCATAAGGGGGAGACTGGCCAGCGCAAAGATGCGCTAGACAGTAAATCTGTCATTGCGCCGATCGGCGCAGGAGTTGAGCCGATCGGCACACAAGTGAATCATTGCGCCGATCGGCGCAGAAGTTGAGCCGACCGGCACACTAGTGAATCTAAACCAAAGTGTGTCAGATGCCTTGTAAACCTATGCTGTTAGGTGAGTAACCAGATATCTACTAGTGAGATCGTAACCAGAAAGTCTAATTAAATAGCATCATAATGGGTAATTACATAGATCAATGAAAACCTATAATGAATAAGACCACCCTGCTTTCCGAGCGGCTCCCGATTTATCGCTGCCGAGAGGAAACCCTTAATCGCACGAGTATCTTACCCTACTCAACTATCCAATAGTGCTCCGCAGGCTTAGTGCTGTCACCGCTAAACCACACTACTAGCATCATCAAGCAACCATAATCAATACAATGTCCGAATACTATCCTAATCACCACGATTAAGATAATATCAACTTGCTTAGCCTAGAACTAAGCAATTGGAATAAGCACATGCATGATTATAAAATCAAGATAGACAAATCACCAAAACTATCATCAACATATTCAATCATCCTTGATATACATAGAGTAAGATTCATCCCCGTCGAGATGGCCTACCTTGACGGATCAACTCTTAACACCAATGGTTCTTGAAACTCAACTAGAGATCTATTCTAACGGGGCAAGCCCCGGTGGGTCTAACTCACGAATTTGTTATCCCTCTGTCGCCTCCTCTCTCTGCGGCCGGGGTTTACAAGTATTTATAGGGATTCTACTCATAAAGGACTCGGTTTCTAGCACAAAAGACGGTTGCGTCGATCGGCGCAGGATTGCACCGATAGGTGCAAGCCGTGTCTTCTCTGGTTTCTTCTCCGAGTCGGTTCCTCTCTCTTCCACAGCTGCCATGTGGGCTTTTTCCTTCGAGATAAAGTCTTGTACTGCACGTCAAAATCTTGAAGTTCCATAAATCTTCTAGGCAAATATCTTCAAGTGTCTTGCGTAGATAAACTTCCATAAACATGTGAAATGAGCCTCGGTCACTTCTATGGGCCAAAATACCCTAGCGCCGATCGGCTCATGGACTGCGCCGATCGGCACACTGGGCTTCTTCAGTGCTTTTCGTCGGTTCTGGACTCCTGTCCTCTCCAGCATCACTTTAATCACCAATTTTACCTGTTTTTGCAATAAAGCTCCAAAACAACGCATATACAAATATATAGACAATATCATAGGTAAATGGCCTAAATTAGTATCAATTATGCTCTAATTGGGGTAATATTCACATATAAAAGGGGCACTTGGGAAGTGCCAACAATTATCATTGATTTTGGCTAACACTTTGAATGGTCCATCACCGCGTGACATCAACTTGGATTTTCGCTTCTCGGGAAAACGATCCTTGCGTAGATGTATCCAAACCAAATCACCTATTTCGAATGTCACCTTCTTCTTATGCTTGTTTCCATTTGCAGCATAGTACTTGACCTTCTTTTCAATAGCTTCTTTTGTCTTCTCATGTATCTTCTTTACATATGCAGCACACTTTGAGGCTTCCATGTTAATTCGTTCCTAAAATGACAAAGACAACAAATCGATCAGAGCAATCGGTTTGAAACCATATACAATTTCAAATGGACACAAGTTAGTGGTCGAATGTACTGCCCTGTTATATGCAAATTCCACATGTGGTAGACACTCTTCCCATTCCTTCAAATTCTTTTTGATGTTGGTTCTCAGCAAAGTGGATAGAGTTCTAATCACAACTTCTGTTTTTCCATCCGTTTGAGGGTGACTTGACGTCGAGAACAGCAGCTTTGTTCCAAGTTTTGCCCATAATGTCTTCCAAAAATAGCTCAGAATCTTTGGGGCACGATCTGAAACTATGGTTCTTGGCATGCCATGCATCCTCACAATTTCCCTAAAAAACAAAGTAGCTACATGGGAAGCATCATCGCTTTTATAACATGGTATAAAATGTGCCATTTTTGAAAATCTATCAACAACGACAAAAATGGAATCCCTCCCCTTCTTAGTCCTTGGTAACCCCAAAACAAAATCCATGCTAATATCCTCCCAAGGAATAGTTGGGACAGGTAATGGAGTACATAAACCATGAGGGTTCAGTTTTGACTTAGCTTTGTGACACGTGTGTTGGTGGTTTCTAGATGCCCATTTTATCTACCAAAAAGGGATGTTTTGCGTCTTAATTTGGTGGTTTGGACTAACAATTAACCCCATATTTGCATATATTTGTAGTTGTTCTGTTTTGAATGTAACCGCAGGAAACAGGTGTAAAACGGGGCAATTATGGATAAAGAGCTGAAGAGTAACGAAAATGGGCCAGGTACGGAGCCGCGCCAATCGGCGCGACCCATGCGCCGATCGGCACAGGAGGAAAAGTTGACTAAAACATGATCCGGTCCAGGAAAGATGAAGGCCCAGCCCAGTATGAGTTAGAGTCGGTGGAAGTTGACCTAATCCCATCGAGTATAAAAGGAAGATAATTATCAAAAGCCAAGGACGACCAAGGGGAGACGACAATCGCGAGAACCAGTTATTAAAACTAGGGTTCCAGGATATTGGCGGCGGAGGTTCGTCAACACCGACGAAATCCACCAGAAGGGAGGTCGTGCCGATCGGCGCGACCCTTGCGCCGATCGGCTCGTGCGCGTTCTAGCTCTATTTCTCACCCCTCTGCTATGTCTAGCGGAAGGATGAGTGAGTAGTCTCATATTCTCTTCTGTGGTACGGGGTTCTGGTCATGTAATTTCATGCTTGTTGATACTCTCTCGATGAATTTAATCTATGTGATGAACTTTATTGCACATCTATCTATCCTTTTCATTAGTGTATCGGCCAACACACTTTTGCCCATTGCATAGTGCAAGAAACCAGTGAAGAGCTAATAGCCTCTGTAGTGACAGCCGGGGTGAACAAAACCACCATGTCTTGTAGAATATTAGAGTCATCACTTGAGTTGATAAGAATAAGGTTGCATGCTAGTGAACCAATTCTAAGGAGAGAATCCTTCATCATCCTGTTAACTCTTCAATAACATTCACCTTCCACTTTCTCACCATCATCATTCACACCAACCAACCCATTGCAATTTGTTAGTAACCTTTTAATAGTATTAGTTCTGCTCGTTCCCTGTGGATTCGATAACCTTGGAATACTCTGAGGGAAAAAGAGCTACAACTGTACACCGTCCTCTTGCGGTATATAAGTGGGTGCGTAGATACGACCAACAACGTGATGCAGCATTGCACAAATCTCTCCACATCTCTTCTCATCTTGGGCCAATAGAAATGATTAGCTAGCAGCTCGTAGGTTTTCTTCCATCCAAAATGATCCATTAGTCCACCTCCATGTGCTTCCCCCAACAACAAGAGTCTAATCAAAGAATTTGGAACACACAATTTGTTAGCTCAAAATAAAAACCCTTCATGCAAGTGATATTTTTCCCATCCTTTTATATCATTACACCTCAAGTAAGGTTCTAAAAATTTGTTATCAGATTTGTATAACACCTTTAAGTCTTCCAACCCGGGAACTTTTACCTCTAGCTAATTCAACAAAACATTTTTCCGAGATAGAGCATCAGCCACAATGTTGTCCTTACCTTTCTTGTATTTTACAATATATGGAAATGTTTCAATAAATTCTACCCATTTGACATGTCGTCGGTTCAACTTAGCTTGACCACTTAAATACTTCAATGCCTCATGATCAGAGTGGATTATAAACTCTTTTGGCCATAAGTAGTGCTGCCAAGTTTCAAGCACTCTCACCAATGCATACAACTCCTTATCATATACCGAGTAGTTCAGTTGTGCACGTCCCAATTTCTCACTAAAATATGCAACAGGCTTACCTTCTTGCATGAGAACACCTCCAATGCCTATTCCACTAGAATCACACTCAATCTCAAATGTTTTTGTGAAATCCGGTAAAATCAGCAAAGGTGCTTCTGTTAAATGTTTCTTTAGTGCTTGAAAAGCATGTTCTTGTGACTCACCCCATTCAAACAAAACACCTTTCTTTGTTAGCTCATTCAGAGGTGCAGCTAGGGTGCTGAAATCTTTCACAAACCTTCTATAAAATCCAGCAAGACCGTGAAAGCTTCTCACTTGACTTATATTCGTTGGGGTAGGCCAATCCTTGATCGCCTTCACCTTTGATTCATCCACTTGGATTCCCTTTCCTGAACAACAAAGCCAAGGAAGATAACCTGATCGGTGCAAAACATGCACTTCTCAAGATTAGCATATAACTTCTCCTTTCTAAGCTCATTCAATACCAACCGAATGTGGTCAACATGTTCTTCGTATGTGTTGCTGTAAATCAGGATGCCATCAAAGTAAACAATAACAAATTTGCCAATAAATGATCTTAAAACATGGTTCATCAATCTCATGAAAGTGTTGGGTGCATTAGTCAAACCGAAAGGCATAACCAACCATTCATACAACCTAAACTTTGTTTTAAAAGCAGTTTTCCACTCATCACCAACTTTCATTCTTATTTGATGGTATCCACTTCTCAAATCAATTTTAGAAAATATTGTGGAACCACTCAGTTCATCAAGCATGTCATCTAACCTTGGAATTGGATGACGATAGCAAATTGTGATGTTGTTGATGGCCTTGCAGTCCACACACATCCTCCAAGTTCCATCTTTCTTGGGCACCAATATTACCGGGGCAGCACAAGGACTTAGACTTTCTCGCACATGGCCCTTATCCAAAAGTTCTTGTACTTGCCTTTGAATCTCTTTTGTTTCTTCGGGATTAGAGCGGTATGCTGGCCGGTTTGGTAGTGCAGCCCCAGGCACAAAATCGATTTGATGTTCAATGCCCCGTAATGGAGGCAGTCCAGCCGGTGTTTCATTGGGAAAAACATCTCCATAGTCCTGCAAAAGTTTAGAAATAATACTAGGAAGAGATGTTATGTTGTTAGCTGAAAATATTGCATCCTTGTAGACAAGTACAAAGAGAACTTGATTTGGATGTTTCCTCACATCTCTCATTTGAGATTTGGTGGCTATATACAATAAATTTTTCTCTCTCAAATTTGGCTTGTGGCTCTCGCTCACTGATTTGTGGATGACACTCTTGTTATTCTTGTCCTTTTCACTCTCACTCACAACTTTCACTTCAGAATTCTTATGCAAATGTTCATCCATGATTTGTTGAGGTGTCATTGGTTTGAGGACCATATCCTTGCCCTTCCATTTGATAGTATAATTATTAGTGTGACCACAATGAAGGGTGGAACGATCATATTGCCATGGTCTTCCTAGCAGCAAGTGGCACACTGACATGGGTACTACATCACACATAACGGTGTCAACATACTCACCAACTTTGAATGTCACTTTCACCCTATGTGCAATCTTGATGTCACCTGAATCATTCAACCATTGCACGTGGTATGGGTGGGGGTGTTTCAGCATCGTCATACCAAGTTTGTCCACCATCTCCCAACTAGCAAGATTGTGACAACTCCCTCCATCAATTATCACCTTACATACCTTTCCATCCACTTTAGCTCGTGTTTGGAACAAATTATTCCGTTGTCCATTTTCAGCTTCCTTCAATTGCACACTCAAAATTTGGGTAACTACAAGAGCAGCACCTTTCTCATACTCACAAGTAGTCGAGTCATCATTTTCAGTAGCATCTTCAAATCTTCCATCATCAGTAACTTGCTCTTCTTCACTAGTAGATTCATATTCTCCATGATCATTCACAATAATGGTATGGTTATTTGGGCTTTCTTTCATGACATGACCACGACCTCCACATTTGAAACACTGAATTCCCCTACTAGAACCCATAGAGGTAGTGGATGATGAAGTGGGTTTGATTCTCATACTCGAATTTGCAACATCTTTGCTGCTGTACTCAACATGAGAATTGGCTCGTACACCGCTACTTGAAGTAGTATTTGTCCCTTGTCCTGCAGCAAACTTTGGAGTAAACTTGCTGCTACTTGGAGTAGCCTTTGAACTGAAAGAAATAGCTTTGTTTATCTTAGCATCGAGCTGTAATTGACGCTCAGCTTTGATTGCTTGATGCAATAAGTCAACAAGTCGATGGTATGGCTGAAATTCAATGACGCGCTGAATATTGCGGTGTAAACCAGACATAAACCTTGCCATTGTTTGTTCTTCATGTTCTCCATATCTTTGTTATACTCTTCAACGGAAAGATTTCCTTGCCTCAAATTCTGCAGCTTATCAAAGAGATCACAACGATGATGTTTTGGAATAAATCTTGCTCTCATTTCTCTTTTCATTTCAGCCCATGTTGCAATAGGACTTGCCCTGCCTCTTCTTGGTCATCGAGAACCTGCTCCCACCAGATTAGAGCATAGCCATCAAACTCAAGTGAGGCTATTGCTAGTTTCTTCTCTAAAGAATAATTATGCATGCAAAAGATCTTGTCAACTTTCAGCTCCCATGTAAGATAAGCTTTAGGATCAGACCCACCATCAAACTTGGGCATAGTGAATTTTAGTTTGCCAAACCTATCCTCTTAGTTCTGATTATATCCATGTAGGCGATGAGCGTCATTTTCATGTTCATATTCTTTAAAATCATCATAAAAAACATCTTGTCTTCCTCTGCCACGACCAAAAATTCCATCTCTATTTCCCCGACCACGTCCATGAGACCTCTTATGTCAATGATCATGATTATTTTGTTGTTCTTGGCGATGTCTTGCACGTCTAGCAATAGACTCCTCATCACTTGCTTCATAGTCATCATCTTGATTATTCCCATGATCCGAATTCTATCCATGACGATTCTGAATTTGAGCAATAAGGTTCTGAATATCCTGTGTATTTCTTTGTTGTGTAGCTTCCCAACTTGCTATCATTTCATTGAATTGTGCCAATGTCACACAATCCTCCGGATTTGGTGGTGGTTGAGCCATTTCTCTAAAAAATTAATAGAATACAAGCAATAGTATATATGGGTTAGGAAAATATGTGGAATCTCTCAAGCTCACCTTCCCTTGCCAATCAAAGCTCTTATGGTTTCCCTGCAGATTACAAAAGTAATGTGTGGCGGTAACAAATGATGGTTAAGCGAATACACGAGCACGATTTCGTTTATGGTGGCTTTTATGTGGAGCTTGGTGGGGGATGATGCACAAGGAGCAATCTGAAATTCTAGTTGTTGTAAAGTTAAGTAGCAATCCAAACTAGAAGTCCAATGCCTAGTGCTGATCACAAGATATGAAAGATGTAACCGATGCAAAACACGCGCAAATGAATTTTCAGGCTTGATGCAAACAAGGATTATGCTAGGGATGGATGGTTCACAATGAATCTCCTAGCAAAATTGCACCAAAGAAAGATAGCAAACTGGTTACACAACTTGATATGAAAATTCAGCACATGTGCATACGAACAATCTGCTCCTTCTCCTTTCTTTTGCAACTTTCTCAACAACAATTTTTTTTCTACAACTTTTCTTTCTTCTTCTTCTTTTTTTTGACCCTTTTTTTTTGCCACAATACTAAATAAGACCAAATATAACACTTGCACACTTATATATAACTAAATGCAACCAGTAGCTAGATAGGATCAAAGTTTACGCAAAGGAATGACTAGGTTTTTCTTTTTCAGATTTTTAGATTATAGCAAGATAAACGAAAAGGCACAAAGGACACACAAAGGCATATATGATTAGCAACTAAAAAAGACCCTAATGGACTAAAACTTAACAAAACTCACCACAACAACATATCAAAATAAGGGGCTATGGATATTATTTTATGGCTTTTGTTGATATGATGATAACAAATATATGTAGCTAAGGGTAAAAAAAATCCTACCGTGGCAACGATGGCTCTGATACCAAATGATGAGACTGTAGCCTGAACTTCACGACATAGGATTACGAACAAGATAACTAGCTGCAAGCAGCCGGGATAACAGTGCAAACTGACAAAATCAACCCGAAGCCAACCACCATTTTTATACGGCAACCTGAATTGTGGATTCGCCCAATCACACTCTGAGTTACCAACCAACACAACCTGCAATCAAACGGAGTAGGAGCACCAATTGGGTGATGTCGAACATCGCTTATGTAATCTTCAGGAAAATCACAAGAGCAAACGGGTAGAGATCACTCTGTGAATTTGATAGCACTTGGCTAACCAAAGGGGGTTCTTTTCTATTATCAAAGTTGTTGCAAATGACTGAGATACAGGGGTTATTTATACTAGGAACATCCCTCCTAGTTGAATGTGAAACGTTCAATAGTTTCAACTAAGAAAAGGGTAGATGAAAGGTGGGAAAACAGCAGTCCCTTGAAGTCTCGCGCAACTATCAGCCTCTCTGGCAGTCTCCACTAAAATGACCATTACTCCTTCATGGGAAGTCCAAATGACAAGCCGTTTTTGGAGGTGAAATTAGACTTGATTATCTTTCCAGCCATGTGTATTGTGTTGGCAGAATATTGAAGGTATGGTGCATGTGACTCTTTGAAGTTGCCTCTGAAGTCAGCTGTTGTTGACTTTTGCTAAGCCATATTAATAAATCATTCTCGGCACGGGGCCAGAAACGGTTCACTAATATGTCCCAGAGTCAAGTAGGTAAAATCCGCAAGCGCACGGAGAATACCGCTGTAGCATTTCACCCGGAAGTATTCAGGGTATCGTATTTGTTTATCCCAAAGGAAGGGTATGATCAAGAAGCGTTACTAACATATAAGATCATGTTAACAATTAGCAAGGATATCTAACCAAGACAGGCGGGTACATGATAATAACTGGGTAGTGTGACACACACAGAAGATTCCTACTAAATAAATAAAGTCTAGTGGAGGAAAGACTAGGCTAAGCTACTCCTACTATACATTCCTATACAGTTGCATAGCCTAAGTAGAATACATACAGACCCACACTCAGGTTCAGCAGTCAATAGTATAGCACTTTAGGCACGGACTTACCCCTGCATCCACAGGCGACTTCCGCCAAGAGCCTACGCACTAGCCTAGCGGGGAGGATTTCAAAGGACGGACAGGGCTGTCACCACCTGCCGCCTACCTCAACGAACCAGTAGACTAACGAATAATTGATGCAAATCAGTCACCCAAGTACCATACTTGCATAACCAAAGAGCACTCTGCCCCTCCGCGATTACTATTAACGAGGCAGAGTTACCGTACGAATACGATCACCAAACCCATGCTATACTTTATCAGCTAAAACTAAGCATAGAGACTATAACATATAAACTAGACTATAGTGACGGTATATAACTAGCATGACAATAGTAGTATAATAAATATAAACTACTATCACACAAGTAGACTATACTATCACATATATGGATCACAAAATCAAACAAGAAACTCATGACCCAAGCACAACTATATAGAAAAGATATATATATTGATAAGAGTAAAGTCTTACAAAAGGGAAAAGATATAAGAGCCATACCAATTCCAAGTGAAGACTTGGGACTAGAGAGCTCTAGACTCAGCCTAACTCCACTAAAACTCCAAGAACTACTACTAGCAAGAGAGAAATGCTTCTTGTGGTGTGTGTTGAGTGTGAAGGCACACCCTCCTATTTATAGCCTCAATAGGTCGGCAAGGGAGAGTAACCGCCACGGAAGGCATCTCAAACCGTCATCAGGAGTCGCGGAGGAGCCAACACGTGGAAGCCCAGGCGGAGAGGGCGCCCGGCTGGGTCGGCCGACCTGACCAGGTCGGCCGACCTGGGGGTGGCCCCTCCTGGCCTGTGCTTTCTCCAGGTGGCTGTCCTGTGGGCCCTGACGTTGGTTTGCACGGTATTGCAGGGAGTTACGTCGGTTAAGTGCTGAAAATGGGCCCTTCAATCCGTGTGACGTCCATGTGGCACTCTCTGATTGGTCGAAAATGTGTTTTCTTGCCTTTTGAGGTGTTTCCTTCACATTTCCTCCTGCATGCACAAAGTTCTCCAAGTACAAGTGGAACTATATTATTGTGCTAAAGCATGCGTGTATGAAATGCCAAATTCTCCTTTATTTGAGTATAGTTGACGGTTGAAAATGGTACTTAACAGCCGTCAACAAACTCCCCCAAGCTTACCCTTTGCTCGTCCCGAAGCAAAGATAAACTTAAGTTGTTGATCAGAAGTTGCTACAATGTCCTACTCCTCAATAATACTATGCGCACAACAAAGTACTCTTCCTAGAATTAAATATATTGGCGCATAACTTACCCATTTACCTTGATCCATGGAGCTTTTACACCTCATTGTCTTGGGCGGTTGAGAGATAGAACAATTGCAGGGCACCAATCACTTGCTCTAGATTCCGCTATGTTGTTCCGGAGGTTTTCAAAAGATTTTGAAAATAAAAACCAAGTTCCTCAAATGATTCTCTCGGATCACTCAATATGTGTATGATTCCTCACCAAGGCAAAGTGTTGCCTATAATCTCCTACTTCTAAATAAGGCTTTATGTGGAGCTCAAGGTAGGGATATATGAGGCACTCATGTTCACATAATATTGCTATGTCAAAAGACCGGATCCAAGAAAAACATCAATTCAAACAATCTTGATCAAGATGTGCAAGTGTGTGGGAGAACGGAGGAATGGTGGATGGGAAGAAATAACTCCTTTTTGAATTTTCCTTCTCTCTTTTGGAGTTTCTAGGCTATGGCTACCTTTTGCTTGCTCTCTTTTTTTGAGCATTTTTTTTTTCTTTTTTTTTTCTTTTTCTTTTTGCATAGCCATAGTCCTAGTTTGCAATGAATACTTTGAGAGAGGAAATTTGCAATGGATATATGGAGTGTTTCTTTGGATGGATGGATGGATAGTGGCTTTCTTCCGGTGTAGAAGAATAGCTCACGGTGGATATGGTGGATATGGTGGATGCTATCTTCTTGATTTAGAAGGATAGCTCATGGCGGTGGATGTGTGTATATGATCTTGATCAAGAAAGCATGAAAAGAGTTCTACTAGGGTCACAACAATTTTGACTAAGCTCAATGTGAAACAAGCAGCATATGTGTAAAGGTTTTCAAATGTAAACACTACATATGGCTGTGGTGGGAATTTCATCATTGAGGAACTTATCAATTTGTCATTTTGAAAAATAAAACTCCGGAATTCAAGCTTTACATTGAGCAAGATCATAGCAGCCCTATCTATCATATCATACCTCTCAACAACTTAGAACTAGAGAATGCATATGCTACCCACAAGATTCAAGTTCAAGGCAAGATTTACCAACAAACCTAACTCTTGAGAGAGTACTAAGTGGTAAACTAGCTTTAGAGAGGAATAAAGGACAGAGCAACTATTCATCATCTCAACATAGGAAAATTATACACATTCATACCGCGCATGAAAAAGGGAAATATTTTTGTTCTTTTTATGTTTTGCAAATTTTTATGGATTTTCAGATTTAGCAAATGCAAGAAATAAAGAGAAGGGGAAAGATACAAGTTACCGTGAGAAGGGAGGTCCTCCCCCAAGCTTGTTCTTGCTCATATCTGCTGGTTCGGGTCGTAGCCTTGGGAGCGGAAGAAGGCATCCCAATTGCTCCGATTCTGAGCCATCATCGTGTTCAGCTGGCGGAATTGGTTGTCGCTGAAATTCTGCCATTGCTGGGTGTCGGCGACATGTTGCGTGAGAGTTTGTTGCATGCTCTCGGTGCGCAAATCAATGTCGTTCACCCTCCTTGTCAACTCGGCCATCCCATAGTTGAGTTCACGGAACCCACGGGATGAGAATGACCGAGTGGCAAAGGATGGCGGTCCGCTTGAACATGATGACGTCTGCATGGGGTAATCGTACTGAGATTCCCATGCTCTGGCCTGCCATGTTGATGCACCTGCCTCGTCCTGTGGCGGGGGCTGCTCCCATACCGGATCTCCGGTCGGAGTGTGAAACTCCGGTGTAGGCTCCATATGCCTACGGGAACGTGTCGGTCGCCCTGAAACACTATGCCTGCGAACTTCTCCCACTGGCTCAAGTGGGAGGGTTAGTGCCCGACAGTGATACAAACGAAGACCCGGGTTAGGTAACGGGAATTCATTTGTATACCCGGGAAAGTGATAGATCAAGGTATTGTTTGGACCATGTTTCAAAGTATGTCCTTGCACAAAATAGTCCTCGCCTAGAAATTCTCTATCTACCGTCAAATATTCAACATGAACATTCTCAAGCAGACCACACTTCTGCGCAATGCGAGTAACTAAAGAGGTGCACTCAATTGGTCCTGTCAACTTTATATTGTCTAACCATTGATCAATCATGCATTCCGCGGGTGACACCCTAATTTTCTTAACCATGGCATAAAGTATTTTCAATTCATCTTGCCGGACAACCCTAATGTCACCTCGAGGAAACAAGGTCATAGCCAACCACACATGCATAAATCTAAGTGTAGGATTATGGATGGCACTTGTTCTAGGCTTGGGACCCCACTCGTTTCCGGAAATCTTTTTCCAAAAACTTTCTTTATGGAACCCCTTTAGCGCTTTATCTAAGTCTAGCCTACATTTAGGATTTAGACCTAGCATAGCATGAAGATCACCCCATGTGACCAAGCGCTCTTGCCCAAACAAGCGAAAAGAAATGCCTTCATCATACTTTCTAAGGGTGCATAAAAACTGCATAGTAAGCAAACGAGAACCCGGCTCATCTACTTCTACGAAATTTAGCCAACCCATAGTGCGAAAAATAGAGGCAAATTCTTCTCTCATACCTATTTTCTCGAGGAAGTCCGGATCGAAGCGTTGGGTGTGGGCGAATGGCCGTTATGAGCGCGATGGCTTGGCCCTCGCGGTCGTCCTTGATGTCGAGATGCTCCTCGGTGATGAGCATGGCCGGCCTTTCCTCCGGAATTTCAGCTTCGGGGTCACCATGCCCCGGACTTGGTGTGAGCTCGACGGAGGATGCTTGACTCGTGCTTGCACGAGTGCTTTTTCTCCGCTTGATTCCGGCGACTTGCTTCATTCGGTTGAACATGGCTGCACACAAGAACAAACACAAGACAAGAACAAAAACAAGATCGAACAAGTGTTCGGGTGAGCGTTAGTGAAAACGACAAACCCGAGCTTCTCCGAAATTGGTTTCCTTCTCACAACAACTTGCAAATGCACTAAAACAGAGGGGAAATATTTTTTTGGGTTTTTGGGGCTGTAGTAAAGTTGAAGAACACGAAATTTTGGGAGAGCAACAAGTGAGCAAAGGAGGGGAGTGAAAGATGAGCTTGGAATGGTGAAGCTCCCCCTCCTGGGCGGTTTTTATAGCCAAGAAAGCAAGATGGCCGTTAGAAAGAGACAGAGCAATGGCCATATAGCCGTTGGGAGAGAGGAGCACAGGAAAAGGTGGGGTCAGGGGGTCGGCCGACCCCACCAGGTTGGCCGACCTGGCAGGTGGGCCTCCTAGCAGCCCCCTTTTTTCTTATGTGTTCCCCAACGGCTAGGGGATTTGTCCCCTGCTGCCTTTTTGCTCAAAAAGCTCGACAAAAAATCTTTTCAAAATGGAAAGCCCAAAAACCTATTTTCTAAATTTTCAAAAATGCAAATGAGTTTTGAAAAATTCCAAGGTGGCTGGAAAAATTCAAAAAATGCAGAAATGCAGTGGTCGGGAAAAATCAAAATGTGGTGGAAAGCAAATATGCAATTAAAAGAGCAAATGTGGATAACTACCGGTTTAACCTCCCGGCGAGGACTCACCTTTTAAAGTCCGACGAGCGGGACTTTTCTCCGGTGTTCAGCTCGATGAAGCGTTGTCCGGTCCCGGAGATGAAGACACGGATGATGCTTCTTGTTTCACTCGCCACACCTTCTTCGTCTTTGTTACGGTCGGTGGCTTCTCGGGCTTCGGAGGCTGCGGTTTTGCAGGCTTCACAGCCTGTTTCTTTGCAGACCTCGGAGGTTGCTGCCTTGTGGACTTCGGAGGCTGTTGCTTAATGTGTGACCTTTGCCCCCTTGCCTTCATCAGTTGTTGCTGTGCAACCTTTTCCTTCTCAAGGAAGTTCTTCATGAATGTGATGAGGCTGTCCTTCTTTTTGAACGTGTTGCAAATCTCCAGGAATTGCTGGAGATGAGCACTAGCGTCCTCATTGGCTTTCCCACAGAATGGGCTAGCCTGCACCATGATGATGAGACCGGTCTTGATCTGGAAGTTCGCATCTCCCACATTGACAGCTGGTCCCGTAGGGATGTTGGCAGCGGAGGGAGCGGAGAACTCGCGGAGGGTCTTGTCGGCCATTTGCTCAGAGCTTGATGGTGCGGGAATGACAGGTTCGATTGGCCGAGTCTCCTTACGAGGAGGGGTGAGCCTAGCTCGTGTCCTTCTCAGGAGTGACTCAGGATCTTCAGTGAAGTTTGTCGGCAAGTCGAAACCAGTCATACACTACCCTGTTTTCATACAAAATGCAGAAAACAAAGCAAGGTTAACCTGCTTAGGAGATAGCCTTAATAATTGCAACACTACTATATACATTAGTAATTTTTCTTGAATCATACGCCTTCCCCGGCAACGGCGCCAGAAATGCTTGTTGACTTTTGCTAAGCCATATTAATAAATCATTCCCGGCACGGGGCCAGAAACGGTTCACTAATATGTCCCAGAGTCAAGTAGGTAAAATCCGCAAGCGCACGGAGAATACCGCTGTAGCATTTCACCCGGAAGTATTCAGGGTATCGTATTTGTTTATCCCAAAGGAAGGGTATGATCAAGAAGCGTTACTAACATATAAGATCATGTTAACAATTAGCAAGGATATCTAACCAAGACAGGCGGGTACATGATAATAACTGGGTAGTGTGACACACACAGAAGATTCCTACTAAATAAATAAAGTCTAGTGGAGGAAAGACTAGGCTAAGCTACTCCTACTATACATTCCTATACAGTTGCATAGCCTAAGTAGAATACATACAGACCCACACTCAGGTTCAGCAGTCAATAGTATAGCACTTTAGGCACGGACTTACCCCTGCATCCACAGGCGACTTCCGCCAAGAGCCTACGCACTAGCCTAGCGGGGAGGATTTCAAAGGACGGACAGGGCTGTCACCACCTGCCGCCTACCTCAACGAACCAGTAGACTAACGAATAATTGATGCAAATCAGTCACCCAAGTACCATACTTGCATAACCAAAGAGCACTCTGCCCCTCCGCGATTACTATTAACGAGGCAGAGTTACCGTACGAATACGATCACCAAACCCATGCTATACTTTATCAGCTAAAACTAAGCATAGAGACTATAACATATAAACTAGACTATAGTGACGGTATATAACTAGCATGACAATAGTAGTATAATAAATATAAACTACTATCACACAAGTAGACTATACTATCACATATATGGATCACAAAATCAAACAAGAAACTCATGACCCAAGCACAACTATATAGAAAAGATATATATATTGATAAGAGTAAAGTCTTACAAAAGGGAAAAGATATAAGAGCCATACCAATTCCAAGTGAAGACTTGGGACTAGAGAGCTCTAGACTCAGCCTAACTCCACTAAAACTCCAAGAACTACTACTAGCAAGAGAGAAATGCTTCTTGTGGTGTGTGTTGAGTGTGAAGGCACACCCTCCTATTTATAGCCTCAATAGGTCGGCAAGGGAGAGTAACCGCCACGGAAGGCATCTCAAACCGTCATCAGGAGTCGCGGAGGAGCCAACACGTGGAAGCCCAGGCGGAGAGGGCGCCCGGCTGGGTCGGCCGACCTGACCAGGTCGGCCGACCTGGGGTGGCCCCTCCTGGCCTGTGCTTTCTCCAGGTGGCTGTCCTGTGGGCCCTGACGTTGGTTTGCGCGGTATTGCAGGGAGTTACGTCGGTTAAGTGCTGAAAATGGGCCCTTCAATCCGTGTGACGTCCATGTGGCACTCTCTGATTGGTCGAAAATGTGTTTTCTTGCCTTTTGAGGTGTTTCCTTCACATTTCCTCCTGCATGCACAAAGTTCTCCAAGTACAAGTGGAACTATATTATTGTGCTAAAGCATGCGTGTATGAAATGCCAAA
Source organism: Eleusine indica (assembly GCA_030378355.1). Taxonomy (NCBI): domain Eukaryota; kingdom Viridiplantae; phylum Streptophyta; class Magnoliopsida; order Poales; family Poaceae; genus Eleusine; species Eleusine indica. Next base: position 36,609,812 of record CM059500.1, read on the forward strand.
TTCTCCTTTATTTGAGTATAGTTGACGGTTGAAAATGGTACTTAACAGCCGTCAACAGCTGTCAAGAGTTTGTTCAGCTTCCATGTAACTCATGTCCTCCTTGGTGCACTTCATATTAGTTGGTCCAGTGAGCCCCTCCTTATGTGTAAACCTTATAAAAAGAAGTGTAGAAGACTTAGGTTGATGAGGACATCACTCCTCCAAATCTGGACTTGCAAGGTCCAATGACTAGAGCTCGTGCACGACGACTAAATTTAGAGGTGAGCTCGTTCCTACGTTCTTCGCTATATGTTACTTTTCAGAATGGTTTGCTACCTAATGATTATTTTATGATTAGAAACCATGGAGAGGACCAGGAGATGATGGGAGAAGGAGTTGGGAACGTGGAGGACCAGCAAGGGCTTGGAAGCCAAAGTGGAGGCCCAATCAAAACCGACTTCGAGTCTGTTTCAGGGCCCAGGACCAGTCTGTACTAAAACAGTCGCCCAGGACGCATACGGACTCGGATTTGGACGTTCTACATATGCACGGAAAGATAAGGAGAAGACCTTTCCAATTCCGCCAGCCTCATGTCAAAATTCATCCGGAGTCATCGGGAATCGTCAAAACAAGAGAGAGTCCAGAATCTGTGTCGGTGCTGCGTCGCCTATTTTTGGCCTTTGGGCTTTGTATCTAGTTGAGCCCAATTAGGGGCGCATCCAGAGGGTCTTGCACGACCCTAGGGTCTTTATATACATCCGCCGCCACACCATTAGGGTTCGGGTTTTGCTTAGATCAATTCTGTTCATAAACAGTTTCACCGTTCATCAGTTTGTGAGACCCCAACTTCGAGAGTTTAATCATACATCTGCAATTGTGTTGCATTCTTCGTTGTTCTTGCTTGTGTTCTTGATTCGTAGGCAGGGATTAGCCTTCTCGGCGAGGTCAATCGTCTTTGGACGGTTGATAACCAGAGGAGACGTCGTGCTGCAATTGCGGGGTTTAGAACGTGCTGTTCTGAAGCCGGATCGAATTGTGTGTCGCCTCCGACCAAATCAACTTACCAAGAACCTTTCGGAAGATCGGGAACCCTTGTTCACATCAAGTGGTAGCAGAGCTTCAGGTGCACCATCAGGTTCACACTACCCTTTAGTTTTGTTTTCGTGTTCTTCCTATCGTCCACTGAAAATACCAAAAAAAAAAAAAATTTCCCCTGCCCATAACCACGTGTTTAGCCTTTGCATATTTCAATTTCAGAGTCCGTAGTGTTGAGTTTGTGCCCTAGTTCTTGTTTAGTCGCTAGTTTAGTTTGTGTTTTTGTCGTCAGTAGTGTTTCCCTTGCAACCCTAGCCGCCATCCCCTTCACCATCCTCGGTTTTGTCGGCTTTGTGTGCTAGGGTTGATTGATCAACACGCCCACCCTAATCCCACCCTAAACCTACCCTCACCACCTCGGACCAATTTTCATAAATTCCACTTTCCGCTGCATTCACCTCGCCAAAAAAATCCCTACCCGACCCCAAGCCCGACTCGGATTTCACTCAAACCCCCGGGTTCTTCATAACCGATTCCGACACCCCTTCGGTAAAACAGCCATAACTTTTCGCTCGGTTGTCCGTTTTGGCTGAAATTTTTAAAGGAGATTCTTGACAAAAAGTTGAGCATACCCACACTAGGCTATTCCTTGTGTGCCCTCGTCAAAAAATTCAAAAAAAATCAGGAAGATAAAGAAAAAATTCATTCAAGTTGAAACCCGATGTTTTCTGAAACTTCAAGATTTTCTGTAGGCCACGTCCTAGCTGGGTTTGAGCTGAAATTTTTTGTGGTTTCTTCCTGTTTGCTAGTGAGTTGGAAAAAAATATCAAAAAAATAAAATAAAAAAAAAGAAATTTGGGATTCCTACTAGTGCTCCATCTAGCCCCCTGGAATTTCTGAGTTTGGCTGTTTTACACTAAGCCCCCTGTTATCGACTGTGTCCCTTTGTCTCCTTGTTTCTTCTTTGCTATCACTACTGTTCTAGGACATAGTTAGACCAGCAACTAGGGACAAGTTACTTGGGCTTTTATTCAGCTTTACTATCTGTTTTTGATTTGTGTGCCACTCATATATACATATTTGGCCTTTCTAGCTCTACATACTTCTTCTGGACAGCACATAGGTTATTTGGTAACCCTTGCAATCATGGAACACTTCTCCCTGGTATCCTTCGCTTTGTTGTTTTCAGAACTTTGTAAGAGCTTTGCAAGAAGCTTACTTTTGCTGTGTTGAGAGGCACCACTGCTTAGTAGTTTTGTAGGGATAACCTTCACTTTTTGTTTCTTGTTTTGGTGTTTCTGATGTCAGGAAGCGACGGGGAGGGTGCTTCACCCTTAAAATTGGATGAGTGCGTGAGCCAAAATCAGTTACAGAAGGCTTTGCAGGCGATTCAGAGTGATTTGGAAGAGACGATCACCAGGGCCGTCACCGACGCCGTCACCAAGCTTCACCTGGGAGAAAGCATTGAGCGGTTGGATAAGAGAGTCTCTAAGCTAACCGATCAGGTTGTCGAATTGGAGACCACTCACAAGACCAACACCACCACCAACAACAACACCAACACCAACAACGACGTTGAAGACGATCATGATGAAGCAACGGTGTATAAGGCTGATGGCACCGTCGATAGGTCAGCTACAAGGACCGCAAGGTTACGACGCCGTTTGCAACGTAACCCTCAAGGTATGGGTGGTTTCCACAACCAAAACCGTCACACACAAGGTAACTATGCTCCAGATGATCCGTATGCTAAAATTAAGTTTTCAATTCCTTCATTTTCGGGTCAGTACGATGGTGATGCTTACCTTGATTGGGAAATGACGGTAGAACAAAAATTTAATGCCCACCTTGTTCCTGAACAACATAGAGTTAGACAAGCCACTAGTGAGTTTAAGGACTTTGCTATTGTTTGGTGGAGTGGTCTAGCTGCTGAAACCGATTTGCCTACTACTTGGGAAAAACTTAAGGTAGAAATGCGTGATCATTTTGTTCCTCCTTCTTTTTATAGAGAAATTTGTAATAAACTGCAGCGTTTAGATCAAGGAGATAAAACTGTTCAGGAGTATTTTAGTGAGCTTCAGAAGGGTTTGATTCGTTGTGCTGTGGTTGAAAAAGTAGAGGATCAGATTTGCCGCTTTTATTCTGGTTTGAGAAAAGAAATTCAGGACATCCTTGATTATAAAGAATTTTATACCCTCAACCAGTGTTTCCAGTATGCTATGCTTGCAGAGAAAGAATCACAGGGACTTTTCCAGGCTTTTGAGGAGTACAGCAAGTCCAGGGTATTCTACCCACCACGGCCGACGGGGACTTCGGGGCTGCCCAAGCCATCTTTCCGGCCGCCCCCACCAGCTAGTGTTGTTTCTGCAGCACCAAGATCAGCCCCTGCCCCTTCTACGCGCTCAGGTAAAAATTCTGTGCAGGTACCGGCTACTAGTGCCTCCTCTGTTGCTTCGACGGGACGCACTACAGGGATTCAGTGCCACCGATGCCATGGTCTTAGCCATGTGCAGAAAGATTGCCCAAGTAGGCGGGCATATGTGGCGACAGATGATGGCGGTTACATGAGCACCTCCGATGTGGAGGATGAGGAGGAGGATGTCGCTGCCACCAGCGGTGACCTCGTCCTTAGAGGCGGAGATACCACGGGCTACATGAATATTATTGTGCAGCATGTGCTTAGCACACAAATCCAGCAGCCCGAGATGATGCAGCGACATAACTTGTTCCAGATTTTCTTCGTCATCAAGAACCGTCCGGCACGTGTCATCATTGATGGAGGAAGCTGTAACAATTTGGTGAGTTCTGATGTGGTTAAGAAGCTTGATTTGACCACACGCCCATATCCACATCCATACTACATTCAGTGGTTAAATGACTCTGGAAAAGCTAAGGTAACACAAACTTGCAGAGTTCCTTTTTCCATTGGTTCCTATGTGGATTCTGTTGATTGTGATGTTGTACCCATGCAAGCTTGTTCACTTTTATTGGGTAGACCTTGGGAATTTGATAATGATGCTGTACACCATGGTAAAAGTAATAAGTACACTTTTATGCATAAAGGAACTAAAATTACTTTGTTACCAATGACCCCTGCTGAAATTGTACAAGCTGATTTAGAACGAGCTGCTAGTTTAAAAAATAAAAGCCCTGAAATTCAGCAACCTGTTAATTCTGCTTCTACACCAAGTAATGTTAATGATTCTTCAAGTTCTAAGGGTGCTGCAATTAAATTACAAGGTCGTTCATGTCTTGCCACAAAATCTGAGCTTACTGAAATTTCTACAGATGATATTTGCTATGCTTTGATATGCAAACAAGCCTTGTTTTTGCTTGGTGATATTGCTTCTAGTGCTTTGCCTCCTGCTGTCACTAACCTTTTGCAGGAGTATGAGGATGTTTTCCCAGCTGAGATACCCCCGGGATTGCCACCTTTGAGAGGGATTGAGCATCAAATTGATTTGATTCCTGGTGCTACTTTACCAAACCGTGCTGCTTATAGGACCAACCCTGAGGAGACTAAGGAGATACAACGACAAGTCCAAGACCTTTTGGATCGTGGGTATGTTCGTCAATCACTTAGTCCTTATGTTGTTCCTGTACTTTTGGTTCCTAAGAAAGATGGTTCTTGGCGTAAATAACATTACTATTAGGTATCGTCATCCTATTCCTAGGCTAGACGACATGCTTGATGAGTTATGTGGTGCTATAATTTTCACTAAAATTGATTTGCGTAGTGGCTACCATCAAATTAGAATGAAACTTGGAGATGAATGGAAAACAGCTTTCAAAACCAAATTCGGGTTGTATGAGTGGTTAGTAATGCCTTTTGGGTTAACTAATGCACCCAGTACTTTCATGCGTTTGATGAATGAGGTTTTAAGACCTTTTATTGGCAAATTTGTGGTTGTTTACTTTGATGATATCTTGATTTATAGCAAATCCATGGATGATCATATGATTCATTTGCGTGCTGTTTTTGATGCTTTGCGAGTTGCACGTTTATTTGGTAACCTTGAGAAGTGCACCTTTTGCACGGATCGAGTCTCTTTTCTTGGCTATGTTGTGACTCCACAGGGAATTGAGGTGGATGAGGCGAAGATTGAAGCCATAAAGAGCTGGCCTGTACCAAAAACTATCACACAGGTGAGGAGTTTTCTTGGTCTTGCAGGTTTCTACCGCCGCTTTGTCAAAGATTTCAGCACCATGGCTGCACCATTGCATGAGTTGACAAAGAAGGGCGTTGACTTCCATTTTGGTAAGGTACATCATGAGTCTTTTGATGCTTTGAAGGACAAACTTACACATGCACCATTGCTGCAATTACCTAATTTTGATAAGACTTTTGAGCTTGAATGTGATGCTAGTGGTATAGGCATTGGTGGTGTTTTGATGCAAGATGGTAAACCTGTTGCATACTTTAGTGAGAAAATTACTGGGCCTGTTTTGAATTATTCCACGTATGATAAGGAACTATATGCACTTGTACATTCTTTAGAGACGTGGCGTCATTATTTGTTGCCCAAAGAATTTGTTATTCATTCTGATCATGAATCACTTAAGTATATTCGTTCTCAATGCAATTTGAACCGTAGACATGCTAAATGGGTTGAGTTTATTGAGTCTTTTCCTTATATTATTAAACATAAGAAAGGGAAGGATAATGTGATTGCTGATGCTTTATCTAGGCGATATACTTTGTTGTCTCAACTTGATTGTAGAATTTTTGGACTTGAGGCAATTAAAGAACAATATGTTGCTGATGTTGATTTTAAAGATGTATTGCTGCACTGTAAAGAAGGTCGTGCTTGGCACAAATTTGTGTTGAATGATGGATTCTTGTTTAGAGCTAACCGCCTATGCATTCCAGTTGGTTCCGTTCATCTTTTGTTGTTGTAGGAGGCGCATGGAGGTGGATTGATGGGTCATTTTGGTGCTAAGAAGACAGAGGATATTTTGGCCAAGGATGAGGAAAGATGTTGAGCGTTTTGTTGCTCGCTGCACTACATGTCAAAAAGCTAAGTCTCGATTGAATCCACATGGTTTATACATGCCACTTCCTGTTCCTTCTATTCCTTGGGCGGATATTTCTATGGACTTTATTTTAGGACTGCCTAGGACTAAGAGGGGGAGCGATAGCATTTTTGTTGTCGTGGATCGTTTTTCCAAGATGGCACACTTTATATCATGTCATAAAACTGATGATGCTAGTTATATTGCTGATCTTTTTTTCAAAAAAATTGTACGTTTGCATGGTATGCCTTCTACTATTGTTTCAGATCGTGATGCAAAATTCTTGAGTCATTTTTGGCGCACGCTTTGGAATAAGTTGGGTACAAAGTTGCTATTTTCTACAACTTGTCATCCACAAACTGATGGACAAACTGAGGTTGTGAACCGCACTTTGGGTACTATGTTCCGAGCTATTTTGAAGAAAAATTTGAAGCAATGGGAAGAATGCTTACCTCATGTTGAGTTTGCTTATAATCGGGCAACACATTCTACTACCAAGGTAAGTCCATTCAAGGTAGTGTATGGTTTTGATCCCCGTACTCCACTTGATATACTTCCTCTACCTATTAATGAGAGAGTTCATATTGATGCTAAGGAGCGTGCTGAATTTATTTTGCAAATGCATGAGACCACTAGACTTAGCATTGAAAAGATGAATGAAAAGTATAAAATTGCTGGTAGTAAGGGAAGAAAGGAAGTAAAGCTTGATGTAGGAGATTTAGTGTGGTTACACTTAAGGAAGGATAGATTTCCAGAATTGAGAAAGTCTAAACTAATGCCTAGAGCTGATGGTCCATTCAAAATAATAGAGAAGATTAATGATAATACATACAAACTTGAGTTGCCTCCCGAGTTCGGGGTTAGTCCTACTTTTAACATTTCAGATTTAAAACCATACTTGAGAGAAGAGGATGAGCTCGAGTCGAGGACGACTCCACTTCAAGAGGGGGAGGATGATGAGGACATCACTCCTATGGATACACACAACACTCCTCCAAATCTGGACTTGCAAGGTCCAATGACTAGAGCTCGTGCACGACGACTAAATTTAGAGGTGAGCTCGTTCCTACGTTCTTCGCTATATGTTACTTTTGAGAATGGTTTGCTACCTAATGATTATTTTATGCCCGAGGGGTTGAAAAACACTGGCCCTACATTCTGCCGCATGACTCAGAAAGCTTCCCAGTCATAGTTTGGAAAAAGTGGACACGTCTATGTGGATGACATCATAATAGCTAGTAAGAAAAAGAGTAATCACATTTCAGACCTGGCCGAAACATTTGCAAACCTCCGAACGGCAAAGCTAAAGTTGAACCCAGAAAAGTGTGTCTTCGGCATTCATAAAGGAAAAGTACTTGGTTGCCTAGTGTCAGCCAAAGGCATCGAAGCCAACCCCGACAAAATAAAAGCGATCACTCAAATGCAAGAACCCAAGTGTAGAAAAGATATGTAGAAACTCATAGGCAGAATGGCGGCACTGAACCGATTCATATCCAGATAGGTCGAGCAAAGCCTGCCCTTCTTCCAAACTCTCGGAGGTGCCCAACCCTTCGAATGGGGCCTAGAGTAGCAGAAAGCCTTCGCCGATCTGAAAAGTTACCTGCAAAGGCAATCGAAGCTCACCAACCCAGAGCCAGGGGTTCGTTCTGCTTTTTAATGTGGCTGCATCACACTCAGCAGTCAGTGCGGTCCTTGTATAGGAAAAGGAAATGGTTAAGATGGTCAAAGGGGAACCGAAGGAACTCCTAGTACAGCTCCCAGTTTACTATGTTAGTGAAGCACTGTCCGGCTCCAAAAAATTCTATTCTGAGAGGGAAAAGATTGCACATGCAGTGATCATGGCTTCAAAAAAGTTGCAGCACTATTTTGAGGCTAACCATATCAAAGTGCTCACTAACCAACCACTCAATGAGGTATTTGGCAACAGAGAGGCCTTGGGGACAATCGGCAAATGGGCCATGGAATTGTCAGAGCATGTGGTAGACTTCGAGAGACGAAGTGCCATCAAATTTTAAGTACTTGCTGATTTCATAGCAGACTAGACGGCCCCAGAATACACAAAAAATCAAGAGCTACCTGAGCCTGAATGGACAGTGCATTGCGACGGAGCTTGGGGGCTAGCCGGGGTAGGCATAGCAGTGATAATCACCTCACCCACAGGTGTAAAAATGAGATATGCTGCAACGCTCGAATTCAGCAAGGAGATAGACAAGTGCACTAACAATATAGCAGAATACAAGGCAGTATTACTGGGTCTCAAGTGATGAGTACATCACACCCATGGATACACACAACACTCCTCCAACTAAGATGAAAGTTCATGTGCATCAGCTGAATTTACACGTGAGATTGTTTATAATGTTTTTATTATGTGGTTTTGAGAATAGATTGTTACCTAATAAATTAATTGTTATTAGAAATGATGGAGATGATGATGAGGTAGCTAGGGAGGTGATTGGAGGCGTGATGGGCCAGCAAGGACGTCCAAGCCAAGGTGGATGCCCCATCAAAATCGACTTCGAGTCCGTTTTGGAGCCTAGGACCAGTCTGCACTAAAACGGACGCCCAGGACGCATACGGACTCGGATTTGGATGTTCTACATATGTCTGGAAAGATAACAAAAATACCTTTCCAACCCAACTGGTCCCATGTCAAATTTCTTTCTGAGACGGCAGAAATCACCGAAACAATTCGACGTACAGAATCTGTCCTGGTGCCGCGACACCGTAATCGGTTTTTGGGCCATGTATCGAGTTGAGCCCACTTTGGGCTGCATCCAGGGGGGCTTGCACGACCCTACGGTCCTCATATACAGCTGCCGCCTCTTTATTAGGGTTTTGGTTTTGCTTAGATCAATTCTATTCATAAACAGTGTCACCGTTCGTCGGTTTGTGAGACCCCAACTTTATGAGCTTAATCATACATCTGCAATTGTGTTGCATTATTTGTTGTTCTTGCTTGTGTTCTTGATTCGTAGGCAGGGATTAGCCTTCTCAGCGAGGTCAATCGTCCTTGGACGGTTGATAACCAGAGGAGACGTTATGCTGCTATTGCGGGGTTCTGAACGTGTTGTTTAGAAGCCGGATCGATTTGTGTTTCGCCTCGCCCAAATCAAGATTTATCAGAACCTTTCGGAAGATCGGGAACTCTTGTTCACATCAAGTGGTAATCAGAGCTTCAGGTACACCATTAGGTTTGCTCTTACCTTTGTTATTTTGTTCAATCCTGGAGTCCAGAAAATTATCCTACAAAAATATTTGTTCGTCATGTTTGCGCTGTTCTACACCCCCCTTGTGCCCTGCAATTTTCAGTTTAGTTTGCTTCTCTGAATTTCAGTCCCTACAAGGTCATTGTGTTGCTGGTCTAGTGCTTGTTCTCTGGTCTTATTTGAGTCGTATGTGTCCTTGTTCATAGACAATTAAGAGAAAAAAAATCAGATTGTTACACATGTTGAGAGAATAGTACTGCTGGAATTGTGTGTACTAAATATTTATTTAACATCTAGCCTTCTACTTTTTGTGTGTAAAAGAAACTTAGAGTGTTTTTCTGTTGCACGTTGTTCTTTGAGTCAAGAGGTTGCTGCACGTTGCTGTAGTTTTGTGTCGAAAGAAAAAAAAAATCTTGAAAGAAGTAAAAGGCAAAGGGGTGCTGAAAAAAATAAGAAGAAAAAGCCACACCCATAACAAAAGAAAGAAAAGAAAGGAAAAGAGAAATAAATTCAGAATTGCTTGTAGCCTTTGCGTACCTTGTTGAGTCATTTGCTTGCTTGCTTGAACTAGGTCTGAGACAAGTTTAGGCCGGTGTCATAGACTAGCTTGGGACTATTATTCTGTTTTGTAACTTCTGAATTGAAATTTTGCTAATCCTTGCTACCTAATATTGCCTATCCAAGCTCCATATATTTCCTTCTGAACAGGCACAAATTTTTTGACTCTCACAATCATCAGTTCACACTCTCCAAGGTATTCTTTGCTTGTTGTAATTAAGAACTTTGTAAGAGCTTGATAAGATGCTTCCCTTTGCTTGTTGAGAGTTTACACTGTGATCATATAGTAGTGATAGGAAAATATACTCCCGTGTGTTTTCTTGTTTGCTACTAACAATGACAGGTTACACCACTCATATTGATGATTCAACGTCGTCTAATGAGAACAATATAAGTGATGTAGTACAACGAGTGCTCAGTCCTCAAATGGAGAAGGTAGAGAAAAATCAATTGAACAATTTATTCCAGACTCACTTTGTTGTCAAGGATCGACGTTGTCGTGCTATCATTGATGGAGAGAGTAGCTGCAACATCGCAAGTTTAGAATTAATTGAGAAGCTTGGATTGACAACACAACCACACCCATGTCCATACTACATCCAATGGGTAAATTCTTTTGGTAAGATAAAGGTAGATAAAATTGCACGCATTGAATTTTTTATTGGTTCTTATAAGGATAGTGCAGAATTTGATATAGTACCTATGCAAGCATGTTATTTGTTATTAACTAAACCTTGGATTATTAGAAATAATGCTTCACACAATACCATTACAAATAGCTACTCATTTAAATACAATGGTAGAAGAGTTACTCTTAAACCTATGACCGCTGCTAAAATTTTAGAAGAGGATCAACAAAGGCTTGAGAGGAGAAAGAATGAACCCTTTAGGAAAGAATGGACTGTTTCAAATGTTGCAACACTTACATCAAAATCTGAATTAGAGGATGAACATATTTTCTTGCCTCTTGTTGCATCTAATACATTTCAGGTTCTACATAAAGAAGAGGATAGTGAGAAAGATGAAGAACATGTTGTTGCTTTAGGTAAGAGCTTTCTTGATGTAATGAATTGTTCCAACAATCTTGCTGTATTGGAATCTTGTTTTGATTTGTCATTGCCACAAGTTGATTTATCTACTGATCCTTTTGATAAACAGAAGTTGTGTGCCACTGCTTCACTTATACCTTTGCCACAACAAATGAATAAGCTTGATGTTTTTGCTTATGATTCACCTACTAGTGCTGAAATGAAACATTTGATTTTAATAACATATGAAAAGGATGAGCAGAAATAATTGTCTTCTCTAAATACTTTGGGTTATATTGAATTTGATGTTCTTTGTGATCTAAATACCGTGGAGAAGCAAATCTTTTCTCAAACTGAATTGCCTTTACTAACAAGAAACAAATTTTATGCTATAGGAAACTATGATCATAGAGATGTATTTATAGTGCACAAAGTTTATATTTGCTCAAATATGAATCCTCCTTGTGTTGTACAACCAAATGATGAACTAGAAAACTACAATAACAATTACCATGTCATGTCATATTTTTCTAGTATTTTTAAGATCACATATTTTCCATCTTGTCATAAGAGTGAGAATGACGTTCATATTGCTGAGCAAGTTTTCAAAGAGGTCATTAATTTGCATGGCATGCCTTCTATTGTAGTTTCACATTGTGATGATAATTTTTATAACACATATAAACATGAGGTGCATCCCAAGTTTGGGAATAGTTCTATATTTTATATTTTAGATTTGAGACCACAATTGGGAGAAAAAGATGGGATCGAGTCGAGGACGAATCTAATTCAAAAGGGGAAGAATGATGAGTACATCACACCCATGGATACACACAACACTCCTCCAACTAAGATGAAAGTTCATGTGCATCAGCTGAATTTACAGGTGAGATCATTTTTAATATTTTTATTATGTGGTTTTGAGAATAGATTGCTAACTAATGAATTAATTGTTGTTAGGAACAATGGAGATGATGATGAGATAGCTGGCAAGGTGATTGGAGGCGTGATGGGCCAGCAAGGACGTCCAAGCGAAGGTGGAGGCCCAATCAAAACCGACTTCGAGTCTGTTTCGGAGCCCAGGACCAGTCTGCACTAAAACGGACGCCCAGGACGCATACGGACTCGGATTTGGACGTTCTAAATATGCCTGAAAAGATAAAGAATAATGTACTTTCTAACCCAACCAGTCCCATATCAAAATTAATTCCGATCCAGCGGCAATCGCCAAAACAATTCGACGTGCAGAATCTGTCCTGGTGCTGCGACACCGTAATTAGTCTTTGGGCCATGTATCGAGTTGAGCCCACTTAGGGCTGTGTCCAGAGGGTCTTGCACGACCCTAGGGTCCTTATATAAAGCCGCCACCTCTTTATTAGGGTTTGGGTTTTGCTTAGATCAATTCTGTTCATAAATAGTGTCGTCGTTCGTCGCTTTGTGAGACCCCAACTTCGTGAGCTTAATCATACATCTGCAATTGTATTGCATTCTTCATTGTTCTTGCTTATGTTCTTAATTCGTAGGCAGGGATTAGCCTTCTCGGTGAGGTCAATCATCCTTGGACGGTTGATAACCAGAGGAGACGTTGTGCTATGATTGCGGGGTTCTGAACTTGTTGTTTAGAAGCCGGATCGATTTGTGTTTCGCCTCCGCCCAAATCAAGATTTATCAGAACCTTTCGGAAGAACGGAAACCCTTGTTCACATCATCAAGAAACTCAGGACACTCAGAGTTTAGAGGTGCAAGATCAGAACAGACTCCAAAATTGTTGCCAATCAACATGACAAAGAATTCACAATCAGGGACCCTTAGCTTGAGAAGTATCACAGCACCATTAGGGGTATGGAAAAGTATTTCAAAGGCTTCGATATACAATATATCGAGAGAAAGTTCAACACCGAGGCAGATAAACTCGCAAAACCGGCAGCAAAACAAGAGGCAATGCCGCAAGATGTGTTCTTTCAAACAATCACCGAACCTTCGATCAAAGTAGCCCTACAAGACCCCAAACAAATCCATGCGCTAGTCAGTGAAGACTGGAGAGCTCAAACCATTGCGTATCTTAAGGGATTTTATGAGCCTGTCACTGAGTCGGAAACAAAAAGAATGCAACAACAAGCCAGAAATTACAGAATCATCGAGGGTGAGCTCTACAAGTCCGGAGTATGCGCCCCATTACTCAAATGCGTAAGCCAAGAGGAGGGTTCTCAGTTGCTCAGAGAGATACACGAAGGTATCTGCGGAGCACACATAGGCCCTCGACAGTTAGCTGCAAATGCGATCAGGCAAGGTTTCTTCTAGCATTCAATGATCAGGGATGCTACAGAAGTGGCAACTAAATGTGAAGCTTGGCAAATGGTTTCAAACAAACAGTCAGCACCTTCGCATCCAACTCAACTCATAGCCCCATCATGGCCCCTTCAACGTTGGGGGATTGACATTGTTGGACCACTACCTATAGCTCCCGGGAATTACAGATGGGCAGTTGTAGCCCTCGAATACTTCACCAAGTGGATCGAAGCCAAACCAATCACAAATATCTCTGCCACCATAATCAAGAAGTTCTTTTGGCAAAACATCATTTGTCGCTTCGGAGTCCCGAAAGACATTACGGTAGACAATGGCAAACAATTTGAAAATGACATGTTCAAACAATTCTGTCACTCCATCGGAATGAAAGTCGATTTCGCATCAGTATACCACCCCCAATCAAATGGAGCCGTCGAGCGGGCAAACAGCCTCATATTCAAGGCAATCAAGAAAATAATTTTGGATGACAGAAAAGGAAAGTGGGCTGAGTAATTACCAAGGGTCACATGGTCACACAACACAATAGAAACCAGGGCAACCAAGTATTCACCTTTCAGATTGCTTTATGGGGAGGAAGCAGTTAGCCCCGAAGAAATTGCCCACCAAAGTCCAAGAACATTAAGCACAAAGTCGCCACAGCCTATGGAAGCAGAGTCAAAGGACCTCATGGAAGTTGACAGGTTAAACGCAGTTTTCAACCTCGAGAAATATCAGAAGGAAACATGTCAATGGAGGGATCAAAAGGTTACACCTCGGGCCTACGCGGTTGGAGATCTAGTCTTACTCCGAAGCCCAAAGACAGAAAGTAAAGGCAAATTGGAACCCAAATGGGAGGGCCCTTACATTGTGGCAAAGTCAAACAGGCCCGGAGCCTATAGACTCTATACTTCACAGGGAGAAGAGTTGCTGCATTCTTGGAATGCAGACAACCTTCAAAAGTTTCATGTTTAGGAAAGTAATGCTCCAAGTATATAAACAGCCAAGCATAGCACGAAACTATAATTGCTACCTTGAGCTTAGTTGATAGATTTTCTTTTCAATTTTTTCCTTAACTAGTTGTAAAAAAGATCATACTCTTTTCCTCGTAAGGGGAACCCTTCATAGGGGTGAGGTTTTTAACGAGGCGGATCCTATGTAAACCCCAGCTAAATCTATAAAGCTGCCTTTCCCAATGTGGAAACCCCAGCAGAGCACGTCGAAACAACTCCCATCACGGGGATTGTGGTATTCGACAAAAGAGCAAAGGCTCTTAAATCATAGCTACTGCACCGGCTAAACCCAAGGAGCTGAAAGCCGTGCAGTCAGCTAACTTAGCGAAAATTTCTAAGGGGCTCGTTGTAGCCCAAACTCGTCGAAAGGTTCGCTCGAAAACACCTCGCCCCTAACACTTCAACGGGGAGGGTGGAGTTTTTCAAAAAACCTAGCAAAAAATTGTAAGGGGCTTGTTGCAGCCCAAACCTGTCGAAGGGTTTGCCCGAAAACACCTCGCCCATAGCACTTCGAGGGGGAGGGTGGCGTTTTTCGAAAAACTTAGCGAAAAATGCTAAGGGGCTCATTGCAGCCCAAACCCGTCGAAAGGTTCGCTCGAAAACACCTCGCCCCTAACACTTCGAGGGGGAGGGTGGCTTTTTCAAAAAACTTAGCGAAAAATGCTAAGGGGCTCGTTGGAGCCCAAACCCATCGAAGGGTTCGCCCGAAAACACCTCACCCCTAGCACTTCGAGGGGGAGGGTGGTATTTTTCAAAAAACTTAACAAACAATGCTAAAGAGCTCGTTGCAGCCAAAATCCGTCGAAGGGTTCGCCCGGAAACACCTCGCCCCAAGGACTTCGAGGGGGAGGGTGGCGTTTTTCAAAGAACTTAACGAAAAAAGCTAATGGGCTCGTTGCAGTCTAAACCCATCGAAGGGTTCGCCCGAAAACACCTCACCCCTAGCACTTCTAGGGGATGGTGGTGGTGAGTACATCACACTCATGGATACATACAACACTCCTCCAACTAGGATGAAAGTTCATGTGCATCACCTAAATTTACAGGTGAGATCGTTTCTAATGTTTTTATTATGTGGTTTTGAGAATATATTGCTACCTAATGAACTAATTGTTGTTAGAAACCATGGAGATGATGATGAGATTGCTGGGGAGGTGATTGGAGATGTGATGGGCCAGCAAGGACGTCCAGGCCAAGGTGGAGGCCCAATCAAAACCGACTTCGAGTCTATTTTGGAGCCCAGGACCAGTCTGCACTAAAACGGACGCCTAGGACGCATATTGACTCGGATTTGTTTGTTCTATATATGTCTGGAAAGATAACGAAAATACCTTTCCAACCCAACTAGTCCCATGTCAAAATGCATCACGAGCCGTCAGCAATCGTCGAAACAAGTCGACTTCCAGAATTTGTTCGGGTGCTGCGACACCATAATCGGTCTTTGGGCCATGTATCGAGTTGAGCCCACTTAGGGCTCCGTCCAGGGGGTCTTGCACGACCCTAGGGTCCTTATATACAGCCGCCGCCTCTTCATTAGAGTTTGAGTTTTGCTTAGATTATTCTGTTGATAACAGTTTTGCCGTTTGATCGGTTTGTGAGACTCCAACTTCTAAGATTTATCGTATACTTACAAATTTGGTTGCATTCTTCTTTGTTTTTGCTTGTGTTCTTGATTTGCAGGCAAAGATAAGCCTTCTCAGCAAGGTCAATCATTCTTGGACGGTTGATAACCATAGGAGACGTTGTGCTGCGAATGCGGGGTTGAGAACATGTCGTTCGGAAGCCGGATCGATTTGTGTATCGCCTCCGCCTTAATCAAGTTTACCAGAACCTATCAGAAGATCGGGAACTCTTGTTCACATCAAGAACACAAGCAAGAACAAAGAAGAATGCAACCAAATTTGCAAGTATACGATGAATCTCACAAGTTGGAGTCTCAAACCGATCAAACGGCAAAACTGTTATCAACAGAATAATCTAAGCAAAACCCAAACCTTAATAAAGAGGCAGCAGCTGTATGTAAGGACCCTAGTGTCGTGCAAGACCCCCTGGATGCAGCCCTAAGTGGGCTCAACTCGATACATGGCCCAACGACTGATTATGGTGTCGCAACACCAGGACAGATTCTGGAAGTCAATTTTTTTTTACAATTGCCAACAGCTCGTGACAAATTTTGACATGGGACTGGTTGGGTTCGAAAGGACTTTTCGTTATCTTTCCAGGCATATATAGAACGTCCAAATCCGAGTCCGTATGCATCCTGGACGTCCGTTTTAGTACAGACTGGTCCTAGGCTCCAAAACAGACTCGAAGTCGGTTTTGATTGGGCCTCCACCTTGGCTTGGACGTCCTTGCTGCCCCCGTCACGTCTCCAATCACCTCCCCAGCTATCTCATCATCATCTCCGTAGTTTGCAACAACAATTATTTTATTAGGTAGCAATCTATTCTCAAAACCACATAATAAAAACATTAGAATCGATCTCACCTGTAAATTCAGGTGATGCACATGAACTTTCATCTTAGTTGGAGGAGTGTTGTGTGTATCCATGAGTGTGATGTACTCATCACCACCCTCCCCCTCTAAGTGCTAGGGGTGAGGTGTTTTCGGGCGAACCCTTGGACGGGTATGGACTGCAATGAGTCCATTAGCTTTTTTCATTAAGTTTTTCTGAAAAACGCCACCCTCCCCCTCGAAGTGCTAGGGGCGAGGTGTTTTCGGGCGAACCCTTCGACGGATTCGGGCTGCAACGAGCCCCTTAGCATTGTTTGCTAATTTTTTTTGAAAAATGCCACCCTCCCCCTCAAAGAGCTAGGGGCGAGGTGTTTTCGGGCGAACTCTTCAATGGGTTTGGGCTCCAATGAGCCCCTTAGCATTTTTTGCTAAGTTTTTTGAAAAGCCACCCTCTCCCTCGAAGTGCTAGGGGCGAGCTGTTTTCGAGCGAACCTATCGACGGGTTTGGGCTGCAATGAGCCCCTTAGCATTTTTCGCTAAGTTTTTCGAAAAATGCCACCCTGCCCCTCGAAGTGCTAGGGACAAGGTGTTTTCGGGCAACCCCTTCGACAGGTTTGGGTTGCAACAAGCCCCTTACAATTTTTTGCTAGGTTTTTTGAAAAACTCCACCCCCCCCCCCTGTACTTCGAGGGGGAGGGTGGCGTTTTTCAAAAAACATAGCGAAAAATGCTAAGGGGCTCATTGCAGCCCAAACCTGTTGAAGTGTTCGCCTGAAAACACCTCACCCCTAGCACTTCGAGGGGGAGGGTGGCGTTTTTCAAAAAGCTTAGCGAAAAATGCTAAGGGGCTCGTCGCTGCCCAAACCTGTCGAAGGGTTCGCCCAAAACACGTCGCCCCTAGCACTTCGAGGAGGAGGGTGATATTTTTTAAAAAACTTAGCAAAAAATGCTAAGAGGCTCGTCGCAGCCTAAATCCATCGAAGGGTTCGCCCGAAAACACCTCGTCCTAGCACTTTGAGAGGGAGGGTGACGTTTTTCAAAAAACTTAGCGAAAAATGCTAAGGGGCTCGTTGCAGCTCAAACCCATCGAAGGATTCGCCAAAAACACCTCGCCCCTAGCACTTCGAGGGGGAGGGTGGCGTTTTTCAAAAAACCTAGCGAAAAATGCTAAGGGGCTCATTGTAGCCCAAACCCGTCAAAGGGTTCGCCCAAAAACACCTCGCTCCTTCCACTTCGAGGGGAGAGTGGCGTTTTCAAAAAATATAGCGAAAAATGCTAAGGGGCTCGTTGCAGCCCAAACCCGTCAAAGGGTTCACCCGAAAACACCTCACCCCTAGCACTTCGAGAGGGAGGGTGGCGTTTTTCAAAAAACTTAGCAAAAAATACTAAGGGGCTCGTCGAAGCCCAAACCCGTCGAAGGGTTCGCTCAAAAACACCTCGCCCCTAGCACTTCGAGGAGATGGGTGACGTTTTTCAAAAAACATAGCGATAATTGCTAAGGGGCTTGTTGCAGCCTAAACCCGCCAAAGGTTCCACAAAAAATGAAAACAATCAAATTTTCATAAAGTTCTCCTCAAGCTTATAAAAACTAATCACTTATATACTAAAAAATCATAGTCGATAGGTTCTTCTTTTACAATAACCCCAGATGCCAAAAGCTAGGGAAACAGAACAGACCATTCATCGATGCTATAACCAGGCAGAGGTGGGCCAGGGTCACACCCCGGGACTCTAGCTCTAATAGCACTAGAACTCCCTACAGCTTCGTCCGAAGACGCCCCAGCGGTCAGTTTAGACCCGGTGCCTCTAGCAGAAGCATTCATCATGAAACTAATAGAGCGTTTAGCCATGGCATGTCGAGGGCGCCATGACCACGGAACTGAACTCCCACTTCGTTCTCAAACGGTGGCAAAATCCCAGCCTGGCTAAGGCTCCCTTCATCGCCTAATGATGAAGGTTGAGGAACCTGTACTTCGCGTCGACATGGCAATTGACTACCCTCGGTGCAATCACGTGTCGCGCCTATTCTAACACCCGAAGAGGATCGTCGACCACTAAAACCAATATTATTTCGAGCACACCGACCGCTCGACCCTTGAGATCAGGACCGACGTCCAAATATATGCGAATAACCCCCCACACAAATCTCCTCGTCATTTAAAGTAACAACACAACCCCTTAGCAAACCAGGTCGGGTCAAACTGGTAGCCTCATCGGCAGCGTTAGCAATATCCAAGGCCTCGAAGCCACTCAAACTAGCATCCGAGCTTGTTGAGATGGCCGCAGCATTACCCCGTCGGGCGCTCCTAAAGTAGAGGAACCGTCCAAGTCGCCAAGAATGCGCATTGCAGAAGAATCGCTGGAAGAAATTTCCTCGTCAACCTGCGCAGGCGGCTCTTCAGGCACCTGCGCATGTCCAAAAGCAAGTGTTAAAAACATCCTTTACAATGTCGTCCGCTACAAAAACTAATCCCCACTCCATCTAAAATGTGTGGCTGGTCGGCATGCATCAAGTCAGACCAGGCTCTAGACCTCGCGAGAAGATTGCACGCCTGCATCCTCTGCCCCCTCAGTAGTCTGAGACTGGTCCTCTTGACCTCCTCCCCTGCTCGAAGGCTTTTGAGCAGCCAGTGCAGCGTCACGAGCCTAAACATATCAAAAAACGATAGTCACCTTCAAAGCCCCGGGATTATATTAAAAATCTATAGAAAATAGAATGCGCACCTAGGCAAGTTTTTCGATCGCAAGCAGCCGGGCAGCATCACGACCGTGGTGATATGAACAAGGGTTCCTGATCTTCCAAAAAGTTCTTGGTAAGTTGATTTGGTCGGAGGCGACACACAAATCAATTCGGCTTCAGAACAGCACGTTCTAAACCCCGCAATCGCAGCACGACGTCTCCTCTGGTTATCAACCGTCCAAACACGATTGACCTCGCCGAGAAGGCTAATCCCTGCCTGCGAATCAAGAACACAAGCAAGAACAACGAAGAATGCAACACAATTGCAGATGTATGATTAAACTCTCGAAGTTGGGGTTTCACAAACCGATGAACGACGAAACTATTTATGAACAGAATTGATCTAAGTAAAACCCAAACCCTAATGGTGCAGTGGCGGCTGTATATAAAGACCCTAGGGTCATGCAAGACCCTCTGGACGCGCCCCTAATTGGGCTCAACTAGATACAAAGCCCAAAGGCCAAAAATAGGCGACGCAGCACCGACACAGATTCTGAACTCTCTCTTGTTTTGATGATTCCCGGTGACTCCGGATGAATTTTGACATGAGGCCGGCGGCATTGGAAAGGTCTTCTCCTTATCTTTCCGTGCATATGTATAACGTCTATATCCAAGTCCGTATGCGTCCTGAGCGACTGTTTTAGTGCAGACTGGTCCTGGGCCCCGAAACAGACTCGAAATCGGTTTTGATTGGGCCTCCACTTTGGCTTCCAAGCCCTTGCTGGTCCTCCACGTTCCCAACTCCTTCTACCATCATCTCCTGGTCCTCTCCATGATTTCTAATCATAAAATAATCATTAGGTAGCAAACCATTCTCAAAAGTAACATATAGCAAAGAACGTAGGAACGAGCTCACCTCTAAATTTAGTCGTTGTGCACGAGCTCTAGTCATTGGACCTTGTAAGTACAGAATTGGAGGAGTGTTGTGTGTATCCATAGGAGTGATGTCCTCATCACGTGGTCATGCCAAAACCTGATAGCTAGACATTTCGCAGCAGCGGAAGCGTCGGCTGACAAGTTGTCCCGAGCATCAGCCCCAATAGGAAGGTCTCGCTTCCCCAGATCTCGGAAGTGATCGCAAACCCGGTGCTCTAACAGACCGAAGGAAACCTCAGTAGTATGTAGCGAGCCAAAATTGTTGCACTTGTCCATAACCCCCGGGAGCGCTGTGAATTCAGCCTCCAACCATTTGAAGAAGGCTTCTTCATACACAGTAGACCCATCGGTCAAGGACATGGGCTCTACATCCACATAGTTTAAAGCTTCGCAATACCTATGGTGAGCCGCCAGAGCTTGGGCAGCAAAGCCATAGTTGCGAGTCGATGCGGCATGTGTCACAGCCTTGTTTTCATCGGCAAGAGTGGCAGCCTTGGCCTCAGCAGCTTCGAGGCGGGTTACAGATTTTCTCAATTCAACCACTTCCGCTCGCAAAGCTTCTAGCTCCTTTTTCGCACTACTCGCCTCGAGGGTAGCCTCATCCTTCATAGTCTGAAGGGAAGCAACATTTTGCTTCAGCACAACGTTCTCTGTTGCATATGAATCTTTCACCCTCTCAAGCGACACTAGCTTCTGGCTAGATTTCTCAGCAGCAATACGAGCAAAAGTATGAGCCTGAAATGAAGTTACAAGTGAGAAACAATGCGAGAAAATTAGTAAAGTTGAATCTCCAAAAGCAAAAATTGGCATACATGTCTCAGGATATGAGCAAGATTAACTTGCAAGTCCTAAACATCGAATTCTTTAGTAGTAGAAGCCACCAAGTCATCGGTGGCGGAGCGGAGTTTAGCCCAAGCCTCCGGATCGGAATGATTCCCAGCTCTCCTGGATGACGATGGTTCTTTCCTAGCAGCCCTTTGATCGGCCCCATCCAGCACCAAATCGGGCATCTGAGTTTCGATCCTAGTGCGGGAAATGAATCGCCCCCTCGGATCAACAAAAACATCCGCAACATCCATGTCAGTAGAGCGGCCAGTCAAATCCATAGGTTGAGGACTAGAACGAGGAGGTGCAGCACCTACATCTATCACGGGAGCAGGAGAAATTGCAAGCACTTTCTCATCCCCATCGTCGTCGCTGCCAAAAGCATCTGCCATAGCCCCAGTAGTTATCAAAGTTCCCACGACGCGAAAACCCAGAGCCGAAGAACCCGAGCAATCGTGACGCGGGATGGTAGTGTGCGCACATTTTGAAGCATCTACATGCAGCAATTCTTCTCTTTTTCTTTTGCCACCTTTAGCCTGAGGTGGAGCCGGTGCTTTCCCTTTCCTGCTTTTCTTCGTCATAGCAGCTCCGGAGCCCACATTGTGAACAACCTGAGTGCGCTTAACGCGAGGCCCAAGCATGACACGAGCAAGGTATTTAATGCCAGCCAAACCAAAATGCGGTTAAGCCGCCCGCTGTGCGAAGTCCTCTCGCATGTATGCTTGTGCTACTCGCGGGTGTAGGGACCTACCATAGTCTCACCAGCACTGAGCAAGAAAGTCAAAAACTCATCATCACCAAGGCATCGTTTGTCCACAGCGACTTCGGGAAATGGTATAGTAATCTCAAGCCTCGAAGGAATCTTCTTTTGAATGAAGCCTGGGATCGAGCAACCTTCGTGCAGAGGCCACTTGTTAGCAGCAATGAACTCCTCAACAAGATCACGGCCACTAGAGTTATAAGTGGTGATGCGAAAAACAATGTCATTCTTACAACCTCGAGGTACTCGTCCATCCACAGATCAAGGCTCGCAGGGGGTAAGGCGTGAGGCCAGCGGAAAAATCATCGTCTCTTTCTCATCCACAACAGCATCCTCCAAAGGAACCTTAACATATAACCAGCTCTCATGCCACCTGTCACCCCAGCGGTTACGACTGCACTTGACAAATTGGTCATTCTTCTGAAAGTGAGGCACGAAGGTGATACAGGCAAACTCCCCCTCATGTGTCACGCCGTCGATCATTATAAGATTTGGCTGGTAGTGAGGGCAGTAGTATTTGCAAAACACCTTGATATCAGGTTTCCCTTGATAACTAAGCATCCCCTAAGCAAATTTGCTAAGCATCACTATCTCTCTTGGACTGATATGATGAAGCTGAATATCGAACCTATCCAACACTTCCCTCACAAAAGACGAGCATGGAAAGCGCAGTCCAGCGGTAAAATGCTCTTCGAAGACCACAACCTCGTTTTCCTAACAGCAAGGAACATCTTCTTGACCGGGCAGCCGAGTCTCGCCAGCAGCAAAACATCTCAATTGTACGAGGTTTACAACCATGGTAGCTTTAAAGCGGGATCTGCCAAACACAAAGGTTCAAGTCTTGGCTCCTCGCCTTCCTTGTTCTTCCCTTTCCGACCCTTTTGAGGGTCAGGGGCACCAAATGGCAAGAGATCGCTAAAATCAGCATCTACTCCATCCAAACTCTCCTCATGGGGCTCGGAGCTTTGGATCTTGTGGCTCGAGCCCTGGGCCTGAGCTTCAGCAGCAACTCTATCTCCCCACCGAGGATGAAATTCCTCATCTTCATCCTCGTCCTCGTCCTCAGGATTGGTAGTCAGAGTCTCTTCCAGACTCTGAACGAAGGCAGCATATGCCTCCGCGTGCGCGATAGCAACCTCAGAATCTTGGGGAGGCCAGCTTCCCTCTGAAGACTCCTCGTCAGGTCGAGCAGTTCGTGCAACTCGAGCCATATCATGAGATCCTGAAACCAAAACCGAATCATGGAATTAACAAAGAGAATAGCTATCAACTTTTGAAAAAGCAAAATGAGCTAGG
Organism: Eleusine indica; assembly: GCA_030378355.1. Taxonomy (NCBI): domain Eukaryota; kingdom Viridiplantae; phylum Streptophyta; class Magnoliopsida; order Poales; family Poaceae; genus Eleusine; species Eleusine indica. The sequence goes on from CM059500.1 coordinate 36,632,883, forward strand.
AGGCATGATCCAGTTTAACCACTACGAAGCATACCTTAGACAGTGCTTCGCAGGAAATCCAACCCTATCTTGTGCAATTACAACGTGCAAAGCTTTAGCAAAGCAAAGGCAAAAAGAAAGCAAAGTGCAAGAAACCTTCGTAAGCATTAACCCCCCCACCCCTCGCTTATATAGTCCGGTGAAAATGAACCAACATTTACTATGGAGGCTCAACAACCGAGAGTGCAGTAATTCAAAGATAAGCATAGAATGCGAATAGCCGTGACACCTAAATTAACCAAGGGTTACCTTTGAGGGAGTCAGATAAACTCCCAGAAGAAGATTCGCTCCCAAAAACAGTCACCGTCCAAGTACGAGTCATAATGGCAGGCATCACGCAAGTTCAAGTATCAGATGAGTAGAAAAAATACTTTTCTACCACAGCCACCCTCTTTTTATAGGCAGAGGCCCCGAAAACATCGCTTAAAAACATGAAACCCCATTACAAACCACACTCCGCGCAGCCCAACTTTGATATTCGAACGGTGGCATTTTGGTAAGAGATCCCATTGGAGCGAGGGTTTCGGCCAATCAAAGTTGGACCCACCCCTCGAGGGTCTACAGTTGGGGGACCACCTCGTGGGTCATCCTTTGGGGCTTGTCAAAGTCGGGCTACGAATAAGGGTTGAGGCTAACCACCGTTGCCCTCTCACTAACCATAATTTTGAGACGCCGGTTCCCATCGGAGACTTCGGAAGAATCAAGGCCCTTCTGATGAGGACATCACTCCTATGGATACACACAACACTCCTCCAATTCTGGACTTGCAAGGTCCAATGACTAGAGCTCGTGCATGACGAATAAATTTAGAGGTGAGCTCGTTCCTACGTTCTTCGCTATATGTTACTTTTGAGAATGGTTTGCTACCTAATGATTATTTTATGATTAGGAACCATGGAGAGGACCAGGAGGTGATGTGAGAAGGACTTGGGAATGTGGAGGACCAGCAAGGGCTTGGAAGCCAAGGTGGAGGCCCAATCAAAACCGACTTCGAGTCTGTTTTAGGGCCCAGGACCAGTATGCACTAAAACGGACGCCAAGGACACATAAGGACTCGGATTTGGACTTTCTACATATGAACGGAAAGCTAAGGAGAAGACCTTTCCAATGCCACCGGCCTCATGTCAATATTCATCAGCAGTCATCAGGAATCGTCGAAACAAGAGAGAATCCAGAATCTGTGTTGGTGTTGCGTTGCCTGTTATTGGCCTTTGGTCTTTGTATCCAGTTGAGCCCAATTAGGGGCGCGTCCAGAGGGTCTTCCACGACCCTAGGTTCTTCATATACAGCCGCCACCGCACCATTAGGGTTCTATATAAAGACCCTAGGGTCGTGCAAACCCTAATGGTGCGGTGGCGGCTCTATATAAAGACCCTAGGGTCGCGCAAGACCCTCTGGACGCACCCCTAATTGGGCTCAACTAGATACAAAGCCCAAAGGCCAAAAATAGGCGACGCAGCACCGACACTGGACTCTCTATTATTTTGATGATTCCCGATGACTGCGGATTAATTTTGACATGAGGCCGGCGGCATTGGAAAGGTCTTCTCCTTATCTTTCTGTGCATATGTAGAACGTCTAAATCCGAGTCCGTATGCGTCCTGGGCGACTATTTTAGTGCAGACTGGTCCTGGGCCCCGAAACAGACTCGAAGTCGGTTTTGATTGGGCCTCCACTTTGGCTTCCAAGCCCTTGCTGGTCCTCCACGTTCCCAACTCCTTCTCCCATCATCTCCTGGTCCTCTCCATGGTTTCTAATCATAAAATAATCATTAGGTAGCAAACCATTCTCAAAAGTAACATATAGCGAAGAACGTAGGAACGAGCTCACCTCTAAATTTAGTCGTCGTGCACGAGCTCTAGTCATTGGACCTTGCAAGTCCAGAATTGGAGGAGTGTGGTGCGTATCCATAGGAGTGATGTCCTCATCATCCTCCCCCTCTTGAAGTGGAGTCGTCCTCGACTCGAGCTCATCCTCTTCTCCCAAGTATGGTTTCAAATCTGAAATGTTAAAAGTAGGACTAACCCCGAACTCGGGAGGCAACTCAAGTTTGTATGCATTATCATTAATCTTCTCCATTATTTTGAATGGACCATCATCTCTAGGCATTAGTTTAGACTTTCTCAATTCTGGAAATCTATCCTTCCTTAAGTGTAACCACACTAAATCTCCTACATCAAGCTTTACTTCCTTAATACCTTTACTACTAGCAATTTTATACTTTTCATTCATCTTTTCAATGCTAAGTCTAGTGGTCTCATGTATTTGCAAAATAAATTCAGAACCCTCCTTAGCATCTACATGAACTCTCTCATTAATAGGTAGAGGAAGTATATCAAGTGGAGTACGGGGATCAAAACCATACACTACCTTGAATGGACTTACCTTGGTAGTAGAATGTGTTGCCCGATTATAAGCAAACTCAACATGAGGTAAGCATTCTTCCCATTGCTTCAAATTTTTCTTCAAAATAGCTCGCAACATAGTACCCAAAGTGCGGTTCACAACCTCAGTTTGTTCATCAGTTTGTGGACGACCTTCTTTACAGTGCAGCAATACATCTTTAAAATCAAACTCAGCAACATATTGTTCTTTAATTGCCTCAAGTCCAAAAATTCTACAATCAAGTTGAGACAACAAAGTATATCGCCTAGATAAAGCATCAGCAATCACATTATCCTTCCCTTTCTTATGTTTAATAATATAAGGAAAAGACTCAATAAACTCAACCCATTTAGCATGTCTACGGTTCAAATTGCATTGAGAACGAATATACTTAAGTGATTCATGATCAGAATGAATAACAAATTCTTTGGGCAACAAATAATGACGCCACGTCTCTAAAGAACGTACAAGTGCATATAGTTCCTTATCATACGTGGAATAATTCAAAACAGGCCCAGTAATTTTCTCACTAAACTATGTAACAGGTTTACCATCTTGCATCAAAACACCACCAATGCCTATACCACTAGCATCACATTCAAGGTCAAAAGTCTTATCAAAATTAGGTAATTGCAGCAATGGTGCATGTGTAAGTTTGTCCTTCAAAGCATCAAAAGACTCATGATGTACCTTACCAAAATTGAAGTCAACGCCCTTCATTGTCAACTCATGCAATGGTGCAGCAATGGTGCTGAAATCTTTGACAAAGCGGCGGTAGAAACCTGCAAGACCAAGAAAACTCCTCACCTGTGTGATAGTTTTTGGTACAGGCCAGCTCTTTATGGCTTCAATCTTTGCCTCATCCACCTCAATTCCCTGTGGAGTCACAACATAGCCAAGAAAAGAGACTCGATCCGTGCAAAAGGTGCACTTCTCAAGGTTACCAAATAAACATGCAACTCGCAAAGCATCAAAAATAGCACGCAAATGAATCATATGATCATCCATGGATTTGCTATAAATCAAGATATCATCAAAGTAAACAACCACAAATTTGCCAATAAAAGGTCTTAAAACCTCATTCATCAAACGCATGAAAGTACTGGGTGCATTAGTCAACCCAAAAGGCATTACTAACCACTCATACAACCCGAATTTGGTTTTGAAAGCTGTTTTCCATTCATCTCCAAGTTTCATTCTAATTTGATGGTAGCCACTACGCAAATCAATTTTAGTGAAAATTATAGCACCACATAACTCATCAAGCATTTCGTCTAGCCTAGGAATAGGATGACGATACCTAATAGTAATGTTATTAATGGCTCTACAATCTACACACATACGCCAAGAACCATCTTTCTTAGGAACCAAAAGTACAGGAACAACACAAGGACTAAGTGATTGAGGAACATACCCAGGATCCAAAAGGTCTTGGACTTGTCGTTGTATCTCCTTAGTCTCCTCAGGGTTGGTCCTATAAGCAGCACGGTTTGGTAAAGTAGCGCCAGGAATCAAATCAATTTGATGCTCAATCCCTCTCAAAGGTGGCAATCCCGGGGGTATCTCAGCTGGCAAAACATCCTCATACTCCTGCAAAAGGTTAGTGACAGCAGGAGGCAAAGCACTAGAAGCAATATCACCAAGCGAAAACAAGGCTTGTTTGCATATCAAAGCATAGCAAATATCATCAGTAGAAATTTCAGCAAGCTCAGATTTTGTGGCAAGACATGAACGACCTTGTAATTTAATTGCAGCACCCTTAGAACTTGAAGAATCATTAACATTACTTGGTGTAGAAGCAGAATTAACAGGTTGTTGAATTTCACGGCTTTTATTTTTCAAACTAGCAGCTCGTTCTAAATCAGTTTGTACAATTTCAGCAGGGGTCATTGGTAACAAAGTAATTTTAGTTCCTTTATGCATAAAAGTGTACTTATTACTTTTATCATGGTGTACAGCATCATTATCAAATTCCCAAGGTCTACCCAATAAAAGTGAACAAGCTTGCATGGGTACAACATCACAATCAACAGAATCCACATAGGAACCAATGGAAAAAGGAACTCTGCAAGTTTGTACTACCTTAGCTTTTCTAGAGTCATTTAACCACTGAATGTAGTATGGATGTGGATGTGGGCGTGTGGTCAAATCAAGCTTCTTAACCACATCAGAACTCACCAAATTGTTGCAGCTTCCTCCATCAATGATGAAACGTGCTCGACGGTTCTTGATGACGAAGAAAATCTGGAACAAGTTATGTCGCTGCATCATCTCGGGCTGCTGGATTTGTGTGCTAAGCACACGCTGCACAATAATATTCATGTAGCCCGTGGTATCTCCGCCTCCAAGGACGAGGTCACCGCTGGTGGCAGCGACATCCTCCTCCTCATCCTCCACATTGGAGGTGCTCATGTAACCGCCATCATCTGTCGCCACATATGCTCGCCTACTTGGGCAATCTTTCTGCACATGGCCAAGACCATGGCAGCGGTGGCACTGAATCCCTGTAGTGCGTCCCGTCGAAGCAACAGAGGAGGCACTACTAGCCGGTACCTGCACAGAATTTTTACCTGAGCGCGTAGAAGGGGCAGGGGCTGATCTTGGTGCCGCAGAAACAACACTAGCTGGTGGCGGCGGCCGGAAAGATGGCTTGGGCAGCCCCGAAGTCCCCGTCGGCCGTGGTGGGTAGAAATTCCTGGACTTGCTGTACTCCTCAAAAGCCTGGAAAAGTCCCAGTGATTCTTTCTCTGCAAGCATAGCATACTGGAAACACTGGTTGAGGGTATAAAGTTCTTTATAATCAAGGATGTCCTGAATTTCTTTTCTCAAACCAGAATAAAAGCGGCAAATCTGATCCTCTACTTTTTCAACCACAGCACAACGAATCAAACCCTTCTGAAGCTCACTAAAATACTCCTGAACAGTTTTATCTCCTTGATCTAAATGCTGCAGTTTATTATGAATTTCTCTATAAAAAGAAGGAGGAACAAAACGATCACGCATTTCTACCATAAGTTCTTCCCAAGTAGTAGGCAAATCGGTTTCAGCAGCTAGACCACTCCACCAAACAATAGCAAAGTCCTTAAACTCACTAGTGGCTTGTCTAACTCTATGTTGTTCAGGAACAAGGTGGGCATTAAATTTCTGTTCTACCATCATTTCCCAATCAAGGTAAGCATCACCATCGTACTGACCTAAAAACGAAGGAATTGAGAACTTAATTTTAGCATACGGGTCATCTGGAGCATGGTTACCTTGTGTGCGACGGTTGTGGTTGTGGAAACCACCCATACCTTGAGGGTTACGTTGCATACGACGTCGTAACCTTGCGGTCCTTGTAGCTGACCTATCGACGGTGCCATCAGCCTTATACACCGTTGCTTCATCATAATCGTCTTCAACGTCATTGTTGGTGGTGTTGGTGTTGGTGTTGGTGTTGGTGTTGGTGTTGTTGTTGGTCTTGTGAGCGGTCTCCAATTCGACAACTTGATCGGTTAGCTTAGAGACTCTCTTATCTAACCGCTCAATGCTTTCTCCCAGGTGAAGCTTGGTGACGGCGTTAGTGACGGCCCTGGTGATCGTCTCTGCCAAATCACTCTGAACCGCCTGCAAAGCCTTCTGTAACTGACTTTGGCTCACGCACTCATCCAATTTTGAGGGTGAAGAACCCTCTCCATCGCTTCCTGACATCAGAAACACCAAAACAGGAAACAAAAAGTGAAGGTTATCCCTACAAAACTACTAAGCAGTGGTGCCTCTCAACACAGCAAAAGGAAGCTTCTTGCAAAGCTCTTACAAAGTTCTAAAAACAACAAAGCAAAGGATACCAGGGAGCTGTGTTCCACGATTGCAAGGGTTACCAAATAACATATGTGCTGTCCAGAAGAAGTATGTAGAGCTAGGAAGGCTAAATATATATATATGTGAGTGGCACACAAATCAAAAACAGATAGTAAAGCTGAATAAGTGCCCAAGTAACTTGTCCCTAGTTGCTGGTGTAACTATGTCCTAGAATAGTAGTGATAGCAAAGAAGAAACAAGGAGACAAAGGGACACAGTCAATAATAGGGGGCTTAGTGTAAAACAGCCAAACTCAGATATTCTAGGGGGCTAGATGGAGCACTAGTAGGAATCCCAAATTTTTTTTTATTTTATTTTTTTGATATTTTTTCCAACTCACTAGCAAACGGGGAGAAACCACAAAAAATTTCAGCTCAAACCGAGCTAGGACGTGGCCTACAGAAAATCTTGAAGTGTCAGAAAACGTCGGGTTTCAACTTGAATGAATATTTTCTTTATCTTCCCGATTTTTTTTGAATTTTTTGACGAGGAAACACAGTGTGGGTATGCTCAACTTTTTGTCAAGAATCTCCTGTAAAAATTTCAGCCAAAACGGACAACCGAGCAAAAAGTTATGGCTGTTTTACCGAAGGGGTGTCGGAATCGGTTATGAAGAAATCGGGGGTTTGAGTGAAACCCGAGTCGGGCATGGGGTCGGGTAGGAATTTTTTTTTTGGTGAGGTGGATGCAGAGGAAAGTGGAATTTATGAAAGTTGGTCCGAGATGTTGAGGGTGGGTTTAGGGTGGGATTAGGGTGGGCGTGTTGATCAATCAACCCTAGCACATAAAGCCGACAAAACCGAGGATGGTGAAGGGGATGGCGGCTAGGGTTGAAGGGAAAACACTACTGACGACAAAAACACAAACTAAACCAGCGACTAAACAAGAACTAGGGCACAAACTCAACACTATGGACTCTGAAATTGAAATATGCAAAGGCTAAACACATGGTTATGGGCGGGGGAAATTTTTTTTGGTATTTTCTGTGGACGATAGGAAGAACACGAAAACAAAACTAAAGGGTAGTCCGAACCTGACGGTGCATCTGAAGCTCTGATTACCACTTGATGTGAACAAGGGTTCCCGATCTTCTGAAAGGTTCTTGGTAAGTTGATTTGGTTGGAGGCGACACACAAATCGATCCGGCTTCAGAACAGCACGTTCTAAACCCCGCAATCGCAGCACGACCTCGCCGAGAAGGCTAATCCCTGCCTGCGAATCAAGAACACAAGCAAGAACAACGAAGAATGCAACACAATTGTAGATGTATGATTAAACTCTCGAAGTTGGGGTCTCACAAACCGATGAACGACAAAACTGTTTATGAACTGAATTGATCTAAGCAAAACCCAAACCATAATGGTGTGGTGGCGGCTGTATATAAAGACCCTAGGGTCGTGCAAGACCCTCTGGACGCGCCCCTAATTGGGCTTAACTAGATACAAAGCCCAAACGCCAAAAATAGGCGACGCAGCACCGACACAGATTCTGGACTCTCTCTTGTTTTGATGATTCCTGATGACTCCGGATCAATTTTTACATGAGGCTGGCAGCATTGGAAAGGTCTTCTCCTTATCTTTCCGTGCATATATAGAACGTCCAAATCCAAGTCCATATGCGTCCTGGGCGACTATTTTAGTGCACACTGGTCCTGGGCCCCGATTTGCACACTGGTCCAAATCCAAATCCAATTTTTACATGAGGCTGGCGGCATTGGAAAGGACTTTTCTATTGTTTGGTGGAGTGGCCTAGCTGCTGAAACTGATTTGCCTACTACTTTGGAAGAACTTAAGGTAGCAATGCGTGATCATTTTGTTCTTCCTTCTTTTTATAGAGAGATTCATAATAAACTGTAGTGCTTAGATCAAGGAGATAAAATTGTTCAGGAGTACTTTAGTGAGCTTCAGAAGGGTTTGATTCGTTGTGCTGTAGTTGAAAGAGTAGAGGATCAGATTTGCTGCTTTTATTCTGGTTTGAGAAAAGAAATTCTAGAAATCCTTGATTATAAAGAAAGTTATACCCTCAACCAGTGTTTCCAGTATGCTATGCTTGCAGAGAAAGAATCACAGGGACTTTTTCAGGCTTTTGAGGAGTACACCAAGTCCAGGACTTTCTACCCACCACGGCCGACGGGGACTGCGGGGCTGCCCAAGCCATCTTTCCGGCCACCCCCACTAGCAGCTGCCAAGGAAACCAGTGTTGTTTCTGCAGCACCAAGTTCAGCCCCTGCACCTTATACGCGCTCAGGTAAAAATTCTGTGCTGGTACCAGCTAGTAGTGCCTCCTCTGTTGCTTCGACGGGACGCACTACAGGGATTCAGTGCCACTGCTGCCATGGTCTTGGTCATGTGCAGAAAGATTGCGCAAGTAGGCGGGCATATGTGGCGACAGACGATGGCGGTTACATGAGCACCTCCGATGTGGAGGATGAGAAGGAGGATGTCGCTGCCACCAGTGATGACCTCGTCCTTGTAGGCGGAGACACCATGAGCTACATGAATATTATTGTGCAGCATGTGCTTAGCGCACAAATCGAGCAGCCCGAGACGATGCAGCGACATAATTTGTTCGAGATTTTCTTCGTCATCAAGAACCACCGAGCACGTGTCATCATTGATGGAGGAAGTTGCAACAATTTGGGGAGTTATGATGTGGTTAAGAAGCTTGATTTGACCACACTCCCACATCCACATCCATACTACATTCAGTGGCTAAATGACTCTAGAAAAGCTAAGGTAACACAAACTTGCAGAGTTCCTTTTTTCCATTGGTTCTTATGTGGATTTTATTGATTGTGATGTTGTACCCATGCAAACATGTTCACTTTTATTGGGTAGACGTTGAGAATTTGATAATGATGTTGTACACCATGGTAAAAGTAATAAGTACACTTTTATGCATAAAGGAACTAAAATTACTTTGTTACCAATGACCGCTGCTGAAATTATACTAGCTGATTTAGAAAGAGCTGCTAGTTTGAAAAATAAAGTGATGTGAACAAGGGTTGCCGATCTTCCGAATGGTTCTTGGTAAGTTGATTTGGTCGGAGGTGACACACAAATCGATCCGGCTTCAGAACAGCACGTTCTAAACCCCGCAATCGCAGCACGACGTCTCCTCTGGTTATCAACCGTCCAAAGACGATTGACCTCGCCGAGAAGGCTAATCCCTACCTGTGAATCAAGAACACAAGCAAGAACAACGAAGAATGCAACACAATTGCAGATGTATGATTAAACTCTCGAAGTTGGGGTCTCACAAACCGATGAACGGCGAAACTGTTTATGAACAGAATTAACCTAAGCAAAACCCGAACCCTAATGGTGCGGCGGCGGCTGTATATAAAGACCCTAGGGTCGTGCAAGACCCTCTGGACGCGCCCCTAATTGGGCTCAACTAGATACAAAGCCCAAAGGCCAAAAATAGGCGACGCAGCACCGACACAGATTCTGGACTCTCTCTTGTTTTGACGATTCCCGATGACTCCGGATGAATTTAGACATGAGGTCAGCGGCATTGGAAAGGTCTTCTCCTTATCTTTCCGTGCATATGTAGAACGTCCAAATCCGAGTCCGTATGCGTCCTGGGCGACCGTTTTAGTACAGACTGGTCCTGGGCCCCGAAACAGACTCAAAGTCGGTTTTGATTGGGCCTCCACTTTGGCTTCCAAGCCCTTGCTGGTCCTCCACGTTCCCAACTCCTTCTCTCATCATCTCGTGGTCCTCTCCATGGTTTCTAATCATAAAATAATCATTAGGTAGCAAACCATTCTCAAAAGTAACATATAGCGAAGAACGTAGGAACGAGCTCACCTCTAAATTTAGTTGTCGTGCACGAGCTCTAGTCATTGGACCTTGCAAGTCCAGATTTGGAGGAGTGTTGTGTGTATCCATAGGAGTGATGTCCTCATCATAAAGGTCGTAAAATTCAACAACCTGTTAATTCTAATTCTTCACCTAGTAATGTTAATGCTTCTTTAAGTTCTAAGGGTGCTAGAATTAAATTACAAGGTCGGTCATGTCTTGCAACAAAATCTGAGCTTGCTGAAATTTCTGCTAATGATGATATTTGCTATGCTTTGATATGCAAACAAGCTTTATTTTCGCTTGATGATATTGCTTCTAGTGATTTGCCTCCTGCTATCACTAACCTTTTGCAGCATTATGAGGATGTTTTTTCAGCTGAGATACCCTCGGGATTGCCACCTTTGAGAGGGATTGAGCACCAAATTGATTTGATTCCGGGTGCTACTTTGCCAAACCGTGCTGCTTATAGGACCAACCCTGAGGAGACTAAGGAGATACAATGACAAGTCCAAGACCTTTTGGATTGTGGGTATGTTCGTCAATCACTTAGTCCTTGTGCTGTTCCTGTACTTTTGGTTCCTAAAAAAGATGGTACTTGGCGTATGTGTATAGATTGTAGAGCCATTAATAAAATTACTATTAGGTGTCGTCATCCTATTCCTAGGCTAGATGACATGCTTGATGAGTTATGTGGTGCTATAATTTTCACTAAAATTGATTTGCGTAGTGGCTACCATCAAATTAGAATGAAACTTGGAGATGAATGGAAAAGAACTTTCAAAACCAAATTCGGGTTGTATGAGTGGTTAGTAATGCCTTTTGGTTTAACTAATGCACCTAGTACTTTCATACGTTTGATGAATGAGGTTTTAAGAGCTTTCATTGGCAAATGTGTGGTAGTTTACTTTGATGATATCTTGATTTATAGCAAATCCATGGATGATCATATGATTCATTTGCGTGCTGTTTTTGATGCTTTATGAGCTGCACGTTTATTTGGTAACCTTGAGAAGTGCACCCTTTGCATGGATCGAGTCTCTTTTCTTGGCTATGTTGTGACTCCACAGGGAATTGAGGTGGATGAGGCGAAGATTAAAGCCATAAAGAGCTGGCCTGTACCAAAAACTATCACACAAGTGAGGAGTTTTCTTGGTCTTGCAAGTTTCTACCGCCGCTTTGTCAAAGATTTCAGCACCATCGTTGCACCATTGCATGAGTTGACAAAGAAGGGCGTCGAGTTCCATTGGTGTAAGGTACATCATGAGTCTTTTGCTGCTTTGAAGGACAAACTTACACATGCACCATTGCTAACTTTTGAGCTTGAATGTGATGCTAGTGGTATAGGCATTGGTGGTGTTTTGATGCAAGATGGTAAGCCTGTTGCATACTTTAGCGAAAAAATTACTGGGCCTATTTTGAATTACTCCACTTATGACAAGAAATTAAATGCTCTTGTACGTTCCTTAGAGACGTGGCGTCATTATTAGTTGCCCAAAGATTTTGTTATTCATTCTGATCATGAATCGCTTAAGTATATTCGCTCGCAATGCAATTTGAACCATAGACATGCTAAATGGGTTGAGTTTATTGAGTCTTTTCCTTATATTATTAAACATAAGAAAGGGAAGGATAATGTGATTGTTGATGCTTTATCTAGGCGCTATACTTTATTGTCTCAACTTGATTGTAGAATTTTTGGACTTGAGGCAATTAAACAACAATATGCTGATGATGCTGATTTTATGGATGTAATGTTGCAATGTAAAGAAGGTCGTGCTTGGAACAAATTTGTGTTTAATGATGGATTCTTGTTTAGAGCTAACCGCCTATGCACTCCAGTTGGTTCCATTCATCTTTGGTTGTTGCAAGAGGCGCATGGAGGTGGATTGATGGGTCGTTTTAGTGCTAAGAAGACGGAGGATATTTTGGTCACACACTTCTTTTGGCCAAGGATGAGGAAAGATGTTGAGCGCTTTGTTGCTCGCTGCACTACATGTCAAAAAGCTAAGTCTTGTTTGAATCCACATGGTTTATAAATGCCACTTCTTGTTCCTTCTATTCTTTGGGCGGATATTTCTATGGACTTTGTTTTAGGACTGCCTAGGACTAAGAGGGGGAGCGATAGCATTTTTGTTGTTGTGGATCATTTTTGTAAGATGGCACACTTTATACCATGTCATAAGACCGATATGCTAGTCATATTGCTGACATTTTTTTCAAAGAAATTGTACGTTTGCATGGTATGTCTTGTACTATTGTTTCAGATCATGATGCAAAATTCTTGAGTCACTTTTGGCGCTCACTTTGGAATAAGTTGGGTACCAAGTTATTGTTTTCTGCAACTTGTCACCCACAAACTGATGGACAAACTGAGGATGTGAACCGCACTTTTGGGACTATGTTGAGAGCTATTTTGAAGAAAAATTTGAAACAATGGGAAGAATGTTTGCCTCATGTTGAGTTTGCTTATAATCGGGCAACACATTCTACTACCAAGGTAAGTCCCTTCAAGGTAGTGTATGGTCTTGATCCTCGTACTCCACTTGATATTCTTCCTCTACCTATTAATAAGAGAGTTCATGTTGATGCTAAGGAGCATGCTGAATTTATTTTGCAAATACATGAGACCACTAGACTTAGCATTGAAAAGATGAATGAAAAGTATAAAATTGCTGGTAGTAAAGGTAGAAAGGAAGTAAAGCTTGAGGAAGGATAGATTTCCAGAATTGAAAAAGTCTAAATTAATGTCTAGAGCTGATGGTCAATTCAAAATAATTGAGAAGATTAATGATAATGCATACAAACTTGAGTTGCCTCCTGAGTTCGGGGTTAGTCCTACTTTTAACATTTCAGATTTCAAACTATACTTGGGAGAAGAGGATGAGATTGAGTCGAGGATGACTCCACTTCAAGAGGGGAAGGATGATGAGAACATCACTCCTATGGATACACACAACACTCCTCCAATTCTGGACTTGCAAGGTCCAACGACTAGAGCTCGTGCACGACGACTAAATTTAGAGGTGAGCTCGTTCCTACGTTCTTCGCTATATGTTATTTTTTAGAATGGCTTGCTGCCTAATGATTATTTTATGATTAGGAACCATGGAGAGGACCAGGAGGTGATGGGAGAAGGACTTGGTAACATGGAGGACCAGCAAGGGTTTGGAAGCCAAGGTGGAGGCCCAATCAAAACCGACTTCGAGTCTGTTTTGAGGCCCAGGACCACTATGCACTAAAATGGAGGCCCAGGACGCATACAGACTCAGATTTGGACGTTCTACATATGCATAGAAAGATAAGGAGAAGCCCTTTCCAATGATGCCGGCCTCATATCAAATTCATCCGGAGTCATCAGGCATCATCGAAATAAGAGAGGGTCCAGAATCTGTGTTGGTGTTACGTCGCCTGTTATTGGCCTTTTGGCTTTGTATCCAGTTGATCCTAATTAGGGGCGCGTCCAGAGGGTCTTGCACGATGCTAGGGTCTTCATATACAGCCGCCGCTGCACCATTAAGGTTAGGATTTTGCTTAGATTATTTTGTTCATAACAGTTTTGCCGTCATATCAGTTTGTGAGACTTCAACTTGTGAGATTCATCCTATACTTGCAAATTTGGTTGCATTCTTCTTTGTTCTTGCTTGTGTTCTTGATTTGCAGGCAAGGATAAGCCTTCTCAGCAAGGTCAATCATTCTTGGACGGTTGATAACCAGAGGAGACGTGCTGTGATTGCGGGGTTCAGAACGTGTCGTTCGAAAGCCGGATCGATTTGTGTATCGCCTCCGCCTTAATCAAGTTTACAAAAACCTTTCGGAAGATCAAGAACCCTTGTCCACATCACCTTCGGCTCAAGCAAAAGGAAGGCAGCGATGCCTAAAGGGTGCGAGTCCCCTTCGAAGGATACCACGGTACCTTCGAAGCGCGAGACCGCGCCAGAGTGGACCCTAGTGCAGCGCACGGAGTGCAGGGACTCCCCGAAGGTACCAGGCCCATTCGAAGGATGACACTGTGCCTTCATGAGACAAGACTATGCTCAAGTCAAAAAGCGGGCGAGGCCTACAGATGGCGACACGTGACACCAGCACGTGTCGAGGCGTGCGGGCCAAGGAGGGGTGATGGAAGACCTCAAAAGACCAGTCTGCCCTTTATGACCATTTTGTACCGAATATTCATAGAATATAGTAGGTAATCATGGGTAAAATGTTCATTTGCATATGACCTAAGTACGGGCCTATAAATAGAGCTCCCCGACTTACTTGTAAGAGGAGAATATTTTTGGGAATACGTGGAGAGTATTTGCCACTCTGCTTTGAATCCTTCGAGATTCCTCTTTTCATTCACCTTTTGTGTTCATCGCACCGAAGCATACGCTTAGTGACACCAACAGGGAGTGTTCCCCAATTTGATGGGGAGGACTACGGGTATTGGAAGGCCCGTATGCAAGCCTACCTGGAGTCCCTTGATCTAGAGATATGTATGGTGACCCATGAGTCTGATGCGGACATGTGAACATGCTTGAGCCGGATTTTATTAAGAACAACGCTAAGGCCAACAATGCTCTGTTTGCATGCATATCTAAGGATGTTTTTGCTAGATTGGATGCAAGTTCGACAGCACATGGTATCTGGACTGAGATTCAGGGTTTCCATGAGGGTACTAGTGATGTCAAAGAAGAAAGATACTATGTGCTGAAGAACAAGTATGATAACTTCACTGGATTACCACATGAGAGAGCTAACACTGTTTATTCTCGCTTTCATGTACTAGTGGAGGAGATCAATACTCTGGGGGATGACTTCAAGCTTAAGCCTGTCGAGATGATAAGAAGATTCTTGAGTCTATTCAAAGACCCCATGTATGAGTCCATCATCACTTTCACCTTGCAACGTGACCTTAAGACCAAGACCACGAAGGATGTATTTGGCAAGATGAGAAACCATGTGGATATGTGCCATGGTTTGCAATATGTGATGAGTAATTGACATTGGTTGAGTTGGTGTTTGAGTTGAAATGCGAGAATCTAGGGATTGCATGAGTTTGTGCATGTCATGGTTTTGGCTAACCGGAGATGGTGAGGATGTTGGAGAGTTTGCAGGAGATGGGAAATGTGTTTGCTTGTCTCATGATGTGTAGGTCACTAGAGTCAACTTGGCGATCAACGACGAGAGGATCGGACACAAGTAGGAGACTTGGGGCCGGACGATCGGGAGGTCGGGTGAAGTCAAGGGTGATCCACACTGTACATGTGGAGAGGCAAGAAGCACGAACGGTTTCGCGGTTGAGCCTCATAACCGTGGGTGGTGATCAAGACGGTGGGGTTGACCAAGTCAAAGGTGATCGGGCGTCGGTGCAAGTAGAGACTTCTATTGGACCGGAGGCGAGAGAGACTTGCCGGCAAGGAGGATCACGGGACGAGGTGACACGCGTCAAGATCGTGAAGTCTTGCTTCGGTGGAAGTGAGCATGAAGTCGCACTTTGAGAAGCGTGCAAGGTGGTTTCCCGGTTTGAACCTCAAAACCTATGGCGGTGGTTGGTGGTGCACGTGGCACCATCACGGAGCTTGCATCGAGGCGAAGCAAAGTTGTGAAGGGCTCGATGGCGTTCGAACGAAGAAAAAAGAGTTGGACCATTTTGCCCCTGATAGTAGGTGGCAATGAGTTATAGGTCAAGGGTAGAGTTGTCTTGGACCCTAGTCCTATATAAGGAGAGGTGTGGCTGGTGGGAGAGGTGCCTCTTCCCATTAGCCTTGTTAGGACTTCATTCAGAGTGCTAGGAGAGGTCTTCATGTAATAGAGGAGAGAAGAGGGTGTGTGAGAGACATCTCTTTGATGTGAACAAGGGTTCCCGATCTTCTGATAGGTTCTGGTAAACTTGATTAAGGCGGAGGCGATACACAAATCGATCCGGCTTCCAAACGACACGTTCTGAACCCTGCAATCGCAGCACAACGTCTCCGATGGTTATCAACCGTCCAAGAACGATTGACCTCGCCGAGAAGGCTTATCCTTGCCTGCAAATCAAGAACACAAGCAAGAACAAAGAAGAATGCAAACAAATTTGCAAGTATACGATGAATCTCACAAAGTTGGAGTCTCACAAACCGATCAAAGGGCAAAACTGTTATCAACAGAATAATATAAGCAAAACCAAAACCCTAATAAAGAGGCGGCGGCTGTATATGAGGACCCTAGGGTTGTGCAAGACCCCCTGGACGCAGCCCTAAGTGGGCTCAACTCGATACATGGCCCAAAGACCGATTATGGTGTCGCAACACCAGGACAGATTCTGGAAGTCAAATTGTTTTGATGATTGCTGATGGCTCGTGATAACTTTTGACATGGGACTGGATGGGATGGAAAGTTCTTTTCGTTATCTCTCCAGGCATATATAGAACATCCAAATCCAAGTCCGTATGCGTCCTGGGCGTCCGTTTTAGTGCAGACTGGTCCTGGGCTCCAAAACAGACTCGAAGTCGGTTTTAATTGGGCCTCCACCTTGGCTTGGACGTCCTTGCTGGCCCATCACGTCTCCAATCACCTCCCCAGGTATCTCACTATCACCTCCATGGTTTCTAACAACAATTAATTCATTAGGTAGCAATCTATTCTCGAAACCACATAATAAAAACATTAGAAACGATCTCACCTGTAAATTCAGGTGATGCATATGAACTTTCATCTTAGTTGGAGGAGTGTTGTGTGTATCCATGAGTGTGATGTACTCATCATTCTCCTCCTTTTGAATTAGAGTCGTCCTCGACTCGATCTCATCTCTTTCTCCCAATAGTGGTCTCAAATTTGAAATATAAAATATAGAACTATTCCCAAACTTGAGATGCACCTCGTGTTTATATGTGTTATGAAAATTATCATCACAATGCAAAACCACAATAGAAGGCATGCCATGCAAATTAATGACCTCTTTGAAAACTTGCCCAGCAACATGAACGTCATTCTCACTCTTATGACAAGATGAAAAATGTGTGATCTTAAAAACACTAGAAAAACATGACATGACATGGTAATTGTTATTGCAGTTTTCTAGTTCATCATTTGGTTCTATAACACAAGGAGGATTCATGTTTGAGCAAATATAAACTTTGTGCACCATAAATACACCTCTATGATCATAGTTTCCTATAGCATAAAAATTGTTTCTTGTTAGTAAAGGCAATTCAGTTTGAGAAAAGATTTGCTTCTCCAAAGTACTTAGATTACAAAGAACATCAAATTCAATATAACCAAAAGTATTTAGAGAAGACAACAATTTCTGCTCATCCTTTTGACATGTAACTAAAATAAAGTGTTTAATTTCAGCACTAGTGGGTGAATCATAAGCAAAAGCATCAAGCTCATTCATTTGTTCTGGCAAAGGTATAAATGAAGCATTGACACACAACTCCTCTTTATCACACGGACCACTAGGTAAATCAACTTGTGACAAAGGAACATGATCATAAGGTTCCGATATAGCAAGACTATTGGAACAATCCATCACATCAAGAAAGCTCTTACCTGAAGCAACAACCTGTTCTTTATCATTCCCACTATCATCTTCTTTGTGTATATGCTGAAAAGTATTAGTTGTAACAAGAGGCAAAAAAATATGTTCATCCTCTAGCAATTTAGATTTTGATGAAAGTGTTGCGATATTTGAAACAGCCCATTCTATCCTAAACGGTTCTTTCTTTCTTCTCTCAAATCGTTGTTGATCCTCTTCTAAAATTTCAGCAGCGGTCATTGGTGTAAGAGTAACCCTTCTACCATTGTATTTAAATCAGTAGCTATTAGTAATGGTATTGTGCAAAATATTATTTGTATAAATCCAAGGTTTACCCAATAACAAATGACATGCTTGTGTAGGTACTATATCAAATTCTGCACTATCCTTATAAGAACCAATAAAAAATTCAATACGTATAATTTTATCTACCTTTATCTTACCACAAGAATTTACCCATTGGATATAGTATGGACACGGGTGTGGCTGTGTGGTCAAGTCGAGCTTCTCGACCAATTCCAAGCTTGCGATGTTGTGGCTACTCCCTCCATCAATGATGACACGACAACGTCGATCCTTCACAATAAAGTGAGTCTGAAACAAGTTGTTCATTTGATTTTGCTCTACCTTCTCCATTTGAGAACTAAGCACTCATTGTGCTACAACACTTATATCAACCTTATTTGACACCATCGACTCATCACCATCAGTGTTGTAACCTGTCATTGTTAATAGAAAACAAGAAAACACACAAGAGTATATTTTCCTATCACTACTGTTTGATCACGGTGGAAACTCTCAACAAGAAAATGGCAGCACCTAACTGAGTTCTTACAAGATTCTTAATAGCAAAACAAAGGATACCTTGGAGAGTGTGATCCAACGATTGCGAGGGTCCAAAGTTCTGTGCCTATTCAGAAGGATATATATGGAGCTTGGAAGGCAAATTGTAGTAGCAAGGATTAGCAAAATTTTCATTCAGAAATTGCAAAACTAAATAATAGTCCCAAGCTAGTCTATGTCACCGGCCTAAACTTGTCTCGGACCTAGTTCAAGCCAGCAAGCAAATGACTCAACAAAGGACACAAAGGATGCAAGCAATTCCGAATTTGTATCTTTTCTTTTTTCTACTTCCTTTTTTTTGTGCGGCTTTTTCTCTTGTGCACTTTTGCCTTTTTCTTTTCTTTTCTTGAGAATCAGAACTGCAGCAAGGTATTAGAAGTTTTACAACCAATGGAACCCCAGAATATTTTTTTCATACTACAAGTGCAGCAAAAAGGATTCTTGTAAGAGCACAACTAAAACAAACTTCTATAACAAGATCAAGCACTAATTGGTTGGCTTTTGATCACAATGATACAGTAGCAGAGCACTCTAATTTTATTTTGCACATAAAAGTAGAAGGCTAGATGTTAAAGAAATATTTAGTGCACATAATTCCAACAGTACTATTATCTCAACGTGTGCAACACTGATTTTTTCCCTTGTTTGTCTATGACAAGGATATGCACGACTCAAACAAGACCAAAGAACAAGCACTAGATCAGCAACACAATGACTTTATAGGGACTAAAATTCAGAGAAGCAATCTGAAATAAAAATTTGCAAGTCACAATGGGGTATAGGACAGCGGAAACATGACGAACCGATATTTTTGTGGGGTAATTTTCTGGACTATAGGATAGAACAAATAAATGAGGATAAAGGTGAACCTAACGGTATACCTGAAGCTCTGATTACCACTTGATGTGAACAAGGGTTCCCGATCTTCCGATAGGTTCTGGTAAACTTGATTAAGGTGGAGGCCATACACAAATCGATCCGGGTTCCGAACGACACGTTCTGAACCCCGTAATCGCAGCACAACGTCTCCTATGGTTATCAACCGTCCAAGAACGATTGACCTCGCCGAGAAGGCTTATCCTTGCCTACAAATTAAGGACACAAGCAAGAACAAAGAAGAATGCAACCAAATTTGCAAGTATACGATGAATCTCACAAGTTGGAATCTCACAAACCGATCAAACGGCGAAACTGTTATCAACAGAATAATCTAAGTAAAACCCAAACCCTAACGAAGAGGTGGCGGCTGTATATGAGGACCCTAGGGTCGTGCAAGACCCCCTGGACGCAGTCCTAAGTGGGCTTAACTCGACACATGACCCAAAGACCGATTATGGTGTCGCAGCTCCAGGACAGATTCTAGAAGTCGATTTGTTTTGACGATTGCCGACGTCTCGTGATGAATTTTGACATGGGACTGGTTTGGCTGGAAAGGACTTTTCGTTATCTTTCTAGGTATATATAGAACGTCCAAATCCGAGTCCGTATGCGTCCTGGACGTCTGTTTTAGTGCAGACTGGTCCTGGGCTCCGAAACAGACTCGAAGTCGGTTTTGATTGGGCCTCCATCTTGGCTTGGACGTCCTTGCTGGCCCATCGCGTCTCCAATCACCTCCCCAGCTATCGCATCATCATCTCCATGGGTTCTAACAACAATTAATTCATTAGGTAGCAATCTATTCTCAAAACCACATAATAAAAACATTAGAAACGATCTCACCTGTAAATTCAGGTGATGCATATGAACTTTCATCTTAGTTGGAGGAGTGTTATGTGTATCCATGAGTGTGATGTACTCATCACTCTTTCTCTTCCAAATAGTGGGAGGAAGAGGGTGGCTTCCTAGTCTTGTATCCATGGATCATGTAAGCATGTTTCTATGATATGAGAAGTATTTTCGTACTCAAGATCTTCCTCTCTCCCTAAATCCCGAATTTCTCTTTTTCTCTATTTTCAGAGCTTTTTCATGGGAATTTTCAATCTCATTTTTGAGTGAGTTTTTGGGGCGGATTTTTTTAGGGATCTTAGTGCTATGATGAGCTAGAACAATCTTTCTTGGGTCCTTAACCGAATCAAGAGATCTAGCACCTTCGATTTGAAGAATTTCTCAAGTTTCCCCTTTCTGGTGTTCTTGGCACAAGATCTGAAATTCGTGATGATTCCTTGAGCCAATTGAGTGGATCTTCTAGCAGTAGGGTCATGATGTGTTAAGGATTCACTGGTCTAAAATTCATATCATTTGAAGTTTGTTTTATTAGGTTTTGGTCAAGTTTTTGCCTAATCCAAAAACCTTTTTCTCTTCTATCGGGGTCAATCGGCACTGTCGATGACCAGGACCGGCACTGCCGGTGGGTCAGAACTCGGATCGGCACTGCCGATGCCACGACCAACACTGCCGGTGACTTGAGTCCGAGCCCCGCACCGGCACTGCCGATGACCAGACCGGCACTGTCGATGCGCTCTGTTTACTGCATTTGAGAATTCCTCACCGGCACTGCCGATGGTCCCAACCGGCACTACCGATGGCTGTGATCAGCACTACCGATAGTAGTCTAGTAAGGTCTGTCTTGTGTGTGTTTCCTTGACCGGGTCGAGTCTTTGCTGCTCTCTTTTGTTTCCGCTGTGTTCGACTACTGTTGTTGATCATTCCTAGGGTTGGCATATCACAAGTTGGTGTGGGTGGCCTTGGTGATTGGGTTAGACGTTGGCTTGGGTTGTAATTGGGATATAGACCAAGTTCTTGTAAAGAATTTTTATTGGCTCTCATTCACCCCCCCCCACTCTAGTCGCCTTCTCGGTCCTTCACAAGGTCAATGCCTTCGAGACCTACCAGCTGGGTTTGGATGATCCTCAGCCATCCAACCGTGCTCTTCAAGCCGAGAAGCAAGAGCCTAACAAGAGCAAGAAGAGCAAGAAGAAGGCAATCATTGAAGAAGAAGATGATGATGATGACTTGAGTGAGGACTTGACCCTTCTCATGAAGAAGATGAGGACCTTCAAGAACAAGTTTGCTGCCAAGTCCAAGGGAAAGTGCTTCAACTATGGGTCGAAGAACCACTTTGTTCGAGATTGCCCCAAGCGAAAGAAAGAAGCCTTCAAGTCCCAAGACTCAAGTGATGATGAAGAAGAAGAAAACAAAGATCCCAAAGCCAAGAAAAAGAAGAAGAGGTACTTCAACAAGGACAAGAGCAAAGGCAAAGGCAAATCTCAAGACCACAAGAAGAAGTTCTCAAGCAACGCAGTGCCGATGGGCTTTACCAGCACAGCCGATGGTCCCAATCGGCACTGCCAATAGTAGTTCAGTAAGGTCTGTCTTGTGTGTGTTTCCTTGACCGGGTCGAGTCTTTGTTACTCTCTTTTGTTTCTGGTGTGTTCCACTACTATTGTTGATCATTCCTAGGGTTGGCACATCACAAGTTGGTGTGGATGGCCTTGATGATCGGGTTAGAGGTTGGCTTGGGTTGTAGTTGGGATATAGGCCAAGTTCTTGTAAAAAAATTTTATTGGCTCCTATTCACCCCCCTCTGGTTGCCTTCTCAGTCCTTCAATTGGTATCAAAGCCAGTTTGATCACTAGTTGACCTTAACCGGCTTTGTGATCCAAAGGCAACATGGAGAAGCATGCGGTGAAACTTTGGATGTTTGATGGAGAAGACTTTCCCTACTGGAAGTCACGGACCAAGGCTTATCTCTTAAGCCAAGGACGTGCAATTTGGGAGATCATGGAGCAGGACTACGCCATACTGGACGACCTCAACACCGCGCGAGTAGGTGAGTTAACTAGGTATGAAAACAACTCCAAAGCTGTCAATATCCTACTGTCTGCACTAGGTAGGAATGAACATGACCATGTTGCGCATCTTGATACTGTACATGCCATTTGGGTAAAGCTTTGCACGTACTTGTACCAACCAAGTCAAGTCTATGCGTAAGGATTCTTACAATAGACAGTACCAAACCTTTGCACAAAAACCTGGCGAGTCACTAGATGACATTTTTTGTAGGTTTGAGGCCATTGTGTGCAACTTGCGGGCTTGTAGTAACCTTCTGTACAGTGATAATGATAGAGCTAAGAAATTGCTATATTCATTTGATGAAAATGCTTGGGGGGTTAAGATTGCTACACTAGAAGAAACTGTTGATTTCAATACCCTGGACTGTGAGCAGCTGTATAGCAAGCTAAAATCTCATGAACTGTCTAGGAAGTCTCATCCTAATCTTGCTAACCCCTCAAAAGGGTTAGCAACCAAGTCAAGTCTAGCATGGTTTTGTTTTCTAGCTCTCAAAAGGGTAGTCACAGAGGTGCTTCTTATGGAACTAACCCCTCACTTGACAAGTCTTCTTTGGAGGTTGCTCTTTCTTCTCTTGTTGCAGCTTTTGATGAACAGATGGAGTGCATTCCTGACGAGGAGTTGTCCTTGCTCACAAGGAAGTTCAGGAAGTTCTACAACAACCACAAGGAGAGAAGAGGATGTGGTTCAAGAACCTACTTCGAGTATGGTGACTCGGGACACTTCATTGCTGACTGTCCCAAGAAGAAGAAGAAGAAGGCCGGATACCACGACAACAACACCGAAGACTTCAAGCAGAAGAAGAACCGCTTCTACAGGAAAGGCAAGAATTCCACGAAGTTCGCCAAGGCCATTGCACACGCCTGCGTTGCCGCCTTGAGCGATGTGGACCTCACATCAAGTGAAGGCCTTACAAGCTCAGAGGAGGAGGTTGAGAAGCCACGAGTCAAGAGGAAGGATGACTTCACCTGGCTTTGCTTCATGGCAACAAATGATCACGACACCGACTCTGACTCCGACTTTGACACAAGCGAGGTACCTCCCACTCTTGAAGAGCTCTCTTCTGAACTTGACCATTTGCGTGATGTTCTGCTCATGCAAGTTGATAAGCTTCACAGCACTGTTCGTGAGAATAGAGAGTCTAAGTCTAAGTTGGAAAGTGCTGAGTATGAAATCACTTCGCTTAGGTCTAAGCTTGCAAAAGATGACTTTGCTGTTGAGTGTGAGTCTTGTAAAGTTATGATGAATGATCTTGCAAAGAGGGAAAGTGTGCATGCTTAAGTTGCCAGTCAGCTTGAGAGTGCTCTTAAAGAGCTTGATGAATTCAAAGCTAGACCAACTCTTTTTGGTGCATGTGAGAAGTGCCCCAAGCTCACTAATGAGTTGGAAGCTCAAATCCTCAAAGTCAAAGAGCTCGAGTCCAAGCTGCTAGATGAGACTCACTCAAAATTTCTCCCACCACCATGTGTAGTGTGTGGCTCTCTTAAGGATAAGCTTGCAATCACTAGAGAGAAAAACAAAATCCTAACCCAAGAAAATGACTATCTCATCTCTCGTCTCCAAAGAACCCTAGTGAGTGAGGAGAAGATTGAGAGTGACTTGGAAAGAGTCAAAGAAAGTGCCAGTAGGTCAACCTACAACTTGGGCTTGGGATTTGAGAGGTGTGGCAAGGAGAGTGAGAATGTGGGTAAGTTTGTGCCTAGCTCTAGCTACAAGGATGAGGAACAGTCCATCAAACCCACAGACACATACTATCCACCTAACCCCAATCCTTCCTTCAACCCAAAGCAAGCAGAGAAGCCAAAACCCAAACCCACTATGCAAGCTAAACCTAAACATGAGAGTGTCTACATTTGCATGTTCTGTGGTTGCAAGGGTCACTTGGATGAGTACTGTTATAGGCGTAAGAGAATTGAGAGGATGCAAGCTGAGTTAACTAGGGATGTGCATCATGATGATTTTGTTGGTTTTTAGTCTTGCTCTTTTTCTCGTGCCTATCATGGACAGGGTCATTCCTCATATGGCTTTGATTAACAAAACAGAGGTTATGCGCATCAGTGCTTTGGCATCCCACGTTTTCCCCATCATGGTGAGTGCCGCTCATGTGGATTTGGCTTTCACATAGATGATTTCTATCCTTACAACCACAGCTTTGAGTCGAGACGCTTTGACAGGCCACGCTTTCCCCATTGTGGTTCTCGTCCCACACATTCGACTGGTAATGTGCAAAGAACTATGATAACTCCTGCAGGTCGTGTGATTCAGTGCTGGCTTCCCAAGAGTTCTCTTTCTAACCCTAGCACTGAGTCATCGATCTTTCCTTCTCGTTCTTTGTAGGCAGCAGGTGGAGGCCTGGAAAACAAATGGCTAATGGACTCTGGGTGTTCGTGCCACATGACTAGAGAGGCAAAGTGGTTCTCCAGCCTTACTCCCTTGAAGCGCTGGGAGTATGTGACCTTTGGAGATGACAAGAGAGGGAGAGTGAAGGCAAGAGGCACGGTAAAGGTAAATGAAAAATTCACTCTCAAGGATGTTGGTTTGGTTGAGCACCTCAAGTATAATCTCCTCTCTGTCTCTCAGTTGCTTGATGTTGGTTTGGAAGTGCACTTTAAGAAAAATGCTTCTTGTGTTCTTGATTCGAATGGCTCTTTGGTTTGTGGGATTTCTAGTATTGGGAAAGTTTTTCAGGCTGATTTTGCTGGTTCTCCTGGCTCTCACAAGTGCTTGTTTGCTCAATCTTCTTCTGAGCTCTGGAAATGGCATAGAAGACTAGGTCACATGAGCTTTGACTTGCTTTGTCGCTTGAGTGGCCTAGGTTTGATCCAAGGATTGCCTAAGCTCAAATTTGATAAGGATTTGGTTTGTGCTCCTTGTCGTCATGGGAAAATGATTGTCGCTTCTCATCCACCAATCAATTTGGTGATGACTGAACGCCCTGGAGAGCTGCTTCATATGGATACTATTGGTCCTTCTCGGGTTCGTTCGACGGGTGGGAAGTGGTATGTTCTTGTGATTGTTGATGACTACTCTCGCTACTCTTGGGTTTAGTTTCTTGAGAGCAAGGATGAAGTGTTTTATCACTTTCGGAGCTTAGCTTTGAGGTTGTTCAAGGAACTTCCTGGTGCATTACGAGCAATTCGTAGTGATAATGGCACCGAGTTCAAGAACTCCTCCTTTGATGCTTTCTGCCATGAGCATGGTATTGAGCATCAATTTTTACCACCTTGTGTCCCTCAACAGAATGGTGTGGTCAAAAGAAAGAACAGAACCTTGGTGGAAATGGCCTGGATCATGCTCGATGAGCATAGGACTCCGAGGCGGTTTTGGGCTGAGGCTATTAGCACTGCTTGCTATGTTTCTAATCGGATTTTCTTGCACTCAATTCTTAATGTGACCTCCTCTAAGCTACGCTTTGGGAGGAAGCCATCAGTTTCTCATTTGCGTGCCTTTGGTTGCAAGTGCTTTATTCTCAAGCATGGCAATCTTAATAAGTTTGAGTCGAGATCATTCGATGGCATCCTTCTTGGCTACAACCCTCATGGCCATTCCTACAGAGTTCTAAATTTGGAGACTAACATCATCGTAGAATCCTGCGATAAACCTTTGATGAATCAAACTCTTGTGCAAGCAACGTGATTGAGACTGCAGGTAACAAGGAGATGGAGGAGAGTATCTTTGTAGAATAGGACCTACAGGGCTTGGATGATGACGATGATGAGTCATTCCATCCCACATCCGAGTTTGTTCCTACTGCTTCAACCACTCCAGCAGAGGATCCAGAAGCCTCTACATCAACCTCAGCAGCTGTCGAGCTAGCTCCAGCTGTGGTTGAGGGGGAGGTACACTCTGAGAGAGAGGCTCCTCACCACATTCAGCGTCAACATCCACCTCAACAGATAATCAGTAATCTCTATGAGAGGACAACAGGGTCAAGATCTGCACATCTCACCTGCTTTACTAATTCTCTCTTTGTTGCCACCTTTGAACCTCAGGATGTTGGACACACATTATCTGATGAACATTGGGTTAGTGCCATGCATGAGGAGTTGGAAAACTCTGAGAGAAACAAAGTGTGGACCCTAGTAGAGCCTCCTGTTGGTGTCAATGTCATAGGAACCAAGTGGGTCTTCAAAAACAAGCATGGGGAAGATGGTGAGGTTGTTAGAAACAAGGCTAGGCTTGTTGCCCAGGGTTTCAGTCGAGTGGAGGGCTTAGACTATGGGAAAACCTTTGCTCCTGTTGCACACATAGAAGCCATTAGGATCTTGCTTGCATTTGCTGCCTCTAAGGGCATTAGACTCTAACAAATGGATGCCAAGAGTGCTTTCCTAAATGGTTTCATAGAGGAAGAGGTTTATGTGAGACAACCACCTGGCTTTAAGCACCACAAATACCCAAACCATGTGTACAAGCTTCAAAAGGCTTTGTATGGGCTAAAGCAAGCACCTAGGGCTTGGTATGCTAGGCTTAAGACCTTCTTGTTAGAGCACGGGTATGTTATGGGGTGTGTTCACAAAACCTTGTTCACTCTAAAGCATCGTGTCGAGACTTATTCTCGACATCAGTCATAGGGTAGTTCACCTATGATGATTTATATGTAAAATAGGGGCATGCGCGAGATCAAGAGACATTAAGACGCCGATTTATACAGGTTCGGGCCTCCCGGAGGATAATAATCCTACGTCCTATGTTCTTGGGTATTTGTATTCATATGTCTAGATCATAGATCTAGACGAGGAGGGTTGCCCTAGACGATGATGTCTAGTTGTGGAATCTATCTAATTGTGGACTTGTCCCTTGAGGAGGACCCCTGCCTGCCTTATATATCCGGGTGACAGGGTTACATGACGGAGTCCTAGTCGGTCTACTATATATATCCTAGTAGGAGTCTTTCTCCACTTTCCTTCTATATGAGGTACCCCGGGTACAGGTCATCGATAGTAGCCCCCAAGAGTCTCATCAAGCTTGATGATAATCTTTAGTAGCTTCTCGACCGGTTTATGCCACGTAGAATTCTTCATCTTTGTATCAGCGAGCTTGTGAGGGTCTCAAAGATCAATACGTCTTCAAGAAATCAACTGGTGTGCCGAATAGGTGCACCTAATTAGGTGTAGCCCCCGACTCTTGTATTATTTGGAAATTGCATATAATGCAAGAGTCCAAAACAAGAATAGTCGTGTTGGTTCTCCTTAAGGAAAAATTGCTCGAAT
The DNA here is from genome assembly GCA_030378355.1 of Eleusine indica. NCBI lineage: Eukaryota > Viridiplantae > Streptophyta > Magnoliopsida > Poales > Poaceae > Eleusine > Eleusine indica. Next base: position 36,660,296 of record CM059500.1, read on the forward strand.
CATCAAATTCGAGTGATAAATAGCTCAGTAGAGTGACATCAATCACTACCGAGTGATAAATGATTCAGACGAGTGACTTCAATCACCGCTGACTGGTAGATGACTCAAACCAATGACCGAGTGACAGCCATGCCCAACTAAGAGTATCATGTCTGAGCGGCAGCGAAGCTCAACTCAGGCCGATAAGGTCAAGTGAAGAAAGCAGTCAAGGTTGTTGTAGCCGTCGACCGCCGATGTAGTAGAAATCATTCAAAGTCATGATGACCAAGTGACACCGATAGTCTGATAATTAACATTGTTTGTTTGAAAACTTATTTTTATAAGCCAAACAAATTAGTTGACTGATAAATCAAGTCTATATCCATTTTTCTCATTTAAGTAGACCGAGTGGCGCAGAGCAGCGTATTCACGCGTTAGCAACCAGACCGAACCACTATAGGATACTTGGAACAAAATATAAAGAGCTTGGAGCTCGGTCTGCTGTAACAATACCAGTCATAATTTACTCTTGCATAGCAATCAGAACCAATCAACACATGACCTCTCACAACTTTGGCTTTGGGTTTAGTGTAGTGGTAGTCTATCGCGTAGCAAAGAAGTTTTATGCCTTAGTTGCTTGTCGGCGTAAGACCAAAAATAAGACCAAATCGCAAATAAAATGCAATATATCGGTGAGGCTAAAGCCAAAAAGAGTGGACCTAGAACAGACGACATAGGTCATATGATGTCAGGGCTGATGCACTACTGAAAGGTCACCGACCGACATGGGTCATATGGTGTCAGGGCCAAGGTACTATTGAAAGGTCACCGACCGACATGTGTAATGCTAGATTCACAAAAAAGTGGAGGAACACGTATATAGATACACAAATAGCCTCTTGGCTTGATTGTTTAATGTAAAGGATTAAAGAACCAAGGCAATATAAAGATGAATAAAGCCATAAAAAGGGCATTGATTTAAAAGCCCAACTTTACTCATCAAAAAAACTATGACCTTCTGCTTAGAAAATAGAGATAAGTGGTCGTGGGGAAAAAGGTATGAAGGACATGAGCCCAAAACCTCAAAAATAAATTGAGAAAGTATAAAGATACTTAGCTTTGTTATTCAGTGAGTTGAAGAGGAGCCCTCGAGCGTGCCGATGTGGTTGGCGAGTGGTCGAATGTCGAAGTCGAGCCATCATATCACCAGAACATCAAAACTCGGAGTGGTTGGCTTGTATCGCCAAGTCATCGAAGGTGTCGCCGATTAACCGAGTGAGTGAAAACCCAATGCACCAAGTCTTTGATGGCGTCGTTGAGTAGCTGAGTAGCCGTTGAGTCGTTGTGGTGCAGCGATGTCGCCGACTGGCCGAGTCAAGGCGATGTCGCCGAGTGACCGAATCACAATGATGTTGTCGATGCGATCGAGTCACGGCGAGGTTGTCGATGCGTTGAGTTGTCGAAGACGTCGTCGAGTGGCTGGATCATCGAGACATCGAGTAGCTGATCAAGAATCCAAGTCACAGCAACGTCGTCGAGCGACCGAGTCCGCCGAAACACCAAAGTGCTCAGCCATCGAAGGCGTCATTGAGTAGCCCCCGAGCATATTGTATGATCTTCATGCCAAGTGACCAAACGAGCAAAGATCCAAATCGTCACATGCATCGCCAAGTGCCGATGATATTGATCAGTGGCCAAGTCACGACGATGTTGCCGAGTCATCGATAGGCGTTGTGTCGCAACGATGTTGCCGGGTGGCGGTCGCCCTTGTTGATGGCGTCGTCATAATAGACGGTGTTGCCAAGTGGTTGAGTCATTGAAGACGTCATCGAGAGCTGAAACACCGAAGTGCTATATCTTTAAAGGCATTGTCATGTAGCGCCCGGGCATGCCCATGTGACCGCCGAGCGGTCGAACCGCGAGTCGCGGCGATGTCACCGAGTCTTTGGTAGGCTTTGTGTCATGACAATGTTGCCTAGTCCTCATGTCGCAGCGATGTTGCCAAGTGGCCAAGTCGACGTCGTTGAGTCATGGCAATTTTGGCGAGTGTCTGACCGTCGAGTTGCGGCGATGCTGAGCAAACACCATGATGACGAAGTTAGTAGCTAGTGTCGTGAGCATGTTGGAAACCATGCAATGTTGAAAACCGGCCTCCAGCAATTCACGTACATGCAAAATCCATCTTATGATGAGTATATGACTAACCAAATTGATTAGCATAAGTATATAGAATAAAATATTATGGCAAGAATAAAGAAAGGAAAAGTTCCTTCCCTGTTGTCGTGAGGCCTTTGGAGTATTGGACTCGGAGTTAATTTTCGAGTAGCCTTCGTGTACAACTAGAACTTGTCGACTTTTGATGAGCTTCATGCATCCTGCCGACTCGTAATGAAATACTCGCCGACTCGAATTACAATCGGTTCAGAGTCTTGCTGAGTTCTCGTCATGCAAGAAGCAACGGTCTGTCATACTAGGAGCCGTCTTGACAAAGACGCATTGACTTGTGCGCTTCATTGCCAGTTATATCACGATCAAAACTTGAAGTAGATTGAGGCCATCGAACTCGACATGCCGATCACCGCGCTTATCGCCACGGACGGTGCCAAATTTCAAGACTTATTCTCGACATCAGTCATAGGGTAGTTCACCTATGACGATTTATATGTAAAATAAGGGGTATGCGTGAGATCGAGAGACGATAGTAACACAAGACGTCGATTTATAGAGGTTCGGGCCTCCCGGAGGATAATAACCATGCGTCCTGTGTTCTTAGGTATTTGTATTCATATGTCTAGATCATAGATCTAGACGAGGAGGGTTGCCCTAGACGATGATGTCTAGTTGTGGGATCTATCTAATTATGGACTTGTCCCTTGAGGAGGACCCCTGCCTCGCCTTATATATCCGGGTGACAGGGTTACATGATGGAGTCCTAGTCGGTCTACTATACATATCCTAGTAGGAGTCTTTCTCCACTTTCCTTCTATGTGAGGTACCCCGGGTACAGGTCATCGACACATGGCAATGACTTTCTACTAGTTCAGATTTACGTGGATGATATCATCTTTGGAGGTACCTAGGGATGGCAATTTCACCCATGGGTGCGGGGCCCGATGGGTTTTGCACCCGACGGGTGAGGGCGTGGGTCTAATTTTTCACCCATGGGTGTCACCCGCACCCGACCCGACAAACACGGGTGTGGGTGCGGGTTTTATTTCTCACCTATGGGTGGCCTATTGGGCCCCGAAACATACTCAAATACAAAATTTATTATCATTTCATAATAAGCTAACCCTAAATAAATATAAATGTGATGAGAGTAATGACTAAATTATTAAGCTTTTATGTACAATTACCTAAGTATATATCCATGACTTATTTTTATTGATTGTTGTGACATATATAGACATTGTGCATTTGTGTTGATCTCATTAAAATACTTATTTTGAGATGTTTTTCATATTACATATAAAACCCGATGGGCACCCGACACCCACCCGAAACCCGGTGGGTGCGGGTGTGGGTCTCAATTCCCACCCGTGGGTGCGGGTGTGGGTGTCAATTTCCACCCGAAACGTTTTTCGTGGTGGGTGGGTTTTTGCTCCACCCGACCCAAACCCGACCCACTGCCGTCCCTAGAGGTTCCTCTCATGCTCTCGTGTCCAGAATTTAGGAAGCTATGGAAAGTGAATTTCAGATGTCGATGATGGGAAAGCTCACCTTCTTTCTTGGACTTCAAATCAAGCAGTGCAAGCAAGGCACCTTCATACATCAAGCCAAGTACATGAAGGATCTCCTAAAGAAGTTCGACATGGTCAATGTGAAGCCGTTGTCGACACCAATGTCCACAACAATGGTACTTGACCTTGACGAAGACAGTGAAGCGGTGGATCAAAGGGAGTACAGGAGCATGTTTTTGTACCTGACGGTGACAAGACCCGATATACACTTTGCAGTGTGTCTTTGTGCTTGCTTTCAGGCTTCCCCAAGGGTAACTCATTGCAAGGCTATCAAGCGCACCTTTAGGTATCTCAAATACACCCTTGAGTTTGGTCTTTGGTACTCGGCATCTTCATCTCTTGATCTCATTGGGTATTCAGATGCAGACTTTGTTGGGTGCCGAATTGATAGGAAGAGCACTTCTGGTACATGCCATTTCTTGGGTACTTCTTTGATCTGTTGGTCTTCTCGTAAGCAATCGAGTGTAGCTCAATCCACCACAGAGGCAGAATATGTTGCTGCTGCTAGTTGCTGCTCACAAATCTTATGGATAGTATCCACCATGAGAGACTATTGGCTAACCTTTAAGGGTGTTCTACTCATGTGTGATAACTCCAGTGTTGTATGCTTAGACAAGAACCCAATCCTATATGGTAAGGTCAAACAAATAAATGTGAGATTCCACTTTCTGAGAGATAATGCTGAGAAGGGAGACGTTGAGGTCAAATACATCAACGCCAAAAACCAATTGGCTGATATCCTTACCAAGCCCCTAGATGCTTCGACATTTGCTTTTCTTCGGAGGGAGCTTGGTGTTTGCAATCCTTATCGCATCATTTGAGGGGGAGTTGGTGTTCTATTGTATCTATGTATGTTACCTTTTTGTATTGCATCTCATATGTAATATATGCATTGGTAGATGAGCTTTGATTCTTATGCTTTCTTGCATTTCTCTTTGCTATGATAGAACTTGAGCTAAGTTGTGTGGATGTGATAGTAATCTCTCATGCTTAGATTTTCTAGATGGCTTGTTATAGACTCTTTTAAGCAACTTGCTAACTTAAAGGTAAACTTAGCTTCTTGTGAACCTTATGAACTAATCTTCTTAAGACTTCCTCACCATGTGTATAATTGCTTTTATCTCTGTCAAAAATTGTGTTGAGGCTAGTCTAGAGGATGTCTTGGCTTTGGCAACTTATGTTTGCGAAAAGGAAGGCTTTGTAAATGTTTAGCTCATGATGGAACATTGTGGGAACGTGTGTTCCTTTTGCCACAAAGGCATGCTCTTTTGTCATGTGAATAAATCATGAAAAATCTACCAAGTGCTTTGATCCAAATAATTCTAAAAAGCTAAATCCAAACACTGTGGCTTGAGGCCTCGCGGTGTTTGCCGTACCCAGTCGTGCGACCCTCCGCATGGATAAGAGGACAGATAAGGATAAACAATAAACACTTGATCAAATGAGTCTATGTTGCATATGTGAGCGTTTGTAAAGCTTATTTTCTGCGAATGCTTGTTGCCTTGGTTGAGATGGAGACTGGCTAGTTTCTTTTGATTCACTTAATACTTGTTTTGCCTTGGATGGGAGTACTTATACTTGTGGTGGCAGTTTTTCTCATGATGAGCAAATTTGATTCTATCTAAGCTAGTCAATCTTTTTGCTTAGCTTATATAGCTCTTGGTGTTTATGCTTTGCTATCTATTTTTGGTCTTCATGGCTCTATGTTTTTTATTAGCACAATTAATGCCTGTCTGCATAATTATTAAAGCTCCTTAGGTTTGCATCTTCATGCATTGCATGTTTGTTTGTTCTTTTGTTTCTTTGATGAGTTCATTGTCAAAGGGGGAGAAAATGTTGGGTCATGCACAAATAATGCTAAAAAATTTAAAATGATCCATTTTGCATTACATGAGATCTACCACAAGTTGAGGGGGAGCATATCATGTCCTTGAGCGTTTTCTTGCGCTTTTCACACTCTTTGTGTCTCAAATTGTTGTCTTTGCCAACTCTTGGTTTTGTGATCCCTATTTTGCTCGATGGCCTACTTTTCACCTTTTCTTTGGGTTTGGCCATTTGGATGTGCTTATTCGGCTTCGCATTTCAATCTCTAATCTTTGTGCATTAGATGTTGTCAATATACTCATCAAGGGGGAGATTGATAAACCATGTGGATATCTGCCATGGTTTGCAATATCTGATGAGTAATTGACATTGGTTGAGTTGGTGTTTGAGTTGAAATACGGGAATCTGGGGATTGCTTGAGTTTGTGCATGTCATGGTTTTGACTAACCGGAGTTGGTGAGGATGTTGGAGAGTTTGCAGGAGATGAGAAATGTGTTTGCTTGTCTCATCATGTGTAGGTCATTGGAGTCAACTTGGTGGTCAACGACGAGAGGATCGAGCACAAGTAGGAGACTTGGGGCCGGACGATCGGGAGGCCGGGTGAAGTCAAGGGTGATCCACACCGTACACGTGGTGATCAAGATGGCGGGGTTGACCAAGTCAAAGGTGATCGGGCGTCGGTGCAAGTAGAGGCTTCCGATGGACTGGAAGCGGGAGAGACTTGCCGGCAAGGAGGATCATGGGACGAGGTGACACGCGTCAAGATCGTGAAGTCTTGCTTTGGTGGAAGTGAGCATGAAGTCGTGCTTTGAAAAGCGTGTAAGGTGGTTTCCCGGTTTGGACCTCAAAACTGGTTGTGGTGGTTGGTGGTGCACGTGGCACCATCACGGAGCTTGCCTCGAGGCGAAGCAAAGTTGTGACGGGCTTGATGGCGTTCGAGCGAAAGAAAAAGAGTTGGACCGTTTTGCCCCTGGTGGTAGGTGGTAATGAGTTATAGGTCAAGGGTAGAGTTATCTTGGACCCTAGGCCTATATAAGGAGAGGTGTGGCTAGTGGGAGAGGTGCCTCTTCCCATTAGCCTTGTTAGGACTTCATTCAAAGTGTTAGGAGAGGTCTTCATGTAATAGAGGAGAGGAGAGGGTGTGTGAGAGACATCTCTTTCTCTTCCAAATAGTGGTAGGAAGAGGGTGGCTTCTGAGCCTTGTATCCATGGATCTTGTAAGCATGTTTCTATGATATAAGATGTATTTTCATGCTCAAGATCTTCCTCTCTCCCTAAATCCTAAATTTCTGTGTTTCTCTATTTTCAGAGCTTTTTCGTGGGAATTTTCGATCTCCTTTTTGAGTGAGTTTTTGAGGCGGATTTCTTGGGGATCTTAGTGCTATGATGAGCTAGAACAATCCTTCTTGGGTTTTTAACTGAATCAAAAGCTCTAGCACCTTTGATTTGAAGGATTTCTCAAGTTTCCCCTTTTTGGTGTTCTTGGCATAAGATCTGAAATTCGTGATGATTCCTTGAGCCAATCGAGTGGATCTTCTAGGAATAGGGTCATGATGTGTTAGGATTCACTGATCCAAAAATCACATCATTTGGAGTTCGTTTGATTAGGTTTTGGTCAATTTTTTGCCTAATCCCGAAACTTTTTTTTGTTCTATCGGGGTCGATCGGCACTGCCAATGACCAGGACCGGCACTGCCAGTGGGTCAGAACTCAGATCGACACTACCAATGCCACGACCGGCACTGCCAATGACTGGAGTCCGAACCCCGCACCGACACTGCCGATGCGCTCTGTTTATTGCATTTGAGAATTCCTCACCGGCACTGCCGATGGTCCCAACCGGCACTGCCGATGGCTGTGATCAACACTGCTGATAGTAGTCCAATAAGGTCTATCTTGTATGTGTTTCCTTGACCGGGTCGAGTCTTTGTTGCTCTCTTTTGTTTCCGCTGTGTTCCACTGCTGTTGTTGATCATTCCTAGGGTTGGCACATCACAAATTGGTGTGGGTGGCCTTGGTGATCGGGTTAGAGGTTGGCTTGGGTTGTAATTGGGACATAGGCCAAGTTCTTGTAAAGAATTTTTATTGGCTCCTATTCACCCCCCCCCCCTCTGGTCGCCTTCTCGGTCCTTCACAAGATCACTGCCTTCGAGAGCTACCAGCTGGGTTTAGATGATCCTCGGCCATCTAACCTTGCTCTTCAAGCCAAGAAGCAAGAGCCTAACAAGAGCAAGAAGAGCAAGAAGAAGGCCAACATTGAAGAAGATGATGATGATGATGAAGATGACTTGAGTGAGGACTTGTTCCTTCTTATGAAGAAGATGAGGACCTTCAAGAACAAGTTTGCTTCCAAGTCCAAGGGCAAGTGCTTCCAAGAACCACTTTGTTCGAGATTGCCCCAAGCCAAAGAATGAAGCCTTCAAGTCCCAAGACTCAAGTGATGATGAAGAAGAAGAAAATGAAGACCCCAAAGCCAAGCAAAAGAAGAAGAGGTACTTCAACAAGGACAAGAGCAAAGTCAAAGGCAAAGCTCAAGACCACAAGAAGAAGTTCTCACGCAAGGCACTTGTTGGAGAATGGACGAGTCACAACTCAAGTGACACATCCTCTTCCTCCAGTCATGATGAAGAGGTGGCCGGCCTAGCCATTATCAAGACCACACTTCCACAAGCTCTTTCTCCACCTCCCACGTGCCTCATGGCCACGAGCCAACTTGGGGAGAGTGAGGATGAGAGTAGCGATAAAGTCCAAGATGTTAGATGTGGTAAGAAAATAGTGTAAGTTGGCTAAGGACCATGTTGGTGAGCTTGAGAGTGAGCTCAAGGACCTTGTTACATCTCATGAGGCTCTAAAGAAGAGTTATGACAAACTCAAGGGTGATCATGTAGAGCTACGTGAGAAGTATGAGGCCCTTGAACTTACTTTTGAGACCATCAATGTTGATAACCTTGCCTCTCTCTCCTCTAGCTCATCCAAGAGTGATGCTTCTACTATGTGTGATGAACTAACCACCTCGGTCGAGGTTTCTTCTCTTGAGCTATTTGTTTTGGAGGAATATCACAAGCTCAAGGAAGAGAGGAAGATGGTGATGGATGGCTTCAAGAGGCTCACATGTGGTAGAGCCATCCACAAGGAGATTCTTGGGAGAAACCTTGTGAACAATGTCTCCCACCGGGGACTTGGCTCATATCCCGCCACCATCGACATCATCGGGACGAGTGACTCCATCCCCACATGGATCAAGCCCCTACTCGCTGATGATTACTATTGCGAGAGGTATTGTTAGGATGGTCACACCATCAAGGATTGTCCTATGGTGAGAAATTCCATTGTTTTACCTAACGCTAACTTATTCCATGAGAACACACATTTCAAGCTTTTTAGGAACAAGGATGGCAAGGTGAATGCAAAGGCTTTGGGACCACTAAATAAGAAGAGAAAGATCAAGAGCATATGGGTGCCTAAGTGCATTGTTGATCTTGAGAGGTCAACAAAGTACAAAAGGGTGCCCAAGAACAAGACCTAGAAGATGGTGGTGGACCGGGAGCTTCATGAAGATCATGTGAAGTCCACCACAAGTGACATGGACCTCAACGTCATATCTACTCATGAAGGAGGTAACTGTGTTAGTTCTTGGTAGTTGTAGTGTGTTTTTTCTTCTCTTGCATTGCATGGTAATTAGGACTCCTTTTATGACTAGTATGCTTTTGTATCCATGCATGTGTAAATAACTAAAAGAAAAACACATAAAAATTAGTCAATGTCTAACCCACTCAAGATAGCTATAAGCAAGGGGGTGCTTGAGATGGTGGTTTTGCTTCTCTCAAGGCAAGGGTATGGCTTATAGTGAGTAAGCTTGAGAGGGGTTCAAATTTGACATTGTCAGGTTTCCTTTGTGTCTTGTTTAATATTGCTTGCATACACATGACATGTTTACTTTCTATGCATATGTAAAATGCTTGTTGCATGCATCATATAGGAAACACAAAGGAGGCTTGTCACATTTGAAGATATTTGTGCCTCATGATCTATATGAGATTACATCTCCACAAGTGTGACCAAAGGAAAGGATTATGCTTCATGCCCATTGAGCAAGCTCGTATGAACTCCGAGGTTAAACCCACTCACGCGGTTCATGGACTAAGCCTCATACATACCCATTTGGTTCTTAATTGCCTTGGTTCTTATTTGCTTGATTCTTTATTTGGCATTTGCGAAAACTATAAGGTCATAAAGAGCCATTATGTGAAAAGGAGTGTTTGAGAGTTCCCTTCATGCTCCAAGTGTAGTGTTTATTTGCGTGTTAAGTGAGGGCACTTAGAGAAATGGAGAAATTCCTTCATTCTGCAAAATTTCTGGTAGTGACCGTATAGTCCGGTCAGTGCCTCATGCATAGTAGCTTGGGTCAAACTAGTCATAGAGACCGGACAGAACAGTCTTTGGGACCGTACCGTCCAGTCTGTACAACTGCCAGCAAAACCAAAGCTGACTGGACCGTCCGGTCCAATGACCATACTATTCGGTCACTATGATTGATTGCACGATGCAATCCAAATCTGTGACCATTAATCTGGTTCTTGGGAGATCTCGGCTGTCCGTGTTTTTTTACCTAAGTCAAAATCGAGGATTTCTGTTGGTCTCTTCCTTGTTGTCACCGACACCGAGTGCACACCCCCGCCGTCGCTCCCTCCGACGCAGTCGCCGCTGCGCGCCTCCTCTCCGGCCCCGTCGAGCAGCCGCGTTGACTCGCCCCACTCTAGCCGCACCACCGCTCGCTTGCGCACGTGCAGTGCGCACGCTCGTGCAACCCTAGGCGGAGCCGCCGCCGGTACCAGCGCCGCCGCCTCCACCACAATCGCCGCCACCGCCTGCCGTACTTTGCCGTCACCGTGCACCTGTCACACCTCTTCCCGCGCGCGTGCACGCCTCCAAAGCTGAACTCCACCGCAAACATTAGGGCAAAGTTGCCTCCTTTCCCCCTCCTCCATCACCGGTGACCCAAAATCCCATCTTTCTGGTGATTGGTCGGTTGATTCGTGTGTCTTCCACTTCGGTGATCTCCAGGGTATTGTGCTTTCCTCCTATCATCGATTATGCCTTGTTTGTTTGAGCAATTAGCTTAATTGGTGCAATTAGATTAATCTTCATACTTTAGTTGCACTAATTAGATAATTAGCTCAACCTAGGTTGCAATTAATTCCATGCCTAACTGTTAATTGCAATTCTAGGGTTTGTCTCTTGTTTAGTCTGGAGTTAGATTTATTGCCTATTATATGACTGCACACTAGATGATTCGCACCAGCCACATATAGTCAATGCTCACTGTTGCTACTTTCCATATTTGATCGGTGATCATGTCCTTTATTCAGTGCTAGGATTCCTATTGTGCATTTTACCTAGCGGTGCTTTGCTTTTAGATTTATATAAGGTCTGTGCTTATCCTTTCTATACCTACGTGTGTGCAGTGACACTTGTTAGTAGCAAAGATGGTAGGATCAGGATAGGATAAGGGCAAGGGTAAGATGCCAGAGAAACCGAAGAGCAAGAAGAGGACTAGACTGGACCAGAGTCAGAGAGAGCCAGGAGAGTTGCATAGCACCTAGAGGCTATGGAGCAGTCACGCAGGACACCTGGATCACTGTTGATCACAGGTACTCAGACAGACAACCAGGGTCGCAGGAGGAGCACTAGGCAGAGGACCACAGGGCCAGAGCTATACATAGGGATCAGGTTGTCACCGTGGTCACAGGGCACTCCTACTTCTCATCAGGAGAAGTCGTCGAGACCTGCGGAGCAGGGATCCTCCAGGCAGCAGCAGGAGTTAGAGGACGAGGGAGAGCTCAGAGTCTAAGGAATATGAGGAGGAGGAGACTGAGCAGACAGCACAACCACAGAGGACTGTTCAGCAGGCAAGATACCTGAGGTGCACTTGTGCAGTGTGCACGAGGAGGGTGTAGAGACTTGTAGAGGCAGCCGAAGAGTCAGACATTCTTAAGTTTCCCATGAAGGATCTTAAGACGCTTTGTCTGGTCTACTTCGAGCAGTGGGTTCCAGTCCCCAGGGACCCGGTTGTAGGAGAGAGGTACTGGACCGGTCTTCAAAGGAGGATCAGTAAGGGAGTGAGACGCTACCTTGCCAAGAAGGGCAAGACTGGACTGTTTGTGCCATATCAGTACATATTGTACCTGGCCATGAGGAGGGCCACAGGTACTGACATGGAGCAGTACTTCCGGTATTTGCCTAGACTAGCGGAGTTAGTCAATGAGCCCTACAGATTCAGAGAGGATATCGTGTTGGAGTTCTATGCCACACTTTGGGTTGCCAGAGATCGCTCAGAGATCTGGTTTTTGTACAGAGGAAAACCATAATGTGTGACCAGAGAGGATCTCATAGCTAGCTTCACACTTCTTGCTTTGAATTTCCAGCTATACAGGAGTGCCTATGGGACCCTCACTCCACCCCGCAGACCACAGGGAGGGACGCTACCTCCAGATGAGATGGTGTCAGTCGCCTTTCCACCCCCGCACACCCTAGGTTTTGACAGAGGTCCTGCAAGACTCACTACAGAGGCCAAGGTCGTAAGAGCGATAGTCACCAGGACTATCATTCCTAGGTCTGGGTATAGAGAGGAGTTTACACTTCTACACCAGTGGGCAGTGGAAGCTGATGTGAACAAGGGTTCCCGATCTTCCGAAAGGTTCTTGGTAAGTTGATTTGGTCGGAGGCGACACACAAATCGATCCGGCTTCAGAACAGCACGTTCTAAACCCCGCAATCGTAGCACGACGTCTCCTCTGGTTATCAACCGTCCAAAGATGATTGACCTCGCCGAGAAGGCTAATCCCTACCTGCGAATCAAGAACACAAGCAAGAACAACGAAGAATGCAACACAATTGCAGATGTATGATTAAACTCTCGAAGTTGGGGTCTCATAAATCGATGAACGGTGAAACTGTTTATGAACAGAATTAACCTAAGCAAAACCTGAACCCTAATGGTGCGGCGGCGGCTGTATATAAAGACCCTAGGGTCGTGCAAGACTCTCTAGACGCGCCCCTAATTGGGCTCAACTAGATACAAAGCCCAAAGGCCAAAAATAGGCGACGCAGCACCGACACAGATTCTGAACTCTCTCTTGTTTTGACGATTCCCGGTGACTCTAGATGAATTTTGACATGAGGCCGGCGGCATTGGAAAGGTCTTCTCCTTATCTTTCCGTGCATATGTAGAACGTCCAAATCCGAGTCCATATGCGTCCTGGGCGACTGTTTTAGTGCAGACTGGTCCTGGGCCCCGAAACAGAGTCGAAGTCGGTTTTGATTGGGCCTCCACTTTGGCTTCCAAGCCCTTGCTGGTCCTCCACGTTCCCAACTCCTTCTCCCATCATCTCCTGGTCCTCTCCATGGTTTCTAATCATAAAATAATCATTAGGTAGCAAACCATTCTCAAAAGTAACATATAGCGAAGAACGTAGGAACGAGCTCACCTCTAAATTTAGTCGTCGTGCACGAGCTCTAGTCATTGGACCTTGCAAGTCCAGATTTGGAGGAGTGTTGTGTGTATCCATAGGAGTGATGTTCTCATCATCCTCCCCCTCTTGAAGTGGAGTCGTCCTCGACTCGAGCTCGTCCTCTTCTCCCAAGTATGGTTTCAAATCTGAAATGTTAAAAGTAGGACTAACCCCGAACTCGGGAGGCAACTCAAGTTTGTATGCATTATCATTAATCTTCTCCATTATTTTGAATGGACCATCAGCTCTAGGCATTAGTTTGGACTTTCTCAATTCTGGAAATCTATCCTTCCGTAAGTGTAACCACACTAAATCTCCTACATCAAGCTTTACTTCCTTTCTACCCTTACTACCAGCAATTTTATACTTTTCATTCATCTTTTCAATGCTAAGTCTAGTGGTCTCATGCATTTGCAAAATAAATTCAGCACGCTCCTTACCATCAACATGAACTCTCTCATTAATAGGTAGAGGAAGTATATCAAGTGGAGTATGGGGATCAAAACCATACACTACCTTGAATGGACTTACCTTGGTAGTAGAATGTGTTGCCCGATTATAAGCAAACTCAACATGAGGTAAGCATTCTTCCCATTGCTTCAAATTTTTCTTCAAAATAGCTCGCAACATAGTACCCAAAGTGCGGTTCACAACCTCAGTTTGTCCATCAGTTTGTGGATGACACGTTGTAGAAAAAAGCAACTTTGTACCCAACTTATTCCAAAGCGTGCGCCAAAAATGACTCAAGAATTTTGCATCACGATCTGAAACAATAGTAGAAGGCATACCATGCAAACGTACAATTTCTTTGAAAAAAAGATCAGCAATATAACTAGCATCATCAGTTTTATGACATGGTATAAAGTGTGCCATCTTGGAAAAACGATCCACGACTACAAAAATGCTATCGCTTCCCCTCTTAGTCCTAGGCAGTCCTAAAATAAAGTCCATAGAAATATCCGCCCAAGGAATAGAAGGAACAGGAAGTGGCATGTATAAACCATGTGGATTCAATCAAGACTTAGCTTTTTGACATGTAGTGCAGCGAGCAACAAAACGCTCAACATCTTTCCTCATCCTTGGCCAAAAGAAGTGTGTGGCCAAAATATCCTCTATCTTCTTAGCACCAAAATGACCCATCAATCCACCTCCAAGCGTCTTCTGCAACAACAAAAGATGAACGGAACTAACTGGAATGCATAGGCGGTTAGCTCTAAACAAGAAACCATCATTCAACATAAATTTGTTCCAAGCACGACCTTCTCTATAGTGAAGCAATACATCTTTAAAATCAACATCAGCAACATATTGTTCTTTAATTGCCTCAAGTGCAAAAATTCTACAATCAAGTTGAGACAACAAAGTATATCGCCTAGATAAAGCATCAGCAATCACATTATCCTTCCCTTTCTTGTGTTTAATAATATAAGGAAAAGACTCAATAAACTCAACCCATTTAGCATGTCTATGGTTCAAATTGCATTGAGAACGAATATACTTAAGTGATTCATGATCAGAATGAATAACAAATTCTTTGGGCAACAAATAATGACACCACGTCTCTAAAGAACGTACAAGTGCATATAGTTCCTTATCATACGTGGAATAATTCAAAACAGGCCCAGTAATTTTCTCACTAAAGTATGCAACAGGTTTACCATCTTGCATCAAAACACCACCAATGCCTATACCACTAGCATCACATTCAAGCTCAAAAGTCTTATCAAAATTGGGTAATTGCAGCAATGGTGCATGTGTAAGTTTGTCCTTCAAAAGACTCATGATGTACCTTACCAAAATGGAAGTCAACGCCCTTCTTTGTCAACTCATGCAATGGTGCAGCAATGGTGCTGAAATCTTTGACAAAGCGGCGGTAGAAACCTGCAAGACCAAGAAAACTCCTCACATGTGTGATAGTTTTTGGTACAGGCCAGCTCTTTATGGCTTCAATCTTCGCCTCATCCATCTCAATTCTCTGTGGAGTCACAACATAGCCAAGAAAAGAGACTCGATCCGTGCAAAAGGTGCACTTCTCAAGGTTACCAAATAAACGTGCAACTCGCAAAGCATCAAAAACAGCACGCAAATGAATCATATGATCATCCATGGATTTGCTATAAATCAAGATATCATCAAAGTAAACAACCACAAATTTGCCAATAAAAGGTCTTAAAACCTCATTCATCAAACGTATGAAAGTACTGGGTGCATTAGTCAACCCAAAAGGCATTACTAACTACTCATACAACCCGAATTTGGTTTTGAAAGCTGTTTTCCATTCATCTCCAAGTTTCATTCTAATTTGATGGTAGCCACTACGCAAATCAATTTTAGTGAAAATTATAGCACCACATAACTCATCAAGCATGTCGTCTAGCCTAGGAATAGGATGACGATACCTAATAGTAATGTTATTAATGGCTCTACAATCTACACACATACGCCAAGAACCATCTTTCTTAGGAACTAAAAGTACAGGAACAACACAAGGACTAAGTGATTGACGAACATACCCACGATCCAAAAGGTGTTGGACTTGTCGTTGTATCTCCTTAGTCTCCTCAGGGTTGGTCCTATAAGCAGCACGGTTTGGTAAAGTAGCACCAGGAAACAAATCAATTTGATGCTCAATCCCTCTCAAAGGTGGCAATCCCGGGGGTATCTCAGCTGGGAAAACATCCTCATACTCCTGCAAAAGGTTAGTGACAGCAGGAGGCAAAGCACTAGAAGCAATATCAGCAAGAGAAAACAAGGCTTGTTTGCATATCAAAGCATAGCAAATATCATCAGTAGAAATTTCAGCAAGCTCAGATTTTGTGGCAAGACATGAACGACCTTGTAATTTAATTGCAGCACCCTTAGAACTTGAAGAATCATTAACATTACTTGGTGTAGAAGCAGAATTAACAGGTTGCTGAATTTCGGGGCTTTTATTTTTCAAACTAGCAGCTCGTTCTAAATCAACTTGTACAATTTCAGCAGGGGTCATTGGTAACAAAGTAATTTTAGTTCCTTTATGCATAAAAGTGTACTTATTACTTTTACCATGGTGTACAGCATCATTATCAAATTCCCAAGGTCTACCCAATAAAAGTGAACAAGCTTGCATGGGTACAACATCACAATCAACAGAATCCACATAGGAACCAATGGAAAAAGGAACTCTGCAAGTTTGTGTTACCTTAGCTTTTCCAGAGTCATTTAACCACTGAATGTAGTATGGATGTGGATTGGGGCGTGTGATCAAATCAAGCTTCTTAACCACATCAGAACTCACCAAATTGTTGCAGCTTCCTCCATCAATGATGACACGTGCCCGACGGTTCTTGATGATGAAGAAAATCTGGAACAAGTTATGTCGCTGCATCATCTCGGGCTGCTGGATTTGTGTGCTAAGCACACGCTGCACAATAATATTCATGTAGCCCGTGGTATCTCCGCCTCCAAGGACGAGGTCACCGCTGGTGACAGCGACATCCTCCTCCTCATCCTCCACATCGGAGGTCCTCATGTAACCGCCATCATCTGTCGCCACATATGCCCGCATACTTGGGCAATCTTTCTGCACATGGCCAAGACCATGGCAGCGGTGGCACTGAATCCCTGTAGTGCGTCCCGTCGAAGCAACAGAGGAGGCACTACTAGCCGGTACTTGCACAGAATTTTTACCTGAGCGCGTAGAAGGTGCAGGGGCTGATCTTGGTGCTGCAGAAACAACACTAGCTGGTGGGGGCGGCCGGAAAGATGGCTTGGGCACTCCTGAAGTCCCCGTCGGCCGTGGTGGGTAGAAATTCCTGGACTTGCTGTACTCCTCAAAAGCCTGGAAAAGTCCCTGTGATTCTTTCTCTGCAAGCATAGCATACTGGAAACACTGGTTGAGGGAATAAAATTCTTTATAATCAAGGATGTCCTGAATTTCTTTTCTCAAACCAGAATAAAAGCGGCAAATCTGATCCTCTACTTTTTCAACCACAGCACAACGAATCAAACCCTTTTGAAGCTCACTAAAATACTCCTGAACAGTTTTATCTCCTTGATCTAAACGATGCAGTTTATTACGAATTTCTCTATAAAAAGAAGGAGGAACAAAACGATCACGCATTTCTACCTTAAGTTCTTCCCAAGTAGTAGGCAAATCAGTTTCAGCAGCTAGACCACTCCACCAAACAATAGCAAAGTCCTTAAACTCACTAGTGGCTTGTCTAACTCTATGTTGTTCAGGAACAAGGTGGGCATTAAATTTTTGTTCTACCGTCATTTTCCAATCAAGGTAAGCATCACCATCGTACTGACCCGAAAACGAAGGAATTGAAAACTTAATTTTAGCATACGGATCATTTGGAGCATGGTTACCTTGTGTGCGACGGTTGTGGTTGTGGAAACCACCCATACCTTGAGGGTTACGTTGCAAACGACGTCGTAACCTTGCAGTCCTTGTAGCTGACCTATCGACGGTGCCATCAGCCTTATACACCGTTGCTTCATCATGATCGTCTTCAACGTCGTTGTTGGTGTTGGTGTTGGTGTTGGTGTTGGTGTTGGTGTTGTTGTTGGTCTTGTGAGCGGTCTCCAATTCGACAACCTGATCAGTTAGCTTAGAGACTCTCTTATCCAACCGCTCAATGCTTTCTCCCAGGTGAAGCTTGGTGACGGCGTCGGTGACAGCCCTGGTGATCGTCTCTGCCATATCACTCTGAACCGCCTGCAAAGCCTTCTGTAACTGATTTTGGCTCACGCACTCATCCAATTTTGAGGGTGAAGCACCCTCTCCATCACTTCCTGACATCAGAAACACCAAAACAGGAAACAAAAAGTGAAGGTTATCCCTACAAAACTACTAAGCAGTGGTGCATCTCAACACAGCAAAAGAAAGCTTCTTGCAAAGCTCTTACAAAGTTCTGAAAACAACAAAGCGAAGGATACCAGGGAGAAGTGTTCCACGATTGCAAGGGTTACAAAATAACCTATGTGCTGTCCAGAAGAAGTGTGTGGAGCTAGGAAGGCCAAATATATATATATGAGTGGCACACAAATCAAAAACAGATAGTAAAGCTGAATAAATGCCCAAGTAACTTGTCCCTAGTTGCTGGTCTAACTATGTCCTAGAACAGTAGTGATAGCAAGGAAGAAACAAGGAGACAAAGGGACACAGTCGAGAATAGGGGGCTTAGTGTAAAACAGCCAAACTCAGAAATTCCAGGGGGCTAGATGGAGCACTAGTAGGAATCCCAAATTTCTTTTTTTTGATTATATTTTTTTGATATTTTTTTCCAACTCACTAGCAATTGGGGAGAAACCACAAAAAATTTCAGCTCAAACCGAGCTAGGACGTGGCCTACAGAAAATCTTGAAGTTTCAGAAAACGTCGGGTTTCAACTTGAATGAATTCCCAAATTTCTTTTTTTTGATTATATTTTTTTGATATTTTTTTTCCAACTCACTAGCAATTGTGGAGAAACCACAAAAAATTTCAGCTCAAACCGAGCTAGGACGTGGCCTACAGAAAATCTTGAAGTTTCAGAAAACGTCGGGTTTCAACTTATATGAATTTTTTCTTTATCTTCCCGATTTTTTTTGAATTTTTTGACGAGGGCACATAGGGCGTAGCCTACTGTGGGTATGCTCAACTTTTTGTCAACAATCTCCTGTAAAAATTTCAGCCAAAACGGACAACCGAGCGAAAAGTTATGCCTGTTTTACCGAAGGGGTGTCGGAATCGGTTATGAAGAACATGGGGGTTTGAGTGAAATCCGAGTCGGTCTTGGGGTCGGATAGGGATTTTTTTTTTGCGAGGTGGATGCAGCGGAAAGTGGAATTTGTGAAAATTGGTCCGAGGTGGTGAGGGTGGGTTTAGGGTGGGATTAGGGTGGGCGTGTTGATCAATCAACCCTAGCACACAAAGCCGACAAAACCGAGGATGATGAAGGGGATGGCAGCTAGGGTTGCAAGGGAAACACTACTGACGACAGAAACACAAACTAAACCAGCGACTAAACAAGAACTAGGGCACAAACTCAACACTACGGACTCTGAAATTGAAATATGCAAAGGCTAAACACGTGGTTATGGGCGGGGGAAATTTTTTTTTTGGGTATTTTCTATGGACGATAGGAAGAACACGAAAACAAAACTAAAGGGTAGTGTGAACCTGACGGTGCACCTGAAACTCTGATTACCACTTGATGTGAACAAGGGTTCCCGATCTTCCGAAAGGTTCTTGGTAAGTTGATTTGGTCGGAGGCGACACACAAATCGATCCGGCTTCAGAACAGCACGTTCTAAACCCCGCAATCGCTGCACGACGTCTCCTCTGATTATCAACCGTCCAAAGACGATTGACCTCGCCGAGAAGGCTAATCCCTGCCTGCGAATCAAGAACACAAGCAAGAACAACAAAGAATGCAACACAATTGCAGATGTATGATTAAACTCTCGAAGTTGGGGTCTCACAAACCGATGAACGGCGAAACTGTTTATGAACAGAATTAACCTAAGCAAAACCCGAACCCTAATGGTGCGGCGGCGGCTGTATATAAAGACCCTAGGGTCATGCAAGACCCTCTGGACGTGCCCCTAATTGGGCTCAACTAGATACAAAGCCCAAAGGCCAAAAATAGGCGACACAGCACCGACATAGATTCTGGACTCTCTCTTGTTTTGACTATTCCCGATGACTCCGGATGAATTTTCACATGCAGCTGGCGGCATTAGAAAGGTCTTCTCCTTATCTTTCCGTGCATATGTAGAACGTCCAAATCCGAGTCCGTATGCGTCCTGGGCGACTGTTTTAGTGCAGACTGGTCCTGGGCCCCGAAACAGACTCAAAGTCGGTTTTGATTGGGCCTCCACTTTGGCTTCCAAGCCCTTGCTGGTCCTCTACGTTCCCAACTCCTTCTCCCATCATATCCTGGTCCTCTCCATGGTTTCTAATCATAAAATAATCATTAGGTAGCAAACCATTCTCAAAAGTAACATATAGCGAAGAACGTAGGAACGAGCTCACCTCTAAATTTAGTCGTCGTGCACGAGCTCTAGTCATTGGACCTTGCAAGTCCAGATTTGGAGGAGTGTTGTGTGTATCCATAGGAGTGATGTCCTCATCAGCAGCCATATTAGGAAGACAACCGTTTCACTTGGCTGATTTGCTGATTGGTGAGATGGAGGAGGTTATCTCTGAGAGGATAGGTGGCTGTCACCTAGTCTATGGTCCATACATCTGCTATCTTTTGAGGAGGATGGGACTAGTGACAGAGGAGCAGTATGATGCGTTCCCTGAGGTGATCGCCAGCTACTCACCTCGAGTCCCTAGGGTTTCGCAGTCAGCCTCGAGTCAGCAGACGGGAGAGGAGGAGCAGGAGTCACCGCTAGTCACTCATGAGCGGGCAGCTCATCTAGAGATGGTGGTTCCTGAGTCAGCTAGCACAGGAGCACCTCCCCAGCCTGCAGGGACACGGTCAGAGGACGCTATCACTGTAGCAGCACTTATAGGACGTCCGAGTGAGTTCATTCAGAGCACAACTGAGGATAGACTTCAGATGATGGAGGTCATCAGAGGATAGACAGAGCTTCAGAGACAGCAGATGGCACTGATGATCACCCTCATGACACAGATGGCAGAGATGACTCAGAGGCAGGACCTTCTACTCTTCCACAGTTTCAGCCGTTGCAGACACAGCCAGGCCCCTTCACTGCTATGATGACAGCTCAGTCTAGCAGACTGTCACACTCAGGGATGTTACCGATAGGGGGAGTAGGACAAACCTTCTCGCCAGTGACTCAGTTCTCCCCTTTGTCATCCTTCTCAGTTTCTACATTGTTCTCCTCACCGACACACTCTTCTACTTCGCAGATGGTAGGACCCTCCATTAACCAGCAGCTGCCAGTCAGGAGTTTGACCTTCTCAGAGATTGTACACACCACACTAGCAGCCCCACAGACAGAGACTCTCCCAGAGACAGCTACAACTCCACCTTCTTCTGCTATAGTCACCCTTCTAGTCACACCTGAGGTAGCAGAGTATCTTGTCTACCGAGGTTCACTCAAGAGGGTGTGGATGACCTTGCTCTTCTTCAGGTGACAGTTGATGAGGAGACATCCACGGTCCCACCAGCAGGGCAGGACAGAGAGTTTGAGTCACTAGTAGACCTTGAGTAATTTGAGCAGCTGGACGCTCAGGTGACGTAGGCTCAGGCAGAGTAGCAAAACCCAACACAGGAGCAGCCCAGAGCAGAGCCTTTAGAGGACGTTGCTGCACCACCTCCTTCGACCACGAGCGCTTAGTTGTTTCCCTTTTCCTCTTTTTGGTGTTTGTTGCCAAAGGGGGAGAAGTAGTCATAGTTCTAGGGGGAGTTGGAGTGTGATCTGTGCGATCGAGAGTCAGTAGCATGCATCTAGGGGGAGCATACGTGTACATGGTTTTTGGGAGATAGATACATTTGGATCTTATTTTGATGTATTTATCGACTGTTCGTGGATTTTGATGAGTCATGGTTTTCATTCACGTGTGTTTGACTCATCTTGATCTCACTTGGTTTATTTTCATACGCAGTGCCTTGTTTTCCATTTATTTATCCTGTTTGCCTGTGCATGATGCTATGATGATGATTGCTTGCTTTTGATTCATATGCATTGCCATGCTATCCTGTTGCATATCATCATTCATGTCTTGCATTGCATGTCTTTATGCTTTAATTAATATCTTCACATGACATGCATGCATATAATCTAGAATGTGCTCTTCTTTATTATTCCTTTTAGCTCTTGATGATGCTTGATTGAGTAGGACGTTGTTTGTTCATTGCTTATGCTTTTGAGGTTCCTCTCGATCGTAGTGTAGCTTTTTGGCCCTGTTGTTTCTTGTTAAGATTATGCTAAGTAGTGGTTGTTATCAATAACCAAAAAGGGGGAGATTGTAAGCTTCATGACCATTGATGATTGGATCCCCAAGGTATGAATGTTTTAGTGATAGATGACAACTACAAAATTGTAGGCTAATATCTACACGAGTGTTGTCTATGTAGGAATCATCTCTAAACTCTATTACAAATCATATGGATGACAGTGGCCTTGGTGATGGATGGCAATGACCACAAGCATGGAGGCTTGGTGAGCCTGATGGAGTCCAAGGGTTGATGGAGATGGATCAAAGCTAAGGACAAGCTATGGAGCAAGTGTTGGGAACACTTGTCTAGTTGTTAGGACTTTGAGTCCATAGAATAAACCGCACTATCAAGGGGGTCTAGGTCATTTCTCTTAGGTCATGTCTAGTCGGTGATGTGCATGGATGCTCAGTGAAATCACAGGCACTAGGTAACAGTGGAGAAGCGAAGGAGCTCTTCGGAGAAGCCAGGAAACGAAGTCAAGCGAGGACGAGAAGTTTCAGCTTCTGGACATAGTGACCTGATAGAGTGGTCAGTGGAGACCAGCCTGTATGGTCACTAGGAGAACAAGAATTCCAGAGAGAAGACTCAGCGAGGATGGTCCGGTCTACAGATCGGATGGTCCCGTCTGTACAAGTCGACTCTGGGCGACGAGGAAGCGACTTTGGAAATGTTTCTATAATGGAGAGGGAAACATACCGGAAGGTCCGATCAGCTGACTGTATGGTCTGGTCAGTAGGAGTTAGGAGAGGGGCAGAGTCGTTGGAGTTGAAGATTGCAGTGAGCGGACGTTCCGGTCAGGCAGTGACCGGACTGTCCGGTCAGTATGCCCAGAATGTTGATTTCATGGAGCAACGTCTACTTTGAGGTTAGAAGCCTATATAACTTCGTTGCTGGGGTCTTGGAGATCTCTCTTGGCTAGTGGAATTTCTTGGAGCATTTGATGAGAGCCAAGAGGAAAAGAAGAGAGCACTAGGAGGAGATATTCCATATCTTGAGAGTGCTAGTGAGAGTAACTTGAGCATTGATACACATCTAAGGCTACGGTGTGATCTAGGTTGTTACTCTTGGTCTATGGTGAGACCTAGACCGGTTAGGTGTCGGTGATTGAGCCTATCGTGATTGGTTGTGAAGGCTGTCACACGTTTGTACTCGGTTTGAGCCCGTCGGTGAAAGTGGCATCGCTAGTGAGCGCCCATGTCGGCTCGGGGAGTCCGGCAAGTTCGTGAGGGAGGCGAGCTTGTGCCTTGGTGGCAGCGGTGACACTCACCGTGTCTTCACTTCGGGAGTGATTGCGGGCTCGTGGGCGAGAACTTCACATTGGTGGCGGGAGGGACCGGCACTCCGACGGGAGTGGTCCAACGAGGAGTAGGGGAAGGCGCCATCCTTCCGAGACCTCGGGAAAACAGAATCATGCGCATTCCTTGACCCCCTCTTACTATTCCACAATTATGTGCTCTAGTAACTAGGTTGAACTATGGCTTGCATACGCGAGTATGTTTGGTTTCCGCGTTTGCTATCATCATGAACACTAGCATGTGTAGGGTCTTGGCCTACTAGAATTGTTAGGTTGCAACGATTGCTAGGTTCTAGTAGTGTAAATTGAAGTATTCGGATTCGTGGTCGGCTTACCAATTCAACCCCCCCCTATCGGTATGCCTTTGGTCCTTACATCCCGCCGGCCTGCCTAGCCAGCACGCCAGCCCGCTCGCCCACCCACGCCCTAGCCCGCTCGCCCGCCCACGGCCTAGCCCGCCCCACTCCACCTCCTCGAAACTCCAGCCCCTGCCACCGCTGTGGCCTCCTAGGTGTGCATGCCCAGCCGCCTAGGGCTTTGCGCCCATAAAAGGCGGACCCGCACGCCCACGTCGCATTTTGCTCCCCACGTGCCGCTTGCCTCTGCCCCCGCACGCTGCCCTGAGCCACCCGCACCGCCGCCCGCCATGGTAGCCGCCTCCCTGAGCTTGGTTAGCTCTGTGGCCGCCGTGAGGATGACTCCCCGAAGCCCACCGACCCCGTGCCGGTCTTCGCGAGGCTGAGCCCCCCCCCCCCCCCCCCGCCCAACCTCTCCGCGTCGAGAATTAACGCCCACACCTCCCCACGACGACACCGAAGAGCCGTTGATGTCGACCACCTCCGAGCCGCCTTCCCGGCCATCCTCGTTGTGCGCGAACTCCCCTCGTGAGCTCCTCGCATCGCGCCGCCTTCCTCGCACCCCTCCTTTTCGGTTCCCATGCCCCGGAGCGCCATAGAGGCCGACTCCGGTGAGCTCCCTAATGGCGCCGTCGTCTCCCTCATCATCGGCGGCCACCACTCTCGCCGGAGCCCCCTCCCCCCCCCCCCCCCCCCCCCTTGTCGTTGGATCTGGAGCTTATGATCCAGATTAGATCCCCCTGAAGGGGTATCTTTTGGTCCGTGGTGCACCAGTGGACCCTGGTCAAACCTCGGTCCACACAGCCCATGAACCTGGTCCACAGATATTTTAGGGTTTTAGTATAAAAATAAATCTAATTTATTCCGGATAATGCAAGATTTATGTTTAGGCCCTTGCTTTTTATCTTAATTGCATTTTAGTCCTGAATTTTCTGTAAACCTTTCTAAAATTATGTTTAGGTCCCTGTTTAATTATTTTATCACTATATTTTTGCAGAAAAGCCCTTGACTTTTTTCTAAATAATATTTTAGTCTTGTAATTTTACCAAAACACCCACACCCCTGAACTTATTACTAATTATGTTTTAGTCCTTCCTTTTTACAATTTATTACCTAAACTTTTTATAAATTACTTTTTGGTTTTTAATTTTTACCAAAATTATTTTTCTAGCCCTTACATTTTACAATTTAGCCCTTATAATTTTCTAAAATTACTTTTAGGTCCTTGAACTTATGTGTTTTTACATTTTAACCCTAAAACGTCAAAATCTCTGTAACTTTTCAACCGTAGCTTCAATCAAAGAAATTCTTACGCCAATGCGATCGTATGAATGAATATTTTTTTATTCGTACTATTTGTAGTAGTTTTTTAATTTTACTATTTTAACCCTAGACCTTTAAACCTTCATAACTTTTTACTCGTAACTCGGTATTAGGCAATTCTTGAGCTCACGTGATCAGAGCAACACGTACTATTTTATAGTATTGTTTTCATTTTCATTGTTGTTTGGTACTATGTGGTGTGTTGTTTCTTAGTTGTTTATATGCTTGTGTTTCCGGTGTGATGTTGAGTAGACGAACCAAGGTTAGAGAACTTTCAAGATCTCCATCCTGAAGACTTTGAGCAGCAGCAAAGGGAACCAGGCAAGTGCCCTTAATGCATTTTGAACCTATGTTTTACATTCCTCTTTATCTCTATGCATCCTTGTTAATATTCAATCCCATGTGTCATTATCCTGTTCCATATTATTCCTTGTCACTAGGGTTCTGGTGTAGTTTACTAGTATGGGTACGTCATGCTTAGTTTGCTATGTCAGGAATGGAAGTGTCTAATGTTAATCTTGACTAATGCTTCAATTAAACATAATCATGAGGGATGGGTAATCCTTTTTAGCAACATGGAACTTGGGTGATCCAAGTAGAAGGATGATGATGATGGTGCGGTTATGCACGTGTACTCGGTACAGTACTATGGGATTGTAGTGGTACCTGCTTGGGATCAAAAGGGTAGGTTCGTGGAACATGTAACCATGAAAACAGCGCAAAGAACAGGGTTGATATGGGTAGGCTTGGTTGAGTATCAAGATGTCTTCCCAGTTTTGCAGATAGTCGAGGAATAAGAACGGAACGGTTTACTTTTGGACTCAAGCGATGGACGGTTCACTCCTAGCCACGGCGCCAGAGGGGGCTTTTGTAGGAACGGTTTAATTCCGTAGTGGTGACACCTTAGCATGGATTGTTTGCAAGCTGGGAAGCTCTTTGAAAGACCTTATGGTGATCTCCTGGTTTCACACGAAAGGTAGTGTGAATTGGACAACATGGAGACTTTAGTCACTGCAATGTGATGAAATCACCAACCTGTGGGTAAAGTTGTGCAACCTTTGCAGAGTGTAAAACTATTATGACAGCCGTGCTCACTGTCATAAGCGGCATGGACCTTTCACACGATTAGAGGGTTGGTGATGGGTGGACTTGGTGGGTAGCCAAGTTCGGTTTGGGCAATGTAACCCTTGGTTTGCTATAGGCGGTGTAACCTGTAGTGTGGTTTCTTATGAGCGGTTTAACCCATGGTTGGCTACAGGCGGTATAACCTGTAGTTTGATTTCTTATGGCCAGTTTAACCCATGGTTTGCTACAGGCGGTGTAACCTGTAGTGTTGGACAGACGAGGTAACTTATGAGAACTTATCACCTAGTAAATAGGATTACTTTTCAAATGGTCTTAGGTATAGATGCTCATTTATGCAAATGAACCATTATGTTAGCCTTTCTTCTATTAAGATTGCATGTCATACTTTTCCCCACTTGCTGAGTACAGCATGTGCTCACCCTTGCTATTTCCCTTTGTTGTTGCACTATAAACTGCTGCTCAGAAGATGGAGAGATGGACTACATTGACGAGGACTACTACTAGGCGAGCATGCCCCCGGTTGATTGCCTTTGGTGCTATGGTGTTTTCCGCTGCTATTTATCGAGAGAGTCATTTTAGTCTTTAAAGACAATTACCGATGTAATAATGGTACATTGTAATAATGACATTAGTTATACTATTATTTACTTTACTGTCGATATGTGTGAAACTTGTTCCTGGGCACACATGTGATAAGCACTTGGTTTTGTCCTTAAAACCGGGTGTGACATTGATCATTAAGCACTGCTCTCTTCATGGCCGAAAATCAAACCTCTCCTCCTTCCCATTGTTGAGGAAACGGATTTCTCTGGCCCCAACATCAATGTGTTCATCAGCGGTGCTCAGAAATAGGCTCCCAAGAATAAGCGACATTTCCTTCTCAACATTCATGTCGAGCACCACAAAGTCCATAGGGATAAAGCAATCCCGAATTTTCACTGGAACGTCTTCTGCAATTCCCTCAGGATAGCGAACCGATGAATCGGCCAGCTGAAGTTGCATCGTTGTAGGTGATAGAGCTATATAGTTCAGCTTGTCAACGATCGCCTTGGGCATCAGACTGACGCTCGCACCAAGATCGCACAGGGCTTGGTTGAATTTCTATGACTCAATCGAGCAAGTGATCATGGGGCACACCGGATCTTTCTTCTTTTTAGGAAGCCGGTTGAGTATAGTTGCGCTACACTCTTCCGTCAACTTCACAACTTCTGTGGTGGGCATCGGACACTTGTTGCTAAGGATGTCCTTGAGGTAGCGGGCATAAGTTGGTGCTTGCATAGCATCCAGTAAGGGCACATTGATGTGGATCTTCTGGATAACTTCAACAAAGCGGGAGAATTGCTCATCCACAGTCGGCTTCCTGTTACAACGAGGAAATAGCATAGTGGTCGTGTCGAAAAACTCATGTGGAGCCACCTTCCCGTCGTGTACCACTTCATCCTTGTCAGAGGGTCTTTCTTCTTCCTTGTCCTTCCCTACGGTGTTAGGATATGGCGGGTCTCAAGTGGTCTTACCCCCTCTCATGGTCACCATATAAATATTTTCAACGGGAGACTCGGGTTGCCCGGGATCTTCCCTGACTCTAAGGGAGGAACCGCAGCAGCTAGCTGGGTTTCTAGCATTTTACTAAAACTAAGCTGATTTTTAAAGGAACAAGCAAGACCTTCTAGCTTAGCATTAACACTTTCTAAAGTCTTATCATTGGCGGCAAGCTTTTTAGTGAAGATTTCATTGATTTTAGCCTGGCCTAAGACAAGATCTTCAAAGGAGGGTTGATTATTGGAAGAGTTAAAGTTGTTACCTCCTTGACAATATGGGCGTGGTTGATTCCACCCGTTGCCTTCTTGTGGATGATAGCCGTTGTTGTTGTTATTCATGTACAACACGTCCTCACGAGTCTCACGGCAATCATTGCCCGAGTGACCCATGTTGCCATAGACCTCGCACATCATGCGAGAGTCTAAGGCGTTGACGGTGCCGACTTCATACCCTTTGGCTTGTTCGTCCATCTTCTTTATGAGGAGGTCCATTTTAGTGGCTAGCATGTCCACCTCCTTAACGGTGTGCATGCCCCGCTGACGCGAGTGAAGATGATCTTCACTCCATCCTTGGTTGGAAACCATCTTCTCAATAATTTCTTTAGCCTTATCAACGGTCAGTGAGAAGAAGGCTCCTCCTGCAGTAGCATCAATATGATCATGAGCCAACGGAGTCAGCCCTTTGTAAATGTTCTGGATGATAAGCCATTCATCCATCCCATGATGAGGACAGGCGGCAATGTACTCTTGCAGCCTCTCCCAAGCCCAGGAGATTGACTCCTTGGACTCCTGCTAAAAGCTTGAAATTCTTCCATGAAGGGCGTTGGTTTTTCACAGTGGGAAGAATTTGGCGAGGAACGCGACTGAACACTTTTCTCAGATACGCACAACATCCTTGTTCGTGTAGAACCACTGTTTTGCCCTCCCTAGAAGGAAGAACGGAAACACATGAAGGCGAATGGCATCTTGAGAGACGTCCTTCATCTTAAAGGTGCTGCAAATCTCCAAAAATTATTGCAGATGGGCGCTAGCATCCTCATTGGCCTTCCCACTGAATGGGCTGGACTGCACCATGGTAATGAGACCCATCTTGATCTCTAAATTCGCATCTCTCGTGACGTTGGGTGCAACAGGAATGTTGGACACCGAGGGAGCGGAGAAATCACAAAGACTCTTCTAGGCCATGACCTTGAAGCTTGATGGTGCGGAAATGACTGGCTCACTTGTAGACATGAACTTTTGAGGAGGGACGAGACGTGCACGTACCCTTCTCAAGAGTTGTTCGGGGTCTTCAATATAATTTTCAGGCAAGGTGAAGCCGGTCATGCACTACCCTGTTTTCACACAAAAGGAGAAAACAAACAAGTTTAGCCTGTTTGGGCGAATGCCAAATAATCTCATATGCAGTATAGAACATTGGATAATTCTTATGATCAATTTGCCTTTCCCGGCAATGGTGTCAGAAATGCTTGTTGGCATTTCTAATGTCATCACTAAGTTTCCTTATCAATGAAGCCATAAATGTTTGTTGATAATCTATAACGAATGCAGAGAGTCCGCAAGCGCACGGAGAATACCGTTGTAGCATTTCACCTAGAAGTATTCAGGGTATCGTATTTGTTTTATCCCAAAGGAGGACATATGATTGATCATAGTAATTACCATATTCTAGATATTTGCACATTGAATTATGAGACAAAGTCCTCATAGGGGTAAGGATAAAGATAAGCATGGTACTGGACACACAGATAGCACACTCAAGTTAGACAAATATTAGTTTAATGGAGAAGGACAAAGAAAGAGCTAAGTTCCTATGTTGCTTTTATATAGTTGCTTAGTCTACATTATATTCAATTATATAGATACAATGACAATGCAAGACAATCAGATCATCACACCATGGGCATCCGGTTTTCCCCTGAATCCACAGTACGATTCTGACCAAGATCCTATTGCACAGCCGAACATGGGGGGATTTCAAAGGACAGATAGGGCTATCACCATCTACCACCTACCCCTAGCAATTTGTGGGCTACACGACAAATAATGCATTCTATTGATCTAAGCATCACACTTACATCTCTATAACAATACTCCTAATCCCTTAAGTGATGGATCAGAAAAGAAGTAATCACATTTAAGTGAACTATAAGCACATGGAAATGATTTAAGTCACACATTAGTCATGCATCATTATAACGACATAAATAAAGACTATAGTAAGGGCTTATGTCAAACATGGTAATATAGTATGACTACATTACTAACATGCAAGCATAATAACCACATACATGAATGGATCATATAATCAAACAAGAAACACATGACCCAAACATAACTATATAGAAAGACTAAATAAATTATATAGAATAAAGTCTTACAAAAGGAGAAAGATACAAGAGCCATACCACAACTCCAAAAAAGACTTGGGAACTAAAGAAAACTCTATTCTAAGCCTAACTCCACTAAAACTAAAGAGAATCACGAAATGGTAAATAGAGTAATGCTTCTTGGTGTGTGTTGAGGAGTGAGCTACAACCTTCCTTTTATAATTGTCCAAAGGTAGTTCTGAGGTCGGTAACTCCTGCCCTAAGGGGGAGAACCGCCTTTAGGAAGTCGGTGGGGAACCAACTGAGGAAGCTAGGCCTCAGTGGGTTGGCCCTCTGTTCGGCCGAACACCCCTGTTTGTACGAACAGGGGGTGGGCCTACTAGGGTCCTGCCGCCTCAGGAGCCCTGCCAGGTGGATCCCCTTTGCTTCTCCATGACTTAGGCCTTTTGTTTATTGGTTTTGTGCTACAGGTGGGCCAGTTGATCCGTGGGAATCCCCGTTGGCGAACTCCAATTGGTCGATGTTGTGTTTCTTCACCACATTGGTGTGTTTTCTCCTCTCTTTTGATATTTCTCCTGCATGTCAGTGTTTCTCCAAGCAATAGTGGATATTTATTAACTCTAACTAATATGCATAGTGGGAATGTTGAATCCTCCTTTATTTTGAGTAATATTGATGGTCGAAAATGGTAGTTAACGACCGTCAACAACACTTTAGGAGGCACAGTTTCGTGTTAATATATAGTCATGGAGACTTTTTTTTGACAAAATAGGAGGGGCAAATAGCCCCTACTGACTATTTATTTAATTAAAGTAAAAGGTTCTGTACAAAAGAAGATTACAAAATAAAAAGAGAAGAGAAAGGTATCAACATTAAGAAAGAGATTCTAGCCATATTTTGATCCCTGGCAAATATTTTGATTTTGCTCTTAGCATAACTAAGGCAAATTCCTCCTTGAACTGATTTTTGCATTATGCCATCAACGGGTCTTGATCACTGAAAAGCCAACTATTTCTTTGCTTCCAAATGCACCAGCACATGAGAATTATAATTTCTATGAAGAATGGACAGTTCAATTTTCTCCTGATGTGTTTGAACACTCTCAATGAGTCCCATGTTCTTGGATATGTAATGCCAATGGTCGCCCAACATGCTACTGTGAAATTGCATCTTATGAACAAATGATGTAATGTCTCTTCCCTTTGCAAAATGCATAATTCACAGATGTAAGAGTCAAGAACCATATTCTTCATCTTTAGTAAACCCCTGGTGTTAAGAATATCTTTGAGCAGCAGCCAGAAAAAAAACTTTGTGCTTGAGTTGACAGGAGCAATTCCAAAGCCAATTATAAATTTCAGTGGACTGTGGGAAAACCAAGAAGATGATTATAAGCCTTTGATGATGAAAAAATTTCCATTATTCCAAATATAAGTCCATTGATCCATTGTTCCTAAGTGTTGGATGGATTGTAAGAACATTTCCAAATCACAGGACTGTTGAAATGCTTCATCAGATAAGGGCAACTGAAATAAATATTGTAATGCATCCATCTGCAGCACCATATTCAAAGTAATAGATTCATTTATAGTGAAGGAATAAAGATGTTGATATTCCAGTCTTAGAACTTTTCCATTCCAAAGATCATGCCCAAATTGTATTGTTATCTCATCTCCAGCTTGGACATGTGCCAATCCCTTATATTTATTGAGCAACTTTAGTATACTCCTCCACCAAAATGAGCCCACTCTCCTTTCTGTGGGCAGCTTACCATTGGTATAGTAACTAGACCAAATCAGTTGAACCCAAGGCAAATCTGCCCTAGTAAAAAACTTATGTAGATTTTTTGTGAGTAAAGCTTCATTTTGGACTCTCAATCTGATAACTCCCAACCCTCCTTTTTTTTCTTTGGCCTTGTTACCATTTTCCACGCATCTAAGGGTGGCTTCTTTGCATTGATGTCAGCTCCTCTCCACAACAGTTGCCTTCTGTACTTATCTATTTGATTTATGATTTCAATAGGAATCTTTATACTGCACATATAGTATGTAGGTAGCGAAGATAATACTGCATTAACCATCTGCAGTTTTCGTCCCTGTGTTAAAAACAAAGCTGTGCATGTCAATCTTCTTTGTATTCTATAAACCAGGGGCAAACAATCTTGTACACTTGGTTGATGCAACCCAAGAGGTAGTCTTAGATAAGTGAATGGTAATTTCCCTACTTGGCATCCAAAAGTAGCAGCTAGATGATTCATTCTTTCCTCCGAGACATTTGTTAGCACCATATATGACTTGTTGAAATTAACTTTTAGACCAGTTGATGAAGCAAAGGTATTTAGTAGAGCTTTGAGTAGAAATAGTTGTTGGGTGCATGCTTCCATTATAAGAAGAGTGTCAACAGCATATTGGAAAGTTTGTTGTGTATCCCACATTCACTAGAAGCTTAAGCATTCCCATGTTCTTTGCCTTATTAATGGTACTTTGCAAGAAATCTTCTGCTAAAACAAAGAGCATAGGAGATAAAGGATCACCTTGCCTTACTCCTCTCCTGCAATGAAATACTTTGTTTGCCACTCCATTAAATAGCACAGAGGAAGTACCAGATGTGAGAATTGCCCTTGTCCATTTCTGCCATCTTTCCCCAAATCCTTTATGCTCAAGAATTTTTAGAAACACTTCATGTTCAATCTTTTCAAAATCTCTTTCAAAATCTAACTTCAGGATGACTATTTCTTTCTTTGATTGATGGCAGATATGCAAGTATTCAAAACCCCATGCTAAGGAGTCCTGTATAGATCTTGACTTGATAAAGCCATATTGGTTTTGATGCACCACTTCAAAATAACCTTTTGCAATCTATCAGCCAAAATTTTTGTGATAAGTTTGATTGAGGAGTTTAGTAACAATATAGGTCTATAATCTTTAACAGTTGCAGGTGAGTCCACTTTCGGGATCAGGGTAATATAGGAGCCATTGATGCTTTGAATACATAGAGTATTGTTATAGAAAGCAGTGTAGAGATCATAAAAGTCTTGAGAGATAACTAGCCAACATTTCTTCATAAAGTTAGAGTTGAAGCCATCTGATCCAGGTGACTTATCACTTGGCAAATTTTTGATAATATTATCTATACCTCTTTTGTGAATGGACCCTCCAGTTCCTCAAGATCATCCACAATTCCTAGCAGATCACTGAGATCAAACTACATAGTTGAGAATTTTGTGGTAGCCAACCTATCTTTATATGCTTCCTAAAGTAACTGAGCTTTGCCTTCATGAGAATAAACTTCATGTCCTGTCTGATCCCTGAGAGATGTTATAGCCTTCCTTTTGTGCATCATTGTAGCACAAGCATGAAAAAACTTTGTATTTTCATCACCAAGAGTGACCCATTTTATTTTCCCTCTCTGCTTCCAATAAGCCAGTTGTTGTGCCAATAGCTTCTCAAGATGTTTCTGAATAATCTTTCTAAAATTCCATTCTTGCAAGGAGAGATCCCTGAACTCCTCTAAAGTGTCAAGTAAAAGTAGCACCGATTTTGTATTTGCAATAGTAGCAGCCAGATTTGAAAGTTTTTTGCCAAGCTCTTAGGACCCTTCTTAGATTTTTTTAATTTTGCAACAATAATTTTTTCCTTATCAATTTGAGCCACTGGTATATGCCAACCATGTTCCATAATCTATATGAATTCCTCATGTTGCAACCAATAGTTTTCGAATCTAAAAACTCTTGCTTTAGGTATTTCAGTTTTGATACTAATTAGGCAAGGAGTGTGATCAGATGTGTCCCTTGAAAGAGCCTTAATAATAGAGCCTGGGTAATTGGCTAGACAAGAAGGAGTAGCAAAGAACCAGTCTAATCTCTCTAATAAAGGTTGTTCCTATTTCTTTGTCCATGTATCCTTTGCTCCATTTAAGGGTAATTCTTCCAAAGCATGATTACTTATTGCAGAGTTGAAGTCCATCATAAGTTGAATGTTGCCTCCTGGCCTATTTCTATTAGTTAGGCGCCTAATTAGATTAAAATCTCTCACCCAAAGCCAATCGGTATCTTCCTCCAGGTCAAAATTATAAAACCAATGTAAGAACTCTCTTCTACCCTCTGGTGTGCAAGGAGCATAAACATTTGCTAAGGACCATCTGGCTCCAGAATATAATGACATGAATTTAATACACATAACATACTCATTTTGAAAGAATACATGCCCTGTAAAATGAACTCCTTTCCATATTATAATAGTACCACCAGATGCCTTAGCGGAGGGAATATATTCAAAGCAATCAAACTGGGGAGGACAAAAATTTCTAATATAGGCAGCAACAAAAGGTTCCCTCTTAGTTTCTTGAAGACAAATAATATCGCAGTTGGATTCAGCTTATTTTGCTTCTTATGGTAGTCCACTTGTCATCAGAAATCATACCCCTGACATTCTAGCACAAAACATTCTAAGTCCTTCCACTTTGATTGGTTGTCGAATTATCCATTAAAGAACAAAATGAAGCATCCCTCAATCCACATGCATAATATATGGACATTAAATAAAACCTGAGATGGACCAGTATGAAGCACTAGAGAGGACCAGATCAAGAACAGTAATACAAAGATATCCAGAGTCATCCATTTCAGCATCCATATCCAGCAATATAACAGAGAAAGTCCCCATAGTATCAAGTGCAGCAAAGGCAACATAAATAAAGGAAAAAAAACATAAAGCATCGACACCCATCCTAGCATGAGTGTCAGTCCTTCCTTGACTTCTTGTGTGACTTATCATCATTGTTCCCCTTTCTTGATCCATCAGCCTTATCATTTTTAGGAGCAGCACACTTCCTAATCGCATTTTTTGGCTTCTGGAGTAATGCTTCATCAGAAATCACACCAGGTGAAATCTTGGATAGAATCTCGCCTAAGCTTCTGATTACCTTAGAAGATAAGGTAGGTGGTTTCGTTGAGCAGCATATATAGTGTCTATCCACACAAGCTTTTCCATTAATTCCCTTTCTGACCTTCTTTATTCTTTCACTCCTCCTTAGGCTGGAGTTCACAATTGGAGCCTTGGTCAGTTTCCTGATGAGATGCAATGCTGAGGTGGTGGCAGCTAAGGAAGAGGCCCTAATTTGCTGCTTAGGAGTGGAGGACTCAACATGTACAGTAGAAACTAATTTTGTCAGTTCAGTTTTCTCTAGCTGATCATGTGTTGATCCATCTTGGTTGCCTTGAATATCCCCATTCACTCCATTCTTCTCATCTTCAGTAATGTCCTCAATTACACAACTAGGAGCAACTTCTGTAGGGCATTTTTGTGGCAAAACAAAATGTCTACCGTTTTCTGAGAACATTGGTCAAGGTTAAGATCCCAAGCTTTGGAGGTGTTAAAAGATTTTTCCCAGTCAAATCTTGTCGGGCTAAAGAGTAGCAATGTGAAAAAATCACTCCAGCACTATGGAATCTCAAGACTTGTACTATAGCCTACTGGAGCAAAATATTTTGCCCCAAGTCTTATCCGATGTGCATTCTGACTTGGTGTCCAAGAGACTTCATTCACCTCAAAACGTGTGAAACTTTTGAGAACTGGATCATGGTCGAAATCTTGTACCAGCCTGACCATGCCAACATGGATAATTTGAAATTGGTCATCTTGAACTTTTTGTTCTCCATGGGCTTCAATATTGTCGGGATTATATGCAAGTGTGGCCAGAGCAAGTATAGATGCATTAACATTATGACCTCCTTGTTTTTCTGATTTAGCAGTAGATTGAGGCAATAGAGCATTATCTCCTTCCACAACATTATTGCTAGAGCTATCATTGTCAGACATGAGATCCTCTTCTTCGATTTCCAGGGAGAGAAAGTTCATCTGATCAAACTGTTGATTATGTTACTCATGCAAATTAACTGCAGGCAAGGCTAAAACAATTTGCTGTTGTGGTTGTGCATTCAGATCAAGTACAGGCTCATCTTCAATCTCCTTACCAATCTCCTCATCAGTATCAGAGTCAGAACTAGTATCTACAATGTGCATTTTAGGGACTTCATTTTCCATTGCCTCCTCTACTGGCTCAACATTGAGATCAATCTCTCCATTCTCATTGGGAAAATTAGTCTGTGCTTGATCCACCTCCATATCATCAGCTGGGTCAGGGACATTGAGATCCAAAACTGGCTCCTGGGTAGGTGGGGCGGGTTCCTTAGGTGCTAACTGAAGTAGAATACCATCTTGGTCAAGATCCTGAGGCTGCATTGCCGGTGCTTGCATCTGATGCCAGTTAACCTGTTGACCAAAGCCAAAGAAATCAAATGGAACTATCCCATTGACATTATTGCCAAGTGGAATAGGATCCTCATCCTGTGGCAGAGCACCCATGAGTTCTTGTTGTATAATCTCCACTTGAATAGTCCAAGAAAAACCTTGAAAGCCCTCTCCATCATTTAACACAATAAATTGGGGCACATTAACCAAATTAGTGACTCTTGCTTTAACCAGCAATTTGGCCTTGTTTATGTGATCCTCTTCCTAAAACATCAATCTGCCAAAGGGAGCTATCACACTTTCAACATGAATCTGGGCCCAATAGTCCAGAGGAAATCCTAGCAACATCAATCAGCACTTTCTATTAAAAATCAGAGCTCTGTAATTTCTACCCTGATCATGCCTCGTAAAGGTGAGCTGATGTAAGGACCGAAGGCGTACCGAGAGGGGGGGGGGTTGAATCGGTAAGCCGGCCATGAATCTAAATACTTCAATTCACACCATTAGAACCTAGCAATCGTTGCAACCTAACAATTCTAGTAGGTCAAGACCCTACACATGCTAATGTTCATGATGAAAGCAAGCACGGAAGCCAAACACACTAGCCTATGCAAGTCACAATTCAACCTAGTTACTAGAGCACACAATTGCTGAATAGTAAAGAGGGGGTCAAGGAATGCTCATGATTTTTTTCTCAAGGTCTCGGAAGGATGGCGCCTTCCCCTACTCCTCGTTGGACCACTCCCGTTGGAGTGTCGGTCCCTCCCGCCACCAATGTGGAGTTCTGCCCACTAGCCCGCAATCACTCTCGAAGTGAAGACATGGTGCATGTCACCGCTGCCACCAACGCACAAGCTCGCCTCCCTCAAAAACTTTGCGAACTCCCAGAGCCGACACGGGCGCTCACTAACAATGGCCCTTTCACCAGCGGGCTCAAATCGGGTACAAACGTGTGACGGCCTTCACAACCAATCACGATAGGCTCGATCACCGACACCTAACCGGTCTTGGTCTCACCATAGATCAAGAGTAACAACCTAGATCACACCCTCAAGGACACCCTAGCCTTAGATGTACATACATGCTCAAGTTACTCTCACTAGCACTCTCAAGATATGAAATATCTCCTCCTAGTGCTCTCTTCTTTTCCTCTTGGCTCTCACCAAATGCTCTAGGCAATTACACTAGCCAAGAGAGGTCTCCAAGACCCTAGCAACAAAGTTATATAGGCTTCCAACCTCTAACTAGCCGTTGCTCTACAAAATCATCGGTCCGGTCTCTCTAAAACGGCTCCTAGAGCTGATGGCTGCTCTGTCTAGGCAATCTCCTTGTACTGACCGGACCGTTCGGTCAGCTGACGGACCGTTCGGTCAGCTGATGGACCGTCCAGTCAGACTTTCTCTCTCTATTCCGGAGAGCACCATCTTCTGCACTTCTCTGTCCCGAGCAACCTCCATACAGACCGGACCGTCCGGTCTGTAGACCAGACCATTCGGTCTCTATAGGTCTTCACGGTGATAGACTTTCTCACAGACTTCTCTCTAGTCTCCTAGTGACCGTACAGTCCGGTCTCCATTGACCCCTCTATCCGGTCATTACGTCCAGAAGCTAAAACTCCTCGTCCTCGCTTGACTTCGTTTTCTGGTTTCTCCAAACAGCTCCTTGGCTTTTGCACTATCACCTAGTTCCTGTGATTTCACTCAGCATCCATGCACATCATCGACTAGACATGACCTAAGAGAAATGACCTAGACCCCCTTGATAGTCCGGTTTTTTCTATGGACTCAAAGCCCTAACAACTAGACAAGTGTTCCCAACACTTGCTCTATAGCTTGTCCTTAGCTTTGATCCATCTCCATCAACCCTTGGACTCCATCAAGCTCATCAATCCTCCATGCTTGCAGCCATCATCATCAATCGCCGAGGCAACCATCATCCATATGATTTGTAGTGGAGTTTAGAGATGATTCCTACATAGACAACACTCGTGTAAATATTAGCCCAGAATTTCATAGTTGTCATCTATCACCAAAACATCCATATCTTGAGGATCCATTCATAATTTGTCATGAAGCTTACAATCTCCTCCTTTTTGGTGATTGATGACAACCACTACTTATCATAATCTTATCAAGAATCAACAAGGCTAAAAGAGCTACACTACGATCGAGAGGAACCTCAAAAGCGTAAGCAATGAACAAACAAGGTCCTCCTCAATCAAGCATCATCAAGAGCTAAAAGGAATAAGAAAGAAGAGCACACTCCAGATGATATGCATGCATGTCATGTGAAGGTATTAATTGAAGCATCAAGACATGCAATGCAAGACATGAATGATGATATGCAACAGGATAGCATGACAATGCATAGGAATTAAAAGCAAGCAATCATCATCATAGCATCATACACAGGCAAACAGGATAAATAAAGGAAAACAAGGCATTGCATATGAAAATAAACCAATCGAAATCAAGATGAGTCAAACACACGCGAATGAAAACCATGACTCATCAAAATCCATGAGCATCTCGATAAATCCATCAAAATAAGATCCAAATGTATTTATCTCCCAAAAACCATGAATATGTATGCTCCCCCTAGATACAAGCTAGTGACTCTCGATCGCACAAGATCACACTCCCACTCCCCCAAGACCTATGACTACTTCTCCCCCTTTGACAACAAGCACCAAAAAGAGGAAAAGGAAACTACTACGAGCTCGTGGTTGAAGGAAGTGGTGCAGCGATGTCCTTTGAGGGCTCAGCTCTGGGCTGCTCCTGTGTTGGGTCCTGCTGCTCTGCCTGAGCCCGCGTCACCTGAGCGTCCAACCGCTCAAAGTACTCAATGTCTACTGGTGACCATGGTTTACATAACCGGTGATAACCGGCTGGTTCTCCCGATTAACCGGAAAAATGGTCCCGGCCGATCGCGCTAACCGACCAGTTAGCCGGAGGAAACCGAACTTGATACTGTAGCAATTCGATTAACCAGCTATGTTTTCACCAAATCGAGCCGGTCGGTTAAACCAGTTATGTGAACCCTGATGGTGACGCAGACCCTCTGTCCTGCGCTGCTGGTGGTACTATGGATGTCTCCTCAGTAACTGTCGTCTGAAGAAGAGCAAGGTCATCCACATCCTCCTGAGTGAAGCCTCGGCAGACAAGATCCTCTACTACCTCAACTGTGACTAGAGTGGTGTCTATAGCAGAAGAGGGTGGAGCTGTAGCAGACTCTAGGGCTGTCAGGGAGTCTGCACGTGTGGTGTGCACTATCTCAGAAAATAGACTTCTGACCGGTGGCTGCTACTACTACTGCTGGGAGGTGGTAGGTGTTGTACTCTGCAAAGTTGTAGACTATGCAGGTGAAGAGAACAACGTAGAGACTAAGAAGGCTGACACAGGGGAGAACTGAGTCACTGGCGAGAAGGTCTGTCCTGCTCCCCCTGTCGGTAACACCCCTGAGTGTAACAGTCCGCTGGACTGAGCTATCATCATAGCAGTGAAGGGGCCTGGCTGTGTCTATAGCAGCGGAAACTATGGAACAGTATAAGGTACTTGCTGCTGGCTGGCCTATCTCTGAGTGAACTCAGCCATCAGGGTCATCAGTGTAGTCAACAGCATCATCTGCTGTCTCTAAACCTTTGCATGTCCTCTAATGACCTCCATGGTCTCACATCTATCCTCAGCTGTGCTCTGAATGAACTCACTCAGGCGGCCTTCAAGTGCTGCTACAGTGATAGCGTCCTCTGGCTACGTGCCTGCAGGCTGGGGAGATGCTCTTGTACTAGCTGACTCAGGAACCACCATCTCTAGTTGAGCTGCCTGCTCTTGAGTAACTGGCGGTGACTCCTCCTCCTCCTCTCCCGTCTACTGACTCGAGGCTGACTGCGATCCCCTGGGGACTTGAGGAGAGTAGCTGGTGGTCACCTTAGGGAACGCCTCGTACTACTCCTCAGTCACTAGTCCCATTCTCCTTAGAAATAGCAGATGTATGGACCATAGAGTAAGTGACGTCCTCCAACCCTCTCGGAGATAACCTATTCCATCTCAGCAATCAGAAGATCTGCAAGGTCAAACTATTGTCTCCTTAGAATAGCTGACACTACCCACTGGTGAAGAAGTGTGAACTCCTCTTTGTATCCAGACCGTGGGATAATAGTCCTGGTGACTATCGCTCTAACCACCTTCGCTTCTACGGTGAGTCTCGTAGGGCCTCTATCGAAACTAGGTGTGTGCGGTGGTGGAATGGCAACTGATGCCACGTCGTCCTGGGGTAGTGTTCCTCCTTGTGGTCTACAAGGTGGAATGAGGGTCCCATAAGCACTCCTGTATAGCTGGAAATCTGATGCAAAAAGTTCAAAGTAAGCTATGAGATCCTCCCTAATCACACACTATGGCTGTCCTCTGAATAGAAACCAGAACTCTGAATGGTCTCTGGCTACCCACAGTGTAGCATAGAACTCTAGGACGATGTTCTCCCTGTACCTATATAGAGCAGTAACTAGCTCTACTAGCACTGTCAAGTACGTGAAGTACTACTCCATGTCAGTGCCTGTGGCCCTCCTCATGGCCGGGTATAGCATATAATGCTATGGCACAAACACTCCAGCCTTGCCCTTCCTAGCAAGGTAGCATCTCAGTCCCTCACCGATCCTCCTCTGAAGACCGGCCTAGTACCTCTCTCCTGCAGAAAGGTCCCTGAGGACTGGAACCAACTGCTCGAAGGAGATGAGACAGAGTGACTTAAGGTCCTTTGCAGGAACCTTAAGTATATCTGGCTCTCCGGCTGCCTCTACAAGTCTCTGCGTCCTCCTTGTGCACATTGCATAGGTGCACCTCGGGTCTCCTGCCCGGTGAGCTGTCCTGTGAGGTACAATCTACGCTGGATCCTCAGTATCCTCCTCAAGCTGCTCAGACTCCTCAGACTCTAACTCTAAGTCTGAGCTCTCCTCCGCCTCGAACTCCTCCTGCTGCCTGGAGGATCCTTGCTCCGTAGGTCTCGACATCATCTCCTGACGAGAAGTCGGAGTATTCTGTGACCACGGTGGTAACCTCACACCTGTATACAGCTCGGGGGCTGCTCTCCTCTGCTTGGTGCTCCTCCTACGACCCTGGTCGTCTGTCAGTGTACCCGTGATCAACAGTGATCTGAGTGTCCTGCGTGAAGTCTCCATGGCATCCAGGTGTTGTGCCAACCATCTGGCTCTCTCTAACTCTGGGTCCAGCCTGGTCCTCTTCTTGCCTCTGGGCTTCTCTATCACCTTGCCCTTTCCCTTGTCCTAACCTAATCCTCCCATCTCTGCTATCAAGTGCCACTACACGCACGTAGGTAAAGACAGGATAAGCATAGAACCTATGTAAATCTACAAGTATAGCACCGCTTGGAAAGAATGCGCAATAGAAATCCTAGCACTGAGATGAAGGACATGATCACTAGACAAATAAAGCAATGTGACAATAGTGATCATCGACTAATAGTGGCTAGTGTGAGTCATCTAGTGTAGAGTCAAATAATGACAATTAATCTAACTGTAGACTAGACAGGAGACAACCCTAGATATGCAATCATCAATTAGGCATGGAATAAATTGCATCCTAGGTTGAGCCAATTAACTAATTAATGCAACTAAAAGCTAGGCATTTACTCCTAATTGCATAAATTAAATTAATTTCTCAAAAAGCAGGGCATATAACGATGAAAGGGAGAAAGGCACAATACCTTGGGGAAGTCCGAAGCCGAAATCGGAAGAAACACGCTACCGATCGCCAGAAAAAGGTGAAGTTTTGCTTGCTGGCAATCGAGAAGGGAAAAAGGGGCAAGCTTTGCCCTAGGACTTGTAGTGGAGCTCGGCGAGGGAGCTCTGGGCATGCGCGCGCAAGGAGCAGAGGTGGCGCTGGGGACTGACCGATGGCAGGCGGCGGGGCAGCGAGCGGCGGCGCTGCTTGCGATGATGGCGGCTCTGTGAGTGGGCGTTTCACGAGCGTGGGCGTGCGCGGCGCTAGGGGAGCGAGGGCGAGCAGCGACACAACAGGGCGCGCGGGTGAGCTCGGGGGCAGGCGCGGTGGCGGCTTGGCCGGATTCGAGGCAACGACGGCGGGTGCGGCGATGGAGAAAGAAGGGGTTAGGGCATGCACTCGGCTTTGAGAGAGAACGAGGACGATGACAACCTTTGACCTAAATCAAATGAACCACGAACGATCGAGATCGAGTAAGGGACTGATCAACGGTCATAGATCCAGAATTGCATCGCGCGATCAACTATAGTGACCAGACAGTACAATCTCCGGACCGGACAGTCCGGTCTGTTCTAGGTTTGCTGGCACTCCATACAGACCGAACGGTCCGGTCATTAGGACCGTTCTGTCCGGTCTCTATGACAAGACTCTCCAGAACACTGTGCCTGTTCGCAGATTGAAGGAATTTCTCTCAAACACTCCTTGGAGCATGAAGGGAACTCTCAAACACTCCTTTTCAAATAGTGCCTCTTTATGGCCTTATAATTTTGCAAATGCTAAATGAAGAATCGAGCGAATGAGAACCAAAGCGAATAAGAGCCAAATGGGTATGAATGAGCCTTAGTCCATGAATCGTGCGAGTGGGTTTAACCTCGGAGTTCATAAGAGCTTGCTCAATGGGCATTAAGCACAATCCTTTCCTTTGGTCACACTTGTGGAGATGTAATCTCATATAGATCATGAGGCACAAATATTTCCAAATGTGACAAGTCTCCTTTGTGCTTCCTATATGATGTATGCAACAAGCATTTTATATATGCAATGAAAGTGAACATGCCATGTGAATGCAAACAATATTAAACAAGACACAAAGGAAACCTAACAATGTCAAGTTTGAACCACTCACAAGCTTACTCACTATAAGCTTCTTTCTTTGGCTTGGGGCAACCTCGAACAAAGTGGTTCTTGGACCCACAGTTGAAGCACTTGCCCTTGGACTTGGAAGCAAACTTGTTTTTGAAGGTCCTCATCTTCTTCATGAGAAGGGCCAAGTCCTCACTCAAGTCATCTTATTCTTCTTCATCATCTTCTTCAATGATTGCCTTCTTCTTTCTCTTCTTGCTCTTGCTAGATTCTTGCTTCTCAGCTCGAAGAGCAAGGTTGGATGGTTGTGGATCATCCAGAGCCAGCTGGTAGCTCTCAAAGGCAGTGATCTTGCCAAGTACATATTTCATAGTCTTGGTCTTGAGGTCACCTTACAAGGTGAAGGTGATGATAGACTCATACTTGGGGTCCTTGAATAGCCTCAAGAATCTTCTTATCACTTCAATAGGCTTGAGCTTGAAATCATCCCCAAGAGCATTGATCTCCTCCACTAGTAGATAAAAGCGAGAATAAACAGTGTTAGCTCATAGTATCTTTCCTCTTTGACATCACTAGTACCCTCATGGAGACCCTAAATCTCAGTGCAGATACCATGTGCTGTTGAACTTGCATCCAACCTAGCAAAGACATCTTTAGATATGCATGCAAACACAGCATTCTTGGCCTTAGCGTTGCACTTAATGAAATTAGGTTTGAGCAGGTTCACATCCGCATCAGACTCATGGGTCACCATTCGTATCTCTGGATCAAGGGACTCCAGATAGGCTTGCATACGAGCCTTCCAATACCCGTAGTCCTCCCCATCGAATATGGGAACACTCCCCACATGTCCTGGCATCCTTACTCAAGGCGGTGAAGCCTCAAAGATGAGCACTTGGCTCTGATACCACTTGTAAGGACCAAAGGTGTACCGAGAGGGGGTGTGAATCGGTAAGCCGACCACAAATCTAAATACTTCAATTCACACCCCTAGAACCTAGCAATCATTGCAATCTAACAATTCTAGTAGGCCAAGACCCTACACATGCTAGTGTTCATGATGAAAGCAAACGCGAAAGCAAAACACACTAGCCTATGCAAGTCACAATTCAACCTAGTTACTAGAGCACATAATTGCTGAATAGTAAAGAGGGGGTCAAGGAATGCTCATGATTTTTTCCTGAGGTCTCGGAAGGATGGTGTCTTCCCCTAATTCTCGTTGGACCACTTCCGCCAGAGTGCCAGACCCTCCTGCCACCAATGTGGAGTTCTCACCCATGAGCCCACAATCACTCCCGGAGTGAAGACACGGTACACGTCACCGCTGCCACCAAGGCACAAGCTTGCCTCCCTCGACAATTTTTCGGACTCCCCGAGCCGACAAGGGCGCTCACTAGCGATGCCCCTTTCACCGGCGGACTCAAACTGGGTACAAACGTGTGACGGCCTTCAAAAACCAATCACGATAGGCTCGATCACCGACACCTAATCGGTCTAGGTCTCACCATAGCCAAGAGTACCAACCTAGATCACACCCTCAAGGACACCCTAGCCTTAGATGTGCATCAATGCTCAAGTTACTCTCACTAGCACTCTCAAGATATGCAATATCTCCTCCT
Source organism: Eleusine indica (assembly GCA_030378355.1). Lineage (NCBI taxonomy): Eukaryota > Viridiplantae > Streptophyta > Magnoliopsida > Poales > Poaceae > Eleusine > Eleusine indica. The sequence goes on from CM059500.1 coordinate 36,704,844, forward strand.
AGTGCTCACTTCGTTTCCTCTTGACACTCACCAAATGCTCCAGGCAATTCCACTGGCCAAGAGAGGTCTCCAAGACCCCAGCAACAAAGTTATATAGGCTTCCAACCTCCAACTAGTCGTTGCTCCACAAAATCATCTCTTTGGACACCATTGACTAGACAGTCCGATCATTGCCAGACCGGACCGTTCGGTCTCTCTAAAATGGCTCCTAGAGCCGTTGGCTGCTGTGTCCATGCGATCTCCTTGTACTGACCAGACCGTTCGGTCAGACTTTCTCTCTCCATTCCAGAGAGCACCATCTTCTACACTTCTCTATCCCGAGCAACGTCCATACAAACCGGACCGTCCGATCTGTTGATCGGACCGTCTGGTTTCTACAGGTCTTCGCGGTGACACACTTCCTCACAGGCTTCTCTCTAGTCTCCTAGTGACCATACAGTCCAGTCTCCATTGACCCCTCTATCCGGTCACTACGTTTAGAAGCTGAAACTCCTCGTCCTGGCTTGACTTCGTTTCCCGGCTTCTCCAAGCAGCTCCTTGGCTTCTCCACTATCACCTAGTGCTTGTGATTTCACTGAGAATCCATGCACATCACCAACTAGACATAACCTAAGAGAAATGACCTAGACCCCCTTGATAGTCCGGTTTTTCCTATGGACTCAAAGCCCTAACAACTAGACAAGTGTTCCCAACACTTATTGTATAGCTTGTCCTTAGCTTTGATCCATCTCCATCAACCCTTGGACTCCATCAAGCTCATCAAGCCTCCATGCTTGCGGTCATCATCATAAATCAATAAGGCAACCGTCATCCATATTATTTGTAGTTGAGTTTAGAGATGATTCCTACATAGACAACACTCGTGTAGATATTAGCCCACAATTTCATAGTTGTCGTCTATCACCAAAACATTCATACCTTAGGGATCCATTCATCAATGGTCATGAAGCTTTCATAGATAGACTCAAACCAGACTAAGCTTGACCAAATATTACCGGATGCTGAGGGAATGGCTCAACGTGACGATGGCCCAATCTTCATGGCAACGCAGCGGCCTCCAAGTGACAACACGTACCATCAGCTGCCAATTCTGAACATGCGAAGGACCGAGAAGACGACCAGAGGGGGGGGTGTATGGGAGCCAATTAAAATTCTTCTCAAGAACTTGGCCTATGTCCCAATTTCAACCAAACCCAACCCTAAAGCAAGTCACCAAGGTCACACACACCAACTTGTGATGGCTAACCCTAGGAATGACTAGTAGCAGCAGAAGAGAATAGGAGAAGTACAAGAAAACAGCTATGACAAAAGACTCTCAAAGAAACGCACACAAAATAGGCTCACAGGACTACCATCGGCAGTGCCGGTCATGTCCATCGGCAGTGCCGATGCGGGGTTCGGACCCAAGCCACCGGCAGTGCCGGTCATGGCATCGGCAGTCCCGATTCGGGTTCTAACTCACCGGCATGCCAGTCCAGATGATCGGCAGTGTCAATCGACCCCCGACATAATAGAAAACTGTCGCAATTTTCCTCCAAATCTCTCCAAAACTCAACCAAATGATCTCGAAAACAAGCGATATTTGGACCAGGGAATCCTTAGGTCATTGTGACCTTCCTCCAACAATATCCAGTCAATTGGCTCAAGGAATCATCACGAATTTCATATCTTGTGCCAAGAAGACCAACAAGGGGAAACTTGAGAAGTCCTTCAAATCGAAGGTGCTAGAACTCTTGATTTGGTCAAGGACCCATATAGGATTGTTTTATCTCATCATAACACTAAGATCCCTAAGAAATCCAGCCCAAAAACTCACTCAAAAATGATATCGAAAATTCTCATGAAAATAGCTTCGAAAATAGGGAAAAAGAGAAATTCAGGATTTAGGGAGAGAGGAAGAACTTGAGCACAAATTTGAATCTCATATCATTGATTCATCAAGTCAAGATACATGGATACATGGCTAGGAAGCCACCCTCTTCCTCCCACTATTTGGAAGAGCAAGAGATGTCTCTCACACACCCACTACTCTCCTCTTTACATGAAGACCTCTCCTAGCATTTTGAATGAAGACCTAAGGCAAGGCTAAATAAAAGAGAGGCACCTCTTCCACCAGCCCTACCTCTCCTTATATAGGCCTAGGGGTTGTCCTAAAGACCATCCTACCCCTCACCTACGGTACACTGCCACCTACTACCAGGGGCACAACCGTTCATCTTTTTCCTCATCGCCCGAATGCTCTCGGGCCCTTCACGACTTTGCTTCACCTCGACACAAGCTTCGTGACGGTGCCATGTGCACCTCCAATCGCCGCCACCAGTTTTGAGGCCCAAACCGGGAAACCGCCTTGCACGCTTCTCAAAGTGCGACTTCGTGATGTCGACATGTGTCACCTTGTTCCACAATCCTGACCGTCGGTAAGTCTCTCCCGGTCCCGCTCCATTGGGCCCCCTTGTCACTTGCACCAGCATCCCATTCGCCTTGACTTGGTCAACACGCCATCTTCATCACCTCCATGGTTCTCAACCATGTAACCGTCCGAGCTTCTTGCCTCTCAACGTGTACGGTGTGGATCACCCCTGAATTCACCCGGTCTCCCGATCGTCTAGCTCCAACTCCCCAACTTGTGCCCAATGCTCTCGTCGTTGACCGCCAAGTTGACTCCAGTGACCTACACATCATGAGACAAGCAAACACATTTTCCTTCTCCTGCAAACTCTCCAACATCCTCATGAACTCCTGGTTAGTCATAACCATAACAATGCACACACTCATGCAATCCCCAGATTCCCGTATTTCAACTCAAACACCAAATCAACCAAAGTCAATTACTCATCACATATTACAAACCATGGCCCATATATCCACATGGTTTCTCAACTTGAATGTGATGGAATCCTGCCAGCATGAATGGGAGAGGGTCTCCTCGCTGATACACCATTGTCGGCGCACCACCGCCATCAACCACCGCAAGTTCTCCGGCAGCCGCAGCTTCGTCAACAGTAAGAACTGTTGAAGGACCGAGAAGGCAGCCAGAGGGAGGGTGAATGGGAGCCAATAAAATTCTTCACAAGAACTTGGCCTATGTCCTAATTACAACCCGAGCCAACCTGTAAACTGATCACCAAGACCACACACACCAACTTGTGATCAACAACAGCAGCGGAACACAACAGAAACAAAGTAGAACTGCAAAGACTCCAAACTATCAAAGAAACGCACCAAAACAGATCAAGTCTGGACAACCATCACCAGTGCTGGTTGGCACCATCGGCAGTGCCGGTGCGGGGTTCAAAACTCTAGAAAGAAACAGTCAGAGTGCATCGGCAGTGCCGGTCATGGCTATCGATAGTGCCGGTGTGGGGTTCAGACTCAAGCCACCGGCAGTACCGATTGTGGCATCAGCAGTGCCGATCAGAGTTCAGACCCACCAGCAGTGTCGATACTGGTTATCAGCAGTGCCACTCGACCCCTGACAGAACAGAAAACTGTCACGTTTTTCCCACAAACCTCTCCAAAAACTCAACCAAATGATCTTCAAAATGTGCGATTTTTTGACCAGCCAATACTCAACACATCACAACCCTAATCCTAGAAGATCCACTCAATTGGCTCAAGGAATCATCACGAATTTCAGATCTTGTACCAAGAATACCAAAAAGGGAAAACTTGAGAAATCCTTCAAATCGAAGATGCTAGATCTCTTGATTCGGTCAAGGACCCATGAAGGATTGTTCTAGCTCATCATAGCACTAAGATCCCTAACAAATCCGCCTCAAAAACTCGCTCAAAAATGAGACCAAAAATTCCCACGAAAATAGCTTCAAAAATAGAGAAAAAGAGAAATTCGGGATTTAGGGAGAGAGGAAGATCTTGAGCACAAAAATAATTCTCATATCATAGAAACATTCTTACAAGATCTATGGATACAAGGCTAGGAAGCCACCCTCTTACTCCCACTATTTGGAAGAGCAAGAGATGTCTCTCACACACCCTCTCCTCTCCTCTATTACATGAAGACCTTTCCTAGCACTTTGAATGAAGACCTAAGGCAAGTGATGAGGACATCACCCTTATGGATACACCCAGCATTCCGCCAACCAAAATGCAAGTTCATGCGCGACAACTGAATTTACGGGTGAGCTTGTTCCTAATGATTCCTTTATGTGATTTTGAGAATAGATTGCTACCTAATGAATTAATTGTTGTTAGAAACCATGGAGATGATGATGAGATAGCTGGGGAGGTGATTGGAGACGTGATGGGCCAGCAAGGACGTCCAAGCCAAGGTGGAGGCCCAATCAAAACCGACTTCGAGTCTGTTTTGGAGCCCAGGACCAGTCTGCACTAAAACGGACGCCCAGGACGCATTTGGACTCGGATTTGGACGTTCTATATATGCCTGGAAAGATAATGAAAAGCCCTTTCCAACCCAGCTGGTCCCATATCAAAATTCGTCCCGAGCCGTCGGCAATCGCCAAAACAATTTGACTTCCAAAATCTGTCCTGGTGCTGTGACACCGTAATCGGTCTTTGGGCCATGTATCGAGTTGAGCCCACTTAGGGCTGCGTCCAGGGGGTCTTGCACGACCCTAGGGATCTCCTGTAAAAATTTCAGCCAAAACGGACAACCGAGCGAAAAGTTATGGCTGTTTTACCGAAGGGGTGTCGGAATCGGTTATGAAGAAATCGGGGGTTTGAGTGAAACCCGAGTCGGGCTTGGGGTCGGGTAGGGATTTTTTTTTTGATGAGGTGGATGCAGCGGAAAGTGGAATTGATGAAAGGTTGTCCGAGATGTTGAGGGTGGGTTTAGGGTGGGATTAGGGTGGGCGTGTTGATCAATCAACCCTAGTACACGAAGCCGACAAAACCGATGGTGGTCGAAGGGATGGCGGCTAGGGTTGCAAGGAAAATACTACTGACAACAAAAACACAAACTAAACCAGCGACTAAACAAGAACTAGGGCACAAACTCAACACTAAGGACTCTGAAATTGAAATATGCAAAGGCTAAACACGTGGTTATGGACGGGGGAATTTTTTTTTGGCTTTTCTGTGGACGATAGGAAGAACACGAAAACAAAACAAAAGGGTAGTGTGAACCTGACGGTGCACCTAAAGCTCTGATACCACTTGATGTGAACAAGGGTTTCTGATCTTCCAAAAGGTTCTTGGTAAGTTGATTTGGTCGGAGGCGACACACAAATCGATTCGGCTTCAGAACAGCACGTTCTAAACCCCGCAATCGCAGCACGACGTCTCCTCCGGTTATCAACCGTCCAAAGACGATTGACCTCACCGAGAAGGCTAATCCCTGCCTGTGAATCAAAAACACAAGCAAGAACAACGAAGAATGCAACACAATTGCAGATATATGATTAAACTCTCAAAGTTGGGGTCTCACAAACCGATGAACGACAACACTGTTTATGAACAGAATTGATCTAAGAAAAACCCGAACCCTAATGGTGTGGTGGCGGCTGTATATAAAGACCTTAGGGTCATGCAAGACCCTCTGGTTGCGCCCCTAATTGGGCTCAACTAGATACAAAGCCCAAAGGCCAAAAATAGGCGACGCAACACCAACACAGATTCTGGACTCTCTCTTTTTTTGATGATTCCTGATGACTCCAGATGAATTTTGACATGAGGCTGGCGGCATTGGAAAGGTCTTCTCCTTATCTTTCCGTGCATATGTAGAACGTCCAAATCCGAGTCCGTATGCGTCCTGGATGACTGTTTTAGTGCAGACTGGTCCTGGGCCCCGAAACAGACTCGAAGTCGGTTTTGATTGGGCCTCCACTTTGGCTTCCAAGCCCTTGCTGATGCTCCACGTTCCTAACTCCTTCTCCCATCATCTTCTGGTCCTCTCCATGATTTCTAATCATAAAATAGTCATTAGATAGCAAACCATTCTCAAAAGTAACATATAACGAAGAACGTAGGAACGAGCTCACCTCTAAATTTAGTCGTCGTGCACGAGCTCTAGTCATTGGACCTTGCAAGTCCAGAATTAGAGGAGTGTTGTGTGTATCCATAGGAGTGAGTCCTCATCATATCGGGTGTGTTTATTTTCATGCAAGCGTGTTAGTAGTAGTTTTACTTTCATGCAAGTGTGTTAGCAGTAGTTTTATTTTCATGCAAGTGTGTTAGTAGTAGTTTTATTTTCATCCAAGTGTGTGCAAAAAACATCATCATGTATTCAAGTTTCGATCTTAATATAATGGTGGCAGTTATGCTCTTTTAGAAGAATTGAATTATTTATTCTTTCCTGAAAAGTGTTGATGAAGATCAAATAGTGTTGAGCATTGAATAAGATTTCAAACTTACACTTAATGATTATTCGGCAAATATGTCTTATATGGAGCAATTTTGAGTACCCATGTGCTTTATTTGTGTTGTCCAGTTTATACTGATAACTTAGTACCAATCTTTTCAAAAATAAATTTTCATGTTGTGAACTTTAGAATTTATTGTTTTTCAAGATCCTTACCTACCAATGCCATATTTTGAACAACACTCATAAACCCTTGATATGTAGATAAACATTAATTTGATGGTTGAGTTCGGTTAGGATTTATTTTTTTTTTGTATGAACTTTATTAAGACGGCAATTCTTTGTGTATCTTTTTCTAGCCTTGAAATTACTCATGCAAAAATTCAATTCCGCTGAGTACACTTCTATAAACCCAAAACATCTTGTTGAGTATCATTCCTTAACCACATCCTATATTTCTGGGTAAATTTAATTCTTGAATAAATGTTGAAGCCAGACAAATCAAATACAAACAAATGTTGGTAAATTTGGGTTGAGAGCCGATCGGCGCACCCTGAGCCGATCGGCACAGCAGAGTTGGTGAAAAAAAAATCTGCTATTTGCTAAGGGACTAGCAAAATTTTAAGTGTGGGGGGATGGTATATGACATGCTTATTCTTGAAATTCAATATAGCCATGAATCATTCCAACCATGTGTAATTTTCCAAGATCAAATTTTTGCTATGCACATGTCCACATATCCAAAGTCTGAGTCCTTTCTTATATTTTTCTTTCTTAATTGCCATCTTGATAAGTTTCTATAATTCCAGCAAAGAATAATCTCCTAGCTTTACAATATGTTATTGATTTATGTTTGCAATCCTTGAATTACCTCACCTAGCTACTCATATAAGCCTTACACTAATACTATTTGATCATTATGATATAGAATATAGGTTGAGTGATTTGAAAGATGAGTTGTTGCCTTGGATTATTTGGAAGATAGATTCTCTATGTTCACAACAATCTTTTAAGTGATTCTCATGTGTGAAAAAGTTATAATTTATGAGTTCGACATGATCTTTTGCTTTGGGGAGAAATTTAAGCTTATGCCCATATTTGATCTATTTTGCTGAATACCAATAGGAAATACACCACAATAGAACAATGCTCAACATTTGCTGATTCGAGATATCTTTTATGATAGAAAGAGTATGTTTTTCGATTTTTCTTTTTTTTACTTTACTCGGGATGAGCAAAGGTTTAAGTGTGGGGGAACTGTTGGCACTTCCCAAGTGCCCCTTTTATATGTGAATATTACCCCAATTAGAGCATAATTGATACTAATTTAGGCCATTAACCTGTAATATTACCTATATATTTGTATATGCGTCATTTTGGAGCTTTATTGCAGAAACAGGTAAAATTGGTGATTAATGTGATGATGGAGACGACAGGAGTCCAGAACCGACAAAAAGCACTGAAGAAGTCCAATGCGCCAATCGGCGCAGCCCATAAGCCGATCGGCGCAAGGGTATTTTGACCCATAGAAGTGACCGAGGCCCATTCCACATGTATATGGAAGTTTATCTGCGCAAGACACTTGAAGATATTTGTCTAAGAAGAATTATGGAACTTCAAGAAGATTTATGGAACTCCAAGATCTTAACATGCAGTACAAGACTTTATCTCGAAGGAAAAGGCCCACATGGCAGCTGTGGAAGACAGAGGAACCGACTCGGGGAAGAAATCAATGAAGACACGGCTTGCGCCGATCGGCACAACCGCCTTATTTGCTAGAAACCGAGTCCTTTACGAGTAAAACCCCTATAAATACTTGTAAACCCTCGCCGTAGAAGAGGAGGAGACAGAGGGACACCAGATCCGTGAGTTAGAGCCACCGAGGCTTGCCCCGTTAGAATAGATCTCTAGTTGAGCTTCAAGAACCATTGGAGTCAAGACTTGATCCGTCAAGGTAGGCCATCTCGACGGGGATGAATCTTACTCTATGTATCTCAAGGATGATTGAATATGTTGACGATAGTTTTGGTGATTTGTCTATCTTGATTCTATAATCATGCATGTGCTTATTCTAATTGCTTAGTTCTAGGCTAAGTAAGTAGATATTATCTTAATCGTGGTGATTAGGATAGTATTCGGACATTGTATTCATTATGGTTGCTTGATAATGCCAGTAGTGTGGTTTAGCGGTGACAGCACTAAGCCTGCGCAGCACTATTGGATAGTTGAGTAGGGTAAGACTCTCACGCAATTAAGGGTTTCCTCTCAGCAGCGATAAATCGGGAGTCTCTCGGAAAGCAGGGTGGTCTTACTCATTATAGGTTTTCATTGATCTATATAATTACCCATTATGATGCTATTCAATTAGACTTTCTGGTTACGATCTCACTAGTACATATCTGGCTACTCACTAATCAGCATAGGTTTACCAGATCTGGTGCACTTTGGCTTAAATTCACCAGTGTGCCGATCGGCTCAACCACGGCGCCGATCGGCGCCACCACAGATTCACCAGCGTGCCGATCGGCTCAACACCTACGCCGATCGGTGCAACAACTTTGGCTTAGTTTCACCAGCGTGCCGATCGGCTCAATCCCCGCGCCGATCGGCGCAACGACAGATTTACTGTCTAGCGCACCTTTGTTTAATAAATCCCTAAGGTCCCAGTGGATTTGATAAACCTTGGAATACTCAATTCAAGAGAAAAAGTGCTACAATCGTACACCGTCCTCTTGCGGTATATAAGTGGGTGCGTAGATACGACCAACACAACTCCTGATCAACAACTTAAGTTTTATCTTTGCTTCGGGACGAGCAAAGGTTCAGCTTGGGGGAGTTTGTTGATGGCTGTTAAGTACCATTTTCATCCTCAAATAAAGGAGAACTTGGCATTTCATACACGCATATTTGTTTACAATAATGTAGTTCCACTTGTACTTGGGAATTATTTGCATGCAGGAGGAAATATGAAGGAAACACACCCAAAAGGCAAAGAAACACACTTTCGACCAATGAGAGAGCGCCAACTAGACATCCCATGGATTAAAGGGCCCATTTTCAGTACCACACCGAAGAACCACACAAAACTACCCCGACATCTGGGATGAGGACCCACCTAGCAGCCACCCTGAGGAAGCACTACCGAGGAGGCCCAGCCACAGGTCGGCCGACCCAGGCATGCGGCCTTTCCTCCTAGGCTTGCACGCGGAGGCTCCTGGTTGATCCCTGAAGGCGGTGGGCAGGGATATTCTTGGCGGTTACTCCCCTTTGCCGACCTATAGTGGCTATAAATAGAAGGGTGTGGCTTTACACTCATACACACACCACAAGAAAAATTCCTTCTCTTGCTACTTAGTTGTTCTCAAGTCTTAGTGGAGTTAGGATGAGTCTAGAACTCTCTAATTCTTCAAGTCTTCTCTTTGAGAAATTGGTATAGCTCTTGTATCATTTCTCTTTTGTAAGACTTTGCTCTATTTAATAAATGTCATCTTTTCATATAGTTGTATTTGGGTCATGAGTTTCTTGTTTGATATTGTGATCCATATATGTGATAGTATAGCCCACTTGTGTGATAGTAGTTTATATTTATTATACTACTATTGTCATGCTTGTTATATACCGTCACTATAGTCTAATTTATATGACATAGTCTTTATGCTTAGGATTCATTGTTATGACATGACATGGGTTTGGTGATCATATTTATATGATAGCTCTGCTTCATTAATATAACCATGGAGGAGTAGAGTGCTCTTTGATTATGCAAGTATGGTACTTGGATAATTGATTTGCATCAATTATTCGTTAGTCTACCGGTTAGCTGAGGTAAGTGGCAGGTGGTGATAGCCCTGTCCGTCCTTTGAACTCCTCCACGCTAGGCTAGGGAGTAGGCTCTTGGTGGAAGTCGCCTGTGGATGCAGGGGTAGGTCCATGCCTGAAGTGTTATGTTAATAACTATTGAACCTGAGTATAAGCGTGTATGTGTATAGAACTTAGGCTATACAACTATATATGAAAATACTATAGGAGTAGCTCAGCTTAGTTCTTTCTTCACTTGGATTTATTTATTTATTTATATTTGAGATAGAATCTTCTGTGTGTCACACTACCTCGTCATTATCCATTGCTTGCCTGCCTTGGTTAGATGATCCTTATCATTTCACAATGTAAATATGTGCATAAGTAAGCCTTCTTATTGATTGCCTTCCTTTGGGATAAACAAATACGATACCCTGAATACTTTCGGGTGAAATGCTACAACGGTATTTTTCGTGCGCTTGCGGATTTTACCTAATTGGCTCTAGGACATATTAATGAAGCATTTATGGCACCTTGTCAGTGATGATTTATTAGTATGGTTTAGCAAAGGTCAACAGCAACGCCCGGTGAAGTCTTCCTTCCTCTTGACTCGTGGCTTCTCAACCTCCTCCTTAGAGATTGTAAGGCCTTCGCTTGATGTGAGGTCGACGTCGCTCAAGGCGGCAACACAGGCGCGTGCAATGGCCTTGGCGAACTTCTTGGAGTTCTTGCCTTTCTTGTAGAAGCGGTTCTTCCTCTGCTTGAAATCTTCAGTGTTATTGTCGTGGTACCCGGCCTTCTTCTTCTTCTTGGGACAATTAGCAATGAAGTGTCCCGGGTCACCACATTCGAAGCAGATTCTTGAACCACCTCTTCTTCTCTCCTTGCGGTTGTTGTAGAACTTCCTGAACTTCCTTATGAGCAAAGACAGCTCCTCATCATGAATGTACTCCATCTGTTCATCGGAAGCTGCAACAAGAGAAGAAAGAGCAAACTCCAAAGAAGACTTGTCAAGTGAGGGGTTAGTTCCATAAGAAGCACAACTGTGACTCCCCTTTTGAGAGCTAGAAAGCAAAGCCATGCTAGAAGTAGGATTACCAAGATTAGGATGAGACTTCCTAAACAGTTTATGAGTTTTTAGCTTGCTATACAGCTGTTCATAGTTCGGGGTATTGAAATCAGCAGTTTCTTCTAGTGCTGCAATCTTAACCCCGCAAGCATTTTCATCAAGTGAGTACAACAATTGCTTAGCTCTATCATTATCACTGTACACAAGGTTACCACAAGCCCGTAAATTGCACACAATGGCCTCAAACCTACAAAAAGTGTCATCTAGTGACTCGCCAGGTTTTTGTGCAAAGGTTTGGTATTATCTATTGTAAGAATCCTTACGCATAGACTTACTTGATTGGTACCCTCATGGTACTTGTAGAGCTTTGCCCCAATGGCATGTGCAGTATCAAGATGAGCAACACGGTCATATTCATTCGTACCTAGAGCAGATAGCAGGATATTGACAGCTTTGGAGTTATTTTCATACCTGATTAACTCACCTGCAGATGCAGTTTTGAGGTCTCCTGGTATAGCGTACTCCTGCTCAACAATCTCCCAAATTGCGCGTCCTTGGCTTAAGAGATAAGCATTGGTCCGTGACTTCCAATAGGGAAAGTCCTCTCTATCAAACATCCAGAGCTTGACCGCACGCTTCTCCCTGTCGCCTTCAGATCACAAAGCCGGTGAAGGTCAACTAGTAATCAAACCGGCTCTGATACTAATTGAAGGACCGAGAAGGCGATCAGAGGCAGGTGAATGGGAGCCAATAAAATTTTTCACAAGAACTTGGCCTATGTCCTAATTACAACCCGAGCCAACCTCTAAACTGATCACCAAGACCACACACACCAACTTGTGATGTGCTAACCTTAGGAGTGATCAATAACAGCAGTGAAACACAGCGGAAACAAAGTAGAACTGCAAAGACTCAAAACTGTCAAAGAAATGCACCAAAACAGATCAAGTCTGGACAACCATCAGCAGTGCTGATCACAGCGATCGGTAGTGCCGGTTGGCACCATCGGCAGTGCTGGTCACACCAATCGGCAGTGCTGCTGTGGGGTTCAAAACTCTGGAAAGAAACGGTCGAAGCGCATCGGCAGTGCCGGTCGTGGCTATCGGCAGTGCCGGTGTGGGGATCAGAATCAAGCCACCGGCAGTGCCGATCAGAGTTTAGACCCACCAGCAGTGTCGGTTCTAATCATCGGCAGTGTCGATTGACCCTCGACAAAACAGAAAACTGTCACCGTTTTCCCACAAATGTCTCCAAAAACTCAAACAATTGATCTCCAAAACTTGCGATTTTTTACCAGCCAATCCTCAACACATCACGACCCTAATCCTAGAAGATCCACTCAATTGGCTCAAGGAATCATCATGAATTTTAGATCTTGTGCCAAGAACACCAAAAAGGGGAAAGTTGAGAAATCCTTCAAATCGAAGGTGCTAGAGCTCTTGATTTGGTCAAGGACCCATGAAGGATTGTTCTAGCTCATCATAGCACTAAGATCCCCAAGAAACCTGCCTCAAAAACTCACTCAAAAATGAGACCAAAATTTCTCACGAAAATAGCTCTGAAAATAGAGAAAAAGAGAAATTCGGGATTTAGGGAGAGAGGAAGATCTTGAGCACGAAAATAATTCTCATATCATAGAAACATGCTTACAAGATCCATGGATACAAGGCAAGGAAGCCACCCTCTTCCTCCCACTATTTGGAAGAGAAAGAGATGTCTCTCACACACCCTCTCCTCTACTCTATTACATAAAAATCTCTCCTAGCACTTTGAATGAAGACCTAAGGCAAGGCTCAAGGACAGAGAGGCACCTCTTCCACCAGCCCTACCTCTCCTTATATAGGCCTAGGGTCCAAGACAACTCTACCCTTGACCTATAACTCATTGCCACCTACCACCAGGGGCAAAACCATCCACCTCTTTTTCCTTCGTCCGAACGCCATCGAGCCCTTCACAACTTTGCTTCACCTCGACGCAAGCTTCGCGATGGTGCCACATGCACCACCAATCGCCGCTACCTGTTTTCAGGCCCAAACCAGGAAACCGCTTTGCATGCTTCTTAAAGCGCGACTTCTTGATCTTGACGGATGTCACCTCATCCCGTGATCTTCCTTGTCGGCAAGTCTCTCCCACCTTCGGTCCATTGGAAGCCTCTACTTGCACCGACGTGCGATCACCTTTGACTTGGTCAACCCTGCCATCTTGATCACCACTCACGGTTTTGAGGCTCAACCGTGAAACCGTCCGTGCTTCTTGCCTCTCCACGTGTACGGTGTGGATCATCCTTGACTTCACCCGGCCTCCCGATCGTCTGGCCCCAAGTCTCCTACTTGTGCCCGATCCTCTCGCCGTTGACCGCCAAGTTGACTCCAGTGACCTACACATCATGAGACAAGCAAACACATTTCCCATCTCCTGCAAACTCTCCAACACCCTCACCAACTCCGGTTAGTCAAAACCATGATATGCACAAACTCATGCAATCCCCAGATTCTCGCATTTCAACTCAAACACGGAACTCAACCAATGTCAATTACTCATCACATATTACAAACCATGGCACATATCCACATGGTTTCTCAACTGTACTTTGTGCAAGGGTTGGCAACAGAGGGGATTGTGGAGAAGATTGCAAAGAATAGCAATTTCCTAGTTGTAATCATGTATTCAGCATAGGTGTAGAAGCCGAAGCGTCTAGTATTGTATGTCCCCCAATGTGCAATGTCAGCTCTATATTTACCCCAGACACATTTGGATGGAGCCCACCTGAATTGGATCCACATGCCTATGGACGTGTTGCCTGAGGGTTTGGTTGTGCACCTCCTTCGTGCTGATTGAGCCTTGTAAAGAGATTAAGGGAACCATCCGAGCGGGCTGATTCAATCTGGCCTTGCACCACTCCAGGCTGGGCCCGTTGCAAGATTTGGCCTTGTTGCTTTGGAACCCACCTTAAGGTAGACTTTGAATTTGAATTTTGAAAAGGCCGCTTTCCCCGATCCGGGAAAGGCGCCCTGTTCTTCGCCATTGGCTGCCCAGAACATTGATTCTGAAAATTTGCGTTATGGACAAATCAATTACCTAAATGCCTACGAGCTTGCTAATCCCCGATGTTGTCTTGCTGCCTGAAATCCAAACGATCAAGCACACATTGCCGGGAAAATTGAAGCCTGACAAAGTTTGTCTTCAAAAAAAACTTGGGTTTGCTGGGTAGCAACTGGGATTGCATTAGCACCAGTAAGAGTTGGGTTGGGATTTGATCTTGCAACTTCAGCATAAGATCTTCGAGAAGGCTTCCTTTTACCCTGAACTAATTTCCATTCAGAATCTTCCTCTTGATTCCATTGATTAAATTCTCGTTGATCATGCGGGCCACCATTACCCCAGAGATGAAAGAAGATTTTGAACAATTGGCACTCATAGGATTTCAGATTGTAAACAAAGAAGCCAACCTGCTTGGAAACAACAGAGAAACGAAACACACGATCTCCAAGCCTAACAACATTGAATAGATCATGATTACCTCCCAATGATGCCCGAAGCATACGTGCAACTGTGTCTGCACATAGTCTGAAAGCGCATCTGTTGATGCGAAAATCACACGCGTGAACTGGGACATCTGCTTTGCACCAGTGCAGGCTCAATATGAAACCCAGGGCGTGCCAGTGAATTTTCCCTACAAATCGACAAAGAGACAGACGGTTAAATTCCATGGGTCACCGGCCTAAGACAGGCCGATGAAGAAAGTCGATAATCACTGTTAGTGAAAACCATCCAATGGCTATAAATAGTGAATGGTATTATTAAAATAAACTAATCAGCTGATTTGAATCGGTTCATTGGCAATTCAATAAATGAGTATTAAATATTGCATCAACAGTGTCGATGAGAACCAAATCGATAGAGCAAAGTTGATAAAACTATGAAAGACACGCTAGACTTGCTCTGCCGATGAAGTAAAGTCGATAGACCAGAGTTAATAGGTATACGGTAATCATGCATAGACTCTCCCTGTCGATAGTGCTAAATCGATAGATCTCATAACTTGTATTGCAAATATGCAACAAGATCACATATCTAAATCTTATTAAATAAAAGGGGGCAATCGACTTCAAACATACAGCAATAAATAGGCAAAATACTAAGAAGCCGATCGAACCATGATAACCTGTCTGCTAAATATCCCGACAGAACTCTATCGACTCTGCCTATAAACAGATCAAATCTAACCCTATCAACCCAGCAAGAGATCAAAGTCGATGCAGCCTCGCTGATTCGAACAGATCAAACTTAATCGAGACAGTGTTCAAACACGGCAAAATAGCGTTAGATTTAATCTAATTATAGATAGGACCAATTGAGTGACTCGAATAAAAGATCTAAAACTCAGCCTATAAAACCCATAGAAATCACAGAAGATCGGACCTAACCGAGACAGTAATGTAATCTAAGTTGATAATACAAGCCAAATAAAGATCTAGTTACTGGATAACTAGCAATTCTAAAGATAACAACTAGAATATCAAATCAATGAGAAAGTACTAGTTGGAGTCGATAGAATTACCGAGGGTGACTAATCCAAGTCTCCCACCGAGATCGGAGCCGATGCTGCACGCGCTAGACGAGGATGTTGTCGAGAAAAAGTTTGGCGATGCGCCGAATTGTATTGAATGAAAATGTTAACTTTTCTCGTACAGATCCTATTACATATTTATAGTCCCACACAAGGGAAATCTGACCCGGCTTGGTCAGGACTCTAACAAACTGACTAGATTTATTTAAACTAAATCTAAACTAGAAAATAGAAAGACATAAAATAACCCATACGGGCCCGCTTTATTTCCTTCGGTCGTCAAGCTTCTCTTGGTTCGGCCGATTCTGAACCCTTGTCGTTGATCAATGGGACCGGTCCAAATTCTGGTGCCAACACATGCTCCCCGAGTCCGGGGTACGAAATCTTCATGCGCCGGATTTTACCCCTTCGTCTACCGCGTGCTTTTGTCACCCCACTGCATTATGACCTAGTAAATGCAGCCAGTCAAGAGCCATCCACTCGTCAGGCCATGCCTTTGGTACACCAACCAACCACTCATGGCCGTTAAATGTGGCCTGTTGTTTCCTACGATGCCTCGACTGCTGGCTTAACTTTTTTGACCATTCTCATGCTTATCATTCCCCCTCGGGTTTCCATGCAAGCTTTATCGCTTCCTATTCCTTCAATGAAGCAGCGTTTGGACTCCTCAAAGGCCAAATCCAGTTCCTATAAATAAGTCCTTCCGTCAGCCTTCCACCCCTCATCTTGCTTACCACCTTCAACCATGGGACTCTTATTTATAGCTTTGATAGAAATATACCATCTATCTCCAAACCTACTGAACATTTTGTGGCGAATACTTTTCGCTTCTCCTGCCCCTAGACTCCTCCTTTCAATCCAAAGCTTGCAGCTCCTCCTGCCTAGAAGCCCATCCGCTAGTTCTTCTGCCCCTGGATAATAGCAAAGGTGTCGAGAATGGCATCGGTGGAGCAGCCCTCTCTCCCTCTTGTCCAATGGGTGATGTCTGATGACACTGCCATTCCTGAAGGGGATGCGGAGGAAGCTGTTGGTGCATTTTTCCTCTTCTACGTACTTCCCTCCACGCGCTTGGGATGTTAATAATTACATCTTCATCCCCTAGCTGTCATAGAAGAATAGGTTTCACCGAAACTGGGTAACCAGCTTGTTTTTTCATCTTTAACATCGTCCATCTGTAATTAATGGAAACCTTCTCTGCTCTACAAACATGTTAATCTCTGTCTTGTACGCTGCACTTTTTACTTTATATCTTTTCTGCTAAGGGCAATATCTGGAATATCGGCCATCTGAAGTTGATGTGTGCACATCGGCTATAGAACATTCACTTTCTTCTTCTTCAATCTTTTATTTTTTTCTGCTAAGGATGATATTTCCATATCGGCCGTGATCAAGCACTCGAGATCATGAGCCAACCCAAACACTTGGATGATAGCTTTTCAAATATTTACCATTAATCGCCCTTCCAAACTCCTCCCCATCAATCCTTGTAAGAAATATGCATTGCCGGGTGCACATCGGCTCACTTTAAATGGTCCTTCCAAGTCGGAGACCATTTTCGAAATCGACTATCTCTAGAGACGATGGGCATAACTAACTTCCAGACAAGATCGCCTTCTGCAAAACTCTTGGGCACCACCTTTTTGTTGTAAAATCTAGCCACGCGAGCTTTATTCTCTTGAATTTTATCTAGGGCCCTCATTCGATGCTGCACGACATCTTCTAACTCATCAAACATAACCTGCCTATAAACATCAGTTGATAATTGATCTTGCAACTCTATTCTTCTAGACCCCAGATTTGTTTCCCATGGCAACACTACTTCATTCCCATAAACTAACTGATATGGTGATACCTTTATAGACCCATGATACGCCATTCTTTTGGCCCATAATGACTCAGCCAATGTTGTATGCCACCTCTTAGGTTGTTCGTCAATCTTCCTTTTGATAAGCTTGATCCAACTCTAGACGCTTCTGCCTGACCATTGGCTTGAGCATAATAAGGTGACGAATTCAACAACTCGATCCCCATACTATCGGCAAAGCTTTGATACTCTTCCAAAGTAATCGCAAAACCCTGATCAGTAGTAATAGTCTGTGGTGCACCAAACCTGTAAATAATATACTCCTTCACAAAGTTGATCACATCGTTAGTTGTCACATTCTTCATTGGCACTGCTTCAACCCACTTTGTGAAATAATCTGTTGCTGCCAGAATATACTTGTGACCTTTTCTTGATGCAGGATAAATTTGGCCAATCATATCCATACCCCATCCTCTAAACGGCCAAGGCTTAATGATCGGATTCATAGCTAATGCTGGCACCCTCTGAACTGTTCCAAATTTCTGGCAATCTTGACCACCCTTGTAATACCTAAAGCAATCTTGTAACATACTTGGCCAATAATACCCCATACCTTTTCAACAACCATCTCATTTTATGGGCCGCTTGATGGTTACCACAAATGCCTTCAAAGACTTTGCACATAACCACCTTGGCTTCTTCTTGATTTAAACATTTTAATAATACACCATCAATCGTCCGATAATAAAGCTTTTCCTCTAATAAAACATACCTCAATGCCATGTATCTAATATTACGAGGAGTGCGCTGTGTTGGATCTTTGATATACTGCACTATCTTGATCCTCCAATCTTCTTCATCAACATCGATTTCATCGACATCAACCTTATTGATACTAACTTTCTTAGCTTCATCGACATCGGCAATTTCAACAATCGTACCATCGGTATTTAGTTGATATCCCGACGCCTTCTGTGTCAAATCATTTGCCTCCATATTTTGCTCCCACAGGACATGCTTGAAATTCACGGCCTTGAAGCATCATATCACATCCTGACACTCGGCATAAAACACCCTCAGAATATCATCTCTGCATACAAAATCTCTTGTTGATTGCCCGAGTACTAGCAATGAATCACCAATGATTTCAACGAAATCAGCCCCAGCTTCTCGCAAACTGATTGCTAGTCGATACCTCCACAACAAATGCAAACTCAAATCTAGCCCCCCGAGGTGATATGATGATGAGCCCGATACCACATCCATTCTTACATATAGAACCATCAAAAAACAACAACCATGGTATCGGCTCATGTCGTAGATACATATCTGGGATATCTAACCACTCGGCAATATGGCCGAGTAGGCCGAAGGCTTAGAATGAAGCATTGGAGATTAAGGCCCAGAGGACAACTACTCGGATATTTGTTTAGAGTAAGCTACAAGTTAGGTTAAGAGATATGGTGTATAGATAGAATCAAATGTAACCGCATAGATTACCATGTAAACCGTTGGCTATATAAGGAGGGCAGGGAGTCCTTGAAGATCAATAGAACTCGTATTGGAAACTCTAGCTTGGTGCGAACCCTAAGAATACAAAAACACCTAACAAGACGTAGGGTTATTATCCTTCAGGAGGCCTGAACCTGTATAAACCTTGTGTCCTGTGTCTATCGGCTTTATACTTATACGCATACCTGTAATAACTATCGAGATTATCTCTTGATAGTTGGCGGGCCAGGAAGGGGCAGCATTGAGTTTAACTTCATTGAAATCGATGGATTTCTTTGATGTCAAGTTTCACCCAGGAGACAAGATCCACTTCGATGCCTTTAGCTTTGTTGCTGATCAGAGCGGGAACCTGGTCAAGCAATGTTCGACGGCCTTTCGGTAATCGCCCCACCTTCAGGTCTAGGCGTCAGCAAAGCTTCATCAGCCGACAACAAGATTGGCCCGGTCTGCCGACTCCCACTCGGCCATAATAATGCAGCAGCGGTTCTCCAAGCGGAAACCCTCTCGGGTTTCCTCTCAGCGTTGCCCACTATGGACCGATCGCCAAGCCTAGCCGACTTGAATCCGGCTATGGTCAATTTCCCAACTCCTTACACCGAGGAGTCGGACGAAGATCCTAATTTTTTTTCTCAGATCAAGGTTAGTAGCCACAATCGGCGTCGGTAACGAGTCAATCCTGGACTTGATCGAAAAGCCGAGTGATTCTAAAAGTCACTCATCGGATTACAACGAGGTCTTCATGGTAGCACCCTTTGTCCCAGGAGGAGGCACTATCGGGGAGACATCTACGGCAGCAGGTGCACAGGCACCAGCAGCGGATGCAACTCTTCAGGAAGGGCACGAGACCGAGCTTGAAGACGATGACCCAGAAGCTGAGACCCTTCCGATCCGACGACCGGACGCCCGCCAGAACAGATCTAGGATCGTGCAAAACTAGGACATGGCCGACCTCACCTTACAACTAGATGGTGAGGAGGTCTTCAAGACCCCGTAGCACAACATCACAGTTGCGGCAGCCCTGCTGAACTCACTCGAGCCTACACTCCAAGCACACCTAGAGTTGACACCACAGGTCAACAAGTTGAAAGCGCACATTAAGGCTGCAACTATACTGGAGATGCACAAAACACGTTCCACGCTGAGTAAATCAGCATCAGGTGTCGCTAGCTCGGTGCCCAATCAGGAAAGAAGAGATCAGTGATGAAATGATCGGCAGGCGACCCCGTCGACTGAACCACGGTGGCGCCCATCGTGCACTACCACGACCAGAATCCGCAGACTGATCTTCGTAGAGGCATACCACCGCGTGATGCCCGGGTCTGATGAGATAACAGGTATCAGGAGCGGGATGAGGCGGCTCACCTAGAATACAAAGATGAATGCAATCGTTGCGGCTTTGTTGACGACCGCTACTATGAGCGCCGTGACAGGAGCGAGCCACCTCGAGAGGATCGGTATTACGATCAACGGAACTATGGGCGGCGCAAAGACAGGCATCGTCAAGAAGCCGGTCACGAACGGGATCGAACCCCCATCTTCAAGGATTACGACGATGAGGCCGGCATCAGGGCCTTCACCAGAGAACTACGTACTGTCAGCGGGCTGGCTGGCTTCAAACCAGTTAGCATTGAAAAGTATGATGGCAAGATAGACCCGCGCGATTGGCTTCATGTCTACGTGACGGCCATCCGGGCACTCGGTGGTGATAGCTTTGTTAGCCAATTATCTGCATGTATGCCTGGCCCTAGCAGCCAGAACATGGCTCACTAACCTGCCTGCCAATTCCATCAGTTCTTGGGTGGAGTTGTGCAGGCAGTTTACCACCAACTTCCAAGCAATGTTCGACAGACCCAGGAATCACTAGGAGCTCACCAGGGTCAAGCAGCAGGACCGGGAGCTGTTGCGGGAATACATCCAGCACTTCTGCCGAGTGAAGAACACCAACCCCAACATCTCAGATGCCCAGGTCGTCGCTGCCTTCTAGGGCGGACTTCGTGATGATGACTTAATCAAGAAAATCAGGAGGTTGTATGCTACCGGAAGTTTGACTGCCAAGGAGTTGTTTACCATGGCAGATAAGTATGTTTAGAGATATGGTGTATAGATAGAATCAAATGTAACCGCATAGATTACCATGTAAACCGTTGGCTATATAAGGAGGGCAGGGAGTCCTTGAAGATCAACAGAACTCGTATTGGGAACTCTAGCTTGGTGCGAACCCTAAGAATACAAAAACACCTAACAGGACGTAGGGTTATTATCCTTCAGGAGGCCTGAACCTGTATAAACCTTGTGTCCTGTGTCTATCGGCTTTATACTTATACGCATACCTGTAATAACTATCGAGATTATCTCTTGATAGTTGGCGGGCCAGGAAGGGGCAGCATTGAGTTTAACTTCATTGAAATCGATGGATTTCTTTGATGTCAAGTTTCACCCAGGAGACAAGATCCGCTTCGATGCCTTTAGCTTTGTTGCTGATCAGAGCGGGAACCTGGTCAAGCAATGTTCGACGGCCTTTCGGTAATCGCCCCACCTTCAGGTCTAGGCGTCAGCAAAGCTTCATCAGCCGACAACAAGATTGGCCCGGTCTGCCGACTCCCACTCGGCCACAATAATGCAGCAGCGGTTCTCCAAGCGGAAACCCTCCCGGGTTTCCTCTCAGCATTGCCCACTATGGACCGATCGCCAAGCCTAGCCGACTTGAATCCGGCTATGGTCAATTTCCCAACTCTTTACACCGAGGAGTCGGATGAAGATCCTAATTTTTTTCTCAGATCAAGGTTAGTAGCCACAATCGGCGTCGGTAACGAGTCAATCCTGGACTTGATCGAAAAGCCGAGTGATTCTAAAAGTCACTCATCGGATTACAACGAGGTCTTCATGGTAGCACCCTTTGTCCCAGGAGGAGGCACTATCGGGGAGACATCTGCGGCAGCAGGTGCACAGGCACCAGCACCGGATGCAACTCTTCAGGAAGGGCACGAGACCGAGCTTGAAGACGATGACCCAGAAGCTGAGACCCTTCCGATCCGATGACCGGACGCCCGCCAGAACAGATCTAGGATCGTGCAAAACTTGGACATGGGCGACCTCACCTTACAACTGGATGGTGAGGAGGTCTTCAAGACCCCGTAGCACAACAACAGAGTTGCGGCAGCCCTGCTGAACTCACTCGAGCCTACACTCCAAGCACACCTAGAGTTGACACCACAGGTCAACAAGTTGAAAGCGCACATTAAGGCTGCAACTATAATGGAGATGCACAACACACGTTCCACGCTGAGTAAATCAGCATCAGGTGTCGCTAGCTCGGTGCCCAATCAGGAAAGAAGAGATCAGTGATGAAATGATCGGCAGGCGACCCTGTCGACTGAACCACGGTGGCGCCCATCGTGCACTACCACGACCAGAATCCGCAGACTGATCTTCGTAGAGGCATACCACCGCGTGATGCCCGGGTCTGATGAGATAACAGGTATCAGGAGCGGGATGAGGCGGCTCACCTAGAATACAAAGATGAATGCAATCGTTGCGGCTTTGTTGACGACCGCTACTATGAGCGCCGTGACAGGAGCGAGCCACCTCGAGAGGATCAGTATTACGATCAACGGAACTATGGGCGGCGCAAAGACAGGCATCGTCAAGAAGCCGGTCACGAACGGGATCGAACCCCCATCTTCAAGGATTACGACGATGAGGCCGGCATCAGGGCCTTCACCAGAGAACTACGTACTGTCAGCGGGCCGGCTGGCTTCAAACCAGTTAGCATTGAAAAGTATGATGGCAAGATAGACCCGCGCGATTGGCTTCATGTCTACGCGACGGCCATCCGGGCACTCGGTGGTGATAGCTTTGTTAGCCAATTATCTGCATGTATGCCTGGCCCTAGCAGCCAGAACAAGGCTCACTAACCTGCCTGCCAATTCCATCAGTTCTTGGGTGGAGTTGTGCAGGCAGTTTACCACCAACTTCCAAGCAATGTTCGACAGACCCAGGAATCACTAAGAGCTCACCAGGGTCAAGCAGCAGGACCGGGAGCTGTTGCGGGAATACATCCAGCACTTCTGCCGAGTGAAGAACACCAACCCCAACATCTCAGATGCCCAGGTCGTCGCTGCCTTCTAGGGCGGACTTCGTGATGATGACTTAATCAAGAAAATCAGGAGGTTGTATGCTACCGGAAGTTTGACTGCCAAGGAGTTGTTTACCATGGCAGATAAGTATGTAACTGGCAATTCGGCCCTCTTCCAAGTTCGCCAATACAAGGAGGAGGTGCCGCGCAATTGCATTCAGTCAGGGCCGTCCAATTACAACAAGGATGGCGATAGGAAGCGAAAGTAGGACAGAACGGTTGCTAACACCAAACGTCCCAATCAGAGAAGGCGGGTCACTCAGGATGACTTTGACAAAATGCTTAAAGGCCCTTGTTTGCTGCATGATGGCTCTCACAAGGCCAAAGATTGCTTCAAGCTAAAGAGCTTTGCACACCATGCTCTAAAGGTCTACAAAGAGCGCCCCTGGATTCCTAAGGGCAGCAGGAAGGATGCGGATAAGGACGATGAAGACATAGAAGAGTTTCAAGACCCCGAGCGTGAGGTCGATTACATTTATGGAAGTTCCACCGCTCACTCGAAGCGCCAGCAGAAGATCCTTTACCGAGAGGTTCACTCGGTATCACCAGCAATCCCAAACTACCTTCGGTGGTCTGAGGTCCTGATAACTTTTGATCGATCGGACCATCCGGATCATATCCCTAGACCTGGCAAGTACCCCCTAGTATTGCCACTGAGTGTTAACAGAGTTCGGCTCCATAGGGTACTGGTGAACGGTGGAAGCTGCCTGGACATCCTCTTCGTGAAGACCTTCAAGGAGCTCGGCATACCTTTGACCGACCTCAAGCCCAGCAGGCCACCCTTCCACAGGGTGATCCCTGGCATGCAAACAGTTCCACTAGGACAAATCACTTTGCCAGTGACATTTGGTACTCGGGAGAACTATAGAACGGAGTGAATCACCTTTGAGGTTACAGATCTGGACTCCACTTATCATGCCATTATAGGGTGGCTAGCCATCGCCAAATTCATGGCCATACTGCACTATCTGTACATGATGATGAAGCTTCCAGGGCCGAATGGAGTTATTTTGCTGCACTCGCACGTGAGAACCTCCTACGACTGCGACAACAAGAGCTGTAACTTGGCGGAAAAGAAGGTGATGGCGTCAGAGCTCACAGAGTTGAAAGCTAGCGGTTGCAACCCTGGAGGAGACCAACCTCGATCCCCCTCCAAAAAAGGTGTTGAAGGCCACGGTGTAGGCAGATACAGTGGAGTCAAAGAAGATTCAGTTAGATAAAAGTGATGTATCCCAGACCACCAATATCATGATCAATCTAGATGCTAAATAGGAAAGCGCTCTCATCCTTTTCCTTTGTAATTATAAAGACATATTTGCAAGGAAACCTTCTGACATGTCGGGTGTTCCAAGGGAAAAGGCTGAGCACAGACCTCATGTTCGACCGAATGCTAAGCCTGTGAGGTAACGTCTTCGACACTTTTCACAAGACCGTAAGGAAGTGATTAGAAAAGAAATCGGTCGATTTCTGGTGGCCGGTTTTATCAAAGAGGTGTTTCACCCTGACTGGTTAGCTAACCCAGTATTGGTGCGGAAAAAGAATAAGGAGTGACGGATGTGCGTGGATTACACCGGCCTTAACCATGTCTGTCCCAAGGATCCTTTCACCCTCCCCCGTATTGATCAGGTGGTCAACTCAATGGCTGCTTGCGCTTTATTGTTGCTTCTTAGACACCTACTCAGGGTACCATCAGATTCCCCTAAATGAGTCTAACCAGCTAAAGACGTCGTTCATTATGCCCTTTGGAGCTTTTTGTTATACGATGATGCCTTTTGGGCTAAAGAACGTCGGTGCCACCTACCAGCGGACCATGCAACGATGCTTGGATAGTCAGATCGGACAAAACGCTGAGGCCTACGTAGATGATGTGGTGGTGAAAAGCCGACTGGCCTTCGACTTGATACAGGACTTGGCCGAGACATTTGACAACCTTCAAAACTTCAGCATCAAGCTGAACCCCGAGAAATGCGTTTATGGCGTTCTATCAGGGAAGCTACTCAGTTGCTTGGTTTCACACCAAGCGATAGAGGCAAATCCAGAGAAAGTAAATGCAATATTGCGAATAGGACGTCTGCACTCACAGAAAGACATCCAGAAGTTGACTGGCTGCATGGCGGCACTGAGTCGATTCGTTTCATGACTCGGCATCTGAGGACTACCTTTCTTCCGACTGCTCAAGAAGCAGGATTCATTTGTGTGGAACGATGAAGCCCATCATGCCTTGGAGGAATTCAAGGCCTACATTAGTGGCCCACTAGTACTAACACCCCCCCTAAATCAAAGGAAATTTTGCAGCTGTACATCTCCGCAACCACACACGTTGTCAGCACAGTGCTGGCGGTCGAACGGGCGAAAGATGGCAAGGCTCAAAAGGTGCAGCGTTCGGTGTATTTTGTCAGCAAAGTCTTATCAAATTCCAAGATATGGTACTTTCAGCTTTAGAAGCTAGTGTACGCGCTACTAATCACCCAATCGAAGTTCATACATCTTTCGGGCTCGGCGAACTGCTCCACAACCGAGATGCAACTGGGAAAGTAGCCAAGTGGGCTATTGAGCTTGGATCATACGAGATTACCTTCAAGTCTCGCGACGCAATCAAAGGATAGGCGTTGTCAGATTTCATCGCCAAGTGGACTTAGTCCGAACTACCACCAACACCTCAGGAGATGAGCTATTGGACCATGTCATTTGACGCCTCTTTACAACTGGAGGGGGCCGGTGCAGGGGTAGTGTTGGTATCTCAAGAAGGAGTCAGGATGTGTCATGTCCTCCGAATGCATTTTTGTACATGGGTTGCGAACAGCCATATCACTCGGCGTCAAACGGAGAATTATCTCTAGCGACTCGGCGCTTGTAGTGCATGGTGTTGCTCCGATGAAAGCATGACAGCATACTGCGCCGAACTTTGGAAGCTAGAAGACAAATTTGATGGCATCGAGTACAAGCACGTCCTCTGGAAATTCAATGAGGATGCAGATGAACTGGCCAAGCTTGGGTCCAGCAGAGCTACAATATTCGACGGAGTATTTCTTGATGATCTACACAAGCCATCTGTACTAACCCAGCAAACTGTAGTGCAGACTATCACATGTAAAGAGGCAACACCCCAAGTTGTTTTAGTAGAAGTCGACTGGAGAACTCCATTCCTCGAGTATTTAGATAGTGGAACCCTCCCTACTGACAAGGAAGAAGCCCTTCGCATCATCTGCAAGTCGAGGTTGTACTGCATCGTCGACCACCTCTTCTACAAGCAGAGCCCATATGGGGTACTTTCGAAATGCTTATCACAGGACGAGGGTGTCGTCATCTTGAGGGAAATCCATGCTAGCATATGTGGTAACCATGCGGGTCCTTCTACTATAGCAACCAAAGCAATGAGGCTCGTTTTATTGGCCAACTGCCGTCACTGAAGCCAAAGATATTGTCCGAAAATGCGAAGGTTGCCAATTCTTCGCCCGACAGATGCATGTGCCCGCTACTGAACTTCAAAATATCCCAATAATGTGGTCGTTCTCAGTCTGGGGTATAGATATCGTTGGCCCTTTTTAGAAGGCCCAATGTGGCTTTACTCATCTATTTGTGGCAGGGGACAAGTTTTCTAAATGGATCGAGGCAAAACCAGTCGGAAAAGTTTCGGCAAAAAAGGCCGTCAAGTTTATTACATAAATAGTAACTCGGTTCAGTGCTCCGCACAAGATCATCACTGACAACGGCAGTCAGTTTACGGCACAAGAGTTTAAGGACTTTGCGTCCAAGGTGGGGTTCAAGATCAATTATGCTTCTGCTGCCCATCCACAAAGTAACGGCCAGGTCGAGCGGGCAAATGGTCTCTTGTTATCCGGAATAAAGCCTTGTATATTCGATAGGTTAGAAAAGTACGCTTGACGCTGGGTTTGAGAGTTACCGTCAGTACTGTGGGGGCTTCGGACCAATATCAGTTGAGCCACAGGACACTCGTCGTTTTCGTTGGTTTATGGATCCGAAGCAATGCTGCCGACTGAGGTTTTGTTCGCCTCACCGCATATGGTAGCGTACGACTAAAAGATATCCAACGAGAACCAGTGTGATGACCTCCTTTTGTTGGAAGAAAGGCGCGACGCTACCTTGGTTCGGTCAGCTGAATATCAGCAAAGCCTCCGGCAATATCATGACAAAAACGTCCGGTCACGAGATTTCGCAGTCGGTGATCTGGTGTTAAAGCAGGTGCAGTCTACGGTTGGCAGGCATAAGCTGTCAGCCCCATGGGAAGGGCCTTTTATAGTAAAGGAGGTTACTCGGCTGGGTGCCTACCGGTTAATGCGCGAGGATGGATCAGACCTTCCTAGTTCTTGGAACCTATCCCACCTATGTCATTTTTACACTTAGCTTCAGCAGTTTATTTATATTTGTACACATTTAAATTGTTTGATAATATATTCCATGCGGTCATGATGTTTTGTCATAAGTGTAACACCCTACTTTTAACAATTTCTAAAAATGCTAATTATTAGCATTTAGGAGTTAATTAAATAACCTAAGACAAATTATTTTTTAAATAATTAATTATTTAAATAGTTGCATTTGCATAGCATGTCATTGACCATGTATAATTATCTGCATTTAGCATTTAGTTTATTTATATAATAAAATACCAGGAAATTAGAATAGAAAATATAATTGGGAAGGAAGGAAAAAGAGAAAGAGAAACCAGAACAGTGGGCGCTCGCCCCCGCGTGGCGCCCCCGCGTGGCGCCAACACCGCACGCGTGATCGCCGCTCCCCCGCGATCCCCTGGCCAGTTTCCCCCAAGTTCCCTGCACCACCGCCATCGATATTCAGAAAGAGAGCGCCACCGCCGGCCTCTGCTCCCCCGATGCCCCGCGCAGCCCTAGCTCCACCCCTCCCTATAAATTCGACCCCCCTAGGACCCCCAGAACCTCACCCGGCCATGTTGAGCTTTCTCCCCCTCTCTGTTTCGCTCCGGCGCCACCGCACGTCGCCTTTTCCCTATCGCCGATAAGAGCTCCGCCGCCGCCCCGATATCTCCCCTCCAACGCGTCCCGGTCCTAATTGACCCGTCTCCGTGCATCGCAGGTGATCGAGGAGCCCTCCGAGCCCATCCCGGCCACCTACCGTCGCCGCCAGGGACCTTCCAGCCATCGCCGACGAGCCGGAGCCGCCTCTCGATGTTGCTAGCCTCTCCTCGGCCTTCAGCACCCGTCGCGATCCCCCTCGGTGAGACCCCGTGTTCCCCTCTCCCCTTTGGACCCCTCCTGGCCAAGCTCCGACCATCGGAGCGCCGTCTCTGGCGAGCTCTACCGCGCGCCACCTCGCCCACCGCCGGTAGCCCCACGCCTCCCCCCCCCCCTCGTTTAAACCCTGGTCATTGGATCTCGATCCAACGCGCCAGAAGGGGTATGTAATCGGTCCACCATGGACCAGTGGATCGTGGGTCCACAGAACCCATAGACCCGGTCCACGGGGTTTTAGATTTAATTTAATTCGTTTAATTCCTGGATATTGTTAGGACTTTTGTTATTAGGCCCCTAGGGTTTGCTAAAATTAGTTTTCAAACCTAAGTCTTTTTCAGAACCTTTATTTAATTATATTTAGGCCCCTGTGTTTAATTTAATTTATATTTATGCCCTGTTTTTTTGCAGAAACCTTAGAAAATTGTATTTAAGCCCCTAAACTTCATAAAAATCATTTTAGCACTACATTTTTATAGAAACACCCCAGTATTTTACTAGAAATATTATTTTGGCCCTAGATTTTTACAAAAACACCCCTAGACTTATTTTTAATTATATTTAGGTCCTGTCTTTTTTTCACTTTAGTCCTTGAACTTGTTGTAAATTAAAATATATTTCCACCCGGTTATTTTACATTTAAACCCTTGTACTTCTCTAAAATTACTTTTAGGTCCCTACACCTATCTGTTTTTACCATTCTAGCCCTAAAACTTCAAACCTTCATAACTTTTCAACCATAACTCGGAATTAAGTAATTCTTGCGCCAACGTGATCGTAGTAACTAATACTACCTGCTAGTACTACTTTTTCTAATTTTTACTATTTTAACCCTGTATCTTCAAACCTTCATTACTTTTTACTCGTAACTCCGAATTAATTGATTCTTGTGCCAAAACGATCGTAGGAGCATAACCTAAGCATTCATGGCATTATCATATTGTTTTTTTCATGATTGCATGGCTGTGTATTAATGGTGTATGCAATTTCTTATGCCGGTACTGTCACGCGTAAAGATGACTGCATGCAAGGATTAGCGTACGAGGACCTCCAAGAACAGGAGTTCCAAGTGGTTGAGCAATAGCACGCGTAGGACGAAGGCAAGTGCCCTTGATGCATTTTGTACCTATTGTGAATGTTACTTTAGGATTTGCATGCTTGTGTCAATTGATTGGGAACCTATTGATAGGGTTTACTAGTATTGTTCTATCTTGTCCTTGTCGCCTTGAATTAGAACTTTATCGGTCAATGTGTAGACATGCTTAGTTGCTTACTGGGTTGATGGGTTCCATTTAATTTTGACTAATGAACAATATCACTTGGGAAAGAGCTGGTAATTTTTTTGCAACATGGACTTAGGGATCTATGCAGGTCGGATGGAATGGATGTGGTGTCGTGGGCACATGGTTGGTGGCGGTAGGCTTGTTGTGGATCCTAGGAACCGGTTCTTGGAGCGATAACCCAGGAAAACAGTGCCATCACAAGACCGATATGGGTAAGGATTGGCCTAGTAATTAGGTGTTCTCCCAGTGTCGGTGCAGCATTTGGTGGAGCGGAGAATGGAAGTCAAGAGAGGACTGTCCTTGTATCTGAATGGCTCAAGAGGGGGCTCCTGGGGTGATGAGTTGCTTGTTGATGGGCTATCACTTAGGGACGGGAGTGGAACCTTAGTGGCTAGCATGTACTGGGAGACCCTTTGGAAAAGCCTCGTAGTGAAACCCTGCCAAACACCCAAGGAAGTGTGTAATGTGGGTCGCATCCACGGGCACAAGGGGAATCACAACTTGTGCGTAAAGTGGTACAAACTCTGCAGAGTATCAAACTATCATGATAGCCATGCTCACGGTCATGAGCGGCCAGGAGTCCTCACAAGATTAGTTGGTTATGGGATGAAATGGTGGGTATTGGTGGTTTGGAATGGACTTGGCTTGGATAGGACCCCATGGTTGAGGGTTGGGATGACCCCATATAGTAAATAGAATGCTTAGGTGAATTAAAAGCTCACGCAATAAACCCCTGTAAGCCTTTCTTGTCTTTAGCCCCATGTCATCTTTTCCCCCACTTGCTGAATACGACACGTACTCACCCTTGCTATACCATATCGCTGCTCAGCCACAGAAGAAGGTTGGGACAACCATGAAGAAGATGGTCGCGAGTACTAGGCGATGGTCCACCAGTCAGTGCCTAGGGAGTCTTGGGACGTCTACGCTAGTTTATTTCTGCTGCTTTGATGTACTTTTCTTTTAGACCTACGGGTCCTTTTGTAATAAAGATACGATGTAATAAATAAAGGATATGGATACTTATTCTGTTTACCACTAATGATGTACCGTATGTGTGTGTAACTTGATCCTGGGCACACGTACGGTTGCACCCCTTTTTCTTCTTAAAATGGGTGTGACAATAAGATTCATAGTTCCTTTGAATAATCTTTTTAAATATAGTCATGACTCAAATTTTGACTCTCGGTATTACCACAACTCACACATGTTGACCAAGTGCGTTCTTAGTCCCTAGGGTTCATGTCGTCTGTTGTGGACCTAGTCAATTTTCCTAATTTGGATATGCTTGACCGACTGGGTTCTTAGACTTGATGGTTCATATCGGTTATTGGGAACGTTGATTAGAATGCTAACGTGCGTTGTGTATTGGTTGAGTGTTTAACACGAGTTCATACAATACATAAACAAAGCAGCCTGGCCTAAGAATTCATCACAATACTGGTGATGGATCTAGATCCTACGGGTCTACTAGACTAAATACATTTCATTACATATCTGGTTGTGAAAATATTGTTTGTCAATTATGATACAAACGGTTGCACTCTCGGTAATGGATCTAGTTCTATCTGTTCAATCAAAATGTTCGAAGTCCCCTAGGCTTTCACAACCAGACCTTCACATTGTTCATCAGACAGGTCTTCCTCGAAACCTTCAGCAATTACATATAGTTTAATTTCAGGAATATGGGATTTGGCGATCACTAGCACTTGGGCGCCAGCCACTCCTGCAATATGCCGAGCATGCTCTTTCATTTGGCTTGGGACTTCTTGAAGCCGAGTGAGCAGATCTCGACATCTTGGTGGTTTTTCTTTTGGCATGATGAATTGAACAACCACCTCCGCATCTTTTTGCAGAGCTGCAAGAGACCAGTGAAGATTTTCATCACCTTCGATAAATTTCTTTTGTAAAAGCTCATAAGCCCTTTTTGACCCTACAGGGATATACTTATTAAACGTTTCCCTACAAGTGTGAATTTGGTGGCATAGGTAATATAGTAACAATCACTTACCTCTCAGATGTTTTTTGGCTTCGGTTTTTTCTGCTTCGAGAGTGGCTGCCTTTTCCCTGAACTCGTCCATGAGCTTCTCCATTTGCTTAAAGATTTCCCTGAATTTATTTAATTCATCTATAGTCTTTTTGAATATTTTTTCAGCTTCAGCCAAACCTGTTTCCAGCTGAGTGTTCCTCTTGATTTGTATCTTGATTTTTTTTTTCAGCATCTGTTATATAGACCGAATCGGTCGGTAGTAAGGTTCACTAATATGAGGGCATGTAAAATCATACCATCAGCCTTCTTTTTCCAATGAGCCCGAGACTCATCCATCATTTTAAAGTCGTCCTTTAGTTTTTTGAAATTACTTTTAAGTTCATCGGAAATTTGAAGTTGCTTCTTTAATTCTTGGTTTTGCTTCTTCAAATCGTCAAGGGCACCGGAGGACGACTCCAAAACCTTCACACAGTCTTTCAATTCGGCAATCAGGATCGTCGAGTCAGCCTCATTCTTGCATTTAGAGGCAAGCTCTCGTGATAAACCTGCAGGAAGGAAATCTGAAATTTCGGCGTACTAACAGGTCACCTCATTTTTGTCATATAAATTACCAGTAACATACCTGTTATTTTGAATTGAAGTTCATCCATCTGAGATGAACGTGTTTGTAACTCAAGAGAAAGACGGCCGACTTCAAGCCTCTCTTTGGCAAGCTGATCTTCAGTCTCTATTGCTTTAGCACACTTCCTTTACACACTTTGCAATAGTTTGTTTTTGTTACCCATGTGTGACTTCAAGCGCTGAAATAATAGTATAGGGAGGGATGTGTGTCATTCCGTGAATAATGATTGATGGAAAATAGGTATAATTTCAACTCGTTACCTGAAACGAGTGGTATGCCTTCTCGGTGCAGCCCTCAAATATCTTCAGCTCCTATTGCTCACCAGATTCATCAAGGCCCACAATGGCATATTCACCAATATGATATACAGTCCAGGTGGGGCCAGTTTCTTCCCAGATTCCTTCCTTCACCACTCGGTGAATCAGAGTTGGAGTGACATTCTCCTCAAAGCCGATCAGATAATCGTATATTGGCTTTGGCATTTTTCAAATATCAGAGTAGGCTCCTCTGCGACGATTGGTGGAGAAGATGTACCATGAGTTGTGGTCACATCCGGAGCATTTAGATCCAGCACAGAAGGGATCTCTAGCCTGTCGGAATCTTTTCTTGGCCAGGGGGGAGTTGGAGCAGTGTTAACATCACTTGGCTTCTTTGCCGAGTGATCAGGGGCGTCATCCTTGGATGTCCCGTTCTTCCTCTTCATTTGCTTCTCTTCGAGAATAGTGCTCTGAGGCGCTGTGTTGCCCGAAGAAGTGGTGTTTGACGGTCTACATGTCATATGGCCATTAGTAGGGTTGTTTTATAACTATTCAGAATTATGGTCATTAACCTCGCTTACCTTGGCCGGCATTTAAACTTCAAGCCTGACACTTTTGGTGGAGGACTAGATGGTCTTGCATCCTTCCCAGCATCAGGGGTGTCTGTAGTAGAGGCTTGCCTAGCATTTCTCTCACTCGGTTGCTTTTGTTCTTTTGAAGATTTAGCTTCTGCATCACCTCCTGATTGTTGTCGAGTGGCTGATGGCTCGGCCGCAGCCTTTTTCTTTGCCTCCTCTTGCAATCTAGCAGATCTCTCTACCAACAACTCGTCTTCATCAGATTCTTCAATTTGAGCTTTGCGATGTTTGTGTACTGGTCGCCGGCTTGGTGAATTTTCTCACACAGCGGGACGCAATGGTGGGCATGATGAATATATGTCCAGTTTCTACATTTTCTATGATATGTTAATTGATCAATCTTTCCAAAAATACTGGGATTAATAGTTTCGACATAAGTTACTTACATTGTTTCGGGGACTCTTGGAATGATGTCCGACTTTCGCAGACCCTGGGGTCCAATCGAGCAAGGATGAGAAAATGTTCTCAAGTCAGAGTGTTAATTCCTGCTCCAATAATTCTTCAGGCACCTCCATGGTTGGATCTCTTTTAAGATTGAAATTCCAACAGGGGACATGGCGTTTCTTGATGGGTTGAACTCCGCAATATATGAAACTTGCGGCAACGTCAACTCCATTGTATCCTTTAGATTTCAACAGCGCAATTTGGTCTAAAATTGCTTTGACCTGAGCCTTTTTCTCTGGCGAAGCCTTCACTGACCATTCGGGCCGAGGTACAGGAGCTTCAGCAGTGAATTCTGACAGAGGGGGCGCATGGTTTCCATGGTAGTACCAATCTACGTGCCATCCCTTGTTCATTGAAAGAAGTGAAACCTCAATATATTTTGACTTATTCCTTAATTGAAATCCCGCACCTCTAATCACATTGTTGTTGTTTGATTTCAGAACAAACAGTTCTTTGAAAGTATCAAAATGGGGGATGATTCCCATGAATACCTCACACAGATGAATAAAAATAGCAATATGGAGAATCGAATTGGGATTCAGATTCACAAGATTGATTCCATAGAAGAGCAGCAGTCCTCGGAAGAAATCACTACATGGAATCCCAAATCCCCGGTAGGAAAAGGATGCAAAAACTGTGATACGGTCTACTGGGGGTTGAGGGAACTTCTGACCTAGTGCTTCGAGCCAATCCCCTGTTTGCTGATCTTGGAGTACGCCGTTGATCACAAGCCCATTGATCTTCGTGATGAGGACATCACTCCTATGGATACACACAACACTCCTCCAAATCTGGACTTGCAAGGTCCAATGACTAGAGCTCATGCACGACGACTAAATTTAGAGGTGAGCTCGTTCCTACGTTCTTCGCTATATGTTACTTTTGAGAATGGTTTGCTACCTAATGATTATTTTATGATTAGAAACCATGGAGAGGACCAGGAGATGATGGGAGAAGGAGTTGGGAACGTGAAGGACCAGCAAGGGCTTGAAAGCCAAAGTGGAGGCCCAATCAAAACCGACTTCGAGTCTGTTTCGGGGCCCAGAACCAATCTGTACTAAAACATTCGCCCAGGACGCATACGGACTCGGATTTGGACGTTCTACATATGCACGGAAAGATAAGGAGAAGACCTTTCCAATGCTTCTGGCCGCATGTCAAAATTCATTCGGAGTCATCGGAAATCGTCAAAACAAGAGAGAGTCCAGAATCTGTGTTGGTGCTGCGTCGCCTATTTTTGCCCTTTGGGCTTTGTATCTAGTTGAGCCCAATTAGGGGCGCGTCCAGAGGGTCTTGCATGACCCTAGGGTCTTTATATACATCCGCCGCCGCACCATTAGGGTTCGGGTTTTGCTTAGATCAATTCTGTTCATAAACAGTTTTGCCGTTCATCGGTTTGTGAGACCCCAACTTCGAGAGTTTAATCATACATCTGCAATTGTGTTGCATTCTACGTTGTTCTTGCTTGTGTTCTTGATTCGCAGGCAGGGATTAGCCTTCTTGGCGAGGTCAATCGTCTTTAGGACGGTTGATAACCAGAGGAGACGTCGTGCTGCGATTGCGGGGTTTAGAACGTGCTGTTCTGAAGCCGGATCGATTTATGTGTCGCCTCCGACCAAATCAACTTACCAAGAACCTTTCGGAAGATCGGGAACCCTTGTTCACATCACTCCGCATCCATGACAGAGACCGGGAATTCCTTGATTCCCACAAGGATGTTGAAGACTGTATCATTTTCTGTTTTGGCAGGAGAAGATTGTTCCTTTGACAGGGTTTTGGTGCTTTGCGCATGCACTTGGGCGCCATTGAGATCAGTGGTTTGCGAAATGAAGATGAGCAGAGGTCTACGAGAGGAAATGGTGATTTGAGATCTAGGGTTTGTGTTGGGGAGATGGTGGCGGCTGTGGCACTGAGTGAAGAAGGTGAAGGGTTGCACACGTGTGGCAATATATATACACTACTAGGTTTGACCTAGCGGGGGGAACTGGTTACCGGGTTGTTGACCCGATAAGTGGAAATTGTGATACTATTTACAGTATTTATTGTGCACCGTCAAATGGGTTCTCGCTGATTTAATATTGAAATCACTCAGATAACAAGTAGTCCCATAATTGGGGGCTATAATCCTTTTATTTTTTGTGATTTATCATTGAAATCACTCAGATGTTTAATGACCCTATGCCTGGGGGCTACAGTTTACTTGCTTTAAATATTGTGTTCTCAATTCACTTGGGGAAAGTGGTAGCACCATTCTTGGGGGCCGTGGTTTTAATTGATTGACATATCACTCGGAGAGGGTGGTAATCTTTAAGCATGGGAGTAATGTTTTCCTTTTTAGCATTAGCTCAGAAGTTGTTTTCTTTAAATAACTTCTGTACTGGGGGCTATAATCGGTTAAGGACATTTGATGATTGTCTAAGATTGTTAACTTCTTACTCACAAGGCATTTCAAGTAAATTCTCAATACCTTTTGAGTTGGGGGCTATGATCATGGAATATGCCTTTTTTAAGTATCCATTAAGGAAAGGAATTTTTATATGCAACAAGAGAAGCACTTTTCAATTTTGAGAAGCATCAAGATAAGCTAAAGATTTGTATTCAAAATTGGAAAGTTCTTGGGAGCTACTATGGTACATACATATCTGGGATATCTAACCAGTCGGCAATATGGCCGAGTGGGCTGAAGGCTTAGAATGAAGCATTGGAGATTAAGGCCCAGAGGACAACTACTCGAATATTTGTTTAGAGTAAGCTACAAGTTAGGTTAAGAGATACGGTGTATAGATAGAATCAAATGTAACCGCATGATAGATTATCATGTAAACCGCTGCCTTCCGGCTATATAAGGAGGGCAGGGGGGTCCTTGAAGATCAACAAAACTCGTATTGGGAACTCTAGCCCAGTGAAAACCCTAAGAATACAAAAACACCAAACAGGACGTAGGGTTATTATCCTTTGGGAGGCCTGAACCTGTATAAACCTTGTGTCTTGTGTCATCGGCTTTCATACTCATACACATACCTAGAATAACTATTAAGATTATCTCTCAACAGCTCCACCACCGACATACTCGATCCACAATGCTCAATAACCAAATCAGCCAGAACTTGACCCTTGACTACCTTGGCATACTCATAACTTAGATCATATTCGGCTAGAGCAAGCATCCACTTACCAATTCTCCCTTTCAAAATAGGGGCCGATAGCATATATTTGATGACATCAGCTTTGCAAACTACTACACATTTGGTCGATAGCAGATAATGCCTCAACTTTACACATGAGAAATATAAACATAAGCACAACTTCTCAATCTCAGCGTACCTGGTTCCAGCATCAATCAATCTTTGACTTAAATAGAACACGACCCTCTCCTTGTCGTCTTGTTCTTGAATCAAAGTCGATCCGATAGACTTTTTATTCGTAGCAATGTATAGCTTAAAAGGTAACCCTTCTCTCGGTGGCACCAACACAGGATGCGCGATCAGAGACTTCTTGATATCATCCAGAGCCTTTTGATGTTCAAACTGCCATACAAACTTCTGATCGGCCTTCGGCTTCAATAATGGAGTAAACACATCTAGCCTACCTGACAAATTGGATATAAATCTTCTGATAAAATTAACTTTGCCAATCAAGGATTGCAGCTCAGTCTTATTGGTCGGCGGTTCAATGTCGTTGATAGCCTTCATGTTCTTTGGACCAACTTCAATTCCTCGCTCATGCACAATAAAACCCAAAAACTGATCAGCCGATACACTAAAAGCACACTTCTTAGGATTCATTTTTAAACCGTACCTTCTAGTCCTCTCGAGTGCTTCCCGCAAATTGACCACGTGATCCTCTATCCTCCTAGATTTAACCACAACATCATCAATATGAATTTCCACTAACCTGTCGATTAAGTCATGGAAAATATAATTCATGGCCCTTTGATAACCCATTCATATAAACCAATAGCCCCTGGACACCTAAAAGCAGTCTTCGGTGTGTCTTCTTCTGCCATAAAAATCTGATTGTAACTAGCATTGCCATCCATGAAACTAACAATCTTATGTCCAGCTGCTGCATCAACTAGAAGATCTGCAACCGGCATCCAGTAATCATCTTTTGGCGTGGCTTTATTTAATGGTCTGAAATCGATACTCACCCTCAACTGGCCACTCTTCTTGTACATAGGCACAATATTTGAAACCCACTCTGGATATCGGTAAGGCCTGATAAACTTAGCATCATATAATCTAGTGATCTCAGCCTTGATATCATCATAAATCTTCAGATCTATCCTCCTTGGTGGTTGCTTGAACGATAGATATCCAGGTTTGGTGGGAAGCCGATGCTCAACAATTGATCGGCTGAGTCCAGGCATCCCAGAATAATCCCAAGCAAAACAATCCCGGTATTCCTTCAACAACTTTATTAATTCAACTTTAAAATTCTCATCTAATTTCTTACTGATAAATGTTGGACTGTGCTTGTCACCATCTCCTATATCAACTTCTTGCAATTTATCGGTCGACATATATCCTTTTCCTAACTTGTCATCTTCTACAAATTCCATTGGGGTGCTTGTCATAGAAACAACTTCTGAATTCAATTGGTCCACCACCTCAAGACACTGAGTAGTAATATTGACATAGTCCCCATCCCAAATCCTGCCAGAAAGACACTCCATATCATCCGCGTGCCATGGTGCTAAATCAGCTGATGCAATGTTGACGGTTTCGTTAGCCGGAACCACCTCCACTCGACCACCAATCCACTGGATCACAGACTGATGCATTATCGATGGTACATAGCAATTCGCATGTATCCAATCATGACCCAGTAGAAGGCTATAGGTTCCTTTTCCTTCAATAACAAAGAACGTAACCGGCAAAGTTTTGCTGCCGATCGTGAGTTCCACATTCAAAACTCCTTTGGCTGCAGCAGTATGGCCACCATAATCCCGCAAAATCATGTTAGTATTGATTAAATTATCATCGGTCTTACCCAACTTCCTGGTAGTAGTGATCGGCATAATATTGTAGTGATCGGCATAATATTGACCGCGGCAACCTCCATCAACCAACATTTTCCCCATCGGCATCCTGTTGACGAACCCTTTTAAATATAAAGCCTTCAAGTGTCGATGTTTTGCTTCATCTGATTTATCAAACACTGCTTGTTGGATATCAAATACCAACTGAGGCTCCTCACCATCATCAGCAAACAATTCCTCTTCCGAGGCCATGAACTCTTGCGGAAGCATCATCACCATGCCCACTGTAGCACCAGGCACTTGTACTTGTCATTTTACCTTTGGTCTCCAAACATTATTAGGCGGCTGATCGTCATCCTCATCATAATTATATCTGTCAACCCTTATCTGTCGGGATCGCATCCTCTGGATTCTTCGTTACTGGTTCCTAGAAAATATACCAGATGGACACCACTGCTCTTCTTGTGCTTGTTCTTCCTGGAGCTCTTTATCGACTTCTTCATCGAAGTGAACTTCTTATTTTGCTTTCTCAGAGCCAAGTCGATCAAAAGCTAACACCCTTCCATTCTCATCGACTTTACCCACCATCGACTTTCTAGAATCCCTCGGCTCATGTCGATAGTTGTTCGAAGCTCCTCTATACATTTGCTCTGCTTGTCTGCTACAACCAGGAAAGTTATTGATTGATGGAAGGTTCATATTATGGTCCCAACAATACTAAAAGAACAGGCATCCCCATTGTGGATCAAATTGTGATCTCTTTAATTCCCTGTCCCTTTTCTTCTGATATCGGCTAATAAAAGCTTCAACATTGTCGATACCAGCCATGTTAACATTCGCAGGGAATGGATGTCCATTTATCTTCATCGCACCTTTGGTAAACTTTATCTTGCCTTGCTCGATCGCCATCTGTATTTGTCTTCTGAAAACTTTGCAATCGTTGGTATTATAAGACAGCGAGTTATTTCATTTGCGGTATCTCATCTTCTTCAATTCTTCAGCAGAAGGTATCACATGATTTGGTGGCAACTGAATATGCTTTCACTGCAATAACATATCAAATATCTTGTCGGTCTTGGTGATATCAAAGTCATACTTTTCTTCTGGTACATTCTGCTTCACCCACGGACACGACAACACATTTTTGTTCCTGGTCCACTCAACCATATTGACATCTTCGGTCTCCTCGTAAGATTCAGAGTCGTAATCATTATAGTTGACTTGAATCGGCCTGGACCATGTCCCCCGAGTCAGGTTCTCTAAATGGACACCTTCTGCACTAGCTGGGACAGGCTCTCGAATTCGGTCGAGGGAAACGTTTTCCTTAGGGGAGCTACTAACCCATTAAAAGCAATCTCTACCATCTGACTATCTGTTAATTGGAGATTGAAACACTTGATGCGCACTTCTCTGAACCTCTGCACATAATCATGCATAAACTCACCAGCTTTCTGCCTTACAGCAATCAAATCTAACAATCTCATCTCCCTGGTCTCAGCGAAGAAGTACTTGTGAAACTTCTATTTGAAATCGGCCCAAGTTATAATAGAATTCGGGGGCAACGATGCGAACCACGAAAAAGCCAAACCGGACAATGATAACAGAAACAGCCTGATCTTCAATGCTTCGGTAGCTCCTGCCTCTCCACATTGCACCGAAAATCGGCTGATATGCTCAACAGTGGTAGTATTGTCTTGTCCAATGAACTTAGTAAATTCTGGTGGCCTATATCGACTCGGCATAGGAATCAAGTCATAGCTAGGAGGATACGGGGGTCGATACATATACGTCTACTGCTTTGGTTTCAACCCAAACTGTTCCCTCATCACCTCAGTAATCTTCACTACCCAGTCATCAGTCAAAATATTGGTATTTGGAGTAGCCAATGCAGCACCAGATGCTGGCATTTCTGGGGTCGTCTGCAAATCAAAGTTGACAATTGTGTGCTGGCCTCCTAACTCCCCAGGCAGTGCAGATGATGACGGCATGCCAAACAGACTTGGCTCTATGTTTGGAGATGTACCATATGTGACATTTGGCTCTGATGTTTCTTGCCTATAGAGCTACGGTTGTGTCTGTGGAGTAGCTCTCTGCAATATTATCCTGTGAGGTGTTCTCTCTATTGTACCACTATCAACATTCTTCGAGGGTAGAGTAGCTTCAGAAGTTGATGGCCCTGAACCCGTAACAAGATGTGTTGTGCTCGCATCCGGCTACTATGAACTAGGTGCTTCAACTATAGGCCGAGGAATATTCTCAAATGCTCGAAAATACATCGGCCCACGTGCTGGATCATCATATATACAGCCTTCAATGGTCTGAATAATCAAAGCCCTTAGAGTATTGACCAACATAGGTGGCTGGTTAATCAATGCATGGTGTATGGTTGTATGTATCATGTTGTTCAATGTAACCTCATCTACCACCTCCATTGGCTTATCGGCAGATGATTTCTCAGTTTCATCTTCATTGATCAATGCGGCAACAGGTAACTTTCCTTTTTGTATGATCTTGTCATGCCTAGTCTTGATGAAGTTGCTCAATAGAAGGCTTTCATACTCAACAACCTTCTGATCAATTTGTGTCTTTGTTTCGTCGCTCAGATCGTCTTTATCAATAGGCAACATGTTATCCATCTTCATATCTGCTCTGACATCATGTTTTGGTGGAGGATTCTCAGTGAGCTTGGGATCTTTTGGCATACCAAGTTCAACCATATTGTCAGTCTTGAAGTTCTGTGTCCCACCGCGCGTGCCAAAAAGCGTATTGATGCGAAAATCACACGCGTGACCTAGGAGATTTGCTTGGCTCCAGTGCAGGCTCAATACGAAAACCGGGGCGTGCCAGTCGATTTTCCCTGCAAATCGACAAAGAGACAGACGGTTAAATTCCACGGGTCACCAGCCTAAGACAGGCCGATGAAGAAAGCTAATAATCACTGTTAGTGAGAACCAGCCGATGGCTATAAACAGCGAATGATATTATTAAAATAAACTAATCAGCTGATTTGAATCGGTTCATCGGCAATTCAATAAATGAGTATTAAATATCGCATAAACAGTGCTGATGAGAACCAAATTGATAGAGCAAAGTTGATAAAACTGTGAAAGACACGCCAGACTTGCTCTGCCAATGAAGTAAAATCGATAGGCCAGAGTCGATAGGTATACGGTAATCATGCATAGACTCTCCCTATCGATAGTGCTAAATCGATAGATCTGATAACTGGTATTGCAAATATACCACAAGATCACATATCTAAATCTTATTAAATAAAAGGGGGCAATCGACTTCAAATATACATCAATAAATAGGCAAAACACTAAGAAGCCGATCGAACCGTGATAACCTGTCGGCTAAATATCCAGACAGAACTCTATCGACTCTGCCTATAAACAGATCGAATCTAACCCTATCAACCCAGCAAGAGATCAAAGCCGATGCAGCCACGCTGATTCGAACAGATCGAACTTAATCGAGACAGTGTTCAAACACGGCAAATAGAGTTAAATTTAATCTAATTATAGATAGGATCGATCGAGTGACTCGAATAAAAGATCTAAAACTCAGCCTATAAAACCCACAAAATCGTAGAAGATCGGACCTAACTGAGAGAGTAATGCAATCTAAGTTGATAATACGAGCCAAATAAAGATCTAGTTACCGGATAACTAGCAATTCTAAAGATAACAACTAGAATATTAAATCAATGAGAAAGTACT
Organism: Eleusine indica; assembly: GCA_030378355.1. Lineage (NCBI taxonomy): Eukaryota > Viridiplantae > Streptophyta > Magnoliopsida > Poales > Poaceae > Eleusine > Eleusine indica. Next base: position 36,747,171 of record CM059500.1, read on the forward strand.
AGTTGGAGTCGATAGAATTACCGAGGGTGACTAATCCAAGTCTCTCGCCAAGATCGGAGCCGATGCAACCCGCACGAAACGAGGATGTCGTCGAGAAAAAGTTTGGCGATGCGCCGAATTATATTGAATGAAAGTGTTATCTTTTCTCGTACAGACCTATTACATATTTATAGTCCCACGCAAGGGAAATCTTACCCGACTCGGTCAGGACTCTAACAAGCTAACTAGATTTATTTAAAATAAATCTAAACTAGAAAATAAAAAAGATAATATAACCCATTCGGTTGTCAAACTTCTGTTAGTTCGGCCGATTCTGAACCCTTGTGACTGAATAATGGATGCGGTCCAAATTTTGATTCCAACAGCATCTTCCAACCGAAACCACCAGAAAGAATTCTGAAAGATACCATTCCCTTTGGAAATTCAGACCAATTCCAAACTTTGCCCTGATCTCCGCCTGTAGATGAAGCCCAGGCGTCAGATCCAAGCGATCAGGCTCTATGGCGACCAGAGGATCAGAGATCACTAAAGCCAGCCCAGAAGTACCGCCAGAAGGTGAAAGGGAGGAGATCCATGGAGTAGAAGGAACCACAACGACTCAGGAGGACCAAGAGCCGTGGCCAGATCAGCCACCGGCGACGGCAGGCGGTCAGGCCAAGCTAGTTGTGTGAATCGCCTAGATCGCTAGCTCCACAAAAAGCGCCTTAGATAATCTTATTAGCGGTTTCTCTTTATAGGAACATAGTCATGGAGACTTGATGTACATGTCAAATTACAACCTATAGATAGAATCAAATTCTATCTCTAACTAACTAACATGTAACCTACACGGCTTCTATACACGTGATCTGATATGATCAGCTATATCTCTAATTACTTTCAACACGGATAACCATTTCTCACTACGAGCTACTACGAGCAAATGTTACGAAACAGAGGTACTAGCAGATTAGGTAGCCGTGGGATCGAGTCAAATTCTGAAAACATTACAGCGGACAGGCAAACAGACGTGCTCAGGCATTGGCCAGGAGCCGCGGACGGAGGACCGGTGATCGACGAGCCAGGCTCATCAGGCATTGGCCAGCTCGAGTCCTGCCATAGATCGGACGACTAGGACAAGATACAGCCATCGATCGGGCACCGCATCTGACATACAAGACTATACAAATCTGAAGCTTCAGTTCTGGAAGACGACGCTGCTCCTGCTGGTCGGTGTTGGCAGTGGTAGGTGATTCGATGGTGGCCTCCAATCTCCATGTGACATTCAGCAGTGAGAAACGAAACGACGATCATCGTGGGCCTGGGTAATAACTGAGCATTTTGACTTGCGTTTCAAAACCGTCCAAACGCAGTTAACTCCCTGCTTCTTCCCGTGGCAGATCGAGGTACACAGGCTACAGACGAGCACCGAGTTGACTTGCATGCTACTGCACTCATGTAAAGGTTTGGTACACCTTCGGAACAGTCCAATGCAGCAAACTGTGCTGCGCTGATGACATACAGGCATCAGCTGTGGTCTGTAGAAACTGCAGAGAGTAAACCGAATCATGAACCGTGCTCGTTTACCACGCGGGCGCGTGGTACGGCAGTGGTAGGCCCGCCGGCCAGCTGCTAGCCCAGGCGGACGGGGGGCCTGGCCCACGCTAGTAGCTATAGGGCCTTCTTTCTTGCGTGCACTCGCGGCCCCCTTGCCCTGCATCTGGTAGTGGTAGCAGGCAGATCTGCGTCTCTTAATTTCCGGCAGGCCGTACCGTACGCGCCCCCCTGTGTGCCCCCGGCCGGCGTCTGGTGGCCGAACCCTCGAGGCCTTTGCCACTGCCAGGATGGTCGGTCAGGGCTCTCGCCGCCGGCCGTCGTCACGTGGATGGACCCGACCCGTAGCCTTGTACGTATGGATGGCTGGCCCAGCTGACCTACCTTGCAGGCCCGGCCCATCGGTTAGCTAGCTAGCTGTCGTCGTTGACATTGCGATTGCGAGCGGTTGATGAGCCGTCGTGCTCGGCCGATCGCCGCGCGCCGATGGGACCGGCGTCAGACGACGGCTACTATACGTATCTTCCTCTCTGCTCTCTGCCTGCTGCCATCGGGTTCACGACGACGCGCGTATATCACAGATCAACTTGGAACAGTGGCTCAAACTTGATTTGGATTCCCCGGTGAGCAGTGACGTTTGCAGGACACCACCGTATATACATACGTCGTTTTTAGGATGTCACTTCGCGCGCACTACTCGTGATTGCGTGACGAGCCGTGGCGCATCAGCCTCTCTTTTGGTTATTATTATTAGTTACACGTGTTTATGCTGCAACGTCTACTGAGAGTGAGTGGTGGCTAATCCTATCTATCATCGTCGTGAATAGCGGCGGGTACGAGATGAACAAGCAATCCAGAGACGAACAAAAAGGACAGCGACTCGGTCTGATCCTGCACAGCAAAGAAACGGCCGCGAGACACACACATCATCGCCGAATCGATCGCAACACTTCGCTCCGACGTCGATCGGTCGAAACGGTTAACCACCGAATCGATCTGCTTTCTCGCGCGCGGCGGTTGGAGCGCCGTCCGCTGTCAGGTTTGGCGTGTTCGTGTCGGCTGCGCGCGGCATCGATCATCGATTCTTGATCTGATCGGCGTTTCTCGTTGAAGCATCGACGTTGCGTCCTAGTCTCGGGACAAGATATAATGGTTATCGACGTCAACACGAACAATCGTCGAGATCCTTAATTTGCTTACAGCACAAGTAGCAGTTCTGCGTTTTCACTCTCTTTTTTTTCTTTTTTGAATAAATCTGCGTTTTCACTCTGAAAAAAAAATGCTCTTCTGACCACTGGTCTCGTCTGGACAGCATATAGCTCGAATGCTGCAGATGGTTCTATCCTCTATATCACCCAGTTCCCGTATTCCTTTATTTTAATTTTCTTGTCCCAAAGTGCAAACATATTCCCTTACATATAGTTACATATAGCCGTAAGCAGCACCATGATTCACACACCCACGAAACACGGGGGTTCAGACAAATTGAACTGAGGAACGCGTATGCTTCGAAAGAAGCCTCAGAAATCTTACTTCCCGAGTTACTAGGACGGAGTTGCCAGCTAGAACCTACAACTAGCTAGTTTCAGACAGAGAAAATATTCTGAACGCGTCGGCCGTCTCCAGCAGCCACGCCATGGCAGTGTATGCAGCACGCGTGCGTCTTGGAACTTGCTCGGACGCCGCGATGCCTGCTGCTGCTGCTGCTGCGTATAGTGACGCTGTGCCATGAGGAGACTGACACCGAAGGAAGGAAGGATGCTTCTGCTCGATGACAGGGATGGGTAGTGCGGCGTGGTGATGCTTGCCGGCCGACATTCCTTTCTCGAGTTCCCAACCGACGGATCGGATCGGATCGGAATCAGATGCCTTCTCGTCTTTCCATATCCTTCGCCTCCCTCCACAAGCCACGAATAATATTAGTACAGTATAGTGTACTCGCCTGTGCAGGTTGACGCAGCTGTACTGTCATTACCAGTGTTTTCTTCTTTTAAGGCCATGCTAATTGCTTGGTAATTGGCCACTGATCTCTCGGATCTCGAAGCTAATGGCGGAAAAGATTGCATGCGCTACTGATCATCTTCAATCTCGATGCGCTAAGGAAAGCAGGTTAACTGCAATACTATACTCTGTGGAGTCCGTCCATGCACTGATGCACAAAGAAGTTTTCCAGATCTCACGATTGGCATGCACCATCTGGTGGTAATACCTCACTCTTCAGAGAAAAATATCTGAAGTAAAGAAATGGGCATGATGTGAATTGTCCCAGAATATTTATTAAACGAATTATGATCATATATATTGGAACCGACGTGTGACGATCATACCAAGTCAAAGCAGATGTGTCTAAATACTTTACGACTCTGGGGACGACAGCTAAACGACAAGGTCAAGCTTTCCTAATCTGAGAGGTGACCTCACCTAATTACTAAAGGCACTTTCTTCTCTTTTCTAGTTTTGTCTTTGTGCCATCAGATTTGACCATAAGGGATGGACGGAGAGTAGTTGATAACACAAATCCATATCCTATAATACTATAAAGACTGCTCAAAATTTATCCGCACAAGCTTACCTTGGACTTTCATCAGTAATATATAAATAGAAGACATATGGTATTGATTGGGCGAAACTAAAACCTGCTTACACATATTGAGGTCCTTATTCATGAATAAAGTACAGCTATACACACATCAATGATATGTAGAAAGCAGAGGAAAGAGACAACACCAGAATGCTTAACACACAAACACACACAGCTCAATGCTCCAATGACCATGCAAGTGCATGCAACCCTAGAGCTAGGCACTATCCATAATTGGCAGACAGGGTATCCTTCTCCAGGAAGCAAAGCCAGAGGGACAGCGGTCAAAATCAAAACCCCAGCGGAGGGCCCTTTAATAAAAGGCTGGTGACGTAGCTATCTCGATCGCTCTGTCGGAAGCATGGACACTCCTAGAACACCACACTTGAGAAATGGTAATTGATCTCATAATAAACATCACTTACCATAGTTACAAGAACAAGAAACACACACGCATATGCTCTCTCTCTCTCTCTCTCTCTCTCTCTCTCTCTCTCTCTCTCTCTCTCTCTCCAAGTTCACATATCAATTTGCCCATACTTGTTCAATAGATCTGTTGCCCCACTGAGAGTGTTCTAGTTAATATAATTTTTCCCCAAATTATTCTTGCACGCATTGCCCTGTCATTTCTAGCTAGGGCATCTTTTGCTGCATCATTAGGCCATGGAGTTGGCATTCCATGTGACGCATGTAAGCATCCAATTATATATGATGTGGCTTGCATGAGGGGCTGCATGCGTAGGGATGCGTGTGAGATTCTTGGCGGCAGGAACCAATCCTTTGTTGGGGCCGGTCACCCATTCATTTTTATTCTTCTCTCCTTGCGAGAGAGAGGAGGATGACGCATCACTCTTCGCATTTTAAAGCTCTTAGAAAAGGAAGCAGATTGAACCAGTGTGCCGTTCGAACTAAAAAATAGAAATATGAATGTTCTTACGATCCATTTTCCACACTGTTATAAATTGAAGACATTATATTAGGCAGAATTAAAAACTTAACTATTGTTAACAATGCAATGTAAAAGCGCTGTCTGTGTTTTGATGTATATGTGTTACACACTGTTCGATGAGCCATTCAAACCTTCAGCACAGTTTTACCTGTCAAACTGATATATTACTTGTATTAACAATTGTTATTCTGATGAACTGTGAATAAGGAACGTACGAAAATATTTCAAAGCAAAATGCTTAACTAATCCAGAGCAAAATTGTAAAAAAAAACAGAGAATATTTTCGCACTTATCACTACACCAAACTGCTCTATAGCGGCGTTGTAAAAATAATTCTAGTGGCGGCCATAAAATCCTCCGCCGCTATAGTGTTTTAGATATTTTTTATAATGGTTTAAGACATAATCCGCCACTAAAATAAAATTTAACGGTGGTCTATAATGTGACCTGCCGCTACAAATAACAACAAAGTAGTGGCGACTCACAAAGCAGCCCGCCGCTTAAAAAAAAACCCAGCCCACCAACTTAATATATATACAAAACAAACCCTAACCTCAGACTTATCCCATCTCTCTCCATGTTGCCGCCCCTCCTCTGGCCGCCACCCTTTCCCTCCCCCTTCTCCTTCGGCGCCCCTCCCCGGTCCCCTCCACTCCATCCCCCCTCTTGTAAGGACCGAAGGTGTACCGAGAGGGGGAGGGTGAATCGGTAACCGATCACAATCTTCAAATCTCCAAATGCTAGTAATTCATCCACTAAATCCCGGTAATCGTAGCAACCTAACAATTCTAGTGTTCATGATGAGTGCAAATACGGAAGCTAAACACATTAGCCTATGTAAGCCACAAGTCAACCTATTAACTATAGCACACAACTTACGGAATAGTAAAGATGGGTCAATGAATGCTCATGATTTTTTGTCGAGGTCTTGGAAGGATGGCGCCTTCCCCAACTCCTCGTTGGACCATTACGGAGTGTCGGTCCCACCCGCCACCAAGTAGAGTTCTCGCACACTAGACCGCAATCACTTTCGGAGTGAAGACATGGTTGCGTCACCGCTACCACCAAGGCACAAGCTCGCCTCCCTTGAGAACTTGCCAGACTCCCCGAGCCGACATAGGCGCTCACTATTGATGCCCCTTTTAACGGCGGGTTCAAACCGTGTACAAACGTATGACGACCTTCATAACCAATCACGATAGACTCAATCATCGACACCTAACCAGTCTAAGTCTCACCATAGACCAAGAGTAACATCCTAAATCACACTCTCAAGGACACCCTAGCCTTAGACATGAATAGATGCTCAAGTTACTCTCTATAGCACTCTCAAGATCTTCAAATCTCTTCCTAATGCTCCTCTCTTTTCCTCTTGGCTCTCTACTGATGCTCCCAGCTATCCAATAGGCCAAGAGAGGTCTCCAAGACCCCAGCAACAACCTTATATAGGCTTCCAACCTCAAACTAGCCGTTGCTTCATGAAATCAGCTTTCTTGACATACAGACCATACAGCCCGGTCACTGCCTGACCGGACTGTCCGGTCACTCCTAGACGGCTCCTCCAGAACCATTGCTTCTTTGTCCCTTGCTGATCTCTGCACTGATCGGACCATCCGGTCTTTTCAAACCTCGCTCATTCTAGAGAGCGTCCAAAATTGCTCCTCTCTGTTTCTGCTCCCATCCATACAGACCGGACTGTCCGGTCTCTATGGGCCTTCATGCAACAAATTCCTTGTAGTCCACCTCTCTGATCCTCTGATGACCATACAGTCCGGTCTTTCCACACCCTTCTGTCCGGTCACTCTATCTAGAAGTTGAAACTCATCGTCCTTGCTTGACTTTGTTTCCTAGCTTCTTCCAGCAGCTCATTGGCTTCTCCACTGTCACCTAGTGGCTGTGATTTTACTGAGCATCTACGCACATCACCGACTAGCATGACCTAAGAGACATGACCTAGACTCCCTTGATAGTCTGGTTTTTCCTATAAACTCAAGCCCTAACAACTAGACAAAGTGTTCCAAACACTTGTTTCTAGCTTGTCCTTAGTCATGATCCATCTCCATTAACCCTTGGACTCCATCAAGCTCATCAAGCCTCCATGCTTATGGTCATTATCATCAACAGTCAAGGCAACCATCATCAATAAGATTTATAGTAGAGTTAGAGATGATTTCTGCATAGACAACACTCATATAGATATTAGCCCATAATTTCATAGTTGTCATTAATTACTAAAACATCCATACCTCGGGGATCCAATCATCAATGATCATGAAGCTTACACCTCTAGCGCAAGCAAAGCTAGCGGTGTGACCCTCCCCTCCCCTGTTCCCCTCCAGTGTGAGCGAGGCAGGTGACGCAGCCCTCCCCTTCTCTGCTCCCCTCCAATATGAGTGAGCCAGCCTCCTCCTCTTTCGATGACAGCAGATCCGACCCCGCTGCCTCCTCTCCTGTCGACGGCGAATTCGGCCTCGCCCCCTCCTCACCCGTTGATGACGTATCCGGCGGCACGAGACAGTGGATATAGCCATGACGGTTGGAGTGTTTTTTTATTTTTTTTTATTCATTTGTAGCGGCGGGTGGAGATGCCAACCACCGCACAGTTTTAATTTTTTTTACGGCGGTTCATTTGAACTACTTTGTACCCGCCACCATAAATCTTGATTTGTAGCTATGGAAGCATAGTGGCGTATCTGATACCCACCGCTATAGTGCTTTTTGGCCTTGCGCTATAGTGGTCTCTTGTTGTAGTGTATTCTGGAGGAAGTAAATTCTGATCCCGTTGTTTCATTGTTGATATAAGGGTTAATCCCTTCAATGCCATTGAAAACTTCTCCGAACCCTTGAACGTCATCGCAAAAACTTTATTCCCCTTAATGTCAGTCTTCTTAAACTTTTTCTCTGTCAATGCCATTAGCGTTTATTTTACAACAACAAAAGATTAACAGAGCAACAAAAAGACCCTTTTGCCCCTCGTCTTCAACGCCGCGGAGCCCTGGCGCGGTGCGGCTACACTCCCGCTGGACAGCGCGGGTGCCTTCCTTGACCTCTTACTCGCCTTGGCGTTCCTCTGCTTCGTCGTGCTCGCCTCCGCGGTGGCCCGCGCCCTCGACCTCCTCGGCATCTCAATCCCCCGCACCTGCGCGTGGCCCCACCTCCCCTGCCTCCACCACATCCACGCCACCCTTCGCTCCTGATTCCCCTTCGACGAGGACCAGAGGGAGGAGGAGGCTGTTGCGGCCAACAGGGATGGGGATCTGTGGCGGAAGCTGGAAGAGGCCCGTGCGGAGATGCGACGGGAGCTGGCGAAGGAGCGGAGCGCGTCCGTGTCTGCGGTGGAGGAGGCCATGGCCATGATCCTGCGCCTGCAGAAGGAGAAGTCAGTGTCGCCGGAAGCGGAGTGCTTTCCACGAGGACGAGCTCGAGGAGCTCCGAGACATCGTGCTTCTCCGAGAGCAGGACATGCGCGCTACGCAAGGATGTGGATTCCTACTGCTCAAGGTTGAAGACGAGGGGCAAAATGGTCTTTTTGTTGCTTTGTTAACCTTTTATTGTTATAAAATAAACGGTAATGACATTGATAGAAAAAAAAAGTTTAAAAAAACTGACACTAAAGAGATTAAGTGGTGGCGTTCACGAAATTGAAGAAGTTTTCAATAACACTGAAGAAATTAACCCGAAAACCCTATAAATCTAGAAGTACTCCATGAGAAGCCGACCAAAGGCTATCAGGTCAGGTGTGTGCCAAATATAATTGAGGAAGAACGAATGAGCATAGAAAATGTGCCCCAGCACTGCGCCAAAGGACAGCGCAAACGATTTTATAAACCTGCTTTCAAAATCAGCCAGTCTCGATCAGGTGATGGATGGCCCCAAACTGATTGCGATTTCCAACAAACACACACAATATTCCACCGAAAGAAAACAAAAGGGAACAAACAAACATTCCCCTCACCGGTCGAGCCCGAACAGCAAGGAAACAAAGAACAAGTGACCGACATTCCCCTCGGAATCCGTGCCGCTCATCCGCGGCAGCATATTGTATTTTACGCTGCACTTGTTGAGTAAACAAACGGTATCCGTGCATGCAATTTGCAAGGCTAAACAATCTAATCCGCGCGTAAACAAATGGCACGCGTAGGTGCCTGCCCTGCTGCCCGGTCCTCCTCGATCATGTGGCAGCATACCTAATCTTTTCGCAGTATTTTGGCTGTCGATTAGTACTCGCTGGTTTGTATATTGCTTCTCACAGCTAGCCATGCACACTGCCCAAGCTCTGATCTAATCTCTCCCTCTCTGCCTCTCTGAACGAGAGAGAATTATTTGCATCGATCCAGTTGGATTGGAACGCAGAGAGAGAGAGATATATATTAAACTACTCTCTCTCTCTTAATTAAGAAAAGAGTTTAGTTTGATGAGAGAATGTTTTGTAGGATTTGAGTGCAGGAAAGGGTCGCTGCGAGGAAGATCCACCTGTTCTTCACCTACACGCCATTGCTAATTTAGTTGTTTGCATGCTGCTACCTATCTCTCCTTGGCCAGCGTGGAGAGAGAGCGAGAGAAGGGCGGTCCTATTGTATACTCCTGCCCAGTGTGTTGCGTTTGGCAGGCTGCACTGACATTCCCCGGGTCCCATACTGACAGCTCTCTCTCGTGGATGTCGGCCATGCGTCGGTAGAATCTGATCCTCGGAGTATATCGCGTGATTCAGTTTCCGATGACAGATAGTTGGTATTCTTACCCACAAGAAAAGAAAACCATGTTTTTTTTTATTTGTTGAACATTGCGGTAAGGATTGCATCAAAACTGATTACTCCACAAAAATCAAAACTGACGGAGAAAGTTGAATAATCCACTACTTCAACTGTAAGGAATCTTTGCGTTGCATTGCAAATTACATGATGGTAATCAACACGTTAAAAACACATGATTGTGAAAAGAAGCTAAGGTGAAATGACACATTGGCTTCTAGAACGTCTAGCATTTTCACAGCCATGTGTTACGGGTGGTCAAAAGCTTTGGATGTATTCGTTTCCTGCGCACTAAATTTTAGTCCTGTCCTATTGAATATTGGAATATTAATTAGAAGTAATAAATATAGACTAATAATAAAAACCCATTTCATAAGCCCTAGGCTAAATGACGAGACGAATCTATTAAACCTAATTAGGTCATGATTAGACAATATGATGTTGTAGCAAACATCTCGTGATGATTATTTAATTAAGTTTAATATAATCATCTCGCAAATTAGCCTCCAACTAATTAGTTTTATATTTAGTCATCATATATATAGTGTTCGAAAGGATCGATATGACAACACTAAAATTTAGATCTAGAAAATGAACACACCCATGTCTATAATTATAATAAGCGACCTTCACTTCACCAGACATGACATTGTTTTGGCATTAAATGGTTATTATTTCATTTTAACAACCTAAACCTGCTTCCATTTACCTCGTCCAGTTATTACAGCCTACCAAGAAATGAGACGTAATGATGTGTCCAATTGCGCATAATTTTGGATCTTCTTAGGTGACATCAACAACAAGTTAATATGTGTTTTGGGAAAATTTGAATTGAATTATCTGATTCTTCAATAATAGTTTTTTTGTATCTCCACCAATAATTATGTGTAGACCTCTAATAGTTTCAAACAATTATGAATGTTATCTCCAAATAAACAAGTGTATTTTTTGCAAATATTATCATGTGTATTACAGGAACTGTTTATATCTACAAAGTTCGTTGGTATATTATGAATTTCCTTGTTCAAGGATTTCCCATAATAAGTCTGCTTTTGACCAGGCCCCCAAAATCTACTTTGACCAGGCCCCATTTATGCATTGGGTTTCAATAAACAAAAATATTTTAAATAAAATAAATAGTCAAACATTATAAAAATTAATAACAATAATAATTTTAGAATGGAAAGAATATACAAACATCTTTTTTACGAGACAATATGTACAAGCATCTGCATAAATGTGTTTATACATGTATAAAGTCCACTTACTCTCTTCAAGTATGATTGAAGTATGGATAACCTCCTGAACAATTGTTTGGTTTATTTAATCCCCATAATTTGTTAAAATATATCACTTTGCATCTTTAATCAATATTTTAATCCCAATTTGTTGACTCTCAATCTTCACACATGTGGCGTATAATATGACAAAGAAGTAAACGAGCCACATAATCCCATTAGTGTCCATACTCTTGGTGTGTGGTCCTATTCCTCTGTTCTCTCACATGACGGCACAAGAAGTACAGTTAGGCTATATCTTTGAGGAATCGATGACATTATGGTGGCACAGATTGATGAGCGAGAGGAAAGCAGGCTCATCGGTGAGCACGAGCTCCTAACGGTCGAGCGCCTCAAGAGATGTACGGGAATGTACGGAAGCCGAGAGGGCACAAGAACACGGGTACTCACATAAAAAATGGGCTAGGATGGGGTTATGTGTCATGTTAATTCATTTATCATGTCAGACAAGACATGTGTAAGGTTGGAGGGGCAATCTCAACTTAATCCTAATCTATATTAGCAAATCAGGATTGGAATACCAGTTAAAAGTATAAAATGATCTAGTTTAGCTAATAATAGAAGTAAAATAAATTAAACAATAGTTCAAGTATTATCTGAACGTCATCCATACTTGAAGGAAGTAAAGTGGACACTATCCTTTTATACATGTACATAGTGGTACATATAAACAAAGGATGGTGCTAGCAATTTTTTTTTTTTTGCAACATTTCATATACAACAAAACATTTGCACAATTAACACGCTGAAGTTCATGAAGTGGTATCACAATCCAATCCATGCTTTATATACACGTCCCTTGCAGTTGCAGCCGCTCCCTTCCATATGTGTGTTCGGACAACATAGGCGCTGCATGATGCTAGCTAGTACCCTCTCTCTCTCTATCTATCTATCTTTCTTTCTCTCTCTCTCTCCAAGCATCGTCCTGTCCATGCATGCCTGGCTGCCATTGGCCGATTGGTGGCCTCGCTCGAGGTGGACCAATGAGCATGTGCCCCAACTCCCATCCCAACTGATTGGGACACAGAGATTCCAAGGAAACAAGCGTGGCAGGGGCGGGCCAGGGCAAAGGTTCCTACACGTACTCTGCTGTGATGTGAGAGCTGAGACTGATGAGGAGATGGAGAGAGAGAACGAACGCCATCGCTAGGGCGGTGGTGCATATGCGTGGTCCCGTGCGCCATGGCATTGGTCCGTTCTGGCTGCAGCACTTTGGGAGGTGGGTGACCTCCCTCTCCCCATCTCCACCCCCAGTCTAGTCCTGAGCGCTGGCCATGGGCAGCAGCAGTGTTGAAAATCACCGGACACAGTTGATCCCCCACTGTGGCGCAGTACTGTACTGCCACTCGCTGTCAGTTTGGTGCTCGCCATGGACGATGGTCCATCCGTGCCCGTCCATGGACATGCATGAGGCACAGTTAAAAATCTCGACCGGGAGATCACCGTCATGATGACGGCTAATTCGAATCATTTGGGGTCTTGACCATGATGGCCATGGAGGAACTAACCCGCCACATGCAGCGCCTCATGCAGGGCATCATGGCGTGGCAGGAGTGTGGCACAGCTGGGCCATTTTTTTATTTTATTTTTTGATAATTTCAGCTGGGCCATTAAGTCCGAGCTTGGAAGGGCTCGGGGGCTGCTGGGGATTAAGCATGATTAGCAATGACGCGCGCAGCCTGACCTAATCAATTATTAATTATTAATCAGTGAGCCAGCTAATAATGGCGTACGTGGTGGTGAGTGCTAATAAACCCAGGAATAACGGATAGTTACTTTTTCCTGTTCGAATGATCCATGTTGTCTTTGAGTGGAGGCAATCACATCTTCCAATTTTTAATTGATGATCACCTTGAGTGAAGAAAATTGTCTTAACATCATCATCAGTTACAAACCAGAGAGAGTGCAAGAAGTACTAGGTAATCCCTATATAGGCACATACGACAAGTTTCAGTATAGCTGATAATTGTATCCATATGTACAATACATACGTACGTACTACGCTCACACGGTACTAGTAGTCCTCTACTCCCTCTGTTTCAAATTATATGACACTTTATCTTACTTAAGTTTTCTCAAATTATAAGACACCCTCGCATCCTAATGCACCTTTCCCTCTTTCTAATGCATCCTTATTTTTATCTGTCATCTTCTCATTTTCTATGTAACTATCTTTTTCACCTCTCTTTAATTTTTATGACCGAAACTAAAACGTCATATAATTTGAAACGGAGGGAATATCTAGCTTATTGTACTGCTATGTGCTTGTAGCAAAGCATAGGCTTGGGGGCGGTAGTGCAAGTACTGGTCCTTGGTTGTCGACTGTCACCACTATACGCTGAGACTGTTGCGAGCGACGTCTCGGCCGTGCATGCTTGTTTGCTGATGCGCCCATGGTAGATGCTATACCACGACCGGCCTTGCGCTACAGCGCTGGCTGCGGCTGCTGGTGGTGGTGGCTAGCTAGCTAGGGAACGTTGAACAGTACCCACTCCGTCCGTCACATGGCGACGATGTCGTACGTCGCAGTGAGTGAGGAAAAAATGCGTTCGCCGGACGTTTGTGCCGCCACAAAGCGAGTGTCTCAGGAATGTCTGTCTGTCCAGCTGATCCGTCGTCTGTCATGTGATTGTACCCACCAGCTCCGATCCGTGTGCTGTTTTCTTTTTTTTAAAAATAGCGAGTAGTAGTACTAAAACTAAACAATGAAGTAACCTGATCCGTTGTCTCGGTTCGCGTGGCCGCCGTATATAGATGCGTGACGAGGGAATGTATGGGGGGAATATATATATCTATACGGCTAGATATACTAATATGCACGGAATGGAAAGGGATGGAAGGGAGAATTTGATGGACGCGCCATTGGGAAATAGAATACGGCGGCGGCGGGCGCCTCCAGTTGAGACTGAGATCGTTGTCGTCGTCGCGCTGTCCGTTTGGGGCACTCACCACACCGGCTGTTGCTTTCGCTCAGCCGGTCGTCCAATGCGGTCCGTCCCTTGGTTTATTCCTCCCGCTAGCTAGCTCCAGAGAGAGAGAGAGAGAGGGGGGGGGGGACTAAAATAACACCGTGTGTGTACCTCTCTCTGTGGGCTGTGTGTGTGATCCGTTCCTTCAGTAGCACGGTTGGGTTGGGTACGTCTAGCCAACAAGATGAGAGAATCTGTCTGTCCCTCTCTCGGCCGATTTCTATTCTCCTCTCTCTCTCTCTCTCGGGTCCGGTCCCCACCGTCTATCCAATTCTCTCTGCTAGTGGCGAGCAGCTGGTGGTACGTGCAGCGTACGTGGTGCAACGCGCACACGACCATGGGCCGGCCGTGAGCGAGATAGAGGCAGGTGAGTGAGTGAGTGGAGGTGGGTGTGGCAACAATTGGCATCGTCGCTCCGTGGACGCCACTAGCTACCTGCCGGTCGATCATCAGCCCGTCCCAATCCACACGCGGTTTTGACCGATGGAGTGGATGCCGTGGCACGACGATGCGCTATAGCTGCGTCGTCTTCACATGTATTAGTCATAACGGCAATTTCGTCGGCGGCGGCGAGACCCCGGCCGCTTTCGGAGGTCCTCGCTCGTGTCCCTTGCTGCCGGGATTCGTTTTTCTTCGGAGCAAAGACACGGCAGATGCGTATTAGAGCGTCCCCAACAGAGCACCGAGTCAATAAAAATAATAATTTATAGGAAACAGTGAAGAGAGAGAGGACTGCTGGCGCTTAGAGCAAGGTTAATAACATCGCCCATTGCCGCCTATGTCCTTGTGCCACATCATTCAGCGCCTTCACAAAGGTAAGTTAGTATAATGGGTAGGAGATTGAATAACAGTTTATGAGAATATTTAAATGCTTAATATATACATGCAGTGGTCATAAGTTGTGTTTTTTCTTGGTTTTAACGCTTGAGCCGGCGATTGAATACTCGCCTGCACCATTCTCTCTCTTACTCCCTCTCTTCTCCACGTCGGTTATTTGGATGACGAGGCTGACGTTTCGCCAGCCATTATACGTGCTCTTAATCAAGCGCTAGCGCTTGGACAAATTGTCTCAGTGACGCGCGCTCTGTGCATGGCAGCAGCGGGCGGCAAGAGCCAGCAGCCGGCACTGCCTTTGGGCACGCTCTTACGCGCTGGTTGATCTTCACGCCGGTGTCAGCACGCGCGTCGTCGGTCGCTGGTTTGGAGAGACGGGCCACGGACTGCTCGGAGCAGCTCTCCCCGCTAGGTATTGACCGACCGTGATGTAGTTTTACTATCCAAAATACTGACTAGTAGTTTGATCTAATGGTATAGATTTTATAATCTAAAATCGTTATTACTGACCAGTATTTCTCAATTTAGGAGCAATATCGAAAAAATTAAGAGTTGTAGATTTATAGTAATTAGTTTTTATTGTTATAAATAAAGTTACATTAACAATTTAATTAATAATTAATATTTTATATTTTTTGAAGATGAACTGACGTTTTAATGATTTAGTAGACTTAATATTTTATCATAAAAATAAACATAAATTTATTAATTAATAGTATAGTTCTAAATTACCCTTAAACTACTGGCCAGTAGTTTATACACTAAAACTCGTAGCGTGTCAACGGCTGGGCGCGAGAACGAAGATGGTGACGAGCTAGCGAAAAAGCTACGAAACGCGATGGCACGACGACAAACTCCAGGGATTGGCATTCATCATCGTGATGAGGCAGGCAGACCTTAATAATTTGGCATCGATGCGGCGGCATGCATGCCGTAGCGCAGGCGTCGATTCGTACGCGCAATCGCAACGACTCACGTAAATAGACCCCTGCCGGTGCAGGAACGGCAGATAGATGCTGCAACGCCGCATAGCAAGCGCACGCGCGTCCTGGATCGCCTGTTGGTTTCCGGGTTGTCCGCGAGCCCGGTGGCTTTATTCTTCTTCCTCCGGCGATCTATCGAGCAGGAAAACACCGTCCGTCCGTCCGTCCTAGGAGAGTGTGAGAGGACCCTTGATGGCCTTGTCGGCTGCCTCTCCGGGCAGCAGGCACCGAAGAGTGGGAGCTGTAGTAGTGGAACAAATGATTGCCGGTTGGTGGTAATCGATCGTCTCGGGATGCTACACATGCGCGCAGCATCTATCCGTTCAACTATCAGCAGGGACCGCCCGCGCGCGCTTTCTCTATACTACTAGTACACCGCCGCTAAGCAAGCAAGGAAATCTCTCCCCTGTTTCAGGCATTTTCTTATTATGTCGATGGGACGGGACATGTATTAAGCATGTAGTACTAGTGCTGCCAATGCTGAATTATTGTCAATGCTTTGCTTAGTCATGCTGCTCTCAGCCTCATCAGGGAGAGGCAGGCAGGTACCAAAGAGGAGTAGTACTACTTGGGAAGGAAGTCGACAGGACAGTCGTCAAACCGTCAAAGTGGTGTGTAATCCAAGTGAGATCCTGTCGGCCGCGTGGACCATTTTCGTAAAGATAATAATTGACGAAATACTACAACACTCGGAATAATAACGATAAGCAGATATTGCTGTAATGGTGAATTATATTGTGAAACATAAAAACAAAAAAAATTGACTGCCTACTACGTACTGCTTAATTTACCATGCATTTCCAGACTCGAGTGAGCTGAGACACGTTGCTGCTGCTCTGCATGGAAGGAAACACACATGTATATCATGCGCCTTGCGACGACGCCCCTCCCCTGTACGCATACGGCAGAGCACAGCAGCAGCAGGTCAGCAGAGAACAGCGTCGTAGCTACGCCTATATCTCCGTGTAGGCGGATAGGCCAGCAGTTAGTAGAGCTAGTAGCTAGGCCGGCCGTCGCACTCATACTACAGAAAGAGACGATCGAATCTTACTGTTTCGTCAGCGATGGACGGACGGAACCCTGGCCTGGCCGCGTGTTTGTGCGCACGCGTACATACGCCGGTCGTACCGATCGATGGAGCACCAACCACCGCGCGCACAAACAGTGTTTACCGGTACGACTACTCATATCACGTACACAGTCACGTACGGCGGCATCATCAGCAAGCGTACGTGCTGCTGTGTGGATCCTCTCTCCTCCCTCTCATGACTCCATACGAATGAGCAGCAAGACTTCCACGCGACTGTGTGCGGCGCGTCAACAGGAGGAGGAGGACGACACAGCACAGGGAGGGAGAAGATGCTAGTAAGGGACGATAGGAGGAGGAGGGGGGGTCAGAGATGGTTCGGTTGGTTGGTCCCGCGTGTCTCGCTGCATGCATAATGCAGTGCTGTCAGCGACACAACTGGAAGATACCAAACTCACTGTACCGTGCCTGCATGCTGCCGTCCTCTCTCTCTCTCTCTCTCTCTCTCTCCCTTGCGCAGGCAGCATGCAGGACGACGACGGCAGCGAGCGATCGAGGTAGTAGATGGAGAGAGCTCTGCTGCAGGCAGGGGATGCTGCTGATGATCTGAGGATGAACAGCCTTGTGAATTGTGATTATTGCTCGATAGATTGATCGATGCATTGCCGCCTCTCTAGATGAAGGGAGTGAGAGTGAGGTCGCGCGGCTAAGCTAGCCAAGCTGTGCGCCCACATGCGCTGTCGTGCGTGCGTGCCAGAGCCACCTAGCGCGCACCGCCGATCCGAGCCGACCCGACCCACGCGCGCGGCGTGCACCACCACCACCCCAACGGCGCGCGCGCGGGAGTAGGCCTAACGGCCACGAGGACGCGTTCCTTCTCGTTTACACCTCGCATCTTTTTATCTACTACTACTAGCCCATAAAGAAAGAAAGAAAGAAAGACAGCCGCGCGCGCGGTGAAAGCTGAAAGCCGCCGGGGGGCGGTTAATACTCCTACTTAACTAATCTTTTTACCACCATCCCCTTGCAATGATCCGCTGTCACTATCATCGTCCCCGTATAGCAGCGACCGGCCGGACGGTGCTCAGCTAGCTCCGATCAGCACGCTGCAGAGTGGCTCCTCCGGCCCCGCCCGCCGACACGCGGGCCCCGCGCGTCAATCCGCCGACGTGCACCTGTCCTTTTCCCTCCCGGTCCAGTGACCTCGATCGATCGCGATTTCCACTGCGCGCGAGCTCGATCGCGCGTAATTCCGGCCGTCGACTCTGATGATCAGGGCCTTCGTCGCCTCCTCGCAGCAAAAAAAAAAAAATCCACAGACTCTCTAGTAGCTATACTAGTACCGCCTAGTAGCTAGTTTAATTGTGCTCCTACGTTAAGAAAAAGGACGACATGCACAGGAGAAAAAAGAGACAAGGAACCAAGCAAGAGAGAGAGAGAGAAGAAACAAAAACAAAGCGGCTAGCAGCGACAGTGGGGGGAATTGTTCTTCTCGGGCGCCGCGAAATACTTCGTTCGGCCGGGAGGGCCTCGGGATTCCCCAAAACGCGCGCCCACTAGCGTGGATTATTTCTTTTTTTGATTATATCCTGCGCCTAGCTACCTTACCTTAGATCTATCGATGGATGTCCTGCTGCCAGTACGATTTCGCGCTGATGCTGTACACTGTGTTCCGGGACTTGTATCTCACTGTACTGTGTGAGCGAGCGTGTATCGATCGGCGTTAGTTGTGCGTTGTTGTGTTGTGTGGTCCGCGCAAACGGCGGTGTTGTTGTTAGGGCTCATATGCACACACAAAGGACAATTATGTGTTTGTGTTAACATCTATCTGAGAGCGAGTTGACAGCTTTCTAATCAGCGACATGTATGTGTTGGTGATCTGTTAAGCACTGTAGCGGAGCAGCTAGCGGTGTCCATACGTGTAGGACAGGGGGATCAGTAAGTACTGGATCGATCGTGGATGGAACCTAACCATTGTTCGGCCTCAAACAACCACGTACGTACGGCGATTGTGTACTGTGATGTAATGCAAACATCAAGTGTGATCGACGAGAGCCACAGTTCGATTCAGCGGTGATTGAGTAATGTACTCCCGAATAAGTATCTATTCCTTCCTCTACTTTTTGACCCGCCGGCTCCATATCAACGATTCGCTATAGTTGCGTCGCCGCTCCAGCATACCATAGTTTATGTTTCCGGCTGTTTCTTGCCCTACTTGCCGCGCATCTTCGATAGTTTGAGAGGTACACCCTCATCAGCTAATAACTCACGCCGTGTTCATTTCAACATTTTCAGTGATAGGGTATTTGCTTAAGTTTTACACTCATATGTTATACTTGAAGAACATGCTTGTGTATGTAATGTCTACAGATGTTTGTTGGTTGTACCTCCTCAATTCTCAGATTGTTGTCATTAATTCAAATTTGAATGAAAATAGTTCTGATGACAACAAATTAAAAATACAGGGAAAACATGTACAGTGGAGATATCTTCATTTTAGTTCAAATGATGACATGCCATGAACAACATTTAGTTTCATAGATGTATATATTGATGAACTCACCTAATGAAAATACTAGAAATAGAACCCATGGGATAGAATTTACTGCACCCATATATCTTTAACCAGGAAAATAATGACCGAAATGTCCCATGCTAAAATAAAAATAAGTAATCAGAGTCAAATTGTGCATCACTTGACGGACAAATAAACTATTGAACGGATGTGGAGTAGTTTGAGCTATTGTTGCTACAGAAGCGCAACAAGCAAAAAAGAAATTTTCTTTAATAGTTACCGGTTATACCAGTGGTAATTAAACATTACCAATTTCAATAAGCCATATTCTAGAAAAAATCAATTTGTATAATATACTGCGAGTGGAGAAGTCTTATATAGCGACTTTGACCACATTTCCAAATCCCCGCACGCGTATTGCATATCGCATCAAAATTTTGCTAGTTCACAACCCTTTGCTAAGTTTACTAATAGAAAAAATTATATCGCACATCCAGGTGGTGCAGTATCTTTAAGCATTCCCATCAATTAACAAATCTCGTTCATTCCCTCCTCCGAAATCTAACTCGGTAGTGCTCCAGTCAAATACACCCAAGCAATGCAAACCACGTGTATTAAAGCAAGAGGCCAACACACACATACACTAACCACCCCAACATATAACCATACATATATACACCATCTCAGTCGCCCTACCAGTATTATATATACGAGACATACACAATTAATTAAATTAGTAGCCTGGTTATTAATAAAAGGCTTATCACTTGGGTGAGCCGTGACCGCGTGGTGCCCTTGTTCGTCCGCCGGAGACGTCGTCCATCGTCGGCTATAAAACTAGGTTAAGCTGCGTGCAGCCCCTTCTGATCTCTCCCCCCCCCCCCCCCCCCCCCCTGTTCACCTCATTCTCGTCTCCGCGGCGCTTCGAGGAGCCAAGTGATCTCCATCCGCGGTGTGCTTATTAGTGCGCTAGTATCGCCATCAGCGCTCAATAATACCGGACGCCTCCGGTTTGTTTTGTAGCTCTTGGCAGGGAACCTTCCCCCCTGAAAACCCCACCCACCCCTTCCCTCTCCATCCTCTCTTCTCCACGCTTCTTCTTTCCTCTTGCTCCTTCCACACGCCCATCCCCCCCCCCCCCTCTCTCGTCTCTACACACACACATACCATACAGATCACCAGCGCGTGGGCTAGCTTGATTGAGCCCCTTAATTTGTTGACGACCGACCGATTTCTGTCTCGGTCGTTTGAGATTCAGCTGCGTGCTTCGATCTGAGCGGTTGCCGAGTCGATCAAGAAAATTGTTATGGCTGGCGCGGGGGGTGGCGCGGCGACGGCGGTGCAGCAGCCGTCGGCGGCAGCGGCCGGCGGGAGGACCGGCGGCGCTGCGGGTTCGGCGCCGGACCCGCGTGCCGAGGCTCTTCGGTGCCCGCGCTGCGACTCGGCCAACACCAAGTTCTGCTACTACAACAACTACTCGCTCTCCCAGCCCCGCCACTTCTGCAAGGCCTGCAAGCGCTACTGGACCCGCGGCGGCACGCTCCGCAACGTCCCCGTCGGCGGCGGGTGCCGCAAGAACAAGCGCTCCAGGACCAACAGCGCCGCCGCCGCCGCCGCCGCGGGGAGGACCGGAGGCGCCTCCGCCGCGGGAGCGTCGGCGGCCGCCACGTCATCGTCGGCGCTGTCGCTGCCGGTTGGAGTGGGAGGGACCTCGGCGACGACGATGCAGTCGCTGACGTCAGCGCTGGGGCTGTCTGGTGGCGCATCGCTGGCGTCGCTGCTCCTCAGCGGCGGCGGCGACCACCACCTGGGGCTGTTCCAGGCGGCCATGCAGTCGGTGGTGTCCGACACCACCTACGAGATGCAGCAGCAGCATCAGCATCAGGCGCATCATCAGGTGGACCACCTGCTCGGGCTCGGCTACGGCGGCTCGGGCGCGCAGATCCAGCTCAAGCCGTGGACGACGATGCAGCAGCAGCAGGACGCGGCGGGGGGGATCATGGACTCCTTCTACGCGCCGCTGCTGTCCGGCTCCCTCGTGCCGGGGCTCGAGGAGCTGCACGTCAAGGCGGAGGCCGCCGGCGCTGGTGGTGACCACCACCAGTCCAACAAGCAGGCAGCTGCCGGCGGGGAGCAGAACAACAACGGCTGGGACCAGCTGTCGTCCACGCCGTCGTCGTCCAACATCGACGCCAACATCATCGCGTCCGACGCGCTCATGGCCGCCGCGGCAGCGTCCATGGCCCCCGCAGCGGTTAGTTCCGCCTCCACGGCGGCGCCCTCGTCGTTCATGTACTGGGGCAACGGCGGCGGCATTGGCGGCGCGGCGGGGGCGTGGCCGGACCTCGCCAACTGCGGATCATCCATCGCCACGCTCTTCTAGCCAGCTGCTGCCTCAGCTCTTGTTAACTTTATTTTTTCCACCTTGATTTTCTCTGCTTCATTTTTTTTCTTGACTAAAATAACATGTAATTTGCGGGCTGGGGGGAAAGCTGAGATGAGAGAGAGAGCACTGTGGACGAATCAAGAGCAATCGTCTCACCTCATCATCAGAGGGCATCACAAAAATTAGAGGAATCAAACAATGATCCAACATTTCCAGATCGAACACAGATTTTTCTTCGTCAATTCGACCGAGGATCAAGATATGATGATGGATATCACGCATGGTTTTTGAAGATGGAGGCCGGAGGAGAAGATCATGAGACCAAGAAGGGAAGCAACCAAGAAGCCAAGAAGTGTGTAAGTCCAGTGCTGCCACTTCATACTACACTTCATTTGCTACTTCTTGGCAAGCTTCGTTCTCCTTCGTTCCTTGAGTGTTTTGTACATAGGGCATATGGTGTTGGGATACAAATATAGCTATAGAGCTAGCCCATGAGAGCTGCAGCTACCATGGTGGTGCAAGCCATGCATGAGCCCCTCTCTCTCTCTCTCTCATCTCGGCATTTTAATCATCAGTGTGTGTTTAATTGGTTACTCTCTCTCTACCATATGGATTTGGGAGACGAACTCTCTAGATGTAAAAGTTGATACTAGTACTTTCTCTACCCCCTTCGCAGCTGGATTAGAGAACTGTTTTTGAGTTCTCCATGCATTAGAGTTGTTCAAGGGTTGTTGTTCATCGACTTCTTTAATTTCTTCCTTTCTTCTTCTAGAGTGATGGATTTTTCTTTCTTTTGGGGGCTTTGTTCAAACTTTGCTTGTATGCGATGAAATTATGATGACTTTATGAGTTATGAGAAATTTAAAACATCTGCAGTTCTCATGATGGTACATCATAGATGTGCTACACTTCTCTGCTCAGCAGTGGTACCACCGCCACTACTGCATGCTGTGCTCTAGTTACTTCACCACTTTTAGTGCATGGACGATGGCTGTCTTGCTTTTGTGTGATGCGTGGCAGCTTTATCGTTTCTCTCATTTTCATGTGCGGGTCGTGAGTGCATCATCGATCCCGTCTTTGAATTCCGTGCTCTCCCTCTCTTTTATTTTCCCCCCACAAGATCATAGGATTCCAGTGGCAGTGCGAGCGCTCAAGTTAGCGCTAGTTATCATGTTTGTGTGATCACAGAATCTTTCGTGCTGCTGTACAGAGACAAAAAAAAAATATGGCTGCTGCGCTTGTTCTCACCTGCGTGTCACGTAGTAAACCTGAGCTGCATTTTGATGCTATTCGCCTATGTATTTCTCATTGTACTGCTAAATATCACGAGCATCACAAAAAATGAGAAAATGACCTGCAGCCTGAAATGGGGTAGACTGAGTTGTGCATAGATGTGCGACGTTTTCACTCTAGAAGTGATTCCAAATTTTTATTTGCCATTATCTTTCCATTTCATACCCCTTCACAAACCTTTTTTCTTTTTTTAGCAACATTTATATTCTTTCCTTGTGTCCTTTGTAGCTTCATTACCAATTTGGCTAGTGTTCTCAGACAATGAATTTGCTAGGTAGAAAACAAGGTGTAAATGGAAATTCGATGTTGACATATTTCCACCTTCACAGAAATAAACTCCACATAAAAAAAAACGCTGATGAATTGATGATGAACTGCTTTTTTTTTTTGCCACTCGTTACTTCAATCTAGAATAGATAGGGTTCCCCTTCGTTGATTCACTAGATAGTCTCTGTTTCATGGCTGGGATTTTAGCATTCCGAAAGCTTACTGATGTTTATCAACGAGATTATGGTCAGTACGTAGTTTCTTCAAAATAAATATTGGAACACACAAATATCAATTGTAGAATAAATACCTTTGATGTGTAGTACTATAGAAGTTTAGGTGTGGCTACCTACAAATGGGCCGGGAACAAACACTGCTGTGATATCTCTATAAATCTTTGTGTCAGAATCTCCCTTGCTTATCAGCCAAACATATAATAATCATAATAACCTTTTTAATGTTCATAGGTCTTTTCCCCAATTTCTCATGGATAGGTACCTGTCTCTGCTGGCGGCTTATTCCCTTTTGCATTCCTTATGAAGCAAAAGTAATGATTACTATTTTTCTGTTATTACAACCCCGAAACATATGTTAATAAATAGACAATGTTGCAAACTTGGCAAAGTAAAATCAATAGCGCGAGAAAGTATACTGATCCTTAGATATGTTGTGCTATATATATAGGGCTATTTCTACTTGTCTAAATAAATAAGGAAGAATATTTTGATGTACACTACGGGACAATCGATGTTTGCTGAGTGTCTTACTCTTTGTCGAGTGTTTTTTTTCGAGTACTCGATAAATTTTATCTTTGCTGAGTGTCTTATAAAAAAACACTATACCGGCTATCTTAACTAAGTAATATATATACATCATGCTTGAATAATATTTTCACTATACCGGCTATCTTAACTAAGTAATTTCTGGCATGCATTAATTACATTTTTCTCAGGCTATACATATTTGATGCATAAATAAGAATGCTGTGCACGTATGCCTTTTTTTCTTCGAGTTGTTAAACATATTTGACAAAATTGCAGCTATACCAACTTAAATAAAAATATTACATTACTGTGGATAACAACTGTGAAGTGCATCTTATGCACAGTAGTGAGATCTTCAAATTGTTACAGGTTCTTAAAGGGCAATACACAGTTTCACGTCCTGCATGCCCACTCAGGTAGCTTGAGGAACCGTGCTACTGTATTGGAGGCTTTTACTGGTAGGACTGCAAAGACAAATAAAAGTAAAACAGTAGATCCATTTAATATTTCTGCTATGGCATTCATGGACCTACGAATTATCGCCATATCTTTCCCTACTACAGTATAGGATAAAAACTTCTCAGCGTATTCATTATTGCATTGTCGACCACTTTGTATAGTTGATTTCTATCTATGATGTAGAAATAAGTTGAAAATATCTCAGAATTTTCTCTTAATATTTTGTTTCTAAGAAGCTTATAAGAAGCATACATATGTCAACCTTGACTGCAACAATCTGAAGAAAACAAAATAACATTGCAAAGTCGTATAGCCTTTATTAGCTAGTACAATAGTATACTAGAAGTAGAATGTATCTATTCTTTCAACTTTATATAGTCTCTGCTCTTTCGTTTTACATTTGCATGGTCTGCGTGTAATGGACTTATATTCATTTAAGCGTGGTATGCGGAGTGCAAATTCTCAGCTTAGCTTATAGAGAATTACTAGAGATCCCTAAAAGTTCGAATCTTCGCATGCATAACTAAGACGAGACCTGATTCAGTGAACCGCCTAGCCTGAGTCTTCCCAATTTTCCTTTCCTAATTTTCGTTTGACAAACAAGAATTAATAATACAAGGGATGGCTCCAATATAAATGAGTATGAGAGTGGGATACAGATTTAACAACTAAATACTAGTACTTCATATCAACGGTCAAGTTTTTTCAGTCGCCTTAATACAAACGTAATGTTTTTGTAGTTGACCTGCGATATCATGAAAAGTAGGAATTACAGTGTAGTAAACCGTAGTGCCTCTAATATACAACTTCTTATACATGCTCAATTCACTTACATATGCAAAACGTAACATATTGAGCACAAGATGATGATCATTTCATTCTATGCGTCATCTTTTTTTTTTCTGACACTCCCGTGTTTTCTTTCTTGTCACATACAGCTAATTGTGCTTTTTACTTTTGAAGAGTAGCATTCTATGTGACTATCTTGTCAGATTATGATGGTCTGAATGAATAGAATAGAGAACATTTAAGGACAAATAAATATTTCCACTCGACGAAATGTACAACTACCTTTTCTTCTTAACTTTTAATAAGGTTAGTCTCAATGCATTCTTTTATTACACTATTTTTAATACAAAGTTTTAGATAAGTAAGACAACATCTTTTCATTAGGATGAAAGGTCTCTGACATAAGATGAAAGTTTTTCTTCTCTTTTTTCATAACTAACTTGCTAATATCAGTAAAAAATGCATAAGTGGCATACTCCCTCCGTCCCAAAATAATTGACATTTTAGCCATCTTCAGTTTTTTTCAAAGTAATTGGTATTCTCACTTCTCGATATAACTTTCTCTTTTCTCAATACATCTTTATCTCTATCTCTTTCCTTCTCGTTTTCTATGCACCTACCTTTTAATATACTTCTTCTTAATCCCTATACCGGATTCTAAAATATCAAATAAATTAATAGGACAGAGGGAGTAGCATTTAATTCTTATGAAAGATTCCATTAAGACTGGCGTAATCCGAATAAAGCTGGACAGAGTATGTACTCTTATCAGCCTTTTATGCCATTGATATTATTGTTTTTTTTTCAGTACATGCACACACACAAAAAAATGTACTAATACTTAAATTTGTTCTGAACAAATGTCCTCAGTATCAATCACCGGGCACTGTTTGAAAATCTTGGCACATCGACTGAATGGGCAATTAAATTTCGTGAACAGTAATAGTACCCAGTACAGTACGTACTGAATGACAAGGATATCATTTAGCCATCAGAATCAGGGCACATAAATACATAATGCACACATACACTGCGACAC
Organism: Eleusine indica; assembly: GCA_030378355.1. Classification (NCBI taxonomy): domain Eukaryota; kingdom Viridiplantae; phylum Streptophyta; class Magnoliopsida; order Poales; family Poaceae; genus Eleusine; species Eleusine indica. The sequence continues at coordinate 36,773,608 of CM059500.1, forward strand.
AGGCACACAGGGAATGCCATAAAGGATGCGGCCGCATGCAGAAAAGTGGTGTGATTTGTTGATCGGCGCATGGAAGACGGTGAAGCAACGCAATCCTCGCGGCGTACGGCGGAATGATTGTGGCTCTGAATCGGAGGGACGGTGGTGAGTAGTGAGTGACTTGACATGGTTGGTCGTATCTCTCGTTTAGGCCGTGTCAGTGTGGAACTACTGGAACGAACGTACTACCATCAGCCACACCGCTGCAACTGTTGCAAGTTCCACCGAGGTGTCTGTGTATCGGCCGGCAGACTAAGATTCTGTAGGTGCGTTATGGGTCACTGACATGTGGACCAAGGACCTTCTGATCCGCACGTTAGCGGCGCATAATCAGCATCTTTCTTTATTTTCACGCTACAACGTTCACGGCAAAGCACTTCACTTAAAAGCTCTCATTGTTTACTCCTTTGTTCTTGAAATGATGGCGTTTCAAACAACCAAAATAGCCTGCAACCATTTTTTTTAACCCTAAACGTCAATATTACCAGACCCGAGGAAGTACTACTATGGAAGAGAAACAAACAGACACAAGTCAAGCCCACGAATCAGGAGCAAACCAAAAGGATATTTTTGCTGTTATTGTGACGAATATAGTTTTTTTTCTCAGAAAAAATTCCAGAGTATCCGATTCCCTGCATCAGCAGACCATAGCCATACCAACTCTCCTGTGCAATCTTCCGTTCATCTTGCTCGTGGTTGGCGCCGGCCACTGAGCTGTGGCTGCCTAGCTAGCCCAGACAGTGCGTCTGCTAGCTGCCGGTGAATCAGCTAGTAGTAGCTCACTGCTGCTGCGATGCTGCCAGAAAATGAAGAAGAAAAACTCGGCAGAGATCCGTTCCCTGCTCGCGTTTTACTGCCACGATCGAGCCGAGCCCTTTTTCTTGCCGCGAATGATGGGAGTTGGGAATGGCTCGGGAAATGGGCGCCGCAGCTTCCTCTGGGATGGTGGGCCCCACTGCACGGCCGGCATGCATGCACCTATCTCTGTGTGCTGATGAGAGTCGCAGAAGACGGACGCCTTTGTACGGCAGCTACCCTGCCTGCTCTGTCTTCAGGCGTGCAGGCAGCGGCTGTCTCCAACGTGACAGAGTCCGACCCAACCCATTTACACAACCAGGGCCAAACAAACGGTAAAATTGAAACTTGAATCGCCCGGGCAGTCCACCGTTTGTGGTTAATAAAGCTGTCCTTATGCTGGGGATTGTAGCGCTGCAGCCACTAAGTTCTTAGCTAGACCGAGCAGTGTCTGCCCTATCTAACAGTAAAATCCTGTTTGGATCCAGCTCGGATTTTTAAAATCTAATTTTTGTTTTAAAATTTTAGAATCCAGATTCTAAATAAAATCTTGTTAGTGGTGTTTGAATACCGATCAGATTCTTAAAATCTAAAGGATAATGAGTCTTTTGATATATAAAAATTTAACTCTAATTAGATATTAATCAGATTATAACATTCTTATCTAAAGTTCTAAATTTTAAAATCTGATAAAAATAATCATCACGAATTCTAAAATCTAGATTTTTAAAATCTCAGTGGATCAAGACCTAAGTCAGGTCCATTGAACTTTCCTATTGCCGGGGAAATTTCACATCCTCCTGTTGTAGCGATGCTTTTGACTTTGCACACCCCGCGTAATGATTCTAGTTTGACAACTAATTTTTTGATTATGTCATTTTACTATTACCAAATAAAAGGGTTATAGTATTATAAGAAATGGATGGTCAAACTTCACATCTTCTGACCTTTTCAAATCAAAATGTCTCACATTGATTGGCTTCTACAGCTAGCTAAGTAGTACGACATCCGTAAGAACAAAGATGTAATTATAATAAAAGCATCTTGAATGCATACAGATGGACGAAACGTCCTGAGAGCCTTAACTTATATTCTCTAGATGTGTAATCAATATGGGCATATGACGTTTCTTTTCTCTACTAGTGAGGTAGAGACGTAGAGTACTAGTTTTATGCTCTCGTTCTTATTGTGGAAATTCCAGAACCATAACGATGGTCTCTTCCGACCACTTATTCATATTTTTGCGCATCAACGAGAAACACACATACTCTCTCCGTTTCAAAATATTTGATACTTTAGCTAATTTTATTTATTCTAAAATATTTGTTATTCTCATTTTTTAATGTATCTCTATTTCTATCTCTTTTCTACTTGTTTTCTATGTACCTATTTTTTACATCTCTTTTTAATTTCTATGTTCAGAGTTAAAACGTTAATTTTTTAGAACGGAGAGAGTACTAATTAATATCCAAACGTATCTATATAAAGAACCTCGTACGCAGAGCTAAAACGTTAATTTTTTAGAACGGAGGAATATCCAAACGTATCTATATAAAGAACTGCTCAGCTGGGCGACAAGAAACAAGATATGGTGGTGCATCGGTTCTCAGAACAAGGAGTGGAGACGAAGTTGTCTGGATGGGTGGAGTCTGCTAGTGGGCGGGTTTATTTTTTTCTAGTCCTCACTCATAGTAGCTAATGTAGGAGCTTCGTATTATTGATTCTGGGGCAATGAGATGACATCCGTCCGTGAAAATTTCTCACCAAATTCTACATGTCTGAAGCGGAGCAGCAAGTCAGTAACCCCTGATAAGCATCTTTAATGATTGCTTCTTAGCTGTCTCTTAAAATTGTTTATTAAAAAAAAAAAGAAAAAAGACAGCTAACTCTTACTCAAGAGGTAACTTCTAAAAAAAATAAGAAACTTAAATATGGATTTCACTCCTGCTCAATTCTTTATAAAAGCTAGCTGTTAGCTCTTAGCTAACTCTATCATTGAAAAAGTTTGAGCTCGTATCAGTAAGTCCACTGCGTAATAACTTCGGTCAAAATACGGAGATCGGATAAAGTGGCAGGCAGGCAGGCATTTTCTTCTTCAAGCACGAGGAAGCAGCAAGGGTACTGGTTTCATGGGCGCCATGTACCCCACAGGTTCCTCCCCCATTCAACAGTGGGCCACACGTGTCCTCGTCGCACGTGTCCCTCGCGTACGAGTATACCTTCGCTTGCTTTGAGCAAAACTGGGCCCAAAGGAATGTCTTTGCTACAAAATTGAGTGATCCGCCTCCACTCAAAGAAAAAAAAAGGATTAGCCACCCTAATTGCCCATCAATCACTCCTGATTGTTTAACTAATTGTCATTCCAGGATGGTCAGGAGCACGGGTCATCATCATCCACTTACAAAGGTAAATGGAACATGGACGAGAAGAAACACCTGTCCTCTCTACATTAACCAAATAAAATAATGAAAAACATTAAGAATAATCACAGGCACGTCGTCCCGGGTATCCGACACATCAATCCCCACGACCTCGACGCAGGTCGGTGTCACTCTTCCACTAGAACCGGTCGCACTCAGGCCTCGTGTTTCCCGGAGATTCGTTCGCCTGACGCCGTCACCCATCCCTGATTCGGTTCGATCCGCCCGTCCGCCTCACCGGTTGCGATCAGCAGCATCGCGCCTCACGAACGTATCGACACGCGAAACTTGCCAACACATTAGGTGCGCGACAACTATGCGCTCCTCTTCATCAGGCACCACCAGACCTGCTGCAACCTGCAAGAGACCACTGGCACAGGCATATAGTATTATGTCTGTATAAGTAAATGTCCGATTAAGCACGCGTACTAATCGGTATTTAAGAGATTGGATCTGCAGCAGGTATACGGCGGTGCAGAAGGCCGATCATGACCCTGATTGGTGCAGCTGGTGCAATTGATATCAGTGTCTGCTCATCCGTCTCAGCACAAGCAGACAAGCAAAAACCACCAGGCAGGTCGAAGCAGGGTGGTATGTACATGGAGGATTGTCCACAAAACAGTATACAGAAATCTGGACTGGGGGATGGGGGTTCATGTTAGATTAGATCATATTTCCGCAAAACGGTGTATGCTTTGATTGACTTTCGGTAAACAGCAGTCTTGTTTGTTAGTGTTGATTCTATCAAAACAAGAAGCTTTAAACACATCCCGCACCTCAGTATCTACAGCCGCAAGTTAGTTTCCGGAACCATCAGAGGGAAAACAGGTGCAGTGAACTCTACACCATGTATTGCATCGACACCTGCATCAGCCTTGTGTGGGGTATACTCAGTGTGGCAATGCCCCTCCTGCAGTTCTTCCTCAAGAATGCGTAGAAGTAGTTGATCACTAGCTTCTTGACAAAGAATGACTCCTTTCGAGCCCTAATATCACCGTGTCCTAGAAGGTACACCACGCCAGACTCCTTGGCCTTGTGGACAAAAGAGAGCTCGTTGTCTAGACTTCGCCCCCCATCTGTTGCCTCATCCAGAGATCCAAATGACAAACTTGATCCCAGGGCTGAGTTATTAATACTACCAGACTCGGCAAGAAGTGGAACGCCAACAGAATAGACGATACCATTAGGACCAACCAGAACTCTAGATGATGAACCAGACACAATCTCCTCTTCAGAATCTGTGTCCTCGTTATGATCACTCTCTAGGGAGCGCTCCTGAGCTTCTCGGCGTATGAATTTCTCAAGGCTTTCAATCAGGAGCTGTTCAAATGCTTGGGGGTTCTCCTTGCGCACATCCTTGTACCCATACCTGCAACCACGAATGATCAACATTCAAGAGGATATAATCCATATAAAGTTACTACACAGGACATTATTTTAATAGATTACAAGCTGAACCTGAACTTCACAGCAGGATAACAGTGCAAGCAAAGATCAGCAGATAAAACTCACAAGTTAAAAGTTTGACACAACAGCCATAAATCAAATAGTGCCAGCAATCAGAAGAAATGAATTTTGTTATGTAAACCTAACCCAACATTTCACAACTTTATGAGGGCAGTAACAGTTGCACACTCCCAACTGAGGACTTGTCTTGTGGCCCCAGCCTACAGATAACAAAGCTTGCAGAATAGTCCCTCGAGTTACAAACAAAGTTGTTATTGAGTAGACTCAATCCAGGTAGCCTTTACATAAAACACAAGCATAGAGTGGATGTAGTATCAAACATAAGAAGATGTATTAAGGAGATGCCCAAGTTTCAATGAAGCATGGCAAGAAACTTCAAAGCCAACATAGCATCATCCTGAGAGGCAACACATTTTAATTTATTTTTAGAAACAGAAAAATAAAGTTTATACCTCGCAATGCAGCGAAACATATGGTAGTTCTTTGGGCAGACTCGACGAAACAGGAACCTTTCACTCTGAGGGACAACAGGAACTGGGACATATTTGATGCAGACAAAAATGATCATTGAATGAATTGCTGGTAGTGTTGTAAGAAAGTGACCAAAAATTGCAGGGACCCCCCTGACCAGCTCATTGTATAGCAATCCAATCCCAGGTGCTCTAACAGTACCAAGATTGCAGCCTAGTTGCATCAACAAATCCATTGAAAGTTTTTCCTTCACCTCAGTTTCATACTTCAACTTGGTTCCATAGTTCCATACGTACATTACCAAATACAGTACAGCTGCAAATACCAAAAGAACCCAACTTCCATCTGCTACACTTCCCAAAACCGAGGAAAAGAAAAGTAACTCCAGCCCTAAGAAGAGGGTGAGGAAGCATAGAACGACAACAATGTTGACCTGCCATATCAGAAGCATTATAATGGTCACCAGGACAGTAGTCATCATCATGACCCCAAGTTCAGCAATGCCTGTAATCAAGATGACTCATTAGAAATTGGAACTCAGGTGCAGGTTGATGCCTGTAACAAGCTGATGCTTGAATGCAGGAGGTTGTTGTATATTAAAATCATTGGAACCTAGGTGCAGGTTTTAAACAGGATGCCCATGTCCAGGAGACTCATCCAAAAAAATCCCAATATTATGTGGAATCAAACAAAAGAAAGAAGAAGACTTTGAATAGAAAGATAGAGAAGAACATGAAATAAATAAATAAATAAATAACTATTTTTATCTACCATTTTATCCCTTATAAGGCTAAGTTCCTATGAACATATTTGAATTAACTCAAATTCTTAAACTTCTTCATTTCTTTACACATTAGTTTAAATTATGAGATCAACTCTATACCATGACATAGGATCGTAGAAAGCTAAGGCTTCTAGATCAGTAAAGATGAGGAATTTTTTACACAGGCAGGGATACTGTATTGCAGAGAAAGGAAATCACTGTGAATGCACTGCCAGTCTTGTTTACGGCTCATATCACGTACCATATGCATTGCCGATCTCGTTTATGCTCCCAAATACCGTAACAAATGCCAGACAAGAAACTAGCAAAAACCAGTTCATAACAGGTATGTATATTTGACCCATGAACTTTCTAGAGGTGTGAATAATTTTCAGCCGTGGAAAGCAGCCAAGAGCTATTGCCTGCTTTATGGTTGAGAATATGGCAGTTGTCATTGCACGACTAGCAATTAGTGCAGCCAGAAGAGCTATGAATACCACTGGCCAAAATGCCTGACCTGCAACATGGTGAAAATCTATCAAAAAGGACTTGCAACAACTAGTAAAATGAAGTTTGCATTGTATTAACATTTTTTTTTTGTTTCAGCATAGTGAGATATACATAGCAATTAGACAGACCAGTTTGCCTTACTTGGGATAGACAAAAAGAAGACCTGCTGATTTTCAGTTAAGTTTTCCATAAGAAATGCAGCTTGCCCTAGATATCCCAGTAGAAGACATGGAAGAACAAGAAACACAAATGTAAGCTGCAACATATGAGCAACAGTAAGTCACCATCAACTATCTCGATTGGAGCAACATCGAGACCTAAACAATAGTAGTAGGAGAGGGAGGAGGATACCTGAAGAGATTTAACGGAGAAGTAACATAAATCGGCAAACATTGCCTCAGATCCTGAAAATAATCCTCGTGTTATCCTTATATTAGCACTCAGAAGATACTAAAGAGAAATTTTCTTAGATGTCAGTTGCCAATTGAATCCTCGCTGTAAATTTGTACTTTTTGGAACTCTTTGGATGATGTGCTGGGCCATGGGTAAATCATTTGTTTCATGATTTCAACAACAGCAGCAATGGAATGTGCTAATGGATAACCACCTTTTGTTACACATGTTTCCTAGTTTTCAGTTGATTGAAAGCTTTCAATCAATGATTTGTTACTTTGAGTTGTGATTTTTCTTTTGTAGGATTATCTGTATAATAATTATAAACCATTGGATCTAGATCCGATGATTCAAAGCGGTGATAGAAAGTTGCCCAAAACTTTCAGTCAGCTGAAAATTAGCAAGTCCCTTTGTTATAACTGTCATGGCTAGGGGACTATCTATTAAATGTATACAGTCCATCTCCATCGAAGATCAATATAACTTATGAAATATAAAATTATATGTTTCACTTTCTTATTCAAGAGTATATTACAAGCTGTAACAAACAATATGGCCAAAACACACATACCTGTTGCGCATAAAAGACATCCTCCAAGAGACATCCAGGCTTGAGTGGGATTTCTTTCAAAATAATAGTAGATATACACAGGATTGAATGCATGTAATACTTCTGAGCCATATGTCCTGATGTTATAAACTCCTATCCCAGCAAGGCAGCAGAACCATATGAACAAGGCAGGCCCAACAGCAAGACCAACTTTGCTTGTTCCGAACCGTTGCAGACTGAACAAAACAATAAGGAATGCAACAGTTATCATGACCACTTCACCTGCAAAAGCAAACAACAAATTGTGAGCATTGAATATAACTATAGATGCAAACTAGTTCTTTATCAAGAAACTAACAAGTTGGACTCACCCTCATTAACACTAGATATTCCAACCTTCATGCCATTAACAGCTGACATCACTGCAGATATTGACATGAGAAAAAAATGGAGTTATTTCTAGGAGAGGATGAAGACTGGTGTAGCATGACATTTCTAGGAAAACAGAAATACAGATAACCCAACTAGGTGAAGAGCTAAATATATTGACGACGAATGCATTAGAAAGACAAAAACCTGACATTGCCGGGGTGACAACACCATCTGCTATCACCATAGAAGTACCAAATAGAACAAGCATCAAAAGCAATTTCTTTAGCATAGATGACGTCTCAAGACGCTCCTTGATCTTCAAAGACCTCTCAAGTTCTACTGAAGGTACCTTCAAGTGGAAACTTGATATACGAGTATCAGAAGGTAGTTGGTTTGGAAGCAGACTTGCCTTTGCGTTTCTGCATATTAGCGAGTATAAAGCAAATGTCCCACCTACCAAATAATAATAAAATAAATATTAGATACAAAGCTTAAAGAAGGATTTTTTTTCCTAATTTACTTTTAGTACCCCAGCAAATAAAGAGAAATACCTTCTCCATCATCATTTCCCCATAAAACAATCAGAGTATACTTCAGAAACGGTATTAGGATGAGAGTGTATATTACAAGTGAGAGTGCTCCAAGCACATCCTCCTTTGAAGTAATAGGGTATTTGTTGAACATTATATCAAAGGTATATAACGGGCTGGTACCAACATCCCCAAAGACAACGCCTAGCGTCTGAAGAGTCAGCACAATACTCCTGCCTAAGGAAAATTCCTGCAAGGAGAGAACACTCCGGTATCAGAGAGTTAAGACACCTGTGCATGAAAATTGAGATGGAACTTGCAGGCATACTGTGTGTGCATGATGTCTGGTATAGCAAATAATATCATCTGTGCAAATTCAATTAAAATTTGCTACTTCATCAATTTGCCAATGACATCCAATTTTGCAAGGGATTAAACTGGAAATGACATAGCGAATCATGGATGATGAGAGGGAAATAAAGTTGATTCGAGTGAAACTAGTGATAATCCTCATTCACTGGTTCTAGTACGTTAATTTAGACGCACGCCCTCAGTGCATCCCACAACATCTCCTTCACAAGTAATTAGTCCTAAACTGGATTTGGACCTTCAACATCAAACTATAACAATGAGCAGAACCAAAGCCTCCATATCCCAACATCCTTCAACGCATCATTGAGATTCAACCTCTCATTAAAGGCTAATATTATGGTCAGTGCTAAGATGTCGTGACCTCTCAGGAAATGTATTTCAAGGGCTAACCTTGTGCAACATACAAGTAGACTATCATGCACAGGGCTAAAAGAATAATTTGCTTCTCGAATGTTTAAGGGCAACATCAAAGTGGATTGATATTTTAAAACTTAGAACAGCCAAAAATCTGAACAAATCACCCAACAATATGATGCCTTGAAGTTCTTGTAAGGCATCTAACTCGAATAAGAGAAGCAAGCATTTTAATAACATAATCAAACACGCCCCATAACTCTTAAGAGTTGAACCAACTCTGATGCAAGACTAGAGATGGAGCAGTTTGATGATGACGTTGACGAAACTCTTTTGCCATCATTAGAACATTCCATTTAATCATGCATTCATCAAACTAAAATAAAAAGCAGGACAAGGCTGTTTTGAATTGGCAATGCTTGTTAAAGTTACTAAATGGAAAAGCATATCATAAGCATCATATGTATATCCTGCAAATTAATGTGATTCACAATGTACCATGACAAGCAATAAGACCAGAAATGTCATGAACAATGGTGACTCAAGCGGTTCCCACTGGTGTTGGATGAATCGCTGCATCAGACAGGGTCGTCGGATTAATGCTGCCAAGGCCTCACATCAAGCTAAGTTATAGGCCAGAGCTCACACCAAGCACCCTTGATTGTTCATAGTCTCACAGCTCCGAACTAACCAAGTCCCTATTAGCACTACGCCACACGAAGCGAGCAATAGCACACGATCAGAAATAGTAAATCACAAGACATTGGTCGATCGCGAGCGCGTGCCGCGGCCTCGCATAGGCAATACCATAAACACCCCGCACACGAAAATCGAAACACGGTTCGACTAAGAAGCTGGGGGTGTGGTGGGGCGCGAACCTGATGGCGGTACACGCCGGGGACATCGAGCGCCTCCACGTCCAAGGAATCAGCGCGCGGGCCAGTGCGCACGAGGCGCTGGCGCAGCATCTCTTCCTCCTCATAGTCGTCGTCGTCCGAGCCGCCGCCGCGGGAGCCCAACGCAGCCGTGGGGTTGTTGTCGCCGCCGCCGCCGTCATCGTCAGAGCTCTCGATCTCGTCCTCCTCGAAGGCGCCGCCGGAGGCAACCCACCGCATCTCCGCCGACTGGGTCTTCCGCAGCCCCCCACGACCGCCACCGCTACCGGCATCCATCCGGATCGAGGCTAGAGGGGAAAGGCGCGCGCTAGCCGGGTTCTAGTTGTGCCGGGCTCGGGTTGTACGCGGAGAAGGGAAAGGGGAGAGACGAGGCCAGGAGCAGAGACAGAGGCTCTGGCTGGACTCTGAAGAAGAAACGGAACTGCAGCTGTCGATACAGCTCTGCTCCAATATTTTTCTATTTTCCTTTCTTCTTTCTCTTCTTCACAGATATTCATTAGGTTTTATATAGCATAATTAATCTTTTATCCGTTTCATCAACATAGGTGCACGTAGAACGCGGATGAGATATGAATATCTACTCTTTAATTTACAATAGAGACTTTTCCAGCTATCGTTTTACTGACCAAGTCACATACTCTCACTTTAGAGGCCAAGCTGTAAAATATCGTTTCATCAAAACGTGAACGAGGACTTTCTTAGAGTGATCTCCTCTTATTTTCTAACACTTTGTCATCTAAGTATAAATTAGAGTGTTTCTTTCTGCCCCTTATTTTCTAACATTTTACTTGCTTATACGGTATACTTCATTCGTTCTTAAATTGTTATTGTCATTGACTTTTTTTATTTAACTTTGACCATTCGTCTTATTCAAAATATTATTTCAAATATGAAAAATTTTAAATTATATTTTAATTTTTTGATGATAAAACAAACTATGATAATATATGATATTTTTAAAAATAATTTAAATAAAATATTAACTAAAAAATCAACGGCGACAACAATTTAAGAACAAAGAGAGTAAGTACTATCATTTAACCACTATATTGTTTCGTGTTTTTCATTTTTACTTTCGTCCCATCCATGTCCAAGACCTCAGGTTCACTCCTGCAGCAAAATAAAGGGCTATCTATATTGATGTTCAACTCCCTAAGTGGAGGATGAAAATAAAAATTCGTTATATATATACACAATAACCAGCCCGCGCACTATGTAAAATAAAATCATTCAATTACTGCACATTCATAATCATATATAAGTGGTTATCTCTAGTATTGTAGTATTATAGCATAGAATTAATAAAAAAGATGCAAGTAAAATCAAGAGACAAATTTGCAATGATGCTTCAGGTGCGTTGATGTTAAGCCATCCTCCATGGCTCCTTGGAATCTCAGGTTTTAGCATAGTGTCTCTATGTCTCCTCGGTGTGATGCGCGCCTTCGTTGTGCGATCAACCAGGCAGTCATCCCTGAGTAGTAGTGATCGCATGAGACATGAGTATGTAGATCGTCGTGTGTGCTCATCGGCGATACCCTTTTCGCCCTGGTTATAGTGGACCATAGACCGAACACTATGGTCATGGTCCACAGCCCCATGAACCAAGTCCATAGATTTTTCTATACAAATAAATTCAAAAATTTCCAGTAAATGATGTTCCATTTTTTAGCCTATCTTCTTTATTGTAATCAACCCGTAGTACATACTGACTTTGATCTGTTATAATTAAATTTCTGAGATCTTTGATAATTATGTTCTATCAATTGTGCACCTAACCCTGCATAATTCTTGTTGATTCACAATTTAGTCCCTAGAAGTTTTGAAAGACCAAATCTTTTTTATTTACAACTTTGATTTAAACTATTCTTATGTCTACATCTTCGTTTCATCATAATATATGCATTCATAGTACTTTAATAGTTTGTTTTATACATTTGATGTAATAAAAATAAAAAATCTAACATAATTTTTTTTAAAAAAAGTTCACTAATTATTGTATTTTTTTAAAAAATCCATAGCAACGTATGGACAATTTACTATTTTCAGGATGAGATGACAGAAAGGAGTTAGAACATTTAAACTAACTTGAAGCTGGATGAGTTCTTCCATGGTTATATCACTGTATGGGGGGATATAACCCCACAAATTACTAGCACGTAGTTTTTCGTTACTAAATTAGTTGCCCTAACAGCTCAATAAGATATGTATATAATAAAGTAGTGCATCCACACCGTTGCTCGTGTTTCAAAAGTAAAAAAAAAAACGTCGTCCATGTCATTTAGCCATTTATATATATTTATTAAATGCCCTTTTGTTAGCTCTGCTCTGATCCAGAGCCATAGGCTTTGATCAGTACAACCTAAATTCATGCCAAAAGGCAGCTAAACTGTCAGCGACTGAGTTACATGATCGTGGAAATTTTGACACCCGACAACGGTTAAAATCGACTAACATCTTCCCCTTAATACTGATACATTATATATCTTCCCCTTAATACTAGTACGTTATATACCTTCCCCCTACTGATAAACATGACGCCGAGCTCTGATCTATCGAGAGTTGACCCTGTAATCCCACTGGCCAGAGTAGAAGCATCAGTTTTCGAAGAGATCGAGCAGAGGAGACGTCGCCGACCCCGTTGGTTCTACACTTCTACTTGGGCCTGGCGCTTCCCATCAGCCATTCAGCCCATGGGTTGCGAGCGTCCCATCGTACCAGCCCTGCTTCCAAGTTTTAGCCGTGACGTGGCGGCCTGGCAACCAACTGGCGGCCGCGGGCGCCGCCGCCACCGCCGCACCCTGCGTTGGCCCCTGGAAGCTCCAAGCAGGGCCGACGACTGCCATGAAACGAGCCGCGTCCGCCCTCCGGTCCCACCGCGCCGCCTCAAATCCCTCAGTGGCGGCGGCAGAGGCGCTGCTCCGGCCGCCCAGGCCGCCGCGAGGGCAGCACCTGCTCGCGAACGTGCGCGTCCTCGACGACATCGTCCGCCACGCCGGGATCCGCCCTGGCGACGCCGTCGTCGAGGTCGGACCCGGCACGGGCAACCTCACGGTGCGCCTCCTCGCCTCCCCCGCCGCCACCGTCGCCGCCGTGGAGATCGACCCGCGCATGTCCCGCGCCGTCACCGCCCGCTCCGCCGCCCTCGGCCTCGCTCACAAGCTAATGGTAAATACCGAACGTTGATCACCCGCTCGATCAAATGCCTCGAAATAAGTAATTAACCAACCAAAGCTGATCGTCGTCGATCCACCAGGTGATCACCGGCGATGCCATGAGGGTGGAGTTCCCCAAGTTCGACGCCTGCGTGGCCAACATCCCGTACGGCATCTCCTCACCGCTGGTCGCCAAGCTGCTCTTCGGGCCCCACCAATTCCGAACCGCGACGCTGGTCGTGCAGCGGGAGTTTGCGCGGCGACTGGCGGCCGCGCCGGGCGACAGGGAGTTCAACCGCCTGGCGGAGAACGCGCGCCTCGTGGCCGACGTGCGGCTGCTCGCGGACGTGAGCAGGGAGGACTTCGTGCCCGTGCCTGGCGTGGACTCCGCCCTCGTCGAGATCGTCCCGAAGGAGGTACGGCCGTCGGAGGTCGCGCCCGGGGTCCCCACCGACGAGTGGCTCGCGTTCGTGTGCCTGTGCTTCCAACAGCACAATCGGCGGGACAAGAGGAAACAGGAGAAGACGATCGGTACGGTCTTCAAGCCGGACGAGATGGTCGTGGAGCTGCTCCGACGGTCTAGTAGAGCTGAGCAACGCGACGGCAATAATGGCGGTAGCGTCGTCACGGTACATGGCGACAATGACGACGAAGCGTCGTCACGTTTCAGTAAGGAAGAGGTCGTGGCGTTCAAGGAGAGTATCGTCGGAGCTGTGCAGTCCGCCGGGCTCGCTCACAAGAGGCTGTCCACGGTGTCCAACAACGAGCTGTTGCGGTTGCTCCGGATGTTCATCGAGCGGGGTGTGCGGTTCCAGTAGAGAGCTCACCTCCTCCTGCTCCGTCGTGGCGATGAATAGTCTCCTCAGTTATACGGAAGTTCAGGCCTCCTCAGGCCACGTTTGGAGGCCCCACGCGGCCGATCATACCACCTAAGAGCATTCCAATCATTATGTAAAAAATTACTCCCTAAACATAAGATTTAAAAGGTTTCTAAATCTATTAGGAGTAAAAATAAGACACCTCCTCCAACAGCTCTCAATAATTCATTTTCTAAAAATTAAAATCATATCATATATGGCTTAATAATTTGTTGGAAGTAAAAAAACTGTGAAAATCTAGCTTTAGAAAGTTTCAATCAGGTTGCTAAATGTGAACAGTCATGTATCTTATTTTGAGAGTTGCTATGTTTAGGGACCTTATTTAGATAATGGTTGGAGGTTTGTTTTTTTAATAACTTCTTAAATTTTAGTTTAGGAATCTCATTTAGATAATGGTTGGAAATGCTTTAACATACCTGAATGGAAACAAAATGTTAATGTCTCGTTCAGTAATTCGTACTCAAATTGCCGATACTAATAGGTCGATCCAACTATGTAAAATCTCATCCGGTCATTTGGTGATTCAACTTATATTGACTGTTATGTTAAACACTTAGAAGAAGTATCAAATAGCATTTCAGACATGGAATTGAGCAAGAGATGGCGACCTCTCCTCCCCATCCCACCGACCCCTCACCGGCGGCCGCCCCGGCTCCGACGCCCAACATCTCTCCTCCAAACCCTACCTCTTCCCCTCCTAGCCTTTCCCCGCACGCTACACCCTTATGACCTACTTCCATGGGAAGATCGAAGCATCATAGATGGATGGATAGCCCCCATCCCGCTCGCTCGTCGATGAGCTGCCTGTTAAGCGTGCTCCTGACCGGGCCTCCTACCGAGATGTTGCAGCCCGATTTGTCACCCACCCAGTTCGACCCACCTGCGGTGAGCCTTGCCGGCGTTAGCCCTGTAATGTGACAACGCGGCCGGCCCGGATCCGTTTGCGCTCCGAGATACATAGGGTCCCGGAAGCCGCACCGGATGCTGAAGGCTGGCACGTAGCGCGGAGCAGGCGCAGTCGTCGCTGCAAAGAGATCCCATGAACTGGTCGGGGGGGGGGGGGGGGAGGGGGCGATATTGGCTGCCATGGTTGGGCGGTGCTACAACTGTCTTAGCAAGGGCCATCGGAAGCGGGACTATCGGAGCCTACGTGTTGCCTACGCTGTGGTAAACTGGGACATCGCTCCTTCGAGTGTTGAAGACCGAGATCGATCCAGTCTTGGCGTCGTCCAGTGGCACACCCGCAGAGGCTTGACCTGGCCGGCCAACAAGGAGATAAGCAATGCCCCACGCATGGGTCCTCTTCAGCTGGCCATCGCGTGGCCTTGCCCGGTGAAGGGACATCAAATCCCCAAGGACGGCGTTGCAGTAACCGTAGGCGTAGGGGACGCCGGGGTGCCGGTGGCCGCAAAAAGGCGCTTGCAGATGAGGACATCGACACGCTTGAACATCATTCTAACCATTCATCCCCTTCACGTCAGCCTTCAACAGAGCCACGAGGAGAGGCTTCTCCAGATGTATGCTTCATCGACAGAACCTTTAGTGTTGACCAATGGGAGGCAGAGGGATCGGGCGGTCTTGGTGCAGATTGCTGGCACTCAACCACCAGTCACTCCAACGACTGCCTTGCGGGCGATTGCCAACAAGTTTCGCATTCATGAGTTGGGTCGACTAGAGATTCATCAAGTTGCTCCTCCGCATGATTTCCTTCTCCTGCTACCCGATCATGACACTTATTTGACGATATTACAAGGAGATCGATCAGTGACGACACGAGAGTTTCAACTCACGCTCCAACCCTGGAATAGGCTTGCATATGCGGAGCATGGTGCTCTACATAATAAGGTGCTAATTGAGTGAGAGGGGATCCCCGTGCATGTTTGAAGTGATAGCACGACAGTTGATCTCCTTCGACCTTACTGCTCGATCGAAAGCGTGCACCCAGACACGTTGGCTCGACTGGACCTCTCCGTGTTCCACGTCACAACTTGGTCCACTCGGCTGGAGCTAATCCCGGACTCCCGGCCTATCATTGTCCTGGAGCCAACGAACGAGGAGTCACCGTTCTTGCCCTTCCGGAGCACTCTAAAGTACCAAGTTTCCATTCGCATTAGGCGGCTTCTGATGCAATTCCCGCCCGATTCAACGCCCAAGTGACAATGAGTCTCCTACAAGAAGACCCAAGAGACCACGCCAGAGAAGGGGAAGATTCAGATTAGAACGTTATGTCCCCAGTGAAGATGGGATGCAATCCTCGGATTTGGAATTCGTCGAGAGGGTGCGACCGTTGAGTCCGGTGCTCTAGCATCCGATGATTTCCGGCCATCCTTCGGTGACCAGAAAGAAGTAAGGCCCCTAGGGGCAGTACAACATCCAACTACCCAAGGCAAGGGGAGATGGAAAAAGTTTTAGTAGATGGGATAAAGAGCTTGACAATGAGAACATCAGCAAGTTCGTCCAGGACCCTGCTCTCTCTGATAATAATAAGGATCTCAATGAAGAATAAAGGAATCTTGCAGGCCCTCATTTTGATGCAAATAAGAATGAACATCAGAATCCCAACATGTATCAAGAAATGGGTATTAGTGAAACTCAAAATCAAAGTGGAGGTTGTCATACATCTTATACAGTTAGATATGCCTCTCCTAAAGCTCATGATGATTCTTCAATGGTTTGTGATCAACCTCGAAGCGAGAATCAACAACCTGATACTCAAGTTCCCCCCACTCTTGAAGATAACCAGATTCAGTTTGCCACTGTTCACTCTGATGAAGAGGCAATGGCGCCAGCCCTTAAGGCGCCACAGGCCTCATGAATCATTTATCATGGAACTGTCGTGGGACTGGTGGCTCCCTGCGCAGTTCTAAAATGAGCCACCTCAAAACCTTAATATTTTCTACTAATGCTCAGGTAATCTTTATCTTAGAGGTCAAAACAAATAAGTTTAATTGTAATGATCTAATAAATAATTTTCATGTTCATGATAGTTTTATTATTCCAGCTAATGGCATCTTAGGAGGTTTATGACTTTTGTGAAAGGAAGATATAGAAGTTGCTATTTTCAGCTCAAGCCCAAATTACATATTAGCTAATGTTAGATTTAGGAAGTTCAACAGCCTTAGCTGTAGGCTTGTTTGTATATATGGTGACCCCTATCATGTTAGACTGAATGATATTTGGGCTGATGTGGTCTTCAACCCCTAATTATAAGCGTATTTCTTCCTTTTGCAATCTTATTAGTAACTCTGGTTTAATTGATGTGGGTTACAATGGTCCAGCCTATACTTGGACTAATAAGAGATTTTCATCTAAGCTTATCTTTCAAAGATTGGATAGATGTCTTGCTAACTTTGAATGGTGCAGGCTCTTTTCTAATACTAACATTTATCATCTTCATCTCATTTATGGTGATCATGCTCCCATTTTAGATATTTCTTTTTCTACTAGGCCACGGAGGAAAAAGCAATTTAAATTTGAAAATTGGTGGCTTTTAGAAAAGGATTTTTAGGAGGTAAGTCAAAACATCTAGAATAATTATAGTCATCTATCTTTCCATAAGAGAACGCGACAACTTGGTTTTAATCTTTCTCTCTGGTCTAAGGGGAATAAATATTCTTTGAAAGACCAACTCAAGAATATTGAAGCTGGTATTGCAAACATCGAAGATCTTTGTGTTTCAGATCAAAATCTTTTGCTAGAAGCTCAATTATGCAGAGAGCACGCAAGAGTCCAGTACAAGAGCACAAAATACTACAGACAAAGATGCAAGAAATCTTGGGTCACTCAAGGAGATAGAAATACTTCTTTTTTTCACAATAGTTTGACTAAAAGAAGAAGGAAAAATAGAATTAGCTCTATTACTAACTCTAATGGCATATCGGTGACCAATGATGAAGATATTGCTCCTTGCTTTATAAATTATTTTTCAGATCTTTTCAGATCGTCTGTGCAGAATTACAAGGATGCTCAAAATACTTTTAGGTGAGACTACCTCCAAATTGGAAATATTACGCAACCTCCAAGCAAAGAGAAATTCTGAATATGATCAAGATTATGAGAGGTAATGCAGCGATCGGTCCTGATGGCTTTAGTATTACTTTTTATAGGGCTGCATGAAATTGGATTGATGATGATGTCTATAACATGGTAAGAGCCTTCTACACTAATAAATCCCTTCCCGATAGTATTAAAAAGACGAATATTGTCCTTATTCCCAAAAACTCGATTTGTTCTACTCCTCTAGATTATAGACCTATTAGTCTTTGTAATGTACTTTATAAAATTATAGCTAAATATTTAGCCCTTAAACTCAAGTCTTTCCTTAAAGATAGCATTATCGATTCACAGTTTGCTTTTGTCCACGGTAGAAGAATTTCTGAGAATATCATCATAGCCCATGAAATCATTCACTCTTTTCATCTAAAGAAGTGGACTACCAATGCTTTTCTGCTTAAGCTAGATCTAGCTAAAGCTTTTGATAAGATTGGAGTGGAGCTTCATTCGATATGCTTTTAAAAGAATTGGTTTTAATGATGATTTTATTGATCTCATTACAACTTGTATTGAATGGCCTGTTTTCTCTATCATTATCAATGGCCAAACTTTTGGTTGTTTCAAAAGCTCTAGAGGAATTAGACAAGGTTTTCCTCTTTCCCCTTATTTGTTCATAGTTTCCATGAATGAATTGTCTTGCAGATTATGAGATGCTATTCAAAGCAATCACATCAAAGGTTTTCGTCTTGCTTCAAATGCTCCTCCCATAGATTCCCTCCTATTTGCGGATGATGTCATAATAAGCGGGGAAGCAACTCTGCAAGAAGCGCAATGTGCTAAAAACATTTTAGAAGATTTTTTGTGTTGACTCTGGACAAACTCCTAATTGGAATAAATCCTCAATTCTTTTCAGTATCAACACTCGTGACATGCAACAGAACATTAAAAATTTGTTTCAGGTTCGAGATATGGAGCATGGCTCCACTCACCTTGGTCATCCCCTTTTTACTACTCATATTCCAAAAACCAAGGTCTATGCTTTCTTGAAGGACAAGTTTAAAGCTAAATTTGGTGACGGGAAGGCTGATATGATCTCTCATGCAGAACGCTCAAGTTTGATAAAATTTGTCTTTTCATCAATTCTTGTTTATTACATGTCTCATGTTCTTTTTCCTAAAAGCCTTCTTCACGAATTAACCTCGTTTATTAGATATTTTTGGTGGAAAGGTAATAATCTTGATAAGACAAGAAAACCCTTTACCTTTCAGCTTGGGACAACATATGTATCCCTAAAAGTGCAGGTGGGCTTGGATTTAGAGATCTTGCAACTTTAAACAGAGCTTTGATTACTGGACTTGCTTGGAGAGTTCGCAATGATTCTGGTGCTCTTTGAGTTAAAGTACTAA
The DNA here is from genome assembly GCA_030378355.1 of Eleusine indica. Classification (NCBI taxonomy): domain Eukaryota; kingdom Viridiplantae; phylum Streptophyta; class Magnoliopsida; order Poales; family Poaceae; genus Eleusine; species Eleusine indica. Next base: position 36,792,969 of record CM059500.1, read on the forward strand.
AAGGTAAATATTTTCCAAATACTTCGTTTTGGAAGGCTACATCTAATATTTCTAAATTTTGGACTTGGGACTCAATTCTAAAGGTAAGAGATATACTTCTCAAAGCTACCCAGTGTTATCTTTTTGATGGAGATGTTTCAATTTGGAACCAACCTTGGTGTCTCAATTGGGACTCTATCCATCTAAACATTAGGAATGATGCTTTGAATATCAGATTCCTAATAAGGTTAATGAACTTTGGCTTTCTAATCCAAAAAGATGGAATCAATCTCTTCTTTATTCTATTTTCACTGAAGATTTTGCTGGTCAAATCATGCATATTCCTTTATATGAATCGAATGGCCTAGATGTTCTCATTTGGAAACCAAGTACAAAAGGGTTTGGTCCGCACAAAGTGCCTATAAATTGATTCATCATGATGAAATTCAAAAGAAGGTAAGTATATTAAATAGATCAAGTGAAACCTTATCTATTTTGAACCTGAACTGGAAAAATAATAGAATCTTGCCAATAGTTCAAATGTTCATTTGGAGACTCTTGACTAAAACCTTAGCTAATGCTCAAAGAGTGCACAGAAGAATTAAAGACGTCTCTGAGGACTGTTCCAGTTGTTTTTAGCTTGAAAATGATGAGCATATTTTCTTTCTGAAAGGATCGAGTGACCGAGGGGGGGGGGGGGGAGGGGATGAATTAGGAACTCAAAACTATGTACCTATTTTGCCAACTACTAAAACCAACCACTTGAAATAACTCCTACACAATTCTAGTGGTGATCACACTAACAAGATAATCCTATGAAAGGGAAGACAACCTAAGCATACTAGTGGATCACACATGAGACACATAACTTCTATGCAAGCTAGTAATCAAAGAACACGTGAAAGCACACAACAAGCTAGCAAAGGAGTCAACTCATGCAAAGCTACTAGATCATCAAGAAAAAGATAAGCACACAGGCATGAGTAGCACTATATTTACTCAGGTGATCGATCAAGCCAAAGCAACTCATATACATGCTAGTTGTGACATCCCAAGTCACAAAAAGTTGATTAAGCTAACACAATGTTAAATTGCTGGCTAATTAAAAATTTCAAATAATTAAAGTGCCAAAGAAAAAGAGGAAATAATTTAATTAGCTAATTCCACCAATTGGCCAATTAGTAGCTTTTCAAAAAACTTTGAAAAACTCAATGGAAGTGTGCCCATATTTTTGCATATTCCAGTGGATCATGTCAAGAAAGAATTTTGGGGAATTTACTAGAATTTCTGGTAAAGGTTTAATACCCCTAATAATTCCCTAAGTGCAGAGAACAGCACCTCTGTTCCCAGAATTTTAATTAATTTTGCAGAAGAAATTTCTACGTGGCCCCAAAAAAAAAGTTGGCAAGTAGGTTTTTCTGAACTTACACAAAACTTTTCTAAGGATTTGAAGCATCGGAACTGGAGAAATCAGCAAATTACAGCACACTATTTCAGTCAAGGGGGGGGGGGGGGTCAACCATCTTCTTTCTCTGGTCCACTCACCGGTCGACACCACCGTACGTCCCCCGCTGGCCACCGATCGCCTCCTCTCTCTTGCCCATCCTGGCCACTGCTCCGCCTGCTCCCTTCTGTGCCACCGGCCGCATTGAAGCTCCATCGGCGAGCCAATCCCCGACGGCCAGCTCACCTCCTCGCTCTCTCTGCTCTCTCGCTGCCGCGCGGTACTTAAGGCCGCAGCCGCCGAGAGCCCCCCCCCTCCTCTCCTCTCTGCTTTCGCATGCACGCCACACGAATCCCAGGCCCCCCGACGAGACCAGGTGCCCCTGCCCTCGCCTCTTTTCTCTTCTTCCGCAAGAATCGGATGTCGCCCCTGTTTCCCCTCCGCCATGGCCGCCGACGCGTCAAGCTCCATCTAGGCAGCTCTCCGTTCCCCCCTCTTTCCTCAAATCGTTGCGCAAGTGTCTTTCCTAGCAGGCCCCCGAACCGTTTCCCCTCTGTCGCAGCGACCTCGCCGGAATTGTTGAAGGAAGGGGCCGCCGCCGTCGGATCCTCTCCCCACCCCGCCGACGAGACCCCTCCTCCGGCCCTCCCTGTCGCCTAGCTCCTCCCCGCCGTCGATCTCCGCACCGAGGTGATGCTCTCCCTCCACTCCTCGACCCTTCTCGCTCGCCGTGCTCGCCACGCGACGCCGCCGTACCCTCCCTCTGCTCCGCCGCTCGCCGCCGGCCATCTCCGGCGGTCCCCGCGGGACACCCACCGGGCCCACAAGGTCGCCGTAGGGTGCTGAGCACGTGTGCAAGCAGCGTTGGCCGAGCCGCGCCGCCGATTGGCCGCTGGCTCGAGCTCGCCGGCGCCAGACACCGCGCGCGCGCGCGCGTGCCCGCAGGCATTTGAAAATGCCGAGTGGCATTTCTGTAATTTAGCCCCAACTTTGTTAAAATCTTCAAAAATTCATAACTCGAAAAATAAAAGTCCAATGAGCATGAAACCAATTTTGTTGGATTCCTAAAATCCTCCTCTACCAGAAAAACAAGATGAGAGCCAGGGTTATTGTTGACGGCTGTTAAGTACCATTTTCAACCGTCAACTATACTCAAATAAAGGAGAATTTGGCATTTCATACACGCATGCTTTATCACAATAATATAGTTCCACTTGTACTTGGAGAACTTTGTGCATGCAGGAGGAAATGTGAAGGAAACACCTCAAAAGGCAAGAAAACACACTTTCGACCAATCAGAGAGCGCCACATGGACGTCACACGGATTGAAGGGCCCATTTTCAGCACCTAACCGACGTAACTCCCTGCAATACCGCGCAAACCAACGTCAGGGCCCACAGGACAGCCACCTGGAGAAAGCACAGGCCAGGAGGGGCCCTCTCCGCCTGGGCTTCCACGTGTTGGCTCCTCCGCGACTCCTGATGACGGTTTGAGATGCCTTCCGTGGCGGTTACGCTCCCTTGCCGACCTATTGAGGCTATAAATAGGAGGGTGTGCCTTCACACTCAACACACACCACAAGAAGCATTTCTCTCTTGCTAGTAGTAGTTCTTGGAGTTTTAGTGGAGTTAGGCTGAGTCTAGAGCTCTCTAGTCCCAAGTCTTCACTTGGAATTGGTATGGCTCTTGTATCTTTTCCCTTTTGTAAGACTTTACTCTTATCAATATATATATCTTTTCTATATAGTTGTGCTTGGGTCATGAGTTTCTTGTTTGATTTTGTGATCCATATATGTGATAGTATAGTCTACTTGTGTGATAGTAGTTTATATTTATTATACTACTATTGTCATGCTAGTTATATACCGTCACTATAGTCTAGTTTATATGTTATAGTCTCTATGCTTAGTTTTAGCTGATAAAGTATAGCATGGGTTTGGTGATCGTATTCGTACGGTAGCTCTGCCTCGTTAATAGTAATCGCGGAGGGGCAGAGTGCTCTTTGGTCATGCAAGTATGGTACTTGGGTGACTGATTTGCATCAATTATTCGTTAGTCTACTGGTTCGTTGAGGTAGGCGGCAGGTGGTGACAGCCCTGTCCGTCCTTTGAAATCCTCCCCGCTAGGCTAGTGCGTAGGCTCTTGGCGGAAGTCGCCTGTGGATGCAGGGGTAAGTCCGTGCCTGAAGTGCTATACTATTGACTGCTGAACCTGAGTGTGGGTCTGTATGTATTCTACTTAGGCTATGCAACTATAGGAATGTATAGTAGGAGTAGCTTAGCCTAGTCTTTCCTCCACTAGACTTTATTTATTTAGTAGGAATCTTCTGTGTGTGTCACACTACCCAGTTATTATCATGTACCCGCCTGTCTTGGTTAGATATCCTTGCTAATTGTTAACATGATCTTATATGTTAGTAACGCTTCTTGATCATAACCTTCCTTTGGGATAAACAAATACGATACCCTGAATACTTCCGGGTGAAATGCTACAGCGGTATTCTCCGTGCGCTTGCGGATTTTACCTACTTGACTCTGGGACATATTAGTGAACCGTTTCTGGCCCCGTGCCGGGAATGATTTATTAATATGGCTTAGCAAAAGTCAACAAGCATTTCTGGCGCCGTTGCCGGGGAAGGCGTATGATTCAAGAAAAATTACTAATGTATATAGTAGTGTTGCAATTATTAAGGCTATCTCCTAGGCAGGCTAACCTTGCTTTGTTTTCTGCATTTTGTATGAAAACAGGGTAGTGTATGACTGGTTTCGACTTGCCGACAAACTTCACTGAAGATCCCGAGTCACTCCTGAGAAGGACACGAGCTAGGCTCACCCCTCCTCGTAAGGAGATTCGGCCAATCGAACCTGTCATTCCCGCACCATCAAGCTCTGAGCAAATGGCCGACAAGACCCTCCGCGAGTTCTCCGCTCCCTCCGCTGCCAACATCCCTACGGGACCAGCTGGCAGTGTGGGAGATGCGAACTTCGAGATCAAGACCGGTCTCATCACCATGGTGCAGGCTAGCCCATTCTGTGGGAAAGCCAATGAGGACGCTAGTGCTCATCTCCAGCAATTCCTGGAGATTTGCAACACGTTCAAAATGAAGGACGTCACCCCCGACGCTGTTCGCCTTCGACTGTTCCCGTTCTCTCTCCTTGGGAGAGCGAGACAGTGGTTCTACGCAAACCCTGAAGCTGTGAACACTTGGGAGAAGTGTTCAGCTGCGTTCCTTGCAAAGTTCTTCCCGCTGGGCAAGACCAATGCCCTCCGCGGAAGGATCTCAAGCTTCCAGCAGGAGTCGAAGGAGTCGATTCCTGAGGCATGGGAGAGGCTCCAGGAGTACATCCTGGCATGTCCCCACCACGGGATGGATGATTGGCTGATCATCCAGAACTTCTACAACGGGCTTACTCCGTCGGCCCGCGACCACCTCGACGCTGCTGCTGGTGGAGCCTTCTTCTCGCTCACTGTAAGCAAGGCAAAAGCTTTGATCGAGAAGATGGTGTCCAACCAAGGTTGGAATGAAGAGCGCCTCCAACCTCGCTAGCGAGGCATGCACTCCGTCAAGGAGGTTGACATGCTCGCCGCCAAGATTGACCTTCTCATGAAGAAGATGGACGACCAAGCCAATGGAGAAGTGAAAGCCCTAGATGCTCGGATGACTTGCGAGGTCTGTGGCGACACGGGACACTCGGGCAATGACTGCCCTGAGACCCGTGAGGACGTAATGTTCATGGGCAACAACAACAACAACGGCTACCGTCCACATGGAGGTCAAAGTTGGGGTCCACCACGTCCCAACTACCAAGGAGGTAACTCTGGCAACTTCTCTGGTTTTAATTCCGGTTATAATCAGCCCTCCTTGAAAGATCTTGTGCTTGGTCAAGCTAAGGTTAATGATAACATTAGTAAAAAGCTTGCCACCACTGATAGGACTCTTGAGAGCATCCACACTAAGATAGAGGGTGTTTCCTCTGCTCTCAAGAATCAGCTGAGCTTTAATAAAATGATAGAAACTCAATTAGCTCAGTTAGCTGCTGCTGTTCCTACTGCTGAGTCGGGGAAAATCCCGGGGCAACCCGAGACCCCCTTAGAAAATGTTAATGCGGTTACCACGAGAGGAGGTAAGTCCACTCGGGATCCGCCATATCCTAACCATGCAGGAAAGGACACATCAGCTGAGAAGCCGGCAGAAGAAGAAGAACTGCCGCCCAGGAAAACGGCCCCACATGAGTTCTATGACACGAACCTCATGCCGTTTCCCGAAAGAAGAAGGAAGCCCACCGTGGACGAGCAGTTCACACGCTTCGTTGAGGTAATCCAGAAGCTGCACATCAACGTGCCCTTGCTGGATGCGATACAAGTACCCACGTACGCTCGCTACCTCAAGGATCTTATCAGCAACAAGCGCCCACTACCGACCACAGAAATTGTCAAGCTGACGGAAGAGTGTAGCGCTGCTATACTCAACCGGCTTCCTGAGAAGAAGAAAGATCCAGGGTGTCCCACGATCACCTGCTCGATCGGGACACAGAACTTCGACCATGCCTTATGTGATCTTGGGGCAAGTGTGAGCGTCATGCCGAAGGATGTCTTCGACAAGCTCAACTACACTACACTATCCCCCACGCCGATGCAGCTGCAGCTGGCCGATTCAACGGTCCGCTATCCGGCGGGGATCGCCGAAGATATTCCGGTGAAAATCCGGGATTGCTTCATCCCCGTCGACTTCGTAGTGCTTGATATGGACGTCGGGAAGAGCACACCGCTCATCCTAGGACGCCCATTTCTCAGCACTGCGGATGCTCGCATCGATGTAGGAGCCGGAGAAATCCGCTTCCACATCAATGGCAAGGAGGAGAAGTTTGACTTTCGGCCAAGGAAAGAACAGTGCAACATGATCCGTATCAAGTACGGGCCGAACCCAAGCAACATCAAGGAAGTGGAGGTCACTCCGCCAAAGAAGGACAGCCTCATCACATTCATGAAGAACTTCCTTGAGAAGGAAAATGCTGCACAACAACAACTGATGAAGGCAAGGAGGCAAAAGTCACACATTAAGCAACAGCCTCCGAAGTCCACAAGGCAGCAACCTCCGAGGTCTGCAAAGAAACAGGCTGTGAAGCCTGCAAAACCGCAGCCTCCGAAGCCCGAGAAGCCACCGACCGCAACAAAGACCAAGAAGGTGTGGCGAACGAAACAAGAAGCATCATCCGTGTCTTCATCTCCGGGACCGGACAACGCTTCATCGAGCTGAACGCCGGAGAAAAAGTCCCGCTCGTCGGACTTTAAAAGGTGAGTCCTCGCCGGGAGGTTAAACCGGTAGTTATCCATATTTGCTCTTTTAATTGCATATTTGCTTTTCACCACATTTTGATTTTTCCCGACCACTGCATTTTTGAATTTTTCCAGCCACCTTGAATTTTTTCAAAACTCATTTGCATTTTTGAAAATTTAGAAAATAGGTTTTTGGGCTTTCTATTTTGAAAAGATTTTTGTCGAGCTTTTTGAGCAAAAAGGCAGCAGGGGACAAATCCCCTAGCCGTTGGGGAACACATAGGAAAAAGGGGGCTGTCAGGAGGCCCACCTGCCAGGTCGGCCGACCTGGTGAGGTCGGCCGACCCCCTGGCCCCACTTTTTCCTGTGCTCCTTTCTCCCAACGGCTATATGGCCGTTGCTCTGTCTCTTGCTAACGGCCATCTTGCTTCCTTGGCTATAAAAACCGCCCAGGAGGGGGAGCTTCACCATTCCAAGCTCATCTTTCACTCCCCTCTTTTGCTCACTTGTTGCTCTCCCAAAATTTCGTGTTCTTCAACTTTACTACAGCCCCAAAAACCCAAAAAATATTTCCCCTCTCTTTTAGTGCATTTGCAAGTTGTTGTGAAAAGAAAACCAATTTCGGAGAAGCTCGGGTTTGTCGTTTTCACTAACGCTCACCCGAACACTTGTTCGATCTTGTTTTTTGTTCTTGTCTTGTGTTTGTTCTTGTGTGCAGCCATGTTCAAACGAATGAAGCAAGTCGCCGGAATCAAGCGGAGAAAAAGCACTCGTGCAAGCACGAGTCAAGCATCCTCCGTCGAGCTCACACCAAGTCCGGGGCATGGTGACCCCGAAGCTGAAATTCCGGAGGAAAGGCCAGCCTTGCTCATCACCGAGGAGCATCTCGACATCAAGGACGACCGCGAGGGCCAAGCCATCGCGCTCATGAGAGAACGGCCATTCGCCCACACCCGACGCTTCGATCCGGACTTCCTCGAGAAAATAGGTATGAGAGAAGAATTTGCCTCTATTTTTCGCACTATGGGTTGGCTAAATTTCGTAGAAGTAGATGAGCCGGGTTCTCGTTTGCTTACTATGCAGTTTTTATGCACCCTTAGAAAGTATGATGAAGGCATTTCTTTTCGCTTGTTTGGGCAAGAGCGCTTGGTCACATGGGGTGATCTTCATGCTATGCTAGGTCTAAATCCTAAATGTAGGCTAGACTTAGATAAAGCGCTAAAGGGGTTCCATAAAGAAAGTTTTTGGAAAAAGATTTCCGGAAACGAGTGGGGTCCCAAGCCTAGAACAAGTGCCATCCATAATCCTACACTTAGATTTATGCATGTGTGGTTGGCTATGACCTTGTTTCCTCGAGGTGACATTAGGGTTGTCCGGCAAGATGAATTGAAAATACTTTATGCCATGGTTAAGAAAATTAGGGTGTCACCCGCGGAATGCATGATTGATCAATGGTTAGACAATATAAAGTTGACAGGACCAATTGAGTGCACCTCTTTAGTTACTCGCATTGCGCAGAAGTGTGGTCTGCTTGAGAATGTTCATGTTGAATATTTGACGGTAGATAGAGAATTTCTAGGCGAGGACTATTTTGTGCAAGGACATACTTTGAAACATGGTCCAAATAATACCTTGATCTATCACTTTCCCGGGTATACAAATGAATTCCCGTTACCTAACCCGGGTCTTCGTTTGTATCACTGTCGGGCACTAACCCTCCCACTTGAGCCAGTGGGAGAAGTTCGCAGGCATAGTGTTTCAGGGCGACTGACACGTTCCCGTAGGCATATGGAGCCTACACCGGAGTTTCACACTCCGACCGGAGATCCAGTATGGGAGCAGCCCCCGCCACAGGACGAGGCGGGTGCATCAACATGGCAGGCCGGAGCATGGGAATCTCAGTACGATTACCCCATGCAGACGTCATCAAGTTCAAGCGGACCGCCATCCTTTGCCACTCGGTCATTCTCATCCCGTGGGTTCCGTGAACTCAACTATGGGATGTCCGAGTTGACAAGGAAGGTGGACGACATTGATTTGCGCACCGAGAGCATGCAATAAACTCTCACGCAACATGTCACCGACACCCAGCAATGGCAAAATTTCAGCGACAACCAATTCCGCCAGCTGAACGCGATGATGGCTCAGAATCAGAACAATTGGGATGCCTTCTTCCGCTCCCAAGGCTACGACCCGAACCAGCAGATATGAGCAAGAACAAGCTTGGGGGAGGACCCCCCTTCTCACGGTAACTTGTATCTTTCCCCTTCCCTTTATTTCTTGCATTTGCTAAATCTAAAATTCCATAAAAATTTGCAAAACATAAAAAGAACAAAAATATTTCCCTTTTTTCATGCGTGGGATGAATGTGTATAATTTTCCTATGTTGAGATGATGAATAGTTGCTCTGTCCTTTATTCCTCTCTAAAGCTAGTTTACAACTTAGTACTCTCTCAAGAGTTAGGTTTGTTGGTAAATCTTGCCTTGAACTTGAATCTTGTGGGTAGCATATGCATTCTCTAGTTCTAAGTTGTTGAGAGGTATGATATGATAGATAGGGCTGCTATGATCTTGCTCAACGTAAAGCTTGAATTCCGGAGTTTTATTTTTCAAAATGACAAATTGATAAGTTCCTCAATGATGAAATTCCCACCACAGCCATATGTAGTGTTTACATTTGAAAACCTTTACACATATGCTGCTTGTTTCACATTGAGCTTAGTCAAAATTGTTGTGACCCTAGTAGAACTCTTTTCATGCTTTCTTGATCAAGATCATGTACACACATCCACCGCCATGAGCTATCCTTTTAAATCAAGAAGATAGCATCCACCATATCCACCGTGAGCTATTCTTCTACACCGGAAGAAAGCCACTATCCATCCATCCAAAGAAACACTCCATATATCCATTGCAAAATTCCTCTCTCAAAGTATTCATTGCAAACTAGGACTATGGCTATGCAAAAAAAAAAAAAGCTCAAAAAAGAGAGCAAGCAAAAGATAGCCATAGCCTAGAAACTCCAAAAGAGAGAAGGAAAATTCAAAAAGGAGTTATTTCTTCCCATCCACCATTCCTCCGTTCTCCCACACACTTGCACATCTTGATCAAGATTGTTTGAATTGATGTTTTTCTTGGATCCGGTCTTTTGACATAGCAATATTATGTGAACATGAGTGCCTCATATATCCCTACCTTGAGCTCCACATAAAGCCTTATTTAGAAGTAGGAAATTATAGGCAACACTTTGCCTTGGTGAGGAATCATACACATATTGAGTGATCCGAGAGAATCATTTGAGGAACTTGGTTTTTATTTTCAAAATCTTTTGAAAACCTCCGGAACAACATAGCGGAATCTAGAGCAAGTGATTGGTGCCCTGCAATTGTTCTATCTCTCAACCGCCCAAGACAATGAGGTGTAAAAGCCCCATGGATCGAGGTAAATGGGTAAGTTATGCGCCAATATATTTAATTCTAGGAAGAGTACTTTGTTGTGCGCATAGTATTATTGAGGAGTAGGACATTGTAGCAACTCCTGATCAACAACTTAAGTTTATCTTTGCTTCGGGACGAGCAAAGGGTAAGCTTGGGGGAGTTTGTTGACGGCTGTTAAGTACCATTTTCAACCGTCAACTATACTCAAATAAAGGAGAATTTGGCATTTCATACACGCATGCTTTATCACAATAATATAGTTTCACTTGTACTTGGAGAACTTTGTGCATGCAGGAGGAAATATGAAGGAAACACCTCAAAAGGCAAGAAAACACACTTTCAACCAATCAGAGAGCGCCACATGGACGTCACACGGATTGAAGGGCCCATTTTCAGCACCTAACCGACGTAACTCCCTGCAATACCGCGCAAACCAACGTCAGGGCCCACAGGACAGCCACCTGGAGAAAGCACAGGCCAGGAGGGGCCACCCCCAGGTCGGCCGACCTGGTCAGGTCGGCCGACCCAGCCGGGCGCCCTCTCCGCCTGGGCTTCCACGTGTTGGCTCCTCCGCGACTCCTGATGACGGTTTGAGATGCCTTCCGTGGCGGTTACGCTCCCTTGCCGACCTATTGAGGCTATAAATAGGAGGGTGTGCCTTCACACTCAACACACACCACAAGAAGCATTTCTCTCTTGCTAGTAGTAGTTCTTGGAGTTTTAGTGGAGTTAGGCTGAGTCTAGAGCTCTCTAGTCCCAAGTCTTCACTTGGAATTGGTATGGCTCTTGTATCTTTTCCCTTTTGTAAGACTTTACTCTTATCAATATATATATCTTTTCTATATAGTTGTGCTTGGGTCATGAGTTTCTTGTTTGATTTTGTGATCCATATATGTGATAGTATAGTCTACTTGTGTGATAGTAGTTTATATTTATTATACTACTATTGTCATGCTAGTTATATACCGTCACTATAGTCTAGTTTATATGTTATAGTCTCTATGCTTAGTTTTAGCTGATAAAGTATAGCATGGGTTTGGTGATCGTATTCGTACGGTAGCTCTGCCTCGTTAATAGTAATCGCGGAGGGGCAGAGTGCTCTTTGGTCATGCAAGTATGGTACTTGGGTGACTGATTTGCATCAATTATTCGTTAGTCTACTGGTTCGTTGAGGTAGGCGGCAGGTGGTGACAGCCTTGTCCGTCCTTTGAAATCCTCCCCGCTAGGCTAGTGCGTAGGCTCTTGGCGGAAGTCGCCTGTGGATGCAGGGGTAAGTCCGTGCCTGAAGTGCTATACTATTGACTGCTGAACCTGAGTGTGGGTCTGTATGTATTCTACTTAGGCTATGCAACTATAGGAATGTATAGTAGGAGTAGCTTAGCCTAGTCTTTCCTCCACTAGACTTTATTTATTTAGTAGGAATCTTCTGTGTGTGTCACACTACCCAGTTATTATCATGTACCCGCCTGTCTTGGTTAGATATCCTTGCTAATTGTTAACATGATCTTATATGTTAGTAACGCTTCTTGATCATAACCTTCCTTTGGGATAAACAAATACGATACCCTGAATACTTCCGGGTGAAATGCTACAGCGGTATTCTCCGTGCGCTTGCGGATTTTACCTACTTGACTCTGGGACATATTAGTGAACCGTTTCTGGCCCCGTGCCGGGAATGATTTATTAATATGGCTTAGCAAAAGTCAACAGTTATGCAGTAGATTAGTAAAATTAAATCACCAAAGCTAGAACCTTGCTAAGAGTATTAAATTCATAATTCAAAATTTATAACTAATAAAATCATGGGATTTGGTCAGTAAGCATTTCATGTCATTCCTAAACTTTCTACTAAAGCACACTTCCATCTTTTATGCAAATATTTAGTATTATTGCATAATCCCCATTTTCAGTAAATGAATTTATATAAACTCTTGGGTAGGATTTTAATTCTGGAATTTAGCATTCCTGCTCTTTGGGCATTTCTACATGACTACAAAATCTCCATGAAAAATTTAGGGCACCATCAGCATGCTCTTGTTGGTAAAGGACTCATTAATAATTAGTTTGAAGGAATTCTAATATAAATGGTACCTTGTTTATGCATATAAGTTTTGTTAAGGATAAATCCATCTTGGGACTGTCCAGGCAACATGTGAATCTTGGCTTATAGTAAAGTTTATTATTTTCCATGGTATGCTCATGATTCACAATTAACTTATATATCTAGATTGGCTTAGGGTTATAATTAAAAGTGAACATGTCGAATTCTAGGAGGTTATAATTAACCTTGCAATATAAAGTTTCTATGTTCTCTTGCATGGGCATTATAATTGGTGAATGCACCCTGGGTAAGAGTGTAATTAAGAAGCTTTGCATGTTTGCTAAGTAGGCCTTGGCATACCGAGGGAAAAAAATACCCTGCTAATTTCTTAGCACCAAAGGTATACTTGTATTTGGGGTGTAATTGATATGCTTGTTGATTGTCATGCCTCCCACTTCCCTAATTAGAAGTTTGTCCCCTTAAAAGCAGTAATTGTCAGAATGTGTGCAAGCATGTCATCTCACGCATGAGCATCATTCCGTCAAATTTCACTTATTGAGGAAGTGCCATGAATCATCGTCCAATTCCTTACCGTGCATTGCACTGCATTGACTAGGAAGCGAGACCGGGAGCAAGGACGTGGCAAGCAACCCAGAGGAGCCCGAAGTTGAGCTAAACCCCGCCGAGAACTCTATCTACGATCACTCCCATGGCAAGCCCCGGTGCACACCTACTGTTTTGCGAGTCCTTTTTATTTTGTCACCATAGAGGGATTTTGTATTGTGCATTAGGTATAGGGCTTGGATGGAAACCCACTTGCATAAACAGACTATGACCTATGCTTAGTTTACGTTAGTAAGCCTTTTCATTAACAACTGCTAGGCTTAAATCAGTAGAGTCAACGGTAGGCTATGGGATCACTCGATTCAATCATGATTCACGTGAAGAATGAAATTGGTTAAAAATTTGAGAACCTATCGTCGCAACTCCGCGTACAAGTATTGAACAGTACCAAGTGCATACCTATATATGGGAATTGGTAAACCTAGTAACTTGGGCTCCGTATTGTTGGACGGTATTACTCATCGATCCAGAGGTGATGTGAATGGCACGGTGGATGCACGGGTCGAGGACCGCTGGAGAGTGCACGGGTTAAGCCTCGGATACGAAGTACTGTATCACGGGGAGGACGTGTACTCGGGATCGATGGCCCCGGATCGACTTTTTCGCAACCTCGTGAACGGTGGCCATACGTGTTCTTAAATGATGCGTATGTCGTGCATTTGGGTTATTCTCCTGCAGGATGTAAATCAATTCGAATTGCCGTCCCTCACAGTTATGAGTACCTCTTGTTTCGAGCAGTGGCAACGATACTTTAAATAGAGAAGTTGGTTATGATGCTGAAATTTATTTACTCTATGGATACATATTGCTATGTTGTATTGTTCTTTATATTGGTTCAAGTCTTAGCAGCTAGCTAGGGTCAACTACAGTTCTTTTTCCGCAACGAAAAATTGAAATCTTGGGTAAGCAATAAGCATCACCGTATAGAATTAATAGGTGCTTTTATGCAAATATCAAATAAACCCGGTTGGCCCACTGCATACTAGGAGTTGGTTTTAGTAAACCTTTTGGACGGGTAAGTCTTGCGGAGTATGCTAGATACTCAGGCTTTGCGATTATGTGGTTTCAGGTTTGCCTCAAGCAACTTATTGCGATTACTGTAACAAAATTGTGTGGGAAGGTGAGGAGCCCCAGAACTGGACCATTGAATGGGTCCCCAGTTCCCCTAATCAAGATGAGTGAGCCATTGCCCTAGGGCCGGCGTGGCTTACTTAGGTTCTGAGTAGTGTTGTCGTATCTTCCACCTCCGCATATTTATGTAATATGAACCAAGAACATATGTATGATAATGTAACTAAATTTGCTTCCGCTATGACTCTTGAACTTGTAATATTATACACTTAATGATGTATCTCTGTAATTGATGGATGTTCCTGTGTGAACGCTATGTATGGTTACTTCGTTAACCATCTCCCGAGGCGATCCTGTACGACACACTCTATACTTCGGTATAGGGTTGCGACACTAGTGAACAAGTGCAAGATAAGCACAACTAGCAAGTAGAGAAGCCTATTCATGCAAGTCTACAAGTAATCAACTAGAGCACGGTAAGTATACAAGCATGAATAGCACAGTATGTAAATGCGGAAAGTAATGCATCAAAGTAAGGAGTAGAGTGAGAGATGACTCATGATTTTTTCCCGAGGTCTCGGAAGGATGACGACTTCTCCTACTGCTCATTGGACCACTCTCGTCGGAGTCTCGGTCCCTCCCGCCACCAATGTGGAGTTCTCGCCCACGAGCCCGCAATCACTCCCGGAGTGAAGACACGGTGCGTGTCACCGCTGCCACCAAGGCACAAGCTCGCCTCCCTCGAGAACTTGCCGGACTCCCCGAGCCGACACAGGCGCTCACTAGTGATGTCCCTTTCACCGGTGGGCTCAAACCGTATACAAACATATGACGACCTTCACAACCGATCATGATAGACCCGATCACCGACACCTAACCGGTCTAGGTCTCACCATAGACCAAGAGTAACAACCTAGATCACACCCTCAAGAACACCTAGCCTTAGATGTGCAAGATCACTTCTTATTACTCTCACTAGCACTCTCAAGATATGCAATATCTCCTCCTAGTGCTCTTCTCTTTGCCTCTTGACTGTCACCAAATGCTCCAATCAATTCCACTAGCCAAGAGTGGTCTCTAAGACCCCAACAACGAAGTTATATAGGCTTCCAACCTCAAACTAGCCGTTGCTCCATGAGATCAGCTTCCTGGGCATACTGACCGGACAGTTCGGTCACTACAGTCTTCAGCTCCAACGGCTCTGCCCCTCTGCTGACTCCTACTGACCGGACCGTCTGGTCCATTTCTCTCTCCAGTCCAGAAACATTTCGTGGCGCTGCTTCCTCTCTGCTCTGTGTGGAGCCACACAGATCGGACCGTCCAGTCTGTAGACCGGACCGTCCGGTCTCTATAGCTCCCAGCACAAACAGATTCCTCGTTGCCCGCCGTAAGTCCCAGACAAAACCTCTTAGTGACCGTACAATCCGGTCACTTCGTCCAGAAGCTAAAACTTATCGTTCTCGCTTGACTTCGTTTCCCGGCTTCTCCGAATATCTCCTTGGCTTCTCCACTGTAACCTAGTGCCTGTGATTTCACCGAGCAACCTTGCACATCACTGACTAGACATGACCTAAGAGAAATAACCTAGACCTCCTTGATAGTCCGGTTTTTCCTATGGACTCAAAGCCCAAACAACTAGACAAGTGTTCTCATCACTTGCTCCATAGCTTGTCCTTAGCTTTGATCCATCTCCATCAATCCTTGGACTCCATCAAGCTCGCAAGCCTCCATGCTTATGGTTATTGTCATCCATCGCCAAGACCGCCGTCAATAATCATCATAGAGTAGAAAAGATTTCCTACACGAACAACACCCATGTAGACATTAGTCATATTTCATGTATGTCATTCATCACCAAAACATTCATACATTAGGGTAACCTCAATGGTCATGATCCTTACACTTTCATTGTCCTTATGCTAGAGCTGTTTGGTATGCTTCTTCTTTTGCTTTGAAAACTAACACGCTTTTAGGCTCTTGTTCAGACATTATTCATAACATCTTATCTTTCATTCAAGAATCAAAAGAGATTGATCTTTTCTGGTATATTCTCTGGTTTTTATGGAAATCCAGGAATGTTCAAAGATTTCAATGGAAGGAAACTTCTATTAACTCTATCATTTTTTAGGCTAAAGCAACACAAGAGGCTCAATATGAAGCCCTTCAAGTTGAACGTATTTCAAACAATCGCATTTTACAATCTTCTAATTCAAATCCTCGAGTTCTGCCTATCATTTTAGAATCAAAAATCTCTTGCAGATCAGATGCTTATTTTGTTTTGCAGGACAGAAATCTGGACTTGGTGTATTCATATCTTATCAAGATGAGAAATGCCCATGCTCAGTCCACATACAAGCAACAACAATTCATGCTGAATCAAAAAAAAAAAAAATCACAACTCATGCTAACTCCCCAATTCATGCAGAAGCCTTTAGTTTATCTCTTGGTTTATGGACTATTGAAAAGCTACAGGCGAAAGAATGTCACTTCCTGATGGACAACCTGGTCCTTGTTTCCAGTCTACAAAATATGCAAAAATTTATTCATGATTGGCAAATTAGACCTATCGTCAGAGAAATTGAGAGTAAAATATTTGATATTAGCATGACATTCTCTCAAATTTCTAGGGAAGATAACTTTATAGCTGATTCCTTAGCTAGGAATGCTTTGAATGTTGCAAATGGCAACCAATTGTTTTCTTGTTCTAATTTAATCACCATAATGGTTGCCCCATGGAACGATTGAAATGTACTTTGCCTTCTTGGGCTACTCTGTAATATATATATATATATATATATTAAAAAATAACTCAAAACTATATAAAGTCTAGAAAAGGCCAAACGCTAGAAAGAGAACATTGGCAACTTGAGATTTGTTTGTTTTCCACGACCACATCTCTTCTCCTCCTCATACTCTCTCTCTCTCTCTCACACACACACACTTCGCGCGAGAATGAAGCCTGATACCCATCCCGAGCTTGGTTTGAGTTAAAAAGAAGTCAAACCGGCTTAAAATGTGTAATAGACCGATTCTATAAAGTATGTTCTATTTTGAAAACATATTTATTTTTTTATCAATTTCATCACTGATATTATTTTTACTTTCAGGAATCACATATCACAAATACACTTCTTTAAATAAACATATTAAAATTTGAAGAAAATAAATGTGATTGCAACCATTAAAAACCACGAAAAACCAATAATTGAAAGCATATATCTGTATTGGAGATAGACATTCATGTTTTTTTAGAATTTTGTCACATCATCTTCTTTTAATGTTTATTATAATAATTTAATATTAATTTAATATAATACATTAGTTTAAACAATATATTATATCATCTTTGAATATTGTGAATCAAACAATGTATTATATTAATTTTCAATGTAATATTTGACTGAATCACATAATGATACATACTATTAAAATTGTTTTCCTGACCATGATATCATGTACAGAAATATTCACAGGTGTAACTAGTTCACATAAGAATAATTTTTTTTTCTTTAAACCCGTAGTAATGCACCGGCACTTTGCTAGTTAATTTTAAAAAGTAAACTGAACAATAATTTAAAAATAAAGAGGATAATATTTTTATGCTTATATAAAATTATGTTTATATATATATTGGTTGGACACTGGTTTAGTAAATTTTGTTGACGTTTCTTGATGTGCTACAATCTAAATAACCGTGGGACCGGTTCCGGTGAAGAAATACAAGTCGAATACGACAGTGGTTCGGGTCTTCTCGTCCCTTAACTCTGAACCTCGTCCAATTTGGGTCAACTTCCTACTCCCAATAGTAACACCACTTTCCTGGTTTATGACATCCCCAGGTATGGATTATGTTGCGTTCTGTGTCGTCCGTGCACCAAGGGGGCCGCCGCCTAATCGAGTGCGCGGCACCTCCAACGCCTCTGGGGAGGTGCTCCGCCGCTGCCGGTGAGGGGTCATGCTTTCAAGTCTCAGTTTTCCGTTGTTCTTCCTCAACCATAGTTTGAAAACAAAATCTTCATCAGAATCTTCGAAATTCGCGGCCGCGCTGTGTGAGATCGCCGCCGGTGATCACCGGAACCGAAGCATGTCCAGCGGTTCAAGTGCATCACCATCGGCGACGTAGGTGTGCCACTTTGGTCGCCCGGCCCTTTCCTATCTACTAATAATCTGTACTCTGCGAACCCTCCTCTCGCCCTCCTGTTCCTTCCGTGTATGATGAGAGGAGATGACTCATTGGCAATCGGTTGTTTTTTGTTGCCGCTGCAGGCGTGGGGAAGCCGTGCCTGTTGCTGCAGTTCACGGACAAGAAATTCCAGCCGGAGCATTACCTTACCATAGGCGTCGAGTTCGGCACGCGCATTATCAACATTGACAACAAACCCACCAAACTCCAGATCTGGGACACGGTCTGTGCTTAACCAGGAATCCTTGCCTCCATCCTCTTTTGTTTGTGATTACTCTGTTACTCATTTAGTCTGCAGTGCAATAACCCACTGCTTTGAAGCGCCGCACATGCTTTGTTAATCCCATAATTTTACAGGCTGGCCAGGAGTCGTTCCGATCTATAACTATAATGTACTACCGCGGAGCTGCTGCTGCCATCTTGGTTTATGACATCACCAGGTATGGATTATGTTGCGTTCTCTCTCATTATATGTTTTGCATAAGTGCAGTGCTCATTTCATATTCTTGACTAAGTTAAAATATCAGGAGGGAGACCTTTGACCATGTCACAAGGTGGCTGAAAGATGCAGAAAAGCTTGCACCAGCCAATGTGACAATAATGCTAACTGGAAACAAATGCGACCTGTCCGATAGACGCGCTGTCAGCTATGAGGAAGGCGAAAGGTTTGCCAAGGAGCACGGTCTCATATTTTTGGAGTCCTCAGCAAAATCTGCACAGAATGTTGATGAGGTAATGGTTTATCTCTAGTAGCTTTCAGTGTATATATGGTTTGCCTTGTTAATAAGCACCCACATCATGTTGTGGTGCAGGCATTCACAATTGCTGCCAGAACAGTATCCAAGAATGTTGAAGATGGAATCATCGATTCATCTGCTAAGGTCAGTTTTTCAGTTGCCTGCTCTATACTTTTTAAGAATCCCAAAGGTTTCTGGATCACAAGTCAGTGCATTGATGATTGAATTCAATCTTGATCCTAGGTTGTGCATTTATCTTTTTGGTACCCAGGTTTAATGTTTTTCTTAAGTTTAAACCCCAGGAACTCATGTGAAAAACATCTCTGTTATGGTGTTTGTGCTACCAAAAAAGGGTCCTGGTTTGTGTATTTGATACAGTTCTTTTACATAATATATCATGCCTGAAGAAACATGACTGCAGATCATTGCACGCTCCCCCACTTCAGACCTATGGTCATTGATGAAGCTACATTATGTCTCCCTGGCACAAACACATCATGCTACAAACGAACATTAGTGCTAATTAGTTTATTTTAGCCCCATATATCAGTGAAAGTTATCCAAAATAGATATGTTTCTGTGTGTTAGACCATACTGCGCACTACAATAGATTTTATTCAAGCTTTGCCACTGCCTATGGTTATCTGAAATGTGAAAATTATAAAGTCTTCTTAAAATTGCATGGGTGCAAATCATGTATGTCCTTCATGACAGCTCAAAATTTGACTTTAGCAGTGTCCCTCAGACAGCAGCCTTCAACTAGACGATACTGTCCCACCTATAGCAGATTTAAATAAGCCTACACAACCATCTAGAACTGCCTGCAAACTGATTAGACGGCCTATTTCCTAATTACTTCCTTGGGAAAACTGGACATTAAATTAATTGATGATCACTTGACATTTTGGTCACGGAAAAGGGAAACAATTTAGGAGCTCAACAGATATTAACCTTTTCTACAGCGCGGTATGAAGAAGCAACATCATGCATTCTCACGTGGTTCACTCATGAGTTTATAGACAATGATTGTACAGTTTGCTTGCTTAGAGAAGTGATTTTTGCATGCTTAGGTAGGTGATCAAGCAAAGTTAGCTATGGTTGGCTCATTGGCTGATGTGCCCTTATATACTTTTACTTCCTATTGGATTACAAACATGCTTCTGATTGTGCTTTAGTACTCCAGACTTTCATGTACTCTCGCATACCAAGCACTAATCCACATCCATACTTTCTGTAACTTGAAGGAGAATTCTATCACCTCATATAGAGTGACATTTATCAAAGTTCTGCACATGTGTTTGTTTGATTATTTTGTAGTATATAAGGTCCGCTTCTCCTGCAGTTTGATGGTTTTAACCTTTCCTGCACTATGGCTACTACATCTGAAGGGCACCGGCTGCTGCAGCTGAGCTGGTTGAAATAAAGCCAAATCAGACCCATGCAAATTTTGCTTTTTCTTAGTTCAATATTAGGCTGGATTCAGAATTTCGAATTCCAAATCCACATGTAGTTGGTAGCCGATTTAACTTTTTGTTTATTTTGATTATTGTTTAATTCGACCATGATGACTGAATGTTTAGTTGAATCCATGTGCAGTTTAAGATCCACTATTTCTATAAAGAGTGTGCCTTAAGGTTGTGTGTTTTTTTTAACACAAGATTATGTTCTTTGGTGCCATATTAAGGGTAGAAACTAGAAAGAGATGCATGTGATGTTTGAGAACCATCGTTGGAAATAACGATTGGAATCTGGACGATCTCTGTGTCAGGGCTATCATGAGACCATGCAATCTGTGTTACTGGGAAACGTTATATGGCTAGTACATGGATATACGCTATCGTCATACCTTAGTAGAATAATCCACGTCTTTGCTTCCTTAAGATATAGGAGCATATTCTCTTTTTGACTGCAGCCCCTGATGCTGATGGCATTGAGCATGTCCTATTTCACTAGTTACACTAAAAATTGCGCTATTTTAAGCTTGCAAGTATGCCAATGCGAGACCCTTGCAATTCGTAAGATGCATCCTGTTGTATCCGTTGATTGCGAATTCAATTATTTATGCAACTCAATTCAAATTTAGGGATCGAATGACCACTCAATACCTTTTACGTGCATTAGTACTATATAATATCATTTGGATATTGATAAGACTGATCGAAATGACATACTCAAGTACAAACTTTAACTGAAACATCCATTTACCAAATCATTCATCCAAATTCCGTTCGTCCGTCTTGCATGCTTTTACAGTTTATGGTTTGAAGATGATATAAAATCCAGTTGGGAATTTATCAAGAAAAATAAAAGAATAGATATATGCAGTCATCACAACTGGAGTACACGACAGCCAGTTGTACGTGTGTGTGGTTTTGCAGTGATTAATTATATGCAATATATAGTTATGTTGTATTGGTTCCATGGAATGTAATAAACTCACATATTGAATAATTCATCCATAAAGCTCGTACCCTCGAGGTGTCCTCGTGAGTTTTAAAAAATAAGGCAATATTCCCCTTGTCTTTTCCATTGGATTTTTAAGCTGTTCTCCCAGCATATCATGGAACAATCTATCTCATGCATATGACATACATAGATGATTGATTAACCAAATGGGACTGTTGAGAAAACTATGTTATCAATCTACAAAGTAAGTGGGTGCTTAGACCCTTTCATGAGACGATATTTTTTCATGTACTACAACAATGTAATTACAAATCATGAAGAAAAAGCTTATCATGTCTTTACAATTGACTGCAAACATAGGTTGGTTCGGTGACGAATTAGCAATGACAACGGTTCCGTTTCCAAATGTTTACCTTGCAGGTACTCCTGATTTAAATTGTTAAAGTAGTTGACTTTTTTTAGTTATGTTTGATCATTCGTCTTATTTAAAATATTTATTTAAATATATAAAATTATAAGATAGGTTTTAACTTTCTTTAGTGATAAAACAAATTATAATAAAATATCTAATTATTTTTAATTTTTCTGAATAAGACGAATGGTTAGATGTAATTAAAAAAGTTAACTACGTCAATAATTTAAATCCGGAGGGAGTATATTATATGGATGTAACATATCATTTGAACTCTCTTCTTACCGTGCTAGCTCGAATTTGAAATGATCGGCACACGCCGCAACCGACCTATAGCAACGGCACGTAGAAGAACAAAAGAAAGGGATTCTAATGACTCACAGACACTTTTTTTAGGAAAGCCATCTGGCATACTTTATTGATTATCAAACACAGTTACATCATTCACCAGTAGCTCACAAATGAACCTAGGTGGGTCATTTGCCCAATTACAAGCTTGTTTTGAAGAAAAGGCAAATCTAGCTAATTCATGAGCCACCTGGCTGCACTCTCTATTACAGTGTTCTATAGAGACTAATCAAACTCACTCTACATATTACTGCACTCATCATAGATAGGGCCTGACGCTAAAGCCGAAAATCCACCATCCTCCATTGTTTTCACAACCTCCAGGCAATCAGTTTGGAGCACAAACCTATTGATACCAATATGCTGCGCAAGGAGCAGTTCTTCCTTCAAAGCAAACGCTTCCGCCATAGCTGCATCCACAACACACTGAAGGTATCTTGTAGACGCCGCTATGAATTCACCTCTTGAGTCTCTTAGTATAGCGCCCGTACTTCTCGATCCTAAGTTAGCATCAAAACTGGATCAATATTTAACATAAGCTTACCCTCCAGTGGTCTAGTACACCCCTCGTTCCTCTTGGGATTTCTCTTCTTGGCTCTCTAGTAATTTGTCGTCAGGGTGGCTATGGACAGAGTTGATCATGATGGGGTTTGGATTCCCTCTTCATGGACAAGTTATCTTCTTTCCCACTAGATACACTAGCCGCCCATAAATATTAATTCAGCAAAACCCAGATTATTGAGGGAAGGTATTCCACCTCCTAGATTTATGACTTCCTCCATGAGCACAGATCCTGACCGATCCAAATCGTCTATCTGCTGTATCTTCTGCAAAACCCCCAAATGTTCCCAAACCTTCTTTGCTCTCAAGCAAGTAAACAGTAAGTGCTTTAGATCCTCGCATCCTCCTGCGCAAACCAGACTCCCACCTATGTTGCCAATATGTCTGTTAGCTAGTATCCCTCTACATGGCAGCAGACCATGCAACACTCTCCATCCGAAGATCTTAATCTTTGCTAGTATGTCTAGCTTCCATAGCTTCGCCCAAACCTGATTATCACCAACATCCGTAGCTCTGCCCTCCTATGTGCTACCTCCAAATTTATGTAACCATTGGGTGTGGTAAGCTGATTTGACAAAGAAAAGTCCATTCCAGTTGTGATGCCATGCAACTACGTCCTCTCTTCCATCGATGACTGGAATTTGGAGAATGCAATGGACATCCACAGGCCAGAACAGATCCTCCATCAAAAGTCTCATCCCACATACCATTGATTGGATTGATCAACTCATCAACTGTTGTAACAATGTTGTTTCCCCTAGGTGTTATGATCTTTAGATTTTGGCTAGAAGGCAGCCAGTTATCTCTCCAAATATTTATTTTTGTGCCATCTCCCACTCTCCAGATACAGCCCCTTTTAAAACAATCTAGCCCTTCCATCCCACTTTGCCAGGTATAAGAGCTCCAATTTTTAATTTGGCCTCTAGTAGTTTCCCATCTAGGTAATACCTAGCTCTAAGTACCCTTGCACACAACGATTCTGGTTCACAAAGCAACTTCCAAACCTGCTTAGCCAACATAGCAATGTTAAAGCAGTGGGGATCTCTAAAACCCATACCTCCCTGTTGTTTTGAAAAGTACATTTTTCACCAAGCTTTCCAATGCATCTTCTTCTGCCCTTCGTCATCACCCCACCAAAACTGTGATATTGCATCCAAAATTCCTTTATATATCTTTTTTGGAATCTTGAAAATCATCATAGCATAAACAGACTGAAAGGATCGAGTGACCGAGAGGGGGGGGGGGTGAATCGGGAACTCAAACTATGTACCTATTTTGCCAACTATTAAAACCGAGCACTCAAACAACTCCTACACAACTGTAGTGGTGTGATCACACTAACAAGATAATCCTATGAAAAGAAAGACAACCTAAACATACTAGTGGATCACACACGAAGCACACAACTCCTATGCTAGCTAGTAATCAAAGAACACACGGAAGCACACAACAAGCTAGCAAAGGAGCCTACTCATGCAAAGCTACTAAATCAACAAGCACATGGAAGACACACAAGCATGAGTAGCATGATACATACTAGGGTGATCAAACAAGCCTAAGAAACTCCTATACATGCTAGTGATCAAGTGTAAGCTAAGCACAACTAGCAACTAGAGAAGCCTATTCATGCAAGTCTACAAGCAGTCAACTAGAGCATGGTAAGCATAGAAGCATGAATTGCACGCTATGTAAATTCAGAAAGTAATGCATCAAAGTAAGGAGTAGAGTAAGAGACGGCTCATGATTTTTTTTCGAGGTCTCAGAAGGATGGCGCCTTCCCCTACTCCTCGTTGGACCACTCCCGCCGGAGTCCCGGTCCCTCCCGCCACCAATGTGGAGTTCTCGTCCACGAGCCCGCAATCACTCCCGGAGTGAAGACACTGTGCGCATCACCGCTGCCACCAAGGCACAAGCTCGCCTCCCTCGAGAACTTGCCGGACTCTCCGAGCCGACACGGACACTCACTAGCAATGCCCCTTTCACCAGCGGGATCAAACCATGTACAAACGTGTGATGGCCTTCACAACCAATCACGATAGGCTCGATCACTGACACCTAACCGGTCTAGGTCTCACCATAGATCAAGAGTAACAACCTAGATCACACCCTCAAGGACACCCTAGCCTTAGATGTGCAAGATAGCTCCTTGTTTCTCTCACTAGCACTCTCAAGATATGCAATATCTCTTCCTAGTGCTCTCCTCTTCTCCTCTTGGACCTTACCAAATGCTCTGAGGTATTCCACTATCCAACAGAGATCTCCAAGACCCCAACAACGAAGTTATATAGGCTTTCAACCTCTAACTAGCCGTTGCTCCACGAAATCAGCTTTCTGGGCATACTGACCGTACAGTCCGGTCACTTATTGACTGGACCGTCTGGTCTCCACAGGACGACTCCTCCAGAGCCGTAGACTCTCGCCCCTCAGCTGAAATCCTGTACTGACCGGACCATCCAGTCAGTAGACCGGACCATCTGGTCCGTTTCTCTCTCCAGTCCAGAAACATTTCCAGCGCTCGCTTCCTCGCTGCCCAGAGTCACTTGTACAGACCGGTTTATCCAGTCTGTAGACTAGACCGTCTGGTCTCTATAACCTCCAACTCTGGCAGTTTTCTCGCTTATTCACTGTAAGTCCCAGACAACTTCACCTTGTGACCGTACAACCCAGTCACCATTGACCCCTCTGTCCGGTCACTATGTCCAGAAGCTAAAACTCGTCGTCCTTGCTTGACTTCATTTCCCAGCTTCTCCGAGCAGCTCCTTGGCTTCTCCACTGTTATCTAGTGCCTGTGATTTCACCGAGCAACCTTGCACATCACCGACTAGACATGACCTAAGAGAAATGATCTAGACCCCCTTGATAGTCCGGTTTTGCCTATGGACTCAAAGCCCTAACAACTTGACAAGTGTTTTCAACACTTGCTCCATAGCTTGTCCTCAGCTTTGATCCATCTCCATCAACCGTTGGACTCCATCAAGCTCAGAAGCCTCCATGCTTGTGGTCATTGTCATCAATCGCCAAGGCCGCCATCTATAATCATCATAGAGTAGAAAAGATTTCCTACACGAACAACACTCGTGTAGACATTAGTCACATTTCATGTTTGTCATTCATCATCAAAACATCATACCTTAAAGTGACCTCATTGGTCATGATCCTTACTATCTCCCCCTTTTTGGTGATGGATGACAACCACTACTTATGATGATCCAAAATGGACGAGCAATAAGGAACCAAAGGAAAAGAATGGAATGAGAGGATTACCTTGGTCCTTACCTTAGAAGTAGTCTCCCCCTTAGAATGTGCTAGGTGTTGAGGGAGAACTACCCAATCATGTAGGGCACTTGATACCTATCTTGAGTTGAATTTTGCACCCGTCTTGGTGTCGTGGTAGGTGTTCTTGTTGATGTAGACTCGCACCATAGACGTAGATGTTCATGTCGGTGTAGATGTTGATTGTTGTTCTTCTCCATGTTTGTGTGGATGTTCATCTTGTCATGATCTTCATATGTACTCCGAGTGAACATGCACCATTGTTTTGATCATCTTCATGTTCTCCACTTCGTCACCATAGTCTTGGCATTTGGATTCTTCATGTTCCTTCATGTTCTTCTCTCTAGATTCAATTTTCTTCTTTCTATCTTTTGTGTTGGATCTTCATGAACCTCTCCCCCTTTGACTTCTTCTCCCCCTTTTTGACTGGTGTTGGCTTTTGGATCTTCATGTTCCTCTCCCCCTTTGTCACCTATCACCAAAAACCACAAACCAAACACAAAGCACAAGAGAACCAAGGAGCAAATAATAAGAGACAAGAGGTAGAAAAAGTCCCACTTTCATAGTGCTCCTCCTTGGTCACAATGGCCTTCCACCATAGCTCCCCCTACACACATGACTCAACAAAGAATTTCTCAAGTATGCAATGGTTAGTCATTAGTGTGTTGGGAATGTATGAGTCACTTGTCTTTGAGCCGCACGAGTAGATTTAACCTCGGAGTTCGGTTGAACGTGACTTAATGGGCATGAAGCACAAAGATCACTATGTGTTCATCTAGAGGGTCATATACTTACATTATAAATAAGCAACTCCCCCTAGAAACATGCTTGGAAGCATGTAAGGTATCACAATGCAAGAATGCATGAATGTAAAGAATGAAAATGTAACAAGTTTACACATGCATGGTGCGATGCTAAAAGAAAGAGAGGGAAAAACTACAAACCAAGGTGTCAACAATGAGTTGTTCCCTTCTTGAGCTTACTCACAATGGACCATTCTTCAATGCCTTGGGTACACCATGAACCACCTTCCCAAGCTTAACCCAAGTCCATTACTATCTCAAGGAGGTCCGTAGTCAACCTACAAGAGAAGAGAAACAAGCACAAACAAAGACACAAACAACAAAATAAATAAGCAAAGCTGTACAAATTTACAAGAGACAAGCTTTAGGGTTACTCAAGTAAAGTTGGAGAGGTCGAGAACATTGAGCTCTCCCCTTAGCTTGTTGAAGGTCTTCTCATCAAGAGGCTTGGTGAAGATATCTGCCAATTGTTCATGAGTTCGCACATGCACCAAGTTGAAAGGACCGAAGGCCTACCGAGAGGGGGGGGGGGGAGGGGAGGGGGTGAATCGGTAGCCGACTACGAATCCAAATACTTTAATTTTACACCACTAGAACCCGACAAGCATTGTAACCTAAATAGTTCTAGTAGGCCAAGACCCTATGCATGCTAGTGTTCATGATGCAAAACAAAACGTGGAAGCTAAATACACTAGCCTATGCAAGCCACAAGTCAACCTATCAACTAGAGAACACAAATGTGGAATAGTAAAGAGAGCGTTAAGGATTGCTCATGATTTTTTCCCGAGGTCTCAGAAGGATGGCGCCTTCCCCTACTCCTCATTGGACCACTCCTACCAGAGTCCCGGTCCCTCCCGCCACCAAGTGGAGTTCTCGCCCACGAGCCCGCAATCACTCCCGGAGTGAAGACACAGTGCGCGTCACCGCTGCCACCAAGGCACAAGCTCGCCTCCCTCAAGAACTAGCCGGACTCCTCGAGCCGGCACGGGCGCTCACTAGCGATGCCGCTTTCATCGGCGGGCTCAAACCGTGTACAAACGTGTGATGGCCTTCACAACCAATCATGATAGGCTCGATCACCAACACGTAACCGGTCTAGGTCTCACCATAGACCAAGAGTAACAACCTAGATCACACCCTCAAGGACACCCTAGCCTTAGATGTGCAAGATCACTCCATGTTACTCTCACTAGCACTCTCAAGATATGCAATATCTCATCCTAGTGCTCTCCTCTTTTCCTCTTGGACCTTACCAAATGCTCTCAGGTATTCCACTGGTCAAGAGAGGTCTCCAAGACCCCAGGAACGAAGTTATATAGGCTTCCAACCTCAAACTAGCCGTTGCTCCTCAAACAAGCAATCATCATCATGGAATCATATACAAGCATATAGGATAAGTAAGGAATACAAAGCACTGCATATGAAAATAAACTAAGTAAGATCAAGATGAGTCAAACACAAGCGAATGAAAACCATGACTCATCAAAATCCACGAACATCGAATAACTCCATCAAAATAAGATCCAAATGTATCTAACTCCAAAAACCAATGTACACGTATGCTCCCCCTAGATACAAGCTACTCTCGATCGCACAGGATCACACTCCAACTCCCCCTAGATCTATGATACTTCTCCCCCTTTGGCAACAAGCACCAAAAAGCGGAAAAGTGAACATCTACACGCTCATGGTCGAAAGAAGTGGTGCAGCGACGTCCTCTGAAGGCTCTGCTCCTGGCTGCTCCTGTGCTGGATCCTGCTGTGCTCCCTGAGCCTATGCCGCCTGAGCATCCAACTGCTCGAAGAAGTCAAGGTCTACAGGCGACTCAGACCCTCTGTCCTGCCCTGCTAGTGGGACCATGGATGTCTCCTCGGCAACAGTCGCCTGGAGAAGAGCAAGGTCATGCATGTCCTCCTGAGTGTAGCCTCAGCGGACCAGATCCTCTGCTACCTGAGGTGTAAGAGTGCTGACTGTAGCAGTAGAAGGTGGAGCTGTAGCTGTCTCTGGGGCTGGCTGGGAGTCTAGACGAGTAGTGTGCACTATGTCTGAGAACAGACTCCTGACTGGTAGCTGGGAGGTGGAAGGTCCTGCCATGTGCGAGGTCGAAGAGTGTGTCGGTGAGGTGAACAATGCAGACACTGAGAAGGCGGACACGGGGAAGAGCTGAGTCACTAGAGAGAAAGTTTGTCCTGCTCCCCCTGTCGGTAACACCCCTGAGTGTGACAACCCACTCGACTGAGCTGTCATCATAGCTATGAAGAGTCCTGGGTGTGTCGGCAGCTGCTGAAACTGTGGAAGTGAAACCTGTGCCTGCTACTGACTGGCCTGCCTCTGAGTCATCTCTGCCATCTGAGCCATCAGGGTGGTCATCATCATCATCTGCTATCTTTGAAGCTCTGCCTATCCCTTGATGACCTCCATCATCCGACGTCTATCCTCAGCTATGTTTTGAATGAACTCACTCAGGCGTCCTGCTAGTGTTGCTACAGTGATAACGTCCTCTGTCTATGATCCTGTAGGCTAGGGAAGTGCTCCAGTACTGGCTAACTCAGGAACCACCGTCTCGGGATGAGCTGCCTGCTCGTGAGTGACTGGCGGTGACTTCTGCTCCTCCTCTCCTGTCTGCTGACTCGAGGCTGACTGCGATCCTCTAGGGACTCGAGATGCGTAGCTGGTGGTCACCTCAGGGAACACGTCATACTACTCCTCTGTCACTAGGCCCATCCTCCTCAAAAGATAGCGAATGAATAAGGCATAGACCAAGTGACGTCCGCCTACTCTCTCAGAACTAACCTCCTCCATCTCTCCAATCAGTAGGTCTGCCAGGTCAAACTGCTCTCTCCTCAGAATAGCTGCTACAACCCACTAGTGAAGTAGTGTGAACTCCTCTCTGTAGCCAGATCTGGGGATGATAGTCCTGGTGACTATCGCTCTAACCACCTTGGCCTCTGCGGTGAGTCTCGTAGGGCCTCTCTCAAAGCCTGTGGTGTGTGGTGGTCGAAAAGCAATCAACACCATGTCATCTGATGGTAGCTTCCCTCCCTGTGGTCTGCGAGGTGGAGCAAACGTCCTGTAGGCACTCTTGTAAAGCTGTAAGTGTGAAGCAAGGAGCCCTAGGTTAGCTATCAGATTCTCTCTAGTCACTCGCTATGGCTGCCCTCTGAACAAGAACCAGATCTCTGAGCGGTCTCTGGCTATCCACATTGTAGCATAGAACTCTAGGACCACGTCCTCTCTGTATCAGTACGGCTTGGTGACCATCTCCGCCAACCCTGGGAGGTAAGTGAAGTACTCCTCCATGTCTGTGCTGCTGGCCCTCCTCATGGCCTGGTAAGTCATGTACTGGTGTGACATAAACAATCTAGACTTGCCCTTCATGGCAAGGTAGCATCTGAGTCCCTCTCCAATCCTCCTCTGGAGGCCTGTCCAGTACCTCTCTCCGGCAGCGGGATCCCTAGGACTGGAACCCACTGCTCAAAGGAGACTACAAGCAGTGCCTTAAGGTCCTTTGCAGGAACCTTAAGTATGTCTGGCTCTCCTGCTGCCTCAACGAGTCTCTGCAGCCTCCTCGTGCACACTGCACAAGTGCACCTTGGGTCTCCTGCCCGGTGAGCTGTCCTCTGGGGACCAGTCTGCTCTGGCTGTGCTATCTGCTCCTCCTCTGACTTAGACTCCTCAGACTCCTTAGACTCTAAGGTCTCCTCCTCTGACACCTCATCCTCAGACTCCTCCTGCTGCCTGGAGGATCCCTGCTCCGCAGGTCTTGACGACCTCCTCTGATGGGAAGCCGGAGTACTCTACGACCAAGGTACCAGAGTGACTCCTGTGGCAAGCATTGTCCTCTGCCGGGTACTCCTCCTGAGTCCCTGAGTGTCACTAGATGGCTCTAGGATTAGTCGTGTCCCTGGTGTCCTGCGTGACTCCTCCATAGCATCCAGGTGCCTGGCAACCCTCCTAGCTCTCTCTGACTCCGGGTCTAGCTTGGTCCTCTTCTTGCCTCTGGGCTTCTCTGGCATCTTGCACTTTCCCTTGTCCTGTCCTGACCCTGCATCTCTACTGCTGCTGACTGCTGTCACTGCACGCACGTAGGTATAGACAGGATAAGCATAGAACCTATATAAATCTACAAGCAAAGCACCGCTAGGAAAGAATGCGCAATAGAAATCCTAGCACTGAATGAAGGACATGATCACTAGACAAATAAGGCAATGTAATCAACAGTGATCATCGACTATATGTGGTTGGTGCGATTCATCTAGTGTACAGTCAAATAATGGCAATAAAGTCTAACTGTAGACTAGACAGTAGATAACCCTAGACATGCAGTTAACAGATAATCATGAAATTAATTGTAGCTAGGTTGAGCTAATTACCTAATTAATGCAATTAAACATGGGCAATTAATCCAATTGCATCAATTGAGGAAATTGCAGGCAGATTAGGGCATCAATGATGAATTGAGTGAATGGCACAATACCCTAGGAGGTCCGAAGTTGAGATGATGAGAATCACGCGACTGATTGCCTAAAAGGTCGAAACTTGGAGCTTTTCATCGCCGGCAATGGAGGTGGGGAAAGGGGGGCAAGCTTTGCCCTAGCTTTCAGTAGAGTTCGGCGAGCAGTCGACTGGGCGTGCGCGCGCGTGGAGTGGAGAGGCGATGCTGGAGGTGTTCGACGGCATGATGCGCGGCGGCGGCGATGGGTGCTACGGCGGCGATGGCTCTTTGCGCACGGTGGCGCTAGGTTTCGGCGGCGACAGTGGCAGCGCTGGTGGAAGGCGCAACAGCTCGGTGCGGCAAGGGGGGAGAAGCAGTGCGCTGACATCGGTGGAGGTGGCAACGGCGGCGAGTCCTAGGCGGAGTCTCAGCTTTGGTGTGAAACGAGGAAGAGACCAAATCGGCCTGACAATTTTTGACCTAGGTCAAACAGGAGACCGACGGCCGAGATTCAACATGGAACGAATCAATAGTTCAGATCTGAAGGTGCATCATGCGATCAATCAGAGTGACTGGACTGTACGGTCTCTGGACCGAACGGTCCGGTTTGTTTCTGGGTCTGCTGGCATCAATGCAGACAAACCGGTCCGATCACTAGGATCGTTCTGTCCGGTCTCTATGACCAGACACTCTAGAACACTGTGTCTGTGGGCACTGACCGAACGGTATGGTCCGAAGAGCGGACGGTACGGTCACTACAGGGAATTTCGCTGAGTCAAGAAATTTCTCCATTTTCCAAGTTCCCTCACTAAACACACAAATAAACACTTCAATTGGAATATGAAGGGAACTCTCAAACACTCCTTTTCAAATAGTGGCACTCTATGGCCTTATAATTTTCGCAAATGCCAAATGAAAGATCGAGCAAATAAGAACCAAGGCAAATAAGAGCCAAATGGGTATGTATGAGCCTTAGTACATGATCCGCGTGAGTAGATTTAACCTCGAAGTTTGTTGGTGGTTTCTAGACGCCCATTTTATCTACCAAAAAGGGATATTTTGCGTCTTAATTTGGCGGTTTGGACTAACAATTAACCCCATATTTGCATATATTTATAGTTGTTCTGTTTTGGTTGTAATTGTAGGAAACAGGTGTAAAACAGGGCAATTATGGATAAAGAACTAAAGAGTAACGAAGATGGTCCAGATGCGGAGCCGCGCCGATCGGCACGGGCCTGTGCCGATCGGCGCAGCAGGAGGAGATGATGAAAACACGATCTGGTCCAGGAAAGACGAAGGCCCAGCCCAGTATGAGTTAGAGTCGGTGGAAGTTGACCTAATCCCGTCGAGTATAAAAGAAAGATAATTATCAATAGCCAAGGAACGAACCAGAGAGACGACGATCGCGAGAATCAATTATTAGAACTAGGGTTTCAGGATATTGGCGGTGAAGGTTGGTCAACACCGACGAGATCCACCAGAAGGGAGGTCGCGCCGATCGGCGCGATGCTTGCGCCGATCGGCTCGTGCGCGTTCCAGCGCTATTTCTCACCCTTCTGCTATGTCTAGCGGAAGGATGAGTGAGTAGTCTCATATTCTCTTCTCTGGTGCGGGGATCTGGTCATGTAACTCTCATACTTGTTGATACTCTCTCGATGAATTTAATCTATGTGATGAACTTTATTGCACATCTATCTATCCCTTTCATTAGTGTATCGGCCAATACACTTTTGCCCATTACATAGTGCAAGAAACTAGTGGGGAGCTAATAGCCTCTGTAGTGACAACCGGGGTGAACAAAACCACCATGTCTTGTAGAATATTAGAGTCATCACTCGAGTTGATAAGAATAAGGTTGCATGCTAGTGAACCAATCCTAAGGAGAGAATCCTTCATCATCCTGTTACCTCTTCAATAACATTCACCGTCCACTTTCTCACCGTCATCATTCACATCATCCAAACCATTGCAATTTGTTAGTAACCCTTTAATAGTATTAGTTCCGCTCGTTCCCTGTGGATTCGATAACCTTGGAATACTCTGAGGGAAAAAGAGCTACAACTGTACACCGTCCTCTTGCGGTATATAAGTGGGTGCGTAATTACGACCAACAATAAGTAATCTCAAGGGTCGTGTACTTCTCATGAAGCTCTACATGATCACCCTTAAGTTTGTCATAACTCTTGTTTAGGACATCATGAGATGTGACAAGGTCCTTGAGCTCACTCTCAAGGTCAACAACACGATCCTTAGCCAACTTACGCTCTTTTCTTACCACATCCAACATTTTGGATTTCTTGACGGCAATTTCGTGGGCTTGCTCAAGCATACTCCATAACTCGGCACAGGTGCGCTCCTTGTCATCGTTGTCACTGCTACTCTCGTCCTCACTCTCCCCAATGTGGCTCAAGGCCATGAGGCACGTGGGAGGTGGAGGAAGAACTCGTGGACGTGTGATCTTGATCATGGCTAGGCCGGCCACTTCTTCATCACTTAAGGAAGTGGGCTCGTTGTTAACGGCTGTTAAGTACCATTTTCAACCGTCAACTATACTCAAATAAAGGAGAATTTGGCATTTCATACACGCATGCTTTATCACAATAATATAGTTCCACTTGTACTTGGAGAACTTTGTGCATGCAGGAGGAAATGTGAAGGAAACACCTCAAAAGGCAAGAAAACACACTTTCGACCAATCAGAGAGTGCCACATGGACGTCACACGGATTGAAGGGCCCATTTGCAGCTCTTAACCGACGTAACTCCCTGTAATACCGCGGGAACCGACCTCAGGACCCACCTGCCAGCCTCCCCAAGAAAGCACAGGCCAGGAGGACCCCTGGCCAGGTCGGGCGACCCAGTCAGGTCGGCCGACCTGGTCCTGGGGGATATTCCTTTGTGCTTCCACGTGTTGGCTCCTCAGCGACTCCTGATGGCGGTTTGAGGTGCCTTCCGTGGCGGTTACTCTCCCTTGCCGACCTATTGAGGCTATAAATAGGAGGGTGTGCCTTCACACTCAACACACACCACAAGAAGCATTTCTCTCTTACTAGTAGTAGTTCTTGGAGTTTTAGAGGAGTTAGGCTGAGTCTAGAGCTCTCTAGTCCCAAGTCTTCACTTGGAATTGGTATGGCTCTTGTATCTTTTCCCTTTTGTAAGACTTTGCTCTTATCAATATATATATTTTTTCTATATAGTTGTGCTTGGGTCATGAGTTTCTTGTTTGATATTGTGATCCATATATGTGATAGTATAGTCTACTTGTGTGATAGTAGTTTATATTTATTATACTACTATTGTCATGCTAGTTATATACCGTCACTATAGTCTAGTTTATATGTTATAGTCTCTATGCTTAGTTCTAGCTGATAAAGTATAGCATGGGTTTGGTGATCGTATTCGTACGGTAGCTCTGCCTCGTTAATAGTAATCGCGGAGGGGCAGAGTGCTCTTTGGTCATGCAAGTATGGTACTTGGGTGACTGATTTGCATCAATTATTCGTTAGTCTACTGGTTCGTTGAGGTAGGCGGCAGGTGGTGACAGCCCTGTCCGTCCTTTGAAATCCTCCCCGCTAGGCTAGTGCGTAGGCTCTTGGCGGAAGTCGCCTGTGGATGCAGGGGTAAGTCCGTGCCTGAAGTGCTATACTATTGACTGCTGAACCTGAGTGTGGGTCTGTATGTATTCTACTTAGGCTATGCAACTGTATAGGAATGTATAGTAGGAGTAGCTTAGCCTAGTCTTTCCTCCACTAGACTTTATTTATTTAGTAGGAATCTTCTGTGTGTCTCACACTACCCGGTTATTATCATGTACCCGCCTGTCTTGGTTAGATATCCTTGCTAATTGTTAACATGATCTTATATGTTAGTAACGCTTCTTGATCATAACCTTCCTTTGGGATAAACAAATACGATACCCTGAATACTTCCGGGTGAAATGCTACAGCGGTATTCTCCGTGCGCTTGCGGATTTTACCTACTTGACTCTGGGACATATTAGTGAACCGTTTCTGGCCCCGTGCCGGGAATGATTTATTAATATGGCTTAGCAAAAGTCAACAAGCATTTCTGGCGCCGGTGCCGGGGAAGGCGTATGATTTAAGAAAAATTACTAATGTATATAGTAGTGTTGCAATTATTAAGGCTATCTCCTAGGCAGGCTAACCTTGCTTTGTTTTCTGCATTTTGTATGAAAACAGGGTAGTGTATGACTGGTTTCGACTTGCCGACAAACTTCACTGAAGACCCTGAGTCACTCCTGAGAAGGACACGAGCTAGGCTCACCCCTCCTCGTAAGGAGACTCGGCCAATCGAACCTGTCATTCCCGCACCATCAAGCTCTGAGCAAATGGCCGACAAGACCCTCCGCGAGTTCTCCGCTCCCTCCGCTGCCAACATCCCTACGGGACCAGCTGGCAATGTGGGAGATGCGAACTTCGAGATCAAGACCGGTCTCATCACCATGGTGCAGGCTAGCCCATTTTGTGGGAAAGCCAATGAGGACGCTAGTGCTCATCTCCAGCAATTCCTGGAGATTTGCAACACGTTCAAAATGAAGGACGTCACCCTCGACGCTGTTCGCCTTCGACTGTTCCCGTTCTCTCTCCTTGGGAGAGCGAGACAGTGGTTCTACGCAAACCCTGAAGCTGTGAACACTTGGGAGAAGTGTTCAGCTGCGTTCCTTGCAAAGTTCTTCCCGCTGGGCAAGACCAATGCCCTCCGCAGAAGGATCTCAAGCTTCCAGCAGGAGTCGAAGGAGTCGATTCCTGAGGCATGGGAGAGGCTCCAGGAGTACATCCTGGCATGTCCCCACCACGGGATGGATGATTGGCTGATCATCCAGAACTTCTACAACGGGCTTACTCCGTCGGCCCGCGACCACCTCGACGCTGCTGCTGGTGGAGCCTTCTTCTCGCTCACTGTGAGCAAGGCAAAAGATTTGATCGAGAAGATGGTGTCCAACCAAGGTTGGAATGAAGAGCGCCTCCAACCTCGCCAGCGAGGCATGCACTCCGTCAAGGAGGTTGACATGCTCGCCGCCAAGATTGACCTTCTCATGAAGAAGATGGACGACCAAGCCAATGGAGAAGTGAAAGCCCTAGACGCTCGTATGACTTGCGAGGTCTGTGGCAACACGGGACACTCGGGCAATGACTGCCCTGAGACCCGTGAGGACGCAATGTTCATGGGCAACAACAACAACAACGGCTACCGTCCACAAGGAGGTCAAAGTTGGGATCCACTACGTCCCAACTACCAAGGAGGTAACTCTGGCAACTTCTCTGGTTTTAATTCCGGTTATAATCAGCCCTCCTTGAAAGATCTTGTGCTTGGTCAAGCTAAGGTTAATGATAACATCAGTAAAAAGCTTGCCACCACTGATAGGACTCTTGAGAGCATCCACACTAAGATAGAGGGTGTTTCCTCTGCTCTCAAGAATCAGCTGAGCTTTAATAAAATGATAGAAACCCAATTAGCTCAGTTAGCTGCTGCTGTTCCTACTGTTGAGTCGGGGAAAATCCCGGGGCAACCCGAGACCCCCTTAGAAAATGTTAATGCGGTTACCACGAGAGGAGGTAAGTCCACTCGGGATCCGCCA
The DNA here is from genome assembly GCA_030378355.1 of Eleusine indica. Lineage (NCBI taxonomy): Eukaryota > Viridiplantae > Streptophyta > Magnoliopsida > Poales > Poaceae > Eleusine > Eleusine indica. The sequence continues at coordinate 36,829,597 of CM059500.1, forward strand.
TACCCTAACCATGCAGGAAAGGACACATCAGCTGAGAAGCCGGCAGAAGAAGAAGAACCGCCGCCCAGGAAAACGGCCCCACATGAGTTCTATGACACGAACCTCATGCCGTTTCCTGAAAGAACAAGGAAGCCCACCGTGGACGAGCAGTTCACACGCTTCGTTGAGGTGATCCAGAAGCTGCACATCAACGTGCCCTTGCTGGATGCGATACAAGTACCCACGTACGCTCGCTACCTCAAGGATCTTATCAGCAACAAGCGCCCACTACCGACCACAGAAATTGTCAAGCTGACGGAAGAGTGTAGCGCTGCTATACTCAACCGGCTTCCTGAGAAGAAGAAAGATCCGGGGTGTCCCACGATCACCTGCTCGATCGGGACACAGAACTTCGACCATGCCTTATGTGATCTTGGGGCAAGTGTGAGCGTCATGCCGAAGGATGTCTTCGACAAGCTCAACTACACCACACTATCCCCCACGCCGATGCAGCTGCAGCTGGCCGATTCAACGGTCCGCTATCCGACGGGGATCGCCGAAGATATTCCGCTGAAAATCCGGGATTGCTTCAACCCCCTCGACTTCGTAGTGCTTGACATGGACGTCGGGAAGAGCACACCGCTCATCCTGGGACGCCCATTTCTCAGCACTGCGGATGCTCGCATCGATGTAGGAGCCGGAGAAATCCGCTTCCACATCAATGGCAAGGAGGAGAAGTTTGACTTTCGGACACGGAAAGAACAGTGCAACATGATCCGTATCAAGTACGGGCCGAACCCAAGCAACATCAAGGAAGTGGAGGTCACTCCGCCAAAGAAGGACAGCCTCATCACATTCATGAAGAACTTCCTCGAGAAGGAAAAGGTTGCACAGCAACAACTGATGAAGGCAAGGAGGCAAAGGTCACACATTAAGCAACAGCCTCCGAAGTCCACAAGGCAGCAACCTCCGAGGTCTGCAAAGAAACAGGCTGTGAAGCCTGCAAAACCGCAGCCTCCGAAGCCCGAGAAGCCACCGACCGCAACAAAGACCAAGAAGGTGTGGCGAGTAAAACAAGAAGCATCATCCGTGTCTTCATCTCCGGGACCGAACAACGCTTCATCGAGCTGAACGCCGGAGAAAAGTCCCGCTCGTCGGACTTTAAAAGGTGAGTCCTCGCCGGGAGGTTAAACCGGTAGTTATCCATATTTGCTCTTTTAATTGCATATTTGCTTTCCACCACATTTTGATTTTTCCCGACCACTGCATTTCTGCATTTTTGAATTTTTCCAGCCACCTTGGAATTTTTCAAAACTCATTTGCATTTTTGAAAATTTAGAAAATAGGTTTTTGGGCTTTCCATTTTGAAAAGATTTTTTGTCGAGCTTTTTGAGCAAAAAGGCAGCAGGGGACAAATCCCCTAGCCGTTGGGGAACACATAGGAAAAAGGGGGCTGCCAGGAGGCCCACCTGCCAGGTCGGCCGACCTGGTGGGGTCGGCCGACCCCCTGGCCCCACCTTTTCCTGTGCTCCTTTCTCCCAACGGCTATATGGCCGTTGCTCTGTCCCTTTCTAACGGCCATCTTGCTTCCTTGGCTATAAAAACCGCCCAGGAGGAGGAGCTTCACCATTCCAAGCTCATCTTTCACTCCCCTCCTTTGCTCACTTGTTGCTCTCCCAAAATTTCGTGTTCTTCAACTTTACTACAGCCCCAAAAACCCAAAAAAAAAATATTTCCCCTCTGTTTTAGTGCATTTGCAAATTGTTGTGAGAAGAAAACCAATTTCGGAGAAGCTCGGGTTTGTCGTTTTCACTAACGCTCACCCGAACACTTGTTCGATCTTGTTTTTGTTCTTATCTTGTGTTTGTTCTTGTGTGCAGCCATGTTCAACCGAATGAAGCAAGTCGCCGGAATCAAGCGGAGAAAAAGCACTCGTGCAAGCACGAGTCAAGCATCCTCCGTCGAGCTCACACCAAGTCCGGGGCATGGTGACCCCGAAGCTGAAATTCCGGAGGAAAGGCCGGCCTTGCTCATCACCGAGGAGCATCTCGACATCAAGGACGACCGCGAGGGCCAAGCCATCGCGCTCATGAGAGAACGGCCATTCGCCCACACCCGACGCTTCGATCCGGACTTCCTCGAGAAAATAGGTATGAGAGAAGAATTTGCCTCTATTTTTCGCACTATGGGTTGGCTAAATTTCGTAGAAGTAGATGAGCCGGGTTCTCGTTTGCTTACTATGCAGTTTTTATGCACCCTTAGAAAGTATGATGAAGGCATTTCTTTTCGCTTGTTTGGGCAAGAGCGCTTGGTCACATGGGGTGATCTTCATGCTATGCTAGGTCTAAATCCTAAATGTAGGCTAGACTTAGATAAAGCGCTAAAGGGGTTCCATAAAGAAAGTTTTTGGAAAAAGATTTCCGGAAACAAGTGGGGTCCCAAGCCTAGAACAAGTGCCATCCATAATCCTACACTTAGATTTATGCATGTGTGGTTGGCTATGACCTTGTTTCCTCGAGGTGACATTAGGGTTGTCCGGCAAGATGAATTGAAAATACTTTATGCCATGGTTAAGAAAATTAGGGTGTCACCCGCGGAATGCATGATTGATCAATGGTTAGACAATATAAAGTTGACAGGACCAATTGAGTGCACCTCTTTAGTTACTCGCATTGCGCAGAAGTGTGGTCTGCTTGAGAATGTTCATGTTGAATATTTGACGGTAGATAGAGAATTTCTAGGCGAGGACTATTTTGTGCAAGGACATACTTTGAAACATGGTCCAAATAATACCTTGATCTATCACTTTCCCGGGTATACAAATGAATTCCCGTTACCTAACCCGGGTCTTCGTTTGTATCACTGTCGGGCACTAACCCTCCCACTTGAGCCAGTGGGAGAAGTTCGCAGGAATAGTGTTTCAGGGCGACCGACACGTTCCCGTAGGCATATGGAGCCTACACCGGAGTTTCACACTCCGACCGGAGATCCGGTATGGGAGCAGCCCCCGCCACAGGACGAGGCGGGTGCATCAACATGGCAGGCCGGAGCATGGGAATCTCAGTACGATTACCCCATGCAGACGTCATCAAGTTCAAGCGGACCGCCATCCTTTGCCACTCGGTCATTCTCATCCCGTGGGTTCCGTGAACTCAACTATGGGATGGCCGAGTTGACAAGGAGGGTGAACGACATTGATTTGCGCACCGAGAGCATGCAACAAACTCTCACGCAACATGTCGCCGACACCCAGCAATGGCAGAATTTCAGCGACAACCAATTCCGCCAGCTGAACGCGATGATGGCTTAGAATCAGAGCAATTGGGATGCCTTCTTCCGCTCCCAAGGCTACGACCCGAACCAGCAGATATGAGCAAGAACAAGCTTGGGGGAGGACCCCCCCTTCTCACGGTAACTTGTATCTTTCCCCTTCCCTTTATTTCTTGCATTTGCTAAATCTGAAAATCAAAAAAAAAAATTTATAAAATCTGAAAACCATAAAAATTTGCAAAACATAAAAAGAACAAAAATATTTCCCTTTTTCATGCGCGGTATGAATGTGTATAATTTTCCTATGTTGAGATGATGAATAGTTGCTCTGTCCTTTATTCCTCTCTAATGCTAGTTTACAACTTAGTACTCTCTCAAGAGTTAGGTTTGTTGGTAAATCTTGCCTTGAACTTGAATCTTGTGCGTAGCATATGCATTCTCTAGTTCTAAGTTGTTGAGAGGTATGATATGATAGATAGGGCTGCTATGATCTTGCTCAACGTAAAGCTTGAATTCCGGAGTTTTATTTTTCAAAATGACAAATTGATAAGTTCCTCAATGATGAAATTCCCACCACAGCCATATGTAGTGTTTACATTTGAAAACCTTTACACATATGCTGCTTGTTTCACATTGAGCTTAGTCAAAATTGTTGTGACCCTAGTAGAACTCTTTTCATGCTTTCTTGACCAAGATCATATACACACATCCACCGCCATGAGCTATCCTTCTAAATCAAGAAGATAGCATCCACCATATCCACCATATCCACCGTGAGCTATTCTTCTACACCGGAAGAAAGCCACTATCCATCCATCCATCGAAAGAAACACTCCATATATCCATTGCAAAATTCCTCTCTCAAAGTATTTATTGCAAACTAGGACTATGGCTATGCAAAAAGAAAAGAAAAAAATGCTCAAAAAAGAGAGCAAGCAAAAGATAGCCATAGCCTAGAAACTCCAAAAGAGAGAAGGAAAATTCAAAAAGGAGTTATTTCTTCCCATCCACCATTCCTCCGTTCTCCCACACACTTGCACATCTTGATCAAGATTGTTTGAATTGATGTTTTTCTTGGATCCGTTCTTTTGACATAGCAATATTATGTGAACATGAGTGCCTCATATATCCCTACCTTGAGCTCCACATAAAGCCTTATTTAGAAGTAGGTGATTATAGGCAACACTTTGCCTTGGTGAGGAATCATACACATATTGAGTGATCCGAGAGAATCATTTGAGGAACTTGGTTTTTATTTTCAAAATCTTTTGAAAACCTCCGGAATAACATAGCGGAATCTAGAGCAAGTGATTGGTGCCCTGCAATTGTTCTATCTCTCAACCGCCCAAGACAATGAGGTGTAAAAGCCCCATGGATCGAGGTAAATGGGTAAGTTATGTGCCAACATATTTAATTCTAGGAAGAGTACTTTGTTGTGCGCATAGTATTATTGAGGAGTAGGACATTGTAGCAACTCCTGATCAACAACTTAAGTTTATCTTTGCTTCGGGACGAGCAAAGGGTAAGCTTGGGGGAGTTTGTTGACGGCTGTTAAGTACCATTTTCAACCGTCAACTATACTCAAATAAAGGAGAATTTGGCATTTCATACACGCATGCTTTATCACAATAATATAGTTCCACTTGTACTTGGAGAACTTTGTGCATGCAGGAGGAAATGTGAAGGAAACACCTCAAAAGGCAAGAAAACACACTTTCGACCAATCAGAGAGTGCCACATGGACGTCACACGGATTGAAGGGCCCATTTGCAGCTCTTAACCGACGTAACTCCCTGTAATACCGCGGGAACCGACCTCAGGACCCACCTGCCAGCCTCCCCAAGAAAGCACAGGCCAGGAGGACCCCTGGCCAGGTCGGGCGACCCAGTCAGGTCGGCCGACCTGGTCCTGGGGGATATTCCTTTGTGCTTCCACGTGTTGGCTCCTCAGCGACTCCTGATGGCGGTTTGAGGTGCCTTCCGTGGCGGTTACTCTCCCTTGCCGACCTATTGAGGCTATAAATAGGAGGGTGTGCCTTCACACTCAACACACACCACAAGAAGCATTTCTCTCTTACTAGTAGTAGTTCTTGGAGTTTTAGAGGAGTTAGGCTGAGTCTAGAGCTCTCTAGTCCCAAGTCTTCACTTGGAATTGGTATGGCTCTTGTATCTTTTCCCTTTTGTAAGACTTTGCTCTTATCAATATATATATTTTTTCTATATAGTTGTGCTTGGGTCATGAGTTTCTTGTTTGATATTGTGATCCATATATGTGATAGTATAGTCTACTTGTGTGATAGTAGTTTATATTTATTATACTACTATTGTCATGCTAGTTATATACCGTCACTATAGTCTAGTTTATATGTTATAGTCTCTATGCTTAGTTCTAGCTGATAAAGTATAGCATGGGTTTGGTGATCGTATTCGTACGGTAGCTCTGCCTCGTTAATAGTAATCGCGGAGGGGCAGAGTGCTCTTTGGTCATGCAAGTATGGTACTTGGGTGACTGATTTGCATCAATTATTCGTTAGTCTACTGGTTCGTTGAGGTAGGCGGCAGGTGGTGACAGCCCTGTCCGTCCTTTGAAATCCTCCCCGCTAGGCTAGTGCGTAGGCTCTTGGCGGAAGTCGCCTGTGGATGCAGGGGTAAGTCCGTGCCTGAAGTGCTATACTATTGACTGCTGAACCTGAGTGTGGGTCTGTATGTATTCTACTTAGGCTATGCAACTGTATAGGAATGTATAGTAGGAGTAGCTTAGCCTAGTCTTTCCTCCACTAGACTTTATTTATTTAGTAGGAATCTTCTGTGTGTGTCACACTACCCGGTTATTATCATGTACCCGCCTGTCTTGGTTAGATATCCTTGCTAATTGTTAACATGATCTTATATGTTAGTAACGCTTCTTGATCATAACCTTCCTTTGGGATAAACAAATATGATACCCTGAATACTTCCGGGTGAAATGCTACAGCGGTATTCTCCGTGCGCTTGCGGATTTTACCTACTTGACTCTGGGACATATTAGTGAACCGTTTCTGGCCCCGTGCCGGGAATGATTTATTAATATGGCTTAGCAAAAGTCAACACTCGTTGTCGCTTGTCCACTCCCCAACAAGAGTCTTACGTGAGAATCTTTTCTTGGAGTCATTGGCTTTGCCTTTGCCCTTGCTCTTGTCTTTGTTGAAGAACCTCTTCTTCTTTTGCTTGGCTTTGGGGTCTTCATCATCTTCTTGTTCTTCACTTGAACCTTGTGACTTGAATGCTTCTTTCTTGGGTTTTGGGAACTCTCGCACAAATTGATTTTTTGAGCCACAATTGAAGCACTTGCCCCTGGACTTGGAAGCAAACTTGTTCTTGAAGGTCTTCATCTTCTTCATGAGAAGAGCCAAGTCCTCGGTCAAGTCACCCTCATCATCATCTTCATCATCAGTGATTGCCTTCTTCTTCTTTTTCTTGCTCTTGCTTGATTCTTGCTTGTCAGCCTGTAGAGCAAGGTTGGATGGTTGAGGATCATCCATCCCCAACTGGTAGCTCTCGAAGACAGTGATCTTGCCAAGTACATCCTTCATGGTCTTGGTCTTGAGGTCACCCTGCAGGGTGTAGGTGATGATGGACTCATACTTAGGGTCTCTGAAAAGCTTCAAGAATCTTTTGATGACTTCCATAGGCTTGAGCTTGAAATCATCCCCAAGTGCATTGATCTCCTCCACTAGCACATGAAAACAAAAATACACAGTGTTAGCTCTCTCATGTGGTGATCTAGTAAAATTATCATACTTGTTCTTCAGCACATAATGTCTTTCCTCTTTGACATCACTAGTACCCTCGTGGATACTCTGAATCTCAGTCTAGATACCGTGTGCCCTCGAACTCGAGTCCAATCTAGCAAACATATCCTTAGAGATGCATGAGAACAGAGCATTCTTGGCCTTAGCATTGTTCTTAATAAAATCAGGTCCAAGAAGGTTCACATCCGCATCCGATTCATGGGTCAACATCCATATCTCCGGATCAAGGGACTTCATGTAGGCTTGCATACGTGCCTTCCAATACCCGTAGTCCTCTCCATCAAAAATAGGAACACTCCACTCCTTTCCCGGCATCCTTACTCAAGGCAGTGAAGCCCCAAAGATGAGCACTTGGCTCTAATACCAATTGAAAGGACCGAAGGCCTACCGAGAGGGGGGGTTGAATTGGTAGCCGACCATGAATCCAAATACTTCAATTTCACACCACTAGAACCCGACAAGCGTTGCAACCTAAAAAGTTCTAGTAGGCCAAAACCCTATGCATGCTAGTGTTCATGATGCAAAACAAAACACGGAAGCTAAACACACTAGCCTATGCAAGCCACAAGTCACCCTATCAACTAGAGCACACAAATGCGAAATAGTAAAGAGGGGGTCAAGGAATGCTCATGATTTTTTTCCGAGGTCTCGGAAGGATGGCGCCTTCCCCTACTCCTCGTTGGACTACTCCTGTCAGAGTCCCGGTCCCTCTCGCCACCAAGTAGAGTTCTCGCCCACAAGCCCGCAATCACTCTCGGAGTGAAGACATGGTGCGCGTCACCGCTGCCACCAAGGCACAAGCTCGCCTCCCTCGAGAACTTGCCGGACTCCCCGAGCCGGCACGGCCGCTCACTAGCGATGCTCCTTTCACCGGCGGGCTCAAACCATGTACAAACGTGTGATGGCCTTCACAACCAATCATGATACGCTCGATCACTGACACCTAACCGGTCTAGGTCTCACCATAGATCAAGAGTAACAACCTAGATCACACCCTCAAGGACATCCTAGCCTTAGATGTGCAAGATCACTCCATGTTACTCTCACTAGCACTCTCAAGATATGCAATATCTCATCCTAGTGCTCTCTTCTTTTCCTCTTGGACCTTACCAAATGCTCTCAGGTATTCCACTGGCCAAGAGAGGTCTCCAAGACCCCAGCAACAAAGTTATATACGCTTCCAACATCAAACTAGTAGTTGCTCCACGAAATCAGCTTTCTGGGCCTACTGACCGGACCGTCCGGTCACTGCCTGACCGGACCGTTCGGTCACTGCAAACCTGAGCACCTATGACTCTGTCCTGCTGAAATCCTATACTGACCAGATCGTACGGTCAGTTGACCGAACCGTCTAGTCCATTTCTCTCTCTAGTCCAGAAACATTTCCAGCACTCGCTTCCTCGCTGCCTAGAGTCACTTGTATAGACCGAACCGTCCGGTCTATACAACCTCAACTCTGGCAGTTTCCTCGCTTCTTCGCGGTAAGTCTTAGACAACTTCACCTAATAACTATACAGTCCGGTCGCCATTGACCCCTCTGTTCGGTCACTATGTCCAGAAGCTGAAACTTGTCGCCTTCGCTTGACTTCGTTTCCCGGCTTCTCCGAACAAGTCCTTGGCTTCTCCACTGTCATCTAGTGCCTGTGATTTCACCGACCAACAAGCAAGTAGATCGAGCACCATATATATATGAATTGATACAAATAAGCTCGATAAAGAAAAAAATTGCAAGAAAGGTAAAGAGAGAGACATAATAATTTATACCGATGTTCGGCAACCACACTAATTAGTTCCTACGTCCTCGTTGAGGAGCCACACAAGGTGGTAGGGTACCTTCCGACACTTTTTTCCGCCAAGCAATCACAAAGATCAAGCTTGGATTCTTCCTTCACTTGATTCTATTTCTCTGGAGGCAAATCACACCTTCACAAGCGTCCCTATCTCACCACAACAAGTTGGGAGCTCAAGGGCGACGCCTAGCCGTCTAGGAGACCAAGTCTCCAAGAGTAATAAGCAAATCAAATCCTGTAGGGGAGGGAAAGAGTGTGCTCAAGCTTTTAAGTGGATGGATTAAAGCTTTGGTTGGTTGGATTTCTCTCACAAATGCTACGAATCTCAAGAACAAGTGTATAAGTGAGAGAGGAAAGCTAGAACTGAATAGGAGTGAAAATGCCAAAGTGTCAAACCTCTCCCACGGGCAAAGGGAAGGGTTATATATAGGCAAGCTCCAGAAACTAGCCGTTGGAGTGTACTTCAGTGACTAACGGAACTTTCATGAAAACCCATGGAACTTCTGTCATTTTAAAAAGAGTCATTGTGCGGGCTAGGTTTCCTCTGTGATAAGAGATGACGGAACTTCTGTCATGGGCATGACGGAACTTCCATAACTCACTGGATGCTAAGTCACTGGTTTAGGCAGTGACGGAACTTCCGTCAAGGAATGACGGAACTTCCGTAACTCCCTGTTTGGCTCAGAATGGTTAGCTCTTTTGGTTGCTTTTTATGGCTAATATTTTTCTTAAAGATTTGGTTTTGCTTGAGCACAATAATTCCCTAAAAGCAAGATTAGTTTACCCCTCTTAATAGTTTGGTACTCCTATGACTCAAGAAATTAATAAAAGTTAAACATGAAAGCTCTTTTGAGTCCTTTCTCTTTTCTTCTTTCTCTATAGGGATGAACAATCTCACATAGTGGGTTATGATATTCTTTTGATAATCTGCACAATCTTCTTTATACACATATTAGTACACTTTTAATATTTAGTCATCATTCACCAAAACCCACTACGGGATCCTAGATGCATCTTCAATTTCCTCCTTTTTGATGATTGATGACAATAGGTTAAAAAGGATAGAATATATAATCAAATGAGATAACAAACAAAATATAGCAGAGCTCTCCCTAAAGATATACATGAATCACACAGAACATACGTGAGAGCTCCCCCTATATTTTGTAATTAGTGGGTGCCTAACAAGTGTACAAGTGTGCACTAAGTTATAAATCAATTAAACCAACAGCACACTTAACACAATCATCATTTCACAATACTAAGCATGAATAATTAAGCAAGCACCACCACACATTATCATAAAACAAATCATAGTCATATTACAATAAAGGTTCACAAATACTAAGAGAGTGATGCTTCTAAGTATGTGTTTTGGATCCTTGTGTCCAGTGACACCCTTAGGTCAGTTGTTGTGGCGATTTGCTTTTGTAAGTGGGTCATTCGATCTGTGTGCTTCGCTGTGATTGGCTTGAAGTATATTTTCATGGATCATGAGGCATCTTTCATTCCTTTTGTGCATATTCCCTACATGTGAGCATTTCTCCAAGTACAAGTGGATATTTATTAATTCTAACTAACATGTGTGGTGGGAATGTTGAATTCTCCTTTATTTTGAGTAATATTGATAGTTGAAAATGGTAATTAATGACTATCAACGGGTGGTAACTTCTGCACTAAGCGTGGGAACCGACCTTGAAAAGGCGTTAGGGATTCCCCGAGCAGACCTAGGCCGAGTGGGGCCCAAAGATGTTCGGCCGAACACGTGTGTTCGGCCAAATATCAACTGGTCCCTCTTGGTCCCAACCTTCTCCAAGACACCAACGTATTGTCCCTTGTCCCTCCACGTGTTAGGCCCTCTGGCATGTATGTTTGCTCTGTTTATGGGCTTGTGGATCCTTGTGTTGCGCTCTGATTAGCCGGAAGTGTGCTTTCTCCTATGATTGCATGATTTTTACCTCAATTATGTAGGTAAATCACCTGCAAGCAAATATTAACCAATACTTGTGAATTCATTAGTAATAAACTTCTACTACTATATTGGTTGTTTACTTCTATAATTTTATACAGGTATTTGATGATTGAATTTGGTACTTAGTGACCGTCAACAAACTCCCCCACACTTAGCCTTTGCTTGTCCTTGAGTAAAGGAAAACGACTAAGGTGGATCGTATTCTCCAAATGGTATGATGGTAGCATGTAAGTTATGCCAAGTCATACCTGTACCAATGGACTTTGGAGTGTCTACCATGTCATCTGTAGCGGATAAAAAGTAGAATGATACAGATTGTGGTCATCTTTGCTCCTAGTGCTAAGTAACTTGGGTTTTTGAAGAATTTTCAAAATTAAAACAAAGTTGTACTCCTCAAATGATTCTCTCAAGTCACTCATATATGTGTGTGGATCCTCACCAAGGCTTTTGCTGTTGTCGCTTTTTGTTCCTACTTCTAAAGATAGGCTTATGTGAAGCTCAGGGTAGGGAATAAAAAAAAGGCATACCTGTGCTTCATATATTATCAAGTCAAAAACCAGATCCAAGGAGAAAACAAGTCCTGAATCATCAATCAAGTATGTGCACATATATGGATAGAATGGATGGAGTTATGGGTAATGGGTACTCCTTTTGATATCCTTCATGTTTTCTATTTGAGAACATGGATTATCTCTCTTTTTTCTTTTTCTCTTTTTTTGAATACTTGACAGCCCATGTCTCTTTTTTGCAAGGATAATTGGAGGAGTTTCTCAAAGTAGTGGAGCACTTTATTTTGTGGAAGGATGATGGATGACGCAGATGGATGAATATTCCTTTATGTGTCGACTCTCTCTTTCCTTCAAACAATATTGGACATGGTTATTTTTTTTCTTTCTCTTTTTTTCATCATTATCAATAATGAGAGATTTTTTTTATAGTCATGCCTTCTGTGGGAACAATTGCGAGAGAGTCATAACAAGATAATCATGGAGTATTTCTTTTGATGGATGAATGGATGATTATGATGGTAATGCTACCTTCCAATGTAGAGGATTAACATATGAAGCGAATGTGCACATGATCTTGACCAACAATACATAACAAGCATCTCACTAGGGTAACAACAATTTGACAAGGTTCAATGAAGACACAAGCAACATATGCATAAGGTTTATCAAATGAATCTATCATATGACTTTGATGAGATTTATGCAATCACTGAGGAGTAAGCTTGTAGATTTTAATTTTCAAAAAGATTTCCCAAATACTTTATGCATAAGTGAGCAAGAATCACTTCATCAAACTATATCACACTAGTCAACAACCTAGGTAACATGCAGTCCCTACGAATATAGTCCACTAGTATTGACATAAGAACAAGGAATAAAGAGCATGCAGGGCAATCATGGAAAGCTTTGAATAATTGGGAGGTCATCAAGGTTGATTTTAATTTTCAACTTTAGATTATATCAATTTATTACATGAAAATTGAATCAATGCACAAAACAGAGAGATAGAGGGATAAGACACGCAAACAGTCGCACTAGTAGATGATGCCGAGTAGGAAGAAGGTGGCTTCAGTTGACCTAGAGAGTTCAGCTGAATCATCCTGGCATCAGGCTTGGTCACCCTATTGTGTGTTGCTTGGTGCGGCGTTATTCCTTATATGTTGGCCGGTGAGGTCCTTTGTTGTGTGTTTGAAATCCTAAGGATCTCCCCCACACTTGTTTGCTTGCCTGGACATTTTATTTCACACAAAAATAAAACAAGAGGGTAAAAAGTAAAAGGAACTCTACTGACTTTATGAGCCCTGTAGAATCACAAATTTATTATTAATTAATTTATTTTCTTTTTTTCTTCTTCAAGGTGAACTACATAATTGAATTGGAATGAAATAAAAATAAAATGAACTAAATCGCCTTTGTTTTTTTTAGCAAGGCACGAATGCAAGAACTAACAATAATTCTAAACCAAGAGGCAAGTTGACATGCATAGAACTTAATACGTGACACTTACAGATTTTCCCCACACTTAGATCTTTGTATCATTTAGACACAATAAATCAAGTGTGTAGTATTGTAGCTTTCTCGTAGTAGGTTCCATCGCCAAAAGTACCAAGGTATCAAGTTGATGCAACTCCCATGTTCTCAGGCATAGTTTGACCATTATTCTATTCAATTCTCACTTCAAAGGATTAGTGACCAAAAATACCCAAAGGCTAATATATCCTAAAAACATGTGCTTGCAATTATTTAATAATGAAAAAAAGAAAATTATAATCTGAGCCATCTCCTGGTAGTGCTTTGTTTATAGTCAAAGGCTTGACCACGGGGACTTCATATTGCAGTTATCACTGGCGATGTAGTTCCCACTCCATCGCCAATTATTGATGTGTCATTGAAGCTCTGGCTTCAAGGTTAGTGCCCAAGTGCAACTACAAGATTTGCAATGTTTATGATAAATAAAAGCATCTACAACCATCCTTCTAAATATTTGGTTAATGAGGCTCTTGAGGTGGTTGTAGTCCTCATAGATGCGCTTAGCAAAAAGATAGGTTGACTCTAGAGATTCATTAAATGAGCATGTATCCTAAGGGTTTTCAAGAAAGAAGCTCTCATGCTCATCTATTGAATCTTCTCCTCATGTTTCTAGAGTCAATGGCTCAATAAATCCAATGGCCTAAAGTTTCCCCTTCTCAAGAAATTCATTGACAAAGATCACGGTTGATTTTTTGTCATCGTTGACAACAGAGTAGTCAGGGCTAGAGGAAATATGCTTAGGCAAAAAGGATGATAGTTTGGTTTCAAAGGGATTTGGAGTTCTTCTCAAATCATCTCCTTCTTGGGTGGAAAGCTTTGTGTCCTCAGAAGAAACAGGCTTCGTTGATGCGAGTTGGGATACAAACATCACTTTCTCGTGCGGGGAGTGCTCGAGATGAAGCCTCACCAAAGAATTTTCTAACCACCTTGGTGGCGAAAGCAGTCTCCATAAGATTTTTAGTGTGGCTCCCTTGAGATGCACCTAGTACGTGAAGTTTTTCTAGTAGGTAGCCTAGGAGGAGCTCAAAATCGATAATAGGGAAGACATGAAAGTCTAGGTGAAGCTCAACTTTGCCTATCACAATTGGTATAGTCCTTGCAGTCCCTCGAATGGAAGTGTTACTCCCAAAGCATCCTTATAGATTAACTCAATCGGCTCTAGGGGTATATTATCCACAAACTATAAAGTTATGTATTCGAGAATGATATTAGCTCCTACGGTAGGATCATAAAGGGCATCTACAACATTTCCCCGTATATAACAAGGAACGGTTGTGGAAGGTGACAGGATTTCAACAGTTTTGAAATAGTGTTGTTCTTCCTTCAACACTGCTTCTTTATGGCCTTCTTTCGAATTGCTTCTTGAAAAGGACCAAGAGGCGAAGCAGATATTGTAGGCTTGTTTTGCCGTATGTAATTCGGGGGTTTTCCATGATCATCAAGTAAGCTTTCCTCCAATTTAACTGGCAACCTAGAAGGTAGAATTTAGCTATTGAGGGGACCCTTGTGGGTTGGTTTGCCTTCTTCTAGAGAATCGGGAGCATAGACGGGAACAAGCGGGTTCTTTTTTAAACAATAATTCAAGGTGTTCCCAAAGTCTTTGAAAAGACCTTCCTTGAATTTAAAAGGGAACTCAGGAGATTGAATTTCTTCTTCCACCAGTGTTCGAGGTTGGGGGACGGCTCAAAAGTCTAATCTGGCGATATGCAAGGTGTAGGTTGGGAATTGGCTATTGAGGAGTCCTCACGGCTCGACGTAGCTTGTTTCTAGGGGGTCTCACAAAGGTTGGCTAAAAAGGAAGTGTTATTTGCGATATGATCTATGATTTCTCTTCCTTCTTTTGTTGTCTTGTGGGCAAACGATCATCAAGAGGCAATGTTGAGGTATTGGGCAGATTTTTTGTTTAAACCCGAATAAAAGTGTTGAAGTAACATACCATCGGGTATAGACAAGTCTGGGCCAGATTGTAGTAGCAAAGTGATCCTGGCCCAAGCTGCTCCAATAGATTCCTTCTTAGTCTGACAGAAGCAGAGAATTTCTATATGAAGGGAGACAACACGGGATTGTGGGAAGAATGCAAGACAAAAATTCATCCTGTAACTTCTCGCAATCACCATGTACACTCCAATAGTATGAGTGTACCATTGCTTTGCCCTCTCCTTGAGGGAGAACGGAAACAATTTCTACTTTTGAGTTTCATGTGTCATGCCATCGATGAACAAACATGAACACAGATACTCAAACTCTTGCAAATGATGGTATGAATTTTCTAAATCTAGCCCAGAGAAGGATTGCTCCCGAACCATGGCTAGGAAGCCAGGGTGTAGTTCATAGCCGGATATGCGAATTAGGTCCGCAGGCAGTGATGGTTCAAAGAACTCGCCCATTGGAGCGAAAAAGAATAGGATTGTGGGTTGCTTCATGGTGGAAAAAGGAAAGAAATAAAAAGGAAAGAAAAAGGAAAAGACACGAAGATGATACAATAACTGTTCCTTGGAAACGGCGCCAGAAATGCTTGTTGGTATTTCTTACGATCACAGATAAATCTACAAGCACATAGATACCGATGTAGCACTTCACCTTGGAGTATTCTAGGTTAACGAATCACACGAAACGTGTGTGTACTAATCTTCTAAACTAATCCATCCAAGGACAACAAGAATATGGTAGGCAAAGGGTAGAGAGAATTTCTATGGTCAACGATCCTATAATAAGATAGGTTAAGTCCATAACTGTTTACTTCGGACACCGGCTTACCCCTGCATCCACAGGCGACTCCGACCAATAGCTTTACGACGTACCCGAACATGGATGATTGCTAAGGCCAAATAGGGTTGTCACCACCTACCGACTACCTCTACAAACCGTGGGGCATGCAGTAAACAAAGGTAACCTCTAGCCTAGACACCACGTCTACACTATCGATTATTATCAAAGTCCCGGTACCACGCTTATAGAAGACTAATATACTCTAACTAAATAGAGGATGATCCCCTAAGCAATAAAGGAAAGAACTTACTTAAATAGAAAACTTAAATACCAAAGAGGAATCATGAATACTTACTTAAAAAGGAAAACATCCATCGATGTACAAGCATGGGGAAGATCGCCGACAAGTTCGGCACTTCCTTGAACTTCTCCTAACTCTCTCCTTATTTTCTAAGCACTTTGGCAGTGCTAAAGCCTTTTGAGTAAAGCATTAAGTCTTCTTCTTATGTGTTGAGAGTGGAGGTACTCCCTATAATTGTTGGTGATGTGTTGCTCCCATGGGCCGTTGAACCAAGGGTGTCATTCCTTATTCACGCATATTAATGACTATCAGAAATTTGACATTATGTGACAATTATAGAGTGACATTTAGTAAAAATATCGTAGAACAATCTATTTTATGATGTTTCACTCAATTTAGTGATGATGATTTCAAATGTGTTGTTAAAGTTATATAGAAATCATCGTAAACTAAGCCAATGTCATATTACGACGAACGCTTGTCTGTTGCAAGAGATAAACTAGTAACATCGTAATTTTACTATACTAGTAAATCAACGTAACAAATAATATTCATCACTAATTTTTTTAATTTATATTTCAATACTTATAAGGTGCTTTAGTGTCAATATTTACAATAGAGTAATCATATTTATACAAGAAATCTATAAAGCAACAAATCATTATATTTTTATACAATATATCATATAATTTATTTTAATAAATATTATACAATAGAATAATCTTTCAAATGATTAACAAATATTAGTAACATTTATTTTTGTATTACTGATACGTATGTTTGATGAAAAAAAATTGAAAGAATAAAATCGTGAAGGTATCGAGAAAGAAAAAAGGCCAGCTACGCAATAGCCCAAACATACCTCCTCCTAAATCTGAAAATACAAAATGGAATAGACCTTTCTTTCTTCTGAGCCCAACCTCGGCTCGGTTGCAAAAAAAAAAAAAAAAAATGAAATAAACGACAGCCCCGCCTGGCTGAGCACCACCTCAGCCCGGTTGAGGGGGAGATAATGAAAATGAAAAAACAAAATAAATACAACATGTAGTCGAACACACCGGGGTTCAAACCCAGCTCCTGAAGGACTCAAGCTAACAGCAATAACCACTAAGGTACAAAGTGCTTTGCCTCCGATTCTTAAGCACATATAAATGCTTTGTTATCGCTACCACACTTAGTTGTAAGACAAAAAACGAAAAAAATGCCAGACCTCGAATGTCCGACGGGGTTGGAACCTTGACGCCTATGGCATCAAACAGACGACGATAGCCACTGAGGTAGAAATTCGTTTCTCTCTGCTATTGTACTTCAGTCTGAATATATATTTTGTTTTTGCTTACTTATTTTATTTTAGACCCAGCTGCCGAGGTGTTGTGTTGAGCCACCGACGAGGGGTCTCACATGTCAGGTGTTGTTTTTCTTAAGCAAGCGTGTGATATGAAGTTGTATATGACCTAAAAGGGTGGATTAGTTCAGACACTTAAATGATAATGCACCGTAGCTTCTATCGGAGCACAGACAGATACTTATTTCCATTATATGACCGTGAAGTCGTTGATGATGTGCCGCTCCCATGGGACCTTGAAGGAAGGGTGTCATACATTAGACACATATTAACAGTGTCGAGTCCTTAAGCAAGTGTGTGATATGAAGTTGTATATTACCTAAAGGGATGGATTGGTTCAGATACTCAATTGCTATAACTTCCAAAAGAGATGAACTAATTCAGCAACTCAATTCGACTTTTCTCTTGAATACTACGTCTGTATTAAAAATGTTGTCATTTTGGCTATGAATTTGGGCAGTTGTCTGTTCAAATTCATATAGCCAGAATGACAACATTTCTGAGATGGAGATTTTTTTTAGATACATCTCATAATGGAACAAATTCTCAAATGAAGATAGTATTATACATCATTTCATTTTTACAGAGTAATTTATGTATGCACCACATACTCATGCACCATGTTTCGGTCGGATATATGCATTTTTTTAGTAAACAATAACATCAGGATGAACACTCAAGAACCAGACAAAGGATTTAGTTTAGCACAAGTTAACCTTAATTATGAGATGTGGTTACATACAAATATGACCTTTGTTTATGTAATTACTGTGCCAACTGTAAAAATATTTTTGTAGCATGATTATAGGCACTACATAAATTAAAAGGGAATGCAGCACAGGAACAATCATCTGAAAGGCAACACAACATACTGCCTTCGTCTCTGCGTCGCTGGAGAGGGGAACCGAAGGGCATAGTGATGGGAAAGGTATGCATTCCTTATCATTTTCCTTTGTTATCGTGTGTCTTGTCGTGTGGACATTCATTCGGGCAGTGGAGGTTTAATTAGATGCTTAAACTTTATGTTATTCAGCCTAGGCTACATTACCTGCCCGTATAGTCCATGCAAATTTGGCTCGCGAAGTGCATGGACATGGTACAGCGAAAGTTAATTAGTGTCCGTATTGTTAACGTGTCAATCATGTAACGATATCTGATTTAGTTAGGGATTGAGCTCTAGAAGATAGGGATAGATATGTCTGTTGTAATCTAGAAGATAGAGTTTGTTGTAATCGTGTAGATGAGCTCAATCTCAACTGATTCAGGTATCAAGCTTGTAAGCCACGGCAGGGGCTATTCCTGCCTTCTATAAATACATCACGCGGCGCTGAAAGGGGTTTAACGCTTCCTAAAATTCTCACATGGTAATCAGCGCCATCCTCTGAAAACACATCCACCATGGTGTCGAGCTCTACCACTTTTCTGCCCGTTGTCTTTGGCCATCCGGTGACGGATAAACTCACCAAGGCCAACTATGCCTTGTGGAAGATGCAGGTCCTTCCTGCCATCCGCGGGGCACAACTGGATGCCTTCATCAACAGCTCTGTCAAGGCTCCAGAGAAGGAGATTGCTGATCCGGCTGACCCTAAGAAGATGGTGGCTAATCCGGAGCACGTGATCTGGCTGGCAAGAGACCAGCAGGTCTTCAGCTACCTCGTCGCTTCCCTGTCACACGAGGCCCTAACACAGATGTCGACGTGCACCACCGCAGCTAAGCTGTGGAGTACACTCGAGGAGCTATACGCATCCCGCACAAGGGCACGCACGGTGAACACCCGCATCGCCCTGGCGACCATGAAGAAAGGCGCCATGACGATCTCTGAATATGTCGGTAAGATGCATGCCATCGGAGATGAGATGGTCACCGCCGGCAAGCCAATTGATGATGAAGAACTTGTGTCATACATCTGCATCGGCCTCGACTTGGAGTTTGACTCGGTGGTCTCTGCGGCACTAACACGCGTCGAGCCGATCACCGTGGCAGAGCTCTACACTCATCTGCTCTCCTACGAGCAACGCAGGGAGCTTCGTCAAGAAACCACCTACCCGTTTGCAAACATCGCCGCGCGTGGTCGTGATGGCGGACGCGGATTTCGTGGAGGCCACGGCAACCGAGGGGGGCGCAGCACCAACAATTCTCACTCTGGTGGCCGGGGTCGTGGAAAATCCAAGATCAAGTGTCAGTTGTGCCAGAAGGACGATCATGCTGCGGCGGACTGCTGGTACAGGTATGACAAAAACTTCGTTGTGCCAGAAGACAAGAGCGCCAATATGGTGAACCATGGCCACGGTCACGACCTGATGTGGTTCTATGACACCGGCGCCACCGATCATGTGATTGGAGAGCTGGACAAGATGCAGATCCGTGACAGGTACACGGGAGGAGAACAGATCCACACCGCAAATGGATCAGGTATGGATATTGCTCAGGTTGGTCATGTTGTTTGTTACACCCCTGAGCGTAAACTTTATCTTAACAATGTTCTTTATGTCCTGACTGTCAAGAAAAATCTTGTGTCTGTTCAGAAGTTAGCCCGTGATAACAATGCCTTCTTAGAATTTCATCCTCATTTGTTTTTTTATAAAGGATCAAGCCACGAGGAGAACTCTTCTGGAAGGAACGTGTAGAGGGGGCCTTTATCCTCTACCAGTTGGTGCCCTCAAGAATAAACTCACCCTCAATGTGTCCCGTGCCACCAAACCATCCTTGGATAGGTGGCACCATCGTCTTTGTCATCCTTCATATCAGATAGTTCAGCAAGTTGTCAGTCGGAACAAGTTGTCATGTTCCAACGAATCTAGAGTAGGATCGGTGTGTGATTCTTGTCAGATGGCCAAGAGCCATCAACTTCCTTTTCAAAGGTCGTTGAGTCAGTCTAAAGTTCCTCTAGAATTGGTTTTTTCGGATGTATGGGGACCAGCTTGTGACTCCTTTGGGCGTAATAAATATTATGTTAGTTTCATTGATGATTATAGCAAATTTATATGGATATATCTCCTCAAGCACAAGTCTGAGGTCTTCCAACGATTTCATGAATTCCAAACTCTTGTTGAACGTCAGTTTGAAAGAAAGATATTAGCCATGCAATCCGACTGGGGAGGAGAATATGAAAAACTCAACTTCTTTTTCACCAACGTTGGAATCTCCCACCATGTTTCGTGCCCCCACACACACCAGCAAAATAGTTTAGCGGAGCGAAAGCATAGACATATTGTAGAGGTCGGCCTCTCTTTGTTAGCCCATGCCTCGATGCCTCTAAAGTTTTGGGATCAAGCCTTCCATATGGCAAACTATCTAATTAATCGAACACCTAGCAAGGTTCTAAATTACTCTACTCCCCTTGAACGACTGCTTGATAAACAACTCGATTATGATTCCTTTTGCATTTTTGGGTGTGCATGTTGGCCCAATCTTAGACCTTACAATACACATAAACTTCAATTTAGATCAAAGCAATGTATATTCCTTAGCTTTAGTAACCTTCACAAGGGATTCAAAGGTCTAGATGTTGCTGCTGGCCACATCTACATCTCCAGGGATGTGGTCTTTGATGAACAAATCTTTCCTTTTACGCGTCTCAACAAAAATGCTGGAGCTCGACTCCGTTCTGAGCTTCTTTTGTTGCCCTCCAATCTGTTGAATCCTTCTTCGTCAGGGGGTGTACAAATATCTGATCACATGAACAATATTCTGCCTAATTATGCTACTGACAACGTGTCAAGTTCACAAGACGAAACCGGAGCAAATTTGGAGCAAAATCGAGTTGTTTTGCAGGAACAATCGGGCGCGGAGCACGATGCTGATATGCTGCCGGCAGAGTCAGTACAAGGCTCAAGAAGATCTCCCTCGGGATCATTGCCCGCTCCACCTGATGACAGCGCCCATGTGCCGGCGGCCTCTTCTGCCTTGCCACGTGCTCCGCGGTCGCTCGAGCGCGGCGCGGCATCGCCACGCGTTCAACCGCTGCAGCCATCTGCGCCCAAGCGCGGGGGGATAGGATCTTCTGCGCGAGCTCACGATGCTGCTGCGCTTGTACCTGTGCACTCCACTGTGGCGTCATTTGATGTTGTTGCACCGGTTCCACATCAAGCAGCTGATCAGCAAGGAGAGACACGCCACAGGACCATATTACAGAGTGGTATCCGTAGGCCTAAAGTGTACACCGATGGGACAGTAAGGTATGGTCTACTGGCTACCACCGAAGAGCCAAATAATGTTGATGAAGCGTTAAAAGATCAAAATTGGAGAGAAGCAATGGATACAGAATTTCTTGCCTTGCATAAGAACAACACTTGGAGGCTAGTACCTCCGAAATCAGAGAGGAACATTATAGACTACAATTGGGTCTATAAAATCAAGAGGAAAATGGCAGTATAGACAGGTACAAGGCGAGATTGGTTGCTAAAGGGTTCAAGCAAAGATATGGGATTGACTACGAGGACACGTTTAGCCCAGTGGTAAAACCGGCTACCATCAGGCTAGTACTGTCCATTGTTGTATCAAAAGGATAGAGCCTTCGTCAATTGGATGTGCAGAATGCGTTTTTACATGGCGTTCTAGAGGAAGATGTATACATGAAGCAACCTCCTGGCTATCAAGATAAGTTTTTTCCTAATTATGTCTGCAAACTTGACAAAGCATTATATGGGCTTAAACAGGCGCCGCGGGCATGGTATTTCAAGCTTAGTCAGAAGTTACAGTCACTAGGGTTCAAGCCGTCCAAGGCATACACATCCCTCTTCTTCTTTCAACAAGGTGACCTAACTATGTTCATGCTTATTTATGTTGATGATATAATAGTGGCAAGCTCTTCTGATCAAGGTACCAAGTTGTTACTTCAAGCTCTCAAGTCAGACTTTGCACTAAAAGATTTAGGGCCATTACATTACTTTCTCGGTATTGAAGTATCAAAGGCTAAAGAAGGAATAATTCTTTCTCAAGCTAAGTATGCAGGGGATATCTTGAAAAGAACAGGCATGATTAGCTGCAAGCCTGCAAATACGCCAGTGGCCATGACCGAGAAACTATCAGCACATCAAGGAACCTTGCTTGGAGAAAATGATGCCACGAGATACAGGAGCATTGTAGGAGCCTTGTAGTATCTAACTCTCACAAGACCAGACATCTCATTTATTGTAAACAAGGTATGTCTGTATCTTCATGCGCCAACTACTACGCATTGGACTGAGGTCAAGAGAATATTGAGATATATCAAGCACACTATAAAGTTGGTACTAAAAATTGAAAAAACGTCATCAACTCTAGTGAGCGGGTTCTCTGTTGCCGACTGGGCTGGGTGCGTTGATGACAGGCGCTCAACTGGAGGCTTTGCCATCTTCTTTGGTTCAAATCTAATTGCTTGGAGTGCGCGCAAGCAAGCCACAGTGTCACAATCGAGCACGGAAGCTGAGTACAAGTCCATGGCGAATGCAACGGCGGAAGTGATTTGGATTCAGTCACTATTACGAGAGATAGGAGTCAAGACTCCAGCTGCGGCGAGACTGGTGTGACAACCTAGGCGCTACATACTTGTCAGCAAATCCGGTGTTTCATGCTCGAACTAAACACATTGAAATTGACTATCACTTTTGTCCGTGAAAGAGTGGCCCAAGGTTTGCTTGACATCAAATTTATCTCTACACAGGATCAGATTGCGGATGGATTCACAAAAGCTCTCATGACACGAAAACTTGAAGAGTTCCGGAGCAATCTTAACCTTAGAACACCAGGTTAAGATTGAGGGAGGATGTTAACGTGTCAATCATGTAACGATATCTGATTTAGTTAGGGATTGAGCTCTAGAAGATAGGGTTAAATATGTCTGTTGTAATCTAGAAGATAGAGTTTGATCGTGTAGATGAGCTCAATCTCAACTGATTCAGGTATCAAGCTTGTAAACCACGGCAGGGGCTATTCCTGCCTTCTATAAATACATCACGCGGCCCTGAAAGAGGTTTAACGCTTCCTAAAATTCTCACACGTATCACAGGAATGCAGTGCAGACGCTCGTTTTTTCTTCCATGGTATGACTGAGGGTAATGTCGTCTGTAGAAGTACAAGTACCCATTTCTACTGAAAAAGACATCTCAATTTCGTACACTTGCTAGTTTGCTTATCCGTACAGAGAATCCAAAAGGCACCAATTGTAAAAAATGATGGCATTGTGTTTCTTCTTGCCGTGTGGTACCCGTTGACCGCAGTTGATGTGATACTTTAGAAATCTGCCTATGATAGAGCTGAGGTTCCTATATTGTTATTTCCCCACACTTTCTCAACTATGAACTCTTTGGCTTCTGTTTTTGGTACAGATGTTGGGGCAAGCAAGTTCAACCACAAATCCACAGACAAAAGACGCAATGAAGGTAATTAGTAGTGCTTTCTAACTATCAATCTTTGGTCTACACTAAACGAGATAAATAATAGCTCTCTCTCTCTCCCTCTCTCTCTCTCTCTCTCTCGTGGGATGTTCTTATGGTTGATCAAAATAAGATTTAAAATTTTAAATTCTTTTACAAACATGAATGCATTATGACGATATAGAACATTTGACTGATAACATTAGCTGCCACACAAGCACACATTTGATTCATATGTATAATTGTTGTGAGATTAAATTACTTAGCTTACTGCTTGCAGACTTTTGGTACGGGTGACTTGTAACATTTATCTTTCCAGGCTGCTAGTAGCCTCCATTGAAAAATATATACAACTTAGGCTTCAATTATTTAGCCAGATAAGGGGGTGACTTCAAATTGTTCCATGATTTCTTAGAAATCTTGATATTTGAGTTTGTGTTTATTATATCACACCCTAATTGTTAGACCTGTGTATAAAATTAATTTACTACTCTATATATTTAAAAAATATAGTAGCTGTATTTTTATTTTGAACATGGTCTTCATTGAGTTATAGTTTTACCATGCATGTATTCTCACAAAACACATCTAGCATTGATAGTTACAAGACCAGTACACATTATAAATGTATTATAAAACACGAGTCTAGTTGTATATATAGCCGGTCCTCGAACTTGTCCAGGGGTGTCATCTATTAGGTCTCTGAACTCTTAGTTTGCACATCCATGTCCCTAAACTTACTAAGTGGTTTACTCATGATCCAAATTATTCTGATTAGCATAATATGTCTGCATAGTATATCCATTACAACCATGTCATCCAAATCAATCAATTTATCAGTTATATTACTATTTGATCTACTTCAAAATAACCAACAAGTAATGTAATTGCACATTTTTTCTATTTTGACCAGGTTTTTAACTTTTATGTCACTTTGATAGTAATACAAATGATGAGTTCATACGTTGCAGAGTAGCATATAGCTGCAACAAAGGCATCAAGTAGGCACATTAAAGCTAATTAGGATAATCTGGACCGGACTATTTCTTAGTTCAAGATCCATGTTACTAACTGAAATAAAAGAATTAGTATATTTGTTCAGCCTAGAATGGGAGTGAGTCACTTAGCAAGTTTAAGGATTTAGTTGTGCAAATTAAGAGTTCAAGAACCTAGATGACATACCCGAACAAGTTCAAGGACCGGTCATGCGCTTTACTCATAAAACCTATTTATACGCTAGGTGCCTGTAATTTATATAACTGTCGCTCACAATATTCTCTTATAAATAACAGGTATGTACGTTGTATAAGAGTAATTATAGATGGTTAAGGTATTCAAAGTATAACTTTTATAAATAAAAGATACAGCGTGTACATTGATTTTTGAAGGAACTGCCTTTTGCACACATATATTATGGATAAGTTAAACCGTACCACTACGTGATGTAATTGAAAATAGAAAGTTTATTTTCTGTGGTAAATTTCATTTGTGTGGATATACTTGTGTAATTCTGCTTTCTTTTGGCTGAATTTTGTTATTAGGTCACGCCGTCACTATTAACATGGAAGATAAGAAACTTTGGCCAACAGCAGAAACAATACTCAAAGGGAAAATGCTGGTGGAGGATGACAATGAGATAGAAGATGACACATCTAAGAAACCGCAATGCACCATTTAGGCTCCAAATGATCGCAAGTAATCCGGCTCATCTGACATAGCAATGACAAAGCATAACCTGTGTTGTGTGTTTACGAGTGTTTTTTTTAGCACTGAGGTTGATCTAGCTATACAGAAATTCTCACATGATCACTTTGTAAGGTCCTGTTTGGATCCTGAGATTTTTAAAATTCAAATTTTAGAATGCGTAAGACCTCCAAACGGGATAGATTTTTTACCGGATTTTTAACCTAAAAATCCAAATTTTAGAATCTCATAATCTAATTATATCCAGCGAGAGCCATATTTGATATGCCAAAAGACTCATTATACTTTATATTTTTAAAAATCTAATCGGTATCCAAACGTCACCACCTAGATTTTGCCACAATCAAAGTCCTCTACTTTGCCCCATGTCCAGTTTGCAATCTGCTGTCACGAATTTGTTACTCTGGAGAATTTGCGAAAACTGACCAACTTTCCGCAAGATTCACTTTCAAATTCTGGTGAATCTGCTAAAGATGAAATTCTGGAGGATTGTGCTGTTCTCGCAGCTGTTGGGTTCGAGCCAGCCGAGACCATGAAGCGAGCCGTGTCCGCTCTCTGGACCCGCCGCGCCGTCCGCCACGGCTCCTTCTGCACCACCAGCACGTCCTCATCGGCTGAGGCGGCGGCGGCGGCGGAGAAGTGGGATGGGCGGTTCCGTCTGCACAAGCCGCGGGGCCAGCACCTGCTCACCAACGCGCGCGTCCTCGACGCCATCGCGCGCCGCGCCGCGCTCCAGCCGGGCGACGCCGTCCTCGAGGTGGGCCCCGGCACGGGCAACCTCACCGCACGCCTCCTCGCCTCCCCCGCGTCCCGCGTCGCCGCCGTCGAGATCGACCCGCGCATGGTCGAGGCCGTCACCGCCCGCGCCGCCGCGCTCGGCCTCGCCGAAAAGCTCACGGTTAGCGTCCCCCCTACGCCCGCCCACCAACCGCTCGACGAAATGACTCACTCAGAACAAACCTGACCGTTATCCCCTCCTCGTTTGCAGGTGATCACGGGCGACGCCGTGGAGGTGGAGTTCCCTCCGTTCGATGTGTGCGTGGCCAACATTCCCTACGGCATCTCCTCGCCGCTGATTGTGAAGCTGCTGTTCGGGCCTTACCGGTTCCGGACGGCGACGCTGCTGCTGCAGAAGGAGTTCGCGCGGCGGCTGGTGGCCACTCCGGGCGACGGAGAGTACAACCGCCTAGCGGCCAATGTGCGCCTGGTCGCCGACGTGAGGATGCTCATGGACGTGAGCAAGCGGGACTTCGTGCCAATGCCCAGGGTGGACTCCTCCGTTGTCGAGATCCGGCCGAGGGCGGCCACGCCTGGGGTGGACCTCGGCGAGTGGCTGGCGTTCACGCGCATCTGCTTCGGGCAGAAGAACAAGACGCTCGGGGCCATCTTCAAGCAGAAGAGGATGGTCATGAACCTGTTCAGCCGGTCCTGCAGAGCAGTGGTACGAGAGAGCAATACCACTAGCGTCGGCCTTGATGCGCTCGATGATGATACAAGTAATGAAGATATCAACGTCAAAGACGACGCAGCGGTTGGTTTCAGCGAGGAAGAGCTCGGGTCGTTCAAGGAGAAAATTGCCGGAGCATTGGAGTCCGCTGAGCTTGCTGGCAACCGGCCGTCCAAGCTTTCCAACGAGGAGCTGCTACGGTTGCTCCGGCTGTTCAACGAACGGGGAGTGCGGTTCCAGTAGACTGGCCTGTGTCGCCGAGGTCATGCCACGATGCCTGGTACACGATTGGTTCACAGGATCGCGGGAGTGTCGTATTTAAACTTCAGAGTAATCGCTGTCAGCCAGTCAACATTATCCATGCCGTTTTCAATATACTCCGTTGTCACCTGATGCCATGCATTTTTGTGATATCTGAAAGTTTGCTCAATCACCCTCTCCCACAGGCCACAAGCAGCCTTGGCTGAAGGTAATTAACCATACCAAGATAGTTACATATGGACTGTTCACAATAGGTTTACCATATACATTTACAATGGACCAGATTGTTGCTAGCTGCACATCAGAGCAGGGCATAGGGCAAAGCATATGCTCCAGCAGAAATCTCTCTCTAATAGTTACATATGGACTGTTCACAATATGTTTACTAGTTACATTTACAGTGGACCAGATTGTTGCTAGATGCACAGAGAGCAGGGCATAGGGCAAGACATATGCTCCAGTAGAAATCTCTCTCTAAGTTGGTACACGGAGAGAATATCAGTGAAGAAGGATGAGCCCTGAGAGACCCAAATTTGTAATAGAACTTGTTATCGCTATCTTCTAACCCCCCTCTGTAACATTGTTGTATCCCCAAATTTTTGTACTTTGACCTCTGTTTCTTTGGAGATGGGGGTAGGCAAATCCTCGTTTTCAGAAAATTTGGTAAACAAAGAATTCAAAAACTAATATCAACGCAATGAGTATATGCAAAATGAGTAATTTATGTGCTAAGAAATCAAAATTTAAAGCTCACAATAGTAATACATTGGTTGAAAAATAATCTAAAATACAAATTGAGGTTATTTCTTCAATTATGAGATCATAAATTGTTGCCACCCCAGGATCAGCAAACTCATCTTGAACCAAAGAAAAAGTTATGCCAGGTTTATGAGAAACATCACGAGATTAAAATGGAGAAAACATGCTTACCAAAGATGGGAATTTCAGCTACTCTGAACCAAACTCATCTCATTGAGGTAACATCACAAATTTCTAGTGTACAGTTTCTTCATGGGAGGTTCGAGCACAACATAAAGTCTTTTCAGGTGTACTTTTGAAACAGTTGAAAGCTTGATCAAGATAAAGCAACTTTTCAAAACGTTGCTAAGTTGCGCCCATGCCATCATGCCTTTATATAAAGTGAAACATGTGTAATGGTTCAATTATACTTGAATGCAAGTTCTACAATGGCAACTGCAATTTCCCATGCCAGAAAATTGGAATAACTTGCTAAGCTAATCTTGCTGGCAGGCAATAAAACTTCATTGGCATTTTGCCTGCAATTGAGTCAAGATTAAGCAGCTGACAAATTAGTAAGAATAGCTTCAGCTCGGCTCCAAATTAGTACCACAAGCACCGATGTCTCTCAGAGAGCAAAATTCGTATCCTGACCATCAGCAAGCTCCAAAGTTTGGTTGAGTCGACACACACCAGATTGGCAGATTATACAATTTTACACGCTAAAATGCTAACCCCATGCGAGTAAAACCTAGCCACGGAAAATATAAGAGAAAAAGCAGAGATAAGAAAGCTTAGTCCTATACCCTCCACAAATTCCTTATCGTCATCCTGGCTGACGACGACCTCACCCTGAGGACGGCGAGGAGGGGAAGGCGTCCTTGACGGCAGAGGCGGCGGTGAGGTAGTTGAGCGTGTTGCGCAGCGTGTCCCGCTCCCTGCGCAGCCGCGCAGCGGTGTCCTCGAGCTCGAGCAGCGCCTGCTGCTCCCGAGGCGCACCCTCAAATGTGTTGCCGACGTAGAAGGAGAAGGGCGTGGGGAACAGGCCCCTGCGGAGGTCGCCCACGTCCTTCTCGGGCTTGCCGTTGAGGCGGTTGGCGATGCGTATGACGTCACGCATAAGCGTCTCGACGTCGGCGGCGAGCGCCTCGGCGTCCTCCCCGGGCGCCGGGGTCTCGGCGGGCGGGCGGTCCTCGAGCCACTGCACGGCGGCGACGAGGTAGGGCTTGGTGCGTACGACGCGCGCGACGCGGAACCGCTGCTGGCCCTTGCAGATGAGGAAGAACCGGTCGTCGGCGAGGCGCTCGTGCTTGACGACCTCGCCGACGCAGCCGATGTCGGCGGCGCCGCCCGAGCCGGACCCCGCGAAGACGATGCCGAAGCGGAGGTCGGTCTGCAGCACGGTGTGCATCATGATGCGGTAGCGGAACTCGAAGATGTGCAGCGCGTGGGTGGCGTCCGGGAAGAGCACGAGCGGGAGTGGGAACAGCGGGAGCTCCACCAGCCCGTCGTTCGACTCCGGCGGGTACGAGGAGGGCTCCGGCGGCCCGGACGCGCCCGCAGCGGCGACGAGGCGGCGGCCGCGGCTGGGAGCCGGCGCGCGCAGGCTAGGCGCTCGACGAAATGCGCTAGAGGAGGAAGATGGGGAGACGGCGGCAAGGCCGGGGTGCGGGGAGTGGAGGATCTGGGGGAGGAGAGCCATCGGGACCGTTTCCCCCGCCCTTCCCTTCCCTTCGCCGGCGGCGGCCGAATGCTCGTGTGGATGGATTTGGGGGCACTTTGGCCGTTCGCGTGGTGTCGGGAGGTTTTGGGGGAGGAGGAGGGCCACCAGGGGAAACTCGCTCGATAATGGTTTTTTTTTATTTTGTTCTTTACTTTATTGTGAGAGAAGAGGATAAAATGGATTTTTTTGGTGTGGGAAAGAGGGCGTGGGACCCGCCGGAAGGGAGCGCGGAAGAGGCACGTGGGAGCTTATTATCCACCTGTTGCTTGCATGTCGTCGGGGATGGGCTTTTATTGGGCCATCTTGGAGCACGGCCTATTGGGAGCTCCGCACTTGCGCGTAGTTTATGGGTAATTGCAAAAACCACTTCATAAGTCAATTACAGTTTAATATTCTCACTTGTAAGTTTTTTTATTATAAATCTTCACCTACCTATGAAGTTTTGTTGTAAAAATTATCCTAATTTACTCATATTTAATTCATTCAACATATTTTTATTTATTTGGAGCAGTTAATGATGTTCTTATCCAACATACAAAATTTTGAAGTATAATCTTCATTTTTATCAGAGAATGTGCAGCAAAAACGTCAACTATAGTTTGAGCGATTCTCACAAAGTTTTAGATTGGATACATTTTTCATGAAAATAAGATAAATTACACTCATTAAAAATCTTTAATAAAGTTAAGCTTATTAAATTTAATTTCTTTTTGAATTTATATTGGTGAAAACATATTAAATCAATTAACATGTGTTAATTGGGGTGGTTCCTGCAACAAAATGCAGTGGGGGTGGGGATTTGCAACAAAAAGAATTATGGGTAAGAATATCAAACTCTAGTTGTCTTATGAGGTGGTTTATGCAATTATTTCTTAAAGCAAATACGATAACGTTACAAACCCAATGCACGTTTTTCTGAGTTCAAAAAAAGGCACGTTTTTCTTTAAAAAAACAAGGATACTAATCCAATGCAAGTATTGGCAGTCGTTAAAAACATTTATTGTAACTAGTTACAATGTCCGTGGGACACACACGTGCAAATACTTACGTGTGAATACTTCTGAACGTGATATCATAATAGTTAGAAAAATAATTGAAGTATTACGTATAACTATATTATTTAAAAATATAGTAAAATTTACGTAATATATAGTTCAATCCAGTGCATTCAAAGATGATGTAACATGTGGTTCAATTGGAACATATTAAAATAGTATGTAACTAATTGTTATAAAACATATTATTGTAAGATTCATACATTGTTTAAACCAAGCAATTTGATAATAAAGCAAAGAGAGAATTTCTTCTTGATTCTATTAAAGTCAATTGTTCCTTTTCTTGGTCCAAAATGAAATAAACTTTCCTATCAGACCCGAAAACTAAATTTTATTTATTTTTGTTGGCCTTTCCACTAGTTTGAGCTACTAACGATGTTAACTGAGCTATAAAATTATGACCTTTTTACCCCCTCACATGAATCAATATCAACAGCACTAAAACCAAAATCATTGAATACATAGATATATACGTTGACGTACAAAATCCATCACACCAATATGTAATAGTTATGCACTAAAATGGAAATCATTAAATACATAGGATATACAATAACATAGGAGGGTTCATAGTGAAAAATTTATCACAATCCATCTCAGTTCGGACCCGCTGTAGAAAAGCTTTAGTACAGGCATTATTCTAAAATGTAATAGTTTTGACACTATCTACAATAACAGTTCCTCACACAAAGCATATTTTATTAGTAAATATAAGAGATACATCTTCTATGTGTCTTTCAAGGAACACCATACGACCGACATTTCAAGTTGCCCTACATGGATAATCAATTTTAAGCTAAACTCATTAGGGTGTATTCTATGTGTCTTTCAAGGAACACCATACGACCGACATTTCAAGTTGCCCTACATGGATAATCAATTTTAAGCTAAACTCATTAGGGTGTAAAAGCAAGACATGAGTAACCTATAGTGTCCGCAACACACGTAGCCGTCGGTGAATTGGTTCCCCAACCCTACACGATCTACCAGGACGTAAAACACGCACAGAAATTAATTTTTGTAGAAAAGAAAATCACTCACTGCTCGCAGGTCCTCAAACAATGAGGAACGACATCGATTAGCTGCTAGGATTTGCGACATGAAAGAAGGAGAAACCATAAAGCAAGTGAGCACATAGTGAGAAGGACTAATATAAACATAAACTATTGTTGGTACCACCTATTTCAACTAATTTCTAGTTGTTGTGCACGTGTGGCACACACCTATGAATACTTCTAAACCTTGTATGATGATTAAGAAAATAGTTCAAATATTATATATAAAAATATTCTATAAAATATTGATCGTCGTTCTCCAAAGCTAGAGAGGCTCATATTCCAATACTTTTGAACATGAATACTTCTGAGAGGTGTCCGAGTTTGATTACATGTTATAAGCTGGTTTGACTTCATTTCAATTAAAGAAACACGGGATAGATCTCAATGTCCATTGCATGTTTCAAGCCGGTTTGACTTCGTTTCAGCTAAAAACAAGTTCTAAACGGGTGCTCGGATTCATCTGCATGTTCCGACATGATTGAAACTCTGTATCATCGTGAAATGAGTGAATGACATGTGTTGGTGTTTGATTGCTTGTTCCAAACCCGTTCGACTTTTGTTCAACTCAAAGCATGCAAGGTTGTATGGGCTCCGTTGTATCCTAACATAGTGAGCAAAGGATGTTTAGGTTTGACTGTGTGTTCTAAGATTGTTTGACGTCATGAGCATGGGATGGATGTTTGGAGTGTGTGTATGTTGACGCGAAAATCACATGCGTGACCTGAGAGATCTGCTTAGCTCCAGTGCAGGCTCAATACGGGAACCGGGACGTGCCAGTCGATTTTTCCTGCAAATCGATAAATAAAACAAACATTCAGATTTCACGAGTCACCGGCCTAGGATAGGCCAATGAAGAAAGCCGATGATCACTATTAGTGAAAACCAGCCGATGGCTATAAACAGTAAATAATATTAAAATAAACTAATCGGCTGATTCGCATCGACTTATTAGCAACTCAATAAATTATTATAAAATAAAGCATAAATGGTGCCGATAGGAATCAAACTAAAAGAACAGAGTTGATGGACTTATGTTAGATATGCTAAAACATGCTCCGTTGATGAAGTGAAGTCGATAGGCCAGAGTCGATAGAAGTACAATGATCATGCATAGAACTCTGCCTATTGATAAGTGCTAAGTCGATAGATCTGATAGCTGGTATTGCAAATATGCCTTAAATCATAGATCTAACTTATTTCAATAAGGGGGCAATCGACTAACAAAATATATAAGAAATCAATCATAAACCAAAAGTCAATTGAAACGTGATAATCTATCGGCTAAATGTCCCGATAGAAATCTATCGACTCTACCTATAAACGACTCGAACCTAGTCTTATCAACCCAGCAAGAGATCAACACTGATGCAGCCTTGTTGATTCAAACAGATCAAACCTAATCGAGACAGTGTTCAAACATGATAAATAGAGCTAGATTCAAGCTATTTATAGATAAAATCAACAGAGTGACTCGAGTAAAAGATCTAAACTATACTCATAAAACCTCCTACAAATTGCAATAGATTGGGCTCAGCCAAGACAGTATTGCAATCGAAAGTCGATAGAATAAGCACAATAAAGATCTAATTACCGGATAACTAGCAATCCTAACGATAACAACTAGAATATCAAACAAATGAGAAAGTTCTAGTTGAGATTGATAGAATTACCGAGGTTGACTAATCCAAGTCTCTCACCGAGATCGGAGCCGATGCAGCCCGTGCGAGACAAGGATTTCGTCGAGTAGGAAAGGTTGGCGATGCGCCGAATTGTATTGAATGAAGGTATATCCTTTTGTACAGATCCTATTACATATTTATAACCCTCATGTAAAGGGTTCAGACCCGATTCGGTCAGGACTCCCAAAACCGACTCAGTCTATTTCTAAACAAAATCTAAACTAAAAATAAAAAAGATAAAATAAATCTATCGGACCCACCTTATTTTCTTCGGCCGCTAAGCTTCGCTAATCTCTAGTCGATTCTTGCCTTCGCACCACTGACCATTGGGACCGGTCAAAATTTGGTGTCAACAGTGTGTCATATATATAGAGAGAGAGAGAGAGAATAGGAGTATCAGAAGGAGAAGAGATGTGATGGTGGAAAATTAATCTCAAGTTTTGAATGTTTGTGTGACCTATTAATGTGGTAGACTTTCCTTGCTGGAGGCATAACAATCCAACTATAGATGGTATGACTGATCTCAAATTTCTAATTGTAAAGCTACACAATTTTTTTTCCAATAATTATAACGTTATTTGCATCCTAATGAAGTTCCCAACAACCTCACAAGCATGTTGCATACCTCAATCATTCGGTCAATAACCAGTTGCAAAAAGATAGAGAATTCCACCACAAACAATTTCATGAAACACAACATTGATAGCAAATATGAAGCCCCAAAAATATATAAATCAGAAGCATGTTGGTCAGCCAATAATATATTGCATCTACTTATGCAAACAATGTAGAATAGGTTTGCAGTGAATCATGAAAGATGAAGTCCATGCCATCGTCAAGTATCTACTACTATCATTACGAACATGACAAATTTGTTTCTCAAGAAACCAAAATATCTTGTAACACCAAAAACTCAGATAGTGTCCAAGAAAATACTAATCTTATACTCGTGATATGCATCTATAAGTTAGGATTTTACATATAAAAGATGAAAACATACCGTACATGGCGCAACATACATAATCGTCTAAAGTGAATAGTAGCTCATATCCTAACACAAGACAGTCCAAATCTTTTCCCTTTAGATTATGAGATATAGTATTGAATTCTTCTCAAGGATGGAGAATTTCATACAAAAGCAAGATATGTTGAGTATGATGCACCAATAAATATCACCAAGCAATTTATGAGTTTAAGTTCAACAATCATGTATAAACACTGGTTAATCAACAACAGATGCAAACATTCTCTTTTCTTAAAAAAAACATGCAACTCAAAGCTAGAGAGTTGTGAGGCGTCTAAATGGAAGAAAATGCTTTATATGAATGACTACACCAAACGTAGGACTATTGATGTTTTTTGTTTGTATGATATATGGCAGAAATAATCAACCATGTTTTCACTCCGAAGCATAAAAACAATTATGCAGAGGATCATAACTTTTTTAAAGGGAAGGGCAGGTGGCATCGGTATGAAACATCATGTAGCATTGACAGATGTAAATGGAGGGTATGTAATGTTAAGCAAAACTAATATTATCGCACTTGATCAGTTTTCCACAATTACGTTGCATGGAAGATCTGAAATATGATATAAACAACCAAGTCATGTCATTTCCACCAACAAAATTAACAAATGCAACATCTAAGAAAGAATTGCCCAGGTGAGCTTGGCAACAACCTGATTTCATGCATTGTTTGCAACCTCCATTAAAGAAGATCCACTTTGATTTGAATTGCAATCTAACCAAAACAAAAACACATAAACTTCTTCACTTTATATGTTGTCAAATATGACACCATAGCAATTAGCAAACCACATTGGGTTCGATGGGATTTTTAAGTAGTGAACATAGAAGCAATATGGAGGGCATTGTTTCTATTCTATGATAGTATTAAATAATTAGAGATCTTATCCTACTAAACTTGTATCATACGGAATGATCTCTTAGCAGCAATGAAAGTTTCATCACAGTTAATAAGAAGCAAAAAAGAATAAAAGTTTTACAGTTATATCATAGCACACAAAGCCAATAAATTGAGTATCATTAAGCTATAAATATTATATGAGGACATAATGGATAAAAACCAGACCACGTTCTTGAAAGCTTAAATAACTCATCCCACACGAGTTTGTATCACTTTATACCATGAGCTCAAATTTAATAAAAACTAAAATACCAAAAAACTATAGGAAATAATACCTTTGCAAGAATCTGCCTATGTCTTGAGGTTGCACGTCACATCCATCCATGCAAGTAAATGCATTATGTCCAGTATGTTCTTTTAGGACTAATAATTCGTGCTACATGATATAGTACGTGCAGAAGATAGAGTTTCAATTTGATAATGCTCAAAGATAGGGATGCAAGAAGCAATAATTCCATGAGCATACCTAGATTTCTCTTTTTATAACTGTCAATTTGCATTCTATCAGAACAAATTTTTGATGGCCAGGCCGCATTCTACCAAAACAATTATCATTGGAACAAAAAGGCATAGATAATCTTCTAAAATACTAACAGTTGAAATGTGACACACCTGGTTCTTTGGTCTATTCTTGTACCAACTTCAAATAGCAAGTCGGACCCATCCTTCTGTTCATTCATGCAATTTGACAAGAATAGTATGATATAATATAAATTCCGAGCATGGTCCAACCATATAAATGATCATTGAATCATACTAATCACCCTGCTTGTACCAACTAATCGGTGCCATCTATGGATATCCTCAATATCATTGAAGTCGACTCATGAGAACACCAAATAATTTTTAAAAAGTATAGCAAACTACCTTTTCATTGTCTCTACAAAACAAACTCACGCCACACCTGTTTTGCTTTTATTGATATCGTCAGTTCAGTGCAAACTTTCCAATTGAATGAAAATAATTGGTAAATGGTATAAAAAAGGGTAAAATGATGTAGGGCAAAGAAAAAAGTAAATTGCATAATAGAAGATAAATGTGTGTTTATGTGTCAAGAAGAACACAGGTTGTGCCTAGAAGGATAATGGATCTTTCATCTGTAATTAGAAAATAAATAATTCAGAAAAAAAGAGGGGGGGGGGGGGGGGGGTTCAGACATCTAGCATT
This sequence comes from Eleusine indica, assembly GCA_030378355.1. Taxonomy (NCBI): domain Eukaryota; kingdom Viridiplantae; phylum Streptophyta; class Magnoliopsida; order Poales; family Poaceae; genus Eleusine; species Eleusine indica. The sequence goes on from CM059500.1 coordinate 36,865,909, forward strand.
TCGTGCACGGCATTTGTATACAATAAAAAAATAGGGAGATATGAGGAATCAAATCAGTATTGACCTGCTAAAACACTGTTTGAGCTCTTGATAGTGGAGCAGTCTCATCATCACAAATCAAACTATGATCAGGACAAACAGTACTGTAAAATTCAATTAATCAAAAGTGTCGATGAATCTATACTCAGTCAACATAAAGTGCTGATTTTTGTAAATCACAAACATTCATGAATAAAGAAACAAGTGATTTAGTATAATTGGAAAGGTACACCTAATTTATTGTCCCTGAAACAAAACAGATTTTTTTTCACCACATGACACGTCGTCCTGACCATGCCTCCAAGTAAAGCTTTCATGTGCATCCTTGATCAAGAAACATGAAACTCACGCTTAACTTCAAGGAAAAAAAAGGAGCAATTGCACAGGACACTAAGAAACAACTCTAACTAATGGTAAAGGTTACAAAATAAAAATAGTATAGTTTATTACTGTATCCAGATCAGTTTCTTGATCAAATGAGTGCAATTATACTCTCTTATTTCTAAAAGAAGAAACTCTAGGTACCGAACTTGGCAGGTTCCTAAAAAAAATATTTTAGGGAATGAATCAAGCTTTAGTAACTCCAGTTTGTACCTGACAATTTTATCGAATAACTTGGAGATGTTAACACTCTCCCTGACGCAGCTTACATGGGCAGTCGACGTGCAACTCTCGAGACTAACGCAAATGTGACGGTTCTCTAGATGGGCTTGCTATTGGTGTGAATCATGACCATGAGGATGTTGTGGCCTGCGTGGATGGCTTTTTCTTGCTGGAGGCAGATATGTATGCCTAGCACCAAGAAAAATTAATAAATGAAAATAGGATAATAGGTTGAGGCCTAGAATATTACATCAAAAAAACACATTACATGGTACAACAAGAATGTTGTAAACACTCCAATCTAATAGCACAAATTTCGAACTGGTCAAAGAAATTATAGTTCAAATGTTTTATTGTGACCATCTGTGAAAATTAGATTTAACCAACAAGGTAACAAGAGTTTCGGATCAAGTGAGAGTGAAAGTCAAACATAATCACAAGGTATGATATGGAATTGAAGTAGAATAATAACACAAGAAACTTAGCGTACCAGACCACACTCACGTACTGTCTAGGCAATGGAAGAGCTGCAATACTTCTCCTCATTTCCACAGCCAAAAAGGACGCACCAGATTCTGCGGTGGGCATCACATCTCTCTTGCCTGCATGCACCTCGATGTTGTCCTCCATGCCCTAAGAAACCTATGCGGCACAATATTGCACTTTCCTTTCATCTAGGCTGTGAAGTAGTGTTGTGGTGGTAGATGGACAATACGTACATGTGTTTGTTACTGAGAATTTCAATCTTGCTGGTGACAAACATCAGAGCAAGACGTATAGAAATCCGGCAATTGCAAAATCAAATGCACATGAAGCAAAACTTATTCCAATCAAAGATTGAACTTTGGGGTGGAATCATGGAGGAGGCCACCAATACCAATTCGATGTACCTGACCTATGATGAATTGACAAATGGAGCGGATGATTGCATCGCTACCACCAATAGCTGCCCACCAACCGTTCTCATCCGCTTCCTGGGTGCCGAACATTGAGCTCTTGATGTGCTCGATTGTGGCCTCGATGGTGCTCTACATCTTCTCCATCATGCTCTCCTCTGGCGATGTCGACGCTTTCGTCAACCCGCCCACAAACAAATGCCCACTGTTCCCCGACAACACACATAGTGCTGCCTGCACCGATGACACGTGCTGCCCCCGCCACCGCATCCACCGCTCCTGCTCCTTCACCTCCCTCGCGGCGGTGTTCGGGCCACCCCTCGAGAACAAATTCGACCGCTGGTGCCAATGCCGCTTCCTCTCCATCGTGAGCCAGAACAAGGAGGAGTGCAACTGGTCCACCATGGCCCATGTCCACCGCTCTACTTCTTGCCTTGTCCTGTGTCCTCTCCTTTGTCCCCAACTTAGTGCCGTTGATTATCCTATCGCTACTGCTTGCTCGTTGGCATGTGTAAAATATAAAAGGAAAGCAATAGGGAGGGAATCATGGAAATATCATTTTGTCAATTGATTTCCTTAATTAAAAGGTGTAAACTATGGAAGGAAATTAATAATAGGCAGGTGAGACCCGCAGCAATGAAGGTGATCAATATAAAAAGGAAAGCAATAGGGAGGGAACCATGGAAAAATATCATTTGTCAATTGATTTCATTAATTGAAACTTGTAAACTATGGAAGGAAATTTATAATAGGCTGGTGAGACACGCAACAATGAAGATGATCAATTAAGGAAGGCATGATTAAGGGAAGACGACAAAAGTAAAGGTGAATTTTGAATAGACGGAATCAAGAGAAAGTGTGTTGGGCCAGACACATATATGGAATGAATGTGGGGTTAATGGGCCTCGGCTAGACGTAGATGGGTGAAAAAAGTCAGAAAATTGAGTGTAGCATGAGTGATTTTATAGTACAAAATGGGATGTAAGAGGTGTAACATGTAAATATCCATTAGGTCCAGATTTTAATCCAATGGTTTGATGAGTTGGTCCCATTTAGATTCAAGGATCCAGATTGGTGGGTATTAGGATGTTGTGGGTGAGACATAGGTCACAGGAACTCCTTCTTTATTAGTTTAGAAAACTTCAATATTGCCAATCGCATCGTGTTGCAGAATGAACTCAATATTTTTGTTAGAGAAACTCTCTTATCAGCCATTGAAAAAACTTTGAATTCCCTATCAACTACTAAAAATACTCTCTCCACTCTGATTTTATTAGAGTTAGTTAGCTCAAAATTGAGCTAGCCAGTGTCAACAAAAAAGAACAGAGAAGTAGAAATTCCTTATCAATCATTGGTCGTGATATTAATGTCGATACACTCCGTTTGTCTTTCATATTTGAAAACCTGTTTGATCTGATGAAAGTGCCCCCTTTCCTTTTTGCAACTGATGGTGCATGCCTGGGAGCAAGTATAATAGACTGGCGAAACGCCTGCTACGTCATCAACCATCGGATGGTGGAGAAGAGACAGAGAAAAAGAGAGAGTATTGTGGGCGATTCCTCACTCCTCGGCTACAAGCCGGCTAAAGTAATAACTATTGAGAAAGTAAAACCTTTCCACCAATTATTAGCAGCTTATGCATGTATCTTACAGTGAAATAATACAAGAAGATCTGATTAATAATCAACTGACTATACAAAGGTGGAAGTTAGGGTAAACAAAATCACCGGCATGCAGCCAAGACTGGCCGCTATTATTATTCTAGCTCTAAACCTAAATCGAGCTATCCTGGTGCTTGCCTTCTCGCCTCTAGCCGTGCGTTGTTGCGTGTTTGGGATACCTGGCCATGCCGCCCAGGTGCCCTCCAGCACATATATTGGGCTGCATCTTGATTCTTTCACTATTGCTTTCAGCGCGTATTGCTATTTGCTATAGTTGCTACCAGGGTTACAAAAGAGTGGTTAACCAACTAGTTAACCCAGTTAACATAACAGCAAAAAGGGCCCGTAGCGGTGGTTGGAAAAGCCCTGTAGCGGCGGGCAGGCCACCCCGCCACTACGTAAATGCAGCTACAAATAAACGTTTGTAGCGGCGGGTGGTCTGGCGCCGACACAAACCGCCGCTACAGAAAGCTTTATAGCGGCGGTTGAAGTTGTCAACCGCCGCTACTGTAATCGAGCAGTAGCGGCGGTGGAAGATGTCAACCGCCGCTAAGTTACTCGAGCAGTAGCGGCGGTTGACATCTTTAACCGCCGCTACTTGTTGTTTTCAAAAATAAAGTAAAATTGTGATATGTACTCATAAATCACAGAATTTGCACACATATAATATTTATAACATCTCATCATAGAAATTTATAACACATCACAGAATATATATATATATCATGTCATCACATAATATATACAACATCTCAAAATGTTCATGCATTACAAAATGTCTCCTAATGCATAGTTATCATCTTTCTTCGACACATTGGGCTCATATGGTGCTCTCGAACCAGCCCAATCATAAAGGGACCTATGTTTTGTAGCTAGTTCACCGTTTGAATCAAAACACTTTCCTTCTGGACTAATTACCCCTCCCAAAAGAAAATGACAAAGAGAAGCTACAATTGGATACATGTTATTTGTACTCAAATGAACGCGTTCTCAAGAAATCGTACCCTTTCTGATCTCGTCGTTCTTCTTCATCTTTGTTGTCCATGATGCCCTTTCCCTTATGACTCTCTATATCACATGAGTAGAGTATGTTAATATAAGATCTTAAAAATCCACTGTAGAATAAAGTAAAATGGACATTAACAAAATCAACTTACCTCTTTATCAGACTACTCAATGATATGGTCTAGGTAAGTTGACGAGCTAGACGCGAATACACACGTGTATAGCCACAATGCACACTTTCTTTTACTTGCTTATAGCACTATGTAGTAGAGAACACAAGTTAGTTACACTTTATATGATGGATACTACGATAAAGACATGTATGCGATGCATATAAATCTTATCCAAAAATTATGACGGAAGTACATCTTCTTTTTTTGTTTTGGATGATATTTCCTTCCCGCTTTGACATATTTCTTGTAAGCACTAAACGATCGAGAAAAGTGTATCATTAGATGATATTAATATTATCAAATCATATACACATAGACTAATTTGTTACCTATCTATGAATTTCATAATGTCACTGTAGAACTTCTTGTCGTAGTCGAGACTGTCCAGCACCAGAAGGTATCCATTTTTAGGAATTATCATAAAACAGATCCAATGATCGCTACAAGAATGTTGACAACAAGTTACTTACGATTGGATTTAACTTTAATATATGATAGATGACGAAGACAGTAGTGGTCCAACTTACTTGAAGTTGTAGGGGGCCAAAATGCATTCTCGGTCTTGCCACTTCAGGTAGCAGTCGCATAAATAATTCATAACCTGAGTCCTTGCTTCATTTCTCAGGACCGCCTTTATTGCAGCTATCTCTGCTGGTGTCTTATCCGAGTAGTTATCCGGATTTACCTTTGGGTTTATCGTGCTTTGGTTGATGTGGTTCGGATTGACATAGGCCACCTTCCAATCTTTTCTATCGATCCTCTTTCTTTGGAAAAAAGAGTTCGTGCTACAAAAGAAAGACATAAGAGAATATATTGAATTGTGCTTAAAATACAAAGTAGATCGAACGCGAAACTTACATGCACCACAAAGATGAAGGTGACGTTCATCTTGCCTAGGCGAAACATTTCGTGGACATCATTCCAAAATAGGCCTAAGGTTTGTTCATCGCCTTCTTCATTGAACACTTCATTTGGAATCCTACAAGTGATTGTGGTGACCCCTTCCTTCGACGCCATCATGTACCAGTCATGCAACTTTCGCATCTCCCACGGGAGGTTCGGTACATGTTGTTTAATATAAGGGGTTTACCGAATATGAATTTCAGTTAGTCCACATCGTCCACAAGATTGTCCAAAATTTAATCATCGTACGATACTTTATCCCGAGGATCTTGTTCTTGTAGGATGAGCTTACCGGTGTTTGCTAGACGTTTTATCAATCCAGCCAAGTACTTATCAACATCATTTTTTGCTTTTAGTTCCTTTGGCTCTATGTCAAAACCGGTAATCGTCTTTGGGATTACCGTAGCCTTAACGAGAACTGGTGCAAGCTGGACTTGAATTATTGGAGCCTAAACTTGAACCGTCGCAGCCGCTGATGACGGAGGCTCGAGTTGAACAGACTCCGGGAGAGGCTCATTGTCACTATAGATTATGAGACTGAGAGTCGAGCCATCTTCTGCATGAGTGACAGAAGCTGCCGCAGAGATAAGAGAGTGTTGTCCGGCTATCGTGATGGGCTGGCTCGCTTGAAAGGACCCGTGACCAGACAACGGGGGTGGAGAAGCTCGTGTAGAGAGGACTACAACATGAAGTTTCCAAATGATGAAAGAGTCGAGCGCATCTTGGAGAGTTTCTAATCCCGCCTTAGGTATCGGGCATTCGATCCCATTGTCCTCATAGCCAGGTACTATTTTCGACATGGAGACACGCACGTAACCGGGAGGGATATACTGGTTATGGAGCGTCTGTCCTGGAAGTACCATGCCGGATGCAACCTTCATCGTGTTCCTCTTGTAACCAAATGGCACATGCAACTCGTAAGGAGTATCCTCAGTAAGGTCCTCCATTTCTGGTTGCATCAAGACTGATGGTTGCGTGGAGACTGATTGTTGCGTGGATGAGGACATACCACGAAGAAGACATCCATTGCTGCCTCCAAGTTGGGGTCCAAACGACCGCTTTTTGTGTCGACTGCTAATATCAAAAGTTGTCACCTCCAAGCTTTCTTAGCTTTCTCTACTTGATCTTTCTTGTGCAAGGTATGCTTCTTTCCATGTGGCAGATGATGACACTCCTCGTACCCGACCACCATGTTCATTAGTCCCAATAGCCATGGTGAGTTGGTCCTTGTGATACAAAGGTGTAAATAGACCAGCTCCATCTATGCCGCGATGGCACCTTTCAAAGCTTGCACCACTTCACTTGTCGTGGGATCCTTCACAATGATCTCTCCTTCTTCGGTTAAGTCGAAGCGACCATACACCCAGTTCCTTGTACGCTCATTGGTATTTGGCAATGGATCATGTTTTCCTTTTCCTTCTGTGCGAAGCTTGGCTTTCTGCTCTCTCCAAATCGGAATCTTGTTTTTGTATCCGCCCGGACCTAACCGTGGCTTGTACTTGTTCCGCTTGTTGAGCTCAACCATCTTTTCACTTAGTTCCTTTGAAGCACTGCGTGTCTTATGCTCAACAAACTCATCCCATTCCTGGTGACTGATATTTCCATGCTTGTCGAATGGGGTTCAATTTTTCTTGACGTATTGGCAGTTGAGCTTAGACTTGTAATCTCGAAGATGTGATTGAGAGTGGACATCGTGGCCTTCTTGGCTCTCTCGAGATCTGCTAGCTAGAACCGGATGGTTGCTGTGACGTCAACCCATATATCGTCTTTTCTGCCATCCAGAACTTGGCGCCAATCTTGCCACGTGATTTTGCAATGGTCCCTCACCACTTTGCCGCAACGGTTCTGCCATTTAGCGTTGACACCAGCGGATCCAATCGGTTCTCCATCTTTTGGGGTCTAGTGTAGTAACCTCATAGATGCCCTTTGTCTTGTTCGCGGAGCGCTGACCGCACTTGCGTTTGTGTGTGGACAATTGAGCAGGCACCTCTTCCACTTGCTGCTCGAGGGCCTCATCTGTTAGAGCCTCTGCTGCAAATAGCCGACGAGCACTTCATCGCTGGCCCTAGGATATAAATAGTAGATTTTAATTGATATAATCTATATACCAAATAAGAAAACTATCTTTGACAAGATACCTTCTCTTCAGGCACGTAATCAGGGTCCGGGTTCTCCAATTGACGTTCCTTAGATGATGGAGGATGAGGATCCTCTGGTTCTTCCTAGTGTTCGCTTGATCCTTTATGGTCTGAAGACGACCTTGATTCTGAGAGTGTCTTGAGGGCATCTTCCTCTTGAGAGAGCATATTGTCCGCCATGATGAGAAGACTTTGACACCTTATATTAGATATGACGAGTAGTTTAGAAAACAAAGAGTATACACCTTTCATCATTGAGCATAGAGACAAGGAAAAGGAAAAGAAAAGAATAAAAAAGTTAAAATTTGCTCTCAGTGCGGGTTGCCGAATCAACGGCCCTCCAATGCTCTAAGATCCTTGACTTGTACAACAACATATATCCGATATCCTAGGATATGGTTCATGTCGCCGGACTAGCCTCACTTAGCCCGCTTTCATCATTGAGCATGGGTTGATTGCCTACGTAGAATAGATAAGTAGTACAGAGAGACAAGGAGAAGAATAGAAAAGTTAAAATTTGCTCTCAGTGCGGGTTGTCAAATCAACGACCCTCCAACGCTCTAAGATCCTTGACTTGTATAACAACATATATCCGATATCCTAGGATATGGTCCATGTCGCCGGACTAGCCTCACTTAGCCCGCTTTCATCATTGAGCATAGATCGATTGCCTACGTAGAATATATAAGTAGTACAGAGAGACAAGGAGAAGAATAGAAAAGTAAACTATAGTGAGCACAAGAGCATAGTGAGCATATAGGGCAGCAAGTAAACTACCACTTAGTCCCAATGCACAATGACCATAGTGAGCATAGTGAGCACAAGAGAGAGCATAGTGAGCATATAGGGCAGCAAGTAAACTACCACTTAGTCCCAATGCACAGTGACCATAGTGAGCATAGTGAGCACAACAGCACACTGAGCACAAGAACACAGTGAGCACAATGAGCATAGTGAGCATGACAGTGAGCATCTAACATATGGCAACAAAAAAATTGCACCAAACAGTGAGCATTTTCAGATGCTACCACTTAGTCCCAATGCAAAGAAAAAAATACTAAGCATATAGGGCAGCAAGTAAACTACATGTATAGCGACAAGTGAGCATAGTGAGCATGACAGTGAGCATATGATACTATATAATCTGTAGAAATCCAGTTTCATAGATACAGAACAGAAGCAATCAATGTGGATCAAGTCAATTGCTAAAAGTTCATAATCCAAGCAAAATGTGGATCAAATCAATTGCTAACAGAGCACATGAGCACAGAGCATAAGGGGTGACTGATATCATGTTAGAGCACAGTGAGCATGATAGTGAGCATCTAATATGGCAGCAAACAGTGAGCATTTTCAATTGCTAACAGTTCATAATCCAAGCACACTTGAACTAGGTAGCATCGAGCACAGAGCACATGAACACAAGAGCACAAGATCACAGTAAGCATTTAACTAGGTGAGCATAGTGAGCATGATAGTGAGCACAGAGCACATGACTATTGAATGACAAGCATTGCCGCATTTCATCGAACAAGAACAGAGGGCGAAACAGGGAGGGAGGAGGGTTGAGGAAAAGGGTGCACCTGGTCGTCGATGGGCAGGAGGGCGTCGGAGAGGAGAGGAGAGGGGAGGAAGAGGGGGGTGCGGCGCTTACCAGAGAGAAGGTGGAGGCCGTCGAGGAGGGGGAGTCTCTCGTGGTGATGGTCAGCGAGTTCGAGGAGGGGGAGGACGCTGGCGCGTGCATCATCGATGAGGGGGAGGAAGCGGCGGCGCTCGAGGACGACGAGGGGAGCATGATGTGGCGGTGCTCAGGGATGAAGAGGGGGACCTGTGGTGGCGGCGCTCGGGGACGGAGGATGGAGCCCATGTGCTCGTCGTTGATGAGGGGGAGGAGGCGGCGGCGCTCGAGGAGGACCGGAGCATGACGCGGTGGTTCGAGGACGAGGAGGGGAGCCTGATGCGGCGGCGCTTGGGGACAAGTAGGGGGGCCCCGACGGCAGTGCTCGGGGACGAAGGATGGAGCCCGCGGCGACGGTGCTCTGGGACAGATGAGGGGGCCCGCGCGGCAGCCGTCGACGAGCAAAGGAAGAGGAAGCACGACGTGGCTCGCTCGGGGAGGCATGGGAGACGGAGGGGAGGAGGGCACGGCGGCGCTCGGGGAGATAGCGGTGGAATTGGGCAGCCTCACGGCGTCAGAAAGAAACAGTCGGAATTAGGGTTAGGGGCCCGCCGTGCCCTTTCTTGTATAAGGGAGGCCTTTTTAGCGGCGGTTTACAAAGCCAACCGCCGCTAAAAAGGAATAGCGGTGGTTGTCAATGAGAACCGCCTCTAAAAAAGTCGTGGTGTTCTTTTAAAATTGTATTATTTATTCTCTAAAATTGTATTTAAATTGTATTATTTATTTTTGAAAATTACCAGATCCTTGTTTTTTTTCAGAAAAACCCCCGAGTTCATTATTAACTATATTTTAGTCCTGTCTTTTTATACTTAGGCCCTTGTACTTAATAAAAATTAATGTTAGGTCCTAAAAATTTTGTAGAAACAATCCTATACTTTTTATTAATTATATTTCAGTCCTAATATTTTTATACTTTAATTCTTGTAATTTTATAAAATTAGAAATAGGTCCCTAAACTCTTTTATTTTTACCTTTTAGCTCCTAAAACTTCAAACTAGCATAACTTTTCAATCATAATTCTGATTTTTATCTTAAATTTTTGGTCTCCTCTTATCGTTTCAATAACATATTTCTATTTAAATAAGTTACACAATATTTATATTCAAATAAGCATAAATTACATAGAACATAATACAAGGTTTGCCTAATAAATAATACTTAAAAAATAAAATTACATGATGCTTGAGTTAGCCTTGAACGACTTTTTCTTGATAGTGATCGGTGCGCATGTAGGACATTCCTCCAGCATAGGAGAGTCTTGCTTCTATGAGTTCAAACTTTTTTGGATCTATGAAAAATGGCACCTCGTCATATTGATTGTATTCATCTCGATCCTCCATATTTTCCACTCCCACAATTCTTTGTTTACTTGGAACCACAACATATTTCATTTCATCCTTTGGATCAAGTACATAAAACACCTGTTCCACGGTCTTGGCCAGTATCCAAGGCTTATCTTTGTGACCAACATTGTTAAGATCAACGAGTGTGAAACCATACTCATCCACCTCTATGGCATTTGGGTGTTTCACCCATTTGCATTTAAATATTGGAACTTGTAAATTTGCACCATAGTCTAGTTCCCATATTTTCTCAATGTACCCACAATACGAGGTCTCCTGGTCCTCTTCGTCAATAGCTTCTACTCGAACACCGCTTTTTGACACTTGCTCTTCTTATCCTTCTGTTTGGTGTAGAAGGTAAAACCATTAATGTCATATGGCTGAAAGGTAACCACGGTTCTTCTCGGGCAGTTAGCTAACTTTCTCAACATTTTCTCTTCCACGGACTCGCCACTTGGAAGGTCTATGGAGCTAAACCATGATGTGAAAGAGCACTTGTGCTTGTCTATGATCCATTCATCTGTCGCATCCTTGTTGTTCCGATGGAGCTCTAACAGATGTTTCTAAAAGTATGGTCCCATAATCTGAGCAACATTCGATGATCTCCTCAGTTGTGTAGCCCTTGATCATAGAACCCTCTGGATGTGAATGAGTACGTACATAGCGTATCAATACATACATGAACCTCTCAAATAGAAACATCTGATGCAGATAGACGGGGCCCAATGCAGAGATCTCATGAAGAATATGAATCATGAAGTGTTCCATCGTATCGAAAAAGGATGGAGGGAAGACCATCTCAAGTATGCACATTGTTTCCTTCATATGGGTCCGTAGGTCATTTAACTCGTCTTTAGTTATCACCTTCTTTGATACCGCGTTAAAGAAGTAGCAAAGGCGAGTTACAGCCAACTTCAGCTATGGTGATTTAACAGCTCTGATAGCAATAGGAGAAACACCGAAAGCATTATGTGGCAATCGTGAGTGTTGTACCCACTTATCTTTAACTCTTCCATGTTTACAACATTTTTAATATTCGATGAGAAATCCGTCGGTACTTTAATCCCACTAAGGCACTTACAGAATGTTGTTCTCTCCTCAATTGTGAGTGTGTAGGCTGCCGGGGGGAGAAAGTACTTTCCATTTGCTCTTTCTTGCGGATAGAGCTCTAGTCTTATTCCCATCACTATAAGATCTCTATGTGCGCTGAGTCCATCCTTTGTCTTACCAGAGAAGTCTCGATGATTCTCATCGAACTTTTTCCACTGCGTTCTATCTACGGGAAGCCTGAGCTTATTGTCTCCCTTGCATGCATGCCATCTCATCATCGCCACATCCCTAGGGTTGGCGAACAAGCATCTGATATGATCGACCATGGGTAAGTACCATATGACTAAGGCATGAACCTTACTATCATCACTGTCATCGACGATAGAACTTCTTTTCTTCTTTCTTCTTTTTTTGGTATTCTTCACACCACTATCAGCATCATAATCGTTGTTCCTCTTGTAACGACTGCGTTTACATCTTGGGCATCTCACAGCGTCCTGATGCTCCTTTCGATACAATATGCAATGATTTGGACAGCGTGAAATTTTTGCACACCCAACGGATGTGGCGAAATCAGCTTCTTAGCAAGGTATGTTGTTCTTAGCAACAAATTGGGCTTCGGCAACACATCAGAAATAAGTTTCAACAAATCTGTGAAACTAGCATCCGACCATCCATGCATGGCCTTCAGCTTCATCGGCTCAAGTAAAGTACGCAACACGGTGAACTCTTTACTACATTCCTTAGATTTCTCATATAATGGATCCTTTGATGTCTTCTCTATTCTATCAAAATTATCAAACCCTTTAGTTGTACCGGCATTGATCAACACCTACGGCTCAATGTGACATAACAGCTCCTCAACATCAAAATCAGCTTCACTAGGTGACTCCGTCGCATCTGCACCAGACGAATTGACAGCCTCGACTTCAACTTCAATATGCTCATCAAATTTCATATCGACCACACTATTCTTATCATGTTTTGTCCATCTTGTATACCCCTCAACGAAACCCCTCTGCACCAAGTGTGAGTTGATTACTTCTATATTATTCCATAGCTTCTGATTCTTGCAATCAAAAACAACCAATATATATCAGTCGTCCCATCAAGTCGAGCATGTTGTGCGGCCTCTTCGATAAATTTAGAGACTTCTCGTAAAAATATTGGGCCTGATCTTGGTGCCTCGTATATCCAAGATCTATCCGTCGCCAATGACCATGAACGAGAACCAAAAAATATTTTAAATTAATTAATTTATTATGTGTATAAAAATATTAAATATAAATAAATATATATATATATATATTGAATAATAAATACATAAAGTGAGAAATACTATGCAAGGTAAAATAAAACAAAAATAAAATTATTCTATATATTATTTAACTTTTATCGAGAAATAATAAAAATAAATATCCCTCTTGCCCTAACACACACTCTCTTCTAGTAACCAAACTAGATCTAGATTCTCATTGACATAAAAGAGGCTAGATATAGTAATTTTTTTGTGTAGTGATGAAAATAGATGATGTATGTCTTCATAAACTTCAACTACAACCCAATAGAATCATACAAATCAAACGAATTTAGCTAAAATTTGGTGAAAACCTAACAAACTTGAAATACAAAATTCAACTTGATTTTAAAATAAGAGCACAAAAAAATATATGGGATGAGTTCCCCTTACCTCAAAGAGTAAATTTCTGCAAAAAAACGAACTCAAAACCTTCCCCCCTTGATTTTCGTGATTTGCCCAAATTTTTGGGCCGCCACTGTTCGAGTGAGGGCCGGAGCTGTCCGAACGCGACTTTTGTAGCTTGGGCACTTTATAGCGGTGGTTGACATTGTCAACCGCCGCTATTATGTGCTTAATAGTGACGGTTGGCATTGTCAACCACCGCTATAAACATTGGTTGTTTGCCGGTTAACCGGTCCTCTGTTGTCTACTCTCCTAAACAAATTTTGCTTTGTTAATTGTTGGGTTTTTTTTATTAACCGGTGAACTGGTCCCAACCGATTTCATCGACCAGTTTAGTTCTGTAAGACTCACTGCACACGTCAGCCTCTCTCCTTTCTTTCTCTTTCCACCCACCCGGTTGCCCTTCCCTCAATCTCTCTCCCCGCGCGCCTATCTCTCTTTCCTCCCTATGATCTCCAATATCTCTCTCTCTTCTCCGCCTTCACCACCGTGAGCTCCCCGCCTCCACCCCCTCCCCGCGCGCCCGCGCCTCCTCCACCGCGCGCGCGCTGCCGTCAAGAACCGCCTCCCTCGCGCGCGCCGTTGCCGAGACCCGCCTCCCCCCACACGTGCCGCTCCTCCTCCTCCCCCGTGGGCTGCCATCGCCGAGGCCTGCCTCCCTCCTCCGGCCAGATCCAGCCGTGGGCGTTCCTCTCCTCCTGACGGCAACGGCGCGGGCTCCCTCTCCTCCCAAGCTCCGGCCATCCTCCCGTGCTCCCTTCTCCTCCCAAGCTCCCTCCTCCTCTCGCGCTCCCTCCTCCTCCCATGTGGGCCCCGCACCATAGCGTGTCTCCGCTACTCCGCTGGATTTGGCGGGTGCGGGGATGTAACTACTCACTAGCTAATTTGTCCATTTTGCCTATTAGGGTCGTCAATCTGGCAAGCCTTTGTCGTCGGAATCAGTCCTACGAGGTGGTGGATGAAAAAAAACAGAACACCTAAATACATCTTTGCTCGAGTCAAACGTCTTTGCTCTAGCAGAAAGTTGAACCCACACTGTGACTGCTATCTAAATTTAGCTAGTGAGTAGTTACAGCCCAGGTAAATCTTAAAGAAATTTTAGCTTGATGTTAGGGGCAAATATGTCTTTTTTCTCTACAATTCAACCCTGTATAGTTGCGAAATGGATGGTAATGACAGGAAGGAACAAAAGTTTGATACAATGACTAATAAGAATATTCAATTTTTTTGTGACTGATAAGGATAAAAAAATTTACGATGGCTGATAAGAAGTTTTTCCTTTTTGTTACCCATTATGGTTGTAGGGTTGAAAAAACCGCTATAATAGTAGTTTTCGTTATCATAAAAAACAAACGATAAAACCAGAAAAATCGAATGAAATCAGTTTTTTCTATAATACTAGGTTCAGTTTTTTCAAAAAGGCAATCATCCGCTCAAACCAGACCAGATCGGTTTTGTTGAAAACCACGGAAACTGAATGGTTTCGTCGGTTTTATGGACCATGCTAACGAACCCATGCCACTACATAATTTATATGGGAAATTTAGAGATTTGTCGTCCCTTAAAATGGCCATTGCGCTGAAACCATTCTCCTCAAGTTTCTTAATATCGCAGCAGAAAAATTAGAAATTTACTTTTATTTTACCATATAAAAGTCACTAGACAACAAAATATTCAAATAACATGGCACATGAATACATCACCAAATTGACCTATTTACGCTTGGAAATATCCCTCTTATCATTCTACATGTGCAAGCAAACATAGAGAGGCGAGATGGAAAAGAAAGATGCCAAAGATTTAGATGCCTGAAGCTCCTACTACATATGCAACCCAACCATAATCTAATTAAGTCGGGCTAATACTTGTTGTTCTACTACCCAAGCATGTTGGAATTATGGAGGTCACCCATATTGAGTATTATTTTTACTTTTTTTTAATAAAAGGATAGTTGAAAATTAAGAGTGGAAAATTTGCATGCACGCAGTGTGCCTCTAGCATGTTGTATAGAAAAGAGAATACAGTAAAAATAGATGAGAAGAGAAATGAGAAAGAACAGTTTGTAAAGCGTTAAATCATGTGTCTTCTGCTCTTGTGAGTCCAAGCATGAATTTTGGTATCATGGTAGAGGGGCTTGAGCCCCCCCCCCCCCCTCTTTTGGATTTGCCTCTACTTGTGTTTGACGCAAGTGAACTCGAGTCATCTTGACTATGCACACAAAATTAAAGAGATTTGTACGGTCATACATGCAAAGGTTGTTAGGACACTGGTACTATGAGTTTAACAGCTAACATATAGTGATGAGGATTGAACCAATTTTTTGTAATAATTACACTAGCTTCCTCTCCTTGCATACATTGAGGATTTTTGTTTGCTTTTAGATTCATGAAACCTTTTCGTGACATACGCAGTAATCCAAACTCATAAAATCTGCGTAAATTTCTAGAATCCTAGCAAAAGAGATCTTAAGTGCTCCAAAGATTGTAGTCACGGACAAATAAGGCGTAAAAACTATTAAAACAAAAGGTTCAGTGTATTTCTATGTTCGCTATCAGCATGATGACATGGCGTAAAATTTTAGAACGACTTTCTAAATTTCTGTAAATAGCATATATGTCTAAATTTCTGTAAAACCATGCCTAAATCTCTAAACAATTTTTAGAACGACTTTGGAACAAAGAATGTTAGTACCATTATTATTAGACACAACCATTTACTTATCATTGTGAAAGTGTTTATCATATATATATATATATATATATATATATATATATATCATCTATGATGCATTTTAATTATGTCATTGCTGACCAGTCAAATGCATGAAAAGACTAAAGTGCCTCTACACTTTTCTTTCTTCTCTCCTTTCTACTTCTACGCTATGTAGCCACGACACCAGTCGAAAAGATCTCTTCTCTCTCTAACTCCATGTCGTGTGCAGTTCAAAAAAAAAACTCCATGTCGTGTGCGTCTCCACACCCCTTTGCGCCAGCACTGTAAGAGGTTGAAGAGAGTGACGGAGCCAACTCTAGAGACAAGGGGGTCCAGGTAGAAGATAAAGCAGATTTACATGGTTATTTATCATAGTTTACTTTCCAAGAATCTTGCCGTGGTTTAAATCCTTAGAGAAATTTACAAAGCAAGGGATGGCCGGTCCAGGTTGCTCTGAATTTTATTTTTTTGAATGTCAATGGGGGAGAGTGTCCCACCTGGATTTTCATTAAAACAAGCCGTCAGCAGGCCCAGCTATTACATGATTTCAAAGGTAAAAATGATTTTACATGGCTGGAGAGAAGGAGGTACACTAGGATGCAACTACTGGACGATCAGCCCTCGGGAGCTTATGGCTCCATGGCTCGGCTGACTCCTTACATTGAACTAGAAGTCGAGGTAGGGAGGGTGGGAGCGACCCGAAGACAACATCATGCCATAGCTGCCAGCAACAGAGTATGGTGTAACAGTCGAAGTGTGGTCGCGGCAGCCTTGCAGGTCGCGGCAGCATCCAAAGGGCGGATACTGAGATCGTGGGTGGTAGGGTCTGACCGATCACGGCCTAGAAGGAGCGGGCGAAGGCGCAGCCGAATATCAGGTGTTGTGGTGTTTCATCCGTTGCCCGACAGACGTCGCAAGTGGAATCTTGAACAATGTTCTTATGTAAGAGATTGGCTTTGCATTGTATCCGACCTTGTGAGAGCAGCCAAGCAAATAAGCGGGCTCGTGGAGGTGCACAATTCTTCCATACAAATTTGGCGTAGTCGCAACTAGCACTCGTGTCTGCCATCATAGCTTTGTACGCCTGTTGTCCATCTCCGCCCTGAGCAGGATGAGCGTGTCATGGCATATTGTAGAACTGGGCAGGGTAGGTCTGTGGTGATAGGGTGGCGAACTCCTCCATGGTTCTTGATCAGGCGTTGTAACACATCAACAATCCGTTGACAAGCACAGCCGATTTGGAGGTGGTGAAAATACTTTGAACCCAATGAAGTTTTCTCTGAATTTGGCTCCGTCCCTGTGAATACAAGATTCACAGGGTGTTCTGTTTATATTTAAGAAATTATTATAAATGAGAAACTAATATGGAGGATATAAATGGATTAAAAAATCACATCAGACAGTTAATAATTATGAAGAAATGGCTTAAAAGAAATTCGCCCTATGAACTGTTCCTGAAAATGGCTTAATATAACTAACCTGCTCAGCCGGTGCCCGGATCGATACCTGTTTTTTCATGTGCTCATACCACTTTTTCCCAAACAAAGAACCTAAGAAAGATTTCATAATGGCCTAGTAACATGAACGAAAATAACTCCCAAAACTGAAATTCTTATTTGATTTCCCTTACAATCCTCTGTTACCACTAGCTATAGTACATAGTCACACCCCCGCTGCCTCCTTAGCACAGTACTTCAGGATTCGAGTTTATCTGAAATCATTTTGCAGTAACAAAGATGCATCATTTCTGTTCTGAACCATCCCATTTTGTAGTTTTATCACCCACTGAGCACCCCGAATTCCTTCTGCTGATCTCTCCCTCTCTACATACAACTCCTAGACGGACACCAATGCACCAAGCAGACTGACAGAGAACGATGGTTCTCGCTCGCCGACAACCTCCTTACCGGAGGCTGTTGACGAAGGCGAGGAGTGAGTCGACGTCTCTCTTCTCAGACGGGTACTTGATAGGCCTGGCAGTGCGGCTCGGGAAGAGGAGCACCGTGGGGAAGCTCTGCAGCTGCAGCTCCGCCTGCGCGAACGGCTTCTGCTCGCCGTCAGCGCGGAACTTGGCCACCTTCACGCCAGATCCCGCCAGCTTCTCGGCCAGCTCCACGTAGGAGGCCTCCATCGCCTGGCAGAACGGGCACCAAGGCGCGTAGAGGACCACGAGCCACGGCTCGGAGCGGCTCTCCAGCCGGAGGAGGTTCTCGATCCCGGTGCGGGTAAGGGGGACGACGGCCTGGCTCTGGAAGATGTCCGCGGCGCCGGCGCCGTTGCCATTGCCATTGGCCGTGGGCGCAGCCTGGTTCTCCTTCTCGATGTTGCCCTTGTGGAGGCCGCACTCCTTGGCCTTGGCGTCCTCCCACCACCACCGGCCTTCTCTCTCGTGCTGTCCCGGAAGGACCGGCCTGGTGCACGGCTCGCAGCCGATGGACACGTATCCCTGAAACCCACAGTTCAGTGAAAAATGTCAGTTACATGTACATAAGACAATTTGAAAGCTGAACTGCAAGTTTGAATTTGAACCAGAACTTACTTGAGCGTGCAGGGGGTTCACTGGGACGTCCATGGTCCTCAGGAAGGTCCAGATATCCTTGCCATCCACATTGGCCACGGGGTTCCACTTGATCAAGCTACCAGCTCCGCCATCCAGGCCTTCGAAAGAAGGATCAACCTGCACATTTCCACCAATTGCACGATCAGAATCAGATGAAATTGAAATCCAAGTCTATGCAGATCAAAAGAAACACCTTGCTGATGATGAACATACCTGAACGATAGGGATGCTCGCCCTGGTGCCCGGAGACTGGTCCTTCCTCTGGCCGGTGATCCAGGCCTTGAGCCCCTTGAGGGCACGACGCAGGGGCCGCACCTTGCGCACACGGCAGCACTCCTGGTGGCCGTCCTCGTAGAAGGAGAAGAGGCCCTTGGTCCGCACCAGAGTCTGCACCTCGCCGGAGTCCGGGAACATGTACTCGATGCGGATGCCATAGTGCTTCTCCACCTTGTCAAAGAACTGGTACGTCTCCGGGTTCAGCCGACCCGTGTCAAGGCTGAACACGCGGAACGGGCGCCCCGTCAGCTTCGCGTACTCAATCAGGGCTACGTCCTCGGCGCCACTGCACGACACGAGGCGGTTCACATCAGCAAGATGTTTATCACTTCATATATAAAAAACCAAACCGACCCGTTTCCATCATGTACATCGTGCCATTTTCTTGACGGGATCATGCCATGCTTTCGCACTAAATTCGTGATACAAAACAACAATCTGGGCGAGGATATCTGATTGGTATGAAGACACACGTCCATGTCATTGCCGGTCAGCGGCGAATATTACAAAGGTTCTTTTGCTAGTACCTACACATCCACGTCATTGCTCGTAGCTACATGACGAGTTTACCATGCGTATTATGTTTTCTCCCGTCTCTCTGCTAGTAGCTTAACACACACTAAACTAAACAAGACAAATTATGCTTGATGTCTCCAGCTTTACTGAAACAAAAAAAAAAAAAGGAGAAAGGCACAAGGAATCTATTGCGATTTTGGATGCCATCGCTACAGTCCAACAAGCAGGTCGTCCGCTTGTGCCGTTGTGTGTGCACGGTGGGCCACGAGTCTAGGTCCTTTCTGGAACCACAAAATTGGCCACCAGGTTCAATGAACCTGGACGCGTCCTAAGTTTGCCGACCCGTCCAGATACACCTGGAACTGCTATGAAGCTGGGTTGAACCATTTATACCGACTAATTAATTGTTTAAGAAGTCACGTTAAATCGGAAACAGACTGTCAGGACTCATGACCGTCAAAGCTATGATGAACTATGAACCCGTGATTACTAACAACATAAACACTGACAACATGGGCCCGTAATCAAGTGGCGAACGAAAATGGGAAGACTAGGAATCTCCCCAGCCACACGCTCGGAAGATGCCGCGAGCGTTCGGGGAACGCACGGCGGCGCCTGAACTCAGTCCACTACGACCCAACGGGTAACGAACGCAAACGGGCGCGTACAAACAGGATCCGGCTCCGGCGAGGAGTGTGTAACGCACCTGAAGGCGATGGCGATTTCGGAGCCGAACATGGCGAGCGCCCGATCCATGATCTCGAGCGGCGACGCGCCCTCCAGCTCATGCGCCAGGGCCTCGTAGTCCACGGCCGCAGGAACGGCGGCGACGGGGACCTCCTCAGCGACGGGGGCGACGGGTGCCGCCGCGGCCGCGGAAGCCGACACCGGCTGCCTCCCCGGCTCCGCCGCGCGGAGCGGGCGCACCGCCCGAGCGCGCTGGCCACGCGCCGCCGCCGCGGATGGGGCCGCGGCCACCTGCTGCCTCACGATGCCAATCCTCGCGGCTGCACGGACAAAGAGGAGAGGGAAATTCAGACCAGTTCGTTCTCAATTGAAATTCGGACGGCATTTCGCAGGGAGAAAACACTCCCGAAATTCCTAAATTCGAATAGGAAGCAATGGGATTGTTTCACTAAACCCTCGAATTCGAGCGATTTCATTCAGGAACCCCACGGAATCGAGCACAACAGAGCCAGCTTCTGAAGAACGAAATTTCACCTTTCACATCGCGGAGGACGGCGGAGTGCGACGAGATGGAGGCGGTAGCGGAAGCCATTGGTAGCTCAGGGATTTCCTCTGCCTTTCAAAGTCGCAGTGATATTTGGTGAGCGAATGCGTTTTACTTCTGCGTTTTTGTTTCTGTGGTGTACGACGGGGTGGAAACGGGCGGGCGGTTTACATATAGCTCTGCCAGGAGGCAAGGTTCATCGAACCTGGACGGGTTTCGGGAGCGGCAAACTGGGGCCCACGTGGCGGCCCCGGTTGGCGGGGCACACGCGAGGCCTTCCTGGCAGATCGAAGCAGTGGCGTCACGATCCAGCACCGTGGGGAGGCCCGGCCCAGACCGGCCTTTGCTGACTGCTGAGATGGGGGCCACATGGCAGTAGGGGGGTGACACGGTGGCTGCGAGGGTGTGGGTTGTGTCTTGTGTGGCCGCGTGGCTGCCTCGCGACCCGTCCTGACAGCTACTACGTTAGATGGAGCTCCAGGTGAGTGGCCGAGATTATCTTCATCTCTGCAACCAGTAGATATGGATTACGAAACAGAGGAGTCCATCTTTTTAACATTTGGATTTAGCTTGCCGTAATCGACTCTTAGACTATGCTTGTTTTGCCTTTCCGGAGATTTTGTTTCTTTATAAAAGTTGAAAACAGAAGTAGGTATGAAGGAGCTTTTACTAGCTTTTATTATATATAGGATGCTATTTTTGAATGGCATTACCTGCATAATACAAAACCGTTTATTCAAAAGGCAATTCATAGTCTCGGTTTTCAAAAGCAGAAGCTCAAACAAACAAACTCGGCGTTAAACTTTGTCTAAACACTTACTATGGAAGTACTTGATTTCACCACTTCAAGTGTGTTGCTACCTGACATAACACGATTTAAGAAACACACACACATCAATTTCTTCTAACAAAAAAATATGTTACCTGACATCTTGAAAAAATGTTATAAAGTTGTCAGGGTATATAATCATGACAAGCTAATAACAATTTTTCTAGACATCTGCATTTCTGCTATTTCTATTATTGTCTCTTACAGCTTAATACCAAATCAAAACTGTATCGTGTGTCTCCTATCTTTAGGTGTCACTATGCAACCTAAATGTAGTCCCCATTGAACCACTAAAAAAAATATTTTTCTAATTGTCTTTCTTAAACTTGGCCCAATACATATTTTTTACCCTGTTGAAGCTTTTGACCGCTGCAAACTTCAATCACCTCACAGATTTCCCAAATCTGATATCACAACGTATATCTGCTAATTTCCAGAGCCATAGTGTTGCCGTACCACAAAAGATCCCTCCATCACGCTCCGTCACTTACATACAGCCTGACGACAACGGAACGAAGTCACTAATCACGCTACGACTCCCGCCGACGTCACACGCACTCACACCAATCATCGCGTAGAGCGAAGTCACCACGCACGCACGCACGGCTGCTAATCACAGCGCAGCGCGCACCCGGCGCGAAGATTCGTCGCGGGGTCCACCGCCGGCGCCTCGCCGCCGCGAGACTTTGACGTGGACCGTGAGAAGCATCCAAGACACATCGGCCGTTCGCCTATCACTGTGGGGTTTTACGTTGACGCCGCTGGATTCCGATTGCCAATGGCAAGGAGGGAAAGTGAGATACCCAGGCAGCGATAAGGTGGAATAATAAATTATTATGGAACCTGACTCACTGTTTGGGGTTGGCTCCTGATTGGCGCCTGGGGGCAAAGATCTCTTTGGGGTCGAAATTACGAGAGGAGAATCTCCGCAAGGGTCGCTTTATATTAGGAGCGGCAAAACTGATAGTGCTACTAGTGTTAATTTACACCAACTTTCGTTTGGATGCTAGTTTTTGTTGGCAGTATTTTCAACCGACATTTCAATTAATTTTGACTCTACAAGTGACATCCCAGATGCTTAATTCTGTGCATGAATAGCACCCACAAACAGAGTCAGGTACGTACAGTGGCTCAACCGCCACTCGTTCTTTTCTCTGTCCAGAGCATATTCTTGTTACAACTTGCGTCGATTGGTTCTCAGTTCTACTTCTACATACACATGTGACGCGACGGGGACGTCCACGGTCAGCATGAACCTTCTTGTCTCTTGCACGGTAGTTTCGATCGATTTTTATCTTTAGGCGGCTGCCACACCTTTCTTCCGGGCTAATAAGCGTAATTCAAATATTTCCGGAACATTCTAGTGGCCGCGGCTTGCGAATCCACCGCGCCACTTTCTTATGGCAATGCGTCCTAGGAGTTGCATGCTCGGCGAGCGATGCCAGTTTTGGCGAAGCGCTCTAGCATGAAAAGATGTGGCAAACCAGAGCCGCCATTGTATTATTGTATGGACGCTGAGATGCATGGCACTCAGCAGCAACAACAACGCGAGAGATTTTGTGCAGCACTGGTGCTATCATCCAGGCTTCGTGCCATGGGAGAACCTTGTCTTTATTTGCTTTTTTTTTTTAATTAACTGGCTGATCAACATGCGCTCTCTTACTATCTGAAATATGCAGGGATATTCTCCAAGTTCATTGTGATTCGCTTCTGGAATTAACCACTGCCGCTAGTCATCCACAAAGATGATCGATCATGAACCGTTTTTTGACGGTAACATGCCTCAACTATCGATGTCGTTGGATCAATGCCTAGTTTGTGTGGTTGTTAACTTTGGGCTAATATAGACCATATGACAGTATAGGAAAGTTTTACTCGGGACCAGCCGGGGGAGTGTGGACAACACACACCACAGGACCAGATTCTCGGATCTTTTTGGCTCTGTTGTGTGGACCTCCAGCAGCATTGTGGCCTGTGGCTTCCCCTTTCCGGCTTGCAGGGCAGTCCCTTTGTTGTTCTCGTAGCATGCCATTGTGGCTACTCTGTTTTATTTCGAAAACATGCATGTGTAGTTCAAAGCGAAACTAAAACCGAACATTCGTGTCTTGCATTGATGATTGATCTGAATGGATCAAACTTACCAGTCAGTTTTGAGGCCGATCAAACTGTTAAGGCAGGGGAAAATGGTGGAAATATTTTCTTGACATGAATGGATCACATTCTAATGAGATTAATTTCAATTGTAATAATTGGTACTTAACTATATATAGACACTCTAATAAAAAAGAGATGATTTTCAAACACATCAAGTGTAGTGGATCTTAATTCCGGATGCGAAATAGTTTTCTTGTCTTGCCATGATGATCAGAATTAGACATATTGGGCTATATGAAGAATAATGCGACATCCAGGTATAACCAACTATTGCTTCCAAATTTATCTTAACAAAAAAACTATAAAGGAAAAGACAAATCTGAGTTCTTTCAAAAAAAAAATACAAAATCTACCCGATGATATGAATGGTATATGGATAGATTGAAGTAAGTAATTCATTCTATATACATCTGAAATAATTTGGCCAACGTGATCAACTATTGTTATCTATAAAAGGCAGTGCGTTAAATACTCAAATTTATATGCAAGGAACCATAGCATTTGTAACAATGGGGATGAATAGAATATAATTGGGAAACTAATGGAGAAAATAAAATAAAAATGTTAATGATCACATTGAAACTCATAAGAAAATTCAAAGCAATCTGAAATTGGAGAGAGGATGCCAGAGAAACCGGTCACGCGCATTGGTCTAGGGGTCCCGATCCGGAATTCACGGAGCCCCCGCGTCGCCTGCGCCCAGTCAACTTGGGCGGCGATTCTCGCCGGTAAGCACCAGATTTTCTCTCAACTATTGCTGGCCCCCCTCCCTCGTCTCCGGCAAGCCGCCGGTGATCGGAGGGAGCGGGGACCCGTTTTCTCTAATAAATTTCAGGGATTAAATCCTTGATTAGTGTTGAGTCTTCCCTATATCGAGTTATTTAATATTGGAAATTTGGTTCCTCCTATTCCTATTCGGCGATGACGAGGAGGTAGGGTGGATTTGGTCTCTCCATGACGGCTCCGATGAAGATGGCGGCGGCGACGTCATCAACTTCATGACGACATGAAGAATTAGGTTTTCGGACGGCAACATGAAGGCGGAGATGATGTCACTGCCATGGAATAAAATTCTTCGAACCCTTCCCCATTTTGTCGTGATTAGATCCAATCACGATGAAGGTCTAGTGAGAATTTTGGGTCTAGTTTCTCTTCTTCTTCGGTGGCCGAAGCAAGAAGGAGAGAGACATAAGAAAGAAAATGATGCTCAATTCCGCCTACAGGAATATTGGCCGCCATTCATTGGGCACTTGTGACACTACTTCTAGTTGAGCCGTCTATGGCGCACGAAGGTCACTTGCCTGTGCAGTCATCCGTATGAACCTTTACATAAGTTTGAAATTAAATTTTAGAGCTACATGTTAAGTGTTCTAGGTTGTAATCTTTTTGTTTTATAAAGTGCTTATAACTTGAGGATGTACTTAACTACATATTAATATAATTCATCTTTTGACTAAAAAAAAAAGAGGATGCCAGAGGAAGAACCGAATTTGTGTCCTTGCGTTGGACATGGATGGATAGAGAGGTTGGTGCTAATCAATCCAATGTGCAATTTAAATAATTAGCCCATTGTGGTTAACAATTGTTATCTCCAAAATATAAGGTGTTAAATATTCAAATTAATACGCAAGGAACCAAAGCATATGTAAACATAGGAAGAGACATAATATAGCAGGAAAATTAATGGATAAGAGAGAAAACAAAAATATTAAGCATGCCCTGGTGATCACATATTCAAACTGAAACTCATAAGGAAAATGCAAATCTGGATCAGCTTGACAAACTGACTGGATGTTAAGGAGATTGAGGAATAAATCAAATGCAAATCTAGATCAGCTTGACGACATCTTCAGATTTCTTGCCATGCATTGGATTTTACTGAGTGACAGTTACCTTTGGCAAATGGAAAAGCATAGGCATCAGTCCTGTGCTCTCCAAATAATTTGTACGATTTCAGAACAGAATAGGTAGAAAACTCTTCATGAAAGAAGACGATGCATACCGATTAGGAGGGCTAGATATATCCTTTGTTGTGGCTGCTGGAGAAGATGAGAATGATCCATGCAGATTTTCCTGCTGGTGCCTGTTAAAGAGAACCTGAAGAGGTGGCAGGTCCATCGTTTCCAACAACAGGAGCAGGGGGGAGCGCAAGAATAAGGCTCTCCTGTAGAGAGGAACTAGAAGACAAACAACACCACTAAAGGATGAGTTAATTATTGTTGGCGGCAGTTTCAGCATTATTAATATAGATTAATGAAGGTGGGAAAAGATGGAGGCTGTGATGGGTTCAGAGCTGGGCGTAGCGATAGTTTTATTAGGCGCTCGGGTAACAGAGCGTGGAAAGACAAAGGAGAACATCTAACGGACAGAATTAACAAAATTGCTCAAGATCCAACGGTGCTAATTATATGGTGACGTGGCTGCATCATAATTGAGAGAAATAGATGTTAATATTAGTTAGTAGGTTGCATCTTCTAAAGATATGTAGATATATTATTATTCAGATTATTTTGTTCTTATTTTATAAGGGATAAAATTCACTTTACTCTCTTTAAATATGAGTGAAGTTCAGATAACCTCCTAAACTATTGTTTGGTTTATTTTACCCCTATTATTCATGAAACTAGACCGTTTTACACCTTTGACTGATATTTTAATCTCAAATTGCTAATATAGTTTGCGATGGAGTTAAGATTATCCCTCTCAGTCTTACACATGTCTTGTGTAACGTGGTAAATAAATTAATATGACATATAACCTAATTCTGACCCAGTTATGATATGTGTGCATCCTTGTTTCTATACCATCTTGCCTTCATTTTTGTTTCATATATCTCTCGAGGCGTTCAACCATTAGGATTTCATGCTCACTGACGAATCCGCATTCCTCTCGCTCAATCCGTGCCACCGCGATGTTCTCGATTCGCCTATCATCAACTCTCTATAGCTGTAGCCCAATTGTACTTCTCCTTGTGCCGCTAAGCGAGAGAGTGGAGAAAAAGAGCCACACACAAAAGAGTATAGAGTCAAATAGTATTATATGACTCGTTTAGTCTTTTGTCATGTTGTACGACACATGTGTGAAGGTTGAGAGGGCAATACTAACTCAAATCCCGATTCATATCAGCAAGTCGGGATTAAAATACTGATTAAAGGTGTAAAATGATCTATTTTAATAAATTATGAGGATAAAATGAATCAAATGATAGTTCAAGGGGTTATCGGACTTTGTCCATATTTGAAGGGAGTAAAGTAGACTTTATCCTTTTATAAAAAAAGTCTAAAACACTTTATTTTATCTCACATAGAGAACATGCCAATTTTATTTGAAATTTACTAAATCTCAATTAATTGAGATTTTTGCATCTCTGTGAGTCAGTGGCGGAGCTAGGTAAAATAACCATTTCTGTCACCCAAACTATCCGATTGTGGCATCTACCTGGCAAACAAATACTCTAATCTTTTAAGGAGTTTTCCCAAAATTCATTGATGACCTAGTACACCACAAAATGCTAAAAGTTCATACTCTATATTGCAGTAATAATCTGTTCATATGTAACCGTTTGGAAATTATTTAGAGAGGACCTTTCAAAACCGTTCGTATGTTGCAAATTCAAGTTGCAATAATAAGTTTTGTTTAAAGGAGAGGACCTCCATATCGTGCCCCGTTGCCGAAGGCGACGAAGATAACTTGGCCGTAGAGCCGGGAAAGTTGAATTGAGCAGGAGGGGAAGTCGGAGGAAGAAGGAGAAGAGAAGGGAAACCCGAGGAGGAAGAAGACTTATAATAGGGGATAGAATATTGTTCTTTTTCATCAATACCTCTCACGGGTTCAAAAGCCGGGACTACATCTAGTGGTGTCCAAACGGGTGGCCCGATCCGACACGGCCCGGGCCTTAAAAGGCCCGACATGTTTAATATAGGGTCGGCACAGCCCACAGGCCATGCCGAGGCAGCCTTAGGGCTCAGCTGTCGGCCCACGGCATGGCCATAAAATACGAATTCGTGCCGGGCCGACCCACTAAGCCCAACAGGACGAAATAAATTGATGGTCCATTTAGAATTGAAGTGACTAAAATGTCAAAAATATGATGTTGCATTGAGGATTTGAACCTGTGATCTTGAAGAATTGAAGAAGAGATCTTCCCACCAGGCTAGAGTGTCTTGTTGTATCAAGATAGAAGTAGTAGTATACTTAAATAGACCGTGCCTGATGTGGCCTTCTAAGGCTTTAATGGGTCGGCCTACTAATCGTGCCGGGTCGTGCCGCCCGGCGGGCCGATTGCTCGGCCCAAGCACGGCACGCAGGTGTGGGCCGTGCTGGCACAGGCCCAAAATTCAGTGGGTCGTGCCTGGCTCGTGCCGTGCTTTTTTTAGAGCTTCGGACCAGCCCACTAGGCTCAGCCATTTGGACAGCTCTAGCTATATCCCACTTACTCTCTCAGGTCTCAACATACTTGTTTACAACGGCCCAAGGCCCAAATTAACCAGACACGTAGGCCCATACACGAAAACGCTTACTACTTCTTTTGCTTCTTCAGGCTCGTCTTCTTCTTCGCCGGCATGTTGCCCATGGCACCCAGCATGGACATGACACTCACATTGCTTGATTAGCCTTCTTCCTGTTCGTATGTTCCAAATTCAAGTTGCAATAATAAGTTATGTTTAGAGGAGAGGACCTCTTGGTCTGGGCCACGTCTCCCCCTGGCCACGAGCCGAAACAAGCCCATATCCAGCTGCTTAGGCGCTCAGCCCATTACTCACCAAGACCAGAATCAGCAAGTGGGTCGTGGTCGTGTTCCGTCTTCGGTGGGGAATGTCCCTTCGGTGGCTTATCCCCTTCGCCTAAACCCCCACACCCTCCGAATCCGCTCGTCCTCACTCCTGGCTCATGCATCCCGCTTCCTCCATGGCCAGGTTCGGCGCGGGCGCCGGCGCGCGCCCCTCTGCGGCGTTCCAGGCACTGTCGGTCCGGCCGCTGGCTGCCCCTTCCCTCCCCGCCCGCTCCGGTACGGTTCTCTAGTCCTCCACCCCTGCTCTGTAATCGAACAACGGATCGTTTGTAATTAGCTACGTCACTGGTTTTGGTTGCTGTTTCCCCGGGAGTATCTGCTTCCGGGTGTTTTAGAAGTAGTCTCATGTCTTAAGTTGCAGAAGAAGTGTAAGGCCACGGCTTCCGCATTTCGTGGCTGTCATTACACACTTGCGTCAAACACCCTTTCATCTCCTATTAATACAAAGAAGCGCAACTCTCCTACATTTTTCGAGAAAAAAGGTACACACTTACGTCCAATCTTATGGGGAATTTTAGCGCTTCGGATTTAGTGTCGGCATGCTTTTATAAATTCAAACAGATTGTAACGAAACTGAGGTCGAATTGAACTATTCGAATGTCACTCCTTTTGTTTGCTGCAATAGTTTAGCTCGTGTGCTCAGTTACATCTAACATACGTGTTAGCAAAAGAGCAATTTCTTTCGCTAGAGGATTTTTTATACCGAAATAGGAGGCTGATTCATTTTCATTATATCGGGGTGGGGTGGGGTGGGGGAGGGGGTTCATTTTTCTAACTGGAAACACCCATACTGATATCTTTTCTCATATCAGCGATATGATTTATTTTAGTGTCCTGCTTGCCGTAGATGTTCTCTTGTTATTCGAAGTTTCCAAGAGCATTTGCTTGGTGCTTCTATTTGTTACTGGTTACCATGTTCTGCATAACAGCGGCTGTTCATTTTTGTGTTGTCTTGATATGGTTTTTGCCATATATTTAGGTTCTCAGTATGATTATTGTCATCAAGTTCTTCAGATGTTTCCAGTGCGATCTTCTCAATTGAATTTTAATATAAGTCTTGCATGAAAATACGAGCTATATTTACTTCTTTACATGGAAATATCTAGCTTGCTATTTGTCCCCGTTGCATTGAAGTGTCAATTATACAACTATCTGAGTTTCGGTTGAGCTCTGTAATTGACTGTCATGAAGTGCCAATGCCATTGTAAAGTACTCTATTGAGGTTGATATTCTAGAACACTGATGAGCTGACGCTTCTTTGTTGCATTGCTGCAGGGAAAGTGATAGGACCAAAGAGATGCTTCATTGTGTCAAATAGACTTGCATGGGTGGATGATGAGCTGATGGAGATAGAAAAGTACAACTTCTATGCTGGTTCTATAATCTTGGCATTTGGCAATGCTTTCTTATCATGGCATTTTGCAGTAGCCGTAGTCTTTGGTCTAGATACCACTTTGTAGGTTGCCTGTAATCTTGTACGACTTATTAGTTGATACTCATCTTCAGATGTTTGCTATTTTTTGGTTATCTATACATTGAACTGGACCACTAAGTAACTAACCTGCCTTTCATACTTTATAATTCGGCTAATACCTTTCAAATTTGAAGGTCAGAAGAGGAAAGTCCAATAAAATTAAAGAAAAGGCCACCTTTAAGGCGTGGAAAGATCTACCCACAACTTTCTGTGCCAGAGCACATTCCAAGGCCATCCTATGTTGGTTCAAAAGGATTGCCAGAACTATGCAGTGTGCGCCAAATTCACGATGCTGAAGGTATTGCTGGAATGAGAGCAGCTTGTAAACTTGCTGCCCGTGTTCTTGACTTTGCTGGGAAATTAGTTAAGGTAAGATCTTTTTTTTTATGGATGGCCAAATTATTGAAATCGAATTAATTTGATTTATATTGCAGCCGTCAGTTACTACAAATGAAATCGACACAGCAGTGCATAATATGATCATTGAGGCTGGTGCTTATCCTTCTCCTCTTGGTTACCATGGTTTTCCTAAGAGTGTATGTACATCAGTAAATGAATGTGTTTGTCACGGGATACCGGATTCAACACAGCTGCAGGTGACAAGGAAATTTGCCTCTTCCCATCTCTACCACCTAGATACCTTGGTTAACAAATGTTCTTTCTGCTGCAGAATGGTGACATTATAAACATCGATGTGAATGTGTTCCTTAATGTAAGTAATAATCTATTAAAGTTGGATGTAATTTATACATTTGGCATAATCTATAACAAGTTTTGTATATTCCTTAACAGGGATACCATGGAGGTACCTCCAGGACATTTGTATGTGGAAAAGTGGATGACTCTATCAATCATTTTCTGAAGGTAAGCTATTGTTTTTTATTTTGAAGATAAGGCAATCTATTATTTATGTGTGAGATGGCTCATCTAGAATTCAAATAGCTTTCTTAGCGATTTGTATCCATGCAATGTTGTTAGGTTTATGCATAATGGTATGTCTGATTTGACCTAACCTCTGTACTGTTAGAGTGAATCGGAGCAAGAATCTTTATGTAAAGGAAAGTCTAGTGTAAAAAACTTTATGAAGCCCAATGTTCTACAAGTGTTTTTTTTTTCTCGAATACACATGGTGGTGGTGCTCAGATGTGCTCCAGCTGCTGGCGATGCTCGTCCACGCTCAGACGGAGATCATGGAGAATGATGCTGCAGACTGCGGTGTGCTGCTGACTAAAACACGAGAGGTGTTTGACCAAATGTCTGAACGGATGCTCTAGTCCCTCATCTGCCAAATGACGTGATGACATTGATTAGCAGGATCTGTATTAGTTCGTATTTCGTTTAACTTCCAACATTAGACAGTGGAATGGACGAATGGTTCATAGCTTCGAATTGTTTTTTATGCCAATTTTCTACTTGTCTTGAAAGGAAGGTGTTAATTTTATCCTCTGCATAGCTCAACTTGTTTTGAACACAGGCAAGATTCTCCTATTTTCATTACTAGTATAAATCCTATTTTATGTGCTACATCAGTGTAACAGTTATAGATGAATTAAGAAACAACAAAAAGAGGTGAGGGAGTTAAAACTCAGCCCAACAAATAGGAGGTGATCACACCTAAGATAAGGCAAGCAACCAAACAAGCAGCTATAACTTGTTATTGTATTGCTTAAGACAGGCTTGAGTTAGCCTGGTTAGGATCCTAGCCAGGCTACAGCTAACCCATGCAACCAAACACACCCTACATCAATCGATTGAATATAGGCTGGCCATTATATCTATGTTAGCATGGTTGTATGTAAAACTATCCTGCTGGCCATTATATCTATGTTAGCATGGTTGTATGTAACCAGTACTACAACTACCCAAACGCATATCAGACTCGTGGTTTCTCCAAAAAACCATAAAATACTCTGGTTTCTAAATACCATGGTTATGGTATCCTTTGGATGATGTTTTCTAAACTGTAGTTTCTGATTACCAAAGTTTTATGAAACTGACATCCAAATAGGCCCATATGCTCTTCTTTCTGTGTTTTGTGCGTCAAATGATACATCAGAGCATACACTTATGTTAATTAATTCTTTTATCGCATAAGGCGGCGGAAGAATGCCTGGATAAAGGCATTTCTGTATGCAAGGATGGTGTTAACTACAGAAAGATTGGGAAGAAAATAAGGTACTTTCTTGTTATATCATGATATTTCAGAAAACTGACATATTTGGTATTTACTTGTTCTGGAGTATTTAGTATTTAAGTGCTGGTTGTGTTCAGAATAGTTTATTTATAAGCTCATGTCAACTTGCATAAAGTGAAAGGAAAATGATCAACTGTTATAATCAATTACTCATAGGAGACTAAAAATAAGATGGGCAATGGTACATATTCTCTACGCTTGATGCAATGAATTTTTATTCAACCCTCTGATTTGTGTTCATAATTGTGTCACCAAGGAACCATATAGCTAAATTTTCTGAGCAATAGGTGTTTTCTTCCTTTAAGATTTGACATTTCTGCAGTTGAGTTGAGAAAAATCATTCAGTAGCCAATTACATTTAAATATTTTTTTCTCGAATACAATTATATTTAAATATCACAAAGTGATTATAAGCATGGAATACATTTGTTAAGTAATCTGAACTGTCAGCTCAACTTTGTATGACATCAAGATTTGTGCAACACATTACACCTGATCTAAGGCCACCACTTTGTTCTCAGCAGCCAACATCTCCTGCGCTAAAGATGTTCATTTGTGACATTTAGTCTCTTTTGAGTAGTCATTTTTTATTCTTACAGATCCTTATCTCTTTGGCACCTTTTAGATAATTTCAAACAATATCATCTGCCAATATTCACTCCTTTTTTTTTTTGGGAAGGGGGGGGAGGGTGTATGAAACCAATGTAACATTAGACAATTGCACCCATATAATTCTGCTAAAAATATAGCTGATTCTACTGTTATGACAAATCGTGTATTTTTGACTTGCTGCTCTGATAACACATTGCATCACATTTTGTTTAATACTATCACAGTAAGCTTGCTTATTTTTATGGCTACTATGTGGTGGAGCGCTTTGTTGGACATGGTATCGGAACTATGTATCATTCTGAGCCACTTATCCTACATCATGGTAAGTACTTTTTTTCTGATCCGTGACTGCTTTCAAACTTCCGTTATCTATATTTACTGCTTAGAAATATATTTACATGCTCCTGTTTTGATATCCTAATATTTAAGTTCTATTTACACTTCTTGTTAGACACAATTGCTTGGTTATACTTGTTCAACCCGAAAACACATAGTACTAAGCATATTAGTTCAGCTAAGGCCTTTTCTTCTGTTGTCAAAAATAGCTACCCCCAAGCACGTTTGGAGCAGAACTGTTTTCTCTTCTCAAAACTGGCAATCCTATCATTACATGTCCATCCATCTTAAGATAAACTTGCAATTCTTTCATTGGATGTCCATCCATTGTAACATAAACTGTGTCAATCTTGGTTCAAATATTATGATGCAATCAATCATGACTATTTTGGGCATACTTCAGACTTGTGAATTCTCTGTTTTGTAGCCAATGAAAACTCAGGACGGATGGTTGAAGGTCAGACATTTACTATTGGTATGTGCTATCCTGTGCCCTTTCAATTGTATGTTTGGACTTCCTTTGTCAAAGAATATGTACATGTCTTTTTGAATAGCATATGCTGGAGATTTCCTAGTGATTTGCTTGGACATGTCTGTGAAGCAACAAATTGTTAAATAGAAAATAACATAATTTTGCACATTTTGATAACTGGGCAGGGCTGTTCGTTTCCATGGGCTAAAGGGCTAAAACTAAACTTTAGTCCAAATTTTAGCTCTAGTGAAACGAACGAAAGGGTTAAAAGTAGAGCTAAACTTTAGCTCTAGAGAAGAAAAATGGCTAAAAGGAGGGCAAAACTTTAGCCCCCCAAGAAGTGCTAAAGTTTAACTCAAATTTTTAGGAGCTAAACTTTAGCTCCTTATGGAAACGAACATCCCTAGCTATGGTGCTGCATTATGTGCAAATGCGCACTTGAACATTGATAGAATTTGATGTCAAGTTAAAAGATATTGATGACATTATGCAGAACCTATACTTACAATGGAGAAAACCGAGTGTGTTACGTGGGAAGATGGATGGACGACTGTTACTGCTGATGGAAGCTGGGCCGCGCAGTTTGAGCACACCATACTGGTTACTAAGACTGGAGCAGAAATCCTGACAAAACTTTGAGTTCATTTCATGCTGATGCTGACTCAGAAGTCAGTCATTTACTTCCTGAACAAGTTTGGTTATGCAGCAGAGCATAGGTCTCAGCCTAACATCCTGAATGCACAAGGTATTCTTCCTTTTCCTTGTGTGTAGCCCTGAAACTGATTTCTGTCCTATCTGTACATTGATGCAACATTCATTTCATAGTCTTGAGGTCTGTTGCAGGCCCACATATGCTGGGATTTTGCCAGTTTAGTAATCAGGCAGGGGATAGTCGGCACATACAATTGCATATCCATGCTGTTATGTCTGCTCACCTGGTAGCTGATTTAGTGATGTTTGCTTGCCGGGGGCGAAGTCCTGTTTTGACACATCCATTACTAATGAAGATTCTAAAAAGGTCTGTTGTATATGGAATAGTTGCAGTAGATGTTGTTCCAAATATTAGATGAAAAATATGCTTGTCATCAAATTATGGATGAGAAAGGAAGACTTCCCATCTTTATTTTGAAAGACAGAGATCACATCGCAACTAGACACCATATTTCTCATTTCGCATGGATCTGCCGATTGCCGTTGTTGAATCTCAGTGTCTTGATGAATGACAAAACTAGATATGAGACACACCACACAAGATAAATCTTGCCTGCCAAGCTGATACTCCCTCTTTTCAATATGCTCATTATTTAGTTCAGATTTGAATTGATCTCATTAAAAAATCAGAGGGAGTATAATCAGAGGTCACGATTGCATTTGCATAGTTTACAGATTACTGAACCCAGTTGAACTGCAGGCTGAACCTTATTTTGAAATTGAATTATCTGCAAGAGATCTATTTATGTATTTCAATGGGTAGCTTAATGGGCCAAATATCATTGCATTCTGAGTTTTATCAGTTTCCCCGTTGAGAGAAGCATGCCCACAATATGCCTGAGCTTCTTTGTAACACCCACGCATCCATTTATTCAGTATGTGCAGCCATTTACCAGCAGGTAAATGTTCGCAAATGTGGACTAATGTCTTGTTTACAGTTATGGAAATCTTTTTTGTTGCTGGGAATGTAGGCTTTCCTTTGCAGAATTTAATGCGTACTCGAGAGTGAGGGTCTCTTTTGTCCTTAACGTGGAGATACAGTTCAACGTGGACCCGTACATGTCTGTTGGTCTTTCCTGTATTGGCACCTGCAGTTCCCAGGACCTGCTCTCGCTGAGCTACTATTGTCTGAACTGGTGTCTGTTGCAGTTTTTATTAAGCAACTGACACAGTACGTTATAAAGTACAGTGTCAGCAATGAACATACAAATATGTCAGCTTTGGAATGAGTTGAATGTTTTCATCCTAGTGATAATGTGAGCTCAGGAGCAAGTGCAAGGAGGAGTTCTCTCCAACATTTTCAATGCCAGCCATGGAAATGGAGGACATCGGAGTGGATGTGAGTGCACGGATGTTCGCCGTTTTTCCAATACAGGTTTGCTGCGGTGGGGTGAACATTGTACTAGTACTGCATCATATCCTCGGCCTTTCTCTGAGTACTTTTTTTGACGCAAACATTTTGAGTTTATGTTTGCGGGAACTTTTCCCCTTTCTCCTCTTGTTTTTTTTTCTGAATGGTCCTGTTTGTTATTATAAGTTGGGTGCATAACAAAGCGATGAGGACATGGGGAATCACCTGTCTTTCCCGCAATTCAATACTAGTGAGTAGTGACCAAACATACATAAACATTCCGCCAGAGTTTCTTTTCCTTCGCCTTTGTATTCATGAACTGTATTTGGAATTTTAAATCGTCAGGCACAAGTTACCGTCGCAAAATACTGTCGAAGAATTAAAAACCTTTTGAGGGAAGTGAAGCGTAACTGTCGTGTGAACCTCGACATGTGCCCCCACACCGTCCAGGTGGTTCAGTCTCACCGGCTCGCTGCTCCCTGATCTCACTGAAAGCATAGCTAATCAAAAGATGATGGTCATTAGTCATCACCACGAAATTAATCCCAGAAAACACCAGCAACCAAGAAACAAAACAGCCTGTTTCTAGATTCACACGGTCCATCGCCAATCACCCACCCCCAAAATCCCCAAATCCCAACCCATCTATTTCTTCCTCCAACACCACACCAACCTCCACTCCACTCCACGCTCCGACGCAGAAATCGAGCCGCGACGGAGGAGATTCCCCGGAGAAAGCGAGGTACAAGTGCGCATCGAAAGCGGCGGACTTTCCCAAAAGAAGCTGTTGTTCCCGGGCAGACCACCAGCAGCCGCAGGAGGGAGAGCAGCAGAGCACACTCCCAATCCCAATGGGGAGCAGGAGCAGGGGAGGACGGAGCGGCGGCAGCTTGCTCGTCCCCCTCCTCTTGCTCCTCCTCTCCCTTCGCTGTAAGCTCTCTCCCCTCTCGGCGAATTCGTTCTGAAATTGAATTTCGATGCCGCCATGTTGTTGTTCGTTGGGGACTTGAGGGTGCTCTGTTTGTTTGGCGATTACTAATAATGCCGACGGGTTGGTGTCTGCGTCTGCAGGCTCGTCGGCCGCTGGGGGTGGCGGCAACGGCTCCGGCGCGCCGTACGTGGGCGTGACGATCGGCACGGCGGTCACGAACCTCCTCTCTCCATCGGACCTCGCGTCCTTCCTCCGCGCGCAGCACATCACCCGCGTGCGCCTCTACGACGCCGACCCGCGCCTCCTCTCGGCGCTGGCCCCGACCGGCGTGCGCGCCATCGTTGGCGTCCCCAACGACGAGCTGCTCGCCCTTGGCTCCTCCCCGGCCACCGCGTCCGCCTGGGTGACCCGCCGCGTGCTCCCCTTCGCGGGGCCCAACTCCACCTCGCCCAACCTCATCTCCGCCATCGCCGTCGGCGACGAGGTCCCCACGGCGCTTCCCTCCGCGCTGCCCGTCCTCCTCCCCGCCATCCGGTCCCTCTCCGCCGCGCTTGCCGCCGCCAACCTCTCCTCCTCCATCCCGGTCTCCACCCCTCTCCCCTTCTCCTTGGTGCTCGACCCGTTCCCTCCCTCGCAGGCCTACTTCAACCAGTCGTTAGCCAAGTCGTTCATCCTCCCGCTGCTGGCCCACCTCGCCAACACCTCGTCGCCGCTGATGCTCAACCTGTACCCGTACTACGCGCTGATGCAGGGCGGCGGCGTGGTCCCGCTCGACACCGCGCTGTTCCGCCCGCTCCCTCCATCCCAGGAGATGGTGGACCCCAACACGCTGCTCCACTACACCAACGTCTTCGACGCCATGGTGGACGCCGTCCACGTGGCCGTCAGGAACCTGCTCGGCAACAACTCCGCCGCGCCGCCGCCGGTGCTGGTCACGGAGACCGGGTGGCCGTCGTACGGGGACCGCAGGGCGGAGCCGTACGCGACCAAGGACAACGCGGAGGCCTACAACTCCAACCTCATCAAGCACGTGCTCGAGCCTGGTACCGGCGGCGGAGGCACGCCGATGCGGCCCGGGGAGCAGGCCAGCGTGTACATCTACGAGCTGTTCAACGAGGACCTCCGGCCCGGCCCGGTCTCGGAGGCCAACTGGGGCCTCTTCTACGGCAACGGCACGCCGGTCTACCTGCTCCACGCGTCGGGCGCCGGCGGGTTCCTGGCCAACGACACCACGGACCGGACCTTCTGCGTAGCGTCCGACGACGCCGACCAAAAGGCGGTGCAGGCGGCCATGGACTGGGCCTGCGGGCCGGGCCGGGCCGACTGCACGGCGATACAGCCAGGGCAGGGGTGCTACCAGCCCGACGACGTGCGCGCGCACGCGTCCTACGCCTTCGACGCGTACTACCAGTCGCAGGGCAGGGCGTCCGGGTCGTGCTACTTCCAGGGCGCCGGCATGGTCACTACCACCGATCCAAGTAAGCACAACAACACATTCTCGCTCTCTGTTTTTTTTTCCCTTTGCTAATAATGCAGCTTTCATATCCCCTATTTGTGTCAATGTGCCATTACACGAGAAATGGTTTGCCATGCTTGATCGTTCTTGCGAGATGGCCTCATTTTCTTTTTTGATTGATTTCTCGGGGCTGTCGGTGATTCACCACCGATTTTGTTGCCTCGTGAATGTTCTCTGCACATGCTAGTGAGTGGTGACGGTGCGTGCGTCTTGTGTCGCAGAGTTCCTTCATTTCTTTACTCATATTCATTTGACAAGTGACTGCTTAGACTCTGCCTTCGAGGTTTGTTCACCTGCCCTGTAGTTTCCGCGACCCCTTTGATCGTTTAAACAACTGCAACCAGTCAGTAGTTCAGTGTGGAAACGTTTCGTGGGGATTTCTGCGCGAATTTTTCAGTAGGACGGTAGCCATTGTCACGCCGAGAAAGCAGATAGGCAGCCATTCATGGAACGGGAGACCGCGCTGGAAAGTTGTTCTGTTTTGTCCTTTCATTTGAGAGCGCTATCTGGCTAGCTGATTAGTACTTGTATTTCTGCGAATGCATCGATCGGTAGGAGAAAGGTTGCTTTTCGTTGTAGGTAGGATTGGCCGTGGCAGCAAGAGTTTAGTTGCACTACCTGAACAGGTAAGGCAATATGTTCCCTACAAATTCGGTACGGAAAAATAATTACCCTACTGTTACTTTGGTCTTTCCCTACTCGTATACTCTACTAGACCGTAGGGAAACTTGCATATTCCAATAGTGTTGGGACGACGAAGAACCCGTTGCTAGCTCCCAATCAAGGAGATGGGACTAGAACAAATCAGATCATCCTTTCGGCAGTGCTCCATTTGTAGTTTGCTAACGTAGATGCAGAGAGAAATCCATGCCAGAGACTCGCTTTGGATCTAACCCACCCGGGTCCAGGCATTTCTCTTCTCACTACGACAAATGGAAGCACCAATGTTCTTCCCTTAGTAGGGCCCTGGTTGTCAGGGAATCATCCATGAGAGTCAGCACACTCTAGAGCCGACATTGGCTGAGCTGGATCTGGCTGTAGATTTGTCCGGTGCTCTGCCAGGTCTTGGCTAGTGCTCTCCGCTCAGTGTGTGCAGTGTGCTGGTTCGATGGTGGATAGCACGAGCCAGCAGCCACCCAATAGGCCAATTCCAGGGCAGCAAAAAATAACGCCCTTTCTCACATGTGAGGAGCAAACGGTGTACTCACCTCACATGCCAAGGGTACCTGCCGATTTTTGCACGCCCCGTTCTGTCACTGTCACCAACATTTCACTTCACTTATTTCGTGTTTGTCACAACATAGTGTACTTGTCATTTCGTTTTTGGCACGGGGCTAAGTTGGGAACGATGGCAACACTAAGACTGTGTTCCCATTTCTAGTGAGGGAACATCTTCAAACACGCTCATAATTTTCAGAACAAAAAATTCTAACTTTTGGCAAAAAATGCATCATGACTAATGGTCATGTGCCAGGGGCATGCTTCAAAAGATAAAGTAACAGGGCGCTGATGAGCTTTGCTGTTGGCCATGATTACCAGTAGAAGTTCCTGCATTTGCATTTTTTCTTTCAAGAGCACCCCAGCGTACTTGACGGGGGTTTGGGCGCTTTTGATTTTTATTTTATTTTAGGAAGGCAATGTTGACTGTTGCAACTTCAAAATTTCACTGGTACCTACTTTTGGCCCTGTGTGGCTCTACCCTCGAAGCTCGCGAGTCGTAGTGGTGTAGCGGTGTCTGGAAGGCATTGACGTCTCCGTGGCCAGCGGCCCAGCGCAGAGCATACAGACATTGGACAGGAACATTTGGCATTCTTGCTTTATGGATACGGTACTACCATGTCACAGGAATCGCATTGAGATAATGCTGTGAAATTGATGTTAGTTTGTGGTATGGGGAAGCAGTAACAGCATCTTCTCGGGACAGCATAATTGTCATGTGCAAAAAAGGCTATAGAATTATCTAGAGAGAAGGAGAGGGGAGAAACAAAAGAGATAAAAAGTGCAGACTGGAATCTTTTGGATCTGGATGTCATATAGGCTCTTTCGAAATCGTGATGGGGGAAGTGACCAATTGTTATATACGGGTGATCTATGCAAGTGGCCAATTGGAGCCGAATGCTGGGAGCATGTAGTATTGTCTGGTATGGGAACAATAATATTCTTACCTGGACACATGCGCATGATGCACCGCCGTCTTCTCTAAGTACTAATGTAGCATTGTTGTTTCAATGCTAATGTGGGTGAACATGGAGCGTAAGCTATGGGTACTTGCTGACCACGTGCTCAGTTTTAACTGTCCATTTCCGAGCCACTTAATGACTGACTGTTGCAAGAACTTCAGAATGGAACTCTGCACACAACTGAATGATCTCCGTTACAATTTGATGTGCTTGTTTTTAAGGGTTATAATGGTTGTCCTCAAAATACTAGCAGTCGTTCCTCAGTGAATTGATGAATTTTGATTTTAGGCTTTTAACATTTTAGAGTTTTACTTAGGCTTTTAACATCAAAATGAACTCTTGTTCTGTTGTGATGTTCCAAGACATATTGGCAAAACTCTAGATTTACTGCAAATCTGCAGCATGCAACATGGTATTTCTTTGACGATTTTTACTTTTATGATGGTCCCGAGTATCCTGTGGTCGAACAATTTTGTACTCTTTGTTGTTTATCGTTGATATAATTTATACAAAAAAATGATTCTATTAGTCTTTTCTTAGTAGCCTCAGTAATCACACTTTTGTGTGACCATATTTGATTTTTGCTGAACCTCTCCTGTCAGTGCATGCAAAAATGTTCACATATCTGATAATACATGATTTTTGTCAATCTTTCATTATGTGAATATTATTTCGAATATCTGTTCTTCATTATGTGAATTCTTGAACCTCCATTCTACTTTCCTAACAAATGGGACCTTTTGTTTTGCAGGTCATGACAGCTGCATATTTCCCGGAAGGTATAGCGCGGAAACTTCTCTTTGAATTTTCATTGACTTGTTCAACCATTATAAAAGACCAGTGGTAAATAATATGATAATTATTATAGTCAAAATAAGAACAGTCTACCAATAAAAATAACAGAAAACTTGCAGTAACATTCAGTACAAGTAAAACTTGGTGGGTTTAAGACCCTTTGCTGAGTCATGCAGGTGATTTCAAATTGCTTTCATATCATCCAACATTATTAGAGATAAAAAGTAAATAATACTACCTTTCATTATCGGATCATAGGCTCCTACCGTTATCATGACAACATATAAACTGAAGTTAATCTGAAAGAAACATAGGAGCTATAATTACCTTCTACTAGGGCAGTTCTATTTTCTAAAACTCGTCTTCTCGAAATGCCATTTTCTTGTTTCAGAATTATTTATGAACAGCAAAATGTAACTACAAATTCTAATTATCATGATTTATTCTACGTTTTGGCTCTCCTAATGATGACCATTATTTATAATGCAGTAAGCTGCTGAGCAACGTTACCAGATCAGGTGGCTCAAACACCACTATGGGGCAGACGAGTGATGCCGAGGGATCTGCAATATGGAGACTCAGAACGGGAAGGGAGAACGGGTTCTTGCTCTTCCTTCAGTTGCTTCTGAGCATTGTGGTGATTATCGTGACGGATTCCAACTTCTGGACATGACAAGAACATGTTAATTGTAACAAAACCAGAAATTTTGGGAAGGCAAAGTTAGAGGGGGATTGGTTTATGTTTAGTGATTCTTTATTGTTAGATAAGCATCAATCAATCAATAAATTATTTCCTTCATCAGCTAATGTAATGTGTGCCCGATCTGTGCTGAAATCTCTCAGCATTTCCAGTCGGCAAGGACGCTTGCTCTATCTGCTAAGCACTGGGCACTCCATCCATAATTGTTCCAGCCCGCTAAACCCATTTGTCCATAGGGTTACAGTGTCCACAATTTTACAATACCCACTGGACAATAAAATTATGTGGTGTGATACGTACAAAACCACTCTCTTATGTGGTGTCAAATATTCGATGTGACAAGAGCTTAAGTTTAATCCGGAAGAAATAAACGCCATACGGTTGTACAAAAGTATTATATCAATTATCAAACATGCTTCACATATACCGTGTTTGTACAAGAGCACGTTTTAGAACCATTATGGTCATAACATGCGGTTGTACAAATGGGTCAAATGCACAAAAATACTCATATTATATATACTCGTAGATATCAGCAGTCAATTATCATACTGGAGACCGTTCCATGGATTATATTAAGGATAAAAAAAAATTCCATGCAACTCAAAACAAAACACTCGTTTAGGAGAGTGTGGGTTGAGAAGGCATTATTCATGCATCAAGCATACTCCTAGGAAACAAAGTGTTAATAAACGAAGTAACGGACTCACGCATAAAAATGCAGAGAACCGATATATATACATCTAATCAGTACTACTAGGTAGTAGTAGCAGTCGACCACTCGACATGGCATGGGCCTATTAGGCCGTATCTTCAATCATCTACGGGAACAATGGTCATAACCAACCCACGGTGGCAGCTCGGTTTGAGAACATTGTAGTTGTAGATGTCGTCTTTCCAGTAACTCGTTTTATAGTAGCGAAGCCCCAAGCTACTGTCCCCGATCAGCTCGATCCTGCTGACCCTGTAATCTCTCAGTTTGCACAGGAACCGGTCCGACCGCTTCCTGAGGGAGCTGTGAGGGGTGATGTAGCCGTTGAAGGCCGCGGCCTCTTCGTTCCAGAGGCCGTCGTAAGTCCAATCTTTGTCACTGAGCCCTTTTAGGCTTGGCCAGGCGTCAAGCCAGCCGGCGGCAAGAGGGAACGGCCCGTCGGCGCTGTATCCCCAGCTCATGTCGCCGCCGAACACCACGTTCGCGGCGCTGCTCAGTGCTTTGATGGCGTGCTTGGCCTGCAAATGGGAGATTGGGTGAGATTTCAGAACCCACTCTTCATCCAACCGTGAGCAGTTAAGGCTTCATTAAGGCGCTTAAGTGTAATATGTTTATTATAATAATGAAATTTATATAATTATAAAAGTGGGAAAATTGGAATGACAATGAGTCAGATACTCAGATGGGCTGGTACGCCCGGCCATTGCATCCCTACCTGTGCTTGACGCTCCATGAAGTGCATGGACGCTGGAGGGACGGGGGGCTCAAGCTGGGTCGTGGCCACGTGTATCGGTTTCATCCTTGTCGTTGCCAGATCAGGGTTGATGTCGGCCTCGAGGTAAGCTCGGCCCGTCGGCGAGGTGTCAAACTTCCGGCATGCAAAGTTTTCCAGTCGACTCTTGCTCAGCTGCAAAAGTTCAAACATGGATAATTGATAATTATATATAAGTACTGTACCTAGCTAATACTAGCTAGCAAATACTAAGAAACAAAAAAAGAACATGTGATTGCGTTACCAGTAGGCAGAAGCTCTGCTGCTGTTTGACGGTCCCCTGATCTTCGGGGTACACAGGGCAGCTATGGTACCGCTTCCACCATGCAGAGCTCTGAAAGATGCTGCGGATGAATGGTGTCACCTCCTGGAAGAAGATCACGTCCGGGTCGTGCTTCTCCACAAGGCCGCCGATGGCCTGCATCCTGTCGTAGACCACGACATCCTCTCGGGACCAGACGTTGTAGGTCATGAACTTGATCTCCCGCTTGTCTTCCTTCAACAATTTGTCAACATGAGATTATTTATTTTATCAAAATCAAAATTTCCTTGCGGGATTCGAACCTAGGATAAAAATTAGCAGTACTGGATTTGGATAGTAGGGTTAATGATATCACCGTTCTCCCATGTTGTGGCGGAGCCAGAGGATTAGTTTGACGCTTGAACCACGAGAGGATAGTCAACATTGTCCTGAGTTCCCTGCGACGGCCGCCGTGGGAGACGTAGTTGCCTCCGGTTGAAGAGCCCTAAAAGTAAACCTGATTCCTGGCCATGCAGAGTGTAAATATGTACGCTCTCGATTATAGGTTTTTTTTTTTTTGAGGGGAACGCTCTCGATTATAGGTAGTAGTACATAACATGGCAGCCAATTAGCCAAAGCCTACTACTACGGCCCAGAAACACCTCCTCGATCGCACTTGCCAGCCCAACCTGACGAAGCGATGAGTCGCCGGACGCATACTGATAATCTTTAGTACAAAATTTGCTGTGTGGCCATATTTGATTTTACTGATCCTCTAGTATTAAAACATGTATACATGGATTTTTCTTCAACCTTTCATAGGCTGCTTAAGGATTTATTTTTTCAGATCTTCATGTTCATTATGTGAATTCTTGAAACTCCATTCTACTTTCCTAAAAATTGGGTAACTCTTTTTTTTTTGAAACAACAAATTGGGTAACTCTTATTTTGCAGTAATAACAGCTGCATATATTCCGTGGAATGTCAAAATTCTGAGTTTTCATTGACTTATTCAACTAACTAATTAGAGTTAGTTGCGTTAACCATCGGTATGAATTCTAGAAGGGATCCCATTCTAGAAACCCCATATGTCACCTGAAGTTTGATATTCTCACCCATATATATTTTTTTTTGTAAATCCCCTCTCCCTACTACGT
This sequence comes from Eleusine indica, assembly GCA_030378355.1. Classification (NCBI taxonomy): domain Eukaryota; kingdom Viridiplantae; phylum Streptophyta; class Magnoliopsida; order Poales; family Poaceae; genus Eleusine; species Eleusine indica. The sequence continues at coordinate 36,910,324 of CM059500.1, forward strand.
TTTGTTGTAAAAATCATTGCACATATTTAATCATTTTCACTGATATATAATTTTTTTAGAAAAAACTAAGTTAATTATGTTTGACATTGTTAAAGCCTTTAAACGAGTCTAATTTATCCTATTTTTCTGAAAAATATGTTCAAGTCTCAAACTCCAGTTTAAGCTCTAATAGTTTCCTTTTACATATTCTACGAAGTTTGATGATTATCTAAAAGAATTGTAAGTTTGATAAGAACACCATCAACACCTTCAAGCTAATGAAAACAAAATAACTTATGAATAAGAATCTTAAACTTTACCAGGTGGGGGACAACCCATGTGAAACGTAAACCAATATTCAGGACGTTATTAGTTATCATCTGAACTAAACCTGTGGCGACACGACAAAGACAATGTTCATGCCGGGACGATGGTCAGAACCAAACCGCGGTGGCAGCACGGTTTCAGATAAATTTGGGTACGAAATCCATACTCGTCCCATCTCAAATACTTGGTATAAGTGCGAAACTGGGACCGGAGGTCGTCAGTACCCCCTATGAGCTCGATGTTTCTCAGCTTGTAATCCTTGAGCTTGCACAGGAACCGGTCCGACCGCTTCCTCATGTTGTCTTGGTCGGCGACGTGGCCGTTGAATGCCGCGGCCTCTTCGTTCCAGATAGCGTCGTACGTCCAGTCGCCGGAGCCGTTCTTCAGCTGCGTCCAGGCGTCAGTTGCGTCGTCCCAGCTCATGTCGCCGCCGAACACGACGTTCGCCGACCTGCTCGACGATACGATGGCATGCATGGCCTGAGCTTGACGCTCCAAGCAATTCATGGGTGCTGGTGGGATAGGACGCTCAAGCTGGGTAGTGGCCAAACGGATTGGCTTCATCATTGCAGTTGCCGGATCAGGGTTGATGTCGGCCTCCAGGTAGCCTCGGCCCGTCGGCGACTCTGGGAATTTCCGGTGTGCGATGTTCTCAAGAGAAGGTTTGCTCAACTGTAATAGATTTTACAGGTTATAGTTTGTCAGACAGAGTCATTGGGTTAGCATGAAAGAATGGAACAGAGATATGATTACTGTACAAATTTACCAATAGGCAGAAGTCCTGCTGCTTCTTGGTTGCCTGCTCTTCAGGGTGGTACTCCAGTGAGTTATGGTACTCCTTCCACCAGGCTGTCTTCTCAAAGATGCTTCGAATGTATGGTGTGATTTCCTAGGTATCATATGAGCACTTATTAAATTATTATGCCCTATTCTTGAGCACAAAATGCACATTCTCAAATGCAAGCCATTCTATAGTATAGAGTGAATTTAATTTTACATTAATGTCACTACCAAATGAGAGAGTGCTTGATTATAATGCCTGTATTCTTTTTTTTTTTTTTGGTAACAATGCCTGAGTTTATATCGGATATGACTTGTGAGAGTATGCCACTCACAGGAACTTGTGATTTTGGATGTAAGGCAGTCTCATGCAACTTTGATCCTTAGTTTCAGTGAAAATATAATTAAGATAATTATAATTTTTACAAGTAATTTGCAATACAAATATATGACACATATTTTATTGCTTGCATTTTTCAATCTAAATATTTAGTAAGACATTGATAGTCCATTAAGATGAAAAGTTTTCCGAGGTAATGAAGCCACATAATAAACTATATATATTAGAGCAGTAGGGCTCTCAAACAAGACTCCTACTCTATTTTTTGAGAATGTAGTTCAAAATTTCAACTCCAGCCTGACTACTTAGGCTCTTATTTTATTATTTTACTAGCTCTCTTAAATTCTCTCACCAGCCTCTCAGCTCTCTCAGCTTTTAGAGCCCTCTCATCTGTGGACCCCACCAATTTTTCTTTTTCTCTTTTTCCTCTTCTCTCCCTCTCCCGACGAGCGGACGAGCCGATGAACCCGCCCCGCCGCCCGATCCTGCCTCCCCTGTCTCCCCCTATCGCACCCCCTCCCCCATGGCCAGATCTCCACCAGTGCTCCAAGATCCAGATCTCCACTCCTGCCTTCCGACGGTGGGGACGGACGAGGCTGCGGTGGTGGCCGGGCTTGGAGAAGAAGAGGGCGCGGGCGGGGCTGCGGCGGCAACGGTCGGGCCTGGAGAGGGAGCGGGCGTGGGTGGGGCTGCGCGGCGGCCGGGACTGGAGAGGGAGAGGGAGCGGGCGCGGGCGGCGTGGTGGCGGGAGGGGATGCCGCAGAGCGACGTCTAGAGCGGACCATGGCAGCCATCTACCGCTGCGCCGGAGCTCCGCCGTGGTCGACCATGGCCGTCGATTCCATCCCCGATGACACCTTCCTCCAGCTGCGAGCTCGGCATCGTCCACCTCCGCCGTCATCCACCTTCCGCCGCCATCCACCTCCCTGCTAGCTGGAGCCCCGAAGCCGGCGACCGCCGCCGTCCACCCCCCTCTCCCGGCGAGGTCGTGGCCGTCGTGTGAAGAATCCCGAGCTCCTTTCCTTCTCAATGACAAGCGGGTCCCACACGTGGGTGATGTTTGTGTCAATGACGAGTGGGTTCCATCTGGCAGTAGAGAAATGAGTCTTGTTTTGAGTAGTATCGCTGGAGTTGTAAAAAAAAAATTGACTGAGTAAAAGTGGGACCCGTCTCTCAAATAGAAAAGTAGGAGGTCTCATTTGAGAGTCTCCACTGGAGATGCTCTTAAGATTTATCGAGGGAAGCCAGATAAAAAAAATAATTAAAGGAAACCTATATGAGCGTCTCCTCATCTGGGGTTTATGATTTGTTAATTGGTAATTGTAATTACCTGGAAGAAAATCACATCCGGATTATGCTTCTTTACGAGGCCGGCGATGGCCTCCATTCTCTCGTACACCACAACATCCTCCCGAGACCAAACTTTGTACGTGAAGAACTTGATCTCCTTCTTGGCCCCTTTTCCTTCAACGGAGATGCAAGACGACACAGCAAGAAAAACAGGGGAAAGAAATTAAACAAGGCAGAAGAAAAATCAACCAAAGACCGATCGACCTCAGCAGATTTGGTTTTCTTCAGGATCTCAATGGAGTATACAGTTGGAAACCCAACATAATAATTTTACTATCACATACAAAGATTAGCAGTACAAGAGTACAATAATATTCACCGTTTTCCCTTGCGCTAGAACTTGCCGGACGTTTCCCCCACGGCCAGAACATGGTCTTTCTTTCTCTTCCTGGATTGCGAACACGCGTGGTTCGTGCGCCGCCGTGCGCGTTTCAGTAGAGTTTTTTGTTTTAACCCTCTCAAACTAAGTAGCATAACTATAGAATCTGTTCATGTATATACAGACGCACACGCAACACGTACACATCCACACAAACACTCTCAGATCTACAACTACACTGAACCTAAAAAAACGCGTCATTTGAGAAATCATCAGAGTCTACCGAATCTGGCGTGCGACGGGGACATCGCCCTCCCATTGTGGCACCATGCGCGAGAGGGTACCTAACTGAAAAAAGAGAAACTCCAAAAGTGAGCTTCTCGATCTCCTCCAGCAAAGGGCCGGACACACCGAACCCTGACTCCACAAGCTCGACAGCAGCGTCGGAGGAACACACTGCTAAGACGGAGGAGAGCTCGGAAGATCTTATTCCGTAGCTAATGCCGCACCACCGCCTGGACGACGTCAGCTGAAACGGAGGTGATTGATGATTTCGGCGGCAATTCGGCCCCTTGCCGCCGAAGGCTGCCAACAGTAGCAGAACCGGCCCTGATCCAACAACAGGGAGCAGAGAAACGCCCAAAATACCATCCACCATCGCCAGCAACGACGCCAGGAAGGGGAGCAAAAACAGACCTCGAGCTTGCATCGCTGGTGAAGTCGGGGAAACCGTCGGGAATGAGGAAGAAGGCCGTAACACAGCCCTGCTGGTCACATCCACGCCGTCGCCCATCAGTAGCACCGAAGACGAGGTAAACAATCCACCGCCGTAGCATCGGCGACGGAAGGACTAACCCTAACCCTACCTAACCTACATCTAGAGAGAGAGGGAAAGGTATATACACCGGCCGACGGCTCCGCGGCTCGCACTCACCTCCGACACCAGCACGGCCGCCGGAGCCGATGGGAAGCCGGCGAAGTCGCCGCCGAAAACGGCATCGCTTCTCTGTTCGCCCTTTTCCTGTAGCACGGGTGAAGGAACGAGAGCAGAGACCGATGACTAACTCCGGGCGTCGATTCGGTTCTTCCCACGATCACTCCGGCGCCAGAGAGGCCGCAGAAGGATGGGGAGCGAACGAATCGACGCCGGAGACGACGTTGCCACGAATCACCTCTCTCGGTTACTGTAGCAGGACGAGAGAGTTCGGAAAGAGATTGGAAGAGGCCACGTTTTAGTAGAGTTGGAAACCGGTGACGATGATCCTTGCCCCTGTTATGCTTCGACCGCCGATGACGATCCTTTGACCCATATACGTCCGTAACAGGCCAAGACCAAAGACCCTAATCATCTTCGGCTACGGTTTAACAAAGGAAAACGATTGGGCCCATGGATTAGCTTATTTCAAAGAGCCCGAGCCCAGTAAGAGCACATAGATTCCAAAACAGAGAGCTGTCAAAAGAAAAAACATTTACTCCTCTGTTTTTTCTTGTCATCAACTAGTTCACAAGATGAGTTTGAAGCTAAAAAAAAAACTACCTAACCCTATTCAAGCATGACATGTAGTCCTGTTGTCCAACCGGACCTGTGTTTCGGAACCTTGTTCCAATCTATTCCTCACCTCGCACCAATCTCAAAGATATTAAGACCACCGGGGCTGTAACCCATACAGAATACTGTCAACAAATGCTGATACCAGTTGGATCATTTTCTCATCGTACAGTTTATATAAATATTTGATTTTTCTTATGAAAAAATGCCACATAGCGCCTCATATTAGAGAGGTTTACCGTGTGTTTGGTTAGGGTGCTGGGTTCGACCCGTTTTTAGGGTGTTTGGATAAGGGCTGGGAAGGGTTGGAGCCAACCTGAGAGGAATATACCGTGCAGATGCGGGTTGAGTTGGACTCTCAAAATCTGGTGGATAGAGCGGCTCCGTCTGGATCGAGCACGTGCGCGTGATTCCCGTTGAGCCAACCCTTTGCAGTTTCTCAAACCAAACAAGAAATTGGGACGAATCCAACTTTGCAACCAAACAAGACAAAGGTTTGAGCCATCCCCAAAATCAGGGTTGGAGCCAACCCAACCCACACAAGCCCAAACCAAACACACGGTTAGAAGGCAAAGCCAGGTGTAATACAATATTCCCATTTTCTAAAAAAAAAAATAAAGCGCCTCACATCCTAGTTTTGTTCATAAGGAAAAACATAGGGTCACTCCCATTCCCAGTGCATGGGGCAGCATTAGTCTTTTTAAGCGGGGCTGCTAGTGATCATGCCTTTGCATTGCATCTTCACAAGATAAGCCAAAGTCTAAAAACATGAACTGAATAAGCATAGAACCAGAGCTGGGAGGTGGGTTCAGGGGGCCCATAGGAAAATTGTTATGTCAAATGTATATTCGTTCCGTTCGTAATATATACGGGATTGCTTCTTTTTAATCGATTGAAAAGAGTGCTCTCTTTTCAAACACTCCTTTCAATCGATTGAAAATTAGACATTCTCTAATACATAAGCTCAACTCTTTGGTCCCTGATCAACTCCATGCCGTCCACCTGATAGAGCATCTCCAGCAGCTTCTTTAAAATTGGTGCTTTATATCCAGTTTTAGAGATCCTTTAAAACTCATTTATAAGGATTTAGGGTGGTGTGCTATAACAGATGCTTTATAATTGATTTCACTCCAATTCTCTTCTTATGGTACACATATAATCTCTATTTCAGACCATAATTATTCAAACTTTAATGATTCAAATTCATAATATGCAACCATACATTAAAATCCATCATTTTAAAATATGCAACCATACATTGAAATCCATGCTTCCAACGCTTCTTGCTGCTCTCGAAGTCAGCCAAGGTTATCACGGCTACCACCTCGCAAACATCATCCGAGCTTGAATCATCAAAGAACATGCGAGCCAGTGCAGAACTCATCTTTTAGGCAAATTACCGAACACTTTGTGGGCAACCAGAGTGGAAGGAGGCAGTCGGCGCGCGCTGGTTGATGGAGGCAGGCGGTGCGCTGGTGGTGGGAGGCAGGCGACGTGCGGCGCTTGAGGCAGGCAGGCAGAGGGAGGGAGGCAGGCAGGCGGTGCGCGCTAGAGGGAGGCGACGCTGAAGGCAGGCGGGCGTGCGCTCGTCCACGGTGGGCAGGCAGACGCACGCTCATGGACGGCGAGACGGCTCGCGCTCGTGGCCGGCGGGCCGGCGCGCGCTTGTGGAAGGCGGGACGGGGCAGCGTGGTCCAGGCGAAGGGGTCGCGTCGCGACAGTTCTGTCCGGCGGCGGAAATCAGCCCGACCTGCGGCGGTGGCTTTGCCGGCGGACAGCAAGGGAGTCTGGTCGCGCCTTGCTTGGACGGCTGGACGCCCTCCGGCGCAGGACGAGCGACCTCCGGCGAGCAGGCGACGCGGGCTGACGCGCGGGAAGCGCCGGGCGTTCCTGCCAACCCGATTTCGGGATAAAGCAGTCCATACACCACGAGCTCTCGTGCTCCAAATATAAAGCAGGGAGGGGAGGAAATAAAAGATCTCTAAAATTTTTTATAGCACCAGATAATTTTACAGTATCTGCTGGAGCAGTTTGGTGCTTTATATTTCCAGATTATAAAGCTTGGGACTATTTTAAAGCAGCTGCTGAAGATGCTCTAATCCTTCAGTTTGCATACAAAACGTTCAGACCGATGCTTCAGTGAATCTTTACAAGCATGACCGCTGAACACCACCACATATTCGTTCCAGACGCCATCGTAAGTCCAAGAATTACAGGGGCAATGCTCTGTGCAGGGGTCGACCCAGCCTCTCTGGAGAGGAAACGGCCAGTCGGTATCATCGCGCCCGCACATGTCACCGTCAAGCACGATTAGTGCTGTCTAAATGGGCCGGGTCATGCGTGCCGGCCCAAAGCATGCAAAATTTGGCCCGGTCTAAGCATGGCACGGCCCGGTTATTTTCGTGTCGGGCCAGCCCGGTCCGAGGCTGCGTGCCGTGCTTGGACCGAGAACGCGGTCCGACGGGCGACATGGGCACGCCCTGTTTAGACAACGGACCATAAAGCATGAAATTAGCCCGTAAAAATACGATCCATTACTCAGTCTATCAACAGCCCACTAGATGAAAATATCAGCCCAGCAAGCCAAACCAGTCCACGACTCCAATCCCTAGCTACCCCAATCCCCAACCGCCCGCCAGTCCCTCCTCTTTCTCACCCAACGCCGCCACCACCCTCGCCCGCGCACTTGAGCTCCTCCCCGCGCCGACGCCCCACGCTCGAGCCGCTGCTCCGCCGCTACCGTCCCTCATCTACCCTGCCGCAGTCCACAGTCGCATTGCCGCAACTAGTCCCGCCGCCTCGCCGTCAAGGTCGTGGCCGTGCCGCCGTAGCTGGTCTTGGCACCTCGCCGTCGATTCGTCGCGCCAATCTCGTGGCTGCACCGCCGCAACTGGTCCTGCCGCTGCTCCGCCACGTCAAGCTGCAGCTGCTCCCGCTCCCGCTACCCTGCCTCCATTTCCTGCCTCGTGCTCACGTGCCAATGGACCTTAACGAGCTGACCGTGTTAACGGGCCTAACGGGCCGGCCCGGCACACCAGGCCATTTCCATGCCGTGCCACGGGCTGTTGCCCAGGCACGTGGACCGACACGGCACGACCCGTAATAAATTATATGTCGTGCCGGCCTGAAATTAATTGGGCCGTGTCTTTTCAGGCTCGGGCCGTGCTATGTCGGGCAGCCCGTTTGGACAACACTAAACACGATGTTCTCAGCGCTGCTCTATATTCTCTTCTTGTTCCTCTACATTTGCTTTATGGGCCAATCCGCTTATTCATAACCTTGGCTTTATAGGCCAATCTGCCTAACGCGCTGGATCTCGAAGCGGGAGGAGATGTCATGGGCCAATTCTGCATCGAGCCCAATCCGACAACACGGCTGGGTGTGGGACTAGATGAATATTTCCAAAGTGACTGAGATGGTGAATTCCAAATGGGTCACCCGGGACAGCCTGACTCAAGCATAGAAAAACCCAATCCATTGCATTTCGGGTCGATATGACATGTAATTTATTTCAGACCGTGTCATGCCAGTCCACGTGCCTCGCCGTCGACTCACGACACGACACAAATTTAGCTAGCCTTGTGGGGTTGGCCCAATAAACCCATTAGGCATGAAGGCCCATCTTGCCCGAAGGCCCTTCTGCTCGACCTCCTCCCTTCGGGCGCGACACGCGAGTCAGGAGCTACAACGGGTGACGCGGGTGAACGGCACTGGTGGCGGTGGCGGCAGAGGCAAGCTGCGGAGGCATGGGCGAGCGGCAGCGGTAGTGTGAGCGAGCATCGGCGGTGCATGCGAGCACCAGCGGCAGTGATGGGAGCATGGCTGACGGCAGCGACAGTGTGTGCTAGCAGAGCGGTTGCTGATAGAGGCACTTTGGTAGCGTTCAAGCGTTCGGCTTCGCCAGTTAGCCTTAACCTGGGTCGACAATGTTGAGACTCGGCCTTCTAGACTAGTATTTGTGGCTCTTGCCTCACAGGCTCTATTTTCGTGTCGGCCTGTTAAACAGGCCATGTTTATACGGACCATTACTGGGTTTTATCATGCCTAGGGTTAAACGGGCCATGCCCGTGGCCGCCACCCGGGCCGAAGCACAACACTCAGCTTTGGGCCGTGCGATCGTGTCAGTCCGACATAAAATTAATTGGGTCGTGTCGTGTTTGGATCGGACCAATTTTTTTGTGCTTTGGACCGGCCCACCTGGCACAGGCTGTTGGACAACACTAATGGTGATCGAGTTTGTTTAGAAAAATATCTAAAGTTAAAGTTGCGTCAAGTAATTTGCGTTCTATAAATTGGGAGGAGTTGTAATCACATCAAACAAGAAAAAAAAAAGTTTATTCACAAATTTTCTCTCTTGCGCTGCGGCTGTGCCCACGCTGCTGGCACTGCTGCTGCATGTCTCCCTAGCCAATGTGGCGCTGTGGATCTTGTGTTACCGCACCTTATGGTGCTACTGTGCTTCCAACAACGATGGCACCTTAACGGATGCGCAAACAATTACAACAAAAATGTGAATACATATCATCATATTAAATATAGGGTTCGAGGACTGAAATTTAATCTTGTAAAAAAAAAAAACAGGTGCAGGGACAATTGAGAAATGTGATAACTATTCTAAAAAGCAGAATCTGTCCTACAAGCTAGAGAATCAAGTGCCCACAACAGATTCATACAAAATCAAATTATATATTCAGGGTAAACTTGTCTCGTCAATTGAAAACTTAGAAGGTATCAGCACTCACAAAGTTCGAATTGCATACATTGAAATTATAGAATAAATATTATGAATGAGGTTCAGAAGGCAAACAAGTTGTGCATCCAACAGAAGAAACAAAGGTCACGATACATCATGCATGGAAGTCTGCAACAAAACACTGATACAATATACTCGTCCACAGGTTACGATAGTGCTGACTGGTGGAACGCCGGCACATGCCGACGCCACATCTCTTCCACAGGTTTATTTGATCAGGACAACAGTCATAATCAAGCCACGGTGGCAACTGGGTGAGAGATCAATACCATCATATAATGGTTTATAATACACAAACCCAAGACTTTTGTCCCCGATCAGCTCTATGCTTTCCAGCTGGTAATCTTTCAGCTTGCATACAAACCGGTCGGACCGATTCTTCAGTGATAGTGATAGATTACGAGAAAACCCGTTGCATGACACCACCTCTTCGTTCCAGAGGCCATCATAAGTCCAAGAATTGTCACGTGGAAAACGCATTGACCAGGCATCGATCCAGCCTGCCAGGAGAGGGAACGGGCGGTCGGTGTCATCGCGCCAGCACATGTCGCCGCCGAACACGACGTTCTCCGCTCTGTTCAGAGACGTGACGGCGTGCTCGGCCTGCGCGTACCGCTCCAAGCACCACATCGGCGCCGGCGGGGTGGCGAGTTCGAGCTCGGTCGTAGCGATGCGGATTGGCTTTGTTGCGTCGCAGTCGGGGTAGCTCCGGCCCGCCGGCGAGTTCGCGAACTTCCACCGCGCGAAGTTCGTCAGAGGATACTTGCTCATCTGTAGTAAAACGTGGTTACAAATAATTGTATGCAAGGTTAATAATGTAATCAAGAAGAACAGGTGAGATTACCAGTAAGCAGAAGTGCTGTCCGGTTGCTAGCTGCTCTGGGGACACTGGCGAGCACTGGTAATCTTTCCACCATGAGAAGCTCTCAAAGATGCTGCGAATGTATGGTGTAACTTCCTGGACGTCCCATGATAAAGAACACGTGTAAAAAAAAAAGAAATTGAATAGACAGAATTCAGGAACATAAATACAGCAAACACTATCGATCCTCTGTTTTACCTGGAAGAAGATCACATCTGGCTTGTGGTATCCCACGCTGGCGCCGATGGCCTGCATCCTCTTGTAGACCACAACATCCTCCCGGGACCAAACGTTGTAGGTCATGAACTTGATCTGCCCCTTGGGTTCCGTCGGAGGTTCCTAAACATCAGCGTAACGTTAGCAGCTCAGGATTCTTTGAAATAACAGGAGGAAAATCAAGCAAACATTTGAGCAGGTTTAATTGCAAGATTCCGACAGGATGATCGAAAACTTCAACTAGATCTGCAATTGGAAATTGAGATAAAAAAACGTACGAGAACTAATCCGCATCACCGTACCATTTCTCCTTGAAGCAGATTACTACGACCAGATTGTTAGCTTCAGCAGACTCGCGCCTGTTTCTTCGCATGCATGATCCCTGCTCAGTTCCACGCAAAGACCATAGATATATAGTATATTCGTGAATCAGTAATTACTGATCGCTTAGTATTCCGTACGTATTGCTTTCAATACCTGCAGCCAAACAAGGAGGCACCAAGGCGCAAAACGAAGGGTCCATTGACTGGTTGACCTGTCGAATCGGTAGCACCGTGAGATTAAATGATAACCTTTGGAGTAACAAGGAACGAATCCCTGCGATCAAACAGCCCACCTAACATTTTCTATACCCAGCAATCTCCATGCTTAGATTAAATTGGGTCCATCCCATCCGACGACACAATTTGTGGTAGAAGAAAATCCTTTACCTCAATGAATCAGTAATTACTGATCGCTTTGTATTCCGTATTGCTTTCAATACCTGCAGGCAAACAATGAGGCACCAAGGCGCAGCTAGCTACAAACTACAAAGTTGCCCTTAAAACGAAGAGTCCATTGACTGGTTTACCGGTCCAATCGGTAGCACCGCGGGATTAAATGATCACCTTTGGACTTTAGAACAGTGTGGAAAGTAACTACCGCACTGAGATCTTTTAGAGCAAGTATAATAAGACTGATTAGGCGGGCTAAATACTTATCCACGTCAGAATGATCCTAGTTGGAGGATAGAGAAACGAAGAGAGAGAACCGAACAGGCTCTTCATTAGTCGCCAGCTGAAGCACAATGCCCAAGAGGAAAACGCCTGCTTTCAGCCGAACTCGGGCGCAACAGTCGACTCTTCCTTTACTTCTTCCAATCCCGTGCGTTTCTCATACAGGATATAATGACATCTTTAATTCAAGCAGCCTCTTAGCCATCTTGTTAGCCTTTTCATTATATGAGTGAGCTATATTATAGGCTTTATATGACCTGGCAGTTGTTCGCAGCTAGCAGCAGGCTAAATTATTAGCCATGCTCTTAGAGCACGTACAATATTTAATGTCTTATATATTGCCACGTAGGATTTTTGATGATGTAAAAGAGAGAGATATTGGTGAGAGAAAGAAGTAATTATTTCACGTAGCAACTACCTTATGCGCTAAAATTTAGGAGTATGAGACGGCTCTTATATCATTGTATGGGTTCTAGTAGTCTTTTAACCTATAAATATTCTTTATTACATCTATAAATTAAGGAGTGATATAATTAATAGGAAATAATTAATAAGACTACCCATTGTATAAGTCGTCTTATAACCCGTCTTAAGATTACGTATTATGCATGAGACAACCTATTAGACGACAGCATTGTACTTGCCATTACGGTGCTTGCGAATGATGTGGGCCGTCCGTTATCTCCTTCATGATTAAAGGTACCAACAAAGATACTCCGCAAGATTAGGATGGACCTGAGTACTTAAGTACGTATAGAGGATAAAATGATAATTTGGTCCACTGATAAAATCTGAAACGAGCATGGAAAAAATCTAGATAATCCGCCCAGTGTTCCTTTTTATATTGTTCTGTTGTCATTTACCTAGCTACGATTGTTTGCTCATCGGAGCCCACAAACACATATGCGTCCCTTCATGGCCATGGCTGGGTGGTGCTGATAGGGATGCAGGGTCGTCCATAAACATGAGTATGAGGGAGGACATATGAGGAAGTGGATGTCCAATGTGCGCCTCCATATTCACTTGGTTCTTTATTATTTACATGTTTTTTTTTAGAGATTTTTACTCCTATCATCATTCAATCGTTGTAACCGGAACGATGAGATCCATACAATAGGAGCAAGATGATACATAAGAGGTGGAAGAAGGGATGGAGAGCAAGGAGTGGGATTATAGGATTTTAGTTAGTGGCTTACATAATTTTGTGTTATATTTAGAAAGACTTTACAAGTTTTTCATGAGAGAATATTTCTTGTTGTGATTAGAGGGGCACATTTTTTGGATATTGGGGAATATTTAAGGAAAATTCAGCAGTCATGGTTGTCTCTCTGCTTTGCTTGATCCCAATCTAGAATAATAATTTCATCTGCACTCTATGTCAAATCGATAAATTAAGACACGTGAATGGTACATGAACTAAGGAATCATACAAAAGACTAAGTAAACATGTGTAATTCATCATGACTTCCGCCGACGTGAACATGTTTTAGCAACTGATAAACACTTTACTTGATTTGAGGCCCGTCACGGAGATGTGGAACGACAGATCCTTGCAGAGATGAGAAAACAAAAGGATAACCATCCAACCAATTGGAAACATGGAAAATAAATTACCATCAATCATACTTAATTTCTATTTATTATTATCATAATTTTTATTTTGTACCTTACCCTCATCTAAATCAACGATCCATATTAAATACCTCTTGATACCTTTACATACCGCGCAAACACGGTAATATTTCTCTACATTATGAATGCAAAGATTGGACCACTAATGCATCATTATTTGTTTTGTAATTCAATTCACCTTCAGCTTCCATAATCAAGATCAAGAATATCTACATGTCATTTTTTATGACTTCTATGAGTCAATTGTTTTCCAACTTTGACTATGTATCTGTAAGACAATTTTGCTAAGTGGCAGATTAATATCACTAGGTTTTTCAACATGGTATATAAGTTCATAATATGTAGATTTTACATTCTAATAGAAATTATTGACAAAAATATCATCATAAACATATTTAGATGTCCAAAATGATTCCTGGCTCGACCACTAGCAAACTTTTATGTGTTTGTACCTATCAATGTATTGGTAACCCGTGTCATGAGAAAAAACTACACTTAAGTAAGTTGGAATAGATTACTCAGAGACAACCATAGAAGAAAAAGAAAGGAGGTTGCTACAATTGTGGCAAACCTGGGACACCCATGCCATTTATGGGTAGGGGATGACTTTAACTTTGAGGCACCAACTTCAGCACAACACTTGGTGCATATGGGTAATGTTCTTTCATTGAACTATGGATGTAAATAGAATATAGTTATTCAGTGGAAACGGGCATGCATACAGGTGAAGCAAAATTTAGTTCAGTTTTCCAGTTACTTATTCAGTCATTTGTATTAGAGAGTGAATTGTTTATGCACCCTTAACGAAACACTCCTGTTAATATGAATTATACTACTTGGAACGTTTAAATAGTATAATCAAATCGGGCCGTTGATTAACAGGGATGTATTCGTAATTGACTAAGTAATGACACAATTTACAAGCACGCCAACAAATGTTAAAGGATTACCATGTTCGGTGATTGAACTTTTTTTTGCCAACTTTCTTGTCTGGCAGAGGAAAAGTTTGTAGGTTACAGAAGTTTCATTTCCACAAAAAATATGTCGAACAGTTTTATCCTAGAAAAAATGCTTGCAAAAGCGTTGAAGTTGGTTTATCGACTACATGTCGAGAATTATTTAACCTGGTTTTAAAAGTTGTTCACATGTTTAGAAAAGTTTTGAACTAAAGGGTTCTAAACTTATAGCCATGTGTGCAAAATTGTTGAACTGGAGGAGGAGAACATTTTTTTTTCAAATTGGGCTGACCCCTTTTTCCATTATCATAAGCAATGGAGACGTCATTGGGTCGTAATTTTGACACCCAAGGAGCTCCGTAATTTATGAATCGGCGATCTGGCTCTCTAGCCGGCGATCGATCTTTCTCGTCAATGATTTTAGGCCCCTGGTTGGTAGCTAGCTCATGGTCTCCATGGAGGAGCCTCTAGGTTGATTTCTCCCTCCAGTCTCCCGAGGGGAACCATGGATTATTTCCTCATGTTTCTCTAGAGGAATTCTGAAGGTTTCTCCTAGCTTCAATCAGGTAACCCCCTCCCTCATATCTTTCCCATGGATCTTCAGGATCTTGATTGCCGTCCAGGATTGGGAGTTCAAGAGGCAGTCCGGAATCATTATGGATTGCCAATCAATTCTGTGGAAGGGAATTCTCTTGCGGATTTTTCCTGGTAGTTTCCTTTGGCCGATGTGTTTTCCGGCTCTTTGAAGATTCTGTGGCTTCTATTTTACAAGAAACAATTGGGGATTCTGCGGCTGATTTTAGGCCAGTGCAATTGCAAAATCGGGTATTCAGAATCTCTGTTTCTTCCTTTGAGTGTAAGCATTATAACATCTTTTCCAGAGAGGGATTATCTCAGGTTTGATCAAGAGGAAGAGGCATCATGGACTTTGGTTAAAAACAAGAAAAAAATTGTATGCTGATGTTGTCCGCTCGTGCACTGTTCTTACTAGAGCCAATTCAATCCTGGTAAATTCAAAGGGTAATGGGCAGCAAAAATCAGTGTCTGATAGGATTGCTTGGAAGAGGAAATCAGTATTTGACAGAATTCAATTTAACAAGGATTCAGGCCGAGCGAAGAACACGTAGGATCCAGGTGGTAATCTCAGGAATTCAAATTCAAAACGTTTTGGGCCGCAACTTACCAATTCTCCTTCCCAAAAAATTAGGCCGCACATTTTGGTTTGCTCGCGATGCCTCTTATCAGGTCATCATGTCCGTAATTGTCGAAGACCCATTAAGTGCCGCACCTATCTGCAATTTGGGCATTTTTCAGCTTTCTGTAACAATCCACCAGAAAATCTTGGTTTCACTCCGAAATTCCTGATTTTCAATTCTTTCTTCAATCCTTCAAGATTTCAGGATGTATCGACATGGTTTTGACTCAAAGAACCTATGGCGGATGGGTCCTCCTCAAGTGGCCCCCTGTCTTTCCTAGTTTTAGGGATTTCTTTTCAGCTCCAATGTCGGATGATGTTCAGGTACCCTTTGAGGTTGTACAACTTGTTATTCGACAATTTTTGAAGGGTCATTTGAATGTTAGCATCAAAGATATCCAGCCGTGTCACCTAGGACAAGCGTATGTACGCTTTGAGTATGTGCATGATAAAAATCGCCTAGTTAATATTGGTCATTTCTTCCATGATGATTTGCACTTCACTCTTGTCAAACATAACCAAGGTCGCAACCAGAAAGCTCTAAACTTTAATCGTGAGTGATGGCTTATGCTGTTGGGTTTTTGGATAGATTTCTGGGACCAACAGAGTATTGAGAATGCAATCTGTTCTTTTGGTAGATTAATCTCTTGGGAAAATGATCCTAATAACTTAGCTCGGTTGATCCTCAAGACTAGGGTGACTGATCTATCGAAAGTCCCTGAATTTATTGTTATATCTGAGGGTGAAGTGTTTCAGGGTGAGTCCTGGACTATTCAATGTGAAATCATTCAACAAGAGATGCTTGGTTTTCTTCCAGCTGATAAGGAACCTTTCCCAGATCAAGGAGGAGGGCCTGATCCTCCTTTTGATTTCTTTGGCTTTGGTCAAATGAGTCAACTGCCCCAAAACAATGATCCTAAGGACATGCAACAGGATAATAATGATGAACAGAATGCTGCTGGAATACATGGATGGGGTAAGTGGATTCATATGGCTGACAATCAACAGGCACAAGACAATGCACATTCTGGAAATGTAATGGCTGATTTGAATGATGAACCTGAAAATGTTGATGGAGGGGAGAATAACCCTACTGAAGACAATAATTCACAGGATGACCTGATCCTGGGAGAAATTATCATGGAAAATCCACAGACCATGAACAGGAAAGCATTAACATGTCTGATCACTTTGGTGACACATCAAGCTCTATAAACTAGGGACAACTGGGGATTGATCTTAATCACGATGCTGAAGATGATGAAGACATGGTTATCTTGGGGCTGCGAGCTATTTTTCCAAAGCAAGAGTTAGAGAACTTTCTGCATCATGAAATCCAGGAGAATATGTTAATGGATGCAATCTATATTGAGCAGCAACAGCCGTTGGAGGAACAACTTAATAATTTGCCAAATGATAAAAATGGTTTGATTCAACAGAACATTTAGGTAGGAATTCTGAGAATCTTAGATGAACTTGAGGCTGATCCAGGTTTTGAGTCTTTCACTTCTCAAAACTTTGTCCCTCCATGGATCCCCAAACAGAATGCTGATAGTGCCAGGTTGTGGGCAAGGTATTTCTCTCCTATTAATTCACAAGCCTGTATTTCAATCCCTTCAGAATAGGCAGGTTTCTTCACTTATATGGTGCTTACTCCCAATCAGTTTGACTGGGCAAAATCTTTCCTCTCTGGAAAATCTTGGGAGTTATGCATTCAGAATATTAGAGGGCCCTCAGTGAGATTTCAGTTGCCTACATCTTGTTTCATGACTCAAGCTCCTGTCTATTATGCTACTAAGGAGGACTCCGCCATCAAGGATAAAGGAAAGACAATTTTGATTGAAGAGGATCAATCACTTGCTAAGGGCTCACCTCAATCACATAACAATAGTGATGCTATTATGAATAATGACTCTTCTATTCAGCTTTCTTCCAAAGTGCCTTTAGTGATCACTGATGTTAGAAGGAGCCTGAGGCTAAAAGATAAAAATCTAGGGTTCAAAAGTGACTTCTATGCTGAAAGGAACTGGTTTACATGTTCTGTTACACCGCCGTCCATTCCAATGAAGTTGATCAGAAGCCTAGGTACAGAGTTTTGCAAAATGAAGAATGAGAAACTGACAGAAGAAGTTCTAATGAAGAAAAAAAAACCAAAAGCTGCTATTGGAGCAGATAGGCTAGCTGGGAAGGGCAAGATCTCTGAAGCTCAGAAAGAACCAAAGCTAGTGACAATGACTCAAAGAACTCCAAAAAGCCCAAGAAGAAGTAAAAAGTTGGCAATGGCTTGGTCTTTTTACTTTTGTTTAATTTCCAGTTATGTTTATGTTTGATTTTTCCTTAGTTTCTTTTGTACTGTGTGGAACTGTGAATCCAACTATGGTATTACTGCTGGAGTGCTTATTTATTCTCTATGCTATGATGGATGCTTCGTTCTCTGGTCCTCTCCATAGTGGTTGTCATGCTGGTCATGTTCAGTGTGCTCTCCACATTATGTGTGCAAGAGTTTTCATTCTTTTTCTTATTTGGTTTTTAATGGACGCACATCAAAATCAAGGGCGAAGACAATGGAAAGTGCTTTGTTGGACATTAGAGGT
Organism: Eleusine indica; assembly: GCA_030378355.1. Classification (NCBI taxonomy): domain Eukaryota; kingdom Viridiplantae; phylum Streptophyta; class Magnoliopsida; order Poales; family Poaceae; genus Eleusine; species Eleusine indica. The sequence continues at coordinate 36,928,171 of CM059500.1, forward strand.
ATCAATTCTGAGCGAAAATAGAACGCCATTAAAAATAGAGTGCAGGAATCTGACTATGATGTAATTTGCATTCAAGAAACCAAAAGAGAGGATTTTGATTTGAATTATATAAAGAACTTTTGTAGTCCTCAATTTGATAATTTTGCTTATCTACCTTCTGTGAGAGCATCTAGAGGGGCTTTAGTGGTCTGGAAAGGGTCCAGGTTTGCTGGTGACATCATTTTGGTCAATGAATATGCTTTGGCCTTGGAATTCACTTGTCTCTTTTCTGGGGCTAAATGGACTCTTATGAACATTTATGCTCCCTGTACTAATGAGGGGAAAACTCTATTTCTTAATTGGTTCAATGACTTTGACATTCCAGAGGGAGAGGACTGGCTTATTTTTGGAGATTTCAATTTAATTAGGAAATCAGAAGATAGAAATAAACTTGGAGGGAATGTGCAACACATGCTTAATTTTAATGCAGCTGTGTTCAGCCATGATGCTAAAGCCTCCTTACTCTGGGAATCTTATAAAGATAGACTTCGTAAATCTTAGGTCACCTCTATTCTTTTTTATTTGAATGAGTTACTGGAACCAATTCCAAACCTGCAATGGCTTGAAGAACCTTTTATCAAAGAGGAAATTGGTCAAGTATTTATGAATCTGCCTTCTGATAAATCACCAGGTCCAGATGGGTTTAACACAAATTTCTTGAAAAAATGTTGGCCAATCATTTCCAAGGATTTTTATGATCTATGTCAAGTTTTTATGAAGGGAATTTATGTATGTAGAGTATTAATGGGTCTTACATCACTCTTATTCCTAAGAAGGATAACCCAATGACAGTCAATGATTACAGGCCTATTTCACTACTAAATTCTACTCTCAAACTGATCACAAAGTTGTTGGCTAATAGGTTGCAGCAGGTTATCTTGCAGGTAATTCATACAAATCAATACGGTTTCATCAAAAATAGGTCTATACAAGACTGTCTTGCTTGGGCTTTTGAATATTTACACATTTGTCACAAATCCAAGAAAAAAATTGTCATTCTCAAATTAGACTTTGAGAAAACTTTCGACAAAATAGAGCATGAAGTCATTATTCAGATTTTAAAGCACAAGGGTTTTGGAGATAGATGGGTTAATTGGATCCTAAGAATTCTGAGTTCAGGAACTTCCTCGGTACTATTGAATGGAGTACCAAGTAAAGTCTTTCATTATAAAATAGGTGTTAGACAAGGAGATCCTCTATCACCTTTGCTTTTCGTCCTGGCAGCAGACCTTTTACAGTCCATAGTCAACTTGGCAAAGGATAGAGGAATCCTAAAGATACCTATAGATCTCACTACTACATCTGACTTCCGTATCCTACAGTATGCAGACGACACTCTTCTTATCATAGAGGCTGACTCAAGACAGCTCTTGGCTCTCAAATCTTTGCTTAACACTTTTGCTGATTCTACAGGTCTTAGAGGTAACTACAACAAATTCTTCATTGTTCCAATCAATGTTGATGAGGATAAAATTAATAGATTAGCTCAAACTTGAAAGGACCGAGTGACTGAGTGGGGGGGGGGGGGGGAGGGGGTGAATCGGGAACTTGCACTATATACCAAATTCGCCAATTTCTAAAACCGACCACTCAAAACAACTCCTATACATTTCTAGTGATGATCACACTAGCAAGATAATGAACCTATGAAAGGAACTACAACCTAAGCATACTAGTGGATCACACAAGGCAATACAACTCCTATGCAAGCTATTGACAAAGACATGCGAAAGCAAACAACAAGCTAACAAAGAAACCTACTCTTGCAATACTACAAGATAAGAAACTAGAGCACACAAGCATGAGTAGTACAATACATACAAGGGTGAGTAATCGAGCCAATGCAACTCCTATACATGCTAGTGATCAAGTATGAAAGCTAAGCACTACTAGCAAGTAAAGAAGCCTATTCATGCAAGTCTACAAGGTAATCAACTAGAACAAAGTAATCACACAAGCATGAATAGTATGACATATGAAACTGCGGAAAGTAATGCATCAAAGTAAGGAGTAGAGTAAGAGATGACTCATGATTTTTTCCTGAGGTCTCGCAAAGATGGCGCCTTCTCCTACTCCTCGTTGGACCACTCCCACCGGAGTCCCGGTCCCTCCCGCCACCAATGTGGAGTTCTCACCCACGAGCCCGCAATCACTACTGGAGTGAAGACACGGTGTGCGTCACCGCTGCCACCATGGCACAAGCTCGCCTCCCACGAGAACTTATTGGACTCCCCGAGCCGACACAGGTGCTCACTATTGATGCCCCTTTCACCGGCGGGCTCAAACCGGGTACAAACGTGTGACGGCCTTCACAACCAATCATGATAGGCTCGATCACCGACACATAACCGGTCTAGGTCTCACCATAGACCAAGAGTAACAACCTAGATCACATCCTCAAGGACACCCTAGCCTTAGATGTGCATAATTTGCTCAAGTTACACTCACCCTAGCACTCTCAAGATATGCAATATCTCCTCCTAGTGCTCTCCTCTTGTCCTCTTGGCTCTCACTAAATGCTCCAAGCAATTCCACTGGCCAAAAGAGGTCTCCAAGACCCTAGCAACAAAGTTATATAGGCTTCCAACCTCCAACTAGTCGTTGCTCCACGAAGTTGCCTTTCTGGACCCAATGACTGGACTGTCCGGTCACTGCCAGATCGGACCGTCCGGTCTCTCTGGAATGGTTCCCAGAACCATTGGCTGCACTGTCCAGACAACTTCTCTAAACTGATCGGACCGTCCGGTCTCTGGTCAGTTTCTCTCTCCAGTCCAGAAACTTTCTCAGCGCTGCTTCCTCTCTGCTCTGTGTGGGGCCATACAGACCGGACCGTCCGGTCTGTTGACCGAACCATCCGGTCACTACAGTTCCCAACATAGATAGATTCCTCGCTGCCCGTTGTAAGTCCTAGAAAAATCCTCTTAGTGACCATATAGTCTGGTCACCACTGACCCCTCTGTCCGATCACTTCATCCAGAAGTTGAAACTCCTCGTCCCCGCTTGACTTTGTTTCCCGGCTTCTCCGAACAGCTCCTTGGCTTATCCACTATCACCTATTGCCTGTGATTTCACTGAGCATCCATGCACATCACTGACTAGACATGACCTAAGAGAAATGACCTAGACCCCCTTGATAGTCCGGTTTTTCCTATGTACTCAATGCCCTAACAACTAGACAAGTGTTCCAACACTTGCTCCGTAGCTTGTCCTCAGCTTTGATCCATCTCCATCAACCCTTGGACTTTATCAAGCTCACAAGACTCCATGCTTATGGTCATTATCATTCATTGCCAAGACCGCTGTCAACAATCATCATAGAGTATAATAGGTTTCTTACATGAACAACACTCGTATAGACATTAGTCACATTTCATGTTTGTCATTCATCAACAAAACATTCATACCTTAGGGTGACCTCAATGGTCATGATCCTTACAATCTCTTCCTTTTTGGTGATGAATGACAACCACTACTTATGATGATCCAAAACGGACAAACAACAAGGAACCAAGAGAAAAGATAGCTTTGAAAGGATTACCTTGGTCCTTACCTTGGAAGTAGTCTCCCCCTTGGAATGTGCTAGGTGTTGAGGTAGAACTACCCAATCACGTAACATACTTGATATCTATCTTGGGTTGAATTTTGCACCCGTCTTGGTGTCATGGTTGATGATCTTATCAAAGTAGACACGCACCAAGGACGTAGATGTTCATGTCGATGTGGATGTTCATTGTTGTTGTAGACATGCACCATCATTGTTCTTCTCCATGTCGGTGTAGATGTTCATCTTGATATGATCTTCATGTGTACTTCAAGTGAACATGCACCATTGTCTTGATCATCCTCATTTGATCTTCATGTTCTCCTCTTTGTCGCTCCATAGCTTCCTTGTATCTTCTTGTTCTTCTCCCCTTCTTGATGGTTGATCTTCATGTTCTTTTCCATCTTTCCTTCTCCTCTTGATCTTTGACTTGGCTTTAGGATCTTCATGTTCTTCTCCCCCTTTGTGTTATCAATCTAGACTTGGCTTTTGGACCATCTCCATGTTCCTTCTCCCCCTTTGCCACCTATCACCAAAAACCAAAGACAAAACACAAGAGAACCAAAGAGCAAATAATAGAGCAAATAATACGTGGCAAGAGTTAGGAAACTCCCCCTTTCATGGTGCTCCTCCTTGGTCACGATGGTGTTCCACCATAACTCCCCCTACACACAAGACTCAACAAAATATTTTTCTCAAGTATGCAATGGTTAGTCATTTGTGTGATGGAAATGTATGAGCCACTTGTCTTTGAGCCGCGCGAGTAGATTTAACCTTGGAGCTCATTTGAATGTGACTCAATGGGCATGAAGCACAAAGATCACTATGTGATCATCTAGAGGGTCATATACTTACATTGTAAATAAGCAACTCCCCCTAGAAACATGCTCGAGAGCATGTAAGGTATCACGATGCAAGAGTGCATGAATGCAAGTGCAAATGCAACAAGTATACACATGCATGATGCGATGCTAAAGGAAAGAGAGAGAATCGCTACAAACTAAAGTGTCAATGACGAGTTGTTCCCTTCTCAAACTTACTTATGATGGACCATTCTTCAAAGTCTTAGGCACACCATGAACCATCTTCCCAAGCTTAACCCATGTCCATTGCAATCTCAAGTAGGTTCGAAGTTGACCTACAAGCAAAGAGAAACAAGCACAAAACAAAAGCACAAGCAAAAAACAAGACAAACAAGGCTATACATATGTACAAGAGACAAGCTTTAGGGTTACCCATGTAAACTTTGAAAGGTCGAGAACATTGAGTTCTTCCATTATCTTGTTGAAGGTCTTCTCGTTGAGTGGCTTGGTGAAGATATCCGCTAATTGTTCATGAGTCCGCACAATCACCAACTCAATATCCTTCTTCTCAACATGGTCTTTTATGAAGTGATGTTTGACTTGAATACGCTTTGCATGACCATGATCTCCAGTTTTGAGATCCATTTTGATTACCGCCTCACTATCACAATATAATGGTATTTGAGTGTAGTTGAGGCCATAATCCGAGAGCGTTTTCCTCATGTGGAGAAGTTGGGCACAACACGTCCGTCGCCATGTACTCCGCTTCAGCTGTGGATAAAGCCACCGAGTTTTGCTTCTTTGAGCTCCAAGATAGTAGAGATCTTCGAAGAAATTGACAACCTCCCGATGTACTCTTCCTATTCACTTTGCATCCCGCGAAGTCCGAGTCCAAATACCCAAGTAAATCAAAGCTTGTTCCTCTAGGATACCATAGTCCCATGGTAGGTGTGTACTTGAGGTATCTAAGAATCCTCTTCACGACCTTCAAGTGAGACTCCTTCGGATTTGCTTGATAGCGCGCACACAAACACACACTAAACATGATGTCCAATCTTGAGGCGGTGAGATAGAGCAAGGACCCAATCATTGATCTATAGAGCTGGGGGTTCACCGGTTTACCCTTTGCATCATCATCCAAGGGTTTGCTTGTTGCCATAGGTGTATGCAAGGGCTTGCAATTTTCCGTGTTGAATCTCTTGAGTAGGTCCTTGGTGTACTTCTCTTGGCAGATGAAGTTCCCTTCCTTCAATTGCTTCACTTGAAAACCAAGGAACACATGCAACTCTCCAATCATTGACATTTGAAATTCCCTTGCCATCATCTCCCAGAACTCCTCATTGAACTTCTCATTGGTTGACCCATAGATGATATCATCCACATAGATTTGGCACACAAAGAGATCCTTCCCAACATGTCTTTTGAACAGGGTGCTATCAATGCTTCCAATCTTGAAGCCATTCTTGAGAAGGAAGTTCCTCAAGTGTTCATACCATGCCCTTGGTGCTTGCTTGAGGCCATAGAGAGCTTTCTTCAGTTCGTACACATGTCGTGGATGGTCCTCAAACCCTGGAGGTTGTTCCACATAGACTTTATCATTGATCTCTCCATTCTAGAAGGCACTTTTGACACCCATTTGAAAGAGCTTGAAGCCATTGTGTGATGCATAGGCAAGTAGGATCCGAATTGCTTCAAGACGAGCCATGGGAGCAAAAGTTTCTTCAAAGTCAATACCTGCCACTGACAATTGCCCCTTACTCATCTTGCTTGTTCTTGAAGACCCACTTGGTGCCAACCACATTATGATTCTTGGGTCTCTCAACCAATTTCCATACTTTGCATCTCTTGAAGTTGTTCAGCTCTTCTTGCATGGCCATAACCCATTTGTGATCATCCATAGCTTCATCAATTGTTGTAGGCTCAATCATGGAGACGAAAGAAAAGTTCTCAATTGCAACATTTGCATCGTCATCATTTTCTTTAGTCACATAGTTGGGCTTCTATTGATTTCTCCTTGTCATAACTTCTTGAGATGGACTCCTAATAATCAAGTCACATGAGTGATCCTTGTTGATGGCCTTGGGTCTAGGATGGTGTTCTTCTTGAGTGGGAGGAGCTCTAGGTGAAGTATCTTGTGCATCATGGATTGCTCACTCTCTTGAGATATGAGTGTCTTGGATTCATAGTGAGGTGGGAGAATCACTCATATGCTTTGTTATTTTGAAGCTAGAGCATGGTGAGGATGTGGGGCTGTTGTGTGAATAGCTTGGAGAAGTGGCTCGATGTGAGGTATGTGGGGAGGCTTGGGGCTCACTTCTCTCTTGGATTCCCTCATGGGTAAATGTATGCACTCTTAATGAATTTTGGGAGGAGCTAGTGGGAGAGGCAATGACATCTTGGTTTGGTTCTTGCACCTTGGAGGAAGAGGTTGGTTGAGGTGGTGGAGTTGAGGGCTCATCAATATTACCATCATTGGCCTTGTGGGATAAAACCTCGCCCACGGGCATGTTTCTCAAGGCTTCCCTCATAGACTCATCTCCAATGTTCACTTCATGAAACTCATCTCCTTTCTGAGAACCATTTGACTCATCAAATTGCACATCATAAGATTCTTCCACACATCCTGTGGCTGAGTTGTAGACCCGATATGCTTTGGAGGTCCCTGAATACCCAACAAGAATACCTTCATCAGTTCTGCTCTCAAACTTCCCGGGCTTCCTCCTCTTCTTGAGAATGTAGCAAGTGCATCCAAAGACCCAAAAATAGGAAACATTGGGTTTCCGTCCAACTAATAGCTCATATGGTGTCTTCTTCAACAACTGGTGAAGATAGACACGGTTTGAGCTGTAGCATGCTATATTGATTGCTTCAACCCAAAACCTCTCATGAGTTCCATACTCACCCAACATGGCACGAGCAAAGGTGACTAGTGTCTTGTTCTTTCTTTCCACTACTCTATTTTGCTCGAGAGTATATGTAGCGTAGAATTCATGTTTGATCCCTTTCTTGTCACAGTACTCCTCCACTATTGTGTTCTTGAACTCAGTCCTATTGTCACTCTTTATCTTCACAATGCTAGTCTTGAATTCATTCTTTGCTCTCCTTGCAAACTTTCTGAAGATGTCACTTGCTTGAGACTTATCCACAAGAAAGAAAGTCCAAGTATATCTCGTGAAGTCATCCACAATCACCAAGCAATATAGATTCTCTCCCAGACTCTTGTAATATGTTAGCCCAAACAAGTCCATGTGCAAGAGCTCAAGAGGACGAGATGTAGACATGAATGACTTGGTGGGATGAGATGATGCAACTTGCTTCCCAGCCTGACAAGCACTACATAATCTGTCCGTCTCAAAGGTGACATCCTTGATCCCTTCAACTAGATTCCTCTTGACCAGTTTTCTGAGTTGATTCATTCTAACATGTTCCAGTCTTCTATGCCACAACCATCCTTTAGTTGCCTTGGTGAATAGGCAAGTACTTGGTGGCATGTTGCTTGACTTGAAGTCCGTGACATACAAGTTCCCATGCCTCACTCCATGAAATACTAGTCGCTTCTTTGCATTTTCAATCATTGCACCATCCTCATCAAATGTGCACTTGAAACCCATGTCGCAAAGCTGACCAGTAGACATGAGATTGAAGTTGAGGGTTTTCACAAGAAAGACCTTGGAGAGATGGAGGTCCTCAGTAATGGTCACCTTTCCTGATCCTCTGACTCTCCCTTTCGAGTTATCTCTAAAAGTCACCTTCTCACTGTCTTTGTGTTTATCAATGCTGGTGAACATGGTTGGCTTCCCGGTCATATGTTGAGTGCACCCACTGTCAAGAATCCAATGAGTACCTCCACTCTTGTAGTTGACCCTGCTGGTAGCCATAAAACAAGAACTAGAGGAAGAAGGGTTAGTATCCAAAGCATTACTTGATTGACTTTCACTAACCTCATCATGGCGAGTCATGAGACCATCCTCATAATTAGGAATCTTTGCCATCCCTTCTTGAAGTCTTCTCCTTATAGGATAGTGTGGAGCATGATACCTCTGTTGACCATGACCATCCCCCATGTGCACATTATCGAGGGTGATGTAGTAGTTGGGAGGATCATAGAGGCCAGTGACATGCTCAAGCACGTGTCCCACTTGTGAGTGGGGCACACGTATCATCTCCATTGTTGTCTCAATTGAGAGCTCATGTCTTCTGTTGATCACCTCCTCAAGTAAGAAACCTCTTTTAGGAGTTGTGATTTGTTGGAGGAGCTTATCAATCACTTCAAGTGGAGCAATCCTCCAAAGACCTCTGAAGGAGTTTATCCTACACACAAGATCATAAATCCTCAAGAAAGTATCACAAAGGTCATCATTCGGATTTCTCACAACTTCATCAAATTGAAAGAAGAACTCCTGTTGTTGAGCTCGATGAATGCGCCAGAGTCCATCTTGTGGAGAAGGTGGGGGCGCTGGACTGTTAGAATCGATCATCTGAAATGATCGTGTGAGCAATGTAGACAGTGCTCCCCCTACACCAATGTGTGGTCCACTCGAAGTGCTTGGAGTAGCACTTGGAATGGCACTTGGGGTAGAACTTGATGAAGCGCCTGATAAAGAGCTTGGTGTAGGTCTTGATCCGAAGGGGTTGTAGAAGCTGCTGCAAGACAATCTTGTGGAGGGATCAAAGAAGTTTGAGCTCGAAGCTTCTTCCTTCCCTTTTCTTGAGAATGCTCCATTTGCCTTGGTGGTCTTCTCCCTAGTCCAGCTTGCGGTGATCTTCTCATCATCAAAGAGCAACCCAATCACATTCTCGACGGAGAGACCCTTCTCCATGATGAGATCAAGGGTGATGTAGAGGAGCTTACTGCTAGGGAGCAAGGTGAGGATCTTCTCGACTATCACAATCTTGGGAAGCTCAAAAGTAGTTGCTCCAATCCTATCCACAATACCTCGCAAGCGAATAAGAGAGTCAAGTAAGTCCTCATTCTCATTAGCACGAAAAGCAAAGAACTCCTTAACAAGTGTATCACTAGCATGACCAGTAAAAGACTCATAAGCATCATCAGCACTAGTCATTCTAGACGAGCAAACAAGATCAAGAGAGCCAACATCATCAGTGATGACATTAGGCACACTAGTAGAGCAACCTATCAAATCATCACAAGTAGAATCTAGGCACTCACTAGAACTAGGCACATCCACATAATCATCATCATCATATGCATGATCATCAGTAAAGGTATTGGCAAAGTCCACAAGTGTGTCCATCAACTCATCCCGAATCATAACAATTTTCAAGCAATACTTCCATAAGCCATGACCCGGCCCCGAATGGGATGACATCCAAACTCAATACGGTCATTACTCAAGGCGGTTAAGCCCTATGATGAGCAGTTGGCTCTGATACCACTTGAAAGGACCGAGTGACCGAGAGGGGGGGGGGGTGAATCGGGAACTCGCACTATGTACCAAATTCACCAATTCCTAAAACCAACCACTCAAAACAACATTTATACATTTCTAGTGATGATCACACTAGCAATATAATGAACCTATGAAAGGAACTACAACCTAAGCATACTAGTGGATCACACAAGGCAATACAACTCCTATGCAAGCTATTGATAAAGACATGCGAAAGCAAACAACAAGCTAGCAAAGGAATCTACTCATGCAATGCTACAAGATAAGGAACTAGAGCACACAAGCATGAGTAGTACAATATATACAAGGGTGAGTAATCGAGCCAATGCAACTCTTATACATGCTAGTGATCAAGTATGAAAGTTAAGCACTACTAGCAAGTAAATATGCATATTCATGCAAGTCTACAAGGTAATCAACTAGAATAAAGTAATCACACAAGCATGAATAGTATGATATATGAAATTGCGGAAAGTAATGTATCAAAGTAAGGAGTAGAGTAAGAAATGGCTCATGATTTTTTCCCGAGGTCTCGAAAGGATGGCACCTTCCCCTACTCCTCGTTGGACCATTCCCGCTGGAGTCCCGGTCCCTCCCGCCACTAATGTGGAGTTATCGCCCACAAGCTCTCAATCACTCCCAAAGTGAAGACACGGTGTGCATCACCGCTGCCACCATGGCACAAGCTCGCCTCCCTTAAGAACTTACCGGACTCCCCGAGCCGACACGGGTGCTCACTATTGATGCCCCTTTCACCGGTAGGCTCAAACCAGGTACAAATGTGTGACGGCCTTCACAACCAATCATGATAGGCTCGATCACCGACACCTAATTGGTCTAGATCTCACCATAGACCAAGAGTAACAACCTAGATCACACCCTCAAGGACACCCTAGCCTTAGATGTGCATCAATGCTCAAGTTACTCTCACTAGCACTCTCAAGATATGCAATATCTCCTCCTAGTGCTCTCCTCTTTTCCTCTTGGCTCTCACCAAATGCTCCAAGCAATTCCACTGGCCAAGAGAGGTCTCCAAGACCCTAGCAACGAAGTTATATAGGCTTCCAACCTCCAACTAGCTGTTGCTCCACGAAGTTGCCTTTCTGGACCCAATGACCGGACTGTCCGGTCACTGCCAGACCGGACCGTCCGGTCTCTCTGGAACGGTTCCCATAAGCATTGGCTGCACTGTCCATACAACTTCTCTGAACTGACCGAACCGTCCGGTCAGCTGACCGGACCGTCTGGTCAGTTTCTCTCTCTAGTCCAGAAACTTTTTCGGCGCTGCTTCCTCTCTTCTCTGTGTGGAGCCATACAGAACGGACCGTCCGGTCTGTTGACCGTACCGTCCTGTCACTACAGTTCCTAACACAGGCAGATTCCTCGCTGCTCGCTGTAAGTCCCAGACAAATCCTCTTAGTGACCGTACAGTCCGGTCACCACTGACTCCTCTGTCCAGTCACTTTGTCCAGAAGTTGAAACTTCTCATGCTCGCTTGACTTCGTCTTCCGGCTTCTCCGAACAGCTCCTTGGCTTCTCCGCTGTCACCTAGTGCCTGTGATTTTACTGAGCATTCATGCACATCACCGACTAGATGACCTAAGAGAAATGACCTAGACCCCCTTGATAGTCTTGTTTTTCCTATGGACTCAAAGCCCTAACAACTAGACAAGTGTTCCCAACACTTGCTTCATAGCTTGTCCTCAGCTTTGATCCATCTCCATCAACCCTTGGACTTCATCAAGCTCACAAGTCTCCATGCTTGTGGTCATTATCATCCATTGCCAAGGTCGTCGTCAACAATCATTATAGAGTAGAAGAGGTTTCCTATACGAACAATACTCGTGTAGACATTAGTCATATTTCATGTTTGTCATTCATCACCAAGTTCATACCTCGGGGTGACCTCAATGGTCATGATTCTTATAAGACTTTTGACTGCCAAGTAGGTAACTTTCCCTTCGCATATTTGGGTTTACCTTTAGGATTAAATAATCCATCTGTAAGTGATTGTTTACCTCTAGTCCAAACTATTGAATGAAGATTAGTGGCCTGCTCTCTCTTTCTTACTCAAGGAGGGAAGCTTCAAATGGTAAACTCGGTTTTGTCATCTCTGCCCACTTTCTATATGTGCTCTATTGCATTACCTATTACAATGATTTAGTAGATTGACAAATATAGAAGACATTGCTTATGGAGAGGTGCAGATATGAATGTTAAAAAACCATCTCAAGTGGCTTGGAAAGTAGTAACTAGACCTAAAGCTGAAGGAGGCCTTGGTGTCATCAACCTTAGGGTCCAAAATGAGGCTCTGTTAATAAAAAACCTCCACAAATAATTTAACAAAGTGGATCTTCCTTGAGTGCATCTCTTGTGGGGCAGATATTATTCAAATGGTGAGTTACCTGGAGAAAAGAAAAGGGGATCATTCTGTTGGAGAGATGTTTTGAAACTCATGAATACTTTCAAAGGAATGTCCCAGGCTAATGTTCAGGATGGTCGATCTATTCACTTCTGGACAGATTTATGGAATGGACATATTCTGGCATAAAATTACCCAGAGCTATACTCATTTGCTATTAATAAATCTATCACTGATTACCAGGTTCATCAAACCATTAATCTGCATCAGTTATTTGCTCTGCCCCTTTCGGACATTGCATTCCAGTAATTCATGCAGTTGCAGGATATGCTTCAGGAAGGAGTTTTCTTTGACGGCCAAGACTCTTGGTCATACATTTGGGGACTGGGCATTACACATCTCAAAAAGCATAAAAGCACATGATGGGACACATACAATTGCATCCAATTTATTCATGGTTATGGGCATCTGTTTGTCAATTGAAGCACAAAGTCTTATTTTGGCTGGTGATAAATGATAGAGTCAACACAAGAGACTTGCTAAGAAGAAAAAACATGGACCTTGATTCTTATTCATGTGAACTTTGTATTCTACAAAGAGAGGAAACTCTTCGGCATTTTCTTCTAAGATGCGCTTTTGCAAAGAGATGTTGGCAAATAATTTGAATCTCATATCCCAATACAATTCAGCCTCTGCAAGCCTTTGCTATTTTCAAGAGAAGGTTGCAGGTTACTTTTGCAATGGACATAATCATCCTAATGACATGGAGCATTTGGACTACTCGTAATGACTGGATTTTCAATGAGGAAGATCCTACGGTAGAGAAATGCAAGGCCAAGTTTATAAATGATTTTAGTCTCCTACTACACAGGGCTAAGCAGCGTATTATTCCGTAAATGCAAGAATGGCTCGATAATTTATTGTAATAGTTTTTCTTTTTTCAGTTCTTTGTAAACTATTTTCATTATTTAAATAAAATTTATTCTGTAGGGCTTAGGCCTTCTAGTTCAGTCAAAAAAAAAAATGGAGACGTCGTTCTCCGACTCCGAGTAGCAGGCGGCGACCTTTTTTTGTCAGCGATGCCACTCCGTTCATGTTTGTTTTCTTAGCTGCTAGCTAGCTCACCCATCGATGATTGGTGGCTGCCGGATCGGAGAAGCCGTCTCAACGCCTAAAGATTCTGTCCATGGTGTTGAGTTGAGGAGGAAGACACAGGAGGCGGATCTCTATTTGGTGATGACGGCGTCGTTTGCATCGCTGGTCTCCTGTTCCGGCGGCGACCGCGCACTGCACCGATCGAGTATCTCCACCGTGGCCATTGGCCAAGCACAACGGCAAAGCGGCCAACATGCTATCAATGAAGATCGCACTTACGATCTGACCCATAAATCAATAGTGAAGAGTTGAGAGCTGAAAGTTGCTCCATTGCCATGCCGGTTTTTGTTTAGTTCGTTCATTATAGATGAATTCAGTTAAAGTCCTCCAAAGTATTCAAATGTGTCCAACAAAATAAATAAGTCATCTGAAATAGTCAAGAACATTGTTGTCTTGTTACATCCAAAACAAATAATCTAAATATCAATAACCGGAGTAAACAAACAGCGTTAGTATTAGGAGAAGTTTTATTGTCCAAAATATTAGCCATTAGTTTTAAAAAATTATTGGTCAATAGTTCGATCTGATGATTTAGATTTGATAATCTAAAAACATAACTACTGACCAATAGTTTATCAGTTTGAGGGTAATATCGGAAAAAAATAACATTAGATTTATAATAATTTTTTTTATAGTATCATGAATAAAAATAAATTAGTAATATTATTAACAATTAATGTTTTTTTTAAAAGATCAACTGATATTTTAAAGATTCAGTAGGGTTAGATTTCTACTGTAAATATAAATATAAAATCACTAATAATGGTGTAATTATGAAATTACCCTCAAACTATTAACCAATAGTTTCTCAAAACGAATGGCCGATATTTGGGACAGTAAAACTCGTCATTGGAGAAGTTTTATTAGAGTGCAGACATCAACACGTTTATGAGTCGCTAAGTCTGGAAAACAAGCTGAAATGCTAGAACAATTAACTAAGAGTAGTATTAACCTAAAGAGGTTACCTAAAGATTTGATGGGATAGCTAACAATCACCATGCCACGGGCTGCCCGAGTCCTCTATTTTGGGACGATGGTCAGAACCACGCCACGGTGGCAACTCGGTTTGACGTAAATGAAGCTAGGCTCTGTCTCTATTGTTCTATACCGAGGCCCGATGGTGTGATCCCCTATCAACTCGATGCTGCTGAGCCTGTAATCTTTGAGTTTGCACACGAAACGATCTGACCGCTTCCTCATCGTGCCGCGACAAGCGACGTGGCCGTTGAACACACCGCCTTCTTCGTTCCAGATCCCTTCATATGTCCAGCTGCTGCGAAAAGAACTCCTCAGCTTTGTCCAGGCGTCCGACCATCCCGTCGCAAGAGGGAACGGCCCGTCGTTGTCGTCGCGCCAGCTCATGTCGCCGCCGAACACAACGTTCGCGGCGCTGCTGAACGCTGCTATGGCCTGCTGGGCCTGCAGATGACGAGGTCGGAAGTGGGGTCAGGAGGTTATTCTGCCAGGTAGAACACTTTGGTCATATAAAAATGCTAGAGCCTGTTTGTTTTATGGTGACCATACTTTGTCACGCCATAAGATAAATCTACCCTATAGGCCAAAGCATGTGCTGCCGTCGAATTTTCTAGCGTGACAAATTGTAGACTTCATTCATCGAAACAGCTTCTTAGTACTCCTTTCTGATTTATATTGATGTTTAATTACATCTAAATTATATTTTTTAATTAAATGGCTTCAAAAGAAATCTAGAGGTAGTACAAAATTAGCTTGGGCTGTCCTACCTGCGCAACACGTTCATTGTAGTACATGGATGCTGGAGGGGCAGGACGCTCAAGCTGAGTGGTGGCCACGTGGATCGGCTGCAATGTCGACCCGGGGTCGGGGTTGATGTCGGCCTCCAGGTAGCCTTTGCCCGTCTACGAGGAGTCAAACTTGCAGTGCGCAAAGTTCTCCAGAGGGCGCTTGCTCAGCTGCATGTAAAAATTATTACACTATTTTTTTTTGCGAAAGTAATAATTAACAAACTAACAATTGTTAAGCATTCAAAGTATACACTCCTTGTTCTTCTTTTGATGAATACGAGTCATTGTTGTCAGTTTACCAGTAGGCAGAAGTCCTGCTTTTGATTGGTCGCTTGTTCTTCTGTGTACACTGGGGCGCTGTTGTACTCCTTCCACCATGCAGAGCTCTCGAATATGCTGCGAATGTGTGGTGTGACCTCCTGTTACAATCATTCCCATGAATACCAACCGGATAATTATTTCATTAGATGAATACTCAAGTGAGTACGTACTAAATAACAAGAAGGGCCATATACTGAACATTATTATCTGTTGAAGCATGACGAAAAATCACCTGGAAGAAAATTACGTCCGGGTCATGCTTCTCTACGAGGCTGCCTATTGCTTGCATCCTCTTGTGGACGAAGACATCATCCCGGGACCAGACGTTGTATGTCATGAACTTGATCTCCTTCTTGGGCCACTTCAACTGGTGGGATCGAAATCAGACTCGTTAACGTAAGATACTTTCTATTGAAAAAAAATCAACCAAACGTCGATCCCAGCAATTCTTTTTCAGGTAAAAGATAAAAGATTGGAAGAGCAAAAAAAAAAAAAATTGGTATAATAGGGTTAGTTAATTGTGTCTCACCGTCCACCCTTGCGCCGAACTAGTCGAACGCTTTGACAACGGCCATATCATCGTGTTTCTCTTCTGTTGTCGTCGTTAATCCCCGCGCCGCCTTGGTGGAGGTCCTAACGAATTGCTGCGATCCAGGTGACAAACCCTAAGATAAACCCCACGCTCGTGCAGGCCGAGGTACTATATATACTATTTGTTTTGTACGCCTTGCCTTGCAAAGTAAGTCGGCGAAGTGCACAGGCTCCCCGCAACCCGCATACTCCCATATATATAGTCGCACGAGAGATGGCTGAATGGCTGATGTGGCTATCGTTGCCGATCGACGTAATAGCAAGATGCGAAGCCTCAAGCCAAGGCGCCCATATAGGTCCTGACGTTCAAATTGTTCGCAGACGGGAAAAAAATTCTCTGCAGGAGTCCTGTATAGGACTGTCCGGATTTTATGCCACGTGTACAATTTGACACAATCTCAAAGGATCTCCGAAGATAATATGGCAGTTGGCGGCCTCACGGTAAAATTGGATGGCAGTAGTGAACAGGGCATGATCTTGGCGACAGAATGGACCTCGTGAGAGCTAGGCAACAAAATTCTCAACCCAAAAGACTAATCTAATAGGTGAGATCCCCTCCATCTTATAAGTTGGACTTCCTCATTATCAATATCCAATATGGGACTAAACCAAACAGCTTAGAGATCTTGTCAAAGAGTACACGTGACAGAAATTCAGCCAACCCTATAGACACATCGGTTTACTATACTGCTGCAGAGAATTTTTTTCAACGCTCCCTAAAGCGCATTGAGGATAGTGGGTTCGAGCGTTCGACCTGACCCATGGTGACGTGGATGGGATGCGTTTCCATCATTGGCGAGGGGTTGATGTCGGCCATCACGTACAAGGGCGGAGCCAGGAGGTGAGCAGGGGTTTGGCTCCGCCATTGATCAAAGCATAGACCCCAGCCAGTGGGCAGTAAGCAAGCTGACAAAACTCTTGCACTTGTCGTTCGTCATTCGATAGGGGGTCCAGGGCCATCTAGTCCCACACATGACATACTCGCCTTATTCAGGGCATCTTAGAGCATCTCTAGCAACTGCTGTAAAATAACTTCATGCTTTAAAATCTTGTAAGATAAAGCACGAGACTGCTCCAGCAGATGTATGCATCAAGCTGGAAGATACGAAATGATAAAAGATACGAACACAGGTACATGACGGCCGCAGATCTCTTCCTGCGGGCGTGCAGGTTTATTTGATCGGGACGATAGTGAGAATCAAACCACGGTGGCAACTCGGCGGCAGATAAATACTGTGATATACTTTCCGTTTACGATTACGCCACTCAAGCCCAATGTCTTTGTCCCCGATCAGCTCCATCCTGTCCAGCCGGTAATCTTTAAGCTTGCATACGAAACGGTCGGACCGATTCGTCAGTGATTCCTGACGAAAATAATCGCCGAACAGCACAGCCTCTTCGTTCCAGGAACCATTGTAAGTCCAAGAATGGTTATGTGGAACACGGCAGGCGTCGACCCAGCCTGCTGGGAGAGGGAATGGCCGATCCGTGTCATCGCGCCAGCACATGTCGCCGCCGAACACGACGTTCTCCCCGCTGCTCAGCGCCGTGACGGCGTGCTCGGCCTGGGCGTATCGCTCCAAGCACCACATCGGCGCCGGCGGGGTGGCGAACTCGAGCTGGGTCGTAGCAATGCGGATTGGCTTCCTTCCCGCAGGCTCAGAGTGAATCTCGGCTTCCAGGTAGCTCTGGCCAGTCGGCGAGTTGGCGAACTTCCACCGCGCGAAGTCCGTCAGGGGATACTTGCTCATCTGCAGTAAAACGTGGTCACATTTTAGTTCTTTGGGAAGACAAGTTTGTAACAGACGTGGACGGTTAATTTAGAACAGGTAAGATTACCAGTAAGCAGAAGGGCTTTCCGGTTGCCATCTCCTCTGGGGACACTGGTGAGCACTGGTAATCTTTCCACCATGCGAAGCTCTCAAAGATGCTGCGAATTTACGGTGTAACTTCCTGGACATCTCAAGATTATGAACATGGGTACAAACAAAATACGACCAGACAGGATATCATCAGGTAGATATAAATGAAGCGAGTCTGTCTTACCTGGAAGAAGATGACATCCGGGTTATGCTCCTGCACAAGATTGGCGATGGCTTCCATTCTTCTGTATACCGCAACATCCTCCCGGGACCACACGTTGTAGGTCATGAACTTGATCTGCTTCTCAGGATCCTCCTGAGATTATTAAACATCAGCGCAATATTGAAAACAAGAGGAAAATCAAGCAAAAAAATGAGCATAATTGCAATATTAAAAAGAAAGAAAGATATCTTAAACTACTGATCTGCAGCTGGAGAAATAATCGGCATCACCATTTCCCCTTGAAGGAGAGAGCGACGATTGGATTGCTCCTGCAGGCGGACGCCTGTTCTTCACCTACGGACAACGATTCTTGCTCTGTTCCAGGCAAAGGCCAGGGTTATACTTATACAGTACTACTCCAAGGAGTGGCATGGTTTGGTTAGTTTTTCGTCTTGCTTTCAATACCTGCAGGCAAAAACCGAGGCACCAAGGAGTGGCTACAGATTACAAGACGCAGTGAAAACGAAGGGTCCATTGACTGGTAGCAGCAACTGGTCGAATCGGTTTACACAATGGGAATAAATGGTTACCTTTGGAATTTGGAACAGTGAGAAGTTGAAATCGAAGTGATAGTAACACGAGTAGGTCAGAATTGCAAATCACTAATGCAGTAGTATACGATCTTGGCGATTCAAATTCACCTTCAGTTTAGATAGTCATATAGTTGGGCATTCGGGCCCTTCGAAACGGCCCAGCCCGGTACGCTTTGGGGCACAGCCCGGTAAGGCACGTGGGCCCCTATAGGCTGTGCTAAACCATGCTTCAGGCCTGGTGTGAAACCCGAGGCATGGCCCAGAATTGCCATCACTATGTCGTGTCGACCCGTTTAACCTGCGAGCCAGGCGGCATGGTGGTCTGCTGCATGCTGTGGAGGCTTGGAGGAATCGATGGCATGGCGGCGGCGGCGGCCTAGGAGGCAGCATCGTCGCCGGCTGGATCTGGAGCCAAAGATGTTGAAGAGGGAGAGCGATCGAGCGGCGGGCCCGTGACCGTCGGGGAGGATCGGAAGGTGGCGCGGCGACCGGGAGGAGAGGCAAAGGGCGCGGCGGCTGGGAGGAGACGGAGGGTGTAGCATGGCAGCACTAGGTTCGGGGCGGCGATGGTGAGAGGAGACAAAGTCGAGGAGCGGCCGGGAGGAGAGGGAGAGAATAGTTCGATGCAGCGCGGCGGCTTCGAATCGATGGCTCGCGCTTCATGTAGGGTTTTGGAGTGGGAGGGAGGCAGGCAGGCAGCGAATGAGGGAGCGTGGAAGGTGTGTGCGTGCGCTTGCTGGGTTGGGCATGCGTGTGTTGGCTGGCCTACCGGTCCTATCGGGCCGGCACCTTTTTCGGGAGGTGTTGAGTGCCATGCTACAGGCCTGAGGGTGAGCCCGGAGCACGGCCCGCACCATGCCACAGGCCAAGCTAGCCCAGATAAATCTGTGTTGGGTCTGACTTGGGCCGTGCTTTTCCTAGCGGGCTGCATGCCGGGCCTTATGCCTAGATATAGATAGTCAAGCACAAACATACCTACTAGATTAGATTGCTATCTTTTTGGACTTCTGTCATTTTCTTTCAACTTCGACTACCAATCTGTTGAATTTTTTGTGATAAATGAGAATGACAATGTAAGATTAATATCATTAGTACCACATGATGTATATTTTCATAATAAAAATATTGTCATAAAATTTTTGATGTCCAATTTATTCCTAGTTCTGCCCACTACCAGACGGCTAGCTGTGGCTTTAAGGCACCAACTTAGTGCTTGGAGCATACAGGTAACGTTCTTTCATCAAAGTATGGATGTCGATAGAAGTATGTTGAACTAGCTAGTCTCTACACTTTATTAAAGCAGGTGAGGTCATCCGCGCTTTGTTATTCTGCCCGGACACCACCAGCTGTAATTCTGTAGTCAATCACGTAAACCAAAACTCAATCAGGTAAAGGAAAAAAAATTAAAAAGGTGAATAAGTTGAAGGAACGAGTGTGAGTCGGTTTCTAAGGAGAAAAGGAGTTTGAGTAGGTTTCTGCTCACAGACTCCGGGTCAATAGAGAATAACAAACTCCGGTCAAGAGAAAATAGTATGAGCCGGTTAAGAGAAAATGAGTTTTTGGTAAAAACTTTCGTTCTGTTATCCAAGTCTGTTCAGTTTTCTTTCCATTAATTCAAAATCAGGTACAGATGTAGTCAAACATGATAAAACAAAAACACGTAAAGGTTCAGTCTACCAAACACAGATCGAGTCAGGAAAAAAAAAAAAATCCAAACCTTGCATAGTCGAACGATCGTCGTGGGGTAAGCATTGCAACCTAGCTGGCAATTTTAGCTTTCACATTGGTTTTGATTTTGTTTGGTGTCTGGTTTGTATAAAAACTCTTGTCTATAGAAGTCATCGACTCATCATTAGGACGTTTGGTGTTCGCTTTTGTTTTGACGACATGCGCAGGATCAACATAAAAGAAAAAGAAAAATACTTAGTCAGGTTAAACATAATAAATAAAAAAGGAAAAAAAACTTTTCTCATTTAACATACTATATTTCTCTTCTGACTTTTAATTTTACTCGTGTAGGTACCAAGTGAATAGCGCTGACATCAGCCTCAAGGCGAGTCATTCGCAGCCATGGATGCTAGGAATGTCCCTGTGTGCATAGAGAAGAAACATGCACAATATGCGATGGAGATGGAGCGAATGAAGGTGATAATAATTTCTAATATTTTATTTAATTAGATAAAAAGTATTATAATTAAATATCCGTAGCAACGCACGGATATTGCTAGTTTGTTTAAAATTATCAAGAAGCACCGAAGTATTAATAAATGCAAATCCTAATCAGAGTCCAAACCGGTTATTTTACGAGGACTAATATAAGTCGAACCTCCCTGACGCGTCGTACGACACACCACCACGATCACCAACGAGTCGGCGAATCTTAAACCTAAACCCCCGGCCGGGACACCAAATCTCAGCAGGCCATGTCGGTCACGAAGCCATTGTCGTCTTCTCAGTCCGCGTCGGCGATCATGGACTCGATCTCCCGGTCGTCGGCGGCGAAGCTCGGGCGGGAGGCAGCGGAGGTAGGGTGGAAGCTGGCGCGGAGCACGGGGAAGGCGGCGTGGATCGCGGGCACGACGTTCCTGGTGCTGGGGCTGCCGCTGATCTTCGCGATGGAGCAGGAGGCGTCGATCAACGACATGATCCAGAACGAGCAGGACGAGATAAGGACCATCCTCGGTACCACGTCGTGATTGCGTCTCCTCTCTGTGTCTCTACTGATGCTGCCTGCTGCCACCGCCATGGGCGTAACAACTTTTGATTGTCAGTAACAGTTTAGTAGATATTCGAAAAAAAGTCAAAATTTGGTAGATTTGTGTTGTCTTGTGGATAGATCAATGTCCTAAGGAAAATGTTTTTTTTTTCGATGCTTGTGGTAAATTATTGTTCGGAGATAACAAACGACATGGACAAGTAGTACGAATCGATTGACTGATAAATCTCCAATGATTGCTGCTTGCTGCTGGCGGTCTTTTGATCCGTAACCGCATGATTATTGCTTAAGTGGGATGTGGAGTACATACATGTATCCACAGATCAAACATCAGCTTCACCAGCCTTCGGCTTTTCCTTCTGATAAACAAAGATACCTAGTTGCACCGCCTTTGGAAGGCTAGTTGATTATTGCAATATACATATAGTTGGTGCTCATATTTTTTAAGATCATGCATTGCATGTTTCGTATTAAGATAGAAGAAGAATTTAATACAACACGACCATGAGACAGTACATGAAGCACAAGAGGCTGGCATAAAGCACCACCTAAAACAAACACATCACGACCTCAAAGTAGGAAGTACATAGTCCTAACACGATGACGATGAGCACAACCAAACGAGCCTGCAACAAATCGACCAAGAACAGAGGCCTCTAGGACGACACCTGAAGAACCTCCAAGAGGACCCCAAAATTACCCCAGCAATACCTTCAACAAGGTAATCGACACACAAAGGTGTCGACATTGCTGGCACCGATGAAGATCAGGCAAAGATTTCGCTCGGTGCATTTGGAACTCTCAGACCTGCTCACACTCGCAATAATACGAGGAGCAGCACAAATGCAGAACTGGCCGCTGACGCCCACGACCACCAACCGCACCGATTGCCATTATCAAATCGTGTCGAGGACAGGCACCTCCCCACCACTGCGCCTCCAGCCACTGCGCCTTCCGCCATGGAGGCTGCAGCCGCCGTGCACCAGGCCCACAACCTCCCTAGGTGGCCTCCAATGCCAGTCTATGGCACACGCTGCTTCCCCCACCTTTGGGGCCGTCGTCGTCACCGCGCAAGGGGACATGCCCGCCACGGCGAAGGAGCCGCCACTGCCCGTCGCCGCAGCCGCCGTGCAATGCGCCTCCACCGAGGGAGCCACCAGATCTGCCCGTTACGACCGAATCTGACCTTCATGGGTGTAGATCCACTGTTGAAAGCCAACGGGGATGCTGTCTATGCCATGGAGTCGCCCCGGGTACCCTACGACGAGGGGAGAAGCACCCCGGGGAAAGGATCTGCCCTGCTGCCGATGTCCTCACGCCCGCCCGCATTGGCGGCGAGGCCTCGAGCGGCAGCAGAACCGAGAGATGGTGGCGGGAGGTGTTGGCGGCGGCACAATTTAGGGTTCTGCCCATGTCGCCCGAGTGAGGCGACGCGGGGGCTCCGAGAGTTGTTCTTCAGTTGAAGTATTACGGTGTAGTTGGTGCTCATATCAGTACGTGCCGAAATTTATTTGCTGTGCAGCAACGAATTGAATTTCTTGTTCCGTCAAACGTGTTCAGCTGCTCGTGCCGATGCTGTTTCGTCCTCTAGAGAAATTTCGTGACGATGCATTTAAACCATCACTTGTGTTCATGTCATCGTGCAGTATGATTGCAGGTTCCTTCGATTTACCCCACAACACACTGTAGAGTCAACCAACTAGCAGAAGTCCTTCGATGATACTGTCATACCAATCACAAGAAGAAAAACATCTGAAGAGAACGTCTACTGTTATTAAGTTTTAACAATTCATTTAATTACCTGCCAAGATGGTCAGGAAGACACGGCCCCTCCATCTCCATGCATCATACTTGCAGGTAGTAGCATACTCACATCACCATGAACCTCTATCGGATTGATCCATGCAACATGCAACAAGCAACAGAGTTCGTTAGTATTATGAGCAAACTGTGCAACTGTTAGTTCTTTTTGATAAATTTGAAGGAAAATTCAGGTAAAACAAATATACTTGTTATGACAGTACGCTGTAAATAATAGCGAGGAAGCTGATATCAAGCTGGATCGTCCACTTAGAGAAGTCTCTCTCGGCCACCACCGCAACGAGCAAAAACTGCAGAATGCGAAAAAGGCATTGAGTCACACTCAGCAGCATCTTATTGGGGTATTCCTTGAGCATTCTAGTCTGCATGATCATCCACAGGGACCAAGCAATGCAAGAGAGGACCAAGAGGAACGTCCCCTTAATCCATGTCATTTGGCTCGAAGATTGGCTTGGGATCAAGGTGTGGGCAAAGGCGTGGTGGTGGTTGACAGGGCTTAATGCTGGCCCGGCATAGAATGGCATAACAAAGACCCCGGTGAGGCAGAGCCCAATGCCAGCAAGCTTTGCTTTGCCTGAAGAGGCCCTCAACTTCAGCACCTCCTTCCATGGGACCATGCAATGCAGTGTTATGAACATTTTGTCAATCATATGTACACTGGAGGATATGTCTAAGCAGCGCGAGGAAGAAGGGTGAAAACTGGTACAGAGTTTGTTACTGCTGTACCCACGGTCGCCAAAGTGTAGGTCAAACTCACATTATCCAGATTTATGCAAAAAGTACTTCTGCATCGGAAAAGAATGGATAACGATTTTGAAATGAATGCCCAATTCAAACTCCAAAAGCCATCAAACGCCATCTACTTCATCTACCAATAAAACTCCCACCCA
This sequence comes from Eleusine indica, assembly GCA_030378355.1. NCBI lineage: Eukaryota > Viridiplantae > Streptophyta > Magnoliopsida > Poales > Poaceae > Eleusine > Eleusine indica. The sequence goes on from CM059500.1 coordinate 36,952,202, forward strand.
AACGTTAAACACTCCACCATAAAATGTTTATATGTGTCCTGAAATATTGGCAAAAAATGGTGCCCACATCATGAAAATTCCACTGAGTAGGATTGGTTTCCATCTTATTTGAAGAATTTAGGTCCAGGCCACCTTGTACTCTATGTAAACAGCCGACGAGGTGTTGAACCATAGGTAAACTCATCCTCATCAGCTTAAACTTTTAAATATAACTGATTGGTATAAAGTAGCTTAATATGATATCAGGGTTAGTCCAAGTCTTGATGACCATATTTTCCACTACACCACTTCTATTTTTACGTTTGAGGTCCAAAAGCTCCTCCACAGGTGAGCGCTATGTGCGCAATTTGTGCCAGAAACGCCTACAATTGGCGCTGAGCGAGCTGGCGGCTTATTGGAAGCAGCGTGGCAAGGTGCGGCAGCTCCGCGAAGGGGATGCCAATACTGAGTATTTCCATGCAAAAGCAACCCAAAGGCTACGGAACAATCAAATACGAGGCCTGGAAGTGGACGGCCACATGATAACCTTGCATGTAGGGAAGACGCAGGCTCTCACTAACCATCTCGCAGGGATTCTGGGCGTGCAAGTGCCGACGGCTTGGCATTTCAGCCTTGGGCCACTCTACACAGAGCGGTTAAGGGTAGATACAGCTGCCCTTGATGCCCCGTTCACCAGCACGGAGGCGATCACTGCCATCCGTGCCATGAACAAGAGCAGCACGTCGGGCCCGGACGGTTTCGGCGCGGCGTTCTACCAGGCGGCATGGGCCGGGATTGCGCGGCGTGTGATGCAGTTCCTGCAGGACTTCCAGGCTCGGCGGGTTGATCTGGAGCGCGTCAACCGGGCGTATGTTGTTCTCATTCCTAAGCGCCCGGGCGCCACGACCGCGGATGCGCACCGGCTGATCTGTCTTCAAAACTATGGTGTCAAGATTGCTTCCAAGATCCTCACATCGTGCCTGCAGCTTCAAATCTCCGCCCTCATTGATATGGACCAAACAGGCTTCATCCGTGATCGCTCCATTTCAGAGAATTTTATAATGGTAGCCGAGCTTGTACAATGCTGTTATAAGAGAAGAAGTCCAACCTTAGTGCTCAAATTGGATTTTGCAAAAGCTTTTGACTCTGTGAATTGGGATAGTCTCCTCCAGATTTTAAGTGCAAGAGGTTTCTTGGACAAGTGGAAAGGATGGATCACCGACCTGCCCACTTCATCCAAGTCAGCCGTTCTTGTGAATGGATGCCCAGGGCCTTGGTTCTCGTGCAAGCGCGGGCTACGGCAGGGTGATCCCCTATCACCGTACCTGTTCATCATAGTCGCGGATGTGCTGCAAGCTCTCATCAAAGCGGACGGCACCGTTCGGCATCCTCTTGCAGCGGATCAGTCGTGCCCAGTGCTGCAATACGCGGATGATACACTCATCCTCCTCCCGGCCGACATAGAACAAGTGAGTTGTCTGAAGCGTCTGCTCGACCAGTTCTCAGAAGCCACCGGCATGCACATTAATTTTGGTAAAAGTACTGTTGTGCCGATGCATGTTGGCAATGATGTGGTTCAGGAATGTGTAGGTCTGCTAGGATGCCGTCAGGAAGGCTTTCCGCACACATATCTCGGCTTGCCGCTTTCAAATGAGAAGCTCAACATGGCAGCCATGGCTCCTCTGTTTCGCCGCTCGGATCGGTACTTTGCCGGCTGGCAGGCAGCCCTACTCATCCATAAGAGTCGCACGGTTCTGATCAATGCCATCCTCGATGCCCTTCCTACGTACCTCATGAGTGCGCTGCAGTTGCCACTGGGCGCCATTGACAAGTATGATGGGCAACGACGAGCGTTCCTGTGGTCAGGAGAAGACACAGTGTCCGACGCCCAGTGTTTGGTTGCATGGGATGCGGTGACCAGACCGCTCGAGAAGGGGGGGCTTCGTGTCCGTGATATTGCAGTCCAGAACAACTGTATGCTACTGAAACTCATCCACCGCATGTTCACGGCGACGGATTCCTCGTGGGTGACATGGGTGCGCTCGCGCGCGGATCTCTCCAACCTCACAGACGACATGGAAGGCACGCACTGGGCAGGGTTACGGCAACTCCTGCCCATCTACCAGTCCATAATATCGGTTAAGCTTGGAAATGGGAAATCGACATCTTTCTGGGATGACTGGTGGTTGGATACCGGCCGGCTGTCGGACACCTTTCCTACGCTTGCAAGCCACTCGCTCAGACCGTCGGCGTCAGTACACCATGTCCTCTCTGGCGAGCTGCATCAGCACTTTGTGCCCAGGCTATCCCGCATGGTGGCTAAAGAAATGGATGAATTGCGAACCCTGCTGGACGGCACTGCCCTTGGCAACGACGACAACATCCGGTGAAGCGACCTCTTTGCGCCGGATGGCTCGCTGCAGACTGCTGCGCTCTACCGACTCGTCCTGTCGGTAACAAGTCTTGATTACAATTTCTACAAGTTTGTTTGGAAGCGTCGCGCGCCTCAGCGTGTCCGGTTCTTTGGGTGGCTTATGGTGCAAGGTCGCATCCAGTGCAAGATTAATCTGCTAAAGAACATCGTTGATGATGATAATTGCGATGTATGTGGAGCTACCGGTGAAAATACAGATCACATCATGTTCGGGTGCTCCTTCACAAGATCTTTCTGGACGGCAATAGGTGTTGGTATGCCACCAAACCCGAGTATGTCCAGACCATGCGAGCTACAATGGCCATCATCCATCCCAACTAAACACCGGGACACGCTCGCGATGCTCTGCTATTGGCAAGTATGGAAGCACAGAAATAAGGTGGTTTTTCGGAAGGAGCCTCCGTCGCTAGCTTGACTGATGGCGACTAGCCGGGCAGAATCAAAGTTGTGGCGGTGCCTTCTACCACAAGAGGATCAAGAAGTCTCAATAGCATGGTGCAATCATTTCTCCCCCATGTAGTAGATGTTTTAAAACGGTGTAAACGTCTTGGTAATATCCATGTGAGCCACTATTGTGGCTTTTCCATTAACACTATTAATGGATTCAGATGGGGAGTCCTCCCCCCCCCCCCCCTCGGTTGACCGTCAAAAGAAAAACACCTCCACGTGAGAGGGTGTTAAACCATAAGTGAATTATCTACTCTTTCCCATCAGCTTAAACTTTGAGGCACAATATATATCATCCAATATTATGCAATGCTCGTACCCTCAAACGTTGAGCTATATTTTTATATCAATTTTATTTGAGCAAATATATTTTCCTGTCAATTAAATAAAAGGAATGTAAAACAAATGACAACTAAATCCAAAGCTGGCAATCATTATAGAGAATTTAGTCAAAGCGTTGTCAAGGAGTGTGATTTGTATGCATACCCGATTATAAAGCACAGAAAACAGCTTCGAGAGCAACATAGGCGACAAAGATGCTGTATTTTTCTTGAAAACTCCTTGAATTAGTGATCAGAACACATACATAACCATTTCATTATTCGTCAAATTACAAATATATACTCCAATGTGTGAAGACATTAGCCTGTTTGGCCTCCGTCGTCAGCCGCTCGGCCCCCATCACCCTTCCTTCTGCCGTCGACCCGCATCACCCATTGCCCGCCCCCCGCTCTTCTGCTGCCCACCTAGCCCGAGCTACCCACCGCCTGCTCCCTCTTCCCTTCCCTCAAAGCTCAAACGTCTTCTCTCGTCGGCCCCCATCGCCGGCCCGTGGCCCACTGCCTCCCCCATCGGGATCTCGATCGGCACCCGCTCCCGACGCCCCTGCCCAAGCCCGCGTCCACCGCTGGTTCGAGCTTGTGCTCTGCCCCCGCGCGCGTGCATGCGCCCTGTGCCGCCTCCATGCCCAAGCCCTGGTCGCTTCGCACATGGTGGCGCCCTGGTTTCTCATTTGGCTTGAAACAACAGCGTGAGGGACTCGCCCTGGTCGTTCCATGCACGGAGGCCTTCAGTCCACGCCCGACCTTGGCGTTGCCATCACGCCATGCCCATGCTCGGTGCCGCCCTGCCTGCATGAGCGAGAGAAGAGAGAGGAGAGGAGAGACATCGACGAGAGGAGCGAGAGAGGAGAGGAGGGCCCTATGGCTGAAAAGAAATAAAGGTGAGCGCATTACCAGTTCTGATTTGAGAGGGCTCCAAAATCTGAGTCTAGAGCAGGGACTTGAGTGCCCTTGCAAAATGGACTTGAGTGCCCTTGCAAAATGAAAGACCTTGTAAGAACATCTCTAATAGCTTATCTAAAATGATCACCTATACCTAAAAACTATCCAAACATCTAAAAATCAGCTCCAGCAGCTTACCTATACAGCTACCTATATCTAAAAAAAAATTTACGTCTGACCTGAATTCATCCACCGATGACCCAAATATCCGTCTCCACTGTTGTAAAACGCTTGTTAGGCCAGGCCCATCTTCTATAAGAAAGTTTCCTGGCCCATGTGGGCTCGTTATTGAATTAGGACCCAACACGAAGTAGGGTTTTCCCCTTATAAATATTTGAGGAGGCACCCCTTTATAAATTCGCTAGAATTATTCAATAAAGAATTTCGTCTCCTCTATTCTTGTTGCTTTTAGTTTTTGTTCTCCATATCGATCTACGTGCTTTCGATCATCGATAACTCAACATCCACCACCTCGCGACCTAAAATCGCTGGGTGTAGAAGTAACCTAACATCCACCACCAACTATGTGATATTGGAAAGGCATTAAACAAGTATTAAGATATTTGAGAGGAACTGAAGATTTCGGATTATTTTTCAAGAAGAATGTAGAAGTAACCTTGGTTGGGTATACTGATGCTGGCTACTTATCTGATCCACACATGTCAATTTCGCAGACTGGATATGTGTTCTTATTTGGTGGAACGGCAATTTCATGGAAGTCAACGAAGCAGACAATTGTTGCTACATCAACAAATTACTTAGAGATCATCGCATTATTTGAAGCCGCCAAGGAATGCACTTGGCTTAGAAGGATGTCAAAGCATATAATGGAGAGTTGTGGAGTGTCGTATACTCCATCCCCTACAGTTATCTATGAAGATAATAACGCTTGTATTGCACAAATACAATCAGGATACATAAAGTCAAACATGATAAAGCATATGTTACCTAAATTCTTCCATATGCATGAATTGCAAGAGAAGGGAGAAATTTTGGTAACTCATGTCCGATCTTGTGATAATCTTGCAGATATGTTCACAAAGGCACTACCAGCTTGCACTCTTGAAAAGAGTCGGCATGGTATTGGCATGAGAAGACTTAGAGAAGTGCTTGGAACAGGGGGAGAACTTTCCTAAGTACATCACATCCTGAATTAAAGAATCATCTCGAAGATAATTCGTGTCGTTCATGAAGATCAATAAGCATTAATCATGAAGATTAAAGCATTGTACTCTTTTCCCTTATGAGTTTTTCATATGAAGTTTTCTCATTAAGGTTTTTAATGAGGCAATGCGTACAATACAAGTAACGGTAATATGTGTTCTTTTCTCTATTTTTCTCACTGGGTTTTTAAGGAGTTTTTATGATGCATATTTATCATGATAAATAGACTAAGGGGGAGTGTTGTAAAACGCTTGTTGGGCCAGGCACATGAAGTAGGATTTCCCCCTTATAAATAGTTGAGGAGACACCCCTTTGTAAATTCGCCAGAATTATTCAATAAAGAATTTTGTCTCCTCTATTCTTGTTACTTTTAGTTTTCCTTCTCTACATCGATCTACGTGCTTTCGATCGTCGATAACTCAACATCCACCACCTCGCGACCTAAAATCGCTGGGTGTGCGTGGGAGACGCCAACCGCCAAGCCTCGGATGTTTCCACGCCCAAATCCTCGCGCGAGCGCCTCCTGATCTTGCGACTCGGGCGGGCGGGGCTGCCATGGAAGGCGAGATCTAGCGGCGCTGAGGGCTTGAGGAGGAGGGCGAGGCGGCCGAACTCGCTCGAGGACGTGAGGCGAGGAGGCGGCGCCGGGCTGGAGGACAAGCGACGCAGCGGCACCGGGCTGGAAGACGAGGGTGAGGCGACGCAGCGGCGGCGGCGGGCTAGAGGACGAGGGCGAGGCAATGCAGCGGCGCCGGGCTGGAAGATGAGGGCGAGGCGGCCAACTTGAGGACGCGAGGCAAGGCGGCGCAACGAGCAGAGCGAAGCAGGGCAAAACGCGCGAGCGAAGCGAAGCTGAGCGACGGCTATTGCGCGAGCTGAAAAATGCTCTGCATCTCGTCGTCGGTGTGGATAAGGCTAGATAGTTTTGCTAATAAGCCCTCAGCAAAAGGTGTAATTATTCCTCTTTTTTCTGTGTCTTGACGATTTTATGAAAAATCCTCTAAGTTTTAGAGTAATTTTAGATAACTTATAGGTATCTAGTTTTAGGTAATCTACTGGAGAAGAGCACAAAATAGATACCTATTTTTTCTCTCTCTTGAACCTAAAACTTGTTTTAGGTATTCATTTTTAGATAAGTTACTAGAGATCCTCTAAGAGGTATGTTAGAGTTGGTTTTTTTTATAAAACTTTCAAAAAACTAGATTGCATGACCCGTGCAGTAGCGTCGGCTAGACACTAAAGATCAGCAAAAGGCGGGAGCCTTCTATTCTATTATCTAAAAAAACCACAAAGGATCAATACAATATGGTAGAATCACTTCTTTTGTAGTGTAGTATTAATTAATAATATATTAAAATAAGGATAAAAGTTTTATATAAAGTTTAAAAGGAGGCTATTTAATATCTCAAATGCTATAGCTACTTTGCCATTTAAATTAAACAGAAGAGTATTTATTAATAAGTGTTGCTAGTCTGCTGTTGGCTTATTCAGAAATAGGGATAAAAAATTATTATATAAAATAAAAAGACCAATATGGTTTCACAAAACCTCCACAAATGCATGGCTATCCTACTAATAAAGGTTAAACATTAGAGTTTGATTCAAATGTTGTATCAAAATGGATATAGAATGTACGTATAGTTGCATTTTGGGTAAATCAATCATTGCTGCCTAAAAGTATGAAAATATGTCTGCCCGCTAAAAATATTATTAAATAGATCCCCCATCCATCCAGGTGACTTAGCCTATCTATTATATAGAGCAGACTACAATATATGCAGAATTCGAAGCCTTTTAGTATATCTCAAATACATTATATCAGTATATATCAATCGTCCTTGCATGACTATGCCGTTCTATCTTTTTACTAATTACAAAATTATATTCTATCATGTTTTAATATAAATGTTTACACACGTCTCTTCTCTATCACCTAAGAGGTGATATCCAAATCACCTAATCTTGAAACATTCTTCCAAGGCTTAGTAGATAATATGTTTCAACAACAGTTAAATAAAACATATATACCGACTTTTCTAAAAAAATATAGAGTTTGTAATGTTGTTGAACGTTTAATTGGCATAGAACAAAGGGTGTTAACATAAAGAAGGCAATCTGTACATTTGCATATATTTCTTGGTATCCTCATTCTCTAGTAATGTTCTTTTAGTTTACAGTTCTGCATTGCACATTCAAAACAAAGAAACTTTGAATAATTGAATCCAAGATTACACATGAAACCTCTCTTTCTAACATAGTTGAGACAGTAGCATGCCTGAAAGTTAATTTATTATTTTGATAATCCGAACAGAGATTCAAAAAAAAATTATCTGATTTATGTGTGGTAATCTTTCTTGTAACTTTTTTAATGTTTCTCCTGCCTAATTTGAGTTAATTCTAGATTATTGTGGTGGCAATATATTTGAATCTGAAGATATCATTTTCATATGATTGAATGACAATTGCTCTGGCCATGTATTCAATCCAGAGATCACTATAATCAGATATTATAAGAAATATGGCAGCGGCATGCAGTGTTGTGTACCTGAAAATAGTAATAAAGCGTAAATGACACCAAAGCCGTCTCCGGGATGGACATGATCCATGGGTGTTGTAGCACTGAGAGGTTTACCACGACATGTTTTTTTTGCGGGGGGCACTACATGTTTTCTAAGAGAACTTGGCAGTTGGCACGACACATGTTTTTCTGAGACATCTTTGTAAGCTTAGTGGTTGGATGCCAATACCTTGCGTGAATGCCCATACCATCGACCTGAGCAGACGTCAGCAGAAATACGTCATGAATACAGCAGGAAAGCTAGAGGCTAGAGCATCTCCTTGGTGAGTGCATGGGTCTCCGCCATTGTAGTCTCTGATCAAAGCATAGCAGTGATAGTTTTTTCTTGCGACATGGAGAAGAAAGATGAGAGTAGAGAGCGTACGCACCTAGAGTACATGGCTGCACCGCCATTGCCACCAGCCATGGCTATTCATCCCGTGTGGCCTAACTACTTCTTTTCAGGGCCAGGCATGCACGAAACTGCCCCTTTCTCCTGGATGAGATTCATTGAGATCTGATAGCAGGGTTCAGAAGAGGGTGGTGTTGGCAGCGACCCTTCGCCGGCCAGAAGACGGTGGATTTCAGCTGATGAACAGTTAGAGGTCTGATGAGATCGAATGACCTAGGACCAGCGGATGACGATGGCGAGCTCCCAGCAGGAATTTATTCGTGATTACCTAAATCAGAACCTAGGAAATTGATATACGTATGTAGGGTTACGTGAGGGATACCACGGAGGCCGATCCATACACATATGGAATTATCAGATTAATGGAAACATCACCTGATCAAGTTCAGATCTCTTTGGGTCTGGCAGAGGTAACGTGAGAATAAAAACCATGAGATCGTCATGTGGGTTCTGGATGTCCCGGTAAAATAACATAACACAAAATTAAGGGTCAGATGTTTTGTTTTTTTCTCAGAATTTCTAGCCTATTTCTCTTTTTTTTCTAGACATCCAGGATGAAAAGTTCATCTCTTTTTATTATTAAATAGATAGAGTAGGGGGTCTATTTGAGAGTCCTGTTGAAGATGCTCTAATGAGAACAAATCTATATTCATCAAAACGTCATGCCATTTTATAACCATTTGTAGGGGCTGATGAAAACTTGATATACGTCACCAAGATGATACAAACACTAGCATAATTTAGACATGCTTATATTGTGATGAACACTTGTAGCATATCTTTTCTATCCTTTTGAAGAATGGTTGTCGTACGTCGTACCATCCTGGCTCAAAAATTTGTTCTGAAAAATAGAACAAAAAGCCTCAGCACGAGCAGGGTTCAAAAGTTGAAGTCGCGAAACGCTGCAAGACAAAGCACTTACAATTTTTTTTGAAATACATCAGTACTTCGTGTAATTGAATGAAGTAAAACAAGGTATAACGTTCAACCTTCTACAACTAAGGCACGAACCGAGTCTCACTCCTGCAGCTCATTCATCAATGCATATCCTCTCGCGGCCCCGTCCCAGCAGCTGCTCCATGATGACTGAAGAGTACGGCCCGTATTTTGAAAAAATGAATAAATAAAAAAAGAACAGTAAGGCTCGCCCTTCCAACAGCTGCTCTCTCCAAACCGCGAGGTTAGTGTAAAAGAACAGGATATGGTGGCTAGTGTAGCCTGTTAAGGAAGCTTATTAATCATTATAGAGTGAAATGCACTGTGGGTTCCTATACTATTCAGGAATAGTTATCTAGATCTAAGAACTTTCAAAATGATCATATGGTTCCCTAAACATTTTCTGCATGGTTGATCTACAGACTTTGTAGTGATCGGAAGGTGCATGATTTATTTATATTGTATCAACGAGATCCTGATGAACGCCAGGTCTAGCTTATCGGCGTGCTTGGTTGTCGCCACATTCGGTCGATGAACTTGAGCAGGCCGAACAGGCTAACCTTGCTAGTGGTTGTGTCCTTGTCATTGTTCTCATTGTTGTCCTCCCTCCGCCGTACCATCGATGACTTCTTCTTTTCCTTGCACACATTCCGTGTCCTCAATGAGGATGATTAACTTTTGCTCGTCATGTGTTGATAAACACAAATGTCGGAGGTCAATGTTGGAATCAACACAACAACAAAACAACACTATAGAGGTGGTTGAAAATCTACTGTAGCTATGGACAGGTCAAATCTATAAAGACGGGCATCCTTAAAGGGAAACAACCAGCATCTACAAATGGATTAGTAGCAGCAGGTGTCACTTTACCCGCCTCTGCCGTTAACATAAAAAAATGAGCAGCTGCACCACAGATCCGGTCGCCATTCCGTCCACGCCACCACAACCACTGGAGATGGCGGACGGCCGGATCTTGCCGCCTGAGCAACGGGTCACCAACTGACGTGAGAGGAGGGGGAAGGGGGCAGCAGGATCTTCCCATCACGTGCGCCAGATGGGGAGAGTAAGAGGGGATGGCGCTGTCGTAACCCATGCAATGAGCTGGGCACCGCCACATGTGTGCCCCACCTTGGACCAATCATAAATGTGATGCACTGTCACATCCATGTGAGCCCGCAGCAGCCCGCCGCGACTCAAGTGCCACCACAAACAAGAGAGAGAGAGAGAGAGAGAGAGGTGGTGGTGGTATCGTGCATCAATGAGGAGAGAGAGAGGAGTGGTGTCGTGCGTCAGTGAGGAGAGACAGAGGAGTGGGGTCTACATTTTTGTGAGCCCTCGCTCCATGGCGAGGAGAAGGAGAGGAGGGGAATTCGTGCCGCCACCCCTCCTCTGGCCGGATCTGGCTACAACGAGGAGAGGGAGAGGGAGGGCCACGTCTCGATAAGGAGAGGCAGAGGAAGGGGGATCTGTTTCACCCCCCCCCCCCTCCACTCCTCTCAGTCGCTGCCCCTCCTCTCGTCCATGCTGCTGCCCGCATCGGTCTCGCAGCGAGCAGAGGGAGAACGCCGCCCCTCCTCCCAGCCACATCGCCACTCGCATTGGCCCCATGGCGAAGAGAGGGAGACCTCCATGAGCCCCGACTCCGAGGAGAGGGAGAGGGAGAACACAACCCCTCCTCTAGGCCATGCCGCCGCAAGCCTAGGCCCTGTCAAGAGGGGAGGGAGAAGAAGGGAGAACACAACCCCTCCTCTGGGCCATGCCGCCGCAAGCCCAGGCCCTATCAAGAGGAGAGGGAGGGCCACGTCTCAAGAAGAGAGGGAGGCAGGGATCGGCTGGGAGGAGAGATCAAGAGGCACCGGGCACATGGGGAGAGAAGAGGCAGGAGAGATCAAGAGGCACTAGTCTGTTTATATACAGAAGAGGAGAAAGAGTCCGACCGACATGACAACCTAGAAAAACCAGCAAGCTATGTAGCTGTGTATCGGGTCTGAATGTGTTTTCAGGCAAGAGTGGTAAATACAATGTAGATCTGTGATCACACAACGAGTGCTCTCTAAAAAAAACCGAACATTTGTGTAACCTGCTTTGAATATAAAAAGGTGACATAGGGTTTCCCTGGGTCAAAAAAAAAAAAACAGAGTCACTGCCATTTCTGTTTGTAATGTAGGGATCACATCATCATAGTCTTGGAAAATGCCTGATCTTACGTTGAACAACGCCTAAATCAACCACTCAAAGTGACCTGCAGGAACAGATGGAGTCCGTCAAAAAAAAATGGGTGACACGTGTATGACTCAAACTGATGTGTCCACTTGGCGGTATATTGTTGCCCGAGTGAAATACACTATGGGTCCCTAAACTATTTAGTAACGGTCATATACGTCCACGAACTTTCAAAATAACCATCTGAGTTCCTAAACTATTCTTGGATGGTCATCTAGATCCACAAACTTTATAGTGACCCACTAGATCCATAATTTATTTATATTATGTCAACCGTCAACTAGATCCATAATATCCAGCCGCTCTCCACGCGCCACGCTGCCGCGCAACCGCTCTCCACCCGCGTCACCACCACCGCACAACCATTCTCCATACGGGCCCTATCAAGGTCACACAACGATGTCAGATAGCAGCAGGTGCGCTATGCCCGTCGTGGCCTCGCCTTCCCATCCGGCCTCGCTCTCCCCATCGCAGCCTCGCCTTCCCACCCTTGTTACTCGTTAGCCACGACAATGACCTGCTCTTTACCCATGACAATGGTCAACGGTCTACCTTGTGAGATTGGTTGGAGCGGTACACCAACGTGGTGCCACTTGTTAAGTATTTATATCAGGGAGATTACAACAGATAGAGATACATTCGATTGAGATACACATACGATAATGATCAGGATACTAACTACCTAGTTAGAGATAGACTACAATGGTTATCTGTTAACACTCCCCTTCAATCGTAATCGTCAAAGATTAAGATTGTGACAGAAACCATGTAGTCGCGCAGGTGGAATAGCCTTCGCAAAACCATCAGCCAACTGGTCACCGGTAGGAATAAATCAAATTTCCAGTTGCTTGCTTGCGACTTGTTCTCTGACAAAGTGGAAATCAATCTCCACATGCTTGGTCCGTGCATGAAAGACCGGATTAGCCGACAAGTTGCACCCAAATTGTCACACCAGAGAATAGCAGCGTGAGGCTAAGGAACACCAAGCTCTTTGAGAACCAATTGCACCCATATGACCTCCGCGGTAGCATTAGCGAGAGACTTGTACTCAGCTTCGGTACTCGACCGAGACATCGTCAACTGCTTACGAGCATTCTAGGAGATTAAGTTGGGGCCAAGGAATACTGCAAAGCCGCCAGTGGACCTCCGATCATCGGGGCAGCCTGCCCAGTCCGTGTCAGAGAAAGCGCTGATGAGACGTGAAGATGAACGATGAATCCTGATGCCCAGATCAGCAGTGCCACTTAGGTAGCGCAGAATCCTCTTGACCGCTATAAGATGGAATGAGGTTGGATGATGCAGGAACTAGCAGACGTTGTTGACGGCAAATGAGATGTCCGGATGAGTTAGCGTGACATATTGAAGGGCCCCCATAAGACTCCGATATGCAGTAGACTCATCTGACAAAAGAGGAGTACCAAGGTCCTTAGACAGCTTATCTGACACAGACATGGGAGTAGATATCGACTTGCAATTCAGCATACTGGCTCGAGATAGCACATCCTGAACATATTTTGGATTGAGACATGAGAATGCCATCATTATTATGGTGAACCTCGATCCCCAAAAAATAACTGAGCTGACCAAGATCCTTGAGAGCGAAGTCAAGACGAAGTGCACGAAGAAGAGCATCAACTGCCTGACTAGTTGAGCTGACAATAATAATGTCATCAACATAGATTAACAAATAGATAACAAGGCCAGCTTTGGAGAAGAAAAACAACGATGTGTAAGCTTTGAAAGCAGAAAATCCGAGAGACAGAAGCTTTGGGCTGAGCCTAGAATACCATGCACGAGGAGACTGCTTAAGTCCATACAGAGACTTGTCAAGGCGGCACACAAGCTGTGAATGAGCTGAATCAACATACTCAGGAGGTTGCTTCATGTAGACTTCTTCCTCTAGAACACCGTGAAGGAACATGTTCTGCACATCTAGTTGACGCAAAGTCCAACCATGAGAAACACCAAGGGAGAGAACAAGGCGAATAGTGGCGGCTTTAATGACTGGACTAAATGTGTCCTCGTAGTCCAAACCATACCACTGCTTGAACCCCTTACCCACAAGACGTGCTTTATACCTGTCAACAGACCCATCTGGCTTGTGCTTGACACGGTACACCCATTTACAATCAATCACATTGCTCCCCTTGGGTGCCTGAACGAGATGCCAGGTGTTGTTCTTTAGGAGCGTCATGTATTCATCATCCATGGCAGCCTTCCAATTTGGATCCAACAAAGCTTGACGAAGGTTAGTAGGAAGGTCCGTAGTATAGGACATGCCATAGGGCACTATACCATCTGTGCGAACTAATGGACGTCGAACACCTGCTTGGAGTCAAGTGCGAGGCCGCGGTGGAGGCGGCGACAGCGGAGGTGGCGGTTGTGATGCACGAGTCGGAGACTGTGTTGGAGCCGCAGAGAGTCCAGCCTGATCCACGACAGCGGCGTGATCAGGATCAGAGGCCGCGCCTGCCAAGCGCGCTGTCATGGTTGAGTCTTGAGTTACGGTTGACCCAAAGACGTGCGAGTCTGGGTGCGCCGGATTGGGCAGAGTGAATCACGATGGGCCAGGCAGTGGAGACCGTAGCTGCGGCGTGCAGGCACCTGAAGGCGGCTGATCCGAGGTCGATCCGATAGCAGGGGTGTCAGTACGAGGAGGCAGAACGGGATCTGTTGTGGTCGACGTGATCGGATGGACCAATGACCAAATATTCGATGTAGCTGCAGTTAGAGACACTAAACCTGCATCCTGCTTAGAAATCAACTCAGGAGAAACATTAGGGTCATTAGTACTCGAATCAAAACCACCGTCCAATGGGCGCAAAGCTGGATCAAGGAGAAAGATTTCGACTCGGAGAAGAGGACCAGCGTTAGGGTGCAACTTGGAGAAGGGAAACATGTTCTCATCAAACGTGACATCTCGTGAAATGTAGACACGACTGGTGTTGACATCTAAGCACTTATATCCTTTGTGTTGATCAGTATAGCCAAGGAAAACACATTGTGTGGACCTAAATGACAGCTTATGGCTGTTATAGGGGCGGAGGTTCGACCAACATGCACATCCGAAGATACATAAGGCGGTATAATCCAGAGATGTGCCAGTGAGATGCTCAACGGGTGTGGATAAGCCCAGAGTTTTGGATGGCGTCCTATTGATCAAATAGACAGATGTGGAGAAAGCCTCACACCAGAACTTAAGCTGGATGCGTGTGCTAAGAGGGACAAGCCGACTTCAACTATATGACGGTGTTTGTGCTCAGCGACGCCATTTTGTTGATGGGTGTGAGGGCAAGAGAGGTGATGCAAGATGCCGACCTTATGAAAAAAGGAGTTAAGCTTTTGATATTCACCACCCCAGTCCATTTGAAGGCGTGCAACCATAGTTTGAAAATGATGAAAACAATCAAAAACCTGAGATATTGCTTGATGAGATAGATCCACACAAACTTACTAAAATGATCAATAAAGGACACATAATAATTATAACGACCAACCGAAGTGGAGGCCGGACCCAAAACATCCGAATGAACTGATTAACAGACCTAGAAAAAGGTAGCTGATGACTCTTAGCTTGCATGCAAGCATCACAAACAGAAGGTAAAGAAGAATCTAATGAGTGGGGTAAATTATTCTGACTAATGACACGCCTAACAACTTCAGACGAGGGATGCCCTAATCGACCATGCCGAGACGCTGATGGCTTAGCAGCTCCAAATGCCTGACACATACGAGAGATAGCAGTGGCTGGTGGAAGGGGATAGAGGCCACCTCTACTGCAACTTCGAAGGAGGGTTGCTACTATTGCCCAATCCTTAACAAGAGAAAAATCAGGGTGAAGCTCAATGAAAACATTATTATTAGACGTAAAACGCTGAATGGAAACAAGACTTTTGGTGGCAGAAGGAACATAGAGAATGTCATTTAGATCAAGATCACGAGAAGGGATACGGAGGGTGGAATGACCGATAGAACTAATGCCCATACCTGAGCCATTCACAGTGTGAACCTGATCGTGGCCTATGTACTTCTCATGATGGGTTAACTTGGCAAGCTTTCTCGTGATATGATCGGTCGTAGCTGAGTCGGCATTCCAGTTGGTGTCGATGTCGTATGAGCCGACCATAGCTGCAGCCGTCTTCTTGTCTTCGCCATTGTAATTGACGTCAAACCTCTTATAGCAACGTAGAGCAGTATGCCCTGATCTCTTGCATAGTTGGTAAGGCGGCCGAGAGTTGGAGTTGCGACCGCCTCGTCCACGTCCTGGGCCATCGGAGCGGCCACCACCGCGACCACCAGATCGGACGCCGTTGCCATGGCCACGCCACGCGGCATTGACAGTCATGTAGGAGCGAGCGGCCTTCTGCCCCCCGATGTGTGCCTCGGCCGCCATCATCTGTGCGTACATGGCAGACAAGGAGATGGGATCTATGCGGCCACATATGTTCTCGATGAAGGGGTTGAACTCCTCGTCTAAGTCGGCCAGAATGTAGGAGATGATGTCCTCGTCATCAAGGACTTTGCCGGCCACAGCTAGATCATCTACGAAGCCGGTCATGAGTGTGATGTAAGCCGCGCACGATAGATCTCCTTTGTGAGTCATGGCGAGCTTGTTGCATAGATGAATGATCTGAGACCGAGATCTTGAAGAAAACATGTCCCGAACCTTGGCCCAGACCTCCGACAAGGATGAGCAGTGTGCCACCTGCGTGAGCACCTCACATGACATGGAGTTGGTGAGGCAGCCAAGCAGAAGTTGATCTTGAGCGAGCCATGCGACATAGTCAGGATTGGCCGCTTGCTTCGACTTGGTCTTGTATGCCGGATCTTCAATCACGACGGTTTCCGCTGGAGTGGGAACGTTGCCTTCAAGGATGCCAAGCAGTTGCATGCTACAAATGGCAGGGAGGACTTGTGCTTGCCAAAGCACAAAGTTCTCGCGGGTGAGCTTCTCCGCAACAGGGTGGGAGAGGAGGGCTGAAATTGTTGCCGGCGTCGTAGAAGATGAGCTCGTAGACGCCATGACCGCTTGGGGGGGGGGGGGGGGTGAGAAAAGAAACTAGATGTGTTTGAGGAGGATGGCTGTGATTACCATGTGAGATTGGTTGGAGTGGTACACCAACATGGTGACGCCTGTTATGTATTTATATCAGGGAGATTACAACAGATAGAGATACATTCGGTTGAGATACACATACGATAATGATCAGGATACTAACTACCTAGTTAGAGAGACTACAATGGTTATCTGTTAACATGCCTTCTATACGTTCTACCATTCGCACGTGACACACTGCTATCGTCAGCACTTGACGAGCAGACGGCATGCCCGCGATCGGTGGACATGGATCCCGATGGGGAAAGTGAGGCCGCTATGGGTAGAGTGCACCGGCTGCTAGCTGGTGTCGTCGTGTACACTCACTGGTGCTCGCGTAGAGAGCGTCTTTGCAACGGTTGGGTCACACATGGAGAGTGGCAGGACACAACGGTGTGGACCTGGTTGACATAATATAACTAGATCAAGGACCTGTGAAGTCATTATAAAGTTTATGGACCTGAATGACCATCCGAGAATAGTTTAGGGACCCAGATGATTACTTTGAAAGTTCATGAACCTAAATAAACATTCCTAAATAGCTCAGGGACCTACGATGCACTTTATTCTCGTTGGCCACAGCCTCACAGACCTCATCATTTTCACATGTTAACACATCCAGGTCACGCCTCACTCTCAGATCTATACCCATTTAATTTTCTACGCAGGCTCGGTTTCCTGGTTTGCATGGGGATCTGATGTCTGTGGAGCATCGCATCATGACTCCGCGCTATTAGGTGGCCCTCTCGTTATGATTAGATCTTGATGTTTGGCTTGAATTTCCAAATCTAACTCGGCTCGCTGGCGGCTCAGCATGACTGGGCTCGGCTCATACATTTTCAAGCCGAGTCAAGCTAATGTTTCAGCTCGATATATTGCCAAACCAGCTCGAGCTGGCTCACGAGCGACATGAGACATACGAGACGCGACACCTAGACATAAACTACACCGCTAAGAGTGCATGATCATGCTAGAATTATATGGGCTTGGCCCATTAATATTCACAATAATTCCTGAAAAATCTCAAAGGCTCATTCATGAGTGGTGGGAGTGCAAAGGTTTAGTCTCACATTGCTAGTGGAGATGGAGGGAGTCCAACTTATAACGTTGGTTGTTTTAGCATCTCTTGCAAGTATGTGGATGAGAAGAAGGAAGAACACACGCGCGCTCGCTCGCCTCGCATCGCCTTGTCGGGCCGCGTCGGGCGGGGCGGGGCGTGGGCGTGGGCGATGGGCACGGCCGCGCATCACCTGCGTGAATGGTCCGTCAAAATTCGGTCCCTTGCCTTGCGGGGGCGCAGCTTCCTTTTGCACTTTCTTTTTGCTGCGTGTTCTATATATTTGACTATGGAAACCGACGTATTAATATGGTAACCAACTCGGTTGCGGGACGCCCAAATCTAGTAGTTCCTCCCTATAAATACATACGGGTATCGCCACAAATCATATCACGCAATCGCCTAGGGTTTTGCCTCTCGCTACTGTTGCACCGTCAAGACTTCTCCATCCCGATCGTCGGCGTGCAACGGCGAACGGGAGAGCAAGTCTCCGGAACCGTTCTCCTGTGCGATCCTGCACCGGGAAAGGACGAATAAGGTTTTTGGGAAGCGCTCTGCGCGACTGCTCGATCGCTTCCTCATCTTCGTCAAGCTTGTCGCCACGGCTTGTCTTTTTCGTCGTCGAGTCGGTCTCACCCACCGTCGCCAACAACGTGACAGTGCTACATGTCATCGCTGTCTCCTCTACCCAGTCCAGAAGGAAACATACGTACTCTCATCTCAAACCATGTCTTTCATACTAGCTTTTATGATCTGTTTATCTATGATGGATGTTGCTAGTATGGTAGATGTTATGCTTTTGTCTGGCCTTATAGACCTGTCTAGATCTTGTGTAGACTTGTCTAGTTTATCATGCAATCTGTTAATCATGCTTATGATTTATTTCTGGATTAATATAAAACTAAAAGTGCTAATTTATCCAACAATCCAAAAACCTTATTGTAGGCACTTTAGTTTTATGGTTGGATTTGTCGATGCACTGAGGCCAGAGAAATTTACTGGCGTGCATTTTAAGAGATAGCAAGTGAAAGTCACTCTGTGGCTTACTGCCATGAATATGTTCTGGGTGTCCACTGGCAAACTTGAAGCCGATCTCACTGCAGATCAGTAAAAGGCCTACAGTGAAGCCAACACAATATTCTTGGGCGCTGTTATTGGAGCTTCAGGACGTCTATATCCATCATACAGTCGCAAAGGAATTGTGGGACTATGGTGGTTCTGATGCTGGCACTGAACTGTATGTTATTGAGCAGTACCATGATTATAAGACGGTAAATGGTAAATTTGTCGTCGCGCAGGCTCATAAGATACAGTGCATTGTGAAGGAACTTGAACTGCTTAAGATCGTCGTACTTGAGAAGCTTGTGGCTAGAGGCATGATTGCCAAATTGCCTTCGTCTTGGAGGGATTTTGTCACTACTCTAAACACAAGAGAACAAACATATCTGTCTCAGATTTGATCGCGTCTCTTGATGTTGAGGAGAAAGCTCGTGAGAAGGATATACATTCTAATGCTAACGAGAAACACACTATTGCCAATATGGTGCATCATCCACAGCAGTCTCATGGCAGTGGTGGTAAGGGCAAGGGCAAGAACAATAAGCCTAAGCAGACCACTACCTTCAAGAAGAAGAACAAGGAGAAGAGAGCATGCTTTGTTTGCGGTTCTAATGAGCATTGGGCAAAGAAGTGTCCAGAACGCAAAGGAAGGAAGCCTTCACAGTAGAAGACTGCGAATAGGGTGACCAGTGCTGGCGAAAATAGTGGGTATGGTAATTTACCATATGTTTTTTCTATATTTCAATCTACTAGTTGGTGGCTTGATACTGGTGCTAATGTTCATGTGTGTGCTGATGCTTCTTTGTTTACTTCTTACCAAGTCGCCCGAGATTCCTCCGTCCTAATAGGGAATGAGTCACATGCTTCTCTTCATGGTGTTGGCACAGTCGAGCTAAAGTTTACTTTGGGAAAGATTGTCCAATTGAAGAACGTACAGCATGCCCCTTCTATCAAGAAGAATCTCGTTAGTGGCTCCCTTTTATGTAGGGATGGTTTTAAGGTAGTGCTTGAGTTGAATAAAGTTGTTGTGTCTAAGAGTGGACAATTTATTGGTAAAGGCTATGAGTGCAGAGGCTTGTTCCGCTTTTTCCTTTCAGATTATTGCAATAAGTCTGTGAACTATATTTGTGATTGTGTTAATGAGAGTGATGCTAGTGTTTGGCATTCATGTTTATGTCATCTAAATTTTGGTTCTATGTCTCGACTTTCTAGCTTGAATTTAATTCCGAATTTTTTCCATTGTCAAAGGTTCTAAGTGCTCAAGTTGTGTGCAATCTAAGCAACCTCGAAAGCCTCACAAGGCTGCAGAGGAGAGATACTTAGCACCGCTAGAACTTATACATTCAGATCTTTATGAGATGAATGATATATTGACTGAAGGTGGAAAAAGATATTTCATGACTTTGATTGATGATGTGACTAGATATTGCTATGTTTATTTGCTAAAAATGAAATATGAGGCTCTAAACTACTTTAAAATTTATAAGGCTGAAGTTGAAACTCAACTAGAGAAAAAGATCAAAAGAATTAGGTCCAATCATGGTGGTGAGTATTTCTCAAATGATTTTGACTTATTTTGTGCGAAACATGGTATGATACATGAGAGGACGCCTCCCTATTTGCCCTAATCAAATGGGGTTGCCGAAAGAAAGAATTGTACCTTAATTGACTTGGTTAATTCCATGTTAGACACGACTGGATTATCTAAGACATGGTGGGGAAGGCTTTATTGACATCATGTCATGTCCTAAATAGAGTTCCCATGAAGAATAAGGAGAAGACGTCATATGAGGAATAGATTGGTAGAAAGCCATCGCTCTCTTACTTACGCACATAGGATTGTTTGGCTAAAGTTAACGTACCAATCAACAAGAAGCGTAAGTTAGGACCTAAAATTGTGAATTGTATCTTTCTTGGATATGCTCATCATAGCATTGCCTATAGATTTTTAGTGGTTAAATCCAAGGTGCCTGATGTTCATGTTAATTCATTAATGGAGTCTCGTGATGTTACTTTCTTTGAGAACATATTTCCTATGAAAGATTTACATAGCATGTCTAGATTATCTTCTGATGTGATTGCTGAAACAACTTTTGAACCTAGTGCATTTTCTGATCATGCTGAACAAACACTTGAACCAATCCTTGAGGAGATTGAAAGTGAAGCTCCTAGGAGGAGCAAGAGACAAAGGACTGCAAAGTCTTTTGGTGATGATTTTACTGTTTATCTTGTGAATGACACTCCTAGAACCATTTCAGAGGCATATGCATCTTCTGATGCAGATGACTGGAAAGAAGCTGTCCATAGTGAGATGGACTCTATTCTTTCTAATGGAACTTGGGAAGTTGTCGAGAGACCATATGGTTGCAAATCTACGGATTGTAAATAGGTGTTTAAGAAAAAGCTTAAGCCTGATGGTACTATTGACAAGTATAAGGCTCGGCTTGTGGCTAAGGGTTATACTTAGAAAGAAGGCAAAGACTTCTTTGACACTTATTCACCTGTTGCTAGATTGACCACTATTCGTGTATTACTTGCTCTGGCTGCCTCACATGGTCTTATCATTCATCAGATGGACGTTAAGACATCTTTTCTTAATGGAGAGTTGGATGAGGAAATCTATATGGATCAGCCAGATGGATTTGTTATAAAGGGTCAAGAAGACAAGGTGTATAAGTTGTTGAAGTCTTTGTATGGTCTGAAACAAGCTTCTAAGTAGTGGCATGAGAAATTTGATTTAACACTTCTAGCAGCAGGCTTTTCAGTCAATGAGGCTGATAAATGTGTGTACTACTATCATGGTGGGGTCAGGGAGTTATACTGTGCTTGTATGTTGATGACATACTCATCTTTGGAACAAATCTTGACGTGATCAATGAGGTCAATACTTTTTGTGCCAAAGCTTTGATATGAAGGATCTGGGTGAGGCTGATATTATCTTGAACATCAAGCTAATCGAAGGAGAGAATGTGATTACTCTTATGCAATCTCATTATATTGAGAAGCTCTTGAACCGTTTTGGTTACAAGGATAGCAAGCCTTCTCCAACACCTTATGATCCCAGCTTGATCCTTCGAAAGAATAAGAGAATTGGCAGAGACCAATTAAGATATTCTTCGATTATTAGATCACTTATGTATTTAGCTAGTGCTACTAGGTCTGACATCTCGTTTGCTGTGAGCAAACTGAGTCGGTTTACTTCTTGCCCGGGAGATGATCATTGGCGTGCACTTGAGCGGGTAATGCACTATTTAGTTAGTACTATGGATTATGAAATTCATTATTCTAGATATCCAGCAGTACTAGAGGGCTATAGTGATTCTAATTGAATATCTGATGTTGACGAGCTGTATGCCACGAGTGGATATGCATTTACTCTTGGTGGTGCTGTTTTTTCTTGGAGATCATGCTAACAGACCATTTTGACGAGGTCTACCATAGAAGCAGAGCTTACCGCACTAGATACAGCTACAGTTGAGGCCGATTGGCTATGTGAGCTCTTGATGGACTTGCCTATTGTCGAGAAACCTGTGTGGGCAATCCTCATGAATTGTGACAATCAAACTGTGATAGTCAAAGTGAATAATTCTAAAGACAATATGAAGTCATCAAGACATATTAAGAGACGTTTGAAGTCTGTCAGGAAAATAAGAAACTCCGGAGTCATATCAGTAGAATATATTTCAACTGGTCAGAATCTGGCAGATCAATTCACTAAGAGGCTGTCACGTAATGTGATAGACAGTGCATCGAAGGAGATGGGTATGAGACCCATATGTGCTATTCCATAGTAGTAATCCAACCTATGTGATTGGAGATCCCGTGAAGTAGGACCTGGGAAGAACAAGCTATTGGTTAGCATAAGAGTAACCTTTTATAACTCACTCGAGAAGCGATGCATTACTCTCGATATCTGTATGGCAGGTCGGTTGTTGCCTTAATGTATTCAGTTGGTTTTAAATAGCGAAGATGTTGTCCTACAGAACATTCTTGAATGAATACACCTATATGAGCCCGATTGTTGTAAGGTCGTAATCTGTGAGATTTGGATGATCTCTATTAAGCTCATGAAAGACCAAGTAAGTATGACCTATATGCTCCACCCATGGAGAAGCCTACTAGAGGTCTAGTATCAATTATGATAGTAAGTGAAACTTGTTTACACAAAACTTGCAATTCAAGGCATAGTCCATTATTTAAGTTATGAATGAGTGTAGCTTATTGTTCTAGGTGGAAGTTCAACTTAACAATCTCCACTAAAAATACTGGTATATTAAACAACAGTGGGGTAAGGCAAAGTCTAGCTGGGACTTTGAGATCTGGTGGGGGATTGGAATTATATGGGCTTGGCCCATTAATATTTACTATAATTCCTAAAAAATCTCAAAGACCCATTCATGAGTGGTGAGAGTGCAAAGGTTTAGTCCCACATTGCTAGTGGAGGTGGAGGGAGTCCAACTTATAAGGTTGGTTGCTCTATCATCTCTTGCAAGTGTGTGGATGAGAAGAAGGAAGAACACGCGCGCGCGCTCGCTCGCCTCGCCTCGTCGGGCGGAGCGGGGCGGGGCGGGGGCGATGGGTGTGGCCGCGACCTGCACTAATGGTCCGCCAAAATTGGGTCCTTTGCCTTGCGGGGGCGCGGCTCCCTTTTGCACTTTCTTTTTGCTATGTGTTCCATATATTTTCATATATTTGGTTATGAAAATCGACGTATTAATATGATAACCGACTCGTTTGCGGCCCAACCCTAGTGGTTCCTCCCTATAAATACGTACGGGTATCACCGTAAATCACATCACGCAATCGACTAAGGTTTTGCCTCTCGCTACTGTTACGCCGTCAAGACTTCTCCATCCCGATCATCGACGTGCATTGGCGAACAGGAGACCAGATCTCCGGAACCGTTCTCCTCTACGATCCTGCACCGGGAGGGGGCGAATAAGGTTTTTGGAAAGTGCTCTGCGTGACTGATCGATCGCTTCCTCGTCTTCGTCAAACTCGTCGCCCCGGCTTGTTTTTCTCGTCGTCGAGTCAGTCTCACCCGCCGTCGCCAACAACGTGATGGTGCTGCATGTCGTCGCCGCCTCCTCTACCCAGTCCAGAAGGAAACGTACATACTCTCATCCCAAACCATGTCTTCTATACTAGCTTTTGTGATCTGTTTATCTATGATGGATGTTGCTAGTACGGTAGATGCTATGATTTTATTTGGCCTTATAGATCTGTCTAGATCTTACGTAGACTTGTCTAGTTCATCATGCAATCTGTTAATCATGCTTATGATTTATTTCTGGATTAATATAAAACTAAAAAAAAAAGTGCTAATTTATCCAACAAATCCAGCCCATATCATCACGTCTTTTTCTATTTCAGTTTGTCTTTCTGTATCCTTACTTGGATCATGGTGATGGTGACAAACTAACAAGCTTATGACTGTGAATCGAGTGCTGAGAACTTGAACCCTTATGCGACTTAGTTATCTTTTTATTTTATTTTTTTTGAATATTTCGTTATTATTTCATATGAGTATCATGATGTTAGACAAGACTATAATTTCAAAACCTTAAATATTATAAACTTGTGAGCTACTTTTATTTGTCTATGTATTCATTACATGCTCAACTTGTGAGATAAAGAAGCTAACTGAAGCTCGTATGAAGCCAAACCGAGCAAGCATTCTGGCTTGTTGGAATTACAAACCGAGCCGAACCAGCTCGGTTTACTTTCAAGATGGCTCATCATCCAGACCTAGTTGCGATCACTGTTTCCCCTGGCTCACTGCAACACCGAACCCACCATTCCGATACGCGTCGTGCCGTCCTACGCTCCGTTACCGTCGTCCATGAGGAACCTGCAGGCAACACCCAACGAATACAACAAGGTCTTCAGAGGGACGGGTGCCTCTAGCGAGGGAGAAAGCAACAGAGACTGCGCGGTGTGCCTGGGGCGTTGCGAGACGGGTCAGACTTTGAGAACGATGACCTGCTCGGACGAGTTTCATTTTTGTTGTATCGTTGACTGGCTCCGTGTCAGCCGCTTCAAGTTGCCAGGCTGCCGGCGAAGGTTGAAGGCGGAGAGTCCGACATTATGGAGGAGGCGACAGAGCAGGACGACGTCGACGAACGTTTCTCGGCGGGCTGCTAGCAGTTTTGGATCATCCGTAGCAACGAGAGCGCAAAATGTCCTGTCGTTCCGCGGAACTAATTGGGATCGGCTCATTTAATTCTTGAACATCACCATATTTAGTCAGTAAGTATGATATGAAAACTCACGGCTCAAAAACTCTAATCCGAGTCGAACACGTATAGTGATTTAGGAAGACGTGGAAACGACCAAATATAAGGCACACCACGAGCCCCACCTGCAGGACATCGCAAGCCCTAAACCCACGAGATCGAATAAGGCGACCACAGCAGCAAACGATGTCCACCCTTGGGCCGATCAAGCCATCGTCGTCCCAGTCCGCATCGGCGATCATGGACTCGATCTCCCGGTCGTCGGCGACGAAGCTCGGGCGGGAGGCAGCGGAGGTAGGGTGGAAGCTGGCGCGGAGCACGGGGAAGGCGGCGTGGATCGTGGGTACGACGTTCCTGGTGCTGGGGCTGCCGCTGATCTTCGCGATGGAGCAGGAGGCGTCGATCAACGACATGATCCAGAACGAGCAGGACCAGATACGTGCGATCCTCGGCACGGCGTCGTGATCGCCTCTCCTCTCTCTGCGCCCGCGCGACGTCCGCATTACAATTCCAGATCGTTACTTGTACGTGTTGAAGAAGTACTACGTACGATTAGTGTATACGGGGCTGTTTGGTTTGTATCCCACCTTAGCCATACCAAAATTTTGTGTTACAAAATTTTGGGCAATGCCAAATCGTTGCTAGAAAAAGAGTAATTGGATTGTGATTTGTGACCTTACCAAATTGATGGTAAGAAGTAAGAAACTAGCGTTTGGATAACAATCATGCCAATATTTGGTAATGGTATTAATATGACGTGGGATCCAAATGTCATCATAATTTTTTTAAAAAGAATATAGTCAAGTGACATCCTATTTGGTAGATTTAATGAGGCATGCAATAGTAAAAACGAATTGTAAAGCAGATAGTATTACGATTTAGAAGATACTATAATCGTTTGAAGTTTTTAGATAAAAATTTTTTTGGCGTTCCAAACTTTGGTGATGAAGCCAACGCCGGCCAAATTTCTTGGGCCAACCAAATATTTGGTAAGGCACACCGCAGAAGCAATCCAAACGCACCCTAGAGGCCTAGACTAAGATAGCTGGCCAATACATGACAAATAACTTAAAAAGAGAAATACTTCTCCGGAGCAGCAGCAAATGTTTTGCTTTTACACAGCATATATATAGAGAACAACAAAGTGGGAGCAGGACATATAATAAGGTCATAAACCATGCATTAAACGGAGTAGTGGACGAAACAAAAGTTTTAAGCATGCATGGACGCATGTTGCAACGATACACTGACAATAAGCACCACTGGTGCCAGACAACAGGAGCGATAGCGGGCAGTACGATTCTTCCCACGACACGATCCATCGATCTCCTGCTCCCTATGTTGATTGGCAACCCTTGTGGCACTTCCGGCCGTGTCGGCGGTTCATTTGGGCACGATGGTCAGAACTAACCCACGGTGGCAACTCGGCGGCAGGTGAATGACGTGATCGTATACCGACATTGGTTTGGTGTACTGAGGCCCGATCCCCTTATCTCCGATCAGCTCGATGCTGCCGAGCTTGTAATCTTTCAGCTTGCACACGAACCGGTCCGACCGTTTCCTCATGGACTCGTAGTCGGCGACGTGGCCGTTGAACTTGGTTGCCTCCACCTCCCAGACTGCGTCGTACGTCCAACCGAGACCGGAATCATCCTGGCCGCGCAGTGCCGTCCAGGCGTCGACCCAACCGTCCGGCAGCGGCAACGGCATGTCGGAGTCGTCGCCCCAGCTCATGTCGCCGCCGAACACGACATTGTGTTCAGATCAGCGACGGCGTGCTGGGCCTGCTTGTACCGGTCCCTGAAGTGCATCGACGACGGTGGGTTCGGGCGTTCGAGCTGGGCCGTCGCGACGCGGATGGGCCGCGCTCCCGCCGCCGGCGAGGGCTTGATGTCTGCCATCACATGGTCCGTGGGCGGCCTGACAAAAGTCTCGAATTCAACGTACGGCGTCGACAGGGGGAGCTTGCTCAGCAGTAACACGTCAGGTCCTGGCACTGTTTTACAGTAATACTCTTTCCACCACGCGAAGCTCTCGAATATGTCGCGGATGTCTGGTGAGACCTCCTGGGGGTGCGTCACATGAACGCCGGAAAAATAAAAGTGAGGAGGCAGTTCTAAACCCATCGAACAGAATCGATCTAAGATTGTTACCTGGAAGAAAACTACGTCCGGTTTATGCTCCACCACAAGGTCGCCGATGGCCTTCATCCTTTTGTACAGCATGACGTCCCCGCGGCGCCAGACGTTGTAGGTCTGGAACTTGATCTGCTTCTTATTGGCAGGGTCCTTCATGGAATTGTAATAAGCACAGTAGTAATAGATCAACACAGCTAATGCCACAGGAATACAGGAAAAACAACCCAAACTATACTTCCCCAAAGAAAAATGAAATTTCTCACCATTTTTCCTTTGAAGCAGTGAACTATCCGGATTTTTTCAGCCGAGGCTGGTATGCATGGATACAAACAAAGACTAGTAGAGGGTCGCCTATATATACACGG
Organism: Eleusine indica; assembly: GCA_030378355.1. Classification (NCBI taxonomy): domain Eukaryota; kingdom Viridiplantae; phylum Streptophyta; class Magnoliopsida; order Poales; family Poaceae; genus Eleusine; species Eleusine indica. Next base: position 36,979,587 of record CM059500.1, read on the forward strand.
TTCTTGTTCAGTAATGGGTCCTTGCTTTCAGTACTCGCTGGCAAACGAAGAGATAGAGGCGCCGCCTAGTTATTACGGTTTACAAGAGGTACTGGAAACGTAGAGTCCATCGAGACTTGAGAGGGCTGCCAATCCATTGAATCGGCAGCATTCTCAATTGAAAAAAAAAAAGAATTTGAATCGGCAGCACCACGGGAGTGTCACGAGGCTCGTCTTTTGACTCTTCGTTGATGGATCTATATACGGCTGATTGATGCATCGTATGTAGCAATGCAAACGGATAATGTACGCTATACGAAGAAGTTTCTTTTACACTATATGCATATGTACTACTAGCAAAGTGTCTATGCGTTACTACGAGTTTAAAAAAGAAAAAAAAGTTATTCCTGTATGAAATATGTGCGTGAACTTTCTGACTCTTATAATGATATATCTTGAAAACTTTTTACTGGCTATAGACCGCAACATATGTATATGAACTGGACTAACGTGTTGGCTAGACACGACACACCATATGTATATAAATCAAACTCGTATGAGCTCGCATCAAACTAATCCAATACGTAAAAATAACACTAAAGCTAACACCAAACTAAAGCAATACGCCTCACATAAATTATTAAGAAGTATAAAGATAGGATGCTAGTACAATTCCGGTCATATTACACAAGCCAAAAAGGAAAGATCAAGTCAGACCCAGCTATACCTGGGCATTTGGGCCATGCCAAATGGGCTCGCACGAGGCCCACTATTTTTGCATGGACGTGAACGGCCTAGTCCGGTAAAAAGCGGGCTCGTATCAGCCCGTGGCCTGATGGGGGGCGTGCTTTGGGTCAACCCCATCCACGCAGCACAACCTGAGGCACGGCCCAATGCAAAAGATGATGGCCCGATTATGGTCCAAAATATTGAGGCCCAACATCATTTTTCTCCCTATTCTCCCGGCCCACCATCACATTTCCATCCACTTCCATGTCAACCAGCCAGGGAAAAATGCAGTATGTACCCAGAATTTCTCATGAGACAAGACTTGCTATATAAGAAAGAAGATATAAGTAAGGTTAGAGATAGAGTTTTACTCGGATATCATATTGTAACCGATTAGGAACTTGCCATGTGACAATGCCCCTCGAATATATAAAGAGGGCAGGGGCTTTCTCATAGATCATCGCATATCGCATACCACATCCCACTACTCAGTCAGTACAATATATAACAGAACACAAGACGTAGGATTGTTATTCTCTGCAAGGTTTGAACCTATCTAAATCTTACGTCTTGAGTATCCATCAACTCTCGGTCTTGTGCATGCCTACAATGATAAATATAGACCATGGATCTATCCTATGACCTACTGCTCGATATACTATCGACAACAAGAAAAACGGGCCAGCCCCCTTGCCCCCTCCCTCTCAGCCTCTTCTTGCATTCGTGAACGGTCGAACCGCCGCCAGATACCAACACGGCGACGCCCAAGGCCCCAACCCTAGCTCAGGCGTGTAGGTTGCCACGCGCGCTCGTGATACACACAACGCAACCTCGTCTCTCTCTCTCTCTCTCTCTCTCTCTCTCTCTCTCGCGCGCGCGCGTTAGATCCGGATTTCAGCACTCGTCGCCTCCGCTTCTGGCTTTGGCACCAGGCCATCGTGTTGCGCTGGCCATCGAGCTTTCATTCCATTCGAGATGACTCGACGCGACAAAGTCAGTTTCGTGCCATGTCGTGGGCCGACTCCGGAGCACGAGCACGACCCGGACACCCCATCGTGTCGTGCTGGCCTGGATCCTAAACGGGCCTTGCCTAATTAAGGTGTCCCATGTTAGGCCGGGCCAAGCGGCCCGAATGCCCAGAAATAGGCCCAACCCATCCTATACTCCTAGTCCATATATCTAGGGGATAATTCATCTAATTCTATTAAACAACATTAGTAAAAAGAGTTTCCACAGAATACCATCTATGAGACAGGCTGTCATCACACAAACAACACATCTCGTTTTAATCCTATTTTCTTTTATTACTTTTTCATGTTTCCTAGCCTTCAATCCATTAAAAACTTTCAGTTAATAGGTTGTTACTTTGTGTTTTGGTTTTTCTTTTGTAGGATTATCTGTATAATAATTATAATTATTAGATCTAGATCTGATATTTTTAAATGATGATTAAAAGTTAAGTAAACTTTCAATCAGCTGAGAAATTAACTAATTCCTTACTTTTTACCAAGACTATCACAAGATTTGACCGTTTTACTCTTCTCCTATTTATTCAACCGTGATCACTAGCTCACTGTCTGCCACCAAGAGTTCCGAGACCGGCGGCTCCCTTCTACCGGCGACCTCTACAGGTCCTTCTCCGAGCATGCAAGGCGGTGGCGGGACGGCGGCGGCTCTGCTCTGCAAGACCTTTCCCTAGCACGCCAGGTGGTGCCGTGGTGGGGCAGGGTGCAGCAGACGGTTCTCGCGCTGCTGGGCGCGCCGGGCGGGGCGCTGCACACGGCAACGCGCGAGAATGAAGAAAGCAGATGGAGGGTGGCTTGTCAGTCATGTTCTTTTTTTTTCCCAAAGAATTTTTTAATTTTGTTTTGTTTTGAATTTTTTTCATAAAAGAGTAGTAAATTTGATTTTTTCAAGAATTTTCAGTGTTAATTTTTTTTCTGCCGCTGTAGCAAGTTTCGGCTCCAAAAATCCAAAATCATTCCGGTAATAAGGCTCGTGGACGAGCAGGACAAAAGAAAGTGTCCTTCCCAGAGTTCTTTTCTGTTTTATAAAGGCCTCATAGATGATGGTCGGTGGATGGCCTCCTTTAGCAGTAGGGATGAAAACGGTCAGGAAAACACATTAATTATTTTTATTTTCATATTTATTTTATCAGACCAGAACAAAAACGGAAAAGACGCAAGGAAAACGATCGGGAAAATACCGGGAACACAAAACGATCAGAAAGATAGCGAAAATGTGTCGGTATCGACCGAAAACCGGTAATTCAAATCGAGAATATCAGAAAATGTAGTCCATTTAAGTAAGACTGATACGTATGATGAGCACGGGGTATATTGATTAGTTCAGTAAATATATCATATATAGTAGAGGTATAAGGTGAGCGCGTTTAGTGTATTTCCTTCATTGACTCCAGTACCTTATCGCGATGACATTATATAAAAGTGTGGTGTGGCGCGATAACAGAACAAAAGGTGTAACGTGTATATTACTAAGGTGTGCTGGTTAAGGCATTACCTTCGGCTTATATGATGTGTGACATGAAAGAAATAACGGCCAACCCAAAATATCGGAATTAATTTATAGCGCCAAGTGAACTAATAGCGCTACAAGACAATTAATTATTTTAGCATTGTTCTGGAAACCAAATGTACATGGAGAATTTACTGTAACTAGGACATGTCAGGGGTGAATTATGGCCCAAGTTTCATAGACATGCAATGAGCCAATAATTTTAAATAATTAAAATAAGAAAAAAGATATTAATTTAATTATTACAAAAATACAGAGACTCACCCCAAGATGAGTTGTTGCCTTGGATTATTTGGAAGATAGATTCTCTATATTCACAACAATCTTTTAAGTGATTTTTATGTGTGGAAAAGTTATAATTTATGAATTGGACATGATATTTTGCTTTGGGGAGAACTTTAAGCTTATGCCCATATTTGATCTATTTTGCTGAATACCAATATGAAATACACCATAATAGAACAATGCTCTACATTTGCTGATTTGAGATATCTTTTATGATAGAAAGAGTATGTTTTTCGATTTTTCTTTCTTTTACTTTACTCGGGACGAGCAAAGGTTTAAGTGTGGGGGAACTGTTGGCACTTCCCAAGTGCCCTTTTTATATGTGAATATTACCCCAATTAGAGCATAATTGATACTAATTTAGGCCATTTACCTGTGATATTGCCTATATATTTGTATATGCGTTGTTTTGAAGCTTTATTACAGAAACAGGTAAAATTGGTGATTAATGCGATGATGGAGAGGACAGGAGTCCAGAACCGACGAAAAACACTGAAAAAGCCCAGTGCGCCGATCGGCGCAACCCATGAGCCGATCGGCACAGGAGTGTTTTGACCCACAGATGTGACCGAGGCCCATTCCACATGTTTATAGAAGTTTATCTGCGCAAGACACTTGAAGATATTTGTCTAATAATAATTATGGAACTTCAAGAAAATTTATGGAACTCCAAGATCTTAACGTGCAGTACAAGACTTTATCTCGAAGGAAAAGGCCCACATGGCAGCTGTGGAAGACAAAGGAACCAACTCGGGGAAGAAATCAGAGAAGACACGGCTTGCGCCGATCGGCACAATTCAGCGCCAATCGGCGCAACCGCCTTATTTGCTAGAAACCGAGTCCTTTACGAGTAGAACCCCTACAAATACTTGTAATCCCTCATCGCAGAAGGAAGAGGCAACAGAGGGACACCAGATCCGTGAGTTAGAGCCACCGGGGCTTGCCCCGTTAGAATAGATCTCTAGTTGAGTTTCAAGAACCATTGGAGTCAGGAGTTGATCCGTCAAGGTAGGCCATCTCGATGGGGATGAATCTTACTCTATGTATCTCAAGGATGATTGAATATGTTGATAATGGTTTTGGTGATTTCTCTATCTTGATTCTATAATCATGCATGTGCTTATTCCAATTGCTTAGTTCTAGGCTATGTAAGTAGATATTATCTTAATCGTGTTGATTAGAATAGTATTCGGACATTGTATTGATTATGGTTGCTTGATGATGCCAGTAGTGTGGTTTAGCGGTGACAGCACTAAGCCTGCGCAGCACTATTGGATAGTTGAGTAGGGTAAGATACTCGCGCGATTAAGGGTTTTCTCCCCGCTGCGATAAATAGGGAGCCGCTCGGAAAGCAGGGTGGTCTTACTCATTATAGGTTTTCATTGATCTTTGTAATTACCCTTTATGATGCTATTCAATTAGTCTTTCTGGTTACGATCTCACTAGTAGATATCTGGCTACTCACTTACCGGCATAGGTTTACAAGATCTGGAACACTTTGGCTTAGATTCACTGGTGTGTCGATCGGCTCAACTCCTGCACCGATCGGCGCAACAACTTTGGCTTAGTTTCACCAGCGTGCCGATCGGCGCAACGACAAATTTACTGTCTGGCGCACCTTTGCGCTGGCCAGTCTCCCCCTCCTGCAATATGACCTTGACAGTAGTCTTGACTAGATCTTTTACTGTTAACTTTGTTTAATAAATCCCTAAGGTTCCAGTGGATTCGATAAACCTTGGAATACTCAATTCAAGGGAAAAAGTGCTACAATCGTACACCGTCCTCTTGTGGTATATAAGTGGGTGCGTAGATACGATCAACACTGACCAACTTAGTGGTGTACAACAACGGCGACCGTATAGAGCCTCGAACGGTGCCATCTTGATGCTTTCTTGGTAACTATTGTTGTATGCAAATTCTGCCAAGGGTAGGCACTCATACCACTTTTTGTTGTGATTCAATACGTATGCCCTCAACATGTCTTCCAATATTTGGTTAACCCTTTCGGTCTGACCGTTCGTTTGGGGGTGATATGCCGAACCTCGAATTAACTTGGTGCCCAACGACTTGTGTAGCTTTTCCCAAAAGCGTCCCACGAATTGAGACCCTCTGTCAGATACTATTGTCTTGGGCACTCTGTGTAAGCATAGGATCCGATCTATATATAATTATGCATACCTCTCAGTTGTGTACCATGTCGATACGGGGATGAAGTGTGCCGGTGCATTTGTCAACCCAAACGACATCACTAAATACTCATACAGTACGTACCAAGTAGAGAACGCCATCTTGGGAATATCTTCGGCACGGATTTTAATTTGATGGTATCCAGACCGAAGATCGATCTTGGAGAAAACCTTAGCTCCTATTAACTGATCAAAGAGAATGTCAATGCGGGGCAGCGGATACTTGTTCTTGATAGTCACAACATTGAGGGGTCGGTAATCCACACATAGCTTCAAAGTCTCATCCTTCTTTTTCACGAACAGTGCCGGACAACCCCAAGGTGAAGAACTTGGTCGGAAAAATCCCTTATCCTTCATCCTTCAGCTGCTCCTTAAACTCAGCTATTTCCTTGGGTGCCTTTTTATACGGCCTTTTGGATATAGGTGTCGTCCCTGGCTGTAGCTCAATCTTGAACTCGACATCCCGATCAGGAGGGAGTCCAAGAAGATCATCAAGGAATACGTCCTAAAATTCCCTAATCACGGGAATATCATTTATCTGCACGGCCGTGGTGTGGTGAATGCTTGGTGTGGTCAGTTGGGGAGGTAGTACATGAAAGCTTACGCTACCATGGGTAGGAGAGTTTAGGTGTATGGTGTAGGCGTCTATGTTCAACACAGCCTTATGTTGCCTCATCCAAGGCATGCCCAAAATGATGTCAATGTTGCACCCCTCCAAGACCATGCACTTGGTAGAGTAGACTTTTGCTCCTAGGGTTATTAGGAGTTTCTCAATTTCATAGAGAGCAGGGGTTTGCCCATCGGCTGATCTAATGGTGTATCGTGATTTCATAAGGGTACGAGGCAGCCGATACTTATCAATGAAGAACCCACTAAAAAAGCAATGTGATGCCCCCGAATCAAATAGAACTAGTGCGGGGTGGTCTCGAATAGAGAACGTACCAGCGAGGATGGGGTTGTTCTCCGGAATCTCCTCCAGGGTGGTGTTGCTCACGCGGCCAGTGTGGACTGGTCCCCTGTTGTTGCAGTTGTTGTTGTTGTTGTTGTTGCTACTATTGTTGTTCCTTTTCGGGTTCGGGCCAGTGCTTTTCTTGGGATGCGGGCACTCCCTCGAGAAGTGCCCAAGACGACCGTAGTTGTAATAGGAAAAAGGTCCGGTCTGAGCGTTCTGCTATTGTGGCGGGCAGTACCCACCTTGGCCTTGCTGCTGATGTGGTGCCTGGGGTTGCTGCTGTGCTGGCTGAGGTGGACGCGAAGACGGTGTCGTCACGGGGGTGGAACGGTACCTCTGTCCTGATGGGTCTGTGTACACCATGCGAAACTTTTGCGGGGGTCCACTGGATGGCCTCATAGCACTCGCGGACCTCTTCCGCTCTGCCATCACCTTACGATACCCATCCTCTGCGACGATAGCGTTGTTGACGAACTCAGAGAATGTGCCGCCCCTGTTAAGGTTGAGGCGGTCCTGCAGCTCTGCACTTAGCCCCTCCAAGAAATGGTCCTTACGCTTGGCGGGGGTGTCAACTTGTTCCAGGGCGTACAGTGCCAACCGGTTGAACTCCTCGTAGTACTCCTCGACGCTGCGGCTGCCTTGCTTCAGTGCGGTGAACTCTCGTGCCTTCCTGCGGATGAGCCTCGCAGGAATATAGTGGGCCCGGAACACCGTCTTGAAGTCGTCCCAAGCGATCTGCTATTCCGCACCAACAGAGGTGACATGGTTAGCCCACCATGCCCCAGCTGCGCCATGCAGCTGCTGTGCTGCAAACAATGTCTTTTGCACTGGCGTGCAGTTAAGGAGTCCAAATTTGGACTCGAGCATGCAAAGAAAATTCTTCGCTTCCATGGGCTCAGTGGTCGAGCTGAACGTAGGTGGCCTCGTGGCAAGGAAGTCAGCGTAGGTGTTGTTCTGTGGTGCACCGTTGTTGTTGCCCCTAGCATTCCGGCCTGCTAGGTTCTGCTGTGCCAACTCCCGCATGAATTCCGCCTGTTGCTGCTGGCTTTCCATCATGGTGGTAAAGAACTGCGCCATCATCTGCATGGGGTTGGGTGGTGGCAGTGGTGGTGGAGTCCCCTGCGGAGAGTCATTCCCCCTAGCCCCGGAACCTTCGGGCTGTTCACTATGTAGCTCGTTGGTGCTGCGGGTGCGCACCATTCTGAAATGCAAGAATAAGCATCCCAATTAGTCTCTTATCCAACATGATCATTACAGGATACCAAATCAAATAACATAGCAACACAGGGCAGCAATATGGCAGACAGCAAAATTCTGATAAAAGCTAGCATTTCTAGGTTAACACAGGTCTTAACACAAGTCAACAGTTCCGTACTACATAAACTTGAAATATGTGGCCATCGAGTAACCAAAAGCTATTCGTGCGGGTGATCCCCAAAATACAACAACCACGCATGGATCGTCAAAGCTACCCATCTATCCTGCCCTACATGTACGGCCTAGTCATGTCTACTACGAATACTAAGCCCTGCCTCCGACGGTGCCAGAGGGTCCCGGACGGTCTTCGTCTGTCGGAGCGGGTGGCTCGTAGTCCATGTCAGACTCCTCGCCCATGTCCTCCTCGGGGTCCTCCTCTGCGGGTGCTGCCGATGGCGCAGCAATCACGTCCACGTGAGCCTGGAGGTCCCAGTTCTCGTGAGCCAGGGTCTCAAGGTCCTCTGCCATAAGGTTCATCTCTTGCTGGGCACTTGCCAACTGCTGCTGCAGGTGCTCATTGTGGTTGGCACGCTGCTGCATGATCAAGACCCGTCTGTCTACCTCCTACGCGAGAGTGTCGCGCTGTCCAGTGACCTCGGTCATGCAAGTCTCACTCGCCTCAAGAGCAGCTGTCAGCCGTTGAATCTCTCTCTGCTATGCATTGACCTGTGCCTGCAGGTCGTTCCTCTGCACCCAAACCTACTCAGAGCCCGCTAGTAAGATCCTGCTGCGGCTGCTAGACTCCTCATCCAAGTTGAGGAGGTACTCAGAGTAGTGAGATACGCAGTGGTATCCCGCGTGGTACTCCGGGTAGTCGTCGCGGGAGACACGTCTCATGCACCTCTGCCATACCGGGTCAGCCTTGTGCCAAATAGGGATCATCTCGAACGGAGTCCCCGAGAGCGCTGCTATGTTGCGCCCATAGAAGTGAATGAGAGCCCTGTGGGCGACTCTCTCCAAGCCTTCCCTGAGGCTCCCAGACGTGACTGTGCTCTTCATCCCCGCCAAGTCGGGGTTGCGCGGGTGTGGAGAGACGCTGATATGCACCTCTACCAAAGTCACACCGTGGCGGCGGGTCTCATGCCCATAGTAGGAAGGCTGCTCCTCATAGCCCAAAGTGCGCAACATCTCCCACAAGAGGGTGGGAAAGCCGCGGTGGTGTAGACCGGTGGTATAACGCCACCCGTCGTGCTGGAACACCTCGAACCCGTGCTCGTCCATCTAGAACACAAACCCAAATGGTGAGTAATCGTTCCAAACGCAGAGAGTGCAAGTCAACAATGAAATAATATGGTGCGATGAGTGATATATGAAAGTTAACCAACGTAATCGGTTACATATTCTAGGGTGGATTCGGCTACTCAACTAAAAGGGTACGTTCTGTCCTAGGGTACAGCAGCCACTAAACCGAACTTTTAGGCAATCTTACTCACAGATTTTGGACAGCAATTAAATACCAAAGTGGTAGAGTTTTTCCACACCTTTCTAACAAGTACTTACTCAACTTCATCTAATGAGGGGATCAGGAGTTATGAACCTTCTAAGTGGAAAATCAGAATCTGAAAAAATGGTTTTGAACAGCACGGAATTCATACTGTAAATGGTCCTGAAATCTAGAGTCCTAAGACTTTAATTTCTGGAGAAACTTACCCACATTATAGAGAATTTTAATACCTTTCTAATGCATTTTATACTCCTCCATCCAATTCTTGAAACTTGAGATATTAAAATTTTACACTACCCGTCGAATTTCTGAACCGGTTTTCTGGACAGAACTGGATTACTCTAAAGATTTGCTCTTGGCTCTACCTTTCAGGTCTCAAACCCGAAACCTTAAACTACCAAAGGTGTAGTACTTTTTGTAACCTTTCCAGAAAGTGCTCGTACAACCCTAGGGGTGATCTGAGCAAAGAGTTATGAATTTTCTAAGATAGATTATGAATCTGGATTTCAGATTGACCTCAAACCGACATGCTGACTCGGACGGCCAAAATGGTATTGTCCGATAATCTTTAGTCAAAATTTCTTACTGAATGTACAGAGAGTTCCTTCACGAGCATAATTTTGACCTTAGAGTGGAGAAATATAAATTCTTATGTGAATGACATGCAAGCCGAAATTTCAGGTTTCATGATTACTTGATGCTCCATTATTTTTCATGAATGCATATGCTTTCGGCCTATATGTCCTTACAAAATAAAATTTGGCCATGAATAGGACCATACATTTAGTCGGTGGCAGACGATCTCTCAAGTTAGTCGTATGCTACATGTTTTCTTACTTGATTCGCGGTTAGTGTACCTGCAGAAAATGGATTGCAGAAACATTACATCAAATAGAAAAGAAACAAGCCAAAAATAATCCCTTATTATTGTCCTAGGGTAGGACACTAATGTTTTCTGTAATCAGCCCGCATTCACACCTTTGTGCTAGCTTCCCATGTTACTGTCCACAGGGCGGGACACATACCTGCGTTGACGATGCCGTAAATGCAGTATTTAAACAAACAACCTCCTACAGTTAGCTTTGCCACCTGGATCATAACTAATAATAACCTATTGGGCATGTCCTCACATGTTCGTTACGAGGTTTTCAAAAATATGTCTTTGAATGTTGTACTATTCCCGAGACAGCTCTGATACCACGCTATCACGAAACCGTCTTACCACGGAGACGGCTCCGCTCCAGGATCTCCCTCGGGTGGCGACATGCGTTGTGGCGCCTAACAGTACAACACATGACAGAAGAGTATAGTTGCAACAAGAACATAGGCAGAGTACAGCGTTTTTACATAAATCCAAATTTATATTACAACCTAGAGTTTAACAAATAAAAATGCGGAAGCGAAATTGTTCAACAGTGATTTAAATAGTTTGACGGAATAAATAAGATACAATCGCCCTCTCACGATGACATACAGTGAACGATCCGGCCATGATAGGTGTGTTGCCCGAACACCGTACTGGCAATCAATGGACTACTCCTCGTCGTCGTTCGTGCACAGCTCCCACTCAATGTTCCAGCAGTCGGGACGCTGGCCTTCCTAGTGGAACCTCCCACCATAGTGACAGTCTCCGCCCTGGTCATCTGAAAACCACATAGAGCTACGCCCTGAGTAACTAATTTACTCAGCAAGACTGACCCATCAACATGGCCGACTACAGCCGACACCTAGACAATGCAAAGGCTGGGGATAGGGTTTGTTTTTGCCAGAAAACCAGCCTAAAAGTGGATCCTTATTTTTCAAGTTTTAGCATCAAGTTAAGTTGCCTTGCGGAATCATAAATTTAGTTTGCACTAAAGCTATAACAATCAAGGTTGCATTGCAATCTTAATAATTCCAGATAGCAATATTAAACTCACTCCTCATCTTAATGGCTTCCGACACTATTCTGGAGCAGCGATCAAGTGGTACTTGTTCCTGTGAGGGGCAGCGACTCGAATCCATTTACATCCTGCAAGAGAAACCTGCTTGCACGACCCATATGCTCTTTCTGGAAGCCGCATGGAGCAACCTTTCGCTTACAGTACCGCAGGGTCTTCCGGGTCCAGACTCCCCCGAGAAGGGTCCCCCAATGCGATGCACCCTGTGCCGCCATCCGTGGTGGATTGCTCCCTCCTCTCAGCCCAGTTCCACTAAAAAAGAGAGAAGACTATCTTCCGACCAGGCAGTAGTCATTGCTACATCAGTTTACTGGGCCCATATCTCCAGCATGCAAACCGTACGTTTATTCTTGACCTCATAGGACCGGACACGAGGCGTAGCCTTAGGTGACTCGGACGGGGCTACCTCCTTGAAGACCAGCTATCCTTCCCTTTCCACCTAGTTGCCCATCCGGTCTTCATTGTGATTCCATCCACATTTTTCTTCATCCGACAGCATTTCCCCGGTGATAATGTTTCCCGTCTACATGCGGTCTCCATACCACTCGATGAGTAGTCGTCCTAAATTAAGCAGGGCGACTATCGTCCTACAGCTATCATCAGGTAAAAGGGGGGAGGGGGGACGGCCTATTGCAGTTCTAGGTTTTCAAACAACTCCTGTAAACCTAATTCACAGAGAAGCCTACATTCCTAACTAGTGATAAAATAAAAAGGTTAAACGGGTGGGATGCACCGGGGCTTGCCTGGGTTTTGCTCAGAGTCAGTTGAGACACCACCGAGTTCTTCTGGCTCCTGCTCCGGTCCAGCCTCCACATGGTTTACCTCGGTATCTACATGATGCAAATGTGTTGTTGTGTATGAGAGAAGATTCATGGCAGTCCATTTAAGTAAGACTGACAGGTATGATGAGCACGGGGTATGTTGATTAGTTCAGTAAATATATCATATATAGTAGAGGCATAAGGTGAGCGCGTTTAGTGTATTTCCTTCATGGACTCCAGTACCTTATCGCGATAACATTGTATAAAAGTGTGGTGTGGCGCGATAACAGGACAAAAGGTGTAACGTGTACATTACTAAGGTGTGCTGGTTAAGGCATTACCTTCGGCTTATATGATGTTTGACATGAAAGAAATAACGGCCAACCCAAAATATCGGAATTAATTTATAGCGCCAAGAGAATTAATAGAGCTACAAGACAATTAATTATTTTAGCATTGTTCTAGACATGCAATGATCCAATAATTTTAAATAATTAAAATAAGGAAAAAGGTATTAATTTAATTATGACAAAAATACAGAGACTCACCCCAAGACATTTTTCAGGGAGACTAAAAACTGAAAAACATAATTGGTGGTCAAGTTTCAAGATTTTATCAGCTCCCAATAATTAGTTATGAATTTATAAGTATTTTTCACAATTATTTTAATCCTGACAATAATATTAACATGCAACATTGTTTAGCATCTTTCTACAGTAGTATGTGTCTAGGGGAATTCATAGAAATTTAGTTTGCTCAAAAATCCCTAGTAGTGAATTAGTTTTGCATTTTACAAATTTACTAGTAATTTCTAGGATTAATAAACAAAAGGAAAAACATAAATTGCCCCGGCCAATCAGATCCGGGCCACACGGGGGGGGGCGTGAAAGGGCCAGATCAGGGGCGCAACCGCACCGGATCCGGGTCCGTGTGGCCCGCGGTGGGGCACCGCCGGCGCCAAACGGAGCCGCCGGAGCGGGGTCCACGGCGACCGCGTGCGACGGGAGCCACACCACCGGGAAGCGAGCGAGAAGGGGAACTCGAGAGCGGGGTCGATGGGAGATGGAGCTCACCGGAGCGGCCGGCGGCGAGCAGCGGAGGTGGGGAAGGGGTCGCCGGACCTCGATTTCTTGCGGGCAAATGAAGACGTCATGATGGCCGGCGAGGGGTGGAATCGGGGGAGGAGACCGAGGCGAAGCCGATGAGCTGGCAGATTCGCACCGAAACGGACCAGAGTGGCGGCGCGGCGAGCTCCGGCCGATGGCAATGGTGGCGGCGGCGGCTGGTTTTGGTGAGGAAAAAGAGGGAGGCGCAGGGCCGAAATGGGAAGGGAGGAAATGGAAATGGGGTGCGGCCTCGTGTTTGGGGTGAGGCCGACCGCCGGCGTACGACTGCCACGCGGCGGCGAGGCGCCGGGCGCCCGGGCCCCCGTGGGAGGTGGATGAGAGAATGGTGGCTGACGCGTGGGACCCGTTCCCCTTTTCTTTTTTGTTGGTTTTTGAAATAGTATTGCCTTAATAATTTCATAGATTTAAAAATACAAACCTCATGGAAAATCTAAAAATATGTGCGTATTCATCGTGATGTACTCTATTTTACAAAAATGATAGTATTCAATGGTTGTTACATAAATTTGAATGAGAAATTTTTAAAGAGGGGTAGTTTTGGACCTTTTAGGCATTTATTTGGACCACTAAAGTAAAGGATAAAATTCTGAGAAATTGCTCCAAAATCTAATTTGTCCCCCTCTATGACATATATTTTTGTTTGGTGTGGGCCATGTGGTAAACTTTTGACTTGTAGTTCAAATGACGTTCACATTTGCTCGAATTTAATTTGAATTGGCTCAAATTTTAGTTCAAGTTTTTGGATCTACGTGCTCATGCTTGTGTGGAGAGATGCTAAGGTATCAGGGTTAGTTTTCTCGTTTCAGTCTCTTTAGGTCTTGGTAGTAGGGTTAGGGTTAGTTTTCTTGTTTCAACGTCAATGGCGATGGCGAGAGCTTTTGGAGTAGATACCATCCGGCTTCGGTCACCATGGGTGGGAAGAGCAAGGGCGGCGTCTCCAGTGCAGGGATGCGTGCGGGGCGTCGGAGCCATGTTGTTCTTCGTCTCCTCAGGGCTGGGCGTCGAGGCGGTGTTCCGCGCCTCTGAGTCCGGGGCCGTCGCGAGCATGTGGGCTTTCACGGCGCGGTGGGCTAGGCTGGCCCTGGCCATCTCGATGGGGGCCCGCTACCTGTTCGATGTTATCTCACTCCTGTTCTTTGCCGCGGGCGTATGTCCTGGGCGCGTTGCTGAAGCGGCGGCGGCGGCGCGACCATAGGAATAAATCTTCTAGCTCCCTTTGTGTCGGTGACGCTTCTTCTCCGGTGACAACGATGAGCTCGTGGAGCTGGGGCCTCTCTGGGGCCCTAAACAAGAGAAGTTGACCCAAAGAGGCAGTGGTGAGGATTCATCTCTGTTCTTTTTGGGCCTTTGTTTCGTTGGTACCTCTCAACGCGTGGAGACACAAAGGGATTACGACGCTCCTCGTCGTGCTTCGGATTCAGTTTGAATCTAAGGACCTCTTGAAGGATGCGGTTCTTTTAGCTGCGTATAGATGTAGATTTGGTCGTGTGTCATGTGTGGTGTGTGTTTGATCTTTATTTGCACGAAGATACTACATTTGTACTCAGTTTTGTGAGGTTAAAAAAAAAAACATCACCGCCTTCTACAACGAACCAGTCACAAAGGATTCAAGATGATGGACCATCATGACAAGACAAGTCAATAAAAGAAAAGGAATCTCTCTCTCTTGCTCTTTGGTTCACCGTGGTTTCGCATGCAAGATGTTGTTTCCTCTCTCTTCTCGACTTGCGTACTTACGGGTGTGAGGCAAGCAAAGGAGAATGGAGGAAGGGTCCCCATCCTTGCATGCGCAAGCAGCAGAGGCAAGCATTGCCCAAGGAGGGGCATTGGCGCAGCTGGCGCACGCGGACCAAGACACTTTACTCTATTCTTTACTCTTTAACTGTAATATTAACTCTATTTACTGCACACTTATGGACTGCCCCTTCTCAATCAAAGGGAGCGTCTGGGCAGGTAGGGAGGGTCTTTTTTCTCTCCCTTTGGCAGCAAGCCTGCTCATCTTCCTCCTCCAAAAAACTTCATGGCTCAAGAACGAGCTCTTGTTCCTAGATTTGTACACCCCACGAAATATACAAAAAATATAGACAAGCAGCATGTAAGGCTATTAGCCTTCGGGCGGTTCGAACCTGGGTAAAAATCTCTACGTTTTTATTCGCTCTTATTCGAGTATTTTTTTGGAGATTACGACGTGTTCATCCCTAACCGAACCATCAAGGGGTGGTTTGGCTAAACCCCATATGTGAGGTGTACACTCATCCATAATGTTGAATTATCCATATTTTTCTTTATATAAGTAGGCAAGAGGATGTGAATACTAATAAAACAATTATGAGTAAAACTTGTAACATCTGAAGCTATTATTAATGTATATGTTGATATGATTTGTTTGATTAGAGAAGTCGTGCACTGGTGCTTTCTACTACATAAGATTCATGAAAGATGTGAGTGAAAGGATAAAATATATTAAAATAAAATAACTTTACTCACAAATAAAACCCACAAAGGGATATACAATTTAATGATTAATGATTTCATGTCTAGATTTCTCATAACAAAGCTTTCGTCGACTCTATTTTACTTTACTATAAAAAAAGCTTTGTTTAACTTTTGCTTCTTTTTTTGTTGATACTTCTAAAACAAAATCTTATTCTTTTTTAAAAGATTTCTCTCATTTGTTCATATCAAGAATTGCACCTAGCAATGTGAAGGAAACTTTTTTTTTCCTTTTTTATACTTCAAAATAAAATATTTATGCTATTTTAAAAATTGCTCTCATTTGTTCGTGTAAACAAGTGCAGCTAGAAATGTAAAACACTTTTATTGTATAAGTGTTGCATCGCTACATCTCTTACATAACATGTTAATTTTTTAAACAAATTTTACACTATTTGTAAACATTACTCCTATTTATCCATATGTACTTGCATTATATCTGCATACACATACAAAATATGTACAATAATTTTACATTACAAAAGAGGGGGCACATGATCATATATTTAAATGATGTAATTGGATAGTGCAAGGCCGGAAAAAATTATGATCATGAAGATTTTATTTTCAAAAATTATTCCTATTTCCTACAATTGTAGCTATCATGTATATTTTTTTTAAAAAAAAGGTGACTTTGTTTCAAAATATTACTCTCAATTGTTTATATCAACATTGCTAGCTAGCAGTATAAATAAAAGTTTATTAATTACAACAAAACATCAAATACATTTTTAAAATTGAAAGGACAAATATGTTAAAAATGTGTTATTATTAATGGTGCAAGGACTTAAAATAAATTACAATTCATGAGGGATGTAGATGCACGACTTCAGACAAATGGTAAAAGGACTGGTAATGAAATTGTGGTTGGTGAAGGATCCAGATGAAAATAAGAATGGTAGGAGGATCGAAAACCAATAGGAAGTTTCAGAAGGATCTAGATAAAGGAAAGGTGAGAGAATTAGGAACTAATAGAATATTTTAAGAAGGGTCTAGATGTAAGACGCTCCAGCTCATATCCAACGCCCTGTATTTTCCAGAGGGGATATCCGATGTTTGTTGTTTCATAGATGACATGGTCTGGCTCGTTTGCAAGAAAACGCATGCATTTTAGAAGTATAGAGATACATTGATACACAGTTCGCCTGAGTCACGGTGTTGTCTAAATTTCTACATATATGCCATTTGCGAGCAAAGAGCAAGCATAAAAAAGTAGTTGCTTCTAAGAAAAAAAATTGGTACATTAAAAATATCAGGGATCATTGATAAACATAGGATTTCAAAAAATATCGATAATTTTGGTTAACAAAATAAATTATTTCAAAATTATTTACATAATTTTAGAAGAACTCACTTTCAATCTATAAGTATCATAGTTGCATATATAATGAAAGTTATTTTTGTTAAATAAATAAAGTCGATGATAAAATTTCAGCGATAATAATTATATAGAACATCACTGATAAATGCAATATTTTGGATATTTCGATGAAATTTCACTATCTTTTTCCTAGAGTAGCTAAGCTAATGAAACTCACGAGGAAGCTCAAGTTCATGACGTGGACATATGGTTGTACGACTAGGTCATCGGCATGCTTCTGGGACTGCACAAACCTGACGTTATTTGCTTCCAAGTAAAGTTCAGAAAAGGTAGCATATTATATGGCCGCGGGTTTTCAAATACGAAGGCTGGGACTGCACAAACCTGACGTCATCTATTCGCTGCTTCCATAGTTCTCGTCTCCTGGAAATCATGCCAATAAACATGGACGAAGTTTCCAAAAAAAAAAAATGGACGATTAGACTATGCGAACGCACAACTTAGAACACAAATTCTGCAGACTAGCAAGAGCGCTAGTATTACTTGATAGTTCACATTCATAGCGATCACAAATCAAATCAGAGGACCTCAAGGCTGAAGAGCCCTGCAGCTGCAGGACAGAACATCGAAGCTGAAGTGCAGAACCGGCTAGTTCTGCTTCGGGGACATGGTGAGCAGCAGGCCGAAGCGGTGGCTGGGGAGGACTGGCAGATTCAGATTATTCCGGGCGTCGTCGTAGTACGTGACTCCGTGGATAGGTTCCACGCCCACCAACTGGATGCTGTCCAGTGTGAAATCCGTCAGCTTGCACAGGAACCTGTCCGGCCTCTTCCTCTCCGGCTTGCGACCGTAGAGCATCCGATTCGCTACCGGGTCGTACGTCCACCCGGAGCCGGCATCGCCCCTCCGCAGAGCGCACCAGGCGTCCACCATCCCGCGCGCCCCTCGATTGGGAACGGCCCGTCCAGGTCTTCGTCCCAGTTCATGTCGCCGCCGAATACGGAGCTCCGATTCCAGCACTCGTCAAGGGTGTGGAGGAAGAGGCTGGCCTTCTCGTGGCGGTCTATGGAACGCACGTCAGAGGGCGTCGGGCTCGCAAGACGGCACGTCGACACGAGTAGATAAGGGAGATAGCGTCCTGGAACCTCTGCGTTATGGATTTGCACAGCAGCACTCGTCAAGCCTCGGGGCGCTTTGTGCGTGTCCGGAAGCCAGGGCTCGGGTATGCCCCAGAATACTTCGTGCTCCTCCTTGCATAGCTATTACATGCAAATGCATACATGAAAGTAAAGTTCAGAATAGATACTAGTACTATTGTAAAAGATCACACAATTTGCTCAATGTAGTTAGTATCTCTCGATCTTTAATCCAAATTTCAAAGACAATCTCCAGGACTATTTAGCATCCTTAAACGTACTAGTAGGCAGAAATGGTTCGCATTCCCATCATCACGAGA
This sequence comes from Eleusine indica, assembly GCA_030378355.1. NCBI lineage: Eukaryota > Viridiplantae > Streptophyta > Magnoliopsida > Poales > Poaceae > Eleusine > Eleusine indica. Next base: position 36,998,052 of record CM059500.1, read on the forward strand.
CCGTTCATATTCGGACGAGCGCCTCTTGTACTGGCTCCACCATGCCGCCTTCTGGAAGATGCTGTTGATGTACGTGGTTACTTCCTGCACGGCCCACCAATTAGCTACCAAATAATTGTTCGCCTACCCGGCATGAAGTTCATGAAAGCCGTTTTTTCAAAAAAAAAAAATCATGATAGCCAGGCTGGGCGCTCGATCGAGGATATAGAAATTAAAGAAGCGAATAGAAGAGGATCACCTGCAAGAAGATGATGTCCGGGTCTTGCTGCTGGATGATGCCGCAGATGGACCGTATCCTTCGGTAGACCGCGACCTGCTCGCAGGACCAGACGTTGTACGTCAACAACTTGACCTGGGCCGTCTTGGTTGAGGATGCCATGGTGCTCAGTCTGGGTCGACTACGCTAGCTGCGCTGTATATATCGCTCAAGTCGAAGCGATGAAGGATGAAGAATGTGTACTTCGGGGACACCAACCGATGGATCTCAGTGAAGGTATAGTAACACATTTTCCAACTTCCAAGGAATATGTTGCGGTAGCTGACTAGCTGTGCCTCTCGTTTCACCTCCTGGAATTTATAAGGAGTTGGCCAACCCTAGTTTCAATTGGACCATGCTTTTGCATGCCTCCCCTCCCCCTGCCCCACCTGCTTTTGCATGCTGCAGCGTCGCGACTTGATTTGGCCACGCACTGGGAATGTCGATCCGAACATTTTTTTTTTCACGACTGTAAACTCCGCCACATCATTATCATTGTGGCACCATATTTACTTCGTACAGCCAGTAAACATAAAAAAAAATAGAAAAATAAGAAAAGAATCTCATTCTCTCATTTATTTTCATATACCACTAATTACTTTCACCTTTAGAGTCTCATTCTCTCATTTATTTTCTTGTAGTCTGTGTTATAGTCACTTGGGAGTGGGTTCATAATCTACAACCTGCTTTCTCTCTCTATTCTCTTCTCTATAGTGCTTCCAACTCAGCACAAATCTTATGTGGCAAATCATTTTCTCATGTAGCTTGCTTACATCATCCCATTCCACTTGCTCTATGGTGAAACATAATGATATTTCTCGGTGCAGAGGCACTACAAGAAAATCAGCTGGTCGGTGACAAAAATTTGGTGATATGATGGTTAATTTCGTCATAATTTAGTGACAAAGTTTCGTCATTAATAAAGTATATCTATTTTTTATTCCGTCAACATCAAGATTTTGTAAGCAAATGATCTATTGCTTGAATTATTCGTCATAGTTGAGTGACAGATTTTTGTCATTAATAAGGTATATCTATTTTACATTCCAATCAACATCAAGGTTTTGTAAGCAAATAATCTATACTTGATTTCCAAGAGCTTTGCTTCGATTATTGATCAATCTATTACTTCAGTTATTCTTGTCGAGAGACTGTCGTGTTATACTTGAGCTAGTCCATTATTAAATCTGCCTGAATTCGATTGATCAATATTCCTGTTTAGTTGGTTAATATATATAAGCAATCAGATTATTGTGCTGGTACCGTTAGAGATTGGGCACAATCATGCATCGGCTAGTGCATCGCTGATAGCATTTCAAACTCATCATGGAACAATAAAGTTTTAGATTTCTCTAACTGAAATTTCACTACAATTATTTTCAAGCGCATCATGGCACAGTATAATTAAAGTACCAGATTTTTTTTCATTTATATAAATTTAAGTAAATATTTAAATGGAAGGCTTAAAAACTGAAAATGTCACACGGAAAGCCACACATGTCATACTGACAACCATTTAAGGTTGATAAGATGTGTCTCCAAATCGATCTGCTCTATTGCGAGTATATATATCATTTTCTTCGATGAAACAAAATCATCAGGATCAATAATCCTACTTTTTATCGTCCATGATTTATTACTTTAAATGTATTAACGGCCTCAAATTTCAACATAAATTTCTTGAAGTAAATGATATAAAACATAGATAGTAAAAGATCATGAATATATTGAATAGTTCTAAAAATTAAATGACAAAACATTCAATATTAAGATAAAAATCTAAAGAAAAATTATATGTTTCAAAAAAGTCGAATCTATAATTAAAAAACTCTAATGCATGTACTATGTCAAATAAACTATAATATGTATGAAATATGTCCATACCTTATGGGATAAGATACCAATAACTAAAATTTTTATGTTTCAAATAAGCTGAGTTAGTTGTAATTAATCAATAACTCTAGGATGACCACGACAAGTTGTCCTTGTGAGCTCTAGCCTCAAAGCCACTTTTGAACGTGAGAAAATTTTGCATGTTTCAAAAGAATTTCAAGAGAAAAATAGAAGTTTGTTTTGCATATGCGGAGATCCTATAAACAGGCACAATCAACAAATTGCATAGTACATGCATTGTAGTTTTGTCTAATACATTTGTTCCAAATTAGGTACGAAAGATGGAGGGTTTTCTATCTAAGTACTTAATGGAGAAAGTAATTGTTGACACCGTTTTTTGACACGTGTCAGGCTTGGCTTCGAGAGGAAGAATTGGAGGAAGAGCCGTTCCACTGGGAGAATCCCGATCGGTTAAGAAGAGAGAAGTTGTCGATTTTGTCTGGTTACCGATTGGGAAGATGCCGATTATTTTAGGGAAGACAGATCGGGCTGCCGATTTAAGGAAAGGTTGCGTAAGAGTTTGAGTTTGATACCAGTACGATGCCAGCGGTCGTCTACGAGATTAAATCGGATCTGAAAAGAATATCTTAAGTTGTAAAAGAGTCTTTATTCTTAGGGAGTATATTTTTAGGAATAGTTTTGTTTTAGAGATAGAAAGTTGAGATTTTGTCGTAATCGACTGGGGAACCTGTAACAAGGGTATAAATAGCGATCCGAGGGGTCGAGAAAAGGGTGTGACACACCAAATACAAAAAACCCTTTACATTTTTCGCATCTACTTTTTTGTACTCGGCGACTTCGCTGCTTTTCTCTTTTCACGAGTTCTTCGAGCTTGCTCGATCGCATCAATCCGCTGCTTGCTGGTAAGTTCCGTTTTATCGAATACTTTCTAGGCTTTAACTTCGGGCGCATCGCTGTCGTTTTGTCTAGATTTATTCACAATTTATCGATATTAGATTAGATCGGCAGGTTTTTCTTGTTGTTTCTAAGCTTTTATCACCCTTTATCTGGTTTGGAACCGTTGCTATCGGCTAGGCTGGTTTTCCAATCCACAGCCGATTAAATACTGTTTCAGACGCCATCGTGTGATACCAGTTAGATTCATCTTTCGACAGATCTGATCGAGATTACACTCTCAGATAATCGACAGATTCACGTTTGCTGTTTGTCTCATATTCGTATCGGCTTCAAGGCTGTTACTTTCAAACAATCGGTACTCGTTACCGATTCTACCTGGTAATTTGACGTTTTGTTTTCTCCTTGTCAATTTACAGGTCAAATTGACTGGCACGCCTCGGACTCGGAATCTCAGTGTGTTAGCTCACGAGGACGTTTTTCGTGTCAACACACTTTTGGCACGCCCGGTGGGACCCGAAGATAAAGAATCATCATGACAGGAATTCCCAAACCCGCAGAGTTCAGCAATGACAACGTCATAAATGTAACTATGGAAGAGCTTAAGCCTGAACAGAAGAACGAGGTAGACGACTTCTTGCAAAGATGTACCACCCATGCTTTGAAGGCTTACAGCAAAAATAAAAGTGGAGAGGTCATAAGAAAGTCTGGTTTTGAGCTTCCACGTCATATCGTGATCCATGAAGACTCTGCTTCAATGAGCGAGATGGTCAATACTGCCGTGCATCATGCTTTGATCGCTCAATCTCCAGTCTTGCTCAATGCAGTGCACAATGCTCTTGTACATTCTATGAAGACGGGAGATGTGTATCAAGGAATCAGGGGACCCACTTACGGGTCGGTAACCTACACATCGGCTCCACAGCCGATTCCGCAGGGCGCTGTTAACTACAGTACCACCCCGCCGTCTGTGCCACCACTAACCGTGGCAGGACAACCCCCTGCAATGACCACAGCTGGTATGCCGATCGGTTCTGCTCCATCGGCTACTCAAGGAACGACCAATCTGCCGCTTGGATGGGATCCAATTACCCAGCTTGGAATGCCTCCAAATTTTGGTGCTGATCCTCAGGAAGAAACGTCACAAGTTCAACATGCCCCAAAATCCCCAACGGGGTATCTTGTTGGACAGCAGCCGCCATACATGGCTGATGCAAATTCTACTGCCCGGAGTTCACAACCGCCTCATTCACAACAGCCGGCAGGAAGTCAGTTACCACCTCTACAACCAAATCGGCAATTTGCAGTGCCGAATACTCAGGTGGCTCATCAGGGTGCAACACAGTATAATCCGTTGATGACATTCCAGCAATTTCAGCAATTGCAAGCTATGGGGCACCAACCACAGCATTATGATCATCGGCAGCATGTACCGCATATGGCCCAACTCAACAAGGGAATGGTTATGCAATCGGCCGATCAGAGGCAATCCACAGTTCAGCCAGATAGTTCTCCACAGCCTCAATCAGCAATGGTCCAACGACAGGACCAATAGGCTTACACGTCTACCCAGCCTCAAACTCAGACTATTGATCAAAAGGTAGACTGGGCTGTAAAGATCGCAGAAGTAATGCGGGAGCAGTTTGGGTTGAAGCCAAAGCAGCAAACTTACATGTACAGGACCCCGTACCCTCCTTCCTACGATCTTATCTCGTTTCCACATCGGTACAAGGTGCCAGATTTCACTAAGTTCACGGGGCAAGATGACACCTCAACTATTGAACATGTGAATCGGTATTTGATTCAATGTGGGGAAGCGGCTACTGTTGATGCTTTGCGTGTCCGCCTGTTCTCATCTTCTTTATCGGGATCGGCGTTCGCATGGTTCACTTCTCTTCCGACCAACTCTATAATAATATGGGCAGATTTGGAGCGGCAGTTCCATAAATACTTCTTTGCTGGCCTGCACGAGATGAAGTTGACTGATTTGACTCGTTTGAGACAGAGGAACGATGAATCGGTAGCTGGTTTTATTCAAAGGTTCAGGGAAATCAAGAATAAGTGTTATAGCTTAACCTTGAATGATGCTCAGTTGGCTGAGTTGGCGTTCCAGGGACTCCTGCCACATATCAAGGAGAAGTATGCTGCACAGGAGTTTGATAGCCTGAGCCAGATTGTGCATAGGACACAGGGGCAAGAATATAGGCCTTTTGAAGCAAGAAGAACTTTTCAGAAGAAGGTGGCCTTTTCCGATTGCTCTGACTCAGATGAAGAGCCCGAAGTTGGGCTTGCCGAATGGGTAAAGGGGAAGAAACCCATGTCTGTTCCTTTCGGGAAAGAAGAAGCGCAGAAATATGGCTTTGACAGATCAAAGGCCGATAAAATATTCGATTTGCTGTTGCGGGAAGGACGGATCAAGCTTTCTCCCTACCACTCTATCCCATCGGCTGAGGAATTAAAGAAGATCAAGTATTGCAAATGGCACAATGCCACTTCGCACCACACCAATGAGTGTAGAGTCTTCCTTTCCCAGATTCAGACAGCTATTGAGCAGAGAAGGCTAGAGTTTGATGCTCCCAAAAAGGATTCAAAGCAGATGAAGATAGATCAGCACCCATTTCCTGTAAGCATGGCCAGTATAGGGGGGAGCTCTTCACAGCCGAAGTTATTGACATCAGAATCGGCTAAAAGGGGAGGAGTTGTTGATCCCAAAGTACAAGCTACCAAAGAAGATCTAAAAGGGAAAGGATTACTGGAAGAGCCTGGCAGCTCTAAACCTCGAAGGACAGTCACCTCTCAGATGCTTCTGGACAAGTTTCAAAGGGAGAGAGATGAGGCTAGGCGGTGGGAAGAAGCGACACGCCGACATGAAGACCATTGGAGATGTCCTTTTTTTGTTTACTGCTGGGAAGAAGGACTGAAGCTGCCATCTTTGAGGACTTGTCTTGAATGCAATGGTTTCGGTCAGGGAAATCAGCCGTTTCAGAGACCCCAGGAGAGGAATCGTAGGAGGTACGATCGGCGTACGCTTGTGCATCAAAGACTAGGGGGCAGAATTACCGATTACCACCGACAGGGGAGGAGCCGATCTATCCATGATCGGTTAGGCAAAAGAATCGACACCACGGATTGGGTGGAAGAAGCAGATAACAGTTTGGTTCCCGATGAAGATATAATGTGCCGAGAGCCCGAGAGGCGTTGTAATCCTCATCCTGCCGATGTTAATCAGCCTCGGCATTTGGGTGTCAAGAATCCCAGGTGGTGTCCTGGAGGGCTCACCAAGTCTCAAAAAAGAAGGGTACAACGTCTCAGGCAATGGGAACAGAAACAAGAAATGGAAGAAATGTGTGCCTCGGAAGAAAAGAAAGTTAAGTCTCAGGTTTGGAGAGTCAAACCCAAGGATAAGGGCGAATCGGCAGCTGATGTTAGTATGGTGTTCATCTTGCCGATCGAGTTTAAAGCCTCTTTTAACACAGAGAGTGAACCCGCCTTGGAGGAAGAGATGGCCAAGCGAACCTTAGACCCTATGCCAGCTACCTTTGAGAAGCCTGAGGAAGGGAAATGGCAGCATTTAAAAGCTTTGTTCTTAAAGGGGCAAGTCAACGGCAGGCCGGTTACTAGACTATTGGTTGATGGCGGAGCCGCAGTTAATATCATGCCTTATGCTATGTTTCGGAAACTTGGCAAGGGTGAAGAGGACTTGATCAAGACCGATATGATGCTTAAAGATTTTGAAGGGAATGTATCGGCGACTCGGGGGGCACTATGTGTTGACCTTACAATCGGCAGCAAAACTTTGCCGACTACTTTCTTTGTGGTCAATGGTAAGGGGTCATATAATATGCTCTTGGGTCGTGATTGGATCCATGCTAATTGCTGCATCCCGTCAACTATGCATCAATGCCTCATCTAGTGGATTGGAGATACTGTTGAAGTGGTCGGTGCTGATTCATCTTTCAATGTGGCTGCTGCCGATTCTCAACAATGGAGCTGTGAAACGGTGACGTGCATATCGGGGAAGGTTTTGGACACCGATTTCTTAAAGGTATCTGATTTCGGGCTACAGCCGTTTCAAGCAGTCGGCTCTGACACCTCGTCTTAATGGATGAGTTTATTGAAGATGAAGGGAAGCTTGGGCACGGATTTACATCGATCGATGAGTTGGAGCAAATTGATCTTGGGGATGGAAGTAAACCGAGGCCGATTTATATTAGTGCCAGGTTAGATCCCGAATACAAGAAACAGTTAATTAAGTTGCTGAGGGAATTCAAGGAGTGTTTCGCATAGGAATATCATGAAATACCTGGATTGGACCGATCAATTGTCGAACATCGGTTACCGATCAAGCCAGGGTACAAGCCCCATCAGCAACATCCTCGTCGGTGCAAGCCTGAAATCCTTCCAGACATCAAGGCTGAGATTACTAGACTAATTGAAGCTAATTTCAGATTACTAGACTAATTGAAGCTAATTTCATCAGGCAGTGCCGATATCCCGAATGGATTTCAAATATAGTTCCTGTATACAAGAAGAATGGGAAACTTCGGGTATGCATTGATTTCAGAGATCTCAACAAGGCTACACCGATGGATGGGTATCCGATGCCAAGTGCTGATGTATTGGTAGATGCTGCGGCTGGACATAAAGTGATCAGTTTCATGGATGGAAACGCTAGATACAATCAGATTTTTATGGCCGCAGAGGATATTGCCAAGACAGCTTTTCGGTGCCCAGGTCATCTTGGTTTGTTTGAGTGGATTGTTATGACCTTTGGATTAAAGAATGTCGGGGCTACATATCAAAGAGCAATGAATTTTATATTCCGTAAGCTAATCGGTGAGACTGTTGAGATCTACATCGATGACGTGGTTGTAAAGTCAAGAGGCCATCTAGAGCATCTTGCCGATTTGCGCAAGATTTTGGAGTGTACCAAGAAACACGGTTTGAAGATGAATCCAAACAAATGCGCCTTCGGAGTATCAGCCAGGCAATTTCTCGGCTTTATGGTACATGAAAGGGGGATTGAAATTAGTCAGAAGACTATCGGAGCTATCAACAAGGTAGCTGCACCCACGAATAAAAAGGAGTTGCAATCTTTGATCGGCAAAATTAACTTCATCCGGAGATTTATATCAAATCTAGCAGGGAGGATTCAGCCATTCAGTCCATTGTTAAAGATAAAAGCCGATCAAGAATTCACATGGGGGGCAGAGCAACAGAAAGCACTGGAAAATATTAAGAGATATCTAATAAATCCGCCAGTGTTAGTGCCAGCCCAAAGGGATAAGCCGTTTAAATTATATTTATCAGCTGATGAACGAGCTATCGAATCGGCTCTAATACAGGAGTTTGAAGGGAAGGAACGCGTGATATACTTTGTAAGTCGTAGGCTCCTAGATGCTGAGACCAGGTATTCTCCAGTCGAAAGACTATGCCTTTACTTGTATTTTTCATGCACAAAGCTTAGGCATTATTTATAATCGGCCGAATGTGTGGTGGTATGCAAAAATGATGTTGTTAAGTATATGTTGTCCTTGCCGATTCTGAATGGGAGGATTGGAAAATGGATTTTAGCTTTATCAGAATTCGATCTGAGGTACGGATCGGCAAAAGCGGTCAAAGGACAGGTTATGGCCGATTTTGTTACCCAACACTGTGGTCCTGAAGTATTGGTACTAGATCCTATCCCATGGACTATGTTCTTTGATGGATCATCTTGCAGCAATGGAGCTGGAATCGGTATATTGCTTATATCGCCGAAAGGGCCCAGTTATGAGTTCTCGCTACCGATTGAGGCAGGGCCTACCAATAATCAGGCCGAATATCGTGCTGTCTTGAAGGGAATCTCACTTCTGAGGGAAATTAAGGCTCAAGCTGTTGAAATATTTGGAGATTCATTACTAGTGGTGAATCAGCTGCTGGGTTTGTATGAATGCAAAGATGATGTTCTGAGGGTTTATCATGAAGAATGTCTCTAGATGTTGCAAGAGTTTGAAAGTGTGGTAATAAAGCACGTGCCTAAGGCCTATAATGAGGAAGCAAATCGGTTGGCTCAGCATGCTTTGGGGTATATGCCGATTCACTCCATAAATATGATGAAGTTTGCCAATGATGACTGGCGGAAGGAGATTGCCGATTACCTAAACAACCCTTCTAAAAAGGTTAGTAGACGAGTCTGTTTTCAAGCCATCAAATATGTTTTATTGAATGATATGTTATACTATCGGACTTTGGATGGGGTACTGCTCAAATGTCTTGGGGAAGAAGAAGCCAAAAGTTTAATGGGAGAGATTCATGAAGGGGTATGCGGATCCCATCAATCGGCATTTGAAATGAAACATGCTGTGAGGAAGAATGTTTGTTTTTGGCCAACTGTTTCGGAAGATTGTTTTAAATATTATAAGGGTTGTTAGAGTTGTCAGAAATTCGGTAATGTTCAAAGGCCTCCAGCATCGGCTATGAACCCGATCATCAAGCCATGGCCGTTCAGTGGATGGGGAATTGATTTGATCGGTCAGATATATCCATCCTCAAGTAAGGGGCATACTTTTATATTAGTTGCTACCGATTATTTCACAAAGTGGGTGGAAGCAATTCCAATGAAAAAAGTAACATCGACAAATATGATTGAATTTGTGAGAGAGCATATTATTCACCGATTCGGGATTTCGCAAACCATTACTACCGATCAGGGCACTATGTTCACTTCAGGGGAGTTTGACGATTTTCCTACCAGTATGGAAATCAAAATACTAAATTCCTCACCGTACTATGCTCAAGCCAATGGCCAGGTGGAAGCGTCTAATAAGGGGATCATCAAGTTGATAAAGAGAAAAATTGAAGAACGGCCTCGCCGATGGCACACCACCCTCGCTGAATCGTTATGGGCATATCGTATGGCTTGCCATGGATCAACTAAAGTGTCTCCGTATGAATTGGTCTATGGACATGAAGCAGTTTTGTCATGGGAGTTGAAAGTTGGATCCAGACGTGTTTCATTGCAAGATGAGCTATCTGCTGATGAGTATTCAATGTTGATGAAAGACGAGCTGGAGGATTTGGCGGGACATCGATTGAGAGCATTGGCTAATATTGAAGCCAATAAGGCACGAGTGGCCCGGTGGTATGATAAGAAAGTCAAAACAAAGGAGTTCCAGGTAGGGGATCTGGTATGGAAGGTTATTTTACAGATCGGTACAAAGGATCGGCAGTTTGGCAAATGGTCGCCTACGTGGGAAGGACCGTTTCATGTGAATCGATGTGCTCCTGGCAATGCGTACGTTTTGAAATCTCTAGAGGGGGAAGAGTTTGGCAGAGCATTAAATGGAAAGTACTTGAAGAGATATTACCGTAGCATATGGGTAGATGCATAAAGTTGTATTTAGAAGCATACATAGCCGATTGTTTTCGGTTGATAGCATAGCCGGTAAATGTCATTACCGCCTTCAGTAGAAAAAAAAAGGGACAGTAGCCGATTTGCAATTGTACCGATTATGGTTTCGGTCACATTTCAGCTCATGGCCGATGTAAGATACATCGCCCTTAGGGCAAATCATGAAAGAATAATGTTTATGACTGCATAAGACCCCGGATATATTATATCATCTGTTACAAATTGGGTGTATGTTTGAAGATAACAAACGAAATGCAAATACAAAGATCGACTATCGGTTGTCGGTCCCAAGATATTTCACAGGTCCCGATAACTTCATTTGCAAAAAAAAGAGGTAATCTGGGGAGAAAGAGGCTGAGGGGAATGTTGCAGAAAGGGAATTAACAAATTCCAGATCTAATGATAGGGATGAGTGCCTCTATCTCCAGAAAGCAGGGTACCCTCATCGTCGTTTGGGGAGCGTGGCGAGTTAATTCTCTTCACGAGAATTTTTTCTAGCGCCCACACCGTTGTGCTCGGTGGTCGCGACGTTGAAAAGGGGGGCAACCTCTACCTCTATCACGAGATATTTTCTAGTGCCAGCAATGGAGTTGGGTGGCCGGCTTTAGGATTTTGAGGAAGAGTACTACATGTTCTAAGCGCTGAGGCATGGTGAAGAAGGGAGAGATCCTGATTGAGAGTTGGCAGGCATACCGACAAATGACTGAAAAGAAAAGTACTCGTCTTTTTAAGTGATGGTGATCGATCGTGCAGAGAATAGGTCAGGAGGGAGATAGATGTTATGAGCCACCAGATGATTTTGAGGATCTCCATTCTAATATTTATTACAATTATGCCGATTTGCAGTTTCGGTAGGAGGAATCTATATTAAGGGGTTACACTGAGTTTATAAAGTTCATAATTGACTCTATTGCTTCGGGATCAATATCATCCTTTCCTGATCGACCATCTTCTTTAGAGGAGCTCGGCCCTGGTGTCTGACGAGCTTTTGGGTCTTCAACTTGATGATCTTTTGCAAAGATGGTTGCTAATATATCAGCCGGATAAAAGTCTCAAGCTAAAGCCTCATTTCCTTTGATGAAGTCTTCATCTTGCTTTGAGAGCGCTTTGTCGGCTTGAATCTCATCTAGGAGTATGACGAGATATTCTTTAATGGCATTTGAAGGCTGAACGACAAAACAAGAAGGTTTAAGAATAGTCTTTCGAGTAAGATAAGTCAACTGCTAGCAAAGCCATACCTGGTTAACCGAAGAAGATGAGTAAGACATTGCGCAAAAGTTCAAGGTAATCAGGGGAGGTATGGTGGATTCTAAGTTTTTGCTCGAAGGATTTATAGGCCGGGAATTCTACCGTTGGGTGTGAAAGAAGGCGATGGAGGGACAACGGTCAAAAAGCTTCCCAGAAAAACATGCAGAAAGGAGTAAATAATAAGATACGTATTTGACCGTTTGGACTCGAAGATTAAGTTTTAACAGAGTAAATGATTTTACACGCCCAACAGTGAGCGGATGGCGTCCATCGCACGTAGGCGGATTTGATCTACGTGAGCAATTTCTTGGGCATCGGCATCGGCAATGCCTGGGATCGGCTTCATCCTCTTATGTAGCCGATACGCTTCACGTGCATGGGTGTTCTTCTCTGCCTCAAGGTTGGTGATGGTCTCCGGCAAGTTGAGCAATTTTTCTTCTTCCTCGGCAATAGCGTTGCTGATTTCGCCCAGCTCCTTCATCAACGCTGCCTGCTTTGCCTTTAGCCGATCGATTTCATTAACAATATGGGAACGAGAGGAGTTCAGAAGGTCGATCCTGTTGCGAATATCGGCCACTTGAGCTTCATAAGAAGCTTTTTCCTTGGACAACTTCTCCTGTTGTAGGCGATCGGCAATTCTTTGCTTGGCCTTCAACACTTGGAATTGACGGCCTTCGATATATGCAGCTAGGATAATCGCTTCTTCCACCTCAGAAGTCAAATGTCCTTTAAGAGCGAGTAATTGCCGAACAGGCTCAGCGTTTTGGACCAACTGTCCGATATCTTGATCAAAGAAATTCAACATGGCTTGGAGCTTCTCCTTGGATTCTCCTGACAGTGCAGGGGTGGTTTGAGAGCTTGATGCATCATCCTCCTCTTCATATTCAATATGGAAAGAGAAGAGGCTGTTGTCCGGAGTGTCCTGAGCCAATACAATTAAAAATCGGTATGAGATTCATGTTTTGAGAAGTGCATCATCAAGATAAAGTTCGCAGATCGTACCATTTTAAACCTGATTTCATCGGCATGCGATGGGATGGGAACTGGCATGCTCAGTTCCGGTTGATTAGTCTCTTCAACTGTTGTTGATAAAATTGGATCGGCAACCGGCTGCTAATCAGCTTGAACCGTTTCCTCGGCTATCGGGCTCGTTGGTGCCGACGAGATAGGATCGGTAATTGGTGGATCCTGATGAATGGATACCGATGATTTGTTACAAGAAATGCAAAGACATACTAAAAGATAAAAGAAGAAGTCAGTACCTCAGTAACTGGCGAAGACGTATGGGGTAAATCGGTATCATGTACCGATGTGCCGGAAGGATCTTCAAGAGAAGTTACAGCTATAGTTGGAATCTGGCAAGTAATTAAGGAGGTCAAGATGTAATAATTAATTCTAGGAGATGCGATGAGGTTTGAAAAGATACCTGTGGATCGGCGAGAGAAGCCGATGAGTCTGATAGCACCTCTACCATTGGAGTTTCTCCAAGTACTGGCGGGAATTCTCTGCAAATTGGCCTCGCATCAATCGGCATCGGTATATTCTCATCGGTAGATGGTTGGACAATGTCTGCTTGAACCGATGGTGCCTACAGATCAAAAATCTTAGTAAGGGGACAGCAGTTTACATGAGATGAATGTTTGGTGATCAGAGGTGCCTGGTAACTTACCGATGAAGAAGTTGTGGCCTTGACCGCCTTCGTCTTCTGACCAGTCTTGGAAGAGGGAAGCTTCCGTTTTTGGGTGATGATTTTCACGAGCTTTTCTGCTCTTCCCTCCAAGATGTCTTGAATTGAAGGGGCTTTAAAAGTGATGCGAGAAACTTTATGTGGCCGATCGTAGTCGATTTCGACGCCAGTCAGACCCTTAGTTGGAACCGGGGATTCTTTTTCCTGTTAGATCAACACGATGGAGTTAATTACTGAAAAGTAAAATGCAGAATGTGGAAAAGATTGCATAAGCAGAAGTATGTACCAGTTCAGGAGACTCAAATGTAGGATCGAATTTCTTGCAATACACAGTTGCCGACATATTGAAGAGATGCTTGCTCCACTCTGACCACCACTGTCTGTATGGTTTGGTGGTAAAGCTTATTAATTGCCATGTTGATAGGTCAGGACTGATTGGCGTCGGTATCAAGTTCTTCAATCGGTCACGCTCGACGTCTGAAGTAACTTCTCCTCTGGTCTTGACTAAATCGGCAAGCGACAGCTTGATTGGCAGCTGGCCCATACACAGCTGACGTGTGCTAGCCGATGGATAGTAGAACTCATAAGAAGAAGGATGTCCCTTTCCACCAAACAAAACAACTAGAAGTATGCCTGGTGAGATCACGATTGAGAAATTCTCTCTGCTGGTATCATCTGAAGTGATGGATTCAAAGTTGAAGAAACGGTTCTCAAAAAGGTTCTCACTATCCATATATGCGAACCAGATGATATGTTTAGAGACAAGCCCGTTGTAGAGCATTCTAAAGTAATCGTAACACTGGCTGCCGGAGCTGAAACCATTACCATGGCCTCCCCATAAGATGTGCATCGGCGAGTCCGCGGAGCTGCTTCCTCAGGGTTATCAGTTGGGAATTCTAAGGTTCTGAGATTATAACCTAGAGGTGTTTGCAGATACCGATTGAGCCACAAATTCAGGAACCACCAAGGACCGCCTAAGTTACCGATTGGATCTCCTGATAAAAGTTTGCAGGCAATCTGATGCAGAAGGTTATATACCGATCCTAGCAATTATCGGCCTAAGGGGAAAGAATCGCCCATAGCAAATCTTTCGGCCAAAGAAAGATAAGCTACAGTGGGGCCTGCTGATTTCCCGCAGAAGACATACTTATCCAACCACATGTTTAAGAAGGCGGCGTGTTCCCTTTGATCTATGGATCCGGTTTTGGCATTCTCACTGATGTAACCTTTCCAGCCACCGATGCCCCTATACCTGAGTTTAAATGTGGTCTTGTTCAAGGTAGGATCTGAAGAAGTAATATCTAGACCAGTGAGCATCAGAACATCAGCCAATGTTGGGGTCATGGGACCGTGGCCGAACAAGAAGGCATTCAGAGTGTCAGACCAAAAATGAGAGGCTGCAATCAACAAGGGCTCATTCCTTTCTATGTTGGCAATTGACAGGGTAATACATTGGCTGATTTTGGATTTCTCCTAGGCATACCTTTTGGAGTTGGCCATCCTGAGATACCAGTTTTTCCAACCAGGGGTAACATTTGGCCAAGACCTAAAGGTCGAGTTCCACTGGTCAAGATTCATCTCGCTAGATTTGAAAGGGATCCGTAGGGTTTCGGCATTGATTAGATCTGTGGGATCTGGATTACCCATAGGACCGAGGCATACGAAACCAGGTTTGTGAGGGATTGGGACTGTGAGGTTGTCTCTCAAGGCCTAAGAAGAGAGGGGAAAACGAGAAAAAATCAGCAAGAAGATAATTTGGGGAAGGAGATCGGTCGAGGATTTGGGTAAATGTACCTCCAGAATAAAATCAGTGGTGGCGTGCGCTGCCGTTGGAGGAGTCGACGAACTCATCTCGGCGCCGAAAGCAGGGGCTTCGAGCTCTGGTGCGCGTAAGAACGAAGTCGAAGAGGCGGAGGCGTTGAGGGCGAAGATAGGAGCTGAGGTTGAAGACGGTCGGAATACTTATAGTCTTGGTCTGGCGGGGGGCAATATGGAAACTTCAAAACAGCAGTCCGAACTAGGCGCGAGTTTTGAATCGTTTCAGTTCAGAAGATGTAATCATCACGGAGAAAGTTTCGGAACAAAAAGGATTATTTTATTCCGAAACTGGGGGGCATGTGTTGACACCGTTTTTTGACACGTGTCAGGCTTGGCTTGGAGAGGAAGAATTGGAGGAAGAGCCGTTCCACTGGGAGAATCCCGATCGGTTAAGAAGAGAGAAGTTGCCGATTTTGTCTGGTTACCGATTGGGAAGATGCCGATTATTTTAGGGAAGACAGGTCGGGCTGCCGATTTAAGAAAAGGTTGCGTAAGAGTTTGTGTTTGATACCAGTACGATGCCAGCGGTCGTCTACGAGATTAAATCAGATCTGAAAAGAATATCTTAAGTTGTAAAAGAGTCTTTATTCTTAGGGAGTATATTTTTAGGAATAGTTTTGTTTTAGAGATAGAAAGTTAAGATTTTGTCGTAATCGACTGGGGAACCTGTAACAAGGGTATAAATAGCGATCCGAGGGGTCGAGAAAAGGGTGTGACACACCAAATACAAAAAACCCTTTACGTTTTTCGCATCTACTTTTTCATACTCGGCGACTTCGGTGCTTTTCTCTTTTCATGAGTTCTTCGAGCTTGCACGATCGCATCGATCCGCTGCTTGCTGGTAAGTTCCGTTTTATCGAATACTTTCAAGGCTTTAACTTTGGGCGTATCGCTGTCGTTTCGTCTAGATTTATTCACAATTTATCGATATTAGATTAGATCGGCAGGTTTTTCTTGTTGTTTCTAAGCTTTTATCACCCTTTATCTGGTTTGGAACCGTTGCTATCGGCTAGGCTGGTTTTCCAATCCACTGTCGATTAAATACTGTTTTAGACGCCATCGTGTGATACCAGTTAGATTCATCTTTCGACAGATCTGATCGAGATTACACTCTCAGATAATCGGTAGATTCACGTTTGCCGTTTGTCTCATATCCGTATCGGCTTCAAGGCTGTTACTTTCAAACAATCGGTACTCGTTGCCGATTCTACCTGGTAATTTGACGTTTTGTTTTCTCCTTGTCAATTTACAGGTCAAATTGACTGGCACGCCTCGGACTCGGAATCTCAGTGTGTTAGCTCACGAGGACGTTTTTTGTGTCAACAGTAATGTATGTTTAGTTAGAGAAATATAGAGTTCACTAACCAAGGGAAACAAATGTAATTATTTTGCATGTGAATACTCAAGGATAACTCATAACATTTTCGGATCATAAGTACTATATAGCAAGAGTTTGGCCATCATTCAACGGTTCCATGTTGGCATGAAGATGGAACACACATTGTCATGGAGTACACAAACGGTGGTCCGATGAGATTTAGTGAAGAATAACAATTTGCCATATCTATTTTTAGAGACAATGAATATAAAAGATAAAATATATACTCAATTATCTTTAGTTTTCTTTGACATATGTGTATATATGAAGTAAGGCTAAAGAATTGATCTATATTTTTATTGCAAAAGTTTAACCATGCTTGATCCGCCCATGTCTAGAATGAGTGTGGTTGGAAAACAAGCAACAAACTACCCCAGTTATATTTTATTTTGGAGCAAACCTACAAAAGACAATGCTGGAAGGCTACCTACAGAAAAAGAAGGAGAAGAAACAACTACTACAACAGCAATACTACTACCAAACAATAGAAAATGTTATCAAGAAGAACATGCTAAATACACAACCACAGCGGAGACATATAGGACACAATAACAAACCTCACAACTGGACTAACAAAGAGGCAAAGATTTCTCTGCCACAATGTCCTAGAAGGAACGACCCTTCATACTCAATAGCGACATGAGGAGGTATGGTGATATTAATTGCTTGAGTGTTGGGGGACCAACCTCCAATAGTGGGGCCATGACCGAGTGGTGGGCCTAGCCTGTGACAATCATCTATCAGAAGCAATTGTTTGGTGGTAGCCTCCGAGGGCGTTGTAACGCTCCGCGTCCAAAGTCCGCTTACTGCCCTAGCCCACCTATGGGGCGGGCACACACATTCACACATAGAACCCCGCTTACGCTTTCGTCCTTGCTTCATGTAAAAGGGTTAATCCGAAGGCGCTATGGTTGGAACAACGAGGGTTATATGCTGACCCTCACCGACCTAAACTTTCAATGTAGGACTAAGCCCACAATGTCACTTCACTACAGTGCCTCTTGGGCCAAAACTTCAACTACTAGAGACTGCTAACGGACTGGGGTGTTACAGTCAACCCCTTAAGGGCTGATGCCCACACCACAAACACGGAAAGCAGATACCCAAGACCTCCTCTTGATGAAACGAGAGTTAATGCTCCGATACCACTCTAACACCGTGTGTCCAAAGTCCGCTTACCGCCCTAGCCCACCAGTGGGGCGGGCTCGTGCAGTCACACATAGCACCCCGCTTACGCTTTCGTCCTCGCTTCATGTAGAAGGGTTAACCCGAAGGTGCTATGGTTGGAACAACAAGGGTTATATGCTGATCCTCGTCTACCTAAACTTCCAATATGGGACTAAGCCCACAACATCACTTCACTATAGGGCCTTTTTCACAACATCACTTCACTATAGGGCCTCTTGGGCCGAAACTACAACTACTATAGGCTGCTAACGGGTTGGGGTGTTACAGGTGCGGAGGGTCAGACCGGGGTCCGAAGGAGAGACCTTACGGAGGGTCGTCCTAGGAGTGGCCCCTAGCGTCTGGTGGTATGGAAGTTAACATTATTTCCAAGACATCAGTGATCGCATACCATGATGGCGCACTCTAATATCTAGAAGACCAGGGTCCGAAGGAGAGACCTTACGGAGGGTCGACCTAGGAGTGGCACCTGGCGGTATGGAAGTTAACATCATTTCCAAGACATTAGTGATTGCGAACCATGATGGCACACTCTAATATCTAGAAGACCCACTCATGAAGCGGATCGAAGGGGGGGGGACCTCTAAGCCTGTGCCTCTAGAGGGGGCGGGCAACCCGAGGGTTGGGTGACAAGGAATTTAGGGAGGAGTCAAGTATGAATGTTTTGGTATTTATGACAACTATAAAAATGAGGCTAATATCTACATGAGTGTTGTGCGTGCAGGAATCATCATAAACTCTACTATAGATTTTATTGATGATGGTTGCCTTGGTGATTGATGGCAATGACCATAAGCATGATGGCTTGGTAAGCTTGATGGAGTCCAAGGGTTGATGGGGATGGATCAAGGCTTAGGACAAGCTAGACTCAAGTGTTTGGAACAATTGGCTAGTTGTTATGGCGTGAGTCCATAAAAAAACTAGACTATCAAGGGGGTCTAGTTCATATCTCTTAGGTCATGCTAGTCGGTGATGTGCGTGGATGCTTGGTGAAATCACAAGGCACTAGATGACAGTGGAGACACCAAAGAACTATTGGAGGAAGCCAGAAAAACAAAGTCAAAGGAGCGGATGAGAATCCACTTCGAGGAAGAGAGCAGATAGTCAAGTGCAAAGCCTAGATAGTACAGTCATCAGAGAAGATTTACAGTACAAAGAATAAAGTGTGTGAAGAGTATTTGTTGGCAGAAGAACCATAGAGAATGGACAGTCCGGTCTATATGGAGATGGTTCAGAACAGAGAGGAAATAATATGCAACAGTTCTATTTGGAGGAAGATGAGAAGGGACCGGACCATCCGATCTATACGCGAAGCAACTATCGATCGTTGGACAAAGGTTCTGGAGGAGCGTCCGGTGATGACCGGACAGTGCGATCTGGGAGAGACTAGACAGTCCAGTCTGTAAGCCTAGAAAGTTGTTTCATGAAATAACGGTTAGTTGGTGGTTGGAAGCCTATTTAAAGTCGTTGAAAGGGACTTGAAGACCCCTCTTGACCATTTGGATTGCTGGAGGAATTAAGAATCTTGGTGTCATGAAAATCCTATCTAAGTTACACATTACTGGCCTCTCTTGTTTATTTGTCCAGGTATATCTCTTACCTCTTCTATGAATTTCCCTAATTCTCACATCCTCTATGAATGCATTAAACATGTCCATCTAGCCACTGTTAGTGTTGGCAGTCGATTTTTCATGTGCAAATCTAATAAAGTTAAAATATCCCCCCCCTACCTATCAGCATAGGAACTTGAGTCTCTTGGATCTTGTGTAGCTCTTGCACGAAGTTTGCTTTTCTATCCACTTGAACCAGACCATACACATTGATGAGTTCCCACTTGAAACCATCTTTTTGTTAGTCAACTTCAAACTTGTAAAGAATTCCCCTCTATCTATCTCCACACTATCCACTACCTCTTTCTTTATTCCAGTCAAGATTCTCCCAGAATGACCTCTAGCTGAGGTCCAACCCCATTCAAAATCACAGTTATTACTTAGTTGTCGTAATTCGACACTGGAGTAATCCCTCTTAATCGTTTCCAGTAATCATATGGCATCTATTATGTACTTACTTATCAACTCTCTTAGCTGACCTCTACGCTTTTCTTTGCCCAGACCTCTAATATTCCAGAAGAGGACTATCATTTATCCGTCTTACCCCCACCCCAACTTCTTTTTTTGCACTGTTCTTCTAGGTCTTCTATGTTGTTGATCAGCGACCAAGGGAAGCCCATCTAGGTCCTCCATTGGTTGTTAACCCTGAATTTGTTTTCCAAACTCTTCATTACTCTGAGGGATCCCATTTCGATCTGCCTCCAAGAGACGTTTTGTGTTTTCTTCCTCATTTCCATCATTACCTTTATTCTGGACTTTACCTTTCTTTTTTGTTCCTTCTCTTTTCTATGTTTTGCTTCTACTAAAGTTGCTTGGGCTCTCTCTCTCTCTTACTTGGATCATTGTAATTGTGTCTTTAGGAGATGATATCTCATCACCTAAGATAACCCAACAGCCTAACACCACATCATTTAAAAAGGAAGGGTCAATAGAATTAAGAATTGAAAAAGAATTTTTACCTGATATTTTAGGTAAAAATTTCATTTGTTCTTTAAACCTCTCGGTTGTTGCTTGTATTTTGTCCCCAGTATCCTTGATTCTCGTGCTCTTTCTTTGTGCCGCCACTGGCTCTGACTTGTTTCTTCTTTTCCCTTGCTTGAACTTTGGGGCTTCTTGGATCTGATTTTGCTCAACACCCATCTCTTGTATCACCTCACCACTCTCTTTTAGTCCTTCAAAAAATTCATCTATTTTTTTCTTGAGTTGTGTTTCTTTTCATTTCTTCAATGTTAACTAGGTGGGCCATCTCTCTTGTTTTCTTTTCAAATGCTTCATCTATGGATCTCAATTCTTCTTTTTGTTTCTCTATTGTTGCATGCTGGCTGCTTTGTCCCACTTTATCCACTTTCAGCTTTTGTGTCACTACCTCCTCCTAATCATATGTGTTTCCTGTCTTTGTATCCTTTTGTGCCATTTCTTCTTCTTCCATTTTACTCTACTTGCAACACCTCTTCCATTGTGATCTCATATGAGTCTCCTGCATAATCATCTTATGTACTTGGTTCATAGTCTACCTTCTTTGAATCCTCTTTTGGTGAATTACTTTCTATCTCCATATCATCTCTCCTAGTTTCCAGCAGTTTCTCACTGTTCTTCTTTCCATGGTATCCATCTCCTCCAAGATTATCTGCTCTCTTCATCTTCTCTTGTCCACTTTGACCTTGCTTATTACCTGTTTTTCCTGCCCCCCCCCCCCGCCCTGTCTTCCTTTTCATGACTCTCCTGTGACATGTCATCATAGTCGTCTCCTCATACTTCTTGTGCATATCAAATTTAGAAGACTGTGGAGGTGGATTGTTGGGTTTCGACAATTCAACTACCCACTTAATTACCCTACCCACATAGTTGAAAAACACCTCTATTTCTCCTTTAATCCTTGTTGCCTCTCTACAAGCTATTTTAATTCTGACTGGTCCCATTCTTATAATGCTAATAGGATGAACTTCTATTGGGTCTCCCACCAGGTGAGCTACCTTCTTCACAATTTCTTCCTTTCTTGCATTTGATGGAAAGCCATATGCTTTAACCCACACCTTTTCCAGCATACTCGACGCCTCCACTGAAATTTCTGTTGCCTCTACTTTCACTCTTATTGTTACATCTATAGGACCTGTCTGAAATTCAAAGCTTTTGAATTTAGCAAGCTGATATCTCATCTCTTCTGTTGGGAACACAATAATGAACTCCTTATCTGCTATCCTTTTAACATTCCACTATTTTCTCTCTCTAAAGTGATGACACATCTCAGCTTCAATTATCCTTTCATCTCCATTTATGCCTTGCGCTCTTCCTATGGAATATGGATACTATGATAACCCAAGCTTGGAATACCAAAACCACAAGTTTTTAGTTCTATTTTCTCCATGCAATTGATTGCCTTATGTCCTGACTTTCTACATCCATAACAAAAAGGTGGATTGGTGCATACATTCTGGTTGTGTCCTTGCTCATTACAGTTGTAGCACTTTTTCTTGGTTGGATTGTTGCCATAAGGCTTTGTCTCATTTTTCAACCATTTCTTCTCACTCAGTGATCTATTCAGCTTATCTCTCATATCCCTTTCTTCTACCTCAAATTTCTGCTCACTCATCTAGATCTATGGTCTTTTGTATCCCTTCTCTAGATACCATTCTTCTTCTTCTTCAACTCTGCTTCCCAACCCACCTTCCTGAAAGTTTAGTTTTCGCTTTTGGTCGTCTCTGGTGTACCTGATTTCCTCTCATCTTGGATTAATTACTCTATAACCTTCTCTGTGAGGCCGAGCTTCAACTCGAGTGGTCGTAGTCACCGGTTCTTGGCGACGGTCGTGCCAGCCAGGGTTCGATCCCTGGTTCTCACCCAAAAAAATCCCCCTTAGGGGGGATTTTCTCTATCTGTGGGGGGTGAGATAAAATCCCTTCCTCTTAATGCGAAACTCCTAGGGGCCTTCTCCCCCGCAGATAGAGTTTTTTTTTATAACCTTCTCTCCGAGAAAAGTCCCCCCTCCCCCTCTCGCCTTCTAGAGACCCCTTCCCTGTTCTTCCACCTCATCCATATTGCCCTTCATCTTGCTAACATCTATCCTCTCTGTTGTAAAACTCTTCTCCCCTCAATTCTTTATGATTCTGAGGTTCCTCCTTTGGAAGTGATGTCGACCTATCTTTGTACTCATGCCTAAATCCGACCCGAGGTCTTGTCACTTCCCCCCTTCCTGCTCTTTCCTAGATTCGCCTCTCTTTCTCTCTATCTTCTTTCAGCAACTACTGACATGAAAAATCTTGAGTCCACTAGTCTGGGTACAACTCTCACAATCTTCTTGGCCTGGTGCCCGAATTTTCGAACGTCCCTCGGCGGCCGTGGGAACCCTATCCACCTCAAGCCATGCTTTTTTGGGTACCCAGAACCACTTCCCTGACGGGTTCACCCATCAATGGCCATACATATCCTCAATACTCGTACCATGTGCATACTTCCTCCTATCCTGGGCCACATTTCTATGTGGGCTTGCTTCTGAGCTACTTCCCTCTTTATCTCGACTCGGCCCAACTTTCTCTTCCAAGTTGGATTGGTCTTCGTTTTTTCATTCGATCTGTTTGACTTCTCCCTCCGAGTCCTTCTCCCATTTATCCTCCTTTCTGGACCCCCATCTTAGGAAGAGTGGAATGTCTCCAATTTATATCTTATTTGGCACTATGCTTTTCACTGGTGTTACTAGAATCCATCTGAGGTAATCCTAGCGAGACTGTATTCATGGTGTCTCTCTCTGTTTGCCACCACTTGATCGATAAAGAAACCAGATTATCAGCACATATCTCATGACCATCATACTCAATTCAATTACCATGTTGCTTCTTCCTCTCAATCTCAAACTGCAATTTCTTCATTGCCACACCTCCCATGAACTTCGATTCTTCCTGTTACTGCACAAACATGTTTCCTATCTGTTTCAAACACTGATGTGGGCACTCCCTTCTTAAAATTCAACTTGAGGTGTTTAAATCCCCAAATTCTCAATTCCCCCTTCTATTAGTAGAACCCTAGTCCTGAATTGATCTCAATCTAGATCAATTCCAGGGACGCACCTACTACTTCCCTTGGATGCCGATACGAACACTGGGTTGATTCCCATCTAGATCAAACCATCATAATCCTCAGTTTCTCCTACAAATATTTTTCGCAACTGCTTGGGATTTATCTCCGCTAACTCGCACCTCCTGCTTCTTCTAATCCTCCGCCTGCCTCGAAATCCCTCACCCAAACTAGGTGAATCGAAGTTGCTCCTGTTGCTCTACCCTTTCTGTGGATCCGATTCAAGGATTTCACAGGAAATCTGGCTGGAGTCACACGAATTGTGCCTCACACTCTGCGTCGGCTGCGAATTGCCTCAAGAGCATGGTCAACACAATCAACGCAGTCTGTGAGCTTTTCACGTGCCGCCTCTTTTCCTCTCTCTGGGTAGTCGTGTCGCCATCTTCCTAGGTCTCAGAAACATTCAGCAATAAATACATTTTGAATGTTGGCGCAGCTTCTAAGGATGGTGCCTCGGGAACAAGCACAGGCAGCGGCACACCAGCTTCTAAGGATGGTGCCTCAATGGTTGAGGACACATCGGCTTCTGTGTTGGGCCAGGAATGCCGCCATCGTTGGAGGCAGGAGGCTCGTCGTCGACGTGTGGTGGAGCCCCATCCTCGGAGCAGCAGTATCGTTGACTGGTGGTGTAGACCCGTCTTCAACGTTGGCTCCGTCATGCTCGACAACTACAGCCTCCTACTGCACGTTGAATATGACTGCCCAAAAACCGCGATGCCGATGTGGTCGTTAGAAATTCATTCATATATGCAGCCCTACGTATGTAATACAATCCATTGTTAATACACACCTATTTTGAGTCAGCTAACGTAATATTTGCAACAAAAAAAAAGTCTGCTAACGTAATATTTTGGGAACCTATATATGGCAAGCCATGCCGCCCCTCGTCTCGGTCGGATTCGGTGTGGGGGATGTCGTCCCACCCAGATCAGGTGGTGCTGCGGTAAGGGGGGTGCCACCCATCGGGGAGAGAGGGGAGACATGCTTGGTCGACAGCTACGGGGAGATCGGGAGGGGGGCATGTGGTCGGCCCCCCCATCAGGGAAGGCGGCGCGTGGAGCAACATGACGGACTTGACCGCCTGCGAGATGGGAGTGGAGGGGAGGGAGGCACCTATGAGGTGGAAAAGGAGGAGAGGGAAGCGGCATTGACCTAGGGGGGAGGGGCAGGGAGCCAACGGCTGGTAGAGGAGAGGACGGTGGAGGAAGGTTGCGACTGCTAGCAGAGAAGAGGGGGGGGGAGGAGGTGACGATAACGGCTGGGAGATGAGAGGAGAGCAGTGGCGGCGATCTAGGAGAGGAGGGAAGGGAGGTTGTGGTGAGTTGGGAGAGCACGGGAGGGAGCTAGCGGTAGCGAGGGCTAGGAGAGGAGAGAGGGAGGTAGCGGTGGCTAGGAGAGGAGAGAAGGACGGTGGCTTTTTGAAGCTGTGGCGAGCTGTTGATGACCAACGGTCGGGTATTTTGACTGTGTTGCGGGAGATCAAGGAGCTTAGCACTGGTTTTATTTCTTTTACCTAGCTTGTCGCACATTAGTACATCATGTAATGAGATAGCTCATTTGCATGCAAAACAAGTCTCAGGTGCTGCTCGGGGGGGGGGGGGGTATGTGGCATGAATTCCCCAGCTGATGTGTTGCACACCTGGTACGCAGAGAATGTAATCCCCCTGTTCCTTGACGAATGAAATTTCCCCAGTCAGCAAGAAAAAATGGCACAGAAATAAAAGTCCAGAAATATTCTTATTATAACAATGTCATATTCCCACTCACTCTTTGTAAGTTGGATTTCTTGTATTTAGAGACAACATCTTCAATTTCTAGACTGTTGTCATACTTTATTTTGTAATGAATTACCTATATTTTGTTTGATATTTTAGCAAAAGCTATGATGGTATTTATTATGCCATGCGTCTCATATTGACATTGTTCAACTATTTATCTTTAGAATTACTTAAGTATATAAAGTGCTAAACGTTCAGTTGACATAATTTATTGCTAGATATAGAAATCTGCATCACGCTTGTATTGCACATCCTTGTTTTTAGAATATACACTTCTTTCCACCCATAAATATATCGTGGTAGATATAGATTGTTGTTGTGGTCATCCCTGTTATGTAGTAATGATGTGTCTACTGTATAGATGTGGTCTCATGGCTAGGCGCAATTTATGGTTGTATTTTTTATTTCCTGGCCCTTAATAAAATAACTTGAAAACATATTTTAGAAAATTATATGCTTAAGATGTGCTTTAGCTTATACATAAAATATACTGATGTAATATAGTGTCATAATAGTTTATCCCTCTATTTCATTATGGGCACAGATGCATCTCTTGTCTTCACCTTCTCTATCAAAAGGCAAATATATATTACTACCCTCGCATGTCATTATTAGACAAAACAAATCCATTTGCTCCATAGCTCGACGTGTCCAATCACCGACCTGGCTCTTCTCCTGCTTCCCACATTATGCACAGGCGTAAAGCACCAAGACATCACCAAGAACACGTGGAGCGTAGACATTGATGATTTCTGCAATGCCAACAAGAGCTACAATGCCTTCAAGCCCTTAGAGTTCTGGCTTCTGGACGACGCTGCCAATGCGAGAGCTTGGCCTTTGACCGCTAGGGCAGGGGCCCCTATAGCGGCATCAACGATGGCCGCATTCTTAAGTTGGTGCGGGACAAGTCATATACGGTCGGTGGCATCTGGACCACCATTCGCCTATAGCATGAACTACATCAACCTCCCTATTTGCAACAAACGGGTGGGACAAGCTAGGAACGAGACCATATACGGCCGCCTGCTCATCCTTTAGTTCTTCCACAAGAACGGTGATCTCTACATCACCGAAGGTTGGGCCTTGCGGCGGTGTGGCTAAGGTGCTAGCCATGACAGCTGATGGCGTGTCGTTCACCTTCGTCAACGGCCTCCACATCGATTAGGCCACTGGGGGGCATGTATTTCATCGACAGCAACACCAAGTATAGCGTAGGAACAAGATCCAGGTCATGCTCAACCGCGATGCAACGAGGCGGCTGCTCAACTACGACGGGCGGACGTGGCACGTCTCTGTGTTCAAGCCTGATCCGTCCTACCCAAATGGCATGGTTGTAAGCAGCAACGAGAGGTCCATCATGGTTGCGCATGCATGGCCAAGCTAGCCATTCAGGTATTGGTTAAAGGTCCTAAAGGCCGGGTAGTACGAGTTGTTCATCGATCTGTCCGGGTATCCCGACAATGTCCAGCACAATGACGGCAGTGGCTATTGATTCACGCTGAACCAGGAGAAGGTAGACATCAACCCTAAGACTCACGAGGTCACGCCTCCTCCTCTGGGCACGCCGTACCTAGTCGGCATCTAGATCAATAGAACTGGCATGGAGCTCGTGGTGCTAAGGGCTCCTAAGGACGTCACACTCAATGATGTCGCAGCGAAGTATGGCATGGAGATGTGGCTCAGGTCAATGGAGCTCGATTACGTCAGATTATATCATGAGACTATCTTTTTACTGTGTTCTCGTTTTGTTTGCTTTTTGCAATATTGTGAGTGTTCGGCTGTCAGGAACCTGGTAGATGCATTACTAAGTTATTGGAAAAGTAAAATGCTCTTGGTTGGTGGTTATTTTGTAATAATTAACTCCATCCTTAGTAATCTGGCTAGTTTTAAAACTAGACTATTATAGATCTAGATTCTTTTGACAAAGTGATGAGCATAAGACTTACGAAATGGAGTATCTTGTGCACACCATACAATCAGGGGGGTTAGGTATTTTAAATCTATATTTACAATTTTGATGTCTCCATAGTAAATGGTTCTTTAAATTGATTAATGAAGATGGGGAATGACAGAACATCCTTAGAAACAAGTATTGGAGGACCAAGACAATTACTCAAGTAGAACATTTGTATGACACTTGGTGTCACGAAGAACCCATATGTCAACTCTGGAAAAGTCATTGAGAAGATAAGGATAGATGGAATATGAGATTTGAAGCTTATTTCAAATTGGAGCCAAACTTAGGTTAAACAATAACTTCAAATTTCAACATATAAGTGACTCAAACATACTTTATATTCACAATCTACATAGAAAACTAGAAGTTTGGAGAAAAATTGAGCAAATTATCATATCCTAGAAAGGGCAAACAAATTCATCAATGTGCAGAAACAGTGTCACTTTCAAACATAAAATTTCAAATTTTGTAAGTGAACAATAAACTTTATTATGCCTATAATGTAGTTCCAATCTTGATGAACAACTTCAATTATTGGTTTGAATTAATAAGGCAAGGAAGTACATCTTCTGGATTTTAGAATAGAAACCAGAAATGAATGGAAACATGGAATTCTAGACTTATTTGAGAAGTTTTCTGGGTCACCTTATCACTAAACCCTTTTCAAAATGCAATAACTTCAAATATTTTTCATCTCCTGATCTACAACACCATCCATGGATTCTTCGTACCTTGATTTATCTCTGTGCCAAATTACAGTTAATTCTGAGCTCATTTCATCATTCAAATTTCAAATTGAAATTTGGCTATGGAGCGAATGGCATAGCAGGTACATAAGATCTTTACCTTTCATGTGGATCCTCATGAACTTTGAACCCTCTAGAACAGCGGCATAAGATTCCTATTGAGATTGCAGCATTCAACATGTTCTAATAAATATGGCTCCTGGCATTGACTTTGTTTTCAGTTTGCATGACACAGATTTGTTGAAATATTGATGCTGATTTTTGTTAAGCAAGTGACATGGCTAAGCAAATATTGAAATAATGAATTGGTTACTACAGGACTGTGATGGCTTGGTGATCTTGGATGATTTCTGCTACAGGAGTTATGTTGTGGCATCGAACTTGTGGATGATAAATTATTGTTCAAGAATCTTCAGTTTTCTTTAATTAGCAGCAACTTTGTGTTGAACTTTGGACAGTTTTTAACTAGTAGCAACTGACTGTGTTGAGAGAGCTTTGTTGTGATGTGTTGGGAGCAATTTGTTTTGCTGTCTAAACCTAGTGAACCGAATAGTTCAGCAATTTACTAGAACTTAAAGAAACAGTTTTCAACACTCCAACTTTGTCCCTGTGTTTATTCCCTGTGAACCGAACATCAATTTAGAATCTGTGTGAAACTCTGGTTTGGATTCATGTCCAGGAATGGCTGATCATCAGGATCCAGTAACACAGCTGGATTTACTGATCCTTGGGCTGGAACCCAAACAGACCTGACCTCAAAATAGGCGTGCCGAACAAGGCCTTAGGCTTCAAGGCCATTGCCTAAAGCCGATCATGTTGCTGCCATCAGGAAGCTATGTAATCCAAATGTGTTCACTTCAAATGTTCAGAACACCCAATGTTCAGCGGCATTGTTGTCGTCGTGTGCTGCACCGCCATGTCATGCCCGAAACAGCACAGTCACACCTGCTAAAAGTTACAGTAATAGGTGGACAATAAAAATAAGAAACACACTTTCGCTGTCATTTTTCATGCATGTGACGACTCGTTGGCTACCGTTTTCCAATGCATGCACGTCCACAGCAGGCCTGCTAGGCACTCCGCAGTAGAAGGAGGATAGTCAGAAAGACGGGAAGAAGAAGAAGAAAGAAAGAAAAAGTACCACTCATTAGTATTACAATTGATGATAAAGTTGAAAAAAAGAACTATTCACCCCGAAGATTATTCAGATATTGTTTAAACACGCAAAAGATGAAAAGTTGGAGGGAAAACTTGATGACATCATGGCTGTCAGACTTTTTTTAACTGTGTTGTTCAACAAGTTTCTAGTGCCAGGATCCAACAATTTTGTATCCTCAAAGGTGATAAATGCAGTAGGGGACCTTGAAAAGCTGAAGTCCGTGTTGACTGGTGCAAGTTAGTCTTCAAGTCATTGAAGGAGGGTATTTTGACCAGGCAGAAAAAGTCGAACTCACTCATGTGCGCTTGTATATATCTTACAATAGTAAGTAGCTTACTAACTTTTTTTCTCAATTTGAATAGAAAACCATGGTCTTACTAAATCATGCTTCACAAATTCTTTACTTAGACAACATTAGGAGGCCTGATGCCATTGTGGCAGATGGCAATCCCTTAATCATCCCATAAGAATCTACAGATACAACTTCACATTGATTAAGAGCCTGACAAGTAATGCTAACGAGGTGTATGCCAACGTTCCAGTAAGTACAGATCAACTGTCCCTTTTCAATTTATATCCCTGTCTCTTTCTCATAACATATCATATCACTTTTCAGTTAATAGTCTGGAAAGACGCATGCCACAACAACAAGGATAAGGTGCAAGAGGATAGTGAGCTGGTGGACACCATAGGTGACGTGCAAGAGGATAGTGAGCTGCTGCAAACTGAACATAGGCAAGGTGATCTCACTGCAGTTTTAAGATGTACATGTTACCTCAATTATCTAATTTTCTGAACTTGTTCAAATTTTTAGGGGCCCAAAACTATGTATCAAGAAATAGTTTTGGGCCCCTAAACTATGTATCAAGATTTAGTAAGACCATGGTTTTCGTCCTTGGATCTGGAAGAGAATTCCCTGTACAGTCCCCACCATGGAGCCTCTTGGAAGAGACTGTAAATAAAGTCAGTGACTTCCTGCAGGATGGTTTCAACGGCGGAATGACATGAGAGAGCATCGGATGCTTTTGATCGGCTACATACTTGCAAACAAAAATAATGGATAACGTAGATCATCTGCAAGGCTTATTTCACAAAAAAAAAATTAAAGATCACCTGCAAGAAGATGACGTCCGGGTCATGACGCGATATGAGCTCGGAGACCGCCTGTATCCTCCGGAACACCGCGACGTGCTCGCAGGACCAGACGACGTACGTCATGAACTTGATCCGAGTCATGTTCACGGAGGACATGGTACGCTTGGGTCCCTTTTATGAGCACCTCTTAGCAATCGAATGATTTCTTAGGTCAGTCTAAATACATAGTTTCATCTTACACTTTCTAAAATTATTATATCAGATTTCAAGATTTAGTTTGATGTATAAAATAGTCTCTCTCAATCCATAGTTTCATCTCATGATTTCATATATAAGTTATAACATTAAATTAACATCTATTTGTTACATCGAGATTGGTCAAAATATGTTAGGATGAAATTCTATATTTTCAATGGGAGTTTCAATGGAATTTCATACCTGGGAAACAGTGCTAAATGAGTTTCATCCCTATGAAACTCATTTGCCCAGTTTCATATTAATTGTTACGTCACGTCATCTCTTTTACTTATGTGACATCTTATTTAATGCTGATAAAACCCCCACCGAGACTGGCATTAGAGCAAGTATTATAAGCCTACGTAGGCTGGCGAAATAAAAGGACACATAGGAAGAATCTGACATGGAGGGGAGAGAAAATAAGAGAGAGAATCAAGTGGGTCTTTGGTAAGTCGCTAGCCTCAAGCGGGTAAGTCGCTAGCCTCAAGCGGGTTGAAGGGATTCATCCAAGAAAATTATTGCCTCTCAACCAATAAGTGCTCTTGTCTACTGCATGCACACAAGGATTAAATAAAAAAATGACTCGAGGTAAATTTAAATGCTCATTCATGATGATGCTTGATGATCTGGCACTACTATTTCGCCAGCAACGGGCGTTTCTATTAGAGCAAATGGGCGTAATCGCCCGCTTAGTCAGCTACCATCCAAGGTGGAGGATAGAGAAGCGAAGAGAGAGAGTATAGCCGGCGATTGTTTCGTCGTCCGTTGCTGCCGGCGAAAGCAGCTCGCCCGAGACGATTCGCTGGTCCCAGCCAATGCTTTAATGCCAAATCAAAGGTTAAGTAATAAAATAATTATTTTAAAAGCTAGCTAATAGCAACAGTCACTATACTAGTATTTTCTGTCGATGGTGCAAACCAATATGGCATGTGTATTTCGCCAGCAACGGACTATATTATTAGCCCTGCTCTTAGTCTTGCTCTTAGGACATGTACAACCCAGAGACAGGATCTATCCTCTAATAAATAATACAGACACATGAACAGACAAGACATACAATCCAGAGACAATCTTATTGTCTGTAGACAATTTAATGCGGCACATGTAACTAAAGATCATTTGTGCATACCATTGTATAGCCGTTTGACATAAATGTATCAAATCTAAATAAGAGTAACATGGTTATAATATTTTTTTAGAAACCATAATATAATAATTATATTAGATATCATAACAATATCTTTTATCTAATTTTCTTTATGAAAGAGAGAATTGTTCAGAGCAATGATGCAGCTAGTCCCATTTTATACAGAGCAATGATGGCCTGTTGATATTCTCCAGAAAAAAAATAGTGGAGCATTATTGTTTCTGTTCACATTCATACGTAAAAAACAACAATGGAGCACTATTGTTTCTGTTCACATTTACACGCAAAAACAATAGTGGAGCATTGTTCACATTGACATGCAAATAAAGTCCAGTGCTCATGTGAAACTCCCGCGTGAAACTTCAGCGCTCGCGTGCATGCGCGCGCACCCCGCGCGGGATCCGGCCACGCAGTCGCCAGAGGAAGACGCGCGCTACAGCGGTGCCGCAGTCGTCTCGTCTGCCTTGGAGCACGGGACGAAGACGTCGTCTCGTGAGGCGACGCGGAGCCAGTCTCTCCATGGAGGCGGGGAGGTTTCTGCTAATTTGCCATCACAGAGACGGGGTACAGACGGCCGTTGTACATGCCCTAACAGTGCTGGATACAAGCTGCACTCACGCCTCGCCCGGCAAACGAGTTGCATCGATGGCAGCTCCAGTCAAAGCCATTACTCCTATTTTCGGCTATATCGAAGAGACGGATCAATAACTGCTAGTCTTTCTTGATAGTACGTGCAGTCAGAGTCAGATGAACAGTCAGCCGCCGGCCGGGTGTTAAAAGTTACTCGTGGATCCATACGAGGCGTATCACGATTTGTCATCTATAAAAAGGAGCCTATGAGACTGGAGAGTACCGGCCATCCAGTTCCACACTTCCACTGCCCCAGCCTTCGTTTCCCCATCGCCTAGATTAGATCCATGTCGTTTGCCGGCGTTTCTTTCCTCCGTAGGGGCGGCACCACGCCGCGCTCTGACTCGGCCATCACTGCGGCCGCCGTTTCTGCGAGCGGGTACCACCTGCTCATGGTCGACGGGTACTCGCGCACCAAGGACACCCCCAATGGCGAGTGCATCAGGTCTCGCCCTTTCAGGGTGGGAGGCTGCCGGTGGGTCATCGAGTGCTACCCTAACGCCAAGCGTCCGGAGAACGCTGACTACATATCCTTGTTTCTCTTGCTCGATGATGAGACTGTTACAGATACTGTGGAGGCGAAGTTCGACTTCAGTTTCATCGACGAGGCCGAAAAGCAAGCGCCAGCATATATACGTGCGACCGAAACGTACAGCTTCTTAAAGCAGGGCCGCTGGGGCTCACTATGTTTCATAAAAAGGGACGTCTTGGAGCAATCCAAGCATCTCATGGATGATTGTTTCACCATCCGGTGTGACATTCTCGTTACCAAGGGACCAGCCTGCACTGCACCTTTCATCCTAGTGCCGCCGTCCGACATGCACCAGAATTTCGGTGATCTCCTCTAGAACGAGGGCGCGGATGTCATATTCCAGGTTGGTGACGAGACGTTCCCTGCGCATCGATGTGTCCTCGCCGCCCGGTCTACTGTCTTCAAGGCACAACTCGTTGATCCTGCTGGTGATGGTGCAAGCACCATACACATAGACGATATGGAAGCAAAAATTTTCAAGGCTTGCTTGCGTTTATCTATATGGATTCATTTCCTGAGATAAAGGATGAAGGAGCGGGAGACCAGGAACAAAATGGGGAGGAGATGGAAGATGAAGTTGCGGGAGACCAGGGCGAAGATAATGAAAATCCTGAGGCAAAAAGGGTGCTTTTGCAGAGTTTGCTTGTTGTGGCAGAAAAATGTGATCTGCAGAGGCTGAAATTGATTTGTGGAGACAAGTTGTGCTCATACATGGATGCAAGCACGGTGACAGCCTTCCTGCTGCTAGCTGAGGAGCACCGTTGCTGTGGGTTGAAGGAGGCGTGCTTGGAGTTTCTCAAATTTCCAGAGAATTTAAAAAAGGTAATGGCCACCGATGGATTGGCACATATAACTAGAACCTGCCCCTCTCTTCTGAAGGAGCTTCTTGCCAAATTTGCTTCGCCAGCTTGATGTGGTGTTTGACTGTTCATTCGCAGCTATATTTCTATGAGTCGCAAGTTGATTAGCTAATCCATTTATGTTCTGAAGTTAAGATCTTTCTCTTTCCTTAAGAGTGCTTATCATTCAAGATCTTCATGGTGAGTAAATTAAAATATTGTCAAACATTCACCATATTATAGTTTCGAAATGAAAGCAGGGTTGACTCCTTCATTGTCTATTATATTATTATTTTTATTATTATAACTATATTGCTGATCAACCTCAACGACATCAATCCATGGCCATGTGTCAATGGAAGTGATCGCTGTCATCGCAAAGCCTCTCAGAACAAACTGCCTTTCGGCGGCATGGAACTCTCACTCCCTTCTCGATCTGATCCATTTGTGCAAACTTTACCATTGTTAATCAGCTGGGTCTAGGGCCAGCTGCTAGCGCAAACCCTAGCAAAAACATTACTGATTTGGATGTAAGAAACAATTGATCATAAATATTTTCATGGTATTAAACGTTCTTTTTCACACAAGTTTTCCATTGTTCTGTTTTTCCTATTATTACACATAGGATATACCTTTTATAACTTAGCCGAGGTAGCATTCAACTCAGTAAATCTATGAAAAAGGTTTTCATAAGTAGGCCATATAAATGATCACTTGAAAAATGCTGTTGACAGGAGATGGTCTTAGGCAATGAGTCATATGAGTCATTCTTTGTACCGCATCAGAACACTTTTCTTTTATTTGCCATCTAAAATATACACCCAAGAAGAAATTATTGCATCTAGAGGAAGAAATTATTGCAGCTAGATCTAGCTTTCACTACAACATTACCTACTTTTGCCATGGTCTCCTTAAGAGGCAGATAATCTGTCGGCAAAAGGCTATGCTGACACTTAACAAGCAGTCGGATTAGAAGCAGTTGGCAAAACCTTTGCCGACACTTATTATATTTGCCGACAGTTAACCTGTTGCCATCTGCTCAATCTTCGCCGACAATTAATATAATTTCCGACAGTTGATATCTATGCTGACGGTACACAATTACAGACTGGTTGATACCTTTCCCGACACTTAAATTGAAGCCAAACCCTGTTTCATCGTACAATGGCAGCCAATTTATTATTTCATATAACAATAATGCAAGATAAAAAAAACTGATGTTTACATCCACATTATCCATGACCCATCACGGAACAAATATTATTATATAATTATTTAAATCCACGTTACCCATTAACATCATACATTACATCATAAGTCATAGTTTAGACTCATACATATACAACTAGAATTAGCTAATGTATGACTGAACATGCCCAAGTGGTCATGAGCACAACAGGTCATCCCTCCAAAATAATCTGATATAGAACTGCTAATGTTTGGCAGAACAGAGTACACAGCAACTCTGATACAATTAGCTAATGTTTGACTGAAGTGCCCAAGTGGTCATAAGCACAACAGGTCATCCCTCCAAAATACTACCACTCCTTCCATTCTGCTCAAAAGGTTGCAACTCCAAAATGTTGGTAACTCCTTGTTCCTAGATAAATACATAACAAGGAAAAAAACAAGTATGAGCACAAGGTAAACTAAGCTTACAGTTTTTGCATATGTCATTACAAATCTTGTCTGCCAAATCGTCAAAGAATATAAACTAACATATACCAGAATGTTTAAAACCTCTCACAAAAATAAAATTTTTAACTTGTGTAATTTTACATATCTTAACTTGATTTGTTTGATAGATAGATGTTGTATCATGGAAGCATATATCATATTGTGGACAGGTGAAAATAGCCTAAGATTCAAGTGTAGGCCAATAGCTGGCACTATTTGTTCAATGGCAAGAACAAGTGCTCATGACAAAATTTCATTTATCTCCATCAAAATTTATTATTTCATATAAAAGTCATGCAGGATAAAAACTGTTGTGGGGACATCTCTGTTTTAATATTTCGGCGACAAGCAAACATTGGACAGTGCGACATCTTGTTGAGGTGTCAAAAAACATCAACGTGTCAGTAAACATGAACAAAAAGACTCAACCTTTCAAAGCATCCACATATTCAAGAATTGGTTATTTACATCTAAGATTATTGCTATATAAAATATCACAAGAATATAGCCTCTATTCAAGAATTGGTTATTTACATCTAAGAGTATTGCTATATAACTGTTTGGAGTATTGCTATATAACTGTTTGGTGGTAAAACTGAGAAGCCCAATGTTGTAATGCTAAATATGAGAAGCCCACTCTATCCAGTGGTATAATTGTAAAAGATTTTTGCAATTATACCACTGGATAGAGTAGGCTTCTCATATTTAGCATTACAACATTGGGCTTCTCAGTTTTACCACCAAACAGTTATTTGAACTCTTCTTTTACCATTGGTTAGAATTTCATCATCTTAACCTCTATTAAGAGACTTGAAAAGACAAAAATACCCCTGAGCCTATACACAAGCAATTTTTTAATTTGAAGACAGATTATAAGTCCAAAATAATGTAAAAATATGATAAGCCCAACTAATATAAAAAAAATCAAAAATAACACGAGCAGGTAATCACAAGAGTAAACATGCACACATGGACAAACACACAAACATATGAACTATCATTCTCACGAACACATATAATAATTGTCTTCCAACAAGTTAAGCTTAAGTAACAACAGAAGGTATAATAAAAATGTTTTATGTCTTCTCATTCAAGTTTACAAAATACAAGGCTGTAACATCATATTCATAAAATACATCATTCAAGCTCTCTTTGCTTTGCTTTTATTGGAGTAATCTTCCTAATGGCTCGCCTGTGAGTTGTTTGTTTGGTAGGAGTTGAAGTAGCCTTGCCATGCGCCAGTGAAGTAGTTGCTTCTTCTATGAATGTTGGACTCTCTTCATTTGTGTTGGCAGCTACAGTAGGTGCAAAAACTTCTTTGGGGAACCAACCTTTGGTGGTGTTTTTTCTTGGTTTCCTTTTCCTGCAAAGTAAGTACAAAGCAATTAAAATCTGTAGGATAAAATTTTCAAGACATTCAAATCAATGACAATAGTAATAATGAAACTTGCCTCTTTTTAGTGCCATTCAAATGACACTTGGAACTGTTTTGCCTATGTCCTTTTAAACCGCATTTAGGGCAAGTGACTGGACCTTTGATCCTTTTCTTAGCTTTCTCAGTTTCTTCACTTGGCTTCTTACTACCACCACCTTCAAGGCATTTGTAACTGTCCCTCTTCATCATGACTTTCCTCTAATTGTATTGTATCCCAATCAATAACCGAGGCAGCAGGTATTTGCATAGAAGATGATGGTTCAATCATAGCTAATGGATGACTAAAAATAGACACAAAATCCGTTTCATCTACATTGGATAGAAATTCAGAATTAACATACAGACAATGACTACTAATAGACACAAAATCGGTTTCTTCTACATTGGATGAGTAATAAAATGCTTCAGAGTAGTCTGATTCTCACCATTCGAAAGGTACAGAGGAGGAGGAGGGTCCATGGAAGTGGGCAGCTCGCCGGTGACGTCCTCCATCCCCGTAGTGAGCCCGACCGCTAGGGTTTGGGCAGGGGTGGGCGACGGGGGTGCGCCCTGCTTAGAGCCACGGGCAGCATGAGGACGGGCCTAGTCCTCTGCCGCCACCTCTTCCGCCTCCATCCCAGTAGCCAGATCGGCCGCTAGGGTTCGCGTAGGTGGCGGGCGGCAGGAGCGCGCCCTGCGGCGGCGGCGGGCGATGTCGGGGCGGGCGTGAGGAGCAAGGGCGGCGGTGGCCGGGCGGGAGCACTGGCAGTGGTCGGCGACTGAGCACTGGCGGCGGTTGGCGAGGAGGGAACGAAGAAGATGAAGAAGAACGACTTCACGCGATGTGTCGGTCAGGTCCCGATTGTGAAAGGGAAAAAGTGAGGGCATCCTGGTCATTTCCTATTTCATTTTACTGTTAGTACAAGTAAATGGTAATTACATTCTAACCAATGGTAAAAGAAGAGTTCAAATAACTGTTTGGTGGTAAAACTGAGAAGCCCAATGTTGTAATGCTAAATATGAGAAGCCCACTCTATCCAGTGGTATAATTGCAAAAATCTCCTAGGAAGGGGAAGGGAGGAAGGCAGCGGCTGATGGTAGCATTGTGCTGACCTGTGGCCTGCAGCGGCTGGTGTAGCGAAGAGGTGTGGTGTGGAGCATTGAGATGTTTGGGAGGGTAGGGTTAGAGTTAGCTGGTTTGGTGGGCTGGGCCTTAGCTGAATTGGGTAGGCACGGTTCCAACACCGACAGATAATTAGAGGTAGACGGCTATGCCGACAGTTTTTCAGTCATAAGAGTAACGCTAACAGTTAGTTAGTTGCTTAATAAGATAATTTCCGACAGTTAAACTGAGGTAGAAAGAATATACATTTACCCACAGATAATAAGTCAAAGATAAACCATCTTTCCCCACAGTTCACTGTGGGCAATAGTTGGTTATGGTGTAGTGTTTTGATGTTATCTAACTTTCATCCTAACACTCAATTATACTTTACTCTTTAATAATTGCATGAATTTGAACACATTAGGCTTTGACAGTATGCCCTCATACCGTAATTTTTTTATATGCTTTAAATCTGAAAAGGATTAAATGATTTGATGAAAACACTCATGTTAATGTGTACTATGAGTTTTATATTTAGTTGATGGAGCATGGATGGATATAGCCATTAGGATGAAAATTAATAAGATTGAAGACTGAAATGGTGATAAATCCACAAAGATGTAACATAAGCAGTACATAAGGGATATAAAAATTGAAATCAAGGGTATATTAAGAAAATGCATATTTTTAATGGGAAGTAAGGGATAAATATAGCTTCTGATGGCATATAATAAATTCTCTCCATAGGTGATTACCCATGTCAACTAAGGTAAAAATGGTGTGGAAGAATGTTGAAAGATGTCATTATAATAGTGCGTGTGTAGCCGTGTGTCTTGTTGTCGTCCACTTTGTCGCTTCTCATCACCACCATGGGACTCCACCCTCACCATATTTTGCCTTCCGTATAGTAAACTGGCAATGTCATGAATCCCTGGATCAGGGTCGTCTCTACATATTTGAGGCCCTAGTGCAAAACACAAAACGGGGCCCTAAAATTTGAAAATTCACAGTCAAAATACACTTATAGTTAACTATATAGTTTTCATACATACTATTTTTCACAATATTTGAGAATGTCATATCAATATTAATGTTATAAGAGAGTAAAAATAGTACTCGTAAATAAACTAACCTTATGTTCTAGTGAAGAGCAGCATTATTCTAGTATTCCTTGAGGTAAAATCTTTGATTTTATCTTCATACTTAATTTGCTCCAAGACATCACTTTCAAGTGCTATTGTCGCCAATCAACAAGTCTTTCTTATGTCATAGTAGAGCGCAAATAAGATTTCACCAACTTGAGTTTAGAAAAACTCCTTTCTACAGATGCAACAGTTACTGGAACTGTTAACAAAATTCGATATGCAATAATAGCATTGGGAAAACATCCATGTTGTTCCAAATACTTCAAAATGTCCAAAGGGCCCATAGATTCCTTAATAAACTCACGAATGAGCTTCAACTCCACAAACAATTCTTTTCCATCAATATCTGAAAGTTCTCTATTTTTAAGTGCAGCCTCAAGATTAATAGCAGAAGAAAGTTCTCCATTTTTACATCTAGAAAGCCCAAAAAAGATTCTTCAACGGAAATAGAACCTGAGGATGCATCAACATATCTTATAATCAAAGACATTTGTTCTTGATGGCTCGCATCAGGAGTACAATCAAGTAAAACTAAGAAGTACTTTGCTTCTTTTACTTTCTTATGATTTCAGGCCTGATTGCAGTTGCAAGCAAATTTATTATCTTGTTCTGGATGCTAGGGCCAAGATAATGAACATGAATTTCATCATTTGTGATCTGTCGAACATGTTGCTGCATAATTGTGTCAAATCCAGCTAACATTTCAATCAATCCTAAAAAATTTCCATTATTATCTTGGTTCAACCTGCAATCAGAGCCACAAAATGCTAAATTATGTCCTGCAAGAAATTTTACAATCAAGATAAGCATATACAAAACTTTTCTCCAATGGTCCCTCTCCTTTTCAAGTTCTCGTTGAGAAACTTTATCAATTGTTTCATTTTTTTTAAATCAAAGTCGCAAATCTTACAAAGTAGCCATACTCATAAGATGTTCTGTGCCACCTTCATGCTCTTTAAGCCTACTGCTAAGATGATGCCAATCGTTGAAACCCTCATTTTCTAGCTGTCCTTTCTAGGCCCTTTTCTCAATAATTTGCAGCAAAAACAGAACACTTTGTCAAGTTCTTTGCTGTACACAACCCATTCTCTATCACACTTCTCTCCATTTGAGAGAATTCTAGTGTATGATGTTACAGAAAATCTCCTAGATAATTTGTCTTTAGGACCCTTCACAATAGATAAGTCTCTTTTAGGATCCTTTTGCACCAAAATATCAATCATTTTAGAATCAAGAGCATCCCACATTCTTGGATCAAATATATCAGGTTCAAAAGAAGTCTCACCTCATTGGCATGGCCACTAACCTCGTTAGTATTATTAGCATCATCCCCTTCTCCAATTTATGCCTCAAGATGTCCTACAATATTAGCATCATTGCTATGCCTCTCAATCTCATCAACATTATTAACTTCTGGAGTTTCATTTTCAGAAATAAATTCAGTCTCTTGCAACACATATCTATCAAGAGCACCCTTTTGAGATTGAGCTGCTGCTTCTAGTCTTTGTTTTTTCTTACGCTTTTCACAACCAGAAACATACTTTCTATTCCTAGAATACATGAAATCAATAAGGGTCTAATCTTGACCTGTTTGATTAACTGAAAGGCACTTAGCAACAACATGTAGTAGTATAAAAAACAAAAGAACATGCATCGGTGAGAGTTGCTAGATTAAAAAAAGAAAAGAACATGAGACGATGAAAAAAAAACTTGACCTACGGGGGTATGACGGCCCCCGGGCATTGCATTTAAGGAGAAGATCCTCTCATGCAGATCAAGAAAACCCCCGAACCCCCCTCCCCCCTTACATTAGGGCCACCAGCCTTGTGAGAAACTGGGCCGGGGCCACCAAGGGCGTCGTTGCTTTCAGAGGCGAGGCCTTAACCAAATACTTTGGTGCGGGGAGAGGTGAGAGGATTTTTTTTAACCCAGATCGCAAATTCGCTCCCACTGGGAGTCGAACCTGAGAGGCCCCAAACACTGGGAGGCTCCCACTTCTGGTGCTGTGAATTTGGGGGCCCCAAACATTGGGGGGCCCTGTTCTGTCAGCCACGTTAGTCTTGCTGATCGACGGGCCTGTTTGGATCCGTTATCCTTCCCTCTGGACAGAAGATTGAGAGTGAGGTAGATAGCATAGTTCTCTTGTTGCCCTTCCACTTATTGTGTGTAACAAGTACTAGGATGGAAGGCGCGCTTCACCACGCCCGTATTCATCTGCACTCGTGTAATTGTGAGTTTATATATATTTGTCTGTGGAAGATTTTATGATCAATTGCTTTGTTGGAGCGCTAAAAAAAGATGTTTTGTAAATTTTTTGGAAAAAAATTAGGAGACCGGCTCCTCGCTGGGCAACGGATTCCTTCCATGTGGACGGAGACACCAATGGACACACAGCAAGGAGCCACAATCCTTGAAACACATGAGACCACAGATAGAACATGATGTTTTTGCTTTATGCCTTATCAAACTTGCTACTACTCTTATCTATCTGTAACAGACTTGAAACCCCAACAATCTCACCCTATCATTGGAAGATTGAAGAAATTGGAGAAACAAATATGCTTCCTAAAATAATCATGGTAGAAAATGAATTCAACAATGGACACAGGTTATTATATCCTCGCAAGCAAAGAGAGTATGGGAGGAACATCATCGACAACACTGGACATTTAGTCTTTTCTTCTCAACCTCCTACATGGCATATTCATTCACTATTTTTATACACTCCCAAGAGCTTACTGTGAAATGTCCTACAATAGTCACTTTGTGCCAATGTGTGCTCACAAGTTCCATGAACTTACAGCAAATGTGGTACTGACTTCCTAAAGTTACCTTACAGTGTCCTGTTATCTAGGCATATACAGTCTGAATAAGTAAATGAATCCTTCCCAGATAAGCAAGTACTACCTCTGGATAGACATTGTTGACGTTCGAACAGTTTGTTTAGTTCAATTTTGCACTAAGTTTTTGGTCTGAACATCAACAAAAAAAAATATGGAGGGAGTATATTTGTAAACTCATATAGTTGTTGGCA
This sequence comes from Eleusine indica, assembly GCA_030378355.1. Taxonomy (NCBI): domain Eukaryota; kingdom Viridiplantae; phylum Streptophyta; class Magnoliopsida; order Poales; family Poaceae; genus Eleusine; species Eleusine indica. The sequence continues at coordinate 37,039,938 of CM059500.1, forward strand.
TACATTATGAAAGAATCACGCCTAAGAGAGTAAGAGACAACACGCCTATGATACCATGCTGATTGCTGACATATGTAAATACAGATTACATCATAAATCATTATACCTAAAAAAGAACCATGGTATCATAGGACAATAAAAGGATGAGCTGGTCGGGCAGCTGCACCTCATATATGTGAATGCATTGGTACCAAAGTATTGTTTTCTTTTTGGAAGCTGCACTGCAGTGAAAGATATCTTATTTGGATGTGCGAATTTTATGACCATATCTCGCACAGGATCACAAATAACAAATCAAGTGGCAAGCATTTGTAGTTGCCCTGCTAGGTGAATCAAGCTTTTATGGAGTTCTATAGAGCTTGATACGTACCTTGCACATTATATGTAAGGATTGCGAATGCAAGAATTTAGCAAAATGAAACTTTGGGGCTCCATGATGCAAGAATTTATGTAAGATAAATCATCTGATGGTTAGACAAATATAGTACCTATAAGAAATCTCAGAGAAAAACTGATGAGCAGTCCAGTAAACTTGAAATATTATTAAGAGAGCACCATATTCCTATTAGGTTCAGAAACTAATCTTAAAATAAAAGGAGAAAGTGTAATCTGTGTCAATACTCTAAATTTGCCTTATCAGAAACTCATTGATTTTGTGGTAAACACACACAACGAAAGGAGAAAGTTACTGTGCCAATACTCTAATCTAGTTTACATAAGGTGGTTGGGACTTGGGAGAGTCTACACGGAAGGCAAATTCCAGATCACAAATTGAATGTGGTCAACTTTAAGTCATGCAACATGGTATTAAGGTATAAACTATTTGCATATGTCTAATGGTAGTATACATAATCTTTAAACCACAGGTATCAAAGCAGCAGTTGAAAATAATGTATTATGACAAACCTAGTTTGAAAAGAGGAAAAAGTGTTATAGGAATAAAAAAGGTAAATAGAGATTGTATTGATAGAAAAATAGTTAAATTACCAAGAGAAGTCACAAAGGTCACTTGGAGTATACATCAAAACATGGAGACCTAGCCAATTAACAAATAAATGTAGTCATCTTGAACAATTGATTCTCTGAATAGTTTCAGGTCATGTTCCCTTCCTAATTTTTGGTCTCTGTCCAAAATAAAAGATGACTATATTTGTTTAATTCAGCTGTATATTTAAGGAAACTGTGTATGTGGTGATGTTCCACTGACATGGCAACTCAAATTCATAAGATAAGATCATGTCCTCAGATGGAACGATGACACAAAAGAAATAAGAAACTGAATACTCGGCATCAATGATCATTGTTTCACTGCAAAAATCGGAAGGCAGGGTCAGAAGCTGAATTAGAGTACTGCTGTTCTAACTTTATCGACAACAAAATCTTGACAAAAACCAAAAAAAAATGGGATGATGCGATGCAATCAATTCATGACATGTCTGGACAGGATAATATTCATGCAGCCTTGAGTCGAACAATAAAGCAGAATAGAAATTTGTCATTTTAATTTACTGAAATTCATAAGTTAGATGTTGAGACCATGCAACAAAGAATTGTGAAATCAGAAAGGAAACATACATGAAGGAACCCATGCGCCAGAATTCAGCATGAAGAGAGAAAAATCTGGACCACAGCTAGACCCTTTCGTCTTCCCTTGGCTTGGATATTCCTCCCCTGTTCTATATGCACCACATCAACAACACGTTCCCCACTAATAGCACTATTACAAAACGGGGATTTAGTGATGCGAGTTTACAGACGGTTAAAATAGTCATATCACTAGATCACTTATAGAGACGTGTTTTTAGAAAAGTGTCACTGCTATTTGGTTAAAAGATACTCATAGTGACGGTTGAGTAGAAAGTCGTCTGTAGCAAAAGATTTAATGACGTGTACAAAAAATCTATCTCTATAGCTTCAAGAAATAGGGACTAGAGACGGGGTTCTAGGCTAGAGACGGGTATTTCGAACTCCGTCACTACTATTTTAAGCTATGGAGATGAGGTTTACATGTAGTGACGCGGTTTTAAATCCCCATCTCTATTACATAAGCATATACTAGCGCGGGCAAATATCAAGTGACATGGTGGCATACTGGTGAAGACTCTAACCTTTGGTGAAGGAGACCCAGGTTCAAATCCCCTCAGCTGCAAATTTTTTTTGTTTTTTTTCATGCCCTAGCTGGCATATAAAGCACAAACCCTAAGCCGCTATCACTCCTCTCCTTCTCCTCTCTACTGCGCGCCTCCCTCTGCCGCCACTCCCTCCTTCTCCTCTCGTGCCGCCCGCCTCCCTCCGCCCCTCCTCTCCTTCTCCTCTCTGTTGCGCGCCTCCCTCTGCCGCCACTCCTCTCCTCCTCTCGCATCGCCCGCCTCCCTCCGCACCTCCTCTCCTTCTCCTCTCTACCGCATGCCATCACCACCGCCCCCGAAAGCTCGCAAGTTCCTCTTCGGCGGCAGCGGCTCCGTCCCCGGCACACTGGGTCGCCCGAGCCATGGAGGAGGAGAAGAAGAAGAAGAAGAAGGGGGAAGGTGCGCGTGCTCACCATTGATAGGTGTGGCCTCGACCCCGGCGACACGCTCCTCGCCACGGTGTCGCTCATGCGGCTCGAGGCGGCGCTGCGTGCCCGCATCGGCAACCCTGGCGCCCACGTCGCCTCCCTCCCCTCCTGTCTCCCACGCGCCCGCCTCCCCTCAGCTGGCGGCATCGGGCACTCGAGCTCACCGGATCTGGCGATGGAGGCCCTCAAGCTCGCCAGATCCGGCGGCGGCGGCCCCTGACCTCCTCCCCTCAGCTGGTGGTAGCGGCCTCTAACCCCTCCCCCTCTACTGACGGCTTCCTCTGCACCCCATCTCTGGACGGCTGATGCGCGCCTCCGCCTCGCCGAGCTCTCCACTGACGGCATCCCCTATGGCGACGGTGGATTTGGGCTCCACCGGACCGGGCCAGTTGGTCCTACTTTTTTTTTATTTAGAACCATTTTTAGGGACGGGGATTAGTTTCGTCCCTAGAGATAGTTAGGACGGGGATTGAGAGACGTCTGTATAGCTCTAGATTTAGCGACAGATTTTTCTCCATCTCTATATCCTGAGATTTAGAGATGTAAAAATTAAGATGGACACGATTTGCGTCACTAAAGGTCTTATATCACTGTCACTAAATGCCTATTCGGAAATAGTAAGCTAGTATCAGGAAATCGAAGGCATGGGCAACCACAATGGATCAAGGTTGCAGAGATGCACATCATGGATGGAGGTTGTGTCTGCACGCGGCTGTGGCATCACATGGGTGATGTGACCTGAGCTGCCTGCGTCCGCCACACCCTCATACAAGATCCAATTTCTAGCCAGCCTCCTCTCTTCATGGTGTTGCAGGCCCAGGCGTCCACCGTCCGTGTTGGTTGCCGCCGCAAGCTGAGCCATCGCTGGAACGGAAGCCATGAGCAAGCAGAGGGCAGGCCTACATCTTCTGCCATTGGACCACCCAAAGATCTTGTTGAAGGGGCTCCAGTCATGCAGAAGATTACGCGATGCTGGGACCGCCCGACGCTGTTCCTGCAGGATGGTCACGCTCGGCAGGACATCCCGTGGACCCGCGCTAGATCTAGGCGAGGACAGTGTAAGCTTCGTCGAGGAGAAAGAGGCTCGAAAGAGGCGCAACCGTGCCCGAGATGAGAGGGGTGGTCAACTTCGTCGTGGACCGTCGAGGCATGTTGCGTGCAACCATGGCCCTGCCCCCAGGCATGCCGCCGCGAGGAAAACAGAGCCACCGAGGAGGATGGCCGATGGCAGAAAGGAGAGAGAGAAAGAAGTCGTTGGAAAGATTAAGTAAGAAGAGAAAAAAATAAAAATAAAATAAAATAATGATATGTGATAGCTAGGACTCACTATCAGATACACGATTTTTATAGTTAAGAAAAACGGACTACCCGTAAATAGAACTTTTCTCAAAGAAGAATGAAGGCCCGCGCGAAGGAAGAAGTCTCTAGATGGGCGGCGTGAAGGAAGAGGCCTGCGAAGGAAGTTCACAGCCCGCACGCGAAAGAAGAAGTTGGAGGCCGACGAAGAAAGTCGAAGCGCGACGGGAGAAGGAATGGCGGTGGCTGCACGGGTCGGTGAACGTGGAAACCGGCCCGTTTCCATCATCTAAAAGCGACCGCACAATATCTGTTGTGGTGATGAACCGCCAAGGAGATTGCCCCGTTTCCACGGTGGATACTACTGTAGTGCGGTAGTAGTTGGGCCCGGTTTATCTGTTCATGGAGTTCGGATCCAAACAGCACCCGCGCAGCGCACCGCCGTTCGTTTCCCCAAATTCCGCTGTTTTCTGCCGCTTCGCCCTGCGAAAATGCAGCGATGATGGTCAGAGACGGCGCGGGAGGGAAGCAGTGGCCACTACGCTACGCAGTCCCCGCGCGGTTTCTCATCATCTCGTGACAGCTGAACCGCACATCCGCCGCAGCTGGGCGCGCCCGTATCTTCGTTCGCGTCGCGCCTGTACGAAATCCCAGCGTCCGTCCGTGGTGCGCGGGACCTGCCGCCAGCCTGGCTTGCCGAGTGCCGCCGCCCGCCGGTTATACTTTATCAACTGCCACGGTTTTAATCGGTGCTTAAAAAAAAAAAGTCGGCTCCGTTGAAACATATACTAGTATACTTATACAAAAGATAGATCAGTGCTTAATGACGTTTTCCGAACGAGCAGCAGATATAGCACCAAATCAATTCAAACCCAAAAATGAATCCAAGCGACTCCAGTCAGAGACCAGCAGTTTCGCTTACATAGATCAGGCGAGACAACATTTGGAGCCGCCCGGATCTCTCACGCCCCACCGACGTCGTCGTCGGTCCGGTGTGTGCCTGTACCAGTTTCGTGATCCCCCCCTTCGTCCTCTCCTCCAGAAGCCGCTGCCGCTTACATAAGGCGAGAGCGCGAGGTGGGGCGGCCGGCCCACCCGACCCGACCCGACACCCAAAACCTTCCCCCACTTCCCATCTCCGCCTCCTACACGAAAACCTTTCGCTTTTCCAGCCATCCCACGCTCTCAAGACCCCGTGGCTTGCTCTCTAGCTAGCTGCACTGCACTACCTATCGCGAGCCCGTCATCGTCTCGTCACCAACCTTGCATTGCTCGCCCGTATCATCCATTGTTGCCGCGGGATTAGAAAGGGATCTCTGCTGCCCGTTCGGTCAGAGGCTCGGCGCAATGGCGGGCGGCAATGCCGGTGCCGCCGCTCGTCTCTTCCTCGCGCTCCTCGGCGTGCTGCCGCTGCTGGTGGCCGGCGAGGACCCCTACCGGTTCTTCACGTGGACCGTCACCTACGGCGACATCTACCCGCTCGGCGTCAAGCAGCAGGTCCGCCCCCGCCGGCACCTACGTTATTATTCCTTCTTCTCTGCATTGCGCTTCTTGGTTAACTGTTTATTACCTCGGTTGATTTTGTCGCCAATACGGGGGATGAATCTTTGCTGAAGTGGTGGAGATATGGATTTTTGCTTTATCTCTCGCAGGGGATCCTGATCAACAACCAGTTCCCGGGGCCGCAGATCGAGGCCGTCACCAACGACAACCTCATCATCAACGTCCACAACAACCTCACCGAGCCATTCCTCCTCTCCTGGTATTTTTCAACTTCGCCTCGTTCGTTCACATTCACCGCGTCTTCTTTTCTTGGTCGTTCGTACTAGTAGTAGATCGTAACACAGCCAAGCATCTCAGTGCGCCATCAGGAACCAGATGTTGAGACCGGTATTCCCAAGATACGGTCCCTAACAACCACTGCACGCATCAAAATCTTGGCTATTATTACTGCAACTTTGAGCTAGGTTTTCAACTATTTATGTTAGGATTCCGACGAGTGGCTGCACATTCTCAGTAGTTTTTGTTGGACACGACTGAGTGAATGCACATTTAGTAATATGGTGGTGGGTGGTGTAGTACGTCCTCCTGGTAATCTCTCAAGTGGTACTCAGTTAGTGCTCTCTGCACCAGGAAGTGAGCTGCTAATCACTGCACCTACCACTAGTACATCTCATTAGCGTTATTCAGGCGGAATATAAAGTACGAATCACATCGAAGGATGTCGGCGGGTTGTTTAGCTTCACATTTCGTGACAGCTCACGTCATATCCCCCCATAGCCCATAGTTATGATGAGCGTATATGATTAATAAATGTCCTTGGACTGTGATTCGCTGCACTAGGGGACCGCGTGAGAGGCCTGCCGCATGGCGAGGCTTGTTTGCGTCACTGGGATCGGGCAGGGGCGGGTGACCTCGAAACAGAGTAGCAGCACCAGCGGATGACAAATGGGATCCACCAGGAGAACTCACTTACTGCGAAACAGAGTACCCGCATCAGACGATGACAAGTGGGACCCAGATGAAATGTACTAGTAGAGTCAGCACAGCAACTCAGCGCAAGGCCTGTTTGTGAACCAGCATTTGCGGTATAGGTGTGGCGCATGTTTTGGTGCCCTGTACTATACGCTAGAATAGCATACAGTAGTCTGGTATGAAATCCATGTGGGCACGTCCAATTCCATTGAGATGGGCGTGGCACCAAGGTCTGAAGCTTGGGTTCAGTATGTTATTAAGCTTAAAATGTTGAAAACAGTCTCGATTTGGGTTGTGGCTCAAACTTGCTGAACGTCCTACGAACTGAAACTGCGGGCCAGGGCTATCTAGTAGTAGTAGTAGTAGTAGTAGTAGTAGTAGTAGTAGTACTTCCTAGGACCTCATTGTTTGTTTGAGCCATACTATATGATTAGCTGGATTAAGTGATTAATTAATCACCATGTCACCAACCCCAGTTACAGCGGAGAACATGGGTGCCTTAGACGCTCGTGAAGGACACTAGTCCACGACACATTCCCATGGTAACAACACACGCATCTGAGTATCTGACAGACAACAAATCCAAAGCAGAGCTTGAGATCAGATCTAGCACTCCCATCCGGCCGCCAGGGATGAGAGGGAATGAATAATAGCGGCACGGGTACGCCGCCACGTCTCGTGATCTCCGGCCCGCCGGACGCTTTACCAAGCTGCCCCCACGCGTCGGCGACCTCCACGTGACGCGCCCACTCTCGTGCGCCGTGCCAAGCCGCAACCACCTGTAGATTCCGCGGAAAGTTATGACGCCGTCTCACGGGCCCCTACTGTTTTTCTCGCGCACGCACAAAAGTACAAAAACGCCATGGCGGGATTTTTCACCGCCTCCGTGACGCGGCAGCAACAGCAGAACTGCAGAAGCAGAGTACAGGCACAGTAAAAAGTGATCCTTTTTTTACCTTTCCGGGGCAGTGTCGGTGGACCGGTCCGTCGGGTTGGCAGGCCGTTGCGGTTCGATGAACCACCGGGTCGAGCTCGAGCTGTGCGCCATTATGGTGTGGCCGGGTCGTCCCAGGTCCCAACAAGAGAGTGAGCCGTCGCGTTCAAATGCGTACTCCGTACGTGACAAGTAGTTGGGTACGTACCCGTGGCCGTGGGATAGCGTCGCGTTGCATGTGATCGGTCGCTGCGTACGGCAACTTGCATGCAACGGGTTTACCTGAGGCACGACGGTGAGTTCCCGTGTCGTCTTCTATGGGGCGATGGCGATTTGTGAACCGATGACTCACTCGTTGAAGCGAGTACACTGGCTGGACTTATAGTACTGACCCAGTGTACTAAACTGCGAGTACTTTCATTACTTACTGTCACAAAAGTACCAGATGCACGTGTCAAGTGAGGTACTACCTCTGTTTCATATTAGTTGTCATTTTAAATCTGGATATGGAGATTAATGAGAAATAAAAATGGTAGGTGTAAAAAAATAAGAATGAGATAGATAGAGATAGAAATGTATTGAGAAGAGAAAAATGTGTATTAGGATATGAGGATGACAAGTAAATTGGAAAAACTACTGGAGTATAAGATGACAAATAATATGAATATATGTGACGGAGGGAGTAGTAAGTTCTACTAGTACTGTCTCAAAATAATTGATATTTTAGTTGACTTTAGTTTTTCTTAATTATTTTGTGATAGAGAAAGTACTAGTAGTTTTTTTCTCTTCCTTTTTTGGATGTAGTACCACGAGTAGTAGTCATTTTCATCGCAGAACAAACTTTAATTTTGGGTAAGTACACGCTCTAAGTGTGGCTGCAAGTCTTATCACCAGCTGTGGCTGTCAGAGCACATAGAACATGGCGGGAATGCTGGGAGTTTCAAACCTTTCTTTGTTGTGGAGTACGGAACCGAGCGCGGTAAACGCGATTAGTGGTACTGCACTTTCGCTCCAAACAGGCAGGCAAAAGCGCGAGGCAGGCCCAGCACACTCACATCACATGGCGCCTCGAGAACGTACAAATTAAACGTACTGCTAGTACGCGACAGCGATACACATCGACACGAGAACGTGCTATCGGTCGCGTCGCCTCGTGGTCACGGCGACTCCCTGTGCCAGTACCCTCGATGACATCCATGTCCAGACCGAGCGCGCGCGACCTTCCCGCCTTTATTCCCGGCGATGGTCGGGCTAGCATAATTTTTTACGCTTCCGTGATGAAATTTAAACGAACAGGACGCGAATTCGCTTGGCGGATCCTCAAATTAAATCCCAACGAAATTTGTCACTGTGAAATGCGTACTGACGATGAGTGACGATATCGACATGTGGTGCGGTGTGCAGGAGCGGTCTCCAGCAACGGCGGAACTCGTTCGAGGACGGCATGGCGGGCACGACGTGCCCGATCCCGCCGGGGGCCAACTTCACCTACATCCTGCAGGCCAAGGACCAGATCGGCACCTACTACTACTTCCCCTCGCTCGCCTTCCACAAGGCCGCCGGCGGGTTCGGCGGCATCCGCGTGCTCAGCCGGCCCCAGATCCCCGTCCCGTTCCCGCCGCCCGCCGCAGACTACACCGTGCTCATCGGCGACTGGTACAAGGGCAACCACAAAGTACGTCGTTCCTTCCTCCTCCTCGTCAGCCCCTCCAATACATTTGCGTCATTGTTCGTCAGAAACGGAGCAGCTGGGCTCAACTGCAGAGAATGGCAGAACAAGAGACTGTATATCATGCTGTAATTTCGCTGAACTGACGGAGATTAATATAATCAACTGTTAACGTCACTGACAGGACTTGAGGAACGTGCTTGACAGCGGCAAGATGCTCGGCTTCCCTGACGGCCTGCTAATCAACGGCCGGGCTAATGGCTACACCTTCACAGTCCAGCCCGGTAAGCACGCGAGCGAACTGATCAGTGGGAACATTTGACCATTCCGTAGCAGAACTAGTACTCGGACACAGACAGCAACTTATGATTATGAGAATGATATAAAACTCTGAAATCTTGGTCAGGCAAGACGTACCGTTTCCGGATCACCAACGTGGGCCTGGCCAACTCCCTGAACATCCGGTTCCAGGGGCACACCATGAAGCTGGTGGAGGTGGAAGGCTCGCACACCATGCAGAGCACCTACTCCTCCCTCGACGTCCACCTCGGCCAGTCCTACTCCGTGCTCGTCACCGCCGACCAGCCTGGGTTCGACTACGCCATCGTCGTCTCCACGCGATTCACCAGCAAGATCATCTCCTCCACGGCCGTCATGCACTACGCCAACTCCGCGGGCAAGGCGCCCGGACCCTTGCCCGGAGGCCCCACCATCCAGATCGACTGGTCGCTCAACCAGGCACGCTCCATCAGGTACTAACATTTCGCTGTCACGTCGATTCAGTGGATTATAAGTTTTTTCAGACAACTTCAGACTAGTGTGTTTCAGTGATCACTACTGAACAAATTGTACGTATCTACTTGCTACGTGCAGATGGAACCTGACGGCGAGCGGGCCGAGGCCGAACCCGCAGGGCTCGTACCACTATGGGTTGGTGTCTGTGAAGCGGACGATCACGCTCGCCAACTCGGCGGCGATCATCAACGGCAAACAGAGGTACGCGGTGAACCGCGTGTCCTATGTCAATCCGGACACGCCGCTCAAGCTCGCCGACTACTACAAAATTCCCGGCGTCTTCAACGTGGGCACCATCTCCGACAACCCGTCCTCCGGCGGCGCCTACCTCCAGACGTCCGTCATGGGGGCGAACTATCGCGACTACGTCGAGGTCGTGTTCCAGAACAACGAGAACGAGGTGCAGTCGTGGCACATTGACGGATACGCCTTCTGGGTCGTCGGGTATGAAAGTCTTGCGTGACTGTGTTTCAGCATTATATTGTTCCCACTCTGCAGAAAGTGAAATGATCGGTACGTGCTTGCACGTTTGTCTAAATGGATGCGGTACTTGTGTGTGCAGTATGGACGGAGGGAAATGGTCGCCGGCCAGCAGGCAGGGCTACAACTTGAGGGATGGCGTATCACGGTACACCGTTCAGGTGAGATATTGTGCTTCCTTCTGAAATTCTGTCACTCATGACTTTTAAACTATATGTCTCGCTCCATAGTAGTACAGTAGTTTTTACGAAATTGGGTGGAAATCATGCCGATATTTGGATCTGAATACGAAAGCTTAGCTTAGTGATACAAGTCAGTGGCGCACTATAGAGTCTCACTTACACTGATTCATGGGTCAGTCATCTAAGTCACCGATTCAGCCACCGCGTGGAAAATTTCTGTCTTTCAAACACTTCGTAGTGATCCATCTCTATCAAGAAAGGCACAGTGTCATCTTCAGGAGCTGTGGGCACTCCATTCACCGCCTTACCTGTTTGAAGGGGATCTCACATTTCACTTTCTAGATGACCATTCCCCCACGAAATTTCGCTAGTATCAATGGTGCGATCTTGCTTTGGCAAGTGGTCTATATATTAAACTGACGCATCTGCACCTCCATCAGGTTTACCCGAATTCGTGGACCGCGATCTACATGCCCTTGGACAACGTCGGCATGTGGAACATCAGGTCGGAGCACTGGGCAAGGCAGTACCTCGGGCAGCAGTTCTACTTCCGCGTATGGACGCCGTCCACGTCGTGGCGCGACGAGTTCCCGATCCCCAAGAACGCGCTCCTATGTGGCCGTGCCGCCGGTCGCCGGACCAGGCCGCTGTGATTACTGGCGACGGCGGACCAGAGCTTTGTCATGACAGGATGGCATACATACTCAACGGTCTGGAGTGTAGGCACAGAAATTTTACTCAAGGAAGGCTCAAAGAAGAGTGACCGACCTTAAAGTCTGAGACATTGCTGGACGCAGAAGCATATGCCATTTATAGTTCTGGTGATTAGACCATGTAATACTTAGTGTCCAATTTGTGTCTGCGTTTTGCTTGATTTCTCTGTGCGAGGCTTCTTTTTTTTTTTTTTGGTGTTGGGTATAAGCATTAAGCAGTCGTGTAGCATCTTGCAACTTCACTCTCAGATTCTTAATAAAGTGGTATATGCTGGATCATGTGTCGACTTCAATGGCATCTCTATCTGTGTTTGTCCCTAAGCACATATTTACCAAACTACACATCAGACGGATACAGAGATTTTGAATTTTGCTACCTCAGCATGTGAGGTTTGAAGCAAGCCACTGCTGAGACTGACAATTGCATAGAATCATTCAGAGTTTCCCATATAGTTTTCTCAGTCGATTGACATTGTCTAAAACCACATGGTTCTGCAATTATTTCGTTGATCAGCCCATCAGCCGCCAGACTAAAAGGTGCACCTGACGAGTGACGATAAGATGAGAACAGGTCCCAACCTGAGGCGTGAAGAAAACTTCTACGTACTCACGTGTATTAGTGAGGAATTTACAGAAGTAAAGAAAGGTTCAAATCATGATGTGATTGCAGTTGGTAAACTGATATTGTGACTACAACATCTCATTGTTTATTTGTGCCGCAGGAGGCAACCTTTATACACCTCACTAAAAGAAAAGAAGATCCGAACTGCAACTCAACTTTAAACCTTTGATCATTCATATTCTTTATATTAAGTATTTCAATAAACAAATTAGTATCCGATCAGATAAAGAAGTGATTTATGAGGAATAAAGTGGGTTTCAAAGTTGAATAAAGAGAAAATGTTTATGTTTGTGCCAATTCTGATTTTCCAGGTAACAATTCATTCAAAGTAAGTGCTTTTGTCATATTTCACATGACAAATTTATAAAGCTTTGACAGAATCCAATAAAATGTCTTTCACACGTAAACTATTTTGTACCTTTTAAAATCATGTGTTGTAAATAATTAGGAATGTATATGTTGTCTTGAGAAAGCGACACCATTTTATTAACCTCATTATTAAATGGATAGTAGTGAAAAAAAAATCAGCACTATTACAAACGTGTCATTGTCTAGAAAACAAAAGTGTCCAAGTTATACTACAGACATGTACTATATCCTTTCGTACATATTACTTAATCATTTGTTAAAGATAACATGTTTTCTAGGTTTCAATCAGTTGAAAGCTTTCAATCAATAATTTGTTACTTTATATTTTAATTTTTTTATAGAATTATTTATATAATAATTATAAACCATTGGATCTAGATCTAATAGCTCAAAGAGGTGACTGAAAATTACCCAAACTTTTAATCAGCTGAAAATTAATAAGTCCCTAAAGATAAACCTTATGTTTTCTCGTACCGAGCGACGGATACAATGTAACTTTGACGTTTTCACAGTTTAAGAAACTTGTCTCACACTTTAGACACATCCGCACATCGCTATCAACATTCAACAACCAAAGAACCTTTCAAACATGTAACAAACCATCAAGCAAAGCATCCCCATATATATGTGCCCAACACTACTCAAACCAAATCGAGCAACGTATAGCCAAGAACAGAAAAAAACAGCTAAAAAAAACTAACCATTTCCATGCCAACCCATCATCACTGCCCAACCATCCAACGGCCGAGGCCAAAGCAATCGAATGGCTTCCTGGATTTCGTCCAGAAAACAGCCGGATCCCATCGCCCCTGCCATTACCAAATCCAGCTTTTAAAAATCAAAATCCTTCCTACCCTGGCTTCCGCTCCCCTTCCTCCCTATGCCTCCTCTCCAGGTCACTGCCAGGTAGGGCCTACCATGCAGCAGCTGCCTCCCCCGCCCCCCGCCGGCGCTGCCCCCTCCTCGACGGTGCCGCAGTCTCTTGTGTCGCGCGCGCGCACGGCGATCCACTCCGCCGCCACCCGTGTGCTCACAGACATCAAGGCCGACCTCCGAGGTACGCCCTCCGCTTCTCCTCGCCTATTGATGCTCCGGATTGAGGTCCGAATCTGATGCTCTCCGGCGGGAGCTGGTTGCTTTGGTATGCAGATGTGGAGGGATTCGGCGGGCGCAGCAGGACGCCTTCCCCGCGGGTGTCACTGGATCGGGAGCCCGACGCGGTCGTCGCGTCGGACGTGAAGCTGCCGTCGCCGCGTGATGAGGTACTGGTTTCTTGATGTTCCAATCATATAATCGGACGCTGCTTCGTGCGTGTGGTGTTCAGTGCGGTGTTCGCGCTAAGATCGGGCACTTATGTCGTGAGAGCTGAGCGCCGTGTTGGTGGATCGATATTAGGCTCTGACTGACGAAATGGCGAGCTCATCGTGTTTGGGCGTTGAATTGGGCAGCTTTGAGGTTCATTTGTTGCTGCGCTGTTGTTTAGCGTGTGTTGCCATCATGGATTGAAATACCTACGGTTTTTGACCAAACCGGTCCGGTCCGGTTTCAGCGGACGACCGGTTTTCGGTCGAATTATTTTTCAAAATTTATAAATTTTAAAAAATTTGTAATTTCGAAAACCGGTAAAACCGAGCGATAAATCAGAGAAACCGAGCAATAAACCGGAGAAACCGAGCGGTTGTTCGAAAGAAGAAATTTTCTCAATAAACCAAGCGGTAAACCGAGAAAACCGAGCGATAAACCGGAGAAACCAGTCGGTAAACCAGAGAAACTGACCGGTTAGCTTCAAAATTTTGTCCAAATTTGGTTTTTGATGTTTGAGCGGTTTATCGAGCTGTTTTTCCGGTTTTCATGAAAACCGTAAAACCGGTGTGGTCCGGTTTCCTCGGTTCAAATGGTTTTTTAAACCATGGTTGCCATGTTCTTGTAGCTGCTCGTAGCGTAATTGCGATTGGATGCGACGACTGTGGCAGTTTAGAAAATTCGGACCTTTAGGTTAATAGAAGCTACTACTTTGGTACTTGTTTTTTTCGAATGACCACTTTGGTACTTGTTTATTGGGCTTTGTCAATGCACATTGGCTTGTATTTTGTTGGCACTCGTGGCAGAGCTTCTTGTGATCATCATTTTCGTGCTATGCTAAGTTGATTTTTTAGCGCAGCTCAGTGAAGCTACCTGTAGTGAATTAGACCACAGATCAAGTTTGTAGCCTTGTTGTATGAACAATCATGGAAGAATATGCATAGTTCTCTGATTAGTGCTTAACATGGTTTTTTCCCTCTTTGTTGAATGCTTAAGTTTCCAATATGTGAAATTACTTCTCATAAATGCAAATTAGTTATTGAAGTTGCTGCATCTCCATGTACTAAAATATTTATGCTTCCAGGTTCTAGAAGTGAATCCCTCCGGGAATGAAGATTGCTCAAATGCACTATCTGAGTCAACTTCTTCAACAAAGTTGACCTTTCCTCCAGCTTCAACAGTTAAACAACTGGTAGCTGCCATTGAGTAAGTTCATGTTCCTTAGCGTAATTATACCATCTAGAATTTCTGTTCAACCCCACCCAATCACCCATTAGCAATTAGTTGGTTTCAAAATAAATAAAACTCTCTCCAAAGGTTGTGTCATGTCATATTAAATTGCATTCAGGGCTGCAAGCAGCTGCACCATTTTGCATTTGAACTTCATACAAACTATTGATGTGAATGACTTCATTACTTAATTTAGGTTATTGTAAATACTGTTTATGATAAATGTACAACTGCTTTGTTCTTGTAGAAATGGAAAAAGCTTCAAGTCAATGAATGATATGAGGTCTACTGGAGATCAAATGCTCAAAGAGAAGGGAGGCTTGAGCTTATCTGTTGTTAAATCACTTGTTCGACGTGAAAAGGAGGAAAGATCAAGTTCTGAATTTTTTGGCGATGAAGAAACACAATCTTTGATGTACTCCTTATTTAAATTAGGTATGCTTTCATGAGATGTGCTGAGTATGTGATTTTGCTCTGTCGTTTAGAAATATGATGCACAATAATCTTTTCAGAGGAACAGTTTCCACCTGATGGAAGTCAGTGTAACCCAGAATATTCAACAACTCTGTCCAAGGATCTCCATGGTGCACCACCTGGAAGTTTTATCCATCACCTAGCACAGGTTATTGGCAGCATTAGTTCTGTGCACAAGATGGCATTCTTTTGGCAATCCGTAGTTTTCGAGGTGAGTTTATGCAGATAACACCCCCCCTCCCCCCGCCCTCCTTTGTAGGTAGGAAAAGCAACACCTATTTTTCTGGGTTAACGGGGTTAAGGATTGTAGTACAATACTTGCAGGAAGGTTGTGACAATGCAGGGGATATATTAATTGATATTTCTTGGCAGTACCAAACACTTGAGATATGAAGGGAACTAATTATGCTTCTTAAAAAATAAGATAATCAATGTACTGTTTTATAAGGTAGGAGTAATTAACTAAACTTATACACAACATTTTTTGTTCTGTTCATGCAGTTGAGAAAACTATGGTCTGATTGGCAACCCGTGCCTCGAATGCCACTGGATTCTGCTCCGGACTTGAATTGCTGTTTGCTACATCAGGAGATACAGGTCATAAATTGTTGCGTTGCCCGGAAAAAGCGAAGAGAAGCTGCTAAGGAATCAATGGATTCCCTGCTAAAAAGGGCAAGCATTGATAACTCAAATCCCAGGTTTTCAAATGGCGAGTCTCCTGATAATGGAATGTATGCAAGAGATTGCACAGGTAATTACGTTCTTCGGCTTGGTGCTAATTGCTTATGTGAGAACTTAACTTTGTTGGAAACTGGCGAGCCCATCTATTCCCCAATACTACAGGTAAGGTGCTTTTCTATTTCTTCCTATCTTCATATTTTATAATTATAATTCTTTCTTTTGTTATTTCTAAACTTTTTACAATCTGTACCCAGGAAGGTCCCATTATGACAGCAGAGCTTATAAAAGAAACGGAGGAGCTTGTCTTACGTACAGGAAGGTATGTCATTCTTTTCTATGTACCATCATGCTGATCTCATGCCACAATTTAAATCTCAGGTAGTAATTGAGTGCCGATGTTAGCAAGTAATTCATTTCAGTTATTGTTGGTACGTGGTAGCAACAACTGCCTCTGGCAAATATAGTAGTGGCGCAATGCCCTTCTACATTTTCATTTCTGCCACTAATATTATTAAACTATTTATGTAATTGTAATGCTTTTTATTATTTATCAGTCTTGGTGCTGGTTGCTCTCAACTTCTGTCGGATATGCAAGCTTTCAAGGCAAGTTGAGAGATGTTCTCCTCAAAAAAAAAAAAGGCAGTTAGACTAAATTTCTTAAACATAAAAATTACTTTTAATAACAGGCAGGAAATCCGGGATGTGTCCTGGAAGATTTCATTAGATGGCACTCTCCACCAGATTGGTCTGAAGATTGTGCTGCAAGCACTACCACAGTAGGGGAAGGCTCATCTAGACGTGGTCGATTAAGTGATAGAATGCAAACAAAAGGTGACTACTGATCACTCTCTATTTCTCTCTCATTCGTGAACGTGCTGCCATATATCCTAAATATCTTCGGTTGGTGTGGTGTGGTTGTCTAGAAGGAAACTTGTGGAAGGAATTGTGGGAAACTGCAAAACCGATACCTGCTGTGGAACAGACTCCTATATATGATGAAGATCTAGCTGTGTGAGTAGAAATATTTTGATGAATTGCTGTGTTGAATCTTTACATGCTGTTTAATTACAAATTTATAACGAAGCAATATAACCATGCAGGGAGAGCATTTTTGATGCCTTGGAAGTTATTGAGCCATCAAAACTGTTTGAGCAGCTACTTGCTGTCATTGTAAGCTCAAGTTTCTCTCTCTCTTTTCTCTTGATCTTGGTTCTAGCTAGATTTCAGGTTCCATCTTATTTTCTTAAAATGCTAATGTATAATCGGGTACAATTTGTGAATGTCAGCTTTCTGTATGCTTCGTAGCAGCAGAATCAGTTGTACCAGTAGATAACAACCTATCAAAATTGTTCTACGAATGTAAGGACTACATAATTGGCGTTTACCAAGATGACATGTCAAAAGAGAAGCTAGATGAAATCTGCAAGGTATTCTTCTTTTGTTTATTCACTTGGTAATTATGTTACTAAGTTGTAGTATAATGTCAATGCTCTGAATGTTATGCCAGGTATACGAGACGATGGAAGCCATAGTTACCCACCCTGAAGAAGCTCTTCAGATCATGGACCAACCTGACGAGAAGTCTGTTGAAAATAAAAATCGCTTTAAGCTAAAGCTC
This sequence comes from Eleusine indica, assembly GCA_030378355.1. Lineage (NCBI taxonomy): Eukaryota > Viridiplantae > Streptophyta > Magnoliopsida > Poales > Poaceae > Eleusine > Eleusine indica. The sequence continues at coordinate 37,057,335 of CM059500.1, forward strand.
AGCTTTATGAGCAAAGATCGCCCACCACTTTGGAAGCGTGGGGTAAAAGATGAGAAGAAGACGCCTCCAAAGGACGAGAGGAATTCATCTGAGGAAAAGAATACAAAAATTTTCTCAAACCTTCTTGACAGGAAGGTTTCCATATTTTCAAAGAAGAATGCGAAATCACCAGAGGCGCCGCAGGCACTCCCTTCTTCTGATCTAGGGCAACTTGATGAGAGTGAATGGACAATTTTGTAGGTGCATCATTGTTCGGAAAAAGAAAAAAAAAAGATATTATCAGATGATTCCATTGTACAATCTGTAGGGACCAACAAGATCCCGGCATCGAGTCCAAGCTGTAAATACTTCTCCATGTCATTAAATATTTCAAAATCAAAATAAACTAAAATATGAAAGATTCCACTGTAACTAAAAAGTGCACGGACTCCAAGTGCCCTTATATTTTTCATCAGATTACTACATTCTAATGTCATTCACCCTCACCCGTCTCTTTCCATTTTCCCTATCTCCAACCTTTGAAGTCTGATGCATACTTTGCCCTCCAGCAGCTCTGCTGCTTCCACCTTCCCCTCCGTCGCTGGTCATGATCTCTTCCTCCACAGCCATCCTCCCCCACCATCACCTTCTTTTCATGATTCATGGCACGGAGACAGCGAGAACATCAAAATCCGCAAACAAAAGTGTGTGAAAAATTATAACAAAAATATGATCAAATACTATACATTATCACCTACTATGATGCAAAGTTTGATTTGCAAAAGATACTTGTGTATGGTGTAACAAAAAAGAGAAATTGATACTTGAACAGTTGCAACCTACAACTATTCAAGCTGTATTTCTCTTTTTTTATTGTGACTTGCACAAGTATTCTCTGCATCTAAACTTTTGCATGATAATAGGTGACAATGTGTACTATCTATATACATTTTTGTTAGAATTTTTCATGCATTATTATGGTGTATTTTAACAGTGGGAGCACGGGAGCACTATAGTTATATATTTCTTTTAAGACCTTGCCATTAATCAATTTTTCTTTTAAAAAACTGATGAAAAGCAAAACACCTATCTGTCCATACGAAACTCCCACAAGACAAATCGTAAACCACAGTGACTGTTGATGATTTTTCGTTCTTTGATTGCAATCCAAATATAATCAAACTTGAATCTAGCTCCAGTGACATTTTTCGTTAATTAAATATAGAAAAAGTCCAGTCAGGATCGATACAGGCTCATATTGTTTCACGCATGACAGGGCAACTATTCTCTTGTGAACAACAAATTTCGAAGGTAGAACAATTGATGGGTAAAATTTATGCATGAGACTATGGGAGCACAATTGATGGGTAAGAATTTTGATGACAAACCAAGCACTGGGAAGTGGGAACTTTTTTCTGCAAGCTGGCCAAACTTACTGCCTTCTCTCACAAACACACAGTAACACACTTATGTTGTGCACTTCATTTGAAACTGTAAATCGAAATCAACCCAACGACAAAACAACAGGTAGACCAATTTGCACTGTCGCCTGCCCGCTTCCCTGTCTGGCTTCAAGATTTATATGCTCGTCAGGGTGGTACGGACACGGCGTTGCTGCTGACGTTTCCACCCTCTCCGTTGTGATCCTATTTTAGTCATGTTTTAAGTTATAGATCAATTGATCTAACATTGATGAGGGCGCTGTCAGGGACGTAGCGTAGATGTTTCTTGAATGTTTTTTTGAAGTAGCGAAAACCTTCGTGTCGGTACCGGGATTGCCCCGGTCTGAGAGCTTGAGCTTCCAAGCCTTCCAACGTCCTTAACGATCGGTTAGGTGGATTAGGGTTCGGAGAACTTTGGATTGCGTGAGATGACCTTCTGGTGGGGTTGATCTTCTCCTTATATAGTACTGTAGGTCTAGAGCCGAGTCTAATATACGACTTAAGTTTGCCTCCCGATCACGGCGAAAACGGACTCTGGATTTGTTCCCGAAATAAGGAGATCGTAACAGATCTGCCTTTATCTTGTTGTTGACCAAGGTCAACCAAAACAAATCCAACAGTTGTGAGCTTCGGCCTCGTTGACAGTGATGGTGCGGTGGACATCCCGATGCCCTTCGGTGAAGGTTCCCATCCCCATCATTGGAAGGTCCCACAGTGCTCTACCGGCCGCCATCACAGGAGGCACGACGGAGCACAGCTGCACGACGACGCAGGCCAGAACGAGGAGCTGGGCGGTGTTCTAGTCACGACTGCCATCACAAGCTATTCAGGCCGGAGTACTCCGGCGACTAGGTGCTAGCCTGATAGCACTAGCGAAGCTTCAACTGGAACTAAGGGGGGCCAGTCTATGTAATTTGGCTAAAAATGTCATGAACAGTACTGCTTTTACTGTTTATTTAATGATAATTTGATGATGACAGGAGGGGGCCAGGGTCCTAATAGCCTCAACTAAGCTTCGCCACTGCCTGATAGTGTTATATATGGAGACTAATGAGCTAATTTGTAACAAATATAAGCCGGAGGGTGTGAGTGTGAGCTGAGTGGGTGTCATCATTAATTGTGAGGTTAGATTAAAAACGATCGTGTGAAGCTAATGGATGCTTATTCAAACCAGCATGTCAACACTCTTAACCTACTTGCTAGCTAGCCATATCTTTCTTTTTTTACTTGCAGGCTTACATGTGTTTAATTATTTATTTTGAGCATGCTGTGCGCCGTGTGTGGTGCTTTGAATTTCTATGGATCTCAGCTTGGCTGTGTAATCAGGGACAGATCTCGATCGAGAGCAAGAGTGGGGATGCATCATGCATGAATATGTGGCGACAAAATAGCTCGAGAATTTCCTTTGGAAAATTGTTCGAGAATACTATGTTTTATATTTTATTTAAAGTGGTCACTTGGTTTGCATGTGTTGAGTTATCGACAATCGCAGACACGTAGATCGAAGTAGAAAACAAAAACTAAAAATAACAAGAATAGAGGAGACGAAATTCTTTATTAAAATAATTCTAGCGAAATTACATGGAGTGTCTTCTCAACTATTTATAAGGGAGAAACCCTACTTCGTGTTGGGTTAGGATTAGATAATGAGCCTACATGGGCCAGGAGTCCTTCTTCTAGAAGGTGAGCCTGGCCCATAAGCGTTTTACAACATTTCCCCTTGGGCTCTTTATCACGATAAACATGCCTCATAAAAACTCCTTAAAAATCCAGTGAGAAAAATAGAGAAAAGAGCATATATTACCATCACTTTTATTGTACGCATTGTCTCATCAAAAAACTTAATGAGAAAACTTCATATGAAAAACTCATAAGAAAAAAAGAGTACAATGCTTTAATCTTCATGATTAATGCTTATCGATCTTCATGAACGATATGAATTATCTTTAAGATAATTCTTTAATTCGGGAATATGATGTACTTAGGGAAGTTCTCCCCCTGTTTCAAACACTTCTCTAAGTCTTCTCATATCAATACCATGCCGATACTTTTCAAGAGTGCAAACTGGTAGTGCATTTATGAACATATCTGCAAGATTATCACAAGATCGGACATGAGTTACCAAAATCTCTCCCTTCTCTTGCAATTCATATGTGTGGAAGAATTTGGGTAACATATGCTTTGTCATGTTCGACTTTATGTATCCCGATTGTATTTGTGCAATATAAGCGTTATTATCTTCATAGATAACTGTAGGGGATGGAGTATACGATACTCCATAACTATTCATTATATGTCTTGACATCCTTCTAAGTCAAGTGCATTCCTTGGCGGCTTCAAATAATGCAATGATCTTTGAGTAATTTGTTAATGTAGCAACAATTGTCTGCTTCGTTGACTTCTATGAAATTGCCGTTCCACCAAATAAGAACACATATCCAGTCTGCGAGATTGACTTATGTGGATCGGATAAGTAGCCAGCATTAGTATACTCAACCAAGATTAGTTCTGCATTCTTCTTGAAGAATAATCTGAAATCTTTAGTTCCTCTCAGATATCTTAGTACTTGTTTAATGCCTTTTCAATGTCACATAGTTGGTGCTGAGCTATATCTAGCAAGTAGATTAACAGCAAAAGCTATATCGGGTCTCGTACTATTTGCAAGATACATCAATGCCCCAATAGCACTGAGATAGGGATATTGAGGTCCCAATAATTTCTCACCTTCCTCCCTTGGTCTAAATGGGTCTTCTTCTGCATTGAGTGATCTCACAACCATAGGGGATCTGAGTGAGTATGCATCTTTCATATTAAATCTCTCTAATACCTTCTTGGTATAGTTTGATTGATGCAATAATATCTCTTCGTGGGTATGCTCAAGCTGCAAGCCTAAACAATATGCAGTCTTACCTAAATCTTTCATTTCAAATTCAAATTTTAAGTAAGAACATGCATCTTCGACGTCCTGTGTAGTGCCAGTGATATTCAAATCATCAATATAAACAGAGATTACGTAATAACCTTTCTCTGATTTCTTAATGAATAACAAGTACAATCATCATTCTTCAAGAATCCTTTCTCCAGTAAAAAGTTACTGAGTTTGTTATACCACATTCTTTCAGATTGCTTTAAACCATATAGTGACTTCTGAAGTTTGACACTATACAATTTGCGTTCTTCTTTATTCGGGACTTTGATTCCTTCTGGAACTTTCATATAGATTTCTATATCTAATGTTCTATACAAATATGCAGTGACGACATCCATAAGTCGCATTTGCAAACTTATATTCACTGTCAATGGTATTAAATACCGGAAAGTAATTTCATCTATTACGGGAGAGTAAGTTTCTTCGTAGTCAATTCCTGGTCTCTACGTGAAACCTTGAGCTACGAGTCTCGCCTTGTATCTAGTCACTTTATTTTGAGCATTTCTCTTCCTAACAAACACCCATTTATTACCCACTAGGAAGATACCTTTTGGTGTAAGGCTTATATTGCTGAACACTTCTCTTTTCTTTAGCGAGTTCAACTCTGCACAGATTGCTTCTTTCCACTTTGACCAGTCAGGACGCTTCTTGCATTCCTTTATTGACTTTGGTTCAGATTCCAAGTCAATCTGTGTTACAATGGTGTCAACAAAATATGAGTCGACTTTTATTGTCTTTCTATTCTATACTACTTCCGTCTCAACATAATTCGTTGAAACTTCTTCTATTATTTCATTTTCTTGATCCACATCACTCAGAGGTGTGTTTAGATCAGGAATTTCCGGTAACCCGTCGTGAGTTTCAAGTGTGCGTATATTCTCACTTGGGATTTCTTCTTCAAGGCTCACCACTTCGTGTGGTTTGCTTTCACCTTCTATATTCTTGTTTTGAGTAGTTTGCTTAAGCTTCTTCTCTGCAGGACATCTCCTAGTAGCTTTAGCTTGAGCTTGTACTCTAGGCTTCTTTGGTGCTTGTGTAATCGGATCACCCCCCTCTTCTTAGCATTTGTTGCTTTTGAGGAAGGAGGCTGGAATTACATATAGTCTTCCTCTTCAAATGGGATGTCTATTCTTTCAGGTGCATTTGCAGCCGGTATATGAGACTTCACCATGTCTCTTGTATTGGTGAAAGCTTCTGGCAGTTCATTAGTAACCCTTTGTACATGGAGGATGTTCTGAACTTTGAGCTCAGTTTCTGTAGCACGAGGATCCATTCCTTGAATTCCTTTAGTTTCCCATTCTATTTCACGGCATTCGTCCCGAGAGAGATACTTTCCTCCCCCTAATGCCGGGAAATGATCTTCATTAAAGATACAATCAGGGAAGCGAGCCGTGTGTAGATCTCTAGTGGATGGCTCTAAATACTTGATTATAAATACACTTTCATATCCAATGTAAACTTCGAGTTTTCGTTGTGCGCCCATTGCAGTTCACTGAGGCGGAGGGATAGAGACATGCACAGCACATACAAATCTCCGTAAGTGAGAAACATTTGGTATTGTACCATGCACCATTGCTAATGGTGATTCTTCATGTGTAGCAAATGGCCTCAATTGAATTAATGCTACTGCGTGCAATACTGCATTCCCCCAACAAGAGGTAAGCAATAAGCAGTTCTGTAATAATGGTCGTGCTATCAACTTGATTCTCTTAATTAATGATTCTACAAGGTCATTTTGTGTATGCACGTGTGGTACAGAGTGTTCCACTTTGATGCCTAGGCTTATACAATAGTCATTAAAAACCTTCGAGGTAAATTCTCCGGCATTATCCATCCTGATGGATTGAATTCTGTGATCCGGAAAATTAGTTTTCAATTATATGATCTGAGTTGTCAATCGTGCAAACGCATGGTTTCTAGTAGACAATAAACATACATGAATCCAGTTCAAGGAAGCATCAATCAACACCATGAAGTACCGAAAAGGTCCTGATATGGGGTTAATTGGTCCACATATGTCTCCTTGAATTCGTTCAAGGAAGGCCATCGATTCTGCTTAAATCTTAAGCTTTGAGGGTCGAGTGATGAGATTTCCTTTTGCACATGCAACGCACAAAAAATCTTCTTAATTTAGAAAATCCTTTGTCTTCAAGTTGTGACCATTCAAATTCTTCGTGATTCTTTGCATCATGTTGAGGCCTGGATGACCAAGTCTATCGTGTCATGTTCGATAGGCTTCTTGGTTGCTAAATACGGTCTTGAACGCAGCAAACTCTTTGTGTGGTTTAACATAAGTGTAGTACATGCTTTCTTTGATGGTTGGAAAACTTTCGACGATAGTCTTGTGATCTCCATCTTTCTTCGTCATAATGAGACATTCTTCGCCTTTATCATCATTGGTTTCTACGTGAAAACCATTTGCATGGACGTCCTTGAAGCTTAACAATGTTCGAGTAGACTCGGGATAAAGCAGTGCTTCATGGATTACTAGCCGTGTACCATTCGGTAGGATGATTGTGGCCCTGCTTATGCCAACAATCCTAATGTCATTGCTAATGACAGTAGTTATATCTTCATCATACTTTCAAAGTGTTTGGAAATAACTAGTGTCCCTTAGAACAGTAGCGGTAGTGCCATTGTCTACGAGACAGAGCTACTCTTGAATAGCCATGTTCTCATGATTCTGTAATTAATACAATAATGTATAATCAACAGAAATAATAATGCAAATAATTTCCACACCAATATGATATATTAATGATAAAATATCTTCTCTTCATGAGATTACATAAATAAACCACTACTAAAAACTTAATACACCCCTATTACTAATGCTTAATTCTAATGGAGAACTTTTGATTCTAAGTAGTCTGTGAAACTAGTGGGAATCTCCATGCAGGTCCTCCTCATCCTCTGCCATGAGGTCTTCATCAAATTCAATATCAAAGGCCTTGCTTGGTTCTCCATGAGCCTTGTCTAGTGTACCAGAATTCATCTTCGTGATGTCTTCTTTGGCTTATGGAGCTTCAACATAGTTGGCTTCATGCTCCGCAAGCTTCTTACAAAGTTCTTGGTACATGTCGACAACGTGCTTAGGCGTGCGATAAATTTTGGACCAATGTCCATTCATGCCACGTCTATAACATTTCTAGTCCTGTTTCCCATATTCTCCCCCCTGAAGGCGTCTTCTTTGACTTCCCTTTATAGTTCTTCTTGAACTTGTTAGGATTGTTTTGCGCCTTCGGTGGTGCCTTTTGTGGCGCCTTTGAAGCTCCTTTACCCTTGTTGTTATTCTTCTTGAATGACGTGGCATTTGCTTCTTGCGGTGCCATGGAGCCAGCAGGACGAGACAGATGATTCTGCTTGATCAATTTGTCCTCTTCCTGATCTTGCTGCAATGCATTGCTCAGGGCGACATAAGATTCATATTTGTCCTTCTTGTATTGACGGCTCACATGGGTGAGCTTAGGGTGAAAGGTGGAGAGAGTCTTGTGGATGAGGTCAGGATCTTTAAGATCTTTACCACATAGCTTTATGCGTGACACAATACCATAAAGTTTGATATTATATTCCTCAACAGTATTGTAGTCTTGGAAGCGTAGATTTTACCATTCACGCTCCACTTTAGGAAGTAAGACTGCTTCAATTTGCTCAAAGCGATTACGTAGTAAGTCCCACAAGATCTTCGGGTTCCTTTCGGTCATGTACTTATTTTTCAATGTAGTACATAAATGATGCCTTAGGAAATGCAGGGACTGAGCTTGCTCCACTGCTGTTGCAATAGGTTCCCTATTTTTGAGCAAAATTATTTTTAAAAGATTTTTGCCACTAAGTAGAATTTCAGCATCAAGAGCCCAGGACAAGTAGTTACTTCCATGTGGGGTAAGCATATCGAATTCTCTATTCACAAGGTAAGACATCTGCATGATATCATGGTGCAAAAATTACTTCATGTATATGCAAATAATAGGGGGCATAAGTAAAGTGGTATAATAAAAACTACATGTTTAAGTTATTTTTATTGGTATTTCTGCATAAAAATAACCAATAAACCGTGAAAACAAAATAATATAAGGACTAACGTCCATCTTGATATAAATCTGAAAAAATCCGAGGTGTTATATACAAAATAACACACTCCCATGAAATTTCTAGTCATTTTGCAAATTCCATGGGTCCATGGTAATTTTTGTAATCACTGAGGACCTATGTGCAAAATTATACTGCGAGATTATCTTTGAAAAAATTGAGGTTGTTTCTATGAGAAAAACTAGGATTTAATCATAAAATCCGATAAATCAGGGGTGTTATATGCAAAAATAACATGTTCCCCATAAATTTTTTGGGTATTCAGCATTTTCTGTGGACCCATGGTAATTTTCGTAATTACCAGGGACCATTATGGGAGACTGCAGATTTATTCCAGAAATTTATTATAAAATCTGATAATTCCAAAGGCTAAGCGAGAAAATATTCAGATATTTTCACGCATGGGCTGGTAATGGGCATAAAACCAGCCCAATTAACTCAGTCCGGCCCGCATTTCTTGAGATGGTATAAATAGGGTTGAAACCCTAAAAGTCTCTTACTCTTCTCACTTTCTTCCTTCAACCATGCAGCAGCCACTCTCTCTGCTCCTCTCTTCCGTCTTCTGGATCTGGCGCCTCCGACTGCTTCTGCGCGCGGGTGCAAGCGCGGCAGCAGGCGCGGTTGGTCGGCGGGGCCAGCGCATGGCTGCATGCACGTGTGTGCCTGGGGCCAGGCGGGTCGAACTGCTGGTGTGCGGGGGCCTACGCCCGACGCTGCGTGCTGGCGGCGGTGCGGAGCGCGTGCTTGTCGGTGGCGGTGCGGAGCGCGTGCCTGTCGGCGGCGGTGCGGAGCGCGTGGCCCTAGTCGGCTAGTGGCCGAGCCGTGTGCGGCGGCTTCGTGCGTGCGCTGCCCAGGTGGGGTCAGATGCGGGCCCAGGTGCACGGCTTTCGGGGCTAGGAGCTGGGCCCAGGCGCGGGACCGGCTTCGGCCGTGTCTTCGTGCGCGCGCTAGGCCCGGCTTTCCTTCGTGTGGGCCAAGTCCGGTGGGGCCGGATCTGGGCTGCTTAGGCCTGGATCTGAGTCGCCACGGATTGGATCTATGATATTCTTCTCTTTTTTTTCTGTGATGCGCTGTGATGGATGGAGCGAGGTCCAGGGTCCAGTGGGGCCGGATCTGGTTTGACAGGGCCCAGATCTGAGCCGCCACGGAACGGATCTAAGCCTTCGGATTTTTGTTTTCTTTATGGTTTGTTGGCCTTTTTCGGTAGGGTTAGGGATCTCGTAGTGAAATCGCCGTATCTTGAATTTTTTTTTTCTTTTCATTCTTGTGGATCCGGTCGGAGGAGCCCTTTCCGGGTAAGCCAGCCGCTGGATCTGATCTTTGTGCACGGCCAGATGGCTCTTACGCGGCTTTTTCTCTAAACAAGTTGCCTGCATTACTCCTCTTGCCGGATTAGATGCAGTAGGGTTGAGAGATCCTGGCACATAAGTGTCCGCGGATCTGATTTTTTGTTCTTTCGAACTTCTGAACGTACACCATTTTGGATGGATATCCCAGATCCTCCCCTTGTCGGTTCCAGATCTGATTAGGGTTGGTAGATCGCAAGCGCATAAGTGTCTTTAATCTGATTTCGTTATTTCATAGTGCCGCCTCCTATGGCGGGCTTTTGTTGTTGTAGATCTTGACTGCAACGAGTCAAGATTTTTTATGGCGATCTCCTGTACAGATCTTGGCTGTCGCAACCCTATACCGAAGTATAGAGTGTGTCGTACAGGATCGCCTCGGGAGATGGTTAGCGAAGTAACCATACATAGCGTTCACACACGAACATCCATCATTTACAGAGATACATCATTAATTGTACAATATTACAAGTTCACGAGTCATAGCGGAAGCAAATTTAGTTACCTTATCATACATATGTTCTTGGTTCATATTACATAAATCTGCGGAGGCGGAAGATACGACCAACACTACGCAGAACCTAAATAAGCCATGCCGGCCCTAGGGCAATGGCTCACGCATCTTGATTAGGGGAGCTGGGGACCCATTCAATGGTCCAGTTCTGGGGCTCCTCACCTTCCCACACAACTTTGTTATAGCAATCACAATAAGTAGCTTGAGGGAAACCTTAAAAACCACATAATCGCAGAGCCTGAGTATCTAGCATACTCCGCAAGACTTACCCGTCCAAGAGGTTTACTAAAACCGATTCCTAATATGCAGGGGCCGACCGGGCTTATTTGATAATTGCATAAAAGCACCTATCAACTCTATGCGGTGATGCTTATTGCTTACCCAAGATTTCAATTGCTTGTCACGGAAAAGGAACTGTAGTTGATCCTAGCTAGCTGCTAAGACTTGTACAAGTATAAAGAACAATACAACATAGCAATATGTATCCATAGAGTAAATAAATTTCAGCATCGTAACCAAGCTTCTCTACTTAACGTATCATTGCCACTGCTCGAAACAAGAAGTACTCATAACCGCGAGGGACGGCAATTCGAATCGATTTACATCCTGCAGGAGAATAACCCAAATGCACGGCATACGCATCATTTAAGAACACATATGGCCACCGTTCACGAGGTTGCGATAAAGTCGATCCGGGGCCATCGATCCCGAGTACACGTCCTCCCCGCGATACAGTACTTTGTACCTGAGGCTTAACCCGTGCACTCTCCAGCGGTCCTCGACCCGTGCATCCACCGTGCCATTCACATCACCTCTGGATCGATGAGTAATACCGTCCCACAATACGGCGCCCAAGTTACTAGGTTTACCAATATCTATATAGAGGTATGCACTTGGTACTGTTCAATACTTGTCCGCGGAGTTGCAACGATAGGTTCTCAAATTTTAACCAATTTCATTCTTCACGTGAATCATGATTGAATCAAGTGATCCCATAGCCTACCGTTGACTCTACTAATTTAAGCCTAGCAGTTGCTAACGAAAAGGCTTACTAACGTAAACTAAGCATAGGCCATAGTTTGTTTATGCAAGTGGGTTTCCATCCAAGCCCTATACCTAATGCACAATACAATATCCCTCTATGGTGACAAAATAAAAAGGACTCGTAAATCAGTAGGTGTGCACCGGGGCTTGCCTTGGGAGTGATCGTAGTTAGAGTTCTCGGCGGGGTTTAGCTCAACCTCGGGCTCCTCAGGGTTGCTTGCCACGTCCTTGCTCCCAGTCTCGCTTCCTAGTCAATGCAGTGCAATGCACGGTAAGGAATTGGACGATGATTCCTGGCACTTCCTCAATAAATAGAATTTGATGGGATGATGCTCCTGCATGATATGACATGCTTGCACACACTCTGGGCAATTACTGAATTTAAGGGGACAAACTTCTAATTAGGGAAGTGGGAGGCATGGCAATTAGTAAGCATAACAGCTATATCCCCAATACAAGGATACCTCTGGTGCTAAGGAATTAGCAGGTATTTCTCATCGGTGTGACAAGGCCTACTTAGCAAACATGCAAAGCCTCTTAACTACATTCTTACCCGGGGTGCATTCACCAATTATAATACCCATGCAAGAGAACATAGAAACTTTATATTGCAAGGTTAACTATAACCTCCTAGAAGTCGACATGCTCACTTTTAATTATAACCCTAAACCAATCTAGATATATAAGCTAATTGTGAATCATGAGTATACCATGGAAAATAATAAACTTTACTGTAAGTCAAGATTCACATGTTGCCTGGGCAGTCCCAAGATGGATTTATCCTTAATAAAAACTATATGCATAAACAAGGCACTATTTATATTGGAATTCCTTCAAACTAATTATTAATGAGCCCTTTAACAACAAGAGAATGCTGATGGTGCTCTAAATTTTTCATGGAGATTTTATAGTTATGTAGAAATGCCCAAAGAGCAGGAATGCTAAATTTCAGAATTAAAATCCTACCCAAGAGTTTATATAAATTCATTTACTGAAAATGGGGGTTATGCAATAACACTAAACATTTGCATAAAAGATGGGGATGTGCTTTTGTACAAAGTTCAGGAATGACATGAAATGCTTACTGACCAAATTCCATGATTTTACCAGCTATAAATTTTTAATTATATATTTAATACTCTTAGCAAGGTTGTAATTTTGGTGATTTAATTTTATTAATCTACTATATAACTCTGGCTCTCATCTTGTTTTCCTGGTAGAGGAGGACTTTATGAATCCAACACAATTGGTTTCATGCTCATTGGACTTTTATTTCTCGAGTTATGAATTTTTGAAGATTTTAACAAAGTTGGGGCTAAATTACAGAAATGTCACTCGGCATTTTCAAATGCCCGAGGGCGCGCGCGCGGTGGCCGGCGCCGGCGAGCCCGGGCTAGCGGCCAATCGGCGGCGCGGCTCGGCCAACGCCCCTTGCGCACGTGCTCAGCACCCCACGGCAACCTTGTGGGCCCGGTGGGTGTCCCACGGGAAGCGCCGGGGATGGCCGGCGGCGAGCGGCGGAGCAGAGGGAGGCTACGGCGGCGTCGCGCGGTGAGCACGGTGAGCGAGAGGGGTCGGGGAGTGGAGGGAGAGCATCACCTCGGTGCGGATATCGACGGCGTGGAGGAGCTAGGCAACGGGGAAGGCCGGAGGAGGGGTCTCGTCGGCGGGGTGGGGAGGGACCCGACGGCGGCGGCTCCTTTCTTCGTCAATTTCGGCGAGGTCTCTGCGGCAGAGGGGAAACGGGTCAGGGGCACGCTAGGGGAGATACTCGTGCACCGATTTGAGGAGACAGGAGCGAACGGGGGGCTGCCTAGGTGGAGCTCGACACGACGGCGGCCATGGCGGAGGGAAATAGTTGCGACGTCCGATTCTGGCGGAAGAAGAGAAAGGAGGCGAGGGCAGGGGCACCTGGTCTCGCCGGGAGACCTGGGAATCGTGTGGCGCGCGTGCGAGAGCAGAGAGGAAAGGAGGAGGGGGGGGGGCTCTCGGCGGCTGCGGCCTTAAGTACCGAGCGACAGCGAGAGAGCAGAGAGAGCGAGGAGGCGAGCTGGCCGCCTGGGATTGGCTCACCGGTGGAGCTTCAATGCGGCCGGTGGCACAGGAGGGAGCAGGCGGAGCAGTGGCCGGGATGGGCAGGAGAGAGGAGACGATCGGTGGCCGGCGGGGAGGCTACGGTGGTGTCGACCGGTGAGTGGACCAGGGAAAGAAGATGGTTGACCCCCTTTTTGACTGGAACAGTGTGCTGTATTTTGCTGATTTCTCCCAGTTATGATGCTTCAAACTTTTAGCCAATTTTTGTGTACGTTCAGAAAAACCTTCTTGCCAACTTTGTTTTTGGGGCCACGTCAAAATTCCTTCTGGACAATTAATTAAAATTCTTGAAACAAAGGTGCTGGTTTCTGCACTTAGGGAATTTTTAGGGGTATTAAACCTTTACCAAAAATTCTAGTAAATTCCCCACAATTCTTTCTTGACATGCTCCACTGGAATATGCAAAAATATGGGCACACTTCCATTGAGTTTTGCAAAGTTTTTCAAAAGATACTAAGTGGCCAATTGGTGGAATTAACTAATTAAATTATTTCCCCTCTTTCTTTGGCACTTTAATTACTTTAAATTATTAGCCCGCAATTTAACATTGTGTTAGCTTAATCGACTTTTTGTGACTTGGGATGTCACATTGGCTGCAACGAATCAAGATATAAATTCAATTGAAAATCATACCTTTAATCGCCGAGTCGATGGTTGGCTCTATAGAGCGTGCTGATAACGTGTTGAGTTATCGACAATCACAGGCACGGAGATCGAAGTAGTTAATAAAAACTAAAAATAACAAGAATAGAGGAGATAAAATTTTTTATTAAAATAATTCTAGCGAAATTACATGGGGTGTCTCCTCAATAATTTATAAGGGGGAAACCCTACTTTGTGTTGGGTTAGGATTAGATAATGAGCCCACATGGGCCAGGATTCCTTTTTCTAGAAGGTGAACCTGGCCCATAAGCATTTTACAACAGCATGCACTTTTTTAAATTGTAATAATAGCTTGATAGAATAATGGCTAGGATATATTTCCATCGTATCCAAAAAAAAAATATCATCCATGGATAGCCAACAGGTTACACTTCATTGTTTGGGCTTGCACATCAAGAATAAGATATATTTCCTCTATTTCAAAATAAATGACATTCTAGCATTCAAATTTTATTTAACAATGGATATCATTTGTACTTTCCAATATATATCTATCTCTCTCCTCCTCGTTTTCTATATGTCCCACTTTTTTCAGTTGTCCTTGATTCCTATGCAAGAGATGTATTTTTTACACAACAAGGACAAGTCCAAGCAAACACTACCAGCAAACCCTAAGGCCAGTCTCAATAGGCTCTTTTGTCAGATACTTTTCAAGAGTTGTATATCAGTATTGAGGTTTTGCTTTGTGAAATGAAATTGTATCTCTCAATGTCGAGTTTATGTCATAGTTTCATAGATTCCTCAAAATATTAAACTGTTGCTAGGTGTCTATTGGTGTTTGGTTGGGATGAAAGGTAAAATCTTCAGTCCAATTTGATTTGGCTTTCGTTATGTTGAAAACAGTGCCTACAAACTTTTATAGGAATAAAAGTCATATGCTCTCTTTCATATTAATTTTTTTTATCATATCATCATTTTTTGCAGATGTGACATCTAATTAATGCAAATGAAAGAGCCACTAAGACTGACCTAAAGCTAATGGAGCTCTCCCTCTTGATTGTAGTTGCATCTATTATAAGGTTCTATCCTACGCCATACATGTTGCTAATTACCATCTTGGAGCTATTACTATTATTTATGCTATGTCATTCTGGTTCATTAATTATATTAATTATGCTATAATAAACAAATGGTATATAGCTATGAACACACTTGAGTGATGATGGCTTAGCAGGTTTATAGTACTTCCTCTGGTCCATTATGTTAGCATTTGGGGGATTCAAAATAGTTCCAAAATATAAGCATTCGAAGGATTTAGGTGGGACCCGTAGCAATTATTTGACCAGGTCGTAGCGTCGAAGATTCCTGAGAGCACCCGAGGCTTATCCTCTTTTGCACAGCCATTGCGACACAGCACCGCTGCCGCCTGCTCCCTCCATCAGCTACCCGCCGCTGGCTCCTCTCCCTAAACCGGTCGGCCGCCGCCATGGTCTCGTGGCTCCGCCACCAACTCCTCTCCCTCTGCCGCCCGTTCCCCTCCCGCCGTCGTGGTCCCCTTTCGCAGCCGCCTGCACCTCTCCCTCCGCCGAGCGTTGATCTGCTACCCTCCCTCCGTCGCCCAACGCCCTGCTCCCCTCCCTCCATGCACGGCGCCCTGCTCCACTTCCTCCGCCACCTGATCCCCTCCCTCAGGCGTAAGTCCTTCTCCCGTCGCTCCTGCCGTAGATCAAGGGCCGCCATGGAGGAAGAGGGTGAGTATGCACCTACAGAGATTGGGCGCAAGCGCCTGGAGGCTATGCAGCTGCTGCGGCTCAAGAGGATGCAGCAGTGCATGCACCGGAAACCGACTACGTGAAAGGAAAATGCATCGGCGACAGGTAGGGCGGACAAATTTATGGCTTCATTGGCTAGAGAAGCTACAGACGTGCCATCAATTGGAGGCAGCGGCGCGCAGGAAAGTGAAGTTTGGGTCCCGCCATCAAGAAGGGAAGCAGAGGCATGCATGAGGAGAGTGATGGAGGACTGGAATATATCTCCGAGCAGCCGATACCAGACGGCTCCATGCCTTTGTTTCCCCAACGAAATGTGATGTCGTGCACCAACAATTTGCGGCCTTCTGAAGATGAGCAGGAGCGCTTGGTGATGCATCTAGCTATGACTTGCTGCCTTCGGAAGATGAGTAGGAGAGGTTGCTGATGCCGACCTATAAGGATCATGACCATTAAGGTCACCCTAAGGTATGAATGTTTTGGTGATGAATGATAAACATAAAATGTGACTAATGCCTATACAAGTGTTATGCGTGTAGGAAACCTTTTCTACTCTATTATGATTGATGACAGTTGCCTTGGCGATAGATGTCAATGACCATAAGCATGGAGGCTTGGTGAGCTTGACGGAGTCCAAGGGTTGATGGCGATGGATCAAGGCTAAGGACAAGCTATAGAGCAGGTGTTTGGAACACTTGTCTAGTTGTTAGGGTTTTGAGTCCATCGGAAAAACCGGACTATCAAGCGGGTCTAGGTCATGTCTCTTAGGTCACGACTAGTCGGTAATGTGCATGGATGCTCAGTGAAATCACAGGCACTAAGTAACAGTGGAGAAGCCAAGGAGCTATTCAGAGAAGCCGGAAAACGAAGTCAAGCGAGAACGAGGAGTCAGTGAAGGAGGCTAAAGAGAAGTCTGTGAGGAAATCTGTCAGTGCGAAGACCTGTAGAGACCGGATGGTACGGTCTACAGACCGGACGGTCTGATCTGTATGGAGGTAGCTCGGGACAGAAGGGCGTAGAAAATGGTGCTCTCTAGAGAGGAGAGAGAAAGTCTGATTGGACGGTCCGGTCAGCTGACCGGATGGTCCATTCAATATAGGAGATTGCAGACACAACGAAGCTAACGACTCTAGGAGCCGTTCTAGGAGTGACCGGACGGTCCGGTCAGGCTATGACCGGATAGTCCGGTCAGTGTCTTGAAAGGCAATCTCGTAGAGCAATGACTAGTTTGAGGTTGAAAGCCTATATAACTTCGTTGCTGGGGTCTTGGAGACCTCTCTTGACTAGTGGAATTGCTTAGAGCATTTGATGAGAGCCAAGAGAAAAAGAGAGGAGCACTAGAATGAGATATTGCATATCTTGAGAGTGCTAGTGAGAGTAACTTGAGCATCTTACACATCAAAGGCTAGGGTGTCCTTGAGAGTGTGATCTAGGTTGTTACTCTTAGTCTATGGTGAGACCTAGACCGGTTAGGTGTCGGTGATCGAGCCTATCGTGATCGGTTGTGAAGGCCGTCACATGTTTGTACCTGATTTGAGCCTGTCGGTGAAAGGAGCATCACTAGTGAGCGCCCGTGTTGGCTCAGGGAGTCTGACAAGTTCTCGAGGGAGGCGAGTTTGTGCCTGGGTGGCAGCGGTGACACAACCGTGTCTTTACTCCGGGAGTGATTACGGGCTCGTGTGCGAGAACTCCATGTTAGTGACGGGAGGGATCGCTACTCCGATGGGAGTGGTCCAACGAGAAGTAGGGGAAGGTGCCATCCTTCTGAGACCTCGGAAAAAAATCATGAGTATTCCTTGACCTTCTCCTTACTATGATGCTTTACTTCCCGCATTTACATATCGTGCTATTCATGCTTGTGTGCTTATCTTGCTCTTGTTGTTTACCTTGTTGACTTACATGAATAGGCTTCTTTACTTGCTAGTTGTGCTTAGCTTTCACTTGATCACTAGCATGTTTAGGAGTTGCTTTGGCTTGATTGATCACCCTAGTTTATATCATGCTACTAATGCTTGTGTCCTTATCTTGTACTTGATGATCTAGTAGCTTTGCATGAGTAGGCACCTTTGCTAGCTTGTTGTGTGCTTCCGCTTGTCTTTGGTTACTAGCTTGCATAGGAGTTGATTGGCCCTAAACCACATCTCTGACTTCATCCATAGATTGTGACGTGCTTGTTGTGTCTATTGTGTTCATGTATGTATGGTATGTCAGTCATTCTAGTGAATCATGGCAGTACCAATCAGTGAATATGTGGGTAGTCATGGTAAATGCAATGTACTTGTGCTGTTACTCACTCCAATTGCAATGAACTTGTGTTGTTTTACTTAACCAGTCACCATAATCATTACTTGTACCTATTACAAAATAGAACCTAGGCATGCCATGATCCTTATACTACTTACAAAATACCACATAGGCTGCAGCATATACACTACTTACAAAATACCACATAGGCTGCACCAAATGCCATGATCCTTCCTTCTTCTAATCTACTATATCTAATTACAAAATAAACCTAGACTAAATCATAAAATCTACTCGACCAACTGCTGTAGCACAACATTAAGAGAACTGGGAAGTGTTCCAGCCATCTCTAGTGCATCCTTGTTCATATGTGGAATCTTGTAGCCATTTCCTCCAGCATGTGTCATGATTTCTATCATGCAACCTTGTAGAGTAAGAAAAACCCTTCTAATCTGCGATTCATCATAATCACTGAACTCATTCTGCACATTCTGAATTAGCTCATCCATATTTCTAGAATTTTTAAGGAACGTCTTGGTCTGTAAGGAGGCAAAGAAACCAAGATCTAGGACATTCAAGTCCGGTGAGTTGGGGGGCTGGTTGAATATCCGGATGTCTAAACCTGTTTGTCTAACCGCTTCATGGAATACTTCATCATTTGGTTCTATGTGAGTGCGTGCATTATCTTGTTGGATCCATATTGTTTCTCCTCTATGTTCATGTGGCCAACATGCAACAATAGCTGGCAGAACCTTCGTAATCAGGTAACTTTGACTAACCTTCGTAAGCATGGTTTGAGAGTGTTAGAATGATGACGACTCTTTCCTTCTTTGAACAAGCGATGTAGGGTGGTCTTCTTCACACCTAATGCATCAGCTATAGACTTCAGTGTGGTTCTTTTCTCCAAAGGTATTGTCTTAATTTGAGACAAATCAACTACGACCCTTGGATGACCACAATTTTTCTTCCTTTTCGAATAAACATCCACTAGTACACCAGTAGCATGACATTTCTTTGCCTTCCTCCATATGGATTGCATGTAACACCTATTAACATCAAACAAAGCAGCAACTCTGGTGGTTGCTGTTCTGTCAAGTTTGCCTTTGTTGCTTATGAGAAGTAATTCTTTGTAAATTTCTTTAATTTGTTCCTTGGTCAGATTATGTATTTTCCTTCTCACAACATTTGTATTTCCACCTTAGCTTCCTGCCTAATTAGTTTCTTTTGCATTAGAAAGTACTTATTTATTGGACTGCTAAAAACAACAATCTTTAGTCTTTCATTGTACCTTGCTGACCATTTGCTTAGCCGTTAGATCCTTCGTAGTTCTCTTCCCCTAGGATGACATGAAAATCTTCAGCATACACATTGTCATCTACATCTACATGATGCCAAAAAACAAGGCTATGTTTATACTATGTTGCACGACTTATTTTCAAATTTTAGTATAATTTACATATGGTATACCTGACCCCGCCTCATTGAAATCATTTAAATCAAAGCTTGCAGCTTCAGCAGCAGCATTGAAGGGATCATCTACATGGTCAAATGGAACAAATTTTGAAGGTAAGTACATACCATCTTACAAAAGTTAGTTTCAAATTGTACTAGTTTAACTTGTGTGTGGTATACCTGACTCTGACTCATAAAAATCGTTCAAATCACAGTTTGCAGTTTCAGGAGCAGTCCTAAATGCATCATCTACATGGGAGGCACAAGGAGTAAAAGTAAGTTTCTTTTTTATGAAATTTGAGAGGCTCAGCCTCTACAAGAAATTTATTCAGCCAAATATGATGTCTATGCAAAAGTAAGCAAGCAAGAGCAGACCAAAAGAGAGAATAAAAATGAAGTACAAATAGAGAATAAAAACATCAAGATTAAATATACCTAATTCGTAGTCTTCCGTATGACCTATGTATAGATCAAATAAAGCTGAAGCTTCTGAACCATTCTCTTGTTGCTTCTGGTCGGAGTGATGCAGGATCATCAAGGTGCCATGTGTGGCAGGTTGCTGCTGGTGTCCCGAGGTAGCAGCAAAGTCTTCTTCCGTGCTGGACGGAGGAGGCTCTTGATTTAGGTCTATGGCCATGGAAGAGGACACTAGAGGTGCTCAGTTGGTGTCGAAGGAAGTGAGTCAAATCCAGGAGTTCTAGGTGTGTTTATATGGGTTTGATAAAGAGTCGTGCCTTTCAAAGAGGCTTGAAATTTGTTTTAGCGCCATGACTCAATTTCATTTTGTTGTGTGTGCTGTGTGTAATCATTTGACTTTTGGCGGCAAAACCAAAAGTTGTGCCTAACTTATTTTTGGCAGATATTTAATTCAACTCTATCTACTTGTCACGGTTCTGTGAGTCAGAGGAATAAGTTGAGGGTAGCAGGGTCATTTTTCACCTCTCTTATTTTCTTTCCCAAATGCTACAAATGCTAACATAATGGACCGGAGGAAGTATTGTAGGTATCAAATTAAACTCTTAAAGACACGGTTGTATGGTTTTTGTTGTTCCCGCTTTATAATATTGGTGTCCGATTGACACTAGCATATTCTCATCCATATTAATTCGTTTTTGTCCAACTGACTAGACCTCTTTCATTTTTGTTTCCAACTTTCCTATTTTCATTTCCGTTCAACAAAGAAATTATGAAAATAAAAACAATTTAGATGACTTCGCTTGATTTACACTAGATGAACACATTGTATCTTTTTTTTTAAAAAAAAAGAACAAGTGTAGTTCTGTTTTGGACATTTTTGTGGGTGATTTTTGTTGTTGCTCTGATTAAAAAATTAGTCTACTTCTTCAAAGTAAATGTGTATGCTTTCTTTGTTAGGAGAACATGAAAATAATAGATACATTCGGTGTGACTTTAATTAATAATAAGGTGTCGAAAAGTGCTTTTGTACAGTATACAATTCTTAACATAAATATGATACAGTGATACACTACAAGTTCATTAGTAAAAATCTCTACAATCTATTAATTTAGGTGTGAAGCCGTCAATCAGTTTGGTGTTGCTTCGACCGACCGGTTTTGTGTCCGCCGTTTCATACATACGTACGCTGTCCGTTGTCCGTCTGTTCCGCGTTTCTTCGTCCATTCTTCTAGATCTTCTTTCCCAAAACACCAAAACAAGAAGAGTCCGGTTCAATTTAATATAGGAAATACTTCCTATGTTCTTTTACATTTCACCGTTGGACTATACTCATGGAAATCGATTGTTGTCAGCGTATATACATACACATACAAGGAGATCGAGACCTGCACAGCCGGAAGTTTCAATCCCTATCGCTCGACACCGTTTGTTGCATGAAGTGATCGGAAACTGCGCCTTCGTCGTCGAGTTCCGGCCTTTCACTTTGATCGAGTTCCGGACACAGCGTCCGATGATCTGACCATCCTACTGGTTACAGGCTCCCGATGCGCTTTGATCTGTGATTACGCCGCCTTGATGCGTGCTAGCTCAGTCGCTCATGCCACAGCCTCAAGATCCCATGTCGAGCTCAAGTGCGTCAACACAGACATGATATATCTTCACGTCCAAGCGCAAAAGGTTGCTAGAAGATCCACATGATATCTTCACGTCCAAGCGCAAAAGGCTGCTAGAAGATCCTGGCATCCTGCCTTGCCCACGCCGCCGTGGCAAAAGACATTTGCTGTCTTCACGTGTATCGTGGATTTTAAAAGTTTGGCTGCTCTGAGGTAATGCACACATCAGACATGATTTTCTTTTCTATCGTCCTTGCAATCTTTGGACACAGGAAAGTTTTGCTTTGTCTGTCGAATATTGTAACTTACATCTACCAAAAGAACTGCAATTCATATGGCTACAATAGAATTTTTTTCAGGATGTGAATTCCCTACTTGGCCTACATGCTACAACTTCCAAGACTTCCTCCAGACTTCATACTAATGATGATAGCTGTTATGATAAAATCAAATATTAGTTAAGTTTTTCAAGAAACTGAGGTTAGACTGTGCATAGCTAACATTCTTGAAATCATTCTCTTTTTCTTTCATGCAGATGGTGGACTCTTCAAAATGTACCAGTTATCACACTCATTTGAAATACCTATCCAACACTACCTGCACAAGTAATTCTTAATTCTGAACATTTTTTGTTTTTCCTTTTTCTTGTCTACTTTACAGCTAAGTATATTGTTACTTTGTAGATGGCACTATCAACATCAGTGTACCTATGACAACTATTGCCCAACCAATACTCATAGATCCTAAAGAACGTAGAAGGCAGAGGGCGAGGGAGCAGTATTCACAATTGGTTGGCGAACAAAAAGAAGAATTTCTAAAGAACATCGTGAAGCATATAAACTGAGAAAAAATAAGGCTACACTTGCCAACCTTGAGCAACAAGAATCATATTGCTCTACAAGTGATAAAAGTGTATCAAAGAACTCCACGCTCTCTGCAGTCGGTAAAGGTTTTACGCCTATATATATACTCATATTGTATATATCTTTTTATATATTTGATTCTAAAACCATGTACACTTTTGGATGCTTATTGTGTCTATAGGCCTCAATAGTGTACCCCAGTTATTTTCAGAAGAAGTCATCACATCCAATCAAGTAGACATCCGTCTCCACACAAGTGACTCCTACCAAAGGCATACCTTAGACGACCATATTCCAGGTATCCACTTTTAATATTAGAACTATTGGGTCATATATCTTTAGAAAATAAGGATCATGTTGATATTGAACCTGCCTCTATAGAAAATATTTATTTGTAGAAGAATTATTCAAATGTGAATCATACTCCTAATAGTCGAGGACACCTGCTAGACTCTTGTTATCTAAGATAAGACTAATTAATACACATGACTACTTATCAGTTATGGCATTTTCTATGCTATCTGTACTATCTGTACTAACCATGTTAAGAATCACACATTAAAGATAACAAATGAGAAAATCAAAACAAAGCATATTTTGTATAGGACACTCTTTGAAATATACACTAATATGATGCATGACATAATTCTAAAGACTATCGTATATTATTTAGCCTTGATTATGATATTTCTAAAGCACATATGTTTGTTTTTCAAGAAATAAGTGTGGTCATAATTCAGAGACTCATATTGCCATATTAGAAGAGCAATCACAATGGCACCCCAATTCAATTGAGATTTGCACTAATGGTGATTGTGCTACACCTATCTTTTCTTATGAAAATTCAGATAGACAAAAGATAATAAATGAGAAAATTGAAGCAAAGCGTACAAGAAATAGGATGCATTACACAAGGATGACACCTGAACAGAGAAAAGCTAGACTTAAACGTCAAAGGGAGCAATATGCATTGCGAAGGACATTATGTCATAGGGTGCGTCATGCAATGCTGACTCTAGAACAGAAGCAGGCAAAGATGCATCATCAAAAAGCACGTCGTAAGGTGCAATGTAACAGTTTGCATCCAGATTCTATTGCAATGGAGAACCCTATGTATCATTCATCTGATGAGTCCGTTTGAGTTTAGTTAGAAGAACATTGATGACTTAATCCATAAAAAAATTGGTCATTGTGTGAATGATTGCATGAATCTTACTTCTGTTTGATTAATTTTAATATTAATGTATTATATGGTATTCTTGATTACTTTGATATTATCAAAAATCTGATGGACTTGATTACTGTGAAGAAGAAACTTATAAATAAAGAATATTCTATCATCGATGAGTTTGCAGCAGATGTGAGGCTTACATTGCACAATGTCATAGCATAATCAAATAAGCAGCAAGCAATGAAGAAAAGTCCGAGCAGGAGTGGACTCATGGTAGTGGGCAGTTTCATAGGGGAGGGTGGTGTAGGTCGAGAAAACTGTGGCATGCGGTGTATATGAGCAAGAGGCGATGGTCGAAGCAGTTGCGGCACATGAGGTGGTGCCACTGCTAGAGCTGCTAAAGCCGAGGGGCAACAGATGGTGATTGTTGACATCTCGAGCAGGTCACTGGAGGTGCCGGCCTTGTCCATTGACACCAGCGAGAAACGCATGGCCGGGAGGCGGATCGGAGGTTGAGTATCAGGCGATAGGTCCATTAGAGCTAATGCATCTTGTCCAATTGCAGCAACCTACTTATTCTGCTTGATTGAGAAAGAAATGACAGAAAGGCAACATGAGGCCTCCGTTAGTATTTTGTCCGACTGTGTATCAAGCAACTTCATGATGACTGATGAAAGTGTTTTCACTACAATGTGGGTTGAATTTGCAAAAGTGGGGGATAGAATCCTTGGTACCGCATCGTCGCCTCACGAGTAGTAGTGCTGCATCACAATGATGGTATAGAACTTAGGACTGCAGTGTTGTTGGTTTTTTTAGTCAGTGACACAAAATGATAATTGAGTTTTATGTGTTGGATGTGTGTTAAAATAATATGTATAGTGATCTACTTCCGTAGCAACGCTATAAGGTAAATGTGTAGAATGAACGTAAGGAGCTTTCGAGAGTGGGTGAGATAGAAGAGTCAAAAAGCTTACACACGCTCTGTATATAAGAACATGTATGCTTTCCCTTCAAGCCCGGAGCAACGCACGAGCATTTTACTAGTTAAATATATAAAGTTGAACCATAAAGAATAACCGAGAAAATATAAAACATATATCTTGATGTGACCAATCGTCCGCAAACCCTACATGTACGAACCAAACAATGGCAAGCAGGCTGCCAAACTTATTGCACGCTCTCACAGACTCACATGCACAACCAAACATAACTATGCATGCAGGTGTTTATGAAAAAGTAATGCAGATCAAATACAATTCCACAATGACAAATCAACAAACCAATAGTGAGGACAGGCACTAATGTCCACATCAGGTTTTTGGTGGTAAGGCGCTGCCGCCTATGTTCTTGTTACCGATTGACCCGCCCCCTTGTAGCCCTCTGTCGGAGTCGAGACCAGCCCCGCCACTGGCTGTTGTATTCTCACACTTGAGCTCTCCGCCACCCAGGACCTCGTTCTTCACTTTGACGCCGACGCCTCCATTGACCTTACACGGCTGCTCGGCCAATGCTCTACCAGCTGCCGCCGTGGGTGGCACGACCGAGCTGAGCTGAACGACGACGCTGACGAGAACAAGGAGCAGGACAGTATTCCTGGCCATGGATGCCATCACAAACTATCTAGCGAAATGACCCCGATCAGTTCTCTGAAGCTGCCTAAGTGGTTGATATTTTGCAGAGCTGATGATGTGCTTGTTGTGCGTTGTGTTTAATAAATTGGTGGTTCTTGCGGTCCTGTCGAGGCCTGCTATATATAGGGAAGCACGTGGATGGAGCTAATGGTTAAAAAATGATCATCTGGTTTGCATGGGAGTATTTAAGTTACAAAGTCATATGTTTACCAGCGTGCATTAAGCTGGATATGTTTTTATAGCTTTCTGCAGGCTTAAACCACTGACGGCCTTGCACGTCGAGCAGGTATATATGCATTCTTTTAGCGAACATGCTGTGAAGGACTCCTTTGAGAGAGGCTTCTTTGTCGATCCGTAATCATTTGCTACTATCGTTGCATCGATATTAACAATGTTATCCAAAGTATAATCCGGAGAAACATAAGTTGTTTAGACTACATCTTTGAAAATAGCACAGGTGCAGCTGTGTAACAAGGGTCAGTGCAGTGACGACGCGATCTCAGCTTTATTCCAGATTATCTGCTTTTTATCTTGCATTCAAACAAGAGGAGACGTCTGAGCTAGCTAGGACTCAAATTAAGGTTGTTGGGCATCACTTTTTTTTAGCTTTAGATTACAACCACAGACTGTACCTAGAAATGTAGCAATTAAAAGGAAGAACTATAAGCAAGAGAAGAAAATAAAATGCCACGACTGCAGGGGTGGAAAATGGACATCGATCCGTAATCATTTGCTATAATACTACTAGTATTTTGCACGAGCGACATACACATGCTATCCTTATACACAAAAATATACTTAATAAAAGGACATGTCATAATAGCTGACCCAATATAGGATAGAACTATTTATAAAATAGAACTATAAATATAAAGATCAAATATTATACACCTGTCAAAATACGTGACAAATAACTATTCCACTTTACATAGTCCACTTAATGCGATACACACGTGCGACTATTAACCACTAGTATTCAATAAAAATGTAAAAAATGAGACTTTGTAAAAAAAATGCAAAGTAAAAGAAAAAACATCTACTCAATTGTTTACAACCTAGTAAGTAATAGTAATGAAAAGAATACAAAAACAAAAACAAAATACTACTCCTGAAAGTTTCAGAAAACAAAAGGCTTGCACATGTGATATTTTATTGTTGTTCATTCCCGGCACATCATCAACAAAAGTGCATTTCATTTAACAGGTAGATCATCCAGAAATGTTGATCTAGGTGAAATTATACACAATCCTATCCGTAATCTTGCTTATATAATTTATCCTAACGCATTAGATCATGGTAACGTATCCTGTGCAAACCAGCACCTCTGTGCAATCGTGCAAACCTTGTATCCACACCAATGATCCCACATCCGATGGCTACCCAGCGAGGCAAGCAATTTTTACAAAAAAAACACCCGCCACTCCCCTTGGCAATTATCCTACCAACCCCCTGCGCCTCCCTTCCCTATCTGTTTTGCAAAAAAACCCTTGCGCCTCCTCTCCTGCTATCGTTCCAATCGACAGACGAGGTGCGCCGCCGCCGTCCCTTCGCCCATCCCGAGGATGGCCGCGCCTCCCAAGTCCGTCGGTCCTTCTCCCGTCCCGAGGATGGCCGTGCCTCCCAAGTCCATCGGTCCTTCTCCCGTCCATGGCGATGCCGCGTGATGGCCAGAGCTCGCTGCCTACAGACAAATTGTTTCCATTAGGAATGCCGACTCCAGGTGGAACGCTTCCTCCGTCTGGAACGCTGACTCCATGTGGAACGCTGACTTCAGGTGGAACGCCACCTCCCGGTGGACGCCCGTCATTGGAGTGCTTTATGCCGTCGTTGGACTGCTGCACGACAGAGCTTGCTATTGCGGCGCCGCCGCCCCCAATTGTGGCGGCCCCGCATGTAATTATAGCGTCGTCGCCTCCAATTGCAGTGTCAGTGCCGCGCCCCGCCTCCTCCAGATGTACGGCTGCTCCATCACCCTCTGTCATGGATCCTCTGTCAACGCCCATAGAATGTGGTGCCGGACTTCATGGAGGTGGATATATTGAATACCGAGAAGTCACGCATTGCGCTGTCTCTCAGGTTGGTGCTGTAATGACATGCAATTTCGGAGTTGGAGGCCACCTAGAACATCCAAGCACACCGCATCGGACTTGCAAAGAACATTTGAAGTCTGTGGTGGGCTTGGTGTTTGATACACTCACAGATGTGGAGAATTTTTTACAAATTGTATGCATATGATGCTGGTTTCTCTGTTCGTATTGGTCAGAAAAAGAAGAAAAATGAGAAAATATTAATCAAGCGGTATCTCTGTTCAAGGGAAGGGTACAAAAAGGATGAGGAACAAAAGGTTGGTGATCTATCTGGAAATAAAAGGACACATCATGTCATGGAAACTAGATGTGGTTGTCAGGCACATATTGTTGTGAACCTTGGCAGTGACAAGAAGTATTGGATAGTTTCCATGGTTGACGAGCACAACCATGGTTTTGTATCATCAAATAAGAGACATTTGCTAAGATTCAACTGTAATGTCAGTATAAGGGCAAAGAGTACTTTGTTCAATTGTCACAAGGCTAGCATTGGCACATCACAGGCATATTGACTTCTCCATGTCAATGAGGGTGGATTTCAGAATGTTGGGTGCACATTAAGAGATTTGTAGAACTATTACCATGACCTGAGGACCAAAATCAAGGATGCAGATGCACAAATGTTTGTGGGGCAACTTGAGTGAAAGGAGGTAAATCCTGCCTTCTTTTATGACTTTGTGGTGGATGAACAAGGATGACTTGTTCGTGTCTTTTGGACAGATGCCACATGCAGGAAAAACTATAGTGTTTTTGGTGATATTGTGTCATTAGATTCAACTTACACCACTAACCAGTATAACATGACTTTTGTGCCATTTACTGGAGTCAATCACCATTTGCAAAGTGTATTTCTTGGAGCAACATTCTTGGCTAATGAAAGGATTGAGTCATATGTATGGTTGTTCAAAACCTTTCTTAAGGCTATGGGTGGAGTAGCGCCTCATCTAATCATAACAGATGAAGATGCAAGCATGAAGGCTGTTATTGCTCAGATTCTACCAGATACAGTTCATAGACTCTGCATGTGGCATATCATGAAAAAGGTGCCTGAGAAGGTTGGACCCTCTATAAGAGAGGATGATGAGTTCTAGGATTTATTACACAAGTGTTTGGGGCTCAGAAAATTTAGATGAATTTGAGTCTCAGTGGAATTTTATCATGACCAAACATGGACTCACTACAAATGAGTGGTTCTCCACAAAGTTTGGTATTCGCCAGTCATGGATTCTGGCATACTTCATGGACATACCTCTAACAGGAATCCTTAGGACTACATCATGATCAGAGAGTGCAAATTCCTTTTTTAATCATTTCATCCATAGGAAATTGACCTTTGTTGAGTTCTGGCTTAGGTTTGACACAGCTTTAGAGTGCTAGCGCCAAGAGAAGTTAAAAGCTGACAATGCGAGTCTCCACACCACTCCAAAATTGATGACACCATGGTTCATGGAGAAGCAATGTAGTCTGGTATATACACATTAAGTTTTCAGTAAATTTCAGGGACAACTTGTAGCTGCAAGAGACCATTGCGTTATTCAAGGGTTTCAAGAATGTGAAGATATGAAAATTGTCACCATCAGTAGCCTATGTGGAAAAGAGCGAGTGGTTGAAATGAACAAATCAAACATGTTTGGTAACTGTTCCTGTAAATTATATGAGTCCTGTGGTATTCCTTGCCATCATATCATACAAGTGCTTAGAGCTGAGAAGCAAAATGAGATATCATTGATTTATATTATAAAGAGATGGGACAAAAGACGTAAAAGGTGTGTACTGTAAGACTTTTTATGCAAATTTTGTTACAGTACACAGAAATATTATGTGCCTGTTTTGTTACAATACTCAGAAATTTTATATGGTTGTTTTGTTACAGAGAAGTAGTCTTTGATGACGAAGAACCTACTAGATGAGAAGCCTAAAGATCCTATGGACGTGGCAATGCGAAAAAAGATTTCAGGTTCACGCAACAAGTTTGAAGATTTGATCCAAATGGCCAATAAATCTGAACAAGGGATGGACTTTTTATATTCTAGTTTAACCAACCTAGTAGAACCTCTCCAAAAAATCACGCCTTCTGTTATCGATACTAAACAAGATGAGTATGAATCTTTCCTTGGTAGTAAAATTCCAAATGAAGTCAATATACATCCATCAAATGATATCAAGTCGAAAGGGAGATGCAAAAGAAATAAGAAGAGCAAGGAGACAAAGCCTGCAAGTAAACGGAAGTGTGAAAAATGTAAGCAAACAGGGAATCATGATGCCCGCAATTGCCCAAACAAATTAGTTCAAGTTCATGTCAGGCTGAAAGAAATTTTGGAATAGTTGTAAACAATTTTATTTAATAGTGCTAATTTTTAGTGTGCCCATGAATTATATCCACATTCTGGCACTCCTTTTGATATCCAATATTTGTATAAACAGTATTTGAATTAAGTGATTTTCACCATGGATTTAATAATTCAGATGAAACAATAGACAGCAGTTACAGCACGCACTGTGGTTCATGTCCTGGTTCATGTCAAAACCATTTGCATTTCATCTATTTTGATCTTCTCAACATGTGCCATATTACATTCCAGTAAATGTTGAGATTACAGTTTCTCCTCTGTAAAATTACATTCCAGTCTCATATGTGACAATGAAAATTACATTCCAGTAAAATCATCTCAAAATTGCATACCAGTAAAATAATCTCAAAATTGCATTCAAGTAATGTCATCTCAGTAGTACAAGAAAAACATGACTATGTCACCATCTGTGAGTCCTTCGCATCTCACAATTGCACCTAAATTACAAGCCAATTCAACCTTTCTACAACTGATGATTGAGGATTCCTTGTCATGAGCCTCAGACTTTGCTTCATCTATTGGTAAACACAGCTCTTTATTCAGTAAAATAAAACAGTATTGCCATGAGAACATCATGCAATCGGCTCCATGTTGTACCATCATTTTTTCCTACAATGACATGGGTCACATTTTCACACCACTCATTGGTCACAGTTGCATTGGTCCAGCGTGCAAAATCCTCTAAGGAAACCTGCTCCACAAGCAGAGACGGGGTTACTCGTAATCCATGTGAACTGGAAAGCATAAAAGTCATTTACAAATCCACGATAGTTCTAGGTCGGAGAGCCTACCACGAAGAATATCTGGGTGGGGTGAAGCTCTGCGGCGGACACAGAGAGCCGATGGGCACGAGGTCGAGGAGGGATCGATGGGAACCGGAGGGGCGCGACCTTGGACCGGACCGGTGGACGAGCAAAGGCCCAGCAGTGGACGGGGGAACGGTCAGCGGCGGCGGTCCAATGTCCGGAGGTGGCGCCATTTTGCCCGGTAGCAGACGGTGGAACCGCCGGCGGCAGCGGTCCAAGCTCCGGCGGCGTCGCCCATTTTGATTCGCCTTGTGCTCGGCATTAGGGGCACACGAAGGGAGGCGCAGGAGTTCTTTGACAAATAGAGGAGGCGCAGGGGTTTGTTTGCAAATAGACTGGGAGGGTGGCGGGCGTTTTTCTGTAAAAATTGCTTGCCTCGCTAGGTAGCCATCGGATGTGGGATCGTTGGCGTGGATACAAGGTTTGCACGGTTGCACAGAGGTGTTGGTTTGCACAGGAGGATACGTAGATCAGGTTGTTTGAATTTCAGGAGTGCAACAGTTTAATGTGCTAATTGATGTTGAGTCATAAAGCCACTCCTTCATTAGTTAGGTAAAAAAACAAGAATCTTTGTTGAACAGGGTAAAATAGGCTAACGATGTTTCACACACTTGGATCCAACACATAATGGCCTTTCCCCGATCCTTTTCCGAGCCATAGAGACAGCCAGACAGGTAAATTCCCATTTAAAACAAACAGAAAAATCCAGATTCACATAAATTATCCACTGGCTTCATTTTTCTCATCTTACAACAAACAAAATACAATATATACGAGTGAGTTGTGTTTCTCAGATTGTGAGCAACATTGAACCCCACATAACTCTTCATATATTGTCAAACAAGTGATGGAAATGATACATTTGAATACAGAAAAGGAGAAAGTACAAGAGATGACCTTCAGGGCCTGATTGTTAAGCAGGAATGTCACAAGAAACAATTCAATTCCCACAAGTATCAAAAAGGTTCCCGCGTTCTAAAGCGGGCCTCAATAGTGAGATGCAGCTGATTGGTGAGTGACCAAATAGATACACGCTGAGATTTTTTTTTAATTTGTTTTTGTACTGGTTGCTGCACGCCACCAAATCATGCTATCACGTTTCTAAAGTTCCATGGGTTACGCTTTAGAGTGAAAACAACTGTAAGTATGACAACCTGCATTTACAGAATTATAGTACATATATAAGGAAAATCTATACACACTCTTGGTATGATATGAGGAAACATATTCTTTTGGTCTAATCTTGATTCCAGATTTCTTACTCAATCCGCCAACCATCAGAAATAATACTCTGCAGGAACTATTTAGGAAACATAATAATCTTGATCCCAGATTTCTTACTCAATCCACCAGTTAGTTTCTTTAGTATGCAAAAGTGGCAGTTTGTAGACTATTTTTAATTAAGGAAAAAAACATATAGAGAATGCACACGTTTTGCAATGGTGTTGCACGGCCAGCACAAAACATATGGGATATGCAGGATGCTATTGCGTATCCTCAAGCGATGCAAATGTTCTTAAAGAATTCCTGAAGCATCATCAACAGTAAATAATTATAAATTATAAAACGAAATGAGTTGACATACTATAAAGCGCCACTCTCTTTTGATAAATAAATGCATCATAAAAACCATAAAACTGAGTTGCCTATACAGTCAATAATAGCTTAGTGTCTTAGGTAGTGGAAAACTAACCTGAGCAAAAATATAAAGAACAGTATGAATATGTATGTCTTTTTTACTTTTTCTACTCCCTTCCTAGTGAGAGGCAGAAACACACATGAGACAGTAGTCCTTCCACCGGAACTTTGCCGATGAATGTGGTGGTGTGACCTTTGACCCTCCGGTGGGAATAGGGTCAAAAACCACTCCCGTTGAATAGGGTCCAAAACCACTCCCGTCGGTCAAAATATGCCTGTAGAAGTGCTCCCATCGCCCTGCCTCAGACTTCCCCGCCGGATGCGTACAAGATATAGAATCATAAACCACTTCAAATCCAAAATCTCAAGGAAGCTCATACCCAAAATGCCAGTATTTCAGCAGACACATTCAAACGAGAGTAACCCGATGCCTAATTGCAGCTGCAGAATTGCGGGTAATGTCCCCAGCCATGCCCTCCAACTCCCAGATGCATAAGATCCGTTGCGCAATCTTCTCTCCCACCCCCTCGAGGACCTCTTCCACACCGCACTGGTGCCTCCCGCGGCCACCGGTATGTCGACGCAGACGCAGCTCCGAGCCAAGAGCCGATTTAGCGGTTTAGGGTGTGTTTGTTTCACTGAATTAGCTCCGAGCCAAGAGCCAATCCAGTGTTTGTTTCACCGTCAGTCTAGATATGATGGACAGGAGCAGAGAATATTCTTCATAGATGCTGGATAAGCCTCTTCAGGAAAATTGGCAGGACAACGCTGTCCAACTTGTTTAACCGTAATTATTAGTGAATAATTAAAGATTATTAGCATGTTATGATATTAATTAGTATATTATATTATGAGATTATGGTTAATAAACACTTGTATGTTAATTGATGTGCAAAATGTACATGGATTAGAATCTGATAGTTGGTAATTAGCATATTTATTATTAATTAAGCATTGTCATAACAAGATTACCATTTACAAATATTAAAATAGGTTAATTTGTATGTATTTTATTGCTATTATTGGCAACTAAGATATATAATTAAATTAATTATTCTTATCCAACCTCTTATCACTCCAATCAAACAAACAATGAGTTGGATAGTCCCGTCCCAGAAAATATGGATGGGATGATCCAATCCAACTTTAACGCTCAACCAAACGCACCCTTAGTGGTTGCCGTCGGGCACGTGAAGACACATGTGCCCCTGGGATTTGCCCTTCTCCCAGACGCTCTGATGCGGTGGCGGTGTCGAGGACGCGGATTACTCTAAGTCCTCCTCGTCCACTTGCTCTTTGCGGACAATGCGACACGGGCGAGAGTTTGGATGGGGTGCTCACCGCACCGAGGGAGGGGGAAGGCGGATTCGAGCACGGCGACATGGCGCGGGAGCGACTAGCATGGTGCGGCGATGGTCATGACCCGAGCAAGATCTGGCGATGAAGCGCAAGACGGAAGGAAAGAGGAGAGATCGGCAGGCAGGGTTGCATTCGGCGCGAGTCACGGCTAAGGTTACAATAACCA
Organism: Eleusine indica; assembly: GCA_030378355.1. Taxonomy (NCBI): domain Eukaryota; kingdom Viridiplantae; phylum Streptophyta; class Magnoliopsida; order Poales; family Poaceae; genus Eleusine; species Eleusine indica. The sequence continues at coordinate 37,090,939 of CM059500.1, forward strand.
TTTGGGCCGGTATAACCGGTCGAGTCCGGTTCACCGGTTATCCGGTATAACCGGCCAGTTAGCCATGAGAAATCCATTTTCATTGGCAAACGGTCGGCGTCCGATTAACCAACTGGTTATTCCGGTTAACCGGCCGGTTATTTTCGTTAACCGGTCAGTTAGATCGGTTTTGGTAATATATTTCAAATATATATTTTAAATTTAAAAATATTGGTTTTTGTATAGTTTTATCGGCTAACCGGTCGGTTATTTTAATTAACCAGTTGGTTATTCCGGTTAACTGGTCGGTTACCTCGGTTTCGGTTGATTCGAATTTTTTTGAATTTTGAAAATTTAAAATTATAAACGGGGGTTAACCGGCTGAACGGAGTAACCGGCCCGGACCAGTTTTTCAGTTAACTGGGTTAACCGGCCGGTTAACCCTGGTTATTTCAACCATGGTCACGGCAGAAAAAAAATGGGGTGGGTTCGGGCGGGTACAAACGGATCGATGAGAAAAAATCGTTGCGCCAGGTGGACTTATGTGGCAAAACCTAAGACTCATAATATCTAACATAACAATTGTAACGCTCTGGCGTGGGCTGGGTAGGTCAAAAAAAAATGAATGGTTTTGGGGATAATATATATTTTTTATGGACGATTGAGGAGAGGGTGGGTTGATTAGGTCATGGTAAAAATATAAAGGGGGATGTTTAACCTTTATATGATAGATTTCATTATTTTCCATTCATAATACGCACTTACCTTATATGTAGTTATTACTTTTAATTTTTTCATCCCTTATGTACCATTTTCTTTTAATCCATGAGAAAAGAATGTTATTGGATCCTTCAATTTCTCTTTTTTCATGTTTTTTTTTTGAAAGAACTGGAGAGCCGAGGCTCTACAGATTATATATTAAATTTATATAAAAAGAGTTACGAACTAAAAAGGTAAGGTAAAAAATTACAAAAATGAATCTAGCCATTCTCTAACTCTTGGTAGAAGCCTAGCTTTCATCCTGTGCAACAGAATGGAGAGTTCTCTCACGAATTTTGCCTTGCAGCTATCCCCTGTGGGGTCTTCGTGGTCAAAAATCCATTCATTTCTTACTTGCCAGATGGACCATGTCATTATAATAATAATCTCCATCGCAAACTCAACATTTAGCTTTCTTTTGAATCTTTTGAAGGCTTCCATTGGATGAATGGTTACTGGATAGGTAAGGCCCAGTAAGGCCCAGCATCTTATTGCAAAAGGACATCTACGGAATAAATGATGCAGAGTTTCTTCACGTTGTCGGATGCAAAGTTCAAAATCATATGAATCAAGATGCATATTTCTTGTTTTAAATTATCCTCTGGTACTCACTCTATCATTAAGGATCAGCCAAAAGAACACCTTATGCTTTAGCTGACATGATGAAGCCCACAGCCATCGAATTGTTGGATGAACTTGCATATGACCAATTAGTTGGTTATAAGCTTTATTTGAGGTATAGGTGGGACTGCCCCAGATGTATCCCCATAAATCTGGATTTTGATTCAGTTCTATATTCTGCAACAGGGCTTGCATTTCCTGCAATTGTGCATATGCTTCCTCAGAGAGGGGTAAGTAGAAAAGATTTAACAGCTGATCATTGAGAATCATTTGTCTTGCAGTCATGACTTCAATTTTTTCATGGTAACTTTCATTATACTCCTAGACTAACTAATCAGTGGCGAGTCTAGCATTGAAATTGAGGGTGGGTCAAAAAAAAATTTCTACCACACAATAAATTTAACATGACATATGACAATAAAAATTAAAGTATTTAGAAAATATTTTTTAAATATAGCAAAGTCAACAACAATGGTCTAGTACAACTTACATTGAATAAAAAAAGAAAAGTATTTCTTCTTGCTTTTGTCCGGCATACGATTTGTTTTGAGGACTGCGAAAAACACATGTCCCTCTCCAAATTTAGTTCTCTCGCACCTTCTGCCAATATACATTTCAATCACACGAAAGAAAGAATATTTGCCTAAAAAAAAGAGAGAATATGAGATCAGATGGGCCTAAAACAATCATACCCATTTTTCCTACTGAAATTATACCATAAAGTTTCGATTGGAGTCCCCTCATGTATACTGTACTTTGCAAGGAAGAGACGAGGCTGGTGAGAGGCAGAGCTCAACGAAGGCAATCTCAACCGTGCTTGTGATTTTGCAGATAGGAGAAAAAAATCATGAGAAAAGAAGAAAAGATGGGCCAGTTGGTTTGGTGGCTAATAAATAAAAGAGTGGGTCCCACCAAATGGCAAACAGCGTGACACGGACTGTTTTTCTTCATAATGCCTTCATATGCTTTTTTCTTCGTACGCCAGCACCTCTACTTTTTTTGGATAGGAGAGGTGGGCTGCGCGGCGAAATCTAGGGGTGGGTCGCGGCCCACCTTCCCACCCTCTAGACCTGCCACTGTAACTAACTCTAGACCCAAAGCCTAAAACATCGGTTATAATATCATTTCTTGATCTGATTGCATACCTTCAGTATATTTAATTTGAGGCTTGAGATCATATTGTGGTATGAGAGGCTAAATCATGACTTCATGGAAGGGTAAATTAGTCACTCTGAAAATTTGATAAAATTGTAGCCTCTAACAACGATCGAGATGAAAATTTTAAAATCAATTGACAAATAAGTGAACGGTCAATGGCAAATAAGTGAAATATATATATTGGATGGCAAATAAGGGGAAAAAATATATGTTTCAATGGCAAATAAGGGACATTTGCTTGATGGATGATCCATGTTAATTATTCCACACTATATGGAAAAACACAAGTACGGTACAGATTATCCAATCTGGTAAGGAATTTCTCACTATTCATATTTGTATTCGAATTCATTTAAACAATAAGAAAGTTGACATGGTCCATATTTTAACATATGAACTATTCATACACATATTTGTATCCATACTTGTAGCACAGATAGATAGATATATTTTTGCACAATTATTATGTCTAAAATAACAGAGCACAGATAACTCTTTATGAGGCACACAATTCGATGGATATCCGTAATACTGATTAGAGATTAGATTTGTACTCATATCCGTTCAATGTCAGATACATTTGTATTTCGTGATATTTGTAGTTGTATTCACATTCATTTTAAAATATGAAAATAGATACAGTAATAGCTCTATATTGTTTGCAACAGTCATAAACTGATATACATCTAACCCTGCTTGTCCAACTTCGTTGCAACCAAATAGATCATGCTCATGTATATCAAAAACTTCCAGAACACTCGGCAGTCGAGATGCACATGAACTACTATTGATTTGACCTGCGGGCCTACACATTTACGGACTCTGTCATTCCTTCTCGAGAGCCAAAACAAAATTACTAAAAAAATATTCTAAAGTGCAGCCGGATAAATCCAATCTGTTCGTGTCCTCATCAATTCACTTCTTGATTCTATGTAGTTTGTTGTACCCAAAGCAAACTGGAAGCGATAAAAAATTAAGATACATGGCTGCAACCATAAGTATTGTAAGGAACTACAAAAGCATATACAAGGCAACTATATACATAGCGAGTTCACCAAGAAATACAATCGAATTTTATTAATCATCAAGAATCAAATGACGTACATATATAGGTCTCAACAAACAGGATACAAACCAAACGTTGGCAGGTAACTTGCCGAACTTATTGCACACTCTCACAAATAAACACAAACCTGCACAGCCAAACATATGTTGTGCATGTGTATATATATGAAACTGTAGATGGAAATTAACGACAGAACAACAAAAAAAAATCAACAGACTTGCAAATTGCACAAGTAACCCTGTGTCCATATCATCAGGGATGCGTCGGTACTGGTAAGGTCACGGTTTGGTTGTTCACGCTTACTTGTTGCTCCCCCTTGTCGTTCGGCCCAGCCCAACCTTCTACAGCTGTTCCATTTCCACAGTTCAGGATCCCGCCGCCCTTGACACCGTTCTCCACTTCACCTCCAATGCCACCATTAACCTTACATGGTAACTCGCCATCAGCAAGCACTCTACGAGTTGCCTCGGTGGGAGGCATGATGGAGCAGAGTAGAACAATGACGCCGACTAGAGCAAGGAGCATGACGGCATTCTTGGTCATGGCAGCCATCACAAATAAACTAGTGGAGCGATTAACTCTATCGCTTTGGCTAAGCAGAGTAGTATGTTCTTGGTGTGTGCGTATGTGTGTGTGGTGTTTGAGTTTATGGATCTTGGCTTCTTGCGGTGTTGGATGGTTCTTATTTATAGGAAAGCAGAGGGGTGGAACTACAATGAAAAATGTTCATCTGGTTCGCATGGGTGCATTTTAAGTTACAAAGTCGTCTCTTCACCAGCTATCACTAAGCTGGTGGACATATGTGAAAGATCTGTTGTAGGCTTAAGCTAACTGGACGGCCTTGCACGTCGACCACGCATATATTTTCTTTTTGCTAACCTGCTGTTCAGGAGTCCTTAGAAGAGCTTATATATTGATAATCATGCACTTAATCATTGCGTTGATTATATAGCTATTTATACAAAGTACTAGCTATGAAATTACCTGTGCCTGAGACTATACTGGTGTCAGCATCCGCGCGCTTCAGGATCAGTGACTGTGGCTTGTAAACGTATATGCACGTAATTGGTTCATGATGGTCTCCGATCTGAATTCTGAATGCCTCCGACTCCCACTTCTCACTGCTAGCTAAAAGTACTGTTGCCACTTGCCCCCTCCCCCTTTGTTCCATGTGAAGGAGATGAGATTCTATATTGGCCCGTGAGCAGAATAGAGAGAGCCAGGGGCGCACAGACGAGGTTTTGTTCCCACTGTGCTCGTTAAATAGATGTGTTTGTGCTAGATAAGTACGTTGGACTATTTTCACATATGCATGGTTGGTGGTGTGTGCACTATTCAGCTACCGCATTAATAGTTCCACTCATATTACCAAAGCCAGCAATATGGAATCAAGCCGAAGGGCAGATTAAAAGTCTTGTCTAGACTCCAAAAACGAACTTTCAATCTTTCAATCTATCATTATCTCCCAAAATCAGGCTACTATTGGAAGACTGCTACTCCTTTTTGACCAGCCAGAATGGTACATAAGATCAGCCTTAGTTATTAAGATACTAGCAAAGTGCCCGTATATTGCTACAGGTTTAAAAAAATAAAATACTCTTTATGATTTAAACGTAAATTATTTACATAATATAATTGTTGATATGTTTTACATGAAAGATCATATTTATATTACTGTTGGTGCTTCTTAATGTACCATTTTATATCATAAGTAACAATTTTTCTACTATTTTTCATCGTATTCTTATCACAAATATTTTTTTACCTCTAATGTTAATGATTTCCATATGTAGCGTCGTTTGAGTGCTATATTGCAAAATTAAGTGAAATGGCATTAAAAAAATGCTCAAATATGAGAAATACCGATGTGAAGCCCAATTCATCATGCAAAGAAGGATTTTCACAAGCTTATGACGTCTACAAGACACCACTAGACCTCTATGAAACCCAACATGCAATACCAAGATCATGACTTAATGCCTAAAGATTTCTAGAATCTTTATCCAATAGGAAAAATTAATTCACGCAGAATAAAAATAACACTGCATTGCAACGTGATTTTAGACTTAAAAATATGCTCTAATGAGAAAAGTTAAAACCCAAAAATTGCAGATCTCGTCGAGTTATTTTCAGAACATATATGAATCATATTATTTGGACTTTGAAGGTAGTAGATATGGGCCCCACACAGAGATCTGCGCAGAGGAGCTCGAATCAGAACAATATTTTTGCATCGTAAATTTGAAAATCAAAACAGAGGAATCTTGACTTCTATTTAATATCAAAGTTGTATAACTTTTTAAGGGCTACGAGATAGAGTCCGAGTGTTTCTCATTTGAACTCCGGACGAGGGATTTATGATTTTTTGAATTCGGTGCTTGATATGGAAGATACGAAACCGATTTGGATTTAATTTCTAACTTTGTGGGCGTACGGCAGATTTTTTGATGGCATGAACGTTTTCACCTAAATTAATAGGAGTAGAGATAATCCAGAGAACATAACTTTCTTAATCAAAATCTTTGAACACTGCACATACAAATGCAGCTGTCGTTAGTTAGCTAGGGCCGTCCTTGCCAAGACCCAAGACCCCAGCTTCCAGGGGTTTCTTGTTTGAACCTCCAATTCAAACAAGAGGAGCTGTTCGAGCTAGGAATCGAACTGTAATTGGCAGACAACCCTTTTTAAACTGCACTTTCTCTTGGAATGCTTCCCCGTAGGGTTACATATTCTATTAAGTGCTTTTGATTATTCAAGAGCATTGTACCACTATGTAATGAGAGCGTGATGGTTCCATTATTTAGTGGCCTAAGAGTTAAAGAAAATTATAGCAGTTTAGTTTCCGAAGGGGAAAAAATAGTCATGTAAAAAGTAGCAGTTTCATTTGAAATTAACACATAGAAATAATAGGAAGAATTCTTACAGAATACTTCCTACTCATATCATAAAATCTCACTATCTTGAGAAACAAAGAAACCAAACAAAGAATTAGAGGACTTTTACTATAAACCCAAATAAATGCATACCGTCCATTTTTTTCTATCCAACAATCTAGATCTTCAATATGATACCTCTTTGACTCACTAGTACATAAGTATCATAGTAAGATATCATAAGTATCATATGGGTATTATTGGAAATAAAGTACCGGCACCCCTCCTCATCCATCCACATCATGGGCGGGCATAGAAGATCCAATGGGAGCTGGACGAGCAAAAAGAGTTTTGTGACCTTCCCTCATCAGTTCAACAGCTCGGGTTCGTGTCCATCGGTGGCGTTCATGACTCATTGATCTGGAATTGCGGCTCGGCGGCGATGAGTCAACCAGTGCCATGGGCATTGAGGCGGCAACAATTCCCTGGCGCAAGCGTCACCAAGCAAGGGCGGGAGTGGCCTCAGCGTCATCTCGCTGGCTGCCAACATTGCCTACTAGTGCTTTGAGTTGCTAGGTAGTGGGTGTGCAGCGCGGCCTCAAGCTGAGCCTACGGCGAGGATCCCACAACACGATCGGGTATTGAACTTATTCAATGAAATGCCAATGTGATCGTTGAGTTGATGTCATTTAAGAGTGTCAACTCTGATATTTGGACTGCAATTTGGCAACTGCCCTAATTACTTGATTTGTTTCACATCATGTTTTCATCAGGCTCCGGACCTGGAAGGACAGCCACGCCAGCGAGTCCGGACGGCGTCATGTGTCATGGCAGCGCCGGCGCTAGGAGATCACGAAGGAACAAAATCGTTGAGCCTTTCACTACACTTGAAAAGATTCAGTTTACCTGGACCTATTTACCCATAATAAAGGCCACTTGAACGTAACACTAATTACAATATTACCTAATTAAATGGACGATCAGATTTATGCATGATATCTTTTACTTAGAAGTATCATGGTTCACGATAAAGATCCTCAAGAATTAAGGTCGGAATTGTTTACCTCGACCCTATAAAACTCCTCCCGCGGTGGCAAGAATTGCGCGCGGCCACGAACGAAAGGAGCTGAGGGGTTCGTTTGCTTGGCTGCCCTCGTGCTGGTCGCTCATCGAGTCCTACTGGTCACCTGCTCGTTTCATCGACACGCCACACTGAAGAAGAGGTTGCGAGCCATCAACGGCACCGACGCCAAGGAGTCCTGACACGCCCAAAGCCGGTGGGAGGCAGCAGGCCATGTCAGGATCGGACCTAATGGTTGAGAAATCCGGGTAGATCATGACTGAGTACAGCTTCAAGGACACCAGAGCACGGTTCTTTGTAGTCACCACGAGGCCCTGGTTCGTCGTTCAGCACGAAGTGGATAATTGATGATATTGGGTACAGTCAGCAGTAGCACCTTGCAACCTGTACTCTGAAGAATACTAGATCAACAAACAGAATCATTTCTGTGAGCGCAGAGGGGCAGCGGAAGCGACCAAAACAGCAAGCTACTGTCTCACAAGCATTTCACCGAATACCTTGTGTGCATAAATCATAACAGCCTCTTAACATCAATATTTGTAAATAAGGTGTTATCCAAAATTCATGACCAGCAGTATACTTGCAAGAGTAAGCTCACTAATACAATAGCCCCATCGAATCATCATCAACATACCAAAGAACACATAAATGTCTCATATGCCAACATAACCATACACCATCTTGAGTAAATGTAACCAATAGCAAGCAAGATAGTGAGCAATCAACACATATGACAAGAACAATAACGAATCAAGAGAAGACACACAAATTTACGTGGGAAACCCCTTGCGGGGAAAAACCCATGGGTGACGGCGAGCAAGCAATCCACTATGAAGATGAAGGATACAAGAGGTGGGAGCCAACAAGGTTGGGGAGGCTCCAAATCCCCACTAATTTCTCTCTTCTATTGGTGGATTTGGTAGATCAAAGCCTCACCCTCTCCTCTCAAACCCTAGCTCTATCTCCCGCTCAAAAGATAAGAACAAGCCACACCAACAGAGAGCAGCTCGGGTAGCCCTTTTGGGCTGGTTTGGGCACTTTTCTGAACACCCCCTCAAGTTGTAGATTATCACAAATAAACCCCTACTCAGCCTATAATATGCATAAGCAATGTTTTGCATAAGAAATGAGCTAAATTAGCTCTCAAATGGTCAAATAGGAGCTGGAACATCACAATTCTCCACCTCAGCAACGATTGAACCATAGAGCAAATACATCAAGCTTCTTGATGCCAAAAGTCCAATCTTCAAATATTCCATCTTCAACTAAATTTAGCAATCATCATATACCAAAGTCACCGCCTCCAATATTCCATATGGAGATAGCTTAACCTTGACTTGACAAATCATTGATCCATAAACAAATGCATCACCAAACTTTGACGAGTGAACAACATGGCACATAAACCAATTTCAAGTCGAATGAATACATAATTTATCTCCATAAAATGCTTCTCATGAAGCCCAAATAACGAGCACATAAACCAAGAGGAAGTCCAAAGCACACCTCACCAAATGATATTAACAAGCATTTGGGTCTTCATCAATTTCAACACCTAGAAAATGACCCAATATGTGCAACTGACCTCCTAATCCAAATCTGAACTATTGCTCGCTCAATATATGCATATGCCAAGAAATCATCTGAGATCTGTACAAGTAGTGAAGGATCCATAATATGACTATTTCAAAATGCTCCACCTGAAATTCATAACTCGGCAACCAATACTCAACTCAATGAGCAACACAAACTTGCCGATCAAGAGCATATCAAAGTCATGTTATTTATCAGTTCTCCTCAATAGTATGAATGAAATAAACAACCAAATGTGCAACCTAGAGAGTACCAACAAATTCTGCAACAGATCTCACAAACTGAGAGAGGACAACCACAATGTACTGCAACTGCAATACCCAACATTGACCTCAACTTTAGCACAAAATCCATGCAGAAACAAGATCTATGTCGCATCCAATTCTTCACATCAGACATAAATTTAGAGAACAAACTCCACTTTCAATTAATAAACTCAGAATGGCTCCAAAGAAAGCTGCAACAAAAATGCCATGCGCACAATGCAGCAAGAACATAAACCATCTTAAAGTACCTCAAGATGATATAAACTTAAATCGGCTCTTCATGAATAAGAAAACAAATTTAGTGTGTCTCTGTCACATAAGATGCATCTGTCAGCACCATAATTATTAAAAGACAAGCATTGTCTTCAACATATATCAATTGGCCACAAACCATAGACTTGAACAGTACAATTTTAACACAAGCAATCCAAAAATGAGCAGCCTAATGCCAACTGCCATAAGCAGCCTAATAACCACAAACAAGACTCCAAACTGAAAGAGTTTCAAACAATGAGAGAACATCTTTTGGTAACCAAATCCCTCAAACAAACTGAAGTAACAAAGAGAGCTTCATAACAGAGATAATATCCAAAAACATACAAACATCTCAAAAGAACCTCAATGGAAATAATGTCTAAAGATATCCCAACATCTCCAACTAACAAAAAATAGTCTCCTTGAAAGCCTCATCAAACGAGAGGATACCAAAAGACAAGCAAACCTCTCCAACAAACTGAAGCCTTCCAAAAGATCACAAGTCTTGAACCATGGAGCAACAACAGGATAGCCTGATTAACCAAACAGACCCAACTGCAATATATGAATCGCATCTCTTCACAAAGAAAATACTAGCATCATATATTCTCATGAACTTTATGAGCCCAGATAGTTGCATGCAAACCAATAACTAGTATTCCTGTATGAGCTTGGCTTCTCATACATAACCTGAAATGCAACTAACAAGAAATTCCAAATGTTAGCCAGAAATACCATGATAATCCATACCTGAATGGTACCAATTGAGTATTCCACATTTAGCAGCATACAGAAGGAATCTTCACCAAATGGCTAACTGTCAACTCAATCACATCATCATCAATCTCAATATCAATGGTGGCTATCTGCAACATCTCAAGCAGAATATGACTGAAATGATGTGTCAAATATGTAGTACATCCTCTCACAATAGCTTGGACAATGGCCAAAACGTGCTGCCCAAATAGTGGAGAACTGGTGACAAGTCTCCACCTCAAATGTTACATACCTGCTACTCATTCAATCTCCAAGAGAAACAATGAACTGATCTCTCCACCTGAAGTGGAACGAAATGTTGACTAACATAATGGAGTAAGATTGTCATGTCAAAAGTGGTCACTACACAAACTAACAATCACATGGGTAACTGATACAACACCACAAGCGGCTCACCCAAACCTCTATAATCAGTCTCAAGGATTTGCACAACTGCCAAACTTTCAAAATGCCAAACATAGACATCCACTAATAATAGACAGAAAATGATCCTCAAGTTTATCAAGAAGAAATGATAAAATTACCATACCTCCTCCAAAGTCAAGCAATCAGTCACTATAGAGAAAGAATGAATTTCCAAGTAGCAAGCCAAAGTAACAAGCTCGACCTTGCATGGGAGAACATGCAATGAGTTATTCCAAATTAATGTTCTGTTCATCTTTCCAAATATCACCATAGTGGTGCAGTGGTGAGCAATGCTATAGCAAACCAGATTTCTCCCAAACAGAACCCAAAGCCATACAAATGTCCAAAACATCAACATATTACCGCACAACATAAATGAAGCTATTCAATTCAGAATGTGACCCAAAGCTTCATCAAACCGTATGATGCACCATAAAGTATTTTTATACCACCATAAGATGGCTCAAATCAGATATAACCCCCCACAAAATACCGAGTAATTATAACCAAGGGTGATCTCAGTTATACAAATGACTGCTTGGCTAAAATAAATGAGTATGCTTCTTAAATGCTCAAGCTGACAGAATAGAAGTAACTCATACCTGAACGCCAAAGCTGTTCCAAACAAGAAGAGTATGCTTTCCAACTGTGCAAACATAATAAAAGCAACTCATACTTTCAATAGTGAGATACACCACAATAATACTCAGCCATATAACACAATAATTATTCCAAGCTCCAAATGCGTACCACATGATAGTAGAGATATAAATTAGATTCAAAATAGAAGCAATTATCTGAGGTTGCCCAAATGAAACAAATGCAAAGAAATGCTGAACACACTGATCATCTCTTCAACATACCAAATGGCAACAAAGTGTGAGCACCTGAACTGCGCCAACAAACATCCTGATTCTGAACATAACACATACCAAGTAACATCGCACTTCTTGTAACTGCCTTGCAAACTGAACCCTAAGAGAAATAGGCTCAAAGGTGGCAACCACAATTAATGCAAACAAATGGTATGCATAAATAGAATCAAAACTCCAACCAGTAGTGTGATTTCTGAAACAAACAATCACAATAACTGAACTAAAGGCACTGCCTATGCTCACATAAATAACAGAAGACAACAAAGCAATCACCAAATGTTGTCCTCCACCTCAAACTGCCAACAATGCTGAAGATTATCCCAAAAGTGTCCAATAATCTTTGCAATAGCAAACTTCATACATTCCATAGATAAGAAATCCCAATAGCTTCCACAGATTCTTCATAATCACTACCATCACCAATGCTAACTCAATCGGTCTCAAAATATGGCACCAACAAAACTGCAGCCCACACCATAAATCTCTATGCAAATATTCAAACTCTTTTACAAGAGAAAAAATAAAGCACGAACCAAAGAGATAACATATGGACTCAATTTTCAAATTCATCATATGACCAAGAGATAGCGGCCAACAAATTCATGCTTGGAAGGGGTTAATTTTCAGAATGTGCATATGAATCAAATGCATTGTCAAACTGCCGTCCAAAGGGTGACTTGTTCAAAATGAGAGCCTTATACTTACTTGCATAATAAATACAACCTTCATCATACAAATGCCGCACAAATTGTCTACTCCCAATAAATATAAACCAATACTTTCCATAACTGAATATCACTAAGTGACATCAAACTTGCTTGCTTCCAAAATTGACATATTTGAATAAATCAATAGTTCAACATGTGCCTTTGATATAGAACGACTCTGATACCACTTGTGAGCATAGAGGGGCAGCGGAAGCGACCAAAACAGCAAGCTACTGTCTCACAAGCATTTTACCGAACACCTTGTGTGCATAAATCATAACAGTCTCTTAACATCAATATTTGTAAATAAGGTGCTGTCCAAACTTCATAACCAGCAATATACTTGCAAGAGTAAGCTCATTAATATAATAGTCCCATCAAATCATCATCAACATATCAAAGAACACATAAATGTCTTATATGCCAACATAACCATACATCATCTTGAGTAAATGGAACCAATAGCAAGCAAGATAGTGAGCAATCAACACATATGACAAGAACAATACCAAATCAAGAGAAGACACACGAATTTACGTGGGAAACTCCTTACGAGAAAAAACCCATGGACGGAGGCGAGCAAGCAATCCACTATGAAGATGAAGGATACAAGAGGTAGGAGCCAACAAGGTTGGGGAGGCTCCAAATCCCCACTAATTTCACTCTTCTATTACTGGATTTGGTAGATCAAAGCCTCACCCTCTCCTCTCAAATCCTAGCTCTCTCTCCCCCTCAAAAGATAAGAACAAGCCACACCAACAAAGAGCAACTCGGGTAGCCCTTTTGGGCTGGTTTGTGCAGTTTTTAGAACGTCCGCTCAAGTTACAGATTATCACAAATAAACCCCTACTCAGCCTACAATATGCATAAGCAATGTTTTGCATAACAAATAAGCTAAATTAGCTCTCAAATGGTCAAATAGGAGCTACAATATCACAATTTTCTTGTTTTGCAGGACTAAATGATTGTACTTCCATAGCAAATTACAGAAATAGAAAACCAATGAAACTTTGTAGGGCTGCCTGAACATGAGAACAAGCTGAATCCGCTAGTGCCTCACAAACGGGCATGCATGTGTCGTTTCAGAGGTTGGACACATTAGCCTATACTATGTTTTTATTACCTCCTTTTTACACCTTAGTTAATTCATCAAAAGGTAAATAAACTAAAGTCTTTCATAACATTTCGGGTCCCTTTTTCAAATATTTCTGAAAGCATTGAACACTAAAAATTCCTAAACAAAACTTAAAAACCCCCACTAGGAACTGTTAGAAATAAACGACGTCCCTACTCCCTGTCCTTTCCGGCAGCACGTGAGGCATGAGAAGTTGATGGAGATTAACCCGTTTCCCTTTTTCTTGGTCACTCAAGTAAAGAACACAAGAGACACATGATGAATGTTTAGTGGAACTCGATTCTTATTTCTGCATCTGTAGTTGTACAAATGGTTTAAATATATAGAAGATTTAGTGGTAACTTTTATGACCTTTGCTATGAGCCCATTATTTCCATTTAGGGATTCTTAACAGGAACATTTACCAAAGAATCAACTACAATTAACACATACAGATTACCGAATGGAAATGATAACCACAAATACAACTGTACAATTAGAGATGTATAATCTGTTCACAGAAACCTCATTGTCTGTTACTCTGCCTTGTGCTCTGTTTTTCTTCAACCCTTTTGATGTGGTTGCCTGGTTGGCTATACTTCTCTCGCTCTGCTACTTGCATTGTACATCTATTCTTAGCTTCCGTGTTGTTTCATACTACAAAGGTTTTCATATTTTAGTAATAACAATTTCTTGAAGCTCTGCTTAATCTTCCAGCAAATCCCATGAATGAGCAATGGTATCGAACTTGTAAAATCATCATATGAGAAGGATTATCTTCCCTGAAACACAACGTTGCTTGAGAAAGCTTAAAACAGCTTGTTGAATTTTTCAGACAAATCTAGAGACTAATCAAAACATGCAATAAATATTGGACCAACGAAGTGCGATGAGAATAGAATTTAGTCCGCTTCATTCAAGAATCCTTCAGCTCGGCGCTCGGCTGCACCAGAGGCGTTGTCGGCGGCCAAAAGTCAACCGGCGTTGACGGTGCTCTGCGTCGCGGCCTGGTTGGCAGATAAGGCTTGCACCCACTACTGCTGCAGTCACCGCATCAATGGCGGTCCAAGGGACAGCCGGACCCGGCCGGAGCGGATGGACAGATAGCCATCAATGCTGCTCATCTCCGTTCTCCAGCGATAAATGATGGTATCTGCCACCGGCCGGCGACCGATGAGAGCGCCGCTGTTTCCTCGCAAGCTAGCGCGATCCCATGTGTGTTGTGCAAGCCCGCGGGTGGCCCACGCCATGGATCGATCGACGCATGCGTGCAATTTGCATGGCTTTTCCACTGTTCACGTGTATGCAATGCGTGTCGACTTCGTCAACGCTGGATCGACATTGGTATCGAACTATCAATGCATGGTGCATTGCCGGCCAATTAATCGCTCATTCGTTGGGTGTAGCTAACCCAACCGCGTGCGAACACATCATGGCATACGCGTCGTCACAGTCGCTACTTGTATTGTATCTGCTCGCTGAGCTGTGAACTCCCACGAATGAGCAATGGCACATGTAGGACGTAGAAGTATAGTCCTTTCCTCAAATTCCGAAGGAATAGTTATACGGATTTTCTAACTTTCAGTCTGTACTTTGTTTCTTTATGTTTTAAATTTATTTTTATAGGATTTTTTTATATAATAATTAAAAACCGTTAGATATGATATCTATGGTTCAAAAACAGTGACCGAAAGTTACTGGAAATTTCAGTCGCCTAAAAATTAGCAACCTCATAGTTATATTGCTTTGAGAGCTTTGGTGCTTAAGGATTGTCAAGCATACATAAACGTACGTTTGTTTTCAATACGATATACTTAGTTCGCTCAAGAATACCAAAACATTTGTTTTCTACTTCTGTACTCAAATATAATTTGAATTTCTAAATATCTTTGTTTCATGATTCTTTTCCATTGATCATATTTAAGTAGTCAAGTTTATACACTAACATAATTAAGCTTACTTAATTACTTAAAAATGATGATGAATGGAAAGGAATTCTTTTCCATTGATCATATTTCGGTAGTGCAGAAGCATGATATAGAAAAGGATCATCGTTCACTATTCCAAAACTAGCTTAGACTAGGTGCTGATTTACACTATATGGTGTACTACTTTTGTGGGGAGGGTTAACTTGATACCTCATCTTGTTTGAGACAAAAATGAGGATCCGTTTGACATATAGCTTATGGTGGTGCAACTTATATCATTGTTACAATGTTTTCTTTTATCCTTGATGTAATGTAATGATACAGTCAAGCGAACAATTAGGTCCTGCATATAGCTAAGCCAGGCTCATCGGAGTCTGCATGGTACATACGAGAGAGGCCGGGCTCACGGCTCAGAAGAAAACCAGTCTAAGTAGAAGCAGACGCTCTACTGTCTACTCCTTGCACCAATTAAAACATGGAACACTAAGAAGAAAATGTTTTCTTTCTTTAAGGGGAAAAAAGAAAGAAAAGAAAAGACAACTATGCATGCAACACTAATGCTCCCCTATCTGTCACCTGTCCAAAACGCGGCAACGCACGAGCAAGTGGATCGTTAAGATCAGTGTTCAGTGTTGACTCAGCACACTGCACTTTCATCACTCCATCGCCGCTCACTCCATACACATTAGCCTATATAAGCAGATGAGACCTCTCTGCTTCAAACCACGCAGTTCCAAGAAGAGCCACCGATCAAGGGCTAGCTAGCCATCGCGCCCATTGCCAAGATGGCAATGGCCATCCACCTCAAGAAGCCTGCCTTTGCCTTCCTCCTCGCATTCCTCTGCCTGTCGATCTCCGTTAGCGCCGACTTCGACGACGACTACGACCCGCGCTACGGCTCCGGGCGGTACGGCCGCGGCCCCGGCCGTGGGCCGTACGGACGCGGACCGCGCTTTGGACGTGGGCCCTATGGTCGTAGGTGCCGCTTCGGAGGGTGCCGCGGAGGCGGCGGTGGCATGGGAGGCGGTGGTGGTGGCGGCTTTGGAGGCGGCGGCGGAGCTGGCGGCGGTCTCGGTGGTGGAGCAGGCGGCGGCCTCGGTGGAGGTGGTGGGCTAGGAGGTGGAGGAGGAGGCGGTATGGGAGGCGGAGGAGGTGGTGGCCTCGGAGGCGGCGCCGGTGGTGGTGCCGGAGGCGGGTTTGGCGGCGGCGCCGGGGGAGGTGCTGGTGCCGGAGGCGGCCTCGGTGGTGGAGGCGGCGGTGGCTTCGGAGGAGGCGGCGGCGGCGGACTGGGAGGAGGTGGCGGGAAAGGTGGCGGTTTCGGCGCCGGTGGTGGTGTCGGCGGAGGAGCTGGCGGCGGTGGCGGACTCGGTGGCGGAGGAGGCGGCGGAATGGGCGGTGGTGGCGGCGGCGGGCTCGGAGGAGGCTCGGGCGGAGGATTCGGCGCCGGTGGCGGTGTGGGTGGTGGAGCCGGCGGTGGTGGCGGCCTCGGCGGCGGCGGCGGCATGGGTGGTGGTGGAGGCGGCGGGCTTGGCGGTGGTGCCGGCGGCGGGAAAGGTGGAGGCTTTGGAGGTGGCGTCGGAGGCGGAGCCGGAGGAGGTGGCGGGCTTGGTGGTGGCGGCGGAGGCGGCATGGGCGGTGGTGGAGGCGGTGGCATGGGCGGTGGCGCCGGCGGCGGGTTCGGCGGCGGCGCCGGCGGTGGCGTGGGAGGTGGAGCAGGCGGAGGCGGCGGACTTGGCGGTGGCGGCGGTGGCGGCATGGGAGGCGGTGGAGGCGGCGGGATGGGCGGTGGTGCCGGCGGCGGGTTCGGTGGCGGGGCAGGCGGAGGAGCTGGTCACGGTGGCGGTCTTGGCGGCGGCGGCGGCCTCGGTGGCGGAGGCGGAGGTGGTCTCGGCGGTGGCGGAGGTGCTGGGGGCGGGCTAGGCGGCGGCGCCGGAGGAGGCCTGGGCCACGGCGGCGGACTGGGCGGCGGGCTTGGACACGGTGGCGGGCTCGGCGGCGGCGGCGGCCTCGGCATCGGGGTTGGCGTCGGCGTGGGCGTCGGGTTCGGCGGTGGGGCAGGCGGCGGCGCCGGTGCCGGTGGTGCGGCTGGCGGCGGCGGGCGTTAGACTGCAGTCGCCGGCGGCTTCGAACGCATGCATACATGTGTCATCGTCGTTTGCTGCGTGCTTATCGTTGATCTCGCTCGTAAACCTGTGTGTTTTATGTATCTACAGTCCAGTAGTCTAATGCTCACAAAGAGCTTTACATTGTCGGTGTCAACAGCTTGTAACAGTTGATGCAAAAAGAGTCGAATGGTTAATAATACTGCTGATTTTTTTTTCTTCGTGTGTCTGTCTGGTCCTGGTGTGCATCTCGTTCGAGTTTCTGCTGTGTATTCTTCTCACCACTTCATTCAGTACAGTACTTGACACGGAGCGGCTTGATTGGACAACGACCGCGATCCGTGAGAAATGCGAGTGGACAGATCCATGAATGCATGCACATGCAGTGGTCAATGAAGATTCAACCGGCCGACACAGGATTATGGATCAGGATCGTGTCGTAAATGCATGGAAAGGGATATCACATTATGGAACATCTACCATATTTATTGGCTGTAAATTGTTTCTTAACCGCCAATGCAAAAATGACTGAGCGCAAACAGCTAGCGCCAAAGGAAGGGGCAGATGACGGCGACGAGACCCGTCTGTTGACTGCGCTGCCTGCCGCTGCTAGCAGCTAGCACCGTGCCCTGAGCTGGCTCCGATCCATGGGAACACACTTGTTTGATTTCACAATCGGCATGTTCGTATCCCTGAGCCTTCCTCCCCCGAGAGCTTGTCTGAAACTTGAACTTCGTGATGAGATAATTAAGAAACTGATAACGACGAGACGTTGAGGTTTGCGTTCCTGCTCTAGCTTCCAAGAATTCTATGTTCAACTAAACCAAACGCCAAAGCTATCCAACGGAGTCATGGCCATATAACATTTTGCTCCATGATGGACAGTTACTGTCAATTCAGTTTTTACATGTCTCGCTCTGAATTTAAGCCAACAGTTTCAGGCTTCATTTTTAGCACGTGATAGTTTCTATTTTCATCCATATTCTGCAGAAAATTCATGTCTACTACACAGTTTTCAGATGAAAAAAACGTCATAGTGCCTTCTTTTCTACTACTGAAGCTGATACACATACGCCATCGTTTGCAAAGGGGGCTCGCATGTTGTCGCACACTCACGCGGTGACTAGACAACGGAGCGTTTAATATTTAGAAAATGTTGACTAAACGGGGAAGAAACTTGTTTCAATTAAAATTTTGTTACTCAGAAAACATCGAAGTAGAAAATTTTGTTAATTTGAGAAACTTCGAAAATAGTACTAAAAAGAGCTTCATATATTAAGAAAAATGATAGCATTGTATTGTGCTATGAGCTTAAAATATTAGCGGGCTGCGTGGCCCAACAATATAGTCCCAATAGCTGCCGTGGATGGGCCTAGGCACAGATGTTCTCCATGAGCTACGTTGAAGTTGGACTGTTTGATTTGGTGGTAGTCGGGCTGAAAATTTGTCTGAAAAAAATTACAGTAATTAGAATCAGAAAATAAGAGCATATAGTAACTTTCGTCTAAAAGAAATTAAGAGAGTGTCTAATTTTTTTTAGTCGATTGAAAATAGGGGTTGCTTTCAATCAACGCTTTTAGCTCTTAGATCTAGATCCAATAAATATAAAAAGATAAAAAAATTCTATAGTCTATACATAATACTAATTAATATAAATACTTCTACAAATAAATAAATAACAAAAGAAATTAAAAGAACAAAAAAAATATACACATAACCATTGATTGAGAGGAATATTATTTTTCAACCGACTGAAAAGTAGCATTACCGAGAAACTAAAGTAACACCATACTAATGAGAGGGGATTTTAATAAACAAACTTTTCGCAAAAAAACAAGAACATACTACAAATACCAACGATGATGAATCAGGGAGAGTACTTTCGTTCCATCCGTGCTTGTCACGCCCGAGGAACAACAACAACAACCGGCATTGGGCGCCGCGTAAACAAACAACAATCTCCGCGGATCGCGATGGCCTGTTCACTTTCCTTGCACGGCCGACACCGGCGGCTTCCTTCCACAGCACACTTCCCTGCTGACCTGGGTCAGCCGCCGGCCCCTTCGCCTGCAAGTTCCCGCCAATTCGCCTCCCCCTGAAACCTAGACCCCACCCCCAAAATCCCCAACATCTTCCCATTCCCCAACTACCCCGCCGCTCTCCTCCCCTCCCGCGCCGCCGCCTTCGCGCCATCATGCCTCGCCGCAGGAAACCCTCCGGTGAGTCGCCCCCGCCGAGCCCTGCACTCCGGTACGCAAACTCCTATTAGGAAACCCTAATCCCGATCTCCTCATTCGCAGGATCTAGCAGCCGCCGCCGCCGCCGGGACGAGGAGGACGAGGTCTCCTCCGATGACAGCACCTCCGATTCCGACTTCGTGGCAGATTCCGAGGACCAGGACAAGGAGGAGGACGACGACGAGGACGAGGAGGGATTCGCGGCCGATGACGACGACGCGCCCGCGCCAGTGCGCGCGGTGGCGCCGCCAGCTGCGGTGCAGGTGCTGTATCAGCCTCGGAAGAAGGGGAAGGGGAGGAAGAGCAAGAGGGCGAGGGCGAGGGATGAGCGCGGGCCGCCCCTGCCGTGGGAGGAGTGGGAGAAGGCCAACGAGAGGTGGTTCCGCGAGCGCGCGGCTGCCGCGGGAGTTGAAGGGGACGACCTGGAACCGGAAGCGGCGGCGGCGGGGACCGTGCCCACTGCGGACCCGGCCCCAGAGGTGCTGCTCCCGCTGCTGCGGTTCCAGAAGGAGTGGCTTGCGTGGGCGCTGGCGCAGGAGGGCTCCGCCTCGCGCGGTGGAATCCTCGCCGACGAGATGGGGATGGGGAAGACCATCCAGGCCATCTCACTCGTCCTCACCGCGCGCCGGCTCAGGCCCCCGGGCAAGCAGGCGTCCTCCTCTTCTTCCACGGGCCGCCCAATGCACCGGGTCGGGTGCACGCTGGTGGTTTGCCCCGTGGTGGCCGTCATCCAGTGGGCTCAGGAGATCGAGCGGCATACTGCCAAGGGCACCGTACGCGTCTTGCTCTACCATGGCCCTCGGCGGGCCGACCAGAAGATAGATTTCAACAGCTATGACTTTGTTATCACAACCTACTCCACCATTGAGGCGGACTACCGGAAGAACATCATGCCACCCAAGATTCGTTGCGAGTACTGCGATAAGTTGTTTTATCCCAACAAGATGAAGGTGCACTTGAAGTATTATTGTGGACCTGATGCCGTGCGAACAGAAAAGCAAGCGAAGCAGCAGAGCAAGAAGTGGGGCAGTAGCAAGGTTAAAGGAAAGAAGAAGGGTCATAAGAAGGAGGAGGATGAGGAGAAAGAAGATTTTGAAGAATTGAGTAATGAATTATGCAGTCAATCAAGGGGCCAGTCACCTCTGCACTTGGTCCGGTGGGAGCGGGTTATCTTGGATGAGGTGATTCCTGTGCCTCTTATGATGCATTTTAATGTGTTTAAGCATTCTATGATTTAAAACTCTTATTCAGATGAAAATGTTGGTACTCCTCGCTATTATGGAGCTACTTCCTTTGCTGATCTAAATGTGCAAACCCCATTTTCTATTTCACTGGGAACAAACATTGTCATATTATGGTGACTCAATTGAACTTGAGTGAGGTTGCTATTAGTTTTTCTCAATTTTCCTTGATTGTGGTATACAAATGGTAATAGTTAGTAGTACGTACTGTCAAGAGGCTCTTTTCCCCCACAATCCCACAGTTAGTGTAGTATTCCCAATTTTCTGTATCACTTGAAACGAACATAAGTTGTTACTGTGATCAAGTAGAGACATTCATGAATGGGATCAAACACGCAAATGGAATTATGGAACAGTGGTTTTGCTCAACTCTTTGATTTCTTACTGACACAAATGGTGCTTAGGTAGTTTCTTCAGTGCTGTTACTTCTCTGTTACCATCTTTTTGGTATACACTGAGATACTTACAGGAGACTTGAGGCCAATGTTAGAAAATTCGTTAACTGCTACTCCTCAATTCCTTTTTTCTTGTCGTTAGGACAGGCTCATTAGTGCAAATTTGTACTAGCTATCTTGTCCTAACGACAAGATTTTCGGAATGGAGGGAGTAATTGTTTGATCATAGGGCCTACTTATCCTCCATAAGATCCTTAATTTAGATAATAGACCCATCATTAAACGCTGTTGCAGCTTCATTTTTTTATGATTATGTTTGTTGCCCAGTATAATAATTTGATTACTAGTTAGTTCAACAAAATTCAGGCAAGCTTATCTTGTTATAGTGTTCAAAACTGCATTACATCTCAATCATATTGCAGTTTAATCTAGTTTTTGTCCGTAATTTGCTGGTGCCATGCCATGTAGATGGCGTTGATGAAGAAAACTGAAAATTTAGTTTTAGGAAAACCGCAGGCTGTTAGGGTTCTTTAGTACTTGAGTAGTTGAGTGTCCTGTTTTGTCAGTTTTCCTAAGTATCCTCAGATGTGGTCTGTAGCCTGGCATCTTCACTTTTTAGTAGCTGATGGATGTATTAGGTTTTGTTGAGGGTTGGACTCAGGTTTTACTCAAGTTTTTGGTTACTAATCTCATTTGAAGAATTTTGGAGACTATTTTTTGTATTTAAGCAAACACACCTTTGTATCTACTCCATTAGCTCATAATATCTTCGGGTTACTTAACAATTGAACATGGCAATCCAAATCTTCTTTTAATGGATTATGTTATATCATGGTTTTATGCAGGCGCACTTTATAAAAGATAGACGATGCAATACTGCAAGAGCTGTTTTTGCGTTAGAGTCTGAATACAAGTGGGCATTGAGTGGGACACCCTTGCAGAACCGTGTTGGAGAACTTTATTCACTGGTCTGTATTAGTTTGTATAAACCAACATATATAACTTCTCGATTATGAGTTTTTACCTGTTGTTTTTGCAGATTCGCTTCTTGCAAATCTTTCCCTACTCAAACTATTTCTGCAAGGACTGTGCCTGTGTGATGCTAGATACTCGGTATGTGTGGATTTTTTGTTCTGTATGAAACTCATTCCAGTGAAACTAAACCTCATTAATTTTTTTTACCTTTGAATGATTATGAATTATGATTATATAAGTAGCAACGACCAAAATTCAGTAAGAATGAAACAGTTGTATTACATAAGCTATGAACTGGTACTTTTCTCATTATGTGGTCTCATTTTTTCGTTTGGATTAAGGGCCTGACCGTCTTACCGCCATTGTCCTGCAGTATGAAGAAAGTTTGTGGCTGTGGTCATTCATCTGTTAGGCATTTCTGCTGGTGGAATAAAGTGAGCTTTTGTTGTACCACCTTAGTTTTCCACATTATTTGTTTGTCACATCAGTGTGGTAACTAAACCAATATTTTGCAGTACATATCGAAGCCAATACAGTGGGGTTCAGCAAGTGATGAGGGCAAACAAGCCATGATTCTTCTGAAGGAGAAAGTTCTGAAAGGCATAGTATTAAGGCGCACTAAAATAGGACGAGCTGCAGACCTTGCTATGCCACCTAAAATCGTGAGTTGCTCTATCTTAATATCTTTAATGTTCATGAAATGGTTGCAATCCTCTTTTTCCAGATGCACATGTTTTTAAGCAATTTAATTTTGTATGATAGGTGACATTGAGGCGGGATTCATTTGATAAAAACGAAATGGAATTCTATGAAGCTTTATACACTCAAAGCTGCACGCAATTTGATTCGTGAGTTTTCCTTTTAGTTCTCCTGTTCTTTCTTTCATAATTAAATCTAGCTCTTCCAGATTATAGCTGTTTGAATTGTAAGTTTTAGTAGGTCTTCCACTGGCTCTTACAAATGCTCTGTTATTTTTCTTCTTTTTTATTGTTTTTGTTCAAAGTTCATAAATTTTAACATTTATACACAGGTATGTTGCTGCTGGAACACTGATGAACAATTATGCTCATATCTTTGATCTCCTGACAAGGTTGAGACAGGTGAGGTGTATAACATGTTCTAAGGGTGTGCATGTTTCCTTAACCTGGCTTAGAGTGCCCAATATGCCTTGTCACATATGGGGCAACAGAAACAACTATAAATTATTCACGTGCTATTATTCTACTTTACATATTCCATTCAGAGTCATGATGCCTTCATAATGAACAGCACCTGTACCTAATTTTCGTTAAAATGTTACTTGTGATACCAAACTTGTAGGCGGTTGATCATCCCTACCTCGTAGCATACTCTAAGACAGCAGGACTTCGTGAAGGATTGACAAATGAAGGAATTGAAAGAGAGTGTGGTATATGCCATAATATGGCTGAAGATATTGTGGTTAGTAGGTTGCTCCTTGAAAAAAAAAAGAGAAAAGAATAATATATAGTAAAGCTTGTCTGTTAATATTCTTTTTCTTCACCGATAAAAGATATAACATTCATTCCTTCACCATAATGCCTTTATGAAGGTTACCTCTTGCGACCATGCATTCTGCAAGACTTGTTTGATGGACTATTCTGCAACTCTGGGGAATGTTTCATGTCCGTCATGTTCACAACCTCTTACTGTGGACTTAACAACACCAAATTCTGGAGAAAGGGTTACTCCAAATGCCAAGGGTCGCAAACGCTCAGGAATATTAAGCAGACTAGCGAGCCTTGCAGATTTCAAGACAAGTACAAAAATTGATGCACTGGTATGTCAGATCACTTATTATTGTTATTATTATTTTGCCATTAACCATAACTTGTTGCCATGCTTTGTATATATATTTATGTCTCAATGAAGAAACCAAAAATGTACTGGTATAGTGATGGCTGAAGCTATAGTGTTAAGTTCTCTAGGGAACCCTGCAGGCCAAAGTTCCATTAAATTGGTTTGAATTGGCACATGCAGATAGTGCGTTTTCGGCATTCTTATGACAGTTTTAGGTGGATATACATTCATGTATTTAGAATTCAGAGATCATGGTGCTTGGGGCAGACAACCGTGAAGTCATTTATGGCTTGGAAGTATATGCAGTGCATTTTTGTTGTCATGTAATTCGTCTCCTTTGGGTCTTCTGTGCTATCATTGAACCACGTATGGGTGCTTATTCTGTCTAGATTGTGCTGGAACTGTTTTCCCCTTGTTCTGGTAAGGAGTCTTTTGAAAAGGAGTCACGGTGATTGTAATGATATACCCAAGTAGTTTCATAATATTGCAACCAATTAGCGAATTTGAGCAAATAATTTATTGTTGAACTTTTCTCCCCTTTATGCAGAGAGAGGAGGTAAGAAACATGATTGAGCACGATGGTTCTGCCAAAGGGATCGTGTTCAGCCAGTTCACATCATTCCTAGATTTGATTCAATTCTCCCTGGAGAAGGTAAAGTTTTGGAAAACATTTAGTAGTCTTTCATTGCAGTCATGTTTGTCCACGACTGAAATATTTAATATGATTTGGCAGTCTGGCATCAAATGTGTCCAACTTAATGGTGCCATGAACATCACTGAGAAGGGAAGAGCCATAGATACCTTCACCAATGATTCAGACTGCAGGATCTTTCTGATGAGCCTGAAAGCTGGAGGGGTAGCTCTGAATCTCACTGTAGCATCACATGTGAGCTTAGCGCAGCTGCTTCATTTTTTTCCCTGACTTTTACACAGTAATAATTCCTAAACTGCAGTCCTCTCCTCTAACTTTACTATGCTGGATAGGTTTTCTTAATGGACCCGTGGTGGAATCCAGCAGTGGAGAGCCAAGCGCAGGACCGAATCCACCGAATTGGGCAGTTCAAGCCAATCAGGTATTAACTTGCTATCTGAAATTTGTGATACCATATGGCACGCTTTTTTCTGCATCACATCCTTCTATCCTGACTCTTACCTTTCGATGGTGGTATTGCAGAAGTATGAGGTTTGTGATCAAGGACACCGTTGAAGAGCGCATACTGCAACTCCAGGAGAAGAAGCAACTGGTGTTTGAAGGGTAATATCTCGTTTCCATCCTGCGTGCCTTCATTTCAGTGCTTCATGGTCTCCTGCCTGCTTATTTGACGCTGCCCTTGTGTTTTCTGCAGCACGGTTGGCGACTCACCAGAGGCCATGTCGAAGCTTACAGAAGCTGACCTGAGGTTTCTATTCCAGATCTAACCATTGATGAACATCATCAGAGTAGCGTAGTTTAGGAGCAGTGGTAGACAACTAGCAACCTTGCGGCGAAGGCATGCGGGGTATTGATAGACATAGACCGCTTTCTTTCTACTAGTAGTTGGATATTCCCTTCGTCCTAAAATGTTTGACACTTTAGCCAACTCCATTTGTCCTAAAATGTTTGACATTTTCACTTCTCGATATAACTTTTTCTCATTCTAATACAACTCTATCTCTATCTCTCTCCATGTTTCCTGCGCATCCACTTTTTATATTTCTTCTTAATTTTTGTGTCTGAAGCTAAAATGTCAAACATTTTGGGATGGAGGGAGTAGCAATGTTATGTTCTTGAGTTGAGACCGTAGACCGTAGTTGCATCATAGTGGGTGTGTAAGTCGAACATGTGTAACCTTGTTTACTCGTTTTGGGGGAAGAAAAGGCGTCAGCGTGTCATTCCTGTTCCCGGAAGGCAAGATGCAGGAACGAACACCCTGCGTTTGCCTGCACCTTATGTTAGTGGCGGTGGGCGCATGCCGCATCGGTGTTGTGCACCCGTGGTGGACATGGAGAAACCGATTGAAGTGAATGGCTCCTTTTGCCTCTGCGACAGGACCCGCAGAATCTAGGAGAGTGAGGATGGTCGGTGGACCATACAACGAAAGGCCGACCTGGTGTGGTTGCCTTTTAGTACGGGGGGAACAATGCCCGAACCGTCTACTCCTCCGTGTCCTGACGAGAGACTGTACCCCTGGGTTGTAACACGGGTGAGACGACTCTTCCTCAAGTAGTACTTTGCATTTGATCCCTGCCGCGTTAAGGCCTGCACCGGCAGGTGATTTTGTAGGCAGGTCGTGGACGGTGGGTAGACCATCCAGCGAAAAGGCATAGCATGACCTGGTGTTGTCAGTAGTTGCCTTTTACAGGGCGTTGATGTACGCACAACCGTGCGGCAGCGAACAAAGACACGGACTGAACATTCTGTTCACGAACGAGGCTCACTCTGGCTCCTGCTGCTCGACACTCGCATCCCCTATCGGCGGCACCTGGTCCACGTCTCGAGACGGGCAGTTTCGCAGACCTACGCATGCCTATCGGGGCATTGCAGATCAAGAAGGTGGTGACCACCAGCTGCTCGCATCTCCAATCGTCAGCTGTCACGGACTTGCCCACCAGATTGAGGGGCCTCCCAGCAAAAGCATCAGCAGTATAGTACAGTCCAGCTCCAGCTCCAGCCGGCACCCGTCGCTGAAGACGCATGTCGTTTCTTTATCTCTCTCTTTTACTCTGCTTATCTCCGCATCAGCACTCAGCATCAACGACATGCGTCAGGGAAGTGAGGCCAAGCACTGCGCACTATAATAATGACACGTACGGTTTGCTTAATGGCGGAGCTGGGGCTAATCACACGACCGGATCCTCCTAATTTGCGTAAGGCCGAAGGGAGGGAGAGAGAGGAGGGGCCACGGGCCCGTGCTGCGCCGAGTAGAGCAGAGCAGGGCACGTCTCAGCTTCGATGAGGGCACACGTACTACATGGCCATTTGTACCATCTAGTATCACAATTAACGACAGCAAGAAAACTGGAGGTGATCACATTTTTGTTTGACAACAATGGTACGAGATTCACCTTTTTAAAAAAAAAATCGTACGGGATTCACTTTGCGGAGGGAGGAACCGGAAGATGATACGTAGCGATCAACTCCGGGTGTGTTTGTTTACTGTACTCTAATTTTTTAATCTGTCTCATCAAATATTAGTATACTAGTTAGAACTACTAAATATAGATTAATAAAAAAAATCCAATTCATAACTCACCTATTAAATGACGAGATGGCCTTATTAAGATTAATTAGACCAGTAAATATCTCCTAATAATGAATTAATTAAGCTTAATAGATTTATCTCGCAAATTAGTATATTCAATTATGTAATTAGTTTTATATATTTAATTATTATATTTAACATTTTAATGATTGATATAACAACCCCATTTCTGTGTCGTGCGACATTGTCCTGTTCCATCGACTAGGCACACGAGGTACCTGGCATTACTGTCTACTGCGTCGTCAACGGTGGTGCACCAGCAGGCATGTACTAGGAGTAGTACTATTGCCGGAGTACACTGTGGGGGAGTACATCGGTGACTCACGCAGCCGTGTGATCTCTGAATTTTTTTAACGCCACAGCAGAGGGTATGCATCCTGCGGCACTCCAGGTTGACTGTGGAGCGAAGTACAAGCTACTAGTAGCAGTCTGTCGCACAAGTGGGCGACGAACGGCGGCGGCGGGCAGCCGACGAGTCGGTCCAACTTGCGTGACGTCGGACGGTAGCGGTGACATCTCGCTGCTCGTCCTCGCGCAGTTTCTTCCGAGGCAGAGACACTTTCAAGTGTCGAATTATCAGCAGGTAGTAGAACTGATTGCGTGGCTTGATCAAGGGGATAAGAGTCATACTTGCAAGTATAATTAACAGCTTGCGGAGAGCGGCGTGGAAAGAAGCCGAAGCAGGCGGGCTGTCCTCGCTCCTGGACGCGCATCACTGCCGGACGGAGCTCATGGCACTTCACCGATCGATTACCTGATGGTTTTCCCATTGTTTCGCACATGGCACTTCACCGATCGATTCCCGTCGATTTCAGGCCAGATTCGAGCTCGATTCCTGCGCGGTTGCTCCGTTCGGTCCGTCCAGCCGGCGGACGGCTACTTTCGAGGTCGTTTCGCACCACTGCACCAGTGGTACACTGGTACTGCTCTGTCTTTTGTTCGTTCATCAGAAAAGAGGCAGGAAAGACAATTCAGCCTGGTTGCAGGAGCCTAGTCCCGAGCAGAAGCGAACAACAACCGGAGCGAACATAGATAGCTGTGTTGGTGGCGGTGGGAGCATGTCGTATGGGTTTTTTTTTGTTTTTTTTTTATTGTATGTCGTATGGGGTTGGTGTGGGCGTGAAGAAACTGGAAGCATGCTTACTGATTTGACGATCCCGTCAAGCTGGGGCCTCTGCACCGGCAGGTGATTTTGTAGCTGTGGTCTCCTCCTTTTTATAGGGCAGAGAGTAGGTGGTGCGTGGACCATCCATCATCTATCGAGAGGCATGACCTGATGATGTTACTACGAGTACTCCTACTCCTTTAACAGGGCGACGAGAACCGTGCGGCAGAGAAGACATGGACTGAACATTTCCGTTCCCAATCGAGAGGCGGCTCTTGCTGCTCCCCCAATCGACATCCCATGATGGATGGCAGCAGGTCCACGTCTCGACTCTCGACATGGTCAGGCTGCCGTCCCTCACCTCAGCCTCAGCCTCAGCCTCAGTCCTCAGCGTGGGCCTCGAGCGTCTCGGCACGGGAATTTCCAGATCGGGAAGGAAGTGGATACGCACGAGCACGAGCAGCCAGCAGGAGTCGACGCCATCGTTCCAGTACTCCACCGTATCCGCAGCCGTCAGTCACGGGGACTCGCGCGCCCAGAGTACAGTAGTACTAGTAGTGGTGCTAGTGGTACTTACTTGGGCTTGGGCCTCACTTGATTCTTTTTAGCCCGCAATTAGCTTTTTTTTTCTTTTGAAAATATTCTCAATTATAGGTGGTAGTATTGTAATTACGGCTTTCTGCTAAGCCTGTCTTACTACATCGTCAACCGATGCGCGGCAGCAGGCGTACAACTAGTAATAAGTGTACAGGTCACCAGTCGTGCCGGCGCCACGCACCAGGTTGACTTGGGAGCACAGTACAGAGGTCGCTAGCGCCTGTCGGGCAACGGACGGCGGCGACGGCAAGTCAGTCCAACTTACGTGACGTCGGATAATAGCAGCAGCACCTGGTTTCCCTGCTCATCCATCACCAACTCGTGCGGTTTCTTCAGACTGACGCTGCCGTGATGGTGCTGATACCTGGCATTATGCTTATGACACACGGAGGGCCGCCCGTCTGTGTTGAATTGAATTATCAGCAGCCAGTACTAATCGCGCGGCTTAATTAAGGGTACGAGTGTGTTGCGTGAGCCGAAAGGGAGAGAAGTTGGACGCGCACCAGCGCCGGCCGGAGAGCTTAACCGCGTGCACCGAGTCGATTCCCAAGGCCGCGCACATGCACATGGCAGCTTCGCCTCTCGTCCCGTCGTTTTCCGGCAGATTCGACCTTGTTCCGGCCTGACCGCCGGAGCTACGGCGTCTCGTCATACAGTATTATCCTTTCTTTCTCCCCGAAAGGTGCTCCTTTCGAGGTCGCGTCAGCTCCTCTCGCATGTTTCATTCACACCAGCTTCAACAGTCTCTCTCCGCGTTCCAGCCGGGGTTCATCATCAGAAAAAAAAAAAAAAGGCACGAAAGACAGCTAGTCCGAGGCCGAGCCTAGTGGATGTGGAGCAGAAGCGAACACAAGTACTGCTACTGCGACGAAGACAGCAGGATTGGATGACAGATAACAGACAAGTGTACCGATCAAATGACTGGTCAACATACTCGTTGGAGCGAAACAGTTTTATGAAGACATCCTCCCTCCAAGCATCCCTGCACTTCGTTATGAAATCCATTAGCAGCTCTATCACTGTGCGTGGGGTGAATAATAGAGCTCGCAGCCTAGCTAGCTGGAGATTAGAGACCTATTGTCGCTAGAAAACGACAGCTCTTATTCATTTTTATGTCAGAATTCTTGTCCTAACAACAATAATTTAAAAATAGATACAATATTTACCAAAAAAAATTGGGTTTGTTCGATGCAAACTTGGTAGTACATGAAAAATGGACCAAGAGACTTTATTCAATGGAACTTGACAATTGTGAATTTGTTTACTACCCTATTGTGCTTCCTTTTTGACAAAGAGAAAAAATTGGAATTTTCATTGTTGAGAAGGTACAACCTAATAAAGCTCAGTAGAGCCCATCGTTCGGAAAAGTTCGGTACCCCCTTACCATGTAAATATAATGGAAAATTTAAAGGAAAAAAAATATGTGGGTGCACAACTTTCCTTTACT
Organism: Eleusine indica; assembly: GCA_030378355.1. Classification (NCBI taxonomy): domain Eukaryota; kingdom Viridiplantae; phylum Streptophyta; class Magnoliopsida; order Poales; family Poaceae; genus Eleusine; species Eleusine indica. Next base: position 37,121,555 of record CM059500.1, read on the forward strand.
CTGCATCAAAATTGTCCAAATAAAATTACAGAAAGGACTTCTTGATGCCTAAGTAATAAACTGTGTACATATGATGACAAAGGAAATGGTTACCCGAACTTAAAACTTGTTAAATTCAAACTACACCAACAAACAGAAAAATTGACACCGCAAGCGAACGAATCGCGAGATTTGTTCCCACGACGCGACCTGGATCTAGACATCTGCATCACTTCCGTCCAACAAGACAACAAGGAGCTCGGACAAGAGAGCATGCATACTGCGACGGCGCGAGCACCACCCAATGGCCATCCTGACAGGTGGTGCTCCGGGCCCCACCGCTGACGCGCCCAGACAAGGACCTCCCCGGCCACTGGACCACACCGCACTGTTTCGGCCGGGACTAGAAGCTGCAAATACTGGTATTATTACCACTAGGCAAACTAGCTCTTCGAGGAAAAAAAACGGAATTCGTTGCACGAAAAAATGATGGCGATCTAGGCGGTGAGTGAAACCCATGAGCCAATGATTAGGTTCGGCCAGCTCCATTGAAATTCGTGGAAACTTTTTTTTTTACAGTTTGTGAAGTCTTGCGACTGGGCATCAATCGCGACTCCATTCACCGTGTGTGGAAGCAGCAGTAGTATGAGTACATCGCTCCATTCTAAAATATAAGCATTTGCTGACTCTAAAATACTACGTTTGACTATTTGTTTTATTTAAAAAAATTATAAAAATATTATTTATTTTATGATGACATGTTTTATTATTAGATATATCTTAACTTTTTTTTTTGACCGAAGTCAGCAGGAAATATCCCTACTTGTATTTTTTTAAATATAGGAATGAAAAGAAATATGTACAAGTTACAGGGCCCTAGGCCCAAAGATGACCCTAATTAAGCGGTTAAGATCGACTACTTAGAAATAATTCTAACAACGACTTTACACTTAGCTTTGCTCTAGGCCGAACCAACTTTATTTCTTCCTTGAAGGCATGCTTCCATCCTATAAGAGAAATAGGAGCTTCATCGAAGATGACTCTGTTACGGTGACACCAAATTGTTTAACAAGCTAGCATCAACAACTTCTCTAAAAATTTTGGAGTTAAAACTGTCTCTCGTATGTAACAACATTGCATTTGGTTATAGGTTTGTATTCCACTTAATTCCCAGATATTGCCAACATTGTTGACTGAAGCTACACTCAAAAAATAGGTGAAACAAAGTCTCCTCCACATCTTGAGCATAGTGTGCACAGTTGTAAGACTCAAGAGTTCTGTTTTTCCTCCTTAGCAGATTCCTAATGTTAATCTTGTCTCTGAGAAATAACCAGAAGAAGAATTTTATCCTGCTTCTGCAACAAGATTTTCACATCCATTTGAACCAAGGTGAAGCATCATGATTGTCGATGAGCTTGAGATAAGCTTGATGTACCAAGTAGATTGAGTTTTCCCAGCTGTAACTCCAAGTGTCATTAGCATCAGGGTCCAGAGTGATAACATTTAATTCAGCTTGTAGCATTTCAAACTGAGAGAATGCACTTCTTGAGAGAGGTAGCCAAAACACAGATTGTGTATCTGCTTGAATATGGGCCTGGACATTTATGTTTTTCTTTAATGCAAAGCTATGAAGATCTGGATATTTTATTTTAAGTACACCTATATCCCAATTATCATTCCAGAAGCTAACTGTAGTCCCTTTACTGACCTTGCAAGAGAAAATTTTAATGAAATAATCTGTCAATCTAATTACTGCTTTCCACCAGAAGGACCCTTTCGATTTGCAGTAGTGTGGTGGAACCTGTCTTCTATATAACTTAGACCAGGTGTCTTCTATATATCTTAACTATAATTTATTTGTTTTTATATTTTTATATAAAAAAATAAGATAAACAATCAAATATAAATTTTATAATTAATAAATACTTATATTTTAAAACGGAGGTAGTAATATACAAGCGGCTGGAGGCCTGGAGCTGAACTTCCCTTCCACGTGCGTAACTGGCACTCAATGTGTGGGCTGGGCAGCTCCAGTCTCCAGATGCCAAGTCCTCGTCGCACTCATCAGTCATTCGCAGGCGCTCCATCGTGACAACTACTGTAGTCAAATCAAACGCTTTGGTTTTGGGGTTTGAAGTTGAGAAACTGTCGTTTCAGCCTTTCAGGAATAATCCGCTTTGGTACCCCCGGGTCGCATAGGATTTTACGTAAAGCAACAGAAACAACAAAACAAACAGTGAATGTCACAGGACAACCACATTGCCGGGCAGCCATACCGAGTTCGTGATAGCTAGTCTGGAAGAAAAAAAAAACACTGCCTAATAACAGCAAGAAAGCAAATGGTGCTATATGTGGTGAGTTCTGTGACCAAACCTGCTATAATGCCCTGTGCAGAGCCGAGTGAGAAGAGAAGCTGCATGACTCCAGAATTACTCCTACTTAACTTCAGCGCAACCACCCGTCCTACCCAGTTGATCTGATCAGAATGCATTGCGTTTGGTTCTGGATTAGGTGCATGCGTGCGCATGATTTAGTCTGTTCTTATAGTATAAAAGTACAGCTACATGGGACCCGATAACGAAATGATTCGTTACAGCAGTGCTGCGATTTTCTTACGGTGAGTGCCTCCCCCTACTGGGTCAACGTTAAGCTGCTCATGAAACTGTGCAATTAGATCCCACTACTGAACAGTTACAACCGAAACTCGTGCTTAAGTGCCTGTTTGGCAGCATTTCTGAAACAGCTTCTTAAACAGATTCTGTTTCTATTATTGAGAAGCTAGCCAAAGGGTTTTAAAAAAAATAGATTCTGCTCCTCTTTTCTAGAAGCACTTATCAAATTTGTACTAAAATCTAAAAGCATCTAAAACATAGCTTCTTATGACTTTTCTATCCATTTTATATGAAATATACATAAGAGAATCCGTTTTGTCAAACAATTTCTTTTATAGAGAATTCGTTTTTATAAAAAATCTATTTTGTAGAGAATCCGTTTTTTAAAAAATCCGTTTTGTGGAGAAGCCCTATCAAAGGGGCCCTAAGACTCGAAAATGGAGTTTCTAGTTGTCTGCATGGTGTTTCTAATCACCATATATACGAAACTCGTGCTTCCTAATATAAATTATTTTCATCTCGATGATGTTTTCAATTTCCAGTATCTACCGTAGTTATTAAAAACCCACCACATCATCCTTTTCTATACAAGGAAAAAGAGTTTTAAGGGGCACCAAACATTGTCAGCCAATGTTAGTCAAAGTGCCACTACCACTAGCTAGGAGCTATGAATAGAGGCTTGGTGAATTCATAGACCTACCAATAACTCAACTGCTTGTTGCTGCTGGTTTAGTGACGCCACAAAAACTACACTACCGGAAATCATCCCTTTTTCGAGTGTCCGGCGGTTTGCCGAGTGCATCCTATCGGGCACTCGGCAAACTGACTCTTTGTCGAGTGTTTTTTTTTTGGCTATTTTATTTGTCTTTTTTGTGATTTAGATTTTGTCAAGTGTAAGTCTTTACCGAGTGCTTTTTGATACTCGACAAAGCCTTTATCGAGTGCATGACAGAAAACACTGGGTAAAGAGTGTTTTATCGAGTAAATTTGTGTCGAAAGACTTTGCCAAATGTATTTAGACCTTTGGCACTCGGCAAAGAGCGGGATTCCGGTAGTGCTAGTACAAACAAATTTGTTTTCACGATTTCAGCTACTTCCAACCATAACCTTAATATGATTTCATACTATAACCATAGTACTTTTGAGCTACATACAAAATGTTGTATCCTACTGTATCAAAATATACCATGCCTTTGCCTCCATATAGTGATATTTAGCAACACTAGATGCAACCATTTTAAAAAGAGAACACAACTAATCACATAAAATAAAGAACGCAACCACCTTCTCTTATTTTCTAGGGTAAGAAAAATGTGCATGAGTTGCTAAACAAACATGTAAAGCAAAACGTGTGCCCCGGCAATCCATGTTGGAAGGAAAAGTGCTTCGGAAATCTAAAGATCTAAGTTTTGTTCAAATTTTTTTATCATTTATAGTATTTGTCCCCTAATAACTAGGAAAATCACACAATATAATTGCTTTGCCCCTCTCAAAATCTTAAGCCTAGCTCTATCATGAAAATACGGAATGTAACCAGCCATTGACATTTTTATTCCGTAATAATTTGTAGCAACTCTGATTAATTAAGGGATACCCTTGTGAGCCAATTGAACCTATCCTCAAGGTCTTCAGGCTTGGATGTTGCTGACTTATATATTGAACCAACCTACTATAGGTTATAGACACTTGCTAATTGCCAATCTTCAAATTCAGCTAAAAATCTTGTCTATTGAAAAACAATGGAAGGTTGCATATAAACTGAGTGCCAGATACTGCCTGGGACTGTACTTGGAATTTGAATACCGACATCATGTGATCGCTAGTCAACAAAAGATTAAAGAAAGCAATACAAAATCAGAAGAAACCATGGAAATTTTCCTGGTGTAAAGTAAAGCGTGTGCCCCTAGCAAGCCATGTGGGAAAGAAATACTGGACCCCGGCAAAGACGGGATTAGATTAATATCGAATATAAAAAGGACCGGAAATTGTCGTGCTGTCAGAAAAGATTGAAAGCAGAGAGAAAAATAACAAGAGAGAGAAATGTGAAAGGGACTTGATCCAGCACACATGTAGACATGTCGCATGGACCAAAACCCATGAAACCCCTTCAGATCTCCGGTCACAGGCATCTTTGGCGGCAAATGGGTAACTCAAAATTTTGTTTGGTAGTGTATTTCATACAGTGAATACATAAATTTTGTAACAAACTACTTACACCTATCTTTCCCATCGTATAAGTATATTCATGGAATTAAATTCATCTTGACAACTAGTCTAAGGCAGCGGATCTTGCAGTTTTAGTGAAGCTTATTGGTTAATTAGTGCTAAAAAAGGACTAGACTTCAATTCGATTCTCAATCCCGGCAGCAGCAATCAAGTAAGTAATGTTGAAGATGAGATCTAGATGTATTTCTCTAGTCTTTTAGATTATTTGATGTAAGGGGTTCATACTTCTAAAGAAAACAATGTAATCCCATTCATTCGAAAATATAAAATATATAATATTAGGAATCCATGTTTTTCTTCAATTGTCAAATATTATAGCCGCTACAACTATGTACTCAGTATGAGAGTATAAAAAATGTATGGGACTTGCTAATTTTTAACTGACTGAAAGTTAAAGTAATTTTTAATCACCGTTTTGAGCCATTGAATCTAGATCTAATGGTTTATAATTATTATATATATAATCTTATAAAAGAAAAATAAAAATACAAAGTAGCAAACCATTGACTAAAGCTTTCAATCAATTGAAGACTAGAAAATATGAAAATATATACATCATATATTTGTGTACCTTGTAGAGCCATGTGAGTTTTTTTATTTAACATGAGAAAAGAGGGAGAAAAACCCCGAAACAAAAGCTGAGTCCTATTCTTGTTCACACCTCTCATCTTTTATTTGAGCAATGTTTGTCTTAGAAACACGCAAGATTCTTGACTTTTAATTCATTCCTCCACTAACTGGGCCTTGGGCCTGAATAATAAAATATATCATGATAACACGACTAAGATTTTGTTTGGATCTATAATAGTTTTTTAAAAACTGGTTTTTAGTTTTAGTTTTTAGAAACTAGTTTTAAATAAAAACTAGGTGGAGATGTTTGGATTCTAATTTTTATAATCTATAAACTAGCTTTTTGGTAATTAATTGTATTAAAATGAGACAAAAACTGATATTAGTTGGGTTGAGCCAGATTATAAGTTTTTTAAAAATTCATAATCTAGTTTATAGAAACTGACATAAAAACTAGGCTATTTGGATGCACTCTATTTTTTAGAAATTAGTTTCTTAAAAACTAGAGGGATCCAGACAGGACCTAAAAGACAAAAGGAGAGCATCTTTTGATTTTAAAGCTTGAGAGCACAATAAAATTCAAAACATAAGTCCATTCAAATATTTGTTTTAATAATTCTGATAATTTCCATTCTAGCATAGGGTTGATTCGTGTCAAAACTCAGAGCTATAATAATAACTCATTCTGGATGGTGACATTGGAAAAGCAAAAATAATTTATTATGAAACTGGACATTTAAAGAAGTTATCCTTTGTGGTTAACTAGTAGCACATTTATACTTTGTAATGATGGTAATCATTTTCTTAAATATGTAATCTAATAAAGTCCGTGGTCGAAGTGCTACCGGGGACAATAGATTCAATAGTCCTACAGTGTAGTGGGCGGCAATAATTCCACTCATCCATGGACCGCGTTCATCGTCCCCTTGGAGGAGAGAGAGAGAGAGCAGCAAAAGTAGACTAGCCGTAGTGGTTGGTGCAGGTCGCTAGAGGAGAGAGAAGAGATTGGGATAGGAAGAGAGAGAGAGAGGAGAGAGATGGACACGCAGAGACGCAAGCGATGGAATTAAACAAACAAAAGCAGCAGCCGTAGTAGAGAGAGAAAAAAAAATAAGGAAAGGCGAAGCAAGAAAGAGAAGCCAAGCTAATCACACCCAAGGAGGCCAAGAAGCGGACGGCAGCTGCCATGCCGCGGTCGCCGTCGCCGTCGCCGTCTCCGTCGCCTTCCCCGGAGAGGCACCCGCCGGTGCGTCGGAGGGGCAGCGGCGCTTCCCATATGCAGCTTCACAACCACAACAACCACCGCCGACGCTCGCCGTCGCCGCCAGCCCGACGCTCGCTCCGCCCGCGCCGCGCCGCCGCAGCCTCCACCCGCCCGCTCGTCGACGACTTCTTTCCCTTTCCGTCGTCGCCCTCCTCGTCTCCTTCCCGCCCCCGCCAGCGGAGGCCGTCGCCGGAGCCTTCCAGCTCCGACTCCGGCGATGGCGGCGGCGGCGCTTCCTCGGCCTCTGACCGCCGCCGGCGTAAGCTCAAGCTCGTTGTCAAGCTCTCGCAGCTCCCTCCGGACCAGAACCAGCGCCGGGTCCCACCTCCGCCCCCGTACTCGGACGACTCCGATGGGGAGGAGGAGGTCCGGGACGACGGCAGTGGCGACGAGGACCAGGTCAAGCCGCCCAAGAAGCGCCGGATCGATCCGCGAGGCGACAGATCTCGTCATCGAGAGGTGGGACATCACGCCGGATTAGCCGTCAGCCTTGTCCTTGCTTCACCGCGCAGCTGCTTGTTAACGCCAGATCTGCTCTTGGTGCAGGTTGCTGGTGGGAGGACCGAAGCTGCGAGCGCACCGCGGACGAAGCGGCTCCCGGTGCCAGGTTCGATTTGCTTGCTGTTTGCTCGACCTCTGCTTGCTCAGTGATGTGATTTCGAGCGCCTTCCGCGCCAAAAAAAAACTCATTCTTTCTTTTGGATTCGATTCAGGAACCTTGCGGACGACTCCGCTGCCGGACCGGAACGCTGTGGAGATGATTCTCGACAAGCTGCAGAAGTGCGTATTTCTCTTTTTTTTTTTTGAGAAATTCGGGGGCGGAGAGCATCCCCACCTTTCCATTTCATTTCAAAGTGCATACATGAGCAGGATGTTACTGCATATTTCTCTTCTTTTGATGAAATGAAAACATGGAGTGGAATTTGTTGCGTTGACATTTGATTTGATGAACTTGATTTTTTACTGTTGGATTCTGCAGGAAGGATACCTATGCAGTGTTTGCGGAGCCAGTGGATCCGGAGGAGGTGAGAGCCTTTCTTTTTCTTGCCATGCTTGCTCGAGTTGCCATTTAATATGGTATAGTTATCTGATGATGTGGATTTTGATGATGCAGTTGCCTGACTACCATGATGTGATTGAACACCCAATGGATTTTGGTACCGTGAGGAGGAAGCTTGCCAGGAACGTATATCGCTCATTCGAACAGTTTGAGGTCAGACTACTATTTTTTGTCGCATTCTTAGCTAGCAAAGTATGATGAGAACCGTGAATGTTATATCGCCATCTGTTGGCTGTTTGGATAATTTTGTTCAGTGTGTGGCACTTTTCAGTTCATTCCTTTTTCTTTTGTCTTTGAGTGGATTCCATCTATAACTGACAGCACAGCGAGCAACCTGCAATACATTAGCGTCACCTTAGGTCATCAGGTTTGTCACAAAGCCCAACAAAAGCACAAACTTCTTGACTTCATCACAAATTTGAAACCACATTTCTAGTTCTTGCCTTTGTCAACAGTTTCTGCACATGAGGAAGATTGAAAGCCTTAATTTTTTTGGGGGATCTATTCCTAACTGATAGGCGTGTTAACTGACATTTGTACCCCTTTTTTTAAGACCAGACGCACCCACATCCAAATACTTACAGTTTTTACTTATATTATGCGACCTCGTGAAAGGTGCCATTACTACAATATGCTTTTGACATTCATTGGCTGTTAGTTTTTTTTTTATGTCATTGCAAATATTGGTGCATTGTGTCAATATTACTCGGTGTCAATGGTTTCTAGTCAATAGTCATAGCAGAATGCTCATGGTCGCTCTTATCTGATGTTATGAACGAATCGGGTTTTTGGTACTGTTTGTAGAGCCAGGATGCTACATTATTGTAATTGTGCTAGTAAATGATACACCAATGAAAACACCCCAAGAATAGCTCGATGAAAGCTTGCTGACATTTAGGACGTCCCTTTGACCAGTATATTGAGATAACTTAGCCAATGGTGTAGATTGAAGTTCCAGAATTTCTTTGTGTATTTAGCGTACTATGCTAAAAGGTACTCTGTAACGCCAATGTTGACATTTACATAAATCAATGTACCGTGTTGTATAGATTGATTCGTTTAAAATCCTTGTGAACCATGATTCTGCACACTATTGGCTATGACAGATTACACATCTAATGGCTGATTTTTCAGCTATGACTTATGAGAATAGTAGTTTTTATGAATTGGATCATTTTTTTTCGTAAGTTGAATGTCCTAAAATTTGCTTTCTGGGTCCCAAATTTGTCTTACAAAAATCTGCATGCTTAGGTCTACCAAGCTGGTTGCTACCTCTGGTTCCTCATCCAGCCTGTTCGTGATTAAATAATGCAGAAAAAAGATCTTGTGCCAATGAGGCATTGTGAAGTCATAGAAAAATGCAGCCATTGACCTGTTTTGAAGAAAAGATGAAACAATATTTTTGAATTTTCTGCTTCATGTTACATAGGTGTTGCCATTGACATCCATGTTGGGTAAACTGATTGCAATTGCACCCAAGCATTCAACTTCATTCCAGTGTTATGTCCTGGTCCATTCTGATCTAGTCTGATGTGGCCTGCAACCAACTCAAAATAACGTGGTTCCTTAGTTTTCTGGCCTATACTATAGCGCAACACGTCACATGAAATATTAGAAAAAGCATCAATTGATTACGAATGAAGCAGTCAAAACAGAACTGAATCAGTGGACTTGACTTCCTGTTTTCAAATTTGTCTTGAAAAGGCAACACCTTGTGTAATTCTGTAATGGTCCATTATGATCCTTTTGATTGAGGACACTATTTGATATGGCTATTAAATGATGCGCACTGGTGCTCAAACCAAAAGGACTGACTGGTTTATATGACATGCTTCTTTACATTGCAGGATGACGTCTTCTTGATATGCAGCAATGCAATGCAGTACAATGCGCCTGATACAATTTACTTCAGACAGGTATGCAAACAGTCACTGGGAAAAGTGCTATTCAAGTACCCCAGTTTGGGTATTAGCATTAAACATTTCAAGCTATGCGTATGTATGCAGGCCCATTCCATACAGGAGCTGGCAAGAAAGAAGTTTCAGGAACTGAGAGATGAGGGCATACCTACAGAAAATCAGATAAGGAGTGAACAAAAATTTAGGTCAAACTCTGTCAATAGAGAACCAATTAAGAAACCTGTTTTGAGGTATTCAGATGATGATGTAGGCTTCCCGTCACGGAAAGAGCAAGTTAAGGGATCCACTTTGAAAGGTTCAGAAAATGATCTCAAAGGTCAAGTTAAGAAACCTATCTTCAGAACTTTGCAGGATGAAAGCTCCATATTCCACGAAGAGCATGTTAAGAAACCAATCTCCAGAAATTCAGAGGAAGTTTTAAGTTCCTCGTTCCACAAAGAGCGGGCTAAGAAATTGGTTTCCAGAAATTCAGAGGATAATCTGAGCTCCTCAGTCCAAAAAGAAGAAGTTAGGAAAGTCACTCCTAGGAATTCAGAGAATGATGAGAGCTCCTCTTTCCACAAACAGCAAATCAAGAAACCTTCTTCGCAGAGTTCAAAAGATGACCCGTCTTCCCATAAAAAGCACATTAGGAAGCCAATTTGCAGAAATGGAGAAGATCCATATTTCTCATCCTGCAAAGATCCAGTTGAGAATTCCGTTTGCACAAATGGAGAAGATGCAGGTGTTATATCCACAAAAAGGTTTGCTGAGACGCCCATCAGTAAAAGTAGAGAGGACCTTGGCCACTCCCGCAAAAAATCATCTAAGAAAGATATTTACAGACATAAACAAGATGTAGGCTATTCCTGCAATGAAGAGGCTGTTACAGAGCCTGTTCATGTAAATAGCCAAGGTGCCCTGGGTTCAGATATCTCTGGTGCGACCATTGTTTCTGCAGGAGACGGTTCTAATGGCTTAAGCACATCACAGGCTCATGCTATCGAACCTGCAGGTTGTACTGTAGCTGATGGGGTTTTGGACAAAAATGCCAGCTCTCCACAAGATGAGATCAGATCTGAGAAAGATGAGATCAGATCTGAGAAAACCGATGACATTTCAGGTATTTTTGTTTGATGTTTTCTGTTTGTCTTCACTGAATTAGTTTTCTGTGAAGCAATTCATGAATGAAAGCAATTTATTAGTCAAAACCTAATTACTACACTTATGTTCATGACCGTGTATTGTAATTTTGAATTAGGATTCAATAGCCTAAGTTGTTAAATTCGATGAATTAGCAAGTGTATGTTATGGATAAACGTGAGATGACCATCACAGTAGGAAAGTAGACATTAAGAAAGGTTACGATCATTCTATAACGTATAAACAGATGTGTTTGAATGTTTAATCTCACATTTCAAGCATGTTTGAACATTTCAGATGTTTCTATTACAATTTGTAGATGGTCCTTGAAGCATATATAACACTTATTAAGATAACTGAATGCTGAAGGATGTATAATTGAGTTGCATATGGTGGAATGGCATAAATGTAGTTAAAAGTTGAATTCAGTCATTCAATAATTCAGTTAATTGCTTTTCTATACAAATGATCACATCAGCTTTCATTTTTTAATTCTAATGACACTCTTGTCTTTCTGTCGTTTTCAGCCAAGCCTAGCCCTAGCTACAAGTCAGCCGTGGTTGATGAGACTAGGCGGAAAACTTATGATACATCTGAAGGACAGCTTTCATTGGAATCTGACCCTGTTTTTAATGTTTTCTCTGCGGAACCAAAGGAGCTCACTAATGTATGTTAATGCATAATATGTTATTGGTTCTTCTTGAACCACTTATTTTTCTTTACACTAGCTCAACTGGTTAAATGATCCTTTCAGGTTGGAGTTCATACTGATCACGAGTATGCATATGCAAGAAGTCTGGCTCGTTTTGCTGGTTCGCTTGGTGGTCAAGGCTGGAGAATTGCATCTGAGCGCATTCGGCAAGCGTTGCCTGCTGAAGTAAAGTATGGCCGTGGTTGGGTTGGAGAGTATGAGCCTCTGTTACCATCTGTTCTTATTGTGAATTGTCAATCTAGAAATCTGAAGAGTTCTGAGGGAAATGTGCGAAGAAATGCTTCTCTTCCTAGAGATAATGAGAAATTCAGACAAACCGAAAGGAATAATCCGAAGGATATGAGTTTGAGTCTACTTAACCGAATAAATACCGGAAATAATGTAGTTGGGGTGCCCGGTCCACTTGAAAGTCCAGAATTTAAGCCAAGAATATTTGGTGTTACTGCTGAGCCCTCGCACACTAATGCATTATCACCGCATGAGAATCATAGAGTGTCTGGCAATGTTGCAAAGGCTAAAAGAAGATCCAATGAGCAATTGCGAAAATGTAACTCATCTTCCAGTGCCCGCCCTCTTGAAATGCAACCGCAAAAGCCTGATTGTTCAAAAGGAGCTTCAACAAGCATGCATGATATGCCTTCCTTGAATAAAGTGACCGGCCAGCCAAGATCATTTTTCCAACCACCAGAAGCTGTCAGGACCCAGCAAATCTCAAAAAGCAACATCCCAATCGAAACGGCACCACAGCGGCTTGAGTGCGCAAAAGGTGCTGCTTCTGGTGTGCATGATATGCCTTCATCGAATGGGCAGCCTAAGCCCTTCTTCCAGTCACAAGAAGCAACCACTTCACATCCCAGAAATGAAGGGGCCTGGGTGTACCATGGGCGACCTGGTGATGGAAAGGTTGGAATATCCAACAAAAGTGGACCATCGCCCACTGTTGGATTCATATCTAATAATCAAGCAATCAATGCTGCAAATTTTGCAGTGAATGTGAGTGGACAAAAGAATTTTATTGAGCATGCAAAATCAGTGGGATCAACTGCAGTGCCCGGTCAGGCAAATATACCAAACAGAGGACTTGATGCTGCCCGGAACATGTTCTCAGCGTTTCCAGCAGCTGTTAGGGAGAACCATAGCATTCCATCTGTTCCAGGGGCTCAGTCTTGGATCTCATTTGGTGCTTCTTCAGAGAACAAACCAGCTATTGTCAGCCCGACTTTCCTTGACAGTAATTCGGGTTGGAAGATGCCATTTGGAAATGTTCGCCCTTCTGATGATGCTAAAATAAGTGCTGTGCCTCAGTTCTTTAGGCAACCTGTTCAGTTAGCTAGAGAGAACCCGGCTCAAAACAAGGGTTTGGTGATATTTCCACAGTTGGTCCAGACAGATTTCTCAAGATCACAGGGCCAACCACAATGGCAAGGTCTGGTTCCCCACTTGCAACAAAAACCAAGTAAGGATGCACTTCGTCCTGACTTGAACATTGGGTTCCCTTCTCCAGGTTCACCACCGGCTCGGCAGTCTTCTGGCATCAATTTGGAAGCACAACAGCCAGACCTTGCGCTGCAGTTGTGAGCCAGGAACGGGCAGTGAAGTACATGAGACAATAGGTTATATATCAGAATCACATAGCATGTAAAGACATGCAGAGCTCGGGCACAAAACAAGGTGAAAACAGCATTGGGACATCCGTTACATGGATTGACGGTAATGATAGGGATGGGGATTCACATGTCAAATGCCATCATTGTGACTCATCAACCCATCCCACCGCTGTACAAAGATATCAGAAAATGGATGGATGAACACTGCTTGGAATCAAATCATGTCTATCGGGACATTTTGACCAGGGCTCAATTAAGCATTCGGAGAAATGCCAGTGAAATATTTGTAGGTAGCATATTAGCATGCCCATGACCCAAATACTTTATGCTCCTCTGACCACACTACAGCTTTCTTCGGTGGAAATTTTGGCACCAAAATTTAGGATATCGTTCATTCAGTAGCGTAGGTTCTTGGGAGTGACACCCCTGTAATGGCCAGTGTCAGTGTATGTTGTAAATGGTTCAGCATTGAATAGATTGTTAGAGTAGTGCTGTGGCCTTTACCTCTTCTGAATGAAATGTTCTGGTTTACTATCTGCTCCAGATCCATTCGGTATAGATGGCTTGTCGAATTCAAAGTGTTGGCATTCCATCTCTAGGTGAAGATCCACTGGCTCTGATTTCGCAACACTACAAGATCCACTTCTAGTAGCAGAAATATCATTCCAATATTATCAGGAGGCACCTTTCTGTCTTCACTGGAATTTTAACTTCAATTGCTTGTTTGCACTAAAAAAAATTGCAGAAAATTAAATTTCGAACTTCGTAGAATTTGCACTCAATTTTATGTTTGTATGCAGTAAATAGAAGTATACATGATGCAGCGCATCTGTGTAATAATAGTTATATGACTGCTCTGCACAAGCCAATGTTCTTTCACAACAATTTACCTTTTTTGATACTGATGAACAATTTACATTTACCTGAATGAATATATGAAATGACATATGAAAATAACTCGACAAGATAATGAAGAGTTGAAGACACCGGTGGACCGCTTGCGAGTGTCTTACTGGTCTGTATGGGTCGATTATTCTGCGGCTCCAGCAGTATGCTTTCCTTTAGGATTTATCTGTCTTAATTCTTACGGTTGTTCGGGTTTTCGTTCTTTTATTACAAAATCGAATAGGACAACTCCCTTAACTTTTTATTTTGTTCGTTTTTCCTCGCCTGACTGTTCGGACAGTGGTTTCGCTGACGTGACATATATTAAGATTATTCGTATGATGACGTGGTAAAGAATGTGAGAAAATCGAAAATTAAGAAACGAATTATGACAATTCTGATTTTTTCAAAGGAAAAGAAAAAACGAAAATGAAAAAAAAACTTACCTTTACTATTTTAACATGGGACCCACCCAAAATCAGTAAAGGTAAAACAATGAAGGTAAGTTTTTTTTTTCATTTTTCATTTTTTCTTTTCCTTTTGAAAAATCAAGGATGTCATAATTCGTTTCTTAAATTTCGATTTTCACACAGTTTTCGCTACGTCATCGTGCCAATACTCTCAATATATGCCACGTCAGCGAAACCACCGTCTAAAACAGTCGTGGGAGGAAAAACCAACGGAATCAAGAGTTGAGAGTCGTCCTACTCAATTTTGTAATTAAAGGATGAAAACCGAACAACCGTAAGAGTTAAGGGAGATAAATTAGACTTCTTCCTTTCCTCTATGATCCGGCCTCTTTGGGCCTGCCTTTGTTCCGTCATGGGAAAAATTCAAAATGCATTTTTCTGTGTAGGTTAATGAATATATTTCTGTTCACGAGATTCTCACTTTCCTTCCTCTATATGTTGATTTGTTTAAGGATAGTAGAAGAGCAAGGAAAGTGAGAATATGCAGTGGGTAGCAACAGACTTTTTTTTTTGGGATAGCTGGCAAATAGACTTCTATAACATCGGTTTTGCATAACCTTTTGCAAGCAAGATCAGTAATTCAATCAAGATAGGCTCACGCCATTAACAATTTGATTCATGCATTTGTTATTTTTTTTGGATAATCAGTGAGAGATGCAAATGCCACGATGCACAATAGTTTCATGAAGCTATCCACTACATTCATGTAGTACTTCCTATTACTAAGGGTCAAACAACTGTATTACCCTTTGTAGAATTCAGGCAAATAAACACCAGGGTTCCATCTTTATATGCACAATACAATCTGTGCAAACCGATTTTACACTTGTAACGCTCTCAAAACAGCAGAAACACACTCCAGGGAAGGGGACTAGGCCAAGTGGTTGCCTTCCGATAACAAGGATGTACGCAGAAACAACCAGCAGCAACATAACGTGCGAACCTTGTTGCCCGCCATGTCAAGATGTCATGTCAGGGGCCGACCCAAGGGAAACAGAAGACAGCTTCTGGATCAACTGCTCAACCGAAAATGAATTTTCATCGTCATTAGTTTGGATATTCTGGTGCAAAGCTGGAATGTTCTCCTTCGATGCTTCTGCGGTTGTCACCAGTGGACTGGTCTGGTGCATGAATGCTTCATTTTCAACTACCTTGACTACTTCCATTTTCACAACATTGAGATCGGCCATTTCAAAAGCTTCTCCTGCTTTTGCAACTTTGAGAGCCACTACCTTCTCTGTTTTGCTTTTCAAAGCATTGCTTCCCTCATTAGGTGCTTCTGTAGATCTTAAGGCCTGTTGATCCAACGTACATGCTGCAGGGTTAGTGGACGAGAGTGGAGAGTTCGGTCTGCCAGGAATAGAAAGCTGGGTTTTCACGGGCTGCCCTTGCACCTGTGGACCAATGTTTTGGTCGATGGATTTCCCCTGAAGACATACAAGGTAAGTCATTAGAAGCAAATAAGAAAGGACAATTTCATTAGAAATAACAAAGAAATGAAATGAGCATACAGATTCATGTTCAGCCACAACTGGGCCTGTTTCATGTGAGCACGCTTCATGTTCAGCCACCTTTACCACCTCTGTTGTGGAAGCAAAGGTTTCCATCTGTGCAACTTCTGTTTGTGCAACTTTGAAAGGTCCCGCCTCACTTGTGGAAGCAATCATTTTATCAAGGGACACTGCTGCTGATTTTGATTCTGTTTTACTATTTGATGATGATGCAAGAATCATGGTCTGTGCAGAAGATTGCTGGGAGTTTGGTGTGACAGGTAAAGGACACTTAATCTCCATCAGTTGCCGTTGCACTTGTTCACCAACAGTTTGGACAATGGATTTCTCCTGAAGGAATACCAGAAAATTGTTACAAACACATAAAGGACATTCACATTATTTCAAGAGAACAAAGAAAACGTAATGCACATACAGTTTCAGGTTGGGGGACATCAGGGCCAGTCTGGTGAGTGCACGCTTCAGGTTCAACCACATTAAAAGGCAATGCATCCATCTGTGCAACTTCGTCGGACAATGCCTTCACTGCCCTGCTCTTGAAAGCACCACTTTCCTCAGGCGGCGCAGTGGATTTTGGTTCTTGTTGACCAAAGGATGCTGCTGCTGTATCTGTCGTCTGAGTAGAAGACAGTTTGGATTTTGGTGTGATGGGTAGCAACCTCTGGATCTTCTTGGACTGGACTTGGTCGGTTGATTTCTCCTGAAGATACACATAGATGATCATCAATAAAGGACATTAACATTATTGCACAGGAAAAAGCTTAAACATAGATACACTTACAGAATCAAAAAATCCTATCTTGGGTTTAGGCCGTCGCAGCCCCAATGGCTTAGAACCTTTTCCTTTGTCAGTTGTGTCTGAAGTAGCTATCAAACTATCCCCGGATGATCTTGTTCCTGAAGACTGCCCCTCTGTGACTATAGAAGGCCTAAGCTTTGTTGTTAGGGGGTGGTCATTGCTCTTTCTGAGGGAGGGGGACAGTGAACTAAAGCCCTCGGATGCATGGCTTATCTTCCCTACAGTAGAAGCTGTCGAAGCCCCAGAAATCACAGAGCTCATGCTGTCGATAGAGCTGTTAGGTGAAATGTTTGGCGATGCACGGTCACTGTGAACCCTAGCTGGGATGTTTCCTGATGATCTTGCTGGTTTAGTTTTGTTGCAATCATATTTTGTTGGTGGGCGGATAGGAATCCTCTGGGCTGTCCTTTTTGTGCTGCTTATAGTTGCTGATATGTTTTTTGTATCTGGCTTAGTTGTTGATGTAGTTAAGGCACCCGTTTTGGCTACTGAACTGGATTTCATCCCACCAGGTCGCACACCAGCTGAAGTATTGGTAGATTTACCAACTGCATGTCTGTTACCTACACCCCCTGAAAGAGAAAACACACATCAGGCAGTCAGGCCTACTGAATTAAAATTATGGCATAACAAATTATGTATGTCAATTAACGCACCAGTGCTGCTTCTTTTGTCTGAAATTCCTGAGGCAATAGACGTGTTAGTGGATGACCTCATTGTAGCAACTCTTGGCAGAGCCCTCGGAGGTCGTGAGGATGGTTTTGCTTCTCCATCCTGAGCCAGAGTCTTGCAAGCAAAGCGAATAAAATTGAAACTTTAAAATTAAATATGGAATCAAGATCAGAATATTGCACAAAACTAACTTTTATTAAGCAAGCAAATTGGAATTATGATTCCTTGTGAAGTTACATAAGCTTCATGAGCAAGAACAACTGGCAATCCTAGATGCTGAGATTTGATTCATGTGCAGGTACATAACTTCAGTTTTAAAAGTGGAAAAATAGTAGTTCTTTGACAAGAGGACAAGATAATGAAGCCAAGATCATCCTACTCACAAGGATTTCAGTCAATTGCAAAGTTAGGACTTAGGAAATATGATAACTTTCATAAATTGCACCATTATTACCATTACAATAAATTTTTAACCAAGCCTCCAATCATAGGAGAAATGTAAGTACAGAAATGCTCATGACTACTGAGGTTTAGTTGCATAATTTCACTAGAACATAACTTCAGTTTTAAAAGTGGCAACAATTTAGTTTTGACATGAAACAAAGATAAATGAAGCCTAGGTGGTCCCATACACAAGGATTTCAGTCAATTACAAAGTCAGGAAATATCACAAGTTGCATCATCGTTAGCATTTAGCAAAACCATAAATTTTGAGACACATCCAATTTTTTTTTTGAAATGTTAAACTACATAAAAGCCCATGATTACTGAAGATTACTAGCATGAGACATACCACTCTTGCAGCTGTAGGCTCTTTTGAGGTGACTTGGGGCCTTTGTTTGCCACCAACTCCTTGGCTTGTTGAAACAGGGGCCCTTATCTGATGATAAGAAAATGTGGCTAGTGACGGTCGGTCACTGACTACTGAAATTGGGACTAGATCACTGATTAGAATGATTAAACGTACCTTCATCTGTGGCATCTGGTCGGACCCCTTTCTTGCTACAAAGAGTACAAAAATGATTATCAGTTGCAAACAGCAGGCAAAGTTCACTAGAGTTAAGAGTTCTAGAGCATATGTAGCACATACAGCCTACTTTGAACAGTTGATACCTGCAACACGAGGAGCATTTGCTGTTGCCCTGGGTGGTTTTGAGCGAGCAGGAGGCTTGGTTGTAACTTTATTCGGTTTACCAAGCGACCTCTGAATGGAAGCACGGACATTGTCAAACAGTTCTGTCTCAATACTTTCCATCACCCAACTTTCGCTTTCCAGAGTAGAAGTTGTCGATTCCCCTGATCTTCTACTTTCCTCTGTGATTCCAGGGAGCCTGGAACCCTGTGTCTTGCGGAAGGTACTGTTCACAATGGCCAGCTCCTCAGTATCCAAAACACCTGCTTAGATGATCAGGAAAATGTTAGGAGACATTATCTATCTGCATCAGAAAATGCAGTTCTACTATAACAAGCGACATCAATAATTTCAACTGGAAACAGGGAAAGTAAATATTCAGGACTTCCTTCTAGGTATTGTCTACATATATCAGGACCTATAATTCTATAACAAACAGCAGCTATTACAAAAACGAGTGATTTGGCTAGTCAAGACAAGAATACAGCTAGGGATAAAGCAACCTCTGCTGGTGAATATGAACAAGCGGCAATCAACAATTTCGATACAAAGAGGGATACAGTTCACGCCCTATGAATACATCAGGACACTCAAATCTACCCCGGAAGGCATAAATGACATGAAAGCAAGATCTGATTCACGATCACGTGAATCGGGATAAAACAATTCAACCTTCACTGGTGAAGAAGGCGCTGTCCCAAGCTAAGCTTTTGCGGAGGTTAACGCCCGTCTTGGCCTTTTGCTGCTTCGGGGACTCCGCCCGCTCCGGTGCCGTCTGATCCTCCGTCCCACCGTCCACATGCACAGTCCGGCCGGCCGCCACGGGAGAATCGCCGGTGGGGCCCGAATCAGCAGCCGCCTCCGCGGCGCTTACACAAAAACCTACAAATCGAGCACCATCGTCAGATCCCGCAATTCACAACCACAAGGGGCACCAACCAATGCCCTCAACACCCAAACTCTGCATACCCAGCTCCCGAAATGGCGGTGGAAGGAGAAGCGAGTGGCTTGCTCACCTGAACGGGGTGGGTCGCGGTCCGGCGGCTGCGGCAGCGCCGGCGGGGAGGCGAGGCCAAGGAAAAGGTCGTCCTCGCCAGATACGTCAATGAGCGAGAGCGCCTCCATCACCGGAGCCCGACCAGCCAAACCCTAGATCGCCGGGGAAGGAGGAGGTGTGAATGCGATTGCGATTGCTGAGGAGAGCGCTAGAGAGACGTTGGGGGAGGGGAGGCGGCGGTGTTTGGCCGGGTATAAAAAATAGTGGGAGGAACTGGGGTTGTGGGGCTGTCAGGAACGCGTCGTGCTGTGTTCATGAGGATGACGGGTGGGGCCGGCGCGTGGGTCAGGAGGGAAGTTTTGTTTGCCTAGGTTTATTATGACAATTTTTCTTTTTGGAAAGGAGCCTGGGTGATTAGATTAGGACACGGGCGGGATGATTTGAATTTTGGGGAGTTTGGGCTGGGTTCGTATTGGGCCGTTGTTCAAGATGTTTTGGTCCGTAATTGCATTTGCCTGCATCAGAAGAGGATCCAGCATTCCACACGAAACGCACTTCAGAAATTCCAGAGTTCCTCGCGCCTCCTCCTCAAGCGATCGTATAAGTACTTCTTTTTTCTTTTTGTAGGGATGTATATGTACTTTAATATGAGCTGTGAATAAACGTTACTCCTCTATTCCGTTTTTGTTATCACGGGCTAGTTCAACTTTGAACCAACCGACGATAACAAAACAGGAACGGAGGGAGTACTAGTGTGAGCCACACGTCTTACAACTGCAATAAACTGAAATACTCATGCCATGTGTTTGTATTGAACGACTAACAAACATGGCACTTCGAAATTAAGCATTGCTACTGATTTTCATTAACCTATACTACGCTTAATAGGTACTACGCTTCAAGTCTGAGAAACAGAGACATAAGTACTGAAGTTCATACAGTTCTTCCCCATGGGTAGCAGCCAAGCACACGAAGGAAGCTTGCCATTTCCTGCAAATAGTGTAAAGCATCCTGGGTTTAACAACTCCAGAAGTCGACAACTATTCAATCACTACTATGCTGACAATTCATTCGAAAATTTTATAATATGCAGTTCATCTAGGAACAGCCTCAATTATATCTTGAACAAATGCAGACGAGAGAAGGTTGACCTTTAGGTCCTTCAAAGCACTCTGTGCGTGGAACTCAGCCATCGATGCTTCAAAATCAACGTAAAAAGTGTAATTGAACAGCCTGCAGGCAAGAATATTGGTTTCAATAAACTGGAAGCATTGATAATCAAATGCAGGAACCTCTGTAATAGAGAAATGCACTCACTTGACAGCATGCTATTTGTTATTGAAAAACTAAAATAAACTTAATAGATACAACCAACATGTTCTTGATACAATTAGCAGCAGGATAAGAATTAAAGTCAGGTTGGCCTGATCACAGTAGTGCTGTTCCTCTCAGATTTTTTTAGTTCATAAAGAAATCCTCAATTTCTTAAATGTAAATTTTCAAAGTAAAAAAGATGTTTATCAGTACAAGAGATTTTAGTCCCGATAACAATTATTTAATAGAAACGGATACTTCTGCACCAAAAGTATAATAGCCAATAACAATTATTTGACAGAAACAGACACTTTTCCTCTGAAAGTATAATGGCCAATAACAATTATTTAACAGAAACAAATACTTCTCCGTTGAAAGTACATTGGCGTACTTTTCAGTTCCCAGAGTCCTCATTGGCTTGCCCTTATTTGGCCTGCTCTCAATCTTCAATTTGGCAATAAAAAGTCAAAGTTTCAGAACCAGTTTCCACTTGCAAAAAAAGAAATACTGAATTAAGTTCAAGAATTAATGAAACTTCACCTTCGTCAAATTTATTTCTCTTTTCCAAAATGCCCCTAAAGCTTTGTAAAGTATCCCGGGACCTTCTTCAAGATTGAAAACGATGCTTGTCTGAAAAAAATTAAGATATAACTAATGGCATAATCAAACAGTAGATTAAAGAATTGCATTTGTATTTTGTAGAAAAATAGAAAAAATCGAGCACCTTAAATTGGCCATGTTCTTTGGGAAGGTTGGCAGTCGTAGACAATGTCAAGTATCTTGTGATATTGGGTGAAGCGTCCTGTGACATCGTACAATATATAGCTGTCACACTTCTTAAAGCATCCTGTGAGAGGAAGCCAAACATGAACTAAAAAGGCATATGGTTAAGCATAATTCCAGAAAATTTGAAATTGGATATCATGACGACAATGCTGGTAGTTATTAAAAAAAACTGGTTATCTCGAATGATTTTCCTAGAAGACAATAAAATCCACACAGAGCTGTAAAAACAGTGGAAACAGTGATAACAGTGTGAGCTAGCCGATAGTATTGTGATAACAGTGGAAGTTAGTAGCATACGATGATCAACAAAAAGAGACTGTGAACATGTGGGGATGGTGCAAATGGATCTAGAAACAGGCGGAAACTCTTCGCCCTCATACCCTTGAGGAATTGCAGAAACATGTCCCTTGTTTAGTAGGTGTAATCAGTGAAGAGGGTAAGTACCACAGGACAATAAGTGCCTTCCGGTAATTACCAATCATATTTCATTTTAACCGCTCTGTCAATCATACCTGGCATGTTGGCAAAACAATAAATAAACTTAATATGAATATATATATAAGGTTTTCACTACCTGAAAATTGCATTCTAATATGTTAAGCCCATACAACTCTGATAATAGAGCACTGCCTATAACTCCAGCATCTCTTAGATTTTGCTTGGATATAATCTGCAAAAATAGGTATCCTCTCTCATATACAAGAATATACATGATACAGTAATGATCATGTAATTCTTTTATCAGGTACCTGAGCACCATCAGCTCCATGATGGACATTCATCTTTGAAACACCTAAATTAGAAAATGAATGCTCGCATTGAGCAAGATCCTGCATGTAAAACACAGATGATGAGGAGATTAAATACTCTCCTAATATTGATGCATGCTCTGTTTTTTTATTTCTATCTGGTAGCTTTGTCCAATGGAACATATATGATCACATCTTTAGACTAGACAAATCCATTGAGCCATGCACCTTGATCAAGGTGATAGAGCAGGGCAGGTAGCCACATACATGTAACTACATTGTCAACAGTAAGTACCAGTTGGGAACAGACATATAAGTCTTCAGTTTTAGCAAATCAACCTGTGGATGGCTGAAAATTATCTGCAAATCATCCTTCTGAACTCCGGGTAGAGCTAACAGACATAACTCAACATCCATTATCATTTCTTGCACAATTTGTAAATTGTGACAAAGAAGGAAGTCGTAGCTCTGATGAAAGCTTCCAGAGGATGAATTTTCAATGGGAAGAACAATTACGTCAGCAAGGGAAGACTCAACAGCCTATATCAGTAAGAATTCGACTAAGAATATAGTTTACTTTTAAGATAATGAGTTTCAGAAGTATATGAAATTTGTAAAGAATGACAACCTTAAATGCCTTTTCAAACCTTTTGAAGGGAATAGCTGTACACTCTGGAAAGGCTTTTAACACCATTATCTGAGTGGCCGTACCAAGCATGAAACATCATATAAGGGTTAACGAATATGATCATCTCTTATACCTGATATGCAACACGGACATGAGACTTCTCACGACCAAGTGAGAGATCAGTGAAAGGCAACGGTCCTGCCTAAGAGAGAGGGATATCATCACATATCATGCATAAAATGGTTGTGGGTTGAACGCAGTCTTTACTAAAAATGAAGTAGTCGAATAGACATCATCCAGTGTTCTCGTCTCGTTAACAATTAATATAGATGCAAAGAAATAGGATTTGACCAAACAAAAATGGTTTCAGTGCTGAACGCTAACTTAAGATACTTATCACACTGCATAAATGCAAAGAAATAGTCGAAGAGAAATGAGCGGAGAAGTTAAATTATAAACACCAATTGCAGTTTGGGTCACTCTTAAGAGCATAAAAAAAATTGTGACCCAAGGAGAGTAAAATAATCAAAGCTGAATCCTAACATCACCCTTTCTGCCGACCTCTTCTATGCCGCCTCAGTGCTAGTGTCTAATATATCTTTTCAGTACTAGTGTACACCTTTTCATGGGCCAAGACAAACTAAGTGGTGAACCTTGTTTTTTCATGGGCCTGGGAGGGGGTGGGATGGGGTGGGGGGGGGGGGGGGGGGTGGGGGGACGGCCTACCTAGTCCTAGTTAAGCTTCGCCACTGACTACCATCGACACGACAACGTTGCGTGGTGTGACAATAAGGCGGTGATGACGACAAGTGGCGCATGAGGATTGTCAGTAGTGGTGGATATGCCTTATATAGTCACTTCCTCATCGCCGGCCACATGCACAATGGTCTTCAAGAGTATCCATGTCTTATGGAAACGAAATTTATATTAACATGGTGTTTGTTAGCATGAAATTGAGGATCTATGGCAATAGATGATAAATGAAAGCCACACTCTACGGGTCAATGTTTTATCCGAGTTCTTTTTTTTATGATCACTCTCACACTCTTCGAAACATTGGACTACTACAAGGAAGGAAGAAGACAAAACCAAAGAGAGACATTCACAAGTACAATGTGAAAGACCATGATCATTTCCATGTACCATCGACTGACATTTGTTTGTACCTATGTGGCCTTTGGGGGTGGGTGGGGGGGGGGCGGATATTGTAGAAAAGAGATAAGCCTCCCAATAGACTTTGTCTTGGCTTCGACATTCCAACATGTGTTTGTTTATTATAAATTGATGAGGAGTGGTGATATGATGGGTTGAAAACCTCGATGGTTAGAGTAAACATCAATACTAAGCTTATATGTTGTAGTGAAGTGACCCTGCCACTTGGTTGGTTGAGGATTAGTGGTAGACCACCAATCACAAGGTGGTAGGTTTTTGTGTGCTGAGGGCAAATGACTTCCATGTCCTCATATCTTCAAAGTTTCATATCCAATAAGGTGTCATCCCCGTACCATACTCCTACATAAGTTGTTTGCCTACGAAAGAGGGGGTATAGGGTGAGAAAAGGAGACATACCTCTCATTATTGGACTTTGTCAATGGCTCCAACATTATTGTAACCCGTGTTCGTTTACCATAAAAGATGGGAACGAGCCATACGATTGGTTCACAATCTGGATGGCTAGATTAAATGTTGGAGTGTAGTTGGTTCTGCCATGTGGTTTGTTGAGGATTAGAGGTAGATTACGAATCAAAAGGTTCTAGGTTATTGTGTTCATTACTGAGAGACAAATGACTCGCATGCTTGTGACTCTAGAAAAGTTTCTTGAGGCTCATGTATCAATCCAGGTTTCCAATTTTGCAACCCAGGGTTAAAGTTGCCGACTGATCCAGACATATTGCTCCAGTCGTGATCTAAACATCTCCACAAAGTTTCATATCCAATATCATAATAGGTGATCATGGTCTACCGACTGTGTTGTCAAGAATGTTGCAGATGACGAGATGGCCACGTCGGCTTATGGCGAATTGAGGTGATGGCTTTGTTGTTGTTTTTGATATGTCCATGAGAACTTCTTAGGACGAGCGTAATGTATAATACCCAACTCGGTAGTAAGATGGGAGCCAACCAAAATCGGTTTGAGTTATTGTGAATCTCACAATGCTTGTTACAGCAAAGTGGGTTCCATAGCAAAATAAAAAACTAGCAGCCTACCAACCGTTGCTTATTTATTGCTTATTGTCGGTTTTTGATACATATTGTGGACCCCCTTATATAAGTCATGTTGGAGCAACCAAAGAGAAAGAGAGTCCATGAAAGAAGTTCGGCGTAGGCCAAATATCAACGCTATGGATGTGCCTTGAAAGCATGCACAATGAGATTGAATAGATTTCTTTAATTATTGGAGAGAGTGAGAGTGTGTGTGTGCAAATGTTTTTATTAAAAAAAACGCTTACAACTGTTTTCATCTAAACTGTCAAATCAAGATCTGTGATGGGAGTGTTTGACATTAGGATAACTACTATTGCTCTCTTGAGACGTGAGTGTCGTTTGACGTTAGGACATTCTGAATTCTCATCCAAATGAAGTACACCAACAAAGATTTCCCTTAGTAGTCCTTTATACACACCAAAGATTTTTACCTTAGTAGACTGCATATATTGCAAGGACCAAGGACCATCTATACAGAAAACTCAATATCAACTATCTTCGACGCGGTTACGTACCCTTCACCGACAGCTTCCCTGCCGACGTGATCGTGCCCGGCGCAACGAAACTTCGTGGCGGCGCGTCGTCGACGATGTTGCCCTGGTCATCATCGCGCATCTTAGCGCGGCCCGCAGACGGCGAGGATCCTAGCCGCCGGTTCGGTCTCGTGGTGGCCGGACAAGCGGCCATCCGCGAGGGCATTGCGGCGGTGGCACGGAGCGAGATGCAGAAGGGCGGCGCGGTGCCGGCCATGGGCGCACAGAAGAGCAGGCAGAGCAGAGTCCGATCAAGGACGACGGAGAGAGGCGCGTGTGTGAGGCACGTGAGGCGAATGGCGTGTGCAGCCGCTGCTGCTTTTGAGAATTCTTAACCACGGCGTTAGCTGTTGACTGTTGTTGCCTGTTGGGGTGGATGGATCGGTTCGCAGTTTGTAGCCATGCATGAGCCTTTGACGCAAGTCGCAAATGCAGGGGGTGCGTTTCTACCGTTTTTGTCTGCTTCTCTGTCTTCCCGCGCTACCGGCTCAATTGCTCGCTCATCGTGTCGAGACACGAGAGTCTTCGCCAGGCGACAGGGCATGGATGAGGTATGCCGTATGTAGGGTTGAAAACGGTGACGGAAATTCTCGATATACTGACAATTATTTTTGAAAAAACAAGAAATAGAAAAATAATTATGAAAAATGTGAAAACAATAACAGAAATGGGAAAATCTTAACGGAAATGAAAATGAAAACAATAGAGCTGATTTTCGATCGAATGGACGGTATACCGTATTTGTTCAAAATTTTCCGTGAAAAATATCGAATTTTTGAAATAGTAACCTTTGTTACGGAAATAACCAAGCTCAAATGGACCTTACCATCACAAGCTTAAGATCCATAGCATTAAATTTCTTCTTATACTCCTGATTTATTATGTTAACTATGTCGATGTTAAATTATTTTCGTCATACCAGATGAATATTATGATTAATTATGTGATTGTGTTGATGTGAGTATCTAGCATAATTTAATAGCTGATAGTTATCGATCATGATTATTGATTTTTGATCGATATCGACATATTTTCATATCGATAATTTCATTTTCGATTCCCGACAGTATCGTTATTATTTTCATTTTCAAGCTTATCAGTTTCCTTTTTATTTTCGACTGAAAAATATAGTTAAGAAATAATAATGCTAATTTTTTATTGTTCCCGATCGTTTTCATCCCTAGCCGTATGCATGAGCTATTTGCCAGCTTTGATCACTTTCCTGACATAATTAAGCAACATAAAAAAACACGACTTCCTAAGACGAGATCCTATCATTTTTTAGATGAAAAGGCCACACAAATCGTAGCACATACTCCATCTGTTCTAAAATTATTGTCGCTATTGACTTTTTTGTTATCTTTGACCATTCGTCTTATTCAAAATATTTATTTTAAATATAAAATATTATAAATTATATTTAAATTTTATCTAATGATAAATTAAATTATAAAAAAATACATTATATTTTTAATTTTTTTTTGAATAAGACGAGTGGTCAAAGGTAGCGAAAAAAGTCAATGACGACAATAATTTTAAAACGGAGGGAGTATTGAACAACAGGCACGTGCGTGCACTTACTAGACAGGGGAGAGCCCCGGGTCCTCGTCACGCCACAGCACCGTCCCCTTCTCGGGCTCCTCCGTGCCGGCGCCGTCGTTTCGGCCGAGACCCCTCCGCGGCCCGGCGACGCCGCCCACCGCGCGCCTCATGGACACGCAAGCTTCCATCTGGAGCTGGAGCTGGCTCCCCACTATACACGATTGCGTGATTATTAGTCCGCGAGAGAGCTGTCGTGGTCGCCGCCATCACTACCACAAATAGGGTCTGTAGCGGCGGCAGGCAAACCGCCGTAGCGGCGCGAGCCAAAGTTGGCTGTTGCTACAGAGCCAATGGGCACTGTCCTAACTAAAACCGCCGCTACAGGGCACCCAATAACGGCGGTTGATATTGTAAACAGCCCATATTTATAGCGGCGGTTGACAATGATAACCGCCGCTATTTAGGGCATACCAGTGACGGTTAAAAATACCAACCGCCGCTATAAAGTGCCCAGGCTATAAAAGACGCGTTCGGACAGCTCCGGCCCTCACTCGAACAGTGGCGCCCCGAAAATTTGGGCAAATCACGAAAATCAAGGGGGGAAGGTTTTGAGTTCGTTTTTTTTAATAGAAATTTGCTCTCTGAGGTAAGGGGAACTCATCACATTGGTTTTTTGTGTTCTCATTTTGAAATCAAGTAGAATTTTGAGTTTTAAGTTTATTAGGTTTTCATCAAATTTTAGCTAAATTCGTTTGAATTGGATGGTTCTACTTGGTTATAGTTGAAGTTTATGAATGTATACATCATCTCTTTTCATCACTACACAAAAAAATTATTATATTTAGCTTATTTTATGTCAATAGGAATCTAGATCTAGTTTGGTTTTTAAAATAGAGAGAAAGTAGTATTAGGGCAAGAGGGATGTTAATTATTTTATTATATCTTGATAAATATTAAATAATATAAAAAATAATTTAATGTTTGTTTCATTTTACCTTGCATAATATTTCTCACTTCATGTATATTATTTTTCAATGTTTATATATTTAATGAATATTTAAATTTTTTGTTACACATAATTAATTAATTAATTTCTAATATTTTTTGGCTAGATGGTGATAAAAGTTAAATAATATATAAAATAATTTGATGTTTGTTTCATTTTATCTTGCATAATATTTTTCACTTCATGTAATATTCAATATATATATATATATATATATATATATATATATATATAATGTTTAAATTTTTCATCACACATAATTAATTAATGAATTTTAATAATTTTAGGGTTTCTGTTTAAGGCCGTTCGCGATGGATAGATCTTGGATGTACGAGGCACCATGACCGGGTCCAATATTTTTACGAGAAGCTTCCAAATTCATCGAAGCGGCCGCACAACATGCTCGACGCGAACGGACGATTGATATATATTGTCTATGTTTTGATTGCAAAAATCAGAAGCTGTGGAATGATATAGAAGTAATAAAGTCACACTTGGTGCGGAGGGGTTTTGTTGAGGGGTACACAAGATGGACAAAATATGGTGAGAACAGTATGGTCGATATGGAATTTGATGAGCATATTGAAGTTGAAGTCGAGGTTGTCAATTCGCTTGGTGCGGATGCGATGGATTCACCTGGTGAAGCTGATTTTGATCTTGAGGAGTTGTTGTGTCACATTGAGGCGCAGGTGTTGATCAATGCCGGTACAACTACAGGGCTTGATAATTTTAATAGAATAGAGAAAGCATCAAAGGATCCATTATATGATGAATCTAAAGGATGTGGTAAAGAGTTCACCGTATTGTGTATGGTACTTGAGCTGATGAAGCTGAAGGCCATGCATGGCTGGTCGGATGCTAGTTTCATGAATTTGTTGAAACTTATTTCCGATGCGCTGCCAAAGCCCAACTTGTTGCTAAGAACAACATACCTTGCTAAGAAGCTGATTTCCCCACTTTCATTAGGCGTGCAAAAAATTCACGCGTGTCCGAATTGTTGCATATTGTATCGAAAGGAGCATCAGGACGCTGTGAGATGCCCAAGGTGCAAACGCAGTCATTACAAGAGGAACAATGATTGTGACACCGATGGTGGCGTGAAGAATACAACTAAAGGGAGAAAGAAGGAAAGAAGTTCTATCGTCGATGACAGTGATACTTACCCGTGGTCGATCGCATCAGATGCTTGTTTGCCAACCCTAGGGATGCGGCAATGATGACATGGCATGCACGCAAGGGGGACGGTAAGCTCAGGCATCCCGCAGATGGAACACAGTGGAAAAAGTTTGGTGAGGATCATCAAGACTTCTCTAATAAGAAAAGGAACATACGGTTTGCATTGAGTACAGACAGGATGAACCCATTCTTTCAAATGAGGAATCCGCATAGCACTTGTCCAGTGATACTAGCAATGTACAACATTCCACCATGGTTATGCCATAAGCGTAAGTACCTACTGCTGATCACTCTTATATCTGGGCCTAAAGAACCTGGTAACGACATAGACGTGTTCTTAGTACCATTGTTCGAAGACCTGCAAAAACTATGGTTGGAGGGGTGTTGGTCGTATCTACGCACCCACTTATATACCGCAAGAGGACGGTGTACAGTTGTAGCTCTTTTTTCCCTCAGAGTATTCCAAGGTTATCGAATCCACAGGGAACGAGCGGAACTAATACTATCAAAAGGTTACTAACAGATTGCAATGGGTTGGTTGGTGTGAATGAAGACGGTGAGAAAGTGGAAAGTGAATGTTATTGAAGAGGCAACAGAATAATGAAGGATTCTCTCCTTAGGATTGGTTCACTAGCATGCAACCTTATTCTTATCAACTCAAGTGATGACTCTAATATTCTACAAGACATGGTGGTTTCGTTCACCCCGGCTGTCACTACAGAGGCTATTAGCTCTCCACTGGTTTCTTGCACTATGTAATGGGCAAAAGTGTATTGGCCGATACACTAATGAAAGAGATAGATAGATGTGCAATAAAGTTTATCACATAGATTAAATTCATCGAGAGAGTATCAACAAGTATGAGAGTTACATGACCAGATCCTCGCACCAGAGAAGAGAATATGAGACTACTCACTCATCCTTCTGCTAGACATAGCAGAGGGGTGAGAAATAGCGCTGGAACGCGCACGAGCCGATCGGCGCAAGCATCACGCCGATCGGCGCGACCTCCCTTCTGGTGGATCTTGTCGGTGTTGACGAACCTCCGCCGCCAATATCCTGGAAACCTAGTTTTTATAACTGGTTCTCGCGATTGCCGTCTCCCCTTGGGCGCCCTGGCTCTTTGATAGTTATCTTCCTTTTATACTCGATGGGATTAGGTCAACTTCCACCGACTCTAACTCATACTGGGCTGGGCCTTCGTCTTTCCTAGACCGGATCATGTTTTAGTCATCTTTTCCTCCTGCGCCGATCGGCGCAAGCCGTGTCTTGTCTTGTTTCTTCTCCGAGTCGGTTCCTCTGTCTTTCACAGCTGCTTCAAGTGTCTTGCGCAGATAAACTTCCATAAACATGTGGATGGGCCTCGGTCACTTCTGCGGACCAAAACACCCTTGCACCGATCGGCTCATGTACTGCGCCGATCGACGCACTGGGCTTTTTCAGTGCTTTTCGTCGATTCTGGATTCCTGTACTCTCCAGCATCACTTTAATCGCCAATTTTACCTATTTCTGCAATAAAGCTCCAAAACAACGCATATACAAATATATAGACAATATCATAGGTAAATGGCCTAAATTAGTATCAATTATGCTCTAATTAGGGTAATATTCGCATATAAAAGGGGCACTTGGGAAGTGCCAACAAGGGGGTCCATATATGGGATGAGTATCGAAGAGAGTATTTCACGCTCAGAGCAATTATTTTTTGCACGGTAAGTGACTCCCCGGCACTAAGGGCGCTATCAGGACAGGTCAAAGGAAAGGCAACATGTTTCATATGCGTTGATGATACATCCCATGTGTACCTTACAGCAACCCAAAAGCTAGTGTATACGCGAAATCGCCAATTCTTACCAGCAAAACATAGGTATCGCGCGATGGCTAGACACTTTGATGGCAAAGTTGAGAACGACACAGAACCTCGACATTGTACTGGCAGGGTCGTGTTTATCCTTGTTAAAAATATCAGTGTTGTTTTTGGAAAGCCAGTGAAAGGAGCGAAAAAGGCAAAAGGTCTCACGCCGTTTAAGAAGAAATCAATTTTCTTCGTATATTTCAATTATTGGAAGTGAATCATGCCTTTGACTGGATGCATATTGGGAAGGGTGTATTTGACAGTAGTAGCGGACTTATACTCGACCAACCCGGTAAGACAAAGGATGGACTCAATGCACGTAGAGATCTTGTAGTGATGGGAATAAGATCAGAGCTCCATCCGCAAGAAAGAGCAAATAGAAAGTACTTTCTCGCCCCGACAACTATACACTTACGATTGAGGAGAAAACAACATTCTGTAAGTGCCTCAGTGGGATTAAAGTACCGACGGGTTTCTCATCGAATATCAAGAATCTTGTAAACATGGAAGATTTAAACATAAGTGGGTACAACACTCACGATTGCCACATAATACTTTCGGTGTTTCTCCCTATTGCTATCAGAGCTGTTAAATCACCATGGCTGAAGTTGACTGTAATTCGCCTTTGCTACTTCTTTAACGCGGTATCGAAGAAGATCATAACTAAAGACGAGTTAAACGACCTACGGACCCACATGAAGCAAACAATGTGCATACTTAGGATGGTCTTCCCTCCATCCTTTTTCGATGCGATGGAACACTTTATGATTCATATTGTTGACCAGATCTCTACATTAGGCCCCATCTACCTGCATCAGATGTTTCCGTTTGAGAGGTTCATGTATGTATTGAAACGCTATGTACGTACTCGTTCACATCCAGAGGGTTCTATGATCGAGGGCTATACAACTGAGGAGTTCATCGAATGTTGCTCAGATTACATTAATGATGGTAGCAGATCAATTGGTCTCCCTGTGTCTCGTCATAAGGGTAGATTTTCTAGAAAAGGTACGAAAGGACATAGATCGTTCATTGACAATGACTTCAAATGAGTGGACCAAGCATATTTTAGCATATTGCAACAGAGTAGATTGTGGGACCATACTTTGAGAAACATCTATTAGAGCTCCGCCAGAACAACAAGGATGCAACGGATAAATGGATCATAGACGAGCACAGGCGCTCTTTCACATCATGGTGTAGCTCCCTAGATCTTTCAAGTGGCGAGTCCGTGGAAGAGAAAATGTTGAGAAAGTTAGCTAATCGCCCAAGAAGAACCATGGTTATTTTTCAGGCATACGACATCAATGGTTTTACCTTATACACCCAACAGAAGGATAAGAAGAGCAAGTGTCAAAACAACGGTGTACGAGTAGAAGCCATTGACGAAGAGGACCAGACGACCTCATATTACGGGTACATTGAAGAAATATGGGAGCTAGACTACGGTGCAAATTTACAGGTTCCCATATTTAAATGCAAATGGGTGAAGCACCCTAATGGCATCGAGATAGATGAATATGGTTTCACAATTATTGATCTTAACAATGTTGATCACAAAGATGAGCCTTGGATACTTGCCAGGACCGTGGAGCAGGTGTTTTATGTACTTGATCCAAAGGACGAAAAGAAATACATTATTGTTCCAGGTAAACAAAGAATCGTTAGAGTGGAGAATGTGGAGGATCGAGATGACTACAATCAATATGACGAGGTGCCATGTTTCATAGATCCGAAAAATTTTAAAGTCTTGGAAGCAAGACTCTCCTTTGCTGGTAGAATGCCCTACATGTGCACCAATCACTGCCAAGGAAAAGTCGTTCAAAGATAACTCAAGCATCATGTAATTTTATTTTGTTAAGTATCTTTTATTATTCAAACCTTGTATTATGTTCTATGTAATTTATGTTTATTTGAATATAAAGATTGTGTAACTTATTTTTATAAGCATCATGCAGTTTGAAGTTATAGGGGCTAAAAGGTAAATATAAAAGAGTTTAGGGACCTATTTGTAATTTTATAAAAAGACAAGAATTAAAGTGTAAAAATATTAGGACTGAAATATAATTAATAAAAAGTATAAGGTTGTTTCTGCAAAAGTTTAGGACCTAAACATAATTTTAATTAAGTATAGGGGCCTAAGTGTAAAAATACCCAACTAAAATATAATTAATTATAATGAACTCAGGGGTTCTTTTATAAAATTATAGGGCTAAGATATTATTTATAAAAAAAATCAGGGGCTAAAATGAATAATACAATTTTTTGGAAAATCAATAGTACAATTTTTAGAAAATCAATAATAGGGTTGTTTCTGCAAAATTATAGGACCTAACATTAATTTTATAAAGTATAGGGACCTAAGTGTAAAAAGACAGGACTAAAACATAATTAATAATGAATTCATGGGTTCTTTTATAAAATTCCAGGGCTAATATATTTGTTATAAAAAAATCAAGGGCTAAAATGAATAATACAATTTTTGGAAAATGAATGACACAATTTTTTTTTATAAAAAAAACGACATGTTTTTAGCGGCGGCTAACAAAGTCAACCACCGCTATTGCTTTGTAGCGGCGGTGTGCTTTGTGAGCCGCCGCTAAAGAGAATTGCATTATATAAAATGGGGCGCGACGGGGCCTAAACCCTAACCGCGACGGGAAGAGACGACGCCGTCAGGCTGCCCAAGTCCCGAGCGCCGCCGCCTCCTCTGTCCTCATCCCCGAGCGTCGTCGCATCGGGCCCCCTCCTCCTCCCCGAGCACCGCAGCCACCGGCCCCCTCCTCCGTCCCCGAGTGCCTCGACGGTCGCCGCGCGGGCCCCCTCGTCCTTCCCCGAGCACCGCCGCCACGGGCCCCCTCCTCGTCCCCGAGCACCGTCGCATCGGGCCCCCTCCTCGTCCCCCTCCAGGTGCACCCATTCTCTTCTCCCCCCTCCCTCTGCCCCTCTCTCTGATGTGCCCTTTTTGCGGCCATCCTGTTTCGACAAGGCATATGCGCAAGAGCTTGCGGTCTATGCCAGCAGTGCTGCTTGGTAGTCCTCCACTTCCATGTTCACATGCACACACCAGGTGTTTGATGATGTGTGTTGCTTGGTCCTTTTTTTCTTCTGATTAGTGCTTGCTTGTAGGCCGTAGTCAATGAAACAAGTGTCAACTTTCGGCTCTTCTGCTTTGTGGATTCTGTGTGGGTGGTTTGCAAATAAGATCAACATACATAAACAGATATTGCAATCAGCTAGTAGTGTCTGACACAATCTTTTTTTTTGGTAGAAATCTCACCTGTTGTAGAAATAGCATGGTTTAATTGTTATCTGAGTTATCATTCATAGGGGTAGGACCATAGGAGTGTTAATCTCATTGATCATTTAGACCAGTTTTGGATTGATGGTTAACCTTTCATACCTAAAATAGTTACCCGTCAGGCTTGTTAATTGAGTGAGGTTGTATGATGAGATACCCTTTTTTGTTTTGTGTGTAGGGTAAACTTGTTATTCTAGTTGTCCTTTGATGTACCAATGTTGCATGCGGTAGTGGACTAATAATTTTTGTTTCAGGTTTGTGGCAATGGGTTTCTAAGCTCTGTGATTTTGTTCTACGAGTGTGCATTTTTGGTAACCAAATGTAAAGCCTCTTACTGGTGCTTTTGTTTCACAACATGGAGGGCAGTGATTAGTGTGCATTTTAGTGACCTAATGTACATGCCTTCTTTGTTATTAATAGCAATGCAAAAAAAGTACTATCTTTTACCATTTCGTACAAGGAATCACAGGAATCTCATAAGAGTCCACTATATTGCTAATTTTTTTAATAATAGGAAACTGATAAACATGAGGCAATATAAAAAATTATCATCACATCCTATTTCAGATTTCCCCAATTTGAAAATGGTTTCCTTCCATTATATTCTTTGATATTTATCTAGAAAAAGGAGAGCTCTCAATATTGCTAACAATCGAAATCACTCTTCGTCATGTTTCCTCCCCCATTTTGTAACCTGGACCGATGCTCTTTTTCTGTGCTTCATGATATGATTTTCCTGTCTCTAACCTATAGTCACGTTTGTTCTTGCAATTTGTATTCTTAATATCATGTACCTGTGTTTTGCTTTGGTCATCTGTGGGATTTTATTTTGTATTGTCAATTAGTACTAGTTGCTGCTCACTGTTTGCTAGGATCTGAAAATGCTCACTTTATATATACTAGGATCTAAAAATGCTCATTGTTTGCTCACTCTTTGCTGCCATTTTTTTTACTGTCATATGCTAGAATCATTTGCCATTTTTTGGCTGCCTTTTTTTTTGCTGCTTACTGTCTTCCATTTTCCATGTTGATATCCATGTTGTCGATCTTTTGCTTGATTACACTTCATGTTGATACTCATATACTTGCTGTCGTACTATAGATTCCCTATGTGCCATTTCTGAAATCCGTAGCATTATTTACTTGTGACCATATATATGCCATATTACTTGCTGCCCTATATTCCCTATGCTCACTGGGAGCAAATTTTGACTTTTTTATTCTTCTCCTTGTCTCTCTGTACCACTTATCTATTCTACGTAGGTAATCGATGTTTAATGATGAAAGGGCGCCAAGTGAGGCTAGTGTAGCGACATGGACCATATCCTAGGATATTGGATACATGCTGCTGTACAGGTCAAGGATCTTAGAGCGTTGGATGGCCGTTGATTCGGCAACCCGCACTGAGAGCAAATTTTGATTTTTCTATTCTTCTCCTTGTCTCTCTATACTACTTATCTATTCTACGTAGGCAATCAACCCATGCTCAATGATGAAAGCGGGCTAAGTGAGGCTAGTGTGGCGACATCGACCATATACTAGGATATTGGATATATGTTGTTGTACAAGTCAAAAATCTTAGAGCGTTGGAAGGCCGTTGATTCAGCAACCCGCACTGAGAGCAAATTTTGATTTTTCTATCATTTTCTTTTGTTTTCGTTGTCTCTATGCTCAATGATGATAGGTATATACTCCTTGTTTTCTAAACTAGTTATCATATCTAACATTAGCTGTCAAAGTCTTCTCGTCATGACGGACAATATGCCGTCTCAAGAGGAAGACGCCCTCAAGGTGCACTCACAAGCGAG
This sequence comes from Eleusine indica, assembly GCA_030378355.1. Lineage (NCBI taxonomy): Eukaryota > Viridiplantae > Streptophyta > Magnoliopsida > Poales > Poaceae > Eleusine > Eleusine indica. Next base: position 37,157,995 of record CM059500.1, read on the forward strand.
ATCATCTTCACACGATGAAGGATCAAGCGAACACTGGGAAGAACCAGAAGATCCAGCATCCTCCACTACCAAAGGAACGTCGATTGGGGAGCCCGGATCCTGATTTCGTGCCACAAGATGAGGTATCTTGTCAAAGATAATTCTCTTATTTGTTCAACTAATTTGTAAACTAAAATCTACTACTTATATCATAGGGACCTCGACGAAGTGCCCGTCGGCTATTTGTAGCAGAGGCTGCGACAGATGAGACCCTTGAGCAGCAAGTAGAAGAGGTGCCTGTCCAAGTGTCCACACACAAACGCAAGCGCGATCAGCGCTCCGCGAACAAGGCAGAGGGCATCTATGAGGTTACTGCACTAGACCCCAAAGATGGAGAACCGATTGAACCCGCTGGTGTCAATGCCAAATAGCGGAACTGTTGCGACAAAGTGGTGAGGGACCATTGCAAAATCACATGGCAAGATTGGCGCCAAGTCTCGGATGGCAGAAAAGACGATATGTGAGCTGACGTCATGGCAACCATCCGGTTCCAGCCAGCAGATCTCGAGAGAGCCAAGAAGGCCATGATGTCCACTCTTAATCACATCTTTCGAGATTACAAGTCCAAGCTCAACTGCCAATACATCAAGAAAAATCAAACCCCATTCGACAAGCATGGAAATATTAGTCAGCAGGAATGGGACGAGTTTGTTGAGTAGAAGACGAGTAGTGCTTCGAAGGAGCTCAGTGAAAAGATGGTTGAGCTCAACAAGCGGAACAAGTACAAGCCACGGTTAGGTCCGGACGGATACAAAAAGAAGATTCCGATTTGGAGAGAGCAGGAAGCTAAGCTCCGCGCGGAAGGAAAACCTGATCCTTTGCCAAACACCAATGAGCGTACCAGGAATTGGGTATATGGTCGCTCTGAGTTAATCAATGAAGGAGAGATTATTATGAAGGATCCCACGACAGTTGAGGTCGTGCAAGCCTTGAAAGGTCCCATCACGACGCAGGCAGAGGCTGGTATGTTTACACCGGAGTATCACAAGAATGAGCTAGCGAAGGTTATTGGGACCAAAGAACATGGTGGTCGGGTACGAGGAGTGTCATCATCGGCAACATGGAAAGAAGGTTTCTCTGATATATCCTCACACCTCTACAAGAAGCATACATTGAACAAGAAAGAGCGAGAAGATAAAGCCAAGGAGGATTGGAAGCGGCAACTTCTTATGTTTGCTATTGACAAAGAAAGCGGTCGTTTGGACCCCAACCTGCAGGATGCGATGGATGCCTTCTTACGTGGTTCGTCCACATCCACGCAACCATCCGTCTCCACGCAACCATCCGTCTCCAGTCAACCATCAGTCCCTATGGAATCAGAAACAGAGAACATCACTGAGGATACTCCTTGCGAGTTGCATGTGCTATTTGGTTACAAGGGGAAGACGATGAAGGTTGCATCCGGCACGGCATTTCTGGGAGAGATGCTCCATAACAGGGATATCCCCCCAGGTTACGTGCGTGTCACCGTGTCAGAAATAGTACCTGGCTCTGAGGACAACGAGATCGAATGCCCGATACCTGAGGCAGGTATAGAAACTCTCCAAGATGCCCACGGCTCTTTCATTATTTGGAAACGTCGTGATGTTGTCCTCGCACCACAAGTTTCTCCACCCCCGTTGTTTGGGCATGGGTCCTTTCATGCGAGCGAGCCAATCAATATAGGTGGACACCCGTCTTCTATGTCTGCGGCAGCCTCAAGAAACAAGCTCCAATCTCCTCATGCGGAAGCCGACTCGACGCATAGTCCTTTAATCTATAGTGACAACGAGCCTCTTCCGTAGAGTGTTCAAGTTCAGGCTCCGGTAATCCAAGTCCAGCCTGCACCAGTTGTCGTCAAGGCTTCGGTAATCCCAAAGACGATTACAGGATTTGATAAAGAGCCAAAGGACCCAAAAACAACAAGTGATGTTGATAAGTACTTGGCTGCATTGAAAAAACGTCTAGCAAGCACCGGCAAGCTCGTCCTGCAAGAAGAAGATCCTCAGAATGTATTATCGTCCGATAATTAGATTTTGGAGAATCCTGTGGATGATGTGGACTACCCGAAATTTATACTCGGTAAACCCCTTATATCAAATAACATGTACAAGAACCTACCGTGGGAGATGCAGAAGTTGCACGACTGGTACATGATGGCGTCGAAGGAAGGGGTCACCGAAATCACTTGTAGGATTCCAAAAGAGGTGTTCAACGAAGATGACGAACAAATCTTATACCTATTTTGGGAGGATGTCCATTTGATGTTTCGTCTAGACCAGATGGACGTCACCTTCATCACCCTGTGGTGCATGTAAGTGTCGTGTTCGATCTACTTCGTATTTCAAGCATAATTCCATATATGATCTTATGCTTTCTTTTTGTAGTATGAACTTCTTTTTCCAAAGAAAGGAGACCAATAGAAAAGATTGGAGGGTGACCTACGTCAACCCAAGCCAGATCAACCAAAGCTCGATCAACCCAACGGTAAATCTAAAAAATTATCTGGATAAGACACCGACAGAGCTTGCTAAAATGAAGACGGTCTTGACAACAGAAGCAAAGACTTATGTTGCAAATTACTTGTATGACTGCTTCATGAGGTGGCAAGATAGAGAGTGTATTATGGCCCCTTATAACTTCAAGTAAGTTGGACAACTACTGTCTTCGTCATGTATCCTATGTTAAAAATTAAATCCAATCGTAATTAACTTATTGACAACAAACATTGTTGTAGCGATCATTACATCTGTCTGATGATATTCCAAAAGAAGGGTACCTTCTATCGCTCGATAGCCTAGACTACGACAAGAACTTATACGACGACATTCTGAAAGTCATAGATCAGTAAAAAATTGATCTACCTATGTATGGTTTGATGATGTTAATATCATCTACTGATAAGCTTTTATCGATCGCGCAGTGCTTACGAGAAATATGCCGTAGCCGGTGGGGCATGTCATCCTATAAGAAAAAAAAGAAGATGTACTTCTGTCATAAGTTTTGGGTAAGACTTATATGCATCTCATACATGTTCTTATCGTACTATCCATTCATATAATTATCGTAGGTGTAATGAACTTGTGTTCTCTACTTTATAGTGCAATAAGCAAATACGAGGAAGTGTGCATTATGGTTACTACACTTGTGTGTTCTCGGCTGGCACTTCAAATTTCCTGGACCATATCATTGAGGAGTCTCAACAAGAGGTAAGTTGATTTTGTTTATGTCCATTTTACTTTACCTGGACCATATCATTGAGGACTCTGCTCATGTGACACAGAAAGCCACAAGGTCAAAGAGAGAATGGGCTGTAAAGATAAAAAGGAACGAGACGATCAAAAAGAGTATAATTCCTGAATCACGCGTTCACTTGCGTACAAATGCCATGTATATAGTTGTGGCTTCTCTTTATTATTTTATTTTAAAAGAGATAATTAGTTCAGAAGGGAAGTGCTTTGACTCAAAGAGTAAACTAGCAACAAAACATAGGTCCCTTTATGAGTAGGCTGGTTCAAGAGCACCATATGAGTCTAATGTGTCAAAAAAAGATGATAATTATGCATTAGGGTTCATATAAAATATTTTGTAAGCTCGATTGAACATTTTGATGACAATGTTGTATATATTCTATGATGAGATGTAAATATCTGTGATGAGATTGTAAATACCTGTGATGTGATATTGTAAATATCTGTGATGACATTTGTAAATTTCTGTGTATGCAGAATCTGTTATTTCTGTATATTTGCTAAATTTTATTTATTTTTTTGAAAAATAACAAGTAGTGACGGTTGATGTTGTCAACCGCCGCTACTAATAGCCAACAGTAGTGGCGGTTAAAGATGTCAACCACCGCTACTAATAACCAATAATAGCGGCGGTTGACATCTTTAATCGCCACTAATAATGTATCTATAGTTATGATTTATTTAAGCGACAGACCATCCTCTGCTACAAATGCATATTTGTAGCTGTGTTTGCGTAATGACGAGGTGGCCTGCCGCCACTACAGTATCTTTCTAATCACCGCTACAGGCCATTTTTATTGTTGTGCATGCGGCGACCACCGGGCGAGGACGTGCCCCCGATGCTGCCAAGATCGGTGGCGCTGGCGCAGCGACCATGGTGCTCGATTCCTGCACGACGAGGAGGTTGCAGAACGGCGGTGGTACAGCAACCAAACTTCACGTGTATAACGTAACATTCGCCCGAAAAAAACAGATGCATGTTTAATGTTCCTGGTCACTGCATGGAGCCGTGGAGATGGTGAGATAACAAGAAATCACATGGAATACTTTTAGCAGTAAGTTAAAGCAGTAGGAAGCCAATTAATCCTTGTGGAGTAGCACAAAAGTCCTCCTTTCCTGCTAGTCACATAGATGATGCGTCAAGTCAGTTTTTATATATTTTGTACAGAAGGAAATGCTATGTTTTATATGCAAGTACATTGTACACTGCTAAAAAAACCAGTGAAGTTCCTCGCGTAGATTGTAGCGTTACACAGAGGATTGTAGCGTTCTCTGACGGAATAGATTGTAGCTTCCTTTACAAAAAAGGAAATCGGAGCTGTAAAGAACTGCTACTCTTCTTGTTCCCTATTAGCAAAAATGAAGCACCTCTCTGACTACTTTCGTTGTCGCGCCAAAGAGATTTCTGAAATACTTGTCCAAAAAAAGAGATTTCTGAAACTTTGATGGTCAAGCATTCAGTCAAAAATCTCAAGTGGAGAAAGAAAGAAACAGCTAACCTGGACTGGACCAGCCCGTCCTTGTCCACATCGAACTGACGAACTGACGGTGGTGTAGGCGTCACTTTTTCTGCTGCCTTGCAAGGGAGCCAAAACTTCTCGTGCATCACGAAGAAACGTCACACGCCAAGCATCGCAATCGCGTCATCTTTTTGCGTACCTTGAGGTACGTCCAAAAAACCTGTGGTTCGGGACCGATCCTGGCGGACGAGATGCTGAATTCTGTGCAAAACCTGTCCAGCACTACCAGTCTTTCGGTCATTACACCGGAAGTGAGAAATAAGAGTGTTTTTTCTGTCTGATATATGTACTCGAGTGATTTGATGGTCAACAGTCAAAAATCTCAAGTGGAGCAGTGTACTGGATTATCAAACATATTGGTTATCTCATATGAGTCATTTACTTGTGGGCCCATACTGTATGGATTAGCTAAATACAGGATTGATGCAAGGTGACACTTCACTGGACACCAACTTCAGATGCAAGGTGTTTAAAATATGTGTAATGTTTGACACTCCCCTTGTTCTCAAATTATTTTAGCAACGTAGTTAATGAATTAGGGTCATTGTCCTGACGAGAACTTAGAGTTGTTGCCTAACGAGAACTAGAGTTGTTGTTCCAATGAAATAATATGAAAATGAAGTAAGTATTTATCTTATATTCTTATTTATTACAAATATAGTAGCCACAAGACTGCCACGGTTCCCTTGGAAACAGAAACTACCGGTATATGATATTCCATATTGTTTACCTTGCTTAGAGAAAAGAAGATTCTTATTTCCGCCTCAAGTTGTTTATAAATATTGCCCCTCTAATTATATATATAAATATTCAAATATAAAAAAACCAGGAGGGGTGTACATATGACTACCGTCTCTTCACTTCAAGTTGTGGTCCCAAGTTTGCTACTTGTTACCACACTACACATACGAATACTGACTTAAATAAAAGACACATACGAATACCATAACACAAACTAAACTACTAGTATTTGTAAGCTAGTATTTATTTCACTGTATACAAAAACAAAACTTTCAACTGCCCTTTGCTAAAAACTTCCAAATTTCAATTGCAGGAGAAACTATGCTCAGTCCTCAGCAGAAGTTCCAGGCTTTCAGCCGCACTAGATCGAAATTCAGTGCCATTCGCACACAGGAAGGATGAATGTTTGTTCCCAGCCATGCACGGTAAAGCCTGCATGTAGGCCGATGATTCTGCCCTGCAAAGTGCAGACACGAAACACACAGGGATTGCATGCAAACACCTTTAGCAGGCGCAGCAGTAGCCCGTAGCCATCATAAGCTAGCACTAGAAAATGAACCATCGATCCAAGCAACATGCAATTCCATTTCCCTGCTTTCATGGTCAAATATCATGCATGTTTTGTACTTTGAGACGCATAAGGAATTCCATGATTCCATCTGAAGCAGTACAACAATGGAGACTTTTCGACTCAAAACAGTTCATATCTATCAACTCTTCCAAGCGATTCTCCAGGCCTTGTTCTTCCATTCAGAAACTTTTTGCAGAAACCAGAAAGATACAGGAGACGATTTATGTGCAGAAGATATAAATAAATAACAAAGGAATTCTTGCATTTTTGTACTACACAGTTTTACAACCCATTGCTGAGCAATCAGTGAAAAGAGGAACAGAAGTGAAAGGAAAATGGCAGACCTAGTTCAACCCTCTAGTCCCTATCCCTGGCAGCTAAACTCACTGAATATCACAAGTACACGGCCTAATCTAGAGATCTGAGGAAGCTGAGGCAGTAATTACAGATTCTGGGTGATGGCTTTTACATGGCTTTCACTAATTCGATACCCCTGGATCAGTGACTACGTCTCTTTGCCTTTGCCCTTCTTAGACTTGGACGACTTCTTATCATTCTTGGACCCAAGACTGTTAACCCAGGTGTAGTCGCTGGGGACGGTGAAGGGGTCCGTATTGTCTGCAACCTGCGATAGATTCGCCGGTTTTGATCTGGAGCTTTTCGAGGTCCACTTCAGATAGCTCTTGTGGGTGTCGGGCTTAGCCATGATGCTTCCTGGTCCTGGGCTTGCGAGGAGGCTGGGGCTGGACATCGGCGTAAAGAACTCCTCCGGTTCGATAAGAGGAACAAACTTGGTGAATGTGATCACCACCCTTACTGTCGGAACAACAGGGATCGCAACCTGCGCGTACCGCAAAAGATAGATAGCATGAGTAGTAGTTGATTTGGGTCACATGCACTAAACTAATTCCAACTATAGTAGTACTAAATAAGCAAAATGATGTGCCAAGCTGTTGGAAGATGTTACAGTTTAGTATACTAAGTAGGAGTGTGTGTTTAAGCAAGCGATGGTGTGTGCACTCCAATGAAAACCATTTCTGTGAACCATGGAGAACCTTGAGGTGCTCCATGCTGTATATTTCTAGCATCGCAAGATAGTTTTTTCTGTCAGTTTTCAGAGTTAAACTGTAACATCGAACCCTGGAATTCATCGAACCAGAAAGTACTAGTCACTTTCCTTTTCCATGTACCATGCCCTATATGCAGATGAGCACCTGCACTGAGTAAATTCCATTAAATTTTTCCCTCAATGCTTGCCTCACATTTATTCAGCTTTGTACTGTTCTGCAACACTAAACAGTGAAGAGTTAAACTTCGATTTCCTATACCATTGCACCACAATTTTGCTTCAATTTCCTATACCATTGCAACTATCAGAGTTAAACTGTACCCATTGTAGCAATTGAGAATCACAAGGCATAAAACTCGCTGATTTTTAAGACAATATAGCAGAAAGTTCACTGAAGCTCTGTTTGTTGGTCATTTATACTGGTGCCTAGTGCATTACCATTACAAAGATTTGACCCAACCACTTTGCTAAATTCCTCAAGATTTCCAAATTGTCAGCAGAATTATGCAACCAGTGGAACTTAGAACCGTAAAGTTTATGCAAATTTGTTTTCTTGAGTGAGGAGAGGAAAATCAGAGGTGGTTACCTTCACCGGGAAGGTCCCTGGTGGGAACTTGGTGGTGAGCAGCTCACGGAGGCGGCGCACAGCACGGACACGGCTCGCCAGGATGTCCAGCAGCGGCAGGAACTCGTCGACGGTCAGCGGGAAGTCCTCGGTGAGCCACACGGAGGGCCGCAGCGTCTTCACCGTCTCCTCCTCCTTCCACTTGGCTCCCCCCGTTGAACCTGCGTGCCGGCCAAAAAAGCCGTCCTCGCCACGCCCCACCGATGCGCACGGCGGCAGCCGTCGCGGCACGTCAACGCTGTTCCTCCGCCGCTGCGGGGTCCCCATGTGCGAGGGCGGCCCCGCCACACTGCGCCGGCCAGGCACGTAGCAGCTGCGGCGCGCCGTCGGCGGCGGGATGTCCGCAACCAAGAAGTCCCCGTCCTCATCGTCGTCCCGGATCTCCAGCGGCAGGAACTCGTCGTCATCCCCGTCGTCGTCCTCGTCTCCGGCGGAGAAATCGAAGGTGAAATCCTTACGCGCGGCGCTCGCCGCCTTGAGGGTGCGGAAGGAGAAGACGACGTTGTGGACATCGAACACCCGCGACTTCCACTCCCCGACGCTCTCCGTCTTCTCCTTCCGCAGCCACGTGGTCCTCGGCACAAGCCTCGCGGCGGTGATGTTGAGCCCCGGGCGGTACGCCGCCGCGTCGGAGGTGGCGGCGTCCTCGTCGCCGGCCGCCGCCGCAGCCGCGAACGCGTCATGCACCTCGCGCTTGCCGCGGTGGAGCACGAGCAGAGAGCCGGGAGGCAGGCGGCGCCCGCCGGCTGTCGCCTCCTCGCCGAAGAAGAGGAATGAGTGGTCGGCGCGGCGGATGCGGAGTCCGTCGAACCCGGCGAGAGTGGTGTCCGCACGCAGGTCGGCGCCGCGCTTCCAGATGCGGTAGGTGTCCGACGGCGCGGCGCGGGAGAGGAGCGGCACGACGGAGCTCTCGAAGTGGAAGTCCACCTCGAGGTAGAAGTCCTGGACTCCGCGGAGCGCGGCGGAGAGGGCCGGGGCCCGGCGCCGGAGCTTGGCCCACGCGGCGAGGCGGTGGGCCCGGAGGAGGCAGGCCGCGATGTCCCGGCAGCCCAGGCAGAGGGCCTCCTGGAGCGGGGTCCACCCGGCGTGGTTCTGGAGGGTGGGGTCCGCGCCGGCGGCGGCGAGCGCGGACGCGAGGGAGGGGAGCCGAAGCCGGACAGCGAGGTGGAGGGCCGTGTCGCCGCCGGGGACGTCGCGGCGGTCGAGCGCGACGGAAACGGAGGACGCGAGGCGGGCCTCCCGGGCGGCGTCGGCGGCGGTGAGGACGCGGGACGGGTGCGCCAGCGGGGGCAGGCCCGCGAGGATGGCGGACAGCCCCGCGGCGTCGCGCAGCGCGACGCAGTGGTGGGCTGGGCTGTGCGCGTAGTCGGCCGGACGGATCGGCGCCGACGACGTGCGCTTGGGCCGCGCGCCGGCGCCGCCGGCGGCGGCGGCGGGGGAGGAGGAGGGGTCCTGGACCGGCATTGCGTGTTGGGGAGTGAGAGTGTTGGCGCTGAGATTGGGATTCTCGCGGTTTATTGGGTTCCCAACTCGGCTGCCGAGCCCTGTCTAGTGCGGCGCGGTGGTGTGGAGTGGGGAAGCGTGCGGCCGTTGCTGCTGAGGTGGGGAAGAAGGAGAGAGATGGTGAAGTGGTGGATGGGTAGGGGCCGGGCCGGGCTCAGTGATTATTTGTCTCAAAAAAACTGTTCGTTTATTATAATATCATAAAAAAACATTGTTATCGTACGCTACAAAAACTAAAATATTGTGTACATGTGTATGGAACTTTATTAGTTTAATTCTTCAACACTTGAAAATTTAGCTCGTTTGAAGCGCCTTTGTAAATTTATATGTATAATTTTATATTAATGTTTTTACATAAAAAAATATTTGCATGACTTTTAGCTTCAGTTTGATCTATTTAATAGCTTAATAATTGATAAAAAGGAACAGTTTTGATAAAGTATTTTATGATGCGTTAGACATTAGCTTGAGTATCAATATTTGTGGTCTATTTATTGTACCCTAAAAAAGCATGTAGATTGAATAATTGAATGAACATCGGTAACACTATAACTCAAAAAACAGATTATATTTTAGTTACGATAAGAGAAATGCTCTTATGGAGATTTGTTAGAGGTTTTATAAAACCCAAAAGTTCATATTTAATTGAGAATGAAATTCATTCTTTTAATTGATTCTAACCAACCTTACTTTATGAGTCATTGTACACATCACACAATGTTGTGAACCTGGTAATAAGTGCTTAGTTATTGGATCAAATATAACTTAAACTACTTGTAGTCGTAGTTTATATAAACACCACACACATGAAAATCCATGTCCTACCCATGTCTTAAAATTAACAAAATAATTTATCACCTTCCTATAAATCCCACTATCCATGTCCCGCCCATAAGAAAAATCTAGTTGATAATGGCTTAACCTATGAAATCCATCAAAAAATCTGCTTAACCTATAAAATCCATAAAAAAAGCTCTACAGTGCAAAAATAACTAATTACTTAAATTTGTACTGATATTGGATCTTTGTATGGGAATACATGTCGAGTTCAAGAAATGATGGAAATGGAGGGCCAATAATGTACCCGAATATATGAAAATGTAAATTTTACATTTGGACTTAAGGAAAAATGGAAAATAAAGTGGTTGGTTGGACTTTAGTTTTTGTTTTCCTATATCTGAGCGGACTTCGACCGGCAACAGCGTCATAGCATACGTCTTCGGCTCCCTTAACTCCAATTCTTTTTCATTTTTTAGCTTTCCTATCCTACTCTCTCGGTGGTACTCCTACTACCAGTACCTAGCCGTGTTTTATCACGCTAGTCAAGAATGTGGGGGCAGTAAGTTTTTTTTAGAGAGAAAGAAGGAGCTGTCTAACTGAAACACAACGCTTTGCTTTCTGTTCATTTGCCGTCGGGACGCATCAACATGGTAGATTGACAGACCGTAGCAGGTGAGGGTCTTGTCGTTAGCCAGCTATGGTGAGCGCCAGAGCTCGCCATAGTGATGAAATCCGTCTCTGAAATGAGACATGAACTTACTTCGTACATTATATGTCATTTTCTTCTGGTGTAATTTAGCAGTCAGTTAAAGTTGTTAGCAAGAAAATGTGGATTACCAGAACTTCACAAAACATCGGCCAAGTAAACACTGACCACACACACAAACTTTTCAAGGGACCCTGTAGAAAGTTGAGATAAAGGTTGACTGGGTCTGAAGGTGACATCGATGATGCTCTAGCAACATGACGTGCGAGCAAGTCAACCGCAACGGGTTGTTTTTCTTCGAGATGACGCGACGGATTTGGTAGATAATAAGGATAACCATGGAACTCCAAAGACATCGTAAAAGGAGTCAAAATACCCAAAAGTAGAGTACCTCGAGGCACTGCCGTGAGGGGGGGTTGTGCGAAGCAGTACGACAAATCAAGCTTTTATGGAGTGGGGTCCGAGCTGAACCGGGCTGGGCCGGATCATCTGGACCGGGCCTATTAATGTCCTGCAGTATCCCCTTTTCTTTTGGTTATTTTTCCCAATCCTGATTCCGGTCAGCAACTGCCTGCCTGCTTGCTCCTTTAACTTTTTTTTACTTCTCCTTTTGTTTTCTCCATTGAGAGGTGAGAAGAAGGACCGGTAGGTTCTTCACTATCCTGTAGCAAATCACCACTAATCAACATTCCAAGAATGGCTGCACTACCAATTGCCCCTACCAGAGATGGGGAAATTATTTTCAATATAAATCTGCTTGGCTATGTTGGCCATAGCACAAAGTGATCCATAGGCATCCTCTTCTGGAAAGAGCTGAACAAGAGCCACGGTGGATTAGATGAAGGTGGCTCACGCAGAAACCGTGGAGCTCTCTTTACTTCCTCTGTCAGCCGGGCGGCGTCGCTTTTCCCTTTTCCTTTTCTGGTGCGTACGAGTATCTCGCTTCACCTCCTCCTTTGAGGCTTTGATTCTTCTGCTTTTGAACGAGACGACTGGGCAGGCTGTGTGTGAAGGAACTCGATCTGATTCTACTGCTTCTCCATGGGATCTCCTTTAATGGGGATGCGCGTAGCGTCTGGATTTGGAGCGGATCAGATCATCAGGGTCGCCACTTTGCCTTTTCTTTCTCTTTTCTTTTTCGTTTCCCCTGCCTTGAAATCCTCCAGCCTAGGACGAACGAACGAACCAAAGAAACCAGCCAGCTTCTCCTACAGTGCTTTTTTTTTTTTTTCTTCTGAGGGGATCCTACAGTGCTTTGGTGGCCTGTGGGCCCTGCTCCCGCTGCTGTTGGTGCTGGGCCCACGCAGAGAAAAGGTGTGGAGTAGTACCTGTACCTGTGACGGGGACGGTCGCTGCTCTCTCTCCGCTCGTCTCCCCCCGACCGGACCACTCGATCATGCCCATGAATGGCTTTGTGTCCTGTGATGGCGGTGCGTTGTTAATCGTGTCGACGTAGCATCGGATTCAAGGTGGTCACGAACTCGCCGACACGGGAAGAGATGAGACCGGCTAAACACCAAGCAGCACCGGTCAGAGAAGCGACTGCACCGTAATGTAGCATGCAAAAAGGGTAAAAAAAGACACTCGCTACAAAAGGAATAAACGTAGTTACAGCTGCCACAGATAGGATCCATTCCGTGAGAAAGCCTCGTAGACGCAATGATTTTATCCTTGCCGCTTCATAGACCCAGTCGGTACGTATCATCATCATCACGGTCGTAGGCCGGTGCCACCGGAAGAAACAAGCTTTTTTTTTTTTCTTCTCTTTTTGATGAAGAGAAGAAACAAGCTCTTCATCGCCATGTACGGTATGGAGGATCGATGGATGTTGGAAACGGGATAGCTGGAAACTCTACACTCCAAGGTTCAGCACGCATGAATGGTGGAGGATGGAAGCAGCAATAGCAGGAGTTGTCAAACAAGGAAAGGACGTGGGCTGGCACAGTACCAGCCAGCGAGACAGGTTGGAGCATCGAGTAAAAAAAAAAAAAGAAAAACAAAATCCGTGACATGAATGACCGGATAGAATACAGGTGGGGAAACAGAAACAGAGGCATAGTATTGCATCGGGGCCAGAGACGGACGTTGCACGAGGCCTTGTCTGCACGCCCCACTGCACTGCACACCCGCCTCAGTTCGCACACCCAGGATAGAATACAATTTTCTTCCGTTTCAGCTCTGTGTTCCGTCCTGCAACGGCGTCGGCTACCAAACTAAGTGTCTCAATGATTTCATGAAAGCTACTGCTCCATATATGATTCAATATAACATCGACGAGAGAAGAAGAGGAAAAACCAAAGAGCTAGAATAAGTTAATTTCATGTTTCGTCAAATACTTCTTTGACCAATGAACTTTAATAACATATAATATGATTAACCATATATTATAATATATGCTTTGTATATTATTGAAGTCAATTGAAATTATAAAATTTATCGATTAAAGATGTGTTTGACCAAAGTGAGAAATGTCTGAATTGACATGCTATTTAGACCCTCTCACCACACTGGACGAGCTTATTGTCCCAACCGAGGCCACTATGTCGTTGAAGCATCTTCGCCGTGTCGCTTGAGGTTGAGCTCATTACGCCGCTTAAGCTCCTCAGCCATATTACAACGAGGTCCATGGGAGTAGGTCTTCATATCTCACCATTGTTTTCAATGGTTACCGTTGGTGGCTTCTACTTCTAGCATGCCCCTCGTAAAGCGCGTCCAAATCAACAAGCTAACACCTACACGTAATCGGTTGTTAGACATTGAAATCAGGACACGCTGGTCACTACTGCATTTGCTGAGTTTGTCTTGCACGCCGCTATAAGAAAACGGACGCTATGGTGCTCGGCGCAGAAGATCTTAACGGTGAAGCGTGTAATAACGAGTGCCACTGTTCCTAGATAAGAGGCGGCATGGCCTGCGATGCCCATGGCCATTGTTAATTCTGGCGAGGGAGAGCAGGTCCCCTTGTGCCTGCGCACTGCGGTTGTTCTCCCAATCTATGCCCATCTATTGAGCATGTAGCCCAACAGGCCGTCTCGTTTGGTCTGTCTGAGACGTGGGCTTCATGACATGTGAGCGAAACCTGAGGATCCAATTCCTACATGTAGTTCCCCTCAAAAAAAAAAAAAAAAACAAAAAAAAACTACATGTATTTCTTCCAAAATGTTCCGAATGTACGAAACGCAGCATCAGCTGTGTTTTGCGCGTGGATGGTAGAGCACGTTGCCAGGCGGAGGATGAGAGTGCTGACTGATTGCAGAAACAATCATTACGAGTTGCATCATCATCACGTATAATTTGTTTTGGAGCCTGTCGCGTGCTCTGTGCTCACCAAAAGTTCCCCCAAAGTGCAATTATGCGCCACAAACCAATCAGTACAGAACCAAGGTCAGTTTCAGGAAAGAACTACGGTTTCATTGGGATCGGCAACTTAGTAACCAACGATAGCAATGACAGAAGCATATTTGGACGAAACCAAATTTCCAAAATCCAGGAAAGAATGAAAAAACTGAAAATGCGTCTTTCAGGCTACATCATTCATCTAGCCAGCAGCAATGATAAATTTCCCCACTAAAATCATTCATATAGCCAGCAGCAATACGACGGACAAATTTCCCCACTATAAATCAATCAAATGCAATTAAGGAAAACACATAATGTCAACAGGAGATAGTTGAATTACGTAAAATGTAGCAATTTTTAACAACGCATAACTTCAGAATTCCACGAACTTTAAACCTAAGGACGCCTACTGGATACCACGTGTATGTACAAGGCTTAAGACGGATGATCATGCTCGTTTTATTTACAGTGGCAGGGGCGACCCGCATTATGCAGACCCAAATGTGCTCTCGCCACTGTAGGTCATGTAGAGGAAGCCATCCTCGTCCTTGTGCTCCTCGTAGATCGCAGACATGAGAGAGGCTGCAAAAGAGTGAATATTGAATCAGAAACATCCAGGAGAGAAAACATGGCCAATAATTAACATATTGGGAGGAACAATCATCCACTTATACCATTAGGTGGCAGGGTGTTCTTCACAAATATAAAGATGGCTTTCTCTGGGCTAAGCTTGATCCTCTTCCTCACCACATAGACAAATTGGCCAACAATGAGGTCACCAGGAACAAGGTACCTACATAATAAGGATCGAGAGTTAAACATGCCAGCATGATCAAAACAGGCAAGATCTAGCTGGTTTAATCAAGCTAGCCAAGTACAGGATTTAAGAAAACCCTACTTCTTCTTGTCTATATCTGGGACATCACTCTTGCCAGCTTTCTCAACAATCACCTGAAATTATTATTAATAAAAAAATTAAGCAACTGCATTCACTAACAAAAAGAAAATCATGCCTGAAGAAATCTTACCGGAACTCTATCAGGGTACTTCTCCCTGATCCTGGAAGATTCTTTTTGCCTCGTATCTGTAAGATTTCAGAAGTCAGGATTAAGAACCATTGCACAATAAAACCTCTGTTTATCAACAAATCAGAACCAAGATCCATAGCAACAAAAATAGCTAAAGGTGTAGAGCACTGTCCACAGTACAAGTTCAAATAATGTGCAAGCAAGCCAAGCATCAATGTGCTGCATTGGCATCAACAGAAAATACACGAACAGTGAAATGTGCACATGGCCATCTCATCAGCTTTATTGTACTAGGAACATTTTATACATGAATTATTTCATTAGCATATATACAAGAATGATTAGCACACAACTTTCCCAGGTACAGCAAAGCAAGCTACTTAATTCAACAGAAAAAAAAGGGGCTTAAAAGATTGGAAGCTGGTATGATATACTAGGAGGTAAGCTACTAAATCCAGCAGGCAGAAGCCACAATGTTTAACAATAAATAGGTTATTCACTATCCAACAGAACAAGGTTGAATGAGAAACAAGTAATACAACACAACAAAGTGGTATATGGCAAATCTACCTAAGGCCCTGTTTGGATTCTAGAAAATACACTCCAATCCATATGGATTAAGAGGGATTGAAGGGAAAATTAATTCATTTTTTACCCAATCCACTTCAATCCATATGGATTGAGTGTACCCAAACAAGACCTAAGGATCATTAACAATACCATCATGAGAACATACATCTCAACAAAGGGCTCTTACAGGAGTAGCACATATCCAGTATGCACCACAAACTCTGTTGATACTGATTAAAGTTGACTTAAGTCGACTGCATAAACGTATCAAACAAATTGCAGTGGAGGCAACGAGTTCAATACAATCTATCATAATGCCACAATCCATCCAACAACAAGCCTAATATACCATAAACAATTCGATGCAACGGACACGAGCCTTAATTTCGGATCAAATTAACATCGCACGAGTAAATAGAGAACAAAGAATCAAACCAACCTAGAGAATGCTCCATCTTGAAGGGACTTAGCTTGGCCATCCAATTCAACAAGCTGAACAATGATCGAGGACAGGTCAGATCGAATCGGCTCAAGCAAACATCATCAATCAATCATATTGACGAACTATGCAATAACCGAAAATTATCCCGAATTCCGGCGGCTATTGGAAAAAATTGGTCGAGGAGCTCACCAATCGAAGGTCGCCGCCGCCGCAAGCCGATCGGGTCGAGGGGAGAAGTCGATCGGCGGAAGCAACCAGAAGGGGAGAACTCGTGGTAGGGTTTGGGATGGTGCCGTGTCGCCGCTATTTATTGAGGCTTTCTTGAGGGATTTTATCCGTAGGGCCCTCCTAGTTCTGGCTGGATTACAAAAACAGTTCCTTTTTGTATACACGAAGAAAAGATAAAAAATACACGAGTCTTTGTTGTTGTATTGCCAACGAGTCTTGTTGTTGTATTGCCCGCTGCAAATAACATGCAAACTTTTTGTCATGCACTTTTTTTTTCAATGCATTTTACGACATTATTGGGAATAGAACTTTAGATAGAGTTGACATCGGCTTAGGATAACATTATGAATTGGAAGCGTGCCCTGTTAGGCTGTTAGGAAATTATGGTGACACAAATCTAACTTGTTTTCGAGGTTGATTTTCTGAATTATGTGCTTTTTCATGGGCTAGATTTCACGATCGCATTACATTGGCCAGGATGGATTTATATTAAGAGAGATTTTCATTTCACTCTCTCTTTTTTTAAAAAAAAAAAACAATGAACAAACTATGAATAATAAGGGTCTCTTTGGCCGCGCTTCTATTCCGGCTCCGCACGCAGCTTCTCCACAAAATATGCCAAAGGCACTGCTCCGCCACCCGCTCCTCCGTAAAAACCGGGCGAAGCCGGAAGCACCTCAAGGGTAGGTTCGCCCCACTTCGCCGCCTTTGGTCCCATAAAAAATTCAACACAATCCGTATTTTTCCCTGGTGCGAGCATGCGTGGCAGAGTGGGAGGACCGGCGGCACAGCGCCGTGAGAGGCCAGGCGCGGCGGCACGAGAGGGCCGAGCGCATGACGGCGTGGGAGGGCCAGGCGCGACAGGCCTGGGCGTGAGAGATCGCACACGGGTGCAGAGAAGAGAGAGCAAGAACAAACAAGGGAAGAAAAAAGATATGGGCGAGAAAAAAGAAAGGGTCATGCCGTGATGATGGCTGATGGTTAAGTGGGCCTCATATGTTTTATTCAAAACATTGGTAGATATTGTTGAACTCTTATTTCTTTGTTTATTATATGAATTCACATTAAAATGGTGAAAGCGTGTATAAAATAAAACAATATGTCCAAGGGTATTATGGACAATTGATCCTTTAATCTATTCATACAAACTAGAAGAAGCCGCAAACGAAACTGTTTTACCAAACGATTTCAGACATAGACACAGCCATAACCAGTGTCAACACAACTGAGTCCGAAACCGGCACAGTCGAAACCCTATCAAACGGGGCCTAATCTTCTAGTTTTTCTTTGGACATGATACTACGCTCAATAAACACCTGGACGCTAATTTCGTATTTATCATGAGGAAATTTATTTTACGCTGTTTGATATTTTGGAAAGAGGCAAATCTGATCATATCGTCGTAAACAATATGCAAATCTTCTGAAAACCTAGTCTTCGAACTTGGACCCAGTTCATCTAATATAGAGCAATTGTGGGCCTTAGTATCGACTATGGCCCTTGAAGTGGCCAGGCCTGGCGACACATTTCATATCCACAAGTGGCGGTCCGTTGTTCCTGGCCCAACCTGACCATGACAGCGTTGCTCTTCGATTGAAACCCTTTGCGTCTCTCTTTTCTTTTAACTTCTACGGTTGTTTGTCTTATTACTTTGTTATTACTTTGATCACCGATTCACCGTATGCTAAACATGGGAACGTATCAGGTGGAAACTGAAGTCCTGTGCAAACTTTACAAACTCTTGATCAACACCACAATATCCCCATCCGACGGTTAGGAGAGAGCTGGGCTTATTTTGCGAATCCACGCCCGCTAGCCCCTGCTAATCCTATTTTTCTTTTGCAAATCACCCCCTGGCTAAACCAGTTCCCAGGGACAATCGGGTTCGTGATCACAACTCGTCACGACGTCCTGCAGTCCGATGTCCCGCTCCTCCGCACCGCCTTGGTGATGCACGCCGTGGTGGCCGTCGTCTCCGACAAGTCGTTCCCTCATAGCCGCCAGCTCGTCGGCGACATCTCGCCGTCGACTCTCGGTTCTAGCGGCAATGTAGCCGTGGCCGCGGTCGTGGCGGCGCTCTCGACAGGCGACCTGCTGGCGTTCATGGACTGGGGCGGCGTGTCGCCTGACGCCACCCTCCACGCCGTCTGGTCTCTCCTTTGCCGCCACGGACTCCACGGCATGCTCGACCTGCTCTACGGCCGCGACCCTTCCTCGTCCTCGTGCTCTTTCTCCTATGCATCGTCTATATCATCTTCGTACTCGTCATCCGATGAAGAAGAGGAGGGTTACGACAACAAGAAGAGCAGCGTCGCGTTGTCTCCATGCGTAACGAGGCGAGAAAATTTGCAGATGACGCGCAACATCGGGATAGGCAGGCGGCGTGCGGAGGAGGCCATCGTGTGCCACCGTGGGAGCTCGCTGGTGGCGGTCATGGTGCAGGCCATAGCGCATCGCGTCACACAAGCGTGGGTCATCGACGACGATGACTAGCGTGACCTGGTGGGCGTCGTCAGCCTCCTCGACGTGCTCCGCGTTCTCAGGCATCATTTGCACCAGTTTTCCCTCTCCTCCATCAGCAGCTCGGCTGCGGTTCGTTGGCGACTCGCGGGCGTCGGACTGCAGGATGTCGCGGCGGTCTGTGATCGCGGACAGCGCGGCCTGGGCGATCTCGGAGGGCGAGGCGGCACGCTGGTGGAGACTCGTGGGCGTGGGCTATCGCGGACATCACGGCCTTAGGAATCGCGGAACCCGATCGTCCCTGGGAACTGATTTAGCAGGGGGTGATTTGCAAAAGAAAAACATAATTAGCAGAGGCTGGCGGGCGTGGATTTGCAAAATAAGCCCAGCTCTCTCCCTAACCATCGGATGGAGATACTGTAGTGTTGATCAAGACTTTGCAAAGTTTGCACAGGACTTTAGTATCCACCTGATGCATTCCCCCTAAACATAGAAGCTAGCTGCTATGGATAGGTCTTGCAACTTGCTTTGAAAGAAATGAAAAGTATCCAGGTGATCCCTTTCTTAGCCCTGCATTGACATTTGAAATCTTGAACAATAGGGAGACCTAAAAGGGATAAGGGTCCTCATGGATTGTTAAGCTAAATTGTAGCCAACTTCTATTCACGTGCAGCTCTCTTAGCGCAAACATAGAATAGGAGTTGGCTACAATTTATTTTAATAAATCATGTCTGTCAGGATTCGAACTCGAGACCTCTGACTCTGATATCATGTTAAGCTACTATGCACTAATCTGTTGCACCTAAAAGTTTAAGCTGATGAGAAAAGATGAACAATTTATTTTGTACTTCAACACTTGGATGGACAAACTTGCAATAAGAATCTAGTAAGATATAATACGTTAAAAATATAGGAACAAAAAGCGGGCTGTAATCCAGGAGAAATCATAAATGTGAAGTGAAGTTCCTTCAAACAATCATAAATGTGAACTGAAGTTAAACTGTGAATCTATATGCACGGACCATTCTCTGAACAGAAAGGACCAAGGTAAAGGAATAAAGATCTGGAGGCACTGTAAGGACCAGTTTAGAGTAGTCCAAATATGCAGAGACAAACGGATGCATAAGGGATGCAACCGGCCTGCAGGCCCATATAAAAACACACCTCATGCGGTTACATGGTACACCACGTCATCATACGGATTCCTCGATCATTACATGATGTAACCAAAAGGAAAGCTCTAGGTAGCTACTACCTAGTTTGCTAGCACATCCACCAAAATGTTACATCAAACGCATGATCAACAGATGCTTACACCTAATCCTACAACCGATGCTTACACCTAATCTCCTACACTGATACAACGAACAAGGCGATGCAGACTTTTCTACTCCTAACACTACTAGTACTAGCTAGTACCGAGCATGTTTGTACTCACAAGCTTGCAGCAGTGGCTCTGAGCCACTGCATTGATCTCGTTTGATGTTCGTCTAGCTTGAGCAAATGAGCATGTGCACGCTTGATGAATCAACTCGCAGCTACTACTGCTCGGAGAAGGCCGTCTTTGGTAGCACGGCGTCCCTGACCTTCCTCATCTCCCTCCCCTTGCTCCTCCCGCCGCACGCCTCCGGCGGCGACGCCGGCGACGACACCCCGCCCATCCGCTCCATCTTCCTGACCAGCCACTCGTGCGGCGGCAGCATCTCGCCGCCGTCCTCGTCCTCCTGCGGCTCGTCGCCGCCGCGCCGCCTCGACCGCGAGCTGCCGCCAGCGGCCGGGATGGCCACCGGCGCCGACGACAGCCTCGCCGTGCTCCTCTTCCTCGCACCTTCGATGGACGCGACCTTCTTGCCCCTCCTATTCCTAGGAGGAGTGGCGATGCGTGGCACCTCCATGCCTGCCTGATCCTGCAGCACGTCCCACACCTCTTCCTCGTCGAACTCTTCTTCCTGCACTCCGGCCATGGATCACGTCGCTGTGCTGGGATGCTGGAAAGAACGAGATGAGATAGGGAGAGCTTTCTCGCGCACTTGGCACTGAAGTTGGAGTGCGCTTGTTGGCAGTGGGAGAGCACGTATATTTGTCACAGGCGACAGGGCGCACGGAGACAAGATAGCCGCGCGGCCTCGCACCGACCAGCAGACCCACGGGTGGTTTCACCTTCGCCATCACTTGAATGCTTTGTTTGCTGCGTTCTCGTACGACGTCACTACTCTAACTTGGTTAGTGGACATCTATCGGGAGTTCGGCATGTGCTAACATCATATTGGAGGGTTACAAGTGGTAATAATGACTAATGAGTACTCTTAGAACGACAAGAAAATGACATGGGTAGCCATCATAAAGGCCCAATGTTCATAACCACTGGATGGAATGCAGTCGTGATGGATGCATGTTAGAGGAAGTTATGGATGAAGCTTGTCTATATTGGGAGAAGCCTGTTTAATTAATTTGCATATAACGAGAGTATTGTAAAATTTGGGTCACATAACATCAATCTTATCTACTAGCTAGAGGTTGATAATAAAAGAATATATTTGACACCAGTTGCCACCATATTCATAAATGGTTATGATATATGGAAAACATTGCCACAAAAGATTAGTGTTGCAATATTCTTAAATTTCATTGCAATATTGGGCAAATATGATTGCCACCATTGACAAAATGATTGTGACTTATATATAGTATTGCAACCAATTTTTGGCGTTGTCATGCCGTTGAATTCCGTTGCTAAATCATGGTCTCTAAATTGCAACGAAAAACTAAATTGTTGCAATAGAGAGGACTTAATTTACACTAGCAAAGAATCATTACAATACCGTAGTCTATTGTCATAATTTTTTGCTATTGCCACGATTTCTCTTACAGTTTTTCACTTTATGAGATAATATGAGGCAATATCATTTGCATCCTACATGTAAATAATAATAGTATGGTACTAAAACATCTTCCAATGAACATGGAGGACGAGGGATTGACTCATGATCGATCCAAACAATTAGAGCTTGTAATGGTTTTATATTTTTTATTTTATTAAATTGGTTGCAAGAACCATTTATTGATCTGTCATTGACCGTTGTGGTACTATTGCCAACAAATTTAATTCTAGCAATATCCCATTTTTCATGTAGTGACAAAGCTCGTGATAACTGAAGTAGATTAGATAGCAAGAGCAGCAACACATCAACAACATATACGGAGCACAAATAGTTGGAGTTTGGAGGTCGACCTACATAAAACACTAATGGCAAGACTCCATAAATCAACAAAAGGACAATAGCATCAATGGCTTGATCTCCTGGATGGGCAAGATCTTATTAGATGGCAGTACCGACCGTCGCAAACTCGCAACCATACATCTAAAAGTTCCTTATGTATTTAGCATCTGAAAAGGAAAATTGTTGGCCATTCGTTGTAGAGTCAGCGACAACTTCTTCATTGAATTTAGACCTCCAGCATAACTGAATATGCCGTACCAAGAGTGGGTGGGGGGGGGGGGGGGAGGGAGGAGGGGGTGAATCGGTAAGCCGGAGTCCCGGTCCCTCCCGCCATCGATGTGGAGTTCTCGCCCACGAGCCCGCAATCACTTCCGGAGTGAAGACATGGTGCGTGTCACCGCTGCGATCATGGCACAAGCTCACCTCCCTCGAGAACTTGTCGGACTCCTCGAGCCGATACGGGCGCTCACTATTGATGCCCCTTTCACCGGCGGGCTCAAACCGTGTACAAACGTGTGACGACCTTCACAACCAATCACGATAGGCTCGATCACCGACACCTAACCGGTCTAGGTCTCACCACAGACCAAGAGTAATAGCTTAGATCACACCCTCAAGTACACCCTAGCCTTAGATGTGCAAGATGCTCTAGTTACTCTCCTCTAGCACTCTCAAGATATGCAATATCTCCTCCTAGTGCTCTCCTCTTTTCCTCTTGGCTCTCACCAAATGCTCTAAGCAATTTCACTGGCCAAGAGAGGTCTCCAAGACCCCTACAACGAAGTTATATAGGCTTCCAACCTCCAACTAGCCGTTGCTCCACGAAATAAGCTTTCTAGACCTACTGACTGGACTGTCCGGTCACTGCCTGACCGGACCGTCCGGTCACTGCAAACCCGAGCACCAACGGCTCTGCCCCTCTAATGACTTCTACTGACCGGACCGTACGGTCAGTTGACCGGACCGTCCGATCCGTTTCTCTCTCTAGTCCAGAAACATTTCAGCGCTGCTTCCTCTCTGCCCTGTTCCTCAGCTGCACTGACCGTACGGTCCGGTCACCTGATCGTACCGTCCGGTCTCTATAGCTCCTGCACAGACAGATTCCTCGTTGCTTCGCTGTAAGTCCCAGACAACTTCACCTAGTGACCGTACAGTTCGATCATCACTGACCCCTCTGTCCGGTCACTATGTCCAGAAGCTGAAACTTGTCGTCTTCGCTTGACTTCGTTTCCCGGCTTCTCTAAACAGCTCCTTGGCTTCTCAACTGTCATCTAGTGCCTGTGATTTCACCGAGCAACCTTGCACATCACCGACTATACATGACCTAAAAGAAATGACATAGACCCCCTTGATAGTCCGGGTTTTCCTATGGACTCAAAGCCCTAACAACTAGACAAGTGTTCCCAACACTTGCTCCATAGCTTGTCCTCAGCTTTGACCCATCTCCATCAACCCTTGGACTCCATCAAGTTCACAAGCCTCCATGCTTGCGGTCATTGTCATCGATTGCCAAGGCAACCATCATCCATGTGATTTATAGTAGAGTTTAGAGATGATTCCTACATAGATAACAGTCATATAGATATTAGCCCACAATTTCATAGTTATCATCTATCATCAAAACATTTATACCTTGGGGATCCCATCAATGGTCATGAAGCTTACAATCTCCTCCTTTTTGGTGATTGATGACAACCACTACTTATCATAATTTTATCAATGAACAACAAGGCTAAAATAGCTACACTACGATCGAGAGGAACCTCAAAAGCATAAGAGAGAAACACACAAGGTCCTACTCAAACAAGCATCATCAAGAGCTAAGAGGAATAAGAAAGAAAAGCACACTCTAGATGATATGCATGCATGTCATGTGAAGATATTAATAAAAGCATAAGAACATGCAATGAAAGACATGAATGATGATATGCAATAGGTTAGCATGGTAAAGCATAAGAATTAAGAACAAGCAATCATCATCATGGAATCATACACAGACATACAGGATAAATAAGGAATACAAAGCATTGCATATGAAAATAAACCAAGTGAGATCAAGATGAGTCAAACACAAGCGAATGAAAACCATGACCCATCAAAATCCACGAACATCGAATAACTCCATCAAAATAAGATCCAAATGTATGTAACTCTCAAAACCAATGTACACGTATGCTCCCCCTAGATACAAGCTACTCTCGATTGCGCAGGATCACACTCCCACTCCCCCTAGACCTATGACTACTTCTCCCCCTTTGGCAACAAACACCAAAAAGTGGGAAAAGAGAACATCTACGCGCTCATAGTCGAAGGAAGTGGTGCAGCGCCGTCCTCTGAAGGCTCTGCTTCTGGCTGCTCCTGTGCGAGATCCTGTTATGCTCCCTAAGCCTGTGCCGCCTGAGCATCCATCTGCTCGAAGAAGTCAAGGTCTATAGGCGTCTCAGTCCCTCTATCCTGCCCTGCTGGTAGGACTGTGGATGTTTCCTCGGCAATAGTCGCCTAAAGAAGAGCAAGGTCATCCATGTCCTCCTGAGTGAAGCCTCGACGGACCAGATCCTCTGCTAGCTGAGGTGTGAGAGTGCTGACTATAGCAGTGGTAGGTGGAGCTGTAGCTGACTCTGGAGCTGGCTGGGGGTCTGCATGAGTGGTATGCACTATATCTGAGAACAAACTCCTGACCGGAAGCTGCTGGGAGGTGGAGGGTACTGCCATATGCGAAGAAAAAGAGTGTGTCGGTGAAGAGAACAACAATAAAATTTAGAAAGCGGACACAGGGGAGAACTGAGCCGGTGAGTGAGTCTGTCCTGCTCCCCCTGTCGGTAACACCCCTGAGTATGACAACCCGCTGGACTGGGCTGTCATCATGGCAGTGAAGGGTCCTAGCTGAGTCGGCAGCTGCTGAGACTGTGGAAGTGCTGACGGTCCTGGCTGCTGACTGGCTTGCCTCTGAGTCATCTCGGCCATCTAGGTCATGAGAGTGGTCATCAGTGCCATCTGCTGTCTCTGAAGCTCTGCCTGTCCTCTGATGACCTCCATCATCTGACGTCTATCCTCAGCTGTGCTCTGAATGAACTCACTCAGGCGTCCCGCAAGTGCTGCTATAGTGATAGCGTCCTCTGACTGTGTACATGTAGGCTGGGAAGGTTCTCGTGTACTGGCTGACTCAGGAACCACCGTCTCTGGATGAGCTGCCTGCTCGTGAGTGACTGGCGGTGACTCCTGCTCCTTCTCTCCTGTCTGCTGACTAGAAGACGACTACGATCCCCTAGGTATTCTAGGTGAGTAGCTAGTGGTCACCTCAGGGAACACGTCGTACTGCTCCTCCATTACTAGTCCCATCCTCCTCAGTAGGTAGAAAATATAGGGAGCATAGACCATGTGACATCCTCCTACTCTCTCAGAAATAACCTCCTCTATCTCGTCTATCAGCAAATCGGCCAAGTCAAACGACTGTCTCCTTAGAATAATTGCCACTGCCCACTGGTGAAGTAGAGTGAACTCCTCTCTATAGCCAGACCTGGGAATGATAGTCCTGGTGACTATCGCTCTAACCACCTTGGCCTCTACGGTGAGTCTCGCAGGGCCTCTCTCAAAGCCTGGGATATGTGATGGTGGAAAAGCAATTGACAGCATGTCGTCTGGAGGCAGTGTCCCTCCCTGTGGTCTGCGAGGTAGATCAAGGGTCGGGTAGGCACTCCTGTAGAGGTGAAGGTCTGAAGCAAGAAATGCAAAGCTGGCTATAAGATCCCCCCTGGTCACACGCTGTGGCTGTCTTCTGAACAAGAACCAGAATTCTGAGCGGTCTCTGGCTATCCACAGTGTGGCGTAGAACTCTAGTACAACGTCCTCTCTGAACCTGTATGGCTCCGTGACCAACTCTGCAAGTCCGGGCAAGTATGTGAAATACTGCTCCATGTCTGTCCTAGTGGCCCTCCTCATGGCCTGGTAGGTAGTGTACTGCTACGGCACAAATACTCTATCTTTGTCCCTCAGGGCGAGGCAACGTCTCAAACCCTCTCCAATCCTCCTCTGGAGGCCTATCCAGTACCTCTCTCCTGCAGCGGGGTCCCTAGGGACTGGAACCCACTGCTCGAAGGAAATAAGACGTAGTGCCTTAAGGTCCTTTGCAGGAACCTTAAGTATGTCCGTCTCCCCGGCTGCCTGTACCAGTTTCTGCAGCCTCCTCGTGCATACTGCATAGGTGCACTACGGGTCTCCTATCCGGTGAGCAGTCCTCTGCTACTATGGCTGTGCTAGCTACTCAGTCTCCTCCTCCTCAACCTCCTCTGACTCCTCTGACTCTGACTCTGAGATCTCCTCTGAGTCTGAGTCCTCCTGCTGCCTGGAGGATCCTTGCTCTGTAGGTCTCGACGACCTCTCCTGACGAGAAGTCAGAGTACCCTACGACCACGGTGGCAACCTGATCCCTATGTACAACTCTGGCCCTGTGGTCCTCTGCCTGGTGCTCGTCCTACGATCCTGGTCGTCAGTCCGCGTACCTGTGATCAGTAGTGATCCAGGTGTCCTACGAGAAGTCTTCATGGCATCCAAGTGCTGAGCTAACCTCCTGCCTCTCTCTGACTCTGGGTCCAGCCTGGTCCTCTTCTTTCTCTTGGGCTTCTCAGGCATCTTACCCTTGCCCTTGTCCTGTCCTGACCCTGCCATCTCTGCTGCTAACTGCCGTCACTACACGCACGTAGGTATAGACAGGATAAGCATAGAACCTATGTAAATCTACAAGCAAAGCATCGCTAGGAAAGAATGTGTAATAGAAATCCTAGCACTGAATGAAGGACATGATCACTAGACAAACATGCAAGGTAACAACAGTCATCATCGACTATATGTGGCTGGTGCGAGTCATCTAGTGTACAGTCAAATAATAGGCAATAAATCTAAATTTAGACTAGATGCAAGACAAACCCTAGAATTGCAATTAACAGATATGCATGGAATTAATTGCAACCTAGATTGAGCTAATTACCTAATTAATGCAACTAATCATGGGCAACTAATTCAATTGTATCAATTAAGGAAATTGCTCACTAATTAGGGCATAATCGATGAATTAAAGAATGACACAATACCCTGGAGCAATAGATGTCCAATACCGAGAAGAAATCGCAACCGTTCGTCGAAAGATTGCAACTTTGAGATCGCCGACAATAGAGATGGGTAATAGGGAAATTTGCCCTAACCCTTGCGGTGGAGCTCGGCTAAGTGGGAAGGGAGCTGCTGCTCTGGGGCTTGCGCGCGAGGAGGAAGCAGGCGACGCTAGAGATGGCCGATGGTGATGCTCGGCGGCAAGACACACGGCGGCGGCAGAGGCTTTGCGTGCGGCGGTGGCGCTAGGGTTTGTGGGCGCATGCGGCTACGTGCGACGGCGGAGTGGCAGCGCAGCGAGGTGTGCAGGGCGAGGCAGCGCGGCTGCTCGGCGAGGTCAGAGAAGAGGCGCACGGCGGCGTCGAGTTCGTGTTCTAGGTGAAAGGGTCGAACGAGGATAGGTCCAAATCAATTTTGACCCAGGTCAAAAGAAATGGACGGTCGAGATCTTATGAAGGAAGGGTCCATGGTCCAGATTTTGAAGTACATTGCGCGATCAGTTTAGGTGACTGGACGGTCCGCTCATATCACCGTATTGTTCGGTCACTTCAGGGATTTTGGAAACCTAGGTTCTAGGTGAACAGAATGACATGCAGACCGGACAGTATGGTCTTCACAAGACATTTTGTCCGGTCTCTTTCTCCAACCCCTGAAGCCACTGTGCATTGCTGCACAGACCGGACCGTACGGTCTTATGACCAGACTATATGATCACTATAGGAATTTTCGCTGAATCAAGGAATTTCTCTATTTTCCAAGTGCCCTTGCTCAACACACAAATAAACACTGCACTTGGAATATGAAGGGAACTATCAAACACTTCTTTTCAAATAGTGGCTCTTTATGGCCTTATAATTTTCATAAATGCCAAATAAAAGATCGAGCAAATAAGAAACAAGGTAATAAAGAACCAGATGGGTATGTATGAGTCTTAGTCCATGAACCGCGCGAGTAGATTTAACCTCGGAGTTGATAAGAGCTTGCTCAATGGGCATGAAGCACAATCCTTTCCTTTGGTTACACTTGTGGAGATGTAATCTCATATAGAGCATGAGGCACAAATATCTCCAAGTGAGACAAGCCTCTTTTGTGTTTTCTATATGATATATGCAACTAGCATTTTACATATGCAATGAAAGTAAACATGCCATGTGAATGCAAGCAAAGATAAACAAGACACAAAGGAAACCTAACAATGTCAAGTTTGAACCCCTCACAAACTTACTCACTATAAGCCATATCCTTGCCTTGAGAGCAGCCAAACCACCATCTTAAGCAATTTCCCTTGCTTATAGCTATCTTGGATGGGTTAGACATTGACTAATTTTTATGTGTTTTTCTTTTAGTTATTTACACATGCATGGATGCAAAGCATACTAGTTACAAAGGAGTCCTAATTACCATGCAATGCAAGAGAAGGAAAAACACACTACAACTACCAAGAACAAACACGGTTACCTCCCTCATGAGTAGATATGTCGTTGAGGTCCATGTCACTTGTGGTGGACTTCACATGATCTTAATGAAGCTCTTGGTCCACCACCACCACCATCTTCTAGGTCTTGTTCTTGGGCATCCACTTGTACTTCATTGACCTCTCAAGGTCAACAATGCACTTAGGCACCCATATGCTCTTGACCTTTCTCTTCTTGTTTGGTGGTCTCAAAGCCTTAGCATTCACTTTGCTATCCTTGTTCTTAAAAAAACTTGAAATGTGTGTTCTCATGGAACAAGTTAGCATTAGGCAAAACATTGGAGCTTCTCACCATAGGACAATCCTTGATGGTGTGGCCATCCTTACAACACCTCTCGCAATAGTAGTCGTCGGTGAGCAGGGGTTTGATCCATGCGAGAATAGAATCTTTCGTCCCGATGATGTCGACGGCGGCGGGATATGAGCCAAATCCCCGGTGGGAGACATTGTTCACAAGGTTTCTTCCAAGAATCTCCTTGTGGATGGCTCTGCCACGTGTGAGCCTCTCGAAGCCATCCATCACCATCTTCCTCTCTTCCTTGAAGCTTGTGATATTCCTCCAAAATAAATGGCTCAATAGAAGAAACCTCGACCGAGATGGTTAGTTCATCACACATAGTGGAAGCATCACTCTTAGATGAGCTAGAGGATGGAGAGGCAAGGTATCAACATTAATGGCCTCAAAAGTAAGTTCAAGGGCCTCGTACTTCTCACGTAGCTCTACATGATCACCCTTGAGTTTGTCATAACTCTTGTTTAGGGCCTCATGAGACGTGACAAGGTCCTTGAGCTCTCTCTCAAGCTCACCAACACGGTCCTTAGCCAACTTATACTTTTTTCTTAGCACTTCCAACATTTTGGACTTCTTGACAGTGATGTCGCGGGCTTGCTCAAGCATACTCCAAAGCTCGGCACATGAGAGCTCCTCATCATCGCTGTCATTGCTGCTCTCATCCTCAGTCTCCCCAAGTTGGCTCCTGGCCATGAGGCACGTGGGAGGTGGAGGAAGAGCTCATGGAAGTGTGGTCTTGATCATGGCTAGGCCGACCACTTCTTCATCATCGTTTGAGGAAGAGGATGTGTCACTTGAGTTGTCACTTGTCCACTCTCCAACAAGGGCCTTGCATGAAAACTTCTTCTTGTGGTCTTGAGCTTTGCCTTTGCCTTTGTCTCTGTTGAAGTACCTTTTCTTCTTTTGCTTGGCTTTGGTGTCTTCTTCTTCTTCTTCATCACTTGAATCTTGGGACTTGAAAGCTTCTTTCTTTAGCTTGGGGCATTCTCAAACAAAGTGGTTCTTGGATCTACAGTTGAAGCACTTGTGTCTGGACTTGGAGGCAAACTTGTTCTTGAAGGTATTCATCTTCTTCATGAGAAGAGCCAAATCCTCGGTCAAGTCATCATCATCATCATCATCATCATTATCATCATCATCATCATCATCATCATCATCATCATCATCATCTTCTTCTTCCTCTTCTTCTTCTTCTTCTTCTTCAACCTCTGCCTTCTTCTTGCTCTTGATAGGCTCTTGCGTCTCGGCTTGAATAGCAAGGTTGGATGGTTGTGGATCATCCAAACCCAGCTGGTAGCTCTCGAAGGCTATGATCTTGCCAAGTACATCCTTTATGGTCATGGTCTTGAGGTCACTTTGCAAGGTGAAGGTGATGATGGACTTATATTTGGGGTCTTTGAAAAACCTCAAGAATCTTCTTATCACCTCAACAAGCTTTAGCTTGAAGTCATCCCCAAGAGCATTGATCTCCTCCACTAGTACATGAATACGAGAATAAATAGTGTTAGCTCTCTTATGTGGCAATCTAGTGAAATTATCATACTTGTTCTGTAGCACATAGTATCTTTACTCTTTGACATCACTAGTACCCTCGTGGAGACTCTGAATCTCAATCCAGATACCATGTGCTAGAGAACTTGCATCCAACCTAGCAAAGACATCCTTAGATATGCATGCAAATAGACCATTCTTGGCCTTAGCGTTGCACTTAATAAAATCAGGCTCAAGTAGGTTCACATCCGCATCAGTCTCGTGAGTGACCATCCATATCTCTGGATCAAGGGCCTCCAGGTAGGCTTGCATGCGAGCCTTCCAATACCCGTATTCCTCCCCATTGAATATGGGAACGCTCCGCAGCTGTCCCGGCATCCTTACTCAAGGCAGTGAAGCCTCAAAGATGAGCACTTGGCTCTGATACCACTTGTAAGGACCGAAGGCGTACCGAGAGGGGGGGGGGGAGGGGGGTTGAATCGGTAAGCCGCTCACAAATACAAATACTTCAATACACACTACTTGAGTCTATCAAGCGTTGCAACCTAACAATTCTAGTAGGCCAAGATCCTACACATGCTAGTGTTCATGATGATAGCAAGCGCGAAAACCGAACACACTAGCTTATACAAGCCACAATTCAACCTAGTTAGTAGAGCACATAATTACGGAATAGAAAAAGAGGAGGTCAAGAAATGCTCATGATTTTTCCCGAGGTCTCGCAAGGATGGCGTATTCCCCTACTCCTCGTTGGACCACTCTCGCCGGAGTCCCGGTCCCTCCCGCCACCGATGTAGAGTTCTCGCCCACGAGTCCGCAATCACTCCCGGAGTAAAGACACGGTGCGCGTCACTGCTGCCATCATGGCATAAGCTCGTCTCCCTCGAGAACTTGCCGGACTCCCCGAGCCGACACAGGCGCTCATTATTGATGCCCCTTTCACCGGCGGGCTCAAACCGTGTATAAACGTGTGATGGCCTTTACAACCAATCACCATAGGCTCGATCACTGACACCTAACCGGTCTAGGTCTCACCATAGACCAAGAGTAACAGCCTAGATCACACCCTCAAGGACACCCTAGCCTTAGATATGCAAGATGCTCTAGTTACTCTCCTCTAGCACTCTCAAGATATGTAATATCTCCTCCTAGTGCTCTCCTCTTTTCCTCTTGGCTCTCAACAAATGCTCCAAGCAATTCCACTGGCGAAGAGAGGTTTTCAAGATCCCAGCAACGAAGTTATATAGGCTTCCAACCTCCAACTAGCCGTTGCTCCACAAAATCAGCTTTCTGGGCCTACTGGCCGGACTGTCCGGTCACTGCCTGACCGGACCGTCCGATCACTGCAAACTCGAGCACCAACAGCTCTGCCCCTCTGCTGATTTCTATTGACCGGACCGTATGGTTAGTTGACCGGACCGTCCGGTCCGTTTCTCTCTCTAGTCTAGAAATATTTCAACGCTGCTTCCTCTTTGTCTTGTTCCTCAGCTGCACTAACCGTACGGTCCGATCACCTGACCGTACCGTCCGGTCTCTATAGCTCCTGCACAGACAGATTCCTCGCTGCTATGCTGTAAGTCCCAGACAACTTCACCTAGTGACCGTATAGTCCAGTCACCACTGACCCCTTTGTCCGGTCACTATGTCCAGAAGCTAAAACTTGTCGTCTTCGCTTGACTTCGTTTCCGGGCTTCTCCGAACAGCTACTTGGCTTCTCCACTGTCATCTAGTGCTTGTGATTTCACCGAGCAACCTTGCACATCACCTACTAGACGTGACCTAAGAGAAATGACATAGACCCCCTTGATAGTCCTATGGACTCAAAGCCCTAACAACTAGACAAGTGTTGCCAACACTTGCTCTATAGCTTGTCCTCAGCTTTGATCCATCTCCATTAACCCTTGGACTCCATCAAGCTCACAAGCCTCCATGCTTGCGGTCATTGTCATCAATCGCTAAGGCAACCATCATGCATGTGATTTGTAGTAGAGTTTAGAGATGATTCATACATAGACAACACTCGTATAGATATTAGCCCATAATTTCATAGTTGTCATCTATCACCAAAACATTCATACCTTGGAGATCCCATCAGTGGTCATGAAGCTTACAATACCTTTTTACTGAACCTATATTGGATACTACATACTAACCAAATGTTACCAAGAAATTCAATAAATAGTACAACATAGGCATATCAAATAAAATTATAGATTTTGACAATACAACACATATTTTTTTACTTACTAGCCAATGGGGTCGTGCGGGTTTATATATAGTAACAAGATAATAGAACTCCAAACATACTTGTCTTCATGTCTTAGGGAGTTGGTTGCTACATTGGCATGTCTAAACAACATCTTAAAGCAGATTTCTCGATTTTGAGCCAAATGGTTCGCACATTTGCATAGGTAGTATGAATAGCCAAGTATAGATAATAGTAGCAATGGGTAATTTATATAAACATGTACATTAGTTTGATATTTTTTATATTTTTATGATTGTGAGCAATCTACAAATATGTAAATGGTTATTTTAAGCTATTGTTTTCATAACAGGGAAGATCAATGGTACTTCTTCTTTTGTTTTTGTGTTCTCTAATTGTGATAACTTCTATCTATTGAAAAATGAATCTCTTTCTTGATCAAATTTAAGAAGAAATACTAACCAACTCTTCGAGGTAAGGTTCTAGATTTTTCATAAAAGAGTAATTTCTGGCATAAGTGAATGCACAATGTCCCACCTCAACTCCATATTTAATATTCTACCCCAGCTATACCGGATGAAGTATAGTAATTTGTACATGATAAGTGGTTTAGCAATGGATGTACTACATTAAAATTCATGACCAGCAAAATTCAATCACTCAAATTTTATCAGAGAACCACACACTACATGAATTGCTACATAATGCAACACATAGTGTTTGAGGAAATGGGTGATGATATAGGCAAATATATTTTAATCTACCTTGTCGGACTCGACGAGCTTGTTCAGTTGGTGATTCTCTCTAGTTTCCACACATCGGCAAGGATGGGGGTCCTCTCTCGAAGATTCAACAAAGCATGATGGTATGCATTCCTCTCCCTCAATTTCGATGAATCCTCTTGGTTTAGCGATGCTAGGCTTATCAAGACATATATCTGAGCTTCACGAAAAGCGAGGACGACTATCACTCTCCACTGGCCGGCGGATGAAGTAGACGAGTAGCGAGTGCTCCATATTGGCGTGCTAATCTCAAACGATGGTGATGGTTGGGTGTTGCTGGTTTAGGACCTACGTATAAGAATTGCTGTGAAACAATGGGTTGAAAGTGCTTGGACCTGAAAATTTAGAGCTTGAAAAATTCTAAACCAGACTGGTTTCATACTCTAACTAAACAAAATCGACACATTCGATATCACGAACCACTTTCAACCCACCCAAAGCAACCCATATTGGAACACAACTTTTGGAACCCATTTTAAATCCAAACATTCCTCAACTTCATTGGTTTTAGACCTCAATCTTAGGCAAATTCATAGCTAACTTAGTACTGGATCTATATTGCATACTACTTGGAAACCAAATGTCACTAAAACATTCTATTAATATTACACGATAGGCATATCAAGTAAAATTATAAATTGATAATGTAACAACCGAAAATGTTCACTTTAAAACAATTATTTAACTTGCTAGCTAACGCAGTTGCATGGGTTGATAGAGTAACAAGATAATCAAAGTTCCAACATATACAACTTTTTGTCATGTCTTAGTTTCTACATCAACAACTGTAAATAGTATCTTAAGTAGATGTCCTAATTTCGAGTTAATGATCCTCACATTTGCAAAGCTAGTACCAACATTCCAAGTATGGATAGTAGTAGCAAAGGGTAATATATCAACATATAAGTTGATACTTTGAGATTGTTTTTATAATTATGATTTGTGAGTAAGTTACAAATATTTATAGGGTTATTCATTTTTAAGAGTAGGTGATAACTCTTCTTTCTTTTTGCTTTGTCTGATTGTGATAACTTCTAGCTCTTGAAAGATGAATATTTATTGAACATATATTAAGACTAGCAATATGCCCATGCGTTGCTACGGGCTTTTAAAAAATACAACAAACTATAAACATAATTATTTTTCATATATAAATAAAACATAGCAATAATCAATCTATGCGCATCCTTACATAGTTTGGACCTGCACACATCAGGTATTTCAACGTTCCCTAAAGAAAATAGACATTTCAATATTACCTCATAAATATTTGAAGCCATTCAATATATAATGTAAATGAATTGATAAATATCAATTTATCTCAGCCTCTACGATGTAATGACCTCTGTTTTTTGTACACGTGCTCCATCAACATTCATAGTCCCTTTATTTTCACTATTACATTTTCTTTTATCTTTTGAGCTGTTGTGCTGTTAGTACAATCTGTCAAGCACGTAGATCATGCTGTCCACAGCCGTCGATGAAGATTTGGTGGCGCTGACACGGAACCGGCCAGAACTCGTAATTTGGGTTTTCTAGATTATTCTCTCCATCATAGTGATGTTTTTTTTTTTTGGAATTCCACCAGAGTGACGTTGATCCGTAGCGGGCAGGATGACTTGGCGTTGATGTCTACGTTGAGCCACTTGATGTCACGGACTTGATCCATGAATAACATCTAGTACCTTAACTTGAGCACGGGTGAGCGACAGGACCAACACGGCTCGTACCTTGATAATAGTCAGGCCGCAGCACGTACATCCAACACTGTGGTGCCCGTCGACCGTTGTGCTCTGCTAGAGGTGTATCGCCACCATGGTCCATGGCCGTTCTCGGCCCTGGTGTAAACTACTTTGGCTTTGGCGACCTCAGAGATGAAGGTTTTGTAACCATTCTGCTTAGCTCAGCCATGACTTTGTTGCTGGGGAAGAGAAAACGACATTGGTAATTGTTTGATTGTTGCATTGTGTCGTGACTGGATTGAGCAGAACGTGCACTACCACAAAAAGACCCTTTAACGGTGGAACAAAAATTAAAATAACGGCATGTTCAAAGAAGACCACGGCTATGGTGGTAGTTTGTAGCAGCGGATCATAAAGTGATCCACCCCTAAAAATTAATTTTTAGAGGCGGAATTTTATTTTTAAAGGCGGGTCGCTTTAGGATGCGCCATTAATCAACTAAATCCGCTAACAAAGCCCCATCTACGAGTGCCTGTTATAATATAAGGGGGGAGGGCGTCAAACCCTAACCCACCACTACCCTTCTCCCAGCCGCCACTGCCCCTTTCCTCTCTACTCCTCTCTCCGCCAAGTCGCTACCCTCCTACGAGCGCCACCACTTCTCCCGTGCGCCATAGGAGGCGCACGAATCAGCGATGGCGTGAGGGCCCGAGACGATGGCGACGCGCGAGGGCCACGACGGTCCTTCCCTCGTCCTCGCTGGTCTCCACCACGGCCGGATCCGGACCTGCGGTGGGCCGATCCACTCAGAGGGAGGCGAGATCAGGCGGGACACCCCTGATCGCCGCCGGGTTCGTGCGGGTCTTCACCTGCCGCCCCTTGCCAAGTGTCTCCCCTGCCTCGAGCGCCGCCACTCTCCTCCACGCGATGCCCTTTGCCCTCCTCGCGGACATTGGCGAACAGATCCGTCCCCCTCCCCCTCATCTCTCAACGGCGGCTGGCGACGCGCTTTAGCCGGAACTGGGCTCCTCAAGGCGTGGCAGCGGGCAGGGCTCCTCAAGGCGGGGCTCATGGGCGGCGATGGTCGGGGCATGAGCTAGGGACACGGGTGCGGTGGCCATGGGCTCGACGGCCAGTGGTGCGGGCTAGGGCCCATTTTTTGTTTTCTCATTTGATTCGTAGCGACAGGCAACTTTATCTGCCGTCGCTACAGCACCCTTCTCTTGCGACAGGGAACTTTTTAGCTGCAGTGACGTAGAGGTGGTTTGCCGTCTCTATCATTACTGTACCTTTTTATCCGCCGCTAGAGAAACGAAGATCTATCCGGATAGAGAAACGAAGCGGGACTTCAACCATCCGAGTCCAATTGTCAGAATAACGTGTGGAACCAGAACTTTTGTACCAATCAATATAAGCGAAGAAGAGTTAAGAAAAAAAAAATCAGAACTGACACACATGAGTCCGATTGTGATTGTGATTACTTGGCAGAACCATCGTACCCAAACCTTCGGCAGACTGCACATCTTTATAACAAACTTAATATATAGTAGATAGATAGAGATAGAGATAATAGGTTCACAATATAAGAAGAAATATCAGCCATCTCTTTGAGGTAAGGTTCTAGAATGTTTGTAAAAAGTTAATAATTTCAGACATAATAGAATATACAAGCCTACCCATCCCTTCTGGTACGGTTGCCGAGCCATGTTTGCCCATATTTGTTTCCTGGACGACTTCAATTTTTAGGTGAATTGCTTAGTGGATGAACATTTACACTTTCCGAATAAAAAGAACGCGATTGCATACTTGAAGTGGCATCAGAAGCATTGCTCCAATATTAATAAGTTGAGAAACGCATCAAATGGCACATAACTATGGAACTATACAATCATATCATAGAGTAACCAAGCAGACAGTAGTAAGCAAAACGGCAGCTGGCAAGGCAGGAAGAGTGCAGGGCTGGATCAATGGATAAGGTGACAAGACGAGGATGCGGATTCCGTTGATTGGGCGGCAAGCCACGCCAGGCCAAGAACAGATTCAGATTCGCCTCTATCAGATGCCTGTCTCCAAGGAGGGAAGCCAGCTGCATCCCGGGGCCAAATGTGATCGAAAGACACTGAGACAGGGGGAGGGAGAGGCGCTACAAGCCACCGTTGGATCTGAACGGTGTCAGCCTGGTCAGGACGAGTAGAGACGGTTGATTTGAGATCGAGCAGTGGTGTTATCTGGAGCACGGGGTACACGTGTGGTAACACCATCGGCACTTTTCAGTACTAGTACAAACTAAGCACAAGTCTCGGGTGTCCTGTTCCTTGTTCCTGCATATAGGGTAGAGCTGGCAATGGAATTGTCAGGTCATGTCTGTCACCTCAGAATTTGGCAGATTTAGATATATACCATCAAAGGTCATCAATTCAGGCATAAAAAGGTATTGGCTTCATTAACAAACTAGGCACAATCCCATCCTTCCCAACAATTCGAAATTACATTCAGAAGAACAGTAGTCCATTGCACACGTCGTTATCTCCTAGCATCCTGCGCGCGTTACTAGCCGGCAAGCACCACCCGGACAGGGGTTGTTCGCGGTCGATTCAAGGTCTGGCTCGGCCACCGCTCTGAAATCGACTTGAGGAGGCGGGAGCTTCTTGAACAGGCACTCCTTGATGTTTTCCAGGGTTCCCTCGTCGTACGGATTGGGCGAGCTGCGGTGCCGTCCGTTGTGCCTCTCATGCCTCGTCTGAGCAAAATTCAGGGTGATTTCATCAGGTTTGTTGTTACTCTAGAGAAAGGGCAATGCTACATTACCAGCTGTTCAATTCAATTGGTCATATATATATATATATATATATATATATATATATATATATATAGCAACTATAAAATGAAGTGAAGCATCACAAAAAAAAAAAAAGGAAAACTGTCACTGACGGTTCTACTTTGCATTTAGCCATTAGCTATTTGATGTCCAATACAGAGACGGCACGAGTCTCAAATGATGCATAATGCAATTATGTGAAGTCACAGGTTGTACGTACACGTACCTTGTTCGTGGCTACAAGGAATGCATTGAAGCCTAGAAGCCACGCAAAGAAGCAGATAGCCACGAAGCAGAGTGCGGCAAGAGCATATGTTTCGGGGAAATAAATCAGCCCAGCGAAAATTCCCACTCTGGCAGAATCCAAGTTGGCTCTGATTCTTCTCATCGTGAAGGTCAGTATGAATCCGTAGAATGCCAATGAAGAGCAGACAAGCAGCAAGTAGAGCCTGTAGTTTCTCTGCAGTATGGAAAAAGCACAACGCGTTATTACTTTCTTCCCGGCCGTTTAATAATTGCTGAAGCGGTCCAAAGCGACGGCGAGAAGTTGTTGTCACAACGGTATCAGTATCATACCAGTCCTATGCACTGGCTTATCCAGGTGCAGTGGTGATCGAACTTGTCGACGCAGTTGTCGCAGACGGTGCAGTGAGAGCTTCTGGGAGGGCGATAGATCTTGCAGACCCGGCAGAACCTGAGCCTCGTTTGGACACCATTGACGGTGGCGAACCGACTTGGAGTACTTCTGGCAGTGCTCGTTCCGGCTTCCTCTAATGGTGAAACCTGGTTTCTTGGTATGATTCCAGGGTCTCTCATCGCAGTCAGTAGCAAAGTTGTAGTCACCTGAGTGAAGAAAAAATTGACAGAGTACGCTAGCATTACTTCGTCTCTCACTAATCATCTCTATCTACCATTGTCATTAACACAAACAAACAAGAAGAATGTGATCACAATGTGGTTATACTGACAGTTGCCGCTAGGATCAGGGAGGACACCGCGACCAGAGTTGGGTGCGTCGATGACCCGTTGACGATGCGGGCCAAGAAAGTCGATTCAGAAAGAACAACCGCCATTGCTGTCAGGATGAGTCCTCGAGGGTTCGGCCCGCAGATCACACGGCCATCACAGAAAAACACCTGCAAAATATCATCAACCATCGACATTACAGAAGGCGAAATTAATAAACATTGCCTTCTGCAACATACTGAAATTTGCTACGATCAAATCACTTGTAACTGTCCACCATACATATAAGACGCCTCAAATTCGAATTCTCAGCAAAATTACAAGGCGAGATGATGCAGTGCTATCCAGGGCGATAATGATACTTACATTTTTCCCTGGCCAGACGTTGTACACCCTTGGCGGCGAAAGCGGCGGCCTCTCCACTTCTGGTTCTCCAAGATTGCTGCAAACCTGTCCCGGGTGAAGGATGGCAGCAACATCCCTGATCGGATTGCAAGTTGCAGAGGAGGAAGAACCGGCAGGCGCTTCAGTGCTGCCCCCATGGTGGCCTCGCTGGTGGCGCTGTTCAACCTGTTTCTCTAGATCAGTAGGATGCGCCATGGCCAGTCGGCTCTTGGTCGCTCTCTCTTCTTCTGGCATCTGGAGGGAAGAGAGAAACTGGATGATGGTGATTGGTGGCGCTGGTTACTTGGTTTGCCGGCGAGAACTGGGCTAGTGCGCGGACAACCGCCTCTGCACGCGCGGTAAAGAGAGCGGTTATGAACTGGCTTGGGCTGAGTGCGTGCTCCGAGCGACGGCCCATGTGACTCATTCCGGTGGTGGATGCCAAACGCAGCCCAAGAGAGCCCACACGAGTGGGAACCGCGCGTTGAGGGCTTGAAGCGGTGGGCGCGCGAGGGAGGAAAAAACGTGGGTGGCGGTGACGCTGTTTCGGATTTCCGGAAGCGCGTCGGGTTCCGACCTCGAGTTGGATTCGCACGAGGAATTTTCCGACAATAAATTCGTCCGACGCCACCCTGCCCACGTCCAGTCCTCGCTCGCGATCCCCAGTTGCTCTCTCCCTTTCGCACAATTCTTCTTGGACGTGTGCCCTAGAAAGAGCTCAGATCCTCCTAGCTGGTTCCCCTCGCCCTCGGCGGCGGGCACCACCATGCCTTCCATGACTGTGCCGTCCGCCGCCATGCGCAGGCTCCGGATGAAGGCTGCCCTCGCGGTGGAAGGAGGCATTTCCAAGAAACCAGCCGATCCGATTGTTGCCGACATCAAGAAGAACCCGTCGCCCGTGAGGTTCTGCGTGGGCGCCAAGGTGCGCGTACGCACGCCGACGCGGCTGCTGCGCTCGGGGGGGCACCTGGTGTTCTGGCTCCAC
This sequence comes from Eleusine indica, assembly GCA_030378355.1. Taxonomy (NCBI): domain Eukaryota; kingdom Viridiplantae; phylum Streptophyta; class Magnoliopsida; order Poales; family Poaceae; genus Eleusine; species Eleusine indica. Next base: position 37,198,250 of record CM059500.1, read on the forward strand.
GCTGTGGTCGTCAACGCCGGGGAGGAGGACGAGGACGGCCACATCGACGTCATCTACTGCGGCTCCTACGAGCACCCGGACAGCGACCCCATGGGCGTCGTGCGCGTCCTCAAGAAAGACGTCAAGAACATGGTGCAGCGCACCGCCGCGTCCGGCTCTTCCGACGTCACCACTAGCCACTCCGGCGCCGGCGATGAAGTCGCTCGGAGGCCCACCGTCGGCGGGAAGACGCCGGCCGTGCTGAAGAAGATTGAGGCGGCAATGCGGAGCGATTCCGAGGACAGCCTGGACTCCAGCTGGTAGTTCGGTTTTGGGCGTAGTAGGCTGTAGAGATTGTGATGCTCGTGATCACTGGCTGCATCAATTTGGCCGGGCTTTGGGCTCCTTGATTAGCTGCTGTCTTTGTGTCGTTAATTAATTAATTTTCCAGGTTGTTGTATACTTGTAGTATTGTCATGTAAGAGTCCTCATATCAGTATGAACTTCTGTATGTACTTCCTCTGGCCATCGTATGCTAAAAGTATGAACAGCTGGTAGAACTTCTGAAGAAGATTGAGGCGGCAATGCGGAGCGATTCCGAGGACAGCCTGGACTCCTGGTAGTTCGATTGGGAATGTAGAGATTGTGATATCGTGGTCATTTGATTGCCGGTGGTGTGCGCGGGAAGGTTTGCAACTCATGGCGGGGAACGCTGCCTAGCTAGGGACTGAAGGCGTGATTCCGACAAGGTTGATATGGCGGAATTCTACGGAACGCAATGGACAACACTGTATCAATTCACAGCCAGAGCACGTACGTCACCTTGATGTCTTTGGTCGTCGTGTATGTAATAGTGATTGTAGATATGAACTATTTACCTTCTCTGGCCGGCGTTTGTTGAATGTAAAAAATCTTTGTACTTGTGCTGTAAGGTTTGCTATTCAAAGCTTTTGTGACATCTAAAAAAAAAGGGAGCTGACGTATGGAAGCTACTATATGTTTCTCTGGATTATATCCCTTGGCTTGGCATGATTAAGTTTCCAGTGATATATTGTGGCAAATATAATTTTGGGTTTCTCCTTTGGATTATCCCTTAGCTGTAAGGTTAGCTATTCAGACTTTATATTTTGGGTTGTGGCCTCAACAGATAACACATAAGACCGGGAGTGTAGAGAAATCAAGGCCTAGCGAAATCATTAAATTTGGAGGTTTTCACTATCTTTGCCATCTTATAATTCATAGATTTGTTACTGTGAATTATTTATGAATAAATTGGAATATATTATGAATGAATATACAATTAGAATTCCTACAGCTAGCTATTGAAGTAGCGTTGAAGTAGCGCGAGGCTCATTCAGCCCATGGGGCTCATCGTATTGAACGCCAAATACAGCCCAAAAGAAAGAGCCACGCGTGTGACAAACTACAAGCGTTAGAGCGATAAAGCGCATGAGGGAGAAGAAGAATGTTCACCGCATGGCGAACATTATTGGATGATATAGCAAATCAGCAGGGAGGCGCAGCACGTTCTCCTCCCCAGAGCTTGCAGTGGTGCAATTGCAAAGCGTTTCCTCCTGTCGTACGAGTAGCTAGTCGTGCAATCGAGCTGTCATGCGTTACTAATGTACTGTTTTCGAGGCTGAGCAACGAGTACTGAGGCAGTGAGGCACGCCAAACTAAACAATATACTCCTTGCTTATAGATAACATAATCAAGGACCAACACTTGGGGAGGCACATGCGCTCATCTGATCCAGTGTGAGTACATACTAAGGTACTGTAACGCATGACAGCTCCTCGGGTTTCATCAGCAGCTTGCTCTGCATGCATGGGCGTGGCCGTGTCAAGTTTTTTTTAATCTTTTTTTTCATATCAGATTAAAGAAGTTCATACGACACAAGTATTAACCGGTAAAATTAAGAGCTGAAGAGATTAAGGCCAGGTCGAAGGGTGTTCTACTAGCACCACGGCAACTGGCACTACGGGAAAATCGATATTTGCTGAGTGTCCTATAAAAACCACTCGGCAAAATATATACACTCGGCAAAGATGAATGTTTGCCGAGTGTTTTCCTAGACACTCGGTAAAACCTCATCTTTATTGAGTGTTAAGAAAAAACACTTGATAAACATAAGGGTTTGCCGAGACACTCGGTAAAATAATTTTTTTTTCACTTTTTGACCATCTTTTTTTTTCTAGTGCCCATAGACAATTAATGTTATACTATTGCCAAGTTAATATATTTTTTGATCTTTTTGCTATATTTATTTAATTTTTTTAATAATTGTATTTTCTCATGAATAATCAAATCTGAACTAGAAGTGTTTCGAATAGTGGAATAAAGTGAATAGAAAATTGATATTCATGTTAGTGAGTCCAATGTGAAGTTGTATCAAGGAAACGAAAGAAAAGCTTACAAAATTTGTACCTGAGATATCACCATTTATATGTGCTCGAATGTTATTTAAATTTTATAAAAAGAAAACAAAGTTAAAAAATTATGAGAATTATCATGAAATCATGATTTCATATGTAGATGTTGTGATAAAAAGTAGAGAAGATTTCGCAAAAGTTGTCAAGTACATTATGTACAAATCGGAGAATATCGAAACAATACACATAGAATTGAGAATGAGTTATGAAACTTAAAGTACATTTGAAAAGTCGAATTTAAATATGACTTCAAATATTTTTATATATGCAATAAATAATATAAATCATATCCTATTGAATTTTTGTTATTTTTTGAAACTATTTTATATTTCTATTTTTTTTTTGTAGAAAACAGAAAAATCTTAGCCGAATGCCAGTCCCGAGGCACTGGAAAACATATCATTGCCGAGTGTCTTATTAGGGCACTCGACAAAGGGTGTGTTTGTCGAGTACCAATCCTAGGGCACTCGGCAAACAGATCTGAGGGACTTAGCTGTTTTGACTCCCTCCGTCGCCTCTCTCTGCACGCCTCCCACTCTCTTCCTCCACTTCCAACCTGCACGCCGCCTGCCACCCTGCCCGAGTTCGTGCCCGTCGCCCGTGTCCGGCCCGAGCTCATGCCCGCCACTCGCCGCCCCCGCTTGGCCCCTGCCCCTGCTCCTGTGGCCTGAGGTCCTACCCGACGCCCACCACCCCCGCCTAGCCCCAGCGCGGCGGCGCCCGCTGCCCCTGCCCGGATCCAGCGCAGCGCCGAGAGACCGCCCCTGCCTGGCTCGAGCTCGTGCTCGCCGCCCGCCTCCGGCGCCCGCATGTCCTACCCGCAGCTCTCCGCTCGGGCAGCCAGGTCAACGCCCTCTCCGCGCTCCCCTCCACCTTCTCCTCCCACACCTCAGATCCGGGCGGGCTCGAGGGTAGCGAATCAGATCTAGGCGGGCCGATGGCAGGGTGGCCGACGCAGCGGCGTGGTGGGAGTGATGTAGCGGCAACGGCCTGGGAGCGGCGGTTCGCCGGTGGCCTGGGAGCGGCCGAGCCAGCTCCCTCTACGTGGTGTTGCGCGGCCTCGCGTGGGGGCGGCGGGCGCGGTGGCGCAGATCCAGATGGGCTCAGCGGTGTGGATCCAAGCGAGCTTGGCGGCCGGTGTGGATCCAGGCGGAGGGCATGACGGCGGACCCTAGGTGGTGTGGTGGCTCACGGCTGCGACCCCAACTGTCCGGCACGGCACATACACGGCGGCCTGGTGGTCCTGGTAATTTTTTTTTTCAAAAAATAGTTGTCAAGTGTCGATTTTTAAAACACTCGGTAAATATCACTTGCCGAGTACCCGAAAATCAACACTCGGCAAAGAGCCTTTTGCTGGGACCTCGTTTCCCGAGTGCAATTTGCCGTGTGTTTGCACTCGGCAAAGCCTTTGCTGAGTGCAAACAAGGCTTTGCCAAGTGCTTCTGGCACTCGGCAATCGAGGGGATTCCTGTAGTGTGGATGTGGATAAAGTTATATTTTTCCTCCGTTTTTCACTGATGAGCTTGGATGCCTTTCCTGCCCCTCCTTGATCCCACAGATCCAGTGATTCTTCTGGTGTGTGGTGTGTGTTGGTCTTGGGTTCCATGCATTGAATTCGGTCTAGACTTCAACACATCCTACCAAGACTCTCGGCTTCTCCACACCATTCTTTGCGCTATATGGCACTCACCCATCATACTCTCACTTGCGCACCTTTGATTGCAAATGCTACCCAAACCTATCGGCCACCGCACCCAACAAATTTTCTCCTCGCTCCACACTTTGTGTGTTCTATGAGTATCCTCCAGATCACAAAGGATATCGATGCTTAGACCTCACAGCGAACCACATCATCCTCTCTCACCATGTTGCGTTCGACGAACTCTCCTTTCCCTTTGCCGCACTCGGCTCGGCCCCTCCTTCATCTCACTTTGATTTCCTGGACCCTGATGATACTAACGTGCCACTCCCAATTGGCACCCCTTTTTTTTAGGTACCCCCGACGGTCCTCAAAAGCATGGTCGTGCTGTCCTACTTCACCGAAGGTCGTTGCTGGCACGGCCGCCAACTCAACAGGGGCACTCGTGTTGCCCACTGCTGCCCAAGACATATTGAGGTGCTCTTTTTGACCCAAATTGGCGGGATGCCATGATTGTCGAGTTCTCTGTATTACAGGCCAACCATACATGGGATCTTGTTCCTCCTCCTTCAGGTGTTAATATTGTTACAGAGAAGTGGGTCTTTCGACATAAACTACACCCAGATGGCTCGCTTGATCGGTATAAGGCTCGTTGGATTCTCCGCGATTTCACTTAGCAACCTGGAATCGACTTTGGTGAGACTTTTAGTCCTGTTTGTTAGCAAATAAGCCACGCCATCCATAGGGTAGAGGTGCACGAGTTCGTGCTCGTGTGTGCGTATGTGTTATGTGCGATGGCATGCACGTATGTGCTCGTGTTGGAGCGTAGCGTGCAGGTTGTGTTAGTGGTTAGGCAACGTGTGTGCGTGCACGTGTTGGTGTGTGTGGTCTAAGTCTGATCAAGCACGACGTGTTGCAGGGGTCGATGGATCAGACTTCGTTGGCGGCAGCAGCGGAGGAGCACGTCAAGGCGGTGGAGACCGGTTCTCACGGGAGTTCGTGGCTCAGAAACGTTGAGAAGGCCAGGTCACCAGGGAGGGCGCGTACGTGCGCGCCGAGTTCTCCAGTCGTTGCGTGGGCGCTGCGTTGCCAGGTGGCTATATAGGCCCATGTATTCTGTTTTCATAGTTGAGCCGAGAGGAATATAGTGCCAAGATACAGGCCGTAGCGGCAGCCGCGGCGTTCATCGCCGGCGGGGCGTTCGGTGCCCCGTGGCGGGCGTTCATCGCTCACCAAATCGAGTGTCTTATGTTCATTATGATTGTGTGTCGATCCTCGGTTCCAACGCTGTTATTAAGTCTGCCACTATTTATATTGTGTCCTTGGTTGCAGTTTTTCAGGATTGGCCTATTCATCAACTCTATATTAAGAATGTCTTTCTCCATGACACTCTCTCTGAGACAGTTTATTGTGCTCAACCGTCTGGATTCATCGACTCTTCCTATCCCGATCATGTCTATCAGCTCAACAAGTCCCTTTATGGTCTGTAACAGGCTTCTTATGTTTGGTACAGTCGGTTTACTATATTTATTCAGACTCTTGGCTTCACTAGTGCCCAGTTTGATACTTCCCTGTTTGTATATTGCCGTGGAGCAGACACAGTTTATCTCCTCCTCTATGTGGATGAAATTGTTCTTATAGCCTCCTCGAGCTCTTTACTACAGCGGATCATAGCCGTCCTCACATCGGAGTTTTCCATGAAGGATCTCAGACCACTACATCATTTTTTAGGGATGACAGTCAGCTGCAATGGTGTAGGCTTATTCCTTTCACAAAATAATAGCTCAGAGATTTTGGATCGGGTAGGGATCACAGATTGTAAGCCATGTACTATTCCAATTGATAGAAGCTCCAAGTTGTCTCTAGATGGCGCTCCAGTCGCTGACGCTACACAGTTTTGAGGTTTTGCTGGTGCTCTCCAATACCTAACCTTTATGCATCCAGATATTTCCTATGCGGTCCAACATATTTGCCTCTTTATGCATGACCTCATGAGCCTCACCATGCTTTGGTCAAATGTGTTCTTTGATATGTCAAGAGCACCCTTCACTATCACTACAACAAAACTAGCCTATAGCGGCGGTTAGAGATGCACTGTAGCAGCGGGCGGGCTAGCCCGCCGCTACGCAAACGCAGCTGAAAGAAGTGTTTATAGCGGCGGATTTCCTTAGAAGGAAACAAACCGCAGCTACCGCACAAATAGTAGCGGCGGGTGACAATGTCACCCGCCGCTATCTCGAACCAAAGAAAACGAAAAAAAGCCTGCGTCGAGCCCATCTAGGCCCGTTCGTGTCGCCGCACCCATGGGCCCCAACCACGCCGCGAAGAGGGCCACCACCGATAGAATCCTCCACGCGTGAGTCGCCGCCGATGACAATGCCCACGCGAGAGCCAGATCCGCCGCCTCCTACCCACGAGGACGCCGGATCCGCCGTCGCCCGGTCGCGGAGGGGCCGGATCCACCACTGCCGCCGCGGGAGGTGGAGGACGTGGAGGGCGGGCATCACCACGGGACGAGGAGGCCATAATCGAGGGAGCCGGATCCGCTACCGCCCGCCTGCGAGGGGGCCGGATTCATCGCCGCCCACCCGCGAGGAGGTCGGATCCGCCGCCTCCCGCTCGTGAGGGGCCGGATCCGCCGACTTCCACCCGCGAGGGAGCCAGATTCGCCGGAGCCACACCGCGATGGGCACCACGCACGGCCTCGCCCACCGCGCATAGATCCACTGAAGGAGGGGCCTGGAACATCGCGTCGTCGGGCCGCCGCGCCTGGATCCTCGTGCAGATCCGCCGGGCCACCACGCCTTGAACCTCACGCCGCCGGGCCACCGCGCCTGGATCCTCGCGCAGAGCCACCAGGCTGCCGCGCCGCCGCGCCTGGAGGGGGGCGGCGTTGGAGGGTGGAGGCGGAGGGTGGTGGCGCTGGAGGGTGCTCGTGCCTAATGCGGTCGGTGGAGTCCCCGTGGGGAGAGAGAAAGAGAGAGAGAGAATGATATGGGCAGCGGTGGTGGGTTGAGGGACACCCACCGACTAGGGTTTGCAGTTTATGTTGTGCTGACGGGTGATAGTGGGTTAAATGGGCCTTAAAAAATACATAGCGGTGGGTGGTTTACTGGGCCGCCACTAAAAAATATAATAGCAGCGGGTAGCAAATTGGACCGCCGCTAAAAATGGTTCTAATTTATAACGGCAGTTCATTTTAGGTTGCGCCGTTGGGCCATTTTGGCTGGCGCCGCTATTGGCCCATTTTATGATAGTGTATGGGCTTCAGACCCACCGATCTTCTTCCATTGATCTAGTGGCTTATTCTGACGCCGACTGGACGGGTTGTCTAGAGACTCGTCACTCCACCTTTGACTATGCAATATTTCTGGGCGACAACCTTGTTTTATTGTCCTCCAAGCGGCAGCCAACCATCTCCTGCTCTAGCGCCGAAGCAGAGTATCAAGCGGTCGCCAATACCGTCACCGAGACCACATGGCTGCGTCAGTTGTTGGGTGAACTCTTTATCCTTGTTCATCAAGCCACAAATGGTTTATTATTGTGACAACTCAGCACGATATCTCTCTCAACCAACCCCGTGCAACATCAACACACAAAGCACATTGAGATTGACTTACATTTTGTTCATGACAAGGTATTTGCCGGGTTCTGTTCGTGTTCTACACGTCCCGATTACATCTCAGCATGTCGACATCTTCGTCCGTGCTAGTGGTTAGAGTGTTAGGTCTTGGCCTTAGAGCTCACGTGTAAAGGCCCATGCACGTCCAGCCTTGCTGTGACGCTAGGGTTTGCCTAGCCGGCTCCCCTTCTATTTGTACTTATGTTTGATGATTGGTATAATTATTGCATGTTTTGTCCAATCTAATCTACGCTTTCACACACCAGTGATCAAGAGAGCAACGGATTCCCGATTCAAGAGCGTCACCACCAGAGGAGCACCCACACTGTGCTAATGGTCCTCCCTGTCATCTGCAACGTGAAATGCTGGTACTCCCTCCGTCCAAGATAGCATTCATAGAATCCCAATACAAAATAAGGATATGATGAGAAGACTATCATACTCCTATTTTTATCATATAAAAAGTTTCTCTCTCATCCAACTATACCTCATTTATTGTGTTCATACACCTCATTTATTACGTTCACACTCTATAAATGCTTATATTGTTGAACAAACACAAATATTTAGAAATGGTTATATTGTTGGATAGAGGTAGTATATAGCTGGAGTGCTGGTCTGCTGGAGCTAGCAAACCGAGAAAGACTGCTGGTGCGGGGAGGAGAACGGGACGAGCTCACCTTGGCTCTGTGTGGCTCCGATGGATGACGGACGTACTGGCAGTGGCGGGGTTCGGCATGAACGGTGGCTGCTCCCCACGGCGTGGGCTCGGCCTCCCGGCGGCATGCATCATGCGACTGCAGCAACGAGAGTTGCAGTGAGTAGCGCCCTACTGGCTAGGTGCTGGTGGCGTGGCGCTAGGCGCTCGCTCTCGGCCCTGGCTCAGGTCTCAGGCTCGATTTATAGGCGTGTGGTCGGCGGGAGACAGAGAGGGACAGCCGATATCGTGGCCACAGTGCCACGGAGGCGTCGGTGGCAGAGTCTGTGCACGACGCGGCGAGTGCAGTGCTTGGCTGCGGAGCACTGTGAGCGACGTGGTTTTGACAGCGCTGGACCTGGACTGGATGTATGACCAGAATTTGTACCCACGTAAGTCACGCTGAGGTGTGGACAGCGACACATACTATTGCCTCACTGTGTCTCCCTTTGTCTACCATGTATTTAATTACAAACTTTCCCAAATTGTTTCTTATACTGCTTTAGCTGGCATCGTATATATTATACGCATGTCTTGTTTTCCTTGTTTGTATATATTGCACAAATCTGCTTAATTTTAAACCATGTTTTACTTCCCACAACTCCCTTGAACAATCCACTTTGTCTAATTTACTCCCTAACAAAATCTTGGTTTAATTTACTCTCTCAAATAATTCAAGTTGGCGCAATTTACTCCCTGTTATAATTGTTTTTTTTTGTTTCTCTTTGTACACTTTAAATTTGATGCTCAAATTTTGCACTATGAAAGATTATAACAATCACTACATAAAAAGTATATTTTTCTATTTTTTATAAATATTTTCTATATAATTTTAGAGCTCCATAGTTAAGGTAGTATTAGATATTATTAAACTATATAACATATGCACAAAATATACTTTATATTTTTTAACATAATGTTCTATAAAAATTATCATTGTGCAAAATTTAAGCACTATATTCACATTGTACAAATAGAAGTAAAAAAGACAAATTACATCAGGGAGTAAATTGCACCGATATATATATATATATATATATATATATATATATATATATATATATATATATATATATATATATATATATATATATATATATATATATATATATATATATATATATATATATATATATATGCAGCCTTTTTCTTATTCCCAGGAGTAGCTACTCCCACATATATATCTCACAATTTAGAGAGTATCACTACATATTTGAGGTTTGTAAATTAAGTATGTAGTCATACTAGAGGGTATGTGGACACACTCACTTTTTTTTATTGAGATACATGAAGTATGGAGACATACTCACTTTTATATAGTAGTAAATACGATATATGTTCATATGCTTATAACTTAAAGACCCTTTCAAAAATTTTATAGTTATCACTCTCAAAAATCTTATTTTACGTATGTATACATACTCAAAATGATAAATGAACACATACCCAAGATGGATTTTTCAACATGGGAGTAGAATGGATTTTCCCTATATATATATATATATAGTTGGGATACATGAAGTATGACGACATACTCTCTTTTATATAGCAGTAAATATGATATATGTTCATATGGTTATAACTAGAAGACCATTCAAAAAAAATTTATGGTTATCACTCTAAAAAATCTTGTTTCAAGTATATGTTCATACTCAAAATGATAAATGGGCATGAACACATACCTAAGGTGGATTTTTCAACGTACTCTCTTTTATATAGCAGTAAATGTGATATATGTTCATATGGTTATAACTAGAAGACCATTCAAAAAAATTTATGGTTATCACTCTCAAAAATCTTGTTTTAAGTATATGTTCATACTCAAAATGATAAATGGGTATGAACACATATCCAATGTGGATTTTTCAACGTGAGAATAACTACACTTGAGAGTAGAATGGATTTTTCCTATATATATATATATATATATATATATAGTCATGATTTTGTGCTTAAGATTGTTGCTATGGCCTATGGATGAATGCTATCATCTGAGTCAAAGTATCTAACTGTAGAGACCATGCTTTGACAAGTCAACTAGCCAACTGTAGAGATCGTGTTCTCACACAATCGAAGCATACAACTCGATCGGGGGAAATAGTCTTGCACCCTTTAATTCATGGATATTTTTGAGATACTAATGGTATGAACTACATCAACATTTACAGCAGAGAAAGCAGACACGCACAGTACAACACAAACGTTAAAGCCTCAGCGTGGTTGTGTGCTACTTGCATATCATCCGATCACATCCTTGAACATTTTTGAAACACAGATTGACTTACGTGCACGTCTAACATTTGCAGTTTCAGGGAATCAGGGAGTACATGAAGTGTGAAATGAATTAGCGGATGAGGAAGCAGACGAGGTGACCACCAGCGGGGGTTGTGTGTTGCTTATCACGATCTGCTCCACTGCCACGCGCACGGCGGCCGAGGGGTCGTCCGGCGGAAACCTGCCGTCGTACACGACCTTGAGGTATCCATCGTCGCCTGCGGCGGAGACGACCACTGCGCTGAGCGTGAACTCCCGGACGAGCCCCGAGCCTACGGAGGGCGCGGTCACCGGCGTGCGGACGAGCACCCGCGCGCCAATGGACGTCGTCGTCATGGCGGCGATGCTTCCGTCCGACGCCGATGCGGAGGCAGCTGATGACGTAGGACCTGATGAAGGCGTCGGCGGCGCATGGATCTCCTCCTCCGCTGCAGGTGGCGTGGTGGTACTGGCTCGGCACTTGCGGCCATGGGCAATGGCGTCGCCGCCGTCGTCTGTTGCTGGAAGACGATGGAACACAAGCTCCAGCAGAGCGGACCTGGCCGCGGCGGCAGCCAGCTTAAACCTGCGCATGGCTGCGGACGGCGGCACCGTCATGGTGGGCATGGTACGGTGTGAGTGTGACTCTCGGTAGACGAGAAGGAGGTTGAGCTACGAAACTGTACAGTGCAGACACGCTACTAGCACGCTGACTCGCTGAGACTGCATTATTTGTGCAGCGCGGCTTCCCCCACTTACACTTTATAGCCGGTCTGGTTCTCTGTGGAGCGACACAGGACGGATTGGAACGTGGAACAGGAGGTGCTCCGCGGCGTTTATACCGTCGATTCACATGATTTTTAGTTGTACAGTTGTAACGGCTCCGCAACAGACCCGTTGTTATAATATCTTTTAGCCCGCCGTAATAGACCTTTTTATAGTAGTTAATGCGGAAAGCCGGTGTCCAAGGGGATCTGCCGGAAGCTCAAATGGATTGGTTGTTCTTGGAAGCCGCGCAGAGAGGAGCGGAGATGATTGGGCTTTCGTCCTTCCGTACTTCTTTTCATGGCTGACAATCCACGCAGAAATTTGGCTGTCTAGTGCAGCCCTGCTCACACAAGAGAACCCAGCATTGCCTCAAAAAAGAAAAAAAAAAAGGAACCCAGCAGCGAGCTGCTAGCAGCGGGACTGACGCGTGGATAGCAAGCACGTATGTACAACCCTTTTGTGCATGACTGTTAGGCCCTGTAGAATTTTGCTTAGGTGTACCATGTCCATTTGTTTGGTGTTCCTTAGATATCTAAGGAGTACGAGGTTAAAAAGAATCCCGGCATTTTATTTGACCAGACGAGACAAATATACTTCTTTGTCAAATCAGCAAACAGTTCAAATTGTTGTAGAAAAATGAAACAAAAAAATATCTTAATGTTCGCTAGAAGGAGGGCTTGAACCTCCGACCTTGTGGTTAACAGCCACACGCTCTAACCAACTGAGCTATTCCAGCACTTGTTGACCAGCTCGTTCATTGTCTATACTAGAACAAGTTATCTCTTCATAACACCAACATAAGCAACTCAGAATTTCCTCGTGGTGTACAAAGAAATTGAGTTACGGCTGAAAGGTGTGAAAGTAGGACGAAAATGTTTATTCAAACCGAGCAAAACCCTGGTGGCACAAAAAAAAAAACATCCTCATGTGAAGCTGCTCTTGAAGAAATGTTAGCGAAATTGATATGTTGGACTGTTAGATACCGTGTTTCTTCCAAAAATGATACCACATGATTAGACACTAGCCCCTGTTTCTTCCAATTAATTCCTTTGATCATTGCCATTACCCTTTTTCCTAAATGTCGTAAGCACTGCATCGTAAACATTTTTCTGCTCCTGATCGTCACCATCATACACTCCCCACAGAACATTTGTGGCGAGACGATTGGAGGTCTGCCCACGTAGACTCCACTCACTACGGGAAAACCGTTGTTTACGAGTGTCTATTTTTTTATGAGTGTAAAATATCGGGCACTCGGTAAATAAGTACATTTGCCGAGTGCCTAGAGGAAGACACTCAGTAAAAATAAAGCACACGGCAAACAAAGCCTTTGTCGAATAGCATCGTCGTAAACACTTGACAAACAAATAGGCACTCGACAAAACTTTATTTTTGCCGAGTGTCCATCATCGTAATACTCGGTAAATCCGACATCCGTCAAATTTGGGTCAGCCGTTAGTTATTTGCCGAGTGTGTGGAGATGCCACTCGGCAAAACCTTTGTCTTTGCCGAGTGCCTACAAGTGGCACTTGGCAAAGAGTTATTTTTTTTCATTTCTTGACTCGATTTTTTTTGGAGCCCACAGATAGTTCAAGGTAATTGATGTTTCGAGATGTTATTTTTGGAACCCACAGATAGTTTAAGGCACACTAGACACGGCTAGTACCCCATGCTCTCCGAGATTCAAGCACGGACCACGAGCAGTGGCCCATCCATACGGACACCACCGACCCCTTCGGCTGGCCTCCAGGTATATAAATCTGCTTTATTCATCATTCTGTCATTCTACATATTTAGATTGAAAGTGCCTAGGGGGGGGGGGGGGGAAGGGTTGAATAGACAATTATCCCTAAAATTTACTTAATAATAATAGTTAAATACGTAGTGTCGGACTTGTCTGACGATTGTGGGGAAAGTCCGATGACTTGTCCGATGACACAAGATAGAAAAGTAGATTGGCCGGATAAATATTAAAACTAGTGTAAGACAAGCTAGGAACAAGTAAATACAAGCAAAGGGAAGCTATAAAAATAAGGAGAGCAACTAGCAAGCAACCTACACAAGTTGATTTAAGAAATACGAAGCAAACCCTAAATAGCAAGTTTATGAGCAAGAACAAGTAAATAAAAGACACGTAATTAAAAGCATAAGTAAGACACAAGATTTGCTCACCGAAGTTCAGCTCCACAAAAAAGCCTACGTCTCCGTTGAGGGATCCACAAAGGACTGGGTCTCTTTCAACCCTAACCTCTCTAACTGACCACAAAGATCAAACTTGGTTTTGCACTAGAAACTCCACAAAGGAGGGGTCAATACAAACTTCCCGAGGCGTCAACACACAAGTTGGGAGCTCTACGGGCACCTCTAACCGTCTAGGGGATGAATCCCCAAGAGTAACAAACACAATGGTCGTTGACGGTGAGGATGAACCAAGTGCTCAAGAGGATGAAAGCTTGGAGTCGATGGAGCACTTCAATCTTCTCTCAATCCCTTCACAAATCAAGAGTGGAAGTAAGGGAGGAGAGTTGGGAAGAGCAAAGTAAGCTTGAGAGTGTTTTTTGAGTGGAATGAGTGACCAACCAGCCAAAGGGCGAAGAGGGGTTCTATTTATAGCCCAATGGGGAAAAGAGTCGTTGGAGATCCAATTTCTGAGATCTGTGTCGGAGAAGTCCGATGGTCATCAGACATATTCGATGAATCAAGGGCGCAGAAACTGGAATCCGACAAGCTTGTCCGATGCCTCGGATAAGATGACCATCGGACAAGTCCGATGGCCATCGGACATGTCCGACGGCACAGGAGGGGCAGAGGAACTAGAATCCGATGGACTTGTCCGATGGCTCGGACAAGTCCGATGAAAATAGGGTGGCAGGGGAACTGTACTTCGATGAAAGTGTCCGATGCGTCAGACTTCCCTCTGGTCGTCGGACAAGTCCGATGACCGTCGGACATGTCCGACGACCCAGAGTGGCAAAGGTACTGGAGTCCGATGGACTTGTCCGATGGGTCGGACAAGTTCGATGATTTTGCCCTGGAAATTTTTGTATGGCCTGGAAAGGGGAATTTTACACTTAGTTTACCTCCGTTTCATACTTTTGTGTCCCTCTTGATAGTACGGCTTTTCCTATACTTAAGATTTAAAATAAAACTCTATGAACTTCATTTTTGAGCATATTTTGAATTTCATCTTTAAGCACTTTGCCATCTTCTTTTCTCCCTTTTTGTTTGTATGCATTTAATCATCAAACTTTATACCATAATCTACTCATATGCTCATTAAAAGATTAGTCTGTTCTTAATTATATTGACGCCAATCACCAAAATAAAATTAGGGGCCTAAATACACCTTTATAGATAAATGTCTATAGGTTAACACTTGCTCCACCATTTATAGGCCCATCTAGCAGAGGAGAGGAGGGCCCGACAAGAGCTAGAGGCGAGTCATGCACGGGACAGGAGGGCCCGGGAGGAGCTTGAGACGACGGTCGCGAGACAACAGGAAACGCTGTCGTAATTCCTCGCCTACATGCAAGGTCTCTCTCAGCAAGTGGGACACGCTCCACCACTTATTCCTCTACCGTAGGTTCCTGTCTTTGCTCCACCGTTTTCTGGACCGTCTGAGTCTCCTGTGAGTATCTTGATAACCTCATAATTTCTTTGTACTCTGTTCTTTGTTTTAGATTGTTACTTATACAACACTAGACAAATTAGACAACCATAAATATGTTAGAAAATATAGAAGTTAATAATTTGTCGCTTATAAATACTTACAGAATCTACCTTCCTCGGTGGAGGTGTCAAAAAATCAGCCTGGAAATGAAGAAGAGTTAGCTGTAGGGATCGCTCGCAGGCTCTTCGGATCACACGGACCAGAGTCTTAGTCACTTGTCATATATTTGTACTTGTCATTGTATGAACTTATGTATTTAAGTACTTGTTTACTTGTGAACTTATAAACTTGGAGACTACAACTTTGAACCTTTTCATGCTTATTTAAGGACTTGAGTTCGTGTTTTCATATCTATGATATGTCTGTGATGTTATTTGAGATATATGTCTGTGATGATATTGAGATTTATGCACGTGATGTATATTATGTGAAAATGTGATTTTTTTTTACTGTGGGGACAAGAAAAAACAAAGTAAAAAAGATACTGGAAAAAGGGTTTGCCGAGTGCCGATACCAAGGCACTCGGCAAAACATAGGCATGTTTGCCGAGTGCCTGCTCAAGGCACTCGGCAAACCATCGGCACCTTTGCCGAGTGTCTGGGCAAGGCACTCGGCAAAGGTGCGGGTTTGTCGAGTGCCTTGCGCAGGCACTCGGCAAACGTGGACAAGTTGTCGAGTGCCCGTTAGCGCGACACTCGGTGAAGCCCGAGACCTTTGCCGAGTGCTTAGTCCAAGAGGCACTCGGTAAAAGGTTCGTCACCCGTTTCGTTCCGTCAAGTGTCTTTTTTTTGCCGAGCGCGCAGCTAGCACTCGGCAAAATATTGTCCGATTTTTCACACTCGACAAACACCACTGTGCCGTGAGATTTGCCGCCAAGCGCTCTTTGCTGAGGGCTTTTCCTCCTTTGCCAAATGCCCAAGGCACTCGGCAAACGCTCTGTTTCCGTAGTGAGTACTCTGATTATCATTATTTGTTTTTGTTTGTATATATATGTTTAAACCTCAAATATGTATGAGAATTATAATATATTTTAAGATAAATTATAATAATATAATAGTATCTCAACAAAGTGAAAAAAATAGACTTCGGCGAATATCTATGTGTAATTTTATTATGCCTCAGGTGTGTCTGAAGTTTCCGGTGTAATACTTTCGAACTGTGTTACAAACGGTTCAAACCAACCAGCGGCAATACATGCGCCGCGAGCACCGGCGGAGCCAAGCAGCTAGCAGCCAGAGCACGGCGGCTCGCGCGGCCAGAACGGTGCACAAGCCTGCCGTCTCGTCCTCTTTCTCCAGGCGTGAGGTGAGCTCTCTCCCCAATCCTCTGATTCTTCTCCTTCCTTCTGTAGTTGACATTTAAGCTGGATGCAGTGTGGATGGGTCGATCCCTTCGCGAGGGGCGTGGGTGCGAACGGGTGATAAGGAGATTTCATCTCTCGGGAGGAGGGGGGGGGGGTGTCTCTCCGCGGCTGCCCAACCTCGCAGGCTGGTCCTTTTGTCCAGTCTGCCTCTGAGTGCAGTGCTGTCTAAGTTCCCTGCAACTACAAATGAGAATATAGGGAGGAGTAGAAGAACGAGTTAAAAGAATTTTTTTGGGGACCATTTAAGTTCTTTTTTCATCATGGATACATTAACATTATATTTACAAAACTTTGTCGAACAATATTTAATTCACAAACTTCGATGTTATAAACTAGTAAAAATTTGGGTAGGTACCCAAACTTTCCCCTATGTAGTAGCACAACAAAATATCCTTATTTTCCTTTCCATAATGTATTTTTGTACCTAGAAATGTGATTCTTACTAGAAATCCAAATACCATAGAGACATGTTATTTGATCTGCCAAATAGATTTGCAATTCATGATGAGCCCATTGCCTGATTGTATAAAGTGTATAATTTCTAATAAGGACTGGCAGAATAGTTAGAATATTTCACTGCAGAATTTTCATGATCCACGTTCGATCTCAAGAACTTCAATTTTTCTTTATTGGGTGCAGATGATAGACATGATGTCTGCAGTTGAAGAGCTTAGTGGGCTAACTACAAAATAACTTAGTGAGATGCTGAGAGCCTGAGAGAGTCAGATAACATTGTTTTACAGTCCAAGGCATAAGATGGAGGTTCAAAGCAGGTACCCTTTGTTCAATGTTTACATATGTTGCAATGCTTTTTTTTTTTGGCTGACATGTATTCATTGTAGGTGGACATGGAAAAACGTGTGTCCTCACTTCCTCTTCATCTCCTTGCTGTATCCTTGGAGCTTGAACAAGGCTCAGATTTGACATATGTGCTTCGTGGCATGCACTTTTTGCATAGTTTGTCTGAAGTAGCAACTCGCCATACTAGACTGGAGCAGGTTACTTCTTTCATTATTTTGCACTAGTTTCACATAATACACCGTTCTTATCTTTTAGTTTTCTTTCTTGTTTATTACGTTCTTTGAGAAGTTTGCTATATCCTTAGCCTGTGAATCACATCACAGGATTTTGCTGTCATATGTTTGGTCCTGTTTGGATTCGTTTATAATCGGATTATAGGTCGAAATAAGCAAAAATCCGCGCCAAACGCCCAGCTTATAATCGGCTTACGAGACAAGCAAGAGGTGCCCAAAAGCAAAGTTTTATCTAGCACCCCGCTTTTTCCCATCGGCAGCCCGAACCGTCCAGCGAGGAAAATCACTTCACTTTTCCACCCCCTGCCCCTCTCCCGCACCCGACTCCTGGCCGTCTCCAGCACCCGCCCAGGCAGCGCCCGCCCGACACCCAGGCCGCAAGAACGCCGACGCCGCCCCCTCTGCTGGCCCAAGCGTCACCGCCCCTCCCTGTCCTGGCCCCCCTCCATCCTTCCTTCTTCCGCTCGCCTGGTAGCCACCCCCTCACCTCGCGCGCAGGCAGGGAGCCCAAATGGAGGTTGTCGCTCCGTGAAGAACGAAGATCTTTGCCGGTGCTGCTCCTTGACGAGGACGCCGGTGATCCGTGTGGAGGACGCCGCCTGATCTTTGCTGGTGCTGCTCCCTCCCCAGATCCACGCACAGGTTGTGCCCTCCTCTTCCTTCGTCAGATCCGCGCGGTACAGGTAAGGGACCTGCGATTTCTCTATTTTTTTTTTGCAAAATCGTTGTGTTCCTCATTAGAAAATAGTAGTGTACTCAAATTTGTTGGATGGATGATACTGAATAGGCCAACTGAACTGTTAGTTTGTAGCTTCATTTTATTCCTAATGAACTGACATATTTTAGATGGAGAAGCCAACAAAAGTTGTGGCAAAGTGGGATCCTTTTGCTGCCAAGATTTTTAATGACATTTGTGTTGAAGAAGTCCTTGCTCATAACCGACCGCAACATTGCTTGAATGGTGCGGGATATGCCAATCTTGTTAGAAAATTTTATGAACGTACCAAGAGGCCATACAATGAAGGACAAATGAAGAACCGGTGGGATATTTTAAAGAAAAAATATACTCAATGGAAGACTTAGAATTTGAGATCCACCGGATTGGGGAGAGATCCTTCTACTGGTTGTATTGTAGCTGATAATGATTGGTGGGAGGAGCAGAATGCGGTGAGCAAGTTCTCAATTTTTTGGACAGCTCCAATGTCTCACAAAATTGTCTATTATCAGTTTTTTCTCCTTATAGGCTATGCCGGGATGTATATGTTTCAGAGATGCACCACTTGAGCATGAGGATCAAATGCGGATCATGTTTGAAGCTGTCATTGTTACAAATGAGACTTCCTATGTTCCTACAAGAGGTGCCAATAATGTTCAAAATCTGAGTAGTGATGCAGAGGGTGATGGTAATGGAGAGATTGGTGCCACACCTCACATTCCAGCTAGTACAGATGGCAACCTGAAAAGGCCAGCTCCATTGTCCCTCAAAGGAAAGAAGAAGAAGACATTTAGAGACCAATGCATGAAGCGGTTAGTGGATGCATATGAGATGAAAGCTCAAAGTAGTAAACATTCAGCTACTTCTCAGGTTGTGGATCATGTTAGAGATGATGTTGGATCAAGTCATCAATGATGGGGCTCAAGAAGGCAGTGATGAACACTTCTATGCCACACAACTTCTTCAAAAAAAAAAAAGAACCGTGACGTGTTCATTACATTGAAGACACCAAATGGGAGGCTGAATTGGTTGAGGAGGGCTTGGGAAGTTAGAAAGAAGCACTAGGTGTCATTAGCAGTGCTGAATTTGTTTGCCTACTTTTTTTTTTCATATGTACCATTTGCTTGCTACTCTGTACCATTTGCTTGCTACTCTGTATAATTTGCTTGCTACTCTAAGACATGTATAAAATTTGCGAGTTGTGCTAATTAGTGGTTTTTGGGCAGGCTTCCTTTTTTTGATGAGTTCCTCTAGTGAATCTGATGGCAGCAGTGACAGTGAGTCTGTACAAAACATGGATGTTTTCGAATCTGATGATGATGATGATGATTACATGGTGGCATTCCTTGGTCTTGAATGGATGCGGTCCCATGGCGCAAAGAAGAAGGAAATTCCTACTACAATTCCTCAAATGTCAGGAATCCAGTGGGTTGAGTTAACTTTAAATGATCCAGATGACTATTATGACATGTTTAGAATGACAAGGTCATTTTTCTACCAACTACATGACACCTTGGTACAACATTATGGATTGAAAGCAAGTAGAAAAATGTGTACCAAGGAAGCACTAGGAATGTTTCTTTGGGCTTGTGGTGCACCACAATCTTTTAGGCAATTGAAGAGTAAGTTTCACCGGTCATTAGAAACTATTAGTAGGAAGTTTGAGGAGGTTCTTGATGCTATCATGAGATTGGCTTTTCACTTTTTAAGGCCTAAAATCCTCATTTTTCCACTATTCATCCTAAGCTTCAAGAAGCAAGATTTTGGCCTCATTTCAAAGATTGCATAGGTGCAATAGATGGTTCTCATATACCAGTGACTGTGCCATTAAGTGAACAACCGAAATACATTGGACGCCATGGCTATCCTTCACAAAATATCATGGCAGTGTGTGACTTTGTAGTCACTGGTTGGCCTGGTTCTGTTCATGACACTCGTATCTTATTGGATACACAATTGACTTACAAACAACAATTTCCACGGCCTCCGAATGGTATAATGAAGTTATATTGTTTATTTCTCTGTTTATTTGTCAAATATAAACTTATGGTACAAAGGTTTCTTATACTGTGGGCAGGAAAATATTATCTTGTGGACTCTGGATATCCTAACAAAAAAGGCTTTCTTGCACCATACAAGGGTCAAAGGTACCATGTTACAGAATGGCAGAATGGTCACCAACCGGTTGGATTCAAAGAAGTTTTCAATCAAGCTCACTCAAGCCTTAGAAATGTGATCGAGCGGTCATTTGGAGTTCTAAAGATGAAGTGGCGCATTCTCTTGAACTTGCCTAGTTACCCAATTGAGAAGCAATCAAAAATTATTGTTGCTTGTATGGCAATTCGCAATTTTATTAAGGATCATGACTCCAATGACTTGCATTTTCATTCAGAGATCCCAGATGAAGAGGAAGAATCAACTCCTATCTATAATGAGACTCCTTCAGGAGATGACTTTGATATGACCGCCTTCCGTGATGCTATTGCTTCGGCCATGGTGTCGTGATGTAATCATAATGCAATGTAATTCCTTTAGTGTCTAATTGTATTTTGGACAAAAGGCATTTCGGTAAACTTGTGACCTGAATATGCACTAGAAAATATTACTGACATTTTATTCCTATTTAACCAAATTTATTATTTATTATTAGTATTTATTTCTGCTCGAATCCAGAAAAAATAAGATAGTCTCAACACAGGGTCATTGTAATCATTTTACCACTCAGGACAGAGAATCCTATGAAAATAATCAGGATTGCCAAACGCCCAGCTTATTCAAATAGTGGATTCTCTAGACCGCGGCTTATCAGACAATCACACTTCTCAGATAAGTGAGTATCAGAAAAGCGAATCCAAACAGGGCCTTTGTTTCCTTAAAGTATAAGCTGAATTAATTCTAGTTATTTGCTCCAAGCCAGTTTGTAATGCAGTGGAGTTCTTTTTATCATCTCTAGTTATATGGTTCAGTCAGTATCAGTTTGCTATATTGTTGTTGTTTTCACCAAATGATGAGCACTTAGTCTGAGGCATATTTATTTTCTTGCAGCTTCTTCTGGATGATGTAAAATTATCTGAACAAGTTATGGACCTGATATTCTTCCTACTTACTATTCTTGCACAGAAGAAGAAGGTTTCAACGAGTTCAAACAAAATGTTTATTCAGTCCTATGTGCTAATCCCCTTTAGATCATCATTTGACACTAATGCTGGTAACAGTATTGTTTTTAATTAGGAAAATCATGTTGGCGCTGCTCCACTTGTACATGCATCACTTGTAGCAGCAAGTCTTCAACTGTTGACAAGTTACTTTTCTTCCCAGTGGCATAAACTTGTCCATATTCTGCTTGCACATCCAAAGGTTAACATATGTTTGTTTGTCATAGTTCAATTGTTTGTACTGTGTTTTGCTTGTCTCTAGAACATTTGGCCACCCTCTTCTTTCTGAAGCAAAATTGATTTTGTCCTCCAAGTTAGTTTTCTGTTATTTTGGTTCTTGACATCTGTAGTATGATCAAGTATTATTGTTGATGTTCCATTCGAAACTAATTTCTACTATTCTTGTGTGATGATTTTTGGTTCAGTCAGATTAGCAATGCTTTTAGAATTTGCTTTTTTTTGGCTGGGCTATATCACATAGCATTATAGATGGCATTTAACTGTTTATTTGAATTATAATAAATGCTATTCTTTTTTGCTGGGTATTGCCCAATATATGTTGTTTATGTTCAGTGTACTGGTTAGAATGTGCTTATTCTTGCGTTTATATTGTTCTGAAAAATTCTGTAAAGAAAGACTATTTGCGTACTTTTGTCTTTTTATGGCACGTTGTGCTCTTCCTGATTTAGAGATGCATTCTTTGTAGTTGCATGCTATTCAGCATTCAGTTTATCCATCTTTATGCTGACGTTTACATGTTCAGGTTGACATCTTTATGGATCTGGCCTTTGATAGCTTGCATGAAGATGTGAGGCTGTTGAGTCTGAGTCTATCATCAATGGGCTTTGGTACCTTGCATGCTGGTCTGTTGGAATGTCGACTCACTCACTTCATCTGCCAACAGTGTGAAGCAACATTGCAGTTTCTTTTGTTCCTGAGCCATCAGAAGTTGTTTTGAGATCGTATTTTAAGAAACAAGATCTTGCCTATCCTTTGAGGTGTCATTTCTTTATTGCCGAGAAAACAAGAATATTTAATGTGTTCCTTTATAACTTAGGAAGAGATCAGTAGTTGTTATTGCTTATTAATTTCATGATGTTGACTATGATTTTGTCCTCTGTATCAGTGATATTGTAGTTTACATGTCTCACGGTATTGCTAGTTCTTTCTGTGCTTGGAAGTTGCATGAAATAGGTTAATAGGAAACTGACTTATCTAGAATGTGAAACCATATGTACATCTTTTTGGCACATACTGTTTCTGCACTTATGTCGAGACAAAAAATAAACCCAAACCTCTGTAATTGGATACTGCACAATGTTACATATGTAATGCCCCTGGAAGCTGACATCTTGAAATTCAACTAACTGCAGGAACTCTCTAGAAATGGAGACCTATTATCACATTTACGCACTTTGTTAAAATTAACTGTTCCTGAATGTTTGAAGGAATCAACAGATATTGTTGCCTTCATTTCCAGACTGAAGGCAAAGGTTCTTTCTATTGTAAGTAACTCATGGCACATGATGTGCTTATTCAAGTAGAGTACTGCATACTCAGTTTTTATTTTATTAATTAAATTCTTAATACAACACAATTTTCTAGCTGTTGCAACTTTGTGAAGCTGAAAGTCTCTTACCTTGATGAAGTTGCCACTTCCCCCAACAGCATGCAACTGGGGCATACCTTGGCTCTAGAGGTTAGTTCCCATATGTCCCAGAAAAATATCATTCTGATTCTACTGTTACTGGGAATTAGAATCAATTACTCAAAAAATTAGTATGCATGATTATTTCAGGTTCTCGATTTACTAAAACTTAATGCTGATTCTCATGATAAGAGTTACCTCATGGGCACTGTACTTACCAGTGCACTGCATCTTGTTGATGTGTTTTCTGCTGATTCAAACTTCAGATCTTCCTTTATGACAAACACTCTAAGATTTTTGCTGAGTGACTTCTTTTATTCCCTTTGCAGGTCTTGCTTTTTCGTTAGCAACTGAATGGACTGTTTTTTAAGCCAAGAATCCAAGATAATAAATTCTTTTTTTCTGTTCATCTCTTTTTACAGGTTCCCTTTTTGACCAGATTCTAGCAGTTCCTCATGATGAGTTCATTTCATGTTGGTGCTCTGTCAATCTAGCAGCCATTGAGGAAGATGCTAATTTAGATTATGACCCATCCAGTGCAGCTGAGGTGGCACTATTACTTTCTGATATACTGAAGCTAAGGCTAACTATTCATGCCATTTTCACCCTGGCAGCATTCCTTCTATAGTATATGCACAGACAAGAACATCATATGTTGTGAAGATAATTGCAAATTTGCATGTTTTTGTTCCGAACATTTGCGAAGGTCAAACAATTCTACTTGTTATGAATAATTGTACTATTTTGAGAATGTTAAAGAAATTTCTGTTCTCATGTGCACAGAGCAAGAAAGAGACCTTTTTTTTCTTCTGAAATTTCAAAAGTACCTAGCGTCAGAGGACCCTAAACCATCAGTGGACCACCAAGCATCTGCTGATCTTAAGGCCACTACAGTCTGTAGAAACTTAGGTAAAGATAGCTCCTATTTTGATCATATATTAGGTTTAATTATACTGCATGTTTAACCTTTTCTCTTTTGATTTTGCAGGATCTTTGTCTGATTATGCTACATCATTGATTCCTAACTTATTAAATGAAGAAGACGTGCAATTACTAAGGTGCTTAAAGTTATGTTCTAGGTTTTCACTATGTATGATTATGCATTTTTTGTATGCCTTAATTTATTGTTCAGGATTTGAATTAGTTTAATTTCCCTTTTGGCAGCGATTTTTCTAGAAAGCTGCAATCATTATGTAAATCACAAGTTGAACAGGAAGTCATTCCGGTTTATTTTAACACAGAATGAGTTCAGAGAGCCATCAACAATACTAAAGCATTGAATTTTGTTTGCTTATGATTGTTGATTACGTGGATTCTTGCATTCAGTGGTATTTATAGCTGTCAGATCCTTTCGTCAATGTCTGTTCTACTGATGGATGTCCTCATCATTGGACATTTCAGGTGGTCCAAAATTTTACTTCATCAGAAATGAAGGAAGTGGTGCACCTTGTGCAGCAGCCCTTGCCAACACAGGCAAACGCTCATGACTCTGGTATGAATAGCCTTTCAAAGGTGAATACATATAGTTGACTATATCAGCAAAACTTACTAGCCATTGGCTTTATATTGCACTGGTCTCTGATCAGAGGTTGATGCCAAAAGGTTGAGCAGAGTATGGAAGTGTCTACACCAACACCCTTGATAAAGCAAGAGGCAATTCCAAAAGATGAGACTCCAAAAAATGGTGCTGCTAGGAATGGTGGTCTTCTGCAGAATGCAGTTGGTCAAGACCTAGTCCATCTTGGTGTTGCGAGAACAAGTGCAGGCTAGGTGGCTGTTTCAAATGCTACCGATTCGGGAACCTGCACATTAAAATGGATCTCGATCCAGCATCCAGCAATGTAGTACATTTCAGTTTCAAATGCTACCGATTTGGGAACATGCACATTAAATGGATCTCGATCCAGCATCCAGCAATGTAGAACATTTCAGTTTCAAATGCTACCAATTTGGGAACCTGCACATTAAATGGATCTCGATCCAGCATCCAGCAATGTAGAACATTTCAGTTTCAAATGCTACCGATTTGGGAACCTGCACATTAAATGGATCTCGATCTAGCATCCAGCAATGTAGAACATTTCAAAACACCAGAATTCACAAAAGAAAGTGGTCTCTAGAAGGACGAGAGGAGAGGCTAATATTTATGATGAGGGACAACCTAAAACAAGGAAGCGAACCATTATGAACGATGAACAGATTAATGAAATAGAGAAAGCTCTAGTAGATGAGCCGGAGATGTACAAGGACACGCCTTTGTTGCAGATATGCTATACCTGGACTGGGCATGTGCTGTAATAACCAGGAGTGAATACAATTTTACTGTTGGGTTTAGTTGATTGTGAAGGATTGAGGAAGGCGACCAGGAGGGGGGGGGGGGGGGTGTCAATGAGAGCCAATAAACCATGAGAACTTGATCTATGTTCCAATTACTACCCAAAGTACTTCTTCAAATGAATTGCAAAGATTATACGCACTAACTCGTGATGTGCTAATCCTAAGAGTGTTTTAAGATGATGACACACATGGTGGAAGGTCAACAGTGTCAAGAAGGAACAAAAGGCTTCACGACAGAAGTTCCTTCGCCGATGTAAGTTCTATCATCGATGAAAGTTTGTGATGGAACTTCTTGACGGAAGTTCTGTCAGGGTCAACTCAGCAACAATGTATTGAAAGGAAAAATACCAAATCTCTATCAAACGAATTTCAAATATCACAAAATTTAGAACAGATTATCCTCTATACATCACGAGTCATGACCCTCCTCCAAAGAGATCCACTAAAAAAGCTCAAGGAAATATCATGAACTTCAGATCTTGGGCCAAAACACCAAAGGGAAGAACTTTGAAAAATTCATGAAATTAAAAGTGCTCATGTCTTGGATTTGATTAATGACCCATCTAGGATTGTTCTAGCACGTCATAGCACCAAGATATCTCAAGGAATCCATCCCAAAACTCACTTAAGAAGAAGATAAAAAATTCCTAAAAAAATAGCTCAGAAAATAAGAAAAAAGAGAAATTCGGGATTTAGAGGATGATGAAGAATATGAGCCCGTTATTGTGTATGTCATGGCTCGTTACTACTGAATAAGCAGAAAAAAGAAGAGAAAATGAGATCCACCACTAAAAAAGGTTGAAATACAAAAAAGAGCACTTGATAGCAATGGGCCATAATGAAGCCCATCACTAAAAAAGTCTGAGCACATTTTGTGTTGGGCATCTTGAGTCTTAGCAACGGGTCTAAAAAAATCTGTTACTAATTTATTTAGTCTTTCGTTGCTGATAAGCGTTTTTGTAGTAGTGACACGATAGAGGAAAGCATGATGGTTGATGGGTCAGCTAAATTAGGGACACGATCTTCCAACTTTGCCATGCCTCACTAGCTTTGCTTAGTAATTCCATTTACCAATATCACTTTTTGTACAGAAAAACAAGTAAGAACTAGAGTTGATGAAAAATCTAAGAGCACTTTTCATGTTTAGGTACCAACGAAAAAGAGAAGTATATATTTTGGGACCCATTGGTGCAAAATATCCACGATGTCCAAATAGAGTGCCTCCCCGGTGTTTGGTTGTGAAACATGCACCAAAAAGAAAGGTCAAGACATACTATTGGTGTGAAAATTGTGAGCTCTGTTGTAGTGGGATACTGATAGTAATTTCCAGCATTTCATAAAAAATTTTTAGAATATCTCGGTGATGATATACAAACTGATAATGAGCTGCAAAACATAAAAAGAGTATTAATGGCTAAAATACACTGACAGGCACTTCATCGAGTAACCTAAGTGGGCCACAAAAATTAACATTTCTGATGACCGTGGAGAGCATAAATCTTCATGATCTTCCCGAAAGTTTATTCTAAACTGAGACACCATGTCATGATTTACTGGCATGAATGCAATCAATGCAGGAACATGCATGTGTTCCTTCACAGATGGCCGTGCCGTCATGAGCTCGTCCAAGTCGATGTCGCCTTAACAGTCCGGCAGAGAGAATCGATGCGTGTTGAATTGTGGTGCTACGGTGATGCGGATTGGCTGATCGGTGATGTCGACGATCGGACTCCTATATATACTTGGCGGCGTCAATCACCTACACGGACATGGCTTGGCCGGAGCATCAGATCGTGATGTCGCAGCGCGCGGGCGGGGCAACGGGGCAAAGGCTCCTTGACTTAGTTTGCCATGGCGCTGCTGCTCGCACAACAACTAGTCTATGACCGATTACTTGGCGCCATGAGTTCCTTCCTTTTTTTTCACGAAGATTGAAGAAGCAAGAAGCACCGCTGGAAGTCAGAGATGACCCGTGATCATCACGACATCACAATCTTTACTCCCAACCCAACTACCGCCAGGAGGCCAGGATGGCGTCGGACTTGCTCCGCATCTCCCCTTCCATCTTCTTCAGCAACGACGGCTTCTTCCCGGCGACGGTTGGCCGCAGAGCAGGAGAGACCTTACCCTGTAATAACGACGGGAGGGCAGAGTGGCTCATGGTGACGTCGGAACAGCCGCCGCCGGCGGACGCGGCCTCGTCGATGGCAGCGGCGGCGGCGGCGGGCGGTGGTGGCATGTTCTTGACGTCGTTCTTGGTGACCCGCACCGTGCAGAACGGGTCGCTGCTGCGCGGGTTCTTGTAGTGGGTGTACACAACGCCGAGGCAGCCATCCTCCTCCGCGGCGGAGACGACGACAGCGCCGAGCCACAGCACCAGGAGCTTCCCCGTGCGCATCGTCCCCACCGCCGTGCGCACGCGCACGTGCGCGCCCTTGATGAAGCTCTCGGACGAGCTCGTCATTCCTGCCGGCGCGGGCGGAGAGGTTGTCGTCGGCGCAGAGCAAAGCGGCGGCGGGGACGGTTTCTTGGAGATGGCCCCTGCTGGCGCGAGGGCTCCCCTCATCCGGCGCGCCTCGAGGTCGCGGCGGAGCCTGCGCATGGCGGCGGACTGCGCCGTCATCTTCATGGCGGGCAAGGTGCGCGGCCGCTCCGAGGGTGGCGAACCAGGATCTGTCTGTGAAAGGCACCCGTCCAACAAGCGGAGTTGTGCGAAAGAAGAAGAATGAGCAATCTGGACCGAGAACTGGACGTGAACAATCTGGAGTCGGCCAAATTTATTGATTGCGTGAAAGTGAAGATCCGAGTACGAGTCGAAGAAGTTGATGTCGAGTTCCAGTTCGGAGTCAGAGGCGCGTTCGGACACCGATCAAAAGTTCACCAAGCGGTGAACATTTTTTTCCTCACGCGCCCATGCATCATCGCCTCGATCAACTTCTTCCGACGCCGCCATCGTCCAGTGTCTCTCTTCCCTCTAGAGTCTAGAACCGACTGGCCATGGCGCAGGAATTGGCTGGCCTCGAGGGAAGAGAAAGAAAAAAGATTAATCATTGTTGGTGTACGTGACGGTCATGCTTTGTCTACGCCGGAATGATTTTATTTTTGATCGATAATTTTTTGATGCAGGTATTTTTTAGGATGACCTACTGGTTGCGTTACTGGAAGCTCTTGCAAGGCAAGAAGAATAGGAGGTGCGTGAAAAAAAAAACTATAAGGTATGAGTATATATATGGTGTTTGTTAGTGTTGGGCTAGCTCTATGGTTTATTTCGTGAGTTTATGCGTCAGATTTTCCGGTGGGCGGTTCAATGATGTTAGCAAACCGTCACAAGTAAAAAAAAAAAGCCAGTGACAGTTCAGTGACACCGGTAAGAACTATTACTGGTACTTTTGGACGTCGACGTCAGCACAAACCGTCACTATAATTGATTTCTCAATGATGGTTTTTGCTGATGTCAGCATAAACATGATGGATATTCAGAAGGAGCATTCCGGGCTCCTAGTGACGGGTTTATAGGCCCATCACCACTAGAGAAAAAAGGCTCGGTATCACTGACCTGTTTTATAGTAGTGCTTTCTAGACTATGAGAAACACTACAATGATTGTCGTGCTGGTCTTCGGGGGTATAGGAGACCCTTGTAGTGAGCAGGCTTTAGGTGTGCCTCGTCATGGGAGCAAAGGAAGCGGTGAACGCACCGTCGTTGTTGGAGCAGATGCAACAACGACCACATGAATCTCCTTAGGAACGTCATTACTTCAGCGCTCATGTTCCTGTTTACATTGTGTGCACGAGAGGAAGAGGAGAGTGTGATGAGTATTTATGTGGATCATCGAGTTTATGGTGGGGTATCACAACAATAAAAACGGTATGTAGCGGCGGTTTGTAAAGACCTGTAGCGGCGGGTAGGTCACTCGCCGCTACGTAAATACAGCTATAAATAAGCGTTTGTAGCGGCGGGTGGTCTGGCGCCAAAACAAATCGCCGCTACAGACCCCTTAGTAGCGGCGGTTGACAATGTCAATCACCGCTATTGTATTCGAGCAGTAGCAGCAGTTGACATCGTCAACCGCCACTACTAGTAGTAGCGGTGGTTGACATCTTCAACCGCCGCTATTTGTTATTTTTGAAAAATAAAATAAAATAAAATTTAGTATATATATAGAAATCACAGATTCCGCATACAGAATATTTATAACATCTCATCACAGAAATTTACAATATGTCATCACAGAATATATACAACATCTAATCAAAATATTCAATGGATATTACAAAATGTCTTATATGAAACCTAATGCATAGTCATCACTTTGCTTTGGCTCCTTGGGCTCATATGATTGTTTTGAACCAGCCCACTCACAAAAGCGACCTATGCTTTATTGCTAGTAAACTCTTCGAATCAAAACACTTTCCTTTTGAACTAATTACCTCTCTTAACATAAAACGACAAAAAGAAGCTACAACTAGATACATGACGTTTATACTCAAGTGAACGTGTTCTTTAGGAATCATACCCTTTCTGATCTCGTCGTTCTTTTTCATCTTTGCAGCCCATTCTGCCTTTGTCACATGAGCAGAGTTTGTTAATATATAAGATATTAAAAATCAAAATAAAATAAAATAGACATAAACAAAATCAACTTACCTCTTGTTTAGACTCCTCAATGATATGATCCAGGTAAGTTGAAGAGCCAGACAAGAACACACATGTGTAGTAACCACAATGCACACTTCCTGGAATTTGCTTATGGCACTATATATTAGAGAACACAAGTTCGTTACACTTATGATAATTATATGAATGGATAGTAGATAAGGACGTGTATGAGATGCATATAAATCTTACCCAAAACATATGACGGAAGTATACGTGCTTTTTTCTTGTAGGATGACATGGACCTCCGACTACGACATATTTCTCGTAAGCATTGAGCGATCGACAAAAGCGTATCATTAGATGATATTAACATCATCAAACCATACATACGTAGACCAATTTCTTACCAATCCATGAGTTGCACAATGTTCCTGTATAACTTCTTATCGTAGTTCAGACTATCAAGCACTAGAAGGTACCCTTCTTTGGGAAATATCATCAGATAGATCCAAGGATCGTTATAACAATGTTGTCAACAAGTTAATTACAATTGGATTTAACTTTAACATATGATAGATGATGAAAGCAGTAGTTGTACACCTTACTTGAAGTTGTAGGGGGGCATAATGCATTATCTATCCTGCCACTTCATGTAGCAGTCACATAAATAATTAATAACTTCACTCCTTACTTCATTTGTCAGAATCATCTTCATTGCAGCTAGCTCTATCGGTGTCTTATCTAGGTAGTTTTCCTGATTTATCATTGGATTGATCGTGCTTTGGTTGATGCGGTTTGGATTGACGTAGACCACCCTCCAATCTTTTCTATCAACCAACTTTCTTTGGAAAAAGGAGTTCATGCTAAAAAAATTGGCATAAGAGAATATATTGAATTGTGATTGAAATACGAAGTAGATCGAACGCAACACTTACATGCACCACAGGGTGATGAAGGTGACGTTCATCTTGCCTAGGCGAAATATTAAGTGGACATCCTCCCAAAATAGTTAACAAGGTTTTATCATTTTAGAACAAGAAAGTATTTAGCTATGATTTAATTTTGATACAAGGTAATAAATTGATTTTTGCCATTCAGTAAATCTTTCAACCGAGGTTATATTTTCTAAAGCTACTAGGGGCCAAGATTCAGAGTTAGCAGATGTGACATGATTATCTTATGAAAATCCAAAGATTTAGCAATTAACAAGGCTATCAAACTTTCAGTATTGAGTATATATGGAAGTGAGCATTTAACAACAGTGAGGGCAACTACTAAACTGATCAAGGCAACAATGATAGGGCAGTTACTAGCAGTGAGCATAGGCAGCAAGAACAATGACACACCATGATGTGAAGGAGCGTTTGTGCTCGTCTATGATCCATTGATCCATCGCTTTCTCGTTGTTCTGGCGGAGCTCTAACACATGTTTCTCAAAGTACGGTCCCATAATCTATGTTTGTTGCAATACGCTGAAATGTGCTTGGTCCACTCATTTGAACTCAAGGTCGACGAACGATTTGCGTCCGTACGTACCTTTTCCAGATAATCTACCCTCATGACGAGACACAGGGAGACCAATTAATCTGCTACCATCATTAATGTAATCTGTGCAACATTCGATGATCTCCTCAGTTGTTTAGCCCTCGATCATAGAACCCTCTAGATGTGAACGAGTCCGTACATAACATTTCAATACATACATGAACCTCTCAAATGGAAACATCTGATGTAGGTAGACGGGGTCCAGCGCAGACATATGGTCAACAATATGAATCATAAAGTGTTCCATCATATCAAAAAAGGATGAAGGGAAGACCATCTCAAGTATGCACATTGTTTCCTTGATGTGGATCCGTAGTTCATTTAAGTCG
Source organism: Eleusine indica (assembly GCA_030378355.1). NCBI lineage: Eukaryota > Viridiplantae > Streptophyta > Magnoliopsida > Poales > Poaceae > Eleusine > Eleusine indica. Next base: position 37,230,034 of record CM059500.1, read on the forward strand.
TCTAGACTTATCACCTTCTTCGATACCGTGTTGAAGAAGTAGCATACGCGAGATACAGCCAACCTCAACCATGGCGATTTGACAGTTCGGATAGCAGTAGGGAGAAACACCGAGAGCATTGTGTGGCAATCATGAGTGTTGTACCCACTTATCTTTAAGTCTTTCATGTTTACAAGATTCTTGATATTCGATGAGAAACCCGTCGGTACCTTAATCCCATTGAGGCACTTACAGAATATTGTTTTCTCCTCAATCGTAAGGGTGTAGGCTGCCAGGGGGGGGGGGGGGGGGAGAAAATATTTTCCATTAGCTATTTCTTGCGGATGGAGGTCTGATCTTATTCTCATCTCAACAAAATCTCTACGTGCGCTGAGTCCATCCTTTGTCTTAGTAGGTTGGTCGAGTATAAGTCCGCTAGTACTGTCAAATACACCCTTCCCAATATGCATCTAGTCGAAGGCATGATTCACTTCCAATTCTTTCCAATAATTGAAATATATGAAGAAAATGGATTTCTTCTTAAACGGCATGAGACCTTTTTCCTTTTTAACTCCCTTCATCAGCTTTCCAAAAAGAACACTGATGTTTTTAACAAGGTCAAACACGACCCTGCCAGTCTAACGTCGAGGTTCTATGTCGTTCTCAACTTTGCCATCAAAGTATCTAGCCATTGCACAATACCTGTATTTTGCTGATAAAAATCAACGGTTTCGCATATACACTAGCTTATGGGATGCTGGAAGGTACACATGGGATGTATTATCAACGCATACGACACATGCCGCCTTTCCTTTGACCTGCCCCGATAGCACCCTTAGTGCCAGGGAATCAGTTACCATGCAAAAAATAATTGCTCTGAGCGTGAAGTACTCTCTTTGATACTCATCCTATATACGAACCCCTTTCAACCACAATTTTTACAGGTCTTCGAACAATGGTACTAAGAGCACGTCTATGTCATTACCAGGTTCTTTGGGCCCAGATATAAGAGTGGTCAGCAGTAGGTACTTACGCTTATGACATAACCATGGTGGAATATTGTACATTGCTTGTATCACTGGCCAAGTGCTATGCGAATTGCTCATTTGACCGAAAGGGTTCATCCCATTTGTACTCAATGTAAACCGTAGGTTCCTTTCCTCATCAGAGAAGTCTTGATGATTCTCATCAAACTTTTTTCACTGCGTTTCATCTAAGGGATGCCTGAGCTTACCGTCCCCCTTGCGTGCATGCCGTGTCATCATTGCCGCATCCCTAGGGTTGGCGAACAAGCGTCTGATGCGATCGACCACGGGTAAGTACCACATAACTAAGACAGGAACCTTACTATCATCACTGTCATCGATGATAGAACTTCTTTTCTTCTTTCTTTCCTTTTTGGTATTCTTCACACCACTATCGGCATCACAATCATTATTCCTCTTGTAGCGACTGCGTTTACACCTTGGGCATCTCACAGCGTTCTGATGCTCCTTTCGATACAATATGCAATGATTTGAACGCGCGTGAATTTTTTGCACGTCCAACGGAAAATCAGCTTCTTAGCAAGGTATGTTGTCCTTGGCAACAAGTTAGGCTTCGGCAGCGTATCGAAAATAAGTTTTATCAAATCCATGAAACTAGTGTCCGACCAACCATGCATGGTCTTCAGCTTCATCAACTCAAGCACAGTACGCAACACGGTAAACTCTTTACCACCTCCATTAGATTCCTCATATGATGGATCCTTTGATGCCTTATCTATTCTATAAAAATTATCAAGTCCTTTAGTTGTACCGGCATTAATCAACACCTATGGCTCAATGTGACATAACAACTCCTCAACATCAAAATCAGCTTCACCAGGCGACTCCGTCGCATCTGCACCAGGTGAATTGATAGCCTTTACTTCAACTTCAATAGGCTCATCAAATTCCATATCGACCACACTATTCTCACCATGTTTTATCCATCTCGTGTACACCTCAATAAAACCCCTCCGCACCAAGTATGAGTTGATTACTTCTATATCATTCCACAGCTTTTGATTCTTGCAATCAAAACACGAACAATATATATTAGTCGTACCTTCATGTCGAGCATGTTGTGCGACCCCTTCGACGAATTTAGAGACTTCTCGTAAAAATATTGGATCCGGTCTTGGTGCTTCATACATCCAAGATCTATCCATCGTGAACGACCTTGAACGAGAACCAAAAAAAATATTTTAAATTAATTAATTAATTATGTGTAACAAAAATATATATTGAATAATAAATTACATAAAGTGAGAAATATTATATACGGTAAAATGAAACGAACCTTAAATTATTCTATATATTATTTAACTTTTATCAAGAATTAATAAAAATGAATATCCCTCTTACCCTAACACTTTCTCTGTCTTCTAGTAACCAAACTAGATCTAGATTTCCATTGACATAAAAGAGGCTAGATATGATAATTTTTTTTGTGTAGTGATGAAAATAGATGATATATACCTTTATAAACTTCAACTATAACCCAATAAAACCATACAAATCAAACGAGTTTAGCTAAAATTTGATAAAAATCTAACAAACTTGAAATGCAAAATTCAACTTGATTTCAAAGTAATAGCACAAAAAAATATATGTGATGAGTTTCCCTTACCTCAGAGAGCAAATTTTTGTAAAACAAATGAACTCAAAACCTTCCCCCCTTGATTTTCATGATTTGCCCAAATTTTTGAGCCGCCACTGTTTGAATGAAACAGGGGAGCTATCGGAACGCGCTTATATGGGCCGGGCACTTTATAGCGGCGGTTGGCAATGAAAACCGCCGTTATTATGCCATCTATAGCGGCGGATAGCGGCGGTTGACATTGTGAACCGCCACTAGAAACATAGACCATTTTATTGTGGCGGTTGACAATGTCAGTTGCCGATACAATGGGGTCTTTAGTGGCGGATCGAACCGCGACAGTCCCCCTAGGCTCTGTGGCGGCGGCCCACTTTGGGCTACGCCGCTGCAGCCTTTGGTCCAGCGCCGCTAAAGGCCCATTTTGTGGTAGTGTATAAGTAGGGCCCATTTTGTGGTAGTATATCAGATTTTTTTTATTGCTCCGATGGCTTGCTCGATAAATTAAATATTAAAATAATATGTAAACAATAAAAATAATCAAAAATTTCTAGCTCTATTTTTTATTGATAGAGAATACAACCACGTAAATTTATTGCCAAGTTTCAAATTTTGACAAATTTTATACATTGAGATAAAAAAGTTGAAAATAATAGTTAAATAGTCATAGTGTGTCTGAGACGAATTTTTCTAAAATCATAGTGTGTATCAGCTAAATTTAGTTTGTTTGATGTGTTCTGGACAAAGCCATGTGTTGTTAGTGTGTTACAGATAAATTTTCCTTACAAATTTTCCTTACAATATTGTCAGTGTGATTGGTTTGACTCAGTTTTGCAACAAATTTTGACCGAAATGGAAAGATTTTGTTTTATACTTATCATGTATTTTTTAGGGTTGGAATCTATAAAATGCTTTTTTGAATGCTTTTGGCAGTGAGGCTTTACATTGCATAGTGTGCACATAGGCAGACGCAGCAAACACTTGGGGCGAAGTTTGTTAAGCTATTGTGTCGTTTGTACTATAACATGCTACAGGGAGTCATTACTTTCAAATTTTTGTTAGCTAAGTGCTATAAACTTACCAAGCTCCCTAGTATGAGTTGGTAAAACATATATAGCACCTCAAACTACCTAAAGTGTTAGCTTATTTGGAGAGGTCAATATTTCTTTATCTTCAATCGCATTGCTTAGGCCTTGTTTAGGTCCGCTCAGATTTTGATTTTAGAATCCATGAAACCTCCTAACGGGGCAGATTTTTCATCGGATTCTAAAATCTAGAACGTCAGATTTTAAGAATCATATAATTTGATTATACTTAGCTAGAGACAAATTTTATATGCCGAAAGACTCATTGTCCTTCAAATTGTAAGAATCTGATCGATATCCAAAAGCCATCACCCAGATTTTATTTAAAATATGGATTCTAAAATTTTAAAATAAAAATTAGATTTTAAGAATCTAAACTAGATCCAAATAGGACCTTAGTGACAGCCTCTTCAGACCCATTTGCTAATATGTAGCATGGGACATGTAAATAAAGTGGCTGACGTTTGATCGAGATGATAGCTTTAGACCCTAATTAGGATGGGCTATACTACTTTAAGCCTTTAAATAATACAATCTTAATCTAACCATCCATTTAAAAGTACATAATTGTAATTGACTAGTTTAACCAACTATTTACACTTTTACCATCGAGATTTTTTTATTATACCATTGTTAACATTGGATTTCTCTCTTATAAGATGATAACGTTGGGCTTCTCTGCAATATCATTAAACTATTATTCTAACCTTTCCTTTACCATTGGTTAACTGTTAACAACTATTTACTGTTTTAACCATTTACCTGGCATGTGAAAAGACTGAAATGTCCTTGCCACGCCAGCTCAATCCCGACCAGCCGGACGGTCCAACCACGCACCGTCGCCCACCACCGCAGGCCCCGCGCTTTCCAATCGAGCTCCCTCTGCTGAAATCCATCTCCTTGCTGCCCCAATCTCAAGGTCAGCATCCCCAAGCGAGCTCCCCGTTGATGGATTCAAATGTCATTTCCAGTTGAACGAAGAGATTGTTTTGACATACGAGGAGGCAATAGAACCAAATGTTGGGCAAGGTACGCTCACCAAATGCTCGAAAAGTACTCTGAATCCTAGGGAGGCTGTTCGTGTGCAGGGAACGATGGAGGGCTGCTGAGGGAGAATGGGATCAGGTAAGCATTCTATTCGAGCGAGAGGAGAACGAGGAGAAGGAAAGGAAGCGGAAAAATTTCAGTCTTTTCACATGCAGGTAAATGGTTAAAACCATAAATAGTAGTTAATAGTTAACCATGGTAAGGAAATGGTTGGAACAACAGTTTAATGGTATTACAGAGAAGCCTAACATTGGTATAATAACAAAAATCTCTTTACCACCGCTGGGCAGTAACGAAATTTGCTTTGTCCCCCAAACGTTATCAATCAGACCAAGTAAACGCCGCCGCCACGGACACAGACCTCGCAGCACCGGCGCGACACGACGGACGCCACAGACGCTCACCTCAGCAGGGCCGCCGTCACTACCAGATGCTCGCAGGACTGGCACCGTCACAACCGCCACTGTTGGATCCTCATAGCGCAGCACTGTTGCCGCAATCCTGGCAGCACAGCAATCCACCGCAATCCTCGCAGTGCCGCAAAGCAATTCAAAGAGTTGGCACCTTCTGACTTGCAATCCGTGGTCACCGGGTACAATTTGGCCCGTCCCCCCTCCCGGTGCATTTCGCTGCCTGTCCATTGCGCCCGTCGGGTCGCCATTGCCCCAGGATACATCTTCATCAACAATACGGGCAGAGGGGAAGCGAGCTCTAAGGTTGTGTGTTGGTGGTCTTCAGTGCCGCAACCACCGCGCTCACGCCCACCACGCCCCTCCGCCGCCCATGCTCACGCCCACCACGCGCGCCGCTACCGCCAAATAGTCGAGCTGTCGGACTATTGTTTAGGGTATGAAGACTACGGGGAAGAACACGATGAAGAGCGCGGGGGAAGAGGAAGAAATGAAGAGAACAACTATCGTTTGGGAAAATGATTTTTTTAAAAAAAATATTTTTAATAATTAGTATTTCAAATCATCCTAAAAAATTAATAAAATTACAATCTACCATTACTTTTTTTTTTCAATAATATCCATATTACTTCAATATACTAGTACATACTACTTAAAGGTTTAATGTAATATAAATACATCTAAATAGTCAGATCAAAAGAAGTGAATGACCCCTATTAATCTTAGCCCATTGTAAAGTAAGGTTCTCTAGCTTTATTGCACAGTTTTGGTCTTCTTTTCATTATGCAAATGGAACAGATTTTTTTAGGCCCAACAAGTTTTTCTGTATGGCTGGTAAACTGTTATAGATTTGTTAGACCTGTTGAGTGTGCGTGTGCATGCTACGTAAGGTGATAAAAGCAGCCTATGCGTTACATCAACAACAAACACCAAACAAATTTCTTTCACTACGTACCACAACATTTGGAAACTTCAAGGTCGTCCTTCGCTTGTTTCTCGGATGCGTAAAGCAACTTACAGTTCCATTATTGCATTGAGACTGTCACTTAAATTACCAGTGTGAGTGGTTTGGCCTTTTTGTTTTGTCAATTTTGCTGTAAATTTATGCAGAAATGGAATAGATTTTGTCTTAGATTAACGGGTATCTTTTGTGACTCAAAATCTGCAAAATGTTTATTTTGAATTTTTTTTTACGGTAAGGTTATACATGCATGGTGTTGTGCATGTAGGAAGCCTGACAAACTAAACGAAGTTTGTTAACCTATATTTCGCTCCCAAATAGTAGATCCCTATATTTCGCAAGCTCAATCTGCATTCATGCCGGGTCGGTATATTCTTCACAGGATTGTCACTTTGCATGAAACATTACATGAGATTCATAGGAAAAAAATTAATGCGGTGATCCTAAAGTTAGACTTCGACAAAGCCTATGATAAAGTCAAATGACCTTTTCTAACACAAGTCCTTAGGCTAAAAGGCTTCTCACCTAAGTGGTGTGAGTGGATGAGTAAAGTAATAGAAAGAGGGAGCGTTGCAGTAAAATTAAATGATGACGTAGGTCATTATTTTTGGACTAAAAAGGGGTTAGGCAGGGTGACCCCCTTTCCCCAATTTTGTTTAATTTAGCAGTGTATTTTCTTTCCATTATAATTGAATGGGCGAAAGATAATGAACAGATCAGAGGAGTAGTTCCACATCTCGTAGATGATGGTTTGTCCATCCTTCAATATGCAGATGATACGATTCTACTCCTGCAACATGATTTAGACGAAACCAGAAATCTCAAACTATTGCTTTGTGCTTTTGAGCAACTTTTTGGGCTCAAAATCAACTTTCACAAGAGCAAACTTTTCTGCTATGGTGAGGTTTTCAACAACAATATTTAGATATCTTTGGATGCGAGCGTGGTGCTCTTTCTTTTTGGTGAGGTACCAATGCATCATCGGCGTTTGGCTAACCCGGATTGGAAGCATGTTGAAGAATGGTTCCAGAAAAAACTGAGTTGTTAGAAAAGTAAAATGCTATCTGTTGGCGGTCCACTTACCCTCATCAATTCAGTTTTAAGCAGCCTTCCTCTATATATGTTTTCTTTTTTGAGGTACCGAAAGGAGTTTTAGAATGATTGGATTATTATAGATCTAGATTTTATTGACAGAATGATGATCATAAAAAGAAGTATCGGTTGACTAAATGGAGTATTCTATGTACTCCAAAAGATCAAGGAGGTTTAGGGATTACTAACCTTTAGACTCAAACAAATGCTTATTAAGCAAATGACTTTTTAGGCTATTTATTTCTAAAGGTATTTGGCAGAATATTTTGTGACAAAAATATTTGCAATCAAAGACTCTAACGCAAGTACAACATGTCCCCGGTCATTCACATTCTTGGTCGGGTTTATTGGGAGTCAAGGATGATTTCCTTAGGCTGGGAGTCTTCATCTTTGTGATGGAATGCAAATTAGAATTTGGGAGGATATGTGGTTAGGCGATGCTTGTCTAATGGACCGTTTCCCCAACATCTATAATTTAGTCAAACGGAAAAATGCTACATTGGCATGGTAATGTCGGATAGCCCACTATGCGTCTCTTTTAGAAGATGATTGACGGGTAAAAACTTAGTGTCCTAGCACCAGTTGGTCTTAGCAGTGTTTAACGTTCAATTGACTAATCTTCGCGTGATTCCTTTTGATGGGAGTTGCATCAAAATGGCATTTTTTCAGTCAAGTCTATGTATGGTGCTCTCTCAACAACACAGGTCTTGTCCTTCACTATGCATCTTTGGCATATAAAAATACCACTTAAAATTAAAGTATTTTTGTGGTACTTATATAAAGGTATCACTCTTACTAAAGATAACCTTGTTAGAAGTAATTGGAATGGGACTACTAAATGTTGTTTCTGCAATCTAAGTGAGAGTATTTAACATTTATTTTTTAATTGCACACTGGTCCGATGTGTTTGGAGAGTGTGTCATATCACCTTTGGTATTTACTCCACCGCTAAGCTTGTTGCATTGATAAAACACAGGTGTCTACTCTTCGACAAGTTATTTTCAGAGAAACTTACTGGGCGAGATTCTCGTCCCTACTACTGAAGGCAGAGGAGCGCCCATTGATGTTGGATGCTTGCAGGAGGCTTGAAACCACAGCCATGGAGATTTTTGCTAGTAACGGATGACGCTTCTCCAATAGAATAATGTTTTAGTCTTATCTCTATGGATAGAAACTTTGTGTGTGCTTTTATTCACTTCTCTTCTTGTGTAATAATTAAGGGCTACATGTACTTATTGGTATAGAGGCCGGAATATTGATCAATATATTCTCTTTTCTAAAAAGTGATATTCTTACATAGGTCCAAAGCTGAAAAATATTTTTTTGAAAGCTTTGGGGGTGAGGCTTTACCCTGCATGGAAAGCAATGCATGATGCACACACGTAGGCAGGCTCAACAAACACTCAACCGACTTGAACTTTGTTAAGCTCTTATCTTGTATGCACATGTGAAGTTGTTTTATGTGTCATGTGTGATAGCACAAAACTGATCTCTAATTCACTGATAATTGAGCTTATTGATTACAAAAGTTTTGGTTAGCAAAAATACAATATATATATATATGTTCCGGTCCGTAATCAGAATATGAGTCTACATGAGGATTTTGAGATTACGGTTTTGTTGCATCAAAAGTTTTGGTTTGCAAGCTCATCTGCAAAATACAATGTATATATGTTCCGGTCCGTAATCAGAATATGAGTCTAGATGCGCCGGAACATACTTTGACCGTAATCAATCAGAATATGGCCTGTTTGGAACAACTTATTTCTGACGAGATCCTGTAGGCATCCAGATTCTTAAGGAATAAACTGTGAGGAGAATCTGACACAGAAATAAACTGAGCGTTTGGTAATCCTGATTATTTGAGTAGAATTGTCTGTCTTGAGTGTATAATGTCTTATTTGCCCCCAGAGTCTGTTATGTCTTGTTTGATAGATGAGAAGGCATATATGAAAAATATTAGTATTTTTTCATAGACAAAAGAGAGTCTTCCTATTTTATCTAAATAAATAATAGAAAGATCTTGTACACCAAAGTCCATCAAAATACAACTCCATGAGTACATGTCCGCTAATAATGCTAGCCAAACTTACACATAGTCCAATAATCATCCTAACAATGCGGCGGCTATGGAGTCACGAAATGCTCCCATGTCAAACTCATCATTTGCAATGCTTATATCATCAGCAAAATCTTTAGGAAACTCATCTTCATAGTTCTCAAAATCTTCATCATATAAGGCACTATCCCAAATAAAATTATAAAGAGCCATACAAGCAACTATTATTTGCGCTTGCGTCTCTAGCGGGTAGCTTGGCATTTGTTTCAAAAGGCGCCACTTATTTTTTAGAATTCCAAAGCACCGTTCAATCGCATTCCTAAGAGAAGAATGAGCATGGTTAAACACTTCTTTCAATCCAACCGAGTTACTATGTTGAAACTCGGGAACATGATATCATTGACCCTTGTATGGCGCAAGATATCCTTGTTTGTTTGGATATCCTGAATCAACGAGATAGTATTTTCCTGCCAACATATGTGTTAGTATAGTGCATGTTTTGGGTCATATGTATTGAAAAGCAAACATACAAGTACAAACTTACCCGGTGGAGGTTTTGGAAACTTGTGGACGTAGGTTAGCAAAGTATCATTAAGTATGCGAGTGTCATGAGCAGATCCAGGCCAACCGGTGACAACAAATATAAACCTCAAATCAAAGTCACAAACAGCCATAATATTTTGTGATGCATAACCATGTCGACCAACATATTTGGGTGTCTCACTTAATGGCACAGTCACATGAATATGGGATCCATCAATAGCACCAATGCAATCCTTGAAATGAGGCCAGAATCAAGGTTCTTGAAGTCTAGGATGGACAGTTGTAAAATGGGAGTCTTTTGGTTTTATGATGTCCGCGGCCATTCATGTCGCACAATCTAGCACATCATTGAACTTTCTACTAATAGTCTTAGTGGAATGGTGAAACACATTCTTTACAGTGCGGTTAGATTGCGGCGCACCATAAGTCCATAGAAACATAGCCAATGCTTCTTTACTAGTCACTTCCCTTGTTGACTTCATGCCATATTGTGCTACCAATGTTTCATGGAGAAGATGAAAAACTGTCCTTCTCATCCTGAATGTCTCATAACACTTGTTCTAATCCTCTAGTAATACTTCAGTCCACACACTTCCAGGCATCGTAGGCACTGTTCTAGGCTTGTTAGAGCGCGAGTCATAGTTGTCATTCATCAATTCCAAAGCCGCATATGCAAGCACAAAGTCATCATCATCACTGCTACAATCCGCCATGATCTCATCTGATTGCTCTTCATCACTATCTGCCATGATCTCATTTGATTGCTCTTCATCACTATCTGCCATGATCTCACTAGAAAAACTCATCTGAAAAATAATATTAACATATTCAAACAATCAATGCCACAACATACAACAACCAGCAAGTAGCAATTATTAAATAGTACTAATATTCATTGTACAAGATGCACACAACATACAACCAACAAGTAGCAATTATTAAAATGACAAACAATGAAGTGACAAACAAATAAAGTCATTACAAAGCACAAAGGATACATAATTGCAAGATCCTACAACAAGCCTGACGTTTCTTCTTGTCCTCCAAAGTCCTCTTGAGCCATGCAAGTCTTACTGATGGTGTCTTTAGTGTCATGAACATGTCATGCTACTCCTTCTTAATTAGAAGTTGAATTGCATAGTAGTGCTCATCACTCCCTTCTTCAGCCCTAGATTGAATTACTAGTTCCATGAGTTGAGATATCTCATCCCTAACATGATCAACCACAATAGAGGTAGCTGAAGCTGAATTCTTGCTACTTTCGGACTTCTTCTCATATGCATCAACCAACCTCATCATAAGACCATCTCTGTATGTCTTCTTCCCCTTCTTTTCATTTGGAGAAGCACGATGAGCAGCTGGCCTTTTCTCTGGTCTTTTCTCAGCTGAACGTCTGCCCACAAGAGGAGAAGGTATGTCATTGCTTGGCGCATCATCACCCTCATGTCCAACATTGCCCTCTCCAACTTGAGCTGCTGCATTTGCCCTACCTCTAGGAACAAATGAGGTTGCATTTGTTACACAAATACTATCAAATAGGATCCGCATCTCCTCCTCAAACTCAAGTGGAGCAGTTTTGAACATTATACATCCTGGCATAGCCTAAGAAAAAAAAATAAACAAACAGTTTTGACCATTAGAACCATCACTTGCATAAAAAAACATGGGGAATACACAAACAATTTGTTGGCACTCACCACATTTTGCTCTTCCCACCAATCATCACTTGCATCAATACAATCGGTGATAGGATCTCTTCCCAAACCTGAGGCTTTTATGTTCAATGTTTTCCACTATGTATAGGTCCTTTTCAAATTGTCCAATCTGTTCTTATGTTGCTCTCGGGTGTATGTCCTCTTGGTGCGGTCAGTGAACTTTTTGATAAGATTTGCATAGCCTAATGGATTCAAGGAATGTTGTGGCATAGTATTAGCTCTAACTTCTTCAACACAAATGTCTAACCAGATCTTGTGAACCCATGAATCCCACTTTGCCACTACCTTTGCCATCTAGCAACTACAATGGAACTACAACATGTGCATAATGTGGTTGAACAATATTTTTACAACCAAATCTGTGTAATTAACACACCAAACAAGAGCCTAGTTCATTGGCCATGCATTCAACAACTTCTGGGAAGAGGAGAATACCTTTCACTAGACGAAGGAGGGGCTCCAAGCATCGGCTGCTCTAGTTCCAGGCAAGGGCGTCGGCTTCCAGGCATCGGCTGCTCTAGTTCCAGGCGAGGGCGTCGGCCTCCAGGCGTGGGGGAGTCGGCCTCCAGGCGAGGCCGTCCAGATCCAGGCGCGGGGGCATCGGCCTTCAGGCGCGCCGCTGACCCGATGCACCGGCGCGGGAGCGTCGGCTGCAGACTAGGCCGGGGCGTCGGGAGAGAACCAGGGAGCGTCGGTTGCAGACCAGGGTAACCTGTGCGGCGCGGCGCCGAAGGAGCGGACCAGCGAGCTGCATGCGGTGGCCGGAGGAGAGGAGCAGATGCGCCGCCGCCTGCTCTTCGGTCTCCAACCCTAGCCGCGTCGGTCTGCGGGAGCAGACGGGAGAGGCGGATACCGGTTTGTTTTCGGGGTACTTCAGTGGCATTTGCGGGTAAATACTTCCAAATTTTATGGGGTCTTCCATCTTCAACGCTCGGCGTTGGAAAGTATCCAGCCCCGGCCTCGTTTCCGCGTCGTAGTTTTTCTGGGCCGCCCGAAATAATTGATTGGAACCAAGGTTGGGCTCGAATCTGCCCGTTTGCCAGTATAAACTGATTAATTTGGATGTAACCTGGATAGAATCCATTCCAAACAAGGCCTATGAGTTGGTAAAACATAGCGTCTCAGAATGTCTAAAGGGGTAGCCTATTAGGTGAGGTGAATGTATCTCTATCTTCAATGCTCTATCTTCCATCGCATTGCTGAGTCACTGACTTATTAAACTCATTTGACGTGTAAAGCAGCTAATGATTGATTGAGTGTAACGACCCATGGCTAATCCATCATTAGTTAGTTCTAATTCTCAATTAGTCATTTTCTTAAGTACAAGAATTGACCAAAATGTTACATGAAATAATAAAGTCCCAACTCAATTTAAACTATCAGGCCAATTAAAACCTTGCAAGCATGGTTGTGAAGCAACTCTAAATTTTTCTATGCAACCCATATCAAATAAGTTCATGAGCCTGGTGGGAATCATAAAAGAGAATTTTGGACCAAATTTGGGAATTTTATCTTATTTGGAAATGTTCCAAATGATTAATTAAAGCATAGAAGGTATTAACAAATGAAGAATTATTCCAAAATAATTTTTATTCATTCTGGTCCAGTGGACCTTGCCAAAACCTCAGAAATATCTTGAGGGACCTATTTGGTTGTGAAGCTACACGAACAAGCCACGCCTCATTTGGTGCTTCGAGCTAATAACGCGCCATCGTCGAACCCCGCCCTCCGCCGTCGCTCGACGTCGACCATCCTCCGGTGAGAACCCAGCCTCGCGGCCACCACAGACCGCTTCGCCATGATGTGCGCTCCACGACCGTGCTCTCGCGGCGAGGTTTCGTCATTCTCAGCCACCGGTGACGAGCCCTCCGGCAAGCTCTGCCACGACTCCGGCGAGGTGCCGACTAGCACCTATTGGCTACCTGCGTGGCAGCCAGCGTGGCTTGCGAGGCGCCGAGCTGCCAGCCCACGTGGCGTTGCCAGTATAAATCTAAACCAGAAAAACCCCAGAAAATTATCAAAAAATGCTGAAAACTTTGAAAAATCATAGTAAATCAAATATAAATCCAATGGAGCCCAATTAAAGTTTGTTAGTTTCCTCTTAATATGATCTGTTACAGAAAAATGAGAAAATGATGCATCTACACATATAGTTTTAATAATTAATTATCTTGTTCAAACACTAAATAACCTACTATAAATTCTAGGGATATATTTTAAGTCTGATTTTTGGCATGCACTGTTATTTTATGATAATATATCGCCCTGATATTTGGTTAGGCAAAATATCCATTATTTTAGGCCTTAGGATTTATTTAGCACTTTTGCTTTTAAAAATTCTAGTAAATAAGTTATTAATATTCAGGAGCTGCCATTTGGTGAACATGATTTTTATACATACCCCGGTACATGATAAATCACACATGTCCAGAAACACATTTTTATTATACTAAATAAATTATTTGTTCTTAAAACTATATTAACCGTATTTAATGACTTTTGCACATAAAATGATAAAAATAGAACTGGTTTCTTTGGAGCATATGGCTTTAAGAACATATTAATAACAATGTTGTCACCATAACACCAATACATTTTGCATTTGTCATATAATTACATGTATGGTATTATTTCGGTATAGTTGACACCTTGCTCATACTTTGGTAACGAGAATCAGGAGCCAGAACCGGATTTTCGGCAAGATCATAATACTGAGGAGCAATTAGTTGTTGTAGCTAACACTTATGTTGATCAAGGCAAGCTCCGGTTTGCACATGCCATTTTATAAAGTTTTGCTAGTTTCAGTATATCAATGCTAGTCTCTATTTTGATTGACGCATTAGGTTGTTAGGAATTGGTTGGAAACCCACTTGCACATCACTCAAATGACCCATGTTACTGATATTTAAGTCATGGTAGGATTCGGTATTTTACTGCTATTCTTAATAATAGAGTAATAACGATAGTTGCTACTCAACTAGGAGAATGACTTGATCACTAAACTTGAACTTAATGGAATAAATTTACTTTGATGTTATGACCGGGAAGGGATGATGCATATGTAGGTTTGCAGCAACACATGGATGTTGACTGTGGTAGTCCTGCCTTGTCGACCGTAGGACCTGTTCGTCATTGGCCCCTTGATCAAACATTGAACAGTATCGAGTACATGCTAGTTTATGGACACTAGTAAATCGATATAACATTAATATGGCAATGGGGACAGCACCCAGTATGTTGGTCTTTGACCCTTCTGCTGCTGGAGTGGGCGGTCCATACCGTGAAGTACTACTGGCAGAACGGCATGCCCACTCGATGAGACTAGACCCAGACCAAGTTGTTTGATGTTCTTGCGAAAGGTTGCCATATACGACCTTAATTGGTGCGTATATGTCGTGTATTTCGGGTTTTCCTAGCTAATGTAAATCAATTACAATTATTGTCGCTTGTAGAAATGAGTACGCTTTTCACTGTGCCTTCATGTAGATCAAATGATACTATGAAATGGATTATATTGCTCCTGATGATTATTATTACTACTATTCTTATATTGTATTTATTTCATGTTATGCTTTACCATTGTTGTACTGCTCACTAAAGTTATATTTTTGCCTTACCCAATTAATTTGGCTAAATAAAATTTGGTAGAACTAATAGGTTGCTTAGTGCAAGTTCTTTTAAACAGCCATCCTATTAGAGCCAATGCATGTCTAGGTCTTTTGACGGGTAAGCCTTGCTGAGCAATTAGTACTCAGGCTTTGTGCCACTGTTGTTTTCAGGTAATACTGCCTGTTGATGTGCTATCGTGTGACATGCAAATCCCTGAAGGCTGGACTACCCTCTGCGAGTCTGAGCTGCCGCCGCAGTAATGTTGTGTGCTGCTAGGGTGATGATTCTTGGTCATGAGTCATTACCACCGCTGTATCACCAAGAGCTTGTATTAGTATTCATATTTGCTTCCGCTGTTTTCAAACTTTAATGAACTTGTAATATTCCGCTGCACTTTAACTACCCAATGATGTAATAATTCGACTTAAATTTGAATCACCGTTGTATTATCAAGTGTCTGCGTTATCAGCACTGTCAGGATCTCGATCCTCTAGGAAGGAGCGCCACATTGAGATGATAACTTTAGCTGTGGCTTTGGTCTTCTTCTCATAATTTTTTTGTGCAAATGGAACAGTTTTTTCGTAGGTGTAACAAGTTTCATTTTATGGCTAGGAAACTGGTAGGAATTTGTTAGAACTTCTAGAGACCTCTTGAATGTGTGTGTGCGCGCACACACATGATTGTAAGGTAATCAAAGCAGCACATGTGTTATATCAAAGCAAACGCCCAATGATTTTGTTTCACCACTGCTGTGCTTGAAAGATTTAGGGTCAACCTTTGCTTATTTCTCGGATGCATAAAGAGGATAACAATTCCGTTATTACATTCTAATATCACATCAATTATGAATGGTTTGGCATTTTATCACTCCATCAGTATGTTGGTGCAGTGTCATACATGACTAATTGACATTGACTTATTTAGTGTTTGGGTTAAAATACGGGAATTTGAGGATTGCATGAGTTAGTACATAATTAGGTATATGACTAACCAGAGTTTGTGAAAGGTTGGAGAAGTTGCAAGATAAGGAAAATGTGTTTGCTTGTCTCATGATGTGTAGCTCAATGGAGTCAACTTGGCGGTCAACGACGAGAGGATCAGACACAAGTTGGGGACTTGGGGCTGGATGATCGGGACAACAGGTGAGGTCAAGGGTGATCCACACCGTACATGTGGAGAGGCAAAAGGCACAAATGGTTTCATGGTTGAGCCTTGAAATCGTGAAAACGAAGAAAACAACATGTTGACCAAGTCAAAGCAAACGAGATGCTGGTGCAAGTGACAAGGGGGCTGTTGGCATTTCTAAGCGTCGCGCTAGAAATATTACTATCCCCGGGGCGCTAGAAATGCTTGTTGACATTTCTTAATGTTGTCACTAAGTTGACTTAGCAACGAAGCTAGAAATGTTTGTTGGTAATCTTTAACGAATGCAAAGAGTCCGCAAGCGCACGGAGAATACCGTTGTGGCGTTTCACCCAGAAGTATTCAGGGTATCATATTTATTTTATCCCAAAGAAAGGCATATGATTGATCAGAATAATTACCATGCTCTAAACATTGCATATTGGATTATAAGACAAAGTCCTCACAGAGGTAAGGATAATGATAATAATGGTGGACACACAAATAGCATACTCAAGATAAATAAAACTAGTTTAGTAGAGAAGAACAAAGAAAGAGCTAAGTTCCTAAGTTACTTTTATATAGTAATATAGTTTGTATTATATACTATTATATAGATACATAGACAATGCAAGACAATCAGATCATCACACCTTGGGCATCCGGTTTTTCCTTGCATCCACAGTATGATTCTGGCCAAGAGCCTATTGCATAGCTGAACGTGGGGGATTTCAAAGGACCGATAAGGCTGTCACCATCTACTGCCTACCCCTAGCAATCCGTGGGTTACACAACAAATAATGCATTCTATTGAATTTAGCACCTTGCTTACATTTCTAGAATAATACCTCTAATCTCCTAGCGATGGATCAGAAAAGAAGTAACCACATTTAAGTGAACACTAAGCACATGGAAATGATCTAAGTCAAACATTAGTCATGCATCACTATAACAATATAGATAAAGACTATAGTAAGGGCTTATGTCTAACATGGTAATATAGTATAACTATATTACTAACATGCAAGCATAATAACCACATACATGAATAAATCATAAAATCAAACAAGAAACACATGACCCAAACATAACTATATAGAAAGACTAAATATATTAAATAGAACAAAGTCTTACAAAAGGAGAAAGATACAAGAGCCACACCACAACTCCAAGGAAGACTTGGGAACTGAAGAAGACTCTATTCTAAGCCTAACTCCACTAAAACTAGAGAGAAACTCGAAATGACAAAGAGAGTAATGCTTCTTGGTGTGTGTCTTGGAGTGAGGCCTCTCCCTTCTATTTATAGGGTCCAAAGGCGGTTTCTAGAGTCGGTAACTACGGTCTAACCCACACAACCATCATTGGGGAGCTACTAGGAGCCAGTACGTGGCAGCCATGCACCAGGGGGGCCACCCCCAGTTTGGCTGAACACTTGTGTTCGGCCGAACCGGGGGGGGGGGGGGGGGTGTCCCCTCGGGTGCTGCCAACTTTGGTGCCCTGGCAGGTGGGTGCCATTGCCCAGTGATATAGTAAGGTTGGTTGTTGAGGCGGTTTGCTTCTTTAGGTGGGCCAATCAGTTCGTGGGAGTCCTAGTTGGCGAGCTCTGATTGGTGGAAGTTGTGTTTTTTCACCAACTAGGTGTGTTTCCTCCTCCATTTTGTTATTTCTCCTGCATGAGAGTATTTCTCCAAGCACAAGTGGATATTTAATAATTTTGACTAACATGCATGGTGGGAATGTTGAATCCTCCTTTATTTGGAGTAATATTAATGGTCAGAAATGGTATTTAACGACCGTCAACGAACTCCCCCAAGATGAACCTTTGCTAATCCTAATGTTTCACTCTTCATCCGGAGTTTTTCAAAAGATTTTGGCAAATAAAGCTAAGTTCCTCTAATGATTCACTCGGTCGCTCAATGTGTGTAAATCTTTACCATGGCATTGAATTTGCCTCCTTTTTTTTTGTTCCTACCTCTAAATAAGGCTTATATGGAGCTTTGAGTAGGAATAGTTGATACAAACTTGTAACACATATATTACTAAACGAAAAGACTGAAACCACGGAGAAACAAGTCATACAATCTGATCAAGATGTGCATGTGTGTGGAATGTGGTGGAATGATGATGGAATGGTGGATACTCCTTTATATGTAGACTCTCTCTTTCTTTAATAAGCATTTGGGCATGGCTACTTCTTTTCTTCTTCTTTTCTCTTTTTTTTTTGATCATTCTCAAGATTGAGAGCAAGCATTTATTCTATTTTTGATAACCATGTCTTTCATGCAACCAATTGAGAGAGAGTCATAACATGATATTCATGGAGTATTTATTTTGCTAACTTCCGGGATAGAAGATAAGCATATGGTGATGGATGCAATGGAGTAGTATTGCTATCTCCTGGTGTAGGCGCATTAAAAAATGATGGTGGATGTGTACGTGAATCTTGATTATAACAACATGAAATGGATCTCATAAAGGTTGCAAGCATTTTGATAAAGCTCAATGTGAGAACAAGCAGCATATGTGGAAGGTTTTGCAATGAAGTACAACATATGGTTGTGGTAGGAATTTTCATCATTGAGGAACTTTTCAATTTTATCATTTTGAAAAACAAAATCTCCGGATGTTAAGCTTCACATTGGAACAAAGATCATAGTAGCCCTATTCTAACCATATATTGCCTCACAACAACCTAGATTTAGATCATGCACTTTGCAACCCACAAGTATTCAAGTTCAATGCAAGCATGTTTGGCCAACAAACTCAAAAATTGGGAGAGTACTAAGTTGTATACAATGGACTATAGAAAGATATAAAACAGAGCGACTATTCATCATCTCAATATGAAGGCATTAACATCCCTAGCATGTATGACAACCTAATATTTTTGTTCTTTTTAGTTTTGCAAATTTTTATTTTGTTTTATGAGGGTAATTCCGACAAAGAAAAAAAAGAAAGAAAGGAAAGACTCAAGCCACCATGGCGGGGGTGCTCCCCTAAGCTTGCTTTTGCTCATGACTGTTGGTTAAGATCAAATCCTCTCCAACGATAGTAAGTCGCTGTATAGTCATGGTGCTCTCGTAGCCACTCCTGAAGGTGACAAAACTGGTCGTCACTGTGCTGCTGCCACTCTTTGGTGGTCTGGGCGTGACTAGCAAGGGTGTTTTGCATTTCCCCAGTTCTCACATCCAGATCGTGCATCCTCCTTGTAAGATCCCTCAATTCCGGACCATAGTCATGATGACCTGTTGACGCAAAAATCACATGCGTGACCTGGAAGATCTGCTTAGCTCCAGTGCAAGCTTAATTAGGAAACCGGGGCGTGCTAGTCGATTTTTCCTGCAAATCGACAAAGAGACAAACGGTTAAATTCCACGGGTCATCGGCCTAAGACAGGCCGATGAAGAAAGCCGATAATCACTGTTAGTGAGAACCAATCGATGGCTATAAACAGTGAATGATATTTATAAAATAAACTAATTGGCTGATTTGAATCGGTTCATCGGCAATTCAATAAATGAGTATTAAATATCGCATAAACAGTGCCAATGAGAGCTAGATCGATAGAGCAATGTTGATAAAACTATGAAAGACACGCCAGACTTGCTCTGCCGATGGAATAAAGTCGATGGGTCAGAGTTGATTGATAAATAGTAATCATGCACAGATTCTCCCTATCAATAGTGCTAAATCGATAGATCTGATAGCTGGTATTGCAAATATGCCTCAAAATCACAAATCTAAATCTTATTAAATAAAAGGGAACAATCGACTTCTAATATACAGCAATAAATAGGCAAAACACTGAGAAGCCGATTGAACCGTGATACCCTGTAGGCTAAATGCCCCAACAGAACTCTATCGACTCTGCCTATAAACAGATTGAATCTAACCCTATCAACCAAGCAAGAGATCAAAGTCGATGCAGCCTCGCTGATTTGAACAGATCGAACTTAATCGAGACAGTGTTCAAACATGGCAAATAGAGTTAGAGTTAATCTAATTATCGATAGGATCAATCGAGTGACTCGAAGAAAAGATCTAAAACTCAGCCTATAAAACCCACACAAATCCCATAAGATCGGACCTAACCGAGACAGTAATGCAATCTAAGTTGATAATACGAGCCAAATAAAGATCTAATTACCTGATAACTAGCAATTCTAAAGATAACAACTAGAATATCAAATCAATGAGAAACTACTAGTTGGAGTTGACAGAATTACTGAGGGTGACTAATCCAAGTCTCTCGCCGAGATCAGAGCCGATGCAGCCCGCGCGAGATGAGGATGTCGTCGAGAAAAATTTTAGCGATGCGCCGAATTGTATTGAATGAAAGTGATGTTTTTTTGTACAGACCCTATTGCATATTTATAGCCCCGTGCAAGGGGTTCTGACCCGACTCGGTCAGGACTCTTTAACAAACCGACTAGATTTATTTCTAAACAAAATCTAAACTAAAATAGAAAGAGATAAAACAACCCTATTGGGCCCACTTTATTTCCTTTGGCCATTGAGCTTCGCTGACTTTGGCCGATTTCAACTCTCCGCCTCTGGCTAATGGGACCGGTCCAAATTCTAGTGCCAACATGACCAAAGCCCAAAAATGAGTGACATCCATCATGATGTGGAAGCGTCTCGATCGACTCAGGGCGATGTCCCCATTGTGCACTACTAGCTTGCTACCAAGACGAACCTCTAGTCTCATACTGCTGCAGCGTGAACATCCGAGCGGGGTCACCAGAATCTTCTGAGCCTGCAGTGTAATCATAGACTGGTGGTGTAGTATGGTTGTGATAGTGGTGGCACGCTTTGTGCTTTGATGTCTGCGTCGATCGGCAGACCTGTTGGGTATTCCTTCTCTCTACAGCTGTATGGTTAGTTTCCAACAACTATATAAATAATATCCCGGATTAGGAAGCGGATTTCATTTGTATAGCTGGGGTAATAAAACATAATAGAACCACTGGAACCCTTCTTTAATATGTGACCCTACTCAAGAAATTTATAATCTATCCTGGGACAGGGCTCAGAAAAATAATCTAATCAAGTATTAGATAAAGCCCTCACCCCTGTAGCAATACGGGTCACTAAAGAAGTGCATTCAATGGGTCCCGATCCCCTAATATAATCTAACCATTGATCAATCATAGCTTCAACTAGAGTAATAGGAATTTTAGCAATTGCAACAAACAAGACACGCAACTCATTACGGACAGGTCTAGTGTCTTGTCTAGGGAAACAAGTCATAGCAATCCAGCTATGCCACAGTTGTAGATTTGGATTGTGAATGTCACTAGTCCTAAGGCGTTCACAAGAAAACTCCCCAAAATTCTTTGCCAAAAAGAACCCTTTTCAAAACCCATGGTTGCACCTTCTCAATTAATGTTGCAATAACTTCTAAACTTAAGAGTGATACCACGGTCTTTCCAAGTGAGATGGTATTCCTTCCCGAACAATCGAAAAAGTACCCTGTTGTTATATTTTAACAAAGTGGACAAAAACTAGATAGTGAGGAGGCGTGAACCCCCTTCAGTGATGTGTGCAAATTCGGTCCATACCTATAGTAGAGAGTAGGTCGTCGTCATACGCCCTGGTGTGGACGAAACTGCGGTTGCATAGGCGGTGGTAAACTCGTTTCTCTTGTTCATCCAACAGCTCGAGGTCGGTATTGGCAAGAAGAACATGCGGCTCATCCTCTTCCATGTTGTCCTCAATGGGTGTGTACCTCGTTGATTCATCCTCGATGGAGAAGTTAGTGCTTGAGCTACCTTGTGAACGGCGTGAACTCGAGCGCGTCACTCACTGCATGAACGCCTTAGCTTTCTTCATCTGCACTACTTAAGCAAAAACACAAGAACAACTTAAACATGGGTTATGGGTTAGCAAATAAAATCCGCCGGCCGTGTTGATCTTGCCAAGCTTTGCAAAGGACTTGAACAATCCAAAAGCAAAGCAAACTAAAAAGGAAATTTTTTTTGGTGGTTTTTTGAATAACAACTTTGGAGAAGCAATGTGAGAGCTCTAGAGCAAATGAGTGAAGGAGGGAGTGAAATGCGAATTGAACTTTGGATGGCAAAGCTCTCTCCCCCGAGCATTTAATTTATAGGGAAATCCCAAACGGTCAAAAACGGCTAGTGGGGAGCCAAATCCAATCGTTGGCAAAAGGCCAAGGTTGGTGGGGCCCACACCCCTTTGGCTGAACATGGGTGTTTGGCCGACCATGGGTGGGTCCCATTGGTCCCCCACTTTGGCCCACTACTCTCTAACAACTATATTTCCAGAGCTAGAGGGCTTTGGTCCAAAGTTTCAACAAAATTTTGCTCAGAAAATATTTTCTCAAAGTTGGAAATCGAAAACCAAATTTTATGTTTTTATCAAAAGAAAGGAAAAGTTTGAATAAATTCCAACATGCATGTGTGAAATCCAAATATGCAAATGCATAGACAAATTTGAAAAATCCAAAAGTTGGAAAATTCAAATGTGCAAAGATTAAGGAAATCAAATATGAGATAAGTACCAATTTACCTTTGGCAAGGGCTCACTAATTTTTAAAATCCGACGAGCAGGACTTTTCTCCATCGCGGTTAGCTTGATGTCGCAGTGTCCGGTCCTAGAGAAGTGGACGCGGATGGCTGCACTCGCCACATGTTCTTCATCTTTGGTGCGGTCGGTGGCTTCTTGAATTTAACAGGTTGTGGCTTCGCCCATAGTCCTAGCCTCACCGTAGGTGGGTTCTTCTTCTCGAAACAGTACGTCATCTCCTTAGCCATGATCTTCTTTATGTAGAGAATGAGGCTATTTTTGGGTATTTTAATGACAACAGAATAAATCCACAAGCATACGAATACCGCAGTAGCTTTCACCCAGGAGTATTGCAAGGTATCGAATCCGCAGGGAACGTGTGTGCCTAATCTTCAATTCTAGTTAGTTTAAGGATACCAAGATAAATGTGGCATTGGGTAGAAAGGATTTCTAATGGTTATAAGGTCCTAATAATGGTAAGAGTACTACTAGGTTGCTTGCACTGGGCATCTAGTTTTCCCCTGCATCCACAGTGCGATTCTGGACAAGAGGCTGCTGCGTAGCCGAACGTGGAGGATTTCTAAGGACAGATAGGGTTGTCACCACCTACTGCCTAGCTCTAGCAATCCATTGACTACATGATAAACAAAGCTAACCTACGGCCTAGACACCACGTCTATGCTTTTGACTACTCCCTTAATCTCCACGTGTGATGATATAAGACTAAGGTCTCTAACTAAATAGAGCATTGAGTGAGCAAAGCAACTAAGTATAAAACTTACTTAAAAAGGAAACTTAAATACCAAGAGAGGAATCACAAAAACTTACTAAATATGGCAAGTATCCATCGAGGTACATTTCTGGCGTGGAGAAGAGGTGGATAGGCCCACTCCTCCTCCGAACTTCCCCTCACTCTCTCACTATTTTCTAAGCACTTTGGCATGCCAAAGCCTTTGAGAAGTGAAGTACTAAACTAATCTTGAAGTGTGTTGAGAGTGGAGCCACTCCCCTCCTTTTATAGGGACCAAAGGTGGTTCCAGAGGCAGTGGAATCCTTCTAATGCCCACAACCGACATTGGGGAAGCACCAGGAGATGTCACGTGGCAGCCATGCACCAGGGGGGGACTCCCACCTTCGGCCGAACACCCGAACATGGGTTGTGGGCCTAGGTGGCCCCCCTGTTCTAGGTCCTTGCCAGGTGGTCCCTCGTCCCTCCTGACACCGTAAGGCGGTGGTTATGTCGGTTTCCTTCTGAAAGTGGGCCAGTGGATCCGTGTGCTCTGCTTTGATTGGCCGGAAGTGTACTTTTTCCCTTGATGATATGGATTTTCCCTTAATTACATGGGTAAATCACCTACAAGCAAATATTCACCAACACTTGTGGAATTAATTAGTAATAAACTCCTACCACTATGTTGGTTGTTTATTTTTATAGTTTTAGCTTTTGCTCGTCCTGGAGTAATGGAAAAGGACTAAGGTGGATCATAATCTCCAAACCGTATGATGCTAGCATGCAAATTATTCCAAACCATACATGTACCAATGGACTTTGAAGTGTCTACCTTGCCACCTATAGTGGTTGAAGAGTGGAATGGTATAGATTCTGGTCATTTCTGCTCCTTGTGCTAAGTAACTCGGGTTTTTGAACAATTTTCAAAGATAAAACAAAGATGTACTCCTCAAGGGATTCTCTCCAGTCACTCATATATCTGTGTGGATCCTCACCGAGGCTTTTGTTGTTGCCTCTTTTTGTTCCTACCTCTATAGATAGGCTTTTTTTGGGGCTCAGGGTAGGGAATAAAAAGAAGGCATACCTGTGCTTCATATATTACTAAGTCAAAAATCGGATCCAAGTAGAAAACAAGTCATGAAGCACCAATCAAATATGTGCACATATATGGATGGAATGGATGTGGTGGTGAAATATGGGTATTCCCTTTGATATCCTCCCTCTCTTCTATGTGAGAACATGGGCTATCTCTCTTCTTCTTCTTCTTCTTCTTTTTTGAATATGTGACAACACATGTCTCTTTTAGCAAGGATAATTGGACAGGGAGTTTCTCAAAGTAGTGGAGTACTTTATTTTGTGGATGGTTGATGGATATGTGTGATTCTATCTTCCAGAGTGGAAGAGTAGCATATGGAAGGAGATGGATGATGAAGGTGGATGAATACTCCTTTATGTGTACACTCTCTCTTTCTTTTAAAACAATATTGGGCATGGCTATTTCTTTTCTCTCTCTTTTTTTCATTCTCAAGGATTGAGAGCATTTTTTTGTATAGCCATGCCTTCTATGTGAACAATCGAGAGAGAGAGTCATAATAGTATAATCATGGAGTATTTCTTTTGGTGGATAGATGGATAATGATGATGTTCCAATATAGAAGAATAGCATATGAAGGGAATGTGCACATGAACTTGATCAACAATGCATAACAAGCATCTCACTAGGGTCACAACAATTTGACAAGGTTCGATAAAGACACAAGCAGCATATGCATAAGGTTTATCAAATGAATTTGTCATATGGCTCTGGTTGGATATTTCAAATCATTGAGGAGTAAGCTTATAAATTTAGTTTTCAAAAAGAATTCTCAAGCATTTTATACAATAGAGAGCAAGAATCACTTTATCAAACCATATCACACTAGTCAACAATCTAGGTAGCACGCGGTCCTTTTTAATATAGTCCACTCACATTGGCTGAGCAAGAAATAAAGAGCATGCAGGCTAACCTTGGAAAACTTTGAATAATTAGGAGGTCATCAAGGTTGACTTTTATTTCCATGTTTGGATTTTATCAATTTGTACTAAGAAAATTAAATTAATGCACAAAATAGGGAAATAGAGGGATAAGACGTGCAAACCGTCACACTAGTAGATGATGCCGAGCAGGGCAAAGTGGGTTCAGTCAACCTAGAGGGTTCGGCTGAATCATCCTAGCGTCTAGCTTGTTCATCGTATGGCATGGTGTTCTGTGCGGCATTGTTCATTATATTTTGGCTAATGAGGTCCTTTGTTGCGTGTCGAGAATCCTGAGGATCTCCCCCACACTTGTTGGTTTGCCTGCACTTTTACTTGATACAAAAACAAAACAAGAGGGTTAAAATAAAAAAAGGACTCTACCGGCTTTATGGGCCCCATAGAGTCACAACTTTATTATTAAGTTATCTATTTTATGTATTGCATATTTTTATGGCGCACTACAAGATTGAATTGAAAGGAAATAAAAAGGGAAATAATCGGAAGCGCCTTTCATGTTTTTTTCTTCTTTTTAAGCAAGGAATGAATGCAAGAACTAACAACAACTCGAAAACAAGGGGTAAGTTGACATGAAGAAACCTTAATATGTGATACTTACAGAACTCCCCCACACTTAGATTTTTGTATCGCTCAGACACAATAAATCAGGTGTGTAGTGTTGTAGCCTTCCTGTAATAGGTTCCATTGTCAAAAGTACCAATGTGTCAAGTTGATGCAGCTCCTATGTTCTCAGGCATAGTGCGACCATCGTTCTTTTCAATCCTTAGCAGAAAGGGTTAGTGACCAAAAATACCCAAAGGCAAATATATCCTAAAAACATGTGCTTGCAATTATTTAATAATGGAAAAAAGGAAATGATAATCCGGGCCATCTCCCGGCAATGCTTTCTTTATAGTCAGAAGCTTGAGTACGGGGACTTTATGCTGCAGCTATCATTGGTGATGTAGTTCTCATCTTACCGCCAATTGTTGATGACGTATCAATGAAGTCTTAGCTACAAGGTTAGTGCCAAAATGCAACTACAAGATTTGCAAAATTTATGATAAACAAAAACATCTACAACCATCCTTCTAAACATTTTACTAATGAGGGCCTTAAGGTGGTTGTAGTCCTCGTAGGTGCTTTGAGTAGTAGTCTTGATTGACTCTAGAGATTTCTTGTATGAGCATGCATCTTGTGGTTGTTCAAGGAAGAAGGTTTCATGCTCATCAATTGAACTATTTCCTTCTGTGTCTAGAGTCAATGTCTCTAACAATCCAATGGCCCAATGGTTCTCCTTCTCAAGAGTTTCATTAAGAATTCATATCGGTGATTCTTGACCACCATCAAGAATGTAGTATTAAGGACGAAAGGAAAAAGGCTTAGGCAAGAAGGATGACTATTTAGTTTCAAAAGGATTAAGTGTTTCTCCCAAATTATCTCCTTCTTGGAAGCAATGCTTCGCGTCCTCAAAAAGAACAAACCTCGGCGATGCGTGTCGGGAAACATACGTCTCCTCCTCAAGCGGGGAGTGCTTGAGATGAGGCCTCACCATAATATTTTCTAAGCAATGGGCATTGGTGGCGAAAGCAATTTTCCTAAGCTCTTCATTTAGGCTTCCTTGAGATGCACCCTTACAATGAAGGCTTTCTAGTGGGAAGCCTATGAGAAGTTCAAAGTCGATGATAGGAAAGACATGGAGGTCTAGGTGAACTTTGACTTTGTCCATCTCAACTGGCACAGCCTTCGCGATCCCCTGACATGGAAAGATTACTCCCAAGGCATCCTTGAGGAGTGTGTCATTTGGCGCAAGAGGTATGTCATCAAAAGTTGCCAAGCTATATACTCAGGGATGATATTGGCTCCTATGGTGGAATCATGAAGGGCTTCTACAACATTTCCCTTTATATAACAAGGAATGGTAGAAGAAGGAGAAGAGATTTGGATGTCTCTTGAAGAACATCTTTCTTCCTTCAACCACTCCTTGTTAATGGCCTCATGTAGGATTTCTTCTTGGAAAGGCTTGGGAGGTGAAAGGGATGTTGTAGGCTTCTTCTGCCAGAGGTGATTCGAGGTGTTTCCATGATCATTAATTATTCCTTCCTTGAATTCAACTGGCAACCTTGATGGTAGAAATTCTCCTTTCTTCCGAGTGGTCTCAATTGCAGAGTCTATAGGTAAGATAGCTATGAGTTGAAATCTAGCTATTGAGGGAACCTTGTGGGTTGGCTTGCCTTCCCCCTAGATAAATTGCTGATCTTGTTCCTTGAGGGTAGATCCAGGAGGCTCAACATAGAATGTTGCCATCACCTCATTCATTGGCTCACCCCGTGGGAGAGATTCTATCAAAAGATTTTCTGATTGACAGATCAGGACAGAAAAGTTGTCTCTCCCAAGTCTTGTGTCGAGACTTCCTAGCTTTGGTCCTTCCTAGAATAGCTCGTCCATTGGATGCCCGATCAAAATTTGGAAGTCAGAGACTTCAAGTATATGGAAGTCAAGAATAGTCTCAACACTTTCATGCTTTACAGGCACGTTTTACAAGGTCCCAATTTTTTTTTCTAAAGATTGGCCTAAGGTGTTCATGCAAGATTTACTAATCAGTGCAAGGGGTTCACAACCTATGAAGGCTGGTTAAACAAGTGGTTAAATTCCACGGGTCACCGGCCCAGGACAGACCGATGAAGAAAGCTGATAATCACTGTTAGTGAAAACCATCCTATGGCTATAAACAACAAAAAATGTTGAAAAAGTAAACTAATCGGTTGAGTTGTATCAGCTTATTGACAATTCAATAAACATGTATCAAGTGCTGAATAAATACTGCCGACAAGAATTAAATCGATAGAGCAAAGTTGATAGATCTATGATAGACACGCTAGACTTGCTCTGTTAATGCCAAAAAGTTGATAGGCCAGAGTCGATAGAAGTATAGTAATCATGCAAAGACTCTCCCTGTTGATAGTGTTAAGTCAATAGATCTGATAGCTCGTATTGCAAATATGTTTCAAAATCACAGATCTAATCTTATCAAATAAGGGGGCAATCGACTTCTATGAATGCGATGATAAGCAATTAAGACGCTGAGAAGTCGATCAAACCGTGATAACCTGTCGGCTAAATGTCCCGACAGAATCCTATCGACTTTACCCACGGCCGGTCCGTACCTAGTCCTATCGGCTCAGTGAGAGGTCGAAATCGATGCAGCCTCGCTGGCTCGAGCAGATCGAACTTAATCGAGACAGTGCCCAAACAAAGCAAATAAAATTAGATACGATCCAATTACAGGTAAAATCGATAGAATGACTCGAATAATAGATCTATATTAAACTTATAAAATCTCCTAGAAGTCACAATAGAATAGACCTAATGAGACAATATTGCAACTCAAAAGTGATATTATAAACGCAATTAAGATCTAATTATCGGATAATTGGCAATTCTAAAGATAACAACTAGAATATAAAATCAATGAGAAAGTACTAGTTGAAG
This sequence comes from Eleusine indica, assembly GCA_030378355.1. Taxonomy (NCBI): domain Eukaryota; kingdom Viridiplantae; phylum Streptophyta; class Magnoliopsida; order Poales; family Poaceae; genus Eleusine; species Eleusine indica. The sequence goes on from CM059500.1 coordinate 37,259,035, forward strand.
TCGATAAAATTATCAAGAGTGACTAATCCAAGTCTCTTGTCGAGATTGGAGCCGATGCAGCCCACGTGAGACGAGGATGTCGTCAGAAAAAGGTTTGGCGATGCGTCGATCTGTATTGAACGAAAGTGTTATTTTTTCATAGAGACCCTATTACATATTTATAGCCCTGTGCAAGGGGTTCTGACCCGACTCGGTCAGGACTCTTAAACAAACCAACTAGATTTATTTCTAAATAAACTCTAAAGTAAAAAAATAAAATGATAAAATAACCCTATCGGGCCCACTTTATTCCTTTCAGCCGTTGAGCTTCACTGACTTCCGCAGATTTCAACTCTCTGCCTCTGACCAATGGGACCGGTCCAAATTCCGGTGCCAAGACTGGTGCAATGGATTTTGATATAATATTTGCACCGATCATCTGACTGAAAAGAACATTCACCTTCATGTCTCATATGTGGCATTGAATGGTTGAATAAGGAGGCCTACCCCAAATTTTATCAGGAGAATGTTCTCCCTCATTCAATCATTTGTTGCTTGGCATGGCAAAGCACTCCCATTCATTCTCTTGGAGGAAATTGTCCTCTAGAGGATCAGGAGGAAAGATGAGAATTGGTGGGTTCTTCTTATAAAAATAATTCTCGGTGTCCTTGGGGTCTTGCGAAAGACCTTCCTCAAATTTAATAGAGAACTCAGAAGAATTTTTTGATTGAGACATAGGGACAGAAAAATGTCTTCCCCTAAGTTTAATGTCTAATGTCTCCTTGGTCGGTGCATCATAGAAAAGTTTCTCCATGGGATGCCCGATTAAAATGTTAATGTCACAGACTTTGAAAACATGGAAATCAAGGAGAGTTTCAATATCTTTGTGCCTTAAAGACACATTTTGCAAAATCCCATATCCCTCCGAAATGGGTCCGGAGGGACATTGAAGAAATTTGCAAGTCAGTGTCAAGGGTTCTTCACCCAAAATGGCAAAAGTGCAGGCATCAGAAATGATGTTGGCACCGACAGTGGGATTATAGAGAAGGTTCACCTTCACTCCTCTTATGAGGCATTCAATAGAAGAGGAAGAGGAGCTAATCCGAATTAGGTTTGGAGAAAGCTCAACCTCTCTCAACCACTCATTGTGATTGAAGTTAACTCCTTCACCGTCTCTTAGAGCAAAGGCTCCTTAAGAGGATTGGGAAAAGATACAAGAGTTAGTGATTTCTTTTGATAGCGACAACTCGAGGATTTCCCACGATCTTTTACAAGATTTTCCTAGAATTGAAAAGGGAACTTTGAAGGTTGAATTTCTTCTTCCTCCATTGCTCCTGGCTCGGTTGAGGTCTCAATAGATGAATCAATGGATATGCAAGGATTTGGCTTAGGTTCAACTAGTGGGGTGGCCTCAATGCTCGACAAAGCTTTCTGCTGAGGAGGCTCTCTACAGTCGGCTAGGAAAGAAGAGTTTTCTTGATTTAGGTCTAGGATAGCTCTTCCTTCTGCAGGCATCTTGTGGACGAACGAACCTCCAATGGCGACGTCGAGATATAGGGTAGACTCCTTACTTAAACCCAGACAAAAGTGTTGCAATAACACGTGGTCGAATAAAGACAAGTTAGGGCTAGAAGTGGTTAACAAGGAAAACCTAGCCCAAGCTGCACCTATAGATTCCTTCTCACTTTGACGAAAGTTAAGAATCTCTCTTCGTAGAGAGATGATACGTGATGTAGGATAGAACATGAGACAAAATTTATCTCGGAGTACTATCCAATCACCATTCATACTCCTAACAAAATGAGTGTACCATTGTTTTGAATTCTCCTTGAGGGAAAAGGGAAACAATTTCCACATGAGAGTATCTTGAGTCATGCCTTTGACAATAGGCATGAACACAAATGCTCGAACTCTCGCAAATGATGGAACGGGTTTTCGCTATTTAAACTCGAGGAGGACTGTTCCTGAACCATGGCTATAAAGCCAGGGAGGAGTTCAAAGCCAGATGAATGAATTAGGTCCGTAGAAAGCGGCGGCTCGAGGAACTCACCCTTAAGAGCAGGAAGATCTTGAATTTATATTCGCTCCATGGTAGAGATGGGGAAAGAAATAAAGAAAGATAAAAAGATACGAAGGCGAAATTGGTTCGAAGATCAAACAGCATCCGTTCCACGGCAACGGCGCCAGGAAGCTTGTTGAGTATTTTAATGACAATAGAATAGATCCGCAAGAGTACAGATACCGAAGTAGCTTCCACCCAGGAGTATTCTAAGGTATCAAATCCACAGGGAACGTGTGTGGCTAATCTTCAATTGTAGTTAGTCCAAGGACACCAAGATAAATGTGGCGTTGGGTAGAGAGGATTCCTAATGGTTATAAGGTCCTAATCAAGGTAAGAGTACTACTAGGTTTCTTGCATTGGGCATCTGGTTTTCCCCTGCATCCATAGTGCGATTCCGTCCAAGAGGCTACTACGTAGCCGAACATGGAGGATTTCAAAGGACAGATAGTGTTGTCACCGCCTACAGCCTACCTCTAGCAATCCATGGACTACGTGATAAACAAAGGAAACCTACGGCCTAGACACCATGTCTATGCTTTTGACTACTCCCTTAATCTCCACGTGTGATGATATAAGACTAAGGTCTCTAACTAAATAGAGCGTTGAGCAAGCAAAGCAACTAAGTACAAAACTTACTTAAAAAGGAAACTTAAATACCAAGAGAGGAATCACAAAGACTTACTAAATATGGCAAGCATCCGTCGAGGTACATGCGTGGAGAAGAGGTGGATAGGCCCACTCCTCCTCCGAACTTCCCCTCACTCTCTCCCTATTTGCTAAGCACTTTGGCAGTGCTAAAGCCTTTGAGAAGTAAAGTACTAAACTAATCTTGAAGTGTGTTGAGAGTGGAGCCACTTCCCTCCTTATATAGGGACCAAAGACAGTGGAATCCTTCTAATGCCCACAACCGACTTTGGGGAAGCACCAGGAGACGACATGTGGCAGCCATGCACCAGGGGGGACTGCCACCTTCGGCCGAACACCCAGGTTGGCCGAACATGGGTTGTGGGCCTAGGTGGCCCCCCTGTTCTGGGTCCCTGTCAGGTGGTCCCTCGTCCCTCCTTACACCGTAAGGTGGTGGGTTATGTCGGTTTCCTTCTGAAAGTGGGCCAGTGCATCCGTGTGTTGTGCTCTGATTGGCCGGAAGTGTGCATTCTCCCTTGATGACTTGGATTTTCCCTTAATTACGTGGGTAAATCACCTGCAAGCAAATATTCACCAACACTTGTAGAATTCATTAGTAATAAACTCCTACCACTATGTTGGTTGTTTACTTTTATAGTTTTATGCAAGTATTTGACGGTCGAATTTGGTACTTCGTGACCGTTGACAGCTATCCTTCTCCGGGGGAGTTACTTCGACCTCTTGAATATTCTTTGGGTTTGGCCTGTACTTGATCTTGATCATTGAGCACTGCTCTCTCCTTGGCTGAAAATCAAACTTTTTCTCCTTCCCATTGATGAGGAAATGGGTTCCTCCTGCCCCAACATTAATGTGTGCATCTGTGGTGCTTAGAAATGGACGCTCGAGGATGAATGGCATTTCCTTCTCACCATCCATGTCGAGCACCACAAAGTCCACGGGAGTGAAGCAATCCTAGATTTTCACCAGAACACCTTCTGCAATTCCCTCTGGATAGCGGACCAATGAATCGGCCATCTGAAGTTGCATCAGCACAGGGGGTAGAGCTGTGTAGTGTAATTTCTCAAAGACCGCCTTGGGCATCACGCTTACGCTTGCACCAAGGTTGCATAGGGTGTGGTCGAATTTCTGATCCCTGATCGAGCAAGTGATCGTGGGACACCCTGAATCTTCTTTGCTTGAAGGTACTTCCTTTTCTCCCTCCTTGTCCTTCCCTGCAATGTTAGGATATGGCGCGTCCCAAGTGATCTTACCCCCTCTTGTGGTCATTATATTAATATTTTCAACAGGAGATTCGAGTTTCTAGAATTTTATTAAAGCTAAGCTGATTCTTAAAGGAAGAAGCAAGACCTTCTAACTTAGCATTAACACTTTCTAAAGTCTTGTCATTAGCCAAAAGCTTTTTAGTAAAGGTTTCATTAATTTTAGTCTGGCCTAAGACAAGATCTTTAAAGGAGGGTTGATTGTTGGAAGAGTTGTAGTTGTTACCTCCTTGATAATATGGGTGTGGTTGGTTCCACCCGTTGCCTCCTTGTGGACAATAACTGTTGCTGTTGTTGTTCATGTACAACACGTCCTCACGAGTCTCAAGGCAGGCATTGCTTGAGTGACCCGTGTTGCCGACCTCGCACATCATGCAAGCATCTAAGGCGTTGACGGTGTCAACTTCATGTCCCTTGGCCTGTTCGTCCATATTCTTTAAGACGAGGTCCATTTTAACGGCTAGCATGTCCACCTCCTTAATGGTGTGCATGCCCCGCTGGCGTAAGTGAAGACAATCTTCACTCCATCCTAGGTTGGAAACCATCTTCTCAACAAGTTCTTTAGCCTTTTCAACGGTCACTGAGAAGAAGGCTCCTCCCGCAGTAGCATCAATATGATCACGAGTTGACGGAGTCAGCCCATTGTAGAAGTTCTAGATGATAAGCCATTCATCCATCCCGTGATGTGGACAGGCAGCAATGTACTCTTGCAGCCTCTCCCATGCCTCAGAGATTGACTCCTTAGGCTCCTATTGGAAACTTGAAATTCTCTCATGAAGGGCGTTGGTTTTGTCCAACGGGAAGAACTTGGCGAGGAACGCGGCTGAACATATTTCCTAGGTACCCACAACATCCTTGTTCACGTAGAACCACTGTTTTGCTCTCCCCAGAAGGGAGAACGGAAACAGACGAAGGCGAATGGCGTCTTGAGAGACATCCTTCATCTTGAAGGTGCTGCAAATCTCCAGATTTTGTTGCAGATGGGCGTTGGGGTCCTCATTGGCCTTCCCACATAATAGGCTGGCCTGCACCATGGTAATGAGACCCGTCTTGATCTCGAAGTTCGCATCTCCCGTGACATTGGGTGCAACAGGAATGTTGGACGTCGAGGGAGTGGAGAAATCATGAAAACCCTTCTGGGCCAATACCTTGAAGCTTGATGGTGCGGAGATTATTGGTTCACCTGTAGACACGAACTTCTAAGGAGGGGCGAGACGTGCACGTACCCTTCTCAAGAGCTGTTCAGGATCTTCAATATAATTTTCAGGCAAGGTGAAGCCGGTCATGCACTAACCTGTTTTCACACAAAAGGACAAAACAAACAAGTTTAGCCTGTTTGGGCAAATGCTAAATAATCTCATATGCAAGAATAGAACATCAGTAATTCTTTTGAGCAATTGCCTTCCGCGGCAACAGAGCCAGAAATGCTTGTTGGAATTTCTAAGTGTCGAACCAGAAATATTCCTATCCCCGACAACGGCTCCAGAAATGCTTGTTGGCATTTCTAAATGTCACGCCAGAAATATTACTATCCCCGGCAACGGCGCCAGAAATGCTTGTTGATATTTCTTAACGTCATCACAATGTTGCCTTAGCAACAAAGCCAGAAATGTTTGTTGGTAATCTTTAACGAATGTAGAGAGTCTGCAAGGGCACAAAGAATAGTGTTGTAGCATTTCACCCGAAAGTATTCAGGGTTTTGTACTTATTTTATCCCAAAGTATGGCAAATGATTGATCAGAGTAATTACCATGCTCTAAACATTGCACATTGGATTATAAGACAAAGTCCTCACAGGGGTTAGGATAATGGTAATAATGGGTAGTGGATAAACAGATAACATACTCAAGATTGAAGTGAACAATACCCCTAATGCCCTAACGATGGATCAGAAAAGGAGTAATCACATTTAAGTGAACACTAAGCATGTGGAAATGATCTAAGTCAAACATTAGTCACGCATCACTATAACAATATAAATAAAGACTATAGTAAGGGCTTATGTCTAACATGGTAATATAGTATAACTATATTACTAACATGCAAGCATAATAACCACATACATGAATGAATCATAAAATCAAACAAGAAACACATGATCCAAACATAACTATATAGAAAGACTAAATATATTAAATAGAACAAAGTCTTACAAAAGGAGAAAGATACAAGAGTCATACGACAACTCCAAGGAAGACTTGGGAACTGAAGAAGACTCTATTCTAAGCCTAACTCCACTAAAACTAGAGAGAAACTTGAAATGACAAAGAGAGTAATGCTTATTGGTGTGTGTTTTGGAGTGAAGCCTCTCCCTTCTATTTATAGGGCCCAAATGCGGTTCTTGGAGTTGGTAATTGCCGCCTAACCCGCACAACCATCATTGGGGAGCCACTAGAAGCTAGCACGTGGCAACCATGCACCAGGGGGCACTCCTAGTTTTGCCGAACACCCATGTTCGGCCAAACCAGGGGGAGTCCCCTCGGGTGCTGCTGACTTTGGTGCCCTGGCAGGTGGGTCCCATTGCCCTGTGACATAATAAGGTCGGTTGTTGAGGCGGTTTGCTTCCGTAGGTGGGCTAGTCAATCCGTGGGAGTCCTTGTTGACAAGCTCTGATTGGCAGAAGTTATGTTTCTTCGCCAACTAGGTGTGTTTCCTTCTCCATTTTGTTATTTCTCGTACATGTGAGTATTTCTCCAAGAACAACTGAATATTTATTAATTCTAACTAACATGCATGGTGGGAATGTTGAATCTTTTTTATTTTGAGTAATATTGATGGTCGGAAATGGTATTTAACGATCGTCAACAGGGACCCAGTGGAGCGAGACCAGAAGAGACTTGCCGACGGTCAGGATCGCGGGACAAGGTAACACGCGTCAACATCAAGGAAGACGTGCTTAGAGAAGCGTTCAAGGCAGTTTCCTAGTTTGGGCCTCAAAACCAATGGCGGTGATTGGTGGTGCACGTGGCACCATTGTGTAGCTTGTGTTGAGGCGAAGCAAAGATGTGAAGGGCCCGATGGCATTCGAGCGACGGGGAATGAGTTGGACAATTTTACCCCTAGTGGTAGGTAGGAGTGTGTTTTAGGTCAAGGGCACTTAGGTCTTTAGGACATGCCTTTAAGCCTATATAAGGAGAGGTATGACTGGTTGGAGGGGATCTCTCTTTCATCTAATCTAGTGTTAGGGTTTCATTTTGAAGAGTTAAGGTGTTCTTCATGTTGTGGAGGAGAGGAGAGGTTGTCTGAGAGACAACTCTTGCTCTTCCAAAGAGTGGGAGGATGAGGGTGGCTTCCTAGTCATATATCTATGTATGTTAGATGATTGAATCAATGATATGAGATTCATTTTATGCTCATGTTCTTCCTCATCCTCTAAATTCTAAATTTATATTTTTTTTCCTATTTTTGGAGCTATTTTTTTGAGTATTTTTGATCTCCCTTTGTGCTATACGTGCTAGAATAATCATAGATGGGTCCTTAATCGAATCTAGGGCATGAGCTCCTTCGTTTTCATGGATTTCTCTAAGTTCTTTCAAACCCTAGACTTTTTGGTAGAATCCAAAATTCGTGGTGATTTCTTGGGTTTTTGAGATGGATCCACATGGAGGAGTTGGGCCCTTCCATGTTGCACCTTTGGTTCATATTTCGTGATTTTTGGAGTTTGTTTGATAGGATTTTTGGTACTTCTGTTCAAGAATGATCATTGTTGCTTCTATCTCGCCGGGCCTTGTTGGTCGTACCTACGCACCCGTTTATATACCACAAGAGGACGGTATATGATTGTAGCACTTTTTCTCTTGAATTGAGTATTCCAAGGTTTATCGAATCCACTAGGACCTTAGGGATAATTAAACAAAGTTAACAGTAAAAGATCTAGTCAAAGCTACTGTCGAATTTAGGTTGTGTGAGGGGGAGGCTGGCCAGTGCAAAGGTGCGCCAGACAGTAAATCTGTCGTTGCGCCGATCGGCACAGGAGTTGAGCCGATCGGCACACTAGTGAATCTAAGCCAAAGTGTGCGAGACAGTAAATCTGTCGTTGCGCCGATCGACACAGGAGTTGAGCCGATCGGCACACTAGTGAATCTAAGCCAAAGTGCGCCAGATGCCTTGTAAGCCTATGCTGATAAGTGAGTAACCAGATATCTACTAGTGAGATTGTAACCAGAAAGTCTAATTAAATAGCATCATAATGGGTAATTACATAGATCAATGAGAATCTATAATGAATAAGACCACCCTGCTTTCCGAGCGGCTCCCGATTTATCGCTGCCGAGAGGAAACCCTTAATCGCGCGAGTATCTTACCCTACTCAACTATCCAATAGTGCTGCGCAGGCTTAGTGCTGTCACCGCTAAACCACACTACTAGCATCATCAAGCAACCATAATCAATACAATGTCCGAATACTATCCTAATCACCACGATCAAGATAATATCAGCTTACTTAGCTTAGAACTAAGCAATTAGAATAAGCACATGCATGATTATAGAATCAAGACAGACAAATCACCAAACCAATCATAAACATATTCAATCATCCTTGACATACATAGAGTAAGATACATCCCCATCGAGATGGCCTACCTTGACGGATCAATTCTTAACACCAATGGTTCTTGAAACTCAACTAGAGATCTATTCTAATGGGGCAAGCCCCGGTGGCTCTAACTCACAGATCTGTTGTCCCTCTGTTGCCTCCCTCTCTCTGCGGCCACGGTTTACAAGTATTTATAGGGGTTCTACTCGTAAAGAACCCGGTTTCTAGCAAATAAGGCAGTTGCACTGATCGGCGCAGGATTGCGCTGATCGGCGCAAGCCGTGTCTTCTCTGGTTTCTTCTCCGAGTCGGTTCCTCTGTCTTCCACAGCTGCCATGTGGGCCTTTTCCTTCGAGATAAAGTCTTGTACTGCACGTCGAGATCTTGAAGTTCCATAAATCTTCTAGGCAAATATCTTCAAGTGTCTTGCGCAGATAAACTTCCATAAACATGTGGAATAGGCCTCGGTCACTTCTGTGGGTAAAAGAAAGAAAAATCAAAAAACATACTCTTTCTATCATAAAAGATATCTCAAATCAGCAAATGTTGAGCATTGTTCTATTGTGGTGTATTTCATATTCATATTCACCAAAATAGTTCAAATATGGGCATAAAGCTTAAAGGTTCTCCCCAAAGCAACAGATCATGTCCAACTCATAAATTATAACTTTTCCACACATGTAAATTACTTAAAAGATTGTTGTGAACATAGAGAATCTATCTTCCAAATAATCCAAGGTAACAACTCATCTTTCAAATCACTCAACCTATATCCTACAACATAATGATCAAATAATATTAGTGTAAGGCTTATATGAGTAGCTAGGTGAGGTAATTCAAGGATTGCAAACATAAATCAATAATATATTGTAAATCTAGGAGATTATTCTTTGTTGGAATTATAGAAACTTATCAAGATGGCCATTAAGAAAGAAAAATTTAAGAAAGGACTCACACTTTGGATATCTAGACATGTGCATAGCAAAAATTTGATCTTAGAAGATTGCACATGGTTGGAATGATTCATGGCTATATTAGAATGAATTTCGAGAATAAGCATGTCATATACCATTCCCCACACTTAAAATTTTGCTAGTCCCTTAGCAAACAGCAGAGTTTTTCTCTTTTTTTTCACTTCTTGTTTCTCCCTTTTTTTTTGCTCTTTGCTGCGTCGATCGGTTCAGGGTGCGTCGATCGGCTTTCAACCCAAATTTACCAACATTTGTTGGTATTTGATCCGTCTGGCTTCAATATTTATTCAAGAATTAAATATAGCCAGAAATATAGGATATGGTCAAGGAATGATACTCAACAAGATGTTTTGGGTTTATGGTAGTGTACTCAGCGGAATTGAATTTTTGCATGAGTAATTCAAGGCTAGAAAAAGATACACAAAGAATTGCCATCTTAGTAAAGTTCATACCAAAAAGAATTAAATCCTAACCGAACTCAACCATCAATTTAATGTTTATCTACATATCAAAGGTTTATGAGAATTACTCAAAATATGGCATTGGTAGGTAAGGATCTTGAAAATAATAAATTCCAAAATTCACAACATGAAAATTTATTTATGAAAAGATTGGTACTAAGTTATCATCACAAACTGGACAACACAAATAAAGCACATGGGTACACAAAATTGCTCCACATAAGACATATTTGCCGAATAATCATTAAGTGTAAGTTCAAAATTTTATTCAATGCTCAACATTATTTGGTCTTCGTAGACACTTTTCAAGAAAGAATAAATAATTCAATTCTCCTAAAAGAGCATAACCGCCACCATTATATTAAGATCAAAACTCGAATACATGGTGATGATTTTTGCACACACTTGCATGAAAATAAAACTACTACTAACACACTTGCATGAAAATAAAACTACTACTAACACACTTGCATGAAAGTAAAACTACTACTAACACACTTGCATGAAAGTAAAACTACTACTAAGACACTTGCATGAAAATAAAACTACTACTAACTACTACTAACACACTGGCATGAAAGTAAGCACACCCGATACTTGGTTTCCCAACCCGCTCACACACATACAAGCAAATAAAGAAAAAGATTGCAAAAGATAAAAGAAAACGTAAACTGGGAAACCGATACACGTGCCAACTCCTAGGCACTCTAGTCATCTGAAAGTGGAGGCGATGGCTGATTGAAGCCATAACACCGCGCCTTGAGTCGCTCGAACTTCTCCACCTTCGCATCGTGGTTGTCCCTCCATTGGGACGTGGCTTCCTCCACGCGCTCGATGTAGTGCATGTTGTTGTCGAGGTACCCCTGCATGGGCACAAAAAAGTCTGCACTGGGCACAGGAGGCACCACAGGTACACGCCCTTGGTACCTGTAGTCGATACCCGTGCTGAAGTAGGGAGTGCCGACCGGCGCGTCACCTGCGCCGATCGGCGCAGAGGGCTGTGAACCGCCCGCTGTGTCGCTCCACCCTGACTTGTACTGCTGAGGCCCCTCGCATGACCCCAGGAGTCCCAGTCGCCGCCGGCTGCTGTAGATGTGTCCGGCTGTCGAACCCGCCCACGGCGGTCCTTGAGAACTCAGCCCCCCTCTAGGAGACCTTCCTCAAGCCAATTTCCTCCCTCCAGCTTGCGAGGGAGGAAAACTCCTAGCTCCGCACACGGGAGCTTGACGTTGGTGCCACCGACATGGAAGCTGGCGCGAACACTTCCCGTGACAATATTGCCACGAGTCATATTCTCGCCGATCTCCGTTGCGCATTCCCACTTGTCATCGTACCCTCCCGGTCCGTCGCCGTCGTAGATGAGGACTGCTAGGCGTTCAAGATAGGCCCCGAAGGCCAACTTCTTGCTTGCCTTGCCCCTCTTGTCGAGCCAACCCCGCACCATTACCGACATGGGGTTGCAATGAGATGGACTCATGATGGCGTTGTAGAGCCACCGCAAGTCCGCATCGGTGACGTTGCTGGAGTCGACCTTGTCACCTATGCGCGCCGCCAACCACCTATAGAAGACTTGAATGGTCGGGTTGCGGATGTTGCCACGCTTCATCTCTTCTACGAACGAGATCCGCCTCCAAAAGGAGTCCAACTCCCCACGTCCCAAGATGCCGGCGACGTCGGCGTTGGTGTTGAAGCCGAAGGCTTGAGCCGCCGCCTCCATGGTCACCGTGTAGCTGATGTCGCGGACGCGGAAGTTGACGGCCTCGTTGCCGTCTTCGACGGTGCCAAGCCCCATCGTAGAGGCAATCTCGGTGATGACGTCGTGGTTGTAGTCCATGGGAAGAAGGTGGAAGTCCACCCAACCGAGATTGTTGAGCATCCTCCTTATGTCCTCCCACAGGCCGATCGAGGTGAGGAAGGTCTCGTCCAAGTCCAAGTTGGGGACGAACCTTCCCCTCACCGCGAGGTAGTGCCGTTGTTCCTCCGCGCTCAGGAGGGTGAAGCGATCCTCCACCGTGCGCGGCATGAATGCCGGCGATGGTGGTGATGTGGGAACCCCAAGACTTGCTGCCGTTTGGCTCCTCGTAGCACGCCCCGTTGGAAGGGACGTGCCGGAGACGGAGTGGCGGGCGTGGATCTCGTATGTCACTGCCGCCGAGCCGGTGGATGCACCACCCACCGACTTGTCATCACGAGCGTCGGAACCCCCCCTTGCCGAGGAGTCACCAGTCGACTCGCCGCTGCCACCGGAACTGCTTCCCCGACGCAGCCTCTTGCCCAACTTACCAACGGAGAAGCGGAGACGATCCATCTGCGAGGAATATGGAACGTGTGCAAGATCGTGGGTAGTGGAGAAGGTGGAGAGATTACTAGGATGGTGTGCCAAACTGGGGGGCGCCTGGCCTCCCTTTTATAGTGTGGGAAACTTCCAAGAGAAGGAACCGCCAAAATTTCAAAATTTGAGAGCGCGCCGATCGGCACGGAAGTGCGCCGATCGGCACAATTCAAAATTTGAATTCTCTGGCCACTCTGGCACTTGATTTCCATCCTTCATATCGCTTTCCGGTACATCATGTTGGTTGGCAGGGGAACAGCACGGAATCCCGATGTCTTGTTGACTATGCCAATCAGCGTGGGCCTGCGCTGATCAGCGCGGGCCCACGCCGATCGGCGCACCGTCTCTTTTTCAGCTTCTGGTCAATTCCGTGTCTCCTCTGCACTGCACACCTACATAGCAATCATACTTGTTCCTCAAAATCAACGCCTGCCGCATTTGCCGCCTGTTTTGGAACCACACGGGCACCTGTGCCGGTCGGCGCAATGGGGCGCCGAACGGCGCAAGTCCCTTGCACCTCGTCTTTAGGTCCGGTGCTGATCCTGATGCCTCGTGTGTTTAATCTCTTTCACCTAATTCTCCACTTTTTCCAATGTTCCTTTAGTATTGACATAGTAGTAGGGCTCATCTGGTGACCGCGCCAATCGGCGCGATGTCCATTTTTGCTCCTGGCCCCTCGCTTCTTCGCTAGATGTTGCTCTTCATCCTTTCCTGCATCATTTAGCAACCATTTTGCACACACAAAATTAATTCAAAAATATTTTTGATTACCTTGAAAATAGCTCCATCTCTGAAAATTACTGTGCTGGTTGATTTTTAGCAATCCTTCAATTGTGGGCGTCGTCAGCCTTCTGTTCTGACCTGCGCAATAAAGCGCCGACCGGCGCAGAAGTGCGCCGATCGACGCAAGCTCTGTTCCTTCCTGTTTTTGGTCTTTTTTTTTTATATTCCTGCATTGTAAGTCTATAGTATGTATATACACAGTTTTGCACGAATAAACAGACAACGCAAGAGCACACAAGAATTAAGCACACATTTTTCTATTTTTTTTAATTCGGAAGATTGTTTTTATTATAAGCAAGCAAATTAAAAACACCGGGTTGCCGTCCCAGCCAGCACTAATTAACTAAATGAAATGGGTTGCCCTCTCACAAGCACTAAACAACTTCTAAATCCCCCGATCATTGGGTTGCCTCCCAAGAGCGCTCTAGTTATTTAGAGGTCAAAGAGCTTGACCTCCCCACAAACAATCAATCCTTAGTGTCGCGGTGCGGGATGTGAGGCCGCGACACTACAAGGTTCTCTTATCTCCATGGTTCCTATAGCTTGGACGACCTATCCATACATCCCCTCCAATTACTTTCGACGCCACATTGCCACGGTGTCTTGTATCTCTTCACTTCATCAATAGCACGGGACTCTTCTCCCTTTAGGCGAAATTTAAAAGAGTAGGGAGTCCCACTTATATCGAAGCTTATCTCACCACTCCCAACATCAATACTTGCCTTTGCTATCCTCAAGAAGGGTCTGCCTAAGATCAATGGGGTCCTCGTCCTCTTATCCATATCAAGCAAAATAAAATCAACAGGGACGATGTGATCTCCAATTTGAACAGGCACATCCTCAGCAATTCCATCAGGGAAGCGTACTGATTGATCGGATAACTCCAAACACATACCCGTAGGCTCTAATTCAGGCAAATTGAGACTTGTGAATATATGACGGTGCATAACACATACACTTGCTCCAAGATCGCACAAGCACCTATCAAATATCCTTGTTCCAATCATGCATTTGGTGCATGGTGATCCAGGGTCGGGTTTCTTCTCCAGTGCAACATCATTGATTGCCACCGTTAGCTCCTTAGTGACCTTCACAACCTCCTCAGAAACTAGAGACTTCTTGTTTTGCATCATGTCCTTAATGTACTTGGCATAAGTGGGAACTTGGATAGCGTCAACAAAAGGGACATTGATGTAAAGCTTTATCATAATATCGACGAACCTTGCAAATTGCTCGTCGTGTTGCCGGGCTCTTTCTGTCTTTGTCAGTAGTTGAGTATCCAGGAACATGGCAGGGCCATGCTCTTCTGTCTCCACGCCCATTTTCAGACCAGAGAGGTCAATATCCTCCTCGCACCGATCGGCGCTTTCAGGGAGCCGATCGGCGCCGACAAGATCGTCGCGCCGTTCGACGCCGGGTGTGCGTCGATCGGCGCGGGACTTCCTTGCTCCCGCAGAGTGTTCTGGATCTTCTGTTTGCTTTCCTGACCGCGTAGCTATTGCCTTCAACTGGTCTGCAGACATCGTATTGCCAGGAATAGCCCCTTTGTTGCCTTGAATGGCTTGCGATAGCTGTCCCATCTGTTGCTCCATAATCTTGGTATGCTTCAAAATCTGCTTATTGGAGCTCCCAATTTCTATCACCTTGTCATTAATTCCCTCAAGAACACGATCAATCTCCTTGAATTTAGCTTGATTGTCCTTGATGATCTTCTCTTGAGCTTGGAAGAACTCATGACATTGGAGACGAAGTGGGATAGAATTTTGCATGGACGAACTAGGAGAGAAAGAACTCCTTTGTTGCTATAATTGGGGCTTCCATCCACTATTATTCATATATTCTAGCATGTTTATCTCTTCAGGGCAATCTTCCTGCACATGACCAGATTCTCCACACTCACTACATGTGGAGCGTGATTCCGCCAGCTTGAGTGTCTCTTCCTTAGGGATATGAAGATTATTGTCCAACCTCCTTTGAATAGCATCAAGGCGATCTATAATCAAGTCTTCCTGAGTCTTCTCAATCACACTCTTCGCTACTCCTTTTGAAGGTTGCAAATTCCTTGAGCTTCTCTCACCATCCCATGATTGATTTTCAACTAGCAACTTGATCAAATTTTTAGCTTCGGTGGGGGTTTTTGACATGAATGATCCTGCAGCTGAGGCGTCCAAATATTGACGTGATAGAAGATTCAATCTTGTGTAGAACTTCTCAACAACTTCTCCAACCGTCAGACCATGGTGAGGGCATGCATCCATATATTCATTGTATCTTTCCCATGCTTCTCCAATGTTCTCATCAATATTCTGTGTAAATCTAAGAATCTTATTTTTCAAAGCTTGAGTATTACCAGGAGGGAAGTATTTGGCCAAGAATTCAGCTGCTAATGTGTCCCACACCATTTTTACTCGGTTTTCCAATCCATTGTACCATTGCTTGGGGCGCCCAACTAGAGAGAAGGGGAACAGCCGCACACGTGCTTGGTCTCCTGTTAATCCTGCTATCTTGAATGTACTGCAAACCTCAAGGAAGTGTTGCAAGTGATGATTGGGATCTTCCGAACCTGTGAACGGTTGTTGCGCCACTATTCCAACATATCTCTCCAATTGATACGGAAGTTAATCTTGAGCTTCTTGGAAATCTGTCTTGACAATACTAGTCAATTGTGGCTTGAGATGATTAACCATAGGTACCTCTGCCATCTCCTCTTCTTCTTGCTCTTGAACTAGGTCTTCTATTGTGAATAATACTCGAGGTGTTGCGTGGACTGCTTCTCTAGCTAAACCTCCAAGTGTCTTGCTTCTCTTCTCCGTTGTTCTCTTCTTGTGAAAGAGTCTTTCTGGATCATCGGTGTAATTAGAGGGTTTGTTTGACTTAGAACCGTCCATACCTGTTAGTTTCACTTAACAGAAAATATGTACTAGAGAGACAAGTAAAACACAATGACTAAACACTAATACATCAAATAATATTTAAAAACCTGCTATGGTCCCCGGCAACGGCGCCCGAAAAATTAAGCTTGTTGGTCGTACCTACGCACCCACTTATATACCGCAAGAGTACGGTGTACGATTGTAGCACTTTTTCCCTTGAATTGAGTATTCCAAGGTTTATTGAATCCACTGGGACCTTAGGGAGAATTAAACAAAGTTAACAGTAAAAGATCTAGTCAAAGCTACTGTCGAATTTAGGTTGTGTGAGGGGAAGACTGGCCAGCGCAAACGTGGGCCAGACAGTAAATCTGTCGTTGCACCGATCGGCACAGGAGTTGAACCGATCAGCACACTAGTGAATCTAAGCCAAAGTGTGCCAGACAGTAAATCTGTCGTTGCGCCGATCGGCACAGGAGTTGAGTCGATCGGCACACTAGTGAATCTAAGCCAAAGTGCGCCAGATGCCTTGTAAGCCTATGCTGTTAAGTGAGTAACCAGATATCTACTAGTGAGATCGTAACTAGAAAGTCTAATTAAATAGCATCATAATGGGTAATTATAGATCAATGAAAACCTATAATGAATAATATCACCCTGCTTTCCGAGCGGCTCCTGATTTATCGCTGCCAAGAGGAAACCCTTAATCGCGCGAGTATCTTACCCTACTCAACTATCCAATAGTGTTGCGCTGGCTTAGTGTTGTCACCGCTAAACCACACTACTAGCATCATCAAGCAACCATAATCAATACAATGTCCGAATACTATCCTAATCACCACAATCAAGATAATATCAGCTTACTTAGCCTAGAACTAAGCAATTGGAATAAGCACATGCAGGGTTATAGAATCAAGATAGACAAATCACCAAAACCATCATCAACATATTCAATCATCCTTGAGATACATAGAGTAAGATTCATCCCCGTCGAGATGACCTACCTTGACGGATCAACTCTTAACACCAATGGTTCTTGAAACTCAACTAGAGATCTATTCTAACGGGACAAGCCCCGCTGGCTCTAACTCACGGATCTGTTGTCACTCTGTCGCCTTCCTCTCTCTGCGATCAGGGTTTATAAGTATTTATAGGGGTTCTACTCGTAAAGGACTCGGTTTCTAGCAAATAAGGCGGTTGCACCGATCGGCGCAGGATTGCGCCGATCGGCGCAAGCCGTGTCTTCTCTGGTTTCTTCTCGGAGTCGGTTCCTCTGTCTTCCATAGCTGCCATGTGGTCCTTTTCCTTCGAGATAAAGTCTTGTACTGCACGTCAAGATCTTGAAGTTCCATAAATCTTCTAGGCAAATATCTTCAAGTGTCTTGCGCAGATAAACTTCCATAAACATGTGGAATGGGCCTCGGTCACTTCTGTGGGCCAAAACACCCTAGCGCCGACCGGCTCATGGACTCCACCGATCGGCGCACTAGGCTTCTTTAGTGCTTTTCGTCGGTTCTGGATTCCTGTCCTCTCCAACATCACTTTAATCACCAATTTTACCTGTTTCTGCAAAAAAGCTCCAAAACAACGCATATACAAATATATAGACAATATCATAGGTAAAAGGCCTAAATTAGTATCAATTATGCTCTAATTGGGGTAATATTCACATATAAAAGGGGCACTTGGAAAGTGCCAACAGGCCTGAACGGCAATACCGATGGCATGAAGTGCCGATGGACCAGCACTATCGATGGCCCTAATCGGCACTGTCGATGACACTGCCAATAATTTATCAGAATTGCTCGGTTTTATACTTCTTTCTTCCATTACTTTGAGCTTTGTTTGTCCTCTTTCATATTGCTTTGCTTGCGCTTTAAGTTCTACCATCTTGAATCATTCCAAGGGTTAGCATATCACAAGTTGGTGTGTTTGATCCTAGTGACTTGATTAGGGATTGCTTCGGGATGTAAACAGGATATAGCCTAAGTTCTTGTGAAGAATTTTAGTTGCCTCCCATTCACCCCCCTCAGGTCGACTTGCTCGGTCCTAACCCACCTGTGGGGCGGGCACGCTTATTCACACATAGCACCCCTCTTGCTCTTCGTCCTTGCTTCATGTAAAAGGGTTAATCCGGAGGGTTATATGCTGACCCTTACCCACCTAAATTTACAATATGGGACTAAGCTCATAGTTTCACTTCACTATTGGGCCTCTTGGGCTGAAACTACAACTACTATATATAGGTTGCTAACGGACTAGGGAGTTATAGTCAACCCCTACCCCCCCTGAAGGGCTGGCGCCCTCGACAGGACACCATAAACATGACAAGAGGATACCCAACACCTCCCCTCGATTAAACGAGAGTTGGTGCTCTGATACCAATATAACATCCTGCTTCCAAAGTCCGCTTACTGCCCTAGCCCACCTGTGGGGTGGGCATGCATATTCACACATAGCACCCCTCTTATGCTTTCGTCCTCACTTTATGTAAAAGGGTTAACCCGAAGGTGCTATGGTTGGAACAATGAGGATTATATGCTAACACTCATCCACCTAAACTTTCAATGTGTAACTAAGCCCACAACTTTGCTTCACTACTGGGCCTCTTGGACCGAAACTACAACCACTGCAGGCTGCTAATGGGCTAGGGTGTTAAAAAAGCATCATCATCAACTCAACTCAAATAAAAAGTACCAAAAATATGAAATGCATAACTAATTGCACCTCAATAGACAAAACCTCATCTAACTTGCCTTCACTACCCCGAGTCCCCTACTAGGATAAGTTCTATTAGTCGATCGGCAGTGCCGACCAGGTTGGTCGGCAGTGCCGATGGTATCAAGACAGATGCGGAAAAATTAGATCTAAGTAGTTCTACAGTAATTTACTTGAATAGAAAGACAACAATTGATGAAACTAAGCACTTTAACAAGTTAGGAACAACTAGTAAAGGCTACATAAGTAGATCGAGAAATTTAAGAGCTAATACAAGTGCAAACCCTATAACATGAATGAATAGCAACAAGTAGTAAATGAAGTACACGGAGACCCGAACTTGTTCCTGAAGTTCAAGACCACTAAGGACGCTACGTCTCCGTTGAGAAGTCCACAAAGGACCGGGTCTCTTTCAACCCTATTCTCATTCAAGCGACCACAAAGATGGAGCTCGAGTCTTTCACTAGCAAATCCCTTGCGGGGTGGGTAAAAAAAACTTCCCGAGGTGTCACCATACAAGTTGAGAGCTCTACGGGCACCACTGCTCCAAGAGTAACAAGTGCAAATCACAAGCTTGACGAAGTTGAATGCTCAGGAGTGGAATGGATGCTCTCAATCACTTGGAAAAATATTCTCACTCAATCCCTATCTCAAAGGACGAAGCTTTGACTTGGAGAGGGAGAGTGAGGAGAGTGGAACTCATGTGTCCTTTCTGATTTTCAAAAATTGGAGAGTGAGGCCGAAGTGAGGGGAGTGGGTCTTTTATAGTATCGCCCCAAAAGGAGCCATTGTTGTGTCTGGACTCCCCGCACCAGCACTACCGATGGGATCATCAGCACTATCATTAGGGTTTCTGATAGGATTCAGGGTACTGTAGAGGTTTGTCGTGACTCCAATCAGCACTACCGATGAGGGCATCGACACTGCTAGTGTGAGCCAGATAGATCACTAAGACAGTCTTTGGATTGGATGGATCGACACTGCCGATGATGATGGCATAGAGAGCTTGAGAAACATGAGTCTCTAGAAAACCTTGACCGGCACTGTCTATTAGGTGATCAGCACTGCCGATAAAACTCCACCAGAGAGACCGAGAGAAAATGCTCTATGGATGGCATGACCGGCACTGCCGATCAACAACTCCAAAGAGCCAGAGAGAAAAAGGTTCTCTGGACTGCCCAAATGGCACTGCCGATTAGCTACAGCCTGAGAGCCAGAGTGCAGCGTGCTCTCTGTATGGCTCGATCGGCACTGCCAATAGAAGAACCGGCATTGCCGATGGAGAGAAAACAAAGAGCTTGACAACCAAGATAAAATTAGAATTTTTAGGATTTTACTTTACCAAAACTTACAATATGCACCCCTCTTGATGGTACAACGTTCCTATACTCAAGATAAAAATAAAACTTCATATTCTCCAATCATGAGTGCATTTTTTACTTTCAACAAAGGGTAAATGACCATTTTCTTTTCTTTTTTTTGAACACTTTTCATCCATCATTTTAAGATGGTCATGTATACACATGCTCATTGAAAATATTAGTCTGAATTTAATTGTATTAACGCCAATCACTCAAAACAAAATGAGGGGCCCAGATGCACTTTTAATATTTTATTTAGTAAAAATAATAATAATGTACTAACCTATTAATAATATTTGATATAGCTTTATTTTTTTTATAAAATGTATAACGGATGGATTGGCTAGTAGATTTGGCAAAAAAAAAAATAATGGGTGTAATTTTACTTTCTTGCATGCTATCGAACTTAAGTAATAGAATAGGCCGAATGTGAGAGAGACATCCTTGAGTTAGTTGCATAAACCACCCTATATGTCACTTTGAGTTTGAGATTTTCACCCAATAATTTTCAAAGGTATTTTATTATGTCTTATAAATTTATGTTCATACTTTAATAATTTGTTGTTCATGCCGTAATGGGATTCATGTTATCATCATGAGGGTGCTTCTGAAATCAGGTATATGTGCTATGGCTTTTTTAATTACAAGTTATGTGGAATAGCACACTTGTAACATCAAATAATCTCATTATATAACTATAACTCACTATTTTGTATTAATTATTATCTATAACCTTAATTATTATCACATTGTGTCATTTTTTTGTCTATGTTTTAGAATCATGTAATAAATATATGGCAAAACTCGACAAACTTGGACCTAGGTACTAATTACTCGCTTCACTATAAATAAAATAGGTAAAAACACCAATGTGCTTGCTTATAAATTAGTCATCACTACTATTTTATGGGCTACATCTAGATGTATTTAAACAAAGAGATTATTTTAGTGGTTGCAACTAAAAACACCACCCTTTATGATGGTGACATAGTAGTGATAATCATAATAAGAATTGAGAGGATAAGGCAAAGCCTTAGTTGATGTCACAATTAGGATGTGTGGAATACTTACCTTACCGGTATCTATTGCTATGCTTAAGTCGGTAGATGACCGGGTGGCCCACCAACAAGGGAACCGACCGAGTCGGCTTAGAGCGCAAGGCGATTGGAGATAGACTTTCTATGTAAATTCCTTTAGACTACGAGTAGGACTCTTCATGTACCCTCTGCCGACCGAATATATAAGGCGGCAGGAACCCTCCATCAAGGGGCACGACTTCATTGCAATACAAACCACAGAACACAGGATGTAGGGTTTTTACTCTCGTTGAGAGGGCCCAAACCTATATAACTCGGCGTCTTGTGTTACCATTGTAGTTCTTAATCCTGACATAGCCCTATAAATATATTGCTGAGATAAAGTCTGGATAGTTGGCAAGCCAGGAAGGGGGCAAGGCTCATCGAGATTCACCATCGACTTTGATGGTAGAAAATCTCAACATCCAGTACTCGCTAGACTTCAAGATCTCCTTCGGATCACTCGACTTTGCCGTCGACATCACCAGAGAGCTAGGTTAGGAAAATCACCGATCCGACTCGCCCGCAGCCAATTCTATGGCGTGATCACCGACCTACCCATCGGGTACGACTCAAAGTCGATTCGTTCCTTTGATGAAGATTCGAATGGATTTGCTTGCTTATATCCTTTGACCGTAAACATGGTCGAGATAAGGGATAATTTGTCGGATAACAACAATGAAGAAGGTGACCGCAACAAAGACGATCACAGAGAACGTGGCCATGGTGAAGATGGCTGCAGGGAGGAAAGCCCCCAAGGCGACAATTCATCGATGGGACACCACCGCCGAGCAAGAGGATCATGTGGATCTTGTCTCGCACGTAGACTAGATCTCGGGCAACTAGACATCGAAGTAGATGGTATCAAGGTCTACGACACCCCATAGAACAACATCACCGGGGCAAAGACGTTGCTTGACAGCTTAATGGCTGACGCGACATATCAGACCCCTGTGATACATAAGGTGGTGGCAATGCTCAAATCTGCTGTTGTCCAAGAGGCGGTCAGGGACGAACCACAATCAGTGGCAAGTTCTAGTCACGCAACATCGCAGGATCAACAAAGATGTGGGGATCTGAGGAATTCCCTCAGCATATGTGTCAGTCAGGATACAATCAACTCTCGTCATGAAGAGCGTATTCAGGATGACCAACACCACGAGGAAGAACGCCGCGATCGGAGAACCGACTACCGACGGGCAACTGACGAGAGGAGCGGCACGATTCACCTCCAAGAGATAACCGCGACAACTAACGTCGACGTGATGATTGGGACCGACGAAAAAATCGTGATGAAGACAATCGGCGTCATCGCCATGATGACGATGTAGGCCCTCACCATAATCACCGCCCATCTTCATCTTCATAGTCACTAGACCGACGGTGAAGGTCGACCACCCCGAGCGATGAGGAGATCAACGGGATCAAGGCCTACGTACCTGAGCTTCACATAGCTCGATGGCTGAAAGGATTCAAGCCGGTTCCCATTGAGAAGTATGATGGCCAGACCAACCCTCGAGAGTGACTTCAGCTATACAACACGGATATTCGGTCGGCTGGGGGTGATACCTATGTCATGGCCAACTATCTATCGGTCTGCCTTGAGTCAGCTGTCCAGATTTTGCTCATGTCTCTCCCAGAAAAGTCGATCACCTCTTGGGGAGACCTCAATAGGAAGCTCATAGAGAGTTTCCATGCTACTTGCAATCGGTCGGGCAACCACTTTGACCTCACTCAGATCAAGCAGAAGTCTGACGAGTCCCCACGCGACTACATGAAGCGGTTATGTGCCAAAAAGACCAAGATCCCCAATGTTCCAGACCAGCAGATCATCACGGCCTTCCAAGGAGGCATGCAGAGTGATGACCTATTTTGGGAGATCGGTCAGTGCATTCATAACCTCAAGCTGACCGCTCGGGAGTGCTTTGAGATGGCTGATAAGTTCGCCTCAGGAGAATCGTCTCTGTACGACATCCATAGCAAGGGCAAGGAGAAGCGCTCGGACAAGCCGGAGTCCACCAAGAAGGACAAGAAAAGAAAGATGGACAACATGGTTGCTGCAGTAGGCCGATCCAAGAAGAATTCTCGAATGAACCAGCAGACCATGGACGACTTGCTGAGTGGCATGTGCCTATGGCACCCAAAGGGAAACGACAAAGCGAAGGACTGTTACCATCTGAAGGACTTCATGACAGCCACGCTAAAGGTGGCCAAAGACGCTCCGAGGCGCAATGGCAAGGACAAAGCCGGTGACAGTGATGACAAGGACGAGGAAGGAGAGTTTTAGGAGCCCCGGAAGAAAGTTAACTTCATCTTTGAAGGGCCCAACGCCTACACGTCCAAGCGCAAGCACAAGCTAGAACTACGAGAGATCAATTCTGTAGAACCTGTTGCTCCTGAGTATATGAGGTGGTCTGAAATACCGATCACCTTTGACCGGTCAGATCACCCCAAGCACCTGCCCAAGCCAGGCCGCTACCCACTCATACTCGCGGCAACCATGAAGGAGGTCAAGTTCAACAAAGTACTCATTGATGAGGAAGCAGCCTTGACTTCATCTTCACCAAGACCCTCAGAGAGCTAGGTTTGACGGTCAATGACCTTAAACCTAGTACCTCTCCCATCCACGGGATTGTGCCTGCAAGACCTCGGTGCCGATAGGGCAGATCACTCTGCCTGTAACATTTGGTACCCGAGAGAACTTCAGGACCGAGTGAGTTATCTTCCAAGTAACCGACTTTGAGTGTGCCTACCATGCTATCATTGGCGGACCGGCAATGGCAAAATTCATGGCAGTCCTGCACTATCCGTATCTTACCATGAAGATGCCAAGCCCCAAAGGAATCATCTCCCTCCACTCTGATCTTTGGAACTCTTTTGATTACGATGTGCAGAGCTGTGAGTTAGCCAACCAACAGTTGATGCTGTCCGACCGGCTGGAGATCCAAAAGTCAGTCGGCAATGAGGTGAAGGCTGATGCGGAGATCCCCACAAAGAAGCCAAACAAGGAGAAGATTCAGACGGACGACGTGCCGACCAAGGAAATTCTGCTCGACCCTGAAGATATTGCTAAGGTCACTTATGCAGGAGCAGATCTTAGGGAGAAATAAGAACACACGCTCACTCTTTTCCTCCGGGAAAACAGGGACATCTTTGCATGGAAGCCCTCTGACATGCTGGGAGTTCCTAGGGAAAAGATGAAGCACGAATTAAGGATGCCTCCTTGGGCTACACCCATCAAGCAACGTCTCATAACATTCGCTCAAGACCGCAAGGACGCTATGAAGGAGGAGATAGCTAGGCTTTTAGATGCTAAGTTTATAAAGGAAGTGTATCATCCAGATTGGCAGGTTTGTCCTTGTGCCTAAGAAGACTAAAGAATGGCGTATGTGTATTGATTATACTGATTTAAACAAGGTTTGTCCTAAGGACCCTTTTGCTCTACCACGCATCGACCAGATCGTAGACTCGACAGTCGGGTGTGAGCTTTTATGCTTTCTAGATGCCTATTCAGGCTATCACCAGATCCCACTAAAAGTTGAAGATCAAATCAAGACTTCCTTTATAACTCCTTTCGGCGCCTATTGCTACATTACAATGTCATTTAGTCTGAAAAATGCTGGCGTGACTTACCAACGTGGTATTCAACACTGCCTTAGAACTGAGATCAATCAGAATGCAGAAGCATATGTTGATGATATCGTGGTAAAGACTTAGCACATTGAAGGACTTCTCTCTAACCTGGTAGATATGTTTGACAACCTAAGGCAATACTCGACGAAGTTAAATCAGAAGTGTGTCTTTGGGGTGCCTTCGGGAAAGCTACTTGGTTACATCGTTCCGAAACGAGGTATAGAGGCTAACCCGAATAAGATCAAGGCGATCCTTGATATGGGGCCACCTAACTCTCAAAGGAACGTATAGAAGCTGATCGGATGTATGGCATCCTTGAGTCGCTTTATCTCCCGATTAGGGGTCAGAGGTCCACCGTTCTTCAAGTTGCTCAAGAAGCAAGATAACTTCGTCTGGACAGAAGAGGTGCAAGCGGCTTTGGATGAGTTGAAGGTTCACCTCAGCAATATTCCACTCTTAGTGCCTCCGGAGCCACAAGAGAAATTTCAGCTCAACGTTTTGGCCACAACTCAAGTTGTGAGTATCGTTCCAACGGTCGACCGAGAGGAAGAGGGTCAGGTACAAAAAGTACAACACCCAGTGTATTTTATTAGTGAGGTCCTTAATGCCTCCAAAACCCGATATCACCAGATCTTGAAGCTGTTATACGCACTCTTGATCACCTCGAGGAAGTAGAAGCATTATTTCCAAGCTCATCCAATTGAAGTTCATACTACTTTTGCGCTCGAAGAGGTTCTCCATAACTTGGTCGCTAAGGATTGGAACTGTTTTTGTGTCAATATACCATTACATTCGTACCTCGCTCGACGATTAAAGGACAGGCGTAGACTGACGTCGTTTCTAAGTGGACAGAGATTCAGATGTTGCCTGCATCACAAGACATCGAGTATTGGAAGATGTACTTTGATGGGTCACTCCAGCTGTCAGGCGCAGGGACAGGAATCGTACTTATTTCACCCCAAGGAGAGAAACTCCTATATGTCCTTCAAATCATGTTTTGCATGTCCAACAATGTTGCGGAGTATGAAGCTCTTCTACATGGTTTGCGTATCGCCATATCGCTCAGCATTCAGTGCCTCGACATGTTTGGTGACTCAGCTCTGATCATTAACCAGGTCACTAAGGATAGGAACTGTGTGGATGTTGACATTGCAGTTTACTGCCAAAAAGTGAGAAAGCTGGAGAACAAGTTCGATGGACTCAAGTTCACGCATGTTCTTCGAGACAACAATCAAGCTGTTGATGAGTTAGCGAAGATGGGATCGTCGTGATCGATTGTCCCTCCTGGTGTCTTTTTACACACCCCTGATACCCCTACTGTCTCTCCTCGTTCAGACGTACTGATGACCGATGTTGCCGAACCGGTAATGGACCACAGTATGGAGGCCGACTAGCGCGATCCAATTGTCCAATTCTTGACTAAGGGAACGCTGCCTAAGGATTCCAAAAAACAACAAAGGTTGCAGGCAAAATGTCGAGGATATCTAATGGTGGATGACCTCCTTTATCGAAAGGGAGGATCAAATATTTTGATGTGATGCATCTCGATTCCTGAAGGCAAAGAGTTGATGGAGGAAATCCACGCAGGAGCTTGCGGCAACCATGCAACTTCCAAGACTTTGGTCGGAAAGGCTTTCCGGTAAGGAATTTATTGGCCCACGGCGGTTGAAGATGCACACCAGGTTGTTCGGAAGTGTGACGGCTGTCAATTCTTCGCTCAGCATACGCACGTGCCTTTGTAACAACTTCAGATGATACCTATGACTTGGCCTTTTAGGGTCTAGGGGCTTGATATTGTCAATCCTTTCAAGAAAGCACCAGGCGGGTTTACTCTTTTGCTTGTTTCTATTAACAAATTCATCAAGTGGATCGAAGCAAAGCCGGTTGGCAAGATAACTTCGAAGAAGGCGGTCGAGTTTTTCAGAGAGGTCTTCACTCGTTTTGGAGTTCCTCATGATATCATCACCAATAATGGTACTCAGTTTACATCTGAGGAGTTCCGTGACTTTCCCAATAAGATGGGAATAAAAATCCACTTTGCGTCGGTGGCTCATCCTCAAAGCAATGGGCAGGTCGAATAGGCCAACGGTATGATTCTTCAGGGGTTGGAGCCCCGGATTTTTTACAGACTCAAACCTTATGCCGGTCAGTGGGTTCGAGAGCTACCTTCGGTTCTCTGGGGGCTGCACACTAATGTCAGTCGAGCTACTGGCCAATCACCTTTCTCGTTGGTCTACGGCTCTGAGGCTATGTTGCCAACCGAGGTAAACCTCATTTCAGCACCAGTCAAGGGATATGACAAGAAGCTCTCCAAAGATAACTGAGAGATTGAGTTGATTGCGGCAGGAGAGATGCGTGATCGCGCTCTGTTTCAGTCAGCAGTATACACGCAGGGCTTACAACGTTATTACGACAAAAATGTTTGAAGTCGTCAGTTCCATGTTGGAGACTTAGTGTTGCGTCGAGTGTAATCAACCAAGGATCGACACAAGTTATCCTCTAAATGGGAAGGACCATATGTGGTCAAAGAAGTCACTCGGTCAAGGCCTTATCGACTGATGTATGAAGATGCCGACGACGTACCAAACTCATGGACTATTAACCAGCTACATCGCTTTTATACCTAGTCTATTTTTTTATTCTTATACATTAATATTGAATGAAACTTCAGTCCTTTTGATGAAAGATTTCTTGATGATTTTCATTCTTATTTGCCTCAATTCTTTAATTTATACATTCTTATATTGATAAATCTGGTTTTGGATTTTTACCGACCAGATACTTCAGTCCTTCAGGGGGGCTAGTAATGTCCCACTACTCCTTAACCTTGATAAATTCTAGTTTTGGATTTTTATCGACCGATTCCTCACATTTTGACACGATCTTATATTTTTGGTCTAACGCTGTAACATGACGGTCATACAACTTGTACTGTACAATAGACTACCACTACACTAAACCCAGAGCCAAAGAGCCAGAGGTCATGTGTCGACTGGTTGACTCTGATTTCTACGTGGTTATAAATTATGACTTTAAATGTTAAGGCAGACGGATGCATCTTCTGTTTTATCTCTAAGATCTTATAGTAAAAAGGTTCAAGTGCTAAAGCGTGATAACGCAACTAAGTGCCGACTGGCCTACTGTAAGTGACAGGAGATTGCTCTAATGGCTATTCAGTCGATTTTCTAACTTGTTTAGTAATTAAGCAAGAAAAAGAACAATCATTATTTACATAAGGAATATATTGTTTTCCCTACTCAAATACTACTAATGTATCCTATTACATAAATTACAGCTCTACCAAAGGAGAAGAGGCATCATCTTCTACCTTTGGAGAAGCAGGAGGAGTCGGTACAGGTGGATCGACGTCAATATTCTCAACCAGGGCTTGAGAGGTTTCTATCATCGAGTCCATTAGCAACTGACATTGGTCGACTATCAATTTTGGGTTGAAGCCCTCCTTGATCTTGTCCAATGGCAGTTCAGGAGACCAAGATTGGCAAACAGCCAACACTTGACTCC
Organism: Eleusine indica; assembly: GCA_030378355.1. Classification (NCBI taxonomy): domain Eukaryota; kingdom Viridiplantae; phylum Streptophyta; class Magnoliopsida; order Poales; family Poaceae; genus Eleusine; species Eleusine indica. The sequence goes on from CM059500.1 coordinate 37,287,243, forward strand.
TGGCCTCGGTTACCACCCTCCTGGTATGTTTGGCGATCGTTTCTGATGCATGCTCCAGCAAGTAATCAATGGAGCGTCTGGTCTGCTCAACTTGCTTCGCATGGATATAGTCTAGACCTTTTCAAGTGCTGTAAGATAACATTGTAGACCGACACCAAGATTAGAAGATGGAGTTTATATGGAAGACTAATGGAGGATAATAAGAAGAGCTTACAGGTCAGATTACATTTGCATTGCTGAGCAATAGCCTTGGAATTCTTCAGTGACTCCTTAGTCTCCTCTAGCTTTTTCTTCATTTGAGCGAGTTCAGCATCTCGCTCACCAAGAGACTTGGAGAGATCGTTCTTTTCAGTGTTCAGAACTTCCAAATACTTCTGTTGATTGGAAGTGACCTTCTCCAATTCTGTAATGGTTTCTTCAAGAGGTTTATAGAACATGTGGAGAAATCATACGAGACAGGAAGATGTTTTACCTACAAGATCATGACGGCTCTGCTGTAAAGAAGTAGAAGCCTCCTTGTAACTGGCCTGCAGCTTGTCTAGTTGTTGCTGGGTGTTTCTGAGCTGCTGACCGGTAACTACAAACAACAACCAGTCAGAAATTTGATGAATTATTCACACAAAGAGGAGAATTTCAATACATACCGAAGCTTTTGGCCTCAAGGTACTCTATTCTAGTTTGCTTCTTCTCCACCAGAGCGTATATTTTTTGGATAAGGGAGGCCGCTATGGTTAGATGCAACAATGACTTGACAAAGAAAAAGGACTTGGTATTGATGTACCTTGGTAGCCTCTTGGTGTTGGTGGAGAATCTCCATATCTTCGGCTTCAGGCCGACCCAAAGGTTTCTTAACTGACACGGCCTTGTTCTTGATGGGAGAAGGTACGTTACTAGTTGGGGGAGGAGTGACGGTCTGTGGCGATGGCGCTGAAGTTGTTGGAACATTCCTCGCTTCAGTCTGCACGCTTGATGGTGTGGCCTCGGACTAAGGTGGGTCGGTCAGACAAGGAGTAGGAGTCAACCGAGTGTCTTTAGACACTGGGACGCTCTGAGTCTTGCTTCATCGAGTAGTATGTTCACTACAGGGCAAAATGTCAAAGACCAAACATATTTTGAATACACTTGATGAAGATTCGAAGACCTGAAGAAACTTACTCGGAGGCGTGTTTGATCTTGATCTGACTGACTTTCTTCTATAAAGAAGTAGTCTGCGAATCTGACCGCTTCCTCTTTACGGCTTCATCAACCTTTTTTGCCACCCCTGCATCATGTTCCACTTGGCTCGGGGGCTCCGACCGGCTTGTTGGTTGGTCGGAGGGAGCAGGAGAGCGTTGGGTGGTGTTTTGAGGGAGCTCCTCCTCGTCATCATCATCATCCCCCAGATATTGCCTGTGACATCCTAAATAATTAAGGAGTTAAAAATCAGAGTTAATTAAAATTTTCTCTCTTAATTTATCCCCTAACAAATTCTGTTTTCAAAACAAGAATGTCATTAAATTAGAAAATAAAGATAACAAGGGCAATTTTCCTAAAATAAAAACACGTGCTCAAGCGCTTGCTAGCTATGAGTGCTTTTGTTTTTGCTAGGATTTTATCTGCCATAAATCTTCAAAAATCTCCATTTGAGTTCGATGTAATTTTAGCCCCAAACCAAAATTGGAGAACGACTAAACCCAAATCCTCCTCCTCGGGCCGAAACCACTCCCTCCCTCCCCCTCGCAGCCCGCCCTGTCTCCCCCCTACCGTTCCCATCTCCCCTTCCGCCCGGGCCTCACCCTCTCTAGGCCCAGTCGGCCTCGCGCCCCGTTCTCCTCCTCTTTCCCCCTCCTCGGCCCACTCGTGCTAGCAGCCTCGGGCCCGCGCCCTTTTCTTCTTCCTCCCACGCGTGCCTCCCCATCGGCCCCGCTACCATCACTCCTACCGACTTCCCCGCCTTGAAGCCTCACCAACCCGACGCCACCGCGCTAGCTGCCGCCGTCCTCCTCCGCGCTGAGCCCGGCTCTGCCTAGGTTGTCAAATCCGCTGCACCAGGCACCATCACCCCACCCCCCCCCCCCACATCCCTGCTAACCGCTTTCACGCGCATCCGGCCAAGCTCGCCATTGTGCCAACCGCCGCCATTACCTCGCCTGCCACCGCCATGTCAGTCTCGCACGAGTTGTCGCCTCGCCTTTATTAGTGTCGTGACACCACAACTAGGGCCACCGATAGCAACCTCACCCTGCCGAAGACCGAGCACCACACCGCCACCGTTCCTGTGCTCTGCGCGCAGGGACGCGTCCCATCGCCATTCGCTGTGCCGCACCACGTGCACACCCCGGCCCGCCCACGCACACGCAAGGCCCGACTCCACGTGTTGTCTTCTTCTCCACGGTGCCGCGTGCCGCACCCACGCCCTCGCCTTCACTCGCTTCGGCCAAAACTCACCGCGGCCAATAATCCGAGTCAGAGCCGAGTCCCGTTGCCCTATCCCCACGATGACTGCCACCGTAGAGCTCTTCAATCCGGCCCTAGGACGCGTCGTGTCTCCCTAGTCCGCCCTGTGTACCTGCCTGCTATGCGTCGCGTAGCAATAGCGCCGGCGTGACCCCTCAAGACTCGTCGCCGAGCCCGTAGAGCCGCCGGCCGACCGACCACTCATCAAGCCCGCTGCTTGCCGCCCTTATCGCATTCACCGACATCGCCTGGTCACCGTTACTCACGCTGCTCGAGCCGTCCTCTCGCCTCTGCTCCAGCCATGCACACGCTCACCGCCAGCACCACGTGAAGTATGCCCCATCGTCGTCTATCGCCTCCGCAGCGCCTATATAAGACCTGGCTACGCCCCGCTAAGCCAACACCACCTCACCCCGACAGATTAGGCACAGAACCCACTCTACCCATTCCCACCTCGCTATAGGCCCGCTCCCGTCGCGCGTTCACCCTCAGCGAGCACGACACATCTCACTCCCCCGCCTGGTCTCCTTCGCCTAGAGCTTAGGCCACCTGAGAGGCCGGCAGGCGCATATCGCCCCCGATCAACCTCAGCCATCCGATCCCTAGCCGACGCGCATGATTAGAAGAGCCCGTACCCCTTCATCCTTTAGAACCTGAGCCCCCCATCTAACGATCTGCGGCCCACGCTCCTTTCTATGTATTCGGTCCACGGTGGACCTGTGGACCGAGCCATCCCCCCCTCCCCCGGCCTATGGTCCCTGATGTGAACAAGGGTTCCCGATCTTCCAAAAGGTTCTTGGTAAGTTGATTTGGTCGGAGGCGACACACAATTCGATCCGGCTTCAGAACAGCACGTTCTAAATCCCGCAATCGCAGCACGACGTCTCCTCTGGTTATCAACCGTCCAAAGATGATTGACCTCGCCGAGAAGGCTAATCCCTGCCTGCGAATCAAGAACACAAGCAAGAACAACGAAGAATGCAACACAATTGCAGATGTATGATTAAACTCTCGAAGTTGGGGTCTCACAAACCGATGAACGGCGAAACTGTTTATGAACAGAATTGATCTAAGCAAAACCCAAATCCTAATAAAGAGGCGGCGGCTGTATATGAGGATCCTAAGGTCGTGCAAGACCCCCTGGACGCAGCCCTAAGTGGGCTCAACTCGATACATGGCCCAAATACCGATTACGGTGTCGCAGCACCAGGACAGATTCTGGAAGTCGAATTGTTTCGGCGATTGCCGACGGCTCGGGACGAATTTTGACATGAGACCAATTGGGTTGGAAAGGTATTTTCATTATCTTTCCAGGCATATATAGAACGCCCAAATCCGAGTCCGTATGCGTCCTGGGCGTCCGTTTTAGTGCAGACTGGTCCTGGGCTCCGAAACAGACTCGAAGTCGGTTTTGATTGGGTCTCCACCTTGGCTTGGACGTCCTTGCTGGCCCATCACGTCTCCAATCACCTCCCCAGCTATCTCATCATCATCTCTATGGTTTGTAACAACAATTAGTTCATTAGGTAGCAATCTATTCTCAAAATCACATAAAGAAATCATTAGGAACAAGCTCACCCGTAAATTCAGTTGTCGCGCATGAACTTGTATTTTGGTTGGCGGAATGCTGGATGTATCCATAAGGGTGATGTCCTCATCATTCTCCACCTTTTGAATTAGAGTCGACCTCGACTCGAGCTCATCTCTTTCTCCCATGTATGGTCTCAAATCTGAAATATTAATTGTGCAACTATTCCCAAACTTGGGATGCAACTCATATTTATATGCATTATGAAATTTGTCATCACAATGAGAATCTACAGTAGAAGGCATTCCGTGCAAATTAATAATCTCTTTGAAAACTTGGTCAGCAATATGAGCATCATTCTCACTCTTATCACAAGGTAGACAATGTGTGATCTTAGAAATACTAGAAAAAGATGACATGACATGGTAGTTGATATTAAAGTTTTCTAGTTGGTCATTTAGTTGCAAACCAAGAGGATGTTTCAGATTTGAACAAACATAAACTCTATGTACCATAAATACACCTCTATGATCATAGTTGCCAATAGCATAAAAAATGTTTCTTATCAATAAAGGTAACTTAGTTTGAGAAAACATTTGCTTCTCTAAAGTACTTAGATTACAAAGAACATTAAATTCAATATAACCTAAAGTATTTAGAGAAGAAAACAATTTCTGCTCATCCTTTTGACATGTAACTAAAATCAAACGTTTAATTTCAGCACTAGTGGGTGAATCATAAGCAAAAGCATCAACCTCATTCATTTGTTGTGACAAAGGTATAAATGAAGCATTGACACACAACTCCTCTTTATCACACGGACCACTAGGTAAATCAACTTGTGACAAAGGAACATGATCATAAGGTTCCGATATAGCAAGACTATTGGAACAATCCATCATATCAAGAAAGCTCTTACCTGAAGCAACAACCTGTTCTTTATCGTTCTCACTATCATCTTCTTTGTGTATATGCTGAAAAATATTAGTTGTAACAAGAGGCAAAGAAATATGTTCATCCTCTAGCAATTCAGATTTTGATGAAAGTGTTGCGACATTTGAAACAGGCCATTCTATCCTAAACGGTTCATTCTTTCTTCTCTCAAATCGTTGTTGATCCTCTTCTAAAATTTCAGCTGTGGTCATTGGTGTAAGAATAACCCTTCTATCATTGTATTTAAATGAGTAGCTATTAGTAATGGTATTGTGCAAAACATTATTTTTACAAATCCAAGGTTTACCCAATAACAAATGACATGCTTGCATAGGTACTATATCAAATTCTACACTATCCTTATAAGAATCAATAAAAAATTCAATGCGTGCAGTTTTATCTACCTTCATCTTACCACAAGAATTTACCCATTGGATGTAGTATGGACATGGGTGTGGCTGTGTGGTCAAGCCGAGCTTCTCGACCAATTCCAAGCTTGCGATGTTGTGGCTACTCTCTCCATCAATGATGACACGACAACGTCGATCCTTCATAATAAAGTGAGTCTGAAATAAGTTGTTAATTTGATTTTGCTCTACCTTCTCCATTTGAGAACTAAGCACTCGTTGTGCTACAACACTTGTATCAACCTCATTTGACACCATCGACTCATCACCATCAGTGTTGTAACCTGTCATTGTTAATAGAAAACAAGAAAACACACAAGAGTATATTTTTCTATCACTACTGTTTGATTACGGTGGAAACTCTCAACAAGCAAATGGCAGCACCTAACTGAGTTCTTACAAGATTCTTAATAGCAAAACAGAGGATACCTTGGAGAGTGTGATCCGACGATTGCGAGGGTCCAAAGTTCTGTGCCTATTCAGAAGCATATATATATGGAGCTAGGTACGCAATTTATAGTAGCAAGGATTAGCAAAATTTCAATTCAGAAATTGCAAAACTGAATAATAGTCCCAAGGTAGTCTATGTCACTGGCCTAAACTTGTCTCGGACCTAGTTCAAGCAAGCAAGCAAATGGCTCAACAAAGGACACAAAGGCTGCAAGCAATTCTGAATTTTTTTCTCTTCTCCTTTCTTTTTTTCTTTTGTTATAGGTGCGGCTTTTTCTTCTTATTTTTTTCAGCACCTCTTTGCCTTTTACTTCTTTCATGAATTTTTTGACATAGAACTGCAGCAAGAGTTGCGAACTTTATAGCACAAAGGAAAAACCTAAACTTTCTTTTTTGTACTCTTTACGTAAGGAATAGATGTACATGTAGAACTGAATCGACAATTCTCATATGCAACAACATGCAGCGATCTCTTGACTCAAGGAACAACGTGCAACAGAAAACACTCTAAGTTTCTTTTGCACACAAAAAGTAGAAGGCTAGATGTTAAATAAATATTTAGTGCAAACAATTCTAGCAGTACTATTCTTTCAACGTGTGCAACAATCTGATTTTTTTTTCTTGATTGTCTATGAACAAGGACACACACGACTCAAACAAGACCAAAGAACAAGTACTAGACCAACAACACAATGACCTTGTAGGGACTAAAGTTCAGAGAAGCAAACTAAACTGAAAATTGCAAAGCACAAGGGGGGTGTAGGACAGCGGAAACACGATGAACAAATATTTTTGTAGGGCAATTTTCTGGACTCTAGGATTGAACAAAATAACGAGGATAAGGGCGAACCTAATAGTGTACCTGAAGCTCTGATTACCACTTGATGTGAACAAGGGTTCCCGATCTTTTGAAAGGTTCTTGGTAAGTTGATTTGGTCAGAGGCGACACACAATTCGATCCGGCTTCAGAACAGCACGTTCTAAACCCCGCAATCGCAGCACGACGTCTCCTCTGGTTATCAACCGTCCAAAGACGATTGACCTCGCCGAGAACGCTAATCCCTGCCTATGAATCAAGAACACAAGCTAGAACAACGAAGAATGCAACACAATTGCAGATGTATGATTAAACTCTCAAAGTTGGGGTCTCACAAACCGATGAACGGCAAAACTGTTTATGAACAGAATTGATCTAAGCAAAATCCAAACCCTAATGAAGAGGCGGCGGCTGTATATGAGGACCCTAAGGTCGTGCAAGACCCCCTGGACGCAGCCCTAAGTGGGCTCAACTCGATACATGGCCCAAAGACCGATTACGGTGTCGCAGCACCAGGACAGATTCTGGAAGTCGAATTGTTTCGGCGATTGCCGACGGCTCGGGACGAATTTTGACATGGGACCAGTTGGGTTAGAAAGGTCTTTTCGTTATATTTCCAGACATATATAGAACATCCAAATCCGAGTCCGTATGCGTCCTAGGCGTCCGTTTTAGTGTGGACTGGTCCTGGGCTCCGAAACAGACCCGAAGTCGGTTTTGATTGGGCCTCCACCTTGGCTTGGACGTCCTTGCTGGCCCATCACGTCTCCAATCACCTCCCCAACTATCTCATCATCATCTCTATGGTTTCTAACAACAATTAATTCATTAGGTAGCAATCTATTCTCAAAATCACATAAAGGAATCATTAGGAACAAGCTCACCCGTAAATTCAGTTGTCCCGTGAACCGATTCCATGATATATCTAGTACAAAAATAATCTCAGAAATCCGATTAATTCCCAGGGAATCTATAGTCTTACAGTTAGCCCCCTAGACCATATTTTAATTCTATTTTGGTCCAACATTTTTATAGAAAAGTACCTCAACTTTTCCATAATTATATTTTAGCCCCTGAACTTTTTAGAAATCACAAATAGGTCCCTGTAACTTTCTGATATTGCAAATAAGCCCCTCGAACCTTAAAAAAAGTCATAACTTTCACACCGTAGCTCTGTTTTGAGCGATTCTTTCGCTCACGGGTTCGTCTCAGTGTGTAGTACCCATTGGTACTGCCCTTAGCACCTGTCCAAGACCTTGTAAACCGTCCCAAGCCCGAAACCTATGTCATTTTTAGAGTAAGTTTCTTCTGTTGATTCAATTGGAGTTTATTCAAATCTTGTTTGTTCTTGTCATTTTATTTCCTGCGATAGGATAATTATAAGATGTAGCATTATGCGTTATGCTACGCGAAGTCCCAAGAAGCATCAGGAGACCCGGTGTCTATGCATAGGCCCGAAGCACAAGACACGAGGAGAAGACCTGAAGACCTGGACTCTGCCAGAAAACCATAAGGACCAGAAACTTGAAGACGAGTCAAGCCGGATAGCATTTTTGAGGCAAGCTCTACTTACCCCTTGATCATGATTGAACCTATGATTGCAAAACTACACCTACTTACAGCCTATTTTTTATATGCATTATTTCCTTGTCACTTTATATTTGCTTAGTTCAAACCCACTTGTGTGAAAGCTAGCATTTATACCGTCTTTATATAAGGTATGAATGTTAGGTCCTTGTTTGGCCGCATTTGATATCTCCATGCCTTGATAAACTTAGGGAGTTGTTATTAGCCCCGCTAATAATAACATTACCTTGCTAGAACACGCTTAGTACCTGTGACGCTTGTCACCCCACTCTCCACTATCAAAGTTTACAAAATGGGTGAAACGGTGTTTGGTGGTGTGTGTGTAGGAATGGGTGGGTGATAAATCAACGGCGTTATGGTGAAGTGAATGGGATAGATGTGGCTGCGGGTCAGACTCCTAGTACTGGTGCAGAGTACTTGGTGATGGTGTCTCTAGTGTAGGTCCACCTGTCATGGTCGAGTGCTTGTCCTGCCGACTAGGAATGGCTAGCTAAGACCTCAACTTGGTGATATTTTTAGTACGACCACAGAACCTGTATGGGCAGGACTAACGCGGATCCTGGGTAACGCAGCAAGGAAGTACCACCCGGCGAAGTAGGAACGGACTCAGGGATCGGAGCGGTGACGTGATGATAAGTCCAGTACTTGAAAAAATTGTTGGTTGTGTGCCTTTATTGTGATATGACTAAGTGTCATGATGGTCGAATCCCTGAGCTTCATGGTGGACTTGTGGGCGTGCCAGGGTGAAGTGGGAGCGTTATGTGTCTCCGCGCTCAAGAGCGCATAGCCTGTGGGTATAGCATACTAAGCTCTACAGAGTTAACCCTAAATCATTCAGATGTCCGTTGTCACTGGTCATGACACACCAAATCATTGGGCTCTTAGAATTTTTTCCCCTTGATGTGTGAGTGGGTGTAGTGATACCCGTGTTTTGGTAATTGTGCGGCAAGGTGTGCCAGGGCTGTTATGACTGAGTGTCGGAAGGCCCAACTAAAAGATGGGAACTGTTGGAATAGAATGAATCCCCCTCAGGTCCAACCAACTATAAGTTACAAAACTTTTTCCTTCCCTCAAAACCCCTTTGGTTCTGTAGTGAACCCCTGCATCTGCGCTTTATCCACAAAACTCTGAACCATACCCTATTCCTTGACTACTCTCCCCAAATGCAAGAACATACTCCTTTTTGCTAGAAGTAGAGTTTGTTGCGTACCTTATGTACTCACCCTTGCCTCATTTCCTATCAGCAGAATATGGAGAATCCACTGAAGTCGACGAGTAGATCACGTCCTATGCTCAAGTTTGCCTGTGGAGTTATTAAAGCTTTGTTCGTATTTTCCTTAGTCCGGATTAGCTTGATCAATCCCTTTTGTTTGTATTTTAGATCTTATATGTGTGTATAGTCCCTGCATGGACTATTAATTGTAGTCGACTCGACCTTGTAACACTTGTACGTGTGTACCAACTACTGATCTAGAGATTGGTACGGTAAGCACGGATGGGATCCGGACAGGGTCCCCACATTGCCTTCTATGGTGAGTGAGCTTTTTTACTCATTGGCTTATGTGGGGGAGATCGATGGCAGGAGCGGCAGAGTTGCCAGCATCAACCGTTTCGGTCTGGCGTGCACCTGCTGATGAGCTTGACCTGCCCAAGCCGGTCTGCGGTTGCTTCTCAGCATAGTCCAGTCCCTCGGTATCGGTCGGTGGGAGCGGAGGGTGAGACACAAAAGTGTCCAGAACCTGAAATTGAAGATCAAGACATTATTCAAGTGGGATCATCCCACCAGGGCGTAAATTAAGAATGCAAATTCGAAGCTTACTCGGGCTCGATGAGTGCCCTTGTTGTATGCCTTCGTGATTAAGGAGTGATCTTGAAGGGTGACTGCTTCAAACATCTTATCCAAACGGGATCGATGCACAGTAGAATTTGGTGGGTCGGGGACCTCCCTCGTCTCATCATCAGTGGAATACATCCAGGCGGGGTGACTCTGCTTCTTGAGGGGTTGCACTCGGCGCACTATAAAGCTCTTGGCTATTATGACACCGTCGATCCCTTCCTTCTTCAACTCCACGATTTTCTTCAACAGCTCTACCACCTGGGCATCGTTTGGGTTTGGCCTCTCTGACCAGAGCGGTCGGGGGCTAGCCTTCGCACCAGTGAAGTCCGTAAGAACAGGGGGAGAATTGTCACAATAGAACCACTCCTCCCTCCAGTTTTTATTACCTGTGTTCAGAGGCACGTTGATATAGACCTCCTTCTTGCGCAATTGGAAGCCAACTCTCCCAATGGTGACTCGGGTTTCCTTTGTTGGCAGCGGTCAGAGGACGAAGAGATAGCAAAAAAGAGAGAAGTGGGGCAATACACCCAAGAAAGCTTCGCACATATGTACAAAGATGGCAATGTGTAGAATGGAGTTGGGATTGAGGTTAACTAGCTCAATCCTGTAAAAGAAAAGGAGCCCGTGCAAGAAGCTACAGCAGAGAACTTCGAGGCCATGCTCAAAAAATGAGCGAAACACGACAATCTGCTTATGGATTGGAAGGGGATGGGTTTCTGAACCTGGTACCTTCCAGTCGATGTGCGCCTGCTCCGGAAGGATGTCGTTGATCACCATGGTGTTCAAGTCCTTGGTGGAGATGTTGTTCTTTGGGAACTCTCGAAGATGGTCCTAGATCTCCAGCTCTGATGAGGAGGACTCAGCGGTGGCGGCGGCCTTCTGTCCTTTGGAGAGCTTGCACGACATCTTGGTGGATCAATACGTCGCGGTGGGTCTAGAAGCAGCACCCTAACCCTAGCAAAAGCTCGGGGGCTTGAAAATGATGAGGGATCTGTGGCGGCTGGAAGAAATTGATAACCCTAAAACAATGGGAAGCAAAGGAGGCACGAGAGCAGAGGAAGCGCGAGGAAGATGAAATGTTTGCACGAAATGGCGGTGTGGAGTCTGCATCATCCTTCCCTTCTCATTTTATACCTTTGCTTTTGGACCTAGTCGCGAGGGGTCCATATGGGCTAACATGGGCCGCACAGTAGCAGTAGCAGGCTGCCTGTTTTGCTAAACAATTATGCCTTGAGAGTTAATCTCGAGGGCTTCTTTGATGAGAAGCAGTGGTAAATCCACTTAAAAATATTTTCATATCTATGTGATTTGATGATTATGTAGCAAAGCACTTGATGTTCGTACGGGTATAAGTTCAACTTTTATGTTGCTGATTTATGTCAGTAATTTATTATAAATAATAGGCTTATTATAATATGAGTGACAATTTATTAAGGAAAAGCTATTTTATGATTGATGTTATTTTAGCTTAGTATTGTATTATGATTGATGTCATAAATTTTATATGGGTCGTAACATGATTGATGTCATGATTTTTAGGTCTATGAGTCACTCGGACTAGAGTGTATATCACTCGGCTTTCCTTTTAATCGGTCGGCATGATTGATGTTATGGCAACTAACCCTCTGATTTGATGATTAGAGGATAGACAATCTCAGACTTCATGGTTTGAGTGAATCATACACAACAAAATGTTAAGAGCTAATATTATTAGACTCTTGTATTATTTATTAGTCTCTAAATTATACAAGAGTCGGGAGCTACACCTAATCAGGTGCACCTAGTCGATGCACCAGATCTATCAAGAACTTCAATCAAGAGGTCTTCCTAATTTATGACCTGTTCATAGCAAGCATTGAAGAAGAATCACTCGGCAAGTCACAGCTCCAAATCAGAAAGCACTCGGGGGGCTGCTATGAAAAACTTACCTTACCGGTATCTATAGCTATGCTTAAGTCAGTAGACGACCTGGTGGCCCACCAACAAGGGAACCGATCGAGTTGGCTTGAAGCGTAAGGCAACTAGAGATAGATTTTCTATGTAAATCCTTGTAGACTATGAGTAGGACTCTTCATGTACCCTCTGCCGACCGAATATATAAGTCAGCAGGAACCCCCCATCAAGGGGCACGACTTCATTGTAATACAAACCACAGAACACAGAACATAGGGTTTTACTCTCGTTGAGAGGGCCCGAACCTGTATAACTTGACGTCTTATATTATCATCATAGTTCTTAATCCCGACGTAGCCCTATAAATATATTATCGAGATAAAGTCTTGATAGAATGATACTATAAATTACATAAAGTTGGATTGTTATTAATATCTGTAGCGAACAATGAGCCATAGAGTATTGAAACTTTAAATGCAACAAGATGCTTAAAATAAAGTGACAGAAGTGACAGTTCCATTATCTAGCTTTCGGAGAAGTGGTAACATCATTTACACTGTTATTGATTTCTTGGACCTCAAGCGGATATTTCCATTTGTTCATTGCTCTTACGTTGAAGTAAGCTGGTTGTTTTGGGTCAGGCAAACTTACACTCTCGTTCATAAGCAGAGAGGTAACATCTGTCATTGTTGGGCGATCTATTGCATCATCTTGCACGCACATCAAAGCAATACTGATGAACCTCATGATATCCTTGTCCTTATCTTTGACGTCCAAACTGGGGTCAACAATTTCGGACCATTTGTCCTGCTTCCATTGCAGCCAGGCCTAGAAGAGTGGAAGTTGGCGCAAATAAATGGTTTAAATCAATTAGTGTATGAGAATGAACTAAAAAAGAAAGAATTTTGCAATATAATAACTTGTTTAAACGATGATAATAACTAGGGTGCAATGAAACTGCATCACATATGTACATTACCTAGAAAAGAAATAGTTATAAATTGTAACAGATGTCAGATGCTGAAAAAATGGTACACTAGGCACATGCTTGTAGTATTGTGTAGGAAAAGTGAACAAGAACAACAAAAAGAGGCCATTTCACTCACATATCCAATAAGGTTTGGAAAATTCCCAGTTTGATTGAACCCAACATTTCTTTTACCAGTAATGATCTCTAGTAGCAACACACCAAAACTGAAGACGTCGGACTTGACAGAAAACAGGCCTTCTGAAGCATATTCAGGAGCCATGTAACCACTGGAAGGAGAAATATGACTTCCAAGTAAGTGATAATGTAACTTTTGAAGAAAACTATGTGCTAGACGTTGTCACAAAGTATATTAATTTAAATATATGTTCTTACTGTGTCCCCACAACCCTACTTGTATTTGCATGAGTTTCATTTGACCCGAATATGCGAGCAAGACCAAAGTCTGATATCTTTGGGTTCATATTATCATCCAACAGAATATTGCTTGCTTTTAAGTCCCTATGTATAACACGCAGGCGCGAGTGCTTGTGGAGGTAGAGTAGCCCTTGAGCTATCCCTTCAATTATGTGGCGTCTTCTGTTCCAATTTAGCAATGCTCCTCTTGTTGTATCTACACATATATGACAGCAATAGTTAAGTATTTTTGTGAAGTCTAGCATATTTAAAAACGAGAAAATCCTGAGTTAACAGTAGAATGGATTATATAGAACATGCCAAAGATGAAGAAGTCCAAGCTTTTGTTAGGCATATATTCATATATCAGTATCTTCTCTTCTCCTTGAATGCAGAAGCCTAGTAGTCTCACTAAATTCGTGTGCTGAAGCTTAGCAATAAGATAAATTTCAGTTTTGAACTCGTTTAATCCTTGTCCTGAATGTGGATTCAGCCTTTTAACCGCTATCTCGAGTCCATTTTGCAGTTGACCCTGGAACAGTTCAAATAACGTTTCAGTCTGAGCTCAGATATTGTCCGAGGTGCATGTTAATTATTCAAGTTAGAAGGAACCATACTTTTATTTGCACGCATTAGCTAGCTATCATATTTAGCTATTCTTGCTATATGATGATATAAAGAGTATATATCCCAATGAGTGTTATTTGGTTTTTAGAATAATATGCTTACTAATAAAAATAAAAGTAATTGCTAATATAATACAGACCCAGAACAGATTAATCTTGAAATGTTTTCACGTAAAACACTATAATGTACTTCCACTGTTGACCTCTTAGTTGAAATATTTGTGTCTCCTTTTCAGATGCAAGTACCAGATACATACACTACTACAAAACTATAGCAACGAGCTAAAACCCACCGCCGCTATACTACCGTAGCTAAAAATCAGACGATGTAACAGCGGATGACCAGTGGATGGAAAGAAGCACTGCTAGAAAAGGATTAGTAGCGGTGGATGAAGTCACCCGCCGTTACCCCAATACCTAGAAAACAAAAAAAAAAGAGCTCATGTCGCACCACCAACACTGCACAGAGAGGAGGGAGGGGAGGAGCTCGTTGGCACGGCCCTAAGGCCAGATTCGGCCGCCACTCGCCGCAAGAAGGAGCATGAGCCAACCCCACAACACCGACGATCGTCCTCGGGCCGGATCTGCCCCGTGTGATGACGTAACCCTACGCCATCGACAACACATTGAGGCTGGATCTGGCCACCACGACGCTCTACCAAGGATGGGCCAGGGAGGAGAGGCGCTCGAGGGAGAGGGGCCGGTGTGAGGCGTGGGCGGCAAGGAATTGTTACGATGCTTGGCTGGGGAGGGGCAACGCTCGAGGGAGAGGTGGTGCTCGACGAGTGGCCAGAGATAGGCAACACGCTTGGCCATGGGAGGCAACGCTCGGGGTGGCGCTTGGCCAGGGAGGGTTGACACTCGTGGGAGAGGAGGCGCTCGGCGGGGAAGGCGGCGCTCGACGAGAGGCCAGGGAGAGAAGGCACGCTAGAGAGAAGGGATAAGGGAGGAAGTGGGATAGTGCGGCTCTGGTTGGAGAGAAGGAAGGGAGGAGAGGAGTTAGGGTTTCCTTTTTTATAGTCACTAGCGAGTTAGTGGCCCGCGGTAACCTAATGGGTCAGCGAGTAGCAGCGGGGGAGAACATGGGCCGCGTCTAAAAATCATGGGCCATTTATAAAGGCGGGTCATATTATGGGTTGCCTCTAAAATAAATTTTTAGCTGCGAACTTTGTTACGACCCGCCGTTAAAAATCATCTTACTACTATACCGACGGATGTTTTAAACCCGCCGCTAAGTGAATTTCATACCGCCTCCATAGGCTCTTTTTGTAGTAGTGATATATTCCAATATAATGAACATTTCATATATAATCATGTTTCAATGTCACTGTTATATATGAATTTAATACTGTACAAATGCAAGAAACACTGTATAGTGATCATCCTTATATCTAATATCAAGTGTTGACTATTTTCTAGAAAATTGATGTGCTTTTAATAGATGAGATGTGATTGTGATCCTTCAAATACTAACTGCAAACGTAACTATTTGGAATGCATGGATTTTTGCAAGAAGCTTGTGTTGTAATATGGTCTTGGGCATTGGCCATGTGGAATTTTTACAATAGTTCCTCAAAAATTTCATATTGCCAATGAAAATGTGGAAGGGTGCGAACTGAAATATTTGATGTGTTTCAATCTCTTGCAATTTTGGATGATGGAATTTGTAGAAACAACACTTTAGTATGCCTGCTTGCCTCACTAGAACAGGGAAGACTATGGGTGCCCGGATGAATGGTCTGCCAAAATCCAGCCCCAGCCCTAGCACACCTTCTTTTGCAGTTCTTTTTCCTGATATATGTCTAATTTATTTTAAATATAGATTAAATCGGTTGTGAGACGTCAAAGTCTCTGTGGTTCACCTTCTAAAAACGTATTGGTCACTGCCTTTAAATAAACCAGACCATATTGTACCTCTGACAAGTTAATTGTATGTCTTCCTTCTTTTACGTTGTCACACATAGTCAATAACCCTTGTTCATAGAGATCCGTTCAGCCGGTCAAATAAGGTTTGTCACAAGTAGTCCTCTACATGACTAGTCGATCACTTCTTTAACCCTCGTCAAGTTCGCCGCTGGCTTTGACACCACAGCTCGACTAATTGATATGACAAAGGTGCTACTCGTCTTTGGCTACAACGATTGTGTCCCCTCTATGTTGCATCAAACAGCCAATAACTCATCTACGACTGTGGCTACACTAAGGCCATATTCTTGACATAAATCATATCTTCTGTACGGAGCATCTTGAGAAGCCTCCAATAAGCTAAGTAATACTATATATTTATAAGATGTAAATAAACATGCAAACCATTTTACCATGTAGACTCGACCAAATCCGCCCTCTCCAAGTTTGTTTCCATCTGAAAAGTTGTTTGTAGCATCTGCTACCTGGGAGAACCCAAACATTGAGAATTCAGAGCTACCTTCTTCTATCTTCCATATGCTTGCAGCTCTCTCCGTCACGGCTTCTTGTGATTGTGGTGAGTTCATGTTTCCTACATACAGGTAACGGCACTTCAAAGATGCTCCGTTCGAGAAAAAAAGTGGCATTCAAACATTGGAGCTTTGGGCACACAGAATCAGCAAAGCATCAAGCAAAACGATCATAACTGCGTGGACAAAACGTTGGACACCAAATATAGGCTCAACATTTTCGTATTTGAAGCACCTACGTGTGCTTGACTCAGCCTACGCTACACCGCTTCTCCATTTTATTGGCCTTGGCGTTTGCATGTGCTTGAAGACCTTCGGATTAATGACGAAAATCTATGTTGGGACCTCCCCCATAACTTTCATAAAATGCTAATTTAATTTAAGGAGGTGTCTTCATATCAGGTGGCTGAAATGCTGCTAATCTTGCAGTCAGTTTTTTCAGTCATTAGATATTGGTCCAACTGCCTAGATTTTTCACCCAATTGTTTTCGAATGATTTTTCATTCATTTGTGTCAAAGAATGTTCTCTACAAAAATAAAAATGTTCCACCTAAGAACTAAATGTTCTAGCCATACTATTTCATTGTTCCATCAGTATAGTTAACAACATATTTTGATTGTTCCGAAAATGTGACTAAACAAAGTGCGAAATTTCAATAAACTGAAAACTAGTAAATCTATCATTCAAACCTCGGATCTTGATAGTGAAATTAGCATGTCCTAATTTAAACTCTGATCTCGATTGTATTGATGCCGATGGCTAAGCAGTGACTGGCTTGTTAGTCCAATAAGAAGATTGCGAAAAGTGCGACTTAAGTCTGTAAAATGGAAACTGTGTTATTTAATCAAGTCACTCTACTGGCATTTTAAGAAACAAAATCACGGACCAGGTTAGTTCCTCTGTCCAAAAAAATGGTATCATTTTACATTTTTCCTATGTCAAACTATTGTTTTTTGCAAAATAATTGTCAAACACTATCATAGATTGGACAAAGTATATGGAAATGAATATCAATATCATAGGTATACCATAAAAACAAATTTCATGATAAATTTAATGACACTTATTTGGTATCATGAATGTTGGTACCTTTTATATAAGTCTAATGCAATGTAAAATTTAAGACAAATCTGACACTCTTTATGGGTCGGAGAGATTAATTAATTGACAGATTCACAAAGATTAATTGACAGCATTAGGAAATCTTACTTAGGGAGCTCTGATACCTGGCCTGTTTTAAATAAATATAGACATAAATATTCAGTAAGCAAATATCCATCAGTAAGTAATTAATGAAAAGGGTTCCTTACTCTGGTCTCCACGTCTTGATCGAATCCACATAAAGGCAACAAAGATGCAAAAGGGCAGAAAAATGAGAGACACGATCACTGCAACTATCCAGACCCTAGTCTTTGTTCCTGATATGATTCATAAATACACATGGATTCATAACAGCCAACATACAAATACAATTATATAAATATAAAGAAGCGGGTTCTGTAAAAACAAATAAAGAAGTAGCGCTGCATAGAATGAGACCAGATAGAATGAAAGTCAAATACACATGGGAAATAGCCGTGTCACAAAAATTCAATGGAATTTCCCACTGCTTGATCCATCAAAGAAACATTAGGTGCCATTTTAGTCTAGATTTCCTACTTTTAAACAAAGCTCTATTTTTGCAGAAGGTATAATTAAACCACTCGTAAATTCGAGCCTAAATGTGGCTACCACTGAGGAAACCAAATCAAAATCTAATCAAAAGAGCCACCAGAAAAAAGAAAACAATAAAGAAAAATAGATTTTGGGCTTATTAGTTTTCACGTGCCAGGGTGTTCTATGATTAAAAACAAAAAAGATCTAGAGTTATGAAAAATAAGGTTGTTTTCAACAGAAAAAATAAGGTTGTTGGTCCATTTAGTATGGGTCCCCACTTGGAATATTTTGTAAGATGACCTATTTATAGTAATCTCCATCCTTTTAGCTGCCCACAAGCTCATCCATTCGGCAGGTGCGTGTGATTAGCAGGACTGAAATTGTTGTAGTAATTGTATATTTTCCCTTTTTTGTTATTATTTTATTTTTATATTCCTTTTCAAAAAATATGCTACTGTGAATTATCATTTAACTAGTTTACATACTTGTAGTTTTCATTGCAAGGTTTGCATTATTTAATATTTTTTCAAAGTTTTGGTGAAGTGTAGATTATTCATAAACGTTGTCACAAAAATATTGGTCACCTTAAATGTTTCCCTAGCATGTAACCATTCATTTAAAAATTTGTTGTTTCTCAATTATTTTTGAACAATTTAAATAACAAACTTTTTAGTCAAAGTTGGAGCATGAAAGATTCGAGTGACACAATATTCTTAATGGCGAGTAATACCATGTTTGTTTTTTGTGGTTTGAGCTTTGAGGTGCAGATCAAGCTACCACACTACAAGAAATTTTGACTGAAAAAAGGAATTGCCACATTCGCTTTGAAGTGTTTGACATAACCACATTAGTAGGAGGAAGAAACAAAGAGTAACTATTCACCACTATCGTTACAAAACAATTGACCCAAACCATATAAAGATAAATGCCCGTACGTGTACATGTTTATAAATCATCAAATAATTAGTATATGTTTATAAATCATTAAATAAAAAACTCAAAAGCTTCAGTCAACTAAAGCCTAAAAAATCAATAAAAAGCTTCAGTCAATATTGTTTATAAATAATTAATTAGTACATGTTTATAAATCATCAAATAATTAGAACATGTTTAGAATTATCAAATGATTAGTACATGTTTATAAATCATCAATTTTGTAATTAGAACAGTTAACTCATCAAATAAATGCCTGTTAAATCACCCATTATCCATAGTACACTTTAAACTACACGAAATTGAGTCAATATAACATAAAAATAAAGACAGTTTAGACTGGTTACAGTAGTCACCCGCAAACGGAGGATAACCACCCTGCTAGTCGTAACAAACTGTAAACCCATTTGCAAAGAATAATTTCGTAAAAATTTCGTATAGAAATTTGATATGTAACTGTCTAATTTTACTAGAAAAATGGTTGGGATTCAGAAAGTTTTCCAAAGGGGCCTTTATTTTTATTATAAGAAAAATGTAATGCGAAGTGAACTAGTTACCTCTTTTATTACTTGACGTACTTATAGCCGGCACAATCGCCTTGGGAGGCGGAGTTGACGGCAAAGGTGCAGGCGACGGTGCCTCCAAACTTTCGATCCGCACCATCGCCTCCCCAACATAAAACGGGTACACCTCAAAGCGGGCGTTACATCTCACCCCAGCCACCCTCCCTCCAAGTGCCCCACGCACCCTGAGAGCCAAGACGTCCTTGACTTGCTTGAGGCATCCACTGCACTCTAGTCTCGTTAGATCGGGCGTACACTGCACTAAGCTGTAAACGGTCGTCTGGTGATCCCCTGCATCAAACATAGCTTCGCCAGTGGCAACCTTCTTGCCGATGCGGACGCCATCACTCGCCGCTGCTTGTTCTGCGGTCTTGTTGATGAGGAGGTTCACGAGCCCGTCGAAGCTTTTGGCCACAGTGAAAGGCTTCACCGTGCTCGTGTTGTTGAGCGTGACCAGCGGGTCGTTGCCGCTGAAGTCGAAGAAGACCTGCGAAAGGGGTTCTAGTCTTGATTCGACTGTGGAAGCGCATTAAACGGCTTTGAAATAAAAACATTATACTCCATATATAGGTTGGAACTTCCGCTACCGACTTCGTCAAAAGAAAAGGCGAGGAAGTTCTGGTCGGAGAAGCGCATGATGCAGCCGTCATAGAAGAAGGTGGCATCCTTGTCGTACGGGCAGAGCGTTGGCGCCACCACGGAAGCCGTGGAGAGGCACTCGTAGCAGGTGACATTGTCGGGAGTATCGCTGCGGCAGAGGCCGAGGCCATAGACCTCGTCAGGGGCGTCGCCATAGGCCATCTTCGCAAAGCCGGTGCCGGAAGTGAAGGAGGCATAATTGGCAAGGTAGCTGGTGACGAACTGGACGTTGCTTTCATAGGTGCTGTTGGCCTTGTACTTGCCGGTTTTGCTGCAGAAGGTGGCGTACGTGCTGTCGCCGCTGGTCAAGGAAGGCAGGAAGGAGAAGAGGGAGAGGATAACAGCGAGGCGCCATGATAAATGCCTCATGGATCTAGCTTGCTCCAAGGTGACGGTGTCGGAAGTGGGTGTCTAACCCAGGAGTAGCTCGAATGCCAAAGTATTTATAATGTGTGGAAGTTTTTCTGCCCCGTCATGCACGCGTTGTCTTGTCTAGTACTAGTCTAGATGCCAATTTATGGAGCAAGGATGAATATAGGCGTTTGTTAATTTTCAGTCAACTCAAAGTTAGGCTTCATTTCAATAAACGTCTTAAGTCATCCGATCTAAATCTGATGGTTCAGAGTATAATAAATTTTCTATAGTCAATACATTAATTAATAATTTTTATAGTTAATATATCATATATAATACATAATCCTAAAAGAAATCAATAGAAACTCATCATCCACTAAAAGCTTCAGTCTGACTATATATAGCCTAGAAAATATGATGAATATTTTGTTCAACCATTTCGGTCACTATAGTTAGGTACACACATGGACTTGGAATAATTCAGTCCACGTAATGTGAGGAAGTTTTTCTGCCCTGTCATGCACGTTGTCTGGATACCAATTTATGGAGCAATGACGAAATTGCTGTTCAGCCATTGGTCACTATAGTTATGTACAGATCACTTGGGACGATAATTCAGTCCACGTACGTGATTTACATTGGCACACACGCATATCTGCTCTGCTCTCATGCATCTAAGAAGATCGTGGCAAAACTTAAGGACCGATAGATTCGGGTATTCATGCTTGATTAATCGATGACCTTAATGCATCTCAATTTATTGATGCTTGATTAAGTGTACTTATGGGTATTATTTGTTTTTGCACAAAATACTTATAAGCATTCATACTTGATTAATCCATGGTCTTAATGCATCTCAATAATTGATGCTTGATTAAGGGTGTGTTTGATAGGGCTTATACTTACTTCTCTATTTTTGTTTTCTTGTTATTCAGACAAGAAATCTAGTTCATTTATGAACTGGAATGTCTGTACTAACGATGATAAAATAAGAACAGAAGGAGTATGTTAAAAATAACTTATGTTCTGGTTCATCTGTTAAAAGTGTTTATTTAGCTTAGCTGACTTATTGTAGCATAAGCTGACAAGACGTTTGACAAAACAACTTGTTTTATTTTTTCTGAAATGGCTTATTCATATGCAATGACTAAAGTACCCCTGAGACTTGGTTACATGAATGAGGTAAAGCTCCATTTTAAGATGAACTTGTTTACAGTATTGAATGAAAAAAATAAAATTGATTCAATAATTAATAATGCATTAGTAGACCCAGAATAATTAATCATATATAAAAGTTTTCATGAACTTGTTCATTATCTTCAAAGCAACCATTCATAAAAATTTACATAACCATAATTATCTATATAAAGAAATTGCTGTTGCAAGGTCATCACATAACCTATCCATGACACGTTCATTAGATCTTGGAGCTGTATTGGAGGATGGAGCATAGTTTCTATATCTTAAAGGTATGATTGGCACATAATTCCGGAATCTGATCGCACTTGCGAAAGTGTCTATCTTGTGCATGATTCTCATAGACGTAGTTATGAAGACACACAGTAGAAGCAACAATTATCATTTGGTTTTTCATTCGATAACTCAAGATCTTATATGGTATTCTTCACTTTTGTTTCTACACACAAAATGTATGCTCTACCATATTGCGAATACTTGAACGTAAATAATTGAAACTTTCTTGCTCACCACATGATGCGGGACTCCTGCTCCAATCCGGAATATGGTACCTTTCAACTTTGTAAGGAGCCAAAAATATCCTTGACGATTTGGGTACCCGACATCTACATGATAACATTTGCCTACATATATGAGTAAAATAAATTATTATATACATGATATGAAAAGGGAACAAAATCATCTAAATAGTTGTTCATACCTAAAGGTAGATGTGGGAAATTGTCATGATCATGCTTTATGGCATGAAAAGAGAACATTTGTGTCATGCATAGATTCCAGAATGTCCAATTGAGGCATATGTGAATCTCTAAGTAAAAAATCAACCACTTCTAGAATATTTTGGCTTGGTTTTCCACATCTTTCAATATATCTAATATCTTCCAAGTCAAAAGCAACGCTGCTCAAACCGCTGGCCATCAAAGCACCAAAGAACACCTCTGCTCCTGAGAAGGCTGCTAGGAAAGCACCCAACATCGCGCTGACGCCTCCTGGCCACCCACCTAGATGTGGGCCTCCCGGCCACCCGCCTGCTGGCGAGCAGCCCGGCCAGGTGTCGCCGTGCGCCGCCAGGCCACGTGCCAGGGCCAGCACCGATGAGCCACGCATCTGAGCCAGCACCGCCTAGCCACGCGTTTGGGCTACCGGCAGCGCCCATGGATAGCCCGACGGTGATTGGGCTACCGCTCTATCAGGCGCCTGGGCTCCCGCGCCACTGCTAGTAGATGGCGCCGCGATAGCGCTCAAGCTGCCACCAATGGACGCCAAATCTTTAACCTCCTTTGTGTCACCGCCGCCAACCTACTCCCCAACGCCACCGGATTCGGCATCGCGCCCGCTCCGCGCAGAGAGTCCCCCCCCCCCCCCCTCCCCTGATAGTCATCGTAGGGGATTCATCGGCTCCATGGCGATGTTCCCCTCCGCGCCTCAAGCTTTGACAGGTAAGATTGGGGGAGACGAAGATTTTTTTCCTTTTTTTATTTTTTCAAGTATAGACAAACAAAGGGATTTTGGCAGTGGCAGATGGGTGATTTTGGGCAACTGTAGGGATAGGAGATACATAAGCTGCAAAAGCAAAGTTGTCGTTACCTATGACTTATGGTACAAAAGGTCTTTTGCTTTTATAATAAGTGCTTATGGGTTCCACCTGTTTGGTAGAGCTTATGCCTTATGATGGCAAAAGGTGCTCAATAAGCTGAGCCAAAAGGCTCTAACAAACACATCTTAAGTGTACTTATGCTTCTAGTACATAACTTATGTCAAAAAGATCTCATAATCTTAAAAGTTCTGACATGCCATCTTCTGCTTCCTTTTTTTAACCTTAGTGCAACTAGCTTACTCAAAATTAATTGAAAATGCTTTTAGCATAAAGAAGAAAAAAACCAAAGAAATAGAGAAGAGGGTCCTTGCAACACCCCAGTTTTCTTCCTTCAAAACATAAAATAACCCCTCACTATCCATGGGTCAACGAACGAGTGATGACTAGAAATTGTAGTATACGACTACTGTGACCTGCCGTGCACGCCGAGAGCGATGAAACTGCATTACTGACTTAATGTGACCTGCCGTGCACGTCGGCCTAATCAATGACCATGCAAGCATGGTGGGGCAGGATGACTGGAAAGAAGCTAGCGCAGACTCCGGTCAACCTGCAGGGCGCAGTTCAAAGTCAACCGAATGTGATCGGCAATCATGTGACGGGGATTACGTAACATGATTATCGGCCAATCTTCAGCCCAGTCAGTATATATTCGCCTTTACATTTGTGACAGCATCGATCTGGATGATGTACTGATTAAGAGAATTTGACACGCATATATTCGCCTTGAGATCTTTTTCTATACTCTGCACGCATCTCAAAGCAACAAAACTAATAAGCGAATTTTACTGAGATGCGTGACACTATACATTCGCCTTGATATGCTTATTAGTTTTGTTGCTTTGAGATGCGTGTACTGAGATGTGTGACAGTATATATTCCCTTTGAGATGTGCTTTATCTAAATTCTGCACGCATCTCAAAGCAACAAAACTAAAAAGCGAATTTTTCTTTTCTTTTAAATCCTGTCTAGCCCTTTTCTGCTCACTTGTGAAATTTGGTTCATGACAATTGGCAAATTCGCACTCACACAAAAAGTTTTGGAGGATTAGGGATAAAAGACCTAGAAAAGTAGAAAAGTTCAACAGAGGTTTAAGACTTAGGCTTTGGCACACCTGGACAGAGTTGAAAGATCATGATAGGGGCTTCTAAAAATCCGTGATCAAATTAATCGGCAACTCTTCTTTGCATCCGCACAGATCAACATCGGGAATGCAAGAAAAATGCAGTTTTGGGAAGCTAACTGGTTGCATGGAACATCACCAAAACAATTAGCTCCTAATCTTTATAACTTGTCATGGTTCAAGTTCAGAACTGTCAAAAAGAAATTGAAGATTACAGCTGGATGCGCAGCCTGAAGGAGGTGACCACTGAAGAACAACTTGATGAACTTATTCTGATGTGAAATCCATGATCCAATTGATCGGCAACTCTTCTTTGCATCCACAAAGATCAACATTGAGAACACAAGAAAAATGCCATTTTGGGAAACTAACTATTTGCATGGAACATCACCAAAATAATTAGCTCCTAATCTTTATAACTTGTCATGGTTCAAGTTGAGAACCGTCGAAGAGGAATTGAAGAATTACAGCTGGATGCACAACCTGAAGGATGTGACCACTGAAGAATAGGTTGATGAACTTATTCTGATGTACATACTAAGGGTCTGTTTCATAGAGTTTCAACTCACACAAAAAACAGTTTTAGTTTTGGATTATCAGTCAAAAGCAGTTTTCTGGCTTATTCTAGCTTATGCAGCTTATACAATCAAATCATTTGGTAAAACAGCTTATCTATATTTTTAGAAATGAATTATACATGTGCAATAATTACCACGCCCCTGGAAGACATTAGTGATTGAATATACGTTACTGCAAGTTCACCATGATCTGATATGCATGATCATCAAAATATACATAGTGCAGGTTCATTATGTAGCATGCAACCATACATCAGAAGATATAAGTTCATCTTGATCTAAAAAGAAAAATTGCCTTAGCAATTTCATCATGTATCCTATCTATTGAGCGATCGTTAGCTTGAGTTGTTGATATATCTGATGCATTTTGGGATGGATAATACTTCCTATATCTTGAAGGTATTGTTGGAACATACTCTGGATTCCTATCACATTTTCAAAAATCCTTATCTTCTGCATTAATCTCATGAATGTAGTTGTGGAGACACATAGTACCAGCAACAATCATCATCTGTTTATTCAAAGGGTAAGTTGGCATCTTATAAAGTATTCTCCATTTGTTTTTCCACATAGCAAATGTGCGCTCACCACATTTCGAATACTTGAATGCAAATTATTGAAAAGTTCTTGTTCACCACGTGGCGCCAGACCCCTTCTCCAATCCGAAATGTGATACCTTTCTCCTTTGTATGGAGCCAAATATCCTTCACGATTTGAGTAGCCACCATCAACATGATAATATTTGCCTACACATACATATGTAAAGTAAAGATTAGGTTCATGCAAGTCATAGAAGTAACATAGCCTTTAGATGTATCAGGAACATGTTCATACCTTGCAGAGGATGTGAAAGTTTGTCATCATTCTCTATAGCATGGAAGAGGACACTAGTGTCATGCATAGATCCGGGTTGTCCAACCGAGGCATATGTGAATCTCATGTCAAAATCAACCACTGCTAGAACATTCTGGGTCGGTTTACCACATCTTCCAATATATCTAACATAATCTTCAGGAGATGGAGTTGCTGAAATGTGAGTACCATCAAGTGCTCCAATGCAATCTTTGAAGTGAGGTATCATCCTAGAATTACTAGTAATTCTACTGTGTGTAGTGCTGAAATTGGGACCAACAGGCTTTATGTAATACTGACACATTGCCACTATAGAATCCAATACCTCTCCCAATTTCGGCTAATTGTTTCACTGGAATGTTTAAAGACAACTTGTATAGCACTATTAGACCATCCATGACCACAATTAACAAGAAACATGACAAGTGCTTCCATAGAGCTCAGATGAAGAGATGATTTTAGACCATAATTGCTTACTAAAAGATCATGCAAGTAGTAAAACATTGTTGCATTCATTCTAAACATCTTCTAACTCATTTTGGGAGTTGTCAAATTATTCATGGTCCAACCAAATCCACTCTGCTCAGGAACAATTGATTCATCCTTGTCAATATATGTGGAATAGTATTTGCTAGCAAGCAATACAGCCCCATAAAGATTATTCTTAGCAGATTGAAACAATTTAATAGCCTTAACATTCCACTCATCAACATCAGCACTATCATCCATGTCATAATTAGAAGAATCATCAGATCGGTACATATATATAACACAACATCAGATTGTGCCATAATATATAATTAAGTTTGAAAGGACATACAAACTGTCACAAGCAAACAACTTGAAAAAACTAAAGCATACATGGTTTCATGGGATAAACATAAGTCTAAAATTAAAAATCAGAATTGAAAGATACATGGTTTCATAGCACAAGCATAAAACATATTGCCTCTACTTAGCCACATCATTCCTAGTCATCCACTCATATTTCATCTTCAACCATTTAAACCTTTCTTCAGGGGTGTCTATAGTCAAAAATATTTCCCTTTCAGCCTTCTTGGTAAAAAATAATTGATACAATAAAATGCTCTTGTGTCCCAGGAGTTGCACCACACTCTTTAACCAACTTCATTACATCTTGAATGAAGGCATCAGATATGTCCTCCCTCCTTGCAAAGGACTCGCAAGACGTTGTTGTTCTTTCATTCATCTCCATTAGCTTTCTCATTTATTCTTGAAACCAATGATTACAACTAGTCTTACGTTGCTTTCCCTTGTCCTCCCTCCTTGCAGCTGTTGTCACTACTCGCTTTCCTCGAGTACTAGATGGTGTCACCTCCTCCGGCTCACTGTCATACTAATTATCAGCATCTCCTTCTTCTTCTTCCTCTTCTTCTTCTTCTTCATGGATGTGAGAATCATCACAAGAAGGGCTTCCATGGGATGGTGTAACACCACTAGAAGCACACCAATGATCATCACAGTTCAAATGGGTGCTTGAACGATTCCCAAGCTGACACTCATCGGCAAACAATTCACATACTATTCGATTGTTTTTCTCATCTACCTAATCTGCACGCTATTTGCAACAAAATTATATTGTGTAGTCCCTGGACCCCGACGCCCGTCGCCGGAGACGAAGAACACCCCGTGAACACCTGGAACGCACACACGCACGTGAGAGCTCAGTTGAACTCACAAAACTTGATACCTGAAAACGTTGGTCTTTTCTGTTGTATATTGATCAAACTTATACTCAGAATTACAAAGCAAATGAGTGGCCAATACTTGCCACGACCCAGCGATTTTCTCGCCTCCCTAACAACCGCGCCATCCCACGATTCAGAGACTTGGTCATCGCCTCCACCTAGCCTATGATACAGCTAAAGAAAAGGAGAGCCGGTGCATGAACTCATGCAGCAAAACGGCTTGAACAGACGCGCTCAAACGAGCCCTTTATTCTAGGCAACTAACTATGACCAAGCTTGGATTATGCAACAATCTCCCCCTAAGACATGCTTGGTCTTTACCTCAGCTTGATGACACCAATCCGGTCTCGGAGCTCGCAGAACCTTGCTCGCCCCAATGACTTAGTCAGAATGTCAGCTAGCTGCTCCTGTGTGCTGACATACTCCAGGCCAATTCTTCCATCTTCCACACACTGACGAATGAAGTGGAACTTGATGTCGATATGCTTGCTTCTGTCATGCAGCACTGGATTTCTGCTCAATGCTATGGCTGATTGATTATCCATTTTCAACACAGGCTGCTGAACATCAGTCCCCACTATGTCACACAGCAACCTCCTGAGCCATACAGCCTGACATGCTCCTGCTGCCCCTGCCATGTACTCAGCTTCACATGAGGATAGAGCCACAACCTTCTGTTTCTGAGATTGCCAGGAGATTGGCATCTCATTCAGGAAGAATATCACCCCTGTTGTGCTCTTCCTCTCATCAATGTCTCCCCCTAAATCACTATCACTGTAGCCTGTAAGCTTGTTGTCACCCTTAGACAACCTCTGAAATATCAACCCATGGTTAATTGTTCCTGCAATGTACCTCAACAGATGCTTCACAGCAGCAAGGTGCTCCTGCCTGGGCTTCTCCATGAATCTGCTCACATAACCCACTGCAAAAGAGATATCAGGACGAGTATGGACCAGATATCGCAGACTTCCCACCAGGCTTCGATACATAGTGGCATCAACCTCCTCTGTTGTGCCCCTTGCAGACAACTGAAGCCTTACTTCCATTGGTGTGCTACAGGAGTTGCAATCACCCATCCCTGCCTTCTCCAATAGCTTCTTGGCATATGCCGACTGCCCTAGAGTGATAGCATCACTGCTTTGCTTCACCTCAATTCCCAGGTAGAATGAGAGAAGTCCAAGGTCACTCATGCGAAAAGTTCGGCACATCTCCTCCTTGAATGCTTCTACCACCACTGGACTGGCTCCTGTGATGATCAGGTCATCAACATAGACACCCACCACCACTCTCTGCCCTCCAATGCCTCTGGTATACATCCCATGCTCACTGTCACACCTAGCAAACCCCATCATCTGCAGGCTGTGATCCAGCTTCATATTCCAGGCTCTTGGAGCTTGCCTCAACCCATACAAAGCCTTCTTCAGTTTCAGAACCTTCCCTTCATGTCCAGCAGCAGTAAAACCAGGTGGCTGCTGTACATATACCTCTTCCATGAGATCACCATTCAGAAAAGCTGATTTTACATCCATGTGATGAACAAACCAACCCTCTTGTGCTGCAGCTGCGAGTAGCATTCTCACTGACTCCATTCTGGCAACTGGGGCAAACACTTCATCAAAATCTACTCCAGCCTGCTGCACATACCCCTTTGCAACAAGGCGTGCCTTGTGTTTGACAACATTCCCCTCCTCATCACGCTTAAGCTTGAACACCCACTTCAAACCAATAGCTTTATGACCTCTAGGAAGACTCACTAGTTCCCAAGTTCTGTTCTGCTCAATGGAGGCCATCTCTTCTCTCATGGCCTTCATCCAGCTCTGCTCGCGCCGCGCCTCCTCAAATGTGGCTGGTTCCCCGTCACTAACCGCCACCATCAGTTGCTGCTCCCCCACTGGATCAGTGTTCTCCAGGAGCTCATCAATCTTCCTGAAACGAAGAGGCTGGTCGAGATCATGGTCGTTGTCGGTGTCGATGCCGTGGCTCGGTGGAGACACGAACTGCACTCCAGCCGGTGTGGCAGGCGCAGGTGTGCCCTCCAGCTCCAGTGGCACTCCAGTGCCCGCAGACGCGCTCGGTGTAGTGCCCGGGAGCACCCCCGACCTGCTCGACGATGGCGTGGCGCTTCGGACCGTGCTCGGCCCGCTCGACGTCGAGGCTGGCATTCCCGTTGCCGCGCGTGGCACAGCTTCACCTGGCGCGCCGGGCATGTAGATGTACTCGACGGTGAATGGATCGTCGTCGCTGGCCGAGCCGCTCCCCGCGCCCTGCTCCCAGTTCCAGGCGCGCCCTTCCTCGAACACCACGTCCCTTGACACATGAACACGATCCCCCACCGGGTCGTAGAGCCGGTAGGCCTTGGTGCCCGGCTCGTACCCGATGAGCACCATCGGCGTGCTCCTGTCGTCGAGCTTGTGCAGGTGGCCGCCTGTTGCCTTGACGTGTGCAACGCAACCAAAGGTTCGAAGGAAATGGACAGCGGGCTTGTGGCCATACCAGGCTTCATACGGCGTCTTGTCCTCCAGGGCTCTCGTCGGCGCACAATTGAGGATGAAGACGGCCGTCGTCACAGCTTCTCCCCAGAAGCGCCCAGGGACGCCCATGGTCTTGAGCATGCACCGTGCCATCCCCAGCACGGTTTGGTTCCGTCGTTCCACCACGCCGTTCTGCTGCGGCGTGTACGGCGCGGTGAAGTGGCGCTGGACTCCCTGGTCGGCGCAGTACTCCCCGAACGTCCGCGCCGTGAACTCGCCGCCGCGGTCGGTGCGCAGCGTCCCCAGCTTGTGCCCGACCTCCGCCTCCGCCCGCGCCTGGAGACGGATGATTGCCGCAGCTGCTTCATCCTTGGTGGCCAACAGCACCAGCCACATGTACCTGCTCATGTCGTCGACGACGAGTAGGAACATCTTCTTGCCGCCTGCCGTCGGCGGCGTGATCGGTCCGCACAGGTCGGCGTGCACCAGCTCCAGTTGCCGCGCCGCCCTGTACTTGCTTGCTGCCGGGAAGGGTGCGCGGCGCTGCTTGCCAACGAGGCACCCGTCGCAGACTTGCTCCACATGCTCGATCCGCGGAAGCCCGCGGACCATCTCCCCCTTCGCCAGCTTTTGGAGCCCTTGGAAGCCGAGGTGGCCGTACCTGGCGTGCCACAGCCACGACGCCTCCTCCGTACGTGCAGCCAGGCACACCGGCTTGTCGATGTTGGCGTCGAGGATGTAGAGCCGGTTCGCCGCGCGCCGCACCACCGCCACGAGTCGTCGCCGCGGATCCCAGATCTTGAGTGCCCCATCCTCCAGCAAGATCTTGTACCGCTCCTCCTCCAGTTGGCCCAAACTGATGATGTTTGCCGTGAGCCTGGGGATGTGATACACCCCCGTCAGCTTCTGGTGCTCGCCGGTCTTGCACTTGAAGAGCACGGTGCCGCGCCCCTCGATCCCCACCGTGGAGCCGTCGCCGAATCGCATGGAGCCGTGGACGCCGTCGTCGATCTCCGCGAAGGCCGACCGGGCCCCAGTCATGTGATTGGTGGCGCCCGAATCGAGGATCCATCGCGTAGTGGCCCCGTCGCTCCTCTCCCTGAGCTGGACGAAGAGGTTGCTCTCGTCGAGGTGGATCGCCGGCGTCGTCGCCGATCGGGTTGGGGACGAGATGGCGTTGACCTCCTCCACGATTGTAGCCACCAGGAGGGTGCGGGCCTCCTGGTCCTCCTCGACTTGGGCCGTGTGGGCCTCCAGATCGCGCCTCCGCTTCGGGCACTCCTTGGCCCAGTGCCCGGTCTTGCGACAATACCGGCACTGATCGCCCGCGACGTTGCTGCCGTTGCCGCCTCGACCACCGTCCCCGCTGCCTCCTGGCGCACCGTACTTGCGCTTGCGTGGGCCATCACCACCCTTCTTCTGGCCTCCACCGCGACCGCCCTTGCCACGTCCTCCGCCGCGGCTGCGCTGCTGCCCGCTCCACGCGCCGCTCGAACCTCCCTTGTCGGTGTTGAGCTGCATCTTCTTGGACAGCCGCGCCACCAGCTCGTCCTCCGTGAGGTTGAGCTGTGCGATGCCGACGCCGCCGCCAGTGAGCCCGAATCGTTCCTCCGCGGCCTTCAGGCGTCCCACCAGTTCCACGACTGGGACGTCCCCCACATCAAGGAGCGTCTCGATCGACATGGCGATCTGGTGCAGGCGTGGTGGCAGCGCTTGGAGAAACTTGCGAACGACCGTCGCCTCCTCGATCTCGTCCCCGAGGGTCCTCAGCTGCTGCACCACGTTGCCGATCCGCGCGTGGAAGCCGTCGATCGACTCGCCGTCCTTGAAGGACAGGGAGTCGAACTCCTTGCGCAGCGTGTGCGCCTTGGCCAGACGCACCCTCTCGACACCGAGGTTGGCCGTCTTGAGGTCATCCCAGGCCGCCTTCGCGCTGGGCTTGTTCGCCATGGTTTCCTGCATGTCAGCAGGGACCGCCTTGCAGATGGCCTCCAGCGCCATCAGGTTGTCGTCGTCGTCGACGAAGCTGTTGGTGACGGCGTCCCACAGGTGGCGCCCCTTGAGCATGAGGCGCATCATCGCCGCCCACGTGCCGTAGTTGGTGGCGGTGAGCATCGGCCAGCCGGCTCCCCCGATGTCCCTAGGCCGACGCTCAAGCACCACCTCGTCGTCGCGGAAGTGCGGACGCCCCCGACGCCGTGGCGGCGATGGCGACTGCCGCCGGCTCCCGATCGGCGTCCTCGAGTGCCCGCCGAGGTTGGGCAGCGACGACATCTCCCCGGTGTCGTAACCGTCGCTCTGATACCACTTGCAGTCCCTGGACCCCGGCGCCCGTCGCCGGAGACGAAGAACACCCCGTGAACACCTGGAACGCACACACGCACGCGAGAGCTCAGTTGAACTCACAAAACTTGATACCTGAAAACGTTGGTCTTTTCTGTTGTATATTGATCAAACTTATACTCAGAATTACAAAGCAAATGAGTGGCCAATACTTGCCACGACCCAGCGATTTTCTCGCCTCCCTAACAACCGCGCCATCCCACGATTCAGAGACTTGGTCATCGCCTCCACCTAGCCTATGATACAGCTAAAGAAAAGGAGAGCCGGTGCATGAACTCATGCAGCAAAACGGCTTGAACAGACGCGCTCAAACGAGCCCTTTATTCTAGGCAACTAACTATGACCAAGCTTGGATTATGCAACATATTGACAATCACATGTAAACAACAGTCACAGTTCTATTTCTTAAAGTACTAGCATCACAGTTCAAATGATTGTGCAATGTTTTGACTGAAAATAAAGAACAACGACAGGCTCACCTTGCAGGTGTCTCTTCCTCGTTGACGGCACCTCGCCCACCTCCTTGACCTCTGGCCGGTCTGCCTCCCCGGTTGCTGGATCGTCCACCTCCTCATCGTCCACGTCGAGCTGAGGCTCTACGAGCCAGAATCCACACCTCATCTTCAGAATGAGGCGCATCATACCGGAATTGAACACGGCGTATTGCAAATTGGAGAACGAAAAATCCGAATTCAGAGTTGCTGCAGCACAACCCGCCCACCAATCTAATGGCCACAT
The DNA here is from genome assembly GCA_030378355.1 of Eleusine indica. Taxonomy (NCBI): domain Eukaryota; kingdom Viridiplantae; phylum Streptophyta; class Magnoliopsida; order Poales; family Poaceae; genus Eleusine; species Eleusine indica. The sequence goes on from CM059500.1 coordinate 37,320,330, forward strand.
GGCGCCGCTACTCCCCACCGGCAGAGGGTCGCGCGCTGTAAAATCGATTATGTCACTATATCTTGAAAGAATAGCACTTTCAACATCAAAAGCGAAAGGTTCATTATGCTAAATACTGCAATACGTGAATTAATTCATTTATAAATTTTGGCAGGCAAGCACAGTCTGTTAAGCAACAAACACAACAATTTGTTGGGGCCAGCCTCAAAACTATTGGGTAACTTTTCCTACCTCCAAGAATAATTCTCCAAAACAAATAGAACCTAATGTATTTGGCATTCACCACGATGAGCCTACCCAACAAATCAATTAACCTTAATTCACCTTTTGAATTGTGCATTGGCAACCAATGTTTCATGTTTTGGTCCTGCTACAATATATGATTCAGAGCTTGATGTGTCTTGGCCCCTGCTGATTTGCTATATCATCCAATAATGTTCGCCATGCGGTGAACATTCTTCTTCTCCCTCATGCGCTTTATCGCTCTAACGCTTGTAGTTTGTCACACGCGTGGCTCTTTCTTTTGGGCTGTATTTGGCGTTCAATACGATGAGCCCCATGGGCTGAATGAGCCTCGCGCTACTTCAACGCTACTTCAATAGCTAGCTGTAGGAATTCTAATTGTATATTCATTCATAATATATTCCAATTTATTCATAAATAATTCACAGTAACAAATCTATGAATTATAAGATGGCAAAGATAGTGAAAACCTCCAAATTTAATGATTTCGCTAGGCCTTGATTTCTCTACACTCCCGGTCTTATGTGTTATCTGTTGAGGCCACAACCCAAAATATAAAGTCTGAATAGCTAACCTTACAGCTAAGGGATAATCCAAAGGAGAAACCCAAAATTATATTTGCCACAATATATCACTGGAAACTTAATCATGCCAAGCCAAGGGATATAATCCAGAGAAACATATAGTAGCTTCCATACGTCAGCTCCCTTTTTTTTTAGATGTCACAAAAGCTTTGAATAGCAAACCTTACAGCACAAGTACAAAGATTTTTTACATTCAACAAACGCCGGCCAGAGAAGGTAAATAGTTCATATCTACAATCACTATTACATACACGACGACCAAAGACATCAAGGTGACGTACGTGCTCTGGCTGTGAATTGATACAGTGTTGTCCATTGCGTTCCGTAGAATTCCGCCATATCAACCTTGTCGGAATCACGCCTTCAGTCCCTAGCTAGGCAGCGTTCCCCGCCATGAGTTGCAAACCTTCCCGCGCACACCACCGGCAATCAAATGACCACGATATCACAATCTCTACATTCCCAATCGAACTACCAGGAGTCCAGGCTGTCCTCGGAATCGCTCCGCATTGCCGCCTCAATCTTCTTCAGAAGTTCTACCAGCTGTTCATACTTTTAGCATACGATGGCCAGAGGAAGTACATACAGAAGTTCATACTGATATGAGGACTCTTACATGACAATACTACAAGTATACAACAACCTGGAAAATTAATTAATTAACGACACAAAGACAGCAGCTAATCAAGGAGCCCAAAGCCCGGCCAAATTGATGCAGCCAGTGATCACGAGCATCACAATCTCTACAGCCTACTACGCCCAAAACCGAACTACCAGCTGGAGTCCAGGCTGTCCTCGGAATCGCTCCGCATTGCCGCCTCAATCTTCTTCAGCACGGCCGGCGTCTTCCCGCCGACGGTGGGCCTCCGAGCGACTTCATCGCCGGCGCCGGAGTGGCTAGTGGTGACGTCGGAAGAGCCGGACGCGGCGGCGCGCTGCACCATGTTCTTGACGTCTTTCTTGAGGACGCGCACGACGCCCATGGGGTCGCTGTCCGGGTGCTCGTAGGAGCCGCAGTAGATGACGTCGATGTGGCCGTCCTCGTCCTCCTCCCCGGCGTTGACGACCACAGCGTGGAGCCAGAACACCAGGTGCCCCCCCGAGCGCAGCAGCCGCGTCGGCGTGCGTACGCGCACCTTGGCGCCCACGCAGAACCTCACGGGCGACGGGTTCTTCTTGATGTCGGCAACAATCGGATCGGCTGGTTTCTTGGAAATGCCTCCTTCCACCGCGAGGGCAGCCTTCATCCGGAGCCTGCGCATGGCGGCGGACGGCACAGTCATGGAAGGCATGGTGGTGCCCGCCGCCGAGGGCGAGGGGAACCAGCTAGGAGGATCTGAGCTCTTTCTAGGGCACACGTCCAAGAAGAATTGTGCGAAAGGGAGAGAGCAACTGGGGATCGCGAGCGAGGACTGGACGTGGGCAGGGTGGCGTCGGACGAATTTATTGTCGGAAAATTCCTCGTGCGAATCCAACTCGAGGTCGGAACCCGACGCGCTTCCGGAAATCCGAAACAGCGTCACCGCCACCCACGTTTTTTCCTCCCTCGCGCGCCCACCGCTTCAAGCCCTCAACGCGCGGTTCCCACTCGTGTGGGCTCTCTTGGGCTGCGTTTGGCATCCACCACCGGAATGAGTCACATGGGCCGTCGCTCGGAGCACGCACTCAGCCCAAGCCAGTTCATAACCGCTCTCTTTACCGCGCGTGCAGAGGCGGTTGTCCGCGCACTAGCCCAGTTCTCGCCGGCAAACCAAGTAACCAGCGCCACCAATCACCATCATCCAGTTTCTCTCTTCCCTCCAGATGCCAGAAGAAGAGAGAGCGACCAAGAGCCGACTGGCCATGGCGCATCCTACTGATCTAGAGAAACAGGTTGAACAGCGCCACCAGCGAGGCCACCATGGGGGCAGCACTGAAGCGCCTGCCGGTTCTTCCTCCTCTGCAACTTGCAATCCGATCAGGGATGTTGCTGCCATCCTTCACCCGGGACAGGTTTGCAGCAATCTTGGAGAACCAGAAGTGGAGAGGCCGCCGCTTTCGCCGCCAAGGGTGTACAACGTCTGGCCAGGGAAAAATGTAAGTATCATTATCGCCCTGGATAGCACTGCATCATCTCGCCTTGTAATTTTGCTGAGAATTCGAATTTGAGGCGTCTTATATGTATGGTGGACAGTTACAAGTGATTTGATCGTAGCAAATTTCAGTATGTTGCAGAAGGCAATGTTTATTAATTTCGCCTTCTGTAATGTCGATGGTTGATGATATTTTGCAGGTGTTTTTCTGTGATGGCCGTGTGATCTGCGGGCCGAACCCTCGAGGACTCATCCTGACAGCAATGGCGGTTGTTCTTTCTGAATCGACTTTCTTGGCCCGCATCGTCAACGGGTCATCGACGCACCCAACTCTGGTCGCGGTGTCCTCCCTGATCCTAGCGGCAACTGTCAGTATAACCACATTGTGATCACATTCTTCTTGTTTGTTTGTGTTAATGACAATGGTAGATAGAGATGATTAGTGAGAGACGAAGTAATGCTAGCGTACTCTGTCAATTTTTTCTTCACTCAGGTGACTACAACTTTGCTACTGACTGCGATGAGAGACCCTGGAATCATACCAAGAAACCAGGTTTCACCATTAGAGGAAGCCGGAACGAGCACTGCCAGAAGTACTCCAAGTCGGTTCGCCACCGTCAATGGTGTCCAAACGAGGCTCAGGTTCTGCCGGGTCTGCAAGATCTATCGCCCTCCCAGAAGCTCTCACTGCACCGTCTGCGACAACTGCGTCGACAAGTTCGATCACCACTGCACCTGGATAAGCCAGTGCATAGGACTGGTATGATACTGATACCGTTGTGACAACAACTTCTCGCCGTCGCTTTGGACCGCTTCAGCAATTATTAAACGGCCGGGAAGAAAGTAATAACGCGTTGTGCTTTTTCCATACTGCAGAGAAACTACAGGCTCTACTTGCTGCTTGTCTGCTCTTCATTGGCATTCTACGGATTCATACTGACCTTCACGATGAGAAGAATCAGAGCCAACTTGGATTCTGCCAGAGTGGGAATTTTCGCTGGGCTGATTTATTTCCCCGAAACATATGCTCTTGCCGCACTCTGCTTCGTGGCTATCTGCTTCTTTGCGTGGCTTCTAGGCTTCAATGCATTCCTTGTAGCCACGAACAAGGTACGTGTACGTACAACCTGTGACTTCACATAATTGCATTATGCATCATTTGAGACTCGTGCCGTCTCTGTATTGGACATCAAATAGCTAATGGCTAAATGCAAAGTAGAACCGTCAGTGACAGTTTTCCTTTTTTTTTTTTTGTGATGCTTCACTTCATTTTATAGTTGCTATATATATATATATATATATATATATATATATATATATATATATATATGACCAATTGAATTGAACAGCTGGTAATGTAGCATTGCCCTTTCTCTAGAGTAACAACAAACCTGATGAAATCACCCTGAATTTTGCTCAGACGAGGCATGAGAGGCACAACGGACGGCACCGCAGCTCGCCCAATCCGTACGACGAGGGAACCCTGGAAAACATCAAGGAGTGCCTGTTCAAGAAGCTCCCGCCTCCTCAAGTCGATTTCAGAGCGGTGGCCGAGCCAGACCTTGAATCGACCGCGAACAACCCCTGTCCGGGTGGTGCTTGCCGGCTAGTAACGCGCGCAGGATGCTAGGAGATAACGACGTGTGCAATGGACTACTGTTCTTCTGAATGTAATTTCGAATTGTTGGGAAGGATGGGATTGTGCCTAGTTTGTTAATGAAGCCAATACCTTTTTATGCCTGAATTGATGACCTTTGATGGTATATATCTAAATCTGCCAAATTCTGAGGTGACAGACATGACCTGACAATTCCATTGCCAGCTCTACCCTATATGCAGGAACAAGGAACAGGACACCCGAGACTTGTGCTTAGTTTGTACTAGTACTGAAAAGTGCCGATGGTGTTACCACACGTGTACCCCGTGCTCCAGATAACACCACTGCTCGATCTCAAATCAACCGTCTCTACTCGTCCTGACCAGGCTGACACCGTTCAGATCCAACGGTGGCTTGTAGCGCCTCTCCCTCCCCCTGTCTCAGTGTCTTTCGATCACATTTGGCCCCGGGATGCAGCTGGCTTCCCTCCTTGGAGACAGGCATCTGATAGAGGCGAATCTGAATCTGTTCTTGGCCTGGCGTGGCTTGCCGCCCAATCAACGGAATCCGCATCCTCGTCTTGTCACCTTATCCATTGATCCAGCCCTGCACTCTTCCTGCCTTGCCAGCTGCCGTTTTGCTTACTACTGTCTGCTTGGTTACTCTATGATATGATTGTATAGTTCCATAGTTATGTGCCATTTGATGCGTTTCTCAACTTATTAATATTGGAGCAATGCTTCTGATGCCACTTCAAGTATGCAATCGCGTTCTTTTTATTCGGAAAGTGTAAATGTTCATCCACTAAGCAATTCACCTAAAAATTAAAGTCGTCCAGGAAACAAATATGGGCAAACATGGCTCGGCAACCGTACCAGAAGGGATGGGTAGGCTTGTATATTCCATTATGTCTGAAATTATTAACTTTTTACAAACATTTTAGAACCTTATCTCAAAGAGATGGCTGATATTTCTTCTTATATTGAGAACCTATTATCTCTATCTCTATCTATCTACTATATATTAAGTTTGTTATAAAGATGTGCAGTCTGCCGAAGGTTTGGGTACGATGGTTCTGCCAAGTAATCACAATCATAATCGGACTCATGTGTGTCAGTTCTGATTTTTTTTTCTTAACTCTTCTTCGCTTATATTGATTGGTACAAAAGTTCTGGTTCCACACGTTATTCTGACAATTGGACTCGGATGGTTGAAGTCCCGCTTCGTTTCTCTATCCGGATAGATCTTCGTTTCTCTAGCGGCGGACAAAAAGGTACAGTAATCATAGAGACGGCAAACCGCCTCTACGTCACTGCAGCTAAAAAGTTCCCTGTGGCAAGAGAAGGGTGCTGTAGCGACGGCAGATAAAGTTGCCTGTCGCTACGAATCAAATGAGAAAACAAAAAATGGGCCCTAGCCCGCACCACTGGCCGTCGAGCCCATGGCCACCGCACCCGTGGCCCTAGCTCATGCCCCGACCATCGCCGCCCATGAGCCCCGCCTTGAGGAGCCCTGCCCGCTGCCACGCCTTGAGGAGCCCGGTTCCGGCTAAAGCGCGTCGCTAGCCACCGTCGAGAGATGAGGGGGAGGGGGACGGATCTGTTCGCCAATGTCCGCGAGGAGGGCAAAGGGCATCACGTGGAGGAGAGTGGCGGCGCTCGAGGCAGGGGCGACACTTGGCAAGGGGCGGCGGGTGAAGACCCGCACGAATCCGGCGGCGATCAGGGGTGTCGCGCCTGATCTCGCCTCCCTCTGAGCGGATCGGCCCACCGCAGGTCCGGATCCGGCCGTGGTGGAGACCGGCAAGGACGAGGGAAGGACCGTCGTGGCCCTCGCGCGCCGCCATTGTCTCGGGCCCTCATGCCATCGCTGATTCGTGCGCCTCCTATGGCGCACGGGAGAAGTGGTGGCGCTCGTAGGAGGGTAGCGACTTGGCGGAGAGAGGAGTAGAGAGGAAAGGGGCAGTGGCGGCCGGGAGAAGGGTAGTGGTGGGTTAGGGTTTGACGTCCTCCCCCCTTATATTATAACAGGCACTCGTAGATGGGGCTTTGTTAGCAGATTTAGTTGATTAATGGCGGATCCTAAAGCGACCCGCCTTTAAAAATTGAATTTTAGAGGCGGATCACATTGTGATTCGCCTCTAAAAATCAAATTTTTAGGGGTGGATCACTTTATGATCCGCTGCTATAAACTACCACCGTAACCGTGGTCTTCTTTGAACATGCCGCTACTTTAATTTTTGTTCCGCCGCTAAAGGGTCTTTTTGTGGTAGTGCACGTTCTGCTCAATCCAGTCACGACACAATGCAACAATCAGACAATTACCAATGTCGTTTTCTCTTCCCCAGCAACAAAGTCATGGCCGAGCTAAGCAGAATGGTTACAAAACCTTCATCTCTGAGGTCGCCAAAGCCAAAGTAGTTTACACCAGGGCCGAGAACGGCCATGGACCATGGTGGCGATACACCTCTAGCAGAGCACAACGGTCGACGGGCACCACAGTGTTGGATGTACGTGCTGCGGCCTGACTATTATCAAGGTACGAGCCGTGTTGGTCCTGTCGCTCACCCGTGCTCAAGTTAAGGTACTAGATGTTATTCATGGATCAAGTCCGTGGACAGTTACAAGTGATTTGATCGTAGCAATTTTCAGTATGTTGCAGAAGGCAATGTTTATTAATTTCGCCTTCTGTAATGTCGATGGTTGATGATATTTTGCAGGTGTCAACAGGTCATCGATCGACGCACCCAACTATGGTCGCGGTGTTCTCCGTGATCCTAGCGGCAACTATTAGTATAACCACACTGTCATCAGATTCTTCTTGTTATTAATGTTAATGGCAACGGTAGATAGAGATGACTAGCGAGACGAAGTAATGCTAGGACTCTGTCAATTTTTCTTCGCAAAGGTGACTGCAACTTTGCTACTGACTGCGATGAGAGACCCTGGAAGCCAGGTTTCACCAATAGAGGAAGCCGGAACCAGTGTGGAGCAGAACGATGAGCCCTCTCCATGTTTGCTCTTCTGGATCTCGACCAGCTCATTCTGCATGCGGATTTCACAAGGACTACCTCACCAACACACATTATTGTTGACCCTAAATCGCTGCACATTATTAGTTTACTACTGAGTGATACGCTGCACCATGGCCGTGGCCAGTACATTACTACCACGATACAACGCTCCTAATTCAGGGCCCGCGAAGACATCCCCACGCCTTGATCTTGGTCGGACGCCACACAGGCACGCTGGCCTTCTCCGTGACAATCTATCTGGTCCTTGGCGACGCGCACGGTATACGACGGGTACCTGTCAACGACGTAGACCACCTCCACGAAGGCATCCTCCAACGGCGACACGTACGCACGACCTCCGTTCGCACCAGCACCCTCACGGCGTCAGCGGCGTGGCGCTTGCCGAGCTGCTGGCGGACTGGACCCTGGCCGCGGGCTCCTGCCACGGCGACGAAGCGTGTACGCGTGGTGGGTGAATATGCATGGTGGCCTCGCTCGGACATTTCGGTGACCTGCTTCCTCTTCTCGAGCTTCCTGTGCTCCCTCGCAGCGCTAAGACATGTGGACTCTACCATTCCGCCACTTTTTAACGTTGCGGAACGATGCAATCCAAACAACATGCGTCTGCAAACAAGCTAATCTGTCGGTGTTCATTCTCGTCTCCAGCCAAGTGAATGACTTTCTCCCTGCCCCTGCACACTGTACGGTCAATATTTATTCAATTTTAAGTCTCACAAGGTCAATCCGTCGGTCATATATTTTTTTTACTCTAAAATTTGATACTAAACTAGGCCTTGCGGCTACTTCGGGTTTCTATCTAAGCACAAACAACCAATATACAAATCATTACACTTGCACATGTGTTGGTACTATATACCTCATGGCAAAAATCGTGTTGTTTGCATACATTAACTCAAGTTACTAAACTGGTGTTGTTGCAACAAAACTTGCACCAACGAACCTAATTGTTGCCTACCGACTAGGCACTTGAGATTAGGTAGGTTACTGAAGATGTACAAACTGATGCAATTAGTATTTAGTAATGGCACGACGGTAAAGAATGGTGTAAATGTATTTCTAAATTTTAGAACAGCTCGTATTTTGCATTGGTTTCGTATTCCAAGCTCTATGACAACAGGAGATCTGAAAGCTAGAAACTTGAGATAAAAATAAAAGGAAAACGGTAGTAAAACAAACAGAAAAGGAAATAAAAAAGACAACAAGATTGGAAACCAGTAACCACCACCTCCAGCACGAACACAGTCACTCCTCTCCTCCCTTCGCCACAAGCAGGCTTTCTCCGTGGAAGCCGACGAGCCGCCGCTCACCCGCCGTTCTCCTCTGCTCTGCCATTCCCCACAGCTCCCCAAAACCAAGAACCCTAGCGCAGACCAAGAAAGAACTAGAAGTATGAAAGCAAGAACTGGCGGCACCGGCGCGCTCTACATCACACATGCCGCGACCACCACACCATCCATATCCGACGTTACTTGACCCAGCCTACCCGCGCGCCGATCTCAACTTCACCGCGATCACCACACCATCCAGATCTAGCGCAAACCAAGAAAGCAAGAACCCTAGCGGGGAGAAAGACAAGTGGGGAAGGAAGGCGAGATCGATGGGTTACCGGCGAGAAGATGCCGTAAAAGGTCGTCATCATCATTGCCTTGGAGTGTCGTCGACTCCAGCTAGCCCCACGCCGCCTTGCACACCTGGTTCAAGCCGCCACACTGTCGACTCTGGCTTGCCCTGCGCCGTCGTCTCGACCCATGCCGCCGCTTTTCAGATAGAAATGGAGAACCCTAGCGTCAATAGAAGAGAGAGTGAAGAGAGAATGAATCCAAAGGTTAGTAGGAGTTCTATTCCAGACCTTGGGACAAAAGGAATGGTCCAAATGGATCGGTATTCATTTCGCCCAGGCTTTAACCAAACGGTGAATTTCAGAAAAAAAAAAATAGATTTCATTCTCTGATGAGAACACATGTGCGCGCCTTTTCCGATCAGCTGAGCAGCGAAAGCACCTCAACTTCTCTGTCCCTGAACACGCCGCCGGCCTTGGACATGAATTCCATGGAAGAAGATGATAGCAGAGCCGAGTTTTCGCCTGCGTCAGGTGCAGGGACTGAACTGTTGCGTCCTTCCTCTTATGGCCACCATTGCTCCCAGCTGCTGGGCCCTCACCTTATTCCATCGGAACATGACGTGCCCTCGTTCTAGTCGTCGTCGTAATCGTTGGCTTGTTTGTAACATTGTGCACGCAGCACTAGCTGTGATCTTAGCTCCATGTGTGCACAACTGGCTCTGCTCCTGCATGTCAATATTCTTTCTTCATTCCGTTTACCAAGAGAAACGCTTGGCAATGATACTTAATTTCCCTCTAACTCGCACTCTGTCAAAACAGAGCAATAGTGGGAGCACATGAATTTCAGTTCGGTATAACTTCAGTATAAAATTTCCACAGGATATAACAAGAATTAATAATTACTACTATGAATTTTACCAGATCTTCGTGCTAATTTGTTTCCCAAGAACGATCCGTGTCGGGTTGGCAACCACGTTCCTTGCAGGGTCAAGCTGGAGCCTGGCCAGAGGCCATTGGTCGCCGGATATGGGCTTTGTCGCCACATTCGTGGCGGGGCCGACCCTCCTTTTTTCTTTTCTGAGATGTGTCTTCATGAGCGCTGCCCCTTCCTGTTAGGGTTATGGTTGATCCGATGTTTGCATAGAACGTATTGCCGGATCAAAAATATATCTCTCTCTCTCTCAAACACAATGCTCTCGCGCAGCCTTAGGCTCTCACGCGTCGGCTATTTTTTCTCGATCTAATCTGCTGCCCCATGGAGGCGGGCTCTATCTTTTTCCATGTTTTTGGTTCTAGGTAGATCCTTCCCCTGGCCGGATCTAGTTAGATCTAGATTAGGGTTGGGAGATCCGACGTTAGCACTTTTAGTGTTGTCGGATCTATTTATTTTTTTTGTTTTTCTGAGTGTGCCACCTCAGACTGACTTTTTACGTGATGGATCATTGACACATTTTAACCGTCGGATCTGAATTTTTTTTTATCTGACTGCCACGAGTGAAGATCGTTATGACGAACTTCTTTAGTCAGATCTTGGCTACAACGAGTTAAGATACAAATTCTATTGAAAAATATATCATAAGTCGTCGATTTCTTCTTATTGCCGGCTCGATTAGAGCGTGCTGATAATGTGTTGAGTTATCAACGGATTATAGGCACGTAAATCAGAGAACAAAAAACTAAAAATAACAAGAATAGAAGAGACAAAACTTTTTATTTTTGTACTTCTAACAAATTACAATAGGGTGTCTGCTCAACTATTTATAAGGGACGAAAATATAATTCGTTTTAGGCTCAGATTTGATAAAGAAGTCCAGATTAGAGAATAAAAACTAAAAACAACAAGAATAAAAGAGACAAAACTCTTTATTTTTATACTTCTAGCAAAATTATAATAAGGTGTCTGCTCAACTATTTATAAGGGAAGAAAACATAATTCGTTTTAGGCTCAGATTTGATAAAGAAATCCATATGAGCAGGGGCGAAGCCAGGATTTGGACATGGGGGGTGCCGAGGTCCGGGAGGTCAGATGTCGACAAGAGCAAAAAAAATTTATGTATTGATATATCAATGTTTTATAATAAATATATGGTCCATTGAAGCATCTGTAACAAATATCTCAATCAAAATATGTTTCTATATATAAAAACAAACAAATTTACATCTCTATTAACTTTAGTTTAGCTTTGCGGTTACCGGTTTGATCAAAGGACTTGATAATATCGTCAGAGCTTATCCTCGCTGCCACTTCCTTTTCAATATAAACCAGTAGGTAATCCCGCATGTATTCATCTCCCATTTTACTTCGAAGACGTGTCTTCACAAGTTTCATGGCTGAAAAGGCTCTTTCTGTTGTTGTCGTTGACACCGGAAGAGTTATGACCAATCTTAGCAACTTGTCCACCATTGGATAAGAAGAATGCTTACCCAACTTAAATAGCCCACTTGTAAGATCAACAAGTGATGGCAACATCTTTAGGTCCGGATGGTTGCACACATCAAGTCAAAAATGGGGCAGTTGGGACTCCAATTGAGCTTTTTCTTGACTTTAAAAATCAGCAGGATAGTATTTCTCTACTAAATAGCAGATCTTTGTCACGTCGAATGAGTCGAGCCTTGGATTCAAAGAGGCACAAAGGGATAAAAGCTCGGTAGCTTGAGAACTGAATCGATTCTCCAACTCCGTGAGCTGTTGATCAATTGCAACATTAAACACATCTACTTTATAGTGGTGAAAAGTTATGGTGTTATAATTTTTGTTTCGAGATTTAGTCACATCGACATACCTGAAAAAATGCAACACATGGATAAGTTTGTTGATAAAAAAACAATATCATGTAGTATTACTTTAGAGAAAACAACTTACTTTTCATTCAGATCTAGGATGTCAATTTCATGCTTGTGACAGAAGGATTTGACCTCCTCAAGAAGAGGTTCCCATCCATCATTTCGCAAGTCACCAAGTAGCACTTTTGTGTTACTAACTGAATCCATTGCATTTAAAATATCAATAAATTTCTTCTGAAGTATTTGGCATAATACATCAGTTGTCTTCATAATCTTTTCCATCCTGAGCAAAATAAACACAAAATCAAATATGACCATAAATCACAGAGCACCAGCAGCATCCCCCCATGAATACTTTGAAGCTGAACTATCATTTCTAACGCTACGAAGAACAGAGACCATAGCACCAAACATTTTCTTTAAGCTCTTAATTGACTTGTAATGGGAACTCCATCTAGTATCCCCAGGTCTTTGTAGAGAACTCATTTGATTTGCCCCTCTTCCTGTATCAAGCTCCCCTAATTCAATCTCACGAGTAATTTCCTCAGCTTGAGCTGCTAGTAGCTCATCATTGCGCTTAGGAGAAGCGGTAACAACATTTATGATGAAATTGGCATGCTGAAAAAAGTTATGAACCTCTTCTACCTCTCTTGATGCCGCAACGATTGCCAATTGAAGTTTATGAGCCATGCAATGAATATAATAGGCAGACGGGCACTCATTCAGAATTAAGGCCTTCAGCCCGTTCCACTCCTCTCGCATATTACTTGCCCCATCATAACCTTGTCCTCTAATATCTTGCACACTCAAGTTATTACCTGCCAGGACAGCACAAATGCTTTCCTTAAGAGTCAACGCAGTAGTGTCTTGGACATGGATTATATCAAGGAAACGCTCCTTTATAAGGCCTTCTTTATTGACAAATCGAATAATCAGCGCCATTTGTTCCTTTTTAGATTCATCTCTGGCTTCATCAACCATTATGCAAAACTTGCTAGTGCCAATTTCTTCTCTAATTGATTGCTGCACTTTTCGGGCAAGTATGCTTAGAATTTCCTTCTGTACATCAGACGAAGTGTACTTTGCATTTTTTGGAGCATTGCATAACACAACATCATTCACATCCTTGTTATATGAGGCCAAGAGCTTGATCATTTCCAAGATATTACCTGATTCAAGGACTTTGTAGATTCATCATGGCCCCTTAAAGGGCAAGCTTGAAAAGTCAGCCATCTAATGGCATCTATTGTAGTTGTAAGCCTTAGTCTTGCTCCTGCAACAAGCTTGTCATGCTCTTTAATCACCACCGTGTCAATTTGCCCCACTCTATTTTTCAGATTATCAAAACATTTAACTGAAAAGTTGTGAGCAGAGCCGGCATCACCCATATGCTTTAGAAAAGCACATTCTTCTCCGTCATTAACTTTCCTCCAATTTTGAAATCCCGTGACTGTGAATACATCCGAGCCGGCCTTTCTAACTGGTGTCTTTGTGAAGAGAAAACATGGCAAGCAATAAGCACGATTTGTGTGAGGTGAATATTCTAGCCAATTAAATGATCTAAACCAAGTACTCTGAAAGTGACGGCGGTGCTTCGATGCATTCAATGGATACTCTGTCAAAATTGGTTGATATGGCCCCTCAGATATATAAAATTGCCGAGCTTCATCTTGTTGATCAGTAGGGAGGTCTAAGATTTGAACACGTTTGCCAGGGTCCCTCTCATATATTGTGGCTACAATTCTCTCTCTGTCCTGCTCTTGTTCTGGTTCAACTTCTGGTGCAGCCATATTCTGATTAGAAGCTTGCAAATTGGCCTGATCGTCATCATCTTCGATAGTACATGGATCAGGATTTTCAGCAGCACTCGAATTAACTGGCTTATAAAAATAATCAATTGTCCTTGACCTCTTCATCTGGCCAGACATATGATCAATGATCAGTTCATCACATCTAATTAACTAACTACAGATCGAATATAAAAGGAAAAAAAGGGAACTGCAGATTCGAATATGACTTGGGAGATTGCATATTTGGGGCTGGGAGACGTACCTTTACTGGCAGGATTTTGGCCAGCAGACAGCAGCGGCATACGGCCGAACGCAACGCCGCCGACGCGGAGAAATGCTAGGGTCGAAGACGAACAGGACGATTGGCGGCGATCTCACCAGGTACGATCGTTTCGTGGACAAAACGGTTTGCAAGGCCTTGCTTGATTCAGGTTGCTGGACGCTGGATCTTGGTGGGCTACAACACATGGCCCAATTAACAGAGGGCGTCATACATGATTGTAAACCATAATTAACTAGTTATTAATTAAGGGGTTCCTCTGGGATAACACCGACGTTGGGGGGTGCCAGCCTCCCCCCCCCCCCCCCCCCCCCTGCACCCCCCTGTCTTCGCCACTGCATATGAGCAAGGAGTCATTCTTCTAGAAGGTGAGTCTGACCTTTTTACAACAAATCAAATCATGAACACTAGTGGGGCTGAGCTCATTTTGCAGCACTGTAGGAAAGTCTACGGCCATACATATCGGCAACTTTACACATAAGTCTTCCGTTTCTGCCCAAACTGGAAAAAAAATTTGCTTGGTTGTGCAAGATTCGCCATATATAAAGCTTTAGCCCCACAGACAGAATCTAGCCTGAACACGAGGCTTGCGGAATCACTAAATTTGGAGGTGCTCAAAAGCATTTGCCTGCTTAGTATTGTCTTTACATCATACACAAAATCAATGATACTCTTGTCTTCTATCTATCCTTATTAAATTAAAAGCTGCTAATAACCCTGTAGACACGTGGGTTGATAGCCTAGTACTACTGAGTAAAATCATTTTACTTTAGACTTTACCTTCCACCGGAGAGGCACACCGCCGAGACACCCGGCTGAGGTAGTAGGGTTGGAGAGTTCATTCTGCGCCGGCGTCGTCACCTCCTGTATAGGGGGGACGTCTCCCTGCTGTAGGTAATTGGACGACCTTGCGCATTCCCGGGCGCGTGTCGGCCCCGGGGTGCGCGCACATGAGCCCCAGATTGAGCGCCAACCGCGCCTCGTCAGCGTCGTAGATGCCGCCGAGCCGCGAGTCCATGGTGTCGAGGGCCGTGCCTTGGCGTTGGTGGTCCCGGACCCAGTCCAGCAGCAGCACATCCTGGTACTCATCAGGCGCGATGCGAGACCTCAAGCACGAGCACGCCGAAAGCGAACACGTCGGTGGTCGGCGTAGCCTTGCCCGTGCGCCAGAGCTCCGGCGCAATATACCCCCTGGTCCGGCGAACACGTCGGAGGTTTCGGTGTCCAAGCTGCCCAATGCTGACGACCTCGGCTACGAATTTCCTAGCTCATCCCCTGCTTCGATCCTTGCGACACCTTCTTCACCGCGACCTCCGTCGTCTTGGACGACTCCAGCAGAACGCCCTTGTACACCCACTCTTCCTTGACTTCCGCGGAGTCTATGCGGGGTCTTCCCGGCGAAGACGAGCACCGCAGAAGCTGTCATCAGCAGCTCGATTTCCAGCGTCTTGGACTTGGGCTTGTTGGGGAACGTTGCCGGGAGGGAGGGCAAGGAGGAGATGTTGAGCGCCGGGGCGGCACCGTTCATCTTGAAGCAAGGATGCCGGTCGCAAGGGAGGGCAAGGAGGACATGTTGAGCCAAGCACGTAGTGGCGGCAGAAAGCAAGGATGCCGGTCGCAGACGAAAAGCCGACGTACGCGGTGTCATCGATGACGGACGAGAGGTTGAGGATGATGGTGGAGAGCAGGGGCTTCTTTGGCCGGAGCAGCTGCAGGGGCGCCATGGTGACATTTACCTGCTGCATGGTCTGGCCGTCAAAGTCCACCCACACTTGCATCGCCTTGCGGCTGATCAGACTGAGGTTTCTGAAAGATGAGCCGGTGGTGTCATCGTAGTACCCGGCGTTGTCTGCGTCCATGGATTCGAGCCCGTTGACGTCGATTCCTACGTGGTTGTCGCTCATGTCGTTGAACTCCGGGTTGAGGATCGTGTCGAACTCCACAGCGAACAGGTGGTTGGTGGCGTTGCCGGAGTTATTATTGAGGAGGCCGATGAACTGGCCCGGCAGCGCGGTGGTGAAGTTTTTTGCGCTCCTAGCGACCACGAACGCCATGCCGTGGCTGCTGAGGTCCTCATACGCGCCGACGATGCCGATCACGAAGGCCGTGGAGAAGGACTCCATGGCCGTGCTGTTGGGCGCCGTATTGTGGAACTGAAGCCGAGCTGAGTACAAGGCGTGGCCATTGAGCTGGCTGCTACCGTTGGTCAGCATCAGCGCCCCATCTGGTGTCACCGTGGCCATCCCGTCCAACCTCAGGTTCAAGGTAACCGGAAGCGTCTGTACAGTTTGGTGGCACGGGTCAAGGTAACCGGAAGCGCACGTCAAGAGTGATGACTCCTTGCTTGTTTCCTGCCTCGTCTGTACTGTTTGGTGCCACTGGGTTCGTCATGATTTGGCTGCCGTGTGCCGTGTCCCGCGAGCAGTTATCAGCCGATCTTTTTGACAGAGGTTAGCGGTCAGCTGCCACATCAGGCGTTCAGGCCAGCATCTGTTTTCGCGTCTCCCCGACCCCAACGGTTCCAAGTCGTCGGCGAGGCGCACGAGACGACGGAGCGACCCGGAAGACGCGTCTACGCGACCGCAATTAGTCCTCCATCTCTGGCCAGCTCACAGACGTCACCTGTTTTTAACACCGTTGACTGTCGTGTACCGACTCACAGTACTTCTGGCAGTGCTCGTTCCGGCTTCCTCTAATGCTGAAACCTGGTTTCTTGGTATGATTCCGGGGTCTCTGATCGCAGTCTGTAGCAAAGTTGCAGTTACCTGAGTGAAGGAAAAATTGACAAGAGTGCTATCATTAATTCGCCTCGCTAATAATCTCGATCTACCATTGCCATTAACATAAACAACAAGAAGAATGCGATGCCAGTGTGGTTATACTGACAGTTGCCGCTAGGATCAGGAAGGACACCGTGACCAGAGTTGGGTGCGTGGATGACCCGTCGACGACGGGAGTCAAGAAAGTCGATTAAAAAAGAACAACCTGCAAATCGTGCAGGTTGACGAGACCTCTGTCATGCTTGTGCAAGCAAAAATCAAAATACAAACTAACAAATTATCAACTAAAAATTTTTAATCGATTGAACGTTAGAAAATATGAAAAAAAAAGTTGACAAGACATTTGAGCGTATTATTTTTTTTTCTCTTGCTATGCTGCGCCCGCTCCAGGATAGAGAACAACAATTTTTGACGGCAGAACTCTTTTGCATGCGGGTGCTTTCATATCCCTCTCACCTAGGCTACAACCTCATCCACACAAAAAAATCTCTTAGAGTGTGTCCAATGGTGAAATCAATCAAGATCCACCTGCTAACTCTTGCAAGGAGTGGGGACATTCGTGCTAAGAGCTAGCTCTTGAAGAAGAGCTAGTAGAACTCTCTTGCCTCTTCTTTCTTAAAATAAAATAATATATTCATTTATTATAGAAACTTCTTTTATGAATGCTTCTAAGAGCCCCATTTATAAAAATAATCATGGTGTACATAGATATTGAGAAATGATTGGCTGTTTAATGAGTTTGATCCATTAGTTCCGGTGGCCCTAAAAACCGAGATAATGGAGGCGGTAGCCAGATCGTTGACCGTGGCCACCAACGCCATCCACATCGCAGTGTAGGCGCTCGCTAACCTCCAAGACAGCTCGGAGCAGGTGTACAAGGCGCCCGTGGTGGCGACAGAGGCAGCGAAGGAGATGACGAGGATAGCGGTCATACCTGGGACGGTGGCGGTGGCATACACCACCGAGGCTTAGAGTTATTGTTCGGAAGCGGGACCAACACTATTTGGTGCGGGTCTATTTTTTTTGGGTCGGCTGATGGTGCGGTAGTGAAGGACGGTGTGAGTCACTACTGTACTATTTTTAATGTTTCTAATGACGGCTTAGTAGCATGCATGTAGACCATACTAATTTATCTACAAATCAGTAATAATTATTTATGGTGGACTCCGCGTCCACCACAACGACGGCATCCCCTTAGTGAAAGTCACTTTGGTAGTAGTGACATGACGGGCAAAAAACATGTCAACTTTGACTAAAAGCATTTACTGCTAGGTATTTGTTGGTCATTCATTTATGATAGAAGAATTTATTGCTCATTTATTTATGATTGTTAAATTTATTACTATTTTATTTATGTTCACAAAATTTACCTTGGAGACTCCATTCCTACTAGTAGTACTAAGGGGGTGTTTGGCATGGCTATGGAGTTCAACTCCAGAGCAGAGCAGGCTAAAACCAGTCAAACACCCCAACTCTAAAAAATTTGGGAGCAGCCCAACTCTGAAGATTTCTAGGAGTCCTAGTTTATTTCTTAAGAACACCTCAAACCCGACTTTAGTTTTGGAGTGGAGCTGCTCTACTATAGAGCAAAGCCATACTAAACACGTCCTAAGTAGGAGTAACTCCATTCATGACGGCGGGTGCGTGGAAGACCGAGAACGAGTGCTAACAGTTTAGGGCGTTTGCATATACCACGCGTGTATCCCGCCGGTTCGTTGGTCCAACCTAGTACTACATGTTAAAAAAAAGTGCCGGCGTGCAACCCATGGCTTCCCGTTGTGCGATGGTTGTGCGTTAAGTTGCGTGGTTACCAAAGTCCACATGGCTCGCGCGACGGTGGTGCCATCGCCCTCCGCCTTGCACAGGGAGCTCGGGCAGAGGAAAAAGCTCACCGAGATGTACCAGCGGATCCGTTCGCCCACCACGCCGGCGCTCCGTCATGGTCCGGCTCCAGCAGCAGCCCGCGGCTAGGTACCATCGTCCACCAGCTCGATCGGCAACGGAAAGCGCCACGCCCATGTGTGCTACCCGTCGCAACGTTGGCAGTGCACAAGAATCAGAAGTGCAACCACGACTGACACGCTCGCCACAAGAGGGTCCGCCGACGCCCTCCTCTCTCACTCGGTCCTCGGCCAGCGCAGACCGTCCTCGAGACGACGTAGCTGAAGCCGACGCCGGTGACGAGTATTCTGCGTGCACCTTGAGCGTCAGCGCATGGGTAATCACGGAAGAGGCCGCGTCCAGGCATGAGCAAGAACAAGGCCGCCACTGCCATGGCATGGCCACGTGGGAAAGTCGCTGCCGGCGCTGAACGCACTACCAAAAAACAGGTCTCTAGCGGTGGTTCAACAAGTACTGTAGGCTGTAGCCACGGACATACATAGCCGTCGCTATGGTTCCGCAGCTGAAAATAAAGCATCTGTGACGGCGGGTCCGAACAGTCCGCCGCAACAAAAATATCAGTAGCGGCAGGTGACATCTTCACCCGCCACTACCGTTAAATCCAAAAAAACAAAAAAAAAGCCCACCGGCCCTATCATAGCCCGCGCCAGACCTGTCGCCCACCATGGAGATCTAGCGCCGCTGCAGGTGCTCCAGCTCGTCGTCCTCCCGCCGGATCTGCCACCTGCTCGCACGATGGGGCACCCCTCACTGATCGAACCCGCCGGATCTATCGGCGGGCGGGAGAGGGAGGGAGGAGCAGGACGCCACCCGCGAGGCTGCTGCTTAGTGCCGCCCGCGAGGCCGCCGCTCGCGATGCCGCCTGGGGTCAGATCTGAAGTTGTCGCCGCCCTTGCTCGCCTGGGGCCAGATCCGACAATGCCGCCACCCTTGCCTGCCCACCGCCGCTCACGCGTAGTCGTCCTTACTGGAGCGCTGCCACCCGAGCTCGCGCGCTGCCGTCGGAGTTCGCGCTGCCAGAGGCGAGAGAGAGAGAGAGAGAGAGAGAGAGAGAGAGAGAGAGAGAGAGATGCAAGTAGGCGGCCGGGTGAGGAGTATGAGAGAGGGATGAGGAGTTAGGGTTCAGATAGATACTTATTGGAGAGAGATAGAGAGTTAGGATTTGGGGGTAAACGAGCCAAAAAACAAAATGGGTCTCTATGTTTAACGGCGGGCCAAGATGTAAACTGCCTCTAAAAATCAATTTTTAATAGTGGTTCATATTATGGGCCGCCACTAAGAATAGAGCCCATTTATAGTGGCGGCCCATATTATAAGCCATCACTAAAAATTGATTTTTAGGAGCAGTTTACATAGTGAGCCGCCGCTAAAAAATTGGAGGGCCACTGAAGCGGCGGATCTCTTCAAAATCCTCACTATGAGCTTTTTTTCAACACCGCTATAGACCTTTTTTTGTGGTAGTGACAGTTGACGCTCAAAAGCACACTCAACTCGTGTGTTGCATTTGCAGGCTGTGGTATCGTAGTAACAGTGTATGTGCATTGATTAACATGCTCTGATCCCTTCCAAAGTTAGATGTTTTTCTTTCCAGTTCTTTTTTATTTTTTAAGATTTTCATTACAGAAACAAAGCACCATAGCGCTGGGCATAAGCGCAATGTAGCAGGGGGTAATCCTACCGCTGCTACGTTAGCGTAGCCAAAAATAAACATTTATAGCGACACGTCAAAGTCACCCACCGCTACCATTCCAATAAAAAACAAAAAGGAAATGAGTCCCACAAGGCCACCCACCCCATCAAGATCTGCTGGCATGTCGGCTAGATCCGGCGGCGCCATGATCGGTTCTAGCTTCGCTTGCATCGGAGGGAGGGGAGTGCCAGAGGGGAGGGCGTTGTCAGGGGAGGGGGAGCTGCCCGCGCTGCAGTGAGGGCGCCAGAGGGAGAGGTGGAGCCGCCGGCGCCGGAGGGAGGGCGCCGAATACGTCTGCGCTGAGCCATTCCGCCGGTCCGTTGGCTAGATCCGGCACCGTCCCGGCCGGATGTGGCCTTGCCCATGCCAGAGTGGGAGTTGGAGCAGCCTGCAAAAAGAGGGAGGGCATCAGAGTGGAGAGCAGGGAGTGGGCGGAGAGAGAGAGAGAGAGAGAGAGAGAAATAATGGGTGGGGAGGGGGGCTCAGTAAGGTTGGGGAGGTGGGAGGCTTTTATATGAGTCACAGATTTTGAACTGTGGGCTGACTTTAACGACGGGTGGACTTTTGGGCCGCCGCTATTGTTCATTTTTAGCAGTAGGTGGCATTGTGGGCCGTCGCTCAAAATGTCTGTCTATTTATAGCGGCGGTGTATTTTGAGCCCGCCTCTATAGGAAAATGGGTTGTGCCGCTATAAAGGTCTTTTGATATAGTGTTTCTTTCCAATTTTTACATGTCTTGTATTTAGGCAATACATCTTTCTTTTCAAAGATAACAAAATAAAGAACCCAGTGTGCCTCAAAGAATCACAAGTCTTCAGTTATTACAAAGCACACAAGCAGCTTTATCAATACTACCTCCATATTAGAAAAAAGAGTTTGTTTTGGCTTTTTAGCAATTATTTACAAAGCAATTCGTTTTGAAAATTTGAGTCAGTTCTGGATTATTTTACCCCTGCCTACCCTTAACTCATGCAAGGAACCGAGGCGACGTGCAAAAAAATGGGGTAGGCGCATGGGCCGTACGTATTGTTAGACCTGTTCTACATATACGCCATCTGAGTGTTGCATTTGCATGCTGTAGTATCGTAGTAAAAGTGTACTGGGCAGGGTGCTTCGATTTACAAACTCTGATCCCTTCCAATGTTTCATTTTTTTTTTTGTTCCTAATGGCACTCTGACGGGTGGGAGTACTTAATTAGTACTACTACATGCTTCGGTTTGCCAATTGCAAACATAAGAAAAAACAATTTTTTTTGTTTGTAAATTCTAGAATGTGGACCGTCAAAATGCTTGCAAAATATGCACCATCTCAGAACAATTCTAGAATGCTAAATTAATTCGGTAGAATCTTGCATATACCACTAAACTCATGTTTTCCCTTAAAACAGACAACAATTTGATTTCTCTCATATAATTTTTTTTTCATTTCCTAAAATGTCATTTCTCCTTATTACACCATGTTATATACTTTGATAGATGTATATTGACATAGTTGGCTTATAATAGAAGCATGTTGTCATCACTGCTTCATCAAATGGAACATTAGTTCAAGATAATCTAGTTGTCTTCCAGAGTTCTTAGCCCATACATACCGCATGCCTCATGCAAGTGCTATCAATAAATTTTATGAGCCCTAGGATGACCCTAAAACACGAATCTTAGGCGTGAACATCGATCGAACGACATCGAATTGCGTGGACACCTTGTGTCGCTTCTCTCCTCCTTTGGCATCAAAGCACCAAAAATAATAAAAGGAAGAGAGACATGATAAGAAAAAGAAATCACTCATTGTCTTCCTCGGTGCCCTCATCATCATCTTCTTCTTCTTCTTCATTGAGAGGAGTGGTAGATGGTCCCGGTGCAACATTGTCCCAATCATAAGCTGCAAAGGGGTCATCAAAGGCCGGTAGCTCACCATTGGGCTCACACTCGGAGCCATCCGGAGACACCTCACGGCCTTGAGCCCTTTGGTCTCTCTTGTAGCGTCGGAATTGCTTCTTGATCCGTCTCTTGTTCTCCCAATTCTCCTTTGCATTGAAGCAACAAGCATTGAAAATGCTTTTAAGAAAGGAGACAATGGGAGAGGATGGACGTCGGTGATCTTCTGGAGGAGGAGGAGCTGACGATGATGCATGTTGTGCTGCCGCCACCACTGCTGCTACTTCTGCTGCGGCCTTTTCTGCTGCCACCTCTGCTTGAATGGTTGCATAGTGTGGATGTTCATCTTTGGCACTCGAGGTCTCAGAGGCTGATGTTGGCACTCCTTCTCAGAGATCAACCCTGTCTCTGACTCAATCATCCTCATGAGATAAGGTGCAAAGGGAAGGACCTTTCTTGTGTCTAGAGATGAAGAGTAAATCTCTTGGACAATGAAGTCCATGACACTGAAGGGGGCAGCTCCATCTCTGAATCTAGCAAGAATGTTCCTGGAGTGCTCTACAAGAGAAGTAGCATACCCTGCCTTAGGAGCTATGGTGACTCTGAGCATCCTATTGAGGGTGAAGTAGAAGTTGTGCATCCCATTTGTTGTGCCCCGATACCTTGGATTGGGATTCTGATACATGAAGGTCAACTCTGCATCCTTCAAAACTGGCTCATAGGAGATCTTCTCTCTATTGTCATCATCATCATCTTGAAAGAAATATGTGGCAAGCTGAGAGGGGGAGACCACATACTGCACTCCCTGAGTCATCCAATAGAAATATCATCTACCATCAATATAAAGAGTGGAGTAAAACTGGCAGATGACCTCCTCATTCTAGTCATAGCTAAACCCCATGAGGTCATAGACATTTCTGGCCTTCCAAGCTGCAACAACTTCCTTGAAGGTGGTGTCATCCTTTCTCCATGTACTTTCAATCAATCCACTGATGAGTGGCCAACCGGTTCTTTCTATTCATCTCATTGAGCATAGACATGTAGTAGTCCTGCTGAAACCAAGTGAGGAACTGGTAGTCACTAGCTTCCTTGTCAGCCACAGCATAGTGATTATGCTTCCTTGCCTCACTTAGTGCCTCTGCATCCTTCTTGTAGTCTTTGAAGGAATGGTGAGGTGGATACTCAGTAGCACGGATGCGAAGATCCCTCACGATGTTCAAAGACTCATTTCTCTTGCTCTTGCTCTTCCGAGGTTTAGAGCTCTTCTCCATTGTTGGGCCCTTGCCCTTGTCCACTGCTCTCCTAGGAGGGAGAGAATCTTCTTGCTCCACGGTTACAGTTTGAGCAGCTCCACTTGTGCCTTGCCCCTGTTTTTCTGGCAACCACTGCTTTTCTTCGCTTGGCAATGGACACTAGGTCTTGGCTTGAGGACACATTTTGTTCCTCCTCACTTGATTCCTCTTAAGCAGGTGGTGCATTGGAGGCATACTTTGTGTGGACCATCTTCACGAGCCTAATGGATAGAAAGATGGTCAAGAAGATTAGGTATGAGTCGCAAGCAAGAGTAGACAAGCAAGCAAAATCCAGTGCACTGAATTGCAGGCGACAAAAGTTCTGTCACAGGTCACGAAAGTTCCATCATGATGGAAGTTCTAACAGAACTTTTGTCTCTTGCAGTTTGCACCAATCTCAACCTAACCTCTAAATCCTACCGTGAGAATCAACATGCCTCTACAACAGGGTATACTAGGTTCAAAGAAACCATTCTATCCAATTGAAACAAGCACATTTCGACATTTTGACCTAAAACAAAAGATCTAGGTCAAATCTCATACCTAGGGCAATGGAGACGAGAAAAACGATGGAGATAGCAGAACTTCTGTGGGGGAAGAGTTGGATCTCCACCAAATCCAAGGAGTTCACCGATTGAAACTCCAAATCGCTGTGAATCGCCTTCTAGGGTTTCAGGAGAGGAGAGAGGTTGAGAAAAGCAGAAGTGGCCAGTTGACTTAAGGAAGAAGAGGGGCTCGGGCCACTTAACTTGGGAGTGACAGAAGTTCCGTCATTGGGTGGTGAAAGTTCCATCGCTCTCGGGTTTGAACGGGCAGAGCCTCGGGTTCCGTTTACAAGGGATGACGAAAGTTCCGTCATAGGGTGATGGAAGTTCCGTCATTCTCTGTGTGGAACAAACAACTACCTCTCTCAACTTGGAACCTTTTGGAGAAGTTCAATATATAGGGATATAGAACGTGTTCCAACTTTTGAACAGAAGCAAACAATCAAGAAAATCAATATTCACAAGTTACCACATTATGATCTATTGATCAAAATCATCATTTGTTTTTGAAACCAAAGACATGAACAAATTTTAAAGAATATTAGTTTCAAAGAATTTTGCATAAGAATCACTACACCAATCAATGTATAAGATTCTACTCCATATTGGATGAATCCAAGATATTTAGCTCACTCCTAAGCTCACAAAACCGCTTCTCATCTAGGGGCTATGTAAAAATATCGGCTAATTGTTTATCAGTTCTCACATAGCTAATCTCAATATCCCCTTTTATAGAATGATCTCTTAAGAAGTGGTGCCGGATATCTATATGCTTAGTCCTGCTATGATCAATGGGGTTATATGCAATCCTGATGGCACTATCATTGTCACATAGGAGGGGAAGTTTGATCATAGTGTATCCAAAGTCCTTTAGAGTTTGTCGCATCTAAAGTAGTTGAGCACAACAACTTTCGGCTGCGACGTACTCCGCTTCAGCTGTGGATAGGGCAACAGAGTTTTGTTTCTTGGATGACCATGACACAAGGGACCTACCCAAGAATTGGCAAGTCTTGGAGGTACTCTTCCTATCCACCTTACATCCGACGTAGTCGGCATCGGAATAACCGACTAACTTGAACTTGGAACCCTTTGGATACCACAATCCTAGTTTGGGTGTGTGAACCAAATATCTCAAGATCCTTTTGATAGCCACTAAGTGACTTTCCTTCGGAGCTGCTTGGAACCTTGCACATATGCACACACTTAGCATGATATCGGACCTAGATGCACAAAGATAAAGCAAAGAGCGAATCATGGACTGATATACCTTTTGATCCATGCGCTTACCATTTACATCTAGTCTGAAGCGTCCATTTGTCTTCATGAGAGTCTTATTTGGCTTTGCATGCTTGATGTCAAACTTCTTGAGTATATCTTGAGTGTACTTGGTTTGACTTATGAATGTTCCTTCTTCAAGTTGCTTGACTTGAAAACCTAGAAAGAACTTCAACTCTCCCATCATGGACATCTCAAATTTCCTAGTCATAATCTTGGCGAACTCATCACAAAAAGATTGATTAGTACAACAAAATATAATGTCATCGACATATATTTGGCACACAAATAAATCATTATCAACTTTCCTTGTGAAGAGAGTAGGATCGGCCTTGCCAATTGTGAAGCCTTTGTTGATCAAGTATCCCTTGAGGTGTTCATATCAAGCTCTAGAGCTTGCTTGAGGCCATAGAGAGCTTTATGAAGCTTGTAGATGTGGTTTGGTTTCTTTGGGTCTTCAAACCCCAGAGGTTGTTGCACATACACCTCTTCTTGAATGGGGCCATTAATAAATGCACTTTTCACATCCATTTGAAAAAGCTTAAAACCATGGTGAGTAGCATAGGCAAGTAAAATACGAATTGACTCAAGCCTGGCTACGGGTGCATAAGTTTCACGAAAGTCCAAACCTACAACTTGTGAGTAGCCTTTTCAATAAGTCTTGCTTTGTTTCTCACCACCACACCATACTCATCTTGTTTGTTGTGAAACACCCATTTTGTACCTACAACATTTTGCTTGGGTCTTTCCACCAATGACCACACTTTGTTTCTTTCAAAGTTGTTCAACTCTTCTTGCATGACCATTACCCAATCTGAGTCTTGAAGTGCTTATTCCATCCTAAGAAGTTCCATAGAGGAAACAAATGAGTAATGATGAGAAAATGTAGCCATTCTAGATTGAGTAGTTACCCCTCTTTGAATGTCACCAAGAATATTATCAACGGGGTGATCCTTTTCAATGCTTTGTTAGACTCGTGGGTGTGTAGGCCTAGATGCATCTTCTTCTTCTTCTTGGTGGTTGACATTTTGAGTGTCTCCTTCACCATCATCTTGAACTTGATCTTGGTCATCTCCTTGAACATGATCGTCACCATGAGCTTGGTGATTTCCTTGATCTTGTTCATCTTGTGGATCTTGTGAAGGGGAGTTCTCTTGGTTTGAAGAAGATGGTTCATCTTGAGTTGAGTTTGGGTCTTGTGGTCTTATTTCACCAATAGCCAAATTCCTTATTGCATCACAGGGAGCCTCATCACCTACATCACTTGGATTAACTTTCTCTACTTGAGAGCCATTAGATTCATCAAATTGCACATCCCGGGTTATTTCAACAACTCCGGTGTCTTTGTTAAAGACACGATATGCATAAACATTAGTTCCATAACCAAGGAGAAAACCTTCATGAGTCTTGAGAGCAAATCTAGAAGATTTGGGTTTCTTGTTAAGAATAAAACACTTGCTCCTAAAGATCCAAAAATAGGAAACATTAGGAAGGTTACTGATGAGGAGCTCATAAGGTGTTTTCTTCAAGATCTTGTGAAGTTATAATCTATTTATTGCATGACATGCAGTATTGATGGCTTCGGCCCAAAAAGTATCAGGCGTCTTGTATTCGTCAAGCATTGTTCTTGCCATTTCTATGAGTGTGCGGTTCTTCCTTTCGGCTACTCCATTTTGTTATGGATATATGGAGCGGAGAATTCATGCTTGATGCCTTCTTCATCAAGATATTCTTTAACTTGAGTGTTTTTGAATTCAATTCCATTATCACTTCTTATCTTCTTAATCTTCACTTTATATTCATTTTGTGCTCTTCTTAAAAACCTCTTTAGGAATCCTTGTGTTTCACTTTTGTCCTTCAAAAAGAATACCCAAGTGAAATGAGAATAATCATCAAAAATTACAAGGCAGTATTTGTTACCGTCAATGCTTATGTAGGTGACCGGTCTGAATAGGTCCATATGTAACATCTCCAATGGTCTGGTCGTTGTCATCATGGTCTTGGATGGATGTGATGCTCGAACTTGCTTTTCGGCTTGACATGCGCTACATATTTTGTCCTTCTCAAAAGCAACATCCTTTAGTGCGACAACGTGACCACCTTCTAGAAGTTTGGAAAGATTCCTCGTCCCAACATGAGCTAGCCGGCGATGCCAT
The DNA here is from genome assembly GCA_030378355.1 of Eleusine indica. NCBI lineage: Eukaryota > Viridiplantae > Streptophyta > Magnoliopsida > Poales > Poaceae > Eleusine > Eleusine indica. The sequence continues at coordinate 37,347,792 of CM059500.1, forward strand.
AGCCAACCCAAGGTAGTTTTAGCGACCAAACAAGCATTTAGGTTAGATCCCTCTTTGTTGGTAAAATCAACAAGATAGATCTTGTCCTCTAAATACCCTTTGAAAGCTATTGAGGAATCCTTCTTCCTAAAAACGGTCATGCCATCATCGTCAAAGAGACAACTATAGCCCATCTCACAAAGTTGTGATACGGACATCAAGTTGTACCTTAGACCATTCACAAGATAAGCACTACCAATTGAAAGGTCATGGGTGATATCAATCTGTCCACGACCAATTACCTTTCCTTTGTTATCATTTCCAAATGAGATACCTCCACTTGGTAGATTGTCATGATCAATTGTGGAGAACATCAATCTCTCTCTAGTCATATGATTTGAGCACCTACTATCAAGCACCCATGTTCCGCCACCGGAGGAGTATTCCTACAAAGTAAATCAAGCATGTGTTTTAGGCACCCAAGTCGGTTTGGGTCCCTTAACACTAGATACAAGAACCTTGGGCACCCACACACAAGGCTTCCACCTTGCATCATGTGGCCCAACAAACTTAGCAACCACTCTACCATAAACATTACGGGTGAGCACATAAGAAGCATCAAAATCATAAAAGGATATGGTAAAGGTCTTGTTGTTCTTGTTGACTTGGGAAGCATTCTTTGGCTTGATTCTCTTCTCTTGTGCCACTTGCTTTCCCTTACCTTCAGGTACAAAGTTGGGTCTCTTGTTGTAGCCCTTGTTGGGTGCATTTTTGTTGTACCCTAATCCTCTTGTCATGAGAGGCTCTTGGCTCAACAACAATTTTTCTTGTCACTTCAACTTGAGCCTTCTTCATAAGCTCATTGACTTGGTTGGTTAGCTTTTCAATGATTGCGTCTTGCTTAGCAACCATCTCAACATCAATGTTATGGCACCTTTCACAACCTTTGCTTGTTGAAGCTTGGGAGGACTCCAACTTCTTCAACAATGAGCGGGAGCTTGTCTTGAGATCTTCAATTGCCTTCACAAGGCTCTTGTTCTCTTCTATCAATGAGTTGCACCTTTCTTAAAGTTTCTCGTTAGTTGAGGTGCATGATTCACTTGATTTATTGACCTTGGCAAGCTCCTTGGTCATGTTCTTGTTCTTGTTCTTTTCTTGCTCAAGTTGTCTTGTGAGGTCTTGATTCTTCTCCCTTTCTTCATCAAGTAGCTCTTCTTGTCTCTCAATGATTCTTTCTTGGTTATCCATCTCCTTGTAGCTTATCTAGCATTTTAACCATTTCATGCATAGAGGGAACCAAGTCCTCCTCTTCATCACTACAATAAGAGGGATTGAAATCAGAACAAGGAGATACCTTGGTTTTCTTGGCCATGAAGCACCGGGGAGCATCATCCTCATCATCGGTGAGGTGGTTGAAGAGTGATTTCTTGGCCGGTGGAAGACCAATGGCAATGTTGGCAATACCACCCTCATCATCCTCTTCATCATCATCGGAGATGTACTCTTGACCAATGTGAGATTGTCCCTTGTTGTATGGCTTCTTGTTGGGCTTGTTCTTCTTGTTATACTTTTCATTCCTGTTGCCCTTGCCATTTAGTCTTGGACAATCGACTATCATGTGACCTTGCTCATGACATTCATAGCATCTTCTATTTGTTCTTCTAGCTTTTGCTTTATCAAAGCTCTTTTTTTTGTAAAGCCATTCTTGATCATATACTTGCCAAATTTCTTGACAAATAAGGCAAACTCTTCATTGTCTTCATCATCCTCATCATCTTCATCATCATTGCCTTCTTGTTCTCTCTTGGCCTTGAGTGCTAGGTCTTTCTTGCTTGAGCTCTCTTCTCCAATGAGCACATTCACTCTCTTGCCCTCATCATCACGGTTCTTGTGGACATTGATTCTTCCAATCACCTCATCGGTTGTGAAACTCTCAAAGTCATCTTTCTCTTCAATAATGGTGCAAAGAGGAGGATTCCACATCCTAAGAGCCATAAGGAGCTTGTAGTTGACTTCTTCATCTTTGATGTTGTCCCTATAAGCTCTTATCTCATTGACAATATCCATGAGCCTATCATGATTTTGTTGAGGCTCTTCTCCTTTGTTCATGACAAAGAAGTTGAATTGGTTCTTGAGAACTTGGACTCTTGATTTCTTCACAACATCAACTCCTTCATGAGCACATACAAGCTTCTTCCACATTCTTCAGGCATTCTCAATTTTGACTACTCTTAAATATTCCTTGGGATACAAGCAAGAGAGAATGGCCGACACCACTTGAGCATTGCGATGTATGTTGAGTTGATCCACGGTTGTAGGATTATCCTTGTCCTCCAAGGTATATCCTTTCTCCATAATTTCCCAAATTGGTGAACTAATTGACATGAGGTACATATTTATGCGGTGCTTGTACCAACTGAAATCTTTGCCCTCAAAGTAAGGCAATCTTCCACTTCCACTACCATGTATATTTGCTACATCGGCATAGTTGAAAGGTATGGCCATGTGCAAATCAGTTTCGTTGCTTGTCGAAGCAAGATCTTGAGGCTTGTCGCCTTCCCCCGACTTTGACATTCTTTATTCCTCAAGATTTTAAGCCTCGTAGAAGGTTCAAGCTCTAATACCAATTGAAAGTTGCCTAGAGGGGGGTGAATAGGCAATCTAAAATAATTCCTAAAATAAAACACTTAAGTCTAATCAAACAGACAATGACAGAACTTCTATCAGCAGTAACGGAACTTCCATCACCATGGAAGTTCTGTCACTTGACAGATGTTCACCCAATCTCCTTTCAAAGTAAATGAAATATGGATAAATAAGGAGAAAGAGATACAATACTTGATCAAGGTGAAGCTAGCACGAAGTAAATTGCAATGTATACCTAGAGTTCTTCGATAGATAGCTAGCAATACAACAACAAATAAATCAAGCACAATAATATGAAAGATAAGCACAAGCATAATAAATAATGCGGAAATGTAAAGAGAGACACAAGGATTTAACCCGAGGTTCGACAACCACACTAAGTAGTCTCTACGTCCTCGTTGAGGAGCCACACAAAGTGGCCGGGTCTCTCTCAACCCATTTCCCCACCAAGCAATCACAAAGATCGTATTTGGAATTCTTTCTCCACTTGATTCTTTTCCTCCGGAGGCAAATCACACCTTCACAAACGTCCCCGTCTCACCACAACAAGATGGGAGCTCAAGGGCAATGCCTAGCTGTCTAGGAGACCAAGTCTCCAAGAATAACAAGCAAATCAAATCATGTTTGAGGAGGGAAAGATGTGCTCAAGCTTTTGAGTGGATGGATTCAATCTTTTCGTGGTTGGATCTCTCTCACTTTGGTTGGAATCTCAAGAACAAGTCTAGGAGTGAGAGGGGAGAGCTCTAGCTGAAGAATGAGTGGAATGCCAAAGTATCCAACCCTTCCCACGAGGGAAGGGGTAAGCTATTTATAGAGCATCTCCAAAAACTAGCCATTGGGGAGTTATCTATGTCTGACGGAACTTCCGTGAAGCCTCACGGAACTTCTGTCAGTTCAACAATAGCCGTTGTGCGGGCCTGATTTCAAGGTAAATGCTGTGATGGAACTTCCTTCAGAGGGCCACGGAACTTCCATCACTCTCGGGTTGGTTAGGTTGCTGGAAGTGCATGTGACGGAACTTCCGTCAGAGAACGATGGAACTTCCGTCACTCTTTGTTTGGCTCAAAAGACAAGGCTCTTTATAGGCATTTTGGCTAGCTTTGCTCTCTTAGGTTTTTAAGGTTGCTCAAGCACATCAAATCCCAGCAAGTAAGATATGTTTACCCCTCTTGATAGTTCGGCATGCCTATGACTCAAATAAATTAGCAAAACTAAACTTGTAGCACCAAGAGTCTTTTTCCTTTTCTTCTTTTTTGTAGAGGGATGAACTATCTCATAAACATGGGTAATTAATTTTCTTTTGATAATCTGCACATATTCTCTATACTTATGTTAGCACATTTTAATCTAGTGTTATTAATCACCAAAACCCACTAGGGGACCTAGAAGCATCTTCAAGTAGTCATGTGAGCTATAGGCGCAAAAGTCTCATCATAATCACGGCCATACTCTTGCAGAAAGCCGCGAGCCACAAGACGAGCCTTATAGCGCTCAAGAAAACCGTCAGAGCGGGTCTTCACCTTATAGACCCACTTACAGGTAATAGGACGAACATGTGCTGGAAGGGGAACAAGATCCAATGTACCAGTACGCTCAAGAGCAGCAATCTCCTCAGCCATAGCGTGCTGCCATTCCTGATGAAGAACAACATCATGATAAGTGGTGGGTTCAGAAAGAACCGTAGTAGAATAGGCAGAAAGAGAATAAAAATCAGGACGTCGATGAGTATGATCGCCACGTCTGACAAACTGCTCAGGCAAAGAATCCTCTGAAGAAGAAGTGTCCAGCATAAAAGATGGATCATCAGGTGAGAGTGACACATCAGGAGAAGAGGCCTCTATAGAGGATGAATGAACCTATCGAGTATAGACCTGTGTCACTGGTGGCTTCACAGAAAAGTTCGGGTCCATAGAAGGACAAAAAGAAGACTCTCTAGAAGAAGACACTGGAAAAGAAGGCACCTCACTATAAGATGTCGGTACCAATGAGGAAGGTACCAGCGCCAGTGAAGAAGGCACCGGGCGTGTACTAACAATAGAGGCATCAGGCAAAGTCAAGAATGAAAGTGGGTCAACTAAATATGTAGGAGAGGTGTCCCAAGATGGACGTGGAAAGTAAGGACGTGACTCGTCAAAAACAACATCCCGAGAAACCCGCATCCGATGACTAACAGGATCCCAACAATGATATCACATATGCTCAGCACTATAGCCTAGAAAAACACACTCAACAGACTGGGCAGTCAACTTAGTATGCTCACAAGGGGCAAGAAGCACATAACACACACAACCAAAAGGACAAAGGCCTGAGTAGTCTGGCAACTGGTGAAAAAGGCGCTCATAAGAAATCCCTTCACGAAGAGTTGATGAAGGCTGAATATTAACTAAATAATTGGCAGTAGAGACAGCCTCAGCCCAAAAATGAGGGGGGACACAAGAAGCAAGCATAAGAGCACAAGCAGTTTCAAGAAGATGACGATGCTTGCACTCATCGACTCCATTCTGGGCATGAGAACCAGGACATGAAAACTGAGCAAGAGTGGCATGCTCAGAAAGAACCTAACGAAGAGCTCCAGAAAGATACTCTCCTACAGAGTAAGCACAAAAAACACGAATGGACGTGTTAAAATGAGTGTGAATCATAGCAGTAAAAGTCTTATAGACGGATAAATTCTCACAACGATATTTCATAAAGTAAATCCATATGTGGCGAGAAAAATCATATATAAAAAGTATATAATATTGATGCCCCCCTGTAGAAACAAAGGGAGCTTGACCCCATACATCTGAATGAACAAGATCAAAAGGACGCTGAGACACAGACTCACTCGAATGGTAGGGAAGTTGTATCTGCTTTCCTAACTGACATCCCTGACACAGATCTAATGACTCATAACCTGAAACAGGCCCTAAAAGACCACGATGAATCATAGTGGACAAACGAGAGTCACAAATATGACCTAAACGATGATGCCACTGAGCAAAAGACGAGGTCGACGATGCAGCAAAACTGGAGTCAATCAGACTGGTGGACGTAGTGGAAGGAAGATGAAGCCAATCCAACTCTCAAAGACGTTGTGAATCACAGCATCGGGGGCCAGAACCAACTACATGACCCGTGCAACGATCCTAAACATAGCAAAAATCAGGATCAAGAATCATACGACAGTCATGATTAGTAAGTTGACCAGCTGATATAAGCTACATGGTTAGATCAGGTACACAAGAAACATTTGGAACAGAGAAAGAATCAGATAAAAGAGTGCCCTGTCCTACAACAGGAAGACGGGATCCATCAGCAGTATGAACAAAACAAGAAGGGAGTGGAGAAACCATGGAAGAAAGACAAGTGCGGTATGGAGTCATATGGAAGGAGGCACCAGAGTCAAGAATCCATGGACAAGTACTTGGAGTAGAATCCATGGTCCCTCAGAGGAAGACTGAGAAGCAGCAACAGATCCTGGGAGTGCAGAAGACGTGAGTCACAAAATCAACAGCGCCTGATGATGTAGAGGGCGCAAGGCGACGAAGTAATGTGAGAATCTCCTATGTATCTGAACCAGCAGAACCCCTCTGAGAGCCTCCAGCACTAACACTACCGGTACTCTGTGAAGTACCCGGTCAAGAACGACGAGTCTGAGCCTTCTTATCCCTCTTCTTCCTATAACAAAATGACTCCACATGTTCCTCCTTACCGTAATAGTCACACTGAAGAGAACTAGAGCCACCTCGACTCCCAGAAGAAGGCGTCGTGAAAGAAGGCACCACAGGAGGAGGGGGAGCTGAAGAACGAGCAGCTAACACTGAAGGAGCCGGTAGCAGACCAGCCTCACAAAGACGAATCTCCTCATTACGAACATCAACAAGAGCATCCATCCAAGCGACACAAAGGTGGCGAGCAACAAGCTGAGCACGACATGGCTCATACTCATCACGAAGGCGTGTCATGATGTCATAGGTGCGACGAAGCTCCAGGGCCTTCTTCTGACTTAGGCAGGACTCACACGTGCTAGGAGACAAGTGAGGACCAAAAGTGTCAAGCTAACGCCAAATAGCAGACATCCGACCATAGAACTCATCAACTTTGGAGTCACTCTATCGAACAAGCTGCTCCTGATGAATGGCAGTAAGAAAAATGGACTGTTCAGAAGGCTCATAACGTTCACGAAGGAAAGCCCACATCTGATGTGTATACTCAAACTCAACAATATCAGCAGAGAACTGATCCTCCATGCTAGCAACAAGAATAGCAGCAGCGCGAGCATCCTCATCAATCCATGTCCTGTAGGCAGCATCCTAAGACTCATATGACGCCACACGATCATCATAGTCACCACGTAACCTCTCCACAACAGCAACAAAATCAACAAGCACCTTTTCATACATCGTCTTCTCAGCAGCAGTGGCTGTCTCTGAAAGAACGGGCTCAACTAGAAGCACAGGCAATATAGGAACCGTAGGACGAGACGAGGCAGACAGAAACGCTCGCCAGTAAAAAAACCCAAAGATGTAGACCCTTCATATGAATCCGAAGACGAGGAACGCAGTCCCGATAGTTGGTGTCATTGAAAAGCACCGGACAGCGGAGAATAGCAACTCTACTCAATGAAGAAGCCATGTCGACGACGAAAACGCAAAAGAAGCAGCGACGGACGACGACGAGAGCACAGAGAAAAGCGGCGCAAGCTACAGTTTTTAAAATATATATATATATATTAGATACCCACTACTGTTAACGAAAAGCAGGCAGCAGCAAAACAGCTGCGACGAACCTACCAGAAAAGAAAACAGTAGGTTTTTTTTTTACTATCTGGTACCCCTACTGTTCCGTCAGCAAGCAGCTGGCGACAAACGAGCCGCAAGCAAAAAAAAACTGCCTTACGAAGGAAAGTAGGGCCCTTTTTTTTTCTTTTAACCTTGACGAATCTTTATTTGACAAGATAAAGACAACAGGCAGGACACGTACCAATGGACAATAGCTGCAGCGTGTCCAGGGGCTGAAGACGAAGCCACCGGCAGTCCAGCACACGCGGCCAGAGTAGGCACCAACGAGGCAGCCTCTCCACATGAACAACGCCAGCACCTTCACACCCGGCGATGAATTCCTACAGAGCCTGACAGCGCAATGATGACGAACACGTACCAGGCGACAACTTCAAATCAGCAGGCGCCAGGAGCAGCGTATGCTGGTGGAGGCGGCGCACAATCTATCCCGATCGAGCAAGCGACGGGATCTTCGGCGCGTCAAAGTCTGGCGAGGCGAATTTGACAGATCGAGAAAGAAACCGTAGGGCTCAAGATGAAGAGCGCCGACAGCAACTCGTAAAAGGATAAAAAAAAACAACCGTGGTGGAGATGATGGCGAAAGTGCAATGCTAGAATCCTAGATTAGGGGAGGAGAGACAATCTGATTCTAATAATTGGCTCTGATATCATGTTATAAATACCACTTATATTTATAATAAAGACATTAAACCTGAATATATACATGTACATGTGTTAGTAAATATGCACAAAATTCTTTATATAATAAAAAAACTATAAGAATACATATACATCTATCATCCACAATCTCTCTTATATGTCAGGGCCGTCTCGACGACATTGAGGGCCCTGTGCAAAATCCTAGCAAGGGCACTAAACTTTTAAACTTGGGAATTTTTACCATAGATCATGATACTAATGTTAAGAGGTATCATTGTTATAATCTGACCGTCCATCCATATGGGTATCTTTTGTAATTATCTTAGCTAAGACTGTCCTTTTGCCTAACTCTCTGTTCGTTTCTTGTTCACCCGATCAGTTTTCTCTAGGGCGTGTAGTTGTCGCCGCGGATGCTGTCGTCGGCTGGCCAGGTCACCCAAAGAGAGGCTGGTGGCAAGCTCATCAGGCGACGGAGTTGGGTCCGTCCTTATCCGGCCGTCCCAAAGCCCCAACACTACCGATAAGAGTGATTGATCATGCTTGTTTATTAGATTGATTGTTCGATCTCCTAGTTGCTAGCTGATTAGCCCATAAAATCAACCAATATGAGCTTTAGATGTGAAAAGTGATGGAGACTGCTCGATCGACTCCACAATGCACAAATGCCTGAACGATCATTATTTCAACGCCATGGGCATCTCGTTGTCGAATTTTCAAGTCAGTACCAGCGCATCCATAAGGACCACGCGGACACGACGATATTGATGGCAAGCTCGTATGTAAATCAGGAGTCATCAGCCATGGAGGTTGGGTCAGATCGGGTCACGATATTGTGCGTCATTCTACATATCTGCAGGAAGGGATGCCGGAGGATCCCGCAACTACTACAATCATGCTCTATAGTAGCAAAAATATTTTTTGCATCAATAACGGGCTATCGAAGAGCGCGCAACTAAGCGTAGCACAGTTCCGTGACCGTAACTACGTTAGAAAAATAGTTGCGGGCATAAGAGAACCGCAACAAAGAAACAACGGAACAACTACCAAACAGAAGAACGTATTTGCGGTTTCTGTCAGGCCTGCAACTAACACCTAAAGCCCATTTAGTTGCGGGCCTGACAATGAGGCCCACAACTGGCAACCACATCTAACTATAAAAAGAGGAGGGTGCGACACGGTAGTATCACTTCCGCTCGTGCCGTACCGCCCCCTTTTAGGGTTAGGGTTCTTCCTCCGTCGCCCTTCTTCCTCCTCCGCCTCTAGCCGTCCACGGTCTCCTCCACTGACCATGGCAAAGATGACGAAGAGGCAAAGATGACGAAGAGCCGTTGTCATTGGGGCCGTGCAAGGTGTGTCTGGCGCACCTGGTGTCGGCGTGCCGTCGTCGTCGCCAACACGCCGCCTCCCACTCCGTCTCCTGACCACCGTCGCACACCGCCGCGTCGTTCCACGGGTGGATCTGGTGACGGCGGCGCCTCGGGCGGGGGCGTGTCGGCGGCGACATCGAAGGCACTGAAAGGATCAAGTGACCGAGAGGGGGAAGGGTGAATCGGTAACTCACACTATTTATCAAATTCGCCAATTCCTAAAACCTACCACTCAAAACAACTCCTACACAATTCTAGTGATGATAACACTAGCAAGATAATGAACCTATAAAAGGAACAACAACCTAAGCATACTAGTGGATCACACAAGACAATACAACTCCTATGCAAGCTATTATTAAAGACACGCGGAAGAACACAACAAGCTAGCAAAGGAGCCTACTCATGCAAAGCTACTAAATCAATAAGCACATGGAAGACACACAAGCATGAGTAGCACGATACATACTAGGGTGATCAAACAAGCCAAACCAACTCCTATACATGCTAGTGATCAAGTATGAAAGCTAACCACTACTAGCAAGTAAAGAAACCTATTCATGCAAGTCTACTAGGTAGTCAACTAGAGCAAGGTAAGCACACAAGTATGAATAGTACGGTATGTAAGAGCGGAAAGTAAAGCATCATAGTAAGGAGTGGAGTAAGAGATGGTTCATGATTTTTTTTCCCAAGGTCTCGGAAGGATGACGCCTTCCCCAACTCCTCGTTTGACCACTCCCGCCGGAGTCCCGGTTCCTTCCGCCACCAATATGGAGTTCTCGTTCACGAGCCCGCAATCACTCCCGGAGTGAAGACATGGTGCGCGTCAGCGCTGCCACCAAGGCACAAGCTCGCCTCCCTCGAGAACTTGTCGGACTCTCCAAGCCGATATGGGCACTCACTAGCGATGCCCCTTTCACTGACAGGCTCAAACCGTGTACAAACATGTGATGGCCTTCACAACCAATCACGATAAGCTTGATTACCGACACCTAACCGGTCTAGGTCTCATCATAGACCAAGAGTAACAGGCTAGATCACACCCTCAAGTACACCCTAGTCTTAGATGTGCAAGATGCTCAAGTTACTCTCCACTAGCACTCTCAAGATATGCAATATCTACTTCTAGTATTCTCCTCTTTTCCTCTTGGCTCTCATCAAATGCTCCAAGCAATTCCACTGCCAAGAGAGGTCTCTAAGACCCCAGCAACGAAGTTATATAGGCTTTCAACCTCCAACTAGCCGTTGCTCCATGAAATCAGCTTTCTGGGTCTACTGATCGGGCTGTCCGGTCACTGCCTGACCGGACCATCCGGTCACTACAAACTTCAGTTCCAACGGCTCTGCCCCCTCTGCTGACTTTAACTGACGGGACCGTCCGGTCAGTTGACCGGACCGTCCGGTCCGTTTCTCTCTCCAGTCCAGAAACATTTCCAGCGTTGCTTCCTTGCTGCCCAAGTTCCAGACCTACTAATCGGACCATCCGGTCACTAGACCGGACCGTCCGGTCTCTAGGTCTTCAAGACTTAGCAGTTTCCTCGCTACTCGTTGTAGGCTTCGGACAAAACCTTTTAGTGACTATACAGTCTGGTCACCACTAACCCTTTTGTCTGGTCACTTCGTCCAGAAGCTGAAACTTCTCGTTCTCGCTTGACTTCGTTTTCCGGCTTCTCTGAACAGTTCCTTGGCTTCTCCATTGTCACCTAATGCCTGTTTCACCGAGCATTCATGCACATCACCGACTAGACATGACCTAAGAGAAATGATCTAGACCCCCTTGATAGTCCAGTTTTTCCTCTGGACTCAAAGCCCTAACAAGTAGACAAGTGTTCCCAACACTTGCTCCATAGCTTGTCCTTCGCTTTAATCTATCTCCATCAACCCTTGGACTCCATCAAGCTCACAAGCCTTCATGCTTGCGGTCATTGTCATCAATCGCCAAGGCCATTATCAACAATCATCATAGAGTAGAAGAGGTTTTCTACACGAACAACACTCGTGTAGACATTAGTCATATTTCATGTTTATCATTCATCACTAAAATATTCATACATTGGAGTGACCTTAATGATCATGATTCTTATAGGCACCTAGAGCGAGAGCGCGCTTCCACTAGCGTGCTCTCCCTCCTCCTTCGCCGGCTCCGGCGGTGGACGTGGCGTGATGCGGCGCGACAGACGGGCAGAAGGCGGACGGGCGCGTAGCTAGGGCGCCGGCCTGTAGGTGTTGGCGGCGACACATCTAAATGACGGGTCCTAGCAATAAATAGCTGAGACCCGCCCTTTTATATTGTTGTGTATTAGGGCATCAGTAGCCGCCCTTAGACCGCTACTAATGCCTTTTTTTTTAATTAAAATATAATCTAAGGCAGTAGCGGTTCTTAAACTGCTACTAAATATGTAAATAACTAGTGACAAAGGTCTAGTGGCATTTTCGTTATCCGCCACTAAGGCTCCTTTTAACCTGCTACACCAGATCTTGATCGTAGTAATGCGTGGTCGATGCTGATGCAAGACTGCAAGTTCAAGCATTCGGTTCCTCGTACACAGGAAAGCGCCGCACCACCGTGGCAGCCACAGCGGGCGGCCTGCTCGATGTCCGTACGTCCTTCGCCAAGCGCCACGCATACCTGAGTCGCCTCGATCCCGCTCAGCATCGTACTAGTCTGATGAGATCGTCTAGGAATAGGGACGATACGAACCCGCTCGACGACCCAGCCCAGAGATACTGTGGGCGTCGCGAGGACTAGATCGTTGCGAGCGCGCGACTCTCCCGTGGTCACCACCTCGGCCTCTGGCTTACCTCTATCCCTGTATCTCGGAGCAAGAAGACGACACAGTCAACATTTTCGGGGAAGTATCTGCCGCTTCTTAACATTTGAAACTCAGCAGAAGGCGCCGGGCTGGTTCGAGCTCCGATGCCTCTACGGGAAGGAATACTAGTGCCACCGTCCACGCCAAGCATGTCAAGCTATGACTCGACGTGGGTAGCCTCATCAACAGGAAGAACACGGGAAACTCACCGGACCGGCATGTGTCCAGGCAACGCACGACAAGGCCAAATTTGCATGTGCAAGCTAGTCAGGATCAACTCAACGGTCGCGCTTGGCACCACGCGTTAAGTTGCGATGAACAAATTTGCAGTGCCAAGCGCGACCGTGCCGTCGTCGTCCTTGGCCGTGCAAAGCGAGCTCGAGCAAAGTAGGAAGCTCGCCGAAATGTTCGAGCAGAGCCGTTCCCCCACCACGCCGGCTCTCCATCATCGTCCAACATCCGTGGCACGAGCCCAAGTACCGTGGCGACTCCTCCTGTCCTCCACCAGCTCGGCAAACGCCACACCGCGGTGCCGACGTCGTTGACCGCACGACCGCGACAGCCTCTCTCATCATATGTGCCCCACACGCTCCAAGGCTCGCCATAGGGCATGTCGGTGTTTTCTCCCACTCGGTCCTCTGCCGCCTCAGACAATGCCCGAGACACAGCCCGTCGATGCCCAGCCTAGTGATGCGTCGGCGGCGGGCTCCTTGTCCTTGAGGAGGTCGGTGCACGCACTACCATGAAATAGGTCTATAGCAGCGCAACCTAAACTCTCGTAACGGCGATCCAAAAGAAACCCGCCGTTATAATTGAATAGGTATTTGTAGCGACGGGTCAAAACTTCATCCGCCGCAAAAAAAAACAGACAGTAGCGGCGGTCCAAAACACGGATCGCCGCTAAAGCCCACTTCCCACTCCACCCGCGACCTACTCCATCTTTCCCCGTCTCCCGTATAAATCCTCTAACCTTAACCGGCCAGCAGCCACCCCAAATTCCTCCCTCCTCACTCAGCCGTCGTTGCCCCCCCCCCCCCCACCAATCGACTCTCTCTCCCGAGCAACTCTCTCCCTCGACGACCCCCCTCCCCCCCCCCCCCCGAGCGCCGCCTCTATCTCCCCCGACCGCAGCGACTCGGGTGGCGGCCACGACGGCTGGATCTAGGAGGAGGCCATGATGGCTGGAGGCAGGAGATCGCCGCGACGATGCGGGAGGCGATGCGGCCCGGCCTCTCCCTCGACCTTGGTGGAGGTCGGGGCGGCCGGATCCGACCGCCCCCCTCTTCATGGCGGCGGCCAGGGCCCGCCCTCCTCTCCCTGGCGGCGCGTAGCATCGGGGCGGCCGGGTCTGGTCGCCCCCCCCCCCCCCTCTACCTGGCGTCACGGCGGTGGCCGGATCTGTGGTGGTCCTCATTCGCCTCGCCGAGGTGGTGGGTCCCACAGGTGGTCCCGCCCTCCTCCACTCTCCCGTCGACCACCACCGCCTCCACTCCCCCTTCAGATCCGGTCCCGGGGTGGCTTCAATGATGAGGCGGTGGCCAAATCTGCGTCGGTCCTCATCCTCCTCGGCGAGGCGGTGGGTCCCACAGGTGGTCCCGCCCTCCTCCACTCTCCTGTCGGCCACCGCTGCCTCCACTCCCCCTCTGGATCCGGCCCCGGGGTGGCTTCAATGATGATGTGGCGGCCAGATCTGGCCCCGGAGTGGCTTAGAAGGCGCGAGGTGGGGCTTCGGCGAGTTTTGACGGCGAGGCGAGGCGGCAACTTCAACAAGGCAGCGTCGGCGAGCTTCTCCCCTCCTCTCTTTGGCCATGTCATCACCTCTCCCTTCCCCTTGCAGATCCAGACGAAGGAGCCGGTGGATTCATAGCGAGCCTCCATCGGGCGGAGCTGCTGTCGGCGGGCTCCTGCTCTCTTTTTTTTTCGAGTTCAGAGTTAGTACCTTTTTTCGAGTTCAGAGTTAGTACCGATGATTTGTATGGCTTGCTGGGTGTCCGCCGCTATTAATCATGATTTTTAGCTACTAGCGGATTTTAGTCCGCCACTATAGCCCTATTCTGTTATAGTGGCGTGTGCCGGTGCGTATGCACGTCGTGCTCAGCGCCAAGGTCATGTACGTATCGCCGTCACAGGATGGGCACGTCGAGGTGGTCTACTACAGGTACCCGCCTGGACCCCTGGCATACCATCCGCGTCGCCAGGGACCACATCGTCGCGGTGAAGGCCACCGTGCCCGTGCGGCGTCCGAGCAAGAAGGCGGCGCGGAAGTCTCTGCCGCCGCTGAACAGCTGACCGTTCAAGCGCTCAACTGAACGAAGGGCGCTGCCGAATCGATGCGTATTGCATTTGCATATGTTGTCGTATCGTGGGATAGTGACGCACTGCGGCACTGGGCGGGGTGTATCGATCGGTTGAAGCACATGAGTGCACCTCTGAAAATTCTCTTCCGAAGTTTGAGGTTCTGTTCTTTTCGAAGGCGCTCTGATCGACCGGTACTTCAGAATTACTACTACATGCTGCTTCACTGAACCGGTTACAAACATGTGCAAAAGGAACAACTTTGTAATAATTGAGCTTGTTTTGGCTACTTCATTGTTGTTTTAATTATTTGATCTCTTACTGTCTCATAGAATATGATTGGGATTAGACAGCATGACAAAGGGAAGTTGTCCTTGGTTATTAGGGGGGAGGGGGGGGTTGTGGAGCATGTCCTTGGTTATCTATACTATAAAGACTAAACATCAAGAGAAAAATTTATTACCGTGAGCTAATCTACCCTCTCTAACCTTAGCCTTTGATCTAATCCCACCCACCCTCTCTTAATCGCAGGATTAAGCCCAACTAATCTGGACCGCGGGCCCCGACTAGAATCGTCACGGTGTTTACTGTGGGTGTAGCTCGTTTCGTCCGAGATTTTGTGATTTTTCTCACCGCGTGAAGGCCTACCCGCCAGCACCACCCACCTCCGATTTCCTGATTTTACTCTGATTTGTTTCCACTCCGTTGCCTTCCTTTTCTTCCTCGTAATCCTTCTTTGTGTTGATTTGCGATTGTCATCAGGTCTGGTGTCCTCTCTTCGAAGCCATGCCACTAAACTCGGGTTTCAACCATTGACGTGAAGCCCTGGCACCCGAGCTCTACCAAGTGACAAGGTCAAGCTCCTTGCGATTCCGTCGATCACAGATTATTTCTCCTCATGGTGCCATCACTGATATTGGTGGTGCATGTCCCTGACTCTGGCTGGCGTGCCCTACATCATGAAGCTGGCACGTAGCCTAACGAGCCTCACGTGTGCTGGCCCTTGCCGTCGAGTCCTACCTGCCCAAGCTTTTTTTAACCCAGTTGGCACATCTGCTGCGTGCATCCGCGCACACTCATCAACAGCATACAACGAAGTACCGTGCAAACCACCAATCTTTTTTTATATATTTTTATTGAATAATATATTATTATAATTAATAGTCGTATGTGCGTGTCGCGTAAAAAACTAATTAGTTAAAAGGGAACGACGAACCACTAGCACAACGATATCAGTAGTAGCTTATTAGCCCAATAAATCAAGCCCAAGTGACTAAAAGGATCCCGGCCCACCAACAAAAATTGAGCTGGCCAGCCCGCCCACGCCGCACAGCCCCGTGCAGCCAGCTGCTTTCTGCTTTCGAAAGTTACACATCCATGCGCCATAAAACAAACATCCATTCGAAATATTACACAAGTAAATGGCTCCATAAAACAAACATCCATGCGCCAGCCAAATGATAACCAGGGAATTACCACAACAATATTAGCTTAGATACATTGATAAGTACTACACTCTAATCTAATTAGCAGAAACAGACATGCACAAGGAAACAGATGTCAACGTCAGTTCGGGTCAGCTCCCATGCAGTGTTGAAAGATCACCGGCACCAAATAGATTTTCCCTTCGATTCTTGAGAACTGTCCCGACATGCCAGGAAGTGAGCAGGCTGTGGCAATCTATCAGCCGCCGTGTTTGAGCTGCAACGTCTTTTCACGCACAGGAAAACTCATGTATGCACGCACGCACGCACTCCCAAAACGATCTTATAGTTACCATTTACAAACCTAAAATCGCCCTCTTAAGATTAACAAGCTGTGGCTACATGAATAGCAACGGGATCGGGAATCCTAGAATTTCCTCAGGACAGAAAGAGACATTGCCAGAACAGCTACCCTCAATATTCCAAACAAGGATTCATGAACCAATATGGAGAATCACCACCACACGACCCCTGTAACTGCTGATAACATTCAGGCTGGTGCTGGTAGCATCAATCGTCAAAACGAGAGACGTCTGGCGGATCCTGAAAATTAGTAGTAACATGGGCTGGTAATGAGAAAGTAGAGCACGTATAAAAACACTCGGTGCAATTAACAGTCAGGACAATGAACTATGTGGCTCCAAGGCAAGCAAACTGTACCCTAATATACTTCAGATATTCTTTGCACCACCAAAATTCGAACTGGGACGTACGGGAGCATATGCAGACAAATCCTGCTGTCCACAGGCAAATCAAAGGTAAATTAGTTCATAGAGCAACAATAACTCTTATTGCATTTATATCCATAATGCAGGCTAGACTCCTCACGCCGCATTTCGCACATTGTGTATATTCATGCACTTATGGTATCTATCAAGGTCTTGGAAACAATGCATAGTGTATTAATTTTCCCTCAACAAAATCTTAATGGCAGAGGTATTCACCAACACTGCATTAGATATAGAACGTGTTTCCCAGCATATACAAGAGAAGGAAGTCAAACAAAGGAATCCGCATGAAGAAGTCAATCCTTTTCTTTTCTTCTGGGTTTTCTTTCTTTCTGTCTGCTTGGGTAGCAGGGTTGCCTCAACTCATTATAAGTTGAGACTTCTAGGTTTGACACTTTGACCATTCAAATCGTGTTGATAACTTTAGCTGAGTGGCCGTGCATTTGTTTGTCTAAACTGTGTTGTGGCGTGTAGTGACTTTTCTCTTCTAATGCAATGATACGCACCGCACTTAATTCCCCATTAGCCAAACCTCCCCGTGTTCTTTCTTCCTTTTATCAAGGGCTTTAACCATGGCTGACATAGTGACATCACAGCTTGAGATGGATGGAGGCAGAACCATGTCTGTAGCAGGATGACGGTTGTTCACATGGACATGGTTACTATACCATGGGCATTGCCTCCCCATTAGTATGATGTCTGGTAGCCCGAATTAGATTTGCCTAGTTACCAGACTACATTAGATTTGCCTACTTACCAGACTACATGAAAAAAAAAATTAAAACAATATGACAATTCTAATACCTGTGGTGCACAAAGAGGCATTGTGTGCATATTTGGATGCATGTAGATATGGTTTGATTGCATAGGTGTAGTTGTAAAAGCCTGTCGAACATGAAGAATGTTAATGTATAATCTGTAAATGCCACAAACATCGAGATATAAGGACTGCTAATCATTTCTTTGTACCTGATAATAAATTGGTCTGCCAATTGTTGCATTACCCTGACCATCTTGTGCAGATTGGAACGGAAGATCATTAGTTTGAATAGCCAACTCCCGAGCAGTTGAGGAAGATGATGGGAGTTGTTTTGCTTTTTCTGCATAAAATATGGTATAATTCTTAGGAAAATGTTGTTGTATAAAATGGGAAATTATTTTCTGTACTTACTAGAGATTGGTCCTTTTGATGGTTTTTTCTTCTTTTTCACCATTTTACTAGCATCTTTTGCAGCTTGAGCGCGCAAGTCTCTCATTTCAAAGAATACTTCCAGCGCCTTCTCTCCAGTTTCAAGGGAGTCCCAGAATATTTTTCTTGATTCTTCCAGTTCTTGGCTCTTCATAATTAGGTTATATGCATACTGCAATGCTCTATTGCGATATGCAAGTTCAGCCTCAGTGCATTCATGTTGGGTTGAATCATCTTGACCAAGTTTATATACGCTCCTCCTGGCATCTTTTGTCCAGCGTTTCAAAATATACTTTTCTGGAATTGTGTCCACATTCTGCAGGCTGAAAGCTTTCAGAGCGTGCGAACAAAGAATACCCATCCTTTCAAACTTTCTGCAACCGCAGGTAATCTCCATGGTGGAAGTGTCAAGAGCAGCCGACACTTTTGAACCCCTCCCCTGCATCGTAATTTCATACCTCAATAAATTTCCACCAGAAGATGTTTCATGGCATGATGTAGCTCCACATCCATCGAGAAATTCTGCCTCAAATAGTTTGTAGATTCTATGAGTATATGATTCTGCAGCCTGCTTCAGCACTGTACTATGTTTAACTGCACGAACTGGTGCAGTTTGGCTACAGCGAAAATCCTCCTCAGATTCATGTCTACGTAGGAGCTTGATAACTTTTTCTAGCAAAAGGGCAAAACGTGTAAGAGAGGTCGATTCATCAGAGATTCCATTGAGAATATTATTTGAAGCCTCTCCCCACTGTGATGAATTAATCCCGCCATCAAAGGTATCTTTGTTAAATGCTGAGCACCATTTCTGACGAAATCTATAGAGGTCAATCAACCAGCTATTATCATGTAGTTTGTATTCATGGATCATTTCAGTCCAAGATTTTTCAAGGTCCTCTTCCGTGTCAGATCCTTGCATGCACTTCATAAACATATTTTGAAATGCTTGTGAAGTATTTAGTGCACCTAAATGAGACTGCACATTCTTCAGAATATGCCAATAGGAAAAGCAATGCTGTGTGTTAGGAAAAACCTGCTCGATTGCCTGCAGAATAGCTTCATCCTGATCAGTGAAAATTGATTTTGGTGATTTACCTCCCATTGACTCCAAGAATGATTTAAATAGCCAGACATATGAAGCTACAGACTCATCTAACAAGAATGTGCAGCCAAAAACGACATTCTGCCAATGGTGGTCAACACCAACAAATGTTGCACATATTAAGTTATATTTATTTGTGCGGTAGCTTGTGTCAAATATAACAGCATCTCCAAAGCAGTCATAATCATTTCTACTTTTACCATCCCTGTAGAAGAAGTTAGTCATGCGCCCTTCTTGATCAACTTGCACATCCCAGTAAAACATGCCTTCCTCGTTGGTTCTACGCTTGAAATAACTGACAAGACTTTGGCTATCTCCAGCCTCTATTATTGTTATACCCTGCACGCTCACTTGATTGTAGCAATCCCTTATAGTATACTCTGGGTTCTCAGATATATCACCTTCAATTGTATCGGATAAACCATTTATCGGATGTGACTCTGTGGACGCTGATGGATCAATAACACCTGATTTGCCAACAGCAAGTGACTTGGCCGATCTCAGCATGTGTCTTTCCCCAGGCTTCGCCAACTGGTGATTATGCTCAGGAACAAAGCGTATAACTGTCCATCGTCCCTTCTCGTCAACTCTAAAGCGGATCATTGCTTTGCAGTTAGTTCTTGTGTCTGGTCTATTAAAATTTGCTTCTGTAACAGGCTCATCGTATTTAAGCCCTTCCTTTGAGCAGTAGTAATCCTTTGTTCGAATATTCTTGGTACCAATAAAGTAAGACTGTTTGCCCTTCCGCACACTAAAGCCAATTCGATGTCCATAGTCACAATACAGTCTGTATGCCTCTTCCTCACTGTGGACTACACAACCAAGAAGCTCTTCTGTTGCCTCCTTGCGACTTAAAGCATTTCCATAATCTCCCACCTTTTCTGCTGCTTCACCATTCTCCCTTCTTTGAAGCCTTTCTTCTTGAGAATCTTGGGTGCCTTCCATTTCTACTCAGCTAACTCCATCAATTTAATCAATTGGTTCCACTTGACTGCTGCAAACCAACATTCATATATTTTTATAAGATGTATATATATTATAGGGAGACCATTTCATCTAATAGAAGTGGATAATTTTAGACATGAAAGTTGTGATAAGATCCCCTATTCTACATAGGATGCCAAATGAAACGATAGTCAATTTTAGGCCGCAGTACTGCTGTGTCATTCTTGGCCATGCCTAATGATTCACTTGACTACACCAAAAGTAACATGTCCATTATCCCAAGATTATATCTACATGCCAAATGGTGTTTCTAGCAATTCAAGCAAAAGGACATAAGTGTGGATATATGATCTGATAGCATAACCAAAAATCTCCAAGGAGTGGGTCCAAACTGTGAATAGGATAAATGTGACCAATACTGATGGTGAAACTTCACTTAGGGAAGCCCTAACTACCAATCGAAGAGAAGTGTCGACATCCACATAATTTGCGTGATAACTCTATCAGCAAGGCCCAAAGTTTAAGAGGTGTAACAGGACACACTTCGTTGTTGATGTTGCGCTGATTTAATTTTCCAAGATAAGGTGCATAAGAAATTGTCAAAATTAGAGCACTCCATTTGACAAATTAAAGTATACTCTCTCTGGTGATACTGAACAAATGGTTAGACTGGAATGACCTCCAAAACTGAAAAGTGAATACCTTTTACAGCGTGCTGTCTGTAAGTGAATAATCACTGACATGTGAACATACTTTCAAATGAGAATTCAACAGTATAACTTCTGCCACAAAATCAATATATCACCGGACTGATCGTTGGTTAAAAATATAAGGGTGAATCTTTAAATACACTGCTGCTTCATAAAAGGAATTGACAGAAGTCAATTGTGCACATGACTAAAGTCTAGACAAGACCAGGGGGTGATCTGTGCCGCTAACGATGAGACGCCTGAATTCCAGGATTTTGCGTTTGTTGCCAAAATAAGGCACTTCCAATCTGACCATGATTGACAACAATTGAAGCCAACCAACTATGCCCAGGCAGAAGGAAGTCAAAAGTGTTTCTTTAGTGTGAAGAGAAAAGAAAATCGAAATTAGAATCACTATACTTTGTCAGCATTAGCAGTTCAGTAAAATCCATCAACTATTGCCTCCTTCAACCCATCTAAATGTTCTGTTTTTTTTCATGCTTTCAAATCTGGCAGAAGCAAAATGTCGCCGCGTTGCTTAGACAAGGCCCAATTTAATTTCAACAGGAACAGGGTACCAGAACACCTGCACAAGTACACGGCTCTTACCGTAAAAAAACGCATGACGAAGCGAGAGGCCCGTCGGCGGCGCGACACCCTCAGCCTGAGTCTGACGAGTACCCTCCTGCGCCACAGCTCAGGCCTGCAGCGTCCGCACCTCCCCCCGACCTCGCCACTGCAGCCACGCGCACGCGTTCAGAAGCTTGTCCCCTCCACACTCCTCCCCACAACGTTTCCTGTTTCGGCCGCAGGAGCAGGGAGCGCGCCGGTCTCGCCGGCGGCGGGCGGTGGTGGTGGTGGGGTTGGGGAGGAAGAGGAGCGGGAGAGCGACTAGCGGCGGTCTACGCCCGAGATGGTGGAACCGGTCCAAGGTGAGCCAGGGCACCGTGAGCAAGGCGATGGGTGCACCCGGTGTTGGAGCACGTCCACACGGATACTGTCGCTGCGTGATCGGGCCGCGGGATCCCGCGGGTCACCTTCGGCCCACCCGTATAAGCATGAGGTGTTTAATGGGCCTTTTAGAAATCAAATATATTGGTACCGCTTCCTTTTCATGCTTTAATTCGAAGAAGCGTTTTTTCTCCTATAGCTCTACTATTATGTTTTCAAACTGGTTTCAGCTTTTTTGAGCTGGACGTGTCGACGACAGAGACAAGTCACGGCGACGCACTAAGAGACATGCGCATTGAACAGAGCAGAGTTTTTTTACCTTAGGGTTTTGAGTTTCCTCTAGCGGCGGCTACAGCAGCTCCAAAGTTTACCTTTGAATTCCACACAAATAACCATGGGTTCCTCGATCAAAAATACTCACTAGGTTTGGATCAGATATCTTTACGCGCATCGCTACCCCCTAACCGTGTGCACTTGTCTGCATGATGGGTCCTCAGGGGGGTTCTTCTTCACTGCCATCTACGTCGGAGCCGTCGGGGACGGGGGCAACGATGGACAAAGACAAGGAAGGAGGAGGATGGGTTCTTGAACCCAGTCTGGAGGAACGGCTTGAAGGTTTAAATCTGGTAGGCGAGGAGGAGGCTGATATGGATTTCTCTAGAGAGATGGAGGATTTGGTGAAGGATGTTCGTTGGCTGGCAGTGTTCGGGGTTCATACAAGGAAGATCTTCAGCCATTCAACACTGCTGAACGCAATGAGGATTGCATGGGTGGCAGTAAAAGAGATTACATTCAAAGTCAAAGGAGATAATCTCTTCCTGGCGCAATTCCAATGCCTAGGGGATTGGACAAGGGTCATGGAGGGGGGACCCTGGCTGTTTCGTGAAGCAGCAGTGGTGCTTGAGGAGTACAAGGGTTTAGCAACATCCATGACTACAAACTGGATAGGATCCCAGTGTGGACTCATATCCAGGGTATTCCGGAAGGGCTGACAAAGAAGGAGTTGGCGGAGAAAGTTGTCGCGAAGGTGGGAAAGCCACCAATGGTGGTGGTCGTGAATGAAGGGAAAATAAACCTGGCACCTTACCTTAGAGCTCGAGTGTTCCTCCTATTGGAGAAACCGATAGTTAGAGTGGTGCCAATCACTTTGAAAGAGAGTATGAAATACTTAGTCCAATGTGAGAAACTACCAGCTTTTTGTTACGTCTGTGGCCTTATTGGACATGAGATGCTGGAGTGTGGGGATGGAGTTCATGATGTGAGTAAATGTGGATGGGGTGACTGGCTGCTTGTGAAATTTGGGCCTAACCAAAGTTACCGGCCTCCAAATCATGGTAGTTCTGCTAAAGGAAGAGTTGGATGGTGGGGCAGAGGTATGGGACATGGGGACAACCCAAACATGGATGATAAGGAGATGGAGTATGAGGTAGAGGAGATGGAAGATCTAGGGAATTCTATTGTTCCGGTAAGGAAGCGTACGGGGGATGCTCCAAATCAAACAGTCGGGGGTATGGTGATCAACTTGGTAAACCAGATGGAGAATGGAGGTCAAGAGGAAAGCCCTCAAAAGGTGCAAGATAAGAAGAGGGCGAGAAAGGCGGATGGGGATGAAAAAGCAAAAAAACAACTTGATTTATCGGTGACCTCCCTCGGGGAGGATCGTCAAAGCAATGAAAATATTAGCGTGGAACTGCCGTAGGCTAGGGAGTGCCCGGGCAGTTCGAGCGCTTCTAGAGCTCTAGAGGCAGGAACGACCCGACGTGATTTTTCTGTCTGAATCACACCTGGACAAAGCTAAGGCAGAAAAAGTAAGGAGAAAAGTAGGCTGCGACCATCTAATCATCCACGAGAGTGATGGCCGTAGTGGGGAACTTCTTCTTCTTCTTTGGAGGAAGGAGATAAAGATCAAAGCATATGAAGTAACACAGTACTACATTGACGTAACAGTTAATGGTGGTACAGAATGGCGATTGACTGGGATCTATGGTGATCCACGTTGGGATCACAAGAAGAATACACGGGAGGCGCTGCGCTCCCATCATGGGCGGTCATCTCTGCCATGGATTACTCTTGGAGACTTCAATGAGATTTTGTACAATTTGGAGAAGGAAGGAGGTCATCCACGAACGCAGAGGCAGTTGCAATGTTTCCATGATGCGCTGTCAAGCTGTGGGCTGTCGGACATGGGATACGAAGGGGATATGTTTACTTGGTAGAGGGGGAAAATAAGAGAAAGGCTGGATCGAGGAGTTATGAATGGCTTATGGAACACTTTGTTCCCTACGGCTAGATTGAAGAATGGTGAAATGATGAAGTCGGATCATCGGCCACCTGGTAATTGATACAGATACAGGAGGTGATCAGAATTTATCAGGAGTACAAGCAAGAAAGTGTTTCGAGGCTCGATGGCTTCAGGAGGAAACAATGGCCAAGATAGTGAAGAATGCATGGGACAGGACCGCGGCACGAGGTGAAGGTCCCACATTCATGCAAAAGGTGTCATAGGTGCATGAGTCCTTGCATGTCTAGGACAGAGAGATATTGAAATCCCCAAAGAAACGGATGAAAAAGCTACAAAAGGAATTAGAAAGGGTGCGCCAAGGCCATATGTCGGATGAGACGATTACCCAATAGAAGGAATTATTGTTGCGAATAGAACTGCTATTGGAGCAAGAAGAAATTATCTGGGTGCAAAGAGCTCGTGCATACTGGCTCAAACTGGAACATGTTGGGTGATGACCTGGTGAAGGAGGTACTAGAAGCGGTTAATACAAAGGTGATCCCGGAGGGGTGGAATAATACCACAATTGTGCTGATCCCAAAAGTTGAGACTCCAGAGAAGGTATCACAATTTCGTCCAATTAGTTTGTGCAATGTTGTTTACAAAGTCATATAAAAAATGTTAGCTAACCGTCTGAAGAATATTTTACCGAAAGTGATTAGTGACCATCAGAGTGCATTTGTTCCTAGAAGACTAATCTTTAATAATATTTTGCTCCCTTATGAGTGTATCCATGCTATAAAAAGGAAGAAAGGACAAATAGGGTTGTGTGCAGTGAAATTGGACATGCACAAAGGTACGAATATGATAGAGTGGAATGGTGCTATCTTGAGAAGATTATGCTAAAACTAGGTTTTGATCTGTCGGCGTTTAAATCACCGGCTAGTAGAATTTGTTCTAGGGGTGCACGTTTCAAGTTTGGTAATGGCTATGCAAGTGGATACGAGGATTATACTGGTTCGGGAAAGCCCCCTTCCGTTCAGTTCTTGAGCTCGCTCGTGTTACTTGCACCGGGGTGTACAATGATGACGAGAGAGGAGGAGCCTCCAAGTCTCTGGTTGTTCGTGAGTGTGTGTGAGTTTTTTGCTTATGCCTCTCCCCCTAGAAGAAGAAGGCTTCCCCTTTTATATTTCAAGGGGTCAGGCCCACCTTATAATGAGAGAGAGAAAGAGAGAGAGTCTTGCATGTGGGGAGTCGGTGAAGCCGTGCTGGGGAAGGCGAAGCCTTCGGTCGATGGCGTAGTCGTTGGTCCCCACGCGCTCCGTCGTCCTGGTCTTGTGTCAGAGGGCATTGTGTCCAAACGTACCCCTGTTTTCCGTCGCTGGGTCGGGCCTCCTGATGCCTATAGATGGCGTGTTCTGCCGATCGGGGGTGGCACAACATGGGCATTATCACGTCGCCCGGGCAAAGTTTAATCCACTTGTCTATCAAACCGTCCTTCGTCGCCACTGTTGGGAGTGTCATCGGGCGAGAGCAGCATGATATGCCTTGTCGTGCCCGCCATCGTTAGCGGATGTATGTAATGATGAGAGGAGCGGGCGCTCAGAGGGATTTGACCTCTTGATACTATAGTGGCACATTTAGTACGGCATTCAAGTTGGGGTAGTTGGTGGTTGTTGACCGCTGTCCCGCTCGACCTCCTCGTTGGGGGTCAGAACGTCGCGTTGTGCTTGTCTGTACTTTCCTGGAGTTGGGATCTATCCCGTCTTGTTAGGGTAATAGAGTTTCTCCATCCCGTTGTTTCTGCCTGTTCAGTGGTTCGTTAGGCTGTCCCGTCACAGGGGCGGGGCCTACTCGGCAAAAGTTGGCAGGGGCAGAGCTCGTTCAGTGGTTCCGGCCCCCACTCGTGTTGTCCCAACCGCGGTAATGACGAATCGGTCATCCTTATCTCCGCAGCTTTTGGTCAGGGCAATCGGTGGGGCTGTCAGAGGTGGGCGAGGCGAGTCGTGCTCAAACCTCTGTGGGCAGGTTGGTGCCGTCTTGACCCCTCGGGGGGTCGAGCGGGACGTGGCCGATGCTCTACCCACGGTGGTTTGAGCGGGGCGCTGCCAACTCTCGACACCCGGCGGGTCGAGCATGCCGAGGATAGGCCTCCGCTCCCGAGACTCGGTCGGTACGAAGATTCTCTTTGCGGGGGCCGCTCAGATGTCGTCTCGGCAATGCTCAGGCGGGCCTACTGTCTTAGGTACTGGCAGGCTTCTAAGTGGTGCCACATGGCACCTCCGGTTTTTACCCCCGACATGATCCACGTTGGGTATAGACAATAATGGAATGTGTGTCATCAGTTAACTATAATGTGTGCTTTAATTCAAGGGAAACTGAAGTGTTCAAACCAACGAGGGGTCTTAGGCAAGGGGACCCTCTGTCCCCCTATCTGTTCTTGCTAGTGGCCAAAGGTTTATCTAGTATCATCAAAGGAGCAGAGGAGAGGGGGAATTGGAAGGGATGAGAGTATGCCGAGGCACACCTGTAGTATCACATCTCCTTTTTGTAGATGATTCACTCATACTAATGCATGCAGATAAGAGAAATGCTAAAAACCTTAAGGCTATCTTGACAAGGTATTGTAAAAGTTCGGGGCAAAAGTTTAGTGTTGAGAAATCAAGCATTTTCTTTAGTGAGAATACAAATGTAGCAGTGACGGAGGAAGTGTGTACGTCTTTGAATATAATGAAGGAATCTTTGAATGACAAGTATTTGGGTTTGCCAGCTTTAGTTGGTGCTGATAGAAGTGACCATTTCCGACATCTTGTTGATATAGTCAGAGAAAGGATAAATGGATGGAAGGAGAATATGTTGAGTATGAGAGGAAAAGAGGTGTTGATTAAGTCCATTGCTCAGGCCGTACCAGTTTATGCGATGATGGTGTTCAAAATTCCACAAAACATTTATAAAGGAATAGCAGACGTAATCTCACAGTATTGGTAGGGGGATGACGATGAACATCAGAGAATGTATTGGAAAGCTTGGTGGAAATTATGTATTCCAAAGAGTAGGGGTGGTATGGACTTTAGGGATCTCCAAAGCTTCAATATAGCTATGTTGGCTAAACAAGTGTGGCGCCTTTTGAGTGAACCAGAATCATTGTGTGCTCGTGTGTTGAGGTCCAAGTACTACCCGGATGGTAAACTACTCAATGCGAAGCCAAAGAACAGGAGCTCTTTTATATGGTAGAGTATTTTAGCAGGACTGGAATGTTTCAAGAGGGGTTGTATTTGGAGGGTAGGCGATGGCACTCAGATAAACATATGGGAAGACAGGTGGATTCCATCGAGCCATAACCTGAAAATCCAGACTCCGAGAGGTAGAATCTTAACGACAACAGTGGATGAACTGATAAATCCCGTGGATGGTACCTGAGATGAGGACCTGGTTAGATCTCTGTTTTGGCCAGTGGATGCAAACAGGATCCTTCAAATTCCACTATCGTCAGGGAGGGAAGATCTGGTTGCATGGCAACACAACCGAAGTGGCCTGTTCTCTGTGCAACAGAGCAGGAACACGAGAAAATACCGTTACTAGCACCTCTCTACTGCTGCTCTGTGCAACAGAGCGGGAACACGAGAAAATACCGTTACTAGCACCTCTCTACTGCTATAAACACAATGCAAGAAAAACACTGTTGTTACCGCCTTGGTCTTGGTACTGGCACTTGTAACACAATTGCTCCTGAACCAGATTGGCAAGGAGAAACGAAGAAATGGTCGACAGAGTATCACACGCGGTAGCTTGTGTCTCACATTGGCCGTTGTGTAAACCTTGAAACCTCAAAGAATCAGGGGTAAATGTCACAACGGACGAGACAAGACTGCAGGATAAACATATCGGATTATACATTTGGGGTCTCTGAATTAAAATTCTTGTATATCTCGCAAGGGGGCGACGAGCATGGAACACAGGACTCTGTTTTGTGCTATCAGAAATTACAGACACGGAGCAACCGACGGGAAGAGGATTAAAAAGGACAAAAAGAATTTATATATAACAGCATCAGGAGGAGCAAAAGCACCACCGGCTCAGCTCGGCTCAGTTAAGCACAAGAAGAGAGGAGCGCTCAGCCGGCGAGGGCGTCGGCTCCGGCAACGATCTCAAGAATCTCGCCTGTGATCTTTGCCTGGCGCTGACGGTTGTAGGCGATGGAGAGGTTCTTGCGGAGCTCGATGGCGTTGTCGGTGGCACTGCTCATGGCACTCATCCTGGCGGCGAGCTCGCTGGCGAGCGACTCCTGGAGCGCACGGAGGATCTGGCTGTTGAGGTAGAGCGGGAGCAGGGCGTCGAGGATCTGGACGGGGTCCTGCTCGAACTGCACGACGGGGGAGAATGGCTGCGTCTCGATCTTGACCTTCTCGCGCTCGACGGTGAGCTTGCCTTCCTTGGTAGTGAGGCGGAAGAGCTCGTCCTCGGTGGCGTCGACGCAGACGCCGTTGACGTCGCAGATCTCGCCCTTGGGGGACATGGGCAGCAGCGTCTGGATGATGGGGTCGGAGCGGACGAGGGAGACGAACTTGGAGTAGAGCAGCTCCACCTTGTCCACCTCCTCGGAGACGAAGAGGGAGTAGACCAGGTCGCAGATGGCCTGCGAGTCCTTCACGGTGGGCACGCCGCCGATCTCCAGCTCCCGCTCCAGCGGGATGTAGGGGCGGCGCTGGAAGTAGCCGTTGCCCTTCTTCCCCACGCTGATGACGGTGTAGTCCAGGCCCAGCTGCTTGAGCTCGTCGATGCGGGTCTCCGCCTTCTTCAGCACGTTGTTATTGAAACTGCCGCAGAGGCCGCGCTCGCCGGTGAGCACAACGAGGGCCACCTTCTTCACGGGGCGGCTGCGGGTCAACGGCAGGTCGATATCCTCCGTCTGGATCTCCTGGTTCATGTTGTACAGCACCTCCACCAGGGCCTCCGAGAAGGGGCGGGAAGACACCACGGCCTCCTGCGCGCGGCGGACCTTGGCGGCCGCCACCAGCTTCATGGCCTCCGTGATCTTCTGCGTGTTGCGGACGGAGTCAATGCGGCTGCGGAGCTCGCGGAGGTTGCACCGGACCACAAAGCCGCCGGAGCGGGGGGTGGAGGCAGACTGCCGGCGGGTGGAGGAGCTGGCGAGCGCCGAGGAGGACCAGGCGGTGGAGAGGTGGGAGGACGACATGGCTGCTGGTCCGCGGCGAATGGGGATCACCGGCGGCGGGGGGAGGAGGAAGTGGAAGAGTGGGGGAGGGAAGGGAGGGAAATGATGGATTTGGATGGATTGGATTTGGGTGGAGAGGTGTGCTTCGTGGGGTTTTCAAGCCAGGGTGAGTGGTCGAGGACCAGTGATGGCGAGATGGCGAGGATCATGTGGCTCGCCCGTGCTGCCTCCCTGTTGCTGCAGCTGCTGCCTCCCATTCCACGCTATATCATTTTGGCTTGTCAAAAATAACATCCAGGAAAACAAAATAATCCCTTGGCCAACTGGGATAGTGCCAAGGATATCCTTCAGTAAATATCCGATACTCTTGAGTTGAGACCACATTATTCTACAAGTTACTGAATTGTTCTTGCAAAATCCAGCATAACTACATACTCTAAAAGAGTAAAACAAGAATCTTAAGCCCTGTCTGAATTAATAAGAGTTGTAAAGGAAACAGTTTAAAACCCAAGTAGTAAAGGAGGTTCTGAGGAGTCAAAACAGACCTTTTTGGTGCTTTAATATAGTAGTAAATTCTCATGTAAAAAAATATCTCACCAATACTGGTGCACAGTTCAGCACAAACCAGGTGAGGCTGGTAATTCGTGATGGTACGATGATCAAGTTTGATGGAATGCAAACAAAAATGGAAGCTAACTGGAGTCAAGGTTCAACATCCATAGCCTTTAGCCTAATCGCTTGCAGGCTGAGGATCTTTCTTTGGTGGCTTGTAGACACTGAAGTCACCGAAATCCCGTCGTCCACTGCACCACAGAAAGTGATATAAACAAAGAAGTAAATATCTCATGGTAAAAAGTGGACAAGTAATAAAAAAAATCATAATAGACAGCAAGAATTTCCAATGATATTGCTTACTACCACAGTTGTACACTAACAATTACAGACAGCTAAGCTAATTCTACAACAACAATAACAACAAAGTATTTCAGTCCCAAACAAGTTTGGCCGATTCTAAGCACCAGAACATTCAAGCAAGTGTGCAATCAATCAAAGTGCAGAAAAGAAAAAAGTTTTGCAAACAAGTGTTCTCGCAGAAAGGGAAAAAATAGACAGCATATGAAAGGCACTTAACCTGTGCTTTATATTCCAGCCAGAAGGTAAGTAGCGGGGGTGAGCGGCTTCAACAAAGACCTGCCTCCATCTTTGGCAGAACTGGTTAATAGCTTCCTCCCCGCCGTGGGAGAGCAAAAGCTCCACAAGTTGTTTACCGTGATGCCCATGACCCAACAGGGAGATCTTCTTCTCAGCATTCTTGGAAATAGCTCGCTTAGTATTGTCACAGATGCTCGGATCCCTATCAAGATAACCATTTGGTGATGTACATTCACCATTTGATTGCTGATCAGTATCTGTCTTGAGTGTCACTGTATTATGATCCAAGGCAGAATCATCCATAAAGATTGGCAAAATTGAGCTTTCCTGGCTCAGGGTTGAACCCGTTGGTTGATTTTGACTCTCAGCTTCATCACATTCTTGGAGACCATTACTCTCAGTTTCATCACATTCTTCTGGAAATCGCTCAGGTAAGTCATGATTGTTATCTGAACCATGTCCACTGTTTTCTAAGGTGGTGACATTGCTGCTCTTTCTTATGATATTTTGGGCCTGCGTTCTAAATGAATAACCCTTTTTCTTTTCAAGACGCCTTCGCTCATGGGGACTCATGCCAACAAGCAATGCCATCTCCAGATCTTCAGGAGTCACATCCCTACCACCATAGTATGACTTCACAATCTGCATAGGGATTGACAAAGTATATATGTAGTAACCAAGAAGAAAAATCGACAACCAGCACAAAACAACCACGAAACACTCTAATTGTAACAAGAAAATCAGTAAACAACCACGAAACACTCTAATTGTAACAAGAAAATCAGTAAACTTGAACTAGTCAGTCAATAAAGGACCAGATATACTAGAATCATGTTTTCACCTGCATTAGCTCTTCGCATCTCTTAGATGGCATATTGGATCCATGTCGCAAAAGAGCCATTGCAGCAGTCCTCAGCTGCAAAGGAGAAACACCTGTTCTATTCAATGTATCTTCAGATTCAGATGAATCAGCTATTAAACTTGTATCACCCGAGTTAACTATCTTTTGCACAAAAAGAGGTATCCCAAATTCTTGTGCTACTCGCCTCTTGTACTTCTCTGCTGCTGCATGAGCAATTTCATGGCAGTCTACACAAAGAAGTACAATATCATGTGAACGATGGCTCTTTAGATGCTCTGGAAAATGCATCCTGTAGCATGATGGTATTATTCTATATCTGATATAGTGACTCTTTTCGCCACATCCAACACAAATATTCTTCTTGCTTTGAATATAAAATTCATTATCTTCATCCTCAGGACGACCTTTTGGTTCAAAAAGAAGCATGATAGATGGGGGATTATCTTCTATTAACTTTGCCAAATTTCGTTGAGTATACCTGAGGTAGAAGAGAGTAAGAGACAATCAGTTTCAATACAAAATAAAATGCCGATGGTACATGCTTATTCCCACTCAATGAGCAAATATAAGAAACGAACCATTCCAACTTTTTGCGGTCACAGTAACAAAGTAGTCTTCCATCACTAGCATAGATCTTACAATTGTGATAAACCGGGGATTTACAGGAGAACTTTTTTATGAACAATTCTCGGGAACCCTTTTTACTAGGTGCTGCTGTCAACAACTTCTCTCCCCTTGAAGTAAAGACAAATATATTTGCTTGCTTCAAACTTATCTGTGATACAAGATTATAATTATAAACTGATAATCGACACAACCCACTTGGATCTTTATATTTCTCCAGCAAACTTTTGAAGATGGCATCAGTGCTGGCCTCAAGCAGGTAGTAGAGTTCTTCAACATGAGCAATAACAATAGGCGATGGTGACGACAAGGAATGAAACGCACTTGAAGTACTTAGTTCAGCTTCTGCAATGACAGCTAATACCTCTCTCGGACTTTTTGGAACACTAACAGCAAGGGCAGCTATAGCTTGGTCTGACAGAACATATCGTAAGCTTTCATCATGCATCCGAGCCTGGATGGTCATTTGCAGGTAAGAGAAATGAAAATAGACCACAACTACAAACTGGGAATATGCAAAGGTTTTTGAGGTGATAGTGTATATAATATGCTATTATTTTAGATGTGTGATCTAGTTGGGTCCCATTAAAACAAACGCACATCAAATGGTGAAGAAATTTGGAATAAGTTGCATCTGGTAAGGGTCTCATTAAAGCAAATTTGCATCCAGGAATGGACAAAGTGGAGCAAGAGATGAGGACCGTGTGGTTCTCTCTCTTTCTGTATTTGAAAGAAAGAGATCGAGATGACAACGGTGTAGTTAACAATAACAATTTTACATAGCTCGTCGAACCCAATGAAGCACAATATACATATATTATTGTATTGTGAAAAGTAAGGCAGTTAAAAAACGACTTAGTTGTGGACAGGGACATAATATCTACTATATGAAAAATGGATAGAGTAATAAAAAATGAAATGAGATAACCTAAAACACCAACAGAGAGGATAAAAGCACTTCTGAAGAAAATATTTGTGTATTAACTGACCATTAAGTCCCTCCATGCACAGAATTTCCAAACAAGATCCTGCAGAAGATTATGAAATTAAAATATTTATTGAGATCACCTGTTGTCAAGGCAGTTATTGGAGGTACAGCAATCAAACAGAAAATACAGAAAACAAGCACCTTAACTTCACTAGACCTTTTGGAGTCAAGTCCGTGAGTTTGCAAATTCCGTGAAAGAATAGATGCTGTGGCGGAAGCTCCAGGGGGGCATTCAATATCTTTGGCATACAGTTGCATGCATATCATATTTGAGCGATGACTAGCCTCGAAGAGAAAAGTGATTTTATTGTTGGAAGAATCTGAAGCATTTGATTGAATGTTAAAGCATATCAAAGACTTGAGCATGTGACGAAGGATACCGCAACATTATCAAGGAAAAGTTAGTTCATCAGTAGAATGTCAACAGTGCACAATTACTGCCATCTACCTTCTTGCCCCGTTATTGTCACTTCTATTCTGTAACTATAGAACAGAATATGGAGAATCTACTCAAGATAATACATTCGAGTTACCAGATGAAAGGTTGGGTTAAGCTTGTCAAAAGTCAGGGTACCAACTCAAAGGCTTGGTTGGTAAGAGAACAAGAAGCTTGGTTGGTAAGAGAACAAGTATTGTGTAGCTTTAATCCATTATTCACAATGCACAAATTAGTATAAATAACAGAACGAACAACATAATAAAATGGTTTATAACAGTACAGGGACATCTATGCTTCAAACAGAAATGTAATTATGCTATATTTCAAATTTTCAATGTCATGTGTAATAAAGACTACTAACAAAGTAACAACTAACCATTGTCCAGCTTGTGATGATTTATAGGATCAAGACCACTTAGTAAAGAAACATAATTCTTTTGGAAATACTCATGGTTTCAACTTTCAACCATCAGTGGATTTGAAATTCCTGACCCAATATCAGCAGCAAGTATATCAAGAGTATCTTCCATTTGCAAAAAAAAAAAAAGTAACATAGAAAAAAAAGTAACTAAGGCGACACTGCATCCCCTGCTCAACAACCAATTGTCCTATCAGTAATGTGTATCACACAACTCTTGAGCGTGCTGAATAAGCAGGAAGTAGCATATGATACTGGAAGTAAAAAGTTAATAGGCCATACCGCAGGCTTTTGCTTGGAGTTCTGATGCCAGACATTTTGCAATGTACAACAGATAGTGAGCATCAGTACGAGCATAGTCAATCATTTCTGTTGTCAATGGACGCAATCTCCAATCTTCACGCTGGAATCTCAAATAAAGGCAGATTGTAAAAGAAAGAATGAGATATCATGCATTTGTGATAACTAAAGGTTGGAGAATCAACCAGACTGATATATAGAACGAAAAATTAGAAAAAGTTGTGCAATGGCAAGCATTCAATACCATTCAGAATGCTAATTTTGCGATGCCAAATTGCTGAGAAAGATTTAGCTGTGTTATGAGTTACAAGGGGGCTGGAAAGAACTTTAGATCACTCCACAATCAACTTCATGGATAACATAAAGCTACCTTGCCAATACAAAGCCGACAAGATAAAGTATTTGGCTTTAGGCTGATGTCCTATTGGCCAGATACAAAGCCAGAATACTTATATTCTGGGACAGAACGAGTAGGCCTTAAGAGTGCATTTGGCATTATGGAGCTTTTGAAAATAAGCTACATTTTTATTCATTTATTGATACTAATAAAAAGTATAAATGTTTGGCGAGCAATCCCCGTGGTAAACTCTGATCTTGTAGGACGGCTCTAGTTCCCTACTCTGTAGTAACTTACACTGAACATAATAATAAGGCATGATCTTGCACTGACATTTCAAACCTCTAGGCATTCTCTGTAATAAACTAAGATTTCAGAGGACTGCTCGGGTTCCCAACTTCATCGCAATTTACACTGACAACACAATAATATACTGTTTGAAGGCATTGTCTTTTGCTGAATTTTCAATCCTCTGAATGAAGTACCGACCATTCTATTCGATAAAAAAAAATAGCAGCAAACCATGGACAAAGTAGTTGGTTTTTTTTGTCAAGATGAAACAGGCACCCAAATTCGCATACCAAACTTGGGTGTGTAACCCTCAGCCAAGTTAGACTCAGTTCTGTTTCTAGTTCATTAGATATAAAGCACCAGTAAATGTTTGATTAAATACAAAACAAGCTAGCTATCTAGATGACGAGTAGTCACACAAATGCTAAATAGGTACTGAACAAACCGATGTCTAAGGTAAATTGTTAAAGAAGAGCCATCAACTTGATAATTTAAAGGCAATACTGCACAATTACTTACCTGCATTGTTTTGTCGGTGGTTACTCCACAATATAAATCTAGCAGATATGCTAATGATTTCTGTGGTTTTGACAGAACCTCACATGCCTGAAATTAAAATAGTTTTACAAGAAATTAAGGGGCAAAAAACTGCATGCATCCAAACTCAGGCAACTGAGAAATGGTCTAATGATGAAAAGGGCATCTAATACAACACTGGTTAACATCAAGGAGTGAGATGGCAAGAAACAAACATGTTAAAAAAATTAAGTCCCAAACACTTACAAGTAGAACTAAGTCATGCAACTATGCAACTGTAGGGGCAGGCGGGCGGGGAAGGGGGGAGGGCATCATTAAAAGTTTAATAAACAATATTTATCGATAAATGAGACAGGATTTTGTTTTATTCTGGTTCTTACCTTGGCAGTGTCAAACATATTCACAACATAAATATGAAAATCCCTCTGAAGCCAAAGGACATCATTGTCAGCTCCATGGAAGACCTGTAGCATAAAAAGGCAAAAAGTAAATGATTGTGTGTACCTACAGAAAAGGCAACATGAATGACCTATCAAGGCAAG
This sequence comes from Eleusine indica, assembly GCA_030378355.1. Classification (NCBI taxonomy): domain Eukaryota; kingdom Viridiplantae; phylum Streptophyta; class Magnoliopsida; order Poales; family Poaceae; genus Eleusine; species Eleusine indica. The sequence goes on from CM059500.1 coordinate 37,383,290, forward strand.
CAAAGAACAACAGTTTTTGGTGAGCATTAACATCTGAATATCTGATTAAAGTTTTGTGGGAGTATAAACAATAAGATTCAACTGTCACATGTGCACAGTGAGCAAGATTGGCTACAAAGATAATTAAGCATAAGGATTAAGGGGAAACTTGAGATTCCAAAGGCAGAAATGCAATCATACATAAACATGCAGGATAGATGGCCTAAAAACTGGAATCATACCCAGCATCTGACAAACATATGGTTCACCGCAGAGGACTCAATAATGAAACTTTTTGTTTAACCTTAAGGCAAATCTCCATTCCCGATCAGGAAAGCTATTGCCTTGGCGGTGGATACAACAGAGCACCTCATGCATATCAGGCGCATGACATCAGAGCATGTCCCGCAACAGAATCATCACAAGTGGTTCTGACCAGATCCTGGGGTTCTGTAAGTGAATTCTGATGCTGCTTTCAAGCCTGAGGTGAACCAAGGTGCAGCTGGCACAGTAGTACGAGATGCAAATAGAAATTTCATAAGGGGTTCTGCCCGGTGGCTTCCAATAGTCAGTCTGCTCTCATAGCAGAGGCTGAGGCGTGTAGAGCAGGCCTGCACCTACTCACGAAAGAAGCGGGAGCCAACGTTGTATTGGAGACAGACTCAAAAGTGCTAGTTGAGCTATGGAAAGAGAGAGATCAGGATAGGTCAGAAATTGCAACCATCCTTGCGGACATTCAAGAGCTGAGCTCCAATTTCTCTTCCTTCAGTTTAGCATATGTAAACCGCAATGCAAATTGGGCTGCACACTTATGTGCTCAGTATGCATCACGGCATAGGGATATGTTCTTATGGACTACCCCTGCTCCTTGTTGCAATGTTTGCAACGCGATTGTAATCCCTATGACTAATGAAGAGAAGAGCTCTTGATCCCACCCCCTCCAACCCCCCCCCCCCTCCCCCCCAAAAAAAAAACCACATGCGGGCTGTAGAGGTATTTTAACTTAGATAATATGAAATACGGATTATAGTTTCAAACTATCATTCAAAGATGTTAAATGTAGCTTCTTCATGAGTTCATTGTTCAATACCAAAAAAAAAGTATCAAACAAGTACTTGGGGTGGTAGATAATGTGACATACTGACATGGGAATAACAAATGTGTTGCCATTACAATGTCTTACAACTTATTTTTCTAATGCATGACCCAGGTAAACATGAACAAAGAACTCATGCCCACATGGCATTATCGTCGCTTGTACTATTTTAGCACTCAACAAGTCAGTTTATACAAGTCATATAAAGAGTTAAATACAATGAGTAAACGACTAGCTCAATCAAAATAACAAATACAATGCTACAAAATGAAAATAAATGGTTGTCAAATGAAATTTGTTGTAAAAGTATATCACCTTACAGATTGAAGGATCAGCAAAAACAGGTCGTAAAATGCCCATTGTGTCATGTAATGCAATTGTGTCTATCAAATAATCTTCCTTCTGTGTAGATATCTATAATAGAGTAGTTCCATATCAATTCCTAACAAACAAATAAATAGAAGACTGTCAAGGGTGCAACCACCTAGCATACCTGCATTAGTGCAGTATATCCCAGGAAAGACCGAATGCTATGTTGCTCTGTATCCACAGCAAAAGCTTTTTCCTCACTCAACAATCTTGCCAGTTGTTCTAATTGAACTTCAGTATCTACCCAATGATACGAAGTACTCATTTCTGGGCATTGTTCACCCAGCATAAAACTATGAAAACCAGGGGGGGTATTGAGCAAAGAAGTGATTTCCTCCTCAAATGGATGAACTTTTTGTGAAGACTCTGTAATAATAACAAAGGACTATAAGAAAGTATTAAAAGAATGTATCATTATACATCCATTGGAGTCATTCTCCAGGTTATAGTCACTAAGAATGCTCGACTGCAATTGTAGATACCTCCAAACTTGGCACGAGGCTATTTATCATCCTCTTAACTTAATTAACAATAATATCTTGAGTTCTTGGAGTAAATAGGACAGCATTGAAGCACAAAATACTCAAAACATTTGAGCAGCTAAGATTTTAAGGAGCCTAGACCATGAAAAGAATGCTACTCCCTCCAGTTGCTTGAACATGACGTTCCAAGAGCTGGTCGTTTCAAATTAAGTTGGCTGTGCAAACATCATGCTCAAGCAACTGGAGGTTGTATTTCACATGAAACCAATATGGCTCTGACGTCTTGTGTGAAGAAAGAAAGAAAAAAAGCAGAAGTAGGGCAGCATGGAGCGGCATTTTACATTATTGCTTAAGCACTGGCGAAGCTTCCTTATGGCCATTAGGGCCATGGCTCCCCCTGCCAAACCAAAAATTCCATTAACTAAACAGTAAATAGCTGCTTTTTAGTGAGGTTTTAGGCACAATTAGCATGACCGGCCCCCCCTGCCCATCTCTTCAAGCTTCGCCACTGTGCTTAAGTAATGACTGGACCAAGTGCAAGCAACAAGGATTTCATCACCCTGAATGGCACTTGAATCTTATACTTCAGCAATCCAGAGTTCCATACCAAAATCCATACTCGAATACGGTTCGACCAAAGTTACGCTCGGTTAGTGTTCGACCAAAGTTCCGGGAGAATAGGGAAATCGCTTCCCCGGTGAATCACATGGCTCGACCTTATACGCCAGACGTTCTAGAGACCTCCTAGAGCAAGCATACAAATACTGGCACGAGTGAGGAATGCCGAGACCAGAAACAAACAGGATCAGCAGCGCGCACCTTCGGGGAGCGTCGGGGTCGCCTCGCCGCCCGCGCCACCCGGCTGACCACCCTGGCGGCGCAGGTGCTTGAAGGCAGAGTAGGAGTTATCCGCGAGCACGCGCTTGAACCGGCCCTGCGGCTTCTCCTCCTCGCAAGCGCGGCGGGGGCGCCCGCGCCGCCACCCGAGATGGCGCGGCGAGGTGGGCGCCCGGTTCCGGCGGCGCCTGCGATGGAGCAGCACAGCCACAGCCGCGAGCACCGCGACGCACGTGGCCGCCACGGCGGCGCGCGTCCTGAGGGCGCCAGCGCTGGGCATGTTGCGATTTGCGAAATGCGAAGCAAGGTGGGCGCCGGCGCGACGGGACGGGGACGGCCGGACGATAAAGGGAGAAATGTGAAGAGAGTGGGTCGGTTCGGCTCGATTTTGACCGTTCTGGGAGCGCAAAGGGTTCGGTCTTTGTCGGGGCCGCCGGTCCGGATGTGGTGACCATGGTTGAAATAACCGGCCCGGTTAACCCGGTTAACTGGAAAATCGGTCCGGACCAGTTATCCCGATCGGTCGGTTAACCCCCGGTTATAATTTAAAATTTTTAAAATTCAAAAAAATTTGAATCAACTGAAACCGATATAACTGACTGCTTAACCAAAAAACCGACCAATTAACCGATAAAACCGTACAAAAACCGATATCTTTGAATTTAAAAATATATATTCGAAATATATCATCAAAACCGATCTAACCGACCGGTTAACCGAAATAACCAGTCTATTAACCGGACGCGACCGTTCGTCAACAAAAACGGATTTCTCATGGCTAACCGGCCGGTTACACCGGTTAACCGGTTAACCAGACTCGGCCGGTTACACCGGTCCAAACGGTTATTGTGACCTTGGTGGTGACTCGAGCTTGAAGTTGAACTGGAACGTTTTGATGCGGAGATTCGAGTGATAAACTGAAAAGTTTAAAAGAATTCTGGACCAACGACAATTGTGATTTAAATCTTTTGCAGAACTTTAAAACTCCACAATAAAAGAGTGATAGTACTTATTATTGTCCATCCGTATCACTCGTTATTTTATAAAAAAAAAATCGTATCACTTGCTCCACATTTCATAGGATTACACTTTTCAGATCTCTAAAGCGTCTTTGACATAAGCAACGGTAACCAACACAGTTCATACGATGAAAGTGTTGTTGCGCAAAATATGTTTGTAGTTTTACAGTGTGATGAATTGTCACGAAAATATACTTTGTGCAACGGATAATTTTTATTTAGCTAACAGCAAATGTATAATTGTTAGTTGTTAGCTAACTAAAAAATAGTTAGGTGTTTCAAACCACTAGAGAGAAAATTTTAACCATCTCTTACGACTCACAATTCATATTTTTAAAATTAAATTTTAGGCATACACCTTCCATCAATTTCAAATATTTACTCCCTTTGTCCCATCTAAGTTGTCATATTTGACTCATATTTAGGAACTCGTATTCTTGAAGTATTTTCACATAGTGACACCATAGCCCACGAAACAAGTTGACTTGGATAGATTTACAAGTATTTAGCAAGAAATATATGTCTATCACTTTGCAAATTGAAATGCCTAATAAGCAAATAGCTTTAGCAAATAGACACAAATCAAATAAAATATATGAGGGATTAAAAGCATTTCTTATGGAGCATAGGGACTCTTGGTGCATGCTACTTTTCATTTTTTTTATCGGGATTTGCAAGAACGTATGGCCTGCCATCACTGCGAGCGTTTGTGACGTATATTGTCTACAGTAAACAATGATCCTGCCGTGGAAGTATATATACATTGCACTTCATTTTCCATCAACATGAGAGTGTGTTGACGTACATTGTATAACCATATCATAAGAGTGGGCCAATTAACCTCTTTATTACAGAAAAAAGCTGCATATATTTGTTGTCTGAATTAGACCGTAAGATAGGCCAGCTAAATAGATAATGGAAAATGCATTCCTTAAAAGGAGTGATTATAAAAAGACCCTCATTAGTTGAAGCCAACTTTATAAGTTAGTGTTGTTTTCCTTTGCATCCTTAGACTGACTCCGACAGGATAGGCAAATTCATTTTTGCATGTCCATTTGACATTTTACATTGCAAAATCTTTTTCCAATAGTTGAGGCAAAAGCACCAGGCACTTTGCCTTCAAGGAGAGAGGAGATGTAAAAATGCATTTCGTCTTCTCCTTGAATGCATTTGGCGAGCGGTGGCAGGCGAGCATGACGAAGGAGAGTTGGGGCTCGTTGTTATGTTGGAGTTTGATGACGGTATCGATGGAGCTTAACGTGACGACGCGAACCATGACGGCGTGCGTGCCGGAGGTAGGAGAGAGCAAAATGCAACATATGTTGGAGACTTGACCAAATGCATGCTTCTCTGGTTCTATACAAATAGGACATTTTTTCGTTTGTCTCTAAAAAATGGCTCTTATTGTTAGAGTCATCCTTAAAACCCGAGTTCAGGATTGGCAGATCTAGCTTCTTCACATCGAGTCCCATATGAAAGTATCTCAAAGTTTATTATTGTCGATGTTTCATATCACCGACGAGTAAATTTATCGATGATTGCGCGTTTAGGCCCAGATAGTTCATAAGAGGTGAACACAAATGAGTTATACTAGTCCGGGGAACCCCTACGTCCACTTTGGAATGGACTGTTTGTGTTACTTGCGAGGGGGTTGTATAGGAAAGGTACAACAATGACGAGAGAGATACGAGCTTCAAGTCTCTATGCGAGCGAGAGTGTATGTGTGAATATGAGTTTTTCCAAGTGTTGAATCGTGTTCCGAGAAAGAAGAGGGTCTCCCCGTTTATACATTGAGGGGTTGGGCTTATTTACACAGAGAGAGAGAGAGAGAGAGTTCTCGGTGGTGTGGTTTTTGGTCGTCGTGGGTCCCTTAAGTCTTGGAATCCCGTTGCTGCCGTGCTGAGTCGTGGCATGCTCCTCAGTTCCCGTCGATTGATCAGGTGTGATCGCCACTATGGACGTCGTCACAGGCATGTCATGCTTGTGTCGCTGATCCGAGCGGGGGTTGACCCTAACTCGGGGTGTTGCGTCGCATCGTTTAGCGTTTATCGGGTCATCGATGCAGTCAATTATGGCGGACGAGCCGAGGTTGCCCTTCCATTATTCCTGCGTGGCATAGCGCTGCCATGCTCCGTCCCTGTAATGTCTCACGTTGAAAGTCTGCTTACCGTCCTAGCTCACCTATGGGGCGGGCTCGCTCATTCACACATAGCATCCTACTTATGATTTTGTCTTCACTTAATATAAAAGGGTTAACCCGAAGGTGCTATGGTTAGAACAACGAGAATTATATGTTGACTCTCACTCAGCTAAACTTGCAATATAGGACTAAACTCATAACTTCACTTCACTACAGGGTCTCTTGGACCAAAACTACTACTACTACAGGCTGCTAACGGGCTGGACTGTTACAGTCCCATCCAAGTTGTGTGAACCACTGACAGGAGTGAGTGGCACAACGTGGAAAGCCAGTGATTGAAAGTGCATCTAGTCCCCTAGTAGGTTTTGATGTTTGAATGATAATGTGATTAAAAGTTTAATGATTCTTTCTAAGTGCATAAGCAGGTTTGAGATCTTGGATGTATACTCTATGACTGAAATGAATATGTTTGAGATTGTATATTGATTCAAAATGTGAGACATGAAAGTTCATGATATGATTTGGTCTCACAAGACAAGGCTCGTACATAATCAAAGTATGATAAAGTACAAAATAATGACATGATGAATGGATACTCATGAGCAACTTGATCATCAATACAATAAAGTTTCACAAACAATCAAGTCCATGCATGAAAGACATAGATGGATCAAGTGCAAGTTGATTACAAGATGAAAGAATAACTACAAGTAATTTGATCAATAATATAAAAAAGATCTTCCAATAAAGGCTTAATGACAATACAAAAGGTGTATGTAACTTGAGTTAGCTCAGTGGTGAAGAATTATGCACGACCGAGTCACGATGAACCATGCAAAGGAGAAGGGCAAGCAAGGTTTAGTCCAAGGGACCAGAGCAGTGGTGAAGGGCAGGTGAAGCTCAATCTCGATGTACCAAGTAACAAGAGTCATGTACTTTGAAGTATCAATATGTTAAAGATCTTAAGTGACTTGTGAGTACAAGGGAAAGTTGATCATAAGGATTCAAATACTTCAAGTCACGAGCTCTAGGTGATGACGCTTTAAAGAAGAATACATGTGACAGTTCCTTATGAAGTTAAGTGGTAAGAATCATAATTATGCAAGCTCAAGTTGAAGAAAGTTTCTTTTATATTTAATCTTGAGTTTGGGCATGCCGCTCTATCAAGAGGGATGTCACATGGGTGCTTGTAAAGTCTTAATGCTCAACAAAATCCCAAGTGAGATGAGAGAAACACACTAGCCACAAAAAGCCCAAAAAGAACCAACTCAGTTTGAGCCAAATAGAGATGATGGAAATTCTGTCACCTCTGTGACGGAAGTTCCGTCACTGAAAACCTGTCATAACATGTGAGACCCTTGGAAATGGCCATACAAAAATACACCTTATAAAAAAAACCATTTTTATTCAATTTCAAAGAAAACTCGTTTTCTAAATAGAAAGGAAGAATAAAATATAATTAGACATATAGCCAAATGTTCTTCTAAAATTCTAGAAATGAGAAGTTTCAAGTGCTTGCTCCTCCTTCACTTCTTAGAGTTTAATTGCCTGATTTGAATTGATTTGAGGTTTGATTGGATTTGGATTTGTTTTGAGAAAACCAAAAAAGAAATAAAAGAAGACAAAACCCTTAAGCAGGTCGCCTCCCTCCTTCTCCCTCCCTCGGCCCGCCTTTTCCCCCCTTCCCGCCTCCCGCTCGGGTCAGCTCCCGCCTTCCCCCTCACGCACTCATGGTCCACTCGGCCCAACCCTCGTCTTCCCGCGCTCGCCCCCTTTCTTCCTCCTCGCGACGCCGTCACCGACGTCCCGTGCCACGCCACGCCGTCAGCACCGACACCGCTTCCACAAACCTGAGGACGAACCCCCCACCAGCCTTCACTCCGCCTCGGCCCCGCGAGTCGACCCAGTGCGGCTGCCCTCTCGCCACTTTAAACCGCATCGCGACGCCGCCGCACTAGAGCCAACGCGACGCCCCCCTGCTCAGAGGAAAAGCACAACACCATGACACCGACCACTCGCCGCCCATCGCGATGCTGCCAGGGTCGAGTCTCGTCTCGCCTGAGCGCGCCGCAACGAACATAGCTCCGACTAGACCTCACCGCCGTCATCGTCTAGTAATTCACCGCACGCGCAATGATGCCTTCTCATCACCTTTTTCTCCACCTCTGCGCGAGCCGTCATGTCGAGCAGTGCCAAGCCGGAGTAAAGCCACTAGCTGCCGGAGAAATGTGATCCATGCCCCTGCGTCGTTTCCCTCCTCCTTGATCTATAAATAGGCCCTCCACCCTCTCCTAACACCTCACCGCAGCCCCCCACCACCGAAGGCAAGTGATAGCCACCTTCCATTCTCCTCTCTCCCTAACCTCGGCATACCGAGCCATTAGTGAGCCCTAGGTCTTCCTTCGCTTCACGATCACCCCTAGTGAACGCGGCTCACTCCCCTCCGCCGCTTAGACCTAACTCCATCGAGCTTCGACCACAGTAGAGAATAGCGGCGAGCGGCAACGCTGCTAGCCATGGCACCGCCGTCGCCCTCCTCTCCGGCCACCGCGCGCAGTCACACCCTCACCCACAACCACTCATTGCGGAGCCGACGGCCAGGATTAGAACGTAGGATAACCTTTCACGAATTAAACCAGAACCGCTCATCGCGTGATCGACGGTCGTGGACCGATTTGTGTAATCGGTCCACCGTAGACCCGTAGACCGCGCCCTGACCCTCGGTCCACCACTCCCATAGACCTATTTCATAGATTTTCCTATATAAAAATAATTTCAAAAATCCCAGAAAAGCCAGAATTCTGTAGTTTTACAAGTAGCCCCCTAAGTTTTATTTTAATCCTGTTTTAATCCAACATTTTTATAGAAAAGTACCTCAACTTTTCTATAATTATGTTTTAGTCCCTGACTTTTTACAACCGAGGCCCTAAAGACTTTATAATTTCAAATAGGTCCCTGAAACTTTCGCAAGCTCTAATTTTCAAACCATAACTCCGATTTAAGCGATTCTTGCGCTGCTAGAATCGTTGTCTCGAATCCTAACCCATGAAGCCCACCTTATCGCCCCTTAACTTCTGTTTTCTTTTCCTTTGATTATGTGTTATTTTATGTTCCGATAGCTTACGCGTAGCTCGCGTTTCGCAGACGAAGAGAACCAGGAGCAAGAGACCGAGGACCCGGACTACGAGGAAGACTTCGAGGACGCGTTAGGAGGCAAGCTCTATCTATCCCTTGATCATGACTGCTCCTACTATTTTAAAAATACGCCCAACTAGAGCCTACTTCTTATAAACATTATTTTCTTGTCACTTTATGATTGCTTAGTTCAAACCCACTTGTGTGAAAGCTAGCATTCGTACCGCCTATATAAGGTAGGGATGTTAGATTCTTGTTTGACCGCAATTGATATCCCCATGCCTTGATAAACTTAGGAAGTTATTATTAGCCCCGCTAATAATAACACTACCTTGCTAGCATACGCTTAGTACCTGTGACGCTTGTCACCGGGGGGGGGGGGGTGATAAATGAACATGTTATGGTGAAGTGCATGGGATAGTGTGGCTGCGGATGAGACTCCTAGTACTGGTGCAGAGTACTCGGTGATGGTGTCTCCGATGTAGGTCCACCTGTCATGGACGAGTGCTTGCCCTGCCAACTAGGAAATGACTAGCTAAGACCTCAACTTGGTGGTTTTTCAGTACGACCACAGAACCTGTATGGGCAGGACTAACGCGAATTCTGGGTAATGCAGCAAGGAAGTATCACCCGGCGAAGTAGAAACGGACTGAGGGATCAGAGCAGTGATGTGATGATAAGTCTAGTACTTGGCAAAAATTGTTGGTTGTGTGCCTTTGTTGTGATGGAATCCTTGAGCTTCATGGTGGACTTGTGGGCGTGCCTGGGTGAAGTGGAAGCGCTATGTGATCCGTAGCTAAGAGCACATAGCCTGTGTGTATAACGTACTAAGCTCTGCAGAGTTAACCCTAAATCATTCGGATGTCCGTTGTCACTGGTCATGGCACACCAATCATTAGGTTCTTAGAAATTCCTTGACATGTGAGTGGGTGTAGTGAAACCCATGTTTTGGTAAAGAGGTGGCATGAGATGTCAGAGTCGTTATGATCATGCGTCAGAAGGCTCAGCTAAAAATGGGAACTGTTGGGATCGATTGAATCTCCCTCAGGTCCAACCAACCAAAAGTTATAAAACAGCTTCCCCTCTCGAAAAACCCCATTGGTCCCCTAAGTGTACCCTTGTATCCGTGCTATTTCACAAAACTCTAAGACCTAGCCTTATTCTTTGACTACTTCCCAAATGCATATATTACCCCCTTGCTAGAGGTAGAGCTTGTGGAGTACCTTATATACTCACTCTTGCCTTTAACTAAATTCCCTAGAAAACGAAGACGAGGATGAAGCACACGAGGAGTTTGACGAGTAGGTTGCGTTCTATGCTCGAGTTGCCTGTTCCCAGAAGCTTGCTTGTAATTTTCTTTTAGCGCAGGCATGTCCTCCCCTTTGGTTTGTAACTTAAGACTTGTATGACTCTTTTATCCCTACGTGAACCTAAATAAAGATCGTTGTATCACTTTATATGTGTGTACCAACTACTGATCTAGAGATTGGTACGGACATAACAGCCAAACTGAGAGTGACAGAAGTTCCGTCACCTTGTGATGAAAGTTCCGTCACAGCCTTCTCTAGTGACCTACCAACCAGAGCATCACTAAAGTTCCGTCATGCTTATGATAGAAGTTCTGTCATGCTCTGTCATAGTGGAATCCTAGGTCGCGCAATGGCTCTTTTTTAAATGACAGAAGTTCCGTGGGTTTTTAAGGCTCCTCTATAAATAGCTCATCTCTCACCTCCTTCAAGGGCTGCTGACTTCCTCCACGAAATGTCATTCCCAAAGCCCTCCAGAACTCTCTCCAACTCGTTTTTGTGAGGACTGATCTCTTTGTGAGAGTTGGATTCAGAGAGAATCTCTTTATGAGAGAAATTGAGCACTTGAGCATTGTTTCGAAGCAAGCATCCATGAGGCATTTGTTACTCTTGGAATTGAAGATTCCTAGACGGCTAGGCGTCGTCTTAGAGCTCCCAAACTTTTGGTGAGTCTTAGGAAAGTTTGTAAAGGTTGGCTTCGCGTCTGCAAGGGAAGAAGCAAGCTTAGTGAAGAACCGGGCTGGATCTTGGTGATTGCTTGGTCATCCAAGCTTGATCTTGGTGATTGCTTGGAGAGGTACAAAGGTTGAAAGAGACCTGGTCCTTGGTAGAACCCTCAATGGAGAGGTAGACAACTTGGTTGCAAGTTAATTGAACTCCAGTAAATAAATTCTTGTGTGCTCCCTTCTTCTTCTTCTTGTTTAAGTTCTAGCTTGCTTTAATTTTCAATAGGTTGCATGAGTAGTAGTTCTTGTTTTCCTAAGTGGATAAACCTGCTCTTTCTTGTGTGCAATCTTTGGAAGCTTTTCGTTGTTCTAGAACTTCTTTAGGAGCTATTTATTTATTCTCTACATATTATGCTCGATCTACTTGTGTGTTGTGTTGCTTGCTATCTCTTATAGGAACTAAGCTCTACACGACAACAACAACCCTTCACTTCAAGTAGCTTCTTTGTACTTCTTAGATTTCCACATTTCTTTATGTTCTTCACCTCATAACGAGGAACTTCTGTTGTAGGACAGAACTTTCGTCACCACGGAAGTTCCGTTAGCATTGACGGAAGTTCCGTCGTATTCTGTTTAATCTGTAATTAAGTTTAATTTCAGGTCAATTTTTTTAGATTGCCTATTCACCCCCCCCTCTAGGCAACTTTCAGTGATATTGTGCGCATGCCATGGTTATACTAGCAGAGTAAGCGTTCTTATCCTCTTGATCGCTCGACCCCAGTCGCGAGGGTCGAGCGAGTTGAGGTTCTCTCAACCCCTCTTGCGGGGTCGAGCGGGGTGAGGCGTGCTCGTCCCCAACCGCGGGGGTCGAGCGAGGCATGGTTCGCTCATCCCCCTTTGTGGGGGGTCGAGCGGAGCGAGATGGACTCGGACCCACTGACATAGGGTCAGTTAGGACATGGCTCACTCAATCCTACTGTTAGAGCACTAAAACTTGCGCTTCTTCGGGCGTTTAACCACCCCACACATTACAACAATAGAGCACTATAGCGGCGGGCAGAAATGCACTATGGCGGCAGATCACCCCACCTGTCGTTGTGCTTTCGTAGCTAAAAAGAATAGTTTGTTATGACGAGTCTTTGTTGAAAGAGACAATCCGCCGCTAAAACCTATTGTAATGACGGGTGATGATGTCACCCGCCGCAACCAATTTACTAGAAAAACAAAAAAAAATTATGCCACCGCTCGTCAGGACCCGACCATGTCACGTGCCACCGCCCGTTGGGACCCGTCCGCGTTGTCGACGCCATGGCCGGACCTGCGCGCGCCCAAGCTGGATCCGGCTACGCTGAAGCCGGATCTGGTCGCGCCTAGGCCGGATCCGTGCCGGGGAGAGGCCGCCGTCTGGGAAGGGAGTCTCCAGGGAGGTGCACCGCCGGAGCCCGCGGGAGGAGAAGGGAAGCTGCCATAGGGAGGACGGGAAGGTGTTGCCACCAAGGAGGGAGTCGGGGAGGAGCCGACGGCCGCCCAGGCCCTCACGAGCACACCTCCACGCCGGTGGGCCTCCACTTGCCGACGGCCATGAGGCCACCCACTCTTGCACCCACGAGGGAGTCGAGAGGCTTTTTTTTAATGAGAGAGAGAGAATGGTAGAGGGAGGAAGCTACGAAAGCTACTGGAGGAGAGATTAAAGGAGAAAGCACATAATTTGTGTGTATCTCTCTAATTGGTGGAAGGAGGAAGTTATGGATTAGTGACATGGTGGAAGGATTTTTAGCGATGGTTTACTTTGTTGTACGTTATTAAAAATTAATTTTTAACAATGATTTACTTTGTTGTCTGTCGCTAAAAATTAATTTTTAACAACGGCTTACTATGTTGTTCACCACTAAAAATTGAATCTATTTTCAACGACGGTTTATTTTATGAACTGTCTTTAAAAATTAATATTTAGCGACGGTTGACTTTTTGACCGCCACTAAAAATAAGATCCTCTTCGTAGCGGCGGTCTATAATAAAACCATCGCTACAAATATTTTTACTACACAGCTATAATGTCTTTTTGTTGTAGTGTCATGTCATGACTGACATGCATCCCCAATAATTATCGACATGATAAAAATCTAGGGCAACTCAATAATACTATTGGTGTTCTTGGATTCCGTCTCAAGCAAAAATGTGTGTTTACATATAGTTGGTGACTTAAAAAAACACATATAGTTGGTGACTTAAAAAAAAAGTAAAGCATTTTTTATTACTACTATGAGTCATACGGGTTCAACAACCAGTACCAGAGCCGAATGGTAAACAAAATTGATTTTCTTATAAATCGGACGCGTTCAACTCGGTTTGGTGCTGTTTTTATCCTTTTTTTTTTTAAACTCGACTGATTTTTATACATTGGCTCTTTTCATCCAAAGAAAAAAAAAATCAAAATACACCCAATTTAGTTCGTGTCTTTTTTTAATAATCAGTTTTAATCTATTATTTTTTTTAAAAAATCTATTCGAAACTAAAATTGCAGGATCTAAACGTTTTTAATATGCCAATCAGTTTGGCGTATTTCATGTATAAAACATGTCATATTAATTGGCGTGATTGGGTCCTCGTCAGCGTCGATTGCTATGTCAGATCCGAATGAGGACTGAGATTGATCACAAATACGCCAATCTGTTTGGCATGTCTTATGCATAAACACGTCATACTGAGATTGACGTGTTTGGGACTTAAGCCCTGTTTGGATCTCTCCTAGTTTTTAAGAAACTGGTTTATAAACCAGTTTCTTAAAAACTGGTTTATAAAAAAAATATATGGAGTGTTTGGATCCTAGTTTTTAAAAGTTAGTTTCTTAAAAATTAGCATTAGGTGATCTAACTCAGATTATGTGTTTCTTAAAAACTTATAAATTAGTTTTTAAAAATTGATAAAAAAACTGGCCTGTTTGGAGAACCTCCAGTTTCTAAAATCTGGTTTATTAAAAACTGGAGGTATCCAAAGAGGGCCTTAATCTCCTTCTTACGATCTAGACGTGGACGGAGCTTAATTAAGACATGTCAATCTTGACGTGATTAATAAAAAAGACACATCAAATGGTTTTGCGTGTCTCAATAAAATTAAATAGTAGACATGTCACTTTCATGCTCACATAAGAGAATAAAGTGACATATTTTTTTATTAAAATATTATAAATCCTTCATATAATATTTGTTTTTTATTCTACTTTCAACGTTGTGTTTTATATGACGATAAAAACAAAATTAGATCTCACTTGTATATATTTCAGGAAAAAAATTTCTACAAAAATATTTAGATTTGTTTTTATTAAAATATATACAAATGAGATCTAATTTTATTCGTATTATCACATAGAACACAATGATAAAAGAGAAATAAAAAATAAATACTATATAAAAAATTTATAATTTTTTTTTACAAATTATGTCACTTTATTCGTTTATGTCAGCATAAAAATGACATGTTTACTATTTGGTTTATTGAGACACGCTAAACTATTTGATGTGTCTTCTTTATTAATCACGTTAAATGAATTAACATGTATTAATTAAGCTCAGTCTACGTCTGGATCGTTCGAAAGGGATTAAGTCCCAAATATATCAAACAGTATGACGTGTTTTATGCATAGGACATGGCAAACAGATTGACGTGTTTACGACCAACCGTAATTTTGGTTCGGATCCGACGTGGCGGTCGATGCTGACGTGGACCCAATCACGTCAATTAGTATGATGTGTTTCAGACACAAAACACACCGGAGTGATTGTGTGTTAAAACCTTCTAGATCCTGTAATTTTAATTTTGGTACATTTTTTCTGAAATTATAGATTAAAAATAATTATTTTAAATAAAAAATTTGTTTACTTTTGATTGCATTGTCACCCTGCTGCCTGCTCCTGGTCTTTGAATACCTACCCACCGACACCGACGCCACTGGTCTAGTGCACCGCGTCTACAGATCCCCGATCCCGGCGCAACCGCCAGCGTGCAATTTTAGTTTCGGTAGACTTTTTCTGCAATTCTAGATCCTGTCCGATTGGCGCTTGTGCCCGTCTCAGCCGAAGAGTAGCCGCTACGTTTCAAAAAAAAAAAAAAAGAGAGTAGCCGCTACTCCACCAAATCTCTTATTAGCCCTTCCGCCCGGCCGCCGCCACTACACCCTAGCTCCTGGCTTGCGCCGTCCCTCCTCCCCGACCCCGGAGCAGAGCGGCGTGACTAGCACCGAATCCGTCATGTCGACCGGCAAGGGTGGCGGAGGTGCGCCGTGTTCTTCATGCGCTGTAGGATTGCCGTGGTTTGGATTTGAGTTGACTTACTGTGGGTTGAAGGGAAGAAGAAGAAGGAGGTGAAGAAGGAGACCAAGCTGGGAATGGCGTACAAGAAGGATGAAAACTTCGGGGAGTGGTTCTCTGAGGTGCGTGTCGTCTTATGAGCTGTTCTAGCGAGGTTTAGTTAGGCTTTTTTATTTTGTAGATTCGGGTGAATTTTGGGTTTAATGTTGTCGCGCCGGGGTGTTCTGCTATGTTGGGTTTTGTAATTCGGACCTGCTCGTGCATGATAAGTTATGATTTGTAAGACTGGGTATGATTTATTTTATTATGTATGAATTTCGGTGTTGCAGTTGCTTCCGAATTTGCTCGTTAGGGAACATGTAGGGCTGCTTTTGTTTGCAATGCTTGTGCTACTGCTGTCGCTGTTTAAATACTCCGCTCAGTTGTTCAGTATGTGCATATGTAGTTGATAAAAAACAGAATGAGACAACTTCAAAGATTTAGCCGTGTATTGTGTTAGCTCTAACTTATTTCTATATTTGAGGCTTAGTTTTGTGCTTGGGCTTACAAGAATCACTTATTTCTTATATATATATCTTGGATATATAAGCTAAGCTAAAAGAATCTTCACAAAGTAATACTTGATAACTAGTAAAGATTCCCTAACTTACTTGTTTCCTGGTTGAAGCTTAGTACAAGTGGAAATTTGCAGTATTCCTGGTGCAGCGATGCTATTAGTCGCCATATGCAACCTGTTCATTGTTTGAGAAAAAACATACTTGTAGGGTGTAATACATGCTATTGAATGATTAATTGCTATTTGATCATGTTTTTTTAGAAGTAGATGAATAGACGATACACTTTGTTGTATCTAACATGCTAACTGGATGCTCTGTTGTTTGTTCGTTCATTTCTTCAGGTTGTTGTGAACAGTGAAATGATTGAGTACTATGACATCTCTGGTTGTTATATCCTCAGACCATGGGCTATGGAAATTTATGAATTGCTGAAAGTAAGTGCTTCTCTATAGCAGATAAATTCAACTACTGAAGATCTAATTGACGGATCATCAATGTTTCCTTTCTCTAATATCTCTGATAGAATAGCCAAAGCCACTTCATGTTTCTAAAAACTGAATGCTTGTATCTTTCCTTGTTTTTCTTTGAGCTAGTCCATCATGGAACCTTAAACAGTCAGAATGTAGCTCTCAACCTGCAACCGTTAACTGTCTACAACACAATCCATAACTACCAAACCAGGTCAAATGGTCCTATTGTTTTAGTGAATGCGAAAGTATTCATTGGACATGGCATGGCGTGCCTATGTGCATCATAATTATGAATGCAAAAGTATATTAATTTATTACATGAGTGCCACTTGTCAGACTATTTTTTACCTGTCTTTCATACACATTATGATGTGTGGACCCACTTATTTTCATTGTTTACCTTCTTTTTTAGTTGCATCCATTATCAGACCCCATGCAGTGCGGGAGCCTACGGCACTGGGGTATGCCTTATCCATTATCAGATGACTGGGATGCCAAATCTGTATATGCTACCTAATAGAATTCCATGTCAGTTAAAACTGCTCCCATGTTGTACTAGTATCGTGAGATTACATTCTAGAGTTGTGCGCTTTGAAAATTGAATTGTGGCTGTAGGACAATGGACTTTTCTTCTGGCATATTTGAAACTTGCAGCATTCATAATTTTATGTTGAAGTCATGCTTCGAGAAGTTGTTTTCATTTTTATTTCATCATTACACATGTTTTAATTTTCTTCATAAACTGTTTCTGTCTCATTTGGAAATTGCTTTCTGCATCTGATTTTCGGTTGATATTTTCTCTAGAACAAAACTTCTGTCCCTGAGTTTCAGTACTTTATGAACGTAGTTACATTATAGTAATCTTATTCCTTTTTTTATATATTTGGTGCAGGAATTCTTTGACGCAGAACTAAAAAAGATGAAGGTGAAACCATATTATTTCCCTTTGTTTGTTACTGAGAATGTTCTACAGAAGGAGAAGGACCACATTGAGGGTTTTGCACCTGAGGTGCCTTTCACTCTTGTTCTTTACATCTCAATTATTTTCTCCCAAGTTTAGTTCTTTAAGCCTGCCCAACAACTGGAGTTACTTCTTTTCGGGAGATAGCAACTGGGCAAATAAGTGAACTAAGAGAAGTACCGAGTCTGAAATAGCTAGTTTTTCTTTGTTTTGATCTTAATTAATTGTCACATATCATAGTCATATTTTATTTTGGCTGAATCTCTGAGGAAAACAAAAAATTTAGATCTTTCATTATTTCGAGTCTCCTGCTGGTTTACTTTCCATCATGCCCTCTGTTTTATGCATTCATGCTATCCATTTTGGATATAACTGTAACTAAATCCCATTTCTTTTATCTGTGAAAAATTAACTGAATGAAGTCCCTGATCTTGTGGTTTAAAATAAAAACAAATCAATTACCCTTATTAACAGAGCTACATTCAGGAGGGAAACAATATGGGCTGGCTAATGTATCTGGACAGCCTCTCCCTTGTCCTTTCTTCTCTTTTAATTTATTTTTCTGCATGCTTTTTGTTATGTATGGTGTTGCTGCGCCTCACTTCATATGTCTCTAGACATGGTGAAGGACCACTGTGCTTTGCCCTACAGCCCTGAGAGGACTGGGCATGATCGTTGTCTGCTGAGACTGTTTGTTGTCTTATGTAGATTTTTGTCGTTAAATTTTTTGTCAGATCGAGAAATCTATTTGATAGTTACATTTTATTCACTGCTATCTGCTATCTTAGGTCTTAATAATATGTGCCATTTCACCTCAAGAATTCTGTTCATACTTGTTTGTCTTTCAAATCGACACATGGCCAGTTATGAAAAAAAAAAACAATTTGTTCTATTTTATTCTTGCAGGTAGCTTGGGTTACTAAATCAGGGAAATCTGACCTGGAAGCTCCTATTGCAATCCGTCCCACAAGTGAGACTGTGATGTATCCATACTTCTCTAAATGGATAAGAAGCCACCGAGACTTACCCTTGAAGTGTAACCAGTGGTGTAATGTTGTTAGATGGGAGTTTAGCAATCCTACTCCTTTCATAAGGTATTTTGTTTGGTCTCATATGTGGTGACGCCTTGTTTCCTCACGTGCCTGCAATACAGTTATTCTCTCTTTTATTTTGTTGCTGATTAATGACAGGAATAATACGCTTTCACAAATTTAGAAGTTGCACTTGTTGAACTATAAGTGAATTGTCTATTCTTCCCGACCAGCTTAGGCTTTTGCGTGCAACTGGTTGGTGCATAGTAGCTTAACATAGTATCGAGTTAGAGGTCTTGAGTTCAAGTCCTGGTGACCGCATTTTCCGTTGTGCCGCTCCTTTTTCCACATTTGCGCCTCGAGGGAGCTGCACGTGAGGGGGAGTGTTGAACCATAAGTAAATTGGCCATCTTTCCCCATCAGCTTAGGCTTTTGGGTGCAACTGGTCGGTGCATAGTAGCTTAACAACACTTAACACCCAAATTTCACTGACTCCTTCAAACATTCAAAATGTGTTAGCCACTTATCTTTCTTTGGACTGTCTGTATCCTCTTGCAGTACATATTACCGATGTGATGTTCGTTAAATTGAAACTTTCATTTTTTTTTCTGATATAATAGGCTTTCACGAAGTTAGAAGTTGCACTATAGACCAAAATTTCACCGACTCCTTTAAGATTGTCTGAATCCTCTAGTACATATTATGCATGTGATGCTCATTAAATTGAAACTTTCTCTTATTTTTCTTTCTCAATAATGGAACAATGTAAATTTCTGCACTCCCATGTGAAGGTGCATGATTTTGTTTCTCTAGGATAAATTTCCAGACAGATACCAATTCTCAGGGCTAAACACCTGCAATTATTCTCTTCAGGAGCCGTGAATTTCTTTGGCAAGAAGGACATACAGCTTATGCAACAAAAGAAGAGGCAGATGAAGAGGTGCAAACTATTTATTTCCATGATTTTTTGATATAGTTCGTTTTCAACTAGTATTGGGTTAAATTAGGTGATGCTAATGTAAAGTGTATTGCGTTGGTTTTGCCTGGTATAAATTGTTTAATAGATCTGGCTAGTCTGAAGCATCAAACAAGCCTAACTTAGCATTTCAGGTTGGATGATATGAATTGTTTGGATGCATGTTTTCGTATCAGTTTAGCAATTCCAACATATATCATACTGAAAGCGATGTCACGATGGAGGAATCACTGCATGTCAAGGAATCTCTTCCACATGCTACTAGATATGCCCTAAGGGCAGTGCGAATCACGGACAGAAATAGCTCAGTCCAAAGCTCGGGCGTGCTAATCCAAGATCTGTAATTGGGATATCAATTTCTATAAATAGGGTGGTTTGAGTGTGTACATTACTTGAGATCATGGCCTTCTAATATGACAACTGCTAGTTGACTAGATGAAAGATGACAAACTAATTCGGAGAACTCGTGAGATTCCCACAGTACTCAATACACCTAATAGGTAACTTATAGTATAGCTTAGTGCCTTTTAATGATATTACAACTCTTCTTGACCTAAATAACTTGTTCTTAGTAGCAATATCCAAATTCACCTTGAACTCTAACACTTAGCTTGAGAACAACCTATCGAAAACTTGTATCCAAATTCACCTTGAACTCGAACACTTATCGAAAACTTGTATCCTTTTTTTGTATTTAAGATTTGAGAACTAAGAAATTTTATGTATCTGTCTTGGTAGTTCTGCATTGAAACAACTTGAATCAGATTATATGATGTCATAGGGCAATTTAACCAGGTCATAATCCAATATGATCATATGAATATCTTAGGGTGTGTTTGGCAGGGCTTATTGAGCAGCTTATCCTATGGCTTATCCGATATGCCCTGCCAAACAGGTTAAACTTAAAGGTGCTTATTTACATAATCATCTATGAGCACTTTGTGTTTTTGTACTAGCATAAGCTGTTTTGCGTTTTGCCCAAGTCAACAATAGTAGCTTTTTGCAGCTTGCTCTCCACAATAAGCTGTTTTGCCAAACAGCTTGACTGCTTATGCTACATAAGCCAGAATAAGCTGGATAATCAGTTTTGACAGATAATCTAGAGCATAAGCAGTTTGTTGCATAAGCATAATCCGTACCAAACACACCCTTATGCTGAGTGTAGACAGACTGATTAATTATTTTGAGCCATTTTCACAGGTTCTCCATGTGTTGGAACTCTACAAAAAGATATACGAAGAATTTTTAGCAGTTCCAGTGTCTAAAGGGATGAAAACTGAGATGGAAAAATTTGCTGGTGGGCTCTATACCACTAGTGTTGAGGTATTTATATGATTTTTAATAATTTAAAAACATTTTTTTATAAGTTTGTTATGAAAACATTGGTTGCATACCTGCTCAAGCTTTACCTAAATTATCCTGATGAGAAGACGATTGGTTCTCTATTTTCTTATGATTCTTGCTACATATCATTTTGCCAGGCCTTCATTCCAAACACTGGTCGTGGCATACAAGGTGCAACCTCGCATTGTCTTGGTCAAAATTTTGCCAAGATGTTTGACATCACGTATGAAAATGAGAAGGGTTCAAAGGAAATGGTATGGCAGAACTCTTGGGCCTACACAACCCGTTCGGTAAGTCTTACATTTCTTTATATAAATGGAATCATGTGATTCATATTAAACTGCTATGTCTTGCTAGTTATAGCATATGGAATTTTCAGAACGTATAGCACTGAAATTGTATTGTGTCCAGGGTATTCAGTCTTTCTCTCTCTCTCTGTGTGTGTGTGTGTGTGTGTGTGTGTGTTTTGCATTTGTAATATTACCGCTTGGTCACTTCTTGCAGGTTGGGGTGATGGTGATGACACATGGTGATGACAAGGGCTTAGTGCTACCACCAAGGGTGGCACCAGTCCAGGTAATTGTTATTCCTGTGCCATATAAGGATGCTGACACAACTGCCATAAAGGGAGCATGTGAATCAACTGTCTACACTCTGAATCAATCTGGAATTCGAGCGGACTTGGACATCCGTGAAAATTACTCTCCAGGTTGGAAGTATTCTCACTGGGAAATGAAAGGTGTTCCTTTGAGAATCGAGATAGGCCCAAAAGATCTGGCAAACAAACAGGTACTGATTACCCACTGCCTCCATTCATTTTAAAATTAATGCCTACATGTGCTCACAATTTTTAGGCTTGTGATCTCACAAACTGTGGTGCCAACTCCCTTAACCATTTTCTAGGAATATTAATAGTAGTGCATTCCATATATTTGATAGGGACAAACAACTTTATTAGTGGATTATCAATGTGTTCTGCCTTTGGCTGTGTTATTAGGTTATAATGTGGAGATCCTGTGATGGAATGTAAACATGAAAAGAAAAACTTGAAGGCCAAGATTATTCTTAAGAGTATTTTTTTTTCTTGAAGTGGAGAACCGTGCTCTTGTTTTCTTTCATTTTTACCTAATTAATGAGTGCATAACTTCATGATGCTGGGATCTGCATTCATGGATTTCAATTGGATTCCAGCATAATCAAGCATATGCTAATTTTTTAAAAGGAATAAGGATAATAATAGAAGAAGCGTATTTCTTGCTATAGCTACCAAAGATGTAAGGACTTAATTTTTCCTCGTTAAAAGTAGACATGTCCTTATTGATCAGTATTGTCTCGTTAAACAAATGATTGCTCCCAGGTGAACCACTCTCCAGGCTTGTGCTCTATCTTGGATATTTGCATAGTGATGGTTTATTATATTTTCACAAATTTTCATTATGATGAGAGAAAAAAATAATGTTTTTTCAGGTGCGTATGGTCAGGCGAGACAACAGTGCAAAGATTGATGTTCCTGTGACTAATTTGGTTGAGGAGGTTAGATCGATACTTGATGGGATTCAAGAAAACCTATTCAACACAGCGAGAAAAAAGAGAGATGCCTGCATTGAAGTTATCAAGACTTGGGATGAATTCATGGCTGCTTTGAATAACAAAAAATTGATCTTGGCTCCATGGTGTGATGAAGAGGTACGTGAAGACCTTTACTTTATTTGAACTATTTTTCAGTTCTCCCTCCTATCCTGAATTCTTTCTTTGAAGCCTTAACAAAATCAATAAACAGGGTTAAGTGTTACAATCTGAATCCAACACATTAGTGTAAACTTTTCCTACTGTATACTGCAAACTGAAAAGTGCGAGTGTGATGTGAGAACAAAGGTGGAACAACTCTCGAAAAAGTTCAAGTCCACATCTTAAGTAATTGACTTTGTCAGAAATGTAAGCATTTGTATAAAACAAAGATCCTAGGGCTTGAGATCCCAGAATATCAATGGGTCACCCAAATATTCTAGACATTGAAGGGACTGAGCCTGGTTGATTATTGTGGGAGGTAGATGTATTGAGGACGGGATTGACTGAAGATATGCATGACTTCTCTTCCACTGCTAAAGGATCACATTAACCCACGTCCATGACTTGATAGTGACTACTCCCTCCGTTCCACTATCTAAGCATTTCTGGAGTTTGAATTTGTTCCTGAATGTAAGCATTTGTAGCCACTGTGGGACCCATTTTCCTTTGGATTCTCTCCATACGAGACGCGTGGCTGGGGACCAGCCCATCCCGCACCCTTCCCGAAGCTGCCTCCACCTGCCTTATCCTCTCTCTTCCCCCATCCTCCATAGCATGGCTCAGCTAGCTGCCTCTCTCTCCAGCACTACCAGGTCCTGCAGCTCGCCGTCGCTGGCCAAGAGAGCATCGGCCGTGGGCAGCAGGCGGAAGAGGCCGAGCTAGAGAATGGCGGGCGGACGTCTTCATCTGTGACAAGCTCTGCCATGGAGCTTCTTCCCTTGGATGCGCCACCTGAGCTTGAACACGAGGTCCAGGTCCTCGTCTTCATCTACGGCGAGCTCCACCATGAACCTCCTTTCCAACTTCGGGAGCTGCGGGCGATGTCGTCTTGGGGAGAGATGTCAGGAGGATTGGGAGCGGCGGCGGTGGCACAGTAACCGCCTCGAACCGGAGCTGCGCTGGCGGCGCAGCCACGCAGGAGCATCCAGACGCCTCGAATCGGAGCTGCGGCGCCATGGCGGATGAGCTCGTCTCTCTTCCTCTGCCGATGGGACCTGCCTAGCATTCCTGTTCGTCTGACAGTGACGATGGGCGGAGTCTGTTTAATGAAGGGCACGACGGTCTTTTACCATATCTGCTATTTCCTTCTCAGGAAGGTAGAAATGCTTAGATAGTGGAACGGAGGGCGTATGAAATTATTCTTGCTCCATTTTTACCTAAAGTACTAATAGTCCTATTATACAGTTTCCTCTAAATGTGTTCATCACAAAATTTCTTGTCTTGGATGCAGGAAGTGGAGAAAGATGTGAAGGCTCGGACTAAAGGGGAACTTGGAGCTGCCAAAACATTGTGTACTCCATTTGACCAGCCAGAACTTCCAGAAGGTATGCTAAGTGTGAATTGTATTCTAACGACATCAATTAAAAATGGTGGGAATACCCTGTTTACAAATTACTTTTGGTCTTGCAATGTTTCCGTGCATGCCATGCTGACATGAGTTACCTGCCAATATCTCAGGTACCTTGTGCTTTGCTTCTGGAAAGCCTGCGAAGAAGTGGTCGTTTTGGGGGCGCAGCTATTGATCTTTCGGGTCTTTGCATGTGACTTAAGATTTGAGCTGAACACTCTAAATTTTGGGTCCAAATTTAGATATCTGTCTGAAAACAAGGATTTCCGTGGTGGAGAAAAGATAGTGATGTATTCTAAGGACATGATAACAAGAAAAATATGAGGATTTTGCTTTCTTGGTTAAGACAATTAACTACCCCAAATTATTTTTTTTCTTGAATGAACTCGTCTCAAGTATTTACAATACTGAAAAATTCCATTGAATTAATAAGTGGAGATTTACAAAATATGTGACTAACAGGCAAAGTTTGTTCTATTTATCAGTAATATTATTCGCCATTCTGCCCATGTGGCAACGGCAATAAACATTTGTTGCGTGAGAAAAACATTGAGCACTCGTAGCTGCTCTATCAACAGAATGCAGTTAAGGGCAAGAGTTTCTTGAACAGCATATAAACATGAACAGCAAGCCCCTAAAATTCTATCTTCCACATGGAAAAAAATTTGTTGCGTGAGAAAAAAATTGAGCACTCGTAGCTGCTCTATCAACAGAATACAGTTAAGGGCAAGAGTTTCTTGAACGGCATATAAAAATGAACAGCGAGCCCCTCAAATTCTATCTTCCACATGGATAAATAAGTGACCAAGGAAAAACATCAACATTTTTCATTTGCATGTTCATGTCAGCGTGTGGCACTCACCTTCCGATTGCCCAACCGTTCCAAATAAAGCGTGCAATTCTGCAAACTGAGCCTCGCGTACATTGAGTACACTGATATCTTAACCTTCTTTCTTTGGGAAAGAGAACACATATTAATATTCGAGTCCAACCTAAGCTTCATGCAAACCTTTAAGTTACGTTTGACTGCTTGCCTTAAATATTAGTTCAAATATACAAAATTATTATAAATTATGTTTTTGATATTTTAATGATAAAACAAATCATAGCAAGATATATGATATTTTTTTTAAAAAAATAGTAAGACAAATGATGAAATATAACTTGAAAGTCAACGACGACAATTTGATATTTAAGAACAGGTGAAGTGCCAAGCACCAAGGTTTGAAAAACCATCTGGGCCGGTGGAACCGGCCGAGGCCGACTCAGCGGCTAGCCGGGCAAAATATGTTTTCGGTGGCGCACGGTTCGGCACTGGTTAGTCAGCCGGTTTTACCAACTAACCAGCCGGTTAGTCCGGTTAACCGTTGCATTCAGTGACAAATCGGCAGAACAAAGAAAAATTAAAAAATGGCTCAAAAAATAGGAAAAAAATAGGCATGATATTTCTTAAATATTGAGTACAATATTAAACACGAATACACAAATATTACGTGCATACATAACACAACCATATTATCCAATACAAAACATCGAAATATAATTGTTCGACACAACCTCGTTAAAGATACATGATGCATAAAAAAGCATGAATTGCATTTATGTCTACGGACGTGAGTACCATACGAAGTGATACTCTTCGGTTGACATGAGCGCAATACCACGAGCAGCCAACAATGCCGCCTTGTAAGTTTGTCCGGTCCACGCTGCAGTTGTTTGCCATTTATTGAGCAACAAGTTATAGAAATCAGGGTCCTGCCACTCATAAACCCATTGTGGAGGAGGTTGGGTGTCCGGCGGCGGAGCAATGTATTAGTCGTAACCATGGGCATAGGGAGAAGAGTTACCTGCGCTGATTGAGGACTCACTTGCATAAGGAGAAGAGTGTATTCCTAGATGATGTTGCCTACCCTTCTAGTTTCCCCCTCAGGCATGGACATCCTCTGAGAATGTGGAGCATCATGGTTCTGATCCTGGGTAGCATGAGTGAAATCTTCCTCGCCTGTAAAATAAGGTGATGAGTGAGTGAACAGTCCATCAATTGGCATGATAGAGCAATCATTGTTTTTATTACCTATGAAGTAGACAGTTATTAAAGGTGGAACAGAGGTAGCACCAGGGTCATCCGAGTCAGCAGAAGAAGGGGCAGAACTGCTATCATCTGACTCTTGATAGGTCGGACTGCCATTGTCACTGTTAGTAGAATCATCACTTCGCACTGATTTTCCTTTAGTTGTCTTCTTCTGTTTATTGCCTTTTTCCTTCCTCCTTATGTTTAACATTTTGCGCTTTCCTATATGTGTGTCACCCACATGTTTATCCGTCCACTCAGCAAGAGAAGTAGTCCTAGTAATTATTTGTAACTCTACAGGAGTATCATCTTCGATCACCATTCTTGACGGAATAGAGGTGTAGCTCTCGATGCTCTCCTCATCAACTAATGGCACAACATTGGACCGTCCGTTCTCCATCCAATCCCATATCGGATTTGCTTGATCGTATAAAGAAAGTTCCATTAATCGGTTGAATGGATCATCTTCTGGTGGCTTGTATAATTCAGCTTGCCTCAAACGAATGCGTAGGTTTGAAAGTGCATCTATGTCCCTAGTGGGTTTTGGTGGTTGTATGACAACGTGATTAAAGAACTGATCCTCTTTGTGAGTACATGAGCAGGTTGTACATGAAGAATATACGTTGCATGAATATAAATGATCATCTCTGATAGTGTACAATTGTGCAAGGAAAATGGGCTTATGTGATAAAAAGGAGAAGTGTCAAATAAATAGGTCCATATAAAGCAAGACTATGACAATCTAAGGTTTGAAATGAATATGGGACATAAAAATCATTGATAGGAGATGGTCTCAACAAATTGGTGTTGTCAAGGAAAGAAGTGATCAAGTGTTGTTCTTCTATGCATTATTCTTGGAAGCAACTTGATCAAAACAATATTTCAAAGAAGAAATTCAAATAAAGGCATAACGATGATACAAAGTTGTGTGTGACTCAAGATAGCAAGATGGTGAAGGATTGGCATGACTTGGTCGCGACGGACCATGCATGGGAGAAGGGCAAGATGGAGTCTTGGCGCCGAGGGACTCAAGACATGGTGAAGGGCAGGTGGAGCGCAATCGCAATGGACCGATCAAGCTACAAGTGGTCACACATTTCCGAGTATCAATCTTTATTGGAATATGAAGATATAATATGACTTGTGAACTAAAAGATTGAAATGGATCTTATGAATAAAGAGTTTTCAAGTCACATACTCTAGGTGATGACGCTCAGCAAAAGCACATGTGACACTCCTCATGAAGCACTAAAGAGAAGAAGTGGCAAAATTCATTATCATCCAAGCTCAAGAAGAAGAATTGTCTTTTTATTTAATCTTGAGTTTAGGCATGCCGCTCTATCAAGAGGGATGCTACATGGTCTGCATTTAATGTCTCAATGCTCAAAGAAAAACCCAAGTGAGATGAGAGAAACACAATGGCCACATGAAACACGAGTCTCTCTGAGACAGGGAAAACCGGTGTAACCGGTTTACCAAACCAGAGGGACCGGTTTTGGTTTAAACCTCTAACGGCTAGTTCAGGAAAACCGGAGGGACCGGTTTGGAAAACCGGTGGGACCGGTTTTGACTGGTTCAGTATAACGGCTAGTTTTTGGGGGACAAGTATAAATACTCTCTTTCCTCCTCCTTTGGAAGGAGCTGATCGTGTACACAAAGAAAATACATCCAAAGCCTTGTAGAGCTCTCCCCAACACTTTTTTGTGAGGTTTGAGTGATTTGTGAGAAATCCTAAGCATTGGGTTGAGAGGGATTGAGATTGAGAGCACAAAAGAGAAAATCCTACACTTGAGCATTTGAGCATTGTGTTGCAAATCCATGAAGCATTTGTTACTCTTGGAGGTGAATCCTCCTAGTCGGCTAGGCGTCGCCCTAGAGCTTCCAAGCTTGTGGTGAGTCTTGGGAAAGTTTGTGAAGGTCCGCTTCGCCTACGCAAGGAAAGAAGCCAAGATAGTGGATCGGGAAAAGCGGTTGAAAGAGACCCGGCTTGGAGTGTGCCTTGTGGGCAGCTCAAGCTTCCTCAACGGAGACGTAGAGTTCACGGGGTGAATCTGAACTTCGGCAAACAAATCTCCGCGTGCTTCATTTGGTTTGCTTTCTTTAGTTCTTGCTTCTTTTATTTGTGATTCATAGGTTGCATGTGTAGTTGTGCTAGTACTCTTAGTGATTACTTGCTCTAGATCTTGCATGCTCTGTTAAGATCTTTAAGTTTGCTAGAACTAAGTGGAACGCGATTATTTCCTGTTTTATACTCTCTGCCCCCAGGAAACCGGTGGGTCCGGTTTCCCAAACCGGTGGGACCGATTTTGGTCAGTACTCAATTGTGTAGATTCTTGGTGAATCTAGTTTGTGTGTATCTTGGTTACTCTCTTGTATAGTTCACACTAGTGTAGTTCCTCTGGTTAGTGTGTTACTTGTTTTATTTCCATCTGTTCTAGGAAAACTGGTGTAACCGGCTCGCCACACCGGTGGGTCCGGTTTTGGAAGTTTGTTTTCTAAGATTGATTCTTTGTGAATCTAATTAGGGTGGTTTCTGTGTTTGCTTTGATAGCTTTCTTGTTTTGAGTGCTTGGTTCTTTTCTCTTCATTAGTTGTTTTATTCCAAGATCTCTGACAAAACCGGTGCAACCGGTTTGCTAAACCGGAGCAACCGGTTTTGACAGTTTTATTTCCGTTGCGAGTTTTTGTTAATTTTCAGAAACGCCTATTCACCCCCCCTCTAGGCGACATTAAGAGACTTTCAATTGGTATCAGAGCCTAATCTTCTTATTAGGCCTAACCGCTTGGAGAATCGATCATGTCGCAAGGTAAAATGTGTCAAATTCCTTATGGTTGTTCTAGCGCCTCGTTTTCTATCATTTCACAAACCGGAGGCACCGGTTTCCCAAACCGGTTGCACCGGTTTTGGTAGAACAGAAACTATTTCTGTTAATGATCAAGTTGAAGATCCTAGTTGCAGATTTAGACCAAGTGAAGAGTCTATGTCACCAAGAAGCGCATGCTCAAATGATGAAAAATCTTTTTGTTTCATGGCCAAGAGACAAAGAAAGTCTCATGTATCCTTAGTTGAAAAAGTTAACAACTCAAGGAATGATCATACTAGTGCTACTAACAAATCTTCTTATGTAGCACAACTAGAGGAAGCAAACAAAATGATCATGGCTGAGTGTCAAAAGCTTGCTAGCATGCATAAGAAATTACAAGAGAGACATGGTGATCTTCTATGCTCACATGAGAAGCTCATTGACTCATATACCATGCTAGAAACAACTCATGAGGTTGCACTTACTGTGGTAAAATCTTCTAAATCTCACACATGCACATGCACAACACAATCAATTGTTTTACCTTGTGCTAACACTTGCTGTTCTCAAGCAAAGCCATCACATGATGAGCAAGTAATTGTAGAAAATTGTGATGAACTTATTGCAAGTGAAAATAATTACCTCAAAAGAGAAGTTCAGAGGCTCAACATGGACTTAAGTCGGTTGAAAGGCAAAGGCCATGTGCAACCATCTCAAGATAACCGTGATATCATGGTGAAGAAGCTTGAGAAGGGGTCAACAGACACA
This sequence comes from Eleusine indica, assembly GCA_030378355.1. Classification (NCBI taxonomy): domain Eukaryota; kingdom Viridiplantae; phylum Streptophyta; class Magnoliopsida; order Poales; family Poaceae; genus Eleusine; species Eleusine indica. The sequence goes on from CM059500.1 coordinate 37,412,744, forward strand.
TGTGCCAAAAGCCCTCCCACTGACTTAAAGAAGATTCATGATAAGAGGAACAAGCAAAATACTAACAAGAAATTACACATCAAGTGCTTCGGGTGTTCATCAATGGGACATTTTGCTTCGGAATGCCCATCAAGAAAAAATGGCCAATCTACACTCTCTAGAGGACAAAGAAGTCTATCTCAAAGAAGATGCTTTGGATGCAAGGAGAAAGGACACAAGATAGCCTCATGTCCAAGAGATACAAGAATGGAGCAAGTCTGTCAAAACCAAAGGGACCAGTTTGCCAAACCAGGGGGACCGGTTTCTGCAGAAAAGCTCCATTCCATCAAGCAATTAGAGAAAGGCTTGGTGTCAGCATACACAAGACACATGGACAAGAATGAAAACATCAAGAAGAGAATTATGGACAAGTCCAAAAGAATTAAGCATCAAACATGCTACACGTGTCGGGACAAAGGACATCTTAGTAAGGATTGCCCCTTGACTCAAGTTCTTAGTTCCAAGTTGGTCAATTATGATTTTGTATCTATTAAGACCAACAATGACACTTGTGCTATCAAAGTGATTAGCTCACCAATTGCTAGCACAAAGTCTACTTGGGTGCCAAAATCTTATTTAACTAACCCTCAAGGACCCAACAAGCGTTGGGTACCAAAAAGTGCTTGAAAGTGCTTATAAGCTGCAGGTGAGACATTGATGACTTGGCATGCACAAGAATGGTGGAACAACATGCAAACTTGCCAAGCATGGAGACATTAAAATACTATCTACATCAATGACATCAAGGAAAAGAATAAGTACCACTAAACACGCTTTGTCTTGTTCCTTATTTCTGCAGCAATGATCCCACAAGTTCATGTTACTACTTGTGGAATGCTCTCAAGTATACGAGCATGAATGATTTTGTAACGAGATGCAATTAATGTCTCCCTTGGAGAAAATTTGTTATGTGAATATCTCTCAAAATTGATGAATAGAAACAAGGAGCCAAGAAAGCAACACAAAGCAAGAAGGAAAGGAATTCTGATGAAATATCAGGAAATCAAGAACTCAGGAAAACCGGTAGGACCGGTTTGTAAAACCGGAGGGAACGGTTTCTCAGACTTCTCCGATGTATCGGACAAGTCCATCGGACTCCAGTAAAGATGCCACATATGGCCGTCGGACTTGTCCGACAGTGATCGGACTTGTCCGATGCAGTGTGGAAAGTCCGACGTCTCGGACAAGCTCATCGGACTACAGTGCCTCTGCCACTTTGTGTCATCGGACATGTCCGATGACCATCGGATATGTCCGATGAAGTGAAGAAAGGAATCTGGGAAAACCGGTGGCACCGGTTTAGCAAACCGGAGGGTCCGGTTTCTCCTGATGAACTTTTGTAGTTAACATATGCACACATCACAAATTATCCAAAAGATTTGGTGCACATATTTAGGGGGAGATTCATTTTATATCTTGAGTCAAAAAGAGACTAATATTTTCCTTGAGTACCTTGTGATTAGTCTCAATATGGAATAAGTCATGATGAATGATGCCTCATGCTAAGATCAAGTGAAAAGGAGTAACTCTCTATCTCAGTTTAGTGTTTAAATTCAATATATATTGTGTGTGAAAAACCGGAGGTACCGGTTTGCTAAACCGGAGGACCGGTTTGGACAGAAAACATATATTCTATTTCTTGAGGTGTTTTCCGTTTGGATATGAATGGATGATCACTATGTGTGAGTTTCCATCTTGTGCTACTAATTCTAGTGTCTACCATTGAAAGTGCATCAAGTGTAATTCTTTGGAAAGTAGAAATTAATCATAAAAGACAAAATAAGCACAAGACAACATGGATGTTTCTTTTCATTAGTTGAAAAGGAATAATTGCTACCAAAGGTATGCCTCCTAAATTCTCTTTGTACTTATCACTGCATGTAGAATTCATGTGGTAGGGTGTGTCCTGGTATGTGTGTGACTCGTGTCTTAAGCATACTCTTTGTGAATTAGGACAGTTTTTCAAAAAAAAATTAATGATAAAGGACATATATATATATATATATATATATATATATATATATATATATATATATATATATATATATATATATATATATATATATAATGTCTTGTCCTGAGTGGATTTCAAAATATTTGACTTTTGATCTTTGTGATCATGTCGAGTTGCTTGTGGTTATTGTTCACCTTGTTTGCTTGTTGCCTAACCACACTTAGAAAGGCCCTCTCTCAAGTCCTAATTTCCATTATTGTTCAAATCTTGATCATCATCACATTCTCCATCATAAATATCAAGGTTTTTATCTACTAAGGAAAATGCAAGGAACTCAAGGCTTGGAAGCAATATTCATTGAAGATCCCCCCTCAATCTGGTTTTGTTCAAATCCTGACAAAACTGGAGGCACCGGTTTGGCAAACCGGTGGCACCGGTTTTGTTGATTTAACCAGCCCAAGCCCAAAACCTACCCCTTCGTTCCCATTCATATCTTTCTCCTCAAACCAACCGTGGTGCGTCCTCTCTCCTCTCCGATTGGTGATTTGTAGTCCTCTCCGTGGAATTCTTCGGCTCTTGGGGGGATCTTTGTGCCCCAAGATCGGAGGCTCCGGTTCTTCCACCGGATTTGAGTTTCTCCTCTCCAAAGGTATCTATTGTCTCAAGTTTCGATCTCTTAGCACCTTTGGTAGATTCAATTTTTCCTCTAGTACATTGCCTCCTAGATTTTCCTAGAGCCCTCCCTAGCAAGCAATCCCCATAAAACTTGGACAAATCGATCGGATTCGTGAACTAGGTTTTCTCTGTGAAAACCGGTGGGACCGGTTTGGCAAACCGGAGGCACCGGTTTTGGCAGAGAAACCCTAATTCAAGCTTTTGATCGATTCTTTGATTCATCTTGTCCTAGCATTGTTTCCAAGTATTGCTCATGCCTAGAGTTTACCTAGAACACTTTTAGATAAAATTATGAGCATAGGTTTTCTCTGTGAAAACCGGAGGCACCGGATTGGCAAACCGGTGGCACCGGTTTTTCCAGAGAACACCTATTTTCATATTTTTACCTCCAATTGTTATCCAAACCTCCTTTTATCCTTCCCTATTGTATCCTAAGACCTTGCTCATTCCTATCTATCACAGGGTCAGCATGTCGGATGAGGAAAGGGAGAGAAATGTAAAAGCAAGGCATGATGCGGGGCAAGGTTCACAATTTGACACCGTCTATCAGAGACGGAAGCAGACAGTCAGAAGGCTGCCTAGAGGTACTGTGACTATCGATGACGCTCCCGCAAATCCAGTGTAGGAAGATGAGTCATCTGATGATGATGATATGGAGGATGAGGCCTATGTCCCTCCTAGTGGTGCTCCTAGGACTGCTCCTAGGATGGCAGTTGGGAGCTCCGGCACAGCAGTAGCTAGTAGCTCAGAGGGGAGTGATGAGGAGGTGGAAGAGCAGGAGGAATTTGATGTGGATGAGATCAGCCCTCAGGCCTATGTCCATCTAGGACATCTCTCGTTCCGGCCACCTCAAAACCCGGGATGGAGAGAGAAGATAAGCTACAAGGCACACACAGAGGCTGTGAGAGAGATGAGGGCTAAGGACCCTAGACCACTCCAGAGAGAGGCCACTGACTACAGGTTTCACATATTGTTTCAGCAGGATTTCTATGAGTCAGTGATCTTGTCAAAGAAGCACACTCCAGTGGCAAATGCACAATGGGTTGATTGGGCATACATGGAAAACAAGGATGATCCCATATTCAATGAAGTCATTATTGCATGCAAGGCAAAACATGTGAAGGACATTCTTGGCTTTAGGAAGAATTGGAACAATGAAGTAATTGCCCAGTTCTATGCCACCTTGTATGTGAAGGAGCATGGAGGTGCAAGAAAGATGCATTGGATGACAAAAGGCCAGTGGTATGAGGTGAGCTATGCATAGTTTGCTAGGCTTTTTGGTCTTGGGCGGCTTGATGCAAATCGTCCTAGGATTCACTATGCTACCCGCCTTGGTGATAGAGGATTGAGGCACATGTATCCTAGAGGAAAGCAAGAAAATTATGGCACTATCACAGACTTGCTTCCCTTCTATGCCTACATCACCAGGCTGTTTAGGAAGACCCTCACTCCTAGAGAAGGTGATCCCACAAAGCTTCCATCCTACAACAGAAACATCCTTGCTGCCATGGGACCAAATGGGCATGACTTCTCAGTGTTGGACTTTATCTGGGAGGAGATAAAAGTCATTTCTAACAACCCATTGAAGAGTTGTGCCTATGCCCCATACATTATGCATATGATTGAGAGGATGACAGGGCGTACTGTGGACTATGACAAGGAGCATCTTCCCTTGAGAATTAAGAATGACCTGAGAAGTGCAGTAGTGGACAGCAGTGCAGCAGCACCAACTCATGGTGCACCCACCTCTGCAGCACCTAGAGGGAGTGGGCAGCAAAGGGACAAGCCTCCCTCACCTATCAAGAAACTCTTTGGTATGCTCTTTGGGATGTGTAGGTCCCAACATGATGCTGATGTGAGGGCACATCATGAGAGACAGGCAAGAAAGGACACAAGGACAATGAAGCTACTCCACCAACAAAGCAATCTTCAGCCTTCTCACTCTCCTATTGCCTCTGAAGGTGAATAAAGTCTAGAGATTGAGTCATTTGAGGCGAGGATGAGTCGCTATGAGCAGGAGAACCCCTACACCTCTTGGTTTGTAGATACAGACATCAGTGGGGCTATTTTTAGGCCTGGTGGAGCGGGGACCTCACAAGTGCCACTATTTAACCCTCCACCTCCTCCGCCCAACAATGATGAAGATGATGAGGAAGACGACGAGGAGGAGTGATCTATGATGACAAGGAAGACCCCTTTTGGTGCTAGATGACAAAGGGGGAGAGAAGGATTAAAGCTCCAAGTCTTCATTGGTTTCTGTTTTTCAGTTCTGGTTTGTCTGGCAAAACCGGAGGCACCGGTTTGACAAACTGGAGCAACCAGTTTTGCCAGATAGAACCAATTTGTCCATTTTCCTTGTTTTACCTCGTGGACTTGAGATATTTTATAATAAGTGCTCTTTGTGTGATGAACCTTGTAATAAGTCTCTAGAATCTTTCATTTATGCTACGGTGTGATGCTTGTTAAATTGTTATGAACTGTTGTACTGTTTTTTCCAGTGAATATGTGAAGTCTGGAAAAACCGGTGGCACCGGTTTGACAAACCGGAGCAACCGGTTTTGCCAAGTAGCACATATGGTTCTTTTTGATTTATTTCTTTGTGGTTTTCTTGACATATGCATCACGTACTATATGTTCACACACACGTATTGCACCCCACGAATGCACACATATAGGGGGAGCTCTTGTGGATTTATTTCAAAATGTGCAAATTGGCATTTGAGGCCAAAATTGATGAATCTCATTCATATGCACAGTTTTAGGGGGAGCTCATCCTATATGGATGCATTCAAAATTACTTAATGAATATCGTTTGTAAGCTTTAATCAAGGTTGTCATCAATCACCAAAAAGGGGGAGATTGAAAGTGCATCTATGTCCCTAGTGGGTTTTGGTGGTTGTATGACAACGTGATTAAAGAATTGATCCTCTTTGTGAGTACATGAGCAGGTTGTACATGAAGAATATACGTTGCATGAATATAAATGATCATCTTTGATAGTGTACAATTGTGCAAGGAAAATGGGCTTATGTGATGAAAACGAGAAGTGTCAAATAAATAGGTCCATATAAAGCAAGACTATGACAATCCAAGGTTTGAAATGAATATGGGACATAAAAACCATTGATAGGAGATGGTCTCAACAAATTGGTGTTGTAAAAAAAAAGAAGTGATCAAGTGTTGTTCTTCTATGCATTATTCTTGGAAGCAACTTGATCAAAACAATATTTCAAAGAAGAAATTCAAATAAAGGCATAACGATGATACAAAGTTGTGTGTGACTCTATATAGCAAGATGGTGAAGGATTGGCATGACTTGGCCGCGATGGACCATGCATGGGAGAAGGGCAAGATGGAGTCTTGGCGCCGAGGGACTCAAAACATGGTGAAGGGCAGGTGGAGCGCAATCGCGATGGATCGATCAAGCTACAAGTGATCACACATTTCCGAGTATCAATCTTTATTGGAATATGAAGATATAATATGACTTGTGAACTAAAAGATGGAAATGGATCTTATGAATAAAGAGTTTCCAAGTCACATACTCTAGGTGATGACGCTCAGCAAAAGTACATGTGACACTCCTCATGAAGCACTAAAGAGAAGAAGTGACAAAATTCATTATCAAGCAAGCTCAAGAAGAAGAATTATCTTTTTATTTAATCATGAGTTTAGGCATGCCGCTCTATCAAGAGGGATGCTACATGGTCTGCATTTAATGTATCAATGCTCAAAGAAAAACCCACGTGAGATGAGAGAAACACAATGGCCACATGAAACACGAGTCTCTCTGAGACAGGGAAAACCGGTGTAACTGGTTTACCAAATCGGAGGGATCGGTTTTGGTTTAAACCTCTAACGGCTAGTTCAGGAAAATCGGAGGGACCGGTTTGGAAAACCGATGGGACCGGTTTTGACTGGTTCAGTATAACGGCTAGTTTCTGGGGGACAAGTATAAATAGTCTCTTTCCTCCTCCTTTGGAAGGAGCTGATCGTGTACATAAAGAAAATACATCCAAAGCCTTGTAGAGCTCTCCCCAACACCTTTTTATGAGGTTTGAGTGATTTGTGAGAAATCCTAAGCATTGGGTTGAGAGGGATTGAGATTGAGAGCACAAAAGAGAAAATCCTACACTTGAGCATTTGAGCATTGTGTTGCAAACCCGTGAAGCATTTTTTACTCTCAGAAGTGAATCCTCCTAGTCGGCTAGGCGTCGCCCTAGAGCTTCCAAGCTTGTGGTGAGCCTTAGGAAAGTTTGTGAAGGTCCGCTTCGCCTCCGTAAGGAAAGAAGCCAAGATAGTGGATCGGGGAAAGCGGTTGAAAGAGACGCGGCTTGGAGTGTTCCTTGTGGGCAGCTCAAGCTTCCTCAACAGAGACGTAGGGTTCACGGGGTGGATCTGAACTTCGGCAAACAAATCTCCGCGTGCTTCATTTGGTTTGCTTTCTTTAGTTCTTGCTTCTTTTATTTGTGATTCATAGGTTGCATGTGTAGTTGTGCTAGTACTCTTAGTGATTACTTGCTCTAGATCTTGCATGCTCTGTTAAGATCTTTAAGTTTGCTAGAACTAAGTGGAACGCGATTATTTCCTATTTTATACTCTCTGTCCCGAGAAAACCGGTGGGTCCGGTTTCCCAAACCAGTGGGACCGGTTTTGGTCAGTAATCAATTGTGTAGATTCTTGGTGAATCTAGTTTGTGTGTATCTTGGTTACTCTCTTGTGTAGTTCACACTAGTGTAGTTACTCTGGTTAGTGTGTTACTTGTTTTATTTCCATTTGTTCCAGAAAAATCGGTGTAACCGGCTTGCCAAACCGGTGGGTCCGATTTTAGAAGTTTGTTTTCTGAGGTTGATTCTTTGTGAATCTAATTGGGGTGGTTTATGTGTTTGCTTTGATAGCTTGCTTGTCTTGAGTGCTTGGTTCTTTTCTCTTCATTAGTTGTTTTATTTCAAGCTCTCTAACAAAACCGGTGCAACCGGTTTGCTAAACCGGAGCAACCGGTTTTGACAGTTTTATTTCCGCTGCGAGTTTTTGTTAATTTTCAGAAATGCCTATTCACCCCCCCCCCTCTAGGCGACATTATGGGACTTTCAAGATTGTAGTTCACATACACCAATTTGTGGAGTTTCTTATATGACAACTTGTTACGCACCTTTGTGTGGATCAAAGCAAACATACTCTAATTGCGCTCACAGCCGCTAGAGGAACAACATTGAGACACAAGACGTAGTGCAAGCTTTTGGAGAGTTGGCGTGTCACTCCCAAACATAGCCATCATTGTGTTGCAACAAATAAAAGAACATAACATAAGTGTGAATGTTTCACATAAAATGTAGATGACGTTAGAAATGGACAATGACTTACAAGGCGAAGTATTATTATCACAGGCCATCTTATGAGCCAAGTCTGAAGCAAAAGAGCCCTCTTTTCTTCTATAAGTCTCAGCTTCATGCGACACCAAAACATATGTGTCAGTGTCTGTCATAAACTGAAATGCCTCTCGAAGGTCATTTAGAACGTTATTTGATGTGCCATACACATAGTGACATTTGGGATGTAAAGCAGCAACAACATTGACATAAGTGTTACTTGCAATATCACCTATCCTAGGATTGATCACTGCCATATATCGTCCAAGTTCACGGGAATTTCCCTGAAATAAACTTTCATACTCATTTCTCACTATATGGAATCTTAGTAGGACTTCACTCAAGTTTGGCTTCTTGTCCTGATCTGCAAATCGAAGGAATACATACAAAGATTTCACAGACTTGACCACCAAGCTCATGTTGTCCCATCATGACAAGCTAGAAAGGCATGAATGAGCATATCTTCCCTCACCCATGTCGGCAAAATGACTTTCCAAGAATGTGCTTGAAGCCACCCATGCCATAAATTTATCTTTGCGTCAGAGCATGCTTTCCAAAAACATATAATTTGTACCAAATCTAGTAGCATTCCATCTTACCAACTCACCTCCAATAGCAGTCCTCATCATGACATGCAACTTACTGTGGTTGTAAAACCATCTACAAATTCTCCTACCAGCCTCAATCATAGCTTTGTGCTTCGGAAACTCACCAATAGACTTAAGCGGAAACTCACCAATAGACTTAAGCATCAAATTGATAGCATGAGCAACACACGGCTGCCAGACAATGTTGTACTTCTTATTCACTATTTTGCATGCCTTCTTGTAGTTTGAGCCATTATCAGTGATTATCTAAATAATATGTTCTAGACCCAACTCTTCAACCACCTTTTCAATTTTTTGTCAACACAAAAAAAATTTACTAACATGACAGGGGACATATTCACAAATTCATCAAATGACATTAACTTACCCCAAAAACAAACTTCGCATCCTGGCTATGTCCAGTGGTATCAACTAATTTGTGGAAATACATTATCCCATTGCAATACTCCATGAAATTGATGACACTCATCCCTGTTGGTCCCGTCCATGAATCACACATAATTGTAATACCGTGAGTTGACCAATCTCGCTGGAACCTCTCAAACTTCTTTTTAATTTCGACCTTATTTTCATCTAAATATACTCCATCAATCTCACGTCCAGTTGGGATTGCAATGCCCTCACCTGAAACATCAAAGAATTTAAATTAGTTCAATGCTTCAGACACGTTCAACACAAATTAAAAAAAAATAACCTTACCCCATCTTTGAGTCTCCTTGACAGCGACTTGAAAGTAAGGATTATCAGCCTTCCTAACGGGGATGCCTTCAATGTGAAACCATTTTGACCACACCCTACCAATTGCATTTTTACCAGCCTTGCACTTTGCTGTCCAAGGCCCAGTATCAATCCTAGTTTGAACCTTCTCCTTCGTTCCCCTTACAGACGTGGACCGTCTAAGCATACCTAACAATCCGCCACCTTGAGGTTGAGATGAACTATGGCCCTGAGGTTGAGATGAACCACCTCCATTCTCATATTTCCCACCTTGATCACGGACGCGTCTCGCATATGCCTCCTCCTCTCGAGACATATCCAAAACACGCTGCAACACCTTAGCCTCGTCATCATTAATATCATGGACCATATTTTCTTCTCTCACAACTTCCTCCCTTCTCAACATATCACGTTGTTTCTCCTTCTTTCTCTCCACAATTCTATCCAACTGATGACAATAGTAGTCCCGAACATCTGGTGGAACCCTTCCACATTGTACGACATTGCCACCTCGACCTGCCAAATGATGCTTCAATCTATTCGCACCACCCCCCTTTCTTGAAATCTTCCAATACTTGCATGACCACCCGGAATATGTGTTGACACCATGCTCCCAAACATCGTCACTTTGATCACGGTCCGCCCTAAATCTTCCTACACAACAACGACATGTAAATTTTCTACTGATATGTGGTGACACCATGCATCTATTTCTACTGAAAATAAAAAATAGAAAAAAAACTAGTATTGCACCTATTTTTAATTGAATTGAAAAAATTACCTCTGTTCCGGCTAACCGGGACCAACACCCGACTGCCGGCCAGAGTCGCCGGTTAATCGCTCTGACCGGATGGCTAGTCGGGCGGCGAGCGGGCAGGCGGCTGACTGGGTCCTTCGGCGCGCGCCTCCGCAGCCGGTTAGTCGCTCCGGTCGGGCGGCTAACCGGGCCGACCGAGCGGCTAGCGCGACGGCGCCAACGCCCCAACCGGATGCGGCCGCCGGCGGCGATTGGAGGCAGCGACGCTGACGATTTGGGCGGAGATGTGAACGGGAGTGGGTCGTCCGGCGATTTAGGCAGAGATGTGGTCATGGGAGTGTCGGTTGGAGAGGATAAGGTAAGGTTTTCCTTTTTCTTTATTTTTTTCTTTTCTTTTTTCCTTCCATCATTTTTTTCTAAAGTCAAATGACCTCCAATTTAGGTGTTTTCTTCATCATAAATCTTCATTTTGGCTCTAGTTTTTTTCAAATTTTTTATTTAAATTTTTTCAAATTTTGAAAAAATTCGAAATCCAACCGGGGGTTAACCAGTCGACCGGTGGAACCGGCCCACACCGGTTCACCGGTTAACCGGTCGGTTAACCCCAGTTCTGTTAACCTTGCCAAGCACGTTAGGATTTGTTCATATGTAAAAGAAATATTGGCCAAGAAGGCCAAGGTTCAGAGAATTTACATCTATTTCTCTTTGCTTGATAGTCACTACAGATGGAGTAAATTTTGAAACAAATAATTACTTGGAACAGAATCCTAGTGAAACTTCATCATAATCTGAAAGCGGTGGTTTAGTTCTATCTTCAATGTTTTGTTCATTGAATGATTGTCCTGGAATCTTCGCACTATTGCACGCCCCAGCTTCTGTAGTTCCCTTATTGTCAGAACCACCTACATCCTTAGAATTCACAATGTTCTCTGACCCGGAATTGAAATGGAATTTCTGATATTGTTGTTGCTGGCAGGAATTTGCTTATCAGGAACATTCTCAGAGTTCTGCTGCTGGTTCGGAGTGAACATTTTCTGTTGTGCCACAAATCCAGTCATAGGATTTTGCCGGCCAGGGACATACTTGTGTTGTTGATTTGTTGCATGAACTTGACTCGGAGGGAACTTTTTCTGTTGCACCTCAAACCCAGTGACAGGAGTGTGATGACTGTTGACAGGGTTTTGCTGACCACGATACTTGTGTTGCAGATTAGTACTGTGGCCTTGGTGACTCGGAGTGAACATTTGTTGTTGCATCCCAGATCCACTACATCTAGGAGCTTTCTTGGATAATTCATAGGCAAGGAAACTCCTTGAACAGATCTGGCAGAGGAGAACTTTCATCACCAAACTGTATGGATACTGGTACTTTGTTCCACACGACAAGCAAATGGTCCAGAAAGTTGATCCAGAAAATCCACCGGCATGTTGCTGCGGTTTGTTCCAGCGATCTGGAGCATCATTATTCTCCTTATTCGCCTTCCTGGCAACATGATCAGCTTTATTTGGTGGCCGTCCACGCTTCTTTGGTACAGAGGAGGAAGTTGCTACAACAGATTTCCTTTTTGAGTCATGAACCGAGCGTTTTACTTGGTCTGTCAGTATCATATGAGCTTCTCCAATTAGTTTGAAAGCAGCTTCAGCACCCGCATACTTGTTCTTATCTGGATGAAGTAAGAGAGCAAGTTTGTGATATTGTTTCTTGAGTAACTTATCATCTGCGGTTGTTTCAACTTGAAGGACTCCATACCAGTCAGTCTCTCCATTGATCTTGATAGAAGCACACCAATGAACTTCACAAACAGTTAGGAGCTGAGAAATACTTTCAAGACCAGGATAAAGCTGCTGAGCCTTAAGAGCAATCCTTTTGGCACCGACATAGTCTCCTCCTTGAAGCTTTAGTGCAGCAAGGTCTTTAGCTCTTGAAGCTTCTTCCTTGTTGCATTCCATTCTGATCCTGCATAAGAGATAACATAGCAGTTTGCAGTAAGGTCAAAGAATTGCAAAATTCATGTGTGCAAGATTTTTTCTTCAGAACTAATCAACCTCGATATGAAGAAAACAAAGTAGATTCAAATGTGCCATTGCAACTTGCACATACAAAGCAAATCCCACTGTATGTACTTATTATGTGCCATTCCATTCTCTTATTATATGTTCATCTGCAAACCCATTTCTCTAACTGGAGTAGAAAGGTTTTCCAACCTAAATAATTGAGATTATGATTATTTCAGTTTATACTAAAACAAGCCACAACAAAACAACATAGGAACCAAATACATGTCTTACGAAGTACAAATAATTGTAACAACAGAGGAATATAAACGGCTCATTTGTCACTTTTAGCTCAGCTTGCTGAATTATCTTACACAATTTTAATGCATTTCTTTGTCCACCAATTTAGTTGATGTAATGCAACAATGTTCTTTTCTTGCTAGTATACTATCTAAGAGAAAACCAGCTATATGCTATAGAATGTGACTTCCAAATCCTTATAATCAAGCTGAACTGAATCATCCAAACGTTGCTCACTCTATGACAGCTAAAAACTAATTTGTCATACTATATAAGATGATCCTACCAGAGAGGTTCCTCCGACAAGGCCTACCATTACTCTTGAAAGTCATCAAATCATGTAGGACATTACTTCTCTGATTAAACCCAGCGTGATGCCTGAGAGTAAAGTCTGCTTTCTTACTCTCCCACGCAAACAGAATAAGCAACAGGATAGACTGGAACAAAATATACCACATTTCCAGAGTCTGGCCATGGCATTTTATTGAACAGATGTGTTCAACAATCTTACCAGTCGTAGAGAGGAAAGGGAGAGGACCACGAGAATCAGGACCAGAGTGGCACACTGGGCAGTCAGCAACAACGACAATGGCAGGCAGCAGGTACAGATGGAGGCAGCCAGGCAGGATCCTTCTCACTGTGGTCATAAATTGACGATTTCATCGGAAAGAAAGGTAGAAAGTGAGTACCATGAGAAATTCATTTGCTGGGGATGCACTGATCTGCAGGTAGGGTCGAATAAAGAGATGTAGAAAACAAGTATGCTCTTAAATATGATGAAATTTACATGATAAGCTAATAATCAAGAGAGAATATCATATATTCATTCTAGTCTAGCTAGTGACATCTTTTTTTCATAAATATGATGAAATTTACATGATAAGGTAATAATCAAGAGAGAATATCATATATTCATTCTAGTTTAACTAGCTGGTGACATCTTTTTTTCATAGGCAATTCGTAACTTCAATTTCTAAGCAATGAGTGCAAACAAAATTTAATCCAAACACCTGGACGAAACTCCACGAAGTACAACCACTAAATATATGGAATCCACGAGTATGCTGGACAAAAACCCCATGCGAAGTATAGCCACTAAATATGGAATCCAAAAGTTTTTTGCTTTTAGGATTAGAATAGATGCAGAGTTTCACTGCTACTCTTCGATATTTATTATATGCTAAACATATAGTGTTTGGGCCTTTGGGGCAGCGCTTTTTTTTTTCCTTATGACAATTACCACTGGACAAATCACCAATATAACTAGAATGTACTTTTCATACTCCTTGAAATCCCGTAGAAATTAATCGCCTAAAATTATGTACACTGTATTACTATCAAACGATAGATCTACATGAGAGACTGGCTCCTCTAATCCCAACCGCATTGCCCTTTATCCCCAGCGCCACTACCAAGATAAAAGCTCCCATTCCTGCTCTCCCGTTCGAGCAAATCGGAACGAGCTCGCCTCGCCGCGATAGATTGGAAAATCAAACTGGAAAAATAAAGATACGAAAACCGATTCCAGAATATTGAAGCGGCGTTTCATCGAGCGGAAGAAGTGCGCCGGAAACCCAGAACCACCGCACGAAATTCGCGGGGAAGGAGAATGGGAGAGGGCATAAGGACCGGAGGACGGGGAACTGAGAAGCGCACCGTGCGGTCGACGGCGATGGCAGACAGGGAGACCGGGAGGTCGGACTGAAGCAGAGCCTTGCCGGTGCGCCGCGCCGCTGGGCTATTGTTCTCCGATCCCTCGCCGCGTTGGAAGCAGATATAGGAGTGGTTTCTGTTTTGGTGGGAGAGGGAAATCAGGTGCGTGATTTTTTTCCCTCCAAAACCAAAAGCCCGGGCAGTTTCGCCTTCCTCCTCCCAAGTCTTCCCTCGGCAAAGGGAACAACGATCCCGCGCGTTCGCACTGGATCCAACAGTCACCAGGCATGCAAGAGCTCTGAGAGTCAGAATGGACGTTTCTCAGATTCGTCCGAATTTTGATAGGCGTTCGTTAGGATCTGGAAATTTTGTTTCAAATTTGGTACGACATAAATACGTCCAAATCCATCGTATATTCTACATCACATATTTGTTCACTATTTACAACAGTGTTTTTTGAATAACATAATGTACTTGGTGGGTTGACATTTACCCAATTGAGTAAAATTGTAATAAATGTGTAAGTTTATAAAAGTTGCAGTACTTCCTCCATCAGCTAGTTCTAGGTTTCTTCTATGTCAAACTTTTTTAACTTTAACCAACCATACAGAAAAAAAATCCAAACATTATCAACATAAAGAAACTACTATTAGATTGAATATGAATCAAACTATCATAATATATCATGTTATATGGTCAATCTTTATAGATTTTTTGTTTTGAATGATCAATCTATATCCTGGGAGGAAGGAAGTAGTTTCATTGAGCATAGTTGTGACGTTGTCTTCACGCATGGCTGATTTCTTTGCTGATTGTTTCCTCCATGAATCCTATAAGTATAAAATCATGTCAAAAATGTGTTACACTTGTGTTGTGTGTTGGTTGGAGTGTTTGTTTTCCTTAATGTTTTAATATGCTCCACACAGAAAAATTGTCTGCTTCAATTTGAGGCTATTTTTTTGGTTTTTTTTTGTCTACAGGATACTTAGAAAACGTGTATTTGTTTCTAAGACACCACGCCAGATGACTTTGTATCCTCGACACTGCGAAAAACAGGATTTTATCTGGAGGACATCGTCACTATTAGTTTAATTATTTTCCTTTGATAAGGAGAGAGAATATGTTTTAAATGACATAAACGTTCCTAACTTATCTTCTACAAAGCCGACGTGCGCTCGACTCCCGTGACCCCACCGCCTTCACCTCCCTCCTCGCCGCGTTCCATGCCAAGCTCGACGTGGGTGTGAACTTGATGGCAGAGGTGGCCATCTTCAGCGACATGAGGTGCGATGAGCTTTCCGCAACGACTTGGCACGTCAGGGTACTCGTCGACGAGTGTATACACCTGGTGTTGTAGGCTGAGCTATGTCTGGAGCAAGTCTGCTGCCGACGAGGAGCAAAACACATGCGAGGATAAAGAACATAAGGTAGATTCGATCTTTTTACCATTAAAATGATTTATTTATTTGACGCGGTGTTCTGTAGACAAATACAGTTTTTCATAATGTCAAGAAGACAAAGTCAGCTGGTATGATATCCTAGCGAGAAATACACGACTTCTGAGTGTCCAGTAGACAAAAATCTCATATTTTCTACACTGATAGTTAGTTAGGGAGAAGAGGGTGCGGGAGGGGAGGGTAAAAATAGAAGTCATTCATGTGGCATTTTCCATGACTCAATGCAATGAAGTAGTGGACTCCTCAAGTGTATAGGTCAAAACATTTTAACGTCAAAAAGTTTGAGTGCGCACAGAAGAGTGTCTATAGAACACTCCGACGGTTGTCATGCATTCTTCTACCTCCAGTCAAGTAGTAGAAACACAGCTTCATCCCTCCCAACGAGCCGCTACCCCGCGAGATAGGGTCTCATCGGAGCTTCTGGCCCACGCGAAGTTCCGGCGACACACTAGCTTGTCGGCCACCACCCTCCTACTCGTTCTCCCATCGCCTCGACCACCGTCGTCGTCGCCATGGCTGCCCTCACCCTGACCCTGCTCAACCAACGTCCTCCACCACCCGGTCGGTGGCGTCCGCCGCTCGTCCACAAACCGCCACCACTGTCAGGTCAGCTTTTTTGCCCGGTCTTTTTATGTCCGGTGTTCTCCGATTAGCCCCTAAATCCTAAGCGCCTAACCCATGGAGACCTCACCAAAGTTGGAGGTGGAGCTTGGGAACTTTGCTGGAATCCGAGAAGAAGCACATGTGAGTAGTCGTCATCAGGCCCGTCCGTTGGCAGGGACAAGGTGGACGACGGGCGAGGGCCCCCAATTCGTAATTCATATAAATATAGTCCTGCTAAAAAATAATTTGCACAACCCAATAGACAAGAAAGGCCCAGCAAAGCGGTAGCTTCAACGTGAATTTATTATTTGGCTTCCAGTCTTCCACCCGAGGCCACGTCGCCGACACCGTTCTTTCTCAATTTATTAAGTATTTCTGTTAATATTTGATACATTTATAATTGCTAAATGCTATGAAAAATAAAAAGTAATGTAGTTAATTGCAAGTGTATTTTGGCTATGTGAATTTTCCAAATTTAGGACCCCTATTTTGTGTTTGGCCTCAAAAACCTGGAGACGACCCTGTCGTTGCTGTGACTAAAATTCGAGTGCCAGTAGCCCACAAAACACTCAGAGTGTAGTTTAGGATTTCCCTACCAGATTTACCTTGATGAAGTCAATATCAGACGGTGTGGCACAGTGCTGCACATCTCTTGCTAGTTCACAGCACTTGTAATTCTCCATTCTATAGTTTATAAGCACTTTCCCTCCAGCTGAAATGGTCTTGATGAACTCAATGCAGATAGCGCCAAAGAACAAGACACCGGTGCTCGAGGACCTGTAGTTGACGGTGCATTAGAAGACTTTCGCCTGCAGCCGGGTATGGCTATATGGCGTTACACGGACCTTAGGGGTGGTAATGGAACCAGAATTTTGAGCTAGCAAAGTTGAGGGCCGGATCAAAAAAGGACTGGATCGAAAATAAATTATTTTTTGACTTAAATTAGAAAAGGATCGAAAAAAAACCTTCTAGAGCCCGTGGGTCGCGGCCCATTACCACCATTAACGGACCCTCGTGGAAATGTGCACGTGCCATTCTCAATGGAGCGGTTACTATATTGGAAACTGAATGGCTACTTCAACGAAAGGTTCAGGGTGCGGACTGTGGAGACCAAACCAGATGAAGGAGCAGTCTGTCTTGCTGGACGATGCTATCACATACTATCACGGGTTGATTGCTTTGGACGTGCCTGGCTGAGGCAGCGCCCCCAGGTGTGCGGTTGGCGATGCTGCCTGACGTGCGAGCCGCTTGCCAGGGCAGCAAGCAAACAAGCCGTCACAGCATTGCAACATCACTTGATTTAGTGGTCTTGCCGTCGGGGTAGGCGCCAGGGAGTTTTGTGCCTTTTGATTAATAAGAGTTATTATAAAATATTATATTATATTAGAAAAATACCCGTGCGTTGTTACAGGCTTTAAGAATATACTCCCTCTGTTTCAGCTTACTTCTTATATGGAAGTTTTTTTTGTATGTATAAATTCGTAAAATGATCAATGAACTTTGACAGGTGGTTTGTTCAAATTCACAGAATGTTCAATTAATTGAATAAAAGTTAGGATGACAAATAATTCATGGAAAGATTAATTAATCGTAATTGCCGGTTATGTCACACCCTCAATTTTGAAACATGAATAAAGTTCACTCAAAATTTAAGCTTTATATTTTTTCAATGAAACCAAGCTTTAGGATAACCAAATTCCAGAGAAACAACCTACACAGTTAAGTTGAATATATTCTTTTATAGTATTATTTTTCTTTCATTATTTGAGTTCAAGCTCCAAAAGAGTATAATCAAATTGGCCGCATTGTTTTCTTATTTTTTATTGAAGTTCATACAAAATACTACGTATGAGTACAAATAACAAAAAAAACACCTTAAAGTAAAAGAAATAGGGTTTCGTCAGTTGAGATTCCTATTGTTTTTTTGGCCCATGAAGCCCAATTTTTCTGCAAGAGACGAATCGTTCTTTCTTTAACCTCTCTCTCTCTCTCTCTCTCTCATAGCTATGGTCAACACTCTTCAAGCTTCGATTGGGCATGCACATATTAATAACTCTGATTCTGACAAAGCAAAATGAAATTCTATCTATCTCCTTCACTACCTCCCTTGAAAGAGCTTCAAATCTTCATCAAAACATTGTCATTAAATAAGTGGTGGCAAGGAGTACCATTGAGTTCTTCTAATCTTACTAGACTTTCAACAGCAGGTGGAAGAGCTCCACAGCGACAACCTCTAGATGTCTGGTGATAGAGTGCAGAGAGCTCCGTGATGATCTGTGACTTCTTGGGCTCTCGATGTTCGGCGGCAGCTGGCGGGAAAGATCGTTTAGAGGAGATAGAATCGTCGAAGAAAGCAAGTGACGTAGAAAAACCTTACAGAGAATATACATTTATTTGTTGGTCTGGACTCTACGTTTTTTTCCTAGACTCTACATGATTTACGATTGGACCTCATAAAATTAATCCCTGCTTTCACGGATCTTTCACGGATGTAGGAGGCACAGATGGGGCAAGTGGCAGGGAAGAGACGATCGTATATAAATTATAAAGGAGTAGAGAAGAGAAACTCCAGATCAGATGGCTGTTGAACTTATCGTTTCATGACTCCAGTGAGGGGTGTCGGGACTCGGGAGCCTGAGAGCTCGGCTTCTTCAGGCTCCAGCATTACGTGTTACTTGCTTCAAGAGTTGATGGATTTCGGTGTGTTATCATGACCCCGCGCTGCCACAGGGCATTTGCTATTCCTCACAACTGTAGAGGTTGTGCACATATACTTGGAAAATTTGAAAGAAGAGAAAGAAAACAAATCGCAACTAGCTTGAAACTAAGGTCTTCTTTGAAACCAAGAAAAAGTATAGGATTTTTTGTAGGATTCAATCATTATAGGAAATTTTCCTATAACAACCTTTAGAACGCAGGATGAATCCGACCAAATCCTTTAAAATTTCTATAGAACGCTTTTCTTCATGCAAGTTTTGGAGGAAAATAAGCAAAAGGTTCAGCCTCTTATAAATTTCCTATGAGTCTATCACTCTTTTCAAATTCCTGCGTTTTTTCTGTGTTGCAACTAATCGCTTGCTAGGAAATTTCCCTGTGCTTTCAATTACAGTAGGATTGCAATGAATGACAAACTCAATTCTTGTATATCCCTGCGTTTTTTAAATCCTAGGAGACCTAAAAGTTGCTACAATACAAAAGAAGGTTTGTCGGGACATTTGTATTTCTCATAATTGTAGAGGTTGTGCACATACGTGTATAATTTGAAGAGAGGAGAAAGAAAAGAAATTACAGACAGCTTGAAACTAAATGCTGTTGCAATACCTAAAGAAGGTTTGTACATATAGATCCTATAGCATTTACAATTCATGAACCATAAGATGGCTCCCGTCTCTCCCCCTCCTGACGCCTTGTTGGCATTTTCCAAATGCCCCTTTTATATGTGAATATTACCCCAATTAGAGCATAATTGATACTAATTTAGGCCATTTACCTATGATATTGCATATATATTTGTATATGCGTTGTTTTGGAGCTTTATTGCAGAAACAGGTAAAATTGGTGATTAATGCGATGATGGAGAAGACAGGAGTCCAGAACCAACGAAAAACACTGAAGAAGCCTAGTGCGCCGATCAGCGCAGTCCATGAGCCGATCGGCGCAAGGGTGTTTTGATCCACAGAAGTGACCGAGGCCCATTCCACATGTTTGTGGAAGTTTATCTGCGCAAGACACTTGAAGATATTTGTCTAAGAAGAATTATGGAACTTCAAGAAGATTTATGGAACTCTAAGATCTTAACGTGCAGTCCAAGACTTTATCTCGAAGGAAAAGGCCCACATGGCAGCTGTGCAAGACAAAGGAACCGACTCGGGGAAGAAATCAGAGAAGACATGGCTTGCGCCGATCGGCGCAATCCTGCGCCGATCGGCGCAACCGTCTTATTTGTTAGAAACCGAGTCCTTTACGAGTAGAACCCCTATAAATACTTGTAAACCCTCGCCGTAAAAGAGGAGGCAACAGAGGGACACCAGATCCGTGAGTAAGAGCCATCGGGGCTTGCCCCGTTAGAATAGATCTCTAGTTGAGTTTCAAGAACCATTGGAGTCAAGAGTTGATCCGTCAAGGTAGGCCATCTCAACGGGGATGAATCTTACTCTATGTATCTCAAGGATGATTGAATATGTTGATGATGGTTTTGGTGATTTATCTATCTTGATTCTATAATCATGCATGTGTTTATTCCAATTGCTTAGTTCTAGACTAAATAAGTAGATATTATCCTAATCTTGGTGATTAGGATAGTATTCGGATATTGTATTGATTATGGTTGCTTGATGATGCCAGTAGTGTGGTTTAGAAGAAACAGCACTAAGCCTGCGCAGCACTATTGGATAGTTGAGTAGAGTAAGATACTCGCGCGATTAAGGGTTTCCTCTCAGCAGCGATAAATCGGGAGCCGCTCGGAAAGCAGGGTGATCTTACTCATTATATTATGATGCTATTCAATTAGACTTTCTAGTTACGATCTCACTAGTAGATATTTGGCTACTCACTTACCGGCATAGGTTTACAAGATCTGGAACGCTTTGTCTTAGATTCACTGGTGTGCCGATCGGATCAACTCCTGCGCCGATCGGCGCAACAACTTCGACTTAGATTCACCAGTGTGCCGATCGGCTCAACCCCTGCGCCGATTGGCGCCACCACAGATTCACCAGCGTGCCGATCGGCTCAACTCTTGTGCCAATCGGCGCAACAACCTTGGCTTAGTTTCACCAGCGTGCCGATCGGCTCAATCCCCGCGCTGATCGGCGCAACGACAGATTTACTGTCTGGCGCACCTTTGCGCTGGCCAGTCTCCCCCTCATGCAACATGACCTTGACAGTAGCCTTGACTAGATCTTTTACTGTTAACTTTGTTTAATAAATCCCTAAGGTCCCAGTGGATTCGATAAACCTTGGAATACTCAATTCAAGGGAAAAAGTGCTGCAATCATACACTGTCCTTTTGCGGTATATAAGTGGGTGCGTAGATACGACCAACAAGCTACCCTTTTTCTGGCGCCGTTCCCGGGGACCATAGCAGGTTTTTAAACATTGTTTGATATATTAGTGTTTAGTCATTGTGGTTTACTTGTCTCTCTAGTACATATATTCTATTAAGTGAAACTAGTAGGTATGGACGGTTCTAAGTCAAACAAACCCTCTAATTACGCCGATGATCCAGAAAGAAGTGAAGAGATACAAGACATCGCGGCATCGAGGCGTCGAAAGTAATTGGAAGGGATGTATGGATAGGTCGTCCAAGCTATATGAACCATGGAGATAAGATAACCTTGTAGTGTCGCGGCCTCATATCCCGCACCGCGACACTAAGGATTGATTGTTTACGGGGAGGTCGAGCTCTTTGACCTTTAAATAACTAGAGCGCCCTTGGGAGACAACCCAATGATCGGGGGATTTAGAAGTTATTTAGTGCTTATGGGAGGGCAACCCATTTTATTTAGTTAATTAGTGCTGGCCGGGAGGGCAACCCGGTGTTTTTAAAATTTGCTTGCTTATGATAAAAATAATCTCCTGAATAAAATAAAAAAATTAGAAAAGTGTGTGCTTAATTCTTGTGTGCTCTTGCGTTATCTGTTTATTCGTGCAAAACTGTGTATATACATACTGTAGACTAACAATGCAGGAATAAAAAAAAGACCAAAAACAGGAAGGAACAGAGCTTGCGCCAATCGGCGCACATCTTCGCCGATCGGCGCAGTATTGCCCAAGTCAGGACAGAAGGTCGACGCGCCCAAAATTGAAGGAGTGCTAAACCAGCACAATAATTTTTGGAGACAGAGCTATTTTCAACGATGAAGACAACATCTAGCGAAGAAGCGAGGGGCCAGAAGCAAAAACAGACGTCGCACCGATCAGCGCATTCACTGAGTCCCGACACGTATGCCAATACTATAGGAACATTGGAGAAGTGGAAATTAGGTGAAAGAGATGAACACGAGACATCAGAATCAACGCTGGACCTAAAGACGAGGTGCAAGGGACTTGCGCCGTTCGGCGCGGGTACCCATGATGTTCCCAAATAGGCGACAAAGATGGCAGGCATTGATTTTGAGGAACAAGTATGATTATTATGCAGGTGTGCAGTGCAGAGGAGACTCGGAATTGACTAAAAGCTGAAAAGGAGACGGCACGACAATCGGCGCGGGCCCGCGCCGATCGGCGCCGCCAACAAGACATCAAGATTTTGTGCTGTTCCCCTGCCAACCAACATGATGTGCCAGGAAGCGACATGAAGAAGGGAAATCAAGCATCAGAGTGGTCAGAGCATTCAAAATTTGAATTGTGCCGATTGGCGCAGTACCCGTGCCGATCGGCGCACTCTCAAATTTTGAAATTTTATGACGGTTCCTTCTCCTGGAAGTTTCCCACACTATAAAAGGGAGGCCAGGCGCCCCCATTCTCGCACACGTTCTACATTCCTCGCAGATGGATCGTCTCCGCTCCTCCGTCAGCAAGTTAGGCAAGAGGCTGCACCAGGGGAGCAGTTCCGACGGCAGCAGCGAGTCGAGCGGTAACTCCTCGGCGAGGGGTGGCTCTGATGCTCGTAATGACATGTCAGTGGGTGGTGCATCCACCGGCTCGGCGGCGGCAACATACGAGGTCCGCGCCCGCCACTCCGTCTCCGACGCGTCCCTACCAATAGAGCGTGCTACGAGGAGTGAAACGGCGGCAAGCCGTGGGGTTCCCACATCATCACCGCCGCCAGCATTCATGCCGCGCACGGTGGAGGAGGGCTTCACCCTCCTGAGCGCGGAGGAACAACAGCACTACCTCGCGGTGAGGGGAAGGTTCGTCCCCAACTTCGACTTGGACGAGACCTTCCTCACCTCGATCGGCATGTGGGAGGATTTAAGGAGGATGCTAGACAATCTCGGTTGGGTGGATTTCCACCTCCTCCCCATGGACTACAACCTCGACGTTGTCACCGAGGTTGCTTCTACGATGAGGCTTGGCACCGTCGAAGACGGTAGCGAGGCCGTCAACTTCCGCGTCCGCGACATCAGCCACACGGTGACCATGGAGGCGGCGCCTCAAGCCTTCGGCTTCGACGTTGACGCTCACGTCGCCGGCATCTTGGGACGTGGGGAGTTGGACTCCTTTTGGAGGCGGCTCTCGTTCATAAAGGAGATGAAGCGCGGAAACATCCACAACCCGACCATTCAAGTCTTCCATTGGTGGTTGGCGGCGCACATAGGTGACAAGGTCGATTCCAGCAACGTCACCGATGCGGACTTGCGGTGGCTCTTCAACGCCATCGTGAGCCCGTTTCATTGCAATCCCATATCGGTGATGGTGCGGGGTTGGCTCGACAAGAGGGGCAAGGCAAGCAAGAAGTTGGCCTTCGGGGCCTATCTTCAACGCCTAGCAGCCCTCGTCTGCGACAGCGACGGACCGGGAGGGCGCGATGACAAGTGGGAGTGCACGACGGAGATCGGCGAGAATATGACTCGTGACAATATTGTCACGGGAAGTGTTCACGCCGGCTTCCATGTCGGCGGCACCAACGTAAAGCTCCCGTGTGTGGAGGTAGGAGTTTTTCTCCCTCGCAAGTTGGAGGGAGGAAATTGGCTTGAGGAAGGTCTCTTGGAGGGGGGGGGGCGAGTTCTCAAGGACCGCCATGGGCGGGTTCGACAGCCGGACACATCTATAGCAGCCGACGGCGAGTGGGACTCCTGGGGGTCACGCCAGGAGTACCAGCAGTACCAGTCAGGCTGGAGCGACACAGCGGGCGGTTCATAGCCCTCTGCGCCAATCAGCACAGGCGACGCGCCGATCGGCGCACCCTACTGCAGCGCGGGCATTGACTACAGGTACCAAGGGCGTGTACTAGTGGTGCCTCCTATGTTTGGTGCAGACTTTTTTGTGCCCATGCAGGGTACCTCGATAACAACATGCACTACATCGAGCGCGTGGAGGAGGCCACGTCCCAATGGAGGTACAACCACGATGCGATGGTGGAGGAGTTCGAGCGACTCAAGGCGCGGTGCTATGGCTTCGATCAGCCACCGACTCCACTTTCGGATGACTAGAGTGCCTAGGAGTTGGCACGTGTATCGGTTTCCCGGTTTACGTTTTCTTTTATCATTTGCAGTCTTTTTCTTTATTTACTTATGTGTGTGTGAGCGGGTTGGGAAACCATGTATCGGGTGTGTTTACTTTCAAGCAAGTGTGTTAGTAGTAGTTTTATTTTCATGCAAGTGTGTTAGTAGTAGTTTTATTTTCATGCAAGTGTGTGCAAAAACCACCATCATGTATTCAAGTTTTGATCTTAATATAATGGTGGCGGTTATGCTCCATTAAAAGAATTGAATTATTTATTCTTTCTTGAAAAGTGTTGATGAAGATCAAATAGTGTTGAGCATTGAATAAAATTTCGAACTTACACTTAATAATTATTTGGCAAATATGTCTTATGTGGAGCAATTTTGAGTATCCATGTGCTTCATTTGTGTTGTCCAGTTTGTAATGATAACTTAGTACCAATCTTTTCAAAAATAAAATTTCATGTTGAGAACTTTAGAATTTATTGTTTTTCAAGATCCTTACCTACCAATATCATATTTTGAACAACACTCATGAACCTTTGATATGTAGATAAACATTAAATTGATGGTTGAGTTCAGTTAGGATTTAATTCTTTTTGGTATGAACTTTATTAAGATGGAAATTCTTTGTGTATCTTTTTCTAGCCTTGAAATTACTCATGCAAAAATCCAATTCCGCTGAGTACACTATCATAAACCCAAAACATCTTGTTGAGTATCATTCCTTGACTACATCCTATATTTCTGGTTATATTTAATTCTTGAATAAATGTTGAAGATAGACAAATCAAATACCAACAAATGTTGGTAAATTTGGGTTGAGAGCCGATCGGCGCACCTTGAGCCGATCGAAGCAGCAGATATGGTCAAAAAAAAAAGAACCTCTGCTGTTTGCTAAGGGACTAGCAAAATTTTAAGTGTGGGGGGATGGTATATGACATGCTTATTCTCGAAATTCAATATAGCATTGAATCATTCCAACCATATGCAATCTTCTAAGATCAAATTTTTGCTATGCACATGTCCACATATCCAAAGTCTGAGTCCTTTTTAAAATTTTTCTTTCTTAATTACCATCTTGATAAGTTTCTATAATTCCAACGAAGAATAATCTCCTATCTTTATAATATATTATTGATTTATGTTTGCAATCCTTGAATTACCTCACCTAGCTACTCATATAAGCCTTACACTAATATTATTTGATCATTATGATGTAGAATATAGGTTGAATGATTTGAAAGATGAGTTGTTGCCTTGGATTATTTAGAAGATAGATTCTCTATGTTAACAACAATCTTTTAAGTGATTCTCATATGTGAAAAAGTTATAATTTATGAATTGGACATGATCTTTTGCTTTGGGGAGAACTTTAAGCTTATACCCATATTTGATCTATTTTGCCGAATACCAATATGAAATACACCACAATAGAACAACGCTCAACATTTGCTGATTTGAGATATCTTTTATGATAGAAAGAGTATGTTTTTTTATTTTTCTTTCTTTTACTTTACTCGGGACGAGCAAAGGTTTAAGTGTGGGGGAACTGTTGGCACTTCCCAAGTGCCCCTTTTATATATGAATATTACCCCAATTAGAGCATAATTGATACTAATTTAGGCCATTTGCCTATGATATTGCCTATATATTTCTATATGCGTTGTTTTGGAGCTTTATTGCAGAAACAGGTAAAATTGGTGATTAATGCGATGATGGAGAAGACAGGAGTCCAGAATCGACGAAAAGCACTGAAGAAGCCCAGTGCGCCGATCGGCGCAGTCCATAAGCCTATCAGCGCAAGGGTGTTTTGACCCACAGAAGTGAACGAGGCCCATTCCATATGTTTATGGAAGTTTATCTGCGCAAGACACTTGAAGATATTTATCTAAGAAGAATTATGGAACTTCAAGAAGATTTATGGAACTCCAAGATCTTAACGTGCAGTACAAGACTTTATCTCGAAGGAAAAGGCCCACATGGCAGCTGCGAAAGACAAAGGAACCGACTCGGGAAAGAAATCAGAGAAGACATGGCTTGCGCCGATCGGCGCAACCGTCTTATTTGCTAGAAACCGAGTCCTTTACGAGTAGAACCCCTATAAATACTTGTAAACCCTCGCCGCAGAAGAGGAGGCGACAGAGGGACACGAGATCCGTGAGTAAGAGCCACCGGGGCTTGCCCCGTTAGAATAGATCTCTAGTTGAGTTTCAAGAACCATTGGAGTCAAGAGTTGATCCGTCAAGGTAGGCCATCTCGACGGGGATGAATCTTACTCTATGTATCTCAAGGATGATTGAATATGTTGATGATGGTTTTGGTGATTTGTCTATCTTGATTCTATAATCATGCATGTGCTTATTCCAATTGCTTAGTTCTAGGCTAAATAAGTAGATATTATCCTAATCATGATGATTAGGATAGTATTCGGATATTGTATTGATTATGGTTGCTTGATAATGCCAGTAGTGTGGTTTAGCGATGACAGCACTAAGCCTGCGCAGCACTATTGGATAGTTGAGTAGGGTAAGATACTCGCGCGATTAAGGGTTCCTCTCGACAGCGATAAATCGAGACCTGCTCGGAAAGCAGAGTGGTCTTACTCATTATAGGTTTTCATTGATCTTTGTAATTACCCATTATGATGCTATTCAATTAGACTTTCTGGTTACGATCTCACTAGTAGATATCTGGCTACTCACTTACCGCATAGGTTTATAAGATCTGGAACACTTTGGCTTAGATTCACTGGTGTGCCGATTGGCTCAACTCCTGCGCCGATCAATGCAACAACTTCGACTTAGATTCACCAGTGTACCGATCGGCTCAACCCCTACGCCGATCGGCGCCACCACAGATTCACCAGCGTGCCGATCATGACCTTGACAGTCTCCCCCTCATGCAACATGACCTTGACAGTAGCCTTGACTAGATCTTTTACTGTTAACTTTATTTAATAAATCCCTAAGGTCCCAGTGGATTCGATAAACCTTGGAATACTCAATTCAAGGGAAAAAGTGCTACAATCGTACACCGTCCTTTGGCGGTATATAAGTGGGTGTGTAGATACGACCAACACGCCTCCTCTCCTCCAAGCCCACACCAACGTCCACTCCGGATCCCGCGGCCACCTCCTCGGCCGCGCTGGCGGCTGTCCCCTCCACCCCTCCCTTCATTGAGGCATCGGTTTCCACCTCCTCCTTGTCCCCCTTTGTGAAGAGGTTCGTGTCGCAAGGCCGTTCAAAAACCCAGCGGTGGAACGACCAAAGTCCGTCCAACTCCTTCGGCTCGGGCGACTCCCCACCTTCCTTCCGTGAAGTTCTGCTTTCCGCTGGCGGCTCGGCTCCCTCAGTCAAGGTTATTCAAGCGACGACGGTGTCTGCTACAAAATCCATCCTCTGGTGTCCGTCTCGAGGATAGGCTGGTGGCGCCACACAGCTTCAAGCGCCCCTCCCTGACAAAGACGACAAAAGGTAGAATCATGCAGGACCCGAAAGAAGAGACGTGTGGCGGCCCGCCCCAAACGTCGAGTTCCAACGGATATCGTCGGAAAGTGCTTCAATTGCTTCTCGCAGGCGCACATAGCCGCCAACTGCCAGAAGAAGACCCGCTACTTCTAGTGTCGTTCCCCTGGCCGTCGCTCCTACATATGCCCGGGTTTGAGCGGAGGTAGCGGCGGCAAATTGGCCATCAGTGGCAACCAGGGTCTAATGCTTGTCTGGCACCGTATTACTCACCCGCCCCTGCGATGCTTACCGGCAAATAGATGCAAGAGTAGAACCTAGAGGCCGGCCTTGACACCCAACGCCCACGCCGGCATAGGCGGTGGCCTCGCCCTCGGTGTTGAGTTGGTTGTGATCGCTCGATTTCCCCTCCTCCGTCTCATCCCCAATCAGCTACTGGCTTAGTGGAGCCGGTGACGCCCCGAGCGGCCCCCTCAGAATTCTCGCCTTGCATCATCGAGTGGTCGGATCGGGTCAGTCGAGCGGAAGAGGATCTCGCCTGTGCCGTGATCATCACGGTTATTGCTGATGGCCCCCTAGTCTCCCCTGACGAGGTAAAGCATCTTCTTGCGACCAAGCTTGATGTCGAGGCGAGTTCTCTCATGCTCGGTCAGGCCTCTCCGACAAGCTATCTGCTCTTCCTTCCAGATGAGCGGTCAGTTGATCGTCTGATCAGTTTGCGTCAACCATTGCGGTCTCTAGCATTCAACCTGTTGTGTCAACGGTGGTCGCGGCTAGCTGGGACTACTGGCCGCGCCCTCCCTTTGTTGGTCGACGTCGAGCTTTGGGGCATTCCAGCCCACGTCTGGGAGACTGATACAGTGAAGCAGTTACTGAATCCGCATGCCTTGATTCATTCTGTGCACCCCGACACTGAGAATCTGCGTGACCTCTCGTGTTTTTGGTGCTCAGCGTGGTGTTTGGATCCCACCGCCATGCCAGAGGCGAAGAAACTTTGGGTGTCTGAGCCGCCGTTTGTTCAGTTGGACGTGCCGCCAGTCAAGAAGATCCTCGCCTACCCGATCAAGCTAGGTTCTACGGTTTCCTTATGTCTAGAAGCGGACGATTCTTCCCCAAGCTCTGGAGACGAGGATGAGGGTGGAAGTGGCCCATGCTGTCGACGGCAACGGCTGCGTTCCCCTCCTCCACCGCCTCCGCCACCGCCCACCGGCACTATGGGTGGCGGAAGCATGAACCCCAATATGCACCGCCTAGTCAAGGAGCGACTGGGACCCGCTGCTCTGAGCCAAGCAGAAGCGTCCTCGCCAGCTGAGGTGCTTCGTAACTCTGAAAGCATTGATGCTCTGCGGGTGACCCCAGGAGAGAAGCAACGCAACTGTGGAAGATCAAGAAGCAGGAACAGGCATTCATGCTTACCCTGCCATCGAGTTTGTTCTTGGCAACGGTTCACCGCGCCGTGATTACTTGGTGCCAACCGAGACATCTCCTTCGATGACCTCACCCACGCTGGAACGTTTTGATGGCTTTGATGGCGCTGCTCCCCAAGATAACCCGGAGGTTCAAGTGCCTGACACCTTGGGCTGCAACTTGATTAACACCCTTGAGGATGTGGGCTGGGCTGGGCCTGCCCTAGCTTCCTCTAGCCCAGTTATTTTTGAGGGGCTGGGCAACCATGAGGCAACGGAGGGATCGCCCCCATTCAAACCGGTCTCTACGTGTTCCCCGCAGACACCCAGATCACCCCCTATGCCAGAAAATCACCGACCCACTTCAGTGTCTACTCTCGCCGACAGCGCACGCGCCTTCCACGCCCCTCGGCTCCATCCCTAGCTTCTGGTAACCCGGCGGGGGAGGTCGTAGCTTCGGTTCCATTCCTGGCCACTGAGACGGCAACAACTGATGGGGTGCCTAGCCTCCCCGTGACTAAGGACATCATAGCTCTGGATCCGTCCCCGATTATTGATAACCCGGTCGGGGATGTTGCAGCCCCGGCTCCATCCTTGGCCAACATGACAACTCCCAATGATGAACAGGATGCACACGCCCCTTCGGACGGCGCAGCTCTTGGTCCACCCTCAGCCGGCACGGCCACCGGTGCTGCAGGCATGGTAGTCCCATCTGAGACTCCGCTTGCGACACAACCGCCATGAAACAGCCGTAAGGACTTCATCAACAAGATTGTGCATCATACGGCTTCCTTGCTGCCGACAGCCAGAATTCAAAAGTGTCGCTCGAAGACCCTGCCACCGGGTCAAACTCCGCGGCGAAGTCGTCGCATTGCTGGGGTACAAGCTGAATTTCAACCTAGGGAGGAGGAGAGGAGATCAAGGAACAAGACCATGCGTACACTAGAAATTCTGAATGAGCATGATGGCATCAACCAACAAGCACAAGACGAATACACGAAGTTGTTCAAACAACCCCTCTCAGAGTCGCACATTCGTGCGATGGCTGCTCTATTCAAATGGGATATCCCTGAAGAGTTCAGCCAGGAGGATGCTGACGCTCTCGTTTAGAGTTTCCTAGTGCCTTTATTTCCTGGTCGACATACCCTACTGTTGTAATGGATCCAACAAAGCTATTAATTTGGAATGTGCGAGGTCTCAATTCCTTGGCTCGTCAGGATTCTGTGCGCACTCTCTTAGACTCCTCAAGGGCAGACATTATATGCCTGTAAGAAACAAAGATGGCTGCCCCATCTCGACGAGCTCTTCTGTCAGCGCTTGGTTCGGAATTCTCTGGCAATGTTCTGGTCCCTGCGGTGGGTGCTAGCGGTTCTGGTTGCTTGGCGAAGACACGTCGGAGTCATTGGTGCTAGTCGGGTTGATGGCAAGAGCGTTTCCATTCAGTTCTGTCCTGACAATGGAACGCCATGGTGGCTCACATGCGTCTATGGGCCTCAAGGAACTGATGATAAAATTCAGTTTTTATAGGAGATTCGGGACATTCGTGCTGCTTGCCCAGGGCCATGGATGATAGCGGGCGGTTTTAATCTGATATATAAGGATGAGGATAAAAACAACAAATACTACAACCGAGCAATGATGGATCGCTTCCGGAAGCTAATAGAAGAGCTAGCTCTCAAGGAAATACCGCTGCATGGAAGGAAGTATACATGGTCGAATCAGCAAGACTCTCCCACTCTTGTGAAGCTTGACAAAGTACTTTGTTCGGTTGATTGGGAGAACTTGTTTCCTAACTGTCTACTCCAAAGTATGGCCTCAGAAGATTCGGATCACTGCCCTTTACTCCTTGGTCTGCATGACAACAAAACAGGTCGGCACCGTTTTCATTTTGAAGCTTTCTGGCCAAAACTCGATGGTTTTCATGAAGCGGTAGCATCGGCTTGGGGCTCGGTTTCTTCACAGAACTGTCTCTTCGCCACTGCACCTCAAGTTGAGGGCAGTGACAATGGGTTTGCAAAGCTGGAGTAAGAAGAATATAGGGAATGTCAATTCTCAACTTGCGCTAGCCCGTGAGGTGCTGCACCAACTTGAGATTGCCAATAACGACCGAGCTCTGTCCGCTGAAGAAACTTGGCTGAAAAACAATATGAAGAAACACACTCTTGTGCTTGCTTCCCTCAAGCATACCACTGCTCGCCTTCGGTCACGGATTGGGTGGCTGCGGGATGGAGATGCTAACACTAATCTATTCCATCTTCATGCATGTCATAGGAAGCGAAAAAATTTCATTGCAAGAATTGTGTCTAAAGGACAGGTGCTGACTCGACATGAAGACAAAGCTCACGCCGTTGATGATTTCTATGAGAGTTTGCTTGGAACAAATCTAGAAATAGAGCACACAATCAGTTTGGCTGAATTGGGAATTCAGGGGCACGATCTAACAGCTTTGGAAATGCCATTTTCGGAAGCAGAGGTCTGGGAGACAATTAAAAAGCTACCGTCCGACAAGGCTCCTGGACCGGACGGCTTCACCGGCCAATTCTACAAAACCTGCTATCCATAATAAAGCAAGATATCATGGCAGCAATCTCAGCAGTTTGGAGCCGGAATTTTGTGGGTTTCAATGTGCTTAATACTGCCTATATCACCCTTGTTCCAAAAAAGGACGTGACTGAATATGCAAAAGACTTCCGGTCGATCAGTTTGGTACATAGCTTTGCCAAACTGATAACTAAATTGTTGGCAAATCGTTTGGCAGGTCACCTACAAGAGATGGTTTCTCCTAACCAAAGTGCCTTTATTAAGGGGCGGTTCATACAGGACAATTTTGTCTTAGTGCAACAGACAGCACACTTCCTTCACCAAGAGAAGAAGCCACGCATTCTACTGAAGCTTGATATCTCCAAGGCATTTGATTCAGTTGCTTGGCCCTTCCTGATTGAAGTCCTTCAACAGTTGGGATTCAGATAGATATGGCGGGACATAATTTGTGGGCTTCTTGCTTCTTCATCCACTCATGTGCTTCTTAATGGGATTCTCGGTGAGCAGATTACTCACCGGCGAGGATTACGGCAAGGTGATCCCCTTTCGCCCATGTTATTCATATTGGCTATGGATGTGCTCGGACACATGATCTCTAAGGTGGTTGAGTTGGAATTGCTGCAGCCCCTTTTATGGAGGGCATTACAACATCGTGTTTCTCTCTATGCCGACGACGTAGTCCTCTTTCTTCACCCAGAAGCTGCTGATATTGAGATCATAATGGATATACTACAACTGTTTGGTGATTCTTCTGGACTTGAAACCAACCTACAAAAAAGCAATGTGCTTCAGATTAGATGTGGTGAGCAGGAGCTTGAGGTGATCCAGCAACACCTCCCTTGTGAGCTAGCAGAATTTCCATGCAGGTATTTGGGCCTCCCATTCTCACTAAAGCGACTACCAAGGGAGCACATCCAGCCTATCATTGATCGTATTGCTGACCTTTTTCCGGGATGGAAGGCGGATTTACTAACCCGTGCTGGTCGAAGAGTACATGTACAACTTGTCATGACATCAATGTTGATCTATTTAGCCATGGCCATTGATCTCCCACAGTGGGCTATCAAAGCAATCGAGAAGATCCAGCGAGGGTACTTATGGAGGGGGCGCACTGATGCAAGAGGCGGTCATTGTCTTGTTGCATGGGATGTAGTTTGCCGCCCTTTGGAGCTTGGCGGACTGGGGATCTCTAATCTGACTAAACTTGGTTGGCCCTTACGTGTTCGATGGCTTTGGCTACAGAAAACGGAACCGCAGCGGCCTTGGTCGAGTCTCCTTATACAGGTTCCAGATCAAGTTCGTGCCTTCTTTTCGACGGTTATGGCGTCTGAAGTTGGTAATGGAGAAAACACTCTTTTCTGGACCGACAAGTGGATTCACGGTAAAAGTATTAAGGAGATGCCCCCCCTCCCCCCGCCTTTTTGGTGCGATTCCACGAAGATGAACCAAAACTCGCACTGTCAGGGAGGCCCTCACCAACAGGACCAGGATTTCAGATATCTTGGGAGCTATCTACGTTGGTGTCTTGATAGAATATCTCTAGGTTTGGGACATAATGGAAGACATAGTGCTGCAACCTGAGGTTGAGGGCACCCATTCATGGCGACTCTCCTCCACGGGGCAATACTCGGCAAAGTCGGCCTATGAGGGTATGTTCATAGGTGCTACATAATTTGGGCCATGGGAGAGGATATGGAGGTACTGGGCACCACCTAATTCATGTGGTTAGCAGCACACAAACGGTGCTGGACTGCACACCGCTTGGCACGGCATGGGTTGCCTCATCAGGACCGTTGTCCGCTCTGTTATCAAGAGGAGGAGTCAGTGGACCATCTCCTAGTGGTATGTGTGTTTGCAAGATAATTTTGGTTCCTTATGCCGCGACAGGTCGGCCTACACACCCTGGCTCCACAACCGGATGAGCAATGCTTTGATTCCTGGTGGTATTGAATGGTTGAGGCAACAAACGGGCTGCATCGTGAGGGGATCAACACACTAGTAATCCTTGGAGCTTGGATGCTTTGGAACCATCGATGTGTCTTCGATGGTGCAGTACCTAGCCTGGCTAGTTTGCTGGTTACAACAGGAGAGGAACGACGCCTTTGGACAATGGCTGGAGCTCGAGGGTTAAACCTCTTGACTGCTCCCCTCCCCGGTGTTTAGTACTAGGCGTGTGTGTTTTTCAGTTACAATCTATCTTTTTTCAGACGCGAATATAAAAGTGTGCATGGCGTGGGGGTGTGTTGTACCTGGTTCTCGTCCCGTTTTTCTTCTTCATATAATAAAAGCGCAGCTCTTCTGCATTTTTTGAGAAAAAAAGGTTTGTGCATATAGGATAACGTGAAGCATAACGAAACAGTTCATTTTGCTTGACCATATCATAAACAACAGAAGGTGAGAGGCTGGGATAGATACTGGTTTTAAATACCGGCCCGATTTTCCTAGATGAAACGTTGAAAGGAGCGAATTATTTTTTGTGTTTTTATTCTGTTTTAAATATCGGGTGCGTAATTACCCACCTATGTGATGGGGACAATGGAAATCACTAAGACCACCGTCAAGCAAATCGACAAATCAAGACACTCCATGTTTTGGAAATTCTCAACTGAATGCTCGGGTGGGGATTGCCAAGTAGCATGAGAAAGGGCCTGCTATGACAAGCAAGATGGTGGACTTAGTATCAAAGATTTGCACACGTAGAACCTTTATCTCCTCCTAAAATATCTGCACAAAATTGTTACCAAGGAGGACACGCCGTGGGTTCGATGGATACTACAGCAGTACAAACCCTTCGAGCATGGATTCGAGACGCTCCCGACACACACCAATGCTTGGAAGACGCTTGCCCGACTTATGCCATTATACTAAGCAATCATGACCTTCTTCTGGTTCGACGATTGGACAACTCTTGGCCCTCTACACCAATCTCTGTCGGCCCTATTCTCCCACTGCACACAACAATCAATAATTTTTAGCCATGTTCTAGCAAGTGGTGGCCTGCATCTTCACTTGAGGCCTAGGTTATCCCAAGCAGTTGCTAGTGAACTCTCCATTTTGCAGGCCAACCTCTCTGACGTGGTGCTAGAAGCAAGGCCGGACATCCGCTTCATGCGAGGGGCATCGACGTCGGGGTCTGGATCTTGCGACATGGCAACACACATACCAGAGAATTCTTGCATGGCCTCGACATCGTCCCTTCTCCTGACCGTCCCTTCGGTTGTTCCGCACATGAGATACTCGACCATCTCTTCGTCGCCTGCCCTGCACTACAGAACTCCTGGGCTGCTGTTCTACCGGCAGAGACGGTGATCAACACTGTCGACGATCTCTGCTCAACCTGTTCCTCAACTTTTCAAAGCTGGCCGCCCAAACTCAGAGACACTCTTCTCCTCGCCTTGCTGTGGGTAGTGTGGAAACGGAGTATCAAGAAAGTGTTTGACGACATCTCACTGTCCATATATGCCAGTGCTGATATTCTCCAGAAACATCTCCGCCTATCTCCGCCTCTGGATGTGTAAAACGAAATGTTCAACGCCTACAGGTATCTTAGAGGAGTGGTGCACCTTCATGGTGGATGTAATTAGATAGTAGTTTTTGCTTTGTCTTTCTATCGTTGTCACCAAAAGTGTTGGGCACGCACCCTGTAACAGCCTGTTTGTATGTGGGGGTCTTCCCTATCGTAGTTTACTAAAAAAATATCGGCATGCATAATGAAAATGAAGTGAAACACAACTTCCTGTTAAGTCTGCTCAAAGTTACAGAGTTATGATGGTGCCCATGTTTTAGTAGCAACGAACTATTTCAACACTTCGTTGGTTAGAGTTAAAAACACACACTTTTTGTGCTCTACCCCACACGATCGAGATCCAACGGTTCAAAAAAAAAAAACTTTTTCTCACCACGTCTGCTGACAGGCAGCGCGCCTCTGCCTTCCACCCGCCCAGCGTCCCACCTCACGCCGCCGCCGCCGCCGCCGCCGGGGCGGGCCTCACTACCGGACACGCAGCCGCCGGATGCTCCTCCGCCGTGCCTCCACGGCCGCAGTCGCAGCGAAGCGCTTCTCCTCTCTGACCCGCGCGCGAGACCGCCGTCGCGCAGGTGCCGCCGGCGGTGGGCACGCCACCGCCACCGCCTCCACACCCACCTCCTCCTCGCCCCCGCGCTGTCGCGGCAACTGCCGCGCGCCACTAGCCTTCGCCGAGGAAATAACGGACTCGGCAGCGCCCCGGCCGTTCCCGGACTATCACCCGCCCCGTCCGGACTCGCCGGCCGACGACGACCTCGCGCGCCGACTCGCCACCGCCGTGCTCGCTTCTCCCGACCCCGCGTCCCTCCCGCCGCTCCCCTTCCTCCCCCACCTCCGCCCGATCCACCTCCTCCTCGCGCTCCCGCTCCTCGCCCCCCACCAGCACCTCACCGGCCTCCTCCTCCCGCTTCTCCTGCTCTTCCCTTGCCGCCCCAAGCAGCACGCCCACCCCCACCTCCTCCGGTGCTTTGCTATCGCCGCCCACCACGCCGCAGTTCGCGACGCCGGCGCAGCGCGCGCCATCCTCGTGCGCGCCGTCCGCTTCCCTTCTCCTCATCGGCATTTCGTCGAGCATTTCATCTACACCTACAAGGCGTTCTCATCTGACCCCGCCTCTTTCGACATCCTCCTCGAGTGCCTCCCCTCCGCGCCCCTCCTCCGACGCCTCCGCCAATACGGCATCTCCCCCTCTCCTGAGGCTTGCAACACCGTGCTCTCCCGCCTCCCTGCTGATGAAGCCATAGAGTTGTTTCAGGAACTCCCGGACAAGAACATCTGCTCCTACAATATACTCCTCAAAGTGCTCTGTTCTTCCGGCCGATTGAAATATGCACTCCAGCTGTTCGATGAAATGACACTGTCACCTGATGTTGTCACGTATGGGATTCTTATACATGGTTACTGTGCTCTTGGTGATCTGGAGAACGCAGTGAAACTGTTGGATGAAATGGTGGCAAGAGGGGTGGAGCCAAATGCGACAGTGTATACTAGTGTTATTGCATTGTTGTGCGAGAAAAAGCGGGTTTCAGATGCTTTGAAGGTGGTGGAGGATATGGTCCAGCGTGGGGTGGTATTTGATGAGGCTGTGTATACAACTGTCTTGAGCGGATTTTGTAGTGAAGGGAATTTGGCAGCTGCAAGACGGTGGTTTGATGAGATGCAGAGAAAAGGATTGGCAACTGACAGGGTGACATATACCACTCTGATCAATGGGCTTTGCCGGGCTGGTGAATTGAACGAGGCAGAGAGAGTGTTTCACGAGATGCTATCCAAGTGGTTGGATGTTGATGAGGTCACATATACAGTGCTCATTGATGGATACTGCAAGAGAGGAAAGATGGTGGAAGCCTTTCGGGTGCATAATGAAATGGTTCAGAGACGGGTGACACCAAATGTGGTGACATACACGGCTTTGTGTGATGGGTTATGCAAGCAAGGGGATCTTCAGGCAGCTAATGAGCTATTGCATGAGATGTGTAATAAGGGGCTTGAGCTAAATACTTGCACATATAACTCCCTGATCAATGGTCTATGCAAGGCTGGCAATGTGGAGCAGGCCATGAGGACCATGGTGGACATGGATACAGCGGGTCTTAAACCAGACGTTTTCACATATACAACTCTTATCGATGCACTCTGCAAGTCAGGAGAGCTCGACGGGGCTCAAAACCTCTTGCAAGAGATGTTAGATAACGGAATTAAGCCTACCATTGTGACTTATAATGTTTTGATGAATGGTTT
This sequence comes from Eleusine indica, assembly GCA_030378355.1. Classification (NCBI taxonomy): domain Eukaryota; kingdom Viridiplantae; phylum Streptophyta; class Magnoliopsida; order Poales; family Poaceae; genus Eleusine; species Eleusine indica. Next base: position 37,450,159 of record CM059500.1, read on the forward strand.
TTGCATGTCAGGCAGGGTAGAAGGAGGCAAGAAGCTGCTTGAATGGATGCTAGAGAAGAATATCTGCCTGAATGCTACAACATATAATTCTCTATTGAAGCAGTATTGCATAAACAATAACATGAAATCTGCGACTGAGATATATAAAGGGATGTGCTCGCAGGAGGTGATGCCGAATGAGAATACATACAATATATTGATCAAGGGGCACTGTAAGGCAAGAAATATGAAAGAAGCACTACATTTCCACAATGAAATGATAGAGAAGGGCTTCAGACTTACTGCAACCTCATTCAATTCACTTATAAGATTGCTAAATAAAAAGAAGAAATTTGTTGAGGCAAGAAAGTTATTTGATGAGATGAGGAAGGAGGGTATGACGGCTGAACCAGATGTATACAACTTTTACATTGATCTCAATTTTAATGAGGAAAATTTGGAATCAACCCTTGCACTTTGTGATGAACTGGTGGAAGCCAGTGTTGCAACATCTAAAGCTGAAATGGATGAGCATGTTGCAAATGGACATAAACATAAGTAGCATGATTTTGGCTGCTGATGTCATGCTTGTTCAGAATTGAGTGCAATATGACCAACAGATCCAGATATAGCATTGCCCCTGTTGTCATGTTAAACTGCCAGCTAAGGTAAAATTGATTGGGAGTGTCTAATTTTCAATCGATTGAAAATAGGGGTTCCTTTCAATCAACGCTTTTAGCCCTTGGATCTAGATCCAATGGATACAAAAAGACAAAACTTTTCCATAGTCTATACATAACACTAATTAATACAAATAACCCTACAAATAAAAAATAACAAAAAAAATAACAAAAGAAATAACACTGAAAAAGGCCGTCGATTGAAAGGGTGCTACTTTTCAATCGACTGAAAAGTAGCATTCCCGAAATTGATTTGTTCGTATTTATTTGAATTGGTTACACATAATTATTCAGTGGCTTTGCTTTCTGGTGGCTGATGATACTATCCTTCGACTACAGCCAACATGGGTTCTTCCGGAGGATGTTAAGGTGCTTGAGTGGAGCTGGGATGCAACATCGTGGTATTGGTGCAATTTGCAAGGTAGAAGAAAATGCATCTTGTAATTATCGGTTTCTTTCAAAGTATTATGCTTAATTCTCTTTTTGTGTTTTTTTATATATCACTTACTGTCTAATAAGATGACTGATTCGTCCTTACTATGTGTTATCTTAGGCTACAACATTGCTAAATGTGAATGTTGGTTATGTGGCTGATCTTTTGCATACATTTGCACTTTTCATGCTGATAACTCATGTTGAGCCCAGGCTTCTTTTTATCTAGAAAGCATTTGCTCCTGCTTTCCTTAGAACAAGTGCTTCTTTAAATTAAAGCTACATGTATTCCAGAATTCTTTTTTCACTCAGGAATTACAGAATAATTTCTTCTGTAGCAGTGTAGTCTAGACCTATTTTGCATGGGTTAGTTGTTCTCCTCCTGATCCTGACATCTCCACGCGATTAAGGATCACCCTATTGAGCTTGAGCCATACTTTTCTAACCACATTGTAGTAGTGAAACTCTTCACTTACCCTATAGGATGTCTGCCTTGCAGGAGAAGAAGATTTTAGCCTTCATACGAAAATAAAAAATGGTGGCCACTGGCCAGGCTGAGAATAACAAGGACTTAATCTGTTGCCTGTGATACTGATGCATACATACGAGAGGAACACGGGCCAAACCACTGGTGAAAACAGAGAGGTGCGCAGAGTCAGTTTATCTGATGACTGCACCTATTAGGTTGAATGGGTTATTAGACAACCCTAGTGGAAGGTAGACTGAATAATTATTTTTTGCCTTTCATTCTTCCTGTTAAATTTGAGAAAAAGTATATAATTCTTGCTGTTTCCAGACAACATTTCTTCCTCAAGTTTAAAAGACTACAGGACCCAGCTCTGCTTCATTGACCGCTGATCTTTTTCTTGACGGCAGGTGGGCAGGAGAGTTGTCCATTCATTAGAAAGAATATGATAGGCAAATGATGTCACATGTCAACCTTCATTTGTATATTGGGGAGATAGATAAAATACAACATACTATTTATGTTAGCTTTAGGACAGGAATATAATTTGTAAAATGTATGCAGAAACAAACATTGATATTGGAGGAGGATATAACTGTACTATAAACCAAGAGAGCTCCCAATGGGAGTTGTTTTTGATAAATGACATGCTATGTTAATGTGGCATGTTAATAATGAAGAGGGAGGGAGGACAAACCAGTTGCGTTCCATCTACATGAAATTGGGTATACTTGTCACAATACTCTGCAAATACTTAAATTGTTGACGTCCGGACAGTGATCTTAAGCCAACTTTGAACTATGTAGGTTGTCTGAATGTCAACAAATAAAATATGGAGGGAATACTAAGACTAGGAAAAAAAATGAAACTATCAATTGGAGAAGGATGTTTCATTTACACTCTATATCATGTGGCAATCTTGGAAACAACAAAATGAAACACTTAATTGAGAGTAGCTTTCTTCTGAGAAACAAGGAAAAATGACAGAGCCTCATACTTAATTTGTTTTCAAACAGATCCAACATGTACTCATTATTTTTTTGCAATCCTGGATTGTTTGTCTCCATTTTCTAAGCTGCTCTTGTGGAATTAAATTGGTTTTAGGGGGATTCAAGGACCACAATTTTCTGTTAGTGAAGGATTTGTGCATAATGTTGTATAGTTGTGTTTCATATTGGCAGGAATAAAGTCACTTTTTGCTACAAATAAAACCATGTTCCTCAAATGTAAAACAGTAAAAGAAGTGTGGATTGCCATAAACCTTGAACATGTGCGCAACCAGCTGGTGGGGATGCAATCGGCCAAGGAGGTGGTAATTTCAATTTTGGGGATGAAAGCTGGTTGGGATGCAAGAAACAAAGATAGGGAGTCCGGTCAGTGCTGGATATTTATTCAACTGGTAGTCAGCGATTTAGTAGTGGCTGTGAGTTAATGGAAGGCTTAATGTTGTGAGTTAATGGAAGTATCTTTCCACAACAACAAGAACAACAAGCCTTTAATGCCAATCAAGTTGGCTAGGCTAAATGGAAGTATCTTTCCATTTAAAAAAATAAAAACAGTCGCTCCCAGTGTGAAAGCGAAATACATGTGGACTCTTATGTGCACATATACATGTGGAGCTGCTTTTCCACTGGAGATATTGCTTTCTTCAGTAATCAAAGAAACGGCCCACCAACGTTTTTAACATCAAGTCCCGTGTGAATTTTGTAGTCTTTTTTTTTTCTCAATTTTTGTAGAAAAAATGTTATATTACTCAATTTCTTTGCAAAGTTCAATGTTTGCATTCATAAGTTAGTACTACTACCCCCAGATTTATATTTCATGACGTTAGGACACAGTTTATCTCAAATTTGCGTCCTAACATCAACTAAATAAATATGAAGCATCTTCGTTGCATAACTTTGACTAACAATTTTTATCTCAGTTTATATTCTTGAAAGGCTTGAAATGTAACGAGGATTGAGGATGAGGTTACAAGACATATAATAAGAAAAATCATGGTCATATTCATATGACCCATTTAAATATTATTTCATGACTGTTTTGAGTTACTAATAGATAGATTAATTGTTTACATAAGATCAAAACTTTTTAATAAACGTATAAATCTTCATCTCTATGAGACTGACTGGGAAAGAAAATGAGTGGCTTTACATGGACTGCATGAAGAGCCCAGTGTAAAACGGATCAATCAAAACAAACGAGAGCCTATTCCCGCCCGCATTCTGCCTAAACCTCGCAAAAGCCCAACCCAAACCCTAGAACCTCGCGAGAGCCAAGCCCCCCACACCATGGACTTCGCTGGCCGGAAGGCGGCGGCGCTCGCCGCACTGTCCTCGCCGGCGCCGGACAAGTCCCCAAAGGGCGGCGTAGACGCTCCCATCGCCCCGCTTCTCGACGTGCTCAACTCCCACCCGGATCTCTTCACCACTTCCTCCTGCTCCGGCCGCGTCTCTATCCTGGCGCAGCCGCAGGAGGGCCAGGGCCCGAAGCAGAAAAAGAAGGCGCGGGGCGGCGGGTGGGTGTATGTGTCGCATGACCCCGCCGACCCGGACGCCGTGGTGGAGCTGCTCTTTGGCGGGAGCGGGTCGGGAGGGGCCGGGGACGAGCTGGTGTTCAGGTTCGAGCCGATGATCGTGGCGGTGGAGTGCAGGGATGCCGCGGCTGCTGTGGCCCTTGTCGCCGCCGCAGTCGGTGCGGGGTTCCGAGAATCAGGTGAGTGAGACTGGGCGCCTGACATGTACTGTAGAATACAAATACTATAAAGTAACTTGATCAGTCAATTAAAAATGTGGAGTTATTTATGAGTCCTGGGGGTTGTTTAGGCTTCCTTTTGGCAGTCCTGCACTTGTTTGCATGTTTTGTTAATAATGTTTTCACTTGGTTTGATGTTGCTTATTCCTGTTTGAACGAATACCTGATAAAGTTAGTGACAGAAATCAATTGATGCAATTTGTAGGTATCACGAGTTTGCAGAAACGTGCGATGGTAGCAATAAGATGCTCAATTCGTATGGAAGTGCCGCTGGGGCAGACTGGTGAACTCGTTGTTTCTCCCGAATATGTCCGGTACCTTGTTAAAAATGCCAACATTAAAATGGAGGCAAACAAAAAGCGAATGGCTGGATTTCTTGATCTTTTACGGACTAAGGTACATAGTTATTTTCTGATAGTAATTAACTTTGACTACCAGCAGGCACTTCTGTTTCCAATTTGCTTCTGTAAGTCGTAATCCTGAAATTAATTTTCACTTGTTAGTTCGGGTGAGGTATCTCTAAAAATGAATGATTTGTCAATCAGGCTGAAAGAATAAACTTGAATAATTTTCTTTTGGCAGATAATGCATGACACATTTCTGTTAGTTAAACCTATATGTAATAATCTGGGTATGGTTCTTAAGCTAATGCTTAAATTACTTCTCATTGTACAAATAGTTGTCAGATAATTTGTTTCTCCATTGTTGATTTTATGCGCTTTGTCAAGAATTCTGACTTCAAAGATTCTCATTCTGCACATTTGTTTACTTCCCAGAATTCAACATTGACCACTATTTTCGTGACGGTAAATGCTACATGGACAACCATCCATTGTTTTTCCAATATATATAGCTTGTGTTGCTTATAGATGCCATTTAATGGCATTTAATCCTGCTTAGGAAAACAGAGACATTTGTCAGTTCCTCATAGTTAAATTTGACCACCAATTTTGTTGGAGAGAATGAGTGTTCTATTCTTCCAAACCCTAGAAGGGTGGGCATATATAGTTACATACATGGGTCTAGATGGGCCAGATAATATACACTAACACCCCCCCGCAGTCGGAACTATCGGCGCAGCGGAGTTCAAGACTGGACAAGAAAAGCCTACACCCCCCCCCTCCCTAAGTCACAACTAGCCACTGACGATGTTGAGACTGGATCGGAACTCCGAGAATGTCGAGGAGGGGAGACCCTTGGTGAAGATGTTAGCGAACTGGGAGGTGGTCGGCACATGTAGCACCCGAACATGGCCAATAGCGATGCTATCATGAACGAAGTGAAGGTCGATCTCCACATGCTTCGTCCGCTGATGCTGTACCGGGTTGGTGGAGAGGTACACGGCGCTGATGTTGTCGCAGTAGACGAGTGTGCTCCTGGTTAGCGGGCTATGAAGCTTCGCCAAGAGCTGCCGTAGTCACGACGCCTCAGCCACGCCGTTGGCAACAACCCGGTACTCTGCCTTGGCACTGGAGCAGGAGACCACCGGTTGCCGCTTGGACGACAAGGAGACCAGGTTGTCGCTGAGGAAGACGACGTAGCCGGAAGTGGACCGACGAGTGTCAGGGCTCCCAGCCCCGTCGGCGTCGGTGTATATGATGAGCTCGGTGGAGAGAGCCCGGTGAAGAACCAAGCCGTAGTCAACAGTACCTCAGAGCAGTGAGATGTGACTCGCGAGGATCATGCATATAAAGGCAGATCTGCTGGATGGCATAAGTGATGTTCGGCCTGGTGAAGATGAGGTACTGAAGAGCCTTAGCAAGGCTCCGATAAGCAGTCGGGACACCAACGTCCGCAGAGAGCTTTCCCTAAGTGTCAACCGGGGTGGAGCAGCGCTTGCAGTCAGTAATCCCTGTCCGCTCCAGGATATCAAGAGCATACTGCCGCTAATGAAGAAAGAGACCTGAGGGACGAGGCTCCACAGTGACATCAAGGAAGTGATGGAGCACACCTAGATCCTTCATGGCAAACTCACGCTGCAGTGACTGAATGATACTCTGAAGAAAGGCCTGACTCGAAACTGTGAGGATGATATCATCAACATAGAGCAGCAGGTACGCAGCTTTAGACCCCTGGCGGTAGACAAACAGAGAGGTGTCAGACTTGCACTCAGTGAATCCTAAGGTGGTCAAGAATGTGGCAAACCAAGAGTACCACGCTCGAGGAGCCTGCTTCAGGCCATAGATGGACTTGTTGAGGCGGCAGACAAGATCCGGACGAGTGGAATTCACAAATCCCGCAGGCTGACTACAGTAAACTGTCTCAGTCAGAGTGTCATGAAGAAAGGCATTCTTCGGATCGAGCTGGTGCACGGGCCAGGAGCAGGAGAGAGCTTGTGAGAGAACCGTGCGCACTGTAGCTGGCTTCACCACCGGACTGAAAGTCTCATCATAGTCCACTCCAGGCTGCTGGGTGAAACCCCAAAGAACCCAACGAGCCTTGTAGCGCTCTAGAGAACTATCCGCCCGACGCTTATGTGTACAGATCCTCTTGTTGGTGACCACATTGCAACCAGACGGATGCGGCACGAGGTCTCACGTCTGGTTGGCAAGAAGAGCCGCGTACTCCTCCTCCATGGTCCGACGTCAGTGAGGATCTGCCAGGGCATCGCGGACGGAGGAGGGCATGGGTGACACCCCCGGCTCGGCCTCGACGGCAGAGGGGACACTCGCCGCCCGTCGTGTCACCATGGGATGAGTGTGCCCAGGATCCCGATGGACGATAGACGGGTCGTACACGTCCGGATCGAGCCGGGAGCGAACCCGAGAGCGCACTGCCAGCTCAGACGGAGGCGGTGGTGGCAGTGAGACCACCGGCTCCGGTACCGGCGCCGCACGACGCCTGTAGACCTGCACTTGCTCGGCGAAGCGGGCAGTGAAACTTGGAGGCTCCCGCGGCGCAGGAAGTGGGGACAGGGTCGCGCGTGGCGCAGGCGATGGCTCCGGGGCCGCGCGTGGCGCAGGCGAAGGATCCGGTGCCGCACGTGGCGCGGTAGAAGGCTCCGGGGCCGCGCGTGACGCAGTAGAAGGCTCCGGTGCCGCGCATGGCGCAGCTGAGATCGTCGGGGAACCTGCTGGAAAGGGGTAAACAGAAGCAGGAGGCTGGACCACTAGGTCAGTCGGAAAAACGGACTCGAGGTCAGGAACAGGTGAGGGCGTAGTGGAGGTGGAGTACGGAAAGTTAGACTCGTCAAACACGACGTGTCGGGAGATGAGGACGCGGCGGGAGGTGAGATCGAAGCAACGGTACCCCTTGTGGTGAGGAGAGTAGCCAAGGAATACACACCGAGTCGATCGAGGTGCTAGCTTATGAGGAGCAGTGGCGGAGGTGTAAGGATAGCAGGCGCATCCGAAGACCCGAAGGTGATCCTACCGAGGAGGGGTACGAAAAAGGGCGTGGTGAGGGGTGGTGGCAGGTGAGGCGGTTGAGAAGGTAGGTGGCGTTGTGTAGACCCTCAACCTAGAAACGAGCAGGAAGGGAGGCTTGGAGGAGAAGGGTGCGCACGATATCATTCGTGGTACGAATCATCCGCTCAGTCTTGCTATTATGAGGCGAGGTATACGGGCACGACATGCGCAGTTGGGCACCGCGAGAGAGGAAGAAGTCACGGGAGGCGTGATTGTCGAACTCACGGCTGTTGTCACACTGGACGACCTTAATGGTGTGGCCGAACTGAGTGGAAACCCAGGCAAAGAAGTGGAGGAGGGTGGGGAAGGTGTCAGACTTGGCACGCAGCGGAAAAGTCCAAGAGTAATGAGAGAAATCATCCACAATCATCAAGTAATACTTATAGCCAGACATATTGATGACAGGAAAGTCCACAAATCACAGTGAATAAGATCAAAGGCATGACTCGCATGCGAAGAAGAAAAAGAAAGTCTAACATGACGACCTAACTGACACGCATGACAAAGATGCTCATCAGGAGCCCTAGTACAATGAAGACCTGCACTAAGACTGAGACGGGCCAAAACGTCGTGGCCGGGGTGCCCAAGCCGGCGGTGCCAAGTCGTGCATGACGGGGTGGTCGCAAAAGCCGATGAAGGAGGTGACGACGAAGAAGCGGAATTAGAAAGGCGAAGGGTGTAAAGGGGCCCCATGTTGTCACATCGGAGGATAGGACGTCGGAAAGCCGAATCCTTCACAGTAAGACTAGAAGAGTCAAATTCAACAGTGCAGGAATTATCAGCAGTAAATTAGCGAATGGAAAGAAGGTTATGAACCATCTGCGGGGCAACAAGAACAGTCGGAAGGCAAAAAGAACTAGGAGCAGACCCCACAGAGGTGACTGGAAGACAAGCCATTACCAACCATGATGGAGGAAGGGCACGAGGGAGAAGGGTGAACAGAGGATAAAATACCAGCATCCGGCGTGGTGTGGAACATGGCGCCCGAGTCGGCGACCCACTCCGTGCTGACCGGCGGGGTCAGTCCCAAGGTGCTGAAAGACTGAGCCAGAGCTGCCTGGTCCCATCTCCTGAGCCAGATCGGTGGCTGGCTGGGGTGCACAGGCGGAGTCCACCCCCCCCCCCCCCCCCCCGCCCCGGTGGGCGTCGGTGTAGTAGCACCAAGGAGGGAGGTGGCCGGTGGGGCAGTGGAGGTCGGCGGGGTAGCAACGAGCGCGGTGGGGGGCGGTCCCGGCACGAGCCCGCGAGTGATCTCATCTAGGACGAGGTCGTCCCGAACCTGTAGGAAGGAGGGGAAGGGTCGCTGGCGAGGGATCCATGTCCGCAGGAGGTCGAAGTTGTTGCTGAGACCCTGCAGTACATTGAGGACCAGGACCCGGTCGCTCACTGGGCAGCCGAGGTCGTGAAGGGCATCCGCCATGCCCTTCATCCTCCAACAGTACTCACCAACGGAGAAGTCGTCCTGCTGGAAGGTGCGGAATGTGGCGTCGAGGTGGAGCGCACGGGCCTCGGTGTTGTCAAGGAACTAGGCCTCGAGAGCCAGCCAGGTCACGCGCGCGGTGCTGTCGGGGGACCTGATGATGTCCTGGAGATCTAGGGAGAGGGTCCCAAAGATCCAGGACATGGCAACGCTGTCGAGGCACAACCAGAGCGCGTCCCGCGCCGCAGTAGGCGTGTCGACGAGGACGTGGTCGTCGAGAGCGTAGCGGCGGAGGGCGAGGAGGACCTGGTCGCGCCAGCGCCCGTAGGAGGAGGACCCAGGGTCGAGGACGACGAAGACTAGGGCCCGGATGTTCTGGACTCGAATGGCCTAGAGGTGTAGCTGCTGGACCATCGGATCAGTCGCATCATGGCGGAGGGCAGATCCATCTGACGGAGGCGGGTGAGACGAGGACTTGGCGGTGTCGGTGATGTGGGCGACGGGCTGGTGGGCAGCGGCAACGTCGAGGTTGTGCTGAACCTTAGCAGCCCGGCGATAGAGGGCGCCCGCTGCGGCAAGCTCGTGCTCCCAAGCGAGTGTAGCCGCGCAGACATGCTCCACGGCTTCGGTGGCCTCGATCTGGGCGGCGGCAAGGGCGGCGTCGGTCCCGGGGACCATCAGCTTGCCCTTGTCGGCGGCGGCCGGACCCACGGTAGCGGTGCCCATGGCGGCGGCCGGGCCCACGGTGGTGGCCAGATCTGGGCCTCCGGTGGCGAGATCCGCCAGCCCAGCGGCGGCAGCGGCGCGGCGGCGGCCAGAGGCGGCGCGGTGGCGGCGGCTCAGCCGGATCCACGCTGCCGGCGGCCAGATCTGCCCGCGCGGCGCCGGCGGCGGGCAGATCCGCGCCCGCGGCTGCGGCGTAGGAGGTGGGGAGAGGAGGGAAAAAAGAAGGGGGAAGAGGCGGCCGGCCGGCCATGGCGGCGGCGGTGGCAGCTGGAGGGTGGGAGGAGGGAGAGGAGAGAGAAAAACGCTAACTCTATACCATGTTGGAGAGAATGAGTGTTCTATTCTTCCAAACCCTAGAAAGGTGGGCATATATAGTTACATACATGAGCCTCTGTACATGGGCATGGGCTTAGACGGACCAGATAATATACACTAACAAATTTGTATCGGTGTGTATTTGCACGCCCTAAGAAATGGACTTATAAATGCATTTTGAAGACAACTCTGTCCACATTTTAAAATTCTTTTTCTCAAACAACATTTTAATATTCTAAGCATATGCAGGAATCAGGATGTTCTTTATTGGAATTACAAATAGTTTTTGTCCCATATTCTTATTACTGCACTACTGCTTGTAGCTCCTAAGCCTGCACTCATTTTGGGTTAACTGGTTCAGTAGCTTTGATTTGTTTGTGCCGGTGGTTCCTCCTGCTGTTGGTGCATTTGTAGTTTTGCCACTTGTTGTACAACTGGTCACCCTTGATTGTTCTGTTGTTACATCTTTTCCAGTTGTTTTTCTTTTTTGAAATGCTATATTCTATCAAACTGCCAGGGTTTGCCAGGTTCATCAGGCTTGTTAAGCCATTGTAATGGAAGTGGTGGTCTATATATTGATCGCGGGACTTCCTTGTGTTCTGAAATTAAGACGCCATTTGATGATAGTGCCAAGAAAAATGGTGAATACTTGGTTTCAAAAAAGAGTGATGTCGACTACAAAAACTCCAATGCTGATGGTGATTGTGAAATCAGGAATGGTTCATTAGAAGCGCTATATTTTGAGAATCAAGACTTAGCATGCAGCAAGGGTGTTAAGCAAGGTTTTGGTAATGCTAAACGGCATGTTCTCTTCTCACCTTTTTCTTATCTTGTTCTTACTTTTTATTTTTCTCAGATTGACATGTAAAGTTGTTGGTCTGTGGGGTTATAAAATGGATATTTGACATCATTTGTTTCCTTATCTCCATTATCGTACATGCTGGGTTTGTATGTTAGATTCACAAGTTTCCTACGTTTGTTATTATGTTGATGTTTTGAGTATATTTATGTTGATGTTTTGAGTATATTATTATTTTGTTCAACATTAGCTGAGCTGAGAAGGAAACAGTCAAGTTAACAAGGTTTGTAACATGCATATTTTGTTTTGTCAATGATGGTGTCGTGTTATTAAAACATGATCCTTCAGCACCAAAAGCGAATGAATTAGTGCCTATTCATTTTGTTATTCCAGAATTTTGTTGGTCCACTCATGATCCAGTTGCTCATGTTTTTTATTGACCCAGTTCATTTTTTCTGTTCTGTATTTTCTGTAGATTAGTGCGGAAGGAGAAATTGTCAGAAAGTGAAAATAATCATCTTGTAACTATTGCATTGGATATTAGTGGTGAACCAATGGAGAAGCTTTTCTTGTGGGGCCAATCCGCTTGTTTGTTTACCATTGGAGGAGAGCAACAGGTCCTAACTTTTGGTGGCTTTGGAGGTCCAGGAAGGCATGCAAGAAGAAATTATTCCCTCCTGCTTGATCATAAATCTGGTTTATTGACAGAAATGAACTTCAAAGATTCTCCTCCACCACGAATGGGCCATACCATTACTGCAGTTGGTAATAGTATTTATGTTATTGGGGGTAGAGGTGGTCCTTCAGAAATTCTTGATGATATCTGGGTTTTGCAAAGCACTGAACATACATGGTCAAGACTGGTGTGCAGTGGAAATTTCTTCCGCCCAAGGTGCTGTTTATATGAAACTCTTTGTCTTGGCCCTTCCATATTTTCCTTTACATAATTTGCTCTTGCCAAATAAATATTAAAAACTTAATGGTAAAAATAACTAAATGTCCAGAATTAGAGTAGTGTGTGTCTCCATTTTTTATATAAGTTGTGTGTTTCTTTATGCAGGCACAGACATGCTGCAGCTGCAGCTGCTTCAAAAATATTTGTCTACGGTGGACTCAGTAATGAGGGCATATATTCTTGTATGGATGTTTTGGATACTGAAAGTATGCAATGGAGTGTGCTAGCTGCTTCTGGTGAATGGCCATGTGCTCGGCATTCACATTCTATGGTGTCCTATGGTTCGAAGCTGTTCATGTTTGGAGGTCATGATGGTCAACGGGCACTGAATGACTTATACAGTTTTGACACAATAACACTTAGGTGGAACAAGGAAACTACAATTGGGCGAACCCCAACAGCTAGGTTTTCACATTGCATGTTCATCTACAAAAGTTATCTCGGAATACTTGGGGGTTGCCCTATTACTGATAACAATCAAGAAGTCATGTTGCTGAACTTGAAGCATCGAGTCTGGTTTTGTGTATCCGTTCCATCGTTGAGCCAAAGCCTCTGTGTTCGTAGTTCATCAGTTGTCATTGAAGATGACCTTGTTATTGTAAGTGGTGGTGCATCTTGCTATGCATTTGGAACCAAATTTAATCAACCAATAATAATTGATCTGCATTCAATAGAGTCAATGTTCAAACATGATGACATGGTTATACAAAGCTGTAATACTATATCTACTGTTGACTTTACAAGAGGTGGACAAAATGGTAAATTTGGTCATGTTATTGATGCTCCAGTTGGTGGTTTTACTGAGTCAGGCCCTCAGGTTCTTCAACTGGAAAAGAAATTTGCCAAATTAGCAAAGGATATTCTGAAAAAGTTTGGATGGTTGGATCTTGCTAGAAAAGTTCGAGTGAGCCATGATAACTGCCATGTTCTTTGTCCTGTTACTACAGCTTTCCATGACCTGCATACTGATGAGCATCTCAAGATGGCACATAATGATTTGTCCTTTGGAGAATCATTGGTATTTACTGAAAAGAAGCTTGTAGGGGATAACCTATCTCTTCAGAAGGCATTGGAAATTTTGTTATCTTTCCATGGTTCTTTTTTGAAAGATGAACTAGCCATCAGCCGAAAACCTTCCAAATCTCCACAAGTCATCATGAAAGAGCTTGTATCTTTGCTATTGGAAAAGAAAGGAATGCCTCCTCAGCTATTGGAACAGCTCCCAGCTAGGTTTGTTTGTGTCGATGAGAAAAAAAAAAAAACATTGCTTGTTATGACTATGGTTTGCTTGCTTAAGTTTCATTGTGATGTGTAGGTGGGAGACCCTTGGTAATATCATCATACTTCCAAAGACATGTTTTAAGGATTCACTGTGGGAATCAATCAGTGAGGAACTTTGGCCTTTAGTTGCCAAGGCACTTGGTGCTCAACGTCTTGCACGCCAAGTAAGTAAACTTTCAGTTTCTTAGTTCTGGAAATGATTGGGAAAAAAAAATCATTATTGTACCATTTGGGAAGCTGAGTAGGCAAGCAACACCCATATTTGTGTAACTGAATGATAATGTTACTTGTGCTGCTGTCTTAAAAATACCTTGCTTATGCATATTGCATATGGTGCCTCCCATGTGCTAACTGCATCTTAATGCTTGGTAGTTCTTTTCTCTAATAATTTGTGACTCGTGGCATCTGTGGTTACCATACCAAACATTTCCTTCTCTTGTAGGTGTTCCTTACTAGATGATTCACTCGTTCTCCTTTTTCATTTTGCAGGGTAAAATCATGCCAAATGGTACAAGAGATAGTACACTGGAACTTCTTGTGGGTGATAACGGATGGGTTACCCATCATGAAAATGGCATCTTTTATTCGCTTGATGCAACAAAGTGCATGTTCTCTTCTGGTAACCGTTCAGAGAAACTTCGCATGGGACAGCTTAATTGTAGAGATGAGGTGGTGGTGGACTTGTTTGCTGGAATTGGATACTTTGTGCTCCCATTTCTTGTGAAGTATGTTTCCTGTAATAGCCCCTGGTCTAATTTATTTATTTCTATAAAAAAATCCTGTTCTTAATTTTCTACACTTACAGGGCTAATGCTAAGTTGGTTTATGCATGTGAATGGAATCCACATGCTCTAGTGGCTCTCCGCCGCAATGTGAGTGACAACCATGTAGCAGATCGATGCATTGTACTTGAAGGAGATAATCGTGTGACAGCACCTAAAGTATGTACTGGACAAATTTCATCTTTTGTGATAATGTATACATGCACTAGGGATGTCTGCTGACCTTTTCTCTTCCCTTCATTTAGGGTGTTGCTGACCGAGTTTCTCTTGGACTGTTACCCTCAAGTGAATGTAGCTGGGCCACTGCTGTTGCAGCTTTAAGGTGATCCCTGTGGCCCCACTACATGAGTTGTTTCAGTTATGCCTATTCCATATCTTAGGTTTTGTGTAGTAGTCCAAGAAGATTTTATGTATTGAGACCTAGGTAAAGTTTTACTTGTGGGCCTCTTCTTCTGGGACTAGCTGAGGTCATTATTTTCTGTCGTGACACAAGCAGCAGCTGCTATGTTCAAGAATCAAGAAAATTTAGTATTTTTTGAAATGGTTTTGTTAAGAAGTTGCATGGTGTTATGGGAGTCTGATTTGGCAAGTTAGATGTACAATTTTTGGTACTGTTAAATCCATGTCAATTGAGGTAATCCTTATAAAAAAGATTGCAATGGGTCCTGTCATGATTAGTCTCCCTCTTATAGCTATTCCTGCATTCGCTGGCTTCTCGTTTTTTCTTCTACCTTGTTCTGATCAGGAATACCAACCAAGGTTCCACAACCTTCTTAGCAAAAATGCTCACAACAGATTCCCAGAGCAATGATAAACTGTTCATTTGAACGGTTGTTGCCAAATCCTATCTTTTTAGCCAATTAGTCAGCTTTTTTTAAGACCTTGCATGTAGTTATTGTGATTAGGGCTTTCCTTTCAGTTGTTTCAACCATCCAGCAGTTGATCCACTGTTATACATTTGTCCTGAGACTCTTATTGTATCTAGGGTTGAAGGAGGCATACTGCATATACATGGGAATGTCAATGACTCGGATGAGACAAGCTGGCTGGAGCATGTTGTTGAATCTATCAGTAATATCGCCAGAGCTCATGGTAAAAATAGTGGCATTTTTTAATGTACATTATTATCAAGAATCAAATTGCATTCTTATATATGTTATTTCTTGGCATGTGCCACAGGATTATCTTGGAGCGTCATAGTGGGGCATGTTGAACGCGTCAAATGGTATGGGCCGCATATTCGGCACCTTGTAGTTGATGTTAGATGCCGACCTATCTAAACCCCTTAAGATACCTGGGCATGGTATGACCAGACGTATTGTAAGAAAACAGTTTTGCTAAGTTGTATGTCATCAGGCAGAAGCTGTTGTAATCTTATAAACGCATGTTCACGTTCTGAACACTGATTTGCAATGTCATAGCTACAACAAGCCATTTTTGTCCCAACTTTGTGTATCCTTTTTGTTACGAAGAATCTCCTGCCGAAAAATACTTAGTACGTGAATATTTGGAAGTACTATAAATTTATGAGATATTTCAAGATAAATCAATACATAATTTTTTGTTGCCAGGTCAAATTTTAAAGCCTTTACTAATAAAATTTCAGAACTTTGATTGGATCTTTATAACAGCATTAAGTATTTATGACCCTCCAGTGGCTGATGGAACAGCAGTGTTAGGTGAAATTCACGTGGCCAAACATATCTTAATTATGCTGTAGAATTGGTCCACTCCTGAAGCGACAGAACGGGGGACGCAAAATGCTTTTATTGGATGTACTTGCGTAAACAAACTTACGAAAGAAAAGATTAAAAATACTACAGGGACACACGATCAAAACCAGATATACACAATCATCTCGCAACAATGCAAAAGCAACGTCCATAGCCCTTATCCAGCTACCAAACAAGAAAATCAAAGAAGAGTTGCTAATGGTACAACATGTCTACAAGGGGGGGGGGGGGGGGGGGGGGTCAAACAGGCTACTTGAGCCTCATTGGCTGCTGCATTCCTCCTCTCATCATAGCGCAAAATTCCTCATAGTTGATCCTTCCATCCTGCCACAAGGCATAAGTGATGATCAGCATCAAGATGGAAGGAATAAATGTTGTGCAACCAGGAAAAAAAAACATGTCAAGAACTTACATTGTCAGTGTCAACTTCTGAAATGATATCTTTTATGGTACTTGCATCACCCATTTCATGTTCAATCAAAGCAGATTCTAGTTCATCTCTTGTGATGAAGCTGCATAAAATCAAGTAATCCTTTATGTCAATAAAAGACAGGTTTATTTACAACTCCACAGTATAATGATGAAGTATGGTTCAACAAAATAGAGCAATTGTTAACCTATGATACATATACATGATTAGTAGTGGAAAACAAAAGTGTGGCTTGTTACGTTAGCATTTGTGAAATGCTTTGAAGTGCTTACCCGCTGTTATCTTTATCGAAGTACTGGAATGCCTTAAACAGATGCTCATCTCTTTCAAGCTTGTGTCTATGCATCGTGGCTGTGATGAACTCAACATAGTCAATTGATCCATTGCCATCAACATCAGCCTGGAACAGATCAAAATGTAAGCATGTAAAGTCAGAATCATGTTTCAAAACTATATCCTACTTTGAGGTTTAGAACATACAGCTTCCATCAACTGCTTTACTTCAGCCTCTGACAGCTTTGATCCAAGTTTGGCTAATCCTGCTTTGAGTTCTTCATATGTGATTGTGCCACTGTTGTCCGTGTCCATGTTCATGAACATTTGCTTCAGACCCTTGATCTCTTCCTCGTTGAGGTTTGAAGCAATAACCTGCACATACATTTACTGATAAGCAATAGAAAAGGACAACAGCTAACTAAACATCACTATGAAGAAAATAACCTTCAGAGCCATCTTTTTAAGCTTATTCATTGCTCTGAATTGCTTCATCCTGGAAAGTACAGCACTGTCAATAGGCTTGTCTGATGCCTCACCACCCTCTCTGAGCCATGGATGTTCTGATCAAACATTTAATACACAAAGTATTAATTTTCTGAAGTTGCCAAAACTGTAATATAAGCACTGCTGAGGGCTTACGAAGAACTTGAGCTGAAGTAAGTCTTTTCTTTGGATCTCGTGCCAACATCTTCCTAACCAGGTCTTTAGCACTCTCAGAAATTGATGGCCATGGCTGACTTTCAAAGTCAATTTCCTCATGCAGAATAGCATCAAATATGCCCTTTTCAGTTTCTACACAACAAGAAAGATGATAAATAAAAAACAAGGCAACAATACTTCTTGGTACTCCCTCCGTTCATATTTACATGTCATTCTAAGGTTTCCAACTTTTCTCCAATTACATGTCATTCTCGCTTCCCAATACAACTTTCTCTCTTTCCAATATAATATTCTCTTTTCCCACTACATCTCTATCTCTATCTCTCTCCTTCTCGTTTTCAGTGCACCCATCTTTTTACTTCTCCTTATTTCCCGTGCCTAACTCCAAAACGACATCTAAATGTGAACGGAGGGAGTAGTAAACAAGGTGAAATAAAAAAATGGTTCTTAAGAGATAAATATACCAGCCCAAAATGGAGGTACACCACTAAGAAGAATGTACAAAATGACACCAGCACTCCACACATCTATCTCTTTTCCATAGCTCCGCCTAAGAACTTCTGGAGCAACATAATATGCACTTCCAACAATGTCCCTGTACATTTTTCCTGGTTTGTTTCAAAGTCAGTCAGTAGAGAGATCCAAAATTAATCATTCAGGATCTTGCAATATTTATCAACAAAATGTTACTTTAGTTTGTTACACAAAGTTTTCTTTGATTAAAGAGTCATGAGGAAAAGATCACTACTAGATATGAAAATAATGAAAATGTACAAACAAAATAAAACAGAAGAACATGCCACCTCATCACCAGCACAGCCAACATTAGTAAAAAACCTCTCCAATTTATAACATCAGCAACAATAACAAGTCCTTTCTACTCACATGTGTAGTTATTCCCATATTTGAAACACCACATTGGGTATGTGAACATATTCATTTATCAGTTTAAGGATGTTTCCGTACTCATTCTAAGATACTCCCTCCGTACCAAAATGTTT
Source organism: Eleusine indica (assembly GCA_030378355.1). Classification (NCBI taxonomy): domain Eukaryota; kingdom Viridiplantae; phylum Streptophyta; class Magnoliopsida; order Poales; family Poaceae; genus Eleusine; species Eleusine indica. The sequence continues at coordinate 37,468,255 of CM059500.1, forward strand.
GACACTTTAGCCAACTCCATTTGTCCTAAAATGTTTGTCATTGTCACTTCCAGATACAACTTTCTCTCTTTCCAATACAACTCTATCTCTATCTCTCTCCTCGTTTCTTGTGCACCCACCTTTTACACGTCTCCTTAATTCCCGTGCCCAGAGCTAAAACGTCAAACATTTTAGGACAGAGGGAGTACTAAAAAGCAAGTCATATGAAAAAATTATGGAGGAGTCCCTATTCTTTAGCATATTATGATATATCATGTTACTAGTGTATAAAAATGAGTATGTCCACATACACAATGTATGCTCACATACTCGACTGACATACCACTCCGGATGGTCAAGTATGATCACATACTCCATGTATGTACCTTTCCCGAGGTGAGATACTGTCCACTTAGTGGTATATGCTACAAATACAACTAAATTGTATACTATTGCATATATTAATGTGATCCACATAGAACTTGAGTTTCTAAACAGCCAAAGATATATAATGAAGCAGCGCACCTAACTAGTCCAACCCAAAAGCTTAAGCGATTGAGAAGGGGCTAGGGCGGCTTTATAGCTCAACCCACGTGGGAGCAGATGGCTGCCGCTGGGGCGCAGCATGGGAAATGGGTGGCGCAAGGAATGCGGGAATCGGGACTCGAACTCGAGTCCTCTTGGCTCTGATACCATGAAGCAGTGCACCTAACCAGTCTAACCCAAAAGCTTAAGCGATTGAGAAGGGGCTAGGGCGGCTTTATAGCTCGACATATAATACACTGTCATTTGTGGCTTCCACTCCTATATGATATATGATAAAACGTGAATATTTTGCAATTTGCAGTTCTAACCCTTCCAATAAAATGCAGCCTAGAGAACACCAGTTTTGAAGGGCTATATGTGAACTTATACTAGATAGAACCAACAACCTTTTCAAGATACTGAAAGCATTACGAGTTGGCAAAAGCGAGAGGGTTAGAACAGAAAAAACAAACGGAACCAACTTCAATGTATTATTATGGCAGTATGGCACCATAAGAGCTACAGTAGCAACAGATAGCATATACATGCATCGTCCACAACTTGGAATAAACATCACCATAAGTTTCGAAACCCCGAAATCAAACCATCTGTGAAATACTAGCCGTGGCTGGTAAGTTCAGCAATATGAAAACCACCACTAAGATATGAATCTCAACATATTAAAAATCAAGAACTATATGTAGCTCTCAAGGACATGCAGGTTCTGTATTATTTTGATTACCTTCTTCGATAAAGACTGAAAGTCCAAAATCAGTGGCCTTGAGCATTGCATTCTCCTCCTTGGTCGCAAGCAAGAAATTCTCTGGTTTTAGATCGCGATGCATCACTCCCATGAAATGGCAAATGTTGACAACATTCACAACAGCCCTGCAGATGGTGGCAGCTGCACGCTCCGTGTAGTGCCCCTTCGCGATGATCCGATCGAACAGCTCCCCACCAGCGCAGAGCTCCATCACCACATGCACATTGCTCTTGTCCTCGTATGCTCCCCGGAACTCGACTATATTTGGCTGTCCAGACAAGTGCTGCATGATCTGGATCTCCCTGCGAATGTCCTCCCTGTCCGCCTTGCTGGTGAGTTTGCGCTTGGAAATGGACTTGCAGGCATACTGCCTACCAGAAGCAATTTCAGTACAGAGGTATGTCACCCCAAACTGACCACGGCCAAGCTCCTTACCAATGGAGTACACGGAACGAACATCCTCATACGGTTTGCCAAGAATCGTGTCCGGTGTTGGCTTTGGTGGGACAACCACAGGAGGGACTACAGGGGGGTTCATGGCTGGTGGTGTGTACCTCACTTCGGCCGTTGACTGTGGTTGAGAAGGGTTGTAACTGGGAGGTGTCTGTGCTGGTTTTTGCTGGTGTGAATAGCCATAACCATTGGTTCCTCCATGACCAGAATCCGGGGCTGTGGATCTGCTGCAACACTGGCCCATTTCTTTAGTCAAACTGTTACTCCTTTCAGTTCGAAGCTAGCAATCTGAATGCAAAACAGACTAGACCAATCACGAACTGAACCTACCAGTTCAAGGAGAGAAGTGTTAGAAAAAGCTAGCGAATCATGACATATTTTATAGGGAAACTCACAAACTCATATAACTCAAGAACCTCAAGAGAAGGCATTCAGAACTCAGGATCTACGAGCAAAATGCAAACAAGGGACAATAAAGAACAGCAGAAAAGTGTCACGAAAGCAATGCAAGTAATAGATTTCTGACAGAGTTCACCCTTTTCTACTCCCAGTCCAATTCAAGAAAAAAGCAAGACTTCCATAGAAAGAAATCAGACGAGATAAGCACAGAAGCGGACTGCCTCAATTGATATCCTAATTTTTCTTTTGAAATATAAATAAACAGCATTTGAGCCTTAGTTGAATACTAAGAAGTCCTAATTTTGCACGATGAACAATATTGCACAGCCGCAGCACAAATGTCCACAGCTATCCAAACGAGGGAATCTATCCAAGCCACGAGCTAGGACAATTGCTTACCAACAACCAGTCCACGTCCGGATGGATCTCAACTCCACTCTACTGCACCGGCAAAGGAGCCAAAGGCGCCGGTGGAACATCCGCCGGAAGGACCAGCAAGGGAGAAGAGCCGAGCAGGAGGCGGCGGCGAGATGTGCCTGCTCTGCTCTAGATGGGGATAAGAGAAGACATGCAACTTGCCGCGTTCTACCCAGCTGAGCTACTCTATTTTATTCATGCGGTGAGCCGCCCCTCGACCGTGACGACACTGGCAAACTCGATCCAAGAAACCAAGAATCTGGGGCAGAGACGCCTACCTCGTGAAGACGAACAAGATTCCAATCTCAGAGCTCAGCAAAGAAGACACCTTCCCACCGATCCACAGCGCAAGAACCGCAGGGCTCAGAGTTACTACAATCCTCCTCAGCAAGAGCGATGCGGCAACACGAGAATCCGCGTCCAAAGATCAAATCTTGGGAGGACGAGGACAGAGCAAAGAACAGCTCAGCGCGGCGACCGCGGGGAGTGGATTGGAGGTGGTGGCCACCGCGATTGGCGACCCCCGATCGTGACACCGACTAATCCACACGGCCGCGGGTTAAAATACTAAAGATCTCCTCAGGAAATAGCGAGGAGAAAAAGGTTGAAACGGAGGAGAACGAATAGGGACGGCGTGTAAAGTGTAAAGCTTGACGAAGCCTTGCTTTGCTGTCGCTTTAGATAATCGCGTTGCTTTATACCGGAAACAAGATAATGGAGTTGTTGTTTTGCGCAAAGGGCCCTCTTGGTTTTGCCTTTATTAGGAATTGACCGTTGCCTCTTCTAAAAGAAATCGTAAGAATATGAGGAAATATAATTTTCTACTCATTGACCGTTGCCTTGAAGGCTAGAAAATATGATAATAATTACTTAAAAGAAACTAATGTGCCACATATTTTTCTAAGGGAACGCTTTATTCTGGTCAAACAATTTAATTTATATAATAATGTGGGATCATGGTTTTGTAGAAATATCCCTCTTCGTTTGCATAAATTAAAGTTATTGGCTCTCTATATAGCTATACCTCACGCAGATAGTTTTATGAAAGGGCATGAAACCATCGCGTGTTCATTCCACAGTTTTATCTATAAGCTATTTTTCTAAACCATTTAAAACCTTCAGCGATATGTTAATCTCACTTAGTTAAACTGCATTGGCTCTTTGCTCATTATCAAGGCACATTGGTGTATATATGACATTTTATCGTCATTATTAGCTTACAATTTGGTGAACAACAACAAAAACATTAAAAAAAATTAGAGTTCATTATATGTGTGCCACAACTGCGTGTTATATATATATATATATATATATATATATATATATATATATATATATATATATATATATATATATATATATATAAAGTGCTACTTCATAAATACACAGATTTTGGTTCTCATAGAAAAGAAGGTTAACACGTAATAGAACATCCTTTGACGAGATGCGACATTGTAGCTGATTTTTCCCCTTAGCATGTTGTACGCGCTTTCATGGTTTGCAGTGCGTCAGCTATTGATTGATTCCCTGACAGCTGGTGAGTTCAGACAGAAAAATACATTAACTACGTGATACTATCTTTGATACGACGTGTCTGCAACTAATTAAGCCTTTCTTGAAAACTTAATTAACTTTGCCTCGTTAGTTGACTAGAGCAAGGATACGCTTTACGTGACAGTTTTTCTATCTGACACAGATTCTGCGGACGGGAATGTTTTTACTACATCAGGTAGACGTGCAGAATATCCAGGCGTCCTTTTTCTCTACGATATATCTGCAGAAAGATTCAGGTACATGGGAGTCAACGGATGGATACCTGCCTGCTTTGCAATTTTACCGGGTTAGCTTCGAGTCGTTAAACTGTGATCGATGTTCTTCAAATGGATTTGTATTTCGTGCAGTCAATTTGTTAAAAATACTAACATAGCATCTAATTAATTACTAATAATTTTCCACTAAAACTAGCCCTAGAGCATCAGCTCGTCAAAAAATGGACCCCAAAACCCTCTTTTTGGGAGCAGCCTAAAAAATAATGGGACCATATTTTCTCTCCTCTTTTAACAGTGTCTTTAAATATGGACTAAAAATTAATTTGAATTGGGCTGAGTCAGCAAGTCCTAGTTTTCATCCTGTCCCACATATCAGCGAGCCGAAGCATCGACAGAGTCCATGGGGTGTCGAGCGCGAGGCGGAGTCGGGAGGCGGACTCAGCGGCGAGCACGCCTGGCCATCAAGCGCGAGGCGGAGGCGGGAGGCGGCCTCAGCGGCGAGTCGAGCAGGGGCGTCCGAGCATCGAGCGCGATTCGGAGGCGACAACCGGCTTCGGCGGCGAGCCAGCGACAAGTCGAGCAAGGACACCTGGGCGTCGAGTGCGAGGCGAAGGCGAGAGGCGGCCTCGTCGATAGATGAGGGAGCAGCACTTGCAGTCACCGTCGCCGGAGCCGGAGTCGAGGAGGCCGAAGACCACAACAAGGATCTCCTCCTCAGGGAGGCGGTCCGTGTGGCCCTCGCCAGCCTCGGTGATGGAAGCAAGGAGCTACGACAGAGGAGGGAGGACAGAGGACGGGGGTGGCGGCAGTTTGCGGCGGAGCGGGACGGAGAAGCACTGGCCCATGATGACTGATCTGTCGATGAAGAAAAGGGGAATGGAGGAATGGGGTTGTGGAGAAGGTCAAAGTCCTGGGGACAAGGAAGCACTTGTTTTCGCTAGCGGGAACTTTTGGCGCGGGAGGCGGGACGAGCTAGATTAGGGGGACGTATTTCTTTCCTATTTGTAGCTACGATTGAGGGGATTTAAGTCGGTTATAAAAATAGAAAGATGTTTAGAGAAACTGTTAGAGACTGTTTTTTAATAAATTTTAATAATTTAATTTAGAGATAATTATTAAGGAACTCTAAGATCTTAGAGATGCTCTTAGTACTAGATAATAACGGAGTAGACAATTTCGTCTTATTATTCTCTCAACATGGCAAGGACCATTCGTCATAGCCCAACAACACGACGTCTCTAGCAACGCAACCGATTCCAACGGCCACACCTCAACATTTTACTTTCCAAAACACAGTACACACGCACATAGATATTAGTATTCACAAACAAACAAACCACGTTTATGAACATAGTCACGTATATCCTATTTTTATGAGAATCTCTTAAAACTAAACATGATTTTTTTTAAAAAAAATCAAAACTAAGCATATGTTGATTTTAAGATTTACTCACTATATAGTCTCATGTCTTTGACTTGAATCCAAGGGGCAGATTAACTGGTGAGTTATGCTCTCCTCTCGACATTTGTTGCCATATTGTCGACTAATTTTTGTAAAGTACAATTTTGCGCTCAAATTTGTTTTTTAAGGGAAATGACAATGACGCATTTCGTGCACAAAATGCAGACTTATGCCGTACCATTACCACGTATACACCATTAGGAGTTGGTAGAATGGTTGTTGTGTCCAGGTTTGGTGCCATGATTGCTGCTAGTGGGAGAAGAGACAAAGCGTCCTGTCAAACAAAGCGGTTTGTTTAGGTGGAGGGAGGGGTTAGGCGGTCTGACGATGACGACGCGGACGCCGCTACTTGTTAAGCGCACATGGCGCACGTGCACGTGGTTTACCCGGCGATTACGAGCCCAGACGGCCACATGTGACAGAGATTGGCAGGACATAGGACAATATCTCGGACAAGTAAGGAGCGCAGGAAGGGCACAAACTCGTTGATCATCCTGTGTGTTTGGAGTATTTGGAAACACCGTAATACATGTGTTTTTGAGGGCACCAGTCCGGGGATAAGCGAGCTCATCAGATCCTTCAAAGTCGAGCACCATCTTTGGTGCTTGGCTGGTGCTAAGGGCCTCGATGCCCTTGGTCTTGGGAATGCTTAGATTGATTGTTAATCAGGTCATGGGGTAGTTTCTTTACTTGTTGTAACAGGCGCATGAGTTTAAGTTAAGTTGTAAAGGCCCTCACAACTTGACCCAGGCTGTGAGGGTGTTATATAAATTGGGCATGTTTCTCTTTTTCTATTAATACAAAGAAGCACAACTCTTTTGTATTTTTTTAAAATATATATATTATTGTCAAAACTAAAAAAAATTCTAGTTAAAATCCTCTCCGCATGACCCTAGCAAAAAGGGTGGAAAAATTCTTTCTAGATGAACCATATTTTCCTCCTTTAATAAAACAATTAATAAATTACCTATTGTTCAAGTAGAATTGGCCACAACAAGGCGATGCTTTTCATTGCTACGTTATTGTTAGCAATGGGGATCGCTTTGCTAAAAAAGCATTGTACCTTAGTATTGCCGAAACTTTATTATAGCTGCTCTAGTGCTCTGAAAGAACTCACGACGAAGGCATAGCGCTACAGGGAATAGGTAACGAACAAGGATAACGTCAGGAAAAACTAAGAAGAGAGCTTGTTCTACATACATTGAGCTGGATCAACCGTAAGCAAATCATTGCTCGATTCCTTTGTCCAGTTCTCTCTAATAAGAAGGGAGCAATTGTGTTCAGTGATAAAACGACGTGCGAAGCGTCAACTTTTCTTGCACAGTTTGGTGCGGAGATTCGGTTTTGGCGGCACCAGGACGCGTGAATCCAAAGCCACCTGCCAAAACCACGACGAAATACTTAGCTTTGATCCGGTCTGCCAAAACGTACCTAGTCCGAAGTTCAATTATAAAAGTACTAGCAATGTGACTGTGCGTTGTCACGGGCTTTTAAAATTTCAAAATCCAATTTAATAGACATGGTTGATAATATTTAAATTTTAAATTTGTATATTTTATATGTTTTATATTAGTCTATAATATATAATATTTAATATTAAATAATTAACATTTGTGAGATTACACATGACAAGTTTATTCTATATAAGATATTGAATGTTTTTTTTCATGCCATTAATCTTTATATAATATATTTTTAAAAAAATATATTTTAACTTTTTTTTTTTACTTTCGTCTAACAAAGTGGTTTGCTAATCAATGTTTTGCCGGATGTAGGTTTTTAGAAAAACAAACTTAACAAAGGTCACGGCTATTTTCAATGCCGATTTTTTCCGAGCTATTATGAATTTAAGAATCGGGAAGTATTAAGATATGCGGTCATTCAAAGTGTCGTAGTCCATCAAGAATGAGGTCCACCTGATGAATATAGTTCTTTCGTGGGTCTACAGATAAAGCTCATTTGTATATTTTACCAAAGTGACCTTGGAGACTACCGAAATGAGAAATTTCAGTCTTTCATGGGTGTGTCTGTAGAGGCGATACGCGACCCCAATTCGCATTGCCGTCATGCAAATCTCACTAACCCTAACAATAGCCCCGCTATCGACCCAATCGCTCGATCTCCCCGGAGTTCCACTTCTCCCATGATGCGAGGTCTGTTGCGCCGGCCTCCTTTACCGACTGAGCCCCGGCTTGCCGCCCTCAAGTCTTTTCTCCCTCAACTCGAGTCTCGGCGTAGTGCCATCACCTTCCATGGTATCTGCGTCAACCCTAGTCGAAGGTAGACGAAGCAGCGACATTGAGTCAGCCGAGGTGAACAGGCGCCGCCTTCATCTAGGTTCTCTCTTTCCCTCTTTTTCGTTAATTATGTCGTGCTGTTTTGACTTAGATGTGGAATTTTTTCAATGAGAGTTATTTGTTTTTTAAATTTTGATATATATTATGAATGATTTAGTGAGTATACTGTAGATTTTTTTGAACAGATTAGTTACGATATTTTGTAGTTGTGCATCAAAGATATACTACTTTTTTTTAGGATATACACTGATTTGCATAGAAATCAAAATACTAATAGTAGTTATAATTGTATCCTTACTTTTGATATTACAGTAACTTATGATAAAGTACAATTTTTTTTTGTAATTTACCAGAAAAATGTTTTGTGATGTATCAAAAAATAACAATGGAAGATTAAAACAATGGAATTATGATATACTGATTTGTTGTCACCGTTGGTGAAACTCAAATGTACAAAAACAAAACATATATCGATTTTATTGTTTTGGACAGCTCGTCTTCTGCCTTGTTGCTTTATCTCATCGTGAAGATTCCACAGGAAGACGAATCCTCCGTGGTGGCCCTTAGTGACAATGTTTTCACTGGAACTTGTCGTCTGCTCTCACTCCGCGTTGTTGGCACCGTTCCCGATCTCCCTCACCGGTGTGGTCCTCATCGGAGATCCTCCTTCGGCGAGCTCCCTCGCTCCCCGATGGAGGATTCGACGACAACCAGCAGGCGAATTCCCCGTGCTCCCTCTCATGCTCAGGACTTAACCTACTCGTCCCCTCGCCTACGCCAGCCCGAGGTCACGGTGACAGTAGGAGCCCGCACCTCGTAGCCACGGCGACGGCGGTGACGGCTTTCCGCGAGCCCGTGGCGACGGCCTCCTGGTGTTCGGCTAGCCCTCACTTAAGCTTGATCCGCGTTGTTGGCCCTCGCGCCGAGTCCGTGGTGACCCGAGCTCCTTCCTCGTCGCGCTCTCCTCGACCGCGGATTCGGTGAGGTTGGTCTCCCCGAGCTCAGATCCGGTGAGGATGGCCTCCCCGATCGGTCATGGTGGTGATTGCTGCGACCACCGGGCGAGATATGAATCAAACTCATATATATAAATCGGACTCACGTGAACTTGCAGCAAACTAATCCAATACCAATACATAAAAGCAACACCAAGCTAAAGCAATACCAATGACGACCTTGTGACATCCCCTCCGGGATAACCAGGATCGAGTACAGGAGAACACTCGACGAAACGAGTTACAACAACACATACATTCATACAAGTCTAGAATATTGCATCATGGTATAATACAACCAGGTTTTTGAAACCAAACTAGGGTATTGCAGCGAAAAAACACTTATTACAACAAAAGAGTTTAAAAACTCGAAACAGAAGTTGTTCGACTACAAAAGACTTTATCAAACTACTCGACTACTATGCTCTCTGAAGCACGACTGGTTTTCTACTCTTCAGGGGACGGGATGTGTTCCCACTAGATAGAACCTCCCTCCAAAAGTTGTCCTTTTCCTGGCATGCTCACGGACCAGCCATAAGGATATGGCTCACCACCTAGAAAATAGTATTACGAATAAAACTGTAAGTATTTAATATACTCCGTAAGACTGATCCGTCAACATGGCTCGCTCAGACCGACACCTAGAATGCATAGGCCTTTGGCTGGTGGGTTGACTCAGACTTGCGAAAATAGCACTATTATTAGCTCAAGATTATATTCATTAATAATAAGGTTTGCATCCTGTAATTATTGCAAACAAGTTTTTCAAGCAAGAATTATTTAGCTGAAACAACTCTCCTCTTCTCATTACTCTTGATTATCTACGATATGACGAGCGATCAAGCGATACTCATTGCTGCAAGCGACATCGATTCGAACCAATTTCACCAGCTGGATAAAACCCGACTACACGACACATACGCACCGCATTGGTCATATATGACAACTTTTCCTACTAACCCCAACCAAAGGTCGATTCGTTTCCAACTTCCCCGGAAATATGGAGACCTCACTTGATACTTGTCTTAGACGTTATCCATGGGTGACCACCATTTCTCTCCCGTGAGACTTCAATCTCACTAACTGCCAAAAAAAGAAAGTTGACTATGTCCTATCACTAAGGTAGTTAGGGTACATCAGCTTACTGTATTCCATATACCAGTATGTAGATCGGTACTGTTCAATACTTGCTCCTTAGGACAAAACGTGGAACTTATCCGACACTGACGGGGCTACCACCTTGCAAGATCCAGTCTTTGCCCTTTCCTCTACGGGACCTGTCCGGTCTCATCATCATCAATAACTTTCATTTGAATTCTCCAAGATCTTAATCAACTTAAAGCCTCCATGCTTTAAGATCATCCTATGCAGTGCTACCGATATTCCTACGACATAAGCATAGCGTCTATTGTGCTACCTGTACCTGTATAGTATAAAGACATCATAGGATATGATAGTGATGCAGGTATGTGTCAATCAATTTCTGGAACCTAATGCACAATCATGACTCGATTGAATGTGATAAAAGAAAGAATTTTAAAACATAGGTGGCATGCACTGGGGCTTGCCTTGGGGTTCGTCCGGATACGACAACGCAGATGTGGGGTCGGTCTTGACATGCTTTAATTAAAGTTAGTTACCCTTAATTACCCCATTATAAATTAATAAAACCTAATAGGATAAAACATTAAACCTTAAATTATTAAATTAAAAGTATTTTTATTCTTAAATAAATAACTAAAATTATGAAAAAATAATAATTATTTATTTTTATTTTACAAAGTGGCATAGCAAAATATTTGGAACCCAACAAAATTGGTCCCATGATTTTAGGAAGACTAAATCATTTGCTAGGATTTATCTAAGTTCTAGAATTATTTTTACAAGCAAAAATCCCAAAAATCCTAGCCAATCGTTGTGCAGCCATTCGGCGCCACACAGCGGGCTGCCGCACTGGATGCTGGGAGCATCCGCTCTCAGCTCCAGGCGAGCACACACCAGGCCGTGCTCGGCCACGCCGGCACGGCGGCCAGAGCCTGCCACCGAGGGCGACCCAGGTAGCTGAGCGCATAGGCGAGGCAGCGCGACAAAAGAGAGCGCAGGGACGGGGTCGACGACGGCGGTGCTCACCAGGAAGGGTCAACGACGGACGGTGACGGGAAGGCTCAGACCGGGAGGGCAACAGCAGGGAAACTGCAAATTTGAGTAAACGAGAAGATCACCGAGGTCATGCTCAAGGTTAGGAGATGCGCAACCATCCAAGAGAGCTTCCTTTGCGACAGATTGGAATAAGACTTACCAAAAAAAGAAATTGAAAAGGGGCAGAACAGGGTCGCCTCGACCTTCTCTAGGAATCGACATCGATTCTCCAAAGTTAGGGCGGAAGAAATTGATTGGCGGTCATGGGGAAAAGCAAGGAGTGGTGGTGCACGGGTTTGAGGTGTTGGGTTGGCCGGGGAGGCGCCGGAGCAAGAGCTGAGCTCGAGCTTGGGTTGCGGCACAGCGTTGGGTCTCTGGAGAAAACGACCGAGAGAGAAAGAATAGAGAGAGCAGAGGCGGGAGAGAGAGAAGGCCAGGGGAGATTTTCTCCCGGACGCGGGCGCCGCACAGCGCCAGCTCAGCAGCGGCAAGCAGCTGCGTGACCTCACGCCAAGGTCACGCGCTTGCGCTTGGCAAGAGTGCTGAGAGAGAGAAGAGCGGTGGGTGGGGCCTAGATGGGTCCTATGGTAAAAAGGTAAGGTAAGTTTTTTCCCCTTTGGCAAAAAAAATCAGGGCTGTCACAGCCCTTCCCCCTTACCGGAATCTCGTCCCGAGATTCAAAAACATACGGCGCTAAGGTATCGCGGTTTAGAATCACTTTGGATAATTTGACCTAAAAAATTCTTCTTGCTCTCACGTAGCTTCCGCTTCAGAGTGATTACTCTATTGTATCTTGTAACATTTGAAACTCTTGTTCCTCGTCGAGCTTTTGTGTAACCTTGGCCACCTGCTCCTCAAGATCCATAGTCCTCTTGTGAAACCCGTCACAATCCTCAGTAGTCTCGACCACCTGCTCCTCTAGCTTAGCGATCCGTGCTCGTGACTCACGGATTTGTCGAACATCTGTCTGAAAATGCTGCTTGAAGACAACTTTCTGGTTGTTCTTCTGCTGAGTCACCTCTGCTAGTCATAACTCAACGTCACAAATTTAATGCTCAAGCTATGCGGTACACACATCCCACATGTCAGGCATGCCAACACGCTTCTTCCCATAGTAAAACAAAGCAAACCAAGCTAACTAGGCAAGTACCACGATTCTATAAAATTTAACCCTAAAAACCCCAGATTTTTAAATCACTCAAAATGACATGATGCATGCACTATGCAGATAAAAGACTAAGAAGTTAGTAGTTAGAAACGTGCACTAAAACAAATAGCAAACGACTCGCGAATTCTAACATTTCACATATTTGTTCTTCTACCTCTTAATTTCCTATTTGGCTCCGCATCCTTAGATGCTACTTATCGATTTTCAAACAATACACTATCTTAATCAGCTTCAAAGAATTGTTCCATCCCTCCTTTGAATCTTCTTCCAATATGTCCTATCCCACCTCCTCTCTTCGCATGGCTACATCTTCTTTAGTGACAACGTCGGCTTTTTATAGATGATAATAGACTTTTAGCTTCCAATCCATATTTAGGTAAGAAGACCAAGAGATATGTGGAATCAAAATGAAACTGATAGGTGAACCTCTTTATTGCAACAATTGGTCACAACAATTTGAGTTTATACGACAAGAGTTCTGAGAGGATTTTTATGTGGAGGTAGGGACGTTCTTGATAGATGTGGCAAAGTACAGGTTAAGATGGTTGCTTTGCGAAACCATATGTGGGGTTCAAAGAACTACTAATAAAATGGTAACATAAGATATGAAATAAAGATGGTCAGACGTAGGAGTCAAGGTATTGATCTGCACGGCTACTAGGAGTCACTCTTAGTGTATTGATATTAATAGCTATGGCAAGTTAGCAACCAGTTCCACAATGAAAATGAAACATGCGGGGATCATTTGGTAGTATCGTTGTGGAGAAAGATCGGTGCAGTTGAAATCCCTAGTAATCTTTCTGGTGTGGTGGTAATGGTGGTCCAATTTTGTAAAAGGTGAATAGACAAGATTTTCCCTAAAAAAAACTTGGTTTGTTGTCTTTTGGCATCAAATAAGATATAAATCGGAAAAATAAGAAGCACAATGATTGGGGTTGTATCTACAAGTAATGTCTTGATGGAGGAGAGGGTCTATCTAGGACTATAGAAGCTAGGATGCCAAAGTATTGTTTACAATGGTGGACAAAAGATTAATGTAGTCATCTTAATGTTGGTCCAGTCAATGTATGTGGTGTTGCGCCAGGTATATAATGATGCTAAGTCAATATACGTCAATGGTTTGGTAGGTCAATGTGTCCTATATCCTTATGGCAAGGTCTTCAGAAATCTGTTGCGAGCTTATGAAGGTGTTGGTGAATCCAGTGACCGAGGAAAAATAGCATACCACTAAGTTTATGGCAAGCAATTCTAAAGGTTTTGCGAATCTTCAAGTATTAGACTTTATGGTTGTCCCCATAGTGGGGTCCTTTATGGATGACAACAACTAATCTCTTCTAGGCTTACAAGGTCAAAGTTAGATGTTATCTAGATTTCTGGGAGTCACCATTACCTTGATTAGGGCACTCATAGGGTATGTAATAAGAGGGTAACAACATGGTATTTCAATTTTTACATCTACTACAATGATGCCAGATTCGAGTGCTGATGATGATTGGGGAAGCCTCTAAAACCTTCATGATTTACCTAGGTTCATTGTGGTGTCATATCTAATTATGAAAAGTTAAGATAAAAGTGTGTCATAGGGGTTCATAATAGTGGAGTGGGTCCAGGCATTGAAATTCCGTAATAGGCATTGAAACTCTATAGGAAGTGACATTCGGCGCCACTTGAAATCCTCAACCTATGGTTACAAAAGTTCAATGACAGAACAAAGGAGAAATAAATCTTGAAATACCTCACGAAGTTAGAACAAAGACTTGTCACATTCTAAATTTTCGAGATCAAGAGAAACATGAAGAATTGTTTGGAAAAAGGTCTACAAGAATTCGACAATACAATTGTTGGGGAAGATACCGAAGGAGGCCAGAAAGAAAGACTATTGAAGAAATTTTTTTTAACTTTTAGTAAGTTTTGAAAGCTGACTTGAGAATGATGTGCCATTACTCCTGTATTGCTCTGATACCAGCTGTGACATCTCCTCCAGGATAACCAGGATCGAGTACAGGAGAACACTCGATGAAGCGAGTTATGACAGCACATACATTCATACAAGTCCAGAATATTACATTATGGTATAATACAACCAGGTTTTTGAAATCAAACTAGAGTTTTGCAGTGGAAAAACACTTATTACAATAAAAGAGTTTAAAAACTCAAAACAGAAGTTCTTCGACTACAAAAGACTTTATCAAACTACTCGACTACTACGCTCTCTGAAGCACGACTGGTCTTCTACTCTTCAGGGGACGGGATGCGTTCCCACTGGATAGAACCTCCCTCAGGAAGTTGTCCTTCCCCTGGCATGCTCACGGACCAGCCATAAGGATATGGCTCACCACCTAGAAAATAGTATTACGAACAAAGCCCTGAGTATCTAATATACTTCGTAAGACTGACCTGTTAACATGGCTCGCTAATACCGACACCTAGAATGCATAGGCCTTTGGCTGGTGGGTTGACTCAGACTTATGAAAACAACACTATTATTAAATCCCTACTTTCAAATTTTAGCTCAAGATTATGTTCATTAATAATAAGGTTTGCATCCTGTAACTATTGCAAACAAGTTTTTCAAGCAAGAATTATTTAGCTGAAACAACTCTCCTCTTCTCGTTACTCTCGATTATCTACGTTGTGACGAGCGATCAAGCGATACTCATTGCTGCGAGCGATAGCGATTCGAACCAATTTCACCAGCTGGGTAAAACCCGACTACACGACACATACGCACCGCATTGGTCGTATATGACAACTTTTCCCATTAACCCCAACCAGAGATCGATCCGTTTCCAACTTTCCCGGGAATATGGAGACCCCACTTGATAACCGTCCCAGACGTTATCCATGAGCGACACCATTTCTCTCCCGTGAGACTTCAATCTCACTAACAGCTAGAAAAAGAAAGTGGACTACGTCCTACCATTGAGGTAGTTAGGATACATCAGCTTATTGGATCACATATACCAGCATGTAGATCGGTACTGTTCAATACTTGCTCCCTAGGCCACAACGTGGTCCTAATCCGACACTGACGGGGCTACCACCTTGCAAGACTCATTCTTTGCCCTTTCCTCTACGGGACCTGTCCGGTCTCATCATCATCAACAACTTTCATTTGAATTCTCCAAGATCTCAATCAACTTAAAACCTCCATGCTTTAAGATCATCCTATGCAGTGTTACCGATATTCCTACGATATAAACATAGCGCCTATCATGCTACCTGTACCTGTATAGTATAAAGACATCATAGGATATGATAGTGATGCAGGTGTGTGTCAATCAATTCCTGAAACCTAATGCACAATCATGACTCGATTGACTGTGATAAAATAAAGAATTTTAAAACATAGGTGGCATGCACCGGGGCTTACCTTGGGGTTCGTCCGGATACGACAACGCAGATGCGGGGTCGGTCTCGACGATCACCACCTCAGGTCCACTCTTGACAGGCTGCTCGACGATCTCAGGTGTATACGATTCGTTGATAGGTTGTAAGTTAGTGCTAGCGATGCATGAATGCGAAATACGATGCTTGAAAAGATGGTTTGATAAAATAGTAGACAAGAACTTAATTACTCTTGTCTGAAGTATTTCCATCTAATTTAAAGTGATTAAGTCTACTAATGAAAAGGAATTGACATGCTTTAATTAAAGTTAGTTACCCTTAATTACCCCATTATAAATTAATAAAACCTAATAGGATAAAACATTAAACCTTGAATTATTAAATTAATTATTAAATTAAAAGTGTTTTCTATGCTGAATTAAATAACTAAAATTATGAAAAAAATAATAATTATTTATTTTTATTTTACAAAGTGGCAGAGCAAAATATTTGAAACCCAACAAAATTGGTCCCATGATTTTAGGAAGACTAAATCATTTGCTAGGATTTATCTAAGTTCTGGAATTATTTTTACAAGCAAAATTCCCAAAAATCCTAGCCAATCGTTGTGCAACCATTCGGGGCCACACAGCGGGCTGCCGCACTGGATCCTGGAAGCATCCACTCTCAGCTCCAGGCGAGCACACACCAGGCCGTGCTCGGCCACACTGGCACGGCGGCCAGAGCCCGCCATCGAGGGCGACCCGGGCAGCTGAGTGCACAGGCGAGGCGGCACGACAAAAGAGAACGCAGGGACGGGGTCGGCGACGGTGGTGCTCACCAGGAAGGGTCGACGGCGGACGGTGACGGGAAGGCTCGGACGGGGAGGGCAGCGGCAGGGAAACTGCAAAATTCGAGTAAACGAGAAGATCACCGGGGTCATGCTCAAGGTTTGGAGATGCGCAACCATCCAAGAGAGCTTCCTCTGCGACAGATTGGAATAAGACTTACCAAAAAAAAGAAATCAAAAAGGGGCAGAACAGGGTCGCCTCGACATTCTCTAGGAATCAGCATTGATTCTCCAAAGTTAGGGCGGAAGAAACTGATTGGCGGCCATGGGGAGAAGCAAGGAGTGGTGGTGCACGGGTTTGAGGTGTTGGGTTGGCTGGGGAGGCGCCGGAGCAAGAGCTGAGCTCGAGCTTGGGTTGTGGCACGGCGTCGGGTCTCTGGAGAAAACGAGTGAGAGAGAAAGAATAGAGAGATAAGGGCAGGGGAGATTTTCTCCCAGGCGCGGGCGCCGTGCAGCGCCAGCTCAGCGGTGGCAAGCAGCTGCGTGGCCTCACGCCGAGGTCGTGCGCTTGCGCTTGGCAAAAGTGCTGAGAGAGAAGAGCGGTGGGTGGGGCCTAGATGGGTCCCACGGTAAAAAGGTAAGGTAAGTTTTTTTCCCTTTGGGAAAAAAATAAGGGCTGTCACAGACGTCACCTAGATTAATAAGTAATAGAGATAAGACGGATGCTGATATTCTATTCTGGCATATAAAAAAATATTTTTAGCAAACCAAACGAAGTTCCTTGATTGTCCAGTGAGGGCCCGGGCCGGCTGGGGCGAGAGGAAATCAGTATCTTCAATGTCGGACCATTCCTGTTAAGTTGTTAGTGTAACTTCAATTTAAGTAGTCACATTAGCGACCATCGACCATTGGATCAGCAGGGGACGGTGAAGGGAGGGAAGGCAAAGTTTTGAGTGTGAGTGCCATTTAAGTAGCCACAATTTTTTTTTTTTGAAAACACAGGAGAACTACGCTTCATTATATTAGAGAGAAAAAAGAGAGGTCCCCAACATGTTCCTCACTCATATGGGGACCAATTATGAGTGAGGCTTTTACATATTTTCCTGATTTAGAGCCATGACAAACAACACAATGCTAACTACCCTGAGGCAAGAATAAGATCAAGACCTCGCAGCTTCTTTGCACCCGCCATACACCATAGACTATGTTCATCCTTCAGTTCACTCAGAATTGTGTTAACTGATGGAGAAGCGTCGTCGAAAACACAAGCATTTCTATGTTTCCAAATAAAAAAACACAAGCATTTCTATATTTCTAAATAGACCAAGCACTAAGAACAATGAGAGAGTTAGCTCTTTTCTTTTGTTGTTTGGAACTTTCTTCATGATTCTGTGCCACCATGAAGCAAAGCTTTTTTCAGTCAACCGTGGTACTGAGCCTGTCAAATACAAAGAGCTTAACAAGCTGAACCACACTTGCCGAGCCACCACACATGTTGTGAGAAGGTGTTGTGTTGTCTCCTCCTCTTAACCACACAGAGGGCATTTATCCCGATGAGAGTCCACGCTTGGCAAGTCTGTCTTCTATCGAACATCAGTTTTTTTTTGACAGTCACCAGGGGGGGGGTGAGAACTCCCCACCTAAATTCCATTATATTAATAATGGCGTCGGCCCTATAATGGCCCAAATTACAGAGTGACAACACATTTGAATGGGGTGGGGAATAGATAGATTACATGAGGAGAAATATAAAAACTAGGCGCAAATAATAGAAAGCAGCTACACACACCTAGTTTCGCACCCATGAATCATATTGTCAAGATCAACACTAGCAGAGAACCCAAGGCACCTTCCTCAAGAGGAATGCAACATTGTCGACACTTTTGATGCCCTGATCCAGCAAGCTGAATCTAGGTTTTCACCTGGGTAATACTAAGGTTGGTGAAAACTGTGCACCTCAGCAAAGTCTTCAAGAAGGAATATGGCGCCGCAAGGCGCCATCGATGCCGGCATTGGAGGGCTTACACCCGAAGCACCATGCCTCCCATTGCATGTGTTGATTCCATGTCACCTGCTAATGAGCATGACCCAGAAGGAAACCACAACCTGCAAGAGGACGAACAAAAACCGCAATCCAGCGATGAGGGGCACTACAAAACATGACCACCATGAGCATGCAACAAAACATGACCACCATGAGCATGCAATGATTTTTTCATCGAGGAGTAGGTCCGCCGACATGACCATCATGCCGGCCTGATGGACATCCAACCGGCAAGAGGGAGAAGGCCAACCGGCTTAGCCCCTCGAGGCTACCAGTGTGCCTAGCGAACCCAGGACAACCCCCACGCCTAGCTGCTTGAGTCCTATGTGACTCGCACGGACAGCAGAGACATGGAGTCCTAAGCGAGGAACCGCCGTCCTGGTCGCTCCAAATGGACCTGAGCTCAAACAAATCACCGGATTTGCAGCACCACAACAGCGGCACGTGAGCACTGACAGCCAGCCGCGGCGCCCGAAGCACCATGGGCCCTGCCTGCGCAGCCGCGCTAGGTCACACCACCGTTGAGGACGCGCTGTAGGGGACATGGGAGAGCACCAAACCGGAACCTTGTAGCCCGGGTCTAGATCCAGATGGAGGATCCGTTCTTGTTGACGCCGCCGCCAACAGCGGGCTGAGCCGCCGCGCACCGAGACGGAGCCACGAGCCCGCCGCCGCATAGATCCGATGCCGGGGGCCGGGCAGCCGACGACGGGGCCGCATAGCCGTGTAGTCGGCCGCCGACCCATGCCGCTGACGGGAGTGGGCGGATCCAACATCTATTTTTGATTGCCAACCATAAAAACATTTTGCATTTGACGGCAGCCCATGTTTTCCATAACCGTCGCTAAGGTTCAAATGTCACCGCTCCAAAAAAGTATGCTTTATAGGCTTATTTGGATGAATACTGACCAGAAGCATCCAATCTCCAAGTGTGAACATCTTCATGGTCAGACAATGTAATGTCCAGCAAACAGTCCCACAATCGAAATAGCTCCCTAATTCCTTCCCTGGACAAATCACCTTGTATGTCGCGAGTTCAGACAAGATTATTGAGAGCATCTGCTACTGTATTTAAGTAGTCACATTAGCGGCCATCGGATCAGCAGCGAACGGTGGAGGGAGGGCGAAGCAAAAGCACTGTAGCAATTTACTGTGCTTAAAATAATGTAGTGAAACGGGTACGATCTAGTTGTCATCGATGAGAAAAACTGGGTAATGTT
Organism: Eleusine indica; assembly: GCA_030378355.1. Classification (NCBI taxonomy): domain Eukaryota; kingdom Viridiplantae; phylum Streptophyta; class Magnoliopsida; order Poales; family Poaceae; genus Eleusine; species Eleusine indica. Next base: position 37,488,002 of record CM059500.1, read on the forward strand.
ATCTTATCGTATATCGACCACCATGATGAAGGCCACATATTGAGCAATGTCATCGACATACGTACACGTACCTTGACAGTTAATGAGGGCCACATATTGAGCACTATCATCGGCACACGTACACGCACCCTGACAGTTGAAACTTAACAGTGGCAACCAAACAGTAAAAATAAAACATTGGCAACTGATGCAGACATTAGATACGTAACTTTTAATCCAGTACAGGCTGAAAACACAAGTCAACAAATAAAATGCATCACGGTCATATTGAACATCAGGCATTGGATTTCAAACCAAACTAGTACATGCTCTATGTCAAAATCCCCATTATGAGGATGCAAAGCATATAAAACCTATGTATCAATTATTCTACTACAAACTTAACGGTTGGATAGCAACAACCTCACTAGCTAAGCATTTCCCCCTTTGTGCCGCCAGCAAATCACTTGTTCATCCATGTCTGCTACTGACGATGAAGCAACTGATGGTTCACGGACATCAGACAAAGTACCACATTGCATGTGTAGAGGTAGCAGACACTTAAACTTAACACTAAGTCCCTCTTACCAGCAGCAGGGCCCTGAAACAAGCTAAGGTGTGACGTTACATCTTATTCTTTAGAACAGTCAGCAAAGGTATCCAAAAGGAAGTAATTATTACTCCTAATACAGCATCAAGAGCTGCGTTCGGGTGAACTTGTCACATGTACTAAATATGTCATACCGATAATGGGGTCTTTTCTGAATAAATCTGTGCAAAATGAAGCATCAGGGCCCCCATAAACAATGGTGCACAGTGCTTCAATATTGAAGGTTTACCACGTGGGAGCCTTTGACTTCTCCACAAGGATGATCCTTCCATTCCACTCAGTCTCGTCACAAGCACGAATTGCAGCATCAGCATCCTCGTCCTTCTCCAAGGATAAGAATCCAAAGCCTCGAGAATCCCCAGTTCTATAAGGAATGCAAATTGTGTTGAGTAACTTCATTCAATCAAAGCGATATATTTAAGTACTAACGCAGAATGCTTTGTTTCTTTGAAGGTTATACCATGCTAGGAATTAGTTGGGTGGGTAAGGTACAAAAAACCAGCGAATTCCTCAAGATTAATACTTTGGAAAGCTTCCACAACAAAAGGAACTGAATCTTTTTTTAACCCACAAAACAGGAGTACTGAAGCTCTTATATCAACTATAGAAGAGTTCTTATGTTTTAATCAGCGAAAAGGGAAAGCCAGGTTAGCTCCAATGACAGACTGCTTCGAGTTAAGTAGATATATAGGATAGAGTTTGCCAATTATGCTTCTTGTTACTGAGCTGGAAGTAAACAATCATGAAAAGAAATACTAAGGCAGAAATGGACATATGCAATAAAACAGTTCCCTCTTTTTTTTTACCCCCACACTGACGTTGATAATTTCCACTGCTACAACACTGCAATTTTAATTTGATCTATTAACTTTAATTATGTATTGTAATGGTTAGTGCAAGTTCACAAAAATACAAGATATGGTTGCATCTCAAATAATCATCTAACCAAGAATTTCTTTTTCTCTTGTTAAACTTCAGTGATTTAGAAAACCAAGTGCTAAAAATTAAGTATATGCTAACAATCATAGAAGTTCCTTATTGGAACCTCATTTGAAAATATAGAACCTAAACTAGGCGAATGCAGTGAAAACAGCACACTATTTAATTATGCAACAGTTTCAGAAATCAGCCAAAAGCATTCTATGCAATTTTGCTTCATAATTCACACACTTGACTAGCTGATTTAATGTGTGAGCTATCACATTATATATTTTTTTTAGCAAGATGCAATTTATGCATAGTTGCCAAAAAAAAGCAATAAAGCAACATATGAGCTTGAGTTGCACAGAAAAAGAGTGTCTCATCCGTTAATAGTGTTACACATGACGCAAAAATATAAAGATGCCGCTGTCAGAAGAGTACTGTCATAAAGATTGATGATAACAACACCAAAGCAAACTGAGAAGTACATATAAGGAATATGGAAGTAATCAAGTAATTACCGTCTATCCCGGACAACACGTGCACTGGTTACACGTCCATATTTGGCAAATTTCTTCTCCAAATCTCGTTCAGTTGTGGCATAGCTAAAACCTGCAACAAAGAGATTCCGCCCAGGCTTACCCAGTCCAGTCTTCCTGTTGGCAGGTGGTGACCAATGTCTTTTTGGTGAGTGATGGCGATGACTTGACGGGGGTGACCTGCGTCTGGGTGAATGCCTTCTACAGTGTAATAAACAAAGTAAATAGCAGGAAGAAAACATAATGAAGAAAATTCAGTACATCTACTTCTACAATCCAACTATGCATGATATAAAAGTCTACCTATATAAGGATGCATTGCTAGACAACATCTAATCACAAATATTGTTTGCTCAAAAACATTAACATGTCAGTCATTTAAGGGTATTAAATATCAATAATTTTAAAATATTGTCAGTAATTCATGACAAGGAATCACCTTGGTGATCGTCTCTGGTGATCCCTCAAGTGGGGAGACCTCGACCGAGATCTATCATGTTCTCTTCTATGCCTAGAGGAATCAGTTCTCCTTGAAGGTGACCTTGATTTCGACCTATCCCTCCTCTTTGGGGAGTCTTTCCTCCTAGATGAATCTCTCCTCCTTGGCGATTCCTTCCTCCTTGGCGAATCCCTCCTGGTGTCCCTCCTCCTAGGCGAGTCTCTCCTTGGTGAGGACCTCCTCTTGTGTGAGGATCTTCGAGGAGATGCAGATCTTCTTTGAGGTGTAGATCTTCTTCTTGGAGATGCAGATCTTCTTCGAGGTGATCCAGCACCATGTCGAGACTCTCTGCGTCTTTTCCTTTCCACAGGAGAGTCATTTTGTGCATGTGGAGACAACTCCCTTGGAGAAGCTCTTTTGCGGTGGGTATCACGCCTTTCAGGAGATTGGGACTGACGTCTTGCTGGTGGACTTCCAGAACGAGCCAAGTCATCTTTTACAGGGTCTTGTGACTCCATCTTCTCAGAACGAGGGGCGTGAGGACTTCTAACTTGAGGCGATACCCTTCCATCTGCTAATGGTGTGTCCCTTTCTAATCTTTCAAACCTTTCAGGAGATCCCCTCCCATCTGGGGATGGTGTATCCCTTTCCAATCTTGCAAACCTTTCACGAGGAGAATCAAATTGGTTTTCAGGAGTAGAACTTCTGTTTCTAGTGCCAGGATTTTCTTGCTCTGGCTGGTTCCGAGAGTAACGTGCACCTGTAGAGTTGAAGTTCTCCTTATCCTGAGAATCAATGGGGCTAAATTTCCTACCATTCATGTAATCATCATCTGACCCATTCTTTCTCCTGTAAGAAGTGTCATTTGACATTTTGGTGTCCTCATTTTCCATCTGAATCACAAGAGAGTTTGGGATCTCATCCTCATCACCACTATTGTTAAGTTGGGAATCCCTACTATTATTTTCAGTTAACAAAGAGTCACCATGATAGGCATCAGAGTGTGTAGCTTCTGGTTGAATGTCTGATGCATCATTAGCAGTGCTTTCAGAAAGCTCTTGAGGCAGCAATGCACCAATCACTTCTGGGCTCTTTTGTACATCATCACAACCCACAGGTGTCATCTCTGTCCCAGAGTTACTATTGTGAACATTCTGCTCAACTGCATCATTCTGCATACCAGATTCTATATTAAGAGGTTCTTGAGCCTGCTTCAGTGAAGGTTCTGGACTAGCTGAAACAGATTTTGTTGAGTTGCGCGTGATTTGATCATTCATGAAGGGGAGAGAATCTGCAGATAAATATTGAATTGCATCAGCTGGATCAACTAAAAGCCCTTCATCCAATGCTGGAGATTCATGTTGTTGAACTCCACCCTGAAACCCTCCTCCCTGATAATCCAAGTGGTCCAGCAAGCTACCATCTTGGTCTCCAAATAATGGCCCAGGGTCTCCACAAGACCCCTCGAGATGCCTCTCAGGGGATATGTATTCCATCTGAACAATCAACAAGCAGCAAATTTGAATGACATAAACTCAGGTATACAACATATGCAAATTTGTATAACTTCCTCAGTTATACACTTTACGACTTATTAAACAATATATGAGCAAGGAAAAATATAGATACAGAACTAACATAACTGGAAGCAGAAAAAAACACTTCTTTATGGCTGCATACAGGATTCCATCATAGCAACTAATATAAACAAACTATGGGTGTATTGGCATTTCAATGTTACTATATGTAATTCAAGTTTTTTTTTCCCATTATGCTTCAAGAAAGAGCAGATCTTACAGTGGAAAATAACCAAACAGTAAAAACACAAGGGACTAGTTATGAAGTGAAAAGAAAACGACAATTATTCTGTTTTTGTTCTTCCTTTAAAGGACCGGAGAACAAGGGGAAGGGCAATGCTCCTGATATGATAAAGTGAATCCAGAGGCAAGCTGCCACCATATACCAATCACAACGAGGACTCACAATTCAATTATGCGGAAACCAGCATGGCACCTGATACTGCTGGTTTTTAAAACAGCGGGCTATGTGACCCCAAACGTGGCAAACAGAAGAAAGCAAAATTAGCAGCAACCATGACTCAACCTAACCATTATGTTTTAGAGACTGCTAGAATTTCTGATTATAAGCCATGGCACTTCTATCACCAGAACCAAACAAATCAAACCACAACACACAAAGGCCTTCTCCGTCTGTGCTCAAACCAACATCGCAACAATTCGGCAAGCTTTAAGAATTTGGCACTCATCTGGATGTTGCCCCAATTTTGAGAAGTTTGGCAACCAACAAATAAGTCATTCATTTCAAGCAGTAATCGCAAGTTCGCAACAAAAATCTACACATCCAAGGGTTCAAATACATACTGAAAAAGGAACTTAACAGATTCCAGGAGTCACAGTACAATTCCATACTTCCATAGTTGTAACACAGTAATTCCGTTCCTAAATCATTTTATTATAGGGAAACGATATGCATAATCGTTTATGAAAACTTTACATAAATTACATGCTACCAGTTCAACAATACAGGATTTCCAATGTTACATGAGGAAGTTTAACATTTATTGCGACAATTGCAGCACATTAATACCGTCCACACGCTTAGACACGGCAATGAGGACACAGCCCCCTAGCATCTTCCCCAGTAGATTGTGTTTTTTTTTTTTTTTTACCAACAGAAAGCGAAAACTAACAGCGCAGAGTACTAGAAAAATTCAACGTGAAGACCAGGAAATTCCACAGCGCCAAGTCAGGCAATCCCGACCTGATCCATCACCCAGATCCCCGCCTCCCCCATTTCGGCATGCATCAATCACATGTTAACAATGAGACCCAATGGCAACAATTTACACTGCGGCCACAGTCACCCCACCGGACCAAACCACGGCGTCTAACCAGGACCCCAGCCAATCCCGCGCGAAAAACAGCGAGCCCGAGATCGAGACCGCAGCCGCATCTATGGATCCCAGACTGAATTACGCGTAGCGGAGCCCGATCGGGAAGGGTTGCGAGGGGAAGCAGAGTAGCGTTCACCTCGGGCGGCCGCGGCGGGCGCCACTGCCTCCTCCTCCGGCCGAGATCCTCCGCCCCCCACGGGGTTTTCTTTCTCGTCCTCCTCCCCCGCGAGAGAGAAGGGCTGGGATTTTTGGGGAGGCCGTACGAAACGGAGGGCTCGTGGTAAGTTTGTTTGGTTTGGGGATGGCGCTGCCACCGCTGCGGCGTGAGCTGAGCTGAGGTGAGGCCGCGAGGTGATATGGACGCCGGTGCGCTCACCTCTCCGGGTCCCACGGGATCTCTCTGCTTCTGGGCCCGCGTGGCCACCCCAAGGTCGTTGGCGGGTGGGTGACCTAACCGCGTGGTGATTTTAGGCGCGACCTGAGCCGGACAAAGCGTGGGCTGGGTTGGACAGGTTTGCAATTTAATGGGCTCAGATGTGTCGGTCCTGAGGGCCCATGGCCTCCTCGGCGGCGGTCAACGGCCGAATAGGGGGAAGCTGCGAATGCAAGTCTTTTGCGACAAAAGAATTCGAAAAACAAAGTCTGCAACAATAGAAAATGACGAGGGCACGCCGTGATGAGGTGGCTGCCGGCCGCCGCCGCGCGGGGCGGCCAGAGCCAGATTCGAGCGGATTGAACTCAGCTACTCCGTGAGCTCTCCACCTTGGCTCCTCCTGAATCCTGATCACCCCCTGCACGCACGCGGGGCAGCTCCCAGATCGCGCCACTGCCACCGGTGAGTCCTTTCCACAAAATCCAAGTCACTTCATTTGGTCAATGCGATCATTTGAATCTGTCCCCCTTCGCGGATGGGTTTTTCTCCTCGTTCTTTGATCCTTTTCTGCCTTTGCCATTCTGAGCACTTGTTTCGGTTGGTCGGTTGGTTGGATAGAGTCCAAATTCGTAGTCAGGAGCTTGTGATTTCGTGGGATGCCTGCAAAGGTGTCTGCTAGGATGATTTGATTCCTTACCAGAAGCAATTGTCTGCTTTGTAAAGGTTTTTTGAATATTTTTCGTTCTCAAAGTATGCCGTGAATAGGACTACTTCGAATAGTGCAGACTGCGCAGTTGCAATTTCCATTACAAAGAGTGTGCAATTCCTCTAAATCAGTGGAATGTCTTACTGTCTCTTGCCCATATGGGTTTGAATGTATGTATCTATAGTCAAGTAATGCTGAATGTATTACTTTGTGCCCATGCAGAATCGCTGCAGAAGGCGATGCCCACCATCTGCAGCTTGAGCAAGCAACACAAATGGAAGGTAGCAGCCTCTGTAATGCTAGTCTCCATACTTGTTGTCTCTTTTGATTCGCCCTTCAGGGCTTTTTTAAGCAACTTGCTCAGCTCCGCTGCGCCATCCTCAGGGTCATCAGATGACACTACATTAACTCAGGAGTAAGATTGAACTGCTAGTCCTTAATAGCATTAAGAAAAATTCTCAAATAATACTAGACAGATGTATAACTGCTATGTGTTGAAATAGGAATCGGAATTTATCCTCGGAGCTTGCCACTAACTTGAATAACAGCAAGGGAGCACAGCAGATCGAAAATGGCACATCTAACTTGAACACCGGTTCAACAAATGCAACTTCTGGTTGGAGCATTGTGAAGGAGGAGTTCACATTTCCAGGAAGTGGTCGTCCTTTCAATAACTGTCATGCTTCCACTATTGTAGAGGTATGTGTTTATTCTATCAGGCCGTTTCACAAGATATAAATATAGTTGCTTAGATGTGATTTTGTTGTGTAGATTGAGAAAGACCTTTTGGTTTCATACTTTGGTGGATCGATAGAAGGAGCTCCTGATGTCAAAATATGGACACAGAGATACAGTGTAGGCCCAGATCTTCAAACCATGATAATAATTATTATTTTTTTCCTTGTCTCCTTACCCTAATTAAGTTACTATTGGTTCTTGATCCTTGCTAACAACACTTCATTTATTTCTAGGATGGCCACTGGCATCCTCCAGAAGTGGCTGATGAAGAAAATGCGACAGCGATGTGGAATCCTGTTTTGTTTCAGCTCCCCTCTCGGGAGTTGCTTCTCTTCTACAAGATTGGTGAACACCCACAAAAGTAAGAACTCTGTTTACTTTAGTCCCTCGCTCCCTCTATAATGGTAGAATAGAACCAAAAGATAATTTAAGGAGGGATGGATAATATAATAGAAAGTTATTATGTTACATAGTATGATCTAATTCTAGACATTACTTATTCAGTTGGAGTGGTGCCATGAAAAGATCGCTTGATGGTGGCGTGTCCTGGTCAGAGAGGGAGCAGCTGCCTCCTGGTATTCTTGGACCCATTAAAAACAAGGCACGTATAAATTTTTTTGGCTCTTCTTCATGACATCAAAATAATAAACTAGTGAGTAAGCAAAAATTTTGGGATTAGGCAGGCATATACGTACAAATTGAGTGCAGCCTATCTAAAGCAAGCTTTTTGCATATAGGAACGTTATATCTGACGAGACACCTGTTTTACAAAGTTCAGTTATACCTTTGTGACCTTTTCTTCTTCAAGTTAAGCTGTGCTTCCTAAAGGTTAATGATTGGATTTTTGTTTCTCCAATGCAGCCATTTTTGCTTGATGACGGGCGCTTACTATGTGGGTCATCTGTTGAAAGTTGGCAATCTTGGGGTGCATGGCTTGAGGTAATCATATGATCTAATTTCAAAGGATAAAACCAAGCATTTTTTTATTGTGTGTATTACAGTATTAACAATTTGTCTAAACGATGTAGGTCACAGAAGATGCTGGCCTGACATGGAAGAAGTATGGTCCTATATTCGTCAAAGGTGAGAATCTTGGGGTGATTCAGCCAGTCCCCTACCAGACCACCAACGGAACTATACGTATGTTGCTGAGGTCTCATCACTCAATTGGTCGGGTATGCATGGCTGATTCCAATGATGGAGGAATAACATGGAGTTATGCGCGCCCAACTGAGCTTCCAAACCCTAATTCTGGTACATTCACTGTGATTTAAAATTCGTTTTTTTAAAAAAAATTTAGTAAAACATCATCAGTAGTATTAGGAGCGTCCATATGTTTGACATCCTCTTTGTTCCTCTGTTGAATTGCACAATTGAAGGGATCGATGGAGTTAAGATGAAGGACGGAAGGGTCGCACTTGCCTATAACAGCGCATTAAATGGCACGCTCTCCAGAGGCACGCTCAAAGTTGCAGTATCCTTGGATGATGGCATCTCATGGGGTGACGTGTTGACGTTGGAGGATACTCGAGGTTGGGAATTCTCGTATCCTGCAGTGATCCAGACAAAGGATGAGCTTGTACATGTCACATATACTTACAACCGGACACAGATCAAGGTCGGTTCTGCTTCCCAGTCCGGATAAGCAACCTCTGTCGCTCTGCTATTACCTCTCAGTATTGTTGCTGAAAATTTTCATTTTGCAGCATGTGGTTATTCGGCCCAATTGAGCAGCAAGGATCATGGGTTTGTTGCCGTAGAATTTTAGTGTGCACAAGCGTCATGGAAGCTCTGCTGTGTTATGCTGGCTCTATGAATGAGTGGTAATCGAATAAACGTGCTTAACAATTTTTCATCTTCATTACCCATATACTGAAACAGTATGTGCAGATATTACTTTATCTCGGAAAATAAGGTACACCTTTATCAACACATTCGGCTATTCGTGTTGGGCCTGTTTGAACCTGTCTTTTTTTCTGGTGCCATCCGGAAAATAAGGCACGCCATGATGGCTTTCATTGTGATGTTGTTTGCTCGAGGCTGTGTAGGTTGAAAGGTTGCAACCGTGATAACTGTTTGGTGAATCGAATGTATTGTGACCTTCGTATGTTGTCCCGTGCACTTTGTTGTGTTTGAAATGCAGAGATATCTTTTGAAGATCGTCCAGTTCTTGGACGAAGAACCGTAGTATCCGTTGTTCCGAAACGTTGTAAACTGCGAGCGAGGACATGAAAATCAGAGAAAAAAATAAAATTGATATAATACTAATATGGGAAAAATTAGCAAATCTGGCTGGTTTTACTACTTTCACTGGCTAGAGTTTTGTAGGAAGGTTAAGAAGCAGCAGCAGGTCGTGCCCCCCGAGCGTGAGCACGTCGGCACATGACCGCCCAGGCGGCCCACGCGCAAGTCAAGTCTGGCGGGTAGGCGCCAGGTGCTCCGACGAGGCGTCTCCACGACCGCGACGTGCGTGCGTACGTGTCACAACACCCGTCTCAGAACTCGACCTTTCTCGTCGCAGCTTAGCATTAGCAAATAGTGGCTAAGAAATATCAGTGCCCTTGGGCGCGATAAATAGGAGACGGTGATGTAAACTGTGGTTATGATTACAGCCAGCAGTTACCGTGCGTGAAGAACAGGTCGAGCTCGAGCAAAGCTTATCGGCAACGACGACATGGCGTCAACTCAGCAACAGCTCAGGGTTCTTCACCAACCTCTCTATTCGCGTCCTTGTGTTTTTTTCCCCCTCAAAACATGTGTTCATTTATGTGAGTTTGATGAATGGTTCTTCATCAGCTCGGCGAAGATGAAACCGGCAGCGCCCGGGCGCAGGCGGTGCGCGGGACGGGGCGAGGCAAGAGCCGGGCGTCGTCGGGGCGCCGGAAGGTGACGTACGGGTTTCATCTGGTGGAAGGACGGATGCTGCACGGCATGGAGGACGTCCACGTGGCCGAGTTCAGGCACCTGGACGGCGGCAACGAGGTCGGCCTCTTCGCCGTCTTCGACGGCCACTCCGGCGCCGACGTCGCAACCTACCTGCGCGAGCACCTCTTCGACAACATCCTCAACGAAGTACTACTAGTAGAACGCGATTCATATATAATATATACTTGTATTTTTGCCTTCGCGTGATGCGTTCTCACCTCGGTTGCAGCCGGACTTTTGGACGGACACGCTGGAGGCGATCCGGCGCGCGTACCACCGGACGGACCGCAAGCTGCTGAAGAAGACGGCGAGCAATGGCGATGATAACGAGGACGGGGGTTGTGGCGTCAGCAGCAGGCGGCGGCCGCGCGGCGGGTCGACGGCGGTGACGGTGATCCTGATCAACGGCGAGACGCTGGTGGTGGCCAACGTGGGTGACTCCCGCGCCGTGCTGTGCGGCGCCGGAGGCGAGGCGAGGCAGCTGTCCGTGGACCACGAGCCGCTCCGGGAGCGCGACGCCATCGAGAGCCGCGGCGGATTCGTCACCGAGATCCACGGTACGCATCATGCAACAAATTCCACTCTTCTCTTGTCTTGTAAACAAACAAAATGAAGCTGCAGGAGATGTGCCCCGCGTGGACGCGCAGCTGGCCATGTCGCGGGCGTTCGGGGACCGGTCCATCAAGGAGCACATCAGCTCGGACCCGGACGTGGCCATCGAGGACGTCGGCGACGACGCCGAGCTCGTGGTGCTGGCGAGCGACGGGCTGTGGAAGGTGATGTCCAACCAGGAGGCGGTGGACGAGGTGAGGGACACCGGGGACGCCCGCAAGGCGGCGGCCAGGCTCGTCGACGAGGCGGTGCGGAGGGGAATCAAGGACGACGTCTCCTGCATCGTCGTCAAGCTCCATTAGCACGCACATACTATTTGGGTGGCGGCGTGTAAACCGTGCAAGCCCCGCTTATTAATTATCTATCAACTTCTTTTTTTATCTGAAAACCTTGTTCCACCACTCATTTGCACCCAAATTGCTAGAGCAGTAGTACTCGATTCTATTTTTCCACTGCCCCAGCATGACAGGTTTTTTTTTTGGAACACGTTGACTGAGTTTTGTTACCCTTCTTCCTCTAGCAGCGTCTCCTGTTTGAGATAAAAACCGAATGTGGAGACTGGGTTTGTGCAATGCAACAACTTGTTGCGTTTTCTATTTAGGGTTGTTATTTACTAATCAGGTGGGATTTGTACTAATCAGATGGCCATGTCCAACACCACACTGAAACTTATAACGCACGACACTAATGCTAATATTTGTGTGTTGAACCTGAAGATGCTGTTGAGCCATCCCAGTTCCCAAACTTAGCTCTCAGATCACGGAACTTCACTCCACCAAACCAAACACATCCTAGAGTTGTCGTGACACACCCTGGTAGTAGTGAAGATGACACCGACACTTGTTCTAAGTAGATTAGAGTAAATGATAACAAATAAGATGGTCCATGTAAAAATTGTGTGGCTAGATATGTATATTCTTTATAGGCTACATTCTATCGTTTGAAAAAAATCATGGCGACAGTCATCACTTGCTTTTCAAATGAACTGCTTTATGAATTTAATCAAAATGTAAACATTTTTTAGTTGGTTGTTGAAGAATAATGCCTTTATACATCATTGTCAATCTGATATCTCTTGCCTTTGGAAAAGTATCCGACACTTGAATCAAAACTTTATGATAATCATATCGATCTTTGATCACATCCCATTGAAATCTTGGTTAAGAACTTGCATTGAAATACCTATCTAAAAAGAGAAGGTTCCGAGTAAATAGTAAGGTACAGACCCCGTGCCGACTGCCGACCAGGACAGTTTGGTGCCGATCGGCACTACAAGAAAAAGAGAGAAAAAATAGAGAATGAATAAATAAAAGAGGGATGCAAAATCAAAATACTTAAGGTTTGCTCGAAAGTAGCAAAATTTTAAGTGTGGAGAGAGAATTCTCTCAATTCAACGAAAAATATTGATGTTATAGCTAAGAAATTCTTTTTCCAACCGTGTGCAATCTGATAGCGGAAATTTCCTAAAATTTTCAAGATTAATTCTTGCCTTGCACATGTCCACTTATGTAAAAGATGTGAGTCTCTTTCTTAAGTAATTAGTTCTACATGGCCTCTAAGAAAAGTCTTAATAAATTCAATTCAGAGTTATCTCTTAACTTTACAATATATTAGTAATCTATGTCTATTTTTCTTGAAATTCCTCTCCAAGCTACTCAAATTGGCTTACACATAATATTGATGAGTAGACTTTTAGTACGAGTGTATAAAAGTTGAGTTATTTACTTGATCAGTGAGAAGGATAGTTCCTTTTACTCATAATTACTCCTTTTAGGTGATTTTTATTGGAGGAAATGCTATGATCTTTTAGTTGAATTTTAAGACTTCCTTTGGGGTGTTGTTTTCAAGATTAATGTCCATACGTTGAAATTATTTGTTGAATACTAAATCTGATCTAATTTCGTCATGATTAAGTGCTCAACTTTTATACATTTGAAATGCTTTTATGATAGATATGGTTATATATGAGCTAATTTTTATTCTTGACTTTGCTTAGGGACAAGCAAAGATTTAAGTGTGGGGGCGCTGTTAACGCTACTCAGTGTACCATTTTATACATTAAAAGTGTTTTGTTTTGAGCATAAATATCTCTATTTTGGATTATTAACCCCTGATATTAGTGCAATATTCATATATTTGTTGTTCTGGAAGTTTTATTGTAGAAACAGGTGAAAGAACGGCATTTCAGACGATGTTAGTGGATTTGGACCAAGGAAAGATGAATGTAGCAGAAAAGGCCCATGTATCGATTGACACAAGGCTGTGTTGACTGGCAGTCGACACAAGGCTGTGTTGACCGACACATGGGTGAAATGGGCTGAACAATGTCGGCCTGCCTCTCAGTTCTTCTAGAAGAAAGTTATCTATACAAATCTTGAACATATTGATCGCGAAGAGATAATAGGAATCTTCAAGATTCAAAGCGTGCAATTCAAGACTTTACTTCGAGAAATTTTATAAGAAGACTCGGATGGAAAGCTACAAAAGACTTAAAAACCGAGTTAGAAGAGATGTTGGGCTAAACACAGAGTGTGTCTATTGACACGTTCCGTGCCGATTGGCACGCGATCCTTTTTTTCAAAAAATCGGCCCTATCTCAAATTAAGCCTATATAAATACATGTAAACCTTAGAGTCGAGACAGACGCCGCTCGAGGGACAATATATCTCGCGAGGTTAGAGTTATTGAGGCTTTGTCTTGTTCTTCATATTTCTAGTTGCTAGAATTAGTATGGCTAGACTAGCTAAGTCAATGATTGCAAGATCATAGGCTTAAAGTTTCAAGAATCGCTGGTGTTTGAGGTAATCCATTAAGGTAGCCTACTAGACGGAGATGTATATTGTACTATGTATATGGAAGTAATGTTAAACACCCCTTGATGAATGATTTTGATGTTTATACTATGTGGCGAGTGATATTTTTTTTATAAAAAAATCAGATGATAGAGAATTCTATAATATTAAAAACACGTATGAGTGTTTTTTTTAGAAAACACTATGATTATACCTTTTATTACTTTGCCAATTCAGTTTCCACCCTATCCAAAGTATATGATGTCATTTTCTTAGATGTTCAAGCATCCGGATAAGACCTTTGTTGGTAAGTTTGAGTTCTCATCTTTTTTTTTTTAATATGCTTATATATATTCCGTAAGCTTTGTTGACTGTTGGCATTTGGTCTGAGCAAGTGAGGCGACATGCGATCAGCTTGTCAGCTGTTGTTGCCATGGTTAACAAAACCGCGGTTAACCGGCCGATTAACCTGGTTAACCGGAAAACCGGTCCAGGTCGGCTATCCAGATCGGTCGGTTAACCGTCGGTTTTGATTTAAATATTTTTAAAATTTAAAATTTTTTATATATATTGAAACCGGTGAAACCGGCCGGTTAACCGAAAAAACGATGTAACCGGCCGGTTAACTGTCAAATATAAATTTAAAAATCTATTTTTGAAATTCTATAACAAAAATTGGTGTAACCGACCGGTTAACCGCCAAAACAGGTCGGTTAACCGGTCATCGATTGCCGACTCTCCAAACCGATTTTTGCTCAGTTAACCGGCCGGTTATTCCGGGTTTTCGGTTAACCATGAACTAGTTCCGACCGGTTTTACCGGTTCATTTGTCATGTAAACCTTGGTTGTTACTGATAAACAGATTATTATTGGAACTATGCTTAAGAACAATTATAAACATGGTAATTAATTACACAATTTAACTTTTTAAATTTGAGATACTTGTTTGTGTGATATAACATGCGCAAGTGGCAGGATGTTTTGAGACTTCAGGTTACACAAAATTTATATTCAAGCCAATGCATCATGTGACAAGTGAATCGCAAGATTAGTAATGAGTTACACTTAACTATATAAGATCAAAATAGATATTATTAGAGGGATGCTATTGTCACTATACCACGGTACGTTTTTACCGACTAATAGTTGTCACGGAGTGTTGGTCGCTAATAACCGGCAACAGATGATGGGTCGGTAATTCCGTTTGTACCGACGTTAAGTCGGTCGGTAATAATCGCAACGTTTACCATTGCTCCGTAGGTCGGTAAAGGTCCTGCTCGACATCCAACTATGAGTCAGTAAAAAGCTGCATCACGGAAGCGGAAAATAAATAGGTGTCAAATAGCCTTATGCGCCAAATCCTAAATCTTTTCCCTCCGCCACCGCCACCACACACCTCACCTTTTCCCTCCTTGTAGCCTATCTTTTTTCCCTCTCCCCAGCAAGCCGCCACCATCCAGGCATCGAGCAGCGCCGCTGCACGCCAGCCGGCAACCACGCCGCCGCCGCGCGCCAGCCGACAACCACGCCCACCGCCGTGCGCCAGCACACAACCCTGCCCAAGGCCGCGCCGCCGAGCACCACCGCCCGCTGCCACAACAAGCTATCGTGCGCCGCCAAGCACCACCGCCAGTCGCTGACGCAAACCTTCATGCACTGCGCGCACTCCAAGCTATGACGCCTGCGCCCTGCGCGCCTCCGAGGCCAGACTCGGTCCTCTCCTTCCAAGATCCACAAATCTATGAAGAAGAACATGTGAGATCCGGTCCTCTTCTCTCCTTCCATTCTCTCAGTCGCCCATCCTACTGTGTGAATACGTTACTGACATCTTTGGATTTTTTGTTAGAGATTTCTGTAGTGCAGATCAGTAATTAAATTGATGTGTCATGGATCAATTTTCTATAGTGCATACGAATAACTCGATTTGTCATTGAATGTAACTTATTTGACATGTCAATGTGTATAACTGGATCATATTTTGCTTCTAATAGATCTACTATTGAGCTAGTAATTTTCATTTGCATAGCTTCTTTGCTCAGATTTGTAGTCACCAATATTGACCTGTTCATTGTAATCTACTTTGTGCAAGATTCCACAAGTGAGCCCCAGTGGTAGCAAAGGTCTTGTTTCAGTGTGTGGGTTGCAAGAAGGGACTATAGATGCCAAGCGAAAGATGAAACAATGATGCTGCCGTTCAGAATGAATGAGCAACGGAAGCTTGCAAATGTTGAAAGAAACAAAAAGATTCTTAGCAGATCTGAAGATCCGTGAAACAATCAATGAGTTGACACAACTAGAACAACCCAAGAAAAGTGCAAAGGTGCTGTGTAAGTTCTTTGTTTCTCATGTTTATATGTTACTTTTTTCATGATATGAGATTCATAGACATCCCATGTATGATTCTTTTACTATAGTTTGAAAAAAGTATCATGTTTATACATATATTTGGTTTTCTGCTCTCTGAAAGAAAATTGATATTGGTCGGGTTATTACATACCCCTAGGCAAGTACTAGAAAGATCATGAGACAATGCTTGCTTCATATTTTCTCAACTTGCAGCCAATACAACCTGCTCAAGTTTAGTTTATAGCTAACAGAATTGCTAGTTCAGTTTACTGAATAGCACTTCAATTTATTTAAGCAGCTCCATTTTTTGTGTCAAATAGCCTTATTGAAGTAGTCTAGGCATCTGTGGTTTTTTTTTAAGACTGCTTTCATATTGAATGTTTGGCCATGCTTTTTGCAGGAGATGTTGAGCGCTGACTTCAACTGTCAATAGCAATGCAAGCATTTTGTGTGTGGCTACATTGCAGAATCTGCTGGCTATGCAAGCATGCACGTGATGCAAAGCAACATGATATAAAACATCTGATGTGCTGGATGCAATGTTGCTCCGCTTTTGTATTAGAACCTATGTGCTATACTATCATGAGCGTTTGTCATGGATGTGTTGTTTATGACACCTTGTAAGCATATTTAGCTTTGCGATAGCAGAAGTATAGTTTGAACTAGATTAATGGAATTCAATGTTATGATGTGTCACTATATATTTCTCTGCATGTTGATTATGAGTACTGCAATCTTATTGTTCGGTGAACAATAACAATTGTTTGTGGATTTATGTTAATTGTTAATTATCTAGATTATGTTAATAATAAAGTTTTATGTTGTTATTATATGAATGGATGCCCATGGACTATGGGTCCGTAATTCTAGTAGTACCAATGGACCATCGGTCGGTAAAGCTTTTGCTTTAGCAACCAATCATTGGTTGCTAAAGAACAGGTCGGTCGATAAAACTTTTACCGACGCCAATTACGCCGACTGTGGTTGTTGGTCGGTAAAGATCTTTACCGACCGATGATTAGATGCTAAAGGCGCTTTTAGTGACTGATCGTGCAACGCTTATAGTGAATCATGGTATAGTGTGTCTTTCGCTTAATGAAAGGAGAAAACGGTCAAATCAATCATTTGTTTACTTCACCATATTTGTTGTCTTTTGATGATCGATTCCACAACAGAATAGTAGAGATAAATATGTTAGCATCCAAAAGAAATTAAGTTTTCTCAAATAAAAAAGTGAATAAACATATGCAAGAGTAATATGAAAGTGGATTGTACTCGCAAACAACAAATATGAAATAATATTGACTGCTAATGTTATTTTTTCTAATCAACAAAATACAAACTTCCGGTGAAAATTAATCATGAGAGCTTTTGATACTAACTTTATCAAAAAGTTTATTGAAAGACATCTGCTCTGAGATTAATGGATAAAAGGTAACTCTGGTTCTTAGTACTTGATGCTAAATAGTGGTTATATGTTCTTTTAGAATATGATAGGGGGATGTTTAATTGATTTTATTGTGATGTAAATATTTATTTTATCCATAAATATTGTTATAAACTTAATGAAGATGCTTATATCGTTCTTCTATTTTCACCCCATGTTCAAATGTACTAAAGGTTATTTAAGAAACTCTTGATCCGGTGTAACATATGAACATGTAACTAGTAATATAAGTAAGTATCATATTTGTGTGTCACACGTGTATTATACTAGTTAAAATAATATTTTAATTATAATTTTTAATAATATTTTCTAGTTTACATATGACATAATTTCTTAATAAAATATATTTATTTTAATTATATTTATTTAAATTTTTTCTCTATCTTTAATAACTCGTAGGATAGCAGCACAGTCATCTACGTAAACATAGACGGAAAACGGATTTTCTGAAGTTGTAAAGTAGTACTCCCTCCGTCCCGTGAAAAGTGTCGTTCCAGCCAATTTCACGGAGCCCAAAGCGAAGCGTGAATTTACTCTGTTGCCCCCATTAAACATTGCACACCAGCGCAGGTCCCTCACCCCTATCCCCTCCGCATCGCCGCCGCCCCTTTTGGCTACCACGTGCGACTTCCCATCACCGCCGCCTCCAGGTGCTTGTCCTCACGCCGACGTTTTCACCGCCTCTGGCCCCACGCCGCTGCTTCCGCGCTTCTGAGCCAACGCCGCCGGTCAGATCTGGAGGCGAGGACGACTTCCTCGCAAGCTGCCGGCGCTAGAAGTCGTCGTCCAGACTCACCGACGGAGCTTGGAGCCCATGCTCCAAAACCGTCCGACGGCGTCGACCGAACCTTCTTCACCATCGTCGGCGCTTGGTCTCGTAGCTTCTTCATCATCGCCCGCGCGCGACCCCGCGATGTCCTTGTCCCCGTGCTATCGTTCTCCACGCTCCGGTCTTCATGTGCCCAGCAGCCCCAGCCCCGACGTTGCTGCTCCTCGTTGATGTGTTGCTAGCAGAGAGGAAGCACCTCCATCATCCGCCACCGAACAGTTCAAAGTTTCTTGCAGGTAGCTGCCTTTTTCAATGGATGAGGATGAACCGCTGAACGGATAAGGGAGGAATGAATGCTTGCAATGGTTACTGGGACTGGACAGTAGTCCGTAGGGCGACACTTTCCATGAGACGATTTTTGAATCCTAAATCGACACTTTTCAGGGAACGGAGGGAGTATCAAGTTGGGTCAGACTACTATGTGTCCCAAGCAACCGGGCCCACGTGCTCACCCAGGAAGAAAAAAAAAAGACCCCTAAAGCCTTATCCGTACTTCCCCAAACCACATGTGGCAAACCCCCATCGATATTCCTGTTCGCTCACATCGTCGTTCTCTTCCACGGCAAAGCGGCAAAACGGTGATAGAGGGAGCACTTTTTCTTGCTGCGATTATTTTTTCTTCCATGTTCGACCACAATGTTTTCATTGCAGTCTCTTTTCTTGCTGTGACTGATTTTATTTGCTTGATTCAGTTGCTGGTTATCACATAATGTTGGGCGGATGTGTTTCTTGGATCTTAGGAATTAGGATCCAACTAATTAGGCAACGATTGCCTTGTTCTCTTTTCCGGGAATGAAATTGGTTTGTTGGTAGAAATTGCTGTGTCGATCATGCTTGTAAACGAGCTTATTGATCTGATCTCGAGCCTTCGCGAGTTTTTTGTCGAACCGAGCTGGAGCTGGGTGGTAGGCTGAGAGTGTCGGACGGATCGCAGGCTCGACTCGAGGTCGGCTTGAAGTTCTCGCGAGCTCGCTCAAGCTCGGCTCGTTGACAGCCCATAGAGCATCTCCACCCAGGTGATTATATAGGCCCCTATGACTGATCGCACTCGTGATATTTTAAATCTATTCTTTAAAAAAAATATTTTCTTCTGGTTAGTAATATTCTCTACTCTATCTCTAGTTTTTCCGCATCCGTCATCCTCTATATCTTCTACTCTAGACCAACCACCACCTATGGGATCCGCTTGTCAGTCTATACCAACCACCAACCCTACCCGCCAGCCTCCCTCCCTCCTCCCATTCTCTCTTCTCCCCCCACCCCCTCTCTCCCCTCGCTTCATCCGCCCACCTAAGCTCCATGGCGTCTCGAGCTCACTGTCACTGTGCCCCCTCCCGCCGGGACCCGCCTCGCTCGTCGTTTCCCCCCCCCCCCCCCCCCCCGCCCTCCTCTCGCCGTCGCCGTCGGGACCCGTCGCGCCCGCCTCCTCCTCCCCCGAGCTCCCCAAATCTAGCCTGGGCCCGCCTCCTCCTCCCCCGTGCACCGCCGGCCATCGAGGCGGAGGAGCAGGGGCCGCCACCTCGAGCTCGCCGGCCCTCCCCGCCGCTACCTCCTCCCCGCGACGCCGCTACCGTCGGGCCCCTCCTCCTCCTCCCCCACGCGCGGCCGGGCCCCTCCTCTCCTTCTCCCCCGCGCCGTCGCCTCCGGGCCCCTCCTCACTCTTCCCCCTCGCGTCCCTCCTCCTCCTCCGACGCGGGCCCTTGAGCTTCCTCCTCCGACGCGGGATCCGACACGGACCTCCCTCCTCCGGCTGGATCCAGGCGGCCTCGAGCTCGCCAGTCCTCCTCCCTCTGCCGCCCTCGAGCTCGCCGACCGAGCGGCAGCTGTACCTGGAGCACCAGCAGCGGCTGACGCGGGCGCGAGAGCAACGACTCGAGCGAGGTGGGCCCCGCCGCGGAACGTTGCGTATCCCCGCTATCCCGCTAGATTTAGAGGAACGATTCACCATCCGCTAGTTTAGCGGAGGCATCCAGTACCCCGGTGTAGCTCCTCCATCCGCTAACCGTTTCAGGAGGAACATATGCAGGTCCCCGGTGCGGTCACTCTAAATTCCGTTTTAGTCACCCAAACCTAAAAACTAAACTTCAATCACTGATTACATGGATCTCTAAATTTGGTGTCGTACCAAATTTTAGAGCAAACTCTCCTATATTTGCTTATCCACTATCCCTCCTCCAAATATGGGCCTCACCTCTTTTTTTTTCTTTCTCTCTCTCTCTCTCTCTCTCTCTCTCTCTCTCTCTCTCCTTTCCTCTCCTCCGCTCGACGAGTCTTTCAGACCAGACGCCACCGCTGCCTGCCCGATGCCGCCGGCCATCACCGGAGTGCCTCTCGTCGCCGCTAGATCCGGCCGCAGCATGGTCGGATCCGCCCTCTGGAGGACGCGCAGAGGGAGGCAACACGAGTAGGAGAGAGATGAAGGCGGTGACGGCGGAGCGAACAGGGGAGAGAGGACGGTCGCGGCGAGCTGGGGAGGAGGCGGCGGTGCGCGACGGGGGAGGAGAGGCAACCGCGCACGCGAGCGTGAGTTGGGGAGGCACGCGGCGGGGGAGGAGAGGCGGTGGTGCGCGCGAGCTGAGGAGGCGGCGATGATGTCGAGGGGATTTGGGGGGGGGGGGGGGGGGAGGGAGGGAGGCGGCGCCGGCAGGGAGAGAGGGCGGCGCTGGCAGGGCCAGCCAACAGAGCCGTGGCGGCAGGTCAGCTCACGAGCCGCGCACCCGGAGCCAAGGAGCAGCGCGAGCGTGCCGTCCGCCACGACGACGAGGTAGTACTCGCCGCCTTCCGGCTTGGTGGAGGTGTACTTGGCCTCCGCGGTGTCCCAGTGCACGCTAACCACTGTGCCGGCGCCGGTGACCAGGGACCAGCTGCCTCGCCGCTTCTGGAGCACGAGCTGCTGCTGCTGGCTGGCTCTTCTTCTTCGTCGACGAGAGGCCTTGCTCCTGCTCATCGAAGGCGACGGCGAGGCCGGGTGCTCCCGCGGTGGACGAGCATCTCCTTGTCGGAGGAGGAGGACGGCAGCGCTGCCCTGTACACGTTGGTGGTCGCCGCGTGTCCGGTCCAGTGCGCCGCTGCCGGAGACGGAGGTGGCCACGCCAACGGAGCTATCGCCGAAGCAGGACAACTGCTCCCTCGTTGCTACTACAAGACATAGTTCAAAGAAGGAAGAGGTAGTGCTCGTGAAAGTAACAAGTTGCAATGATGCGCGAGCAAGAGACGGGCGGTGGCGGCGGCGGCGGCGCGCGGGGGAAGGGAGGGCCGGCGCCTAACTCAGGAGAAAGTTCCGTGCGGCAGGGGAGAGAGAAGAACTCGTTGGAGCCCACCGTGAGTGATAGGGACTGTGTTTTAGTCATCTAGACTGAAGAACAAAATAATTTTAGATCTCTAAACAATAAAAATTGGCACTTACAATAATATATTGGAACCAAAATTTGATCTTAGGCTGGAGTTGCTCTTATTTGCCCTCCACGGCCTCGCCAGTCGCCCTCTCTCTCTCTCCACACGGTCGCGACAAATCTCTCCCACTCTCGCAGTAGGTGCGCAATTTGGTAGGGTTTTAGCCATGGCGTGGAGCGCCGCCGCCGTCTCCAGGTTTGCCGTCACGTCCCCAACCACAGCGCCCCTCTGCGTCGGGCTCGGCGCAGCCTCCGCCGTGTCCGTATCCTTCGCCGGACGTCGCCGCTTCTGTCCAGTCGCCGCGTCGTACTCCACTTCCGCCACCGGTACGCGACCGACCATTCCCCTCTTTGTCCTGTTGTCCTGGCCCGCGTGTTCGTCTCGCCGAGAGCAGCGCGGATTGCTAGTGATTCGTTTGGATTGCCTTTTGTTTCTTGTTGGATTCGTGTGCTGTTCGCTGTAGTGTGCGTGGTACGGAAATCGCTAGCTATTGGTTACATCTTTGGATGGGGAAAAATGCTATGTAAATTCGTTACTACTCATTTTGTGGAAGGTTGCCATCAAATTGCTATGGTAGAAAATTGGATAGAGAATGCAAATCTGGTTTCCTCTTTGCGGTGGTGCTAATTGACTCTAACTGCGGCAGCGAGGTATGCACCAATATACAATGCTGATTGAAAATATCCTGTTGGGGCGGAAAGTGATAAAGTTTGATTGATGGGATGAGAGGTGGACCTTAGTTGTCGTTAACCACAAACATGTTCTATGATATTGTGGTTGCCAATTCGGCTGCATGATTTAGTGCGCCTTGGATCAGACGACAGCAATAGGCTACAAGAATAATAATTCCACCTTTAGAAAGGAAAGGAAAGAAAACCAGGTTGGGCTTTAGTAAGTTTTTACATGCAGAGTAGCTAAAAAAAAATGACTCACCTTAGTAAAAGAAATGATAAGTGTACTGATGAGAAATTGGGTCCAATTATCGATTACTAAGGGCCCACATGTCAACTAGAATGGTTCATAGCTGATGTTATTAGATCAATAACCAAATTGAACGTGACTTGTGACTGCTCTGAGTAACACTGCTTCAAAGGAAGAAAGATCTTGTGTAACTTGTTAAGTTTCATATTTGAATCAAATTCGCATGCTACAATGATTTTTCTTGAAATTTCATTTTAGCTGTGAAAGAGGCTGTTCAGACAGATAAGGCACCAGCAGCATTAGGCCCTTATTCTCAGGCCATCAAAGCAAACAATCTTGTGTTTGTATCTGGAGTTCTTGGCCTAAACCCTGAGGTTTGCTTCTGATTTCTTTTTTTTTTGTCTTTGTGGTTTCTCTAAATTGTCTGCAGCTGCCATTTTGCTGTTTTTTTAGCACCCAACAAAACTAATTGGAATGCATTTGTGTTCAGACTGGGTCGTTTGTCTCTGAAGATGTCGAGGGGCAAACTGAGCAGGTGAAAGCTTCGACTTTCTTGAATGTTTCTTAAAATTTCTTGGGTCTAGTAGTGTGCTGCAGCTTCAAACATAATTTCTGGAAAAAAAAATTCCCTTTGCTGCCCTTCAGTTCTTGAATAGATATTGTTGTGTATGTCAGAGGTATGTGGAAAAAAAAAACATATTTAGCTCTTGTTTTATGAAAGTGTATACGTCTCTGTAGAATCTAAATACTGAATCTATGTTGACAAATTTATTAAAAGCATACCTTCTTTGGCAAGTTTGCATTTCAGTTATTGGCTGCATACTGCTGTAAGGTGCCCGTTTTTAAACTTATCCTCTTCTTGAACAGGTAATGAAGAACATGGGTGAAATATTGAAAGCAAGTGGGGCTAGCTACTCTTCAGTTGTGAAGACAACAATCATGTAAGTACAAGTTCTGTACAAGGAACTTTGTTTGCTCTAATATACTGTGTTTTTTTTTAGAATAATTCGATTCTTCTGTCCTCAGGTTGGCTGATCTACAGGACTTCAAGAAAGTCAATGAGATTTATGGAAAATGTAAGTTAGAAATTCTTGCGGCAATATTCGGGCTGTGCTTGAGCAAGCATGCTGTTTGTTCAGGTTGCTCGAAGGGTGTCCGAACTGTTGTAGTGATGTATCATTAATTATCATCCTGAAGATTTGAACATTCTTTCTGCAGATTTTCGAGCTCCTGCACCTGCACGCTCAACTTACCAAGTGGCTGCTCTGCCACTGAATGCCCGAATCGAGATTGAGTGCATTGCCGCACTCTAATGAGATGGTGCCAACTATCCTCAATAAGCATTCTAGATGCGTAGTTGTTCGCTGTCCCGAATAAGCTACCCCTATGAATTGATGGTGCATTGGTGGTATTGTGTACCGATTAAGGTCTAGAACGGTTGAACCTCCTATAATAAACCTTGATGTCCAGAATGAGTTATATGTGCTGAATAGCAAATCTGCCAAGAGTGCTCAGAACACTTGCGTGGTTGTTACTTCAGACATGGTTTTGCTTTGTGTTCTGGGATCCGCACTACTTCGCACACTGAACGAGAGTTGAGACTTGAGAGTAAGAGAGTGCAACCATATGGGCACATAAATATGGTACCTTTTGAGTTATGAAGTTTGCAAATGTGCTTTTAAAAGGCCAACTCTGCGTCTCTGCGCTGTCATACGCCATACACGTATGGAACCTAGCAAATCTGTGAAAAAACATTAGAAGTCATGAGTTTTAGTGTGTTCGGTTCCTACAAGGATGTGTTGTGAACTCAATATCTTCTCTACTACCTATTAAATCAAGTGCGGTCATCTCTTTCACCAAAATCCTGCCCCGTACCTTCTGTAAAATTTCTTTGGTGGTGTCCTCCGTTATTTGGTGTTGGTGTCACGATCGTATTTGTTGGACGAAGAGTCCGCCTCCACTAGGTCTCAAGAGCCCTTCACATCTGACCAGCAGGGCAGTAGAACCAATCGCAGTCCTAACCGTGCCTCGCTCTCATCACATGAACCTGAAACCCTAAGACAGCGTCCTACCTCCTAGCCTTAGGCCACAGTAGATCGAGATTTCAACAGAGAACCTGTCGCGCCTCTATCAGGAAGTCCTTCGCCTTACTTGGGAAGAAGGCCATTGATCGAGCCATGATCTTGGGCTCCTGGCTTCGTCATCGCGAGCACACGTCCGGGACTCAGCAATGAATACCGTCGAACTCCAGCCCGATCAGCTCGGAGGAAAAACACGATCAGAGTATCAGACGACGTTGGACCAGCGTCAGGCCTGAATGCTTCCCTTGCCGCTTGCCAGTGATTCCCACACATCAGGTAAAAATTGATCTGTGTTCCTGTACGTTCTGCTTTTTTTTCCTTTGTTTATCGCCTTGCACAGTTAACCCTTGCCACTGATCTCTTTCCTCCTTGCCACTGTTACTTGCTTTGCTTCTGTTCTTTTATTATTAGGGATGAGACCGGGACAACCAATCCCGAATTTTCTACACATACAACATGTTCCTGCTTATGCAGTTTTATGCACTATATGCCAAGTAATTACTTCCTTGGTATCTGATCATCATTTGTGCATTTGATTGTGTACGGAACGAAACATTTAGCTTCTGAATACATGCACCCGTGTTATCAGTTAATCACATGTATAAGTACTTGCTTGAGAAACGAGGGATGTTTTTTGAGCTAATTCATTATACTCTTCATTCCTTTGCAGTGTTCCTGCCTTGAAATAAGAAATTTAATGCACGCTTTCCTATCTGTACTTTTGCACTTTTCTTAGTGTCTTATGTTTTTGTTCAAGTGACGCATAACGTCTCAGCAAGCCCATAGAAGAGTTACATATAATTTCTGATGAAACTGAAGTTGCAAGGCCTAGGTGACACGCAGGTACAATGATGTAATTTGGCTAAGAAATTCAGTTGGCCTGATAGCATGAATGGTTGGCATTTTATTTCTTTTTCTATAGGATAATTTACCATCTCATAGTTGCATCTACATGAAGCTAAGCCACAATTATGTTACATTTTGTCATATAAAGAATTACCTTTTTTCATATAAAGAATGGATTTAATAATTTGACTTCTATTTTTTCATTTAGGTCATTAATGGTATATGTTAGTAGTGCTGTTAAAACTAGAATTTAATCACATGTCGTAGAGCTGCAAGGTCGAGGCAATCCTGGTGGAGTTCTACGGCATGAGCAGTCCAATCCGTACCTCTGTATTTTGCCCTTCAAAGTAAACAATCCACTGTTTGATCAAATCCCAGTAGCTGTTTGGGTTAATCGATGGGATGTGAAATTACATACTGTTGCAATGTTGAATGTTATTTCACCTTTATACCACACAATTGTTTCAGGGCATACCGTGGTCATACATGCTAATATTAAATCCACATGGATCCGATAAAAATCAATATGCATGATAAATTTCATGGTTTGATCATTGCCAAGGTGTTGCCTGGTAAAAATTGACAAGATATAGATGTTACATATGGGAAGATAGATCACAGCCAAATTAGATCATACCTTCAGACTTTCAGTCATTGAGATTTCTTTAGTTGCGAAGAAATATGCTTACTTCGTTATATGATGCGTGTTTTTTAAAGTAGATATGATGCCTGGTTATATTATGACATGCTACTACTGAAAGTATTGTACATCAACAATACCATCTCTGACCTTACTCTGGTCTTGTGGATGTCAAAAATAAAAGAGAGGCAATAATAATCAGAGCAAAAGCGAAGCAAAGCAAGGCAGAAGAGACGATGCGTTCGTATTCTTGCCAAGTTGTCATTCCCATCGAAGCCTTC
Source organism: Eleusine indica (assembly GCA_030378355.1). Classification (NCBI taxonomy): domain Eukaryota; kingdom Viridiplantae; phylum Streptophyta; class Magnoliopsida; order Poales; family Poaceae; genus Eleusine; species Eleusine indica. The sequence goes on from CM059500.1 coordinate 37,514,334, forward strand.
CCACATCTCAACCTGAATAATCAATAATACTGGGCTCGTATACTCAACCGGAGTATTAGGTGTGATGCTCAAGACCCCTTCTCAAACTGAATAAATTCTCAATTTTTTTATCTTGTTTTGTTTCAGGTGAAGCAATGCAAAATTCACCAATGTTTTCAGGCCAACATGAGATTGCTCCTAGCAATGGACGACAAGGTGAAACTTTGTTATTGAATTAGTTAGTATAGCTAATGATGTTTGGAATTCCAGAGCAGTTGGTATTGTTTTTTGTACAGTTTAATCATTTCATTGTTTTGTGATAGAAGAAACTGGTTGTAAAGTGTATTCAGCTGAGGTTATTTTTTGGGCTATTCCTATTGGATATATAGAAGTAATCAGAATTTGATCTGGCACACTAACAGCCAACTGTTTTAGGACTGAAACTTGTGTTCTTGCTTCGTTTGTATGATGGTATTCTCAGTTACCTGATATTATTGCTACTGTTTTAGGTACTCCAAAGTTATTCTGTGCTACACAAATAGGATCAATTTATTAATATATTTGTAATATAGTTCCAGATTTGCATGACCAAAACCAGCAGAATATTGTTCCAGTATATATGGACAACATACAGGGATGGACATGGGCTTCTACGATGCAGGGTAGAAAGTTGAACCATGTCCAAGTTCACCATATATATGTAAATATCCATTAGTTGCCTAAATGAAACACTGACATGATCAGGAAATGTAAGATGGTTGCACGTCAGAAAATCCATAGTACACAAAGCCTTTCAGTTTTTGAATTTCCAATTTCAAATCATTTTTTTCTTCCACACAAGAAAAAAAATTGGATATAAAGATTAATTTATTTATTACGCTTTGATAATGTTATTGTGCAGTTCACCACATTCTTCATACATACTTTGTTGTAAGTGCCACATAATAGGATATAGTTTTAAAATTATATAGAATAAGTCTTAGATTTTTTTTTCATACAATGATACTTTGTTTCAAGCGCTTTACCAAATATGGTATATGAGCAGACAATCTGTGAAATTCCCATCCAAGATGACTTGGTTTTTTACTGTATTTGTTACTAACTAGACATAAGTTGAGGTAATGTCTTTGTTATCCATTATTGTTGAGATTTCAGGTCTTCCTGATTTATGAATGATTATTTTAGAAACATATATAAAGAATTAACTGCTTAATATGTTATGCATCAATCTAAGTTGATTAGATTATTTTAGATTCTTTTTATTTGTCTTCATAGCACTCTGCCTAATTGTACACAGGGAAATAAGATATCTCATGTCTCATTGGCTCTTCCGTTGTAACGCACGGGCATCTTGCTAGTTGTGTATATATATCAATAGATAGATGGAGGCGTTAATAGGTGGGTAGCTTCTAATTTAAATTAAATATGTGAACTGATCTTTCCTACCTATAAATAATTCAGAATGGTAATGTTGGAGACCATTTAGGTTCCATTCACCCCTCCCTCTTCTTGACCATAATTGTAACTAACTTAGAATAATGATATAAAATTTTATTCTTATTACTTTTGTGTGTTAACTATTTGTGCCCTTGTGTAATCTTAAGGGTTTCTTAAAAAGATGTACCATTCAAGTTTTAAACTTATGAAGCAACTTTTTAGACTACTAATAGTCTAAAAACTGACATTTCACCCACTCTCGCTGCAAACACCATCGTGGTCATTTCCTATTCTTCTGGTCTCCCTTGCTGACCCGAATTTTCCAGCCAGCCACCGTTGCCACCCTCGCCGCCCACGGCTCACGTCCGCTACGCGCCGGTTCATCTCCCCGGGTGAGAATACCGTCGTGATTGACAAGGCCTAGGGCGGTCGGCGCCACCCTCCGGTCCACATCAGCATGGTCACGTTTCATCCCGAGCCAATGACCCCCGCTATGGTTCGCTACAGAATTGCTAGGTCACGGACGTCGCACAACTGACCCCTAACGATCACTCTGGTATTCTCTGCTCCTCTCGTCTCCTTGTAAATTCACCTGTCTTTAGGGTGTTTGGAATGGCTCTAGAGTCGAACTCCAATTTGAAGCGGCTCGGAGCTAAACAAACATCCAAACTCTAAATATTTTTAAAGTATGCCAACTCTAAAAAGTTTGAGGAGACTGATTACAAATTTTCAAAGTACCTCCACAAATGTACCCAAAGAAGACTCAGAAGGAATTGCCTGTACTCTAATTGCCACTGGTTAAAAAAAAAAAACGGTTTGTTTCTTTTCTTCCTCCCTCCCGCACTGCACGGTTTCACAGCGCTCTCTTCCTCCTTCGAACCCCGTCCCGCCTGCGCCTCTAGCTGCCACTCCGGCCCGCCCGCCTTGCCGACGGCAGATCCCTGCCTGACGCCGCCTGCGCCTGACGCCGCCTGCGCCCGACGCCATCTCCTCTCAACCGCCACCCACCCTCGTGGGGCTCCTCACCCCCTTGGGCGCCACTTTGCCTTCTCCTCCCCCGAGGAGGCAGCGGCGCCGGCGCCGCAAGCGACGTCTCCGCATCGAGCCGCCGCTCCACGCCCTCCGCCGGCCCCGCGGGATCACAACGCGCCTCGCCTCCGTGACGCCACATCCACCCTCCTCGGCCCGCGCCTCAGCCTCCACAACCGCGTCCACGCCGCCTCCGTCTGACGCCGTCTGCTCCCGACGCCGCCCGCCGTCGTCTCCTTCCATCATTTCCCTGCTGCGTGCTGCCTGAAGTCCACCAAGAGGAAGAGGTACGGTTCAAAACTCGATTGTGCTTGTTCAAAACTTGAATTTGCTTTCAGTTCATCTTGCAACGTATGGTGAAAATTATGCTAAATAACATACAGTCAAGCCAACCATGGGCAAGAATGTCAATTCTATCTGAAAACTCTCTTTCCTGGAGCTGCTAGCATTGATCTAGCATTCTAGCCAAACACCTCCATAGGCAGCTCCAGCTCCACAACAGAACAGCTCCGAAGTGGAGTTTTGGAGCGGAGCTGCTCTGCTGTGGAGCAGAGCCATGCCAAACACGCCCTTAGTATGCAGCATAGAATCTGAAGCGGTGACACGGGATTGGGACCTAGATTTTATAATTAGAGCACTCTTATAATTATAAGCCATGAATATGAAGTAAGCATGTGATACTTTTTGGTTTTTTTTTCAGTTTCGTAATCAGATGAGAATATCTGAGATAAACTTTTGACACTTTATACTGTCTGCCTTACAGTATATATCTGATTTGACTGGATTGAAGCTGCCTACAAGTTACTTACTATTCTTCATAATTGGCCTATTACATCCTTGTAGGAACACGCCAGCATAAGGTAATGCTCATCACCTGTGGTTGCAGCAAGCTGCAGTTCGTGCGGAACGCTATGGCCTGCACGCTTATCTTCTCTCTGCTCTTCTTCGTCTGTGATTCACCACACAGGATCTTTGTGAACAAGAAACCTTTCAACTCCATAGTTTCTGCTAGGTCATTGCTTGAGATCAGCCCCTGTTCAGAACCTGTTCAAGAGTAAGTGCAGATTTGCCTTTCAGCAGTCTCAGGAAGCTGTAACATCTAGATGGCATTTTGCTTTGGTTTGTGTTCAAATCGGCTTTGCAATTCGTCCTGCCGAGCTTGTCAGTAACCTGGTTTTGGCAGCAGGGTAGAAATTGTACAAAAGGTGGAAGAAAGCAGTGGAAGCCTTCTCAACATGACTTCAAATGTAACACCTGGCTGGAGCATTGTGAAGGAAGAATTAACATTTCCTGCTGGGAATGCCCCCTTCAATAGCTGTCATGCTTCTACTATCGTTCAGGTATACGGCCTTTCAATGCAAAAACATTTTAAAGAAAAAACGAGTAGTTTACGTGTGAACTTTTGCTTCACAGATTGAGGAAGACAATTTTTTGGTCGCATATTTTGGTGGATCCATGGAGGGTGCTCCGGACGTCAAAATCTGGTTGCAAAGATACAATGTGAGTTCAATCTATCCAATGTATCTTTTTTTTATCTTTTTAGGTGGGGATTAATTAAGAAGAGCAGTTATTAATAAGAATCTTACTTTGTTAGGATGGTCATTGGCATCCTCCAGAAGTGGCCGATGAACAGGATGGGGTGCCCATGTGGAATCCGGTTCTGTTCCAGCTTCCCTCTAGGGAGCTACTTCTCTTCTACAAAATTGGTCAAGAAGTCCAGAAGTAAGACCCTTATTAGTTTATCTATGATTGATGGCATTTTAACTCTGATACTGGCACAAAACTGACATAAAGGAATGGAATTATCTGATTCTAAATATTACTTGTCAAGGTGGAGTGGTGCCATGAAAAGATCGTTTGACGGTGGCATAACCTGGTCAGAGAGAGAGCAGCTCCCACCTGGTATCCTTGGTCCTATTAAGAACAAGGCATGTCTAAATATGTGGTCTTTTGCTTTTTCCTGACATCTTAGCATTTCATTTTTCCTGTAACATATGCAGTTAGAAACTTACGATAGTTATTACTGATTGTCGACATGACAACAGCAACTTGCTGCGCCCTTCCATTATAGTGCTGTAGGTCTTCTGTGCAAATCAACTAGATTCGTTCCTAATGTGAGCTTCTCCAGTGCAGCTTTCCTATTACAGACAACAGTAACTTGCTGGACAGTACATTATGATGCTATAGGTTTTCTGCACAAACACTAAATCGGTTCCTAATGCAAGCTCCTCCAGTGCAGCCCTTCTTGCTTGAAGATGGTCGCCTTCTATGTGGGTCATCAGTTGAAAGCTGGAACTCCTGGGGTGCATGGCTTGAGGTAAGCCATATATTTCATTATTTGAGAAACATTGTGCATACTGATATCAAGTATATGCATCATGCATTACGGTTATAAAGCTTTTATCACTAAGGTTACGGAAGATGCTGGACGGACTTGGCAAAAGTATGGCCCTATATATATAGAAGGTGAAACACTTGGGGTGATTCAGCCAGTTCCCTACCAGACTGCCAATGGGACCATTCGAATGTTGCTGCGATCATTTGAGACAATCGGCCGTGTCTGTATTGCTGATTCTGTTGATCAAGGTGTGTCATGGAGTTATGTTCGTGAGACTGAGCTTCCGAACCCTAATTCTGGTGAGATAATTAACTTTCTGCTCATTTTAGTACCCTTCTATATTAATGTTTCAAACTTTCAATGCTCTGTTGAAGCATATCTGGAGAGGCACACAGACACGAATTCCAAAAGAATACTTGCTAGCTCTCTTAACACTGTGGAGTTTGCACCTGCAGGTATTGATGGAGTTAAGATGAAGGATGGAAGAGTATTGCTTGCCTACAATACCTTCTCCAGAGGAACACTGAAACTTGCTGTCTCCTTGAACGATGGTGATTCATGGGATGAAGTAATGACATTGGAGGATACAAATGGTATGGAATTTTCATATCCTGCAGTTATTCAGACACTGGATGATCTCATACATGTTACATATACATACAACCGGACACAGGTTAAGGTAAGTTCTCGGATGTATTTGAAAAAGGAATGAAAGACTTATCTTTCCAACAATAGTATTTTGTCAATTAGTGAGTTTATAAGAGTGTTTTTTAATGCAATGCAGCATGTTGTTGTTCAACCTAGTGCTATGTTGAAGTTGTAAATCTGCAATTACTGGAGAATTATTTTTCGTGAACGTTTACTGGAGATGGAGAATTATGGATGGCATTGTCATGACACTTCAATTTATCTTTACATATTTAGTGTGACCATTGCATTGTATTGGATATGCTATGTTCTACTTCCCTGGTCTGTTGATGTCAAATAAATGATTGTAACTACAACTTTTGTGGACATTTTTCAATGTACATAAGATATATTAACAACTGTAAAATTGTACAAGTGCTCCACAATCCCTTTGTAGTTTATCCTTAATTTCTTCTTTCTCCGTTTTGAAGAAACTTGGAAGTTACATATGAAACCTGCTCGTCTTGCTTTTGCAATGTACTTGCAATTTGGACTTATAATCTGTGCACTCATAGTGAAATATACTTGTCTGTTACTGTTGACTTTTGGCTACCTGGGGTCCCATTTTTCCTCTTGCGGAAGTGGACTGCAGTTTGATGTCCCTACTCTCAGATCCTCAAAGGTATGCCTTAGTTCGTATGGAGATGTTCTATCGAATCCTTATATCATGCTAACATTGTTGAGTGGTGTCAAGCTTCAACTGAACACGTCATGGATCTGAAAGAGGTCTCTGATTGATATTATAGGAATCTTTCTTCCATAGTGAGATCAAAATTCATGCACACCGATTCATTTTCAACAAGGAAATTATAAATCTGCAAGGAAAAAGTCATCACTGAAATCCTAAATTCTAGTTGGGTAATCTAAATATATGATTCTGAAGTAGGCCGGGGTAGCAATTTTCTGTAATGGATTGGATTGGGCCAGAATTTCGCACATCCACGGCCCCAGCGGCCCAATCAAAGCACTAATAGGCCAGCTGAGAGTGTTTATGGGAGGGGATCTGTCTACGAATTGGGCCCTAGCGTGTGGGTTCTAGAATAAGATGCATTTCCATTTGGAAGAAGTCCGATTTACCTCCCTTAACTTTTACGGTTGTTCAGTTTTCGTCCTTCCATTATAAAACTGGATGGGATGACTCCCATAACTTTTGATTCCATTCGTTTTTTCTCTCTTCGCTGTTTTGAACGGTGGTTTTACTAACATGACATATATTAAGAGTATTCGTACGATAATATGGCGCACTGTGTGAAAATCAAAAATTAAGAAACGAATTGTGACAGTCTTGATTTTTCCAAAGGAAAAGAAAAAATGAAAAATAAAAAAACTTACCTTTACTGTTTTACCGTGGGACCCACCCTGCCCCACCCACCGCCAGGTGGGTCCCATGGTAAATCAGTAAAGGTAAGTTTTTTTTTCATTTTTTGTTTTTTCTTTTCCTTTGTAAAAATCAGGGCTGTCACAATTCGTTTCTCAATTTTTGATTTTCACACAGCCTTCATCACGTCATCGTACGAATATAGTCAATATATGCCACGTCAGCGAAACCACCATTTGAAATAACCAGGAGAGGAAAAACGAACGGAATCAAAAATTAAGAAAGTTGTCCTACCCGATTTTGTAATGGGAGGATGAAAACCGAACAACAACAAGAGTTAAGGGAGGTAAATCGGACTTCGTCCTTTCCATTTTAATCCCTGGACGGAAGAAACATCAAACCAAACTATGCTTGCTTTACAAAGCTACGGTAATTAGAAATTGTTATCATGATAATGATTTTTAATATATAAAAATAAGATTAACTTGGTGCACTTTGCTTTGCCATCTTAATTCAGACGAGTCTATTCCCTACCGTGTGTACGTAGTAACACGTGTTGACAAGTATAAAGGTCTTGTGAAGCTTCCTAACTAGCTATATAATAATGAAATGTTGACATCTTAATGACATGTGAAAAGTGGAGTACCACATCATGAGCTAAGGTGGAGTAACTTTTAGCTAAATCTCTGCATATTCTTTTGGAATGATTCCACTATTTTACAAGTTTGAGATTTTTTTTCTCATTTTTTAAGCCACTAATTATAATGGATAGATGCGGAATGGGGCAATTGGATGGTTGCCCATGCTTTGAACTTTAACTATGAAATTATCTTTACTTTTCTAATTTTGTATGGTTGCCCTTACTTTTTGAAACTGAAGCTTTCGTTTGCCCTTAGTTTGTTACAAGGATATAATGATATTAATTCAGATGGTAAAAAACATATATACCCTTGAATCATTGTTCCTGTTTTTCTCAATTGCACTATTGCACCTATTTTGATATATATGAAACACTTTTGTAATCCTTCAATATACTTTAATATCATAGAAAATTGAAATATGGAGATTTGGAAAACAAATCTATGATTATTTTGAAATTGACCACAATATAATAAAATAATTTTGACAGCATTTTGGTGGGCAGGTGCATTGTGCGCCGACCCGCCTCTGCGCCCAAGCCCCGCCTGCTTCGACAGGTGCCACTGCACCCGATTCCTTCCTCTCCGTCGCCTGCTCCATGTGTCGTTGTCGTCCCGCCGCCAGCTTCCTGCGGTTCTGCCGCCCTTGATTGCTCCCTCCCCGCTGCTTGCTCCTTGCACCGCTGCCACCTCCCTACTTCGAGCCGCTCGACGCCTGCTCCCTATGTCGCTACTACTCCGACGCCTCCCTGCTTCGAGCCACCTGACGCCTCCCTACTTCGAGACAACCCACAACAATCAAGATGCTCTCGTCCATCAGTGGGCCGGGTTTGGCTCTCGTCCGTGTCTTCGTGAATGAGAACTAGAGATGAGTAAGCGAAAGAATATATATCTATAGATATATATATATAAGGGCATTTAAGTCATTTCCCTCTATTCATCTTGTTTTTTTTTTCTTTTAATCCACTTAATTTGACATTGGCTAGGGGAAGTCCAAACAGATCTTTTAATTTCAAAAAGTAGAGACAACCATACAAAGTTTAAAAAATAAGAGTAAATTCATAAATAAAGTTTAAAGTAGGGACAACCATGCAATTATCCTGTGCGGAATTGTTAGTTTGAAGTCAGGGTTGTTAATCCTGTTTGCAAAGTCAGATGCTATGGTAACCATGTGCTCATGAAAATATCCGCTGTCTAGCATCTAAAAGAAATTCAATAGCTTTGGACTCATCGTTAACTATTATGTGCATGTGATACATTAATTTTTAACCTCTCTAGCTATTATTTTTATTTAGAAAAAAGACGTGCAAACATAGTTTTCGTCAAGGATAAAAAGATACGCGCAAGTATGACCACGATGTTGCTTGTACAAAGTGAAACACATGCGAGAACTGATCTCTTAAACTAAAGGCAAAGGATCTAGATCGATGCCAACAACATATCCCGCTCTGTTCTTTAGACTAACGTGGTCTTTGGCACACCCATACGTTCGTAGGTGCGCGTCGCCAGTGAGTGCAGTGAGGTGTATGTCGCCCACTCTCTCTAAAAAAAAAGGGGGGGATCCTGCTCTGAATATCCGGCAAGATATTGCCCTTTACCGTTACACATGTACTCCGGCATCAACTTTCAGAGCAATCTCTTGTGAGTGGCACCTTTGACTAGAGACAGAATATCAAACCTCGGCTTGGTCCATGATTCACGGACCAAAAGGACATCGGGATACATTTCCTAATGAGGAAGACACATCAGAATATTTAACATTCCCGTCATTTGTACCGTTCCATGATATGCACAAGTGAATATTCCATTATTATTCCTATTGGGTTTCGTCAAGGAGAAAAAAAAGTTGATTTGGACACTCGTCATCAAGTGTTGCAACCTGGAATCTTCCTGTTGGAATTTGATCTATTTTAATGATCAATTTAAGAGAAATTTCAAAGCAATTTAATAGCAATAAATTAAGTTTATTCAGTCATTAATATTCTCCATCAATTCTAAACCATTACGTACTAATTAAGAGGATTAATATACAGTTAATGTCATAATTGAAGTTAATAAGCCAGTCATGCTATTAACTACCAATTAGAGAGTACAATTAGAGAGAAAATGACTCTTTGAGGGCAGTACGTGCCTATATAAGTCCATGGAGACGTTCTTGTTTGGTGACTAATGATTCATTCCTTTCTACACTTCATATTCTATTGAGAAAACTGTGTTGTGGTGTTGTGCTGCTCAAATCTCACTGGCTCTTTTCCTTGGCGTGCACCGAGGAAGAGAGTGAGCGGAATCTCCGAGCTTTTGCCACCGTAAAGCTCGCACGAGGGGTGGCAATAAGGTTTCTGGATGTCACATTTGCACGACCATTCGAAGGTGTTCGACTACGATTTGTGCTGCATCTTGAACAAGTGTTCAAGAACGATCTATGCTACCTCATCGACGAGTGTTCGACTGCGATAGAGGGCTGCTGCATAGACGATCTACGATGTCTACATCGACGGTCTGCTTCGTCTACTTTTTATGCTAAATTAAGCGCTGACAAACTCTACGTGAGTCAATGTCTCTTCTTTTTTAATTGTGTTGCTTTACCTGCTGTGAGGGTTAGTTTGCATCGTATGCTTAGATGTTAATGAAATTTGTCTAAAACTAAAATCTGAAATAGAATAACACGTATTTTTTTCAACAATTCAAAAATCTTATTGTTATGTTTATTCTATTATTCTAGCAATGACTGGTGCTTCGGATGCAATTAAACCTGAGAGGTTTGGCGGTAGTGAAAATTTCCGTCGTTGGCAGACTAAAGTCATATTCTGGCTTATGTCAATGGGACTGTGGTGGGTGAGCCACCCAGTAGTGCCATTCACGGTTGAGCAGACCACTATTTTCCCTACAACGCGCGATTCGGCGCTTGGCCCTTTTAGCGGATAATTTATATGATGTGTATATGAATTATTCCGATCCCACTGAGTTGTGGGATGTACTTGAGCGCAAATATGTCATTTCTAAAGCCGGTCGCCTGTTGTACATGTGTGAGCAACTCTTTGACTTCAGCATTGATGCTGCAAAGTCGATAGTTTCTCACGCTCACGAGTTACAGCTTTTGGCCGGAGAGATTGCAAGTTTGGGATGTCCTCTGCCTGATAGTATTGTGCCAGCGGGCATTGTTACCAAACTCTCTGCCATGTGTAGAGATTTTACCATGAGCTTGAAACATAAGAGGGAAGATATCTCTACTGAGAATCTGATTATAGCCCTCGATGTGAAAGAAAAGGCAAGGGCTAAAGATGCTCCAATCACTTCTGCCGCTGCAGAGAATGGTGCTACTGCAAATGTTGTAGTTGAAAACAAAAATTACTACAACAAAAACAAGGGTAAAGTGCAGGCTAGTGGAAATCCTAAGAAAACCACTAACTTCAAGAAGAACAATGCGAAAAAGGACAACAGAGCATGCTATGTATGTGGCAAACCAGGGCATCTTACGAAAGATTGCCGCCATCGTAAAAACAATTTTGATGGACAGCAGAAGAAGGCTATCAATGTGACCATTGGCAAAAACAACGATGATGAGACTGATCCATCTGGGTATGGTAATTTACCATTTGTTTTTTCAGCCATTCAATATTTAGATTGGTGGGTTGATATGGGTGCCAATGTTCATATGTGTTCTGATTTGTCTATATTCTCTTCTTACCAGGAGACGGGGACCTCCTTCATCCTGATGGAAAACGGACCAACTGCTTCTGTTCTTGGTGTTGGTACGGTCGAATTGAAGCTCAATTTAGGAAAGACTGTCCTTTTGAAGAATATGCAGCATGCTCCTTCAATAAACAGGAACCTAATTAGTGTTTTCTTGTTGTGTCAGGATGGTTATAAGTTAGTGTTTGAGTCAAATAAAGTTGTAATGTCCAAGTTTGGAAACCTTGTTGACAAAGGCTATTTAAGCGGAGGCTTGTTCCGCTTGAATACTTCTGATTATTCTTATAATCTGAATGTTACATCCATGATTAATAAAAATATTTATGAGGCTGATGTGTGGCACTCACGTTTTGTCATATTGGGTTTGACATCATTGCTAGAATGTCCACATTAGAGCTTATTTATAAGTTTAATATTATCAAAGGATCAAAGTGTCAATCTTGTGTGCAAGAAAAACAACCTCGAAAACCATTTAAGAGTTTAGAGGAAAAGAGAAATTTGACACCATTAGATCTTATCCATTCTGATTTATGGATTGTTGACAAGAGGAGGCAAGAGATATTTCATGACTTTGATTGATGATGCTACTCGTTTTTTCTATATTTACTTGCTAAAAACTAAAGATAAAGCCTTACAATACTTTAAAATTTATAAGGTCGAGGTTGAGAACCAACTTGAGAGGAAAATCAAACGGTTACGCGATGATCGTGGTGGAGAGTACACCTCAAATGATTTGTCTTAATTCTATGCTGAACATGGTATTATCTACGAAGTGACACCACCATATTCACCTCAAGCGAATGGGGTGTCTGAGAGGAAAAACCAAACTCTAACAAATTTGGTGAATGCCATGTTAGAGAGCGCTGGTATGCCCTAGTAATGGTGGGGGAAGCTATCCTGACAACTAATTTTGTCCTAAACAGAATAGTGACTAAAAATAGAGAAGTTACTCCCTATGAGGAATGGAATGAGAGAAAACTCAATGTCAATCTCTTGAGGACTTGGGGCTGTTTGGCAAACATAAATTTACGTAAACCGAAGAAGAGAAAGCTTGGACCCAAAATAGTAAATTGTGCATTTTTGAGATATGCACATAACAGTACAGCCTACAGATTCTTATTAGTTAAATCTGATACTTCTGAACAAACTGTGAATACTATCATGGAGTTGAGAGATGCTTCATTATTTGAGGATATATTTTCTATGAGAGCAGCAGGTAGCACTTCTCAGAGTGAGAATTATCACAATCATGTGAATGCTCCTGAGGATGACACACCACCTTGTGAGATAAACGATGAATTGTACACGCCGTCTGAAGAAGATAACGATATCATTAATGAAGCTCCACGTAGGAGTAAGAGACAAAATATTGTGAAATTTTTCGGTGATGACTTTATTGTTTATCTTGTGGATGATGTGTCCAACACTCTTTCAGATGCAAAATATTGGAAAGAGGCAATCTGTAATGAGATGAACTCTATCATGTCAAATGAGACTTGGGAGATCACTGAGTGTCCAAGCGGATGCAAACCAATTAGATGTAAGTGGATCTTTAAAAAAAATTGAGACCTTATGGTACTATTGAGAAGTAGAAGGCTACACCTGTGACCAAGGGATTCACACAAAGAGAAAAAGAGGATTTCTTTGATACATACTCTCTTGTTGCCTGAATTTTCACCATTGGAGTGCTCTTTGCGCTTGTAACTTTCTATGATGTGCATATCCATCAAATGGATGTAAATACCACTTTCCTCTATGGGGAATTAGAGGAAGAGATATATATGGAGTAACCGGATGGTTATAAAATTCCTGTACAAGAGAACAAAGTGTGCAAATTAATAAAATCCCTATTAAGCAACGCCTAAATTATCTGTACCAGGCAACCAATGCTACACCATGGACCAGTTAGATGAAATAAACACCGTTTATTTTCAGGAGCTACGTGGCATCACTGTCGACATAAGAGCATCTCCAATTATTATGTAAAAAATTACTCTCTAAAGACATGATTTAGGAGGTTTCTAAATCTATTGGGAATAAAAAAAATCATGTTCTCCAACAAGTCCCAATAATTCATTTTCTAAAAATTAAAATCATATCATATGTGGTGCAATAATCTGTCGGAAATAAAAAAATACATAAAAATCTGTCTTTAGAGAGTTCCAATCAAGTTGCTAAATATGGAGAGTAATAGACCTTGTCTTGAGAGTTGCTATATTTAGTGACCTTATTTAGAGAACGGTTGAAGGTTTATTTTTTAATTACTTTCTAAATTTTAGTTTAGATAGCTCATTTAGATAATGGTTAGAGATGCTCTAAGTTTATTTCATATTGTAAACAGTCTCCACCTGATATGTTATAAGGATATGTGTCGACATAGTATAGAATTGCCTGCCGAATAAAAAGTTCATACAGCATGTCGGACTATTATAAACACTAACAAATTGAGTTACTTTGCACTCCCTTACAAGAGAAAGGCAAATCGAACCTGCCGCCTCCGTCCAGAATACTACAAAGAACATGATGATGCAGAGCTAGCGCAGCCTATCACTGTTGATCGCTGCTTGGACCGGACCTCCCCGGGAGCAAAGCGCCAAATCCCGCAATGTTCCAAGGGCGGAGGAGGGGCATGATGCCAGAGCGGTACGTGCCAAGGCAGTACGCACCACACGCGTCCCGGGCGCGCCAACAAGCGAACACGGCCGCCCTGCGGCAGGTGCACAGGTTCACGCACCGGGCACGTCCCTGTCGCCGAAAAGCGGGGAGGGTCCAGCCGTCCGGCGTCTACCACTGGCTTGGCACCGGCGGGGCTGCACGTACGCCAAGGCTCTCGATCTGTGGCAGCTTCCTATTATATCTTCGTCCGGCCGGCGGCCCGTGCCCCCGTGGTTGGCTCAGCTACCATCCCCTAAAGTAGGTAGCACTGGCATGCCGTCCTGTTACGTTTCCCCTTGGTATAGGCTTAAATTGAGAGTTAAACTTAGAGTAGACAATTTAACTTATGATTCAATAACTTATACTCTCAGCTCTCAGTCATAACCGGTAATAACTGATCGGTTATCTCGGTTAACTAGAATAGTAATTCAGTTAATCGATTGATTTCTCTGATTAATTGGTTATTTTTTCATCGAACCGAGCCGACCGCTTAAACCGCTTATATGAGGCGTAAGCAACATGGAGAGTGTCCCAAGTCCTTTGGGTCCTTGGATGTCTCTTCCGGCCAGTGTCATGGCCATGACCTGACAGCCTGAGCTACGGTATCCGACAAATTACGCAAACGGACGCAACGCAAATGCAATTGAGACTGCGCAGGTCGACTGGCTCTGTTTCTTCCCCTCTATAGGAGGAGAAACTCAACTGGCTATCCGTATGGAATGCTCCAAAAAAATGACGCTTAATTCCACGGGACCGGTGGTCTGTGGAGGCTAGCGGAGCCCGGTCACTGTTTATCGAAGGAGCAAACGGCCAAACCGCGAAGTTCCCAATTTCCCATAGGAGGGCACCACAGAGCGAGATGGATGGTTTCCGGCTTCAGTCGAGCGCTCATGCTAGAGTAGCGTGAGCAGATGTAAAGCTCTGTCAGCTTTGTTAGCTTAAAGCACTTCACTTTGTCAGCTTTGTTATCGAACTGCTAATAATCTCTGCCTGTTCCATGTGTATAGCAAATAAACACGTGACAAAGAAACTACAAAGATATACGTTTGCGTATGTGAAGCTTCCTACCTAGGTGCTACGAGGACAGCTGCTACTACTATGCAGCAGGGACATCACAACAACGACACATCGGCGTGGAATGCTAATTTACTAGTACAATGAAGCTAGCGTGCCGACATGATAATGCTTGGTTCAGATGATCCACAACTATTAGCATTAGCAAACACTTTTGTTCAGAGGTGGACTTTTCCTTTTAAAATTTAGAACAATATAAGAAAGGTCGACGAAAGGTGATATGGATGCATGTGGCGATGCCCATTTGCATGATTTTTTTGGCGGTGGCTGTCAAGTCAAGATTGTTGTTGGTTTCTGTTTGCAAGTCTTTCATGGGAAACTTTGTGATCAATAATTGTTTCGTCCTTACAAAGAAATTGTTAGGTCCGTCGGAGTCATCAATATTAATCCTTCACATAAGTGTTCAATCGATTAAAAAAATTCAATTCATAGTTCAGAATCCCGCGTTGGCATTCACTGACTTTGTACTCGATGGTTTCTACGCAATGTGTGCATACATACTACTAGTAAACATGCATGTGCACATATATTTTGTCAATTGAAACATTAGAAATACTGGAATGTACAGATTGACCATGACATTGCTTGTATAAAGCAAAGCACACGTGCTTACTGTGGAGAAGATCGAGATAATGCCAACATGTGTCGTGTGTACTTTACAGGTCGGGAATGGTTCAAAAAACTTTACGGATCGGGTGAGATCTCCCGCTCCACATTCATAAGTAGAAAGTATCAGTATTCAGAACAAGCTTTATGCAACAGAGTACTCCAAAAAGAATGATAAGCAATTTGACTATACGCAGAAATAACACGCCGTGACTTTATCCATGATTCAGTTTTGTTTCTCATCACTTGTCAGAGATTTAAGTTGTGCTACTAATCACTTTGTTTTCACTTGCTTTAGGGATGGGGACTTAGGGACCAAGGATTTGGGTTTGGTGACTGAAGATACCTGCATGTGACGGCTTTAGAGGGACCTGGGTGATCATTTGCCGGATGGCAGTGACAATGTGTCAATGTCGTCCAAGTTATAACATACTATGTAGGCTTTCGAAAAAAAAAATAACATACTATGTATCGGTGGGCACAATGAAAGCTACTACGGTTTGCGGGCGTCACAGTAGAGTAGGATCCAACTATGATATAAATCACCTTTCCATCTTGATCTGAGTCTTATCAAGAAAAAAGGGTGATTTTATACACTGTATCATGTTGTGGCAGTCCAACCTATTGCAGAAATGATGAGGGATTATTATAGTGCATCAACCTATTAATAATTTAGAATAGAAAACTGAGAAAGGAGGAGAAAAAGGTGGCATATACAGCACTAGCCAACATTGCAGCCGGGAATCTTCCGTCCATATGCTTGTCCGTGGGACATCATCATGTCATGATATCCTCACTAGCAAACATTCAATGATCTAATACTAGGGTACATAATTGGGCAAGTGATACGCTTGGCAACTGAGTAGAAATGTAATCAATAATGATGGTATCTTTTTTATATTTTCTGAAATGGATGGAGGGGCAGCTTTTCCAGCTTCAGTGCTTGCAGCATCATGGAGCACACCAAAGCCACCTGGTCGAGAAAAAAATTCCAAATACACAAACACCTTTCACCATCAACGAATTAATCAAAATTTCTTTCGACCAACCAAAGAAAAAGGCTTGTCTCACGTGCCAATGCCAGGGAACACCCACCACAATATAAGAGAAAAAAAAAGTGAGGTCGTAGGTGCTGCGCATAGATGACGGCTCATGTAGGTGCGGTTGAACATAGTACGACTACGACCTGTTTTGATTCCACTAGCCACCGGGGGTGGGGAAAGAGAGAAATAGGGTGTGTTTGTTTGCTTGGTCTAATTTTTTAGCCTAATTCTAGCCTGGTTAGGAATAAGCCAAGACTAGCTTAGGCCAGGTTAAATCTAGCCATAGTATTTGTTTTGGTTGATTGGTTAAGTTGGCCTTAGACAACATAGCTTATGTTTGGTTTATGGCCAACGTCTTGGCTACGATTTTGGTCCATGTTGGACTATGTTAGTTGCATTTGTTATTTGTTGGTTATGTTCTAAGGTACCTTTTGATCTAATTGCATTGTGTGATCTATATCTAATTATCCTACATCTCTTGCAGACTCCAAGATCACCAGCATCCTTATAGATACACGCATACACCTAATAATATTGTCCACCGTCATCCCCTCTCTCTCATTAATTTGAAAATCATTCTTTTGAGCATGATATGAACAATGTTTATACAAAAAGCAAACTCTATAAAACTAAATCGACGTCACATGTAAGAACTTGTAAACCGTTTTTGAGTTTGTTAGTCTAAAGTATAAAAATTGTATTGCCATATTAAAAATGAGTGGGTGCATAAGCCCCCATCAGCTATGAGAAGGTTTGTCACTGACTGAAAAGATTACACAATTTATATCACAAAGTGAATGTCACTATATTTCTAGTAGACTTTCAGCCACCAAACCAAATACTTGGCAAACATAAAATACTACTATAAGATCATTCTTTTATTTTTTCCCCCTCCATTGAAAAATACACCATATAAGTGTAGGTATCCAAAAGCTTATCAAGATTTTTTTATTGAACGTTTTTTTTTATCATCTAATTCCAACATTTCTAAATTAATTATACTCCCTCTGTTTTTAAATTATTACCGATGTTGATTTTTTAGTTAACTTTGACTATTCATTTTATTTAAAATATTATTTTAAATATGTAAAATTTAAATTATGCTTTAATTTCCTTTGATGATAAAACAAATTATCATAATATATAAGATATTTGTTAAAAAATTTTAAATAAGAAGAATAATCAAAATTAACTAAAAAAGTCAATAACGACAGTAATTTAAAAACGAAGGGAGTATGAGTTAATTGCGATATTTTCTTTTTAACATACCCATCTATCGTCCGGGGAATGGGTGAGCAAATCCCACACTCGGAAAGAACACACGATCAAAGGACTCCTCCGTGTCACAACAAAAAAACTATTAGATTGGTTCTTTGCGCTGAGAGAAAGGAGAAACCAAGAAGATATGATGATGCGTATGCATCCAGGCGCACCTGCGGTCCATGGTACGCAGCGGACTAGCGGAGCCGGTCACTGTTGATGGGTCGGGCCGCCGGACCTCCACGGGCAAACGCCAAAACCGCGCGTGACTCCGAGCTCGGAGACGGGCCCAGCCAGGCAGGGGATATCATAGACTCGTAACACGCGTCAGGGCGCCACCGGCTGAGGCCGGAGCGCGACGCTCAACGGAAAGCAGAGGCATCTAACTTCTAGTGTGTGATGGCCTGACGGGCCTCCATGACTGACCACACCTGTGGTGCAGCGACGTGTGCCATGGCCTGGGCTCCACACCACCATCGGACACGCCGCTCAGCTGTAATGTTGCGGAGAGGAGGGATGGAATAAACCGTCGAAGCAAGGGAGATTCATCATCAGTGTCAGCTTCAGCTACGCCTCCTTGCGGAAGATTCATAATATCTCGGTGCTAATTCTGCCGTGCCCTTTTTGAACGGGTCTTAGTTATCTCTAATGATATCATGGATAAAGCTGACGAAATCTCTATTCTGAACTGTCGCACATTCCTGGAAGCATGCAGGCTAAAGTCAGGAATGTTCGTCCTAGCTCCTGGAGTAGTAGTAGTATCTGCATCAACAAAAATATTGCTTTTCTATCTGATCTTTGTACACATGCGCCAATCAAAAAATAATATTTTATCGGGTCCCTTCTGTTTCGGGAGGCAGAGACGAACGCGGTTTCGTAGCATCTGGAAATGAAATAATCATAAAATCCGGAGAAATTATTCTCTTGCTTTAATGCACGGCGATGCGCTCTCGCTCGCTGCAGTAGACAACAAAATACGCGTCCCTTCAAGCTAAAGTCATGAGTGTGATGTATCTCCTATTCTCGTGCTGCTGCTGTCATGTACGAGTGCGGTTCATCAAATACAGGTGAAAACACCCAAGACAGAACAACTTACGCCTCGCAAAATAAAATGGGATTCTGTATAGCTCATGAAATTTGATACTAGCGGGTTTTAATTTTCTCATCAATTTTGTATAGATTTCATTTTAATCTGTTTCAGTTACAAATTCTATTGGAAACATAAAATAGAGCACAGAGCAGAACACATGTGAAATTCCAAATTAGATCAGAACACATGGCCTATAAAGAGTTTGTTACAACAAAGTTTTCCAAAGAGAAAACCAGAGAGACTCCTCCAATGGGTTGGAGACTTGGAGATAGCTACCCACAACTGTGCGCCCAACAAACAACGAGACTATCCAACCAATTTCCTTTCAAGCGAATCAACTGCACTACACACCACACGATTTCTTCGGCAAGCTTACTAGTACCTCCTCACAATTTCCTTCGAAATTGATTCTTCCGCGAGACCAAAACAAGTAGTAGTAATCAAAACCGTTGTACAAAAATTCTATCCAAAAGAGAAGTGAATTCGAGAACAAAAGAAAAAGAAATCAAAATCAAAACCGGGCCGGCGCGGTCCGGCCGGGTTCGGAGGCTAGCCGTCAAAGCCGGTCCGGCTCCAGACGGCGTCGCGCACCCGGGACATGTCCCGGCCCTTGAGCGTCCGGCCGACGCCCTCCACCACCGACGCCCGCGCCTGCCGCCGCGCCAGGTACACGTGCGGCGGCACCCACCCGCCGGCGTCCTTGGATTCCTCATCCTCCTCCTGCTGCGGCGGCTCCACGAACGCCTCCTGGTCCGCGAAGTGGCTCGGCCAGGCGGGCACCTGGACGGGCGCCGACGCGGCCACCTGCCGCCCGTCCCCGAACGCCCGGCTCAGCCCGCCCACCGCGCGGCGCGGCGCCCGCCCGCCTACCGTCGTCGTCCTCTCGTCCTCCCTAGCTTCGTTGGGGGCAGGACCGGGTTCCGAGTACCAGACGTCGGCCTCCGCCAGGTCCGGCAGGTCGTCATCGCCGGCGGCGGGGAACACGGACGCGCCGCCGCGCGGGAACCCCAGGAACCGCTCCGCGGCCGCGAACGGCGGCCGGCGCGCCTTGGCCATCTCGTGCCTGCGCGCGGCGAGGAGAGGAGAGGCGGGGGAGACCTCGCGAGATGAGAATTGCGAAGGGGATGAATTGGTAATCGGTTTAAGGTTCGGCGCCCGGCGCAGCCTGGCGTGGATTTATAGGGCAGGCGCCGCAGCCGGCACCCTGTGGTGTGGGACCCGCAGCCGAGTCGGGGGGCTGGCTTGTCGTCGCGACCGTAACTATGGGGGTTAGTTTACGTGTCCGTTACGGAGGAGCCCCTTTGGTTTGGTTGGTTCTCTTCTGACTTGTCCCGTACAGTATTTTTATTTTTTGGGGGGGAATTGACTTCTCCCGTATTTTGTGTTTATCTCTATACACTTGACTATACACCCGCAGGTATAAATAGACGGTCAATGTGCACACACTGTCGCGATTCTTTTGTCGTCGTTGTACACTGGCTCACGGGACGCGCATGCGTACGAGACGGAAAACTGTACTTATTGGATGGTTGTACGTTTCTGCTGCATGGCAAGTGTAATTTAGTAGTCCAAGCACGTGCCCGGCTATAGTTATTTTATTAAGTTTAGCCTAAAAGAGACTACGTGCCGCATTAGCCTTTCGCAGGATAATAATGACACGTATACACGAAGATGTGTATAGACCGTTTCCGTTGCACGTCTGTTTCAAGGGAGCAGTACGAGGGTGACCATGAGGAGCACGGTAGAGCAGTGAGTAGTGACCACCGTCCGGTGCAGCTCCCCCTGCCATTCTACGAAGCTTCCTTCCTGCTGCCCAGCTTCAGATCCTAAACAGTTCTTTTTTTACCGCGCAACGCATGACACGAAAACGTCGTGTAAATTTGCAGGCGGTTAGGAGGAAGAGTGGCTCGCAAACTGGAGGCATCATGATTCGTGTGAACCACTGCCACATGGGCCCTCCCTGTCCGGACGGCGCCAATGCAGGTGGGCCAGCCGCCCCACGTGGTGCGAGGTGGGGAGCTCAGCTCGCCCGAAGGAAAGCGAAAGAATGTGCGCTGGCGTCGGGGATGACGACATCAGGGCAGGGGCAGCTCTCTTCCTGCGCGGCTACGCTACGAGGTACGTGTACCACCATAGGCGGAGCCACAGGGTTGCTGCCCCGTGCTGCAGCACCCCTTAGGCCCTGGAATTTCTAGGGTCTATTCTTCAGTAAAGAAAATAAATACCATTTAAAGTGATCTAGTTATCAGTTTAGTTATAATTAGTAAAAAGTATGCGACCAGCATCTCCTGTAATTACGTTCTGGCTCCGCCCCTGTGTACGACCGTATCCCAATACGACAATACCGACACGTGAACACATTAACGGTGTGCCAGATACGCAGAGGAAAAGAGGTAATACTCCCAACCATCAAATGCACCTACCTAGTCGGGTTCATTGCACCTGGGCGGCTCTTCCGTTTCCGGGCGGATGGCCGGACGCCCGGGCGCGGCCTGTGAACGCTTTTAAACGGCTAAAAGCGCGACGGACCGGGTAGGTTAACGTGACAGCCTCTCCTCGCAGGCTGAAACGCACAGCAGAGGAAAGCTGGTGGCGCATCGGCCGGTGGTCTGTTCGATCGTTTCGTTCGTTCGTTCGTTCATGGCTTTCTTGCGGATATGAAAAAGACCCCACTTTTAGCGGAGGATACACAGCGCACAAATAGTAAAGCTCCATGGATTTGTTCGCGGATGCAGGGCAGCTGGCGCGGGTTGCTGAGAAACGGCCCGCGTTCAATGAACCTGTTGCGGTGTCTCGCTTCGCTAGCTTTGGATGCATGCGGAGCGCGTGACACCGCGTGAGTGCGAGACTACGAGAATGGCAGTGCAGACTTGGCCGCCAAGTTTTTGCTAAGCTGAGCTGTATTGCATAAATAACGCCACGGGGAAAAGGACAAGTCAACAACATGCATGACCCCGGGTTGAGCTTGCCAAAAAAGTTCTCCGTTCGGGAAAAATAAAATCTGACCAGGGTGCGTGGGGCTCGTGAAGAGCGGTCGTACATTTGTACTGCAAATTGCTTGTACATTTGTGATTTGTAGCCGTGCATGTCATACGAAACTGGGGGCATCGATCGCCTGTTGAATTGACTTGGAATATATGCGCGTGAATTTCAAAATACCTCCCTCGTGCCGCCGCGCGCGCGCGTCCTCGTCCTCGTGTATTGGAGTACATGATCGAGATCATACGTTGGCATTTGGCAAGTTCTGTAGATCATACGTCCACATGCTCACTACTGTCCTTCTCAAGGTGGATCAGATATTGTTGCGCGAGCGTCGAGGAGCAAAGTTTTTTTTTTCTATTCGTTTGTTTGCAGTTTTTTAGAAGAACGGAAATGTGTTGCGATTTGGAAGGACCTACTAGTTTCGTCGCTCAACATGATACGAGTGGTTTTTAGATGTCTCAACCATTGATTGAATTTCAATAGATCAGATTTATTCTATGATTCGTGCTTTTAGCCTTTAGATATAGTGAGTAGAGGACAAGGAAGATTCATGTGTTATAGTTAGGTGGAATTAGGCACTCAATAACATCCTTTGGTGTATTGTTTTAGTAGGATCTGCAACGCAAAATCAGAGAGTAGCAGTGCAGACTTGGCCACCAAAGTTTTTCTATGCTGTGCTGTACGCATAAATAATGCTACGCGGAAAAGTACAAGTAAAAAATACGACCCCGGAAGCCGGGTGCGTGGGGTTTGTGAAGAAGAGGAGGGGTCGTACATTTGCGCTGCAAATTACTTGTACATTTGTGATTTGTAGCTGGCTTGCCATACGGAACTGGGGGCATCGTTCGCGGTTCGCCTGTTGAATTGACTTGGAATATATGCGCCCGAGACTTGAAACCTCCCCGTGCCGCCGCGCGCGAGGGTCGTCGACTCGTCGTATATCGATTGAGTACATGATGAGATCATAGATGCACGTGCTCGCAACTGTTAGAAAATTCTTCGAGCCAGCGTTGAGGAGCCAAGAATTGTTTTTCTTATTTTTTTTTTCAGTTTTTTAGGAGAAAAAAAAGGAACGCGGTGTGATTTGGAAGGACTAGTTTCATTGCTAAACATGGAGTGCGTTAGATATCTCTAACACTATCGACTGAATTTCAATACATACGAATCTTGGGGTGGGGTGGGGGGGCATCTCTCTGTTAAATTGGCCTGGATCTACGAACGGTTCATGCATAGCTTGTTCCCTGCTACTCGTCCTCCCCAGTTCCCCCAACTTCTTTCTCATACGGTTCCTCAACCACAGTCCATCAATGTCTTAAACATCAAATCGGTGGCAAGTAAGCATTGATGTTTCATTTCTCATTTTCACCACGGCGTGGGCATCAAAGCCTCATCCAACAAGTAGGACTCATTCAAAGGGAATAAGTGTGTTCTTTCCAGAGTCATGTGCTTGGATTTAAAATTGTTTACTTGTTAGAACCGAGTGCAATAACTTTCACCGATACCTGCTTTTTGAGATGAAGCACCGATACTCACAGTGGTGGAACTGGGTGCTTTAATGAAAAAAAAGTTTAAACACTGACCACTATAGCTGCTCTAATTAAGAAGACGTGCAGTGGGTGGGATTACGATAGACAGAGAAACCAAATCCTCCCTACATACTTCTAAAAGAAGTCGTTCTGAGTTTTATAGTTCATTTTACAAAAAGAAGTCGTCCTCTTTAAAAAAAAATATTGTTGTAGGAAATTGAACCAGTAACCTCATAGGTTAAACATTTTTGATACACAATAATAGCCACTCAACTGAGAACATATTAAAGCAAGGATTATAGTTTTGCCAGTAGTGAGCGTTTCGCGAGGAGTGATGATGGTGGGGCCCACAGCTCTTTAATACTCTGTGCAAGACATGGATGGATTTGAGAGGAGGAACGGTGGCCAGCTGAGAAAAAAAAGCCATTTCGCTCGCTCGTGCCGGCGCCTAGCAAGTCGCTCGCTCCTCCATGTAGGATTTCACCGGCTGTAGAACTCCTAATACTTGCTCTTATTGATGGGTTAGTTTCAAAACGTTTTTAATAAAAATAAAGTACATTATAATTAATTTAATTTTTAGTATGCTAAATTATGTTTTAAACAATTTATTTTTGAAATATGAAGGGAGTACATGAAGCCCACAAAACCCCACGGCAAGTCAGGCCCATGGCCAAACGGGAGCCATATACGATTTCTAACTGCTGACTTGCTGAGCCTACACAAAAGGGTGCAAAAATTGATGATGCCATCATATTATCAGTCTCTCGTTGTATCCCAAGAGAGAAGGTAGTTACGTTTGAACTTTGAAGTTTGAAATAAAAGACTAGGATTCTAAATCAACCTTTCGCTGAGCATGCGGTACTCACTGATACTGTGATACATTTTGACAAGTTTCTATTGTCCTTGAGTTGCCTTTTGCTCTAGCACAGGTTGTTACTCGCAGACACAGAGTCGTGCCACTCGACCTGCAAGCCATTTATTTAGAGAAACAATTCAAGCCAGAAGATTAAGTACATGGAGCATCTAGAAAACAAAGTTTCTCGTCACAAAATTAAAGGTCAGTGTTAATTTTTTTTTTCTCCTATTGGGCGGAGTTGTTTCCCAATTTGGTGATGTATGTGTACTTGTGTCGAAAAGAAGACACCAACCGTGTGCCATGCCCGAAGCGGAGGCGGCCGGAGACAGGTCCCAGATGCGGAAACAAACACAAGGACGCCCTCTTGCAGGACGTGACGATCGATGGCCGCAGGAAGTAGCTGGAGGATGTGCCGGAACAACCACCGCGGATCATCTTCGCCGCCAACGCCAGTACGCCACCATCGTCGCCTCGGCTCTTGCGCCGCTTGCTCGATCTCGTCGCCATCGATCTTCAATGGGCCGCAGGAGATAAAGCCCGTAGGCGTCTCAGAGAATGTAATGGGCCGGCCCATAAGTTGTCCACCCGATTTTCCAGTTTTGAGCTGAAATAAAAGGCTTTTGCTCTGTAACGGTTGGGTCTGGGCGCCTGGCCTCTTAGTGCCCTGTTTCACTATTATCATCCAAGATGCCAAAGAACGTTTTGCATCAACAGAAAACTTCATGTCGACATACAAGCTAATGATTTCACAAAATGAATATAGGCCTCTAAGATTCCCTCTTTATATCATTATTTGTGATGAACTGATGATAGTAGTACTAAGAATTAGCAAATTATTTCCTGAGAAAATCGAATTAGCAAACTGCCTACCACACTGTGTGCCAACTTTAAAGAGATTCTCTCAATAGCAACTTAGCAAGCAACAAAGAGCAAAGCATATAATATAACTATCACTGTATTTTTTTATTTTTTCTAGACCGATACTGTAGCTTTCAGTTTCATTTCTGTTCCTGTGTCAGCATCATCTTCCAAACACCAGCAGCTAGTAAAAGAAGAAATAAACCGATCGCTACCACATTGTCAAGCGCCAAAATTGCGTTAGTCAAATGAACCCGGTTGGGTTACCTCCGCCTCCACGGGAAAGCCCGCAGCAGCCGGCGGCGACGGCGACCAGCCAACTCCCGGTCGGTGGCGGCGTGCGGGCTCCAATGGAATTTATGCAATCATCGTCAGGTAGCCGGACCAACTCGGTATATACTCTTAACCAACAGAAATTGTTGACCTGGTTAGATAGTATGCATTTTTAAGCTGTTGGTTCGAATATCTATAGTTGATCCAGCTCCAACCTACAACTATTTAAGGATGTATATTGGGTAGGCACTTTCTGTAATTTTTCATACAATACCTTTTGTACCTCGTCATGAAGTCATGATCTGGTATAGCTCGGAACACTTGAAGTAGCAGTAATTGGGAATTGGAATTACAGAGATGTGTCAATAGAATAGTAGTGTACAGCCTGTATTGCAAGTGTTAATGTGAATGCAACTTCTAATTTCGTTTATAGCTTAGTATATTGGCGTTCATCCTTGAACATTTGTTAATTAGGAGAACATTCTCTAACTGTTAATCATTCCTTCAGTTGTGATACGGCAGTATGGCTAATGATTAAATGCCAGCCTGATGATTAGCTAGCTTGAGACTCCAAAGATTCAGATAGCGATGACTTGACTATGACTAGAACAAATCATTAGTAGATAGCCTTGTTAGTTTTGTCTTGGAGAAGTCATGTGATAGTATTTTCAACAATTGAAAATCCTACTGATTTTCTTAGAAATAACAAAAAAAAAATGTCCATAAGATGAACAAGGAGCAGTATGTTCAGGTATGTATGACCAGTAATATTGAGGTTGTTCATCTGCTGATTTATTTCCGCAAATAGAGCTAGCTGACCTGGCGATCTTCCTTCTCCTAGACCATCTGTAGTGTCCTGAAAAGGCGGTAAACTGTCTCTGCTTCAGAATCCGGAGAGCAGTGTTCTACTGCGTTTATGCAGCAGGCAAACCAATGCTGCCCAGTCTAATCATGTCCCATCCTCAAGGGAAACTTAACAATAATTGCTTTTGTGAGCTAATTAGCTTGGGGCGAAGAAATGTGACTGCTGACTTCGAGTAACGTAAGTACCCTTGCTTCTCCCATTATGATCATTTACATCTCTCGCGACAAGCTGCAGTCTGAATCCAACCATCGGAGTACAGGACACCAATCATCCCTCTCTTTCAATTTGAAGTACAAGCTGCCATGTGGTTAGTTCTTGATCACTAAAATAACACAAGTGCAGGTCGGAAACCTAATGTACATAAGAAATTCAAGTGGCGTAATCGAGGATGTCTCACAACTGTGTACAACCTATAAAACTGTCTGATGATGATCTAACACAAAGTAAGACCTAGTTCCTTGAAACAAAAGGTATCCCACACACTGATAATGGAACACGTTGATTTTGAAACTAAAATTGCTTAACGCCTTAACCCTTTCTTCTCTTGCTCTTCAGTAATTAAGTTTCTATTTTATTCTTTTTTTTTTTTTGGAGCTCTGTTGATCACCTATACTAAACAAAAAAAAATTTACTAGTGAAAAATATCTGACTAAACCAATGCTCATGTTCAGAAAGTAAAAGGGAACACACTTCTCACGCTCCAGCAAAGCCACGTTTGCAGCTTACGCGGCTCGCGGGGCCCACTGGCTATTTAAATTTGATTCCGCCTTTTACGGCGTTTCACACCTGCGCCAGCCTCCATCGCGCGATCTGGCCCGTCGAAACGCCGCCGCGCGGATCGTGACGCGCCAGCGCGGCCGCGTGGTCGGCCCATGGGCGGGCTTGGCATTCTGGACCTGGCGACGTGGTCGGCCCGTGGGCGCGAGACCCGATCATAGCCAGCCACGTGTCGACCGGATCCGTCTCCGGGCCTTTGTCTTCTTCGTTTCCCTCGTGGATACCAAGCGCGCCTATAAGAACGCCAGCACGGCCGCCCTCGCAAACGATCTTCCATCGCGTCTTCGGATACCATACCAGAACACGAATCTTTTGATCCAATCGCACACGAAATCCTACTCGATTCAACCCGGAGTTTCGGTTGCAGCTGATCGACGCTCGCCGAGATGGGGAACTGTCTCGAAAGATCGCGTCGCGGTCGCGCCGGCGGCGCCGAGCATTGGGCCAACAAGCGCGCCGTGTGGGCGGAGGAGAAGGTGATCGCGTCGGAGAAGGAGGAGGAAGAGGAGGAGACGTGCAAGGGCGAGAGCGAGCCGGCGACGGACCAGGTGAAGATCAGGATAACGAGGAAGCAGTTGGAGGAGCTGCTGCGGCGCGTGGACGACGGGAACCAGGACGGCGGCGTGCCGGTCCGGGAGGTCATCTCGGAGCTCCTGTGCGACGCGAGTAGCTCCAGTGTCCAGCACAGGGGAGAGCAGGGGCAATGGAGGCCGTCGCTGCAGAGCATACCCGAGTGAGACGAACCCATATGCTACTTGTTTTGCATATTCATCGATGATCATCTTGTGGAGTCCTACAGTTGTAGTGGCCGGGGTAGCATGTAAATTTGGTAGGTTTGGGACCAATATTTGAGCTAGAGATAGGCTATGTATCCAGAACAATTAAAATTGGTGGTCAATTTAGTAAGGTGTAGTGAGATATATGTATGTGAACTGGGCAATTGGAAGATAGTTCCATTGTTTTGTTGGACTTGATTTTGGAGAAGTTCATTGTGTCGTGTACAGAGTATAACTTAAGCTCTCACAAGGGTGTTAATATTTTTTTTTTGACGGAAACCAATCGGTTATTATATCATCCCCTTTTAGCTTGCCCCGAGCGTTTCTGAAAGGTAGGACTGTCGAAGGTTTCAAAATGCCACATTCAAAAATGACCGATATATTGCACTCTTACATACAGTTTGCATAGAAAGATCAGTATGTAATGGCTAAGAAAGTGAAGTAGGAGCGACATGTAGTAGAATCACTGCTGTCATGTTTTTAGTTCGTTTCTGTTTGTATGCCTTAGGCGTTTTGCACTCTGTAAAGCAAGTGGGGGACGTGGCTGTCCTGCAATTGCGGTTGTGGATGCTGGAAGATAGTGGTTGAGAACTTGAGATGGTGAACCTCCATGTCCATGGTCATACTCGGATGTTTGATTACTCCATGTCCATGGTCATGCATGCTTTGCCAAAACGCTGACAAACCTCTGTTTTCTTTTTTCCTTTGGTCTTTTAACTTCAATTCATTTCGTTTTCTTTTCTCCACTAGAATTCTTTGTATTTCATATTTTCTTTTGACGTATTATTAACTTTATTTCTTTTTGCGCTTGATAAATTCTGTGGAGTTATTGGCACCACGTTCATTTACTTCTCTGCGTGTCTTTCTTTATTTCTTTCTGAAAAAAGGAATCTCCTTTGACCATCCACATGTGTTTTGTATAAGCCATGATTAATGGAGGGTCTGAACTCTTTTCTTGACATATCTAACCAGTGGATTTCTTCTTTTTTTTAATATTCCAGTTGAACTTTTATTCCACGAATAAACAATTGGTATCATTGGAGCAAGCCCAAGTTGACTTTAAAGTAGGTCACTATTTTGTTTTTTTAATTAATTTTGATCGAATGTTTTTTAGTTGACATAATGAATGCATTTTCATAAGAATCCAACACGTGAAATAGCAAGATCAGAAACGTAAATAGATAAATATGTATGCCCTCACAGAAATTGTTTGCAATTTACCAAAGGCCTCACTGGTTTCCACCATCATCCCCAAAAAAACATCATGATCGCCCATCAATTTCATTCAGATTCATTCAAGGCAGCTTGCCTCTTTTTTTGCGAAGACAACTTGTCAATCCCACTTCAAATCCAAAATACAAGTTTCTTGGTTCCTACTGTCTCAGAAGATGCCAGTCTGCTCCAAATAATTCTTCACTTTCTGAATGTGGCTTCTGCAGCCATGGTTCAATCAATTTTGACTCGATTAATAGCCGAACAAAAATGAATGTGACCCTAGCGAACACACGCTCAGCAGACTGCAACCTTGGTTCAACCATTTCAAAAAAAAAAAAAAATGGAGTCAATCGATAACAGGGGAAATATGAATGTGACCCTAGAAAAATAAAACACTCGGCAGAATTGTTCACTGCCATTGACTTAAATTTTGGCGCCCAAATTCTTCCCTCGCGTCTTGTAGAAGCATTCTAGTATGTGACATACAATTGTGATGCAGGGAAGTTGAAAACTCCACGCAGTGATGTGTTACTATGCAGTAGTAGTTATCCTCAGTTCCCTCGTTGGTCTAACACTAAGAAATTACTTCAATCACTGTTATGTCACACGATGGCTCAGTTCCCTCGTTGGTCTAACAGTAAGAAATTACTTCAGTTATAATCTTTGCTTGTGGAGACTAAGAAGTTATCTTCGAATCCACTTGCCACTTTTTTAACCCTTTTTATGGAAGAGTGGAGCGACAAGGCCTGAGTCGCTTGACCGAAATACCAATCCAGAGCAAGGAGATGCTTTCATGCATGATTATTTTGTTTTTTTTTAAGCCGATGACACCTGCAGACAGGATTGTTATGTGAATGGCTGCAGAACCATTCGACCACATATCCATTTAATTTCTTGAAGAAGATTAGCAAGCAACTGGATTACCGAAAGTCGTCTGCAATGCACAGTATCCAGGCAATTACAGTTGCCATGAATATGATCACTGGCAAGATGAACAGAGCACAGCGAAGGCCCATCAGTGTTTGGTCCTTACTGCTGTCTGCCACATTCATCAGCGCGCTCTTGTCCGCACCTGACAGATTTTAGTGATGCGACGAGACGGGCACATGGAACGGGTGCGGCTGTCGCCACTCGCCAGACAGCACGGCAGCACCCCGGTGTGCGCCGGTGCTCAATTGAGCGCACTCCGTCTCTCCGGCGTACGAACGCCGGCCTGTCGCTGCTGACGCGGCCGCCAAGGGCAGGAACGCTGGGAAGCCAGCGTGGCGCTATTGCCTACTGCCGTATTGCTTGCCGCTGCATACTCTCTCCGTTTACAAATACATGTCATTCTAGTCTTACTTATTTTATTAAATTACATATTATTTTTGTTTTCTAATATATTTTTCTCTTTTTCTAATATAATATTTTTTTTATTACATCTTTATCTTTATCTTTCTCCTCCTTGTTTTCAGTGTACCCATCTTTTTCACCTTTGCTTAATTTTCGTGCCTATAACCAGAATGACATCTATTTATGAACAGAGAGAGTACTTGTTTATATCTGGTCGTGTGATGTTGGTAAGTCTTGACGGGATTGGCTCCGGCGACGCGCCGAGATCGACGGACAGGCGCACAGCTGTGGCCGCCGCACACGCACACTGGCCATGAAAAATCAGTCGTGTCAATTAATTAACAAAGTTGTGCTAACTATAATATATAGATGGACACTTTAGCAAACACAATTGAACAGCGTTATAATGGTTGACGCAGGATGACCTTTTAAGGTTAAGAACTCTCATATATATATATATATATAGACATTATACATGAAGGAAATCACAATCGTGACCAACAGGCCAGCGGAAATCAGAGAGGCACGGCTCCAACAGAATGAAGATTACATTCTATCTATAGATATCATCTTCTATGTCTAACAAACAGCATATTACTGGATTCAGGTTGCCTTGAGGACCGGACCAAATTAATCCAATTAACCATATTGGTAAACCATTTTTTATGGATAAAAACCTACAGTTGCCTATTCAGGAATTTATGCACTATCGATTTTAGTTTCAGACCATGTGTTTTATCTGCATCTTACCAATGAGATGCACACATGTGGCACTAGTTTGTCAACCACAATTAATGCACTAGTAGTCTGTAAGTAAATTGTTCATTTTTTCTCATCAAAATAAATTTTATATATAACTGACTGATTTTTGTTTAGATAATGGAACAAAAGGTCATAGCATCTACACTATCGGACATAGTATACACAACAGGTTCATTACAAAGGGGAGCTCTTAGCCTCACAAATAACTCCAAAAAGAGCATAAAGAAAACAAGAGAAAGTACTGGAAACAAAACAAGACAATTATGCCTCAACTCTATTCAAAAACTTGCATGACGACCATCTCTAATAGGCGACATGCATTCTTCAAATTAACTGATTTAGATCGATTGAATACTATATCATTTCTATTCAACTATATCGTTCAACATATAACTGACTGATTGATACATGTTATTATCAATGGCATAGTTCCTCAATAATAAGGTATGAGAGTCCTCTCGAATTCAATCAATGGCATGTGTAACTTAGTAAATAGTAAATTGATGCAACTCTCATCTAGTGTTTGGTGGGATCGTGTAGGTTGTTCCTTGATCGTTCGCCTAAAACAGTAAAACTAAGGTCAGAAATTACAGTTCTCGGTAACTATCACATTTGTTTTCTTTATCTTATATATTATCGCCAGCTGAACCAGACATCATATCGTTTTGTTATTCAAAGCAATACTCGTAGTTTATGCCCATACATATACCAAAGTCTCAGATTCATCAGCTTATACAAAAAAAAAAACACTTAAAATCATGCACCCGGCTTGCCTGACATGTGACATGCATGCATTTGAGCATTTCACTCGGCCGTGGTAGTTGGCGGTGTAAAAACTCCCATTCTCCAACTCTAAATTTATAGCACGTGTTCATCAGCTTGCATCATGAACAGAACAGAGCCTCCTGCTCGTATCACTTTTGCAACGTACATCCTGCACGTACATTCACAGAATCCTTGTTTTTCTTTCACCAAACTTGTTTTATGTTTGTACGACACCCTGTGGCGAGGTGATTAATTAGCTAGACATAGCCAAAGCATGTTCCGTGAACTGTGAGCCTGTGACGCTCTCGATTAACCAGGGCGGCCGTGTGTGGCTCTGAGTCTACTACTTGCTGACCAGGCCAGCCCCACAAAGCGTGGAGACTGCGGCAGCAATCAGAATTACTATCGCCCCACCTGTGCCCTCGATCGACTGCATCTACCACGCCACGCACACCGGATTCCGACGACCTATATAACCCCGGCCCGGCCGGCCGGGCAGCGGCGTCACGCCTCTCTGGTCCCTTGCTTGTATCACAGATTCACAGTGCCATTTGACGACGTCGCCATGGACGCGACGACGTCCACCCCGCTGCTGCAGCCGGCGGCCGCGCATGGGGCCGGCAGCCGGGAGCTGGAGGCGATCCTGAGCGACGCGTCGGCGCCGTGGGCGCGGCGGGCGTGGCGCGGGGCCGGCGTGGAGCTGCCGCTGCTGCTGCCGGTGGCGCTGCCGGCGGTGGCCGTCTACATGATCAACTACGTCATGTCCATGTCCACGCAGATCTTCTGCGGCCAGCTCGGCAACCTCGAGCTCGCCGCAGCCTCGCTCGGCAACACCGGCATACAGGTCTTCGCGTATGGACTCATGGTACGTGTAACTGCACTCTGCACCAATGCAATCCTGTGTGTTGTGCCTTGCTTCTGCGCTACGGAGTAGTTCGGAAACATCTTATCCGTCTCGCGTGTGACTGAACTGCACTGTTTTCCGTACATGAAACGAATGCTTACTCTGAGCTGAGCCAATGACAATAGGAAAAGTATTTTGTGTGAATGTAATGCAAAGTCATATTTCTGATGAAGTTGATGATCAATACTACTAGATTAGATAAGGATATGTGCATCTGTGTACAAATTCAGCAATACAGAGGCTGAAAGTACAATCATGCAATTCAACCCATTAATACGAGTGAGTTTAACTACACAGCGGGTTCGTTGGTATGATTGCCCTGCAGACGTGTGAGTACTTGATTCAGCAGACATGGCCCAGGGTCCATGTGCAACATGTACCGCGCGCCAGTCACGTACAGGGAGGGTGTGGCCTACCTCGTGTTCAACGTGACAAGGAAAAAAGTTACTCCCCCGTTTACATTTACATATTATTATAAAGTTTTAAACTTTTCTTAAATTATATATTATTTTTGTTTCATAGTGCATATTTTTTTCTTTTTAATATAATATTCTCTGTTTTTACTATATCTTTATTTCTCTTCTTCTTATTTTCAGTATACTTATCTTTTTACTTCTACTTATTTCTTGTGACTAACTCTAAAATAACATTTAAATATAAACGGAGGAAGTATTAAATATGAACGGAGGATGCCAAATACAACTACTGTAGCAGTACTCCCTCGGTTCTATATTAAAGCGCTCACCAAACCAAGGAGAGCACTCTGTTCCTAGCACGTTGCGCTGGCCCCAACGCAAACTGAGCATGCAGCTCTGTACGCAAGGCAAATTCACGCATGCAGCTTTGTAACCCATCTAGCAGTCCACGCTAGGCCCACTTGCAGAGAGGGGGAGTGTAGGTACAACAGTGTTTTTTTTTTTTTGAGGCTGACACCGCATTCAACCGACACGATGTTAAAAGCGCGTATGTTTTGTGTTAAAAACTGAGAACGTCTTATAATCCGATAAAACTGAAAGAGACTAAAACGTCCTACAAACTTGAACGGAGGAAGTACGTAGTACTGTCAAAACATAGTAGAAGAAATAGAAAATAAATGTACTATCATATAACAAGACACGAATGTCACTTACTAATGTCCTGTGTTTTCCTCCAAACTCGAAATATTTTCATCTGGATTCTCAATGCGCGCGCACGATCTTGATGATTGAGTGCACGCAGCTGGGCATGGGCAGCGCGGTGGAGACGCTCTGCGGTCAGGCCTACGGCGCGCACAAGTACAGCATGCTGGGCGTGTACCTGCAGCGCTCCACGGTCCTGCTCATGGCCACGGGGATCCCCCTCGCCGTCCTCTACGCCTTCTCGGAGCGCGTGCTCGTCCTCCTCGGCGAGTCGGAGCGCATCGCCGCCGCCGCCGCCGTCTTCGTGTACGGCCTGATCCCGCAGATCTTCGCGTACGCGGCCAACTTCCCCATCCAGAAATTCCTGCAGGCGCAGAGCATCGTGGCGCCCAGCGCCTACATCTCGGCCGCCACGCTGGTCTTGCACCTGGCGCTGAGCTGGGTCGCCGTGTACAAGATGGGCCTGGGCCTCCTCGGCGGGTCGCTCGTGCTCAGCTTCAGCTGGTGGGTCATCGTCGCGGCCCAGTTTGCGTACATCGTGACCAGCCCGAGGTGTAAGGAGACGTGGACCGGGTTCACGATGCAGGCCTTCTCCGGTCTGTGTGGCTTCTGCAAGCTCTCGGCGGCGTCCGCCGTGATGCTCTGTCTTGAGTCGTGGTACTTCCAGGTACTCGTGCTCATCGCCGGGTTGCTCAAGAACCCCGAGCTCTCGCTCGATTCCCTCTCCATTTGGTAAGAGCTGACTTGCTGTGCTTCGTTCTTGAGCTTCACATCTTTCTTGATTTTTGCCTATCATGAGCCTATAGAGATCAAACTTTGCTGTTTCCTTTGTGCAGCATGACCGTGAACGGATGGGTGTTCATGATCTCCGTCGGGTTCAACGCCGCTGCGAGGTGCGTGCACGATACAACGGTGCCGACATGCTTGGAGTTGATGAACCTGGCCTAATATCTGTCTCTGTCTGTGTATGCAGCGTGCGGGTGGGGAACGAGTTGGGCGCGGGCAACCCGAAGGCGGCGGCGTTCTCGGTGGTGGTCGTGACATCGCTCTCGCTAGCCGTGGCGGTACTGTGCGCCGTCGTCGTGCTCTGCCTGCGTGACCAGCTGAGCTACTTCTTCACCGGCGGCGAGGCCGTGGCGCGCGCGGTCTCCGACCTATGCCCGCTCCTCGCCGCCACGCTCGTCCTCAACGGCGTTCAGCCAGTTCTCTCCGGCGAGTTCATCATCTCACAAATCATTACTTATTTCATTTCTCTGCTCGCAACATGGCACGATGCGATGCATGACTGACGCTTGCTTGTCTGTGTTTTGGAATCGAAAAAGGTGTGGCGGTAGGTTGCGGGTGGCAGGCGTTCGTGGCGTACGTGAACGTGGGGTGCTACTACATCGTCGGCGTGCCGCTCGGTGTCTTCCTCGGCTTCTACCTCGACTTCGGTGCCAAGGTAGCTGAAAACTCGTGTCATTTGTTGGTTCAGAGATCTCCAAAACTCTTTGGTCTCACGTGATCACAAGTGACACGCCATCAAATTGTAAATTGCAGGGCGTTTGGAGCGGCATGGTGATCGGCGGAACCCTGATGCAGACGCTCATCTTGCTGTGGGTAACCTTCAGAACCGACTGGAACAAAGAGGTAGCTTACTCGATGCATGCTAGAATAATCATCGTTGTTCCCATCTCGAGAATCTTGGATTACTGTCCGACTCTGATCTTGTCACTCAGACCAATAACCCGAATTGAAATGTTTGCGAAGGTGGAGAAAGCCAAGGCGAGGCTGGACAAGTGGGAGGACAAGAAGCAGTTTTTCCTAGAAGACTGAAGACAACGGTTACCAACGGTCACTCGCACGCACTAATGGGTCCATTGGGCTTTTTTGGCGCATGCATGTATTATGCCCCTCATCTTCAGGGGTCACCGTGTGGTCTGAAATCTGCAGTTAAAATAATGTGTTTAAATTCCCTCCACGTTCAATCTAAGAAAAACAAATAAGATGGAGAACCTAGTTCAGTATATCTTTGCTTGAAAAGCAAAAAAAAAAAAAAAAAAAAAAACCCAGCCCCCAAAAAATGGAGCTGAAAATCTGCCAAACACTGCCATGGACTACTCCAGGTGGCATTGTGGTGATCGCAGTCCATGTCTTTTCGCAGGTGGCATATTTCGAATGATTACTCCAGTTAATATAAGGAAACTACTTTCACCTCATCTATTTATATTTGGACAAGTTGTTTGGAAAGCAGGGTTTCATTAGGTCAGTCAGCTTCTACGTAAGTCTTAATAAAATAACTTCTACACAAGCCAGACACGATAGGGTACAAATTAAAGAAATAATTAAAGGAAATTAATGAACACACCGAACTATCATCTAGATTTGGGCTAGAGTGTCCACACATCTCAATCTAGCAAACAACTCGTGCAACAAATTCTTTTGAGCCAGATACACCATAATGTGACCCTTATATTAGTAGAGCAACACATAAGTTGATACACCCAATAGCGGCATAATTTTGTTCACAAAAGAAAGTTTTGTTTTTGAATGTTGTTGCTTAATTTTCAAATGCTCATATTAAAATAACACAATATAAAAGATTATTAATCCATTTGTCATGTTATCTCATTGAATCACTTTAGTTAGATTATTATGAACCTAGTACATTCATCCATACAACTTATTCATGTATAGCAACAATACAAACAATGTATATCTTTAAGAGGAAACTTTTACAAATCGTATCTTCATTTCTACCTTTTCTTAGAAATTGTCTCTTATAGAAGATTTTCCTCTTGTATAATATTAGAAAGTTTGTTAATTTTATCAGAGATCTTAATTATTTATGATTTTATAATATTGCATTTCACAAGTCTATCATTCTTGTGTATTAGATATGATATGATTACAACTTCTACTGCATAAAATTAAACTTATTGTACTCTTTAAGTACTATTTTTAGCGATCATAATTTAAATCAAACATTTGAGAAGATTTTATCAAAGAAATATAGTTTAGTTTTAAATTGACATTGACTAAAATTAAAAAGCATTAAAAATATAATGGTTGAACAAATAAATATATGTTTGAACATAATAGATCTTTTTAAAAGATAAGCTTTTATTTGTAAAAGAAATAGCAAGTGAATTGATGACAAATAAGACATGTCTCAAAATGTTGATGAGTATCATATATCATGAACAAAGTTATCATCTAGATACAATTAAATCCTTTGAACATCTTTAATTCAAAATGAATCAAAACTAAAGCCTATACGTGGAGAAGTATTTAGTTCAAACTATGTCTTATTTTTGCATTTTCCCTTTAAGATTTATCAATATCATCATATCTGATAAACAAAGCCGAGTTTGATCCATTTTATTTGCATGTATGTTTGTTGTTTCACCTCCTCTTAACATGTCTGAAGTTTTCAGAGTTTTCTAAATCTTCTTATGGATTCGTAAATAACAAGTTTTCACCAAATATTTTCCTCACTCGGTAGCTGGGAGAGGAAGTGAAGCATTGACATGATACGAGTTGAAAATGAATGGTTATAATACTGGTACCAACATCAATCTCTTAATTATATTGTGTGGCAATAATAATAAGATCAAAAATATAATTTCATATAGTATCAGAAAGGGATAATTGCATAAACCATCCTATAAGTTACTTCGATTTTGAGATTCCCACTCATATACGTTTTTGTTATAAATTCCCACCCACCTAAGGAGTTTAGTTGCGAAAACCACCCCAGTTCACATGTTTAATTGATTTTACGTGTTTTAATTGATGTAAATTAAAAATTAAACTAAGTAAAATAAGTTTAGTGTTGTTACAAAATTTTAATATGTAATTCCTCTTATTTTTCACGACAAATATATTCAAATTTCAAACTTTATGAAACACTGTTCAAACATTAATTGATATTTTTGCTACATATTCTCTATAAAAAATGTGAAGATTATACTTTTAAAATTTTGTATATTTGATAAGAACACTACTTCAAATAAATAAAAAATATATTGAATAAATTAAACATGCGTATATTAGGGTGGTTTATGCAACAAAACTTACTAGATGGGTGGGGATTTATAATAAAATGACTTATGGGTGGAAATTTCAAACTCCAAGTGAATTATGATGTGGTTTTTTTGCAATTAACACTATCGGAAATAAAATCAAGTAGAAGCCTAGAGAAATATAGCAACATATTGAGAGGTGCGTCGTGAACTAGTGATTAGTTAGCTAGCATGGCCAGTTACTCGATCCTATTACTACCACAAATAGCTACTATAGCGACAGATGAAAAATATTATAGCGGTGGAGATGGCAACCTACCGCTATGTCACCGTAGCTAAAAATAAAACTCAATAATGACAGGTGCAAGTTCACCATCGCTAGAGAAAATATTGTAGCGGGGGGACAGTAATATCGCCCACCGCTATATTTTAGTCAGAAAAAAGAAATTGGGGCTCCGATCATCGACACCTTCATCGTTGCCTCGAGTTGTTGTTTGTCGCCGCCGCTGTCTGCTGGCGCTGCCCTACCGTAGCCGCGCGAGGGGGGGGCATCGGATCTAGCCGCCGCGTGCCATGGGCCACCACCCGAAGAGGGGAGACGGACAGATCCGACCACCATTCGCCATGTGCCACCGTCTAGAGAGGGGAGGCGGCTAGATCAGGCCGTCATTCGTTGCGCACCACCATCCAGAGAGGGGAGATGGCCGGCTCCGGCCACCGCGTGCACCGCCATCCGGAGGGAGGGAGTGCCGAAGAGGAGGAAGGGAGTGGGGGCACCTGTGAGGAGTGAGGGAGTGGCGGATCCAGCGACTGCGGGCCACCCACCACGTGCCATTGGGATGAGCTCGTCAAAGCCTCTCCTCTCCTCTCTAGAAACGTGTGCCGCTGGCAGCGTACACTGAGGCCTCGCCTCGCTAGGACCACTCGCCACCGGGATGCTCTTGCCAAGGACTTGGCTCACTGGGGCCATACGCTCATCAGGGTTTTGCTTCGTTAGGATCCGTGTGCTCGCTGGGGAGAGAGGGAGAGAGAGAGAGAGAGAGGGCTCTAATACCATGTAGAATAATTGGAGAACACCACGCGAGGCTCTAGGCCAGGGGGTGACTGCAGATATATAGCTGGTCCAAGCCAAGCTATGGTAGGTTACAAAGATTCTCAATTGGAGGAGATTTACAATGAACACTATCAACACTTTCCTATGAAATATAGAGTATATTGCTCATAGGAAAGTGTTAATAGTGTTGAAATATAGAGTATATTGCTCATAGGAAAGTATTGATAGTATTATTATAAATCTCCTCCAATTGAGGATCTTTGTAACCTACCATAGTTAGGCCAGGGACCAGTGTTTTGTCGGTTAAGCCAGTCACCAATTGAAGTGAAACTGTATTGCTATCTACAGGTGTCCACGCGATGGCCTACGAGATCAGTGAGATCAAAAAGGTTGGCATAGGCCTGGTGGGGTTTGGCATCCTATTCTCGTTCCTCGGTGTAATCCTTTTCTTCGACCGGGGCTTTGTTGGCTCTGGGTAATATTTTCTTTCTGACTGGAGTGGGCTTGCTGCTTGGCTGGCAATCTATGTGGCAGCTTTTCACGAAGAAGGCAAACCTTAAGGGATCTATACCTTTCTTCATTGGTCTATTTCTTCTGTTTGTCCGCTGGCCGTTGCTGGTATAATCATGGAACTATATGGATCATTTGTTCTCTTCAGTGGTTATGGACCTCCTATTCAGGCTTTCTTATTTCAAATTCCAGATATTGGTATGATTCTTCAATACCCATTCCAGCTGTTTGGTATGTTGAGGCGTAAGCGTGCTTGAAAAGTTTGTCAAGATGATCATGGAGCTTTATGGCAAAATAGCATGCTGTTGTGATATTAATATAAGAATCACTTTTAGCCTTACTTCGCGTCGAGATGGTCTTAACTTTTGTGTGCATATGCAATATTTGGACTTTCTAATTTTGAGGAGATTTACAATCACCACTATCAACACTTTCGTATGAGCAATATACTCTAATAGAGAGAGAAGAGTGAGGCGGCGGATGGGGATGAAGAGTGTTGTTGGTGGAGTAGGGTTTGCTGTTAATTTATATGAGACATTGTTTCGTGAGCTAGGCTGAGACATTTGGGGTGCCGCTACAGATGATTTGGAGCCTGTAGCGGCAGATTTATTTTGGGCCGCCGCTACGTGATTTGAGCACCCGTCTCTACAAGCCCTTTTTCTGGTAGTGCATAGTCCTACATATGTGAGTTTACTACTACAATTAAGCTTTGTTGTAACAGGCTAAAAGAGCCTCAGTTAAGTTAAAAAAGGCGTC
This sequence comes from Eleusine indica, assembly GCA_030378355.1. Taxonomy (NCBI): domain Eukaryota; kingdom Viridiplantae; phylum Streptophyta; class Magnoliopsida; order Poales; family Poaceae; genus Eleusine; species Eleusine indica. The sequence continues at coordinate 37,554,514 of CM059500.1, forward strand.
AGTAACGGTCTAAGGACCGCTACTGACGCCCTAATATACTATAAAATAAAAGGGCGGATCCCAACACTAGCTGGGACCTACCCTAGACGTGTCGCCGCCGATGCCCACACATGTCAACGGCCTAGCAACGCGCTCATCTTCTTCATCCACCCGTCACCGCCGTCCGCCGTCCTGCGCCCGCCCATCCGCACGGCCCCCGGCCACCTCGCCGCTTCACGCCGCCGAAGAGGCGCCATAGCCCGCCACCGGAGGGGGGAAGGAGAGGGTGCTCGAGGAGGTTGACACGACCGCCGCACTCCGAAGCGGCAGTTGAGGTTGGGACCACCGCCGTCGATGCGCCACCAGATCCACCCTTGGGGCGATGCGGAGGGGCATGATGACTGTCAGGAGACGAAGGAGGAGGAGGAGGAGGAGGGGGGCAAGGCGGCAACGTGATGGTGAGGGTGACAACACGCCGGCACCAGGTGCGCCAGACGTACCACGCGTTGCCCCAACGGCGTCGGCGCTTCATCATGGCGGAGGAGGAACCCTAACCCTAAAAGAGACGGTACGGCACACGCGGAAGTGATATTGCCGCGTCACACGGTCCCTTTTTTATAGAAGGGTGTGGTTGGCAGTAGCGGGCCTCGTTGTCAAGCCCACAACTAAATGGGTCTTAGGCCTTAGTTGCAGGCTTGACAGAAACTGCAACGTCGGTATCCAGTTTAGCAGCGGGCACTTCGGTCCGTAGTTGCGGTCCAATATGCCCGCTACTATGCTGGTAATCGTTTTGGGTACTGTTCTGCACTTAGTTGCGGTCTCTTCAACGGCCCGTTACTGAGGCAAAAAAATGATTCCGCTACTACAGAGCGCACTTGTAACAGTGGTTGGGGACTGTACATGCTTGGGGTTGGGCTATGATCAATGATGGCTGAGCTAAGTCACGCCCAAGAAAATAGGACATAAAGCTTTGCCCTTTTGGTTGCATTTTGCTATCTCAAATTAACAAACTTTGTAAGGGTGTTTCTAATAAAATCCTAGCAAAATGGACATAATATTAGTATAAGAAATAAGTGATTCACAATTAGTTCTTTATATAAAAAAAATAAAGACTCAAGGTGTGCCTTTTTCTTACAAATTTCTCTGGAAGGTTAAAATTCGTCAAAGAATACAAGTTTTTATATTGTTATTGCTTACAATTAGCATCCTGATCAAGGATAACTTGCAAGATAAAGGATGGAAAGGGGAGGCCACACGTGCATTTTGTGGAGCTCATGAATGAAATAATACAAAATTTGGTTGTTGAGTGCCCAGGTAGGGAAATGCACCTAACAAGTACTTCCTCCGGACTTCTTTTGCTTGTTTAATTAAAAAATGAACTGTATTTGGTATTCGAACGTCAACAAAAAAAAAGTCCGAAGGGAGCAGTAAGTAGTAAGATGTGCTCTACTCAACATTTCTATATTCTCCAGGAACATAGGTGATTTTTTAGGTCCTTGAATAAATAGAGCTGTTGCTGGGTGTGGAGCTATCTTGTGGTCGATATGGATGCATGAATGACGCATGTTTCAAGGAAAAAACATGGCTGGCCTAGCTGAATTAATATATAACATTTGTTTACGGATTGACGAATGGGTAATCCTGTGGAGAAATTAAGAGGACGCAAAATCCTAAGATGGTTGGCAAATGAGGCTTTATTTTAGAAGATCGCAAGGATGGACTCCAGTGACAAAGCTATGCGTATGTTAGTATGCTGTAAACAGAAAAAAAGTGTTAGATGGACTGTGATGGGCCGTAATAGGGCAATTTATCTTTTTATCTGCAGTCAGGTGGTGTGAGTGGTTGTGAATGGAACAAGCTGTAAGAAAACAGTGTTCGGGGCTTTCCCCTCGTTTCTGAAAAAAAAAAGACAATGGCCTATTAAACTAGGACCGAACACTGTCTTGGAGCAAGTATAATAAGCCGAGTCAGCTGGCTAAATTTTGTGTCACATCACTCAAAATCTGAGTTGGAGGAATGAGAATATATGAGAGAGAACAAAGCGAACGATTTGACAGTCGTCGATCTTCCGTCGGCTGAAGCAGCCCATCTGAGGATGCCGCATGCTCCCAGCCAGTCTTCGGATGCCCTCAAGCAAACATAAATAATAAAATATTCAATTAAAGCATGCTAATAGCCGAAGGCCATTATACTAATGTTTCTTTTTGCTGGTTGAACATCACGTGACATCTCTCATGAGCCAGCAGCTGACTATGTTATTAGTCATGCTCTTATCAGCTCGCCAACCATCCCACACAGATGCCTCTGCTGTTCAGCACAACGTACAGGGAGACATGAGACCGTGGGTCACTCGATCGCTTGAATCCGAAGACCAGCATATGTATGTAGCTTGGCGGCCTGCCAGCTAGCGATCTCATTGTTGCAACCTACACTATAATAAAACTCTACAGTTATTGTCACTACGACTGAAAAATCATAGTGGCAGAAATAAAACCATCACTTAATGAAGTGTTAGCAACGGACAAAAGACCGTCACTATCGATCAAAAGCCCGCTACTACATTCGAACAAAAAAAATAATAAAAAAAAGATCCGTCGGCTCCCCACCTTGTCGGATCTGCCACCGGCCGCGGCTGGGGAGGGAGGCGGTGCCGGATCCGGCCTCGTCCGAGAAGGGAGGGGGCGCGGAGGAGGGAGGAGGCGGCCGGGCCACGTCGGAGGAGGGGGCGCCGATGGATGCGGATCCGGTCGAAGGGGGTGCCGGTGGAGGCGGATCCGGCCGAAAGCGGCAAACGGGGCACCGGATCTGGTCAGAGGGGCCGCCGGTGGAGGTGGATCCGACCGAAGGAGACGCCCCGGGCGTCGCCCTGCCACGTTGGATGCCCCCGCGCCGCCCTACGCGTCGGAGGAGGGGGCATCGGATCCGAAGGGAAGGAGGCGGGGCCGCTAGATCCGGCTGCCGCCTTGCCGGATCTGGCGGTGGGAAGGGAGGAGGCGTCGCCCCGCCGCGGCTCCGAGGAGGAGGGAGCGGGCCGTGCCACCACGCCGAGGAAGGGAGGGGGCACCGCCCGGCGGGGGAGGGCAGCGTCGAGAGAGAGAGAGAGAGAGAGAGAAGGTCACGTGGCTGGTATGGAGAGAGAGGAAAAGAGAGGGAGTGTGTTTAGGGTTAGACTTTCTTTTATATTCGGGTCAAACGTAGATGCGGGTCAACGTGTTCGCTAGTGTCGATGGTAGTAGCGGGCTTATTGTGCCCACAACTATTTTTATAACCGTAATTATGGTTTAGCTACTGTTCTACACTTAATTACGGATTTTTTAAAAGTCTGACGTCCACTACTACAGATATTTATTGTAGTATTGCTAGCCGACGCGAGCGACGTCCCAATGGACTCCAGCCCGCTGCTGGCGTTGGCGAACAGCGAGCCGTTGGCCGCCTGCAGTGCGCATGTCCAGAGCCAGGAGCTGGAGGCGATTCTGGGCGACGTGGGCGAGTCGTGCGTGGCATGTAGTGATGGCGAAGCTTCGTCTGCTGCTGCGGGTGGCGCTGCCGGCGGTGGCCGTGTACATGATCAACTACGGTCCTGTTTGGATTCATGGGTTAGAGTTAGTTTGGTCATAACTAACCCTAAAATCTCTATATAAGAAGGGTTAGTTTGGGCTAGTTGCATCTAACCCACTTAAAAAAACTATCCCACCCAAGAGGTGCTAATTGGAGCTAGTTTGAGTAGGGTTCACTGAAAAGTTATTTTTTTCCTCTATTCTTAAAGGAGGCAAATAATTATATCAATGTCTTTATTATCAATCTAACCCTTGCATCCAAATAACTTAAAAGTTAGAGTTAGTTTAAAGTTAGTCATGAGATAGAAACTAACTCTAACCTCTATCACGGTTAAAATATTCAAACAGGGCCTACGTCATGTTCGTGGCCACACAGATCTTCTGCGGCCAGCTCGGGAACTTGGAGCTCACCGCCGCCTCGCTCGGCACCACCGGCGTCCAGGCCTTCGCCTACGGTCTTCTGGTACGTGTGTTATGTTGCTGGCTTTCATGTATCAGCCAAATAGACAAATCAGTTAACTTAAAGAATTACCTTCGAATTTTATTTGTTGATGTTAGTTAGTACAAATTTGTATTAGCCAAGGTCAATAAAATAAAGCCAGAGGAAGTAGTATATAAACATCGTTCGAAAAACTTGACAGTACACAGAGGAATCACTGCTGACAACAAACCAAAATCTAATGCGTTCCGCAAATTTTGAGTTGTTTTTCTCGCAACCTCAATGAACCGATACACACGCCCAGTTCTTGTCTTGCAGCTCGGGATGGGCAGCGCGGTGGAGACGCTGTGCGGGCAAGCCTACGGCGCGCACAAGTACAGCATGTTGGGCGTGTACATGCAGCGCGCCGGCGTGCTCCTGGCCGCCACCGGGATCCCCCTCGCCGTCCTCTATGGGCTGGGTCCATAAGGAAAACAAGATCGAATGAAACTTTTGCCAGCTGGCGGGAGTAAGCATGCATGGGAGGAGACCACGGGAGGAGAGAAGCCGCATCTCGGCCGCCACGCTGGCGCTCCACGTGGCGCTGACCTGGCTCGCGGTCTGCAGGCTGGGGCTGGGCCTCCTCGGCGCGTCGCTCGTGCACAGCCTCAGCTGGTGGGTCCTCGTGGCGGCGCAGTTCGCGTACATCGTGACCGGCCCAACGTGCCGGGAGACCTGGACCGGGTTCACGGCGCGGGCGTTCACCGGGCTCGGCGGGTTCTTCAAGCTCTCGGCCGCGTCCGCCGTGATGCTCTGCCTCGAGATTTGGTACGTCCAGATGTTGGTGCTCATCACCGGCCTTCTCCAGAACCCCGAGATCTCCCTCGACTCTCTCTCCGTTTGGTAATTGAGTGCAGAGACCTTATTTTTGTTTTTCGTTTTTTTTTTTTTGCTACTGAAAATTTCCTTTTTTTGAAAAAAAAATTGTTTTGTATTTTGCAGCATGACCGTGAACGGATGGGTGTTCATGATCTCGGTCGGGTTCAACGCCGCGGCGAGGTGCGTAGTGCTCAGCGTGCTCTGTTTCATCGGCCCCTAGCTGCCTCAATTGTCCACCGATCGAGTTGCTTCACTGCTGTCTCTTTTGCACGTGCAGCGTGAGGGTGGGGAACGAGCTGGGAGCCGAGAACCCAATACCCACGGGCGGGGGCGTTCTCGGTGGTGGCCGTGACGTCACTCTCGCTCGCCGTGGCGGTGGTGTCAGCAGGCGTCGTGCTCAGGCTGAGCTACTTCTTCACCGGCGGCGAGGCCGTGGCGCGCGCGGTCTCCGACCTCTGCCCGCTCCTCGCCGCCACGCTCGTCCTCAACGGCGTCCAGCCAGTTCTCTCCGGCGAGTTCATCATCTCACAAATCATTACTTATTTCATTTCTCTGCTCGTACATGGTACGATGCATGACTGACGCCTGCTTTGCTTGTCTGTTTTGGAATTGAAAAAGGTGTGGCGGTGGGCTGCGGGTGGCAGGCGTTCGTGGCGTACGTGAACGTGGGGTGCTACTACATCGTCGGTGTGCCGCTCGGTGTCTTCCTCGGCTTCGGTGCCAAGGTCACTGAAAACTCTTGTCATTTGTTGGTTCCGAGATCTCAAAAATATTAGCCTCACGTGTGACACGCGATCAAATTGTAAATTGCAGGGCGTTTGGAGCGGCATGGTGATCGGTGGAACCCTGATGTAGACGCTCATCTTGCTGTGGTTCACCTTCAGAACCGACTGGAACAAAGAGGTACATAACTCGACACGCCGTATGGCTGTTGACGCTGGTTGGTTCAGGAGCCTGAAAATGTTTGCTGCGCTTCTGATCTGAGACTGGTCGCAGGTGAAGAAGGCCAAGGCAAGGCTGGCCAAGTGGGAGGACAAGCAGCAGCCTCTATTACAGGAGTGATGAGTGATACATATAGCACCATACGAAATACGGTCTCACTGACAAACTTTCTGACGAATAAATGGAGAGTTTCGAGTTTGAAGCATGCACGGTGTCGAAATTCTGAAGCTGGACTCATCTCTCTGTTACCAATGAAGCTAAGACATGGACCAACGAAGGCGTTTTCGACAACATAGGGAGCTAATTCTGGGGTCTATTTTTCAACTTCTTTGTTATCAGAGGTCGCGGTTATGTTGTAATCATCTTGCTTAAATCAAAGCCCGTATCTTCACGAGCCGTGGTTTTGTTTTCAGAACGGTTTTGCATGTAAATCTTTGTCTCCACTGTTGAATATCAGTACTTTATCTAGCGCTTGTCCTCTTATCTTGCTTGTTGTCGGTTCATATATCAGATTATCAGGTGCTGGATAAGTTGGTATGAGGATGATATTATGGGCTTGGTGTGTCTTGGTTTTAAACCACGTTGTAGTTTTTATTCATGCACACGTGCTATTAAAAATTTTCATGTTCTTTATTGTTGTGTTTTTTCGGCCCCTCTACCTCACTTGTGATGAGTGACGGTTCAACTAATCCTATAAGCCATGGGTCGCCCATAGATCTATATACTAATTATGGATTTGTCTACTCCATATACTAACAGGTAGGGGTGAAAATGGTTCGGATTATTGCCGACCGACCGATTAGCCGGAGCCTTTCGGCTCGAAATCGGCCAGACAAGTCGGATAAAACGTCGGAGCGGAGCCGGCTTCGGATAAACAACGTCGGAATCGGCACCGAAATCGGGAGAGCAACTATCCGTCGGCTCGGATGTTCCCGACAAAATTTTCGGATAGCTCCGAGAAATTGCTTCGCGGATAATCGATCGACACACAATCAAACGCGCAAAGGAGCACTGACCAGCAAGATGCAGGCGGGGAGCGAGCTCCAGGCCCCAGCCGGCAGCGGCTACTCCCTGTGGCGACCTCCACCGCGCCGGCCACGCCTCTCCTTAGCCTCACCGCTGGTGGGGGAATCGATGGGCAATCGAGGAACGAGACCCGCATCGCCGATCCACAGTGTCCCTGTTTCCAGCGAATGCCCAGGAACTCCTATCGCACTTCCGCGGTTCGGATGTCAACCTTGGTCTCGATTGGTGTTCGCGGGAGAGAAAATTAAACGACAAAATGCAAATTCATGGCTGAAAGAAACGGCGCCATGGAAGAAATAATACTAAATTAATGAGAGAGAGAGAGATTGACTGGGCTGAGGGCCGGTCTGTTGGTTATTTAGATACTTCAATTCACATTCACCCTCAAAATAAAGTTACAGTAAGATGTACAATCCGATGTCACCACATCATGCACATGATTTAGTTTGGTGTCTCCAATACATTTTTGTGAGGCTGATGAGAGATTTCGTTGCTGTAGTCCTGTGCCGGATTCTTTTCATAATAGATTTACTTGTAGATTCATGTATGTACAGTTTGTGCTGACTATGTAGTCATATAAAAAACAATAAGTTGTGTGACTAGTGACGGATCTAACAGGATAGTAAGGGGCAGGAGCCCCTCTCCCTCCCCCTACCCCCTCCCTCCTTTTTTTAGCTATGGAAGACAAATTCTAGGGAGCTTGAGGTTGAAAACGACCAAAACATGTCTAGAGCACAGGTTGAGCCGAAACATAAAGTCTAGATCATTTTACAACCGTGAAACACGGTTCAACACTTGTAGAATGCAACCACAGCCCATTAACAAATAGGTTAGTAGAAGCAACGCAATAACTTGTCGAGCATCCATCAGCGACAAACCGATGACGATAGAAAGTTAACATGCAACAAGTACTATTATCATAAATCGGAACTTACATATTGTAGCATCTGATTAAAAGTTAATCTCATCATACATTTTGAACATGTCAAATGAACATTCATATATTTTTCAAATTCAGTAATAATAAGGGAGTTTTTACAATAGTCTCAAAAAACTGTGGACCGTTCACTTGAGTAGATCTTCATGATATCTTGCACCCAAGGGTGTAATACATCCTCTATTATTATTATTACTTAAAAATAGGACCGATTTTTTTAATCTGCTAGTTTATTGATTGGTGAAAAAAGATCTTACAATTGTAATTGCCGAATGTATTTGGTATGTGACAACATGATGCATGCAATTAAGGGAAAAACGTACATATGCGACTTGCATGATTAAAATATATGTGGGATGATTAGAAACACCGATTATATGTGCTGCACTAGCAGTTACAAAATAAAAATTCTAGCATATGCAACACAACGAGTGGCATGCATGTACTAGTTACATTTTGTTTTGGACCTAAACCGGCCCAATCATGCATTAGACCGACATTTTTTTTCTTGACACCCCGATCAATTGGATCTATCACGTTACAAACGTGCCGAAGAAATGTCATTACTATTTTGTTTGACATGGATAAAATTATCCTAAAATAATGATTTTTACTATACCGGTAAACAATGCAGCACAACCAGATTTTGCGAGAAAAAAATAGGCCCGGTCATTCAGATATATATAAAAAAACGTAAGATGGATAAGAAAAAATATTGGACACTGCAGAGAGGACCAGATATTGGAGAGGAAAAATAGGATCTAGAATAAATCAGATATATCATTTCAATTTTTATTTAAATTTTCCTATAAAACCAACAGCTGAGATTTATTTCTTCTCTTACACCTTGGTGCAAGAGAGATGGCCTGAGACTACGTAAAAGAGCCCAATATAATAGCAGTAGTACTCCATACATTAGTGAGATGAGAAATGAATTTGTGTTAGCGAATTTGGTGTAGTATGTGTAGTTCAGCCCTCTACGGCCTGGATCGGCCACTCATGCGTGACTCAATTGTATCTGTACAAATGAGGCGTGTTGAGTGTGATCCTTTTGAAACGAGAGTGAGGTGGGTGACAAACAATTTTGGCATCTCAGCTCGTTCCGAGACATTGGTCCTAAATATTTTCTACTGTTACAATTATTGAGCAGAGTAGTTGTAGACTTGTAGTACTACTTCGGATGAAATATGAAAACTAACTTTTCGGCTTCAGTATCTCTCGTGACGTTGTGGATCGATCCTAAAAACGCCAAAAAGATGCATCCAGCATCGTGCGATCACCTGCTGCGATTTGTCCTGACCTGGTATTCCCACTGTAATAAAACACGGAGTACGACAACACATCCCCTTCGTCTTGGTGCTCACCAGCGAGTGGCTCGATAAAGCACCAGCAAAAGATCTTTCCAATTCTCGCGGCTGCGGCACCCACCCACCACGGGCTAGTAACTAACTGCTGAAATCAATCGATGAGTCGGACGGGTGACCACGCCGGCGCGGTGGACGGCCGGCTGGAGGCGCTGCTCTCCGGCGCCGGCGACGCCGGCTCGCAGCCGTGGCCGCGGCGCATGGCGGCCGCGGCGGCGCTGGAGCTGCGTCTCCTCACGCCGCTGGCCGCGCCTGCCGTGGTGGTGTACATGCTCATCATCGTCATGTCGTCGGCCACGCAGATCTTCTGCGGGCAGCTCGGCAACGTCCAGCTCGCCGCCGCGTCCCTGGGCAACAACGGCATCCAGGTCTTCGCCTACGGCCTCATGGTACGTACGCCCTGTATCCTGGGTACCGTATTATTGTACGTACAGCTAATGTGTCATGGACATATGTACAGTAATGTTTTGAACAATTAAACCTCTACTAGCGCTCGACGTGTCTGTGTACTCGAAGTGATTGTACACGTATGGTATATACGTACTAAGTACACGTATGTGCATACGTGGCAGCTGGGTATGGGCAGCGCGGTGGAGACGCTGTGCGGTCAGGCGTACGGCGCGGAGAAGTACGAGATGCTGGGCGTATACCTGCAGCGTTCCACCATCCTGCTGATGGCCACCGGCGTGCCGCTCGCCGCCATGTACGCGTTCTCGGAGCCCATCCTGCTGCTGCTGGGCCAGTCACCGGAGATCGCCGGCGCCGCCGCGGAGTTCGCCTACGGGCTGATCCCGCAGATCTTCGCGTACGCGGCCAACTTCCCCATCCAAAAGTTCCTGCAGGCGCAGAGCATCGTGGCGCCCAGCGCCTACATCCTGGCGGGCAGCTTCGCGCTGCACCTGCCGCTCAGCTGGCTCGCCGTCTACAAGCTGGGCCTGGGCCTGCTCGGGGCCTCGCTCACGCTCAGCCTCACGTGGTGGGTCCTCGTCGCGGGCCAGTTCGCGTACATCGTGTGGAGCCCGAGGTGCAAGGCCACCTGGACCGGGCTCACGTGGGCCGCGTTCGCCGACCTGCCAGGGTTCGCCGGCCTGTCCGCGGCCTCGGCCGTGATGCTGGCGCTCGAGGTGTGGTACTTCCAGGTGCTCATCCTCCTCGCTGGAATGCTGCCGGACCCGCAGGTCGCGCTCGACTCGCTAACTGTCTGGTGGGCACCCCATCCACCGTCGCAGTTCTCAATTTCTCGTCATGTTCATGCATGTCAACAGTTACTGTTTCCTCAGCTATGTCTTGTCTGGAAAATGTTTCTTAATCTCCATGGAATTTATGTTCTCCGCGTATGTCTTGTCTGCAGCACGTCGATCCAGTCATGGGTGTTCATGATCTCTGTCGGCTTCAACGCGGCGGCCAGGTTGGTTCACTCTGCATCTCACTGGACTATTATCGTTCACGTCTTCTGGACATGATGGTTTCTCATAAACCTGTAGCACACGGTATGGATCCAGTCCCATGTTCCATGTCCGAAACCCATTGAAAATGAAGTATAGTGCGTTGTACGGCATCTTGCCGTACTGTAGGGACACATGTCTCAGAAAACGTCTACCACTGTCTCCCCTTACACGCCGCTGCTGTCATGCTCACATGCGCGCTAGCTGTTTCGTCAAATTGTGCGTTCATATTTCAGCTTCTTCTCTGGCGAAAAATACGTTGAAAATGGAATACGTGTGTACTAGATCCAACACCCCCATGCATTGACTTAATTTGAGCCACTCGACGATGATGCTTCATCAGTCCGAATGCAGCGAAAGATTTGGTGGTACAATTTTTGATTGGGTTGGCACGTGGTAAAAAAGATTCTTTTTCTCTCCACCTAGCCGGATTCTCCAACCTTAATTAGATAGTGGTTATATCTCCAGTTCACGGGTAGCTTATCTGAATTCCAATCTGAACAAGTTACAGAGATTGAGTAGGCACTGTTTGTGACAAACTCGAACGTCTCTGAAAACCTTAGCACAATTGCTACAAGACTCCCATATGCTAAACTATTTGACGATCAAACTGTAGTTTCAGACTTCAGTTCATCTTTCGTGTGTTTGGCGGCAGGATCGTGCTGAAAATAAAATGTACCGGATCGGCCGCTCCTAACACCTCATCCTCATGTATTCCATTAATAATTTGAGGCACATGACAATGTAGTTTCTCAATAGCTCCTCCTGGATTGCAATGGAATAAATTTGCACAACCTTGATTGTTTTTTTTTTTACCGAAAACCTTGATTGTGTTTGCACAAACTTTAGAGCAATAACAGACCATTTAGTTCCCTTTATCAGCTTTTTTAATCTGATTAAATTAAAGTAACCTTTTACATTTCAATATCTCGTTTATCTTTAATTCTCACCTGAACGATATTTGCAGTGTGAGGGTAGGGAACGAGCTGGGCGCCGGCAACCCCAGGTCCGCCGCGTTCTCTGCATGGATGGTCACCGCAGTGTCCGCGTTCGTGTCGGTCATAGCCGGTCTCGTCACATTCATGCTCAGGGATAAGCTCAGCTACATCTTCACTGGAGGTGAGGTCGTCTCGCGCGCCGTCGCCGATCTGTGCCCTCTGCTCGTTGGGACCATCGTGCTCTGTGGGATCCAACCCGTGTTGTCAGGTGAGGTTTCAGTAGTACTACTTCGGAGCGTCTGGCTCATGAAGCGTTTTTACTTTCCTTGATTATAATTTGGATATACTATTTTTTCGCCTTTAGCCTGATACGTGCTTATTTCGTGGAAAAATAGTACTAGGTCTTTAGGTTACCACTGAAGCAGAATTACTGGAGATCAAAGATCAATGCCAACCTAGCTTTAGTGTTCTTTCTACTGATAATATATCTATTTTTGAGATAATGAAAAGAAAGATAGTGTAATAGCTATATGTGAACCATGCCTCAAACTAAATGCAGATCCATCTTACAATTATCTACAGCCATGCATGGTCCTATTCTCAATCATAACATATGTACTGTTAGTTCATGTAACTCACGCTTTAGATTTCTAATCGATGAGCCAATAAATTATATAGAAACCATTAGTAATTATCTGTTCTTCCCGTTTGTACTAATCCTCTTATTTACTGAACTGATGAAGGTGTTGCCGTTGGCTGTGGATGGCAAGCTATGGTAGCATACATCAACATTGGATGCTACTACTTCATCGGCGTACCCCTCGGTGTGCTACTCGGATTCAAGTTTGACTTTGGAATCAAGGTACGGTTGAATATTGACACTCCTCCACATTTTATATCTGATTCTGGTTCATCGGAGATTGCAAAATCACCGTCCATTCTTAGTTGACTTGTTAGTTGAGAGTTCTAGAGTCAACCGAAAAACGGTTATGAGTACTTGTCCGTAAACCATCTGCTGCAAGTGTGAAAACCGGATCTTGCATTGCAGGGATTATGGGGAGGCATGATTGGGGGCACTCTGATTCAAACACTTATTCTGATCTGGATCACATTCAGGACTGACTGGAACAAAGAGGTAAGCCACTGATCATCATCATGTTCCTCAAACCGCGATAACCTCTCTCTGGCAGATTATTCTCAAACCTCACATGCCAAGTCGCATCTAAGTTATGTGGCGATGCGCTCTTTTAGGGCCATCTAATACTCTACGCAAATGCATGCTTGTGTGGCCATTTTCAGTTGGTCTTCTCTGAACTTTGCATTAAAAAATCTGTTACTTATATGATATAATTTCACTTTTCTCTCTTTTTTTCATCTGAATATAGGTCGAGGAGGCAAGGAAAAGATTAGATAAGTGGGACGATACAAGGCAGCCTCTTCTCGCTAACAAGTAGTGATGATGTAAGGAGTGGATGAAGATGAATCCAGATGCATATGCTACTGCAAGTTGATCCAGTCTCCAATATTCTTCAGTGCCACCTGATTTGCCACTGCTAACTGCAATTATTGACCACTCAGTTCAGTAATTTACTAATGCTTGCAGTAGTAGTTTGAGGCCACCAGTTTCACGAGTCATTCTGTGTCAGAATTAGCAGACTGTTCGCCTCATCTAATGATACTAATTTGTGCCCACCTGTTGCAATGCTTTTGTTAATCCTTGGTCAATTAATAGAAACCTTTACTTCAAAAGAAAAAAAAATAGTAACCGCAAATATGGCAGGTGGCCGTACTGAATATTAGAGTGAAGCCACTCTGTTTGCTAAAACTGTTTACTCTATATGAGCTCTCATTGTCCTGCTTTCCAGGTTGGAATTAGAAACTCTGCAGGCTGCAGGAGGCAACAGCCAAAGAGACAAATGGACACTGGACCTTGTCCTGCCTCATCCTTTGGTTCATGAGAAGCCATGAGTTCAGCAGATCAATTCAACACAGATTCATCAATAGAAAAGAAGAGTTGTTTCAACGCTTCTCAACACCTGGACAAGTGGCATGCAGTGTTCTCCAAGTAGTAGAAAACATCTTGGCCGGCCTGATCAGCGTTCACCACTATGCGCATATGTTTTATGGACCTCGTGGCCGTGCTCTGCTTGTTGGAAATTCTTTTGTGCAAGGCTGGCTGTTCCAATGCGCTTTTGGAAACCAAAAAGCCAAAAGAGATTCAGGCCTGAGACGGCAGGGTTTGGATGATCAAAGCTGGCAATTGCACGTCTATAACGGCATGACTCCCACAGATAAACTGGAATTTGAAGCTGCAAGCAGAAGCGTTGACAAGGAGCAATGCAAAATCAGCGTATTTAAAATGTGATAAAGTGACCTAACCTAAGAGCGAAACATTTCGCCAGTGTGCTAACATAATTTTGGGATGCTACAATTTAGTAATTGATCATACTGGTCCCGGTTATCTTCAGTGACCTCACAAGAGTATTTTAGACAGGGGCGGTATGTTTATGTGGCGATGATGAGGGTCAGAAGCTGACCTTTTTGGCCTCTGGGCGAATGAATATGCGGAGGCAATAATTTCCAGGCGCGAAGTGAAACATCTAGTGCAGGCGTGCCTAGTACTGATGCCGTTGCATCGTCTGATGATCGCATTTGTCTATGGTCGCTCATCTCTCTTCCTCAGCATTGACTTGCTTCGAAAGGCAACCTTGACATGTGTGGATTAAACAACGGGACGTCTTTGAGGAGACGAGTTTGGAGAGGACCTCTTCGGTTGGTTGAGATTCTGATGCAGAGATGTAGTGGCATTCAGGGGAGTGCTCTGCTGCCTTAGGATTTCAGCCAATACGGAGCTGAAGCCGAGCTAAACTTTGCATTTCAGACCAACAACAGGAACTAATCTACGGGGATGACTTGCACGGAATTTCTCCCTTTTTTGCTTTGTTTTAGGTACGTTTTTGCTTTTCAAATCTCGTCGTGCTACTGTTTCAGACTTTACTCACACATGAAACCTAAATAAAAAACACAAAATTCTAGCGGTCAAAACGCTACGGGTGGTACTTGCACAGGTCCGGAGAGTTGATGCTTAAGGGTTACTAGAAATTCGGAACTCACCAGACCTTGCTTCTCTTCCAGACAAGAACGGAAGCACAAAATTCTCAGAGTACCGGAGAACAGCATTGAATTGAAAGCTCATGATCTGTTCTTTGTGCTTACAACATTGTGTTCTGGAAACACACACCCATCCATGAATTGAAGTTGGGTTTCGTCTCTTCACAGAGAGAAAAGAAAGAGCATGATGTGACTAAGGTCTGCTCCAGAAAATGACGTGATCATCGGGTGCCATCGTTTTCGGCGCTGTCATGACACATGGTCACCTTGAAAAATGAATATTCGAAGGAGAAAAATGAACTTAAATTACTTATAAACGTTGACACGGCCTGTCCAACTAATACTCTCTCATGAACACCAATAATTCCAAAAAAAATATAAGCTAGAGCCAGCCTGCGGGAGGCCTACACCACATTGCTCGCCTTCCTGCCTATATAACAGGCAGGCACGTCCCGGCAGCAGGCAGAGCCAGACCGCCACCTGCAACAAGCTACCAAAGCTTCCTCCTCTTCCTCCTCACCGTCACCACCCTCGCTACAGCCGTCGCGAAGACGAAGATGCTGCTGCTGAAGTCGACGACGCCGTTCGCGTACGCGAAGGTGGACAAGGTGGACGCCGAGGAGGCCCGGCGCCTCAAGGCGCAGTACCTGATCCACAAGGTGCTGGAGGAGTCGATGCCGGCGGCGCGGTCGAGGTTGTCGCGGCCGGCGGCGCTGGCGCGGGTGAAGGCGAGGATCGGCGTCCGGCTGAAGAAGCTCAGGCTCGCCGTGCGGGGCGTCAGGGTGCGCGCCTGCCGGACCGTGCAGAGGCACCTCAGGAGCCTGAGGCGGCTCCTCATGCAGGGATCAGGCGAGCCGGCAGCGTCTCCTTCCTGATGTCTTGCTTTTTCTTTTTCTGATAACAAGAGAGATCCTGGTATTTTTCGTTTCGGCTTTGGGTGTTCTTGGGTGGTGTGGATCAAAGCAATGGTTCAATAACATCTGAGCTTTGCCAAACTGAGGGATTAGGCTCTGGACGTGCTTATTAAAGCTTTAATTAGGTGGTGGAAGGAATCATCATATATATACAGATACATATTGTGTAATACTAGTAGCAGTCGAGAAAATGCTATTGTTGTTCAGGCTTGCATTTGTGCCGTCTGCTTTTCTTTTCTTTTCTTTTTCTTTTTCTTGAATCCTGCTCTGCTCGGTCTGCAGAAGTCAGAGATCTCTTCTCCTTTATTATGGTTTTGTAGATTTTGTAGTTTCTCTGTCATGATGGTGATCGTTTCAAATATAATCCAGCTTATTACTATGTCCTAGTGTCCCCATTTTCTTGATCCGCAGTGTTCATGTGTGCGTGCGCACGGTGTAGTTTAGTTTGCCTTATCTGTTCTGATTTGGAGCAGGATCGACATGGTCAGTCAAAATAGTGTAAAAACTCTCCTCTTTCATGCTATTTCCCCGGTACAATTCTGAGTCGTCAAGCAGATACTTGCTGATAAATTCTGCGTCATGAAATTCATAAGTAAGTCAGGAATGCACTTTGTATTTGGTTCCTCCTCCTCTGGAAGCAACATAAACAAATCGAGCAGCCAAAGAAGTGCACACTCACACCTGGCTTAACAAATACCTACTACTATACCCCAGTAATTGGATGGACGCATGTGGCAGGTCATGTGGGAACATGAAAAGAGAATGATCTGGTGTTCCTGGTAGATGCGGAAGTAGATTTGGGGTCGATTTCATCCTGATCAGTTTGACACCGAAGAAAGCTGATTACGTAGAAGGATCATCGGTTTGAAGCGAAGCAACTCGTGTTTCGTCCACGGACAACCACCAACAAAATGGCTGCATTCAACCACCAAGGAAAAGTGCAGACTGAACAAAATGCGCCAACCAAAAGTTTAAAGGCTGAATGAATGAAACGATTGACTTGAACAGGTTTTAATAAAAAATGCGTTTGAAGCGAGATTTTGTTTGTAAACTAAGCTTACTCGTGTCTCACTCTGTCAACGGCGTCTACCAGAAATGACGTTATATCAAATGCACAAGACTCTGAATTTCAACCGGGAAGTTCAGGCTTCGATTGGAACGTCTCGGTTTGAATGTCTTTTTAATTAAATATTGGTTCTATTGTTTGGAAGCGAAGCGGGGCCGGGTTGAACGCACCGTTGACGAATGGCATCGAGATGATGTCGAGCGAGCTCACGGGCCGGCCGTTCTGACGCATGCAGAAACGGCTGGCGGAACGGGGTGGCGTCAGAGGCGTCTTCATCCAGCGCTAAACAAGATGATTATCGCCGACCTAATCACAAGGTCAGGAGCTCAGCGATGTCGTGCCTAGATTGGTGGCCGTATCATCTATCAACTGAGGGAGCTTTCTTTAAACAACACTGTCCAAAGCCCCAAACTTGTGGTTCTCTGTTTTTGTTCAAAAAGATGAATTAGAAGCATATGTTTTGTTTTTTGTTTCGCTCAATTCAACAGTTATATACCTGGTCCAATACTAGTTTGATTCTCCTTAATAGTCATTAAAAAAAAATCAGATTCCGTTTAATCAGGTAAATAAAGTTCAACAAAAGCACGCGGGAAGAGGAAACTTCGGAGACGTGCAGCGTCACCTTTGGTCTGCTGCAGCCATTGATCAGAGATCTAACGACAACGGACTCCTCTCCGCGAACCCATCCCGGGCCCGGCACGAACCAAGATTTCCACAAACGCAACCGAGACCAACACACCGGCCCGTCCCGGCCCATATAATACGCGGACCTGTCCCCTGCTCGGCGTCGCGTCTCTATCTCCACGCATCGAGATCCCAAGCCCTCTCTCTCTATCTCTCTCTCCCCGCCACGCCCTAGGGTTTCGCCGCTGCCGCAGCCGACTCGCCGGGGACGCGTTGCAGCCGCAGATGAACGGACAGAACGGCCCGTCTCCGCCGCAGCAGGCCTCGTCCGGGGCACCGCCACCACCGCAGCAGCAGCAGGCGCCCCCACCGCCCTATTACCAGCAGCAGTATTACCAGCAGGGACCGCCACCGCCGATGTGGGGCCACCAGCCGCAGTACGCGCCGCCTCCGCAGCAGTACGCAACCCCGCCTCAGCAGTACGGCCCACCGCCACCGCAGCAGTATGCACCCCCACCTCAGCAGTACGCTCCTCCGCCTCAGCAGTACGCCGCACCGCCACACCAGTACGCGCCATCGCAGTACGGGACCGCGCCGGGAAGCAACGAGGTCAAGTCATTGTGGATCGGAGATCTCCAGCCATGGATGGATGAGAGCTACCTCTACAACGCCTTTCAGCCCGTGGCGCAGCAGGTGATGTTTCTAGTTCCATAATGGACTGGGTTTTTTACTTGATTTATTTTTGCTTGGCGCTCGTCTCTAGAAGCTGCTAGTTCCATAATAATAGTGAATCAGTGATACTCGTATTTAAGCTTTCTGTTCTAGTTTTGGATAGCTTAGCTTTTCTTGTTTAGGCCAGTGTTTTCGATACTTGTATTTACGCAGTTTATTTAGTATAATCCGTAAGTATACATGACAGTATATGGCTATAAGCTTTATTTTGCAAAATGCTAGCTGTGTTTTCTTGTTATTGATGTGTGTTTTACAATCTTATATCAACAAGATGACAATAAGATACAACTTTTTATTGTTGTGGCATACTTTGAAGTTTATACTTAAGTTATACCTCAAAATTGATAGTTGTGTTGCTGGTGGTTTATATCATTCTGATCTATTTACAATATATTGACTAATTTTGAAGGGTGTTTTGCTAATAATTTCATTGATCTACTGTGGTTTTATCTGGTGGGAATATAGTCAATTGTGTGCTTTGCCTTCTATAAAGTTGTCCCCTTCGTTTGGTACTAATGGGTTAAAGAAATTGCAGATTGCCTCCATTAAAATTATCCGCAACAAGCAGAGTCAGCTTTCTGAAGGTTATGGTTTTATTGAATTCCACACTCGAGCTGCTGCAGAGCATACTCTGATGACCTTCAATGGCCATATGATGCCTAATATTCATCAAGCTTATAAGTTAAACTGGGCTTCTTCAAGTGCTGGTGATAAACGCAGTAATGATGGTCCTGATCACACAATCTTTGTTGGTGATTTGGCTGCTGATGTTACCGACTATATGTTGGAAGAGACATTCAGAGCTCACTACCCTTCAGTTAGAGGAGCCAAAGTTGTTACTGACAGGGCCACTGGCCACTCCAAAGGATATGGTTTTGTGCGTTTCGGAGATATGACTGAGCAGACACGTGCTATGACTGAAATGAATGGGATGATGTTGTCTACAAGGCAAATGCGGATTGGAGCAGCTAACAAGAAGGATATGGGCGCTCAGCAGACATATGCAACTAATGGTATGTCCTTCAGAGTATTTCCTGTGGTTTTTCTAATTCCTTTTTCTGTTGTTTTTATTTGCTGTGTAGAATCCTGCAGATATGCATTATTTTGAATGCAGAACCAACGTCATATGCAGTTTCACTGTTCTTTCTGGATGATAGTGTTTTATAGCACATATTTTCTTTCTAGTCATATCCGCCTCAGCATAGTCGACATGTCTTCTGTTGCTGTAAAAGACATTTCCTTCCAGCTCTATCCTTTCTAAGATACGGATAATATAAAGAAAAGCAAGTAATAAACCACTAAACAAAATTCATGTTTCTCAAAGCAGGATGTCATGCCATCTGCATTTAGGGCCTGGAAATGTCTTCAGCTGTCTCCTGAACTCTGTGCCTCGTTCGGTCAGTGTTTAATTTTGTGAGAATTTGATTCTAAAATACATGAGGGGTCACTTAGATACTTCTCCTTTCCAGTGTTTTCAGTTCTATTTTGAAACTTCCTGTCCATTCGCCGGTACTTGTAGTCAATATATGCTTCTGAAGCATTCATTGTCATAAGTACTTTTTCATATCATTTTTGCATTCCTTATATCTGCACGTATCATCACCTGTAGATAGTTTACTCCACATTGTGCCATAATGGTGGTGTAGAAATAGTCTCTCCTTTTTTATTCAACTATCTATTCTGGTTTACTCTATGTTGTACCATGGGTGGTTGGGTGCAGATTCTCCACATTGTACAATATTTTTCTTTTTTGTTCAATTGAACTTATATTCCTTATATCCTCACTTGTAGTTTATGTGGTAAACTTCATTTGTACATTGCGCGAACCATTTTCTTTTATCCCTCACTAGTCTGCCCTGATCACACTTTCGAAGTTCTGCATATTTGCTATGTCTTCATATCATCTTTTCCATTCTGATTTTTAATTAAATAGTATTTATTTAATATTATCGTTATTGCAAGCCATTCGGCCATTAAAATTATACAAAATCATGACTTGTCCTTAAGTACTTAGGTGGCTTCGCATATGTTCATATATATTTCTGATGATTTGGGAATTGGAATGTGTGATCTTATGCCTCTGAGAACTAAGGAAGGTCTAATTATATTAACTAAACTGACTGCCATTCTATTCCCTGTGCCTGTGTTACTGGGCTAATTTCACTTAATTTTATGCAAGGCAATTCGACTTCATATATCATGTAAGCTCATGTTGAGGCTTAATATTGATAATCTATCCTCCTGTAAACCTGGCTTAAATTTCTTGCCACACTGATGGATGCAGTGAACTTGGTTCTGTAAAGCAAGGATGACATTATATTCTATAACCTGATTTCTTGATTTACTTCAAGTCGTTATTTATACCTGCATTGTTTTCTTGGTTATTAATAACTGCTCAGCCTTGTTTTGTTCTTCCATCCTGGTTTCCAGCGATGCCATAATATGTCTATTCATTCCCTTTAATGGTGTACATGTGTCTTGTCATTGCAGGAACATACCAGGGCTCTCAAGGAAGTTATTCAGAGAATGATCCAAATAATACAACAGTGAGTAAAACCTGTCTGTAAAAAGAGATTTAGGAGTTGCATTACCTTATCTTTCATTATTTTGCAATAGGTTTTTGTGGGTGGGTTAGATTCCAATGTAAATGAGGAGTATCTAAGGCAAGTTTTTACTCCATATGGAGAAATTGGCCATGTGAAGATTCCTCTAGGCAAACGTTGTGGGTTTGTCCAATTTACCAGCAGGTTCAGAAATTCTTAAAACTATTGGCTATTACATTGTCATTTGACTCGGTGTAAGCTGATCTTTGTTTCTGGTTTTCATCGCATGCTTTCAGGTCGTCTGCTGAGGAAGCTATCCGAGTGCTGAATGGGACTCAGATTGGTGGGCAGAACGTTCGACTTTCATGGGGTCGTAGTCCCCAAAACAAACAGGTACTGTGTGAAGAAGAATTTGTCAGCTGTTTCTTGCTCCCTGCCTATACACTAATAAGCCATAGACTATCCTTCAGGCCCCACAGCAGGATGCCAGCAACCAGATTAATGGCAGCTACTACGGATACCAACAGGGTTATGAAGGTTATGGCTATGGTGCACCCAATGCTCAAGATCCAAGCCTGCAAAGCTACTATGGATACACTGGTTCTGGCAACTACGAGCAGCAGCAGCAGCAGCCACCACCAACACACGAGCAGCAGCAGCAGCCACCACCACAGGAGGAGCAGCAGCAGCAGCCACCACAGCAGCCCGTGCGGCAGGTGTGATTCCAATAAAGTGTTCCCTCCTTTCTCAAAATCAACTAAGTTATTTTGATATGATCTGAAAAATAAACACGGATCTGAATGCCTCGTAACCATTGGAAATATTCTGGAATCTGATGTTATTAGTGATCGTATTTGTTGTATATGGGCACGAGCTTTCTATTTGGATGCTTAATAACTTAGTTACCTTTTATCCTGCAGTGACGGCCGATGAGACAAATGGCTGCTTTCCCAAGATCGAGGTGCTATCAGATTAGAGAGAGTAGAGCACTGAATGGCATAAAAGACTCGAGTCGTGATGCTTTTTGCACTCGTAGGCTTTTAGACTTTGCATGAGCTGTAAGGCCTGAACCCAGTAGCTGCACGAGCGTGGCTCTAATATTTTAGAAACAACTATTACTTTGATGGCCCTCTTGATGTTATGTCTTTTAAGATGATGTTTGCTGAAGTCATGCGTTTATTTAAGGTCAACCTATGTTTGGGTCGACCGTTTCATTTTCTATTAGAGTTTTTTTTTGGGTATTGGGCTACTAAATATTAAACAAATTCAAGAAATGAGAGAATTCAAAATAGCTACCAGAAAGACTAATCCAATCCATACTGATGCTCGCGTTCTTTTGATATTGCTAGCCGGTGCGGATCATGTGCGGCATAAGTAATGAGAATTTAAAGGTACCCCTAGACTCTTGCAGGTACTACCTTCGTGCAATTGTAGACTCATATAAATTTAGAAATAGGCTACATCCAATTCAAATAACCTCTATCCAAGCATTTAAATATTTCAAGAAATGTTAAGTGACTTGCTAAGTTTAACTAACAATGTTCAAAAATAAATTATTCCAAGTCACATTATAAACCTATAAATGTATAAAATTTATGCTACTTCCTCCGTTCTAAAATAATTGGCATTTTAGCCCTCTTCATTTTTTCTAAAATATAATTGACATTCTCACTTCTCGATGCACCATTCTCTCTTCTTAATACACCTCTATCTTTTTACTCTTGTTTTTTATGCACCTACCTTTTATACTTCGTGCTAAATAAATTAGGCCGAGGGAGTATTAGTCAAAGTTAAAATTGTTTGACTTTGAGCAAATCAATAAATGTTTGCTTCCACTGCTTTCAAATTGTTATCACCATCTTATTTTAATTTTCTAATGATAAAATATATTATAAAAGTTTCTAAATAACACTGGTAACTTAAGATGTCAATGACAACAACAATTAAAGAACAAAGTCTATGATACTGGCACAAAAAATATTTTGGACACATGAGCTGGGAAGTTAAAATTACAAGGGTGTATATTTTTTTTATTACATTTATTATTTTGGACACATGAGAAGTCTATAGCGCATTGGAAGTTATAAACGCACTTCTATGATACCGGCACCCTGATATGAACACAAACACCACAAAAGTACAATTGCAACTTCAAGTTAGATTGCCCCAAATCATCCCAAAAAACAGTTATAACTTTAATCTTAGTACAACACTTCACTAGATTGACATTGGGACACTAGATTGCAAGCAAGCAATAGTGATAACCATTCT
Source organism: Eleusine indica (assembly GCA_030378355.1). NCBI lineage: Eukaryota > Viridiplantae > Streptophyta > Magnoliopsida > Poales > Poaceae > Eleusine > Eleusine indica. Next base: position 37,577,260 of record CM059500.1, read on the forward strand.
AAGTTCAAAATTCTTAGTTTCAAGTTCACAAAATCCTACTAAATCTTTTTAATACGTTCTTGTCAACATGGCAACCTCACGCTGATTTTTCTATCCCTGTATATAACTGGAATAATATCTCATATTAAGTCACAGAACATCAGCAAACAATGCCACTGCGATCAAAATTTCCACCACCTCCTGCGTGGAGACGGTACCAAGCTAGGCAAAACCCATCACGAGCAACCTGAGCCATCATTTTCCAAAGTTAACTGTGCATTTTACTCAAGAGCTTCAGGGCCAATTCCTCTTGCTGAGCAAGAACGTCACCATCCTTCACATCAACTTCATCTTCATCATCACTATCAAAGTACTTTTTTGCCTTCTTGGTCGCATTATAACCTCTGTCTGATTCTGAGCCGCTATCCTCCTCTGACCCAGCTTCTGCCTCCTCCTGCCTCTTGCGCTTCAACTTCAGCTTCTTTTGCAGCTTCTTCTCACGCAAGCTCTTCTTGTGCTCGAGCTTGTCCTCCTTGTCATGCTTTTGCATTTCTTTATACAACTCGGCATACCGCTGGGAAACTAGCAATTGAAACAGAAAAGGAACATGAGCTGGAAAGTTAAAATTACAAACTTTAGGCAATATTGAAATAGAAAACCAACAGACCTTTATCCTTGTCAACCACAGCTTCCAAAGCTACTTCTTCAGCTACAGATGCGAGAGGAGGGATGATGTTGCCCTCATCATCATATTTGACCCTTGTTCCAACAGGCCTGTGCACATTTATCTTCAGCTTTTTCTTTTTTGAAGGCCTTCCAAGTCTAAAAAGGACAAGTGGTCAGTATAATATTTGCAGGAAAGTACCTGGACTATATATTAGTAGCCTTAAAATGAAAACCAGAAGGTTAAAAGACATACACGGTGAGTTGCTCTGGTTCCATAGTTGTATCTGTGAGAGGCTCCTTCAGACGAAGGATACCATCAAGTTCATCATCTGCATCAGTATCTGTAGCATGTTTCTTGGGACGAAGAATATCGTCGCCATCGTCCATAATGGAATCACTGTTTGACTGCGGATTAATTTCAACAACTTTAGGTTTGGAATTTGATTTCATCTGTTTAATATCGATAAGCTCCATATCCTTCTTGGACACATTTTTCTTGTGGCTAACAAAGCGGATTTTGGGGGTAACAGGTAGACCGAGTGACGCAGCATATGCAGCAAACTTCTCTGCAGGGAACCTGCTCAGGTCGAACACCTCTTTGTCTTTGTGGAGGTACACTGACTTGAGATAAGTAATAAATGCTCTTTTACCCAACTGTTGCAGATTTGGACGTTTAACGAGCACCGAGGCAATATTCTGCGATATCTGTTCCAGTTGTTCCGCCTTTGGCTACATCCAAGGAATTTTGATAGTAAGTAATAACAAATAAAACAATAGATGAAGTAACTCCTCTCTTCTCTGTATGCACTATATAAGCAATTCTATGGTACAAAACAACAATCATTATTTGTTCTCACCAACAACAAAAAGTCACTATACAAGCTTGTCTACCAGTGTGCTGGCATAGCTCAATCATGATTAAAAGCACTAAAACAGAAAATCTTACTGCTAACCTTTCGAATATGTATTGGTATTTTACTTTCCGTCGCATTCAATTTTTCAAGCATTCTCTCTTCTTCAGGGCAAAGAAATATAAGAGCTTTTCCTTTTTTATTGTAACGAGCTGTACGACCAACCCTATGGATGTAAGTCTCAATGCTTTCTGGGCAGTCAACCTGAAAATACAATAAACAGGTTATATCAAGAGAAATTCAAGAAACATAGCAGTGCTAAAATGACATACCTGAACCACCCAGTCCACATTCTTGATATCCAATCCTCTGGAGCTTATATCAGTTGAGAACAGAACTGAAGTACTTCCATTGAAATCTGCAACTATGGCCTGCTGGACATGATGGTGCATCCGTCCATGCATACATTTCAGAGGAATACCAGGGCGAAGTTTCTTGAAAACTTCAAAAACAAATTTGACCTGCAAAAGTCCGCTAGATGAAATAACAAAATTCACTCGCGACACAGATCCATGTCACACATACTCTTGGAGAAATTAAATAATTACCTGCTTGACACTAGATAAGAAGACAATCGTTTTTGAATTTAGATGCCTTTTAATGAAGCTCCAGAGCATGTTTAGCTTTTGCTCAAGAGGCACAATCATAGCGTACTGCTCAAGAGTATCTGGGGTAGCTGTTCTAGCCTCCTCGTGCACACTTATGTACTGAGGATCTTTCAGGCTAACCCTTGAAAGGTCCTTAACTGACTTTGTTTGTGTAGCAGAGAATAGTAAAGTTTGTCTGGCTTTGGGGATCTGTGAAAGGATGGCATCAACCTGACTTCTAAAGCCATGATCAAGAATTTGATCTGCCTCATCGAGCACCAATATCTGTTTCCAATAGATAAATGAAAGGAGAATTTTAGATTGTCTAAATCTCAACGGCGGACATTCATTAAAATTGTAGAACAAGATATCTGTTACTTATGACCTGGAGGTTAGAACAATCGAAATTAGGAGTCTCGTTGAAGTGCTGGACTAACCGCCCAGGCGTGCACACTATGATATTCAGGTAGTTCATGCGAGTCTTCTCTTCCTCGATACCCTTGCGCTTGCCGACAATAGCACCAGCACTAAAGGTATGAGCCTTTCCCACGTTCCTGAACACTTCAAAAATCTGTCCAGCCAAATCGGTTGTGGGGGAAAGAATGATACCACCCACACCATCCTCTGGACCCCATCTCTCCCTGTACAGCTTCTCTAGAACCTACCAAACGGAGATTGTGTTAAGGTCACGGAGAAATATGATGAGCTAAACAACCAAGATGTAAGGAACTAAGGAACAACAATTTCCAGGGCACAATCAAGATAGCTAAAGAAAATTCAAAACAGGAATGAACTCGCGAAGCATGTGCATGATTAAAAAAACGAAAGTCTGGTCACAATTCATAGTGCGAGAAAGTAGAAACGTTGTTACTGCTTCCCCAACACGCGAACATTGGTGATTAAATTAATTAGCAGCGAGAGCTCTACCGGGATAACGAAGGCGAGGGTCTTGCCGGAGCCGGTCTTCGCTGCGCCGAGAACGTCGCGGCCGCAGAGCGCGTGAGGAATGGCGGCGCGCTGGATGTCACTCATCTCCTTGTACCCGGCCTTCCGCAGCCCGTCCTTGGTCTTCTGCGACAGCGGAAGCTCGTCGAACAGCGTGCACGCGCCATATGCCGGGTGCTCCCCTGCCGGCAGAGGGACCGGCCGTGGTCCAGCGGATTTCGAGGGGAGCGGTGGCATGGTGCCTGGGAGGGGCTTGCCGGCGTCGATCCATTCGTCGAGGAGGCGGATCTCGTCGGCCTCCCGGAGTCGGCTCTGCTTTGCCGCGATGCGGCGCTGCGGGCGGCCCATGGCGCTAGGGTTTAGGGTCCCGGTGACAAGGGTCGGAAGGTTCTAGAAGGCGCCGCTGCGCCGGTGCTAGGATTTTAAGGAGAATTTTGCTATTATAACACTGGATAGGATGGAGTTCTCTCTTATATCAATCTTATGAGAAGTAGATTTGTATGAGAACTTGACCAGAGATAGATGAGGATTAGTTTAGTACTTAACTCCTTCACTAATCTCATATTAGCACTTTCTTTAAATTAACTCTCCTCCACTAATCAGTCGAGTCGACCCCCCTGCTACGCGCGATCGATCCCGCCCTGCCGTCGCCCTGGTGCTAGGACCGACTCGTGCTCGCCCTTGCGTGATCGCTTGGATGTCATCCGCTCGGCGCGATCTTGCTGCCGTGCCTGGACGAGGCCCGTTCGACGCGACCCTGTGCGAGGGCGGCTAGGCCGACGGGGGTGTGTTGCGTACCGGCAAGCTTAGGCAGTGCTCTCTAGCTTCCATCAGCTTCTAGTCTTCTTTAGGAGTCCAAGGGCCCTTTTTAAGGCCATGTTCATCACAGAAGGGGAGTGGTTTCACACCCTGCGCGTCCGCCAGGGTCTACCTGCAAGCCGAAATCGATGATGAAAGACCTATATGTTTAATTTGCCATTTCAGAGAACATCTGATATTTTTTTTTTGTGAGAAGAACATCTGATAATCAACGATACTGATGATGAAAGCACCTATATGTTGCAGAGAAAAATTAACTATACATTGACCAGCACACTGCACACATGCACACATCCAAATTAAATTGCTTCCTATACGTACTCCATGAGATATATTAACTCACTTCACTCACACAATTGAAGCAAGCAATCAAGTGCAGCCAGATTAATTATCAATATCATCATCACAGATTCATATAGTACTTAACTGCAGGCTAAGACGATCGCACGTACGAGGCCAGGGGCGAGCTGCAGGGGCGGGGGCAAGCGCGAGTACGCCCCAGCACCAGGGCGGCAGCAGGGCGGGAGCGAACACGCAAGGGCGAGCGCGAGTCGGTCCCAGCACCAGGGCGAGATCGATCGCGCATAGCAGGTCAGGGGCGATCGGCTCGGCTGGGTTAATTTAAAGAAAGTGCTAGGATGAGATTAGTGGAAGGGATTAAGTGTTAAATTAATCCTTATTTATCTCTAACCATCAATTTAAAATCCTGTGATATTGAATGAAGTTCTCATATAAATTTAGTTCTCATAGGATATGTTTCCTTATAAGAGTGGGCTTCGCCTTTTTACCATTGAACAATTTTATTCACCTTTTCTTTACTATTGGTTAGTATTTCATCATTATAACCTTTATTTAGAGACATAAAAAGACAGGACTACCCCCGACCTCACATATACATAATAGAGGCTATTTTTTCACAAATACGCATATTGAAAACCCAAAAAAACATTAGAAAATTTAAAAATGATAGGAGCAACAAATGACAATATTAAGCAGCACACGTTCAAAGGAAACGATATTCCTATATTAGACTAGCACATACAATAATTATGTCTTACAAGCATTAAAACTTAAGAACAATAGAGAAGACATGATATAAATATTTATATGTCTTCTCATATAAGTTTATAAAATACATGACTATTCATGAAAGACATCAGTCAAGCTCTTTTCATCTTTTTTGAAGTAATCTTCCTAGCTGCACGTTTTGGACTTGCTTGTTTTGTAAGAGTTGAAGTAGACATGAAGACCGGCAATGTTTCACTGTCATGGCTTGGCACTATAACACTAGAAGCAAGTTCACTTATGTTGGCAGCCACAGTTGGTGTGGAAACTTTATTAGGGAACCAACCTTTGGTAGTATTTTTTCTTGGTTTTTTTTTCCTGCAAGGCAAAACAAATCAAATATATAGTACAACAGGTGCAGTACAACACGTAAAAAACAAGTAGGAAGTGTATATATTGAAAAACTTGCCTTTTTTTGGTGCCATTCAAATGGCACTTGGTGCTGCTTTGCCTATGGCCTTTCAAATCACATTTGGGGCAGGTGATAGGACCTTTAATCTTTTTCTTTGCTTTCTCAGTTTCTTAACTAGGCTTCTTACCACCACTACCACCTTCAAGGTAACTTTTGAACCTTTTCTTTCTTTGTCGGCCAACAATCCTCTTTTCAAGTGGGACACCCAAATCAGTAGGAATGTCCACCTTTGGCCATTGTGTCCTATTGGGAAGGGGCTCTACCAATCTCTTGTAAGCATTTTTGAACATTTCACCAGAGTAGTAGTGAAGAACAAAGTCCTCCATCCTAACATCTCTAAATGGTTGTGTTGTTATTACACATAAAGCACGTGGACATGGCTTACCAGTATGTTGCCATTCCTCACATGAGCACTCATGGTTGTATGCCTTAACAACATGACGAATAAGATAATTAGTATTATCTCGTACCTCTGCAGCATAGTGATCACCTTGCACAACTGACAAATGTTGCAACCCTCTAGTTCTGGCCCTCAAAATGTGTAAGACAGCAGGTAGGATATTCCCAGTGAGCCTCTCTCCGATCCTTCTCCTCTTGAAAAACAACACAATAATCATTTTCCTCATCTTGTCAGCAATATCACAAACTGGTAGGTCCTTGATATTTGTAATTTAATTATTGAAACTCTCAGCTATGTTGTTGATGACATAGTCACATTTGATGGCTGGGTTGAATTTGCATCTTGACCACTTCAGGTTATGGTGTTGCTCAAACCATAAGGACACTTTCGAATCACTCAAAATGGTAGACATAAGATGCTCATGACTTCCCTCTTGTATGCTCTTGCAGGAGGATATAGAAGTTCTTCACATGTAAAGCTTTTAGGATTTTTGACATAATTCTTCACTAGATGAACAAAGCATTCTCTATGTTCAATATTTGGAAAAACAGTCTTAATTGTACTAATCAAGGCTTTATTAGCATCTGTGCAAATGGCAAGTGGAGAGAGGTCACCTATAACCTTATGCAGTTGAGACATGAACCATGCCCAATTTACTTCCGTTTCACCATCAAAGAAACAGAAAGCAATTGGATACATCCAATTGTGACCATCTACACCTATAGTTGAGGCTAAATGACTGTTCCATTTACCATTAAGTGTTGTAGAATTAATGCTAAGGTATGGTCTACATCCATCCATGAAGCCTTCAACCTCAATTGTTTCAAGATCCATTTACCGTTCCATTTACTAAAATAGATGTGGCCATGAACTATCTCCGTCTTAATCTCAACAACACTGTTTGACATCTTTTTGAAGATCTCGGCCCTCCAACTATATAGCTCTTTGAAGCTCTCTTCCCAGACGTCGTACAATTGTTTCAAACCCCTTTGTTGACCCCTATAGACTGTGTCATATCCACTAATACATCCATGATCATCTTGCAACTGGTTCTGCAGCTCTTTAGCACTCATATTAGACTTCTTCGGAAGATTAGGAAGAGCCTTGGTAGCAACCCATGGAGTGGTAGGTGTAGTAGTCCTTCTTCTACTGCTTGATGTACAAGTATGCAAATCATTCATTATAATGACCTGCACCAAATAACAAAGTCAATACTTGTACAAGTGATATCATTTGACAACTACATATACTTATTAATATCATGCAAACATTTGATAGACGTCAATACCTGCACAACTTTTCCACCCAAGCAAGGTGCTCGTGCATGTATCCTCCAAGGACAGTCCCCACCTTGGCAAAATCCTCTATATCTATCTGGATCAGTTGCCTCAATGCCCAATTCAAACTCTTTGTTAATAGCATATTATCTCATAGCCAATCTAAATTTCTTCATAGAGGGGTACTTGATGCCAACCCTCATTATAGGGTTGTCCGAGTCATAATCTAAGTTGTGCTCACCAGGAATAGAATCATCAACCGGAATGGTTGCACCATCACTATCAATCATGTTTGAAAGTTCAGAACCAGAAGCATAAGCTCTTGCATTAGCTGCATCCTCTCTTGATTTTTCTGCTCTTTCATCCTCATCTCTCAACCCCAAAAGCTCATATATTTGTTGTTCACTAGGCATTTGTAATTGCCCCTCTTCATCATGGATTTCATCAATTTTCAGCATATCCCAATCAATACCAGATGTTGGTTCAATCACAACTAATGGAAGCCTAATAAATGAAAACATACTTTGTTACTAACATTTCACCAATTTTGGATTGCAACACGAAATACATATAAATACATCACTGTGAAAAACGTACTTTGGTTCTATAATAATGTAAATCCCTGTAGTTCATGCCATCTATCTCACCATTTGTACCTCCTGCATTTTACACAAACTCATAAACAATATACAAATTAAGGAGCAATATCATCCAAGGGAGATAAGACAATTCTCACCAACAGTTAGAGGGAACATAGGAATGGGAGGGGTGCTGGAGAGGCGCTCGCGAGGCTCGCCGGCCTAGTCCTCTGCAGCCGCCGCGGCTTGAGCCTCTGCTGCTGCCATGCAGCTAGGGTTAGGGCGCACCTGGGCGCGCGTGCTGCGAGGGGCAGGGAGAGGTGCTGGAGAGGCAAGGGCCGGGGAGGGGCGACGAGGGGCTGGGAGGGGCGCGCGCGTCACCGACGATGACCTCGACCGACGGTCGCCTTGCCAGGAGCCCAGCGGCGGCCTCTGTTGAAAACGATCGAGAAAGAACTCGGCCGGCTTGGTGGAGAATAAGTGAGGAACGAGGGTAATTTCAACATTTCATGTGCTTTTTACAGTCAGTATATGTAAATTGTAATAAGATGTTAACCAATGGTAAAGGAAAGGTGAATAAAACTGTTCAATGGTAAAAGGGCGAAGCCCACTCTTGTAATGCTATAAGAGAGAAGCCCATCCTATCCAATGCTATAATAGCAAAATTCTCGGTTTTAAGCGAGGCGGCGTCGAAGCAAAGGAGATAAAAGAGAGGTTTGGTTTGAGGATGCAAAGTGAATTTTGTTTTATGTGTGTCACTTGCCTGAACACAGCTGTGGTGTAAGATTCATTGGTTATTTCAGCAATATGCGTGAAACGAGCGTATATGATCTTTTGTGAACACAATAATAAGGTGTGTTATGTCTAAATGTACGGTTTTTATTTTTTCAGAATAATATTTAATTTTTTGAAAAACTAAAAGTTTTGTCTTAATATCATGAATAGAAAATCAGAGGTATTGTTGTTTGTTGAAAACAAAAATATTGCTATCCGGCTTCTGATTTTAGAAAATTTTAGAGAAAAAAAATTGTACGGTGGGTGAATTTAAATGTGCTGTATAGTGTCTGAATGATATGTTAAACCCAAATCCGTACATTATCTCATTGTCAGTACCATACTACAACTTTAGGGATTTATCAAAAAGTTAAAATATAGCCATTCAATTAAAAGACAAAGCATACAAAAAATTAAAAATACACATGCGCACCCTAAACTAGTACATACCCTCGCCTGAAATAAGAACAGAAACAAAACTTCACACTAGAGGGTAAAAGAGAATCCCTGTTCTTTGCACATACTTGTGGTCATCTATTCTAGATTGGTTTTGAGCATGTTTTGTTCATTTACTTGGGCTCATGTTTTCACCTAAAATACTATCCAAGTTAATCGGAACATCTATGAAGTTGCTCAAAATTGGAATCATGTTTATTTACAAATATTGTTTGATGTTCACGACTGTTTACCTATGATGGTATTCAAGTTATATGAGCTCTCTCTATACGCATAAGCTTTTGTGTAAAAAAGAAAAAACCATTCTCATTGTCATATATGTACGACTAGGCTGAAAAAATAAAATTATCAAATATGATAAGATATGTAACTAAAATTACATATAACCAGAAAAATGAGGGCTTAGTATAGGCCAAAGCCGGTCAACCTGAGAGGCCATTAGAGCTTCTCTTCAAGATGATGAATTTTTACTGGACCAGGTGCTGTGCAGTAGACATCTTGCCTACTTATGAACCAGACACATCTCCACCACCATGAAATTGTGAAATTCCCATGCTTTTAGAGTAGTTTTTTTTCTTAGGAAAAAAAAGCAATTGCAACACTTTAAAGCAAAAAAGAACCGTTCTTGTAGCAATATGTTGATAGGGAGACACTGACTAACAGTTCAATGAGTTGAGATTTTGCTGAAATCACTGGTTAATACCTTCCCGGGACGATGTACCAATTTCGTTCTCTCTCGGTTCCTTCGGCGAAGAGACGTATTTCATTTCGGTTCAAATTATACGTATTGCCGTTCTGTAAACGCTGTGCGGACCACCCATCGCTTGCAGTTTACGACAAAGCAAAGCTCGCTGTCTCTGCTCTCCCAAGATATTTGCCGACTCCCCCATTGAATACGCTTTCTTTTGTGCACATGGGGGCCGCACATGCGGACCCAACTTGATGCAAATTGCGCCCAATCACGTGCCGCCGTCGCGCGCTATTTAACGGCGGACGACACTGACCGATTATGCTAAGAACAAAAGGGCGCCAAATTAAAGATTCCTGCTTTTCTCATCAGGTCGGCTCGCTCGCCATGGATTATTCAATGGAGGCAGAGGAGGTGCACGCCGGGTTCCACCCGTGGCAGTGGCAGTGGCGCCTCTTCGCGCTCCTCTCGTCGCGCACCTTGTCTCCGCGCCGCCAGGCCAACCACGTCAGGTGGGAGGAGACCGCCGCCGCGCACCTCTTCTCTGCCAACATCCCCGGTAACTCACTGAAACTGAACCTTCTGTGCTTGCCGCTTTCAGCTCGTTCAGCAGCAAGCGAGCGAGCTGTGTCTGTCTGAATTTTGGCTCTGTTCCATGGCGTTGATTAATCGTCGTTGATTGTGTCAGGCGTGAGGAAGGAGGAGATCAGGGTGGAGGTGGAGGACGCGAGGTACCTCGTCATCCGCACCGAGCTGGACCTGGACGCCGACGCCGACGCGTGGGAAGAAGACCGGACTAGGAGGAGGTTCGAGAGGAAGTTCCGGCTGCCGGGCATGGTGGACGCTGACGGCATCTCCGCGGAGTACACCCACGGCGTGCTGACGGTGACGGTCCCGCGGATGCACACCCGCCTCCGCCCCGCCGCCGTCGGCCTCATCGGTGCCAACCCGGCGCGCGACTCGGCGGCGCCGGCGGCCTGATTTCACTTGCGCTTAATTACTTCTCGACAAAAGATTGTTAATTGGTTTTCTGAACTAGTATATTAGGAAATCAAATCGATGGATGATGTAACATTTGAAATTTCCTCAGCCGTCCTGTCGTTGGAAAGAGTGGTACTATCACGTGATGTGGTATTATATATTATCACGTTAATCCCCGGGCCAAGGATTGGCCTGATGAGATGAACAGGATAAGAGCATTAGTATTGTGTTACGAAATGGAAACGCCCTGTGGTTGTGATTGGTTGCACAGCGGATATTGCTGAATGCTCAAGCTTTTGATTGCGAGCTTTGACCGGCGACGATGGCGACGCTGGTGGGTGGATAGCGCGGCGCCGTCAGACCTGCTTTTCGCCGCGATGGCCTCTCGTCCCGAGGTCGGTGAGCGCGCACAGGTGCCTGACTTGTGCCCTGTTTGGGACGGATTATACCCAGCTTCCATCCAATTTAAGCCCCCAACGACGCCGAACGGGCCGATTCGGCAGCCGCTTCGCACGCAATCGATTCCTTCCGGCGCGGCCTTTTGCCTACAAACAGGGCACAAGGGGCTGGATACTGCAGAACGCCGCCGATTTCTGATGGAGAAGGAGCACGAGCGATCGTCGTCCGTCCGCCCGCCCGCCCCCAACCAAGCTCCGTCGCCCCCAGCTGACCCCCGCCATCCCCAGCCGAGCTCCGACGACCTCCGCCGCGACACTGCCCCCACTCGACCTCTGACGTAACGCCGCTCCCAGCCGAGAACAGTGGTGGACCCAGGATAATTTTTTTGGTAGTCATATGGTCTAAAACAATCTTTAGTAGATATATAGTAGAAAAATAATGTTAAATAGTATGCTATAATATATGCTATAGTGTCTAAATACCTTGATTACCGAAAATCTGGGGTAGTCCTAGGCCTATAAGGACTACCCTTTGGGTCCGCCCATGGCCGAGAACCGTCACGCCAGCTGCCCTCAGTCGAGATCCGCCGCAGCCCTGCCCCCAGGTGAGCTCCGCCACGCTATCGTGAGAATCGATTCTAAGGACACTGCCAAACAGCTAGCTCCTCCTCTACACAATTATGTGAAAATGGACATCAACAGAAATCGTGATTCTTCTCTACGCGCTTCTTCTGCTAGCTGTCTCAAACGAAGCCTTGGGCTAGGCAGGAACTGCGTTGCAAGCGGGTGTGATTTGGCAGGGCCGCGTCGTGTTTGTTCGTCCAGTCCAGTCAGCCCACTCGACGTCGTCTAAGATCGAGTTCGTCTGTGGAATACTACGTCGTTCCAGCCCGTGGGCCGTAAGACAATTTTTCGTTTGAAGTATTGCTATCCAAAAAAGATCGTGGCCCGTGGGTTGGCCCAAAGCACGTAAAAAAAAAGCTCGGCATGAGTCCGGCATGAGGCCGTGGGCCGTGTTTGGACCGTCGCTCAAGCGCATGGGTTAGCACGGCTCGGTCCGTTTAGTAAGAGGTTTGATAGGATACTAATTTAGTATTAATAGAATTATAGTTTGTATAAAAAACAAACACATTGACTAGCTCAAGTGGTAAGTTATTTCTCTCTCAACCCTAAGGTCTTAGTTTCAAATCCCACATACTCTATATTGTAGCAATTTTTTTCTATTATTCTCATTAGTGGGTCACACATTTCATTCATGCTAGCAGATCTAATGGGTCGGCCCGATTAGGAATTTCTTCAATTTTCAAGTGCCCTCACTTAACACTCAAGTAAACACTGTACTTAAAACATGAAGAAAACTCTTAAACATTCCTTTTCAAATAGTGGCTCTTTATGGCCTTATAGTTTTAGCAAATGTCAAATGAAGAATCGAGCAAATAAGAACCAAATGAGTATGTATGAGCCTTAGTATATGAACCGTGCGAGTAGATTTAACCTTGGAGTTCATAAGAGCTTGCTCAATGGGCATGGAGCACAATCCTTTCCTTTGGTCATACTTATGGAGATGTATTCTCGTATTGATCATGAGGTATAAATATCTCCAAGTGAGATAAGCCTCATTTATGATTCCTATATGATACATGCAACAAGTATTTTACATATGCAATGAAGGTAAACATGCCATGTGAATGTAAGCAATATTAAACAAGACATAAAGAAAACCTAACAATGTCAAGTTTAAACCCCTCTCAAGCTAACTCACTATAAACCATACCATTGTCTTGAGAGAAGTCGAACCACCATCTGAAGCACTCCTCCTTGCTTATAGCTATCTTGAGTGGGTTAGACATCGACTAATTTTTATGTGTTTTTCTTTTAGTTATAAACACATGCATGGATGTAAAATATACTAGTAACAAAGGAGTCCTAATTACCATGCAATACAAGAAAAGAAAAAACACACTTCAACTACCAAGAACAGACACAAATACCTCCCTCATGAGGAGGACAGAGATGCCATTACCAAAGCATGTCAGCAGGCGGAAGTGGTGGCCATGGAAATATTTGCTAGAAACGGATGGCTGGCTCTTCATCGAATCAATTCTTAGTTTATTTTGTTGGTCGGGCTGTATGCATGAACAATGCAAAAAGCCGGAACTTGTTTCGATTATCTAAAAATGAGTAGATATGTCGTTGAGGTCCATGTCCCTTGTGATGGACTTCACTTGATCTTCACGTAAGCTCCCGGTCCACGACCACCACCATCATCTAGGTCTTGTTCTTAGGCACCCACTTATACTTCGCTGACCTCTCAAGATCAATAATGCACTTAGGAACCCATATGCTTTTGACCTTTCTTTTCTTGTTTGGTGGTCCGAAAGCCTTTGTTATCACCTTGCCGCCCTTGTCCCTAAAAAGCTTGAAGTGGACATTCTCATAGATTAAGTTAGGATTAGGTAAAACAATGGAACTTCTCACCATAGGACAATTCTTGAGTAGGGGCTTGACCCAAGCGGGAATGGAGTCACTCATCCAATGATGTCGATGGCGGCGGCGAGTAGGGGCTTGACCCAAGCGGGAATGGAGTCACTCGTCCAATGATGTCGATGGCGGCGGCGAGTAGATCCGCCTCTCCCCGGCCCCTCGTTATCACCATAGAACTTCTCACCATAGATCCATGTGGCCATCCTTGCAACACCTCTCGTAATAGTAATCGTCGGCGAGTAGGGGCTTGACCCAAGCGGGAATGGAGTCACTCGTCCAATGATGTCGATGGCGGCGGGATATGAGCCAAGACCACGGTGGGAGACATTGTTCACAAGATTTCTCCCAAGGATCTCCTTGTGGATGGCTCTACCACGTGTAAGCCTCTCGAAGCCGTCCAGCACCATCTTCATCTCTTCCTTGAGCTTGTGATATTCCTTTAAAACAAATGGCTCAATAGAATAAACCTCATCCGAGGTGGTTAGTTTATCACACATAGTAGACACATCGCTCTTTGATGAACTAGAGGAGGGAGAGGCAAGGTTCTCAACATTGATGGTCTCAAAAGTAAGTTCAAGGGCCTTGTATTTCTCACGTAGCTCTACATGATCCCCCTTGAGTTTGTCATAACTTCTGTTTAGGGCCTCATGAGATGTGACAAGGTCCTTGAGCTCATTCTCAAGCTCACCAATACGGTCCTTAGCCAATTTACACTCTTTTCTTACCATTTCCAATATTTTGGACTTCTTGATGGTGATGTCACGAGCTTGGTCAAGCATGTTCCAAAGCTCGGCGTAGGAGAGTTTCTCATCATCGCTGTCGTCGCTGCTCTCCTCCTCACTTTCCCCAAAGTGGCTAGAAGCCATGAGGCACGTGGGGGGTGGAGGAAGGCTCGAGGCAGAGTGGTCTTGATCATGGCTAGACCAGCCACTTCTTCATCATCGCTTGAGGAAGAGGATGTTTCAGAGTTGTCACTTGTCCACTCTCCAACGAGTCTTTCGTGAGAACTTCTTCTTGAAATCTTTGGCTTTGCCTTTGCCTTTGCTCTTGTCATTGTTGAAGTATCTCTTTATTTTTTGCTTGTCTTGGGGCTTGAATACTTCTTTCTTCGGCTTGGGGCAATCACGAACAAAGTGGTTCTTGGAGCCACAATTGAAGCACTTTCTCTTGAACTTAGAGACAAACTTGTTCTTGAAAGTTCTCATCTTCTTCATGAGAAGATCTAAGTCCTCACTCAAGTCATCTTTATCATCATAATCTTCTCAATCACCACCTTCTTCTTGCTCTTGGTAAGCTCTTGCTTCTCGGCTTGAAGGGCTAGGTTGGATGGTTGAGGATCATCAAAACCCAACTGATAGCTCTCAAAGGCAGTGATGTTCTCAAGCACATCTTTGATTGTCTTGGTCTTGAGGTCACCTTGCAAGGTGTATGTGATGATGGACTCATACTTGGGATCTTTAAACAGCCTCACGAATCTTCTAATCACCTCCACAGGCTTGAGCTTGAAGTCATTCCCAAGAGCATTGATCTTCTGCACTAGCACATGAAAATAAGAATAAATAGTGTTAGCTCTCTCATGTGGCAATCTAGTGAAGTTATCATACTTCTTCTTCAGCACATAGTATCTTTTCTCTTTCACATCACTGGTACCCTCATGAATACCCTGAATCTCAGTCCAGATACCTTGTGTTGTCGAACTGGCATCCAATCTAGCAAACACATCCTTAGAGATGCATGCAAACAGAGCATTCTTGGCGTTAGCGTTGTGCTTAATGAATTTAGGTTCAAGCGGGTTCACATCCGCATCCGAATCATGGGTCACCTTCCATATCTCTAGGTCAAAGGACTCAAGATGGGCTTGCATGCGAGCCTTCCAATAGCTATAGTCCTCACCATTGAATATGAGAACACTCCTCTTCTCTCCCGACATCCTTACTAAAAGCGGTGAAGCCTCAAAGTTGAGCACTTGGCTCTGATACCAATTGTAAGGACCGAAGATGTACCGAGAGGGGGGGGGGGGGTGTTGGTCGTACCTACGCACACACTTATATACCATAAGAGGACGGTGTACGATTGTAGCACTTTTTCCCTTAAATTGAGTATTCCAAGGTTTATCGAATCCACTGGGACCTTAGGGATAATTAAACAAAGTTAACAGTAAAAGATCTAGTCAAGGCTACTTTTGAATTCAGGTTGCATGAGGGGAAGACTGGCCAGCGCAAAGGTGCGCCAGACAGTAAATCTGTCGTTGCGTCGATCGGCGCAGGAGTTGAGCCGATCGGCAAACTAGTGAATCTGTCGTTGCGTCGATCGGCGTAAGAGTTGAGCTGATCGGCACACTAGTGAATCTAAGCTAAAGAGCGCCAGACAGTAAATCTGACGTTGCGCCGATCGGCGCAGGAGTTGAGCTGATCGGCACACTAGTGAGTCTAAGCCAAAGTGCGCCAGATGTCTTGTAAGCCTATGCTGTTAAGTGAGTAACCAGATATCTACTAGTGAGATCGTAACCAGAAAGTCTAATTAAATAGCATCATAATGAGTAATTACATGGATCAATGAAAATCTATAATGAATAAGACCACCCTGCTTTCCGAGCGGCTCCCGATTTATCGCTGCCGAGAGGAAACCCTTAATCGCGCGAGTATCTTACCCTACTCAACTATCCAATAGTGTTGCGCAGGCTTAGTGCTGTCACCGCTAAATCATACTACTAGCATCATCAAGCAACCATAATAAATACAATGTCCGAATACTATCCTAATCACCACGATCAAGATAATATCAACTTACTTAGCCTAGAACTAAGCAATTAGAATAAGCACATGCATGATTATAGAATCAAGATAGAGAAATCACCAAAACCATCATCAAAATATTCAATCATCCTTAAGATACGCAGAGTAAGATTCATTCCCGTCGAGATGGCCTACCTTGACGGATCAACTCTTAACTCCAATGGTTCTTGAAACTCAACTAGAGATCTATTCTAACGGGGCAAGCCCCGGTGGCTCTAACTCATGGATCTGTTGACCCTCTGTCGCCTCCCCTCTCTACGAACAGGGTTTACAAGTATTTATAGGAGTTCTACTTGTAAAGGACTCGGTTTCTAGCAAATAAGATGGTTGCGTCGATCGGCGCAGGATTGCACCGATCGGCGCAAGCCGTGTCTTCTCTGGTTTCTTCTCCGAGTCGGTTCCTCTGTCTTCCACAGCTGCCATGTGGGCCTTTTCCTTCAAGATAAAGTCTTGTACTGCACGTTAAGATCTTGAAGTTTCATAAATCTTCTTGAAGTTTCAGCTCCTGGCCCCTCGCTTCTTTGCTAGATGTTGCTCTTCATCCTTTCCTGCGTCATTTAGCAACCATTTTGCACACAAAAAATTAATTCAAATAGATTTTTGATTACCTTGAAAATAGCTCCGTCTCTGAAAATTACTGTGCTGGTTGATTTTTAGCACCCCTTCAATTCTGGGTGTCGTCAGCCTTTTGTTCTGACCTGGGCAATAATGCGTTTATCGGCGCAGAAGTGCGCCGATCGGTGCAAGCTCTGTTCCTTCCTATTTTTGGTCCTTTTTTTTAATATTCCTATATTGTTAGTCTATAGTATATATATACACAGTTTTACACGAATAAACAGACAATGCAAGAGCACACAAGAATTAAGCACACACTTTTCTATTTTTTTTTATTTATTCGGGAGATTGTTTTTATCACAAGCAAGCAAATTAAAAACACCGGGTTGCCCTCCCGGCCAGCACTAATTAACTAAGTGAAATGGGTTGCCCTCTCATAAGCACTAAAAAACTTCTAAATCCCCCGATCATCGGGTTGCCTCCCAAGAGCGCTCTAGTTATTTAGAGGTCAAAGAGCTTGACCTCCCCGCAAACAATTAATCCTTAGTGTCACGGTGCGGGATGTGAGGCCGTGACACTACAAGGTTCTCTTATCTCCATGGTTGATATAGCTTGGATGACCTATCCATACATCCCCTCCAATTACTCTCGACGCCACGTTGCCACGGTGTCTTGTATCTCTTCACTTGATCAATAGCACGACACTCTTCTCCTTTTGGGCGAAATTTGAAAGAGTAGGTAGTACCACTTATATTGAAGCTTATCTCACCACTCCCAACATCAATACTTGCCTTTGCTGTCCTAAAAAAGCGTCTGCCTAAGATCAACGGGGTCCTCGTCTTCTTATCCATATCAAGCACAATAAAATCAATAGGGACGATGTGATCTCCAATTTGAACAGACACATTCTCAGCAATTCCATGAGGGAAATGTACCGATTGATCGGCTAACTCCAAACACATACCCGTAGGCTCTAATTCAGGCAAATTGAGACTTGTGAATATATGACGGGGCATACCACTTACACTTGCTCCAAGATCGCACAAGCACCTATCAAATATCCTTGTTCCAACTTGGTGATCCAGGGTTATGTTTCTTCTCCAGTGCAACATCATTGATTGCCGCCGTTAGCTCCTTAGTGACCTTCACAACCTCCTCAGAAACTAGAGACTTCTTGTTTTGCATCATGTCCTTAATGTACTTGGCATAGGTGGGAACTTGGATAGCATCAACAAAAGGGACATTGATGTAAAGCTTCTTCATAATATCGACGAACCTTGCGCTCGTCGTGTTGCCACGCTCTTTCTGTCTTCGTCAGTAGTTGAGTATCCAGGAACATGGCAGGGCCATGCTCTTCTGTCTTCACGCCCATTTTCAGAACAGGGAGGTCAACATCCTCCTCGCGTCGATTGGCGCTTTCAGGGAGCCGATCGGCTCCGACAGGATCGTCGCGCCGATCGGCGTCGGGTGTGCGCCGATCGGCGCGGGGCTTCCTTGCTCCTGCAGAGTGCTCTGGATCTTCTATTGTGAATAATACTCAAGGTGTTGTGCGGACTGCTTCTCCAGCTAAATCTCCAAGTGACTTGCTTCTCTTCTCTGCTGTTCTCTTCTTGTGAAAGAGTCTTTCTGGATCATCGGTGTAATTAGAGGGTTTGTTTGACTTAGGACCGCCCATACCTGTTAGTTTCACTTAACAGAATATATGTACTAGAGAGATAAGTAAAGCACAATGACTAAACACTAATACATCAAACAATGTTTAAAAACCTGCTATGGTCCCCGACAACGGCGCCAGAAAATGTATGCTTGTTGGTCGTACCTACGCACCCACTTATATACCGCAAGAGGACAGTGTACGATTGTAGTACTTTTTCCCTTGAATTGAGTATTCCAAAGTTTATCGAATCCATTGGGACCTTAGGGATAATTAAACAAAGTTAACAGTAAAAGATCTAGTCAAGGCTATTATCAAATTCAGGTTGCATGAGGGGAAGACTGGCCAGCGCAAAGGTGCGCCAGACAGTAAATCTATCATTGCGCCGATCGGCACAGGAGTTGAGCCGATCGGCACACTAGTGAATCTGTCGTTGCGCCGATCGGCGCAGGAGTTGAGCCGATCGGCACACTAGTGAATCTAAGCCAAAGAGCGCCAGACAGTAAATCTGACGTTGCGCCGATCGGCGCAGGAGTTGAGCCGATCGGCACACTAGTGAATCTAAGCCAAAGTGCGCCAGATGCCTTGTAAGCCTATGCTGTTAAGTGAGTAACCAGATATCTACTAGTGAGATCATAACCAGAAAGTTTAATTAAATAGCATCATAATGGGTAATTACATGGATCAATGAAAACCTATAATAAATAAGACCACCCTGCTTTCCGAGCGGCTCTCGATTTATCGCTGACGAGAGAAAACCCTTAATCGCGCGAGTATCTTACTCTACTCAACTATCCAATAGTGCTGCGCAGGCTTAGTGCTGTCACCGCTAAACCACACTACTAGCATCATCAAGCAACCATAATCAATACAATGTCCGAATACTATCCTAATCACCACGATTAAGATAATATCAACTTACTTAGCCTAGAACTAAGCAATTAGAATAAGCACATGCATGATTATAGAATCAAGATAGAGAAATCACCAAAACCATCATCAACATATTCAATCATCCTTGAGATACGTAGAGTAAGATTCATCCCCGTCGAGATGGCCTACCTTGATGGATCAACTCTTAACTCCAATGGTTCTTGAAACTCAACTAGAGATCTATTCTAACGGGGCAAGCCCCGATGGCTCTAACTCATGGATCTGTTGTCCCTCTGTCACCTCCCATATCGACGAACAGGGTTTACAAATATTTATAGGGGTTCTACTCGTGAAGGACTCGGTTTCTAACAAATAAGGCGGTTGCGCCGATCGGCGCAAGCCGTGTCTTCTCTGATTTCTTCTCCGAGTCGGTTCCTCTGTCTTCCATAGCTGTCATGTGGGCCTTTTCCTTCGAGATAAAGTCTTGTACTGCACGTTTAGATCTTGAAGTTCCATAAATCTTTTTGAAGTTCCATAAATCTCATAGACAAATATCTTCAAGTGTCTTGCGCAGATAAACTTCCATAAACATGTGGAATGGTCCTCGGTCACTTCTGTGGGCCAAAACACCCTTGCACCGATCGGCTCATGGACTGCGCCGATCGGCGCACTAGGCTTCTTCAGTGCTTTTTGTCGGTTCTGGACTCCTGTCCTCTCCATCATCACTTTAATCACCAATTTTACCTGTTTCTGTAATAAAGCTCCAAAACAACGCATATATAAATATATAGACAATATCATAGGTAAATGGCCTAAATTAGTATCAATTATGCTCTAATTGGGATAATATTCACATATAAAAGGGGCACTTGGGAAGTGCCAATAGGGGGGGGGGTTGAATCGTTAAACCGACCACAATTTCGAATACTTTAATTTCACACCACTAAAACCCGGCTATCGTTGCCACCTAATAATTCTTGCATGTTCATGATGAGTGCAAATGCGGAAGCTAAACACGCTAGCCTATACAAGTCACAGTCCAACCTACTCACTACAACACCCAATTACGAGATAGTAAAGAGGGCATCAAGGAATGCTCATGATTTTTTCTCGAGGTCTCGGAAGGACGACGCCTTCCCCTAATCCTCGTTGGACCGCTCCCGCCGGAGTGCTGGTCCCTCCCGCCACCAAGTGGAGTTTTCGCACACGAGCTCGCAATCGCTCCCGGAATGAAGACATAGTCGCATCACCGCTACCACCAAGGCACAAGCTTGCCTCCCTCGAGACCTTGCCGGACTCCCCGAGCTGACACAGATGCCCACTAGCGATGCCTCTTTTAACGGCGGGCTCAAACCGTGTACAAACATGTGACGTCCTTCACAACCAATCACGATAGGCTCGATTATCGACACCTAACCGATCTAGGTCTTATCATAGACCAAGAGTAATAGCTTAGATCACACCCTCAAGGACACCCTAGCCCTAGATGTGGATAGATGCTCAAGTTACTCTCACTAGTACTCTTGAGATATCCAATATCCTCTCCTAGTGCTCTTCTCTTTTCCTCTTTGCTCTCACCAAATGCTCCCAACTATTCCACTGGCAAAGAGAGGTCTCTAAGACCGCAGCAACGAAGTTATATAGGTTTCCAACCTCAAACTAGCTGTTGCTCCACAAGATCACATTTCTGGACAGATTGACCGGACTGTTCGGTCACTGCCTGACCGGACCATTCGGTCACTGCTGGAACAGCTCCTAGAACCATTGGCTTGACTATGCTCAGAAGATTTCCAACAGACCGGTCCGTCCGGTCTCTTTCTGTTCGCCGATTCCAGAGAGCTCCCGAAATGCTTTCTCTTTGTTTTGCGCTTTACCCACACAGACCGGACCATCCGGTCTGTAGACCGTACCGTCCGATCTCTATGGTCTCCAACACAAATAGATTCCTCGTAAAGTGTTCTCTCTGATCTTCCTTCTCCTCTGATGATTGTACAGTCCGGTCTTCACTGTCACACCTGGTTTATAAAGACCAAACCAAGTGTATCGTACGTGTGCCCAGGAATATGTTTCACACGTACATGACAGTAATAGTGTAAATACCAGTACAACAATTGTCTTTATTTTGACATCAAGTCGAGGATAATTACATAGATGCCCAAAGGCTAAACGATTCATGTCGATATACGACGATACAACAGAAGACTCCATAACTCCACAGGCAGTCGACGGGGGATTGCTCGCCTACATGATATCTTCTTCATGGTACTCCATACCCTCTCCATCTTCTGAGCAATATTTCATAATAAAAACAGAAAATGACAAGGGTGAGTACATTACGTACTCAGCGTGGGAAATATATTACATGTAGGCTTAAATCAACGAAGGCTAACATAGGGGTCTATTTGCATAAATGCCAACTACACCCATGACCATTTGAAAAAAAAACAGTTCTATTTACTAGGTGTTCCATACCCCCAAGTAATATCATAAGGTCCAATTCTATAAGCATTTTCTGCTTATAGAAATATCTGCGGGTTATACCATCCGAAACCATATCCTGCTACTGCTTATCTAGCATGTAGCCCAAACCAATCTCCTATCATCGATACGGCTTACCCAACATGTAGTCCAATCCAATTCTTTATTCCTGCTACAACTTACCCAACATGTAGCCCAAACCATTACCATAACCTGCTACAGCTTACCTAGCGTGTAGCCCAACCATTCCATCCATAGCCCATATGTGTCCTAATCATGTGAAGTGTCCATGCGCTCGTGACTGTGAGCATGACTATTATAACAGTTTTAACTCTGTAGAGGTGCACAACTTTACCCATAGATTGGTGATTCTATCACCCGTCGGTGACTAAAGTCTCCCTGTTACCCGAATCACACTACCTTTGGTATGAAGGCCAAGAGATCACCACGAGGTCTTTCAAAGAGCTTTCCAGCCTGTCAAAGTGCCCATGCTAAGGTTTCATTGCTGTAGAAGTAAATCCTTCCTACAAAAGCCCCCTCTGGCGCTGTGGCTAGGAAGTAAACCATTAACCGACCCCCTTTCCTTGAACGCCCGTAGATTAGAAAAACATCTCACTACTTGACCAAGCCTACCCATATTAGACCTGTGCTTTGCGCTGTAAACATCGTTAACACGCTCCACGAGCCGGTCCTTAGAATCTGGAACAGGTATAGGCACTATCTCGCTTCTCATGCACGATGATACCATACCAAACCGAACCAGCCTATCCAGATCCCTATTCCCACTATAACAGTCATCATCATCAACATCATCTCACAATAATCATATTGATCATCTAGTCTCATAGTGGTTATATTCATTATTTAGATTAAACCATTCCCAAATGACTGCGACTAAGCGTGACGTACCGATCCTAGAGTACTACCCAAACCTAGGGTGACAAAGGAATAATATGGAAGGGTAAGGACATAGGATTCATTTTAACTGCATGCATGTTTATAATACATTTTAAAAACATAGGATCAATATAGTCAACGGACACTTGCCACTTTCCATGAATTGCTGCTGCTCAGAGTCTCCAAACTCGAGGTCCTAGAAATACTCGGACTGCTGATGCTCTACACGTCGACCCCATCAGAAAGCAAGCAATACACACAAAAATATGAAAACAGTACACCAAACAATACTACAAGTCTATAAAAACATTGCGACGGGATTCTACTCACTGCTTTGATCGCGTGAGTGCAAGAATCGCTAGAATCGGAGCTACGAGTAAAAAGTTATGCTAGTTTAAAGATCCAGGGACTAAAGTGTAAATAGGTCAGAAAGGTTCTGGGGACTAGAATGTAATTAAGGAAAAGTAAAGGGGTCTTAGTATAAAATGATAGGGGCTAAAATATAATTATTCTAAGGTTTAGGGGTCTAAGTGTAAAAATTAGGACCTAAACGCTATTAAAATTAAGCTAGGGCTAATATGCAAATCTACCATTATCCAGGGATTTTATGAATTAAATTAAATAGGAAAACAGGTGGACTCGGTCTATTATGGACTTTGGTCCATAGTCCACGGTGGACTAAACGGCTGTGGACCGTTCATTTCGCAATGGATGGCTCAGGACGGTTGGGGCGAGGAGATGGCGGAACAGGCGGCGACCGGAGAGATAAGGGGCGGCGACTGCCTATGGGGGCTAACTCGTGATGGTCGTTGCTACTAATCGAGAGCGGAGGCTGAGGGGGTGCTTACCACGCGGCTGCGCAGAGGCGGGGAGGATAGAGGAGGGCGAGCGACTACGGTGGGTGGCGGTGGACCTCCGGAAACAACGCTCGGCAACGGGGAGCTCTAGGAGTGGGGTTTATGGGTGGGTTGAGGAGCGGGAAGGGCCGGGGCAGCCAATTTATAGCAGAGGGAGGGAGATGGCGATGAGAACACGTGAAAATCATGTCCATTGCGGGTAGCATGCCTTTACTCCAGGGTGGGGCTCGGTGGCGTTGTTGACGTGGGTGGGCTCAGTGAGGCGACGCGTCGGGCAGTGAGACCTGGGGAGGGGGGGGCAGCGTTGAATGCGGCGTCATCGGTGATCACGGAGGTGCGGCCCCGGGGCGAGCAGCGCGCTGTCATCGAGCGTCGGTGGCGGCTCTGTTTCTGGCGTGGCTGGAGGAAGGAGAAGGGTGGGGCTGGGCTGGCGTGTGGGTGGGCCAAAAGGCCAGGTGGACTGGGCCGAGGCAAGGAGGAGTAAGGGAGAGGGAGTTGGGCTGCGACAGAGACGAGAGAGGGGAGCAGGGTTGGGCCGCAAGGAGGGATATGGCCCAAGAGCACGAGTTGGCCCTTTTCTTTTCCCATTTCTGGTTTTCAAATTATAAACTAAACAAAATCGATTTCTAATCGAGTTTTTAAAACATAGTTTCACCCAATAAAAATCCTACTGCAAAACTAAGTCAGCATGAATGCAACAAACAGATAATTTTATTTTTATTTTGGATAGATTTTTGTTTATGGTAATTCTCTAACTGATTAAGTAAATCTTATGTTATTTCAATTTTTGAAAATTGGGGTGTTACATCCACTGACCCCTCTGTCCGGTCACTTTGTTCAAAAGCTGAAACTCCTCGTCCTCGCTTGACTTCGTTTCTCGGCTTCTTCCAACAGCTCCTTGGCTTATCCACTGTCACCTAGTGCCTGTGATTTCACTGAGCATTCATAAAAATCACCGACTAGCATGACCTAGACCCTCTTGATAGTATGGTTTTTCCTATAGACTCAAAGCCCTAACAACTAGACAAGTGTTTCAAACACTTACTCCATAGCTTGTCCTTAGCCTTGATCCATCTCCATCAACCCTTGGACTTCATCAAGCTCATCAAGATCCGTGCTTGTGGTTATTATCATCAATCACCAAGGCAACCATCATCAATAAAATATGGTAATCTATAATAAATTCAGAGAGTCCGCAAGCGCACGAAGAATACCGTTGTAGCATTTTATCCGAAAGTATTCGGGGTAACGTATTTGTTTTATCGAAAAGGAAGGCATATGATTGATCATAGTAATTACCATATTTCTAGACATTGCACATTGGATTATGAGACAAAGTCCTCACAGGGGTAAAGATAATAATAAACATGGTAGTGGACACACAGATAGCATACTCAAGTTAGACAAATATTAGTTTAGTGGAGAAGAACAAAGAAAGAGCTAAGTTACTACGTTGCTTTTATATAGTTATATAGTCTACATTATATTCAATTATACACATACAATGGCAATGCAAGATAATCAGATCATCACACCCTGGCCATCCGGTTTTTCCCTGCATCCACAATATGATTCCGTCCAAGAGCCTATTGCATAGCTGAACGTAGGGGATTTCAAAGGACAGATAGGGCTGTCACCACCTAGTGCCTACCCCTAGCAATCCGTGGTCTATATGACAAATAATGCATTCTATTGATCTAAGAACCACACTTACATCTATAGAAAAATACTCCTAATCCCTTAAGCGATGGATCAGAAAAGGAGTAATCATATTTAAGTGAACACTAAGCACATGGAAATGATCTAAGTCACACATTAGTCATGCATCATTATAACAATATAAATAAATACTATAGTAAGGGGTTATGTCTAACATGGTAATATAGTATGACTACATTACTAACATGCAAGTATAGTAACCACATACATGAATGGATCATATAATCAAACAAAAAACACATGACCCAAATATAACTATATAGAAAGACTAAATATATTAAATAGAATAAAGTCTTACAAAAGGAGAAAGATATAAGAGCCATACCACAACTCCAAGGAAGACTTGGGAACTAAAGAAGACTCTATTCTAAGCCTAACTCCACTAAAACTAAAGAGAATCATGAAATGATAAAGAGAGTAATGCTTCTTGGTGTGTGTTTTGGAGTGAGGCCTCTCTCTTTTATTTATGCTGTCCAAAGTCGGTTCCTGGAGTCTGTAACCGCCGCCAAACATGCACAACCGTCATTGGGGAGCCACTAGGGGCCAACACGTGGCAGGCATGCACCAGGGGGCCACTCTCCGTTCAGCCGAACACCCCTGTTCGACCGAATAGGGGGGAAGCCCCCTCCGGTGCTACCGCCTCTGGTGGCTTGCCAGGTGGGTTCCACTACCTAATGACACTGTAAGGTCGGTTGTTATGTCAGTTTGCTTCTGTAAGTGGGCCAGTCAATCCGTGGGAGTCCCAGTTGGCGAGCTCTGATTGATGGAAGTTGTGTTTCTTTGCCACATGGATGTGTTTCCTCCTCTATTTCATTATTTCTCCTGTATGTCAGTGATTTTCCAAGTAATAGTGGATATTTATTAATTCTAAATAATATGCATGGTGGGAATATACAATCCTTCTTTATTTTGAGTAATGTTGATGGCCGAAAATGGTAGTTAACGACCGTTAACAAACTTTCCTAAGCTGAACCTTTGCTCGTCCTGATGCAAAGATAGAACTTTAGGTTGTTGATCAGAAGTTGCTACAATGTTTTATATTCCCCCATGGTACCAAGTGCACAACAAAATACTCTACCTTTAATTGAATAAGTTGGCATTTTGTAACTCAACCTTTTTACCTTAGTCCCTGTGGGGCTTTGGGCTTCTCTTTATTTTAGGTGGTTGAAAGACAGAACAGTCTTTTGTAGGACACCATTCTCTCATCCCTGTGTTCCACTTTTCATCTGGAGTTTTTTCAAAAGATTTTAGCAAATAAAACTAAGTTCCTCCAATGATTCACTCGATCACTCAATGTGTATAATTCCTTACCAAGGCATTGAAGTTGCCTCTTTTTTGTTCCTACCTCTAAATAAGGCTTATGTCGAGCTCTGAGTAGGAATAAACGAGACGTACTCGTAACACATATATTGCTAAACCAAAAGACTGAACCCATAGAGAAACAAGTCATACAATCTGATCAAGATGTGCACGTGTGTGGAATTTGGTGGAATGGTGGAGACTCCTTTTTGAGTAGACTCTCTCTTTCTTTAATTAGCACTTGGGCATGGCTATTTCTTTTTCTTCTTTTCTTTTTTTTCATCATGCTCAAGATTGAGGCCAAGCATTTATTCTATTTTTGATAGCCATGCCTTCCATGCAACCAATTGATAGAGAGTCATAACATGGTATTCATGGAGTATTTATTTTGCCAACTTCCAGAATGATATTGCTATCTCCCGGTGTAGGATCATTAGCAAATGATGGTGGATGTGTACGTGAATCTTGATCATAAAATCATGAAATGGATCTCACAAAGGTTGCAAGCATTTTGATAAATCTCAATGTGAAAACAAGTAGCATATGTGGAGGGTTTTGCAATGAAGTATAACATATGGACATGGTAGGAATTTTCATCATTGAGGAACTTTCAATTTTATCATTTTGAAAAAACAAAATCTCCGGATGTTAAGCTTCACTTTGGGACAAAGATCATAGCAGCCCTATTATAACCATATCATACCTCACAACAACCTAGACTTAGATCACGCACTTTGCAACCCGCAAGTATTCAAGTTCAAGGCAAGCATGTTTAGCCAACAAAATCAAAATTGGGAGAGAACTAAGTTATATACGAGGGACTATAAAAAAATATAAAATAGAGCAACTATTCATCATCTCAACATGAAGGTATGAACATCCCTAGCATGCATGACAACCTAATATTTTTGTTTCTTTTAGTTTTGCAAATTTTTATTTTGTTTTATGAGGGTAATTTCGATAAAGAAAAAAAAAGGAAGAAAGGAAAGATACAAGTCACCTTGGTGGGGTGCTCCCCAAGCTTGCACTTGCTCACGGCTGTTGGTTAGGATGAAATCCTCTCCAATGGTAGTATGCCGCCGTGTAGTCATGGTACCCTCGTTGCTGTTCCTGGAGATGATGAAACTGGTCGTCACTGTGTTGCTGCCATTCTCTGGTGGTCTGGGTGTGAGTAGCAAGGGTGTTTTGCATTTCCCCTGTTCTCACATCCAGATCGTCCATCCTCCTCGTGAGATCCCTCAATTCCGAACCATAGTCATGATGACTAAAGCCCAAAAATGAGTGACATCCGTCGTGATGTGGAGGCGTCCCGATCGACTCGGGGCCCTGTCCCAATTGTGCACTACTAGCTTGCTATCAAGACTAACCTCCAGTCTCATACTGTTGCGGTGTGAACATCCAAGCGGGGTCGCTGGAATGCTTTGAGCCTGCAGTTGTGGAATACTTACCTTCCGGGTATTCATAGATATGCCTAAGTCGACAACCGACTGGGTACCTCATCAATAAGGGAACCGACCGAGTCGGCTTGGAGTGCAAGACAATTAGAGATAGACTTTCTATGTAAATTCTTGTAGACTACGAGTAGGACTCTTCATGTAACCCCTACCGACCAGATATATAAGGTGGCAGGGAACCCCCCCATCAGGGACACGATATTACGAAGCAATACAAACCACAGAACACAAGATGTAGGGTTTTTACTCTCATCGAGAGGGCCTGAACCTATATAACTCGGCATCTTGTGTCTCAACCATCGTAGTTATTAGTCCTGACGTAGCCCTATAAATATATTGCCGTGATCAAGTCTCGACAGTTGGCACGCCAGGTAGGGGACAAGGCTCGCCGGGATTCTCCGTCGACTACGATGGACAAAATTCCCAACGTCCAGTACTCGCTGGACTTCAAGATCTCCTTCGGATCACTCGATTTCACCGTCGACACAAACGAAGACCTAGGTCTGGAGGACTGCCGATCCGACTCGGCCGCAACCAGTTCTATGGCGTGATCACCGAGCTCATCAGATCTGATCCTAGCGTTGGATCCACTCGGATTCGGCGTACAGACCTACCCACCGGGTATGACTCAAAGTCGGTCTGTTCCTTTCAAGAGGATTCAGATGGATCTACCTACGTATACCCTCTGACCGTGAACATGGTCGAGATGGATGAGAATCCATCAGAAGACAACGATGAGGAAGGTGACTGCGAAAGAGACGGTCACAAAGAAGATGGCCACGCAGAAGAAGACCACAGGAAAGAAAAGCCCCAAGACAACAACTCATCGGGAGGACATAGCCGCAGTGCGAGAGGATCGCGTGGATCTCGCCTCGCACGCCACTGGACCTAGGACAACTTGAGATCGAAGTAGACGGCGTCAAGGTCTATGACACTCCGTAGAAAAACATCACCGAGGTTAAAACATTGCTCGACAAGTTGATGACTGACGCGGCATATCAGACCCCTGTGATGCATAAGGCGGTGGCCATGCTCAAAGCTACTACAGTCCAAGAGGCGGTCAAGGATGAACCGCAATCGGTGGCAAGTTCCAGTCATACGACATCTCATGGTCAACGAAGGCATGGCGATCTAAGAAATTCACTCAACATCCGTGATGGTCGGGATACCATCAACTCCCATTATGAAGAACGGGCTCGGGAAGACCAACACCACGAGGAGGAGCGCCGCGAGTCGAGGATTGACAACCGGCGGGAAGACCAATGTAATCCACCTTCAAGAAACAACCGCGATGACTGACATCGGCATGATGATCAGGACCAGCGCGAGAATCATGATGAAGATAATCAGCGTCATCGCCATGATGACGACGTTGGCCCTCACCATAAGCATCGCCCATCTCCATCTCCTGACCGACATAGAAGGTCAACAACTCCGAGCAATGAAGAATTCGATGACGTCAAGGCCTATGTACATGAGCTTCGCGTAGCTCGGTAGCCAAAAGGATTCAAACCGGTTCCCATTAAGAAATACGACAGTCAGACCAACCCCCGAGAGTGGCTTCAGCTATACAGTACGACGATTCGGTCAGTAGGGTCGATACCTTTGTGATGGCCAATTACCTACTGGTCTGCCTTGATCCGGCCGTTCTTGGCTCACTTCTCTCCCAGAGAGATCGGTCACCTCTTGGGGAGACCTTAATAGGAAGCTCATAGAGAGTTTCCAAGCTACTTGCAATCATCCGGGCAACCACTTCGACCTCACCCGAATCAAGCAAAAGTCTGACGAGTCCCTACGCGATTACATCAAGCGGTTCTGTGCCAAGAAGACCGAGATCCCCAATGTTCCAGATTAGCAGATCATTGCAGCCTTCCAAGGAGGCATACAGAGCGATGACCTGGTCCGGGAGATCGGTCGGAGGAATCATGATCTCAAGTTGACTGCTTGAGAGTGCTTCGAGATCGCTAATAAGTTCGTGTTACGCGAGTCAGCACTATATGACATCCACGACAAAGGCAAGGAGAAGCGTTCGGACAAGCCGGAGTTCTCCAAGAAGGACAAGAAGAGGAAGAACGACGACATGGTCGCTGTGGTAGACCGATCCAAGAAGAACCCTCGGATGAACCAACTGACCATGGACGACTTGTTAAGTGGCTCGTGCCTATGACACCCAAAGGGGAACCACAAAGCAAAGAACTGTTACCGACTGAAAGGCTTCACGACTGCCGCGCTCAAGGTGGCCAAGGATCCACCAAGGCGCAATGGCAAGGACAAGACTAATGACGGTGACGACAAGGGTGAGGAAGGAGAGTTCCAGGAGCCTCGAAAGGAAGTCAACTTCATCTTCGGTGGCCCGGATGCCTACCAGTCCAAACGCAAGCAAAAACTAGAACTACGAGAGAGCAACTCCGTAGAGCCTACTACGCCCAAGTACATGAGGTGGTCTGAGGTACCGATCACATTTGATCGGTCGGATCACCCCAGGCACTTGCCCAAGCCAGGTCGCTACCCGTCGGTACTCGTGACAACAATCAAGGGGGTCAAGTTCAACAAAGTACTCATCAACGGAGGAAGCAGTATGGACTTGATCTTCACCAAGACCCTCACAGAGTTAGGCTTATCGGTCAATGACCTTCTGCCGAGTTCCTCGCCCTTCCATGGGATCGTGCCTGACAAGACCTCGGTTCCTATTGGACAGATCGTTCTGCCTGTTACCTTTGGGACCCGTGAGAACTTCAGGACCGAGCGTGTTATCTTCCAAATGGCCGATTTCAAGTCATCCTACCATGCTATCCTCGGCAGACCGGCAATGGCAAAATTCATGGCGGTCCCGCACTACCCATACCTCACTCTCAAGATGCTAGACCCCAAAGGAATAATCTCCCTCCACTCTGACCTTCAAAATTCTTTCGATTGTGATGTGTAGAGTTGTGAGATGGCAGACCAACAGTTGATGCTGTTCGACCGGCTAGAGATCCAGAAGGCAGTCGGTAGTGAGGTGTAGACCAACGCAGAGATCCCCATGAAGAAGTCTACCAAGGACAAGATACAAATGGATGACATCCCTACTAAGGAGATCACGCTCGACCCAGAGTACCCTACTAAGATCACTTATGCAGGGGTCGACCTCGACGAGAAATAGGAACTCGTGTTCACTCTTTTCCTCCAGGAAAATAGGGACATCTTTGCATGGAAACCTTCTAACATGCCGGGAGTTCCTAGGGAAAAGATTGAGCACGAATTGAGGGTGCCTCCTGGGGCCACCCCTGTCAGGCAAAGACTTACAAGGTTCGCACAAGACCGCAAGGACGCCATGAAGAAGGAGATATCTAGGTTATTAGATGCTAAGTTTATAAAGGAAGTGTACCATCTAGATTGGCTGGCAAATCCAGTCCTTGTACCCAAGAAGAATAAAGAGTGGCGGATGTGCGTGGATTATACCGATTTGAACAAGGTCTGTCCTAAAGACCCTTTTTCTCTGCCACGTATTGATCAGATCATAGACTCAATAGCCGGGTGTGAGCTTTTAAGCTTTCTGGATGCCTATTCAGGCTATCACCAGATCCCACTGAAAGTCGAAGATCAAATCAAGACTTCCTTTATAACTCCCTCTAGCGCCTATTGCTATACTACCATGCCTTTTGGTCTAAGAAATGCTGGCGCGATGTACCAACATGGTATTCAACGCTGCCTCGAAACTCAGATTGGTCGGAATGCAGAAGCATATGTAGATGACATCATGGTAAAAACTCAGAATGTTGAAGAACTTCTCTCTGACCTGGCAGAGACGTTTGATAATTTGAGGCGTTACTCGATGAAGCTGAATCCTAAAAAGTGTGTTTATGGGTTCCTTCGGGAAAGCTACTCGATTACATCATTTCAAAACGAGGTATAGAGGCTAACTCAGATAAAGTCAAGGCGATCCTTGATATGGGGCCACCTAATTCTCAGAGGGATGTTCAGAAGCTGACCGGATGTATGGCATCCTTGAGTCGCTTCATCTCCCGACTGGGGGTTAGGGGTCTGCCGCTCTTTAAACTGCTCAAGAAGCAGGATGACTTCGTCTGGACAACAGAGGCGCAATCAACAATGGATGAGTTGAAGGTCCACCTCAGCAATATTCCAGTCTTGGTGCCTCCGGAGCCACAAGGAAAGCTTCAACTATACATATCAGCCACAACTCAAGTTGTGAGTACTATTTTAACGGTCGACCGAGAGGTAGAGGGTCATGTACAAAACCTACAACACCCGGTGTACTTCGTCAATGAAGTCCTCAGTGCCTCCAAAACATGATATCACCAGATCTTGAAGCTGCTATACGCGCTCCTGATCACCTCGAGGAAGTTAAAGCACTATATTCAAGCTCATCCTATCGAAGTTCAAACAACCTTTGCACTCGGCATAGTCCTTCACAACCGTGAAGCCGAAGGAAAGATTGCTAAGTGGGCAGTTGAACTCGGTCAATATACCATCACGTTCGCACCTCGTTCGGCAATCAAAGGACAGACATTAACCGACTTTGTTTTCGAGTGGACAGAGATTCAAATGCTGCTTGCATCACAAGATATCGAGTATTGGAAAATGTACTTTGATGAATTCGTCCAGTTACCTGGAGCTGGGGCAAGAATTTTGTTCATCTCACCCCAAGGAGAAAAATTGCGTTACGTCCTCTAGATCATGTTTCACGCATCTAAGAACGATGCAGAATATGAAGCTCTTCTACACGGTCTATGCATTGCTGTTTCACTCGGCATTCGACGTCTTGGCATCTTTGGTGACTCGGCTCTGGTCATCAACCAGGTCACTAAGGATTGGAACTGTGTGGATGACAACATGGCTGCCTACTGCCAAGAAGTAAGGAAGCTCGAAGATAAATTTGATGGACTGAAGTTCACACATGTTCTTTGAGATAATAATCAAGCGGTTGATGAATTAGCCAAGATGAGATCGTCTCAATCGATTGTCCCACTTGGTGTTTTCTTACACACCCTAGATTCTCCCACTGTTTCTCCCCGCTCTGACGTCTTAATGACCGATGTTGCTGAGCTCGTAAGCGACGTCAATATAGAGACCGGCTGGCGTGACCCGATTGTCCAATTTTTGAGCAAAGGTATGCTGCCTACGGATCCTAATGAGCAGCAGAGGTTGAAGGCTAGATGTCAAGGACACTTGATGGTGGATGACCTACTTTATAGAAGAGGAGGATCAAACATCTTGATGTGATGCATATTGATACCAGAGGGCAAAGAGTTGATGGAAGAAATCCATTCAGGAGTATGCGGGAATCATGTAGCTTTCAAGACTTTGGCCGACAAAGCTTTTCGGCAAGGGTTTTATTGGACCACGATGGTTGAAGATGCACACCAGGTCATTCGGAAGTGTGAAGGCTGTCAATTCTTTGCTCAACAGACACATGGGCCTTCACAGCAACTTCAGATGTTACCTATGACTTGGCCTTTTACAATCTGGGGGCTTGATATTGTCGGTCCTTTCAAGAAAGCGTCAGGCGGGTTTACTCATTTGTTTGTTGCTATGGACAAATTCACCAAGTGGATTGAAGCAAAGCCGGTCGACAAGATAACTTCAAAGAAAGCGGTCGAGTTTGTTAGAGAGGTCTTCACTCGGTTTGGGGTTCCTCATAATATCATCACCGATAATGGTACTCAGTTTATATCTGAGGAATTCTGTGACTTTGCCGACGAGATGGGAATAAAAATCCACTTTGTATCAGTGGCTCATCCACAAAGCAATGGGCAGGTGAACGGGCCAACAGTATGATTCTTCACGGGTTGAAGCCCCGGATATTTGCCAAGCTCAAACCTTATGCTGATCGGTGGGTTTGAGAGCTGCCTTCATTTCTCCGGGGGCTACGTACTAATGTCAGTCGAGCTACTGGCCAGTCACCTTTCTCGTTGGTCTACGGCTCCGAGGCTATGCTGCCGACCGTGGTAAACCTCGTATCAGCGTGAGTCAAGAGACACGAAGAGAAGCTTTCTGAAAAAAACTGAGAGATTGATTTGATTGCGGCAAAGGAGTTGCGTGATCGCGCTCTGTTTCGGTTGGTGGTATATCAGCAGGACCTGCGACATTACCATGATAAGAACGTACGCAGTCGCCAGTTTCATGTTGGGGATTTAGTGCTACGCCTAGTGCAATCAACCAAGAATCGACACAAACTTTCCCCTACATGGGAATGTCACACCCCAAAATTTTAAATTTTGGTATTTGACCTAAATTTCACTATATTTAGAAAATTTTCATAATTCATAATAGAGTACAATTTAATTTAATTTATTTAGAGCATTACTATTTATTTTAGGCAAAAGAACTATTTTCTAAAAGTAATTAAATTAATTTAGGTTATATTATTATTATTATTGTTTGTTGAATTCATGCTGGTTAAGTGTATTAGATTTTTGTTGTATGAAAAAGAATTTAAAATCTGGTTTGAATTCGAGTTTGTTCTAGTTTAGAAAATAAAAATATAATAGGAGAGGAAAAAGGAAAGAGAAGAAAACCCCTTCCCTGGGCCGAAACCAGCCTTCTGGCCCACCAAAGCTCCCTCTTTTCTCTTTTCCCGCTGGCTCTGGCCTTGGGCCGAATCCATTTCTCGCGGCCCATTTCTCTTGCCCCCCAGTCCTCTCTCTCCCCGGCCTGGGCCGAATCTCTTCCTTCGCGCGGCCCATTCCCCCTTTCTCCTCCCCCCTCTGTTCTGGCCTGTTTGGCCCAATCGCGAACCCACCCCGCCGACCTGCGTGCCAGCGGGCTCGGCCCACCGTGCCCCGCCAGCCTAGCCCGCCCACGTCGCTCGGCCCGGCAGAGCCAAAACCCTAGCCAGCAGCCAGCCCCGGCCACCGCCGCCGCCCCTCGGCATGCGCGCCCCGACCTTCCTCGAGCCGCGCGCGTATAAAAGGCAGGACCCGCACGCCCGCGCCACCCTTTGCTTCCCCCGTGTCGCCTTCCCCTGCTCCCTGCCGCTGCCGTGAGCTCGAGGCGTCGCTCGCCATGGCAGGAGCTCGGCGAGCTTCGCGCTAGCCGCAGTGAAGCCGCCTCGGGCCCCGCCGACCTGCCGCCGGCCGTCGTGAGGCCGCTCCGCCTCCGACCAGCCCCTCCCCGGCAAGCCTTGGCATCCGGAACTCCTCGTCATCGTCGACGAAGGACCCCGACGCCTCCCTATCGACGATGACTGCCTCTGCGCCCTCCCTGCCCCCGCGCAAGCCCCCGATGAGCGTCCCCTTGCTCCTCTCTCTCTCGTCCATTCGGCGCCAAGAACCGTGCTCCGGAGCGCCTAGGCGGCCAATTCCGGCGAGGCCATCAATGGTGCCGCCGTCTCCCTTGCCGCCGGTGGCCACCACCCTCGCCGGAGACCCCCTCCCGTCCTTGGATCTAATCTGGACGGCCCAGATTAGATAAGGCCGAAGGGGTACGCGTCCGGTCTACCGTGGACCGTGGACCGGTAGTCAATCGCGGGTCCACAGGGTCATAGACCCGGTCCATGATTTAGGGTTTAATTTTAATTCATTAAAATTTGCAATAACTGCCAGATTTACGTTTAGACTCCTATATTTTACTTTAATTACTTTTTAATTCTAAAAATTCTGCAGAATCTTTACAAAATTATATTTAGAACCCTAAGTTTTTATATAATTATTTTGGAGCACTGTATTTTTATAGAAAAGCCCCTAGACTTTTCTTAAACTATATTTTAGTTCTGTAATTTTACAGAAAGACCCCTGGACTTATTATTAATTATGTTTTAGTCCTGTCATTTTACACTTAGGCCTCTAAACTTTTAGTAAATTATATTTTGGTCCCTTATATTTTCTAAAATTATATTTATATTTATTTTACAGTTTAGCCCTTATACTTTTATATAATTACTCCTAGGCCCCTAAACTTGTCTGTTTTTATATTTTAGCCCCCTAAACTTCAAATCATCATAACTTTTCAACCGTAGCTCGGAACTGAGAAATTCTTGCACCAATGCGACTATAGTGTTCAATATTATTTATTCATACTGTCTTACAGTATTTTGCTGATTTTACTATTTTAACCCTATACCTTTAAACCTTCGCAACTTTTTACTCGTAACTCGGATTTAGGCGATTCTTACGCTCACGCGATCGTAGCAACGCGTACTTTCTCGTCGTATTATTTTCATTGTTGTTTGTTACTATGTGGTGTGTTGTTTCTTAGTTTGGTTGTATGTTTTTATTTTTGGTGTGACGTTGAGTAGATGAACCGCCGTTAGAGAACTTCCAGGATCTCCATCTTGAAGACTTTGAGCAGCAGCAAAGGGAACCAGGCAAGTGTCCTTGATGCATTTTGAACCTATGTTTTATTTTCCTCTCTATATTTATGCATGCATATTAATATTGAATCCCATGTGTTATTATCCTGTTCCATGTTATTCTTTATCGCTTGGGTTTTGGTGTAGTTTATTAGTATGGGTACGTCATGCTTAGTTTGTTATATCGGGAATGGAAGTGTCTAATGTTAATCCAGACTAATGGCTTACTTTAACACTTTAACATAATTATGAGGGATGAATAATCCTTTTTAGCAACATGGAACCTAGGTGATCCAAGTAGGAGGATGGTGAGGATGGTGCGGGTGTGCACGTGTACTCGGTATATTACTGTGGGATTGTGGTGGTACCTGCTTGGGATCACAAGGGTAGGTTTGTTGAACGTGTAATCATGAAAATAGTGCAAAGCACAAGGCTGATATGGGTAGGCTTGGTTGAGTATCAAGATGTCTTCTCAGTTTTGCTAGCAGTCGAGGGATGAGGACGAAACAGTTTTACTTTCGGCCTCAGGCGATGGATGGTTTTATTCCTAGCCACGGTGCCAGAGGGGACTTCTATGGAACGGTTTTAATTCCACAGCAGTGAAACCTTAGCGTGGGCTGTTTACAAGCTGGGAAGATCTTTGAAAGATCTTGTGGTGATCTCCTGGTTTCACACCTAAGGTAGTGTGAATTGGATAATATGGAGACTCTCTAGTCACTGTATAGTGATGAAATCACCAACCTATGGGTAAAGTTGTGCAACCTCTGCAAGTGTAAAACTGTTATAACAGCCGTGCTCATGGTCATGAGCGACATGGATCTTTCACACGATTAGTGGGTTGATTATGGGTGGACTTGGTGGGCAGCCAAGTTTTGTTTGGGATGGTGTGACCTATGGTTTGCTACAGGCGGTGTAACCTGTAGTGTGGTTTCTTATGGGCGGTTTAACCCATGGTTGGCTACAGGCGGTGTAACCTATGGTGTTGGCTTGATGAGATAACTTGGGAGAACTTATCACCTAGTAAATAGGATTGCTTTTCAAATGATCTTAGGTGTAGTGCTCATTTATGCAAATGAACCAGTATGTTAGCCTTTCTTCTATTAAGCCCGCATGTCATATTTTTCCCCACTTGCTGAGTACAGCATGTGCTCATCCTTACTATTTCTCTTTGTTGTTGTACTATAAACTGTTGCTCAGAAGAAGGAGAGATGGACTACATCGATGAAGACTACTACTAGGCGAGCGTGCCCCCAGTCGATTGCCTGTGGTGTTATGGTGTCTTCCGCTGTTATTCTACGAGAGAGTCACTTTTAGTCTTTAAAGACAATTACTTATGTAATAATGATATGTTATAATAATGACATTGGTTATACTATTATTCACTTTTACTGCCGATATGTGTGAAACTTGTCCTAGGCACACATATACTAAGCATCTGGTTTTGTCCTTCAAACCGGGTGTGACAGGGAAGGACCTTATGTTGTCAAAGAAGTCACTCAGCCGGGGGCTTATCGACTAATGTATGAAGATGGCGACGATATACCAAACTCGTGGAACATAAATCAGCTACGCCGCTTTTATACTTAGTCTATCTTTTCTATTCTCATACATTATTATTGAATGAAACTTCAGTCTTTTTGATGAAAGATTTATTGATGATTTTCATTCTTATTTGTCTCGATTCCTTAATTTATAATATTAAACAATCGATCCAGTGGGCTAGTAATAATGTCCCACTACTCTTTAAACTTGATAAATTCTGGTTTTGGATTTTGTCCGACTGATTTCTCATATTTTGATACGGTCTTATGATTTTTGGTCTAATGCTTGAACAACATGGTTATATAATTTATACTGCACAACAAATTGCCACTACACTAAACCCAAAGCCAAAGAGCGAGAGGTCATATGTCGATTGATCGATTCTGCTTGTTACGTGACTATGAATTACAATCTAGTATGCTAAGGCAGACCGATGCAACTTTTGTTTCTATCTCTAAAAGACTTATGTTGAAAAGACCTAAGTACTAAAGCGCGAGTAACGCAGCTAAGTACTGA
Organism: Eleusine indica; assembly: GCA_030378355.1. Taxonomy (NCBI): domain Eukaryota; kingdom Viridiplantae; phylum Streptophyta; class Magnoliopsida; order Poales; family Poaceae; genus Eleusine; species Eleusine indica. Next base: position 37,615,609 of record CM059500.1, read on the forward strand.
TCGTTTTGCTTCAAGTAATAGGAGATTGTCTCTATGACTACCTTATCGATCTTTTAACTTGTTTACGAATTAAGCAAGCATAAAAATATTTATTTACATGAAGACAATATTGTTTTCCTACATAAATACTACTAATGTTTTCTGACATTACAGATATTACAACTCCTATGAAGGAGAGGAAGCATCATCTTGCAATTCTACCTCTGGAGTTGCTGGAGGAGTCGAAATCATGGGATCGATCTCTACATTATCAACCAAGGCACGGGAGGTCTCCAGCATCGAGTCCATGAGCAATTGACATTGGTTAACAGATGAGTCTGGGTTGAAGCCCTCCTTAATCTTGTCCAATGGCAGCACAGAAGACCAAGACAGGCATATCGCCAGTACTTGACTACCGGTCTCGGTCGCCACCCTCCTGATGTGATTAACGATCGCCTCCGAAGCATGCTCCAGCAGATAATCCAAGGAGTGACCGGTCTTATCCACTTGGTTTGCATGGATATAGTCCAATGCTTTCCGAGCACCGTAAGATAATGCTACAAAAGATTTTCAAGGTGTCAGAATCTAAAGTCAATAAGAGAAATAATGAAGACACGATGGACAGCTTATTGGCAAGATTACATTTAAAAGCTTTAGAGCTGCTCTTTGCTTCTTCCAGCTTCTCCTTCGTCTCCTTTAGCTTTTTCTGCATCAGAGAAAGCTCTAAGTCTCACTCGCCAAGAGACTTGGAGAGATCGTTCTTCTCAATAGTCAGAGCATCTAAAAATCTCTGCTGGTTGGAAGTGAGCTTCTCCAAGTCGACCAACTTTTGTTCGTGAGCTGAAGACAATACAGAGGATCTTTGGCGTTAGAGTGAACAAAGACTGGAAAGCTTAAAAAAAAATTCGGCACACAGTGAGTCTAAGCCAAAGTACACCAGATCTTGTAAACCTATGCTGGTAAGTGAGTAGCCAGATATCTACTAGTGAGATCATAACCAGATAGTCTAATTGAATAGCATCATAATGAGTAATTACATAGATCAATGAAAATCTATAATGAGTAAGACCACCCTGCTTTCCGAGCGGCTCCCGATTTATCGCTGCCGGGAGGAAACCCTTAATTGCGCGAGTATCTTACCCTACTCAACTATCCAATAGTGCTGCGCAGGCTTAGTGCTATTACTGCTAAACCACACTACTGGCATCATCAAGCAACCATAATCAATACAATGTCCGAATACTATCCTAATCACCATGATTACGATAATATCTACTTACTTAGCCTAGAACTAAGCAATTGGAATAAGCACATGCATGATTATAGAATCAAGATAGACAAATCACCAAAACCATCATCAACATATTCAATCATCCTTGAGATACATAGAGTAAGATTCATCCCCGTCGAGACGGCCTACCTTGACGGATCAACTCTTGACTCCAATGGTTCTTGAAACTCAACTAGAGATCTATTCTAACGGGGCAAGCCCCGGTGGCTCTAACTCACGAATCTGGTGTCCCTCCATCGCCTCCTCCTCTGCGGCGAGGGTTTATAAGTATTTATAGGGGTTCTACTCGTAAAGGACTCGGTTTCTAGCAAATAAGGCGGTTGCGCCGATCGGCGCAGGATTGTGCCGATCGGCGCAAGCCATGTCTTCTCTGGTTTCTTCCCCAAGTCGGTTCCTCTGTCATCCACAGCTGCCATATGGGCCTTTTCCTTTGAGATAAAGTCTTGTACTGCATGTTAAGATCTTAGAGTTCCATAAATCTTCTTAGGCAAATATCTTCAAGTGTCTTACGCAGATAAACTTCCATAAACATGTGGAATGGGCCTCGGTCACTTTTGTGGGCCAAAACACCCTTGCGCCGATCAGCTCATGGGCTGCGCCGATCGGCGCACTAGGCTTCTTCAGTTCTTTTCGTCAATTCTGGACTCCTGTCCTCTCCATCATCACATTAATCACCAATTTGACCTATTTCTGCAATAAAGCTCCAAAACAACGCATATACAAATATATAGGCAATATCACAGGTAAATGGCCTAAATTAGTATCAATTATGCTCTAATTGGGGTAATATTCACATATAAAAGGGGTACTTGGGAAGTGCCAACACCGGTCAGGGAAGGATTGACAGTCTGAGGTGTTGGCGTCAGCATCGGCGTAGGCGCTGGAGCTTTGGGCTACTTCCTCACCTCGGTCTGTGCACTTGATGGCGTGCGAACTGGCTGAGGCAAGTTGGTTGGACAAGGAATAGGAGCTGACCGGGTGTCTTCAGACCCTTGGGCTCTCTAAGCATCACTTGACCGACCGTTATGACCACTGAAGGGCGTAACATTTAGGATTAAAATATGGTTATTAACTACAGTGATGAAGAATCAGAAATGTGAAGAAGTTTACCTAGAGGCTTGTTTGATTTTGATTTGACAAACTCTCTTCGTTGAAGAAGTGGTCTACGAGTCAGTCTCTTTCCTCTTCAGGGGAGACTTGCCGGTTTCATCGGTCTTCTTTGCCGCCCCTACATCACTCGTCATTTTTCTCGGGGGCTCCGACGGGCTTGATGGTCGGCCGGAGTGTGCAGTGGTTGGCAGACTGGCATTTTAGGGGCGCTCCTTTTCCTTGTCATCATCATCATTTCCCACGTATTGTTGATGACGATGGGCGGTCTGCTTTACTCGTCGGCTTGGGGAGGGCAAGTTGGTAGGAGATGCGGTAGAGATGTTTGCGATGGCCCCAGTAGTCGGCCGCGCGCTCACCATTGAGCTTGATCCACCAGTGCTGGTCTGCGGCGGCTTTTCTACATAGTCCGGTCCCTCGGTGTTAGTCAGAGGGAGTGGAGGGTGTGACACAAAAGTGTCCAAAACCTGCAGAAGTATGAAGACATCACATATTGTGATCAACCTGTCGAAAAGAACATGAGAAACACTCAAAATGACCGAAGCTTACTCGGGCCCGTAGAGTGCCCACATTGTATGCCTTCGCGATTAAAAAGTGATCCTGAACAATGTTTCCTTCAAACATCTTCGATAACCGTGACCGACGCAGAGTGGAGTTCGGCAGATCAGGCACTTCCCTCGTTTCGTCGTCCGTGGCATATTCCCAGGTAGGGTGGCTCTGCTACTTCAAGGGTTGTACTCGGCGCACTATGAAGCTCTTTGCTATAGTAATGCCATCAACTCCTTCATTCTTTAGCTTCATAATTTTTTCTAGCAGAGTGACCACCTGAGGATCAGTTGGGTCCGGTCTTTCTGACCACCGCGCCTGAGGGATGGCTTTCGTACCAGAGAAATAAAAAAGAACAGGGGGGGGGGGGTTGTCACAGTAGAACCACTCATCCCTCCAGTTCTTGTTCCCGGTCTTTAGCGGCACATTAATGTATGCCTCCTTCTTGCGTAACTGGAAGCCAACTCCACTAATGGCGACTTGGTTTTCCTTAGTTGGCAGCGGTCGGAGGACGAAGAGATGGCGGAATAGGGTAAAGTGGGGCAGAACGCCTAGAATGGCTTCACACATATGCATGAAGATGGCAATGTGGAGAATGGAGTTGGGATTGAGGTTGATGAGTTCAATCCCATAGAAGAAGAGGAGCCCACGTAGAAAACTACAGCAGGGAACTCCAAAACCATGCTCGAAAAAAGAGAAAAAAATTACAGTCTGTTTGAGATTGGGAGGGGGCAAGTTTCCTTCGGTACCTTCCAATCAATGCGTGCCTGTTCCGGGAGGATACCGTCCATCACCATCGAGTTCAGATCGGCGATGGTGATGCTGCTCTTCAGGAATTCTCGCGGCTACTCCAAGATCTCCAACTCCGAGGAGGATGATTCGGCGGCGACGGCCTTTTTGGACGGCTTGCAAGGCATTGTCAATGAAGAGGTGGTGCGCTGGATTCAGAGGCGGGGAGCTAACCCAAGCAGGAACTCAGAGCTTGCTGGCAATGCGGATCTGTGGCGGCGGTGATGAAGTGGCTAACCCTAGCTCTGAAGCAGAGGAGTTGCAGGAGCAGGGGAGGCGCAAGAAAGATGAAGCGTTGTGTGCGAAATGGCGGCGTGGACTTGGAGTCAATAGCCCTTTGCCCTTTTATACCTTTGCCTTTTTGACCTAGTCTTGGAGGTCCCCATGGGCTTTGGTGGGCCATATAGAGGCATTATTCTTTAAAAAGAAGTAATGCCATAAACCTCGAGAACTTAATCTCAGGTGCTTCTTTGATAAGAAGCAGTGGAATATCCATTTAAAAATACTTCCAATATCTATATGATTTGATGATCATATAGCAAGAGGACTTGATGGTCGTATGGGTTCAAGTTCATAGGTACCTGTTGACGCGAAAATCACACGTGTGACCTGGGAGATTGTTGGTTTTTCTTACGATCACGAAATAAATCCGCAAGCGCACGGAGACCGAAGTAGCACTTCACCTAGAGTATTCTAGGGTATCGAATCTCAGGGAACATATGTGTACTATCTCCAAACTAAATTACCCAAGGACATCAAGAAAATATGTAGGCAAAGGAGAGAGAGGATATCCTAAAGTTTAGGTTTCTAAGACAATTGAAATTAGACTCTAGATTGCTTGCATTAGGCACGGACCTACCCCTGCATCCACATGCGACTTCTGCCAAGAGCCTACGCACTAGGCTAGCGTGGAGGAGTTCAAAGGATGGACAGGGCTGTCACCACCTGCCGCCTACCTCAGCTAACCGGTAGACTAACGAATAATCAAAGGTAATCTCCTGCCTAGACACCATGTCTATGCGATCAATTACTACCTTAACCTTCTAGCGATGAATTAAGATTAAGGCACCCTAAGTAAATCGAGCGTTGAACAAGCACACAATCTAGAATATAACTTAATCAAAATAGAACCTAAATACTAAGAGGGGAAATCACGAACACTTATTATAAATGGCAAATGTCGTCGAAATACAAGTGTGGAGAAGGCGAAGACAAGACCAAGCCTCCTCGAACTCTACTTCACTCTCTTCTTATTCTAAGCACTAACTAAGTAGCACCTTGCCTTTGGAGTGGAGCTCTTGATTCTCAAATCTTGTGTGTGTTGGAGTGGAGGCCTCCCCCTTTTATTTATAGCCTCTAAAGGTCGATTTAGAGGGGTAACCGCACAGAAAATCCCTGCCCACCGCCTTCAGGAAGCGCTGAGGATGCTCCACGTGGAAGGCCGGCCAAGGCAGGCGCCATGAGTGGGTCGGGTCGGCCGACCCCCTCAGAGGCGGTTCTTGGCCTGTGTTTCTTCTGGGCGGCTGACATGTGGGTCCTCATCTCTGTTGTTAGTGCAAATCCGCATGTTTCCTCTGTTTTACAATGAAAGTGGGCCCCTCAATCCATGTGCTTGTCCCTGATTGGCCAGAAGTGTACTTTCTGCCTTAATTACCTTGAGTTTTATTAATTCTCCATGGTTAATCACTTGCATACACATAATCACCCAAACTTATGAAAATCATTAGTAATAAATCCCTACCACTAGTTTGATAATTATTTAGTATCATTTATGCAAGTATTTGACAGTAAATTTTAGCATTTAGTGACCGTCAACAGAGATCTGCTTAGCTCCAGTGCAGGCTCAATACGGAAACCGGGACGTGCCAGTCGATTTTCCCTGCAAATCGACAAAGAGACAAACGGTCAAATTCCACGGGTCACCTGTCCAGGACAGGCCGATGAAGAAAGCCAATAGTCACTATTCGTGAAACCAGCCGATGTGGGAATAAAACATAGGAGAATATAAACATATCAGCAAATTTAATTAAATAGGCAATTATAAATCATTAATGCTAATAAAAAATTAAAACAATAGGCCAGAGTCGATAAATTCATAGTATTTGTACAATAACTGACCAAGTTGATATAATAGACTTAAAGTCGATAGAGCCGAGTTGAACATCTACAGAAAAGGTGCATAGACTCGCTCTGTCGATGAAAGTAAGTCGATGGGCTAGAGTCGTTAGAAGTATAATAATCATGTACGGAACTCTGCCCATCGATATATGCTAAGTCGATAGATCTGGTAGCTGGTATTGTAAATATGCCTCAAATTCACAGATCTAATCCAGTTAAACAAAAGGGGGACAATCGACTTCCAATATACAGTAATAAAATAGGCAAAAAAACCAAGAAGTCGATCAAACCGTGATAACCTGTCGGCTAAACGTCCCAACAGAACTCTATCGACTCTACCTATAAGCATATTGAATCTAACCCCATCAGCCCAGTAAGAGATCAAAGTCGATGCAGCCTTGCTGATTCGAACAGATCGAACTGAATCAAGACAGTGTTGAAACACAACAAATAAAGCTAGATTTAATCTAATTATAGATAGGATCAATTGAGCGACTCGAATAATAGATCTAAAACCCAGCTTATAAAACCTACAGAAATCGTAGAAGATCGGACGTAACCAAGACAGTAATGCGATCTAAGTCGATAATACAAACCAAATAAAGACTTAATTACTGGATAACTAGAAATTTGAAAGATAACAACTAGAATATCAACTTAATGAGAAAGTACTAGCTGAAGTCGATGAAATTACCGAGGGTGACTAATCCAAATCTCTCACCAAGATCGGAGCCGATGCAGCCCGCGCGAGACGAGGATGTCGTCGAGAAAAAGTTTAGCAATGTGCCGAGTTATATTGAACGAAAGTGTTGTTTTTTTTGTATAGACCCTATTACACATTTATAGCCCCATAAAAGGGATTCTGACCCGACTCGGTCAGGACTCTTCAAACAAACCGACTTGATTTAATTCTAAACTAAATCTAAATTAAAAATAGACGAAGATAAAACAATCCTAACGAGGCCACTTTACTTCCTTCGGCCGTTGAATTCTATTGACTTCTGACCGATTCTGACTCCACGCGGCTGACCCCTGGGACCGGTCAAATTTTGGCGCCAACACATGCCCCCCCCCCCCCGAGTCCGGGGTGCAAAATCCTTCGTGCGCCGAATTCTATCTCCTCGTCTACCGCGCGCCTTTACTACTCTGCCACTTCATGATTCAATAAATGCAGCCAACAGAAGCCTTCCATTCGTCAAATCATGCTTTCAATCTACCACTCAACCACTCATAGCCTTTAAATACGGCCTACCGTTCCTGCGTCACCTCGATTACTGGCCTTACTTTTCGACCGTCCTCGTGCTTATCCCTTCCCCTCGGGTTCCTGCGCAAGCCTTATCACTTCATATTCTTTTAATGAAGCGGTATCTGGACTCTCCAAAGGCCAAATCTAGACCTTATAAATAGCTCCTTCTGCCAGGCCTTTTTCTTCGTCTTGCTTACCACCCTTAACCATGGGACTCTTGTTAAGAGCTTTGATACAAAAGTACCATCTATCTCCAAATTTACTGAATATCTTATGGCGAGTACTCTTCGCCTCCTTTGCTCTCAGAGTCTTCCTTTCAATCCAAAGTCTGCAGCTCCTCCTGCCTAGAAGCCAACCCGCTAGATCTTCTACTCCTGGGTAGCGGCAAGGGTGTCGAGAATGGCATCGGCGGCGCAACCCTCTCTCCCTCTTATTCGGCGGGTAATGTCTGATGACACTGCCATCCTCAAAGGAGAATCTGAGGAAGCTACCAATGCATTTTTTTTCTATATATGTACCTCCCTCCATACGCTTGGGATACTAATAATTACATCTTCATCCCCTAGCTGTCATAGAAGAATAGGTTTCCGCCAAAACTGGGTATTGAGCTTGTTTTTTATCTGTAACTTCAACCGTCTATAATCAATGTAACCCTCTTTTGGTTTATGAATGTATTACTGTTTGCCTCGCATGCTGAATTTTCTCCACCATATTTTTATGCTAAGGGCGATATCTATGATGTCGGCCGTCTGAAGTCGATGTGTGCACATCGGCTGTAAAACACTCATCCTCCTCTTCTTCAATATTTTATTTTTCCTGCTAAGGACAATATTCCCATATCGGCTACGATCAAGTGCTCAATCTCATGAGCCAACCCAAATGCTTGGATGATATTTGTTTAAATATTTACCATTGATTGCTCTCCCAAACTCTTCTCCATCTAACCCTTGTAAGAAATAATTTCCGGGCGCATATCAGCTCACTTTAAATGGACCTTCCCAATTTGGAGACCATTTTCCAAATCGACTGTCTCTAGACCCAATGGGTATAATTAACTTCCAGACGAGTTCGCCTTCTACAAAACTCTTGGGTACCACCTTTTTGTTGTAAAATTTAGCCACACGAGCTTTATTCTCTTGAATTTTTTCCAGAGCCTTCATTCGATGCTGCACGACATCTTCTAACTCATCAAACATAACCTGTCTATAATCATCGACTGTCAACTGATCTTGCATCTCCGTTCTTTTGGACCCCAAATTCGTCTCCCATGGTAATACTGCTTCATGCCCATAAACCAACTGGTAAGGTGGTACCTTTATTGATCCATGACAAGCCATCCTGTATGCCCATAAAGATTCGACCAATGTCGTATGTCACTTCTTAGGTTGCTCATCTATCTTTTTCTTGATCGATTTGATCAAACTTTTGTTAGATGCTTCTGCTTGACCATTAGCTTGAGCATAATAGGGTGACAAATTCAAAAGATTGATACCCATACTGTCGGCAAAGTTTTGAAACTCTTCCGAAGTAAATACAGAGCCTGGGTCAGTTATAATAGTCTGCCGCACACCAAACTTATATATAATATGTTCCTTCACAAAATTGACCACATTGTTAGTTGTCACATTCTTCATCGGCACTGCCTCAACCCACTTTGTGAAATAATCTGTTGCCGCCAGAATATACTTGTGACCTCTGCTTGATGCTGGATAAATTTGGCCAATCATATATATATCCCATCCTCTAAACGGCCCTGGCTTAATAATTGGATTCATAGCCAATGCTGGTGCTCTCTGTATTGCTCCAAACTTCTGACAATCTTGACACCCTTTATAATACTTAAAGGAATCTTCCAGCATAGTAGGCTAATATACCCAGTTCTCTTTAATAGCCAACTCATTTTATGAGCCGATTGATGTGTACCACAGATGCCTTCATGGACTTCACACATAACAACTTCGGCTTCTTCTTGATTTAAACATCTTAGCAACACACCATCAATCATTCGATAATAAAGTTTTTCTTCTAATAAAACATACCTCAATGCCATATATCGAATCTTTCGAGGCGTACGTTGAGTTGGATCTTTGAGATATTGGACGATCTTGGCTCTCCAATCTTCTTCATCGACATCGGCTATATCGACAATGACTCCTCTGACATTCAACTGATAACCCGATGCCTTCTATGCTAAATCGTTTGCCTCCATATTCTGTTCCCTCGGGACATGCTTGAACCTCACTGTCTTGAAGCATTACAACAAATCTTGACACTCAGCATAAAATAATCTCAATATATCATCTTTACATTCAAATTCTCTTGCCAGCTGCCTGAGTACCAACAATGAATCCCTAATGACTTCAACACAATCAACTCCGACTTCCTTCAACATCTGCAATCCTTAGATAACAACTCTATATGCCTCTACAGCAAACGCAAATTCAAACCTTGCCCCCCGAGGCAATATAATCAGAAGTACGATGCCACATCCATTCTTGCAAACGGAACCATCCAAAAACAATAACCATGGCACCAACTCCACCATTGACACCTCTGATCCACATTGCTCAACAACCAAGTCAGCCAGAACCTGACCTTTAACAGCTTTAGCAGATTCATATGTCAAGTAATATTTAGCCATTGCTAGCATCTATATACCAATCCTGCCTTTCAAAATTGGAGCCGATAACATATATTTGATCACATTGGCTTTGCATTCCACCACACACTCAGCCGATAATAGATAATGCCTCAACTTTACACATGAGAAATATAAACACAAACATAACTTTTCAATCTCAGTGTACCTGGTTTTAGAATCGATCAATCTTCAGCTTAAATAAAACACAACCCTCTCTTTACCATCTTGTTCTTGAATTAAAGTTGATCCAATCGACTTTTATTCAACCGCAAGATAAATCTTGAAAGGCAATCCTTCTCTTGGTGGCACCAGCAGAGGAGGTGAAACCAAATACTTCTTGATGTTCTCCAGAGCTTTCTGATGTTCTGACTCCCATACAAACCTTTTATTCGCCTTTAACTTTAATAATGGGGTGAATACATCAAGCTTACTTGATAAATTCAAAATAAATCTTCTAATGAAATTCACTTGGCCAATCAATGATTGAAGTTCTGTGTTGTTGATCGGTGGCTCGATGTCATTGATAGCCTTCATGCTCTTTGGCCCAATCTCAATTCCCCTTTCATGCATGATAAAACCCAAAAACTGATCAGCCGATACACCGAAAGCACACTTTTTTGGATTCATCTTCAAGCCATACCTTCTGGTTCTCTCGAGTACTGTCGGCAAATCGGCTATACGATCTTCTATTCTTTTGGATTTAACTACCACATCATCAATATAAATCTCTACTAATTTGCCGATCAAATCATGGAATATATAATTCATGGCCCTCTGATATGTAGCTCCAACATTCTTCAAACCATATGTCATGACAACCCATTCATACAAACCAAGAGCCCCGGGGACACCTGAAAGCAGTCTTTGGTATATCCTCTTCTGCCATGAAAATCTGATTATAACCAGCATTACCATCCATACAACTGACAATTTTATGCCCTGCTGTTGTGTCAACAAGAAGATCTGCTATCGACATCGGGTAGTCATCCTTCGGAGTGGCCCTATTCAACGGGCGAAAGTCAATACAAACTCTCAACTTGCCACACTTCTTGGAAACAGGCACAATATTTGAAACCCACTCTGAATATCAGCAAGGCCTAATGAACTTAGCATCGTATAACCTAGTAATCTCAGCCTTGACATCATCATAAATCTTTGGATCGATTCTCCTTGGAGGTTGCTTATAAGGCCGATACCCAGGTTTGATAGGCAACTGATGTTCAACGATAGATCGACTCAGGCTGGGCATCTCAGAATAATCCCAAACATAACAATCCCGGTACTCTTGTAATAATTTTATTAATTTGACTTTAAAATCTTCATCCAATTTCTTACTAATAAAAGTCGGCCTTGGTTTATCACCATCTCCTATATCGACTTCCTGTAGCTCATCGGTCGACATGAATCCTTTTTCCGACTTCCCATCTTCGGCAAACTCCATTGGGGTGCCTGTCAGAGAAACAATTTAGATTTTGACTGGTCCACTACCTCAAGACCTTGTGTAGTAATCTTAACGTAATCTCCGTCCAAAATCTTACCAGACAAACACTCTATATTATCCGCATTCCATGGTACTAAATCGGCCGGGATTACCTCTACTTGATCGCCAATCCACTGGGCCAAAAACTGGTGCATTGTTGATGGAACATAGCAGCTTGCATGTATCCAATCACGACCCAACAGAAGGCTGTAGGTTCCCTTTCCATCAATGACAAAGAAAGTAACCGACAAAGTTTTACTGCCAATTGTGAGCTCCACATTTAAGACTCCCTTGGCTGCTGCAGTACGACCATCATAATCCCTCAGAATCATATTTGTGTTGATTAAGTCATCTTCAGTTTTCTCCAATTTTCTGACAGTAGTGATCGACATAATATTCATTGCAGCACCTCTATCGAGTATCATCTTTCCCATTGGCATCCCATTGATGAACCCCTTGAGATACAACGCCTTCAAGTGCCGATGTTTAGATTCGTCTGGCCTATCAAACACTGCTTGCTGTACATCAAATATCAACTGTGGTGTATCCCCTTTATCAGCAAATAATTCTTCTTCTTCCGAAGCCACGAACTCTTGCGGCAGCATCATCACCATTCCCACTGCAGCACTTGGTACCTGTACTTGCGATTTTACTTTTGGCCTCTAGATTTTCTTTGGTGGCTGATCATCATCTTCATCATAATAATATTTATCAGCCCTTATTTGCCTGCAACACATTCTCTGAACCCTGCGCTTCTGACTCTTAGAGAAAATGCCAGATGGACACCATTGATCGGCTTGTTCCTATCCTTCTTGCATCTCTTTGTTGACTTCTTAATCGAAGTGGACTTCTTCTTTTGTCCTTTTGGAGCCAAGTCGATCAAAAGCTGATACCCTTCCATCGACTTTACCCACCATTGACTTTCTAGAATCACTCGACTGATGTCGATAGCTGTTAGAAGCTCCTCTATACATTTGTTCTGCTCGTTTGCTGCATCCAGGACAGCTATTGATCGATGGAAGCTTCATATTGTGGTCCCAACAATACTGAAAGAATGGACATTCTCAATGTGGATCAAACTGTGATTCCTTCATCTCCCTGTCCCTTTTCTTCTGATATCAACTTATAAACGCTTCTACATTGTTGATACCAGCCATATTAACATTTGCAGGGAATGGATGCCCATCAATCTTCATGGTTCCCTTTGTAAACTTGATCTTTCCTTGTTCAATCGCCGATTGAATCTCTCTTCTGAATACCTTGCATTCATTGGTGTAATGAGATGGCGAGTTGTGCCACTTGCAGTACTTCCTTTTCTTCAATTCTTCAATAGGTGGGATCACGTGATTAGGTGGCAACTAGATGTGCCTCTCCTGCAATAGCATATCAAATATCTTATCGGTCTTGGTGATATCAAAGTCATACTTTTCTTCTGGCTCTTTCTACTTCACCCATGGACACAACAAAATATTCTTATTTCTTGTCCACTCAGCCATATCGACTTCTCTGACATGTTCATCGGACTTAGAATCATAATCATTATAATTGACTTGAATCGGCCTTGGTCGTGTCCCCTGAGTCAGATTCTCTTGGATAGATACCTTCTATGCCAACTGGGATAAGCTCTCAAACTCGGCCGAAGGAAACTTTTCCCTCAAAGGTGTAACTTGGCCATTGAATGCTATTTCTGCCATCTGAGTATCTGTCAATTGCAAGCTGAAACATTTCCTGCGCACATCTCTGAACCTCTGCACATAATCATGCACAGACTCCCCAGCCTTCTTCTTCATAGAAATCAGATCGGACAACCTCATTTCCCTTGTTTCAGCAAAGAAGTATTTATGAAATTTCTGTTTGAGATAGGCCCAAGTAATAATGGAATTAGGGGGCAATGATGCGAACCACGAAAAAGCCAAACCGGACAATGATAACAGAAACAACCTGATCTTTAATGCTTCGGTAGCTCCTGTCTCTCCACATTGCACCAAAAACCAGCTAATATGCTCAACAATGGTTGTATTGTCTTGTCCAATAAACTTAGTAAATTCTGGTGGCCTGTATCGACTCGGCATAGGAATCAAGTCGAAGCTAGGAGGATACGGGGGTCGATACATATAAGTTTGATGTTTTGGCTTTAACCCAAATTGTTCCCTCATTACTTCAGCAATCTTCACTGCCCAGTCATCGGCCGAAACATTGGTATTTAGAGTAGCCAATGCAGGACCAGACGCTGGCACTTACGGGGCTGTTTGTGAACCAAAATTGACAAGTGTGCTGGCCTCCCAACTCCCCAGGCAATGCAGATGATGACAGCATTCCAAACAGACTTGGCTCCATGTTCAGAGTTGTACCATATGTGACATTCGGCTCTGATGTCTCCTACCTGTAGAGCTGCGACTGTGTCTGTGGAGAAGTTCTTTGCAACATTATCTTGCGAGGTGTTCTCTTCACTGTACCGCTATCAGCATTCTTAGAGGGTGGAGTGGTTTCAGAAGTTGACGACCCTGAACCCATAACAGGATGCGTCGTGCGTGCCTGCTGTGAGCTAGGTGCCTCAATCACAAGCCAAAGAAAATTCCTAGATGGTCAGAAATACATCAGCCCACGTACTGGATCATCATATATACAACCTTCAATAGTCTGAATAATCAAAGCCCTCAAAGTATTGACCAACAAAGGTAATTGATTAATCAATGCATGGTGTATAGGTGAATGTATCATATTGTTCAATGTAGCTTCATCAATCACCTCTATTGTCTTATCAGTAGTTGATTTCTCAGATTCGTCTTCAATCAAGGCAGCAACAGGTAACTTTCCTTTCTATATGATCTTGCCATGCTTGGTTTTGCTAAATGTGCTCAACAGAATGCTTTCATATTCCGCCATCCTTTGATCAATTTGTGCCTTTATTTATCACTCAGATCATCCTTGTTAATAGGCATTATGTTCTCTGTCTTCAGATCCGCACCAACATCATGTTTTGGTGGTGAATTTTCAGGGAGCTTTGGATCCTTTGGCATTCCAAGTCTAGACATGTTGAGAGATTTAAAGTCCTTGGTCCCACTAGGCGTGCCAAAAAGCGTGTTGACGCGAAAATCACACGCGTGACCCGGGAGACCTGCTTAGCTCCAGTGCAGGCTCAATACGGAAACCGGGGCGTGCCAGTCGATTTTCCCTACAAATCAACAAAGAAACAAACGGTCAAATTCTATGGGTCACTGACCCAGGACAGACCGATGAAGAAAGCCGATAGTCACTATTCGTGAAACCAGCCGATGCTATTATGGGAATAAAACATAGGAGAATATAAACTAATCGGCTGATTATATCAGCTTATCAGCAAATTTAATTAAATAGGCAATTATAAATCATTAATGCTGATAAGAAATTACGACAATAGGCCAGAGTCGATAAATTCATAGTATTTGTACAGTAACTGGCCAAGTCTGTATAGTAGACTTAAAGTCCATAGAGCCGAGTCGATAGATCTACAGTAAAAGTGCATAGACTCACTCTATCTATGAAAGTAAGTCAATGGGCCAGAGTCGATAGAAGTATAATAATCATGTACGGAACTCTGCCCGTCAATAGATGCTAAGTCGATAGATCTGATAGCTGATATTATAAATATGTCTCAAATTCATAGATCTAATTCTGTTAAACAAAAGGGGAACAATCGACTTCCAATATAGAGTAATAAAATAGGCAAAAAACCGAGAAGTCGATCGAGCCGTGATAACTTGTCGGCAAACGTCCTAACAAAACTCTATCGACTCTACCTATAAGCAGATCGAATCTAACCCTATCAGCCTAGCAAGACATCAAAGTTGATGCAACCTTACTGATTCGAACAGATCGAACTTAATCGAGACAGTGTTCAAACACGGCAAATAAAGCTAGATTTAATCTAATTATAGATAGGATCGATCGAGTGATTTGAATAATAGATCTAAAACCCAGCTTATAAAACCTATAGAAATCATAGAAGATTGGACCTAACCGAGACAATAATGTGATCTAAGTCGATAATACAAACCAAATAAGGACCTAATTACCAGATAACTAGCAATTTCAAAGATAACAACTAGAATATCAACTTAATAAGAAAGTACTAGCTGAAATCGATGAAATTATCGAGGGTGACGAATCCAAATCTCTCGTCGAGATCGGAGTCGATGCAGCCCGCACGAGACGAGGATGTCGTCGAGAAAAAGTTTGGCGATGCGTCGAGTTGTATTGAACGAAAGTGTTGTTTTGTCTATACAGACCCTATTATAGCCCCATACAAGGGATTCTGATCTGACTCGGTCAGGACTCTTCAAACAAACCGACTTGATCTAATTCTAAACTAAATCTAAATTAAAAATAGACAAAGATAAAATAACTCTAACGGGCCCATTTTATTTCCTTCGGCCTTTGAACTCTCTTGACTTCCGGCCGATTCTGACTCCACGCGGCTGACCCCTGGGACCGGTCAAATTTTGGCGCCAATAGTACCTTACTGATTAAAGTCAGTAAGTAATTACCAACGTTGAGCTTGTTTTAATCCGAGTAATAGTTTCTTAAGGGAAGACTATATCATGGCTGATGTCATTTAGCTTACCACTATGGTATGATTGATGTCATACAAATTTATATAGACTACAACATGATTGATGTCATGGGATTTCGGGTCTATAAATTATGCGGATCAGAGTGTAAATCACTCGACATTACTTTTAATCGATCATGATTGATGTCGTGCAGGCTGATCCCTTAGTTTGATGATCGGAGGATTATCAGCTTGAGCTTGATGGTTTGAGTTGAATTTATATAACAAAATGTTAAGAGCTAATGTTATTAGACTCCTGCATTATTTGTTAGTCTCCAAATTATACAAGAGTCGAGGGCTACACCTGATCAGGTGCACCTAGTCGGTGCACCAGATCAGGAACTTCAATCAAGTGATCTTCCTAATTTATGACCTGTTCGAATCAACATTGAAGATCACTCGGCAAGTCAAAATCAGAAAGCACTCAGGGGCTGCTGTGAAATACTTACCTTCTAGGTGTGCATAGTCATGCCTAAGTCGGCAACCGACCGGGTACCTCATCAACAAGGGAACTAACCGAGTCGGCTTGGAGCGCAAGGCAATTAGAGATAGACTTTCTTGTAGAGTACAAGTAGGACTCTTCATGTACCCCCTGCCGACCGGATATATAAGGTAGCAGGGAACCCCCCATCGAGGACACGATATTACGAAGCAATTCAAACCACAGAACACAGGATGTAGGATTTTTACTCTCATTAAGAGGGTCCAAACCTGTATAACTCGGCGTCTTGTGTCTCAACCATCATAGTTCTTAGTCCTGACGTAGCCCTATAAATATTTTGCCGAGATCAAGTCTCGACAGCAGTGTAATCATGGACTGGTGGTGTAGTTCTGGCTGCGCTAGTGGAGGCACGCTTTGTGCTTCTTGTACGTCGATCGGCATACCTGCCAGGCATTCCTTCTCTCTACAGCTGTATGGTTAGTTCCCAACAACTATACAAATGATATCTCGGGTTAGGTAGCAGGATATCATTTGTATATCCAGGGTAATAAAAGATAATAGAACCATCGGGACCCTTCTTTAAAATGTGACCCCGCTCAAGAAATTTATAGTATATTATGGGACGGGGCTCAGAAAGATAATCAAATCTAGTGTTGGATAAAGCCCCGACCCCTGCAGCAATATGGATCACTAAAGAAGTGCATTCAATGGTAACTGATCCTTTAATATAATCTAACCATTGACAAATCATAGCTTCAACAAGAGCAATAGGAATTTTAGCAATTGCAGCAAACAAGACACGCAATTCATCATTACGGATAGGTCTAGTGTCTTGTCTAGGGAAACAAGTCATAGCAAGCCAACTATGCCATAGTTATAGAATTGGGTTATGAATATCACTCGTCCTAAGACGTTCACAAGAAAACTCCCCCGAAAATCTTTGCCAAAAAGATCCCTTATTAAAATCCGTGGTTGCACCTTCTAAGTTAGTGTTGCAATAACTTTTAAACTTAAGAATGATGCTAATTTCTTTCCAGGTGAGACGATATTCCTTCCCAAACAAGCGGAAAAGTTCCCCGTTGTTATCTTTTAGCAAAGTGCACAAAAACTAGATAGTGAGGAGGCGTGAACCCCCCTCAGTGATGTGTGCAAATTTGGTCCAACCTAATGCTTTCCAAATAGAGAGGAACTTGGAGTCCATACCTATAGTGGAGAGTAGGTCATCATCATATGCCCTAGTGTGAACGAAACTGCGATTGCGTAGGCGATGGTAGACTCGTCTCTCCCGTTCATCCAACAGCTCGAGGTCGGTGTCGGCGAGAAGAACGTGTGGCTCATCCTCCTCCATGTTATCCTCAACGGGCGTGTGCCTCGTTTATTCATCCTCGATGGAGAAGTTTGTGCTCGAGCTGCCGTGTGAACGACGTGAACTCAAACGCGTCACCCGCTGCATCAATGCCTTAGCCTTCTTCATCTGCACCACTTAAGCAAAAACACAAGAACAACTCAAACACGGAATATGGGTAAGCAAAATAAATGCTACCGGCTATGTTGATCATGCCAAGCTTTGCAAAGGACTTGGATAATCCAAAAACAAAGCAACCTAAAAAGGGAAATATTTTTGATGTTTTTTTGGAATGACAACTTTGGGGAAGCAATGTGAGAGCTCAAGAGCAAATGAGTGAAGGAGGGAGTGAAATGAGAAGTGAACTTGGAATTGCAAAACACTCTCCTCCGAGCACTCAATTTATAGGAAAATTCCCAAACAGTCAAAAACGGCTAGTGGGGAGCCAAATCCAACCGTTGGCAAAAGGCCAAGGTTGGGGGGGGGGCACTGATGTAAACAAGGGTTCCCGATCTTCCGATAGGTTCTGATAATCTTGATTAAGGCGGAGGCGATACACAAATTGATCCGGCTTCCGAACGACACGTTCTGAACCCCGCAATCGCAGCACAACGTCTCCTCTGGTTATCAACCGTTCAAGAACGATTGACCTCACCGAGAAGGCTTATCCTTGCCTGCAAATCAAGAACACAAGCAAGAACAAAGAAGAATGCAACCAAATTTGCAAGTATACGATGAATCTCACGAGTTGGGGTCTCACAAACCGATCAAACGGCAAAACTGTTATCAACAGAATAATCTAAGCAAAACCCAAACCCTAATGAAGATGCGGCGGCTGTATATGAGGACCCTAGGGTCGTGCAAGACCCCCTGGACGCAGCCCTAAGTGGGCTCAACTCCATACATGGCCCAAACACCGATTACGGTGTCGCAGCACCAGGACAGATTCTGGAAGTCGAATTAGTTCGGCGATTTCCGACGGCTCGGGACGAATTTTGACATGGGACCAGTTGGGTTGGAAAGGGCTTTTCGTTATCTTTCCAGGCATATATAGAACGTCCAAATCCGAGTTTGTATGCGTCCTGGGCATCCATTTTAGTGCAGACTGGTCCTGGGCTCCGAAATAGACTCGAAGTCGGTTTTGATTGGGCCTCCACCTTGGCTTGGACGTCCTTGCTGGCCCATCACGTCTCCAATCACCTCCCCAGCTATCTCATCATCATCTCCATGATTTCTAACAATAATTAATTTATTAGGTAACAATCTATTCTCAAAATCACATAAAGGAATCATTAGGAACAAGCTCACCCGTAAATTCAACTGTCGTGCATGAACTTGTATTTTGGTTGGCGGAGTGCTGGGTGTATCCATAAGGGTGATGTCCTCATCATTATCCCCCTTTTGAATTAGAGTCGTCCTCGACTCGATCCCATCTCTTTCTCCCAATAGTGGTCTCAAATCTGAAATATAAAATATAGAACTATTCCCAAACTTGAAATGCACATCACGTTTATATGTGTTATGAAAATTATCATCACAATGTGAAACCATAATAGAAGGCATGCCATGCAAATTAATGACCTCTTTGAAAACTTGCTCAGTAATATGAACGTCATTCTCACTCTTATGACAAGATGGAAAATGTGTGATCTTAAAAACACTAGAAAAACATGACATGACATGGTAATTGTTATTCCAGTTTTCTAGTTCATCATTTGGTTGTACAATACAAGGAGTATTCATGTTTGAGCAAATATAAATTTTATGCACCATAAATAAACCTCTATGATCATAGTTTCCTATAGCATAAAATTTGTTTCTTGTTAGTAAAGGCAATTCAGTTTGAGAAAAGATTTGCTTCTCCACGGTATTTAGATCACAAAGAACATCAAATTCAATATAACCCAAAGTATTTAGAGAAGACAATAATTTCTGCTTATTCTTTTCACATGTTATTAAAATCAAATGTTTTATTTCAGCACTAGTAGGTGAATCATAAGCAAAAACATCAAGCTTATTCATTTGTTGTGGCAAAGGTATAAGTGAAGCAGTGGCACACAACTCCTCTTTATCATAAGGATCAATAAATAAATCAACTTGTGGCAAAGGCAAATCAAAACAAGGTTCCAATACAACAAGATTGTTGGAACAATTCATCACATCAAGAAAGCTCTTACCTGAAGCAACAACATGTTCTTCATCTTTCTCACTATCCTCTTCTTTGTGTAGAACCTGAAATGTATTAGTTACAACAAGAGGCACACAAATATGTTCATCATCTAATTCAGATTTTGATGTAAGTGTTGCAACATTTGAAACAGTCCATTCTTTCCTAAACGGTTCATTCTTTCTCCTTTCAAGCCTTTGTTGATCCTCTTCTAAAATTTCAGCAGCGGTCATAGGTTTAAGAGTAACTCTTCTATCATTGTATTTAAATGAGTAGCTATTTATAATGGCATTGTGCGAAGCATTATTTGTAATAATCCAAGGTTTACTCAATAACAAATGACATGCTTGCATAGGTACTATATCAAATTCTGCACTATCCTTATAAGAACCAATAAAAAATTCAATGCGTGTAATTTTATCTACCTTTATCTTACCAAAAGAATTTACCCATTGGATGTAGTATGGACATGGGTGTGGCTGTGTTGTCAATCCAAGCTTCTCTACTAATTCTAAACTTGCGATGTTGCGGCTACTCTCTCTATCAATGATAACACGACAACGTCGATCCTTGACAACAAAGTGAGTCTGAAATTGATTTTGCTCTACCTTCTCCATTTGAGGACTGAGCACTCTTTGTAATACATCACTCATATTGTTCTCATTAGACGACGTTGAACCATCACCATGAGTGGCGTAACCTGTCATTGTTAGTAGCAAACAAGGAAACAAACGGAAGTATAATTTCCTATCACTACTATGTGATAACGGTGTAAACTCTCAACAAGTAAAGGGAAGCATCTTATTAAGCTCTTACAAAGTTCTTAATTACAACAAGCAAAGGATACCTTAGAGAGTGTGAACTGATGATTGCGAGAGTCAAAAAAATTTGTGCCTGTTCAGAAGGAAATATATGGAGCTTGGATAGGCAATATTAGGTAGCAAGGATTAGCAAAATTTCAATTCAGAAGTTGCAAAACTGAATAATAGTCCCAAGCTAGTCTATGTCACCGGCCTAAACTTGTCTCGGACCTAGTTCAAGCAAGCAAGCAAATGACTCAACAAAGGACACAAAGGATGCAAGCAATTCTGAATTTGTATCTTTTCTTTTTTCTACTTCTTTTTTTTGTGCGGCTTTTTCTCTTGTGCACTTTTGCCTTTTTCTTTTCTTTTCTTGAGAATCAGAACTGCAGCAAGGTATTACAAGTTTTACAACCAATGGAACCCCAGAATATATTTTTTTTTCTTACTACAAGTGCAGCAAAAGGATTCTTGTAATAGCACAACTAAAACAAACTTCTATAACAAGATCAAGCACTAATTGGTTGGCTTTTGATCACAATGAGACAGCAGCAGAGCACTCTAATTTTCTTTTGCATACGAAAGTAGAAGGCTAGATGTTAAAGAAATATTTAGTGCACATAATTCCAGCAATACTATTATCTAAACATATGCAACACTGATTTTTCCCTTGTTTGTCTATGACAAGGATATGCACGACTGAAACAAGACCAAAGAACAAGCACTAGACCAGCAACATAATGACCTTGTAGGGACTAAAATTCAGAGAAGCAAACTAAACTGAAAATTGCAAGGCACAAGGAGGGTGTAGGACAGCGGAAACACGACGAACAAATATTTTTGTAGGGCAATTTTCTGGACTCTAGGATTGAACAAAATAACAAGGATAACGACGAACCTAACGGTGTACCTGAAGCTCTGATTACCACTTGATGTGGACAAGGGTTCCCGATCTTCCGATAGGTTCTGATAATCTTGATTAAGGCGGAGGCGATACACAAATCGATCCGGCTTCCGAACGACACGTTCTGAACCCCGCAATCGCAGCACAACGTCTCCTCTGGTTATCAACCGTTCAAGAACGATTGACCTCGCCGAGAAGGCTTATCCTTGCCTGTAAATTAAGAACACAAGCAAGAACAAAGAAGAATGCAACCAAATTTGCAAGTATACGATGAATCTTACAAGTTGGAGTCTCACAAACCGATCAAACGGCAAAACTGTTATCAACAGAATAATCTATGCAAAACCCAAACCCTAATGAAAATGTGGCGGCTGTATATGAGAACCCTAGGGTCATGCAAGACCCCCTGGACGCAGCCCTAAGTGGGCTCAACTCCATACATGGCCCAAAGACCGATTACGGTGTCGCAGCACCAGGACAGATTCTGGAAGTCGAATTGTTTCGGCGATTGCCGACGGCTCGGGACGAATTTTGACATGGGACCAGTTGGGTTGGAAAGGGCTTTTCGTTATCTTTCCAGGCATATATATAACGTCCAAATCCGAGTTTGTATGCGTCCTGGGCATCCGTTTTAGTGCAGACTGGTCCTGGGCTCCGAAACAGACTCGAAGTCGGTTTTGATTGGGCCTCCACCTTGGCTTGGCCGTCCTTGCTGGCCCATCACGTCTCCAATCACCTCCCCAGCTATCTCATCATCATCTCCATGGTTTCTAACAACAATTAATTCATTAGGTAGTAATCTATTCTCAAAATCACATAAAGGAATTATTAGGAACAAGCTCACCCGTAAATTCAACTGTCGCGCATGAACTTGTATTTTGGTTGGCGGAGTGCTGGGTGTATCCATAAGGGTGATGTCCTCATCATTGTACCACTATCAACACTGTCGATTAAGCATCGGCAGTAGCCATCGGCACTGTCGATCGTACTGATTCTTTTGTTAAGTCTAATTTCACAGAAATTTATAGAATTGCCTATTCACCCCCTCCCCCCCTCTAGGCGACATCAAGGTTCTTTCAATTGATATTAGAGCCTAATCTCCTCATTAAGCTTAACCGCTTGGAGAGTTGATGATGTCGTAAGGTAAAATGTATCAAATTCCCAATGGTTGTTCTAGCGCCTCGTTTTCTATCATTTCACAACCTTCATACGAGGCACCATATTTTGATGGCACAAATTATGCTTGTTGGAGATCACAAATAATTTCATATTTTCGGGAGATGAGTCCCAAAATTTGATGGGTTGTAGATGTGGGCTTTTCTCATGCCTTGGATCGTGATTCTCTAACACAAGGGCAAGAGAAATGTCTACATCTCGAGGCCCAAGCTACTAATGCTTTATTTGGTGCTTTGAGTAGGGATGTTTTCAATGAGATATACAAGTTGAAGAGTGCTCATGCTATGTGGATTCAAATTCAAGAAATATATGAAGAATCCAACATGACAAGTGATATTTCCAACAATGAATTGGTAATTGAGGATGATTGCTCCACCTCAATCTTACATGATATTGATGATCATTCTCTTTCAAATGATTATATTAATGAAGTATCAACTCCATCGACATCACCATGTTGCCTTATGGCCAAAGGTAACATGTAAGTAAAATTCCATGAAATTCATAGTGATCATGATGATGTTGTTGATATTGACGGTGATGATAATGATGATAGCGATAATGATGATGATAATGATCATGAGTATACATATGATGAGCTTGTTGCATTGTTGCATAGCATGGGAAGGTATATGAAATTAGAAGAGTCTAAAATGAAAAATCTACATGATGAAAATTCTTCTTTAAAAGACTCATTAGAGGAGCTAAAGTGGTCTTATGAGGATCTTAGTGAAACTCATGAGAAGCTCAAAGATGCTTATGATTCACTTGCTTCTAATGTTTTGGAAAGTGCAAAAGTAGATATAACCATTACATATGATTTAATTGATAATGTATCTACTTATTGCTATGATTTATGTGATAACCCTTGTCGCTCCCAAGCAAATATTTACCCGAGCACTACATGTGACTTGGATTGCATAGGTGAAAAAGTGAAGCATAAGGGTCATGAAGTCAATAAAAATCACAAGAAGAACTTCAAGTCTAACATGAGCAATAATCAACAAAAGAAAAAGAAGTTAGCTCATGTTACATGTTTCAAGTGTTCAAACACGGGACACTATGCCTCTATGTGTTCCATGAAGATTGATGATGCGACCACACTTTCGAAGAAGAAAACAAGAAGAAGTAAAAGGAAGTGCTATAGATGTCATGAGAAGGGTCATGAAATTGTTTCATGCCCTAACATAACAAATGATGATTTTGACTCATCCAAGAAGTGGCTCACCGGCAAGGAAGCAACAAATAAGAAGCAAGATAAGAAAGTGTCTTGCATGAATAAGAAGCGTATTTGCTACACTTGCCGAGAAAAGGGACATATTGGTAAAAATTGTTTATGGGTAACATTCCTAAATCTATTCATTCCAATGATAATCATTTACTTAAGAAAGCTAGAAGTGGTAATATTATTGCAAATGTTGTTAGGTCGCACAATGCTAATGCAAAGGCCATTTGGGTGCCTAAACTTCTTGTGACTAACATACTAGGACCCAATGTCACTTGGGTGCCACGAAATGCTTGATTTGCTCAATAGGTACTTGGAGATGCATTGAAGACTTGACACACTTGATATGATTTATGTTGAACAGCTTAAGTCAAGATCCTTTCAAATTGGTATTCCTCACCACTTATGGAAAGGATGTCATGTATGAATATTAATGGTCTACAACCCCAACCAATGTCATCTCGGGAATTGAGAAGATCAAACATGAATAGTAAAGCTCAAAAAGACTTGGTGGAAGAAAATTTGAAGCAATGTCAAACCTCTTCAAGATATTGGTAGATATGGGCAAGAGCTTGAGCCGATGGTATTGGGTTGCTGAAGGCAAGATGGCGGGTCTACCATAAATAAGCTTATGGAGGGATCAGATATGACTTGCTATATTATAATGATGATGACTAAGTCCTATTAGTGCAAGCTCAACATGAATGATGATTGTCTGACAATAAAGAGGAAATCCAACTATGACCATGCATGAAAATTTTTCATAACATTGAAGATTTTGTATCTATTCTTGTCAATGGTTGAGTTTGACATCATGGAGGGATTTCAAGCTTGGTATATATTCTTGATTGTTTGCACATTCAAAAAGATCCAAGCTCTCAAATTGTTGAGAACATTTGAGGTAATTATCTCTATGTCTTATATAAGTTCTCTCTTTCCTAATAATAAAGAGCAACTAGATTTCATTCTATGTTTTTGCATGTTGCTCTATATTGCCAATCATGTCTTGACACATGCACTAGTTGTTCTTTATGATGATTCCTTTGTGGTCTTGGATGAAATTTTTATGTGCTCATCATGACTGTCATGTTATATATTAGGATTTGCTTATATGGTAGATTGTTATGCATCATGTTATCTTTTTTAAACAATCTACATGATTTAATGTTTTTGTTCATATAGAGGGGAACAAATTACATGTTTTGGTAAAGTCAAATGCTCAATATCTTAACTAATTTTGTTCTATCGACCTCTCTGTTTTGCACTCATCGGCAGTGCCGGTGATCTCCATCAGCAGTGCCGATCCTCCTATATAGAGGCACTGTAGAGCACAGACATCTCTCTATTTCTGTCTTGCCAGCATTGGCAGTGCCGATGGCTCCATCGGCAGTGCCGGTCATGACATCCAGAGAGCACCTTTTCTGTCTAATTTCCATCGGCAGTGCCGATCACCCTGATCGGCAGTGTCAATCCCCCTTTCACAGAGAGTTTTTTTTAAGGGTTAAAATCATTTTTCTTCATATGGCTTATGGCATGTTGTTTCTCTCAAATTTATTTATTTTGCCATAACCCAAGATATAGGATTTGTTCCCTCCCGAGTTGTTTTGACTATGTGCATGTTTGTCAAGTAATTCAAATACTTGTATGCACAAATTTAGGGGGAGCATATACTATGTCATTGGTACATGAGACTAACATGTCTATCAAGTATTTTGGTAGTTTCTTTGTTTTCTCTCAATGGTTTAGGAAATTTGCCTATATGGTGGATGAAGATCAAGGAAAACAAAATGTACCAAATGAATTGAATATCAAAAGGAACAAAGAGCAACATATACTTGAGAAGAATAATATTGTAAAGATGATTGCATACAATATCAACATAGCAAGTGATGAGGAGGAATTACAATCTTTTTGGATGCCCCTGAACCGTCATGGAGAATCTTTGAAAAGGCTCCAAAAATATTTATTTTGTCATCATGAGCATATCGGCTTTGAGAGGATTTGAAGATTTCGCTTAAAAAAGAATTGAAGTAATGAGAAACAAAGTCCTCTAAGGATATCCATCTTATAAGCAGTATTTCTTGATCATCTATCCTATGCTCAAATCCTTCTATTAAATGTCGAATAGACGAGAATCAATTTCATGTATGTGTTGCTTTGTGCCTCTTTATGTACGATTAGGTTTGCATGAGTTTGTCAAATCATTTTTATATCTTTTTCTTGTATGTGAATCAAAGATGCATTTTATGGTGATGGATTGTTTTGTTTTTTTTTTACTTGTGAATCATATCATATGTAACCATGTTGAAAATGTTTCATATCATGTTGTCTTAAATCCTTATCTTTTATCATGATATGTTCACTTAATCGGCTTATGCCTTATCTATTTATATCCTTCAAAGCCACCACACATGTTATGTGTTTCTAAGTTTAGATATTCTATCTTGACATATTGAAAACTAGCTATGTCTTTTATATCCCTTGATGACATGGAAATAAATTGCATGTGTGCTTATGAACATACCTTGACATGCATCAAGTCTTGAATAATATTATTTATGTCATATGTGTGTTATTCTCTATCATATGCTTTCATGGTCATGAACACTTGAATTGCAGGATATTCTCCTTAATTGTTATTAATAACAAGTGCATGCCTCACACAAGTAATTCAAATACTTGTATGCACACATCTTAGAGGAGATTATCCTTTAATTTTAAGAAGTTGAGACTAACATTTTGGCAAGCTTATTCTTTGGTTTAGTCTCATCAAGAAGAACTGATGGATTAAGGGGGAACCTTATATTCATATTTATTATGAAAGGAATAAAGAATGGTAAAAATATCCTCAATTATTCAAGGATATCATTTTCATAGCATCATGAGTACATGAGTTGTTTCTATAACTACCTATCTATTACTCATGTTTATTATGTTGTATACTGTAGCTCTTTGTGATCTACCAACTTATATTCTCTTTGGTTCATGAAAGTTTGCTTTCATATAATTTCCACTTCATGAAAAATCTTTTATAATATATTTGCTTTCTTAGATCAAACGACATAGTGCAAATTGCTCTCTTGTTTGTTACATTATTAATGCATATGTGTATGTTGAATATTCTACTATGCATAGTTTAAGGGGGAGTTGCACTATGTTTCATGAGACTAATGAGGTTGCTAAGTTTTTACATGGATACATAGTTGTTTTTGGTAACATGGACATTTCAAGGTATGTATTTATGTTCTTGATTTATCTTGTTGAATTATTTTCGTTTGTTATTAAGCGCATATCATGGGATGTATTTCCTTTTTGTCTTTTTTTAATTATTATGTGCATATGATTTTATTGAATATCTATGTATGCCCATCATATGAAGGAAATTATTCTATGTTTTTGGTATTGAGACTAACTTTACTTTGAGCTTCATATGATTTAGTCTTAAAGTGTGATAAAAGAGTGACTCTAAAGGTATGCTTGCTATTATTGCCTATTATTTGAAAATGCATTCTTCGGATTGTACTTTTATGTATGAACTTCCTATGGTCATATCAATCTCGCATGTGTTCATAGTCTTTGTCATGAGATTCTTGCCCTTTTCGGTGCTTGATGCCAAAAGGGGGAGAGAAAAAGAAGGATATACAAGAAAACTCCTATGTGCATATGGTTGTCCTGCCTTATTATTGTTTATATGCACAGGTGCAAATAAAGTTTTTTTCTTTTCATTATCATTATTTGATAGTGTTGTCATCAATCACCAAAAAGGGGGTGATTGAAAGGTCTAGGTCTCTAACCTTGAATTAAAGATGAGTTTTGGTGATAAATGACAATGCATGTCAGAACTAACCTTTTATATAAGTTTGTGAGTTCAATGTTAGGTTATGTTCCGGCATCAAGCAAAGGTTAAGAATAACATATTCATAAATGCTATGGACCCATTACAAGATAATTGATTGATCATATGTTGGAAATTATCATATTATATGGTGAAGATGCTTGACAAAAGATGATGGTAATCAATGTGTTGATAAAGGTGTCAGTGAACATAATCAACACCCGTGCTTAAAGATTAAGAAACATCACATGTTCAAAGGTCAAACATAACATATTACTGATTCATGACAAGGGATGATATTGAAGATAGTGTTCATTGTTGATACAAGCAAAACGTATACATAAAGAAGATCAAGGCACTTCATGAAGGAGAATTAGACATCCCTATAGTTGATGATGTCAAAATGGTTATGTTAATACTTGGTATTAAATGGAAATGTCAATGCAAGTATTAGTTGGAATCCATGAGTTAATAAGTGACGATGGTCAAAGCAAGGATGTTATTATAAAATTGAAACATGGATTTCTAGTGACCATTTACAAGAAGATAAAAGTCATGAATTTAGAAATATCATCTTGGAGATCAAATTGACAAAGTGGATACATTGTTGATGTTGGACATAAATTGGTGTTGCATGGGAAGGCGGCAAAGGTTAGGCAAGACTCGGCTACGATGGACCATGTGCGAGAGTGAAGGGAAAGCAAGAGGCTTGGCGCTAAAGGACCAAAGGCAATGGTGAAGAGTGAGTTAAGGCTTAGAGCCATGAACCGTGCAAGACCATGTGAAGCTATGGATTATCCACATCACTCATTTAACGAAACAAGAAGATGATGTTGATATGTCACAACGAGTGCAATTGACAAAAGAGCTAAAGGTGAATATACAATGTCAAAAGAAGATTAAGTGGCTTGAATATAAGAAGTTGTGAAAATTTATAAGTGGATGAACATCAAGTCTATCTCATATGGACATTACTCAAGCCAAAGGTATAATATTGGATATATATGCTTATTGATGACTAATCAAATAAATATCCAAAATGATCAATTGTTTATGGAGTTGGCGACCCTCAACAAGAAGAATGAAGATGATATCAAGGTGTTCCTATTGACATAGATTTTCTAATTGCTATTGAGTATAGGAACGTCGTACTATAAAGAGGGCTGCAACTTTGATAGTTTTGCTTATGTCTCGGTGCTCAATTTGATCCAATAACCTTTGGGGGGGTGTTTAACAAACCTATGTGTGATTTTGGAGCTTGGTAATAGCTGGGTTGGATAGCCCTTTAAATTATCTTTCTGTAGAGTCCAAGATCACCTAAATGGGCCTCCGGAGTCAAAAGTTATGGGCATTTCTCTTTTGGTTGTCTGTTTGTTCTTTTTCCAATCAGCAGTGTCGATCGGGACATCGGCAGTGCCGATCTGGAACTCAACAGAACGTCCTTTTCTTGCCCTTTGTGACTTCCTCATCGGCAGTGCGAATACGGGGATCGGCAGTGCCAATGCGGGACGTCCAGAACCCCAACGGCTAGTTTTTGACCCTATCCTATAGGAACGTCGTACTATAAAGAGCCCATGCGCAGCGTCCAGAGCTCAAACGGCTATATTTTCAGCCTCCCCTATTTATACCCCCTTCGGTCGTAACGTTGGGGGTGCTCAAAACACATCAAAGAAACATCCATTTGAGCCAAAAATTACCTCTCCACTCTCTATTGATTAGTGTTATACCTTGTGGGTGAGATTGGGTGAGAGATTGAGAGAGAAAGAGCAAAACTCCATTGTTGAGCAAGCAAGCAATCATTGTGGCATTTGTTACTCTCGGGGATTCATCCCCTAGATGACAAGTCGTTGCCCCGTGAGCTCCCAAGCTTGTGGTGAGCCACGGGAAGTTTGTGAAGGTTTCGATTAACCTCCGAAAGGAAAGAAACCAAGAGAAGAAAATTCGAGGAAAAGGATTGAAAGAGACCCGGCTTAAGTGTGACCGAGCCCCTCAACGGAGACGTAGGACTCATTTGAGGAGTCTGAACTTTGGTAAACAAATATTATGTCTCCGTGTGCTCCTTGATTTACTTGTTACTTTTTCATGCTCTAGGGTTTGCTCTTGTATTTGCTTAAATAACTAGATCTACTTGTGTAGCTTGTGTCTAGTAGTTGCTATATTGTTGTAGTGCTTCATATTAACTGTTGTAGTCTTTTTGTCAATCTAGTAACTATGAAACCAACTCAGATTTACTTTTGGGCGTCTTTCTGTACCACTATCGACACTGCCGATTGAGCATCAGCAGAAGCCATCGGCACTGCCGATCGGTCCCATCGGCACTGCCGATCGTACTGATTCTTTTGTTAAGTTTGTTAAGTCTAATTTCGTAGAAATTTATAGAATCGCCTATTCACCCCCCCCCCCCTCTAGGCGACATCAAGGTTCTTCACACACTTAAGAATGTTTCTACTAAAATATAAAGCATGTTGTTTCTCTTTTGTTTAAGAAAACGACTGAAAATACTATTTTTTTCCCAACAGTTCAGAATACAACACGAAAGAGTCCTGATCACTGTTCTGATAGTAATTTCTGATTCAATTAACCAATTGAAAGGTACCTAGAGGAGGGGGGTGAATAGGCAAATCTAAAAATCCTATGAAATTGGACATAAACAAATTTATCAGTCTGACCGGCAGTGCCGGTGATGGGGATCGGCAATGCCAATGGCCACTGTCGATGGTAGATCACTAGTGTTGATAGGTGAACAGACACACGAGAGACAACTAGGTTTAAGTGATTCCACAGTTACTAGGTGATAAATGACAACAAGATAAATGAAAGAAAGGACTGTCACAGTACAGTAAAGAAACAACTAGATACAAGCTACACAAGTAGATCTAGCAATTTGAGCAAGAACAAGAACAAACCTTAGTGCAACAATGAAAACAACAAGTAAATAAAGGAGTACACAGAGACACAAGATTTGTTACCGAAGTTCGGGCTCACAAAGAACCCTACGTATCCGTTGAGAAGTCTACAAAGGACCGGATCTCTTTCAACCCTATTCTCACTCAAGCGACCACAAAGATCGAGCTCGAGTTCTCCACTAGCAAATCCCTTACGAGATGGGTGATACAAACTTCTCGAGGCGTCACAACACAAGTTGGGAGCTCTATGGGCACCGCTAACCATCTAGGAGCAAAGCTCCAAGCGTAACAAGCACAAGTCATAAAGATGATTAAATCAAATGCTCAAGAGTGGAATGGTGCTCTCAATCACTAGAAATCAATGGCTCACTCAAACCCTAGCTCAATGATTGAAGCTTTGACTTGGAGAGGGAGAGTGAGGAGAGTGGAGCTCAAAAGTGCCTTTTGATTTTCAGGTTTTAGAGAGGTGGCACGAAGTGGGGTGAATGCCTCTAATACAAGGGGCTCAAAAAGAGCTGTTGGTCTGTCTGGTAGGGTTTGTGGAGAGGGGACCGGCACTGACGATCGAGCCATTGACACTGCCAGTAGGGTTTCTGATACATTGTCATAGATCCGCAGAGCAAAGGTTTGGCCCGCACCAGCACTGCTGATCAAGGCATCAGCATTATCGGTGAGGCAAGCACAGAGAACACAAGTGGTCTCTGGAGCCCCTGACCGACACTGCCGATCAATCCGACCGGCACTGTCGATAACAGTCAGCCAGAGAACCCGAGGAAAGCAGTCTTTGTGGAGAGGGGACCGGCACTGCCGATCAGGAGATCGGCACTACCGATGAGCTACAGCCTGAGCCAGATGGAAAGAGTGGCTTTCTAGGAGAACCGATCGGCACTTCCGATCAGGATGATCGGCACTACCAATGCTGGCAAGACAAAAGCCAGAGAGGTGTCTGGACATCACGGCGCCTCTGGGAGGGAGGATCGGCACTGCCGATGAAAGGAAAATCAGAGGGCGATAGAAGTGGTATTTGTGAGGAATTTGAGCATTTGACCTAACCACACTTGTGAATTATACCCCTCTTAATAGTACGGTTTACCTATACTCAAGATTAGAAATAAAACTCCATGATCTTCATTCTTGACTGAATTTTTGGACCTTCAACTAGGGATAAATGAGCATCCTCTTTTCCCTTTTTGTTTCAATGTATTTCATTCATCAATTGAGATAGTCATCTAGACACATGCTCAATAAAAACATTAGTCCATTCTTAATTGTATTGATGCCAATCACCAAAATAAAATTAGGATCCTAGATGCACTTTCAATCTCCCCCTTTTTGGTGATTGATGACAATACAACTAAATTTTATAAAAACTCCATCTTTGGGAGGTGTGGCAATGAGAGGAAATCTATTCGGCGTGATGGAGGGATGTTTGTGATCACAAATGAACTAACAACCCACCACACGCAGAAGCATCTTCATAATGTAAGGAGCATACACCAAAGATGACTTACTGGAGTAGGAGTTGTAGAGAATCTCTGTCTAGATGAAGTCAAAGACACTGAAGGGTTCTGCTCCCTCTCTCATAGCAAACATCAAGGTCTTGGTGGAACTCAGAATATGTGTGTGATCCCCCACCTTAGGAGTCAAAATCACTGTAAGCATGTTGTTGAGGACACGGTAACAGGGCTTCATTCCATAGTAGAAACCGTGCTCAACTCCATACTTAGGATCTGCATATCTGGCATCATACATGAAACTCCACTCATTTTCCTCCTAAGGATCAAAGATGGTCGCCTTGACCTTTTCTCTGTCATTCTCATCAAAGCCAAGAATCAGGGAGAAGTTGAAGTAGGTGACACTGAAGTGGTTGCCCTCAATGGTCCAGTGCAACTTGGAATCCATGTGATTTTGCTTATCTATCTCAATCCATAAGGTAGAGTAAAACTGGGCAATGATCTCATCATTCCAATGCTGATGTAAGTCCATAATATCTGTCAAGTTTCTCCTATCACACTCTGCCCTGATCAGCTGAAAGGTGGAATCATTGGTTGCTGCCATCTTGTCCTAGTCAATGCACTTCATGGGTGCAACTCTGTGAGTGGTCTTCTTCAGAATATTCTTGTACCATGACACCTGAGTCAAGTCCCAAAATCTGACATCTGATATGTCTGGGTGCTTGGGCTGTGTCTAGGGGTTAGTCAGCCTATACTCTCTCATCTCATCCCTGGATAGAGGTACTGGAATCCTGAACTCCGCAGACACTTGAGGTGCCAACAACTAATAGGTGATGGAGGAGTGCATTGGTCCAGGCTGAGGCTGATGGATGACATCATCCCTAGACCCATCACCCTCCTCATCGCCCTCCTCATCCTCCTATTGAGCCTCTTCTTCCTCGTCCTCTTCCTCATCCTCTGAACCTTCCTCTCTCTCTCTCTTCATCATCACTAGGAGAGGGAGAGCGAGGTGGAACGGCTTTGCCCTTCCCACGACCAAGGACAACACCATGTGAGATCGCTTGACCGGAGCCTTCACCTCTGCCTTGTTTGCCTCCTCCACCTCGTTGAGCAAGGGAGGAGACGTCGAGGTCAAAGTCCTCATTGGAGTCACTAGCTATCCCCGGATGTTTCTACTGCTTGTCACCTGCCATTTGTCAAGGAATAGAGAGCAGAGTAAATAAAAGGGAAGAGAGAAAGTGGTGTGAAAACGTTGCAAGGAACAGCCACTGAGTTGTTGTCTGGATGCCCTGACCGGCAGTGCCGATGGGTGGCATCGGCAGTGCCGGTAGGTCAAATAAAGAGCAACTCGAGAAGTGCTCTCTGGTTGCCCTGACCGGCAGTGCCGATGTCAGCCATCGATAGTGCCGATGGGGCTGCAATGGTCACTTAGGGTTTTGAAATCTCTCGATCGGCAGTGTCGATGGGGGCCATCGGCAGTGCCAACCGAGGGGAATTCAAACACTAAAACCACTAAAAATTGAGATTTAGCCACTAAAACTCTACCAAAGTGCATGGGTGACTAAATTACTCCTAGATGATCATCTCTATCAAGTGAAATTACGCAAAAACATGAGACATTGCGAGATTCAAAAGATAGAGATTTTCAAAAATACCTTCAAAAGCTCCTTCAAATCCGGGAGGAGATGGAGGAGGGAAGGTCTAGGAGTTGATTTGATCCACTTCCCGCTTGATTCCACGAAGATTTGCAAGGTTTTTGGAGTGATTGACTTTGGTTAGGGTTTGGGGAGGAGAGAGAGAGAGGCGGCGAGTGCTTAGAAAGACTGAGAACAGACTCGATACCGTGAGGGGACCGAGTTGATTTCAAATCTCTGAACCCCGCATCGGCAGTGCCGGTGTTGGGCATCGATAGTGCTGGTGCCGGTCAAGGCACAAGGTCTAGGCCCGCATCGGCAGTGCTAATGTGGGCAACCCGAGGGACAAAAGTCCCAGATAGAAGGCTGTCTTTGTTGGACGGCTGATCGGCAGTGCCGATGAACGCACAGGCAGTGCTGATCCTTTGAAGATCAGACAGGATAGAGCGCAGGAAAGGATAGAAGTTTTTCAAAATAGTATTAGATGGACATAGAGCAGTCTTGACATTATATGGTCAGCCAACAATCAACATTTCATAACTATGACCATATTTTGACAAGATTTGAACTAGAGATCAAGAATCAACATCAATAGCAAAAATAATAGGTTTTTGACATAAAGCAATGATTTTTGCAAGAATAAAACAATAACCATTCAGATGTGCACATCTCCTACATCACATTGCTAGAGTCAAGAATATTTAGTTCACTTCTAAGATGACAAAATCTCTTCTCATCTAGTGGCTTGGTGAATATATCGGCTAGTTGATCTTCGGTTCGCACATGACTAACTTCTATATCCCCCTTGATAGAACGATCTCTCAAAAATTGATGGCGGATATCTATATGCTTTGTGCGTGAATGCTCAACGGGGTTATAAGCAAGCTTTATGGCACTCTCATTGTCGCATAGGAGAGGAACACGGTTCAACTTGTAACCGTAGTCCCTTAGAGTTTGTCTCATCCAAAGTAATTGTGCACAACAACTACCGGCTGCAACATACTTCGCTTTGGCCGTGGATAGTGCAACAGAATTTTATTTCTTGGATGGCCATGACACTAGGGAGCTACCTAAGAATTGGCATGTCCTGGAGGTGCTCTTTCTATCTACCTTATCCCTGACATAATCTGCATCGGAATAGCCTAATAGGTTGAACTTTGAACCCTTGAGGTACCAAAGCCCTAGGTTGGGTGTGTGAACCAAATATCTCAATATTCTTTTAACGGCCTCCATGTGACACTCAATAGGAGCGGCTTGAAAACGTGCACACATACACACACTAAGCATGATATCGGGCCTAGAAGCACAAAGATAAAGCAATGAGCCTATCATGGAGCAGTAGACCTTTTGATCAACGGGCATGTCCTTTTTGTTGAGGTCGAGGTGGCCATTTGTTAGCATGGAAGTTTTGATGGGCTTGGCCTTGTCCATGTCAAACTTCTTCAATAAGTCTTGTGTGTACTTGGCTTGACATGTGAAGGTGCCCTCCTTGAGTTGCTTCACTTGGAAGGCTAAGAAGAAAGTCAATTCTCCCATCATGGACATCTCAAACCTCTTAGTCATTATCTTGCTAAATTCATCACAAAAGGTTTGGTTAGTAGAACCAAATATAATGTCATTGACATATATTTGGCACACAAATATATAATTTCCAAAGCGCTTTGTGAAGAGAGTTGCATCGGCCTTGCCAATGACAAACCCTTCTTAATAAGAAAATCCCTAAGGCATTCATACCATGCTCTTGGAGCTTGCTTAAGCCCATAGAGCGTGTTATGGAGTTTATAAACATGGTTAGGATACATAGGATCTTCAAAGACCGGTGGTTGCTCCACATACACCTCTTCTTCTATTGGCCCATTAAGGAATGCACTTTTCACGTCCATTTGATACAACTAAAAATCATGATGAGTAGCAAAAGCAAGTAATATTCTAATTGATTCAAGTCTTGCTACGGGGGCATAGATTTCATCAAAATCCAAACCTTCTACTTCTGAATACCCCTTTGCCATGGGCCTTGCCTTGTTTCTTGTCACAACACCATCTTCATTTTGCTTGTTGCGGAACACCCATTTGGTGCCCACAACATTCTTCTTCTTTGGTCTTTCCTCCAATATCCACACTTCATTTCTTGTGAAGTTGTTCAATTCTTCTTGCATGGCCATCACCCAATCCGAGTCCTCAAGTGCTTGTTCTACTCTAAATGGCTCCATAGAAGATACAAAATAGTAATGTTCACAAAAATTACTAACTCGGGGTCTAGTGATTACCCCTTTTTCAATGTCTCCAAGAATTTGGTCGACAGGGTGATCACGTTGTACATTTTGATGCACTCTTGGGTGTGGTGGATGTGGACTTCTTTGACCACCGTCTTCATCAACCTCTTGATCATCTCTTTAGGAGTCATCACTTGATGCTTGTACATGATCACCAATATCTTGATCCTCACCACTTGTATGATCAATTTCTTTATTTGCACAATGTTGGTCTTGTCTTGAGGGAGAGGGTTGATTTTCAACACTTGTTGGTTCTTAAGATCTCACATCACCAATGGCCATTCTCTTGATTGCATTTCTAGGAGCTTCATCATCTACATTATCATTAACAACTTGCTCCCCTTAAGAGCCATTAGATTCATCAAGTATCAGTCACGTGAAATTTCAACACAACCGGTGGTTTTGTTGAACACACGATAAGCATGAACATTTGACCAATAGCCAAGCAAGAAACCTTCATCAACTTTTGGAGCAAATTTTGAAGTCTTGGGTTTCTTGTTGAGCATAAAACATTTGCTCCCAAAAACACGGAAATAGGAAATATTAGGCTTGTTACCGATTAGTAGCTCATATGATGTTTTCTTCAATAGTCGATGGAGATACAACCGGTTGGAGGCATGGCATGCGGTGTTGACGGCTTTGGCCCAAAAACGGTCGGACGTCTTGTATTCATCAAGCATTGTTCTTGCCATCTCAATAAGTGTGCTATTCTTTCTTTCGGCCACCCCATTTTGTTGAGGGGAGTAGGGTGCCAAAAATTCATGCTTGATGCCTTCCTCATCAAGATACTCCTCAACTTGAGTGTTCTTAAATTTGGTACTGTTGTCACTTCTAATTTTCTTGATCTTGACTTCATATTCATTTTGTGCTCTTTTCATGAAAGTCTTGAGCACATCTTTCACTTTACCTTTGTCATGCAAAAAGAATACCCACGTGAAGCGAGAAAAATCATCAACAATTACAAGACCATATTTGTTACCACCAATGCTTATATAGGAGACGGGGCCAAAAAGGTCTATGTGCAACATCTCCAATGGTCTTGTAGTGGTCATCACATCCTTAGAGGGATGTGAGGCTCCATGTAACGTCTCGTCCCTCCGAGATCGGGCCCGCTTACACCTGGTAGCTTTTTAGGAACTCAAGACTGCCCTCACAGACCAACACATATCTTTTCTGCGCACTTTGTCCTCACTTGTGCGCACCCGGAAAGAGCTTCCCGGTCAGTCACCCATCCTGAAATTACTCCAGGCCAAGCATGCTTAACCTCAGAGTTTTTTCGAGATGAGCTTCCGGAAAAGAAGATACAACTTGTTGGCATGAGTATTCTATCAATCCTATTAAGCCCTAAGTCGAGATATCACACTCTCACCCCCTTAGAAGAACGACATCCTTATCGATCAACCCCAGGCCAGGAACTTTCCCTCTTGGGCACGTCCGTGTGCCCAGTGCCAGTGCATGTGCCATGCTGTGTGACCACTCCGGACCCACACCAGCCATGCACACCATGTCTGCGCAACTGCGACCATACGCGCTCGTGAAACCACGAGGGTCGGCTCTGATACCAATTGTAACGTTCTGTCCCTCCGAGATCAGGCCCGCTTACACCAGGCAGCTTTTTAGGAACTCAAGACTGCCCTTACAGACCAACACATATCTTTTCTGCGCACTTTGTCCTCACTCGTGCGCACCCGGAAAGAGCTTCCCGGTCGGTCACCAAACCTGAAATTACTCCAGGCCAAGAACACTTAACCTCAGAGTTCTTTCGAGATGAGCTTCCAGAAAAGAAGTTGCAACTTGTTGGCATGAGTATTCTATCAATCCTATTAAGCCCTGAGCCGAGATATCACACTCCAATTTGTTTTCCCGCTTGACATGCACTACAAATTCTATCTTTCTCAAAGCAAACATCGGTTAGTCCTATGATGTGGCCGCCCTTTTGGAGTTTGTGAAGATTTCTCATACCAACATGGGCTAGCCTTCTATGCCACAACCACCCCATGTTGGATTTTGCTAATAAGCATGTACCAAGTCTAGCTTCATTCGTGGAGAAATCCACAACATAAAGCTTTCCTTTAAGGACACCCTTAAAGGCAACTGAGCCATCACTCCTCTTGCAGGCGGTCACACCACATTCATTGAACAAACAATCATAGCCCATTTTATAAAATTGCAAAATAGACAATAGATTGAAGTCAATCTGATCAACAAGCCTAACTTTAGAAAGAGAATACGAAGGAGTGAGAGGGACTTTGCCATAACCTAGTACTTGTCCTGTTCCATTATCACCAAATGTGATGAATTCATTTTTGTTGTGACTTGGCTCAAATGATTTGAACATCTTTCTATCTCCGGTCATATGATTGGTGCATCCACTATCAATCACCCAACTTGACCCACCAGAGACAAAATCCTATAAAACAAATTAAGCTTTGTTTTTAGGTACCCAAATTTGCTTGGGTCCTTTCACATTAGTCACAAGTACTTTGGGCACCCACACACAAGCCTTTGGCCTCTTGTTGCGTGGCCCAACATATTTTCCAAAAACGCAACCATGCATGTTTCTCATTAGCACATATGATGCATCAAAGTCATGAAAGAGAGCACAAGTAGCATTAGGCACATTAGCATGAGAATCATTAACAAAAGAAGATTGGTTAGTGTTCATGATCTTGACTTGCTTCTTTTGGTAAGATCCTTCCTTGGTAAACTTGAGGAATTCTTTCCCATTCTTGTTCTCCCTAGCATTGTGCTTACCACCCTCAACATATCCAATGCCATCCATGACATTTGGGTGCCAAGTATATGAGTATGCACCTCTTGCATACTTTGCCTTCTCATTATCAACAACATGTTTCTCATGTTGTATTTTGCTTTCAAGAGCTTTCACTTGCTTGCTCAAATCATCAATCAATTTGACATTAGTAGCACAAGCATCAACATCAATATTATAGCATCTATCATATCCATTACTAGTGGAAGCACGTGAAGAATTATTGGCGGAATAAGTGAAGGTTGAAAGTATCTTATATTATTCTTTAAGAGACTTATGAGTCTTTTCCAAATCCTCATACTTTTCTTGAAGTGCATCTTTTGTGCTTTTAATGCTTTCACATGAATTTTTAGTTTCATTAAGAGACTTGATTAAATTTTTATTTTTCTTTCTCTCATCTTCTAGGAGCTTCTCTAATTCAAGGTTTCTTTTCTTTTCTAGAATAAGCAAGTCTTCTTGTTTTTCAAGGAGCTCCTCTTGTCTATCATTTTCTTCCTTTTGTTTTTCAAGCAATTCCATAAATTCAAGCATTTTAGGAAGTGAAGCATTAACATCATCATCATCATCATAATCACTAATACTAGATTTAGATACCTTGGATCTTCTTGCCATGAAGCACTTGTGAGTGTTGTCATCATCATCATAATCACTCAAGCTCCCAAATAGTGAAGTGTTGGTGGGAGTGACGCCAACGGCAATTGTAGCAATGCCTCCCTCATCCGAGTCAGATACGGAGGAGGAAGATGAGGAGGAGGATGAGTCATCAGAGTTCCATTCTTGTCCAATGTGAGCTTCACCTCTTCTATGCTTCTTGTACTTCATGTCCTTCTTATGATGCTTATCTTTCTTTCTTTCATCTTTTTTCTTCTTCTTTGGACATTCCACAATGAAATATCCTTCATCACCACACTCATAGCAAGTTCTTTTTGACCTTCTTGCTTTGCCCTTGTCAAACCTCTTCTTCTTGTAGCCATCTTTCTTGAGAAATGACTTGAATCTTCTCACAAGCAAAGACATCTTATCTTCACTATCTTCATCACTAGAATCAACCACTTTCTTCTTTCTCTCTTGCTTCTCTCGTGTAGCGTTGAGTGCTACATCATTTTTGTCACCACTTGCTCCCTCAATTTGCTTGATCAAGGCATTTATCTTGTTGGCTTGATCATTTTGTTGCTTTTGGGATAGAAGCTTTCCAAGCACTTCATCGATGGAGAAACTTTTGAAGTTGTCCTTTTCTCTAATGTTTGAGCAAATGTTGTTGTCCCATGGTCTTAATACTTGTAGCAATCTTTTGTTGATATCCAAGTCAGTCAGTTTGGCTCCTAGAGCTCTTCTTTGATTTACAATCCTCATGAGCCTATCATGAACTTATTTTGGGCCTTCTCCCGGACCCATGATGAATAAGTTGAATTCATTTTGTAATTCTTCAAGTCTTACATCCTTGACGGAATCGATGCCCTCATAAATAACCTCAAGTTTTCTCCATAGTTTGTTGGCATTCTTTATTCCGGCAACCTTATCATACTCGGTGGAGCTAAGTGCGGAAACAATTGCACTAGCTGCCACGGCATTGCGATGAATGTTGATTTGATCCTTGCGAGCTGGATTATCTCTATTTTCCCATAAGAAACTATTCTTAGTTATACTTGCAATATGTGGACTCATGGATTCCAAATACATCATCATCTTGCATTTTCCATGATCATAGAATTATCCATCAAAGTAAGGGAGTCTACCCGATCCTTGTCCAATGCGATCCTCTTTGATGTCATCATAATCATACATGACATTGTTGTAGGTATTTGGTAGAGCACCTTTATCACCATCTCCAGTCCTTGCATCATCTCCATCTCGAGAACCTCTAATACCTTCGTTGGTTGGAAGAGTGGTGGGTGGTCGTTCTTCCGGTTTTGACGTCTTTAATCTTTAAATGGTTAAGCTTTGTAGAAGATACCTACTCTGATACCAATTGAAAGTTGCCTAGAGGGGGATGAATAGGCAAATCTAAAAATCCTACAAAATTGAACTTAAACAAATTTATCAGTCTGATCGGCAGTGCCGATGGCAGATCGGCAGTGCCGATAGGTGAATAGACAGACAAGAGACAACTAGGTTTAAGTGGTTCCGTGGTTACTAGGTGATAAATGACAACAAGATAAATGAAAGAAAGGGCTGCCACAGTAAAGAAACAACTAGAGATAAGCTACACAAGTAGATCTAGCAATTTGAGCAAGAACAAGAACAAACCCTAGTGCAACAATAAAAACAACAAGTAAATAAAGGAGCACACAAAGACATAAGATTTGTTACTGAAGTTCAGGCTCACAAAGAACCCTACGTCTTCGTTGAGAAGTCCACAAAGGACCGGGTCTGTTTCAACCCTATTCTCACTCAAGCGACCACAAAGATCGAGCTCGAGTTCTCCACTAGCAAATCCCTTGCGGGATAGGTGATACAAACTTCCTGATGCATCACCACACAAGTTGGGAGCTCTACGGGCACCACTAATCATCTAGGAGCAAAGCTCCAAGAGTAACAAGCACAAGTCACAAAGATGATTAAATCGAATGCTCAAGAGTGGAATGGTGCTCTCAATCAATGGCTCACTCAAACCCTAGCTTAAAGGTTGAAGCTTTGACTTGGAGAGGGAGAGGGAGGAGAGTGGAGCTCAAA
The DNA here is from genome assembly GCA_030378355.1 of Eleusine indica. Taxonomy (NCBI): domain Eukaryota; kingdom Viridiplantae; phylum Streptophyta; class Magnoliopsida; order Poales; family Poaceae; genus Eleusine; species Eleusine indica. The sequence continues at coordinate 37,657,001 of CM059500.1, forward strand.
AGTGCCTTTTGATTTTCAGGTTTTAGAGAGGTGGCACAAAGTGGGGTGAATGCCTTTTATATGAGGGGCCCAAAAAGAGTCGTTGGTCTGTAGGGACACCCTGCACCGGCACTGCCGATCGAGCCATCAGCACTGTTAGTAGGGTTTCTGACACATTGTCATAGATCTATAGAGCAAAGGTTCAGCCCACACCAGCACTGCCGATCAAGGCATCAGCACTACCGGTGAGGCAGACACAGAGAAAACAAGTGGTCTCTAGAGACCCTGACCGGCACTGCCGATCAATCTGATTGGCAGTGCCGATCACAGTCAGCCAGAGAACCCGAGAAAAGTAGTCTATGTGGAGAGGGGACCCGCACTACCGATCAGGAGATCGACACTGCCGATGAGCTATAGCCTGAGCCAGACAGAAAGAGTGCCTCTCTAGGAGAACCGACCGGCACTGTTTATCAGAATGATTGGCACTGCTAGTGCTGGCAAGACAGAAGCCAGAGAGGTGTCTCGACATCACGGCGCCTCTGGGAGGGAGGATCGGCACTGCCGGTGAAGGCCACCGGCACTTCCGATGAAAGCAAAATTAGAGGGCGACAGAAGTGGTATTTGTGGGAAATCTGAGCATTTGACCTAACCACACTGGTGAATTATACCCCTCTTAATAGTACGATTTACCTATACTCAAGATTAGAAATAAAATTGCATGATCTTTATTCTTGAGTGAATTTTTGGACCTTCAACTAGAGATAAATGACCATGCTCTTTTCCCTTTTTGTTTCAATGCATTTCATTCATCAATTGAGATAGTCATCTACACACATGCTCAATAAAAACATTAGTCTATTCTTAATTGTATTGACGTCAATCACCAAAATAAAATTAGGGGCCTAGATGCACTTTCACCAATCGAGGCAAATAAATAGGTTTTAGATATCTATAGGAAATTTTCTACAATAGTTGTTATTTCTGATTTTACTAATTCGTCCAAAAAAACTAGTCAAAAATAAATAAACAGATTAAGTCATAGTCTGTAATCTGTACCAGCAGTACTAATTTGACAATTTGTCCTCAACCACTGATCCAAAATAGGTAAGATTAGCGCTGTTGGAAAGATAAAAACATTATCTATAACTTCTATTTTAGGCTCTAGATTGAATTCTTAACCAGAAATTACCAGTTCCGAAAACAAAAACACTATAGCCTACCGATCTTGACTTCCAGCGGCAATCCTGTCGATTCAGTCTCATCTACTGTAATCCACAAGCTAATTAGAAATTACCATGATGCTAGAAATCTCGTAGCACTGACAATTGGAGAGAATCCTTAAAGAACTCCACGATTTCCTTCTTTTCCCCTTAGCTTCTCCTCCCTTCTTCCCTGTCCTTCTAATGTTTCTGCACCACACGCACAACTTCAAAGCTATCAAACTGGCGGAGGAGATAGCTGCTGCAGCAAGCCAGCAAGCAACACCAGGATGCCTTACCTTACTCTCTCCTTCCCTAGATCCAAATAGGATTTTCTTGTTAGCACTGGTGGTGGCGTGAAGCGAATAGGAGAAACAAGGGCTGGCGGCTGGGAGGAGTTGGTCCAACAGAGTTGTACGTTGTGAAGAGAACAGGAAACCTAGGTTCACATCAACGGCTCAAATTAATTCGCATTACTATAGTGTCAGCCGATATCCAAATTAGGCATATGGGTAGTCAAACGGATGTTTCCATGAGATCTACACATCTATGGTTTTGGATCGGCCATCAGAGCAATGGTTGAAAAAGTCATTTTTTTGTCAACCTCTAACCTTTAACTATATAAACTATATTATTATTTTTTAGGATAACAAGGATATTACAGGAATAGCTGAGAGTATTTGGTAAGAGCCAAGAGGAAAAGAGATGAACACTAGGAGAGGATATTGCATATCTTGAGAGTGCTAGAGAGAGTAACTTGAGTATCTATGCACATCTAGGGCTAGGGTGTCCTTGAGGATGTGATCTAGGTTGTAACTCTTGGTCTATGGTGAGAGCTAGACCGGTTAGGTGTCGGTGATCGAGCTTATCGTGATTAGTTGTGAAAGCCATCACACGTTTGTACACGGTTTGAGCCCGCCGTTGAAAGGGGCATCGCTAGTGAGCACTTGTGTTGGCTCGGGAGTCCGGCAAGTTCTTGAGGGAGGCGGACTTGTGTCTTGGTGGCAGCGGTGATGCGACTGTGTCTTCACTCTGAGAGTGATTGCAGACTTGTGTGCGAGAACTCCACTTGGTGGCGGGAGGGACCAACACTCCGACAGGAGTGGTCCAACGAGGATTAAGGGAAGGCGCCATCCTTCTAAGACCTCAGGAAAAAATTATGAGCATTCCTTGACCCTCTTTTTACTATACCGTAATTGTGTGCTCTAGTGAGTAGGTTGAATTGTGGCTTGCATAGGCTAGTGTGTTTAGCTTTCGCATTTGTACTCATCATGAACACTAGCATCTGTAGGGTCTTGGCCTACTAGAATTGTTAGGTTATAATGATTGCCGGGCTCTAGTGGTGTGATACTGAAGTATTCGAATTCGTGGCCAGCCTACCGATTCACCCCCCCCCTCTCGATACGCCTTCGGTCCTTACAGGGCTACCACTTGCAGCCGTCACCGATCGCGCATTGTTTTGGTTGGACATCTTCTACTTATTTGCTAATTCCTCCATCTTCCCCTCAGATGTTCCCCTCCCCTCTTACCAATCTGATAGATTCGAGCTGATACCGTCCTTAAAGAGACTAGGTCTAATATCTCAGTTGCAGTGAGGTTAAGGTCCTGATGCACTATTCCTGATGGTCAACCACTCTTTGATTTTCTTTTTCGAATGATTTGAGTCTGGTGTGGCGCCTTGTCTTGGAACAATTGTTGTTTAGCAGTTTCTTCCTTGCCCCCTCTCGTGCCATCATCTGGTGTTCTCTTTATAGGAGATATCACCTCATCCTCTTCAACATGCAGACCCCTTCCAACCAGACTAGTAGCTTTCTTCCCCTCTGTCTTCCTCCTGGACTCCCTAGAGTTGCGACTAGAGGTAGAAGACCCAGTACCAAAAGATTCAGCAGTAGCTTGAGCAAAACCTTGCATCCTCTTCCTTTTATCCTCAGGTGCCCTGAGCTTCACATCATACGACAGCTTGCCCAATGCATTTTGTAGGACAGGGTTTGGACATTCCACTTCCATATGACCCATAATGTCGCGAGCAAAACAATAGAAAGGAAGCTTCTTACACTGAATATCATACCATTCAAGCGGTCCACTCCTCTGGATCTTCAACATCACGCCCCTCCTTAGTGGTTTGGCAATCTCGATGGAGACCCGAGCGTGGAGAAATGGATCACTGGCTTTGTCGTCACCATCAACATACATCTTCACTACATCTCCAACTAATGTCCGTTGGTTTGAGATCCTGACCCGTAGCTCCATCTTATCAAAACTAATGTCCGTTGGTTTGAGTAGCCCATCAAAATGTCAGAGGATCACAACATATTTCCTGATCATCCGCAGTGATCTCATAATGGTGTGATCCATGTCGCGTAGGTGACCGAACTCCGCCACGAATAGATTCTCATTCTTCTCTCCCTCTGATCGAACTTTCAGTCCAAACGGGTTTCCCTATGCCGGTTTCAACGAATTGAGAATGGTAGTGGCATGTACCAGCGTCGACGAGAGCACCTTACCGATAAGAGCAACTTCTTCCACTCCCATGCAATCTTCCTCATCGTCGCTCCAGTCTGCTACCTTCCCTTCCGTGACTGTTAGGTGGAGGTTTTGCATCAACTCAGCAACACTTGGATCCATATCTCCCGATTGGACTCCTTCGCGGTTCTCTGATGAGCCATTTGTGCCACCTCCCACCAAAGCCATAAATGCTGTCAAATTGGAGGGGAAAGGAGGTTATGATACATCAAGGAACGCACATAGGGTGATCCCAACAAAACTAGATTCCTAAGCGGCGCTAGAACCCAATTCGGTGAAATTAGGGTTTATGTGTGGTTGGCGGCGTCGGAATGGCTAACCGCCGATATACGGTGGATGGATGAAGCAAGCGGTGCAGCTGTGGCGTGGACTTCCCTACCGGAAGGCACAAACGGAGCAGCTAGATCTCGCCGGAGAGGCTAGATCACGACGGTGGTTGGAATCACCAATTCTATCGCCTCCCGAAAACACGGAATAGTTTCCGTCTAGGCCGGTAAGTAGAGGCGAGATCTATGTGGCGGGCGTGTGTCGGTACATGAGCATAAACATAAATCTACGCGTGTTGTCCCCGACGTCTAGAAATATAAACGAACTAGCAATATGCCCATACGTTGCAACAGGTCTAACTCGTAATACTATTGTTCATATAAAATATTAAATTGATGTAATAGTTTTTTTTCTATGAAACAGATCCAATGGAGCTTGGATGGATGAGATATGGATTTTACTGCTCTAGATTAATTCCAAAAATAAAAAGATGAGAAAAATGGCTTAATTCTGAAAATAAAAAGATGAGAAAAAATGATAGGACACGCAGGACTGTTGGTTGTGTTGGTTTGCAAAGGATATGGGCTGACTGGGTGGCCCAACACGGAATAGTTTTGTATTATTTGAGGCTTACGTGAAAACTCTACATGACACGGTCGGTAATAAAGACCTTTTTGACATACGTAAATTGAACTGTGGTCAGGGGGTTAATTTTTGGTAGAAAAGATGTCCTCACAAAAATTAATAAGTAGTTGAGATAGGACTCCACGGTAGAGACATCGATCACTTCGTGAAGGAGTCCTATCTATTAGTATAGTATTTTTTAAGAATAATTATTTAATTTAGATTATTATTGAAGATGTTATAAAGCTCCATGAAACCTCAGCTATATGTAACAGCCCTAAATGTCTGGAAATCCACGGAGGCACAGAGCTTTGGTGTGAAACCTCCTAAAGCTTCAAAATTTGCACAACGGTCCCTCGTCAAAACTCGAACCCCCACTTCAAATCCAACAAGCGGGAGATCTACGAAATCCAAAAATTCCCCAAACCCCCCTCCAACCCTAACCCCCCTGTCGCTCCCCTTCCAATCCTCGCTTCCGAACGCATCTTCTCCGCCCAACTTCCAGAAGATTCTAGAACCCAGGATTTCGGGTCCCCGTTCCGATAAAAGTTGCGTTCTTGCGCACAGTAACCTTGCAGCTGGAGCGGAGGAATGGACGGAGGCGGCGACGGGAGATTCCCGATACTGCAGGCGAGCCGGGACCCCGAGTCCAACTGGGAGGTGGACGTGGCCAAAAGCCTCGAGGAGTACCTCCTCAAGATCTGCTCCGGAGAGGACCCGACGCACTCTGTCAATTTCGCTGAAGGTGAGGAGGGATTCCTAAGGCTCGGAATTCTTGCGGTGAATGTGCAGGTTTTCCTTTTCTTGGATTGTGCTGCATGTGGGGAAAAGGGAGAGAGAGAGAGAGAGAGAGAGAGAGAGAGAGAGAGAGGAAGGAAAGGAGGGAGGGGGTTTAGCAGTGATTGTTGATGGTGTGTTGCAAAGTCAGAACATGTGGAATTGTTTAATTTGTGCTTGAACGGGTGATAAAAAGCAGCTTCATTTAAGTTGAATTTTGTTGTTTCATCGCCCAAGGTTTTGCCGTAATATATTGACAGACTACACTGGGCTTATAGCATTAAAAGAATAGTTCTTTTCTTTTGTAAATCTCACGTTTGCCTATTAATTTGTGTGTTTTTTGCTTCTGTATTTCTGTATAATGTGCAGCGGCATTAGTACTCCAGGGATCAGTCCAAGTTTACAGTCGGAAGGTGGAGTACTTGTACTCACTAGTGCTTCATGCATTGGAGTCTCTATCACAAAAGAAGTAAGGAAAGATTGTTGTTGTTTCAGGCTATTCCTTATTTTTCCTCTTTCAAGACGCAGTCCAAAATGGACCCAGGGTTTCAAAATGCATCCCTTATTTGCCCTTTTTCAGTCAGTGTAATCAATTTTTGCCTCATAGAAATATTAATCCTCAAAGAGACATCCCTTATCTGTCCCAAAACTGAACATAAAACAAGATTACTTTTTTTGTCCTATTTTTGTTTTGATTTAATAAGGCTCCTCTTACATTTCAAAATTGAACTGTAATAAAGTATCACTTTGACAGCTGATATTTTTTCACACATTCCTTATACGTTAAGAACTGTTTATCTAATAAAGTTAGGAGTGCAAATCTGATTTCATACATATATTAAATCGTTTTCAAACAAAAGAGAAAACAATGCTATAACCGTTTTAGTATTCATTTGAAACAAATGGAGTCGTGCGAGTTATCATTGCTGTAGTCTGCCACCAGGAGTTGATTGCCGAGCACCAGTGCACAAATGTTACCATCACCTGTTGTTAATCTGCGCCATGTTTGGCCTCTGCCCAAACGAAAATAAAATGAGAAATGGATGGTATAGTTCTTGGAATCCAATTACCAGGTCCAATGTTCCTCTGAACGAAATAGGTCCACATACACAATGGGAAAGTACCTGCTCATCAAGTTGGTGCCATCTTACTTCCAAATCCAAGTCGCGATTGTTGCCAACCACACTGTATTCTTTGGCAGCCCGCTCCTCTATCTCTGCCATGGCTCCATGCCCACTGTAGCCATCTGCTCTCTGGATGCTGCAGAGGTGGTGCTCCTGGACACCTAGATCTCGTGCCAAGGGAGGGTGCCCTAGATTTTGAGGTGCGATAGTGAGCCATCCATAGGGTCCTGGCGGCAGCGGTGGCCGCCTTTTATTTCGTTTGGGCTTGCTTTTTGGGAGGAGGAAGGTTGAGGGCAGTATGGTCATTTCTAAAATAATAACTGTGAGGAGATTTTAAAAGGAGTTGGTTGACTGTTGATTTCTGGTTAGATTTAATAGAAAATGATAAATAAGGATGGATTTTTTAAATATTGGTATGTGTTGGAACCAGGGTTAGACAGGGACATATAAGCGACATGCTCTAGAAAAAAAAAGGGACTTATAAGGATTTTACTCTTGAAACATCACGTGGCAGACACAAATTTTGGCACTTATTGCAGATTCCAGAAAATTTTGAAATAAGGCTGTTTTAGTTTAAAATAAGTGTGTCGAAACTATGAGTATGAGTAGCAGTGGTGAAGCTTGGGCCAAGTTTCATAGGGGGCTATGGGCTAAAAAATTTGGTTGAAGGGGGGTGGTTACTGGGCCAATTTCTTAGCCAGATCAAATTAGGTGGTGAAATCACGTTTTATTCTTGGGCCCGGGGGGGGGGGGGGGGGGGCAAATGGCCAATGGCAACGAGGTTAGTTCTCTGTCAGATACTTGAATTTTAGTCCATGCGCAATGCAGCTTCCGATTGAACATCTAATGGTCACCCCAGACCAAACTCCATTGTTCAATTTACTTCATGTTTCTGGGATGAATACTACTGCTAAGTGTATTATTTTAAGATATCATCTATATTTTTCTTTGGCATCGAGGCTGTAGGTGGTTGCTACTGCAGGGGGCATCTGTCAATAGCGTCGCATAGCGGCAGAAAGGAAAAGAGCACCTTTGCTTCCTTATAACTGGACCTCGTTGCGAAGAGAGCTCATTGTCATCCTCTGCAGCTGAAGTTATTACAATTAAGTTACGAGCTAGGTGTTGGCTGCCTTACTGCCTTTATAACCTTGAATCTTATCTAATATACTTCGGAAATTTTAGTAACCTTGCATTCGATACCTCTTTGTGACACCTCTGGAGTTATGAAAAAAATTTGCTGCATGGTTAATGCTCAGATAGAAAACTTCAGGTCTAGTTATTATTCTCCTTATTGACAAGAGTGCTTACTATGACTGCCTAAAACAGTGTGATATCTTGGGGTTTAATCAATATTGAAATGTCACCCTAAACTTTTCCAAATCCTGCTACATGTTACTGTTTTTCCTTTCCAATTTCGCTACAAGTACTCTAAATCATTTTAACTGTACCAGGCAGGATCAACAGGAAAATGGCTCAGCTCCAGCTAAAGAAAATGATCTGAGCACAATTCCCAATGAAGATGATATATTTTTGGGGTTAAATGATGTCCCAGGTAATTGGATCTTTGTCTCAAATAGCTGCTTAATTTGAGTGAACTGGGACTAAAACCTTTTCTCCTGTTTAAATTGCCAGCCGAAGCAAAGATCACTCTGGATAACAATGTTGATCGTGATGATTTACAAAGAAAAGTTACACGGCCACCGGCAAATCTGCTGGTATTTGAAGGAGACTGCTTGGATAGTGAAGCGAGTGAACTAGACTCATATTTGGTAAATTTTGTATCTCCTTTATTGCAACTGGAAATGGTGAATGTTTACCGTGATACTGAACTAGTCATGGCTGTTTGCGTATTGCAGTTGGCTACATGCAATTTTTATGGAAATTTCCTTCTGTTGGACCCATGTGACGCACCAGCTGTTTTTGACTTTCTGCAAGGAAAAAGTTCTGGTAAAGAAAATAGTGCGGCTCATCAACGCAGCTCCGTGCGTTCTATAAGACGAACCAGTGCTTTCACTTCCCCAGACGGAAGATCAGTGGGCACAGGTCGTAGACTGAACCCAGAAGAAGGGCAAGGAGATCCTGATCCAACTCAGGGAAAGAATCCTGATCAATCTCAAGGAATTAATGAAAATGAAACTCAACAAAATATCAGTAACTTCAGTTTAGGGGGTAACGATTGGTCTTATGACGACATGCCTCCCTCTGATGGTGCAGCTGAGTGCCCAGATGATGGGGATGATTCTGATGAGGAGGATCCATGGAGGCCTTTGGATCCCCATGAACCTGGCAACTTAAAGATTAGACCTTACAGGAGAGGTACTGAAAGGCGTTATTTTCTAGACATACTATGCATTTCTTCCTTTGTTTATTTTCCATTTTGGCGACTCGTGTATTTAACTAGCTTTCTTGATCTGTTTTGGAGCAGTAAAAGGTTTTGCAGGGCATGTTACTGGTACCCCAGAAAAGAAAACTCTCGCATCTTTATTTCCAATGGCAAAGATGGATGTCATTAACCTTGAACAAGCAAAATCTTTTGGAACGCAACAGTCTCAGCAGGAGGAAATAAATGCTTCCCAGTCACCTCCTTATGAAAAGGTGCTCAGCATTGTTACATATGTCTCCAAGTCCATTAAGCACATGTATGTCACAATGTTTTGACTTATTTACCTTATTCCCGATTCCACTGTGCAGCTTATGAGATCACTTGAATTTGGAGAGCAAGAAAATTGCTATGTATTTGGAGATTTGAAGGATGACGGTGGATTCAACAATGGTGCAAATGATTATGATGATAATGACGAGCCTGAAATACCATATGATATGGATCCCATGGATGTTGATGACATTATAAATCCTTCTAAGGTTTATTTTCTTGACTTGGTGTGCATTCTGATATATGGTGTTTGGGTTAATATTTTACTTCTGTCCAGGATAAGAACCCACCGCTTGATGAGACTCAAGGCACGCAGTCTAGCTTGGATGAACATGAAAACCTTGATGATTTGTGTCGGTCACATTGGGTGAGTATTGTTAATTGTTCTGTATATGCCGCTTAATCTATTTCAAAATTGGTTTGGTGGGTGGGTTCTTTCCTTCTTTCGAATGTGTTTAGAAGTATACTTTGCACTATGCAAGTCTTAAGTAGGCAAAATATACAAGATGTTCAGGTGTGCTATTCTATGCCCATTGGACAAGAGTGGTTTGTAGGATTAGTTCTAATATCTTCCAAACCATCTTGGATCTCTTGTATCTTTCTCACGTGGCATGTAATATTTTTGACTATAGGTTCAAGCTTCTATGACCCAATGGCTGAAAGAACCGTATTGTAATTCGTCTATTTGCATGCATGCGCTAATCAGTTGCTAAATTTACTAAAAACTGTTATGTTGCTGGTACACAATGTATTTTCACTTTTCAACCAGGTTAAGCCATGCTATTGGCCCTGTAATAATGGCCGCTATATAGATCACCTATATGGGCAATTCAAACCTTCAATCAAAATGTGCTGATTGCATGAGCAGAACTGTACATAGTTGCTATATTTCTCAAATCCATCCACATACACATGTGTGTGCACAATCATACCTAGTTGGTGATCATTCACAGCTTTAGCTAAATTGTACATTTTGATTACTGGTTTCCAGAAACTAAACTGCAAGTAAGAACTGCCTGTGCCCTTAATCTTATCTTTGCTATTCAGTTGCCAGAACTGACACAGATAATTCATCATACAGAATGGATTTCTTGCCAGCATAGCTGAGGAACAGCGGAGTGAGATGGATGCAAGAGTTTCAACATGGAAAGAAAGAATCGAGGTTGCTCTGGAAGAACAGGTTTGTTGAATGCAAAGCTACCATGTTGGCTTGAGCTGCTTATGATTGATTCTGCAAATTTGAACCTATTAACTCACCACTACTACATTCCATGCCTTCACAGGATAAAAATCCACCTTTTGACATTGGTTCATACGGAGAGCAAATCCTGGACACGCTTTCATCAACAACTGATAATACAGGGATTGCTTCTTTTGGGGAGATTGTTAGTTGCAGACCTAAGTATGAGGTTGCAAGAACGTTTTCTGCCCTTCTGCAGTTGGTAACCACTTTTTCACCTAACAATATTCCATAACTTTGCACAACCGGTATCATTTCTCAGCATTGTTCTTGTTCCAGGTGAACGGCAGAAGTGTTGATCTGGACAAGGGACAAGTTATAAATGAGGTGGTGTGTTATACAGCCGACAATTCATTCCATGTAAAGCTAGTCGGTCCCAACCGAAGACCAGAAATGGAGGCACGCTTTGCACGGAAGAGAGTCAAGTCCCCTCTGCAAAATTGTGGTAAGGGCAGCAGTGACTCACCTCTACCTCCGTCACAACAGAAGTCCCTCAAGAAACAGTCGCATAGAAACGGCAAGGTTCCAGTAAAGACATCAATTAGGCTAACCCCTGATGGAAAACGAAGGCGGCGGTCAGCTCATCTAGTTCAGCCGCTCAACCTGGAGTCCAGCCAATGAGAACATGAATTTATTCTTATTAACGTGTGGCTGCTGACGGCGGTAGCTTCATAGGTAGGGTGGTGGTAACGTAGCCTAGTTAGACTGGTAGAGGGTGTACATGTACAATAGGTCATTGTACTGTTCTGTATTTATGGCATCGATCAGCCCCAAATGTAATTTAGATCCGTTAAACTTGCGCTTTTGTACTGGAACGGAAATCTGTTTGTAGGTGTTTCATTCTAATTCAGTAAGCGTTTTGCAGAGTCTGCTGTTGCTGGAGTGCTTTACCGTGTTAAAAGAGCATGTGTTTGGTGCCTAAAAGGCGATCATTATACAAGTGAAACGCGGCTTGGTAGCGCGTTTGTTTTGGGTACAAAATGACACGGGTTCAAATCACTTCCAGTAACAGGAAAACCTGTACGTCATCCACAAATATAGAGGAGGAAACCTGTACGTAACTCACCAGGCAACAGTACAAGTTCGTGGCAATCTAGATTGATTAACCTTTACATGATAATCACTTCCAGTAACAGGAAAACCTTCTACAACTAAACGACTCGTTCTCCAAGACACCAGAATGAATGGCCTTTCAATTAGCTACATTTCCACGTCAGTTGTACTGTTCAATTAGCTCGTGAGAAGATGATAGAGCGTGGCAGCCTCCCCAAGCCGTCTCAGATTGGTCTCTTTCACGGCTCCGGTGCGGCCATTCCTTGCAGAGAGAAGAGAAGCCTCAGTGGGCGGGGCAGTTCAAAGAAAAATGAAAACAGCTACTATGCTACAAAGATGGATAGCATGATCCAGGGGATGTATTGCGTTTCACCTCTTGTCGAGCTCCACTTTCTTTTCCAGGTCTTGCAGAAAACAGCGCAGCCTTTTTACATTGTGTTGCAGCGCTCGGGCGGTTTTTTCATGATCTTCTTTGGATTCACAGAGCTTTTTGAGAATATCAGACGCGATGAAGAACCCGTCTGCCTTGTTTCTGAGCGTATCAACCCAGAAGAGAACGAACATATTAGAGAAACACAGCTAGGAAATCAACAAATTTAAAGCCATATCAATTCTCAGTTGCGTTTTTTTAAGGTAAAATGATTGGGATATGCATGCATTAAAACTGAAAAAGTTGGCAACATCTTCACCTAAGAGACCGTCCCAAGAACATTTAAGAGAACTATTGCAGTGGTGCAAATGCCATAGCATGAAACTAACCGGCTGACAAATGCGAGATATGCACTTCAGAGTTGTACCTCAGCAGCTCCTGGAAGACGATTGCAACCAATTCTGGAGTGTTGAGTAGCACAGTTCTAAGGTTGGAAAAGCGTGCAATGTTCCTGAGAGTAAGAAGTACTTGCTTCAGGACTTCCTGGTCAGGGATCCCGCGATTCAGCAAATGGATTTGCTTCATCAAGATGTCCACAGCACCAGCAGTGACTAGTGTCTCACAGCATTTCTTGGAATACTCCGTAGCAGTGCCTGTAGATAAACATTAAATAGCCTCTCAAGTCTAGAATTTGGTGCGTAGACAATGAAAGTAGATACGGAAAAGTATGGTAGATAAAATGTTATAGAACAAAAGATGGTACTATTTACTTATGCTCCAATGAATACATATATTTTTTTTGACTCAAATGAATACATATATTGGAGAAAAGTTTAAAAATACTACATTATGAGAGTGTTCTCGTGAATATATAGAAATTAAAAAAAGTAAAGAAAAGATGGTATTTACTTAATGTTGCACAAGTTTGCCGAATGCTGCTTAGACTCCGATGGTGAACAAGTTGTGACAGTGCAGCCACCAGCCTATTGATCAGGCGCATGTCATCATCAACTTGCACATATGACTTCTGCAGTCTAGACCTTATATGAGCAACTTCTGGCTTCAAAACTTTTCTCACAAGGTAGGCTTTGAAATGGGACTGCACCAATCAATTGTTGAATGTTAACGGATCTGTTTATATATTTAGAAGGCATATCACATGGGCACAACAAATACTTGGAACACCTAGAGACTGAAATGATGCACAAAACCAAGTATATAACTGCAAGCATCCATAAAAAAAAACTCTCCATTTTATCTGTAAGGACGCCCAAGATGTTGAGGGCGCGTGTCACACAGGGAGCCGATGAATTATCTTTTATAACTATCACTGTGTTGGTGGTTGGTCAGTACCTGGATTATAGTAATACACCTCCTCTTTCTTATAGCAGCTTGTCGTGCAATCCAACTACGAATATGAGCCTGGATAACAATCACAGATCGCTTCCTTGCTTTAAGAAATGAAACTTTTCTCCACCATTTCTGCAAATATGTTTAACAAATCAACTCTTTTCACGAGTATGACTACATCACCCAGTCTAAGAAGCAATGAAGAAACAACACACATACAAGAAATGAAGAAACAGTACACATACTTGAATGATATTGACACAGCAGCAAATTCGAATTATCTTTTATAACTATCACTGTGTTGGTGGTTGGTCGGTACCTGGATTATAGTAATACACCTCCTCTTTCTTATAGCAGCTTGTCGTGCAATCCAACTACGAATATGAGCCTGGATAACAATCACAGATCGCTTCCTTGCTTTAAGAAATGAAACTTTTCTCCACCATTTCTGCAAATATGTTTAACAAATCAACTCTTTTCACGAGTATGACTACATCACCCAGTCTAAGAAGCAATGAAGAAACAACACACATACAAGAAATGAAGAAACAGCACACATACTTGAATGATATTGACACAGCAGCAAATTCGAATTAGTTGTTTTCGAGCCAACCAACCACGAACAAAAGCTTGCATTGATATCACTAATGTTTGAGTAGATTGGAGCAACAAGAACTTCCTCCACCACCTTTGCAGCCTTAAGATTGAATGAAGAACAATTTTCAACTCAAGGCTTTGATGGCATTTTTTGTGTTTGCTCTGATCAAGTACCCAAAATCTTGTGCAGGTTTGAGAAGAACCTCCTATGAAGAAAGTAGTAACTGTCAATACACAAAACGAAAAAAAATCAAGATTACCAAGAACCATGTTAGACATACATACTAACCTAGCATTCTCTTTCTTGCTAACCATCCTCTGACAACTCGCTGAATCAGTTTTGCAGCAAGCAGGTGCTGCTGAAAAGCCCGGTGGTATAAGAATAGTCTTGTTGAGGACTGGATTTTTATGATAGCCTGGACTTTTCTTGTGAAGCACTTGCGTACTGATAAACCACGCCAATGGCTCTGGATTTTTGTTGCAGCTGATACCCTTGAGCTTATGTTGTGCAAGAATCTTCTACATGCCGATTGTATCCTTTGAGCAGCCACTATTTCCTTGCAAATAGTGGAACCAGTCAAGGTAGATATTGGCTTTTCATGCTGGAAAAATGCTTCAGAAGAAATAGCGTTACTGAAATCCATGTCACCCCCATACACAAGCTTGGTTGCTGAATTTACTCTGTAAGTCTCAACCTCACATAACTGAGGGGTAGCACTACTTATATAGCTACTATCAATCATGCTCAGCAGATGACTGGAGGGAGGCATAAAGTCATGCCTACTTTTGCACAGCTGAATGGAAGAAATTGCCGAGTTGCTTTCTTTGTCACTAAGCTGCAGGTGAATGGCTGAATCTAGAGACCCAGTGCCATCAATGCAAAGAAGATCAGGAACAGCAGAAACTCTCAACGTATCCTCAGGCTCGCAATGCTGCACAGGAGTGGCCAAAGCCATGGCTTTACTATCCTCACTGCTTTGCTCCAGAGGGGAAGGGGTTGTGATTTCTGAGGACTCGTGCCTTTCAAAAGGCTTATTGTTCTTGTGCCTTTTTCTTCCTTCAATCCAAATCCTTAAAGCCCGCTGAATCATAATTGCACATTTTCTCATCTGCACAAATCTATGCCTATCTATTATGAAAACAAAGTATCTGTTATCGCTACCTGAAAAGAAATGGACACCAAGAATGTAATAGGTACAAATTAATGCATAAATCGTTTGAAGCTAATAGCAAAATGTACCATGTGCTTCCCAGGGAGTAGAGGCAGTAGTTACACAACTGCTATTTCTTTTCATGATAACAGCTGACCATGCCCTCATGGCGCCTTGTAAAATAAATATTGCCTTCTTTTGATTACAGAATTTATTCCTTGCAACCATACACCTGGCCTGAGCCTGTATAATAGTTGCAGCCCAATCTAGGAAAAAAGAAGAAGAAAATGAATATCAATAGACTGTAGAAAATTCTTGTGTTATGAACATATGTAGATATGGTTAAATGAGCCATGGAATTCACATGATGGTTCTAACATCTATGTATGGTTGTGGAGTATAATTGTGTAATATTGTGCAAAATTCTTTTTATCAGCAAAAAAATGCAACCGAAAGAAGAGATAAGGACAAACCTTGGCTGGTACATGAACCATCTTCACTTTCTGTCTGAAGGGATATATACTTATTAATATCATTTTTTCCTTGTGACCTATGTCTTGCAGAAATCTTCCTCACCGGGCTTTGGCAATGAAACCTTGTATTGATCAAGTTCTTTAGCTGACCCTATACAGATAGAAGAAGAAGATTCATGCATTCTGAACAGACTTTAACACAAGGTGGGGGGTTTTGAGAGTGATGAAACAAATATTACCAATCTTTTTTCATTTGTCAGATGTGAATATAAGAATGCAAGCAAAAGTATTGCACTCCTTTCATCAAATATTACATCATCAGCAAGGATACCACTACCTGGAATGTCCTGCATATTGAATAAAAAAAAGGACAGTTTGAGGAACAGACTACTCGTTGTGCAAACAAACAAATAAAGCACTACCTGAAGAAAGTCTGCTAGCACTTCCATCCTGCTGTAGAGATCAATAGTAGAATCAAGTCCATGACCAGTGAACAATTTCTTTTGACACCCAGTTAGTGTTTCCTAACAATAACAACCAGCAGAAACTATGAGCTCACAGGAAACAAAGTGACACTTGTTGTACATAAAGAAGGTGTAATTACAGTACAAATAAAATATGGTGAAGAAGTTTAGAACCTTGAGAGGAAAAGCATCAATGTTCAAATAAAAGTTGATGATGCAGCTCAGTCCACTCTTGTCTACTTGAGATGTACTTTGTAAACTCATGCCATATTTTGAGCATACCACCTGTAAAAGAACAAATTAAAAAGAAACACATAGCAATTAGGCAAGTTAATGCAGGACTGCAAGGTTAATAGCACACCTGTTGAAAGTAGCATTCTCAAAAGGGTTCCAACTCAACTCACGACAAATGAATTAAATGCTAACATGAAATCAAAGTATGATCTTGAAGCTTGTAACATAGTGAGGCAGTGAACCCCATCTCCATATAGCTTCTTAAGTTTACAGGAACATGAAAAATCCCAGCTCGGGTGTTTTATTTTGTTAGGAAGGGAGCAACAAGTGGAACAGGCATAGTACAAAAACAGGACAATTAGAAATGTATATTTATGGACAGTCTCTTTTCCCATTTTTTATTTTAATTTGATAACATATCATGGGGACAGTCTTGAAACCAGGCTTATAAACTGAACAGTGTTCTTTTCAATAGTATAAGACAGCTCTTTACAACTTCCCCTTAAGTCATAGGGGTATAAACTGAACAGTGTTATTTTTCACTGGCATAAGACAGTTCTTTACAACTTCCCCTTCAAGTCATAGTGGTATTCACCTGACACTGACACAGGATACCAGTATATGTGACCAATGATACAATTAGTAAAGTAGGGAAATTACCTGTGAACTCATAATCGAATAAAGAACTATAGAATAATTACCTGAACCCAATCATAAAGCAAGGAAATGTGTGACTTGTTCTCAGGCATAAGTTGTTCCTGATATAAAAGAAAGAGACCCCTCATAAAAAGGCAAAGACCAAAAGTATCCGTTCAAAATAATAAACATAGAAGCAAACATATATAACAGCTTAAATCAATGAATTTTTGGTCAATTTCTTGTGCAACATAAAATCACTCACCATTACAGGTACTTGTAGCCTGGCTGATTCACGAGCTAGTGAAGTTTTATTTGCTAACAATGGTATCTGCTCATGAACAAAAGATCACAAGAGTTAATGAATGGAATGTCAATTATTCTGGATTATTGTCCAACGAATTCATCTGAATAATTAAATGATAGCATTGCCTCGATAAAATCATTCTTATCAGAACGTTATATATTTCTAACATAATTTACTCATATATTGATGAAAAAACTAAAATGCACAAATAACCAAAAACGTTTGAAGCTTCTATAATCTATAACAAGTAAAACTTGTCAGGCATAATTCCTAGTGTAATTGTAACAAGTACACCGAGTAAAATTCAATTAACAAACATTAAGCAATCTAGAATTCCAGAGCTTTAAGAGAAACAATTTTCTTTTTTGAGAATTAAGAGAAACAAGGTTGGAACATAAAAACAGATAACTTCTACTGGAGTATGGAAATCCTTTAATAAGTTTATATTGAACATATGACCTGCATATGGATGAATGTGTTCCACAGCAATGAGAGAATAAGCTCTTTATCCCCAGTAGTAATGTCATCAGCAGAAATCGTGAGCCCATCAGGATCAGATAAAGGAACCCCAGCTTGCTTTATAGTTTGTATAGCCAAGGTGCAATTATGCAACTTCTTCTTATGTGTGTCTGATGGAGTAATCACTTTCTGAAACAAAGAATGCCACTGTAAATGAAAGGGCAATAGCATTGAACTGATTCCTAGCAAACCTCAAATTGCGTACCAGAATAATTGATGCATCAGAGAGGAGCAGCTGAACAACTCTGCAAAGAATTATACCATCTTGGAGATCCTCAAATATACTCCTTACAGTGAAATCATACTCTGACAGAGCAGGCTGGTAGAGAAGAAAATAAGAAAATTCCACCAAAAGTAAGGCGCGTGCACAGACGCACAAAAAGGTTCAGCATAGTAACACAGAAAAATAAGAAACCAAGTACCTGTTGATAACTCAACTTATATCCCATAGTTGTGAGATGCATCACAAGGTCACCTTCTCCATGCATGGACTCTCCCAACGACTCTATAATTCAATAACCAGTCAAAGAAGAGAATAGCTATTTGAGCAGAAAACATGATGTTCACAAAGGAAGATAGTATAAATCTGATCAATTTACTATATTACCTTGAATGATTTGTCTACTAGATTTTATTTGGTCTTGTTGAGAAAACAACAGCGGTGAACCACCATCAAGGCCATCGATTCCTCTTTCAAGAGGTAGAGCACTTTCTGTTTTTGCTCTGTCTAATGCGGCAACAAGAAGAAAAATTCTTTTCAGAATGATACTGCCCAATGTTTCACTATAATCCTGTTTATGAAGCCCTCCCACCACTTTCTTGTGAGCAAAAGATTTCTCTGTCATGATATGAGCAAAAATTTGCTTCTCTAGAATAAGCTTCAGAAATGAAACCTCCTTGTCCCGTTTCCCTGATCCATTTTGCAACAACGAATCACCCCCAAGGACAATATGCAAGCCAATCCTTAGCCACTCTGGATTGTAACACATGAAAATTCTTGTAGCTTTTTCTTTCAGCCTGAGGTCGTTAATAAGAGGGCAATGTGCTTTCATCTTCAGCCTGCCCTCATCAATGTTCTGATAATGAAAAACAAGACATGTTATAGCATCAATGTAGTGCTGTACTACTGTACAATGCAGGCTGAAAAATTAACGTTTAAGATAATCTAAGTATACATTACAAAAAATGAAAAACTAAATGAAAGTGAAGATAGCAATCACATGTAAAATACCTGTACCGACAACAAGTGTCCTTTCAGATAACGAGACGCATAACAACGAGGTGCTAGATCTACTACATTGCAGAGCATTACCGGTCCACTACAAGAAGATCAACTTCAAAGTACCATGTCCAACTAATTAAGAACAATCGCCACAATACACAGCAGTTTGATGTTGTTTCATGGCAAATTAAAATTGGATAATTCCGTAGTTTCACACATTTCCAAATCCTATCAATCCTAAATTAGTGCGCCAAACATGTGAAATTTCAAATCCGTAGACTTCGAATCCCAGAATTTCCTCACCTTGCAAATTTGGAACATCATAACCAACACCTCCTCGCACGCATCCTTGCTCATGTACCGCCCCATCCTCTCCATCACATCATCGAGGCTGCACGCCTCCCTCAGAGAATCCTTCAACGCGGCAACCATCGCTGGCGTCATAGCCTTCCTCCTCTCCCAGGCGCGATCACCGCCGCGGCGCCTCTTCGGGCTGCGCCCGCGCGCTCGCTCCCCATCGAGAGAGTCGCGCTTACCAGCGGCGCGGGGCTGGGCGGCGGCGGCGGAAGCAGCGAGCCCGGTGGCTGGGGAGCAGCCGCAGGCGGCGGGGTCGCGGAGGAGGAGGGAGAGCCATGCCGAGGCGGACGCAGCGAAGGCGCGGAGGGCGCGCTCGCGGCCGGACTCGGCACGACGGGCGGAGCGCGACTGGTCGACCTCGAGCGCGCGGAGGCGGCGGTCGAGCGGCGTCGGTCTCGGGGCACCGGATCGGGCGGCGGCGATCCTCCCGCGGCGGAGTGGCGTCGGAGTGGGGCCCTGGAGCGGGGTTTGGAAGTGGGTGGAGGCGGCGGGCTTGCGGCTAGGTCGCGGGGTGCGGAGGTTGGAGAGGTCGCGGAAGGGAGAGGTGGCGGGGTCGCGGTGGCTCATGGCGGCCGGCGAGGGAAAGTCTAGAAGGGTCTGGAAGGTTCGGGAGGAGCGGGGGTTCGAACGGAGGACGGGAGGAGACGTCAGACGTGGGAGTGGTTGCTGGGGACGGGGAATTCGGCTATCGAGCGCGAAGTTATGGGCGGAGGCCGAACGGTCGGATTTCGATTTTTGAAACACACGCCGCCTGTGTTACTGTGTAGTGTAGGAGGAGATGGGGGCGGTGCTAGATGGTGGGCTCTGTGGGCCGCAGCCCACCATAAGATTTGGCGTGGGCCGCATGATTGACGGTTCAACGAAGATTGTGGCGACGCCGACGTGAGACGCGGTGGGAGCTTCTTGTCCGTACTCGGTAGGGTGCCCTCGCCCCTCGCACCAGCTTCGGCGGCACCAGTTCCAACTTCCAAGCTTACCGCTTCCTTCTACTCTACCAATCTAAACTAATAAGAAATGAGTTTCTGTAAAATATTTTCTCACCAACGAAAATACATACTCAGCGATCAAGTCTCTTAGATTATGATACCAGCATTACATGCAGCCGTTGGATTAGTCTGGGCTCACATGATGAAGGAATTTCTTCACGCTCACGCACCAAAACAGTTCAAATCTCTCACTCATGGCCCACTATGATAATTGTTTTTTCACCCATTCCAAACCCACGCCCGGCTCCCGCCCCTGCAGCCAAGATTGTCGCCTCATCAATAGAATAACAGGCAACAACCAGTATTTAATTAAGAATGATACAGTATTAATGCATTCCTAAATTCCTAAATAAATATATTGCATTCTATAAATTTGCATCCGGCTGAAGGAAGGAGTCAATATCAAATATTTTTAACTTCCTTCTAGCATACATGGCAAGGATCACTATAAGCGAAGGCCACGTTTAAACCCAAACCATCACCAAGAATTAAGCTTTCAGCGAAAAAACACAATAATCTTCATGTCACCCATACAAAGCATTCATGCTTAAATGTCACAATAAACTTGATATGCATGTCAAGGTCAACAATGATACTATAACTCTCACTCGGTGCTTTTTACAAAAGCAAACAGTTAATGATAATGACGGTCGCATGCAGACCAAAGATCCATAGGTTAGATTAAGAGGGAGGAAGCTATTTTAGCCAATACCAGAAAACTTCTAAGGAGATGATGATCAGACATATTAATTCGACTCTGCTTTTGTTTGCTTGTTTTATCAGCTCTACTGAAATTGCAAGGACACCGTAACTTGTTTCAATCAGACCTAATCAACGGCACAACCAAACTCTCTTACTCTCTTTTGCCGCTGACAATACTAATTTTAATCCTGATTCTTCAGACAATATACTATAAGCCGTTATATTCTGGCAACCACGCGGCAGACAATATACTATAATC
Organism: Eleusine indica; assembly: GCA_030378355.1. Lineage (NCBI taxonomy): Eukaryota > Viridiplantae > Streptophyta > Magnoliopsida > Poales > Poaceae > Eleusine > Eleusine indica. Next base: position 37,678,067 of record CM059500.1, read on the forward strand.
CTAATTCGTCAAGAAACAGCTGTTCGGTTTAGCCGGCATGCAAAAAAAACATGCAAATCGTTTTTTTTGTCGAACAGTGAAACAGCATGTTGAATGTTACGGTATCATCTAGCGAAAAACATTGGTGGGATTGTGTCGTCGATGACGCCAGTCCAGACGCCGGCGGCCGGCGCCGCCGTGAAGGCCGGAGTCCCACGAACCACACGCCGTAACCGTCTTGAATACCGGGCCAACACGGAAAGCAGGGAAGCGCCGCCACCAAGCGCTTCAGCAAATACAGTATTAGGAAATCAAAATATCCATGTAAGGCTACATTCACGCTGTGAAGATTAGGAAAGCTTTCCTTTTTTTCTTTTTGAACTCAAGTGTTCCTTATATACATCACAGGCATAATCTGTGGTGTATCCCCGGTGCCGCAGCCTCGATTCTAGCTAGAAATATCTTCCTGACGCAAAATTTTCATAACAAATTAATCTCGCCTTCTACCTTGCGGGGCTGAGTGAAACACTAAGCGTTCATTACCGTCAGCGCATACCGACCATTTGAGTATGACCACATCGCACTCGCTCATCGCCAGGTAACTTTTCCGCACTCGTCAACCTAACCTGGTTTAGTTATCTTTACGCCTATAGGACTAATCAAATTTCCTTTACCTGGTGACGACGCAGATACCTCAAGATTCATGGGTGATGAAAACATTCCATCAACGCATGCTGATAGCCACAAATCCAAAGGTATTGTTCATGTTATTATAACTTAGAAAAATCCTAAATTCATACATGTATGGTACTGGATACCCTAAATAGACGTCGGCTCTTTACCATGGTCGAAAACACCATCTAATCGAACAGGAAAGGAGAACCAGCCACCAAAAACACCCTTGTCCAGAACAACCGCCTATCACCGGCAGTACCAGGCTCAATATCTAGCGAAAAGAGCGGCATTGCAAGTTTTACAAAACTCACTTGAGTTGGCAATCCTAGACTTGACGGTTGACACATATAGTGGACAAGGTAGTTTTCAATCATACTCTACACTCATCTATCTATAGTTGTTTTGTGACAAGTGCCTGCGATTGTGTAGGGTGTACAAACAACCCCCGTGTCTCTGCTCGGTTTAAGTCTATAAATGGCAAAACCGAGCCTTCGCTTACAGTGAAGTAGCAATGTAGTAGATTGAGAGACAAGGAGGATAGGAATAGTGTTACAAATTGTAACCAATTTACAAGTGGAAGCCAAGGTTGCTGGTAGATAAGTTGTTCTATCCATTTTTCCTAATACTTTTTACTTATCCTTGAATGATCGATGTAGGTATCCTTGATCTGACTGTTGAGCCATATACTTCTTAAGGTAGCGATTTCCTTCCTACTCGTGGCACTGCTTATTATTTTAGATCATGTTTATTACTGACAATGTAAACATTTCTAGATGCTACAAATCAGTCCGCAATTACGACGGTCGAAGGTTTCCGTAGTGCCAACAAATACTGCTCTCAGAAAATCTGTACGAATGACAAGAATAATATGGATGGGCATGAAACCATCAACAGTGCAAGGCCAGGTTATTTACATATTCCATTTATTTCTGTGCGTGAGGTTTCTGCGACAATGCTGATCCAGATATTTTTTTAAGGAACCATACTCGATGAAAGAGGGATTTCCATCGTGTCAACATACAATCCTGGTATGAATTCAGTCATCGGTTGCACATGTGAAGATTATTGTCTGACGTCAAGTCAAGAAATAGCACATGTATACTATGTGTGTCACACTGCAGATACACAAGATGATGACTGGCTTCATAGAAACGATGAATGGGAGATCAACCTAACTTCAGGCAGGTTGCAAGAACTTAGGAGTGTTGGTAACACGGATGTGATTATGTCACCTGAGGAGGTGAAAAAGGCAAAACGGAACGCCTACCAGAAATAATATAGAAAAAGAAAGAGGGAACAATTGAATGAAGCAGCCAAACGACCAGTGGAAGAAATTCTAAGTAGCAAACTCCACAAAATGAACGATACTGTTAGTGCCTTGGTCATACTGTTTTGTTCAACTAAATAATTTAATTTCTCTCTTTCATGTAGGATTGGAGATGTCTAAGCGTAACAAGTATCAACGGGAGTATACGAAAAGGATGAACAAGGAGTTACCAGATGGGACGCCAGATGTACATCAAAACAGTGCTAAAGGTGCTGCCGAAGGTACTAAATTTACAATACTTCAATCTGGATAAACAAAATGCTATTCTGGTAACAAATATGGGGGATATGCAATATAACCTTTTTAACAAAATAATAGGTGATCCACAAGATGATGATGTTCATGATCCTACAATTTGGGAACCTGACGCTTTAGCACCTTCGAATCGGGGTATCATCATGATTCTACTATTTTCATAAATGTTTTTTTGTACTAAATGTGTATAACCATTTCTGATGTGGTTAAATAGACGAGGAAAACTTGGATGCTGCAAACCTAGTCGAGGCGGTGGGGGTTCATGTCGAAGAATATGAGGACGATGAGGCAAGAATCTTCACAAGACCTTGTGAGTTTGCTATCATGCAAAACTAATTGAGACGCCTGTCAACAGTTAATACATGCTCAGACCACTAATCAGACTTTGAATGCTTTTATAAATCAGATGTCCAATATACCTCGTACCAAGTTGGCAATGGTCACTGTGTCAACCAAGCTGATCCTTATGAACATGTTTACCACATGCTGCCTACTAAACATCATGTTCTTAAGAAAGCTAGAAACTGCCGGTTTTGCAATGCCGTCAGAATCATCAGTGAAGGGCCGTCATTCTATTGTAGGAAGGGGAAGGTCAAGATTCATATTCCGGAGGTCCCTTCAGAGCTTAGGAGGCTCTACACAAGCCCTAGCAATGCAGATGCTATATACTTCGGCAAGAATATCAGATATTTAAATTCCCACTTTTCATTCACCTCCCTTGGTGCGAGCCTTGACCAACGTTAGGCAACTGTAGCTGGGACAGTGGTCCGAGACACATGCAACTGTACTTCTATGACACGGATTTCGCCATCGACCATAGGATTATTCACTCCCCGCATCTTGATGTCGGTCTGATTCGAAAGATTCTACAAATATTGCAGAATAACCCATATGTTGGAACCTTTGGTATGTTAGGGGGAGTCCCAAACATCGAGGACTATAACATAGAGCTTAACACAGAAATTGATGTCAACCAGAGAAGATATAATGCTCCAACTGTTTCTCAGGTGGCAGCTATATGGTTGGATGGAACTGACCCTAAACATATGTTCCAGCAAAGTGTAATGGTTTATGGAATGGCAAAACCAACCAGTATATATCAGGGCTTACCATGGGTCCTATGATCCTTTGTCCTATCCACTATTTTTTCCTGGTGATGAAGCTGGATGGACCAAGAAAATCAAGTATACAGATCATCATGAGGGCAATCTCTGTGGAATCAATGCTTCTATACAAGGTATGCCTCGCTGTGTTAAGCTTTCTGAAGCTTGTGGACAATATAGACAACCATGTTTATGATGTCACTCCCTGTATAATGTTCCACAAATTATTGATAGGACAAGCGGAAAACGAAGATTCACCCGACCCTCAGATGGTGGTGAACACGTCAAAGACCGTGATCTGATAGATGAGCAAGGTTTGTTCAATAATTCAATATAGATTAATAAAATCCCTTTTCTAATAATCTTAATAAAATACCTTTTGACATATGCTTTTTGATGCAATAGAGATTGATATTTCAATATAGATTTATAAAATACCTTTTCACATATGCTTTAATGATGAGATGAAGATCTAGATGCTAACAAAAAGTATGTTTCAGCTAGAGAGTATTATTGTTATAAAGTTCAGATAAGACATGGAGAATTCAATATCCTATTCCATGGAGGTAGGTTGTTCCAACAGTTTCTTGTCGATATATATATTAAGATTGAGACCATGCGACTCAATTGGTATTCAAAAGATGCTCACCAGAAGATCATTCGGGCTGACCTATACCAGGTATCTCAATGATGTTTATCAAATTGTACTCATGTGCTTCTAGAATTCAATTTTCATGTGATATAACACTAAAATTATTCTGCATATGAGCAGGGAATACTTGATACTCTTGCTGTAGGTGAGGCGAGAGCATCCATGACTGGTCGTCGAATTATGCTACCAAGGTCATTCTCGAGTGATGACCATGACGTTCGAGCCAGATTTCTCGATACGATGACATTAGTCCAGAGATTTGGTAAACCAGATTACTTTGTTACGATGACGTGCAACCCATATTGGGAGGAGATAATTGAGTGTATATTGCCGGGTCAAACGCCTCAGGACAGACCAGATGTTGTGGCAAGAGTGTATAAGGCAAAGCTACGAGACCTTGAAGATTTTATAACAAAAAAGAAACACTTCTGTGAGGTTGCCGCGTATGCACATGTTACGGAGTTTCATAAGAGGGGTCTTCCTCATGAACACTTTTTATTAATTATGAAGAATGACAACAAGTTAAGTAGTCCAGATGACTATGATAAGGTCATTTCAGCTGAGATACCCGACAAGAAGAAGTACCCTATTGCTGCATGACCTTGTGGTTAAGAATATGTTGCATGGTCCATGTGGTTCATTCAACCCAAAATGCCAATGCATGATTGGAGTTTGCCGTTTTTGTTATCCACGATAGTTTTGTGAAGCTACACAACCAGGGAAGGATTCATACCCAATATACCGGAGACGAGATGATGGCCAGAGAGTGAAAATTAGAAAAAATGAGCTGGATAATCGATGGGTTGTTCCATATAACCCAATTCTACTAATGCAATACAATTGTCATATTAATGTTGAGATCTGCTCGAGCATCAAGGCTGTCAAATATCTGTACAAGTACATCTATAAAGGACATGATCGGGCATCCTTCACAGTAGATAAGCCTAACAGTGATGATAATGTGATCAGTGAGATAAAGCAATACCGAGACGCTAGGTGCATTACTCCACCTGAGGCAGTTTATAGGCTGTTTAGATTCCCTCTGTACTATGTGTCACCAGCGGTATTGCAACTTCAGGTGCACTTGGAAGGAATGCATATGGTGGCATATAAATCCACAACCAACTTGAGGGACGTTGCTAAAAGCAACAAGTCAACGGTCGATGCTAACTGAATATTTTAAGATGAACTCCACAGACCCTGATGCATCGTCATATTTGTATATAGAGTTCCCAGAATTTTATACATGGCAGAAGTCAAAAAAAATTTGGAAGCGCAGGGAGCAGAGGGTCCAGATTGGTCGTATGGTATACGCCAATCCAACCGAAGGGGAGAGGTTCTACCTTCGGGTGCTGCTTAACCATGTGAGGGGTACCACCTCTTATGCACACCTATGAACAGTAAGAGGTGTTACTTACCCTACTTTTAGGGAAGCCTGCGAACGCTTTGGTCTTGTAGAGACAGATGAATCTTTAAATCAGTTCATGACCGAATGCGCTTTCTGGCAGATGCCACGTGCTCTCCGACAGACATTTGCTATAAGAATTGTTTTCACTGAGTACACCGATATTATGGCTTTATGGGATAAGCATTATGATGATCTGTGAGCCGACTACCGCCGTACAATTGCTAATGCACATGAGGTTCAACAGATGGTGCTTCGAGATATTGAGACCATAGTTAAATCTATGGGTAGAGATTTTGACCGTTGTGGTGTACCTAAACTAGACTCGGCGGGTACTATAAATTCATAGCCAATATTCATGATAAAAAGTTATCTTTTATATATTTTCAATATATTTGTTTTTTGCATGCAGACCGCTGTTAACAGTTTTAATTTTTTAACATCAGGGCGCAGGGAGAGAGACCATTATCGTGAGTTGAATGAGGAATTGTCGCTGGGTGTGGAGGAAGATCATCTGAATATTGTAAACACACTAAATGTAGAGCAGCAGGCAGGTTTCGCGGAGATTATGCAGCATGTTGAATCTGGTCTGGGTCAAGTTTTTTTTGTTGATGGTCCGGGAGGAATAGGCAAGACATATTTGTATAAGGCCTTGATTGCAAAGGTTCGGTCAATGGGACTCATCGCAGTTGCAACTGCTACCTCAGGCATAGCGGCATCTATTATGCCGGGTGGGTGCACAGCGCACTCGAGAATTAAGATTCCAATTAAAATTAATGATGAAGCTGTGTGCAATTTTTCTAAGCAAAGTGGAACCGTGGAGTTGCTGCGCAGAGCAAGCTTATTGATATGGGATGAAGTTGTCATGACTAAGAGACAAACTGTTGAGACTCTAGACCGGTCTCTACAGGATATTATGGGTTCAGATGAAGCTTTTGGTGGTAAAGTCATGGTTTTTGGAGGAGATTTTAGACAGGTTCTTCCTGTTGTCCCGCAAGGCACTCAAGCTCAAATTACCGATGCTACTCTTCAGAGGTCCTATCTTTGGGAAAAAGTGCGAAAGATCAAACTCATTCAGAATATGAGAGCGCACACAGACCCTTGGTTCTCACAGTATCTCCTCAGAATTGGAAATGGCACTGAAGAGTCTATTAGGGATGAATATGTCCGCCTTCCTAATGAGATTGTTTTTGAGTATGCTGATGAAAAAAATCTATTGATTGTCTGATTAAATGTATTTTTGGTGAGTTGATGGACAATGTATCTTCAGCTGACTACATGAGTTCACGAGCTATTCTCTCCACGAAGAACGAGCATGTTGATATTCTAAACTCCAAGATGATAGATATGTTTCCCAGAACTTTAAAAATATATTACAGCTTTGACTTGGTTGATGATGAGTCAAGGAATAATTATCCACTTGACTTCCTAAATTCTCTTACACCAAATGGATTGCCTCCTCACGAACTAAAGATCAAGGTCAATTGTCCTCTTATACTGCTTTGGAATCTAGATCCACACAATGGTTTGTGCAATGGTACCCGTTTGATCATACGGTCCTACCAATGCAATAGATATGGAGATTGTCGGCGGCCAACATGCTGGAAAGAGGGTTTTCATTCCTAGGATCCCGCTTTCATCATCCGAGGATTTGTCTTTACCATTTAAATTCAAGCGAAAGCAATTTCCGGTTCATCTCAACTTTGCAATGATAATTAATAAAGCCCAAGGACAGACACTCCCTATTGTCGGAGTATATCTACCGGAGCCGGTGTTTGCCCATGGCCAACTCTATGTCGCATTGTCTAGGGGTGTATCACGAGAAACGACATGGGTCCTTGCTAAACCAAACAAATTTTTAGATGTGATGGGAAGAAGTACCAAAACATAATCTATATGGACGTCCTGGAGTCATGAAAAAGTTATTACACGTATAATGATTTATTATGCTTTTGGTATGCGATTGTTGTAACATCATATAAATCTTTGTTATGAAATAAAAATGTATGGCCCAGACAGGAATTTTTTTATTACTCAGTTGATTTTTAAGTTGGGTGCGTGTATTAACGTGTGGCAGGTCACGCATTAGGAGATCGCGTGATGGGTCACGTGTAAAGAGATTGCGTTATATCCAGGGATGGAGCCAGCATAAGAGATGAGAGGGTGCTAAACTAATGCTTTCTCTAACGTCTGTGTTAGATTAGTGTAGAAATTAGCTAATTTAATTGATAGGTAGTGATATTATATGGTGCTAAACACTTGGATTAGACCACACGGTTGGCCGAGGCATTACCGGCCTGTTATGGAGATTTTTGATTTTCTGGCACCTGTATCGTCGCCCAACTAGGATGGTCGACGTTCTTGTTTATTTCGAAGAACAACGTAACCAATATATCCAGACTGTTGATGAATTCGATGGAGATGTTTTTGGACCTGGGATGGAGCAATTAAATTATGGACCCTATGTACCGTGCTCGATCAATAAAACGGACTAGCATCATACGACTTCTCTTGCTTTATATGCACTATTCCACATCCGACAACAGGCACACCTCACATACGTATATCAGTGACCATTTCTCTATTTAGCACCCCTGACCCATTTTATTACTAATATACTATGTATTTTATAGAATATAAGGAAAGAAAATTAAAAGAAATATATTTATGTTATGGAACTGACCAATATGAATCAAAACGCAATACAAGTAGAAAGTATATACAAGTAGAAAGGATAGAACCCCGTCATTGCTATGGAATATTTGCCGCTGTGCGCGAAAGGTGCCTACATAATCTGATGCAATTGGGTGCACAAGGTGAAATTATTTTATTGCCATCCTAATCGCTAGCATTCATTTTTTTTTTCCTTCTGTTTGTTGATTGCCCACGTAATCTCTTGCATTTTTTTTCCTTTTTGTGCATCCATTGATTTGTTTCCAATTTGATTCCAACACATAAGGTAGCAAACAAGGAAACTAATTTTGCGTTTTAATTAATTGATACCAGAAAATTTTCTAATTCACTTTCCTTTTGTTATAGCGCATCTATCAAGGGAAAAATAACGAAATACCAGGCATCGTTTTTCATTGGATTATTTGGTGCCAATGTAGAGGGCACCAAATAACGCAATTATCTATACTATAAAGTACCAAACAAGAGGCCTAATAAACTTATATAAGATAAACTAAAATCAAATGGAAGTATATTCGACAGAAGCCAAATATATGCCCTTTCCTCCGCGTATACAGTACAATTTAAACAGTCAGGCCACATCTGACCTCCTAACCTCTACCACATCACACTCTCAAATATATCATGTGTATACATATTTTTAATTAAATAATTTATACCGTCGAACATAATATTTTTTAGATGTTTTTAATTATTGATAGAATACTATTATCCTTTTTCAAAGTATCATGTGTAGTTGTAGTAGCGCGTGTGTACCGCACGTGCATTGTGACTAGTAACCGTAGCGGTGGACTGGAAGCTGCGATAGCGATACGACATTGTCCAATACTGTACTAGTCTGTAGACAGTGGATTCTCCCGGATGGATAGGCTTCGGCATTGCCCGTGGAAACTGGCAAAAAAAGTGGCAGACACGCTCCCGCACCACTCTGCGGCGGACGTGTGCCAGGCTGACGCGCGCGTGAACCTTTCCGCGACCACGACGACGTGTGGCAGGTTCGCAAACACGCCGTGATGCGACCCTGCCCCTGATTCTTGCCGCGTGTACAGAGATACAATCCGACGCTCACATATATCCAACCGACGTAGTGCTCGGTTGGGCTCCTAGGCGATGCATGCCAACAGCTCGGCCCCATCACAGTCGCAGCTCGGAGCTCTGTCGACCGCTCGGCTCGTGTAGGGTCGGTCGCGGCCGTCATCTTTTTTATTAACCTCTCCGGTTCCACCTTCCGCCACTTGATTTTCCATTGGATGTTGAGGCGGTTGCTTCTCATCGAGGAAGGGGCGCAGCAATGGCCGGTCATCCAGACAATCACCCAGCCCAACGAGTCCACATTACACTTTCTCGTTCCTTTTTTTCCTTACCCCAAAGATTGATTGTTGCTTGCTTGATCAATCTATGCTGCATCGAATGTGTATTACCAATGAAGCCCTGAAAATTGACTAGCCTTTGCCACCGAAATTTAAGTCAAGATATTCAGTGCTGCCGTGGATATTTAATGAAAACGAGATTGATGTTTTATTGGCCCCTTGTAGGCTTTAATTTTGCATTATTTTTTTAGAAATGGGAATATGTATTAATATTCTAGGAACAAAAGAAAGTTAAAAAGAAGAAAGGTCTCTATGAACATAGAGCTATAGAGACAGTCTATTACTAAAACACCATCCATTTAAAGCGAAAATTTCCATCATCAAGGTTTCAAGCACACGACAGTCATTCTAGATAATTGGCCTGTCCTCTTCTTTCTGTAGCAGTGACCAAAAGCGGATTCAATATGTTCCCCTGAATAGCACCTGCATTGAAGAGAAGACTCGTACCTTGTTAAAAACCATGTCATTTCTACTAAGCCAAATCGCCCAACAAATGACAGCAGCCCCAACTAAAGATTGTTTTAAGATTTTTTTTTTCTCTACCCCTTGTAACCACCTATAAAACATATGGTTCACACTTAACGGCGATGATATATTAAAAGAAACTTGAACAATCCTCCATAACAACTTAGCACTAAGGACAGTCAAAGAAAAGGTGCTAGATAGTCTCATTATTGTAGTATAACACATCATAATCCTATTTACTTGACTGTTTGTTTCAATCTACGTGGTTGACTAATAGAAAATCTTATGTTGCTGCTGTGGGGTTAACAACAAGTGGTCCTAAAATTTGGTTCACAAATGTTCAATTTCTGAAATTCAAAATGCACAGCATAACCACTAAATTTGATGCATAAATTATGAAAATCCGTACCATGACGGCTACTAGGCAAGAGGATGAAATGAGAGCTGCGGTGCCCTTTTTGAAAGGCAGACTGCTTGCACATCTCACTTTGTTCTACACGAAACGAGACTACAACATCCCTTGCTGGTTGATTTTTATGTTCCCTTTGATCTACACAAGGGGCGTTGGTGACGGCCTTCTTGTTAGACCTGGAGCCACATGGACATGAGCTGCAAGGGGCCAAGCCATAGACTACTCTGGGAGCCGAGTGATGCGAGATGTGCGGGAGCCAAGCTGGGCAATTGGGAGCCAAACGATGAGAGCGTCGGATAATTGGCGTCCACGTGGCAATAATTGGGGGGCAGGTCCGCACCGTGGTGTGTTTGCGAACCTGCCGCATAGAATTTTTTCCAATCGAAAAGGCATGCTCAAGAATATGCGAAGTAACGAAGTTGTAATCTATCATTTATTTAATTACTATATCATGACGACCAGTACATTTTTTTTCTATTGGTTGATCATCCGAGAGCTCAGTGTTTGTTCTGTCATCCATGCTATCTCTCTTGGATGTTTAACGCTCCTCCTACGGTTTGTTCTTGGTGGAACTGCAGGCAAGGCAGTTGGCTCTGCACTCCTCCCTTGTTGCATAGCACGTCTCGTTTGGCCACTCAGGTTCACAGCAGTAGACGTCCATACGGCCATGCCCGACAACGTTCCGAGTCCTCTTGGTGCAAAACACGAGTTCGCAGTCGTACTTGATCTCATCCCCCAGTGTTGCAGACTTCACCGTCGCCGTAGAGTTGGTAACGTTACTGCCAGCCCCGAGTAACTGAGGACGACCTGTTATGTTACAGTTAGCATTCTGATTCGTCATATACAGCATATGAACATACTCTGACACAATAAGTTCGACAAGACATGATGGCGATACATTCTTACATTGAGCAAGTGATGTAGAGAGCGCGGTGATGAACAAGAATAAGGCCATTACGAACACCATGTCGCTGCCCCTCATGTTGGATCGTTTGGTACTAAGCTCTAGCAAAGTACGCCGACGTGTTGATCAGGTTGCAAAGCAAGACTTCTGCACACGACGACCCAACAATTTGGCTCATAATTGCATTCGTTTATATATATATATATATATACGGGGATTAGATTATACACCATCTAATCTAGGGTATACATCATACATGCATGGAAGTAAATGTGAATCATGGAGATTTTAGAAAGATCATACACTGCCCTTATTGAAAAAACTGCCCATATATTATCGAAAAAACTTACTACTATTGCGAAAACTCGAGAGTACACTTGCCAATGATTTGATTTGGAAGTAAATGTATAATACCGAGAATATTTGATTTGGAATAAATGGCTAAGTTGGCTTTAGCGTGTTTTGTCTTGTATCGTGTTGAACGAGTATTGTTGTGCACTTGTGGTTGAAAAGAGAGAAGAATGCAGAGAAGAATCGCTATCCTCTCGTGATCCTGCGAGTATCCGTTGTTGTTGCGTCCAGATCAAATCCCAGGTACTGGCCGGGTCACGCTCACACCACGTTCAGGCACAGTACACCCAGCGAGCACCTTTGGCGCTTCTTGTCCCCGGTCCGCCGCGCGGTCAAGGACCGCATCAGGTGGAGTGGAGAACGCAGAGCCGCTGACGCCATCAGCATCTGCTTTCCCGCTGGCCAACGGCAGCGCACCACCGCGCAGTATCAGAGAGAAGACGACGGAAGCCACGCCGCTTGCATTCTCGGGGCCCGGCCCCAAAGCTGTCAGCTAAAGAAGGGGGTTGGCACCGTGCAGTCGCAGGCGACAGCTGCAATCCTCGCGCGCCCGAGCAAGAAATTCTCTTTTGTCCACTCTTCTCTCTTTGTACTGCTGCTGATTGAGAGAGAGAGAGAGAGAGAGAGCTCAACCCGAGACGCCAAGAAACACACGCGCGCGGCGGCAGCACCGATGGACACCACGGCGGTGGAAAGCCGGCGGGCGATGGACGCGTACCGGAAGGCGCTGGCCACGGCGGCCTCGGCGGCGGCGTACGCGGTGATGGCGCGCAGCATGGCCCGCGAGCTTCTCCCCGAGGAGCTCCGCGCCGCGGCGCGCTGGGCGGCGTCGTCCCTGCGCGCCCGCCTCGGGTGGGGCGGAGGGGATGGCGAGCGGCGCACGCTGGTGGTCCGGAGCTCCGGCGGCGACGGCGCGCGCGAGGAGAACCTCCTCTTCGACGCGGCGCGCGAGTACCTGGCCTCGAAGCTGGACCCGGGCGCCATGCGGCGGCTCGGGCTCACGCTGGCCCGCACCAAGGACGCCGGCAGCGGGCGCGCGGGGTGGCGGACCCGCCTCTTCGTCGAGCCGGGGGACTCCACCGTCGACGTCTTCGAGGGCGTCGAGTTCACCTGGACCTGCGTCGAGACCCCTCGCGGCGGCGGGAAGAGCAAGCCTGGCACCGGCAAGGGCGGCGGCGAGGCGGGCGCGGGCGGGGACCTCGAGTTCCGTCTCGAGCTCAGCTTCGACGCGCGGCACGCGGCCACGGCCATGGACAGGTACGTGCCGCACGTGATGGGCGCGGCGGAGGAGGCCGAGCAGCGGGATCGCCGGCTCAACATCTGCATGAACGAGGCAAGGCACTGGTACAGGATGAGCCACCACCACCCGGCCACGTTCGACACGCTCGCCATGAACCCGGACCTCAAAAAGTCCATAATCGCCGACCTCGACCTCTTCACCACGAGGAGGGAGCACTACCGCCGCATCGGCAAGGCGTGGAAGCGCGGGTACCTGCTCCACGGGCCGCCCGGGACGGGCAAGTCCAGCCTCGTCGCCGCCATGGCCAACCACCTACGGTACCACCTCTACGACCTCGACCTCTCGCTCGTGCACTCCAACACCGAGCTGCAGTGGCTGCTGCTCTGCATGCCCAACAAGTCCATCCTCGTCATCGAGGACATCGACTGCTGCTGCGACACCATGTCCAGGGAAGCAGCTGAGACCAAGAAGAGCAAGGTGGTCAACGAAGATGACGGCGGGGACGGGGACGCCGCTTCGTCCGACTCCTCGACCGTGCCCGCTGCTCCGGCCAAGCCCAAATCCATTGAAAACAAGGTTAAATCATTTGCCTTCGTTCCCTCTCACGGATTAGTTTCAGCATCAAAACTGCCAATGTGTAATCATCAGTCACATGTGTCGGTTTTTCATGCACATTCTGATGCCAACGAACGGTCTTTGGTGATCATTTCAGGTGACTCTGTCCGGGCTGCTCAACCTGATCGACGGGCTGTGGTCGACCAGCGGCGAGGAACGCGTCATCGTCTTCACCACAAACTACAAGGACCGCCTCGACCCGGCGCTGCTCCGTCCGGGGCGCATGGACATGCACATCTACATGGGCTACTGCTGCTGGGAGGCGTTCAAGACGCTGGCCAAGAACTACTTCCTCCTCGACGACCACGCTCTGTTCCAGGAGATACAGGACCTGCTCTCGGAGGTGGAGGTGACGCCCGCCGAAGTGTCGGAGATGCTGCTGCGGAGCGACGACGCCGACACTGCGCTGCAGGGGCTCACGGAATTGCTCAGAGAGAAGAAGCAGGGGAAGTAAAAGCAACCTGGATAAGTAGGGAAGCATTGAGGGAAATCTGTGAAATGGTTATCGGTAGCGCTGAGAACTTCTTGCTTGCATTGCTTGTTTTTGTATCGCCATTGTCAGTTTGATGGTCACGTTGATGCTAGTCTGTAGCAGGATACTGATGATGCATGGCATCAAAACACGCAGCTAACTCTATCTCTGTTTCATGAACGTTTTCTGGCAATGCATGTTATGGCCTTCTTCCATGTGAGGGAATTGAGGTGGTGTGCTGGTATTCTGATTTTGAGTATCATTTTACTTTGAGGGTTGCATGTATAGTAAGTTCGTTAAATGCTAATTAACCCTATGCAAATATGGTGGTGTTTTTGGTGTTGAGTTGGGATATCTGCAGGAATGCCAGGCCCGGCATTCGCTGTACTGTGCTTTGCCACCTCAGTTCTAATTGTCATGCCCAAAATGCTACGCCTTCAACTTCGATCGAACTTAAACCATTTTAAGAAAATATAATTAGTTTCTAGCCTCTGTATTATTTCACATGGTCTGATTCTTATTACTAACTTTCTAATCGTCCAACTAATTTCAAAGCGAGTGGAAGTTAGAAAAATTATCCTAGAGAACAAAATCTATTATTGAATTTCTATCCATAACCGGTCAGCCCCTCCAGAGCATTGATTTTCGATGATGAGCTGAAGTGCTGAACATATGAATCCTCTCTTTTATAGCTTTATGCACGTAGAAGTGTTTCAAACCGCAACAATATGTTCCTCTAGAAACAACCTATGTAAAAGAGTATATTTTATACTAAACCAACCCGTTTCTTTTTCCTATGAAACAACGAAAACTACTCAATCATTTCGAACATGGCAAATTTGTCCAATATAAATCTCTCATCCTAGATTTTCTCTTTTATCTAGACCAGTACAACCAGTTTTATCTAACATATGATAGACTAATCTAGATGGGTTTTACCCGATTGCTGTATGAACTATCCACCAAACTATTTTAACATTTGTACTATCTTTTCAATTCCTTTTTTTTTTTGTTAATTGTAGTTTGCTGAACAAGAGGAAAAGAAACTTCAGGGGAATTTATAATTTCAATATCAACTTACAAGAAAAAGGACTTTATACCATTGGTTATCTCTAGAGACGGAGCTTAGTGATGACTAGGCCAAAGGTGGCCATGGTTCCCCTGACTTTTTTTTGATAAATGCCCCCCCCCCCCTGACTTCAAAAAATTACACAAAAGTCCCTGGTTTCGGTTACTTAGTAGACAAAAAGTATAGTACTTGGACTATCTTGCTAAATTCCTAAGAGACATTGTGCTCAAGCTTGGTCACTGGTTTTCTCAATCCAAGGATATTATATCTATCGGGTATTATGAACTAAACCAAGCATAAAAAAGATAACCCCACCTGTCAAAGGAATGTTATGGTAGGTAAAACTGTAAGCAGAGGTCGGTGAACTCTCTGCGGCCCCATGTTCAAGCGCGTCAAGGAACACGAACATCTCTCAAATTGGCCTAGTTTTTGTTTTTTAACCTGAACTGGCGATAATTTAGCTACGTCACTACATGAGCAATTCTGTTATTCGTAAAAAAAAATATTTGAGCCAAATTATTCTACCAACAACACCAATCGTTCCTTCACCCTTAAGCGATCTGTTTTTCGTTACACGACAGAAAAGAACAGAGGTCATGAGTGGTTAAGAGAACGAAGAAACGGTAGTCCAGCCAAGCAAGGGTGTGCAAAACGTGGCTGTCAAGTTGCGGCATTGCTTTGCCTCGTATCTGCTATTAATGGCATGCAGAATGACGGTATGTCTTCCATTTCTAGCACCTTGCTTCACTGCGAAGTAGAGGGAGCACTGCTATATAGGTAGGCGTCCACTGGCCTTGTCGAGGCAGTGGAGTGAGTGAAGGCGACACAGCTCACAGTTCGTTTATATTTCCGGAAACACCAATTCTCAGTTCGTCAACAAGAAAGAGGAGAGCTCTCTCCGTTTCTTGGTCTGTCATGGACAGTGGTGTGGGGATGGATCTCTCGAAGGTGGTGGCGTCGTCGCCGTCCTACGGCAAGGCCATGGAGACGTACCGGAAAGCTGCGGCCACCGCGGCGACGGTGACCGCGTACGCCGTGCTGGCGCGCGGCATGGCGCGGGAGCTCCTCCCCGACGAGCTGCGCGACGCGGCCCGGTGGGCCGCATCGTTCCTGGCCCGCCGCCGGCCCATCCGCGCGGCGCCGGAGCGGCGCATCGTCGTCATCAGGCGGAACGACGAGGAGGGCCGGGAGAACGGGTTCTACGCGGACGCGCGCGCGTACCTGGCTGCCCGGATCGACCCGCGCGCCTTGACCCGGGTCTGCCTCAGCCGCCGTCAGAACTACCGCGGCGGCTGGGATGACAACGACGACGGCGGCGACGAGGCCGCCGCCGGCGAGCAGCAGGTGCTGACCATGGTGGCCGGCGACTCGATCACCGACCTGTTCGAGGGCGTGGAGTTCACGTGGGCGTCCGTCGCGCCGGACGAGAACGAGTACAGGGGAGAAGCGTCGCTGGACCTCAGCTTCGACGCGGAGCACGTGGAGATGGCGCTGCGCAGGTACATCCCGTTTGTAACGGCGTCAGTCGCCGAGGCGCGACGGCGGGAGCGCGCGCTCAAGATCTTCCTCAGCGAGGGCGGGTCGTGGCGCGGCATCACGCACCAGCACCCGGCCACGTTCGACACGCTCGCCATGGACCCGGCTCTCAAGAATTCCATCGTCGCCGACCTCGACCGGTTCCTCAAGCGCAAGGACTACTACCGCCGGATCGGCAAGGCGTGGAAGCGTGGGTACCTGCTCTACGGCCCGCCCGGCACCAGTAAGTCCAGCATGGTGGCTGCCATGGCAAACTACCTCCGCTTCAACATCTACGACCTCGACATCTCCGCGGTGAACTCCAACTCCAGCCTGCAGTGGCTGCTCACCAACATGTCCAACAAGTCGATCCTTGTCATCGAGGACATCGACTGCTGTCTCAGCGCAAGAAGCCGGAGTGAACCAGCTGACATGAGTGGTGCTGATGATCAATCACCAGATTCTGACCCCTCCACCAAATGCCGGCGGCGATTTGAAGGTACAAGACACGTTGTTACTGGTTATAATCTGGTTGTTGTTTTCCTTGTCAAACGAAATGGTCGTTTACCATCTTAAAGGGCTCCTGATCGACACGGCACCAACTTGTTTCATCTCTGTTTCTGTTTCTGAGCAGGGTATCACTCTGTCGGGGCTCCTCAACTTCATCGACGGGCTGTGGTCTACGAGCGGCGAGGAGCGCATAACCGTCTTCACAACCAACTACAAGGATCGTCTCGAGCCGGCACTGCTACGGCCGGGGCGCATGGACATCCACGTATACATGGGCTACTGCTGCTGGGAGGCCTTCAAGACGCTGGCCAAGAACTACTTCCTCATCGAAGACCACCAGTTGTTCACGGAGATTCGGAACCTCCTTGAAGAGGTTGAGGTGACGCCGGCCATGGTGTCGGAGATGCTTCTGCGGAACGAGCACGCCGACGTCGCGTTTCAAGGACTGGTGGAGTTTCTGCAGGATAAGAAGCGTGGAAGAGGCGTGTGAGCATGTAGCCGATTAATGCAGTCGTGGCAACAGCGAGAAATGCTAGTATTTTGCTTTGCGAATGTAGTAATGATTCAATTCCCCCGAGATATTTATGTCCACTCAGATCTTCTATGTTCGCTCAGATGTTCATTTTTCAGTAGTTTGTCTATAATGCTCACTGTTCACTATAGTGTTCTGATTTTGGTGGACTGATGATCGGATTCCAGAATTCAAGGCAAATGCAAGTGCTGTGGAGTTCGCTGTAGTTGAAAACTGACTTGTTCCTGAGGTCAGCCACGGTCAAGCGAACCTGACGAGCAGATACATGAGCTCCAATGAGCAGCCTAGAACTTGTCTGGCACCAGTACACTGCTGATATACTGCCTGATAAATTGCGATTGCACGAGATGGCACCATTGAGCATTGACCGCCTCAAGTGGCCAAAGAGACCGCGTTGCAATGCCTTTTTTTCTTTCTTTTTTCAGGAGAGTGTTGCAAATTGTATAAAGAGTAAAATTAACAAGTCGTTTGCAGCAGCGCGCGTGGTGGGCTGCAGCAGGAGCACGCCCACCAATTTAGTGAAACGTTTTTGTTTTCTGTAGTTTAGCGAAACTATTGTGAAATTGGCCCTATACCAGTATGTGGCAGCATCAAAGATCGTTAAAAGAACCTGGGAAGATCAACCTCAGTCCAATCTGAGGACAATCAAACATGCTTATGCCCTTAACAAACTAGTACTCACCCTACTTTTGGTCCCCTACTCCTGATCAACAGCTAATTTGTTTCTCTTCGTATTTTCTAAACCTGCGCACGCTTTTTTGTCGCGGTCACTTTCCCGTCGTGACAGTGACCCCTCATTTTGGCTGGCTGATCTTTCCTTCGCATAAAGAAAAGCCGGACGATCTTATGTTAAGGATCAGTTAAAAAGATGAAATATCGTCTCAACCAATGCAAAAAGTGGTACAAATATAAAATTTGAAAATCAGAATTTAGATCATAATTGAACTTCGAAATTGTGGTCAAAATGTTATTGCCCCTTCAATTTATTGTTCCACACAAGGCTATCACTGCATAGAACTGAAAATTTTCCTTACACTTCCTAACTCCTGCAAAGTGATTCTGCAAACCGTCGTGCGCCATTTGATTTGTTCTCAAGTACTTGCTCTACAACATCATCATTATGCTTCAAACATAGTGACAACCTGTATGCATGTGTAAACACCTAATCGGTGTTAAGCTTGATCTACGACACTGCTTCCACTTTCTCAATGCACTCCGAATCCAAGGTAAGCTTCTGTAATAATCCACAACGTGTGTTGTGGTCTGATGATATCTCATCATTTCACATGACATTATTGCAAGGTATTTCCTCAAGCAAATTTTGTGTATCTCTATCTCACACCACTATAGCTGAGCATTTGGCTAGCATGCGACCCGGTCATTTTGGCCCGGCATGAACCTAATATAGCACGGTAGAATCGGACTCATGCCAACACGCGACACAATACATGTCATGCCTTGGACTCACCCCCTAGCCCATGGCACGGCTCGATAGGAGAACGACCACATAAGGGTTTGAAAGAATGAGATATACTTCCTTTTTCAATGGCCCAACGACATTTCCCTTCTCACCCCAACATAATTTTCTCCCCCCCCCCCCTCGGCCTCCCAGCCTAGCAGGCCTGAACCGTCTCTTTCCCTTCCCTTTCTGAACTCTAACCAATGCCGGCCCGCTGCATCTCGATCAGATGCTGACCCTACGTCACCGCCTCTCCTTTCACCTCCCGACCAGTCGCGCCGCACCACCGTCTACAGCCTCGAGCTCCAGTGCTGTCGTCCACCCCACACCCTCGGCACTTGGTCGTGAGTGTCAGGCCAGTCTTATGCACAATCTGGTTAGCAGCCTAGATGACCCATGGGCCGTGTAGTACAGAGTGGCAAGAGTTTTTTTTTGAAAGGGAAAGTAACTTTCCATTATACTATAGGTGGACTTAAATAAATGGCCACCAATTCGGAAATAGAAGAGGGTAAAGCTGTCCAATAATGGATCAGCGTCTGCACAACACACCCGATCCAGCTTTGCTAGAGCGTCAGCAACTTGATTACATTCACGGGGAATAGCCTGCACTATAACCTTCTAGAAGTCTTGGTTGACAGAATGTTTGAGCTAAAGAACAATGCCCCATTCACCGATAAATCATATGCTTGGGACAGTCAATCCCTGTCCACCGTCTCCGGTCAAACAAAAAAAAAGCATTTTTACGGTGCATATTATTACCAGTATTATTGGTAATAATTAGGAGGTAACAAGATCTAACGGTTTAGATTATTTATGTATGTGATACTATTATTACTAGTAATTCTGGGTAGTAATAATTTTAGTGAGATAATATTGGAACAAATTAAAGTGGCAGAGATGTAATTGTTTTAATTCATTCAGAAGATTTTATCATTTTTTGAAAAAAGATTTAGACTTCATTACATTCACCGCCACTTTTTTCATTCCATTTCCCTGGCGGTGACTTACGGTTCATCTTCGGCGGCGTTGACGCGTCCTCTCTCCACTGAAACCGGAGCCGTCGCCGCCCTTCCCGCATCCTAGCGCCGCCTCTCTCCCCGCATCCCCGAGCCGCCGCCCGCACTTCCCGCCTACCGGCGCCGCCTCCGTCCCTGGGCGCCGCCTCCGTCCCTGCATCTCGGCGTCGCCGCCGCCATTCTTGCCTGTCGGCGCCGCCTCCCTCCCCGCATCTCGACGCAGCTGCCGCCCTTCTCGCCTGCCGGCGCCGCCTCCCTCCCAGCATCTCGGCGCTGCCGCCGCCGTGCCCGCCTGCCGGCGCCGCCCCCCTCTCTGCATCTCAGCGCCGCCGTCACCCTTCCTGCCTCCCTTTCCGCATCCCAGAGCCGCCGCCGTTGTCGCATCCCGGACCCGCTGCCCTCCCCGCATCCCGGCGGCGTGGCCCGCGTCGCCCCACCAGATCAGCTTTTGTCCACGGTGGCCTACTAGCATCGCCGTCGCCCGCTGGCTCTTCTCTCCCCATACCCGTTTCAATGACCGAGCGAGCTGGAGGTCAGGGCGCGGGCGAGGTTGTGGAACGCGGTGTAGCGGCGTGCAACGGGGGTGGATGCGCAGGCCGGGAGAAGGGACTCGCCGCCGCCGTGGGTCGCTTTTGCTGCTGCTTCTTGCTGATGGGAGGATTGTAGGGTGAGTATGAGTTCCATATTATTCTGCTGCTTCTTGCTGATGCTTTACTTGCAACTAGGTAGATGCATTTGGTAAATGTGACCTGCACACTTACGACATGCGTAAGAATTCTCTGTAGTTTCAGATATACACCTTGTGTTGATCAAAACATACAGGTGCATGCTTAAGTAGTCTGTAATATATATATCCCTTGGTTCCGTCGCTTTTGTAGTGTACATTCACTGCATTTTCTAAACAGTTTGATCAGAGAATTATAGAAATCATAGCAGTCCTCCACTTTTTTAAAGGTTTGATTTACCACTCTTTCATATTCTTCTATTTTCTCCAGGCTAACGTATTCTTCGTTGTCCATGTTGCTCACCTAAAATGAAAAAGGAAGATAACATCACAACCCTTTCTTAAAAATTACAAATTGCGGTTTCCAATCATAATGCAGAGTCCAATATAAAAAACCACATGAAAAATCAACAAGGTCATAAATTATAGTTCTACTCATGCTGGTTCTACAAAATTATCAGTTCCCAACCAGTGACAAAAAAGAAAGCTACTGCTGTGACATGCTGGAAATTAAATGAATAGTTCATGATTCCAATTCGATGAGAAAGGTGCCATTAAAAGAGAAAGTGTAATCAAGCCGTATATAGCATGTACATATGGTGACTCCAAAATTTAATTCATTTATATTCACTAACTATACAGTCAATAAAAAAATATAAGAACAATCACTGTCCATACAGTGACAAAAAAATATACAATCAACAAAATATAGTACGGTGTCACACTATAGAAATGGGAGATAGTGACAAAAAAGTGGACAACATCCAAATTCTTATACCAATATAAGAACAATAACTGTCCATAATTTTGCGGTAATGCTTCTTTTCAGGTGGTTGAAAAGAAGACTTCCTTTCAGTCGACATTGTCAACCGTCTGATATTGTTTTTGCTGCTGATTTTGTTTTTTGTTATTTATTTATTTGTAAGATTATATGTATTAATTAGTATTATGTATAGACTATGGAAAAGTTATTTTTTTATATCCATTAGATCTAGATCTAATGGCCAAAAGCGGTAGTTGAAAGCAACCCCAATTTTCAACCGCCTGAAAACTAGACACTCCCTAAATTTTGTTATCATGATTCACCATACTATGCTATAGAAACATGATATGGAGGAAGTACCTGCATTTCATCAAACAACCTATTCATCATGTTTTCAATTTAGCATGATTCACCATACTATGTAAATTGAATATCATGTTTTCAATTTATTGCCAGATTCATCTCTTATTACCAATAGCATTGGTTCCAATCATGATCTAAATCACTAAAAATGACAATGTGCACCATATTCACCTACGCTGAAGATGTCGAAACTCAAGCTGGTGACGGCGCAGTAGCTTTTCTGACGGTACAGGGAGCGAAGGAGACGGGCGGTGCCGGTCGTGTGGGGAGGGGCGGGCTGGCGCAGGGCGTGCGGGAAGGGGGCCGAGCGGCGCGATGCGGGGAGAAGCCTATACGTCGCCGACCGTAGAGGAGGCGAGGCAGTGGGGGCCGTGCGGAGAGGAGACAGGGCGGCGCGGTGCGGGGAGAGGTCTGGGCGGCGTCGGCCTTGCGGGGAGACAGCGTGGCGGCTCTGGTCGTGCGGGGAGTATGGCGGCGGGTCCCGTGCAGGGAGGAGGCAGGGCGGTGCGGTGCGGGGAGAGGTCTGGTCGACGTCGGACGTGTGGGGAGACGGTGGGGCGGCACCGGCGGGGCGGGCAGTCGGCGGGGTGGCGCGATGCCGATGTGCGGGCGGCTGTGCGGGCAGTCGGCGGGGCGGCGCAATGCCGATGCGCGGCCGATCGTGCGGGCAGTCGCCGAGGCGGCACGATGCCGATGCGGCGCGGCCGAACATGACGCCTCGATGTGGAAGGAGTATCGGAAATTACCGATATGACCTCAGTGGCATTTTTGTAATTACGTAAATATAGGAGACAATTACATTACTATCCATAATAATTACTACCAGTAATTACTGGTAATAATATGCATCGTAAAAATGCTCAAAAAGAAAGTCTATCCCTGTCAGTCATGTTGGCCAAACGATTAGGCGGTCCAGCACGCATGAGGCCTACGCCGCGCGCGCGGAACAGGCGGACACGGGCGACGATGGGCGCAAACGACTCGCGCTCAACAACCTGCGAGCGTGTTGGCGGCAGGCCCCCGTGTGCAGGAGTAGCCGTCTTTGCACTTTGCATTGCTTGCGCCGGAAAGCGATTTGCTTCGCTCGTATACCCTCATCGCTGACACCTGTCCATGGCTATCCGTAGACTGCAGTGCCGTGCTTGGCAGCAGCAGGCCAACTGACCGCACCGTGTACCGGTGACTTCGACCGTGGTAACAATAGCAACCGGCGGAAGAATCCAATGCAAAGCCAAACCACCGTTCAACCTTTCCTAGTAGTTCATTCCAGATTCTATTTTTACCTCTCGAGTCCAGACTCTTTCACCGTTGGTACTGGTACACCATCTGCCAAGGACCTTGGGTGGGCCGACTATTTTTTCATCAGAAATTTAAAGTGTATACTTACAATATAAGTATAAAATCTCAATATTTTCATGTTTTATCAATTTGATAATAAAACAATCGAATTTTCAAATCAAGAGGAGAGCAGTCTCACTTTACCTGATAGAACAATCTAATTTTCAAATTAAGAGGTCATATATATAATTTTTTGTAAAATAATAGTCATATATATTACAGCTACGAACCAATAAAAACAAAAATAATAAAATTACTTAGATACGCTAAAATAAGCATAGAAAATAAATACAAATTAATCACTCTTACAATCGTATTTGGAATTCTGAGTGCTATAGAGGCAACCAAGCATGCACGAGGGTAGGAAGCTGTACTAACGAGCCACGACGCTCTTATCTGACTCTCAATTTCTAAAAACCGGATGCACTATCAGACTAGTAGCAGGAGTCTAAGTTGACCGATCATATGATGTTTCAGACTCATTATCATCAGAAGAAGCAAAAATCTTACTCCATGTTGTCTTCTTCCTGCCAGAAGTTGGCTATGGTGGCCTGTTCAACCTCTCTGCACCAAATTTATTCTCATACTTGCCATATATATCAGTTAGATTAGCATGTATAGAATTATAATAAGTTGAGTAATCACTGCTACTAACTTTTGATAGCAGATGAAAAGCTTTAGTTAAACCTTTAAGCTTAGCTCTGTGATCCAAGACAAATGCAAATGAATACAGAAAAGGAATGTCCTTCCAATATTTTAGGAACTTGTCCTTCATCAAAGCAACAACCTCTCTCAACAAATTATCATTCACATACTTGGCCAAGTGAATAGCCATCTTAATAAGTTGATACAACATCAAAGGAGCAGTAGGATAATAAACACCCGATAGAGTATTAGTAGCCTCATAGAAGGTTTCAAGGAATTTTAAAACCTTATTAGCAACATACCAGTCATCCTCCTCAAGCAACTGCTTGCCATGTACCTGCTGATAGTGAGTTTGGATAAAAACAGAAAATGTACTCTTATATGGCAGGAGGTGCTTCAACATTAGATATGTTGAGTTCCATCTAACATCCATATTCCAACAAAATTTGCGTGGCCTCACCCCCATTGCAATACAGTAAGATTTATATGCAGCAATGCATTGGTTAAAAGAATTCAGAAATGAAATTGCAGCTCTAAATGACTCAACACAAGGTTTCAACTGGCTCAATCTAGCCTTAATAATAAGATTAATGATGTGGCATGCACACATCTGATGCAGTAAAAGAGGACCAGCATAAGCAGAAAATTTGGATGTCAGAGTTCTCATAGCATTAATATTAGAAGATGCATTGTTCAATAAAACAGAAAAAAACCTACCTAGATAAGCCATACTCCTCAATAACAGAAATGATACGATCAGCAATATTAGGACCAAAATGTTTCTCATCAATAAGCCTCATGCCAAGCATCCTCTTCTCTAATTCTCAATCAACATTGACAAAGTGAGCAACCACACTAATATAATCTTTCTTAGCATTACCAGACCATATATCAGAAGTCAATGCAACAGAAGAAACAGATTGCAAGTATTCAATCAGCTTAGTACGATGCATATCAATAAGCTTGCCCCAATCTCTAGTGGTGGTTTGTCTACAAACACCTTCAAATCTAGTATTATGAGCATGCTTAATGTAACACATAAAAGCATTAGAGCTACCAAAACCAAGAGGTAGATCTTGTGTAACAATCAAATCAACCAATTCAAGACGAGCAAATTCAGCATTATATTCCCACGAACGAATTGAACCATCAGGGTCAAACTGAAGCAAAGATTGGGTCTTGGCAGATCATTCTACTTTCTCTAAACATGTCTTACGATGACAGAGCAAATGGCCAGTACCACCACTAGATGCAGCAGTCAAAACATGCTTGCAGTGGACACATTCAACACCATACCTGACTTCCTTACCATCAACGTCATTGTACAACGGCTTGAAGTCCTCCCACGCTTTAGATGTCACCCTCTTCCTCTTCCAGCCGTGCCCTTTCGTGCCCGTGATACTCGACATCGAACGGCCTGCCGGCGCAACGGGTTCATCATCAGGGACATCAATGGGAGTTGCCAGAGTAGACGAATCGATGTGCGTTGTAGTCATACTCATCGGTGCAGGGGTACTCCTCGGTGTAGGCAAACCCGTCGATGGTGTAGGCGAACACCGTGTAGCCAAAGCCAGATCCGGCGGCCCTGATGACGACCCTTGTCTCGACCATAACAAGAGACTCTGAGCTTGACGAATCACCTCATCGCTAGGGTGGAGCGGCATCATGACGCCGGCGCAAAGGCCTTGAAGCGGTTAGATCTAGAGCGAGAGCAAGAGGGATAGGGAGTAGCGAAGCGGGACCATGGCATGCGGAGCAGGATGGCTAGCGGTTGGCGCTAAGCGGAGGCGGAGGTGGCGAGGCGCTGAGCGAAGGTCGGAGGCAGAGGCGAAGGCAGAACGGAGGAAATGAGAGAACTGGCTAGGGTTCCCTCTTTTATATTGGGTACGGTGCGATGCGGGGGGTGGGGAGAGGGGAAATGGGCTGGCAATGGTGCTTGGGCCGTGCCTAGACGGTCCAGCCTCCAAACATGTCGTACCCAGACGGCCCATCATGCCAGAGTGATGGCCCAAGCACGACAGGGTGATGCGGGCCATGCCGCACAGGCCCGTTTCCTTTTGAGCTGTGCTCGTGTCCATGTCGAGCTAAATGGGGCGTGCTTTGGGCTGGCCTGAAAAGCCTGGCCCGGATGTACAGGACTAGCCTGCAGTGGCTGCTCACCAACATGTCCAACAAGTCGATCCTTGTCATCGAGGACATCAACTGTTGTCTTAGCGCAAGAAGCCGGAGTGAACCTGACAAGAGTGGCGCTGATGAACAATCATCAGATTCTGACCCTCCACCAAATGCTGACTGCAATTTGAAGGTACAAGACACGTTATTACTGGTTATAATCTGGTTGCCTTTTTCCTTGTCAAACAAAATGGTGGTTCACCTGTTTTTCGAAAAAAAGAAATGGTGCTTCACCATCTGAAAGTACTCCTGATCGACACGGCACTAACTTATGTTATTTGATCTGTGTTTCTGTTTCTGAGCAGGGTATCACTCTGTCGGGGCTCCTCAACTTCATCGACGCGCTGTGGTCCTCGAGCGGGGAGGAGCGCATCGTCATCTTCACCACCAACTACAAGGATAGTCTCGACCCTGCGCTGCTCCAGCCTGGGCGCATGGACATGCATGTCTACATGGGCTACTGCTCCTGGGGGAAAAGCAGCTCCACATGTATATGTGCACACAAGACTTATCATAGCCATTCATTTATAATTGTAGTGCTTTGTGATTCGTGTTTGATATTTACCTCTTCTTCATCTCAGCCTTGCTACTGCTGTTGACATCTAAATCAATGGTTAAGATAAATCTTGTGTGCACAAGGAGATATGAAAATTTCGCTTCCCCTGGCTGCCGGGAGGCGTTCAAGACGCTGGCCAAGAACTACTTCCTCATCGATGACCACCCGCTGTTCCGGGAGCTTCGGGAGCTACTCTCTGAGGTGGAGGTGACACCGACCATGGTGTCAGAAATGCTACTTCGGGGCGAGGACGTCGATGTGGCGCTCCAGGGGCTCAGCAAAATTTTTGCAGGACAAAAATGCTAGCAAGGGGTCGGGCATGAACTTGTAGACCATTAGTGCAGTGGCATCAAAGCCGAGTCAAAAAGAAAAGAAAATGTTAGTGTTGTTGGCCCAGATCTCCATCTTATGGTAAATTTATGTTCTAATTATATTGTGTGCTGCTTTAGATTTGGCCATTTTTCTTGACGGAGGTTGCTTACGAGAACAGAAAATCTCTGTACTTATTCTTTAATTATTCTCCACGTTGTTCGACGTAGGACAGAGTCCGGAAACACAAACAGAAACAAAGACAGATGCTCAATTGCAGTACCGGGGGTGATTGAGGTCGGGGCGTCACGCAACCTGCATCCTGTGTCCGGAAACAGAAACAGAAACAAGTTAGACCCGACAGCCCCTGCATCCGGCCATATCGCCATGCAACCTGCGTGCCATCGACGTACACCGCGTCGATCGGCAGGTGGTAGCCGCCACCGATCCCGGAACCAAGGCTGGCGCTTGATAATAAATGTAGGCGACCTGCTGTGCAAGGACTAGTACGGAACGATCGGTAAGCCTGGAAACACGAATACCTGCTGTGCGGCCCGCCGGCCGGCACCCGCGACCGCAAGTCCATCATTGGAAGAGAATCATCATTGTTGACGCTAAACGTGCCGTTAAACACGAACAGGGCTAAATGCAATCTTCAGCTTCACGTTCGTTGTTGAGTTTATGGAAACCAAATACTCTGGTTTGATAAACTGAAGGTTCTGGTCCGGACAAAAAATATCATAATTATCACAATTATATTGTGAAAGACAGCTAGGTTTATAAGCAAACAAGCAAAGAGTTAAACAACGTTGTAATGAAGAACGACTAGTTTGCAAGCATACTAGTAAAGATCATTGTAGCTTTTGTTCGAAAGAAACTTCGTTAGGATGTGAGCGTCGCCGATATGCCCTAGGTCGATCGAGCCTTCACTACTACAATCAGAGCCTTCAATAGCAGACAAAAAGACCTTTCAATAGCGAAACAAACAGTGCGCTATTATTCCAACAATATTGCTGGCTTCACCCAGCAATATCGGTCACTGGCGTTCGATATTATTGATCGGACATCAATATCGGACATGATGATGTCATCTTGTCCGTTATTGATGTCGTAAACTACAATATCAGACACATGACATCACCTTGTCCGTTATTGATGTGGTAGACGACAATAGCGTCTTGATGATATTACTTTGTCCGATATTGAAAGTAATATAACAGTATCGGTGAGGCGACATCATATTATCCGATATTGTAGTTAAAGAGAACAATATCGGGTCAATGACATCATCATGTCCGATATTGTTATTTTTTCTGAATTATTATACCATTTGACACTATTTCATATCATCACAGGTCTCGATTACAAATTTAAATTGACATTTCAAATCATACCAGATTTCATCAAGCATAAAGACAAACATAGAGTTTAACAAAATAATCCATCATATCCATAACTTCATCATTCACACACAAGTCTACACATAATAAAGTATCATTCGGACATAAGATAAATATTCATACACAAATTCTCTCATAAGTTTACACAAAAGATAAATATTGATGCACACGTTCATTTATCATCCGGCCAACTCCGTTGCCAGTCTATTGCATCCAGCCTCTCTTGCTCCGCCTTGTTGTTTGCTTTGATTATATCTTTGGGGCGTCCTTTACCAATATAATCACAAAGATCTGGATGTTGAGCGACAAGACCCTCTAGATCATGGTAAGCCCCCTTAGGATGAATGAACTCACGCATGATGAAACAAAGCAACTTAGATCCAATGAGATAGAGTGTGTTGTCATTAAGATGGATATTGTGCTTCTTAGGACTATTATTTGGCTGCACATATCAAGTAACAATTACTAAGAGTATTTAGGGAAAATAGTGTAGTATAATAGTAAAAAAGATACTCAATACTTACATCTTTATATATTGGTGGATCGTCTTAGGGGAATGTTATGTATGATCCTGTACCAGCGGTGATGTAATAGCACACATAGAAGTCACAATGCATGCTCCTAGGAACCTGTTTTACACACTGTCGACGAATCAAAATAAATTGTAAGTTACAACATATCCAAATATGAATAAATTAATACAAAATATTATATTATGCTCTCAAAGTACCTTGTAATATGTTTTGTAGTTCATTTTCCCATTCCTTTTCAGATTTCCCTCACCACCAAGCTGGAGGTAATACTTATATGCACTATTACAAAAATAAAATAATTAACACAAAAGTACCATAATTATCAAGATTACAAGTTAATCAATAAGTAATGTATATTACTCATCTAGAACGTCACAAAAATCCCTGTAGGTTTTCGGATCACGATGAGCGGAGTCTAGTACCACAACCCACCCAAACCTTGGATCTATGTCGAAGGCAATCATACAACTTTCAATGCCAGTAGGACGACGACGGAGAAGACTGAGGCGGCATTATGGATCAAATCGCTGTGTTTAGAAAAGGAGGCGGCAATTATATCAGGTGGCCGGCGATCGTTTGCGGTGTCCGATGGACAGAAGAAGTGCAATCCGAAACGATAGGAGTGGGGGTGGGGGTGGGGACCTTGCAGTGGGAGGAGACTGCGTTGTATGGAAAGAGCGCTATTAATTGCGTGCGATGCCGCAATTGTAGGATATGGTACATGCGGGGCGGGTACCTTTGCTGTGGTCAAAAAAGTCCGAAAAACAGCGGCAGACGAGGGTTAATTTGCACGTAGAAGACTGTCATTGTCCGACCTGGTGATGGGTCCAGATTTGATGTGAGGCCCAAATTTAAACGGGGAGTAAAACTAATGGCCTGGATTATATAGGTAATTAGACGTAGGGTGTGTTTAGATGGGTTGAAGTTTAATCTTTATAGTATAGACTAGACGCACACCATTTGGTACACCATATGTTTCATATACAATTTTAGGAGCATTCAAATCATTTTACCACTCAGAACAAATAACCCAGTGAAAATAATCGGATTTACCAATCACCCATCTTATTCAAACCACAGATTCTCTAGACCGTGGATTCTTAGAAAATCAAGCTTCTCATATAAGCGAGTTTCAAAAAAGCGGAAACAAACAGGGTCGTTGTAGACTTGCAGGGCAAATGCACGCCAAAGCATCTTCGTAGTCTCTCTCTTGACGTCTGCTCTCCTAGTCATATCAGGATCGTTTAGCCACCAATATAATGCACTCCATTTTTTTATGAAATAGGAGGAGTCGCCCTCTACTGGTAATATTATATTAAATATAGAAAATTAAGTTTACATATGAACATAATTAGTCAAATAAACAAAAAACCACTAGGACTAAGAAAATGCTTCGAGCCATTTGGCTCTGGCCCTATGGATAACCAGTGCCAATTCATTCTTACAAGTGTTCTTTGCACCCTTGAACTATACATTGAGTTCATTCTGCCCGACTGGCCCTATCGTACTGCCATCAGGAGCACCCTTTAAGGGATTACAAGCATCACCAACACACAGTTATAGTCAGATCGTTGTGGCGGCACCAAACAAACTGTTGTGTCTTTTCCATTTAAGAGTCGGTTATTCCGTTGCATCTAAATGCACCAAGTCATGAGTATGGTCTCTTCCATATAGATGGGCATCTTGATTCATCTGATGTGTTTAATGACTTGTAGTGGTTGTAGATGAGTGGGAAACATAACATCAATAGAAGCCCAACATCTTTTGGCAAAATTGCATTTGATGAACAGATGTTGGGCGCTACATAGATGTCGCCGCCCGTGATGCCGGCTAGGCATAAACTTGAAAACAACCAAACTGAATCCAGAACCAAACCACTCTTAGTCCTAGCATGGGCTCAATTAAACCCACCCCACGACATTCTCCCTAGGACCCAAACCAGAGCAGCCCACATGCAAACTGAACCCAAACCAAACCGCACATGTTTGCTTAAACCTGTTCCACCTCAATCTGAAAACTGATTTCATCTTATGCCTTGTTCGGTTGTTGTGGAATGGAATCCACATGTATTAGTTCCAAGATTGAGTGAAACCATATATGTAATATACCTGAAAGAATGAAACCATGTCATGGTTGCGTCCCGGACTAGGAAGGCTGAGTTTTATTACATGCGTTGAAGATATGAAAAATATCGGAATGAGTTAAGTTTCGTACTATACCAAGTCAAACTGAATACTCCTTTCATGCCAGACTAAATGTCAAACTATGGCTGATCCATCATGTGATTTGGGCTCTAATCCATGTTGTTCCGAGCCTAACCGAGCAAGGCATTATGGTTTCTCTTTTGTTCACGCGACAGAGAAAGCTTTCTAGAAGTCGATGCCTAACCAGTTTGGCTCTTTTGGTTTGTGTTGCTTCTGCTCTGATCCATTGGCTCGATTATGACAAGCACACGTCGAATCTGCCGCCATGGAAGAATATGATGACTGCAATTATGAACGAGGCCATTGGTGGTGGCCGGGGCAGGGCGATGGATGCGGACGCCGAGGCCGGTGGAGGATTCAATGGCATGGTCGAAGGAGGCGACGCCGTAAGTGCTTCGCGTCCCTCTCCCACAGATTCGGCGAAGCCTCATGCTCCGTCTGGTGCGGCGTGGCGTGGCGGAGGCCGATGGAGGGCGTGGGCGGTGGGCATCGCTGAACTGTTGCGTGCAACCGGTGTCATGCCCATGGGATGAAACCATTAAAAACCGAATTGTTAGAACCCAAACCACATCGGACCAAACTGTTCTAATGCTCCCACCAAACCAAACCAGCCCATTTGACCGATTCCGGTCCAAACCGTTCCCAAGGCTAGCTATGCGTAGGAGAGAACATATCTAGTGCTACGAGCAGGTGGTGTGCTCCCGTGCTCTCATTTGTTATAATACAAAAGGTACGCATATAAAAATTACAATAAAAATATAAATGGACAGATCATATAATTATTCATCATCATGCAAAGTTACAAGTGCAACGGAATTTCGTATAAGACACAATAAAAAGTGAAATCAGTGCAACTATGGGTTGCGGGTTCGATATGAACAATATAACCCACAACTATTTAGTGTATATGATTTTTTTTTTGTTTTTCATTACACAAGTATTGGTTGCACTTCAACTTTTGCATGATGATAAATAATTATATTGTCTATTTATTCATATTTTTATTTAATTTTTTTATGCGCTATATAAAATATAATAAAAAATGGAAGCATGGGAGCACCATAAGCTGTAAGTTCTCATGCGTAGGACGTGCCATGGCGAAGGCAAATGGCAGTGGCAGGGGCAAGGGTATCACGTGTCTGGATTCTTTTCGTCTGGTCGCCTCCGTACCTGGCACAGATGCTCTCCGATCGACGCTCGCGGAGCGGACAAAGCGGTGCACCGGCCGTCTACCCCAGCCAAGCAAGAGCAGCCATGGCGGTTCACGCGCGTGTCCACCAGCTGGCACGCGTAGCGCTCGCCGCACGGCAGGAACGAGCGCAGCAGAATTGTGTAGTCGCGCGGAAGCGTTCCAGTTTCGACGGGCAACGTGCGAAGCCTGTTCGAACCAGATCCACTGTCTACAGACCGTTGGACCGTGTCGTATCGCAGCTTCGGCCACTGTGCGGTACTGTTATTAGAAGAAATAAAGCGGGTACGCATGGTGCTGTAGCACTGGTGACTGGTGTTACCGTGTGAGGGCTGACGCAGTGACGCTTGATCGGCCCATGACTTCCCAGTCGTGACACCACATTTCGGGTGTGCAATGCGCTGTGCTGCTGCTTCAATTCCGTCGTCCGCTACCGCTACGGCTCCGTTCGTAAAAAAAAAAAAAAAAAAAAAAAAAAAAAAACGTTACCACACCCGAATTGAAGTAACGCCGGCCGCGGCGAGAGATCGAGTCTGGGGAGCCACGCCCTGGGGCAGGCCGCAACGGGCGAACGTGGTGCTGGCAGCAGGCAAGCTGCCGTGCTGGGCTGCTGGCTACTGGGGATTGCTTGATGCGTTCTTTTGGCGAAAGGAGTCGCAGAGCGGGCACTGATCGGTTTGCCCTTGCAAAATGTCAAAAGCGGCGTTGCCGGAATCCCCAAACGAGTCCTGCGCTGCTAGCTTCCCCTGTCGATGGCTAGCCCGCGCAATGCAGTGTCAGGCGGAACAGATGGGCTCACGGACCGGTCCCTCGAGAGAGCTGGAGACCGGTCTCTCCAGGATACAGCCACCGCAAGAGTCCAAATAAAAGGTAACAGTTCAGAAAGAAGCCTCAGCTCCTTTTCTCTTTTCTGGAAAAGGTAATGTACCGGTTCAAAAAAAGGTGCGAAAATGCAGTAGAAAATGGTCTTGACATCGATCCAATCCACAAGAGCATAATTAAGAGAAATATTTTGTTTTGTTTCCAACATGTGGTTGTGTGTATAATATACTACTTGTATTGTACTATGCTCCTTTTATCATTTTGTTTTGGGAAGTGGAAGACGCATTTTTGCGGCTAGACACTTTTTCCTCGTATCATGAATGGAACATTAAATTAAAAATTCCAATTTCTATTATCATTTTTAAAACCAACTTTGAAATTTGAATCAGAAGAATTTATATATGGGCTAAATGTGCATTCTAAGCGTAGGGAAAAATCCTCCTTCTCATTTTTGAATATGAAACAAAGGATTTTCAATTAGAAGGCTGAGCTGTTGATTGTACTGACTTTCGATGTTAAATTTTGTGTTTCAAGTGAAGGGTTTTTAAATTGGGTGCTGAAATCATTCTGATTTTGAAAAATAAGAAAGAGGTGTCTTTAAACTTCTTTCAATAACATGTCGACAAAATTTCAAATTGAGAAAACGACGACTGTGTACGGACAATTGGAAGAGAACAAGGCCCGGATAGGACGGTAATTTAAGGGAGAGACATTCCAACGACGAGAGGGTGCTCCCCTTTCCCCTGCAGAAATCCCGGGCGCAGCCACGCAGTCCTTGCAACCTCCACTCTTCTCTCTCGTGTTCGCCTGACCCAGTTTGGTGCGAGAGAAGAGATGGCGACGGATTCCTCCCCTGCGGCGGCGATCCCGTCCTACAGGAAGGCCGTGGACGCGTACAAGAAGGCCGTGGCCACGGCGGCCTCGGTGACCGCGTACGCCGTGCTGGCGCGGGGCATGGCGCGCGAGCTCCTCCCCCACGACCTGCGCGACGCGGTGGCCTGGACCGCCTCCTTCCTCCGCGCCCGCCTCGAGCCCCGCCCCGCCGAGCGCCGCACCATCGTCATCAAGCGCGCGGCCGGGGACCACCACCACTACGACGGCGAGAACGGGCTGTACGAGGAGGTGCGCGAGTACCTTGCCACCCGGATCCAGCCGCGCTCCATGCGGCGGCTCTGCCTCAGCGGCGGCGTCGGCGGCGCCAGGAAGGTGCTTTCCATGGAGCCCGGCGACTCGATGACGGACTCCTTCGAGGGCGTGGACTTCACGTGGGCGTCCGTCGCGGCGGAGGGCCGGCACGGGTACGGCACGGAGTCGCTGGAGGTGAGCTTCGACGCGGAGCACACGGACATGGCGCTGGGCCGGTACGTCCCCCAAATTACGGCGTCGGTGGAGGAGGAGCGGCTGCGTGAGCGCGCGCTCAAGATCTACATGAACGAGAGCTCGTCGTGGCGCGGCATCACCCACCGCCACCCGGCCACGTTCGACACGCTCGCCATGGACCCGGAGCTCAAGCAGTCCGTCATCGACGATCTCGACCGGTTCCTCAAGCGCAGGGAGCACTACCGCCGGATCGGCAAGGCGTGGAAGCGCGGCTACCTGCTCTACGGCCCGCCCGGCACCGGCAAGTCCAGCCTCGTCGCGGCCATCGCCAACTACCTACGCTTCAACCTCTACGACCTCGACCTCTCCGACGTGCACTCCAACATGTTCCTGCAGAGGCTGCTCATCGGCATGTCCGACAAGTCCATCCTCGTCATCGAGGACATCGACTGCTGCTTCAGCTCCGCGTCAAGGGAGGAGGAAAAGGATCAGAGTCATCATCAGACCGCTGCTGGCCATTCCTCGGACGACGATGCCATGGACGACGTCTCACCACCAGCACCCTGGACCATGGTACGAAAGCATCATTCTTTAACTGTTTTTTCATCATCTGGTTTCATTTTTGTAATACGAAATCATGAATTTTGAACGCAATAATCTCTGAGCTAATTTGAATTGGTGTTCTGTTGTGCAGATGCTGCCGTCGCTGCCGCAGCAACAGAAGATAACTCTGTCTGGGCTGCTCAACTTCATCGACGGGCTCTGGTCCACCAGCGGCGAGGAGCGTATCGTCATCTTCACCACCAACTACAAGGACCGCCTCGACCCGGCGCTGCTCCGGCCGGGACGCATGGACAGGGAAATCTACATGGGTTACTGCGGCTGGGAGGCCTTCAAGACTCTGGTTCACAACTACTTCCTCCTCGACGACCACCCCATGTTCCCAGAGATACGTGAGCTGCTTGAGAAGGTGGAGGCAACGCCGGCTGAGGTGTCAGAGATGCTGCTGCGGAGTGAGGATGCCGATGCTGCGCTCCGGGGCGTTGCCAAGTTCCTCGCAGACAAGAAGCAGGGGACGGTTGAAGGTAATTAACGTCATTGCATCAAGAACCAGCTAGCTAGGAAAGAAACAGGGGCAGAGCCTTTTTTTTTTGTGCAGCAAGTCTTTTGAAATGCTGATAATTTCTAGATCTAGTTCTGTATTAGCTGCAACTGCTGCTCTGATAACTCTTTAGTTATTGCCTTTAGAAACTGATTTAGGCTCAGAAACTTAGAAATTGATTTAGGATAATCAGTCTATGATCTACTAGGTTTCTGTGTCTTGGGACATTAAACTCTGATATCACTTGGTAGTGCTAGTTGGTGTCAACATTTCGTATGTGTCCTAGTTTCTGCGTGTTGAAAGGGTGAGAAAACATTCAGTCTCATGCTGGTACTTGTGCATGGTGGACCTGGTATTTTGGTGATGGCATGTAACTTCTGAAATCTGTTCCTTAAGTACTATGATCCACTACATTTCTGTATCTTGAGACATTAAACTCTTTGATGTCACCTGGTAGTGCTAGCTGGTGTCAACATTTGATGTGTTCAGGCTTGTGCCTGTTAAAAGGGTGAGAAAAACATTCAGTTTCATGCTGGTACTTGTGCATTGGGACCTGGTATTTTGGTGACACCATGTCATTTATGAGTTTTCTGATCTGATCCTTAAGTATTTCACTCAATAGTTTTCTGGTGGTAATCAAATGAGCTTGATGCTTATAGATGATGTGACCCTTTATTTCAGAGTTTGTGGTACCATAACTGTGATTCTAGGGGACCTTGGTGGTCCTATTGGTGAATTGTAGCTGAATGTGTTTGATGTAATGTGTCTGATCATTTCTGTTTTCATGGTATTAGTATGCCTGGCTTTAATCCAGTTTTTCCTAGTCAGACGCTATTTTCTTCTTCCAACAAAGGCTGGTTCTGTAGTTCCATAACGAAAAAGATCAGTTGCGAAGTGTTACAGAACATGTGACAGGAAATCATTTATAGTTCCTACATGCAACTGAAAGAGTTTTTTTGGTGTAGCAAATTATCAGTCCATTCTGAATTTCTATTTTTAGTTTCTGAATTTGTGATCCCTCTGACTATATGTAAAGGTTGGATATCGGGCATTCTTCAGTAGATGTCATTTTCCGTTGTTGGAAATGGATGTTACGATCTGAATGATTTGGTGTGGCTTAAGACAACTCTACTTGGACTCGCTGTGCCCAGCCACTTTCATTAATCTTAAAAGTCACATGTGTTAAAAACAACACAGAACCTGAAATCATTTATTAGACCAGAAGTAATCAGAACAGACATTGAAATCAATCACATTTCTATCTAAAAATATCAAACGCTCTGTTGTGACTAGTTAATGCTACCCCAATCAGACTCACGTTTGAGGATAATAAATCCATAATGCAACAGATCACATGGCTCCAAAAAAATCCCAGTGCCTGATCAAAAGAATCATGTTAACTGGAACCTGACTCTTGGTTGCTACAATGTGCATACAGGAAAAAAAAGATACTACTCGGCGCTACCAGGCAGAATCTGTCACATGCTCTAAATTGAATTTGCAGGCAGGCAGAAGGCGAAGTGAAATACATAGCTTTCAGCAGGTTTACTAGACTAACAACGAGAAGTAGATGTACAATGCCAAACTAATTTCTACATCTTCAACACTACCAACATGTAACTCAGCGAGCTGAAAGCCTGAAACAATTTGTTCATATGAGAATGAGGTGATGATTGATAACAGAGAGGCAGGAAGCCAAAGACATTACGACAAATTAAAGCAGAGAAATTAATGCAGTTCCAACAACGACCATAATATATAGCAGTTCGACAAGTACTACGACCTTAGTAGTAGATTGATAATAGGTTCGATGTTTGGAGACAAATACTAGACCATAACAGTAATTCGACAGAGAAATTACGACAAGCGAAGAACTAGCTAAATCATCATCGTCACAAAAGATTGCAAACACTTGCAAGTTGATGAAGGCGGGATTTAGTGGCGGCTAATCCAGAGGCGCTGTCCTACCTCATATCCCTTGATGGCTTGTCACCCTTCTTCTTGTCCTGGAGGAACTCCACGAACCCCTGGAGCGCGACGTCGGCGTCCTCGCTCCGCAGCAGCATCTCTGACACCTCGGCCGGCGTCACCTCCACCTCCTCAAGCAGATCTTGAATCTCCCCGAACAAAGGATGGTCGTCGAGGAGGAAGTAGTTCTTGGCCAGCGTCTTGAAGGCCTCCCAGCCGCAGTAGCCCATGTAGATGTGCATGTCCATCCGGCCCGGCCGTAGGAGCGCCGGGTCGAGGCGGTCCTTGTAGTTGGTGGTGAAGACGATGACGCGCTCCTCGCCGCACGTGGACCAGAGCCCATCGATGAAGTTGAGCAACCCGGACAACGTAGTGCCCTTAGGCGGCAGAGCAGCTCTGGGTCCGTCGTCCGACGAGTCAGATGCGGAGTCGGAGTCGGAGTCGGAGTCGGAGTCCAGGACATCAGCCACCACCATGCCGTTCTCCCTGGAAACCGCGGCGTCGAAGCAGCAGTCGATGTCCTCGATAAGGAGGATGCACTTGTTCGGCATGGCGATGAGCAGCTTCTGCAAAGCTGAGTTTAGCCACACCTCGGAGAGGTCGAGGTCGTAGATGTTGAAGCGGAGATGGTTGGCCATGGCGGCAACAAGGCTGGACTTGCCCGTGCCGGGCGGGCCGTAGAGCAGGTAGCCACGCTTCCACGCCTTGCCTATCCGGCGGTAGTAGTCCTTGCGCTTGAGGAACCGGTCGAGGTCGGCGACGATGGACTGCTTGAGCTTCGAGTCCATGGCGAGCGTGTCGAACGTGGCCGGGTGCCGGTGCGTGATGCCGCGCCATTTGAAGCTCTTGTTCATGAAAATCTGGAGGGTGCGACGCTGCCGCTGCACCTCCTCCATCGCCGCCATGATGAAAGGCACGTACTGGCCCAGCGCCAGGTCCGTGTGCTCCGCGTCGAAGCGGAGAGACATCAGGAGCGAGTCCGAGTCGGACGACCCCGCGCGGAGGCGCGCGAGGATGTCGTCGCCACGGCGGCGCGGTTCGAGCAAGGTCCAGGTGAACTCGACGCCCTCGAAGACGTCGGTCATGGAGTCGTCCGGCATCATGGACAGGACCTGCTGGTCGTCGTCGCGAACGACGAGGCGGAGCCGGGTCGCGGCGTGCGGGTCGATGCGGGTGGCGAGGTACGATCGAGCAGCGTCGTACAGGCGGTTGTCTTCCTTCCCGATGAAGATGGTCTTGGTGCGCCGCTGTTTCGGGGACCGGAGGAGGCGGGTGCGGACCATGGATGCCGCCGACCGCGCCACGCCGCGGAGCTCGTCGGGGAAGAGCTCCCGTGACATGCTGCGCGCCACCATGGTGTACGTGGCGGCCGTGGCCGCCGCCGCCACCGCCTTCTTGTACGTCTCCGCGGCCTTGCCGTAGGAAGGTGAAGCAAGCACGGACGACAGATCCATGGCACACTCTGCCTGTGGCGCTCTCGGGAAACTAGGACCAGCAGAAGCAGGGGAGTTCCACTGGGGATGCGGTGTGCGAGTGAAGTGCCTCTTTCTCCTCATTTTATCCTGGCCTCGGGTCAAGTGTAGGGGCCCGCCTGCGGTGTCAGGCGATGCGTGGTCGAGAAGCTGGGGAAAGTTACTGTGCGCATGTTGAACTTGTTACCCACGCCACACGATAAGAGCCAGCCAGCAGTGTGGGTGCTTCGGTGCTTCCCCCGCAAGAAACAGGCATCGATGAACGAACGCAGGAAGAGTAGGCCATCATCTTGTCCGAGATTCGGCCCATGATTAGGCCCGTGGATTGTTTTGGTTGCGTTGCCCAAACCAGCCTACCGGTTCTTCTTCTTGTTTGCTCAAGTGAATCCTGGAGGGCCATATGCATTACCACGTGAGTCGTGACCGAAAAAATGTTTACAGCACATCAGTTAACGAGCCACACCATACTTGTCTTTACAGAACAGTATCTAATCTAAACTCAAAAGAAACGCCGCGCCGATCCAGGTGATTCGATCGGCCCAGCATACCAATTACCACCACACTACACCAAAATCTTGCAAAAAACTGCAAAAATCCTGATTGAGCTCCTCGTCGTGCCTCGGGCAACGTGAACTGCCGCGTTTGCCTTGCGGTGCACGACGTGCAGCTCTGACGACGGGAAGACTCCTCTGGACTGGACCCCTCGGTCAAGCAATAGCCTCCTTCCGCTGCCACTGCCAGGCTTCGGCCATGACCGGTGACCATGTGTTGCGCCTGCAGTCCGCCGCATCCATCTCACTGAGCACAGCTGACAGTTTTTTTTTCCCGGCGCGGCGAGTACAATTTTAGTCTGGGCCGTGCTCACCCAGTCACCCGCAAGGTTCTTGGCTGCAAGGGCAGGCGGATGAAGAAACAGGGTTAACCTTTTCTATGAACGAAAATAGTTTGTTCACTTGAGCTACAAGCATTTGGACGTCAATGCGAGAAGGAGGCAGTAAAACAAATTCGCACCAGAAGGCAGAAGCTACATTTTTCGCGGGAAGAGTAGGTCATCATCTTGTGCGAGATCGTTGCCCATGATTAGGCCCGTGGACTGTTTTGGTTGTGCGGCCTATGATTAGGCCCGTTGATTGTTTTCAGTTGGGCTGTTGCCCAAACCGCTCTTCTTTAAGGTTGTTTGTTTCCCAAGCGGATTATTTAATTTAGATTATTAGTGTTAGATTATTTAATTTTAATTATATAATTTAGATTAAATAATCTAGGAGGGTTGTTTGTTTGTCTATTTTATTGTTGTCCAGATTATTGGTTGTAGACAGAGAGAAGACAATAATGCACTTGGTTTCTGTGAAGATAATAATGTCCAATAACATAGGTGGTAATTTTCCTCAAAGTGACAAGGGTAATGGGTCTTTTACCAAATAAGCTAAAAAAATATTTTTTAAAATGCTTATTGAATTATGATAATTCAATTCTTAAATTATCTAATCTGATCAATAAGCTAACATGTTTGTTTACCCTTCAGATTATTTGATTTAAATTAAATAATCTAGCTATAAATAAGCTGAAACAAACAAACTCTTTGCTTCTTTCTCCCAAGTGACCATATGTTTACAGAGCAGTAACTACATGCATCCAGGTGACTCGGCATCTCAATTACCAACCAAATCTCGCAAAGACTGCAAAAATCATGATTGAGCGCCGCGCCTCGGGCAACGTGAGCGGCTGCGTCTGCCTTGCGGTGCACGACGTACCGGGTCAATCAAGAACCTCCTTCCCGCAACTGTGGCAGCGCTGCTCTGCCGACAGGAGGACTCTTCTCTAGACCTTGGTCAATTAAG
Organism: Eleusine indica; assembly: GCA_030378355.1. Classification (NCBI taxonomy): domain Eukaryota; kingdom Viridiplantae; phylum Streptophyta; class Magnoliopsida; order Poales; family Poaceae; genus Eleusine; species Eleusine indica. The sequence continues at coordinate 37,718,802 of CM059500.1, forward strand.
AACCTCTTTCCTGTCAGTCGTGTGGCTTGCCCTACGGGCCTCGAGGTTGATTGTTTTAAAAGGGGAAATTCTTTCGTGGTCATTAGAATTCTTTTAATAGCCATTGGTTTCAATTTGTTTTATCTTATAGACCATCTAGTGTCAAATTTGAATAAGAAAAGCCACTAAGAATTTTTCTTATTTTTAAATCAGCACACAACCAGCAATGCAATACCATGAGAGGTGAACAAAATCTCTTCACGTGCGCACCGGAGGTTTGTACAATTCTGGCGTGCTAGAAATATTTTCTATTTTCGAACAATTGCTGGAAACAAAAATCATCTACGTTTCCAGCAGACCAAGTCTGACCAAAAGAATTGTGGAGGTAACCAGATCCCGGCTTCGAGAGGAACTGAGGAAGGCTGGTAAGCTCGATGCTGCTGAACTTAGCAAGGAGCGAAGGAGTGACACTCTCTCTCTATACAGTAGCTCGAGGAAGCGGGCACTTCTCTGGCAAGCTTGCTCCTTCCAGTGTATTGGGGGCCAAGTCTTTGACTAACAGGAGACGTATGGTCTTTTCGTCTTAAATTAGAGGGTGTTTGTTTCTATGAGATTTGGACTAACATTTAAAATTTGGACTAAATAGGAGTTTAAGTTTAGTTCCTTTTTAATCTTTTTTTTTTCTCTCTTACACTAAACTTTAGCATAAACTTTAACATATTTGTTCTTTTTTTTTTACTAAACTCTAATACTTTAGTCCACTTATCACTTTAATCCGAGTAAACGAGCACCCCCTTAGTTGGGAGATGCTTCTCTTGAGCAACACAGCTGTCACTCTGCCAGAACAAACAAGGATTTACCGCATCCGATTCACACGGTCCACAGCTCTCTGATCCCAAGCATCTGACCATACAGCGGCGGATGAGGATCCTCTACAGTAATTGTTGGTGTATTAACAGTCACTGACGTATAGGGCTAAACCCACATGTCACTGAATGTGCATTACTGTAGAGGATCTCGACACATTCAGCGGCACAAGTTCAATAGCTATAAAAAATGTTGCTCCCAGCGACCTCCTTAAAATCAGAATATTCATTAATTTTCACCCAAAAAGTCAAGCACTGCTCCATCAACATCACCACATTCAATCATAGCATGATTATTTATTGTTAACCTACTATACATTGACCAGTTGCACTCAAAAGGCTAAAATAATAGAAAAAATAGATAATTCACTTAGGCTTCGTTTGGAAGTTGATATTCAGGGGATGGAATTGAACTGACCCCTCAATACCAAAGCCAAGTTGTATTAGAAATGACTTTCAATGCCAATTCTGTAGTTTGTATGTTCATGGAATTTGTAGTTAGAATTAATAGGTAGTAGGCAATTCCAATTCCTGTTTGGATGTACAAATGTTTGAATTATGAAATGCTGAATTGTTTGAGCACTATACAATCTATAATTGTATGAAAATATTTTCTTGGCAACTAGTGCATATATTTGAATATACATATATACATATGACTTTAAAATCATGATGACAACAAAAATTTTCAAATTCCCAGAAGCACAATCATTTATCACAGAAGCATGATAGAGCAAATAACATGACATAAATATTTTTCACGTCTCTTACAAATAGCAACAGTTGAATAGCAAGTGAAAGATAAATTACAAGTTCAGCCCATAATATGATGAAGCTACGATGCACACACCATTCACAATAGGCATAGCATACCTTCAATCTGCTAGAGAAGCAACCCAAAGCTTGGTGAAATAACCTGAAAACTCCAAACAAGAGAGTTACAGTTTCCACGTATGCTACAATTGAGTGCCGGAGATGAGGAAGAGAGCAATGGGGAGGCGCCATGAATCTGCACCGGTTGCACAAAACTCAATCCAAGAAACACAGGGGAGATTGGGAGTGAGAGGGTCCACCAAGGAGAACGAGAAAGGGCGCAGCTTTGCCGGAGATGCAAGGGCGGGAGGAGAAGTGTCGGAGGCCGGTACATGCAGCGAAGGGGGCGCCGCCCAACCGAGGTCGCCCTAGGGAGCCCGATATGGCGGCGCCGACGGCGGTCTCGTGCAGAGGAGCGAGAAAACCAGCAGGGGGAAGGGGGAAGGGCAGGAGAAGGAGGGCCGATGGCTGGTACCTGTGACGAAGGAGGGCCGGAGGGGGCGGTGACGGTGGCGGTGGTGGCACCCTCCGTTCCGCCTGCTCCGTTCCAGCGTTCGGGGCTTAGCGATTCTTTTTTTGGCGAGGTGTTCTCAACCGGTACGCGGGGGAGGCGAGGAATAAAGATGCCGAACGATTCGGAGCGGGAGACCTCAGAATTGTGGGCAGGCTCACGCAAGGTGGCTGAATATTTCGTGGCATTGGAGTATCGTTTCCATCGGTCAATACAGAAGCCGTCCAAACAGCTGAATTAGAGGTTGGTCAATTCCAATTCCTGATTCCAAGCCTCAATGTCAACTTCCCCTCACGTGAAGCTCACTTGGGACGTAACCACTTCCCCTCACGTGCAGCTCACTCGGAACGTAAACATAAAAATAGGAGCAACATAGCAAAAAATACGCCAGCAGGATTTGAACTCAAGACCTCTGGCTCAAAACTATGTTAAGCTACTATGCATCAATCAGTTGCATCCTAAAAATTAATGAATGTTTTATGTATATAATCACCATAGTTGACCCACCTTCTATAAATTAATGATGTCCCAAATAACTGAATCTAATAATTTCGGTAAAAAATTATCCAATAATATTTTCACCCTTATTATTCTCTCTCTCTCTCTCTCTCTCTCTCTCTCTCGCTCGCTTGCTCTAAGATAAATAACACGAGTTCATGTCAAAAAAAAAGAAGATAAGCCTTGGTACTAAGAGGCATGAAATTTAAGCAAAAGCAGAACAAATGACAGATAAATGTGAGGACAAAAGAAACTACATGATCTTACTGTTCTATATCACCCATCATTGAGTAATGCAATGCCACAGCCAATGTAACCTAGAGACTTTCAAGTCCCATCCTGGCAATGTGATAAATAGCATCAGGGTGAGGACATATAAACAGAATATTAAGTCAGTTATTCGAGTGGTGTATTATCTGTCAAAGTTGGATCCTCAAACATCCATATAATAGGAAAAATATGTATTCATAGTAATAGAAGGATGGTCACGCTTGTATGATAGTTGCCTTGAGGGATAGAAAGCGAAATGAATTAAAATGTTATAAGATACATTGCCCTCACGGACTAACCATGTTATTGAAGCTTTTGCCTATAATTAACACCTGGAACAGTGCATGATTCATGAAAATCATGAATCCAGTAACAGTAACAGTATTGTTGATATTGACCAGAAGCATAATTTTATGATGTGTATCTGGAAATACTACGTTCACACAAGGTTCAAGTACAATAAGCAACATTTTCTGCCATGAACATTTGATTTTAGGCTAAAATAATTTAAAACAGTTAAATTATTAGCAAAGCCTACAAACTTCCGAAACGTTGTTTTTGGGGAGTACTGGTTACCGAAGCAATCGCATGGTTTCTTCATAAATCATGTCAACCAAGAATCGGTTATAAATTTGATAGAAACAACATAATGAAAATTGGATCTATGAGTAATAAAATGTTTAATAAAGAGAAGATGGGATTCTAAGAAAGGATAAGCATCTAAAAGAGGAAATTCAAGACTATGAGATCATATAACAGAATGCTACACAATATCAAAATAAATTAAAAGAAATTGCAACTGAAATGAAAGCACAACATTCTCCCGGCAAAGGCTGTCTGCTAGAGCAGGTCCTTCATACAACAATGCTCTATCCAAAACTTCTATTTGCCAGGATTTCTATCTCGCTTCATATCTGTTTATGGGTAGTAAGTTCAGAGCATTGCATGTTCTACCATCAGCAAAGGCCGGTTTCCAAAATTTGATAGCATTACCATGGCATGAAAATGATGAAACAGAGACTGATGGAAGGACGACATGAAGGCTATACTGGGTAACCAAATACTCCCTGCGTTCTTAAATTGTTGTCACCGTTGATTTTTTTATTCAACTTTGACCATTCGTCTTATTCAAAATATTATTTTAAATATGAAAACTTTTAAATTATATTTCAATTTCTATTGATGATAAAACAAACTATGACAACATATATGATATTTTTAAAAATAATTTGAATAAGACGAATGATCAAAGTTAACTAAAAAAGTCAACGACGACAATAATTTAAGAATAGAGGAAGTACAAGTATCCTGAGCTAACAACAGAATCTCCACGCCTTTAATCCCAAGCAAGTTGGGGTAGGAATCTCCAAATCCTTCTGAAATGGATGCCTATTTGTCCATAAGACTGACACTAATATCTCTCTTGTCAAGGAACGACGAATACATAAGTAGTCGCATATGAACAATTTTGGCATGGTTGTTTTCATCCCCATTAGAATCTTTAAAGATCCTTGTTAGTCAAGTGGTGACAGGCAAATTGCATACTCATTTAGTAATCTGTATGAAGGAAGAAGTACCCTCCGTAAGGAACTTGAGGCAGTCACCGTATCAGGACAAGCTACTCCAACTTTCATCTGTGCTGCGCCAAAACCACTTGATTTTTGTTGTACCTATACTGTCTTTTTCTTTTCCAAGATCTGACAATACTAGCATCCGTTTTAACTGGGAAATCGGGAACCGATTCTGCAGGGTAAAGTTAGACTCCCAAAGCTATCACCAAAATGACTCTGAAGGAAGATCCATGTTTTCGTGTAAGATGGCTTTGAAGATGTCATTAGCATAGAACACATAGACTACTCCAACCTCATCTACAACAGCCAGAACAAGAAAATATGATGCCAAAACTAACTTCTTAAACATTCTGCCAACTAGATTCCCAACAGAGTTTTTTCCATTTAAGTTTGTTACAATCGGCGTACTGCTCCTCAAAAGCATCTCCTGGTCAATTCTGAAATGTTGAAGGGCACTAAATGACGTGGTAAGACCGCCGGTTTTCACATTTCAAATGGCAATCAAGGCAGGCAAAAAACATATCTGACAATTGAAAATAAACCCATTTTGGACTAGATCCTTCACCATCATATAAATTCTGAAGATCTGCCGCGAAGTTCCAGGTGTAGCTCAAGAATGGCAACCAAAATACAATTTGCACTGTATTGATGGCCCTCACAAGTTACTGATTCATCTGGTGTTAAGACCAAGCCAATCAAATAACCTGAAAAGCTAGACAGGACTTTTAAACACTTCCACCGACAGCTGCATGATGCTTCATCCACAGGTCAACTAAAAAACCTGAGGTCATTTGCTATTGGTTTCCACCGTTGTCCTCAGAGGACATTCATTATACCAGAACTTCAAGAAGGACAAAGTAATGTCATATATGCTAAACGATACCGCTTCTGCTGAATGAGGTAATAAAGATTTCACAGGAAAGATGGTTTGGTATTTTCCATTACAAACAGATGCAGTGACCGTGGTCATGAAAGAACGTAACCAGTTTCTTGGACCTGATATACCATCCTTCAACAATGGACACTCAGCAGAGCTCCATTCTTTCCACTCCTCGTCCAATTCTTTGGTATCAGACGTGGAAGTAACTGTTAGTGTGCTACTCTAAAAAAAATGAAAAAACTGAGTGTGCTTCTGTAAGAGTGAAGAAATGCATAAACTATGATAGAGTCATTATTAGATACAACAAGAAGTTCCTTAAAAGTTGGTTCATCAAGCTGGTTAGAAGAGAAACAACAGTATACCATGCTAGACTTCACTCTTGGAATAGAAGAAAATAATCCAAAGACTGCTTCACTATAGGTATCTCAGAGAGCACTAGGTGATTCAACTGTCGACTGAGAATTTTAGTTACAAGAATACTACTCTGCAATAAATCATTTTGCTACTCAACTCGCAACAACACTTCTTCAAAAAAGGATACAGTACGGTTACACAATGAAACAGAAAAAATGTTCACATGGGCATCTCTCAAAGCAAGATTTCTGGGCCCCTACTTTGCTCCTCAGCCAACTCCTTGACCTTCTGCTTTACCATCTCAGCAACATGTATGTAGGCATGCGCTGATGCTGAGTCTGGTGATGCTACGACAATAGGTTTGCCTTCATCTGAACCGGTTCTGATGCTGATTTCCAGAGGTATCTATTGAGCACAAATAACAGTGTATATCATAAGGCCATAAGTACATTTACCACATTAACTGGTATCTTATTAACAAAAAAGGTAAACAAATTTAGACTGTTCATTCCTCAATAGAATGTTCTCTACACTCCAGATTCATTATTTTCTCATAACAGTAACAGTTACCATGCTTGAAAATTGTCAAAAAAAAAAATCTGAGAACTGATATGATGAGCATAACCATCATAAGGGAAGAAGTTCACGCCAGTCAATCAATTATGAGAAGACCCACTCACCTCACCAAGTAATTCCATATCCATTTCCTCTGCAGTCCTCCGAGCCCCACCCTCCCCAAAGATGTAAGACTTGTCACCACACTTTGGGCATTTAAAACAACTCATATTCTCTACTAACCCCAAAATCTGTGAAAATAACAAGCTTAGTTGTGCTGGGAGAACTAGGCATATCAGTAGAAACATGAAACTAACTTTCGCACTGTAAAATGGAAGATGTTTTATCTAGACTAATATTAAAATTACTACAAATATTTATTGACGATGTTAGAAAATTAGATAGAAATGAAGGGTAATAAAAGAAATGAAGCGTAAACATAAAATCGTCTCTCAAAAGGTATTTGAAATACAATAGTGACAAACAGTACTAGAAAAGGTTATATCGACTGTACAGGAACTTGAACTTTGCGAAACATGTTGGCTCCTCTTCTAGCATCAATTAGAGCAATATCTTGAGGAGTTGAAACGATTAAAGCCCCTGCAGAAAACAAATTTAAATGAGAAAATAAAATCTGCCTGAAACAAACATTTACAACTATGTAGGAAAATGCAAAAAAAACCTGATAACCGAAGCCTTTGGGACATTGATAGTTGAGCATCACCAGTGCCTGGGGGCATATCAACAACAAGAATATCTAGATTCCCCCACGCTACTCCCCTTGTCATCTTCTCAAGAGCACTCATTACCTGATACCAAGAAAAGTAGAATTGGGTGTTCATGACCACGAAGTTTGACAAACGAACACAGATAGGAAAGAGCATTCAGCTAAAGTATTTTATAACTACGTAACAAACTCTCCATGACCATTGTATTTCCATGAAAGTAAAATCCAGTGCATAGCAAAATTTTGCTATGTATATGTATGCAAATGAAGGGAGCATACAAATGTAAATTTTATTAGTAGCAATAAGTTCCCATTTGTCACTTAACAAGTTCACCATCTACAAATTTCCATTGTAACAATATCATGGAATCAAAAAGAGAGCAAAATGTCCACTTACAACAGTACTTCCTGATTCTGCACACCCAAGGTGCTCTAAATATACAATAACAGAAAGCGACTCAAAGTGCAATAACAGGCTCATGCTCAACCCTGGCTCAATATTTTCAACTTATACTATCACACAATAAAAATGACATAAAAAAGGAAAAAAAATCATCAACAGTCAAACATGGATAGACAATTCACATGTGATTTAACAGAAGCACATGCAAAAACAAACCATAGGACCTCTCCAAACAATTGGTGCATCTTTGTCTACAAGAAAACCAATGGACATGCAGCGTACTCCATGGTTCTCAACTGGAATCATCTTCATGTCTGCACATGGAAAAGGGATAATTAAAATTTTGTGCATTTACAATGAACCAACAGAGGAAGATTAAGAAAATTCATCTTAATATAGCAAAAAAAATTGTGATGCGTATGATAGTGAGTAGAAATATTAACCACAGTATTGGTAAATGGGGATCATAAAAGGCTATTTCGTTAAAAAAAATACAAAAGAACAGTCAAGCTCTTCCAAATATCAATACTCAACTCTACACTCAAATATTACATAGTTGAAAATCATAATGAATGCCAAGTGATTTTGTCTTGTCATAGTTTGAGAGTTCTGGAGTTTACTCTATCCAATTTATGTGGGCAGAAAGGAATAAATTTGATGTATTGCAGCTCCCACCTGCATTATAGCTCTGAGTGTACCTAAATTCAAACATGTAAACGATAAAACTAGTGGTATAGAGTATCTCCAAGTCTGGGATTTAGTTGAAGGGCTCAATCTGCAACAACATGTGCAAGATCAGCACACATGGCGCTTCACTCAATCTGGAATCTACTTCAGCAAGTCAGCCTATGAAGCTTTCTTCCTCGGCACGATCAGGTTTGCGCCTTGGAAAAGGATATGGAAATCTTGGGCTCCCCCCCCCCCCCCCCCCCCCCCCCCCCCGCTGCAAATTCTTCATGTGGTTAGCCATCAACAACCGCTGTTGGACAGCGGAGCGACTTGCCAAGCGAAGCTTGCCTCACCCTGCAGCTTGCCCTCTATGCGACCAAGCCGAAGAGACTATTGAGCATCTGCTGGTATCATGTGTTTTCGCAAGACAAGTGTGGGCCTCAGTGCTTCAGAAACTGAACATGCTGATGCTTGCTCCTCAACCCTCGACTGGCCGCTTCTCAAGTTGGTGGAGCAAGTCCCGCTACAGAATACCGAAAGAGATGAGACGGGGTTTCAACTCACTTGTCATTCTTGTGGCATGGGAAATCTGGAAGCACAGGAATGATTGCGTATTTAGGGTGTGTTTGGTTGGAGGGACGAAGAGGGACGGGACAGTGTCATCCTCGTCCCTCCAACCAAACAAAAATCATGGATGACACCATCCACTCAACCAAACATCTAGGTGGATAAGTTTGTCCATGCTATCCTGGATGACCCCGTCCCATCCCACCTTGACGCCCAACCAAACGCACCCTTAATGGAGCGCAACCAAGGGTTCCTACTCTGTTGCAGACAATAGGAGAGGAGTGCGCTCTATGGTGTTTTGCTGGAGCAACACAACTTCAAGGCCTACTCATTCGATATCTTAGTGCCTAGGTGTGTGTTCTGATTGTGTGGCGTGCCTGCTTTAGTTTGGCGCTTGTATATATTAGATGTTCGCCTTGCAAAGGGCTTACATCGTTGTACTCTGTTTCTTCTTTCTTCTTAATGAAATGACGCGCAGTTCTCCTGCGTGTTCGAGTTAAAACTAGTGGTATAGTCTAGTTGGCATAACTGAGAATAAAATGTTGGTGCACTTTATGTCATTTAAGTTTTGGGTTTTGGGCACACTATGAATAATGAAAGCTAAGTAAATTGTTTTTCTCTCTGTATTTGGACAGGTAAAAAATCTGGCTGTAGTAGAAGAAGATGAGATTATAGTACGCTGAACATTTGAATACAAAATACCGTTTATTCCTATCAGCACTAATCATTTACTATGTGGTTTACACCCTCCATTTTTATTTTCTTATCATAACAAGTAAATAAAAACAGAGAGAAATGTGAAATTAAGTAAATATTCATCAATTTGTCTGGTATAAATAAATTCAGGCAATTAAAATTATAGATCAGAACTCAACAAAACATGTTTATTACAAAGACTACACAGATACAAGTATGTACTCTTCGGAAATTTTAAAAAAATCGTATACATTCTTGCCAAGGAAGGACAATGTTTCTTAAGCATCATAGCTTGAGAGTTTTGATAGAAAATAGGCATCTAATGTATTACAAGGTGTGCACTAAAAGAGATCAGCTGATACCTTCGCTTACTTCAGGCTTGGCATGGAGATTCATCATTGTGGGAATAGATGGTCCATATATATCCGCATCAAGCAAACCAACCTTCAACTTAAACTTCTGGGCAAGTGCTACAGCAATGTTAACTGCACTAACACAAGGCAAGTGTCAAGCCATAGGTGAAATGTTTGGATAAAAGGTCGCATGCAATTTGGTGTCTGCACAGCACTATAAACCACCAACTAGAAATTGTCCAGCTCAGTTCAAAAGATGTTTAGCTGACATCATGTGGGCATAGCATCAGTTTATGAAAATGTGACTACCACTGTCCTAGCAACTACATTGTCAGGGAAATTAGAAAGTGAACCAGAAATTATGCACCTATAATCATCATCATATATGGTAATCAATGGACTAAAGTTGAGACCATTTCTACATCAATACAATTAGTAGGAAACATTTTCAGTAAAGCATAATTTCTACTTCCATGTAGATCGCCAAATCATTACTCTGCACCCATATTACATCTGAAAAGAATTGGAGAACAAATGCCTCAGTACTGAGAAATGGATACCTGCAGTAGTGGACTTGCCCACACCGCCTTTCCCGGAGGCAACTGCGATGATGTCACCCACGCCGGCGATAGAGGGGCCGCCCTTTGTGGCGGTACTGTAGTATCTTGCCCCACCAAGCAAAACCTAGACGAAAAGGAACGGTGAGAAGCTAAGATTGAAGAAATGGCACAGCATTTCCAGATTCCTGAACTGTTTGTAGAATGGGCATGGATAAGAATTTGGTGATGAATCTTGGGGAAGAACTGAAATCTATGGGGGGGTGAAAAAAGAAGAATCGTAGAGTTCCTGTCTCACCGAGCTTGAGGCCACCCGGAGCATGGAGAAGAAACAATTCGACCGCATGACGAGCGTGAGCCCACTCTTTTCCTTCCTGCTACTGTGACAGTGAGGAGAGGGATCCTTGCAGTCACGACAGAGGAAGACTGGCGGGAGGCGTCAGTGAGGGATCCTTGCGTGATGACAAAATAGGGCATGCCGCTCGCTGCAGCCACAGAGCTCCCACGCGCACGCTGCAGCCTCTGGACGAGATCTAGCCTGCTGCAGGTCTAAGTACATTCGCGCTGGTGCGGCTAGTCGAGCACCCAGCCTTAGTGCATCAAGGCAAAGCTCTCAGCTATCGCAGGCCACTCAAGCGACCTCAACGTTTCCTGTTGCAGCAGGGCACAGGGCAGCATGAGTTTTTTAGGAAAGGGGCAGCATGATTATGGCCAGGGATTAATTAGTAACGTATCGAGCAGAGGTGATGTGCTGCTGTTGGCTCCATGGGGGAAATCTGAAACGAATGAGTTCTTGGTGACTCCACAGCATCACAGCTTTCTCAAAACAACAGCGTCAGTGCAATGGTTGGCACTGGAGGAGATACAACAAGCATCGATCAGTATTACTTAAAGTGTTTAATTGTCTGGAATCTTATTTCTGCCATGTTTGTTCACGTTTGATGAACTTTTCTGGTATGTGACATATGTGGTAATTTTGCTCTTTTCCTGATATAAGGAGATTCAGTTCTACATCTGTGCTGAAAGTCTGAAACATATTGGCACTGTCAAAATATATGGGTTTCTTCTGGTTGTTCAAACAAGGTGTATCATCCTGACAACTTAGTGATATCAGTGCTCAAATTTCATAGAAAAGTATTGAGACTGTAGAAATAAAAAAAATCCAATAAAGTTTAGGATTTTGTTATTAGTACATCAAGAATCAGGATTTGATTACTGCCACATCTGTTCAGGTGAGAAAGTATTTAGGTGCTGGGGTTTTATTTATCCAGTACAGCAGTTAGAAAGTACATAATAAGCCAAACTTCAGATATATTAGTACCAATAGTTGTGCTACAAATAATAACAATGTGTGAGAAATAATAATGAACTGTACTACAAGAAAAACTACATAATAAGTATGTACAGCCCCATTTTCTTAAACTTTAATTTATGCCTTTTCATTCTATGTCTCCAAATTTTAAAATTTTGAACTTTCAATAGTAGATTGATGATGAAGTTTTGGAAGAAAATGAAGTGGTATTCACATGCCTCCATTTGACCTGTCTTTCTGTTCTTTTCTCTATAATACCTTGTAGGTTCTGCTAGGATCCATGTTGTAGATAAATATCTAATCCCTGCTTTAGGTAAATACTTTCTGTTGTAGATAAATATCTAATCCCTGCTTAAACATCAGTGTTATCAATCATTTCACTCTAATAATAAGCACCTTGTAATTCTAATTCTAATTTCAACGTATGAGACCTCTAAGCCTACAATGTAAGCAAGTTTAGGAAGTGAAGTATCAGAAAATATGTCTAATATGAGGTTTATATGATCCATGTTGTAGATAAATATCTAGTCCCTGTTTTAGGTAAATACTTTCTGTTGTAGATAAGTATCTAATCCCTGCTTGAACATCATAGTGTTATCAATTATTTCACTCTAATAATAAGCACCTTGTAATTCTAATTCTAATTTCAACGAATGAGACCTCTAACCCTACAATGTAAACAATTTTAGGAAGTGAAGTATCAGAAAATATGTCTAATATGAGGTTTATACAGGTAACTATTACTGGTAGCTGAGCTGCATAATTGCCTGTCATATTTCCTACCTGGCTAATATGTGTTTAAAGAAATCATATTAAATGGCCACACATAGCACAGGGCATGGGCTCATACTCTATAATTTTAGCACCGTTTTTGTTTTATTTTAAAAGCTAATGCGTGATCAAAGACTGATAGAGTGTCTATGGATGTGAGTAACAAACGATATCTCATATTTCTTTCAACACAGTGATCAATAAATTATATTACAAACACTCTGGTATTAAAATGAGATATCAAGGTGAGTATAAACGCAATTTCAATATTGGTTGACCCAATAGGATTTGTTTTCCAAAAGGAAACTGTTTCTTAGCAATGGGATTGTATTAGTTAGGTGAAACAAGTCAAAGGTGAATCTATTAGCTAGCTAGGTTAAGATACACTAAAGAAATATGTAGCACAAGAAATGTATAAAGGGATTCAATGACAACTGTTTAACTTGTCGGGAAGTAATGTATTCAGGGTGAATTCTACAGTCTCAAAGTCTAATATGAGTAATTTTTCAAAAAGTATCCGAAGCTAAGTTTTTCATAGAGTTTTGTATCTGAAGAATTACGATGCTATCACAACAACAAAACGATACTATAGAGGCGGTTGAAAATCTACAGTAGTGGCGGACAGACCGGTCTGCCGCTACGACTCCATAGCTCAAAATAGGTGTTTCTAGTGGCGGACTTTCTTAGAAGGAAACGAACCGCCGCTGTAAATCTCTTTCTCGTGGCACTACTGCCGCCAATATTAGTGGCAATTGAAGTTTCTAACCGCCGCTAAAGTGGACTTTAGTAGAGGTGGCTGGTAAAACCAACCGCTGCTTCTTATTTGATAACAAAAAAAAAAACTGATATTCATTCCAGAAATCAAACCAGCATAAAACAATCATAGAATATTCACAGATATACCATTTCAGCATATTTAGAGACCAATATGTCATCACACAGTCACATATATCATCACACCAATCTGTTCGGAGCACTTCTAACAGCAGCAGAAGTCAGGTTTCCGCAAACACAGACAAGGCAACAAAGGCTAAACCAATCAATGGAGAGAGATAGGTCAGGATGGGCAACCAACCTGCATGGTGGCCGATTGCTTTGGTCTGTCACCTTGACGCGAGAGCTGGGAACGCAGGAATCAGAACCCCGCCTAGAAGCAAAGAAAAAAGAAAAAAAACTTGATCAGTCAGGGCAGAATCCATCCATGGCAGGCAGGACGCGCTCAAGCTCAATATGGGGCATGAGAGATAAATTGAAAGCGAACTGCTATCAAACACCCCAACCAAAAGGCACACAAACCCGCCCAAACCAAAAGGCACATGAATTCGCAACGAACTGGTTTCATCTGAGCAACCATTACAGTAAGATAACGAGGTTGGGATCCATCCGGCGCTTACTCACTAGATCTGATGAAAAAACTGACGAACCTCGGAGAGTGGGAACCTATACCTTGTGCCACCGAAAGGAGGGCCACTTGCTCTAGACACTCGGCGTTGACGCAGTGTGTAGGAAGGGCCCGAGGGCGGCTCGGCGGCGGGGCGTCGCCACTCGACGCAGAAGGAACGGGACTACGGACGGGAGCCACTCGGTGCAGACTGCAGGCGGCGGCGTCACGGCTTTGGAGGCCGGCCTGGGCTTGGCCTTTCGCCTTTCAGGTTTTGGGCCCTTATACGTAATGGTCTGGACCTCGTTTGCTGGGCTAGATTCTCATAGGCCGCATGAATCTTACTCTATTATTTACTAGCCAGTCTAGCCTTGTTCCCGTGTATAGGACGTCCCTTGTGCCTGTGTATTGCTACAGTTTTTTTTAGAAAAAATCTAAATTTATATTTACAATATTCGATATAAAGTTAATGTTATTGCTGATGAACTCATTATGTTCTCTAATTTAAACAAATATATATATATATATATATAGCTATGCTATTTCACTCCCTAGGTGTGGTATAATATTTCACACCCCAGCCAGATTCCATTCAACCGACCCAGCCAACATGCATGCGTGCATTCAACTCATCAACGACACCTGCATGCTTGGATTCCATGCTAATTACTTCTAATTTTCACTAATTAAACGGCTCCATAATTGGACGTATTAATTGATAGCCATAATTCAGGTGAGATTTTTCCTTTCCTACTTATAGCCATCGGCATCATTCTTCCACCAAACTTAATTTCTCCACCTCCTTCCCTTGCGTGCTAGGAAAAGCAACTTTGGAGATGCACCGGTGGCCACTATATCCGGATGGTGGCCTGTTAAGCTGCGACGCCAGGTCAACATCGTCCCACTGCTGCATAGGTACCAATGCAACTAGTAGCGTCTCTTGCATTGTTGTTGTAGATTGTGCAACGGCTTATGATCTATTAGACTTTCAGTCAATTTCATATCAAATCATTTTTTCTGATTGATTTTTTTTTTTGCATGTGGGTCAGAATAAAATTTTTGAAGCAAATGACGGATGGGTAACAATCAGCCGAAAGTGATCCAATCAACCTCTTCAAGTGTGGCTTAATCGACCAACCCCCGTCATGTTCCTGCTGATGAACCAGGCGTCGTCGATAGCATACCAAAACATGTGCGCTTCCACGCACCAGCCGCAACAGTTCATAGCTTTGTGATTATAAGTGGAAATTGCTCGTAGCTTTAATAGTTTATGGTTGTTTTAATTAAATATAATTCCAAGTATTGCAATCCAAAAAGTATATTTGTTGACACCAGGTATGGTCTTTTTTGTGATGTACAATCACAAGACAAGCGCTTTCCCGTGGCACTAATGTTTTGTCTCTAGATTTCATGTAGCAGATCCACTTAATCGAGATCAGTCGAGATTCACAGAATCGCAAAATGCTCCTGTGATTATAAACTAACATGAAGTTGAGTGTAAAAACCCAATCCACAGTAACTTGCCTCGAGAGAAAAACATCGCAGTCACTTCTTGTTCTCCCAATCACCAAAATCTCCTTCATTTGTTGCAATCAAATAATCAGGTTTTTGTGATCACATAAACACTATATCATGGTATATAAACAATGTCAACCTATGGTCACAAAATGTAGCATACAAAGTATGATCACATAAACACTTGACTTGTGATCTGACATAGTATTTGTGGTTTTGTTGGATCCAATTAACAAAAAAGCTCAACTTATGTATTTATCATTTGTCTAGTCAAATTTTGGGCCTGACATGACGACTCATAGGAATACGTGTGCCCATATTGTTCTTCAATTTTTTGAAATACACATTGTGGAAAACAATTGATACCTTTTTCTGTTCTAAGTTATGATTTTCTGTGTTGTTACGACTAAGTATTTACAATTTGACTAGTTTCTCCAGGAAAAAAATACTAATGAGTATTCCAAATAGCATCAGCATGCATGCGCGCAGAAGAAACTTGATTAGCTACAGCACATGGTAAGTAATTAAGGAGTAATAGAGAAATGTGTTGATTAGGGCCTCACGCGCGGACGCATGCAGGTACCGGTGGTGCATTGTCCTGTTTATGAGGCTGGGATGCACAATTCTGATTAACTGGAACACGTAAAAAAACATTAATTGTGGCCATATTGCAGCCGCACCAGGTGATCACGCATCCATGCATGCATTTGCTTTGATGGTTCGGTGGAGGCCTTGAGTAGACGCTTCAACTAAAGGCCACAATTAATTACTTTTCATATGATTGACATTCTTACCAAATAGCAAAACATACTTATGTTTACGATCATGTAAGAATTTATTTGCGATTTCTGAACCTATGATAAAAAAGATTTTCCAATTTATTCGGCATACACGCTAAAAACAATTACGTCCTAAAAGCTAAAAGTTTTTACGCTCTTGTGGGCTTTTTGCAATTGACTAGTTAGTAAAGGGAAAGAAAGACCAGGTTGTCAAATACACGCTATGCATGCAAAATTAAACTGATTGGCTAATTCATATGGCAGGTAATTAGATGAAATTAAGAAAGGTATTAATTACTTCATCATGAATGGACGCATGCCAATGCAGGTGGATAAATTGTCCTATTTTTCTGGCTCCATGAGCTAACTCGATGGTTTGGTTTGTAAAATAATACTATGTAAAAGCACAAAATCCCATATGGTGCAATAGTAAATAATCAATATGATATGTACCAACAAAAAAATGATAATTTTTTCTATGATCAAACAAAATTATATGATCACACGTGCATGGTTCTTATGGTTGCACTATATTTTATGATCACAATTCACATGGTTTGAAAAATTGCAGCTTCCGGTTAAGTTGTGCTAGGTAAAACAGTAATTAACAAAGTGGTTAATAGCGGTAATTAATGACTGAGCATGCATACTCTTAATGGCTGCAATTAACAAAATGGTGGCCGCACAAATGCATGCACTGGGTACGCAGCTACCTGGTCCGACTCAAACAACATAGGCTAGGGCATGACTTAATATATCACACCCTGGGTGTGATTTAGCGCTGCCATATATATATATATATATATACTTAAGATTGAATGTTTTCTAAACATTCATCTAATTAGTAAGATTGTTTACATTATATAGTAAGTTTATACATACTATGACAGATACAAACGTAACATATGATTTCAAAAGAAAAGGACAAACGTATTTTGAAAAGTGGTTTGGCAGTTGTATGACCCACCAAGTTGACTCAACGATAATCATTTAATAGTGCTACGCATTTGTTTTCCAAAAGGTTCTAAAAAATTGTTTTTTAAAAAAAGAGCAAATAAAGTCATTTTGCAAGATGATGTCAAAAAATATATATAAACGGGTTCACATCCCCTAGAGTTGGTCTTTTGACTCCACACTGGAGTTAAACCATCTGAGTTGTCTATTCCTGGCCCACATCCCTAATTACGTGATCTGTTGGTCTTGGAGGAAAATAACCAACTATACTCTATCGTTTTGGCTCAAAAATGAATTTGCTCCTTCAAAACAGCACCGAACACAATAACACAAGTCTTCCTCCTCATACGACAATGCCTATTCATTAGTCCAAAGAAACACATGATATATATTAGGCACAAGTGCTTTCAGTTATAAATAACGATGATCCGGATCCGACTGGAGATCCAAACACCAATCTAGAATCTACAACAGGTACAAATGTTTTTTTTTTGTTCTTTTGGCTTGACGCCAATTTCAAATGTTGATGTTTGAGTTTATTGCAGATCAAAAAACGGATGTCGAGATAATTGTTGATAAAGAAACCAATCCAATTACAGATGCAAGCACCAATGTTGAGTGAATTGTTGTTCCAGAAGCCGACATTGATCCTGTATACCAGAAGCTGACGCTCATCCTGCAGCAGATCCAAACAAGGTCAGGGTTACTGTAAATTGGATTCCAAAATTAGATACGGAGTTCATCAAAATACAAGCTGCTGCACTCCATGGAAACAACAGTCTGTTGCGCTTGACGCACTCTGTAACGATTCCTTCCGCGGCTTACCGTATGCAGGATTCCTTATGCGGAATTTGTGTTAGACGGAATCAGCACCAGAGCTTGAGTGAAGTGGGAGGATTTCTGCAGTGGAAGCTATAGCGAGAGATATAGTGGAAGCTATAGCGAGAGATATGAGTGGCTCTCTTCGCTTGTCTTGCTAGTCTCATGGCTGCTTATCCAAGATTCAGAAAGAGAGGAAATCTTCATGCGGACTGAAGGGCGAGCGCCGAGTGGTGACGTGACTTGGTTTAGGATGTGGGGGGTTAACAGATGGATGTTGGATGATTTAACTTCACAGCATAGAGTCAAAAGGTCAACTCTAGGGGATATGGACCCAAGGAGAAAGCTAGGAAAGAGAAATCATTGGGCCCTCCCTCCTCCATAGGGGCAAACAGATGCCATCCACGTACGAGGAAACACAGATGAAAACATGGAAGAGAGACGGCGAAGCCGCAATCCACTTGAGCACGTGCGCCTCCCCGGTGGAGAGAGGATGAAAGGACCTTGATGTCGCCTAGAGGGAGGGGGGGGGGGGGGGAGGGTGAATAGGCGAAATCTGAAATTTATAAAACTATTTCGCTCAGATTAGTACTAAACTGGTCTGACCGGTGTTTCCTACTGGTTTGACCGGTATGCACTGATAGAAACAGATCAAACCCCCAATTCGAATCCTAGTTCAACCAAGACTTGAAGTAGTGCTCCAGAAGATTTTGTTTAGCACATACACTTAGTACCTACACATAAAAATGGCACTACCAAATAACTAAGAAGGCAAACCAAAGTGGAGACACGATGATTTGTTTACCGAAGTTCGGAACCACACCACTGTGATCCCTACATCTCTGTTGAGAAAGCTTGAGCTGCTCAGAAGGCCAACTTCAAGTCGGGTCTCTTTCAACCACTTTTCACGATCCACTAGTTTGATATTTTTCCTTGCGGAGACAATATCACAACCCTCATAAACTGTCCCAAGGCTCACCACAAGCTTGGGAGCTCTAGGGCGATGCCTAGCCGTCTAGGAGGCTTCACCTCCAAGAGTATCAAATGCTTTATGAGTTACTTGACGACAGCTTAAAGTGCTCACACACTCAAATCTCTCAACCCAACTTAAAAGATATTGCAAGAATGAATCAAATCTCACAAAGAGAGGTTGGGGAGAGCTCAAATGGCCGTTGGAATGGTTTTCAGTCAGGCAGGAACTAGCAACAGCCAAAGGGAGAGGTGGAGGGGTATTTAAACTCGATTCTAGAAACTAGCCGTTGGGGCTGTCAGGCACACACCGGTCAGACCGGTATGACACATCGGTCTGACCGGTTGGAGACAAGCCACCCAACCAGACTAGCTAAAAAGACTTCACAAGCTACTTACTAGGCTGCTAAACAACTCAAACTAATTACCCAACTAAATTGCTAGCCCAAACACTCACTAACCAAACACTAAACCCAGAAACTCTATTCAAACCGGTCTGACTGGTTTGCTCAACCGGTTTGACCGGTTGAAGCAATACAACACACTCTGGGTTGGGTTTAAGGTCTCTCAAAAGGTTTCTCTCTAGGTTTTGAGCACTTTTGACATTGTCATTAACACATGTTGCATCCCTCTTGATAGAATGACAACTTATACTCAAGAAATAAATAAATAACACTAAAAGCATTACTTGAGCTTGAGATAATTCCATTTGTCGATATTCTTCATATTTCTCTTCATGAGGGCGATCAACTTTTTTAGCACTTGAGCATATCTTCCTTAAGCTGATGACTATGGAGAATTAATTCATATGGTCAAAACTCCACTTTTCATCCATATCACCTTTTCTTATTGATTCAAAAATTATCGACACTTAGAAACATGTGAGTCTTCATGGCTTCTTTGATTCATCGAATTCAAGCATCCACTTGCTCTTCTCCATCATAAAGGTTCTTTGGCGCCAAGCCTCATGCTTGCCCTTCTCCAAAGTATGGTCCTTCGTAGTCTATGGTCCTTCGTAGTCAAGTCCTTGCCAACCCTTCATCAACTTACCATCATGATTCACACATCTCCTTGTATCATCCATGAGCACACGATTGATATTTTGTTTAGATGTATTTCATTTATTTTGATGTGTAGCAAACAATAAGATCAATACCAATGACCATAGTAAAAATATGCTTGACACATCAACTAGCTTCTTTTGTTTCTTGTCACATTGCTTGATCATCAACAATTGCTTAGTCATATATGTCACTTGATTTGTAATAGAGAATATCCACATAGCGACATATTTCTTCTTATTCATTACAAGATTTGTCATATGGCATATATCATGTGCACTTAGAATATCCATATACAACCATGTCTTGATCACAAATTCTTATTAGTATCATCACATTTCCTATTACAACTCAACAAATGCATTAGCTCTTTAATCATTTTGTCATTCAAACACCAAAACCCACTAGTAGGCCTAGATGTACTTTTAATCTCTCCCTTTTTGGTGATTGATGATAACCCGATTAAAGCTTTACAATTAAACAAAACTGGTTTTCAATGCAGGGATATACTTAAAGCTCCCCCTAAATATGTGCATGAGATTGAAATTTCAGATTTGGCCTTAAAATACCAAAAGCACATATTCAATTAAAAACATGGAGCTCCCCCTATATCTCTGCATCTGTGGGGTGCAAAACAGGTGTGAAGACGTGATGCATATGACAAAGGACACAACAAAAAGAGAAAGAAACAACAAAAACCAAACTCACACCGGTCTGACCGGTGTTGCTGAATTTTCCAACAAAGAACAGGTCATCATACAACAATTCATATCACACTAACATAATATCACTTAGATAAATAAGGTTCATAAGCACACAATAGCACACATTAGGATGGTTCTCAAGATCACACGATGAAACAATGATAATTACATACCAAGTGGTTCAAAAAATAGTTCACACCGGTCTGACCGGTTGGAGAGATTGAAAAACTGAGAATCCATTCCAAGAACCAGAAGAACTGATCTATCTCTCTACTCCTTGGATATTCTTAGATGAAACTTGAAGCTTTAATCCTTTTCTTCTCCCCCTTTGTCAACAATCATCCAAAAAGAAGAAAAGAAATCTGAAGGAGTAAAATGCTGCTGCTCTAGAGGTAGCCCCGTCCGTGTAAAATTAGGACCAAGCCGTTGGCGGCTCCATGAACAAGTATTGAACAATACCGTCTACATGCTGGTTTATGGGACCCAGTAAGATGATGTACCCTAACTACCTCAGTGGTAGGACGTAGCCAACTTTCTTTTTCTGGTTGTTAGTGAGATTGAAGTCTCACGGGAGGGAAATGGTGGTCGCCCATGGATAACGTCTGGGACGGGTATCTAGTAGGGTCTCTATATTTTTGGGGGAGTTGGAAAAGGATCGACCTCTGGTTGGGGTTAGTGGGAAAAGTTGTCTTATACGACCAGTGCGATGCGTATATGTCGTGTAGTCGGGTTTTACCCGGCTGGTAGAAATTGATTCGAATCGTTGTCCCTCATAGCAATGAGTACCGCTTGTTCGCTTGGCACGAACGGAGATAATCGAGAGTAACGAGAAGGAGAAGTATTATTTAAAATTATTTAGTTTGGCTTGATAAATTTTGATTGCAATAGTTGCAGGATGCAAACCTTATTATTAATCAACATAATCTTGAGCTAAAATTTGAAAATAGATATCCACTAGTAGGTGCTGATTTTTGCAAGTCTGAGTCAATCTACCAGCCAAAGACCTAAGTATTCTAGGTGTCGGCCTTACCGAGCCATGTTGACGGATCAGTCTTGCAAAGTATATTAGATACTCAGGGTTTGTTCGAATTATTTTATGCTTAGGTGGTGAGCCAAGCTCCTACGGATGGTCAAATGGCATGCCAGAGGTAGGGCAACTGCCGGAGGGAGGTTCTCTTCAGTGGGAATGCATCCCATCTCCGGAAGATTAGAAGCCAAGGCGTGTCTTTGAGAGTGAGATAGATAGACGTAGTTTCAAACTTGGTTTAAACAATGATCAAACTTCTATTAAGTTTTTAAATCTTTGTTGTAATAAATGTTTCTCTGCTGTAAAACTTTGTTTGTTTCCGAAAATCTGGTTGTATTATACCATGATGTAATCTATTTGGGCTTGTATGAATGTATGTGCTGTTGTAACTCGTTTCGTCGAGTGTTCTCCTGTACACGATCCTGGACATCCCGGAGTGAAGAAGAGGAAGTCATGTTGTTTTTATTTTAGTCCCCTTCTTCCTTTTGTGTAAATTTCATGAGTCGTTGCTACACCTTCTAGAATATTTCTACCCTTAATAAAACCTGTCTGCACTCAAGAAATATATTTCCTGATAATCACTGACAACCTGGTAGTTAACACCTCAGTTATGATTTTGTAGCTGCAATTTAACAAGCTGATTGGTCTGTACTGTCTGATTCTAATGGCATCATTGCATTTTGGCAACAAAAAATAACAGCATAATTTATTCTAGAAACATTCAGACTATTATTATAAAATTCTTTGAACAGAAGCATGAGGTCATCTTTTATAACTTCCCAGAAAATTTTATAAAAACCAATAGAAAACCCATCTAGCCCAGAAGCTTTATTAGGGTTCATATCCCTAATAGCCTCCCAGACTTCCTTTTAGTGAACTCACTATAGAGAAAGTCTTTGTCTTCTACTGACATCTTGTCTATATCATCCCATAATCTATCCTCAATACGTACAGAACTCTCTTTTGCTCCCCCCTTGGAGCCAAACAGATTTTTATAAAAGTCAGATGCATGAGATAAAAGCTTAGGTACTTCCTTAATCCATCCATCTTTAGTCAAAAGAGAAGTAATTTGTTTTTTCCTATGTTTCCCCTTAGCCTTTCAATGAAAATATTGTGTATTCTTATCACCCTATCTATTTTAGTCTCAGTAGCTCTTTGTTTCCAATAAATCTCCTCCTGCAAATAAATTTTCTTTAGCTCAAGCGTCTTTTTCTTTCCTCAAAAAGCTCTATCGACCCATAACCCATCTTAGTTTCTTTGTCAATGTAATCTATCCTATCTATCAGTGTTTGTTTCTTCTTCTTGTTAGCCGATCTCACATTGAGGTCCCACCCTCTCATAAACTTTCTACATTCATAAACATGATTCTGCCAGTTAGTCATAGCATCCCCAACTTTATGAACCCCTTTCCACTTATTAGCGACCTTCTCACAAAAACTCTCCTCCAACTCCCACCATCTCTCATACCTGATGTGATGGGGTGGTTTCTGTTCCTCTTCCTTTGTGTCCAAAATGATTGGAGTATGATGAGAAAAAATTCTAGGTGTTACATCTACTATTCTCAGAGGAAATTCTTGTTCCCATTTCTTGGTCACCAAAAATCTTTCTAGAATTTGTAAAATAGCACTGAACTGATTATTGGACCATGTATATCTATTACCACTATTTTTTTATCTCTATTAACCCATTTTGAGAAATGAAATCATTAAACAACCTTACTCTATCCCGGTGAATATTTTCATTATTCTTCTCCCCCCTCATGTCTAATCATATTGAAGTCACCAGAAATACAAGTACAGTCTACACCAATACCTAAAAATACATTCATTTCCTCAATAAAATTGTCTCTCTCTACTTCCACTACTGGACCATAAACCATCATCCATTGCAAATGTGTCCCATCTTTTTTATTAACTAAAGTAATGGTAAGGCAGTACTCACCTCTCTGAATATCCACACACTCAAACTTGTCTTTCCTATATCCCCCCATAATCCCCCCTAAAGCTCCTTTGGAAGCCATCCATTCCCATTGAAACCTTTCTTTTGTATCAAAATCATTAAAACATTTAGCATCATAATCTTCCTTTTTTTGTCTCTTGTAAGCCTACTAGATCTACCCCAGTCCTTGATGAACTCACCCAACCTGGACCCTTTAAAGGATTGTCCCAAACCTCTAATGTTGCATGAGAGAATCTTCATTGTAAACTTTTCTTTTTGCTCAGCCCAACACCCTTCCCGGCCCCATTGCCCACATTACCTTTCTGATTGTCATTCAAACTATATTCCTTTAATGTTTCCTCTTTTTCATTAACTACGCTCTTATCACTATTAACTCCAGGCACCCCTTGTGAAGCTTTATTTTTATTATTTTTATTCTCATCACCGTTATTCTTACTATTCTTACCTACAATGTTCTTTATAGGAATACTTTCTAGAGATGAAATAAACTTTGCAGCCTTTTCTTGTTCTAAAGCTCTAATTATGGAAAGATTACTCTATATTTCATTAATAGACAACCCTAATAAAATGTTGTATGAAGTAATAAAACTAATCAGATCAGTATGAGTCATTTCATTAAGTACTATAGAATGTAAAAAGGAATTAGAACCTGACCCTTTGGGGAGTTCCAAATTTTTCTTCATGACTCTTGCCTCTGCTTTCTATTGTACTGGTATGTTATCTATCACTCTAGAACTTCTTCTTACTGCTTCTTCCCCTCCCCTATTATCTGTCTCCATGATCTCCTTTCTCTTTCCTGTAACCCACCCTATCCCACTTTTAAGGTCTGAGTAACCTGAGCACTCTTTGTATCTTCTTTAATACTATCTTGAGAAATTAAGTCTTCAGAAGTGATATAGCTCAAGTCAACTCTTTCTTCACTATCCCCACTCATGGTCTCTTTCATCACATTATCCCCTTGGTTTCCATCGCCAGCTCCCATATGATGCCCCCTCCCTCCATCTAAACCTTGCCTACCTGACTCACTACTTTGTGACAATATCTTACTCTCTACATCCTCTCCTTCTTCAGCACCTTCTGAAGATGATTCCAAATTTGATGATTTTACTGCTCCCATAGCTTTCAAGGTCTGCCCAAAATCTTTACCACTTGAATCATCTTTGTCCACTTCCCCTTCATCTTTCTTAGTGGTGTTATTGTCTTTCTTTTGCATTTCTTGTACTTTCACTTTTTCTGATGTTCTCAACTTCCATAGTTTCTTTGGTGAAACAGGTGTTTCATCCTCATCCAGCAAATCATCATCATCAAGATTGTAAAGCACTAATGTTGTTGATTGGTCTATATCCCTTCCTCCTTGTCCTTGTTTGTTAATCCCACTTGTTGATTGCCCATCTGACCCTTTAAACTGCCCAAACGATAGTCTTCTATGAACTAAAATCTGTGACTGTTGAAATTGTCTTTTACTAAGGTCCATAGCAATTGCAAATTCTTCCTCCTCTTCTACCATGTTCCTAGCAGTGGTAAAGGACTTAAGTTCTAGTTGATTGTCCCCCATGTTAAGGCCTCCTTCTGCCATTTTCTGTTTGTTCCTGAACCTGATCCCTTGTGACCGGTCTTATCTGTGTTGTTGGCTATATTATCAAATCTTACCTTCTTTGTATCTCTTGGCCCATCTTTATCATCTAATGCAGGTTCTATAAACCTAGGTCAATTCTCTCTATCTTCTGGATGACTGTTGCCTTTCCTATCTCCTTCTTTCTCAACTTCCTGCTTTACCTCATAAATCCAATCATCTACTTCTACTCTCACTTCTTCTGGTATCTTAGATGGGTCCACACAAGCCACCATGAGTCTGGTAAAAGCAAATCTAGCATTTCTAGAAGCTTTCAAATCTATATCTTTCAATTTTCCAATACTGGATACTGCTTGAGCTAGAACATACCATCTGACTAGATGTAAAGGTAGACCTCTTAGTTTCACCCATACTGGCCTCAATCTTCCTACAACCCCTACTCCATCATCCCAATAAGAAGCCTTGATCACTGCCCCTCCTAGATCAATCCCTTTGTACCTTGTCAGCT
This sequence comes from Eleusine indica, assembly GCA_030378355.1. Lineage (NCBI taxonomy): Eukaryota > Viridiplantae > Streptophyta > Magnoliopsida > Poales > Poaceae > Eleusine > Eleusine indica. The sequence goes on from CM059500.1 coordinate 37,744,403, forward strand.
CCACCAACTTAGTCTCATCCTTATAGTGTACCACAAAGGTATGTTCATCCAGTTGATCAATCATACCCCTCATATCCGTATTCCAAGCCTGACTCAAATGTTGAGCTAACTGATGTAGGGTGAGATGTGCATCTTTAACCTTAATCACAACAGTGTTTCTCAGGTTCATAACCCTCCTGCCCTCTGCAGCAATAACCACAGAAAAGAAACTAAGATCTTCATGTGCAAACAATCTCAACTGAGCTGCTGGAATTGGGTCACTTTTCACTTGTCAGTCTGCTAATAGATGATCACTGCGAAGGCCTCAGCAACATGACCATAAACATCCGAAACATCTTACTTCATTTTGCCTAAATTTTTTTTTTGCAGCATCTCCTCCTCTGAAGAAGTCTCCACCCCTCTGTTGGCTATTTTGAGTTCCTTGAAAATTTACTCCATGATTACGATTGTTGTTGGAGTATGGGATAGGGTTGAAGCCTCTCCCCATCCCATATCCTCTGCCTGTACCATTACCTGAACCTCTACCCATCATGGAATCATACCCATAGTCCCTTCCTTCCCGATTCCCCCTGAATCCTCCCATAAATCCATCCCTCTCACTGTTGCGCCCATAATCCTGATGTTCTTCTCCTTGAGGTCCTACTGTTGGTCTTCCACCCTGAAACCCATAATTCTGCCCTGAATGATACCCAAATCCCTCATGACTATTGTTGAAACCCTCTCTTCCCTGTTGTATCTGTATCTACTGGTTACAATTTCCCTCAAATCGCCTCCCTGCTTGATTTAGATCTGAATTCATCGCCGCTGCAACTTGTCCGTGTGATAGCTTTCCTGCTACCTGCCCCCTCCTCCAAATCACTGCGAACTTGACACCGATCAGGGGGGACAATTGACAAAAACTCCTCCTTCCCAAGTGCACATTCCCAAATATCCCTCTTCTCAACTTTCTTTACAAAATGTCCTAAATCCTCACAATATGTTTATAAAATGTCATAAAGATGCCATATCATCACTTTAAGTTGTCAAATCATTTTCTTTCCTATTATGATGTGGCAAGATAGAATTAAAAAGACATTTTTACCCTCCCACCAAATTCAAATAGAATTTAAACAACAAATCACAAATTCAAATCGAAATTTGAATTTCACATAACTTATTCAACTGTATGAAATTCAAATTTCAAATTCAAATCCAAAAATGACAAATTTGAAGTCTAATTCAAATTGGAATTTCAAATTTTTAAATTTGAATTCAAATTTCGACTTTGAATTTTTGAATTCGAATTTGGATAAATTAGAGTTTGAATTTGATTTTGAATTTTTGAATTTGAATTTGAATTTTTAAAAGTCGAGTTTGAATTCGAATTTCTAATTTTGACTTTGAATTCAAATTTGGATAAATTCGAGTTAGAATTCGATTTTTGAATTTGAATTCGAATTTCAAATTCCAATTTGGATTCGTGTTCAAATTTGAATTTGGATATGAAAAATCCAAATCCAATTTGAAAATTTGAATTTGGATTAGAATTCAAATTTGGATTTGAATTCGAGAAATTCGAATATCATAAATTTGAATGGATTATGTGAAATTCGTAATAGGATTTGAATTTGTTATTTATTTAAATTCTATTGGAATTTGATGGGAGGGGTAAAAGTGTCCTTTTAATTCTATCTTGCCACATCATAATAGGAAAAAAGATGATTTGATAACTTAAAGTGATCATTTGGCACCTTTAGAACATTTTGTAAATATTTTGTGTGGATCTAGAACATTTATAAAGAAAGTTGGGAAGATGCATTTAGGAAGGAGGAGTTTTTATCAATTTTCCCCAGATCCGGGGTGCCGACAACTACCTAGCAGACGACCATCTGCTTGCCTCCCTAGAGGAACAGCATCCGCCGGCCCAGGCAGTAGACGGTGAACGCGGACACCAGCGTGGAGAAGACGACGAACACGAGGCCGGTGCCGGTGACGACGGCGGACTTGAGCGACGCGTCGCTCCCGAAGCCGAGCGTGTCGAACAGCACGGGCGCGTAGAAGTTGAGCACGTTGATGCCCGTCAGCTGCTGGAAGAAGGGGATCATCACGGCCATCGTCAGTTGTGCGCGCGGTACCGCCGCTTCAGGATGTTGCGCCACGGGTGCCGCACCCATCGTGCCGCCTCGCTCGCTGCCGCCAGGTCCTCGCTGATGTCCTCCGTGCCGCGGATAAGGCGCAGCATGCGCTGGGCCTCGTCGGCGTGCCTGCGCTCCAGCAGTGAGTTGGGCGTGTCACACATCTCGTCTGCAACTCTTGTCATGAAACACATCTCGTCTACACGACAATACAAGCACACACTAGATGTAAGCCTATTATCCTTCATGAGGCCTGTACCAGTATATAAATCTTGTATCCCTTGATTCGTCCTTGCAAAATGCCCTATCGGACCAAATATCAAATGATGGCAATCGACATCAACGACATAAACAAATATACCTATGTGAGAATCTATTTGACCAAGAAAAGAACAATCCACGTTAGCTCTTAAGGGCTACAAAAGAAAGAAAATCAACCCACCACTATCATTAAGAAATGTTAAACCAAATACACTTATATATGTTTAACAAATTATTCACCATTACCATTATGAAAAAATATGTACTTACAAACAATAAAAATGTAAGAAAATCTCTCTTCTAATCTTCTCTCTAGCGACAGCTCGACTAAGATGCGCGTGGCTGATGTAACAATTGCACGCAATGGAGCCCAATATATAGAGGCCTCACTGAAGTTAGTTTTTTAATCCCACAACCGAAAAAATAGAGCAAGGGACTGTGAGTATGGAAGTTGTTGAAAATATTCTTAGGATGCCCATAAAATATTGTTATCTTAGCAAAGATGTAAATAAAGTACTATCATGGGTTGGACCTACCGATAACACGGATTTTGAGGACACCGCCCTAGAGACAATGGCACTCCTTGGTTGTACGGTGGGACAATGGAAATCTTTGGTAAGAAAGAATGGTGTTCAACCTGTAATGACTCAGGTATTTAAGAAGGGGAGGGGGGGGGGGACTATGCACATGGACTCTTAGGTCAAATGAATATGGCTACAGTTTATTATATCATACAAATGGAGTAAGAACCTGACCTTGAATATGTTCACAAGTGTTATCTTTTCTTTTTTTTCTCTTGAAAATTGACTTATTGTCCTTTTATTTTAGGTGACTTAATTGAAAGTATAGACTGCTTTGCATTTGTTGTGAGAGAATTGAGTTCCACAACTGTAGTTCCATCTTATGAGCTTCAGCAGGAAGCTTGGAGAGAAAGGTGAGAAGACTAGGGAACAAGCCGCTGATAAGGCTGGAAACACCAAGCATCAATCACGCAATGAGAGCTAAACTACATCACACAGAAGGAGGTTTGGGCCTCATGATAATTTACTCTCCAGAATTTAGCCAAAACTGAGTTTCTTTTGCTTCACACTTTTTTATCTTACTATCATGCTCTTTATTTAGCATTTTATATTATATCTCCAACAACCATTATTTGTTCACACTACAAACTATTTTGCTTTTATTCTTCATTTCGCCTATCATCTCACACAAGGTACCTGTTCTTGAGCACTATGTAACCTGCCATTTATCACATTTCTATCCTAAATAAGATGTTTTCTATTTTTGCAATCATATCATTAATCTTATATATGTTTTTCTCACTTAATATCTCTTCTTCATAATATAGAGAACTATTTTCCTTATATGATGCTCTCTTCATTGTTGCTCCATATGTTTTCCCAAGGAGACTCATTAGATATATCAATGTAATCATAGGGCTTTAGGATTCTATATCTAATCAAATCTCATGTCAAAAGTATCACATTTTTTTTTTTGCAATTTACATCAAAAAAAGTTTTACAACACTTCTAGGCCATCTTCAGACCAAAATAGTAGCACTTACTATAGATAACAGCATGGTGTACTAAAACAACTATACTTGCTGCATATATTTTATCTTTCCTATACCATATGAACAAGTTTCATTTATATTGATATTTTTTATAATACTATTGAAATTTCTGCACTAAGCGTTGAGTGTCACCTTTTTTTTATTTTTTAAAAATACTTCTATATGCACGGAGACGAGATATTTTGATATTCCGTTAGTGCTTTATTCCGTGGTCAAGCCGGAATAGAACCGATTCGAGTCGCATTCCCGCCGAGAACGGTCTAAGCAGATTGGGGCATAGCACAAGCATAACCCTCTGTGGTGGACCTGGAAGCACGCGCCGTCCCGTCCCTCGTGAGGCGGAGGAGAAGGACCGCAGCTGGTCACCGGAGATAGGGGAAGACGGCTGTGTGGCAGCAGCAACTCGAAACGAATCTGTGTACTCATGTCATGCGTGATCGACCCAAGGGGATGACTAGTAGAATCGCACTGCACAACGCCAGGCGAGATGGACAGGGGCGCCGTGTTGTGTTGGCATCCCTCCCTTCTTTAGCGTGCAACGGCTGCTGCTCCGACCAGACCGGCAGTGGCACCCCGCTTGGCGTTGTGCATCGCGTTGCTTTTGTTTCGCTGCTCTGCTTTTGTTTTTCTCTGGCAGGATGTGTTGAAAAGCAAGCAGGGTTGGTCAAAGGTACCCGAACGAATCTGCATTTGTCCAAGCCCAGGGCGCGCCCCAGTCCGTGCAAGGTCAGCCTTGCATATGGCAGGAACAGATCTTGGACCCTAGCGAGCGCAAAGAGCACGGGCAGTGTAGCCGCGCGCCTTTCTGTTGGGTGGAAAACCAAACCATTGCTCCCGTCCGACACGCGTAAGGCAGAGTAGATAATCGGACAAGGCCGCCGGCGCAGCTGGTCACCGGCAATGGGTGGCAGCAGCTGCTCGAACGAATCTGTGCTCTGAAGCACGTGGTCGACCGCCGAGGCGTGGAGAGTGGATGGCACAGAAAATTAAACGGAGCGATAAACATTTGTGTTTGGGTGAGGATGACAGGGTTGCGGTGCGGTTTCGCAAATTTTGCATCATTTGCTTGTGAGATCGCTGCTTCGACCAGTAGCGGCCCGCTGTGCACTGCATTGCATTGCTTTCGCTGCTCTGCTTTTGGCCTTGGCAGCAAGTGTTGAAAAGCAAGCAGGGTCGCGCCAAAGTAGCGGAACGAATCTGCGGTTGGCCTGTCCGTGCAAGGTCAGCCTTGCAGGTGGCAGGAACAGGTTTTGGACTTTAAAGCCTACTAGGGAAACAGAACACGGGCAGGGAGGCCGGACGCCTTTCTCTTGGGTGGACACGCAGCAGAAACAAGGGGCGTGATTGTCTAGCTGCATGAGCTTGAGCCAGCCTCCACGGATGCAGAATCTTTTAAAATTGCATCTCTCTAGCCTGTCCACACTCAACCTGGCCCGATAAAGGAGCCTGACCCAATCCCATACGGCTAACCAATCACACCCTGTTCGGCAGCACCATGGATTTCTCGTCGGTGATGGCGTCGCCATCCTACGACAAGGCCGCGGAGACGTACAAGAAGGCGGTGGCCGCGGCGGCCACCATGACCGCGTACACCGTGCTGGCGCGCAGCATGCCGCGGGAGCTCTTCCGCAACGAGCTCCGCGCGGCGGCGCGCTGGGCCGCGTCCGTCGCGCGAGGCCGCCTCCTCCCGCGGCCCAAGGCGCGGCGCACCAAGACCATCTTCATCCCCCGCTTCGCCGCCGCCGATGGGGCCAGCCACGGCCACCACGGCGGGGAGAGCAGCCTCTACTCCGACGCGCGCGCGTACCTCGCCACCCGCATCGACCCCTGCGCCATGGCCCAGTTCTGCCTCACCAACGCCGGCGCCCGGCAGCGCCTCGTCGTCTCCATGGTGCCGGGCGACTCGACGACCGACGTGTTCGAGGGCGTCGAGTTCACGTGGACCCTCACCACCTCCCAAACCTCCGGTGGCCGCGGCCGCGGCGACGCCAGCAACTCTGTTCCCGACTCGCTGGCGCTGCGCTTCGACGCGGAGCAGATGAAGCTGGCGCTGGGCCGGTATGTGCCCTTCATCCCGGCGGAGACGGAGGCAGCGCGGCGGCAGGAGCGCGCGCTCAAGATCTTCATGAACACGGGGTTCGCGTGGGAAGGGTTCAAGCATCACCACCCGTCCACGTTCGACACGGTGGCCATGGACCCGGCGCTGCGGCGGCTCGTCGTAGACCACCTGGACCGGTTCCTCGCGCGCAGGGATCACTACCAGCGGATCGGCAAGGCGTGGAAGCGTGGGTACCTGCTGCACGGCCCACCCGGCACCGGCAAGTCCAGCCTTGTCGCTGCCATGGCAAACTACCTCCGGTTCAACCTCTACGACCTTGATCTGTCCCAGGTGTACTCCAACTTGATCCTGCAGAAGCTGCTCATGGCCACGCCCAACAAGTCCATTCTGGTGATCGAGGACATCGATTGCTGCTTCAGCGCGACGTCGAGGGAGGGCGCCGGCGCCCAGAGCGTGGAGGTGCAGACCAAGAACGGGAATGGCAATGGAGATTGCAGCGAATCTTCAGATGCGGCTACGTCAAGGACTAGCCACCGCAAGGTACAAGATGCAGAGTCAAATTATTGTTCTTGATTACTCTACTCATCAGTCCACAAGTCCATCACACCTCGTTCGTTCGTGAAGAATGCCATCCAGGGACTTCAACCGCAGGCGGAGCAGGGGCAGGGCATCACTCTGTCCGGGCTGCTCAGCTTCATCGACGGGCTGTGGTCGACCAGCGGCGAGGAGCGCATCATTGTCTTCACCACCAACTACAAGGACCGCCTCGACCCGGCGCTGCTCCGTCCGGGACGCATGGACATGCACATCTACATGGGCTACTGCTGCTGGGAGGCGTTCAAGACGCTGGCCAAGAACTACTTCCTCGTCGACGACCACCCGCTGTTCCCGGAGATACAGGACCTGCTTGCAGAGGTGGAGGTGACGCCGGCCACGGTGTCTGAGATGCTGCTTCGGAGCGAGGACGCCGGCGTCGCGTTGCATGGGTTCGTGGAGTTCCTCCAGGACATGAAGAAGCAGGGTGATGGGAAGCAGTAGTGCCTTTGCAACAGGAATCAATCAGGCAGGTCCCTGGGCTGCAATGCAAGTGTTCTGTACTGACGACGATGCACTGGTAGTTCAGTTTCCCATAGTTTCTACTATATCCTTTGATCAAGTATCCACTGTTATTAGATGATTTTTCTGGTCGTTCTGTAATGCCTATCTCCCAATGTCAAGTCTTCAGAAACCTATTTTATTTGGACTAATCTCTAGGCTACTCCTTGAATTAGGGAAAATATGCAGCTTCGTACCTGCTTGGCTGTGCCATGTATTTGCATCTACTTGGATTCTGAAGTTCATTGCAGTAGATCAATCTATTAGTAATTCTGGAAGTGTAGCTGCAAATAATGCAGTCTGAATTTTTTTTTTCATCTCTTTATGTTTTCTCAAATACGCAGGAGAGTTGTGTATTTTTATATTGATGTAAAACGAAAACGACATCTTATAAAGCACCACCATCTCACTGCAATATCCAACTAATGACTTAGAAACTTTGAATATTGAGACCTCCATTTTGAATAGGCATACACACCTTCTCCCATGAAACTAGACAACAACCACCATTAGCTTGTTCACAACCCTTCCACTAACACTGAATCTTAACAATTGCTCGTTTTGCAAGCAGAACAACAAGCATGGCAGGAGCATAAACCCATGTTGTTCTGCCCGCAAGATTCATTAACAATGCTTTCCAACCAAGTAAGTTATCACCAATTTTCTCAATCCAAGGGAAGACGTACGCTGTTCTGGAGCTTTCTATCTGATATTGGGAGACTGAGATATATGCATGGAAAAGTTGCTGCAGTGCACGACAGAGTTGTTTCCACCACCTCCATTTGCCCTTGCTCACATTTTATAGGGATTACACAACTCTTCTGTAAGTTGGTATGTAAGCTTGATGCTTCACCACATTCTTCAAGACTGCCATAGTGAGATTCATTTCTTTTCCACCGGCTTTATGAAGAAAGAAACATCATCAGCATATACAGAGATCCACTAGACCTACACTGTTGCATCATCTGGTAGCTTTGGCTTGATATGGGAAATTCTTCTCTTGTCGATGCAGTGATATGGCACATCTTGGTTTTATGAAATTTTTTTTTGTTGATTCTTCCACTAGGAATACCTATCATCCGAACAAAAATGTTGGATAGATGTTGGACCTTTGAGACCACTTCCTGTTCCAATATTCATTGTAAAACAAAACAGGGCCCAGTGAACTTTCTAGCACCGGCGCTTATAAACTTTCGAGAATGCTATTAAGGTGACATTATTGGCAGAAGGGTGATAGTTTATCACAGATCATTCCAATTTGATTGCATATCTTGGTGAACCCTATGGGTCAAAATCTTTTGCTTCGAAACTAAAAAGTACTCTTTGCAAAAAAGAATTTGCTTTCCTCACCGGTCTTCTCCCAGCTTTGGAAATATGTTTTCAGTCTTTGCTTTGGATCAATCATGGAACCAACTTCAGTAATAAACTCCTTCCATTGCAGCTCCAGAGCAGGCTAGACGTTATGATTTATATATATTGCCAACATTTTTATAAAGTTTTGAGCCAGTGCAGGACATGCTTTGGGTTTTATACAACGCAAATTACACACCTTCTTCTTTATCACAAATCTCCACGACAAGCACGAATGGCTTTGATGGTCACGTGGGCTACAGTAACATAAATTTTTTTTGCGTTCATCATCATGAAACTAGACTAATTGACATTGTTTTCCTTTGAAACAGTACTCTTGGAGTCTTCAGGGTCAAATATGAAATGATGACACATTTAATAATCAGAAATAACTATGAGTCCAAATTATATAGTGATAATCAAAGTATTTTATATTTTCTTTCAAGGGAAAAGTCACTCATCATGGAATGTCACAATCGGGTTTCACATTATGTCACAAGTTTTTTGAGACAATGATTTCACAAGAACAGGACCTATTAGTTAAAATCCTTTCCATTTAAGTGGGCTAGGTTGCGCCAAATAGCTTGGATGGGCCAAGATTGTGTCCCATTAACATAAATCATGTAGCCCCGTTTAAATAAGAAAGGTGTAAATTATTGAGTGCTAATCTTGCAACCTTGCAAGCAGTTAACAATACTTAATTAAAGGTAATAATACAATACTAGGCTGCAAAAGAATAACAACAATCTAAGCTACAAAAATGGCACAAATGGGAACAATAATTATTATCAACATTATATAAAAGGTAATAATACAAACAACCAAAGAGGATCAGAGAATCAATTTATTCTATGTTATGAATATTCAAAGTAATTACTGAAGTGTAAGTAAAATGATGAAAGATTGAATGTGGTGGATGATATAATTTCTTTGGCAGAAGGAAAAAAACCTAATTATATTAGTTAAGTTAACATTAGGAACATAATGCCGAGATGAGACAATATCTAAAATTTAGATATATAAATAACATGATTTGTCGCTATATATATCTTATGTTTTGTGATTGCACCATTAGATCTGTCACATTTTCTTTTGCATGTCCAATAGAAATTCCCTATCACTAATATAAAATTCAGTATATAGAAATGCCTTATTTTGCAATGATGTGTCAAATGTTTAAACTGATAAGTGATGATCAAAATATATCAGTAAAAAACTCATTCCTAGTAAATTTTAGAAGTTGGAGCCAAATTTTGCATTATACAGTTACCATTTTAATTATTATGAAGCCTCTTGGATGTTCTTAGTTTAGGTCGTAGCCAAGTACATCACAAAGGTACTAGTGGAAAAAGATGCACTTAATCAACTGATGCATCCCAGTCTCATATCATAAAACACATATGAAACATAGGTTGTATGAATAGTTGGTTTCCTAAGAATAATAACAAAAAGGAGGATGATGTTTCAGGACACTTGTACAACATGGGAGCTCCAATGCAACAACCCGTTGTCGCCACCGGGGCCAGGGCTTTGAGGGCCGGGGTGGGGGAGGGTGGAGGGTGGAAGAGGAATGTGTTGTCTAGCACGTGATTAGCCCTCCATGTCGACGAGCTGCCGCACCAAGGATCTCATCTCCATGGCATGGGTTTTGTTTTGTTTCCTTTTCTCCGTTTTGTTCATTATTGGGGGGGGGGGGGGTCCGTGGAAGAGAAGAGATGGAGTAGATGCGATGACCTAATAATTGAAGGGACGTGGTTTGAATTTTCATAAAAGACCTATATGCAAATGAAACATAGAGCATATCAGATGGACACTATTAAGTAGAAGTAGAATCGGACGGTATATATGTCGAAGATGACGTGGATAGTTTTTTTTTACAAAGAAACCACACCTTTTTAGAATATTAAAGTTTTGTTTATTTGGGAATCCATGGAAGCGAAGAGGTGGGGTAGGTGCGATGGCTTAATTGAAGGGATGTGATTTGAAATTTCACAAAAGAATCAGACGGTATATATTCATCAGAATAGAATCGGACGGTATACATGTCCAAGATGATATGGATAGTCTTTTTTGCAAAGAAACCACGTCACTTTGGAATATTAAAGATATTAATTCTTCTAGATACTTCTTGGGATTAAAACCGACTTGTGTTTCAGGAAGAGCTAGTTAAAATCCTCCTGTTCTAGTGCCAGATCTACCGTTTCCGTTTGCCTGCTTGGAATTTGCATAGTAGGGATGGATCCTTCGGCGGCGGCGGCGGCGGCATTGCCGTCGTCCTACGCGAAGGCGGTGGAGGCTTACAAGGTCGCGGTAGGCACAGCGGCCTCGATGACGGCGTACGCTGTGCTGGCGCGCGGCATGGCGCGGGAGCTCCTCCCCCACGACCTGCGCGCCGCGGCGAGGTGGGTCGCGTCCCTCGTCCGCGCCCGCCTCGAGCCGCCTCCCAAGGAGCGCCGCACCCTCGTCATCAAGCGCGGCGGCGCGGTGACACGCCACCACTTCGGCGAGCCCGCCAGCAACGAGCTCTACGAGGAGTTGCGCGAGTACCTCGCCACCCGGATCGACCCGCACGCCATGCGCCGCCTCTGCCTCAGCGGCGGCGGCGGCGGCGACAGGAAGTTCATGTCCATGGAGAACGGCGCCTCGATGACCGACGTGTTCGAGGGCGTAAAGTTCACCTGGACGTCCGTGCAGGGGGAGAGCAAGACCGGAAACGGGTACGGGTACAACACCGAGTCGCTGGAGGTGAGCTTCGACGCGGAGCACACGGACATGGCGCTGGGCAGGTATATCCCTTTCATCACGGCAGCGGCAGAGGAGACGCGGCGGCAGCACTGCACACTCCAGATCTTCATGAACGAGAGCACGACGTGGCGCGGCATCACCCACCAGCACCCGGCCACGTTCGACACGCTGGCCATGGACCTGGCGCTGAAGCAGTCCATCATCGACGACCTCGACCGGTTCCGCAAGCGCAAGGAACACTACCAGCGGATCGGCAAGGCGTGGAAGCGCGGGTACCTGCTCTACGGCCCGCCAGGCACCGGCAAGTCCAGCCTGGTCGCGGCCATTGCCAACCACCTCCGCTTCAACCTCTTCGACCTCGATCTCTCCGAGGTGCGTTACAACACCACGCTGCAGAAGCTGCTCATCGACATGCCCAACAAGTCCATCCTCGTCATCGAGGACATTGACTGCTGTTTCACCACCGCGTCGAGGGAAGAACAAGAGCCTGACGCTTATGGTTATCTTGCTGACGCGGTAACGCTATGCTGCTCAAGAATAATGTTTATATATCTTGGTTCTTCTAGGACGTAATAACTGAATTGCTAACATGGGAGGTCGGTTGTGCAGAAGCGCATAACTCTCTCGGGGTTGCTCAACTTCATCGACGGACTGTGGTCTACAAGCGGCGAGGAGCGCATCATCATCTTCACAACCAACTACAAGGACCGGCTCGACCCGGCATTGCTCCGACCAGGGCGCATGGACATGCACGTCTACATGGGCTACTGCTGCTGGGAAGCCTTCAAGACGCTGGCTCGGAACTACTTCGTCATCGACGACCATCAGTTGTTCCCGGAGATTCAGGAACTTCTCTCAGATGTGGAGGTGACCCCGGCTGAGGTCTCGGAGATGTTGCTAAGAAGCGAAGACGTCGACGTGGCTCTCCAGGTGCTTGCAGAGTTCCTCAGAGAGAAGAAGCAGCAAAGGCAGGAAGCAGAGAATTAGAGCTAGGAACAGGTATATTGTTGGAGAATGCTGATGATCTAGTACCAGTTTCTCTATTGTGCGCATTCTGATATTTGAAACTTAATGTTTTGAAATTGATTTGTTTTAATCTGTGCAGGTGCATGAACATACATGCTATGCGTACTGCTGTTATGAAATTGTTCCCCTATTTGCCTGATTGAAAGGGGGAATATATGCAATTTCATGCTGTTGTTGGTGTACCATATGTTGTATGGGCATGAATTTTCTTCTTTATGATGGATTTCAAATTGTGACCATGGGGTATGCCTGATTAAATAAGCTTAATATAATGCCTTCAGGTGACAAGCAAATGAGCTCTATTTTTTTCAGTGTTCATTAAAGATTTTTCAACTGGAATATGGTTCTAGTGATTTTTGCTTTCCTGTAATATCCCTATTTTTCTGCAGTTTATTAGTATGTCTATAAGCATCAGTAAGTGACTGAATGTGCTTGATGTGATTTGAACTGTTTTGTGTTCCTTGCATGAAGTTTTAGGATTATTACTGAACTGTTTTGTGTTTCTTGATTCCTATTGATCCTTCACAGGTCTGGTTGCATCTTTTCATATGTATTGGTATACTAGTATATCTTTTTTTTTTTTTTGAGAAAGGTATACTAGTATTTTTCAGTCATTAGCTCTTCTTACTAGATGCTACTTCAAAGAGAGAGGCGGCCTGTTCACAAATAAGTTTATTTGAATGACTCAGGAGGAGACTAGTAACATAATATATAAGGAGTGTTTTTGGTTTCTGTTAAGATTCGTAAGTCAAGACATACTATAGGCAATCTTTCTTTTCATTCGTGATTTTATTCTTTTCAATTATAGATGATGGACACGTCGGAGAAGATCAGCCCACGGTATAGATCGACCCAGCAGAGCTGCTTGTCGCCGACAGGCACAACAACAAAAATGATCTGTAGCAGCGGTTTGTAAAGGCCTGTAGCGTCGGACAGGTCAATGATTGCAAACCCTTCAGATAGAATCTGAGAATAAAACTCAGAAAAAAAATGATTGCTGTCACCCCGTCGCTATGTAAACGCGGCTACAAATAAGTGTTTATAGTAACGGGTGGTCTGACGCCAAAACAAACCGCCGCTACAGACTCCTTAGCAACCGCCGCTACTTTGCTCTAGTACTAGCGGCGGTTGACATCTTCAACCACTGCTACATATTATTTTGAATTTTTTTTAAAATTCAGTATATATATAGAAATCACAGATTCTGCATATAGAGTATTTATAATATCTCATCACGTAAATTTACAACATGTCATCACAGAATATATACAACAGCTCATCAAAATGTTCAATGGATATTATAAAATATTTTATATGAAACCTAATGCATAGTCATCACTTTGCTTTAGCTCCTTGGACTCATATGGTTGTTTTGAACTAGCCTGTTCACAAAGCGACATATGCTTTGTTGCTAGTAAACCCTTCGAATCAAAGCACTCCCCTTCTAGACTAATAATTACCTCTCTCAACATAAAACGACAAAGAGAAGCTACAACTAGATACATGATATTTGTACTCAAGTGAACGTGTTCTTTAAGAGTCATTCCCTTTCTGATCTCGTCGTTCTTTTTCATCTTTGTAGCCCATTCTGCCTTTGTCCTTGCGGCTTTCTCTGTCACATGAGCAGAGTTTGTTAATATATAAGACACTAAAAATAAAAAATAAAATAAATGGACATAAATAAAATCAACTTACCTCTTGTTAAGACTCCTCAATGATATGATCCAGGTAAGTTGAAGAGCCAGACGAGAACACACATATGTAGTAACCACAATGCACACTTCCTGGAATTTGCTTATTGCACTATAAATTAGAGAACACAAGTTCGTTACACTTACGATAATTATATGAATGGATAGTATGATAAGGATGTGTATAAGATGATATAAATCTTTTCAAAAACTTATGACGGAAGTACATGTTCTTTTTCCTTGTAGGATGACATGGACCTTCGGTACGACATATTTCTCATAAGCATTGAGCGATCAACAAAACATATCATTAGATGATATTAACATAATCAAACCATACATACGTAGACCAATTTCTTACCGATCTATGAGTTGCACAATGTCACTGTATAACTTTTTGTCATAGTTCAGACTATCAAGCACTAGAAGGTATCCTTCTTTGGGAGAGATCATCAGACAGATCTAATAATCGCTACAACAATATTGTTAACAAGTTAATTATGATTGGATTTAACTTTAACATATGATAGATGATACAAGCAGTAGTTGTCCAACTTACTTGAAGTTATAGAGGGCCATAATGCATTCTCTATCCTGCCACTTCATGTAGCAGTCGCATAAATAATTAATAACTCCAGTCCTTGTTTCATTTGTCAGAACCGTCTTCATTGCAGCTTGCTCTGTCTGTGTCTTATCCTAGTAGTTTTCCGGATTTACCGTTGGGTTAATCGTGCTTTGGTTGATATGGTTCGGGTTGACGTAGGCCACCCTCCAATCTTTTCTATCGACCAACTTTCTTTAGAAACAGGAGTTAATGCTACAAAAAAAAGACATAAGAGAATATATTGAATTGTGATTGAAATACGAAGTAGATCGAGCACAACACTTACATGCACTAGAAGGTGATGAAGGTGACGTCCATCTTGCCTAGGTGAAACATTAAGTGGACATCCTCCCAAAATAGGGCTAAGATTTGTTCGTCCTCTTTGTTGAACACCTCTTTTGGAATTCTATAAGTGATTGCGGTGACCCCTTCCTTCGATGCCATCATGTACCAGTCGTGGAACTTCCGCATCTCCCACGGTAGGTTCTTGTACATGTTCTATGATATAAGGGGTTTACCGAATATGAATGTCGGGTAGTCCACATCGTTCATAGCATTATCCAAAATATGATCGTCATACAACAATATATCCTGAGGATCTTGTTCTTGCAGGATGATCTTACTGGTGGTTGCTAGATGTTTTTTCAATCCAGCTAAGTACTTATTAATATCATTTTTTTGCTTTTGGGTCCTTTGGCTCTTTGTCAAAACCGGTAATCGTCTTTGGGATTACCAGAGCCTTGACACCAACTGGCGCATGCTGGACTTGAATTACTGGAGCCTGAACTTGAACCATCGCAGCCGCTGTTGACAGAGGCTCGACTTGAATTGCCGGAGCTTGGACTTGAATTGGCGGAGCCTTGATGACAACAGGCGAAGCCTCGAGTTGAACAGTCTCCCGAAGAGGCTCGTTGTCACGATAAATTATGGGACTAAGAGTCGAGCCGTCTTCCGCATGAGGAGATTGGGGCCTGTTGCTCGAAGATGCCACAGACATAGGAGACTGTTGTCCAGCTGCCATGACTGGCTGGCTTGCATGAAAGGACCCATGACTAGACAACAGGGGTGGAGAAGCTCATGTTGAGAGGACTAACGACATTTCCAAATGATGAAAGAGCTGAGCGCATCTTGGAGAGTTTCTATACACGCCTCAGGTATCGGGCATTCGATCTCGTTGTCCTCATAGCTAGGTACTATTTCTGAAACGGAGACACACACATAACCGGGAGGGATATCCTGGTTATGGAGCGTCCGTCCTGGAAGTGCCATGCTGGATGTAACCTTCATCGTCTTCCCCTTGTAACCAAATGGCACATGCAACTCACAAGGAGTGTCCTCAGTAAGGTCCTCTGTTTCTGGTTGCATCAAGACTGATGGTTCCGTGGAGACTGATGGTCGCGTGGATGAGGACATACCATGAAAGAAGACATCCATTGCTGCCACCAAGTTGGGGTCCAAACGACCGCTTTTTGTGTCGACATCTAACATCATAAGTTGTTGCCTCCAAGCTTCCTTGGCTTTTTCTTGATCTTTCTTGTGCCAGGTATGCTTCTTGTACAAGTGAGAGGATGTCTTGGAGAAACCTTCTTTCCATGTGGCCGATGATGACACTCCTCGTACCCGACCACCATGTTTGTTGGTCCCAATAGCCATGGTGAGCTGGTCCTTATGATACTCAGGTGTAAACAGACTAGCCTCCGTCTACGCCGTGATGAGACCTTTTAAGGCTTGCACAACTTTACTTGTCGTAGGATCCTTCACAATGATCTCTCCTTCTTCGGTTAAGTCAAAGTGACCATACACCCAGTTCCTGGTACACTCATTGGTATTTGGCAATGGATCAGGTTTTCCTTCCGCACGGAGCTTGGCTTCCTTCTCTCTCCAAATCAGAATCTTCTTTTTGTATCTGCCTGGACCTAACCACGACTTGTACTTGTTCTTCTTGTTGAGCTCAACCATCTTTTCACTGAGCTCCTTCAAAGCACTGCTAGTCTTCTGCTCAACAAACTCATCCCATTCCTACTGACTAATATTTCCATACTTGTCGAATGGGGTTTGATTTTTCTTAACGTATTGGTAGTTGAGCTTAGACTTGTAATCTCGAAAGATGTGATTGAGAGTGGACATCGTGGCCTTCTTGGCTCTCTCGAGATCTGTTGGCTGGAACCGAATGGTTGCAATGATGTCATCCCGTATAGTGCCTTTTCGGCCATCCAAGACTTTGCGCCAATCTTGCCATGTGATTTTGCAATGGTCCCTCACCACTTTGTCGCAACAGTTCCGCCATTTGGCATTGACACCAGCGGGTTCAATTGGTTCTCCATCTTTGATGTCTAGTGCAGTAACCTCATAGATGCCCGCTGCCTTGTTCGTGGAGCGCTGATCGCGCTTGTGTTTGTGTGTGGACACTTGGGCAGGCACCTCTTCTGTTTGCTGCTCGAGGTCCTCATCTGCTGAAGCCTCTGCTGCAAATAGCCGACGGGCACTTCGTCGAGGGCCCTAGGATATAAGTAGTATATTTTAGTTAACAAATTAGTTGAACAAATGAGGAAATTATCTTTGACAAGACACCTTATCTTCAGGCACGTAATCAGGGTCGAGGCTCTCCAATTGACATTCCTTTGGTAGTGGGGGATGCGGATCTTCTGCTTCTTCCTAGTGTTCGTTTGATCCTTCATCGTCTAAAGATGATCCCCCTTCCAAGGGCGCCTTGAGTGCGTCTTTCTCATTCATTGCTTCTAACAAATTTTCCTCTTGAGAGGGCATCTCGGCCGCCATGACGAGAAGACTTTGACACCTTATATTAGATATGGCGACTACTTTAGAAAACAAGGAGTATAATACATAAGTAGTACAGAGAGACAAGGAGAAGAATAGAAAATTCAAAATTTGCTCTCAGTGCGGGTTGCCAAATCAACGACCATCCAACGCTCTAAGATCCTTGACCTGTACAGCAGCATGTATCCAATGTCCTAGGATATGGTCCATGTCGCCACACTAGCCTCACTTAGCCCGCTTTCATCATTGAGCATCGATCGCCTACGTAGAATAGATAAGTAGTACAGAGAGACAAGGAGAAGAATAGAAAAGTCAAAATTTGCTCTCAGTGCAGGTTGCCGAATCAACGGCCATCCAACGCTCTAAGATCCTTGACCTATACAACAACATGTATCCAATATCCTAGGATATGGTCCATGTCGCCATACTAGCCTCACTTAGCCTGCTTTCATCATTGAGCATCGATCGCCTATAGAATAGATAAGTAGTATAAAGAGACAAGGAGAAGAATAGAAACATCAAAATATGCTCTTAGTACTAATCTCACTTAGCTCGCTCTCAGTATTGAGTATATAAGGAAGTGAGTATGTAAATAAATTATCTCACAGATAACAAGGGACTTTTACATGTTGTGAAGCACCAACTTATAGTATAACATGACATCAATTAAATATGGCAGCAGAATAAATATGGCACGAAGAATAAAAATAAATATGGCAACATGTGGATCAGCATAGGATAGCAACCTAGGACAACAAAAAAAACTACTAGTACGGCAGCAAGGTATGATGGCAAAAAAAGCTATTAAGCATGTATAAAGTATAGCAATCCACATTAGCTGATCTCAGAGGGATGTGTTAACAAGGTTTCATCATTTTAGAACAAGAAAGTATTTAGCTATGATTTATTAATTTTGACACAAGGTAATAAATTGATTTCTGCCATTCAGTAAATCTTTCAACCGAGGTTATATTTTTTTAAAGCTACTAGGGACCAAGATTCAGAGTTAGCAGAGGTGACATGATTATCTTATGCAAATTCAAAGATTTAGCAATAAACAAGGCTAGGAAACTTTCACTATTCAGTATATATGGCAGTGAGCATTTAACAACAGTGAAGGCAACAACTAAACTGATCAAGGCAATAATGATTGGGCAGTTACTAGCAGTGAGCATAGGCAGTAAGAACAGTGACACACCAATTCTCAGAATTTTTTGAACCATGACACACCATGGCAGCAACCATAGGCAACAAGAATAGGCAGTTTTTAGAATTTTCAGCAAGTAACTAGAGCAAAGATTATCATATTCCACATATGAAACAACTACATGACACACCAATTTTCAGAAATTACCTATGCACAAATAAAGATAATAATCACACTATGATCATTTTAGAACATATGAGCATATGACATATATCTGTAGAATTGATGAAAAATAGAGTAAATATGGCAGTGAGCATTTAACAATAGTGAGGACAGCAACTAAACTGATCAAGGCAATAATGATAGGGCAGTTACTAGCAGTGAGCATAGGCAGCAAGAACCATGACACACCAATTCTCAGAATTTTCAGAACCATTACACATCATGGCAGCAAGCATAGGCAACAAGCATACGAGCAGTTTTTAGAATTTTCAGCAAGTAACTAGAGCAAGGAATATCACATTGCATATATGAAACAACTACATGACACACCAATTTTCAGAAATTATCTATGCACAAATAAAGATAATAATCATACTATGATCATTTCAGAGTATATGACATATATATGTAGAATCAATGAAAAATAGAGTAAATATGGCAGTGAGCATTTAACAACATTGAGGGTAGCAACTAAACTGATCAAGGCAATAGTGATAGGGCAGTTACTAGCATAGAGCATAGGTAGCAAGAACCATGACACACCAATTCTCAGAATTTTCAGAACCATGACACACCATGGCAACAAGCATACGAGCAGTTTTCAGAATTTTCAGCAATGAACTAGAGCATGGAAGATCACATTTCATATATGAAACAACTACATGATATCAACATCGCATATGACAGCAAGTATGAACATCGCATTTGACAGCAAGTATATGAAATCAGTTTCAAGCTAACGAATTCAAATGGACATACATACTGAGAGAGAGAGCGAGTGAGGGAGTAGGGGTGAGGCAAAGGGCGCATCTAGTGCAGAGGACAGGAACAATCACACACACAGAATGCTTTCGAGAGGGATGACACACCTAGTCATCAATGGGCAGGAGGGCGTCAGAGAGGGAGGCGCTCAGAGATGGAGGACGGGCAGCCCACGCAGCGACGTGCACGAACGAGGGCATCAGAGAGGGAGTCGATGCGCTCGAAGGCGACGCATAGGGAGGAGGGAGTCCGTGTGGTGCCGCTCGGGGACGAGGGCCCATGCAGTGGTGCTTGGGGAGGAAGAAACCCAACGCGGCCGCTCTGAGATGAGGAGGGGGCCTGCGACAGTGCTCAAGGACGGAGGAGGAGGGTGTCCACAGCGGCGGCGCTCGGGAAGGGAGGCGGAGAAGGTCAACACAGCGGCGCTCAGGCAGTGAGGTAGCCCGCGGTGGTGCTCGGGGATGGAGGAGGCGGGGTGCCCGCTGCGGTGGCGCTCAGGGATAGAGAGGGAGCACAATGGTGCTCGGGGATGGAGGCGGTGAGATCGACGTAGCGGTGCTCAGAAAGAGCCCGCAACGGCGCTTGGGGAGACAGAGAGGCCAACGCGGCGCTCGGGGAGGAAGGCGGAGAGGTCGACGTGGCGGCGCTCAGGGAGGCAGAGAGGTCGATGTGGTGGCGCTCAGGGAGGGAGAGTCCGCGGCGGCGCTCGGGGAGGGACGCGAAGACACGAGGGGGCGCAATCGAGAGAGGAGGTGGATGTGCTCGAGACTTGGGTAGCCTGATGGCGTGAGACCTTTTGCCTTTTTGACTTCCTTCACCGGCTTTCCAAAAACAACACTGATGTTTTTAACAAGGTCAAACACGACCCTACCAGTCCAACATCGAGGTTCTATGTCGTTCTCAACTTTGCCATCAAAGTGTCTAGCCATTGCACGATACCTATGTTTTGCTGGTAAAAATCAGCGGTTTCGCGTATACACTAGCTTCTGGGATGCTGGAAGGTACACATGGGATGTATCATCAACACATACGAAACATGCTGCCTTTCCTTTGACCTGCCCTGGTAGCATCCTTAGTGTCAGGGAATTACTTACCGTGCAAAAAATAATTGCTCTGAGTGTGAAGTACTCTCTTCAAAACTTATCCCATATACGGACCCCTCCAACCATAGTTTTCGCAGGTCTTTAAACAATGGTACTAAGAACACATCTATGTTGTTACTAGGTTCTTTGGGCTCAGATATAAGAGTGGTCAGCTGTAGGTATTAACGCTTATGACATAACCATGGTGGAATGTTGTACATTGCTTGTATCACTGGCCAAGTGCTATGCGGATTTCTCATTTGACCGAAAGGGTTCATCTCGTCTGTACTCAATTCAAACCGTAGGTTCCGTTCCTCATTAGAGAAGTCTCGATGATTCTCATCAAACTTTTTCCATTGTGTTCCATCTGCAGGATGCCTAAGCTTACCGTCCCCCTTGTGTGCGTGTTATGTCATCATTGCCGCATCCCTAGGGTTGGCGAACAAGCGTCTGATGCGATTGACCACGGGTAAGTACCACATGACTAAGGTAGGAACCTTACTATCATCACTGTCATCAATGATAGAACTTCTTTTCTTCTTTCTTCCCTTTTTAGTATTTATTGACGATCCTTAAATGACAAATCTGACCGTCAAATCCCTGCATAAATGATAAAGAAGGAATAACCAACATAGAGGCAGGTGTTTATTACTAACAATTTCCACTAGTGGTGGTGATTACTTATATGCAGGTGATTTATCCACGGAGTAAAGGGAAAACCAACGTAATTGGAGGAAGAAACACACTTCCGGCCAATCAGGGTACAATACACGGATTTGTGGGCCTACTACAGGGTCGAAACCGCCTCAAAAAACGACCTAACCCATGTACATGACTTGGGGGCCCACCTAATAGTGTTCCAGAGAAGAATCATGGTCATTGGGCCCCACTTATGTTCAGCCAAACAGGGCACTTCGACCGAACAAAAAGTGGGCCCAATGAGGCCCATCTTTTTGTGGCGGTTTGCCACCGCCTCTCCAATGTTGGTTCCCCCCCTTAGGGTGGGAGTTACCGCCTCTAGGAATCGCCTTTGGGCCCTATATAAGGAGGGGAGTGCTTCCACTCTCAATACAACACAAGAAGAGTTTAGAACTCCACTTCAAAAGGCTTTAGCACTGCCAAAGTGCTTAGAAAATAGGGAGAGAGTGAGGGAGAGTTCGGGGAAGCGCCAGGCTTGTCGGATATCGTCCCCATGCTTGTACCTTGACGGATGCATTCCTTTTTAAGTAAGTGTTTGTGTTTTCTCTTTGGTATTTAAGTTTCCTATTTAAGTAAGTTCTTTCCTTTATTGCTTACAAGATCATGGCTCTATTTAGTTAGAGTATCTTAGTCTTCTATAAGCGTGGTATCGAGACTAGGATAGTAATTGATAGTGTAGACGTGGTGTCTAGGCTAGAGGTTACCTTTGTTTGCCGCATGCCCCATGAGTTTTAGAGGTAGTCGGTAGGTGATGACAGCCCTATCCGGCTTTAGTAATCCTCCACGTTCAGGTACGTCGTAGAGCTATTGGCCGGAGTCGTCTGTGGATGCAGGGGTAAGCCGGTGCCCGAAGTAAGCAGTAATAGACCAAACCTACCTTACTATAGGATCCTTGACCATAGGAATCCTCTCTACCCTCTGCCTACCATATTCTTGTTGTCCTTGGACGGATTAGTTAGAAGATCAGTGCACACATGTTCCCTGTGATTCGATAACCTGGAATACTCCTACGTGAAGTGCTATATTGGTATCTGTGCGCTTGCGGATTTTTCTGTGATCATAAGAAATACCAACAAGCATTTCTAGCACCATTGTCGGGGAACTGTTGTTGTATCATCTTCGAACCTTGTTCGTCCTCGTATCTTTTCCTTTTCCTTTTCCTTTTCCTTTTATTTCTTTTCTTTTTCCACCATGGAGCAAACTTCTATCCTATCCTTTTCTACTCCAATGGGTGAGTACTTTGAGCCACCGTCATCTACGGACCCAATTCGCACATCTGGCTACGAATTCCGCCCTGGATTTATAGCCATGGTTCGGGAGCAATCCTTCTCTGGTCTGGATTTTGAAAATCCTTACCATCGTTTGCGAGAATTTGAGTATTTGTGTTCATGTTTGTTCATCGACGGCATGACACATGAAACTCTAAAGTGGAAATTGTTTCCCTTCTCCCTCACGGAGAGGGCGAAGCAATGGTATACTCATACGGTTGGGAGTGTACATGGTGATTGGGAGAAGTTGCAGGATAAATTTTGTCTTACATCCTTCTCACAATCCCGTATTGTCTCCCTTCGTATGGAAATTCTCTGCTTCTGCCAGAGTAAGAAGGAATCTATTGGAGCAGCTTGGGCTAGGATCTCTTTGCTACTGCAATCTGGCCTAGACTTGTCTATACCCGATGAAATGTTGCTTCAACACTTTTATTCGGGTTTAAACAAGGAATCTGCCGAATACCTCGTGAAAGGATCAAGTGATCGAGAGGGGGGGGGGGGGGGGGGCGGGGGGTTGAATCGGGAACTCAAACTATGTACCTATTTTGCCAACTCTTAAAACCGACCACTCAAACAACTCCTACACAATTCTAGTGGTGATCACACTAACAAGATAATGCTATGAAAGGAAACACAACCTAAGCATACTAGTGGATCACACATGAGGTACACAACTCCTATGCAAGCTAGTAATCAAAAAACATGCGGAAGCACACAACAAGCTAGCAAAGGAGCCTACTCACAAAGCTACTAGATCATCAAGAGCAAGATAAGCACACAAGCATGAGTAGCACTATACATACTAGGGTGATTGATCAAGCCAAAGCAACTCCTATACATTCTAGTGATCAAGTGAAAGCTTAGCACAACTAGCAAGTAGAGAAGCCTATTCATGTAAGTCTACAAGTAATCAACTAGAGCATGGTAAGCATACAAGCATGAATAGCACGGTATGTAAATGTGGAAAGTAATGCATCAAAATAAGGAGTAGAGTAAGAGATGGCTCATGATTTTTTTTCGAGATCTTGGAAGGATGGCACCTTCCCCTACTCCTCGTTGGACCACTCCCGCCAGAGTCCCGGTCCCTCCCGCCACCAATGTGGAGTTCTCGCCCACGAGCCCACAATCACTCCCGGAGTGAAGACATGGTCCGTGTCACTGCTGCCACCAAGACACAAGCTCGCCTCCCTCGAGAACTTGCCAGACTCCTCGAGCCGACACGGGAATTCACTGCGATGCCCCTTTCACCGGTGGGCTCAAACCGTGTACAAACATGCAGCGGCCTTCATAACCGATCATGATAGGCTCGATCATCGACACCTAACTGGTCTAGGTCTCACCATAGATCAAGAGTAACAACATAGATCATACCCTCAAGGACACCTAGCCTTAGATGTGCAAGATTACTCCTTGTTACTCTCACTAGCACTCTCAAGATATGCAATATCTCCTCCTAGTGCTCTCCTCTTTGCCTCTTGGCTCTCACCAAATGCTCCAAGCAATTCCACTGGCCAAGAGTGGTCACCAAGACCCCAGCAACGAAGTTATATAAGCTTCCAACCTCAAAATAGCCGTTGCTCCATGAGATCAGCTTTCTGGGCATACTGACCAGACAGTCCGGTCACTGCCTGACCGGACCATCCGATCATAATAGTCTTCCGCTCCAACGGCTCTACCCCTCTCCTGACTCCTACTGACCGGACCATACGGTCAGCTAACCAGACCGTCTGGTCCGTTTCTCTCTCTAGTCCAGAAACATTTCACGGCGCTGCTTCCTCTCTGCCCTATGTGGAGCCACACAGACTGGACCGTCTGGTCACTACAGCTCCGAGCACAGACAGATTCCTCGCTGCCCGCTGTAAGTCCCAGACAAATCCTCTTAGTGACCGTACAGTCCGGTCACCACTGACCCCTCTGTCCGGTCACTTCGTCCAGAAGCTGAAACTCCTCGTTCTCACTTGACTTCGTTTTCTGGCTTCTTCGAACAGCTCCTTGGCTTGTCCACTGTCACCTAGTGCCTGTGATTTTATCGATCAACCTTGCACATCACGAACTAGACATGACCTAAGAGAGATGACCTAGACCCCCTTGATAGTCCGATTTTTCCTATAGACTCAAAGCCGTAACAACTAGACAAGTGTTCCCAACACTTGCTCCATAGTTTGTCCTTAACTTTGATCCATCTCCATCAACCCCTGGACTCCATTAAGCTCACAAGCCTCCATGCTTATGGTCATTGTCATCCATCGCCAAGGCCACCGTCAACAATCATTATTGAGTAAAAAAGGTTTCCTACACGAACAACACTCGTGTATACATTAGTCACATTTTATGTTTGTCATTCATTACCAAAACATTCATACCTTGGGGTGACCTCAATGGTCATGATCCTTACACCTCGACATCGCCGCTGGAAGATCGTTCATCCACAAGACTGCAATAGAAGGAAGAGCAATCCTAGACCGGATCTTAGAAAACTTATTCTTCTTAGCCGACCTTAGTGAACCCCTCTCGAAGGAAGCTATGTTGAGCCGCACGGACCCCTCAATAGCCAAATC
The DNA here is from genome assembly GCA_030378355.1 of Eleusine indica. Classification (NCBI taxonomy): domain Eukaryota; kingdom Viridiplantae; phylum Streptophyta; class Magnoliopsida; order Poales; family Poaceae; genus Eleusine; species Eleusine indica. The sequence continues at coordinate 37,769,437 of CM059500.1, forward strand.
CGAGCCCATACCTTGCCTATCCCCAGATTTGACTTTTGAGTCGTCCCTCGAACCTCGAACACTGGAGGAAGAAGAAATTCAACCTCCAGAGTTCTCTTTTGAATTCGAGGAAGGTCTTTTTCTAGACTTTGGGAACATCTTGAATTATTGTTCCAAAAAGAACCCACCAGTTCCCGTCTATCCTCCTCATCCTCGAGAGGATGGAAATCCAACCCACGAGGGTCCCTCAACAGCTAAATTCGAACCCTTAGCTCTCCCATCTCTAGATTTTGCTGTTGATACCTCTCGGAAGGAAGAAGAAATTCTACCTTCTGGTTTGCCAGTTGAATTCGAGGAAAGCTTAATTGATGATCATGGAAAAACCTTGAAATACATCTGACAAAAGAAGCCTGCGGTATCTGCTTTGCCTCCTGGTCCTTTCCAAGAAGAAATTCCAAAGAAGGCCAAGAAGAAGCAGTGGTTGAAGGAAGAAAAATGCTATTTCAAAGCTATCCAAATTCATTCACCTTCCACAACCATTCGTTGTTATATACGGGGAAATGTCGTAGTGGCCCTTTATGATCCCACCGTAGGAATTAATATCATACCCGTATACATAACTTTATAGCTTGTGGATGATATACCCCTAGAGCCGATTGAGTTAATCTACAAGGACGCTTTGGGAGTAACCTTTCCATGTTGGGGGATTGCAAGGGCTATACCAATCGAGATAGGCAAAGTTTAGATTTAGTTTATTTTCCCTTTTTATTTCCTTTCAATTCAATCTTATAGTACGCCTAAAAAAGAAAAATATCATAAATAAAGTTGTGACTCTATCGGGCCCATAAAGCCGGTAGAGTTAATTTTTGTTTTTAACCCTTTTTGTTCTTGTTTTAATTTTTGTTTTTGTTTTTCTTGTAATAAAGCAGCCAGGTACAAGATCAAGTGTGGGGGAGCCCTTCAAGATTTTCAACACACAAACAATACAAGACCTCCCACTGACACGTTGCACATCAACGCCTAAGGCAACACGAGAAAGCGCGATGCAATCAGGCTCCAAGGAAGGTCGACCAACCTACAGTGGCAGTCGATTTAGCCATGGTTCCTCTTGGCGTATACCTCTTCAATACGTGACGGTTTGCACACTCTATCCTATACTCCTAATTTCTAAGTTAAATCAAACTTATCCTAAATCAATCAATAAATTTAACTTATAAACTAAAAGCAATTCTTGTGAAGCCTCATCATCGTGCTTCTCTTTGATTGACTTGCATGCTCCTTATTCCTAGTTCATTACTTGCTGTTTGTGAACTACATCTTTAGAAAAGCATGTTACCTAAGTAGTTGACTTATGACATATGGTGTGATGAAAGAAATCTTGCTCTTATGCTTGTAGTGCTTGGGAATTTTCTTCGAAAAAAAAATGAATGGCCCTCTCCTCAATGATGTGAATTTCCTACCGAAGCCATATGATAACTTTATTGAAAACCTTATCCATATGCTGCTTGTTGCTTCATTGAACTTTGTCAAATTGTTGTGACCCTAGTGAGATGCTTGTTTATGTTTTGTTGATCAATATCATGTGCACATTCCCTTCATACGCTAATCTTACATTAGAAGGTAGCATTTTCATGTCCATCATCCAATCCATCCACCAAAAAAAATACTCCATAATTATCTTGTCATGACTCTCTCTCTCGATTATTTCCATAGAAGGCATGGCTATTAAAAAAATACTTGCTCTAATCTTTGAGCAGGATGAAAAAAAAAGAAAAGAAAAGAAAAGAAATAGCCATGCCCAATATCATTTCAAAGAAAGAGAGAGTCTACACATAAAGGAGTATTCATCCACCTCCATCATCCATATGCTAATTCTTCTACACCAGAAGATAGCATCGTCCATATTCATCCATCCACAAAATAAAGTGCTCCACCATGCTTTAAAAACTCCCTCTCAATTATGCTTGCAGAAAGAGACATGGGCTGTCAAGTATTAAAAAAAGAGAGAAAGAAAGATAGCCCATGTTCTCAAATATAAGAGAGGGAGGATTTCAAAAGGAGCATCCATCATTCGCCTTTCCATACATCCCATCCATTCATGTGCACATGCTTGATCATAATTCATGTTTTTTTTCTCTATGGTTCTAGTTTTTGACTTAGTAATATATGAGACAGAAGTATGCCTTCTTCATTCTCCTACCCTGAGCTCCACATAAGCCATATTTAGAGGTAGGATAAAAAGAGGTAAAGTCAGATGCCTTGGTGAGGAACCACACACATATTGAGTGATCTGGGAGAATCACTTGAGGAGAAAGGCCATGATTTCTTTTTTTTTTCTGAAAAACTTTCAAAGCCCAAGTTACTCAACAAAAGGAGTAAAGATGACTAGAGTCAACATCGTTCCATTCTTCAACCACCCAAGGAGATGTGATAGACACTTCAAAGTTCATGGGTGCAGGTATGATTTGGAATAATTTTCATGCTAGTCTTGTTTCGAAGGAAGTTATGATCCACCTTAGTCTCTAATCCTTTACTCGAGGACAAGCAAAGGCTAAGTGTGGGGGTATTGTTGACGGTCCTTAAATGACAAATCCGACCATCAAATCCCTGCATCAATGATAAAGAAGGAAGAACCAACATAGAGGTAGCTGTTTATTACTAACAATTTCCACTAGTATTGGTGATTATTTGTATGTAGGTGATTTATCCATGGAGTAAAGGGAAAACTACAGGGCGCAGTACACAGATTTGTGGGCCCACTACAGGGTCTAAACCGCCTCAAGAACTGACCTAGCCCATGTACATGACTTGGGGGCCCATGTAACAGTGTTCCAGAGAAGAATTAGGGTCATTGGGCCCCACTTATGTTCGGCCAAACAGGACACTTCAGCTGAACAAAAAGTGGGTCCAATGAGACCCATCTTTTTGTGGCGATTTGCCACCGCCTTTCCAACGTCGGTCCTGCCCCCCCCCCCTTAGGGCGGGAGTTACCGCCTCTAGGAACCGCCTTTGGGCTCTATATAAAGAGGGGAGTGCCTTCACTCTCAACACAACACAAGAAGAGATTAGAGCTCCACTTCAAAAGGCTTTAGCATTGCCAAAGTGCTTAGAAAATAGGGAGAGGGTGAGGGAGAGTTTGGAGAAGCGCCGGATTTGTCGGTGATCTTCCCCACGCTTGTACCTCGGCGAATGCTTTCCTTTTCAAGTAAGTGTTCGTGTTTTCTCTTTGTTATTTTAGTTTCCTATTTAAGTAAGTTTTTTCCTTTATTGGTTACGGGATCATCGCTCTATTTAGTTAGAGTATCTTAATCTTCTATAAGCGTGGTACCGAGACTAGGATAGTGTAGACGTGGTGTCTAGGCTAGAGGTTACCTTTGTTTGTCGCGCGCCCCATGGTTTATATAGGTAGTTGGTAGGTGGTGACAGCCCTATCTGGCCTTAGTAATCCTCCATGTTCGGGTATGTTATAGAGCTGTTGGCCGGAGTCGCCTGTGGATGCAGGGGTAAGCTGGTGCCCGAAGTAAGCAGTAATAGACCGAACCTACCTTACTATAGAATCCTTGACCATAGGGATTCTCTCTACCCTCTGCCTACCATATTCTTGTTATCCTTGGACTGATTAGTTAGAAGATTGATGCACACACGTTCCCTGTGATTCGATAACCTAGAATACTCCTAGGTGAAGTGCTACATCGGTATCCGTGCGCTTACGGATTTTTCTGTGATCATAAGAAATACCAACAGTATTCTTCACGCCACCATCGGCATCACAATTGTTGTTCCTCTTGTAATAATTGCGTTTGCACATTGGGCATCTCACAGCGTCCTGATGCTGCTTTCCATACAATATGCAATGATTTGGACACGCGTGAATTTTTTGCACGCCCAACAAAAGTAGTAAGATCAACTTCTTAGTAAGGTATGTTATCCTTGGCAACAAGTTAGGCTTCGGCAGTGCATCAGAAATAAGTTCCAACAAATCTGTGAAACTAGCGTCCGACCAACCATGCATGGCCTTCAGCTTCACCAGCTCAAGTACGGTAAGCAACATGGTGAACTCTTTACCACATCCATTAGATTCCTCATATAATGCATCCTTTGATGCCTTCTCTATTCTATAAAAATTATCAAGCCCTTTAATTATACCAGCATTGATCAACACATGTGGCTCAATGTGACATATAACTCTTCAACATCAAAATCAGTTTCACCAGGCGACTCCGTCGCATCCACACTAGGTGAATTGACAGCCTCGATTTCAACTTCAATAGGCTCATCAAATTCCATATCGACCACACTGCTCTCACCATGTTTTGTGCATCTCGTGTAATGTGAACAAGGGTTCCCGATCTTCCGATAGGTTCTGATAATCTTGATTAAGGCGGAGGCGATACACAAATCGATCCGGCTTCCGAACGACACGTTCTGAACCCCGCAATCGCAGCACAACGTCTCCTCTGGTTATCAACCGTTCAAGAACGATTGACCTCGCCGAGAAGGCTTATCCTTGCCTGCAAATCAAGAACACAAGCAAGAACAAAGAAGAATGCAACCAAATTTGCAAGTATACGATGAATTTCACATGTTGGGGTCTTACAAACCGATCAAACGGCAAAACTGTTCTCAACAGAATAATCTAAGCAAATGAAGAGGCGGTGGCTGTATATGAGGACCCTAGGGTCGTGTAAGAACCCCTGGACGCAGCCCTAAGTGGACTCAACTTGATACATGGTCCAAAGACCGATTACAGTGTCGCAGCACCAGGACAGATTCTGGAATTCAAATTGTTTCAGCGATTGCCGATGGCTCGGGACGAATTTTGATATGGGACTAGCTGGGTTCGAAAGGGCTTTTCGTTATCTTTCCACGCATATATAGAACGTCCAAATCCGAGTCCGTATGCGTCCTGGACATCCATTTTAGTGCAGACTGGTCCTGGGCTTCGAGACAGACTCGAAGTCGGTTTTGATTGGGCCTCCACCTTGGCTTGGACGTCCTTGCTGGCCCATCACCTCTCCAATCACCTCCCCAGCTATCTCATCATCATCTCCATGGTTTCTAACAACAATTAATTCATTAGGTAGCAATCTATTCTCAAAATCACATAAAGGAATCATTAGGAACAAGCTCACCCGTAAATTCAGTTGTCGCGCATGAACTTGCATTTTGGTTGGCGGAATGCTGGGTGTATCCATAAGGGTGATGTCCTCATCATTCTCCCCCTTTTGAATTAGAGTCGTCCTCGACTCGAGCTCATCTCTTTCTCCCATGTATAGTCTCAAATCTGAAATATTAATTGTGGAAGTATTCCCAAACTTGGGATGCAACTCATATTTATATGCATTATGAAATTTGTCATCACAATGAGAATCTACAGTAGAAGGCATTCCGTGCAAATTAATAATCTCTTTGAAAACTTGGTCAGCAATATGAGCATCATTCTCACTCTTATCACAAGGTAGACAATGTGTGATCTTAGAAATACTAGAAAAAGATGACATGACATGGTAGTTGATATTAAAGTTTTTTAGTTGGTCATTTAGTTGCAAACCAAGAGGATGCTTTATATTTGAACAAACATAAACTCTATGTACCATAAATACACCTCTATGATCATACTTGCCAATAGCATAAAAAATGTTTCTTATCAATAAAGGCAACTTAGTTTGAGAAAACATTTGCTTCTCTAAAGTACTTAGATTACAAAGAATATCAAATTTAATATAACCTAAAGTATTTAGAGAAGAAAACAATTTTTGCTCATCCTTTTGACATGTAACTGAAATCAAACGTTTAATTTCAGCACTAGTGGGTGAATCATAAGCAAAAGCATCAAGCTCATTCATTTGTTGTGGCAAAGGTATAAATGAAGCATTGACACACAACTCCTCTTTATCACACGGACCACTAGGTAAATCAATTTGTGACAAAGGAACATGATCATAAGGTTCCGATATAGCAAGACTATTGGCACAATCCATCATATCAAGAAAGCTCTTACCTGAAGCAACAACCTGTTCTTTATCGTTCCCACTATCATCTTCTTTGTGTATATGCTGAAAAATACTAGTTGTAACAAGAGGCAAACAAATATGTTCATCCTCTAGCAATTCAGATTTTGATGAAAGTGTTGCGACATTTGAAACAGCCCATTCTATCCTAAACGGTTCATTCTTTCTTCTCTCAAATCGTTGTTGATCCTCTTCTAAAATTTTAGTTGTGGTCATTGGTGTAAGAGTAACCCTTCTACCATTGTATTTAAATGAGTAGCTATTAGTAATGGTATTGTGCAAAACATTATTTGTACAAATCCAAGGTTTACCCAATAACAAATGACATGCTTGCATCGGTACTATATCAAATTCTGCACTATCCTTATAAGAACCAATAAAAAATTCAATGCGTGCAGTTTTATCTACCTTCATCTTACCACAAAAATTTACCTATTGGATGTAGTATGGACATGGGTGTGGCTGTGTGGTCAAGCCGAGCTTCTCGACCAATTCCAAGCTTGCGATGTTGTGGCTACTCTCTCTATCAATGATGACACGACAACGTCGATCCTTCACAATAAAGTGAGTCTGAAACAAGTTGTTCATTTAATTTTGCTCTACCTTCTCCATTTGAGAACTAAGCACTCGTTGTGCTACAACACTTGTATCAACCTCATTTGACACCATCGACTCATCACCATCAGTGTTGTAACCTGTCATTGTTAATAGAAAACAAGAAAACACACAAGAGTATATTTTCCTATCACTACTGTTTGATTACGGTGGAAACTCTCAACAAGCAAATGGCAGCACCTAACTGAGTTTTTACAAGATTCTTAATAGCAAAATAGAGGATACCTTGGAGAGTGTGATCCGACGATTGCGAGGGTCTAAAGTTCAGTGCCTATTCAGAAGGATATATGTGGAGCTAGGTAGGCAATTTATAGTAGCAAGGATTAGCAAAATTTCAATTCAGAAATTGCAAAACTGAATAATAGTTCCAAGCTAGTTTATGTCACTGGCCTAAACTTGTCTCGGACCTAGTTCAAGCAAGCAAGCAAATGGCTCAACAAAGGACACAAAGGCTGCAAGCAATTCTGAATTTTTTTCTCTTCTCCTTTTGTTTTTTTTCTTTTGTTATAGGTGCGGCTTTTTCTTCTTTTTTTTTCAGCATCTTGTTGCCTTTTACTTCTTTCATGATTTTTTTTGACATAGAACTGCAGCAAGAGTTGCGAACTTTATAGCACAAAGAAAAAACCTAAACTTTCTTTTTTGCACTCTTTATGTAAGGAATAGATGTACATGTAGAACTGAACCGACAATTCTCATATGCAACAACGTGCAGCAATCTCTTGACTCAAGGAACAACGTGCAACAGAAAACACTCTAAGTTTCTTTTGCACACAAAAAATAGAAGGCTAGATGTTAAATAAATATTTAGTGCAAATAATTCCAGCAGTACTATTCTCTCAATGTGTGCAATAATCTGATTTTTTTTCTTGATTGTCTATGAACAAGGATACACACGACTCAAACAAGACCAAACAACAAGTACTAGACCAACAACACAATGACCTTGTAGGGACTAAAATTCAGAGAAGCAAACTAAACTAAAAATTGCAAGGCACAAGGAGGGTGTAGGACAGCGGAAGCACGACGAACAAATATTTTTGTAGGGCAATTTTCTGGACTCTAGGATTGAACAAAATAAAAGGGATAAGGGCGAACCTAACGGTGTACCTAAAGCTCTGATTACCACTTGATGTGAACAAGGGTTTCCGATCTTCTGATAGGTTCTGATAATCTTGATTAAGGCGGAGGCGATACACAAATCGATCCGGCTTTCGAACGACACGTTCTGAATCCCGCAATCGCAGCACAACGTCTCCTCTGGTTATCAACTGTTCAAGAACGATTGACCTCGCCGAGAAGGCTTATCCTTGCCTGCAAATCAAGAACACAAGCAAGAACAAAGAAGAATCCAACCAAATTTGCAAGTATACGATGAATTTCACATGTTGGGGTCTCACAAACCGATCAAACGGCAAAACTGTTCTCAACAGAATAATCTAAGCAAAACTCAAACCCTAATGAAGAGGTGTCGGCTGTATATGAGGACCCTAGGGTCGTGCAAGACCCCCTGGACGCAGTACTAAGTGGGCTCAACTCGATACATGGCCCAAAGACCGATTACGGTGTCACAGCACGAGGACAGATTCTGAAAGTCAAATTGTTTCGGCGATTGCCGACGGCTCGGGACGAATTTTGATATGGGACCAGTTGGGTTAGAAAGGTCTTTTCGTTATCTTTCCAGGCATATATAGAACGTCCAAATCCGAGTCCGTATGTGTTCTGGGCATCTATTTTAGTGCAGACTGATCCTGGGCTCCGAGACAGACTCGAAGTCGGTTTTGATTGGGCCTCCACCTTGGCTTGGACGTCCTTGCTGGCCCATCACGTCTCCAATCACCTCTCCAGCTATCTCATCATCATCTCCATGGTTTCTAACAATAATTAATTCATTAGGTAGCAATCTATTCTCAAAATCACATAAAGGAATCATTAGGAACAAGCTCACCCGTAAATTCAGTTGTCGCGCATGAACTTGCATTTTGGTTGGCTGAGTGCTGGGTGTATCCATAAGGGTGATGTTCTCATCATCGTGTACCCCTCAACAAAACCCCTCCGCACCAAGTGTGAGTTGATTACTTCTATATCATTCCACAGCTTCTGATTCTTGCAATCAAAACACGGACAATATATATCAGTCGTCCCTTCATGTTGTGCATGTTGTGCAGCCCCTTCGATAAATTTAGAGACTTCTCGTAAAAATATTGGACCCGGTCTTGGTGCCTCGTACATCCAAGATCTATCCATCACGAACGACCTTGAACGAGAACCAAAAAAAATATTTTGAATTAATTAATTAATTATATGTAACAAAAAAATTAAACTTTCTATATATATATATATATTGAATAATAAATTACATAAAGTGAGAAATATTATGTATGGTAAAATGAAACAAACATCAAATTATTCTATATATTATTTAACTTTTATCGAGAATTAATAAAAATGAATATCCCTCTTGTCCTAACACTTTCTCTCTCTTCTAGTAACTAAACTAGATTTAGACTCCCATTGACATAAAAGAGCCTAGATATAGTATTTTTTTGTGTAGTGATGAAAATAGATGATGTATGTCTTTATAAACTTCAACTGTAACCCAATAGAACCATACAAATCGAACGGATTTCGCTAAAATTTGATGAAAACCTAACAAACTAGAAATGCAAAAATCAACTTGATTTGAAAATAAAGCATAAAAGAATGTATGGATGAGTTTTGCTTACCTCAGAGAGCAAATTTATGTAAAAAAACGAACTCAAAACCTCCCTTCTTGATTTTCGTGATTTGCCCAAATTTTTGGGCCGTCACTGTTCGAGTGAAACAGGGGAGCTGTCAGAACGCGCTTATATAGGTCGGGCACTTGATAGTAGCGGTTGGCAATGAAAACCGCCGCTATTATGCCCTCTATAGCGGTAGTAGAAATTGTAAACCGCCGCTATAAGCATAGGCTATTTATAGCGGCAGTTGACAATATCAGCCGTCGCTATAATAGGATCTTTAGTGGTGGCTCGAACCGTAGTAGTCCCCTTAGATACTGTAGCGGCGGCCTACTTTGAACCGCGCCACTGCGGTCTTTGGGCTAGCGCCGCTAAAGGCCCGTTTTATGGTAGTAAGAGAAGACACCGCAAGTTCTCTACGAGGACGACAGCAGGTGCTGCTCGTCTACACCATCGCAGTTGCTGATCAGCGGCCTTGGCAACATCTGGTACGATTAACTAGCAGGTGGAAGCAGCAGCAAGGACGGTGGTCGCGGGGGTATTGCTGCCACGGTACCGGCGTTGTAGACGAAGTAGTCAATCGTGTCCTCATCGCGATAGTTTTCCTTGCGCATAGCGACCTTGATGAGCACGGTGTCGCCGTGGGCAGCGATAACATAACGATACTTAATCGGGTCCATAACATATCGATTGTTAATCGGGTCGTTGACGCGATCTGGATACGACGAGAGGCAAACTTGCGAGGCCGATGGCGGCGCCGCGAGACGGAGGGCGACACGGATGGGGAGGCCTGTACTGGTGTGGGAGGCCACCAGTGTCAGTGTGGTTTGGTCGACAGTGGAGTCCTCGATCTTGTGCTCGCAGGGGTTTTCGAGCATCACCCATGATGGGTAGGACAGCGAGGAATCAGATGGAGTTTGCTTCTCGTGAGTTTCCATATGACCTCCTTCCGCTGCAGGAAGTTGGATGGAAACGTTTCTGTTGTGATCTGGATATTTCTTTCTGATTAGGAAACGCTGCCTCTTTTCTGTAATGAAGCGAAAACTCTTATATGGCAAGGAATAAGTGTCACCATTATAACTCTCAATTTTGTTGAGGTTTGTACATAAGGATTCATCTCTATGCGTGAGATTGTCATTGGTGTTGATTTAGTTAATCCAGCTAATATCAGTTTTTGTCTCATTCTAAAATATTAACTATTCAAAAGTTAATTTATAGATTATAAAAATTAGGATCCAAACATTCTCATCAAGTTTTTATTTACAAACCAGCTTTTACAAACTAAAAATAAAAATCGGTTTTAAGAAACTACTGCGGATCCAAACAAGGCCTTAATTCCTTTCTTGAAGCCTCAAGTTAACCTGTTGGTACTCCATTCAGATTAAATAAAATGGTCTGAATAATTGTGCTGGCCGTTCGCGGTTGCGCTGCAAAGGAATGAACCTAGATAGATCATGTGATGGAACTCCAAAACATGGAACGGAAGCTCAATATATGTTTAGAAACTAATTTAGTTGACAATAGGATCAATCTTAAGCGTACGTGTACTGTAAGGCTGCCGTACCATTTAAGAACTATATTAACAGAAAACTATATTTGAAAATATTATAGCAGATGGATCAAGCTTCACGAGCCTTAATCTCCATGAGCAACCAATCTTTCTCGGGAGCTCTAAAAGGGATTTGAACCGCCGGTCGTCGTCATCGTAGAGAATATCAAATGCCTTGAGCATATCGTCGCTGGCGAATCCATAGCAGCGTATCTCTGTAAATGCCGACACGAACGCTGATACCTGCATATGATCAGGCTCAAGGGTTGTATTGCAAGAAGGTCGCGCCTGGTTTCCATCATTGTTATTGGTTCGCTTCTCGTCGACCGGTACCGCAATGCCCACTTTGCTTTTGCTTGCTGACAGTGCATCATCGTCGTTACTACAATTTGGACAAGGATTCAGGTAGAAGGAGACTCTACACGGAATTACAGTTTTCTCAGTAATACAATACCATCATGATCGTCCTTCGGAGAAGGGAGATACCGATTGCAGTGTCTTGCTGCTGGTGTCCACCGTGACGAGCCACTCCGTCTGGTCCCAATCGTCCACGTGATAATCCTCACTAATGCAACTGATGGCACGGGGGTCGTCCAAAGGTCACGACCGGGAAGTCCATCTGGACATAGGGCCGGGGAGGTCATCGTGGGCATCGAGGTCCCACAGCTCGGTGGAATCGGCAATGGCGTCCATCACCCACCTCATACTGTGAATCCTCAGATTCCATGTTTCGATGGTGTAGGCAATATTCTGAGAAAGGTCGCATTCGGAGGCACCCGCGCCGCCGTAGCAGCAACGCGGGAAGATGTCGACGAACTTCACCCTGTTGCCGCCACCGGGTGATGCAGACGTTCCGGTACGACTTCCTGCCGAAATAGGTGTCCCTGAGAAACGGCACGTACCACAGGCCTCGATCAGGTCTTCCTTCAACACGTTACACAAGAGGACGCCATTGACTAGGTCGACCCAGCAAAGCAGCTGGTCCGTCCCCGACGGCGATGACTTTGTCGGTCCTCCATGAGGACGGCAAGCTCCCGTGTTTGCACAAGGGCCGTTTGGTGCTCCAGCTTCCATTGCGGAGCACGAAGATCTCAGCTATTTTTGGCTTATTTCCCCCATTGTCGGCCACAACCTTGAGCTCTGCCACTACGAACTCGTCCTCGCCGCTGCGACGCAGGAGACCGGTCGCTTGACTGTCAAGCAGGCGGTGCAGGATGAGTTGGGAGCACATCATCTTCCTTGTTTCTTCCTTGGGGAGTGGGTAAGCCGGGAGCACAGACAAGGAGAGCGGCCGTGGAGGATCGGCAGCGGCGGCACCGGCGTTGTAGATCCAAGTGATCGCTTGTCCATCGACGTGACGTCAGAGCGCGCTCCACGGCCTCGACTTGGGTGGCGCCGTGGGCAATCGCCGGAAGCTCGTCATTCCCGTCGCGACATCGCTGCTGCTGACGGCGGCGGCCGAGAGCAGAGGACCATGACCGGAGCTATGGGAAGCTTACAAAGAGTATGAACGGTGACAGCGTCGTCGTCCGAGAGCTTACTCGAAGAACCGTCTCGGCGCCTCATGCCCTCAGTATTGACGTCGTCGTCCACGAGCTCACGGCAGATCTCATGGCGCGTGCCCAATGTCAGCAAAGGGGGTGGTCGGTATTCGGAATACCGACCGGGTGGTCGTTATTTCGTTCCCCGACCACCCCTGGGTCGTTTATCAACGTCAGATCAGATACGTGCTGTGTGGATTCGGCATTAGAACGGTTTGACTCGGTCGTCTCCGTCTCCCTCCCGTCTCCAAGGCACGCGCGACGTTGCGAGTGCGAGCACGGAGCTCAACGGAGACCGCCGCCGTCGCGAGCTCGAAGGGCGCGCCGTTGTAGCCAACGTCGCTGACCTCGAAGCTGTCCGCCGTTGAACTAAGCTAGCTCCTCGCCGGCCGATGGTGGCCCACGTCTTCTCGGCCGGCATCGTCTCCCGCGGGTTCAGATCGACGCAGCGCCCCTGTTCTCTGGAGGAAGCGCGTCCGTGGTGTGGTGGGAACGCAGATGGCAGGCGCTGCGTTCCGGTTCAGGCGATCCAGTCTTCACACCCACGCGTCCGTGTATTTGTTGTAGCCTTCCTTGAAAACGATCTGGAATAGCACGGAGTCTCCATACCACGCGTCAGGTTTTTGCGTCGCTCTTGCTTCCATGGCTGCCACAATTACGTCAGGAAGATCGATAGTTTGCTGTGGACTCCAGCGATTTGTTTTTTTTTTCCTTTCCTCTCGGTATGAAGGGTCTACACGGCTGGGTCTATATAGGGCCTCAACATAGGCGCGAAGCCTCAAGTTCCTTGTTTGTGTTCTTGATGTGCACTTTTTTTTTCTTTTGAAGAAACAGAATTGGAATGGGTAGTACTTTATTTTGAAGGAAACTTCGGCACCTTTATTGGAGATGCCTGAATTCTATTGCTTAAAGTAGACAAAGATTTACAAATGCAAGGATTGCAAATCTTTGTGCCACGAAGGGAAGAGGTGGGCGGGCATCAATCCGATCCTGTCCGACCAGGAGGTGCAATCGCCGACAATGAATCAATGCAAGTTCCTTGTCCACAATCTCAGTGTGTACTTGTTCTGTGACCCATGGCGTTCTTGTAATAATGCAACTAAATTAATGAAGCTATTATAAATTCAGTGATATGGATGCTCATGTTACTTATCAACGCGCATGCACCGGGAAGCTGTATGAAACATTTCATGTTAATACTGTGACATAACAGAGCAACAAATTTTAGCTTTCTGACGTGTGCGCTCCAACGATCTATGTTTTTTTTTCATTCCCACTGATATAGCATATGTACATTACTTACTCTTAGTTGATAAAAACAACTATTCATAACAACAACACACATAATTGAAATGGTAGTTGCGTACGTTGCATGTCGGATCAGAAAACATATATTGATCATGCACAGCAAGTTAAAGTGTGCAGTCACTGGCGGACCTCCCATTATTCAATGGCTTCAGTTGAATGCCCAAAACTTTGTCAAAATAAGTAGTTTATGTATATTTCTTTGACAAGTATTCATATATGTAGAGCAATTAGGATCCAAATACAACATATTTGAGTCGTAAACTTCGAAAATGAAGACAAAAATACATAATTCTCTTCTTTTTTTGAAAAAAAAATCTCAAGTGTTGAATTTTTTCACTACAATTTTTTGCTAGTTTGGATGCTTGAATGCTCAGCTCTTAAACTCTGGGTCCGCCACTGTGTGCAGTAGTTTAAAACGACAACCCTCACATGTAGAACTTATAGCTTCAATAAACTAAGAAATAATATAGTTCAATGGGCAAATCATAACCGATAAATCATTCATATTATATATTGCGTGCTCCACATGCATGTACAAAGAACAGACGGCTCAAGCTTCGCTAGCCTTAATCTCCATCAACAGCCAACCCTTCCTCAAACTCGTTGGGAGCTCCAAAATAGACTTGAAACGGCGACCGTTGTCGTGGCTAAGAATACTGATCGCTTTTACCACATCAGCATGAGCCAAACCATAGCTGAGTATCTCCTGCAATGCTGCCAAGACCTCCGATGCTTGCATAGCAGGCGGATCAACAGGAATCGTGCAGGATCCATCATGGGCATCTCTCGTACTTCCATCCTTGTTTGCTTGCACCTCTGTTACCGGTGGCGGTACCACGTCTAAACGGCTTTTAGTGGTTGATGATGAGCCATTGCTACTACTAACACTAGTGTAAGGATTAAAGTAGTCCGAGAATCTACTAGGCAATATCGTCCTTTGGGTGCAACGGTGCCCATAGCCTCCGTTGCGACTACGACACGTCCAGATTATCGCCTTTCTTCTCATGTCGAGCATGATGAGCCATTCCTGGCACTTACCTTCATTAACAAAGTAGCGCTCGCACACCATGAAGCAAATGATATGGGGGTCATCCATGCTCGTGACGGGCAGTGGCGGACCCAGCTTTTAGCCGAAGAGTATGCCGCAAAAAAAATTTGATACATAATTTAGTTGAATCAATATATAATACAGCAATAAAATATAAGTTTACTAATGAAGTCGGTAATTAAGATTCAAAATACGCACAAAAGAAACTTACACACCTACAATTTAAATCTTCTTATCCGGACTACGGTTTCTAGAAGCCATAAAAGTCTCAATTATATTCTCTTCATCCACTTCAAAGAAAATGTCTTGTTCAATGAAAGTGACTAGACAATCATCTAAAAGACTATCACCCATCTTATTTCTCAACTTGCTTTTGATGAAATTCATTTGTAGAAAACACTCTTTTGACACTTGCCGTCGCCACCGGTAGAACCAACACCAATTTGAGAAGCAAGTAAACTAAATCATAAGCTATATGCATTTTGGTCTCAACAAGCTTAACTGAGAGGTCAACAATACTTTTTATGCCACTGAATCTAGCATCTTGTCTTATAACATGAATATAACCATCAAGTTGCATTTCAAGTTTTAGCAAATCAGAGTCGAAGATGTCATTAGGATAGAACTCGGCAAGCCTACATACCTTCTTAGCATCAAAAGAAGCATATGAGTTGGTAGGATCAAAGGCTGACATACAAGATAGCAGCTCCATGTTGACCTCATCAAACCGATTATCAAGCTCTTGGCTAATTTTGATCAATTACCCCAATATAAACTTTTCTTCTGAAATGATCATCATTTGTTTGGTTCCGAGCACACCTTGCTGATTTTCCATAAGGCACATAATTATCCTCCATAACAGGAACTTGGACACCATATTTGTTACAAAACAAGGTGACCCTTTGAAGGAATTGACTCCAACCATCAGACCTCAATTGTTGCATTCTACTCTTTGCCATTTTAACAAGAGAGATTGCATTAAGAATATCTTGCTCCCTTCTTTGTAAACACTCGGATAACTCATTTGTGTATCCAAGAATAAGAAACATTAAGTGTGCAACCACAACAAACTCAAAGGACTCAAATGCTCCAAGCACATAATGTATTTTTGTCCAATCAGCCTTATGTATAGGATCATCTCCAAGAGTGATGAGTACATCATGAATTGAAGGATACATAGCAATGATGTTGCATATAGTTTTGTAATGGGAGCCCCATCGAGTCTCACAAGGACTAGGCAATCCCATCTCTTGATTTAATCCACTCCCAGTTTCAAGTTCACCACAATCAAGTGCATGAGCAATTTGCTCAAGTCTAGCATTTTGAAGCATTCTATGACGCTTACAAGAAACTCCAACAATACTGAACAAGAGAGATACTTGATCAAAAAACCCCTTACAATCAGTATTGCCCTTTGCCAGCAACAAGTACTAGTTGGAGTTGATGTGCAACACAATGGATATAGTAAGCAGAAGGTGACTCTTTCATTATCAATGATTTCAGCCCTTTAATTTCACCTTTCATATTGCTAGCCCCATCATAACCTTGACCACGAACATGACTCAAAGTCAAACCTTGACTGACAAGTAAAGACTCAATTGCTTCCTTAAGTGATAAAGAGGTGGTATCATCTACATGAACAACTCCAATAAAATGCTCACATGGCCTTCCCAATTTATCAACATAACGCAAACAAAGGGCTAGTTGTTCTCTATGTGATATATCACTAGACTCATCAGCTAATATTGCATAGGGCTCCTCACCAAGTTCTTCAATTATTTTCTTTCTAGTTTCTATGGCACAACATTGAATAATTTGCTTTTGTATCTTTGGGCTGGTTAAGGTGCAATTACCTGGAGCATTGTGAAGAACATACTTATGCACTTCTTCACTATTTGATGCAAGAAAATCCAATAGCTGAAGAAAGTTTCCTCTGTTGCTGGAATCCTCACTTTCATCATGTCCACGAAATGCTAATCCTTGATGCAAAAGGAATGTGATACATCGAAGTATATAAGTCAACCTGATCTTATAAAACCGACGATCCTCATCACTCCACTTCTCAATTTTATCATCAATTGCGGCATCAGGATTCATAAAGCCAATGCATTCCTCTTGAGCTGCCTTATGTGCAAAAGAATTCATATGTCTCAGGAGTGCTTTACATCCTATATTCCAATTTCTCCAACCTTGAACTGTAAATGCATCTGCCCCTTTGCCCCCTTTTTTCTCTTTGAACAAGTAGCAAACAAAGCAAAATATAGCATCCTTCTTAACACTATATTCAGTCCAACTATAGTTGTATAGCCATAAAGGAGAGCATGAACGATCTCTAGTTCCAATTTTTCTCTTTAGAAATTCATGTCCAATAGGTTTCAGTGGCTTAAAAAGAATATATGCTCTTCTAATTGCATCTTGATCATTGACATTATAACTTGCAATGGGCAACCTTTCACCTGGATCATGTGGAAGACGGTTGATATCATAAACCGGCTGTGGCGGCGGCGGTGCTGATGGTTGCGGTGGTGGCAGTACACATTCAACTTCTTCTATAATCAAAGAAGACGACACATGACTAGGATTCACAATGTCTGAAATTATTGTCTCTTTCTCTTGACTGTCCCCATCTCCCACAGTTGCAGCTTGAGCCGGAGAAGGAGATGCAGATGGTGCGATAGCAAGCTTCTTTGCTACATGTTTTCGGAAAAGTGAAGCAATGTCCCCATCCCTCTTCATAGTTCAACAATTCTGCAGCTAAATTTTCAAATGAATCTCCAATCAGCAGTGCGACACACCAATTCCCCAATTAAATTTACCACAATACAATAATTGGACACCTCAATTACACTAGGATTTGAAAATTGCAATTTTCAATACCTCTCTAGCAGTCTGGCTACAGAGCACGGAGGCGTTGACGCTGGGCCAGAGGCGATGTCGCGCTTGCCGGAACGGAGGAAGGGCAGGCGTGCGTCAGCGCGCGTCACAGGCGAACAGAGGAGGGGGCGCGGGGTAGACCAGGGCCAGAGCAGAGGGCAGAGGCGGTCTCGCCGTCTCGTGCGTGCCGGCTTGCGCGTCACGGGAAACGCCGGAACAAAGGCGGCTAGGCGGGACAGGCGGGCGTCGGCGCGTGGGTGTGGCGTCTCCCACTTTCCCAGCAGACTATTTCTAAGGCGAACAGAGGCGGCGGCGCGGGAGCACGGGGCAGCAGATGGCCGTCGCAGACATCGAGACGCGCCTTCGCTCACTCTAACATCGTGCGTCTTGCGTCGATCATCAATGCATGGCAACTGCCAACGCTCCCTCCAGGACGATACAGGTCTCATTCGTGGGCTGGACCAAATTTACAGTATACCGCGGCCCACCTGGCCCACCCCGTGGGTCCGCCACTGGTGACGGGGCACACAAGCTGGACACGAGGTAGTCCCTCATATGCATCAAGGGCCCAAATATCAGTGGAGTCTAAGAAGCTGTCCATCACCCATTCCATGTCATCGTCGTCGATTCGTAGGATCCAAGTGCAAATGGTGTAGGTGTGGTGACGCGACGTGGTTCTCTCGCACCGCAACAGCAGCGGGGACAGATGTCGACGAACTTGAGCGCGTCGCCGCCCGCTGTTACGCTGACATTGCTGTTAAAGGATGGCTCCACCGGAAACGGCATGAAGTCCAGCTCCGGGACCTCGTCGAGCACGTTGCAGAAAAGGAGCCCACGAGACGCGTTGACCCAGCACATCCACCCGCCGTTGAGAGGAAGAACGGTGCGGGTCTCCCACTTGGACAGCAGCTCCTTCCAGTCCACGCCGGTGCCGTCCGTAAACCGTCCGACGGCCCACTGGCCTGACCGGAGAAGGCGGAGTTCGGCCTCCTCTATCGCTGGCGCGTCGCAGTTGACATTGACCATCTCGAGCTCGGCCACCACGAACTCGTCCTCGCCGTGCCGCAGGAGGCCGGTGTCGTATGGATCTAGCAGCCGTTGCACGGGGCCTCGGCGGCTACCATAGTAAACTGTATAATGCATCATATACTTGTAGTGTTCCTCCAGCTCCTCGTTGCTGAGGTAATACCGTGGCAGCAGGCACACGGCCGGTGGCCGCGGGTTAGGGCCGGAGGCAGCACCGGCATTGTAGAGGAAGTGGTCCGCCGTGTAGTCCTTGTGCCGTTCCATGAAACGCATCTGGAAGAGTATGGAGTCGCCGTGCGCCGCCAGGACGACGGGCCTGCCGTGTGTCTTCTCTTCCGCTTCTGGTTCGTCGCCGGCCGGGAAGCCGACGAGGATGCGCGACACCTCCGGCGGCGGCGCGAGGTGGAAGGAGATGCGGAAGTGGTCGCCGGTGGTGCTGCACGCCGCTGCCATCGTTTCTGGTTCGGAGATGAAGTCGTCATCGCCCTCGTGTTTGCCGTAAACTTAGAGCAGCACCGAAGGAGGGTAAGGGTTGACCTGCGATGAACCGGTGGGTGATGGGAGCGCCGTCGTCGCCTGGGTTACCATAGTGTCACCGGAGCCTGATCTCCCAGATCGATTCGTCATATGGTTGCAAACGGGACTCCGTTTCCGCTACGGCAACGACGGAAAATAACGCCGACGATCTACGACTACGACGAGGGTGTTGTGTACTACTTGTGATTGCGTGCTATTGTTATTTATTAGGCTTTATTAACTATATGTCGATTGTATCATATAAGAGTCTTTGTTTTCCATCCCATTGTTCATCTACAGTGCCACAGTAACCCAGCGTCCCTTCTACGCCGTCCGATCTCTCACGCGCGACAGTTCGGCCGTCCGTTCTCACTTCTTTCCCAGCCATCGATCCCCACATCTGTCGCCCCCTTGCGCTTCCCCTTCCTCGCTACCAGCGTCTTCCCGATCCTTCTCACCCCACCTCATCTCGATGATGGCGGCGCCTCCTCCTGAGTAAATGCATCTCCACCCGACGCCCCTGCCAGCAAGCAGCCGTCCCTCCTGCTTGTCTCGCCCAAATCCCCTTCGTTCTATTCACCCGCCATCTAATGTCCTCGCGGCAAGCCATGAAAAGAAGAGGCAGCACCCCTGTCAGCGACCCCACGACCCTGCCCGCCGCCACCTCTGCACAACGCCCATACTCATGCTTCGTCCTGTTGCTCCTCCGCCGTGACTGATTCGAGGTTGGAGTAGTAGTGGAAGCCATCGGACATCTGTCAGCTAGGTGATTAATTAAACACAATCTCAGCTCTAGCTTCAATTGTACTTTCATATCCCTCTCATCTCTTTTTTTTCCTCGGAAAATCCACTATTATTATTGTTGCCCAACGGTTGCTGTTGGGGGCATCTGCTTGACGCTGAGTGTACTCCGGCAGCTGATGGACTTTGGCCCATCGTCACCAGCGCTATGTCCTCGGCGGTACTCTGATGGCCTGTTCGTCGATCCAGCAGTCAGCAAATGTGCGGCCTCCAACCATGCTGCCCTGCTGCACACCAGCACGTCTTCATCTTCCTGGCGATCAATCAATTTGCGATAAGCTGATTATTTTACTAGGATTATTAGCAAGAATGGTGCTAAGTAGTAATAATTGATTTGACTGTATTTTGGCACGATGCTGGAGATGTCACGCACCGCATATTTTAGATAAGAAAAGTATACGAGTGTGCACAATTTGGAACTACGGTTTCATTTGACACCAACTGCTATTACATTTGATTAGCACATTATTGGGAGAGAATAGCACAGTGTGATCACGCCTTCAGGTAGTAGAATGGATTGCAGCGATAGAAGTGCCGGTGTCATTTTTACGGGTGCATAGTACATCCACGATCAGCAAATATTCACTTACTCAGCTGCAGGTTAATGCTGGTATGTCATATGTGCGTGATGTGAAAATTGAGTAATGGTTTTGCTTCCATTAATTCCTATATGCCATATAAATATTCCTAATGTGGTTGACATTTTTATTTACATTGTTTGGAGACCACCATGTATATGTGAGATACATCATCTTATACTCATTGCTTTGCATGCAATTCTTGTGACACCCGCGGCTGTTGGCGTCAGATGACGTCCGGATGTTCACCGTCAGAAAAATCATTTTACTCTCACATGTCTGTTATGTGTAATGAATAATACCACTGAGTGTTTTATATGTTGGAATTTTTATAGGCTTGGCCCATTAATATTCAAGTAAATTTTAAAGGATCATTCATGAGTGGTGGGAGTGTAAAGATTTAATCTCATATTGCTAGTGGATGTGAAGCGAGTCCAACTTATAAGGTTGATTGTTCTAGCATCTCTTTCAAGTGTGTGGATGGGAGAAAGAAAGAACACGCGCGCGTGCTTGCTCGCATTGCCGGTTGTGGGCGATGGGCGCGGCCGCGCACCACCTGCATGAATGGTCCGCCACAATCTGGTCCCTTGTGTTGCGGGAGCACAGATTTCTTTTGCACTTTCTTTTTGCTGCATGTCCATATATTTTGGATATGGAAACCAACTCGGTTGCGGGACGTCTAACCCTAGCGGTTCTCCCCTATAAAAACGTATGGGTACTGCCGCAAATCACATCACACGATTGCTTAGGGTTTTGCCTCTTTCTACTGTCGTGCCACCAAGACTTCTCTATGTAGATCGTCGGCGTGCACCGGCGAACGGGAGAGCAGGTATCCGGAACCGTTATCCTCTACGATCCTGCATCGGAAGAGAGCAAATAAGGTTTTTTAAAAGCGCTCTGCGTGACTGCTCGATCGCTTCCTCATCTTCGTCAAGCTCGTCGCCATGGCTCGTCTTTCTCCACGTCGAGTTGATCTTTTCCGCCGTCGCCAGTAATGTGACGGTGCTGCACGTCGTCGCTGCCTCCTCTACCCGGTCCAGAAGAAAACGTACGTACTCTCATCTCAAACCATGTCTTCCATACTGGCTATCGTGATCTGTTTGTCTATGATAGTTGTTGCTAGTATGATAGATGTTGTGCTTTTGTCTGGCTTTATAGACTTGTCTAGATCTTGCATAGTCTTATCTAAATCATCATGTAATCTTTTAATCATGCTTATGATTTATTTATAGATTAATATAAAACTAAAAGTGCTAATTTATTTAATATCAAATGTTATTAAAGGATTAAAATTTGTGTAGGAAATGTACCTAATGTAATTAATAAGCCAATGAAGGTCGTTCCCCGTTGTGCATCCATTCCCACAGATAATTACGTCCCTCCAGAAGATGCAACGGCGGAGGTAAGATTGAAAGGTAGGGTGGGCTGACAAAACTTTTTTTTGCCACACAACAAATATGATGTGTCAACTTACTATAGAAATTCAAGAGCTTAATAAAATGTCTAAAACATGAAAATTCTTTAGTGCCTATTTTATGTTTTTTTAATTCGTGTCTATAAGGATGAAATGGACCTTTCATGATATATGGTCTTCGAAGTGCATCTTGATCATTGATAGAATAACTCCAGTAATTTTTTTATATGAACCTTCCTCTTACCTCCAGTTCTTCCTCTGCTTCATTTATTGGTGCATTAGTTGAGGGAGCAATGACTCCGATAAATTTTGATGCACTGGTTGAGTGGTGAGGGAGCTGATGGTCCAAGTTCCACTAGCCGCTGCATAAATTGTTAGAACAGAAGGGGAAAATTAGTGGGAGGCGGACAGTGCCACTACCACAAATAGGGTCTTTAGCGGCAGTAGCCCAAAGGCCTTAGCGGTGTGGCCCAAAGTGGGCCACCACTACATAGCCTAGGAGGCATGCCGCAAAGCAAACCACCGCTATTATGCCCTCAATAGCGATGGTTGACATTGTCAGCCGCCCCTATATATGGTCCATGTTTATAGCGGCGGTTGACAATGCCAACTGCCGCTATTAAGGGCATAATAGCGGCGGTTTTCAATTCTAACCGCCGCTATAATATGCCCATGTTATAAAAGTCGTGTTCTGAAAGCTCTCTTTCTCACTCGAATAGTGCCGGCCCAAAAATTTAGGCAGATCACGAAAATTAAGGGGGGAAGGTTTTGAGTTTGTTTTTTTAGGGAATTACTCTCTGAGATAAGGGGAACTTATCCCATATTTTTTTGTGCTCTTATTTTGAAATCAAGTTGAATTTTGCATTTTAAGTTTGTTAGGTTTTCATCTAATTTTAGCTAAATTTGCTTGATTTGTATGGTTCTATTGGATTGTAGTTGAAGTTTATAAAAACATACATCATCTATTTTCATCACTATATAAAAAATTATTATATGTAGCCTCTTTTATGTCAATGGAAATCTAGATCTAGTTTGGTTACTAGAAGAGACAGAAAGTGTTAGGACAAGAGGGATATGAAATTTTATTAATTCTCGATAAAAGTTAAATAATATATAAAATAATTTAACATTTATTTTATTTTACCTTGCATAATATTTCTCACTTCATGTAATTTATTTTTTAATATATATATAGTGAATATTTTTTTTGTTAGACGTAATTAATTAATTAATTTAAAATATTTATTTGGTTCTCGTTCAAGGTTGTTCACGCTAGATAGATCTTGGATGTACAAGACACTAAGATCGGGTCTAATATTTTTATGAGAAGTCTCTAAATTTGTTGAAGGGGACGCACAACATGCTCAACGTGAAGGGACGACTGATATACATTGTTCGTGCTATGATTGCAAGAAGAAAAATTATGGAAGGATATAGTTGTAATGAAATCACACTTGGTGCGGAGGGGTTTTGTTGCGGGGTACACGATATGGGTAAAACATGGCAAAAAAAGTGTTGTTGATATGGAATTTGATGAGCCTATTGAAGTTGAAGTTGAGTCTGTTAATTTGCCTGGTGCAGCTGCGATGGAGTCGTGTAGCAAAACTGATTTTGATGTTAAGGAGTTGTTATGCCACATTGAGCTGCAGGTGTTTATCAATGTCGGCACAACTAAAGGGCTTGATAATTTTTATATAATAGAGAAGGCATCAAAGGACCCATTACATGAGAAATCTAGGGGATGTGGAAAAGAGTTCACTTTGTTGCATATTGTACTTGAGCTAACGAAGCTAAAGGCCATGCATGACTGGTCGGATGTTAGTTTTACGGATTTGTTGGAACATATTTCCAATGCGCTGTTGAAGCCCAACTTTTTGCCAAGGACCACATACCTTGCTAAGAAGCTGATTTTCACACTTTCGTTGGGCGTGCAAAAAATTCACGCGTGTCTAAATTATTGCATATTGTATCAAAAGGAGCATCAGGACGATGTGAGATGCCCAAGGTGCAAACACAATCGTTACAAGAGGAACAACAATTATGATGTCGATGGTGGCGTGAAAAATACCAAAATGGGGAGAAAGAAGATAAGAAGTTCAATTATTGATGACAATGATGATAGTAAGGTTCCTGCCTTAGTCATGTGGTACTTACCCATGATCGATCGTATCAGACGCTTGTTCGCCAGCCCCAGGGATGCGGCAATGATGACATGGCATGCATGCAAGGGGAATGGTAAGCTCAGTCATCCCCCCGATGGAACGCAGTGGAAAAAGTTCGATGAGAATCATCCAGACTTCTCTAATAAGGAATGGAACCTACGGCTTGCATAGAGTACAGACGAGATGAACCCTTTCGGTCAAATGAGGAATCCACATACCACTTGGCCAGTGATACTAGCAATGTACAATTTCCACCATGGTTATGCCATAAGCGTAAGTACCTACTGCTGACCACTCTTATATCTAGGCCTAAAGAAACTCGTAACGACATAGACGTGTTCTTAATACCATTGTTCGAAGAACTGCAGAAACTATGGTTAGAGGGGGTCCGTATGTGGGATGAGTATCGAAGAAAGTACTTCATGCTCAGAGCAATTATTTTTTACACGATAAGTGATTCCCTGACACTAAGGGCGCTATCAGGGCAAGTCAAAAGAAAGGCGGCATGTTTATGCGTTGATGATACATCTCATGTGTACTTAAGATGGTCTTCCTTTCATCCTT
This sequence comes from Eleusine indica, assembly GCA_030378355.1. Classification (NCBI taxonomy): domain Eukaryota; kingdom Viridiplantae; phylum Streptophyta; class Magnoliopsida; order Poales; family Poaceae; genus Eleusine; species Eleusine indica. Next base: position 37,794,140 of record CM059500.1, read on the forward strand.
TTTCGATGTGATAGAACACTTCATGATCCATATTGTTGATCAAATCTCTGCATTAGGCCCCGTTTATCTGCATCAGCTATTTTTGTTTGAGAGATTCATGTATGTATTGAAACGTTATGTACGTACTCATTCACATCTAGAGTGTTCTATGATCGAGGGCTACACAACTGAGGAGATAATCGAATGTTGCTTAGATTACATTAATGATGGTAGCAGATCAATTGGTCTCCCTATGTCTTGTTATGAGGGTAGATTATCTAGAAAAGGTACGATAGGACATAGATCGTTCATCGACTGTGAGTTCAAACAAGTGGACCAAGCACATTTCAACGTATTGCAACAGACGTAGATTATATGACCATACTTTGAGAAACATCTGTTAGAGCTCTGCCGGAACAACAAGAATACGATGGATGAATGGATCATAGACAAACACAAGCGCTCTTTCACATCATGGTTTAGCTCCCTAGACCTTCCAAGTGGCGAGTTCGTGGAAGAAAAAATATTGAAAAATGTCACAGACCCGCCTTACCACGGAGACGGTTCCGTTCCAGGATCTCCCTCGGGTGGCGACACGCGCTGTGGCGCCCAATAGTACAATACATGACAGAGAAAAATAATTGCAACAGGAACATAGGTGGGGAAGCAGAGTTTACATAAACCCGAAGTTATATTACAAACCGAAGTTTGACAGAAATAAAATTGCGGAAGCGAAGAGTTCAACACTGGTTCACCAGTTTGACAAAATAGCTAAGATACAAGTCGCCCTCTCACGGCGACACACAGAGACATCCCGGCCATAATAGGTGCCTTGCCCAAGCACCGTACCGGCAAGCAAAACCTAATCTTCCTCTTCATTCGCGCACAGCTCCCATTCGATGTTCCAGCAATCGGGGTCCTGGCCCTCCCAATGAAACCTTCCTCCACAGTGGCACTCTCCGACCTGGTCATCTGAAAACCACAAAGAGCTACGCCCTGAGTAGCTAATTTACTCAGCAAGACTGACCCGTCGAAATGGCCATCTACAGCCGACACCTAAACATGCAAGGCTAGGGCTAGGGTTTTAAATTGCCAGAAAACCCGCCTAAGAGTGGGTCCCTATTTTTCAAGTTTTAGCATCGAGTTGAGTTGTCATGCAGAGAAATAAATTTAGTTTGCACTAGAGCTATAACAATCATGGTTGCAATACAATCTTAATAATTTCAAACAGCAGTATTAAACCCACACAGCATCTTAATGGCTTCCGGCACTGTTCCGTAGCAGCGATCAAGTGGTACTCGTTACTGTGAGGGGCAGCGACTCGAATCGATTTACATCCTGCAGGAGAAACCTGCTTGCACGACCCATACGCGCTTCCAGGGAGCCGCATGGAGCAACCTTTCGCTTACGGTACTGCAGGGTCTTCCGGGTCCAGACTCCCCCGAGAAGGGTCCCCCATCGCGATGCGCCCCGTGCCGCCATCCGTGGGTGGATTGCTCCCTCCTCTCAGCCCCAGTTCCACCAAAGAAGGGAGAAGGCTATCTTCAGACCAAGCGATAGTCGTAGCTACGTCGGTTTACTGGGCCCATATCTCCAGCATGCAAACAGTACGTTCAAACTTGATCCCATGGGCCGGACACGAGGCGTAGCCTTAGGGGGGGACTCGGACGGGGCTACCTCCTTGAAGACAAACTGTCCTTCCCTTTCCACCTAGTTGCCCGTCCGGTCTTCATTGTGATTCCATCCACCCTTTTCTTCATCCAAACCCATTTCCCAGTGATAATAATTCCTATCTACGAGTGGTCTCCGTACCACTCGATAAACAGTCGTCTTACTTTAAGCGGAGCGACTATCGTCCTGAGGCTAATAATCGGGAAGAGAGACCTACTGCATGCTAGGGTTTCAATCAACTCCTATCACTTAATGCACAGACAAGCTTACATTCCTAGCTAGTGATAGAATAAAAATTCAAACTGGATTATGCACCGGAGCTTGCCTTGGTTCTGCTCTTGGTCAGCTATGGCACCTCCAGCACCTTCGGGATCCTGCTCCGGTCCTGCCTCCACGTGGTTCATGGCGTGATCTATATGATGCAAGAGGGAATGCTATGAGAGAAGATTCATGGCACTTCCTCAATAAATACGTTAATGCACACTGTTATCAGTGGAATTAAACAGTGTGCGGCGAGACGTTCGAAAGCATCACTCAAGAAGTGGGGCACAGGACGAGGGTACTTCGTATATTTCCTTCATGGACTCCAGTACTTGACCGCGACGACGTCGCATCCAAGTACGGTGTGTCGGTGGGTGTCGGGCAAAGCTGTGCAAGTACCGCCCAGGGTTTGCAGGTGCTAACTAAATAGCACTAGTGTGAGCAAAACCTTCGCAAGGTACAAGTACCCGTGAATAGCCCTAAGCGGCTCCATTAATCGACGGTTAAAATTGCACTCGGGGCACAATTTATTAAGTCGACCAGGTTCTGCTCTTCAAAAGGGGCAGGGATGATTAATTATAATTAAGTTACCAGGAGAGAATTAATTGTTAAGTTTCCCTATCAAATACTAGGCCAAAAATTAATTATTAATTATTATAAGGAAAAGGCATTTAATTAATTTCAGATAATTAAACAGAGAATTTCTTTATGAAATTTTTTCAGGAAGACTAAAACTGAAAACCCTACTTGGTGACCAATTTTTAATATTTTATCAGTTCTCTGTAATTAATAAAAATCCTATTAGTGTTTTTCCTATTTATTTTGCTACAAAATTCCTATTATTCAATTTACTATGCAATTTACCAGTTTAACCTATTTCTGGAAATGTTTTAAATAAGAAAAACCGATTTAAACATCGTGGGCCGCAACAGGCAGCCCACTGGGACTCGCGCGCGTACCAGCGGGCGAGCGCGAGCGCGGGGGCGCTCGGCCGAGCGCGGCCCAGAGCGAGGCCAGGCCCACTGGCCTTCGCGGCCCAGCGGCCAGCAGGGCCGAGTGCGCGCGCGCGCGCGTGCGCTCGCCGGAGCACGGTGGCGCCGGCAGGGGGGGCTCGCCGCAGCTCGCTGCGGTCCCTGGCTCGGGCTGGTCCAGAAAGGAGAAATGATCTACTCAACACCGCGCACTCATCTAAGCTATCGGAAACCACCGGCGATGGCCGGACGTAGCCCAGCGGCGGCGGCGGAAACAGGGCAGGGGTCGTCGTCGGCTAGCACGGCAAGGGAAGGGCGGTAGGGCTCAGGATCTAGACGGAGAGCTTCACTGGAGCACGGAGAAGGAAGTCACCGAGCTTCTCCTGCAAGAGGGAGGCCGGGGGTCGGCGGTGGCCTCGAGCGACGAACTAGGGGGAAACGTGGTCGGATTTGCCCGTCCCGAGCTCAAACGCGTGCGCGAACAAGGTGGGAAGCTCCTCGAGCAAGGAATCGGTCAGGGGCTCACCGTGGGTGCCGGGCGACGCGGTGGGCGGCGGTCGGAGACGGGGAGGAAGAGGTCGATCCGCGGCGGCTTGATGCGGAAAGGGGAAGGTGGCTTCGCGTGGAGCCTGAAGACGCCGAGGCGAGGCCGTGGACGTCGACGAGCTCCGGGAAGCGACGGCGAGGCGGCGGTGGCACGGAGCAGCACCGGGCGGCAATGGGCGCGGCGCGCGGGCGGAAGAGAGAGAGAGCGCGGAGGAGTGAATGCGGGGCTCGGACAGCGCGGCGGTCGGCAAAAGGGATGTCCGAACGCGCGCGTGGGCCCGTCGATCCGCGGCAACGGCCGTTGGCCGTACGCCGGCGACCACGCGGCGCGCGACGGGCGGGGCAGCGCGGCTGCGGTCGGTGTGTTTTCTCTGAGTCGCTGACAGGCGGGTCCCACGGGCAGTTTTTCTTTTTCCTTTCTTTTTCCAATCCTTTCAGCCGACTGCCTTTGCAAATTTTGTTAGAATTAATCCAGATCTGCTAAAATCAGACCAAAATTATGGTAGGCTCCCCATAATGTGCTGGTTGTTACAAAAATACTAACCACCAACAGTACCCACTACAAAAAGCTCAGGAATTGTATGAACAGGGCTGGTTTTTAACCATTCTAACAATTATTTGAGGCTTTTATTGATGGATTAAAATTCTGAGAAAATTCCCAAAATTCTAATTGACCAAGACCATCAACATATAATTTTTGCAAAGGTGAGTCTTATTGAAAATTTGGGACTTGCAGTTCAAAGGTCATTCAAATGGGTTTTGAATTCAATTGAATTGCAAATTTGAATTCAAACGCAATTGCTTGGTGTCATGGTTTTAAACTGCCTAGGTGACACCCTTGGGACCCTATTAACACTAGGAGTGTCACAAAAAAGTTAGTTAATCGCCGAAGAAGAACCGTGGTTACGTCCGGACGGATACAGAAAGAAGATTCCGATTTGGAGAGAGAAGAAAGCCAAGCTCCGCGCGGAAGGAAAACCTGATCCTTTGCCAAAAACCAATGAGCGTACCAGGAATTGGGTATATGGTCGCTCCGACTTAGCCAAAGAAGGAGAGATTATTGTGAAGGATCCCACGATAGTTGAAGTTGTGCAAGCCTTGAAAGGTCCCATTGCAGCGTAGACGGAGACTGGTCTATTTACACCTCAGTATCACAAGGCTATTGGGACCAAGGAATATGGTGATCGGGTACGAGGAGTGTCATCATCGGCCACATGGAAAGAAGGTTTTTTCGGAACATCCTCACACCTGTACAAGAAGCATACCTTGCACAAGAAAGATCAAGAAGAGAAAGCCAAGGAAGATTGGAGGCGTCAACTTCTTATGTTCACTATCGACAAACAAAGTGGTTGTTTGGACCCCAACCTATAGGCTGCTATGGATGCCTGTTTACGTGGTTCATCCTCATCCACGCAACCATCAGTCTCCATGCAACCATCTGTCTCCATGCAATCTAAATCAGAGGACATCACTGAGGATACTCCTTGTGAGTTGCATGTGCCATTTGGTTACAAGGGGAAGACGATAAAGGTTGCAATCGGCATGAAATTTCCAGGACAGACGCTCCATAACAGGGATATCCCTTCCGGTTACGTGCGGGTCATCGTATCAGAAATAGTACCTGGCTACGAGGATAACAAGATCGAATGCCCGATACCTGAGGCGGGTATAGAAACTCTCCAAGATGCTCTCGACTCTTTCATCATTTGAAAATGATGTAATGTTATCCTCTCAAAACGAGTTTCTCCACCCCCGTTGTCTAAGCACGGGTCCTTTCATGAGCCAGCTACTCACGGCAGGTGGACAGTCATCTCCCGTGTCTACGGCAGCTTCGGGCAACAAGCTCCAACCTCCTCATGCGGAAGCTGATTCGACTCATTCTCTCATAATCTATAGTGACAACGAGCCTCTTCTAATCATCGATGAAGGTTCCATACAGGTTGTGACTGTTCAAGTTGAGCCTTCGCCTGTTGTCATCGAGCCTCCATTAACAGCGGCTGCGATGGTTGAAGTTGAGGCTCCGGTAATTCAAGTTGAGCCTGCACCAGTAGTCGTCAAGGCTCCAGTAATCCCAAAGATGATTACCGGTTTTGACAAAGAGCCAAAGGACACAAAAGCAAAAAAAAAAAAGATGTTGATAAGTACTTGGCTGCATTGAAAAAACATCTAGCAACCACCGGTAAGCTCGTCCTGCAAGATCCAGATCCTCAGGATATATTGTCATACGACGATAAAATTTTAGACAATCCTACGGATAATTTGGACTACCCAAAATTCATATTCGGTAAGCCCCTTATATCAAATAACATGTACAAGAACCTGTTGTGGGAAATGTGAAAGTTGCATGACTGGTACATGATCGCATCGAAGGAAGGGGTCTCCGTGATCACTTGTAAGACTCCTGAAACGGTGTTCAATGAAGGATGCGGGGAACAAATATTATCCTTGTTTTGGGAGGATGTCCACTTAATGTTTCGCCTAGGTAAGATGGACATCACCTTTATCACCTTGTGGTGCATGTAAGTGTCGCGTTCGATCCCTTTTTATTTCAAGCACAAGTCAATATATTATCTTATATTTTGTTTTTTAATCATGAATTCCTTCTTCCAAAGAAAGACTGTAAATAGAAACGATTGGAAGCTCGCCTACGTCAACCCTAACCACATCAACCAAAGCAATATCAACCCAACAGTAGATTCGAAGAACCATCCAGATAAGACACCGATAGAGCTAGCTAAAATGAAGACGGTTTTGACAATAGAAACAAGGACTAGGGTTACAAGTTACTTATACGACTGCTTCATGAAGTGGCAAGATAGAGAAGCGATCGTGGCCCCTTACAACTTGAAGTAAGTTGGACAATTACTGCATTCGTCATCTATCCTATGTTAAAGTAAAATATAATCATAATTAACTTTTTATCAATATTGTTGTAGCGATTATTGGATCTGTCTCATAATATTTCCCTAAGAAGGGTACCTTCTAGCGCTTGATAGTCTGGACGTTGACAAGAAGTCTTATAGTGACATTGTGGAACTCATAGATTGATAAGAAATTAATCTATGTATGTATGGTTTGATGATGTTATATAATCTAATGATACGCTTTTCTCGATTGTTCAGTGCTTACGAGAAATATGTCAAAGCGGGAGGGTCATGTCATCTTAGAAGAAAAAGAACATGTACTTTCATCATAAGTTTTGAGTAAGATTTATATACATCTCATATATGTTCTTATTGTACTATCCATTCATATAATTATCGTAAGTATAACCAACTTGTGTTCTCTAATTTATAGTGTCATTAGTAAATACGAGAAAATGTGTATTGTGGCTACTACAGATGTGTGTTCTCATCTAGCACTTCAACTTACCTGACTCATATCATTGAGGAGTCTCAATAAGAGATAAGTTGATTTTGTTTATGTCTATTTTACTTTATTTTTTATTTTTAATATTTTATATATTAACAAACTCTGCTCATGTGACACAGAAAGCCGCAAGGACAAAGGCAGAATAGGCTGTAAAGATGAAAAGGAACGACAAGATCAGAAAGGGTATGATTCCTAAAGAACATGTTCCCTTCAGTACAAATGATATGTATCTAGTTGTAGCTTCTCTTTGTCATTTTCTTTTGAGAGAGGTAATTAGTCCAGAAGGAAAGTGTTTTGATTCAAACAGTTTACAAGCAACAAAGAATAGGCGCTTTGTGAGTGGGCTGGTTCGAAAGCACCATATGAATCCAATGAGCCGAAGCAGGAGGATGACTATGCATCAGGGTTCATATAAGATATTTTGTAATATGCATTGAACAACTAGAGTGTACATATATTATGACTGTGATGAGATGTTGTATATATTCTATGATGACATGTTGTAAATATTCTATGATGAGATGTTGTAAATATTCTGAATGCAGATTTTCTGATTTCTATATATATATATATATATATATATATATATATATATATATATATATATATATATATATATATATGAAAAATTCATTCTAATCCCAGGTATAGTTACTCCCATGTTGAAAAATCTACTTTAGGTATGTGTTTTTACCCATTTATTATTTTGAGTATGTACACATATATCAAATAAGATTTTAGAGAGTGATAACCATAAAAAAATTTTCAATGGTCTTCTAGTTATAAGCATATGAACATATATCGTATTTACTGCTACGTAAAAGTGAGTATGTCCCTATACTTCATATATTTCAATAAAAAAAAGTGAATATGTCCACATACCTTCTAGTATGACTACATATTTAATTTATAAACCTCAAGTATGTAGTGATACACTCTAGATTGTGAGATATACACATGGGAGTAGCTACTCATAGGTGTAGGAAAAAGATTTCCTATATATATATATATATATATATATATATATATATATATCATATTTATATATTTTTTTAAAATAACAAGTAGCGGCGGTTGACATCTTCAACCACCGCTACTACTCAAGCAATATAGCGTCGGCTGAAGTTGTCAACCGCCGCTAATACTCTGAAGCAATAGCGGCGGTTGACATCTTCAACCTCTACTGAAAAGCATTTTGTAGCGGCGGTTTGTTTTGGTCTCAGACCATCCTCCGTTATACTTTGCGACGGGATGGCCTGCCCGCTGCTATAGTAGAATTTAAACCGTCGCTACAGACCTATTTTATGGTAGTGTGCCTTTCTTAAAAAGAAAAATTACCAATTTATTATGCCTAGAATCTTATAACACATTTTAATGTTTTATAGTTGGAGCCGGACAATAGCTTGCTTGCCTGGCCGCACAACAACATGCTTGGCATAGTACAAGCACGACAAGCATAGCAGCCGCCGAGCGTCTATCGCCAAGCTGCTCACCCGCGCCTGTGTACTACGAAGCAGGCAAGCAGTGCACGCCGCCGCTGCCACCGGGCCACCTGTTCGCAGAACTCTAGCTAGCCCACACCGGACACGCCCAGCCGTCCGACGCTCGCCTGCTGAGTGCTGAGTCGGCTCGGCTTGGGGTGCTATATTGAAGCCCAAATCTCAGGCCCACCCTGTCCACCCTCTAGCTCCGCCAATGAGAAGATATCATCGCTGATAAGCATCAAGCTGCTTATTGATGCTACTTATACAACATGTAAAGTGTCGAGACTTAATCTCAGGAATATATTTATAGAGCTACATACGGAACCAAGAACTTGATGGTTAGCACACAAGACGATTTAAACAGGTTCGAATCCTCTCGATGAGAGTAAAAACTCTATGTCCTGTATGTGATATTATATTGATGATTGTTATATGGCGTGATGTGTTGTCGATGTCTTCTATAAGGGTGTCCCTACCGCTTTATATATCCGGTCAGTAAGAGTGTATATGAAGAGTCCTAATCGTAATCCACAAGCCATAATATAGCAATTCTATCTTTAGCTTCCTTGCACGTCAAACCGACTCGATCGGTTCCTCCTGGTGGACCATCCTATTGTCCTCTGACTTTAGCATAACTATGGATACCAGTAAGGTAAGTATGCCACAACAGCTCTCTAATGCTTTTTGATTTTGAGTTATGCTTTGTTGAGTGATTCTTCTTTATATATCATGTGAATAGATTATAAATTATGAAGACCTCTAAATAAAACTTCTGGATGGATCTGCCATGGCTGACAACCGTCAAGCTGCTCATGGACGCTACTTATACAACATGTAAAGCTAAACAAAGCCACAACTGTAGTGTTAGATATTAAATGACGTGGCATCGTAGGCCCAGCACTTCTCGTTACAAGATGGCGCCATCCGCCCAGCCCTCGTGGTTTATTCTGTCTTTCTTTTACTCCGTTACGTAACTCAATCTACTTTTTTTATATAAATTTAAGTAGTAAAAGAAAGAAAAAGAACCGGACTGACAAAATCAATCAAAAATTAAATTAAAAAAGGAACATAAAAAGAACCGGAAGTAAAAATCTGTTATGTAAAACAAAAAAAAACGGTATCCAATATCGATCTGATCAGAATTAAGAAAACAAAAGAAAAATAACCGGTGGTCAGTTTTCAAATTTCCAACGAATGCGTAAGTCAATCAAAAAAAATTTCATAAAAACAGGTAGCGTCGTCTGTCCCTATTCTGCCCGCTTATTATGCCCCCATAGTTATTGGTACGAGTCTGTTACGTAGAAAAGAAAAAGATTCAAATCTGTTACACTGGGTTATTTTGTCTCCAAATATTAGATTTTGTTGCTATGTTACGTATAGTCTAACTCAATAAAAGAAGAAAATAAAAAACATCCGAGTCTGTTATGTTACACGACAAAAACACATATAAAGTTCAGTCTATCACGTAAATAGAGTCCAGTGACTCCAGTCTACCCGTCAACATGGCAGGACTTGACGCAGGGTACGGCGGCACGCTGGACTCGAGGCTAGGCTTGACGACGAGCGGGATAGGACTTGATAGCATCCGAGGACCTCTCCCAGGCAATTGTTCAAATCCAACAAAGTCTTCTTAACAAAAAAAAAAAAGCATCGCTTACAGTTGCAAATCAGAAAGAGAAGCTGGTTAGAAACAAACCATGTATTGGCGTCGAGTGCTACAACGCTTATGTGTCTGTATCCACAACAATCATGAAATTGTTCCTCAGCAGCCCCTGGAAAGATCGATGATGTAGTGAATAATGGTGCCATCAAATCAGTGGTAGAAAATGAAGAAACAAAATTAAAGATACGTGACATTACATTATACAATTTATTTTAGTTTTGCTTACTTCATGAGCTAAACTACTTGATAATAAGCTTCAAGATAAAAGGAAAAAATGGTTTTTAAAAATTTTATACTTGCTTATGAGTGATTAATCATGGTGGATGTGAGACCATGTAGGAAAGGGTAATCAAGAGAGAGAGCACAAAACTTATAATTTGTGTTCGTAGCAACGGTAGAGGAAGAGAAGGGAGTTAATTTGAGCTTTCAAGAGAGAGTGAAAGAAGAATAGTTAAAAAAAATTACAAACACTATACATATAAGAGTTTTTTAATCCTGTACCAACGCACGAACACGTTGCTAGTGTTAGATATATAAGGAGAAAAGGGGAAGACAGATAGAGATGGGTTATTCTAATTAGCACCCACTTGCAGGGAAGGGGAAATTGCGGCCCTTCCTTTTTTTAGAAAAGTTGTGCTTCCATTTCTATTTTTAGAAAGTTCGGCTTAAAACGATTTATACAACTTCCACTGAATTTTTTTTCTTTTTTTAAGCTTTTTTTCAAACTTCTTACAGCCGAACTTGCATTGGGCATCTCTGGTCCCCTATGTGCCTTTTGTTGTGCTGGCGTAAAAGACAAACAGATAACTTCGTCTAGGCTACTGCAATCATTATATTAGCTGAAATGGACGTCACAAAAAATTTAGAACTTCATAGAAACAGTTCTAGCAAAATAATGCAACTCGAATCTTCCAACAAATCCATCCCACTAAGTGAAAGAAATGGACTCCTTTGGCGTGGCGACAGTGAGATCGTGCGGTTCCCATCTTCGTCCTCAATGAAAATGGCAATGAAAAGCGGTTCTGGCAGCAAATTCTTTTCGTTCGGCCTTCGCCTTATGGCCATGCAGTGGTCCCTGTTGGCGACCGGTTCCTGTGCGCTAGGTTGACTGTTGTTGGGGCTCGCTCCTTTGTGATCTGCAGGAAGAGTGCCTCAATCATTTTTTTTTTAGGATTACGGAGCTTTCATTAATTCAGGCTAGAGAGATTACGATCCTGGTCTATCAAGTCCTGAGCAGCCATTGGTGGTTCAAACTGCCACTCCACCCATGTTTGCTCTCGGGAGACCTGTCTAGCACAAGTATGAGGCTATGAGCTACCCTGTTACATGATCTACCATATGTCCTGAAGAACCAAGCTAACAGCAGATCTCTGCCCTGTGACACCAGATGTCACTTTAGAACACAAGGATCAACCCTAGCAAGACAAGAAAAGAAGATAAAGGCAAAACCACAACTTAAAAAACCAAGATTGAATTTTGATCAAATACGGATTGAACTAGAACTCCCAATTTTCAAAGATAAGTGACCCAAATAAACTTTATATTCTTTATCTATATCTCAAAGAAGAATTTTGGAGAATATTTGGTAATTTTATCTCACCAGTAAGTGGGTCAAATAAATCAAACAAATCCCAGAAACATTGTCAATTTAAAAATTCAAATTTCAAGTTTTATAAGTGAACTTTGAACCAGATCATACCCCTAAATTCGATCCAATCTTTATTAACAACATATAATTTTGGCTTGAATTAATAAGATAAGAAAGATTACCTTTTGGAACTTATACCAAAGACAAGTTTGAAAGTGAAGTTCAAACTCAGTAAAGATTGAAAGGACCGAGTGACCGAGATGGAGGTTGAATCGGGAACTCGCTATATGTACCAAATTCACCAATTCCTAAAACCGAACAATCAATCAACTCCTATAACAATTCTAGTGGTGATCACACTAACAAGATAATAGTCCTATAAAAGGAACAACAACCTGAGCATACTAGTGGATCACACAAGACAATACAACTCCTATGCAAGCTAGTAATAAAGACCCGTGGAAGCAAACAACAAGTTTGCAAAGGAGCCTACTTATGCAAAACTACAAGATAGAGAACTAGATCATACAAGCATAAGTAGTACAATACATACATGGATGATCAATCAAGCCAAGGTAACTCCTATACATGTTAGTGATCAAATACGGAAGCTAAAACACTACTAGCAAGCAAAGAGCGTATTCATGCAAGTCTACAAGATAGTCAACAAGAGCAAGGTAAGCACAAAAGCATGAATAGCAGGGTATGTATATGCGAAAGCTAATGCATCATAGTAAGAAGTAGAGTAAGAGATGGCTTATGATTTTTTTCCTGAGGTCTTAGTAGGATGGCGCCTTCCCGTACTCCTCGTTGGACCATTCCCACCGGATTATCGGTCCCTCCCACCACCAAGTGGAGTTACCGCATACGAGCCCGCAATCACTCCCGGAGTGAAGACATGGTTGCGTCACCGCTGCCACCAAGGCACAAGCTCACCTCCCTCGAGAACTTGTCAGACTCCCCGAGCTAACACGGACGCTCACTATCGATACCCCTTTCAACGACAGGCTCAAACCGTGTACAAACGTGTGACGGTCTTCACAATCAATCACGATAAGCTTGATCACTGACACATAACCGGTCTAGGTCTCACCATAGACCAAGAGTAACAACCCAGATTACACTCTCTAGGACACCCTAGCCTTAGATATGTATAGATGCTCAAGTTACTCTCACTAGCACTCTTAGGATCTTCAATATCTTCTTCTAGTGCTCCTCTCTTTTGCTCTTGGCTCCCTACTGATGCTCCCAGCTATCCTAATGGCCAAGAGGGGTCTCCAAGACACCAACAACAAGTTTATATAGGTTTTCAATCTCAAACTAGTCATTGCTCTACGAAATTAGCTTTCTAGACGTACAGACCGTACAGTCCAGTCACTGCTAGACCGGACGGTCCGGTCACTCCTGGACGACTCCCCGAGTCATTGCACTTCTGTCCCTGAGCAGATTCCTGTACTGACCGGACCGTCCGATCAGTAGACCAAACTGTCCGGCCTCTTTGTGTGTTGTTCATTCCAAAGAGTGTCCCAATTGCTTCCTCTCTGTCACTACTCCCATCCATACAGATCGGACCGTCCGGTCTCTTTGGGTCTTCACGCTGACAGATTCCTCGCAACAAGTCTTCTCTGATCTACCTTCTCCTCTGATGACCATACAGTCCGGTCTCTCTAGACCCCTCTGTTCAGTCATTATCTCCAGAAGCTGAAACTCCTTGTCCTCGCTTGACTTTATTTTCCAGCTTCTTCAAACAGCTCCTTAGCTTCTCCACTGCCATCTAGTGCCTGTGATTTCACTGAGAATCCATGCACAACACCGACTAGCGTGACCTAAAAGATAAGACCTAGACCCCCTTGATAGTCTGTTTTTTCCTATGGACTCAAATCCCTAACAATTAGACAAGTGTTCCAAACACTTGCTCCTAGCTTGTCCTTGGCCTTGATCCATCTCCATCAACCCTTGGACTCCATCAAGCCTCCATGCTTGTGATCATTGTCATCAATCACCAAGGCAACCGTCATCAATCATCACAAGGTAGATAAGATTTTCTACACGCACAACACTCGTGTAGACATTAGTCATATTTCATGTTTGTTATTCATCACCAAAACATTTATACCTTGGGAAACCTCAATAGTCATGATCCTTACAATCTCCCCCTTTTTGGTGATGGATGACAACCACTACTTATGATGATCCAAAACGAACGAGAAACAATGAACAACAATCTCCCCCTTGTTGTAGAGAAACTCAGCTTCAAAATGTCAAGCATTTTTGTCAGAAAATCTTACTAGTACATACCCCACATAGTTCTCACATAAACAGTAGTCTTTGTACCGCAGTTCATTCTTCACTGCTTGGCCTCCTTGTACATACCCACATAGCTCTCGCATGAACAAGTTAGAAGCAAATTTGGCATGAATTGCTTTCGAGGCGCCCGACGCGCTATCTGGGCCAGGCCGATCTGAAGCAAGGTTGACATAACCATTTGGGCCAATATAACCGGCCAAGCCCGGTTCACTGGTTAACCGGTATAATTGGCTCGTTAGCCAGACAAAATTCATTTTGGTTGGCACACGATCAGTGTTTGGTTAACCAACCGGTTATACCAGTTAACCGGTCGGTTAGGCCGATTAACCGGTTACAGGAGTCACCAACTCGGCCGATGGGAAAAAAATACAAAATTGATCCAAAAAATAGGAAAACATTAGGCATGACATTTCTTAAATATTGAGCACAATATTAGGCACAAATACACAATACATTGAATTCATACAACATAACACAACTATATTGTTGAATACAAAGCATTCAAATATAGTTGTCCCACACATGGTTTTATACAAATAATTATACAATGGTTTTCCACAAATATAATTGTTGAATACAAAGCATCCAAATAATTGCACTCACATTCATGGGCGCGAGTACCCTGTGGGCTGATACTCTTTAGTTGATATGAGCGCAATGACATGAGTAGCCAACAATGCCGCCTTGTACTCATTCCAAGTTTGTCTGGTCCACGCTGCAGTTGTTCGCCATTCATTGAGCAACAAGTTATAGAAATCAGGGTCCTGTCACTCATAAACCCATTGTGGAGGAGGTTGGGTGTTCGGCGGCGGAGCAATGTATTGGTCGTAACCATGGGTATAGGGAGAAGAGCTACCTACGCTAATTGAGAACTCACTTGCATAAGGAGAAGAGTGGATTCCTAGATGATGTTGCCTACCTCTTGTAGTTTCCCCCTCACGCATGGTCGTCCTCTGAGAATGTGGAGCACCATGGTCCTGATCCGTGGTAGCATGAGTGTAATCTTCATCGCCTGCAAAATAAATGATGAGTGAGTGAACAGTCCATCAATTGGTATGATAGAGCAATCATTGTTTTTGTTACCTGTGAAGTGGACACTTGTTGAAGGTCAAGCAGAGGTAGCACTAGGGTTGTCCGAGTCACCAGTAGAAGAGGTTGAGCTGCTACCATCTGACTCTTGATAGGTCAGGCTGTCATTGTCACTATCAATAGAATCATCACTACGCACTGGTTTTCCTTTAGTTGTCTTCATCTGCTTCTTGCCTTTTTCCTTCCGCCTCATGCTTAACATTTTGTGCTTTCCTATATGTGTGTCACCCACATGTTTATCCACCCATTCAGCAAGAGAAATAGTCCCAGTAATGCGTTGTAACTCTACAGGAGTGTCATCCTCGATCATCATTCTTGACGGAATAGGGGTGTCACTCTCGGTGCTCTCCTCATCAAGTCATGGAGCAGCATTGGACTGATCGTGCTCCATCCAATCTTGTATCGGATTTGTTTGATCGTATAAAGAAAGTTCCATTAATCGATCAAATGGATCATCTTCTGGTGGCTTGTATAATTCATCTTGTCTCAGACGAATATGTAGGTTGTAGTTTACATACACTAATTTGTGGAGTTTCTTATATGACAAGTTGTTGCACACCTTTGTGTGGATCAAAGCAAATGTACTCCATTTGCGCTCACAACCGCTAGAGGAACAACACTGAGACACAAGACGTAGTGCAAGCTTTTGGAGAATTGGTGTGTCACTCCCAAACATAGCCCATCCTTATGCTGCAACAAATAAAAGAATATAACATAAGTGTGAATGTTTCACATAAAATGTAGATGATGTAAGAAATGGACAATGACTTACAAGATGAAGTATTATTATCACAGGCCATCTTACGAGCCAAGTCTAAAGCAAAAGTGCCAAAACACATCTGTCAGTGTCTGCCAGAAACTGAAATGCCTCTCGAAAGTCATTTAGAACGTTGTTTGATGTGCCACATACATAATGACATTTGGGATGCAAAGTAGCAGCTGCATTGACATAAGTCTTGCTTGCAATATCACCCATCCTAGGATTGATCACTGCCATAAATCATTCAAGTTCATGGGGATTGCCCTGAAATAAACTTTCATACTTATTCCTCACTATATGGAATCTTAGCAGGACTTCACTCAAGTTTGGCTTCTTGTCCTGATCTGCAATTCGAAGGAATGCATACAAAGGTTCCACAGACTTGACCACCAAGCTCATGTTGTCCCACTATGACAAGCTAGAAAGGCATGAATGAGCATATCTTCCCTCACTCATGTTGGCAAAATGACTTTCAAAGAATGTGCTTGAAGCCACCCATGTCATAAATTTATCTTTGCGTTGGAGCATGCTATCCAAAAACATATAATTAGTGCCAAATTGAGTAGCATTCCATCTTACCAACTCACCTCCAATAGCGGTCCTCATCATGGCATGCAACTTATTGTGGTTGTAAAACCATCGACAAATTCTCCTACCAGCCTTAATCATAGCTTTGTGCTCTGGAAACTCGCCAATAGACTTAAGCATCAAATTGATAGTATGAGCAACACAAGGCTGCCACACAATGTTGTACTTCTGGTTCACCATTTTGCATGCCTTCTTGTAGTTTGAGCCATTATGAGTGATGATCTGAATAACATGTTCTAGACCCAACACTTTACCACCTTTTCGATTTCCTGTCAGCACAAAAATTCTTTACTAACATGACATGGGACATATCCACAAGTTCATCAAATGAAATTGACTTACCCCAAAAATGAACTTTGCGTCCTGGCTATGTCCAGTGGCATCAACTGATTTGTGAAAATACATTATCCCATTGTAATACACCATGAAGTTGATGGCGCTCATCCTTGTTGGTCCCGTCCATGAATCACACATAATTATATTATCGTTAGTTGGCCAATCTCGCTGGAACCTCTCAAACTGCTTTTTTATATCGGTCTTGTTTGCATCTAAATATACGCCATCGATTTCACGTCCAGTTGGGCTTGCAATGCCCTCACCTAAAACATCAAAGAATTTAAATTAGTTCACTGCTTGAGACACGTTCAACAAAAATTAAAAAGAAAAATACCTCACTCCATCTTTGAGTCTCCTTGACGGCTGTTTGAAAGTAAGGATTATCAGTCTTCCTATCGGGGATGCCTTTAATGTGGAACAATTTTGATCAAGCCCTGCTAATTGCATTTTTTCTAGCCTTGCACTTTACTATTCATGGCCCAGTATCAATCTACTTTGAACCTTCTCCTTCTTTCCTGTTACGAACATAGACCGTCTGAGCATACCTAGCAATCCGCCGCCATGTGATTGAGATGAACCACCGCCCTGTGGTTGAGATGAACCACCTCTATGCTCATATTACCCACCTTGATCACGGACGCGCCTCGCATATGCCTCCTACTCTCGAGACATATCCAACACACGCTGCACCATCTTATCCTCGTCATCATTAATATCATGAATCACGTTTCCTTCTCTGGCAACTTCCTCCCTTCTCAAATTCTCCTGTTGTATGTCCTTCTTCCCGGCCACAATTCTATACAGCTCACGATGATAGTAGTCTCGAACATCTGGACGAACATTACTATAATGTATCACATTTCCACCTCTTCCTGCCAAATGATGCTTGAATCGATTGACACCACCCCCTTTCTTGAAATGTTGCAATACTTGCATGACTATCCTTGATATTTGTTTACACCATACGCCCATACACCATCATTTTGATTACGATCCATCATATCTTCCTACATAACAACGACATATATAATTTGTTATTTCAACATTACAATTTAATAAATTATAATATGCTACATGTTTACTACTTTTTTTCCTATCTAAATTACCTATGGTCCAAAGACTAAGCTATACATCTAGTTCCTAACTTCCTATTCAAGTGAAAAAAAACAAAAACCTTACCTCTATGCACGGCTAACCGACCGCAAACTGAGCGCCTCCATCATCGGCTACTCGCTCTGGCCGGGCGGCTAACCAGAAGAACCGACTGACTAGCCGACTTAGCGAGGGGCCCCGACCAGACAGGACCGTTGGCGACGACTAGGGGCGATTTGGGCTGCAACCTGCGAGGAGCGGTTGGGAGCAAAATGTGGTCACGGGAGCTATTCGAGAGGATAAGGTATGGTTTTTCTTTTTTTTTTCTTCCATCATTTTTTTTCCAAGTCAAATGAGGTCGGATTCAGATTTTTTCTTCACCATAAATCTTCATTTCGTCTCTGGTTTTTAACAAATTTTTTAAACAAAATTTTTCAAATTTCAAAAAAAATCAAATTCGGACCGGGGGTAACAGGCCGAGCGGACTAGCCGGTGCTCAGCGGTTCTCCAGTTAACGGGTTAACCGACTGGTTAACCGGGTTAACCAACTGGTTAACCCTGGTTTTGTCAACCATGATCCGAAGACCAATTAAATTTTATATGCATATTTTTTTCTCCTAAATTTGCATTTTTGTCTAAAAACTATTTGATATCAATAAATTTGATCAGAAAAATATGATTTTTAGTCTAAATATTAAAATACTAATTATTTTATATTATTTTATTTGCCAGGCTGGCCAGGCTTTGCAGGCTCAATGGGCTGTTGCTGGGCCGGCATGATGGGCCCTGTGGCTAGCCCATGGCCCGTAGTAGATGCCACGTGGGCGAAGATTTCATCCGACGCCTGCTTATTTTTGGCTCCGTAGGAGTCTATCCTAGTTTAGTGACGGCTTTCAATCCTGGCATCAGCTCACGGCTCGGCTCACTTGTAGCTTGCCTCCGTGGTCTTCCGTCATGGTCATCGGCGGCCACTGTCTGCCTGAGCCCTGCCCTGATGGAGAAAAACGTGTTCGTTGAACGGGGTTCCGACTTGTAAGAGAAGAGAGCAAAACGGGTTCACTGAACGCCCTCATTTTCCTTGCCAAATCAAGCTCACAATTGTCATGTCAGTGAGCCCCGATCGATCCAGGAAGCTCGCTCGAACTTGCATCTTTCGTCTACCTTATTCCCTCTGTCAAAGGTCACAACCAAACGAAACATGAAACCGGTCAGAGTCATATAAGCACGATGCCAGCATTGGTCGAAGAGAACAGCACAACATCACAAAGCCCGTAGGCAGCCCAGCTGAGTGACGCCACGCACCATGCCGAAATTGCTCTGGATCACCTGCCGCTGACCGTAGGCAGCCCAGCGCCTTCTTGTACGCGTCGATCGCCTTCCCGCTGCCGCCCGGCACGGTCAGCGGCAGGTGATCCATGGCGACCGCGTACGCCGTGATGGTGCGCAGCTTGGCGCGGGAGCTGCTCCTC
Source organism: Eleusine indica (assembly GCA_030378355.1). Taxonomy (NCBI): domain Eukaryota; kingdom Viridiplantae; phylum Streptophyta; class Magnoliopsida; order Poales; family Poaceae; genus Eleusine; species Eleusine indica. The sequence continues at coordinate 37,813,316 of CM059500.1, forward strand.
GACGAGCTTCGGGCCGCCGTGCGGTGGGGTGCGGCGTTCGTGCGCGCCCGGCTCGGGCGCCGCGAGCGGGATCGCCACACGCTGGTCATGCATCCAGAGCAATTCTGGCAAGGGGTTCAACGAGAACCCCCTCTTCGACGCGACGCGCACGTACCTGACCACCCGGATCAACCCGCGCGCCGCCATGAACCGGCTGTGCCTCACGCTCACGCAGTATCGCGTCATCGATGAGCCCGACGGTAGCGGCAGCAGCTGTAGCACGGTCCTGTGCCTGGAGCCCGGGGGCGCCACCACCGACGTCTTCGAGGGCGTCGAGTTCACATGGACCTCCGTAGAGACGGACAACGAGGCGACAAAGAAGGCAAGCGGCGGGAACGGCCCGCGCGAGTCGCTGGAGCTCAGCTTCGACGCCGAGCACACGGACGTCGCGCTGAACCGGTACATGCCCTTCGTCATGTGGACGTCGGAGGACATGATCCAGCGGAAGCGCGACCTGAGAATCTTCATGAATGAGGGGCGGTTGTGGCACGGCATCACGCACCGGCACCCGGCCACGTTCGACACGCTCGCCATGGACTCAAAGCTCAAGCAGTCCATCATCGCCGACCTCGACCGGTTCCTCAAGCGCAGGGAATACTACCGCCGGATCGGCAAGGCGTGGAAGCTAGCGTGGGTACCTGATCTACGGCCCGCCCGGCACGGGCAAGTCCAGCCTTGTCGCTGCCATGGCCAACTACCTCCGCTTCAACATCTACGACCTCGACCTTTCCGACGTGCACCTGAACTCAGCGTTGCAAAGGCTGCTCATCGCCATGCCAAACAAGTGCATCCTCCTCATTGAGGACATCGACTGCTGCTTCGACGCCGCCGCGTCAAGGGAGAAGAACGGCAAGTTGGCCGATGTCCTAGACTCCGACTCCGACTCCGACTCCGATTACGCATCGGACTCCTCGGACGACGGACCCAGAGCTGCTCTGCCCGGCATTACCTTGTCAGGGTTGCTCAACTTCATCGACGGGCTCTGGTCCACGTGCGGCGAGGAGCGCATCATCATCTTCACCACCAACTACAAGGAACGCCTCGACCCAGCGCTGCTCCGACCAGGGCGCATGGACATGCACATCTACATGTGCTACTGCTGCTGGGAGGCCTTCAAGATGCTGGCCAAGAACTACTTCCTCATCGACGACCACCCTTTGTTCGGGGAGATTCAAGAACTACTTAGCGAGGTGGAGGTGACGCCGGCCGAGGTGTCTCACTGAGGACGTCGACGTCGCGCTCCGGGTTCTTGCAGAGTTTATTCAAAAGACGAAGCAGAGGACAAGGAAAGGAGCTGACAGAACAAGTGAAGAAACAGAGGACAAGATCGTAGTAGAGAAATCAGCGCCAATCTGTTATAGGAGCTAAGCGTCGCTTTCTCATGAGCCTTTTTTAGTTCTGGATGAGGCGAGGAAATGATTATAGAGTTTAATAAATATGAGAATAAATAACTAAAGGCACTTCTAGAGAGAGAAGACATTTTTTAAGCAAAATATTGACCTACCTAGCCTATATGAGAGCATGAATAGTTATTTTCATGTCTTGTTTAGTAGAAGAACTAATTCAACTGGTGTTGTGGATTTGAATTTGTACTATCTAATTTCAGTTTCATATTGATTAATTCACAACATGTATAGTACTTGTTAAACACAAGAAATGCCTCACTAGGCTAACATTTTAGGATCAAACTATGAATGTTAGAGAACATGAATATACACTAATTACATGGTGTTGTGTTCGTAATTGCATATAGATGCAGCTTGATAAAGCATGAAAGGTTGTTGGAGCTGTTTTGCAACAACATGCATTCCATGTTCAACCTCACTCACATTGCACTTACCTTCAACCTTGTCTAACTAATTGTTGCACTATTATTATTACACACTATAATGGGGGACTACCACTTTAACCAAGATAATGAGTTTGTTCAATAAGCTACATAAGTAGCATGTTATGTAGATTGATTAGTACTTTACATGTCTCATTGCTGATTACGCTTGCTATAACGCCCAAAAAAATTCAAATTCCAACTTTGTATCTAATGTTGTTGAATTCAACATCAAATACAAAAACTTGTTCCAATTTTGATTTTCGTGTCGTTACCCTAGTTCTTCATTTCCATATTTAATTCTGGACAAAGGTCGAAAGAGAAACCAAGTCGGGAGTCAAACTTGTTTTAAATTGGAATCAATTCCATTTGAATTCGGTTCAAATAAATCACAAAACAAATTTCCTGGCGATAAGATAATCGGCCCGACTTCTCCTATTCTCTCGGTGCACGGCCCACCTCTTTTTCTCCTTCACGCCAGCCTGCTCCCTCTATCTTTTCTCTCTGACCCGAAGCGGAAAACATCCCACTTGGCCGAAGACGACGCCCAACGTTGTTGTCGTCTAACTCCCCTCGATCAGAGTCCCGAGGAATGGACGCTGGCTGAGGTGTCTGAGATGCTGCTGCAGAGTGAGGACGTCAACATCGCGCTCCGGGTTCTTGCAGAGTTTATTCACAATAAGAAGCAGAGGACAAGGAAAGGAGCTGACAGGACAGGTAAAGAAACAGAGGACAAGGTCGTAGTAGAGAAATCAGTGTTGATCTGTTAGTTGCTAAGAGTCCTTTTCTCACGAGACTTTTAAGTTCTGGATGAGGCGAGGAAATGAGTATAGAGTTTAATAAACAGTAGAATAAATTACTAGGCAGTACAGATGATAAGTCCTCTCCAACTCCAAGGCTATCCATTGACACAGTTGCGTACTTGAACATGGTAAAACCAGCATACACACATATATGAAGCTGATTTAATTCAACCTTGAGAGTGTTGTAGACTTGTGTGTAATCGCCTTATTCCCTTGGAAGAACAATCCCTTTATTAGTGACATTATTGCTTATTTCCATGCATGCCGCCTTCAACCTTGAGATAAGCAGCTTGGTTTATTCCTTCATCACGGTGTAAACGATCCAGTTCAAAGGGCTAGCCAAGGAGATCAGCTTAATTCTCGTCGACCTTAATTACCCTGTTAAACCGATCTTAATTTGAGTCATGCGAAATCTAAGACGTGGATGAAAAGGAAAATGCTCATATTACTGGAGATCGATGTGAGCAACAACCTCCGAATCTCGGCAACCTGTGGCTGGTCCCTCCTGGCGGTGAATCGCACCATGAGGCCGTGCTTCATGTAGAGCGTGGTGTTGAGCTTGGGCTTGACCTCCTGTCCGGGCACCACCTCCACCCTGAACCTCGCGAGCACCGCGGCCGCCACAGTCTTCATCTGCATGTACGCGAACCTCTTCCCGACGCAGAGCCTTGGCCCGGCGTTGAACACCACGTACTTGAAGGGGCTCTCCCCGCCGCCCGCGAACCTTCCTCCCCTCATCCACCGCTCGGGCCGGAACTCGAGTCGGTCGGGCCCCCACGTCACCGCGTCCCGGCCCATAGCGTACGTGAAGTAGATGACGCGCTCGCCCGCGCGGATGGCGCTGCCGTCGGGCAGCACGTCGTCGGCCAGTGCCTCCTTGAAGTCGACGGGCACGGGCGGGTACAGGCGCATGGACTCGGTGAGCACCGCGTGGAGGTAGTCCATTTCCGCCACGTCCCCGCGCGGCGCGGCGCGGATGTCGGCGAGCACGCGGGACTCGACGTGCGGGTGGGACGCGAGGAGGTAGAAAAACCAGGTGAGCGCGACGGAGCTGGTGTCCCGGCCCGCGAGGATGAAGCTGACGCAGAAGTCGCGGAGGAACGCGTCGGTGTAAGACGAGGAGGAGGCGATGAGGCGCGAGAGGAGGTCGGACCGGTCGTCGAGGCTCCCGAGCTTGCGCAGCTCGGCGCGGCGCTCGGCGACGGTCCGGTCGGCGAACTCCCGCACGGCGCGCGCGGCGGAGGCGAGCTCGCGCTCGCCGCCGACGCCGAGCCGCCGCTGGGCCTTCCACACGAACGGCGGCACCACGAAGCGGGCCAGCGTGAGCTCCGTGGCCCGCTCAAAGGCCCGCGCGAAGGGGACCTCCGGGAGCCCGTCCGCGAGGCAGCCCACGTCGACCCCGAACGCCGCGGCGCAGATGTTATCGAACGTGAACCGGAGCAGCACGTCCTGCAGGTCCACCACGGCGCCTTCTTTCTCCGTGACCCGCGCCAGCAGCGGGACCAGGCGCCCGTGCACGAGCCGCCTCACGGCGCCGTCGGAGAAGGCGAGGAACCTTGCCGAGTGCATCTCCAGCGCGGCGGCGCGGCGCTGCGCGCGCCACGCGTCGCCGTCGGCGTTGAAGATGCCGTCGCCGAGCAGCTCCGCGAACCGGTCGCGGTAGTAGGGCCCCTTGGGGTAGTTGGCGAAGCGGGTGCCGAGGACGTGCTCCACGTTGCGCGGGGAGGCGGTGACCACGCCCGACATGCCGCCCAACCACATGCCGCGGAACGGGAACGTGCCGCCGGGCGACCGGGCCAGCGACGCCGCGCCCCACTCGTAGACGTCGTCTAGGTTGGCGAATAGGGTTGGGATCATGCCCAGCACCGGCCACAGCATGGGCGCGCCACGGGACGACGCGCGGGCCCGGTTCGCCAGAGCGCTGCACGTGAAAAGCAGCGCCGCGGCCACGGCGAGGTCGGACGCGTGCACGTATTCGTGGACGAGCCGCAGCGCCGTGGTGGCCACGAGCGCGGACGTTGCCATCGCTAGTTGGATCATCGCTACCAGATGATGAGCTAGCCTCGTAGCGTTTGCGACGGATCAAGGTCCCTAGCCCAGCTGCTAGCTACAAGTGTACCGTACCGTAACTACAAGCGCGTATTTGTAGGGCACTAGCTAGCTGATTGTTCGCTCACGCTCGCTAGACACGGCCGAGTGAGTGTTGTGCTCGCTCGCGAATGCCCATTCAAGAGGTTCGGGAATTCGTTCTAGAAGCCGAGCAGCATTTATTCTACTGTCATGGTGGTTTGCGGTTAAGTTTGTGTTAAGAAAAGCAACTATCAGGGGAAATACTCAACGGTGTACATGAAATATATCATATATATACTCAACTGTATGTACAAGGTTCGTTATTAAAACTGGTTTGGCTTTGCTGGTTCATAAAATCACTCGCGTCATACAATGTGCCATTTTCAGGCTGCTGGGAAACAGTAGAGAGGAAAATCTAAATTACTTGTGCAGCCTAGCTAGCTACCGGTTTGTGCTTAATTTGCTTTAACAATACAAACCCGCCCTCCCCCCCCCCCCCCCCCCCCCCCCCCCTTGATCATGGCATGATGCTTTTGTTTTCGGTATCGTGCACGCTATCTAACAATTGTGATTTGTATGCTGACAGCCCCTGCATTATATTCCCAACGGATTTTAGTATTTGTATAGTGCATAAAACTACGGAGACATATATATGGGCCAACACACTTACGATTGACGTTGCAAACAAGGGAGGCAAACTTACCACACTCATGACACAGCTAAGGATCGTCCAAAACTGATAACCTTAACAGATCATGGAAAGCGGTGCATAATCTCGACACGGTTCTGGCACAGGTTTCCTTAAACCTCTAGCCACCGTTCAGTCACTACACGAAAAGGACTATTTTGTCACCAAGGTACTTGGTCACTATATGTGCAGTATGCCAATATTGATCACAATAGCTATTTTATCACCAAAAGTATGGTCACACTTTAAAGTCACTATATGTATTTAGTGATCAAAGGTGACATATGTTGGTCACTTAACTATATAGCAATCAAGACACTCTTGGTAACAAGATATATTTAGCAACCAATGATCATGCACATTCGTCACTAAAAATGTATGTCCACCAAAAAACTCAAAACTGTGGTCACTATTTATCAACTTTTAATGACCATCAAAGAAAAATTTTGTTGATCACTATAATTTGATGACTAAAAGTCCATTTTCTTGTAGTGAGTGGCGGAGAATGGAGAAACACTACTAGAATCAACCAGTTTTCCTACCGTTATCAACTTTCCCTAGGAATAAAATCGATATCCAAGGGAAAGATTATTTCCCTAGGAGTAGAGGCAAGAATTGTAAAGAGTTCCCTACCATTTTTCATGACTCGTAGAGAAATTTGGCATCGGGACCTGAGTTCCTGGGGGTTCAGATCCTCTGACATTGCACACTAATGTCATCGGGTGACATTTCTCCAATCCAGCCCACCAGTTCTAAATCAATGGCCATGGGTTATTACCGATGTGGTGACACATCATTTTGGCCCCCACACCATTTCGTAGAAAGTTGCTACAACCTCAGGTCCATCGCAGTATGCTTTTTTTTCTCTTTAATTTTCTAGAGATATACCAGCCATCTACCGTTGGCAATAGGTTCATACTGTTGCTTCTGGTATGGTTCTTCTAATGTTTTTATCATGATGAAAGTCACCTTTCATGTCAAAAGAGAAGTGTTCGAGTTAAAAAAATTGTTAATCGGTTAGACAAGTAAACTGAGGTTTGAGGTTTAGTAGGCTAATAATCCTTAGTCTTTGATATAGGAGTAGATGTGCTGGATGAAGGGAATGTTACGTTGTGACATTGCTCTACAATGTCAGAGGATCTGGACCCAGTTCCTGGTATATTGGGTGCTACGATGGAATCCTTCCCTAGGCAAATTGGAAAATCGTAGGAAAAGAAAGTGACTCATCTTGTGTGAAAATTTGGAAGTCTTAGGCGCGTGAAACCTAACATTACTGCCTTCTCTCCCATATATTGACTCACCGGTTCCTTCTCTTCAGTTCTCACAATTTCTTGCACAATGGCAGGGCATCTGATGATGTCTCACCCTATTTTCTGCATGCACTCGGTCCATACACCTTCCTAGTTGTGCCTATAAAACGAGAACTTATGCATTGTACAAGTAACACCCACCACTCTTCCACTATTCTAATGGATTCTTCAGGAAAACGCAACATTAGTCATTAGAGTGTCGGCATAGGAACAACGCCCACTTTGTTATTGTATATACAGAGCCAAGATGGCCACATTAGTGGAGGACAATACAATCACATCGTAGGAGAGAACAACAGCTGAAGTTGCGAGAGGATGAACTCCGTAGGCATGAAGCCCAATTTAGGAGACGTGAAGCTACCTTGCTCCTTACATCAACAAGAACAACAAGCGAGAAGGGGAAGCGGGAGGCAGCAGTTTGCCCTTCCAGTGAACACTTAGGCCGGTGTTTATTAATTCACCAGCATGTGTTGTCTCATTTTTTTTTTAGATAATGGAAAGAGTACCGGCCTTTACTTCAATAGAAGCTATGGTCAATTATTACAAAATGAGCAGCACTTCCGTCTGCATTGAATGAAACGTCGACCAATAAATAGTTTGGATAACAATATATTAGTAGCTAATCCTATTGCTAACTCTGCATCCATGATCGACAAAAATCTACATTGTCACCATCTCCATCTTTCGGCATGCATCCTTTATTGAGGTTCTATCCTACTCATGTTTTTGCAACTGACTCCAAGTTTGAAGTCAATATGTTCCCCTATAGAGTAACTGAATATAAAATGTATTGCCTCATAATTTCCCTAAAAATGTGGATCCTACAGTGTACCTTTGCAGTAGATGGGTTTCGCGTTCTTGTAATATCTTGTTTTGGTGTAATTTATCAGCCTTAGAAATATTTTGGACGCTTTCAAAAAAATAGTAATATTCTGTACTTAATTATTAAAGCAATTAATTAAATGTTTTCACATAAAAAAACACTAGAGCCATGTCGCCCTTTCATTTCATGCATCAACACACACGACGGGCAAAGTCTATACAATTTGTACCTCCCATGACAAAATAAATATAGAAGCCGGTTGTGGCTTAACTAGCAGATCACACAATATAGAAGTTTGTTCCAACTTAATTAGGTCATGTTTAGATAAGTTTCAATTTCTTAAAATAAGGATTTTTTTATAGTTTCTAAAAATTACTAGATGGGGTTGTTTGACATAGCAGAAGCATAACTGGGTCAAGAAAGACAAAGAAGATCCAAATACAATGTCGATCGAAAACCACATCTCCGAGACTATGAAGCAGAAGTTACAATATGAATCAAAAGTTCTGACAGAGTCGAAACTACTCAGATACAGGAAAGCGTAACGGAAGTTTCAGTACGAATCAGAAGTTCTGATTGGGTCAAAACTACACATATAACGCGAGAAAGGAGGCAAACTTGCTACACTCATGACACTGGTCAGGATCATCCAAAACTGATAATCTCAATGGATCATGAAAAACAGTGCATAACCTTGGAGCAATTTTACTGTCCTTAGGTAGTTTTGAAATTGTATATTAATCAATCAAAGATTCTGCATATAATAAATGGGGGTGAATGTGAAGACAAGAACCTTACCCTAGGAACGAATAATTATAAAAATGTTCATCAGATTTTTTTTTGGAAAAAGATTTATTACTAATTTAACTATCCTATTTTTTCCTATATTATCCTCAGTTTGATAAAATACTACGTAGCCAATAGTAGTGGATTTATCTACCCTGTTGGATTGGAAAAGGACTGGCTAGTATTTGATAGTAAAACTGCTCTTTTGACACCGACCTGGCATATGTTTTCTTTAAACCGCCAAGGAAGCATCAGATCTCACTTGCGCTGCTCTTCAAGAAAAGGAAAAGAGCAAGCTTTCTACAGTACTTGCAATGAGAACAAAAAAAAAGGATTTAACATAACAACACGCAGTTGAGAAAATAGACAGAAAACAAAATGGTGTTTACATAAATGGAGTATCCTTGGAAGGTCCTGCAGAGTGAAGACCTGCAGAGTGGTCGCTCTGGAGGTGTGGAAACAGGAAACAGTGCATAAGGGACAGCCTACTGGATAGAGTAACAGGGTGACAACCGGAAATAGTGCACAAGTGTGAGGCCAGAAATGGTATCTGGCACTGATCTGAAGTCAAAAACCTTGGTTGCATAATCACTCGGTTGTTCATTTCGGCAACGTTTCCCCGACGCCTCCAGAGATGGACACGTTCCAATTCTCAAATGCGCAACGACTGTCAGGAGAGCCGTCGCTCAAATGGGAAGGAGTCAATGGACAATTAAAATGAACAAACTATTCGTTTTTCAAGTGCTCTTTGTTGATCAATGATGTTTCGCTCGAATTAGCTGGCTTATTCCAACCACCAGTTTAATTGGCATCGCATTGTGCTGCTATATGTGGGAAGCATCAAACCTACCGTTACGTACTAATATAACAACATGAAGAATTGCAGGCCAAGTCAGACACCTATACTAAATTAAATCCACCATGTCAAAATCCACTGAATCCTCAAAAACGAAAAATGAAGCAGATCAAAGAAAGATAAGCGTTCACTCCGATATAGGCTTTTCGCCCTGCTGCTCCAGTATGTCCAACGTGGTAAAGTGAAATCAAAAGGCAAGGCACATGTTACTAGATAAGCCAAGGGCCGGGCCCAATAATAGCTTGGCTGAATTCATATTTACTTTCGGCCTAGAATATTTAAAAGTTAGTTAGGATTCTGAAAGGCCCGTGGGCATGCAGAGGCCCACTTACAGTTATACACTACCAACACAAAATTTCATGATTGACAAGATTGTACAAGATTCATCATGGAATGCTAATGTGTAGCAATTCATAACGATGTTGTTGCTATTCATTTTTTTTTTGTACAAGATTGACCTAAAAATTCCATTATTCTACAAGATGATATCTGGATTATATTTCTTGTAGATGTCTTTGTCCATAGCTGGAAACAGATATGTTGGTGACACGATTGGTTAATAAGAGAGTTTGGAGTAAGCCGTGTGTTTCAACATGGAAGAACCAGTTGCACAACTCGAATCACCGAGGTGGGTCCGTCTGTATTTTGAACCAGACGCAGGCAAGAGCAGCACCATCGCACAAATTATCATTATTATACTTTGTTATAGTTATTTATATTCTCCCGTGGAAACTTTCACTTAATATCCTCCTCCAGAAGTAAAAAAGGCTCACGAGAAAGTGATGCCAAGGTATAGTTAATATATCAACACTGACCAAGACACTAGCTTAGCTACACTGGTTCTTCAGTTACGTTCTTCTTGTCCTCTGTTTCTTTCGTAGCCCTCTCTGCTCTTCTCTTCCTCTGTTTCTTCTCCTGAAGAAACTCTGCAAGAACCCGGAGCGCGACGTCGACGTCCTCGCTCCGCAGCAGCATCTCGGACACCTCGGCCGGCGTCACCTCCACCTGACGAAGCAGTTCTTGAATCTCCTGGAACATCAGGTGGTCGTCGATGAGGAAGTAGTTCCAGGCCAGCGTATTGAATGCCTCCCAGCAGCAGTAGCCCATGTAGACGTGCATGTCCATCCGGCCGGGCCGCAAGAGCGCCGGGTCGAGACGGTCCTTGTAGTTGGTGGTGAAGACGATGATCCGCTCCTCGCCGCACGTGGACCACAGCCCGTCGATGAAGTTGAGCAGCCCTGACAACGTGATGCCCTTCGACGGCGCAGCCGTCGGCGCCGGCCCCTCGTCCGAGGAGTCCGACGTGTAATCGGGGTCCTCCAGGACGTCGGCGGTTTCCCTCGACGCGGCGGCGTCGAAGCAGCAGTCGATGTCCTCGATGAGGAGGATTGATTTGTTGGGCATGGCGATGAGCAGCCTCTGCAAAGCTGAGTTGAGCCGCACCTCGGAGAGGTCGAGGTCGTAGATGTTGAAGCGGAGGTGGTTGGCGATGGCGGCGACGAGGCTGGACTTGCCGGTGCCGGGCGGGCCGTAGAGCAGGTACCCGCGCTTCCACGCCTTGCCGATCCGACGGTAGTATTCCCTGCGCTTGAGGAACCGGTCGAGGTCGGCGATGATTGACAGCTTGCGCGCCGGGTCCATGGCGAGTGTGTCGAACGTGGCCGGGTGGTGGTGGGTGATGCCGTGCCATGAGCGGCCCTCGTTCATGAAGATCCTGAGCGCGCGGTCCCGCCGCATCATGTCCTCCGCCGTGGCCATAACGAAGGGCACGTACCGGTCCAGCGCCACGTCCGCGTGCTCCGCGTCGAAGCTGAGCTCCAGCGACTCGAGAGGGCCGCTGTTCCCGCTCCCCTTTCCCTTCTTCCCCTCGGTCTCGGTCTCCACGGAGGTCCACTTGAACTCGACGCCGTTGAAGACGTCGGTGGTGACGCCCCCAGGCTCCATGCACAGGATCGTGTTCCAGCTGCTGCCGCCGCCGCTGGCGTCGGGGTCCTTGACGCGTGACCGCGCGAGGCAGAGGCGGCGCATGGCGCGCGGGTCGATCCGGGTGGCCACGTACGCGCGCGCCGCGTCGAAGAGGTGGTTCTCGTTGTACCCCGTGTCTTTCTGGCGCCGGATCACCAGCACGTGCCGCTCCCGCTCGCCGCGGCCGAGGAGCCGGGCGCGCACGAACGCCGCGCCCCAGCGCGCCGCGGCGCGGAGCTCGTCGGGGAGCAGCTCGCGGGCCATGCTGCGGGCCAGCACGGCGTACGCGGCCGCCGAGGCCGCCGTGGCCAGCGCCTTCTTGTACGCGTCCACCACCTTCCCCCCGCCGCCGCCCAGCGACGGCGGCGCGACCAGCGGCAGGTGATCCATGGCTGCCGGGAGCTGATGCGTGCTGCTCAGGTGCTTGCGGGCTGTGTCGTTGCGTTGTCCTCTTGGACCCATGGCGTCGTGCTTATATCATATGCCACTCTCAGTCGTCGGTTCGTGTTCCTTTGGTTGTCACTTGTCAGAGAGGAAAAAAAGGTGGACGACGCATGCAAGTTCGTGCGAGTTTCCTAGATGGATCAGGCACAGTGACATGTTTTGTCCCTAAGTATCTTTACTTGACTCCGAGCCACCTCTGCTTGACTCCAAGTCTCCTCAGCTTGGCCGACATAAACTACGCACCAAGTAACGTGCAAGCGCACTCATCATACGGCCGCGCGTTTCTGTGTTCAAAAGGTTCTTTACAAATAGACAGACACACCTTAACAATTCACACGTCTTCGATTAGTTCTTTCGGTTTGTTTTTTGCAAGTGCGTTACAAGCGCTCGCAAAGGACGGCACTTCCTCCGCGGGGAAGCGAAGGGAACAGTGATGTCGCCCGTTGATCGCCGGCGGGCAGCGAACGGACGCCGCTGTCATTCCTGGCGCAGCTGGCTCATCTTTTTGTTAGGTATCTAAAAGTCTCCTGTCGTCTCGTATTTACGAGCCAAGTTGTGTGCTTCAAAGATTCTTTGCAAATGGACATGGACATGCTTTACCATCTGAAACATCTTCCATTAATTATTTCTGATTTTTTTTTACACAAAGCGCCCCTGAAGATGGATAGCATCTCACTCACCTGCGGACACGACAAGAACCAGCGATGACCACTGGCTGGCGGCGAAAGACAGTACCGTCAAAACGGACGCCGCCATGAGTATTAGCAGTCAAAGTCGAAATTGCGATAGGACAAGAAGATCTGAACTTTTGGATCGTGTGTGGTTTACAAGATTGCATTCTTCGCCCCTGGTTGATACGATTAGGAAATTGAGGGTGGCAGGGTGGACCGTTGTGTCAGCGTCACACTAGTGATCTACGTCATCAAATCTACGTGTGTATACACGTCATGACTGATGATGCGCGCCACCTGAAGATTTACGTGGGCAAGATCGACGGCGAGGTGCGGCGCCAGCTCGAAGAGCGCGGGTCCGGCCGGCGGACAGTCACAGTGATGCCGCTGATGAAGCGGCTCACGTTCGACATCATCTCGTCGCTGCTCTTCGGCCTCGAGCGTGGCACTGTCAGAGATCTCTGATCTGGTCGGTTACTTTGCACGCATCGCCGAAGGCACGTGGGCGGTCCCGGTGAACCTGCCGTTCACGGCGTACAGCCGGAGCCTCAGGGCCAGCGCCAGGGCGCGGCGGCTGCTCACCGGAATCACGCGGGAGATAAAGGCCAAGCTGGAATGCGGCGAGGCCTCACGAAGCAGCGATCTCATGGCGTGCCTGCTCAGCCTGACCGATGACCATGGTCACCCTCGTCGCTGGCAACTACACATCGTCCATGCTCATGACATTCATGGTCCGCCAGCTCGTCATTGACCCGGCCACCGTAGCCGCCATGGTCCAAGCCTCCAAGGTAACAAACCCAACTAGAAGGCGTCACCATTATTTCACTATGCATCACGTTATGTACCCAACGGCTGCTCTGCTGACCATATGCATGTTTGTGGTGTCGCAGAGAATGAAGAGATTAAGAGAAACAAGGGTAACGGCGATGCCCTGACCTGGGAGGACCTCGCCAAAATGAAGTTCACATGGCGTGTTGCCCTGGAGACCCTCCACACGGTGCCAACCCTCTTTAGCAACTTCAGGCGAGCAAGATATCGACTACGACGGAACGGATACCGCATTCCCAAAGGATGGCATGTGTTCTGGGTGTCGAACGTGATGCACCTGGACCCGAACATCTTCCATGAGCCGATCAAGTTCGACCCATCTAATATGAATATATTAAAACACGTACGTTCTCTCGCAAAAAAGCCCCTCCACGTCATCTCATTAGGTTGGAACCGTTCGATAGCTTAAAAAACGAAATACCCGTTCGATAGCTTAAAAAACGAAATACCGTCGTGGCATATGCATATAGATCTTTCCCAAAGTTTTAAGTACTAGATATTACAGGCCGGTCCTTCCACCCTCTGCATCACCTTCGTCTGTCTCACCTCACCCTAGTAGACATGGCGGCGGCGCGGCGCTATCGTCCCCAACCTAATCCCGTCCAAGCGGCGACGCCACTAGGTTCCCTTGTATACCACTACGCCACGCCGATGGACCATATCAATCATCCCTCACTGCTGCCTCTAGAACCACCAGTTCGCCGCTGCTAGGGAGAGCGCACGATGCCAGCAAGCCGAGTCGTCGCATGTAAGTCAACAAAATCACCACTTGGGTATTGGATAACTTTGCCTGAATGTTTTCCCTTTTCACTGTCGCACATCAAATCTGAGCAGCGGTGTGGACGCTCAACATTGCAATGGTAGAAGCATATACATGCCTAGAGATTTCTCCATCCAAGATGACGTCCACAGGGTGAAGCTACTGGGCAGGTACGCATGTCCCTTTGCTATCAGCAGTGATGCATACAATGGAAATTAGGGGACAGTCTCATATTATCCTGATTCCTGAACTCTTATCCAAAGACACTCTTAACCTGTTCGACGAAATGCCAAGCACAAACTTCAGTAGTGACTATCCCAAGGAACAAAATTGTTTCATTCAGTGCAATAAATACAATGCAACCAACATAAAAGTTCCTCGGTTTTCATCATTCAGTACCTCTGCACTTTGTTTCTATTTTTGTATTTGTTTCACACATCTAATATTCCAAATGGCTATTCCTTTCCTAAAAAATTCAATAGAAATATTTATTAGTATAAACCTGTGTTTCTAAAAATTCTATGAGGTTAGGCGCAAACAAGACTACAAAGCATGTTTTGTCCTTTCAATAAAAATAAAGCATGTTTAATATCTTATTTGAAACTGGGAAACAAACTTAGGATCTGCACAAGCTATATTGCTTTAATCTCTGAATCTCGCAGAGATACCTCAGCCACATTGCCAATACATGTTTCCTGAGTTGAACATCACTGCCGAGCTACGAAGAGATCAATCCGTTATCACCAAGCTGTACATTTCTTTGTTCTTAATCTATCATAGTCTTGAGACACAAATAAAAAATGCTTCTTTGTTGTGAATCTTTTGGGAACTAAGAAATAAAGTAGTTTGAGGAAACCTCAGCTGCCTGAATCCTTGTTGAAAGTTTCAATAATTTACCCATGTCAAACCACTGCTTTTTTCCTTTACTATCATAACAGGATGCACCATGCATACTAAAAAAAATAGTACTTGTGATCATCTTGTACTTTGCAACATTAATTTTATTGAGTGGCGATTAGCTAAACCAATTTAGAGTAAAAAGGACCAGTCCCAGTCCCAATTTCATTCATAGAATTCTTTCATTTCTTAAAAGAAGGTAAATGCTCTTAATGTCATGTAAGTAATCATATAACTATTATGGGATGTCAATTTTTTTACACCTTTTTAATTTGTTGTTATGACACCTGCTTACCCCCTCAAATTGACAGGCAGTCCATGGGCATGCCTAAACCAGTAAACCACACAAGAGCAGCAGCTCGTGGAAGGCCCTCAAGTATTCTTACTTTCTTTTGCTCAAACAGCTCAGTGTCTCTTATAATACTACTTGTTGTTCAATTAAATTTCCATGTATCGTTGATATGTTTTATGGGCTGCTCATTTGGTACTGTTTCTCCTCAGGTTATGACTGATCCCAGAAAAATTAGCTATTGAAAAAGGTTACTGAAAATAACTATTGCAATGGTGAGATTTTTTGGCAGCCCACCACAATGATTCTTCTATTGAAAACAAAATTTATTAGACATTAGTTACGTGTTTGTTCTCCAAATTAAGATAGCTAGGAGCAGGATTGGTTAATAGTTGTGGCAGCACTGAAAACGTTTGTTCAAGCAATCTATGAAAATGTTCAATTTTTAACTTACAATGATATAACTGAACGAATATATGTGGATCTATGAAACAAGCATGTTGATGACGACAGGTGTGAATTGAGCTCTCTACCTGCTTTCCAATTTTTATCTTACACCTGAGCTTATGAAAACTCTCAAGCCTGAGGAACAAAGAACTGAGAAAAAAAGGGGCCAAACACTAGTATTCCATACCAAGATGGTTTAACATGGAGGTCATTCCTGCCATCCTGTGTAGAAATAAATTGACAAATATACAAACAACCAGATTGCCCTGCGCTGCTCTAATGTTGCCTGTCGCTAAGAAGTTCATCATGTAGCAGTATAATAGCTTATCTACTCTACCCAATGTTTTTTCCATCGTCTGCAACTGACACCTTTATTATTATTTGATTATGTCATCAACTGTTTTTTTTTTTCCGAAAACCTGGAACATTGCCGGTCATTTTAATTATAAGAAGAAGCAAAGTTTACATGTACCAGAAGTACATTACAACTATTATCGATTGATCTAGGAGCATAGGCTAGATCAACCATGCATCATAGGTGACTACTCACTAATATTATGAGCAACTAGTCCTGCTAGATGTTTTGCTCCCGCCATGCACCAAAGTCCTACCTCCTCTTTGATCCCTGTGAGAATGCGGCTCATAGGGCTCTCTTTGCCTTCAAAAATTCTAGCATTACGTTCTTTCCAGATGTGCCATATGACTGTAATGATTAGTGAATGTAAGCCTTTTGATGTACTATCATGCGTGTCATTTGAGAGTGCTGCAAACCATTGTGCAATACTGCAGCCTGTTGGCCAGTTAGTTGGGTGTAAACCTGGTGCAGAGATCCATAGGCTGATGGCTGTCCAAATTTTCCTAGCTATCAAACATTCTGAAAACAGGTGAGGCACCGTTTCAAGGTTTTTGTAGCACAGCGGACAAAAATATTGATTTGGCCATTCCTTTTATTGAAGTCGATCTGCTGTCCATACTCGATTTTGCAGTAGGAGCCATATGAAAAATTTACACCTCGGCGGTGCCCAAATTATCCATACCTTGTCCGGGAAGGACTCTGTGCCGCCACCAAATTGCATGTTATAAGCTGATCGTGCGGTATACTCACCAGATGTCGTTCGTGTCCAAATGATTTCATCTTCCTCGTTTGATGCTGGGTCGAATAGAACATCATCTACCATTTCCCAGAGCTGAACATACTGCACCCACAATTCTGCAGTCAAATCATGCAATACGTCCCTGATCCAATTTTCATCGCTGAGAGCATCAGCCACCGTTCGATTCTTCCTCTTGCTGTGTTTGTACAGAGCTGGATACATGGCCACTGGTGCAAGTCCATTTAGCCAACTGGATTGCCAAAATTTAGCTGTCTGTCCATTGTGAATTGTTACCTTTGTGGCAGCAGCGAACAATTTGACATCCATATCATTAGTGGGCAAGTCCATACCATGCCATGGCTTGTCCGGTTGTTTCCAATCAAACCATAACCACCACAAACATAAGGCACGACCAAAGCTCTCAAGATCAGTGATTCCTAGTCCACCGCGGTTTAAAGGCCGACATACTCGAGCCCAACTAACCCTGCATTTTCCTCCTTGAATTTGTTGTGTGCCCGCCCATAAGAATCGCCTTCGAATTTTATCGATGTCTTTGTAAAACTTCTTTGGAGGCTTTAGTGCAGTGAGAAGATATGTGGGCATGGAACTAAGCACTGAGCGAACTAGCTCCTTGCGACCCCCAATGTTCATCAGTTTGCCCTGCCACCCGGATAGCTTGGCTAGAGCCCGATCTAGTATTGATTGCAGATGGACCAGTCGTAAACGGCCTAGTGTCAATGGCATTTCTAGATGTGTTATTGGGAAGGTTAATTGCTGGCCATTGAAGTTGCATAGTACTTCATCCAAATCAATGATGTCGCATCTGATCGGTGCCATAGAAGTCTTCTCTATGTTGATTCTAAGGCACGTAGCGTCTCCAAAGAGGCGTAATATTTCCATGGTCATATCCACATCAGATTCAACTAGATTGAGAAAAAGCATTGCGTCATCCGCATATAAAGATATGCGGAGTTTTGCATGACAGCCACGGAGCGAGGTGAGATAGCCTTGTTCTGTTGCTAAGCTGAAGATTTGTTGCAATGTATCAATTGCCAAAATGAAGAGGTAAGGTGATAATGGATCACCTTGCCTCAAGCCACGCTCGTGTTTGATGGATGGGCCTTGGACACCATTGAGTCGAACTGACGAGGAGGACGAGGTGAACAACAAAGTTAACCAATCCCTCCACCTGCTAGGGAATCCTCTCTTTTCAAGGAGCTCGAGCATATATTCCCAAGAAATGGAATTAAACGCTTTACATATGTCTAACTTCATCAGCAAAGCAGGTGTGTTGGTTTTGTGGTAGGCAGGAGCTAAATTGCGCACATACAAGAAATTGTCTTATATACACCTTTTCTTGACGAATGCGCACTGTGCCACTGAGACTAGTCCATTGATTTCTTTAGCTAACCGAAGGTCCAGGACTTTTGATGCTATTTTTGCAAAAGAATGGATCAAGCTAATGGGACGAAAATCACTTGGTAATTTTGCTACTTCCTTCTTCGGCAATAACGTAATTGACACTCGGTTCAGCTTCGTCAGTGGTCATGTGTTCAGGTTGTATAAACATTGGAATGCCGCCACCACATCATGCTTGATCAGTGGCCAACATATTTTGTAGAAAATTCCAGTAAATCCGTCTAAGCCAGGCGCCTTTTCTGTGGGCATGTCACATATTGCTGCCCAGATTTCCTCTTCTGTAAATGGGGCATCGAGACTAGAATTCTGAATTTTTGTGAGTTCCAGCTCATCCCAATTCAAGGTTTGCTGTCTAGGCTGCTTCGTGTGAAAGGTCTAGGTCTCTAAACTTGACTTAATGATGAGTTTTGGTGATAGATGACAATGATTATTGGAACTAACCTTTTCTATGAGTTTGTGAGTTTTCATTTGTTTGGTTATGTTCCGACATCAAGCTAAAAGGTCAAGCTATGAAATATGCTGAGAGGTCACGTGTTGAGAATCAACATTCTAATTGATGAATATGCTTCACAAGAGATCATGGTTGTCTATATATGTGTTGATGAAGATAACGGTGGAAATGATTATCACTCTTGCTTGAAGCACTCAAGATACATCATAGAAGGTGATTGAATACCAAGAGTTGATGGTGTCAATATGGTGATTAGAGTAGAGATTATACATTGATAATTTCAAGATGAATGACCATTAACACAAGAAAAGAATCAAGACTTGAGAAAGTGAAAATATCAATTTGGTGATCAAAATGATAGTGAGCATATTGATGGTGATGGATATAAAATATCATGACATGGGTATATTGTGAAGGTTAAGCAAGACTTGGCTGCGATGGACCATTCAAGGGTGAAGGGAAAGCAAGAGGCTTGGCGCCGAAGGACCAAAGGCAATGGTGAAGAGCGAGTGAAGGCTTAACGCGATGAACCATGAAAGCCCATGTGAAGCTATGAATTATCAGCATCACTCATTTGATGGGAATAAAAATCATGAACACTTCATATGTTGATGAATATCATGCTAGACCCGAAGTGGATATTCGCACAAGGCAAAGGTATAAACGATAGGATTTTTCTTTTTTCGGTCTTGGTGATTAGTGGAGAAAGATTGGGTTGCTAGAATAGTTTGTCGTACTATTAAGAGGGGTCTAGATGATCACTTGATTTCTACCATGTGTTAAGAAGCTCAATCTTGCATATGCATAATCTCCTTGACATGGGGCTAATATTTGCAAATGTGTTTTGCAAATGATTGAGGCTCATGTGTACTCCTTGAAGGTTGATCTTTGGACAATATTTTGTCTTTGCTCCATTATATTTGGGGTCAAGCAATCAGTAGAGATGTGTATCCCTCAAAATTATCTATCCGAAATGTCCAAGATCATGAAAATCGGACTTAAGAGTCAAAAGTTACGACCGTTTCTGTGAAGGTTGGTCATGCTAAAAAAGGGGTGGCGGTCCGACCGCCCGGACTACGCGGTCTGACCGCCCATGTCCAGAGAGTTTGGTCCCGAGAGTGCTTGTGGCGGTCTGACTGATAGGAGCTCGCGGTCTGACTGCCAGAGGTCAAAAAATAGCTGTAACGACTAGTTTTCTAGCCGTTGGTTTGAATGGCGGTCTGACCATGATTTTACGGCGGTCTGACAACGAAAAATAGAGCTTCTCGGGCTGTTCAAAGGTAACGGCTAGTTTTGTTTGTGTAGCCTATATATACCTCATATCCTGCGGCTTGGGAGTAAGCTAGATACCTCATTGAACATCTTTGAGCTAGAAAAGATCCTCCCACACATTTGTGCATGTGTTGTATCAAATAGAGGGTGAGAGGAAAGATTCAAGTGCATTTGCATTGTTGATTGAGCTTTGAGCAAATTGGTGGGAGTCAAGTGTGTCTTGGCTTGTTACTCTTGGAGGTTGCCGCCTCCTAGACGGCTTGGTGGTGTGAAAACCGTGAGCCCTTCAAGAAGATTGTGAAGGTGGCCCGGTGTTCTTGTGAGAGGTCTTGTGCTCACCTCGTTGGAGTGGTGAAGGACAACTCTAGTGGAATCGAGGTTTGGAGAGGTTCAAGAGATTGATTTGGCTTAAGATCAAGTTGCTCTTGTGTGAGCCCTTCTTGTTGGAGAAGTGCATACTTGATAGAGAAGCAAATGAAAGACTTGGATCCACCTTAACGTGGAGTAGGGGTGACTGGCAAGTCACCGAGACCACGGTAAAAAATTTGGTGTCTCCTTTGTGGTTTGTCTATTCGAGTTCATTTACTTTATACTCTACACATTCTTGTAATCTCATTTACATAGAGATTAAGTTACTTTGTTTAGTTATGATATCTATTTTGTCTTTTACTTTTGCCTCTCTTTTACATGCTTTTACCTTACTAGAATTGTTTTGCTCCCATCTCAACCTAGGATTGGAAACCTTGACTTAGACATTAGAGTGATATGCTTATGTTGTATCAACAAAAACAATAGCTCTATTTATATTGCTCATGATCAATTATTTTAAATTCCGTAATTATTTTTGATCGGATAGCAATTAGAATTAGAACCGCCTATTCACCCCCCCTCTAGTCGGTATCCTAGATCCTACAAGTGGTATCAGAGCCAAGGTCTCTCGTTTTGGTGGATTTAACCATCCCAAGAGTATAAGGATGGCGACTAGTTGTATAGAAAAATTTGATGGTGTTTCTATCTTTGATGGCACAAACTACTCTTATTGGAAAACTCACATATCTTATTATTTTTGTTCCATAAGCCCAAAGATATGGTGGATTATAGATGTTGGTTTCTCTCATGTCTTGGATGATGATGCTCCAACACAAGGGCAAAAGAAATGCCTTCGTCTTGAGGCTCAAGCTACTAATGTTTTATTTAGTGCCTTGAGTGTTGATGTTTTCTATGAGATATATAAGTTGAAAAGCGCTCATGATATGTGGGTTCAACTTCAAGAAAAGTATGAAGGAAAGTTGGCAAGTGATTATTCCATTGATAAAATTGAAGATGGACGTTCTACCTCATGTTCTCATGATTATTCTCTATCAACGTCTTATGTTGATAACATGTCACCCTCATCAACATCACCACATTGCCTAGTGACCAAAGGTAACTCAAAATTTGAAATTCATAATGATGATAATGATGCCGGTAAAAGTGATGATGATGATGATGACCATGAGTATACTTATGATGAGCTTGTTGAGATGTTGTGTGGCATGACAAAATACATAGAACAAGAGAAATCAAAAACAAGTAATTTGAAGAAAGAAAATTCTTCTTTGAGGAACTTGTGTGAGGAGATAAAGCAGTCTCATGAGGATCTTAATGAGTCTCATGAGAAGTTAAAATTGTCACATGAGAAGCTTAGTGAAACTCATGAGAAGCTCAAAGAAGCTTATGATTCTCTTGCTTCTAATGCATCTAAAAATGCCAAACTACAATTAGGAGTTACTTGTGATTTATATGATATCATACCATGTGAATCAAATTTATCTCATGAATCTAAGGTTGATATGTCTAGTATGCCTTGTTCTTCAAATATCAATATTTGTTCTTCCTCTATACTTTGTGATACTAACCTTGAAGAAAAGAACAAAGAGCTAAATGAAGAGGTCAATAGATTGAAAGAAAAATTTGATGGATGCTACAATTCAAAGAAGGCTCTCGATAACATTCTGAACTACTCCCTCCGTCTCAAATTAATTGTTGTTCTGGTTCTTTACCAGATTCATTCAACATTCTCTGAATCTGAACAACATGTATGTCTAGGTTCAGAGAATGTTCAATGTATCTGGACACCAAAAAACACCTCCAGAACGACAAGTAAAAAGAAACAGAGGGAGTATCAAAGAGGCATAAATGATAAGAGTGGAGTTGGTTTTCCCACAAAGGAAAAAGAAATGAGACCGAAGAAAGACAAGAAAAGTGGTGTAATGAGATGTTTTGGTTGCAATGAGAAAGGGCACAAAATTGTGGCGTGTCACAATAAGAAATATGAACATTCTACACCAAGAAAGCCCAACAAGATGCAACAAAAAGTGTCCACTAGAAAAAATAGGACTTGCTACAATTGTCGAGACAAAGGTCATATTGGCAAAAAATTGTCCACATGGTAACACTCCTAAATCTATTATTTTCAATGATCAATATTTGCTTTGAAAGGGTAGGAATGGTGCTATTATTGCTAAAGTAGTTGGTACACAGAATGCTAGTGCAAAGGCTATATGGGTGCCAAAATCTCTTGTGACTAACATTCAAGGACCCAACATGGCTTGGGTACCACAAAGTGCTTGACTTGATTTAGTAGGAACTTGGAGATGCATTGTAGACTTGGCTCACTTGATATGGTTGACTTTGCAAAATTACATGTCAAGATCCTTTGAAATTGGTATTTGTCATTATTAATGAAAGGATGTCAAGTATGAATATATTGATACATATCTTCAACCAATGCCATCTCGATAAGAAGTATATACATTATAGTATGTCGGTTTCTAGTTTTGTACAAATTGTGCCTTATTTGTTCATATATTGCTTATATGTTTCAGCATCCTCCATTAGTATGATTCTTTGAAATTTATTGATTAATATGCTTTTATGAAGTACTATGTGTTTTTATATACTTTACAACCCCTAAACGTGACTAGGTTATTTTGATGCCATAATAGTTTTGAAAAATCCTTCGTTGATCAAAAAGTCATATTTGTTGAAATTCTTCAAGAGATATTGAAACATGAGTTGAAAATAGTTTCTACACTCCTTCCAAAAGTTTTTCAAGTGCTATTTTGAAATAAAAGTGATCTGAAACAAAATGGGATTTTTATGCTAAAAAAATGGATTTATGATTTCTACTCAAACCATCAAAATATTTTTAAAAATTTGTTTTGACCAAAGTCGTTTTACAAAAATTGTAGAGTTGATTCTTCCAAACATCTTTCCTATTCAAAACATTTTCTCTTGACCAACCATTTGAAAGGAAATTGATTTCAGGGTTCGTCTTGAAAATCTTTTTTGGCCGAAATTGGTCATATTGTGGCATCAAATGAGTTTTGCTTTATGAACCAAATACTCTCCATATATTGGTTCACAAAAGTGTTTTAGACTCATATATTCTCAAAAGAAGTGACAATCCATGATTTTCGTGCTTTACTCAAAATTTTGATGCATATGTGCTTTCATAGTTGTTTTTTTTTTCAACATTTTTCTCTATGTCACTTGAGCACATTATTTCTTATCACAAATATGGATCATAATCATTGTTTAGAGATCAAAGATCAGCAACAAGTTTTCTGGAAATATCAAAAATCTTTTGAATGAGTTGAAAGTGGAGATAGCCACATTTGCGAGCACTTCCTCCATCTTTACATATGGATTTCATTGGTCATCTTAATGGTATGAGTACGGAGATTCAGATTTGGATATTGGATTAATTGGATATATGGTTGGAGAGGCTTCCAAGTGCATGTCAAGATGATTTGTCTATCATGGAGAATCTTGTGGTTGTCTCATATATACATGACTCTGCTATATTTATTATAAAGATAACACTGAATCCTGTCAATGCAAGTACTCAGTATGAATGATGATATTTTTAAGAAGGAAATCCAAGGTTCTGGTCATACATGGGAAAATTCAGGATTATTGGAATATCAATTGAAGATTGCATATGCCTACCATCTATTCTATTGTGCCACCGGGAGGATCGGTCACCAAGAATAATTTTGAATCTTGGTCAAGGACTTGGAGAAAGAGATTAAAAACAATGTCAAATCTCTTTAATATATTAGTAAACATGGGCATGAGCTTGAGATGATGGTTTTGGGATGCTAAATGCTAGATTGTGGGTCTAATAAGAAGAAGCTTGCAGAGGGAGCAAACATGACCTGCTCTATTCATGATGAAGATAACAAAGTCCTATTTATGCAAGCTCAATATGATAGGATGTCAATGAAGTGGAAATTAAATTTTCTGGTCGTGCAAAAAAAATGTTGGAAACTTTTTTAACATTATATGGGTACATCATCTATGCTATTGAGTTGATCTTTGTGATAGATTTGGAAGGTTGGTATACATTCTTAACGGTTCTTATATAAAGAGAACCCAAGTTTTCTAATTGCAACACATTTGAGGTAATCATGCTCATATACAAATTTCTCATTTTTCCCAATAAATGCAGAGTGACTTGATTTCACTTATATATGTTTCTATGGTGCTCTACTCTAATGTCTTGGCACTAGTATTTCATCTACAAGATAATACTCTTTTGTGATACTAGATGCTAAATTTACGTGCTCATGCTTGTCATGTTTTTATTGTTTTATTATCCTATATGGTAGAATTTGCTCATGCATAAAAATAGAAATTCGTAAAGGCTATAGTCTCTTCTCATATGGTAGATTGGTATGTAACTTGTTATGTTTTCTTGAACAATCTACATGTTCTTTATTCCATATGGCTTATGGCAAGTTCTTTTTGCCTCAAGTATATTTATTCTTTCATGACCCAATACATAGGTTATGTTTCCCTCAGATGTTTTTGGCTATGTGCTCGTATTCAAAATTATTTCTATTACTTGTATGCACAATTTTAGAGGGAGCCTATGCTATATCTTTATTGGTACATAAGACTAACATATCTATCGAGTTTCTTGGTAGTCGTTTGTTTCCTTTCTTTATTCTAGGAAACTTGCCTTTGTGGCAGATGAAGACCAAGAAAAACAAGTGGATCAAAATCATATGAAAGACAATAAGAACAAATGCAGTATATGCTCGAGAAGCATACTATGAAGATGGTTGCTTACAAGATTAACAAAGAAAGCCATGAAGTGAATCAACCTATTTGGAAGTCCACATGCATCATGAACATCTTGAAGGACTCCAAAAGATTAGGCTCTCATCATGAATCTATGACACTCGAGGAGATTTGGAGAATTGGCTCATAAATGAAGATAAAATAAAGTTGACAAATAAAGCCAATCGTCAAGTATCAATGTTGTATGTGTGGTATTTCTTGACCATCCTATACCAAAATCTTTTCTCTTTAATGCAAAATGATATATATTTAGTTCCTTGCACTTGTCTTAATGCTTCTATATGTATATATGCATAGGATTACATGAGTTTAGTGACACTATTGGATATCATGTTCTTTATGTGTGAATCTTAAATGCCCCATTGTTTACTATTAGATTGATTTTCCTATCTTTATGATTGTGATATCTCACATATTATTTTGCTGAAAGTATTTCATATCATTTTATATTAAATCTTTATCTTTTATCATGATATATTTCCTTAATCGGCTTATGCCTTATTTATTCATATCCTTGTAAGCCATCTCATATGTCATGCGTTTCCAAGTTCACAAATCTTATCTTGACATGTTGAAAATTTGGTATGTGCTTTTATATCCTTTGATGACATGATGCTCAAATGCATGCATGCTTATAAACATATCTTGACATACATCAAGTCTTGAAAAATATTATATATGACATGCGTGTTATTCTCTATCATATGATTTCATGGCCATGAATATTCTAAATTTAGGATAGTCTCCTTAATTGTTATCAATGGCAAGTTCATACCTCGCGTAAGCAATTCAAATACTTGTATGCACAAATCTTGGAGAGTTTATCCTTTGTTTTCTGAAGTTGAGACTAACATCTTTTCAAGCTAATTCTTGGGTTTAGTCTCATAAAGGAGAAGTGATGGTCAATGGATTAAGGGGGAGCCTTATATCTATATTGATTATGGAAGTAATGAAGAATGGTGAAAATATCCTACAACCATGAGTTATAATTAAAATCTTTTTGAAATACAATCAAGCTCATGTGGTTTCATCTTCAAGGATATCATTTTCATAGCATTGTGAGTACATGAGTTGTTCCTATGCCTACCTAATTATTACTCATGTTTATTGTGTTATATGTTGGTTGTGTAGCTCTTTGTGATCTACTAGCTTATATTTCCTTTGGTTCATTAAAGTATGTCTTCATATAATTTGCACTTCTTGAGAAATCTATATAATATATTTGTCTTCTTGGACCAAAGGATATCATGCAAATTTCACTCTTTATTGTTACAAGATTAATGCATATGTGTATGTTGAATTTTCTACTATGCATGGTTTGAGGGGGAGTTGCACTATGCTTTGTGAGACTAATGAGTTTGCTAAGTTGTCTTTTCCCTTCCCATGATGCTGCTCTCTTGCCCTTTTTCGGTGCTTGATGCCAAAGGGGGAGAAGAATTAAAGAACTACAAAAGAGGGAAAGAACCACAAAATGGGGATCAGAGAAAGAATGAGAATGGAGCAAAGGATGGTGCAAAAGAAAAGTGTGCATATGGTTATTTATATTTCATATCTATTTCTATGCACATGCTAGTGTTTCATTTGTTGAAACTAACCCCTCTAGTATATTGGTCATGTGCTCATACTAAAATATATACTAGAGATAAATTTTATCAATTATCTTTATATGAGGGTGTTGCCATCAATCACCAAAAAGGGGGAGATTGAAAGGTCTAGGTCTCTAACCTTGACTTAATAATGAGTTTTGGTGATAGATGATAATGATTATTGGAACTAACCTTTTCTATGAGTTTGTGAGTTTTCATATGTTTGGTTATGTTCCGACATCAAGCTAAAAGGTCAAGCTATGAAATATGCTGAGAGGTCACATGTTGAGAATCAATATTCTAATTGATGAATATGCTTCACAAGAGATCATGGTTATCTATATATGTGTTGATGAAGATAACAGTGGAAATGATTTTCACTCTTGCTTGAAGCACTCAAGATACATCATAGAAGGTGATTGAATACCAAGAGTTGATCGTGTCAACATGGTGATTGGAGTAGAGATTATAAATTGATAATTTCAAGATGAGTGACAATTACACAAGAAAAGAATCAAGACTTGAGAAAGTGAAAATATCAATTTGGTGATTAAAATGATAGTGAGCATATTGATGGTGATGGATATAAAATAGCATGACATGGATATGTGGTGAAGGTTGAGCAAGACTTGGCTGCAATGGACCATGCAAGGGTGAAGGGCAAGCAAGAGGCATGGCGCCGAAGGACCAAAGGCAATGGTGAAGAGCGAGTGAAGGCTTAATGCGATGAACCATGAAAGCCCATATGAAGCTATGAATTATTAGCATCACTCATTTGATGGGAATAAAAATCATGAACACTTCATATGTTGATGAATATCATGCTAGACCCAAAGTGGATATTCGCACAAGGCAAAGGTATAAACGATAGGATTTTTCTTTTTCCAGTCTTGGTGATTAGTAGAGAAAGATTGGGTTGCTAGAATAATTTGTCGTACTATTAAGAGGGGTCTAGATGATCACTTGATTTCTACCATGTGTTAAAAAGCTCAATCTTGCATATGCATAATCTCCTTGACATGGTGCTAATATTTGCAAATGTGTTTTGCAAATGATTGAGGCTTATGTGCATTCCTTGAAGGTTGATCTTTGAACAATATTTTGTCTTTGCTCCATTATATTTGGGGTCAAGCAATCAGAAGGGATGTATAGCTCTCTGAATTATCTTTCCGGAATGTCCAAGATCATGAAAATCAAACTTAAGAGTCAAAAGTTACGGCCGTTTCTGTGAAGGTTGGTCGTGCTGAAAAAGGGGTGGCGGTCTGACCGCCCACGTCCAGAGAGTTTGGTCCCGAGAGTGCTTGTGGCGGTATGACCGCCAGGAGCTCGCGGTCTGACCGCCAGAGGTCGAAAAATAGCTGTAACGACTAGTTTTCTAGCCATTGGTTTGAATGGCAGTCTAACCATGATTTTATGGCGGTCTGACCACGAAAACAGAGCTTCTCGGGCTGTTTGAAGGTAACGGCTAGTTTGTTTGTGTAGCCTATATATACCCCATTTCCTGCGGCTTGGGAGTAAGCTAGATACCCCATTGAACATCCTTGAGCTAGAAAAGAGTCCTCCCACACATTTGTGCATGTGTGGCATCAAATAGAGGTTGAGAGGAAAGATTCAAGTGCATTTGCATTGTTGATTGAGTTTTGAGCAAATTGGTGGGAGTCAAGTGTGTCTTGGCTTGTTACTCTTGGAGGTTGCCGCCTCCTAGACGACTTGGTGGTGTGAAAACCGTGAGTCCTTCAAGAAGATTGTGAAGGTGGCCTGGTGTTCTTGTGAGAGGTCTTGTGCTCACCTCGCCGGAGTGGTGAAGGGCAACTCTAGTGGAATCGAGGTTTGAAGAGGTTCAAGAGATTGATTTGGCTTAAGATCAAGTTGCTCTTGTGTGAGCCCTTCTTGTTAGAGAAGTGCATACTTGATAGAGAAGCAAATCAAAGACTTGAATCCACCTCAACATGGAGTAGGGTTGACCAGCAAGTCACCGAGACCACGATAAAAAATTTGGTGTCTCCGTTGTGGTTTGTCTATTCGAGTTCATTTATTTTCTACTCTACACATTCTTGTAATCTCATTTACATAGAGCTTAAGTTACTTTGTTTAGTCATGATATCTATTTTGTCTTTTAATTTTGCCTCTCTTTTACATACTTTTACCTTACTAGAATTGTTTTGCTCCCATCTCAACCTAGGATTGCAAACCTTGACTTAGACATTAGAGTGATGTGCTTATCTTGTATCAATAAAAAGAATAGCTCTATTTATATTGCTTATGATCAATTATTTTAAATTCCGCAATTATTTTTGATCGGATAACAATTAGAATTAAAACCGCCTTTTCACCCCCCTCTAGTCGGTATCCTAGATCCTACATCGTGCCTATCATCAAAGTGAAGAAATGGTGAATTTCTTCAGCTTCTTTTGCTTCATGTGTCCAGATGTAATTTCCACTCCCATCCTTAAGGCATGGAATGAAGTTTTTTCTAGTTCTTGCATTGGCCTTGAGGTGGAAAAATTTTGTACATGCATCACCTTCTCGTAACCAAGTGACACGTGAGCTTTGCCGGCGTCTCAAACGTTCTACAGCCGCTAACCCCAACACACGAGCTTTTAATTCCTTTCTTAGTTGGTCATCAACTGTTCAATTACTGAGTATTTGATGTAATCAAAATATACTCACATGCTGTAAGGTTCTAGAGCCTTTCCTAACGTATATTTCCTGCAAATTGATAATGAAATTGTTGTCATTCGACTTACAGTGTGTGCATATGCTTGCTACAGATATGGTTGAAAAAAAAAATACAATTTTCATGTGCTATCAAAACAAATAGAAGCTATAAAACAAATTCATGTGCTACACCATGCTCGTTCGTTGCGTTTGGCGGTGGCCAAGGATATGCACCGGGATGGAGTTCGCCAGGATCGAGACACTAGTGATGATGCATCACCTGGTAAGGCGGTTCAAATGGAAGCTCTGCTGCATGGAGAACACATTCGTGAGAGACCCCTTGCCATCGCCGCTGCATGGCCTCCCCATAGAAATTGAGGACAGGGGCTCTCCCATATCAATGTGACCATGGCCAAAAATGCATCGAATTGTTTGAATTGCATAGTAACAGCATATCACATTATAAAGATGCATAAATATTTACATGGACACAAAAGAAAAAGATAAGGCAACATTGCAAAAAGAGTTTACCGATGGCGCTAGCGTGTAGAATTTGTAGTAGCATCATATTTCACATCTAAAGTGTAAATACAGAGTGTGTTCACCGAGAATGTAATGGATTTACACAACAGAGAGATTTGATTCACATTTATTTCTACGTTGAAACTGGATGTACAGCAGAGGACCCTAGATCCAGTGGATTCAAGCAGCACTCACTGGTAAGTAAACCTTGTTGCCACCGTTTAAGATCTTGTACACATAAAAGATCAATACGAGTGCACTGCAAAGAAAGGACATAATGTCAATTGCCGGACAACTTGTTTAATTAAGCATCAAGATATCTAGAGTGGCAACAAGACAGAGCTTACAATCTGAAGGCATAGACACAGTGACTGATGGTGGGACACTGGATTGCATGATCACAACAATCTCTAATAGTTCACGAACAATTCAAGAGTTGAAATTCAGGAAATATTCAATTCATGCTGTTAGTTATGCTACTAGACTGAAGGATTGGAAGTAAATATCCTAGAAAATGCACTGGGAAAACCCAAAATCACAAATTGGAGCACCGATGCCTACAAAGTGGAAATTTTTTAATTAGTCATTGTAGCTGTGATAGTAATATGAATTCACATTTTCCGCACACATTGAGATGGGTTGTGCTTTCCAGTAGGCTCAGAAGTCAAGAGGTCAGTACATCTCCTGATCTTAACAAAAGAAAAAAAAAAGGAATAAATCTGGAAACCAACACTGATAAGATGCCAACTCCTAGCTTACTCCATATTATTCTAGCTTATCCTTGCTAGTTGGCACACATGATTGGTTTATTCTTGAATTCAAACAATTCATGTTTATCTAGAAACCTCACTCAATACTGACACGAACAAGAAGTCCGGATTTACAGTCATGCACTATTTAAGTTGGTGGACAAACTGAATAATCGGCTGAAGTAACATATACTTTTTCTCATGAACAATGTAAGTGTACCACAGAAATATGATACAACAATGAAAGTCAGGGTTGACTTGACTTCATATAGTCATTGCAAGGACCACGTTTTGAGCACTCAAATAGACATTATTATCAAATTGCAGGTGAAATCATTGGATATATACTAAAAGCAAATCCTCATTCAGTATCACAAGTTAGGCAAACAAAACAATAGTACGTTCTATGCACCATATAGAAATACCAAATCTACTTACTTGCAGAGTAATAAGCAAATATGCATGACATAAAGTTTAGAGTACAACAAACCTGATGGTAGCAATAACTCCAGCTGGCATTATCTTTCTTGTTTTGATGTATCTTATACCCATGACGATTGTTAATACCACAGCACAAACTGTCCAAAACAAATATTATAAGATACAGGGCACTAAATAAAAAAAGAAAAAAAAACTGAGAGAAAAGAGGATCTTTGACACACCGAAGTCCTATAATGTAAAAATATAAGCAAGTCATTAATTCCGAACAATTTTTGCAAAATGAAAAGGGGGTTGATATGCTATTAATTTGCATGCATTCAGCTAAAGCATTCATAGTGAAACAAAAATTGAAATTAACATAAAATGGTATGAAAGTGGTCAATAAATTCCACAAAAAATTCTATAACTCAGTGAGCATCTGAATTAAGACAACATGCCCACGCTTGAAGCTAGAATTAGGAACTGTAGGAATAATTTTACAACTATCTGAATGGAAACAGCATGCCCACGCTTGAAACTAGAATTAGGAACTGTAGGATTAATTTTATAACTATCTAATTCGTTTTTTAGGAGATAATGGCTGCACATTTGGAATCGGAGCAGACAAACTCTCTTTTAGATAATGGAAATCAATCCCAGTTCCTGCTTCGAGGAGCAAAAAGCATTCACTTATTAGCAACGTCAGATCTCTATGCACAAAACTGATAGTAGCCATTTCTGGTGAAAGCACCAATTCCCCAAACTTGCCTTACTTGTTCAGTTGTTCTGACCAATTAACTAGTTCTGGAGCCGTCAATTGCTGCATCATACACGAGGAGCATTTGATAAATTTCGTTCCAAATCTAATCCAAAAACATTGCATGACCAATCCCTGATTGTAAGCTTAGGGTTGCTACAGTAACTGATATGACTCTAACGAGGAACTGCGGAACGAGTGCGGAAGCAAGCAGCGAGAGAGGAAAAGGAACGAGAGCAGAAGCAGCTAAAACGAACCGGTCTGGAGGATAGTGGCGAAGACGGAGCCGGATTCGCCCCGTGCGAAGGCCCAGGCGCTAAGCGCACCGGCAAGGAGGAGCGCACCGCCAAGGGAACCCCCGGCTGCCAGCGACGCAGTGCTCCCTCGTTTGACGTAGCCGGCGACGCCGCCGGCGAGGACCACCGCGCCGTAGGGGATCGTGATGTAGAAGTCCTCCATGCCGGTGTCACGGTCACGGCCACGTCCACGAACCTCTCAAGTCTCAACAACCCCTTCTTTCACTTCACCTGCTGGCTGCTGTTCCTGTAGATGGCCAAATGGGCCGTGATATTTAGGCCGGCCCGAAGCACGATTTTTCTGATCTGATTCGAGCACGGCATGGGAAATGGCCGGCCCGAAGCACGATTTTTCTGGCTCGATCACCTGATAAATTTCGTGCTCAGACCAGCACGGCCTGATGCATCGTGTCATGTTTGGACCGAGCGGTCGATAGATGGCACGGACATAATTTGTTTATTATAGTTTATTAATTTCATATTTCTCATATAACAAACAATTGCTTAGTAGTCTAGTGGTGGAGCTGTTGGTCTGGTTCCATCATGTCACGAGTTTGATGGTGGGGCTGTTGGCCTCATTCCATCAAGTCACGAGTTTGAACCACCAACTGATCATTTTTTTTATTTTCACGGTTTACAATGTTAGTAGGGTCGTAAATTTGTTCATGGGTCGTCCTTCTAACGGACCTATTGGATCAGCCCGACACGTTTAAACAATTTTATGCTATGTTATGGGACGACAGCTAAGCCCATAGGCTACCATGACATGGCCCGATATGGCTCGTGTGTTGTGCTGACCAAAAACTATCCATATTGGACTTTTTAATGCCTGGGTGGGGCTGAGCCAGATCGCCCATTTGATCATCTATAGTTGTTCCTCGCTTTCTCTTAATGAGCATGTGTGAGATCAGCCTTGTTCTTGGTGGCTGGTCCAACATGTTGGGCCTAGATACTCAGCCCACCAAAAAAGCAACATTTGGATCCCAAACGTTGCACCTTGTGTGGCGTGTATAAATGATCAAATGGGTAGCACGATCGAGACCTTAAAAGGCCCAACACATTTTATTTAGGGTCGGCTCGACATGTTCTTAATAGGTCGTGCCGAGACAGCCCATAGACTCTAATCTCGGGTGATGGTTCACGGCATGGCACTAATTTGTTTAAATCATGTGAGATCGGCTCACTAAATCATTTGTGACCTGCTGCTACAGTAAAAGGTGAAAAAAAGTGGAGAAAAAGAGGATGAAATGGAATTTGAGCTCGCCACTAAAGGAAATGAAGGAACAATCTAACCACTAGACCATTTAGTCTTTTTTCATATATATAAAAAAGAAATTTTATTTAATAAATTATAAATGGGCTGGTCAGCCCAAGCATGACTCGAACACGAATTACATCGGGTCATGTTGTGTTTGGGCCAGGCCAAAAAAATAGAGCTTCATGCCAGCCCGATAAGACTGACTCCAATAGCACGAGGCAAAGCTATTTTTAGCTCTCCACCGAGCACTGCAGGCGATGCAACCGTCTACACCAGAGTGTGCAAAGGCCTGATGCATTTTACATCCGAGGAGAGAGGCGATGCAACTTTAGAATCTCTCTCTCCTCTGATGCATTCCTGTATCCGTGGAGCCCATTGCCGGGAGGAAGGCAAGCGCACGGGAGCGGAAGCGGAGGCAGGGCAGCAGCTCGAGCTCAGAAGCGGAGGCAGGGCGGCGGCCTGAGCTCGGAAGCGCACGGGAGCAGAGGCAGAGCGGTAGGTGAGTGTGGAAGCGGAGCGGCTCGCCTCCCTCCCTCGCGCGTGTCTCCCGGCGGCGCAGCCATGGCGCGGGGCGGCATCTCCAGCTCGTGCGGACGGTGCCGCGGCCGCGGGCAGAGCTCGACAGGGTTGAGGGTGCCATGGGACAAGGACAGCGCGAGCGCGAACAAGCCTGGGGGAGGGTGCCACGCACAGGGCGGCGGCGCGTGGAGGTGCCTGCGCGCGGGTCGCCGGCACGTGGAGGCGGGCGACGCGCCGGGGCGTGCGGAGGCGGCGGAGCGCGGATCGTCGGTGCGTGGAGCCGGACGACGCGCGGGGGTGCACGGAGGCGGCGGAGCACGGGTCGCCGACGCACGGGGGAGGGCGCGACACGTGGGGGAGGTCGGGGGTGCACGGAGGTACGGCGTGCAGGGGAGGGCGGCACGGACAGGGGAGGGAGGCGCAGCGCACGGGGGAGGACGGCGCCGACAGAGGAGGGAGGCGCCGGCGTGGGGCAGGGCACCGCCAGTAGAGGAGGGAGGCGCAGCGGCGTGGGGGAGCGCGGCGTAGGCGAGTCGGGCCAGTGTGTGGGAGAAAGATGTGATTTGCCTTTGCAATTTGGCTATTGACTGTTAGAGTCTCAAATAAATTTGCCTCTTTCAATTACTGTTTATAAGAGTCAAATGACTTTTGCCTCTCCAATTTGCCTATTGACTGTTGGAGTGAGGATATGGTGGACCCATTTGAACACCTATAGTGGCGCATCAGCTATTTGTTTTGCTTGGCAGTCAATTTCTGGTTGTTTAATGCTCTACGTACTATTTGCTCATTTTTCTTTTGTAGATTGACTCAAAGATTTAGTTGATATATGATAAGTGATTTTTGTGATTCGCCTGCGCTTCACTTTTCTTTAAAAGATTGCATCGATCATTTTGTTTTTGATTTTGCTTTGCCCTGAAATATTGTTTCTTTTTACGAGGAGACTTTTCTTTACGGCCCAGACTTTTCTTTGTTTTTTTTACGATCAAATGGGTAGCACGGCCCAGACTTTTCTTTGTTTTTTTTACGAGGAGCCATCAAATATAGATTTGAATTGAACTTTCACGAAGACTAGAAATCAGTTGGCAAAACGCACATCGTAACTTTTCCTGTCTATATTGGGCTTTTGGCTTGTGCAAGTACTCCTGACTGACTGCTTTTGGAGTAGTTCCTAATTCTAGCTCCAAGTGTGGGTATTTCCATTCAAATGTTTACTGAATGGTACAAACTAGGCCCAGGATCCAGTGCAGTGGTAACTACAACTGCAACTTAAGCAGTCGTATATTCCCAGTCGTCCAAACGCCATCCAACGGCCGCATTTCAGGCTGACTTAGTTCTTCTTCCTCCCTTCGTCGCAGCAGAGCAGTTCATGGCAGTGGCTGGTGGCCAACGGCCACGCAAGTACGGCAATGTTGAGCTCCACCCACTCGTCGTGGTCGTCAGCATTGAGGTCTTCTTCTCGCCCGGCGATGCGGCCAGGAGGTCCAGTTCCAGTTTGGCGCGCGGCGGGCTAAGGTCGCTGCTTTCTTGATGGACCCTGCAGATACTTTAGGGAACACCGCATCAGATGGACACTGAAGAAAATGGAGAAATTTTCACTGGCATATTGAATCTAGCGTACTAATTCAAAATGCGGTTGGAAATCACTGAGAAGTAAAACAAAAAAGAAAAGAAAAATCTCCATTCACCGTCGTGCCCTGATCCTAAACCAATAGAAGAACATGGTCGAGGACTGGAGCATTCACGGTGCGAGCGTACATGCGGATGCGGTGTCCTGATGGAGGAGGATGGCCTCGCACGAGGGGCCGGGCATGGGCGGAGGCGGCGCGCGGACGCGGAGAGTGGCGGCCGGTCAGGAACTTTCGATTCCGACCTGTAGCGGCAGCCACAGTAACCGGAGCCAATTCCTCTGTTATCTGCCGCAAAATCAAGAAGGAAGAAGAACGAAGTCGGCTTGAGTTGCCTTGGCCGTTGGATGGCGTTTGTACGACTAAGAAAACACGACTGCTTAAGTTGCAGTCATAGTTACCACTGCACTGGATCCTGGTCCGTAGGTTCATTTGGATCCCTTGCCCGGCGACAGAGAGCTATTTCATCTCGCTTGCTTTGACACAGAAATTCCTTAACGGCACAGGTAGCTATGCCGTAAGCAGCCAAATCTCTTGTTTCTTGCCCAGAAAAAGAAAGCAAGCGAGGGCAAGGAATTCAAACGCACCCATAATATAGGAGCGTTCAGGAGTTTCCAGAACCAATCCACTTTAAAGCAGAGCACTCGTCTTCTCGAATGGAGTTGCCGCTTCTCCTTGCGCTCATCGCCATCGGTGTACCCATCATCCTCCATCTCGTCACGAGATTGAAGAATCCACGACCAGCCAATCTGCCCCCCGGCTCCCTTGGCTTGCCGTTGATCGGCC
The DNA here is from genome assembly GCA_030378355.1 of Eleusine indica. Taxonomy (NCBI): domain Eukaryota; kingdom Viridiplantae; phylum Streptophyta; class Magnoliopsida; order Poales; family Poaceae; genus Eleusine; species Eleusine indica. The sequence continues at coordinate 37,849,362 of CM059500.1, forward strand.
AGAGCCTGGGCCTCCTCCGCGCCATGCGTAGCAACACTGGCGAGCGGTGGATCCAGGACCGGGTCGACCGGTACGGCCCGGTGTCGAAGCTATCATTGTTCGGCACGCCGACCATGCTCGTGACGGGGCCCGTGGCGAACAAGTTCATCTTGTCTAACATTTTCTTATCAGTAATCTTTTCTCTATATAGCAACAACCGTGTTGTTATGCTGAACATGGCTGAATTATATTCAGAAACAGTTTTGAAGTCTTGCGACCTCAAATGCAGCCAATCATGACGAGCTTTAGGGAGAATTTACTGTTTTCTGATAATCATAACTTTCTTTTAATTTGTTTTAAAGAACAAGGGATCTTCATCAATAAGGTATTCAGCCTTGAGACCTTATGGAGGTGACGACGTATAAAAATCATGGCTTTAGCTTTTTCTTGATCAGATGCTTTATTTGCATCTTTGATGGTCTCACCAAGGTTATTGGCATTCAAGTGCATTTTAGTATCAAGCACCCATAACAAGTAGTTTTTGCTGGTGATATCCAAGGACGTGAAATCAAGTTTGGTGAGATTTGACATAGTAGGCTACAAGTCATAAAGCCAAAAGATAAATCATAGTGTAAAGTAGTATGTAAATAAAATAAATTAGAATAATATCTCACCTTAGAAAAGGATACTATGATCAACGAAATGATCTTAAGTAACAAATTCTAATTTACGATATTCCTAGAGACAATCGTGCTGATAACGTGTTAAAATGAAGTAGCTTTTAACTATCGTAAAGTAGTGTATGAAAAGTGGAGCACAAAATAAGAGAGAGAGAGAATGAGATATCCTTTATTCTGAACCACACCTTCTATACACATTAGAGAGATTGGGGTTACACAAGAGTTACTAGACTTAATGTAGGAAAGATATAAATCCTTTGTTATTCCAGCTTAATAGCATAGGGATTATGGACAGCCACATAAATGAATATTTCATAACAGAACTAAATATGTTTTCTATCAAAAACAAGTCCAATTTTTTCTTCTACAACCGTCCAATGCCAGGACATTTGCCCAGACCGATGATGCGATGTCGGCGAGTTATGGAAGAACCACCGATGATACGATGTCGGCGAGTCATGGAAGAACCAGAGGAACCTCTTCATGGCGAGAGGATCATGTGGAGCTGACACAATCTTAAACTAAGCATAAGAAGTACGACAGCGATGACCTTTCAAGACGATCACGTTATAGACGTAAAACATGCGCCCAGACAGATGATGTGATGGCTATGAGTCATGGAAGAGCCGAACGCATGTGTGAGAATGTCATCGACGGTGAGAGGATCAAGTAGAGCCGGTATAATCTTAAGTTGAGCATGAAAAACATGAAGACAACAGACGTTCAAGACGACCACATTCTACACGACGCATACGCGCCCAGGTCAATGATGTGATGGTGAGTCGTGGTAGAGCCAAAGGTGCTTGAGCATTGCATCAATGGCGAGGGCATCAAGTGGAGCCACCACAATCTATCGATGGGCGAGAGGATCAAGTGGAGCCGGTATATTCTTTAGCTGAACACTGGAAACATGACAACAATGGCCATTCAAGATGATCATTTTCTACACGTATCATTGTGATGTTGGTGAATCATGGAAGAGCCGGAGGTGCATGAGTGCATCATTTTTGGCGAGAGGATTAAGACGGAGTCGACATAATCTTTAGTTGAACATGGGAAGCACAGTGACAACAACTATTCAAGACGACCACATTCTAAACGTATTGGGTTTAGTGCGAGATGCGCGCCTGCAGGAACCAGTAGCGTAGGAGAAACACAATGAGCGACAAGGTAGTTGTTGGGGCATCAAACCATGTTGCGGTTGCAAATTGAATTTGCAATGAGCACTATCACAAAAATGGCTTATAGTGGCGGCACCAAAAATCGCGTAGCGGATTTAAAGAAACCCGCTGCTATAGTGATATATTGACTTTTAATGGTAAATTATAAAGTGATTAGCCTCTAAAAATTGATTTTTAGAGGCGGATCACATTATGGTCCTCCTCTATAAATGACCTCTATTTTTAGGAACGGACTATAACATGTTCAACATCTAAAAACATGTCGTTCCTTTTTCTTTTGGTCCATTTGACCCCGTCTACTTCTTCTCGTCCCAATAAAACCCAACCTCCTCCCGAACGTAACTCATTCTTCTGCTCCCTTTCCTCTCTCCACTCCTCTGTCACTCTTCCTCTCTCCCACAGGTGTCTTGCGGGCCAGTCCCCTTCCTCCCTGGCCCACTGTCCATGACACATGCCGACAGCTGGATCCGGTCGCCTTACTTCTCTGACGGTACACGTTGCAAGCAGGTGGCGGTGGACATGCAGCACAGTGCGACCGCATCTGGACGCCTCCCTTCTTCGGCTGCGCACTCTCCTATCCTCGGTCAATTTGTCCCTGACGATGGCACCCTCCCCCCGTGCGGATCTGGCTGGCACACGATCATATCAGGTCGTGGCGGCGACGTGGGTGGGTCTGGCGGGCAGGGCACGGACGGGCGGTCAATTTTTTTTTTTACAAATTGGTCGCGGCGGGTGACATTATCTCCTGCCGCTACCATAGAAATTTCAGCGGTGGTTCTTTTGGCCCGCCGAGAACCCGCCGCAACAAAGCATTACTTTTAGCTAGGAAGCAGAGTGGCATGTTGGTTGGCCCACCGCTATAGGTGCTTTTTGAAGTAGTAGAGGTGATTAAAACACCATGTATCAAATGTGATAATTCGGTCCTTGAAGCACTGCTTACTAGAACATGAAAAAGTAAAAAAAAAAAAGACCACATTCTACACATATAACAAAAATAGCAAAACTATGGACCTATAGGATGTTCAAGAAGATGCTACAATGGATACCTTGCTGCTCTCCTACGCGAAGCATAACAGATCATTAGGGCCCTCATTATTTGTATTTTTCAGCCTACGCAAGAGCTATTCCCTTGCATTTGTTGAACCTGCGAGTGCATAAACTTTACAGTGTCTACACTGCACATGTACATAAACTGGTTTTTACATTAATGAAATTAGGTAGGGGCCACCCCTCCTCACTTCTTAAAAACAATCCAATAGTTAGCAGCTTGACGATGCGTAACTTTTGGGGTCATGCATTAATTGGCCGCAAGAACGCGTCATAGGTGATTTTGGCTGCAAGGGATGAGTGTGCAATGGCAGAGCAATTTGTTGCTTCTGCGTCATATGGGGTCGACGATGTCTTGCGAATATATGTTGTGAAAGGGTGGATCATATGACATGTTGGACTCATAGAGCAAACTATACACACCATGCGACAGATCTTAATGTAACCTCAATTTTTGACAGTCGAAGTGTACTCACAACAACTCAGCCCTCCACCCACCAAAACTTTTTAACAAAATATTAATTATCAAAATGTAGATGCATTAAGTGTAAACAACCTAAAGTAACAATTAACTGTAATTAAAGAGAGAAGGTAAATAATATATAACACATATAATTTATATACAAATTATTTTTTAGACCGATCCACATACTAATTAATATAATAGCACTAAAGATAATATCATAAGGTTAGTCGTGCAAATGCGCGAACCACCTTGCTAGTTTTATAGTTGAAAACATTTTCTATCTCTGGCCGTAGCGTGGTGGTGTCCACAACTTCCCAAAGGAGGCAACTTTCTCGACCTGAATGCCGCTTGTCGGAGCACGGTCAGCCTATACAAGTCCAACCGCGATGGCGATGACCTTCTTAAAAAGTGATAGAAAGGTGGGTAGCGAAAGCATAAGAAGACGATCGTGGCTATATTTAGTCGTCCACATCCGGTTTCTCCGAGGGGTGGTGGACCAGAAATAGTCATTGTCACGTCACGGTCGACGATCATCCACAGATAAGTCTTATGGGACCCGCGTCTAGTTTCCTCTCTGTGCAAACGTCCAGGTGCATGGTTATTTGTTAAAGTATTTCAATTTGATGGGACATCTCTACTCTAGGCAGGGTGATAAAGACAGATCGTTTAGTATCTTTTTTTTTGCCAGAAGTTGGCTCTTACATTGGACGCCCTAAACTCTCGTGACATCTTTCACGTGCCATCTGTGTTTCACGACATGTATAGTTTTTTTTTTATGGAAATCAATTCCATTAACTAGCAGCTTCAGGCAAATCGCTGGAGACGAGAGAGTATACAAACTCCGGGGGTTGGCTCATGAACAGAGAGCCAGAGGCCATTACAAGCACTTCATGGGAGGCTAAAGAGTCAGCTACCCTGTTACATTATGTTAATTTTATAAACTCCCGCCGGCGGCTAAAGAGGCTAAAGAGGCCATTACAAGCACTTCATGCAGGGCAGAAGGCTGCATCTCTGTTAATTTTGTAAACTCCCGCCGGCGGCGGCTTCCAACGTCCTTCCCTTGCAGCTTTGTGCTTTTTCTCTTTTACAAAATATGTCTCATATTCCATTTGGAGTGAGGTGACAGTCCTGCAAATTTCCTTTGTGCTCGGCTATCTTTCTTTTGCATTTGCCTTGTTTCTGGCACGCCACCACTTCTAGAGAAGTATAAAGATTTTCAACTGCTTGCCTTTAATTAGTGTCCAAATCCCCTCGATTACTTCTCTGCCCGACCTGCAGCTCATAAGTATCGCCCTGTGCTCTTCAGTGTCCAGCTCCCTCCAAACCTCCCAGGTGCCCTTGCACTTGAAAAAAGTATGACCACCATCCTCATCAAGTCTGTTGCATACCGGGCACAAAGTTTCCAGCTTGACGCCCCTTCGTTCTATGTTTCTTCTGACCGAGAGGCAATTGTGGGCAAATTTACACAAGAACATTTTCAGCTTGTTTGGACCTGGTGTCTGCCACAGCTTGTTCCAGTTAAAACCTTGGACTTGCTCGACCGCCCCACTGGAGCTTGATGCATGCCGGAACCTATCATGATCTTGGGCGGCCACTACCACTTTATAGGCTGATTTCACCGAGAATTGTCCCTTTGTATCATAATGCCAGGTGTGCCAGTCATCTTGTGCTACATCAACAGGCATAGCCAAAATCAGATCCGCATCCTGCTGCTAGAAGGTATCTGCTACAAAGCTCGGCATCCCATTCCCCGTTTACTGGGTTGATCAACTCCAACACCCTTGTGAGCAGTGACAACCCCCGAGCAGTAACCGATTTCCTCATTAGTCCATTAGGCAACCATGAATCCACCCAGATATTGATTGATTCCCCATTCCCCACTCTCCAGATAAGGCTCTTCTTTAAAAGATCAATCCCCCTCAAGATGCTGTGCTAGGAATAAGAAATACCATCCCTTTCTACACATTCCAGAATGGTCGTGTTAGGAAAATATTTAGCCTTCAAAATTTGAGCACATAGAGAGTCAGGATTATTGAGGATCCTCCATCCTTGTCTTGCCAACATTGCCCTATTGAAAAGATGTAAATCTCAAAACCCTAGACCACCTTCCTTCTTTGGGCGAGTCATCTTCTCCCAGCTTAACCAATGCATCTTGTTTTGTTTATCCTGTTGACTCCACCACCACCTCCCAATCATGGAGTTCAAATCTTCGCATAAGCCTTTGGTTAGATCAAAACAGAACATTGCGTAGGTGGGGATGGCTTATGCAAAAGCCTTAATCAATATTTCCTTGCCAGCCTTTGATAGCAACTTCTCCTGCCAGCCCTGTATTCTCACCCAGATCCACTGCTTAATGTACTCAAAGGTTTTCTTCCTTGATCTCCAGATTGAAACCGGGAGCCCCAAGTACCTCTCACTTCTTGCAACTTGGGTGATGCATAATGTTGCCCACAGCTGCCCTTTAACATGATCCCTCGTGTTGGGACTAAAAAACACCGATGATTTATCACGGTTTATCACCTGACCCGATGCTTGCTCATACACCTCTAGCAGCCATTTCAGCTCGACTGCATCCTCCTATTACGCCCTCATGAGAATCAACGAATCACCTGTGAAAAAGAGGAGATCGACTCTTGGCGCGTCCCTGCAAATCTTGATCCCTTGGATCCTCCCCTCCACTTCTGCCTTCTGGAGCAAGGCCGATAGGCCTTCAACACACAGAATAAATAGATAGGGTGAGATTCGATCCGTGGACTCATTATTGATCTTGATCCGATATGAAACCATGGAGACACACCGCATTATCAGATTAATCCAGTCCCTTTGGAAGCCTAACTGCTCCACCATCCTCTCCAAGAATCCCCATTCTACACGATCATACGCTTTGCTCATATCCAATTTAATAGCAGCTGCCCCAGCACTTCCTTGTTTTCCCATTGCAATGTAGTGTGTCATCTCATAGGCAATGACCATGTTATCTGTAATCATCCTCCCAGGCACAAAGACACTCTGTGAGGGGAGATGATCTCTGGTAGAATCCTCCTTTAGTCGATTTGCTAGCACTTTGGACATGGTTTTATAGAGCATGTTGCATAGGCTGATTGGCCATAGTTCTTTTAGTTTCTTCGGCGTCTTCACTTTTGGGATTAATACTATAATGGTGTCATTCCAGCCCGGGGGCATGGCGCCCCCATTCAGGACATCCAAAACTTCCGCTTTGACCCGATCACCCACCAAGGACCAGAATCGTTTATAGAAAATGGTCAGATATCCATCAACACCGGGGGCTTTTAGGTCCCCCATCAACTCCAGAGTCTGTCACACCTCTTCCCCGATAAAAGGTGCACACAGATCAGCGTTCATTGCTTTCGTGACTCGCCTCCTGACATACCATAGTATCTCATCCATATCGGAACCTGCATTGGAAACAAATAGCTGTTGATATTGATTAGCAATGTAGCCCTTCAAATTCCTTCCTTCCACCATAGCCCCATTGTCATCCTGCAACTTATCCACCCGATTCCTCCACCGCCTCTTAGATGCTTGGGCATGGAAGAAGTTAGTATTGCGATCACCCTTCGTGAGCCACGACATGTGCACCCGCTACTTCTAGTAGATATTGTGCTAGTCCTTCAGCCACTTGATCTCCATGGGTCTACACCACTCCTGCGCGCCCCGTGCACCCATGTCAAGGATAACCGGGCGATGGTCCGAGTGTCTTGGATCACCATTGATACCCTCGCCAACGGAAATCGAATACGCCAATTTCCGTTGGCAATATCACGGTCAAGCCGCCCTGCGTATAGCTCCGCACCTAGTGGTGGTTATTTCGCCAAGTATAAGCATCGCCGACAAAGCCAAGATCATGCAACTCATAATCCTCCAGAGCCAGGCGAAAGCTTGCCATACAAGATTCTGCTCTCACCGGCCCCCCTCCTTCTCACAGTTGAAAAGAATCTCATTAAAATCACCACTACACACCCACGACAAATCATATTGATTTTTTATAGTACGCAATAGCTTCCACATCAAATACTTCTTGTCCACCCTCGACTCGCCATAGACGCCAGTAAAGCGCCATTGGAAGCCATCACCCTCCGTGATCACCACATCAATGTGGTACTTGGACATGCTCTTCACTGTGAGATCCACCCCCTTCCTCCAAAACAACACTAGACCACTACTTAAACCCGAGCTATCTTTCACCACCATGTTGGACAAATCTCACCTCCATCTAAACCACTTCATCTGCTTGCTATCATGTTTTGTCTCCGAAAGAAACAAAACATCGGGGGCCTCCCCAGCAGTTCCAAGCGATCAGCTTCGTTGGGCCTCACGGGACCGACCCTGCAGTATCACGTTCATAGGAAAAATCTCAGCACCTTCACATCCACCATGGTCACCTCCTCCTCCCTCTGCTTCTTTTTCTCATCAGCTCCACTGTGCTCCCTCTCCTTTGCCAGCTTCTTCTTCACAGCGCAAATAATATTTGTCGGCACACTCCCCTGCTGACCCCGTTGAATCCTTCTGTAAGTCCCTTTCTTCTTACCTCCATCCACAGCTTCTTTCCTCGGGCCGAGATCAGCACTACCCACCCCCCCTCGGTCCCTTTTTTGTGCTCCCCCGTCACACCCTCTTCCTTTGTATTAGCCTGCACATGCAAGTTCCCCTTCCCAACTTCAGATCTCGTGAGCATCTCACCATTGAGCTCCATTCCTACTTTGTCTTCATCCGCCCCTTCTCCTAGCTTTTGCATGGTGTTGTTTGTCTCCTTGCCCTCCTCGCCTACGTGATCATGCAACTCCACGTCCAGGGCCGGCACCTCTTTCAGCACCACCAGAGCAGCTGAGTTGTTTGCTTCTTCTCTAGCTACTGACATCTTGATAGCCTCCACACCCTGCTTCTGTACCTCCTCTCCCCCAAATGACAACTTCCTCGGTGTACAGCCTTCCATCCCAGCTTTTAGATGCTTTAGAGGACTTTGCTCATCATCCTTCAGTTCAGGATCCGAGACTTGGGACGTGCCTCTCACCACCTTTGATAGCCTGCTTCTATCGACGTCATGCTTCCTCCACGGCCCGTCGCTCGTCCTCTGCTGTAATGAGCCCCCAGACCGGCTCCCCATCGAGCATCACGCTCGATATTCCACTTGAGCCCTCTCCTTTTGGGGGTCAGCACACAGCCATGGTCTGAATTGCTTCGAGCTACCCTTGCCCACACTGCCGTCACAATCTTTTTCAACATGCCCCATCAATCCGCATATGTAGCAGAAGTTTGGCAAGAACTCGTAGTGCACCTTGCACCAGATGTGTTTACCTTCCTCCACCTCCACCTTCACCCCGCGAGCAAGAGGCGAGCACACATCCAACCGAACCTTCACCTGCAGAAACCTTCCCACCGCACCACCATCCTCGTTGACGTCCACCTCAATGACCTCACCCACCTTGTTCCCCAACACAGTTCTGGTTTCGACATTCATGAGCCCCAACGGCAAATAAAAAACCGAACCCACACTAGGAAGTAGCGGAAAACCAGATCCTTCAGTCTCTTTGAGTCATCGAAGTCCACCACAATCAGTAGATCATTGCCACATTCCCACGTCCCCTCCATAATCGCCCTTCGTTTACCACCCGGCTGCAGGAACGAAAATAGGAACAGATTGTCCCCCAAATCCTTGCATCAAATCCCGACACGCGGGCACCACACCTTCCCCACCCCCTGCACAATTCCCTCCATACTGTGTTGGTGTTTAGATCACCGGTTAGTAGAATTTGTTCCAGGGGATGCGAGTTTCGAGTTCGGTGATGACAATGCAAGAGGACACGGAGGGTTATACTAGTTCGGGGAAGCCCCCAACGTCCAGTTTGGATCCCAGCTCGTGTTACTTATACCGGTGGAGGAGTATAATGGTCGTGAGAGAGGAGGGGTCTCCAAGTCTCAATGCTTGAAAGCTTGTGTGGATGGTTGTATCTATGCCTCTGTGGTTCTTGTCGCCGTGAGGAGAAAAAAGGTCCCGAGGAGAAAAAGTCCCCTTGAAGAAGGAGAAGGCCTCCCCTTTTATATCCCAAGTGGTTGGGCCCGCATTATAGTGAGAGAGAGAGAGAGAGGTTTTATTCGTGTTATCCTCACTACGTGACATCGGAGTAGGTTCGGCGTTGGTCTGTGGCGTGGTCTTCGGTCCTCACAGGCCCCATCGTCCTCGGTCTCGTGTCAGAGGGCATTGTGTAGAGGCGTGCTCCGGCTTGCCCATCGTTGGGTAGAATCGCCTTGTTCCCGTGGAAGACGTGCTCCGCAATTACAAGGTGGCACAGCGGACATGCGGCCGTGCCGCGGCCATTACTGAGATGTCCTTTACTCTCCCTGCTCAGGGCGTCATCATTGGGGTGATGAGGTATGCGGTGTGGACTACCCCATGGCGTTGGGATACTCCGCCTCTGTAGATGGGGTGTTCCACGGGAACGGGATAGAGCATCATGGACGGCGTGATGACACTATGTACGGTCCAATCTCACCCATCCATCAGGTTGTCCTATGCCACTACTGTCGCAGGCGCCACTACAGTAGCTCCTTAGGTATGCAGCATAGGCTGCCTTATGGCGCCAGGCTCCGTCTCATCGAGGCGATGATGATGATCAGAGTCGGTTGGCAGGTGGATTTGACCTCCCGATACTGTGCCCGCACACGTGGTACGACATTTAAGTCGGGACAGGGGGTGGTTGTGGACTTTTGACCCGCTCGATCCCCTCCGTGGGGGTCGGTTTGTCGTGTAACGCCTGGCCGGACGTGCCCGAAATTAGGTCTCGTCCCAACATGTCTGAGTTAATCGAGTTTCTCCAATCTGCCACTCCCGCGCAGTCTGTGTCTTTCGGTGCTGTCCTGTCTTGGGGCTGAAGGACCCTCCGACATGATTGGCAGGGGTTATCCTGATATCATGGGTTCCGTGCCCGTCTGGTGCGGGAACGGCCCTCGGGAGGCCCAGGCTGGCACCCTTATCACCAAGGCGGACGCTCCACGCGGGACAGCCTTTATTGATTCAATGACCGTTGTGCTAGAGTTGGTGGGAACAGAAGCGCCTCAACCCCTTGGGGGGTCGAGCGCGACGGTGACCGCTCCGATCGCGGGTGGGGCCCATTGAGTCGAGAGAAGGCCGTCGACCGATGTCGACCAGAGACGACCCTCCCCGGTGGGGGTCGAGAGACGTGGTTATCGGGACCGACCCCCTCGGTGGGGGTCGAGCGAGGCGAGGGTCGGTGACCTCTTTTATCGAGAGGTGTATGGGACGGAGATGTGTTGAACCCTGCGGCCCATGAGGCGCGCGCCTATCCACGTGGGCTGGTCCCAGCTTATTAGAGTTGTGGTTCCTTGGGCCCACCATGGGCCCCGAGAGTCGCTGGCAAAGGGTTTTGATTAGGGGGTTGGTCAGAGCCATGCGTCGTCGCTGATATTTATCCCCGACACACTGCGAGGCTTGTTGGAGAACAACTTCCCCACCACATGCGGGACCGAGCCTGCTCTACTCTTCCCCGACTTCTGCGCCGCCTTGACACCTCGCCGCTCCTCCTCCGACAGCTTCAGGCCCTGCATGAGCCCTCCAGGCCGTCGCCCCCACCACTGCCTCCTCCCTCCATCGCCGCCGCCAACCACAGCAGCATCCCACACTGGGCTGCCGGCCAGGCCTCGATGGCGAGAGCCAACCACCAGGACCAGAGTAGAGCTAGAAGACTGAAGCCCCAAATCCAGAGAAGATTCAGAGCGGACGAGCCAAGTGAGAGATGGGGAGTGTATGAGGAAAAATTTGGTGAATTTTGGTGGAAAAACCGTTCCGAAAATCTGGATCTAGATCCAGAGTTCGGCACCTATCCAAGCCGCCAGGGAGAGCCTAGCAGCCGGCACAGGTTCTCGGAGTCATCCACAAGTATAGTTGTCACATTGTTTTATGGTATTCCTAAATGCAGCTGATGGGCACACGATTTGTTTGTTTCTTTGAAGTGGGTGCAAGATTGTTTGGTGTGCATATTATATGGGCGACAAAGTCTACCTTATAGTAGATCTTTGTAATAAAATACGATCACATGCATCTTAGAATATAGAAATGAAAACCTTTTTTATTTGCTTGATGAAATATATTCCCTATTTTTTAAAAAAAATCATGCACCCGGACGTTTACACAAAGAGAGGAAACTAGACCAGGTCCCACAAGGCTTATCTATAGATGATCCTCGACTCTGACGATGACTATTTCTGTCTCCTACCTCCATTGTCATCCACCACCCCTCACAGAAAACGGACGTGGAAGACTAAATGTAGCCACATGTTCATCTTCTGTCACCAAACACGATGCTTCTTGTGCTTCGCTGCTCACCTTTTCGTCGTGTTCTGAAGAAGGTCATCGGTTGGACTTTTATAGGCTGGCCGTTCTCCGGCGAGCGGCATTGGACTCCCCTCCTCTGGGAAGTTGTGGACACCATCACGCTACGGCCAGAGATAGAAAATGTTGCGGGGCTGAGAGGAACGGCTGCTGGCTGCATATATATTATCCTTCGTTCAGAAAACAAGACTTGACGTGAAACATTGGAGGAAAAGTCAGAACTTTGTTTTATTTCATGCTTATAATATCTTCGGTGATTAAATGCACTACAAAGTACAGAGTGACTGTATTTTCTTTAGTGCCACAATGTGACGAAGACGTTGTGGTGACAATTCCTATTGTGTTCAGGAACGGGCCCTCTGCTCGATCTCTATCGGCAGGCCATGCAGCGGCGACGGCATGGGGTCCCTGACGAACGTGTCCTCCTTGCAGCACAGCCTCCATTGGAACCGCCTGAGAAGGTGGTGCATCGTGACTAGCGTCTCGATCCTGGCGAACTCCATCCCCGCGCAGATCCTCGGGCCACCGCCAAACGCCACGAACGAGCACGGTGGCGCCGGTGACGACTGGTTATTCTCGAACCGGGACGGATCAAACTTGCTCGGACCGGGGAAGAGGGCGGCGTCCATGTGCGTGACGCCGGCCGTCCAGAACACTTGCCAGCCTTTGGGGATGGTGTACCCGCCGAACTCGGTGTCCTGAATGGCAGCCTTGAAGTTGCCGAAGATGGGCGGCACCACGCGTAGGATCTCCAGCGCGACGCGCCACGTGAACTTTATCTTGGCCAGGTCCTCCCATGTCAGGGTTTCGCCGTCCTCCTTGCCCTTGACCACCTCGTCGTGCTCTGCGAATCAGAGTCGTGACACAGTCAGAGCGAAATGACAAAGCTTTTATTGTGTTTTTTTTTCTTACTCCCTCCGTATTTTTATTGTTGATGTTCCGTAGTTTAAATTTAAACGGTCGGACGTTATCAATTAAAATACAAAGGGAGTAGTTTGATTGAATTGAACTTACCTTGGACCATGGCGGCGAGAGTTTCCGTGTCGTTGGCGAGGTGGCGAATCATGAATGTCATGAGGACCGACGACGTGTCGTGGCCGGCGATAAGGGTGCCGATGGAGATGTCCACGATCTCCTCCTCGCTCATCAACGGCACGCAACGGTCATCGGCGAGGCTGAGCAGGCACGCGATGAGGTTGCTGCTCCGCGTGGCCTCGCCGCGCTCCAGTTTGGCCTTCGTCTCCCGAATGATTGCGTCGAGGGTCCGGCGCGCCCTGGCGCTCGCCCGTAGGCTCCTTCTGAACGCCGTGAACGGCAGGTCAACGGGGACGGACCACACGCCCTCGACGACGTGCTCAAAGTCGCCGGCGAGGGCGTCGCGGACGGGGCCCCGTTCGAGGCCGAACAGCAGCGACGTGATGATGTCGAACGTGAGCCGCTTCATCAGCGGCAGCACGATCACGGTGGTCCGGCCGGTCCAGTTCTCGTCGACGTGGCGCCGCACCTCGCCGTCGATCTTGCTCACGTACAGCCGCAGCATGTCGGGCTTCAGGAACTCGGCCAGCGCGCCGCGGATACGCTTGTGGTCTGCGCCGTTGAGCTCCAGGAGGTTGCGTTCCCCGAGAATGCGCCGCACGGACCGGGGCTGCCGCATCGCAAGCGCGTCGCTGAAGAAGACGAACTTGTTGGCCGCCGGCCCCGTCACGAGCACCGTCGGCGCGCCGAACAGTGATAACTTCGACACGGGGCCGTACCGGTCGACCCGGTCCTGGATCCACCGCTCGGCGGTGTTGCTGCGCATGGCGCGGAGGAAGCCCAGGCTCTGCCCGATCAACGGCAGGCCGAGGGAGCCCGGGGGCAGATTGGCTGGTCGTGGATTCTTCAATCTTGTGACGACATGGAGGATGACGGGTACACCGATGGCGATGAGCGCGAGGAGAAGCGGCAACTCCATTGGAGAAGACGAGTGCTCTGCTTGAAAGTGGATTGGTTCTGCAAACTACTGAATGCTCCTACATTATGGGTGCGTTTGAATTCCTTGCCCTCGCTTGCTTTCTTTGACTGGGCAAGAAACAAGAGATTTGTCTGCTTACAGCATAGCTACCTGTAGTGCCGCTAAGGATTTTCTGTGCCAAAGCAAGCGAGATGAAATACTAGCTCTCTGTTGCGGGCAAGGGATCCAAAGGGACCGGTAGTTTGTATCGTTCAGTAAACATTTGAATGGTGCCCACGCTTGGAGCTAGAATTAGGAACTATTGATCTGGGGTGCTGGGTGTGATGTAGGCTCTAACACGGTAACACCCACCTTCAACCTGAAAAAGCATAGCTCAATGTCTATAGATCTCCAGCCTAATAACTTTAGTTTAGCTTAATCCGTGCTGAGTCTAATTTAGTATCATCAGATAGCAGTCCCTTTGCATATTTTCTAGTTCTGCCCTAATTTGTGTTGAAAGTATCAGTTCCCTCATCATGAAATAGGAGTCGGTTAATTGTAATTTACTTGATAAATAATGTCCGTCAAAAGATTCGAACTCTAAGACATTTGGCATTGAACAGTTGTCAAGTTAAGTCGACCAGGAAGGATGAGATTCACTTATACTTCCACACTTATTACTACTAAATTTCATAAAATGGGTGTGAGTTTATTAAGCTACTGGTTATCTTTGTGTCAGAGCTCGATCAGGAGCCCATACAAGGGTGAAGGCATGGGGTGTCTGATGAAGATGTTTGCCGTGCAGCGGAGCCGCCACCTGAAGCGCCTCACCAAGTGGTGCATCGACATCAAAATCTCCGCCAACGTGAACTCCATCCGAGTGCACACCCTATGCCCGACGCCGAACACGACGAACGAGTATGGCGGCGCCTGGCTCTCAAACCGGGACGGGTCGAACTTGTATGCTTGGGGTCCATGTGTGTCACGCTCGATACCCAGAACACCTGCCACCCCTTGGGGATGAGGTAGCCTTGAAACTCGATGTCATCAAGCGCGTGCCGGAAGCTGCCAAACACTACGCGAGCCGGGTCATTTGTCGTGTGCCCACAGCACACGGCGAAGCCCAATATACCCACAGCAAAGGCTTTGCCGTGAAGAGCACACAGCAAAGCAGACACGACAAAAATGTCGTCGGCAAAGATGCCGTCGGTAAAGCCAGCTTTGCCGTGTGCCTTTCATCGGGCACACGGCCCCATGTAGTCCACATCAAAGAAAATTGTCATCAACTAGCAGAGACGCTAACGATCATATTTGTTGTGTGCCCGATGTCTGACACACAATAAACCTTGCCCTCTGTGCCGTGTGCCGTGCGTTGGGCCACACATCAAAGCCCATTGTTTGTCGTGTGACTTAACACTACACACGGTAAAAATGGCACGTGAGGGACACATGAGCCTCTTTGTGGTGTGCATTTGTGTGGCACACGATAAAGTTTTTTTTCCTCTCTTTTTGTCTCCCAATGTTTTTTGTAGTTCATATCATTTACATGGTACTTGGACATTGATTTTAATAAAATTTTTAGTTGTGTTTTCTATATTTATTTAATTTATTTCATTATTCAAATTATTTTGTGAAAAAAAAATTAAACTGCAAGTGGTTAGAATAATGCAATGTAATGGATGAAAATTTGATATTTCATGCTAATTATTTCTATTTGAATCCGTATCCATGAAATAACAAGAAAATTCACGCATATTTTACATGAAATATAACAACCATGGTATGGTTCAATTGAAATAAAATTTTATAAAGCCAAACATTTTGAAAATTTTGAGAATTGTCCTCGCATCATTATATGATACGTAGCAGCTATGGTAAAAATAGAAAATATTTCACACAAGTAGTCACATATGTTGTTCACAAATCAGAGAATCTAAGTAAAAAAGAATCACAGTGTTGACGTGATATGCTTCGGACATTGAATCGAAATGATGGTTAAAATAAGTTTTGACTTCAACCAATTTTATATAGGCAATAGAGCATATAAAATAAGTCATGTTCAAATTTGGTTATTTTAAATCTCCCTAAGAATTTTAGTTTCTTTTTAAAAAACATGGCTTGTTTTGTTTTCCGTGTACCAGAAGCATGTGCACATGGTAAAGAGCTAGGGTTATCTCTTTGCCGTGTGCTCGACAAGTGGCATATGACAAAGACATTGTTAACTATTTTGCCATGTGCTCGGACAGAGGCACACGATAAATTCTTAGTACAAGTTCCCGATTGGATCGGGGACTTGGCTATTTTCGATCAAATCCTGCTCGCGCCTCTGCCGCGCCCCCGCCCGCCTCTGCCCGCTCGCCGCTCCGTGCCGCCACCCACCTCACCCCGCGTCTCTGCTCGCTCGCCGCTCCCACCGCCGCCCACCACACCCCTGCGCCGCCGCCCGCCCGCCCGCTCGCCGCCGTCGGGAGCTTCCTCGAGCCGCGCCAGGAGCCCCTTGGTGCCCCGGCCCTTGCCCCTGCCCCTGACCCCAGCTCCACGCTGCTGTCCCGCCTGCAGCACCACAACGTCGTCAACCTCTTCGGCTACTGCACGCGCAGCGCCGGTGACAAGCTACTTGGCTATGAGTACGTCCCTAACGAGAGCCTCGACAATAAGATCCTCTTCTCCTCGTCCCCCGACACCTGCGAGTTTTTTTTCCCAATCTCTCCTCCCCCCCTCCCGTTGTTCTCCTTCTCCCACTAGATAATTCCTTCTGCTGTTTGCCCGATTGATTTCGGATTGACGTTGTTGGGCTATCTTGTCATCATCAAAGCTGCTATTCGGTGCTGTAGACGGTAGACGACCTGGCATATGCGTAACACTAAGACAACAAGAATTGTGTTCGATTGTTAGTACTGTCATCTTAACAAGTTCTGG
Source organism: Eleusine indica (assembly GCA_030378355.1). Lineage (NCBI taxonomy): Eukaryota > Viridiplantae > Streptophyta > Magnoliopsida > Poales > Poaceae > Eleusine > Eleusine indica. Next base: position 37,865,935 of record CM059500.1, read on the forward strand.
ATTATCTTCGTAGCTAGTCCAAGGTAGCTTAATTATTAGTACAAGTTCTGAATTTCAGATCAGAGGGCAACAGTTTCAACTAAATTTGACAGACTCTGGTTCCATATCTCTTGATTTTGGGGTCTTCCGTTGTAGTAACATTGTTAGCTAATCTGGTAATGTGGGCAAACAAAAATTCAGTTTTTGTAGGCATATAACATCCACACATCGATGAATTATCAACTACTCGTGAGAATTCACATGTCCCTGCTGTGCCTCATTATTTAAATCATTTGCATGGAGAAAAATATTTCTCTTCATTTTGATTTTTGTTTTGTAGCCTGGTATGCGGTTTACCAAAGTGAATGCCCACAGAGACTATTGCTGTGATAGTTTAATCTGTGCACAACTAGAGACTCCACCTGGTTTTGTTTTTTTATTGGTGTAGCTAGTCTTGTACTTTTGTTGAATCTATGTCCTCCTAATCAAACAAATTCAAAGCATTTGAGCAGAAAATAATTTGACCTGAACTATTTGACAACAAATTATTATTCTAGATATGACAAAAACTTGAAAATGTAAAAAGGAAAGCTACAGAAGCCAACGTCTGTCTTCGGAAAATGCCAGTGATGATTGATGGGAAGCTCATGAAGTTCATATGGCCTACTAGGCTATGTCTGGACATGGATATGTATTGTACAGTTAAATTATGTACTCTTTATTCCTGTTTGTTGCTTGATTACTGTGAATTTCATAATGCCTACTTTTTCTTTGAAGAAGACAAGGACGAGTTCATTCCTACAATTGTCTACATCTTGTTGTTTGCACTGTTTGCATGCATTGGATATCTGTTAGATGATGTGTGAAGTCAATTATTGTTGTTTTATGTGGCTAGCTTGTGTGTTTTTGCCGTCCTTAGCAAGTATTGAATAACTGCGATGATTGAATTTATAAGTTATATAGATGCTTCATGTAATCTAGAATTAAAAGAGATGTTCTTTTTTTTTATGCAGAAAGACACTTTTACACTTTCCTTGACTTGTCACTTTGCTGCACAACTAGGTACATGTTATTTTCGTTTATGTTAGTAGGTCACGTAACCTAGTTAGTCATCTCCCGTTTAAAAGAGATACGGTTGGAGATATGCAGATCTTTGCATATCTATGATTGTATCTATTTCGAATTGTTCATATTTTTTGGACAGTCCGAGAATGCGTAGTTGGGGTTAGTTTTCATGGTCCACTCCGACCCGAGATAGAGTTTCGGCAGCACCTCTCCACTATTCTCCGTGTGACAGTCGTCGGGCACACGACAAAGCGCGCTGTCACCGTTCTGGTAGGTGACGGTGTCTTTTTTTTTTATCGTTGATCAGCAAGCGCACAAAACAAAGCCTTTGCCGTGTGTCCGACAGAAGGCACATAGCAAAGCTGGCTTTGTCGACGAGTTTTTTTTTTGCCGTGCGATCTATATGTCATGTGCAATCCATGGCAAATTCTTTACCGTGGGTATTTGGTGCTTTACGTGCCGCTTCCCGTAGTGTAGGCCGATTAGCAGCGTCGTGATAATCTTGAACGTCAGCAGCTTCATCAGCGGCAGCACCATGACATGGCGCTGCCCTGCCTACTCGGTGTCGCGCCATCTCCACGTCGATGGCAACGAGCCGCCGACGTACCACCACCGCGAGTCCGGCTTCAGGAACTGCATCATGGCGCCGTGCACGCGCCTGTAGTCATCGCCGACGAGCTCCAAGATGTTGCGCCGGCCTAGGATCAGCGCTCGGCGCCAGCGCGTCTCTAGAGAACACCAGCTTGTTGGCTACGGCCTGTCATGAACACTGTCGGGGCGCCGAACCGGGAAAGCTTCGACACCGGGTCATACCGGGCAATGCGGGCCCGGATCCACTGCTCGCCGGTGTGGCTCTGATCGCGCGGAGTAGGCCAAGGCTCTGCTCGATCACCGGCAGGCCCAGAGAGCCTGGGGGCAGGTTTGTCGGCAAAGGTGGCTTCTTGGTTCTTGCTACCAAATAGACGGCGATCGGCATCACCTGGGCAACTAGTAGTGCGACTACAATGGAGGCTGCCATTGTCGCCATACAGAGATGGCTCGGCCTTGGGGGTTCTACTGGCACTATGACTTATTTAGCCAGATCAAACGCATACATGATTTGTAAAAGTCAACAAGTGTTTACATTTTGAAATGAAGGTAGTATTGATGAAGGTTCGTCAAAGATGGTGAAGATTTGTTCCTTCTCCAAAAGCGAACAACTATGATGTGCCTTGAGGTCGGCAAACCGGCTGGAGGAGTGAGGACAGTTTGGTGAGAAGGACGACATAGAGGCCGATAGGTCCAGTGGCGGTGAGGACCATCTGCATCGGCATGAAACGGAGATGGAACAGAGGACGGAGCAGTGGTGAAGTTTTTTGTTGACGTAAGATTCTTAAGCCATGACACAACTCCGTCTCCTAGAAATTTATGAAAAGTTCGAAGCTATCCATACCCAGCTTCAAAATTTCGTAGAGCTGACTATAAAAAGATTAAAAAGGTCTTTTGTTGAATGATTTTGGTTTTGTTTTAGGTTAAAAATAAATAATACAAAATACTATTGTTGTGAAGAGGACAAAGTGGACATCTCCATTTGGTGCAGCCTTGCTCGGGTGTGCATGAGCATCTCTGACACCTTGTAAAACAGGGTGATTGCTATTTGCTATTTTTTTTCTTACAACTTTGGTGTTGTCTACGGCGTGATCATCAGCATGTAATGTCAAATATACAAGAACGTTGGTAGAGCACATAGGCCCTCCACAATGGTGGTGTTCATGAATGTCCAAAGAGTCACGGAACCGCTCCCACCACTGTGGAGGGAGTTCCCGAACACAAGCAGTATCCAAAAATCGGGAGCGCCCCAACTAGCTGCTACGATGTCTAAAGAGTAAAATACAATATTTTCCACTGTAGATGGCAGTTATAACTTGAACTTTCTCACCTCTTCAATGGTCAAATAATTTTCCAACTTTCACATGGATACATGTAAAAGACTGTTGGCCATCTAGAACAAAATTATAAAATCATACATTACACAATATTATAAAGGTCTTTTCAGACCAAATGATTGTGTAGATTTTAATTTGGATGAATCACAAAGAGATGATATACCACAAATCTCGAATGAGGATAATGAAAAACTTACTTCGCTGTTTACTGAGCAAGAGGTAAAAGATGCAATTTTCCAGATGAAACATAATAAGGCACCGTGTCCGGATGGATTCCCAACTGAACTTTACCAAGTTTTCTGGAAAGTCATCAAAGGGGACCTTATGGCACTATTCAAAGAATTTCACAAGGGTAATTTAATCTTTTTAGCCTAAACTTTAGGGTAATAACATTGCTACCTAAACAAAAGGAAGCGACAAACATAAAACAATTCCATCATGTTTGCTTACTAAATGTAAGTTTCAAAATATTTACAAAAGTGACAGTCAATAGGATCGTAGGAATTGTGGACAAATTAATAAACCCATCACAAACGATATTCATGCCTGGTAGAAATATCAAGGAGGGAGTAATCATACTACATGGTCAATACATGAAGTGCATAAAAAAAGATGAACGTGGTAATCTTAAAAATTGACTTTGAGAAGGCTTATGATAAGGTTAATTGGACCTTCCTTCAGTATTCTTTGTGGATGAAAGGATTCTCAGAGAAGTGGTGGCATTGGATTAACCAGTTTGTAAGCAAAGGAAGTGTTATTATAAGAGTAAATGATGATGTAGGGCATTATTTCCAAACCAAAAAAGGCCTATGACAAGGTGATTCATTATCCCCGTTGCTCTTTAATTTGATAGCAGATATGCTACATATTCTAATCTCTAGGGCAAAGGAGGATGGTCAGATTAATGGCCTAGTGCCACACCTCGTAGATGGAGGACTCTCAATCTTGCAATATGCAGATGACATGATACTTTTTATGGAACACAAACCCAAGCAAGCTAAAAACATGAAGTTGCTACTTTGTGTATTTGAACAACTATCAGGGCAAAAAATAAATATCCATAAGAATGAATTGTTTTGCTATGATGAAGCAAGGGAGTGGGAAAATTACTATACAAGTCTTTTTGGTTGTGGGATGGGCCATTATCCTTTTAGATATTTAGGAATACCAATGCATCATAAAAGGATCAATAATTCAGACTAGAAAGTAATAGAAGAAAAATTTGAAAAACGTCTGAGCAGCTAGAAAGGCAAGTTGCTATCCTATTGAGGTCGTTTAGTTCTAATCAATTATGTACTTAGCAGTTTAGCTTTATATATGTTCGCTTTTTTTTTTTGAAATACCAAAAGGTGTACTAGAGAAGTTGGATTTTTATAGATCCAGATTTTTCTGGCAAGAAGATAATCATAGAAAAAAGTACAGACTTGCTAAATGGAATATTATTTGTAGACCAAAAGAATAAGATGGTTTGGAAATTTTAGACTTAAAAGTCCAAAATAAATGCTTGCTTAGTAAATGGTTTTTTAATTTAATAAATGAGGAAGGTCCATGGGAACAGGTCCTCAATAATAAATATTTGAGGGATAAGACACTCACTCAAGTAGATAAAAAACCTGGGGATTCTCATTTTTGATCTGGTCTTATGAATGTTAAAAATCAGTTCCGAGAGGTGGTGGATGACATCCACCCGAAATAGTCATCGTCACGTCACAGTCGACGATCATCTACAGATAAGTCTTATGGGACCCACGTCTAGTTTCCTCTCTTTGTGCAAACGTCCAGGTGCATGATTGTTTGTTAAAGTATTTCAATTTGATGGGACAGCTCTACTCTAGGCAGGGTGATAAAGACATATCGTTTAACATCTTTTTTTTTTTTTTTTGGCCAGTAGTTGGCTCTTACATTGGACGCCCTAAACTCTCGTGACATCTTTCACGTGCCATCTGTGTTTGACGACAAGTATAGTTGTCACATTGTGTTATGGTATTCCTAAATGCAGCTGATGGGCAGATTTGTTTGTTTCTTTGAAGTGGGTGCAAGAGTGCATGTATCTTGAGATGTAGAGATGGGGACCTTTTTCATTTGATGAATAATATTCCCATTATTTTTTATAAAAAAATCATGCACCCGGACGTTTGCACAAAGAGAGGAAAGGCTTATCTATAGATGATCCTCCACTGTGACGATGACTATTTCTGTCTCCTACCTCCATTGTCATCCACCACCCGTCAGAAAACGGGCGTGGAAGACTAAATGTAGGCACATGTTTTCATCTTCTGACTTCTGTCACCAAACGCGATTCTTCTTGTGCTTCGCTGCCCACCTTTTCGTCGTGTCCTGAGAGCATCTCGAGTGGGAGATCTCAAACCAAGACTCCTACTTCATCCTTTGAGAGCCGGGACCCACTTTTGAGAGCTCAAATTTAGTTTTCAACTCCAGCCATACTGCTCAAAGTTGGCTCCTATATCGGTGTGGGATTCATTCATCAGTGGCTCCAAATAATATCAGAAGTGGGGCCCATGCACCAGTGGCTGACAGAAGGGGAGGCAGGGCTCGCCGCCAGCGGGGAAGAAGCAGGGGCTGCCGGGCGGCGCCGACGAGGAGGGGAGGCTTGACGTGGATCTTGTGCCGCTGGCCTGGGCGCGTGCGTCGGTGGCGGTGATGGGCGAGCTCCGCCATGGACGGCGAGCTCTCTTTCTTCCTCCTCTCCACCTGCAAGCCCACAATGTCGAGCCGAGCCTCCCTCCTCCGACCCCCTCTACGGCGCACCTAGGGTCGCCCCCCCCCCCCCCCCCCCCCGCGCGCCTGCCGTTGGTGACGCCGAGGCCGTGCCGCCGTCGCCTGTGAGTCTGCGACCGAGCCACCACCGCTTGGGACCAAGCCACCGCCGCCCGCGACCGAGGCCACCACCGCCCGGCCCACCGTCGATGCCACCCACGCCCCCGGCAAAGCCGTGCCCGATCCGCCGCCGCCCGCGACCAAGCCGCTGTCATCGGCGGCCGAGGCCGCTGCGGCCCTAGCGCCACCCGCGCCCGAGCTCGCCCCAGCTCCGTTCGCCATAGGGAGGGGCCATCCGACCCCGGCGGGCGGCTGGGTGGTCGACGGCGGTGGAGATGGGAGCGGAGAGGGGGAGGCGTTGGTGGCGGCGCTTTCGTGCAAAGAGAAGGAGAAAGAGGAAAAAGAGAAAGAGAGAGGGAAAAAAGAAAAATAAAAGAAAAATAGTGAGTCCTATAGTTGAGAGGCCTCTAAAACCTGAGAGCCCAGCTGGAGGATTTGAGAGTCTTCTGAAAATAAGAGTCCAACTGAGAGCCCTGCTGGAGTTCGTTTTTTGACCTAGCCTCTCAAAATATAGTATGAGAGTCGTGTTTAAGAGGCCTGCTGGAGATGTTCTGAAGAAGATCATCGGTTGGACTTTTATAGCCTGGCCGTTCTCTGGCGAGCGGCATTGGACTCCCCTCCTCTGGGAAGTTGTGGACATCATCACGCTTCGACCGGTGATAGAAAATGTTGCGGGGCTGAGAGGAACGGCTGCTGGCTGCATATATATTATCCTTCGTTCAGAAAACAAGACTTGACGTGAAACATTGGAGGAAAAATCAGCACGGTGTTTTATTACGCCGATGGGTGCCACATGCTTTTAATATCTTCGGTGACTAAATGCACTACAGATACAGAGTGACTGTATTTTCTTTAGTTCCATAATCTGACGAAGACATTGTGGTGACAATTCATATCGTGTTCAGGAACAGGTCCGCTGCTCGATCTCTATGGGCAGGCCGTGCAGCGGCGTTGGCATCGGGTCCCTGGCGAACGTATCTTCCTTGCAGCACAGCTTCCACCGGAACCGCCGCACCAGATGATGCATCGTGACCAGCGTCTCGATCCTGGCGAAATCCATGCCGACGCAGATCCTCGGGCCGCCGCCGAACGCCACGAACGAGCACGGCGGCGCCGATGACGACTTGTTATTCTCGAACCGGGACGGATCAAACTTGCTCGGACAGGGGAAGAGGGCGGCGTCCATGTGCGTGACGCCGGCCGTCCAGAACACTTGCCAGCCTTTGGGGATGGTGTACCCGCCGAACTCGACGTCCCTGATCGCAGTCCGGAAGTTGCCAAAGACGGGCGGCACCATGCGCAGGGTCTCCAGCGCGACGCGCCACATGAATTTCATCTTCGCCAGGTCCTCCCATGTCAGGTCCTCGCTATCGCCCTTGCCGTTGGCGATCTCGTCGTACTCTGCGAATCAGAGCCGTGGCGCAGTCAGAGCGAAATGACGATGCTTTTTTTGTGTTTTTTCTTAGATTGATTGAATTGAACTTACCTTGGACCATGGCGGCGAGAGTTTGTGCGTCGCTGGCGAGGTGGCGAATCATGAATGTCATGAGGATCGATGACGTGTCGTGGCCGCCGATGAGGGCGACGATGGAGCTGTCCACGATCTCCTCCTCGCTCAACAGCCGCGCGCCGCTGTTTTCGTCGGTGAGGCTGAGCAGGCACGCGATGAGGCTGCTGCTCCGGGTGGCCTCCCCGCGCTCCATCCTGGCCCTGGTCTCTCGCGTTATCTTCACGAGCAGCCTCCGCGCGCTGGCGCTGGCCCGTAGGCTTCTTCTGAACGCCGTGAAGGGAAGGTCAACGGGGACGGACCACACGCCCTCCATTACGTGCTCGAAGTCGCCGGCGAGGGCGTCGCGGACGGGGCCGCTCTCGAGGCCGAACAGCAGCGACGTGATGATGTCGAACGTGAGCCGCTTCATCAGCGGCAGCACGGTGACGGTGGTCCGGCCGGTCCAGTTCTCGTCGACGTGACGCCGCACCTCGCCGTCGATCTTGCCCACGTATAGCCGCAGCATGTCGGGCTTCAGGAACTCGGCCAGCGCGCCGCGGATGCGCTTGTGGTCGGCGCCGCCGAGCTCCAGGAGGTTGCGTTCCCCGAGGATGCGTCGCACGGACCGGGGCTGCCGCATCGCCAGCGCGCTGCTGAAGAAGACGAACTTGTTGGCCGCCGGCCCCGTCAGGAGCACCGTCGGCGTGCCCAGTAGGGAAAGCTTCGACACCGGGCCGTACCGGTCGACCCGGTCCTGGACCCACCGCTCGGCGGTGTTTCTGCGCATGGCGCGGAGGAAGCCCAGGCTCTGCCCGATCAACGGCAGGCCGAGGGAGCCCGGGGGCAGATTGGCTGGTCGTGGATTCTTCAATCTCGTGACGACATGGAGGATGACAGGTACACCGATGGCGATGAGCGCGAGGAGAAGCGGCAACTCCATTGGAGAAGACGAGTGCTCTGCTTGAAAGTGGATTGGTTCCGGAAACTCCTGAACGCTCTTATATTATGGGTGCGTTTGAATTCCTTGCCCTCGCTTGCTTTCTTTGACTGGGCAAAAAACAAGAGATTTGTCTGCTTACAGCATAGCTACCTGTAGTGCCGCTAAGGATTTTCTGTGCCAAAGCAAGCGATCAGTAAACATTTGAATGGTGCCCACGCTTGGAGCCTAGAATTAGGAACTATTGATCTGGGGTGCTGGGCGTGATGTAGGCTCTAGCACCCCCCTTCAACCTGGAAAAGCATAGCTCAATGTCTATAGATCTCCAGCCTAATAACTTTAGTTTAGCTTAATCCGTGCTGAGTCTAATTTAGTATCATCAGATAGCAGTCCCTTCGCATATTTTCTAGTTCTGCCCTAATTTGTGTTGAAAGTATCAGTTTTCTCATCATGAAATAGGAGTCGGTTGTAATTTACTTGATAAATAATGTCCGTCAAAAGATTCGAACTCTATGACATTTGGGATTGAACAGTTGTGAGGTTAAGTCGACCAGGAAGGATGAGATTCACTTATACTTCCACACTTATTACTACTAAATTTTATAAAATGGGTGAGTTTATTAAGCTACTGGTTATCTTTGTGTCGGAGCTCGATCAGGAGCCCATACAAGGGTGAAGGCATGGGGTCTCTGATGAAGATGTTTGCCGTGCAGCAGAGCCGCCACCTGAAGCGCCTCACCAAGTGGTGCATCGACATCAAAATCTCCGCCCGCGTGAACTCCATCCGAGTGCACACCCTATGCCCGACGCCGAACACGACGAACGAGTATGGCGGCGCCTGGCTCTCAAACCGGGACGGGTCGAACTTGTATGGTCGGGGTCCATGTGTGTCACGCTTGACGCCCAGGACACCTGCCACCCCTTGGGGATGAGGTAGCCGTGAAACTCGATGTCATCGAGCGCGCGCCGGAAGCAGCCAAACACTACGCGAGCCGGGTCATTTGTCGTGTGCCCACAGCATACGGCGAAGCCCAATATACCCACAGCAAAGGCTTTGCCGTGGGGAGCACACAGCAAAGCATACACGGCAAAATGCCGTCGGTAAAACCAGCTTTATCGTGTGTCTTTCATCGGGCACACGGTCCCATATAGTCCATGGCAAAGAAAATTGTCGTCAACTAGCGGAGACACAAACGATCATGTTTATCGTGTGTCTGACGTCCGACACACAACAAACCTTGCCCTCTGTGCCGTGTGCCGTGCGTTGGGCCACACATCAAAGCCCATTGTTTGCCGTGTGACTTAACACTACACACGGCAAAAATGGCACGTGAGGGACACATGAGCCTCTTTGTGGTGTGCATTTGTGTGGCACACGACAAAGTTTTTTTCCTCTCCTTTTGTCTCCTAATATTTTTTGTAGTTCATATCATTTATATGGTACTTGGACATTAATTTTAATAAAATTTTTAGTTGTGTTTCCTATATTTATTTAATTTATTTCATTATTCAAATTATTTTGTGAAAAAAATTTGAACTGCAACTGGTTAGAATAATGCAGTGTAATGGATGCAAATTTGATATTTCATGCTAATTATTTCCATTTGAGTCCATATCCATGAAATAATAAGAAAATTCACGCATATTTTACATGAAATATAACAACCACGGAATGGTTCAATTTTATAAAGCGAAACAGAGTTTGAAAATTTTGAGAATTGTCCTGGCATCATTATATGATACGTAGAGGCTATGGTAAAAATAGAAAATATTTCGCACAAGTAGTCACATATGTTGTTCACAAATCAGAGAATCCAAGTAAAAAAGAATCACAGTGTTAACGTGATATCCTTCGCATATTGAATCGAAATGATGGTTGAAATAAGTTTTGACTTCAACCAATTTTATATAGGCAATAGAGCATATAAAATAAGTCATGTTCAAATTTGGTTATTTTAAATCTACCTAAGAATTTTAATTTCTTTTTTAAAAAACATGGCTTGTTTTGTTTTCCGTGTGCTAGAAGCATGTGCACACGGTAAAGAGCTAGGGTTATCTATTTGCCGTGTGCTCGACAAGTGGCACATGACAAAGACATTGTTAACTATTTTTCCATGTGCTGCTTCTTTGTCATGTGCTCGGACGGAGGCACACGACAAATTCTTAGTACAAGTTCCCGATTAGATCGGGGATTCGGCTATTTTCGATCAAATCCTGCTTGCGCCTCTGCCACGCCCCCACTCGCTCGCCGCTCCGTGCCGCCGCCCACCTCACCCCGCGCCTCTGCTCGCTCACCGCTCCCGCCACCGCCCACCACACCCCTGCGCCGCCGCCCGCCCGCTCGCCGCCGTCGGGAGCTTCCTTGAGCCGTGCCAGGAGCCCCTTGGTGCCCCTGCCCCGGACCCCGGCTCCACGCTGCTGTCCCGCCTGCAGCACCATAACCGTCGTCAACCTGTTCGGCTACTGCACGTGCAGCACCGGCGACAAGCTACTTGGCTACGAGTACGTTCCCAACAAGAAGAGCCTCGACAATAAGATCCTCTTCTCCTCGTCGCCCGACACCTGTGAGTTTTTTCCCCAATCTCTCCCCCCCCCCCCCCCTGCGTCCTCCCCTTGTTCTCCTTCTCCCACTAGTTAATTCCTTGCATATGCGTAGACGTTGTTGGGCTATCTTGTCATCATCAAAGCTGCTATTCGGTGCTGTAGATGGTAGACGACCTGGCATATGCGTAACACTAAGACAACAAGAATTGTGTTCGATTGTTAGTACTGTCATCTTAACAAGTTCTGGATTATCTTCGTAGCTAGTCCAAGGTAGCTTAATTATTAGTACAAGTTCTGAATTTCAGATCAGAGGGCAACAGTTTCAACTAAATTTGACAGACTCTGGTTCCATATCTCTTGATTTTGGGGTCTTCCGTTGTAGTAACATTGTTAGCTAATCTGGTAATGTGGGCAAACAAAAATTCAGTTTTTGTAGGCATATAACATCCACACATCGATGAATTATCAACTACTCGTGAGAATTCACATGTCCCTGCTGTGCCTCATTATTTAAATCATTTGCATGGAGAAAAAAATTTCTCTTCATTTTGATTTTTGTTTTGTAGCCTGGTATGCGGTTTACCAAAGTGAATGCCCACAGAGACTATTTCTGTGATAGTTTAATCTGTGCACAACTAGAGACTCCACCTGGTTTTGTTTTTTTATTGGTGTAGCTAGTCTTGTACTTTTGTTGAATCTATGTCCTCCTAATCAAACAAATTCAAAGCATTTGAACAGAAAATAATTTGACCTGAACTATTTGACAACAAATTATTATTCTAGATATGACAAAAACTTGAAAATGTAAAAAGGAAAGCTACAGAAGCCAACGTCTGTCTTCGGAAAATGCCAGTGATGATTGATGGGAAGCTCATGAAGTTCATATGGCCTACTAGGCTATGTCTGGACATGGATATGTATTGTACAGTTAAATTATGTACTGTTTATTCCTGTTTGTTGCTTGATTACTGTGAATTTCATAATGCCTACTTTTTCTTTGAAGAAGACAAGGACGAGTTCATTCCTACAATTGTCTACATCTTGTTGTTTGCACTGTTTGCATGCATTGGATATCTGTTAGATGATGTGTGAAGTCAATTATTGTTGTTTTATGTGACTAGCTTGTGTGTTTTTGCCGTCCTTAGCAAGTATTGAATAACTACGATGATTGAATTTATAAGTTATATAGATGCTTTATGTAATCTAGAATTAAAAAACATGTTCTTTTTTTTTATGCAAGAAGACACTTTTACACTTTCCTTGACTTGTCACTTTGCTGCACAACTAGGTACATGTTATTTTCGTTTATGTTAGTAGGTCACGTAACCTAGTTAGTCATCTCCCATTTAAAAGAGATATGGTTGAAGATATGCAAATCTTTGCATATCTATGATTGTATCTATTTCGAATTGTTCATATTTTTTGGATAGTCCGAGAATACGTAGTTGGGGTTAGTTTTCATGGTCCACTCCGACCCGAGATAGAGTTTCGGCAGCACCTCTCCGCTATTCTCCGTGTGACAGTTGTCGGGTACACGATAAAGCGCGCTGTCACCATTCTAGTAGGTGATGATGTCTTTTTTTTTAACGTCGATCAGCAAGGGCACAAAACAAAGCGAGTCCGGCTTCAGGAACTGCATCATGGCGCCGTGCACGCGCCTGTAGTCATCACCGACGAGCTCCAAGATGTTGCGCCTAGGATCAGCGCTCGGCGCCAGCGCTTCTCTAGAGAACACCAGCTTGTTGGCTACGGCCTGTCATGAACACTGTCAGGGCGCCGAACCGGGAAAGCTTCGACACCGGGTCATACCGAGTGATGCGGGCCCGGATCCACTGCTTGCCGGTGTGGCTCCGATCGCGCGGAGTAGGCCAAGGCTCTGCCCGATCACCGGCAGGTCCAGAGAGCCCGAGGGCAGGTTTGTCGGCAAAGGTGGCTTCTTGGTTCTTGCTACCAAATAGACGGCGATCGGCATCACCTGGGCAACTGGTAGTGCGACTACAATGGAGGCTGCCATTGCCGCCATACAGAGATGGCTCGGCCTTGGGGGTTCTACTAGCACTGATGACATATTTAGCGAGATCGAATGCATACATGATTTGTAAAAGTCAACAAGTGTTTACATTTTGAAATGAAGGTAGTATTGATGAAGGTTCGTCAAAGATGGTGAAGATTTGTTCCTTCTTCTCCAAAAGCGAACAACTATGATGTGCCTTGAGGTCGGCAGAGCGGCTGGAGGAGTGAGGTCAGTTTGGTGAGAAGGACGACATAGAGGCCGACAGGTCCGGTGGCGGTGAGGACCATCTGCATCGGCATGAAACAGAGATGGAACAGACGATGGAGCAATGGTGAAGTTTTTTGTTGACCTAAAGTGGAACAGACGACGGAGCATCGACATGAAACGGAGATGGAACACAACTCCGTCTCCTAGAAATTTATGAAAAGTTCGAAGCTATCCATTCCCAGCTTCAAAATTTCGTAGAGCTGACTATAAAAAGATTAAAAAGGTCTTTTGTTGAATGATTTTGGTTTTCTTTTAGGTTAAAAATAAATAATACAAAATACTATTGTTGTGAAGAGGACAAAGTGGACATCTCCATTTGGTGCAGCCTTGCTCGGGTGTGGATGAGCATCTCTGACACCTTGTTAAACAGGGTGATTGCTATTTGCTATTTTTTTTATTACAACTTTGGTGTTGTCTACGGCGTGATCATCAGCATGTAATGTCAAATATACAAGAACGTTGGTAGAGCACATAGGCCCTCCACAATGGTGGTGTTCATGGATGTCCAAAGAGTCACGGAACCGCTCCCACCACTGTGGAGGGAGTTCCCGAACACAAGCAGTATCCAAAAATCGGGTGCGGCTCAACTAGCTGCTACGATGTCTAAAGAGTAAAATACAATATTTTTTCACTGTAGATGGCAGTTATAACTTGAACTTTCTCACCTCTTCAATGGTCAAATAATTTTCCAACTTTCACATGGATACATGTAAAAGACTGTTGGCCATCTAGAACAAAATTATAAAATCATACATTAGACAATATTATAAAGGTCTTTTCAGACCAAATGATTGTGTAAATTTTAATTTGAATGAATCACAAAGAGATGATATACCACAAATCTTGAATGAGGATAATGAAAAACTTACTTCGTTGTTTACTAAGCAAGAGGTAAAAGATGCAATTTTTCAGATGAAATATAATAAGGCACCGGGTCTGGATGGATTCCCAACTAAACTTTACCAAGTTTTCTGGAAAGTCATCAAAGGGACCTTATGGCACTATTCAAAGAATTTCACAATGGATAACTGAATCTTTTTAGCCTAAACTTTAAGGTAATAACATTGCTACCTAAACAAAAGGAAGCGACAAACATAAAACAATTCCATCCTGTTTGCTTACTAAATGTAAGTTTCAAAATATTTACAAAAGTGACAGTCAATAGGATCGTAGGAATTGTGGACAAATTAATAAACCCATCACAAACGGCATTCATGCGTGGTAGAAATATCATGGAGGGAGTAATGATACTACATGAGTCAATACATGAAGTGCATAGAAAAAAGATGAATGTGGTAATCTTAAAAATTGACTTTGAGAACGCTTACGATAAAATTAATTGGACCTTCCTTCAGCATTCTTTGTGGATGAAAGGATTCTCAGAGAAGTGGTGTCCTTGAATCAACTAGTTTGTAAGCAAAGGAAGTGTTAGTATAAGAGTAAATGATGATGTAGGGCATTATATCTAAATTTATATAACATTGTTAGAAGGAAGAGTGATACGATATCCCATATCATGGGTTCTTTTTCATTAAACATTTCCTTTCGAAGATCTTTAATAGGGGCAAATCTTCATCCTTGGCACAATTTAGTGTCTTCGATTGCAAATATACATTTAAATGATCAACCGGATACTTTTCATTGGTCCCTACTTTCTAGTGGAAAACTTTCAGTCAGTTCAATTTATGTTTCAATGATAAATACACAAATATTGCCTTCTAATGATTATGTATGGAAAATTAAAAAACCTTAAAAATAAAAAAATCTTCCTTTGGTTTTTGTATAGGGGTTCTATTCTCACCAAAGACAACTTAGTTAAAAGAAATTGGTAGGGAAATAAGAAGTGTTGTTTTTGTGATAACAATGAAACCATACAATATCTCTTTTTTGATTCTGTACTTGCTAGGTTTATTTGGAGAGTGATCCAATTTACTTTTGGACTAGGACTCCCTATTAGTATAGCTCATCTATGTGAGGATTGTTTAAGAAACATAGCAGAAGCCAAAAAAACTACTGATACTAGTAGGGGTGGGTGCCATATGTTGGGCAATATGGTTAAGCCAAAATGACATTGTTTTTGACAAGGCACCAATTGTCTCTTTTATGCAGGTCATCTACAGGGGTTCCCATTGGTTGAGGACATGGTCATTATTTAAGAAGAAGGAGGAACACAACTTGTACAACATGCATGCCTTCTCTTGGAAACTCTGATTAGACATGGGTGAAGGTTTAGCAATAGATTAAGTTTATAATAAAATTCTTTGCTTTATCTCAGCCATTTTGTGTGGCTCTTTGGGGTGTACACTATGCGGGTGACAATGTCTTGCCCATAGTCAGAATCTGTAATAATTTACGGTCACATGCATCCTTGGATGTGGAGGCCGGGACGTTTTCATTTACTTGATGAAATATAATTCTCTTTTTCTAAAAAATGTAGAACAAAATCAACCCATTCTACAATCTATATGTACATGTGCATCCATGGAAGATTGGAAAATAATGTTTTTACCTTCAATCTGAGATCTAATTGTGATTCTAACCTTGAATCTGCGTTTTTATGATTTTACCAAAGTTTTTTCAATTGAAGTTATCGTTTACTATGAGGATGAGATGAAAAAAAACAATTAAAAAAAGAAAAAGGGAAAAGGGATCAAAATACCCCTAGCCCCCAACCCAACTTAAATCCTATCCTATCCTGCCCGTGCTGGCGTTTCCCTCGGCTAGCCCTAGCGACTAGCGAGCGCTGGCGGCTGGACAAGCACAGGGGCGGCAGCGGCTGTCGGAGGCGTGGCAAGGCTGGGGAGCTTGGGCAGGTATGCCAAGGGTTCTCAGGCGGGCACGCTACAACACAGGTACTCAGGCGGTTGTGGTGGCGTGGGTGCTTGGGCAGGCGCGACGCGACGCGAGAGCTCGGGTGCTTGGGAGGGTGCAGCGCTGGCAAGCGCGACGCGAGAGGAAGCGCAGGCGCGTGGGTGTAGGAGCAGGAGGGCAGGACACGCGCATCATGGACAGACAAAATTTGTCCAAATTTATATTTTCTTGCAAATATATTTAAATCTATAAAATATATTCAAATTTGTCCAAGTTTTCTTTTAGAATTCAAAAAAACTTTCAAAATCTGATATATATATATATATATATGGGTAAATG
This sequence comes from Eleusine indica, assembly GCA_030378355.1. Classification (NCBI taxonomy): domain Eukaryota; kingdom Viridiplantae; phylum Streptophyta; class Magnoliopsida; order Poales; family Poaceae; genus Eleusine; species Eleusine indica. The sequence goes on from CM059500.1 coordinate 37,882,143, forward strand.
TTAAAAAATTATGGTAAAATCACAAAAGGGTAACTTTATCTTTTCCTTGTTTTGTTAACACTGTCAACCTACTGATAACCGAGTCATGGTACAATCACAAAATCGCAGACTTGGGGTAAAATCACAACCGGGCAATAAACTGATGGTAGAAATCCAATTGCTCCAAGAAGATTCACTCATTTACAACCACCTATGTTTTCTAGGTGGTAAGTTTTTAAGGCGGTAAGGCGAGACGCGGTGACTAGTCCCCTTCCAATCGCCTAGGCGATGCCTAGGCGTGCCTTAAAGCGATCTGGGCGACGCCATATCCAACCAAGAAACAAGGCTATGTTCATCTGTTAGGGAGGAGAAAAAGGAAAAGAAAAAAGAAAAGGGGGAGAAAGCTGGAAGCAAATGAAAGCCCAGCCCACTAGTGGCCCAATAACCCTTCATCCACACCGTGCACACATATTTGACCTAGAGCGGGACTCTCTTCCTCTCCAGTCTGCAACCAGCCGCCGCCAGCGTCTCTCTCTCTCTCTCCCCTAGCCGATCCTTCCTCTGCTGGAGTTCTGGAGGCTGGACATGCGAAGCTCCCTGCAGAGTCCTGGAGGCCAACCCTTCCTCTGCTAGAGTCCTGGATCGTGCGCTGCCGCTGCTTCCTCGCATAGCTGCCACCACCAAGTCCATGGAAGGGAGATGTGCGTCGTCTAGAGGTGTTGGAGACCGCAGCAAGAGCAGCAGCGGGAGGTGCTTGTTCTTGGCGACCTATTCCCATCGATTTTTCATCTCTTCTTCTTCTCTCCCCCTCGCCTTGCCTGCTTTCCTAGTAAGGCGACCAGAACGCCCAGGATTTTTTAGTGCCTGGACGCCTAGGCGACGCCTTAAAAACAGAGACAACCACAACGCTCCAGAGACATGGAGAGCTCATCTTCCTCTTTCACAGACTAGCTCAATTCGTCAAACACAAATGAAAATCCTACTACTCCAGAAAATCCTCCTACTCCACATTAAAGTTTCCCACAACCGGAACATCCTATGAACTATCCACCCAACCATATTGCTCTAAGTTTTCATCCACAATAACATACTCCTTCAATCCTTTTAGAAGCCAACCGAATTACCCACAGTTTCTATCTACACAAGGAGGTTATGGCTCACCTTATCAAGGTTACATGGGGCAAAACCCACGGCCAGGCAGTGACATTTCGCCTTTTGGATTCATGACCCTGTCAGGAGGTAGCCGAGGAGGCAACAACTCACGTGGTGATGAAAGCAGTCCTGTTGATCCATCATCTCCGGTGTCCATAGCTCAGTAATTCATTCCAGAATCTGTAGAAACAAAAGTTTTGAGTGATTGCAGCTCCAGCCCTGATGAAGCTGGAAAAAAGAAAAGGCATGTGCATTGGAGTGAAGCAGAGAACAAGCGTCTAGTTAGTGCATGAGTGAAAAATACTAATGATTCACGTCGTGGAATCAATAAGAAGGGAGAAAGATATTGGAAAGACATTGCAACAGAATACAATAAGAGTGCTCCTAAAAATAAAAGAAGATCTGCTATTCAGTGCAAAAACCACTGGAACAAGACTACTCCTTTTGTTACGAAGTTTAATGCATGTTATGATAAGGCAAGAAGAGAACATGGCAGTGGTGAATCAGATGACCAAGTCATGGAGAGAGCTCATGCAGACTACAAGACCATGGAGCGGGACGTGAATGGCCTCTGGTACTCACTGGACTTCCATCGCTGTCGTAGATGATGAGCTCATGGCATCCTGACCTCGGTCTCCAACTCGTCTGGATCTTGCAACGCCTCGCTTCCTTTCGAGTCCTCCACCAGATCCGAGCAATTGAAGCGCTAGGGAACTAATTTGTGGGAGCCAAATTTTGATCCATGGCATGTGATAGAGGAATCAATTTGGGGGTCTCTCTGCTTTTTGGAGGCAGCCGGAGGAACAAGAGAGAGCCGATGGGTATTTTTCTCGCGCGAACGCAACCTATCACTGAGGATAAGGATACTATTCCCTCTCATATAGGGCCCCCATTTGCAGACAAGCATCGATGCTATTGTTGTGTATATTGCTCTCGGTTTCCATTTTATTTTCTATGAGGTCTAATTTTTTTACCAGATCGCTCTCCATTGTGGAGGGCTTAAGAGTGTCCAGAAGACCAAAACTAAGAATCAACCATTCTCATTCCCCTTGCAATGTAAGAAGTAACGCCCTTGTGGTTATTCTCTCTCTATCTCTCTGTGGTCATGAGCTCCTTGGACAGAGCCACGTGTGAGCCCGGTCTGATTATTGGGCATTGGTTCGGCACATTAGACCCAGGTAATAAATCGGCCCATCAGAAGAACAACAGATGTCCTGCTTGTACATGTCTTAGGAATTCATGAGAGTATAATTAGTGCTGGTAACATATGTACTATAGTTTTATTTGTGTCTATTTCATTTTGAATATTATTCCTACAACAGTTCTCCTGCTTTCACTCCAAACAGCAAAGAAACAAACAAATCATCTCTGCAGCCGTGTGTTTGTGCACATGCGCCCATCAGCCATCAGCTGTATTCTAGGAGTATCATAACACTAGTATTATACTTGCTGTGAATTCAGATGGCACGTGAAAAATGCCAGGAGAGTTTTTTATACATAATGCTCAGCATCTTTCCAGTGCGACACTGTAGCATGAATCTTTTTTCGCTTCGCTGCCAGCTCCTTTTTTTTTAACAGAATCGCCTTACCACAGAGACGATTCCGTTTCAGAATCTTTCTCGGGTGGCGACACGCGCTATGACGTCCAATATTACAACTCATGATAGAAGAATATAGTTGCAACAAGAACATAGGTGGAGTATAGAGTTTTATATAAATCCGAATTTAATTTACAACCCAGAGTTTTTAAAGTGCGGAAGCGAAATAATTCAACAGTACTCAGAGTTTCGACGAAAGTAAGATACAACGCCCTCTCACGACGAATACATAGAAGTAGAAGCCGGCCTTGATCGGTGTCAAGCCCTTGACACCATACCGGCGCACACAAGCCTACTCCTCGTCATCATTGGTGCAAAGCTCCCATTCAATATTCCAGCAGTCAGAACGCTAGCCTTCCTAGTGGAACCTCCCACCGTAGTGGCAGTCTTCACTCTGGTCATCTGAAAACCACATAGAGCTACGCCCCGAGTAACTAATTTACTCAGCAAGATTGACCCGCCAAAATGGCCAACTACAGCCGACACCTAGACATGCAAAGGCTAGGGGTAAAATTTATATTGCCAGAAAGCCAACCTAAGAGTGGATCCTTATTTTTTAAGTTTTAGCATCAAGTTAAGTTGTCATACCGAATAATAAATTTAGTTTGCACTAAAGCTATAACAATCATGGTTGCAATACAATCTTAATAATTCCAAACAGCAGTATTGAACCCACTCATCATCTTAATAGGCCCATAACTCTAGCATGCAAAAAGTACGTTCAAACTTGATCCCATGGGCCGGACACGAGGCATAGCCTTAGGTGAATCGGATGGGGCTACCTCCTTGAAGACAAGCTGTCCTTCCCTTTCCACCTAGTTTCCCGTCCGGTCTTCATTGTGATCCCATCCAAACTTTACTTCACCCGACATCATTTCCCAGTGATAATATTTTTTTTCTACGAGTGGTCTCCATACCACTCGATGAGTAGTCGTCCTAAATTAAGCAGGACGACTACCGTCCTACGACTATCATCGGGTAAAGGGGACCTACTGCAATTCTAGATTTTCAAACAATTCCTGTAAACCTAATGCATAGAGAAGCCTACATTCCTAACTAGTGGTAAAGTAAAAATGTTAAAACTGGGTGGATGCACCGGGGCTTGCCTTGGTTCTGCTCCTGGTCAGTTGAAACACCACCGTGTCCTCCTGGCTCCTGCTCCTGTCCCGCTTCCACGTGATTCACCTCGTGACCTACATGATGCAGATGATGCGATGCATGAGGATAAGGTTCGATTTCATGGCACTTCCTCAACAAATAGGTTAATACAACGATATTGCATGCAGAAATGTACGGGGGTGTCGTTTGTTATGTTGCTAACCAGCCTTTATAGGACTTACAGATTATCGAGTTTTAAAAGGAATAATATTTTAGCATGGTTCTGGAGGTGATTTATTTGCCAAGTTTCACTCACGTATTGAGCCATTAATTTTAATTAATTAGATGAGGTAAAAAATTAAATAATTAATTGGGACTAAATACAGAGAACTAATACTCACCACTGTGCAGGATAATTAGGCATGACATACAAGGACTAACTACCAAGTTTCAGTAATTTACTAATTATAGAGAATTACTTATGAATTATTAAGTGTATCGCACAATTAATAGAATTTGGATAAAAACCCTAACATGCAGAGGGGTATAGTATTTTTCTTAAATAGTGTGTGTCTAGAGGAGCCAACTAAAATTTACTCCATCCCAAAATTTGTAGTATTTAATTTATTATCTATTTTTGAAGTTTAATCAAACTCCTGGAATAAAACTAAATAAAAACCGGTTTTTCTCTGGTTCTCTCGGTCAGATTAGCTGCTCGACCCAGCGGATCCGCGCGAGGGGAAATGGCCTGGGCTAGATCTGGCCCATGCAACACCCACGGCCCAAGGCCTTGAGCGGCCCATTGGCCAGCTCGACCAGGCCGAGCCGAGCGCGCGCGCGGCAGCGACGCCCTCGACCGCGCGCGGTGGCGGGGGCACTGTGGCCAGCCGGGTCGACGATGGAAGCTGCATTTGCGCGACGGCGGTCGATGGGTGGGAACGAACACGCGGTGCCCGAGAGGGAACGAGGTGGCTCACTGGGCTAGTACGGCGACGGTGAGGCGGAACGACGGTGGGCAGCTACGGCGGGCGGCGGAGTGGCTGCACGGGGGTGAGCCGAGTGAGGTCGAGGCGACGCGCCGGATCAGGGCGGTCGTGCGTGCAAGAGGAGTTGAGTCGAGGCTCACCGGAGCTGCGCGACGCGGCGGAGCAGCGGTTGGAGGTGGGGAAGTCGTCGTCGATTGCCGATGGCTCGGAGTCGGAGAAGGCGACTGGTCCCGCAAGGAGCACCAGGACGTCAGGGGGGGGGCTCCAGAAGCAACAATGAGGTGGTCGAGCGGAGGGGGGGGCATCGGCGGAGCGGAGCTCTGCTCCGAGCGGCAATGGGGCGGCTTTGGGCGAAGGCGAGCAAGGAGAATGGGAGAGAGAGGAAACGAAGAACGCTTTTGACCGGGAGGGGGGGACAAGGAGGATGTCGGAAGGCCGAGTGGGGGGGCGATCCGCAGCAATGGCCGTTGCCCAGCCGATGGCGCCCCTGCGGCATACGGGCAGGCGGAAGACTGGGCGGCGCCGCTTTGTGTTTGTTTGGGGTCTCTGACGGGTGGGCCCCACAGAGATTTTTCTTTTTCATTTATTTTTTAAACCCGACATCCGGTTGCAATTGATATTTTTGTGGTAATTAATTTGGAACCGACCAGAGCAAACCAAAAATATGGCACGCTCCACATATTGTGCTGGATTTTATAAAAATGCTAACTGCCCTTGGTTCTTAATAAAATTTAAATAGGAATTTTCTAAAGAGGGGTAGTTTTTGACATTTTGATCATTTATTTGGGGCATTAAATGGTGAGATAAAAATATGAGAAATTCACCAAAATTCCATTTCATCAGGATATACAACATATATATTTGGTGGCACTAGGTTATGTTGGAAATATTTGACTTGTAGATCAATGGACATTCAAATTTGTTCAAATTGCATTCAAATTTGATCAAATTTCAGTTCAAATTTTGTCCTAGGCTCTTATTTATGTGAGAATGACTCTAGTATGGCAGTAGGGGTGTCACAGCCCTCCCCCCTTAAAGAAATCTCGTCCTGAGATTAAGGGATGTTATAGCGATTTACCTAGGTGGTGACGTAGGAACTCAGGGTAGTGGCTTTGCAGGAACTCTTCAATTTCCAGGTAGCTTCCCTTGCGGTGTGGTTGCTCCATTAAACCTTGTAGAACTTGAGCGTCTTCTTACGAGTAACTCGTTCCTTCTCGTCTAGCACCTTCACCGGACGCTCTGAATACGTCAGGTCGGGTTGTAGTTGTCCAGTGCTCTCCAAGGTAACGTCCACCGGTGTCTTTAGACATTTCTTGAGCTGGGACACATGGAAGGTGTCATGCACTCCAGCAAGTTCCACTGGTAGCTAGAGTTTGTAGGCTACATGCCCACATCTTGCAACGATCGAATAGGGACCAATGTAACGGGGTGCTAATTTTCCGTGGACTCCAAATCGTTGTACACCTTTGGTTGGTGACACTCGGAGATAGACCATGTCACCAGCTCTGAATTCTAGCGGGCGGCGTCTTTTATCCGCATAACTCTTTTGCCTGGATTTTGTTGCTCGTAGGTTTGATTGGATCTCCAGTACTTTCTCCTCAGTCTGCTGCACTAATTCCGGGCCAAATATTACTCTCTCCCCTGATTCTGACCAACTCAATGGTGTGCGATAACGGTGACCGTATAGAGCCTCGAACGGTGCCATCTTGATGCTTTCTTGGTAACTATTGTTGTATGCAAATTCTGCCAAGGGTAGGCACTCATCCCACTTTTTGTTTTGATTCAATACATAGGCCCTCATCATGTCTTCCAATATTGGTTAACCCTTTCCGTCTGGCCGTCCGTTTGGGGGTGGTATGCAGAACCTCTAATCAACCTTGTGCCTAAGGACACATGGAGCTGCTCCTAGAACCGTCCAACAAACTGTGAGGCTCTGTCGGATACGATGGTCTTGTGCACCCCGTGTAGACACATGATTCGCTCAATGTATAGTTGTGCATACTTCTGCATCTTGAACTGCGTCGAGACAGGGATGAAGTGCGCGACTTTGTCAACCTGTCGATAATGACCCATATGGAATCGAATTTGTGTGATGTAAGAGGTAGGCCAACAATGAAATCCATGCTAATATCCTCCCATTTTCAAGTTGGAACACTCAGGAGTTGTAGCAGGCCCGCCCTCTTCACAAGATCGGCCTTGACTCGGTGGCAGGTATCACACTCTGCGACATATCGTGCTATTTCTCTCTTTATACAAGTCCACCAATATCTGCATCTTAAATCGTGGTACATCTTATTGCTGCCCGGATGCATGGAGTACTTTGCAATATGAGCCTCGTCCAAAATCTTCTTGCAAAGTTCCAAACTCTTAGGCACCACTAGGCGATCCTTGAACCACAAAACACCTTCTGCATCCTCCGGAAAACATTGAACGTTAGCGTCGCCCTCCTTTAGTCTCCTTCTGAGGTGTGCTATGCCAACATCATTCTTCTGGGCTGCTACTATTTCTTCCCACAAGGTAGGAATCAATGCCAGGTTATAGAGAGCTTTGTGGGGTGTTACTTGGACATAATGACCATCTTGACCTTGTGGGCTGATCATGATGTGGTGGCATTGAGCCTTGCGACTTAGTGCATCAGCCACGACATTAGCCTTTCCTGGGTGGTAGTGCACTTCCAACTCATAGTCCTTAATCAATTCCAACCAACGACGTTGTCTCATGTTCAGGTGATCCTGGGCGAAGATGTACTTCAAACTTTTATGATCGGTGTAGATATGAACTAAATTTCCAAGCAGGTAATGTCTCCGCATTTTCAATGCTAACACCACTGCTGCTAATTCCAGATCATGTGCAGGGTAATTCTGCTCATGCTTTCTCAATTGTCTTGATCCATAAGCGATGACTCTTCCATCTTGCATGAGCACACACCCTAATCCAATACCCGAAGCATCGTAATAGACATCGAACGGCTTCCCCAGGTCCGGTTGAGCTAATACTGGAGCAGTGGTCAGATGCTTCTTCAGGGTTTGAAAAGCATTCTCACAGCCTTTGTCCCATACGAATTTCTTTTCTTTCTTAAGCAACTCGGTCATGGGTTTTGCAATCTTGGAGAAGTTTGGGATGAAACGGCGGTAGTAACCAGCTAATCCAAGAAAACTACATATATGAAATATGGTCTTTGGTGTCTTCCAATTCAGTACATCTTTCACTTTGCTAGGATCCACCGCTATGCCTTCTTCCGAGATGATATGGCGTAGAAATGGTACTTGCTTCAACCAAAACTCGCATTTGCTAAACTTAGCATATAGCTGATGCTCCCTTAACCTCTATAATACAACACGAAGATGCTCTGCATGTTCTTCTTCTGACTTCGAGTAGACTAGAATGTCGTCAATAAACACCACTACAAACTTGTCCAACTCTGGCATGAACACCGAGTTCATGAAATACATGAAGTGTGCCGGTGCCTTTGTTAAACCAAATGAGATCACTAAATACTCATAAAGCCCATATCGAGTGGAGAACACTGTCTTGGGGATATCTTCAGCACGGATCTTAATTTGGTGGTATCCAGATCGTAGATTGATCTTGGAGAAAACTTTAGCTCCAATTAACTGATAAAAAAAATGTCAATGCGAGGTAGTGGATACTTGTTCTTGATAGTCACGACATTGAGGGGTCGGTAATCCACACATAGCCTCGAAGTCTCATCCTTCTTTTTCACGAACAACGCCGGACAACCCCAATGTGAAGAACTTGGTCGAATAAATCACTTATCCAGTAGCTCCTTCAACTGCTCCTTTAACTCAGCTAGTTCCTTGGGTGCCATTTTATATGGCCTTTTGGATATAGGTGTCGTTCCTAGCTAAAGCTCAATTTTGAATTCAACATCCCGATCCGGAGGTAACTCAGGGAGATCATCAGGGAACACGTATGGAAACTCGCTAACCACTGGTATATCACCAAATGGTGTGGCTGTGGCGTGGTGAAACAGGGGTTGCCAGTCGGGGATAATTCACTCGAAAACTCACTTTGCCTTGGGTGGGAGAGTTTAGGTGTACAGTATAGGTGTCCGTGTCTAGAAGAGCCTTAAGATACTTCATCCATGGCATACCCAAAATCACATCGATGTTGCTCCCCTCAAGAACAATGCAGTCCACAAGATACACTTTTGTTGCTAGAGTTATAGGTATTCCCCTGACTTCATATCTAGCGGACGTGTACCCATGAGCTGATCTAATAAGGTATTGTGTCTTCATAAGGTGATAGGGTAGTTGTCGAGTTTTAGCATATGACGCACTGATAAAATTGTGAGAAGGCCCCGAATCAAATAGAACGAGAGCGGGGTGGTCTTGAATAGAGAACATACCAGCAAGGATGGGGTTGTTCTCCGGAATCTCCTCCAGAGTAGTATTATTCACCCGGCCAGTGCGGGCAAGTCCCCGGTTGTTGCGGTTGTTGTTGTTGCTGTTGTTGTTGTTCCTCGGCGGGTTCCGACCAGTGCTTTTCTTGGGGGTGCAGGCACTCCCTCGAGAAGTGTCCAAGACGGCCGCAGTTGTAACAGAGAAAGGGTCCTGTCTGGGTGTTCTGCTGCTATGGTGGGTGATACCCACCTTGGCCCTGCTACTGACGCGGTGCCTAGGGTTGCTGCTATGCTTGCTGGGGTGGATGTGGAAACGGTGCCGTCACGGGGGTGGAATGATACCTCCGTCCCGAAGGGTCCGTGTACACCATGAGAAACTTCTGCGGGGGTCCACTGGAGTGCCCCATAGCACTAGCGGACCTCTTCCGCTCTGTCATCACCTTATGATACCCATCTTCTGCGATGATAGCATTGTTGACGAACTTAGGGAATGTGCCGCCCATGTTAAGGTTGAGGCGGTCCTGCAGCTCTGCGCTTAGCCCCTCGAAGAAACGGTCCTTACGCTTGGCGGGGGTGTCTACTTGTTCTTGGGCATACAGTGCCAAATGGTTGAACTCCTCGCAGTACTCTTCGACGCTGCGGCTGCCTTGTTTCAGTGCCGCGAACTCTCATGCCTTCCTGAGGATGAGTCCCGTAGGAATATAGTGGGCCCAAAACACCATCTTGAAGTCGTCCCAAGCAATCTGCTGGTCCACACCAACAGAGACGACATGGTTAGCCCACCATGCCCCAGCTGTGCCATGCAGCTGCTGTGCCGCAAATAACGTCTTCTGCATAGGCGTGCGGTTGAGGAGCCCAAATTTGGACTCGAGCATGCGAAGGAAATTCTCTGCTTCCATGGGCTCAGTGGCGGAGCTGAACGTAGGTGGCCTGGTGGCGAGGAAGTCGGCGTAGGTACTACTCTGTGGTGCGCCGTTGTTGTTGCCCCTAGAATTCCAGCCTGCCATGTTCTGCTGTGCCAACTCCCGCATAAATTCTGCTTGTTGCTGCTGGCTTTCCATCATGGTGACGAAGAACTGCGCCATCATTTGCATGGGGTTGGGTGGTGGTGGTGGAGTCCCCTGCTGAGAGTTACTCTCTCTAGCCCTGGAACCTTCGGACTGTTCACCATGAAGCTCGTTGGTGTTGCGAGTGCGCACCATTCTGAAATACAAGAATAAGGATTCTAATTAGTCTCTTATCCAACAAGATCATTACAGGATACCAAATCCAGTAACATAGCAACACAGGGCAGCATTAATGTAGACAACATAATTATGATAAAAGCTGGCATTCCTAAATTAACACAGGTCTTAATACAAGTCAACAGTTCTGCACTACATAAACTTGGATTATGTGACCATCGAGATACCAAAAGCTATTCACGTGGGTGATCCCCAAAATACAACAACCGCGCGTGGATCGTCAAAAGCTACTCATCTATACTGCCCTACATGCACGTCCTAGTCATATCTACTATGACTACTAAGCCCTGCCTCCAGCTGTGCCAGAGGGTCCTGGATGGTCTACGCTTGTCGGAGCAGGTGGCTTGTAGTCCACGTCAGACTCCTCGCCCATGTCCTCCTCGAGGTCCTCCTCTGCGGGTGCTGCCGGTGGCACAGCAATCACGTCCAAGTGAGCCTGTAGGTCCTAGTTCTTGTGAGCCAGGGTCTCAAGGTCCTCTGCCATAAGCTTCATCTCCTGCTGAGCACTTGCTAGCTGCTGCTGCAGGTGCTCGTTGTGGTTGGCACGCTGCTGCATGATCATGCCCCGTCTGTCTACCTCCTGTGCGAGGGTGTCGCGCTGCCTAGTGGCCTCTGTAACGCGAGTCTCACTCGCCTCAAGAGCAGCGGTCAGCCGCTGAATCTCCCTCTGTTGTGCATCAACCTGTGTCTGCAAGTCATTCCTCTGCATCCAAACCTGCTCCACGTCAGCTAGTAGAATCCTGCTGCGGCTGCTAGACTACTCATCCAAGTTGGGGAGTAGTGAGATACGTGGTGGTATCCTGCGTGGTACTTCGGGTAGCCATCACGGGAGACGCGCCTCACGCACCTCTACCAAACCGGGTCTGCCTAGTGCCAGATAGGGATCATCTCGAACAGAGTCCCCGAGAGCGCTGCTATGTTGCGCCCATAGAAGTGAGTGAGAGTCCTGTAGGCGACTCTTTCCAAGCCCTCCCTGAGGCTCCCAGACGTCACTGTGCTCTCCATCCCCGCCAAGTCGGGGTTGCGCGGGTGGGGAGAGACGCTGATGTGCACCTCTACAAAAGTCACACCATGGCGGCGGGTCTCACGCCCACGGTAGGAAGGCTGCTTCTCGTAGCCCAAAGCGCGCAGCATCTCCCACAGGAGGGTGGGAAAGCCACGGTGGTGTAGACCGGTGGTATAGCGCCACCCGTCGTGCTGGAACATCTCGAACCCGTGCTCGTCCATCTAGAACACAAACCCAATGGTGAGTAATTGCTCCAAATGCAGGGAGTGCAAGCCAAAAACAAAATAATACGGTATGATGAGTGATATACTGAATTTGACCACCGTAATTATTTACATTTTTTAGGGTGGATTAGGTTACTCCTCAAAAGGGGTACGTTCTGTCCTAGGGTACAGCAGTCACTAAATTAAGCTTTTAAGCAAACTTAGCGATTTTGGACAGCAATTAAATACCAAAGTGGTAGAGTATTTCAACACCTTTCCAACAAGTACTTACTCAACTTCATCTAATGAGGGGATCAGGAGATATGGATTTTTCAAGTTGGCTATCAATATTTGAAAATCTGTTATGGCAGCGCTGTGTTTGATCTGAAAAAGGGTCTGGAATCTAGGTTTTTTTTTCATTTAACCTTAGAAATAAACTATCAACATCATGGAGGATTTTAGCATCTTTTCAACGCATACTCGCACACCTCCAACAAATTTGTAGAACTCGACATATAGAATTTATAAATTGGTACATGTCTGCTGAACTGTTTTAGGGACAGAATTATATTGCTCTGAAAATGGGCTCATTAACGTATCTTAGAAGCTTCAAATTGAAATTGCCTGACTATCAAAGTTGTAGTACTTTTTATAACCTTTTTAGAAAGTGCTCATACAGTCCTAGAGGTGGTGTGAGCAATGGGTTATGGATTTTACAAGATAGGTCAAGAATCTGAATTTCAGATTAACACCAAATCGACGTGCTGACTCGGACGGACCAAAAATGGTATTACCCGGAAATCTTTAAAGCAAAAATTTTGCTAGAAGTACAGAAGGTTTGTTCATGATTCTAATAAGTATTTATTTGCGTGATTTTAACTTCGAGTGAGAAGATATAGGTTTTTGCGTGAGCAACTTATTTGCTGAAATTTCCAGATTTTCTTAATGACTTGATGCTTGAACATTTACATGAATGCATATGCTTTCGGCCTGCACGCCCTCATAAAATAAAAATTGGCCATGAATAGGACCATATGTATAGTCGGTGGCAGACGAGCTCTCAAGTTAGTCGTATGCTACACGTTTCTTACTCGATTTTCGTGGTTAGCGTACCTGCAGAAGATTGATTTCAGAAACAATACATCAAATAAAAAAGAAACGAGCCGAAAATAATCCATTATTATTGTCCTAGGCCAGGACACTGATGTTTACCGCAATCAACCCGCGTTCACACCTTTGTGCTAGCTTCCCATGTTACTGTTCACAGGACAGGACACATACCTTCGTTGACGATGCCGTAGATGCAAGTATTTAAATAAACAACCTCCTACAGTTAGCTTTGCCACCTGAATCATAGCTAATAATAACCTAGTGGGCACGTCTTTACACGTTCGTTACGGGGTTTTTGAAAATATGTCTTTGACTGTTGCACTATTCCCGAGACAGCTCTGATACCACGCTGTAACAGAACCGCCTTACCACGGAGATGATTCCGTTTCAGGATCTTTCTCGGGTAGCGACATGCGCTGTGACGCCCAATAGTACAACACATGATAGAAGAATATAGTTATAAGAAGAACATAGGTGGAGTACAGAGTTTTATATAAATCCAAATTTAATTTACAACCTAGAGTTTTCAAAGTGCGGAAGCGAAATAATTCAACAGTACTAAGAGTTTCGATGAAAGTAAGATACAACACCCTCTCACGGCGAATACATAGGAGTGTCCAGAAGACCAAAACTAAGAACCAACCATTCTCATTCCCCTTGCAATGTAAGAAGTAACGCCCTTGTGGTTCTTATGTCTCTGTCTCTCTCTCTCTGTCTCTCTGTGGTCATGAGCTCCTTGGACAGAGCCACGTGTGAGCCCGGTCTGATTATTGGGCATTGGTTTGGCACATTAGACCCTGGTAATGAATCATCCCATCAGAAGAACAACAGATGTCTTGCTTGTACATGTCTTAGAAATTCATGTGAGTATAATTAGTGCTGGTAAAATATGTACTATAGTTTTATTTGTGTCTATTTTGGCTTGTACATGTCCTGGGAATTCATGTCATTTTGAATATTATTCCTACAACAGTTCTCCTGCTTTCACTCCAAACAGCAAAGAAACAAACAAATCATCTCTGCAGTCGTGTGTTTGTGCACAAGCGCCCATCAGCCATCAGCTGTATTCTAGGAGTATCATATCCTACGGCTATCATTGGGTAAAGGGGACCTACTGCAATTCTAGGTTTTCAAACAACTCCTGTAAACCTAATGCATAGAGAAGCCTACATTCCTAATAAGTGATGAAATAAAAAGGTTAAAACTGGGTGAATGCACCGGGGTTTGCCTTGGTTTTGCTTCTAGTCAGCTGAAACACCACCGGGTCCTTCTCGCTCCTGCTCCTATCCCGCTTCCACGTGATTCACCTCGTGACCTACATGATGCAGATGATACGATGCATGAGGATAAAGTTCGATTTCATGGCACTTTCTCAATAAATATGTTAATACAACGATATTGCATGCAGAAATATACGGGGGTGTCGTTCATTACGTTGCTAACCAGCCTTTATAGGACTTACAGATTATCGAGTTTTAAAAGGAAGAATATTTTAGCATGGTTCTGAAGGTCACATGCAAATGGATGATTTACTGTAGATAGTACTTATCACAGGTGATTTATTTGCCAAGTTTCACTCACATGCATTGACCAATTAATTTTAATTAATTAGATGAGATAAAAAGTAAAATAATTAATTGGGACTAAAATACAGAGAACTAATACTCACCACTATGCAGGATAATTAGGCATCACATACAAGGACTAACTACCAAGTTTCAGTAATTTACTAATCACAGAGAATTACTTATGAATTATTAAGTGTATCACACAATTAATTTAATTTGGATAAAAACCCTAACATGCAGAGGGGTATAGTACTTTTCTTAAATAGTGTGTGTTCAGAGGAGCCTACTAAAATTTACTCCATCCAAAAATTAGCAGTATTTAATTTATTATCTATTTTTGAAATTTAATCAAATTCGTGGAATAAAACTAAATAAAACCAGTTTTTCTCTGGTTCTCTGGACCGGATTAGCTGCTCGGCCCAGTGGATCCGCACGAGGGGAAATGGCCCGGGCCAGATCTGGCCCAGGCAACGCCCACGGCCCAAGGCCTTGAGTGGCCTATTGGCCAGCTCGGCCAGGCCGAGCCGAGCGCGCCCTGTCGATGGCGGAAGCTGCATTCGCGTGACGGCGGTCGGTGGGTGAGAGCGAACACGCGGTGCACGAGAGGGAATGAGGCGGCTCACCGGGCTAGTACGGTGACGGTGAGGCGGAACGACAGCGGGCGGCAACGGTGGTCCGGCGGAGTGGCTGCACGAGGGTGAGCCAAGTGAGGTCAAGGCGACGCGGCGGGTCGGGGCGGTCATGCGTGCAAGAGGAATTGAGTCGAGGCTCACCAGAGCTCTTGTGTGACGCGGTGGAGCAGCGGTCGGAGGCGGGGAAGACGTCGTCGATTGCCGGCGGCTCGGAGTCGGAGAAGGCGATTGGTCCCGCGAGGAGCACTAGGGCGTCAGGGGGGGCTCCACAAGCCTCGGTGAGGTGGTCAAGCGGAGGGGGGCATCAGCGGAGCAGAGCTCTGCTCCGAGCGGCAATGGGGCGGCTTTGGGCGAAGGCGAGCAAGGAGAATGGGAGAGAGAGCAAACGAAGAACGCTTCCGACCGGGAGGGGGGGACAAGGAGGATGTCGGCAGGCCGAGTGGGGGGGGCGATCCGCGGCAACGGCCGTTGCCCAGTCGACGGCGCCCATGCAGCGTACGGGCAGGCGGAAGACTGGGTGGGGCCGCGTTGTGCTTGTTTGGGGTCGCTGATGGGTGGGTCCCATGGGGATTTTTCTTTTTCATTTATTTTCTAAACCTGACATCTGGTTGCATTTCACATTTTTGTGGTAATTAATTTGGAACTGACCAGAGCAAACCAAAAATATGGCAGGCTCCTCATATTGTGCTGGATTTTATAAAAATGATAACTGCCCTTGGTTCTTAATGAAACTTAAATAGGAATTTTGTAAAGAGGGGTAGTTTCTGACATTTTGACCATTTATTTGGGGTATTAAATGGTGAGATAAAAATATAAGAAATTCACCAAAATTCCATTTCATCAGGATATACAACATATATATTTGGTGGAACTAGGTTATGTTGGAAATATTTGACTTGTAGATCAATGGATATTCAAATTTGTTTAAACTGTTTTCAAATTTGATCAAATTTCAGTTCAAATTTTGTGCTAAGCTCTTGTTCATGTGAGGATGACTCTAGTATGGCAGTAGGGGTGTCATATTTTTTTCTATGTAGGCTGAACTTAGACTGTCCGCACTCGTCATACTCTAAATTCATCCTTTATAAGGAATATTCTGTCCTAGTGAGTAATATTCTCTCCTCTATATCTAGTTTTCTCGCACCCGTTCATACTCTATATCCATCCTCTATATCAACTATCCAATATTTTATTCAACCATCTTCAACTACTATCTCTTTTCATCTCTCGTCCTCTTTCTTTTTTTCTTTTCTTTTTTACTTTTTTCTCTTTTACAATATTTTAGTAATCCAATTTTTAATTAAATAATATTTTTTTCTCCCATTTCTTTTTTTCTCTTCCCTTTTTCTTTTCTCTCCCTTTTTCTCTTTTTTCTTTCCCTTTTTCTCCCTTTTCCCTTTCGTTTTCTTCTCTCGGCTCCGGTCTCCGTCCTCCCGCCGCACGCTCGGAGGCGCGAGGCCATCGCCCTCCCTCCCCCGCGCGCCGCAAGCGCAGGCCTCCCCAGCGTGCCGCCGACCCTTCCTCTTCTTCCCCATCCTCCCGCGAGCTCCCTCCCCCGCCCGCGAGCTCCTCGTCGCGCGCCCGCGAGCTCCTTCTGCTGCCTTCGAGCTTCGGCCGGCGACGACGAGGACCCCTCCCACCACCTCCGCCTCTGCCGGCGTCTCCTCCTCCGCGCGCTCCCCAGCAGCAGCTTCCGACGGTTGGACCGGGACGGCGCGGCGCGGCGGGTCGTTGGGTGGGCCCGTGCCACTTTAGGCATAGCGGAGCTCTCTACGTGCGCTAGATTTGGTGGAATTGAAGCCTCACGGAATGATAGCGTATGCGGTACAGGACCCCGGTGCAGGTGTTTTTTCGATAAACGTTCCTCCAAGAACGTTTCGCGGGAGCCGGTGCAGACAGCCTTACATAGGCTGGCCTTGGCGCGGCGACGGCATGGAGTCCGTCTTGTAGAGTGACGTCTGCTCTGGGAAGCTTTGGACACCATCATGCTATGGACGGAGATAGACATTGATGTTTTCAACTATATATAAGTGTCGCCGTCGGTTGTGATACTGAGAGAAACAGCTGCATATATATTCTCCTTCAGAAAATAAGTCTTTACGTGAATCATGGGGCCATAAAAAAAAAGTGAGGACAGTGCTCTTATTACGCCGACGATGCCATATGTCACAAGTACACTACATAGTGACTAGTACTATTATCTTTCCAGCACGACACTGTGATGAAAGACATTCTGGCGTTTTGCTAGCGCTGACAATTCCAATCGTGTTTAGGAACAGATCCTCTGCTCAATCTCTATCGGCAGGCCGTGTAGCGGAGTCGGCATGGGGTTCCTGGCGAACTTGTCCTCCTTGCAGCACAGCTTCCACTGGAACCGCCTGAGAAGGTGGTGCATCGTGACCAGCGTCTCGATCCTGGCAAACTCCATCCCCACGCAGATCCTCGGGCCGCCGCCAAACGCCACAAATGAGCACGGTGGCGCCGATGAAGGCTGGTTATTCTCGAATCGGGACGGGTCGAAATTATGCGGATCGGGAAAGAGGGCGCCATCCATGTGCGTGACGCCAGCCGTCCAGAACACCTGCCACCCTTTGGGGATCGTGTACCCGCCGAACTCGGTGTCCTGGATCGCGGTCCTGAAGTTGCCGAAGATGGGCGGCACCACGCGCAGGGTCTCCAGTGCCACGCGCCACGTAAACTTCATCTTGGGCAGGTCCTCCCATGTCAGGGCCTCGTCGTCGTCCTTGTCCTTTGCCGCCTCGTCGTGCTCTGCGCCACGGGGAGATGAGCATGGTCGTGACGTGGTCAGAGCGAAATGACGATGCTTTTATTGTCTTTTTGAGATTGAATTGAACTTATTACCTTGGACCATAGCGGCGAGTGTTTCCGCGTCGTTGGCGAGGTGGCGAATCATGAATGTCATGAGGATCGATGACGTGTCGTGGCCGCCGATCAGGGCTACCATGGAATTATCCACGATCTCCTCATCGCTCAACAGCCGCGCGCCGCTGTTGTCGTCGGTGAGGCTGAGAAGGCACGCGATGAGGCTGCTGCTCCGCGTGGCCTCGCCGCGCGCCAGCTTGTCCCTCGTCTCCCTCGTGATCTGGACGAGCAGCCGCCGCGCCCTTGCGCTGGCCCTGAGGCTCCGTCTGAACGCCGTGAACGGCAAGTCAACGGGGACGGACCACATGCCCTCCATCACGTGCTCGAAGTCGCCGGCCAGGGCGTCTCGCACGGCGCCGCGCTCCAGGCCGAACAGCAGCGACGTGATGATGTCGAACGTGAGCCGCTTCATCAGCGGCATTACCGTCACGGTCGACCGCCCTTCCCAGCACTCGTCGACGTGGCGCCGCACCTCGCCGTCGATTTTGCCCACGTACAGCCGCAGCATGTCGGGCTTCAGGAACTCGGCCAGCGCGCCGCGGATGCGCTTATGGTCGGCGCCGGCAAGGTCGAGGAGGCTCCGCTCCCCGAGGATGCGCCGCACGGACCGGGGCTGCCGCATCACCAGCGCGCTACTGAAGAAGACGAACTTGTTCGCCACGGGGCCCGTCACGAGCACCGTCGGCGTGCCGAACAGGGACAGCTTCGATACGGGGCCGTACCGGTCAACCCGGTCCTGGATCCACCGCTCGGCGGTGTTGCCGCGCATGGCGCGTAGGAGGCCCAGGCTCTGGCCGATCACCGGCAGGCCGAGGGAGCCCGGGGGCAGGTTCGCCGGGCGTTGACTCGTGGCTCTCCTGACGGCATGGAGGACGACGGGTAGAGCGATGGCGATGAGCGCGAGGAGAAGCGGCAACTCCATTTGGACAACGAATGCTTTGCTTGAAAGGGGAGCGCGGTTCTGGATACTCCTGACTGCTCCTATATACTACTGTAGTTTCTAGCGTTCTCATTTGTTTACGTAATTGGTTTCTCATTGTTCTTGTGGTTTTTGTATCAAGTTGACTGCATTGTTTATCATGGTTGCACGAATGGGATCAGGAGTTGGAAGTCGTGAATCAAGAATCTCGTGTCACCAGAGAACTTCCGAGATTCCCCACACAAGAAGACAGACAACCTGTCAGTTACGCCTAGAGCTGTCCAAACGAGTTGTGACAGAAGGCGGATTCAAAACCCTGATACATTTATTCATGAGGTGTAACTTTGCTCAGACATGCTGCAGGTCTATTAAAATTAATATACCTAGACACCTGCAACCAATACCACTTGTTAAGTGGTTCAAAAGAAAACTTAATGTCCCGTTCCACATGGACATTACAATCATAATGTGTTGCGAGTATTTGGAAAGAAAGGAATAAATGGTTATTCCAAGAAGATCCAACAGTGACGAACTACAGAGAATATTTCTTTAGAGAGCTTAGTCTTGTAATGCATAGAGCTAAGCATGACCTTGCTCAACAGTTTGAACTATGGATCCAATTACATGTATAGAATTTGTTCTCTCTTTTTTGTTTTCTTTTCATGTTTGTAATCTGTTTTTATATTAATGAATAAAATGCCTATAGGAGCTGGCACAAGCCTCCTCCAGTTTCTTAAAAAAAAAAGTGTTGTAAAACGCTTGTTGTGCCAGATTTACCTTTTAGAAGAAGAACTCCTGATCCATATGGACTCATTATTAAAACTGAGACCAATACAAATAGGGTTTAAACCTTATGAATAGTTAACACTCCATTGTAATTTTACCAGAATTATGGAATAATGAATTTTGTCTCCTTATTCTTGTTGCTTTTAGTTTTCATCCTCTATTTTGATCTACATGTCTACGATCGTTGATAACTCAACATGTTATCAGCACGCTCTAACATGAGCCGGTGAAATCTACTTGACGTCTAAGGGTACGTTTTTTGATTGATTTTATTATGTTGACTCGTTGCAGCCAAGATCTGTCCATGGAGTTCTTCGTGTTGTCATTGCAATCTTTGCTCGATGCAGTCAAACATCTCTCCCAAATCTAACGAAGAAAACAGTAGCAGTGCGAGGCGACGAGCACCGTGTGGCTCGTCGCCCCCTGCGCATGAAGACGCCACCGACTTTTTCGTTAGCAACAATCAATCTGCATCAAAGTCGCAAGATCTGAAAGGAAAAAACAAACAAAACAGCAGCATTGCGAGGCGCCGAGCACCGCGTGGCTCGTACGCCCCCTACAAATTGTGCCACGAAGGCGCTCACGAGATCTGACGCTACCTCAAGCAAACAGTAGTGCGAGGCGCCGAGCACCACGTGGCTCATCGCCCCCTATGACTTGCGCCATGAAGGCACCACCCGCCCCACCAGAAACGCGCGGCCTTGCCGTCACAACCGGTTGAGAGGCCTGATCTGCGGATCTACAAAATCGACATAATATCAAAGAAAAGAAGACCACACGTGCCCTAGCACGCGTGAACCCTATCCCTACTGGGTGAAAAGACTCCATCTTGAAGACCACGCGAGAGCCTCTAGCCGCGTGAGTGTAAAAAAGACAAACATGCCTCTTGAGAGCACTCCGCCGACATGAGCTACGAAGATGGCAAGAAGAAAAGATTGACGGCGTGACCACCATATCTACCCTAACCCTAATGGGAAAAGGGAATCATGAAGATACATCTCAAAAAAAAAGAAAGCAGAATATCTCATCCAATGAATATTTCATATACACAGGCAAATACATATATGGGGAGTCGGTCTAGCCGGCAGGCCCAAATACAAGCACGTCCTCGTACGTGCATGGGCTCAAGGCCCAAGGCCATGCAAGCCTGTATAATATGGTAATTGCTATCTGTCTAACATGTCCCCGCAGTTTGAACATCGTTGCTAGCCACAAGTAGAGACATTCAAACTCGAACGAAACTCAGTACAGACAAATGAAGGCAACCCCTTGGTGAAGATATCTGCATATTGTAAAGTAGTTGGCACATGAAGAACTCGAATCTCCCCCGTAGCCACCTTGTCGCAAACAAAATGCAAATCAATCTCAACATATTTAGTACGCTGATGTTGCACCGGATTTGTTGAGAGATAAACGGCACTAACATTGTCATAATATACAAGAGTGGAGCGTCAAAGTGGAAAGTGGAGTTCTTGAAGTAACTGCCTCAACCAAGAATTTTCTGTGACTGCATTAGCAACTGCTCTATATTCAGCCTTGGCACTAGAGCAAGACACTGTATGCTGTCATTTAGAAGACCAAGAAATCAAATTATCTCCAAAAAAACACAGCATAGCCCGAAGTAGAACGACGTGTGTCAGGACAACCCGTCCAATCAACATCTGAATAATCAACAAGATCCAAACCAGTAGAGCGGTGCAATTGAAGACCATAGTCAAGAGTGCCTTTAATATAGCATAGAATACGCTTCACTAAAGCAAGATGAGGCTCATGAGGATCATGCATAAAGAGACAAATCTGTTGAATGGCATATGAAATATCCGGACGGGTAAATGTGAGATACTGAAGAGCACCAGCAATACCTCGATAGTGTGTAGCATCAGTAACTGGGATCCATCAGCAGAAAGTTTGGCACATGTGTCAACCGGAGTAGTGCAAGGTTTGCAATCAGACATACCAGCACGCTCCAAAATCTCAAGCATATAATGACGCTATGAAATAAACATCCCACTGAAACTACAAGCCACAAACATGCCGAGAAAATGATGAAGACTCCCAAGGTTCTTCATAGAAAATTCTACAGTGAGGGCATCAATGGTTCTCCCTAAGAGAGTGTCAGAGGAAGCAGTGAGAATAATGTCATCAACATAGAAAAGCAAATAAATCATGTCTCAGCCGTCATGAAAAATGAACAGAGATGTATCAGACATAGCACCAATAAATCCAAGAGATTGTATAAAGGAGGCAAATATGCTATACCAAGCTCGCGGCACCTGCTTCAAGCCATAAAGAGACTTGTTGAGGCGACAAACATGATTAGACTTGGAAGAATCAACAAAACCAGAAGGCTGAACACAATATACTATCTCATCCAAAGTGCCATGAAGAAAGGCATTTTTCACATCCAGCTAACTAATGGGCTAATCCTGAGAAAGAGCAATAAAAAGCATAGTGCGCATAGTAGCAGGTTTTATAACTGGACTAAAAGTTTCACCAAAATCAATACCGGAACGTTGAGTGAAACCACGAAGTACCCATCGAGTCTTATAACGATCAAGAGTGCCATCAGGATGCAGCTTGTGATGAAAAACCCATTTTCCAGTAACAATATTAGCACCGTGAGGCAGAGGCACAAGATCCCAAGTGCTGTTGGTTTGTAGAGTGAACTCCTCAAGCATAGCATCCCGCCAGTTAGGTCAGTCAAGGCCCCTCGATATGTCTTTGGCAAAAGAGATAAGGCATTCACATGTAGATCAAAAATTTCTTTTGGTTGACGATAGCCTTGTTTACCTCGAGTGAGCATGACATGATCATTGGCTACTGACGTAACTGGGACAGCATTTGGTGGCAACGGGTGCATGGTAGTTGACGTAGCTTGCTTGGTAGGAGACTCGGTTGACTGGACAGGAGGCATCACGTCCCGTGCAGCTTGAGGCGCAGGCTCCGGTGATATAGGTGGCACCAACACCGTGTATCGTGTGGCCTGGGACGCTGGTCCGGGCGACACGGTCTGTGTTGCTGCCGGTGTGGCCTCAGGCACGCGTGTGGCGGAGGGACCACCAGAGGGTGGCACACGATGTGCAGGCCCGGGCGATGCGGCCGCCGAGTCGTGGTGCGCGCTAGCCGACGCGTGCCGTGTGACCTGGGACCCAAACCCAAGTGACACAGACTGCAGAGTTGTTGATGAAGACCCTGGTGCATCCGTCGTATGGACTCCTATTGGCGCACCGCTAGCAGCGACCTGGGAACGAGGGTCACCAAGGGCAGCGGTGCCATGGGGAGGACTGAGCGACGAAGTCCCGCTGGCAACAACCTGAGGAGGCAATCCACCAGGGGCAGCGGGAGTGGAACCTGGACCTGAAACAAATGGTGAAGCAACAGGGCTAGCCACATAATCAAACTCCAAGAGAAACTCAAAGTTGGATGAAGGTAACGGCGCGGGAAGCTCAGCAAAATGAAACGACGACTCATCAAAAGTCACATGGCGTAAAATAATGAAACAGTTAATAGCAAGGTCAAGACAATGATACTCTTTGTGGTCGGAAGGATAGCCAAGAAAAATACAAAGGGCCGACTGGGGAGCGAGCTTGTGAGAAGTGGTGGCGGAAAGATTTAAATAGCACTTGCAACCAAAAACACGTAAATGGTCATAGGATGGACGAACACCATATAATGCAAAATAAGATGTATCAAAATCAAGTGTTTTAGTTAGGTGACGATTAAGAAGGTATGTAGCAGCATGAAGAGCTTTACCCAATAAGCAGCCGGGAGGCTTGCCTGAAACATAAGGGATCACATAATATTATTAGAAGAACGAATGACGCGTTCGGCTCTACCATTTTGGGGAGAAGTGTGGGGGCAGGACATACGGATGGTGGCACCATGAGTTAGAAGAAAAGTGCGGGTGGAGGAGTTGTCAAACTCACGTTTGTTGTCGCACTAAACAGACTTAATGGTGGTGCCAAACTGAGTAGCAACATAAGAGAGAAAAATTAGACAAAGTGGGAAACATATCAGACTTGAGATGTAAAGGGAAGGTCCATGAAAAATGTGAGCAATCATCAAGAATAATAAGGTAATACTTATAACCAGAGACACTAGCAATAGGCTGGTGTCCAAAGATCACAATGTATTAAATCAAAATTCTTAACAACACGAGTGTTGGACCTAGCAAAAGGAAGACGCACATGACGACCAAGCTGACATGCATGACACAAAGTTTCTAGCTCACTTTTATTACAAGGAGAATCTAAAGACGATGCTAAATAAGACAGAGCCTCATGACCAAGATGACCAAGCCGACGATGCTATAGCACAACAGAAGGGGTGGTGGCCGTGAGTGCGTGAGGCTAGAGGACAAGTGGACAAAAAGAATAAAGCTTCCCGGTACTATTGCACCTGACGATCACGTTCCTCGTTACGAGATACTTCACAGCAAGGCCATAATGGTCAAATTCAACCAAACAGTTATTATCAGTAGTAAACCGATAAACTGAAATAAGGTTTTTAATTATGTGAGGAGAAACTAGAACATCATGCAAATATTATGACGGAAAGTTGAAAAAGACAGAACCGGTGGAGGTAACGGGTAATAAGGACCCATTACCGATAATGATGTTACATGGAGTGAAATAGTTACGAGGATATGGGCCGTGGCTTCCCTGTGCCGACGGCATATGCCGATCCGTGTGCCTGCACACACGGACGGCATCATGATCATCCCTTTGAAGGGCCCGGACCCACTTCAATATTTATGCTACCACCGTTGAATATGGAAATAACGGCTCTGTTAATACTCTCTGTTGTGTTCATCTCCGTCCACATGTCTGTTCTCCTCCGTATCCAGCAATTCTGCCTCTGCCCATGGCGATTTGACCGCCAATACGTGAAGCTCGAGGTTCTGCTGCCAGAATCAAATTCCCGAATGCCGTATTCGAGCTTGTTGCAGCACAGACCGAGAAACACCTGGTCGCCACCCGCCGGAATCGAGCTCCCCGCAGACCTTAATCGAAGTCAGATCGGCGAGCATTGCTGGGAGTTCTTTTTTGTTTCTTTTTTTTCATGAGAGCGGCTGACTGATGAAAGAGAGAGAGAGAGATTTGTCCATATCAGATAACAGAGTTACGGCGCCGTTCAAAGCGCTAACATTAAACGATGGGGAAAACACTGTAGTGAGCCCAGCTCTAACCATCAACCGATGGATTGTTGACACATGGCCTGGCACATGGATGGGCACATGCATGCGGCACAGAGAAGCCGCAGCCGAGGATATGAATAAGAAAGAGTATCGGAGTTTGAAGTCATGTGAGAGGAAGCACCTGAATCCATATAGCGTAACAGCGATACGTGAGTAGACCCCGTATCCGTGTCAGAAACGACAACCAACACGGATACGGCATCAATTCGGCGTAGATACGTATCTGCGGAGTATCAATAAATAAAGAAAAAAATAAAAATGTGATACAGCATCGAGACGTACAGGCTAGCATCCGATACGGCCTACTCTGGTCTATCGACCCAACTGGCCATTAATTACACGTAACCTACTAAGCTCAGCTGTCCGGTCTCTGCCTTCTCAGTTCTCACATACGATGCCGCCGGGATGAAGAAATCGACGGCGACGCTTTTGCCTTGCCGCTATGGCCCCGGCAGGAAGCAGCGACGATGAGCCGAGGATCTCCACCGTTTGTCGCCGATAAGGTGTCGAGATCTTTTTCATCCCCTCCCTTTGTCCTAATATGAGTAATTTTCTCCCAGCTTTGCTTCGATCTAACTCTCTGAGGGATGAAATCGGATTGGATACGGACGAATTATATCTTATCCCATATCCTATCCTGTATCTTTTTTTCTCGGATCCGGAGTCAGAACGAATATTGTCGGATAATTATTTCTTGATCCCATACCTCGTCCTATATTTTTATTTCGGAGTCGAATTCAGACACGAATACTATTATAAGATTTGTATAAATGAAAAATTATATAATAAACATGTAGCTAGAGTGAGAATGAAGATAACAATAGCTAATATATGAAAATAAGACAATTTATTTAACTATATATATCAAGTTTTTAGATTTTTTATATATTTTTAATCTCTAAATGATTTAAATTAAATCAATTTACATAAATCTCGGATCCGGAACGGATATTGCCCATCTCATATCCTATCCCACTAGTTTTTCTCGGACTCGGATTCAGACACGAATAGTATCAGATAACTATTAGTGCATCCCATATATGGTCATATTTATTTTTTCGATGATCGGATCGTCGGATGATCAGATACTATCCGTCCCATTTTCATCCCTACTCTCGACTGCTTGTTCTATTCTGCCTTTGCTGCCCGGCATGCTGATCTGTTGCATATTGTGCTAGTATATGGTTGGCTGGGCGCTTTGGATTCATTAAAAGCCACTTGTCAGGGAAGTTAAAGGGTCTTGAATGTGAAAAAGGGATAATTTATAGTGTGGCATTGTGCCCCAAAACATTAAAATTGAGCCCATTATTAAGTCCATTCATTCAGTACATGCAAAACGCAGTCATGAAATCTTGGTTGATACAATGCTCGCTCTTGTTATTGTAGTGTTAACTTTTAAATAGAATCTTAATTTATACTGTATTGTTTTTTTAAAAAAAATAAGAAACATATCCGTATTGGAATATTTTAGAAAATGACGTACCAATGTATCCATATCGGCCCGATACTGATAAACACAACCATATATCAGTCGTTGTTCGGTGGAGGAGCAAGCGTCATTGTGTTGAAGTTGTTTGCCAGTGTCTGCTGGTCCCACATCAAAAGTTGGTACATTGGTGGCATCATGGGAGCCACCGGTGCACCAAAGTGCTGAGGAGGGTACGGCACCATCGCGCTGTGGTATCCAGGCAGCTGCTGCAAGGGCGCGCTTGTGTGGCCCATCGTCAGCCCATGTGGCTGGGGCAAAAGAGTGTGCTGGGCGCCCAACTAGGCCCATCTGGCCAGCAAGTGCATCCATTGGGCCAAGCCAAACAGCGAAAGTGCCTGTGAAAGGATTCACAGTGGGCTGCCAAGAAGCAAGAAGCACCGTTGGTGATGTTGTGGCCGGGCGGACGATTGGAGCTGCTGCCGTCATTGCGCCTCTAGTGACGCCGATTCCTGTTGCCGTTGAAGCCATTCGAGTTGCTGGAGCCTCCAGTTTTGCTGGACGATGGACCAGAAGGAGCCGAACCACCAGTAGCACCGCCGCTTGATGGTGGCGCAGGAGCACGTGGCACGGTGTTGGCTGGAGCCGTGGCCACGAGGGCTGTCAGGGTGGACGCCTTAGTTGTCATCGTGATTTCCTCAATTCGAAGATCAGCTCGAACATCATGATACAATGGGAACGGCCGTGTACGCTTTATCAGTGCGGCCATGTGAGAGAACTTATCATTGAGTCCCGGAAGCACGTTAAGCACAAGAGTACGGTCAAGGACAGTCTCGCCCAAGTCGCCGAGTGCGTCGGCCATAGCCTTCATCTTGCGACAGTATTCGGTGACTGAAAGGTCGCCTTGCACAAGTGTCCGGAACTCAGCATCAAGGATCAAGGCCCGAGTCTCTTTATTTCCAATGAACTGATCTTCCAGACCCAGCCAGATGGAGTGGGAGGTCGGCGACTGCATGAGACGGCTTCAATGAGGTCCGGAGAGACTGTACTCTAGAGCCACGATTTGACAGTACAATCCATGCGGAACCAGTGAGCGTCTACGGAGAAGTCGTTGTCGGAGAGAACGAGGCATTCGAGGTCGTACTTCTTCACTGTGTTCAGGAAGTAGATACGCCAACGAGAGTTGATGGACGACGTTTGCTCGAGGACGAAGGGAATCATCGATGTGACGTTGGTCACCGAGACTGCTTGCGCATGGAGTTGGAGACGCGCCTGAGCCTGGTATGCGATGCGCTCGGCTTCCTCGGTCTCGGCAGCTATGCGCTCAGCTTCCTCGGCCTCTTTGGCGATGCGCTCGACTTCCTCCTTGGAGGCAATATCGTCGCTGGAACCGGCCATCAGGAGAGAAGAGAGGAGATTACGCGGCGTGAGGCCAGCGTGATCAAGAAGAGAAGGGCACGCCGCGATGGAGACAGCGGCGGCAGGGAAGGCATGACGCCGCGGATGTGCAATCGTCGGCGTAGAACACCGTGGCGAGAGGTCAGCGGCGGCTAGGGTTAGGGTTAGTGGAAGTGAAGGTCGCAGGAGCGAACCACTTGTAGTACCATGAAAATAGAATATCTCACGCAATGAATATTTCATATAGACAGGCAATTACATATATGGGGGGTCGGTCTAGCCGGCAGGCCCGAATACAAGCACGTCCTCATACGTGCATGGGCTCAATGCCCAAGGCCATGCATGCCTC
Organism: Eleusine indica; assembly: GCA_030378355.1. Lineage (NCBI taxonomy): Eukaryota > Viridiplantae > Streptophyta > Magnoliopsida > Poales > Poaceae > Eleusine > Eleusine indica. The sequence goes on from CM059500.1 coordinate 37,910,040, forward strand.
TATAATATGATAATTGCTATCTATCTAACAAAAAAAAAAGGATCGGCGCCACCATGAAGGTGGCGGCTCAGCTCAGACCAAGCGCCACCGGCCTCCCCTGACGGCACGGCTCAACCCGGGCCCCATGCATCAAAAAAAGGAAATAAGGCCAGCCACGAAGGCACCACAAGCAGATCTGAGCCGACATGGATGTTGCGCTCACAGATCTGCCGGCATCGGCTCAGATCTATTGTCCTACGGCGGAGCAAACAGCCAAAGCAACAAACAAAAAAGAAGAAAAAAAAACCGATGGGCCTGCCCAACCATGACGGTGGTGACGACCTAGACCTAGCAGGGAGGGGAGCAGCACCGACAGATCCATCACAAAGAAAACAAAGATCAGATCTGGCCTACCACGGGAGCCATCACCCTGGCGTGCGGCCTGAATCTGAGGTGCAGCAGCCCCCGCCATGGAGGCGTTGCTGGCTCGCCACAAAGGTGGCGCTGACCTGACCCACAGGTTGGACCTACTCCAAGGCCCACGCGTGAAATAGCACCGCTGCCCCCCCCCCCCCCCCCCCGCGCGCAACTGCACGCTGGAAGCCGCTCCGGGGGGAGTCATCACCTGCCCACCTTGACGGTGCCCGACCACCTGGCCCCTCCTTCACGCGCATAGCACGCGTGCCGATGCCTGGCCCCCGATGGGCCTGCTCCTGCCGTGACCCGCGCTCCGCCCGCCAGCCACGAAGGTGAGGCATCCCGAGCCGACGCAATTGGCCCCGTGCCCGTTCCAAGCCCACGTGTCCGGGCACGCCCTTGCCAAGCCGTAGATCAGGCCCAGGCGCCACGTCGCCAAGCGAGCAGGCCACCAGGAAGGTATGCGAGCCGCTGCACTTGCCAGCATGAAGCTCGGACCGAATACAGCAAGCACGGGTGGCACCAGATTAGAGAAGACAGCAGTGAGAGCGGCGGTCGGGAGAAAGAAAGAGAGTGAGGGAGTGAAGAAAATTAGGGTTCCAACCCGACTCCTCCCTCTTATATAGCACTGTAAGGAAGATGGGCCTGTTTGCGGCATATTGGGCCGCATTTTGGCCCAATATCAGCCCAAATACGAGGAAATATCTGAATTCTTGCAATAAATCCCTCAGAATTGTTGGTTTTAAGATTAAGTCCTAGTTTTCTCGCAGAATTAATCCTCACTCTTTCAAGAAGAAAATAGGAGTTCATATTATGCACAACAGTCCCTGGTGATTATGAAAATTACCTTGTAGGCACAGATTGCAAAATGACTTGAAATTGCACAAAGCACCATGGAATTGTCAGATTTTATGATAAAATTCTGATTTTTTTCTTGCAGAAACAACCTTGATTTTATCAAAGATAATCCCATTGTATAATTTTGCACTAAGGTCTTTGGTAATTACAAAAATTACCATTGGTCCATAGAAAATGCAAAATAACCAGAAATTTCATGGGAGAGTGTTATTTTGTACATGACACCCTGTATTTTTTCATATTTATATCAGAATATACCTTTTTATGGTTTATTGGTCATTTTAATGTAGAAACACCAATAAAATAACTTAGACATGAAGTTTTTATTATACCACCATATTTATGCTCCCTATTATTTGGATACATCACTTGGATACATGAAGTAATGCTTTGCATAATGATATCTCGCAGATATCTAGCCTCATGAAGGGAGAGTTTGAAGCAATTACTCCCAATGAAAATAAGTACCGGTCATGGGCACTTGATGTTAAAATACTCCTTTGTAGCAAGGACCTCTTGAAGATAATTTTACCCAACCAAGGAGATTCTCCCGCAACAGAAGCAGAGAAAGCTAAGGCTCTACTTTTCTGAGGCATCATTTAAATGTTACATTGAAGGATGAATACATAACTGAAAGAAGCCCGAAGATCTTGTGCGACCCATTGCATGAACGTTTTGAGTAGATTGAAATAGTCTTACTCCCCACAGAAGTCATTATAAAGATGAATTCTAGACTGCAAGACCAAGAAAGAACATTGATTTTGAGTTGGAAGAAGGTGTGCATGAAGATTTAAGTAGTCTCATAGACTACCTAGAACCAAATCTATGCATTTATGATAGGGGTGCATTATGCATTAATTCCTAGAAGGAATTAGGTGGTTTATCCATGTATTCTCACGATGAGAAAACATTCCTCGTTAATATATCATATTAGTGTGTGTGAAATTCTTGCATTATTTTACTCCATTATTTATACATTATTGTATCATGGAGTACAATGGCTATGGATGAGGAGCTCTGTCTTATAGACAGTTGCACTACTGTCACCGTTCTAAGGGACACTTGTTATAAACTATAATGGAGGTACAACTACTATCATTTGCAATGATACTCGGATTGTTGGCACATATAGGGCCATAATTGTCACACCCGGTTTTAAGGACAAAACCAAATGCTTATTATATATGTGCTCAGGAACAAGTTTCACATATATCGACAGTAAAGTAAATAATAGAGTAACCAATGTCATTATTAAAGCATACCATTATCACATAAATAATTGTCTTTAAAGACTAAAGCGACTCTCTCGATAAATAGCAGCGGAAGACACCATAACACCACAGGCAATCAACCGGGGGCACGCTCGCCTAGTAGTAGTCTTCATCGATGTAGTCCATCTCTCCATCTTCTAAGCAGTAGTTTATAGTACAACAACAAAGGAAAACAGTAAGGGTGATCACATGTCGAACTCAGCAAGTGGGGGAAAGTATGACATGCAAGTTGAATAGAAGAATGGTTAACATAGTGGTTTATTTGCATAAATGAGCATCTACACCTAAGACCTTTTGAAAAGCACTCCTAGTTACAAAGTGAAAAGTTCCCATAAGTTAACTCATTTATCCAACATTACAGGTTATACCGCCTATAGCCAACAATGGGTTAAACTGCCTATAAGACATCACACTATAGGTTATACCGCCTGTAGCCAACCATGGGTTAAACCGCCCATAAGACACCACACTATAGGTTACACCGTCTGTAACAAACCAAACCTGACTACCCACCAAATCCACCCATCATCAACCCCTCTAATCATGTGAAAGGTCCATGCCGCTCATGACCGTGAGCACGGCTGTTATAACAGTTTTATACTCTACAAAGGTTGCATAACTTTACCCACAGGTTAGTGATTTCATCACTTTGCAGTGACTAAAGTCTCCATGTTGTCCAATTCACATTACCATTGGTGTGAAACAAGGAGATCACCACAAGGTCTTTCAAAGATTCCCAGCTTGCAAACAATCCACGCTAAGGTTTCACCGCTGTGAAATTAAACCGTTCCTACAGAAGCCCCCTCTAGCGCCGTGGCTAGGAGTGAACCGTCCATTGCCCGAGTCTGAAAGTAAACCGTTTCATCCTTATTCCTCGACTGCCCGTAAAACTGGAAAGATATCTTGTTACTCAACCAAGCCTACCCATATCAGCCCTGTGCTTTGCACTGTTTTCATGGTTACACGTTCCACGAACCTACACTTGTGATCCCAAGCAGGTACCACCATAATCCCACAGTACTGTATCAAGTACACGTGCATACCTGCACCATCATCATCATCATCCTGCTTGGTTCACCCAAGTTCCATGTTGCTAAAAAGAAGTAGCCATTCCTCATGATTATGTTTAATTAAACCATTAGTCAAGATTAACATTAGACACTTCTATTCCCGACATAGCAAACTAAACATGGCGTACTCATACTAGTAAACTACACCAGAACCTAGGCGACAAGTAATAATATAGAACAGGATAATGACACATGGGATTCAATATTAACAAGCATGCATAAAGATAGAGGGCAATGTAAAATATAGGTTCAAAATGCATCAAGGACACTTATCTGGTTCCCTTTAGTGCTGCTCAAAGTCTTCGGGATGGAGATCCTGGAAGTTCTCTAACTGCGGTTCGTCTACTCAATCGTCACACCGAAAAGACAAGCATACAAACAAACTAAGAAACACACACCACACAGTACCAAAAAGAAATAGAAACAATACTATAAAAAATAGTACGCATTAATATGATCGCGTGAGCGTAAGAATCACCTAAATCCAAGTTACGAGTAAAAAGTTGTGAACATTTAAAGTTCTAGGGTCTAAATTGCAAAATAACCTATTCGAAAAGAATTAATTAATAAAATTATATTTTATAAATTAAAATAATTGTCTTATTATTTTATCTATTGAAAAGATAAATAATTTATTTTACAAAATAAATAGAAGATTAGATTCTATTATGAAAAACCTATATTTTGTTATATTATGTAAAACAATAAAGATCAAGAACCTATATGTAATTTTATAAAAGTATAGGGGTTAAAGTATAAAATATTTGTACTAAAATATAGTTCATAAGATTTCGAGGGCTATTTTTATAGAACTACAGGAGCTAAACATACTTACAAAAAAGTCAGGGGCCAAATCATAAAAAGAACAGAGCTGCCGGAATTGGTCAACACCGGCGAGGTACATGGCGGCGCATCGCCGGAGTTCGCGGTTCTCGCGCTACATGGCACGGTTTCTCGTCGCGATCAGACAGGAAGAGAGAGGAGAGGATCGCGTCGGGACTTCGAGACTTGGCAGAGGGTGCTCAGATTCTGCGTATCGTCGTCTCTGCGGCTCCCGGGGTGGCTCCCTTGCTCTAGGCGACGAGTTCGTCGGAGCTCGGCTCCAATGGCGGCGGCGACGTGAGCTGCTAGGGTTAGGGCGACGCGGCGGCTTCGACATTGATGAAATCGAAGGCACAAGGGGTTCGGGTTCTATAGGGTGCCTCAGGGGCCATGCGCGGGGCTCGGAGACGGAGTCTCAAGGCGGCACGGCGGTGCTGGACAGAGGAGTCCGCGTCGGGCACGGGAGGAAGAAGAACACAGCGAAAAGGGAGTTTCAGCTAGACCGTTTTCACGTAAAGAAAATGGAAACACGAAAGAGAGAAAACGGATTCCTGGTTGGGCAGGCTGCTGGGACAAATGGGTTGCGTGCACGTGGGCTTAGGCAGGCCAAGTGGGGGAAGGAAGAGAGGGAGAGAGAAATGGGCCTTGGGTCTGTTTCAGCCCACGCGGGCTTTTTCTTTTTCTTTTCTGTTTTCTGTTTTCTATTTCCAATACCTATTTTCTAAATAAAATTCTAAAACGAATTCTACACGATTTAAAAAATAGTTTTGCACACAATAAAACCCTACATGAAACTAACCAGAATGAATGCAAAAAATAAAAATGAAAATAATAAATAATTATAATAATAATAAAATAACATAAATTCATTTAATTACTTTTAGAAAATAGTTCTTTTGCCTAAGATAAATGATAATAATATAATTAATTTAAAATAAATTTTAATCTATTATAAAAAGTTTTAATATTTGATGAAATTTAGGTCCCATACCAAAATTTAAAATTTTGGGATGTGACAACAATCGTTATAACAATTGAAGCGCAAGTGGTAATCCATGAAGTATTACTTTATTCTCAGTTTACTCAAACATTGTTATGCTTTAAGGACTTCCATGCAAATGGATTTTATGAAGAAAACAATGACAAATGAAGACGAAGAACCTCTCATTATGATCAATATGATGCAAAGAATATTGAAGAATTCAAAGAGTTACAACTTAAAGACAATAGATTTCCTAAATCTAGAAGATTTTTGTGCGTCATATTTGCAAAAGGGAAACTAATCACTTGACCCAAGCTTAAGATTCAAGCAGAATCGATGATAGCATGACCGCCATTATAGAATTGTTCATTGCCTTCCTCTTGTTGGGTGCATGTAGTGTTGCACGTAGCAGCACTAGTTCGATTGAGGTTATATGTTACACATGAACAATAACCATTAGATATGGTGCGCATTTCCCACTTACGAAGATTTGGATGTGTTGAATACATAGAAATCCTTCCACCTCAGTGAACTGCAATGGGTGCATAACGGAAACTTGAAGTTTACGTTGGCTATGAAAGCCCATCCATGCATGCGACTCGGTTCGTTGATTGTATTTTTAGTGAAGATTATTTCCCGATATTAGGGGGAGGCAAGTATCTCGCTAGAGGCGAATATCAAGAAATAGATTGGGAAGCTAAAGGAATCCACAGAATGGATCCTTGCACCAGATAAAATAAACTCAAAGTTCAGAATATCCTCCACCTGCCGAACATTGCTAAAGGACGCACAACAGAAACTGGACATAGTGTATGTCTAGTTCACTGCATATGAATTTATAAAATGTGCATGAAATTATTGAAGATTTTTCACCATAATAGCATATATGAAGGGACACTCACAGAAAGTGAGAGATGGACCAATCTTGAAGGTACATCGCTGAAGCTCATCATAGGGGATACATTTATAAATATGCTACTGAATGATCTGATGATGGCATTAGAGGGAGATAATGCCCATGGAATTAATGCATTACATATTTTCAAGAAGAAAAATGATCATGATCATTAGTATTTCTAGAAGGAATATATTCACGCACTATATATGAGCATGAAGCTCAAATGGATGCCAGATAAATTTGCATTGAAGCAAAGAGGAGTGCAACTTGAAGTTACAAATTAGAAGTTATATTTTACATGAAGTAAAATAGGCATTGAATTGATATATTATGGGGACGCCTGTATATATATATATCATCATGGTAGAATGACATAGAAGTTATTTATTCCATTCTTATGGATAATTATAGATTCTAGAGTTGATTACTCATTGAAGAAACTCCTCACTCGTACATTTCACGAACAAATGATCTCACGAAGAGAGCATCATGAAGATGAACCAATTATTATAAGCGTGCATATATAGTAAAGGAATACAGAACAACCATGATATAATATTAAATCATCTTGAAAGATGAACGTGTGAGAGAATAGAAGTATTGTTAACAATATTTCCTTTGAAATATCGCTATTATTTCTCTTATGAGAATCTGGATCCAGAAACAAAGTACATGGCATAAATGCTTACAACATTTACATCAGGTCAATGAATATAGCAATTGAAAATGAAGCATAAATAATGGTAAAATTTATGATTCATAAGTCATGAAGACTTATACTCCTCATAAAATGTTCTGATTATTTCTGACAAGTCATATTGAATAGATGCAGTGACTCAAGTGAATTATGTAAATCCATATGTTGAAATCCTTGAAGGATTTAATATCATAACATCTGAATTATTAGTGATGAGAAGTTTCATGAAGAGCATCTCATTAAAGAAACGCATCTACGAGGAAGCATCACTTAATACAAAGTCTCATGAAGAGCATCTCCATAGAAGAGATACATCCATGAAGGAATAGGTCAGTGAATCACTTTACCAATCAAATTATGAAATAAACACCACTAATACTTGAAGGATTTCGAACCGATTTGATTAATATAGAGTCATAAGTATTTCAAAAGTACATGCTAGCAACAAAGATATGATTTCATAGGATACCATGAAGGTATTTGGTGTAATCCCTAACTAGAAATGAAGACTGGTGTATGATCTTGAAGATCTTAATTAAATATTGCATTATTGTACCAACTTCTACTTTTCTAATTGTATGAAAGGAATTATCCTTTGAAAGGATAAAATAATTATATTGCACATATCAAATAAGTGATGGTTTTTGACTGTGTCAAACTCATATGTGCACGAAGCACATTGCTCTATTACTCTCATTCCAATCATAGAAGAATTGTGAGAAAAGTCTTTTCGTGACTTAGCATTATAGCAATATTTCATATCATTGCTTATATGCATTTTTGAAGAATGTATGATAAAGACATTAAACACGAAGTTCAAAGAATGTCCATGTGAGGGGGAGCATATTGAATAGTATCACTTATTTGTTTTGATCACGAAGATCACATTTTCTATTCATGAAGAATAGACTATCATAAAGATAATAACAAAGAAAGTTATGTATTGTAATTTTTCCTTTGTGAGTTTTACTCGAAGGTTTCTCACGTAAGATTTTTTACGAGACAATACATCTACTAGCAAGATACAACTTGGCATTGAGCATGTGACACTGAAATGGAATCAAGCAAATCCTATAAGATCACACATTATTTGGAGCTAACAAGAAATGCACTTGACTCAGGAGGATGTCAAACCAAATATCGGAGTCTTGTGGAGTGACGCACACTCTATCCCCTATAATTATCTATGAAGATAATAGAGAAAAGAGAGATTTTTGTAACTCATGTCCGATCTTGTGATAATCTTGCAGATATGTTCACAAAGGCATTACCAGTCTACACTTTTAGAAAGTGTCGGTATGATATTGGTATGAAGATACTTAGAGAAGTGTTTGGAATAGAGGGAGAACTTCCCTAATTACATCATATTTCCGAATTAAAAGAATTATCTTGAAGATAATTCATATCATTCACAAAGATCGATAATTATTAATCATGAAGATTATAGCATTGTACTTTTTTTCTCTTATGAGTTTTTCATACGAAGTTTTCTCAACAAGGTTTTTGATAAGGCAATGCGCGCAATGCAAGTAACGGTAATATATGTTCTTTTCTTCATTTTTTCCATTGGGGTTTTAAAGATTTTTTATGAGACATATTTATTGTGATAAAGAGCCTAAGGGAAGTGTTGTAAAATGCTTGTTGGGCCAGGCCCACCTTCTAGAAGAAGGACTCCTCGCTCATGTGGGCTCAATATCAAAACTGGACCCAACATGAATTAGGGTTTCCCCCTTATTAATAGTTGAGGAGACACCCCATTGTAATTTCACCAGAATTACTAAATAAAGAATTTTGTCTCCTTATTCTTATTGTTTTTAGCTTTCGTTCTCTATTTCGATCTATGTGACTACGATCGTCGATAACTCAACACAAAGCACGCACATTTTGGCCTGGCTCAAGCAGACCGCATGCCATGCCGTATATGGGTCGAGGACACGGAGACGACACAGACATGGTAGTCCTAAAATATTATATTAAATAAATATAGCATATATGTTATATATGTAAAGATGAGAACCAATTTCATATAGTAATAAGGCTATACTTTTACATGTCATGTCGAGGCAAGCCAAATTTTCTATGCTTTGGGCTGGCCCAATAAGCATGGCCCATTTGGACACCTCCAAGTCAGCACAGTTTGTTGCTGGTCTAGTTTCCACTCTTGTGCCAAACATGACACGACGGACGACACACCATGATCCAAAATGAATTTCGTGTTGTGCCGGTCCGAAATTCCACATACCAGGCCAATTCATTTTTGGGTCGTGTTGTGTCGAGTGGGTTCCCGCCTGTGGCCTATCCTTATAATCAGATCAGCATAGTTTGGTTCAACATTTATTTCAAATGTATTGGTTCAGCATTTCATATGTACCACTATAAGTGATCATGATATCTCTGCGAGGTTAGAAGAAAAGGAGAAAAAGTTTAAATTTCAATTTTCTAACGAGCTAACACGAGCGGAGTCGAGTCGAGCCAGCTCGACATCCACCCTTGTGTGTGTGTGTGTGTGTGTGTGTGTGTGTGTGTGTGTGTGTGTGTCAGGGATTAAAAAACCAATTCAATACGATTTTTTCTTGCCAAAAACTGGTCGGTAAACTAGAAAAACCGATCAAAACCCCGTTTTTGCTACAGTATACAAGGTCGGTTTTATGATAAAGTGGACGTCCGTTCACCGAAAACCGCGAAAACCATTCATTTTTCAACAGTTTTTGAACGGTGTGTGTGTGTGTGTGTGTGTGTGTGTGTGTGTGTGTGATTGTGTGTGATATTCAAAAGATGCAAAGCTGGTTGATTCGTGAAGGATTTGGATGTGAGATTCAAAGAATGGTGAAAGGATCAGGAATGAGTTGCTAGCTAGTTTTATAGGCATCTGGATGCAAAAAACACATAGGAAGGGTGGAAGATAAGATATGGAAATGAATTTCTGGTTCTAGAGGGATGTGGATATAAATATTGTAGAAGAATGGTGGAAGGACAAGGAAGGAATACATAATTCATAAAGGATCTATATGTAAGATGGGATTTTGCATATCTAACGTTGTCTATCTCTCAGAGAGAGAATCCAATGGCTAGAATGTGTTAGATGACGTGGTGTAGCTTATTTACAAGAAAATGCATGCGTCTTAGAAGTATATAGATGTGCCCAGGAACTTTGCAATGAGTTTCGAAGGGTAGAAACAAGGTGTGACATGCAGTACCAAGTGAAAGTCTCAGTGAAACTTGTGTGGGTGCAAAGAAAATAATGTAATATGTCTTCAAGCAGTTACTCAATAGACACAAAACAGGAAGAAATATTTATTGCTTAGGTCCATGGGTGGAGATAGAACATCCTGAACAACTAGTTAATGGCATTTTCATCCCTCCTAATAATAGCATTAAAACCAAAAACTCATGAAGTGCTTATTACCGATGCAACATCAAGCTTTCGGTGGCAATTTTTAGAGCTTGATTCTTTCAGTGGTATTTTCATGAAGCCTTGAACTTTTAGGGTTGCGAAAAAAATGTTCCCAACGAGTAAAAAGGAACAAAATGGTAAAACTGATAAAATTTCTCAATTACACAACAAACCATTCTATTAAGACATAGTCCATGCCTATTGATTACATAGAAATGACACCCCAAATTATTCCGGATAACACACATGTATTTGAACATGCATACACACATGTACTTGCCATACAACAACCTTACTTCCAAACATATACAAACCATAATAACAATTGTACCATAGAATTATACCAAGCATTATGTCACAAAATAAGGTGCAAGCACAATTATGTTTATTCGATCCACAATGTCCGTTCACTTAGTATTTTTAGATACCATCAAAGTCCAGGGTGCCCATGCCGGCCATAGGTGACATCCCGGAATCCATATATGAGCTTGCACCTATGGTGGAATAAAAGGGCATAGTTGGGTCCATGAGGGGACACAATGGATCCATATCAATGGAACAGTCTTGTACCATGGGAACTTGTGTGGGATCAGGGAATGTCATGTTCTTCTCATCAATCTCATCATTGGCCATGGCCTCATGGAATGGCGGCATCGGTGGATCATTGTTCTTTGAGCCCTTGTTGGACAACTTACAAATCACCCATTCCTCCTAATTAAACATATTTCAAACCACCAAAAAAGGAATTAAATTCAATGAGCACTTAAAGATCTAAAGCAAGTAGAGATATATGAAGTGCATATCCATGTTTCAGATAATACCTTGGTGATGATGGAATTGGAGCTTGTTGTTGGGTAGATCTTGCCACTACCTTCTAGTCGAAACTCATGCATGACCCAATCAGTCTTCTCACCCTTTGGAGCCCTACCTTTGTAGAAGACGAGCGTCTTCTTCATGCCAATGATAGTTGGCATCATGGCTCCAGCCTGATAGATCTCCTTGTCTTTACCTGTGGCCTTCCAAAAGCCAGCATCTGTGGCACGATTTATCCTCCGCCCTTTCTGGTACTTGTGGTCCTTTAGGCAATAGAAGTACCACTCCTTCTCTTTCCCCATTTTTGCCATCCCTGTACCATGTGTTCAAGCACAATTAATCACAAATCTCAAGGATACATATTTATGCATTGTATGGAAATTTATTTAAGCATCCTTACCTTGGAGTTCCCATGGCTCGTACTTGTTGAGATTAGCCTCTCCAATGGCAACAGCGGCAAAGTTGCTATCACGCACCTTAGGTATAAGGTAGAAGGTGATGATTTCCTCATCAGATGGGTGGAACCGAAATCCTGGAGGAAGCTCTAGGCCAACATCGTTGCCTCTGCTTCGTATCCCTTCCTGGATTTGCTGGTCTCCCATGATTCTCAAATCCTTAAATGGCCAAGACCACCAACAACCTAAGAAAGCAATTATAAAAAAATATGGAGTACGGAATGAGAGTGAATCGAATATACACTGGAAAATCTCAATAAATATTGTCCTTCTGAATATCTTAAGGATATTCAAGATCGATGAAGGTTTGTAAGGAATCAACCTTTGATAGCAAGGCTTTAAATAGCCTTGAAGAATTTTCCAAAAGCCACTTGCTAGAGAAGTCCCGCTGCCTTTTTTTCCCGATGTCTTTTTTTCCGGTGTCTGTTTCTACTAGCCATGGAGCCTTGCTCTTTCACGCGGTGCCATGCTAGCCTCGTGCCGCAAGGTCACTTTCACCCGTAGGATCTGCGTCTAGTAGTGAAAATCTCTCTCTCTCTCTCTCTCTCTCTCTCTCTCTCTCTCCGCCCAAATCATGATATCTACAAATATCTATGTGCTGGCATTGTTCATGCATGGCTTCCTTTGTCTCTCATATCTACGCAGTGCCATGCAACTGGTGTGCATGATATGTGTCGTCATCATGTGCATCACCAAGTCCATTCATAAGTTTTCTTAGATAGTTGTTACAATAGTCACAAATGTTGCAAGGATAAGGCTAGAGATGACTTGTCATAATGTCATGGTCTTCTCATCAACACAAGGTTATGCTCAGTCTATCAGTTTGATGCAAGGATAATGTGTTCGAAATGATTCCCCCGTATGCCATATTTGCTGGCATGCATGCTGATGTCATATATCTATATGTTTGACCAGACACAACCTGCCTTTCGGCGCAAAAAGAAATGAAAAATGTGGACAACTCTAATTTAGTCTATGTGAATGACATATATATAATATCTAACTATCTAAGAAGATTTGCCTGACCTTTACCCGCGCCGAACCCCCAAAACAATGAGCCGTTAGCCAGTTACGAAGGAAATAGGGGGCGGGTGCCAACTTTTTGCTTATTTTGGGCAGGCATCCATGGAAATTTTTTAGTCTTTAATTATTTCACAAATAGTAGATGGGGCTATTTCATAGTATCCGTTGCAGAATCACACAATCTCATATTTGGGCAAATAGGACCCACCTGTGTCACTGGGCAATTTTGTAATGGCTCCTATAAATTTATTCCTAGATAGATTATCCAGTATTGTCGAACATGTCTTTGAGCATGTATGTCAACACAATTTACTTTTCAGACCATGTAAGATGACATGTCATGCTCACTTCCTTTTAGACATACAAACTGCATGGTATGCTTTCCTGACCCAATCTCACAAAAAAAGACCAAGATAAGGGCCTATAAGTTTATTTATTAAACCAATCACTTTGAGACGGTGTGAATTGTAGGTGAAATTTCCAAACAAAATAAATATAGCAAAAAGATTAAACTAAAAGAGAGGTATTCATTCATTAATTGATAGGAGTACTATGATATTACATTTTGTAGATGAAGGACGCACCGAAACCATGTAGTTAAGGGAAGGAAAGTGAGAGAACACAGAACCAAGGATACACACATCAAGATAAGTCAAGAGATGGGTTATATGTGTCACGTTAATTTATTTGTCATGCTGGACAATGGATGTGTGAGGTTTGAGGGGTAATCTCAACTTAATTCTTTTCTATGTCTATAAATTAGGATTATAATACTGATTAAAGGTGTGAAATGATCTAGTATAGCAATCAATAAGAGTAAAACAACCCAAATAATAGTTGAGGGATTTATATGAACTTCGGTCATACTTGAGGGGTGTAAAGTGCACTATATTTGGATCTACTGTAAATTTCATATATTTTTCCCCTGAGCACCGTGCGGCTGAATCTGATCGATGGTCTTTATCATTGATTGCAGCAGTTGGTGGAATGGAGCAAGTGAAGAATCCAACCTTGCCTATCTTTGTAGTTGGCAAAGTGGCAATTTACACCCTGTTAGTGTTCCTTGGCACATTACTAAAAACGGAATGTCCCTATGTGCATCCGGAAGCACAGATCTGGAAAATTCCTTTTTCTTCACATCAAATCAAATACACACAGAGGTGGCGTGAAATGGTAATATATGTGATGAAACTGTAATTTGCAGTGGCATTCGTGAGACAAATTTTATTTCACATGTATCTGGGTAACAATCAACCAAATGTGCTCGAGATTGATGGAAAGATACCGTGTCCCCGTACATATACACTGGGTTAAAATTGGAGCATGGAACATAAACACGTGCAGATCATGGAATCTAAGAGAAAAAAAAATGGAACAAACTCAAATACTGTACAAAGATGATATTCTTGAACAAAGTTTCCTTGTCGTCCCTTTCATGTTTTCAGCTTGTACTACATGCTGGCCACGCCATAGAGAAAACAAAAGTTGTGTAATAAAAATAGATAGCAAGAAAGCATCCCAATTTCACGGTGTAAGATGCTTATCAACGTCCGAACATAGCAGTGTAAGTACCACACCGAGATGCCGCTTTGTCCTCTTGAGGACAAGGCATCGATGCGGTCGACGGCTAAAGCAAAGGGAGCACACCAGGATATATTCCACACATCTATGTTCTCTCCTGCAGAACACGAAGCTTGGGCACGACGATGACGATGGCAGCCTCCATCGTACTCGCACTACTCGTCGTTGTGCTCACGCCGATCGCCATATATCTGGTGGCAAGAACCAAGAAGCCAGCAGCGCCGGCAAACCTGCCCCCGGGCTCTCTGGGCCTGCCGGTGATCGGGCAGAGCCTGGGCATGCTCCGCGCGATGCGTAGCAACACCGGCGAGCAGTGGATAAAGCAGCGCATCGCCCGGTACGGCCCGGTGTCGAAGCTGTCCCTATTCGGCGCGCCGACGGTGTTCGTGACGGGCCCCGCGGCGAACAAGCTGGTGTTCTCCAGCGACGCGCTGGCGCCGAAGCAGCCCCGGTGCCTGCCGCTGATCCTGGGCCGGCGAAACATCCTGGAGCTCGTCGGCGACGACTACCGGCGCGTGCGCGGCGCCATGATGCAGTTCCTCAAGCCGGACTCGCTGCGGCGGTACGTGGGCGCCATCGACGCCGAGGTGGCGCGCCACCTGGACGCCGAGTGGGCCGGGCGGCGCCGCGTCACCGTGCTGCCGCTGATGAAGCTGCTCACGTTCGACATCATCGCGACGCTGCTGTTCGGGCTGGACCGCGGCGCGGTCAGGCGCGAGCTCGCCGACGCCTTCGCCGACATGCTCGAGGGGATGTGGTCCGTGCCGCTGGACCTGCCGTTCACGGCGTTTCGCAGGAGCCTCAGGGCCAGCAAGCGGGCAAGGAGGGTGCTCGAGGCCACGCTCAAGGAGAAAAGGGACAGGCTGGAGCGGGGCGAGTCGTCGCCCGCGGATGACCTCCTGAGCTGCCTCGCCAGCCTCCGCGACGAAGGGAGCGGTAGGCGGCTGCTGACGGACGAGGAGATCGTGGACAACGTTATGGTCGTGCTCGTCGCCGGCCACGACACGTCGTCCGTCCTGATGACCTTCATGGTGCGCCACCTCGCCGGCGACCCAGGCACCCTCGCCACCATGGTCCAAGGTAATAAGAACCCATTAACCACGTCATGCCACGATTTTCATGACGCGTCATGCAGTGACGGAGCTTGACCAATGTTCTAGGAGTAGGATTTACCTAACCAAGAGGAAAGATCCACCGGCCACCGGCCGGGACCAACTCTGTATTGCTACTGCAGCGCGCCGTGCCGCCGAGGCGCCGACGCTTCCGTCTCCGTGTGGAATGCGAGAGATCGAGCTTCTAGTACTAGGGTTCGTTCTTCGTTGACTTCGTTTGGTCCTCGTACAGTCATATGACCTGGCTAGCGTCCAGTATATTGGGCCATATGGGCTGCTTAAGAAGTAATAAATTTTTTTTAACAAAAAGCTGGGGGGGGCCACGGCCCAGGTTGGCCGCCAGCAAGCTCCGTCATTGGCTTCATGCTTGATGTCACTTATACATCTATCTTCGTCACAGAACACGACGAGATCGCCAAGAACAAGGCCGACGGCGAGGCGCTGACGTGGGAGGACCTGCACAACATGAGGTTCACGTGGCGCGTCGCCCTCGAGACGCTCCGGATGATCCCGCCCATCTTCGGAAGCTTCCGGCGAGCGCTGGAGGACATCGAGTTCGACGGCTACCTCATCCCCAAGGGATGGCAGGTGTTCTGGGCGTCCAGCGTGACGCACATGGACCCCGGCATCTTCCCGGACCCCGACAAGTTCGACCCGTCACGGTTCGAGACCCAGGCGCCGCCCTACTCGTTCGTCGCGTTCGGCGGCGGGCAGAGGCTGTGCGCCGGGATCGAGTTCGCGCGGGTGGAGACGCTGGTCACCATGCACCACCTGGTCAGGCGCTTCAGGTGGCGCCTCTGCTCCAAGGCCAACACCTTCGTCAGAGACCCAATGCCGTCGCCCTTGCATGGGCTCCCCATCGAGCTCCAGCACAAAGACCAGCACGTTCTGACGTGACATATGTACCTTATTACGAAACTCACGCCCTTTTTGGAACAGTAAACTTATGGCCAACACGGGCCGTGTTACAATCTTGGATACGGTGTACAATCCACACCCTCCAGCTTTCAAGCAAAGATCCACAGCAAGACAGCAAGAGCTGATATAAGGTGGAATACAAATACAATGCACCTACTTACAATCACATCCGTGCTTTGCATAGAATAGAAACGTCTATTGGGACACGGTATGTTTCAACCACGAAACATTGTATAATCTTCCACTGTGTTGCTAACGCACAATTGTAATACCACACGGGCCACCTCGAAAGGGCAAGGTTTTACAATATATAATCTAATAATCAAACTAAAGACCTTCAACCTGGTGAGGCAATATGAACATAGTACTTCCCCCACACACCAATCCATTCAGACACAGTGCCATTTCCATTCTTCCCAATCTAACACTTGTAATCCTAATAGCACCAAACAAGACAAGAAAAGGGGGTAACCAACAAATGAAATTAACTCAGATGTCAAACAATCGATTTGGCCTAATTGATAAGTTGCTGCATGTTGATTCTCCATGACGAAGCCAGCTGCTTCATTATCTGAACAGGCGTTGCTCCATCCCAATCATCGGGGAGCTCGATGGCAGTAGCCTCATGAAGTCCCAGCAAAAGGTCCTGCTTCGCATCTAGAGGGATCCCAAGGTAATCAGATCCATTTTCCATTACAAGATCTGTCAACTGCACCAACCAACGTTTAGATACATTAGGACTATGGTAAACAAAGGTGCACACAAGAACAATCCAAAAATTAAGGCCCATTTATTCAATAAAGAAAGCATTAAACATGTGTCACATGATTCGCTACCAAAAATCCTTCAACTTTCTTATAGCTAAAAAATGAGCCTAAACATGTCCTGAAGAAAGAATCAGAGGGAGTAGCTATTAAAAAAACAATCACTCAAAAGACAAATTAAATCACTTTAGTCTTTAGATGACATTGATTGACTCTCATTCTCCCCAAAGATATATGCCATGCTTTTGAACTTGAAAATTTCAGATTATTTGCAACATGTTAATCAAACTTGCAAAACAGGTTAACTGCTTCGTTGAAGACATTAAAACAAAGCATAGAAAATACCTACAACTAGTATTCATATTAATCAGATTTTTGAAACTAAAAAATGTTGTGCTTTGGGACTCTAATTTCCCACCTAACTTCTGGCCACTATCATCTGCAAAATCAAAAACTATCTGCATCACTCATTATATGTTTTGGTATTCAACTATTCATGTTGATCAGATTTGGGAATTCAGA
This sequence comes from Eleusine indica, assembly GCA_030378355.1. Lineage (NCBI taxonomy): Eukaryota > Viridiplantae > Streptophyta > Magnoliopsida > Poales > Poaceae > Eleusine > Eleusine indica. The sequence goes on from CM059500.1 coordinate 37,927,616, forward strand.
AAACATTTGATGCCTTGGGTCTCTAACTCGAACTTCAGGCCACAATTATCTGCTAAATCCTAAAATATTGCACGGCTAATTATATGTTTCACCACAGAAGTATACCATGGGTGAATAGACGGACAATGGGGCTAAAGTTACAGAATACTAAAAGTACTCGAGTAGTGAAACATGCAGTAACTTGCCTAAACATGAGATGTATCAATAATTGGCTCAACACTATGAGACCAAAAAACTCTAAAACTGACATTTCCCTGAATAGTTATCAACCTGAACATGTCTCAATCTCTTCAGACTAAAAAAATATTAATGTGACAATATACCTGCTGGAGCCAGCTCAAAGCTATATCATAGAAGCTTTCTTCCACCAAAAATTGTCCAACGGCATTTAATACTTCGTTCGCAACTTCATTCGAAAGTTGATCAACAACTGGTCCAGTTTGCTCCATTAACTTTACAAGCAGTTCGGCATCTTCAGTTGAAAGAAGCTCAGCATAGGCAGTATCCATATCACCTACATGAACCGCATCCATTGCGCGACTCCAGGACTCCCACAGTGGGCCTCTTTCATCTCCTTGATTGTCACCATTTAAACCTTCTCCATCCAGCTCACGGATGGCAACTCTTGCAGCAGCCCTAGAACTTCCATTGTCCTCCCCAGCCACTCTAATAGCTTCCAGTGTTGCTTCATCTTTTGAGGCTCGCCATGCACTTCGAGCAGAAGGACCCTCACCGAACCTGAAGGGCCCGGATCCTTTATCCCAACCTCTCCTAGGGCCAGCTTGATCATTACCTCGTTCATTTCTGGGCATCCTACTGTCCGATGAAACAGAATCTAATCCTCTCCTTATATTCATATTGCTTCTTGACCCAGAATATGCATATGAATCCCATGGTTCAGAATCTGGTCTCCAAGATGAGCTTCTTAAACCAGAAGCCATATTGTCTGTAGAAAAATATCTTTCTGCAAATCCCATCCGCCCATCACCACTCCTACCAAATTTTGAGTTAGGATATTCATGAGATCCATTGTATTTCATTGATGATCTGCCAGGAGATGAATCAAATCCCACCGCTGAACCACCACCTCTCCTGCCTGATGATAGTGATATATCCCTAGCCATCTCTTCAACAACTCTTTCAAGACCACGCACTCTATTCTCTAAAGTAATCATGCTGTCATGAGATCCTCCCATAAAATCCTAAAGTTTGTAAAAACAAACAATAATTAATTTTATCCACTTAGCCAATTTAGTATAATAAATAACAACTTGTATTCTATCCTCTAAGGAAGAAGACATCTCAGCAGTATGTGGTCGCGTTTTCACCTACAGCATGTTCATTGTCTTAATCCTATCAATCGGAGTCATGATAGCTCCTGTTTCATCTAGAATATGCAAATTTCTAGACAGCATGTTCAACACTTATTGCTATATATACACACATTTGACCTCATTAAGCGAGTCTCAAGTGAACTAGACTAAGCCAAGTTCAAACTCAATAAAGACTACAGAAAAAATATAGGCTTGAGCTCGTCCCAATGTGCTTTATGTGATATACTGATATCTCTAATTGGATGGATGCAAATGAAAGTTTGTTGTCAAAAAAGGCTAGTACTAAGTACTAATACATTAACAATGTGATAACAGAGCCACGCTTTCACCAACAGGGGTCATGAGCTGTGAAATTATTGCAGGTAGAATAAGTGTTATTGGCTTAAAGCTTTTAATAATATAATGTCTTATCATCAATCAAGAAACCAAGTATGATATTCATTTCTAAATTCTTTTTTCCTTAGCAGCAAAGTAACAAATCAAACTTAAAAAGTCTATATAGCAATAAATATACACTAACCTGCAGCATGTTCATCAAACCAGTTTGTTGTCTCTCCAAGTGTGCCAACTGTCTCTGTATTGCTAGCCAGTTTGCTTTATTATTTATGGAAGGGCCTTCTCCAGGACTGTTCATTGTTGCAGCAGCAGAATCTTTTGCACTGTCTTCGCTCCTATCTTCAACATCTAATGTCCTACCTTTTGTATCCCTATTCCTGCTTCCTCGTTGGCCAGCCCATTTGTCTCGAGTATTCTGAAAATTGGAGCTCGTGCGCATCTGAGTCAGATTAGCATCATCTGCTGATCCATTGCTGTTAGCTGGACCAACAGGATCACCATCTTCTTCTGATTCATCTTTGTTTCGTAAATGCGACCTTAGAGTCCTTCGAGGAAATACCACCTCAACAGGCAAGTCATCACCACTTCTTGTCTCAAGCTTTTGAAAAAACTCAGGGTTCAATCCCCTGTCAGTAAATGTTGATCTTTTCTTTAAGAGAACAGCTGCTTTTTCCGCTATGCTACTGCCCACAGCTTTCTCATTGCAAGTAGGAGAGTCTGGTGAAGAATCACTGAAATGTTCTACTTTTCCACTGTTTTGCATTGACCTTTTCGAGTCCATTTTCCCTTCACCGTCAGCTGCCTCCTTATTTTTACCGTCTGTTGCACGTAGTTGAAAACACATAAGTATGATGTAAACACTAAAACTCGAAATAATACTGAAAAGTTGATAAAGAAAAGCACAGATTTGTACCAGTTACATCTTCCCCTGATAACTTTTTCCATAATTGTACTGCATCAATCATGCTGTCCCTGACAGGCCTTACCTGGGAAATATTGACAGAAATGACTTATCACAATAACATGCATGTAAAATTGTGGTTATCTGTAAAGGATCCATGAGTAGTAATGAATCCTTATGTTTAGATTTGAATTTGGTACCTTATCAAAACGGCAAGCCTCCAGAGCAGCAATTGTTGGAGCTGTTCCATCACCAATCAAGTGGCCTGAATGAGTGGCTAGGACACATAATGTGTCAGCAGCAGCTTTTCTCGTAGCCCAATCACTGTTCTCAAGGCAGTCACGAATACTTTGTAATGTCTGCTGCATATTCTGAGGATTGATTGCTCCAACCTGAAAGGACACATATCATTCAGACAAGGAGAACCACAAGATCTGCATGAATAATTCGTATAGAATCATTTAAATATGAAATATGCAAAACATATAAAATAAATACTTGCATCAGTGGAGATTTTCATGTATGGTCATCCCTTGAATGCCTTTTATCTAAAATGCATGACCATCTAAAACTCCTAAGCTGTTTGGCAACAAAGTCCCATGAATAGAACCAGAAAAAATAAATACATGAGTTTGGATGTTATATTCATGTTATTGTAATATAGGTCAATCACATACAGTAACAAATAACAAACTAAACATGTGCAATCCAACCTAGTAAGCTACAACATGCTTCCATAACTCAGAAATCCAAACTTTTAAAAAGGACAAACCTGTAATTCATTTAAATGCATACTAAGTCAGGCCATAACAACTATATGAAATTAAACTAGCATGACTCAAACAGCCAACATGTAACATAATCGGGAAAAAAAAAACTGTCTTCAACCCTCTAAATCTCAGATGATACAGAAACATTTTAGCAAACAATCTAATGAAATCACATTCACTCCGTCAGAAGGAATCACACTGCAACCCCATTCATTCCATAAACGATGATCCAGAAAACACTTTGACAAGCAGTTCAGAACAAATTAGTGTCCCATGCCTGAGCTTCAGTGAGGTACACATGTGACACAGCCACAAGCCCGCGACCAAAATCAACTGCTATAAAGAAAAATTACGGCTACAGGCTATAGTACTCCCAAGAAGCAGTGATTCCACTGGAAGCCTTGTCTAGAGTCTACAATATGATTCACAGTCCCACATTCTCAATCTAATTCACTGAGTATGAGCCACAACCAAGACAGCTATGTGATGAAACTAATCACAACAAACAATACTTATATCAAAATAAGCCATGCAACAGTCTATGATTTGATTCATGTTTAAAACTGAAAAATTGCTAAAACACCGACAGCTAGCAATCCTTTCTATGACCTGGTATTCCTGTGTCAATTTATTGAACAAGTAGTTTGCACAGCAAATAATAGAGTGCTAGCAGCTAGCACCAACCTGTGATAAGCTCCCAATGACGCCGAGCAATGCACCCTTCGCCTGCACACCTTGCCCGCCAAGCAATTTGCAAACCCTCGGACCAAGCTTCCAAAACATCCCCATCGCACCAGGTCCAGGCCCCGCGCCCTCCACCGTCTTAGCCAAGCACGCCGCCGCCCCGGCCTGCACCGCCTTGCTCTGCTCCCCCATCACCTCGAACAGAGGCTTCACGAACTGTGTCACGGTCGAATTCCCCGCCTCAGCATGGCCAGAGGCGGCCAGCGGCCGGAGATACACTGCTGCGAGCTGGCCCGCGGTGTCGCGGCAGGCGTCGCGCACGGAGGTGTCAGATGCCGGGTCCTTGAGCCGCTTCGCGAGGTGGGCGAGCACCTTGTGGAGGTGCGGGGCCGCGGCCTCCGGGTGCGCGGCGCAGAGGGTTGCGAGGAGGCGCAGCGACTCGCGCCTGGCCGGGGAAGCGAGGCCCGGCGAGTCGGAGGCCAGCGCGTTGAGCAGCATAGGCACGGCCTCCGGCGACGGCGGCGCTCGGATGATGCGGTCGAGGTCCTCGATGGCGATGTGGTGGGTGTCGCGGTCGGAGAGCTTGGCGAGAGAGGCAAGCACGCGCGACTTGAGCTCCGCCATCGCCGCGTTCTTCGACGGCGTAGCACCGATGGCAGAGGGCGGCGCGCCCCCGCCGGCGGCCGCAGCGGCCCCGTTGTTCGACGCCGGCGTCGGCGGCTGCGCGGTGGTGGGCGACCTTGGGTTCACCTTGGGCCCGGATTTGGAGACCGCCGTCGCCATTGCGGCGGATCCCAGTGGGAATCTGGAGAATGCGGCAGGGTTTGGGAGCGGGGGAAATGGCGGAGGTCAGATTTGAATTGGTGGGTGCGGGGTTCGGGCTCCGATTTGGGGCATTTGGTGGCGGATTTGATGGGATTTCGGGATGCTTTTGGATGGATTGATGGGTTCAGATTTTTGGTTTCTGGGTTTGATTTGGGAATGGCGTGATGAGATCTCACCTTGGAAGCGCAGATGGGAGGGAGGTGATGAGTGGGCGAAGGGGTTCAAGATTCTCTGAGAACGATGACGGAGGTGACGGCAGAGCGAGAGGACTGAGTGAGGGCCCACTAAGGGAGAGAGAGAGAGAGAGAGAGAGAGAATACAAGCTCTCAGGTATTTTTTGCTGTTGAATACCTGATTTTGGAAATTCAATATAAAAAAAACTAGTAGCCACGTAAACATAATGGTAAAATGCTTTATTTTGGATACATGATTGTGGATACAGTATTGTTTTGATTTTGATCTCAATGCTCGTGTTCATGTCATGCTAAGATATTTTTAGTTTGATATTATATACTGTATATATTTCATATCCCTATTCAGTTTTTTTTAGACAAAGGGACTTTCATTAATCAGACAAAGCTGAATTACAATCTTTAATGACCCGGCTCTCAAGAACTACCGGGGGATTACTTAAGTAGCAGGCACACATGTAAATAGACGAGTTTCTTGTGAGGTGAATTATATAGCAAACAGTGCCCGCTAGCATGTGGGCCAGCCATGTTAGTTGGTCAACTTAACCGACAATGCATATTGTAATGAACGTGAGATCATCATTTATTATTCGTTAAAATAGGATTATATCAAAGATTACAGTTTTCAGTGATTTAATCTCTTAGTATTCTATAACAGCTCTACTAACAAACAAATTGAAAAAATGCAGGTGGCAGATTATATTTGATGATCGTTCATCAGATAAACATTCAAATAGTACATAGTTTTCTATGTCGTCAAAATCGTCGGTGGTAGGTGGTAGAGGGTACCGGTCAGTTCAGTCCCCTGTCATTGTCGATCTTTCATTCTTCTTTTTATTTCGAGACGAGCCAAATTTTGCATGCTGCCGAAGGACTATTTCGACCTGTTTCAAACACCACTTCAAACTAGCCAAACATCGATGTTACAAGGTGATAAATTTCTCTCTCATTTTTGTTTTTTGGACGATGGAAGGTGATGAGCTTGTTTTCATGCAGGGTAAGACTTGTCATCAGAACATTGTCGATAAACAAAGGATGGAAAGATGCAATCAGTTTAGGGAGGTGAAATAGTTGGATCCATTCAGCTTTCAGTTGACGGTTGGTGAGTTAGGTACCTGATGAAGCTGATGACGCCGCCAGTGTGGGAGGTTTGCCGCACGCATCAACAGCAGTGCGGCTCGCAAGTTGCAACGCTCTTGCTTGTTGCATGCAGGCGTACGAAATATAATGCCACGGTGTGGTTGGCACGTCCATTTTGAGCCTGCGAATACACGGTGACCACAGAGGGTCCACGTCCTTCAGATTGTATGCTACAGAATAATTAGGAAATTATAAGAAACAGCCAACTGTTTCGGTTGAGTTATGGCTAAACTTGTGACATCCCCTCCGGAATAATCAGGATCGAGTACAGGGGAACACTCGACGAAACGAGTTTCAACAGCACATACATTCACACAAGCCCGAATACATTATATCATGGTATAATACAATCAGGTTTTTGTAAATAAACAAAAGTTTTGTAGCGAAAAAAAAAATATTTATTACATCAAGAGTTTTAAAACTCAACAGAAGTTGGATTACTGTTCAAAACTTTGCAGTTGGATTACTGAGGTGAACTTTGACTCGGTGTCGGAGGCTGGAAAAACCTGGAGCAGAGAACCGTCCATGGTCAAAAATGATCGGAACAGGTTCCGGTCGAGGCGTGACCAAGTTAGAAATCCTCCATTGCAAGGAATTGGGCTAGGATTGAAATTAGAAATCGAATTTGGAGAAGAACCGGGGATGGGTCACCGGTGCTCACTGAGAAAATTGACGCCTCCAACTCGCGGTCTACAACGGGAGGTGGTGCTGGGCGGCCATGGTGGGGTGCTAGGGGTGTTGCGCGGCGAGGGGCGGAGTTGGCTAGGAAAGCGGTGACGGTGGGTGGAGCTCGAGCTTTGAGCTCGCTCGGCGGAGGCGGAGGAAAAACAGAGAGACGAGAGAGAGAGGTGAGAACATGAGAGAGAGGAGAGAAAAGCCGTGGTAAATCCCTTCCCCGGGTAAAAGCGGCGGTGGCGGGACCCGGACGTAGGGCTGCGTGGCGCCTCCGGCGCTTGCACGCGCGCCAGCGCTGCCCCGGCGCGGGCGGCAAGCGGTGCTGAGAGCCAGAGGCTGACGGGTGGGGCCGGCGGGTCCCACCAACAGTAAAGGTAAATAATTTTTTTTTAAACAGGGATGCCACAGTTCTCCCCCCTTACAGGAATCTAGTCCCGAGATGCAGAAACGTACCGTATTAGGTAGTCGTGGTTTGGAGAAATACTGGATAATTTGCTTTGAGAAATTCCTCTTGCTCCCATGTAGCTTCTTCCTTAGAGTGATTACTTCATTGGATCTTGTAAAACTTGGTAGTTCTGTGCCTTGTCATCCGATCCTTTGTATCAATGACTCTGATTGGATACTCGTCATAGGTTAAATCTGGCTGTAGTTGTTCCACTTCTTTAATAACAACATCTGCTGGTGCCTTCAGACACTTTTTTAGTTGAGAAACATGAAAGACGTTGTGGATTCCGGAAAGATGTGTAGGCAATTCCAACCGATAAGCTACGGGTTCACATTATTCTTGAATAACAAAAGGTCCGATATATCGTGATGTCAATTTTCCTTTAATTCCAAAACGCTGAACACCTTTTATGGGAGATATTCGTAAATATAACTGATCTCCAACGTTGAATATTAACTTCCTTCGCCTTTTATTTGTATAGTTGAGTTGTCGAGATTTAGCTCGCTTCAAATTTTGTTGGATCATGCCCTTGTTCTTCAGCTTCTTGTACTATATCGGGACCAAAGATTATTCTCTCACCACTTTCAGACCAATTTAGTGGGGTGCGACAGCTTCGTCCGTATAAGGCTTGAAATGGTGACATCCTAACACTCTCTTGATACCTGTTGTTGTAAGAGAATTCTGCCAAGGGTAAACATTTCTCCCAATCTTTGCTGTATGTCAATACACAGGCTCGGAGCATATCCTTCAGATACTGACTGATTCATTCTGTTTTCCCATCTGTCTGTGGATGGTAAGCTGAACTCCGAATCAATTGTGTTCCAAGAGACTTATGTATGTGCTCCCAAAATCTGGAAATAAACTGAGCTCCTCTATCCGAGATTATAGTCTTTGGTATTCCATGTAAGCAAAGAATTCGAGATATGTAAAGCTCGGCATATTTCTCCATAGTATACCGAGTATGTACTAGAATGAAATGAGCAGACTTGGTTAATCTGTCAATAATGACCCAAATAGAGTTGTGCTTCTGTGGACTTAATGGTAAGTCAACAATAAAGTCCATACTAATGTCCTCCCATTTCCATGCAGGAATGCTTAAAGGTTGAAGGGGTCCTGCTTGTTTCAAATGGTCAGCCTTTACCCGTCGACATGTATCGCATTCATTGACGTACTTTGCTATTTCTCGTTTCATCCTTGTCCACCAAAATCTTTGTTCAGATCTTGATACATTTTATTTGTTCCGGAATGAATAGAATATTTGGAAGTATGAGCTTCATCCAAAATTTCCTTACGAAGATTGGAGTTCTTGGGAACTACGATTCTATTCTTGAACCAAACAATACCTTCATCATCTTCTCGGAAGCATGTTATATTTCTAGTCTTTATTCGCCTCCTTATATGTTATATACCCATATCCTTCTTTTGGGCTATTATAATATCTTCTCGAATTATGGGAACAAGTGCCAAGTTGGTTAGCATCCCATATGGAAGAATATGAAGATCAGGTTCACTCACCCCTTTCTTCAGTTCCTTGGTCAATATCTGAGTGGTGAGATTATTGCAATGCGCTTTCCGGCTTAAAGCATCTGCCATAACATTTGCTTTACCTAGATGATAATGAATCTCGATTTCATAATCTTTGATTAGCTCCAACCATCTTCTTTGGTGCATATTTAGATCTGCCTGGGTAAATATATATTTGAGACTCTTATGGTCGGTATAGAGGTGTACTAAATTTCCCAAAAGGTAGTGTCACCAAATCTTTAAGGCTAGAACTACTGATGCCAATTCCAAATCATGGGTTGGATAGTGTTCCTCATGTTTCCTAAGTTGTCGGGATGCATATGCAATTACTCGTCCTTCTTGCATAAGAACGCAACCAAGCCTTGTACCCGAGGCATCACAGTAAACATCAAATGGCTTTGTCAAATCTGGTTGAGCTAACACTGGTGCAAAGGTTAGTAATCTCTTTAGAGTTTGAAAAGCTTCATCACATTCTTTGTCCCATTCATATTTTTTATCCCTCTCCAATAGCCTTGTCATTGGCTTAGCAATCTTTGAGAAATTGGGAATAAACCTTCTATAGTAGCCTGCCAATCCTAAAAAGCTCCGGATTTGAGTGACTGACATTGGTGGTTCCCAATTCAATACTTTCTGAACATTATTTGGATCGACCGCTACACCTTTAGCTGAAATCACATGACCTAAGAATGGTATCTTCTTTAACCAAAATTCACACTTGCTGAACTTGGCATACAATTGGTGATCTCTTAGGCGTTGCAAAACAATCTGCAAATGTTGAGCATGCTCCTCTTCTGACTTGGAGTAAATCAGAATATCATCTATGAAAACTACTACAAACTTATCCAATTCCGACATGAATATTGAGTTCATCAGGTACATGAAATGTGTCGGTGCATTGGTCAGACCAAAAGACATTACCAGATATTCATAGAGTCCATACCTGGTAGAGAAAGCTGTTTTAGGTATGTCTTCAGCTCTAATTCGAATCTGGTGGTATCCCGAATGATGATCTATTTTGGAGAATTCCTTGGCCCCCATCAACTGATCAAATAGGATATCAATCCGAGGTAGTGGATACTTATTCTTGATAGTAACCGTATTTAAAGGTCGATAATCCACACATAACCTCAATGTTTGATCTTTCTTCTTGACAAACAAGGCTAGACAACCCCAAGGTGATGAACTTGGACGTATATATCCCTTATCCAACAACTCCTATAATTGTACCTTCAGCTCGGCAAGTTCATTGGGAAGCATCTGATAAGATCTTCGAGATATAGGTGCTGTCCCAGGTTGGAGTTCTATCTTGAATTCTATATCCCGTTCAGGAGGTAATCCTGGTAAATCTTCGGGAAAAACATCCAGATATTCCGAAACTATTGGTATCTCTTCCAATCTTTTTCCAATGACTTTATTAACCATTGGCAAGAGGGTTTGCGAGATGGTTAAAGTCAAGCAATCTTGACCATGATCAGGAGAATCCAGATATACGGCTCGAGAAGCTATATCTAGGACCGCTCTATGAAAATTCATCCATTGCATTCCAAGAATTGCATCTAACCCTTGCCCTTCCAAAATAATCAAAGATGTAGGATAAACTCTGCTACCCAATTTTAGGGGCATGTTTGCCGCAATTTGATTGGCAAGTATTTGACCCCCAGGTGTAGAAATAAGATGTGGACATGATAGTTCAGATGGCATGATATGATGTTGTTGAACATATGCTTTGCTGATAAAATTATGAGTAGCTCCGGAATCAAATAATACCATAGCGGGATGATAGGTAATAGAAAACATACCCGCGAGAACTTGTCCTCCTTCTGGTATCTCCTCAATTGTGGTGAAATTCGCACATCCTATTTTCACCGGAGGGTTCTTGAGCCGATTCCTCTGCTGACTTGGTCCTGGTCCTTGCGAACGTGGCGCATTAGATGTCTATGGTGGATACGGACAACTTCGAGCGAAATGTCCGGGACGACCACAATTATAACAAGGCAGAGTATTCGGCGGTGGTACCGAATAGGATTGTTGAGGTTGTTGCACATTCTGCTGCTGATATGATGGACAAAACTGATATTGTTGTGGCGGCTGTTGACGTCCCCGATAAATGTTTGGGCGAGAAGGAGTGGCACGGTAACGCTGACCTGTTGGTGATGTGTACACCAATTTGTACTTGGATGGTCCTCTGCTTTCCTGTCCCATCGAAGTTCTTTTCTTGTCTTTAGCAGCCTTATGGATACGGAGAGAGTCTTCAAGAATAATAGCATCACTAACAAACTCACTGAAACTAGCAGTCCGATTCAAAACGATACGAGACTGCAGTTTAGTAGTTAAGCCTCCCTTGAATCAGGCTTTCTTCTTGTTCTCTATGTCCTCATATTCTGGGGCATACTTTGCTAGACGGTTGAATATTTTAGAATAAGCATGCACTGTCATATCACCTTGCTTTAATGCCAGAAACTCATTCCGCTTCTGATCAACAAGGCCTTCTGGGATGTGATGCTCTCAAAATGCCTTAATAAATTCTGCCCAAGTAAATTGATGATCAGGCGGGTGCATTGCCTTGTGATTTACCCACCAAGCTCCAGCAATTCCTTGTAATTGCTGAGTAGCAAACAAAGTTTTCTGAGTATCCATGCAGGGTATTAACTCCAGCTTGGACTCAATAGTACGTAGCCAATGATCCGCTTCCAAAGGTTCCCCTGTATCTGAGAAAGTAGGCGGACAGGTGGCTATAAAGTCCGGGTAAGTTGCTTGATTAGCTGAAGCATGGTGACCTGGACGATGCTCTGGTGGTGTTGTATTGTGAACCAATTGTCGAAGTAAGTATTCTTGTGCCACACCAGAATTTAGTATGGCTGCAATGGCTTGTGCCAAGGTGGGTGGAGGTGGTGGCACTTCTGCCCCTCCAGCTGAGAATTCTCCGCGCCATTTCCATTTCCTGTTTCAGCCATTCTGTCCAAGGAAAATCTTTTCATTAGCATCTCAATACTTATGTGTAATACAGGAATAATTGATGACAACATCTTCATGGCACAGCTTCATATAAAATAACAACTTATTCTAGCATCTTAATATCTGACATAAAGCAGGTGTCAACACACATAGTTCACATCAATTTTATTCATCTTGCCAACTCATAGCTACTGCACATCTACTTCAACCCCTTTTTATTCTAAAGTACACGTCGCGACACGACATTGCTCACTGTTCTACGTGAAACATGGAAGTTACTTCCTGATCCCTAGAATCCTCCACTTATGAACTCTCATCCTGGGGTGGCGGAATTTCCGTTGATTCTATTACCGATTCCATATCCATTATTTCCTCCAGTTCTTCTTCCGCTTCCTCATCTTGGTGCTGCTCAAATTCCTGGTTCACTATATTATTATGCATCTGAATTAGATCTTCTTCTAACTGTTGGATTGTAAGATTAGCCGTTGCAAGCTGCTGATCCATGTTCACAAGTTGCTCTTCCTTGTCATTTATTTGACTTTCTTGAATGACCAACATCTCATCCTTTTCCTGTAGTCGGCTTTCCAATTCTGCTATACGAGCGTCCTTCTCTTGACACAAATGGCATTGCTGCCCTTCTGCATCACCGATGCCATTACCACCACTGGCCATCTCTGCGGAGCAACAAAATTGACATACATCAAAATCAGCTTGTATTTTACTCTGAAACATACTCAACTGGAACAGTTTACTAAAAACATCCACTTTTATTTATTAGTAACATGTTACATCAGTTCTTACTGCTACTAGTACAAACTGCTATAGTCGGGGGGGGGGGGGGGTTAGGTCTACTATCGACCCACTATACAATCTGACCCATGTCAGCAAAAATATGGCGACTATCGCCGTCCTACCCAAACACTCATATCTCCAGTCTACTACCCGGTGGCTATACAATTGACATCCTGTCAGCAAATATGGGGCTATCCTCCTACTCCTATCATCCTATCTCTACTCTCGCACCCTCTACTGTGGTGGTGCGTGACTGTCCGCGTCTAAGGCAACTGCGTCCTCGGACTCAGCAGGGGGTCCCTGAGAGTCTAAGCCAGACACAGGAACTGCCTGTCCGTCCTACTGCTGTGGTGGTAGCTGCTGCTCCAACTGTGCAATCTACACGTGAAGATCCTGGTGGTGATCCTCAAGTACCTGTTGTGCCTCCACAACGTTTTGAAGTTGTAACTGGAGCTGGTCCCTCTGATCGGCAAAATCGAGCATAAGCTCGATTGCCTAGTTACGCTGCTACGTAACCCCCGTGAGCTGACCCTCTACATCTGTAACCCTCTGTCGGGTCTCGTCAAGCTCTCCAGTAAGTCCTGCCATCTGCTCCTCCAAATCCACTGCTCGCTGGTGAAAACCGTCTCGGTCCTCTGTAACCTCCATAACCTGTCCCTCAAGCTCCGTAATCCGTGCGCTCGACTCCGTGATCCGTGCGTGTGACTCTCGGATCCGATGACTGTCTGCCTCGAACCACTCTCGAAAAACAACCTGCTGGCGGTTCCTCTGCTGAGTGACCTCAGCTAACTACGTCTCCACGTCGTGAAGCTAACGCTCTAAAGCTGTCGTACGAGCCCCCTGCACGTCACGCTCACGAACGCGTCTGTGTCTCCGTGGCATCTGCAGGAAAAAGGTTTAACAGGTTAAACACTTCTTCCCACAGTAAAACAAAGTAAACAAAAACAACGAGAGGAAAAACTGGCAGTGCAAGAAAAATCTTAACCCTCAAAACCCCAAAATTTTTTAATTATATTAAATGACATGATGCAAGCAATATGCAGCTCAAGCTTAAAGAGTTAGTAGTTAGAAACATGCTCTAAAACGAATAGCAACATCTACTCGTGTCTGCTAGCGTCTTTCTAACTTGTCGTTCTCACTCGTGGAGTCCTAAGAAAATTTTTGCAAATTGAGTTTTTTTTTTTTGAAAACGGACTTGAGTATGTTATGTCATTGGTCCTGTATTGCTCTGATACCAGCTGTGACATCCCCTCCGGGATAACAAGGATCGAGTACAGGAGAACACTCGACGAAGCGAGTTTCAACAGCACATACATTCACACAAGCCTGAATATATTACATCATAGTATAATACAACCAAGTTTTCATAAACAAACAAAAATTTTGCAACGGAAAAAAACATTTATTACATCAAGAGTTTTAAAACTCAATAGAAGTTGGATCACTGTTCAGAACTTTGTTCCAAACGCGTTCAACTAACTCACTCTCGAAGGCATGCCTAACTTTCTACTCTTCCGAGGATGGGATGCATTCCCACTGAATGGAACCTCCCTCCGGTAGTTGCCCTTCATCTGGCATGCCTTCAGACCATCCATAAGAGCATGGCTCACCACCTAAAAATAAAATAATACGAACAAAATCCTGAGTATCTAATATACTCCGCAAGACTGACTCGTCAACGTGGCTCGCTAAGGCCTACACCTAGAATGCTTAGGTCTTTGGCTGGTGTGTTGACTCACACTTGCGAAAACCAACATTTAATAGTGGATATCTATTTTCAAATTTTAGTTCAAAATTATGTTAATTAATATTAAGGTTTGCATCCTACAACTACTGCAATCAAATTTATCAAGCAAAACTAAATTATTTGGAATAATCTTTCTCTTCTCATTACTCTCGATTATCTGCGTTGTGACGAGCGATCAAGCAATACTCATTGTTGTGAGCGACAGCGATTCGAACCAATTTCAACCAGTTGGGTAAAACCCGACTACACGACACATACACACCGCATTGGTCGTATATGATAATTTTTCCCACTAACCCCAATCAAAGGTCGATCCGTTTCTAACTTCCCCGGGAATATCGAGACCCCATTATATACTCATCCCTGACGTTATCCATGGGCGATCACCATTTCCCTCCCGTGAGACTTCAATCTCACTAACAGCCAGAAAAAGAAAGTTGGCTATATTCTACCACTGAGTTAGTTAGGATACATCAGCTTACCGGGTCCCATATACCAGCATGTAGATGGTACTGTTCAATACGATGATGCAGGCGTGGGGTCGGTCTCGACAATCACCACTTCTGATCCACTGTCAGTAAGTGGCTCGATGATTTCGGGCCCTATGCGATTCGTTGATACGTCGCAAGCTAGTATTAGCAATGCATGAAATACGAAATGCAATGCTTGAAATGATGGTTTGATAAAATAATAGACAAGAACTTAATTACTCTTGTCTGAAGTATTTCCTTCTAAAAAAGAGTAATTAAGCCTATAAATAAAAGGGTTTAACATGCTTTAATTCAAATTAATGACCCTTAATTACCCTATTTAAATATAAAATAAAATTATTAACA
The DNA here is from genome assembly GCA_030378355.1 of Eleusine indica. NCBI lineage: Eukaryota > Viridiplantae > Streptophyta > Magnoliopsida > Poales > Poaceae > Eleusine > Eleusine indica. The sequence continues at coordinate 37,942,771 of CM059500.1, forward strand.
GAATAAATATTATCTTAGAAAATAAATTAATTAACAATTAAAGATATTTTATAAACTTAATTAAATGCTTGAAAATCATATAAAATAAATATTAAATTTTATTTCATAAAGTTGTAGAGAATAATATTTGGAATCTAACAAAATTAATCTCATAATTTTTGGAGATATAAAACTATAGTTTTGACTTCTCAAAGTTTTGGAATTAATTTTAACTTAAAAATCCGGATTTAGCAATGATCAGTATCATTTTGGTCTTATGGGCCAGGGAGCGGCCCAGCCACACAGCAACCCAGCCTCTCGGCGACCAGCCGGGCAGGGCACGGCCCAGCTCCAGAGAGCATCCCGAGCTCGCGCGCTCGCGAGGCTCTCTACCACCGGAGCTTGAGCTCGTTCCCGAGCTCGGCTCGGCCAGCAGGCGAGCAGGCATGCTTGGCGCGACACAAGGAGCGGAAGAGGTTGGTTGGTGATGGTTGTGCTCCCCGGAGCAGAGGCGACGGCGGACGGCGACAGAGGTGAACTTTGACTCGGTGTGTGCGACCGGAAAAACCTGGAGCAGAGAACCGTCCATGGTAAAAAACGATCGGAACAGGTTCCGATCGAGGCGTGATCAAGTTAGAAATCCTCCATTGCAAGAAATTGGGCTAGGATTGAAATTAGAAATCGAATCTGGAGAAGAACCGGGGAGGGGTCATCGGTGCTCACCGAGAAAATTGACGGCTCCAACTCGCGGTCTACAACGGGAGGTGGTGCTGGGCAGCCATGGTGGGGTGTTGGGGGTGTTGCGCAGCGAGGTGCGGAGTTGGCCGGGAAAGCGGCAACGGTGGGCAGAGCTCGAGCTTTGAGCTCGCTCGGCGGAGGCGGAGGAAAAACAGAGAGACGAGAGAGAGGTGAGAAAATGAGAGAGAGGAGAGAAAAGCCGGGGTAAATCCCTTCCCCGGGTGAAAGCGGCGGTGGCGGGACCCGGATGTAGGGCTGCGTGGCGCCTTCGGCGCTCGCGCGCGTGTCAGCGCTGCCCTGGCGCGGACGGCAAGCGGTGCTGAGAGCTAGAGGCTGACAGGTGAGGCTGGTGGGTCCCACCAATAGTAAAGATAAATAATTTTTTTTTTAAAACAGGGATGCCACAAAACTCTTTTTTGGGAACTCTTTAAACGTTGAATTCAAAAAAAATCTGAACGCTTAGATCATTTTCTTTCAAAAAGGAACGCCTCGCGCATTTCAGCATTTGGTTATTGGAAAACAAAAGCGTTTCAAATTCTCAGAAAAGTTCATGTACGAGAGTTCAATGGGCCCAATTGTATCACGGGTAGTTGGGTTGAAAGGCTCCCCCATGAACCAGAAGTTGGGCTCCTCTCCAAAAAGGGCTGTGACGTTGGGCCAAAACAAACATGAGGACTCGAGGACGCATGGCGCCCATTGCATATATGATGCCTGCGAGTCTAAAAAAAATTCCTGTTCCGTCCACCATTGTCGAATACAAGCAAAGCACCTAGCGCTAGCATTCATTAATTATTGATATGCCACTCAGAGTCTCAGGGACCAGGACGGACTGTAACACGACAAGGACCAGTTTTAGTGTGATATTAAATAAAAAATAATAAATATAGATTAATAATAAAATTCATTTCATAACCCTATGCTAAATGACAAGACGAATCTACGAGCTTAATTAAACTATAACTAGATAATGTGATGCTATAGTAATCATCTTATAATGATAACTTAATTAAGCTTAATAGAATTATCTTACAAATTAGCCTCTAACTATGTCATTAATTTTATATTTAGTTACTCTATTTAACGTTTGAATAATTGGTGTGATAACATTAAAATTTAGACCCAAAAAACGAACACACAATAAGGAAAAACAAAATTCAGACCCTATCACCTAGTAATGTAAGTTTTATATTTTATGAATTAGTAGGTCAGCCTAAAACTCTTTCAAATGAATTAAAATTTTCTCTTACAATATCTTATGGAGCTAATATAACAAATAAACTAGAGGTTTAATCCATAACTACTTATTAGATATCCACTTACATCCCAGTGTATCACGAGGCCAACGGCTGGAGCGACCAACCACCAGATTATAAGCAAGTTGTTTTCAGGGAAGAAAAAAAGGTGACAGGTTTCCGGATGAAAGGCGTTCAGCTGGGCGCCGGGGCCTCGCTCTGCTCATGGAAAAGGCAATGTTTATGCGTGCAGTTTGAGAGACACGAGCTCTCAGTTCAGTTGACATTTCTATTGCAAAACCAAGCATCTCTCTGTTCTCTCCTCATCCCCTCAGGAAACCAAGAGCTCCGATTCGGCACACGTGACGTGAGAGAGGACGAGGCGCCTGCGGATGAAGACGAGCGGATGGTCACGGGCCCTGAGGCATTTCAGGGTGGGTGGTGCCGGCCCGGAGCCCGACGCGGGGGCTGAAAGCAACAGCCGGTGGAATCGATCAAGCAGAGGCAAATATACTGATGACGATTGATGGTGGTAGTCGGGCCTCCAGCAACGGACCCCGCGGTATCACTCCTGCATGGCTGCATGTGTGCTGAACTGCTGATTGCTCAATCTCTGACTCTGTGAGTAATAATACTATTGCACCGGTTGATTTGTACTCGCAGATGTGTTTGATGTTTTTTTTTCTTCTAAATCTGGGTTACTACATGTGAGAATAGAAAGTTTGTAGCCGAGTCATCATCACTCTGTTGGGCATTCCTTGGCTACGTTTCGAGGTAGTACAGTACACCATTTTTATCTTAATAAAACAGAAGAAGTAAAATTACAACGTTATATAGTAAGCAGGGTCTTTTAAACCAGTGAAAATCGACCGGACACGTTAACTTGAAAATCAGTCCAGTCCGTGGAGCAGGAAGCGTTGATTGAACGAACTGATGCAATTACGAGTCTTATAGCTGATTCCACAGATTCCATCGTGACGAGAGTTGTTGTCCTGCCGGTGATACGTCCAAATTCAGGGTACATCATTGAATAATTATTACCTACTCAGGGCAGGAAGGATTTTATCACGACATGATTGAGGTTTACCGTTGACCTGATTTAGAGCTGACACGCTAAAAAAATAGTACTACTAGTACTAGTTACTCCCTTGTTCTTAAATTATTGTCATCATTTATTTTTTTAATCAACTTTAACCATTCGTCTTATTTAAAATATTATTTTAAATATGTAAAATTTTAATTTATGTTTCAATTTCATTTGATAATAAAACAAACTATGATAATATATATAATATTACTTAATTTTTTTAATAAAATAAATGATTAAAGTTAAAAAAAAGTTAATGACAATAATAATTTAAAAACGAAGAAAGTACGTGTTACGCTTTTGTGCAGATTCTAGCCATGGTCGAGAAAGCGATAGTGGGTGAAGAAGTCGGGACGCAGACAGCGCATCTTGGAGCACGGATTATTGCTCTGATTTGTATATTTAAGTAAATAATAAATCATTGCATGCTCTAGCCACTCTCTAGATCTAGGCGCCGTCTAGTGTGCGTTGTAAAAGAAAATTGCCACGAGCTGCCAATGCTACAACAGACAAGCTCCGTCCAGGCCGCTTCTCCATTCATACTGAAGTATCCTACGATCCTGTTTGTTTCCACTTTTATGAAACTCGTTTATTTGAGAAGTCTGATTTTCTGATAAGTCGTTATCTGAAGAAAACGTTGTCTGAATAAATTATGTGTTTGACATTCTGATTATTTTTATTGGATTATGTGTCATGATTAATAAAATGATCTAAATGCCCATAAGCTGATAAAATTGCTCATACTTGTTCTACCCCATAATTTTGGGTTGCTTCTCAATTTGATAACTACGTAAGTTGAAGAGAATACTTCACTTCATCTTAAAAAAAAAAAATCTAAAGACAAATATTGCAAGCCTGGTCTGAATCAATGATTTGACAATCCTAACAAACAATCTAATCAATCAAGCGAACAACTCGCAAATTTTTTAGCTCTAAATTTGAGAGTATGAGAATTAGCAAACTTTATTGTACTCCATCCGTTCAATATTATATGATACTCTAGTATTCTCAAGTTTTATCAAATTATAAGATACTCTCGCTTTTTCAATGCATCTTTCTTTCTTCCTAATATATATTTATCTCTATCTATCTCCTCCTCGTTTACTGTGTATCTACCATTTTCATCTCTCCTTAATTCCCATGTTCGGAGCCATAACGTCATATAATGTTGAACGGAGGGAGTACATACACAAGGGCAAGAAAATCTTTTTGTTATACTAGTAAACATATTTAATTTATTACAAAATATTTTAGAACATGAGACTTTTTTTTTGAACTTGTAGAACATGAGACTTATAACAAGCTCAGACTAAAATGCTACGAATTATTAAGGAGTCTTCATAGTTTTCATCTTTGCCAGCCCCCATGGCCCCATATACTCCAAGTCTCCAACATAGCCAATTCAAAGATTGGTATACTATACAACGGGAAAACCATTTCTTTATTAAAAAAATATATTTTCTAGTTTTTAATCAATTGAAAGCTTTCAGTTAATAGTTTGCTACTTTATGTTTTAATTTTTCTTTTATAGAATTATTTATATAAATAATTATAAACTATTAGATCTAGATCTAATAGCTCAATAATTTATAATTATTTATATAAATTTTTAATCAGCTAAAAATTAACAAGTTCTAAAAAAAAAAATCTTGAGACGCAGAAAGCCGGCAGTCAAACCTGCTTCGAATCCTGCGCCGCGACGTGTGGGTCCTGCCTCTCGAAACGGAGGTTACGGAGCACGCTAATGATGATTCTTGTTCCCAGCAAATATTTGAGTCAGTTGATGCGAGCTGGTGTCCAGTCCACTAGCCCAAGTTTTTCCTCAAACCTGATGAAAAACAAAAACTTGATCCAATTTGCCAATAGTCTTGGCAAAAGCTAAACCAGTACCCAGCAAATCACTTGAAATGCTCGATCCGTTTACACATGGACATCGATATGGTGACACCATTAACACGGACGAACTAGTCGGTCCTGTTTGTTTATGATTATAGGCCGCTTATTGATGAAAAGAATTGAAAAGTCCATCCAAAAAATTATAGGCAAAAGCAAAAAAGCTCAGTAACATGTGAATCGTGATTTTTTCCTCTACAGCCACAGCCCCGCGTACGTGCCATTGGTTTTCAGTTGCTTGTCACTTGATCCTACATTCCTACCTGTATTTCCAGTCTGTGTACCAGTGACCTCGTGCATAGGCTGAAATTTCAGCTGAGCTGAGGCTAAGGTAGGAGCAGCAGCCAGCCATGTCTCTTCTCCTTGGATCTGAGGATATCATACTTCCACCATGCATGTACCACGCCGCTGCAATAAATGACGTTTCAAGTACGAATTATTGGAATTATATTTCTCGAACAATGTTTGTTGGAATCATCAAAAGATAGATACAAGAAACAATATAAATAAATATTACCAGTAGTATACTAGTAGAAGCTAAAATAATTCCAATAACAAAGACCTTCTATGGAACCTAAAACCTCCAAATATTGAAATATGTGTCTAAACTACCCAAAAAATTGCAGGGCCCAGGAAAAGAAAAGGAAAAAAGAAAAAAAAAACTGTTCACACGCATGACATGACGTTAGTAAAGACAAAAATGAATGACAGGGGGAGGCTCCCCCGCCGAAGGAAGAAGAAGGCAGGCAAGCAAATAAATGGGGGAGAGACATCTCGGTACACAGCCATTTGAATGAGACCCTGTCCCCACTCCCCACACCTCACTCGTCCCTGCCCTTCACAATTCTGCATTTCTGCTCAGAGGCTAGCTACCCCAGCCTTGCTCTCCCCGACGTGCAGGGATTCAAGCGGCTCAACAGCCGTTAAACTGGTATGGGTCGTTCGACTTCGTATTACTACTGCCTCGACCTAGTGATAGATTGACTGCTCTGTTGTTGGGGAGTAGAGGTTTGCTATGTAATTTGTCAGTGGAAGCTCCAGCATGAAATGGGGATCCGGAGCTTTCCGTGTCGTTCCTTTTGCTCAATATTTCTCGCGATTGGTTTGCCGAGCGAATCTGAACTGTTTTATGCCATTTCTCTCAAATTTACCTTGTCATTTCCCCCATTGTTTTCGCTGTAGGTTCTATGGTGATGTCGATTGCCGATTCTTCTCAGTTAATAATATTTGTTGGCTGTAGATGTAGAATGGAGCAGTGCTTTTCTTTCTGATTTTGTTTCTTGCATGCTTCTTGATGTGTCTGGTGGAGATCGGAGCCCAATCAATCTGGGTCAGAGTTATAACCTTCTTTTCCCCCAATCGATCCATTGGCTTTGACTTGCAATTGCAAGACTGTGGTACTAGTATGCGCTAAATCTGCCCCTCAGTCGAATTTTTGTCCTAATCCAGCAATGGGAATACCATCTCCTTGTTTATGCACCAATTAATTGCTTCTTCCTAAAGAAATACCGCATCTGTGTGTCAAGTCTTGTTTGTTTCATACCATGCATTATACTATGATGAGTTTGGTGAGAATCTCAACTATCGTTTTTTTTCATCCCAATGCATTATACTGTAATGAGTTTGGCGAAAATATCACTTATTTGGTGCTGCGTTTTAATTTCTTTATTATATTAGTATCCTATGAAATCCCATGACAAAAATACAGTATAAGGATGTAAAGCAAGAAAGGGACAGAAGACATAAGGTTCTTTACTTTGCCCTCTTGGCATCCTATGAAGTGATGCTTAATGCTTATTACCGATTGCTTCTCCCCTTTGCTGCTCTTGGTGGTAAATCATTGTTTTAATTTAAAAGAAGTTCAGACCAAAGTGGCCCGCACAATACATAGCTCAAAAAGTTGGCATCAGTAGATGCGATGAGGAAATTGAGGCGGAAAGGAAGGGATAAAAAGGATATGAGGAAAGGGGGAGAACTGTTTTAGTGTAGTGCATCTTTACAGGTCAGTTTGTTGGTCACTCTGATCTCTTCCACTTAAAATGCTTTTAGAAACCACGCAGAAGGCACATCATTTTCGATGTCACCCTCCATTAACCCCTGTCATATTAGGATCACCACAGTTTTACAGATCGTTGAGATTTCTCAATCTTTGTGTCATTAGTCCGTGATAAATCGATTATAGCGTTAAGTGAACTGCTTTCTGAATTTTAGGTAACACGATGTCTTTTTTCTGTGCAAATACTGAAGTACTGAACCGTGTCAAACAATACAACAGAATTAGCTCTTTCATTGATGATGCATTTTCTTTGAAGAAAGATTAAAAAAACAGTTTCTCTGTGGCGTTTGAGCATTTGTAGATAATGCAGCTATAGGGTAGTTAATCCATTTGCTTCGTGTCAATCTTTGTTTGTGTGATTATCATATTTCTTGAAATAGGAACATATATATGTTGGATTCGTTTGTGCAAATATCATAGTACTTGAATTAGGAACACAACTGAATTGATGCATGGTTGTTGAATCATTGCAATCCTTCTCTTGTTTTATCACATGGCAATCATGGTGGCAAGTGTCAGTCATTTTGCAGTTATCATGCTCCATGTTGGAAACACCATGATTTTTCTCTTCTTGTTACGCAACCATTTCCTGTTTTCTTGACCCTTTCAGTACACTCCTATCTTTTCATCTGTCAGTAGCTACCGTATGGTACTACTGTTTGTTTCATGCTTCACGTAGTTGTGACATCTGTCAAAATCTAACCAGTTACTAATCTCTAATTCAGACAAACAGATCATGCCTTGCGCTGCTGAGCTTGCCCATGGTGAGGGAGGCACAATCAAAATTGGCACAACAGGCACCATCGGTTCACTCATGACTAAGGAACTGGCGGACATCAAAGTCACGCCACAAGCAGTCGCCACGCCGCGCCTGAGGCGCCAAGGTTGTCCGGTTTCAGTGCCATGTGGAGCTAGTCCTAGGAAAGTTGTCCTAAGGAAGAGCTCATCCAGTGTCACCAGTAACAGTGGCAACAATGGCAGAACTGATCGTGTGAGTGCTGAAGAGTCCTGCAAGACAAGGAAAATCTCTCGAAGACACACCTTCAATTCCCCAATACTGCACTCAGATGGCATGCTTGCAGACCGAAGCCCAAACACCGAAAAGGCGAAGAAGAAAGGGAATACGTATGGTGTTGAGGTGGTGGACGTCAAGTGCAGTAACCCAATGAGCAGCCGCCTCAGGAAGCTTGGATTCTCCAAGCTGTCTGAGACATTTGCCTAGCTTCGATAGAATTTGATGACCATCCCCAACATCTAAATTGAAGGGTTTTGGTGCCCTTTCGCTTGGGGCATCTTGCCAGGCTCTGGAGGGCATCCTGCCAACTTTGATGAATTAATCATTCACCTGAAGGCATCCTTTTGTATGTTTCAGTCCAGTTCGCATCTGTTAGTTAACTTTTTCCTGCTGGTTTTACTCTGTGGAAACTGCCCTTTGGCGCTGTGTATGACAATTCTTGAAAAGCCATTCTCATCGTAAACTAGATAATGATGGATGATGTATGTAAGATCCATTCCATGTCACTGACTTGGCTGTTTACTGCCACTGGATCTTGCCTAGATGACCCACATCGTGAAGGGCGAAGAAGCAAATTAGCGAAGGGACTATGCAAATTTGGCTGTAGCGTCGAATTGATGGTCTATCTTAGCCTAATGCATCAAAAGTTAAAGTTGTAAATTGCCTATGATTGAATCCAGTGTTCAGGCGAATATTTTTTTCATAGAAGCTAGATTCAAGCGACTGATGACAGTAGAGGGAACGTGCTCAAGAAAGGAAAAAGATAGTATAATATTGCTTCCTTTAACCGATGTTAACTTCACAAAACTCCGGTTGGCTGTCCAGATAATGACGGCGGACAAAAGCAAAAAAACACTGGAAGAATGGGCCACTCTTTGTTCATCCCACAAGCTAGTGAGCGAGAGAGCACTGCCAAAAATAACTGCACCAAGGAAACATTCTGAATATGGTCCACATGTCAAAGCCAGCACAAGTATCCTGTTCTATGACAGCGCTGGGAAATTTACCTTTCGCACTCACGTTTTGGTGTCTCCGTATCCACATCACCTTTTTGTAAATCTGTTTTCTTCACATTTTTCTAGGCCTACATTTTTCACATTCCTTCTTTAGTTGTTTTCCACATGCTAGTTTTGGCTACTAACCAGCTAACCAGCATTGCAAAAACAACCTGTCTAATTAAATCTGAAGTTCAAAGGTGGCCTCGGATCAGCCTCTCACATCACCACATATCTCGCACCAACCCTGACACAATTCCTCACAAATCACTACTATACATTTCTGTCCGTTGTTGTGCAGAACAGAAAAGATACTTTATATCAGCTGCTCTTTCTGGATATCTGAATATCTCCTGTGTTGCCTTTCACCTAACTAAAGGTATCTAATAAGAGATTAATAATTCAGGTAGCGATCTCCTGCCTTTGCCAAACTTCTCAGCCTAAGCCTCCATATATAAACTAGTGCCTACTAGCAAGTTCAGTTCACCTCATTCTCCATATTACTCAGGCACTCAGCGCACCTGCATTCGAAGGATTTTTTTTTTTCCAAAGAAGCCGAGGAAGAGAAGGCCATGGCGTCCATTCCATGCACTGTCCAGCTGAGCACCAGGACGACGACATCGAGGAGGCTGTTGCGGAAGACGGCACACGAGCAGGGCAAAGGAGAAGAAGCAGCAGGAGGGCTGAGGACACCACTGCTGGGAGCCACGGGTGACGTGATCACCGTCAGCTCCCCGGTGCCTCACTCCTATCCCGGCAAGGCAAAAAAGAAAGGAAACCCATACAGCGTCGATGTGGTGGACGTCAAGGTCAAGCACGGTAACCAGTTGAGCAGCCAACTCAGGAAGCTGCCGGGGATGTTTGCCTAGCTCTTCTGGAGAAAATAATTTGGATTTTCCAAGTGTTTGGAGGAGGCAAGCCAGCTGCCAACTTATCTAACCAATCATCTACCTGACAGCATCCTTACGTGTTGAGATCTATTAGCTAGTAATACCACTGTGTATGACAAGTTAATTTATTATACGACTCTGATCAAGAATTCATATTGGGTGATGTAAGAATGCATCTCGTTTATTGATCTTGTTTAGACCAAATGCCCCAGTCTCGTTTTATTGGTTTTTTTTTAAACGAAGAGTCAGTTGAGCTACCTGTTATAGGTTCTCCTTCAGTATTAGGATGCAGTAAAATAATGAAACTACAGAGTTAAATCACCCTAGTGCATAAAAATAAACTGGCTGCATTTGATCAAAACTTGCCGAGAGCATAGGAACTTCAACTGATTTCAGATTCATGAGACATGCTAGGACAGAGGTATCGTTTGCTACAAAATCCTGTCATCGCTGGGGGTTGTCTTTTCATCCCTGTTCTTGCACAATCTCTGAAAGTGCCATCACCCTTTGCCCATCAGGAGAATAATCCGTCTGAAACAGAGTGACATTCTTTGTCCAGTTCATGCATTACTAGTCTCTCTAGGCAACATTCTCAGCACGCAAACCTGTGATAGCACTGCCAAGAACAGTGCAAAAAAAAAAAAAAATAGGAAAAAGGCAGCAGCATGCTAAAAATGTGGTCCACATGGAAAGGCCACTCAAGCACTCTTCCAGGTTTAGGCATGCAGAACGCAGAAGGCATCATGCTTTCTGATGTTTCCATACTGGCACTGAGAAAATCCACCTTCAAATTCAGCCTTTACACATCTCCATTTTGCACGTTCCATTTAATATACTACATTTTTTCCCACATGATTACTGACTGCTGTCGGATAACAGCCCTGCAAAAAAGCTGACTAAATCTGAAGCCTGAAACGGCACCCTTAGATTAACCCTGTCACGTCAATGTATCTCACACCAACCCTGACCCAACTTCCTCTCACATGTGTCCGTTTCTGTCCCCTGCTGCGCAGAACAGAAAAGAAACTTCAGTTTTGCTGCACTTTATAGTATCTCATGTTGTGCTGTCTTTCACCATATAACAGGGGTTTCTGAGAGATTTTTAGTTCAGGCCCTGATCACCTGCCATTGCCAAACTCTTACAGCCTAACAGGGCTGCAGCCTAATTAAGCCTTTATATAAACAAGTGCCTGTCAAGAAGTTCATTTCAGTCTAAAATCCAAATAGTTCAGTGCCCTTCTCAGCCTGCACTGCCGTCGCTGACATGCGGGCCTGGTCCCACATACACCAAGGATGGTGATAAAATTTGTGGCTTTTATTGCGTTGATCAACAAGTCAAAAACGTAGGAGTGCTATACTTCTTTATATTAGAGTGAGAAAGATGTTCCCTTACAATACCATATTTTCTAGCTTTCAATCGACTGAAAGGTTTCAGTCGATGGTTTGTTATTTTACCATATTTTCTAGCTTTCAATCGACTGAAAGGTTTTAGTCGATAGTTTATTACTTTATGTTTTAATTTTTTTTTGTATGATTATCTATATATAACTATAAACTATTAGATCCAGATCCTATGGGTCAAAGCGGTGATTGAAAGTTGGTCAAACTTTTAGTCAGTTAAAATTTAGCAAGTTTCTTATAATACGATCATAGAATGCACAAAGACAAGTTTAGAAACATGAAATGCGATTATGAAATATGAGCTGCAACATCAGTGTACTACTATACAATATTACATTGCAATGTAGGCATTAAATCGAGAAAAAAAACATTAATCACCATCATCTAAGCACATCTCCTGAATAAAAAACAAACTAGCTGGACAAATAATCGTAGAATGAATTAGCATTTTCCTCAACCGTTCTACCAGACTACCAGTTCACCTGCAATGACTTGGATTTTCCCCTCATTTTCGTCATCTGCCAAACTTTCTGAATATCTATCTGAATATCGCTTGTATTGTCTTGCATCAGACTCTTAAGGCCCAGCCTCGCTATAAACAAGTTCCTTGACAGTTCATTTCAGCAGTACTGTACCATATTACTTATCCACTCCGCTGGAATAGCTCAGTGCCTTCCTCAGCCTCTCGCTCCCGACGTGCACGAACGCCTGCACTCCAAGAAGCGGAGGAGGAGAGAGAGGCCATGGCGTCCATCCCGTGCACCATCCAGCTGAGCGCCAGGGCGGCGACATCGAGGAGGACGTCGCCACGGGCGGCGGCTCAGGGGCTGAGGACGCCGCTTCAGGCGGGCGCGGGGAGGCGGCTGGGGTGGCTGCGGCCGTCGCGGCTGAGCGGGGTGGTGCCGTCGAGCGAGAGCGGGCGGGTGGGGCCCACGTGCTGGTTCAGTTTCGGGAACAAGGACGCCGAGGGCGCTGGCGTCTACGGTAGCCAGGGCAGGGACGACTTCGACCGCGACGACGTCGAGCAGGTCAGCTCACCTCAGCCTATCTTGACTCCTTGGCCAATTGAGCTGCTATTGATTTGCATTTGCTGCTAGAATCTTCCCCGTATTTTGTTACGTTTGCTCAAAAGATTCTGAATGCAGGCTGCATTGCTCAGTGCACATGGTGTTGAAATTTCGAAATGGCTGATGAGATGTGAATTTGGTGCCGGAATTGCAGTACTTCAATTACATGGGGATGCTGGCGGTGGAGGGCACCTACGACAAGATGGAGGCGCTGCTGAACCAGGACATCCACCCGGTCGACATCCTCCTGATGCTCGCCGCCTCTGAGGGCGATAAGCCCAAGATCGAGGAGCTGCTCCGCGCCGGCGCCAAGTTCGACGTCAAGGACGTCGATGGCAGGACGGCTCTCGACCGCGCCACCGACGACATCAGGGAGTTCATCCTCGGTTATGCGGTGAAGAAGGCCTGAACGATCAATGTGCCATCTTCTGTTTAAGATTATTAAAGCTGTAAAGTTTCGTTTCGTTCCTGGTGTTGGTAGAGTTTGCCGGGAGGTTCACAAGCTGTTTGCAGAGGTAGTTTCAGCTTTCAACTGTATCTTTGGGTTACTGAATTCATAGTGAACCGCAATTATCTGCTCGATGAGACCATTCTTGAAATCTTTGTTTTTTAAACAAAACAATCAGGCACTTATAAGCAAACGAATAAAATGTGGATTTCAGAGCCTTGATGATTTTATTCATCAGTGTCCATTAGTACAAACTATTGATTTTACACCGGCGTTAGTGCCGAAAGATTCACTTGGGGAACATTTTGTTACCTCCGCCTGCACAATGAATATAGGAGTATAAACTCTATAGCCCCATCATGAATCAACTGATACTTATTCCTATCTTGTATTATCGCTGCTATTCTGGTGTATATTTGTTATGGTTTTTGTAAGTCACTAACTACAAAACATTGGGTAAGTGGCAACTGAACTTCAGCTTAGGATGCAACCGAAGTGCTTGCTGCAGAGCAGTATCCACCGTCACACCCTCACGGAACAATTTGTCATACAACAGACAGATGAACTGAGCAAGGTACTCCTCATCATCCACATCATTGTTGCCGCTTTTCTCAGCGTCACTGTCTTCCCAGTCACTTATAGGGCTCGCAGGTTCAGGCTCCAACTCATCGGTTTCATCCTCTCCAATGACAAACTTCCCGTTCTCCAGGTTTCCGTTTAAATCCATCCCATGGTATGAAATTGCTTGGGCATCCGGAGGTTCAATGGACGACGAGATGACTGCTTTGGCACCAGCATCCACGAATGCCTTGATCAAGCCATGCGTAAGGCCATACCTGCCACTGCACACGATAATCCTTTCCCTCCATGCTCCAACCTGGGACAGCATATTTTTGTAAGGAATCCAGTGTGAACCTGCCTCCATATAAGCATTGAAAGAAGCACAAGACTGAATAAAATGTGATACCCAATTTAGAGCCAATAGAGTTCAATTTTGCTAGTGCCATTGGCATTCTTCAATCGGTTGATTTCGTTGTTTTTCTGTGACTAAATTGGCTGTAATACTTATTCCATGTCGTTGTATGATATGCAAACGTGCCCCTTTTCAATACATTGCTAGCTTTCAGCCATGACATACGGTAGTCCTGGTTAGTTGTTGGCTTGGCCAGCTGTTGACATGAGATAAATGTATCTTTAATCTACCATATGATTTTGATAATGATGTCATGGAATAACACTAACTGTGCAGTTTGAGGAATCAACTATTTCTACGGATGGAGCCATTCTAGACTTCTAGTGTCCCAGTTTCAGCTGTGGAAGTGTTCTGATGAACACTTCCCAGTGTAAATACACTAGAACAGAATATAAGAGCAGTGCAAAGCTAATGCAAGGTACACAGTATATTTAGTACTCCTTCCGTTCCGGAAATCATGTCGTTAGGACAATATAGCTAGTGCAAATTTGCACTAATGAGTCTGTCCTAACGACAAGAAAAAACGGAACAGAGGAGTATTTACTTACCATCCATCGAACGTCTTCAGGAGTCATGTGAACAGCAGGCACTGTCCTCCTAAACATGTACGCACCGATTTCTTGGTTATCTTCCATTACCTGCAGCAGGACAACTTAGTGCACACAATGATTTAATTGCAAACAAAGCCAGAAAAAGCAATTCCTACTTGTGTTTGACGACCTATATAACGATGGTGTATTCCACCAATTTCAAATGATGGCCATTCAGCAACCAACTCAGATAAACACGAAATCTTTGACAAGGAATATGTGCCTTTTCTCTTACGCCCACGCAACAAAGTTGATAAGCTGGTTTTGACAGACTGCAAAAACCTGTCTGCAAGCTCTCCAGGTTCAGCAACTACAAACACATCATTCTGCCAACTGCAATAGCAGTTTATGCCACATAATCAGAACTATAGACCAAAACAAAAGTAAATATGTAGCATGTGAAACATACCTCAACACTGAACCAGTTGAATCATTTTGAAGAGCTAGGTGTATTACACCAACTTGAGGCATATTCTGCAATTTATCATATAGTGACCGAACATGTGCAGTTGGCTGTCTTGATCTTAATGGTGATGTCGGTGGTGAAGACTTCGCAGTTGGGTGACCATCCAAGCTAAGTGGCGGAACCAAGTCAATTCGACCTATTCGTTGAGTGCCTTCTGGACTGTACAGAAGGGGGCTAGACGGAAAACTTCCAGTAAATAAGGGAGAGGTTATTGGAGTAGCAAGTGTAGTAGCTGGTTTCCCAAATCCAGAAGCACTATTCATTAGAGCTAGCCTAATACCATTCTGAGAGCAGAATGTTTCAAGGGAACGTGCATGATTTATTTTCTTCACTGAATCAGGGCTAAATGAAGCCTCTACAAGTAAAACCACACGCCTCCACCCTAAGGTAGGATTACTTTCACTGAAACCTGGTAAAGAAAAAAAAATATCAATCAGATATTCTGTAGAATGTTTTTTTCAAATGCTGAAATACGGGGCAGGCAAACCTGAATTTGATGATGTCAATGTAGAAAATGACAGAGATTTGGTAATGTTTGATGACATTTCTTCCTCTCGGTATCTTGGGACTAGAAGCTCACAAAGATTCTTGAAAGCCAGAAAATTCTTCTGAATGTACTCCTCAGTTGCAGCTTCCATCTTAAGCCACACAGCAGGATCAGTCTCGTCTAGTTCCATACCACATCGTTCATCAACTACAAACATAACAAGAATTCCACTCATTTGAATATCATTAGTGTGTTGAAACATATCAAATATGATGATGTTCTCACAGTTCCAACATGTTTTAACAGTTTCCTTTGGAAGTTGAATTACCTGGATTGAAGCGGAAATATTGCATCTCAGGAAGCATAGGTATCAGTGTATCTAAAGTTTCTTCAACTCTCTCCACTGAACATGAACTTTCAATTAACACTTGCCCTGTGTCCAAGTAGCGCCATCCACCTCTCCGACTCTAGATGCAGACATGGAATAAATCCATATAAGAAAAGTGGGCCAAAGATGTATGTCTCACACAAAAGTTCTATGGGACTTAAAGGCACTGTGGTGCAGAAGTAACACTATGAATCCACAAGCAATCATTTTCATATTTGATCATTCAAGTGTCTATTCAAGTAAATGTGGGCCTGGATAGTGGATACATGTTCTCTATAGGATGGTAAATATTACAGGAATCAATTGGGTATCCACGCTAACACAGACAACCTATTGCTGAGTATCTAATAACATTGCCAAGTATTGATTAATTTACAACAACAACAACTAAGCCTTTAATCCCAAGCAAGTTGGGGTAGGCTAGAGATGAAACCCCGAAGAACCCAAGCACAAGAGCAAAAGAGAGAGAGAGAGAGAGAGAGAGAGAGAGAGAGAGAGAAGAGAGGAAATAAAACTATTGAATAATTTCAACAGAAAAAAATGGCATTACCTTAGTTGGAACTGAGCCACATCCTATGGAAACTAGACAATCTATTCGTGTATCTGGCCACAAAAGTTGTGCTTCTCTTATGGCAAAGATTGTGGGATTGTTCGCTACAATAGCTCCATCTTGCCACCGATTTACATCTGAAAAAGATATGAGTAGAAAAAAATCAAATGGTGATGACTGATGGGCAAGTCATACCTTGAAGCCTTCACAAAATAGGGGCGTCATTGCACAAAATAGAAGCCAAATTGATGAGCGTAAGACAATTTACCATCAGAGAAATCATCCAGATAATATGGAGCTGCAGATGATGCCCTTATCGCTTGCCACACTTGATGCTTGCAGCTCCCCATGAAAGCACCACGTTTCATGCCAACTGGTGCACCAGAAACAGCTGTTCCAGTTGCGCCAATTGATGGGCTTTCTGTCAATCCTGGTGATACCTCCAGAGTGCCAGGTGGGTACTGGAACATGTTGTGAGGCTATTATTTGAGTATGAGACCCAATATTCAAGAGTCAAGGGCTCAAGAAAAGGAAAAGGCCAAAAACGCAAGTAAACACTGTGAAGCAATGCCCTTCCTGAGTGCAAACGTTGTGATTGCCAATGTATTATTAAAAATACAGTTTAGACTCTAGATACATTTCACATTTGACTCTGAGAACTTTGTTGATAACATCATAAACTGTGCAAACTGTTTTAGAATTGAAAATAGAGAACTAATCTGGGAGGATAAAAAACCAAACCTGATAGTTCCGGAATATATATGGTTGGGCAGGCATGACACTGACTAAAGTAGATACAGCAAAAACCTTTGGAACGCCCTTTACAGCCGATTCAATTAGAAGGTCACCATCTTCGTCAGCACACATTTCCTTTAATAATCTCTCGAACTGATCTGCACTGTGCTGTAATAAAGACCTTGGTCACTATATTGTGCATAACATAGAACAGTACAAATTATATTAAGTTTATCCCATCATGTATACCTTGGACCCATGTACAACCACTCTAAAACTCTGCGATGAACTTTTGAAAAGTTGATCAATCTTCTCCTTCCATGTAGCAGCTTCGTCCTTAGGGAAAGGTTCAGCAAATACAAGTTTACCTAGCAAAATCAACAGTTCAGTTGGCAACACACATTGGCTTTAGCAAGAAAAATTCAAGAGGTAAAAGAGATTCACCAAGTTTCGTGTATATTTCTTCACACTGATCCAAGGTCATCCGCTTGATTCCAAGAGCCATTGCAAGCATGCCACCAGTGGATGTACCACATATGAGGTCAAACATTTCATGTATGCGTTTTCCGGTTCCTTGCTCTATTTGTTTAAGCATTTGGACAGTTGCAAGGCCCTTCATGCCACCACCATCCATTGAAAGAATGCGTAGACCCTTCTTCGCAACCGGTCTTCCTCTAATTGCTCTACGCAAGTTCTCATTCTCCCCTAATAGGATTATAAGAGACTCATCAATATAGCAATACATGTTATGGTTTTATTAACAGGAACTGATAACGGATAAGAATGAGTCAGGGCCAACAATAAGTACCTAGAATCGCCAAAGCACGTGCAGCTGCCTTGCTGACACGATGCTCTTGTGAAACAGTTAACCGAATTAAAAGATCACGCAAGCTGTCAGAGTGCATGAGGGTTCGACGAGTCTCCAAGCAGAAAGCCAAATTGCCAACTGCAAATAGAGAAAGACGTTGCACCTAACAAAAGGAAGCAAATCAGTGAGGTCGCTTGTGGCTACCAAAATAACACATCAACCAGAGTCTAAATCGAGTTCATCTTGCCTCAGAGTTCTTGTGTGCACAAAGTCCTTTCAGTGACTTCAGAACATCTTTCGTCAACATCTTTTGAGCAACATGATCAGAAACAAAAGTTAGGCTGACTACAACTTGCAAAACTGATACTAACTCTTCCTCATCAAAAGATTTCAGAACGGCTTCAATAGGCTTCATGATATCACATTTAATCAGCTGCATTGCTGATGAAATATCAGATGCCAGCGATGAAAGAGCAAGGCATGCCTGCTCAACCTGCACAAGTAATAGAAAATAACAAAAATAAATAATTGTTTATGCTTGAAACATGAGAGGCACTCAATTGAGGAATGGGAGTCTGCAGTACATACCACATGACGATTATCACTACTTATCATGCTTATAAGCTGCCGGACAGCATTCTCTTCTTTGCTGATGGCAACTTGGTTGCTACGATCTTTCATTATTTTTGCCAAAGCAGAAGCTAGCAAAGGATGGTGGCATGAAGAGAAGCGGAAAACAAGAGAGAAAAAGGCACTAAGCTTGTGCCTTGCCGCAATGAAGTATGAACTATTCTCAGTCTGAAAACAAGACAAGGGAACACTTTAAAAATAAAGGACAATTATGAGATAACCAATCTCGGAAAATGATAAAAAGCCAAGATAGTTTATTACCTCTATTTGCACAGTGACAGATTTAAGACTTTCTAGAGCTTCAATTCTAATATTTGCTAGTGTGAGATGCCTAAGATTATGGAGAGGCAAAATTTCTGGAAGGAACTCTAACGGATTTCCAAACAAGCGCAAAACACGAAGCTTAGACATTGACCTGTCAAAAAAAAAAAGAATGAATTGTAAGCAAATGCCAACAATAAGATCAAATCACGGGAAACTAGACTCCAGAAATAACATAAAAAAACCTGAAATCCAACAATGGGCGAACAAGCTTGTTATGTTCTAATGATAATTCCTCCAGCAGAACACATTGTCGTAGTTCCACTGCTTGTTAGAAGAAAACAATTATTAGGTCATTCCATTGAGCAATGGAAACGTCAAAATGTTAGAACAAGGTGAAGCACCAGTGTTAGAGGTAATTTAATTGCAGGTGCACACTAACCAGGGACAGAAACGAGCATGTTGCTGTCAACTGATAACACTTTCATATTCCTTAATGCACCAACTTCAGGTGGCAAAACTGACAACTTATTATTGTCAAGGTATAGCTTCTCAAGAAGTGGAAGCCGAGTCAATTCAACTGGAAGCACCTGCCAATTTTTTTTTTTACAGCAATACATGGTTAGTATGCGTATTACCTAGATATTCATCAAACAGAATTTCCAAAGCCACTACGAACATTTATTTATGCCACTCAACAAAAAATTATAGTCCAGTATGCAAAGAGTTTAATTGGCAATAGTAACAAGGCATCTCTTCCTCTTTTTGGTTCAGTTTCAACTGCAATATGCTTTTCAAATTACTGACTTAGCAAGCAATGCAAAAGCCTAAGCATTAGAATTCAGTGGCATTCAGTTTTTCCTAAATCTTATATTTGGGGAATAGGCTCATCCTAGGGTTGACAGGTCCACCATGAGGTTATCCTATGATTCTTATTTTTAAAAAAAGAAAAAAAAAACCTTGTGCAGTTTATTGTTTATTGGTACCATGGCCAGAGAAATGGGATGGTGATGAACCAAACAACCCAATTCCTATCAAGACACGAAAATGATAAACATGTTGAAGAATGACAGTGTTTAACACTCCCTCCGGTCTTTTTTTTTTATGCTGTTAGCTCAAGATCAGAGGGAGAATCCATTATTACCAACCTGTTGCATTCCTTACAATGTTCCTTGATGCTTAATCCTACATATAAAATATAATGCAATTTTGACCATGTTTGACTTGGTTCAACTTAAACTGCATAAGGAAGCGAGAAACAAAGATTGGTGTTTCATTTCATCATGACACTCCAGTGGAATGGGAACATATTATCTCAACCTTTGGCAAAGTCCTATGCCGTAGGACTAACCATAACACAGCAGCAGTTCCAAATGTCTCAAAATTCATAATTGCTGACAGATAATCTGAGATGATAAACTAGATCGGTTTAGGATTTAGTCCATTACCTCACAATACAGCACATTATCAAGCTTTAGAAATCAGGTTACTGGTTAAAATTGAAGAGAATCAGCTCATTAACACCCATAATTCACTAATTTCAATTGTCAGTCTAGTATAACATACTTAAACATCATAAAACTAACCAAACAGGCAAACAGTACCGAACTGTCATTCCACTACCCTAACTAGAACACTAAATTTCTATTACAAACTAGATGTTACACACATTTGACAATCTATACTCCATAATAATTCCATATTTCTGAAACCAAATCAGAGAATATTAGAAACAGCAGAGGCCTGCCCGCAGTGTATCCATTGTTACACACTCCATGATAAAAAAAAAATATCAGAATCTCCAAAACCAGTTCTAGACTGAATGCAGAGCAATCAAACAAGTGCCTAAATATCATTTCTAGGAACTCGCTCAAGATCTCCTGGGACAACTTCAATAACACAATGCCAGCTACAAAATCGTCTGACAACTACAGCACTACCTGAATTCTCGATAAATCAGGTGTGCACGAAGACGGGCTGTGACAGAATATTTAGCGGAATTCAGAGACAAATGAGTGAAGCTCGGACTCACCAATAATCCGCAGTTGCAGAGGCTGAGCACGGACACAGATCGCCAGTGATCCGCGAGGACGGGCACGCCCGCGGCGGCGGTGGGCCCGTCGACAGCCGGCGCGGGCGCGAGGTTGGATCTGATGAGGCGCGCGAGCACCCCCGCGCCGTCGCCGCTACCGAGCGCGGACCCAGGTGCCCGCGCCACCCGCACCGACCGCAGCGCCTCCCGCCTCCGGACCACTCGCATCTCCACCCCCACCTCCTCCGCGTCCTCCGCCTTGAGTGTCAGATCGACGGAGACGGCGTCGTGGGGCGGGGGCAGCGCGACCATGAGCTGGGACTGGAGCCGCAGGGCGACCTGGTCCTCGTCGTCGCTGGCCGACCAGTCCAGCTCGATGCGGAACCCGAGGTCCCCGTTGCAGGTGGCCGTCGGCGAGGACGACTGGGCCGCTGCTGCGGCCGCGGCCGCGGCGGAAGGGGTGCCCGACGGGGGCGGCGGCGACGAGGGCTGTCGGTGATGGTAGTCATCGTCGGTGTAGTCGCCGTAGTCGAGGGTGAGGTGGAAGATCTCGGAGCTGCGCTTCCATCCCAGGCCCCACGACGACATGGCGGCCGCGCCCGCATCAAATGGCAGGGACCTGGGACACCGGCCCGAGGCGGACGCGGGCGCGCGGCGAGGCCGGCGGCGAGGGGAGGAATGCGGAGGATCGGACACGGGGAGGTGTCGCGTTTGCGCCTGAGCACCGTTTGATCCGTGTTTGGTCTGGTCCTTGTGGAATTTTCTTTATTTTCGTTTGGGGTTTTACGATCTTCCAAGATCCGTGGCGACGTACAGCGCGGGCTTTCCACGCCGCGGCGTCGTCTTCACGAAATTGTTTTTGTTAGGACGGCTTCCACTGCCCCAGGAACTCTCCGGTTTCCACAGAAGGGTGTCGCGCACGCCGGCATAGCGCTAGCGCGGGACTGCGTGTGATCCGGTTTATGCCATTCCACATTTTTTCGGTTGACTAAAAGTTTCAGCAATTTTCAGTCGTCTTTTTAAACTATTAGATCTATATTTAATAATTTATAATTATTATACAGATAATTCTATAAAAAAATTAAAAAAGTAACAAATTATTGACTGAAAACTTTCAGCTGATTGAAAATTAGAAAATATGTTTTTTTAGACATGTCGGTGTGCATTTGAGCAATAGATGGTGCCAAACTACAAAGGAGTATATTTTAAGAGATACTTCATCTGTTCTTAAATTGTTGTTGTTAATGACTTTTTTCAATAATTTTGATCATTCGTCTTATTATGAATATTATTGTAAATATGTAAAATTATAAGTTATGCTTCAATTTTCGTTGATGATAAAACAAACCATGATAATATGTATGATATTTTATAAATTTTTTTGAATAAAATGAATGATTAAAGTTAACAAAAAAAGTTAATGATGACAACATTTTAAGAATGAAAGAAGGAAGTTATTACGTCACATGAGGTGAGAGCAAGTCTCAATTGCGATACACAACCAAATAATTTTAAAAATTATGATATAGCCAATTTTCAATACGGGAATGTTGGGTAACTAACTAAGCACATCTTTATTGCTATTGCTATGGATGTCAGATATTCTATAGAGAAATAGATGTACAATTAAAACAATAACTTATGACTTGTATATCAAACAATCATAGATCACAACAAAAAGCTTGGATCCTACATCTGCCAGATCTCAATTTCCAAGATCATCTATTATTATTTTCTAGAAGATAATAGATCAACATTAACTATTATTTTTAATAATTATGATGATAAAGGTGTGAAAATACAAAAGAGAACCGTTGTTTTAATGTTAGTCTTTTTCTTTTGAAAAGTACAAAATTGCTAGCATGCGCATCAATTGAGATATGGGATTTGTTAAGTATACAGAAAAACAAATGGTCAAGTAACAAATATTGAAACAAGTCATACAGTTCAAAAGTCAAAGAGGCCTCTTCAGTCAAGCCTTCTAGCAATATGCCAGCCTCCGTCTAAAGAGGGCCATTATCGGGCCCAGGAGCATAGAGGTCCAATTCTCTCACATTGCCCGTTAAAATGTATATTGTCCACCAACATTTGCGCATATATTGCTTTCCGGCAGACAAATAATTGTTTGACATTTATAAATAATTTATTTCAGAAGTACAACTTATTTATAGCACACCTACAAAACAACTTCTTCCTAAAGAATACATTATATTACCAAAATAATTTGTTCCACAATACAACTTATTTGTCCTAGTTACCTATAAAATGTATTTCACAATTACAATTCTTTTGTTCCAGCCTATATAGTTTATTGCATCAATACAACATGTTTGTTCCAGCTAGATAAATAAATTGTTTCATAAATAATAATGAAATACATATAAACATTTTATATAAAATAACCTATTAAACTAATAACAAACTAATGATAAAGGGTAGAAGAAATTAGGATGCAAAAAAATACTAGGTTGGAAATATATATAGACAACGTGGTATTGTTATTAGAGTAAACATGTACTTACTTAGGTCAATTTAAACTGGGTAAACATACATAATTTGTTGGGCTGAAATGGCGTGGATCTGGTCAGTTGTTCCTTTCAATGGCAATTCCAATATGAATGGGAACGGACGGAAAAACGCCTTAGTTGTTACTGTTCCTTTTTTTTCATCGGGCGGAAATAATAGTAATAGGATAGCCGAAAACAGAAATGAATAGGACATAAGCGATTAATTGGAAAACATACAATATGAACGGGGATATGCTATGATCGGATACCGGTAATGCAAAATAGAAGCACCGAACGATCAAACCAAACATCATAGTTTTAATATATAGTTTCAATTATAAAATAAATTTTGATTATGCCATTATATAGCCTAGTATAATATTCTGTCAATACTTTCTTTATTAAGTATCTCATAATTTGTGGTAGTATTAGAATGACATAATTCTTTTATGAATAGTTGATTGACAAAAGAAGAGTATAAAGAATACTAAGTAAAAAGAATACAAAAAGAAAAAAAAGGCCCGAAGGACTAAAACTCAGCGGGTCAGCCAGATGTCTCTGCTTTGGGTTTTTGTTCCACCAAAGTGGTGTGGATGTCTATATTCGGACCAAGTGGGCTTGGCTCATGGGCTGCAATGGAGTACTAGTGCTGAGCTGAAAGCATCCCCGATAGCCTAGAAACGGGATTAAAACAGGCCCATCCCGGAAGAAAACGGGTAATATGTCCTTTTCCGTCCCTTCCTGTGACCATCTCTAGCACGCCTCTTTGCAAGGATTATGACCATTAAGATCACCCCAAGGTATGAATGTTTTGGTGATGAATAACAAATATGAAATATGACTAATATCTACATGAGTGTTGTCTATGTAAGAATCATCTCTTAACTCTACTATAAATCCTATAGATGATGGTTGTCTTGACGGTTGATGACAATGACCATATGCATGGAGCTTGATGGAGTCCAAGGATTGATGGAGATGGATCAAGACTAAGGACAAGCTATGGAGCAAGTGGTTGGAACACTTGTCTAGTTATTAGGGTTTTGAGTCCATAGGAAAAACCGGACTATCAAGGATGTTTAGGTCATGTCTCTTAGGTTACACTAGTTGGTGATGTGCATGGATGCTTAGTGAAATCACAGGCACTAGGTGACAGTGGAGAAGCCAAGGAGCTGTTGGAAGAAGCCGGGAAACGAAGTCAAGCGAGGACGAGAAGTTTCAGCTTCTGGACGTAGTGATCGAACAGATGGGTAAGAGGTGATCGGACTGTACGGTCACTAGAGGATCAGTTGGAGATCAGCGAGGAATCTGTTTGCGCGAAGACCCATAGAGGCCGGACGGTCCGGTCTCTATGAATGGGAGTCGAGTCAGAAGGTGCAAAATGGGAGCTCTCTGGAATCATGAGAGATGGACAGACCGGACGGTCTGGTCTACTGACCGAACGGTCCGATCAGATGGGATTTCAGTAGTGGGCAGAGCCGTTAGAGCTGTTTCTACAGAGACCGGACGATCCGGTCTGGCAGTGACCAGGCAGTCCAGTCAGTTGGCCCAGAAAGCTGATTTCATAGAGCAACGACTAGTTTGAGGTTGGAAGTCTATATAACTTCGTTGCTAGGGTCTTGGAGACCTCTCTTGGCCAGTGGAATTGCTAGGAGCATTCGGTAAGAGCCAAGAGGAAAAGAGAGGAGCACTAGAAGGAGATATTACATATCTTGAGAGTGCATTGCCTTGTGTGATCTACTAGTATGCTTAGTTTGTTCTTGCTTTCATAGGATTATTATCTTGTTAGTGTGATCACCACTAAAATGGCTAATAGGAGTTGATTGAGTGTTTCGCTTTGAAAATTGGCGATTTTGGTACATAGTGATAGTTCCCGATTCACCCTCTCTCGGTCACTATGATCCTTTCAAGTGGTATCAGAGCCAAGTGCTCACTATATGGTTTAATCTCCTTGAGTAGTGACCGTATTGAGTTGGGATGTCATCTCATTCGGAACCGGGTCATGGCTCATGAAAGTATCGCTTGAAGAGCTACCTAAATGCCATAATTCCGAATGAGTTGATGGACACTCTTGTGGACTTTGCCAATATCTTTACCGATG
Source organism: Eleusine indica (assembly GCA_030378355.1). Lineage (NCBI taxonomy): Eukaryota > Viridiplantae > Streptophyta > Magnoliopsida > Poales > Poaceae > Eleusine > Eleusine indica. Next base: position 37,968,100 of record CM059500.1, read on the forward strand.
ATCATGTGTATGATGATGATTGTGTGGATGTGCCTAGTTTCTACTAATGATAACTTGTTAGGTTGCTCTGCTAGCATGCCTGATTTGGTGAATGATAATGATGTGTCTCTTGATCTTGCTTGCTCCTCTAGCATGACTAGTATTGATGATGATGCTTATAAGCCTTTATAGATCTTGCTAGTGATTCACTTGTTAGGGAGTTCTTTAATTTTCATGCTAATGAGAATAAGGACTTACTTGACTCTCTTTTTCGCTTACGAGGTATTGTGGATAGGATTGCAACAACAACCTTTGAGCTCCCCAAGATATTGATTGTCGGTAAGATCCTCACCTTGCTCCCTAGCAGCAAGCTCCTCTACATCACCCTTGATCTCGTCATGGACAAGAATCTCTCTGTTGATGATGTGATCGGGCTGCTCTTCAAGGATGAGGAGATCACCGCAAGCTTGACGGGAAAGAAGAAGTTCAAGGCAAACAATGAAGCACCATCAAGCAAAGGGAAAGAAGTAGCTTCGGGCTCAAACTTCTTTGATCCCTCCACAAGATTGTCTGGCAACAGCTTCTACAACTCGTTCGGATCAAGAACCGCACCAAGCTCTTCATCAGGCGCTTCATCAAGCTCTAGCCCAAGTGTCATTCCAAGATCTACTCCAAGTACTTCGGGTAGACCTCGCATTGGTGTGAGAAGAGAGCCAACAACAATGCTCACAAGATCAAATGAGATGATTGATCTCACCACTGCGGCTCCGGCGCTTCCACCTCCTCCACCACAAGATCACTATTGGCATCTTCATTGATCTCACCAATAGGATCTCTTCTTTCAATTTGATGAATTTGTGAGAAATTCGAATGATGACCTTTGTGAAAATCTCTTGAGCATTTATGATCTTATGTGTAGGATAAACTCCTTTCGTGGCCTTCGGAGGATCACACCACATGAAGTGATTGACAAGTGCCTCCTACAAATCACAACTCCTGAGAGGGGTTTCTTGCTCGAGGAGGTGATCAATAGAAGGCATGAGCTCTCAATTGAGAAAGCAGTGGAGATGATACTTATGCTTCACACACAAGTTGGACACGTGCTTGAGCACGTCATAGGACTCTATGACCCTCCCCATCACTATATCGACCTCGACAACGTGCATATGGGAGATGGTCATGGTCAATGGAGGTATCATGCTTCCAACCATCCTACAAGGGGAAGACTTCATGAAGGGATTGCAAGAATCCCTAATTATGAGGATGGTCTCACTGCTCGACATGATGAGGTTAGTGAAAGTCAATTGAGCAATGCTTTGGATACTAACCCTTCCTCCTCTAGTGCTTGTCTTGTGGCTACCACCAGGGTCAACTACAAGAGTGGAGGTACCCACTAGATACTTGATAGTGGGTGCACTCAATACATGACCGAAAGTGTAAGGACCGAAGGCGTACCGAGAGGGGGGGGGGGGGTTGAATCAGTAAGCCGACCACTAAATTGAACACTTCAATTTCACACCACTAGAACCCGACAATCGTTGCAACCTAAGCAATTCTAGTAGGCCAAGACGCTACACATGGTAGTGTTCATGATGAGTATGAAATACGGAAGCTAAACACACTAGCCCATGCAAGCCACAAGTCAACCTACTTACTAGAGCACATAATTGCAAAATAGTAAAGAGGGAGTCAAGGGATGCTCATGATTTTTCCCGAGATCTCGGAAGGATGGCGCCTTCCCCTACTCCTCTTTGGTCCACTCCCGTCGGAGTCCCGGTCCCTCCTACCACCAATGTGGAGTTCTCGCCCACGAGCCCGCAATCACTCCCGGAGTGAACACATGGTGCGCCTCACCGCTGCCACCAAGGCACAAGCTCGCCTCCCTCGAGAACTTGACGGACTCACCGAGCCGACACAGACGCTCACTAGCAATGCCCCTTTCACCGATGGGCTCAAACCGTCTACAAACGTGTGACGGCCTTCACAACCAATCACGATAGACTCGATCTCCGACACCTAACCGGTCTAGGTCGCACCATAGACCAAGAGTAACAGCCTAGATCACACCCTCAAGGACACCCTAGCCTTAGATGTACAAGATGCTCTAGTTACTCCTCACTAGCACTCTTAAGATATACAATATCTCCTCCTAGTGCTCTCCTCTTTTCCTCTTGGCTATTACCAAATGCTCCCAGCAGTTCCACTGGCCACGAGAGGTCTCCAAGACCCCAGCAACGAAGTTATATAGGCTTCCAACCTCAAACTAGCCGTTCCTCCATGAAATCACCTTTCTGGACCCTAATGACTGGACTGTCCGGTCACTGCCAGACTGGACCGTCCGGTCTCTCTGGAACAGCTCCCAGAGCCGTTGGCTGCTCTGTCCAAGCGACTTCCCTGTACTGACCGGACCGTCTGGTCTCTTCGAATACTATGCATTCCAGTGAGATCCCGAAGTGCTTCCTCTCTGTCCTATGCAAGTCCATCAGACCGGACCGTTCGGTCTATAGACAGGACCATCCGGTCTCTACAGACTTCAGCACAGACAGATTCCTCGCAAGTCCTTCTCTCTGATCTTCCTGTTCCTCTAGTAACCATACAGTCTAGTCTCCACTGACCCCTATGTCCGGTCACTATGTCCAGAAGCTGAAACTCCTCGTCCTCACTTGATTTTGTTTCCCGGCTTCTTCGAACAGCTCCTTGGCTTCTCCACTGTCACCTAGTGCCTGTGATTTCACCGAGCATTCATGCATATCACCGACTAGACATGACCTAAGAGAAATGACCTAGACCCTCTTGATAGTCCGGTTTTTCCTATGGACTCAAAGCCCTAACAATTAGACATGTGTTCCCAACACTTGGTCCATATCTTGTCCTGAGCCTTGATCCATCTCCATCAACCCTTAGACTCCATCAAGCTCATCAAGCATCCATGCTTGCGGTCATTGTCATCCCTCGCCAAGACAACCATCATCCATATGATTTGTAATAGAGTTTAGAGATGATTCCTACATAGACAATACTCGTGTAGATATTAGCCCACAATTTCATAGTTGTCGTCTATCACCAAAACATTCATCCCGTGGGGATCCAATCACCAATGGTCATGAAGCTTATAATCTCCCCCTTTTTGGTGATTGATGACAACCACTACTTATCATAATCTTAACAAGACGCAACAGGGCTAAAAGAGCTACACTATGATCGAGAGGAACCACACAAGCATAAGCAAAGAACGCACAAGGTGCTACTCAATCAAGCATCATCAAGAGCTAAAAGGAAAAGAGAGAAAAACACACTCTAGATGATAATGCATGCATGTCATGATAGGATATTAAAGAAAGCATAAGAACATGCAATACAAGACATGAATGATGATATGAAATAGGTTAGCATGGCAATGCATAGGAATTATAAGCAAGCAATCATCATCATGACATCACACATAGGCATACATGATAAATAAAGGAAAGACAAAGCACTGCGTATGAAAATAAACCAAGTGAGATCAAGACGAGTCAAACACAAGAGAATGAAAACCATGACTCATCAAAATCCACGAACATCTCGATAAATCCATCAAAATAAGAACCAAATGTATCTATCTCCCAAAACCCATGTACATGTATGCTCCCCCTAGATACATGCTACTATCGATTGTACAGGATCACACTCCCACTCCCCCTAAACCTATGACTACTTGTCCCCCTTTGGCAACAAGCACCAAAAGCGCAAAAGAGAACATCTAAGCACTCATGGTCGAAGGAGGTGGTGCAGCAACATCCTTTGAAGTCTCTGCTCCTGGCTGCTTTGGTGCAGGATCCTGCTGTGCTACCTGAGCCTATGCCACCTGAGCGTCTAGTTGCTCGAAGAACTCATAGTCTTCTGATGACCCAGACTCTCTGTCCTGCTCTTCTGGTGTGATAGTTGCGGTCTCCTAAGCAACTGAAGCCTGGAGACTGATGAGATCCGCCACGTCCTACTGTGAAAAGCCTCCTCTGACGAGCTCCTCTGCTACCTGAGGTGTGACAAGAGTGGTGTCTGTAGCAGAAGAGGGTAAAGCAGTATCTGTCTCTGGAGATGTCTAGGAGTCTGCTTGAGTGGAGTGCACTATCTTTGAGAACAAACTCCTAAATGGTAAGTGTTGTGAGGTGGAAGGTACTGCCATCTGCGAAGTCGAAGAGTGTGTCGGTAAAGTGAACAACGCAGATACTGAGAAAGCATACACGGGGGAGAACTGAGCTGGTGAGTGAGTCTATCCTGCTCCCCTTGTTGATAGGACCCCTGAAAGTGAAGGCAGTCTAGAAGACTGGGCTGTCATCATGACGGTGAAGGGTCCTGGCTGAGTCGATAGCGACTGAGACTTTGGAAGTGCTGAAGGTCTTGGCTCCTGACTGGCCTGCCTCTGAGTCATCTCTGCCATCTGAGTCATCAGGGTGATCATCATCATCATCCACTGTCTCTGAAGCTCTGCTTGACCTCTAATAACCTCCATCATCTGATGTCTATCCTTAGCTGTGTTCTAGATGAACTCACCCAGGCGACCTGCAAGTGCTGCTACAGTGATAGCGTCCTCTGACTATGTACCTGTAGGATGAGGAGGTGCTCCTGTACTAGCTGACTCAGTTACCACCATCTCTGGATAAGCTGCCTGCTCGTGAGTGACTGGTGGTGACTCCTGCTCCTCCTCTCCCATCTGTTGACTCAAGGTCAACTGCGATCCCCTGGGGACTCGAGGTAAGTAGTTGTTGGTCACCTCAGGGAATGCGTCGTACTGCTCCTGTGACACAAGTCCTAGTCTCCTCAGAAGATCGCAAATGTATGGAGCGTAGACTAGGTGTCATCCTCCAACTCTCTCAGAAATGACCTCCTCCAACTCAGCAATGAATAGGTCTGCAAGGTCAAAGTGCTGTCTCCTTAAGATGGCTGCTACTGCCCACTGGTGCAACAATGTGAGCTCCTCTCTGTACCCTAACCTGGGAATGATAGTCCTGGTGACTTTCGCTCTAACCACCTTGGCCTCTGAAGTGAGTCTCGCAGGGCTTCTGTCAAAGCCTGGTGTGCGTGGAGGTGGAAAGACAATAGACACCATGTCATCTGAGGATAGCATTCCTCCTTGTGGTCTGCAGGGTGGAGGAAGGTCTCTGTAGACACTCGTGTACAGCCGTAAGTCCAAAGCAAGTAATCGCAACACAACTATCATGTCCTCCCTAGTAAGTCTCTGGGGCTGTTCTCTGAATAGGAACCAGATCTCTGAGCGATCTCTGGCGACCCAAAGTGTAGCGTAGAACTCCAGTACTATATCCTCTTTGTATCTGTAGGGCTCAGTGACCAACTCTGCCAGACCTGGTAAGTAAGTGAAATATTGTTCCATGTCTGTGCCGGTGGCCCTCCTCATGGCCTGGTAAGTGGTGTACTACTGCGGCACAAACAGTTTTGACTTGCCCTTCAGGGCAAGGTAGCGTCTCAGGCCCTCTCTAATCCTCCTTATGAGGCCTGTCCAGTACCTCTCTCCTGCAGTTGGATCTCTAGGGACTGGAACCTACTGCTCAAAGGAGACAAGACGTAGTGACTTAAGGTCCTTTGTAGGAACCTTAAGAATGTCTGTCTCCCCGGCTGCCTGTTCAAGTCTCTGTAGCCTCCTCGTGCACACTGCACAGGTGCACCTCGGGTCTCCTACCTGGTGAGCTGACCTCTGAGGTCCAGCTGGTTGTGTCTTCTCAGTCTCCTCAGTCTCCTCGAGCTCCTCAGACTCGTACTCTGAGCTCTCCTCCTTCTCCTCAGACTCCTCCTGCTGCCTGGAGGATCCCTGCTCCGTAGGTCTCGACGACCTCCCCTGACGGGAAGCCGGAGTACTCTGCGACCATGGTGCTGGTGTCACTCCTGTAGCGAGCACTGTCCTCTGCCTGGTACTCCTCCTGAGTCCCTGAGTGTCACCAGACGGCTCTAGGATCAGCCGTGTCCCTAGTGTCCTGCGTGACTGCTCCATGGCATCTAGGTGCCTAGCAACTCTCCTGGCTCTCTCTCACTCTGGGTCCAGCCTAGTCCTCTTCCTGCTCTTCGGCTTCTGTGGCATCTTTCCTTTGCCCTTATCCTGTCTAGAACCTGCCATCTCTACTACTACTGACTGCTATCATTGTACGCACATAGGTAGGGAAGGATAAGTATAGAACATAATACATCTACAAGCAAAGCACCGCTAGGAAAGAATGCACAATAGAAAACCTAGCACTGAATTAAAGACATGATCACTAGACAAATATGCAAAGTAACAACAGTGATCATCGACTATATGTGGCTGGTGCGAGTCATCTAGTGTATAGTCAAATAAATGACAATTAATCCAACTATAGACTACATGAGAGATAAACCCTAGAATTGCAATTAACAGATATTCACGGAATTAATTGCAACCTAGGTTGAGCTAATTACCCAATTAATGCAACTAAAGATAGGAATTTGATCTAATTGCATTAAATAAGGAACTTGCTCAAAATTAGGTCATCAATCGATGAAAGAAAGATAGCTCAATACCTTGAGAGACAAAGTCTGATGAGGACATCAACGACATACGAATAATGACGACGAAAGATGGCGCGCCAAACCAAGCTGTCATGCCTCCACCTCTCGTCGTCGCGCCTCCTCGAGTTACGGATCCATCTTCTAACGAGACGATGACGTACAAGGGTCCAATCACTAGAGCTCGAGCCCAGGAATTGAAGACGGTTTTGATGCTAAGGAACGACGGCCCAGGATGATGTCGCCCGAAGGCCCACGTGGCCCAAGTCGCACGACTCCCTCTCCACCGCGCGCCTCTCTACTTCAGCCGGCCCTAGATGCCTCGTCCTCCCCCTATATAGTCAAGGGCTGCGCCCCTTGTAATCTTTGAGTTTTGTTTTAAGTTTAGCTTAGCTATACATCCGTCTCTCGACGTGAATTTAGAACTCCACCTTCGTGCAATACATCAGATTGCTCGCCTCTAATTCTTGCTCGTTCTTCGATTGCGCGTAAGAATTGATCCTCGTGATCAGGTTGATCTTGTTTACCGCAAGGTTAATATCCTCCGGAAGTTGGTTCAGCGATTGCATTGGCGCTTCGGCTTGCTCGTCGTAGTCGGATCGTGAGGGTCAACATCCACCAAATCGAAGTTATCTCCACTCGTCGAAAGATCGGGCACTCTACACCTATCAAAGTCAAACTCCGAGAAGAACTCACAGCCGATCACCCGAATAGGTTGAAACTTGTCGTTGCTGGCAATGGAGGTGGAGGGAAAAGGGCAGACCTTTGCCCTAGGCTTGCGGTGGAGCTCGGCTCTGTGATCTGGGCACGCGCACGCAAGCAAGAGGAGGAAGCAGTGGTGGCGTGTGATGGTGAGCAAGCAAGGACGCGCGGCGGCGGGGATGGCTTGCGATGGTGTTCGGTGGAGGCGGCTCTGCCTATCATGGATGAATGCGATGACAACTGTTCGTGCGCGGGCGAGGCGACTGCTCGGCTGGAGGCGCATGGCGGCGATGAGAGAAGGCGGCGGTGCGGAAGCTCGGCGAGGTACGGCGTGAGGGCGCTCGGCGACGTGCAACGTTTGCGAGGACGCACGTCAGGAGCGAGTTCTCGGCCTGGCGTCGAACAAGGAAGAAGACAATGAATTTTGACTTAGGTCAATATCATAGCCAACCGCTGAGATCCAACACGGAATGAATCAACGGTCATAGATCAGAACTGTATCGCGCGATCAACCATAGTGACCGGACCGTCCGGTCACTTTGGGGTTCCGAAAAATCAGAATTCTGGTTAACTAGAACTTGTGCAGACCGAACTGTACGCTCTTAGAAAGGTTCCGTCCGGTCTCCATTTTCTTTCTCCCTGAAGCTCTATGCATTACTGCACAGACCGGACTGTACGGTCACTACCAAGATTTCGCTGAATCAAGGAATTTTTTCTATTTTCCAAGTGCCCTCGCAAGACACACAAATAAACACTGCACTTGGAGTAGGAAGGGAACTCTTAAACACTCCTTTTCAAATAGTGGCACTCTATGGCCTTATATTTTTCGCAAATGCCAAATGAAGAATCAAGCAAATAAGAGCCAAGGCAATTAAGAACCAAATGGGTATGTATGAGCCTTAGTCCATGAACCACGCGAGTAGATTTAACCTCGGAGTTCATAAGAGCTTGCTCAATGGGCATGAAGCACAATCCTTTCCTTTGGTCACGCTTGTAGAGATGTATTCTCATATTTATCTTGAGGCACAAATTTTTCCAAGTGAGACTAGCCTCCTTTGTGTTTCCTATATGATGCATGCAATAAGCATTTTACATATGCAATGAAAGTAAACATGCCATGTGAATACAAGCAATATTAAAACAAGACACAAAGGAAACCTAACAATGTCAAGTTTGATCCCCTCTTACTCCTATGAGAAAACTTCGTCGTTTTAATGTTAGGGGCAAGCTAGCACCCCGATATATTGGTCCCGTCAAGATCTTGGAGCGAAGAGGTGAAGTGGCTTATAAGTTGGAGTTACATGATGTCTTCCATGTCTCTCAATTGAAGAAATGCCTACGCATTCCAGAAAAACAGATACCTATGGAGGATTTGGAGGTTGGAGAAGATCTCGCCTATCAAGAATATCCAATGAAGATTCTTGAGACGGCAGAGAAGGTGACACGGAATAAGAGGTACCGTACATGCAAAGTGCAATGGAGCAATCACTCATAGGAAGAGGCCACATGGGAAAGAGAAGAAGACTTGAAGAAAGAGTTCCCTAATCTTTTCTCCGATCCAACCGAATCTCGAGGACGAGATTCATCCTAAGGGGGGTAGGTTTATAACACCCTGATTTTCCAATTTGTGGATATTTTAAAATTTTCCTAGAATTATTTAAGTTGTGGTATGTTTTATGAAAAATAATTATTTTTTCTAAGAAACTAATCAAATTTAGGTTATTTTAAAATTTGAAATGATGCATTCATGCTGGTTAGTTACTTTAAGAACTTTTTGCTTGGAAAAGTTATTTCAAAACTCGAATAGGAATCGAATCGGGTTAGTTTAGGAGTTTAGAAAAAGGAAAAAAAACAGAAAAGGAAAAGAAAAAAAAACCCTCCCTTAGCTCTGGGCCAAAATTCCCTCCCCCGGCCCAGCCTTCACTCTCCTCTGTTCCCTCTCCCCCGCCTGGGCCAAAACCCCTCGCAGCCCACCTCTCCCCTCCCGCGACCTAGCTCCCCCACGCTCTCCCCTCCCGGCCTCGACCCACCAGCCCGTGCCATGCCCCCGAAACCCTAGCCGGGCCTAGCCGCCGCCGCCAGCCTTGGCGTGCGCGCCACGGCCACCTAGGGGGTCGCACCCCTATAAATAGCGCACCCTGCTTCCCCCGAGCCGTTTTCCCCCCAACTAGCCGCTACCGCCGTGTTTCGCCGCTTCTCACCGCTGTCGCCGAGTTTTCACGCCACGAGCTCGCCGTCGTCCACCGTCCTCCGACCTTCCCCGTCGCGCGCAAGCCCCCGGTGAGTTTCCCCGTGATCCCCTCTCTCATTTGGTGCAATCGGTGCCGAGTTTCATAGCTCGTAGGCCGAGATCAACGCGCGCCGCCGCCTCTGGCCATGGCGTCGTCGCCTCCACCGTCGCCGGCCGCCGCATGCCTCGCCGGAGCCGCCTCAGCCCTCCGATCTAATCTGGATGGCCTGTGGCCATGACCCGTGGACCTAGTCCATGGGAATTAATTTAATTAACTTAATTAATTAATTTCTGTATATTGATTAATTATCTGTCAATGTGTAATTTTACATTTAGGCCCCTGATTTATTAATTAATTATTTTAGTCTTATAATTTTACAAAAACAGCCCTGGACCTTTTAGTAATTACATATTAGTCCTGTCTTTTTATAATTTGGTCCCTACAATTTGTATAAATTACATTTTGGTCCTTAAAATTTTCACAAATTATATTTTATATGTACATTTTACAGTTTAGCCATTATAATTTTTTTCCTAAAATTACTTTTAGGCCCTTTAACTTGTCTGTTTTTATGTTTTGACCCCTGAAACTTCTAATCGCCATAACTTTTCAACCGTAGCTCGGAACTAAGGAATTCTTGCACCATCGCGATTGTATTTATTAATATTATTTATTTGTACTATCTTACAGTAATTTACTAATTTTAGTATTTTAACCCTAGAACTTCAAACGTTATTAACTTTTTACTCGTAACTCGGATTGAGACAATTCTTGCGCTCACGTGATCGTAGCAATGCGTACTTTTTCGTAGTATTGTTTTCATTGTTGCTTGTTACTGTGTGGTGTGTTGTTTCTTAGTTTGGTTGTTTTCTTGTCTTTCTGGTGTGACGTTAGTAGACGACTAGCAGTTGGAGAACTTTCAAGACCTCCAGCCAGAACACTTTGAGCGGCAGCAAGGGGAACCAGGCAAGTGTCCTTGATGCATTTTGAACCCATGTTTTACTTTCCTCCCTATCTGTATGCATGCTTGTTAATATTGAATCTCATGTGTTATTATCCTGTTCCATACTATTTTCCTTGCCGCCTGGGTTATGGTGTAGTATGTTAGTATGGGTACGTCATGCTTAGTGTTGCTATGTCAGAAATGGAAGTGTCTACTGTTAATCTTGATTAATGGCTCATTTTAATATGATAATCATGTGGGATGGGTAATCCTTTTTAGCAACATGGAACTAGGATGATCCAAGCAGGATGATGATGATGATGGTGCGGGTATGCACGTGTACTCGGTACAGTACTGTGGGCTTGTGGTGGTACCTGCTTGGGATCACATGGATAGGTTCGTGGAACATGTAACCATGAAAACCGCGCAAAGCACAGGGCTGATATGGGTAGGCTTGATTGAGTATCAAGATGTCTTCCCAGTTTTGCAGGCAGTTGAGGAATGAGGGCGGAACAGTTTTACTTTCAACCTCAGACGATGGATAGTTTTACTCCAAGCCACAGCGCCAGAGGGGGCTTCTGTAGGAACGGTTTTAATTCCATAGCGGTGAAACCTTAGCGTGGATTGTTTGCAAGCTGGGTAGCTCTTTGAAAGACCTTATGGTGATCTCTTGGCCTCACACCTATGGTAGTGTGAATTGGGCAACATGGAGACTCTCTAGTCACTACATAGTGATGAAATCACCAACATGTGGGTAAAATTATGCAACCTCTGCAGAGTGTCAAACTGTTATAACAGCCGTGCTCACGGTCATAAGCAGCATGGACCTTTCACATGATTAGAGGGACTGGATGGGTGGACTTGGTGGGTATCTAAGTTTGGTTTGGGCGGTGTAACCCTTGGATTGCTACAGTCGGTGTAACCTGTAGTGTGGTTCTCTTATGGGCGGTTTAACCCATGGTTGTCTACAAGCGGTGTAACCTGTAGTGTTGGATAGATGAGATAATTTGGGGGTACTTTTCACCTAGTAAATAGGATGACTTTTCTACTAGGTGTAGGTGCTCATTTATGCAGATAAACCATTATGTTAGCCTTTCTTCTATTAAGCTTGCATGTCATATTTCCTCCCACTTGCTGAGTACGGCATGTGCTCAACCTTGCTATTTTCCTTTGTTACTATATACTATAAACAGCTGCTCGGAAGATGGAGAGATGGAGTACATCAATAAAGACTACTACTAGGCGAGCGTGTCCCCGGTCGATTGCCTGTGGTGTTATGGTGTTTTATGCTGCTATTTAGTTTGAGAGTCATTTTAGTCTTTAAAGATAATCTTTTACGTAATAATCGTACGTTATAATAATGACATTGGTTATACTGTTATGCACTTACTGTCGATATGTGTGAAAGTTGTTTCTGAGCACACAGATGAATAACACTTGGTTTTGTCCTTAAAATCGGGTGTGACAGTTGCAGGGTATACGACATGGACAAAACATGGTAAACATAGTGTGGTTGATATAGAATTTGATGAGCCTATTGAAGGTGAAGTCGAGTCTATGAATTCGCCTGGTGCAGCTGTGACAAAGTCGCGTGGTGAAGCTGATTTTGATGTTGAGGAGTTGTTATGCCACATATTATCATTATCCTTACCCCCTGTAAGGATTTTGTCTTATAATCCACTATGCAATGTCTAGAATATGGTAATTACTCTGATCAATCCTCCATCTTTCTTTGGGATAAAATAAATATGATACTCTAAATACTTCTAAGTGAAATGCTACAACGATATTCTCCGTGCCCTTGCGGACTCTCCGCATTCGTTAAAGATTACCAATACACAGTTCTGGCTTCGTTGCTAAGGCAACTTAGTGACGACGTTAAGAAATGTTAACATCTATGATGGTGCACACCAACTTAAATAACAACACTCCAACCCATGACTGAAAAAAAAAATATTAGGAGAGAAAGAGAGCATAGCTATGAGTACACACGCACGCACGTGCGCGCGTATAAGCGCTTTTTCGTGTATTGACCCGTGTGACTTGTGACTTGTGATGCGCGACCGTGACGTGGCGTGTCTGTGAGCCTAAGTGATTTTTGTCATTCGTATCCTCCATGAAATGAACTGTTTTCTACTAATCAAGAGGATTAATAGCCGGTTAATTGCCCTAATTGAAATTAATAGATCAACCTTTACTATTGACTGCTAATTAGTGGGCCCAATTAGAGAGGAAATGGCTCCTGGAGGGCAGCCGTGCCTATATTAGGCCCCAGGAGATGTCGAGGTTTCCATACCCTAAAAATTCCCTTCCACTTCTTCTTCTTCCTTCCTTTGAAGAATTGTGTTGTGGTGTTGAGCTGGTTCCATCTCGCTGGTCCTATTCTTCGGCGTGCACCGAGGAAAAGGATTCGTAGAATCTCTGAACTTTTGCCGTCGTGAAGGCTGCACGAGGGGCGACAATAAGGTTTCTGTGCAGCGCATCTGCACGACCGCTCAATTGGCTGATCTGGGAGACCTACGCTGCCTTATCGACGGTCTGCTTCGTCTACTATTTGCGCTAAAATAGGCACTGACAAACCCTACATGAGTCAATATCTCTCGTGATTTTAATTGTATTGTTCTACTTACTGCTAGAGTTAGTTTGCATCATGAGATTGAACAATTATGAAATTCGGTTAAAACTAAAATCTGAAACTAGAATAACATGTATATTTCCAATAATTTTTGTTACATTTTAAGGGTTTCAAACAACATTCCTTTTGAATTGGTCGCAAAAGAAGCATTTGATTTTTGGGAAAAAAAATGTTAATCCGTTAAGTACCTATACCTATCAGAAAATAGGAAAAAGTGCACGAACCCATGCAGGTTTGCTACTATTTAGCCGTTTATTAGGCTCCGACTCAACCAACACACTTCAAATGGCTTTACTCGTTCCATATAACTCAACACTCTAATATATGAACTTACTAAACCCAACACTTTAATATATGAACTTATTACTAGTAGTCCAACATATATTAGGCTTTTTCTTCTCGTTGCTGCATTATAGCCAAAGGCAGCTAGCGGACACACGATCGAAACACGAAAGAACCTTCTGCCATTATTCTAACACTACTAGTCCTTTTTCTGGCTATTCCACATCGCACAACGACGTAGTAGCATATCTTCTCCTGGCCCTGTGTCCGCGCATGTCAATGGTCAACGCTCGTACGTGATGTCACCCTCTCTCTCTCTCTCTCCAGTCTCCACTATATATAGAAGACGCGCAGACTTCTTTCGGCAGCAGGCCCCTCATACGTCTCAGCGGGCAAGCGCCACCGGTGATTAGATCTCTGATCACCGGCTCAATCTATTCGTACATTTCCTCTCTCTGGTCGTGTTGCAAGGTTGAGCTAGCTAGCCAGGGATGGCGGCGGGGGAAATCATGCCGTCGGGGAGCCACCACAGCTGGCTCTCCGCGGCATCCATCTCGCGGTCACTTTGATCGGCTGGCGCGGAAGACGACCAGTTCGTCCGATCGAGCCACGAGGGTGCCGACGACGACGAGGAGGAGAACCTGCGGTGGGTGACGCTGGAGAAGCTGCCGACGTATGCCCGCATGCGGCGGGGCATTGTTACGATCATGCATCATCCCCAGGTGGAATCACCACAGAGAGAGGTAGATCCAGAGAGAGACAGAGGTCTAGGGTTACTAAATACAAGAACACGGAACGAGAAAATAGGATAAGGTTCTAGTTCATCGATGTCTGCCCACCTCCACCCGGTGCGACCCTTTTAGTGCACCGCAACATTGCTTGGTTCAAGTCCGGGCCAAAGCCCAAATACAACACACGCCCACCCTTACACGACCCACTGGCCCAAGAGATACGTACTAGATACTAGGTCCTAACATCCCCCCCCCCCCCGTCTTAAGGTTCAGCTTGTCCCCAAAGCTGCAGTCGATGGATGCACCTCATGCAGAGTGGTCAACGATTCCCACGTCGCCAGGGACGCTAGAAGTCCATGCCAGTGAACCATGATTTGTGGAGAAGCCGTCTCCCCTTTCTTGATGAGTTTATGTTGGAGACAACGCACTGGAAAGAGAGAAGAGTCATCATCAACTGGTAACACTGCAACATCAGGACTCACCTGGACAGATGTCGGAACGTGTTTCTTCATTTGAGATACATGTACCACGTTATGAATCTGAGCATGAGCTGGTAGGTCCAGCTTGTATGCTACCATTCCCACCTGCAAAATTTTGTAAGGCCCAAAGTAACGGAAAGCCAATTTCTGACAACTTCTTGGAGCAAGTGAGGTCTGAACATACGGTTGCACTTTCAAGTATACCAGGTCACCTACATCAAACTTCCTCTCAGATTGTTTCTTGTCGGCTTGGTTCTTCATACGCTGCTGAGCCCGCAGGAGCTGCTGCTTAAAATGTTGATTGACCTGATTTCTGTCCTTCAACCATTGTTCCAATTCAGGCACAGAACAAGCATTAAATTCAGAGATGCCAAAGTGGCGAGGAAGATGACCATACAGGACTTCAAACGGTGTGCGACCCAAGGCAGAATGAAAAGTAGTATTATACTAGAACTCGGCCAATGGTAACCAATAAGCCCACTTTTTTGGACAAGCATGAACCGCACAACGAAATATGCTTCAACACACTGATTCAAGCGCTCTGTTTGTCCATCTGTTTGAGGATGATACGAAGAGCTCATCATCAGCTGGGTGTCAGTTAGGTGAAATAGCTCCCGCCATAATTTACTAGTGAAGATTCGATCCCTGTCTAAGATCATAACTAGAGGCAACCTATGCAAATGATAGATGGTGTTGAAATATGCTTGAGCAACATGTAAGGCAGTAAAGGGATGCAGGAGTGGAATAAAATGGGCATATTTGGAAAATTTATCAATAACCACCAAGAGCACATCCGAGTTGTTGGAGCGAGGCAAACCTTTGATAAAATCCATGCTGATGGCATCCCAAGCTTGGTTGGGCACCGGTAATGGTTGCAAAAGACCAGGCAATTTCATATGTTCTGCCTTAGCCTGTTGACATGTTGGGCAAGCTTTGACATGCTCCACCACTGAAGCTTTCAGCTTAGGCCATGCAAAGAGCGTTTTGATGCGGTGATATGTGCCTTGCACTCCAGAATGACCCCCCAATCCCGCTGTTGTGAAGTGCCTGCAATATATGGTTCTGGGCCAACAAGTTATGACCCACCCAAATACGTCCTTTATATCTGATTATTCCATTAGATAAGGTAAATTCCTTCACTTGAGTATTCGGTAGGCTAAGTTTAGTGAGTAATTGTTTGTATGCCTCATTGTCCAGATATCCTGAGGCCAACTTTTCTAGCCAAGCAGGCACAGTCTTGGAAATTGCCTGCACTCCAGATTCATGAACACATCAAGACAAGGCATCCGCAGCAGCATTGGTGCAACCTTGCTTGTACTGGATTTTGAATTGAAGACCCATCAACTTAACAAATGCCTTGTGCTGCAGTGGGGTTGAGAATTTCTGATCCACCAAGTGCATCAAGCTGCGCTGATCAGTGCGAATAGTAAACTCCATGTGTTGTAGATATGACCTCCACTTATCTACTGCCATCAGGATTGCTAGGCATTCTTTCTCATTGGTTGATCTGGCCTGATTAGTGGCATTCAACGCTTTACTCAAAAAGGCCACAGGGTGATTGTCCTGCATAAGAACTGCTCCTATGCATGTGTTTCAGTTTCAAGCACAAAAGGTTTATCCAAATTAGGAATAGCCAACACTAGTGCTTCAGTTAAAGCTTGTTTGATCAACAGGAAAGCTTGTTGAACCTCTGATGTCCAATGTAACAGAGCCCCCTTTTTAAGTAAAGAGGTGAGTGGCCTACTAATAATGCCATAGTGTTTGATGAATCTGCGGTAGTACCCTGCCAACCCTAAGAAACCCCTTAGTTCCTTCACATTCTGTGGTTGGGGCCACTGCATCACAGCTGCTACTTTATCTGGATCTGTGGACACTCTATTCTGCTGCACGATGTGACCCAAATAGCTTAGAGAATGCTGAGCAAAGGAGCACTTGCTCTTCTTGAAGAAAAAATTGTGGGTTTCCAGAATACTCAGAACTGCTGCAATATGAGTCAAATGATCTTCCCCGGTTCTATTGTAGATAAGAATATCGTCCATAAAAACAAGGACACACTGTCTCAACAAGGGCTCAAAGATAGTGTTCATAACATTTTGGAATGTAGCCGGGGCATTCGTCAAACCAAAGGGCATGACCCTGAAGGGTACAAAAAGCAGTCTTGTATTCCTCTCCCTCAGCCATGCGGATCTGATGATACCCAGAACGCAGGTCAAGCTTTGTGAACCACTGTGCTCCCACTAGCTCGTCCAACAGTTCTTCAACCACCGGTAATGGATGTTTGTTCTTGATTGTGATGTCATTCAACAACCTATAATCAATGCAGAATCTTCACGATCCATCTTTCTTCTTAACTAACAAAACTATAGAGGCAAATGGGCTAGCACTTCTTTGAATGACACCATTTGCCAACATAGTTTTGACCTGTTCCTCAATCTCACTCTTCTGCTTAGAGTTATATCTGTAGGGTTTGACATCAACAGGCTTAGCTCCTGGCACCAAAGGAATGTGATGATCAAAGGCTCTCTGAGGAGGCAAGGAAGTTGGTTCGGCAAATAGGTGTTCAAACTTTTGTAAAACTTGAGTCAGAGCCGTGTTTTGCTGCACTACGTCCACCTGGCATAGCTCCTGTAGAGTTCTAGTTGAGGTAACTGAAGCATCCTCCTCACAAGGTTGTAGCTCAATACAATGGGATATTGCTCCCCTCTTCAGTAGCCCTTTGAGTCCTCTGGCCGATAAGTGCTTGCACTGGGATATATCATCCTTGACTCTAGATAGCTGAATTTCCTCATTCTGATACCTGAACTTCATTTGTTTAGCTCTCCAATCGATCCACATCGAACCATTGTCTTTCAACCAGTCATATCCCACAATGATGTATTAACACCCCAATGGTATTACTCTTGCATCCTGGCAAAAAGTGTACCCCTGAGTCCACCACTCTAGCTGAGGAATCATGGAGGAACACTGCATTTTACCCCCATCAGCAGCCACAAATTTAGCCTGCTCAACTGGAATAGTCTACAATTTCAACTTCTGAACCAAAGCCTCATTAATGAAGGTGCCAACACTACCTGAATCAATCAAGATCAACACTTGTTGCTTGCCTAAGAGCCCTTGAAGTTTCATTATTCTCCTCTTTTTGTGTTGCTGATCCTGTTCCCCCACTAAGCACAAACCAGCACCTTCATCATCCGAATCACTCTCATAAATAGGAATTGATTCAGTCTCTATCTGCAGCACTTCTAACAATTCATCTATGACTTGAATTGACACTTGAGCGGGGCAAATATGATTCCTACCCCATTTTTCACCACACTTGAAACACAACCCCTTCGATCGTCTGAACACCTTAAGTGCTGTCAGCTTATCCCCCAACTGACTTGACTAAGCATCCTCTAGTTTGCGGAGCTCTTTAGACTTGTCAGCCTGCCCAGATGGTCAAGATGCAGAGTGCTTCAACGTCTCACAAAGACCCGAGCGGCGTTTTAAGCCCTCATTCTCGTCCTCCTGCAAAAGTGCCAACGAACACACAGTATCCATGTCCGAGGGTCTATAAATAGCTATAATAGAACGAATATCCTCCTTGAGTCCATCTAAAAAACAGGAAACAAAGAAAAACGGACTAGCCGAAGGGTCCTACAACAAGATTTGGTGACGAAGATCCTCAAATCACTCAATGTAATCAGCTACCGAGCTAGTTTGCCTCAGGGTAAGGATTGTTTCATAAATACTTGATGTTGATCCCTCCCCCACCTCTGCATGACTAGCTTGCAAAGGTCATCCCACTCTTCCACTCGCCCCTAGATCTCCACGGTTTCTAGCCATAACGCAGCCCTCTCAGTGAAGTTAAGGGTGGCAAAGCGAGTGCAAAGAGATTCAAGAACCAAAAAAACATCGAAGTAAACTTCACATTTTTGGCGCCAGCTTTTTGGGTTCCCACATTGAACTTTGGGAAATCTAGCTTAGGCAGGTGGTTGTGTCCGGTGGGGATACTTGAATTGGGTGGTGGATGAGTGGTTTTGGGAATAGGCTCACTCAGCGACACCGAATCTAAATACTTGTGGAACACTGGATCTGTATGAAAATTAGGGGTGGAAGGAGCAAAATGTGACACACCAGTTTCCGGAGGACACTGTGGAATACTAAGTATCTCGTCAACATTCCCCTCGGTTCCTTGTTTCAACGCGAAGGCCCTGTGCTGCTTGAAACGGATCCATGCGCCACTCCAGAGTCGGCGGCGACTTGCCCCCCGATTGACGGCTCGACGAGGGAGGCAGGAAGGAGTGCTAGGTCTGCGGCTGTGGTGGAGTCTCGATTCTCTTCATGCTCTCCTCCGTGGTCTCCTTCATGCTTTCAACGCTTCTTTGATCTTCGTCATGGCGGAGCGCTGGCCCACAGACTCATCCAGCAACTGCTTCAGTAGCTGCTCGATCCCTGTACTCTTCTGCTCGGCCTTCACGAATTCCTCCACCATCTTCTGCTCGAACAGGGTCGTCGGTTTCCTCTTGGGCGCCAGATCGGAAGGTGGATTGGCTCTGATTACCACTTGTTACGATCACGCACCATCCCCAGGTGGAATCACCATAGAGAGAGGTAGATGGAGAGAGAGACAAAGGTCTAGGGTTATAGAATACAAGAACAGGAAACGAGAGAATAGGATAAGGTTCTAGTTCATCGATGTCTGTCCACCTCCACCCGGTGCGACCCTTTTAGCGCACCGCAACATCGTTTGGTCCAAGTCTGGACCAAAGCCCAAATACAACACACGCCCACCCTTACACGGCCCACTAGCCCAAGAGATACGTACTAGATACTAGGTCCTAAGAGCATCTCCAAGGGCTAAAAGTCACGGAGAGTCATGAATTGATTCATTCAGGAGCAACGCTGACCCAACAAGAGCTGGGAAGAGCACCCTTGCTTGTGAGTTGTGAGTTATGAGCCAACAAACAAGACGATTCTCAATTTACAACTGCTTTTATCAGGAGCTGCTCCGGAGCCTGACCGCCAGCACGGGCGGGTTGACGGCACGGGCACCATGATGCTGCCGAAGTTGGCGTCCACCACGGAGCGCTGAGGCTTGCGTCCCAGCCACGCCAAGCAGCCAGCATCTTCCTTGGAGAGGCTGAAGACCAGGCCAGAGCCAAAGAGGCCGAAGACCACAACAAGGAGCTCCTCGGGGCGGCTTATGGGAAGAGGTATTGTCTCCATTCCCACCACCAGGTTTTGAACAAAGCCGAGCAAGAAGGGAATAACTTCAAGTTGGCTAGGTTACCCATTGGGATTCTTGCTACCATATCAAGGATTATTTTGTACTCCAGATGGCTCTTGAGCTCCTGTCTGGCTCGGACTCGGTTGATGAAGAAAGAGCCAGCCGGCAGCCATCCGAATCCAAGCTGATAGTATATCACTGCTGGGTTGTAAAACTCGTATAAACGAGTTCTACATTGGCCACCATGGAAGTCGACTGGGAGCAGGCAGGGTCTGACACAAGCTTCTAGGATAAGTGTCGATTCCTTGTCTTGCAGAGGGTTGTCTAGGCGGAATCTTGAAGGGTTCTCAAACTCCAAACCCTCATAGGGGAACCAGACTTGTTTTTGTGTTTGGATCCCATTGTAGAAGAGAATGAAGAAGACATTGCAGTTTTCCCTTGTCATTCTAGATCCAGAAACCACCATAGAAGCTTCACCAAGGGATGTGCAGTGTCGCAAAGGTATTTCTTCGTCCTCTGTTGCATCCGAGGAAGGGAAGGAGTTTTCGGTAAAAAGGTCGGAGTTCCATGACTTGTGAACAGTATATGTTGAGCCATAATTGTATAAACCACCATGGCCCTCCTGCCGTAATGGTTTGATTGAGCTGGAGGATGACAGCAGTGCGGTGAAGGAGCTGGTATACAGAACCAGGAAGAAATTTGCCCAGAGGGAATTTATTGCCGTCGGCTAGGATTTCTGCTATGCCTTGAAAATTTGTTGTCGGCATACAAGAGGACCCATAGAAAATAAAGTGTTCCAGCCAGAGGTTTAGAAAAGCAGTAAGCTCTCTGTGGGTGACTGTGCAAGTGTTCTGGTATGCTGCGATGTATCTGGGCCAGCTATTCGGTCCCTTGGTGTCAAGTTTGTGCTTCTGGTTAAGGTTCTGCATGAGGAACGGGTCATAGTGCTGGTTGACATTCAAGTCGGTCACCATCATCATGTCCATGAGGGACAGTGAGCGTTCAATGCATCTGACCAGAATTAGGAAGTAGCCGCTAGCATGGGTTCATTTTTTGCCATATCAACCAAGGATAATGGCAGAGCTTCGTCTATCTGGGAATCCAAGAGGATGTCAGAGCGAGAATTGGTGATTCTGTGGTACCAATTCCTCCAACCTAGGATTGCCGATGGCCATGACCTAAAAACTGTGTTCCAAGGGTCGGGACTAGACATGACAGATTTGAACGAAATCCTATTGGTCTCAAAATTAATGAAGTCCGTAGGGTCGGGATCATTGCAAGGGCTGAGATAGAAGTGGTTTTCTTCAACAATGGATGGGATGCAGATCTGGTTTTTAAGTTCCTAGGGAAAATGTGAAACTAATATCAATACAAGGACAAGGCATCATTTGGTAAAATATGAAGGCAATACTAGAGATTATTGCTAGTTCATGAAGTAGCTACAGTAAGTATGAATCTATCTACAGTAAATAAGAACAGAGCAGTACGAATCTAAGGATTGATGAACCCTAAGAGATTAAAATAAAGCAGGAAGGGATTACCTCGGGAATGTTCTACAGGGTCGCCATCGCCGGAGTTGAACTCGTTGGTATTCGTCGGCGCTTGAAGGTGAAAGTCATCTGGAAGAAGAGCTGTGCCGACAAAGACAAGAATATGAAGGGGTTCAAGCTCGGATAAAAATGAAGAAGGGAAGAAGATGCATTTATAAGGATGGGACTATGGTAGGTTGCAGTAAAAGCGCACGATAAACAAGGAGATGAATCTGGTGCACGAAGATATTCGTACCCCGGACTCGGGGGGCATGTGTTGGCACCGGAATTTGGACTGGTCCCAGTAGTCAGAGGCGTGGAGCTGAAATCGGCCAGGTCAAAGGAGTTTAACAGACGAAACGAATAAAGTGGGTCCGATAGGGTTATTTTATCTCTTTCTATTTTAATTTAGATTTTGTTTAGGAATAAATATAGTCGGATTGTTTGTTTGGGAACCGAAGAGTCCTGACCGAATCAGGTCAGAACCCCCTTGTATGGGACTATAAATATGTAATAGGATCTGTACGAGAAAAAAAACACTTTTGTTCAATACAATTCGGTGCATCGCCAAAACCTTTTTCTCGATGACATCCACATCTCGCGTGGGCTGCATCGGCTCCGATCTCGGTGGGAGACCTAGATTAGTCAACCCCGGTAATTCTATGGACTTCAAATAGTATTTTCTCATTAATTTGATATTCTAGTTGTTATCCTTAGAATTGCTAGTTATCCGGTAACTAGATCTTAATTGTGTTTATACTATTGGCTTTAAGTTGTAATACTGTCTCGGTTAGGTCCGATCTATTGTAGTTTTTAGGAGGTTTAATAAGCTTGGTTTAGATATGTTATTCGAGTCACTTTATCAACTTTTCATATAATTAGAGTGTATCTAGTCCTATCTACTTTGTTTGGACGCTATCTCAATTAAGTTCGATCTGCTTGAACCAGCGAGGCTGCATCGACTTTGATCTCTTGCTGAGTCGATAAGATTAGGTACAAGTCGATTGTGAGAAGAGTCAGTAAGGTTCTATCGGGATGTTTAGCCGATAGGTTATCACGGTTCAATCGACTTCTCAGTATTTTACTTACTTATTATTATGTTTTTAGAAGTTGATTGCCCCCTTTTCATTCGATAAGATTAGATCTATGATTTTGAGGCATATTTACAATACCAGCTACTAGATCTATCGACTAAGTACCATCGACAGGGAGAGTCTTTGCATGATTATTGTACTTTCTATCAACTCTGGCCTATCAACTTTTTGGGTATCAACAGAGCAAGGATAGCACGTTTATTGTAGATCTATCGACTTTGCTCTATCGACTTAATTCTTATCGACAGTATTTATGCAGTAATTAATATCTATTTATTGATTTATCGATAAGCCGATACAAATCAGTTGATTAGTTTATTTAACAATATTATTCGCTATTTATAGCCATCGGTTGGTTTTCACCAACAATGACCATCGGCTTTCTTCATCGGTTTGTCCTAGGCCGGTGACCCGTAAAATTTAACTGTTTGTTTCTTTGTTGATTTGTAGAAAAAATCGAGTGGCACGCCCCGTTTTTTTGTGTTGAGTCTGCACTAGAGTCAAGCAAATCTTTCAAGTCGCGCGTGTGATTTTCATGTCAACAGTTTCTTACTCAGGCACTTCTATGACCTCACACTTTTGTCCTGGAACCTCCTATTTTGTAAAAGGGTTGTCATGATTGATATCACGCCAAACTGTATGGTGTGATTCGTTGCACCACTCACTAAGTCCCATCTAGTTCTAGTGTGGCCTTGTTGCACTCTCTTGTTAACTAAAGTTGCCACAATCGTGCAGGTGAGCAACAATAATCTGGCATCAAAACAAATAAACTAAGTCAACTTCATTACAACCCATCATCTCACAATATTATTACAATTCATAACCTACCATCAAATAATTCACAAATTCATTGCAAATCATCAACTACCTCTCCTAGACCTACCCGCACGCGCACGTGAAACAACCAACTGATTACTAAGAATAAAACGCTCCACCCTCTCTCCTTCTTCCTTATGCTTCATGTACTCGTTGATTCAAAGATCCAACCATGAGGTACATCCAAATGGCACCATATAGACTTTGGAGGAAATCTATCTCGGTGCTGCCTCCAAATGTCCAAATCCTTCTCATGAGTCACATACCCACCATTCACTTTATCAATTTTATACTTGTTGCATATTGTCTCAAGGATAAAGTCCGAAGGTTCTTGGACATACTTCTTCCTTACCTTCTGCCTTCTTTTTTCTGTAACACCTTTGCATAGTTTCCCCCTCCAAACATACTAGCTTATTTGAGAAATTTATCTCGTCGAGAAAAGGTCTCCCAATCACACTCACGATTACCCTGAGCAAACATGGACAATTCAAATGATTACGACCGACTTCATACCACATCAATACAACCTTTAAACAAATAGTTAAATACTCACCCATTCACTGTATCTCCATAATAGCAATCGTACCCTAACTCCGATGGCACCACACCTCACCTAGCTGGGATGCCGCATTGACAAAATAATGTAGGTCTCTCCTCACATGGTAATGCCTTTCCATATACCACGTCTTCAGGAAAATCTTTTGGGTATGGATACATCGCTTTGAACCGTATATCCACTCCTGAAAATCGCATCCTTGCTGGTTGTCCTGTATAAACAAAGAGAAAACTTTATAAGTTGTTCATGACAACCAACCCATAAACCTTTACAAAAATTACCAATTGTACTTGTGAAGGGACAACGAAAGAAAGGGTTGTATGCCAAACCCCGAGGAGGGTTGTGCAACTCTGTCCGGACACCACGCTTGCAAAACGGAGGGGAACACACACGCCTAAAGTAAGCATTGATCTTCTCTTGGCTAGACATCAACGAAGGATTAGACGGTGGCGGAACCCATCTTTCAAACAAATTGTAGTGGCAGAACCCATCCTCTCATCACACCTCCGAGCCTTCAATCCACTAAAAGAAACTAGTACAACTAAATAACGAAGAGCCCACACCAAAGAGCATGAGAAAGTCAACATACCTCATCATTTGAACAACAATAGTAAGCTTGGACAGCTATCAATGGATGTCGGGATTGCTTCACGTGTGCAAGGATATTACATTCGCACATAGGAGTAGGTAGCCACGATGGAACCGGAGCTTCTGCGGAGCTCACATTGAGATACATGTCTCAACGCCTTGTCTAACAATAAATTCTATGATAGGAACGAAATTATTAAAATGTTTATTACTACTAACAACACTTTCACTCATTGCAATGAACAAATAATAACCTAAAAATATATCTCAATACCACTTTCTACCTTCTTCATCAATATGAGATGTACCACATCAAAACATTCAAGTTAACACAATTGATCTCATGACCCCAGCCCTAACTATCATGACACCTATCAAAACAACCACAAATCAACAATAATCTATGGACTAAAAGATAGTAGCTTCCTAGATAATGACTTCACAAAATCCACCCCAATGTGAGCTCGTGCTTCAAGGATCGGAGAGGAGGATCAAGAGGCTAGCTTTTTCGCCAGAGAGAAGAACAAGAGAGTGAGAGGAAAAGAAGAGGAGATGAGAAAGAAAGGAGGTAGTCGTGTTATAAAACCCCGACAAATCATGCCAATCTATTTGGCGTGCTTAAGATGCCAATCACGCCAGAGTGATTGGCGTGATTGGGTCAACCCTTAGTTGTCATCGGGTCCAATGTGGCAAGCGAAAATGACGTGGCACACAATCATGCCATATGACGTGGCGTGATTTATAGACGTATCTCGCCAATGAGAATGACGTGATTAAAATGTCTAGATCCTGAAAAAATAGTTTTTGATAGTTTTTTATTATAAATTTAGATTTAAATGGATTATTTAAAAAAAATCGATGTTCACACGGCAAGAATATGGCATGCAGATTACCACTGGTAGAAATCTATAGTTCGCACCAGGATATGCCGCCCATTGCCCAAGAGGAAATAGCAGCATAAATTGAACAAGCAAAGCGAATAAGAGCGCAATAGTGAATAGTTGTAGCTATCACCTTTTATACAGATTTTGTGAAGCAGCGGCTTCAGAGATAAAGATTCTGGATGATATCTCCATTCACACGAATATAAGGAATGTGAGCAATCTTTGGCCAGTCTTCCCCCGTTCTCTTGAGCCAAACATCTTCATTAGTTTCCAGCTCTAATGCACTGTCCTTCAGCCAATCGTCTTCTTCATTTTTCAACCACTCTCCCTCATTCAGCTGCTCCCCAGCACACTGCACCCAGTCTTCCTCGTATCTCAGCCACCCTTGCCAAAATTCACATGTTTTCTTCTCTCGATATTCGTTTATTGTCTGTTTCTTCCATTCCCCTATCTTCTTCTTAACCCATGTCTGTCCACCTTCCTTCTGGCATCGTGCCTCTAGTATAGGTGAGCAACCTAGTATCTGCAACTCCTTTAGGCTACCTGGTAGACCTTTCGACGGTATAGAGTGAATTTGGTAACATGACTGCAGACTCAACTTCTTCAAGGATGCTAGAGTATACAACGTTGATGGGAGCTTCCTTAGTAGGTAGCAACAAGAAAACTTCAGCTCTTTTAGGGACTTAATTTGCTCAAGCCACTGTTCATGAAGAACAGATATTTTATGAATCTTGTAAAGACAGAGACTTTGAAGTGCTGAAAGCTTGAAAAGAATTGGAGACTGGGATAGATTATCCATTGTGAGGTCAGTGAGTAACTGCATAACAGAAAGGCGCTCCTCTTTATTTAGTAACTCTCTACATCTTGTAGTTCCAGGAAGTCCATGCAGAGAAGTACGAAGGTGCTCTTCTCTCCTTTTTCCACCAGAAGAAGATTTGGTTAACTCAGCGGCAGAACCAGAGATCAACCTCCCTGTCCTGTCCAACTCTTTGAGTAATTTAAGGATGGTGCTTTCAATAACAAGTACTTGTTCCTCTCCGAAACTTAATGCCCAACCAGAGAGTAGGCGATTGATCTCCTCCTTTAGGGATGACGTGATTATGTGGCAACTGGAAATGTGTAGATTTTTCAGGTTGCTGAGACCAAGTATTCCACCCTCAAAGAAGAGCTCCTTGCAGTTTGAAAGGTGCAAATACTCCAGTGATACCAAGTGTTGACATGGAAGTATTAACTTTTCTGAGCAATCATCTACCTTTAAATGGGTGAGGCAGGTTAGTCTATGCAGATAACTTGAGACTGTGCCAGAATATGACCCACAACCCGAAAGTGAGAGTACTTTGATAGCCATGCCCAAGGACATAAATGGTAGTTCTTTTAATTTTTGGCATCTCTTAATTTGTAGCTTTTGCAGGTTTGGAAAGAACTCTCTGTTCTCTGTACCTTCCCAATTCTCCCATTTTACCATGGATTCAAAACTCAGCTCCTCCAAAGATCCAAAGACCACACCTGAGGTCCCATAGGCATCAGAATTGACATCTTTTATGGATGGCAACTCATATAACTTCAGTATCCTGAGGTGTTCAAGATGCCCAATGGGCGGAAGCATCTGCAATTCTGTGCATTGTCTTATCTCAATAACTCGTATATAGCAGAGCTGTCGCACCCAATCTGGAACGGTGAACCCTGGGTACCCAAAAATTTTCAATTCTTTTAGATTCTTATGTGGAGATAAAGAATTTAGTATCTCCATGGCTAGATAAGGTGTTGCTATCTCAGATGGCTTTACAGTTGATCCTGACGCATCTGAAGGTGTATTGTTTTTGCCAAGTAATGAAGCATGGAAGAACTCTTTCCTACTTGAATCATATTGACTAAATTCCTTTCCATATTGGTTATATTTACCTCTGAAAGAATTATTTATGTCCCATTTGAGATCCAAACAAGTAACCAACTCCTTTCTGAACAAGTTAGCTTGAGCTGCCTCAGCTTGATTGGCCACCCACTGAAGATCTGATATACAAAGGGGCCCTTGAATGTACCTCATGTTCCTTAATTCAGTTATTTTGTGACCGTCCTCTGCTATAACACGGAATTCGATCAAGTTTTGAAGCTTTGTTAACTCTCCAATGCCATGGATTAGAGAAATTGTATCTGCATCTGCATGTAAATACCGCAGGCTAATTAGTGAGTTCATGCTTCTTGGTAACTGTGTGAATGTACACCCTCGCAAACCAAGAACCTGGAGATTGCACAAGCTGCATAATGATTCAGGAAATTCTGTGATCCCACTGTATGAGAGATCCAAATATCTGAGGTGAATCAAACTCGGCAGCATGTGATGTCTTGTAATGAACTTAACAAACACTGAAATATAATCTTCATCGAGCAAACGATCACCAACAAATGCTGTTGCAACACTCGACTTCATGTTATATAAGTTCAATAAGCGAAGACTTGTAGCTGTCGTTAAAATGTTGCTGATTGTCTTCAAAATGAGGTCATCATGGTCAATATCAATTATGTCAACTCCCCATGAAGAAATACCTACTGTGTCAAAGGACCACTCAGACATATCATCTATAGTGTCAGATATCTCAGAAGTGATATCAGCAGTGTCAGAAAATATCTCAGAATTGCAACCGACAGTGTCATAAGGTATCTCAGAAATGCGACTAACAGTACCATGGGACCTCTCCAAAAGTTCATAGTCAGTGTTGTAACCTTCACTGAAGCTGGTATCACGGAAGAGACCAAACAACAATAGTGATCGCAACTTATTAACTTTATAGTCAGCCCTTGGAACATTCATAATATCCAGATCCAAGGATAAATAACGAACACTTGGTGGAAGATATACCAGTTTACAATCAATGCCACAATATTCATCAGAAGCTATGGCAATTGCAAAATCCCTTATTAAATCATGCATAACATATTGCGCTTTCCAAATTGTTGGTTGCAGGAAGCACCTATTGACAAGTTCGTCAAACCATTCGCCAGCTACATCCTCCAAACTTCTTGGACCAACATTGTTGGCTACGTCAAGGAAACCGTTAGCTATCCACATCTGTATCAACTGATATTTATCAAAGACATAGTTTCTAGGAAAGATTGAACAGTACACCAAGCATTGCCTCAAATATGCAGACAACTCACAGTAACACACTCCGAGAGATGCTGTAATATGGATGCCCATACCTCTATTTGAATAATTCCACCACCAACTTTGTAAGAGTCTGTCCCAATGCACTTTATCTGAATAATTTCTCAATGATACACCAATCATTACTGCTGCTAATGGAAACCCATGTAATCTACCTGTTATTTTTCTACCAGTTGTCTCCAAAGCTTCTGTACTTAGAATACTGGCAAACGCATGATGCTTAAAAAGTTTCCACAAGTCATCACAATGTAGATGATCCAAAAATATTGGAGTTGTAGTACCCATAAAATTGGCCACAACATATCTTTGGGTTGTCACCAAGACAACACTTCCAGGTGCTCCTTTGCTCAATATATTCCTTAGGTCACTCCATATTGCACACATATCATCAAATACACCATCAAGTACAAGAAAAAACCTCTTTCCTTCTATACAATTCTGAAGTTCAACATGGACATTGTTTAGATCAAACACATCAGTCATAATATTTTGTTGCGGTTGCAATGATAACAAGATCTGCGTCATCAATTCTTCTTTTCTGATATTGTCTGTTACATAGATCCATGAAGATAGACCTTGAAAGTGCTCCTGAATCCTTTTGTCACCGAAAATCAACTGAGCAAGAGTAGTTTTACCCACTCCACTCATTCCGACTATGGGAATGACTGCAGGGTTCCACATTTCACTATCATTGTGCACCTGGGTGTATTCTACACTACTACCCCTGCCCATTTCTTTCTGGTAGGGTGCTAGTTCTGCAACTTCCTGTCTTTGCATAGATAGATCTATGTTCTGGAGGGTATCAATGATCCATCCTTTCTGAGATATTTGCATGCTGTCAGCACTTTCCCAGCTTTCAAGTGATGTTGCCGCCTTGAAACGGGCCTCATCCAGAATCATGTTCAATATCATAGCGATTTCCTTATCTCGGCCAACAACATATGCATGCTCGGGACACAAAGAAGCTGTATTGTTTTGCACAGTTTCCCAGCTATCCTCATCCATGTTCAGCATACCAATAATTGATTCAGCTTCGGCGCACACACTGACAAGTCTACCGATGGTATACTTCATTCTGAGGAGGTGACTGCTATCAGAATGAAACCAACCCATGACGTCAGAAACTCCAGACTCACCGGCCTCCAGCTCCAGCTCAGACTCCATGTCCTTGACCAGCTCTTCCGCGTCATCTGCAGACTCCTTCACCTGCCGCAGCCATGCACCCATCTCCTCCTCTCTGTCTATACTGACACGCTGCAGGTTCTTCTCGTGCAGTAGATTGAGCTTCTCCTCCAACAAATCGAGCATCTTCATGG
Organism: Eleusine indica; assembly: GCA_030378355.1. NCBI lineage: Eukaryota > Viridiplantae > Streptophyta > Magnoliopsida > Poales > Poaceae > Eleusine > Eleusine indica. The sequence goes on from CM059500.1 coordinate 37,997,753, forward strand.
TGCCCTTGAACTTGTGGGAGGCGCTGCTGCTTCCCAGATACAAACGTAGCTTCCCCACCACCCTGTGGATCGCTGCTGGCAGAAACGATCCATTATCTTCCATCTTCATTCTTGCAAGATCTGTATAATGGGGAATTTAGGCCCGGGGATGGAGACACAGACAAGGAAGTGGTATGTATGCATCGAAGACGATTAAACCGAGTGAAGACAAGTCCAACTTGCACCGTGCTGTATAAGTATAAGTATATTATTTAATCCGCCCACAGTCTAACACCACCCAAATCCTTACAGGAATGAGAGGTGCGTATGCGCCAGGAAATAGATACCTCTCACCTTTTCTTTTCTCCTTCCGACAGTCCTACGCAGCAAAAAATGAAAATGGTAAAGCATATCTCTTACAAAAATGAAAACACTGTCTGAGCACATGCATTAGATCATTTTCTGCCCTCCACACACATGCCTTAGAACTTACAAACAAAGGATGACTGCTTCAAGTCAAAAGCGGCCATAATGTGAAGTTTCCCAACCTACTACCACACGTTGACTACAGCTAAGATCCACTGTACATCTCCCCAGACCCAGAGCCTTCTCACTTTTCGTTAACCTCTCTCCTGCTCCCTGAAAGTGTAAGCTCGATCAGACAATGGTAGGAACGGAGCTGACGGTTGGCGGGTGGTTCGCCGGCGCGGTGATCGGCAACTTCGTGGCGAAGGCGCGCTCCATCATGGAGGAACACCACGCCCTGCAGGCCGAAGCCGAAGACATGCTGTACAGCGTGCAAGCCGCGCTGCCCCGGATCACGATCTTGGTCGAGGTGACCGAGCGCAAGGCCATCTCCAACAGGAGCTACGCTCCCTGGCTGCAGCAGTTCAAGGATGTCGCTTCTGAGGCCGAAGACCTGCTCGACGACTTCGAGACCAAGAGGATCCAGGAGGAGTTGCTCAGAAAAAACTGCAAGGTCACCTCGGCCGCCTCCTCCGCGCTCAGGTTCGTGAGGAACCTCCTCCTTTCTGACACTGATCTCAAGAGGCTCAAAGATGTCCTCAAGAAGCTGAACAAGATCATTGGTGATACCGGTGGTCCTGGCTTTCATGGATTGATGGAGTTAGCTGATGCCGAGGAGGGAGTTTCGACAAGAATCCTGCCCCAGACGCTTCCAGTGGTCATCGGTCGGGATGATGAGAAACAGCAGCTGCTGAGCATGATATTACGGAAGGCTGGTGAAGATTGCACGGAACCCAGCAATAAGTTTTCAGTCACTGCTGTTATAGGAGCAGCTGGTGTGGGCAAAACAACTCTTGCTCAGGTAATCTACAACAACCCAGATGTCAAGGAGGCTTTTGCATTGAGGAGATGGGTGATGGCTTCCCACCGCAGTCGCTGTAAGAGGGACATTGTCAAAGATATTGTTGATTCTTTTGTAACTGAGAAACAGGACAGTCTGCAAACAATGCCTGCCATAAAAAACAAGAAGTTCTTACTTGTTCTTGATGATGTGCAGGACAGCATGCACGAAATATGGGGTTCCCTAATGTCAGCACTGGCAGGGGCAGCAAATGGGAGCGTTGTATTGCTAACAACTCGATCAAAAGATGCCGCAGATAGTTTTGGAACGACAGCTCATGTAACATTGAATCATCTACCATTCCTATCCCTGTATAGAGTTTTTGAGCATCATGCATTTGGAAAGCACAAAAACCCTTCCCTTGAATCAATCGGTAAGCAAATAGTGCAAAACTTGCATGGCTTACCTTTATTAGCAGAAGCAATTGGAAGGTTGTTGAGACAAAAGTTAGATGAGGAACACTGGAGAAAAATTTCCAGAAGTCAATGGTGGCTATTTGCTGAAGATGATGATAATCAAAATGTTGCTCTACCTTCAGTAGCAATTATTTGTGAACATCTAAGTGATCATCTTAGAAAGCGTTTATGCTACTGTTCAATATTCCCATCTGGTTATTTGTTTGAAAAAAACATGTTGATTAACATGTGGATAGCTAGTTTCATGCAGAAACATGATGGGATTGATATGGAGCAAAAGGAAACAGAATGCTTTGATGAGCTTTTTAACCGATCATTCTTCCAAACCACAATATGGAAAACCAAATATATCATGCCTGATATTATTAGAGAGCCAGTATACTGCATTGCTGAAAAGGAATGTCACGCAGCTACTGAGTCAGGAAAAATAAAAAGAAGCTTTGAATTTTATCGTCACCTAGCCATAGATATTTCTGATTTTAATGTGCCCTTGGACATAAGTAAAGCCAGTAAGTTACGCACTATTTTGTTTTTTGATGGGCACAGAACAAAGAAACCTTATGATGCACTTGCTAATATATTGTCTCATCCCAGTGGCCTACGAGTACTAGACTTCTCTAACTCTGAAGCTAAACTGGGGAAAACTCCTGAATTCTTTGATAAATTCCCGCATCTACGGCTTCTGGATCTCTCTTTCACTAAGATAACAGCAATTCCAGACTCCCTCTGTAAGCTGCACCTTCTTCAAGTTCTTGGTCTACGAGGATGCCAGTTCAAAGAGTTGCCTAGAGCTATGAACGAATTAATTAACCTCCGATTCTTATTTGCAGAAGTTCATACAGTTTCTCTAATATACAAGTTAGGGCAGCTGACAAATCTCCAAGGATTAGATGAGTTTCCTGTGGGTAGAACAGAAGGGCACAAAATAACAGAACTGAAGAGCTTGAATGAACTTGGTGGGCAACTGTGCATCAGTAACCTCGAGGAAGTAACTGGCATAGATATAGAGGGTGATTCTGAACTATTCAGAAAAAGATACTTGAAGAAATTGGTCTTGAAGTGGGGGGTGCCAGACGGCACAACAGCAGCTGCTTCTGACGGTTACATGAAGACACTTGCTGGCTTAAAACCAAATGCAAATCTTGAAGAACTGAAAATAAAATGGTATATGGGAGTTGGATTTCCAGCATGGATGGCGGACGAGCAGTATTTCACAAAACTGCAGCATATTCATCTTATTGAATGCAAACAGTTAAGAACACTTCCACCTCTTGGGCAACTCCCATCCCTTGTGATATTAGTGTTACAAGGCCTGTCAGTAGTTGAAAAAATTGGAAGTGAATTTTATGGAACAAGTTACAGGATATTCCCATCTCTTGAGGTGCTGACGTTCCTTGATATGCCAAATTGGAGGGAGTGGTCGGACATAGAAGAATTGCAAGATTCACGAACCCTTCCATTTTCACATCTAAGGAAGGTCCAAATCAAGAATTGCGGTGTTTTGAGTGGCATACCATTATGTTGCTTACAAGCATCACTCGAGAAGCTCCATATTTTTGGATGCAATGAAATATTTGCATGTAAACCAAGCAGTTTAGGGGGGTTAAAATGTCTAGTGTCTTTAAAAATCCACAATTGTTTGGGAAGGATTTATCTTTCATGCAATTTGTTGGGATCACATGAGGTCTTGAATCTTCAAAGATGCAAGGTTTACTTCCATGGTGGACGTGGACAGATCATCAAACTAAGGAAGTTAACCAATGACAGTCCTGAACTGAACATGGATGAATTTAAAGCCATAAGGAAAGAGCAGTTAGTTCTAGACGTGTTACTTTCTGAAGGTATGACAAAGAATTTGTTAGTTAAAGATAAAGAGTTAGGAGGAAAGAATTTTATGGAATACTTTTACGCTCATGTATTTATTAATATGTATTACATGGTTGGTTAGGACATAGGCTAACACTTCTTTGGATTATTTTGTTTTGTAGGTGTTCATAACTTGCCATCTTGCTTTTGCAACAACTGCAACTCTGAAACATCAATTCCTAATAAAATTCATTCTGATACAAAGCTATCAAGTGAAAGATTATGTTAATACCTCTCTGGTTTATGTTAGCAAGCCAGCCTATTTAGCTCACGTTCCATAGTTCAACTCATATAATAATATTGTTAGTTCATTTTTACACAAGAACAGGTAATAAAACTGGTCTAACATGTGCGATTCCTACATATAAACGAATGTAGGTTCTTCTCAGGAGGCGGCGAGAGGCAAACGAGAGCAGGGACGCGAATGGACTCGTTGCAACGGGTCGTGGGGTCTCCCACGACCCGTTGCAACGAGTCCATTCGCGTCCCTGCTCTCGTTTGCCTCTCGCCGCCTCCTGAGAAGAACCATCACGAGCACACCACCGGTAACAATCATAATCCAGCCTCTTCCACCTCTGTAGCTCCTTTTGGTTTGCTCCTCGTTTGTGCTCATCCCGTTGTGGATTGGTTCACTGCAGATGCTACAACGTCCCGGCTAAGCGGCGAATATTCTCCATGAATCGATCTTGACAGGACATTTGCGTTCCACACATCCAGTAGCAGGTGCGTGCGTGCTCCCCATTTGATTCCCCAACTAGTTTATACTTTTGCCCAAATAGTGGTCGAATCAGAGGTATGTGCTCCGAATTTCCTCCCCAAATCGTTTTAATTTTCTGAGTAAATGAATCAGAACCATGTACTCACGGAGGAATTGCAGGTGCCTTCTCTCCCCAAATCACTTTTAATTTTGTTCAGTTACGGGATGATTCGGATGTATGTGATCCCCAATTTCGCCCCCAAATTGATTTTACTTTTGCTCAATATGTAAATGCGCCAGATGCATCTGCTCCAATTTCTTCCCCAAAACTAAAAGCCTTTATCTTTTCTAGTACAGATTTACGCATAATTTGGTTTGTACCATTCGCTAGTTATTTTATTATTCAGGATGCATAGTTCTGCATCAATTTACATCACAACCTTTTTCCTCCCGTGGGTGAATGAATAATAGATTGTTTTTTTTTTTCCTAAGGCCTTTGGTTACTGCATCCTTTTATTGAAACAGTAAAAGGATGTTGTTCAACTCTGTCAATCAAGTGAAGAAGTTACCTTACGGCTTGGAGTCTTTTCAAAATCAAAATATTCCAACTACTAAACATGTATGCCAATCAGTCTATTCGTAAGGTTGCTTGATTTCAGGATTTATATCCAAACCAGTTGACTACCATAAAAATTAGCACAATAAACATGCCATTCAGTCTACTGTCCCTACGCTGATTAACAAGCACATGTTGGGTATTAAAAAAATTGCAATTCAGTTGACTAGCACAAAAATTAGCACACTAAACATGTCATTCAGTCTACTGTCACTATGTTGATTAACAAGCACAGGTTGGGTATTAAAAAAATTGCAAATCAGATGACTTACATGAGAGTATGTTCGCTCTGGATCAGGTGTCATCATTGCCGAAGGTGAGATTGCTGCTGGAGGGGTTACGGTGGATGGGCCATGTGCGCACTCTGCTCCGCCATTTTCAGCACCGCTAGTGCCTAGCTGGCGCTGGAAGTACGATCCGCTCAGACGGAGTTGACGGAATCATGGGGGCGGGGCAGGCGACCGTCGATCCTCTGCAGTTTGCTGCTGATGATGGCAACCCTGCCGATGCCGTCGTTGATGGCGTGGGATCCAACGAAGAAGCCTGAAGAGTAGCCGAGGCAGGTGAAGCGCCCCCTTTGCTGGTGATTTCTTCGTCGGCGTCTGATGATCTGGCCGTCGCCATGCTCGCCAAGATGTCGGGAACAAACACACAATGATGTTGCGCCTGATGATCAGGCGCCGACGCCGCTTTCTCAACGCTGCCGACGCCGATCGCAGGCACCAATATTTGTCGCCGGAGCCGATAGAGCTTGAGGCTTATTTCTTGATCGTGGAGATTTGGGAACTGCTTCGGTGAGGGAACCGCTTCAATCGATTTGAAGCGGCACTCTCGACGGGCGCTCGGCTTCGTGGGTCGGAACCCATGTTGGATGCGGGGCTCGATGGACTGGCTGGGGTAACGTTTGACACCGTACAGAATTCTCTATTCTGTAGCTAGCTACAGATTATATCTACACTATATATACATATATATATACACACACACATCAATGTTTCTGTTTTTTCAATGCAACTATCAAGCATGTAATGATATGTTCAGTTTCATCAAATGTACACATGAACTTCTCACTGAAAGTTCCTCTGTGAGATACACTAGAAGAACCACTTATTCCAAAAGAAAGATAAAAAAAAATTCGAAACAAGGTCGGGTGTATAATCATGACCTTTTGATTTTTTATTCACCAGAGAGTATGTCGCTTCTCATTCATCAATTTCACCTGTTTCAAACTCACATAATATTTCTTTCATTACTTCAAGTTACACTGGCCATGTCCCCCCCCCCCCCCCCCCCCAGGCTCGAATTAACCTTTAGAGTCTCACATTCTAAGTTGCTTACTATGCATTATGGGCACTGTATTGGGAGGTTTTTGAGCTGCATTCATATTACATATTTACAATGTTGCATCTCATTTGTGATATTCTCAATCCATTTAAATTGAATTAATTAGAATCAGAAAGTTTTTTTTCTCGAACACGCAGGAGAGCTGTGTATCATTTTATTAATAGAAGGAATAAAAGAAAAAAACAAAAAGACACAGATTGTAAATTACATTCGCGCCGATTACTAAACACCACCCGATCTAGAGAAACTTACTGAGAGACTAGTCACCTAATCTCCAACAGCTCGACCAGTGAGGAGGGGTATGCCCTTAGCCCCAGCCAAGCTCCAAAGGTTGGCTTCATCTCCTGCCATTGTCAGGATGGTCGAGAGACGTGGTGCAGCCCCATTAAAGACACAACAATTTCTATGGCGCCATAACGACCAAGACCCCAAGATGATAAGCGACAGGCCTTTCTTGAGTGGAGAAAGTTGAACAAACATGTACAATTTTCAGTTGAGTTGAAAAAGTACAGGTTGATTTGCTTAATAAGCACTTTTACAGTAATGGAAGTCAAATTGATCTACTCAGAAAGAAAAAATCAGAGATTGTTGCATGCTTCCTTACTATTTTTTAGTAATAGGAGAGTGGCCAGTGTGTCTTTGGATCCCTGGTTCGTCCAGAGTAAAAGGAACTGATGTGTATGCTGAGTTTAGTTGTTTTTTACCTTCATGTCCCTTTCCATTTTGTGCTTTGGGTGATTCCTTTTTGCAATTCGCTGTGGGCTGAAGATTTCTCTTCTCAAAGTAGCATGTTGCTATAGCGAAAAATGCATCGTAGAAAATGATTTGCAGGCAGAAACAAGCTAAATTCAACAAAAGCTTAGATTTCGTCCCAAAAACAAAGCAGGGCACAGGACGCTCTTGCATGGGAGGGGGAATGGCATACTTCAACCTAAATACAGTACCAGATAGGGAGGAAGGCGAAGAGCATAACTTACCTCGATCTCTCGTAGTTTGTCGAGCTACGTGGCACATCAGGGAGCCGCTACTGCCGCCACGCCAGAGACAGGACTGCAGACCTGACATCTGCACAGCGAACCTGAACCCTGACGAGCGCCGGCCAGCTGAAAGCCTGCTATCCGGAGCTCGTAAGGCTACAGTGGTTACGTGAGCATTTCGTCGAGCATCTCGCGAGCAGCAACTCACCTAGTCACCTGGTGCGTTGGAGGCAGCAAGTCCAGGCAGCAGTGCCTTTCCATTTGCCTAGAGTCCGTCGGTCGAGCCATAGCGCAGATCCCACCCAACCTTACGCTACAGGATACGAGACAGCAGCCACGTAGGGGAGTCCTTCGCCGCCGGCGCCTGCAGCTGGGAGCAGATGGAAGAAGTGCTGGCGGGATGCAACCGTTGGTGTTTACCAATTGAGATAATTCCTCTGATGTCATTATAAAACGATCTAATTTCAAATATGTTAATACAAAACAGCTTATCTCACATAAGTCATAGATTACAATTTTTATCCCCAACATGTATGAACAGTAAATCGTATGAAAAGACAAAAATGCTCATTTCTCCACCCGTTGGTGCCCAGGCCGCGACGCTACACTACGTCGCCCCATCCGCCGCGCGTACTTGCTCGGTCGTCCACCACGCCAACACTCGTCGGCAGGCACGCGTTTGCCCCATCCGTCGTGCTCGCCTGCAGGCACGCATTTGCCTCAGTCGGCCGTCCACGCCGTCATGCATGCCACCGCGCACTCGACCCGGCAGCCGCATCACGCGCTCGCTCCGGCCCGGCCACTGTCACGTGCTCGACGCCCCGGCCGCTGCGCGTGCTCACCTCGGCAAGCTAGCTACCGCATCTCGCGCTCGGCCTGGCCGCTGCTCGTGCTGGCCCAGCAGCTGCGTGCACGCGAGCATGCCGCCTCCGCGGGTCACTGCTGCCGCCGGCTGCCGTATTTAATTAGTTTAATGACCACAATCAAGGGACAAAGATAGATTAGTCAATTTGTTAAAAATATTAGTAATTTAATGACTTAAATGACATAAAGAGAATAAATTTTACAACATAATGATATATATGAGATAAGTCTTTTTACAATAATAAATCTGAGATTGATGAACTTTGTAATGACATCTACGAAATTCACCCTTACCAATTTAACTTGCATCGTATTGCGCTCTTTGCCCAGATGGCGACGGGTGGAGTACCTGTTTCTAGATAAGGAAAACGTACAATGACACATACGTACTGACATACCAAATACAGATATATACAGTAAAGATACAGGGAGTGTTCCGACCAAACTGCACAGGAGACTTTGACAGTGGCCGTCAAAGTCACCACGAGCATCTCGTACCAGAAGAAGCCCCGTTGCACAAAGGCTTTGAAAAGCCCCGTTGCTGAAAAATACATATGTTGAAGACTTGAAGGTACAAAAAATATGAGCCATATGTAAATTTTGCAGAAGGCTGAATCAACCTTTTTCATCATCTAAAAAATATAATCATCTTATATTCCGTGCCTTCAATGAACGAATTTATAAAACAATGCAACCCAGATTATTTTCATAGCTTGAATGTATGATAAAAATATTTTCATGTACCCAATATTATTTTTTTGCGACATGTGTCCCCAATATTCGATTCGACAATCACCAAAACATACAAAACTAAATTTCGTACTCTTGTATTGGGATCCTCTGAAACGGAACAGGGCGGCGGTACGATATCCGCGGAGACGTGACCCTACTTTTTACCATTCGTGGAATTCTGGCTACCAAGGAACACTGCTAATGCCGAATCCTCTATGCTACACTTTTCATGGTCAAGGATAAAAACCGACGCCAGCACCAGCTGCCACCATCCAGTACGGCTCAGCCCTTCTAGAAATCCAGAAGCATGTGCTTTTGAATTCCAACTCGTCCGATCCCCAGTCCCCATCTCCAGTCGCAGCGCACCTGTGATCTCGTCACTGATGTGTTCTTCGTTTCGTCGAGTAGAACAGCGCTTTTTCTAGAAGCAGAAGGGTATATATTTGGGTTTGAAGAATCTATATTGTTGTAACAGATGACGGGATACATAATTATCAGCAGTGGTCAGCTTGTGAATGAAGCAAAGCGGTAAGTGCTTTTCAGTGTAACACGTGGTGCCGATGTTCACATATATAGTAGAGTTGAGGGATTATTAGTGGGGATGAAATTACCTTGCTTATCAGAAGATTATTCCTGCAAATGAAATGCGATAACTAAAACCATTCTAGAAGGTCAAAAGCAAATAGATGATGCCGTGTCACACTCACATCTTGCAACGTGCATTGCATGTATGGGAATTGAGAAGTCAGGGTCGTGGGGGATGGGGAAGTCAGGCAGGATACTAGCGATTTGTGATTCGTGAAAGTAAAGGGCCAGCTGTGCACTATATAGTGCTTCAACATTCCGATGGTCTGAAAAAACTAATTTTTTTTTTAAAAAAAAATGTGCTTTAATAGTTCATTAAATAGTAATTACATTATTTAAGAATTGGAAAAGTGCACACATCTAGTTCTTTAATAGTACGAGATATTTAGGTTCTGACTAAACTAATACGTTTTCATCACTTTTCTTGACAAAATATATAATCATCATTCTCGATTTTTTTCATATACGCCACTATGAACTTATGACAACGAAGCCTCCCAACCACCTTACTACTGACTGACTAGTTGTAGTCCAACATATTTAGCCATGCATTTTCTTTTCCTTGAATCGAGCACGCAAGAACGTTCCCGCTTACCCGCATATCCATTCCCTCTGGCTAATCCACAGCGAGGAACCGTATAATCTTTTCCCGGGCAGTGTTCGTGCGTGTCAACGGTTAACGTCCGTATGACCACGCCTCGCTGTCGTTCGGGTGCGGTGCCTCGCTCCGGTCTCCACTATATATACATACACTTGTCCCGGCGAACTAGGCAACCGTAGGTCGTTTTGCAAGGCCGGCTCCTCTGATCTCAACCCAGCCGAGGTCCTCTGATCGTTTTGCACGGCCGATATCTTCATAAGACTGATCGATCGAGCTGAGACTGAGAGCTAGCAAGGTAGATGGCGGCGGCGGAGATCATGCCGTCGGGGAGCCACCGCAGCTGGCTCTCCGCGGCATCCATCTCGCGGTCGCTTCGGTCGGCTGGCCCGGAAGACGACCCGTTCGTCCGGTCGAGCCGCGGGGACGCCGCCGCCGACGACGAGGAGAACCTGCGGTGGGCGGCGCTAGAGAAACTGCCGACGTACGACCGCATGCGGCGGGGCATCATCCGGAAGGCCGTCGGGGACGACGGTGACGGTGATGCCGCCGCCGGCGCCATAATAGACGAGGTGGACCTGGCGAAGCTGGACCCGCGCGCGGGGCGGGAGCTGATGGAGCGCGTGTTCAAGGCCGTGGAGGACGACAACGAGCGGTTCCTCCGCCGGTTCCGGGACCGGCTGGACCTCGTCGGGATCGACCTCCCCCAGATTGAGGTGCGGTACGAGCACCTCGACGTCCAGGCCGACGTCTACGTCGGCAAGCGCGCGCTGCCCACGCTGCTCAACGCCGCCATCAATGTACTCGAGGTATATTACTATGTTTTTGCTTAGCTTCCCGGATGATCGATGTCTCTTTTCGTTTCGTTCCCCCTGCTCAGGTACTCAGGCATCCATGCCCGCCGCCCTGCAATCGTGCTAAAAACGAACGATTGCAAAAGTTTGCACGCATCGGACAAGTAGTCGCCGACTCGCCGCACAGGCTGACAGGCGTAACGGACTAATGACGGCTACTGTGTACTACTCAGCTAGGTTGCGGTCGATCCGTCGCGGTCAGCCATGTGTTTCCGAGGTTTTGATTATTCGCGCCTCCATCCGTCGCAGTCTTTCTCTCTCAGTCACGCGGTCAAACCATTCGTTGGTCGTGCACTCGTGGTAGGGTTCCTTTTCTACACATCTTCACTGTGGCATGACATGAATTTCCTTTGCCAGGCTGCTGGTACATGAGTGACGAGAGATACGGGTTCCTTTTCTAGATGGCGTGGAATTCCCGTGCATGCAAACGAACTGCTAGTGGTGGTGGGCCTAGTGGCAGACACACGTGCCTGCTTACTTTGTGACCAATACATAATCCTCTTGACTGGTGGCGTGGAAACTTTTGTTGCTATCTCTAGCTGACTAGTAAAGGCCAAACCGCAGGGAAATTGTTCTATTATCAAGCTGCTTCAACACAAATGTTTTATATTCCATTAATGATCCAAACTAAATGGTGCCCATCTGTTAACCAAGTTTAACCGTGTCAATGATCAGTGTTAATACTTAACGGCATGAAGAGCTCGAGCTGGGCCGTCCCAGTGATAGACCTAAACCCAAGTACCCGACTACCCAAATTCGGCAAGAACAAGTCCATGCCTTGTTAGGCCATCAGGCCCCATGACGGGCCCAATCCTACAGCTATCACTGAACCAAAGTCCAGTACGAATACGAACCCTTCTCTCCCCAACAGCCGAAAGCCCAACCCACACTACTCTCACCTCGCGCGGAGGACCACTCGAAGCGCAACAGCGGATGGAATCCTCCACCGGCGACGGCGGCCGCCGTCGGCCGCTTGGATGGGGCGAGCTTGGGCGCTCCCTCCTCGGTACCTCCCACTCCCGCGCACCATGCTGCTTCATCTCCACTCACGCGTTGTACCGTTGGTCTTGCCCGCCCTTGCCCTAGTCCTCCCAGTTCATTCCCTGTGGCCTCGCCTCAAGTTCCAATTTGCGATATGTAGCTGGTTAATACTGCTTGGGAATGTGAGCACTCTGTTATGTATTGAATATTTCCCTGGTCAAATTTGTTAACTTTTCGTGGTTTATCACAGGGATTCATCAGCCGATTCGGTTCCTCCAACAAGAGGACGATCAAGATACTCAAAGATGTCAGTGGCATCATCAAGCCAGCGAGGTATATTACGTATCCCAATGATTCAGTCGATTAGGGAACCTTGTAACCTACTAGTTTTGATGTACATTGGCATATAAACGACAAAATATTTTTCACGGTAGTACTCTACCACATAAGATATAAATTGCAAGCTTTGGACTCATGAGCCCCAAGTTTCGGTGACTTTACCTGTCTGGGCTAAGAATTTTCGCATCTGCAATTGTTCACTGTTCGTCTATAGTCAGTTTAGTTATTTTCCAACAATATTTGAAAATGTGAGGGCATACTCACCCTTGTTCAGAAGGACCCATAGCTGTTCCCGTCCTGAACAGCATGCTTTTTTTTTCTCCTCAGTACTAGAAAAGATGTACTTCTTATTCAGATTTTCAATTGGCAATATCAGTTCTCCTTTTGTTTGTAGATCTTGTTCCAGCTAAAACGTATATCTGTAGTGATTTCTTTTAACATGTTATGGAACCAATACTCTTTGAACTAGTTTTTGATTAAATATCTATGTCAGGATGACACTTCTTCTTGGGCCTCCAGCATCTGGGAAAAGCACACTTATGCGAGCACTAACCGGGAAGCCTGCTAAGAATCTTAAGGTTGCATATTTGTTCACATATTCTGGCGTAGTTTCTTCTGATTATGTAAGCTTAAGGTATTGTTACTGATTTGCTGCCACAGGTCTCTGGCAATATCACGTACTGTGGCCATACGTTTTCAGAGTTCTATCCTGAGAGGACCAGTGCATATGTAAGTCAGTATGATCTACACAATGGAGAAATGACTGTAAGAGAGACAATGGACTTTTCAAGAAGATGTCTGGGCATTGGTGCTAGATATGATATGCTGTCAGAATTAGCTAGACGTGAACGAAATGCAGGCATTAAACCTGACCCCGAGATCGATGCTTTGATGAAGGCAACTGCAGTTGAAGGAAAGGAGACTAATATTATGACAGATCTTATTCTCAAGGTGAAAACCTATAACTCTCTGTTAGTTAAAATAACATGGCTTACTGATCTATTAGGAAGAAAGTCTAGCGATAATCTGTTTCCCCTTATTTAGCACATTTTTTAGACCTATCATTGTGACAGTCACTTACAAATTGCATCTCAACAGTTACCAAAGATTTGTCTGGTGCTGATTGATTTTATAAATCATCGCAGGTTCTTGGGCTTGACATTTGTGCTGATATTATTGTTGGTGACGAGATGAAAAGAGGCATTTCTGGTGGACAAAAGAAACGTGTCACAACTGGTATGCCTGTGCATTCAACTATATAGAAGAAGCATTTGTAGTTTCATCAGGAAATTCTAACCTTTCTTTTTGAGGAATGGAAATTCTAACTATTCATTATATCTTAAATCATAGTTTCTATAAACTTGGAGATTCTCTATATGAAATCCAGTATAAAGTATCAGTTATGTTCTCAAATTACAGAGTTACAGATTTCCATGTTTTTATTGTTTTGGCCTGTGGTGGAGCTAGAGTTTTACCCTATGGGTGTAGTTTCACCCAGCAGAGCTTTGTGGAGTCTGCTCTTTGCATGTTTTACTTTATCTGTAGCTTAATCACTGTTCACTGCATTCGTCTGTTAAATTACATCTGAATGGATTTTCCTATATGATATTGAGCAAACGGAATCCTCATGTTAAATTTCTTAGACTTCCATAATTACTTTATTGTAGGTGAGATGCTAACTGGACCTGCAAAGGCTTTGTTCATGGATGAAATATCTACTGGGCTTGACAGTTCTAGCACATTTCAGATTGTCAAATATATTAGACAGATGGTCCATGTGATGAATTATACAGTGATGATCTCCCTTCTCCAGCCTCCACCTGAGACCTATAATCTATTTGATGACATTATTTTACTATCAGAAGGTCACATAGTTTACCATGGACCACGAGACAACATCCTTGAATTCTTTGAAAGCGCTGGTTTCCGGTGCCCTGAGCGGAAAGGAGTGGCTGACTTCCTTCAAGAGGTGACGTCCCGGAAAGATCAACAGCAGTATTGGTTCCATAACCAGGAACATTATCGTTATGTGTCAGTTCCAGAGTTCGTGCAACATTTCAAGACATTCCATGTTGGCCAGAAGCTACAAAAAGAGTTGCAAGTTCCTTATGACAAATCTAAAACGCATCCTGCTGCTTTGACTACTAAGAAGTATGGATTATCTAGCTGGGAGTCTCTCAAGGCAGTCTTAGCCAGAGAATGGTTGTTGATGAAGCGCAACTCCTTCCTCTATGTATTCAAGTCTTTTCAATTGTTTATACTGGCACTGATAACCATGACAGTGTTTTTCAGAACAAAGATGCCCCACAGATTTTTTTCTGACAACGTCAAATTTAATGGTGCTTTGGCTTCTTCTTTGATTACAATCATGTTCATTGGAATTACTGAGATGAACATGACCATAAAAAAGCTACCAGTATTCTATAAACAGAGGGACTACTTGTTCTTTCCAGCATGGACCTATGGACTTGCAACCATAATCTTAAAGCTTCCTTTTTCATTCCTGGACTCATTTATGTGGACATGTGTGACATATTATGTAATGGGTTTTGCGCCTGCTGCTGGAAGGTGACTATTCTTCTCTTGTTCCCATAGTTTTACAATGTTAGATATTTGTATGTTACAAAATTCTGTTGGGTTTTATTTGACAAATTCTTGTCTTCTGATTCCAGGTTCTTTGGCCAGTTTCTAGCATACTTTTTAACACACCAGATGGCTGTGGCCATGTTCCGGTTGCTAGGTGCAATTTTGAAGACAATGGTTGTAGCTAACACATTTGGAATGTTTACTCTGCTTATTGTTTTCTTGTTTGGAGGGTTTCTCCTCCCCAGACGTAAGTCTTCTTCTCAAAAAGATGTCATTGTGGAACATATATTTGAGCCCGAGATGCCCGATAAGCTAGCTAATTGGTTGTTGTTTGCTTTTAATAAAGTGATGTCCTTGGAAGGCTGGTTAAAAATGACTTTCGTCTTATGTCCTCCAAACATTGTAGCTGTGCAGTACTACTGTTTCTTACCCTCTTGATACTTATGTGCACAGAGGACATTAAACCGTGGTGGATCTGGAGTTACTGGGTATCTCCCATGATGTACAGTAACAATGCCATATCAATCAATGAATTCCTTTCCAGCAGATGGAACACTGTAAGTTTTTGTGCACGCAAACATTTTGTTTTTTCTTAAAAAAATATGATGCTCTCTCTTTTTTAGGTACAGACCAAGAAATTGGTGCCTGTATTATTGCAAGCATAGGAATATCTCGAACTAATATTATATTTTTAACTGCAGCCATACAATGATGGAAGCATTGATGTACGGACGGTAGGGAAGGCTATCCTGAAATTTAAAGGCTACTTTTCTGGTCAATGGGGTTATTGGCTTTCCATTGGCGCAATCGTTGGATACATTATTTTGTTCAACATTTTCTTCCTTTGTGCTCTTACATTCTTGAGCCGTAAGCTTCTCCCTTCTGATGCCATTGCTTGTTTGATGCTTAGTGAAGCACTTATATACTGTTTCTCCTACAGCTGGTGGCAATTCCAGTACTGTAATTGCTGATGATGACGATGAAAAAGATTCAACAAATCAGGCACAAATGTCCCAGGTTACCCATGGTAGGAAAATAGCAAATGCATGTCATATATGTTTCTCAATCCTGAATGCTTTTCTGATCTGCGTAGATTTCTTTCAATAAGGCCTGTTTAGATGAAAATTCCACTAGAAGTTCGTAGGAAAGGAAGCATCCACTCTCACTGGATGCTTTATTTCATATGTAATTCCACTGAGAATTCTACATTGAAAGAGGGCTGTTAATACTGAAACAGCTTGGTCCCTACAGCTCACACTAGCATATGCAAAGCTCATGATGGCTCATGAATTATGCATTTTTGTTTCTATATTTAAAATGTGTATCTAACATCTCACAATTTACCTTGGTATCAGATATGAATGGAGCGGAAAACAAGCGAACACAGACAGGAATGATACTGCCCTTCCAGCCACTTTCACTATCTTTCAACCACATGAATTACTATGTTGACATGCCTGACGTAAGTTGATCTTCTATTTTTTTTCTATGAGTAGACATGTAGTTGATGAAACACATCATAGTTGGAGCAGGTAGTCATTTTACATGCTTCCTCTTGTATAAAGTTATTTACATATTCTGATCTTCTCTGGCTGGTGTCTGAGGAAACACAGTCTAGGTATTCATGTCTGATGCCAAATTACGCATTGTAGGCAATGAAGGAACAAGGTTTCACAGAAAGCCGCCTCCAGCTGCTATCTGATATTAGTGGAGCATTCAGACCAGGTGTTCTGACTGCACTAGTTGGTGTCAGTGGGGCTGGCAAGACCACTCTAATGGATGTACTGGCAGGAAGAAAGACAAGTGGAACCATTGAGGGAGATATCAAACTTTCTGGTTACCCTAAGAAACAAGAAACTTTTGCTCGCATCAGTGGCTATTGTGAACAAACTGATATCCATTCACCCAATGTTACTGTGTATGAATCTCTTCTTTATTCTGCTTGGTTGCGCCTTTCCTCAGAGGTTGATGAGAACACTAGAAAGGTATGTGTTCCTTTTTTTATTATTTTTATTTAGATTTTGTTTCCTTATATTCGATGTACTTATGACTTGATGCTACTATCAAAAATCTACATTAGCAATTGTAGCATTTGAGTTGGAACTTTTTTTCCTTGAATACAAAGGAGGGCTCCATATCTTTGCATTAAGAAGTTGATAAAGTACAGGTCACAGTCACACCACACCACCCCAAATTTTACATATGAAACCATGCACCCATGCAGCTTTCGAGTGTCAGAACTCAGTACTGAACATTGTCCCTTAACTGATACTATGGTCATCAATCCAAAATTGCATTTATTATTATTTTTTAATGTTGATAAATTTCTGCAGACTCTTTGAAACTATGTGTCTCTTACCCCTTGAAGTAGTTTTATCTATTTGTGCTACTTTCTAAGCCTCTGAGTCATCAAATGTAACCTTCCATGCTTGGTTTGAAATGAGTCACCAATTTGCATATTAACACTGTCGAATTACTCTTTGAAAATGTGCAAGGCGTGCGCAGCAACTATGATATTGAAGGAAAGGTTCAGATTTCATATCTTTGTGGTTGAAAGGACTAGTTCTGAGAAAATTAATTTCAATGCAGATGTTTGTAGAAGAAGTGATGTCGCTAGTTGAGCTTGATGTATTGCGTAATGCTCTGGTTGGTCTCCCTGGGGTCAGTGGGTTGTCAACTGAACAAAGGAAGAGACTCACAATTGCTGTAGAACTAGTAGCGAATCCTTCAATTATATTCATGGATGAGCCAACTTCTGGCCTTGATGCGAGAGCTGCAGCTATTGTCATGCGTACTGTGAGAAATACAGTTAACACAGGGCGAACTGTGGTTTGTACGATCCATCAGCCTAGCATTGATATCTTCGAGGCTTTTGATGAGGTCCTTACACTACTCATGCTTTTACGCTCTTATATCTCCACTCTGCTAGTCTACTAAAAAAATTGTTGCATTCTTTCAGCTTCTGTTGCTGAAGCGAGGAGGACGTGTCATATATGCTGGCCAACTTGGTGTCCAATCTCACATGCTAGTTGAATATTTTGAGGTGAACTGTCTTTGAAAATAGGTTTCATTTTGAGGTGAACTGTCTTTGAAAATAGGTTTCATTTTGGAGTGGACACGTTCAAGCAGTTCAAATATGTTAAAAGCTTGTTACAGACCAACAACTAGTTTAGGCGCGTCCATTTCTTCCAAATAATTTCAGGAAATAACAGAAACGTATTTTTGAGTAATACAAGAAATATAGCTAGTATTTGGTTCTTTTTTTTTTCAGCAATAGTATACATACCAATTACACACATTTCATTATGATGCATAATTTGATGACAGAACTGAATATATACTTCCTGAAAAGTAGTTACACAAATTGAGATAAATTCTTTTGTGTACCACTTCAGGAACTAACTAGGATTAGAGTCACTCATTATTTTGTATGATACATTGATATACCATTGTGAATGGAGGTAACGCGAACTTATGGTGAGACAAAATGATGACAGAACTGAATATATACTTCCTGAAAAGTAGTTACACAAACTGAGATAAATTCTTTTGTGTACCACTTCAGGAACTAACTAGGATTAGAGTCACTCATCATTTTATGATGCATAAATTGATGACAGAACTGAATATATACTTCCTGAAAAGTAGTTAAAAAATGATATAAATTCTTTTGTGTACCACTCAGGAACTAACTAGGATTAGAGTCACTCATTATTTTGTATGATATATTGATATACCATTGTGAATGGAGGTAACACGAACTTATGGTGAGACAAAAAAATGATAACTCTGATGGAATACCTCTCGTGCAGGCAATTCCAGGTGTTCCAAAAATTACAGAAGGGTACAACCCAGCAACATGGATGCTGGAAGTCAGTTCTCCTCTAGCAGAAGCTCGCCTGAATGTGGACTTTGCTGAAATATATGCAAATTCTGCTCTTTACCGGTAATTATATTTTTCGTTCAATGATATTTAAACTCATAGTTCTCTGAACCCTGAACAAACAATCATCAATTTCCTTCTTACATTTATCATATGAATATATTCAGGAGCAATCAAGAACTTATTAAGGAATTAAGTATTCCACCATCAGGCTACCAGGATATCTCATTTCCCACTAAATATGCCCAGAATTTCCTAAATCAATTTATGGCCAATGTGTGGAAGCAATCTCGATCTTACTGGAAGAATCCACCCTACAATGCCATGCGCTATCTTATGACAGCACTCTACGCTATTGTGTTTGGTACAGTCTTTTGGCGCAAGGGAAAGAATGTGTATGATCCTACCCTATATTATGATGCTTTTAAACTACACTAATTCATGTGTTCTAACTGTAATCCATTTCTGAAACAGTTTTGACCCTTCCATGCTAACAGTTCTTAGTTGGTCTGGTTTCCTTTTTTCCATTTGTATAGAGAAAACCAGGAGGATCTGGTCAATCTACTTGGAGCCACATATGCTGCTGTTTTCTTCCTTGGAGCTGCAAATTTGCTCTCGTGTCTACCTGTTTTTTCCATTGAGCGGACAGTTTTCTACCGTGAAAAGGCAGCAGGGATGTATTCTCCATTGTCCTATGCTTTTGCGCTGGTAATTTTAAAATATCTATTCTTGTGATTTATTTGATGAAGAATGATGATCCTAACTTTCATTATTTTTATTGCAAACAGAATAACTTGAGCACTACAATTAATTATTTCCTTAAGAGTCGTTTTAAAACTGGAAGTCAAATTGCACAAATTGTACAAGCTATTTACTCATTGGACTTATTTCTTTATACTGACTGATGTACACAGACGGTCGTGGAATTTGTCTATAACACAGCTCAGGGTATTCTTTATACTCTCCCAATCTATGTCATGGTTGGCTATGAGTGGAAGGCCGACAAGTTCTTCTACTTCCTGTTCTTTATCAGCGCGAGCTTCATCTACTTCACACTGTTCGGCGCAATGTTGATTGCATGCACCCCATCCCAGATGCTCGCAAGTATTCTTGTTTCGTTCACCCTCACTAGTTGGAACATTTTTGCGGGTTTCCTTATAGCCCGACCGGTAAGCATTTCCCTGATCTCAAGTGTTTAAATCACTCCTCGTCCGGGATGCCTACATAGTACTACCGTGTCCTGAGCTCTTACTGAATGTCTGAAAACACTTCACGCTTGCAGGCTATTCCTGTCTGGTGGCGATGGTTCTACTGGACGGACCCAGTATCCTGGACCATCTACGGTGTCATCACATCGCAGTTTGGTGACTTGGGGCGCAAGGTCAACGTTCCTGGCAGCGCCGCCGGCATTGTGGTGAAGGATTTTCTGAAACGAAGCCTGGGCTACAAGCATGACTTCCTCGGCTATGTCGTGCTAGCGCATTTCGGCTACATCATCTTGTTCCTCTTCCTCTTCGCGTATGGCACGAAGGCATTGAACTTTCAGAAACGGTAGAAGGTGACACAGGATGTACTGACTGCGAGTGTAGTGATAGCCTCTCGTGGAGGGAACAAAAAACCTTGACATGTGATTATTTGATGCACTGGATCACAGAGTCACAGTGTGGTCTTTCTCCTTTTTTGAGCGTAGACCAACATATTAGAAGATTTTTCTTCTTTTTCTCCCTATCACCAATAATGTGCCCCAAATCTATGTTCTAAAAACTGACCATCTCTACTCATATTTTTTCCCCCTTTTTGGGATTACTTGGAATAAGCAATTATCAGTCATCCTGGAGAAATTTGAACAGGATCCTATTGGAACATTTATTTAGCAATTCTTTTATCCAAGGAGACCGTATTCAGAAGAGTACAAACGTGTACAAAGTGGCAACAACGTCGAACCCTAGCACAACAATATCTATGAAACAACCCTCAAGTGAAGTGAGGGTGCATTTACAACAAAAATAAGGACCGTTAAAGGTCAAATCAAACCTGTACCAACCTCTCAACCTCAAGGGTTTGTTCCTCCATTTAAGACTGGCTGCACCGGCATCCGCCACCCCATCCTTCAGGACGGGATAGCGGAAAAAATCGCTGCAGCGGCATCTGCTATCCTGTCCGTGATGGTAGCGGAGGTCTCTGGCTCTGCCAAATCTGGCGTAGTAGAGGAGGTGCGCTATGTACGGACGTGGCACGGTCCTACCCAACCGTTTGCGCCTCCCGCTCGTTGCCTCTCTTCCCTAAGCCGCCCGCTGCCCTCTTCTCGCACCGCGCGCGGATGGAGCTCCGCCTCAACAGCCGGCGCAGACAGATGGCCGGAGCTTCGCCTCAACGAAGCCGCCGCCCCTGAGCTCGAGACCCATGCCTAAGCCTGCGCCGCCACCAGATCTAGAGAGAGGAGAGGGAGGTGTGCGCGCCACCACGGATCTGGAGAGGGAGGTGTCCGCGCGGGAGAAGGAGAACTGTGGCGGCGGTGCGCGTGGGGGAGCTCGAGGAGGAGGAGGCGGCGCAGGGGAGGCCAGGGCGGAGAGGAAGGAGGAGGAGGCGGCGGTCGTCGACGGCGACGCGCGGGTGGGGGAGGGGCACGGCGAGGAGAGAAGGGAGAGGTAGCGAGCGGCGGCAGGGGAGGAGGAGAGGCCCAACAGCGGGAGCGCGCGGGGGGAGGAGTGGCGCGGGGGAGGCGGAGGCTGTCGGCGGCGGCGCGCGGGTGCAGGAGGGGCCTCGGTAGCGGCAAGAGAGAGGGAGAGGGGAGGGAGAGAAAAAGGAGAGAGAGAAAAAGAAGAAAAAAGAAAAAAGAAGAAGATAGTAGTTGAGATGATTGAATAAAATATTGAATAGTTGAGATAGATGATGGATATAGAGGATAAATGGGTATAGAAAAACTAAATATAAAAGAGAGAATATCGATGACCAGATGAAATATTTCTTTTATAGGATGAATTTAGAGTATGAGTCAGTCTAAGAAGAATAAGATCCGTGGCCCATGTGCCACCACCCCATGTGCCACCACCATTCACGATGCGATGTCGAAGAACTTTGCAGAGGTCGGGGTGTTCCTCATTTCGTCGTGACATTCGCCATATGGATGAAGTAAAAAAAAAATCATTTCTTTTCTGCGGGGTATATCGCATCTCATTTTGCAAAGACACAGAGCTACTTTTTTAGCTTTTCGTGACCCGCGGCTGCGTGCGTGCCCCTCCCCCTACTCGCTTCTTCAGGCTCCGAAAAATCTTCTCCGAATCCATGCTAGCTGATGGCTACACTTGTCTCCCACTAGGAACAGGGATCTTGAGGTGCCCAAATGCAGCTTCTTGGTGATTGTAGCTGTAGATGAGGTCACTTCGCCGTCCCCGGGTTGTTTCAGTTCCCACCACGGCATCTTCAAGCAGAAGGTTGGCTTCCTGATGACTTTTGGATTGTACTGTTCTGGGAGCGTAGAGCTCTCAATTGAATTTCGTTGCGCGTTTCTCTTTCAGATGAGGGATGCCCTCTGCTCGCCGTCGAGCATTTCGTCGAACAGCTGACGCGCAGTCACCAAAATAGGAGCGTTTGAGTGAAAATGGGTGAGCGGAATGAGGTTTCTACGTTATTGGAGGCAAGCGGCGTTAATTCTCTCGTCCTCTACCAATTATCAGTCAGCAGGTTGTAATTGCAAATTTTTAAGAATCAGGAAATCATACGAGTTCTCCGGATTCCTGCATGCGAATTCTGTTCTCCATTTCTTTCTCTGAAGTGGCCCATTAGACTAAGGCTGCCGGATAAGATACCATTTCTTGGTCCACGGATATGGGCTCTGTTCATTATACTGCCCTTCTTCTGTGTGCCTGCATTTTTGTCAGTGGAACGATGGCAGATAATCAGAACGGCACCGGCAACCTCACAAGGCCAACCGAGGTTCGTATTGGTGCGTTGTTCACATTTGATTCAGTTATTGGAAAAGCGGTAAGGCCAGCTATTGAACTTGCTGTTGCGGATGTCAATGCCGATCCTAGTGTACTCCCGGGGACCAAATTGAGTGTTCTTATGCAGGACACTAATTGTAGTGGCTTCGTTGGCACCATAGAAGGTTTGAGCTTCTTATTTTTTTGAAACTAAGTTTGAGCTTCTTATTAATCATAAATTTACATTCATTGATCTTAAAGTTGTCTTTTGTTATGATTCAGTAATATATATTGAGATGGCTACATTAATGTTTATTTGGCTTTTCTAGTAAGTATGCATGAGTAGTAGTGATCAAGGTTCACAAAACCGGGAGTGGACTGGTTTTTGAATCGGCCAAAAACGGCTGGTTAACCGTTTTGCTAGAATACCAGGTTCGGTTTTCACCGAAAACCGGTTGAAAACAGTTCATCCGGTGAAACTGGACAGGACCGGTTTTCCGGTTAACTGGCAGTTTTCACTGGTTTTGAAAACCCTGGTAGTGATGCATGTTACTAAGAACAACAGATTAGTCTTGAGTGGTAATATAAGAATTACAAATTTGTCACTTTTAGTATATTCATGGAGAAAACAATATGAAATGATGTTTGAACTAGCACCTGCAGTAGAAAGACTCTATTAGCCTTCCTGTTCCATAAAAAAAAAAAGACTCTATTAGCATTAACCATTCAGCTTGCGTTTTTGCAATGTATTTTATTGCACTACTACTGTTTGTTTATTTGAGCAATCAAGCAATAATTAGGTATTTGTATCTAACACTATAATCATGTTTAAGTTCATATGAAGTTTAGCTCAGACTCAGAGGTTTCAAATCCTGCTATAGAAAATATGTAATAAAGTACATAAACCATTGTTCTTTTGGCACGCATAACTAGAAACTTTCCCTGCATTTCTTTGTTGAAAATAGAGAAATAAGTTTGTTTATTCTTGCTAAGTGTAAGTGATTACATACTGTAATTATCCTGAACTGGAAGCCTGGGAGATTTTAACAACAATTTTTCTGATCCAGCATTGCAGCTTCTTGCGAAAGGCGTGATCAGTGTATTAGGTCCACAATCCTCAGCAATTGCTCATGTCATTTCACATGCTGTTAATGAACTTCATGTCCCGCTTATCTCCTTTGCAGCCTCCGATCCTACCCTTTCTTCTCTTGAGTACCCTTATTTTGTGAGGGCTACACTAAGTGACTACTACCAGATGGTTGCTATAGCTAGCATCATAAATCAGTATCAATGGAAAGAAGTTATTGCCATATATGTTGATGATGACTACGGCAGAGGTGGCATCACAGCCCTAGATGACGCCCTTGCAAAAAACAAGTGCAAGATAACGTACAAGGCTAAGTTGCCGCCTGGGGCTGAAAAGACTACAGTCCAGAATATCTTGATGCAAGTAAATGAAATGGAGTCTCGTGTCTATGTTGTCCACGTAAACCCTGACTCTGGTCTTAATGTGTTCTCCGCTGCAACGTCTTTGGGGATGATGAGCAGTGGCTATGTATGGATAGCAACAGACTGGCTTTCTACAGTGATAGATTCGTCTGTGAATGGTAATCTTGATGTCGTGGAACTTACCCAGGGTGTTGTTGTGCTTCGGCAACATATCCTGGATTCTGACATTAAGCACATGCTGTTGTCCAAGTGGAATAACTTGAGCAGGAATGATAGTTTGACCCTGAGTTCGTACACTATGCGTGCTTATGATTCTGTATGGTTAGTTGCTCATGCTGTTGAGCGATTTTTGAGTGAAGGGAATGCTATATCTTTTTCTGCAAACCCAAATTTGCAAGATATAAAAGGCAGTAGCCTTCAGTTAGATTCTCTTAGTATTTTCAACAGTGGAGAAAAACTACTGGAGAAAGTGTGGAGTGCAAATTTTTCAGGGGTTTCTGGCCCAATTCAATTTACTTCAGACCGAAATTTGATCCACCCAGCATATGCTATCCTGAATATTGGAGGTACAGGTTCAAGAACCATTGGATATTGGTCAAACGCTTCTGGTCTCTCAGTTGTTGCTCCAGAAAAACTAAATTCATCAGTACTTCATTCTTCAACCAGCAATATACAGCTCCATGGTGTTATATGGCCTGGTCAGACCTCTGAGAAACCTCGTGGTTGGGTGTTTCCTTATCACGGAAAGCCTCTGAGGATCGGGGTACCACTGCGAACAAGCTACAAAGAGTTTGTCATGCAAGACAAAGGACCTGATGGAGTAAAGGGGTTTTCAGTTGATGTTTTTAAATCCGCAATAAGCTTATTGCCCTACCCCATCTCATACAAGTTTGTTTTATTTGGAGATGGTTTGAAGAATCCAAGCTACAGTAACCTTGTTCAGAAAGTTTCTGAAAATGTGAGAAGCACCCCCATATCTTTTTCAGTTTTGAAAATCATATGTTAGCTTTTATAGCCTTGAATATTTGATTATGCAAATGTTCCTAATTCTGGTTTTCCTGTCCATTCAGTACTTCGATGCTGCAATAGGGGATATTGCTATAGTGACGAACAGAACAAGACTTGTTGATTTTACCCAGCCATATATAGAGTCGGGCCTCATTATTGTAGCTCCAGCAAAGGAGATTGAATCAAATGCTTGGGCTTTTTTGAAACCATTCACCTTCCAAATGTGGTGTGTCCTAGGTGTTCTCTTCCTCTTTGTGGGCGCGGTTGTTTGGATACTTGAACACCGCACTAATACTGAGTTCCGTGGACCTCCAAGGCAGCAAATTATGACAGTGTGTTGGTTAGTATCTGCATTCCGCATCCATTTTCTACCTTCTGGTTGTTAAAATTATTGTTACTCACTTAATTCATTGGAATCTTGTGTATTTTCAGGTTTAGTTTCTCTACCATGTTCTTTTCACACAGTAAGTTTTTGAACTAGTCAAACTATTTCTAGGGTTTCCTAGTTCACTCTGAAATCCTCCTTTCTTGTTGCTTTGCACAGGAGAGAATACAGTTAGCGCGCTTGGTAGATTTGTTCTGCTTATTTGGCTCTTTGTTGTGCTGATTATTAACTCAAGCTACACGGCAAGCTTGACCTCACTTCTTACAGTTCAGGAACTGACGTCAGGGATACAGGGTCTTGATAGTTTGATTTCGAGTTCAAGTGCAATTGGCTATCAGGTTGGTTCATTTTCCAGAAACTATCTAGTGGAAGAGCTCAACATCGCTGAGTCCCGTTTGGTGCCACTAAACAGCCCATCAGAATATGCAAGAGCACTAGAGCTAGGTTCAGGAAATGGTGGTGTTGCCGCAATAATTGATGAGCTTCCATATGTTGAAATATTTTTGTCAAAATACTGCAAATTCAAGACTGTTGGTCAGGTTTTCACAAAAAGTGGATGGGGATTTGTAAGTGAATTTGTCATGATCGAATAACTTGAAATTATTTCTCTTCAGAATATCTAGTGAATGCACTCCTTTTGCAGGCCTTTCCAAGAGACTCCCCTTTTGCTGAGGACTTGTCAACAGCGATCCTGACACTATCAGAGAATGGTAATCTCCAGAGGATCCACGATGAATGGTTAGCTGGTACACAGTGCGGTGCAGACGATAATGTTGGGTCAAACTCCTTGAGCCTTTCAAGCTTCTGGGGCCTCTTCCTCATCTGTGGACTAGCCTGTGCGCTTGCTCTTGTGATTTTCTTCCTTCGCATATTATGTCAGTACAGCAGATATAATAACCAGGTTGAAGTTCAGTTTCACGAACCTCAGGTTGTAAATCGACCAGCAAGGTTAACTAGTATCAAGTCGTTGATCTCTTTCGTTGATAAGAAAGAGGAGGAGGTGAAGAATGCTCTGAAGAAAAAGCCTAACGGCAGTCAGCAGCTGAGCATTGGCAGTATGGAAGAACAACCTTCACTACCTCGATGACATCTCCATCGCTGCATGATTAACAGTGCCAGTAGAATGTGTCATCCTTAACTAAAGTGGCAGTTTTCCTACCTAGAGGCCTGGTTGGTGATGAAAGCGTTTTCTTATGTGCAGTCTATTTCAACTTCTGACTACACAGACATGACAATGGAAGCAGCTTCGAAGTATTAACAATCTCCTGACAGCAGTTTCTAGGAGAATTTGCATTCGGTTGCAGCTTCAACTTCTGCCAAGTTGGCCTTCTTGGTTTCGAAGTAACTTCATCCAAAGTTCATGTAGCTACCATCTGAAGCATCTTCTAAATAAGTTGAGAGGTTAGAATCTTTGTTTGGTGTGGTATGTGGTCAGTTGTGCATTTCCTGTCAATATTGCTCCTTTTGTCTAAAAGGAAGCAATTTCTACCTCTTCCATTGCAACTATGCGAGGAAACCATTTTGGAACAAATGCTCTGACATCTCCTATTTCAACTGAACAACATTCGCAAAAGTTCTGGTCTAAAGCATTTGTATCGGAAAACGTCATTCTGGTGTATGCTGAGAGAAAATGATGTAACCTGCTTTGTAAGGTATTCTTAACTGAAAGTTAGCCAATTGGACTTAACTCTTCGCCCGATGATGCAACTGTGAAACTGGATCATTTTGAAATCTGCATGGCATACCAAGACTAAAGAACGTGATGTCGATTTTTGGCAACTATACTACTTTCAAGTGCTATGAAAAATGATTGTGCTTGGTTAGGTAACTGGAACTTCATCAGTCATCCCGTCTCGATCTTTGTGACCTTGTTGTATACTAGTTGGGTTCGACTTCTCTGTCGCACGATCACATCAGAGAAAATTACACGTGATGGTTCGTCACTGATGCACGTCATGCAGGTTTGCAGGCCACACACAGGCGGCCCGGTACCGACTATTAGATTCATAGATTGCAACAGCTCAACGGTGAGGTGTCGAGGACGATGCGGGAAGTCTATCCAATTTCCAAGCTGCCGCAAAAAGATCAAGTAGACGACGACACAGTTCGACACCTGACACTCCGCGCCAGCGGCGACATTGTGAGCAAGTGAGATCGGAGCATAGGCTTCCAAGTGTGAGTGTCTGGATGGCTGCAGCCAGCCGGTCGGTGCCAAACCTGCACAACCAAAAATTGGCTAGCGATAACGGGCAGCATGGCGTGAGCAGAAACATTCGAGCAGGAAGACGCATTACGTTTGTTTTGATTTCTTGATGGAGTGGGTGCAGGAACGCAGGCAGCCTCTCATTTCGGCTACTGCGTCGCTTGTCTGACTTGTTTCCGGTGAATTTGCTGCAAAATTAATACTAATATTAAACCCTTGCCGTACTCGAAAGATAAACCAAAATTACATGCCACACGGCCTTTTCGCATCACACGAACTGAACAATTGATGGGGCCTAAGGTAGAGCCCATGTCTTTACTTCTTGTTGGGCGATATGACGCGTGATGAGCTAGGCAGAGGCAGCAAACTATCTATAAGCGAAAAACACATCGAGAGCATCTGTGTATATTTTGTGATAAGTGACATGATGCGGTTATGCGTGATGGATCAAGTAGCTTTTCATGCATTAGTCTGACACATGAGTAGTGATGTGCTTCAAGGGAAGGCAAAGGAGCCAGAAAAAGAGTAACGTTCTTTGTGGATGTGGTTTGTGATGACTTCGATCCACTTGTCTACTTTTTTGCTCTACGTGTACTCTTTTGGTAGTGGTAGGGCTGTCATGGATAACAATTAAGTAGTGCTTCTCAAAAGGAAAGAATATGGTGCCTGCTTCAAGGTACTAATTAGTTTATTGTGATAGGTGACATTTATAACCCTTTGTCTATATAATCAAAAAGATCAGCTGCCATGAAACTAGACTAGAATGAGTCTTAGTTTTACAACTACCGCAAGTGTATTTTTACAGCTCCGTGTTTCTTTCAGTGATACCGATTGGCAGATAAGATACGGAAGATCAGCCCACTCAAAGAAATCATTCACCATCTCTGTTTCTTCACTCTTGTGTTTTGTTCAATCAAGGATTCCAATTTGACCGAACAAGACAACTTGAGTCTAATAATCTAATATGGTAACTTCTCATACCATGCAGCCTATCTAGACCAAGTGTCCCGCAGTCGGCAGATACGGAATAATGCGTCGCCGCACACTTGTCGACTGCGGTCTGAAATAATATGATGTTCGGACATCGTACCGGTGGCGGTGGTTGCGACATCGCTTTGCTAGAGCTAGCGCATAAACCAAAATCCACAAGATTTTTAACGTGAGCCATGCACGCAAGAGACGTTCAAACCATGCAAGAAACGAGTTTCTTCAGGTCAAGCTGGTGGGTATGGATCCTCAGAATCGATGGGTATGGTTATCAGTTGCAATAGTAGTTGTCCTCTAACTGTTTGAGCATTTGTAGTTTACCTTATCATGGACAGCAACACCGAAACTACTATCAATGCTTGATCACTGTCTGGTTCCAATCAAGGACATTATTTTCTTTGTGATTGACATGGCCAACCTAATGTTCCAACACAACTCATGTAGTAATAGTTAATACTAATTCCTAACAGCCGCCGAGAGTTGTCATAGACATTACTTCGGTAGAGTCGATAAAAAAAGAGTAATTAGGAATCATATGGTAATCTATGGCATACTCGAGTATCAGTAAGGCAATCAGGAATCATGTACTAGTAATTTATCAGAGTATACTCAAGTGAAGCAAAGCCAACCGCCACAACGTACAAGTTTCGGAACAGCAATGATCAAAAGGCGAGTTGTTTGTGTCGTAGCTAGGTTCTTCCATTTCTGTATTGTGACTTCTATTAACCGCATAATCATCATGCAGGTTCTTCACCTATAACTAGAATAGAAGCGTGAAACCATTTCTGTCTTTAATCAAAATTGCACTATATTGATGCTTCGATATATAGGAAAAGCACTTGCTTCTGTATAAAAAAGAATCATGTGAGATTTAGAGGAGTTTTACTGTTCAAAATACTGACCAGTAGTTTTAATAATTATTGGACAGTAGTTTGATCTAACGGTATAGATTTCATAATCTAAAATCGTAACTACTGACCATTAGTTCTTAATTTGAGGGTAATATCAGAAAAATAAGAGTTATAGATTTATAGTAATTAGTTTTTATTGTTATAAATAAAGTTACATTAATAATCTGATTAATAAGTAATGTCTTATTTTTTAAAAAAATAAACTAACATTTAATGATTTAGTAGACTTAATATTTTATCATAAAAATAAATCTAAATTTATTAATTAACAGTGCACTACTGTCTAGCATTTTAGACAGTAAAACTCCTCGAGATTTAATCCTTTATGGTCCACCCTCTTTTGTATTTGAATTGGTTCACCACGCAAATCCTTCATAGTCCCCAAAGAAAACAAGACAGCATATACCGAAATCATCGTGCTTGATAAAGGTTGGGAATGATAAGAATATGAATCGCACGTACTTATTTGGGGTCACTTCATTTCCATTTCTGAAATCAATCCCAGTGATGTATCGAAAGACCCTGTCCCCTTGTGCAAAAAGAGGTTATACTATAGTAGTATATGTTTACTTAAATCGACTGGTCCACTCTACGGTAATGATATTTGTGCTTGCGCCACAAACCAAACCTTTTCAAGGTTGCTGAAACCAATCAACGATGATTAGATTCGTTGTGGCCGCGTTACAGCTTCAACCCTTCTTCTTTACTCCTGGTTAGCGCGGCCAGTCTAGCTAATCGAGCAAGCTGCCGTCAGATTAGCGCACCGTTAACCCATCCCTTTCTTTCTTTCTCCACGGACGGATCACAAGATGCCTGTGACTCGGATCGTACTGCGATCACCAGAGCCTTTTCTGTCATGACGCAACACATGACTCTGCAATCTCTGCGAAAAAAGCAAAAGCCGATCGATAAAAAACCAACTACTCATGAGTCACGATTCTCCCAAAAAGCGCGGCGAATAATACTGTGGACTGTGGTGCGCAGCTGCTGCCCGTGCCAAGCTCCTGGATCGGGGCGCCGTGTTCGTGTGGCCCGAGCGAGTTGCCTCGTGCATGCGGTCGCTCGCGGCGCCTAGTAAGATCGCTTGCGATGGCAACGTCTCTGTTTCTTAGCAGTGCAGAACAGGACAGGGCACGAGAACGTGTCCCAAAGGACCTCGGTTGCATGTGCTCCGACTGAAACCGAGAATTATGGCGCCGGTTGTGCACCTACGTACATGCGTTCCAGTTGCACGCCATGAATGAAGAAGATCGACAGTGCACCGTGGTGATGCACGTATCATCACGCTAGACCTGTCGGGTGGGAGCTCCGTCGACATGTGTCTGGATACGGCATAGGGATGGTGTTCGCGGATCATGGAATGGCAGCGAATGGAGTGACGGTTCCTATTTCCTTTTCATTTTAGTTTTCAGATGAACTTACATTCTCTGGCAGGGTACGCATTTTCTGACCTCTGTTTGGAAAGAGATTTTCTCTTTTTTATCGGGAAGAATCTTTAAAGCGACTTTAAGCATCAAAACACAGACGCTAGCACAACTCGCAAGACACTACATTATTCCAGTGATTTTTCCATTATATGATTGGAATGTTTGTGCATTACAGTACTAATTATCAAAATACATGAACAAACTTGTCAAAAAAAAAATACAAGCTATAGGATAAGCCGTCTTCCATTGATGTTGGGTAACAAGAATTATTGCTTTCCGGAAAAACACCAATCCTTCCATCTTGTTTTCCAAATCTATAAACGATCCTTGGCAGGCATCACGTAATACGATATTTAGTAGTATAATAGGATTTGATGTTTGAACAGAATGATTTGTAATGTGAAGTGTTTTTAACACTAAGATTATTTTTTAGTTCCATTCTAAATTTTTTTAGCATTAGCATAGGATGTGAATTAGTTTAATGGACCTTTTATGTGCCATTAGATCTAGCAGCGATTGATGTCATGTACACTTTGCTGCTTTAATATCAAAGAAATTCCCTTTTCGCAATAAAAAAATGTACACTTTATCAAATGATCCTTTTATAGACTTGTTCATGATCATGACTTTTGATAACCTTCTAACTCATTATGGAATGATTATTGCAATGTTATAAACTATATTATCCAGTCAAAAAGTCACCTCAACATTTAGTATTTGTTCTATTTTAAATAGTATGGATACATGTGTTAGTAGATCTTCATGTTGGGTCCAACGGCCCAACACCCAGATCCGCGTCCTGATTGGGGGCGCCCCAACCCTACTCTGGTTGGTGGGCCCCCGTCGCACTGCATCATATAAAAGAAGGGGTGAAGCCGGGACACGGGACACGAGGTTGACCGCCGTCACTGTTCACCTCAACAGAACCCTAAGCCGATCTAAGAGCCACAGGCGCAGCGAGCGATGGGAAGACTCGCCACCGTCACGACGCCGCACATCCCCTCAGTACCGGTCAGTGCTGGTGGAGACCCGAAGGCCATCGACACCAGCAATCTCCGTCCCCTCTGCCCCGAGACATCGTCGACACTCTCGACGAGATCCTCGTCGTGGAGATGACGGGAACCGACGCCTCCGTCGCCTTTGCATCGGCTCCGGCCATCGATTCCTTGACGGCGCCCGCTCCGCTTCCTCACAACCCAGGTAACCCCCTTTTCTCTCTCTCCCTAGATCCAGTACCAGAACACTCAACGCATTGTTAGAACCTCACTAGTCTCTAGCCTAGTCAAATTAGATCCTATCAATATGGTGTCAAAATATATTGTTTAATTTGTTTTTAAAGGGTATGAGTAGAATATTTGACTAGAAATTCTAGGATAGTATCATCAAAATCCAACTATAGTGGAACTAAATGTGATATCTATATCATCGTTCTTCTTAGTCAAGTCACCATGTAAACAACTAGGGGCAAGTGCCCCCGGGTGAATAACGTGGATTCACATATGCGTAGAGGAGGAACTCAACTATTAGAATTATCTGCACACGTTTCATTCTTGTGCAAAATTTCTCATGCATCAGTTGCAACTTAATAATATACATCATCATATTTTTTACATTATTATATTGATATATATTAATTATGATTATTTATAGTTGTTTAAATATATGTGTCCTATAAAAATATCATTAAAATGACAAACATCTGTAGTTGTTTGAATTACTGATATTTTAATGATTGGAAAGAGGTGTTGAGAAATCTGGTTTTCGACATGACTACGTTGATAGGGAGCACCACCATAAAAGAAAAGTGCCACGCAAGCTGCTTCCAGATGCCTTATCAAGTCGTCCATGGCGACGACGACTACCAACGACCATCGGTAAAGCGACCGGACGCAGTCATGCAGCCCGCCCCGGCGCCGAGTCAAAGCCGATCCATCCGTGCGTGCGCTCACCCGCCCGCCCGGCCGTAACCGTAAGTCCGTAACCACGAGTTACCAACCACACATCGATCACATGCGTCGGTGACTGTAGTTGATCCGGACAGACTCCACCTGAACCCCACGCCTGTCTCGTTCTCCAAATAACTGCTGCTCCTCTGAGTCCTCTCCCTGTACCAGCAGATCAGATCGGCGAGCACGTTCGCGTCGATCGCCGTGCGCGCTGCAAGATTCACCGGCTGCTGATCCGGCAAACCCACCCGGATCATCCCTGTTTCGTTTTTGTCCGGACGCGGCACGGTGCCAGCTCTCACGGTCACAGAATAGTAGAATACGGGTGGCCGGCGGCATAGATTAACCGATCGGCACATACGGTGAGCAGGAGATTGTTGCATATGCCGATCCAGATCCTCCATGATTTGATTGTCCGAGTAAAGCTCAGGATCACAGATCTAACACCTCTTCTAACCGCTTACAACATGTAGTAACTCCGTAACACTAATAAGCAGGAGAAAGGAAGCGTCACTGTCCGAGAAGGCGCGGTCACGTGAGCCCGGAGGGAGACTCGGGGGATTCGACGCCATGGAGTTTACGGCGGAGGAGGAATTATAATTGGGAGGGAGCAGCGAAAGGTCGAAGAGGACGGACGGAAACTATCGCGAAACGGGACGCGTTGTGATGTGACCGAGTCGTCTGTACGTGACGAAGGAAGGATGATGCTAGTATATTGCTTTGGCAGTTATTGGGTGATCAAGTCTGGGCTTGGATACCGTAGGTGTTCAGCTACTTTTCTTTTCTCTTTTTTTTTAAAAAAAATCGAGAGAATTGTACTAGATATTCAACGACTTGCACTGCGATTCTTCGGCTGAATTTGGACCCGTTCCTCCTTTGAGGATTTTCCTTTGTCTTTGCTATGATCATCATGATAGAGTCAACTGGTGGTATGTCATGGCAGTTGGATGTTTACCTCAGACATGCATTGAATTGAAACACTAAAAAAGGATATAATTAATGAGTTTTGCTTTGATTGCTGAAAATTCATAAGAGACGAAAGTTTATAAGGTTTTGTCAACAATTCTAATGATGTTTAGGACAAAAAAGTATTGTCTCAACATCATCAACCGAAACCAAAGGTCGTATCAACATGCAAATAATTAAATTCTAATAACTTGTTTTTTGCTCCCCAGGAAAATACAGATATATCTTTTTAGGAAAAAAAAAAAACAGGTCGATGTGCGCAAGCATATTGTTGCGCACTTATCCATGCTAGCTTAGATCAACCAACTACGGACTACAGTTGAGACGTCGTGGGAATGCACAGCGTGCGGTACTCAAAATACGGGTGGCCCGTAGAGTAGACACACTACAACACAAATGGCCTGTAGCGGCGGCCAGAACCCACTATAGCGACGGGTTTATCAGTCCGCCGCTACGTTATCGCAGTTAAAAATAAAAAAATCTAGCGATAGACGACCCGAGCACGGATTCACCCGTAGCGAAAAAGATATTAGTAGCGGCGGGTGACATTTTCACCCGTTGCTACGCATAAATCCAAAAACAAAAAAAGAACCCGCCGGCCCACATGAGCTCGCGCCCACCTCAGAGTGGATCCGCGTCGCCGGCCGACGTCGGAGCCGATCCCACAACGTCAATGAGCCGATCCCACAACGTCAATGCCGTCTAGGGGCTGGATCCGGTCGCCCCCTCCACCGCTGCACCACGAGGAAGAGGGGGCGGCCAGATCCGACCGCCCCCACCGCCGCCGCACCACGTGGAAGAGGAGGGCAGCCAGATCCGGCCACCCTCACCACCACCACACAACGAGGAAGAGGGGGGCGGCCAGATCCGGCCGCCCTCGCCGCCGCCGCAGCACGAAGAAGTGGGGGGAGCGTCATCGTGGGAGCCACGCGCGGCTGGGGGCCTCGCACCGCCGCGCGCTGCCGCCGGGGGTCTCACGCCGCCTGGGGAGCTGCCTAGCGCCGTCTACCGCAGGGGGTCTTGCATCGCCAGGGGGCCTCGCATTGCCGTCGGGGGGGGGGGGGGGCTCGCGTAGAGTGGAGAGAGGTGGGGGCACGGGGAGAGAGGAGGGTGGGGTGCAGAGAGAGAGAGGTGAGGAGAGGTGGATGCCGACGCAAAAGGATAGAGGAGAGGTAGGCGGCGTGGGTGGCTAGGAGATAGGGTTTGGAGATGTGCTTTTATTTCACTAGTTGGGTCGAATAGGCCAAACAATTTTTAACGACGGTCCAAGAAGAGATCTGCCCTTAAAAATAGAAACCATTTTTAGCGGCAGTTCAAGATGTGATCCGCCCCTAAAAATCGATTTTTAGGGGCGGGCCACATCTTAAACCGTCGCTAAAAACTGAAGGATAATTATATCGGCAGTTTTTTTATAAAAAAAAATCGCCGCTACGCGGTTTTTTAAAACGCCGCTAAAAACCTGTTTTGTGATAATAAGAGGTACCCAAAGTCAACAAACCCCATCGTTCCGGCCGGTTCACAACCAATGCCGCGCAGGCTTTGAATAGACGTTCATACCACGTCTGACTCGAGGATGCAAAAGTATACTTGTACGAACAAAACAGCACCGTGGGTAGCAGTTCCGAAACCTGTATATGTGGCCCTATTGGAGGAGAAGGACGACTAGGACCTGCAGGCAAGTGCTCAGCCGGCCGCGTAACGAACGAACGGATGTGAACAGTGACTCCGACGACCTCTGTTATGGGCACGTCGGTCGTCGACAATGTGCTTCGTTTAAGTTATGTCGGCATCATTCGTTCATCGCGCGGTGGCGGCCGGGAAATGAATCACCCCTGAATTCGCACGCAGCTTGGAGAGAAATTTACCCTTGACGCGCTCCAACAACAAACGAAAGCGGCTGCCGATCACGGCCTCATCGACGTCCGGATAGCACGCGCCCGCTGTGTGAAAAACATGCAGGAAGTAGACTGAACACAGGGAGACCGGTGTCGCGAGGAGCGGGCATCCGACCAAAGCGCGCGCCGTATGCGCCGTGGGGTCGTTTTCCGGGTCACGAGAAGGGTCCAGCGGGCGGGTCGTGGCGTGCGTGCGGTGGTACTCCGGTGGCACGCCTGGTAATTGAACGGCGTGCGGGGCTCGGAGGGGATACACTCACTTTTTAGCGCGAGACAACGAGACTTGCAGGTTTGCAGAGGCCAGAGACAATACACGACACGACACGACACGACAGGACGGCACCGGAGACGAGTGAGACGAAACGCGAACGCCAACGTACACGCGGAAACGGGTCAACCACCGCTTCCTCCTCCTCCTCCCTCACCCGTCAAAGTGTTTTCCACGTCCCACTCGCAAGTCGCAACCCCCACACGCGCGTGCGCTCTCCTCCCCTTCCCGACGCAACAACACCACCGCCAAACGTGACGTCCACCACAACACGACGCACACAACGCAAGACCCGATTTGTCCCCGCTCGCATATCTAGCTATTCCGTCGTGAGGCACGCCCCCGCTTCCTCTCCATCGCCCGCCACCCCCACCGCGCGCGCGAAGTTTTTACACGCCGTGCCGGGATTCCGTTCCAGTATTCTTCCACGAGCCCTGCTCTGCTTCGCTAGCCACCGACCCAACAAATACATACCATGCCGTCCATGGCGCCGCCCCAGCTATAAGCATAAGCAGCAGCACGACCCTCGCGCGGCCACCACCAGCCTATTTTTTACACGCGCGCACGGCCGCCGCCCGTCCGCATATACCTCCTCTTCCTCCTCCGACCCCGCGCCGCGGAGAGCGGCGGCGGGCCTCGGACGGTGTATGGGCGCCGCGCCGCCGTGACGACGACGAGCACCGCTACCGCCATGACCGTCGCGGCGGCGGCCACGCAGCTCTGCGCCGGCGCCGCGCCGTCGCGGCGCCGCA
Organism: Eleusine indica; assembly: GCA_030378355.1. Lineage (NCBI taxonomy): Eukaryota > Viridiplantae > Streptophyta > Magnoliopsida > Poales > Poaceae > Eleusine > Eleusine indica. The sequence continues at coordinate 38,034,556 of CM059500.1, forward strand.
AGGGGCTGGACCTGCGCTGGGCGCGCCTGCTCCGCCTCGCCGTCGTCAGCCGGGTGCTCCGCCTCGTGCGTGACCAGCTGCTCGCGTGCTCCACCTGCGGCGGAGGACGCGGGGGAAGGTACCGCCGCCTCGGCCCGCCCGCCGTCCACGCCGCCGGGGCCGCGCCCTCCCCGGTCGTCAGGGAGGAGGAGGACGGCGACGCGGCGGCGGACGTGGATGACGTCGTCAGCCTCAAGGTCAGCCTGCTCGGCGACTGCCAGATCGGCAAGACAAGCTTCATGGTAATTCGTCCTTCTTCTGCCCATGGTCTCGTAGCGCGCGGTGGTCCTACCTACCATTGCTGTGTTTAATAAGTAACGAAATTCGGTTAAGCTCTCAACCATCCACGCGTCTTCGTCTTCGTCACGTTCTTGCTGTTGTTGACTTGGCCCGGCTCCGTAGTCTAATCTCAAATGGAATGGAATCGGTTTGGTAGTGCGGTCGTATCCGGTTCCATCAACTGAAACGACTCGAGGAACAACGATAATCTTTTGCCGAGTACTATCAAAATGCATTTTCATTCTCATTCGGCAATCAACCGAGTATTGAGCATTCAACGTCGGCGTCTCTGTTCATCTGCAGGTCAAGTATGTGGGCAACGGGGACGAGCAGAACGGCTTGCAGATGACCGGCCTGAATCTGATGGACAAGACCCTGGCCGTCCGGGGAGCCAGGATTGCCTACACCATCTGGGATGTGGCAGGTAATTAACCAAGGCATACACACCACTGACGCAGCACCATTTTCTTCGCTGCTCACTCACTTTGCCTCAAACCAAACACTGAAACACTCTTTTTATGTGTGTGTTTTGTGGAATGGATGCAGGGGACAGCCAGTTCGTCGACCACGTCCCGATCGCGTGCAAGGACGCCGTGGCGATCTTGTACATGTTCGATCTCACAAGCCGGTGCACGCTTAATAAGTTAGTATTCATACCATTGTCCAACAAATTTCAGAGCAAATCATTACTTGGTTCTCATTGCTGGTTACTCTTTCATGTATGCAGTATTATAGATTGGTACGAGAGGGCGAGGAAATGGAATAAGGTTGGTGCATTTCTGTGTCGGCAGATTCCTGTAGATTGCCTATTCCTTTGTGTGTTGCCTCCAATGTTGTACTCTAGTAGCTGATTATGCTTTTCTGACTCAACATATGAAAAAAAAAATGTTCGTACAAACTCCCGCAGACAGTTCATTTTTAATAGTTCAATTAACAGTGAGTGGGTTGCCCACTTATATAATGGCATCCCTGAAGATCACTGTTTGCGACAATTCAATAACTCAGATCAGATTTGCTCATTTGCTTTTAGCTTTTTTTTTTGTTAGGAATATGCTTTTAACTTTTTATAGTAGTACCATTCGTTCAGAAAACTTTTATAGCAGTATCTTTTAGCAGTGTTTATAGATGAACAATAATGTCAATTTTGCCTGATACTATAACTGAGAAATCCTTTTTTCTCTTTCCTCTTTCCAACAGACGGCTATTCCAATCCTAATCGGGACAAAGTTCGACGACTTTGCCCAGCTTCCTCTTGAAATGCAATGGGCCATTGTTAACCAGGTGAGTAATAGTACGTTTTATTTAAATCGAGATGTTGTTCCTGGTTGCTTTGTTTCTTGGATACCTTAAGCATCTCCAACGTAGTTTTAGCTGTTCCTAGCATAGAAAGATGAGATTACCGCCTTGGTCCTGACGAGGGGAGCTGTGTTGCACATGTTTGTTTCATCTGAAACGGTGCAGCTTAACAGGTTTTAAGCTTTGCATGGGCCTTTTCGTGATTACCAAGTGAGATTTAAAAACTACCCCAACCCATCACTAGAAACTGTAGTTGAATCTTTTTAGGTAATATAAAAAGATTAGATTTTGAGCTTCGTTCCCACATCCATAAATCCAAAGATTTCCAGTTTGGCGTTGCACCCGGCAAGCATCTCGTGGGTTCATTGAAGCCAGCGGGCTACGCTTTGATTAGAGCCAGGTTTTTGAAGAACAAGTAGGCCCAAACTCGTGTCCACGAGAAGAAAATTTCGCCGTGAACGACGAATCGAAGGGGGTCAAATCATGAAAATTTGGCTTGGCCTGGTTCTCCATTTCTCGTCCACTTTGCTGCTGATTAGTACAGGTCCAAATTACTATACGTCAAGCTTGACTGTAGGCCTTTAGGCTACAGGACGTAGTTTGATGGTCACTCGTCACCTGAAATGCCGAAAGTACCGACGGCTACACTGCAACTAATCCAGAAAGACAAACAAGTGGTTTCATGCCCTGTTTCTTTCATCAGTAACACTGATAGTGAATACAAGTTAGGTAGCAGCTTATCAACAATTCAGTCTCTCATCTTTGCATTTGGACCGTTGCATATCGAGTTGTCATTATTGTGGTTGGATCGGTGCTACACGTACATTGTGCAAGAACAACTGACGAAGCTTATTAACTGTTTCTCCTGATGGTCGGATGTGATTCTTTTTCTTTGTCAGGCCCGGGCATACGCAAGAGCGATGAAGGCGACCCTCTTCTTCTCGAGCGCGACGCACAACATCAACGTGAACAAGATCTTCAAGTTCATCACGGCCAAGCTCTTCAACCTGCCGTGGACCGTTGAGCGGAACCTCACCATCGGCGAGCCCATCATAGACTTCTGATGATGAGTCCGAGCGAGTGCTACATACTAACTGGCTACTAGGCAGCTGCAGCGACATGACCTTCCTTTCGTCCTCCTCGGGTCCGATCCATCTCCATCGTCTCCTGGCGCGGGACCCATGAGTGGATCGAACCAGCGAGAGAGCGACGACCATGCCCGTCGTCCTCGTCCTCATCTTGACGGCAGGGGATGGAGGAGACAGAGATTCAGAGATGCACTTTGTACATAGGTAACCGCGTGCCCTGATGCGCGAGAAAGGGGAAACCAACCGCGAGGTGTGGTGTGATGTGCCACCCCGCACCCCGTCTGTAAGACTGTAACACCCGTCAGAGTGTTGAGTGTATAGGAAGACTGTAACACCCGTCAGACTGTAACATCCATGTTAATATATGGCCACTTTTGTTTTTTTCCTTTTTTTTTTTTTTGACGCGAACCAGCAGTCAGTGGTACCAGCAGCGTCCATGCTTCCCCTAAATAAAAACAGAGTCCATGCTCTTTTCAGGGTTGAAGGGTGCGAGTTCTGTCTCAGCAGCTGCTCCACCCTTTACTGTTGAGGCGTGCACGTTCACGAATTTTGCAAGGAAAATGGAGGGCGTCGCGTCGGTATCATCGCCGCTGATGTTAGTGGACTACCCAGTCTACGGTTTGAATACCGACACGTCGACACTGGTACCAAACTTCTTCAATCAATAAATAAACAAAACGGCAATAAAAAGGTCAAATCCGTACAGCGTTTCCCCTGTTCCATCCGCCAGTTATTTGCCTGTCGAGTGGAGTCGTCGTCTTCTTCCGTTCCATCACAACTTAATTCCATGGCTGCTGTCTGCAATTCTGCATGCCGTTACGCACCACGGAAGTTTTTTTTTTATTTATTTGAAACACCACGAACGGAAGTTGCTGTCCGCCTGAGAGCACGAATGAACTGGAAAATATTACGCGGCCACCGGTACGGTACCAGGTTAAAGGCCCATCTCGGCCATACAACCGAAAACGGACGAGCTATGTTTTATCTTTTTTTAACACTAGTAGTGATGCACGTGCGGTATGCATGTATGAATTCTTTAAATTCGAATTTAGTTTGGAACACATCGTATAATAAAAATATGTGCTACATGATGTATCGTCATCACGATTTATCCACATAGATTGCGCCAATTGCAAATGAGAAAGTTAATTTTTTCAACATCCTATATACATAGTTTCAAAAAAAAAACATCCTATACACATTATAATTCATCCTGCTTGTGCTAACTTCTGTCACTTTGCATCTATACATGTAGACTCAAAAGTTACAAAAACATATAACTATACCCGTGCGACATGCACATGTTGTGATTATTTGATCGGTGTTATTAAATGCAACTTGCAACATATATTAAGATAGTTTTGTCATGACAATGATAATAAAAAATGGCACTGTTACACGATATGAAACACAATTTTATTTGTTTAAAAAATATATAAAAGATAAGACCTCACAAACTATAATTTTAAAAGCTTTTGTTTTACAGTATCCAAAGCAATAACAGGGTTCAATTTGATTTGGCAAAATAAGCAAACAATAAAAATGAGAAAACATCTACTTATTTCGAGAGTCTAGAACTGTGAATTATCTTTATTACAACATAATATGTATCATGCCATAATAACTCACTCTAAATATGACTTCAACGAATAATATCGGTGCTAATAAAATTATACTTCTAGTTGTATACAAATATTTTGAAAAGTATTTCTTTCATCACTGTTTGCTCATGAAAAAAATACATCCTTTCAGCTATAGTTCTACCATTAGTTTCAAGTCATCAGAGCAAATGATATGTTAGTGTTCAATTCATGGGTCTTGGACCTGAAACCAATAAAAAATCACATATATTTTACAATTGAGCAGGATAACCATTAGAGAGCAGACTATCATAGATCAATATAGTTGATAAAAATATCTTGTTTGTCTTCAAATAATAGTTGGAAATGAATCACTTACCTTGACCAAGTCCTGGAACCGGCTCCTCTACGACCATGCCTTCCTTCCTTGCTGCACCAGTTTAGGCCTCCATCTAGCTTCATTGGGCTGGGCTTTAGTTTATTTTCCCTTCTTCTCATTCTTAAACTAAGATTTGATAGGAAAATCTCTACGTAAACTGTTCTACTCCAAAACAGATTGTGCTTCTCTCCTTCCTCAAGGCATTAAACCCATGCATCGTTGCTATCATTTACGTTATCGCCTTGTGGCAGCTACACAAGGATTGACATCATCAACACATCATATCATCTCTTTTTGTTCCCAGCTTCTTGTCACATGGTCAATGAAGATACAGGTCGACTTGGACCATGAGGGAAGTCAAACTAACAGAGTTCAATACGATCTTTTTTTGACGCTAGAATTGTTAAGTGACTGATTTTCTCAGTCAAACTTTTGATTAAGAGAAACATTAACTAATTGCTTCGGAGGGAAAAGAAGGAAAGACGAGCCCAAAGGAGAGCCAGAGAAGAGGCCTACGTGGATGCCAGAAGAAGGCACGATATACTATGACGTGCCTCATGCACGACAGAGGAGCCGATTCCCCAAGTCCTACCATTTAAAGAAGACAGGACAACACCTTGTGGTTCAAATACAAAAAGAATTGAATTGGTTTGTGTACGTATGACATACTTGCGCAATTATTCATCCATGCAACATATACTAATATAAATATTTTGCTGAAAAATGCACATCTAATTATCTACACTTTCTTATAGAAGCTTTTTTCATAACAAGACTTGCACTTGTGAAACCATTTTATTTTAAAAATTACAAACCACTAAAAACAATGATAATATAGTGTATACCAAGATCGATGAGGGCGGCTAGTGCATTGCACGGTGACAAATTTTCCTCTATACGATTTTGTGCATGTGCGTGCATGTTTATTCATCTATGCAACATATATTAACAATATTTTATTAAAAAATACACATAAAAAACATTTGAACATCCTTTCTCATATACGCTTTGTTAATAATATGATAGTAAAATGTACCTGCCGGCTTTTAAAAAACAACGAACTATAGACAAACGTTGTCCTAACTCACGAGACGGTGACGCACATTAACCTTGTTCCTACAATAAAACATATGTAGATTTTTTAGGACTTTATAAACAATAAATGTTTAAGAAAAACCACAAACCTTTTTTTTTGGGAATCAGAAAAACCACAAACTTAACATATAAGCATGTGTTACTTTTGAGAATCACGTTTGACTATTCATCTTATTTAAAAGAAATTATATTAAAAAAATAATTCATAATTAAAATATATCTTATAATAAAATAATTAATATTTTTATAAACATTTTAAATAAGATGAATGATCAAATGTGATTATAAAAAATCAACAAACACTTATATTTCAGGATGGAGGTAGTAGTATATTGGACTTTTTTTTATTATATATTGCTATGGACTTAAAAAAAATGTAACAATATAATCAGGATGGTAAAATGTAAATTTGCATCAAACAAAACATACATTTGCTAGGGTAAGAATTTCTCAAATATGTAACGGTATAATCGAGTGCCTTTTGATTAACATAAAACTGCATAGTGCTATGTGAGGATTTACATATTTATCATTGCACTTCACTGGGCCAAAACTTCCTTTACACCATATTTTCCATCAACTGAGCAATATAATAAATTTAGACATGGACATATACATCTCCATGGCAAGTCCTTGGTTCTGGCGGTGAACCACATGTAGATGTTCCTCCCTGCAATCACACTACAACTATCTACACCTTTCCGAATCTATTTGACCTGCACAAATGTTTCCAAATGAGCTTGGTCACCATATTGCCCAACTGCCCAACTTCATACGTCAGGACATTCATAAACAAATAATGGAAATATGACAAACACACATTACAACAAATATGTTTTTATCAGATCGATCTGCATGTGAAAGGGAAGAGGATTTCAAGAGGAGCATATGGGAGAAAATTGCATCATCTGTTAATGTTACTAAAGTAATGTTAAATATGTAAATCCTCATAGCTCCGTGTAGTTTTCTTGAGTCTAATCCTAGTCAAGATTTTCAAAAGTATTATGGAACTGAATATGTATTTCAACTATAGAGAGCACCTAGGGCATGGCTCGGAAATCTGTGGCACAATACAACTAAAATTGTGTTTGTGTCGATATCAGAATCAACAACAAACATATGGATCTGACCATTGAGTCAGGTTCTGATCATTGTGTTTGTGTTCATATATTTTTTTTCCATGAACACCAGAGACCTCTTATTGTCTGAAAAGGTTACCATCGAAATTGGCCAAGTAGGTAAGCTAGATGCTTCTCATAGGTCATCGTATATCAATAGGGATTGGAAGCAAAGTGTAGCCACATGATTAATAAACAAATATGATATCAACTAAAATTGTATGCAAGAACAGATTGGTCGAAGTATAAAAATTAGTCTATTTCAGATCATAGCACACTAATACAGAAATCTAACAGTAGAAAAATCAATAAAATTAGAAGGAACAACAATTGAAACCGAGAAAAAACTTTGTGAAATCTCACCTTTCGAGGGCTATAATAGTATGGCAAGAGGGATCAGATCAGGAAGGAGAGCCACCACGACACCAGCACCGGTGAAAATGTTATGACCAACGAACTCCATAGCTCACTCAATTCACTATTCCTGCCATGCAACATTTGTTGTGGTATCTCGATCAGTATGCCCTGCCTAGACTTTGGTTACTCGTTCAAAATCTTTGGTAAGCCTAGAAAACAACATATATGAGCAAAATGTCAGTTATCATGAAGCTACTCTGACAACATCAATAGAAGACGCAGGGATGAGGGAATGCTGCTGCAAAACAAATACAATGGCACACATCTAAGAACAAATCATGCACCTCTGGACCACTGTGCACACAATTGAAATGCACACAATTCATCAGTTTGCCATGGCAAAATATTAATGCTGAAATTTTTAAGTACAGTTTCATTCAAACAGTTCCAATACATGGGAACCCGAGTCAAAAAATACATGGGAAGCACTAACTGGCATGAATAACAAAGTTGAAAGGGATTTGCATCATTTTTCTCTACCCCAAGTTTCCAAGAGCAATCAGACACCTCAAAACTTATACCGAGTCAAATATGCAATCAATATTCAGTGAGTTATATCAGGTTCAGAGTTGGACCGTGTGTTCCATCAAAAAACAAACTTAGAAATCTGGCCACTCACCAGATTGAAGAGCTCCTGGTGCATGCCCCTGATGTGTGATGTCGCCTTGAGGATGAGGACACATACACCATTGCAGCGCTGCAGTGTTCAAAAACCCGGCTCATTGCTTGCTTCCTGAACTGCTAGGAGGCACCTTCACGGGCGTCACTGGCCGCTGGTAATGCGGCTTCATGTCGCCAGGCACAGGATATCTACACTCAACAGTGATCTGCATCCTGTCACATGATGCGAACCCGTTTGGCCATAAAAAACAGATAATGTTTGCATACATCCTAAACAAGGCAGGGATTTGAAGTAGCTGCCCTCATTCATCAAAATAAAAATGACTAGTTATTTACTCTATTAATTTGCAAGCATTCCAAAACAATTTATTTTCAGCAAAATAAAAATGAGTCCTAATGTAATATCTTAATTTAGAACTATTCTAAAACAATGAGCTTGGATGATAATATATTAACTCTGAGTGAATATAAACACAACATAAGTTGTGCTTAGGCCTATTCCAAAACAGGTGTGGCGCATGCAAGACCACACAAACACAAATGTGATTACATCTCTCATCATATTGAAAAACTCGAGTAATCAAGCTAGAACAGACCAGGAATACATGCATTCAAAAATCTTTATATTTCTCCAAAATATTAAAGTAGCAACCTAGATATATAACAGAACATAATGAACTAATAAATGCAAAAATATACAAATGATCCATAGTTTACTTTTCTGTTTCATAACATCGATCATAAATATCTAGTTTATTTGATTATTTTATCAAACATTGAAATTTCAGATAGAGACAGAGGAATGAGTGGCAGTACTGTTTTTATAGCTGGTTGATGAATCGTTTGACGATTAGACGTTTCATGGGTTAGGAATCAAGATGAATATGGCAAACCAAATACAGTGCAATACAACTGAAGTAGACATTACCATCGTCAAGCTAGCAAACTAATAAAAAGTGACACAAAAAAGACCGGCTGATAGTTTGTCGGATCAGGTTGAGTCTACCCAAACAACTGATGGAGAATTGGATCAGTTGCAACCAGTTGATCCTTTGCTTGTTGTGCAGTCAACGATAGCCCAATTACTGCAATGCTGGTGCCTGTTTTGGCCATGCCCCCAATTACTGCAGTCCTCATTCACGGCCTTACTTGTTGCACCATCACAGTCTGTGTCGACCACGTACCTAAATCAGGCACCGTCCATGCTTATCAAGCCTTCGGTCATAGCATCAGGTAGGTCCTCTAATATCTAATCACCGTGATGCTCAATCATCAACTCTCATCAGATTTAATGGATGGCAAGAACAACAGTACATAACGTTGATCCTAATCTACAACAACAGTAAATAAGAGATACGTAAAAACAGATCACAAGGAGTAGTTAAGGGTCTAAGGTAGAGGAGGATGCTGAACCATCAGGGTGTAGTAGAGAAAGGTCACCCTCCCTTCAGCAGCAGAGATGCAAATAGATTACCCAATTCTGAAGGTATTTGCTTAAAGCTCCAAACCAATGTGCAGATACGGGGCTATATATGGATGGAAAATGGAAAGGAGAAGAACACAAGCTGGCAAGGAAAAAAGAGAGAGAGTGAAGCATCAGCTGAAGAAAAATGAGGCGGACCATCCAAATGGTAAAATCATCAAGCACAGAATAATGCCGGAATTCTGGTCCACATCAGAATAGCAAAATTTTGCCAAAGCAAGATTGTGTAGCCTTGATGAGACTCTTGATCTCCCTGATCTCACCCGATTCCCACCCATCTCTACCCTAATCCAACGCAAATCAATAGAAGACCATGGATGTGGAAATGCTGCTGCAAAACAAATACCATGGCACAGATCTGAGAACAAATCATGCACCTCTGTTCACACATCTGGGAACATACACCCATTTTGTTTACCAATGTCATCGTCGCAGAATTCAGCAGAATACTTTGGCATTAAATTTCATAAATAACACAATTATAACTGAAAGTAACAACTAATATAGCCCACCTTTCCTGCTAGCAACCAATTGTTGTTACATCACACTTCTGCTGTAGATATAAGACAACAGAATTTTAGGCTTAATTGTTGTTGTTTCTCTGAAAAGAATATGATCAAAGACATTATATCAGAAATAAGATTGTGGGGGTATGGACCATGCTTTGGTAGTTCTCAAAAGAGAATACATTGTACTGCTTCTTTTGCCACCATTTCTTTAACCAATGTTGTCACACATCTGGGATCATAAACCCATTTCTTTTACCAGTACTACTTATCCAATCTATGTAGTAGATACATCACAGAAAAAAATTGCAGATGTCATATACGTGCGAAGAAAACAAATGCAGGTTTAAAAATCTCAAACTCAAGATGTGAGGCAGTAATGCAATAATACACAGTTAAGAAGGTAAGCTCCTTTAGTTCCATTTCAGTGGTAACTTTATAAACACAATGTGGAATACAATTAATTCACATAACAAAAAAAAAACCAGAGAAACTTAACTGCTTCCACTGAAATCAAAATGAAACACATCAAACCTTTTTGATTTGTCAATGCACCCACAAGATAATGAAAGAGGCTGTCATCCACACTACAAAATAATCATGATAAATTACACACTAATGAACTGCACATGCAGGTCAATGTCAAATATAAAGGCATGTCCAATATATATGATGTGCCGATATACTATATAGTATGATACAGCTAGCATACAATCAAATCACACTCCGTACTTTTGAAGCTCCTAAACAAGTGTTTTTTTCTTTTACCAGTACCTTAGAAACCTTAAATGACAAGGATTAAGACTATAACTTTTGATTTGCAAAATCTTCTGAGACAGTAACGCATCAATAGTCATAGAATAGATTATTTTTGTCACACCAGTAGACCTAGACAAAACAGGCAGACATAAAAACACTTGGTGTCGACTTTAAGAAACCCATTTAGGAAACAAGATCTACTTAACTCTCAACCAGGAAAAGGCAACACAACAGTTCTGCGACATAAATGTCTCACCTGCTTTCCGATTTTGGAAGGGACATATTTGTACTTAATCATATGCACAATATGTCGCTTCATCATCAGGACAAAGAGTACAATCCAATAGCAGAGGAGTATAGGCAAGAAGACAGGCACGTCAAATACAGAAAAGGTACGACAAAAGCAATGTAAAAGTCTTTCGTGATGGCATACCTGAAAGAAGATTAGTTAGTTAACAGTGTTGGTGGCAAATTTGCATCGCAGGAAGAAGCACCAATGCAAAGGCATTATAAAGGATGTACAGAACAATCTAATCCGTTAGTCACGTTGCTTATATTGCAACAACCATGAAATTCAATGGATCTAACTTTGAAGCCAATCATTAATATGAAGTACTACAAATGCAGGAAAGGATTTACAAATGCAGTTTTACAAATGGAGTAACCAATTGGGTGTTAGCATCGAGGAAAATATTGAACCAAACCAAGGCTTACCAACAAATCCATGTGGATCTCCTGCACACAAAGCCATACCGGTGATCGTCGGAGGAGCAGGAAGCAGAAATTGTTGGTGGCGAATCCATGTGGATCTCCTGCACAATCATGTCAGTTACAACTACTATGAGATCTGTTACAATTGATGTCAGAAATTAATTTCTATGATAACCGTGTGGAGAAGTAAAAACTTCATGGACTCAACAATTTTGACATATCATGTAAATTGTACAGAAGACTCAGAACAATATCTATGCATGAAAAACAATAGTGACCATGTTTAACAATTTTTAGCATATCAACCACGTTACCAAAATTTTGCAGAGAGTTGACCTGAAAAACTGACATACACATCTTATACAACTTTGGTGAAGCCTCTTTTCAGTTATTGTTCCTTGCTAAGGCAAGATTGTGCTATCAATTTCCTCTCTCTCTCTCTCTCTCTCTCTCTCTCTCTCTCGCTCGCTCGCTCGCTCTATGTGTGTGTGTGTGTGTGTGTGTGTGTGTGTGTGTGTTATGTTCCCTCGGGATCAGCGGAAGGCTCGTAGCGGAGGAATTTGAATGCCCGCTACTGCCCTCCGGTCGTGGTTAGGGTTGGGGAGGGGAGAGGAAGCGAGCGGTCGTGAGGGCACCTGCTCCTTTGGGAGGAGGAGGAGAGCATGACGCGTAGTAGAATTAGGTCGAGCAGACGAGCGGTGGTTGGCGTCAATGGGGAGCGCGTAGCAGAACTTGGCCCCGGGGCTGTGCGGGAAGGCACAAAGCGTGGCGAGCGTGGGGTTGAGGAGGCCGTCACCACCCAACAGCAGGAGGTCGAGCTCGCGCGGAAAGCCCACCGAGACGTAGGAGAAGCCGCGCCCATGCGTGGCGGCGAGCGGAAAGAGGGCAGCGGCGACGAGGAGGAGAGTGTGGGGTTGACGGGGAGCACGCCGTGGCACTTCGAGCGCCACCACCGAGTCTCGCGCTTTGCGTGTCGAGTGGCTGCTAGCGAGGAGGCAACAGGGGTGGCGCGCGACCGAGTTCCTGGTAGCCGAGTCCGATGGAGGGTGCAAGGCTAGGATTGATAGGGCCCATGGAGAGGGAAGTGGCGGCGCCAATGAGAGAGAGAGAGGGAGGCATGGGGGGCTAGGGTTCCGCGGTTGAGTGGGAAATGAGAGGGAAGTGGTGATGCAGGATGAGGGAAGGAAGGGAGAAGGGCGGCGTGATTTCCGGGCGGGTATAGGCGGGAGGTAGGAGACACGCGGGTGATTTTTTTTTTTGTAAAAGTGTAAGAATGAGTGATTTTTGTGAAGGAATGAGTGAGACAAAGTTTACATGTAGTGGGACCGTCCAAATCCTATGGTTAGATGTAGATGACCCATGCTAAACGGAGACCTTAGATCGTTGGGTGGGTGACTGTCTATGGTGACAAAACTGATCCTATCATTCATCCTTTATTAGCTTAGATTGGTCCATGATCGAGAAAAGAAGGTCATATGGGTCGTCATGCTTATGTGAACAAGCCCGTAAACACGAACCAAAGCCATAAATCGTTCACTCAGATGAAGGAAACCCTAGCCCGTGAGCACGGGATCGGTGGGATAAAAGCGTGGATTCTCTCTGCTGCTCGGGTTTTTTCCGCTTGCTTTGCTTGATTGGTGCGTGGATTCGAGTTGTAGTCAGAGCGAGGTGTCTTTTTTGAGGACCTTGAGCTTTGGGTACGGGTACTGCTCCGACTAATTCTAGAGTGCCTAGCGGATTCGGTCTCGGGGGGTGATGGTCGCTCTGGTGTAACTTGGTAGTTATTTTTTTTTCAAGATCATGTATTGCACATTTCGTATTAAGATAAAAGAAGAGTTTGATACAACACGACCACGAGACAGCTCATGAAGCACAAAGGATCAGCATAGAGAACCACCTAAAACAAACACACCACGACCTCAAAGTAAGGGTTACAAAGACCTAACACGATGACGATGAGCACCACCAAACGAGCCTGCAGCAACACGACCAAGAACTGAGGCCTCTAGGACGACACTTGGAGAACCTCCAAGGGAAGTCCAAAATCACCTCAGCAATGCCTTCAACAAGGTAATCGGCATCCAAAGGTGTCTACATCGCTGGCATAGATCAGGCAAAGCTTTCGCTCGGTGCATTTGCAACTCCCGATCTGCTCACACTCACAAGAATATGAAGAGCAGCCCCAACGCAGGACTCGTCGTTGGCGCCCACGACCACCAACCGCACCGATTGCCATCGTCAAATCATGTCGAGGATAGGAACTCCCCGACACTGCATCTTGAGGCACCGCACCCTCCGTCGTGAAGGTTGCCACCGCCGCCGTGCACTAGGCCCACGACCTCCCCAGGTGGCCTCCAATGCCAGACCGCGGTGCACGCCGCTTCCCCCACCTTGAGGGTCGTCGTCGCCACCGCGCAATGGGCCATGCTTGCCTCTATGATGGAGCCGCCACCTACGACCGAATCCGACCTTCACGGGTGTAGATCCACCGCCGGAGCCGATAGAGATGCCGTCTACACCACAGAATCGTCATGGGTACCTTACGACGAGGGGAGAAGCACCCCCGGGAAAGGAACCGCCCCGCCGCCACCATCCTCGCGCCCACCCGCATTGCTAGCGAGGCGCTCGAACGGCGGCAGGACCGGAGATAGTGGGGGGAGGTGGTGGTGGCGGCGCGATTTATTGTTCCGCTCGTGTCGCCCGAGAGGGATGACGCGGGGGAAGGTTATGTATTGTAACCCTGCCTCAATTTGGTAGTTATGGTCTCTCGATTACCCATGGTATAGTTTGATAGAACTTGGTTGAGCAAATTATATGATCTATGAGTGGGTGAGTAGTCGCTTTATTCAAAGATTTGCTAGATCTGTATTTGTATTGGCAATCTGGTGATTCAGTATTTTGACTTTTAAATGCAGAATTAGGAGATTTAAGGTTACAAATTTCAGTCATTTTGTGCATGTTACCTCTGCACTGCATAGACTATAACAAATACTCCCTTTGTCCCAAAATAAGTGTCGCTATGGTTTCCGTGCCGGTCCAACTTTCTTAACTTTGACTATATTTAGAGAAAATATTGATAACATTTGTGTATTAAAATAAGTTTTTTATAAAAATAGGTTCAATGATTTATCTAATAATACTAATTATATATTATAAATATTACTCCCTCTGTCCTGATTTATTTGACGTTCCATCCTCACGTCGAATTGCCAGTTTATTTGATGTTCTCGGTTCCCAATCTCCTCTCTGTTATGCGTTGTCTGCTTGTCTCCTTTGTCTGCCCCTACAGTTCCGTCGTAGATGAATAAATAATGGAGAGAAACAGCCTCCGTCCAACTGAAGACAACACTTGCATGTGATGGACCCTACCACATGGGCAGCCGATCCCATCTGCAGCTAAATAAACAAAGAAGAAACAACATCTCTCGCACAACAATTCACATGTTGGCAGGGTAGCAGTACAGAGCATCCAGCTGCATTGGTTTTGATGAATATTGCTAAAGCGTAAAAAATTACGGGACGGAGGGAGTAATATTTATATATATATAATTGGTCAAAGTTTAAAATGTTTGATTCCTCGGGAAGCGAGAACGACACTTATTCTGGGACGGAGGGAGTAGCACTTTTGACAGTGACTGCTTGTATCTTTTAGGTGAAGCCTGTAGGTTCCATTAAATAAAGTTTTTGTCTGAGTAGTGATTTTGAGAAACCATGTGGATATGTGCCATGGTTTTCAATATGTGATGAGTAATTGACATTGATTGAGTTTGATATTTGAGTTGAAATGCGGGAATCTAGGCATTGCATGAGTTTGTGCATGTCATGGTTTTGACTAACCGGAGTTGGTAATGGAGTTGGAGAAGTTGTAGGAGATGGAAAATGTGTTTGCTTGTCTTATGATGTGTAGGTCACTGGAGTCAACTTGGCGGTCAACGGCGAGAGGATCGGGCACAAGTAGGAGACTTGGGGCCAGACGATCGGGAGGCCGGGTGAAGTCAAGGGTGATCCATACCGTACACGTGGAGAGGCAAGAAGCACGGACGGTTTCACGGTTAAGCCTCAAAACCGTGGGTGGTGATCAAGATGGCGGGATTGACCAAGTCAAAGGTGATTGAGCGTCCGGAGCAAGTAGAGGTTTCCAATAGACCAGAGGTGGGAGAGACTTGCCGATGAGGAGGATCACGGGATGAGGAGACACGCATCAAGATCAAGAAGTCATGCTTTGAGAAGCGTGCAAGGCTGTTTCTCGGTTTAGGCCTCAAAATCGGTGGTGGCGATTGAAGGTGCACGTGACAGCATCGCGGAGCTTGTGTCGAGGCGAAGCAAAGTTGTAAAGGGCTCGATGGCGTTCGGGCGAAGGAAAAAGAGTTGAACGGTTTTGCCCCTAGTGGTAGGTGGTAATGTACTATAGGTCAAGGGTAGAGTTGTCTTAGACCCTAGGCCTATATGAGGAGAGGTAGGGCTGGTGGAAGAGGTGTCTCTTTTCCCCTTAGCCTTGGCTTAGTTCTTCATTCAAAGTGCTAGGAGAGGTCTTCATGTTCTAGTGGAGAGGAGAGGGTGTGTGAGAGACATCTCTTTCTCTTCCAAATAATGGGAGGAAGAGGGTGACTTCCTAGCCTTGTATCTATGGATCTTGTAAGCATGTTTCTATGATATGAGAGTTATTTTTGTGCTCAAGATCTTTCTCTCTCCCTTAATACCGAATTTCTCTTTTTCTCTATTTTTGGAGCTATTTTTATGGGAATTTTTTATCTCATTTTTGAGTGAGTTTTTGGGGCGGATTTCTGGATCTTAGTGCTATGATGAGCTAGAACAATACTTCATGGGTCCTTGACCGAATCAAGAGCTCTAGCACCTTCGATTTGAAGGATTTCTTGAGTTTCCCCTTTTTGGTGTTCTTGACACAAGATCTGAAATTCGTGATGATTCCTTGAGCCAATTGAGTGAATCTTCTAGGATTAGGGTCATGATGCATTAAGGATTACCTGGTCCAAAAATCACATGTTTTGGAGATCATTTGGTTGAGTTTTGGAGAGATTTGTGAGAAAATCGCGACAGTTTTCTATTCTGTCGGGGGTCGATCGGCACTGCCGATGACCAGGACCGGCACTGCCGGTGGGTCTGAGCTCGGATCAGCACTGCCGATGCCACGATTGGCACTGCCGGTGGCTTGAGTCTGAACCCCGCACCGGCACTGCCGATAGCCACTACCGGCACTGCTGATGCGCACTCCGACCGTAGCTTTCCACAGTTGAGAACCCTGCACCAGCACTACCGATGCATGTGACCGGCACTGCTGATGGTGCCAACCGGCATTGCCGATGGCTGTGATCAGCACTGCCGATGGTAGTCCAGAGAGGTTTGTCTTCTGTGTGTTTCTTTGACAGTTTAGAGTCTTTGCAGTTCTCTTCTGTTTCCGCTGTGTTCCACTGCTGTTGTTGAGTCACTCCTAGGGTTAGCATATCACAAGTTGGTGTGTGTGGTCTTGGTGATTCTTTTAAAGGTTGGTTTGGGTTGTTTTTGGGATATAGGCTAAGTTCTTGAGAAGAATTTTAATTTTCTCCCATTCACCCTCCTCTGGTCGCCTTCTCAGTCCTTCAATTGGTATCAAAGCCGGTTTGATCACTAGTTGACCTTCACCGACTTTGTGATCCGAAGGTGACATAGAAAAGCGTGCGGTCAAGCTCTGGATGTTTGATGAACAGGACTTTCCCTACTGAAAGTCAAGGACTAAGGCTTATCTCTTAAGCCAAGGACGTGCAATTTGGGAGATAGTTGAGCAGGAGTATGCTATACCAGAAGACCTCAACACTGCATCTGCAGGTGAATTAATCATGTATGAAAACAACTCCAATGCTGTCAATATCCTGCTTTCTGCTCTAGGTAGGAATGAACATGACTGTGTTGCTCATCTTGATAAAGCACATGCCATTTGGGCAAAGCTTTGCACGTACCATGGGGTTACCAATCAAGTCAAGTCTACGCGTAAGGATTCTTACAATAGATAGTACCAAACCTTTACACAAAAACCTGGCGAGTCACTAGATGACACTTTTTATAGGTTGAAGGCCATTGTGTGCAATTTGCGGGCTTGTAGTAACCTTGTGTACAATAATAATGATAGAGCTAAGCAATTGTTGTATTCACTTGATGAAAATACTTGAGGGGTTAAGATTGCTGCACTAGAAGAAACTGCTAATTTCAATACCCTGGACTGTGAGCAGCTGTATAGCAAGCTAAAATCTCATGAACTGTCTCGAAAGTCTCGTCCTAATCTTGCTAATTCTGCTTCTACCACGGCTTTGCTTTCTAGCTCTCAAAATGGTAGTCACAGTGGTGCTTCTTATGGAACTAACCTCTCAGTTGACAAGTTTTCTTTGAAGTTTACTCTTTCTTCTCTTGTTGCAGCTTTCGATGAACAGATGGAGTGCATTCCTGACGAGGAGTTGTCCTTGCTCACAAGGAAATTCAGGAAGTTCTACATCAACCGCAAGGAGAAAAGAGGAGGTGGTTCAAGAACCTGCTTCGAGTGTGATGACCCGGGACACTTCATTGCTGACTGCCCCAAGAAGAAGAAGAAGGCCTGGTACCACGACAACAACATTGAAGATTTCAAGCAACAGAAGAACCGCTTCTACAAGAAAGGCAAGAACTCCAAGAAGTTTGCCAAGGCCATTACACACGCCTGCATTGCCGCCTTGAGCGACGTCAACCTCACATCAAGTGAAGGCCTTACAAGATCGGAGGAAGAGGTTGAGAAGCCACGAGTCAAGAGGAAGGACGACTTCACCGGGCTTTGTTTCATGACAAAGAACGATCACAACACCGACTCCGACACAAGCGAGGTACCTCCCACTCTTGATGAGCTCTCTTCTGAACTTGATGATTTGCGCGATGTTTTGCTCATGCAAGATGATAAGCTTTACAGCGCTGTTCATGAGAATAGAGAGTTTAAGTCTAAGTTGGAGAGTGCTGAGTATGATATCACTTCGCTTAGGTCCAAGTTTGCTAAAAATGTTGATGTTGAGTGTGAGTCTTGTCAAGTTGTGATGAATGATCTCAGTCAGAGGGAAGGTGTGCATGCTCAAGTTGCCTGTCAGCTTGAGAGTGCCCTTAAAGAGCTTGATAAATTTAAAGCTAGATCAACTCTTTTGGGTGCATGTCAGAAGTGCCCCAAGCTCACTAATAAGTTGGAAGCTTAAACCCTCAAAGTCAAAAAGCTTGAGTCCAAGCTGCTAGATAAGACTCACTTAAAAGTTCTTCCACCACCCTATGTAGTGTGTGACTCTCTTAAGGTTAAGCTTGCAATCACAAGAGAGGAAAACAAAAACCTAGCCCAAGAAAATGACTATCTCATCTCTCGTCTCCAAAGAACCCTAGTGAGTGAGGAGAACATTGAGAGTGACTTGGCAAGAGTTAAAGAAAGTGCTAGTAGGTCAATCTACAACTTAGGCTTGGGATTTGATAGGTGTGACAAGGAGAGTGAGAATATGGGTAAGTTTGTGCCTAGCTCTAGCTACAAGGATGAGGAATAATCCATCAAACCTACTGACACATACTATCCACCTAACCTCAATTCTTCCTTCAACCCAAAGCAAGCCGAGAAGCCAAAACCCAAACCCACTATGCAAGCTTAGCTCAAACATGAGAGTGTCTACATTTGCATGTTCTGTGGTCGTAAGGGTCACTTGGATGAGTATTGTTATAGGCGTAAGAGGATTGAGAGGATACAAGCTGAGTTAACTAGGAATGTGCATCATGATGATTTTGTTGATTTTTAACCTCGCTCTTTCTCTCGTGGCTATCATGGACAGAGTCATTCCTCATATGGCTTTGATTCACGAAACAGAGGCTTTGCGCAGTAGCGCTTTGGCGCCCCATGTTTTCCCCATCGTGGTGAGCGTCGCTCATATGGATTTGGCTTTCACACAGATGATTTCTATTCTCACATCCCCAGGTTTGAGTCTAGACGTTTTGACAGGCCACGTTTTCCCCATCGTGGTTCTCGTCTCATGCATTCGAGTGGTAATGTGCAAAGAACTGTGATAACCTCTGCAGATCATGTGATTCAGTGCCGACTTCCCAAGAGTTTTCTTTCTAACCCCAGCACTGAGTCATCGATCTTTCCTTCTCATTCTTTATAGGCAGTAGGTAGAGGCTTGGAGAACAAATGGTTGATGGACTCCTGGTGTTCGTGCCACATGACCGGAGATGCAAAGTGATTCTCCAGCCTCACTCCCTTGAAGCGCCAGGAGTATGTGACCTTTGGAGATGATAAAAAAGGGAGAGTGAAGGCAAGAGGCGCGGTAAAGGTAAATGAAAAATTCACTCTCAAGAATGTTGGTTTGGTTGAGCATCTCAAGTACTTCTGTAATCTGTTGTAATGGTCCATATAATGACTTACAGGTAGTTCTTTCTTATTAAAAATCTGTTGTCCTTTTACTTGTATTTTACTTAGCGATGCATTGATGTGTTTGTGTTCTTCTGTTCCAAATGTTTCTTGTCTGGTATTTGAATTCATGGGTCCTATGATGGTATGAAATCTTTGAGACCTGATCATCCTTATGATGACTCAGGGATAAGTATAAATTGTGGTGCCTGGCTGGGGCACGAAAACTCCAAGCTCTACAACTTCATGGGGTAGGAATACCAGGATGAGAGTATAGGTGTGTGTGGTCGTTTCTTTCCATAACTGCAACGGGTGATATCAGCATGATCATGTATTAACCTCCTTTTGTATGGTCCCGGCGTGAGGGGGTTTATCTACGGGTCTTTTTCTCTCTATAATACAAAGATACGTAGTTCTCCTGCGTATTTGAGAAAAAAAAATCCTTATGATGACAACCATAAGCATTTTTCTGAGGACCCTATCAAAGTTTGAACTGAAGTTTATGTAGTATATGTCTGCTGTTTCTTGAAAATCTGCTGTTACAGCTTGCTATGGCTTGCTGACCTATTGCCTCCTTTTTACAACGCATTATCATATTTTTTTTTTCAGGTGAACGTTCCTAAGACCAAGAAGACCTACTGCAAGAACAAGGAGTGCAAGAAGCACACTCTCCACAAGGTCACTCAGTACAAGAAGGGTAAGGATAGCCCGTCTGCCCAGGGAAAGCGTCGTTATGACCGCAAGCAGTCAGGATATGGTGGTCAGACCAAGCCTGTCTTCCACAAGAAGGTATAGTTGATGTAATTGTCTGATCTGTGAATCTTATGCAGGTCTGTTCAGTATGGATGTGTGAAGCAGTTCTCAAATTTGGGAATGTTGTCTGCATTTGTAACATCATGTATTGTCCCAATTTCAGGCTAAGACCACCAAGAAGATTGTGCTGAAGCTGCAGTGCCAGAGCTGCAAGCACTACTTCCAGCACGCCATCAAGGTACTCTTATCATTTCTTTTGAGATGGACTCTCTTTAAAGCATTATTTCCACGTGTTTGCTCATTCTTTCTGATTCTAATTTGCAGAGGTGCAAGCATTTTGAGATTGGTGGGGACAAGAAGGGCAAGGGAACATCTCTCCTCTAAGCTGCTCATCACCTACCTGGACGCTGAAGTTGTGGGGCTCTTGATACTTTTCGTCCAATGAAGTTTTGTAGTAGCTGATATGCCCGGTGTTCTGTGCTGGTTTTTGCTCTGACTTACTGATCTTGTTTGTGGAAGATGTCTTCTACTGATTTTGATTTTGCAGACCCACTAATAGTGTACAGGAAGTTTGGTTGAGTTTGTGTGGATCTGTGCATTTAGTTTGGTATTCGTGAAGCTTGCGTGTAGCAATTCTCTATAATTGATCAAAGCCCAGGCAGAAAAGCTCTTTCATCAGTCAGTTTTGTCATGAGAGCTCTCGTCTGTGGAGGCAGCGCCCTGATCCTGCGTTGGGCAAAATCTGGGTCATCTGCTCTCCTCTAGTCTCTATAAATATCAAGGCCACATGTCCATTGTTACTTGAAAGGAGTTTGAAGTTGTGTGAAACGTCCAAGCTGTTTCATCTGAAAGCCTGTAAAGAAAACATTAGTCAAGAAAAACTGTGAATTCACAACCCTGAGCCAACATGCAACCGCTAGAAGGAGGGTTTGAGATGCCAGCAGCAATCAGAACTTTTTGTTATTTTCTTTCTACATCTCGTGATCACCCCTTCACTTGACCGGAGGAGGCAACCTTATCCCATGCGCGGATCCATCGGAGGCGGAGGGAACACAGGGGAAGAACTCTATCCCTAGCCTTGAATTTGAGGCGAAACTTTTAAACCTTAGTAGAATCTTTTTTGAATCGAATTGATTTGATTGACAATGTTTTTAAATGAGTTGAACTTTATAAATTGACCTAACTTTCTATTAATGGAAGTACTATCAAGGTGTACGTAAAGTTTGGATTAGTAGCTTTCGAAGTATATATGTAAATAAGCAGCGGGGTTCGGATGGCGATAAGTACACAATACTAACAGGAATTTCCTCTAAAAAAATAGGCAATCACCACTTATGATCTCTTCGATCTAGCCAGACACGGTTCATTTTCCTTGCAAAGTGGCACACCTATGTAAATTGCACCAAAAAGTAGCATTGATGTTGACGACGAGGGACGGACATAGAAGTTCTTTCTAATGATGTGTACTGGTTGGTTGTCCTATTGATAAAAATTCCTTACCTCTTGGGTCTTTTGACTTTTAAATTTAGAACTGGCCAGTGTCCATTGACCTTTCAACTACTAAAAAGCTGTTTTAGAATCAGGAATACCTCGTGTTCTGTTTTGAGTTTGGTGTTTAGACAATGGTGGTCTCGCTTCATTTGTTTAATATGTTTTGTCGTTAGAAAATTATTTGGTACGGAGTAATAATTCCTGGTGCCATTTCGGAAAAAATAAGACGGTTATTTAACTTTTAACTAAAAATTGGTTTGGTATCCTGTGCCTCCAAAATCTTCCAAGTTCCAAAAGCACACTGACTGACTGCCATTAATCTCAGAAGTCAGAGCGCATATAAGATCCTGCAATGCACGTTGTAAGCATGGCTACTTTTCTTACTGGAACGCAGCTTAACAAAACTAGGGAAGCGTTTGTCTGACTGTAGACGACGTCAACGGAGTGCTATCGTGTTGGATCTTCTGAAAAGCATGAAAGGAACGCCTGAACTGGAAACCAAATGCGACGGCCTTAAGAGCACTAAAAGGTTGTTCTTAGGTCAAGTATAGACTGAGAGTATATGCTGCCAGCGAGTCTGTGACAATGGTATATCAGTATGTCAGTAGCACGAAAAGCTGAGCAGCAAACTCTGCCAAGCTGGGAATTGTAGATCAGCAGCTATACTCCAATGCTGAATCTATCGTAAAGATCTCAGTGTGCAAATTGCCCTACGGCTCCCATCAAGCCATGCTCCCCTGTATCTGTCAGCAGCAAGAAAACAAAGATGGGTCACCGGAGCAAATGGCTCTTCGCCCTTGTGAAACACTGATACATGACAAACGAAAAGGCCACCGATGCATTCTGAACCACGCATTCTTGGGACCGCAGAATTTGGGGGCAACAACAGGGTCGAGCAAAATTTGATAGTTTTATTTAGATGGATCCATCTCTCTCTACATCATTAACATAGTCATATAAAACACAAAGAAATAAGGAACTCCAGAACACTGGAAGCTAGGCCTATTAGAAAACATAAAAAAAGATCTAATGTATTATACAAGGGGTCCTTAGATGTGCTCATAAGTCATAAGTTGCTATATTTGAGCACCAAGTCGATTTGCGCGATGTACTGAGACGGTTTCCAAGTCGAGGCCTTACTGCTTAGCCTGCAAATGGTGAATCATTTTGTCAGAATTCAGTTGTGAAATGGTAGCTTGATGGTAGGCATGATGAATTCAAATGAAACGTGTGAAATTACCTGGGAGTAGATGAAAGTTCCAAGGATGGCGATGGCGGCTCCGAGCGCGTTGATGGGTTGGACCGGCGTGTGGAAGATGATGATGGAGGCGACAATGACAGAAATCCTCTTCATGGTGTTGCCGACGCTGAATGTCAGCGGCGAGATCTCATCCAACGACATGTAGGACACTTGGTTGTACAGGTGGTAGAACACACTCTGCGCCGCCACCCACCTACGACCATTTGAGAAATTGTTAGCCACATGAATCAGACTGAATTATCATGGAAATATCAACGTTTTCTCTCAGAACGAACTGAAGGATTCAGACCAGAGAATTCATATCTCGCTACCATTTTCTGTCCCTACTCAGGAAAGTGCACTTTTGGGAAGCAATGCTAATAAATATACAGCTTTTAATCAGATACTTGTGAGATATGACACGTATCAATGGGTCATAGACTTTTCATAATCTTGTGGCGTTTAGGGTACAATTTTCTTTGCAAAACACTATTTGGCAATTGATTAAGCACTTGAAAATTCCAATTAGCAAAGAACTAATCTCAAATGAGATGATATTTATCAGAGGGAAATGCTACGTGAATAGTACAAGAAGCATGTGAGCTTACCAGACGAAGTTGGGACCGATCTCGGCGACTGCTTTCTGCCAACCTGCAGCCCACACCTTGGGCCCCTCCATGGCGAAGGCGAAGGGGAGGAGGATCACCAGTGAGAGTATGGAGAGGCAGGCGTAGTAGTTCATCCCGCTGACCGACTTGCCCTTCATCCCCTTCTTGGAGAAAATGTTGCGGAAGACGAAAGCGAGGTTTGAGATCATCGCCCCCATGAATCCTGCAATGTTTGTTCAGACAAGACAGAATGATTAACTTTCGCTCTGAAAATGTCAATCAGACTGACAAGGTGTCAAGTCTATCAAAAAGAAATAAAAATTTTCCTAGACTTGTACTTAAATTTGTGCTCAGTTTCTTCAGAGTTACTAGTGAAAATATCTTTGGCACGAAAAGTGAAGATACAATCGCTTGTGATATTTTTTTCATGTATCCTCTGTAAGTATCTCCGAGATTAATTCAAGAAAATGGGGATGATTTGAATGTCACTCACCGGTCATGTTGAAATTGAGCTCGGTGACGGCGGCGAGGGCGCATCCACCGATGATGGGGAGGAGGGAGAAGTAGACCGGCGCCGGGAAGTGCTCGCCGAGGAAGAACCTTGAGACGAGCACGCTGAACGCCGGCTCACCGCTCTTGATGATGTGCGTGAACGACACGGCCACCTTGGCCATGCTCACCGTCGCGGCGACGTGCCCGATGGTGTGCGCGATCGCCACCTGCTCGGATGGAACAATTCGAGGCGCATCAGGACAGAAGTAATCCAATCACCACCCCAACAACAGAGCACTCTGAATAATAAATCCTTAATGGAAGGCTGTCAGGTGTCAGTGATTACTTACCGGCGAGAGCGACTTCCAGAAATCGAGGTCGGTGTCTGGCGCCTCTGCGATCTTGGTGGCCCAGGACGCGAGCATGATGGCGGAGCCGGCGGCGAGCGCCAGCGTGGAGGTGAGCCACGGGTAGGGGAACGCGTTGAGCACTTTTTTGTTGTAGATGTTGAAGATAACGTTCAGCGCCCACCACGTGGCGAAGTAAACACCGATCTTGGCGCGCCGCGCGGTCTCCGCTGGCGCCGCGACCTCCACGGGCCGGGCGCCGTCGGCGGTGGCGGACGGCGGCGCTGCGCCGCGGTCGTTGCGGGCGGCGGCGACGACGAAGAGCGGGTCCTGCTGGCGGTACAGGGGGCGCGCGGCGACGGAGAGCGGGCGCCGGGGGACGGCGGCGGGGAGGGGAGGGAGGTGGAGGGGCTTGAAGGCCGCCGGCTTGGATGTGGCGGCCGCGGCCGCGGCGGCGGAGGGCTTGACGGAGGCGGCGGCGGCAAGCATTTTCGCGGCGAGGTTGGGGCTGGCGAGTGTCTCGGGTTTTGTCGGAGGGTGGTAGAGAGAGAGGGCGCCTGTTCTGCGGCTGCTGTTGTGTGGTGTGTGATGGTCTGATGGCAGGGGAATGGTGATGAGGGAGGTATTTATAGGGCAGCGCGCGAAGGAGGAGGGAGGCGGTTTCCGATTTTGGGTCCTCCTCCTCCGTCTTCCCGGATCTTTTCTTTTCACTATGGAGTTGGGTTTTTTTTTTCCTCTCACTGTAATATGATTCTTTTTTTTTATCAAAATGTTTTTCGATTTTCCGAAGTGTATTCTTACTTTACTGCTCTACAATTTACCGGATGTTTTTATTGATCCGTTTTGTCATGCATTTTACTGTTATTATTTTTCCTCTTGGAGGTTTTATGCTTGATTCATGTACTGTACATTTTCTCTATGCAAATGGCTATATAATAGTACTTTTATGAAAATATGGCAATTTT
The DNA here is from genome assembly GCA_030378355.1 of Eleusine indica. Lineage (NCBI taxonomy): Eukaryota > Viridiplantae > Streptophyta > Magnoliopsida > Poales > Poaceae > Eleusine > Eleusine indica. Next base: position 38,060,212 of record CM059500.1, read on the forward strand.
GTGTTTTTTCAATCTAACTACAGATGGTCGATCATTGCTAATTGTTACATGCACATATAGTTTAAAATTTTAGGTTACCATTAAGATTGATTTGTTGGTAGTAATATCTTCTATATACATAAAAAATGTGTTTCTTGTATAGAGTTACATTAAAATAGCTTACTCCTAAAAACACTGAAATAGCTCCAAGTATTATTCCCACTTGAAAGCAAGTAGAGATTGCTACCTTTTTGTTGCCATGTGATTTTGTGTGCTTGTGATGTAGACTATGAGTCGCAACCAGTAATTCAACACGTTCAAAAATTTTGACAATAGAATTTTCCGAGACAATTCGCAGTTGAGTTTTTCTTTGGTCATCAGACACATGGTAGGCTTCATTTGGCTGCAGCAGCCTAAGACATGGGGTATAGCCAATAAGTGGCTTCTCCTTATCCCCCAATTCAAACCATGGTTAGACTTTTTAGGTGGGAAAGATATTAATATCTCTGTAGCTTCGAAAATGGTTGGGCAAATACTCTGTATATACAAGCATGACAGTATTAGATTTTGCGTGTTCTCTTTTAACAGACCCATCAATGGAAAAAGCGCCGATCGAGGACGCAGCTGCGGAGGAGCTTCCTTTGGTCTGTGATACTGAAGTTGAGTAGAAGAGATGTTAGTAGGCTGGTTGGTGTCAGTCTGTCATCAGATACGTGCACCAGATTTTCATCGGAAAAGGACGCCCTACAAGAGTACAAACTCCTCCTACCGTGGCTGGACGGGCGACGGCCCGCAGCAGGTCAGACTTGTCAACAACGAGTGATGCCTGTTGCCGGCATTCGCATATTCGCGCGGCCTAGGGGAAGCTCTTCTGCTGCTCATCTGACGATCGAGAGAGGCGATCGCTCGCTGGTTATTGTTGCCGTGTGGTTACCTTGCTCTAGCTGTCGCTGCAGCAACGCCAGCACGCTCGGCTTCACGCCTGGGCTGGACGGACGCCCGGAGTTGCAAATGACGCCAACGACGCGGGGCTCCTCGAGTGTCCCCATCCGTCCGGTAGCGGGCCCTCCCCTGTCGGCCTGGCCCGCGGGCCCCGCGCGTCCTCGGCCTCCTCGTGACCGTCGGCTCGATCCCGCTCCCCCACCGCGCGGGCCCCGGCGCGAGATACGCGTTCCGCGGCCGAGCGCGGCCGCGGCCCCGCGGGTGGCAGGCGCGTTGCCGGCGTCGCGACCCGCGCCGGCAGGGTACAAGCGCGCCTCCACCGTTGGTTGCGATCCCGGGGCCACGTGACGCGCGGGGGCCAGCCGCGCCCGTTTGTTTGTTGGGATCCTCTCGCCCGGCGGCGAGAGATTTTTCCCGCGCGGCCGAGGACGTCCCGGCTACCCCCGATCGATCCGCGCGCGATCTCTGTCAGCTGTGAGTGAGTGAGATCGGAGGTCGTCGGTTCCATCCGGGGAACAGAACCAGGGGCTGGTGGCCGACGGTCTACTTGCCAATTTGATCGATCGCGCTTGCTTCCTCGCGCTGTTGCTTGCATGCGATCGATGGTGAGTTGGCGCGCCGCGAGCGCCGCAGCGCTCCGGGACTCGGGGGAATCCGGGAATATGTCACTTCGGGGTTTGCAGCGTGCGGACAAGATCACAACTTGTGATGATCTCGGGTTACTGTCACACGTTTGAGCGGACATTTAGAAAAAGAAAAATCTATAGTGTACAATGTGTGAAGTTTATGTAGGGTTCACAACTTCTCTCGCGCGCGGAGTCAAAATGATCCAGGCCAGATTTCATATCAATATCATACTCCATCTCTATAGATGTATCCCCTTTGGGATGATGTAACCCATCGGGATTGAGAGAGAACACAAAACTAGGCGTTTGAAGCCGGATTTGTGGATTGTGATCTTCGTCTGAATTTGTTGAGAATAACAATTGGTTAATTTACTAAAAACAACAATCATGAGTCGGCGAGCTACGAGAACCATAGGGCTGCAAAACTATGGAAATCCTAAAATGTGCATGTCACGCTAGAATTTGCAGCGTACGTCCAAGATCACATTTGCAATTGCGCAAAGTGTCACATGTTTGAGTATTTTTCTCTTCTGACATTTTTTTTTTTGGTAAAATGAGGTGGGTTCATGTAGGGTTCAAAACTTATCTCATGTCTTGGGTGAAGAAGATCCAACTATATCTTAAGGTTACATATCAATATTGTACACCATGTATACATCTTTTTGGGATGTGACAGGCAATGCCGCGGTTGAGGGAGAACACAAAATCTAGGCCATGTATACAATGAGTGGGCTAGGGTTCAAGAGCTCTCTCACGCGGGGTGAAAAAGATCTGAGCCAGGTTCCATATCAATATCATGCTCCTATAGATGCATCCCTTTGGGATGATGTAACCCGCAAGAGCATGATTGAGAAAGAACACACAAGTAGGCGTTTGAAGCGGGACTGTGCTCTCTACATCTAGCGAATATGATGGCTGTCGAAATTTGTCAAGAAGAACAATCAATTAATTTGCCAAGAATAGCGATCGTGAGTCGGCGAGCCATTAGAACCGCAGGGCTGCAAAACCATGGGAATCCTGAGATGTGCATGTCACGCTAGAGTTTGCAGCGTACGGCCAAGATCGCAGTGTCATGCCAGAATTAGCAACGTTCCAAGATCAAACTTGTGGTCATGCGTGAGTGTCACGTTTGAGCAATCATTTTTTTCAAGAAGAAACAATGTGAAATTTGCGAGATTTATGTAGGGTTCATGAGCACCCCCAAGCACGGTCCAAAAGATCTAGAGGTACCTCAGGTTGTATATCAATATCGTGTGGGATGAAGATTGGCGACACATATAAGGGCAGACGGACTCAAAAGGTTGTGCATAAAAATGAGCCACACGAGTTTGGGGTTGCAAATTTTAATTAATAATTTACAGTTTTCATATTTGAATTTGTATTGCATGTCATTTAAATTTTTTATCCATTCCTTAATCTCGGGATATTTTGCAACTTTACCAACCATGCAACTCTTTCACGCAGGGTGAAAAAGATCCGGGCTAGGTTCCATATTGATATCATGCTCCCATAGATGCATCCCTTTGGGATGATGTAACCCGCAAGAGGCGGTTGAGAGAGAACACAAAGCTAGGTGTATTAAAGGGAATTATGCTCTCTAAATCTAGCGATTGTGATCTTTGTCTAAATTTGTTGAGAACAATAATATGTTGGTTTGTCGAGAACAACAATCATGAGTTGGTGAGCCATGAGAACCGCAAGCTGCAAAACCATGGGAATCCTAAAATATGCATATGATGCTAGAGTTTGTAGTGTATGTCCAATCAGAGTTGCAATTGCGCAAGTGTACACACGTTTGAGAATTCAATTCTTTTCAAAAAAAATATTGTAAATTGAGGTCGATTTATGTAGGGTTCAAAACTTCTCTCATGTCCAGGGTGAAGAAGATCCAAGGATAGCTAAGGTTGCATATCAATATCATGCACCTTGTATACATCCCTTTGGGATGTGACCAACAAGGCCGCGGTTGAGGGAGAACATAAAATTTAGGCCATGTATAGAATGAGTGGGGTTGTAGGGCTCAAGAACTCTCTCATGTAGGGATAAAAAAGATCATGGGATTGATACCTCAGATTACATATAAATATCATGCTCGATATGTATGTCCATTTGAGATTGGGATCGGAAAGAGCACAGTTCTGGAAGAACAAAAAAAAAGTTAGGCATTTGGGATTAATCAATAATTTGTATCCCAATCTCTTCAACTTTTAACTGATCCATTCCTTAACCTTGGAATATAAATGCTTGATTCATCAACAGTTACCAACCACAAGTTTGTGCTTGTCGGATTACACTTTGTAAAGCTAGTGATTGTGATTATTATTCTATTTTGTCAAGAATAATGCTTGATTGATCTATTGAGAATAACGATCGTGAGTTGGCCAGCGGTGAGCACCACCAGGCTCCGAGAATGTGTCGTACTAGAGTTTACAACGTGCATCCAAGATCACATTTGTGGTCATGTGTGAGTGTCATGTTTTGAGCAATCATTTATTTTTTAGAAAAAAGAAGAAACAATGTGAAATGGGTAGATTTATGCATGGTCAAAAAGATCTAGAGGTAACTCAGGTTACATATCAATATCGTGCAGGATGGGGACTAGAGACCCATATAAGGGCAGAAGAACTCAAAAGTTTGTGAGTTTGGGGTTACAAATTTTAATCGATAATTTACAGTTCCCATGTTTGTATTTGCATTCCATGTCATTGAACTTTTCATTAATCCATTCCTTCCTTAACCTTGGAATACACATGTTTTGTTTTGCAATTTTACCAACCACAACTCACTGCTTGTCAAATTGCTCCTTGTAAAGCTAGCGATTATGATCGTCATTTTAATTTGTCAAGAACAATGACTGTGAGCTGGCGAAAGATGAGCACCACATGATTTCTAGGCTCAAGGTAGTTGTCGAATGTGTTATTCTAGAGTTTGCAACATATGTCCAAAATCATAGTTGTGAGTGTCACATGTTTGTAATATATGTAACGTGTGAGGTTTATGTAGGGTTCAAGTGCTCTCTCAGAAGCGCCAGAAGATCCAGGGGTACTCAAGTTGCATATCAATATCACGGTCCATGTATATGCCCTTCTAAGATGTGACCCGCTAGGGCATGGTTGAGAGAGAACACACAAAAGTTAGGAAACAATGAAGCCACCCTATCACACAAAAGTTGGGATGATGTAACCCTCAATATGTGGTGAGAGAGAACACAAAAGTAGACGTATGAAGCAGGATTGTGCGTTCCAAATCTAGCGATTGTGATCTTCATCTAAACTTGTTGAGAACAATAATTGGTTAATTTACCGAGAACAACGATCATGAGTTGGCACGCCATGAGCACCGCAGACCGGCAAAACGATGGGAATCTTGAAATGTGCATGCCACGCTAGAGTTTGCAACGTACGTCCAATATCACAGTTGCAATTGTGCAAGTGTCACATGTTTGAGTATTTGTTTTTGTTGACATTTTTTTTTGTAAAATCAGGTGGCTTAATGTAGGGTTCAAAACTTCTCTCATGTCTAGGGTGAAGAAGATCTAATTATACCTTAGGTTGCATATCAATATTGTGCACCATGTATACATCTCTTTGGGATGTGACCGACAATGCCGCGGTTGAGGGAGAACATAAAATCTAGGCCATGTATACAATGAGTGGGTTCAAGAGCTCTCTCACATGGGGTGAAAAAGATCCGGGCTAGGTTCCATATCAATATCATGCTCCCATAGATGCATCCCTTTGGGATGATGTAACTCGCAAGAGCATGATTGAGAAAGAACGCACAACTACATTTAGCGAAATATGATGGTCATCGGAATTTGTCAAGAACAACAATCGATTAATTTGCTGAGAATAGCGATCGTGAGTCGGCGAGCCATGAGAACCACAGGGCTACAAAACCATGGGAATCCTGAGATGTGCATGTCACGCTAGAATTTGCAGCGTACGACCAAGATCACTGTGTCATGCCAGAATTTGCAACATTCTAAGATCGAACTTATGGTCATGTGTGAGTGTCACATTTTGAACAATCATTTTTTTTAAGAAAAAAGAAGAAACAATATGAAATAGGTGAGATTTATGTTGGGTTCATGAGCTCCCCCAAGCATGGTCCAAAAGATCTAGAGGTATCTTAGGTTGCATATCAATATCGTGCGGGATGGGGATTGGGGGCACATATAAGGGCGGAAGGACTCAAAAGGCTGTGCATAAAAGTTGAATCACACGAGTTTGGGGTTGCAAATTTTAATCAATAATTTACAATTTCCATATTTGGATTTGTATTGCACTTCATTCAATTTTTCTTTTATCGGTTCCTTAATCTTGGGATACACATGTTTTGTTTTGCAATTTTACCAACCACGCAACTCACTGCTTGTCGAATTGAGCTCTATAAAGCTAGCGATTGTGATCGTTATTTTAATTTGCTGAGAACAACGATCGTGAGTTGAAACAATGAGCACCGCAAGGCTTTAAGACTAGGGAAATCATGAAATTTGTTACACCAGAGCTTGCAGCATACGTCCAAAATCATAGTTGTGATCGCACGCGTCACATGTTTGAATCATTTTTTTAATAGTATAATACATGTGAGGTTTATGTAAGGGTTCAAGTGCTATCTCAGTCTCAACAGGGTCAAGAAGATCCAGAGTACTCAAGTTGCATATCAATATCATGCTTCATGTACACGTCCCTTTGGGATGTGACCCGCTAGGGCACGGTTGAGGGAGAACACACAAAAGTTCGGCAATAATGAAGCCACTCTATCAGCCTAGCACTGCAAAGTCGATTGCTTATAGATTCCCTGTCTGGATTTCAATTCTGCTTCCTTTGGCTTTTAATTGAACATGACCAGTTGCGCAATTACAAACGGCAGCTTACTGTCCCTCTGACTGTCGGACTGTGGTATGTTGAGCTAAGTAACGTCGTTTTGTGGAGAAGAAGGAGCAAAATTGGTTAATTTCGCCGGAGGCGGTGTTAACCCGCGCGCGTACCAGCAACAGAACAAAGAGCTAGTGCATTATTTGAGCGAGCTGAGCCGACCTGTGTACGACGTACAGTAGCAGTGATATTAACGGTGCACAGGTCGAGTTGTCCCCACAGCTAGATCGGGCTCACGCTAGGTCGCTAACCGTGTCACAAGCTTAGCTAGTAGCTCAGTGCCGTGTATTCACCCGCTGCCGTGTTCCACGTACAGTACAGAGCAAAAGCCACCAAACCGTCCTCGTTGCCTGCAGTTCGCACATGCACCTAGCACGGGCGCGGGCACGCGTCTAAGGATTTTTGTTCCATTCCCGAGGTGCGCGCCCGGCTAGGAGATTTTTTTTTTCTCTGTTCCGCTTCTCCTCGCCTTGTGCCCGTCACCATTCACCAGAAAGCCGGCCAGGTCGGTACAGGCCGCCAGCATGGGCGCTGTTTCCGTCCACGGTTTCCCTGTGTTGCGCGGCGCCCTCGAGACGTCGTCGTCGTCCGTTCCCTGCGCGGTGCGACGAGGCCGGCTGGCCGGACACACGCGCGCGCGAGTTTCCACTTTCCGGGCATCGATGGCGGTATGCCGGCCTGTGCCAGACTCCTCCCCGGGCATGAGCTCGGATCGCGTGGAGTCCAGGCGTATGGGCTAGTTTGGATGCTCCCATGAGAATCACGCCTGAGTCAGGCGTCCAATTTCAAACGCCTAAGACCACGATCGCTGCCTGACGGACAGCGTGCCTGCGAGGGCAGCATCCAAACATGCCATGTGCGTGCGCGGTGCGCGACACTGAGCGTCAGGTCGAGACACAGTGTGCAGGGAACGCCACGCATCCGTGCCCCGAAGTCTAGCGTCAAGAAGTGGCGGCACAACGGGTTTTTGATCGATCTACTAGTTGGCAATTTGGTTTATATGCACGGCTCGCTTAGTTAGATATCCCTTGTTGCTTCTATGCCAACGTGGGGGGGGACTCGGGAGGGGCTTCGATCCGTGAGATGCGTCAAGGCTCATATGTCAGCAGCGCGCGCGCGTCCGTATGCAAGATTCGCACGTCGTGATCGCAGGCGTCACATCCCGATCGGTTTCGTCTCGTTACAAAAACGATATTCTCCTACGGTAAAAAAAAAAATAGAAATGAGCGGGGTTTATGTAGGGTTCACGCACGGTCAAGACCTCGGGAGCCAGGAGCTACCGAGCTAGCCACACCTCAGATACTGGATACTCCTGCACATATCACGCTCGCTCCTTGCACCATACACCATACGACTTCCTCCCAACTTGGCGGCTGGCAAGCACGAGACGGGACCCACACGGGCACACCGTCGATTGAGAAAGAGGAATCAGGATCGGTCGATCGGGTCTAGGTACATGCAAACAACACGGCGGGCGTGGAAACGTTGTTGATCGTATCTACGCGTGCACCTCCCTTCTGCGTACCGTTATTATTAGAAAGCATCAACATGCATCTGTTGAGTTCAGGTCTGATATAAGCTAATGAAACGGGTGCACGCACGGGCGGAAATGGCCGCCGGTTCCAGTCCCATGTCCAGCCTTGGAAGAACAATAAGGCCATCAGCTATACCCAGATGCCCAAGAAACGCCCACCCAATAGGCAAAGATAGATATAGATACCGCGACTGAGTGTGTGAGTATATGTGACTCTCACCGGCGGCGTTGCGCTTGGACGCTCTGGCGTCACTGCGACGACGGGCGATGCGCCTCCGTTGTTCCAGGGGAGATCGCGGACGACGGTCCTCGACAGTGCAGATCACTGAAACAGATGTAAGCCCTAAACTACTTTTTATCTCCTACTAATCGTGTTTCTATGTTCTTTATTTGTTAGAACTAAGGACGATGGAGGACCCTTTTTTTTCCCCAGAGAATTATGGACTGATCTGTTTACTCTCTTGTGAATTGTCTTAGACTTTTGTGAACTGCAGAATTATTTTTGATATGTGTATGTCAGCACTAAAAATGCAGTACACTAATTTTTGAACCTAACAATACGTTGACTATTCTTGCGTGCACCTCCTAGCTCCTCCAGATTTCTTGTCCAATTCCGCCAGACCGGCACTCGGTACACCGAAGCTAGACAGCCCGGAGCTCTCCGCCGCATGTTGTACCGTGCTCTGTAAAACCTGTCGTTTCCAGGAGCACAGCCAGTATATACCCGCATGCGAGCGTGCCTTGCCGACGTGTTGTACCTGATGTTCATCAACAAGTCCGCCACCTGTGGTGACCGATAGCCCTGGTCCGTGTCGCGTCTCGTCAATCGCTGTGCGCCGTTGGTCCAAACTCACCAACCCCTCCCTTCCCTTGCATTGCCTGCCCTGTAAATTGCAACTCCTCGTCCGCTAGCTCCCAGGCGCCATGCGCTGTCGCTGCGCAGGCTTTGTTCGCTTCCCGGGCGGCCGGAGATTTTTCGCCCATCACCACCGGTACCCCTCCACGGTCCACACGCGCATGCTGTTGTCCCGTACGTGCACGATTTCCCCGTTTTGCTCGGCGCCTGTGCTAATGGGCTACACGGGCTAATGGGCTTCACAGGCTACCGGCCTAAAAGGCTGGCCCAACACAGTCAACATATTTCGTGCCCTGGCGTTAACGGGCCGGGCTGGGTCATGCTGTCCGTTTGGACAGCACTAACTGCATTCCTCTACGGTGTTCTTTCGGCCTAGCCGCCTATCCAATCGTTTCCGCAGGCCGACTTCTGCCGGGCTGATCAGTAGAAATCATGGGCCGCAACTGCAGAACGCCTCCGCCTAGGCCTGCTCTGTTCAGTTTCAGTAACAGTTGCAGGACGAATCTGCAAACTCGAATGCACGACCAAGTCGAATGCAGCACCTCTCCACAAAAAAAAAAAAAAAAAAAAAAAAAGTAAAGAAGCTGGACGGAAGACACACTATCCATCTCCTACCATCTGATTCTTCCGACAAACAGCCGACATTCCTCTCATCAGGTTTTCTAGCTGGTGATGCCGTGCGTGAGCTTTATCCGTATCATTCGTATTCGTTGGATGTCTCCGAAGATTCTTTCTTCATGTGACTCTGTTTTTAGCAAATTTGGTTCTTGGACCCTATAGTCTTTTACTGCGCACACAATCACTCGAACCTAGACTTTAATTTTTGTGTTGGTGGGAGTGGTAAACTGGTAAACCATTTCTATTCCTGCAATTCTCGGACAAACCAGTCAACGATAGGGTTACTCTGAAGCTTGTCATGAAACATATTAACCTGATTACAGCATGAGTCTTATATCAAGTTTTTTACTTTTTATTAACTACAGAGAATGCATACGACATACGAGTTCGGAGTTCCACATAGCCAATTTTTGTGTTTACTAAAATTTCGAACTATGAATTTTCGAGTCACTGCAACATGCTATGATGCTAGCCTGAATCATTGTACAGTTGGAGTTTGTCTACGCATCTTAAACGTGCCAGCTTAAATGCCGGATAAGGCAACGGATTGTCAAATACAGTATTAAGATGACAGTTGCCTCTGAGCTTAAGATTCCACAGGAAGCAATCAACAACTGAGATCCCACTAGTTTGCAGGATAACGATTAGAAACACAGTAGGATATTACAGTTCTGATTCGGTCCACCCTGAACAGCAATACTACATCATATTAGGCAAATCAAATGAATTATCTTCCCTTCATTATGTTGTAGCTGCACTACCTTCTCTTCTTTGTATATAGTGCAACAGTTGCACTTCAACCTACATGTTGAACCCTGTCCATATAATTCGTCCCTGCATCGGAAAAGGTCCTGTGGGAAAGTCAAGGCGGTTGGCTGGTGCTCTGGCACTATGCGATTACTGATTCAACAAGTCAATGATACCACGTTTGCCATGGATTCTAACACGGGGATCCTGTTATTTTGGCCATCCTCAGTTCCAAGATAGTGGAGAGAACTCCAATGATCCGCCACTGGAATGTCAAAAGGTCTCTCAGGAGTGTTGAATTACAATTGATTGTGCCGTCCAGAGCATATTGAATATACGAGCATAATTTTTCAACGGTCTCTAATCATTCTTCTTCATAGAAACAAAAGCCATTTGAGGAAACTGTGAACCGTACAATCTGAGTATCAATCTCTTGATCTAGTCGCCCGTAAGAGCATTGATCCAGACCTCTCCGCATTGAGAAACACTAAAAAATCCCATAAACACAAAATGTCCCGTAGCTTTAGCAATTACACTGATCCCCGTCCTATCTACCTTTATCTCTTTCAAGCAAACTGTTGGGCATTGAGGAGTGCAGCAGAGGTTCTGTATCATTTCGGTGCCGTTTTACCACTGACAGGGCATGTATCAGTTCCTGTCTCTTTCATTTTTCTCTCTCTTCGTTATCGGAGAATGTCATTTTGCCGGGCAGAGATCACGCAGAAATCTGGGAAAAGATCGTTGGTGATGACTGCACACAGGAGTGTATGCTTAAACAATCTAAGGAGCCATGGGAATTCTGGTAGTGTTTGTCAACCACAGCACATGGCTAGTTGGCTACCAATCATGTCATTAAACTGTTTATCAGCGTACGCTTGTTAGCCATCCAGTCTCAGCAGTTGCTAGGCACAGTATATAGGCTATATACATTTGGAACCTCGGTGGCTCTCAAAATGTCGTACTACTAGCTTGAAAGCTGTCAATGCCGAAAGTGTCATTAGTACTGTATAACTGCACGCTAATTATCCAATATTCAGTTATATTGTTTATCTGAAACTTATGTATCTATTTTTGGATCGATTGGTCTTCATAACCTTTTACAGTGCATTTCAGTTTGCAGCCACAAATCGTAAATATTAGGAAATACTATAGCGAACAGTTCTGATGCCACTGTTGCAACGGAAATTATCCTACCACTTGCTGAAGCGTCAGCTGATTGATTAGTTATATATAGGTTGCTTATTCCACAGGAGAATGACTAAAATCGCTTGAAGCACAGTGGAAAAAGGCCGACAAATATTCTTTCAGGCAATAAGCCGCAGACGAACGCATCAGAAAACAACTCCTACACACCCATGGATATATGTTGTGGCCTGCACGTCGTCGATCCAATGGCAAATTGGCAAATACGTTAGTATCCGCTGCCTGATGAGTACTATGCAAGCAATCTTTCTAATTTCGATTATTCGTTGTGGGTATCTCGACTCAACCTACCTCCACTACGTCATTTGCAAAATTTTGGATATGGTCGCGAGCTCCCAATTGACTGTGGCATAAGGACAACCGATATCACATAGATATACAAATATAAATTCTCTTGTTTATCAGTATGACGAAATTTAAAGAGGTTGATTAGACGAAGTCAGCTAAGACGAGTAAGCAGATGGTACTGCACTGGTACAGTTACGAATTCTTGTGCCGGAAATCATCTCGCTAATACTTATTAATAGTGAGGTATGTACGGAATTTTGCTGACTTACTCTACGATGTGAGAATGCTAGTAAGATATATGTTTCATATCTCCATTATTACATGTTTTGGTCTGATAATTCTTACTTTGACGGAGGCGCCGGCTCGGCACACACAGACGTGCGGCGCACCTCTGGTGAACAAGTACCGCTGAGTGGCGCATCCGTCAGATGTTGACGTCAGCTAGTAACGGTAAACAACCGCTCAACAACTGTCCCGGCTGCAGCAAGAGGTGCAAACTCCAAAGCAATGGAGCAATGGAGTTCCAAAAAAAAATTAGGAGAAGATTTTTTTTTCTACCACTACTACAATACTCATTTTTAGTAATGAGCTATAAACGGTCTTAGTGGCGGGTAAAAAGTCGCTAGTAAAAAATGTTACTCATTTCTAATTACATTTGTAACGAGCTAAGTGTCCGCCACTAAGTTTGTTTTCAATAATATCAAAAATGGTGCGGTTGTGATGGACGTCGTCCGTCGTAACCGCATTATCAGCCAATCAAAAAAGGGAGGCCCACATCGATAGGTGTTAGGCCCCGTCCAAACCCTAACCGTAAGCTACCGCTGCCATGAAGGGTGCCACCACCATCGCCATCTCGCTGGCCAATGCCTTGGCCGCCAACGCCATCCTCTGGGTCTGGGCCATCGTCATCGTCCAGGCTAGCAACGTTGCCTCCCCCGCGACCGCCATCAGGAAGTCCGCCGCTCCCGCGATGGCTTGGACCACTGCCGCGACTTCCAGATCTGGCATTGAGGAAGCGGTGGCGGATGAGCAGGACAAGGCCAAGATGACGGCATCATCGTCGTCGTCGAGACCAGGGTCATGGCGATGCTTGGCGGGGCGGCAGCCGCTAGATCCGACGACCCTATGCTTCCTTGTGCGGGCCGGCTTGGTTAGCAGGAACCGCTGCGCGAATGCCCGGTGAAAGGCCAGAGGAGGCAACACGATGCGACCATGGCAGCGCGTGTGAGGTGGCGGAGAGGGAATGCGTGTGAATGGACACGGAAGGGAAGCAGATAGGGTTGTGGTCTCCTCGTGCCCCTTCTTTTATAGCGGGTGGCTTAAATTCGTGGCGGGTTATATCTTGGTCTGCCATTACTTTGTAACAACCAAAATTGATAGCGGACAAAGACGTGTCCATTACTAAGTTATACAACTTAGTGACGGACATGGCTCTCATGCCACATTTAGTAGCGAGCTGTAAAATGCCTGCCATTGATCTGCAACGGGGTTTTGTTTGCTAAAAATCATTTTTAGTCCATGTCCACATTGTGTAGGTTCATTGTTTAAAGTCTAGCCAAATCATATATATGTATGCCTTCATTAAAGTCTAGCCAAATCATATATGTGTACCTTCAGAAAAAACACCGAAAGGCACCTATTTGTTTCCTTATTTGGCGCAGTTGTTATTAGACAGAAGCATTTTCTTGGATATGTAACACCAAAATTATTTTATTATCAAAGATTCCTCCTATTGTTCATACTGAAATAACTCTTAGTGATATATCAATCCAATGGTAGTGTTTTCATGGGTCGGAGACGGGTGGAGTTGGACAACACAAGTAAAAGAATTGGCCCTGTTTGAATACAAAGTATTTTTGTAGTTTTAGAGGAACACCGTAGTTTTTTCTTTAAAATGCCATAGTATAAGAAACTTGAGGTGTTTGGATACAACAAACTCTGTGGTTTTTTAAACCAAAGTATGGTCAATATCATAGTATTTTGCAGTTTTTAAAAATCCACTAAGAGTTTGGTTTTATATATTACAGAGCTCACAAGTGTAAAACGAAATTGTTCCTTTTAATTAATTAATTTATTTATATATTAGCTGGGCCTTACTACATCTAATGATCGATATGCAACAAATACGAATCAGTTTGGTTTTTCTTCTCCGAAAAGTGAACAATTTTCATAGTGCTAGAGCCTAGAGGCTGTGGCCAGGATTTTCTACAGGCTATGCTTATATCATGTATGTATGGGGTGTGATTGATTAGATGTGTTCCCAAACCAAGGAATATATTCTTCGTGTTTTTAACAGAAACAGTGCATCTAACGGTTGATTTCAACGTCCCAACTACCTCTCTCTCTCTCTCTCTCTCTCTCTCTCAGGTATATATAGCCAGGCTGTGCCTGTGTATATCAAGCCATTCATTCCTATTAGCAGAACTTGATAGCCTTCAGTTTTTTCTTGCTCGCTTCTTCACCTGTGAACTCACCAACCATGGAGGATTTAGTTAGTAGCTCATCTTTTAAGAGCGTCCTTAGCTATAGCGAAGGGCAGGCTCAATCTGTAGAGAGCTCTTGGACAGATTACTTTGTGGATTTTATTCTGTCTGAGGAGGAGAAGAGGCAGGATTCGTATTGCCCTACTGAAGGAGAAGCAGATGGTGACAGAGGCAACCATGATGACGAAGAAGAGGAGGATTCCATGATCTCCGATGCTGCCTCCCGCGCCCCTGCTGCGCTGCTACCGAGCAAGTACAAGGAGTTGAGGAAGCTGAAGAAGGCTTTCAAGGCCTTAGACAATGATGATTGCTTGGAAGATACCGCGAGCTCTCCTGTAAATAGCCCAAAGGTTAGTTATAATGCATCAGATTCAGTTTTCTTGTTGAAGACAGAGACAGATTGCTTAATCCTTAATTTAATTGGCATGTTTGTTTGGCTTATTCAAGGTCAGTGGTCTATCACAGATGGAACTGAGCCCTAAAAAGAGGTGCAACATCCGGGACCTCATCATGAAGGTAAATTTTGGTAGTTGAATTTTTAGGAACCAGTAGAATATTTAGTAGAACTTTTCCTAAAAATATACGTAATTAGTTGATCATATAATATTTCTCTGTTGGTATCAGAACAGAAATATTTTTCTTGGTTTTACCTAGCTTATTTTTCCCCTTGTTTACATATAGGAAGATGAAATTGGCCATGGCGACGATCACTGTATGGCGGAGATGGATTGCACACATGCAACCATGGAAGGAGTGAGATTAGTTAACCCGAGTGAGAGGAGTATAACTCCATGTGCAGAGCTGAAGGACAAGGGAATTTGTTTGTTTCCTTTGTCCATGCTTCTACACTACCATGGACGAAACTGAGAGCTCAATGTATGAACTGCATGTGTAGTGTTCACACTTTACACTCAATGCATCTGTGAGATAACACAAAAGAAATCTATGTATAGCGTGCTGATATATACTTGTGAATATGATTTTCTTTTACGAAAATTTGTGAATATATATTACTATTGCTCGTACTCATGATATGTCTCCCAGTTCAATTTAATTTTCATTTCCATTTTGTTCTTCTCATCAATTAATATGTTATTATGACTACAGGCTATATGTGCATTAGCTTTGTTTGTCCTACTTGATATGTCCCAAACAACACAGAAAATAAGGGCAAATGCAAATATATCGGTACAACTTTCACCAGATATTACTTTCCAGACACCATTTGGCCATGCTTTGCATGCAGCATATAAGGACACACCACCAATGCCCTTGTTTTTCTTCGAATGAAAATGCAGTATGACATTGTTATCCTAATTCTTCTCATTATTCATTGAACGAAAATGCATGCCTACCTAGTTATTAGCTGTTACTTTTGTTCAATCTGAAAACGAAAGTACTTTCGTACCAGTGGGTGCACTGGCTTATCATCAGCATGAATGCATGACCAAATGGTCTATGCACCTACTCGCTTGGTCATTTGTGTGTATCATAACTACCAATCAGCAGACATGGATGAGTGAATTCCATTTGACTGCAACAATACTGAAAATCCAAAAAGTTTCTTGGTGTAGTAATATTTTCCTTTTTGATGCCAAACATAAAGTGAGGACAGAAAAAGATAGCGGATGCATGCAATGGCATGCTTGTGAACAGAAAGGTGGTTAGCAAATACCTTTCAGGACACAAGTTGTTAAGGGTTGACTGTTGGAAAGGATTGAAAGTTGGGAGGGGGGCTTATTAAGAAATCAAATAAAGGCCAGGGACCCGTAATTAAACAGTTTGAGCTTGTCTTCGTTGTAGGCACATTAGTTTCTACTGCATCATCGCTGTACCTTTGTCGATATTAATTAGGAGTCAAGCTCAAACATGAAGCCTGAGAGCTACCTATGTGTAGCTCTTAGTTTAAATTCATGGTTGATCACGTTCTTGAACAATAGACGATCTCATTACTGTCGAAACACATGACTAAAACACAAAAGTACCAGTGTCGAGAGAAGAGAAGAAATGAACAACTCGATCGGCCCTATGTCACCTGCTAACTTATGTCTCCATCAGATGTGGTTTTACTTTTGAAACTGAATCAAATGTGGAACATGCAGGCTTGTATTTTAGTGGAAAAAACAAATGGGGAAAATAACTTTTGATCTCTGGATTTATAATAATAAGAATCTACGACTCGATTGATGGCCTCAAGGATTTTGAGTGAATAATATAATTAATTGTGATCTTTAATTTGTTTCAAATACACGATTCCGTTTCAAATACAGACATAATAGTCTACATTTTCGTTTTCTTTCTCTAATATATTTACTATTCTTAAAGAACAGTTATATATATATACAACAACTGGGATATTTAGTTAATATAGTCTCTTTTCTAAAAGAGTACTTTTTTTAAAAAAAATCTGAATATATTCTTGAACAAAAATGCACACATGATGAGCAATAGCCGTGTTGCATTCGGCTCTATGTTGTTGAAGCTTCTGACCGAAAGATAGCACACACAAGGAATGTTGCAGTTTTTTTATCAATCCAAAAATCTAAATTATCTAGTGCCGTCTCTTTTTTTAAAGAAAAAATCTTGAAGACTATACTTAGTTACGCTGCTCTGAATCTTCAATTAAATTAAAGTAGTACATTTTATAGATCAACTTAATAAGTGACAAGTGGAATAAAAATAGCCCTTGCAGGCGCCGGGAGAAATAATGAAATAGCGTAGAACTCAAACTGAAGAGAGATGGAATCACAGCCATGTGCACGGCATTAAGGTTGGTAGACCATATATCATATCAGAATCCACGTCTTGTTGTTGGCCGCTCAGGCGCTCAGCCCTTAGAGCATCTCCAGTGGAGGTCCACAAATTGGAGCCCCTAAACTCCCTTTGTATGCTGGCCTGAAAAATATGAGCCTCCAAAAAAGATTGTGTCTCCAGTGGCAAATAAAGATCAAACCTCTATTTTTTTTTAATGATGCATAGGACCAGTCTGTCATTGACTCGAAACAGTTCTTCTTCGACCTCCGCCGTAGCTCCCGTCATCGCTGCACCCAGCCAGCGAAGCTCCTGCTCCAGCGCCGCCGCGCCCGCGTAACACCAGCTCGAAGTCGCTCACTCTGCCCTTCTCCAACGGTAGGTGGCGCGGTCGCTGAGGTGAGAGGAGGCGCGGTGGACTCGCGGTCGCCGAGGCGGAGTGAAGGCGTCGTGGGCCTTGCCATCATCGCAGGCCTTCATCATTCGAGGAGAAAGCGAGGGCATCGGTGGCGTCCTGGCCGCGGGAGCTAGAGCCGTCGATGAACTGGAGGTTGCTGGCGATGCAGGCGTCGCAGGCGGGGGACTGGAGGTCAGCGCGGGCGGGGATGCAAAGAGGAAGGTAGGCGGTGGACAGCGATGGTTGAGGTGGATCACCGCTGATGGGAGAGATCATGAAGGGGAAGGCAGGCAGCGGGGGTGGGAGAGGGAGAGGGAAGGAGAGGGCGGTCAGGCTGACGACGACGGTAGTGGCGGCATTCTAGCCGTCGGCAGGGGGAGGGAGGTGGCACTCCGGTGGGGGGGCATGGAGGCAGGGGCGCTGTGGGGAAGAGAGAGAGAGAGGATAAAGGAAAAAAGAGAAAGAAAAAAAATAAACAAAAAATATGTAAGACCCAGTTTAGGTGAAAATAGGAGGCTCTAAAACTTGATGCTAGGAGGAAGCCATTTGGATGTCATGCATTTTGCAGATCGGGATCCTCGGCAGTCGGCTGCTCGGCAGTCGACCGAGCAGTCGGCCTGCCCGCCGTCCGATCCGATTAATCACATCGCACGGTTTGTAGCGTTTCTGTTTCAACGAAGTCTCAAAACTTTACTCTGTCTTGTGCCGCTGTGTTCGGCTGCGCCATATGCGATTAAGAAGACTTGCCTTTCTGATTGCCGGAAGCCCAGAACGATTCGTCGCCAGACTCATCGTGAATTACTCCATTCATACAAGTTGGTGGATTTGGTATTCATAAACTGATTTGTCCTCAATTTCATTCTCTTTCTCTTCTAAACTCTAGTCACAAAATCGTGAAATTTACAATATTATCTATGAGATGGAGTAAAATTGATAACATATTTGTATTATACATCTTCCGACGAATTCATTTTGATGGTTACCAACATCCATCCGGCCAGAACTCAAGGTTAGCGATTGATTTGGTTGAAGCAGGTGTTAGCTCGTTCGTGAAAAAGAAAAGAAGACAATGAATGTTTTACTGTAGCTTTTTACAAGTCGTAGGATATGCTCAGTTGGATCGGACGGCAAACGAGTCAACTGCTCGGTCGACTGCCGAGGATCCCGATCCGCATTTTGCATGCCCAAATAGGGGAATACTCTTACGCGGCCTCTATGTTCTTGCACCCGTGTAGACATATGGCCAGTATTCTTCATCCGTCGTGATTAAGTATACCACTGGCTGGGGAATTTTTCAAGAAATAACTAATCCAAAAGATTTATGTGGATTACAAATTTAGTGCCTATCAAATAGTTTATGATCTAGAGCCGCGCCAATAACCTGGTCTCGAATGGAAGGAAGGTACATTTTTTTTTTACGAAAAAGGCAGGAGTTACCACCCCTGCTGTACTGTCTTGATCTCCCTCCCCCCCCCCCCTTGCTGTACTGTCTTGATCTCCCTCCCCCCCCCCCCCACACTCTTTTTTTGTATAAATATTTCATTTCACATTTCAAATGTAAGTTTGAAAGATTGCTCTGCTCTTTCTTTTTCTGCACAAAAAAACCCCGCCTCCCTAGTCGTCGAAAGATTTCATTCCTCGGTGGAGCAAGAAAACGGATGCACGTTAGCGCAACGGCTTTCGCGCTAGTTGCTCAATCCGTTGCTTGTTTGGTTCAAGGTTGAGCTCACCCGCCGCCCTACATCAGTAGTCTTCCTAACTTCTATTCCCCGTTTCATTAAATAAGAAGAAGAGGAAGGTATATCTATGTCTTTCAACTTTCGACAATTTGGGTTCCTTTTTCATGTGGTTCCATTTATCTTATCTATACAAGAACAGGAATTCAGTACATTTGGCTTGTTGGATTTTGTTCACTGGGACACCCTATCATGCATAAAGGTACCTATAAATCGAATTAACTAGTAATAGAAATGGTGTGTTGGTTGGATCATCATGCACCGAAGATTATTAGCCCACGCTGGAGTTCACAAGTTCTCATCCTAATTAAGAGCATCTCTAAAAACTCTCCAATAAATATCTCTAAATTAAATTATTAAAAATTATTATAAAAATCATTCTTCAACAACTCCTATAAACATCTCACTGCTTTTATCTCCTCCCTAAATCATTCTCAAAACATAGGTAAAACAAGGTAACAATTCAGGATACAATCCCCTCCTCCGGTGGCGCCGCATCTCCAAACTTGGTTGGGCGCCAGCAGCTCCACCTCGCCCGTCCGCCAGCAGCGCTGCCTCAGTCGTCCGCCGGCAGCTCCGCCTCGGTCGTCCACCAAGGCGCCACTAATCTAAAGCCACGATTAATGATTCAGTTGAATAAAAAATTTGAACAATGATTGAGAATCCTCACGGATAAAGGAGTTTGTACCTGTTGATTGGACCAGTCTTGCGCTTGATCCACCAGAGGGTGCGAGCTGCAGACGGAGTCCAGCGCCAGCTGCATGCGACAGCAATTAACGCGAGCGGTCAACAGAGCCGACGGCGCGCGAGGGCCCTAGGCGCGAGAGCGTAGGCGCGGGTTATCGTCGCCCTACTGCTCCGTCGTCTGGCTACGCTAGAGGCGATCGCCTTGCAGGCTGCAGCGGCGATTAGGACGTAGGCTACGACTACAATCTACATAGGAAATTTTAACAGGCCACATGGCCTAATTTAAATTATAATAAATACGGATATTTTTAGAGGAATTGTTGGAGAAGGACATATATTTTAGTCTCAATAGTTTTTGGGATGTTGCTAAAACGAGTTTTTTGGGATTAATTTTTAGGGGAACTCTTAGAGATGCTCTAAAGTAGCTTCTCACCTTGTTCCTATCACACATACTTTGGTTACAGGCATGTGAACAGTTGCAAGTTGGGAGCATAATTCAAACCCAACTTGAGCAAACCAACAAAATTATCGTTTCGTTGTTTCTTTCCTTTTTTTTTTTTTTTGCCGTTGGTAGGCACTCAAATGATAGATGTATGGGAAAACACGCACCTCATAATCCTGCCAATGTTAGACACACAACATATTCTGTAGGATACTGAAAAAGAATGTCTTTCTGGTCAGTATAAAAGAGCATTTTTGACATAAATAAAATTGTACACATAAAAGGAGCTTCTTTAGAACATGGACACCATGTTCTAATGACATCATGGGAAGATACATATACAAAAAGGGTGGCATGGAGGAAACATAATATGCATTTTGAACAAGGTTACAATTGTCCCACCCAGTATCTCTTACTAGAAATCATGCGCGGCATGTGAACAGTTGAACAAGGTTACAACTGTTGATTTTGTTTGTCGTCGAACCCCCTGTTTAGTCATTCTGAATGTTAGAAGTTTTCATGACAGCAAGCAAGAAATAGTTCCTACTTGGTTTGGTACCACTATTCTAGATTTCATCAAATGGACGAAATCGAAATGTCTTGTGTTGATACTTCTCTTGTTATTGTCAAACCAGAGATCGTGGTGCTTCATGAAGTGTTAAAATTAAGCTTGTAAAGGCTACTCTATTTAACCCTGATGTTACATTGGGCAAAGAATTGAAGTGTTTCCTAGGATCAAAGAATCGATAGAGTCAATTATGTTTTTATTTTCCTATTCTTTCTTTTCTTTATGTAAACATAACATTGTTTTATTACAATTGTCCTATATATTTGTAGGAATACTCTACATTGATTGGCAAGACAATAATAAACAAACTTGAAAGAAGTTTCAGTCATCTTCAATTTACTAACTTCAATTAGTAGGTTTCTATTGGAATACAAAGTGTAAAATGAAAAGCCACGTTCAGTTTAAAAAATGTAAAGCCACAAAGAATATTCAATGGGTCCATTTACACATCGCACCTTTGCTCTCAAATATCTGTAGTAACTTGTTTCTCTGTAGGACTTTTAGAGCATAATGATTCGGTCTTTTTTTTTTAAAAGTTCAATTCGTCTAATTTTCAGATTGCAATAAAAGTGAAAGTGGTTAGTGGATACCCATCTGTTCTATACCAAGTGATAGGCATACCCGTAGGAATCAATTTGAGGCCGTGCTATCCTTTAGAATCTACTGATTTACTACTTCCTTATAAAAGCAAGTAAACTACTACTACTACAAAAACTTAAGCTCAAATGTACATAATATGTACTCCTTGATGCAGTTGATTTTTTTTTATAATGTTTGATCATTTGTTTTATTCAAAAAATTTAAAAAATTATCAAATATGTTGTTATAATTTATTTTATTATTAAATAAAGTTCTAACTTAACTTATAATATTTTATTTTTGAATAAGACGAATGGTTAAACGTAGCTAAAAAAGTCAATTGTGTCAACAATTAAAATTCGGAGAGAGTACTTAATTTATAGTTATTTTCATGGCACAAGCTTTATAGCAAATCTTTTACGAACCCAACTTCAATATTAAGCCATCAAGGGACCTCCTATAGCTAACAAAATTTAAGTAACTATAAGATGAAACTATACAGGACTAATACGAGCTTTTCAACTGAGACATTTTAAACAAACATATTTGGATGAATTGCATTCAGACAAAGTTTACATATATATACTCCCTTTATTATGAAATTGCTCTCCTTCTAATTTATTTTTGAACCAAAATTCTTTTCCTAATGATAATAATTTCAGAGCAGAAAGAGTACTACGTAAGCTGTTATTGAGTACTTAATTAATATATGCATATCATTATCTAAAAAATTAATATATACAAATATTATACTTTTGTAGACCCTAAACAAAACAAACTAAATAGAGAGAAAGATATGCAAAAACTGCATGATAAGAACAGCCTAAAAGACTCCATCAAGATATCAAAATGTATTGCTTAGTAATTGTGATAATTTATCCACTACGTTGCTCCTGTATTTGTGAGGTCTCTACAGCCACCTACCACATCAGTGGTTTTGTTCAAGGCAACGGGCACAACTGCCCCAAAGCCACGGATTCAGATGTTCGTCTTCAATGTCAGCCAAGATATCAGCCATCCTGACATTCAATTGTTTTGCTTGTGTATTTCTCTGATTGTGTAATTAAATATTCAACATAGTAAGTATTCATTTGCCGTAGTTACGCTGGTGGTTGCTTTGCTTCAAAAGTGTTGAGAAAGCTCAGGCAGTGATTATTCGTAAAGTATCATAAAGCAAACTCCTCTTAGTCATTGCATCGAGCACCTGCCGAGCAGCCTTGAGGGTGAGTAAATCAGAGAGTTGATTTTGCGGTAATGCAGTATGTGTATCTACCTTGTTGGCGTTCATGGCGTGCAGCTGCTTTGCAATGCTCCTCCGCATGGGGCGACTATGGCAGCTGGTCGCAGCCGAGGACAGGCATCAAAGTTGGGTTGTCGTCTCCAGAAGGTGCACGTACGCCAGCGGTAGGACGGGGAAAGATGAACCTTGGTGCGAAAGGGATATCGTCCATCATCTAGGAAGTGGCACGAGGATCTTGCTATGCCATCACGCAGGGAATAATGGCCAAAGTAGTTGGAGATGTAGCTGCGGGCTCCCATATGAGACGACGATGCTCGACGGCATTGATGTAGTCTAGTGACGGACTGGGCATCTGGCCTCGGATGCAGATCAGGCAAGCGGAGGTGGCAGTGCCGGATTGACAAAGGGTGAGATCCGCTGTCAGCCAGACGCGGACCTTTCAATATGACATAATATGGCGGCCGTCATACCTAGATATAGGGTCGAATACCCATTACACATCCTTCCTTTAGACTCATCCTTTTGAAATCACAACGTTTTTGAATTTTTTTTTTTTTGCCATCATGAATATGCTTTGTGATGTTTTCGTGAGTGCTAGAGGAAGAAGCAACTGTTGAAGAGGTATAGGTTAGATGAACTTTATGTTTTATACTAGCTGCTTGTGCTTGGCCCATATACCAACTAGTCTTTTAAGCCTAGTCGAAGCCCACCCATGAAGAGTCCACAGGCAGGCCCGAGGGCATCACCTCGTTGTCTTGCTCCCTGCTTGTCAGAAGCAAATCAATCCAAATTTTGTTCGATAGCCGCTCATCCTTCCCGTTCTCCCGCTTGCATAAGCCGCCAACTAGTCTTTAGTTCTCACTGTTAACTATTTTATATTTTAAATTGACATGTCTATCATTTTTCTTTCATATTTGTGGATCAAAACTTCAAATGTTATTGTTTACTCTTCATATAAAAGGCATTTTTTTTCTTCACTTATATTTGACTTTTCTTAGCTTTTACATCATATATTTTTTTGTTGATTAAATTTGCGTTGTGGCTTGGTCATATCAAGAATTTGGTACTGAGTCCGCCATTGCTGTCAGCCGTCATTGACGCGTATGGACAGGCTAACCAAATGTGACATAAGCGTGGAGACGTCTTCCGCTGCGGGCCTGTGAGGATGATGCGAAGAGGCAGGACAAGGAGGCGGAAGCAAGAGGAAGGGGCTTGGGTGTCAACCATGGCGAGGTGGCATGCGACAGTGCTAGTAGCTAGTCGAGGACTCGCGAGAGAGAACAAAGAAGAGCCGACATCTGCAGGGTGCAGACCATGGAAGTCCGCGAACTTTCGAGTTGATAGGAAGGTGGGTGAAGACCTAATTCAACCCGCATCCGACGGTCCATGTAGCGAGATTGTGTGGAATCAGATAGATGAAACTTTAACGGGTGACGTGGGTTAATGGTTCTATAGAGGATGCATACATTTTAATATAGATAGATAAGATCGTTGAAATCTAGTTCTTTTCATTTATATATCACCAAAAAAGCAAAAAGTAATATTTTTTATTAGACTTAAGCCTATTTGAATCCCTCTAGTTTCTAGAAGGGGCAATTACGCCACTGACCCGTTCTCGTTTTCAATTATATGCTTGACTTCATTTTTTATGTTTTGCATTGATCCTGTTTTATCAAACTGAAAAGCTGACTAACCCTATTTTGTTATGAGCATTTAACGGTGTTAAATCCATGATAAAAAACCCATGTTACCCTTGGTTCAATATTGTACAATTGATCATATTTTCTATCCATTCAACATGAATAGCCCTATTTTAAACATAAAAGTTTCAGTATTTTTTGACTAAATTTTTAGCATCACTTTTACAAAATTTGAGCAATAATTTGATAATATTTTATAAACTTTGGCTTAAATTTATTCTTTAAAAAATTTTAACAGCACTTTCACTATAATTTGAACATATAGATCGTTGCAAACAATTGCTGAAGGAACGAGCTCCATTGTGCCCAAAATTGTTGAAGACCCGAGTTTCTGATCGATAAGGAACCTGCCACCCGTCTGCCGAGGCTTGATCGTCGGCGAGTCATGCCCACCCGCTCGTCACGAGCTATGCGTCCCCTTGCCCTCCCGCCCGTGCGAGCCCACACGTCGATGTCATACCCCTATCCGGAATATACTATGTATTCCATACTCATTCTTGGATCAGTAGTTGGTACACACATACAAATGATACGAAGGACAATACAATAATCTTTATTAAGTCTATGTAGGGACAATAGGGTCATACAAGTCTTAGACTACAACCCAAAGAAGTGGTTATGCCATCCTCAGTAATGCAAAGGAAACATCACAGAAGCTTTATTTGACTTCCACAGGCAACTCGAGCATAGGACGCAACCTATTCGTCAAACTCCACGGGTGCTTCTTCTTCTTCTCCGTTCTCTGAGTAATTTAATTTAAAGCAAGGGTGAGTACATAAGGTACTCTGCAAGACCTACCTCTAGCAAGGGCATAAACATGTATTTGGATAAGTAGTCAACGAATGGGTTTGGGTTTTCAGAGTTTTGCGGAAAGCGCGTATGCAGGGGCTTCTATAGAGACAAAGGGGGTTTTGAGGAATGAAACAGTTTTATATCTTATGGTTGGTTGGACCTGAGGGAGATTACAATCGATCCCAATAGTTCCCATATTTTAGCTAAGCCTTTCGACATACTGTCATAACGACTCTGGCACACCTTGCCAACATCATTAACCAAAACATGTGTATCTACTATACACACTCACACATCAAGTAAATCTTAAGAGCCCAATGGTTTGGTGTGTCATACTAGTGACAACGGACATCCGAATGATTTAGGGTTAACTCTGCAGAGCTTAGTATGTTATACCCACAGGCTATGTGCTCTTAGCTACGGATCACGTAACGCTCTCACTTCACCTGGGCACGCCCACAAGTCCACCACAGAGCTTAGTCCACCACGGAGCTCAGGGGTTCCACCATTATGACACACAGTCATATCACCATCAATGACACACAGTCATATATTCTTGCCAAGTACTTGACTTATCACCACTGCACCATAACCAACCCCTGAGTCCGTTCCTACTTTGTCGGGTGATACTTCCTTGCTGCATCACCCAGGTTCCGCGTTAGTCCTACCCATACAGGTTCTGTGGTCGTACTGAAAGTATCACCAAGTCGAGGTCTTAACTAGTCGTTCCTGAGCGACCTGAAAATCACTCATCCACGACAGGTGGATCTATACCGAAGACACCATCACCAAGTACTCTGCACCAGTACTAAGGAGTCTCGCCCTTGACCAAGTCTCTCCCACCCAGCCTCAACTTCACACAATTGATTTAACACCCACCCGTTCGTACATACACCACCAAACATGTTTTAACCCATTTTGTTAAACATTGTAGTGTAAAGGTATGGTGATATAAATCACAAGGTCCTAAGCATATACTAGCAAGGGTGGCGTCACCATTAGCAAGGCTATTGATAACTTCCTAAGTTTATAAAGGTAGTAGGATAACAAATGCGGCCAACCAAGGATCTAACGTTCATATCTTATATAGACAATAAGAACATTAGCTTTCACACAAGTGGGTTTCAGCTAAGCAATGGTAAAGTGACAAAGAATAATGCATATAAGAAGTAGGCTCTAAGTTAGGTGCATTTTCGAAATAATAGGAGCAATCATGTTCAAGGGATAGATAGAGTTTGCCTCCTACGCATCCTTGAAGTCTTCCTTGTAGTCCAGGTCCTTGGGCTCCTGCTCCTGGTTCTCTTCGTCTGCGGAAACGCGAGCTACGCGTAAGCTATCGGAACATAAAATAATACATAATCAAAGGAAAATTCAAATAGTTCGAAAACCAAAAGTTAAAGGGCTATAAGGTGGTTCTCATTGGTTAGGGTTCGCGACAACGGTTTTAACGGCGCAAGAATTGCCTAAATCGGAGTTACGGTTTGAAAACTAGGGCTTCCGGAAGGTTTAGGGACCTATTTGTAATTTCTAGAAACTTCTAGGGACCTATCAGTAAATATAAAAAGCTTTAGGGGCTTGGTTGAAAAGTGACAGGGACTAAAATATAATTACTAAAAAATTGGGGTATTTTTCTATAAAAATATTGGGCTAAAAAAGAATTAATTATACGGTCAGGGGGCTATGTGCAAAACTACAGGGTCTGGGATTTTTTGGGTTTTTCAGAATTTATTTTTGTTTGGGAAAACCTATAGAATAGGTCTACGGTTACTGTGAGCCGGGTGCACAGAAATGGTCTATGGACCGAAGGGCTGTGGGTCGTGGATCGGATGATGGAGGGTTGCGATTTAAATAGACGAAGGGGTACGTTGTCTTCTAATCTCGACCGTCGATCGAGATCGGATGGTTGTGGGCACGGGTAGTGGCAGCGCGCGACGGCCAGAGCTAGAGAAGGCGGCGGCGCCATGGACGGCAGCTCCGCTGCTCGCCGCGGGGCGCTTTGGTGACTAAGGCTTGGCGGTGTTAGGCCTAAACGGGTGTGGGGAAAGCGCTGCGTTCTATAGAGGTGATCGCGAGATGGCCTGATGGCTGGGGTGAGCTCGCGGTGCTAAGGGGGAAAACTCGGTGGCTACGGGGAGAGAAAGAGGAAGAGTCGACTAGGCACTTGCCTTGAGTGATCGTGGGCGGCGGTGAGGTGCTTGCAAGAGATAGCAATGCTACTTATAGGCCGAGGAGAGGGAAGGCGATGTGGGGGCATGCTTCACGTTTCCTCGGTGGCTAGCGCTACCAGTCCGACCATGAGTTAAGGGCTATGCGACGGGGTCAGGGAAAGGTCAAGTCGATCGCTACGTGGCGTGAAAGGCATCGCGACGGCGGGTGGCAGAGGGCGGTCGACGTCGTGGTGCTGTGCTATGACGCTATGCTTATCGTGGCGCGCGTGAAGGCGAGCAGAGTGTGGTCCTGTCACAGAGAGTGTAGCGAGCAGTGATGGCAATTAACTGACGTCGCAACGGAGCAGCGAGGGGTCACGTCGCGAGGGTCCAGAGTGCGGTCGAAATTGAGGCCATGTGGTGGCGTCGCGGCATGCTCGGCGGGCGCGAGTTAAGGCGAGGTGTGACCCATCCCTGGTCGCATCGCGATGGGGCAACGCCAGGCCGCGGGGTCGAAGGGAGTAATGGTGGCGGCATTGTGCTTATCCTTCGAACAGGAGGGAGTGAAGGAGCGGCGTCAGCTTGTGTCGGTGGGACGGGGTAGCTCGGCACGGCGTCGCGTGGTGGTGTGGCGACGGCGTCGGGAGGTAGGAGACGAGGGGTTGAGCGCGGGAGGCTGGGCTGGGCCACGAGGCCGTGCGGTGAAATGGCCAAGCGGGTGCGTGCTAAGGGGAGTGGAGGCGGGCTGGCTGGGCCGAGAGGGGGGGGGGGGGCGGGGAAGGAGGGAAGGCAGCCCAGAGAGAGAAGGGTTTTCTAATTTAATTTCTGGTTTCCTCAAATGAAAGCAAAACTAAATTCAAACAAGCAAACTTTAAACCAGGAATTTTAAATAAAATATTAGGAGGGTAAAACAAGTACTCGTCATGTTCCAGATTTTAGGGTTTTGAAAAAAAATATTTTAGCCTATGTCTACCATAGACTTTTAGATTTTTCTTCTCTACTTTGGAAATAGTTTCCTAAACTAAATAAAATGATTTTAGGATGTATATTTTTGTCTTGGCCAAAAGTTTAGGGTCTCACAGACATACCCCACTTAAAAATGAGTCTCGTCCTTGAGACTCGCGCTGTTCCTTGAATAGGTATGGGTACTCCTTCCTGAGATCGTCTTCTCTTTCCCATGTGGCCTCATTTTCGGTATGACTATTCCATTGTACTTGACAGACACTGATGACCTCTATCCGAGTCCGCTGAGTGATAGTGTCTAAGATCTTGACTGGGTATTCTTTGTAGCAGAGGTCCGGCTGCAGGTCGACAGTCTATAACGGCAATTGGTGCTCTGGCACCTTCAGGCACCTCCTTAGTTGGGAGACGTGAAACACTGGGTGTACCTCTGACAGGGCTTCACGTAGTTCTAGCTGATAAGCTACCTCGCCAACCTTCTTTAGGACTCTGTATGGCCCTATGTATCGAGGGGCTAGTTTGCCGAACTGTAGTCTAATCTAGTGCGTAGGTGTGTATGCAGACTTTACTAGAAATGTGACATGAACTGAGTCCCTTGATCAGACACAATCCTAGAGGGTACTCCGTATAGCTTTAAAACATTATCGATGTATAGCCGAGCTAACTTGTCTCCTCGATGTGTCATCTTCAAGGATATAAAATGTGCCACTTTGGTTAGCCGGAAGACTATGACCCATATTGAGTCATTTCCCTTCTGGGTCCTTGGAAGTCCTACGATGAAATCCATCGCAATGTAGTCCCATTTCTAGACCGGAATATGCAATGGTTGTAATAGTCCAGCTGGTCTCTGATGTTCGTCCTTTACTCTGTTGCAGGTATCGCATCTAGCCACATACTCTGCTACATCCTTTTTCATGCCATTCCACCAATATTTCTTTTTCAAATCCAGATACATTTTGGTGGTGCCGGGGTGAATGGAGCATGTTGAGTCATGTGCTTCTTCTAGTACTAACTTCCGGAGTTCTTCTGTGTTAGGTACGCATATCCGATCCTCAAACCATAGCGTTCCCTTGTCATCTACCCGATATCTGAAAGCATTTCCCTTTTTTGCAAGTTTCTTTTGCTCTTGTGACTCGGGATCTCGAAGCTGAGCCTCTTGGATTTTCTCTCCCAGAGTCGGTTGAAGTTGTAGAGCTTGTATCTCTCCGGGGGAGGCTATATGTATGTTCAATTTACCCATCTCTTATATTAGTTCTGGGCTAATGGGCGTCGTACTTATGGCATTGTCGTACGCTTACGACTAAGTGCATTGGCTACGACATTGGCTTTCCCGGGGTGATACTGCACATCCAAGTCGTAGTCCTTTATCAGTTCCAACCATCTTCTTTGTCTCAAATTCAAGTCTGGTTGGGTGATAATGTACCTCAGACTCTTGTGGTCCGTGTAGATCTTGCACTTATTACCTATCAGATAGTGCCTAAATATCTTCAATGCATGCACTACGGCTGTCAATTCCATGTCATGGGTTGGGTTGTTCTGCTCGTGGGTCTTTAACTGTCTGAAAGCGTAAGCAACGACTCGGTCTTCCTGCATTAGTACACACATGAGTCCATTTTGGGATGCATCACAGTACACTACAAAGTCCTTTTGTATATCTGGCAGGGTGAGTACTGGGGCTTCCGTGAGCCTTTTCTTTAGTTCTTGGAAACTGTGCTAACATTGGGGGTTCCACTGGAATTTCTTATCTTTCCGAGTTAGCTCCGTCATGGGTCTCGCAATCTTTGAAAATCTCTCGATGGACCTTCGGTAATAGCCTGCTAGTCTCAAGAAACTTGTGATCTCAGTAGCGTTCTTACGTTGTTTCCAATCTTTTACGGCTTCAACCTTGGCAGGGTCTACTGCTATTCCTTCTACAGTGATAACGTGCCCTAGAAATCCAACTTGTTGTAACCAAAATTCACACTTGCTGAATTTGGCATACAACTGGTGTCTTCGGAGGCGTTCCAACATGATCTTTAAATGTCGTTTGTGCTCTTCGAAACTCCTAGAGTATATGAGTATGTCATCTATGAACACTATCACGAACTTGTCCAGTTCTTCCATAAATATCTTATTCATCAGATTCATGAAGTATATTGGTGCGTTTGTCAGTCCGAAGGGCATAACAGTGAATTCAAACTGTCCATATCGCATTACAAAGGTTGTCTTCTTAATGTCCTCTTCTCTGATCTTCACTTGGTAGTATCCCAATCTGAGATCAATCTTGGAGAAGTACTTGGCTCCTTTAAGTTGATCAAAGAGGTCGTCGATCCTAGGTAGTTGGTACTTATTCCTTATGGTCACTTTGTTCAGTGCGCGGTAATCTACACACATTCTCAGACTTCCATCCTTCTTTTTCTTGAATAACACCGGTGCTCCCCACGAGGATGAGCTGGGTCGGATGTATCCTTTCTGCTACAATTAAGCCATTTGTGCCTTTAGTTCTTCTAATTCATTAGTTGCCATTCTGTATGGGCGTTTGGCGATGGGTCTCGCTCCAGGGACTAAATCAATCACGAATTCAACCTCGCAGTCTGGTGGCATCCCTAGTAGTTCTTCGGGGAACACGTCTGAGTATTCTCTGACTATGGATACTAATTCCAAGGTTGGAGTTTCCAGGTGACATATCATACTACTTGCCCCTGTCCGTCGGGGATGGCAGGTCATAGAGATTCCCTGATGGTTGACCACTGTTACTATGTGGTCTTCACAGGATATGTTTCCTTTGTGCTTGGATAACCAATTCATTCCCAATATAACATCTACTCCTTTAGTGTTTAGCACTACCAGGTCTGCTTGGAAGGGTACGCCACTTAAAATAATTTCTACCCCTAAGCAGCCATGTTGGCATTTTATCAAGGCGCCTAGAGATTGTGTTATAAGAGGTATTTTAAGTGGTGTCATGCATACGTGATTTTTAATAGCAAAATCCAAGGAAATCAACGAATGCGAAGCTCCTAAATCAAACAAAACCGTTGCAATGGTAGAGTTGAATAGGTACACACCGAGCACTACATTGTTTGTAGCCTCTGCTTCTTCTACGGATATGTGGTTCACCTTTCCACGATTGTAGCTCTAGGTCTTTTACTGTTGTCCTGAACCTTGGGGGGACGTTGTGTGCAACTGATCCTGTAGACTTGGTTCCTGTATTGTTGGGGCCTCGGTTTCCCTGATTCTTGTGGGGACAGACTGCTACCATGTGTCCAGATTCTCCGCATGCATAGCAAATCGTGTGGTTGGTGGAGTTCTGGTTGACAGTGGAGTGGCTTCTTGGTGGCGCATTACTCTGACTTAAGTTCTGACGCCCTTGAGGTGGCGGGTTGGAGTTGGGGACACGATACTGCATCATGGAGCGATACTGGGATTTCTAGGTATACTCGGTGCGTTTCTTCTTCAGTTTGTCTTGGCACTCTTGGAACTTGCGCTTCAGGTCCTTGGTTTCCAGGGCTAGAGATTCTTCCAGTAGTATGCTCTTATTCATGAGAGTGTTGAAGTCTGCGTACGTGTTGGCAATAGCATGTGTCCTCAGTCTCTCTTGCAGTCCTTTCTTGAAATGCTCCTGTTTATCCTTGTTTGTTTTTACATCACTAGGTGCGTAACGAGCTAGCTTCATGAACTTCTTGAGGTATTGGTTTATGGTCATGGAGCCTTGCTTTAGGGCTCTGAACTCATCCTTCTTCATGTCCATAATTCCATCGGGAATGTGATACTCTCTGAAGGCGTTCTGGAACTCCGTCCAGCCGATAGCAGTCGGGTCTGCCGTGGCTTCACAGTAGTTGTCCGACCATTCAGTCGTTGGGCCAGTTAACTGATGGGATGCTAGTGTAACCTTCTTCTGGTCATTGGCTGTGACAATCTTTAGCTTTTTGGTGATGTCACGTAGCCAATCGTCAACTGCTAGTGGATCTTCCAAGTTGCCCTCAAAGGTAGGTGACCTGAGCCTCATGAATTCGGACATCTTTGATGGTCCATGCCCACGTCCTCCTGCGGCGGTCTGGAGTAGCTGCAGATGAGCGTTTAGAACCTCTATTAAGGTGGCCGGCGGCGGTGGTGGAGGCGGTAGTTGCACGTTTCCAGTCCCATGGCTGTTGACTTCAACCTCATTCTCACCATGCTCGTTGTGTTCATCCATCTTGGGTCAAGTTGGCTCTATTGGATGAAGAGGAGAGAGTCAGAGCTAATGGCCTTAGTGTTCATTTATATTATGTTTTATTTAAGCACACAATTTCCTCAATCAAAGACCCAAATAGCAGCAACAATCAAGCACCATACATTTATTATTTTACACAATGTTCTTAGGCATACATGCTGCATGACACATGATACACGGTACAAGTATTGGGTACATGATACATTATTCATGGTACATGGTTCATGCGCCTAGTACTACTGGTCTAGACTACGTCTGGGGTGTCTAAGGTCTACTCATCAACGATCTCGACAGATTCTTCCTCCAATACTTCCATTGGCTCTTTTCGGTTTCTGGAATCGTCGTCCCTTCCCGGAAGTGGCCAACTGAGCTGTCAAAACTGTCACTAGAGTTGGTCTCAGACTCCGGGTTGGCGTCGAAGCCATCTCTTGGTCCGTTTTGCAGGGTCTTGGTAGCCATCTCGTCTACCTTGCGCTTGATAGCAGCACGTGTCTCGGGGCTCAGCATTGGCGCCGAGTCTGGAAATATGTAGCGTCCACTTGGTTGCTGCACGAGAGCTCTTTTCCTATGAGTAAGTCTGGTCCTGCACCCGGGCTGAGGTACTATTTCTTGGAGAGTCCTTGCAGTTCGGGGGTACGCCAGGTGAACATTGTACCATGTGCTAGGGGAGTGGTGCGTGAGCAAGCGTCTCCAGATGGTCCATCCTCTTTGGGCTTCGGGGTTTTGACTTCTTCAAGTGCCTTCTTTAAGTTCTTTATTTCTTCCTGTGCTGCATCTAACTCCGCACGTAGGGGGTCCCTCCATTAGCAGATGATGATTGGCTACGTGACATCACCAAAAAGCTAAAGATTGTCGCAACCAATGACCAGGAGAAGGTCGCACTGGCATCCTATCAGTTAACTGGCCCAACGACCGAATGGTGGGAAAAATACTGTGAAGCCACGACAGACCCAACTGCTATCGGCTGGACGGAGTTCCAGAACGCCTTCAGAGAGTATCACATTCCCGATGAAATTAGTAGCTGCATGAAGGCTCTTTTCCTGGGAGTGAGTCTGGTCCTGCACCCGGGCTGAGGTACTATTTCTTGGAGAGTCCTCGCGGTTCGGGGGTACACCAGGTGAACACTGTACCATGTGCTAGGGGAGTGGTGCATGAGCAAGCATCTCCGGATGGTCCATCCTCTTTGGGCTTCGGGGTTTTGACTTCTTCAAGTGCCTTCTTTAAGTTCTTTATTGCTTCATGTGCTGCATCTAACTTCGCACATAGGGTGTCCCTCTAGTACTTCCTCAATGTCGGAATCTTTCTTTTTGATGATTCCTTCTGTCTCAGCTCGGGCAACACTCAGTTGTTGTTTGAGGTCTTCGACCTCGATCTAAGTCGCGGCTTGATCCAGTATCATTTGTTGGGTCTAGTCTTCCATTCCGATGGCCAGCTGTTGATTAGTTACCCTAAGCGCTTGGGAGTGATTCTTTTCTTCCACCCAATGATGTAGAAGGTTCTCGATGAGGCGGTCCAGTGCGAGTAGGTATTCTGTTGTGGCTGTCAGAGTAGGGTTCGTTACCGTGCGGGTAGGTCCTCTAAGGCAGAGAACGCGATGAATCTAGATAGGGTCGTCTTGGTTATCCACTAGGAAGTATCTGGTGGGCGTATTGCCAGTCACACTCAGTCCCTTGTTGCAGAGGTGAAGCAAGACATCCCGTGCCAGCATTTGTATGGTGTCGATAAAGGCGACTCCAGTCTGCCCCATAACGATGAAGTATGGGTCAGTAAGGGTCCCAAAAACTTGGCGAACACGGACATCCATGGTGCACTTAGCAATTCTATTCTCCTTGTATTCTTGCGGCCAACCAAGGATCTAACATTCATATCTTATATAGACGATAAGAACGTTAGCTTTCACACAAGTAGGTTTCATCCAGGCAATGGTAAAGTGACAAGAAATAATGTATATAAGAAGTAGGCTCTAAGTTGGGTGCATTTTTTGAAATAATATGAGCAATCATGATCAAGGGATAGATAGAGCTTGCCTCCTAACGCGTCCTTGAAGTCTTCCTCGTAGTCCGGGTCCTCGGGCTCCTGCTCCTGGTTCTCTTTGTCTGCGAAAACGCGAGCTACGTGTAAGCTATCGAAACATAAAATAACATATAATCAAAGGAAAAGCCAAATAGTGAGAAAACCAAAGTTAAGGTGCTATAAGGTGGTTCTCATTGGTTAGGGTTCGCGACAATAATTCTAATGACGCAAGAATTGCCTAAATCGAAGTTACGGTTTGAAAACTAGGGCTTCCGGAAGGTTTAGGGACCTATTTGCAATTTCTAGAAACTTCTAGGGACCTATCGGGAAATATAAAAAGTTTTAGGGGCTTGGTTGAAAAATGATAGGGACTAAAATATAATTACTAAAAAATTGGGGTACTTTTCTATAAAAATATTGGGCTAAAATAGAATTAATTATAAGGTCCGGGGGCTATGTGCAAAACTACAGGGTCTGGGATTTTTTGTGTTTTTTGAAAATTATTTTTGTATGGGATAACCTATAGAATAGGTCTACGGTTACTGTGAGCCGGGTGCACGGAAATGGTCTATGGACCGAAGGGCTGTGGGTCGTGGATCAGATGATGGAGGGCTGCGATTTAAATAGACGAAGGGGTACGTTGTCTTCTAATCTCGACCGTCGATCGAAATCGGATGGTTGTGGGCACAAGTAGTGGTAGCGCGCAGCGGCCGGAGCCAGAGAAGGCGGCGGCGCCAAGGATGGCAGCTCCGCCGCTCGCTGCGGGGCGCTTCGGTGGCTAAGGCTAGGCGGGGTTAGGCCTAAACAGGTGCAGGGAAAGCGCTACGTTCTACAGAGGTGATCATATGGTGGCCTGATGGTTGGGGCGAGCTCGTGGAGCTAAGGGGGAAAACTCGGTGGCTACAGGGAGAGAAAGAGGAAGAGTCGACTAGGCACTTGCCTTGAGCGATCGTGGGCGGCGGTGAGGTGCTTACGAGAGAGAGCGGCGCTACTTATAGGCCGAGGAGAGGAAAGGCGACGTGAGGGCATGCTTCACCTTTCCTCTGGCTAGCGCTATCAGTCCGGCCATGAGTTTAGGTCTATGCGACGGGGTCAGGGAAAGGTCAAATCGATCGCTACGTGGCGTGAAAGGCATCGCGACGGCGGGTGGCAGAGGGCGGTCGACATCGTGGTGTTGTGTTGTGACGCTGTGCTTATCGCGGGGCACATGAAGGCGAGCAGAGTGTGGTTGTGTCGCGGTGAGTGTAGCGAGCAGTGGCGGCAATTAACTGACGTCACGATGGAGCAGCGAGGGGTCACATCGCAAGGGTGCAGAGTGCGGTCGATGTCGAGGCCGTGTGGTGGCGACGCGGACTGCTCGGCGGGCGCGAGTTAAGGTGAGGTGTGACCCATCCTTGTCGCGTCGTGACGGGGCAGTGCCAGGCCGCGAGGCCGAAGGGAGTAATGGTGGCGGCACTGTGCTTATCCTTCGAACAGGAGGGAGTGAATGCGTGGCGGCGGCTTGCGTCGATTGGACAGGGTAGCTCGGCACGGCGTCGCGAGGTAGGGGACGAGGGGTCGAGCACGGGAGTCTGGGCTGGGCCGCGAGGCCGTGCGGTGAAATGGCCAAGCGGGGTGCGTGCTAAGAGGAGTGGAGGCGGGCTGGTTGGGCCGAGAGGGGGGAAAAGGAGGAAAGGCAGTCTAGAGAGAGAAGGGTTTTCTAATTTAATTTCTGGTTCCCTCAAATGAAAGCAAAACTAAATTCAAACCAAGAAAACTTTAAACCAAGAATTTTAAATAAAATATTAGGAGGGTAAAACAAGCACTCGTCATGTTCCAGGTTTTAGAATTTTGAAAAATATATTTTAGCCTATGTCTACTTTAGACTTTTAGATTTTTTTTCTCTACTTTGAAAATAGTTTCCTGAACTAAATAAAATGATTTTAGGATGTATATTTTTATGTTGGCCAAAATTTTAGGGTCTCACAGTCGAGCACCCGTATGCATGCACAGCCACCCACCTCCGGCGTCACTACTGCACCTCACCTCCCACCGTTGGGTCTTGTACTCCCAGCGTCGCCTCCCTTGCGAGGGTTCATCTGAGTGTCGGTGAAGGATGGGGCTCAGAAGAACGAACGGTACCAGTGATTGGGTCATGGGGAGGAAATTGCATTTTAGTTGTCTTCTATTATTCATGTTTTATGGGTCTGAAATTACCGATGGTAACGGAGGCACCAAACAGGGTTAGACGGTGAGTTCAGTTCAAAAATCTATGATACAAATTTGAAAAAATGGGCTCAATGATACAATTGGGTTTGAGACTAGGGTCATTGGCACAATGACCCCTTTCTAAAATTAGCTTTTAATTTCCTAAGAAACAAAGAATCTGGTTTAACCCATCTAATATCAGATTTATTGTTGTAGAAAAAGAAAAATTAGATTCTAGCTTTTAAAAACTAGTCCTCTAAACATTTCTCTTTCAGTTTGTATCCAAAGTCAGATTTCTTAAGAAATATAAATTGATCCAAACAGAACCTTAATCATGTGATGCACATATTATTGTTGATTGGTTGTACAAAATGGTGGAACCTAAAAAGCACATAGTACATGTTGGCGTGGGTGCCATGTTCTGTCAATATAATTAAGCCGTAATGATATTATTTTTAATAAAATATCAAATGTCTTTTTTATGTAGTTAATCTAAAGGATACATTTTAGATGAGATTTAGGGTGACAGTTCCAGAAGGAGAAGGAGCATGGTCAACTAATAAATGCATGCTTTCTCCTAAAGACCTTAACTATGGAGATCTTTGCTGCACCTGGGTCAGTGGCGGACCCAGCATCAAATTCTTGGTATGACAAAACCGCAACATAAATTTAATCCAAACAAAAAATGTACGCTACAAGATCATGACAAGGAATAAAAGCATTAGCTCTTCTTACATGAAGGATAAAGAAGGTGATAATGATATTCTTGAGTAATTAAGTTTCCATTAAGCCTTTTTTTTTGAGATAGTTCCCATCAAGTCTTGATGGACCCCGTCTTGGTATTAGCTCATCCAAATTTGGTATTGGAATTTTGTTTGCATGGTTTAACTTCCTCATATTAAAGCTCACATCCTTCATTTCTCAAAGTGATCAAACATGCTTTCACAAAGCAGTGTAGGCTGTGGCCTAAAACTGACATGTATATGGGCTACGCCGACAGCAAAACATAAAGCTCTGAGCCCACATAGGCCCATACCCCCTTTAACACAACTATTTGGTCTTCTTCTTCCTCTGGTCCTCATGAAGCAGCACAAAACATAGCCATAACGTCAAAAGAACTCAAAATTGCACCGATTTTCAGGGCACGGGGACTGAGGGAAGGAGGGGTAAGGGGTACTCCACGCTAGAGGTAGCTATGACGGCCGTCATACCATTCCATATTAGAAGGTCCGCCTCTGATCTAGGTGAATGTTTAACAATAGATTCAGTTTATGATAAATTTCTTTGTTATGTTTCGGCCCTTAAGTGAGGTTGTTTGGTGTGTATATTATGTGAGTGATCGAGTCTAACCCGTAATGGATTATTATAATAAATTACGATCACATGCATCTTATGATGTGAGGACATGGATATTTTCATTTGTTTGATGAAATAGAATTCTCTTTACCTAAAAAAAAAATGCGCTACGCACTCTGATTGGAATCAGGTTAGAATAGCTACAGTAGAAAACATTATCAGGATTAAGAAAGAAGAAGATGGTCGAACTCAAAAGCCAAGCGTCACATGGTCATATCGTTAGACGATTGGAATACTAGCGAAAGTATAGCCTGATTGTTCGCAGGGAAGTTCATTTGGATTAAACTTAATGGCGATATATGCTAAAATGAGCTTCTACGAAGAGGTAGAAACGTAAGTGCTGTGTGATATCCTTGTATACTGATGCTACATATAAATCATGCCTGTTATAATCCTTTTCTAAAAATAATTCTTGTTATACTTGTAAAATACAATTCACCAAAGCCCTCTTCCTACCAGGTAAAGAAAAGGGGATAAATAGCTAGTTTTTTAGGTTAAGGAAAAACTAAGAAGAAAGGATATTACATAAGTTGAAAAAGGCTCAAAATAAAACAGGCCGACCAATACGTCTGCCTGGCCCAAATTAAATGTATCCCTCAAGGCCCACATCAGATGAGCCCAAATGATTCAGCTGTCTGTGTAGTCCTTTTCTTCTTCTTTTTTTTTTTTCCCAGAAAGACTAGTAGTCTTTTCATTGCAGGGTCTTTTTCTTCTTGCACATTGTCAATTTTCCCATTCAAAAATTTTACAAGTAAGCAAGTTTCTATAGTTGCATTACTAACCATATATAAAGCAAACTCATTTTTTCCCTCCAAGAAACATCTCTATTACGTGATAAGGTAGTGCACATATAATATACTATTCCATCAAGTGCATTAGCATGATCTTTTGAAAAAAAGTTTATTAGCAAGCATGGAGTGGGTATCTCTTTTGTAAAATTGCATACAGTGTAGTACGACACTGCAAATAACATTTATATTTATTCATTACTAGTACATTGCCCGTGCTAACGCTACGGAGATAAACAAAAATAAAGGATAATTAAGAACAACATAAGATCCACTGCATGCAATTTTTCAATAATGTGATGAAATCAACATCGTGATGATTACATGGTTAAGCCAATGCCAAAAAGCTTATACAATAATCAAGATTTACAGAAATCGAGATTTTTCTACTTCACAATTTCAGTGCACACTTGTACAAATCTGGCGATGGCACCAGCATTCATGATAATATATAAAAAAATTATATCCCAAAGAAAAAATGTATAAAAATTATAGGATTTTTAATTCCATGGACACATTTAGTATAGCTTGTTGCTGGAGGTGCTCACTGCAAGCAAAATCTAAAACTTCATTTGCCAGTTTAATGTTTATCCTCAAATCTCCCTACAAGTCCAACCAGCACATAAAAGATCCATATACTCAGATGCCATAACAGAGATGACATACTTACAATCTTTGTAAATTATGCCCCAATAAATAATTTGGATATACTACCAAGACATGAGATTGTGAATTATGCAAATTTTTAGAAGAGAAATGTGCAAAAGAAAAATCAGAAAGGTCAGCTAAATGAGCACATGAAAATATGATAGATTTTAACTGCTAAAAGATCACTAAAAGAGTCTTAACAGGTATCACTAATAGTAAATTGTTAATGATAGTTAATGTTTTCAGCAGCCTTTACCAGTGGACTCTGCAGACTTCATGCTAATGGTGTGACAAAGGATTGATGCATCATGTCATCCACTGATCTCTACTCAACATAGACATATCTCAGAGCTAGAATCGCAACGTTGCCAAAAGAAAACATGCAAGCTGGAATGCAGTAAGAGAAGATGAGCAGGGTACATCTTCATATTAGATAAGCTAGGTGATAATTAGATAGAATGACTGTCATATTGATCTCTACATTCTACACCCCATTAAAAAATTAGGTAAAAAAGTTCAAAAAAATCAGGTAAAAAAATTTAAGAGCCAGTTTGCGTTGTTGCCTTCTAGTTATACAACATTGAAATACAAATATAGGACTCATGTACCTGGTTTGGCTGGAGATAAGAATGCCTGTTATAATTAAGATGGTCCGAGAATAAGAAAAATCAAATGAGCACGTCAGCACAAATTGCGCATTTTGTTATCCAATAATTGAATAGTAATAAGACAATGAATTGCATATACTCTTGGGATTCAAACATTCTGTTGACCTCGTTATAGGAAACAAAGTAATACATGCATGTCATAGAGCTAGAGATGAAGATGACCAGCAGATTGAATACATAGTGATGTGGATTTATGGTTTTCCGAGATGCTCCTAGTGTATGACCATAGAAATCAAAACATCAAGAGATTGAATATGTTTTATTTCACCTACACACCTGAACCCACAATTATAAATTAATTATCACACACCGATGGTGGTTGGGCTTCATGTGGAATTTATTTAATTGATAAATCATATACACAGTAAAGATTTAATCAAATTTTTGTACTTATTTTATTGCGAAAGAACTGAACACCATCAAATTTGTACCTACATCCTCAAATTCTAATAGGGTACCCCGATATTGATCATATTATTGTGATTGTTGCCCTATCACAGAAACATAATGTTGGAAGATAACTGAAAGACAAATCTAATCCCTTGCTATTACTATTTTCTAATAAACCAAAATTCCTATAAAATTGATGGTAGTTAAGTTTTAACTCGTGCTTTTAAGGGGTAGAGATAACAGTTTCCATTTGGAACACCACATTTGCTTCGGCCTTCTTCTTTGCACGGTACTCACGCACATATTTGGCCTTTTTATCTCTCTTCTTTTGCTCTTCGTTCCTCTTTCTTTGTTCATCGTCAATAACTATCGCTTGAGGTTCTGTCAAGAATCACAAAAGCCAAATACAGATACGGTCTGCAGTAATTGTACGATGAAGTAACCACTGACAATTAGAAGATACCTTTGTTGGATAAATCTCTGAATGGAGTGTGGCATCCACTCGGCATGCTCATGCCTCTGAGTCAGATCTATCTCCGTAGCAGATTTATATGATCCGTGCAAGGAACGAATAGCAACAATACCTGCCATCTGCATAGCCATTTCACCGAGCAGGTAACAAGCACTCTGAGTGTATCAATGGCAATCGTCCACTTCTTTCGGATGCTTGCGACTGGTTCTTGCGTTCGTGCACAGCTTAATTAGAAACTATGAAATCTGCTAGCATTGATTGAATAAAACTAAAAAAGGGATTACCTGATTCAAGTCACATCTGATGGAAAAATCAAAGCAGAGCATGCCACCACCGGATGCCCTCTTATTGCTATGGCTTGCCTGTTGCTGCCCCGCGACAAGGCCCCTGGTGGTAAGTGATAGCAGAGGGGGGGGGGGGGGGGGGGGGGGGGATTACCAGGGCGAACTCAGCAGCGCGAACAACGGAATGCTGGATGGTGGGCGAGTGACGGCCCTGTGGTCCTTGTCGATCCTCGGGAGCCCAATGTAGCAACGGCTCGCCGCTCCACGATGATCCACGACAGCACGTGGGAGCGACGGGTTGCGGGTCCTCGGCGCCATGGCAGGGACGGCCTGCCGCTCCCGGGCCATCTGCGGCAGCGATGAGCTGCGGTTCGTCGCCGATCCACGGCAGCCCCCGCAACAGCGAGGGCTTGGTGCTTCTCGGCGATTCGCCGCGACGACGGCGTGCGACTCCTCGTGGTCCGCGACGGCGGCGTTGTGACAAGCGGAGGTCAGGGAGTTTTTTTCTGTAGTGTAGATGCACGAACTGCCGTTCGAAGGTAAGAGATGTGGGGACGGGGCGTTCGTGGAGGTTCCTGTGTGCGGGCCTGCGGGACGCGAGATCCAAATGTTCTGAGCCGTGAGATTTCATATTGTAATTTAGGATGAATTATTAACCATTAGATTTATAAACATGAGTGTTTTGTATATAATTAGTGATGTACACTTAGTTTAGATACTGACTTTAAAGGTTAACTGGGTGTAATTAGTTAGGTGAACTTAAGAAAGTTTTGACTCGCTCTTTTAAGGAGTGTGTAGATGTGTAGATGTAGATACTAAAAAACATTTAAATATACTGATTCTCAAATAAATAAATATAATAAATATACCAGATTTGCCTTTGCATGGAATCGCCTTATAAAAGCATTTTTGGAGCCAAGAAAATACTTTTATATTTTTCTTTGGTAAAAAAAAGAAATTAAAAGCAAGACAATTGATGATAAATTCCTCCCATCTATTCCAGAGTTTGATGCCAAATTTCTTATATCCGTTCGCAAACAAATAATAAATGATAAATGACGAATTGCGTGACATTGTGTGTCAAAATTGTACCAAAAAAATAAATAAGAGCGCGTCCTAGCACGCACTGTCTCGAGGTGGTGGCAGAGGCAAATAGGCAAGGACCAAGGAGCAGGAGGCACGAGGCCGGCGCGGTGCCATACGCCGTGCGTTGAGATCCTCGAGACGACGGCGGCGAAGAACCCCAACAAAAATCTCGCCTCCTTCCTCCTCGCTCCGCTCTCCCCAGATCTCGCTCCCCCCACACCTCGGCGGCCGCCGCAGATCTGAGCGTCACCGGCCGCCATGATCTCCTCCAGCAAGCTCAAGTCGGTCGACTTCTACAGGTGCCCTCCCCGATCTACCCAGTCCTCGGTCCTCCTCTCCATTCGGGTGTTGCCGCCGTGCGGTGGTTTCCGTCTGAGATTTGCGGTCTTTGCGCGGCAGTCGTCTGACGAGGGACGTGTTTGGTCCGTGTGGTTGTCGGCAACGGTTAGATGAATGCGGAGAGTGCTCTTGTCGTAGTGCTCTGCGTTGGCGGGTTAAAGCGAGTGGCGGTGGCGGTGTTCTCATTGCCGCGAATGAGGTGATTCCTCTGTTTGTATAGGTGAAGGTTGAGCCGCTGCAGTTGTCAACTTGTCATGGCCTGATGCCGGGTTTTTGGATTTGTGCCCGATGGGCGATGGATGACGTATTTGCACTCTGAAGTGGGCATGCCGTTCATCAGAAACTAAAATAGGAGCTTCGTGGACGGTTTTGGATTAGAAAGTAGAATCCTCTGTTTCCTTAACTTTTATCTGTTAGTAAAAACCTGTCATTTGGATAACTTACAAATGCCAATGCTCGCTCTTTACTTTGCAAGTCATGACAAAAGTGGCCTTCGCGAATCGTGAGTTACAGAGGATGAAATGATTCTTCTTTTAGGTGAAGATTGTATATTTTAAAAGTTATAGGCGTGCATTTTTTTCCCAGGGGCAGTGCTTGTGTTCTAGCAAGTTATTTGCGCCACAAAAGGTGTTTGTATTCATTCTTAGTACATCCAAGCTATGGTGGAGTAAAGTATTAATCTTCTTTTAACTTGCAGTGTTAATAATGTTATAGAATCAGAAACTTTTAGGTACTCATGTGGATATGGTCTTTAAGATACAGATATATAGACACATCTGATTGAGAACGACTAACTTTTAAACGGTGGAAATATGGAACCTGGGTTTCATTTATAGTTTCCTTTATGTATATCACAGTGTTAGCATTTTATTTTTGGTTTTGCAGGAAAATCCCCAGGGATTTGACTGAAGCATCACTATCTGGCGCTGGATTATCCATTATAGCAGCACTGGCTATGATGTTTCTGTTTGGAATGGTACATCTCATTGCCAGCTTCTTCTGTTATCAAACACAATTGCCCCTCCCAAATATTTAAAATTACTTGCTTTTTACTCTCTGTGGCATGGCAGATCAAATGATAGCTTTCAATGTAGATTGTGGAAATGAATATGGACCTTTCTATGTAGATCATTTTCCTTCTACCATTTGCCTTTCTGTTGATAGCTGACTTCTGTTGGCAATTTCCATTTC
The DNA here is from genome assembly GCA_030378355.1 of Eleusine indica. Lineage (NCBI taxonomy): Eukaryota > Viridiplantae > Streptophyta > Magnoliopsida > Poales > Poaceae > Eleusine > Eleusine indica. The sequence goes on from CM059500.1 coordinate 38,103,978, forward strand.
TCACATTTATTATGTTCATTCATTCATCAATTAACTTTTGAGGTTTTATGCACTAAATTTTCAATTCACCTATGACTAAAAGCTTTTTTTAGCTGATTTGATCATTTTTTTGCTTAAATTGACAATAGTGACGTACAAAGCATTGAAAGCCAGTTAAATTGTTTATCCAAATATATCTATTCACTATGGATCCACTTGCCATCATTTTAGTATTGCAAATTGCTGTAAGCTTTATATTATTTGAAGATTAACCTACTATCAACTAAAAAGCTGTTGATTTGTTATTTCAGGAGTTAAGCAGTTACTTAGCAGTCAATACTACCACAACTGTGATCGTTGATAGGAGTCCTGATGGGGAGTTCTTAAGGATAGACTTTAATATGAGGTAAGATCTATATTCTATAGCATGAAGTATCATTCAGGCCAGAGTTTTAGTTTCAATCTGAATATGTGCCTCTACTATTGCACACATAACAACGTTGGAGTGAAATTTGAGCATTCAAGCTTCGTTCTAATTTTATTTTTTAATACTATTTTGTTTCTTTATTCTTTTCTTTGGTTCATTTGGGTGTTGTTGGGTTTCAACTCCTAGCTGTGAAACTTAGTTGTTACTCCTCAAATTAACCAACCTCTTATGTTTTTTACAGCTTTCCTGCACTTTCTTGTGAATTTGCATCAGTTGATGTCAGTGATGTGCTGGGAACAGTAAGTTCGAATCTTTGTGTTTTGTTCTATTTTGTTTAATCTAGCTTTTAGTGTATCGCAATATTCTCAGTTCTTCTCAATAGTGTTGAAGCACTGATTTATATTAATGTGCATGATAAAAAATGTTTTTCAATAGCTTTGAGATGCAAGTAATTGTGCACTGCATTATCTTTTTTGCTTGGTTCACGTTTAATTTTCTGTTAATGTCATATGCAGAACAGACTGAACATTACGAAAACTGTTCGCAAGTTTTCAATTGATCGGAATTTAGTACCTACCGGATCTGAATTCCACTCAGGGCCTATTCCCACTGTCAGTAAGCATGGAGATGATGTTGAGGAGGACCATGGTGATGGTTCAGTTGTCTTGTCTTCACGCAATTTTGATAGCTACTCGCACCAGTAAGTAGTCAGTAATCTAGAACTCTACAATCCTGCTTGGCCAAACTTCAAATGTCTTAGTTATTTTTTCATTTTACTTAAAATCATTTCAATGACCAATTATTCATTTCCATTGTTATGTGTAACATTCATAAAGCAGTTAATATGTATTGTTTCTACAGCTCCAATTATTATGGCCAAATTCTTCATGACAGGCATCCTTAGTTTTCTCTTTTCTGTTCAGATAGTTATCTGATGATGAAATGCAATAATTCATTCCTTTTTCTTTGATTGTATCCCTTGCGTTGCCTCAGGTTATATTTACAACACTTTTGTTCTTTTTCAGGTATCCTGTTTTGGTTGTCAACTTTTATGCTCCCTGGTGTTACTGGAGCAATCGATTGGTTAGAATTCATCTCCCTTTGTTCCTTGCATTTAGTTAACTTCATTACTTGTACAAGTTATCAGCAACTGTGCACTGCACATGTGCCACAATGCAGTGATAGCCAGTGTCATAGTTTGGTTTCTTTTGTGTCACATGCCCAACTTTTGACATTTTTATGCCAATTGAAGTTGATTTGCAGACATTTTCTATTGAAATAAATGTAATTTGTTGTAATGTTTCTTGTCGCTCATGTTTTCTTCAGAAACCTGCGTGGGAGAAGACTGCAAAAATAATGATGGAGAGGTAAATAGTTTTCCTTTATAGCCCCTAATAAGACTTGGTGTTCCAATTTCTTAGCTGGTGATTGATACCTTTGTCTTTTTTTCATGTAAAGATATGACCCTGAAATGGATGGTAGAATCCTTCTTGGCAAGGTTGACTGCACTGAGGAAGTTGACTTATGTAGGAGGTTCGTATGATGATATCTATTGAGAACCAAACTTCAGAACAACATGGTTGCAATGAGTATGATGCTATAGGGAGTTACTACAATTTATTGGTTGTGTTTGGAGATTTTTTTTTTTAACTGGTTATAATGTCGCTAAAAAAGTAGCCTTGTGATATTATAATAGTCTAAAACAAGATACCACACCGTCATCGTTCAAAAATTTACAGTGGTCTCCCCTTCCATTGGAATTCTATGGTAGTTACTACATCTGGATTATCTTCATTGAGAATTATCTTTCAGGAACCAAGCATCAGTTGAAAAGATCCATTTAGGCTGGTATGGCATTGCTTAAGGGTTCGTAGAGAGCTCATGCCTCATGTCTTGACATGTGATCATAACATAATTTTCGACAACATTTATTTGATATCCTTAGTACCTTTCTTTTTTTTGGAACTTGTTTGGAGCTTTTTTTTTCCCTAGCCTTGTTGGCTGTAGCATAAGCTTTGGGGCTTGTTTGCCCTTCCCAACACTCTAGGAGGCTAGGATCTTCTCAGATATCCATCTTTGTCTGTGAATATTCATGAACAGAAGTAATTAAACACTGCCAGAATATACTAATCATCTTGTGTAGATGTCCTGGACTTATTTTCAGTGCTGCCATTTAAGTTAGACACACTGACTGGTTACTTAGTCTTAATTACAAAGAAAAAGTCAGAAATTACTTCATTCCCTTGTTTCACATTGTGTTTTTTATGTTCCTTGGAATAATCTTGTCATTGTTTTGATTTGATATATCAAATGCAGGCACCATATACAAGGTTACCCATCCATTCGTGTTTTCCGTAAAGGGTCTGACATCAAGTAAGCACAGTTCATCGTACATTCTATTCAGATACCTTCTGGGATTGGATAGCTTACACGGACCCACAATTTTGGCTTGAAACAATTTTTTGTGTTACACTCGTGTCAATATTTTCCCAATTCCATATGAAACCAACTTTACTTGTACACAGGGAGAATCAGGGTCACCATGATCATGAATCGTATTATGGGGATCGTGACACAGAGAGCTTAGTTGCGGTATGTTATGGATTACCAGATTTCCGATCTCTTATTGCAATGAGTCAATGATAATATAGTCCTACATTGGCATGCGGAGTCTTGTTACATATCATTTTGTCAATTGTGAATCTACATTATCTAGTTCCTGAAGCTTAAATTGTTCTGAATGAATTCCTCTTTTTATAATGTTTTTAACTCAGGCAATGGAAACTTATGTTGCAAACATTCCAAAAGAGGCTCATGTGCTTGCTCTGGAAGATAAATCTAATAAAACTGTTGATCATACGAAGCGCCCTGCTCCAATGGCCGGCGGATGCAGAATTGAAGGTTTTGTCCGTGTCAAAAGGGTACAAATGAGTATAACATGCATTAGCTGACTTGTGTGTTTATATTGCAGTGTGAAGAAAGGTTTCTTCTATATCTAATAACTAGTTCCTGTTTACCAGGTTCCTGGGAGTGTTGTTATCTCAGCTCGATCTGGATCACACTCGTTTGATCCATCCCAGATAAATGTTTCCCACTATGTGACACAGTTCTCATTTGGTAAAAAGCTTTCGATGAAGATGCTTTACGAATTCAAAAGGTTAGCTCCGTATATCGGTGGACACCATGATAGGTTGTCGGGTCAGTCTTACATTGTCAAGCGTAGTGATGTGAACGCCAATGTTACTGTAAGTTCCTTATATTTCTTCTTGTGATGTGTATTAAGGCCTCAGTTATTTTGAGATCCAATACTTATATGGTGTAATAACATAGCTTGTCATTGATGTTCGTTCTTAGATTGAGCATTACCTACAAGTTGTGAAGACCGAGCTTGTGACACTGAGGTCCTCAAAGGAATTGAAACTGCTTGAAGAATATGAATACACAGCACACAGCAGCTTAGTGCACAGCTTCTATGTTCCTGTTGTTAAATTCCATTATGAGCCTTCTCCCATGCAGGTTGGTATCCCATATTGTTTAATCTTTGCTGAAGTATTTCTCTTGTCACCCTCTTCTGAGATGACCCTTTTACCATCAGGTCTTGGTAACTGAAGTTCCAAAATCTTTCTCTCATTTTATCACAAATGTCTGTGCTATTATTGGTGGTGTCTTCACGGTGAGAACACTTTCCTGTTTATATCTTCATATTCTGTGCCCATCAATGCTGATTGACTAAAGAAAAGTAACTTATATTCTAGGTTGCCGGTATACTGGATTCGATCTTTCACAACACGCTGAGGTTGGTGAAGAAGGTTGAGCTAGGAAAGAACATTTAATGATAAAAATAGATCCTTGGATGCAGCCCCCAAAATTTCGCGGTTGCACTAGATAGCCATTATTTTGTCATACCCTGGTAGGAATTCTTGGTAATCTACATATGGAAAGAGAGAAAAATGGTGTTGACAAAGTTGGAACTAGGGTCATGGTATAACAAGGGGCCTCATTGTTTTACTGTGTCAAAATAAGACGGTGGATCCTTGTGAGCGTTACATGTGCTAATCTAGAAAAACAATCGGCTGTGATACTTGTTCAACTCTGTTCTTGTGCCCCGTTGGCCCGTTTCACACTTTATTGCGGTGCTAATAACTCAAATCCAGCTGTAGAACTGAAAAGCAGCTAATGTTCAGACATGCGTAAATTCAAACTTGTTTTTCGATCTCACTCAATCTGAACCGGTACGAAAGGCAAGGAAACTGCATAAAAAGTAGAGATCCGTAAATATTAAACAGTAAACAAGGATGGGAGTTCTGCTGATTCTACTTAAAAATGGAAATATGAGTTTGAGCGTCATCCAGTCTCTAATTCTTCTTAAATTTCTGCTGATTTAACTTTAAATCTGTAGAGAGTATAACTAATCCCATATTCATCGATCGGCATGCATGGCGTGGTGTGCTGCGTGCAACGACCTGTCAAACACACTACCACTGTGCGGTGCTCTGGCGTCTTTTAGTTCATGCTCCGTCCAAATCAATCTTGCGTAGGATTCGCAGCTCCGTCCAAATTCATGGCAGCTCCTCTCGAATCCATGGCAGCATCCAATCGATTGCGTCATACTCGCTGCAATAGCCAGTACATTGAAGCAGGCCCCGAAACGAACGTTGCCTAACAGTGAAGTGAACTACGCTCTTCTCCATAAAATTATTCATCCACAACGCCATGGGGTCATCGTCATCAGCACCGGAATAGTTCATCTCGCCCAGTTCTTACGCGGTGAGGAAAACAAACATTCAGTATAGATTAATTCTATTTCATCCAACTGCGCGTCCAACATCGTTATCTTCGCATAGGCGCCCGGATTAAGAGCGCTGGATGCATTTGTGGTGGATAATAACGGTGTTGAAAAAGAGCAAATAGCCACCGTTTAAGGATACACAGGGCCACCAGATTGGAAGGACGAATAAAAAGATGACACGTGACGGGAGCACGTGTGGGAATACAGGACGGGAGCAGGGAAGCCGCCTCCCATGTAGGCGTGCGCGCGCGTATATAGGCATGCAGTCATCGCTCCATTGCGAACTACTAGTGCATCTTTTTCTCTACTTCCTGCGCGTATAAAGGCATAAATTCGTATCGGATAACTCTTATTTTGTCTAATTAACTAATCCCACACTGCATCTTTTTCTGGTATACGTCGTCGATGGATATGCATACATGGAGATCCCTGCATACATGTAGTGCAACGGCCTGTCAAACACACCACTACTACCCAATGGTCCAACACGAGCGAGCGCTGTATATGTAGTTGCAACATCTAAATTTCTTTTTGGCGAGGATAGGTAGTTGCGACTCATGATAGAACTAAAGCTGTGTCATCGCTCACTCTACCGGGGAAGCACTTCCTTGATCTGTCCCGTGTAATGTGAGATTTTGGGTTGATCAATCGACGATCGATCCGATGGCGTCGCCGTCGTCCACGCGTGTGGAGTCGCTGAGCCTGAGCGGCCTCTCCGCCATCCCGCCGGAGTACGTCCGCCTCGGCGACGCCTTCGACGTGGACGACCAGGACGGTCTCCAGATCCCCATCGTCGACATCTCCCCCTTCACCGGCGGCAACGGCAAGGACGACGACGACGAGCAGCGGCGGCGCGTGGTGGTGGAGGCGGTGCGCGCGGCCGCCACGGACTGGGGCGTGATGCACGTCGCGGGCCACGGCGTCCCCCGCGAGCTGGTGGACCGGGTCCGCGCCGCCGGCGCCGGTTTCTTCGCGCTCCCCGTCGCCGCCAAGGAGGCCTACGCCAACGACCCCGCCGCCGGCCGCCTGCAGGGCTACGGCAGCCAACGCCGGCGGCCACCGCGAGTGGGTGGACTACCTCTTCCACGTGGTGCACCCGGACGGCCTCGCCGACCACGCGCTGTGGCCGGCCCAGCCGCCGGACTACGTGGCGGCCACCCGCGAGTTCGGCCGCCGCGTCAGGGAGCTGGCATCCACGCTGCTCGCCGTGCTCTCGCTGGGGCTCGGCTTGCCGGGTACCAGACTCGAGGACGAGATCACCGGCGGCAACGACGACCTCGTGCTCCAGATGAAGGTCAACTACTACCCGCGGTGCCCGCAGCCGGAGTCAGCGCGCTCTCCTTCGTCCTCCACAACGGCGTGCCGGGCCTGCAGGTGCGCCACGCCGGCCGGTGGGTGGCGGCGGCGCGCTCACCGGAAGACACCATGGTCGTGCACGTGGGCGACGCGCTCGAGATCCTCAGCAACGGTCGGTACGCCAGCGTGCTGCACCGCGGCCTCGTCAACCGCGAGGCCGTGCGCGTCTCCTGGGTCGTCTTCTGCGAGCCGCCGCCGGAGACCGTCGTCCTCAGGCCGCTGCCGGAGCTGGTCACCGCCGACGAGCCTGCCAGGTTCGAACCGCGCACGTTCAGGGAGCACCTCGACCGCAAGCTCTTCAAGAAGCAGCTACTGCTGGTTGATGAGCACCAGAAAGATGATAGCCCAGAGAAGTATTAGAACAATAAATATCTTCAAGAAGCACCTTCACCGCAAGCTCAACAACAGGCTCTACACGGGCAAGTATATTTTATATATGTCATCATTCAATAATATCTAGTATTTAAATCTGGAACTACAGCTTGTACTATAAACATTTTTTACTTGTTTTAAAGGTGAAATGCAAAATCCTACTAGAACTACAGCTTGTCATGTTTTTATTACTTTTTCTAACCTAGTGCTTCGTTAAAAGACCGCAGTTTGGGCTAAACCACTCTTGCAATGACCCTTTCTGCTACACGTCTGGCTGAACCCTGATTCCAACAAATGTTGGACATGCTTGAAGAATATCTGATTGAGAGAAAAAATAGCAAACGAAAATAAGAAAAGGAGATGTCAGTGTATAGCTGCTATACAGCACGCACCACTGCTGAATGCCGGCTGAAAAAAGGACATGCATAACATTTTTAGCACGGTACGTTGACGTAAGGGGGACTTGACTACTATCAGTCAGTCACAAGTAGGAGTAAACACTTGTCGCGATGGAAATAAATCTAATGATGTAAAAAATGTCCAGATGTTACAATATAGGTTACCTCTACCAAAATTAAGGCGATTGTATGATATAGCAAAAATAACGCTGCAGTATGCTTATTAGAAAGCCAGGAGAGGACTGTATCTACAAAGATTTAACCAGTATTCTAGCATTAGAAGTTAAACTTTGAATCAATGGTAGATAGACTAGATAAAAGATAGTAGTGCCTGGCATGAAAATAATTAAAAACAACAATAACGGCTACTCCATTATATATTACATAATTGTACAGTTCATAGTAAAATGATCAATGGCACATTCAAATCTAACACACTGTACTGCTGAATTTGCAGTTCATGAAAGCCATCATTCAAGGCACAGTAAAACATTTAGCAGCAAGATAATCACTATGAAGTTTTCCGATGAGACTAAGCTAAGGGCACATGCAAATAAAGGATACTCCATGAAAGAGTTGGTCCATGCGACATAGAATGTAATTAGTCCAAAGAAACAACATGACATTCAACAGCAAGGTTTCGACATAGTACCAATCATGACTGACAAGGCTAAAGAAAGATGCAGCAAGATAAACAACAATGAAATGAGACATCATGACAGCAGAAAACTAACAAGGACTAATGTAAACTTGAGACATTCCTCAGTTGATTCCATGGGACATAAATATATAGCATTTCATCAGACTAAAGAAACAGTGTACCACACAGCAAAATAGTATGAGACATCATGCCAGCTGAAAAAAGGACATGGACAACACGTTTAGCATGATACGTTCACGTTAGGGGGACATAACTACTAAGTGAAAATGGCAAGGAAACCAATGCGCATTCTAGCAGTCAGTCACAAGTAGGAGTAAAATGTTTGTGGCAATGGAAATCAAATTTAATAATGTCCAGATATTACAGTACAGCTTACGTCTACAAAAATTAAGGCGAGTGTATGGCATAGAAAAAAAAATGCTGCAGTATAATCATACGAAATGAGAGGACTGTATCTACAAATATTTAACCAGTATTCCAGCATAAGAAGGTAAAGTTTGAATCAATCATACATAGACTCGACCACATTCTATCAGACATTCAGACTAGATAAAGGATAGTGTATGGTGTATAAATAATTTAAAAGAAAACTGGCGACTCCATTATACATAACTGTACATTTCACAGCATGTGCGCATTCGAATATAGGCATATAGCACACCATACTGCTAAGTTTCTAGTTCATGAAAGTCATCATTCAATGAACAATAAAATATTTTAGCAGAAAGATAATCACTATGAAGTTTTCCGATAGGACTAAGCACAAAGGTACATGCTAATAAAGGATATTCCATAAAAGAGTTGGTCCATGTGACATAGAATGTCATCAGTCCAAAGAAATGAAATTAGCATTCAGCAGCAAGGTCTTGACATAGTACCAATCACGACTGACAACGCTAAAGTATGATACAGCAAGATAAACAACAATGTAATTTTGTAATGAGACTCCACACAACCGCATCACACAAGGATAAGACTTTTTGTTACATCAACAGGAATCAGAGCTGAAGCAGTGAGACATGCAGCATGTTAACCACATATCTGTTCACAAGAGTGAGAAACTTTATAACTGTGTTCTCTGCCAAGGCACAGTAGAACAGGTTTCAAAATGCATTTACATTATGTTATATTTTAGTTATAGATGACAAACTTATGAAAGAAAACAAGTGAAGACTAATTTTGAAATAACCAAGCCAAACTTGAATGCATAATATTAAAATGTGCCCGTACTGTTTTCTTTTAGCTATGCATATCATTTGGATTTGGGGAAACAATAGCTGAAGACTAATTTTGGAAACCATGCCGAAATAGAATACTTGGATGCAAGGAGCATTAGTTAAATGGAAACGAAACCACCTGATTCACACACATCTGGACAGCCTTCACGCATGTGAGTGAAGGTTTTACGACATGAATAATGGATTAATGTTGGATATTACGAAACAGCTCAATTCTCCAGATTTTACTAAAAAAAACTTCATAACGTTTAGGAAAATAATTAGAGGATGTAATGAACTAAAGTATGAGTTAACGCCTTAATGGTACATATAAGCATGACCACATCGCATGCACGATAGTCCCCAGCATTCAAATCATGAACGAAAATTCAATTCAACAGATTAACACATTCCAACCAACCATCCTAAAACATTCCAATTCATTGAAGTCATACAAAAATATTTTTAGCAAAACATAGAAGCAAGATGATCAGTAGTGAACTAGTGAAGTATTCTAAGGAGATGAAGCACAATGAAAAACTCTGTATATAGGATCATGCATATGATAATCATTGATATATAACTCACCAGGACTAAGGTAAACTTAAGACTTAAAATGAGACATTCCTCAATAGATGCCATTGGACATAAATATATAGAATTCATCAGACAAAAGAAACAGTATACCATGCAACAACAATGATATGAGACATCATGACAAAGGTAACGAAGGTTCCAACAAGGCAGCAATATAAAGAAAAATGAAGTTTTTCAATATATAGGCTAAACACAAGGATAAGACTTCTTGTTACATCAACAAGAACTAACAATGACTGACTTCACACTTCACATGAGGGTACTCCTCACAAATGCTACATATCTTTTTGTATATCTTATCATGCACTCCCACATGCATACTCTTAAGCTCTGGTGCGCATCGGAACAGTAGTTTCAACAAATCAATTTCTTCATCTCCTACTTCGAAGTCATAAGAGATAACTACCTCTTCAAGATCAGGCAAAGGTATAGTTTCACTTTTCCAGTTGACAGGATGTCGACAGGGACAATTTTGTGTGCACAATTCTTCTTGTTGCTCTTTATCATCCTCTTCAATCTTCAAAAACATAGGAGAACCAATGAATTATCTCAAAACAAACACGGCCCTGACTTACAGGTTAATATTTTATTGTGATATTGAGCAATTACCGCGCCTTGTTCTATGACGACATTTAGTTTTTGTATAGATGGTCGAATCTGAAGTAGATCCAACAGCAAGGGTCCGAAAGCATGCCCATTTTTTCGGATAACAAGCTCCAAAGCAGAAAAGTCAGTCACTCCAAGCGATGCTACCTCTTCCGCAAAACTCCGATCTGGAACCTCAGTTTCATACTGCAAAAACCAATATATGAAAATTATGCGAAATGGACACTCTCAATGATAGACCACATATAGGAAAAGGAAATTTAGGTTGGAATATAATTTACAAAACAAGGAGAAAAGACACACCGTCCAATCTATTTCCAGCCGTAAGGTACGGACACCTTGTCTCAGGCTGTAGTTGAGACTGAAGAGGCGAAGTTCGGCAAGCCCAACATTTCCGATACTTGACAAGTTCCATACGAGTTCCTCTACCTTTGGTGCCGAGAATGTCAGGCTGAAATCTCCGCCCATTTCGACATCTAGCTTCGATTTCTTAAGCTCTGGTGCATCGATTTCGATCTGGTACATGTTACTGAACACGTAGACACGCTGCACCGTGAGCTCCTCAAGCGTCGTGGAATGAACGGTGATCTCCTTGAGCTCTCGGTAGGCACGGATTCGGAGGACGCGCAGCAGCGGGCAGCTGGGCAGCAGGGCGTCGAAGATGTTGCTGCTCGTGGTGAGCTCGAGGCGCTCGAGCCTGCTGAACACGCCGGCTGGTGGCGGTGCCAAGGGCACGCCGTTCATTTCGAGGATGAGGATGCTGGTGCGGTCGAAGCAGGGCAGCTCCACGGCCGCCTCTTCATCCTCTGGATTGTACAGGGTGATGTCGACCGTCTCCGGCGAGAGCCGCGCGGCTGCGCGGAGGAGCGAGGAGGCGCAATCCGCGGCCGAATCCGGGTCGAGCTCCGCCTCGATGTCGAGGCGGTTCAGCGCGGGGCGCGTGACCCGGGCGAGCGCGGCCTCCACCTCCTCGGCGTCGTCGATGCAGTCGAAGGAATACTCGGGGAGGCAGGTCCAGAGGCCGCGCCACCGTCGGGCAAGCACGCTGGTCCGCGCCGCCTCGCAGGAACACGCGAGGCGGACGAGCACCAGGTGGAGCACGTCGTCGGGGAGGGCGCTGATCCGGTCCGCCTCCCCGTCGTCATCGTGGCTCTCCTCTGGGCCTGACGGCGCCGGCCGCTTGCAGGGGCGGTGGGCGGGAGCGGACGGCATGACGCGCGGGGATGAACTGCGAAGCAAAAGGGATCTAGGGAAATTCTAAAAAATCAGAAGAAATTCGAAATCGTGCTAAGGGCAACCAACCCTCCCCACGAGAGTGGTCCGGCGAGTTGTCCGAAGGCAAGGCGGCGCTCGAGGGAGAGGAAGTGAGGAACCCTAGGTTGCGGCTCTGGCCCGCCGGCCGGCAGGCAGGAGTTCTAGTTGTATTTTCGTATGGACGAGTTTGCCCCAGACGAATGGTCTCTTAATTCTCATTTCGGGAACGTTGAAAGTTGAAATAGTGAGAGTCAAACTATAGTACTCCCTCCGTACATAATATAAATATTTCAACCATTCAAACTTTAAAATAGTTAAGCTAAGAAAAATCATATATATTTTTTATTTTACACTACCTTATTAATTCTTCGCTCACTTGTCAACCCACCAGATTTTGTCTTATTCCTAAAAATACTTATATTGTGGATAAATTTTTAAATACTTGAAATGCTTATATTTTAGAGAGGAAGTAGCGAAGAAAACTGCATGTGAAATTAATGAAGTACGGATTTCAGACTGAGCTAATTTGCTAATATGAAGACAATTAAGCAAGTTTCATCATTTTACTTTTTTTACACATACTCAGCTTCCCGTGTGAGATCAAGTTACAGTGCATCTCGTTACATATCTATACAAAATAAAATGACTCAATCATTCAGAATGACTAAGAAATTTCAGATAGAATACAAAGAAACACAAATGAGATCAGATTATCTGGGAAGTTGACCCAAAACAAATACAAGGAAATCGATCATGGCTGCGGCAAAGGAAGGAGATTTTACTCAACGTGTGTGATGACACATCATTTTTTATTCTCCGTTTGCTCGTGCATTCCGGAACCACATTGGCATACCATCGCTGCAAACCTGCTCCATCACCGGTGCTGTAGGACAAAATGATCTGGCATAATTTACAGGTAAACAGGTTGAACATCAAGAAACCGAAACTCCACAAATTTTGTTACAGACCCTGGAGCCTGGAGTGCCTCAACCGAAGAAATGAAGCCAATCCATTCTAACAGAAATCAAACAGATAATGAACAAAAAGAAGGAGAGTATTTTCACATGGTCCAAGAACAAACCAGCATTCCGTTTCACTCAGTGGTCGACTAAACAGAACCGGATGAGCATAAATAAATTAATAAGCAATCTGCTGTCCGATAATAAGAAATGGACTTTCCTCAAACTCTTAACAAAAACAACAACAACCAGATATTCAGATTCACTAGACAAATTGTCACCTAGAGACTGAACTTGCCACTCTTCCAGTGCCTTAAGAATCCGACAAAAATTTTAGAAAAAAACCGTCGTGCGCCAGATGCTGATCAGATCATGTCGCACGAACAGTGGCCGTGCAATGGGAGGCGGTCTCCCTCACGAACGGGTACACGATGACGCCGCACGCCACCCGGTACGCCGCGCTCACCCTGAACGGCCGGAGCACCCTCCGCTGCCGCCTCGAACGGCAGCGTCCCCGCGCGCACGGCGGCCGGGAACAGTGGGTGCAGGATGACCTTGTCCGCGTCGACCCGCACGGCGGCACCCACCGCCGCCGCCGACCGTCGTGTTGTGGTACGTCACCGTGGTCACCGCCTCGCCGTGCCGGAACGCCGCGTGGTTCGGGTTGCGAAGAGTGATCAAGACGGCGAGGGTGAGGTTGACCTGCGGCGGGTGGGCGTTGAGGTTCAAGTGGTTGAGCCGCGTGTGCGTCGCGGCCGTGGCCTGGGGCCGGCGGCCTCGGAGCACGGCGAAGTAGAGCGCGGCGAGGGTGATGGCGGTGGCGGGCAGCAGCACGTGGCAGAATATTAGCCCGGCCCTTTTGGTGGTCTTGGCCATTCTTGCCTGCTCCTCAGTAGGTAACAGCAAAAAGTTTATTTTACCGTCGGTGGCACATGTGAGTGGACATGCAACCACTGGATCTGACACATTGAGATTCGTGTCGGGACCCGCTTATTTGCCATATCGGCTGGATAAAGAGAGGAAATATCAACTGTGTATTGGATACGACGGGAAATACACCAATAGTTTTTTTATAGTGGGCCCACCACGCGGTGAAGATGTTGCCTGCCCGTGAGCGTCGGTTCTTCAATCATTTTTTTTTTGACAATTTCGTTCTTCAATCATTGACGTCTCGTCGGAAGCTCTTCACCGTGGCAGACGTCGCTCGAGTTGACCTGCTCATCGTCGTCGTCCATCCTAGCCGGTCGTTCACTCGCCTGCCACTCTCAACTGGTTGCCGAAGATGTCGCCGGAGTTGACGCAGTTTGTGTCCCGTCTTCGAATCCTATCAGTCAATGGATCTGATGGGTTTCCATGTCCGAGCGGGCTGGACACGCCGTCATGGAAGCCGTACCGTTTCCATTACCGGCGTTCCCCTTCGTTCCTGGCGCGGCGCACACCTTTAAAGGAGCTCCTAGTTTTAGATCCATGGCACTCCCCTTTTCATTTCCATCACTGGATCTTTAGCGTTATGTGTTCGACTCACTTGTTGCTAAACAAACAATTGCAGAAGCAACAATGGGGTGGCAGCTGGAAGCTAGTAGTGATGATGAAGCAGTGCTTCCAAAGGTTAGTTTCTTAGTTACTAAAAAACACGACATTGCAGTTATTTTCTTGTAGATAGTTAAGTCAATGTAAGTTGTTGTCTCTATTTTTTTTTTGTAGTGACGATCATCTTGGAGATATCAGTATTCTCATGATGAGTATGAAAGAATATCTCTAATATTCTGGTAGATTTACTAAACATATAACAAACATGCAATATTTTGAAAAAACCTTAGATTTGTGCGAAGCCAACTAGCAAGTATTTTTAATAACATCAACCTGATTTGCTCTTTCAACATTTGTCCCATAACATTATTTTCATATGAAGTTAGCGTTACTTTTCCCTGAATCAGATAATAAGTGTCTCTCTGCATGTAGTGGAAGAGTCAAATTATTATTTATAGAATGGACCAGGCTGTCAAAAAAAACCATAACACAGGGTGTTGCAGCCTTTTAACTACTTGTCAAAAAAACCAATTTAACTATTTGTCCCATAACAAACCAATTTAACTATGCCTTTTAACTACTTGTCAAAAAAAAAAACTATGCCTTTTAACTAACCTTCAAGTCTTTTTTGTAGCAGGGTGTTGCAGCCAAATACTTCAGGCAACACCACAGGTCACCCATGATTCAATTATTGTTTCACACATGGGTCACCTCTAAATTGCTAAATTTCTTCATATGCAATCTATTTGGCAAAATAGGTCCGTATTCATTAAACTAAAAAATTATTTAGAAATGATATCTTTGTTTATCAAACCTAAGTGTTATCACACAATAACTAATTGTTTCATTGCTGAATAATGTCAGTGACAACTTTTTTTTCTGACCACCCAAGCAGCTTACATGGATGGCCACCTAATCAACATGCTATTTAAGAAAAGGGCAGGGCTAGTCATACTTCAGCAGTCTGTCTTATTTGCTGGTTGAGATTCACAAGCCTGTACAGTGGATACGCGTGCTTCCTTTCTCGTGCATCCATGGAAGAAACACTCAACTTGGTTTATAAAAAGAGCAGAGCAAGTTTGGTCCAGTAAAAAACAGCTTGGCTCATAATTCTGTTGAATCAGTCATCACAGCAACTAGAGGACAGAGAAGGATGTCAGGAACTTGTTGGATTCTAGGTGCTAGTCTTCATATTCCACTTGAACTTGGATATGTTGCCACAAACAACTATCATATTTTGATTGTGCACCAAAAATTGGATATGTATATATAAATTATTTTTCTTACTGCTACGAAATGATATTCAATTTTTGTTTAGTTTATATCTGCTAGTGATTTTTTTGTGCGTGAAAGTATTTATCATTGATTATTTAATGGTTGTTTGTGTTTGTTTAAAAATCATATGTGTAGGTGGTGAGACTTTTCTTGTGATTTAGGAGGAATGGGATCCTTGGTGTGTACATGTCCATGGTCCTCTAATTTTTGTTTAATATTAATAGTGAAAAGAATCTGAAGATTTTGGTAAACTTAGATTAATTCCACATGTTGATATTCCATTTTTATTGCTGCTAGTATGTTAAAACTCGCAATGTATGTCAACTTGTCAGAAATATATGAAGACTATGAGCCATCATGTATGGATTGTCTTTATGAGGTCTGGAGTATGTTAGCTCTTGAATTTTTTATGACCACAGGATGCCTGTGCTTTGCCACGGATCCCGATAAAATAGAATCATTAATTTGATATCAAAGCTTAAAGTTCATCAAACAAAAATATATGTCATGGACTTCAAAGAAAATACATGTAATTCAAATGTAGACAATATGTGTTGATAATGGACTTGGATATAATTGTATCATTTGATGAACTTAAACCTGTAGAATGTGGATTTTGTATGTTCAAATTATTATTTATGGGAAGTATTTCACATTCTCCAGTGAGTAGCATTCAAATTAATTAGTTTTCTCTCTCTCTCATCAATGGGTGTGAACCATATAGTAATTAGAAATAAGAAATCAACTCAGCCATCTTGACCCTATCTGTCTGCCACATCTCTTTTTACTTTCTCCCCAAGATCTGGCGAGCAGCCACCTCAATGCAGCAGGACTGCGATTGCAAGGCTGCGTTCGTAGTGCGGCTGTTACACTGCGTTCGCTGTTTGAGACCACCGATGGCCGATGTCGAACGCAAATAGTAGGCAGTAGCTGGCACTAGGCAGGAAAAAATGATCGATCTATTAGTTACAAACGCATGATATGTTGGAAAGGAAACCAACCAATCAGGAGTTTGGATGACGCTAGGAGGCCTGTAAGTCAAACGGGCCATAGCACAAGAGAAACAACTTTCTTTGGTCAGATGGGCTAGAGAAACAGGAGTAGATGTATATGGACTGCAGTATGTGCCCCCCCCCCCCCTGTCTGTCGCACAGGTGGCACTGACCTCATGACGGCCCTGCTTCTCACCCTGTCCTTGGCCAGATTTGGGCTCTCAGACCTTGACTCAGCGACGAGTTTGCCAGGTCCAGGACAACTGCTTGACAGATCCATTCCAACCTCCAAGCATTGATTGTTTTTGAAGTGTTGCTTGATTGTTATACCTCTGGTTCCTCACCAACAAACCTCCCCCTTTCATTCTACTGAGGAGGCCTTCACTGGTGCCACCAATCTCGTTGCCAGTACCCTGCCCATCATAGAGAGTCAAGGTGACTCGAAATTTTAAGTACAGTATTGATAGATGAGGAGTGCTTGCTTCATCAGTACATCAGGAGTACTGAGTGTTGCTTCTTCTTTTTTGTATACTTCAAAGAAAATATTAGGAATATTTATTTGACAGTACATTGGAGTACATCCGAATACTGAGTGTTGGTTCTTCTTTTTTGGGGTATACTTCAAAGAAGATATTAGGAATATATATTTGATGCGCATGGCAGTGCTCCTGCACACAGTAGTTTCCACAAACTATACTCTTTTATGGAGTATCAGTAGTTTCCACAAACTATACTCTTTTAATTTTGATATTGTATTATCCATGACTTCTTATTTGTTTGAGATTGTCCTTTATCATTCAGCATTCTTCCATTGCAAATGATAACCGTAATGGCTGCACGGTTGATAAGATTTCAAAAATGTTTCACTTGACTGAGAAAGACATCCAGCACCACAACAATGTAAGTGCTCATGACAAGAATGTGTGTTTCCCTTCTCATGTTGCTATTGTAATCTCACAAGCTACTGATGCATTCTACTTCATGCAACAGCATAGCTAATCATGAACCAGTTTTGTGCAATAAGCTATTGTTTTCACATTTCCAAAATCACTAATTTATTTGTTTTTGTTGTCATGTCATGAGTGGCACGTACTGTTCTCAAAACAGCATTCTCTGATTTCAAGCAAGGTGTACAAAGCGGGATGTTTCAGATTTAGTTTTATGTTTTTCTTGTAATGATAATTCTTAATTGCACTTTGTATTTTATTGTGGATAAGTGAAACATCTTGATCATAATAGCATTATATTTTACTGGGCAATTGCTTTGCATGTCTTATCACTTTGACTTTGTGCATCAGGAGTATTCAAACTACTTTTCATAGTTGTACCCTGTTGATTTCTCAGAAGAAAAAGGAGCTTTTACAAAAAATTGTTCGGACCCGGAGATATTTTGCGTACCAAAAAGGTCTTCTGAAGCTTGATTTCATTCAGGTGCCTATCAGTTTGATCATGATTCTTTACTGGATTAATTTGTCTTTACTAAGTTCGTTCCCTTTGCAGTTGAAAAGTGACCCTGAATATGTTCTAGAAAGGCTCAGATCTTTAAACTTGTGGTCTGAGTTGCCACGTTATGAACGAAGACTTGGTTTAGAGGTTTGTATTGTCATTTCATAAGATGAATTCTCAATGTCATCATGTGATATAACTACATTATTTTCACAGAGCCATATGAACCTTCTGAAGGAAATTGACAAGTCTAAAAGCAGTAGTCAATCTGAGGTATGAAAATTTCCTCTTTGACTGTGATTCTAGATTTATGTCTGGGTTTACATCTGATTGCTGTTTTTATCTATTTGTATACACATTTCCTGATTCTCTCCATATGTCTGCTAGTTAAACCGTGCAAATAATATTTTTGGCTTCCTAATCCATGTCCATGGCGTGTCACATGACCACGAGACTATGAACTATTTCTAATAGCTCATTGCTGGATATGCATGTCAGATTGGTGGTGGTCTATGGCCATACCTGACTAGTAGATATGATGCTGTGCAGCTAATTGACGAAATGACTAAGTCGTAGGTATTTCATTTCTTCTCCCTGTTCTGTGGGGAAAAATTATAATGGTCATCTGGCCCTGTGTGGCTTATTCAGCCTTGTCAGAAGAGCAGCAGCAGCAACAACAAAGCTTTTGGATCTCAGCAATAATAGTGAAAAGAATCTGACAAGTTGACATACATATTCTCAACATTTTATTTTCTGCATAATGCACCATTTTGTTAATATTAATAGTAATGTTTATTTTCTGAAATGACAAAAATATTTAGTGTTATTTACACCATGTTCTGATCTTGATGCAAGGAGTTTCTCTTGCACATGTACCTTATGTGTAATGCACAAGGACAATTTCAGTATATGCATTCTTAGCTAATATTATCTTTACTCTTTAGATGTAATAAAACATCAGCTGCAACGAGGAACATATAAGTGCACATGTTCATCATGTCAGCTAATAATTGTAGTCAATATTTATCAGGTTAATATTTTAAGGAATTGATGGGAATGGATGGATTCAAACTTGGCAACACTTGGCAACATTTTATGTACATACACATAGACCACTGAAACAACTTCCATAACTAGATATTGATCCGATTTCTTTAATTCTCTATTCTTTTCCTTCTTTTCTCCTCTGCAGTTTGGGCACTGTGGCGAGCTCCATTCACGCGTCCTTGAAGGATGAGGTCATGAGTAATTTATAGTATTTTGCACTCTAGAGTGAAGATCATTTGTCTATACGTTCTTTGGTGTGATGCATTAGTAACCATGGTAGTCAAACAAATCTTCCTATTAGCAATGGTTCTGTCTTTTTATCTATCGCCTACCTGACACTGGTGGGAAAATCGCACCTGTCCTGTCGTGGGAGAAACCACAAAATGAATTCACCAATTTGTGGAAGAGAAGTTTAAGGGTGTGTTCCTTTACTGCCCATAAAACTGGTCTGGCATATGTTTCAATAAATAGCATGAGTTTTTTGCATACGCCAAGGCATGGAGGTGAGCTTTTGCTCAAGATGCGCACCAGTCCTAGTAGCTATTTTAAAGGACAAAAAGGTCACTTGTCAGTAGCTATTCTTACATGTACTCTGTAAAACGATGCTTAATAAGTTCATGTGGCTTTAATAAGTTTTTGAGAGCAAGATTTGGTTTAAATAAAAACTACTAATTACATAATGCGAACGCCTTGACAGCTTACAGGAGAACACCTTCACTCGGGCAGCATTCTAACTTCAATCGATTCTCCTTCAAAGCTCTCACCAACAAAACATGAGCATTACGCAATTTGTTACACAAAAATGGCGAGCTCGTCCTGCGACTGCTAACACACAAGCATTTTGACGAGCCACTACCGGTAAACTCGAGCAGATGAATCTGAATCAAGAAAAGAAGCTAGCTTGTTGCCGGCGAAGAAGTTGGCCGCCGGAGAACAAAGGAGAAAGAAGCTCACCCACCGCCCGGAGAAGCAAAGTTGCTTGCATCTGACCTGCTCGGACGAGGAACAGAATGCATTTTACAAACAGAGGGGGAGAGAAAACGTGAATGAAAGAAAAACAAGATGGTCTGCTTCACAAGAAGTTTTCCCAACTCACCGTCTTCCTGATACCGTGGATCAGCAGCAGCGAAATCAACTGGGGCGATCCCGGCGGACAACATTTCCTTCCGGCGAGCAAGATGTTGTTGGACGAGGGAACGAGGAAGGAGAAAGAAATAATTGAGCGCTGCCCAGCGGGAGGAGGACCACGAGTCTGTACACACGTGGGTGCGCCGGTCCCGCAAGTACAGGCCGCATCACGCGCCCAGAATACGGGATGCTGGAAAAACATTACCAGGTATTGAGCGCTGCGCATACGCTGTCCCCAAACAAGTTGTTGCTCTTCATCCGGGCCTCCATGCTCTCAATCGGACGGCTGCATGCGCGACGGCATGTGCCACCGACGGCAAAAATTCTGCTTCCGAGGTAACAGAGATGTCGGTGTTTTCGTAATGTGTTTAATTTGTTACGCGTCATCGTGTTGGGAGTTATTTGTGAAAGGATTTTGTGATATGTAAGAGGTGAGTTACATTAGCATTTCGGTTACTCAGTATACTTCTCAGTAGTTGGTTCAAATGGGGAGTTACTTATTACTACCTCTCTGTTTATTTCTTTGTTACTGACATATTGTACCTTTAATTGTTCTTTTTTGGTTCTGCAAAGAAGCATCCAAGCAATACTAGTAGATTTCAATGTATATAGGCCTCGGAGGTACCCCAGTTCATTACAAATGCAGCGGTAGCAGTTTATTTTCTTTTTGTGCATTACAGAATTGGATGTAATAACTTATAGGGCACCATAACGTTATGGCCTTCGATTTCAGGACGCACCATCCGCTATTCCTTTACTGAAGATATTCAGTGCATGCAAAAAACACTGAGATCGGTGATTATAAAAATATAAATAGTTCATTCAAATTGGCGTCCAGTGTCCTTTTACTTGTGTGTAGTACCGAAATCAGTGATTTCGCAGACCAGTCTCATAGACTGTTGCCCAAACTTTTTTGTCCGTCGACAGGTAAAAGAGGTGAAGTTATCTGCCAGTGTATTGGGAAACATATCCTCCCCTTTTCTGAGAATATACAGAGAAAGCCTTGGGAAGATCCAAAAAGGTCTAACCAAACAGACAAATGACTATTTTATTTTTCTGTTAAGAGAGATTCCAATATTACTGAAATTGGCTCATTAGGAATGCTCTTGTTAATATCAACACAAAGTATGTTGGCCATTGCTGCGCGTCATGTGTGGAATTGACAAACAAGATCCAGCGATGAGGAAGTAACATTTTGTTTGTCTCACCAAGTCACAAACCGAGGCATTTACACACCAGTGAGCAAGTAATTAATTTTCCAATGGCCTTTGGTCGTTTCAATTTTGCAGAAAAATAAATTTGAGCATGCTCGCACCCAGCTATATTTTGTAGTTGAAGTTCGCTTTCTACTAACAAATAGTAGGTTTATTTGTGAATATACCGAGATTTTGTCCTTGATCTCCGTGGGCACCAGGGGTGAAATCTTCAGCTGAGACCTGAGAGTGTGATACGTACTCCCTCCAATTTTATTATTCTGTCGCTGTAGGACAAAAATTAAAGTATCTCCGTTCCTTTGATCCCTGTATAGCTGTATGCATTGGCAATTTTCTCCATACAATAGATTACTCCGATGCTACCAAGAGCCGCATGGCCCCGGCTACTAGGGTGTTTTAGCTTCCATCGCCGCCACACGGCCCCGCCATTTTACACATGGTGACCGGTAGCATGAGAAATACAACGATTTGGCCACAAGATTGCCGTTACGCTCTCAGAACAGCAAGAGTAGAGAGCTTCTCACCACTCGTCAATTACTAATGTCTCCTCGAAACAACATATCTAAATGTTGAAAACAATCCGATTTATTATACAGAATAGTACGTGTGCTCTATCTACTGGCCTTGTATATGGACGCTGGAAGTGCACGTCGTGGTGGCGTTGTTCCTGAGCGGGTACACCTCGACGTTACACACCACCTCGGAGGAGGCGCTGATCTTGAACGTGCTCAGCACCACGGCCTTCCCGTCCACCTTCGTGTCCGTCACGAACGGCAGCTCCCCGGCGATGGCCTCGCCGGGGAAGTACGGCGTGAAGACCACCTTCACGGCGTCGACCACGACGTTGGCCACCACCGTCTCCGTGGCGCGCGCACCGATCTCGCCGGCGGGCACCACCGAGAGCCCCACGGCGGCGCCGTGGTACCGCACGACCGTGGCCACGTCGCCGTACCGGAACGCGGCGTAGTTGGGGTTGTCAACGGTGACCGCCACGTGGAAGGTGAGGTTCAGCACGGGCGGGAGAACGCCGAACGCCGACGTCTCCGTGCCCACCACCGTCGCCACCACGCGCGGCGCACGCGGGCGGAACAGGGTGAAGTAGAGCGCCGTGAAGATGACGCCGAGGACGACGATCACTGTCAGCAGCGCGCAGCAGCAGATCAGGGCGGGCTTCTTCTTCCCCATCCCGCGCAGATTTCTTGATTGATTGAATTCCGGAGGTCAATGGGATTACCTGGGGTGAAGAACAAGGAAGGGACAGCGGCGGACATATGTAACAAGGGAAGTTTCATCGGAATTTCAGATATCTTTGTTTGTCCGGATCGGAGCCCGGTATGGGATTGCTTAATTCGTCACTGAAATATTCCTTGGATATCAAGTCGACCCTTAAAAAAAAATGCTCAGAACTTTATTAAGAATGCCATGGAGGCCGTTCTGAGTATGGCAATTGACAATAGTTTCGCTAAGGTCATTTACATTGACTAATTGGGGTTTTGTCTCCGTCACCAGCATTGCAATCAGTTTATGTCAGCCAATACATTTCGTTTTCTGTCCATCTCGCTGTCGTCGCTCCTTGTTTGGAGGAGTGGAGCGTTGTGTTCTCCGATTTCGTTACAACTTTTGCGATTTGTGTGCTTCCCCGAAAACCGAGGACGTCGTGTGGAAATAGTCCACAGGGAAACCAACAAAATCGCATCTGGATCCAGACAATGAGCGTTTTTCCTTTTCGAGGGGGAGACAATGAGCGTTTGTTTCTTCTGTGGTTTATTTACGTACTGAGCTTGTAGACAGAGTACTCTTTTATCTCCTGTACGATTCAATACTCTCTCTATTCGATCGATCAATATAAGTAAACTGAAAAAGGGTTATTATGTTTTCAATCTAGAAGGTCGATTGCAGAAGAAGATCATGTGCAAGTGCAAGCAACTTGTCGATCATTTGTACTCAGTATGACTCACAGAGAAGGAAAGTAGAATTAGACATCTATTTAAAAATGTAGTAGACCAGTTAGAACTTTGTCGTATAATTCTCCTCCCCCCTCCTCCTTCCCAGATTTATAAGATGGGTATGGACCCTCCTCATAGAAGGAGGATATTTAGAGACACAACTAGACAGGAGGCACAATCTCTCAACATCGATCTAGACATATGAATACCACATAACATATGACATAAGTTATTATCCTCCAACAGACTCGAACCTATCTAAATCAGCGTCTTGTGTTACCATCGTCTTGATCTCGCGCATATCTCTATCCTACATATATATGCTCATAGGTAAACTAACCTCATAGGTGAACTAACCTATGTCTATTATCGAAAATAAGTCAGTGGTTTCAATTTTTCTCTTGAGTAATTAAATTTTACAAAATTAGAACTATATATGGTTGTTTCAGAAAACTATAAATTTGTACTTCTAAGATCTGTTTCAAGAAACTACTATATGCACCTAAAATATAAATATTTGTTGACTTTCAGAAATCATATTTGACTATTTATTTTATTTAAATTTTTTATAAAATATAAAATAAATACATCATATTTAAAGTCTATCTAATAATAAAATAAATCATAACTAAATAAATAATATTCTTTACAATTTTCAAATAAGATAAATGATCAAAAGTCATTTCTAAAATCAACAAATGGAAAGTACAACTTTTATACATGGTCTCACCTGTCAACCTCACAGTGGTTGTTTCTCATATATGAGGCTGATTGATAGGGCCAATCATAAAAATTGTATTTTTCTGAAATTTACTTTTTTTTTACTGATATAAGATGCAAGCGCTTTGGTCCAACACGGACAATCAACAGATCATTTTTTCCCCTAGCCTAAGGTCCTATTTAGATGAGTTCCAATTTATTAAAAACTAGGTATCTTGGTGTACTTTCTAGAAGCTATTTTTTTAAAAAAAGAAAAAAATTGTATGGTTATTTGGATTCTGGTTTCTAAAATCTATAAACCAAATTCTGAGGTATTTAATGGCTAAAAACTGGTTAAACTATCTCAAGTTGGTAGTATAAACCAGTTTAGTAGTTTGTAAAATCTACGAACCATTTTTCTGGTTTCTGAAATCTAAAATAACATCTATAAACCAGTTTTCTAGATTCCTGGTTTTAGACACTAGAGAATAAACTGACTTGTTATTTTGTAAAAGCTGATTTCTTAAAAACTGATGAAGAGATCCATGCCTTTAGTTGGGCTGGGCTCGGTAAGGCTGCTAGACACGTCGTATTTAGGCTGGGCTAATTTCAGAATTTACAAAAGGGCCTGATTTCTTCTGGAACTTTGACACGACTGGGCCAAGGTGCATGATTGGGTCCGCCGGCTGCTTTTGGGCTTATCTTGGGCGGCTACCCCTGTGCCATCCACCGACATTTTCGCATGGCAGAAACAACATAGCCATCTCAATTCTCAATTCTCAGTGAAGTGTACGGAGTAGTGGAGTACAGTGTATACACTCCATTTTATACAACTGATGATGAAACAAAACAGACGCGTAAAATCTCATAACCATCAACAGAAGCGTATTAACCCAGCCACGCACCGTGACCGTGAGCCACCACCCTAACTAATCGTGCTCGAACTCGTACCCTTCCGGGTACCCCTTCGCCCCCGCTCCCGCCGGCGGCCACTCCTCACCGCCGGACCCGGACGCCGAGCCGCCGGTACGGACCTCAGCCACGCACCTTGAGCTGCTCTCCCCGTGGAACACGTACATCCTGACGAAGCACACGACCTTGACGGTAACGGGCACCTCGAAAGCCCCGAGCACGAGCGCCTTCCCCACCACCCTGACCACGGCCACGAACGGCAGCGCGCCGGCGACCGCGTCGCCGGCGAAGTGCGGGCTCTCGGCGACCTTCACGCCGTCGACGACCGTGGCGGGCTCGACGCGCCGCGTGGCCTTCCCGCCGATCTCCCCCGCGGGGACCAGCGTCTCGCCCACGGGCTCGCCGTGGTAGGTCACGTGGCTCAGCGCGGCGCCGTACCGGAAGGGCGAATTGCTCGGGTTGCTCACCACCACGTGGACGCCCACGGAGACCTTGAGCGTCGGGTGCGGGAGGAGCGCGAACTCGTCGAGGCTCATGTCCACGGGCGTCGCCACCACCCGGGGAGGGCGCGGCCGGTACACGAGGTAGAAGATGAGTGCGAGAGCGCCGAGGATGGCCAGGGTGGTGAGCACGATGCAGCACGACAGGCAGTGCCGCCGCCTCACCGCACGCGCCTTGCCGGCCTTCTTCGCCTCCGTCATGGCTTGGCCTGCTGGTTCTTATTATTATTAGCGCACATCAAACTTGTGCGTGTTCAACTAGTACGGGTTCTCTGATGCTTATATTTGCACTGCTTGGAGCTTTGCTTGTTTGCGGGTTTTTGATCTGGTGGTTTGGAAATTCGGGCGCGTTTTATTTGAGAAACGGCTGCTGGTGAACGAAGACACTTTTATCAGTCGTTCTGAACAGAACAAAAAAACTATATAGGGTGCGGCAGCGGTTGCCCTGTTTTTTGTGCCTAGACTGAAGTGAAGCAGAGGATTCGGTTGGTCGGTATCGATTATTGTTGATGTAATCTATCTCAGTAGGTAAGCCTTCCAAGGTTATTCTTTCTTTCTTGTGTGCAACAAAATCTGGTAGTGTTCTCAGTCTCTTTTCTTTCCATCCTATCCCTATTGTGTTTCTGTGCAAAGTATGTGCCGTCTGACGAAAAGATCTGGTGTCATCAGATCATCCCGCAAGAAAAGACGCCCGGACAGACGGACGTGACTTGCTCAGTTGAGCATGAAGAATTTTCAGCGGGAACAAGAAAAGGGTCTCCGCGGAAAGTAAAGTGGAGCCAGGGCAGATAACATGGATACGTTTGTTTTGGTTAACTAAAGATAAGGTGATCGATGCTCATGACTAGGACATGCATTACAGTGGCACGAACGCGTACGTTACAAATCAAGTGCTGAGGTCAGTACGCAACACTCCTACTTGTCATAAATTACTAGATGATACCCCGAGCTTTGCTGCGGGTGTCTTTAAAGGACATAATATTCCTTATGACTGAGAAGAAAATGTGAATGTAATGTACTGATCAATCAAAGAATATATGTTCAACACGTGAATGGTCAATTGCATAAGCCCATGTTTTAATTCACTCTCTCTAATGTATGTTTACGAAATCAATGGATTGGAAGTTAGAAATCATATGCATGAGTACTCATGCGAGATACGTTTGTTTGTCCTCAAACAAAAATCTAATATCTATTATCCATGCCTTTTGGTTAGTTAATACAAACAGAAATGAAACATAAGAAAAAAAATGAAAGTTACATTGAATGATGATTGGAAGGAGTTTAAGAAATCAAGAAACAGATCAATTGCAAAATGGCATGCCTGTCTTATACCAAGTGAGGTTGCTGGAGTGTATGTCACCGTGTTGAAGTGATGAACGGCAGCATCACTGGCGCCGGGCAGACACTAAAGATCGTATCCATGGAGATGGAAGAAAATCCAAGCAGCGAGAAACCAAGAAAGCCTTTCAACAAAAAAAATTCTTAAATCCTTGATTCTATCTTCCCGCTATAAACATTCCCGATATTTAGCGGCTGATTTGTTAATTTCCGAATTTCCCTCTTTGCATTTGGTCATAGAGAAAAGAGTTCTTGTTCTGAAGCTCTGCATGAGAGAGAGAGAGAGAGAGAGAGAGAGATGGGCATGCTTTGTCTCATTCTGTGGTTGTGCTCACGCATTTTAGAGCACGTTCGAGAGAAGAATTTGAGTGGGAGAGGAACTGAAAGAAGAAACAATATGTATTTATGTGGCATGAGTTTTTTTACATGCGCGTGGTAAGTAATTAAGAGCGCATTTTGTTACAGCCATGAGGAATGAGAATTGAAGAAGGAACAATGTGGTATGGGCAGTGGGTAAGAACTGATCCAGCCGGGTACGGTAATATATCCGTGGCTATGGAAGAAAATGCAAATAGGCCGGAAAGAGTTGTGGAAAACAGATAATAAAGTAGATATAAATATAGTCAGAAATATATAATTAATGCACCACTATTTGGAGGTTGTCTGCCTTCCAATTCCATGGGTCGTGTGCAATCGCGTAGTGACTGAATAAAAAAGTTGAGGATGGAAGAAGAAAATATTGCAAAGGTGAACAGAAGGGAAAACAAACAGGCAGCAGGAAAAGTAACTATAGAGGCTCAAGCAGGAGGCAGATCAATGACCAAGCAATGAATAAGGTTCATGGGGGCCTGAGAGAAGATGTGAGGTTATTACGTGCAAAATGAAGTAACCGTATAATGAATGTGGAGACTTCCATAAAGGAGTTAAGGTCAACTCATGAGCGTTGAATTGTACAGAAGAATGGATGGACAGGATTAAGCAGGTACTTAATATCTAATGGACATAGTTTTGAAGGTGATGTGGCCCAATCCGAGAAGAGAGAAATAGAAATTAAGGATCTGTAGTGGGTTGCATCTTTTAAATATATGTAGATTCTTTCAAAAATAGATAACAAATACTTTTTTTTGAGGTTAAGATATGTCTTTCATTAATCAACCATGATCATCATTACAATCGCTAGCCAGGATGTCTTGCACTGGTGGTGGCAGCCAATCATCCCACTGCTGCACCAAAGTCCCAGGAGACACCTGCTTTGCACACTCATGCGCCAGCCTATTACAATCTCTACTAGCAAAGACAAACTCAAAATCTTCGAAGAGTTCCTTTAGGTCCCGCATTTTCCTCATGTGCGGTTCCACCATAGACCTCTGATTCCCTTCTTGGCGCCATAGGCATATCAGTTGCTGGCAATCTGTCTCCAGTTCCAGCTTGCATACTCCCTTCCTATGAGCCAACTACATGCCTTCAATACATGCCATTGCCTCCGTTGTTAGCGCATCCAGACAGTATGGGAGCCAGCGGGCAATACCCCCCCCCCCCAGCTATTTCCATGGTGGTCACGTAATATTGCTCCTATGGCCCCCGATCCTTCTCCTTCATGGAACGTTGCATCAGTATTGCATTTGGTCCACCCCTCGCTCGGTCTCCGCCAAAGGGGCCGAGATGTAGCCTGTGGTGCCTCTCTGCTCGGATGCTTTATCTGCCACAAGTCATGCACCGTGTCGATTGCCTAGGTCACCGATATTTTGAGTGGAACCGGTGGGGCTCCATGTCTCCTGTCATTCCTAGCCATCCACAGCGCCCACATCCCACACAGAATCACTCCCGCATTTTTCCTAGGACAGAAGTCTGACTCCAAGAGATCAGTCGCCCATGTCCTTGGATGCTCCTGTGAGATCCTGTACAACCTCCCAAAATCTTCTTGCCATTGTACATTCCACCAACACATGCATGATAGACTCCTCATCTACCCCACACAATTCGCAGTTTGCAAGTGGCTCTATATGTCTCCGGTTCAGAATCTGGCGAGCCGGAAGAAACTCGTGGATCACCCGCCACCAGAAAACCCGGACCTTGGGCAGAACCTCTACCTTCCAGATTTTCTTCCAGTCTTCTCAGCTTGAGCTTGAGCCTTGGTCCTGTTCCAAGTATTGTTGCCTTCTTGAGTACAAGAGCCTATATGCCGAATGCACGGTGAAACACCCGTGTCTCTCCTGGTCCCAAGCCAAGAAGTCACTGCCACTCATGGGCACCGGCGTCCGAAGTACGGACTCCGCATCCATAGCTACAAACCTCTCCCGGATTAGTTCCTCATTCCATTGTCCACTTGGTGTAACTAAGTCACTCACCTTATCAAGCTCGTGTTCCTCCTGATGGGTGAAAGGCTTCCCCGCAAAATAGTTTGGAATCCACTTGTGTCCCCAAATTTTGGTTGAAGTCCCATCCCCCATCCTTCTGACAAGACCTTCTTTCAGTGCCTCCCTTCCTGCCATTATCGCTCTCCAGGTTTGGTAAGCATGCCTCTTCCTGGTAGCCGACATAAAATCCCCATCATGGTAATATCTGCCCTTCAGCACCCTTGCACACAACGACTCCTCCCTTGTAATTAGCCTCCATCCCTGCTTGCCTAGCATGGCCAAATTGGACATATGGAGGTCTCTGAATCCCATCCCGCCTTGTGCCTTCGGCTTGGTTACCTGATCCCAGCTTTGCCAAGGGATCCTCCTACTATCCGCTGCACCTCCCCACCAATAATTGGCAATGACCGACCTCATCTTTTTGCAAGTAGACTTAGGGATCAAGAAGCAACTCATCGGATACGTAGGCACAACTTGAGCAACTGACTTGATTAAAACCTCTCTTCCTGCACAGCTGGCCTGGCGTCCACTCCAACCCCCAACTAAACCTTTAAGTCTCCCAGGCATATACTCGAAAGCTTCTTTTGTTGATCTTCCAATTGCGGTTGGCAGACCTAGATACCTCTCCGTCAGCGCTTCCTGCTCAATATGCAGGGCTTCCCTTGCCATCTGCTTTTCCTCCTCCCCACAGTTCGTGCTAAAGAAAACGGCAGATTTGTCACGATTAACCATTTGTCTCGATCCTATAGCATACCTGTCCAAGATCTCCTATAGCCTGACAGCCCCTCTTTGCGATGCTTCTGTAAAAACAATGCAGTCATCCGCAAAAAGAAGGTGTGAAATCCATGACGCATGGACCCCTACTCGAATCCCCCTGGAAATATGTGCTGGTTCTACTGCCTTCAGAAGACATGATAAACCCTCTGCACATAACAAGAATAAGTATGGTGATATGGGATCACCTTGCCTGATTCCTCTTGTTGGTTTGAAAGTCTCTGTGAGATTACCATTTACTCGGACTGAGAAGGAGACTGAGGTCAAACATCGCATAATAGCATTAACAAAGCCTTCTATAAAACCCAGCTTCAGCAGTATGCCCCTCAAGTACTCCCACTCCACCCTGTCATAAGCTTTAGCCATATCCAGTTTAATAGCACACGCCTTGCTTCCCTTTCTTCCTCTTCAGCTAGTGAGTGCACTCATAGGCCACAAGCACATTATCGGTGATCAATCGACCTGGAACAAAGGCACTTTGTTCTTCTGAAATAATCTCGTCCAGAAATACCTTCATCCTATTGGCAAGCACTTTAGAGCAAAGGTTGTAGATGACATTACGCAATGAGATGGGTCTGAAGTCCTTTATATGTTGTGGATTATGGACCTTCAGAATTAGGACAATAGTCGTGTGGTTTAGATCCTCTGTCAAGCTCCCACCACTCAAAAAATGTAGCACCGCCCGAGTCACGCTGTCACCAATTACTGACCAGTGGTATTGATAAAATCCAGCTATGAATCCATCCGATCCGGGGGACTTGTTCGGCCGCATCATGAACAGAGCTCTCTGCACCTCATCAGCAGTGAAAGGCCTACCCAGTCCCTCGTTCATTTGGGCGGTCACCCGCGTCGGTACACACTGCAATACTGCCTATGGCTCAGAGTTCCATTGTGCTGAAAATAGGTCCTTGTAGAAACCCACCACCACTTCCTCTATCCCTTCACGGTGTGTGACGTGCGATCCATCTGCAGCTATCAAGGCTGTGATCTTATTGCACTTTGCTCTTTCCCGTGAAATTGCTTGGAAGAAATCCATGTTTCTATCTCCATCTTTGAGCCACGTTACTCGCGATCACTGCTTCTCCATGATCTCTTCTCTCGTCAAGAGTTCAGACATCCTCGACATCAGAGACCATTCTCTTCTGAAGGGGCCTGAGCCAATCGATTGGCTTCGCTCCTCCTCTAGTTGTTTGCGCAAGTTCTCCAGTTCTCTCTTCACCCTTCCGAAGACTGAGTACTCCCAGCTTCGGAGATTTTCCTGGAGCTCCTGCAAAGATTGTTGAAGCTGAGTCAGGTTGAACACCTGATCATTCCTTTCCCACGACTGCTCAACAAAATCCTTGTAGGATGGATCCCTTTGCCACGTATTCTCATACTTAAAGGACCTCCTTGGAGGTCGCTCCCCTAATCTAGCCGCAACCTCCTTCTCCTTACAGTCAATCACTAGGCAGCATTGGTCAGTTTCCGCAGTCTACACGTGCCAAACCTTGATGTCATGGAACATGTCCACCAGAGAAGAAGTCGCCAGAGCTCGGTCCAGCCGAACCTTGACATTTGCATTTCCTTGCTATTTGTTGTCCCACGTGTAAGGTAGACCCAAAAAACCCAAATCGTTCAAGCCGCAGGTAGCCACCGCATCCCGGAAACCATCCATTTGGCTCTCGGATTGCTGTACTCCCCCAAACTGCTCATGCGCCTCTAGCGCTTCATTGCAATCCCCGACATAGAGCCATGGCCGGGAACTATGAGTATTGAGGGTACGTAGGCAATCCCAACTTCTATATCTCAGTTCCCTCCTTGGTTTGCCATAGAATCCAGTGAACCGCAAGATTTCCTCCTCGCTTACTGGATCAATGATCATCACATCGATGTGCAGCTTATCAAATGATTGCAGCTTCACATTGATGTCCCTACCACAGAGCAAGGCCAAGCCTCCTCCACGTCCACAGCTTCGGACCCCATAACCATTCGGGAAGCCAAGTGAATGTTTCAGCCCATCCACGGAATTATCAAACAGACGTGTCTCCGAGAGAAACACAATAGCGGGGCAATGTAGCTGTACCAAGCTACGCACTTCACGAACTGCCTCGGGCTGCCCCAGGCCCCGGCAGTTCAAGCATAGTATTTTCATGGTGCCCGGCAGGGGCTGCCTCCCACAATCACCGCCGATCGTGCGTGGTGTTGTCCATTTGCCATCCGCTGCTTCTTAATTGACTCATCAGAGTCACCTGCCAGCTATGTCACTCGAGAACTCACCATTCCAATAGGAACAATGGCCGATGAGTCTGATGCCGGGTAATTTAGATCTAGGGTCTGGGTTGTTGGGTCCCATCACCTTTAGATTTCCTCTTCCGAGCCATCAACTGGCCATCAGTTTTCTCGTGGAATAATTTCTTGGGGGGCATAGAACCCATCTTTTCCTTGGACTTGGCATCGGCTCCCCTTTGTTTCCTGAGTGGAGACGTCACTTCCTCCCCCTCATTCTCTTCTACTCTCTCCTTTCTTTGCACTCTGGGCTCCCCATCAACATCCCTCGACGGCATGAGACCACCCTCCTTTCCACCTGCCGAGTTCCTAGTGTTGCGGGAACCTGCGGATGCCCCGCTCCCATAAGATTCAGCCGCGGCCTCCCCAAAACTCTGTATCCTCCTCCTCCTCTCCTCTGGGGCCCTTAGTGGCAAGTCATAAGGCAACTTTCCCTGAAGGTCACGAGGCACCGGAGAGGCACAGTCATTCTTTGAGTGGCCGATGATCCCACATGCAAAACAGTAAAACGGTAACTTCTCATACTGAGCCTCAAACCATCTAGGCTCTTCATTCCAGCTCATTCGTAGCATCACCCCCCTTTTTGATTGGCTTTTCAACCTCAATAGCGATCTAGCTCGGAGATAAGGGCCACTTGCTTTCCCATCCCCGTCAGCATCCACCTTCACTACTTCTCCCAGCAGCCCCATAGCTTTTGCCCCTTTTTGATCGTTCATCCATCCCAATGGAAGATTTGCAAGTCTCGCCCAAATTTCCATCTTCTCGAATCTGATATCTGCAGCACTTAGGCGTTGGTCATAAAACTTTAGAAGCACTGCATACCTCCCAACTAGCCATTGTGTTCCAGACAGCACCCTATCCAGATCAACCTTACTTCCAAACTCCGCCACAAACTGGTTGTTGTGTTTTTCCCTATTGACCGGATCTTCAGCCCAAACGGGTTGCCCGATGCCGGGCGCATCGCCGATCTGATAGTATTGGCATGCAGAGGTACCGGTGATAGGACCTTCCCCACCAATGCCCACTCAACCACTCCAATTCCTGAATCCTCTTCCTCATCGCTAAAATCCACCACTGCCTCCTCCTCCGCCGTGAGGTGTAGATTGTGTAGTAGATCAGCTACACTAGGGGTCGGGTTGTCTCCTTCTGCCATGGAAGGGTTACCCTTATCACTCACACGTCCACCTCCGATCGTCGCCATGAGGTTGGGATCGAAGAGGAAAAACCAAAGAGTGCCACGGATCAACTGTTGATAACACGCATAAATGTGATCCCTTGTATCTAGAACCTAAGCGGCGCTAGCCCCCCGGGAATTAGGGTTGAAGTTGGTGGTCGACGGCGCCGGGGCGGCTAATCGGCAATATGCGGTGGCCGCAGGCAAACTCAGGCGTTGCCAGCGGGGCGAGGACGCCGTGGCCGGAATGGCAGACGGCGGGGCAGTCTAGTACTCGCTGGCGAGGCAAGACCAGATCGGGATCACCAGCGCCGCCAGGATCGCCTCCGTGAGGGTTTCCGGAAAAAATGGCATCATCGTTTGGGCCTGCGCGTGCGTTGTGTTCCAACCGCATCACCTTCCTAGATAACAAATACTTAAGAGACACATGTATATACTTGTAGAAATGAGAATATATTTTGATATTTCAGTCACTGCATCGATAAATGTATGAAGTCCTTCGTTATTACAAGAACCACATTCGAGCACCCACACACATGTGAGGCATAAATGAAGCAAACTACAAGTTCAGCACCAAACTAAAGATAAAGTATATTATTACTAAACCAGCCATATATATAAATGTCAAAATTCATTGTTTCATTCTCCTGTAGTTCATACAGGATGTGCATACATTTGCTGAGGTAAGTCCATGAGCGTTTGTAGGAGTCTACATCTGCATCGTGTTTTTGAAAGGAAAAAAAAATATTAATCTAGTGTCCACATTACTGCTATTTATATTTTCAATGTTAGGCAACACCTTTGTCAACATAAACTACAAGTCGCATGTGCCGATTTCATGAATCTTAATATCAAAATTTTATAGGCTTATGGGAATAAGATGCACATGCCTGATTCAAATGCATACGTGAGTGTTTATATGTGTCTACAGGACACCGTGTTCGTGTTTTTTTATCCACAGTATACCGCTTAGTGTTCTATAGACAAAATCTTTTAAAACTAACATCCTGAAGACAAATTTCCTTATATCTATTATGTGCTTTAAAGAAAAAAATGTAATATATGATTGGTTGGATCGTTCGCAAGATACTGGTTTGTTCCTGCTTTGTTTTTGCAGGGCCCTTTGACATATTATTGGTTCCGGGCGGTTTCAAACCATGGATATTTACCGCTATACACAATCTACTGTCCTACAACAAACACTAGATTGTGTCCATCAAAACGTACCTATATGATTTCATAGTTTTTATAACTGAAATTGTCTTCAAGGATGTTTTAAAGTTAAAGCCATGATTGTGAAGTGTATCACACCTAAAAAAAAGAGAAAACCGTTATGCACAGTACGGCAGTGGTTGCCGTGAGAGTGTGCCTAAACTGAAGTAATGCAGAGGATTTGGTTGGTCAGTGTTGATTATTGTTGATGTAATCTATCTCAGTAGGTAGTCATGGTCTATGCCAATTCATGTCAATGTCACCCTAATTTTCTATAAACCTTCCAAAGTTGCAGTTTCAGAGTTTTTTCTTTCCTGTGCACCATGATCTGCTAGTGTTCTCTGTCTTTCTTTTCATCCTATCTGGTAGTGTTTTTGCGCAAAGTGAGTGACGAAAAGATTTTTGGTGTCATCAGATCAGCGCACAAGAAAAGGCACCCTGACAGACGTGACTTCCTAGTTGAACATTGAAGAATTTTCAGCAGGAGCAAGAAAAGGGTCTCCGCGGATGCAAGTAGCTGTCGTTTGGTCTCTCGACGGTGAAATGAAATGGAACCGTTTTTTAAGTGAAGATAAAATGGAGATGTTGGTTTGATTAAAGGCAAGGTGATTGATCCTCGTGACCAGGATATGTATGAAGGTTTCACGCACGCATTAGCTACAAATCAGAGTAGCGAGGTCAAGACGTACAGATGCTCCTTTTGGCAATTTGTTCTTTTGATGGTAGGCGCACCCGACAGTGAGGTGTATATAATGACATTATGTAAAGATCAAGGACACTGAGAAAGAAGGGAGGTGAATCGGTGACATAGTGAATCATCAAATCCAAATTTTGCTGTCATACTTTCTGGCCACCTCTAACGGACAAGCCTACGCAAAACTAGTGATGACTCAACACCCTATGCATACTATTGTTTGGCAAAATGTAGGGATGCGTTCATAATAACTATGCAAGCCACAAGTCAACATATTATAATACTTGCACATAAATACGAAAACAAAAAGGAGAAGAGCCAATAAAGGCTTATGAATTTGTTTGAGACATTAAAAGTAGAGGGGTTTTACTGTAGACCCAAATAAATGCATGCCATCCATTTTCTCCATCTGAGGGTTCAGATTGCTAACATGATACCTCTTTGATCCACTAGTATCATAAGTATTATTTAAAGGTATCATGAATATCATCTGGGTAAAATCTATTTAATAATAAAAGGAGATGAACTTTTCACCCTTGGTGTCTAGAAAAAAAAAGAGAAATAGGCTAGAAATTCTGAGAAAAAAAACAAAACATCTGACCCTTGATTTTGTGTTATGTTATTTTACCGGGACATCAAGAACCCACATGACAATCTCATGGTTTTTATTCTCACGTTACCTCTGCCAGACCCAAAGAGATCTGAACTTGATCAGGTGATGTTTCCATTAATCTGATAATTCCATATGTGTATCAATCGGCCTCCACGGTATCCCTCACGTAACCCTACATACGTATATCAATTTCCTAGGTTCTGATTTAGGTAATCACGAATAAATTCCTGCTGGGAGCTCGCCATCGTCATCCGCTGGTCCTAGGTCATCCGATCTCATCAGACCTCTAACTGTTCATCAGCTGAAATCCACCGTCTTCTGGCCGGCGAAGGGTCGCTGCCAACACCACCCTCTTCTGAACCCTGCTATCAGATCTCAATGAATCTCATCCAGGAGAAAGGGGCAGTTTCGTGCATGCCTGGCCTTGAAAAGAAGTAGTTAGGCCACACGGGATGAATAGCCATGGCTGGTGGCAATGGCGGTGCAGCCATGTACTCTAGGTGCGTACGCTCTCTACTCTCATCTTTCTTCTCCATGTCGCAAGAAAAAACTATCACTGCTATGCTTTGATCAGAGACTACAACGGCGGAGAGCCATGCACTCACCAAGGAGATGCTCTAGCCTCTAGCTTTCCTGCTGTATTCATGACGTATTTCTGCTGACGTCTGCTCAGGTCGATGATATGGGCATTCACGCAAGGTATTGGCATCCAACCACTAAGCTTACAAAGATGTCTCAGAAAAACATGTGTCGTGCCAACTGCCAAGTTCTCTTAGAAAACATGTAGTGCCCCCCCGCAAAAAAAAACATGTCGTGGTAAACCTCTCAGTGCTACAACACCCATGGATCATGTCCATCCCGGAGACGGCTTTGGTGTCATTTACGCTTTATTACTATTTTCAGGTACACAACACTGCATGCCGCTGCCATATTTCTTATAATATCTGATTATAGTGATCTCTGGATTGAATACATGGCCAGAGCAATTGTCATTCAATCATATGAAAATGATATCTTCAGATTCAAATATATTGCCACCACAATAATCTAGAATTAACTCAAATTAGGCAGGAGAAACATTAAAAAAATTACAAGAAAGATTACCACACATAAATCAGATAATATTTTTTTTTGAATCTCTGTTCGGATTATCAAAATAAGAAATTAACTTTCAGGCATGCTACTGTCTCAACTATGTTAGAAAGAGAGGTTTCATGTGTAATCTTGGATTCAATTATTCAAAGTTTCTTTGTTTTGAATGTGCAATGCAGAACTGTAAACTAAAAGAACATTACTAGAGAATGAGGATACCAAGAAATATATGCAAATGTACAGATTGCCTTCTTTATGTTAACACCCTTTGTTCTATGCCAATTAAACGTTCAACAACATTACAAACTCTATATTTTTTAGAAAAGTCAGTATATATGTTTTATTTAACTGTTGTTGAAACATATTATCTACTAAGCCTTGGAAGAATGTTTCAAGATTAGGTGATTTGGATATCACCTCTTAGGTGATAGAGAAGAGACGTGTGTAAACATTTATATTAAAACATGATAGAATATAATTTTGTAATTAGTAAAAAGATAGAACGGCATAGTCATGCAAGGACGATTGATATATACTGATATAATGTATTTGAGATATACTAAAAGGCTTCGAATTATGCATATATTGTAGTCTGCTCTATATAATAGATAGGCTAAGTCACCTGGATGGATGGGGGATCTATTTAATAATATTTTTAGCGGGCAGACATATTTTCATACTTTTAGGCAGCAATGATTGATTTACCCAAAATGCAACTATACGTACATTCTATATCCATTTTGATACAACATCTGAATCAAACTCTAATGTTTAACCTTTATTAGTAGGATAGCCATGCATTTGTGGAGGTTTTGTGAAACCATATTGGTCTTTTTATTTTATATAATAATTTTTTATCCCTATTTCTGAATAAGCCAACAGCAGACTAGCAACACTTATTAATAAATACTCTTCTGTTTAATTTAAATGGCAAAGTAGCTATAGCATTTGAGACATTAAATAGCCTCCTTTTAAACTTTATATACAACTTTTATCCTTATTTTAATATATTATTAATTAATACTACACTACAAAAGAAGTGATTCTACCATATTGTATTGATCCTTTGTGGTTTTTTTAGATAATAGAATAGAAGGCTCCCGCCTTTTGCTGATCTTTAGTGTCTAGCCGGCGCTACTGCGCGGGTCATGCAATCTAGTTGAAAAAAAAACAATTGAACATTTAATATGCTCAAAATGTTAGCTATTTCATTATTTGATTATAATGCTTCAGATTTCTCTCCAATCACGTTTCTTATGGTTTGCACCCCCACTAGCAGATCGATGAACTTGTCAATTCGTCTAGACAGGTGCTTCCGGTGGTCCGTGGTCCGTGGAGGTCGTGCAATGGCAACTAGCCGGCGAACAGTTGCATCCTACCCCGACTGCAGACAGAACACGCTGGAACAGCAGTCGTGTGTCCACAACAATCCGGCGACTGCCGCTTAAACGGATGATGAAGAACAATGGAAGGGTGTCGTTAAGGATGTTCAGCTTTAGGTGTTGTGCCAATGTGTTGCAGTCCTCATCGATCACACCGACAACGGCTAACGCCTGAATCGGTGATCATTCGAATTTGTTCTCGTAATTAGTGCAATTATAATCTATCTTGCACCTTCCTTAAATGAATGTTTAGATTTAACCCATGATATTTCAATTTTATATGTATCATAGTCTACTATAAAGATGTTCTAAAAGTATGACGCTTTGCTCTAGTCCTCATTAGATTACTATCGTCACAATTGTGATTCCTCGCGCCCCTCATTAGCGATAGCCTCCTCCATGAGCACGCTTTACTCTCCAAGTGAAGTGATGATTGCGTCATCACTATGTCTCTTCATGTAAATGCTCTCTTCTAAGGATATGCTCCATTCTCTAAGTGGACACACGGGTGCTTACTATGATGCCCTTTGGACAAAGGGTTCTAAACCGTGTACAAACTTGTGTAGGCCTCCACAACATTTGTGAAAAGCTCAACATCAGTGACTAACCAGTCTAGGCCTTGACATAGATCAAGAGAACAACATAAGATCACCATCTATGATCACACTAGCTTAGAGGTGAGTGGATGATTAAGCTACTTTCTCAAGCACTAGAAGATTCTCAAAATCTTACATGAGTGCTTCCCTCTTCAATCTACTCTTGGCTCTTTATGATTTTCCTCAACTCTGAAAATGATCAAGGAAGCTTCCTACAAAAATGATCCATGACTATATACAGGTCATCAAAACTACTCGTTATAAAAAAGCAGAGTAGAAATGTATTGATTATACAAAGTCTGGGCTCCACATCCTCTACTCATTCCAGA
The DNA here is from genome assembly GCA_030378355.1 of Eleusine indica. Classification (NCBI taxonomy): domain Eukaryota; kingdom Viridiplantae; phylum Streptophyta; class Magnoliopsida; order Poales; family Poaceae; genus Eleusine; species Eleusine indica. The sequence goes on from CM059500.1 coordinate 38,143,111, forward strand.
GAGTATCTCTCTATGGATTATGCTTCCATTTGGTGTTCATATTGTTCGGTCTCTATAGTCTTCTTTCCCATTTAGACATCATTTTCTGATGACCGTACAATAGCATTGTACATATTGCCTGGTCTCCCGAACTTCATCTCCAGAGAGTTTCTAAAACTCTTTGGACATTTCTCTCTTATGACCAGTATAACTCCAACTCTAGCGAGTTTCCATCCTCTCTGGATAACTTCTTCTGATGCCCTTATAATACCACCATATTGTTTGGCATGTACAACTCAATCACAATTGAAGCTATCTAGAGAGGAAGGAAACTCATTCTTAGTCCAGTATTTACTATAGACTAAAAGTGTTGACAACTAGTTAAGTAATCATAATACATTTGGGCCTAGTTTGTCCTTAGTCTTATCCACCTCATTACCAAGATTTCCACCAAGATCCTCAAGCATGTGCTTGGATTCATCATTGTCATCAAAGGCAACCAATCATCGAGATCATTTGTAAAATAGAGATAGTTAATTCCTGCAATCACATTACTCTTTATTTCATAGTTGTCATATAATCACCAAAGTATCCAGGGTTTCCATACTTCAATTGTCATGAAACTTACAGTTTATATATCTTAAGGTCAACCGATCCTTAATCTCTCATAGGCGTTCATGGGTGTAGGATGTTTAGATCTTTAGGTGTACCTGAGCATTATAACCCAGTGTAACATATGATTGGCCGAAATCATGAGCTAGTCAAGATGCTGGTCCGTTTGATGCTCGTCTTCTTAATTTAGTCCCTTGACACGTTATTTCGGTCTCGGGCGGTTCCAGCCCAGGCCCACGTCCGAAAATGGCAGACCAAGCACTTTAGATGGCACACAGATAAAGATGCTGCCATGCACTGTTATCCGCACTAACATATGGGACAGATTGATGCTTGCACCATTGTGGTTGAAACCAGTACGTACTTGATGAAGATTGTATATCAAACAATATCTGGTGAGATACATATTTCCTGGTGCTGACGAGCCCAAGAATCATATCGTGGTTACAGACAGGACATCCATCGGCTTCGGAATTCAGACCCTGCCCGGCCGCATCCCCTTTTCCGCAGTCATCGCACGAGCGCTTTGGGGTCCTACTACGGTATCACACATCCTTTCTGCTAGCTAGCTCCTGACGGCCGCCGGCTCTCCCACGTCGTGTGCATGCGTCAGATCAGACTTTGGCAGCCGCGTCATCACGCGCCCCGCCGGCGCTGGTGAGCTTCTCCTCCTGCTGCCTTGCCTCCGGCGCCATCGTCTTCTCGACGTCGTCGTCTAATTCGGTGCTGCTCGGCGTGTCGTGATCGGCCACCTGCTCCTCCTCCCGGGTCTTGCCCCACAGCACGTTGTACAGTCCGGCGACGAGCAGCACGCTACCGATAATGCTGCACTCACAGACGCGGAGAGAGAGAGAGGGTGAGATCAACGCAATGGGTTCAGCACTGGACTAAGCAGCACTGCAGCAGGGCCCGATCTGCCCCGGTGATGACACGGCACGGCCGTGCACAAGTCAAAAGGAGGTGCGGTGCGGGACAAGATGTTGATGATGGGGTTCTCAATGCAATTTCTGGCGGCCGGTGCACGTAAGCGGCTCGTGGTGCGACGTGACGTGGGGCGTTACCTTCCGAGGCTGACGTCCTCGCCCAGCGCGAACGAGGCGATGGCCATGGTGAACACCAGGCTCAGCGGCATCGACATGGACAGGAACACGGGGCCTTTCTTCTCGATCACCCAGATCTGAAGGTAGTACGAGATCGCAGACACCACGATGCCCTGCAAATTTGAAGACATAATAAATAGTAGCACGAGCGTACGGCGGCGTCAGAAATGACGACAGTCCCTGATTAAATGTTTTAGTCGTCGGATGCTTACAGTGAAGAGCACCGAGGCGAGGCTGACGCCGCCGGCGAGCTTCCACCGCGAGAAATCCCGCTCCAGGACCAGCGCGATGACGAACGACTGCACGCTCGCGAACACGCACTGCAGCGTCGTGTTCAGGAGCTTGGAAGGGTACTCCAGCAGCAACGGCCCCTGACGCCCAACACAATACCGCAACACCATCATTACCACCGCAGACAAATAAAAAATCAGGCACTGGAACACACTGAAGAAGAGGGGGAAAAAAAAAGCAGAATTTTGATTTTCAGTTACCTGTTGCACCGTCCACAGGGACCATATCACAACCGACGTGGTCATCAGGAAGATCCCCAGCGCCCAGTTCTTACTGGAATGCGCGGCGGCGCTGGCGTGGTGGCTGCTGAGGAGCTGGTGGTGGTTCAGGGACTTGAGCTCCGGGCCCTGGTACAGCGCCAGGACGATGACGCCGCCGATGCAGAGGAGTATCCCTGACGCTTTGGCCATGCCATGGCTGCTCCTCAGGTTCAGGGTCTCCATTCTGTCAGGCAAATTAAAGGAGGAATTACTAGTGTTCAGTGCAGTGGCGTGCGCTTGGTTCAGAAATCCGAACGTTATTAATCGAGTTCTCAGTTCTGATTTACTTGTCCCACTGACCTGAACATGACGGCCAAGATGAAGGCCACCACCGGTACGATGTTGAAGATGGCCGAGGAAGATGTTGCCGAAGCGTAGTTGAGGCCAATGCTGTACAGGTTTATCGTTCCAGCCATCCTGAGAAACAGAACATAAAACGGCGCCAGATTTTCAGTGATACCATCAGAATGTTTCCAGCTAATATGCTCAAGAAGAACAGCACATTCTTTTATTCGGCATGCTTAAACACAAACGACATACCCGTAGAAGGCATGAACGAATATCTTGAGAGTAAGCTTGAAATTTAGGGGTGGCACCGGCCCCTTTCTGCAAACATTAGAACACCAGATGAACAACTGTGTATTCGTCATGAAAGCTTGCAGAAGGCATGCACACATGACTGAAGAATGAGGATTACCATTGAATGAATGGCTACCTGATCTCAAGAAAGTATGCGAAGGGCAACAAGAAGACGGCGGCGACGGCGTGCCTGTAGAAGACGAAGACGGTGGTGCTGGTGCCCTCGTTGAAGGCCGCCTTGGTGAGTATGTGCATGCCGGCGTAGATCAGCCGGATGAGCACAACGGTGGAGTAAACCTTGGCGTTGCCCATGGCGGCTGCTGGATCGACGATGGTGTAGTATCTGCACTGTTATTGTGCCTGGCCAATTGCTCCCGTCCATATATATACGCGACGGCAGGCCACCAGCAATAGTTTGTGTGAACTGCCAAGACTGAACTTAAAGCGACATGAAAAAAGAAGCTGAAAGTTCTCTGCATGTTCTTGCATGCTGGCCACAGTGGATAACAACAATTTTCAGGTAGTTATAGAGATTATGTGCAATGCTTTTTTGTTTTAAAAAAGAAAAATAAAGAAGATCAAGTGTTTTTTTGTGCAAGGTTCTGGTTAACATGACAAGAGATGGGCTTTTTGGACGACAAAGAATAATTCTTAAGCAAGGGGAAAGGCTACATGTTAATTGGCGCAGTGGTCACAGATTAACGAAAAGATGGTTCAGTGCGCTGGCCACAGACGAACAAACTGACACTTGAATAAGCAGCACGGCTAATTGTTGGACAAAAGCCTGAATAAGTTGAGCTTGTTTATGGAAAAGCAGTTCATGGGAGAAGCTTCCCTGATCTCTTGATGATGATATATTTTTCCCTATGAACCATCACGTGGCGCTGTTAGGAAAATTTTTAGGTTTCGCGATGACCTAAGTTGGAGCTATGTCCTATCTTAACGACCACTTTTGAATGAGGGGGAATGGATAAACATTCACCAACTTACTACTGTCTTAAACGTATATAAAAACTCATCTTCATATAGTAGCGCAATGACGTAGAGTTCTGCAAAATTGAGACTAATGAAGATTCCAGTGTCAGGTCATATATGGACCATGTTACGGTCTTCTGCAAAATGATCGCCTGCCGTTTGGATGGCATAAGTGTAATGGAAGTGCTCAAGCTAAATGCAATCATTTGTCGATAAAAAAATGACAACAGTAGCTGTGCTATACAGGATCATGTGGGTATGTCCATTTCAAACAGATCAGCAGCTTTCGGACTCTGACGCAGAAGGATCCTATTCACAGATTCAATGCTTCTTTTTTCTGAAACTGATTCAATGCTACTTCTGCTTTGTGAACTTCTCTTTCTCTTTATAGAAAGATGCACGACCACCTGGCACCTTTGGCGCCATATGGCCAAAGTTCAACGTGCTTTTGTTCTATACACACTAGCATCGCATCTTCCTGGCCACCATGGGCTAAACGCTGAAATATTTCCCTGATGAATCGTGATAGCATTAGGAGTTGACAAAGAAGAGAACATTGGAATCTATGACGTGAGCATTGTACGTAGGCAGTAACGTAATAAATGGCACTTTACAAAGTTAAATACTCTAGATGAGGCCTCCTCTTAATTTAATGAGAAGAAGGATTATATATATATATAATATATATATATATATATATATATATATATATTACGCCGCAATACACTCAAGTCTTTCGCACCAAATCAGAGCAAATAGTGACCGTACGAGAAGAACTTTTTAAAAAGGAGATGATAATGCGACAGCATCTTTTTTTTTCCCTATTGCAAGCTCAATAGTATCTCATGCATGACGATTTAGGATGCTCAATTTCTTCTTTTCTATAATGTGGAGTACGTGCTAACAGATCTAATCTAGCTAAATCGAGTTAAATTAGACCTGGATCTATTGAGATTTTAAAATCTGTAGAACCCTAAATTTTAAAAATATCATAATCTGATTGCACCCATCTTAAGCTAGATTTTATATGCCAAAAGACTCATTGTCCTTCAGATTTTAAGAATCTGATTGATATCCAAACACTACCACCAAGATTTTATTTAGAATCCAGATTTTAAAATCTTAAAATAAAAATAAAATTTTAAGAATCTGAGCTGGATCCAAACAGGACCTTAGAACAACGTGTTACTGCTGTATTTGCCACCGAGAAAAAAAAATTATCATTGGAAACATGATCTAATGCTTCTGATACATGTCCACATCCTTCTTCTTGCCTCGTACGCCTGTTTCTATTACTGCAGTTCTCATGCGGCTCATACTCATACACTCCTTTACCGCTGCTATATGAACAGAATAATTGGTAGGCGGTGTCTCGTAAATAATGATATGACAACAATGATTTTTTTCATAATTTTAGATTAATCGATTCAGTCTCTCATAAATGCTCATAATCAGGCTTATGATGTTATATATGAGTGTTTGTACTTTACAAAAAATTCGTCGTTATACATATGGAAGTTTCTAAGTCAACCCAAGTCTCTCCCAATAAAGCATGCTATAATGCAACGTACAATTAAAAGAGAAACGAGAAAGATGAGAGCTTTGGAAAAGATAAAAGTGGGGAGACAATGTTGTACCATCTAACAAAAATAGATTCACACCATTAGTAAGTCATACGAATTCATACTGCTTAGAAATATTGGTTGTGCCTTCAACATCCATCATCGCCTCCTACATCGACTCTGCCCCGTCTCAACCTTGAACCATAAGTAAATGAGATTTGTTCTGGTGTTTGGGCGGGTACCTCAGGTACCTCCCCCATCAATTAATCACAACCATTGATTTTAAATTGTTAAAAACGTTTTTAATTAATTACTATTCGATGTATTTTGGTATTTACAATTGAGATTTGATACAATGTTTGGGCGGTACCTGAGGTTCCGCCCTCTCAATTAATCTCAGCCATTGAAACTTAAACTGCTTATTATTATTTTAATTAATTACTATCAGCGTATTTTAGTAATTACCCTTCATTAATCAGGCGTATACCTACGATGATCAACCACTCTGTTCATCGTTTCTCTGCCCGTCCTTGCCGCTGATGAGAACAAGGCCATTGGGGGATAGCACCGATCCGAGCGGCCGGAGATTTGCATCGCTCCATGTATGCAGCGTCCAGTGCGTCCTATAGGGCCTCGATGGAGTTCGGCTCGAGGTGGATGTAAGTGTGAACAGTGAATCATGGACCACGGAAGCCATAGTAGGGTGCCAGACAAAGAAGCGGAGCAGCACTTGGGTGGTGTGGGGGCGGGTCTTCTATGCGGCATGCAAGACGAAGCTCGAGGCTGGCGGACGGCAGGAGCTCCGCTCCGCCTGCTCAGGCCCTTCGTCCTCGTGTACGTCACTTCCGCAGCCTGATGACGAAGCAGCAAGGTGGATTCCGCGGAGATCCGCCACCGCCACATCAAATCTTTTGCCGTTTCAGGCTGTCTCGCCGCCGCAAGGACAAGCAGTGGAAGTCGAAGGGCTCGCTGGCGCATGGACAGGCAACGGGGAAGTCGGAGGGTCTCGCCGGCATGTGGATAGGCGAGCGCGTGGACAGGTGACGGAGGGGCTCGCCGGCGCGTGGAGAAAGTCGCAGGAGACCGAATTGCTGTGTAATACAATACGTAATATGTATAACAATATAAAGTTACTACATTACCCTCTATAATTAAAATAAAAATAACATAATTAGTACTGGTCCCATATTTTTTGGGTACTGGTCCACAACTTAAAGTATCTTTTAACAGGTACCTCCCTATTGTTTAACCCTTAGATCTGACTAAATGAATGGTTAATATTAATTGCAAACACCATAACAAATCTCTAAGTAATGTAATAAAATAGAACCATGTTACCTATCTTTCCCTCAACAAGCAAGGTAAGAGATTGAGTCAATCACTGATCCAGCCTGGGAATTTTAAGTTACTTGATTCAGTGATACGAACTTATAGTTGTACAATTCAAACTTATACAAAGTATTTTTAAATTTTCAGAGGATACCCATGGTTTTGTAGAAATACTTTGATATGAGAAACTTCCGGGTGTTTGGGTGCCAAAATAATTGTGGGTTTAAAATAAAAACAGGACTAATACCATGGTATTTTTGTAGTTTAGAAAAATGCACTACAAACATCTTTTTTCTAAAATGGAGAAATGATGACGCGTGGCTCCTTTGGACCTTTTTGTTCCTGTGCGCACATTCTTCTCCTCTCGTCACATTATGTTGTGATTCATATTCTGCCTACTCGTCCAATGATTGAGAGATATATATTTCCCTCACAATCAGGGAGGAGCGCCGGAGGAGGTCACCTTGCGCCGGGGAGGATGGATCAGAGAGAGAGAGAGAGAGAGAGAGATGGTGACGATTGGGAGTGGGAGTCTAAGTTTTAGGTTAGGGTTAGAGTCCAAGATGTATTGAGCTAGTATAAAGAGCCCCGTCACTAGCGTAACTCTTGTTAGTAACAGGTCATTGAAGAGGTCAATATAATCCTTATTTTTAGTGACGGGTCTTTTTTGATCCGAGGAAAAACAGTGACGGGTCAAAAAGAGTCCGTTACTAATCTACTTTAATCTTTTGCTAAAAATTATTTTTATAGTAGTAAATTTAAAAATCAGAGAAAGTAATCTCTATAACTTATTAAGAGGTGAAGTCATCTAGACTAGAATTTTCGTGTTCGAAGAGCCTGTGCAACTCAGTTTTTTCATTGTTTTCAACTCGGTTTCACATGTTCCACTCAGTATTCCGTAATAGACTCTAGAATAAAAGGCACGTTGAAGGTGTCGTGAGGGCTTCAAAGCCGTTTTCCTCATGCGACCAAGATCAACTCGCTGCCAGAATTGAATCTCATCACAACTGGGAAAAACTAGCGTGAGTTGGGATGGTGAGTAAAAAGCAAAGAGACAGACATGGTTTGATGGTTTGCTGTGGAAAACAGAACATCAATTGTGAGCGAGTTCTTGCTGGTGGTGTTTATCCCTTGTTGTAATCGGCTGCTTGCCGCATGGACGAGCTGGTGTGGCGAGGTTTCTAACTGATACTTGTATCCAGGAGAAGCTATCAGAGCAATCGTTGGTATAGGTACATGACTTAACCGTGAAAGGTTCCGTGAGGAAGACGACATTGTTGTCTCAGGTCAGTTGGGCCGTGATGGCCTAAGAAAAAGGAAACGAGCTACAACCTGGTCTGCACTTTCCAATAAAAGCGGGTAAAAAGTGGACTGGGCTTAGTGTAGGTTGAAGCAAAACATATGTGCGTTGCTAACAAGATTAATAAGGTCAATTTTTATAAATCTTTTAATTTATAAATCAGCGATTTTTTTCTAAGCGTCCTACTTTATTTAGAAAATTGATTGACGGACCGTATGCCTAATTTTGGAAAGCAAAAGCCATGCATGTTTACATAACAAAAAATCGGAGGCTACAGATATATTTAGACCAAGCGAAAAATAAGCTTACATTTTTTGGGTTTATGTTAGATTTAAACTTTATATGGAACTAAATTCAAATGATGAAATTGAGACAATGTAGAAAAAAATATACGCAAGTTAAGTGTAGCTTGTATCTTAGGAATTTGTTTAAACTAAAACTTATTTTCAATAGAAAAGGGTTAATTTTGAGTGAATTTATTTTTATTTCCAAATCGAGGGCATGGTAAAGCCTGCAATCTTAATTGATTTATTTGGTTTGTGTTCTCTTCTTTATGAAAAAGAGTGTATAACTTGCTAATATTTATCATTAGCTAAATTAGCACATGTTTTAATGTTTATATGAGTTCTTATAGTTTGTGGTGTTTTATTTTAAGTCCGTAGCAATGTAAAAAATCTATATTATATTATCTAAAGTTTGTTATAAATTTTTTAAATCTGTAGCAATGTACAGATATTTTGCTAGTAAGAAGTATATATTGGCAGTACCCTTATGGTCAAGGACGGATAAAATTTATCCACTATCTAAAAAAAGAAGTATATATAAAAAGTAAATGGTTGGGCCGTCCGGTCCTATTAATCATCACGTTAACATTTTTCTGGCCCGGGCCACAGGCAGAAAGGATAAGGCCTTTTCTAGAATCCATAAAGATTGGGTCGAGCCGATGAGAACAACCTGCCCCGGACACAGCCAGCCCAGCCCTGATATGAAATGAACACGTAGCTCTCCTCGCTCTGAGAGTCAGAGAAACTTGGAATTGGCTTGTGCGGTGTGGTGTGACATGGCCTATATCCAGCACTCACTCACTAGCGGCCAGCATGTCGCACGCGAACGAACCAGGGAAACCAAAGCGACACGCGACGAGCTCCAACGGTGTGCCGAGCGAAGCAGCAACAAACTCGTGCCGACACGGCGGAGACAAAGGGAACCGAAAACAGCCACCAGCGGACGCCTGGTCGGTTTTTGCTTGTTGTACACTGGACAGTGCACGGCGAACGCCCGAGGACAACGCCTGGTCGGCAGGGTTGCAATAACCGATAATAACCCGTCAGTTAACCGGGTTAATCAGAAAACCGATCCCGGTCAGTCACGTTAACCGATCGGTTAATCTCAAAAAATCAGATCTCGTACTATAGTAATTCAGTTAAACGATCGATTTTTTACCAAATCGAACCGGCCGGTCAATCCGGTTATTCCAACCTTGCTCGTTGGGTGGGCAGTGCGGTCTAGTGAGCGCCAGGGTGCATGGCACATAAGCACAAGTTTGTCGAACTGTCGCGAGCATAGATTAAAAAACTATCACAACTGGTTTTTATGGTTTTTGGTGATAATAAATACAGTTTTCGGTCAGTTTTTTTGGTTTATTAACCGGTTTTTAGTGATAGAAAAAACTGATACTTGCGATTGCACGAGCTGCCACTGCCGAACCTTGCGTGCCGAGTCCTGGTTCTATGAGCCTCTTTCGTCCGCATGGTTTTTTTTTTGCAGTTAGGATGAAAACAGTACAAAAACAATTGACAGACGAAGCCCAAATTATTTTCAGTTTAACATTTTTTAAAACAAAATTGATAACGATAATGATACAAATGAATGCGCTGTGGCAATATGAAAAAGTCAGAACTGATATTATTGAGACTGAAATTGGAATGTCGATTAAGAATCAGTATTAATAATTGTAAACATGAACTGATTTTCATGATTACGTTTGTACGGTACAAAAAAACATGACTAAGAAAACTCTCGAGCGAGTGTCATCCGCTCCGCTCCGTCGTCTGAGTGTCATCTGCGCCTCGCGATCCAACATTTCCGAAGCATCCGATTACTAGCTCTCGAGCGAGTGCTGAGCACGTGGAAGCAAGTTGAGCATCGATATATTCTATTTATTTGTCTCCGAAAGTTGATGCGTAGTCGAGGTCGCATCACGAGCTGTGCTGCCGTTCGCACAGACAGCGAAAGCTCACACACAGCAGAGTACGTCCAAAAACGACGTTTACGCTTAGCGGCTTAGGCACTAATTTATCGATGTAGGAGAAGCCGACGGCAATTAGCCTACTAATGGCATCAATAATTTGCATCATATCATCCAGTCATGTAGATGGATCGAACCGTGTGAGAAATCCACTACCACTACTGCGTTCTGCCGTCGCTTTGGCCCGTCACGTTATCATAGCAAACCACCCTGATCTGATGCAATATAATAAGGCGAATAGTGCGTATACAGAAGCCACATCGGTCGGAGCCCATCACATCAAGGAAAGAAAGCGACCGAAACTTGATTTCTTTTTTAATTTATTCGTTCACGTCGACGGACGAGTAAACTATGGGACCAGAGCTTTGTTGTGCCGGCCGGGAAGTATAGGTACAATGGCACAACGTCGTCCTGGCCAATTTGCTCGCCACCCACTTGAGTGAGTAGACGTGCACCACATATGCACCTATGTGTCGTTCCCAGCACCCTGAAACTGGTAGCTAGCTTTCCTTTGCCAGCACAATCTTTCCTGTCACATCGATCGCTTGGCTCGCAGCTGAATCCGTTACACCTTCGCGTCGGCTGCATCGTCACGCGGCACTTGCGGCTGCGGCTCATCCTCCTTGTCGTCCAGCTGCAGCTCCGGCTCCCGTTTCTCTGCCCTGATCTTGTTCATTTCGTTCAGTAGCAGAGTCAGTTCGTATACGATTCGAATAGATCGTCGTCGAGCAAACACACACAAACGTTACAGTCACCGTACCTTCCTAGGCTTACGGCGTCGCCTATGACGAAGGATGATATGGCGATGGTGAAGACGAAGGTCAGCGGCATCGACATGGCCAGGAACACCGGCCCGCGCATTGCGAGATCGTCCAGATTTGCATGTAATACGACAGCGCCGTCACGATCACGCGCTGCATCATCGTGCAGTGCCGTTGGGTTTCGTTTCATCCAGATCAGTAGGAGTTTTTTTTTTTTTGACAAAGGAAGATGAGTAGGTGTTTCTTCAAGCTGGATTACTACGTATGCTGTAGATGATCGCGGCGAGGCCGACGTTCCACCCAAGCCTCCACTTGGAGAAAGTCCCGCTCGGCTACCACGAAGGTCTGCTCCAACGCGCATCAGATCTGCAGCGTCGTGTTCATCAGCTTGGACGTCTCCTCGATCAACGGCCCCTGGCAGAAAAACATAACATTATTCTTTCAGCTCTCTGGTTCCGCTGTTTCAGAAATTCGAATTGTGCATCTTGCATACCTGAAGCACTGGCCACAGGGGCCTGAAAAAACTGTTGGACATCATCATGATCCCAAACATCCATTGCTTCTTGGAGTGGGAGTCTGCTCCCGCAGGACTGCTATTGCTGCCGTTCTGAAAAAAATAGGTGGTGGTGGAAGGATCCGAACATCGGCCCCTCATAGAAGGCCAGCATGGAGACGCCGGCGACGCAGAAAAGGATGCCCGCAAGGCGCAAACCAAACCTCGTTAGTTTCATGGTCTCCATCCTGTGGCAACACGTATGTTCTTTTTCCCTTCAGTGTCACTCAACAAACATGGCTTGTTCTGAACTCTGACGAAAATTTACCCGTGATATCTTTATTACCCAATCTATTATCTTCTTATTTGAAAGTCAAAAGAAGCCACCACGTTCACTCTTAAGCCCATAAAATTATCAAATTAATCGAAAAAAGAAAAACTATTAACCATTAGATTTTATGAAGATTGAACGGTCCAGATGAAAGCCAATAGTTATTAGCCGAGTATAATTCATAAACTAATAAGTAAATTCGGAATAATAATAAAAATAGAAAAAATATTCATCTCTGATTTGGTAAAAAAATGCTACACGCATGTCCTTATTTGTATATCTAGTTTCGATCTAAAACAAATAGTTCTTATCCGAGTACAATTCATAAACTAATTAGATGAAAACCAATAGTTTTTATCCGAGTACAATTCATAAACTAATAAGTAAATTCGGAATAGTAATAAAATAGAAAAAATATCCATCTCTGATTTGATAAAAAGTATTACAGGTATGTCCTTATTTGTATATCTGGTTTCGATCTAAAACAAATAGTTCTTATCCGAGTACAATTCATAAACTAAGTAAATTAAAAAATTATTCATCTATGATTTGGTAAAAAAAATGCTACATGTTTGTATATCTGGTTTAGATCTAAAACAAATAATTCTTATCCGAGTACAATTCATAAACTGAGTAAATTCAGAATAATAATAATAAAAATAGAAAAATATGCATCACTGCTTTGGTAAAAAAAAAGGTTTATTGCGCATTGGCAGTTTTTTTTTCCCTATGACGGAATGAAATTTCTCATATCACTGTAGCATCAAATCAATATGACATACTAATTAGGTAAAGTATCATATGTTAATTTAGACTATGTGTACCACTCCGTGTCAGTCTTGAGAGACGGAAAAGGAGCCAGCCAATAACCGAAAACCTCTTCACGTGCAGATATGTGGCAGTTGCTGCCGACCTCAACGGTAGTGGGAGTTGCCTCCTTTGGGTCGACGAGGCCCTACCGACTCTCACTCCCAGCCACGACGATGCTCAAATTCTAGGTTGCCTCCTTCGGGTCGACATGGTTGTTGCGGTACTCGACTACTATCTCGAACAACGCATGAGCAACCTCGTGACATTGTGCATGAGAATACAGTCAAGGAACTCAACAAGTACCTCGCTACGACGTTGGTCTCCGAGCGGGATTTCACCCCAAGTTGAGCAAGGCCATTGGCATTCCCAGTTTGCCAACCACTTCAGTCATAAGATTCTTACAAAATCGATAAATGATATCAAGACAAACACTCAGGCGTCTGGGAACATGGCTGACACCTAAGGCTAGCCCGCGGTGCTCATAGTCTGTGCATGGCTCACTAGGGCTGATCGTGGCAATGTGGTCGAGGCCAAGGCCTAAGATCCTGACATGCTTACGGCTGAATCTTGCCGTCATATGTGCCTATTTCTTGATAGTCAACCGCTTAGACCACACGCACATAGTAGTTGGCACCGAGCAGCTGAGGCAATGTTGTGGCATGGTGTTGTTGTGATGGGTTCATTTGACAGATGTTAAAAGGCCGAGAGCCATAGGGTTCAAAAAGAATTTGATTGGTCATTGAGTTTTGGTTTTTTTAGGGCTAAGATATGATATACGCTAGCCAGTGGGGCATAGATGAAGCCACAACAAGCAACAAAAGAAAAGAAAAAGAAGATAATAAAAACTATTGTTCAGCTCAGTTTTGCTTGTCCAACGTTTCAATTCCATACTCTGAGAAGATTTATCTTTTTTGTCATTCTTTTTTTAATAACCGAATGATCGTTAATAATGAGCTGACATGCACATGTTTATTGTACATATTGAGCGGTGTGGTTATTGCACACCTTTCATGCAACAACTTTCTACTACCAATGACATAGAATATGATATAGATGCTAATGAGTTGTCGGATAATTTTTTTTAAGACATTTGTAAAGATTCGAATTATATGTCATTTCTAGCCGCGCAAACTGCGCGAGTCACCTTCGAGTTAGGCTTAATTGTAAGTTCCACCCCATAACTCAATCCTAGTTTGATTTTTCACCTCATAAGCCAATTTGTTACAAAAACCCACCTACCGCCCCCCACCCCGATGAAAGTTAAAATAGCCCGTAATTTGCATATAGAATGTCAACTACACTGAAAATTGTCAGACATGCCTCCTAGTGAGTCAACTAATTGATTGAACTGGACTTTACGGTCTAACTGTTCTGAAGTAAGAGCACATCAAACTAGAGAATGAGTCAATTATTGATGAAGAACAATTGAAAACAAAGAAGCTGCATAAAAAATATATATGTCCATGAGGGTAGATCGAACTGTCGTGATGGTGTGGTGTTATGTGTGTGTGCGTGCGCGTGCATATATGGCAGACACATGTTTATGATGGCAGTTCTCGATCTAGTTGACAAAATACATGTATCTGGGGGTTGTTTCAACCTACACCGGTGGGGTGGGTGGATTTTTGCAACAAACAGACTTATGAGGTGGAAAATCAAAATAGGATTGAAATATAAGGTGGAATTTGTAATTAAGCCACCTAATTTTTTTTGAGGGAATTAAGCCACCCAATTAGGACGGCTAGGACGAACGTAAGTACCGGTTGGGCTGAATAAGTCGCCACATGCTGTCACCCTGACAAACAACAAATACAAGAGAACCGCTCCGGTGGAGCTTTTTCAAAAGTTAGCATGAATCCCAAAGCAGACAGGCTATTTAAACATTGAATTAATTTTGTAACCATGGGCCAGCATGTTTAACCCAACTCAGCCCAGACATAAAAATCGGATCAAACTAGTGCTTCATCTTCGTTTCGTCCATCCCTTACCGAGCACCTGAGCCACCGGAAAAGACCAAAGGCCATAGCGTCGTTCGCCTTTCGTCTTCCCAATGTCCCATGTACAACCGGTTACCGGTTCCCTTTCATTGGCCGCCAGCAACCCAGCTATTTCAAGCGGCGGCTCGTTCGTTCGACGTCTCGACGTCATCCCTGCCGCTAGACTCACGGATCACGGCAACAATTTACAGTTCTCCCATGCCTACCATCAGAGGGGTGCAGCAGCACCATATGATAGCTCGTCAGATTTTCCTTGTACCAGTGATTCAATGTTCTTGGGCTCCTCAAATCATCCACGTGATGTTGCAGTTTATTCAGAATCTTGTAGATTTATGAATGTCTTCCTCTGTTAGCAAATAATGCATAAACAAGATCGAAATGAGACACTGATTTAATATGGAAAATCCTTACGGGAAAAACCATGGGCGTCAACCAGCAATCTTCACTATTGGAGGAGTTACAAAAATAGGGGAATAACAATGAGTCTCTCTCTCAACTCTTCTCATGCAGTACAAGATGTATATATAAGGGTGAAAAGTAAGATAGACTCTCTAAACAATGTGACCCGTAACACGAGAGGATTCCACCACTCAAACCTCCTAGACGTCTCTAGCAAGGATTCTATAATTGGATCATATTCCAATAAACTCCACCTTGAGACGAATTCCATCTTATAGCGAATGAAGAATCATCAATAAACTCCTATTTTGTCGTGAAAAATACATCGGACGCCAACGAGTCACTAGAACTCAAACAGTAGCACCAATCAAGCTTGAGCATTACTCAAAACTTCATAACTCCATGTCCAATGAAGTGCTTAATACTCTTTTTGATAAAGAGTACATCAGAACTGTTGCTTTGAGCAAAAACAACAGAGTCATAACCATCATTGATCCAAAGAACGAACCGTTATCATGGTCTTGCAGCGGAATACTTGACTTGGTAGAAACCATGTCAAAGAACAAATCCAAATAATAAAATCTGCAGCAACTCTTCAACGCTTCGAATGCACGAACCAAAATATGCAGACTCGTTATACACCACCTGTGAATCTGTAGTAAGAAAACCAGAAATCAATTCCTGTTAGCAATCAATTAGGTGCGTTTAGCAATTCTAGCGAAAGAACCAACTTCACACGCACACACGAGATTCTTTCTCCTCAAAACTTGTCAAGAGAACAGCAACACTACTGGGTGACAAGAGAACCTGCTTGAGCTAGCACGGTGATTGACAGATGACAGTTTGACGAAACTTGAAGCTCCAGCAGGGAACAGCAATCAGAACAGCACAGATCGCCATGGATCTCCCCGACTTTAACCCGAAGACAAACGCGATTCAGATGAAGAAAAAAAACGCTGACCACCACGCTCGTGAGACAACAAAACACCGAATCAGTGACACAGAATTGACAATTCTGTCAAACGGTGATGCGCACAGGGATCGAGAACCTGGTACTCCCAAGGGAAAACAGTGGAGGATTTCCGCTGCGCAGCATGGAAACAAAATTCCATCGAATCCGTCTTGAACTCGAGCAGTAAAACGCCGAGTCGTCTAGATCGGCGTGGAACACGCCAACCCAAAACGGATATTAATCCGTCTAACCGTGACATGCACGGGGATCAAAGACTTGGTCTGAGTCTACACCTCAAACACCAGCAGCGAGGCTTCGTCTTGGAATTTGGACCGAGTAAATACGATCTTGTGGATCGGAAAACTCAACTTCGCAGCTTGTCAGAATAAACGCTGACTCATCGACCTCAACCAACACAGGATGCGACGGTAATACGGAAAACAATTCCGTCAACTCCGCTTGAACTCGGGCGGTGAAACGTCCGATCGCCGACTTGCATCGGCATCGAGAGCAGCAGCGCGATACGTAATCAGATCCTATCCTTGAAACGGCAGCCCCTCTCGGCGATAGAAACCAAACTGGTACAGCCAATTTCTCTCGACTGTGGAGAAGCGCCGGCTAAAGCGCGAAAGTGAAAAACAATGGCAACGACAAAATAGGGAATAGAATTCTAATATTTCTTTTTAATAAATCTCGTGTTGATACCATTTGTTAACAAATAATACATAAACAAGATCAAAACACCACACAGATTTAAAAATCATGAAATAATAGAAATTTGAAAGTATAACCATGTCCTATGATTATGGATCAATCAGAGTCGTTATCTCTAGACACCGTAATTAGCTATTGCGGTTAACGCGATGTTACTTTGTAAACTGAACATTGCCTAAGTTCACACAATGCCTATCGATTTGGTGGTTGTGGTTCGGAACACATGTGAGTGGAGCGGAGAGATCATATGAAAGGAGCAGGAGACTGAACGGAGGGCGGTGACCAGGCTGCGCACAACGGCCAGCGCCATGATCACTTATTTTTCTTACGAAGTGCGGCCGTGCAGGCGTAGAAAACAGCAAGGAGGAAGATGACGACTCTGTTTCAATCCGCTTTTCACGGGTTAGGCTGGGTTGGACCAAGCCGGGCCTAGCAGAAATAATGGAAAGTTTAATTAGCAGGATGCTTTGTGATCCGTGCAAATTTTAAAAAAACTCCACCGGAGCATTTCTCAAAATACAATCCAGTGAATTTCAGGTCAAGGCCCCATGAGCTGAATGCTTGCATGATAAACTCAAGTAACGTTTTGTTAAGAACTTTAGATGTTGACGGAATTTCAGATTTAACAATATCTCAGAGGGTTCCCCATGTCAAAACATATACTACGTGGTGTAAAAAAACCACGTCGTTCCACTGTTTTACATGTAGTGTGGCAGTGCGCTCTGCTGCTGAAGCAATCATGATGGTATGGCCAATCAAGACTAATATAAGGCACGTATGAACTGCTTCAGGCTATTTCATGAACTACTAGGTACCCTATCAAGAGGAGTTGCATGGACATCTCAGACTAGAACATAGTAAATTTCAACATACCCGTATAAGGCATGTACGAACATATTGCATCCGATCTTGAGCGTCACCGGCTTAGCTTTACCCCTGCACATCAACAAGATTGTCAAAACAGAGAACAAGATCAAAACAACCAAACGAATAGAAAACAAGCAAGCTGACCTCTCGAGAAGGAAAGTAATGGGGATCAACACGAGCGCAGCGGTGGTATGCCGGTAGAGCACGAACACCAGCGGGTTCATGCCTTGATCCAAGGCCATCTTGTTCATGACATGCATGCCGGAGTACATGAGCCAGATTAGAACGACAACGCCATACGCCTTTGCGCTGCCACTCATCTTGGCAAGAAGCATTCTTCTCTTTCAGGCAATTTCCCTATTAGGCGAGGTCTAATAAGCGACTCAGGACTCCTCTGGCCTGTACTCGCAGACAAAATGTACTCGCAGGATTAATTTTGTGTGCATTTGCAGCATCTCGTATTTTTTGAAACTTTTAGCTCTACATGTCGATTTTGATGATCTTATCTTCGTGAAATGCTTGTGGAGACCTCTACATAACTATAAAGAAATTTACTTTACCTATTTGTACAGATTTTTGTTTTCTACGTATAACACACATAAAACAAACTTATGAGGTTGTTATGTAAACAATAAACCATGTGAAGTTTAATGAAAAAAATATGTTGCAGTTTATGTGTGATTTTATAGTGCTCCGTGTAATCTTTTTATAAAATTCTGTTTTCAGTGGTAGACGACGCTCCCGTCGACAGCAGACGCTAATGGCGACTTCGTCAATCTAGAGGATTTATCGACTCAATCTTCGAAGACGCTCTTAGGGGTAGGGTTTGCGTACTTATGTTCATAGGAGTGAGTGTGCGTTTGTGAGTGCCTGAGTTATACTGTGTAATCTAAAAAAAAAAAGTCAACAAAATTAGAGTACAAGTAAAAAGTTAAGAAAGGAAAAGACGCACATATGAGACTAGGTGGTCTGTTGAAAATGATTGTGCATTTGCGTGTGCTTTATGCGCATTAACTTTATCTCATGTTTGGCATATCTTTTAACTCAGGAGGTCGATTTTGATGATCCTGACTCTGTGCAAAGCTTGTGAAGAGTTCTATGTGTTTTTGTACAGAAATCCATTTCATTTGCTTTAATTACCTTTTTGTACAAACTTTTGGTTTATACATACAACATATATATAAAAAAAAAACTAACGTGATTGTTATGTCAAGAATAAACCATGTGAAATTCATATTCAAGGTAAAAATATGTTACATTTTGTCCATGGTCTTATAGTGCTCTATATGATCTTTCTCTAGAGTCAAAAATAAATGAAATCAGAGTATGGAGTAAAACATTATGGCTAAAAGACAAAGTATGGAAAAGACACATATGAGACTAGGTGGTGTGTTGAAAACGAAATAATAAGATTACTCTTTGAGTTAATAATGTATTCACATTCACAAACTCTATTTATTTTACCTATTTGTATATATTTTAGTTTTATGTGTACAACACGTACGAAACTACTAAAGGGCCTGTTTGCATCCTCTCAGTTTATAATCAACTAGTTTTTATAAACTGCGAGGCCTCCAAACGGGGCAGTTTTTTCTCGATTTATAAAAACTAGATTACTAGTTTATTAGAAACTCATAATCTACTCTAGACCATCTTAAGCCAGTTTATGGATTAGAAAAGACATAAATACTGGTTTATGGTATATATAATCTGGCCTTAAAACACCATCATTTAGTTTTTGTTCATAAACTAGTTTATAAAAACTATAATCATAAACCAGTTTTTATATAAGTTGAGAGGATCCAACAGGGTCTTAACAAATAAACTTACATGTCTATTGTAAAAGGAATAGAACATGTGAAAATTCACTTAAAAATATGTTACTTTATATCTGAATGGCCTTATAGTGTTTTGTATGACCTTTCTACAGTGTCAAAGATCAACGAAATCAAAATACAGAGTAAACACTCATGGCCAAAATATGAAGTATGGAAAAGACACACGTATGAGACTAGGTGCTGTACGGAAAATGTACTAATATAATTGTCCTTTGCATTAAAAATGTACTCATAATATTATCCACGTGTTCATTTTCTACTGCTAGTATTTTCGCATAACATTCAACTTCAGGGGCCGATTTTGATGACCTTGGATTTTGTAGAAACTATATGTGAATAGTTCTACTACAAAATTCTGCTTCTTGCTTTATCTATTTGTACAGGTTTTAGTTTTATGCATGAAACATGGATAAAATTACTACATAAACTTATGTGGTTGTAACAAAAAAATAAAACATGCAAAATTTTACTTTAAAGTATGTTACTTCACTGAAAAAGTCTTATTGTGCTTTATATAATCTTTCTATAGATTCAAAAATAAACAAAATTGGATTACGGAGTAAAAGGACGTGTGTATGAGACTACTTTTTGTGTTGAAAACGAACTCATAGAATTTTATAAAGATTTAATGATCCAGACCAAATCAAATATTTCATATCCTAATACAATTCATACGTGGAAGATATTTATGATAATAAATAGTAGTATATGTTTTCTTCATTGCCAAGAAAATTAAAAAAAAAACAACAAAACAAGTCCCTCCCCCCCTCCCCCCCCCCCCCCCCCCCCCGTGATCCATTTATTCTCTCCATTGATTTGGTACCCCATGTTTACCATATTGTTCAATATATGATGGGATAATTTTCATATCTCACTTGAGGTTTGAAATTCATACCCATTAGTCATTTTGTTGCAAATAACCATATATTCACTAATATTTATTTTGTACAAACCACAGTATTTTTCGCATGTTTAATTGATTCAACCTATTTTTAATTTATTTGAACCAACCCATAGTGTTTTATCGAATTTAAATTCTTTTGAAAATACAATTTAAAATATATTTTTTAGAGAATATGCAGTAAAAATAGCAACTAGATTATGGACAGTGCCACATCGAGCTTGCGATTAGGATATATTTTTCATAGAATAAGATGAATTAGACCAATGTAAGAAACTTTAACAATAGTAAATTGAGTTTTTTAAAATTTATGTCGGTTCAAACATATGAAATCATGAAAACATGTGTAAGCTAGGTGGCTTCTGCAACAAAATAATATAGGAGGTGGGGTTTGGCAATAAATATATTTATGAGTCCGAATCTCAAACTCCAAGAGACATATGGGCGGGTATGCAACTAACCCGTAGACGAATTAAACTAAAAAAAGGATAATTGCACAGACCACCAAGTATCTCACATGAAGTTTGTGATTTCCATACATAAGTCATTTTATTATAAATAACCAACTAGCTACTAACTTTTGTAATAAAAACCATCTCAAGTTACACATTTTATTTGATTCAATATATTCTTGTTCATTTTATATAGACAATGAGTTCTTATAATACTTTCAAAATTTGGAAGTGTAATTTTCATGTTTTAGAGAATATACAACAAAAGATGTCAATGGTGTCAAAGAGAGTTTGGGATTTAGATACGGTTTTCATAAAATAAGAAGAATTAGACTTATTCAAAAACTTTAACAATGATAAACTATTTTAAGTTTAGTTTTTCAAATTTGTGTTGGTTAAACATGTGAAATCAATTAAACATTGTAAAGTAAGTGGGTGAGAATTTAAGTGACATGTGGGGTGGTTTACACTTTTACAAAAAAAGGGCAATAGCGGTGGGTTAAAAGCCACTGTGGCAGCGGTTTGGCCGTCCGGTCGCTATACTATCATAGCTAAACATAATGGGTTGTAGTAGACGACCAGTAGATGGCACAAACCATCGCTATAGATCATCTTCATCCGCTGCTAGCCCTCAGCCTGAAAAAAAGAGCACGACCACCCGCAAGAGCCTGTGCCCACATCAACCGCCTCACGGCCACCCGACGAAGTGGGCAGCTTGATTTGCTGACACAAGGCCGCCTGGATCTGCCAACCCACCATCTCAGGCCGCCCTCCTCCCTGAGGCTAGATCCGGAGAGAAGGAGGAGAGAAGGAGGTGGCACGGTCGAGGGAAGGGGTTAGTGGCGGCGGATTCGTGACCTCGCAGTTGCTCGACGAAGATGGCGGCTAGCACAGCCCGCCTCTGCCCAATGAAGAAGGTTGCAGCCCACTGATGGAGCCCGCCTCCGCCCGCCCTTAGCGGCCAAGGGTGGGCGGATCTGCCACCATGCGGATGCCCGGCGAAGGTGGCACCCAGATCTGTGCACGAGGCCTCCTCACTAGATCCTCACCGAGGCCTCACTCCTCGCCCGCGCGGGAGGGAAGAGGACACCACCATCAAAGAGAGAGAGAGAGAGAGAGAGAGAGGATATATATATATATATATATATATATATATATATATATATATAGAGAGAGAGAGAGAGAGAGGCTACAACTACTAGGAGGGACGGTAGAGACTGGGAGTTAAGATTTGGGAGTGACGACTTGATCTTCTTATTTCCACTAGTTGGGTCAAATGGGCCTCAGCTTTTTTACCGACGGATCAAGATGTGATCAACCTCTAGAAATTGATTTTTGGAGGCAAACCACGTTATAGTCAATCCCTAAAAATGAAAGTCATTTATAGAGGCGAACTGTAATATTATCCGCCCTTAAAAATTGATTTTTCAAGACGGACCACTTTACGATCTGCCGCTAAAAGTCATTATACACTATAGCAGCAGGTTTCTTTAAACTCGCCACTACATGAATGTAGATACCTCGCTACAGACCCTTTTTATAGATGCGTTATATATGCAATTAAAAGAGAAGGGGGGGGGGGGGCGGTCAAGCTCGACCCTTAATTTTCTTTTCCCTCACATCTCCCTCCTGCTGTACCATGGCATTGCCAAACTAGAGCCATATAAAGGACAGTGCATCTGTTACCCACTGCTAGAGCCATGAGCTCTCGCCCAACAGCACAGGAGATGCCGAGATGGATGACACACGATCTGTTTGGTGGGGTGCAGGCCATCGGTACTCCGGTCTTGATGAGATCAATAACGGTCGCACTATAATGTTTTTTAAGAGAGAAGATGAGAAACCTTGTGGATATGTGCCATGGTTTGTAATATGTGATGAGTAATTGACTTTGGTTGGTTCGGTGTTTGAGTTGAAATGCAGGAATCTGGGGATTGCAAGAGTGTGTGCATTGTTATGGTTATGACTAACCAGGAGTTGTTGAGGATGTTGGAGAGTTTGCAGGAGAAGAAAAATATATTTATTTGTCTCATGATATGTAGGACAATAAAGTCGACTTGACGTTCAACGGCGAGAGGATCGGGCACAAGTAGGAGACTTGGGCCGAACGCTCGGGATGCTGGATAAAGTCAAGGGTGATCCACACCGTACACGTGGAGAGGCAAGAAGTACGGACGATTTTGCGGTTGAGCCTCAAAACCGTGGAGGTGATGAAGATGGCGTGCTGACCAAGTCAAGACGAACGGGATGCCGGTGCAAGTGACAAGGGGGGCCAATGGAGCGGGACTGGGAGAGACTTGCTAGTGATCAGGATCACGGGACAAGGTGACACGCGTCGACTTCAAAGAAGACGCGCTTTAAGAAGCATGCAAGACGGTTTTCTGGTTTGGCCTCAAAACCTATGGCAGTGGTTGGTGGTGCACATGGCACCATCATAGAGCTTTCATCGAGGCAAAGCAAACTCGTGAAGGGCCCAAGAGCATTCGGGCGACGAGAAAAAAGATGGATGGTTATGCCCTTGGTGGTAGGTGGCAGTGTATTGTAGATGAGGGGTAGGATGGTATTTAGGACAACTCCTAGACCTATATAAGGAGAGGTAGGGCTGGTGGAAGAGGTGCCTCTCTTTCTCTCAGCCTTGCCTTAGGTCTTCATTCAAAGTGCTAGGAGAGGGTCTTCATGTAAAGAGAAGAGTAGTGGATGTGTGAGAGACATCTCTTACTCTTCCAAATAGTAGAAGGAAGAGGATGGCTTTCTAGCCTTGTATCCCTGGATCTTGTATGCAAGGATCAATAATATGAGATTCAATTTCATCCTCAAGATCTTCCATTCTCCATAAATCTCAAATGTCTCTTTTTCTCTTTTTTTGGAGCTATTTTTGTGGGAATTTTTTATCTCATTTTTGAGTGAGTTTTTAGGGCGGATTTTTTAGGGATCTTAGTGCTATGATGAGCTAGAACAATCCTATATGGGTCCTTGACCAAATTAGGAGCTCTAGCATATTCGATTTGAAGGATTTCTCAACTTTCTTCTTTTTGGTGTTCTTGGCATAAGATCTGAAATTTGTGATGATTCCTTGAGCCAATTGAGTGGGTCTCATTGGAGGAGGGTCACAATGACCTGAGGATTCCCTGGTCCAAATATCGCACGTTTTGAAGATCATTTGGTTGAGTTTTGGAGAGATTTGGGAAAAAAATCGTGACAATTTTCTATTCTATCGGGGGTTGACCGGCACTACCGATGACCAAGACTGGCACTGCCGGTGGGTTTGAACTCGGATCAGAACTGCCGATGCCATGACCGGCACTGCTGGTGGCTTAAGTCTGAACCCCGCACCAGCACTGCCGATAGCCCCGACCGGCACTGCCGATGCGCTCTGTCTAAGCTTTGCTTCATCTGCTAATCGACATTGCCGATACTCTGAGTCGACACTGCCGATGTAGTGACAGAGCAGTCTGTTTTGGTGCATTTTTTTGATCATTTTGAGTCTCTGTTATTCTCCGTTGTTTCTGCTATATTCTGTTGCTATTGTTGATCAGTCCTAGAGTTAGCACATCACAAGTTGGTGTGTGTGGTCTTGGTGATCGGTTTAGAGGTTGGCTTGGGTTGTAATTGGAACATAGGCCAAGTTCTTGTGAAGAATTTTAATTGGCTCTCATTCACCCCCCCCTTCTGGGCACCTTCTCGGTCCTTCAGAAGATATATGACGTTAAATTTTATAAAGATTTAACGGTGGAGATGAAATTAAATAGTCTATATCGGACTATCATTTTTATGCAAAAAATGTTAATAATAAATGATATCTATTATATTCATTGCCATTAGAAGAAAATCAAAAAGAGCAAAATGGGTCCTTTGTGATCCTGTTATAGTGCAAATTCCCGTTATGCAATTGAAAATTTACTTGATCCCTTATCTATCACGAAAAAACTCAAAATTCCTCCAGTGTAATCTACTAATTTGTCTATGCCTCTAGTGTCACGACTGTTAGTTTTTCAATCCAACATATTTAAATAACAGTAAAAAAGACGAAAAATACCTATGCAAGTAAACATGAAATTTTTGCCACATTCCTTTCATGCCAGTTCATCTTATCATTGGTGTTTTCAAATATAATTATAAATAAAAAATTACACTAATTAGCACATAATCATATTTAACTTATATTTTTAAAAAGTTATTTGAATACCTTAGCATGTAATCTTATTTAGCATGTGTTAATTTCTCACATCAAAATAGAATTATGGACTAAGGTGTTGCGATACTTTTGAATTCTTCTTATAGGTGAAAATATGATTATGTGCTAACTAGCGCAATTATTATTCGTCAGGACTTGAACTCAAAACCTCTACCTCGATACCATGTAAAGTTACTATACACCGACCAGTTGCATCCAAAAGGTTAAACTCATAGGAAAGAATGACTATTCACTTATGGTTCAACAAATACTAATGTTGAGTATTACATGAATGGAAGTAAGGCATACTAAAAAACTTTATATTCACTTGCATGGGTATTTTCGTCTTGTCGACTGTCATTTAATCATGTAGAGCTCCACACAGCTTGTCCATTACTTCAAGGTTCCACACGGGTGTGCTAGTTTTGAGAGAGAACACAAGTGTGGGGGAAGGAGCAGAGAAACAGGGGAGGAACTATGGGTTTGGATTTAAGTTCGTCGAAGAGATATCAAGCCGCCAGGAAAAGAGAGAGAGAGAGTTGGGAACAGGAGAGGTGTTTGAGAAATAAGACGAGGTCATTTATGTCTGATACATATAAACTAGTCATTCTACCTGTGCATTTGCATGGCTATTATTGATTATTTTTTAATTATAATTATAAAATTTATTCATGAATTAAAGAACCATGAAACTTTTTGATTCACCAAAATATGTTGAATATGATTTCGTTTCATTTATCTTTTGTTTTAATATTTCTGATGTGCTTGCACTGCAATCTAATACGATTCTAGAAGTTTTTGATTGTTTGATTTACTCTTTGTTTTAAGATTTGTGATGTGCTTGCACTGCAATCTAATATTTTTTTTAGATAATGGAACCGAGGTCCGAGCCTCTACACCCAAAAGGTGCACATGGCCTCAAACAATACAAAATAGCACTTAGGCTCAAAGATTACAACGAACTCAAAACACCGAAACTGGAGACGAAGCTAAACAACCGACATACACCGCTATGGTTCAACATACTCAAACCTTAGTTTTCGAGTCTATTCCTAAATTTCCACCCAAACTTGTTGAAGATCTCCATCATAACCGATTCCAGAAGGCGGCATCCAAGCTTAAGATTGTCTCTTTCTTCTTCCCTATGCAGTAATGACCACCATCGGATCCAATAAGTGGCTTTGAAGATGACCTGCAGTATGGAATAGGGTTTGGAATTATTAAACACCACATCATTCCTATTCAACCAAATAGCCCAACAAATAGTAGTTGTTTCCAATAAAATTTGATTATTAGTTTTACGTGGTAAGCCGTGTAACCAACATCCAAACATGTGAGAAATACTATTGGGTGGTTGAATTCCAAATGTGACATGCATAGTGTTTCAAATGAATCTAGCAAAGTGGCAATCGAAAAACAAATGTTGTATAGTCTCTACCGAACTATAAAAACAGCAGTTCGTGCATCCTTTCCAGTTCCTCTTTGCAAGATTATCTTTAGTTAGAGTCACCCCTTTTTGGAGATACCATTAGAAAATCTTAATTTTCAGGGGAACGTTCAACTTCCAAAGAGGGCTTTTGTTGGGTACTACACCCTCTTGAATCAAGGCCAAGTACATAGACTTAACCGTGAATGAGCCATCTTTAGTGAGGTTCTATTTAAAGATATCCTTTTCATTATTAAGATTTGTAAACACCACTGTTGCCACTATTTTAAACCAATTTCTCAGATTATCACCCACCAATGCTCTTCTAAAAGATACATTAAGAGGTCTTGTACTTAGTACATGGGCTATCGTTGCATTCTTCTTCCTTGATAATCTATAGAGAGATGGGTAGGACTCTTGGAGAGACTTGTTGCCAATACACACATCCTCTCAAAACCTGACTTGAGTCCCACTATTAATAGAAAAGGAACCCTCGGCCAAGAATCTCTCCTTGACTTTCATAAGCCCCGACCAAAACTGAGAGTCGTCGGGTTTCTTTTCCACTTGAGTTAGGGTCTTATTGGACAAGTATTTCTTTCTTAGAAGATCTTGCCACACTCCTTCCTCATTCATGTGTTTATAAAGCCATTTACTTAGAAGACATTTATTTTGCAACTCAAGATTTTTTATCCCTAGACCACCATAATCTTTGGGCTTGCACACTACACTCCATTTTGTAAGTCTATATTTATTTTTGTGATCATCACATTGCCAAAAGAAACGAGATCTATAATAATCCAATTTTTCGAGAACTCCTTTAGGAACCTCAAAAAAGGATAACATATACATTGCTAGGCTAGTTAGAACCGAATTGATCAAGATCAATCTTCCTCACACCGAGAGCATTTTACCCTTCCAACTACTTAGCTTTTTCTGAAATTTCTCTTCGATGGTTATCCAATCTTTGTTAGATAACTTCCTATGATGCATGGGCATGCCAAGGTATTTGAAAGGCAAGGCCCCACTTTTGCAACCAAAGAGTTGAGCATATTCTTGTTCTACTTCTTTGGCCTTGCCATAGCAGAATAGCTCACTCTTATGAAAGTTTATTTTTAGACCTGATAGTTGTTCAAAGGCACTTAAGACTAGCTTTAGCTCTTTTGCCTTTTCCAGATCATGATCCATAAACATGATAGTGTCATCACCATATTGTAGGATTGACAAGTCGCCCTCTACCAAATGCGGTATTACACCATCAAAACTCCCATTAATCTTTGCTCTATCAATAAAGATGGCTAGCATATCGGCAATGAGGTTAAAGAGTATTGGAGATAGTGGGTCATCCTGGCGCAGTCCTTTTTTAGTTTGGAAGTAGTGGCCAGTCTCATCATTTACTTTTATTGCAACACTTCCCCCACGAACTATTTGATCTATCCATCTACACCATAAGGATTTTGTTGTAGGCTTTTTTGAAATCTAGTTTCCAAATAACCCCATCAAGTTTCTTTCTATGCATTTCATGGATAATCTCATGAAGAATTACTACACCTTCCATTATGTTCCTACCGGACATAAAGGCTGTTTCAAAAGAACCCTAATCTAATATGATTCTAGAAGATTTCTGATGTTTTTTTGTTTCAAAAATTCTAGAACATCAGTTTATATTGTAGGATTATTGTAGGATTATCTTCATCAATAAGCAATGGAGGTCTTTTTTTGCATGTGTGAAGGAATCTTCGTTGGAGCTTGTTGCCAAAAACAAATCAAGGAAGATCACGCCAAGAGGCATTAGGGTTTAATATAATGAAAAAATATACTTGAAAAAAATTTAAGGAAGATCACACAAGAGACAATAGGGTTTAATATAATAAAAATAAATATATTATATTTTTATAATGGCAATGGTGGGTAATTTAGAAATGATATTTAGGGGTCTTTTAGTCAAAATTTTCATAATGGCAGTGGTGGGTAATTTTTCTTTTTTTTTCGATTAACATGAGAATTTCTAGACCTCAAGAACGAACGTGAAGGCTACCTTTCTTGATCAAATATTATCAAGGAAGATCACGCCAAGAGGCAATAGGGTTTAATATAGTGAAAAAATATACTTGAAAAAAATTGAAGGAAGATCACACAAGAGACAATAGGGTTTAATATAATGAAAATAAATATACTATATTTTTATAATGGCAATGATGGGTAATTTAGAAATCATATTTAGGGGTATTTTAGTCAAAATTTTTATAATGACAGTGGTGGGTAATTTTTTTTTTCAATTAATATGGAAATTTTTAGACCTTGAGAACGAACGTGAAGGCTACTTTTCTTAATCAAATATATATATAATAGATGATAAGTATAATATCTACGTCAGTGATATGTTTCTAATTTTGTTAAAACTATAATGGTACTAAACTGGTTACGTAAAGTTTAGTATCATATTTCAAATTGGGTTAAAGTTTAATGTGGCTTGTATCTACCAAAGAAAGTGGATGCAACAGAGAGTTGAGGTCGCATCACGAGCTGCCGTTCGTACAGTACGGGCAAAAACGACGTTTACGCTTAGGCACTAATTTATCCACTGAGAAACGGCGATTAGCCTACTAATGGCATCAATAATTCGCATCATATCAGTCATATGCATCGAACCTGTGTGTGTGAAACCCACTAGTGCGTGCGTTCTGCCGTTGTTTTGGCTATCACGTTATCATGGCAAACACGTACCTGATCGATTTGATGCTAGTATATAATAAGGCGAACAATGCATATACGGAAGCCAGACATTGAAGCTCATCAGCACTACCAGAAAAGAAAGCGACCGGAACTTGTTTTCTACTAATTTATTCACGTCGAGGGACCAATAAACTATGGGACTGAAAACTTTGCGCCGGCCGGGAAGTGTAGGCATATACAACGGCACAACGTCATCTTTCTTATCGTCCGTTCGGGCGAACCAATTTCATTTTGCATGCCAGCCACTTGCATTGAGTGAGTGAGTAGACTTGCACCGCAACAAATATGCCCCTGCGGTGTGTTCCCAGCACCCTGAAACCGGTAGCTTTCCTTTGAGGGCACAATCTTTCCTGTCACATCGTCGTTCGCGTGGCAGCAGCTGAATCTGTTACACCTTTGCGTCTGCTTCGTCAGCCGGCACTTGGTGTTGGTGAGGCGCCTCCTCCTCCCTGTTGTCCAGCTGCAGCTCCAGCCCGGGTTTCCCTGCGCTGATCTTGTTCATGTCGTCTCGTTCCTCGATGCTCTTCCCCCATAGGACGTTGTACAGGCCTCCCACAAGCAGCACGCCGGCGAAAATGCTGCACGGTTCACGGTTGGTTTTGGAACAGAGCAGCAAGAGAGTTAGTTCATTTCACACTGCCGCAAAATTGGACACACAACCTAGGTCTTCCGGCAAAAATGATGATATGGAGCTAGCACACAGTTTTGCACGTATACCTTCCGAGGCTGACGGCGTCGCCGATGATGAAGGAGGATATGACGATGGTGAAGACGAACGTGAGCGGCATCGACATGGCCAGGAATACCGGCCCACGCTTGGCGATCGTCCACATTTGCATGTAATACGACAGTGCCGTCACGACCACGCCCTGCATCATCACGCATTGCCGTTGGGTTTCGTTTCGGTTCGTTTCATCCAGATCAGTAGGAGCTTGTTCAAGCTGGATTACTACGTACGCTGTAGATGATGGCCGCGAGGCTGATGTTCCATCCCAACCTCCACTTGGAGAAGTCCCGCTCGGCCGCCACGGCCACCACGAAGGCCTGCACCGACGCGCAACAGATCTGCAGCGTCGTGTTCATCAGCTTCGATGTGTCGTCGATCAGCGGCCCCTGGAAATTTAAAACACCAACGTTCTTTTCAGGTCTCTGGATTGGCTAGCTGCTGGCACTTTCAGATTCTGAACTTTATATATACCTGAAGCACTGTCCATAGGCCCGCTAAAATGTTGGACAGCGTCATGAGGAAGATCCCAAACACCCATTGATTCTTGGAGTGGGAGTCCGCGCCGGCGGGACTGCTACTGCTGCCGTTCTGAAACAGGTGGTGGTGGTTGAAGGACCTGAACATCGGCCCGTCGTAGAAGGCCAGCACGGAGACGCCGGCCACGCAGAAAAAGATGCCCGCGAATTTCATTTTCCCATGGAACCTCGTCAGCTTCATGGTCTCCATCCTGTGGCAACAAGTGTGTTTCTTCCTTCAGTGTCACCGCAAAAACATGGTTTGTTCTTACATCTGATGAAAATTTACACATGTTACCCGAATATGACGGCCAGGATGAATGTAACCACCGGCTGCACATTGTACAATGCTGAGGAGGACGTAGCCGAAGCATAGTTCAGGCCGAGGTTGAACAAGTCACCGCATGCCGTTACCCTGGCAAACAAAAGCAACAGAGGAGTTTCAGGTCAACAAGACCGGGAGCTGATCGAATGCTTACTAGATGAACTCAACTGCAAAAAACGAGTTTTTTTCTATTTTCTTCAGAACTTTAGATGTTGACGGAATTTCAGATTTAACATCTAAGAGGGTTCCCTAAGTCAAAACATATACTACAGGCTATCAAAAGGCATGTCCTTGCACTGTGTGCATGGAGTGTGACAGCGTTCTCTGCTGCTGGAGCAATCATGACAGTATGACCAACCAAAACAAATATAAGGCATGTACGAACTGCTTCAGGTTCTTGCATGAATTAGGTACCCTATCAAGAAGACGGGTTGCATTCGTATATATCTCACACTAGAATGTAAATTTCAACCTTACCCGTATAAGGCATGCACGAACATCTTGCATCCAATCTTGAACGTCACCGGCTTAGCCTTCCCCCTGCAGCCCAAGATCGTCAAAACGCAGAACAGAGTGCGCAAGATTAAAACAAACATACGGGTAGACGTCAAGGCACCGATAGATAACAATCTGACCTCTCGAGAAGGAAAGTAATGGGGATCAACACGAGCGCAGCTGTGGTATGCCGGTAGAACACGAACACCAGGGGGTTCATGCCTTGATCCAAGGCCACCTTGCTCATGACATGCATGCCGGAGTACATGAGCCTGATTAGAACGACAGCTGCATACGCCTTTGCGCTGCTACCCATCTTGGCAAGAAACATTCTTTTCTTGCAGGCTATTTCACTACTACAAAGTCTAATAAACGACTCTGGAGACGTCTCTGTGGCTTGTGGAAGCTATATATACATTGCGAAAAGCATTGGCACCGCAACCTCGTAAGAGTATATGCCTTGTTCCGGTGTGCAGGACATGGATAATCCGGTTCCGGTGTGTAGTGCACCGTCACCTAATAAGTGGTGCGCCAATAGGGGAGGAGGAAGAAAGCTAGCAGAGATGGGAAATGCTGGGCACTAGGCATGACTCATGCGCGCGAGAGCGGAGATGTTAAGGGAATTTCATTAGTGAAGGCTGATCGGAGCATCCACTGATGACGGGAAGGGAAAAGGATGACAAACAAGCAAGCTATCCGAGTCGACCCCAACTTATTTTCGAGGAGGATTAGTGGCTGAGTTGTTACCATTTGGAGCCTTAAGGACACTGCCTTTTTGTGCAATGCTAATCAGAGGTGTATAACAGAACGACTTTCTTACTGTTCCGTGTCAACAACACTTGTTTATTTGGACATTGTGTTCCTTCTTGGGTGATGCCTGGTGACTAAATTAAAGGGGACAAGGGGAAGAAGTGACTGATGGAACAAGCAAACTTGACATGTACAAAGCATGCATACCGAGATCCACAACAGAATTGAGTGCATGTTGTGCTGGTTCTGAATGCTCGCTCCAAGTGTGCACCAGGTCGACCTGCTTGGCGGATCGGATACGGTGGTGGTGTGTGCGTCCTCTTTGAACTCTAGTTCCCAGTAAAGCTATCAAGGGAGAGTAGGTAGGGATAATCAAGTGATAACATTCAGGCATGGAATTGGATTAGCATGCCAACTCTTTTGCAGTGGAGGTGTGTCCCTCTTTTAATGGTTGTTGGACATTTGTCTGCGTGCGTTGGTAAGAAACTTGCACATTTTTGCTTCTCGACTAGAGAAGGCAATGAGGGCGGTTCTGTGCGTGATATCAGAGGGAAAGGCTGGGCTTTTTTTTTGTCTAGTCTGTTGACACAAAGCATGCATGATTGCGTGCTGGTATGCTCGTGTTGAACCATAAGTGAATTATCTATCTTTCTCCATCAGCTTAGGCTTGTATGCGCAACTGATCGATCATAGTAATTTAATATGGTATCATAGCTAGAGGTCTTGAGTTTAAGTCTTGATGACCGTACTTTCCGCTGCGTAACTCTTATTTTCACGTTTGCGCCTCAAGGAAGCTGCACATGAGGAAGAGTGTTGAATCATAAGTGAATTATCCACCCTTCTCCACCAGCTTAGGCTTGTAGGTGTAATTAATCGATGCATAGTAACTTAACAGCTCGGATCAAGACAGTTGTAGTCGCATGTTAGAAGTTCTTGATGCTAACATCAAAAGCATCTTGTAAGGAGTTACAAATGGAAAACAATCATCTTAACAAACAAGAGATGACAAGAATAAATGTCACTTCTCGTCCTCAGTTCCTCACATCAGCCAGTATTAGGTGTAAACTGAACCGTTTCACATCTCCACCAGCTATTAAGTGTAACACCAAGCCGTCTCTCAAATCCTAAAAATCAGGAGCAAATTATCCTATTAGTTGACTTTCAAAAAAAAAAACAAATTATAGATGATGTCCTAGGAAGTAATAGTTCACCTTGAAAACTAGTCAGATGAACGATTCATGGTTATATTTATGTATTAATACATATCAACTAGTACATGAGAATGAACCGTTGATTGCTTGGATGATTAGTGTCTGTTGTTGTACCCGCTGCCTACAAGGTACCAAACCTCAAATTTGACGTTCGGCGTGTGCCTAGCTTTGCCACGTTTATCCCCAGCAGGTTTGTGGCTAAACATATTAGATTTGTATTTATGTTAACATCGAATTTGTTGTCACGATTGGATTTTTTGGGTTTGTCTGGATTGAACTGCACTTTTAAATACTTCTTTTTAATTAATACTTCTAAATATTCCATTTAACTTATAACATTCGTATCCAAACCCAAAAGAAAAGCATGTGGAATTTCCCTTGTTTTATGTATATTTAATTGATACTGCCTCCGTTTTAAAATTGTTGTCACCATTGACTTTTTTTGCTACCTTTGACTATTTGTATTATTAAAAAAAATTCTAAAAAATATCATGTATTTTCTGATGATTTCTTTTATCACTAGATAAAATTCAAATTCGAATATAACTTATAACTTTTTATATTTGAATAAATATTTTGAATAAGACGAATGGTCAAAAGTAACAAAAAAGAGTCAATAACGACAATAATTTTAGAACGGAAGGAGTATTAATATATAATCAGTAGGAGACTCTTTCCTCATGTTGTTAAAAGAAAATCTTCTGGAATTTTTCACGAATCCTCCTGTCAATTGTCACTAGAAGCAGATCGTGGATAGGGATCTCTTACATCCTCTAAATGAAGCTGAAGTATATTATATGATACGACGACCACGACTAGGAGCATTCATATACACGATAAACATCTAAAAACTAACTATTCTGATTGAGTATAAGTGGCGTGCTTCCTTTTTTACTTTGCCAAAAACTTCGTTCTATATAGTTGACTAGGTGGACCAGAGATACCCAAGGCCACCCAGACAGGAGGACACTTACCTGAAACATAAACATCAGTCGAGATAAATTAAGAAGTGTACCAATACACGGGCTCCTAGGTGACCATAATCCGAGCTGGTAAGTACTATTTAAATGATACGGGAAGAAGATTCCAGAATATTCCATGTTAGGGTCGCATCTACCACCTGCTTCCTTTGCATAGAGCGATGGTTGCTCCCTCGTCTTTCTCCGTTTTCCGATGGTGGATGCAGGGTTGGCAGCGCGTTGCCTCTGAAAAAGAATGTTCGTACCAATGTTTCGCAATCACAAAAGACTGATCGAAGTGTGCATGAGTACAGTGGTGAGTCAATTACAAGATTTGTTGTGCGAAACATGTCCTCTGTTTTCAATACTATATATTACTAGCTGACAAAACATGTGCGCGTACGTACAACAGCAACAAGTCTGGCTTATGGTTCAGATGAGTGCAAGGTCGACTGATCCGTGCAGCGCTTTCGTCGATGACAGACAGGCATGCCAACGAACAGAGCGTTGCCTGGTTCCATCGGAGAGAATGAGAGATCGATATGGCGAGACACAAGCACAAGCACGACCGTACGGCGTGGTTGTTCCTACGCAAGTTTTTTTTTTCTTTTTTTTTTTTGCGACAGAATAGAACGCAACTTGTGATTGGTGAATTGGCCGGTCGCGTTTATGTGCACGCCGTGACAAATGACCCTTGCTTTTAAGAATACTTATTGGGGAGCTTGATGCTCTTTAGTTTCGGCGTTTCGGCGACAGGTGGTTGTCCGTTGTTGTCTGTTTCGATGGCGCCCGCACGTCTGAGAGTCTCGTCCTCGGCGAAACCGTTTGGGCCTGGCGACCCCTTCTCCTGTCCACGAACGTACGGGGCCCAGAGGGAAGACGCTGCTCAAAACGGAACAACCGTACGCTCAAGCTCAACCCTTCACGACCCGTAGTACAGTATCTCGCAAGAAATTTTAGGTAGGGTGAAGCGCCCAAGTCGCGTCATAAATTTGAACAAGCAAGTAAGATAGTATCTTTTGTTCAAAGAGTAAATATAAAAAACGGTAATATTTGAACCTTATATATTCCACTTCCATATATAAAAAGAACACTGCCAAAAAGCTTTGCAAAATCTTAAATATGGCAAGCAACTGATGAAATTATACTATAAAATTTAAATTTCATTTCTTCTCTAACGCCCCGTGCAGATCATTGTAATTTCTGCAAGATTGATATGAAATTCAGAAGTCCAGGAAGCAAATAAATGTTGTCGGCTTACCAAGGCCAAGGAAAGCAAGGATTAGCAGCGTGGCGGTAACAACAATTAGAACCTTTCTTCTGCAGGTGGAACAATAACAAAACGCCGCGCTCAACTTGACCACTGCCCGGCTTTCGACGGTATGGTGCCACCTTCCATCAGCACCATCGCGGACCGTAGGTAGGGCGGCCGCCCTACCATGTCCTATTGGGAGATCTACCTCTGCTGCAGTATGCCTTAGGACGGTTCAGGTTGGGGGGAGGTGGGCTTTGGTCTCTCCGACCATAGAGGAGGAGGTTTGGAGAGCGGTGGTGACGACCCGGTAGTGGGCCGCAGCCCGACGATGCGGTGAGGTGATGGCGGCAGGCCAGCGGTGGGAGGGGCCAACGGTGGAGGCATCACATGGCCAACGAGTATGCGTGGCGACGGCGTGATGACGGAGGTGGTGTGGCGGGCGGCGTGGCGTCACCGGTGAGCGGTGGCCAGGGCCGTGCAATGGTGGGTGATGACGGTGCTGAAGTCGCAAGAGGCGGTGGTCTAGCGGGGCGGGGCAGCTGCCAGCGTGAAAGAAGAAGGGGGGGGGGGGAGGAGGAGGATGGGCAGAGGGTGTCTCTGTGTTGGCATAGTGAGAGGCTAATTGCCCCTCAGGTCCCCTCCCCCTACCGTCTCCTCCTCCACCGCTTTGATGTGTCGCTCGGTGTCCACCAGCCACCCCTCCTGTCCCACACTTCGCTAACCCGTCGGCTCTGACGCTCCGGTCAACGATCATCATCGTGGATGACGGCGACCTCGTTGCTCGCCCGGCCAACCATCGTCGCTAACTCATTCGGCTCAACGCCCTGTCCCTACTCCTCTTACCGTCTACGACGCAATCACCGCCTCGCCAGCCCATCCACACGTCGTCGCCCACCGTCGACCAGTCTTCCTCTGGTTTCTATGTCCGACGGAAAAAAGATGAACTTGGGTGTACAAATTTAACACAATTAAAGATTCTCCAAGCCACGACATCAAGATGTGGCTGAAGACCAGTGTGATGATAGCGGACCCATGTGTCAGTGAGAGAGGAGGGAGGTGCGCAAGAGCCAGATTTGCTTCTCGTACGCGAGTGTGATGTTTTCCCACCTCTCATCATCTTTGCGACATTTCCTATCTTCCATCGTATCTCAAGAATATTGTTTTCTAGGTAGTTGATGACGGGTTCGAGACGGCTCTAGATACGTTCTTGAGTACTGAACTACTAATTGCGAGAAAGCAGATCATACAAGCTCTCAGATATGTTAGCTATCCTTATATGAATGATTTATTGTAATTTAAAGAAAATTATATCACTTTATTCACTTATGCTGACATGAAAGCGATATGCTTACTGTTTGGTTTTGGTTTTATTGAGACACGCCAAACTATTTGACATGATTTAATTAACCTCAAACCACGCTTGGCTCGTCCGAAGGAACTAAGTGTCAAACACGCCAATTAGTATGGCGTGTTTGGGTCAAACTTAGTTTTCGCTCAGATCTGACATAGCGGTCGATGCTAACGTGGATCCGATCATGCTAATTAGTATGATTTTAGCGTGTTAAAAATGACTAGATTCTAAAATTTTAGTTTCAGATAGATTTTTTTAGAATAATAGATTAAAAATGGTTATTTTTTTAAAAAAAAACACTCCCACGGTTGTGGCGACCGTAGAAGACCTAGTATCGGAAGTGCGAGGCAGTTTTTTAACGAGTGGGTTTGTGGATGAGGAAATCATGTTGTTTTATGGCAACATTGTTGAGGCACGTGGCTTGAAGAGATGTGTGGTTACTGTAATAATGATTGATTCTTTAATGGATTTGAAGGTCAAAGTTAGGGAACTGTCGTCGTCGTCCATTGCTGACCAACATTGTCGTTCCTTCAAGGCGATCCTTCTTTATACAACATCTGAATTCAAAAGCACACATTTTAGCTCAAACAAAAATGAACGTGGATTATTTACCAGCTTTCAATGCACGACTGATCTTTCATCCATTCCTAAAACTCCAGCTTTATTTTACAACTTTACTTGCACCTCATCGATGCTATGGACTCATATGTTTTTTTTTTAAAAATCATCGACTTATGGCCATACGACTTAGGACGAATTGGAAATTCTTCCCGCGTCACTTCATAAGAGTTTTTTTAAAGGTAGAGTTAGCTAAGAGCTAGCAACAAGCTCTTATAAAAAATTGATGAGGAGTGAGATTCATATTTAAATTTTTTACTTTTTTTAGAGTCTGACTTTTTATAAAAAGCTAGTTACTTTCTTTTTTTTTTTAATAAATAATTTCATTGGAGACGCTCTAAGGTTGTAATATCTGACATGGACTAAATCCAATGTTTGACTATGGTCAGCTGAATCCAGCCATCAACACCATCTTTAATAAATCCAACTACCAGTCATGCCGACCAAATCTGACGTTGGCGTTTAGCTTGTCCGCCTCGGACCATTTCCGACCACCGCGAGGCCACGGGGGGAAGAAAGAAAAGAATGCCCGGGGAAGACGGCGAGCTGGGGCGTGGCGGCAGCGTGGAACAGGTCGTCCGCCCACCACCCGCCTCTCCTCCCCGTCGTCCCCGACCTCCAGCTCCTAATTTAACACCCCACCCGGCCTCCCTAGGTGCCCTGTCCCCCCTTAACCTCCGCTTCTCCTCCTCCTGCGGCTCCCATTCACATCCTTCGATTCAGGAGGCAGGCAGGCAGGCAGCCCGGTTCCAGGGGGGATCAGCTCGGCTCCATTTCTTGCGATTTCTATTTGCCGGTCGTTTCTTGGGCTCGATTCTTTGGAAGGTCAACCGGTTTCTTGGAGCCCGGGTCCTCCCTGCTGAGCGTGAAGGTGTTGTTGGCATTGTAAGCGTCTTTCTCGGATTTGTCTGGTGCCGTGTTGCTGCTGTTGGTCGGGAGGGAAGATGATGAAATGGGGGCTCAGCAGCGGGACGCCCGCTGATTCCTACTACGAGGTCCGGTCCGATTGCACGGAAGATGTGCCCAAGAGCAAGTTCAAGATCAAGGTCTGTTTTTTCGTCCTCTTGTTCTTTTTATCAATTCTGCGTGTTTTGACGTGTGGGCATTCTAATTGCAATATTAATTCAAAACTAGTTAGCAAGTGCAGTTGAATGGTATTGTAATTTGGCCAATGTATGTTTTTGCTTCTGGGAGCAAACAAAGGATTCGGCCAATGTAGTATTGAGAAAGCATGTGATTTCAGTGACACCATTGTGTATTCCGCCCAAAAAAAAAAAAAACCCAAAGTAACATCATTGTGTGAATATGAAGCATTTTTAGGTGCAATGATGCATCTTGTATCTGCTGTATGAATTGATCATCTTGTAAAAGAGGAATACATTTGCAATTTCGAGCACTATCAAGATAGCATTTGTTAGTAGTATCTCATCTCGTTTCCAAGGGTCATTAGCATATATTCATAAATGTGTTCAACTTTCTGCATATAAGGAAAGCAGTTGTTCACCATATGCTAGCTGAATCATAAATCCTGCATCTTACCATCTGTTATATCAAAGGCTAAGGGAATTGGTGCAAGCTTTACTGTTTCATACCTTCAAAACGAGGGGGAAAAACACTAACACATCATAGTTTAATTTATTTTGAAGTTTCACAGCCTTTTTAATTGGAGAAGGCCTACTTCTTTTATTGTTTCGTATTGCCACACCACAATTCTTTCTTGTGAAGCAACTATATCTTATACATTTCTACATTTCAGGCTGGAAAAACACTAAGTGCTCGGAAATGGCAGGCTGCTTTTAGCCCCGATGGCTGTCTTGATATTGCCTCAGTCCTTAGCAGGATACAAAGAGGAGTAAGGTTCCTCATTTTTAGAGTTACTTTTTCTTAGCTTCAGATATGCTCCTTTGTCTGCAGGTGTTCCTTCTACACGTCATGTTAATTCAATAACAATGATAAAGTAATGATTTATATATTTTCAGGGTGTTCATCCAACTGTCAGGGGGGAGGTCTGGGAGTTTTTACTTGGCTGTTTTGATCCCAGGAGTACCTTCGATGAGAGGGAGGAGATCAGGCAAATAAGGAGGTACTTGCCTTTCTAAAATGGGCACCCCGTATATTGGTTGTTTTGCAGTCCAATTCTTTCTGTCCTTTTGGTACTCAAACCCAAGTGTTTCTAACCTTAACGAGTGACATCAACACTTCGGCCCATCTGTTATCAAGTCATCAACTAACTGTTTTTTCCACTAGCTACGACAAATTTTATATCAACACTCTTTCCTATTTAGCTTGCACATTTGTCAGTCCTCCGTATCTTTTAAGATTTTTCATGTGCGAACAACCAACCAACATATTACATTGTCTTGTAATGAATTATTTTTTCCCCACAAACAAGTTGAATGAACCTACAATATAGATAATATCAATAGAAAGTACATTTTTTCAGTCATCAGTACATTTTCAGATCTTCCGTGTTATCATACATAATTTTCTTGTACTAAATTAATCTTTCTTTAAAGAAATTAAACTGAGCACTATGATATATAGGATAACAAATTACTCTAGGTATCAAAACAAAGTTATTGTTCTTCAGGATGGAGCAATTCATATCCTCATTTGTTGGAAACGGAAAAAGAGAGAGGATTTTGTTCCTGCAGAGCTGCAAATTTTCTGATATGTATTGGCAAATATATATAGCCTAGATACAAACTAACCTCTTGTGGAGGATGAGGACTAACTTGGCTGGCACACAAAGAGAAGCACCAAGTGCTGAATCCAAAATAGCAAAATCAAAATTGCTAACCAAATCTTCTAACAGAAACTATCTGAACTAACTGAAAGGATACAATGCCCGTGTTTAGCAACATCAGTATCAGGTTTCCACACCCCATTTGGGATTATGAACATCGGTGTGGGTCTAGTATGAATACAAAGTTATTGTTCATCTGCAAATCCATCATTGAGGATCCCCCCCCCCCCCCTCTAATTTTCATAATAATTTATTTGTATAATTTTTAGCACTACGAATCAGCATGAAACATGATATCCACTTGTCCTGAAATCTTATGAACTAAACAGGCTTCAGTATGCTAGATGGAAGGAAGACTGCAGGGCAATGGATTCTCATGTTGGTAGTGGGAAAGTTATCACAGCACCACTTATCACTGAGGATGGTAGACCTATCAAGGACCCTCTGGTTTTACTTGAGGCCACGGACCGAAGCACTTCAGACACTGCTTCAACTAGCAATAAAATTGAAATCGATGTAGATGCAAGTCCCATTACAGATAAGCAAGTTATCGAATGGAAGTTGACGCTGCATCAAATTGGTATGCTCACAACCCCTGTTTCTGTTTATCTATTTAAACTCTTTTGTTGCATTTTTATGATTGATTTTTTTTTTAAAAAAACAGGACTTGACGTTCTACGTACTGACCGCACCATGGTATTCTATGAGAACAAAGAAAACCTTTCTAAGTTGTGGGATATTCTAGCTGTGTATGCTTGGATTGACAAAGATGTTGGCTACTGTCAAGGTTAGCTACATCTGACATGTAGAGGAAACTCATCTAGCGTGCAAAATATGTTACGGGTGTACTAATGCTTAAACTGTGAACAGGAATGAGTGATTTATGCTCACCAATGATAGTGCTACTCAAGGACGAAGCAGATGCATTTTGGTGTTTTGAGAAACTGATGCGTAGATTGGTATGACATATCTTTTTGTGAAGTTTCTGATAATATTTTTGTTCTAATTTTAAATTGCAAAGAATACATTGGTGCTGCTGCAGATTACCTGTATGGCTACATTTTCTTTCTTTCTTTCCTTTGAAACAAATCTGATCATTTGATGCTTCAAATTTGAAGCGAGGGAACTTCAAATGCACAGATCAATCTGTGGGAGTTGCCAATCAACTCCAGCATCTTGCATCTATTATTCAGGTTCTTGATCCAAAGCTACATGACCACCTAGGTAACGAATTGCGCATCAATAAAATTGACAAACGGTCCATATTATTCTGTCCAATTTTACCAGCAGTTTTAATAGCTTCGAGTCCTGAATGCAGAAACTCTTGGTGGAGGTGACTACCTTTTTGCATTCCGCATGTTCATGGTGCTATTTCGGCGTGAAGTATCCTTTGGAGACTCCTTATACCTCTGGGAGGTATGAAGTTACTATAACAATACAATATGGTACCAGAGGCTTCCCCTACTGTATTGCATCAAAAAGAAAGGGTGCATATAGGGCATTGAAAGGCCCCCGCAGGGTCGAGTTTTTATAGGGCATTGAAAGGACAAAACAAAAAAGAAACAATACAATGTTATGGATATTACTACAACATTACGTCTTTTGGTTATGCTAAAAGACTGATTAACTGAATTTACTTCTTAAATTAATTAAGTATTCCATTCTTCGTTACATAGAGAGCGAAGATTTACAGATTGGATGCAGCCAGTAAATAAGTCAGCTTAGTGGCATATTTCCATATGTTTGCATAGTGCTGGTTTTTGTATGCATGAACATGATTTTTTATGAACTACAAAATTTAATCAAAGTATCTAACTTTCTATATGTTTTTATATAGTTTTTTTTCCTAACAAGTCAATTGTAAATCATATTCTATCTCTCAAACCTGTCCACAGATGATGTGGGCTCTAGAATATGACCCTGACATCTTCTTCGCGGCATGTGAAGAAGCAAGTACAACACACAAAAAGGTTTCTAAATCAAAACTGAAAGGACTACGCCATTTCGGCAAGTGGGATAAGGATAAGGAAAGTACAAAGAATGGGGCCGAGGATGGTGAAGAAGGTCCAGTTCCAATATCAGTTTTCATGGTTGCAAGTGTTCTTAAGGAAAAGAGAGAGAAACTATTACAAGAAGCCAGGGGACTGGATGATCTTATCAGAGTAAGGATCAAAATTTAGTTATTATTTTCCTTGTGAAATTTTCTTGATCATTCATTCCATCTGGAGGCGACACATGATCTAATCAATCTATATAAAAAGTATAATGTTCTCTATTTTTAATATTCAACTCACTGAAACTACTTTCTAAGAGGAACACAAAGAAATTATCAAAGCTAACTAGATTAAATTTAATAGATCTATGAACTTTGACCGACTTCTTAAAATCTGTTTAGTCTCCGGCCTCTTTTTTTCCCGTGAAACAGCTCTAGGCCAATCTTGTGCTATCCGTTGTAACCCACTATATAACCCTTGGTTTTGTTTCTTTCCAGATATTGAATGATGTAAATGGGAATTTAGATGCAAAGAAAGCTTGTGCGGGAGCTTTGAAACTTCACAAGAAATATCTGAAGAAGGCAAGTTAATATTTTGTCAGTCCTCTTAGTAATGAAGGGAACTATTTTGCATGAATATCAAAATATGTCTATTACAGAGTTTTAGGGCTTAACAGCTGACTACGTTACGTCTGTTCTTTTGACAGGTACAAACAAAGAAACCTTAACAATGATATGGAATGTACCCCTCCAGTGGGTTAATTCTTTACCATTTAAACATTCACAACTATAACCAAAAGGAAATGTAGTGTGAAGGATGAGTACAGGCGGTCATCATCTGATAC
Organism: Eleusine indica; assembly: GCA_030378355.1. NCBI lineage: Eukaryota > Viridiplantae > Streptophyta > Magnoliopsida > Poales > Poaceae > Eleusine > Eleusine indica. The sequence continues at coordinate 38,185,984 of CM059500.1, forward strand.
GCTGACACTTTTGTTTACTGGGTTAGTCGGTTGAGTACAGGCTGAGTGCAACCGGTTGTATGTATACTACGTTCTTTGTAGTTCTCAATTTTTCTGGCTGTACAGACAAAAGTCGGTGTGGATAGCATGCCTTGCTTACATAATTATTTCAATGCAAGTTGAAATGAGCAACACCTTGCCATAAAACTCTGTTTCAAGAATTAATCTTTTCACCTGAAAATGGTCAGAGGGATTTTTTTAAATATTTATGTCCATGTGCAACAAAGTTTTTTCTCTCATTCGAACCATTTGCAGCAAAGATAACCCCATGTTTCACTTAAAAAAAAAACATTTGTGGTGGCAAAAGACCCATGGGCCTAGAAGACTTGCCCATCACTAATTAAGGCAGTGCAACTTAGTGGCCGCGGCTCCTTCCTCTTCTGCCACCGCAACTCCTTCCCCTTCTGCCGCCGTCAGTGATGGCCTCCTCCTCCCGCTGGACATGCTCATTTGTGAGGCGCATGCGCTAGATTGTAGGCCAAGTTGGGAGAGAGGATTGTGGCCGCGACGGCTACCACGACGGTCGCAGTCACCAAGGCAACCTCTGATATGTAAAGACTGAAGGCATATCGAGAGGGAGAGGGGTTGAATTGGTAAGCTGGCCATAATTAACAAATACTTCTATTTCCTCGCTCAAAGCTAGTAATCATTGCAATCTAACAATTTTAGGAGACCACACATACTAGTGTTCATGATGAATGCAATGCGAAATCTAAGCCACACTAGCCTGTGCAAGCCTCAAATCAACCTATCAACTATAACACACAATTGCGGAATAGTAAAGAGAAAGATTAAGGAATGCTCATGATTTTTTCATGAGGTATCGAAAGGTTGGCGCCTTCCCCTAGTTCTCATTGGACCACTCTCGCCAAAGTGTCGTTACCCGTCACCAAGTGCAGATCTCGCACACGAGCCTGCAATCACTTTCGGAGTGAAGACATGGTTGTGTCACTGTTGCCACCAAGGCACAAGCTCGACTCCCTCGTGAACTTGCCGAACTCCTCGAGCTAGCACGGGCGCTCACTATCGATACTCCTTTCAATAGCGAGCTCTAACCGTGTACAAACGTATGACTGCTGACGGGCTTCATAACCGATCACGATAGGCTCATCACCGACGCCTAACCGGTCTAGGTCTCACTATAGGCCAAGAGTAAGAGCCTAGAACACACTCTCATGGACACCCTAGCCTTAGATGTGTATGGACGCTCTAGTTACTCTCTCTAGCACTTTCAAGATATCCAATATCTTCTCCTAGTGCTCCTCTCCTTTTCTCTTGGCTCCCTACTGATGCTCCCAGCTATCCTAATGGCCAAGAGAGGTCTCCAAGATCCCAGCAATGACTTTATATAAGCTTTCAACCTCAAACTAGCCGCTGATCCACGAAACAGCATTTCTGGAAGGACAGACCGTACAGTCCGGTCTCTGCCAGACCGGACTGTCCGGTCTTCACTGGACGGCTCCCCTAGAGCCATTGCTCCTCTGTCCATGCTTCTTTCTATACAGACCAGACTGTCCGGTCTCTACAACACCTGTTCATTCCAGAGCGGCGTCAAAACTGCTTCCTCTCTGTTCTGCTCCCATACATACAAATTAGACCGTCCGATCTGCACACCAGATTGTCTGGTCTCTATGGGCCTTCTTGCCAATAGATTCCTCACATCAACTCCTCTTTGATCTGCAATCTTCTATGATGACCATACTATCCGGTCTCCATGACCCTATTGTTCGGTCTTCATCTCTAGAAGCTAAAATTCCTTGTCTTCGCTTGACTTTATTTTTCAGCTTCATCCAACAACTCCTTGGCCTCTCCGTTGCCACCTAGTGCCTTGTGATTTCACCGAGCATCCATGCACATCACCGACTAGCGTGACCTAAGAGATATGACCTAGACCCCCTTGGTAGTCCGGATTTTTCTATGGACACAAGCCCTAACGACTAGACAAGTGTTCCAAACACTTGCTCCTAGTTTGTCCTTAGTCTTGATCCATTTCCATCAACCCTAGGACTCCATCAAGCTCATCAAGCCTCTATGCTTGTGGTCATTGTCATCAACCGTCATGGCAACTGTCAACAATAGGATTTGCAATAGAGTAGAAGATAATTCATGCGTATACAACACCCATGTAGATATTAGCTCATAATTTCATAGTTGTCATTAATCACCAAAACATTCATACCTTGAGGATCCAATGATCAATGGTCATGAAGCTTACATGATATCACAACGACGGTGTCCTCGACGACCGTATTAGTTGAGGCAGTGGCTGTCACGGTGGAGGCGCTCGAGTAGGTGATTGAAGGAGGCGGTTGTGGTGGCCCTTAGGCTCTTCACCCATGCCACCACAACTGTGTCCAAGGCCGTGGCGACAACGGAGAAGGCCGACGAAGAGGTCTTGGAGATGACATCAGCGGCAGGGAGGATGGCGGTGGCGACCATCGCTGCCTAGTGAAAGGACCTAGATGTCGCCTAGAGGGGGGGTGTCAATAGGTGAATCCAACAGTTTTAAAACTCAAAACAAAAATTAGTACAAAACCGGTTAGACCGATTTGGCAAATCGGTCAAACCTATTTTGATAGCAAATACAAGAATGCAAATTGTTGACTCTAACTCAAACCAAAACTCGAAGTAGTGCTCCAATAGATGTTCCTCGTAGATGCACTTAGCTTCTGCACAACACAAATAAGCACACCCAAGTAGATTGAAACAGAAGCACAATATGAGTTAGAAAACAAACATGAAATGCAAACCGAACAAGGAGACACATGTGTTTGTTTGCCGAAGTTCAGATTCACCCCGTGAATCCTACGTCTCCGTTGAGGAAGCTTGAGCTGCTCAAAAGTCAACTCCAAGTCAGGTCTCTTTCAACCGCTTTCCCAGGTCCATTAGCTTGATCTTTTTCCTTGCGGAGGCAAGATCGCAGCCCTCACAAACTGACCCATGGCTCACCACAACTTGGACGCTCGTGGGTAACGCCTAGCCATCTAGGAGGCTTCGCCTCCAGGAGTAACAAATGCTTCACGAAATGCTTGATGCAGCCACAAAGTGCTCAAGACTTGGATTTGCTCACTAATGCTCACTTAGCTCAAATCTTTCAACCCAACTCAAAGATTTTCACCAAATCATTCACGTCTCACAAAGAGGTATTGGGGAGAGCTCAATATGGCCGTTGGTATGTTTTGAGATGTTCTAGAAATCAGCAGCTCATGAAGGAGGGAGAAGAGGGGTATTTAAACCCTTTCCCAAAAACTAGTAGTTGGGTCTATCAGACAAAACCGGTCTGACTGGTTTCAGAAACGAGTCTGACCTGTTTCCGACCAGCACACCAACACATCTACACAAAGCACTCCACTCCAACTATTTGATCTTAGCTCACAAAAACTTAACAACCATTGATATGAGATGGTCTCAACAAATTGGTGTTGTCAAGAAAAAGAAGTGATCAAGTGTTATTTCTCTATGGTATTTAATCTTGGAACCAACTTGATCAAGTCAATACTAGAAAACAAGAATTCAAAAGAAGACATAATGATGATACAAAGTTATGTGTGGGTCAAGATAGCAAGATGGTTAAGGATTGGCATGACTTGGCCGCGATGGACCATGGACGGGAGAAGGGCAAGATGGAGTCTTGGCACTGAGGGACCCAAGCCATGGTGAAGGGCAGGTGGAGTGCAATCATGATGGACCGATCAAGCTATGGGTGGTCATACATCTCCAAGTATCAATCTTTGTTGGAACATGAAGACTTAATGTGACTTGTGAACCAAAAGGAAAAAATGAATCTTATTAATGAAGAGTTCCCAAGTCATATACTCTAGGTGATGACGCTCAGCAAAAGCACATGTGGCACACCTCATGAAGCACTAAAGAGAAGAAGTGGCAAATTTCATTATCATGCAAGCTCAAGAAGAAGAATTGTCATTTTATTTAATCTTGAGTTTAGGCATGTTGCTCTATCAAGAGGGATGCTACATGGTTTGCTTATAATGTCTCAATGCTCAAAGAAAAACCCAAGTGAGATGAGAGAAACACAAGGCCTATACTCATACTAACTCTCACAGTGACAGGGAAAACCGGTGTAACTGGTTTACCAAACCAGAGGGACCGGTTTGGGTTCAAACCTCTAACGGCTAGTTCAGGAAAACCGGAGGTACCGGTTTGGGAAATCGGAGTGACTGGTTTTGACTGGTTCAGTATAACGGCTAATTTTTGGGGGACAAGTATAAATACTTTCTTCCCCCCTCCTTTGGATGCTGCTAATTGTGTGCACGAAGAAAATATATCCAAAGCCTTGTAAAGCTCTCCCCAACACCTCTTTGTGAGGTTTGAGTGATTTGTGAGAAATCCTAAGGATTGGGTTGAGAGAGATTGAGAGCACAAAAGAGAAAATCCCACTCTTGAGCATTTGAGCATTGTGGTGCTAATCCGTGAAGCATTTGTTACTCTTGGAGGTGAAACCTCCTCGTTGGCTAGGCATCGCCCTAGAGCTCCCAAGCTTGTGGTGAGCCTTGGGAAAGTTCGTGAAGGTTAGCTTCGCCTCCGCAAGAAAAGAAGTAAAGATAGTGGATCGGGGAAAGCGGTTGAAAGAGACCCGGTTTGGAGTGTGCCTTGTAAGCAACTTAAGCTTCCTCAACGGAGACGTAGCGTTTACATGAGTGAATCTGAACTTGGGTAAACAAAACTCCGCGTGCTTCATTTGGTTTGCTCTCTTTAGTTCTTGCTTATTTTTTTTTTGTAATTCATAGGTTGCATGTGTAGTTGTGCTAGTCTTCTCAGTGATTACTTGCTCTAGACATTGCATGTTCTATTAGGTTCTGCAAGTTTGCTAGAACTAAGTGGGACGCTATATTTCCTGTTTTCCTCTCTCTGTCCCGAGGAAACCGGTGTGTCCGGTTTACCAAACCGGTGGGTCCGATTTGGAAGTTTGTTTTCTGAGGTTGATTCTTTGTGAATCTAATAGGGGTGGTTCCTGTGATTTTTTTATTAGCTTGCTTGTCTTTAGTGCTTGGCAATTTTCCTCATTAACTTGTTTTATCCCAAGCTCTCTGACAAAATCGGAGGTACCGGTTTGCTAAATCAGAGCAACCCGTTTTGGCAGTTTTAATTCCACTATGAGTTTTTGTTAAATTTTTTGGAACGCCTATTCACCCCCCCTCTAGACGACATCTAGGGACTTTCAATTGGTATCAGAGCCTAATCTCCTCATTAGGCCTAACCGCTTAGAGAATCGATCATGTTGCAAGGTAAAATGTGTCCAATTCCCTATGGTTGTCCTAGCGCCTCGCTTTCTATCATTTCACAACCTTCATACGAGGCACCATATTTTGATGGCATAAATTATACTAATTAGAATGCTAAGATGATCTCATATTTTTGGGAGATGAGTCCCAAAGTTTGGTAGGTTGTGAATTTAGGCTTTTCTCATAACATTGACAGGAAATCTACCCCACAGGCACAAGAAAAATGCCTACATCTCCAAGCCCAAGCTACCAATGCCTTATTCGGTGCATTGAGTAGGGATGTCTTCGACAAGATATACAAGTTGGATAATGTTCATGCTATGTGGATCAGGATCCAAGAAATATATGATGATTCCGACAATGAAGAAGAGAAGACTCAAACTACCAATCAGGGAAAACCGGAGGCTCCGGTTTCCCAAACCGGTGGCACCGATTTTGGCAGAACAGAAACTATTTCTGTTGATAATCAAGTTGAAGATCCTAGTTGCAGATTTAGACCAAGTGAAGAGTCTATGTCACCAAGAAGCTCACTCATATAGTGAAGAATCACTTTGCTTCATGGCCAAGGGACAAAGAAAGTCTCATGTTGACAAGGTCAACAACATAAGAAATAATCATACTTGTGTTACAAAGAAATCTTCTTATGTAGCACAACTAGAGGAAGCAAACAAAATGATCATGGATGAGTTTCAAAAACTTGCTAGCATGCATAAGAAATTGCAAGAGAGACATGGTGATCTTCTATGCTTACATAAGAAGCTCATTGACTCATATACCATGCTAGAAACAACTCATGAGGTTGCATTTACTGTGATAAAATCTTCTCAACCTCACACATGCACATGCACAACACAATCAATTGTTTTATATTGTGCTAACACTTGTTGCTCTCTAGAAAAGCCATCGTATGATGAGTAAGTGATTGTAGAAACTTGTGATGAATTTGTTGCAAGTGAAAATGATTACCTCAGGAGAGAAGTTCAGAGGCTAAACATGGACTTAAGTCAGTTGAAAGGCCAAGGCCATGTGCAACCATCTCAAGATAACCGTGATAGCATGGTGAAAAAGCTTGAGAAGGGATCAACCGTCACATGTGCAAAAAGCCTCCCTACTGACTTGAAAATCCATGACAAAAGCAACGAGCAAAAGATCAAGAAGAAGTCACACATCAAGAGCTTTGAATGCTCATCAATGGGACATTTTGCTTCAAAATGCCCAACAAAGAAAAATGGCCAAGCTACACTCTCTAGAAGACAAAGAAGTGTATCTCAGAGAAGATGCTTTGGATGTAAGGAGAAAGGACACAAGATAGCCTCACGTCCAAGACATACAAGAATGGGACAAGTCTGTCAAAACCGGAGGGACCGGTTTGCTAACTCGGAGTCACCGGTTTTGGTAGAAAAGCTCCATCCCATTACGCATTTGGAGAAAGGCTTTATGTCAGCATTCCCAACATATGGACAAGAATGAAAACATCAAGAAGAAAATCAAGGACAAGGCCAAAAGAATTAAGCATCGAACATGCTACATATGTCGAGACAAAGGACATCTTAGTAAGGATTGCCCTTCGACTCAAGCTTTAAATTATAAGTTGGTCAATAATAAGTATTTTCCCTCTAAGGCCAACAATAACACTTGTGATATCAAGGTGATGAGTTCACCCATTGATAGTGCAAAGTCAATTTGGATGCCTAAAGCTTGTACGACTAACTCTCAAGGACCCAATAAGCATTGGGTACCAAAATGGGCTTGAAAGTGCTCATAAGCTACAGGTGATGCATTGATGACTTGGCATGCACAAGAATGATGGAACAACATGCAAACTTGCCAAGCATGGAGACATTCAAATATTATCTACATCAATGACATCAAGGAAAAAAAATAAGTACCACTAAACACACTTTATCTTGTTCCTTATTCCTGCAGCAATGGTCTCACAAGTTCATGCTACCACTTGAGAAATGCTCTCAAGTATACAAGCATGAGTGAACTTGTAAAGTGATGCAATTAATGTCTCCCTTGGAGAAATTTTTTTTTGTGAATATCTCTCAGGATTGATGAACACAAACAAACGGCCAAGAAAGCAACACAAAGCAAGAAGAAAAGGAATTCTGATGAAAAATCTAGAAAACAAGGAACCAGGAAAATCGGTTGGTCTAGTTTGTAAAACCGGAGGGATCGGTTTCCCGACTTGTCCGATGTGTCGGACAAGTCCATCGGACTCCAGTAAGGCTGCCACTCAGGGCCGTCGGACTTGTCCGACAGTCATCAGACTTGTCTGATGCCATGAGGAAAGTTCGACGTCTCGGACATATTCATCGGACTCCAGAACCCCTGCCACTATGTATCATCGAACATATCCGTTGACCATCAGACTTGTTCGATGAAGTGAAGAAACAAAAAACCAGGAAAAACCGGTGGCACCCGTTTGTCAAACCGGTGGGTCCGGTTTCTCCTAAAAAGCTTATTGAGATGAAGTGATGCAGAGGCAACAACAAGATAGCATCTAGATTAATAATTGACCTATGATGAGGAAGGAAAACATCATGTGAGTCAAACATGAAGATATGAAGAGATCACACACACTTGTGTGGTTGTGAGTATTCCTTGACTTATTCTCATTTCATGCTTCTTAATTATCTCCTCACCTTAACCAAGATATAGTTTAAACCTCTCCATGTTCCTAATAGAACATGTGCACACATCACAAATGATTGTGCACATATTTAGGGGGAGATTCATCTTATATCTTAAGTTAAAAGAGACTAATGTTTTGCTTGAGTTATCTTCTGATTAGTCTCAATATGGAATAAGTTATGATGAATAATGCCTCATGCTGAGATCAAGAAAAAAGGAGTAACTCTCTACCTCAGTTTAGTATTTAATTTAATATATGTTGTCTATGAAAACCAGAGGCACCGGTTTGCTAAATCGGAGGTACTGGTTTAGACAGAAAACATATACTTTGTTTCTTGAGGTATTTCTTGTTGGGATAAATATGGCTAATCACTATATGAGAGATTCTATCTTTTGCTAGTAATCCTAATGTCTAGCATTGAAAGTGCATCAAAAGTGATTTTTGAAAAGTAGGCATTAATGGTAAAAGATAAAGTAAGCACAAAATAATTGGCTTTGTTTTTCATTAGTTGAAAAGGAATAATTGCTACCAAAGGTATGTCATCCTAAATTCTTTGTCCTTATTACTACATGTAGAATTCATATGGTAGGTTGTGCCTTGGTATGTGTGTGACTAATGTCATAAACATGCTCTTTGTGAGTTAAGGTAGAATTTTCAAAAAAATTAATAAAGGACAAGTATATATAATGTCTTGTCCTGAGTGGATGTCAAAATATTTGATTCTTGATCTTTGGGATCATGTCGAGCTACTTGTGGTTATTGTTCACCTTGATTGCTTGTTGCCTATCCACACTTAGCAAGGCTCTCTCAAGTCCAAATTTCCATTACTCTCAAAATCTTGACTTTTATCACGATCATTATCTACAAAATCAAGGATTTGATCTACACAGGAAGGAGCAAAGAATTCAAGCTTTCAAAGGGTTCAAAAGTCAAAATCTTCCATCTTTCTGGTTTTGTTCAGCTCCTGACAAAATCGGAGGCACCGGTTTTGGAAACCGGTGGCACCGGTTTTGTCGATTTATCCAGCCCGAGCCCAAAACGTACCCTTTCACCCTCATTTGGACTCCTCCTCCCATAACCTTCGTGTTGCGGCTCCCTCTCATCCCCATTGGCGATTTCAAGGCTTCTCCATGGGATTCTTCGATTCTTGGGTGGATCTTCGTGCCTCAAGATCGGAGGGTCCATTTCCATCTCTAGATTTGAGTTTCTCCTCTCCAAAGGTACTCATTGGCTTCAAGTCTTGATCTCCTAGTACCGTTGGTAGATTAAAATTTCTGAGTAGTACATTGTCTCCTAGCTTTCCCTAGAACCTACTCCTGCCATTGGCTCTAATACTTGGATAAATCGATTGGATTTTCGACCTAGGTTTTCTCTGTGAAAACCGGTGGGACCGGTTTTTGCAGAAAAACCCTAATTCAAGTTTTTGATCAATTTATTGATTCAACTTGTCTTATCATTGTTTCCAAGTATAGTTCATGCCTATAAATAGCCCAGAACAATTATAGATGAAATTATGAACATAGATTTTCTCTGTGAAAACCGGAGGTACCGGTTTTTGTAGAAAACAACTATTTCCATTCTGTTACCTTTAATTGTTATCCAAGTCTCTCTTTATCATTCCCTGGTGTATCCTAAGACCTTGTTCATTCGTGTCTAACTCAGGTCAGTATGTCGGATGAGGAAAGAGAGAGGAATGTGAAAGCAAGGCATGATGCTGGGCAAGGAACACAATTTGACACCATCTATAAGAGACGGAAGCAGTTAGCCAGGAGGCTGCCCAGAGGCACTATGACCATTGATGACACTTCTATAAATCTCGTGCAGGAAGATGAGTCATCTGATGAGGATGACACTGAGGATGAGCTCTATATCCCTCCTAGTGGTGCTCCTAGGGCTGCTCCTAGGATAGCAGGTGGGGGCTCTGGCACAGCAGTAGCTAGCAGCTCCGAGGACAATGAAGAGGAGGAAGAGCAGCAGGAGTTTGATGTGGATGAGATCACTCCTGCCGCCTATGTGCACCTTGGCCATCTCTCTTTTCGGGTTCCTCAAAACCCGGGACGGAGGGGGAAAGTGAGCTACAAAGGCCAAACAGATTCTATGAGAGAGATGAGGGCCAAGGATCCTAGACCACTCCCTAGAGAGGCCATTGACTACAGGTTTCACCCCTTCTTTCAGCAGGATTTCTATGAGTCAGTGATTTTGACAAAGAAGCATACTCCTGTTGCTAACTCTCAGTGGGTTGATTGGGCACATATGGAAAACAAGAACGACCCCATATTCAATGAATTCATTGCTGTGTGCAAGGCTAAGCACTTAAAGGATCTTCTTGGTTTTCAGAAAAATTGGAAAAATGAGGTAATTGCTCAATTCTATGCCACTCCATATTTTGAGGAAAATGTAAACACAAGGAAGATGCATTTGATGATACAATGATAGTGGTATGAGGTGAGTCATGCACAGTTTGCTAGACTTTTTGGTTTTGGGATACATGAGGCCAACCGCCCCAGGATTCACCTCGCCACATGTCTTGATGCTAGAGGGTTGAGGCATATGTATCTGGCAGGGAAGCAAGGTAATTATGGGACTATCACAGACTTGCTCCCTTTCTTTGCCTACATCAATAGGCTCTTCAGGAAGACTATCACTCCTAGAGAGGGAGATGGCACAAAACTCCCCTCCTACACGAGGAACATCCTTGCTGCCATGGGACCAAATGGGCATGATTTCTCAGTGTTTGATTTTGTCTGGGATGAGATAAAGGTCATTTCTAACAGCCCTTTGAAGAGTTGTGGATATGCACCCTATATTATGCATATGATTGAGAGGGTGTCAGCTCGTACCTTTGTGTGTGACAATGAGCACCTCCCTTTGAGAAACAAGAATGACTTGAGGAACCCAGTTGAGGACAGCAGTGCAACAGCACCTACTCGTGGTGCATCCACCTCTGCAGCACCTAGAGGGAGTGGGCAGCAAAGAGACAAGCCTCCCTCACCTATCAAGAAACTCTTTGGCATGCTCTTTGGAATGTGCAGGTCTCAGTATATTGCTGATGTGAAAGCACATCATGAGAGGCAAGTGAGGAAGAAGGACACAAAGACTATGAAGCTTCCTCACCAACAAAACAACCTTTAGCCTCCTCGCTCTCCTATTGCCTCTGAAGGTGAACAAAGTCCAGAGATTGAGACATTTGAGGCGAGGATGAGTCGCTATGAGCAGGACAACCCCTACTCCTCTTGGTTTGGAGATACATATATCAGTGGGGCTGTTTTTGGTCCTGGTGGAACGGGGACTTCACAAGTGCCACCATTTAACCCTCCACCTCCTCCGCCCAACAATTATGAAGATGATGAGGAAGACGACGAGGAGGAGTGACTTATGTTGCCAAGGAAGACCACTTTTGGTGCTAGATGACAAAGGGGGAGAGATGGATTAAAGCTCTGAGGCATTAGTTCTTTTTGTTTTTCAGTTCTGTTCTGTCTGGAAAAACCAAAGACACCGGTTTGGCAAACCGGAGCAACCGGTTTTGCCAGACAGAACCAATTTATCGATTTCCTTAGATTTTTATCTCATGGACTTGAGAACTATTTGTAATGAGTGATCTTGTGTGATGTACCTTTGTAATAATTCTATAAGACCTTTTATTTGAGCTATGATGTGATGCTTGATCGATTGATGTATTATTTATTGTAAATATGTGAAGTCAGGAAAAACTGGTGGCACCGGTTTTGCCAGACAGCACATATGATTCTTTTGATTTATTTCTTTATGGTTTTCTTGTCATATGCATCACGTACTATATGCTCACACACACTTGTTGCACCCCACGAATGCACACATTTAGGGGGAGCTCTCATGGATTGATTACAAAATGTGCAATTGGCATTTGAGGCCAAATTTGGTGAATTTCATTCATATGCACAATTTTAGGGGGAGCTCAACCAAAATGTTTGCATTCAAAATCCTTTTATGAATATCATTTGTAAGCTTTAATCAAGGTCTTCATCAATCACCAAAAAGAGGGAGATTGAAAGTGCATCCATGTCCCTAGTGGGTTTTGGTGGTTGTATGACAACGTGATTAAAGAACTAATCCTCTTTGTGAGTATATGAGCAGGTTGTACATGAAGAATATATGTTGCATGAATACAAATGATCATCTTCGATAGTGTACAGTTGTGTAAGGAAAATGGGCCTATATGATGAAAAGAAGAAGTGTCAAATAAATAGGTCCATATAAGCAATATTACGACAAGCCAAGGTTTGAAATGAACAAGGGATAGAAAAACCATTGATATGAGATGGTCTCAACAAATTAGTGTTGTCAAGAAAAAAGAAGTGATCAAGTGTTATTTCTCTATGGTATTTAATCTTTGAACCAACTTGATCAAGTCAATACTTCAAAACAAGAATTCAAAAGAAGACATAATGATGATACAAAGTTATGTGTGGCTCAAGATAGCAAGATGGTGAAGGATTGGCATGACTTGGCCGCAACGTACCATGCACGGGAGAAGGGCAAGATAGAGTCTTGGCACCGAGGGACCCAAGCCATGGTGAAGGGTAGGTGGAGCGCAATTGCGATGGACCGATCAAGCTATGAGTGGTCATACATCTCCAAGTATCAATCTTTGTTGGAACATGAAGACTTAATGTGACTTGTGAACCAAAAAGCAAAAATGAATCTTATTAATGAAGAGTTCCCAAGTCACATACTCTAGGTGATGACGCTCAGCAAAAGCACATGTGGCACTCCTCATGAAGCACTAAAGAGAAAAAGTGGCAAATTTCATTATCATGCATGCTCAAGAAGAAGACTTGTTTTTTTATTTAATCTTGAGTTTAGGCATGCTGCTCTATCAAGAGGGATGCTACATGGTTTGCTTATAATGTCTCAATGCTCAAAGAAAAACCCAAGTGAGATGAGAGAAACACAAGGCCTATACTCACACTAACTCTCACAGTGACAGGGAAAACCTATGTAACCGGTTTACCTAACCGGAGGGACCGGTTTGGGTTCAAACCTCTAACGGCTAGTTCACAAAAACCGGAGGTACCGGTTTGGGAAACCGGAGGGACCAGTTTTGACTGATTCAGTATAACGGCTAGTTTTTAGAGGACAAGTATAAATACTTTCTTCCCCCCCCTCCTTTGGATGCTGCTGACTGTGTGCACGAAGAAAATATATCCAAAACCTTGTAAAGCTCTCCCCAACACCTCTTTGTGAGGTTTGAGTGATTTGTGAGAAATCCTAAGGATTGGGTGGAGAGAGATTGAGATTGAGAGCACAAAAGAGAAAATCCCACTCTTGAGCATTTGAGCATTGTGGTGCTAATCCATGAAGCATTTGTTACTGTTAGAGGTGAAACCTCCTAGTCGGCTTTGCGTCGCCCTAGAGCTCCCAAGCTTGTGGTGAGCCTTGGGAAAGTTTGTGAAGGTTTGCTTCGCCTCCGCAAGGAAAGAAGCAAAGATAGTGGATCGGGGAAAGCGGTTGAAAGAGACCCGGCTTGGAGTGTGCCTTGTGAGCAACTCAAGCTTCCTCAACGGAGACGTAGGGTTCATATGGGTGAATCTGAACTTCGGCAAACAAATCTCCGTGTGCTTCATTTAGTTTGCTCTCTTAAGTTCTTGCTTATTTTGTTTGTAATTCATAGGTTGCATGTGTAGTTGTGCTAGTCTTCTCAGTGATTACTTGCTCTAGACATTGCATGCTCTATTTGGTTCTACAAGTTTGCTAGAACTAAGTGGGACACTATATTTCATGTCTTCCTCTCTCTGTCCCGAGGAAACCGGTGGGTCCGGTTTGAAAGTTTGTTTTCTGAGGTTGATTCTTTGTGAATCTAATATGAGTGGTTCCTGTGATTGTTTTATTAGCTTGCTTGTCTTTAGAGCTTGGCGGTTTTCCTCATTAACTTGTTTTATCCCAAGCTCTCTAACAAAACCGGAGGTACCGGTTTGCTAAACCGGAGCAACCGGTTTTGGCCGTTTTAATTCTGCTGCGAGTTTTTGTTAAATTTTTAGGAACGCCTATTCACCGCCCCCTTCCCCTCTAGGCAACATCCAGGGACTTTCACTATACTTGTCATCCATAGATCATGTTGTCTTTTTCACTTATTGTCTTAATATTTTTGCTTCATGAGAATTGTCAATACGAGTATTATTTGCGCACATCCATCTTGAGCTGATGACTATGGTTAATGAATTCATTTAGTCAATATTTTACTTCTTATCCATAGATCACCTTGTCTTCTTATTTCAACAAATGATTGACACTTAGAAATATATGGCTATTCATGGCTAGTTCGATCCATCGGAATCAACTCTACTTGCTCTTCTCCATCATATAGGTCCTTCGGCGTCAAGCCTCTTGCTTGCCCTTCTCCAATGTACGGTCCAGCGCAGCCAAGTTATATTATTCCTTCATCAACTTGCCATATTTATCCACACATATCCGTCTGCCCTATAATATGTCCACTTTTGACTAGCTTCTTTTGTCTTGTTGAATTTTCATTAATGTTTCCTTGGGAAGTGATGTCCATATTTATTTCACAATAATCATGAGAGAGACATATCAAGATATGATCATGCAACCATGCATCCCTCTCATTCATACTCACTTCTTTGTCATACATCATAAATCATTGTCTTATGGAACATGCCATCTTATACAAATAATATCCATAAGATTGTATTTGAATGATTGTCCACAACAGTATTACAACGTAATTCCTGCTCATCATCTCAACAAATAGGTTAGACCTTTAATCATTTTGTCAATCAACTCAAAAAAACCCACTAGGGGCCTAAATGCACTGTCAATCTCCCCCTTTTTGGTGATTGATGAGAATCCGATTAAAACTTACAAATGAGAGTAAAGAGATTTTGAATTTTCAGATTTAAGTTAAGCTCCCCCTTAATATGTTCTTTTCATTTAGTCTCAACAACATGGCTTGATATGCCAAATGCACATATTCAATAAAAAATATGGAGCACCCCCTAAATCTGAGAATCCGTGGGGTGCAAACAAGTGCAAGTGTCACATGAATATTATGTCATGCATATGTAGCAGAATGCAACCAGAAACAAAGCATAAAGCAGCAAATCAACCAAAACCGCTCTGGCCGACACGGGAGACCGGTCAGACCGGTTTCACTTAAAAAACCGGTTAGGTTGGTATCTGTAACCAGTCAGGCCGCTTTCTGGCACAGAGAAGCAGAAACAGCACAAATACAAATCAAAACAAGCAGCAAAATATCTTACCAATACTTAGGGAATTTCAAACAATATCAACACCTAGTAGAAGATAGAATTCATGGATTATTACAGGGTTTGACACAAATGGACCACTAAGGTCACAGTTCTAAGAAGATTCCCAAAACTGGTATGAACGATTACCTAAACCAGTCAGGCTAGTTTTTACTGACCAGACAATTCCATCACACTCTAGCACATCCGCAATAGCTTCGCTTCAAGCTTTAATCCAATATTTTCTCCCCCTTTGTCATTGATCACCCGAAAGGGGTCACCTTCTGTCATCTTCATCCATTTCATGACGCTGCCTAACCTCAATGGAATGCTGTAATTTGCAGATGTCAGAGAGATAATTTAGAAACCTTCTTCTAGGAGAAGAAGGCTTATCACGCCTATGTGAGGAGGTTGCTTTCTCCCAATGCTCATTGTGCTGCCCCTGAGGCTCATGCTATTCCTAAGGAGAAATCTGAGGTGGAGGAGAAGGTGGATCAACAGGAGCCTGAGGAATCAACACTCTCTTAGATGGCTTCACTTTCAACGGCTGGTGGATATGCTCCCCTTTCTTCCCTATTTCCTTCTTGTATGCAATTTTGGTCACATTTTCAATCATATGCATGAGATACATAGACTTTCTGGGGATTACTAGCAATGCCCTTGATTTCCTCCCATATTAAGTCTGACACACTGAAGGGTCCTTCACCTTCTCTCATCATTGCAAGCATGTTCTTGGCATAAAAAGAAATGTTGGAAGGATCACTCTCTAGGCACAATAGTCCTCCTAAACATCCTATTCAGGATGGAGTAGAAGGTATACAAGTTACTCACTGTGCCTGCACTTGCAGCTGCCTCTGCTGGAGTATACATGAATATAATCTCACTGTCTGCAAGGTAGGGATGAGCATGAATCTGTGGACGAGTCATATCCTTGGGTCCAAATCTAAGAAATCTAGCAAACTCAGCATAGGTCACACTGAACCACTCACCCTCTGCCATCCAATGCATTTTCCTCACATCTTCATCCTCCTAAAAAAATACTGTGGCATAGAATTGGGCAATGATTTCATTGTTCCAGTCATAGGCAAAATCCATTATTTTCTTTACCCTTTGCCTTGTACATGCATCAATGATGTCATTAAATATGGGGTTGTTTTTCTTTTCCATGTACTCCCAGTCTATCCACTGTGCCATGAATATGGGTCTATCCTTGGCCATGATGACAGTTTCATAGTAGTCCTGCTGAAAGAAAGTGCAAAACCTGTAATCTATGGCTTCCTTAGTTGGTATCCTTGGATCTACCTGTCTCATGTCCCTCACAAGGTCTGGCTTTCCTCTATAGATTGTAGCCTTTCTCCTTGGAGGTCCTAATGGTTTGCGCATTTCTGGCTTAGGGGCATCATCCTCATCATCCCTGTCACCATCATCATCACCACCCACACTATGACAGTTGTCCTCTCCATCATCACTGTTGTCATTATGTGCTGCAGTTAGTCTCGGGCCTCTCCTGAGGGATATGTAGAAATTTTCATCTTCCACATCATCATCATCACTCAAAGGCTCCTCTATTTCCATATCAGCAGTATCCTCAATGGTCATATTACCACGGGGTTACTGTTTCTGTGTCATGCTCTTTCTCGGATTCTGAGATGACCCAATGATGTCATCTGAGCCGACATTTCTGTCATGGCGACCTTTGACTCTCCTTCCATGAGCACTACCATCATCAGCCATCCTTGCAGCCCCTTGGGGAAGAAGAGAGGAAGATCCAATCGATTGAGCCAGTTCTTGGAGACGATGTAGCCGACTTTGGAGAACCCTTCCACACAAAGAGGGAGAA
The DNA here is from genome assembly GCA_030378355.1 of Eleusine indica. Lineage (NCBI taxonomy): Eukaryota > Viridiplantae > Streptophyta > Magnoliopsida > Poales > Poaceae > Eleusine > Eleusine indica. The sequence goes on from CM059500.1 coordinate 38,202,985, forward strand.
GACTCCACAGAGGAATCACCAAATCGCCATGGAGGCGCTGTCCATGGAGAGAAGGTCCAGGTTCTGAAGGAGAGAATGAAGTGGGGAGAGAGAGAGAGAGAGAGAGAGAGAGAAACAACCAAGGATCCACGGGATAGAATAACCCACAAAAACCGGCATGACCGATTACCCATACTGGTCTGACTGCTTCTGTGGGAAAAACAGAAAGACTCAGATTCTGTGAGAGATTGATAAGGATTGAACAAATTTGATCTAGCAGAGAGGAATAGGATATAATTTGACCAAGACACACACAAGACGATGGGGTAACTTCTTAGTTTAACTGACACAAACTGGTCTGACTGGGTTTAGAAACCGGTCTGACCGGTTTCTCTCAGAAACCTCCAACAGGCCAAAAATCCAGAGAGTTGGCCTTGGACCTCCTTGAAGATGCATAAGATGAAATAGTTCAGATAAGGATTGGATTGAGGTTCATCGCTTGATGGAATTTTCTTGAGAGAACTAAGAGAGGGCTTGAGAACATCTCCTCACTTGTGACTAGCCAACGATCAACCAATGATAACTATAGTCACAAGTAATTCGATATGGTCACAAAAACCAAGAACCAAGTAATTTTGAAAATAATACCACACTGACAGTTATACTAATTTTTGAAAAAGATTTATCTAGCACTTAGAACATGCATCATTCAAGTTTAAATATCATCATGGAATATTTGGTTCATGCCATATCTTAATTTAAACTCATGACATGAGTGAGCATCATAAATATGATGAGAGAAAGATGACATCAAATAAATATTCGCTAGATGACAACATCAAGGGATAAACTACAATGATACTTGAAACAGTATGACATTTCAAAAACACACTAGCATTGAGCAGGGCCTAGATGCACAAAGCAATGCCAAAATAAATAAAATGTACCTTTGCTCAAAACACTCTTTTCATCATTTTGGTGAAGGATAACCACTTAATTGTGTCATCACCCATCATTGACTTCAGCACTAATCTTCGTTTTCATTGTCGAGGATGATGTGAAGTCGAAGAGTAACATGCTTGCTCCATGGTGAAACACAATTTTTTACATAATGCTACAAAAGCACTCATATAGCACATTCGTTCCAAAGACACAAATTGTAGAGTAAACTACCCCTTAAGATATGCCCAACTGAAGTTTGATTGCTTATGTGGCATACATGTTTCGGTTAACGATCAAGAAGAGTTTATTCCATAATTTGGTCATAATGCAAGACATATAAAAATTGAGAGAAGATAAGTAATACTTATACCTCCATAGGTGTGTATTCATGTCAAGGTCATAAATTGAGACAATCCAACAATTGTGAGTATTTTGGTTCTGAAAATAGTCAATGACCAAAACCGGTCTGACCTCTTTCAAGAGCCGGTCAAGCTGGTTTCTTTGGTTCACAACCCCTTTTTCTGTCACCTTAGTAGATGCTTGACTTTTGATCATGTAATGCATGTGTTGTACTCCAATCTCTACATATACCTGCATACAAACAAGTATTTGCTCTACTAGAGAGCCATTAAACGCATCTTATGGCATAGATGTAAATTTCATGCCACTTTGCAAATTTTACTCTAGGACATGAATGGTAAAATTTCTTACACACAATAGTAGATTGGATAACTCGCTATCTTCCCAAGGTGTCATTGGTTTTTGGATGTGAACACTTGCCATATGCTTGAGCCATAAGATAGATACCTACTTTCTTTGCTCAAGCATCCAATGCACCTACAAACCCCTGCTACATGAATCATGCTCGTTTTGGTACCCAAAACAAGTTGGGTCCTTGTAGGTTAATCAACAATGATTTAGGCACCCAAATGGTGATTGCACCAATATGTGGTGAACTAATCACCATGCTAGTACTAGTATCATTCTTTACCTTATCAAGAGTTTTTGAAATAGAGCTCACAGTTTTAATCTTGGATGAGTTACCATTTGGACAGTCTTTGCTTAGATGTCTGTTGACGGTCGTTAAATATCATTTCCGACCATCAATATTACTCGAAATAAAGGAGGATTCAACATTCCCACCATGCACAATAGTTATAATTAATAAAATTCCACTATAGCTTGGAGAAACACTGACATGCAGGAGAAATAACAAAATGGAGGAGGAAACACACCCGTGGGGCGAAGAAACACAACTTCCACCAATCAGAGCTCGCCAACTGGGAATCTCACAGATTGACTGGCCCACTTACAGAAGCAAACCGACTTAACAACCGACCTTACAGTGTCACTGGGCAGGGAGACCCACCTGGCAGGCCACCAGAGGTGGCAGCACCCAAGGGGACTCCCCCCTATTCGGCCGAACAGAGGTGTTCGGTTGAATGGGGAGTGGCCCCCTGGTGTGATGATCTGATTGTCTTGCATTGATATTGTCTATATAATAGTATATAATGTAGACTATATAACTATATAAAAGCAACATAGGACCTTAGCTCTTTCTTTGTCCTTCTCCACTAGACTAATATTTATCTAACTTGAGTATGCTATCTGTGTGTCCACCACCATGTTTATCTCCATCCTTACCCCTGTGAGGACTTTGTCTCATAATCCAATGTGCAAATATCTAGAATATGGTAATTACTTTGATCAATCATATGCCTTACCTTGGGATAAAATAAATACGATACCCTGAATACTTCCTGGTGAAATGCGACAACGTTGTTCTCCGTGCGCTTGCGGACTCTCTGCATTCATTAAAGATTACCAATAAACATTTCTGGCTTCATTGCTAAGGAAACTTAGTGACGACGTTAAGAAATGTCAACAAGCATTTCTAGCGCCATTGCCAGGGAGGCAATTGATCAAAAGAATTACCCATATTCTATACTTGCATATGAGATTATTTGGTATTCGCCCGAACAGGCTAAACTTGTCTGTTTTCTCCTTTTGTGTGAAAACAAGGTAGTGCATGACCGGCTTCACCTTGCCTGAAAATTATATTGAAGATCTCGAACAACTCTTAAGAAGGGTACGTGCACATCTCGTCCCTCCTCAAAAGTTCATGTCTGCAAGTGAGCCAGTCATCGCCCAGAAGAGTCTTCAAGATTTCTCCGCTCTCTCGGTGTCCAACATTCCAGTTGCACCCAACATCATGGAAGATGCAAATTTTGAGATCAAGACGGGTCTCATTACCATGGTGCAGGCCAGCCCATTCTGTGGGAAGGCCAACAAGGATTCCAGTGCCCATCTGTAACAATTTCTAGAGATTTGCAGCACCTTCAAGATGAAGGATGTCTCTCAAGATGCCATTTGCCTTCATCTATTTCCGTTCTCCCTTCTGGGGAGGGCAAAATAGTGATTCTACGGGAACAACGATGTTGTGAGTACCTTGGAAAAGTGTTCAGCCACGTTCCTCGCTAAATTCTTCCCATTGGGTAAAACCAACACCCTTCAAGGAAGAATTTTAAGCTTCCAGCAGGAGTCGAAGGAGTCAATCTCCGAGGCTTAGGAGAGGCTGCAAGAGTACATTGCCGCCTGTCCTCATCACGGGATGGATGAATGGCTTATCATCCAGAACTTTTACAACGGGCTGACTGCATCGGCTCGTGATCATATTGATGCTGCTGCGGGAGGAGCCTTCTTCTCACTGACCGTTGATAAGGCTAAAGAACTTATTGAGAAGATGGTTTCCAACCAAGGATGGAGTGAAGATCGTCTTTACTCGCGCGAGAGAGGCATGCACACTGTTAAGGAGGTGGACATGCTAGCCGCTATAATGGACCCCCTCATGAAGAAGATGGACGAACAAGCCAAAGGGTGTGAAGTCGGCACCGTCAATGCCTTAGACTCTCTCATGACGTGCGAGGTCTGTGGCAACACAGGTCACTCGGGCAATGACTGCTCTGAGACTCATGAAAACGTACATGTTGTACATGACCAAGAACAACAATGGCTATTGTCCATAAGGAGGCAACGGGTGGAATCAACCATGCTCATATTATCAAGGAGGTAACAACTTTAACTCTTCCAATAATCAACCCTCCTTTAAAGAACTTGTCCTAGACTAGGCTAAAATCAATGAAACCTTCAGTAAAAAGCTTGGCGCCAATGACAAGACTTTAGAAAGTGTTAATTCTAAGCTAAAAGGTCTTGCTTCTTCCTTTAAAAATCAGCTTAGTTTTAATAAAATGCTAGAAACCCAACTAGCTCAGTTGGCCGCTGCTCTGCCTACATCAGACTGTGAGAAAATTCCGAGGCAACCCGAATCTACCACAGAAGCTGTGAATGCGGTTATGCTTGTGGGGAACCATACCCGCAGCTCGCCAAATACTAACCATGCAGGAAATGATGAAGAAGATGAATTGAACATCATCCCAGTCATCCAAGGTGATCCACGAAGCCCGATGATCTCGTGCTCAATCGGGACATAGTTCTTCAAACAAGCATTATGCTACCTTGGAGCCAGCATCCGCATCATGCCAAAAGCTATCTTCAACAAGTTCAACCTCTCAGGCCTAGTCCTAATTCAGATACAGATTCAGCTTGCCAACTCAACACTGCGATACCCCGCAGGGATTGTCGAGGAAGTTCTGGTTGACATCCGCGGATGCTTCATCCCTGTGGATTTTGTGGTGCTCGACATGGAAGTCAACAGGAGTACACCGCTTATTCTTAGGCGGCCATTCTTAAGCACCATGTTCGCACAAATTGACGTGGGGGCTGAAATAGTCCATCTCAACCTCGATGGCAAGGAAGCAGAATTTGAGTTTCAGCCTTGCCTCATGGGTGGAGTCAAAAGCTGGCCGAGCCTTCAGGACATCAAGAAGGTAGAGACGGAGGCAAGGGGGGAAAGCCTAGAGGATTCCATGATTAAGCTCTGGGCATAAGGAAATCACACTCTTGTCACTCAGAAGAAGAAGGCAACAGACACGCCTGGACTCTGGAAAAAGAAGCAGCTGGTAATGAAGAATCCTTCACCCAAGAAGCCACCGACCACACCAAAAATGAAGAAGGTGTGGCGAGTGAAGGAAATGCATCCATCCGCGTCCACTTCTCTAGGACTAGACGCCATAACATCAAGATAAACACGATGGAGAAAAGTCCCTCTTGTCAGACTTTAAAAATTGGTGAGCCCTTGCCAAAGGTAAATTGGTATTTATCTTATATTTTATTTTCCTCAATTTTTGCACATTTGAATTTTTTCAAACTTTTGGATTTTTTCAAATTTGCCTCTGCATTTGCATATTTGGATTTCACACATGCATGTTGGAATTTATTCCAACCCTCTTCTTTGTTTGTTAAAATACAAAGTTCAGTTTTCGGTTTCCAACTTTGAGAAAATATATTTCTAAGCAAAATTCTATCAAAACTTTGGACATAACCCCTGTAGCTCAGAAAATATAGTTGTTAGGAAGTTATGGGCCAAAGTGGGAGACCAGTGGGACCCACCCACGGTCGACCGAACACCCATGTTCGGCCGAAGGGGTGTGGGCCCCACCAACCTTGGCCTTTTGCCAACGGTTAGATTTGGCCCCCCACTAGCCGTTTTTGACCTTTAGGAATTTTTCCTGTAAATTGAGTGCCCGGGGGAGAGTGTTTTGCCATTCCAAGTTCACTTCTCATTTCACTCCCTCCTTCACTCATTTGCACTTGAGCTCTCACATTGTTTCTCCAAAGTTGTCATTCCAAAAACCACTAAAAATATTTCCCGTTTTAGTTTGCTTTGTTTTTGGATGGTTCAAGTCCTTTGCAAAAGCTTGGCAAGATCAACACAGCCGACAACTTTTATTTTCTAACCCATAACCCGTGTTTGAGTTGTTTTTGTGTTTTTGTTTAAGTGGAGCAGATGAAGAAGGCTAAGGCATTGATGCAGCGGGTGACGCGTTCGAGTTCACGTCATTCACACGACAGCTCGAGCACAAACTTCTCCATCGAGGATGAATCAACGAGGCACACGCCCGTTGAGGACAACATGGAGGAGGATGAGCCACACATTCTTCTCGTCGACACCGACCTTGAGCTGCTGGATGAAAGGGAGAGACAAGTCTACCATCAACTAGGCATTCATAGTTTCGTCCACACTAGGGGGTTTGACAATGACCTACTCTCCACTATAGGTATGGACTCTGAGTTCCTTTCTATTTGGAAAGCATTAGGTTGGACCAAATTTGCACACATCACTAAGGGAGGTTCACGCCTCCTCACTATCCAGTATTTGTGCACTTTCCTAAAAGATAGTGATGGGGTACTTTTCTGCTTGTTCGGGATATCATCTCACCTAGAAAGAACTTAGCATCATTCTCATGTTTAAAAGTTATTGCTGCACTAAATTAGAAGGTGCAACCACGGGCTTTGACAAGGGTTCTTTTTGGCAAAGGATTTTGAGGGAGTTTTCTTGTGGACATCTTAGGACGAGTGACATTCACAACCCAACTCTACAACTGTGGCATAGGTGGCTTGCTATGACTTGTTTCCCTAGACAAGACACTAGACCTATCCGTAATGATGAATTACGTGTCTTGTTTGCTACAATTGTTAAAATTCCTATTGCTCCTATTGAAGCTATGATTGGTCAATGGTTAGATTATTTTAAAGGATCAGAACCCATTGAATGCACTTCTTTAGTGACCCATATTGCTACAGGGATAGGGGCTTTATCCAACACTAGATTTGATTCTCTCTAAGCCCCGTCCCATAATAGACTATAAATTTTTTGAGCAGAGTCACACTTTAAAGAAGGGTCCTGATGGTTCTATCATCTTTTATTACCCCGGCTATACAAATGGAATCCCGCTGCCTAACCCGGGATATCATTTGTATAGTTATTGGGAACTAACCATACAACTGCAGAGAGAAGGAATGCCTGGCAGGTCCGCCGATCGACATACATGACAAAGCACAAAGCGTGCCACCACTAACGCAACCAGAACTACACCACCAGTCCATGATTACACTACAGGCTCAGAGCATTCCGGTGACCTCGCTTGGATGTTCACGCCACAACAGTATCAGACTGGAGGTTCATCTTGGCAGCAAGCTAGTAGTACTCAATGGGGACGTGGCCCTGAGCCGATCGGGACGCCTCCACATCACGACGGACATCACTCATTTTTGGGCTTTAATCATGATGATATGGTTCAGAATTGAGGGATCTTACAAGGAGGATGGACGATCTGGATGTGAGAACAGAGAAATGCAAAACACTCTTGCTACTCATGCCCAGACCACCAGAGAGTGGCAGCAGCACAGTGATGACCAGTTTCATCACCTCCAGGAACAGCTATGAGAGCATCACGACAACACGGTGGGATACAATCGTTGGAGAGGATTTGATCCTAACCAATAGCCATGAGCAAGAGCAAGCTTGGGGGAGCATCCCCACCAAGGTGACTTGTATCTTTCCTTTCTTTCTTTTTCTTTGTCGGACTTACCCTCATAAAAAAAATAAAAAATTGCAAAACTAAAAAGAACAAAAATAATAGGTTGTCATGCATACTAGGGATGTTCATGCTTTCATGTTGTGATCATGAATAGTTGCTCAGCTTTATATCTTTTTATAGTCCCTCGTATACAACTTAGTACTCTCCCAATTTTTGAGTTTGTTCGCTAAACATGCTTGCCTTGAACTTGAATACTTGTGGGTAGCAAAGTGCATGATCTAAGTCTGGGTTGTTGTGAGGCATGATATGGTTATAATAGGGCTGCTATGATCTTTGTCCCAAAGTGAAGCTTAACATCCAAAGATTTTGTTTTTCAAAATGATAAAATTGAAAAGTTCCTCAATGATGAAAATTCCTACCACGACCATATATTATATTTGATTGCAAAACTTTCCACATATGTTGCTTGTTTTCACATTGAGCTGTATCAAAATGCTTGCAACCTTTATGAGATCCATTTCATGCTTTTATGATCAGGATTCACGTACACATCCACCATCATTTGCTAATGCTCCTACATCGGGAGATAGCAATACCATTCGATTGCATCCACCACCATATGCTTAACTTCTATTCCAGAAGTTAGCAAAATAAATACTCTATGAATATCATGTTATGACTCTCTCTCAATTGGTTGCATGGAAGGCATGGCTATCAAAAATAGAATAAATGCTTGCTCTCGATCTTGAGCATGATGAAAAAAAGAGAGAAAAGAAGAAGAAGAAAAATGAATAGCCATGCCCAAGTGATAATTAAAGAAAGAGAGAGTCTACTGAAAAAGGGGTATCCACCATTCCATCATCATCCCACCAAATTCCACACACATGTACATCTTGATCAATTGTATGACTTGTTTCTCCATGGGTATAGACTTTTGGTTTAGCAATATATGTGTTACAAGTATGTCTCATTTATTCCTACCTAGAGCTCCACATAAGCCTTATTTAGAGGTAGGAATATAAAGAGGCAACTTTATACACATTGAGCGACCGAGTGAATCATTGGAGGAACTTAGTTTTATTTGCTAAAATCTTTTGAAAAACTTCGGATGAAAAGTGGAACACAGGGATGAGAGAATGGTGTCCTACAAAAGACCATTCTGTCTTTCAACCACCCAAGATGAAGAGAAGCCAAAAGCCCCGTAGGGACTAAGATAAAAAGGGTGAGTTACCAAATGCCAACTTATTTAATTAAAGGTAGAGTATTTTTTTTTTTTGAGAAGAGGTAGAGTATTTTGTTGTGCACTTGGTACTATGGTGGAATATAAGACATTGTAGCAACTCCTGATCAACAACCTAAAGCTCTATCTTTGCATTGGGACGAGCAAAGGTTCCCCCAAGCAAAGGTTCAACTTGGGGGAGTTTGTTGATGGTCGTTAAATACCATTTTTGACCATCAATATTACTTGAAATAAAGGAGGATTCAACATTCTCACCATGCACATTAGTTAAAATTAATAAAATTCCATTATAGCTTGGAGAAACACTGACATGCAAAAGAAATAACAAAATGGAGGAGGAAACACACCCATGTGGCGAAGCAACACAACTTCCACCAATTAGAACTCGCCAACTAGGACTCCCACGGATTGACTGGCCCACTTACAGAAGCAAACCGACTTAACAACCGACCTTATAGTGTCACTGGGCAGGGGGACCCACCTGGCAGGCCACCAGAGGCGGCAGCACCCGAGGGGACTCCCCCTTGTTCGACCGAACTGGGGTGTTCGGCCGAATGGGGAGTGGCCCCCTGGTGCATGGCTGCCACGTGCTGGCTCCTGGTGACTCCCCAATGATGGCTGTGCACGTTTGGTGGCAACTACCGACTCCAGGAACCAACTTTGGGCAGTATAAATAGAAGGGAGAGGCCTCACTCCAAAGCACACACCAAGAAGCATTACTCTCTTTACCATTTCATAATTCCCTTTAGTTTTAGTGGAGTTAGGCTTAGAATAGAGTCTTCTTCAGTTCCCAAGTCTTTGTTGGAGTTGTGGTATGGCTCTTGTATCTTTCTCCTTTTGTAAGACTTTATTCTATTTAATATATTTAGTCTTTCTATATAGTTATGTTTGGGCCATGTGTTTCTTGTTTGATTATATGATCCATCCTTGTATGTGGTTATTATGCTTGCATGTTAGTAATGTAGTCATACTATATTACCATGTTAGACATAAGCCCTTACTATAGTCTTTATTTATATCGTTATAATGATGCATGACTAATGTGTGACTTAGATCATTTCCATGTGCTTAGTGTTCACTTAAATGTGATTACTCCTTTTATGAACCATCGCTTAAGGGATTAGGTGTATTGTTTTAGAGATGTAAGCATGGTGCTTAGATCAATAGAATGCATTATTTGTCATGTAGCCCACAGATTGCTAGGGATAGGAAGTAGGTGGTGACAGCCCTACCTGTCCTTTGAAATCCCCCACGTTCGGCTATGCAATAGGCTCTTGGTCGGAATCGTACTGTGGATATAGGGGAAAACCGAATGCCCAGGGTGTGATGATCTGATTGTCTTGCATTGTCATTGTATCGATATAATAATATATAATATATACTATATAACTATATAAAAGCAACATAAGAACTTAGCTCTTTCTTTGTCCTTCTCCACTAGACTAATATTTATCTAACTTGAGTATGCTATCTGTGTGTCTACTACCATGTTTATCTTTATCCTTACCCCTATGAGGACTTTGTCTCATAATCCAATGTGCAAATATCTAGATTATGGTAATTACTCTGATCAATCATATGCCTTCCCTTGGTATAAAACAAATACGATACCCTGAATACTTCTTGGTGAAATGCTACAACGGTATTCTCCGTGCGCTTGCGGACTTTCTGCATTTGCTAAAGATTACCAATAAACATTTCTAGCTTCATTGCTAAGGAAACTTAGTGATGATGTTAAGAAATGTCAACAATGTCCCTTGTCTTGGCAAGTATAGCATGTTCGCCTTTTAATCTTGTTGGCCACTCTATTTTCTCCCTTCTGCTGGTGACCTTTCAGGTATGGACTCCTATTGAAGTTATTGCACTCAAGGGTCTTCTTTCTGTTGCTTTGTGCAGGGACTCCCAAAACCGGTTTGACCTGTTTTCCAAACAGGTCTGGCTAGTTTTCCCTGCCAGTAACATCTCTAGGGCAGACAACAATCATATGTCCTTTTTTTTTTGCAGAGCACTTGAAACACTTTATGTGATCAAGATTCCTCTTGCTCTTTTCTTGGTTTTGGTGATCGCAAGCCTTGTTATTTCTTGGAGGAGTAGGTCTTGTGCAGGTTGCCTCAAGCTTCTTCACCATATTGTCACGGTTATCTTAAGGTGATTGTACATGAACCTTGCCCTTCAACTTGATCACATCATTTTCAAGTCTCTTGACTTCTAGCTTGAGGTTATCATTTTCTTGGGCTATAAAGTCATCATAAGATTCTACAAGAACTTGCTCAACAATCAAATGTTGGTTTTGAGAACAACAAGGATTAGCACAAATAAACTCAATAGACTTTTGTGAGGATGTGCATTCATGTGAGTGAGGTTGAGAAGGTGCATTCAAGTGAGTGAGGTTGAGAAGGTGTTACCACTATAATTACAACCTCATGAGCAACTTCAAGCATGGCATGTGTATCTACAAGCTTTTCATGAGAGCACAAGAGCTCTTTATGATCCTTTTGCAAGGTAGCATGCTTGATGGTGACTTCTTCAAGTCTAGCCTTGAAGCTACCATTTTCCTCCTACATTGATGCTACAAATTAGGAAGGGTTAGCAGCACAAGCATGTTCCTTTTCTATTTTTTCATATTTACTAGTCAAGGATTCATGAGACTCGATAAGATTCTCATATTCTTGTCTCAAGTCTTTGAGCTCTTCAATCTTGTCAATGAGAAATGCTTCTTGCTTTTCTAGCTGCATTTCTTGAGTTTCCACTTTCTTGAATACTTTCATTAACTTGAACAAATCCTTCTTGCTCAAGTTGTCAAACTCAAAGTCATCTTCACTTTCACTTTCATTTTTCTTGAATTGCCTTTTATTCTTCTTTTCCTTGGCCATGAGGCATGCACCACTCCTCTTTGATGTTGACTCTTCGCTTGGTCGATGGTGCTTGTTAATTCATGATTTGCCTTCTGATTTCCTTGGAAAGCCGATCCGATCGATTACTAAAATATGTCTAACCTATTTTTCCAGAGAGTCCTCAACTTTCTGCTTTTGGCCATCTTGACACTTGGACAGTGTCTCCTTCACTGGTGAGTCCTCATTCTTGTACTTTGAGAATTTTTCTTTTTGTGCCATCCAAAGAAGATGAGCATCTTTTATGAAACCATGCTCCTTATAGATCATCATATCAAGATCACACTTAAAGCACTCAACAAGGCATTAGTAGCTTGAGCATTGTGTTACAAGCATTTTTCTTCCTCATCGAAGCAATTATCCCAATTAAAATTTGGAGAACAAATGCTTACATCCACAATGCTCAATAAAATAGGATCAATAGTCTTAAGAGCTTCTAGCATGCATTTACACCAACACACATAATTTGAGCCATCAAGCAAAAGAGATTCTAGATAATTTTCACCTTCCAACGACATCATTTCTCATAGCGGTTAGACCTTTATGTGAGTCCTTGCTCTGATACCAATTGAAATGACCTAGATATTGCCTAGAGGGGGGGGGAGGGGTTGAATAGGCGAATCCTATAGTTTTAAAACTCAAAAATAGAAATTACTACAAAACCGGTGAGACCAGTTTGGCACACTGGTCATACCTATTTTGATAGGGAATACAAGAATGCAAGTTGTTGACTCTTACTCAAACCGATACTCGAAGTAGTGCTCTAGTAGATGTTCCTCGTAGATGCACTTAGCCTCTACACAACACAAATAAGCACACCCAAGTAGATTGAAGCGGAAGCACAATATGAGTTAGAAAACAAACACGAAATGCAAACTGAACAAGGAGAACAAATGTTTGTTTGTTGAAGTTCAGATTCACCCTGTGAATCCTACGTCTCCGTTGAGGAAGATTGAGCCGCTCAAAAGACAACTCCAAGATGGGTCTCTTTCAACCGCTTTCCCCGGTCCATTAGCTTGATCTTTTTCCTTATGGAGGCATGATCGCAACCCTCACAAATTAACCCGTGGCTCACCACAACTTGGGAGCTCATGGGTAACGCCTAGCCATCTAGGAGGCTTCACCTTCAAGAGTAACAAATGTTTCATGAAATGCTTGACGCAGCCACAAAGTGCTCATGGCTTAGATTTGCTCACTAATGCTCACTTAGCTCAAATCTCTCAACCCAACTCAAAGATTTTCACCAAATCACTCAAGTCTCACAAAGAGGTGTTAGGGAGAGCTCAATATGGCCGTTGGTATGTTCTGAGACGCTCTAGAAATCAGCAGCTCACGAAAGAGGGAGGAGAGGGGTATTTAAACACTTTTCCAAAAACTAGCCGTTGGGTCTGTCACACAAAATCGGTCTGACCAATTTCAGAAACCGGTCTAGCCTGTTTCTGACCAGCACACCAACACATCTACACAAAGCACTCCACTCCATCCTATTTGATCTCAGCTCACAAAAACTTAACAAAAGGGGTTTTAAACAAAGTCTACAATACTACCACACTCAAAATAGGGCCAAAACCCTAGATGCCCAAAACCGGTCTGACTTGTTTGCCAAACCGGTCAGACCTATTTTGTACATACCATCACTCGATAGGGTTAGATTTCATGGTTTTTCTCTCATGGCTTCTACCATAGGAAATGAGCACTTTAGACTTTGTCAAAACACCTATGTTGCATCCCCTTTGATAGTGCGGCAAATCTATACTCAAGATAAAAACAAAAGTACATTTCATGTTTCTTGAGCTTGTACTCTTCATACTTGCCTTTTTCTCTTTTATCACTTTATCGGGGTTGTCAACATGTTTATCACTTGAGCATATTCACTTTGAGCTGATGACTATAAATTTTGTCTTCATTTGATCAATACTATACTTGTCATCCATAGATCATAATGTCTTTTTCACTTATTGTCTTAACATTTTTGCTTCATGAGAATTATCATCATGAGTAGTATTTGAGCACATCCATGTTGAGCTGAGAAATATGGTTAACGGACTAATTTAGTCAATATTTCACTTCTTATCCATAGATCACCTTGTCTTCTTATTTCAACAAATGATTGACACTTAGAAATATATGTCTCTTGATGTCTAGTTTGATCCACTGGAATCAACTCTACTTGCTTTCCCTTCTTTGATGTACGGTCCATCATAGCCAAGTTATGTTGTTCCTTCATCAACTTGCCATATTTATCCGCATATATCCTTGTGTCGTACAATATGTCCACTTTTGACTAGCTTCTTTTGTCTTGTTGAATTTTGATTAATGTTTCCTTGGTAAGTGATGTACATCTTTATTCACAATAATCATGAGAGAGACATATCAAGATATGATTTATGCAACCAAGCATCCCTCTCATTCATGCTCACTTGTTTGTCGTACATCATAAATCATTGTCTTATGAAACAGGCCATCTTGTACAAATAATATCCATAAGATTGTCTTTAAATGATTGTACACAATATTATTACAATGTACTTCCTCCTCATCATCTCAACAAATAGATTAAACCTTAATCGTTTTGTCAATCAACTCACCAAAACGCACTAAGGGCCTATATGCACTTTCACCTAGGCCTAGGGTTAGGGTTTGAAAAGGTGTTGGACCCGCCTTTCTTTTGTGTCGGCATAGTGAGTGGTAGTAACGAACGCTTCCCACTTTGACCACTGGTTTTTTATTATAAATAGTATGAGAAATTAGCTATGTAACACAACAAAAACATGGATTCGGATACCACACACTGTAAAAAATCATATTTAGGCCAAACACATTTGAAAAATGTGACTTTTAGCTGCAGCAAATCGCTTCCATTGAGATATTACTTTTAGTTGTGAGAGGTGAGAGAAACTTCTCTAAAGACATCAGTACCCCTAGATACTGTTTGGGCCGCCGCCTTCCCCGATCCCATCCTCGACGAGCGAGCTCAATGCATCCATTCATGGTGGTCCGAGCTCATCCTCAGCCCATGCAGAAGGTGGGGTCGCCTCCACCAACCACCATTGTATTCTGAACCAAGCATGAGTAAAAAGGTCATTTCACTGACCTCTCACAGCTAAAAAATGATATTTTAATAGAGTCGGTGTGCTGCAGCTAAAAAAGTCATGTTTTTCTAATGTGATTAACCTAAATATGATTTTTACAGTGTGTTATATCCAAATCCACATTTGTTTAATATTTCATAGTTAATATCCCCTAATAAATAGTATATACTTTGTGACGAGCATTCAGACCCTCACTAATTTTAATCCTAAATAGCAACAAATAGTAGCGGATAGAAAATGCCGCTTACGTCCATTGCTAGAAATAAGTAATATAGTAGTGATTTTTCAATAGAATGGATGGTTTATCTATTTCTGGTGAAGTTTATGATATGTGTCATAGTTTGCCGCTTACGTCCATTGCTACATGTAGGAATGCTGGATACTGAGAAACCATGTTGATATGTGTCATAGTTTGCAATATGTGATGAGTAATTGACATTGGTTGATTTGATGTTTGAGTTGAAATGCGGAGAATCCGGGGATTGCATGAGTTTGTTCATGTCATGTTTTTGACTAAACGGAGTTGGTGATTGTATTGGTGAAGTTGCAGGAGATGGAAAATATGTTTGCTTGTCTCATGATGTGTAGGTCAATGGAGTCGATTTGGCGGTCAACGGCAAGAGGATCGGGCACAAGTTGGGGACTTACGGCTAGACGATCGGGAGGCCGGGTGAAGTCAAGGGTGATCCACATCGTACACGTGGAGAGGCAAGAAGCACGGATGATTTCGTGATTGAGCCTCAAAACTGTGGAGGTGATGAAGACGGCGTGTTGACCAAGTCAAGGCGAACAGGATGCCGGTGTAAGTGATAAGGGGGCCCAATGGAGCGGAACTGGAAGAGACTTGCCGGTGGTCAGGATCACAGGACAAGGTGACACGCATCGACATCGAGAAGTCATGCTTTGAGAAGCGTCTAAGGCAGTTTCCCAGTTTGGACCTCAAAATCGGTGGCGGGGTTTGGTGGTGCATGTGGCACCATCACGGAGCTTGCGTCGAGGCGAAGCAAAGTTGTGAAGGGCCCGAGAGCGTTTCGGCGACGAGAAAAAAGATGGATGGTTGTGCCCCTGGTGATAGGTGGCAGTGTATTGTAGGTAGGGGGTAGAATGGTCTTTAGGACAACCCCTAGGCCTATATAAGGAGAGGTAGGGCTGGTGAGAGAGGTGTCTCTCTTTCCATTAGCCTTGCCTTAGGTCTTCATTCAAAATACTAGGAGAGATCTTCATGTATTAGAGAAGAGTAGTGGGTGTGTAAGAGACATCTCTTGCTCTTCCAAATAGTGGGAGGAATAGGGTGACTTCCTAGCCATGTATCCATGAATCTTGTATGCAAGAATTAATGATATGAGATTCAAATTCATGCTTAAGATCTTCTCTTCTCCCTAAATCCTGAATTTTTCTTTTTCTCTTTTTTAAGAGCTATTTTCGCGGGAATTTTCGATCTTATTTTTGGATGAGTTTTTGAGGCGAAATTCTTGGGGATCTTGGTGCTATGATGAGCTAGAACATTCCTATATGGATCATTGACCGAATCAAGAGCTCTAGCACATTCGATTTTGAAGATTTCTCAAGTTTCTCCTTTTTGGTGTTCTTGACACAAGATCGGAAATTCATGATGATTTCTTAGGTCAATTGAGTGGATCTTGTTGGAGGAAGGTCATAATGACCTGAAGATTATCTGGTCCAAAAATCGCACATTTTGGAGATCATTTGATTGAGTTTTAGTGAATTTTTTGGGAGAAATCGTGATAGTTTTATGTTCTATCGGTGGTTGATCGTCACTGCCGATCACCTCGACCGGCACAGCCGGTGGGTCAGAATCCGGATCGGCACTACCGATGCCGGTGACTTGGGTTCGAATCCCGTATCAGCACTGCCGATGGACATGACCGGCACTGTCAATGGTGCCAATCGACACTGCCGATACCTGTGATCGGCACTGCCGATGGTAGTCCAGTAAGGTCTGTTTTGTGTGCTTGTCTTTGGTAGTCTTTGGTCATAGCTATTTCTCGGCTTCTCTTATTCTCTTCCGTTGTAGTGAGTCATTCCTAGGGTTAGCACATTATAAATTAGTGTATGTGATCTTGATAATTTGTTTAGAGGTTGGCTTGGGTTGTAATTAGAACATAGGCTAAGTTCTTATGAAGAATTTTAATTGGCTTTCATTCAGCCCCTCTGATCGTCTTCTCAGTTCTTCAGATATAATACACAATGCATGTATTACACTACAAGGCCTTCTGCAACATGTTCTTATCGAGGGGTCAGGGATTAATAAGGAGACAAAAGAGCTGTAACTTTGGTCAGTTTTATATAACATTAAGGGGTTGCGATAACAAAAAAAAAAAGCTTATTAAGTTTAGCTTTCTTTTACAGCGCAAGCGTTTAAAACAATTGACTGGAAGTTTTTTTTTATGGAAAACAATTGACTGGAAGTTAATTTGTGCGTTTTACCTTCTCACCATGCTTCATGTATTTGAGGGGTTTGTTGTTATCGAGTCGCCGGCTCGGCGCTCGCTCACAAGGCGCAATCATTGTTCTGCATGTCATCAGTTGGAATGTCTGACTGTAGTTCATCACGCTTTAGTATTTATCAATCATTTATGTCTATTTACCATCTAATATATTCTTCACGCTTTAGAGCGTCCCCAACAGGATACCTAAGAGCCAGCAAAAATAATATTTTATAGAAAAAAAATAAGGAGAGAAAGGGCTGCCAACGCTAATCAAGCGCTAGCACTTGGGTAGGCTGTCTCACTGACACGCGTTCTATACATGACAGCACGGTGCATCAGGAGCTAGCAGCGGACGCTGTCTTTGAACACGCTCTTAATGTTTATCAATTATTTGTATTCAACCTCTAAAGAAAACATTTACATTCAAGGGTTGTTTCGAGATGTAAGGATGTGTTTTTGTCCTCCCTGTCATGCAGTTGGAAACTTGGAATAAAGTCTCTGCGTCCTTTAAGTCCTGTCAGTGTCAAGTGGCTGCGGCCGAGATTTCACACCAGCGAAGAAAATCGATTAGACATTGCCATACACGTGGCAATTTGTTTTTTCGCCAAACTATTATGTGAAGACTTCATTTCATATTTTCATCATGTTATTTTCGCTATCATGTTGGAAAAACAACTCCGTGTGTACTAAGCTTCTACAAGCATAAGTTACCCTGCCATTTTATTCAAAAAAAAAAAGTTACCCTGCCATTGCAATGCAACTATGCTGGGTGCAGTCTGCACCCTCGAACTCAAAAAAAAAAAAAAAAAAAAAAAACTACGAAAATTGGCAGCCTATCAACCTGTGGACCTCCACGCGCTTGCTAGAATTTTAGTATACACAAGCTACTACGAAATTGGCAGCATACTTTCTTTTTATAATTGCAATTGGTCCACCAATCTCAACCCTCCCCAGCAGCGCCGCCCGTCGGAGCGCTGCGCCGCCAACGCGGGCACATGCAAGGACGGCGACGGCGAGGCGTAATCTCTTTCAGATCCCCTCCACCTACGAAGAAAGCCGGCGGCGGGAGCCATTGAGCAGGGAGTTCCATGTCATCGATTGGCGGCAGGAGAGGCTGGATCCGACCATGGAGAGGTTGGATCCGACTCTTTCTCGCCGATTCCCCTCCTCCGCGTCCTCCCTTACCTCCTTGAGCACCCCGTATGGTGGCAGCGGGTTCAACCCCATCATGTTGGGGGCGGATTTGGCGAAGCTCTTGGTCAGGGAGCGACGTGTGGCGGTCCCGATGGCCTCCATGGCGGGATTCGGTGCCATTTGTGTGGCTTGAGCTGCGGCCCAAGGCGGAGCCATTAACGGCGTTGTGGGCTCGGCGCCACGCTGCTCCTTCATCGGATTGTCGTACGGCAGCGGCCATGGCGGGTGGCACATCGATCTACGGCAAGATTGACGATGGTAGTGGCAAGTTCTCCAGTTCTGCTGCGTTGTGATCTTCTCACGGACACATATTTATGTCGTCGTCATGATCTGCTGCATGTCTTTGTCAAGATCCCTTTGGTTGGCTCTTCTTCGCCTCTCTCCAATTGCAGAATTGGTGACCAGTATATAGCGACGCTTGTTTGACAATGACGATAATGATCACTATCTATGCGTACAACTAAGGTTGGTAATTCTCTGAATCAATCGGCAATGGGCTCAATCCATTCACGGGTGACTTCTCCTCGTGTGTGATCCTGCTTGTGGACATCAATACATGGTTGTGGGCATGTACTTGTCAGCCAAATTCTGGTCCCCGATTTGACATTATCTGTCATGTGGAATAACCGTCGCATTGGTGGAGTCAGGTTTCTCTCGTTGTCTACCATTCTAGAATGGATGATCTTTAGAGTCATCTTGAAGATGCTATTGCTTTGTCTTATGAAGCCGGTCTGTATTGGAAGATAATAAAGATGTAGAGAAGATATATTGTTCTTTTTAATCATTTAGACTTTTCGTAGACGTCTGAAGATAACTGTGATTGTAATTGGCTGTAACTCACTTTTTGGAGAGCTAAAGCTAGGTTTAATTAAATCTTCTCATTATCTAAAAAAACTTTCTTTTTATAATTACATACTAATTGCACATTCGCAATACTTTAGTGTTTATATTTTACATATGTAAAGATCGCTCTCAAGGCTAAGGAGATTAGTGAGAGGCCCGCCTCGATTATATCCAGAGTGCGATAATCTTGTAAGCTGTGGTATCCCAAGCGTAATCTGGTTGCTTTCAATAAAAAGCAGGGCATGAGCCTTTTATCTAAAAAAAAGTGTTTATATTTACAATTATCTTGTTTTAAAAACATATGAAAACATTTTTTTAGATAAAAGGGAGAGACTTTCCTAGTTTCTTATTAGAAACCATTGGTGTCCAGTTTCACCCTCACGTTCAGTTAAATCCAGTGGGCATCAACTGATATGTTGGCTCCGGTACAGAAACAACATCACTATCAATAACTCCTGGTGTCTCTGTCTCCCACGGTTGTCCATCCCCATTCAGTACGTCCAGTTAGTTGCATCTTTCCAGGTCTCCTCGTCGTCTCGTGCTACTCCAATCTTTCTAGCCGTCATCTGCGTCTTGGTACTAGAGATGAAATTTCCACCTTGCCTCGAGTATATCTTCCTTGCTTGTTCCACGTCCTCAACAGCAGCAGCATCTTCCTCCATATGACCATATATCCGCTTCATCCCCAACCACACTACAGACTAAGGGCGTGTTCGGTTTTGTCGAAATGGGATGTAAAGAAGCCCATTCCACGCAAAATGAATCAGACCAGAATCAAATCGCTTGTGTGGAAAAAATCTGTTCGGTTACGGCCAATCCAGAATGAAATAGAGTATATTTTAGTCATTTCGTATAGGAAAAAGTCCTCTTTAGCCCCGTTAACTCTTATCAAAGTCTAAATTTTCTTCCTCATTTATAAAACCAGATATCCCACCTCCCTAAAATATTAAAATCAGTTATTATTCCTCCCAAGGCAGTATTGACGGGTGGTTTTGTCCACGTCTGTAGTCCCTACGTGGTCATGGGGCCCCACATGGTGCTAAGTCACCATACGGATAAAAGTAGTAAAGTTATCTCCTGACCGGACTTGCCTGCTTCTTTGCTACAGCTGAGAGGAGCAGGGCAGGGAGAGGGACTCGAGGTCCTCGTTCAGATTTCCCCTGTCCTGATGGCGTGTTCCGACGAGCTCCAGGCTCTAGCATCCAGGCTGCATTTTCCTCCCTATATTCCCGAATGGGCGTGCTTATGTCTACAGCGTGCTATCGAGGCCTAGGCAGGAAGGCCAGCAAGTCGATACTCTTTTTTTTTTCTTTTTGCGACCAACAAGTCAATACTCGTACGACTAAGAAGGAGAATAGACGCAAACTGACCCCGATTAGGTTCATTGTGGTGGAAACAAACTATCCAGGTTCAAATTCTAGATTTGAGATGAGTATTGGATTTGTAGCTAATTATTCTTTCGGTGGGAGGTAATGTTCCTGTCATCGTCGCCATTGATGTTCGTCAGCTCTTTGTGATCATCATTCTTCCTGCTACATTCAAGCATCCGGTCATGGTACGTACTTTCTAGCCTCTCATCCCCTATGGCCCTAACCCATGTGCTAATTGTTGACCTGAAATTAATTGATTTGATCAATTCTTTTTACAATTTTTAGTAAAATTATGTAAACTAGAGAGTACATAGCAGGTAGTGAGAAAAGGAGAGAGGGAACAAGATGTGTTTAGAGAATCACATAAAGGGGCCATGCACAAAAATTCTTAAGCCTAATTCGAGCACCTCAAGGAACCCAGATATGTATAAATAATTTTATATAATAAATGCTTTATTTCATGAACAACTTGTTTTGTTGTTAATTGTATAGCATTTATAAATAAATAAATTTTAATTTTTGTATAAAGGGCCCCTGGTTTTTTGGTTCGCCCTGGGTTCCTGAAATATGAGGAACGGCCCTGCACGTGGGGCACGTCGCCGCATGCCGTGTGGTCCACGGGTAGGAGCAGCCGCCATGCAAGACGGGGAAGGACGAGCTCTGCCACAGAAATTTGAACCACCTGGACCTCACTCACGTACATGGGCGACTCCGATTTCTGCCTTTAGCCCTACTGGCGGTAGAGACGTTATCGCGGCGGAGGGGCGAGAACACGCACAGCACCTTCGGCCATAAGGTGTGGATGCTGGTCAGCGTGGAGTTTGACGGTGACAACGAGCTCTGCACGGTGGACAGGAGGCCGAGGGTCTACAAGCCTGCGTGACCACTCGTCGGAACGCAAACCGTGAAGAAATTGTGAAGAAGACGAATGGTTCTCAAGTATCCACAACGTTTCACATCAGTGGGGCTTAATTTTTTGAACTAATGAATTGAAGAAAATCCAGTGTATATGTATGCATAATAACAGGACTGAAAGTCGATTTTTATTTGACATCATAGCACTGAAATTCAAGTGATACGCGTATGACTATATGAACCTAGACATTCAGCGAGTCCATTAGTGCTACAATAACTCATATAAAAGCGGTTGTAGGCACCTGACCAGCCCACAACCCTACATCCATGAATGCCAATGAGCCTAAGCTTATTTCTAGTTCTTGCCACCGTAGATTACAATCATGTCACGTCAAATCAAAATATAAAAATAATAGTTACGAACCAAAAACTAGAGAGAAAAAGTTCATAGACCTAAATGACATACACAAACAAGTTCGTAGATCTAGAAATACAAAATAAAAGTTTGTGGACCTAAATGACACAGATGAACAAATTCATGGACCTCAGATGCATTTTAATTACTCTTTTTTTCTTATAATCTGGCACAGGAACAATATGACCATGAAAGATGAGGATCTAGTGGTCATGAAAGATTCATGACAATCAATGAGGTAGATACTTTCCTTTTTCGAACTAGCGTAATATCCAAAAGGTGATGATCTAGTGGTCAACATTTCACTGCCTAAAACTCCAGGTACGATTATTTGCTCTTATATTAGTCAAAAGAATAATTATATTAATTTATAGCTGAGTACAACTTGATGTTACAAGCACTCTAGATTGCAAAGAAAATATAACTAAGTACATCCAGATAATGCTCTTCGTATTCATGGTACTTACGCATCATATAGCTCAAAAAATCAATCCCAAAGTGTGTACAAAGATTTATATAGATGACCGCAGAGGAAAACATTTAACAAAAAGGCTAAGAATAGGTGTCCAGAGAGCGGCGGCTAACATTCCTGTAGACGAATTTGAGCATAGTCTTCTTTCTTATGTCTTTCTTCTTATTCCATCTGCCACCAAAGAAAAAGAAAAACTATGCCTGATCTTTCAAACTCAAAGGCAATAAAAATTGGCTTTAGGGACAGATTCATTCTCACTAGCCCTTTGTCGTAGTTGCATCTAACCACGAAAAAAATGGAGAAGACACCGGAGACATTAATTCCACAGTGGCAACATCATCTCCATCTTGATGTCACTATTCAAAAACTTAATTTTCCATGTCACCATTCGCCATGCCAAGGAAGTTACTGACATCGTCATCGTTGCCATCATCTTCATCGAATCTTCCATGGAAAGACCGAATCAACTCTTCATCTTCTCCATCACCAGAGAGAAAAATGAGGAAGCAAAAATCTTAATATGGAGAAAACTGAACCCTAATCTAGAACTCCAGCCACCGATGAACTGTTGGAGGCAGGAAGGGATGGGACCATGGTGGTGGAGGCGATGGCAGCTCCCGAGAGCCCTATGGCGGCTAAATCTTTTTTGTGAAGTAGATTATTCTTTCGTACCACATTGTTTTTCCTTTTGTATGCTCTGTCTGAAGTCAAATTTGGCAGATATGGAGTCCTTATCAAGGTTAACTATTTTTCTCCTTATGTTATGGTGCAGGAACTTTCCTTCCAAAATACAATATGACTCCCTTTTGCATTCCAGTGTTCTAATAATAACTATTTGATCTAATCTGTACTGTTAAATTAAGACTCATAAGAATCAATGGTGTAGATCTTTTGCCTTTTTCCAACTAACATGGTAGTAATTTTGTGACTTTAAGGGCGAATATGGTTACCCCTATAACCTTCAACATAAAGATAATAAGAGATTGACAATAAATGAACATCATGTCGTTGTGTCTGGAAATACCATCTACCTCATCATTCACCTTTACTTCCTGCAGTTCCTTTCAATTGGAAAGGCCAATTCTGAGAGAACATTCCATTAATTCATAACACGTGTGAGCAGAAGGCTAATTATTGATCTTATATGCTATTTAAAGTCTAGACTAGATTCGAAATTAGTAGCTCTCCATTATATTTCTTCCTAGCATTACTAGCAGTTTGTGGAAGCCTATCACTATATTTGCAGCACTTTGTTATCTCCAAACTATAATTGTTACTGCATTTTTTTTCTACTTTGAATGGCAAGGAATACTACCAAAAGTTGAGACCCACATTTATTCTTGACATTTGACAAGCAGTGTTTACTTGTACAAAGAATGAGGGGAAAATGAGAGAAAAGATAACACGGCCCATTGCACATATTAACACTAGCATAATTCGGGCCAACACTCATGACCACTGTAGAGCTTGGAACTCATCCGCTCAGCCTCAATATCCGGCTTCCACCACTGCTTAAGCCCGTGCGGGTCCTCCTCCTCGCCTGGGTTCTTCTTCTTCTTCCAAAGCCTTGCAGACGGCAGGAGGTGCAGCCGCTCTCTCTTATTGTCTAAACCGAACACGGCCGATCCGTGTAGCAAGTCGCGGTACGCCAGTGTCTCAGCCGATTTGGTTATCATTGGGAGCCGTTCCTGCACCTTCTTTCGCAGCTCAAAGTTCTCGATGAAGCCATTGCAGATGACGTCCTTCTCGTGCACATACAGCTCCGGCACCCATGGCGACAGCTTCTGGAACACTGCCACCATGTGCTTCCTCTGGGAGCTCAGAATTGTCTTCCCCATTGTGTACTTCGCGAGATTGCTGCCGTGGTGCACAACCCGTTTTGCCTTCTCGGGCACGTGTAATATCTTGGCTGCCGGCCTGATGAACGACACATGGGGCGGGTTGTAGACGAAGGTCGGGAGGTTGAAGCCCTTGTTCATCATCATTTTCCGGCCCACCTCCAGGGCTATCGACGCTCCAAGCGAGTGACCCGTGAGCCACACGGCGCTGCCAGTGCTATCGCCAGTGGATTTCACGAGTTCTCCTATACGCTCGTCTGCTTCGGAACAGCGGCTGCAGAGGTGTCGCTTGTTGAGTAGGATTCTAAGGTTCAGGCGCATATCGCTGAGCATTGTTGTGAAATGCCATGGCATCGTGCCTCGGAATGCAACTATGTAGTGTGGAGCTGACGGCTGCTGGCGCGCGCCGTCCGGGGGCTCGTACTTAAAGACGACTCCACGGCTGAACCGGATATGTGGGTTTGGTACAAAGATCTTGCAGAAACCGCATTTGCAATCACGTGCAAACCTGTCATAATCAAGCCGCCTGAAGTGGAAGCTCTCCCACCACGCCGGTGCAAGCTGCATCATCGCCTCGGTTTGGTATTCGTCCTCCAGAACATAAGTCGCTTTAACAAGGCAGGCAGTGATGCACCGGCGATGATTCGGGTTGTCCCTGAAACCGTAAAATGCAACAAGTTAATTAATCCGGATAGCTTTTATCAAATTAATAGCATTGAAGTTCACCGTGGTTCACATATGGTACATGAAAAAGGATGGAACTAGTAATACCACAGTGAAAAGATAATATATATTCATACCAGTCTACCTCAACCATTTTCATTTGAGAAGAGCCACGGCCAGTGTTCACCATCAAATGCGTCGGGCCTGATTTCCAAAAAATATTGTCGCGGCAACCCAAACCCATGATTGCTTGATGCGATAGAGATGGGGATCGAAGGCACGCCTATGCTGACCTGCCAATACTTGCTTGCAAAAGATCTCGAGACACACAGCGTAATGATGTGCTCTCTTTCTAATCTGAGTGTGCTCTTAGATTGCTGTGAATGAGCTATAGTCCTGTATGCTCCATATTTATAGGCAAAGTGACTGGACGGAGTTGGCAGTTTTTTTCTATCATTCACACTGTCCACGAACCCTCATACAAGTTGCAATACAAGTTGTAGAAATGGTCTGTGGTGCTCAAACATTGGACCCCTTAGGCTAGCGATGGTACGTATGTCGTATTAGAAGCCGACGTAGGAACACTGACCAAGCATGACCTCGTCAGAAGCTCAGTTTTTTTTGTATTATTCACACTGACCATGAACATTTCTTTGACTCCTTAATTTCCGATACAAAAATTAAAGATGCTCAGTTTTTTCTAGATAAAAAACTACCTGCAGCCTTTGCACCTTTTGGTATATGTACAAACTTATCGCTACAGACTCAATCTCCTCATTGTAACAGCCTGGAAAATTTCAAGTTCAAAAATTTGTATCAAACATGGTCATTCAAAACCCAATGTGAAAACTTGTCCAAACCTCGGTTTCCATGCTGTTACTTTGGAAAATTATCACCCACCATTTTATTTTGGACCAAGATACGAAGGATGTGCAAAGTTGAAATTCAAACCTTGATCAAATTCCGTTTGAAACTGTCCTTAAACAATTCCTAAACCTTGATCACCGCCGCTCGCACAGAGCCCACTGAGGCCTTTGCCGCCGGCGCTGCTGAAACCGTTGCAAACCCAGTAATCAGTCAGGAAAGAAGGAGAATCACCATACCACAAAACGATATGTAGCGGCGGCAGGCTAAAGTCTGCAGCACCACGGCTCAAAGTGGGCCACCGCTACAGGGCCTAGGAAGCCTGCCGTGGCTTGAGCCGCCGCTAAAGACACACCTGTAGCGGCGGCTGACATTGTCAACCACCGCTATAAACGGCCCATGTTTATAGCGGTGGTTGACAATGTCAGCCACCGCTACTAAGGGAATTATAGCGGTGGTTGACAATGCCAACCGCCGCTATAAAATGCCCGACCTATATAAGCGCACTCGGACAGCTCCCCTATTTCACTCGAACAGTGGCGGCCCAAAAATTTGGGCAAATCAAGAAAATCAAGGGGAGAAGGTTTTGAGTTTTTTTTTTTTTGCAAAAATTTGCTCCCTGAGGTAAGGGGAACTCATCACATACATTTTTTTGTGCTATTATTTTGAAATCAAGTTGAATTTTGCATTTCAAGTTTGTTAGGTTTTCATCAAATTTTAGCTAAATTCGTTTGATTTGTATGGTTCTATTGCATTGTAGTTGAACTTTATGAAGGCATACATCATCTATTTCTATCACTACACAAAAAAATTACTATATCTAGCCTCTTTTATGTCAATGGCAATCTAGATCTAGTTTGGTTACTAGAAGAGAGAGAAAGTGTTAGGGCAAAAGAGATATTCATTTTTATTATTTTTTAATAAAAATTAAATATTGTATAGAATAATTTGATGTTAATTTGATGTTTGTTTCATTTTAGCTTGCATAATATTTCTCGCTTTATATAATTTATTTTTCAATATATATAATGAACGTTTAATATTTTTGTTCACATAATTAATTAATTAATTTGAACATTTTTTTGGTTCATGTTCAAGGTCGTTCGTGATCGATAGATCTTGGATGTACGAGGCACCAAGACCGGGTCCAATATTTTATGCGAAGTCTCCAAATTTATTGAAGGGGTCGCACAACATGCTCGACATGAACGGACGACTGATGTATATTGTCCATGTTTTGATTGCATGAATCAGAAGCTGTGGAATGATATAGAAGTAATGAAGTCACACTTGGTGCGGATGGGTTTTGTTGAGGGGTACATGAGATGGACAAAACATGGTGAGAACAGTGTGATCGACATGGAATTTGATGAGCATACTGAAGTTGAAGTCGAGGCTGTCGAGTTGTGTTTGACCTTGTTAAAAATATCAGTGTTGTTTCTAGAAAGCCAGTGAAAAGAGTCAAAAAGGCAAAGGTCTCACGCCGTTTAAGAAGAAATCCATTTTCTTTGTATATTTCAATTATTGGAAAGAATTGGAAGTGAATCATACCTTCGACTGGATGCATATTGGGAAAGGTGTATTTGACAGTAGTAGCGGACTTATACTCGACCAACCTGGTAAGACAAAGGATAGACTCAGCGCACGTAGAGATCTTGTAGTGATGGGAATAAGATCAGAGCTCCATCCGCAAGAAAGAGCAAATGGAAAGTACTTTCTCCCCCCGGCAGCCTACACACTTGCGATTGAGGAGAAAACAACATTCTATAAGTGTCTCAGTAGGATTAAAGTACCGATGGGTTTCTTATCGAATATCAAGAATCTTGTAAACATGGAAGAGTTAAATATAAGTGGACACAACACTCATGATTGTCACATAATGCTTTCGGTGTTTCTCTCTATTGCTATCAGAGCTGTTAAATCGCCATGGCTGAAATTGGCTGTAACTCGCCTTTGCTACTTCTTTAACACGGTATCGAAGAAGGAGATAACTGAAGACGAGTTAAATGACCTACAGACCCACATGAAGGAAACAATATGCATACTCGAGATGGTCTTCCCTCCATTCTTTTTCGATATGATGGAACACTTCATGATTCATATTGTTGACCAGATCTCTGCATTGGGTCCCGTCTACCTGCATCAGATGTTTCCGTTTGAGAGGTTCTTGTATGTATTGAAACGCTATGTGCATACTCGTTCACATCTAGAGGGTTCTATGATCGAGGGCTACACAACTGAGGAGATCATCGAATGTTGCTTGGATTACATTAATGATGGTAGTAGATCAATTGGTCTCACCGTGTCTCGTCATGAGGGTAGATTATCTGGAAAAGGTACCAAAGGACGTAGATCATTCATCGACCATGGCTTCAAATGAGTGGACCAAGCACATTTCAGCGTATTGCAATAGACGCAGATTGTGGGACCATACTTTGAGAAACATTTGTTAGAGCTCTGCTAGAATAACAAGGATGCGATGGATAAATGGATCATAGACGAACACAAGCGCTCTTTCACATCATGGTTTAGCTCCCTAGACCTTCCAAGTGGCGAGTCCGTGGAACCGTGGTTACCTTTTAGGCATAGGACATCAATGGTTTTACCTTCTACACCCAACAGAAGGATAAGAAGAGCAAGTGTCAAAACAGCGATGTTCGAGTACAAGCCATTGACGAAGAGGACCAAACAACCTCGTATTACGAGTACATTGAGGAAATATGAGAGCTAGACTATGGTGCAAATTTACAGGTTCCCATATTTAAATGCAAATGGGTAAAGCACCCTAATGGCATCGGGGTGGATGAATATGGTTTGACAATTGTTGATCTTAACAATGTTGGTCACAAAGATGAGTCTTGGATACTTGCCAAGACCGTGGAACAGGTGTTTTATGTACTTGATTCAAAGGACGAGAAGAAATACATTGTTGTTCTAGGTAAACAAAGAATCGTTGGAGTGGAGAATGTGGATGATCGAGATGACTACAATCAATATGATGAGGTGTCATTTTTCATTGATCCAAAAAAATTTAAAGTCTTAGAAGCAAGACTATCCTTTGTCGTTGGAATGCCCTACATGCGCACCGATCACTGCCAAGGCAAAGTTGGTCAAGGCTAATTCAAGCATCATGTAAATTTATCTTTGAAGTATCGTTCGTTAGAATAACCTTGTATTATGTTTTATGTAACTTATGCTTATTTGAATATAAAGAGTCAAGCAAAATGACAAGTTTAAAGTTTTAGAGACCTATTTGTATTAAAGTGTAAAATCATTAGGACTAAAGTGTAATTAATAAAAAGTATAGGGTTGTTTCTGCAAAAGTTTAGGACCTAAACATAATTTTTTTAAGTATAGGGGCCTAAGTGTAAAAAGATAGGACTAAAATATAATTAATAATGAACTCAGGGGTTCTTTTATAAAATTATAGGGCTAATACATTATTTATTAAAAAATTGGGATCAAAATCGAATTAAGATAAATCTAAAAACAGGCGGACCGGGTCCACGGTTCATGGGGCCCATGGGCAGCTCTTTAGCGGCGGTTCATAAGACGAACCGTCGCTAGTCCTTTTTAACGGTGGTTGTCTTCTTGAGCCGCCGCTAAAGAGCATTTTCTTATATAAACACGGGGTGCGGCAGGGCCCAAACCCTAACCGCAGTGGAGACGAGACAATGCCGTCAGGTTGGCAGGGCCCAAACCCTAACCGCGGTGGAGAAGAGACGACGTCGTCAGGCTGCCTAAGTCCCGAGTGCCGCCGCCTCCTCTCTCGACTGCGCCCCCTGTCTCCATCTCCCTCCCCGAGCGCCGCCGTGGACTCTCCCTCCCTGAGCGTCGCCGTGTCGACCTCTCCGCCTACCTGAGCGCCGCCGCATCGACCTCCCTGCCTTCTCGAGCGCCGCATTGGCCTCTCTGCCTCCCCGAGCGTCGTCGCGTCGATCTCACCGCCTCCATCCCCGAGCGCCATCGTGCTCCCTCTCTGTCCCTGAGCGCCGCCACCGTGGGTACCCTGCCACCTCCATCCCTGAGCACCACCGTGGGCTACCTCGCTCCCTAAGCACCGTCGCGTCGACCTTCTGCGCCTCCCTCCCCGAGCGCCTCCGCCACGGACACCCCCCTCCTCTGTCCCTGAGCACTATCGCGGGCCCCCTCCTCCTCCCAGAGCGGCCGCGTCGGGCTCCTTCCTCCCAAAGCACCGCCGCATCGGCCCTCGTCCCCGAGCGGCACCACACGAACTCCCTCCTTGTGCCTCCCTCTCTGACGCCCTCCTGCCCGTCGATGACCATATGCGTCATCCCTCTTGAAAGCATTCTGTGTGTGTGATTGTTCCTGTCCTCTGCACTAGATGTGCCCTCTGCCTCACCCCTCCTCCCTCACTCGCCCTCTCTCTCCATATGTAAGTGCATTTGAATTCGTTAGCTTGAAACTAATGCCATATACTTGCTGTCAAATGCGATGTTCATGCTTGCTGTCCTATGCTTACTGATGCCATATACTTGTTGTCCTATGCTTGCTGCCATGGTGTGTCATGGTTCTGAAAATTCTGAGAATTGGTGTGTCATGGTACTTGCTGCCTATGCTCACTGCTAGTAACTGCACTATCATTGTTGTCTTGATCAGTTTAGTTGTTGTTCACTATTGTTAAATGCTCACTACCATATTTACTCTATTTTTCATCGATTCTACATATATATGTCATATGCTCTGAAATGATCATAGTATGATTATTATCTTTATTTGTGCATAGGTAATTTCTGAAAATTGGTGTGTCATGTAGTTATTTCATATATGCAATGTGATATTCCTTGCTCTAGTTACTTGCTGAAAATTCTAAAAAATTGTCCGTATGCTTGTTTCCTATGCTTGCTGCCATGGTGTGTCATGGTTCTGAAAATTCTGAGAATTGGTGTGTCATGATTCTTGCTGCCTATGCTCACTACTAGTAACTACCCTATCATTGTTGCCTTGATCAGTTTAGTTGATGTCCTTACTATTGTTAAATGCTCACTACCATATTTACTCTATTTTTCATCGATTCTACATATATATGTCATATGCTCTGAAATGATCATAGTATGATTATTATCTTTATTTGTCCATATGTAATTTCTAAAAATTGGTGTGTCATGTTGTTGTTTCATATATGCAATGTGATATTCCTTGCTCTAGTTACTTGCTAAAAATTCTAAAAACTGCCCATATGCTTGTTGCCTATGCTTGCTGCCATGCTGTGTCATGCTTCTGAAAATTCTGAGAATTGGTGTGTCATGGTTCTTGCTGCCTATGCTCACTGGTAGTAACTGCCCTATCATTGTTGCCTTGATCAGTTTAGTTGCTGCCCTTACTGTTGTTAAATGCTCACGGTCATATATACTCTATTTTTTTATCGATTCTACATATATACGTCATATGCTCATATGCTCTAAAATGGTCATAGTATGATTATTATCTTTATTTGTGCATAGGTAATTTCTGAAAATTGGTGTGTCATGTAGTTGTTTCATATATGCAATGTGATATTGCTTGCTCTAGTTACTTGCTGAAAATTCTAGTTACTTGCTCTAGTTACTTGCTGATATTCCTTGCTCTGTGAGATAATTTATTTACGTGCTCACTGCCTTGTATACTCAATACTGAGAGCAAGCTAAGTGTGATTAGTAGGCAAATTTTAACTTTTCTATTCTTCCTCTTGTCTCTCTATACTACTTATCTACTCTACGTAGGCAATCGACCCATGCTCAATGATAAAAGCGGGCTAAGTGAGGCTAGTCCAGTGACATGGACCATATCCTAGGATATTGGATGCATGCTGCTATATAGGTCAAGGATCTTAGAGCGTTGGAAGGCCGTTGATTTGGCAACACGCACTGAGAGCAAATTTTAACTTTTCTATTCTTCTCCTTGTCTCTCTGTACTACTTATCTATTCTACGTAGGCAATCGATCCATGCTCAATGATGAAAGCGGGCTAAGTGAGGCTAGTCCGGTGACATAGACCATGTCCTAGGATATCAGATATATGTTGTTGTATAAGTCAAGGATCTTAGAGCGTTCGAAGGCCGTTGATTCAGCAACCCGTACTGAGAGCAAATTTTAACTTTTCTATTCTATTCTTTTCTTTTCCTTGTCTCTATGCTCAATGATGAAAGGTGTATACTCCTTGTTTTCTAAACTAGTCGTCATATCTAATATAAGGTGTCAAAGTCTTCTCGTCATGACGGAAAATACGCCCTCTCAAGAGGAAGACACCCTCAAGGCGCCCTCACAAGCGAGGTCGTCTTCAGACGATGAAGGATCAAACGAACACTAGAAAGAACCAGAGGATCTGCATCCTCCATTATCTAAGGAACGTCGATTGGGGAACCCGGATCCTGTTTACGTGCCTAAAGAGAAGGTATCTTATCAAAGATAGTTTTCTTATTTGGTACATAGATTATATCAACTAAAATCTACTACTTACATCCTACGGCCCTCGACAAAGTGCCTGTCGACTATTTGCAGCAGAGGTTGCGACAGATGAGGCCCTCGAGCAGCAAGTGGAAGAGGTGCCTACCCAAGTGTCCAAACACAAACGCAAGCGCGGTCAGCGCTCCACGAACAAGGCAGAGGGCATTTACGAGGTTACTGCACTAGACCCCAAAGATGAAGAACCGATTGAATCCGCTGGTGTCAACACCAAATGGCGGAACCGTTGCGGCAAAGTGGTGAGGGACCATTGCAAAATCACGTGGCAAGATTGGCGCCAAGTCCTGGATGGCAGAAAAGACGATATGTCGGCTGACATCACGGCAACCATCCGGTTCTAGCCAGCAGATCTTGAGAGAGCCAAGAAGGCCACGATGTCCACTCTCAATCACATCTTTCAAGATTACAAGTCCAAGCTCAACTTCCAATACGTTAAGAAAAATTGAACCCCATTCGACAAGCATGGAAATATCAGTCAGCAGGAATTATAGCTGGGCATCCAGCCCCCCTGGAACGGCCTAGCCCGGCACACATCGAGGCACGGCCCGGTAAGGCACGGCCTGATAAGGCACATGGGCCCCTGCGGGCCATGCTACACCATGCTCCGGGCTTGTGGTGAAGCCCGTGGCTTGGCCTAGAATGGCCAGCACGATGTCGTGTCAGCCCGTTTGCTCCATGAGCCCAGCAGCACGGTGGCCCACTATGGGCTGTGCAGGCCTGGACTTCGCCGTGATGGCGGCCGAGGAGGGAGAGGGAGAGGCAGTGTCAAGCGCGGTGGGAGAGCCGGAGTGGCGGCGGCCGAGAGCTGGAGACGCACCGGAGAGGGAGAGGAAGAGAGGCGCCAAGCCGGAGAGGAAGAGAAGCGCCAAGTCGTAGAGGGAGAGGAGGAGAGAGCCACGTCGCGCTAGAGGGTGAGCGTGAGCCGCGCCGCGCCCAAGGGTGGAGGAGAGGGAGCGATGGCACGGTAGGGTTTTTCCAGAGGGAGGAGAGCTGGAGAGGGAGCCGGAGAGAGAGAGAGAGAAGATGTGGGGTGGGTGTGGGGGGGTCCGGGGTGGGGGCGTGGGGTGGGGACGCCCGGACGCGGGGACGGGGTTAAGTGGGCTTCGGCCTGCTTCACTGAGATTCGATGTTTTAGCTAGCTATAACTAGGCTTCGGCCTGCTACCGGGCCTTTCGGGCCAACGCACTTTCCGGGCCGTGCTACGAGCTTGGGGGTCAGCCCACAGCATAGCCTACACTGTGCCCTGGGCTGGGTCGGGCCTGGTTAAAACCGTACCGTGCCAGGCCCGGGTCATGCTTTTTTCTGCGGGCCGTGTGCCGAGCCATTTCCTCCGGGCCGAATGCCCAAATATAGCAAGAATGGGATGAGTTTGTTGAGCAGAAGACGAGTAGTGCTTCGAAGGAGCTCAGTGAAAAGATGGTTGAGATGAACAAGAAGAACAAGTACAAGCTGCGGTTAGGTCTGAGCGGATACAAAAAGATGATTCCGATTTGGAGAGAGGGGAAAGCCTAGCTCCGCAGGGAAGGAAAACCTGATCCTTTGCCAAACACCAATGAGCGTACCAGGAATTGGGTATATGGCGCTCCGAGTTAATCGATGAAGGAGAGATTATTGTGAAGGATCCCACGATAGTTGAAGTCATGTAAGCCTTGAAAGGTCCCATCATGACACAAATGGAGGCTGGTTTGTTTACATCGGAGTATCACATGGATGAGCTAGCGAAGGCTATTGGGACCAAAGAACATGGTGGTCGGGTATGAGAAGTGTCATCATCGGCAACATGGAAAGAAGATTTCTCTGAAACATCCTCACACCTATATAAGAAGCATACATTGAACAAGAAAGAGCAAGAAGATAAAGCCAAGGAGGATTGGAGGCAGCAACTTCTTATGTTCGCTATCGACAAAGAAAGCAGTCGTTTGGACCCCAACCTACAGGTTGTGATGGATGCCTTCTTACGTGGTTCGTCCACAGCCACACATCCATCCGTCTCCATGCAACCATCAGTCTCCGGTCAACCATTAGTCTCCATGCAATCAGAAACAGAGGACATCACTGAGGATACTCCTTGCGAGTTGCATCTGCCATTTGGTTACAAGGGGAAGACGATGAAGGTTGCATCCGACATGACATTTCTAGGAGAGACGCTCCATAACAGGGATATCCCCCTAGGTTACGTGCGTGTCACCGTGTCAGAAATAGTACCTGGCTATGAGGACAACGAGATTGAATGCCCGATACCTGAGGCGGATATAGAAACTCTCCAAGATGCGCTCGGCTCTTTCATTATTTGGAAACGCTGTGATGTTGTCCTCTCACCACGAGTTTCTCCACCCCCGTTGTCTGGGCATGGGTCCTTCCATGCGAGCCAGCCAATCAATACAGGTGGACAGTCGTCTCCTATGTCTGGGGCAACCTTAGGAAACAAGCTCCAATCTCCTCATGCAAAAGCTGACTCGACTCATAGTTCTATAATCTATAGTGACAACGAGCCTCTTCCGCAAAATGTTCAACTCAAGCCTTCTCCTGTTGTCGTTAAGGCTCCGCCAATTCAAGTCCATTCTACGGTAATTCAAGTCGAGCCTCCGCCAACAGCTGTTGCGGCGGTTGAAATTTAGGCTCCGATAATCCAAGTCTAGCCTGCGCCAGTTGTCATCAAGGCTCTGGTAATCCCAAAGATGATTACCGGTTTTGACAAAGAGCCAAAGGACCCAAAAGCAAAAAATGATGTTGATAAGTACTTGGCTGGATTGAAAAAACGTCTAGCAAGCACCAGTAAGCTCATCCTGCAGGAACAAGATCCTCGGGATAGATTGTCGTACGACGATCAAATTTTTGACAATCCTACGGACGATGTGAACTACTCGAAATTCATATTCGGTAAACCCCTTATATCAAAGAACATGTACAAGAACCTCCCGTGGGAGAGGCGGAAGTTTCACGACTGGTACATGATGGCGTCGAAGGAAGGGGTCACCACAATCACTTGCAGAATTCCAAATGAGGCGTTCAATGAAGAAGGCGATGAACAAACCTTAGGCCTATTTTGGGATGATGTCCACGAAATGTTTCGCCTAGGCAAGATGGACGTCACCTTCATCACCTTGTGATGCATGTAAGTTTCGTGTTCGATCTACTTCGTATTTTAAGCACAATTCAATATATTCTCTTATGTCTTTTTTTTTTGTAGCATGAACTCTTTTTTTCAAAGAAAGAGGGTCGATAGAAAAGATTGGAAGGTGACCTATGTCAACCCGAACCGCATCAACCAAAGCACGATAAACCCAGAGGTAAATCCGGATAACTACCCGGATAAGACACCAGCAGAGATAGCTACAATGATGGCGGTCCTGAGAAATGAAGCAAGGGCTCAGGTTATGAATTATTTATGCGAGTGCTACCTGAAGTGGCAAGATAGAGAATGCATTTTGGCCCCCTACAACTTCAAGTAAGTTGGACCACTACTGTCTTCGTCATCTATCATATATTAAAGTTAAATCCAATCGTAAGTAACTTATTGTCAATATTCTTATAGTAATGATTGGATCTGTTTTATGATAATTCCCAAAAATGGGTACCTTCTGGTGCTGGACAGTCTGGACTATGACAAGAAGTTGTACAGCAACATTGTGGAACTCATGGATAGGTAACAAATTAGTCTATGTGTATATGATTTAATAATATTAATATCATCTAATGATACGCTTTTGTCGATCATTTAGTGCTTACGAGAAATATGTCAAAGAGGGAAGGAAATATCATCTAAGACGAAAAAAGAAGATGTACTTCCGTCATAAGTTTTGGGTAAGATTTATATGCATCGCATACATGTCTTTATCGTACTATACATCATATAAAGTGTAACTAACTTGTGTTCTCTACTACATAATGCTATAAGCAAGTGAAAGAAAGTGTGCATTATGGCTACTACACGTATGTGTTCGCGTCTAGCTCGTCAACTTACTTTGACCATATCGTTGAGGAGTCCGATCAAGAGGTAAGTTCATTTTGTTTATGTTTATTTTACTTTATTCTATAGTAAATTTTTAATATCTTATATTAACATACTTTACTCATGTGACACAGAGAGGCATAACGAAAAAGACACAATGGGCTGCAAAGATGAAGAAGAACGACGAGATCAGAAAGGGTATGATTCCTAAAGAATACGTTCATTTGAGTACAAATAACATATATGTAGTTATAGCTTCTCTTTGTTGTTTTCTTTTGAGAGAGGTAATTAGTACAGAAGGAAAGTGTTTTGATTCAAAACAGTGAACTAGCAACAAACCATAGGTTCCTTTGTGAGTAGACTGGTTCAAGAGCACCATATGAGCTTAATATGTCAAAGAAAGATGATGACTATGCATTAGGGTTCATATGAGACATTTTGTGATGCATGAACATTTTAAGATGTTGTATATATTCTATAATAATGTATTATAAATTTCTGTGATGTCAACCACCGTTCTTCAACCACCGCTATAAAGTGGTCTGTAGCGACGGTTTGTTTCACCATCAGACCACCCGTCATTACAAATGCTTATTTGTAGCTGCGTTTGGGTAGCGGCGAGGTGTTCTGCCTGCCATTACAGGGCCTTTCCAACCATCGTTACAGGCCTTTTTTGCTGTTGTGCATGTAACACCTGACTGCCCGCACCTCTGCCTCCGCCTCGCACATCGCCTGGCCACTGCTACTGTAAGTCACAGTTGCAGCGCTGGTCCTCCGTCCTTTGAGAATGGTGTCACCCCGTGCTCGGCCTCCTCAAACCCGACGTTCTCTGCATCGCACGCGATCGTTCGTGTTCAGGAACCACGAAGAGCTATCGCGATTGCCGGCAGCCTGGGCCACTTGGCCACTACGGCCACGGCTTCATCGTGTGACAGGCCGTAGGTCGTGGCCGGACTACGAGCCTACGACACTGCCTGCCGTTTGCCACGCTTCACCTGCAAGCCCCAAAGATCGACGCCGACAAACACAAACTCATCGCCAGTAACTGTTGATTTGGTAGTGTGAACTTGAATCTTATTTCTATGTCATCTCCGTTTCTTGCTTCTAATAATTTGTTTTATCAAGGGTCAACATGTATGTGGGCAGGATATGAAATAGTTGATGCATGTGTGTACAATTATTTTGTCATCAAAAGTCCAAGGCTCGTCATGTTGAATACTGTAAAAAGTGAATTAATTTATTTATATAATTTATTTATAGATCTTGGCAAGCAAGCACAGTCTGCTAAGCAATAAACACTACAATTCAACTTGTACAGTTGTACTCCTCAACTGAAGCATAACATGCACAACTGAAAGTATTAATACTGCCTTTTGTGGAAAAAATATACAGTATATGAAGTACTACGAACATTCATGTTTTATGTCAGCCGATTTAAAAGAAATTGACATAAAGAATGATTGGTGAGCATATAGAGTACACAGCACTAACAAACGCCGAATATATTCTCACGAAATTCAGTATATTTTGTTCCTAGAGAAGTTGCTGGAACATAATCCTTTCAACTCCAGATCAAAGATAATATAAATTTAATTTCGTTCTTGTAAATGCTGCTAAAAATGAGATTTGATTCGTTGGAGTGCTTAGGACGGCATCTTGACAGGATTCTTGATTCAATATGCTGTCTTAGGCTAGTCTCCATGCCTCCTCCAGCAGATATCAGATGATATCTTGTGCAACAAGCTCCTCGAGCATGTCTCCGTCGTCACCACTGATTTTCGGCTCCGGGTCGATGCCGGCAGGTGCAAGGGGGACCTTTCCACCCATTAAACCCTGCAGATACATTCAATAAGTTCATGACCTCGTAGGAATTGA
Source organism: Eleusine indica (assembly GCA_030378355.1). Classification (NCBI taxonomy): domain Eukaryota; kingdom Viridiplantae; phylum Streptophyta; class Magnoliopsida; order Poales; family Poaceae; genus Eleusine; species Eleusine indica. The sequence continues at coordinate 38,240,824 of CM059500.1, forward strand.
ATTAGCTTTGTGACTGCAATCGAGCACCCCCGCCGAGGCTTTCAGTTCTACTCCCTTCATCCCTTATTACTTGTCATTCCACACTCGTTTAGTTTTCTAAATTACTTGTCATCCTCGTATCCCAATGTATATTTTTCTCTACCCGATAAATCTCTCTCTATCTCTCTCCTTCTCATTTTCTATGCAACTACCTTTTTCATTTCTCCTGAATCTCCATGTCCGAGCCCAAAACAACAAGTAATATGGGACGAAGGGAATATGATATTGTAATCATCATCGAACATTCCTGACGTAGTGAAATAGCATACTGAGGCACCAGACCTCACGCCGTACATCTAGAGCCGCTATAGCCGGCGGCAGACAGCCGTAATCAAGGCCGACTGCGTATGTGCCGCAATCAAGGTCGACTACATCCTCTAGGTCCTGCCCAATGCAGTGCTGCCAACCGAGATCTTCAATCTGCTGCTTGTCGAGATCCAGCCAGAATCACCAATCACCTCGTTGCCTCATATCAATGGAGGCGGTGGCGGCTTCCCTAGGATTTTGCCAAAGATGACATCCCCTAGACCATGCGTGCATCGCGGCAACCTCATGCTGCCGTTGCTCGCGACCACCATGCACCGTCGCCGCCAAATCACCGAGCCGCCACGGTCAGAACCGAAGAACATGAGAACGAAAGAATAGGCCAAAAAAGAAGTGAACGGCAATGTTTGGAAAAATGAAGGATTTTTTTAAAGAATAGTATTTCAATTCATTCTAAAAATCAATAAAATTCTATTATTTGTTTTTCCAATAATACCCATACTACTTCATATTACTTCAAAAATATTACTTCATACTATTTAAAGTATCAATGTAGTATAAATACATCTGAATCGACAGATTAAGAGAAATGAATGAACCATATTGCTTCTAGCCCATTGTAAAGGTGCTCTCTTAATTTCCGATACTAAAATAAAAGATGCTCAATTTTCTCTAGATAAAAAAAGTACCTGCAGCCTTTGCACCTTTTGGTATATACACAAACTTATCGCAACAGACTTAATCTCCGCATTGTAATAGTTTGGAAAATTTTGAGTTCAAAAATTTGTATCATACATGGTAATTCAAAACCCAATATGAAAACTTGTCCAAACCTTGGTTTTTGTGCTGTTACTTTGGAAAATTATCACTTTAGAATACTTACCTTACCGGTATCCATAGCTAATTCTAAATTCGATGAGCAATAGGATGGTCCACAAGGAGGAACTGACCGAGTCAATATAATAAACAAGGAAGTTAAAGATAGACTTGCTATATTTGGTCTTGTAGCATACAACTAGAACTCTTCATATAACCCCTACCGACCGGATATATAAGGCGGCAGGGACCCCCTCATAGGAGACACGTGATACAACAATCATGAAAACAATACCATATACATAACATAAGGTTTTTACTCTCGGTGAGAGCGCCCGAACCTATCTAAAATTGTCTTGTATGCTAACCATTGAGTTCTTGGTCCCGTGCATAATCCTATAAATATATTATCGAGATTAAGTCTCGATAGTTGGCGTGCTAGGAAAAGGCTGCACACCGGGATCCCCATCTACTTCAATGGCTGAGATTCCAAACATCCGGTACTCGTCGGACTTCATTATCTCCTTCGGATTGCTCGACTTTGTAGTTGACGCCGTCAGAGCACTGGGCCTAGAGAAGAGATCCGATCTGACCATAGCCAATAACATGGTGTGATCATCAGATTCATCTGATCCACCTTCACAATTGGTACCACTCGGACTCGACGGAACCAACTAACCTATCGTATTTGACTGCAAGTCCGTCTGTCCTTAGAAAAGGACTCAGATGGTGTTTCCTGTCCATATCCCAGGCCATGTTCATGGTAGACACACAACATACCCCACCAGTTGTGGACAACTAGGACACAGAAGTCAACCATGACGCCCAATCAAGAGACCTCCGATGGTGCCGGTTGAGAGCATCTCATGGGTCCTGTAGTGTCGCGTGGGAGTTACACCTCGAAGACCTAGAGATCGAGATGGACGGTGACAAGGTCTACACCACCCCTTAGAACAACATCACCGGGGCAAGGACGATCCATGATGGCCTAATGGCTGATGATACATTCCAGACCCCCGTGATGAAAAAAGTGGCGACCATGCTCAATACGGCTGTGCTTCAAGATAAGGCAAGATCCTGAGTCACGGCCGAAGATCGATCGGCTCAGTCGATCACGGCAAGTTCTGGTCCGTCGCGTCATCCAAGGTGAAGAGGATCCTGCGATCTGAGGGAATCTCTAAACAACAACCGTGATGGTCACCAAATCATGAACTCTCATATTGAGAAATGATTGTGTGATGATCAACGTCAGGCTGAGGAACATGATAATCGGTGCAATCAGAGAGGCAACCAGCATCACGACGGGCACCGGGGAGATCTATACGAGGATCGACCTCGAAATAGCAGACGAGATAACCACGATGATCAACTTCGAGACGACCAAAGGTACAATCACTACAACCGACATTAGATTCATGACGATCGGGAGCAGCACAACAATCATGACGAGGATAACCGCCGCTGCCGTCGCGATGATGATGTTGGGCCTCGGCATCGCTGCTAAACACCCTCACCTTCGCCCTCGCCTTACCGTTGATGATGGTCGGCATCTTCAAATGATGATGAGTTCGATGGGATCAAAGCCTTCGAGATTGAACTTTGCGTCAGCAAGTGGCCGAAGAGCTTCAAACCGGTCGGCATTGAGATGTACGATGGCCATGGCTACATATCTACATCACCACAATCCGGTTAGCCGGAGGAGATACTTTCACGATGGTTAATTAATTGACGGTCTGCCTTAAGCCAGCCATGCGAATTTGGCTCACATCTCTTCCGGAGAAATATGTGACATCCTAGGGAGACCTTGACAAGAAGTTCATTGAGAACTTCCAAGCTACATACAACCGGTCGGGCAACCCCTTTGATCTCACCTAGATCAAGCAAAAGTCGGACGAGTCCCCGCGGGAGTACATCAAGCAGTTCTGTGCTAGGAATGGACCACTGGAAGGCTGTTAAGAAAGTCTTATGATTTATGCAAGGCACTAAGCATTACATGCTCACATATAAGAGATCTAATAATCTTAAAGTGATTGGTTATTCAGATTTTGACTTTGCAGGATGTGAAGAAACAAGAAGATCCACATCCAGTTATATCTTCACACTAGCAAATGGAGTCATATCATGAAAAAGCTCTAAATAAACACTTGCGATAGCTTCAAGGATGCAAGCTGAATTTGTGGCATGTTTGAGGACGTTGGGCAAGCGATGTGGCTGAAAAATTTTATACCTGGACTAAAAGTGGCTGATGGCATATCCAAACCACTCAAAGTATACTATGATAACAAGGCCGCAATTTTTCTTTTGCCAACAACAACAAGTCGAGTGCTGCTGCCAAACACATTGACATAAAATACCTTGTTGTAAGAAAGAGTTCGTGATCACACAATTAATTAAGAGCATATGATAGATTCTCATGGATCCGCTAATGAAACTCTTACCACCCAATAAATTCCAAGAACATATAGCTGGCATGAGTTTATTGGAAATTATGTGATTGAATATAAGGGACATATAAAAAAACCAACTCCCATAATGATTAAAGTAATTAAAAGGTTGTCCTATCAAGATAGGTTGGTGCATAGTGGATACGTGAGTGGCAGTGGGATTTTAATTCACCACTATTACTCATTATGTCTCTGTGCTAATTTTATTAAGAGTGAACTTATGTTAGTCTAACGATCAAAGGAGAGAATGTTGGAAGGTGATCTATTAGGCAAAAAGAAAAGTGTGTCAGATATTTGGAAACAAATATTAATTAAGGAAATTAATTAATCACATTTCTCATAAAGAAGCTACAGATCCTATTTTCCCGCGCCACGGTCGGAGGCACAACCAACGCATGGTTGTGGCCCCAGATTGAACAGTGTCATATAAAAAAAGGAAATCTGGTTCCACATAGATTTAAACTAATGTTGCCTCATGTCACCGCTTTCTTTCCTATATTCCCAATAAAAAACGGACATTGGATTGATATGAAGGTCGTCGTCGTTCGTCCTCTCCAGCCCCGATGCCGGACAGTGTCGCTGGTGCCCTGTAGGACAGCGCTACACTATACGTGATCGACTACACCGAGCTGCTACTCATGTCGCCGCTCCTTCACCCTCTTCGATTGCTAGAAAGCGAGGTCACGCATCTAATGCTTCTGCTTAATGTTTTAGGTCTCCTAAAGCTCTAACAATGAAACCTAATTGTGCACGATATAGAAAAAAGCTCCCACTCGTATGTAACATGAAAGAAAATGAAATAAAGGGGGAAAGCCAATGAGCAGATCACACAATCAACATATGTCACAAGCTTTTGCCGTATAGCATGCCGGCTTTCCCTTAGAATATAGCCGAGTCCCAGTCCCTTCCCCGTCCTTCATAAGGCCACAACCATTTTTACAACCAAACCTGCACATTCCTCTTCTCGGTCTCTGGCCCTTTTCACTTGTATGCATGTGCACTCGTGTGGAATTTCACTTGCTTCATTTAAGGATCACTGTTGTAATTATAGCTAGGCATCCGGGCCATGTCAAATGGGGCGGCACGCAACTTGCTCTCAATTTAGCCTAACACGAGCCCAACATGACACGATTTTAAATAGGCTCCTGTCGTTCCATGGCATGTCGTAGGCCATGCCACGGTGTAAGTTTCATAACCATTTGGGTGGTCACCCCAAAAGGTATGAATATTTTAGTGATTGGAAGACAAGCATGAAATGCGTGTAATATCTATTTGAGTGTTGTGCATGTAGGACCTATCTATCAACTCAAACATGAATATGGAAAATGTCGCCTTGATGATCAATGGATAACTCGGTAGAGTGCCATGGAGATCTTGATGGAGAGTCACGGTGATGGAGATGAATTAAGATTAAGGATAGCTAGGTCCAAGTGAGTGTGATCATTTGGCTAATGTGTAGGCTTGAGTCCATAGGAAAAAACAGACTATCAAGAGGCACGAGTCATTCTCTTAGGCTTCTCTAGGGTTAGAATGTTCGGATGCTCAAGTAAAGCTCTAGAACACTTAGAGTGACTGTGGAGAAGGATTGATCAAGGCTTGGAAGCTTGGAGACGAGTCTAGAGGATAGCAAGTTTTAGCTTTGGGACAAGTCACCATAAGGTACGACGAGGTTGTTGTCGGGTCCATTGAGAAATGCTCCTATACATATAGATATGTGGGTATCATCGTATGGTACGGAGGTTAAGTCACCGTAAGGTATGGTGAATGCCAACAATTGTGCAGAAGGGGTAGAGACTCTTGACCGGCGAGTCAAGGAGATGAATGTCATTTTCTGTTACTCCTTGGAGACCTCATGGCGAGCTCGCCGTAAGGTATGGTGACCTAGGGAGGAGGAGAAGTGGTCAGAACTCAAGTGTTGTTGTTGTCATTACAACAAGGTCGCCATAGGATACGGCGATAGGAGGAGTTGAAGTGGCTAGTTTCTGCTACTCTCTAGAGACCTTACGGCGATGCCGCCATTAGGTACGGTGACCTAGAGGATTTATGCGCAGAGATGCATTGAAGATCAGAGGTTGTCGTGTGGTTGAGCGGAGGTCACCATATTATATGGTGATTATACTATACGGTGGTACAATATGGTGGTTGGCTCTCAGGTTCGTCAACTTTTTGGCAACGGCTAATGGAGTAGTTGGAGACTATATATAGTTGTTGTTGGGATCTTTCGGATCTCTCTTGGCCATTTGGATAGCTGGGCAAATTTGGAGAGAGAGCTAAGAGGAGAAGAGGAGACACTAGAGCAAGGATTGGAGCTATCTTTGAGTGTCTTGGAGAGCAACTCAAGAGCATCCCGAGTCTCTAGCCTAGGAAAGGTTGTAGAGACGATTGGTGTTGTTACTCTTGATCTATGGCAAGGCCTAGACCGATTAGGTGTCGGTGATCGAGCCTATCATTTTATGACATGTTGTGAAGGCCGTCACAAGTCTGTACAAGGTTTGAGCTCGCCTTTAAAAGGAGCATCATGATAGAGCGCCCGTGCGTGCACTCCAGGAGTGTAACAAATCCTTGTGGGAGGCAAGGTTATGCTCAAAGAGTCGAGCACTCGATGAGCAGTGGTCACGCAACCACGCCGTCACTCTCGAACTCCACGATTGGTGGCCGGAGTATCAATACTTTGGTGGGAGTCGTCAATCCAACAAGGACTAGGGGGAAGAGCCATCCTCTCGATACCTTGGGCTAAAAATCAATGAGCATTCTCTAAATCCTTCCTTTACTTGCCATCCTTAATTCCACATTTGTGTGTAAGTAGAGATAGGGCTGCTATGTGGCTTCTATCTTATTGAATGTTCGGCTACGCTCTTAGTGCTTGTTGTTCTTGATTGTTGTGTAACTTGTGGCCTTTTATCTTGTCTCTAGTTTTGCCTTAGTAGACTTGTATGCATAGGACTCTTGCTAGCTAAGTATGTTGATTGATTGCTTGGCTTATTCACTAGCTTGCATAGGAGTTGTATTAGTGTGTGACACACTAGCATGTATATGTTGTTGTTACCTTTCTATGATTATATATCATGCTAGTGTGCTCTGTCTAGTATTGCATATGAGTTGATTTAAGTCATGGTTTAAATAACCGTTGTTGACCGGCCGGTTATCCTGGTTAACCGCATAACCGGTCCGGTCTGGTCACCTCGACCGACCGGTTAGCCGCTAATAACCGACCCTGATACTGTAGCAAATCAGTTAACTAACCGGTTAACCAGTCAGTTTTCCATCGAACCGAGCCAACCGGTTATCTCGGTTATTTAAACCTTGATTTGAGTGCTCGGTTTAGAAGTTAGCGAAAAATTTATTTGTGTAAGTTCTCGATTCAACCCCGTCCCCCCTTCTCGATTACTCGACCCTTACACACAGGCTGACCTCTAGACCTACAGCATGGCACAACTTGACAACTCGACGACCTGGTGAAATAATAGGCCACAGGAGCAGCATTCCACATAACCAGGCCATTACAACAATTTGAACCATAGAAACGGCATGCTCTCCCAATCTTCCTTGCTCTCTCTCTTCTCTCATTGCCCCTTGACAGCTCGGCACCTCCCATAGTCCTGCTCACCGCAGTGCTACCCCCAATGGCACGCTGGCACATCGAGCTCTTCCTCGTGTTGCTCCGCCGCATGGCCACACCTTTGCCCCAATCTTGCCTCGCTCCACCCCTTGTCGTCTCCTCGCCCTATCACCACTCCATTCGAGGTCAAGGCCCACGCAGTCGTGTCCGGCTCCACCTCTTCCCGTTCCCTCTCCATCCGCGGCCATTGCGGGGCGCACGGCATGGTGCGCATCATACTTCCGCCTCAGCGGCACAGCCCATACCAGGCCATCGGACCATCAGGCTCGTGGGCTGATACGCAATGATTCATGTCATTCCGGGCCTTGTCTCGTGATACACTACCTAGGCCGAAGCATGATACATCATGGCCCATGTTGCCTTACCAGGCCATGTCTAAATGAGCCATCCTGGCCATTCCGGCCAACCCAGATGCCCAACTATAGTTGCAACCTCTGAACTGAAATCAAAAGGAGTCACATTCTAATTCAATGTTCTAGAGAGGAAAAAAATACCCCCTCTATCCCAAATTATAAGCATTTGTTGACTTTAGAAATCACCTTTGACCTTTTGTCTTATTCAATTTTTTTATGATAAATATAAAAACAAATAAATTATATGTGAAATGTATGTACTAATGAAATATATTATAACTAAATAAATATTTTTTTAAGAAAAAAAGTTTGATAATACAAAAGGTCAAAGGTGATTTCTAAAGTCAACAAATGCTTATATTTTAGGATGGAGGGAGTATGCACTATAAGACACGACGATTCAATTGAGCAGATGAAATTGCGATCCACTATTTGCTTGTACAAATTTATATTAAATTATGATTTGAAGCATTGATGAGGTATATTAATAATTGATTTGGCATATTTAGGGCAAGTACAATGGTGTTGTCTCATAGGTCGTCTCATGCATGCCACATAATCTTAAGACAGGTTATAAGACGACTTATACAATGGATGGTCTTATTAGTTGTCTTCTATTAATTATATGACTTCTTAATTTATGGATATAAAAAGGAATATTTATAGATTAAAAGACTATTAGAACTCGTACAATGGTGTGAGAGCCGTCTCATACTCCTAAATTTAAGCGTATGAGGTGGTTGCTACGCGAAACAACCACCTCTTTCTCTCACCACCCTCTCTCTCTCTTCCACATCATCAAAAATCCTATGTGACAATGCATGAGACAACTTATGAGACTACCTACGTGTAGCATTGTACCTGCCCTTAGTAGTATAATCTTGAACGTGTGATCATAATTAATATCAAGTCAGACTGGGGGGAGGGGGGCGCATGCCATGTGCGCACAAAAATCATATTGGTGTGCCGTATATAAAAACATATATTTACTGGCATATGAAACTTAACCTAACTGTACAAGATATAATAAAGGTTTACAAGATTATTTGAACACAAAAGAAACTGAAATAAAGAGGAAGTCTAGCGATTATGTCACTAAATTAATCAGCAAGCATGTTCTCTTTGTACAAGCCCCATCATACACATGTCCCTCCCCCACAAGGCCAACAATTTGTGTCTTGCAGTTGCAACCAAATCTGCATATTCATCTTTCCCCACTCTCACCCGTCACCTGCATGCATGTGCTGGATATGGAAAGGCACGACGATTCCTCTGTAACAATTAACAATCCGATGAATTTGTCACTCATCTCACCATAAGCACAAGGAATCCAGAAGCGCCACAGTAATGATCACTATTGCCGCCGCAATGGCAACCTGCCGGAGGCTGACTGTTGTGAGAGCCCGTGGATGCGCGCTTGACGCTTTGGGTATCCTATCGGGCAGCGCGCACTCCTCTCCGTCGAAGTAGACCCGCTTGGGAAACCCTTCCCCTTTGCCAATGTTGATGTTGGGCGCGTCCTTCCTCTTGAAGGAGATGATGGACTGCTGCTTCCCCGGAACCCTGGGGTCGCCCGGCGTCTTCCCGTCTGTGATGCCGTCGAGGTAGGCGAGCCCCGGCAGGCCCTGCATGAAGATTGTGTTGTCGAAGGGCTTGTCCATCCTGGTTCCGTTGAAGGAGTAGACGTTGTCGTACCCGCTGAAGTGGTTGCCCACGGTGACGGCCGCGAACCAGTCCTTGAACGTGTAGTCCTGCCAGTTGAAGATGGTCATCCGCACGGACCACCCGGACTTGTAGTTGTTGACGACGTGCCAGTTGATGGTGACGCCGCAGTTGTCGGCGCAGGGCATCGGGTTGGGCACCCGCCAGTGGTTGATCTTGGCCCATGCCCGCGCCTTGGCCGTGCGGTTGTCGAAGGGCACGAGCAGCGCCTCGGGCGGGAGCAGCATGGCGCGGGCGTCGGGCTCGCACGTCGCGGTGTCGTTCCCGCAGCCGCAGGCGCACGTGTTGCAGGGCACCACGGAGTCGTTGTAGAAGGCGGAGAAGGAGACGCAGCACTTGGCGGCGCGCTTCTTGGGCCGGGTGATGTTGCATGCCACCTGCCACGACGCGACGGCGGGCGTGGTGGACATGAGGCCCGTCGGGTCCGGGAAGATCTGCGGGCTCACGCGGACGGGCTGCCCGCACACGTACTGCGGGTTCAGCTTCCCGGCGATCTTCCAGTTCTGGGGCGGGTACAGCGCCGTGCGGTTCAGGTCGGGGGGAACCTTGTACACCGTCATCTGGAACACGGCCCGTGACCTGGCCGGGTCCATGGTGGGCGGCAGCAGCGTGCCGTTCTTGCAGCACAAGGGCACGTTGCCGATGTCCTTGTCCTTCTCCCGCTCGGGCGGGAGGTCCACGATGATGGGCCGCTTCTCGCAGCTGTACACGGGGGTGAAGTCCATGTCCTTGTAGTAGCTGGCGGCGGGGCTGTAGATGCAGGCGGGTCCCTCCTTGTTGAGCGTGTAGGCCCCGCGCATGCCGTAGATGAACTCGTCCCGCTTCCACTCCCACGTGAGGTTCCAGTTGTCCAGCCGGCTGATGGGGCTCCAGTTGTCGATGCTCACCTGCGCCAGGTAGTTGTTCACGTTGGCCTGCACCACGTCGTAGGCCAAGGTCAGGTCCGCCTTCTGCCGCGCCGCGTACCGGGTGCTGTTGGCCTTGGCCTTGGCCTTCAGCTTCGGGTCCTTGACGCAGCACGCGTACATGACGTTCTCCTTGTGGGTCGGGGCGGGGCAACGGAACCCGGACGGGTTCACCAGCTTCATGGTCTTGGGCATCGGCTTGCCGGGGGGCTTCACGCCGAACTGGGTGCCCGTGATCTCCATCTTGTTCTCGATCTGGGTCATGTCCCCGGCCGTGTCGATGGAGTTGAGGAGGTCGGCCAGAGGGTAGCCCGCGAAGGTGGCGCCGCCGGAGACGTTGGCGGGGTAGTCGGTGCCGTCGAGGAGCACGGCGCCGCCCACGGACACGAGGATCTCGCGGTGCTGGAACCCCACGAACAGCTGCCACGCCTTGAGGTCCTCGGTCATGGTGTTGAGCACGGAGGCCGTCGCCTTGAACGCGTACGCCTGCGCCGTCGCGTTCTTCAGGTGAGGGTACTCCTTGGTGCGCTCCACCAACGTGTACGACAGGAACGCGCCGTTGCACGACTCCTGCGCCTTCAACTGAGGCTTCTCCTCCTCTTCTTCATCGTCGCCGCCGCCTTTGCCGCCATAGTCTTGCGCCACTGCGGCGGTGACGACGAAGGCCAAGATCAACACCACGAGGAGCGTCGTCCACCGCCGCCAGGGCGGCACCGACGCTGCCATCATTATTATATTGATTCTCGACCGACCACCGTTCTTCTGGCTCCCAATCAATCTCGGTCTCCACCAGGGAACAACGACGCCGACCGAGCTTGGAGCGACGAGGCGAGTACGAGGCTCGCTCGATCGATCGACGGGGAAGCCAGGCGTCGCGGGAAAGCAAATGCGTTCCAACGGAGGAGGAGGTGCGACAAGGTATAATTAGGCATGCAGGATTTGTGCCAACTTGCTAAAATTGACGAGCTTCGTCCCGTGTGCGTGCGCTGCTTTCGATGGTTGTCAACGCTTGTGGTCGCGTTGCGTCGTTGTCTGCTGAAGGAAGAGGGGAGACCGTGTCAAATGGCCGCATTTGGGCACCGGGATTGGCGCGGGAACGGTTCACGTTACAGCGGATATATAGAGGCGCCAAGATTCTAAATAAGTACAATTATTTTTCTGTCCAAAACTGGAAAGCACATCTCCAAGGCTCCCTGCATGGCTTCTTACATCAAAACATGTTCATTTTGAGCTCTCATGCCATCAATGGTATAATTCAATACTAGCGTCTGGTGAACCTTTGGATGGACTCGCACTATGTCACAGGCCTGCAGATCAAGTTTGGAGGCCGTTCCTAATACTTAAAAATAACATATGCTGCATAATGTCTCAATGGAGGACCCATCAGCTTTAACACCGTCTTCTGCCTCAAGAGCTCTCTCTAATCCATCATTCTGAAGATCCATGAAGTGAATAAAATCATGACGTGGCAGGGGAGGGGGGGGGGGTCTGCTCCTCGCTGAATCTACCAATTAATGCTTGTCGACTAAGTGCTATCAGCAATCTAATCTACAGAGTCAAAAATGAAGTATGTTAGATATGATCAAGCTCTGTCATGAGCAAAGTTCTCCATCGCCGTCACCATCGTCGTATATGCTACAACTTCATCCACCTCGGTTGCCTCAGTTATCCTCCTTCGGTGCCGACGCCTCGAGCACCATCTTAGTCTTCGTTGTCTGCACGCCTCTACTGTCCTTGAAGCGTTGTTGGCTGGACGACACCTGTCATATCAGGTGACCGATAGCCTTTGCTTCTTCGCGTGGGCCGTCTCCATCAAGGAAATTCGTCACGTGCGCTGGGCCTTGGTGCAGCCACATGAGCTCCATATGGCGACGGCGGGCGCGGGTCATCGGAATTGAGGGAAAGGGAGAGGGATAGTCCAAAAAGGGAAAGAAAGAGGGTAAGGTCGTCGTCGGCCTGTACGAGAGGTAGGAGATCATACTTGCCCAGTACGTTGAGGAAATAGGTGCGCCAACGGGTGTATTTGCCGGAGTCTTGGTCAAGGACGAAAGGCACCATCAACCTGATGCTTTGAACGGCGACGGCCTGAGCGTGCAGCTGAGCACGATTTTGGGCACGCATCAGGTCGGTGGCGAGGCGTTCTTCTTCATTGGCCTCAGGTTTGGTTTTGGCGGCAGCCTCGATGACAACCTTGGCCGCAACAACGGTGGTGTCAGCCACAGCTTTGGCTTTCTCAGCCTTGGCCTTGGCGGCGGCGATGGCTTCGGCATGGGTGGCGTTCGGATCGGATGGGGCCATGGGCTAGAGGTGGGATGGTGGAGAGGGAGGATCGCACAGAGGAGAGGGCGATCACGAGAGGGAGGAGTAAGGAGAGGCCGCGGCGAAGGTGGTGCCGGCGGCTAGGGTTAGGCGGTGGAAGTGATGAGAGGATCGAATCCTCTAATTACCATGAGAGGAATATTAGAAATAGATTAATATGGCACAAGGTGTATAGATTATATAGAGGAGCCTACGTGAGGTAAACTCTAATTACATGCATGGGCTACATGGGTACAAGGCCTAAGATACGAATGTCTAACAAGACTGACTGCAGCGGGTACGGGATGGAAGCGGGGTACTGGAAGCGGTCCGCTATTCAAGCATTTGCCTGTCCATCTAGTATGGTGGTGCACTATCCGCTAGTGGCACCGAGAAAGAGGAAAGAGGAGGAAAAAGAAGTGAAAAAGAAAAGAAAGAGAAAAGAGAAGAAGAGATGAAAGGAGATGGTAGTTAGAGATGGTTGAATATAATATTTGATAGTTGATATAGAGGATGAATACAGAGTATGAATGCGTGCGAGAAAATTAGATATAGAAGAGAGAATATTACTGACCAGGATGGAATATTTATTTTAGAGGATGATTTTAGAGTACGACGAATACGGATCATTTTAGTAAGAGATACTATAGCTCAATTCTCAGCTTCCAAGTTACAGCTTTTTAGGAAGAGCATACAGCATAGGTCCATCAGTGAGTGCCTACGGACGATATATATCTTCTCGTTAAGAAAAATAATGAAAATTAGCCACGCAACACTCGCTATTTAATCTAATTTGCTTGCGTACGGGAGATTCACGGATCGGTCAACTGTTACCTTTATCCCTGTCCCTCTTTTGTCTCCCTAGTTGCTCGTGAAGACCATTCTGGTCGCCAGCCGGGCAGCATCATCGTGGACAAGATGAAGAACATCAGGCTCAGAAGCGGACGGGTTACATCAGAAAACCGTTTTTACCATGCACATTTTGATGCAAAAAGCATGCTAGGATGCTTGATCTTTCTTTTTTCGAAAAAAAAAGCTTTCTATTTTAATTCCTGACAAGGCACGAGGGTGAATATGCAAAAGCTTGCAGCCGCACCGCAATCAATTGGATGAAGAAGATCCCTCGGCGGTCGGAAACCCGCACGATGGAGGCAAATTCCGTGTCAAATGACTCCGTAAAAGCACTGGACGGGAGCCAAAAAGCCGAGGCGACCGCGCGGGCCCGGAACCCGTTCCGCCACTTCCCGACGCGGCCGACATCAATCACTCGTTCGTGTGTCGTGCTGCCAGTGCCGCCCAGCCCAGCTTACCCGGCCGGCGGTGGAGAAAATAATTGGCGCTGGTGCGCTGCCTCGGGCGTGGTGGTTAAAATGGAAAGCACGTTGCTGTACGAACAACAGTATCGCCACGTGGTCGCGTGTCATTCTTGATGCTTAAACTAATCTCCTCCTCGATCGCTGTCACGCGGCTTGGTTCAGTTTTGTAACCTCCGGCGTACGTATTGTCGTTCGTCTACACGTGGTGGGAATTCCATTCCAGGCGGAGTATATTGGTTGTTTATACAGGACCTAAACAGGAGCCGCTGCTTTTTGGGGGTTAGTACTGCATGATTTGGGCGTTTCTTTTTCTAATTGATTTTTGGATTGTCCATCGATGGCTGTGAGTGATGCGTATTGAGCACTGTTGGAATCGTATTACTTTACAAACTCCACGTAGATTAGCAGTAGAGCGTCGCAATCGTTATCCTTATCAATGATGCCGCATCTCCACTTTGGATTAGAAAAATCGAGATGGTGACTCGAGGGACAAATACCAGAATACTATCGTTGTTTTAGTGTCATCATTTCCTTGAACTGACAGACATGCTTTGGGGGAAAATATACTATCTCCACTTTGGCATTAATTACAACGGTTTTTAAATATGCACATTTACATAAAGAGGATGATGGGCAACCAAAGCTAACCTCAGTTCAGTACACGTACATCACATAAAGTCAAGGGAAAAATTATGACAACTCCACACCATGTCATTGTCCGCAAATACGAGGGGTGGCGTGAAAAAATAATAGTAGGCCGCACCCGTTGGACCGTCAGTTGTTCGAAGCAAAGCAAGTCATCATCATCAGTGTGACACATAAATCAAGCGACCCACCCACCGTGCTCCACCACCGACGCCGGCGCGCAAGCACGATGACCTCGCCGGAGGCGGATACCTCTCCGCCGTCGACGCCCACCACCACCGCCTCCTGCCCCACCCCGCGCCCGCCGCCGGGTGCCACCCCCGCGTCGCCGCCGACCATGAGCCCGGACCTGCTCCGCGCGGCGCGCGCGGGCGACGAGCGCCGCCTCGTGAAGGCGCTCCTCGCGGACCCGGCCGCCGCGGACATGGAGTCCGCCGCCACGGCGGGGGGAAACACGCTCCTCCACGTGGCGGCCTCCGGCGGGCACGCGGACCTCGCGTCGCTACTGCTCCGCCGCGCCCCGCGCCTCCTCGCCGCCCGCAACGCCGCGCTCGACACCCCGCTCCACCTCGCCGCCCGCACCGGGGCACACAAGGTCGTCGCGCTCCTCGTCGCCTCTTCCTCCTCCTCGTCCTGCCCCACGTCCTCCTCCCTGCGCGCCGTGACCCGGGCCACCAACAGGCGCGGCGAGACGGCGCTGCACGACGCCGTGCGGGGCGCCCACGAGGCCGCGGCGCGGGCGCTGGCCGCCGCGGACCCGGGGCTCGTGGGCCTCTGCGGCGGCGCCGGGGAGTCGCCTCTCTACATGGCGGCGGCGGCCGGGTCCCTGGGGATGGTGCGCGTGCTACTGAGGGAGTACAGGAACGCGGAGCAGGGGGAGGATGAGGACGAGGTGCCCGCATCGCGTTCGTTCACAGGTCCGGGAGGCCGCACGGTGCTGCACGCTGCCGTTCTCTCTAGCAACGGTGAGTTTTCCGTTTCTCTGTTCGAGATGAATCAATGCATGAAACTGTAAATGGATCTAAGGGGTCATATTTAGGTTGTTAATGGGAATTCAGGGACTGGGGGCAGATTGCAGAAGCTAAGTAATTAATTCTTCTTTGGTTGCAAATGATTGAACTAATGAATCGCTGAATAACTCAGTTGAATCTAGAAGTTCGGATGTCACTGCTTCTGTTGTAGTTGATAGAACCAGTTGATTAATGTCGTTGCCCGATGTGTTGGTTCAATAGTCTAAGCTAATGATAGCTATTCCTGTTTGGGCTGCCTTGACAGCACGGAGCGAGTTGGTAGCATAACCTGATGAGTAAGTATACACTGTAGGAGTGGATCAAGTGCTGGTGGGCACTTCGTGCTCCCGAGTTACAGGTGTCTGGCACGAATGCTTCTGGTACACATTGGAATTTTGGTCGATACTTATAAAAAGACAGGCTGTCCTAATCTACACCACATGTGAATCATGATACAAAGATAAAAGAGGCACATGTGGAAAGAATCTTACTGAAAAAGGCATGTATGCAGTATGTTCAATTTGGACATCTGAAAATATTGCCCGTCTACAAGATGCCTAGGTTCAGACCCACATAGTTAACGTGAGCAAACTTGGACCGACCCGAATATGGACTAGGAGTGGCAGTATCTTCTATGACATTTATCTGAAAATTATGTCCTTCATTTAAATTGACATGACAAAGTGCTTTTTGAATCTTACATGCTGAAGGCGACATGATTAGTGCAAATGAGCCTAGATCACTTGGTCCAGTACTTTTGAATACTGCTTTTTTTCTCTTCACCATCGTCATTCACTTTGCTTTGGAACCCTGTTTCCTTTCATACCATTATTTAGCCAAAAGAGAGTATGTGTACTTCAGCATTATCCTTCAAGAAAAATCTCGTATTGTCAGAGCAATAGTGTTTACAAGTTCTCAGTTCGATAGTGTTTATGAGTTTGCAATGTGTTCGTGGAACACGCTGGCGCAGACCCTGAAATTCATGTGACAGCTTGACTAGGTATCCTTAACAGATAATAAAAGATGACTGACACTGACCTTGAGTTGACATCACTATATAGGGATGAATCAAGAAAAATTGGAGGTTGGAAGGTCTGTGCTCGTGCTTAATTATAGTCTAGGCAGAAATCAGTAACTATAGCTCGGTTCTACTTAAAGAAATGTGCTTTGGCTTCACAGGGACGAGATGCTATTAGTCACTCCATTTCATGTTTTAGACCCACTATCAACTGTAGTCTGTTGATTTAATGCAGTTGAAATTTTTACTGAAGTTTTCTTAGTAACAGAAATGACACAGGAATTGCTGAAGTGGAACCCAACCCTTCTGAAAGAAGTTGATGATTCAGCCAGCACTCCTCTTCACTATGTTGCATCTGTTGGAAATATTTCCACATTGAAGCTGTTACTGCGCCGTGATACTTCTACGGCATATGTCGTGGATTCAAATGGTTCATTTCCTGTGCATATTGCCGCTAAAATGGGATACGGTAATCTCATCTATGAACTCTGCAGATACTGCCCAGATTGTGATGAATTGCTTGACAGCAGAGGAAGAAATTTCCTACATATTGCTGTGGCGCATAAGAAATGGAAAGTTGTTTGGCAGTTTTGTGGTACCGCAGAGTTAGGAAGAATGGCCAATGTCATGGATTCAGAAGGGAACACACCTTTGCATCTTGCTGTCAAGAATGCAGACCAGATGATCGTGAGCCTACTGATCGCAACAAAAGGTGTACTGCCAAATATAGTGAACAACCAAGGCCTCACTGCCTTAGATCTTGCGGTACTGGCTACTGACAAAGGGATTAGTTATACACTGGTAATGACATTTGTTTTGCACATTTTTGGTTTGCACTAAAATTCATTCCATATTTTAGCTACCATAATTTTGTTTCCTGAAATGTTGATTTTCTTCTGGTAGAATCCACAGGTCATTATACTCCGTTGTTTGGCGTGGACTGGAGCTGTCCTAAGTCCTCGTCGCCTGGATCATTTCATAGACGAGTTCAGCATTGGAAAGTTATCTGGAAATGAGCTCAAGAAATTCACCAACATTGCTCAGAACTTAATTGTTGGCTCTGTGCTTGTCTCAACAGTCACATTTACAGCGGTTTTCACTCTTCCCGGTGGCTACATATCTGATGGACATCCACATGCTGGTGCACCAATTCTGTCGCATAGATATACCTTCAAGGCATTTGTTATGGCAAACACTCTCGCATTTGTCGGCTCCACATTGTCCACTATCTGGCTCACTTATGCTGGATCAGAGCATGTCCATCCAGTGCTTCGTGCAATCTACATGTTCCTCTCTGTGATTTCAATGGAGCAGGCGACACGAAGTATGGTTATAGGATTCGCATTGGGAGCATATGTTGTTTTGAGTCCGGTTAGTGATCGCATTGCCATTACAGTATGCTTGTCTACCTTCATGACCCTCTTGCTTCGCAACCCATCTAGTTGGCAGCTAGGGTTCCTGGTCATGCCGATAAAGAGGCGATTGGGGTGGAGAGGAGCCTTTAAAACTCACTTACCTGAAGAAACAAGGAGTCGTCTTACCGTCGGTGTTGGCTCCAATTTTGCTCGTCTGTTCATGCGAAGGATGCTAGGAATGGTATTTACTTATAGCTTTATCTTTCTGTTAGCATTGCTATGAAAGCTGCAATAGCATGCCATGGTGTAACATTCACATTTATTGAAAGAGCTGCATGTAAAGTTATACAGGTTGTATGATGCTGCCCTCGCCTCCTTCCTGAACTCAATGTTTTGAGTGCTTGGTTGGGTTGTGCACTAAGTTACCCTGCCAGTTTTAAACCAGTTTTTTTAAAAGGGTAAAATGTATGGCCGGTCCTCCAAACTTGTTTGAGGGCGTGTCATCTAAGGTTCTCAAACTCTTAATTTGCACATACTTGATCTTTAAACTTGCTAAGTAGTTCATTCATAGTCCTAATCTCTCTAGTTAACACTTATTCGCCTAAATGATATAGTTGTAATATTTATGTATTCAATTTTAACGACATTGTCACTTGTATTAGTCTTTGTCCTGCCAAAAAATACAAAAGAAAAATTAAACAAACTATTTATGCGCCCTTAAAATTTCATAACATTTCAGTTTGATATGATCTTTCAACTTTAATTAGTATTCCCTCTGCCCTAAAATAATTGGCACTTTAGCCCTCTTCAGTTTTTTCAAGTAGTTGATATTCTTACTTCCTGATGCATATTTTTCTCTTTTCAATACATCTCTGTCTCTATCTTTTTCTTTTTTGTTTTCTGTGAATCTATATTTTATACTTCTCTTTAATTCTCGTGACAGACTCTAAAGTGCCAATTAAATGATCATATTGTGTTTCTTTTCGAATCAAAACATTCAGATCTTCTGTTTTGAATCTATTGTCACAAACAAATCTAAAATTTGGGATAAAATCGTAAGGGTATTTTAGATTTTTCATCATATGTTTATCACTGTTAAGAGCACATAACGAGACAGGGGTAAAACGCGCCTTGGTTTTCAAACTACAAGGATAAAATCACAAGATTGAAAAATAAGATATAAAAACGTAATAGGAGGTCGGGTTAGGGTTAGAAATACAATAGCCCCTTTTTTTAAAAAAAGAGCTGCACCTCCTATATTTTCCTTTGGCTCCGCCCTTGACTTGTAGTCTTGTATCCAGCTGACCAGGTGTCCCGCAAGAATTTTCTTCCTCTTCGTCCAGTCCAAGCGCACATTTAGTTGAGCTTGAAGTTCAGTGGAGTTGCAAAATGGCGCCGACCGTTTAGTTGCTTTCAGAGTGTTAACTTTTTCTCTCGGTAATTGCTAAATAGTTATTCAATTTCGCGTAAGTGCATGTTTCAGAAATGCAACCCGCCTTCTAATTCATTTCTTGAAAAGTCTGTAGCATGGTTGCTTTGCTAGACAAAGTGTACCTTACTAAATTTAATGCGCATACCTGCTGTTGGTCTGTTATTGGAGCTAAAATATGGCAAGATTCTTGCTCACCTTAGTCATTACACTCTCAACAAAAGAAACACAAAAACACAATTTGATCATTTAATTCCAACCATGTAACTAGCCTTCCTCTTCCTCGCCTTCTTTCACTTGCACCTTTCAGACTATGGAGTGAAGCATGTTTTTTACCGTGTCTGTGCATACCTCGTGTCCATTGCCTTGCAACTTAGAATCCCTGGAAGCGCCCAACCCTGGAGCATGCGTCGGCTTGCGCTCCCGACCGCCTCGCATCATGCCAGCCTTGCGTCGCGCCTGCTCTACCGCACCCACCTGACCCACGCCTACCTCGTGCCACACCCACCGGAACGCACGCCTGCCTGGTGCTGCCCGCAAGCTAGGCCGCGCACCCGCCTGTGCTAGGGTTAGGGTAAGCCTGATGGAGGCAGTTCGGGTTGTGTGAGTTGGAAGCTAGAGGAAAAAAGAAAAAAGGAAGAAGGAAAAGAAAGAGGAGGGTAATCTAGTTTTTTCCCAATGTCTTGAACATTGTGTAATTTTCTTTAAACCTTAAATCAGGATCAGGCTAACAACATTCAAAATCAGGGACAAATGACGCCTTCGTTTTTAAATCATAGAGGTAAAATCGTATGGTTGAAAAATAGGGAATAAAAATGTACTAGAGGCGGCTAGAGGTAGAAACGTAATAGCCTCTAAAAAATTGAATGTCACAGCTGGTTATGTGGTAAAATTTTGATTCGATAAATTTAAATTTTCTTTCAACTAGGCTCGCATCCATCATTCACTTCGCCCATGCTACAAAATAAAATTAAGAGCCCTCAAATTATCAATTAACAATCACATCATTGAATCTCCTAATTAGCAACCACCACTTGGTGTGATTAAATAACCGTAATACAATCACCTTGCATCAATCGGTTTCATCGATTGGATCTCCTAATTTTCTAACACACATCAGGTTATATACATCAATTTCTACTATCACCATGCGTCAATTCAAATCTACACATATGAAACAAGGAGACTTTTACCGCGTGCTCCAGGTCCAACAGGTCCCGCCCGCGTCATGGAAAAGTGCAGGTTGTCGTGTTCTTGTGCGCAAGTCGCGGAGCCGCATAACAGGCCGCTCCCGTCGGCCAGCCGCATAGCAGGCCGCGCCCGTCGTGCAACAGGCAACGCCGAGGAGGTTTGCAGGGCCGTCCATGTCGCCGAACAGATGCACCTGGCCGCCTTCAAATCCTGAGCAACAAAGACTGGAGACGCCGGAGTGAGTGGCCGTCTTGTCGGAGCAACATAAGGAGCTCGATCCAGCGAAAGGAAAGGGAAGGACTGGATCTAGAGGCCGATGACCAAATTGCCGTTGAGGGGGTGAGAGGGGAGCTAGAGAGGTGAACGGGCGAGCGGGGGTGAGAAGAAACACGATGGGGCCCGCTGACCAACTATGGCCGCCCTCATCCGGGCAAATTTAGCTGATGGCCTTATCCAGTATATTATGGTATATTCTCTTGGATGGCCGCACTCATCACTCTTGATCATCAACCAAACACATCTAAAACGCGACCCACCATCTTCCATCCAGTTTAAGTCATCCAACCAAACACATCCTAATGTGGAGGAGCACGACAATGACATTGCGACCTGCTTGCGAGCGTCGAGCTAGGGTGGGAGGACCCCCGCCAAAAAATACAAAAGAAAAATTAAACGAACTATTTATGCGCCCTTAAAATTTCATAATATTTTAGTTTGATATGATCTTTCAACTTTAATTAGTACTCTATCCATCCTAAAATAATTGACATTTTAACCCTCTTTAATTTTTTCAAAATAATTGATATTCGATACACATTTCTCTCTTTTCAATACATCTTTGTCTCTATCTTTTTCTTTCTCATTTTATATGGACATATATATTATACTTCTTCTTAATTCTCGTGGTAGACTCTAATATGCCAATTAAAATGGGACAGAGGGAGTATGAGCTTGATTGTTACACAAATGATGAATTTGTACAGTTAAGGCATGACAATGAAGACCTTAAATTGCAGATCAGTGCTAATTGTGATGATTTAGATCTTGAGTGAACACTTAGTAAGTTTAGAGATCTGAATGTGCAAATTAAGAGTTAAAAGAATTTAGATGATGCCTACACACAAGTTTAAGGACTGACCATATATGTTACGCTTTTTGATAACCTTGGTCTCAAAGTAAAGGATAACCAAAGTAAGAGTGGACAGAGATAGCCAGAGCTACCTATCTCAAAGAAAGGTGCAGAATTGGCGAGCCAAGATTTAATCATTCTTCTTGAACACCATGATTTAGCATAAGGTGAGCAAGAATCTTGCCATATATTAGCACCAATAACAGACCAACAGCAGGTATGCGCATTAACATTAGTAAGGTACGCTTTGTCTAGCAAAGCAACCATGCCACAGACTTTTCAAGAAATGAATTAGAAGGCGGATTGCATTTCTGAAACATGCACTTGCGCGAAATTGAATAACTATTTAGCAATTACTGAGAGAAAAAGTTAACACTTTGAAAGCAACTAAACGGTCGGCGCCATTTCGCAACTCCACTGAACTTCAAGCTCAACTAAATGTGCGCTTGGACTGGACGAAGAGGTTGCTGAAGAAAATTCTGGCGGGACACCTGGTCAGCTGGATACAAGACTACAAGTCAAAGGCGGAGCCAAAGGAAAATATAGGAGGTGCAGCTCTTTAAAAAAAAGGGTTATTATGTTTTTACCCCTATCTCGGCCTCTTATTATGTTTTTACTCTTTATTAATCTTGTGATTTTATCACTGCGGTTTACCTCTGCCTCTTAACTAGTAAATATATGATGAAAAGTCTAAGATGCCCTTGTGATTTTATCCCAATTTTTGAACTTGTTTGTGATTTTACCCCTGTTTAAGTATGTAATGTAGGACAACAGATTTAAAACAGAAGATCTAAATATTTTAATCCGAAAATCTGACAATAGCGCAACAAGTCACATGTCCAATAAATACATTAGTCATTACACTCCCAACAAAAGAAACACAAAAACACAACATGATCATTTAATTCCAACCATGCAACTAGCCTTCCTCTTCCTCACGTTCCTATTTCCCTTCCAGCATCACTTGCACCTTCCAGACTATGGAGTGAACATGTTTTTTTACCTTTTCTTTGCATACCTCGTGTCCATTGCCTTGCAACTTAGAATCCCTGGAAGCGCCCAACCCTGCAGCATACGTTGGCTTGCGCTCCCAACCGTCTCATGTAGCGACCGCCAGCCTTGCGTCATGCCCGCTCAAACCGCGCCCACCCGGCTCACGCCTACCTCGTGCCACACCCACCCGACCGCGCACCTGCATGTGCTAGGGTTAGGGTTAGCCCGATGGAGACAATTGAGGTTGTGTGGGTTGGAAGTTAGAGGAAAAAAGAGAAAAAAGAAAGAAGGGAAAGGGAAAGAAAGAGGAGGATAGTCTAGTCTTTTCTCAATGTCGTGAATATTGTTTTATTTTCTTTAAAACTTAAATCGGGATCAGGCTAACGGCAAACGACGCCTTCGTTTTCAAATCATAGGGGCAAAATCGCAAGATTGGCGAGCGAGCCTTCCGCTCGGTGGCAGCACACCCAAGTGGTTGCGCGCCTGCCCGAGTTCGATCCCTGGGATCGGCTCTGGGTGTCGCACCGCGTAAAAAAATCCCCTCATCCTCCCCGGACCAAAGCATATGGTAAAGACTCATGTCACAGCTCATATGGCCAACTGAGTAGAAACGCAATAACTCCTAAAAAAAGATGAAGATTACAGCTGGTTATGTGGTAAAATTTTGATTCGATAAATTTAAATTTTCTTCTACTAGGCGCACATTTTTTTATTTTATTTTTTCGGGCCTGTTTGGATCTCTGTAATTGGGCTGAATTGAATCACTTTTCGTAGGCCGGTCTGTTTGGATGTGGTATAGAATTGAATCGTCATTTCCAGCCCTTTCCAATCGTTGAAATGGAAGCCCAGGACTAATTCAGACCTCAACGCTTGGAAACTCCCTGAATCGTCGGCGCCGTCGTCTCCTGATCGATTGAACTCGACCCCAACTCGCCCTCACGGCGCCGCCACCGCCCCCGAGGCCTCACATCCCGCTGCCTCCACCCCAATGCCTTGCGCCGCGGACCTTGAGCCCTCACGCCGCCGTCCCCGAGTGACCGAGTGCCACTGGAGATTTACTACTTGCAAAGAGGGAATCGACATCGATGCTGGACGGCGCAGCATCGTCGCGCGACCACGGCTTTCAGGTCGATCGGTGGGTGCGCGGTCGGATTTGGATTTTGGAGGCTTACCGGCGCAGTCCAGGTGGCGGTAGCCGATGTGGAGTGCAGAGTGGATGACGCTGCGGATGGCGGGCTTCTCCATCCGCCACACACCCAGCCCCACCGCCGGCATCTGGTGTCCGCTGTTCAGTGTCAGCGCTGATGCCACGCCCTTGTCGATTTGGTTTTCGGTACCTGTCAGGTATCTCATCATCCTTCCTTTCTCCGTTCTCTATATGCGATCTCGCGTTGTACGCATGGAAGACAGAAAGAGGACGGTGCATGAATTGTGTGTTGCATGATGTTGCCTGTTAATTTAGCCGCATTGCTACTACTACCTTTGCCGCTTGATCTATACGCATGGATTTGATTTTGGTAGGTTAGAAGGCACTTTGTTCTGATCATAACTTGCACCTGTGATTGTGACTTGGTAGTTTGGAAACTGGGCGTCTTTATTGATTTTGTAACTGCACTAGTAAACAAATATTAATTTATAATCTTTACAAAATAGTTGGTCTTTGTGTACTAGTTATATAAGAGCTCCTTGTACAACTGCAGGCTGTCGCCCTGCCATATTTATTGAAATGAGACTGATTATTTATTACAGTTCAGGGAATATAGTAGCTCTTTGTAAATCTTCAGTTGTTTCATAAGCATGTTTCTTTTTGTAGCAACTGTTGTGTGTGAAGCTTTTTCACAATAGTACTGCAAATATCAGTTTAAATGCTTTCTATGATTGGTAGTCTTCAGTGCTAGTGCTTGAATTTTTTGTGCATGTCCATTGTTGCTCTGAATTTTTTTTTTCAGTACACAAGCTGTTCTTTCAGAATTTTGGAGTTGTTCATCAGATGTACAGATATAACGTGAAAGCTATTAAAATATGTGATTTTCAAATGTTTATGATGTTTGGTGAATTTTTTTGTATTGTATGTACAAACTAAGAATTCACTTGAACTCTAAATGCAAATCAGATAGGCCAGAGCTTTTGCTGTTGCACTCAGTTTTCCTTTTCGTAATATCAAGTTTTTGGCACCTATACATTGTGTGTTCTTTGCATGTTCATGGTCTGGAAATCAAGGAACTAAGAGCATCTCCAATCATTGTGTAAAAAATAACTCCCTAAACATAGGATTTAGGAGGTTTCTAAATTTATTGCGAGTAAAAAAAAGTCACATCCTCCAACAACTCCCGATAATTCGTTTCCTAAAAATTAAAATCATATCATATGTGGCGCAATAATCTGTTGAAAATAAAAAAAAAACCATAAGAATCTGCCTTTAGGAAGTTCCAATTGAGTTGCTAAATGTAGAGAGTTATAGACCTTGTTTTGGGAGTTGCTATATTTAGGGACCTCATTTAGAGAATGGCTGGAGTTTTGTTTTTTTAATTACTTTCTAAATTTTGATTTAGCAACCTCATTTAGATAATGGTTGGAGATGCTCTAAGCTACAGAAGATAGCTAACTGTTCGTTGTTCATTGATTTTTTTTTATTTGCAGAAAAATAAGGAAGCCAAAGCCTACATGAACAAAGTGAGCCAGCATCGGGATCTACATGATCATAGCAGGCTATTATTTGAAAGGAATTAGTTTTCACCTGATTCAATTCTACACAATTCATTTCTTAGAATCTAATTAAATTCATTTCTTACAGAAATCCCACCCTGGGGGCAGCATTCAGGAGACAGATGCGGGACGGGGGTTCGAACCCCCGCCGGCGCAGACGTGCGTCGTTGCCATTGAGCCACAGGCCCATCTAGCGCACATCCATCACTCACTTCGCTCATGCTACAAATTCGCAAAGTTGAGAGGTCCAACATGGTCCAGTTGGATCAGAAATACTAATGCGGTATGCGGAGGAGGACGACAAGGACATTGCGACTTGCTTGCGAGCGTCGAGCTGGGGTGGGAGGACACCGGCCGGCGAGCATACGGAAGGCCCATGGGCTACACTGGGCCGACTTTGCTCCAGGCCGACTCGCAAGGTTCTTGCTTCATTTCTAAGCTGGCACCAAACACACGGATCTTCAACCAATTCCACTGGTCAGTATTGCTCTCTTTCTGAAACGAAAAAGCGAGCATTTGCCACTCACAGAAGTGTGGAACAAACTGTAACACCTGGGAGAGGGGGGACTAAAAATACGGCTTCATATGCTTTTAAATCTAGCAAGCCCTCTGAATAGCATGGCAACACCAAAGTGCGAAATAAGAAAAACCAGCAATCCTCTTTCATGCGTTATGTTTTATAAAAATGTTTCGAATGAATCAAAGATTCTGTCAATAACGCATCATTACTATTAAGTGGTGATCAATACACGTAGTGATCAGTCTACCGTAACGTGATTATTGTACAGACCGATGGCAAACGTTGTGTGATTGTCCATATAGTATGCAGGCATTCTTTGTTTGGTCATTGACCGATTATTATATTCAGTTGCTTATAAACCGTAGGTGGACCCACGATGAACCGCAATTGGTAAGGAGAAGATCAAGACAAGAAATGGACGAGGCAAAAAAGCATGGAAGCTCTTCTATGCTCCGTGACAGTTGCTTCGCCTAGAATCAAGTTCAGCTCGCTGTCCCCGGCTGCCACCACTGCGGAAGTGCGGAAGCCCGTGTGGTCGCACTCGCTGGTCCTCATCACTTTTCGTGTTGTGTTCATGTCACGGAACGACTGCTTCATCCCAACCTCGGCAAGCCGCTTCATCACTTTTCGTGTTGTGAATGTGTATGTTCATGTCACAGAACGATAGCTCCCAAACTCGGCGACCCGCCAGTACTAGTCCAACATCCTCTGCCTTCACCTTGTAGCTCGTCGGGTGGCCAATTTAGTCAGGGACAGGGGGTAGCATGCCGGGCGCCAGCGAAACATGCGGCAGACTTAAGTTGAGTAGGAACGTCGCTGCGGCAGATTGTGCCTGTTTCCGGACCCAGCCCCGGAGCAGGGCTGAAAGCAGAGGACGGTCGTGCTGCCGGACCATGTAACGACGGGACCGGCGCGTAGCGGCGCGCGAGGCGACAAGAAAACTAGCTTAGCCAGTTAATTTAAATGTACAAAAGTGCTTAAGGGTGTTTGTTTACCGGGCATCTCGCGCGGGATGCTAGGCGACGCGTTAGACGCGCCAAACTACCGGAACATGCTTACTCCCGTGGTGCCCCCCGATGCATGGGGTCACACGCACTATGGGAAAATTAATTTTTGTCATTTGTCCGAAACTTTGTCGTGTGTTTTGTTTTAGGTACATAATAATGATTGTGTTTGACGTGTGCTAAATTAAAATACACGATAAAATCTTTGCTGTGTATAAAAAAAAATAGCACACGACAAAGATGATGTTTGTCGTGTGTTTTTTTTTGACACACGACAAACACCCTCTTTGTCGAGTGTTTTTTTCCTAATACAATCGGCAAAATATAAATTTAAATTATATTTAAAATCATAAATTAATTTAAATTAAAAAATTTTAAACTACAAAGTTGTATAACTTTTGAAGATTTACAACTTTTATTTTGATCATTTATTCATTACTCAATGCAATCCAAAATATTGTTCACAAAATCTAATAGTCTCGTATAGTTTTATGAAACATTCGATGAGACATATATGATTCGTGAACAATGTTATTATTATTTTATCAAATGATCAAATGACCAAAATAAAAGTTGTAGATCTTAATAAGTTATACAACTTTCTAGTTCAACTCTTTTTTATTGAAAATAATTTATTCAATAAAAAACACGTTGAAAAATATATAAATAGGTGTTTGCCGTGTCCCATGTATAAGGCACACGGCAAACATGGTCTTTGCCATGTGTCATGTATAAGGCACACGACAAATATGGTCTTTGTCGTGTGCCCGATATAAAACACACGGTAAAGAGATAAAATATAAAAAGAGCGAACACGAGATGTACTCATAAATCAATATTTGGTGCAGTGGCAGGGGACTCTTGCGCGAAGGTGAGGTTCCGGGTTCGAATCTTGGCGGGCGCACTTTGCCACGTACTGCGTGAAAAAAATACCGCGACTTGTGACTGGGATGGGCAGACGGGGTACCTTGGCGTGAAAAAAAATTTTTTACCATTTTTTTAGGGTTTTTTCAGTGATTTACATTTGAACATTTCATATTTTGCCATGTGTACTGGTGCAGCTTCCCGTAGTGAGGCCTGCGCCACCAGACCCGGCGAGACATGGACCTGCACGCCTCCTTTGAATTGGGATTAACGCTCTGAAACAAATCGATATGGGACTAAATGTATTTTCGTTACCGTTCTGCGCCCGCAAATCCTTCGACGGTTCGACCCCCTCTTCTTCCCCCGCTCGCTGGTGGCGGCGCAGCCAGGCCAGCCGACCCCGAGCGGCCACATCCGCTCCCAAATTCTCGGGACGAGCTCCTTGTGAAAATCTTGCCCCGCCTACCGACCCCGGTGGGCTGCGCTCGCCGGTGCGTCCTTCCGCCGTATCATCACCGACACCGATCGGGCCTTCAACGCCGCTTCCTCTCACTCCGTCCACCTTCCCTCCTCTCGCGGTCTCGCCGACGACGATTTCCACCCGGCGGAACCGCACCCACCCTACAGGGTCTCAGGTGACTCGCGCCCACTCCGGCGACGTTTTTTACAGTTTCGACCCCACGGCTGGCGTCCCTGCGATTTGAACTGATAATCAAGCACACGTACGCATGCATGCTTACCAGGTCTTCGGTATGGGGATTCACTTGATGTTCTGCTGGGTTCTTCATTCTTCTTTTCGACTTGCACAATCTTGACCATATGTACGATCATCATGATTTAGTAGAGTAACTCAGCTCCCTCTCCCATCCTAACGGCCAAAAAGACCCAAACCAATCTATAGTTTAGGCTGCCAATTTTATTTCAACCTCTGAAAATTTTGAACATCCATATCCAAAATCTTGGACTGGCCTCTGGAAGTAGTGACACCAACCTTTGGATTTGCTGCAAGAGACGGGACATCGAATCAACAATCTACGTACATATAAACCATTAAACGGTCATCAACTGCTACTTTAATTATTGAGAATTAAAGGGAACAAATATGTCATTATCAGACTTAGGTCTAGTTGTGCAGAAACAAAATATGAGATGTATACCCTCAAACCCAAACACACTAGGTTGAGGTAGATAAGACTCACAGACAAGTCGCCACACGATAAGCCAAAGAGGATGACAATATTAGATATCTTCTTGAGCAACACAAACTAGCATGGTGTTGCAGACAAGATACCCCAAAAAACTATAAATCCACATAAAATTCGTCTTGAATGGTAACAAAGTCAAATCACACGCTTGATCTACCCCCATCTCCAATAAATTTCTTGAATAAACAACCCTATGACTTACATCGTCGTCGACTCTTACCTTGAATATAGTCAAACCTAACTTTAATTAACACAAATGACTTAATTATTGATGCAGGCAATGATGGCGATTGGGCCCCCCTATATATCCCTCGCAGGTATCGAGGACGCAAGGGGGGGGGGGGGGACGAAACCGGCGGCAATGGCTAATTTACCTTTTACATGGAGAGGTGGCAGCTTGACCTAGTTCGGTAAGTTGCCCCTTCAATTAGGTCGTAGTATCCAGTCGAGTAGCTTGGTTTTTTTTGTGACTCCGAACTTTTCTATGTACTGAAGATTTTTTTTCCCTAGGTATTGTGAAAAATTTGCATATGTGTAAGCAATGAAAAAAATGTTATTGGTGTTCTTACAAGTTACAAACTCTGAAAGGTTGCAGAGGGCATTGCATTTCCCCGGGTCCAAAAAAATGATAACTACAATCATGAAAAATATGTAGTATAGCGGCTGCATTCAAGGCCAGGTGTACAGATTGGAGCTCAACATGGGCAGTCTTGGCTGGCACCACTGCCGGAGCTCGTGCGAATCACCTTCTGTGCTCGAGTTGATCCACAGCCTCGCGGACGGCAGGAGGTGTGGCAGCTCATTGGTCTCCCTGAAGCCCAGCTCGGCGCATAAGAAGTGTACCATGTCGCGGTACGCCAGTGCCGGAGCCGACGATCTGGCTAAGCGGGGGAAGCGTTGTTTCACGAGCTCCCGCAGCTGGAAGTAGTCGATGAAGCCACTGCAGATGACGTCCCTCTGGTGCACGTAGAGCTCCGGCACCCACGGCGAAAGCTGCTCGAACAGCACCTCCGCGTGCTCCTTGTGGCGCCTCAGAACCGTCTCCCCCAATAATACTTGCTTCACGAAGTAGCTTGTGAAATACAGATCCCGCTTCGCCTCCTCTGCCATGTGCAGCTTGCCGGCTACTGGCGCCAGGGACACTTGCGGCGGGTTGAAGAGGAGCGTCCGGAGGTAGCACCCTGCCATTGCCATGTCCCGCCCCACGTCCAGCGCTATCGACGAGCCAAGCGAGTGGCCCGCGAGCCAGATATCGCCGACGCTGTCAGCGGCGTCGTCCAGGAGTTTCCAGACGCGCTCACGAGCGTGGCTGAAGCGGAGGCGGTCGTGCTGCCGGTTGAGTACGACGTTAACGTCGAGATAGAAGTCGCCAACAGCAGTAGTGGGGTCTGTCGGCATGGTTCCCCGGAAGGCGACGATGCAGCGTGGAGCCAACGGGTGGCGGTGGCGCGTGCCCTTTGGGGGAACGTACTCGAAGATGGCGCCGTAGATGAAGCACGGGCTCATCTTGCAGTTGCAGAACGGGCACGCGCGTTGTTGGTGGTCGCGGTGGCACTTGCACTTGAGCCTGCACTCGCGCATTGTCTCAACCAAGCTGAAATGGCGGAGGAAGCTCTCTTGTCTGTTCAGTCGTCTGCCCTTGGTTCGATCTTTCTCCATATTGTAAGTCCGTTGAACGAGACGGGCGGCGATGCATCGGCGGTGATCGTCGTCGTCCCTGAAATAAGAAAAACAAACACATTAATTAGCTTCTTCGCGACGAATAAGCTATACGTGGCTACTAGAAGCCACGTGGTATGTCCTATTGAAAAAAGATACCACGCCACATATATCAGGACGGAAAAACTGTGTACGTGTTACAAATTTGCATTTATAAACTACATACTTCTACTTACGGTTATCAATAATTGATTGATGCCGCTCGACAAAATTTTTAGTTTATTACGCATAAACTAAGATAACTGTCATAACGCCATCAAAAATAATAAAACCAAAGGGAGAGTGTTAATAAGGAATTATAATGCATCATCAAGATTGCGTTTGAGCATACCAGTTAATTTCAGCCGTTGTCGTCACAGAAGAAACAGTGCCAGTTCTTGCCATCATATGTTCTGGCTTCTGGGGGCAGGGACAGTGAAAACGTTGGCCAAAACCAAGGTTCGGAGCGAGCTGAGGACGCAGCAGTCAAGTTTGGTTGGCAAAAACAGTATGCAAAGGATCAGGAAGGCAGTAATGCAGATGCTAATTAGCAGTAGTGCCTCTTTCTTGTGCCTTGCTTTAATTTTGCCGTGAAAGTGCTAGCCAGTGTAAGCTGCATATATATACGCAGCGGTCGGCTAGGTGCAGTGTTCCAGTGACTAGTGTACAAGTTGCAATAACAAAATACAGTTATGAGAGCAGTTCAACGCAACCGGGTCCACTATGTATAAGTATAACAACTTATTAGTAGAGGAGAGTTTAGATGCATCAGTGCAACGAACCTGAGGCGCTACTAGGATACGGACAAAAAATGAGGGATATAGAGAACTGCTAGTCTGGACGAGTGAGAACAGGTCACACGACGACACACACGCACGTTTGGCTGACCAAGTCGTCACACATATTTTGCACAATCCCTCAGAGCAACTAGTGCCATGTTGACCTGTTTTCACTGTGCCAACCACGCTCCCACCACTACCTCCACTTGCCAGTTTTTTGCCACCTTCTCGTCGTCCCTCGCTGCATCTCGCAAACTCCCACTCCACCCGCCGTCATGCGCTTCTCTGGCCAACCGGGATTCCCAACAATAATCCAGAATCATATTCTACGTACGTATGTACACGCGTTAAGAAGAGACTGCTTAAGGGCGAACATATAGCATGCACAACAAACAATTTCTCTACTCCTGCTATAAAACATGCACTCGCTATTGATTTCTCTTTTTTTTTTAATCTTACTTCCGTTTACTAAAAATCTGACGGCAGAAGTTATGGAGGTCCACTTTAAGAATGAAGACATTAAGCATTATACTCATCTCATTATGGGAAATCAGCGCTTTGCTGAGTGCCCAAAGCACTCGGCCAGAAAACACTCGGCAAAGAGCATTCGGTCAAAAAGGTTTTGCCGAGTGCCAACACTCGGCAAAAAGCACTCGGCCAAAAAGGTTCCGGCAAAGTACTCTTTGTTGAGTGCTTTTTTTTCGGGCACTCGGTAAAGTCTTTGCCGAGTGCAATTGACAAGACACTTGGCAAAGTATTCCATCTTTGCCGAGTGCTAGAATAAAGGTACTCGACAAAGATGAAACACTTTGCCAAGTGCTGGAATCAAGACACTCGGCAAAGATGAAATACTTTACCGAGTGTCTTGTCAATTGGACTCAGCAAAGATTTTTTTCATATTAAAAAAAAGATAATTTTAGCTTATTTTAGTGCTAGACATTAACAGAATACTATTAGATTAATTCAAATAAATAACTAAATCTTCAACATGTTATATGTATGCCACGAGGTTCTACTCTACTACAAACTAGCAAATTATCTTAACTACTAACAGGAAAACATAAGCACTAGCAAGCTCTTGAAACCAAGCAAAGCTTGACTAAGTGAGCTAAATGGAACAGGAAGCAAGCACTAGTTCTGAACCTGTGTTGAGCTAACAAACCTGACCTGCCTTTGATCGAACTGTGTCAAGCATAAACTGAAATTTACTAAATCAATGGTTTCTTTTACCAAAACTGAAATTATGTTATGTCATGTTTAAAAGCTCCTGAAACACAGCATCATATTCTATCTTTAACCATCACTGTTCTTCTGTTCTTACATACAAATTGGAGACTATTCATGTGTTTTCAGAACAATACCAATATATTCTAGGTTCAAAGTTTAGTAACGGGCAAGCACTGACCTTCTTCTTGCTGGAGCCTGTTGATGAGCTCAGCTAGTGCTCCTCAGACCTGCACACAAAGCATGCTTAAGAAAAGAATACAAGGAGCTGCAAACTGAATCAAGGACAGAGGTAGAGGCATGATCAGGTGCAGGCAGGAGTCAAAATAAAGTGTCTGATATTCAGGAGCAGGAAGTGTCTCTGCTCCTTGTGCATCTTTGAAAGTCACATATGCTACTTGAGACCACTCATCACCACTGCCAACAAGAAGGAAACAAACAAAAGAGAATCCTACCCAAAGGATTATTTTTACATGAGACACAATAGGAGCAAATTTGTCAAAGATACAATCTGCTAATTTTAACACTACAAGCATCAAGTCACAGCAAAATCTGTTTATATGAATCAAAAGAACTAGCGATATGGATTCTAAACTTGCAACACATCATACCAAGTAAAGAAACAGGTAGTCCCTCTGCTTGTTCAACTGACCATCCTACTGATCTCTACCGCTAAACAGAACTGCAAAGAATTCCACGGAGGACGAACCGGACCTGGAGCACGGCGGTGTGCTTGACGTAGTAGCAGCCTGTGTCTGAATGATCTGCTAGCAGAACAAAGGCCAGCACCATCAGAGATCGAGCAGGCTGTGTGCCCTTGAAAGAGAATGCAGGTACTCAACCACAGCCTGAAAAAGGAATATGAAAATGAGGTGAATGTAAATATTTCTATGATGCTAGAAAAAAGATATGGTTTACTACAGGAAGTGTTATTAGAAGCAAAAAAAAAGGAACTTATTTTCAACCACTAAAATGGTTTTCAAAATTGAATGAAATGCAACATAGAAATACTATTCTTCCCTTCAGTTTGTTAAATGACATGCGCTAAATTACAAGGGCAAAAAACAGTGGCAGACGAGAGCTCATAGTGTCATAAGATGCCTGAGTATGATACTAAAAGCAACATAACAGCCTAGCAGGTATCAACAAGACTAAATGAACAATTCAATTATACGAGACTAACTTAGTAACAAAAATAGGAAATTCAGGAGAAATTTATGTATCCCAAGGCAAGTGTCACCTCGAAATGGGTCACAGATAGCACAAGGGGAAGGAGGCATCGAACCTTGCGGTAGGGGGAGATCTCGGCCGATCTGAAGAGCGCCCGTCGCAGCGCCATCTCCGCCTCGCTTGCTCCGCTCCGTGGCTTGGCTCTAGTCGAGGGTTGCTGATCTGGTCGGATTGGGGAGATCAGGGAGGGAAGGGAGGAAAGAGAGAGATTGCGGAGAGAGGACAAAGGAGGGGCTGCAGCGGCGCCGGGTAGGGGCGAGCGATCAGGTAAGTGCGGTGCCGGGCGCGGCCGGGCGGGGACAGGCTCCGACGGCCGGGACAGGGGAGAGGCCGGCGGGTGCAGGCGCGTGGAGGCAGCCGGGCAGGGGTGGAGCCCGACGGCCGGGATAGGGGCGAGGCCGGCGGGTGCACGCGCGGGAGGCTCGTGAGGGCGGGGGAGGCAGTGAGCGGGAACGGAGAGGCGGCGAGCGACAAGAGGGGCCGGGGGAGGCGAGCGGGGGCAGGGGCCGGCGGCGAGCAGATGGGAGAAAGAGCTCTTGCGCGGGGTAGAGAACAACCAAATGGCTAATACATCGATCTATTTGCGGTGTCGTGTCGGGGTACGACACTCGACAAAGTACCAGTTTGGCGAGTGTTCCAACTAGGCACTCGGCAATTTTGTCGAGTATCACTCAATAATACTCAGCAAACATCCATTTTGCCGAGTGTCTAGTTGGGATACTCGGCAAAAAAAAAATCTTTCTAATATGAAAATTTTATTTAAAAATTTCTAATAAATTCAAAAATTAATTAAATTTTGATAAAGAGGCAATTTATATGATCTAATACTTATATAAAAATATTTAAAGTCAATTTCAAATTCGGATGTCAATTTGACTCAAACTCTTAGAAACTCCTTGTCGACTATATGATACTTTTTCGAGATTCTCCATTATCTAATCATTTTATATGATAAATTAGGCGAAAACTTGTCTAACTTTTTCCTCAATCTCCACATATGATCTCATGATGTTCTGATAATTCTCATAAATTTCTAAATTTGTTTGATTTCAATAAAATTTAAATATAATTCGAACACACAATAGTTGTGACATTTTCATGAACAAGATACGCGAAATTTCCTTTTATTTCCTAAATAAGGCCTCACATTGGACTCACTAACATGAATATTATTTTTTTATTCACTTTATTTTATTATTTGACTCACTTGTAGTTCAAATTTGACTTTATTCAATAAATTAGTTCAAATATAATTAATTAACTAAATATAGCAAACAAATATAAAAAAATACCAAATTGAACATGAAGTAACACATGTTGTATGTGTAGAGCATAAAAAGTTTTAAGAGTAGAAGAGAAAAAAAATTGATTTTTTACCAAGTGTTAAGAAATAACACTCGGCAAACTCTTATCTTTGCCGAGTGACAAATAAAACACTCGGCAAAAAATAGTCTTTATCGAGTGTATTTAATATAACACTCGGCAAAGAATTCTTTGCCGAGTGTATTCATTATGGCACTCGGCAAAGTATTTTTTTGCTTGGTGCCTCAATCTTTACCGAGTATTTGTTGTGTGGCACTCGGTAAAGACGTTCTTTGCTGAGTGTCCGATATATTGCACTCGACAAAGATCTAGACACTCGGCAAATAAGCGTTTTTCCATAGTGTCTTCCTTGAGCCACACGCTGCTGTTGCTTAAGCACCGTATACAGACGAAGAATACAAATTTGGCCACATATCTGAATTACGAAAGATATATAAGAAACCTAACAAATTTAACTAATGAAGTCATCTAAAATTTCTCGCTCGAATCGAAATTACATGTTGCCCATGGTGTAACTATATTTCTTGAAATGCACATTTTAGAAACCTAGTTGTAAGTAACGGAAAACTACTACTACTTTTGGGATGCAGAATTACTGCTTTTAGGGACGTCCCCACCCTTCATGACACATTTCGTTATTTTCTAAATGTGTGGCTGACAAGTGGTACCAGATTCAAAAGTTGTAGTTGTGTTACAAAGGATAGAGATAATCGTAATTTTCTGAAATTTCTCCCAAAAGTTTCAGTTTCTTTTATTCGGATGCAAATAGTGGTAGGATTCTAAAATTACCCTACATAGAAAGAATAACATTGGATCAAAGCTGCTTTTCTGTAGAGCACCTTTATAATGGGCTGAAATTAATATGGGCCATCCATCTTGCTTGATCCAACGGCTTAGATATATTTATATTACATTAACCTTTTAAGTAGTATGAAGTAGTATTTTAAAGTAGTATGAAGTAGTATGGGTATTTTGGGAAAAAGAAGTTAATGACATGCTGTAATTTTTCGTGATCTTTTAGAATGAATTGATACAATAATTTTTGCAAAAAAAAAACTTTTATTTTCTCAAGCATTGCTCGTTGATTTCATTTCGGCCTGTTTCATTCGCCCTTACTTCGGCCCCAACTGCAGCAGATCGACCATCGCTTTGGTCCGAGCCTCCGAGGTACCCCGGCAACCACGAGACCCCGGCTGCAGGCGTGGAGTGAGCGCTCGGCCCAGACGACCGTCGCCCGCGCCTCCTCTCTTCGTTCCCACGACGCCGTATGTGAGCCGCACCTCCCCGCCGCTATCATGCCTCTCACTGGAAGCAGAGAAACCGGCAAGAAGCGGCGGCCACCCTCTTGCGAAGCCTGGGGAACAGAATTGCGGATCCCCTGTTTCTCCCAAGACAAAATAAATATCCCCTAATTGAATCGCCCATATCCAGGACGTGCTTGCTCTCTCCCCATAGCGCGAGCCACAGAATAGATACAGTCCTCCGTACGCTTTATTTGTTACCAACTTTCTCTGATCGGCCGAGTGGCAACTGGCAAGTGTATAGAGTGCGAGGAAGAGGCACCGGCAGCAAACGGTTTATACTTTTTCGTGGAGTTTTTGGAGTGAGAAGGAGACTGAGAGGAATGGCCGCTGGGAAGGTGATCTTGCAAAGGTTCGTTTAATTGGCCACCTCTGTTTTCGATCTCCAAGCATCTATCTGCACAAATCCGAGCTATGGACGATGAATGATGGTGAAAATCCGATTGTCTGCACAACCCCAGTCCAATTGGGATCTTAAGGGACACACACGTCGACTCGGGCGATGTCTGCTTGATTGCGGGCACTGCAATTGCGACTTTTCTGCAGCGATGGAGACGGCAGCGGTGGCCTTTGTGCGATCTCCTCCTTTCGTGACCGATTGCCGTCGTTGCGATGGTTCTGCAAAGGAGGCGGCGGAAGCCCAGTGGGGCCTTGTGCAAGCGGTGACGGCGGCGGCGGTGCCAGGCGTTCGATTAAAGTTTTGATGGAGTGTTTAAATGACGGTGCTATTCTTCATGGCAATTTTAGCAAATTATTAGATTAGATCAATTACATTTTTATCCTTTTAAATCAACGGTAGGATTAGATTTATATTATTTCGAGTTTTAAAGTAGTATAATCCACCGTAACGTGAGTCTTTCTGTAACTGCGTTCATTGGGGGTACACGGAGCCCTAACAAGTAAGGATGCACATATACAGCATGTCATAAGAAAAACATAATGAGCTGATCAGTCCTTTAAAAACCTCTTGATCTTATGTCTCGCTTTAACAGAATATTATGACAAACTTAATCATGAGCTACCGTCATTCGTTCTATTCTTCATCGACCCACGTTAATGCCACACGGATGATGAGCTTGTCGTTCAACGTGCAAATCAAAAGCAGTGGCTGTAATTTCAAGCACGTCTCTTCTCCTAGAAAAAGGGTAAACTGTGAGGAGTATATACTTGAATCAAAGACTCTGTCAATGCATCATTAGCACCAAGTGGTGTATCGACATACAGTGATCAGTCTACCGTACGGTGTTTGTGCATATGTAGGTATGAGTGACTTCTCTATATACTATACAGGCAGTAGTACGTCAACGTTTGGCCCTTTGACCGGGGTTATTCAGCTACTAATAAAACATGAGGTCGACCCATGATCCTTTAGCTTTTTTTTTGTTTTTTTATTTTATCATTAACGAAAGGGCAGGTTCATTGCGATCGTGTTGATGTGCTCAACGGGTATGCGGGTTGGAGATCTCATGACTACTTCAAAGCCATATCATAATGCATACATCCATGTGATGCGTGCTATTCTTTTGTATGTTAAGTTTGGTTCTTACTGAGAGGGTACGGCAGCGACAACTGATAGAATCTGAACCATCGCACTAGCAAGTTGACCATCTATCTATCTATTATTATCTTCTTATTTGAAATTTAAAAGGAAGCACAATATTCGCTCTTAAAACCACAAAATTACCATGTTAATTTAAAAAAAGAAGTTAAGATCCAAATTAATTTATTATCTTCTTATTTAAAGGTCAAAAGAAGCATCCACTTTCACTCTTAAAACCACAAAATTACGACATTAGCCAAAAAAGGAGAAGATATATAAGCCTTTGGATTTTAGGCATCCTTGTGATGTTTATAGATCCTATCACAACAGTCTTGGATAGGACATCCTGATTCGATGCTGAAGCTAATGCTAACTCAATGAATCTGAAACCGAGAGCATTTTGTGCGGAAGTCAGGAGCCGAGAGCTGAAAGCATCGTCTACGAGAGTGCAGCCGATCCAATCACTGCTCCCCTTGGATGCTTTTACAATGTCCATGTGTTGGCCATCCAAGTAGGAGCCGCACGGTGAGCGTTTGCGAACAGTCCGCATCGGTTTTTTTTCAAGATGGTGTGGCCGCGCACATCATCACCACCTTTCCTGTCATGAAGCGGTGAATGTGTATGTACATGTCGCTGAAGGATTAGCTTCATCCTGACCTCGGCAACCCGTCAGAAGTGGCCCAGCATCCTCTACGGTTGCTCGATATAGTTGATGAAGGCCCTGGCAGATAAGGTTCCTAGGATACGGACACATTAGTTGATGAGGTCTCTCTGAGTCTTGTGCACATAGATCTCGAGAGCCCATGACGCCAACATTCGATGAGATCCTCCATGTCCTTCTCGTGGGAACTCAGGATCACCGTTCCTAGTGTGTAGAGGTTTCCCTAGCCATGGTTGGTTGCATCCAAGTTAAGAAGGCCTTTATGTCGTCAAATTCTGACAATAGACTCACATGTTAAGTGTTGGAATTTAACCAATTTTAGTGGTCAATTTAAGAGAAATTTCAAAGCAATCTAATGGCAATAAATTGAGTTTATTCAGCCATTAGCATCCTCCATTAATTCTAAACTATTATGTACTAATAAGGAGGATTAATACACGGTTAATGTCTTAATTAGAGTTAATAGATCAGCCATGCTATTAACTACTAATTAGAGAGTGCAATTAGTGAGAAAATCACTCCTTGAGGGTAGCCATGCCTATATAAGGCCATGGAGACGTCCATATTTTATGACTAATGATTCATTCTTTTCTACACTTCATATTCTATTGAGAAAACTGTGTTGTGGTGTCGAGCTGCTCCAATCTCGTCGGCTCTTTTTCTTGGCATGCACCGAGGCAGAGAGTGAGCGGAATCTTCGAGCCTTTGTTGCCGTGAAGCCCGCACGAGGAGCGGCAATAAAGTTTCTGGGCAGCGCATTTGCGCGACCGCTCATAGGTGTTCGACTACGATCCGCGCTGCGTCTTCAACAAGTGTTCAAGGACAATCTGCACTGCCTTATCGATAAGTGTTCGACTGCGGTAGAGGGCTGCTGCATCGGCGATCTACGACGTCTATATCGACGATCTGCTTCATCTACTTTTTACGCTAAATTAAGCGCCGACAAACTCTACGTGAGTCAATGTCTCCCCTGCTTCTAATTGTGTTGCTTTACCTATTGCAAGAGTTAGTTTGCATCGCGTGTTTATATCTCAATGAAATTTGCCTAAAAGTAAAATCTAGAAATAGAATAACATGCACATTTTTAACAATCCAGAAACCTTATTGTTATGTTTATTCTATTATTCTAGCAATGGCTGGTGCTTTGGATGTAATGAAATCTGAGAGGTTTGGCGGTGGTGAAAACTTCCATTGTTGGCAGACTAAATTCAGATTCTAGCTTATGTCAATGGGACTGTGGTGGGTGATCCACCTAGTGACACCCTTCACGGTTGAGCAGACCACTACCTTTCCCACTGCATGTGATTCGGCGCTTGGCTGTATCTTGACCCTTTTAGCGGATAATTTGTATGATATATATATATGAATTATACCGATCCCATTGAGTTGTGGGATGCACTTGAGCGCAAATAGGCCGTCTCTGAAGCCGGTTGCCTGTTGTACACGTGTGAGTAACTCTTTGACTTCATCATTGATGCTACAAACTCGATAGTGTCTCAAGCTCACGAATTATAGCTTCTGGTCGGAGAGATTGCAAGTTTGGGATGTCCTTTGCATGATCGAGTTGTGGTAGCGGGCATTGTTGCCAAACTCCCTGCCTCGTGGAGAGATTTTGCCACGAGCTTAAAACACAAGAGGGAAGATATCTCAACTAAGAATCTGATTATCGCCCTTGATGTGAAAGAAAAGGCAAATGCTAAAGACGCTCCAAACACTTCTGCTGCTGCCGAGAATGGTGCTAGTGCAAATGTTGTAGTTGAAAAGAAAACTGACTACAATAAGAATAAGGGTAAAATACAGGCCAGTGGAAAGCCTAAGAAAACCACTAAATTTAAGAAGAACAATGTGGAAAATAACAACAGAACATGCTATGTGTGTGACAAACCAGGGCATCTTGCGAAAGACTGTCGCCACCGCAAAGATAATTATGATGGACAGCAGAAGAAGGTTGTCAATGTGACCATTGCCAAAAACATCGGTGATGAGACCGATCCATCCAGGTATGGTAATTTATCATTTGTTTTTTCAGTCATTCAATCTATGGATTGGTGAGGGTTGGTACGGGTGCCAATGTTCATGTGTGTTCTGATTTGTCTATGTTCTCTTCTTACCAGAGGACGCGGTCCTCCTCCATCCTGATGGGAAACAGATCAGCTGCTTCTATTCTTGGTATTGGTATGGTCAAACTGAAGCTCACTTTAGGGAATACTGTCCTTTTGAAGAACATGCAGCATGCTCCAACAATGATTTTTGTTTCCTTATTATGTCAGGATGGTTATAAGTTAGTGCTTGAGTCAAATAAATTTGTAATGTCCAGAGTTGGAAACTTTATTGGCAAAGGCTATGTAAGCGGAGGGTTGTTCCGCTTAAGTACTTTTGCTTATTTCTATAATCTGAATGTTGCATCCATGATTAATAAAATTAGCGATGCTGATGTGTGGCACTCATGTTTTTATCATATTGGGTTTGACACCATTGCTAGAATGTCCAGATTAGAGCTTATTCTTAAGTTCAATATTGTCAAAGGATCAAAGTGCCAGTCTTATGTGCAAGCAAAACAATCTTGAAAACCATTTAAAAGTTTAGAGGAAAAGAGAAACTTGGCACCATTAGATCTTATTCATTCTGATTTGTGTGAAATGAATGGATTGTTGAGGCAAGAGACATTTCATGACTTTGATTGATGATGCTACTCGTTTTTGCTATATTTACTTGCTAAAAACAAAAGATGAAGCTTTACAATACTTTAAAATTTATAAGGCCAATGTTGAGAACCAACTTGAGAGGAAAATCAAACGATTACGCGATGATCATGAAGGAGAGCATACCTCAAATGATTTCTCTCAATTATGTGTTGAACATGGAATTATTCATGAAGTAACACCACCATATTCACCTCAAGCGAATGGGGTGGCTAAGAGGAAAAACCGAACTAATAGATTTGGTGAATGCCATGTTAGAAAGCGCCGATATGCCCTATGAATGATGGAGAAAACTATCTTGACAACTAATTTTGTTCTAAACAGCGTTGTGATCAATAACAGAGAAGTCACTTCCTATGAGGGATGGAATGAGGGAAAACCAAATGTCAATTTCTTGAGGACTTGAGGTTGTCTAGCGAAGGTAAATTTACCTGAACCAAAGAAGAGAAAACTTGGACCAAAAACAGTAGATTGTGTATTTTTGGGATATGCACATTACGGCTTATAGATTCTTAGTAGTTAAATCTGATACTCCTGAGTAAAATATGAATACTATCATGGAGTCGAGAGATGCTTGATTCTTTAAGGATATATTTCCAATGAGAGCAGCATGTAGCACTTCTCAGAGTGAGAATTATTACAATTATGTGAATGCTCCTGAAGATGACACACCACCATGTGAGATGAACGTGAACTATACACACCATCTAAAGAAGATGACAATATCATCAATGAAGCTCCTCGTAGGAGTAAGAGACAAAAGATTGCAAATTCTTTTGGTGATGACTTTATTGTTTCTCTTGTGGATGATGTGCCAAGAACTCTTTCAGAGGCTTATGCATCTCCAGATGCAGAATAGTGGAAAGAGGCAGTCCGTAATGAGATAGACTCTATCATGTCAAATGGGACTTGGAAGATCACTGAGTGTCCAAATGGGTGCAAACCAATTAGATGTAAGTGAATCTTTAAAAAGAAATTGAAGTCTGATGGTACTATTGAGAAGTACAAGGCTAGGCTTGTGGCTAAAGGGTTCACACAAAGAGAAGGTGAGGATTTCTTTGATATATACTCTCCTGTTGCCCGAATTTCCACCATTAGAGTGCTCCTAGCGCTTGCAGCTTCCTATGGTTTGCATATCCATCAAATGGATGTAAAAACCGCTTTCCTTTATGAAGAGTTAAAGGAAGAAATATATTTGGAGCAGCCGGATGGTTATAAAATTTCTGGGCAAGAGAACAAAGTGTGCAGATTAATAAAATCTCTATATGGTCTTAAGTAAGCACCCAAACAATGGTGGGGGTGAAGAAGTAATATTGTGCTGGATTTAGCGTAAATGAGGTAGATAAGTGTCTGTACTATCGTTATGGTGGGGGTGAAGAAGTAATATTGTGCTTATATGTCGATGACATATTAATTTTTGGAACAAGCACAAGAATAATTGATGAGATCAAAACTTTCTTGTCAAAGGTGTTTTGACATGAAAGACTTAGGACCAACGGATGTGATCCTAAATGTGAAGTTGATCAAAAGCGAAGATGAGATTACTTTAAGTCAATCCCACTATGCAGAGAAGATACTTAGCCGTTTTGGCTTTGAGGAATGTAAAATCTCTCCAACTCCCTATGATGCAATCATCAAGTTTCAAAAATTCAAAGGAGATGGAAAAGATCAACTAATATATTTACAAATAATTGGGTCCCTCATGTGTCTAGTGGGT
Organism: Eleusine indica; assembly: GCA_030378355.1. Lineage (NCBI taxonomy): Eukaryota > Viridiplantae > Streptophyta > Magnoliopsida > Poales > Poaceae > Eleusine > Eleusine indica. The sequence goes on from CM059500.1 coordinate 38,283,844, forward strand.
GCCATGAGACCTGACATGTCCTATGCTATGAGCAAACTGAGTCGGTTTACATCAAACCCTGGAGATGATCATTGGAAGGCACTTGAGCGAGTGTTGTGCTACTTGAGAGGCACAACCTCACTTAAAATTCACTACTCGGGATATCCACCAGCGTTGAAAGAATATAGTGATTCCAATTGGATCTTAAATGCAGATGAGACCAAAGCCACGAGTGGCTATGTGTTTACGCTTGCTGGTGCTGCAGTTTCGTGGAGGTCTTGTAAACAAACCGTGTTAACAAAATCCATATGTGAAGCAGAACTTGTAGCAGTAGAAACAACTACTAATGATACTGAATGGCTAAGAGAGCTATTGATGGACTTGCCTTTCGTGGAAAAGCCGGTACCGCCTATCCTAATGTATTACAATAACCAATCAATGCTAGCTCTGGTTATGAATACAAAGGATAACTCAAAGTCCAATAAACATATCAAGCATAGACTAAAATCTGGAGAAAAATAAGACACTCCGGAGTTATAGCTGTGAGCTATGTAAAAAGCAAAAATAATCTGGCAGCCGTTTACAAAGGGATTATCACGGAATGCGATTACCGTGATGTCTAAGAACATGGATATGAGGCCCATCTAAAAGTTACACAACAATAGTAACGTATCCTTTTTGATCGGAGATCCCGTGACTTAGGTAACAGAAAGAACAAATTGATTGGTATAACCAATGAGTACATTATAAATAAATTAAATGTACCCATATTCAAATGTCAAGTGTAGTACTCTTGACTGTATGGCAGCTTGGTATTAAGCCTTAATATTTTCCGTTGTAAAAGATATTAGCCTACAGGATATCTTGAAGAAAAACACCTACTTGAGCTAAATTGTAGGCCGTAGTTCGTGAAAATTGGGCGTTCTCATAAAGGCTCATGAGAAAATAAGGGAGCAGGCCATTAATGCTCCGGTTAGGCAAGGTTGTTTTGGTAGCCAAGTATCAGTTTGATATCAATTGAAATCTGTCCACACAAGGCTGAGAATTTAAGGTCTAGTACATTCTTCAGCTGTGGAAAGATGAATATTGATATTCTAGGTTTAAGTTCAACCTGTACGGAACTTACTCCGAAAAACTGGTATATTAACAATATTACAACACAGTAATCTTTTGACCTCTAATTCCTTGCTTTGGAATTAGTGGGGGATTGTTGGAATTTTACCTATTTTAGTGGTCAATTTAAGAGAAATTCCAAAACAATCTAATGGCAATAAATTGAGTTTATTCAGCCATTAGCATCCTCCATCAATTCTGAACCGTTATGTACTAATCAAGAGGATTAATACACAATTAATATCATAATTAGAGTTAATAGACCATCCATACTATTAACTACTAATTAGAGAGTGCAATTAGTGAGAAAACGGCTCCTTGAGGGCAGCCGTGCCTATACAAGGCCATAGAGACATCCATGTCTCGTGACTAATGATTCATTCTTTTCAACACTTCATATTCCATTAAGAAAACTATGTTATGTTGTTGAGCTGCTCCAATTTTGCCGGCTCTTTTTCTTGGCATGCACCGAGGAAGAGAGTGAGTGGAATCTCCTAGCCTTTGCCACCGTGAAGCCCGCACGAGGGACGGCAATAAGGTTTCTGGGCAGCGCATTTGCGTGACCGCTCGAAGGTGTTGACTATGATCTGCGTTGCGTCTTCAACAAGTGTTCAAGGACGATCTACGCTGCCTCATCGACAAGTGTTCGACTGTGATAGAGGGCTGCTGCATCGGCGATCTACGACGTCTACATCGACGGTCAACTTCGTCTACTTTTTGCGCTAAATTAAGCGCCGACAAACTCTACGTGAGTCAATGTCTCCCCTACTTTTAATTGTGTTTCTTTACTTGCTGTGAGAGTTAGTTTGCATCATGTGTTTATATCTCAATGAAATTTGACTAAAACTAAATTCTAGAAATAGAATAACACGCACATTTTCAACTTTAAATCCCCCATCACTCAACATACTAGATACGTGTTGCTGCGGGTGTTTTAATTCTGTTGAAGAATTTATAATTAGTATTTTTATAGTCTAAGTATCAACGTGATTGAGCACCGATCAAATGTTCTATATCTTATTAGAAGTATGTTTTCATGTAGCATGAATAATTTATTCATGAAATTATACATACAGTTACTATGTTGGAGAGAAAGGCATCATAAAAAAAATGTAGAAATAAAAGATAATGATATCATATATCTCATGTGGTGTTGGAGGTACTATGAAATAATTGAGTTCTTCTTGCACAACAGGACTTCAACCATTCTCATATGCATGAATATATAAAACATATGGTAAATAAATCATCTCTTATCCAAATGACATAAGAAGTAGAGTGATGAATAATTGAGATAGAAGATGAGGACTAATATAAAGATAGCAACAACTATTGGGAGGGGAAAGGGTACGGTCACCATTTTCATGAATCTTTGAGCGGAGAACTAGAAATGATAGTTGAGTGCTTCAACCTACAGAACGTTAAAAAGGATGGCCTGTGCTTACAATGTGAGACTGTGAAGAAGCAAATTAGCACAGGTGGCAATACTTACGCTCCAGCATGTTTCTAATTCCCTGTTTGAACTTTCAATTCAATAGCAAAGGAAAATAGAGCTAGGAAGCAAGACTCTGGGTAGATTACATAAAAATAATCAAGTCCCCCCAAAATAACTGAGAGTTTGATCCAATCTTGCATATAATTAGATAGAGTTACATATGTCTGATTGAGGTGCTTATTATCTGAGCAATGGAATGGGGAGGGGTAGCAGGTTAAGGTTACGATGTACCTACCTGCATTTATCAAATATAGCACATTATTGGGGCAACGCAAAGAAAACAATGGTGTACAAAGGGACATCATATTGATCTTGTGATTTTGTGGTTGTAGAAAAATTTGAAGACGATGACAAAATAATTGAAGCGACAAAAAGAGCAGCATCAATTCAGAGAAGAGAGCACCTTCTGTTGGAAAAATGTGTGTTATTCTAATTCCAGATTTTAGTTTTAGGCAAATTTCATGATTATTTAAACTCGTGATGCAAACTAACTCTAATAGCAAGCAGAACAACATAATTAAAAGCACGAGAGACATTGACTCACGTAGAATTTGTCAACGCTTAATTTAGCACAAATAGTAGATGAAGCAGGCTGTCAATATAGACATCGTAGTTCGTCGATGAGGCAACGTTGATCGCCGCGGATCAGCCTCGAGCGATAGCGTAAATGCGCTACCCAGAAACCTTATTGCCACCCCTTGTGCACCTTCGCGATGACATAGTTCCGGAGATTTCACTCACCCTTTTCCTCAGTGCACACCGAAGAATAGAGCCGGCAAGATGAAAGCAGCTCAACACCACAGCATAACTCTCCATAGGAAAGAAGAAGAAGATGTGAAAGGAAATTTTCAGGTTATGAAAACCTGAACATCTTCGGGGGCCTAATATAGGCACAGCTACCCTCTATGAGTCGTTTTCTCTCTAATTGCGCCCACTAATTAGCAGTCAATAGCAAAACTGGCCTATTAACTCCAATTATGACAATTAATCATGTATTAATCTTTTTAATTAGTACAAAACAGTCAAATCATGGAGGATATGAGTGGCAAAATACACTTAGTCTTGTAGACCACGCCACATCACGGTGGCGAGTCGCAAGTCACAAGTCACGCGGATCAATACGTGAAAAAGTGCATATATGCGCGCGTGCGTGTATGTGTAGTCATAGCTATGCTCTTTTTCTCTTTCAATATTTTCTTTATCCAACCATGGATAGAAGTGCTGCTATTTAAGTTTGTGTGCACTATCATAGACTAGCAAGGTGAGACTAAACCTAATAACCACTTATTTCTTTATAATTTCTTCTAAATGGGTCACATAAAATGAGCCAAATTCCAACAGCTTCTCTATTTCTTTGTGTTTCGTACGGAAGATCGGAGACCTGCAGGCTGCAGTACGAAAACGGAGGTGCCGCTGGGTGTAGGAGCTTAGAGAATCTCCTGATAATAAAATACAAAATCAAATTATTAGGAAAAGTCTACTGCTAAAATGCTACAAAATTGAGCTATTAGGAAAAGAAATGAGCCTGTTGAGGATGGACACCAGAAAAAGATCCAAATTTTCACAAATGACCTGCGATGGCCTATATGAATGATTGGCCAAATCTTTTCAGTCTATAGGAGACGGAATGGGGAAGCGAACCAGAAGTGACCCTTATCCCAGAGGCGCAACTATAGCTATTTCTTCAAAGAGATCTTGTTGGTTACCATGAACACCAATTCATCTATGCCCCTCTTTTTGAAACGTGGGTGAACTTTGATGTGTGCTACGTTTGGTGCAGTGCAACAGAATTTTTCAAAGCGAAGTGGTTGTCACCCTTGCTTATATATCCACTAGTAAATTACCCATGCGTTGCAACGGGCTTTAAAAACAACAAAATATACAAACACATATATACATAGTGTGATAGACAATTTATTACATATGAAAGATACTATATTTTTTCTAATTATTTGATGTTACATATATTTGATAATGTTGTCCGCAACATGAACAAGAACACATGTACTAATTAGACAGAAAAACCACTTACATAGACAATCGCAAATAGAAAAGTGTTTGAGGAAATAATCAAGAGCATTTCATTGATTGATAAAAGAGACTAAAACAAAAATATTTCAAGGTTGATGATTTACACAGAAGTGAACATAACCGTAACACTTGCCATCCTAGAGAAATGTAATTCTGAATGCCTCCTGCCCTATACATGCCATTCATCCTGCCCTATATATGTCTAACTACAGCTGCTACGAACAACACACGAATTTTGCTGGCAGAAGAGTTGAAACACTTACAGGCCAACAGACCAATGGCTCTTCCATAGCAGGATAGCAGAATGGCTCTTTCATAGCAGGATAGCAGGTAGGAGCTTACAAACTATCTTTGTTTTGCAAATTACTTGAGACTGCAAATTTTCACGAGAGATGAAATTTATTCAGAAAGAAAATATTGCTAAAAGTCTTCACTTGCAAACACCCTGTAAAAGTAGAGGACATCAGTTGATCCTCAAGCTCATGTATTTTGTGAAGATCGAGATTTAAGGAGCAGCAATCTAATACAGTTCCAAATGACAACTATTCTACAAAATGCTCACTCACCAAAATTCATGCACAACAAACGCATCAAGCCTGGTTCAAATTATCTAGTACCAGTCATACACAATGGAGCTTATCCAATGTTCCCACAGGCACAATAGCTAGAAGTCTTCACAAACTGTTTGAGTTCCGCTAAAAAAACCATAGTAGCAATCTGTCCAATGTTCCCATAGGCACAATTTGTGCATAAATCAGTGTTTGCCTACAAATATAAAGAAAAATGTCAGCATGTAAATGTCCAAAATAGTAGGAATAAGTCTACTGCAATGAATCAGCAAGCTTGAAGTGCAGCCTGGTATGTTCTGACCAGGCAAGAAATCAATTGACATCCATGATCACACGAAAAAGGATAAGAAAGTTAACTGAACATCAGAGCAAATAAAATACATTGAAGGAAACTAACTGATGTTCATATATAATATTGTTGCATCCAAACACAGAAAAAAAAAAACACATTCGTATGGATAGTGGAACCTAAATTTTGAGATGGAGAAAATTTTGACCACTTGACAAGCCCCCGTAAGATTAAATCCAGACTGATTATTGCTTTTCACTTTTAACCTGAAACCTAACTTTTGTCCTTGAAAACTACAATCATGAAAACACAGTTGTTGCTTCATGTCACCTATCAAAGTACCAAAAGTTTCAAAAAATTTAGGTGATGTACTAACTTTAATTAGTAAATTCACATCAGTGCTAGCAAAACAAAAGAGAAATGCGAAAGGAAAACATAGGTCACCTGTTGATTTCAGTAGCTGCTGCAATCTTACCATCTTAGCTATTCATCACATCCATCAATAGCAATTAGCATGGCAGAGCAAAAAACATATTATCCTGATCTTATAAGATTGACTTTGTCATTCTCCTGCTCATACAGGCTTCACTTTTTTTTTTGTGAAACATTACTGATAGATTTGTTATGAAAATTTGAAGGAAAAAAAATAAAAACGACATATAGATTGGACTACACTTATCCCTGGATCCCTTAATGACAATATCTATACTGAAACACTATCCTGTATCCACAAAAAGTCTGAGAATAACTAATACAGAGATAACAATTACTTTTAATCGAAGGTTCTATTCTATAAATGAATTTTGCATAACCAGAAATCAAATACTTATCATATCACTTCTAATCGTAGCACCACAAGAGATCATGTTTTTTTTCTTGAATGAGACCTACAAAAATAACTTATTTCTCTAGTTTGACTCGTGGTAGCAACCTTGACTGAAAGAACCCATATTTTATCGAGATAATGGACAGAAAGACAAACTGTAATATAGTATATTTAAAGCCCTGAGCTAAACCAGTAAACAAACAAAAGAGAAGATCAGCTTATCTTCTCACCCTCTATGTGAACTATCGAATTTTCCCATGATAGCAGAATTCGTAAAACCACCAACTTTCATGCTATGATCTGATTTTTTGTTGAGGCATTATTTTTACCAGGCACACATGTAGAAACTGAAAATATGGTGTAAAAGGAACTGATGCATAAATAAAGAGTAGCATGCTTACTTTGTAGAAACATTGATCCTTAGTACATCGAGCAGCTTATATGGCTCCTTTGGTATAATTCTCCGTTCACTTTCTGTTATAACATTGGTTGCATTTTGTGTGGGGATCAACTTCATATTTTAGGTTCCTTGCAAGAAACATGCATAATGTTTCCCCTCATGGCTTGTCATTGGGTTTGATTGCTGGCCAATCTCCTGCCAATGCATCAAAGTTATCTCTAGTCAGGAGAACAGGGATTAGATTTAGTTTATGCCAAGCAGAATCTTGTACCTTATTTCACATGATTAGCACGAATAAAGTTAACAATGCTGGTTCATAACTTCATCATATTCAGTTACTTGTTGCAGCTAATGGCCTACTGAAACTAAAGTTTATAACGGCGGTTCACTATCATCATATTCAGTTACTTGTTCACTATCATAACTTCATACTTTTTACTCAAAAAACTACACTGACAATGTGAGTATCAGTTTTATTCTTGAATAGGCTTCAATTCTGGCCTAGTAGAATACTACATACATAGTCAACGGTGAAAATGTATCTGAAATCAGATAAACAAATAATAAGGAATCTTATAGGAAGGAACGGCGAATCGACAGGGAACTTGACGCGGTACCTTGGCTACGTTTGACCTCCACCCAAACAGCACATCTTTGAATCAGCACATATCAGTAATAGAAGGAGCACCAATCTGTAATTGATGAACAGTAATCACGCCGCCTCTCAAATAGATTTGTGGCTATTGAACAGAGATGTGATTTCTGCAACCAGTGTCATCTTTCAAAGATCAAGAAGAATTAAAAGCCAGAAAATTGTCATGGAGCTGCATGTTATTCTAAATACAAATGTAGCAACGGTAATTATTCATGAATCATTGAGATATTCATGATATTGGAAAGAAAATGGTGTTTTAGCTGCGCAGCTAACAACATGTTTCTTCTATCTATGAATGAAGCCTAAAATAATAGGTTTGGTGGGCAAGACTACGTAGCAACAAAAAGCAGAGGCCTCTTAACAATTCGAAACGAGCACAGTTGTGCAGAACAACGAAATGAAATGCATTATAACTTTTTCCATCTAATTTCTAACATTCAGGGAATAAATTTTGGAATGAGCAGTGGATGTTTTGATAGATGATGAAAACATCCAGGGAGCAACATTACCAGAATGGAACGAGCCTTACTCTTTGCATGAGACCAAAGTTCTAGAACACCAGTTACTTACAGTTTTTATGCGTGTGTGGATGAAATCCACTACTTGCTGACTTGACATGCAGTCCCCTGATATATTAAAAAAAATTGGATCTTAACAACAAAATATCCATTGCAAATAATGGTTGGATGAATAGAGTAGATAAAACATAAGAAACATGGATACCAGTGTGCCCATAAATGAAATCAAATTGGTTCATGCAAGAAAAAGCAACATTGGAGTAAATCATTTTGCTTGTGCAGCTATCTAAAAGGAGTACTATAAAATTGAGCATGCCTCCAAACGGCAGTGTGCAAATGACAGCTTCATGAGGATAAATTAAATGGATTATATGCATGGCAAAAATAGATTGATATATATGTGAAGACTCATTTCACAGCTTAGTGAAGTCTTTTTTGTACAACAAACTCAAGCAGCATTGGTTGATCCTATAATATTTTTAAAGCAATCAGTCCATAGCAGATAAAGACACTTGCGCACTAACAAAGTATAAAACCATTTGCAAGCAAATAGTTATTTCTTATTTTTCCTAGTTCCATATCAATTATTCATTGATAGCTACCGATGATGCCCTGTTGATCATAGCAGTTCTATTGTCAAAACAATGATTGTAACACAAACTAAGAAATGGCAAAAGAATTATTTCACTATCATCCTCCCCTGGTGATGAGAGACCGAATGCAAGCAAATGTCCAGTTGCTCATCTCTCATGGATATTGCAAAATCTATATTTTTACTACAACAACAAAAATATGATAAACATAAAGACGACAGAATGGAAGTATTTTGGTAAATGCAAATTTCCAAAGATAAGTAGGACTTAACCAATTTCTGGAAAGTGATTAGGAATAACCCCTTGGATTACACGGCAGCTGGTTCTCTTGGTTTGGATCATTCATTCTGGCCTGGGTGCACGTAGGAACAAGAGAGAAAGCTAGGCAAAGTAGTCAAGCAGCATACGACTACAGGTCTCTCTGGTTTTCGGCAACAGGGGAACACGAAACTAACTGTAGGCTTGAATAACCAATACGAAGCTTTGTTGGCCACCATGGCGCATCGCTGAGAGCGGCAAAACTGCAGCTTGACGAAGTCTACGAATGAAGGTCCAGCGCACTGCAGTTATTAAACAAAACCTGATCCAAGCTATAAACAGATCATAATCATGCAACAGACGCACCATTCCTCACCAAAATTTCCATCAGTGGTAGCCTTCTAATATGGGCAGTTCTGAATAACAAGTGTTGTTTCCTATGGCCTTCAATCCGATGAGCTAGACACGGCATACGTATCAGGGCAGCAAGAATAGGACAAGGCTCTACCAGTACCACCGTGAGTACAAATCAAGAAATCATGGCCTCTCACACCTTGTCCACGGTGATGCTCGAGTAAGGGTGCTCCTTTCTTCGATTCCAAAACACAAATGGCTCTGTGCATGGCGAGGAGGAGGGGCCGGGGATCGCGATGGGAGGAGTAGGGGCCGGGTAGGACGCCACCCCGTCGATCGCGATGGGAGGAGTAGAGGCGGGAGTGGGGAGAGGGCGGCAGGGACGGACAGGAGAAGATCGATCCGCCCGCGGAAGGAGGAGTTGGCGCCGGCAACGTCCTTCTTGGTGGGGAGGGGCCGGAGATTGAGGCGCCGCCGGCCGGGGGCTGCGGAGTGGTTGGGAGTCGCCGGGGATGGTGCTGGACAGGCGGTGGATTGGTGGGAGGCGCGGTCACGGGTGGGAGCGGGGAGAGGGAGTCGCGCACGGGGATGGGGAGGCGCGGACGGACGCATGGATTAAGGATTAACGGTTCAGATTAGGTAACGGATTAAGGATGGGGCAGAAGACCAACTCAAAATTATTAGGTAGTAGAGAAGTAGAGATAGCAGCAGAGACGACGACTGTACTGTCGCTTCAATATTGGGTTCAATTGACGAACAAATGTCCCGAGTGGGGAGTAAAACCAGGCTATCAAGGAGGGACGTCCCTCCTTTAATTGTCCACTGGTGACAAGAGTTACCCAGCAGCCGAAGAGAAAATAAGGAAGAGTTACAGCATTTATAGGTGGCCATCTGGGCCAGGCTAAAAGGATCGACCTGAGGCCCGTCAGTTTTGACATGCCCGTCATGAAGGCTTCGTGGGCCGTGCTTGGGCTTAGACACAAGCCTGATGTGCTGGCCGAGCATGGCCCGATCAAAATGGCCCGGTCGGCCCATAGACTTGGCCTGCAAAGCACGGCCTGGCTCGGTCCGGCCCGTCATATAAAATACTATAAAATTATTAATATTTTAATATTTACATAAGAAACCATATTTTTTAGTTCAAATTTATATATAAAAAATATATTTTTATATATAAAATTAATTTTTAGAGAAAAAAGTAAAACATATAAAATTTAACAGGCTTCGGCCCCGCCTGGCTCAGATAGCCCGTTGGGGTGAAGGCCCGTCGTGCCGGCACGACACGGTTAACCAGACGGGCCGTGCCGGCCCGTTAAAGAAGTGGCCCAGCACATGACGGGCTCGGGCTGTGCTGGCGCGGCATGGCTTGTTGGCCAGGTATAATGCACTACCGGAATCTCGCGAAATGCCGAGTGGCACTCGGCAAAATGTTGTTTCCCCTCGGTATCTTAGATGCCGACGGTAGCCGTCGGCATCCCCAACTCGACACCTGCGCAGCCGGCATCTACCTAGTTTTCGAGTGTCACAAATCGAGCACTCGGTAACTAGGTCCCCGAGGGTCAGCTCGGGCACTCGGCGTAAAAAAGTGACGTGACGGTGACGGCCTAGATGCCAAGTGCCCAAGTACGCGACACTCAACATATCTCTCCTATAAGCCGAGTGCTCAGGTACGTGGCACTCGACATCCATCCACTATATGCCGAGTACCCGTGGAAGTGGCACTCCACATCTATCCACTATATGCCGAGTGACTCGCTGTAACACTCGGCAACTTCGTGACCCGGTTGCCAGGAAATGGTCCCTTTGTCGAGTGTTAATGCCAAGCACTCGACAAAGGTGCTAAATTACAGCAGGTTTCTTTTCATTTTATCTAACCACGGACCACCAAAAATTACAACAATTATATATATCATCACAGACACATCATCTACACCTCAAATGCATATGCATGAAATATCACAAATATCATGATCGTTAATCTATAAATTATAACATCACAAGCATCCACAATTTGGTCCTCAAGTCAACAAACACACCACATTTGGTTCTCAAGTCCACAAACACACCACATCACAAGTGATAGTCACAAACGATAACAATTCGGTCCTCAAGTCCACAAACAAACACACCACATCGCAAATGCTAAAGTATCAGAAACGGTCACCACTGTCGCTATTGCGATGGGGATAAGTCCTGATCCTGTGGATTGGGGCAAGGATTGGGATCGTTCGATGTCCACGATTGACCCTGCGCAAAAGAAAAGATTGCATGTGTGACTATAGTTGGTGACAAGTATAGAAAGTTTTTCTTAAAGTATAATTTGGTGACAAGTATAGTAAATATTGCTAGAAGCATATAGTTTGGTTACAAGTATATGAAATATTGCTAAAAGTATGGTTCGGTCTAAACAAGAATAGTTTGCTCTAAAGTAAAGTTTGGTCACTAGGTAGAAAATGATAGTGTAAAATGACAAGATAAGTAAATTCACTCATAGAAGTACTCGTAGGGGGAGGTGGAGCAGGGATTGGAGGTGGAGTATATATCATCGGTGGGATAGACTGACCCATCTTCTCGCCCAGACTATGCATCCAGCGACACATGTCCTCCACCCTCTGTGGGTCAGCTGCAATCGCCAGTCGGTCAGCCTCAATCTGCTGCTGGGCGGCTTGCACCCTTTGTCGGTCGGCTTCGACTATCTCTCTTTGAGCTAGCATGTTCCATTCAATCTCCTCCCGTCGCAGCCTCTCTTGTTCTAGCTGGGCATACAATATTTCTCCCGAATGTTACAATGGAGAATCAATGTTGCCAAAATAAATGAACGACAAATGAAACTAAAATATACCCGAAGCGCCTCCATCTGAGCGTGTGTAGTGGTCGGCCGGGAGCATATAGCAGGGCTCGAGCTCATGCTCCTCGCTCAGATCTGGGAGAGAGACGGTGTACTGACCGTGTCGATGGTGCTGTTGCAAATCCAGTAACGCCCGTGCTTCTTGCCTCCTCCCACCCTCATGACGATCTCTGCATCAAGGTTCTCCACGCTTGGATCGTACTCGGGCCCATGGACCTCCCGTGCCATGGACGTGTACTCACTGAGACGGCTGTGGATACTCGCATTGCTGTAGGCCTCTGGCGGGTCCTTCGGGTTATAGTTGACGTCGGACGTCGCCTTGCCCTTATGGGCCATAGCCCATGCCTTGAACTGGCCACAAGCCTGACCACCATGTGAGTCGGACTGTGAAACAAAAGAGTAAAATGATTAGACATTATGTAGTATTGAGGGTTGAGCAAGATGGTTGAATGAAGAAATGAATTTACATACCCATCTAGACGCATACTCGCTAAGGGTGAGGCTGCCTTGATGGTGGGGTGCACCTTGCATCATCAGCCTACGCTCCCGGCAAGCATTGTGCTGCTCCTCCCACTGGGGGTCAACCCACTTAGCCACGATACACTCCCAGCACTAAAGATTTTGAGCAAGCCACCACGTAGGCACCTATGTCTCATGAAGTGTGAGCCACATAACAGAAGTACAAAATCTCAAATGCATAAGTATGAACCTTTTATAGTTACCTGTAGGTATTGTTCCCGGGTGAGGTTCATAGTCCTTGCCTGCTCTTTCTTGATCATCACTTTAAGATATTGAGCGTTGTAGTCCACAATCGCCTGGATGCGCGCCTCGTAATGCATGTCCTTCACTAGTTTCTGACATCCTCTGCGAATCTGAGCATCCGCCTGGTCCTTATATCCAGGCTCGCATCTGAAGAAATCCTGCATACAAGTGAGATGTATCATATCATTATTTCAACAATATTCAAATAATGCAAAGTATTAAATAATGTAGTACAAGAAATTCTTACCCACAACTCATTCACCACCCGCTCAGCCTTGTTGTTGAAGATCCTACCCTCCAAATCTCATGCATCGGGGCAGGCGATGTAGTCATCCCACGTGTTGGCCGGCTCCATCACTTGGCCGTGCACAACCAAGCTAGGGTAGTGCCGCCTGCAAAGAACCCTATGATGCCAGACACTTTGCGATTGTGGTCGCCTCCAATGGTCGTCTTCCAACCCCTGTCCAAGTGATGAAGAAAATTATTAGTTTGCATATATGAAATGAAAACATAATGACAAATTTTAAGATTAGTTTGTTACCTAGCTCCGTCGTCAGTGAGGGGCCGAATCATCGGTCGTCTCTCGAGAGGAATCGATCACTGCGGGAGTTGCGATGGACCTCGCAACCATATCCCTCCTACCGACGACTGTGAACCCCCTGCCTCCTCCTCGTCCCCATCCCTGTCCTTGACCTGGTACTGCCCCTATTGCACCTCTGTCTCCTCGGTGTCCTCCTCCTCCTCCGTCTCCTGCCTCTCCTCCTCCTCCTCCTCCTCCTCCGACGACGATGATGACAACACAGGTACCGACGACGACGACCTCGCTCCAACTCTGCCTCCACCCCTGGCTCCACCTTTCCCTCCACCTGCACGTCCACCTCTCACTGGTGCCGTGCCTCCAGCTTTCCATTTACCCCTCCTGGACCCCTAAGCTTCCTCAGACCTGCCTCGTGGGTAAAGCGACGACAAGGACCTCAACATCGTCGTGAAAGCACCCACCATCTTTGTTCAGTCACCTGCAATTAAAAATAGTAAGACAATCAACATACATATATGATGAATAAAAAATAAAATAGTACTATAAATAAGAACTAACATTATATGATAAATAAAAAATGACATAGTACAAAGCATACATGTATTAGAAATAGTCATCAAGATCAGGATCGAGATTGGGATCAGGATCATCATCGCTATCACGCATATTGATATAATCATCATGATCAGGAGAAATTTCGTCATCACTGTCATTCCCTAGACACAATCGCTCAAGCAATTGTAAGTCCTTCACACTATGAACCTCATCTATAGTGGCCTCATCCATATCCGTTTCATTGTCTACTTTCATCCTGATCACTTCGTTTAAGTCTATATGAAAATGCCCTTGTAAGTCGTCTTCTTGAAAGAACTCTCCGTCATATGTGTTTGGATCTATGTTATAATCTTCATTGTTTGGGACAGGTAGTTTGTCGTGCGGCGATACCTTGTACACAACATCCCAACCTATGAGATGGTCGTCAGTTTGGCATGGGTATGAGAGATAATATACTTGTGTGGCCTGTTGAGCCACGATATAGACATCATCACTTGGTAAGACAAATGATTGGTGAATTTTGACTAGCCCAACATTCGGTGACCGTCTCACTACTTGAGGATCAAACCAATGGCATTTGAAAATTACAGGATTAAGGGGTCTGCAACCATGAAAGTTGAGTTGGTAGATTGCTTCAATTCTTCCATAATATTCAACCCCATCACTTCCGAGCGTAAAAACACCGGAATTTGTTGTTCTTCTATTGGGACAACTCTGCTCGTAGCTTGTTGTGTGAAAGCGATATTTGTTCACGTCATAACCGGTATATGACTTTACCCTAAGGGCATAACCATCGGAAACCTGCCTCAACTCGACACTCATGGAAGCATCGGATTGACCCTGCAAGTGCAAGCATGATAGTTCATTAATTACTTACTGAATGTGATGTCAGATGGTTTTAATTAAGTGGTCAATTGGATACCTTTCATTGGAACCAAGCAATGAAGTCGGGTTGTCCGTTTCCCGCACCATTTCTGCGAAGGTCCTCCACTTCCCTACTAGTAGGTTTCCTTGATTTACGCCAGAATTGACTAGTAAACTCCCTGTACACACACGAGGAACAAGGGAGTTGGATGCATAAGAACGTTAGTACTCGAGAAAAAGGTTAGTTGAGAACTTACTAAATGTACGGCTGAACCTCAGACAAGTTTGTCAATACATATGGCATGATGATGCGCCACTCATCATGTCTCAAGGTCTTGCGCGTCGCACCACTTGTACTTTCGAGCTGCCCTTGGAAAAGGCTGAGGCTCGATTCATTTACGTCAGCATGTAACGAGGAGGTGGATTGTGCACGCTAGGAAGGTTGCTAGCATAGTACTTTGTTGTGAAGTTTGAAATCTCCTCGAGAATGTATGCCTCTACAATGGAAGCTTCAATTTTGCATTTATTTTTACATTTAGTTCTAAGAACCTTTAGACACCTCTCAATTGGATAGCACCAACAAAACTGCAGAGGCCCACCCATTCGCAGCTCATACGGGAGGTGCAAAATCATATGTTGCATTGAAGTGAAGAATCTGGGTGGGAAGATCTTTGCTAGCTTACAGAGCAACACAGGCGCCATTTTTTCCATATCTGCAATCACGGTCCGAGATACCTCCTTAGCACAAAGATGGCGGAAGAAATAGCTCAACTCTGCCAACACTTGCCACACATGATTAGGGACATAGCCTCGAACCATCACCGGAAGAATCCGCTCAATCCATATGTGATAGTCATGACTCTTAAGTCCATTGATTTGCATAGTCTCCAGATTACTCCCCTTTTCAGATTCGCTGCATACCCATCGGGAAACATTAATGTTTTGAACCATTCTAACACTTCCTTCCTTTGAGCCCTCGTCAGGACGTAATCGACCTTAGGCTTTTTCCATGTCTTAGTGCCCTCTCTAGGAGGCACCATGTTTAGCTTCGGTCTATCACATAAGTTTTCTTGATCCACTCTTGCCTTAACGTTATCCCTTGAATTATCAGGAAAGTCCATGATTGTTGCTAATGTCACTATGCCCATATTCTGTTCGGTGTGCATTGCGTCAATGTTATGTGGAAGAATGAGGTCTTCCATGTAAGAAAGCTTCCACAACACCGGCCTTTGAGTCCATGCATGTACCTCACCATATCCGACAAAACAACCTTTTTCTTCATCGACCTTGAGGCTCGAAATCTGGGCACGAACCGCGGCACCGGTCATCATCTCCGGTCCAGGGTGGATAACTTCGACACCCTTCGTAAAGTTCTTTTTGTCTCTTCTGAATGGATGGTCAAGAGGAAGGAATTGTCGATGTTTGTCAAACGAAGAATACTTGCCACCCTTTTTCAACCAGTCGAACATCAGATTTCCCTTGCATACTGGGCATGGACACTTCCCGTGAACAGACCAGCCGCAGAATGTGCCATATGCCAAGAGATCATGCAGAGAGTAGTGGTACCAAACCTTCATAATGAAGTTTGTCTTTGTAGCCCGATCGTATGTCTTTACCCCTTCATCCCAAGCACGGGCCAATTCATCAAACAGAGGCTCCATATACACACTCATATTATTCCCCGGGTTTCCAGGAATTATCAATGACAAGAATATGTTTTGTTGTTGAAAGATGACGCCGGGAGAGAGATTGAGTGGTATAAGGAACACAGGCCAGCAAGTGTATGGGGCAACCGCCATTCCATAATGTTGGAACTCATCTGTTGCCAGTGCCACGCGTACATTACGAGCTTCCGCGGCTTCATCAAGATGAATGTCATCAAAATGTTTCCACGATTCAACATCGGATGGATGTACAAGATTTTTAGGGTGGTATCGTATTCTTGTTTTGTGCCATCTCATCTGTTTCATGGTCTCCTCGGTCATGTAAAGACGCTGGATCCATAGTATAAATGGAAGGTACCGTAGGATTTTAATGGGGACCGTGAGCTGCCGCTTCTGACCATCCCCAGAATCTACCTCCACGTATCTCGAGGATTTACACTTTTGACAGTACTTTGCATCTGCATGTTCTTTCCTAAATAAGACACATCCGTTCGGACAAGCATGTATCTGCTCATATGGCATCTTCAGTGCACGGAGGACTTTCTGTGCCTCGTACATGCTCTTTGGCAGAATGTGACCTTTCGGAAGGAGACTGCCAACAACTGACAACATAACGTCAAAGGCATCATGACTCAAGCTAAACTGTGACTTTATAGCCATTAGGTGAGTAATGGCATCTAGTTGAGAAACCTCGGTATGCCCATGAAGGGGTTGTTGCGCCGAAGACAACATTTCATAATACGCCTTTGTAGTGGCCTCTGGCTCCTCCTCTATGCATTCTTCTTCATTGCGGTGCGCCTCATGACAGTCATCTAACATGTCGGCAACCCCAGCATTAGCATCAAATTGCTCGATACGTTGTCTCACGACCTTGTGTCTCGTATGATCGACATCACCATTCACGGCTTCACTATGCATTGTCCACAGGGTATAGTCAGGCATAAAGCCATTCTGACAAAGATGTTTACCCATGACCTTCTTTGTTTGTCGGCGCGTGTTGCTACAAATGCTACATGGACACCAAGTGGTACGCGCTGCCTTAACCCTGGCAAATGATTGGTCCAAGAAAGCTTCGGTCTTGTCAATCCATTCATCGGTCAAGTCTGTTTTACTTCTACGGCCCGTGTACATCCACTTACGGTCTTCCATCCTTGAACATATCACAGAGTACTATAAAACCAATGCAATGGCTAGACAATGTCTATACTATCTAGTAGGTCAGGATAGGTCCTAATCCCACCCGGGGATGCGTACATGTGGATAGTTCCCATGGTCTCCTCCAATCCGAGACAGAATTTTGGCAGCATCTCCCTACTGTTCTCCAAATACACGTCCTGTAAAGGAGATTGTGTATCCAGAGAACAACAAGGAGATGCTACCAAAACTCTATCTCGGATCAGAAGAGACATGAAAACTAACCACATCTACGTATCCTCCGGCTGTCCAAAAAACATGGACAATTCAAAAAAGATATGATGATAAATATGCAAAGGTCTGCATATTTGCAATCATATCTCTTCTGAACAGGAAACGTCTAAGTTTATGTTACGTTACTTACTACTAGAATGCAATGTAGGAAAGACAAGTAATTTGGAAGTGCTTACCTACTAGCTCGGCGACGACTATGGCAGTGAAGGACGGAGCGTCAGGCGGCAGTGAATCCAGGGTTGACACACGCCACTGGAAAATCTCAGCTGCTTCCAAAGGTTAAACAGGTACATAAATTTCAGGAAACAATTCAATTCCATTCACAAACACTTGTTGACACACGCCACTGGAAAATTTAGGAAATTTAAGTTACTATAACAATCAATTCAGCATGTTTCATCAGAGACATCATTTAATTTAAGACAAATTCAGTCATGGTAGGAATACTGACCGAGGTAATTTATATTCCTGTTAGACCCTGTTTTGGAAGGTGTTTGCATTTCTCTCTTTGATTGCATACTGACCGAGGTAATTTATATTCCAAGTTTTTTTTTGGCAAGCAGCTAACACTCCATAAGGCAGGAACACTATATACTATATACACTGCAATCAATCAAGATACTAATTTTGAGCTCCAGGAGCACCTAACACTCCATAAGCAACCCAGCAGTATTCATCACAAGATTTCCTAAATATTCTTCTATTTCCTTCAAATCGAGAATGCTCACCTGATAGACTTCAATTGGACGGAGACCAGGGGCGAGGCGGTGGAGCGGGCGTCGCGCGGAACGGGGACGACTGGCATACGGGATGTGGACGGGGGTGAGGCGTCGGCGGTCGCGGTGGCGCGCCGCCGGGACGACGGGCGGCGGGCTGGGATCGAGATGCACTTCAATCGGGCGGAGACGAGGGGCGAGGTGGTGGCGTGCCGCCGGGACGACGGACGGTGACGCGTCGGCACAGTGGGCGACAGCGGCACGGTGGACGGCGGTGGCGGGGAGTGGTGGCGGCGTTGCAGCGGGAGGAGGTGGCGAGCGACGGCGGCAGGCGGCGCCGTGGTGGGCGGCAGGCAGCACGGTGGCGGGCGTCGGCGCGGTGGGCGTCGGCGGGGCAGCCGGCACGGTGGACGGCGGTGGCGGGGAGCGGTGGCGGCGTTGCAGCGGGAGGCGGTGGCGAGCAATGGCGGCAGGCGGCGCGGTGGCGGGCGACGGCGGGGTGGGCATCGGCGCGGTGGGTGGTAGGTGATGTGGACAAGGGTTCCCGATCTTCCGAAAGGTTCTTGGTAAGTTGATTTGGTCGGAGGCGACACACAAATCGATCCGGCTTCAGAACAGCACGTTCTAAACCCCGCAATCGTAGCACGACGTCTCCTCTGGTTATCAACCGTCCAAAAGACGATTGACCTCGCCGAGAAGGCTGATCCCTGCCTGCGAATCAAGAACACAAGCAAGAACAATGAAGATTGCAACACAATTGCAGATGTATGATTAAACTCTCGAAGTTGAGGTCTCACAAACCGATGAACGGCGAAACTGTTTATGAACAGAATTGATCTAAGCAAAACCCGAACCCTAATGGTGCGACGGCGGCTGTATATAAAGACCCTAGGGTCGTGCAAGACCCTCTGGACGCGCCCCTAATTGGGCTCAACTAGATACAAAGCCCAAAGGCCAAAAATAGGCGACGCAGCACCGACATAGATTCTGGACTCTGTCTTGTTTTGACGATTCCCGATGACTCCAGATAAATTTTGACATGAGGCCAGTGGCATTGGAAAGGTCTTCTCCTTATCTTTCCGTGCATATGTAGAACGTCCAAATCCGAGTCCGTATGCGTCCTGGGCAACTGTTTTAGTACAGACTGGTCCTGGGCCCTGAAACAGACTCGAAGTCGGTTTTGATTGGGCCTCCACTTTGGCTTCCAAGCTCTTGCTGGTCCTCCACGTTCCCAGCTCCTTCTCCCATCATCTCCTGGTCTTCTCCATGGTTTCTAATCATAAAATAATTATTAGGTAGCAAACCATTCTCAAAAGCAACATATAGCGAAGAACGTAGGAACGAGCTCACCTCGAAATTTAGTCGTCGTGCACGAGCTCTAGTCATTGGACCTTGCAAGTCCAGATTTGGAGGAGTGTTGTGTGTATCCATAGGAGTGATGTCCTCATCATCCTCCCCCTCTTGAAGTGGAGTCGTCCTCGACTCGAGCTCATCCTCTTCTCCCAAGTATGGTTTCAAATCTGAAATGTTAAAAGTAGGACTAACCCCGAACTCGAGAGGCAACTCAAGTTTGTATGCATTATTATTAATCTTCTCTATTATTTTGAATGGACCATCAGCTCTAGGCATTAGTTTAGACTTTCTCAATTCTGGAAATCTATCCTTCCTTAAGTGTAACCACACTAAATCTCCTACATCAAGCTTTACTTCCTTTCTACCCTTACTGCCAGCAATTTTATACTTTTCATTCATCTTTTCAATGCTAAGTCTAATGGTCTCATGCATTTGCAAAATAAATTCAGCACGCTCCTTAGCATCAACATGAACTCTCTCATTAATAGGTAGAGGAAGTATATCAAGTGGAGTACGGGGATCAAAACCATACACTACCTTGAATGGACTTACCTTGGTAGTAGAATGTGTTGCCCGATTATAAGCAAACTCAACATGAGGTAAGCATTCTTCCCATTGCTTCAAATTTTTCTTCAAAATAGCTCGCAACATAGTACCCAAAGTGCGGTTCACAACCTCAGTTTGTCCATCAGTTTGTGGATGACAAGTTGTAGAAAATAACAACTTTGTACCCAACTTATTCCAAAGCGTGCGCCAAAAATGACTCAAGAATTTTGCATCACGATCTGAAACAATAGTAGAAGGCATACCATGCAAACGTACAATTTCTTTGAAAAAAAGATCAGCAATGTAACTAGCATCATCAGTTTTATGACATGGTATAAAGTGTGCCATCTTAGAAAAACGATCCACAACAACAAAAATGCTATCACTCCCCCTCTTAGTCCTAGGCAGTCCTAAAATAAAGTCCATAGAAATATCCGCCCAAGGAATAGAAGGAACAGGAAGTGGCATGTATAAACCATGTGGATTCAATCAAGACTTAGCTTTTTGACATGTAGTGCAGCGAGCAACAAAACGCTCAACATCTTTCCTCATCCTTGGCCAAAAGAAGTGTGTGGCCAAAATATCCTCCATCTTCTTAGCACCAAAATGACCCATCAATCCACCTCCATGCGCCTCCTGCAACAATAAAAGACGAACGGAACCAACTGGAATGCATAGGCGGTTAGCTCTAAACAAGAAACCATCATTCAACACAAATTTGTGCCAAGCACGACCTTCTTTACAGTGCAGCAATACATCTTTAAAATCAACATCAGCAACATATTGTTCTTTAATTGCCTCAAGTCCAAAAATTCTACAATCAAGTTGAGATAACAAAGTATATCGCCTAGATAAAGCATCAGCAATCACATTATCCTTCCCTTTCTTATGTTTAAAAATATAAGGAAAAGACTCAATAAACTCAACCCATTTAGCATGTCTACGGTTCAAATTGCATTGAGAACGAATATACTTAAGTGATTCATGATCAGAATGAATAACAAATTCTTTGGGCAACAAATAATGACGCCACGTCTCTAAAGAACGTACAAGTGCATATAGTTCCTTATCATACGTGGAATAATTCAAAACAGGCCCAATAATTTTCTCACTAAAGTATGCAACAGGTTTACCATCTTGCATCAAAACACCACCAATGCCTATACCACTAGCATCACATTCAAGCTCAAAAGTCTTATCAAAATTGGGTAATTGCAGCAATGGTGCATGTGTAAGTTTGTCCTTCAAAGCATCAAAAGACTCATGATGTACCTTACCAAAATGGAAGTCAACGCCCTTCTTTGTCAACTCATGCAATGGTACAGCAATGGTGCTGAAATCTTTGACAAAGCGGCGGTAGAAACCTGCAAGACCAAGAAAACTCCTCACCTGTGTGATAGTTTTTGGTACAGGCCAGCTCTTTATGGCTTCAATCTTCGCCTCATCCACCTCAATTCCCTGTGGAGTCACAACATAGCCAAGAAAAGAGACTCGATCCGTGCAAAAGGTGCACTTCTCAAGGTTACCAAATAAACGTGCAACTCGCAAAGCATCAAAAACAGCACGCAAATGAATCATATGATCATCCATAGATTTGCTATAAATCAAGATATCATCAAAGTAGACAACCACAAATTTGCCAATAAAAGGTCTTAAAACCTCATTCATCAAACGCATGAAAGTACTGGGTGCATTAGTTAACCCAAAAGGCATTACTAACCACTCATACAACCCGAATTTGGTTTTGAAAGCTGTTTTCCATTCATCTCCAAGTTTCATTCTAATTTGATGGTAGCCACTATGCAAATCAATTTTAGTGAAAATTATAGCACCACATAACTCATCAAGCATGTCGTCTAGCCTAGGAATAGGATGACGATACCTAATAGTAATGTTATTAATGGCTCTACAATCTACACACATACGCCAAGAACCATCTTTCTTAGGAACCAAAAGTACAGGAACAGCACAAGGACTAAGTGATTGACGAACATACCCACGATCCAAAAGGTCTTGGACTTGTCATTGTATCTCCTTAGTCTCCTCAGGGTTGGTCCTATAAGCAGCACGGTTTGGCAAAGTAGCACCAGGAATCAAATCAATTTGATGCTCAATCCCTCTCAAAGGTGGCAAGCCCGAAGGTATCTCAGCTGGGAAAACATCCTCATACTCCTGCAAAAGGTTAGTGACAGCAGGAGGCAAAGCACTAGAAGCAATATCACCAAGCAAAAACAAGGCTTGTTTGCATATCAAAGTATAGCAAATATCATCAGTAGAAATTTCAGCAAGCTCAGATTTTGTGGCAAGATATGAACGACCTACAGAAAATTGCAGCACCCTTAGAACTTGAAGAATCATTAATATTACTTGGTGTAGAAGCAGAATTAACAGGTTGCTGAATTTCAGGGCTTTTATTTTTCAAACTAGCAGCTCGTTCTAAATCAACTTGTACAATTTCAGCAGGGGTCATTGGTAACAAAGTAATTTTAGTTCCTTTATACATAAAAGTGTACTTATTACTTTTATCATGGTGTACAGCATCATTATCAAATTCCCAAGGTCTACCCAATAAAAGTGAACAAGCTTGCATGGGTACAACATCACAATCAACAGAATCCACATAGGAACCAATGGAAAAAGAAACTCTGCAAGTTTGTGTTACCTTAGCTTTTCCAGAGTCATTTAACCACTGAATGTAGTATGGATGTGGATGTGGGCGTGTGGTCAAATCAAGCTTCTTAACCACATCAGAACTCACCAAATTGTTGCAGCTTCCTCCATCAATGATGACACGTGCCCGACGGTTCTTGATGACGAAGAAAATCTGGAACAAGTTATGTCGCTGCATCATCTCGGGCTGCTGGATTTGTGTGCTAAGCACACGCTGCACAATAATATTCATGTAGCCCGTGGTATCTCCGCCTCCAAGGACGAGGTCACCGCTGGTGGCAGCGACATCCTCCTCCTCATCCTCCACATCGGAGGTGCTCATGTAACCGCCATCATCTGTCGTCACATATGCTCGCCTACTTGGGCAGTCTTTCTGCACATGGCCAAGACCATGGCATCGGTGGCACTGAATCCCTGTAGTGTGTCCCGTCGAAGCAACAGAGGAGGCACTACTAGCCGGTACCTGCACAGAATTTTTACCTGAGCGCGTAGAAGGGGCAGGGGCTGATCTTGGTGCTGCAGAAACAACACTAGCTGGTGGGGGCGGCCGGAAAGATGGCTTGGGCAACCCCGAAGTCCCCGTCGGCCGTGGTGGGTAGAAATTCCTGGACTTGCTGTACTCCTTAAAAGCCTGGAAAAGTCCCTGTGATTCTTTCTCTGCAAGCATAGCATACTGGAAACACTGGTTGAGGGTATAAAATTCTTTATAATCAAGGATGTCCTGAATTTCTTTTCTCAAACCAGAATAAAAGCGGCAAATCTGATCCTCTACTTTTTCAACCACAGCACAGCGAATCAAACCCTTCTGAAGCTCACTAAAATACTCCTGAACAGTTTTATCTCCTTGATCTAAACGCTGCAGTTTATTACGAATTTCTCTATAAAAAGAAGGAGGAACAAAACGATCACGCATTTCTACCTTAAGTTCTTCCCAAGTAGTAGGCAAATCGGTTTTAGCAGCTAGACCACTCCACCAAACAATAGCAAAGTCCTTAAACTCACTAGTGGCTTGTCTATGTTGTTCAGGAACAAGATGGGCATTAAATTTTTGTTCTACCGTCATTTCCCAATCAAGGTAAGCATCACCATCGTACTGACCCGAAAACAAAGGAATTGAAAACTTAATTTTAGCATACGGATCATCTGGAGCATAGTTACCTTGTGTGCGACGGTTGTGGTTGTGGAAACCACCCATACCTTGAGGGTTACGTTGCAAACGGCGTCGTAACCTTGCGGTCCTTGTAGCTGACCTATCGACGGTGCCATCAGCCTTATACACCGTTGCTTCATCATGATCGTCTTCAACGTCGTTGTTGGTGTTGTTGTTGGTGTTGTTGTTGTTGTTGTTGGTCTTGTGAGCGGTCTCCAATTTGACAACCTGATCGGTTAGCTTAGAGACTCTCTTATCCAACCGCTCAATGCTTTCTCCCAGGTGAAGCTTGGTGACGGCGTCGGTGACGGCCCTGGTGATCGTCTCTGCCAAATCACTCTGAACCTCCTGCAAAGCCTTCTGTAACTGATCTTGGCTCACGCACTCATCAAATTTTGAGGGCGAAGCACCCTCTCTATCGCTTCCTGACATCAGAAACACCAAAACAGGAAACAAAAAGTGAAGGTTATCCCTACAAAACTACTAAGCAGTGGTGCCTCTCAACACAGCAAAAGTAAGCTTCTTGCAAAGCTCTTACAAAGTTCTGAAAACAACAAAGCGAAGGATACCAGGGAGAAGTGTTCCACGATTGCAAGGGTTACCAAATAACCTATGTGCTGTCCAGAAGAAGTATGTAGAGCTAGGAAGGCCATATATATATATATGAGTGGCACACAAATCAAAAACAGATAGTAAAGCTGAATAAGTGCCCAAATAACTTATCCCTAGTTGCTGGTCTAACTATGTCCTAGAACAGTAGTGATAGCAAAGAAGAAACAAAGAGACAAAGGGACACAGTCGATCACAGGGGGCTTAGTGTAAAACAGCCGAACTCAGAAATTCCAGGGGGCTAGATGGAGCACTAGTAGGAATCCCAAATTTATTTTTATTTTATTTTATTTTTTTGATATTTTTTTCCAACTCACTAGTAAACAGAAAGAAACCACAAAAAATTTCAGCTCAAACCGAGATAGGACGTGGCCTACAGAAAATCTTAAAGTTTCAGAAAACGTCGGGTTTCAACTTGAATGAATTTTTTCTTTATCTTCCCGATTTTTTTTGAATTTTTTGACGAGGGCACACAGGGCGTAGCCGAGTGTGGGTCAGCTCAACTTTTTGTCTAGAATCTCCTGTAAAAATTTCAGCCAAAACGGACAACCGAGTGAAAAGTTATGGCTGTTTTACCGAAGGGGTGTCGGAATCGGTTATGAACCCGGGGTTTTGAGTGAAATCCGAGTCAGGCTTGGGGTCGGGTAGGGAGTTTTTTGGCAAGGTGGATGCAGCGGAAAGTGGAATTTATGAAAAGTGGTCCGAGGTGGTGAGGGTAGGTTTAGGGTGGGATTAGGATGGGCGTGTTGATCAATCAACCCTAGCACACAAAGCTGACAAAACCGAGGATGGTGAAGGGGATGGCGGCTAGGGTTGCAAGGGAAACACTACTGACGACAAAAACACAAACTAAACCAGCGACTAAACAAGAACTAGGGCACAAACTCAACACTACGGACTCTGAAATTAAAATATGCAAAGGCTAAACACGTGGTTATGGGCGGGGGAAAATTTTTTTTTTGGTATTGTCAGTGGACGATAGGAAGAACACGAAAACAAAACTAAAGGGTAGTGTGAACCTGACGGTGCACCTGAAGCTCTGATTACCACTTGATGTGGGCAAGGGTTCCCGATCTTCCGAAAGGTTCTTGGTAAGTTGATTTGGTCGGAGGCGACACACAAATCGATCCGGCTTCAGAACAGCACGTTCTAAACCCCGCAATCGTAGCACGACGTCTCCTCTGGTTATCAACCGTCCAAAAGACGATTGACCTCGCCGAGAAGGCTGATCCCTGCCTGCGAATCAAGAACACAAGCAAGAACAACGAAGATTGCAACACAATTGCAGATGTATGATTAAACTCTCGAAGTTGGGGTCTCACAAACCGATGAACGGCGAAACTGTTTATGAACAGAATTGATCTAAGCAAAACCCGAACCCTAATGGTGCGGCGGCGGCTGTATATAAAGACCCTAGGGTCGTGCAAGACCCTCTGGACGCGCCCCTCTCAACTAGATACAAAGCCCAAAGGCCAAAAATAGGCGACGCAGCACCGACACAGATTCTGGACTCTGTCTTGTTTTGACGATTTCCGATGACTCCGGATGAATTTTGACATGAGGCCGGCGGCATTGGAAAGGTCTTCTCCTTATCTTTCCGTGCATATGTAGAACGTCCAAATCCGAGTCCGTATGCGTCCTGGGCAACTGTTTTAGTACAGACTGGTCCTGGGCCCCGAAACAGACTCGAAGTCGGTTTTGATTGGGCCTCCACTTTGGCTTCCAAGCTCTTGCTGGCCCTACACGTTCCCAGCTCCTTCTCCCATCATCTCCTGGTCTTCTCCATGGTTTCTAATCATAAAATAATCATTAGGTAGCAAACCATTCTCAAAAGTAACATATAGCGAAGAACGTAGGAACGAGCTCACCTCTAAATTTAGTCGTCGTGCACGAGCTCTAGTCATTGGACCTTGCAAGTCCAGATTTGGAGGAGTGTTATGTGTATCCATAGGAGTGATGTCCTCATCAGTAGGTGGCACGGTGGGCGGCAGGCGGCGCGGTGGCGGGCGTCGACGCGGTGGGCATCGGCGGGGCAGGCGGTGCGATGGCAGGCGACGACGGCAGGCGGCGCAGGAGAGAGAGAAAGGAGAGGAGAGATCGAGAGAAGTGAGGTCATGCGGGCAAGTGCGCCGACCAAAGTCAAAAGCAAGATGCCGAGTGCCTAGATCTGCGGCACTCAACAACTAGTTAATATGCCGAGTGCCGTGATCCAGAACACTCGGGAAATAGCTAATATGCCGAGTGCCCATAGACACGGCACTCGGCAACATATTTTTTTTGTTTTACTTCAAAAATTGAATTATTTTAACTATAAATGTATCACAAATTTTCAAAACATACTTAGAAAAAATCAAGAAATACTTATAATTTGATGTTGTAATAAAAAAATCCGTTATTTTATGTACTTTTAGCTAAAATCCAACTTATTTCATTCAATACTCAATATTTATAAAAAAATAAGAAATTATCATATCGATCCAAAAAATGACCAAATTTAGACATGACTAAATGAATATGATCTTCCACCTATACAAAAAGTTTCAAATATAAATTTCAATTGAACCATCAATTTGATTCGAAATCTTACTCGTTCTATCTCAACTCTATGCATCTTCGTTTGATATTGTTCGATTTGTGAAGAACGTATCAATAACTTTTTTAAATTCTTCTTTATTTTTTAACACAGCCTTCCCATATGATATCATGACCATGACAAGTTTTGTGATTTTTCTACTTTGTTTGCTTTTTATATAATTTAAATACATGTAGATGATATGTTCGTGCTCATGTTTCGTAAATAAGATGCATGAAATATTGTTTCATTTTCATGCATACGGACTTAAATTGGACGTAGTAAACTAAATATTATTTTTTCTTTCACTATATTCCATTATTTTAAGTACTTGTCGTTCAAATTTGATTTTTAACAAGAAATTATATTTGAACAAAAAAATTGACAGAATATAGGAAACAAGTAAATATAAATATAATACTTTGTTATTGATTGTCATATATTATACTAGTGCAAAGAGAAAATAGACAAGTGGTATTTGTTTTAGTTTTTTTCTTCAGATTTGTCGTGTGTCAGAGATACACACTTGGCCTATAGGCCTAGTTGCCGAGAGCCATAGATAGACACTCGGCATATAGGCCTAGTTGCCGAGAGCCAGGGACGGACACTCGACATCTGTGTCAATTGCCGAGTGCTAGGTTTTCGCACTCGGCATATCCTAACGGCGGCGGCTATTCCGTCATCGGCCAGCGCTGTGTCCCCACTGGACCCCACACGAATTGCCGGGTGTTTTTAGTTACCGAGGGCTGAGGGATTGTTGCCGGGTGTCGGTTCGCCTTACACTCGGCAAATGCCCTTAATGCTGTGTGTGCCATATATGCCGAGAGTCGTCCCATGTAACACTCAGGCAATGAGCGAGATATCGAGTGCCCGTGATAATGCCCTCGGCAAATAACTTTGCACTCGACAAATCGTCGGTTTTCGGTAGTGACGGCATTGAGAGCACTTGGTGGGTTGCGTGCTTTGAGAGATGTGGGAGCATTTAATGATTGAATTAGAGAATGTGAATCAATTGAAGAGGTAGACGGTAGGTCAGCATGCAATGGGTTCATCATTTTAGGGGACGTGGCAAACCTTGATCAATAGGTGGACATGATTAAACAAAATCTTAAAATCTGACGGATGTGGTTTAGTAGGTGACATGGCACAATGTGAGAGCAGAGAAATAACAATGAATAACTCTTAATGGATTGCATGTTTTATGAATATACATATAGATTCCCGTTTGTGTCTATGTTTGCGCTTGACTAGGGATGGCAAGGGGTAGAAACCCGGCGGGTTTTAGCTGTCCATACCCGCCCCCAATTTGGCAAAGTTCTACCCGTCCCCATACCGAACCTGTTCGCGGGTACGATTTCTCCCCTATCCCGAATCCGCCCAGGTATCGGGTACCCGACTGGTTCCCTATCAGTGAAGGTCCGCGGCGGTGTGCCCTCCTTGTGGCGAGCTGAGGCCGGCACGAAGGCTGATTGGATGACGACGGCTAGACACGACGTACACGAAAGCGGCAAGTGAGATGGCTGCGGCAACTGGGCATTACTCCATGATGCAGGAGGCTGCGTGATTGTGGAGGCAGCTTCCCCTAGATGTGAATCCATGCGTCACGCTCGACTCGACATGCTCAGCTGCTCGCGGAGACGATGTGGTTGCGGCCGCAAGATGACTCCAGGATGCGGGGCGCACGTTGGAAACATGGAATGGAGGCAGCTAGGAGTCATCGTCACTCGCGGTTCCTAAGTTTGCTAGATGAGTTAGGGTTAGCAATGCTGCAATTGATTGGGTTAAAACCATGGGAATGCCTCATACTGGGCTAAAATAATAATAAAGCTAAACATTAAGGGGTGCTAATTTGGCTAGGCTGAAAACATTGGAAAGCTGGGCCGCATGGTCTGAATATAATGTTTTAGGTTTATGGGGAAATGGGTATGGGTTTAGGGTACCTATACCCGAATCCACCATATCCGATGGGTATATATCTTTATCCATTTGTGTACCCATGGATATCAAACTTGTCCCATACCCGGCTCCTAATAGGGCATTTACCCGTCAGGTTTCTGGTAGCTGGCACCCATTGCAATCCCTACTTGAGAGTGGAAGTGATTAAAATGACTGAAAGGCTGCTCAGGGTGATAGCCACCAAGTATATGTACCTCGGCCACCATTTTGGATTATTGATTTGAGAGCAAATATATCCATGCCCATGTTTTATTCCACTAAGAAAGGAAAAGTTGTCCCCATTCCTGCAACATGCACCAACATATGCGGCGGTTTTTAATGTGACAAACTTAGTTGAAATAAATGAAAATCATGCATGATGTGCATCATGACATGAAAGTTATGAAATTTGAATGCACAAATCGCAAGTTAAATGCAACAGAAAGCAATATAAGTAAAAAATAAATAGACTTTAATTTGAATATTTAAAAATATTGAATTTTTTAATACAAGTCTGTTGGTTTAACAATTTATCCGAATAGAGTACTACAAAAGAAATTGGTGCATTTTCTCATGATTTTACCTAAATCCTAAATGGATCAAAAGGGTCATTTGAATTTCAAAAACTACGAAAAATATAAATTCTGCATTTGAAAACTGTTGGGAATTAAGAAATACTCCCTCCGTTTGCTAATTCGTATCGTTTCTGACAGCCCAATTGAACTAAAACATAACTAGCTGCTGATGTCCGAACATTTAGAAAACAGGAGTATACGTAAAACAAAAAGTGTTGCGCATATGATATTTAATTTACACAAAAATAGGCCGAAATTACTGAGCTCTATGAGTAGTTTTTTCTGGTGAAAATAAGAAGGATAAATTTGAGTTTAAAGCTTCGAGCTCGTCTTCCACTCTCTCCAGCGCCTCACCGGTACTAGTCCAACATCCTCTTCATTCACCTCGTAGCTTGTCGGGTAAACGAACCCCCTGGCCAGCGAAACTGGGATTTTTTCCGTGGACGCGATGACCCGAGGCAAGAAGAAAACTAAAGCTTTGGCCAAGATGTACAACAAAAAGTGCTTAATAAGGGTGTTTGTTTACCGAGCATCTCGGGGCGGGATGCTAGGCAATGAGTTAAACTCATCAAGCTACCGGAACATGATAACTCCCGTCGTGCCCCCCGATGCATGGGGTTACAGGACTGCGCCACCAGACCCGGCGAGACAGAGAACTGCACGCCTCCTTTTAACTAGGATTAACGCTCTAAAAAAACTCGGTATGGGACGAAAAATTTGCGAATGTGTAAGCAATGAAAAAAAAAATGTTATGGGTGTTCGTACAAGTTACAAACTCTCAATGTTGCAGAGGGCATTGCATTTCCCCGGCCCCAAAAAATGGTAAATACAATTGTGGAAGATAGCGGCTGTATTCAAGGCCAGCTGTATAGATTGGAGCTCAACACCATTTTCCGTTGGCACCACTGCCGGAGCTCGTGGGGGTTGCCTTCTGTGCTGGAGTTAATCCACAGCCTTGCGGACGGCAGGAGGTGCGGCAGCTCCTTGGTGTCCCCATAGCCTAGCACGGCGCACAAAAGTATTATGTCGCGGTCGGTTTTGATTGATGTTGGCGAACAATTTTTTTTAGTGTACAAATAAAACAAAATCAATATTATCCTATGATCAATTAAAAACAAAAATATTGTATAATAGTTTCAAAATTCTAAGATACTTGCATGAATTGGTGAGAAGAGCGTGTTAATAAAGAATAATAATGCATCATCAAGCTAGCGTTTGATTTGAGCATACCAGTTAATTTCAGCCATCGTTGACAGAGAAGCAGAAGGGCCAGTTCTTGCCATCATATATTTCCGGGCAGAGACAATGAAAACTTTACCCAAAATCAAGGTTCGAACCTAGCTGAGGGATGCAGGTAACACCGGTTTGGCAACAAAACTTTGCAAATTATCAAGGAAGGCAGTAATGCAGATGCTAATTAGCACTAGTGCCTCTTTCTAGCTTGTGTCCTATTTTTTGCCATGAAAGAGCTAGCCAGCGCAAGCTGCATATATATACACAGCGATCGGCTAGGGGCAGTTGCAGTGACTACTGTACATGTTGCAATACCATGAGAGCAGTTCAACCTGAGGCGCTACTACTAGAACACGGACAAAGAAAGATGAGGGACATAGAGAAGTGCTAGGCTGGACAAGTGAGAACAGGTCAATTGACGTTGAGGACACACGTGCACGTTTGGCTGACCGAGTCATCGCATTATTTTGCACAATCCCTCAGAGCAACTAGTGCCATGTATTTTTTTTTTCGAATAACTAGTGTCATGTTGACCCCTTTCCACTGCAACCATGCTCCCATGACCGCCTTCACTTGCCAGTTTTGCCTGCCACCTTCGTCGTCCCTCGCGCGCCGCATCTCACAAATTCCCAGTCCATCCGGAAGGCGTCGCCGTCATGCTTCTTTGGCAACCGGAATTCCAAATAATCCAGAATCATATTCTACGTACACGTGAGAAAAGCCTGCGTAAGGGTGAACCCAAGAGCACGGCGTCAGAGCCTGCTATCAGCAATTTCAGCATGCACAACCGAAGAATTGCTACTCCCGATAGAGCACCCGCTCTACAGATTCTCTTTATTTTATCTACGATACTTAGTCCCTGTTTGGATCCACCTCCTAAACTTTAGATGACTAAAGTTTAATTATTTTTATTCTAAATATGATCTCTTAAAATATCTTAAACTTTAGTTAGCCTGCCTCCTAAATTTTAGATCCCTAGTCATCTCAACCCTCCTAAAAGCTCCTAAAACTTAAGAAAAAGTCAACTATAGTTAAAACTACCCCTTCCCATATATAATATTTTCTTTCAACCCACTTTGTCGTGCCGTGTCAGCCCGTTTGGCCCGTGAGCCCGACAACACATTTGGCCCATGAGCCCGACAGTGAGCAGCGCCGGCGAAGAGGATGCGGGAGGCCGGAGGGGAGCATGGAGATGAGTGGCGGATGGTGAATCAAATCCAGCAGCACCCGATGCCGGTGGCAAGGGAAGGCTCACTCGCGACCCCATCTCGTCGGTGAAGGGGAGGTGATAGAGCGAGGTGCATCGCGAGCGGCGCTTGCACATGAGGAGGGAGGGAGAGCGGCCACGTGTAAGGAGAGAGGCAAGCGGTGCCTGCGTGTGACGAGAGAGAGGGTGGTGCCAGCGCGCGAGGAGGTAGGGAGAGCGGCGGCGGCATCGGCGTTTATGGAGAGGAGGGAGAGCGGCGATGGCGGTGGCATGTAGGGAGAGCAGCGGCGCGCGATGGTGCAGGCAAGATTCTGGTTCTAGCCTCTAGGGTTTTGGTAGGGTGGTGAGGAGATGGTGCTGGCCTGCTGTGCCGTTCTGAGCTGGGCCAGGAAGTCAGGGAAGGCTGAAAGAGCTATGTCACGCTGGGCCGGGAAATCAGGAGAGGTGAAAACGTTGATGGGCTGAAAGTCTGCTTCATATTTTCAGGCCACTATCGGGCCGCCACCTTTTGGGCCGTGCCTCGTGTTGTGCCTTGGGCTAGGGGGTCAGCCCAAGCACGGCCCACACCATCGGGCCGTGCCGGCATGGGCCCATCTTTTTTCGTGCCGTGTCGGGCTCGTGCTAGGCCAAATTGGTCGGGCCCCATGCTGGCCCATGAGGCACAGCCCAGATGCCTAGATATAAACCTAAATATATGTCCACTTTTTGGTTAGTTAATAAAGGGTAGACATTAGCACTGGGCGTTCGGGTTACCCGAAAAGTTCGGGTCGGGTATTTTGGGTTTTTGAAATTTCGGGCTTTTAGAATCAATACCCGAAATTACCTTAAAATTTCGAAGACCCAACATTTCAGGTACCCGAAAATTCGGGTTCGGGTTTCGGATTACCCGAATAACCCGAACATAACACATATCATGTAGAAAATAAAGTTTCTATAACACTTTTATGTAAAAAAAGAGATGTATTTAGTCTTTATTTTATAATAAAAAATACAATTGATTCAACAACCTTTCAACTTTGTTGGTTATGGGTGCATGCGTGGTTTCACCTTTAGTATTGGATGAAAGGAAGTTAAAGAAAAGTGGATTAATGATATTTCGGGTAAATCGGGTATTTTGGGTACCAGAGGTACAAACCCGAATTACCCGAAATATATTCGGGTTTTCAGATTTGCCACCCGAAAATATAATTCGGACATCGGGTCTCGGGTTTTTCAGGCTCAGGGTCGGGTTTTTCAGGTTTGGTCTTCGGGTTTCGGGTTTTGTGCCCAGTGCTAGTAGACATGTCTATATTTTGTTCAGCCAAAGACTTTAATCATAGATCCAAATATGTATTTACTAAAATTTAGTTGTCTAAACTTTAGCTAGTGGCCAAGTAGAGAATCCAAACGTCACCTTAATCTTTACTTCTAGTAATTATCTAAATTCTGACGTCAGAATGTATGGAAGTCCACATTAAGAATTAAGACATTAAGCATTATACTCATACCCGTTGAGCCACAGGCTGTTTCGCTTAAACACTGCACGAAACGGAAAATACAGATTTGAATACAATGATATATGAAACCTTGCAAATTTATTTAATGAAGTCATCTACAATTTCTCACTCGAATCAAAATTACATGTTGCCCATGGTGCAACTGTATCTCTTCCAATGCACACAGAAACATTTTATTTACAAAAGAATTTTTTTTAGAAACCTAGATGCATGTAACAAAAAACTACTACGACTTTTGTGACCAATTAAAATAAATTTGGAGTATTTGCATTCTTTGTAACACAGAACTACGAATTTTAGGGATGGCTCGTCCTTCAGTGACAGATTTCATTTTCTCTAAATGTGAGGCTGATAAGTGGGACCAGAATCAAAAGCTGTAGTTTTGTTGTAGAAAAAGGCCAAATTTGCTCATGGACATCCTTCAATGTTGGCATTTGCTCTAGGATACTATTCAATCTCATATTTGCTAGAAGATACTATTAAATTATGACAATTGGCTAATAGACACTTTAACCATTAGAATATTAATTATCTTATATGAAGGAGACATAGAGAACTGTTGAAATGACCATTTTACCCTTGCAAGGAATTTTAACATATTGGATAACAGAAATATATTTCTTGACATATAGTTAACCATAACACTGTCACAAATGATACTTAAATATTTTGTAACAACTATCATTTTTTTCATAAAAAGTATTAACATTATTAATAATAGATTTAAAATATAATATTAACTAGTATAGCTTGATTTCAGAAAAAATAACTAGTATAGCTCTTCTGAAATATAATTGATAATACTTATAATTTTTTTAATATTTGTATAAAATAATATATATTTTTTTAAAAAAGTTGTTCTACATGGTCATAGTTAATTACATATTTAATAATATGATTTTATTGTGAGATGTGTTCAAATTAAATACAAGGGCGAAATGATCATTTAGAAAGTTATCTTTTTTTTATACAAGATAATCAATATTCTAATGACTTAAGTGTCAATTAGCCAATTGTCACTATTCAATAGTGTTTTCTAGCAAATATGAGATTAAGTAGTGTTCTAGAGCAAATGCCAACATTGAAGAACATCCATGAGCAAAATTTACCTAGAAAGAAAAGAAAATGTTATCCTAACTCCTGCAACATTGACCGACATTTTCCATACCAGCAATGACGAGAAGACAAATCGAGACGATGCTGCCATGCGGCTACAGTTTTTTACTGACATCTTATATTTACTAATCAAAGGTCTTTTTGAGCAGTCATGTTAATCGGATAAAAATACTAGAAATTCTGATAAGAAGCAAAATATTTAGCCATGGATTGAATGTTCAACTAATAATATTCATTATATCTAAATTAACTTAAATTACCCACCATTACTATTATGACAAAATTAACCCAAGTTGCATGTCCCTAATATTATTTTTAAATCACTCACCTGCTGTGCCATTATAAACTTATAAAAATAATACATGCATATTCTTATATTTATTAATAAAAGAAACTTGATATAGCTAACATGGTGATGACCATGGTGTACGCATGTGTCCCATACAATACCAATTTTCCGGCTGACATAGTGCGCCTCTAATGTCGAGCAGCAGGACTCAAAATTTTGTTCCGTCAATAATGTGTACCCAACAAAAACAGGTGACACACATCAAGATTTTTAACTGCACTACTCAAGTTTGCATCTTGACGTTTCCTTTTTATTTTCACTGCTCAAAGCATTTAGCGAGTTGCTGAATCAAAGAAAAAAAAAACAAATCTCATATGTAAAACAATGTTGTGTATTTGTGCACGCTTATGTAGCGTAGGTGAAAAAAGGCTTCTAAATTCTTTGAGTCTTCTCTTTGAGCCTATAACATGTCAGTTATTTTAGAGAAAAAAATTATATCTATTGGAGTTCCAGTATACAACTATTTAATATTTTCAGGACCGATGAAGAAAGAAAAGCTAACACCAGAGTATATATATTACATATCTTTTTATCTCTCTACTTCATTACTTTGAAACACAAATTCACATATACTTTTAGCACTACTTTAACATACGCTATCTGAAAGTTAGATTTAATATGGAAGATTTATGTCAAAATGAAAATACTTGAATATGTCTCAAAGACTTAGACTCATGTCTCCAATTTTGCATCTACATTTATCTAAATCGACTGAAATCAATATATTCCATATACATAAATGAGATTGTTTTAGGTGTATCCTAACTTAACATCACAGGATCTCATCCATATGTCTCAGCAAATGAGAATCAAAATTGAAATTGGAAATCAGGTCATGTATTTCTTAACTGGCTTGCATTTGACGAAAGAAAATCTGAAGAATATATATGGCCTTTTTCCTACTCCCAGGAGTAGCTACTCCCATGTGTATATCTCACAATCTAGAGAGTATCATTACATATTTGAGGTTTGTAAATTAAGTATGTAGTCATACTAGAGGGTATATGGACATACTCACTTTTTTTTATTGGGATACATGAAGTATGAA
The DNA here is from genome assembly GCA_030378355.1 of Eleusine indica. Taxonomy (NCBI): domain Eukaryota; kingdom Viridiplantae; phylum Streptophyta; class Magnoliopsida; order Poales; family Poaceae; genus Eleusine; species Eleusine indica. The sequence continues at coordinate 38,320,158 of CM059500.1, forward strand.
GACATACTCACTTTTATATAGTAGTAAATACGATATATGTTCATATGCTTATAACTTAAAGACCCTTTCAAAAATTTTATGGTTATCACTCTCAAAATTTTTATTTTAAGTATATATATATATACTCAAAATGATAAATGGATATGAACACATACCCAAGGTGGATTTTTCAACATGAGAGTAACTACACTTGGAAGTAGAATGGATTTTTCATATATATATATATATATATATATATATATATATATATATATATATATATCAACTCCTATTTAGCAACACCGGTGTTAAATAACTATTTAACACCGTGGTGGAGCACCGCCTGTCTCCGACGACCGATCCCAAGCACCACGCATAACCCACTATCCCTCCCACAACCGTACTTGTATTTCCCTTACCGTAAAACGAGAAAACATTGCCGTGATCATAACAACGTTGTGCCGCAACCATAATATTTTCCTCTTTTTTCAAATAATATTTTTTCGAACCCGAGCCTAGAAAAATAGGGACCCCAACCGTAAAAATAAAATCATGACAACAAAATAATCCCGCTGTGACCATAAATGTTATTTCATTTTAAACCACTGCAATAGTGAGTATAATAAATTTAATATGGTTGCAATCTCAAACCATAAATATAGTATGGTTTCTAATTTTCATTTAGACCTTCCACACGAACATGCTGAGCGCTAGCGTTTCCTAATTTCCTGGCAGTTACTCCATAGTGCACTTCTGGTCCGTAATATTTCCTTTGATGAATTATTTATTACTCTTTCGTCCTATACAAATGCTATTGTAAATACTTTTTATGGTTGCACAATTATAAAACTATGATTAAAGGAACCATACTTGTTTATTACAAAAACAATTATGGTGGTGGGAGGGGTTTTATGGTCAGCGTACGAAGACAATTATTGTCATCGGGGATCGTTATGGTCGCGGGAAGGATTTTATGGTCGGCATAAGAAGACCATTATGGTCGCGGGGGACTTTTATGGTCACAAAAAAATTATTTTCAAAAGTTTATGGTCACCGAATTCATCTTATGGTCCTACAAGCCAGGCTTTATGGCCGTGGGAGCCAATTTCAAACTTTTATGATCACGGTAAAAACATATTTATAGTTTTTGGTCATGAAAAAAATACTTACGATCAACACTAGGACAATTGTTGTCAAACAAAAATGCAGAAAGTCTATGGTCACCGAATTCCACTTCTTATGGTCCTACAAGCCAGGCTTTATGGTTGTGGGAGCCATTTTCAAACTTTTTTATGGTTGTGGAATTATAAAACTATGATTCAAAGAACCGTACTGGCTTATTACAAAAACAATTATGGTCACGGGATGGATTTTATGGTTGGCTTACAAAGATAATTATGGTCGCGGGGAGAACTTTACGGTCGTGGCTATTAGGTCGCCGGAGCTCCGGCTGGTGCAGGTCGTCACGCTAAATACTATTTAACACGCTGCACGTTAAATAGTAGATCTATATATATATATATATATATATATATATATATATATATATATATATATATATATATATATATATATATATATATATATATATATATGCTAATTCACACACTGGGTGTGATTTAGTATTCCACTCCCTAGCCACTTTGGTTCAGCCGGGTGAAACTAAAATTGCATTTCGACTCAATCCAGCCATAGTAACCAACCGCGTGTGTCATGTGCCATTTAATTCTTCAAATAATGACAACACCATAATCACAGCTATTTATTTTGGGAAGTTATTTCCTTTGATCACGTTGCTATATTGCCCATTTATTCTTCTATATATATTTGCTCTCTCTCCTCTCATTCATACGTATTTGATGTTGTTCTGGCGATGTGCCCAGGATGCAAGAGGAGGTCACGTCAACGACAACCTGATACAGAATTCTACCATCATAATTTTGCTTTCATTTGCCCAATATCTTTTTGATGGTTTTGTGGATTTTTTTTATATAGCAGCGTGGAGGACGCAAGCACCAACGCAATCAGCAGCTTACCCACGTTGAAGATGCCACAATGTCCTGCTCATACGTATTGCCTTCCTTTGCCATTGTTTTATTTGTGGATTGAGTGGATTCCAATCTGAATCAATTTCATCTCAACCATTTTTTTGTTCTGATCGATTTTTCCTGCAGGTGAGTTAGAGACACATTATTGAAGTAATAGGCGACGAGGAGGAAGTAGCCGAAACTGATCCGCGCAAGAGCTGGAGCGGGACTGCTTGAGTGGCTGGCAATGATCGTTTTTGCCAACAGCAACAACCATTTTCATTTATAAGATCACTTTTCACATAATCAGAATATTTTTATATGTAACGGCCAGAAACTAGTTTCTGGTCAAAGGACAAAAAAGATTATTAGTTTCTAATTGGTACCCACAAGAAATTAGCAAATGCATGGCATGGTTCATTGGGCGTGTTGGGTGTGTGCCCATATGATCGAAATTCTTACCAAATAGTAAAATATACTTCTGTTTACGATCATATAAGATTTTTTTTTTGCAATTTCCAAACTTTATATGGAGAACAAGATTCTTGAGTTAAAACTTTAAATCGCATAGAGGTCTTTGCGATTCCAAAATGTGTGAATTTTTGCTATTCCAAAATGTGTGAATTTCATGATCAATTATCATTTATTATGATTCACCAGCTTAAGTCATATAGTTAACTTGGATTTCGCATTGACACACATCATTTTTTGTGACTACAAAGCTCAGCAATACCAGTATTTTTGGTCTAGCGACACTCCACTTGATTGAGGATAACAAAATTTACTATTATAATTATCAAAGCAATTATTTTTCCAGAAACAAATAAAAAAGAAACACCTCTAATAGTAAAATTTCGTGCACTCAAGGTTAAATGATATGTTAGGGCCATTTTCTGTTTGACTCTAGAAAAAAAATAAATTATTTCTCTAGAACTAGAATGCATGCATCTGGCTGCTCTCCATTTGATTGGGATCAATCGCTTTTAAAAATAATAAACAATATGACCCCAATCATAAATAATCATTCACTTGAGAGTAACCCCCCCCCCCCCCCCCCACCAAAAAGCACCAATTGTCATCGCAAAACACATTTGGGTGGTGTTAGATTGTAGATAACAAATAACTTTTTACGTTCACCCATGTTACTATATATGCTTCTGCATAATCAAACAAAATATGGAATTCGATCATGTTATTGTGGGTCAATTTAGTTATAAGATCAAAATGACCTGTTGGGTTGCATGGTATTTGAGTACAAATTGTTATTATTTGTAACCATAAAATCATCTTTTAGATAACCTTTTGTAATCACTCAATTATTTCTGGTCGTAATGGATTAAGGTCACAAAACATGTTCAACTTTGCAACCCAACAGTCTTACTTCACGGATTGTTTTTCATTTTGTTATAGGGCTTACGAACATCCATTACATTCTAATTCTAAACTATAAGTTTTTGTGCTGCTGTGAGCTCTTTACAATTTGACTAGTTACTAGACACGAAGAAGGATCAATAATCCTCCCATATTTGTACCGGCATGCATGCATGTGTAATTCAACTGAATGGGCTGAAGCGTATGTTAGGTAATTAAGCATGAATTAATTAAGGATAATTGCTAATTTGCAGCTTGTGTTCCACAGGCACGCTGCTCCTATTGACTCTGCGTTTCAGGAAGCATAAAAGTTCCTTTGGTGAAGTAGTTCCTTTTTTCTCAAAGTGAAACAGCAAATAGGTGGCGTGCTTGTCATCATAAAACTTATTTGTGTCTCCACACATGCAAACCTATTTTTTGAAATTACTCCTACCCATCCACACATGCAAACCTATTTTTATGTAGTTTTCAGGTTGCATGGGTAGAAATATAGGAAAATACATGCCTAATTATTCGTGTCTACATGAGTAGCTAAAACTGAAGTCTTTGCGTTTGTAAATGGCAGTACTTGTGACTAGAGTACTTTCTCAGCAAATAGTATAGCAATATCTACTACCGGCAAGTTTGATGCTAAATTACAAATAGTATAAGATTTTGCATGCATAATCCACATTACTTATTGTCAGAAAAATAATTTATATGCTCATGATTCGTCATCAAATTTGTAATTTTTTAACAATAAAAGTGCAGGGACAGATGTATAAATCTCTTATTGTTTTTACACTATATAAAATCCCGTGTAGCATGCAAACATCAGAGAAGCCACTTTTTTTGCATTGGTTCAGCACGGCTACGACTGCCACGTTTGGTTGTACCATTTTTTGGGATGCGTTATGGCCTTACATGGAATTAAATAATGCAATTAGTTGCTTGTATTTATGGCTACAATTAATCACTTTCCTTATGACGGGATGAGCTACATGCATCCAACCACAAAGCCAAATATACACAGTGACGTCCCTCATGAGAATAATATAGACACCTATTCTAAAATCACTTTCCTAATGATGAGATGAGCTACGTGCATGCAACCACAAAGCCAAATATACATAGTGACGTCCCTCATGAGAATAATATAGACACCTATCCAAAAATCGTGAAAGCCAAAGAGTGATGAGTATTTATGATTATGTAAGAATTCATTCGCAATTAGGGTATCTTATTGAACAACCATATTCTTGCATTCACTTTTTAAATTATTTAGAGATGCAAAATTGAAAAAGTATAAATATATAGTTGATGCAATCGTAAAAGGTACCTAAATTTTTTAATACTTAGTTTCAATTCAGAGTAAATGGAATAGCAAATACTATATTTTTACTAACGAATGATATACAAAGTCACAAAAATCAGTGTTGTATCATGCAGCAACGGGATAACCAAATATTGAATTAAACAGAACATTATCACCAGTAGTTAACACCTATAATCAATCATTTTTTTCTAAAATTAATACATGCATAGTTGGGCGGTTGCGTGAATGAATAAATGGTTTCCAAATCTGCAGCTTGAGTTCTGCACACAAGCACGCCAATCGGCTCCAAATTTTTCAGAAGCTAGAAACATAAAAGTTTTATGGTGCAGGAGCAAAAAGTTATGTGTGCTATGTATCACCTTAAATACTGGTATAAGGTTTTCTGATGAAACAACATTTTATGATCACATCACTAGTTTTTTATGGTTGTATGATATTTTGTGCTGACGAGTTTTGGAATTAATAGTAGTGCACCAACTAAAATAGTTAAATTAGCAAAGTAATTAATAGTGTTGATTAAGAGGTGCCGATGCATGCAATTAGTAATAAAGGCAATCAAGAGGTGGCCGTATGAGCAAATGCATGCATGCATGCGTGAGTGCTTCTGGGTGGTTTGATTAGTCCGGATAGGGTGGCTGGGGTGTGACTTAATATAACATACCCTGGGTGTGATTTAGCGCTGTCATATATATATATATATATATATATATATATATATATATATTATAGTATTGGTAGCCTGTGCAGGTTGTACGGAGTGATGAACTAGTGTAATTTTGCGGTTGTGCATGGAAAAGAGGAAAGCAAACCAAGTCTTGACCGAGATAAAAACATGTATACCACCATGGGAGTAAATAGATATACCTAGCGGAACAAATATGTAAGCTTTTATTCTGTTAAAAAGAGTACATTTTAGAAACCTAGCGGAACATATATAAAGCATGCACTCGCTATAGATTTCTCTTTATTTAGGGTGCGTTTGGCACTGCTTATTGGAAGTACTTATGCTTAATAAGTAGTTTGCACAACCAAACAACAAAATAGAGAAGTGCTTATGAGGTATAAGCACTTTTTTATTTTATACTACTCATAAGCACTTTGGGCAAATCAGCAAAAGGTAGCTTATAGTGCTTATGGTGGTCCTTTCTCTCAGCATAAGCAATTTTACAAAAATATGATAAACAGTTTTACCAAACGGGTTGACTGCTTATACACTATAAACACTGTAAGCAATTTTGAGAGAATAAGCACTATAAACACTATAAGCATTTTGAGCATAAGCAGTGTCAAACGCACCCTTAGTCATGACACTTAATCTTACTTCCGTTTTACTTAAAACCATATACGGACGAAGAATACAAATTTGGCCACATATCTGAATTACGAAGATATATATGAAACCTAACAAATTTAGTTAATGAAGTCATCTACAATTTCTCACTCAAATCGAGATTACATGTTGCCCATGGTGTAACTATATTTCTTGAAATGCACATAGAAACATTTTATTTATAAAAGAGTACATTTTAGAAACCTAGATGTAAGTAACGGAAAACTACTACTACTTTTGGGATGCAGAATTACTGCTTTTAGGGATGTCCCCACCCTTCATGACACATTTCGTTTTTTTCTAAATGTGTGGCTGACAAGTGGTACCAGATCCAAAAGTTATCTGCAAGTTAGATTTATGTTAAAGTAGAAATAGTTGGATATGTCTCAAAGACTTAGACTCATGTCTCCTAATTTTGCATCTACATGTATCTAAATCGTCTGAAATCAATATATTCCATATACATAAATGAGATTGTTTTAGGTGTATCCTAACTTAACATCTCAGGATCTCATCCATATGTTTCTGCAAATGAGTATCAAAATTGAAATTGGAAATGAGGTCATGTATTTGTTAACTGGCTTGCATTTGAAAAAAGAAAATCTCAAGAAACATACATATTTTTTAGTTTGTTATTATAGTATTGGTAGCCCGTGCAGGTTGTACGGGTTGATGGAAAAGAGGAAAGCAAACTAAGTCTTGGCCGGGACAAAAAAAAAATGTACACCCAAAGGAGTAGATAGATATACCTAGCGGAACAAATATGTAAGCTTTCATTCTGTTGAAAATAGAGCTGTAAAGACATGTCACGAAATGGACAAACATGTGAAGGAAGGAGAAAAGGGGAACATTGAAAGAGGAAGCGTACAGAAGGTATGAAAACCATTGAAAGAAACTGCCACAGGCATCGTAGCGTCGGTGAAAACTGATCACAGTCACGCGACTCACGCGATATGTAACAGCGGGCGTATTCAAGGCCAGCTGTACAGATTGGAACTCAACAGCAGTCCTGGCTGCCACCACTGCCGGAGCTCGTGTGCCTCGAAGTAAGAGTGGGAGGTCGAGTTCTTCCACAGCCTTGCCGACGGCAGAAGGTGGAGCCGCTCCTTCTTGTTGCCGAAACCGGACATGGCGCTCAAGTGTAGGAGGTCGCGGTAGGCCAGTGTCGCAGCCGACCTTGCTGCGTCAGGGAGCCGTTTCTGCAGCTGCTGCCGCTGCTCGAAGTAGTCGATGAAGCCTTTGCAGATGATGTCCCGGTTGTGAACATAGAGCTCCGGCACCCAAGGCGAAAGCTTCTGGAACAAATTCTCCATGTGCTTCATTTGGGGCTTAAGAAGTGTCTTCCCCAGTGCGTCCTTCACGCGATAGCTGGTGCCGTACAGGCCCCACTTTGTCTCCCCGTCCAGGCACATCATGTCGGCTGCCGGCGCCAGAGACACGTGCGGCGGGTTGAAGAGGAACGCCGGCAGGTCGCATCCCTTTTCGCTCATCATGTATCGCCCCACGTCCAGTGCTAGCGACGCGCCGAGCGAGTGCCCGGCGAGCCAGATAACGTTACCAGTGCCCTTAGAAATGGGGTCCTGCAGGAAGAGTTCTCGGACCCGTTTGCGTGAATCCCTGAAGCGGCTGCCGCAGTGCTGCTTGTTGAGCACGATTCTGATGTTCTGGTGCATATCGCCGAAGAATGTTGGATCCCCTGGCATAGTGCCTCGGAATGCGACGATGTAACTTGGAGCCGATGGGTGTCGACGAAGCTCGCCGTGCGGGCACACGTACTTAAAAATGGCTCCGTGGATGAACCACTTTCTGGAGCCAAACTTCTTGGATCGAGACTCAAGCACTTCGATCTGGCAGAAGTGGAAACTCTCCCACCAGGCCGGCGCGAGCGCCTCGTGTCCCTCCCTACCCTTCGTTTGGTCACTCTCCAGAACGTAAGTCCCCTTAACAAGACAGGCAGTGATGCACCGGCGGTGCTCCTTGTTGTCCCTGGAATCACAAAACCCATACTATACCTTTCAGAAAACGGGGATGCATATGGAAGTTCTAGTAAATCTGGCCTATGGTTGTCATGATATATACACATTATAATTTAGAGAAAATGTAGTTGCTACACAGTAGAGCGCATAAAAGCAGCATGGTGTGTGTGTGTGCATACCAGTCTATCTCAATCATCTCTGTCGGAGAAGAGGCACCACCAACTTTAACCATCATATGCTTCGGGCCTGAGATGGCGAAATCCTCGTCTGAACACATGACTCAGCTCGATGCAGCTGATCGCTAATACCTTTTTTTTTCAAGGCACGGAGTAGTGCTGGCGATCTCTAATACCTTGCTAGGTTGATTTGTGATTTGTTAGGCCGTGAAAGAGGTAGTTCTCTAGGACGCATATTTATATACAGGGCCTGTCGCCTGTGCATGCATATTTGCAAACTAGCAAGTAGTATATCTTTTTAACTCAAGTTGGAATGAATTGTATTGGTGTCGCTTGTACAAGTGTGAGTTTCACAGATTAGAGTGCCGGTGAAAATAATTAAGTCAACTACCTATAGGGAGCTTAGGCTTCTAACCAACTTGAGGTGCTTCTGAGCTCCGTGCATGTGCCGAACAGAGACTTCGTCAAACGCACAGATTGGACTCTTTCCTTATATACTCATATGTTGGCGGTCTAAACCCGGGCTCGTGAAATACACAAATGCTCAAGTGAAACCTGGTGTTTTTTTGGATACCATCAGTGAAGCCGCTTGAAAAGTTGAGATCCTACTCAGTGCGCTGCGCATGGTGTCTCGCTGCAACACAATAGGGTTAAATCATTAATTCATTGTGTTGGCTCGTGTCTTTCCAGGTAGCTTGTCCTAATGACAAAATCCCTGTTATAAAGGATAACTAGCGCCTGACCAGATCCCGCCTCCATCTTCTTGAAGCTTCTTTCAATTTCCATCTAATAAATTTATGTTATGCAAATGTTTACCATTTCTCCCTTTAATTGTAAGAAAAATGCTAGTCAAAGTTCTTCCTCAATTCTCTCATCTAAACGGATTTATGTTATGAAAATATTTAGCCCATTCTTTCATTACTTAATCCATAATACATAATGACTTTAACCATATTTTTTTATAAATACATACCACTCTTTTAGAAAAGTAGTAGTCAAAGTGATACAAAGAAACTGAAGTAAGCACACAAGGCAGACAAGAAAATATAAATGCATCACGTGGTCCTTAGTAGAAATACCTCTATATGGAGTTACCTTTTTAACAGAATGTTATTTATAAACTCAATATGTCAGATCCACTAGTCAGCTTGACTGCCAGTTGAGCAGCTACTCTACTCACAACTTTGATTTAATTAGTAAGCATTAATCGTCTTCGGTGTCTATACTTCACGTACATAAATAACTCATATTAAAGTACTTGAATCGTGGAATTTATCAATTAATTCACAGGATAAGGTGTCATGTGGTACAACTTGATGCATACAGACTTTATCATTTACCGTACCAGGAATGGTCCTTTGAAAAGAACTCCTTTAGCTTGTTTGCTCATTTTGCATAATTGGTTCCTCTCGCCCTCAATTCATGGTCAAAGAGCTTTGGGTTGGGTCATCATGCAGCTTATTAGTAGTAAGTCCACTGAGTCCTTCCTTGTAGACATTGCAAGTCTGTGAAGAGTTTGAAGACTCCGTCAAATGCACTGTTAGATACCCTGCACATATAACACTACTCATGCGCACAAGGAGAAGTACTATATTGCTCTCGTACTACGATGACTTGTTCAAGGCATTGGTAATTAAGGGGTTTATTGGCATACATGGACGTACACAAAAAACAGTCCTTTGTCTTAAACTTGCCGTGTTCAACCGTCTGGTGTGCCCGAGCGTTCCTTGTATACGCGCTAAAACGCCAGACTGATCTATATCCACCATTATTTGGTAGCGAGACTGATCTAGATCCACCATTTATTTGGTAGCCAGAGAAATCTATGTTGGCAATAATTGAAAACTCCATCCTGAATGCATCAGGCACAGGCAACTCCTTCATCATAGGCGGTGCGAGCAATGATCTGGGAGTCCGAAACCAAAGAGGCCCTCATGCTAATCTGTCAGGCACTCTGGTATCCGCGGGAGCGGCAAGAGAATCGCAGGGATCACATACCGCGAGCTCGAGGTCGATCCACGTCGCGTCGTGTAACGGTAATGGTCGATGAAGGTGGGGCCGCACTCGACCCGACACGCCGGAGGGCCGCCAGGACGGATTGGGGCGGCTGCGCGGCGTGGAACCCATCGTCTGCTACGAATCCAATGAGGGAAGGCGGACAGCGTGCGAGGAATCGGCAGTGGAAGGTGCAGTCGTTGTTCGTTAGTGACGATGTTGCGAAAGGAGGGCAGGCGGAGCAAGATCTCCACGCGGAGCTCGTCCCTGAGATTAGGGAGCGCCGCCGCCGCCGCTGGCGAGAGGAGAAGAAAAGGGGATCGAAGGACTTGCGGGCGCAGAAATACTAATTTAGTCCCATACCGAGTTGTTTTAGAACGTTAATCCTAGTTCAAAGGAGGCGGGCGGTTTCCTCATTCGCCGGGTCTGGTGGCGCAGACCTGTAACCCCATGCATCGGGGGGCATGACGGGAGTTAGCATGTTCCGGTAGCTTGATGCGTTTACGCGTCGCCTAGCATCCCGCGCGAGATGCCCGGTAAACAAACACCCTTAAGCATTTTTTTCATACCTTTTTATTATCCTTAATGTTTCAGAGCATTGGTAAGAGGAAACTCGCCCCGATGGTGTCAAACTGCAAGGATGTGCATGCGCATGTGCAACAACAGTGAGGACGTCACTCGTCAGTGCTTTCTTTTTTCTTAGCTACGTTAGTGCAGCCGAACAAACAAAGGTAAGCAGCGGCCAATAGCAACGCCACCTGCGCCATGCCCGATCGCTGTTGCGCAAGCCGAAGGGTGAAGACCGACAGGGCAGCCGCCAGCATCCTGCGCACTCGTCCCGCCGACGAGGTGGCGTATATCCACTGCTGTGCGCGTGCCTTGCGATGGGGCAGACCATCATCACACCGACGAGACTTGACCCGAGCCTGCCGACGTACTAGCTAGACATCCTTTGCAGCTGTGGCGAGGTATGCATGGACGTCCGAAGCTATGTCAGCTGCAAGACAAGGTCGTCGTCCGCTGCACGTCGAGGATCGCTCAGCGCCAGATGATATGTTTCTCAGTCATGTGGTGCCATCTGTGCTTCCGCCGCACCCGTTGCAGTGGTGTATTAACGATCATGGCCGACATGTGCCTGATTGTTTTTACACCTTCATCGATCGTTCTGACCTCTGCACCCGGCGTCCTAGAACACTGTAACATCCAAAATTTCAATTTTGAAGTGTTAATAAAATTTCACAAAATTTTAAAACTTTTTATAATTGATTAAAATTTTACTTCAATTAATTAAGGAGTTATCATTTTTTAGACAAAATATATATTTTCTAAATTAAAAAATTTAAAATAGGTTATTATTATTTTTACTTGTTGCATTCATGCTAGAATAATACTCCTCTGTTTTTATTTTGCTGTCCTCGACCAGTTTACGGATGAACTAGCCGACGACAATATTTTACAACCGGAGGAGTATGCATTAGGGTTTTTATCGTGTGCAAAGTGTTTTTAAAATTTGAGTTGTTTTCGATTTAGAAAGCAATAGAAATAGAAATTAGAAATTAATTAAAAAAGGAAGAAAAGCTCACGTTGCACTTTGGGGCAATTCTCCTACACGCAGCCCATTAAGCGTTCTCGGCCCAACTAGGCCGCAACCGCTGACAGGCGGGCCCCGTGATCGTCTTCCTCCCCGTGCCGTTACTCCTTGAGCACCCTTGCCAGGGAAATCGACGCCGATGCTCCGCATCCCCGCATCCCCGCCTCCCGAACCGAAGCACGGAGCACGTAAACAATCGCCTCGCCTCCTCTCCCCACTCCCCAGCCGTTATGGGCTGTTAAGGCACGCTAATTTGCGCTAATGCGCATCAATGGCTGTGGTGGCCATTGATGGCCGGCGAGATCGCGCCCGCTCGCCTGTCCCTCCCCCTCCACCCTATAAAGTGGCCCTGAGACACCCCCGCCTCCTCCCGCCATATGCGCTTGAACCTCGGACCCCCCTACTCCTGCAGAATCATCGCCGTTGAGTCCTTCTTCCCCCGGCTCCGGCAAGCAGCGTCGCTGACCGCCTCCGAGCCCTCCCCGGCCCGCGCGACTGCACAGTGAGGACCCCCGGCTCCCCCTCTATATTTTCCACCCCTCGGAACCCAGTCCCGGCCACCGGAGCGCCGTCCTAGTGAGCTCCGGTGAGCCTCCCATGGCGCTGCCACCTCTGACATCGCCGGACAAGCTGTGAAAATACGGTGTGAGTTAATACGCTTTGGGAAAATACTTATCCTTCATGACCTGTGCACACAAGCTCTCAAAACACTCCATGAGCTGCCATGCCTGGTGCGCAAGAAAAGCCAGATTGAAGAGGCACAGATTGTGAAACCCAAAGACACCTTCACCTTTCGGTATGATTAGCTTCTCCAATGCTATCCAATGTGTTTTCTGCTTTCCTCTCTTAGTACCTGTGAAAGACGATGTCGCAAAGGCATTATTATGACATCTCTGCCTTACAAATAAGGATGTAGTTAAAGGATCGATCATCGGGTGACATTTTAACGAAGCAAGAGTCCAAAAGTATACATATATGAGCAGAATGCAAGTTTAATTATCATATACTATAACTTAGGTTCAGATTTGAGTATGTAAACAAGTTTAAAATTCGGTAACATAAATAGCAGAAGCGATACATCTCATGTTACAATTCTATCATGAAGCACATCAAGCCCGTAGACGTGCCTCATTATAAAGAAGAACACCTGTACAAAATAATATAGAACAAAACCCTGAACAACTAATACTTAGCAAACCTTACCCAACAATTTGGTATGCTAAGAGCATCTTTAAAAGAGTCTCATAAACTCTCCCTAAATCAAATTAATGAGATTTAATCTAAAAAACCATCTTTAATAGCTCCTCTAAACAACTCATAGATTTATTCTCTCCCTAATTTTTTCTCATTTGTAGCTAGAAACAAAGCAAAATTGGGGGCCTCAATCATTGTATTTATAAGGGAATTAATATTGTTGTGGTCCCATATGCTAACATGGCCCAATCAAAAGTTTCCATGATCTACTATTAGGAAGAACTGTTGGAGAAGACAAAAAAACTTCTTCCTAATAATTTTTGGGCTACTACTAAAAACATTCTTTTGGGATTAATTTTTTGGGGACCTTTTGGAGATGCTCTAAGGCCGACTTCTAATAGGCACGGGGGCTGACCAAAGGTTGATAGAATAACTACAAAAATAACACTATTAATTAATCCTTATTTTCATGTTTTAGCTAAGTTAATAGGGTTTCTTTCATTGAATAAATATTGCGCACCTATACTACAACAAACAAGGTTGCAAATAGAATTTAATTACATATAGACAACAAGTATAATCATCATCATAATTCATGTTGCTACTATGGTATGACAGCTATCTCACAAGTGGTAATCAATAACCATGAGGGACAACGCCTTGAATTTACATCCTACAGGAGACACCTAAGCACACGACATACGCACACTCATGAGGAGTCATGTTTGGCCACCTTTCACAAGACATCATAAAGCCAGGCCGAGACCGCCTCTTTGGAGTTTATGTCACCCCATGCGATGCCCACGCCGGAGCCATCCATGGGTGGCCCGCGCACTCTCTCTTACAACACATACCCAAATTCCACCGTAAGCATCTTCATCACAAAAAGAGAGGTTGGGTTACCGTCCAACTCCAACACTACGGTAATTAAGTTACGTCGGTTTTCTAGTTCCCATATAAAGGTATGTACTTTGTTCTATTCAAACTTAGTCACAGGTCCATACGAAACGGTCCTTAATCGACACAAACGGGGCTATGGCGAACAAAGGGCCAACCTTGTCACCTCAACCTACACATGCACTTCCCTGTTTGGTCTCATGTTAATTAATCATTATGTGAGAGCTTAACAAGTAATAATGCCCAAACCATCCTATATCAAGTAGTCTCCATACCACTCGAATTTACTACCGTGACTCGATGTTAAGCATAACAAAATCTAACGAGTGGCTATAAAAGTGAAACCTTACCCATATGATTTATTTTTCCTACATGCAACTAGGGTTTCAATCATATCCTACACTTGATGCACAATACATAACGTGCATACATATGAAACAAAATAAAACTTTTAAAACATAGGAGTGCACCGGGACTTGCCTTGGGTTCAAGCAATGTTAGAATACTTAAAATCATAGTCAGTTCCATTAGTTAACTTTGGGGCACCGATCTTCTCATTCACCTTCTCGGTGTTGTTTCTTATAAACAAAATGCAATGCATAGCAAGGATTAAAGAGGAGATTGATGGAACTTCTTAACCATTGGACGCACTGACATGATGCATATGAGGAAATGTTCATCATATAGATGATGAGTGAGTTAATTTACTTTCGCATATTTCTTTCATTGATCCTATTTTGTTAACAAGTTAATTATTTTAGCCTATGTGCAAACTTAATTCATTTAACATGGTTCTGGAAGACCTATAAAATTATGAGAAGATAATAGAAGCAATACAATATACTAAGTGAATTTTAGACAAGGTTGCAGCCCTAAAACATGCATAACTAATTAATTAACATCCCTAACAGCATAGCTGCAAGAAAACCCATTACTATATAAAAGAATACTTGGGAATTGAATAATTTATAAACCCATTAATTCCCTCTAGAACCTTATTAAACAATTTATAAAAACAATTCTCTTTAATTGTTGAGTTAAGCACTAAACTATTTATTTATGCTTGAATCCTTTTCATACAAACTGTGCTAGTAGTGTTTCTCTGTAATTTAGGATTTAATTTTGCATTATTTGACCACTCTTGCCTCTCACAAGTTGGTTTATTGTTTAAAATATTGGACCATTGCTTTTGCAAAATCCTTTTAAGCAATTAGAGAGTTAACAAAGAAAATACTAATAAGTATAAGTAACTCAAATCTTAAGTATAATAGTAAAAATTCATTATCGTAAGCATCATGTCGCTCCACTCATTCCATTAATGAAGTTCCATGATTTTGGTAATAACTATTTTTTGTGTTGCATTGCATTTTCATCAATCAGGAGATGAGTTCGGGAACATGTGGACAAGGAGATTGTCGCAGCAGAGATAGCTGAGGAAATTGACTATTACATTGAGTATGCTAACATTGGTGAAACTCAAGGCAAGCCTTGATGCATTCCACCAAGTTTTTCTTTTTTTATATTTATCACTAGTGTGATGTAGGGATGATTGTATACTAGGTTGGTAGGCGTTGGTTGGAAACCTAGTTGATAGTATGTACTCCATTTCCCCGATGATGTCCATAGGTCATTAATGGCTTTGCTTAATTAGAGATGAGTCATAGTGTGGTATGGATACCACTCGTAGTTCGAGTCTTATATTTCACCTGGGAATTTATATGACAAAACTGCATAAGTCAATTAAATGGAGACTTAATGGGCAATTAGGAGAAAGGGAAGAAAGAGTCTTCAAGGAGGTAGCCTTCTCTGTGTGGCTCAAAGACCCCGTCGTTGTTGGCCCATGTGGTTCAAGTTTGAACGTATTGATGGATGGTATTGTTGTGGCCCCAGTAAACTGACCTAGCGATAGTTACTGTAATGTTGGACAATATCCTGCCCCCTTTTCTTGGGTGGAATTTGGGCCAAGAGATGGAAGAAATCCACTCACAAATGACATCCGGGACAACGTCGCGTTGGGAGGCCCTTCTAGAAGGAGGTAGGCTGGATCGGCGTTACGGTGCTAATACCGAAACTTTGTCTCATGCGGCTTCTAGGAAGCACGTATGTGTCGTGCAATCAGGTCACTCCTATATGATGTTAATCGATTCGAATCGCTGCCTCTCATAGTAATGAGTACCACTTCTTTCCTACGTCGGAACATAGTAACTAGAGTAAACCAATGATTACTAGGTTCAGTACATGCTGATTGGAATTATAATTGCCTTGCAACCATGCTTATTATAGTCATAGTGTAAACTAAATTTATTATTTCATGTGGCAACCTAACTTGATGCCAAAATTTGAAAGTAAGGACTTAACGATAGATTGGCTTTTTGGCAAGTCAAATCTCTGGTCAGTTTTGCATGTCTAGGAGTCGGCCGTAGTTGATCATTTTGACGGGTCTGTTTTGCTATAGTTTCTCAGGCCATTGCTATTTCACTATGGGAAATCAATAATTTGCCGAGTGCTACGAGCACTCGGCAAAGCCCCGAAAACACTCGGCAAAGGCTTTGCCAAGTGCAACACTCGGCAAACAGCTCTCAGCGAAAAATATGCTGGCAAAAAGCTCTTTGCCAAGTGTTATATATTGGGCACTCGGCAAAGCTTTGCCGAGTGCCGACGCAACACACGATAAAATAAAGTTGCCATTAATGGAGCTAACGGCTAGAAAATATATTTGCCGAGTGTCAAAAGAATGACACTCGGCAAAGACCGAAATCTTTGCCGAGTGTTTTGTGTAGTACACTCGGCAAAGGCCCAACCCTTTGATCAGTGTATTTTTAAATACACTCGACAAAAAATGGTTGCTTTGCCAAATGTATTTCGAAATACACTCGGCAAAAAGTGGTTCCTTTGCCGAGTGTATTTCAAAATACACTCGGCAAAGTGTACCTTCCAGAACTGTTTTTTTAATTTCTTCTGTAATTCATCATAGGCAGTTCATAGTAATATCAATACACATTCCAGGCATTTCAACAACATATAATCCATAATTCACAAAATGAACAACACATGAATCCATAATTCATCATCACAAATACTTCCGTCATACTCAAATCCAAAAACAAACATCACATTTAGTTCAACAACACTTAAATCCACATAAACAAGTTTGTACATCAACACAAATGATAAGCAATGCAAGTTCACTAAGGAGGGGGTGGCGGGAACAAAACGCGAGGGAGCGATGGATCTTGCTCTTCTTGAGGCACTTCATTCGACGCTGCTGATGGAGGAGGATTCTGCACAAAGTAGAACATATTAGGTTGTATAGGTTTCTAAGTTTGTTTCTATGTTTATCTAGGAATCTAAGTTTTTCTAAAAATTCTAGGTTTTTGAAGTAGAGCATATTACATTCCTCTAGGTTTATAGTTTATCTAGATTTCTAAGTTTCTCTAAGTTTGTAAGTTTCTCTAAGTACTTTAAGTTTCTATGTTTCTCTAGGTTTCTAAGTTTATCTAAACTATCTAAGTTTCTAAATTGTCTAAGTTAACCAACTAATTAAAATGAAAGTATAGAATTTTCAAAAGACTCACAGGAGAATAACCCGTCGGTGGAGAAACACAGGGCATCAGTGGCGGAACCCAGGGAGTCGGTTGCGGGAATGGCGGCAGAGTCTGACCCAGCTGCATGGAAAAACTTTGAAGGTAGCTATACAACTGCGAGATCTGCTCTTGACTATGCCTCTGTTGCTCGGCCACTAATTGCTCCATCCGCCTCTATTGCTCAAGCTGCACCCTTTGTGCTTCCAATTCCCTTCTCTCTGCATCCCGTTTCAGCTGCTGTACCGTCACCTCCAGCTCCTCTCGTCTCTTCTTCTCTGCTTGCAGATCGACCTACAAAATTCCATGCAATGTTAAACTAGGGTGTCTTTATCCTATTATTGAGAATGAACGGACGATGAATAAAACAAGAATAACCTAAATGGAGGAACTCGGTCGTGGGAGTACGCCCGGGTCAATGCTAGTGCTCCGCGCCCGAATTTGAGAGAGAGTAGGAGTACTAGCTGTGTCGAGTGTGCTATCACCGAGGTAGTACCGGCTATGCTTCTTGCCTCCTCCCACTCTCATGACAACCTCTCCATCAAGGTTGTGTGCGCTCAGATCGTAGTCTGGCCCGTGGATCTTCTTTGCCATATCTGAGTAAGCAGTGGGGCGGGTGTCGACAAACGGATTGTTGTATGCCTCGGGTGGGTCCTTCGGGTTGTACTGCACGTCAGACGTCGCCTTGCCCTTGTGAGATAAAGCGAAAGCTTGGAACGTGTTGATAGGCTGGCCACAATGAGATGCCGACTACGAATAAAACAATATGATTAGAAATGCTGCATTATTGAGATTTAGCAACAAAAATTGAGCATGAGCATAAAGAATTGAGGGTTCACATATGTATCTTTCCTTATATTCCTCGAGGCTAAGACTGCCCTGATGGTGTGATGCACCTGCCATCATCAGACGCTGCTAATGAGAGCCCAACACTTGGGATAGCTGACGCACCAATACGGAGGAGCCTACACATAATTAAGAATATGACATATAAGAAGATACAATGGAACGTACTTAATCATAATCAATATTATTGGGTTACCTCTTTGTACTGTCACCGACTCAGCCTCATAGTTCTCCCGTCCTCTTTTTTGACCCGTACTCCTTGGATAGAGTTGTAATCAACGATGGCCTAGATGCGCGCATCATAGTGCATGTCCCTCACAAGTTTGTGACATGCATTACGTGCCACATGTTGCGTCCTATCCTCGTGTCCTGGCTCGCATCTGAAGAAATCCTTCATATATACGAGATGTAAGTAACTATTATTTCAGGATTGATTCATGAATATGATGTGTCAAGTAATGCAGTGAGAGGAAGACTTACCCAGAACTCGCCGATCACTCGCTCGGCCAACTTGTCGAATACATTCGCATCTCGAGCCTCAAAATTAGGAATGAGTCTGTAGTGAGCAAACATCCAGACCGACTCCCGTTTTCCCTGAAACTCAATAGTGCCAGGGAAGTGTGCCCTACATAGAAGACCCAGGATGTCGTTGGGTTTACGTTTCTGACAACACTGGATGACTGTAATCCAACCCCTACCAAAGTTATCAAGATAAATTGTTAGTTTCCATTGTCATTTACAAAATATCAAATAAAAATGTATTCATAATATCTGAACTTACTTATCGAACTCTTGGTTGAATCATCTGTCGAAGGTCAAGAGGTATCGGCCGCGTCGGGAGGTTCGAGGGACATCGCAACCAGACAGAAGGCATTGCCTCCTCCTCCACCACCACCACCACCTCCTCCTCCTCCTCCATTTGTCCCGCCTCCTGTCCCACCTCCTGTGCCACCTCCTGCTCCACCTCTGCCTCCTGCTCCACCTCCTCCTCCTCGGAAGAAGAAGAAGAAGCTACAGGAGTTGGTTCCCTCGCTTTTTCTTTCCTCCGACCCCTGCCTCCATGTCTTCCTCGACCCCTGCCTCCATCTCTCCCTTGACCCCAGCCTCCACTACTCCTGGACTCATCGGACCCTTTGCTGTAAAATGCGGACAGCTTCCTCAATATGCCGCCACCCACTATTTTTGTTTAATCACCTATAATTAAAAAGAGCAAACCAATCAGTATATTTCAATAATGATATGCAAAATAAACAAAACCAAATTTAAAAATAGCATAATATTATAAATAGTAAGGTAAGTACGAACATACATGTATTAGAAATAATCATCATCATCAGGATTAGCTGGATCATTTGGTCACCACTATCATTTCCTAAGTGTAATCGCTCAAGTAGTTGTAGGTCATTCACATTAGCAATCGAAGGAGGAATGTCGTCAACATTGTCATTTCCTGAGTGTACACGCTCAAGTAATTCTAACTCCTTTGCATTATGTATCTCATCTCCAGCATCCTCGTCAACAACCCTCGGATTGTCTACTTCCATTTCAAACACTTCGGTTAGGTCTATCTCAAATCTCCCTTCTAGGCCATCTTCTTGAAAGAACTCTACTTAATCCGTGTTTGGGTTATTGATGTAATCATCATTGTTTGGTATTGGTAGTTTACCATGTGGTGATACCTTGTACACAACATCCCAACCTTTGAGGCGTTCATCGGTTTGGCACGGGTACGAGAGATAATAAACTTGTGTGGCTTATTAAGCCACAATATAGACATCGTCTCCTTGATAGACGGATGATTGTTGAATTTCGACCAGCCCAAGATTAGGGGTCTTTCTCACTGCTGTCGGATCAAACCAGTGGCATTTGAAAAGAACAGGGTTAAGAGGTTTCGAACCCTCAAAGGTGAGTTTGAGTATTTCTTCAATTCTTCCATAATACTCAAGCCCATTGACCTGGCGTCATAACTCCCATATTTGTGGTTTTCCGATTAGGACGACTTTGCTCATATCTTGTTGTGTGAAAACGATATCCGTTCACATCATAAGCATTGAATGACCTGACCTTATAGGTACAACCATTGGCAACCTATCTCAGCTCAGCACTCATGGACGCATTGGTTCGAGCCTGCGAGTTACAACAGGATAGTTCATTAACTAAGAGGAGAATGGAAAGTCAAACTAAGTACAAGATAAAATGGATCGTACCTTTTGTTTGAACCAAGAAATGAATCCGGGCATTCCACTTCCCGCTCCCTATCTAAGAAGGGTCTCAGTCTCGTTTGCTGTAGGTTCCCTTCTTTCGTGCCAGAAATGATGCAAAAATTCCCTGTCCATTGAGAAACAACGGGATTGGAGGCAAAAGAGTGACTACTTAAGAAGAGCAAGATTTTTATAAACTTACTGCATGTAGGGTTGAGCTTCAGAAAGATTGGTTAACACAAATAGCATGATGATGCACCACTCTACAGGTTTCAAGGTCTTAGGGGTCGAACCACTTGCACTTCCAAGTTGCCCTTGGAAAAGGCTAAGAGCGGAACCATCTTGGTTCGCATTGCAGTGAGATGGTGGATTATGCATGCTAGGAAGGTTGTCAGAATAGTATTTTGTGGTGAAGTTTGACTCCTCCTCGAGAATGTATGCCTGTGCCATTGAAGCTTCAATCTTGCATTTATTTTTACATTTAGTTCGAAGAACCTTTAGACACCTCTCAATTGAATAGCACCAACGGTACTGCACAGGCCCCCCCATTCGTGCCTCGTACGGGAGGTGCAAAATCATATGTGGCATCAAAGTGAAGAAGCCGGGTGGAAAGATCTTCTCCGTCTTACAGAGGAAATCATGGGCCTGCCTTTCCATATCTGCAATCACTGTCTGAGATAACTACTTAGCACAAAGCTGGCGGAAGAAATAGCTCAACTCTGCCAACACTTGCCATGCATGATCAGGGGCATAGCCTCGAACCATCACCGGTTGAAGCCACTCAAGCCATATGTGGTAGTCATGACTCTTCAACCCGCTGATTCGCATAGTCGACAAGTTCACTCCCTTCCTCAGATTTGTTGCAAACCCATCAGGCAACATTAATGTTTGGAACCATTATAGTACTTCCCTCCTTTGCTTGGCCGTCAGGACGAAATCGGCCTTAGGCTTTTTCCATGTCTTGCCAATTGTAGGAGGCACCATGTTTTCAGCTCTGGTCTATCGCATAACTCTGCTTGATCCAATCTTGCCTTAACATTGTCCCTTGTTTTATCAGGAATGGCCATGGATGTTGTGAAAGATGTCTCGCCAATATTCTTTTCAGTGTGCATTACGTCAATGTTATGTGGAAGAATAATGTCCTCCATATACTCAAGCCTATACAAGCCCGAGATATGAGTCCAGGCATGTAACTCACCATATCCCACAAAGGCACCATCTTCTTCATTGACCTCGAGAGCATCTAACATAGCACGAACCTCAGCACCTGTCATTATGTGTGGTGTGGGGTCGTTAACCACAACACCTTTCGTAAAGTTCTTTTTGTCTCTTCTGAATTCATGGTTAGGATGGAGGAACTGTCGCTATTTGTTGAAACAAGAATACTTGCCACCCTTATTCAATCAAATGAACTTCAAATTTGTCTTGCATATTGGACATAGGAACTTCCCGTGAACACACCATCCGCTGAATATCCCGTAAGCCAAGAAGTCATGCAGAGAGAAGTGGTACGAAACAAGCATATTGAAGTTTGTTCTTGTTGCTCGATCGTATGTCCATACCCTTTCCTTCCAAGCACACTCTAATTCATCAATCAGAGGCTCCATATACACACCCCATCTTATTCCCCGGGTGGCCAGGAATTATCAATGACAAGAATACGTTCTGTTGCCGAAAAAGGACGCTGGATGGGAGATTAAGGGGTATAACAAACACGGGCCAAAGTGTATGGAGCAGCCCCCATTCCATAGGGATGAATCCATCTGATGCCAGTGCCACACGTACATTCCGAGCCTCTCCTGCTTTATTAGGGTGTTTCCTATCAAAATATTACCAGGATTCACCATCAGATGGATGTACAAGCTTCTTAGGATGGTATCAAATTCCTGGCATCTGTTTTGCAGTCTCCTCGTTCATGTAAAGACGTTGGATCCTTGGTAAGAATGGAAGGTACCGTAGAATATTCACGGGGGTCGTGAGCTGCCTCTTTTGACCATCATCGGAGTCTACCTCCAAGTATCTAGAGGCATTACACTTTGGACAATATTTTTCTTCTTTATGTTCTTTTCTAAATAAGACGCATCCATTCGGACAAGCATGAATCTATTCATATGGCATATTAAGTGCACGAAGTACTTTCTTTGCCTCATACATGCTTTTTGGCAGAATGTGATCTTCTGGAAGCAGGGTGCCAATGACTATCAGCATTACATCGAAACAAGCATGACTCAGGCTAAACTGGGACTTCACGGCCATTAGGCGCACAATGGCATCCAGTTGAGAAACCTTCGTATGCCCTTGAAGGAGTTGTTATGCTGTTGACAACATTTGGTAAAACGCCTTCGCAGTTGGCTCTGGCTCCTCCTCTGTACGTGCTTCATCATAGTCATGTAACATGTCCCCTACCACGCCATCAGCATCACAAGCCTCGATGTGCTGCCTCACGACCTCGTCTCTCTCATGATGTGGCTCGCCATGGTGGGTCCACCTGGAATAGCCCTTAACAAATTCATTGAGGACAAGATGTCTACCCATGACATATTTGGTTTGACGTTTACGGTTCTGACATATTCCACATGGACAAAAAGCTCGAGGAGTATTCCCTTCAATGTTGGCAAATGCTTGGTTCAAGAAAGCATCAGTTTTTTGAATCCATTCATTAGTCATCAATTTTGTACTCTGGCGGCCCGTGTACATCCACTCACGGTCTTCCATCCTCTGACATATCACCGTGAAATAAAACAACAACTTTATCTAATGCATATCTCAACAGTCTAATGGGTGAAGATAGGTCCTAATCTCACCCGAGGTTGTGCACATGGGTTAGTTTCCATGCTCTACTCCGGTCCAAGTTAGAATTTTGGCAGCACCTTCCCGCTGTTCTCCAAATACACGTCCTAACAAGGAAATTGTGTATCCGGAAAACAACAGAGAGGTACTGCCAAAACTCTAACTTGGACCGGAGTAGAGCATGGAAACTAACCTATGTACAATTCTCAGGCTGTCCCAAAAAAACGGGGACAATTCAAAACAGATACGACTATAGATATGCAAATATATCCATATTTTCAACCATATCTCTTTCGAACGGGAGACGCCTAACTAGGTTTCGTGACCTACAAACATGAAAGGAAATAGGGGTCTTTTTGCCTCACCATGCTATCCTACAAAGTGACGTGTCGACGACGGTCACAACGGTCTTGTATGCCTCCCCATGCTTCTCCCTAGAAAAAAGAAGAAAAGTAATGTCAATCCAAATTTCGGTAGCACCTCCCCTGCACAGTGAGGGTTCCAACACCTGCAAGAAAAATAACGGCACGATGGTCAGCAACCTCAATGGCACGATGGCCGACTACCACAACTGCACTATGGCCAACATCCACAGCAGCAGAGCGAAGTTCTACCTCCACGAGGCAGGAGCAGGATAATGACGCGGGGTGGACGGAGACGGGGCAGGATGCAATGTCGAGGCCGTAGGCTCGTCACGGGGTAGGGGAGGATGCCTCCTTGCTGAAGACCTTCTTGGCTTCCTGCAACATTCAAGTCAGGTTGTGTTTAAAGCAGATGGATAGAAGCAAAGAAACGGCAGCGAGCAGCGAAATCAAGTGAATTTAGTATCTACAAGGCTAAACATGTACCGCCCTATCTATCTACATAACACAACAAATTTAGTATCTATAAGGCTAAACAAATCAATCTCACAACAATGTGTCATGCAGGATATCTTACAAGTTAAACAAACATTAGAATCAACCTATCGAGCAATACATGATCTCCCAATTCCTATGATACTATGGTACCAATAACCTCTAAAAGGTGCAACACTTAACACATCTCCCTTCCTAGAGAAGATCCCTTAACCAATTCGATAGTGAGGCCTCATTTGAGCAAACGGAGCATTTCGGGCAAATCAACACAACCTCTAACTAATAGGTCCCTCCTATTATACATGTTACTAACAAACCAATCGAACAAACAGCTTTGGTGCCGGTCTAGTCACGTCCACATCCCAAATCCATCCATGGATGCTGCGGGACAGTCACCACCAACGCCACTTCAGCCAATCTATCAGTATGAGGAGGAAAAGGAGGCGATACCTTGATGCCCGCGTCGTCGTTGGGCATCACGGGCAGCACCTCGGCGTCCACGCGCGGGGCACGACTTATAACGGACGTCACCTACGACTCGCGAAGGCGGGAGGTGGCACGCGTAGGCAGGAGGTCGCGGCGGAGGGGGCGTGAGGTGGCGGGGGCTGCAGCCGGGCAAGGAGGCACGGGGGGGCCGGGGGCAAGGAGGTGCGGGGTGTGAGTGAAGGGCAGCGATGGCGTAGGGGGCCAGCAGGGGGGCGAGCGGGAGGGAGGCACGGGGTGTGAGCGGCCGGGAGCGGCGGCAAGGAGGCGCGAGGAGCTGGGTTGGTGTAGGGGAGGTGGCGGCGAGGTGGGCGAAAGAGGAAGGGCGGCAAGGAAGGGTGAAAGAGGAGAGAAAGGAGGAAGAGGACGCGCGACCCTCTTTACCCCCCCCCCCCCCCCCCCAGATCCTTTTGCTGAGTTTCTGGGTCCGACACTCGGCAAAGTGCACATTTTGCCGAGTGTCTGGGCCCAACACTCAGCAAAGTACACATTTCACCGAGTGTGTGGGCCCGACACTCGGCAAAGTGCACATTTCGCCGAGTGTTTTGCGCAAACACTCGACAAAAAATTTTCAGTCAACTTTTAAAAAATATTACAAAATTCAAATATATTCGAGAAAATAACAAAATTTTTACAAGACATTATTTATATGACCTAATATCTGCACAAAATTTTTTTGGCAAAATTGTCTGTAACACACTCAGAAAACGTGTCTTCCTCTCCAACACATCGACAAAGTCGAATTTGTCTGCAACACACTATGATTTTGTAATTTCTCGTCTGGAACACATTATGACCATTTAACAATTGTTCTCAACTTTATTTTATCTCAATACTCATAATATATTAGGATTTGAAACTTAGCATAAATATATATTATTGTATTATCTATCACTAAAAAATAGAGCTAAAGTTTTTTCAAATGTTTTCCATGTTTGCTCATTGTTTTAATATTGAATTTATCCAGCAAATCATGCAAATAATAATAAAAAATCTAGCCCTATTTTTTAATGATAGATATTGCAACAAGGTATATTTGTGTCAAATTTCAAGTTCTAATGTATTCTAAGTATTGAGATAAAAAATTTGAAAACAATTATTAAATGGTCTTAATGTGCTCCAGACAAGAAATTATAAAATTGTAGTGTGTTGTAGACAAATTCGACTTTGTCGATGTGTTGGAGACAAAGCCATGTTTTCTCAGTATGTTACAGACAATTTTGCGAAAATTTTTGGAGTCAATGACAATTCAAACATTAATTTGACTCAAATTCCTAACGCATTGTAAAGTATAAGTTTCCGTTTCGAACATTCTTCGTTTTCTAACCACCATATGTGATAAAATGTGCAAAATATTTTCTATTTTTTCCTGTAATATCTACATATGACATCATGACAACCTGACAATTCTGATAATTTTCTAACTTTGCTTTTTTTTTAAATAATTAAAATACATTTCGATCCCACATCTCTACTAATATTTTATGTATAATATTTAAGAAATTTCCTTCCATTTCCGGGATACAGCTTCAATATAGACTAAGTAACATGAATATCAAATATCCCATATGTTTGTTCGACCACTAAAATCACTTGTAGTTTAAATTTGATTTGTCACAAAAAAAATACATATAAGAAAATAAATTAAGTAAAAATACAAATAGATAATAAAATTTACCAAATTTTCACATTACTCAAAATATACTGTCTGTGTGCCCAAGATAAAAATAAGCAACCGAAAATTAAAAAAAAAGAAAATTATTTTGCCGAGTGTTTGAACGCAGCACTCGGCAAAATGGGCACTTTGCCGAGTGTCCGCCAATGACACTCGGCAAACATGTAACCGCCGTCGCACTCCGTCAGTTCCAGGTTAAATTTTTGACCCGTTCCCTTATTTGCCGAGTGGCACTCTGAAGAACACTCGGCAAAGATGGACTATGCCGAGTGTCATATTGGTTGCCAAGTGTTCTTCAACTGAGCACTCGGCAAACACTATTTTTTCCTAGTGTCTCTCTTTTGCCGAGTGTTTTTTGGTTGGCACTCGAAAAAAGACGTGTTTGCCGAGTGCCCGATATAAAACACTCGGCAGAATCTGCGACACTCGGCAAAAACAGGTTTTCCCGGAGTGTTTGTAGTTTTCAAATAAACTGGATGACACATGTAACTGTGACGATATGTTCTACTTGGAAGGTCAGCGTATGGACTACTGGAATATCTAGTTGGAACCCTGCAACCAATGGGATTGAAGGGTTGCTTGCTAGTACGGTGTCTTAGTCAAAAAACCTATCACTGTCGGATAATTTGTGTTCTTTGCCTTGAGAGGCGATTGTATCTTCCTTAATCGCTTTGATTGAACTCTACTGATCATTGAACTTATCGTTTTCGCTTTTTCTCAAAGATCTGGTTTGTAATTTCAACTCAGATTTACGTAAAAATCTAGAATTATTCTATCTATCATCGGCGAACTGCATGTGCGATATAGACATCACTTCCTAGTGACAAATAAATAATACACTTGAGAACCATCCATTTTTATTTGAAATTCCAGATTCTATAATTATGTTTGAACTTCTTTTAGTGAGTTTCTACGTTTGAAAATTTGATGGAAGATGTGTGAGTTAGAAAAATTTAAACTTGGAGAGTTGAGATGCATAGTTATCCTTGAAATTTTTTTGACGCGCATAGTCTTTGCTTGTACAGATATAAGGAGAAAAAAAGAGAGAAGATAACATGACCCAAAACACAAATTAGCACTACCATAATTGGCCAACAATATTCAAGGCCAGCTGTAGAGGTTGGAACTCAGGATCAGATCTGGCTGCCACCACTGCCGGAGCTCGTGCGCGTTGCCTTCTGGGTTTGAGTTCTTCCAGAGCCTTGCGGACGGCAGGAGGTGCTGCCGCCCGCTCTTCTTGTCGCCGAAACCGGACACGGCACACGGGTGTAGCAAGTCGCGGTACGCCAGTGTCGCAGCCGACTTGGCTATCCGGGGGCATCGTTCCTGCGCCTGCTTCCGGAGCTCAAAGTGGTCGACGTAGCCATTGCAGATGAAGTCCCTTTGGTGCACGTACAGCTCCGGCACCCACGATGATAGCTTCTCGAAAACTGCCTCCATTTTCTTCTTCTGGGGCCTCAGAATTGTCTTCCCCATTGCGTGCTTCACGAAATAGCTACCGAGGTGCACATCCCGTTTTGCCTCCTCGGGCACGCCCAGCATGTTGGCTGCCGGAGCCAGTGATACATGCGGCGGGTTGAAGAGGAAGGTCGGCAGGTTGAACCCCTCGCGCATCATGTCCCGACCCACGTCAAGAGCTATCGACGCGCCAAGGGAGTGACCCGCGAGCCAGACGGCGCTGCTAGTGCTATCGCAATCGGCGGAGGTCACGAGCTGTCTCACAAGTTTACGTGCTTCGCTGAAGCGGCTGCACAAGTGCTGCTTGTTGAGGAGGATCCTGAAGTTGAGGCGCATATCGCCGAAAATTGTGGGATCCCGTGGCATGGTGCCTCGGAAGGCAACTATGTAACGTGGAGCCTTTGGGTGGCGGGGCACGCCTTCCGGGGGCACGTACTCGAAGACGACTCCACAGATAAACCATGTATTGGGACCAAAGATCTTGCAGAAGACACATTCGCAAGCACATTCTAACACATCAACCCGGCGGAAATGGAAGCTCTGCCACCACGCCGGAGCAAGCTGCGTCACCTTGGTTTGGTTGCTCTCCAGAACATAAGTCCCTTTAACAAGACAGGCAGTGATGCACCGACGCTGGTCAAGGTTGTTTCTGAAACAGCAAAATGCGAGAAGTTAATTAATCATCCGGATAGCTTCCAACAAATTAATTACAATGAACGAAATACCCTTCCAGTGTTTATTATGATATCATCTCTTTTAATTAACATCTCATAGGTTACCTAAGGTTCAGATTCTTTTGGCAAGGGGATATATTCCCATAAAAACAAAAACATTCTCACTACTAAAATATACTATGCCAACTAAAAGACTAAAGGTGGACTGAGAATTGATGACCTTTCAGTTACAGATATTTTTTTTCAACAATCTAGTTAAAACATTTGCCTCATTAATAAATGGATTTCTACATACACTAAGGCTCTGTTTCGATCTTTTTAGTTTCTTAAACATAGGTTTGTTGATATGGTTTCTAGAAACTAGTTTCTAAATAAAAAACTGGATGAGGGTGTTCGATCCTGGTTTTTATAATATATAAACCAGCTTTTGGATAGTTAATGAATTGGAATGAGGCAAAAACTGAGATTAACTAGGTTGGACCAAACCCATAATCTGGTTTACAGAATCTGGCATAAAAACTGGCAGTTTTGGAAGCCCTCCAAATTCTAGAAACTAGTTTGTTAAAAACTGGAGGGAGGCAAACAGGGCCTCAGAAAAAATGGATTTTGGGCGGCGGTTTCTAAGCACAAATATTTAGGTAGTAAATGCCTTATCAAGCGGAAGGTAAATTATAAAGATTTTTTATTTTCTGATCAGGTGTTGTGAAAGTTAAAAATGAATTTAACAAATGAAGAATTTTCAATAGAGGGATGATGTCACATATAAAGTTTTGAAATGATACTTTGGCTTGGCACTAACCCACTTAATGGGCAGTACATTGTACTCTATAATATCTTTTTTTTTCTAGCACTCAATCAGCTCATGACTTTAGGCTATGGACACATAGAAGTCCAGCCATGTTTCAAATGGCTATGGAGATCCTCTTGTTAACCAAAGAACAAGTTATATTAGAAAGAATATGGTACTGGACTCATATACATGATATGTGCATTCTACAAAAGGAAGACAAATTCTATTGGAATTACCCTCCAAGACACCTAAATGAAATATAAATGGTGAAGTGGACCAAAGAAAGCTAGCAGTCTCATATTATATGAAAACCATAATTCTAATGTCCAAGAGTATCTGGACCTTGAGAAACAAACGGGTTTTCAGTGAAGTGGATCCAATAGTGCAGGCAAGAAAGGGAGCAATTCTTCAAAGAGCTCACAATGGTTATCCGTAGAGCTAAAGCAAAACATAAAGATAACATCAAAGAATGGATTGAGACCAATCGTTGAATAGATTTTTCAATTTTCCTTGTTTTTGTTTTTTATTTCATTGATGTACATACTACTTAGAATCAATAAAGCTCTGTAGGTGCTCTTCCCCCTCCAGTTTCTTCAAA
Organism: Eleusine indica; assembly: GCA_030378355.1. Taxonomy (NCBI): domain Eukaryota; kingdom Viridiplantae; phylum Streptophyta; class Magnoliopsida; order Poales; family Poaceae; genus Eleusine; species Eleusine indica. Next base: position 38,349,962 of record CM059500.1, read on the forward strand.
AGAAAGAAAAGAAAAGAATGGAACTAGCAATACCACAGTGAAATAATAATATATTCATACCAGTCTATTTCAATCATTTTCTTTGTGGAAGAACCACAATCAGTGTTCACCATCATGTGCGTTGGGCCTGAGACGAAAAATTCCTCGTGGGAACCCATGGCTTAATGCGACCAAGCTGGGGATTGAAGGAACGCCTGTAATGGACGGCCAATACTTGATTGCAGAAGATCAGGACACACAGCGTAATGATGTGCTCTGTTCTAGTTTGCTTATGCTCTTACATCTGTGTGAATGAGCTAGTGCTCGTATGCTGCATATTTATTCTACGCAAAGGGAGGACGGAGTAGTACGTAGTTCCTTTGATTCTTTCTTTATGTCCAGCTGTCCCTTATACAAGTTGGAATATAGTTTAGGGCACTGCATTGCTAAAAAATTGGACACACTAGCTAAGGAATCGGTGGTTGCTTATACATATCAGAAGCTGATGAAACAGAGACATTGTCAAATGCAACATTTCTTGACTCGGATACTAAAAGATGCACAATATTTTTCTTGACAGAAAAAAGTACTTGTAGACTCTGTACCTTCCCCTATATATGTATGCTGGTTCTTATTGCAACATTTATGATCAAGGCCTAATAAATCATATCAGAAAGCGTACGCAGTTAAATGAACGGTATTCACTTGCACATCTGTAAGAGACTACCAAATAAGGACAAAACTCATATTTATTCTATCTACAAAACATTTTTGTGTATGTAAACGAAGCTAGATTTCTTGTACATAGAGATCATACTAACCGTGATTATGTCAGGGTTTTCGCTCTTTCATGAAAACTGCAGCAAAAAAAAAAGTGGAATAAAGGTGTCGAAGCTTATGTTCAGCAATGAGTATAGGTATATATATGAGCCCTAGTACTCGATGATGACACAAGGCGTAAGGATTTAGACAGGTTCAGGCCTCCGAAAGATAGTAACCCTTTATCTTATGTTAAGTGTATTGTATTGATGATGGTAATGGTGTTGCACAAAGAGAATAGCTTGGTTTCCCCATGTCGCTTCTGATGTTTATTTAGGGGGCTCTGCCCACCTTATTCATCTGGGGTGAAGGGTTACATGGTAGGTTTTCTAGTTAGTTACAACATGAACAAGTCTATCTAATAATCGCCTTGTCTTATCCTCCAAGCCTCATCTAAATAGGTTTTCTGGAAGCTCTTTGATCCATACGTGATTTAATGAACCTTATTATTAGGCCCACAATAGGAAGAGTCCGACTGGGCTACCCAATGGTAGTCGTATTGCCGGCTTGTGAGTACGCATGGTGGCATGGTACATGTGATGCACAAAAGGAAAACGGAATCTCCTTTACTTGAGAAGATTATTGGTTAATGCAGAAATTAGAGTGGGATTTATTTTCATTGTTTGAAGAGCGTTACTTTGATGAGGTTGAAGACCTGGTAATAACATTTTTCTTCCCCTTTGTTGCTCCAAGTGCAGCGTATTTCCAACGACATCACCTAGTATCTTGTTTTTCCTCTTTTCGTGCGACGCCTTTCTTTAGTTCCATTTGCCGCTCGGTTACGATGACGATTCATAGGCATGCATCCTCCTCGGTCAACCAGCAATAATTGGATGTGCCGACAGGTTTGCATGTATCATTAAAGGGGCTGCAGCTGCAGCCGCTGTTGCTTGCTGAGAAGGATTCTGAGGTCGACGAGTATATCGCCAAAACATGTTGAAAAGCCATGATTTTTTTGCCATGGAGATCAAGGTGCATATAACCAAAAAATTCTAGATCTAATTTAGCAGCTAACTCTTCGCCCCAGAGGTCACGACCTGAGAGCAATAAAAATAGTGACATATATATGTTTTCATATCAATCTGTCTTTGTATGCCATGACGGGAACAATTAATACAAAGAAATAGAGCAATATAAAAGATAAAAGAAGGACCATTACAGCCCTAAATTTGTGAAGGTTTTCTATCCATTCCTGAAAAAAAGAAGGAATGCATGCGCACAATTCGCTATGCATAGTCTTTCGACATTAGAGCCTATCCACAAATGAGGTCAACATAGAAATCGAACAGCAGCTCGATGTTTGTGGCTTTGATTAAATTAGCAAATGCCATAGTATAATCTTCCTCTTGTCTCTTTTCATCTAGAGTTATTAAACTAAAAAGATACTGTCAATGCACTGTCAGTACAAGTGGCATATCAACACATTGTTATGTTGATTAGTTAACTGTGTAGTGTATCTACTAACGTAGGATGACTTACTCAAAGCTTGGGTACATATACATTAAAAATGGGCCTATGGACATGTTTACAAAATACTTTGATTAAAGATTTGAGAAGCTAAAATTTGAGATGCGCCTTTCATCATAATTCAAGATCCCTAAATTTTAGAAGGTGGAGCCTTTGATTGTTTAATTAGTTAATGTTTGCATCTTGTTGAACGCCTTATATTACTCAGATTAAAGAATCAAACCAAATATATGAAGCTGAAGAACTATACAACATTATCTTTGAATGTGTCGTTGATCAATTATTCAGTTAGAAACAAAGTCCACAAAGATGGTTATCAATGTCATAAGCTTGACCGTTGACTTTACTGCATATGTAAGAAAGGCAGGTCAAAGTCCTTCGCTATTTGACATACATTAACAAAATGTGGTCTTGGCACACTCATTGGGGCGCATCATGCAGTTGTTGCAGACGTCAAACCATAGCACATGCGATGTTACTGTGTATTACGTCATATTTAGCGTGTAAACCGAAGGCACACCACAACAGGCCAATTTCTTCTATGCCATTATAATTTTAGCCAGACCCTTATTTGTCATCATAATATGCTTGCTCCCTCTATGTCATTGTGTTGCAATTCCTTACCCTTCTTAACTACCCATGTCAATTTCTTTTTTTTTTCAGCCAAATATTTTTAGAAATAACCAAACTACACTTGTTTTCAACCTCTCTCTCTCTCCTCTATTTAGTCATGGCCGCACAGAGCTCGTGGCTCACCTCGCTGCCCCTTCCACCATGGATGAGTTGGTTGGACACAAAGCATGCATCCCTCCCCTCCCCCTTCCTCCGTCTCTACTCAGCTCGTGCTCGCCTCCATGGTCGACGACGACAAGCTTGCACCGCTCACCCTACCCAGCCCCTCCTAGCCGTGGACGAGACGGCACAGCAAGACCCCCTTCCCTCGTCGCCTCGCCCCCTGAGAATGCTCAAGCTCACTGCTCGTAGCCATGGTCGGCAATGTCGAGCCGGCCCCGCTGCCCCTCCTCCACCCTCCCGTAGCCAGGTCGAGCCCCCCTCCCCCCCCCCCCACCCCATCCTGCCATGGTTAGTATGTAGCGAGAGAATATAGAGAGATTGAAGACAAGGATACTTTGGTCATTTCATTAAATCTTTGGCCGAGAAAATAAAAATGTGACATGGATGGCATACAAGGACAAGGGTAACAAATTAAGTATGATGACATACACGGGATAAGACAATTTGCAATGGCGAATAAGGTATTAGAGAAAACTATAATGGCTTTGAGCAAATTATCCCTAATCAATTAAGGAGAAGGCCAACACAAAGAAGCATAAGACCACATAGATGCATAGGCCAGGCTTGGTTGTTTATATGCAACCATTTGTATACCATAAGTGCACGGTGTACATTGGAGTCTTTTTCCCATAGAGTACTCCAAGGTTTAATCCAATCCACAAATACCAGTGAGAAATATGCAGAATTGTTAGTAAAAGTTATAATCTAGCTTTGTAGTGAGGGCGAGCGTTGGCTCTGGAGAATTGGGGGGTTGTACCGATCGACACGAAGGCTTTTTAGTGAAGGATGTTTAAATTCATAGAAAGACTTATAAAATTTGCTTGAGTAAGTTAGCTTATTTCTATTAGTTGAGATCATAACCACAAAGTGTACTCAAATAGCATGATAAACAGAATTATTTGAATATTAGGAATCGAAGATCAGTAGAAGAATGACGCCTTTCCAACAAGCCCTGTCATGACCAGTTGCCTTAATCGGTCCACCACTTTCTACTCTACACACATCTACTACCATGAATAAGTAGAGACACATGCAAATCTGGCGGATACAAGATCCAAAGTACAACCCTAATCACTACGATCATGATAGCATCTAAACACTTAGCATATGTACTAAGCATTGGAACACGCACATAGAAGACCATAAAATCCAGGTAATCAAATAACTAAAATCATTCATCAGCTATTCAATCGTACTTCAAGATACATAACTCAAGCAAACTTGAGCATACGACAAAACCCTAGATCAGTAGATATACGGATTATGCTTCCTGTACCAATCCCTAGATCAGTAGTTGGTATGCACATACAGATTATTTCAAATTCATACAATACTAAAATACGAGGATATACGGATAACTTACCAAGCATGGCCAAGTTATAATCCAGATGAGATAGTGGAAATTGGGCATGGAGATATGGTTCACTTTAGATCCACAAGCAAACTTGAGCATACGACAAAACCCTACTGCTTTTACTCTTCTAGAGTTCGTTCTCTAGAAACCATAATTAACAAACAGTGAGTACATAAGGTACTCAGCAAGCCCTAACACTACTCAAGGGTAAAATCATGCAATGAGGTTGTAACAAGGATGTAGGCAAGGAATTTAACATTTGTGCTCGCGGCTAAGCATGTGGGATTTACTAAGAATAGCTTTCAAGGAAAGAGGGGAGCTGTCAATATTTTAGTAGGTTGGCCCTGGAGGGAGTACAAATCATTCCCACCAGTTCCGGTAATTTTTAAAAGGAATGGATCTCCACCATCCAAACCTTGCACTTTCAAAACACGGGTATCACTACATCCACTCACGCATCAAGGAGATTGTTTTGTGGCTAATCAACGAGAGCCTAATGATTTGGCATGTCATAACTAGTGACAATGAACATTCAAATAATTTAATTAATGACTCTGCAAAGCTTAGTATGTTGTACCCATAGGCTATGCACTCTTTGCAAGTAAATGCATAACGCTCTCACTTCATCCAGGCACACCCACAAGCCCACCACGGATATCAAGGGCTCGATGACTATGACACACGCGTTATATCACCATTCACCATATAATTACCAAGTACTGGACTTATCACCATGCGCACCAAGATCCAACCCATAAGTCCATTCCTACTTCGTCGGGTGGCACTTCCTTGCTATGTAACCTAGGTTCCATGTTAGTTCTACCCATATAGGTTCTGTGATTGCACTGAAATTATCACCAAGTTGAGGTCTCACTAACCGGTCCCTTTGCGGCAGGGCATGCACTCATCCACGATAGATGGACCTACACCGAAGACACCGTCACCAAGTACTCTACACCAGTACTAAGGAATCTCGCCCACGGCCAAGTATATCCCACCCAACTTCACCTTAACCCAGTTGGCCTATCGCCCACCCACGTATACACACACCACCAAACACGTTTTCACCCATTTTTGAAATAGATGTATGTAATGTGGTGTTGGTGGCCCATAAAACCCAATATCGGCCACCAACTAGTCAGGAAATGCAAGATAAAGACCAAAGTTTAATAAATATTTGTTTAAACTAATAAAGTTTTACAAGTTTTGGTGAGATATGTGTTTGCAGGTATAAAAGAGCCAAAATATGCAAAACATGAAGAAACACCCCGTCTCACGATCACGACTATGAAACAACCGTTTTCACCGGCCGACAGGGTCGTTTTTAGGATGAAATCAGGAACCGGAGGATAGGGTCATTTACGGCTAAAATCAGCCACCCGGCTGATCAACCGGAGTCATTTTTCAGACCGATCATCCGACCCGACTGATTTTGCAAAACACTTCACCGTGATGCCGTTTTCTCCTCCCGGACTAATAGTGATGAAATATGGCGAAGAAAAGAAAGCCAACAAGTGGCCTAACCGGAAGAAGTCAAGGGACGACCCAGAGGGGGTCAGCACCCGCCCAGGCCACCGCCCGGCCTGGCTTCTTGCCCGGCCTCGGGTTGCCAGCCCATGAAGCCCAATAGGCCTACCGGCCCCAAAATGAAGGAGTTGGTACGAATCAACCAAACAACCGACATCGGGACATGATCCAAGCTACCCAAGTGGAGTCGGTCGCGAACTGACACGATCCAAGGGCCGCCCGGTGGACCGACTTTGGCCTGCTGACTCTTCTTCACCTACAAGTACCCCCGCTGCCCATTGCCACCTATAAATAGAGGGGGAATTCAATAGAAAAGGAGAATCAAGCAAGAAACACATCAAGGAGTTCACTTCCCACTACTTGTGCTACTTAGTAGAGTAGGTTAGTTAGTGGGGAGTTAGAGTCTAGTCGAGAGCTTCGCTTGAGATTTCGGAATCGTCTCGGAGTCTTGGTGTGAGCTCTCTTGTATCTTTTCTCCTTCTGTAACACTTACCCTTTATCAATAAAATTATCTTCCCCTTTGTATCTTGTCAAGTGTTTATCTTAACTTAGTCATTTCCTTAAGTTACAATTATCAGGAAGAAACTTTGTTGTGTAGTTCACGGGTTTCCTGGGTAGGATTTAATTAAGTTTAGTTCTTTCTAGGACTTAGACTTGGTTATTTCCTGGCTATTCTTCCGCTAGGCCAATTGGAGAATATCTAGTGAAGGCGTAGGCGCGATGCCTGAGTTAACACTAGCTGGATTTGCATTCGTCCTCATGGGCTGTGTGGTTGGCGGCAGGTGGTGACAGCCCTGTCCATCCCTTTAGTAATCCAACACATTCGGGAAGTCTCAAGCAGGGTTGTCTAGTGATAGCGTACCCACTAGTACAAAGGTTAGTTACCGACCCATATTAGTGGATTGTTTTCATGTCCCGAAGTGAATTAACAGGTGAAAGACTAAAGGCTGTACCAAGAAATTGGTGTAAGCACTTAACCCGAGTAACTAGGATTTGATGCTTGATTTAGATATATTTATTAGGAAGATATATTTTAGGAATCTTCGACTTAGACTCGTAGTCCTCCCTACTAGCTTAACCAATCTTTTTATCTTAGTGTGGATTTCTCCTGTGTTGCTACCCCTACCACTATTATTGAACATCCTTACCCCTGTCTTTGGTTAGTTGGTATAATTCTTGTAGTTATATCTTTGTTAAACCAAGATAATCTTACGCCTAGCTTCCTCGAGGAAAATAAATATGATACCTTGGAATACTCCCAGGTGAAATGCTACAATGGTGTTCCGTGCGCTTGCGTATTAATTCACTTTATTCTTAAAGCATAACAAACACCAATAATCATTTCTGGTGCTATACCTGGAATAGTGATATTCTTGATGCGACGTTAAGAAGTGTCAACAAGCATTTCTAGCGCCGTTGCCGGGGAAGAGATAGGCTAAGATATCGAAAATTTAACATTGATATTTCTATCAAGAAGTTACTGCTTTCCTTTGTGGGCTTACCCTTGTTCGGTTTATTTGTGGTGTAAACAGGACGCTTTTTGACTGGTTTCAACCTACCAGACATCTACCACAACGATCCGGAGGCTTTGTTGAGAAGAGTGCATCAATGACTCACCCCTCCTCAGCCTGTACTTGCTCTTGAAGCACCTCCGATCACACAGGCTCAGCAGCGAGTCCCATCTACGTCTGCTCAACGAACTATGGCTAAAAAGATGATTCATGACTACTCCGCCCCGTCTGCAGACAACATCCACACCGATCCGAACCCGAACATGGAAAATGGAGGCTATGAGCTGAAACCGGCCTTAATCAACATGGTTTTGGCCAATCCTTTCTGTGGCAAGACATCAAAAGACGCAAACGGCCACCTCCAATAGTTTTTAGTGGTGTGCAGCACTTTCACCATGAGAGACGTGACCCCTGAAGCCATCCATTTTCGCCTTTTTCCATTCTCACTCTTGGGGAAGGCCAAGGAGTGGTTCTACAACAATCAAGAAGAGCTCACCACATGGGACAAGTGCTCCAATGCCTTCCTTGCCAGGTTCTTCCCACTAGGCAAAACTAATGCCCTGCAGAACAAGATTTCAAGTTTCCAACAGCTAACCGATGAAAGCATCTCTGAGGCATGGGAACGCTTCCAAGAGTACACTTTAGCGTGCCCACGTCATGGAATGCAAGATTGGTTGCTAATCCAAAGCTTCTACCATGGGCTCAACCGCCCGCTCGTGAACACCTTGATGCAGCCGTTGGAGGTTCTTTCCTCTCTCTGAAGGTCAAAGAAGCCCAAACTCTCATAGAAAAGATGGTCGCCAACTATAGTGGCTATGATGAGAGGCAGAGCCAGCCACAACCCAAGATGTGGGGAGTTCACCAAGTTTATGGTATTGACATGTTAGCAATCAAGATGGATCAACTTTTGAAAAAAATGGATTCACCTCAGACTGCCCAATCCTTAGACTCTCACATGACTTGCGAAGTCTGTGGCAATGTTGGACATATGGGAAGCCACTGCCCAGAGACTCAAGAAGAAGAAGTGAACTACCTCAACAACAACAACAAGAATAACAATGGATTTAGGCCCCGTACGAACAACTTCAGATGGGGTTCCAAGCCAAACCTCTCCTTTGACAAGAATATGGGTAACTCTGGAAACTTCACTCGTAATGAACCTTCCTTCTGTGATCTTGTTCTAGGACAATCTAAAATCAATGAAAGTATTAGTAGAAAATTTATTGCTACTGATAAAGTCCTAGAAAGCATAGATTCTCGCATGGAAGTTTTCAATACCTCTCTGCAGAACCAGCTTAGTCATAATAAAATGTTACAAACCCAAATTGCTCAGCTGGCCGCTTCTATTGTTAAGCCTAACTCTGGCAAGCTCCCTGGTCAGACGGAAGCTAGCCCCAAAGAAAATGTTAATGCTATCACAACTAGAGGCCGAAAATCTACACAGGATCCGCCAAGTCCTAACAATGCAGAATCCGAGGATGAAGAAGAAATTGAAGTTGAAGAGGCAAAGGCACCCCTCAAGAAGGCGCCACATGAGTTCTATGATACGCCGGTATTGCCATTTCCCTCTCACCAACACAAGCCAACAGTGGACCAGCAATTTGGGAAATTTGTAGAGGTAATAAAGAAATTATATGTCAATATACCGCTACTCGATGCCATGCAGGTCCCTACCTACTCCAAGTACCTAACGGATATCCTCAACAAAAAATGCCCAATGCCATCTGTGATGACCCGATTTTACCAACAGGCAAAACCGAGCCAATTGTACCTCATAGCCACTCCCATCAGGGTAGCTTGTACAACCATTCACAAGTAAATATCATAAAACCATAAAATATCAAGACAAGATGATAAGATAGATCCAAATGGTAACATCTCCATAACATGAACATCATCATCTGGGTACAAGATCATGGCTCACAGGCCAAGGAAGATGAACATGACATCTAGCAGAAGCGAAACAATGCAGGCGGAAGCTAAATCTACAGCGGAAGTCTTCATGGGTGATCCATCTCCACAGGCAGCTCGATTGTAGGTGAGAGACCGATCTACTCCTCATCATCCATGTCGTTGAAGTTGTAGTCCGGTTCACTGGCTTCACCATCTACGGAAAGCGAGAACGGGAACAGCCCTGAGTACATGGACTACTCAACAAGTCGATCAACCCTGAGTACGTGCCATACTCAACGATTCGTACTATCCTAGCAAATTATGCTATGCACGCAAGGTATTTCAAGGAGGGGTTATGGCTGAGTGCGAAAAGCTAGGTTGGCAAACATTTTCTTTTCAAACTTTTCAAATCATTTAAATCATCAAGTTTTATTATCTTGCCCCATTGGGATTAACACGTCCCAACAAGGTTCAAATTTTAATCCCAGCTAATATCCTCCCAACTAGGCCACAGCTCTAGGCCGGATGCAAAACAAGAGAGGGGGAAAAGATATAGTAAAACAAATCTCGTGGATGCTCACAAGGCAGGTGTCCATTACCAAGGACGCAGCTATGTACATAGATAATAATAACTCTATAGAGTGTATACACCTGTACCCACATGATGTGGCTATATAGTATAACTGCTGTATAGAAATATAGCACACACAGAATCCATCCTCAAGCATCGACTGGTGTCTACCGCATCTCCAGAACTGAGCTCCTAGAGCCTCGCAAGACTAAGGGTCCTGCAGCTGTGACGGGCCTACCACTGATCAGGTGGGATATCCCTCTCGTGGAGCCGGGTCGCAACCTACGAACACCACTAACACTACCCTCGTATGCCTACGGCTACAGCACCAGTCCTCTGCAAGTATCCAGATCTAGCCACTGCCTAGACAGGGTCGATGTGGTGTGTAAGAAATGCCAGGGAGACATATGGCACAAGTACGGTCGGGCAGCCGGGGCAGGCATCTCCTCCACATCCTCCTCCTCCAAACCAGTCTCACAACAATAGCACCACAACGGACACCTAAGGACCAAGTCTCCACACAACTTTGTCCGGCACAGACACTCTCCCAATGGGGGTTGCCCAATCTACCCCCAGGCACTTGATCACCTACGCCCACCCCGCTAAATCGGTTTTTGTGGACTTATTTGCAAACACTCACTCAGAGCCCATTTTAAATCATTTACACAAATTCATTTTATAGTGTCCAGGTGAGAGTTTGAAATTGTGTGACTAAACAAGCTAAGCATCGTCATAGTAGCCAAACATTCCTATGGCTTAACAGTGGAAAGGTAAGCATGATATGGCTTGGGTATGATCTAGCTACATTTTAAATTGTTGGCATTGAAAATAGTTGCAAACAACACATGCAGTTTAAAAACTAGGAAAGCAATCATGATCAAGGAAGCGGCTTGCCTTGAGAGTCGGGGTTCCAAGTGGGGTCCTGATCCTTGTAACGCTCCTGCTCGTGCTCCTGTGTCTCCGGTGGATCTGTACATCGAATCGGGATCAAACGGGTAAGTCACAGCGAATACAACAAATTCGGATCAAAATTAAATTACGAACCTACACAGATGCTAATTCGCACTATAGACACTACTAACACGTAGAGGACAAATTTACGAGACCAACACAATTGATTTCAAGTGATTCGGTGCTAAGAATGGATTTACTAGGAATTTTGGATGATAAATAGGAGATAAATGAATTTCTAGAAATAACCAGGGAATATTCCAGAGACTATTCCCTCCAATTCTGATACAGACTGACTCGTGGGGCCCATCTGTCATTGGGTAACATTGGTGTGGTCCACGGTGGACTAAGCCCACAAAAAAGCAACAGACCAGAAATTAATTCGGCCCTAAAACTTCCAGGTCTGGACCACACTTGGTCCTCAAAACTCGGCCTGCTTTTTTAACCTATCTAGCCCATGATCTACTTTTGGCCCATCCACGAACAACGGCCCAGCCGCAACACCTCTAGGCGACGGGCCGACTCAGCAACCTGTGGCCCAGCGCGATCATGGTGGCATGGCGGGACACGGCCTAGCGGATCATGTGATCTAGCATGTAGCCCATCTGAGCGCGCGGAGCAAGCACCAGGCGCCCAGGGTGCGCGCGCGCACAGCGGCGGCAACGCGAGCGGCTTCGTGATGGCTAGCAAGCAGCCGATGGCCACTTGATCTCACGCGCCTTGAATCCATCTCATACACACACGTCGCAAAGACTTTGAGCTCGACCAAGCAGGCACTACGTGGAGCAGAGCTGATGCTCGCGCGTAGGCTCACGCTCACGGCCATGGAGAAGCACCCGACACAATGATCCAAGCGCAAAACGGCCACAAGGCAAAGAGAGGAAGGGAACCAGGGTGACGGGGAGATGCGCAGGTACTCATCGTGACACTTTGATGAGGATGGTGACAATGTGGTGGCCCGGTTGAAGAGGGACAACGATGACGACGGCTTTGGTCCTCGGTTCGGGTAGACGGTGACCACGGTGACAACCCGGGTCGCCGTTCCCGAAGATCTACAACGAGATGGGGTCGCGATCAAGACCTGGAGCAACGACACGCAACTAGGAAGCACGAACAAAGACGAGCTAAGGATGAGGCTCACCGGAGAAGATGAAATCAGCGGCGAGGACTCCGCGACGGTGGACAGAGATCTCCGGAATTCCCTTCTTCTTCAACCTAAATCATGCAGCGATCAGAGGAGGGAGGTGCGCGAGGTCAAGAGGAAGTGGACGGGAAGTCGGCTTACCGATGGCGGTCCTTGGCGTGGCCCCGCGCCGGCGGCGAAGATGAGAGGCAGCGGCGGCTAGGGTTTTCAGCGCCTGCGGCGTGAGACAGGGACTAGTGTTGGTGGCGTCGGCTCTAGGGGTTTTATAGGCAGGCGGCGACCTGGGGTTCTAGGCTTGGACGGCTCAAGATCATGCCACATGTGTTTGGGCGTCCATGCCCTGGCGCCTTGCGGCTGTGATCGGCGCGAGAAGAAAACAGAGAGAGACAGGGTCCTCGTGTTGGGCCAAATGGGCCAGGTCACCACACGGGCATGATCCAGAGAGGAGAAAAGAAGTGGGCCGCTGTGGAGAAAGGGAGAGAAAAACAGCCCATAGTGCGTTGGTACCCAGAAATTCTATCTGGCAATTATTTGAAGCTGATTTCAAATGAGATTTGAACTCAAATTTGGTCCAAGTTTGAATTTGACATTCAGTTTTCAATTAGAACAAACTTGGTTCGTTATAGACCTCCCTCCTTACAAGAATCTCATCCCCGAGATTTCAATCCTGCTCTACAAACAGATAGGGAAATTCCTTCTTGAGATTCTCTTCCTTCTCCCAAGTTGCCTCACGCTCGGTGTGGTTGCTCCAAAGAACCTTGCAATACTTGACCTTGGAGTTCCTTGTCTCCTTGAAGTCTTCACCAATGATTTTGACTGGGTACTCCAAATATTCCAAGTTCCCCTGAATGTCCAATGCATGTGGTGTCACCACCTTCATCGGTGCTTCCAACCATTTCTTGAGTGGAGATACATGGAACACATTATGCACTCCCGCCAAGTGAGATGGTAGATCCAGCTTGTAGGCAAGCTCTCCAATTCTCTACACAATGGGAAATGGCCCAACATATCTAGGTGCAAGCTTCCCACGAACATGGAACCTATGAGTACCTCGAAGAGGATAAACCTTGATGTACACATAGTCTCCCACTTTGAATTCCAGTGGTCTTCTTCTTTTGTCTACATAGCTCTTCTGCCTACTCTAGGCAATCTTGAGGTGCTCTCTCACTTTCTCCACATGCTCTTCTGCAGCCTTCATCCTATCGGGACCAAAGAATGCTCGCTCCCCTACTTCTAACCACATGAAGGGGTCCTACACTTTCTGCCATAGAGTGACTCATTAGGAGACATTCCAATGCTTTCTTGATAGCTGTTGTTGTAGGAGAATTCTGCATAAGAGAGGCTATCTTCCCAATTCTTCCCATAAGTGAGTGCACATGCTCTCAACATGTCCTCCAGAATCTGATTCACTCTCTCCATATTGCCATCCATCTGAGGGTGATAAACTGTACTGTAATCAAGTTCGGTGCCCATGGTGGCATACAAGCTCTTCCAGAACTGTGAGACAAACTTTGGGCCTCTATCAGAGATTATGGACACTGGAGCTCCATGTAGCCTAAAGATGTGATCAATACAAAGCCTAGCCAACTTGCTCACAGGGTAGTCTATTATGACAGAATTGAAACGAGCACCCTTGGTGAATCGATCAACTACTACCAGAATGGAGTTATGGGCATTAGGTGTGAGGGGCAAGCCATTAATGAAGTCCATGCTGATATTTTCCCACTTCCATACAGGTATAGTGATTGGCTTGAGGAAACCAGCTGGTCTTTGATGTTCTGCCTTGACTCTCTTGCAAATATCACAATGAGCCACATATCCAGCAATTTGCCTTTTCATACCTTTCCACCAGAACATGGTCTTAAGATCTTGGTACATCTTGGTGTTGCTAGGATGAATAGAATATCTAGACTCATGAGCTTCACACAATATGGTTTGACGTATCTCTCTGACCCTTGGCACACATATGTGGTTTTTGAACCACAAGACATGCTCATCCACCCTAAAATCAGGTGCAGCATTTTTCTTCATTTTTCCCAATATTTCCTTTATTTCTGCATCCTCCTTCTATGCAAGCTTTATTCTGTCACTCAAGAGAGGCTTCACTATGAGTTCATTGAGATAGCCCTCTGGAATCAGCTCTATTCCTGCATCCATCATATCCTCAAAGATTGGGGGTTGACTCACCATGAGACTAGTGCAATAGGACTTGCGACTCGATGCATCGGCCACAACATTTGCTTTGCCAGGATGATAGTTCACACCAATGTCATAGTCCTTGATCAATTCCAACCATCTCCTTTGCCTGATGTTCAATTCGGATTGAGTGAAGATGTTCTTGAGGCTCTTGTGATCAGTGTAGATCTCACAACGGTTGCTAATGAGATAGTGACTCCAAATCTTCAATGCATGTACAACCGCTGCCAGCTCGAGATCATGAGTAGGATAATTCTGTTCATGCTTCTTCAATTGCCTTGATGCATATGCCACTACCTTCTTATTCTGCATGAGAACACAGCCAAGGCCTTGTGTTGAGGCATCACAATACACTTTGAAGTCTTGATTGATGTCAGGCAAGGTGAGAATAGGAGCAGTGGTCAATCTCATCTTCAATTCTTGAAAACTGCGCTCACGTTCTGGAGTCCACTCGAAATCCACATTATCTTGCAGGAGTTCTGTCATTGGCTTTGCTATCTTGGAGAAGTTCTCAATGAAATGGCGATAATAGCATGCCAACCCAAGGAAGCTTCTTAGATCTTTTACATTCCTTGGAGTAGTCCATTCAACAACTGCTCGGACTTTTTCTGGATCTACCGCTACACCATCAGCGGTTATGATATGACCCAAGAATGCCACTTCTTCAAGCCAGAACTTGCACTTATTGAATTTTGCATACACTTGGTGTTCCTTGAGTCTCTCAAGCACAACTCTCAAATGTTGCTCATGCTCTTTAGCTGTCTTGGAGTAGATAAGAATATCATCAATGAATACCACTACAAACTTGTCCAATTCAGCCATGAAGGTCTTGTTCATCATATTCATGAAATAAATTGGGGCATTGGTTAGCCCAAAAGAGACAACTAAGAACTCATACCAGCTATACCTCATCACAAAGGACGTCTTAGGTATATCACACTCATGAATATTCATCTGATAGTACCACGATCTCAAATTAATCGAGGAGAAGTACTTAGCATCCTTTAACTGATCAAACAAGTCATCAATTCTGGGCAAGGGGTACTTGTTCTTGATAGTCACTTCATTGAGGGATCGATAGTCCACACACATCCTCATGGTGCCATCTTTCTTCCTCACAAAGAGTACCGGAGATCCCCATGGAGATGCACTAGGGCGAATGAGTCCCTTCTCAAGCAATTCATCCAATTGCACCTTCAATTCTGCCAATTCTTCAGAGGACATGCGATACGGCCTCTTAGCAATTGGGGCCGTTCCTGGAACAAGATCAATGATGAACTCCACATGACGATTAGGAGGGTGTCCTGGCAATTCCTCAGGAAAGACCTCTGGGTACTCACAAACCACTGGAATCTGGTCAAGGGTCAACTCTTCTAGGTGGCAGATTTGGGGAGGGAGCTTTGGAGCTTTGGGGGAGAACTCGACCATGATACCTAAGTGGTTCTCAAGAGTTACAACCCTATCGGCACAAGATATTACTCCCTTATTTTTGGCTAACCAATCCATGCCCAAGATGACATCAATGTCACAAGAAGGTAACACAATAAGATCAGCAAGAAACTAGATACCCGCAATGAGAATGCGAGCCCTACGACAGCCTAAGAGGCATTTATAGGTGCCTAAGGGAGATGAAGCAAGGCTTGGAGTTTTGAGTAGGGTGGTAGGTATAGCGTGCTTAGAGACGAACCTAGAGGATATAAATGACTGAGTAGCGCCAGAATCAAATAAGACAGTAGCCATGCAAGAATTCACCAAGAACTCACCAAGAACGACATCCGATGCACCCTGAGCTTCTTGACATGAGATATGGTTCAACTTGCTTCTGGTCACACTTTGTGGAACAGGGTGGCTTTGACGTTGACTACGCTGGACGGTGCCCACTCTGATGCTGAGATCTCTGTGGAGTGCTGTTGCTGCAGTTGCTCATCTGACTGTTGCTGTTCTCTTTTACCACATTGGGACACTGATAGGACTTGTGGCCATCCTTGCCACAGGCATAGCAGTGAGTGGAGTACTGCCCACTGCCACCCTGCGACCTCCAGCCAGACTGCTGGGGCGGTGACTGCTGCTGGTACCTCTGGCTGTGCTGCTGCTGAGAGTTCAGACGGGAACCGGAGCTAGAGCTCTGCCCCTGAGGAGGCCGTCCCAAATGTGACTGAGAGACAGAGGGACCACTGAACTGTGGTCGCTGAGGACCTCCAGAGCAGTTCCCTTGAGTTGCTTCTTTTCGCTTTTCACCTCTTTCCTTTTCCACTCTCTTGTAAGCAGTTTCCAGGAGCATTGCTTTATTGATCGTCTGCTTCAGGCTGGTACAATCAACAAGGTGTATACCCATGCCTGCGTGCAAACCTCTAAAATTGTGAGAAATCTAAAATTATACAACTAAGCAGACTCGACTGTTAAAATTGTGAGAATTTAAAGTTCTCACCTACGTGCAAACCTCAAGAAAACCAGTACATCTTTTGCTCTTCAGTTGCTACCTCAGTGGGGACATAGAGACTCAGCTGAGTGAACCTGTTGGTGTACACTGACACAGACATCTGTCCAAGCTTCAAGGATCTGAACTCCTCAGCCTTCCTGACCATAGCACCCCTGGGAATGTGGAAGGTGCAGAACTCCTCCACAAACTGATCCCAAGTAATACTGTCAGGATCCTCGTGTGTGGCAATGAAGCTATCCCACCAAGCGCCAGCTGTGCCCACCAAATGGTGCGTGGCGAGACGCACACACTCAGCATCGACACACTGCAGTAAGTCCAGCTTCTTCTCAATTTCTCTGAGCCAAACGTCAGCGACTAGTGGATCATCGGAACTATCGAACTCTGGTGGCTTCAGACGCATGAAAGCACTCATGCGGTTCCTAGGCCCCTGGTGATAGGGCCCGTATCCTCCAGCCCGTCCATGCTGGTTCTGCCTACCAGTCATGGCGGTCATAAGGTGCTGTATCAGCTGTGTCTGTCTAGCCATCAACTCAGCGAAGTTAGGAGCAGCAGGTAGCACCTCATCCTCCACTTGCTCCTCGACCTCGAACTCCTCTCTACCCCTGCCAAGACCACCAGCACGGCCACGGCCTCCAACAGCTCGGCCGTGACCTCCGTCGCAACGACCACGGCCCTGAGTGTCACGGCCACGGCCACGGCTTCTCGGAATGGCACGACGCCCCCGACCACGAGGTGGTGGAGTGATCTCCTCCTCACGAGCAGCTTCCTCGAAGCGCTTGTTCAAGCGGTTGGACCTTCTTGGTGGCATCTGTTGCATCAGAAATTCCAATAAAAAAGACTGGTTGATCCAAAATATCATAATAGTTGCATTATTGAAAAAGGTATGAAATTCCATGATGCTCAAAATAATTGCAAGAATCAACTCATCCAAAAAGGACATAAAAATTGTTTTGTTACGCTCACTAATCCATTAGTTTGTTGCAAAATGACTTATACGTGTCTCCTCTAATAGTAGCAGACCTTAACGCATAAACTCAAAAACTTTCCCTCTAGCAAGCTTCTTGATCTTAGCAGCTTCGTCACAGGCAATATTCTGAGATGAAAAAGGATTTAAGATACCAAGGTATGATGAAGGAGTTATATACTGAAATGATGACTTGAATTGATCCTTATACTAGCGTCCGTTTCTAAGGTCTCATACCTACAGTCAAGTATGGCTCTGCTACCACCTATGACAACCCGATTTTACCAACAGGCAAAACCGAGCCGATTGTACCTCATAGCCGCTCCTAGGAGGGTAGTTTGTACAACCATTCACAAGTAAATATCATAAAACCATAAAAGATCAAGACAAGATGATAAGATAGATCCAAATGGTAACATCTCCATAACATGAGCATCATCATCTCGGTACAAGATCATGGCTCATAGGCCAAGGAAGATGAACAGACATCTAGCAGAAGCGAAACAATGTAGGCGGAAGCGAAATCTATAGCCAAAGTCTTCATGGGTGATCCATCTCCACAGGCAGCTCGAGTGTAGGTGAGAGACCGATCTATTCCTTGTCATCCACGTCGTCGAAGTTGTAGTTCGGTTCGCTGGCTTCACCATCCCCTGAAAGCGAGAAGGGGAGTAGCCCTGAGTACATGGAGTACTCAACAAGTCGATCAACCCCGAGTACGTGTCGTACTCAACGAGTCATACTATCCTAGCAAATTATGCTATGCATGCAAGGTATTTCAAGGAGGGGTTATGGCTGAGTGCGAAAAGCTAGGTTGGCAAATATTTTATTTTAAAACTTTTCAAATCATTTAAATCATCAAGTTTTATTATATTGCCCCATTGGGATTAACACGTCCCAACAAGGTTCAAATTTTAATCCCAGCTAATATCCTCACAACTGGGCCATAGCTCTAGGCCGGATGCAAAACAAGAGAGGGGGAAAAGATATAGTAAAACAAATCTCGTGGATGCTCACAAGGCAGGTGTCCATTACCGAGGACGCGGCTATGTATATAGATAATAATAACTCTGTAGATTATATACACCTGTACCCACATGATGTGTCTATATAGTATAACTGGTGTATAGAAATATAGCACACACAGAATCCATCCTCAAGCATCGATTGGTGTCTAACGCATCTCTAGAACTGAGCTCCTAGAGCCTCATAAGACTAAGGGTACTGAAGATGTGACGGGCCTACCACAGATCTGGTGGGATATCCCTCTCGTGGAGCCGATTCACAACCTACGGACACCACTAACACTACTCTCGTACGCCTACGGCTAGCGCACCAGTCCTTCGCAAGTATCCAGATCCAGCCACTGCCCAGACAGGGTCGATGTGGTGTGTAAGAAATGCCAGGGAGACATATGGCACAAGTACGGTCAGGCAGCCGGGGCAGGCATCTCCTCCTCATCCTCCTCCTCCAAACCAGTCTCACAACAACAGCACCACAACCAAGACCTAAGGCCCAAGTCTCCACACAACTGTGTCCGCCACAGACACTCTCCCAATGGGGGTTACCCAATCTACCCCCAGGCACCTGATCACCTACGCCCACCCCGCTAAATCGGATTTTGTGGAGTTATTTGCAAACACTCACTCAGAGCCTATTTTAAATCATTTACACAAATTCATTTTATAGTGTCCAGGTGAGAGTTTGAAATTGTGTGACTAAGCATACTAAGCATCATCATAGTAGCAAAACATTCCTATGGCTTAACAATGGAAAGGTAAGCATGATATGGCTTGGGTATGATCTAGCGACATTTTAAATTATTGGCATGCAAAAAAGTTGCAAACAACACATGTAGTTTAAAAACTGGGAAAGCAATCGTAATAAAGGAAGTGGCTTGCCTTGAGAGTCGGGGTTCTAAGTGGGGTCCTGATCCTCGTAACGCTCCTGCTCGTACTCCTATGTCTCCGGTGGGTCTGTACATCGAATCAGGATCAAATGGGTTAGTCACAGCGAATACAACGAATTCGGGTCAAAATTAAATTACGAACCTACACAGATGCTAATTGACACTATAGACACGGGGCTAAGAATGGATTTACTAGGAGACTTCCGCAATTGGTTTCACATGACTCGGGGCTAAGAATGGATTTACTAGGAGTTTTGGATGATAAACAGGAGCTAAATGAATTTCTGGAAATAACCAGGGATTATTCCAAAGAATATTCCCTAGAATTCTGATACAGACTGACTCGTGGGGCCTATCTATCATTGGGTCACATTGGGGTGGTCCACGGTGGACTAAGCCCACAGAAAATCAACAGACCAAAAATTAATTCGGCCCCAAAACTTCTAGATCTGGACCGCACTTGGTCCTCAAAACTCGGCCTGCTCTTTTAACCTATCCAGCCCATGATCTAGTTTTGGCCCATCCGCGAACAACGGCCCAGCTGTAACAGGCGCCCAGGGTGCGGCTCACGTGGCCCAGCGCGTGGAGCAAGCACCAGGCGCCAGCAACCTATGGCCCAGCACGCTCGCGGTGGCATGGCAGCACAAGGCCTCGCAGATCACGTGGCCCAGCGCGTGGAGCAAGCACTAGGCGCCCAGGGTGCGCGCGCGCACAGCGGCGGCAATGCGAGCAGCTCCGCGCGATGGCTAGCAAGCAGCCGATGGCCACTTGATCTCACACGCCTTGAATCCATCTCATACGCGTGCATCATAAGGACTTTGAGCTCAACCAAGCAGGCACTATGTGGAGCAAAGCTAATGCTCACGCGCGGGCTCATGCTCACGACCAAGGAGAAACACCCGACGCAACAATCCAAGCGCAAAACGGCCACAAGGCAGAGAGACGAAGGGAACCAGGGCGACGGGGAGATGCGCAGGTACTGACTGCGACACTTTGATGAGGATGGTGATGATGTGGTGGCCCGGTTGAAGAGGGACAACGATGACGGCGGCTTTGGTCCTCGGCTCGGGTAGACAGTGACCGCAGCGACAACCCGGGTCGCCATTCCCGAAGATCTGCAACGAGATAGGGTCGCGATCAAGACCTGGAGCAATGACACGTAAATAGGAAGCACGAACAAAGAAGAGTTAAGGACGAGGCTCACTGAAGAAGACGAAATCAGCGGCGAGGACTCCGTGACGGCGGACAGAGATCTCCGGAATTCCCTTCTTCTTCAACCTAAATCATGCCATGATCAGAGCAGGGAGGTGCGCCAGGTCAAGAGGAAGTGGACGGGAAGTCAGCTTACGGACGGCGGTCCTTGGCGTGGCTCCGCGCCGGTGGCGAGGATGAGAGGCGGCAGCGGCTAGGGTTTTCAGCGCCTGCGGCGCAAGACAGGTACTAGGGTTGGTGGCGACGGCTCTAGGGGTTTTATAGGTAGGCAGCGACCTAGGGTTCTGGGATTGGACGGCTCAAGATCATGCCACGTGTGTTTGGGCGTCCATGCCCCAGCGCCTTACGGCTGCGATCGACGCGAGAAGAAAACAGAGAGAGATGGGGTCCTCGTGTTGGGCCAAATGGGCCAGTTCACCACACGGGTGCGATCTAGAGAAGAGAAAAGAAGTGGGCCGTGGTGGAGAAAGGGAGAGAAAAATGGCCCATGGTGCCTTGGAACCCAGGAATTCTGTTTGGCAATTATTTGAAGCTGATTTTGGTATCAGAGTAGGTTTGATCACTTGTTTACCTTCACCGAATTTGTGATCCGAAGGCGATATGGAGAAGCGTGCGGTCGAGCTTTGGATGTTCGATGGTGAGGACTTTCCCTACTGGAAGTCACGGACCAAGGCTTATCTCTTAAGCCAAGGACATGCAATTTGGGAGATCGTGGAGCAGCACTACGCCATACCGGACGACCTCAACACCGCGCCAGTAGGTGAGTTAACCAGGTATGAGAACCACTCCAAAGCTGTGAATATCCTGTTGTCTACTCTAGGTAGGAATGAACATGACCGTGTTGCTCATCTTGATACAGCACCTGCCATTTAGGCAAAGCTTTGCACGTACCATGAGGGTACCAATCAAGTCAAGTCTATGCATAAGGATTCTTACAATAGACAGTACCAAACCTTTGCACAAAAACCTGGCGAGTCACTAGATGACACTTTTCGTAGGTTTGAAGCCATTGTGTGCAACTTGCGAGCTTGTGGTAACCTTGTGTATACTGATAATGATAGAGCTAAGCAATTATTGTATTCACTTGATGAAAATGCTTGGGGGGTCAAGATTGTTGTACTAAAAGAAACTGCTGATTTCAATATCCTGAACTGTGAGCAGCTGTATAGCAAGCTAAAATCTCATGAACTGTCTAGGAAGTCTCGTCCTAATCTTGGTAATCCTGCTTCTAGCATGGCTTTGCTTTCTAGCTCTCAAAAGGGTAGTCATAGTGGTGCTTCTTATGGAACTAACCCCTCACTTGACAAGTCTTCTTTGGAGTTTGCTCTTTCTTCTCTTGTTGCAGCTTCCAATGAACAGATGGAGTGCATTCCTGACGAGGAGCTGTCCTTGCTCACAAGGAAGTTCAGAAAGTTCTACAACAACCGCAAGGAGAGAAGAGGAGGTGGTTCAAGAACCTGCTTCGAGTGTGGTGGCCCTGGAGACTTCATTGCTGACTGTCCCAAGAAGAAGAAGAAGGCCGGGTACCACGGCGACAACACTGAAGACTTCAAGCAGAAGAAGAACCGCTTCTACAAGAAAGGCAAGAACTCCAAGAAGTTCGCCAAGGCCATTGCACGCGCCTGTGTTGCCGCCTTGAGCGATGTGGACCTCACATCAAGCGAAGGCCATACAAGCTCAGAGGAGGAGGTTGAGAAGCCACGAGTAAAGAGGAAGGACGACTTCATCGGGCTTTGCTTCATGGAAAAAAATGATCATGACACCGACTCTGGCTCCGACTCCGACACAAGAGAGGTACCTCTCACTCTTGATGAGCACTCTTCTGAACTTGATCATTTGCGCGATCTTCTGCTCATGCAAGATGATAAGCTTCGTAGCGCTGTTCATGAGAATAGAGAGTTTAAGTCTAAGTTGGAGAGTGCTGAGTATGAAATCACTACGCTTAGGTCTAATCTTGCAAAAGATGACATTGCTATTGAGTGTGAGTCGTGTCAAGTTGTGATGAATGATCTTGCACAGAGGGGAAGTGTGCATGCTCAAGTTGCCAGTCAACTTGAGAGTGCCCTTAAAGAGCTTGATGAATTCAAAGCTAGACCAACTCTTTTGGGTGCATGTCAGAAATGCCCCAAGCTCACTAATGAGTTGGAAGCTCAAACCCTCAAAGTCACAGAGCTCAAGTCCAAGCTGCTAGATGAGACTCACTCGAAAGTTCTTCCACCATCATATGTAGTGTGTGGCTCTCTTAAGGATAAGCTTGTAATCACTAGAGAGGAAAACAAAATCCTAACCCAAGAAAATAACTATCTCATTTCTCGTCTCCAAAGAACCCTAGTGAGTGAGGAGAAGATTGAGAGTGACTTGGCAAGAGTCAAAGAAAGTGCAGTAGGTCAACCTACAACTTGGGCTTGAGATTTGAGAGGTGTGACAAGGAGAGTGAGAATGTGGGTAAGTTTGTACCTAGCTCTAGCTACGAGGATGAGGAACAGTCCATAAAATCCACTAACACATACTACCCACCTAACCCTAATCCTTCCTTCAACCCAAAGCAAGCTGAGACGACAAAACCAAAACCCATTGTGCAAGCTAAGCCTAAACATGAGAGTGTCTACATTTGCATGTTATGTGGTCGTATGGGTCACTTGGATGAGTATTGTTATAGGCGTAAAAGAATTGAGAGGATGCAAGCTGTGTTAACTAGGAATGTGCATCATAATGATTTAATTGGTTTTTAGCCTTGCTCTTTTTCTCGTGCTTATCGTGGACAGGGTCATTCCTCATATGGCTTTGATTCATGAAACATAGGCTTTGCTCAGTAGCGCTTTGGCGCCCCATGTTTTCCCCATCGTGGTGAGCGTCACTCGTGTGGATTTGGCTTTCACACAGATGATTTCTATCCTCACAACCCCAGGTTTGAGTCGAGACGCTTTGACAGGCCACGCTTTCCCCATCATGGTACTCATTCCATGCGTTCGACTGGTAATGTGCAAAGAACTGTGATAACCCCTGTAGGTCATGATATTAAGTGCTGGCTTCCCAAGAGTTTTCTTTCTAACCTCAGCACTGAGTCATCAATGTTTCCTTCTTGTTCTTTGTAGACAACAGGTGGAGGCTTGGAGAACAAATGGTTGATGGACTCCGGGTGTTCGTGCCACATGACCGGAGATGCAAAGTGGTTCTCCAGCCTCACTCCCTTGAAGCGCTGGGAGTATGTGACCTTTGGAGATGACAAGAGAGGGAGAGTGAAGGCAAGGGGCGTGGTAAAGGTAAATGAAAAATTCACTCTCAAGGATGTTGGTTTGGTTGAGCATCTCAAGTACAATCTCCTCTCTATTTCTCAATTGCTTGATGTTGGTTTGGAAGTGCGCTTTAAGAAAAATGCTTCTTGTGTTCTTGATTCGAATGGCTCCTTGGTTTGTCAGATTTCTAGCATTGGGAAAGTTTTTCAGGCTGATTTTGCTGGTTCTCACAAGTGCTTGTTTGCTCAATCTTCTTCTGAGCTCTGGAAATGGCATAGGAGAGCAGGTCACATGAGCTTTGACTTGCTTTGTCACTTGAGTGGCCTAGGTTTGATCCGAGGATTGCCTAAGCTCAAATTTGATAAGGATTTGGTTTGTGCTCCTTGTCGTCATGGGAAAAAGATTGCTGCATCTCATCCACCAACCAATTTGGTGATGACTGAACGCCCTGGAGAGCTGCTTCATATGGACACTCTTGGTCCTTCTTGGGTTCATTCCGCAGGTGGGAAGTGGTCTGTTCTTGTGATTGTTGACGACTACTCTCGCTACTCTTGAGTTTACTTTCTTGAGAGCAAGGATGAAGTATTTCATCACTTTTGAAGCTTAGCTTTGAGGTTGTTCAAGGAACTTCCTGGTGCATTACGAGCAATTCGCAGTGATAATGGCACCAAGTTCAAGAACTCCTCCTTTCATGCTTTCTACCTTGAGCATGGTATTGAGCATCAGTTTTTAGCACCTCGTGTCCCTCAGTAGAATGGTGTGGTTGAAAGAAAGAACAAAACCTTGGTGGAAAAGGCCCGGACGATGCTTGATGAGCATAGGACTCCGAGGTAGTTTTGGGCTGAGGCCATTAGCACTGCTTGCTATGTTTCCAATCGGGTTTTCTTGCGCTCAATTCTTAATGTGACTTCCTATGAGCTACGCTTTGGGAGGAAGCCATCTGTTTCTCATTTGCGTGCTTTTGGTTGCAAGTGCTTCATTCTCAATCGTGGAAATCTTGGTAAGTTTGAGTCGAGATCTTTCGATGGCATCTTTCTTGGCTACACCCT
Organism: Eleusine indica; assembly: GCA_030378355.1. Taxonomy (NCBI): domain Eukaryota; kingdom Viridiplantae; phylum Streptophyta; class Magnoliopsida; order Poales; family Poaceae; genus Eleusine; species Eleusine indica. The sequence continues at coordinate 38,374,976 of CM059500.1, forward strand.
TCATGGCCATTCTTACAGAGTTTTGAATTTGGAAACTAACACCATCGTCATAATTCTCATGTCATAGAAACATGCTTACGAGATCCATGGATACAAGGCTAGGAAGCCACCCTCTTCCTCCCACTATTTGGAAGAGCAAGAGATGTCTCTCACACACCCACTACTCTCCTCTTTACATGAAGCTCTCTCCTAGCACTTTGAATGAACACCTAACACAAGGCTAATGGGAAGAGGCACCTCTCCCACCAGCCACACCTCTTCTTATATAGGCCTAGGGGTTGTCCTAAAGACCATCCTACCCCTCACCTACAATACACTGCCACCTACCACCAGGAGCATAACCGTCCAACTTTTTCCTCATCGCCCGAACGCCATCGAGCCCTTCACGATTTTTCTTCACCTCGACGCAAGCTCCGCGATGGTGCCACGTGCACCTCCAATTGCCGCCACTGGTTTTGGGGCCCAAACCGTGAAACCACCTTGCACACTTCTCAAAGTGTGACTTCTTGATCTTGACGCGTGTCACCTCGTCCCGTGATCCTCCTCGTCGACAAGCCTCTCCCCACTCCGATCCATTGAAGGCCTCTACTTGCACCGACGCTCGATCACCTTTGACTTGATCAACCCCGCTGTCTTCATCACCTCTCACGGTTTTGATGCTCAACCGCGAAACCGTCCGTGCTTCTTGCCTCTCCACGTGTACGGTATGGATCACCCTTGACTTCACACAGCCTCCTGATCGTTCGGCCCCAAGTCTCCTACTTGTGCCCGATCCTCTCACCTTTGACCGCCAAGTTGACTCCAGTGAACTACACATCATGAGATAAGCAAACACATTTTCCATCTCCTACAAACTCTCCAACATCCTCACCAACTCCGGTTAGTCAAAACCATGACATGCACAAACTCATGCAATCTCCAGATTCCCGCATATCAACTCAGAAACCAAGCTCAACCAATGTCAATTACTCATCACATATTGCAAACCATGGCACATATCCACATGGTAACAGGGAGATGGAGGAGAGTATCTTTGTAGAAGAGGACCTATAGGGCTTGGATGATGATGATGAAGAGTCTTTCCATCCCACATCCAAGCTTGTTCCTGCTGCTTCCACCACCCCAGCAGAGGGTCCAGAAGCTTCTACATCGACCTCAGCAGCTATTGAGCCAGCTCCAGCTATGGTTGAGGGGGAGGTACGCTCTGAGAGAGAGGCCCCTCATCACATTCAGTGTCAACACCCACCTCAATAGATGATCGGTAATCTCTATAAGACGACAACAAGGTCAAGGTCTGCACATCTCGCCTGCTTTACTAATTCTCTCTTTGTTGCCACCTTTGAACCTCGGGATGTTGGACACATATTATCTGATGAATATTGGGTTAACTTTGAGAGAAACAAAGTGTGGACCCTAGTAGAGCCTCCTGTTGGCGTCAATGTCATAGGAACCAAGTGGGTTTTCAAAAATAAGCATGGGGAAGATGGTGAGGTTGTTAGAAACAAGGCTAGGCTTGTTGTCCAGGGTTTCAGTCAAGTGGAGGGCTTAGACTATGGGGAAACCTTTGCTCTTGTTGCACGCTTAGAAGCCATTAGGATCCTGCTTGCATTTGCTGCCTCTAAGGGTATTAGACTCTACCAAATGGATGTCAAGAGTGGTTTCCTAAATGGTTTCATAGAGGAATAGGTTTATGTGAGACAACCACCTGGCTTTGAGCACCACAAATACCCAAACCGTGTGTACAAGCTTCAAAAGGCTTTGTATGGGCTAAAGAAAGCACCTTGGGCCTGGTAACCTTCTTGCTAGAGCGCGGGTATGTCATGGGGTGTGTTGACAAAACCTTGTTCACTTTAAAGCATGGCAATGACTTTCTAATGGTTCAGATTTACATGGACGATATCATCTTTGGAGGTTCCTCTCATGCTCTTGTGTCCAGATTTCAGGAAGCTATGGAAAATGAATTTTAGATGTTGATGATGGGCGAGCTCGCCTTCTTTCTTGGACTTCAAATCAAGTAGTGCAAGCAAGGCACATTCGTACATCAAGCCAAGTACACGAAGGATCTCCTTAAGAAGTTCGACATGGTCAATGTGAAGCCGTTGTCAACACCAATGTTCACAACAACGAAACTTGACCCTAACGAAGACTGTGAAGCAGTGGACCAAAGGGAGTACAGGAGCATGATTGGCTCCCTCTTGTACCTGACGGCGACAAGACCTGACATACACTTTGCAGTGTGTCTTTGTGCTCGCTTTCAAGCATCCCCAAGAATGACTCATCGCAAGGCTATCAAGCACATCTTCAGGTATCTCAAATACACCCTTGAGTTTGGTCTTTGGTACTCTGCATTTTCATCTCTTGATCTCATTGGGTATTCGGATACGGACTTTGCTGGGTGTCGAATTGATAGGAAGAGCACTTCTGGTACTTGCCATTTCTTGGGTACTTCTTTGCTCTGTTGGTCTTCTCGTAAGCAGTCGAGTGTAGTCCAATCCACCACAGAGGCTGAGTATGTTGCAGCTGCTAGCTGTTGCTCACAAATCCTATGGATTGTGTCCACCATGAGAGACTATGGGTTAACTCCAGTGCCATATGCTTAGCCAAGAACCCAATCCTACATGGTAAGGTCAAACACATAAATATGAGATTCCACTTCCGAAGAGATAATGTTGAGAAGGGAGATGTTGAGGTCAAATATATCGACACCAAAAACCAATTGGCTGATATCCTTACCAAGCCCCTAGATGCTTCAAGATTTGCTTTTCTTCGAGGGGAGCTTGGTGTTTGCCATCCTTATGGCATCATTTGAGGGGGAGTTGGTGTTCTCTTGTATATATGTATCTTACCTTTTTTGCATTGCATCTCATATATAATATATGCATTGGTAGATGAGCTTTGATTTTTTATGCTTTCTTGCATTTCTCTTTGCTATGATTGAGCTTGAGCTAAGTTGTGTGGATGTAATAGTACTCTCTCATGCTTAGATTTTCTAGATGGTTTGTTATAGACTCTTTTGAGCAACTTGCTAATCTTAAAGGTAGGCTGAGCTTCTTGTGAACCTTATGAACTAATCTTGTTAAGTCTTGCTCACGATGTGTATAATTGCTTTTATCCCTGTCAAAACTTGTGTTGAGACTAGTCTAGAGGATGTCTTGGCTTTGGCACCTTGTGTTTGCGAAATGGAAGGCTTTGCAAATGTTTAGCTCATGATGGAACATTGTGGGAACATGTGTTCCTTTTGCTGCAAAGGCATGCTCTTTTGTCATGTGAATAAATCATGAAAAATCTGCTAAGTGCTTTGATCAAAATAATTCTAAAATGCCAAATCCAAACACTGTGACTTGAGGCCTCGGGGTGTTTGCCGTAACCAGTCGTGCGATCCTCCGCATGGATAAGAGGACACATGAGGATAAACAATAAACACTTGATCAATTGAGTCTCTGTTGCATATGTGAGCGTTTGTAAAGCTCATTTTCTACGAATGCTTGTTGCCTTGGTTGAGATGGAGACTGGCTAGGTTCTTTTGATTCACTTGATACTTGTTTTGCCTTGGATAGGAGTACTTACACATGTGGTGGCAGTTTTTCTCACGATAAGCAAATTTTATTCTATTTAAGCTAGTCAATCTTTTTGCTTAGCTTGTATAGCTCTTGGTGTTATGCCTTGCTATCTATTTTTGGTCTTTGTATGATTATGAGCTATTGCTTTTACACTTCATGGCTCTATGGATATGATTAGCAAGGTTAAATGCTTGTTTGCATAATTGTTGAAGCTCCTTAGGTTTGCATTTTCATTCATTGCATGTTTTTTTTTTTTTTTGCTTCTTTGATGAGTTCATTGCCAAAGGGGGACAAAGTTGTGGGTCATGCACAAATAATGCTAAGAAACTTAAAATGATCCATTTTGCATTACATGAGACCGACCACAAGTTGAGGGGGAGCATATCATTTCCTTGAGCGTTTTCTTGCGCTTTTCACACTCTTTGCGTCTCAAGTCGCTGTCTTTGCCAACTCTTGGTTTTGTGATCCCTATTTTGCTTCGTATTTCAATCTCTAATCTTTGTGCATTTGGTGTTGTCAATGTACTCATCAAGGGGGAGATTGAAAAACCATGTGGATATGTGCCATGGTTTGCAATATGTGATGAGTAATTGACATTGGTTGAGCTTGGTGTTTGAGTCAAAATATGGGAATCTGGAGATTGCATGAGTTTGTGCATGTCGTGGTTTTAACTAACCGGAGTTGGTGAGGATGTTAGAGAGTTTGTAGAAGATGGAAAATGTGTTTGCTTGTCTCATGATGTGTAGGTCACTGGAGTCAACTTGGCGGTCAAAGGTGAGAGGATCGGGCACGAGTAGGAGACTTGGGGCCGGACGATCAGGAGACTGGGTGAAGTCAAAGGTGATCCATACCATACACGTGGAGAGGCAAGAAACACGGACGGTTTCGCGGTTGAGCCTCAAAACCGTGGCAGGTGATCAAGACGATGGGGTTGACCAAGTCAAAGGTGATCGGGCGTCGGTGCAAGTAGAGGCTTCCAATGGACCGTAGGCGGGAGAGACATGCCGACGAGGAGGATCACGGGACGAGGTGACATGCGTCAAGATTAAGAAGTCGCGCTTTAAGAAGCGTGCAAGGTGGTTTCCTAGTTTGGGCCCCAAAACCGGTGGCGGCAATTGGGGGTGCACGTGGCACCATCAAGGAGCTTGCGTCAAGGCGACGCAAAATCGTGAAGGGCTCGATGGCATTCGGGCGACGAGGAAAAAGTTAGACGGTTATGCTCCTGGTGGTAGGCGGCAGTGTATTGTAGGTGAGGGGTAGGATGGTCTTTAGAACAACCCCTAGGCCTATATAAGGAGAGGTATGGCTGGTGGAAGAGGTGCCTCATCCCATTAGCCTTCTGTTAGGTGTTCATTCAAAGTGCTAGGAGAGAGCTTCATGTAAAGAGGAGAGTAGTGGGTGTGTGAGAGACATCTCTTGCTCTTTCAAATAGTAGAAGGAAGAGGGTGGCTTCCTAGCCTTGTATCCATGGATCTCGTAAGCATGTTTCTATGATATGAGAATTATTTTCATGCTCAAGAACTTCCTCTCTCCCTAAATCCCAAATTTCTCTTTTTCTCTATTTTCGGAGCTATTTTCATGGGAATTTTTGATCTCCTTTTTGGACAAGTTTTTGGGATGGATTTCGTGGGAAACATGGTGCTATGATGAGCTAGAACAAATCCCCATAGGTCCTTGACCGAATCCATAGCTCTAGCATTTTCGATTTGAAGGATTTCTCAAGTTTTCCCTTTTTGGTGTTCTTGGCACAAGATCTGAAATTCATGATGATTACTTGAGCCAATTGAGTAGATCTTCTAGGATTAGGGTCATGATGTGTTGAGGATTCACTGATCCAAAAATCGCATCATTTGGAGTTCGTTTGATTAGGTTTTGGTCAAGTTTTTGCCTAATCCCGAAACATTTTTCTCCTCTGTCGGGATCGATCGGCACTGCCGACGACCAGGACCGGCACTGCCGGTGGGTCAGAACTCGGATCGGCACCGCCGATGCCACGACCGTCACTACCAGGGGCTTGAGTCCAAACCCCACACCAGCACTGTCGATGAGCAGACCGGCACAGACGATGCGTGTTGTTTACTGGTTTTGAGAATCCCTCATCGGCACTGCCGATGGGCTTTACCGACACTGCTGATGGTGCCAACCGGCACTGCCAATGGCTGTGATCGGCACTGCCGATGGTAGTCCAGTAGGGTGACTTGTGTGCGCCTCTTTGACTGATTCAAGTCTTTACTGTTCCCTTTTTCCTCCGCTGTGTTCCGCTACCGTAGTTGATCACTCCTAGGGTTAGCACATCACAAGTTGGTGTGTGTAGCCTTGGTGATCGGGTTAGAGGTTGGCTTGGGTTGTAACCGGGACATAGGCCAAATTCTTGTGAAGAATTTTTATTGGATCCCATTCACCCCCCCTCTGGTCGCCTTCTCGGTCCTTCAGATTTCAAATGAGATTTGAACTTAAATTTGGTCCAAGTTTGAATTTGACATTTGGTTTTCAATTAGAACAAACTTGGGTCATTACACCATCCACTGAGATTGTCAAATTAACGGAGGAATGCAGCTTCGTCATTTTAAACTCTCTCCCAGAAAAGAAGCGAGACCCAAGATGCCCAACCATCCCATGTTTCGTCGGGATGCAGCAATTCAACAACGCCTTTGTGATTGGGGGGCAAGCATGAGCGTCATGCCAAAGGTGGTGTATGACAAACTTAATGTCAATTCATTATCCCCTACAGCGATGTGCTTGCAGCTCGCCGACCAATCAGTTCGCTACTCGGCGGGCAACGCGGAGGACATGCCCGTGAAGATAAGGAGTTGTCTCGTTCCCATCGACTTTGTGGTGCTAGATATGGAGGCCGATGTAAAGACGCCTCTTATACTAGGAAGGCCGTTCCTCAGCACCGCAAATGCCAACATTGACTTTGGGGCTGGAGAAATCCTCCTTCACATTAATAGGAACAAAGAGAAGTTCACCTTCAAGTCCCGAACGGAACAATGCAATCAGGTACGCATCTTTTATGGTAAAAATCCTAACACGGTGTAGAAAATTGGGGTATACCCAATGGCACAAAAATCGGGCGCACCGGTGGTAAAAGTCAAGAGCACATAATCACTGCCCAAAAAGAAGAACGAGCCACAAGAAGCAAAGGAAATGGTCGCTGCCAAGCCCAAGAAAATCAAACAAGTATGGTGGAAGAAAGAAGTTGCACCAACCATAGAAAATTCTCCATCCATGAAAAGCACCGTGCAAAACTGAACGCAGAGAACGTCTTGTTCGAGACGGAAAATCTGGACCGTTGTCGGAAGGTAACCGATATTTACCTCCCCCTTCTCTTGTACATACCACTAAATTAGGTTGCTTTCTTCTTTTCTTTTCTCTTCTTTAAGTGATCACTTTTCCCCTTTAAAAAAAATTGAATGTCTCGGCCAAATTTCCCAGCCGGGAGGTCAATTTTTGTAAAAAACGACTACCCGAGGGATGATCCGGGACTCTAACCCGGCTAGTCAGTTTTTAGCACCCGGGAGGACATTTTTCACGAAAACGACCACCCGGTTGGGTAACTTTTGTGCCGCCCGGACACTAACCCGGCCAGTCAAATTTCAGCACCCGGTAAGTCATTTTTCATGAAAAACGACCACTCGGCTGGGTAGTTTCTAAGCCACCCGGCCAGAATAATCCAGTCAGTTTTTAGTACCCTGGAGGTCATTTTTCGTAAAAAATGACCACCCGATTGGGTGATTTTTGTGCCGCCTGGCCATACTTTTTCTCGTATTCCATGCTCTTGTAATGCAGGGATCATGGCCATGAGTGGAGGAGGTGTGGCCAACACTTCTTATGAAAAATTCTCACCTAAGACCCCGCCATGAGTGAAACCAAATGAAGGAGAGCCACTCAAGTCACCTCAAACTCCAATCACCAACTATCACCTGCCAACCTACTCCCCTGGGCCTCGTGAGTGGCAGGATACTCATTGCAAACATCCAACTTTGGCCATCCCATCAATCCATCCTTGCTCCCCACACTCTCAACACAAAGTTTTGGCCAAAGATAACAAGTGGATCACATGGCGCATGGACCTAGCCCTCTCCCATCACCACCAATGCAATAATACAGCAAGTGGAGGAAAAAGGGTAGTCGCCCAGCCTAGCGTGCCGCCCGACCTAGCCCGCCTCCCGGCATGGATCGCTGCCCGGCATGGGATGTTGCCCCCTAACCTCCTCTCGAGCCTACAAAAACCGACGCTCATTCCCCAAATTCTTCACCCCTCAGCCTTCATCTGAAAACACTCTTCTCCCTCACACCTCTCTTCCCTTACACCCCCTCTTTCTTTTCACTAGTCTTTTTAGTAAGTACACTTTGAACATAGGAATAAAAGTGTGCTGCAATAAAACCAACTAGAGCAAGTTTGCTGCCACCCTTGCATGTTTGAACGACTAACACTTGGACTACTTACCGAACGACTAATCGCTAACCAATATTGTCATATTGCCCTTCGGGTATTGTGTCCAAGTAACCCTTTTCCAGGAATGGCAAACATTTGGAGGGGCCTCTACACCAATTTCAGCAGCAGCTCACATCGTGGGAGACGCACCGCAAGTGAGCGCTCAGAAGCTCAACACTCTGAAGCTTCTTATGGGCATGCTCCGAATTACCACTCGGAATCAATGTCCATATCCGAGGTTGCAACGGTAGCAAGTGAACAAGGAGGAGGAGATGGAGAATTTGAGAAGTACATAGAGAGTAAAGAGAACATGGTGTTCAATGACTTCGACGAGCAAAGCAAGTTCACCGCCATACAAGACCGGGAGTTCACGTCCATGCGCAAGTTTGACCACGACTTCCTCGAGCGAATCGACGTCCTCGCTGATTTGCGCTCAACACGGAAGGATGGTATGATTTCTATCACCTCAATGAATATGGTTCTAAATGGCTCACAATCGAATTTCTTTGCACAATAAAAGTTCATGCTCATGAATCAAATGAAACAGGCACTCTCTATGAATTTTGTCTTTTTGGTGAAACATACAAATGGTCCTTAAAAGAAATTAGTACTTATCTTGATTTTGACCATAAGACCGCCTTAGACATTGATAAACTTAAAGGTTTCACACCATAAGGACTTTAGGAAAAGATAGGAAATCCCGTTACGGGGCAAGAACGCACTAGTGATATTCATAACCCATCGCTCCGTATAATTCACCATTTTATCACTCACTACCTAACCCCTCAGGGTGATGTACGTTCGATGAATAGTTTGGATAAAGCCTATCTCCATGCTGTAATCAAGAAGATTAAAATGAACCCCATGTTTTTCCTCATCAATCATTGGCTCACCTTAGCATTCAGGCAACAAGGACCCATTACTTTTACCCCTTTTGTCACTAGAATTGCTAGAAAGGTTGGTGCACTTCACAGAGCTAGAATAGATCATCTCCCTAGCACTCCTTTGTTAGGAGAAGATCATTTCTTGCAAGCCCACTTGTTGAAAGAGGAGAACAATAAGTACTTGATGCTTTATCCGGGGTATTGACATAGAAATTTAGTTGCCGAACCCCCACCACACTATCATCGGTAAAATGAACTTTGTGTACAAATTGCAAGCTCCCTCGCAGCATGCAAGACATAGTGTTTCAGGGGGATAGGCCAAGAACAAGAGCACAACTCCGACGAGCAGAACAGCAGCACGAAACAGCCATGAACACACCTCAACTGGGTACTTCGAGAAACTCCCAATACGATTGGAGCAACCACGGTTTCCTAGATTTGCTAGTTCGTCAACAAACTACACTACCTCCTCCTATGAAGAGTATGAACCTTCCAATCCCTGTGGGATGGGAATTTACCATCAACCTCATGGAGGTGTAGGCACCTCTCGTTCCGCCCGATTCATATCATACAATTTTTCGGAGTTGCAAGAAGATATGCATTACTTAGTTGCCAATGCTTATGAGACCAACATGCGAACTCAAGAAATATAAGCAACCATAAGGAGAGAACAAGAATGGCAGCAACAAACATCAGAAGAACTTCAGACAAACATATCCATGATGGACCAACTGTTTGGCCATTTCAATGTCGAGTATCAACCGCCGCAGTGAACGCCATCTAAGCTTAAGTCTTGCAAAGACACCTAAGCTTGGGGAGGTACCTAAACCAAGGTGCGCCATTTGTTCTATCCTCTCTCCCTCTTTCTCTAGTTGAGTCATTTTGTTTCCTTTTGTATATAGCTAACTAAGAAAAATCCAAAACGATTTTCAGTTTTGATAAAATTTAAGAAAACCCAAAAAGATTTTAGCTTTTAAGGAAAACCATAAAAATTTGCAAAGCCAAAAGGAACAATAAGATTTCCCTTTACAAATAAAATTTAAGAACTTCGTCTTCACCTTGCCTATGGAAATGATGAATAGTTGCTCTATTAGCTCCCTTTGAGTCTCAAGTATACAACCTCTACTCCTCATTTTTAGTGGGTAATGGTAGACCGGCATGATGATAACACTAGTCTCTCTATGTTTTAGTGGGTGCAAAATGGCTAATAAACACCAAGTCTAGTTGTTGGAGTTTATGAGATGGCATGTTATCAATGAGTCAATGATCTCCTTATGATTAGAGTCCATTGATTTCTTTCAAAACTTTGCTGCAACAAAAACCCCCTACTTGGTGCATATCTTCCCTATGATGGACAATTTCCTACCATGGCTAAATATTAATTAGCAAAACCATGTCAACGCCATTTATTCATGCATTAAGTTTAGTTAGGATTTGATCCTTATGAGGGACTTGCACTTCCAAAGCCAATCATTTTCCTTCGTTTATCTTTGAGTTCTCAAATTATTCATGCTTGGTTATACGGGTTTCACATCGGAATCGTGCATCCACTCCACCAAGCATGTTAACCAAAATCTTTCTTTCTGTGAGCCTTTGATCCCATTAAAAGATTATGGTCATCCTAGACAACTGCTCAGAAAAAGTTGCAAAAATATTTGAACCATTGAATTAGCTTCTTTACACCAACAGAGCTGAAAGAAAGAAACGAAGAAAGAAAGATCTCATGGACGTGCTATATCAAAAAGCTTCAAGGTTCATTTAAAAATAAAATATATCTTTGAGAAAAAATAAAGAATCATCCCTTCTCTCTAGCACAAAAATCCAGTCCTTTGGGAAAATCTGCACCCAAGACCTTTGTAGTTGTGCTAGCCCATTCCTTCGTCTGAGTCCATTCTCTCCCTCTCCCCTGGACATTATTTCTAAATGATTGGAATGAGGAAGTGCAATGTCTTTTCGCTAGGATCATCTCTTAGCTTAACAATATATGCATGCTAAATGCAACATCCTACCAAGCTCCACATATTTAAGCCAAACTTATAGAAAGTAGGATGAGCATTCGGTAAGGAAATACACCCTTTGAGAGATGAAAGTCATAGTGAAGATTGCACCAAGAGGGAATATTTTCAATCCTATGCAGCCATACAAAAACTTTAGACTCATGATCAAGTAGGAGATTGCATGACAAAGTCTAAACTAGTTGCCACCCGGGGTTGCCAGCCCATGAAGCCCAATAGGCCTACCAGCCCCAAAATAAAGGAGTCGGCACGAACCGACCAAACAACCGACATCGGGACAAGATCCAAGCCACCCAAGTGGAGTCGGTCATGAACCGACATGATCCAAGGGCCGCCCGGCCTGGGCTGCCGCCCGGCATGCCCGGTCGCCTAGCACACGTGGCTGCCCGGCCTTGCCCACTGCTCGGCGGGCCGACTTCGGCCTACCGACTCTTCTTCACCTACAAGTACACCCCCCCCCCCCACCCATTGCCACCTATAAATAGAGGGGGAATTCAGCAGAAAAAGAGAATCAAGCAAGAAACACATCAAGGAGTCCACTTCCCAATACTTGTGCTACTTAGTAGAGTAGGTTAGTTAGTCGGGAGTTAGAGTCTAGTCGAGAGCTTCGTTCAAGATTCCGGACTTGTCTCGGAGTCTTAGTATGAGCTCTCTTGTATCTTTTCTCCTTCTGTAACACTTATCTTTTATCAATATAATTATCTTCCCCTTTATATCTTGTCAAGTGTTTATCTTAACTTAGTCATTTCCTTAAGTTATAATTATCGGGAAGAAACTTTGTTGCGTAGTTCACGGGTTTCCCGGCTAGGATTTAGTTAAGTTTAGTTCTTTCTGAAACTTAGACTTGGTTATTTCCTGGCTATTCTTCCGCTAGGCCAATGGGAGAATATCTATGAAGGCGTAGGCATGGTGCCTAAGTTAACACTAGCTGGATTTGCATTCGTCCCCATGGGCTATGTGGTAGGCGGTAGGTGGTGACAGCCCTGTCCGTCCCTTTAGTAATCCACCACGTTCAGGAAGTCTCAAGCAGGGTTGTCTAGTGATAGCGTACCCACTAGTATAGAGGTTAGTTACTGATCCATAATAGTGGATCGTTTTCATGCCCCGAAGTGAATTAACAGGTGAAAGACTAAAGGCTGTACCAAGAAATTGGTGTAAGCACTTAACCCGAGTAACTAGGATTTGATGCTTGATTTAGATATATTTATTAGGAAGATATATTTTAGGAATCTTAGACTTAGACTCGCTGTCCTCCCGGCTAGCTTAACCGATCTTTTTGTCTTAGTGTGGATTTCACGTGCCAAATTTCAAGTTCCAATGTGTTTTGTATATTAAGATAAAAAATTTAAAAATAGTCATTTTTGTCACTATAGTGTCCTGCAGACAAAAGACGCATTTTTTCAGTGTCTACGAGACCCAAAGAAACGATCCAGTATCCTGGAGACAAAATTAACATTAAAATGTGTCCTACAGACAAATTTCCCAATCATTTATGGTGCCGTACTAGGAATAGTGATATTCTTGATGCGACATTAAGAAGTGTCAACATGCGATGTGGCGATGAACCTCATCACGGGGTTCCTAAATGCTTCTAAGCATAGCAACATTCCATACATTAGACATCTAATGTTGGTGTATATGGAGCTTCCAACATAGTAGGGTAAGGCAGACAAGGAGGGGTTGCGGTAACAACAAGGGAAATACCGATACACAAGTAGGTAGTAATCATGCAAGCAAGTATCAACAATAGCACCCAAGAGAGCATGCAATATAGAGTAGGTTCTAGACTACTTAAGTTGGATAAATATGATCAAGGAAAGCTAGAGCTTACCTGGTAACGCCTATCCTTAGATCATGCTTTACGTCGCTTTTCGTATCGACATGGGAGTCCATCTCGAGACTTGGGCCTTCAGGCTTCGTCTCCAGCATCGGGCTCCTCAGGTTCTTCGCATGCTATGGTACGTGATGCTAGAGCAAAATAAAATAAAATAACAATCAGACAAACTTCAATTAAAACTCCATATAGGATTTTTGGGAGGTTCGGTGTATACCAGTGAGGGTCATAGGTAGGTCAAAGGTTGGTGGATAAGGTTCGGGTTTACGGGGTATGATTTGGGTAGGTTGGGTCTTAGGAGACCGTTGACGGAAAAATCACCAGAAACGGAGTCCGAGCGATGAAGATATGACATTAAGGGGGGCAAGGGGGAAGGTCATGGCAGAAACGGGAACATGGTGGGTGGCAAAGAATTTCTTGTGTCAGAACGATCGTGTGAGCGCAAGAATCGCCCAAAATAGAGTTATGGGTCAAAAGTCATGGCTCTCCAAAGGTTCTAGGGGCTTCTTTGTAATTTCAGAAAGTTTCAAGGACCTTTTTGTAATTATTGAAAAGTTTAGGGACCTGGTTGTAAAAGGGGACTGCTGAATTACAATTACAGAAAAGGTTGGGTATCTTTATGTAAAGTCTCTCTGGGCTAAAACCTAAATGTCATAAAGCTGGGGGGGGGGGGCTAGGTGTAAAATGGCAGGATTCCGGGTTTTATGGAATTATTTTTGTACTGGAAAAATGTTTATTGCATCATACTGATGCACTAAAGGACTGTGGGATTTATTTTTGCATTAATAACTCTATGGAATAGGTTCACGAAGCTGTAGACCGAGGTGAGGAGCTTGGTTCACGGGTCCACCGTGCTCCGGTTGCACACGGGTGCACCTGGGCCGTGGGTCTAACACTAGACGGTGTGGATTCAAGGGGGCGAAGGGGTATGCTGGATTTGATCATAGCCGTTGATGATTAGATGGGCGGTTGGAAGAGACTGTGGCAGCGCGCGATGGTGGTGAACAGGGAAGGCGGTGGCGCAGGGAGGAGGCTCACCGGAGTTGGTGCTTCGGGTCTCCGGTCAGTGAGGCGCGATGGGAGAGACTCGGGAGGGAAAGGGGTATCAGGCGGACTTACTCGATTGGCTCTCGAGGCGCGGGAGGGATCGAGTGCAGCTCTCTTCAAGGAAGGGCGGAGTGCGACGACGGCGCCTGGCGTGGGCATGGCTCGGGTGGTTGTCGGGTGGAGGGAAAAGGTTTGGGCGGTGGGGGGAGATCTAGGCGGTGCTAATTGGGATGGCTGCTTGGGGGTCGTTAGGTGAGGGCAATGAATCGAGGACGGTAGACGCCATGGCCGAAAGGTGAAAAAGGAGGGGAAATTCTCGATTGGAGCTCGTCGGTGCTCGGACTTGAGACTGAGGCAACTATTTATAGCCGGGGAGTGGAAGAAGCGACACACGTGCATGGAACATGCCGGTGGGGGCCTCCCCTCATAAAAAAGATTTTTTTACTATTTTTATTTATTTATTTTAATTTATATTTTGTCGAGTGCCAAACTTTACCGAGTGTTTTTTGACACACGACAAACTATTTATCGAGTGTCCAATGAAAAACACTCAGCAAAGAGCTCTCTAACGAGTCCTTTTTTTACCGAGTGTTGTTTGTCGAAAGTTACATTCAGCAAACCTTTGTCAAATATTTTTTTTGGTTTCTCGAGTGCTTGTGTCATGGCAAGTAACAAGTTTCCGGTAGTGCACCTATGCCTGGTCACTGTCGCGGCGCAATCTGATGGTTGGAGTCAACACTATCGGCCATCCTCCAGACGCCATTTATCTAGATGCCACTGATGGGTAGTAGTTGGTTGTTCCTTGTTGATGTTGACACAGAATTTTGACCGGTCCCAGTGGTCAGCGGCACGAAGGCAAGAATCGGCTGGAGATTAGCGAAGCTCACCGGCCGAAGGAAATAAAGTGGGCCTGATAGATTTATTGTATCTTTTTCTTTTTTTTTGTTTAGAATTTGATTATCGAGTCGGTTTTAAGAGTCCTGACTGAATTGGGTCAGAACTCCTTGCATGGGGTTATAAATATGTAATAGGATCTGTACAAAAAAACAACACCTTCGTTCAATACAATTCATCGCATCGCTAACCTTTCCTACTCGACGAAATCCTCGTCTCGCGCGGGCTGCATCTGCTCCGATCTCGGTGAGATACTTGGATTAGTCAACCTCGATAATTCTATCAATCTCAACTAGAACTTTCTCATTTGTTTGATATTCTAGTTGTTATCGTTAGGATTGTTAGTTATCCGGTAATTAGATCTTTATTGTGCTTGTTCTATCAACTTTCGATTGTAATACTGTCTTAGCTGAGCCTAATCTATTGCAATTTTTAGGAGGTTTTATGAGTATAGTTTAGATCTTTTACTCGAGTCACTCTGTTGATTTTATCTATAAATAGCTTAAATCTAGCTCTATTTACCGTGTTTGAACACTGTCTCGATTAGGTTCGATCTGTTCGAATCAGCAAGGCTACATCAATGTTGATCTCTTACTAGGTTGATAAGGCTAGGTTCGAGTCGTTTATAGGTAGAGTCGATAGAGTTCTATCGAGACGTTTTATCGATAGATTATCACGGTTCGATCGACTTTTGGTTTATGATTGACTTCTTACATATTTTGTTAGTCGATCACCCCCTTATTGAAATAAGTTAGATCTGTGATTTAAGACATATTTGCAATACCAGCTATCAGATCTATCGACTTAGCACCATCGAAAGAACGAGTCTTTATATGTTTATTGTAGATTCATCGACTCTGTTCTATCGACTTAGTATCATCAGCAGAGCAGATCTTGACATATTTACTTCTGACTTATCGATTCTATTCTATCAATTTATTCCCTTATTAGCATTAATTACGTTCAATGTTTAAACTATTTAATTTGCCGATGAGCCGATATGATCAGCCGATTAGTTTATTCTTTCAAATTAATTCGTGTTACCATCGGCTGGTTCTCACAAACAGTGATTATCGGCTTTCTTCATCGGCCTGTCCTGGGCCGGTGATCCATGGAATTTGATTGTTTGCTCTCTTTGTCGATTTGCAGGGAAAATCGACTAGCACGTCCCAGTTTCTTCGTATTGAGCCTGCACTGGAGCTAAACAGATCTCCTAGGTCACGCGTGGTGATTTTCGCGTCAATAGTTGATGAGTCTTTTTTTTTTATGATCAAAAGGGAGCTTTTCATTACTCATGAACATGATTACATTCACGAGTAACTAAATGTTGAACACACTGGGGAACCTGCATACGCCATACAGCAGTATGGGTGGTACATTTCGCTAGCTGTGCCAACTCATCTGCTACGGAATTCTGCTCTCTCCTGACTAACCGGATCTTTAGCTCCGGTAACAACCCACCCAATTCAAGGGTCTCTCGTTCTATGAAGCAGAGTTGTGAGCGAAGGCTTGCCTCTTTCTGGAGCTCTCCAACTAGCGCGCTACAGTCCGACTCCAAGATTGCTGGTTGGCGGCACCATTCCGCGGCAAGGCGGACCCCTTCTAGACATGCTTCCATGGCCATCTAAGCTTGGAAGATGGCCCGCCAGGAGGTCAGCAGCACCATACCTGTATTGTCCTGGATGACGACTCCTAGTCCGGCTTTCCCTGATTCCACCGAAAGAGCCCCCTCCACGTTGATCTTGATCCATCCTTCCGGAGGGCTTCCCATCTGCATTTATTGTTCCGATTTCTTTGACCCTTGCTCTATGCCACTGGTGCCTTCCCCTTTGAGTCAGCTGTTGTGACTGTTTGTGTTTCCTTGAGCGAGCTCACATAACTTTTCAGGAATAAAACCGAGCCCATAATTGATATGCCCTTGCTGTCATGCACAACATCATTCCGCACACTCCATATTCTCCAGAACAACAGCGCTAGTAGGTTTGCTGTTTCTAGGGCCAGGTTGCTAATGAGGTTAAGTAGCCAATCTGGTCCATGACACTATAGGTCTTCCTCCGATGGTATATTCCAGTGGTCTTCCATGGCTTGTCGCAGCGCTCTAGCGTGCAGGCACTTTACCAAGGCATGATGCTCATCTTCTGGTTCCATCCCACATAGTTCGCACGTGTTTGTAACCTCTAGGTGTCTCTTCCATTTGCTTGTCTTTGGGGGTAACCCTTGTATTATGGCTTGCCAGATGAAGATTCGCACCTTCGGGGGAACACCTAGCTTCCAAACTATCTTCCATTGCGGTCTGCTACCGTTTGCGCGACTGCTTCCTGTTGCTCTGCTATTCTCAGATTCCTGCCTCCGTCTTGCCAACCTGTATGCACTTTTGACCGTGAATATGCCAGTTGACTCATCGTGCCAGGCGACACGGTCCGCAAACCTCCCTGAAGGGACCTTCAGCTTCTAGATCTCTTCGGCATCATGTGGCCAGAAAAACCTGTCTAGGGTTCTATTGTTCCATTCAGTACCTTCGTCATTCAGTAATTGCTTTACCCATTTCAGCCAGCATGGTCTCTTCTTACCCGAGATTTTCAACGACAGGTCTCTGGGGATCCAATTATCTCTCCAAATTCTGACAGTGTTCTCTGAACCCACTCTCCATATTATGCCCTCCTTTACCAGCTCTAGGCCATGCATCACTCCTCTCCAAGATGGGGACACACATTGCGGGAAGACAGTGTCTGTTAGGGAACCGTTGGGGTAGTACTTTGCTTTCAAAAGTTGAGTACATAGGCTCTCCGGTCTCTCCACCAGGTGCCACGCTTGACGCGCTAATAGGGCCTGGTTAAACGTCCGAAGGTCACGGAATCCGATCCCTCCTTCTCCCTTTGTTCTGATCAGCTTCTCCACTCAATGGGTCCGTCGCTTTCCGTGCTTAGTTCCCCACCAGAATTTCCTGATTGTGGCCTCCATATTGTCACATACTCCATCTGGGACCTTGAAAACACTCATGATGTAGGTGGGAATAGCCTGTGCCACCGATTTCATCATAATCTCCTTACCACCAAAGGACATATCACGCTCTGTCCAGTTCATCACACGTTTTCCTAACTTCTCATTCAATCCCTGGAAGCGGTTTGCCTTCATCCGGCCCTCTGGGGTGGGTAAGCCAAGATACCTGGGTTCAAACGAGGAGTGTATCCCACCTAGGCTATTCCTTACATCGTCCATCACCGTTTGGGGACAGTGTTCCACAAAGAGCACTGAACATTTCGCTGGATTCACTAGCTGCCCGGTAGCTTGGCAAAATGACTATAAGGCGTCACGTACATAGGCAGCCTGGTTTGCATCCGCTTTGAAAAAAAGAAGGCTATCATCCGCGAATTGTAGATGTGATATCGGGGGAGCCCTTCTAGTTACCCTCAGCGGCTCAATATCTCCATCCGCTTCACCCTTCTTCATCAACTTTGACAGTGTGTCAGCAACAAATAAAAATAAATATGGTGACAGAGGATCACCTTGGCGTAGTCCCTATGTAGGCTGGAAGGAGTCTAGCAAGACTCCGTTGAAGTTAACTGAATAGCGGACAGTGGTAACACAACACATCACCCACTCCACCCATTGGCTATGAAATCCAATCTTCAACAAAACACCTTTTAAAAAGTCCCAATCTATATGATCATACGCTTTAGATAGATCCAACTTGTAAGCACAAAACTGTCCATCCTCTCTTCTAATTTGTTGCAAGGTGTGGATGCATTTTAAAGCAATAAGGACATTATCCGTGATTAGCCTTCCCGGCACAAAGGCGCTTTGGTACGGCAAAATGATATCCTCTAGCAATGGCCGCAAACGGTTTACCAGACATTTTGAAACCACCTTGTAGATTACATTGCATAGGCTTATTGGTCAAAAATCTTTTAGCTGCTCCGGCTTATCCTTTTTAGGGATCAGGACTATGGCCGTGTCGTTCACTCCTTCTGGCATAACTCCTTCCTTGAAGAACTTGCAGACCACTGGTATGATTTCTTCTTTCAGAATACCTGAATTACATTGAAAAAACCGACCAGGAAAGCCATCCGGTCCCGGTGCCTTCAGTGGTCCAATTTGAAAGAGGGCATCGCTAATCTCCTGGTCCGAGAACTCCTCGCATAGTCTTGTGTTCATCTGGTCTGATATGACCGTTTCAAATAGCTCGGTAGCTAACTCTCGCCGGACCACCGGCTCCCTGGTGAAGAGGGTCTGGAAGTAGCTAGTTGCCATAGATTGGAGCTCCTCCTTCTGTTGTGCCCAGCTTCCATCTTCTCTCTGAAGTTTCTTTATTTTATTTTTCCTTGCATGCCAAACTGCTTTTCGGTGGAAAAACTTCGTGTTCCGATCACCTTCCTTCAGCCACATGATTCTAGAGCGTTGAAGCCACATCATCTCCTCCATGTACAGAATTTCATCCATTTTCTTTGTAGTGTCTAGAATCTCCTCTCTCCGATCATCGGCATCTTTTTCCAGCTCCTCGAGCTGGTGATGCAGAGACTCAAGTTCTTTGCATACCGAACCAAATTTCTCCATACTCCAGGCTCTCAGTCTCATCGTCACTTGTCGAAGCGCCCTCGAGATGGATCCCAGGTCACTCTTATCATCACATGCTAGCCATGCATCTGCAATTTCTTTAGATAAAGTCTCCTCTCGTTCCCACATTATTTCATAACATAGGCACTTGCTTTGTTGGCGTATATCCTCCTCTCTCAGTCAGAGTAGCACTGAACAATGGTCCGATCTGGGCGACACCAAGTGCTTCACACCAGCTTCCGGGAATAGGGCCATCCACTCCTGTGAGGCCACAGCCCGGTCCAATCTCACTTTGACATTGCGCTCTCCAGGCTTCTGATTATCATACGTCCATGGCAGCCCCATGAATCCAACATCGCTGAGTTCACATTGTTCTAGGACCTGCCTGAACAATTCCATCTGCCTCTCACTACGCCTAGACTGCGAAAAGTGCTCAAATTGCCATAGGCACTCATTAAAATCACCTACAACCATCCATGGTTCTCTCACACAGCTCTTTATTTCTCGTAATCTATCCCACATACGGAACCTGTTCTCAGTCCTGGGTTCTCCATAAACAAATGTCGCACGCCACTCCTGGCCATCCAGCCCTTCCTTTATCATAGCATCGATGTGCCTTCGTGAGCTTGATTGGATCCTCACCTGTAACGAGACATCCCAGTACAAGGCAATACCACCTCCCTTGTTTTCGGATTCCACCACCCAACAATTTCTCAACCCTATCCGCCACCATAAATTCTTCATGCTAGTTTCTCTCTGCCAGGTCTCCGAAAGGAGGACCATCTTGGGGTTATGTGCGCTTATCAAGCCGCACAGGTCGTGAACTGTCCGGGGATTCCCCACCCCCTGGTAGTTCCAGCTTAGAAGATTCATTGCTCCTGGTGGGGCTCCTGTTTAGCTCCCACCAGGGTTGACGTATCAAGTGTCAGAGTTGGGTTAACTTTGCTTCTCTTCGCTGCTGAACCCTCCTCATCATCCTTCTCCATCTTGTCCTCCTCCTTGACTTTACTAGGGATCTGATCAATCTCCATTGCACTCCCTACCGAGTTACTGATTCTATGTATAATGTCTAATGTCACCTATCATAGTGCCTTTAGCAAAAAATCGGTCGCCTCTAAACCATCTTGCCTGCGCATCTTGTCTGGATGAAAGTGATGGAGCATAGACATAGAGTCTACCTCCTGCTCAGTAGAGTTGTCACTTAGATTGTAATCACCACTATAGGAGACTCTCTCTCTCGGCCCAGTGCCGGTGTCTTGGCCACTTACCAATGGTATCTTTGATTTGACATGTAGGAGCTCGATACCTTCCTCCAAAGTCTCACTAGTCTCCTTCGGAACCGCAACATGGTCTCCCAGGTGGCCATCTCCATCTCCATCCTCTCCAATATTCATATTTGGATTTATGTGGGTATCCCTCCCTCTCTTCATGGAACCCTCGTCAGGTCTTGGATCCTTTGATGAGCTCAACGTGGTCAGCACCTTAGCCCTTTGAGCACCACTGAAGTTTATCGCGCGAGCCACTAGTGGTTTGGCCACTGGGATCTTAATCTCTCTATTACGGGCTCTTTTGAGTGGGGAAGCCCGGAGCTCCACTCTGAAGCGCATCCCTGTGTCATCATCAGGGCAGTTCCATTCAGCATGGCCCATCGTTCCGCACCGAAAGCAGAAGAATGGGACATTTTCATACTTCACAGTAAAAGGACCATAGATCTTGCCCTTGAATCTAACCTTTAATACCTTCCTCAGAGGTTTATTCAGTTTGTAGTCCACTCTTACACGCAAGAAGTCATTCACCGCACCGCCAACCTCTACTTGGCCTCCTAGCTGTTCACCTAAGAACCTTGCGAAGCCTGTAGTCATCATGTACTCCGGCAGATCGTATATTCTCACCCAAAGTCTGATTGCATCAATGATAATCTTTGATGGCCTGGTCATGCTGTCGCGCGGCACAACGATGATGGCATCCCTGTTATATCTCTAAGGCCCTTCGTTAACCACAAAATCATATACCTTTTTCGACGGGAACTCCATCAGGTACCTATTTTCTCCTAGATCGCGAGCTGGAAAAGCATCCTGGACACCCCACGCGCGGCTCATGTCCTCAAAGAGTCTCTTTACCGAGAAAGATTGCCCGGAGTAGTACTAGGCCACGGCCAACCACTTCTCCGGAGCTTCAACCCCAAAATCCTCAAAATCTGCATCAATGATGTCATCATCTCCCTCCTAGTCCATCACCCCAGCAGCACCAGCATACAGCACAACTTCGCGACAATACTCCTCCTCCCTTCCGGAGTTCACTGCTCCAAATGATCCCATCACACCCGCCTCCCCTATCAGTTGTTCCGGCCCTCCACGAGCCCCCATATCCTCCTTTAGCTTCTTCTTCCCCTCGATCCTGAGTGCATGTCCAGAGCTCATCGCTGCAGGGTCCAATCAGCCCGGAATCCTCAAAACCCTAGATCTCACACGCACTGGCTAAGGCTTCGGGTGGGCAGAATCATTAGCAGATTCCCTAAGATCACCCCCACTGTAGGTCAGAACATGTCAAGACTAGGCAAATCAAGGCTCCAGTGGTGATCCGTGCGGCGAGTTTAGGATCTAGCAGGCGACTCCAGACGGCAAAGGTCTCCGCAGATAGAGACCTCAGCACCCACGGCGAGACGGATTAAAATGGCCAGAGACAAAGGCGTCCGACACGGAGAGGACTCCCTGATGACTTAAGATGATCGGAGACTAGCTTAGATCGATGTTGACTTTGAGAACGAGATCAGAATTCACATGGAGAACCTAATCGCCTCTCCGCCAAAATGAGCTGACTATGCCAAGCTTGTAAAACGATGTGCATTATTATCCTCTTGTTGATGAGTCTGAATGCTAGACTGTATTTGATAGTTTATATATATATTATTTATCTAAGGAGGCATCTTGTCTCACGAGTCTTGTACTATCATATATACTTACAGGAGAGTCAATATAAAAATAGACCGTATTATATACAATCTATTCTCTCTTACATATGTTCAGTCACATGATTTGCAACACTTATATATTCTCCTATTGATCGCTCCAACCTATGTTTATAAAGCATTTGAATAGCAAAGGAATAATTAAAAAATTGAGACGCATATTTATTTTTGAATACATTTGCATGTATATACATGGAAAAAAGAAAAGATAACACAACCCAACATTCAAGGCCAGCTGTAGCGCTCGGAACTAAGACTCAGGTTCGATCGCCACCACTGCTGAAGCCCATGCGCGTCGCCATCTTGGCCCAAGTTCTTCCACAGCCTTGCGGACGGCAGGAGGTGCTGCCTTCCCTTCTTATCCCCGAACCCGGACACGGCGCATGGGTGTAGCAAGTCGCGGTACGCCAGTGTCGCAGCTGACTTGGCTATCCGAGGGCACTGTTCCTGATGCTGCTTCCGCAGCTCAAAGTAGTCGATGAAGCCACTGCAGATGGGATCCCTCTGGTGCACGTACAGCTCCGGCACCCACGGTGACAACTTTTCGAACACTGCCTCCATGTGCTTCTTCTGGGGCCTCAAAATTGTCTTCCCCATTATGTGCTTCACAACATAGCTGCCGAGGTGCACATCCTGTTTTGCCTCCTCAGACATGCCCACCTTGTTGGCTACCGGCGCCAGCGATACATGCGGCGGGTTGAAGAGGAAGGTCGGCAGGTTGATCCCCTCGCCCATCATCATCTCCCGACCCACATCCAGAGCTATTGACGCACCAAGCGAGTGACCCGTGAGCCAGATTGTGCTGCTATCGCCATCGACGTTGGAGGTCACGAGTTTTTCGACAAATTCTCGTGCCTCGCAGAATCGGTGGCACAACTGCTGTATGTCGAGCAAGACTCTGAGGTTGAGGCGCAAGTCGCCGACAATTGTGGGATCCTTTGGCATGGTGCCTCGGAAGGCAACTATGTAGCGTGGAGCCGACGGGTGATGGCGCGCCTCGTCTGGGGGCACGTACTCGAAGATGACTCCACAGATGAACCTTGCATTCGATCCATGGATCTTGCAGAAGATGCATGTGCAAGCACAACTTAACACTTTAAGCTGGCGGAAGTGGAAGCTCTCCCACCACGACGGTGCAAGCTTCGTCCCATTGGTATGGTCGCTCTCCAGAACGTAAGTCCCTTTAACAAGGCAGGCAGTGATGGACCGGCGATGATCCAGGCTGTCCCTGAAACCATAAAATACGACGAGTTAATTAGCCCGGGATAGATTTTAATCAAATAAAGGCTGACCTTTCGGTTATAACCATTTTCTTTAACAATAATGCAGTTAAAATATTTACCTCCGACAAACGGGCATTTAACCTACAGTAAATGAGGAACTTCGTGTGGTAGAATCAATCCAACTGGGTTTAAGTACCAGACTTGATACGGATGTCACATTTACAGCTAATTATTCTTTCATTAGGAAATAATGTCCTATTGACTATGAATCTAGTCTTTCAGAGGTGCTCGTAGGCATAAGATATGAATGTGTGTTCATATGTGTAAATACTTCTGCATGTTTGTGAGTGTTTAGACATTTGTATTGTGTTTTGCAAAAAAACAATGATGATGAGTTTTGGCACCAGATGCTCAAGAAAAAAAAATACTCAGGTAGTAAATGCCGCATCAGGCAGAAGGCAAAGTAAAAGATATTTCCGTTTTGATCAGGTCTTACCAACATTTAAAAAATTGAATTTATGAAATGGAGAGACTCCCAGCATATAGAAGGACGATGTCACATAAAGTTTTGAAATCATACTTTGTTCTTGAAATAACCCATACATATTATTCCATATATAGTGTATTTTTTGCACTCAATATGTGCATGGCTCCTAGGCGCTGTAGAGAACATAGAGAAGATAGCCACCTTCCGCTTTCTTGTTCGGCGTTAACAATCCATATAAATCTTTTAAAAACAATGGATACTATGTTGATGATACATCTCTAGGGCCCCAAACATGGTTGATAGATAATTTATCATTCGTAAGTTATCATGCTTGAGTCTTTTCACCATGTTTTACTTATAGTATATGAAAAAGGATGGAACTATTGAATTACTATATATACACCAACTAGTTGTATCCAAAAGTTTAACCTCATAAGAAAGGATGGACAATTCACTTTTACTTTAACGATCCCCCTCTCGTAGAGACTCTCTTAACCCTCAAATAGGAAATATGATTGGTTATAATGTATTTATTAAATTGTGCCTATCGTGTCCATATATTAGGATTAAATCTCGAGACCTCTGTTATCGGTACCTTATTGACCTCTGATATATATATTAACCGGTTGCACACAACAGCTTACACTCTATTTGTGGTTGTTGTGTTGTGCTTTGTTCTGCTGCAAGATTTAGTTAGTTATTGGAGGAGTATTTCAGTTCCTAATGTGATTTTTGTTGTAATAGGTCATTAAAAGATCTTGTGGTATTAATTAAAACTAACAACTAAAATAGGAACTAAATGAGCACTTTGAAAAAAACACCGAACATGTTGAAGTATAAGTGAATAGTCATATTTTTTCATCAGCTTAATCTTTTAGGTGCAACTGATGGATGCATAGTAACTTAATATTATATCAGAGCCATATGTCTTGAGCTCAAAACCTGGCAGGCGCAATTTATTAAATAAATTACTACGGACTACTATTTCCAGTTTATGAACTAATAGAACCAAGTACATGAGGGGAGTGAATTGTCCAGCCTTTTAAAATCAGATTAAGTTTTTAGATGCAACTGGTTCACGCATAGTAACTTAATAAAATAGAGTTGACTCATGCGTATGTGGATGAAAATTTTACTTATAGTTCTATAGCAAATAGTATACGACAAAATATTCATACCAGTCTAGCTCAATCATTCTCTTTGCAGAACTGCCTTGGCTAGTGTTTACCATCATGTGCGTCGGGCCTGAGACGGAAAAATCATCGTAGGTACCCATGGCTTAATGCGATGGACCTGGGGATCGAAGGCACGCCTGCGACGACCGGCCAATACCTGCTTCCAAAAGGTGAAGACTCAAGACACACGGCTAATGATGTGCTCTTACTTTGTGATCTAGTACACTGTATGCTGCATATTTATAGGCAAAGTGAGCGGACGGAGGCAGCAGTTATTTTCTTGCATTCACTCTCTCCCTGTCCCCTTAGTACAAGTTGCACTAACGGTGTGTGGTGCTAAAAAATCTGACCCCACTTAGTTAGGCATATACATATCAGAAAAGCTCACGAACAGAGACCTTGTCAAATGCAGCATTTCCTTGACTTGGCTCCTTTCTTAAATTTGGATAGCAAAAGATGCTCACTTTTTCCTACGTAAAGAAAAGTACTTGTAACCTATGCACCATTTGGTCAAACAAATTCATAGCCAATGATCGATCCATGCACTCTTCCTCCATTTCTCCTTCCTCCTGTCATCATTGGAAATTGCTGCGTAACCTGGAGATTCTAGAGTTGTTTTAGATCTTCTCTCCGAGTAATCCATAGCGGCAGCGGCCAATGGACGTCTGTGCATGAGGATTCACTACGTTGTCTTCATGTTTTCGTGTATTATATACTGTCATGGCGGATGCACTGTGGACGATCTGGGAGATTCGAAAATGAAGACATCCTAGCTGCCAACAATATGATCCATATTGCTGTTTCGAGGACATTCAATTTTGTGCACATAGATGTAATAAGGCCTCTCGGGCACAACTCCCTTAGAGGATGGGGAAATTCTTTAGTTCTGAATATTGTAGTCCCTGTGTGTTCGCTATTGTGTTTCTTCCCTCTCTGGTATAGGTTTCTTCCTCCAAAACCAACATAGAGGAGTTTTACGGTGCATATTACTATCATCAATAAACTATCGGCGGTACTTTTTAGGGTAGTATTATAATTGACACAATTTGTATATTTACGTTATTGTGCCACTAGCGGCACATCCACAATTTCCGTCACACTATTCTATTCATGCCGAGCCCTCCCCGCATGCATCACCCGCCACGCTGCCACTGCCCTCCCCTCGCATGTTGTCCCCATCACTATCCATATCGTGTTGTCCCCCTCCTGCATACCGTCGCCTTCCCGCAGACTAGTCTGGCACCCTGCCATCGTTATCCCCCGTAGAGCCGTAGAATTGCCGAGTCAACACCTAGAAGTGCTGCCATTTTTTTTCTTTAGTAATATCCAGTGAAATCAATACTACTTAAAATTACTGGCGATACCGGTTGTGGGACTACATTTAATCTCGACCATGGATTATTCGAAATATAATATAACCAGTAATTACTGGTCACCGTAAAGGCTTTGTGTCAACAGCTGTTTCTTCTAAATAAAAGAAACAATTATATGATACACAAAAAGGGTTACAACAAAGAGAATATCTCTATTATTCAAGAGGAAGTTCCAAATGTGGAGGAACATTTGAGCTGTTTACTAGCTTATACTGCCAAGTTGTGAAACAAAGCAAACATAAATGCACTGGGAAAGCGTATGAATTATCACAGATGTACATAAATACATAATGCATTTGGAAACCAATCAAATAGATTATAGCTCGTGCCACTATACAAAAGGAAGACACATAGTGAATTAAAGGATAGTCAACTGGTTATTGCTACTAATTGGAAAAGAATACAATGGCGCTTACTGTAGAGAAATAGTTATAATATAGCAGAAACTCAAATGTCACGCCCGGTAGTAGCGGTAGTGTTGATGAATTAAAGGGATGATTTAGTGTAGGGGTGGCAAAAAATAAAAATTAAGAAGGAACCATGTAGATAAATTGTATTTGAGAAAAACAAGAAAAATATGTAACATAATAACATTGTATTTGAATTTTTTTTCTTGTTATTTTAGCTACCAACTCCACAAAGATGAAAATGGTTATCTCAGTAAAGCAGTGTGAAACACACCTATTTGACTATTTCACTCAGTTGATGTGCAAAGGAAAGCCGCAAATGGCTCGTCTAGTGTTGCTTCAACGTCAATATATTTGGAGCACCAATTAATTTTCCGTGGGAATTCTGTATTATCTCGTTGATGACCATGTATGCTTTCATCTTCTAGGTAAGAAGGTAGTGCCCAGTCTGTAATTTCTCATTATGGGTTAATACCATCATGTAGCTGTGCTAGATAGACAGCTCGGTCTTTCGAACTTGCATTGTATAGATATGAATTGGACTCAGTAATCTGATAGTGGCTAATATAATGTAACTGTACAAAGTAACATGGAAGATTATAGATAAAACACTCATATCCAGGTATTACTATGACTGTATATGGACATCGTATATGTGGAACCTTCAAAATGGAAACGAAACTACAAACAAAAGATTCGTTGCTGTTGCATGTTGAAAATTCTAGCCATTAACGAACCTGAAAGTGTTTGTTATTGTACAATGTTATTGTAGAAAGTAGAATTAAGTTGGAAACATCATTGCGGTTTCTATAATCTCATCATGCTGGCTTTGGAGATGTGGGTAACTTACAAATCCAAATATCGAACGAAACAGGTTTTTTAAAATTAGACATGGTGCAATAATGAATTGGAATTTAAATATTTAATTGAAGGATGTCTTTCGACACGACTCTGTTTTTATAGAAAGAGAAAATAGAGATAAGTGATCAAGTCACTCAAGTATTCATGTGTGTTTGTGCATGAAATTGCGCTAAACGTTCTTACCTTGACATGTTGAATCGTTCCAGATGTTGGAGATGATAACTAGCAGAGCAACTTCCCTGTTTCGCGCCTACAATCTGAATGTTTGGGTACTTCCAGTGACAGTATGGCCGTGTTTGACGGATGTCCTCGTTCAGCGCTGGTGGTGCAGGGACACGCCGAGGAGTCGGTTGAGATGAAGCACGGGCCTCACTGCACCAGCCAAGTGCTCTCCAGCGCAATGGAGCACGAGCCGAGGGCTCTGCTGTTCGGTGGCGACAGGCCTGGGGAGGGCAGAAACACTGGTGCGCTGCGTGGTTCAGTCGAGCGTTGTGCTCTGCAGGGAGATGGGTAACGTATAGGGTCGCCGACATGACGACGGCCGTACGGTTGTCATTCTCCTCTCCAGGATGCGCATCGGCTAAGCAGGGGCAGGCAGAGGAAAGCGACGGCAGAGCTACGAAAAAAGTTTCGAGGATGACACGGAATCGGCGAACGTTGGGGAGGCGCCTGGGCTGCGTTCGGCCATTGGCGCGGCGGAGTGCGGGCGGCTGCGCAGCGTGGAACCCATCGTCAGCGCCAAACCCAACGAGGGAAAGCGAGCGGCGTGCGAGGAAACGGCGGTCGGTGATGATGCGGCGGAAGAAGGCGCGCCGGCGAGCGCACCAATGTGGACAGGCGGAGAAAAGATCTCCATGCGGAGCTCGTCCCTGAGATTAGGGAGCGCCGCCGCTGGGGGTCGGCGATTGGCTGCGCGCCGCCGCCGCCGCCGCTGACGAGAGGAGAAGAAAAGGGATCCAAGGATTCGCGGGCGCAGAAATACTAATTTAGTCCCATACCGAGTTGTTTTAGATCGTTAATCCTAGTTCAAAGGAGGCGGGCGGTTTCCTCATTCGCCGGGTCTGGTGGCGCAGACCTGTAACCCCATGCATCGGGGGGCATGACGGGAGTTAGCATGTTCCGGTAGCTTGATGAGTTTAACTCGTCGCCTAGCATCCCGCGCGAGATGCCCGGTAAACAAACACCCTTAAGCATTTTTTTTTATATATAACTGATACGATCTGACTTTTGACATATTTTTTTTATATATTTAACTAATATCCGATCTGACTTTTGACATATTTTGCTCAAATATACTTTTAAAAGACTGATACACACAAAATCTATTTAGTGTTTAGTGCATATACAAACAAATTTATGAAAGCAATAAAAAAATGAAACTATTTATTTTTTATAAAAATTAAAAAGGGGAATTTGGTATACTAATTTCAAGGTGATACAGTTTTTTCGTGTTGTACACAGAGAATCTATTGAGAAAATTTCTTATGCTCCATCAAAAATTGTACCATTCCCTCCTGAAACATCCAAAATTACCTCTTCTCTTTTATGCCATCATTTCAAAAAAAAATTATCCCCTATGCGCCACTTTTTTTATTTTCCTATTAGATAATTGTTATATGATGATAGAAATGACCAATATACTTATAAGATAAAATCTAGCAAATTATATGAAATTTTTGTTAGTTGTATCATAAAAAAATGTGTCTATTTTGACATTTGGTATCTTTTTAGTACAGCATTGTAATAAAAATGTTTGAATTTTATTATATCCATATGAGAATTCATTCACAATTTCGTAAATAGGATTTCTTAATTTTTTAGATTTTATTTTAAGGGTAGATTAGTCTTTTTGACCACCACTTAACAACGATCTGATATAGCAAAAGTGGCACAGAGGGGATTGAAAATTTAAAATGATGGTATGCAAGCGAAGCTATAATTTTAGATGGTGCATAACGAATTGGTATAAGTTTTCATGGCACATAAGAAATTTGCTCAATTCTATTTAGTGGTTGGTGCATTGTATACAAACAAGTTTATAGAAGCAATACAAAAAAGGAAGCTGTTTTTTTATTAAAATTTAAAAGGCAAAATTTTGTATACTAATTTCAAGGTGCTACAATTTTCTTGTTGTACAACACATGATGCTTCCTCTGTGAGCTTCCGGCTACTCAATATATAATGCTAATAAAGAGTATGTACCTACCCCGGCCCTAATGTCCTTTTGAGAAATATGAAAAATATAGAGATGCCCTCTTTGAATGTTGGTCTTACCTAACTTAGAGATGTAAAAAAAGGCGATACTGAGTTCTTCACCGTCGACCTAATCTCCAGTAAATTAGGATTGGTATGACACCTTTGTTGGTGATCGCTTGATGGGTCCTTGATCGATAGATTAAGCTTGTAATTTAGCATCTGCTATAAGGGTTTGTATGAACTCTCATTTATATGAATTTTACTTTACCAATAAGTTAAACATAAATCTTTTCTACTAGGTTAAAATTTAAAAAATGCTGACACACATAATCACTTAGTATGTTTCATGAGGTGGAACTAGCCCATATGGGTTTGAATTTTGAACTTGGTATGCATAACAACTCTTATTCTCTTAACAAGCTGGCGGCAATGGTGACCTTCTCAAATTAAAGATACATCGATCGAATATAATATGCAAGAATATCTTGTGCCCAAATAATAATGGTCAAATTTCCAGGACCTTCTGAAATATACTTCCTCCGTTCCAAAATTGATGTTGTCAATGACTTTTTTACTATCTTTGACCATTTATCTTATTCAAAAAAGATCATATATTTTCTCATGATTTATTTATTACTAGATAAAATTTAAATATAACTTATAACTTTTTATATTTGAATAAATATTTTGAATAAGGCAAATAGTAAAAAATAACAAGAAAAGTTAATGACGACAATAACTTTAGAGGAAGTATACATTAGACATAATCAAATTGGCTACTAAAATACAATACATGCTAGACGCATTTTATATAGTAGCCTTTACCTATGTTGAGCTTAATTCAATTATTTTCTGTTTCCCTCACATCACATCCATATCCATGTCTAGTTAACGAGATGTCTATGATGACTTTCAACAATCTCAAGACATACCATTGAATCTGCAAGAAGATGTGAGTGTGCATATACAGGAGCCTGTGTTTGTGCTACGTTTTGCAAGAGAGCCTTGATATTCGAATATAATATTGCAAGAGAAACAATCAAACAAATTTTGCTGCAAATAATAATCATGTGCGGTCAGATTTTCACACAGAACC
The DNA here is from genome assembly GCA_030378355.1 of Eleusine indica. Taxonomy (NCBI): domain Eukaryota; kingdom Viridiplantae; phylum Streptophyta; class Magnoliopsida; order Poales; family Poaceae; genus Eleusine; species Eleusine indica. The sequence continues at coordinate 38,405,988 of CM059500.1, forward strand.
ATCTACGCATATAATAAGTTATACAAAATTATTAACCTGGCGATTACAAATATACAATCTTTTTATTAGTACAAGTCACACTCCGGATCAGACACACCACCGCACACGAGGTGCATGGTCATATTCATGCAGCCATTTATTTTAGCAAACTAAAATGGTCGCACACCCATAATAATTTTATCACTGCCCAGGTGAAAAAGCACGTCAGGAGGAGTTTATGGTCCGTGGTAGATGTACTGCCTGGGCCTCAAGTTGAGCCTGCTGTCCGGCTGCCACCACTGCTCAAGTCCGTGTGGGTAGCCCTCGCTCGTGTTCTTCCACAGCCTCGCCGACGGCAGAAGGTGTGGCCGAACTCGTGGCTCCTCGCCGTTCTCGGTTTTGTGCAAGGATATCCACATGTCACGAAAAGACATCCTCATGGCAACCTCAGCGACCGGCCGTAAGATTCGTGACCGCTCCAGCATCATCTGCCGCTGCTCGAAGTAGTCGATGAAGCCCTGGCAGATGAAGTCTCTCTCGTGCACGTACAGCTCCGGCACCCATGGCGCCAGCCGCTCGAACAGCTCCGCCATCCCCTTGTCGAGCGCCCGCCCGACCGTCTTCGCGAGCACCGCTTTCGCCATAAAGCTAGTGATGTACAGGTCCCTTTTCGCCTTATCCGCCATGCCCAGCTTATTGAGCACTGGCGCCAGCGACACGTGCGGCGGGTTGAAGAGGAAGGTCGGGAGGCCGCACCCCCTCCTCTCCATCACGTGCCGCCCGACGTCCAGCGCTATGCACGCGCCGAGCGAGTGCCCGGCGAGCCAGACGCCAGAACTACAGTTGCCGACGGCGTCAAGGAGCCTCCCCACCTGCTCGCGTGCCCGGCGGTACCGGCCGGTGTCGTGGTGCTTGTTGATCATGTATTTGAGGTTAAGGTGCATGTCAGTGAAACCTGTGAAGTGCAGCGGGATGGTGCCCCTGAAGGCAACGATGTAGCGTGGAGCCCGTGGGTGGCGCCAGCCATTTGGGGGCACGTACTCGAAGATGGCTCCGAAGATGAAGGCGTCGTCGTCCCTGAGCACGTTAATGTACCGGAAGTGGAGGCTCTCCCACCACGCCGGCGCCAGCCTGCGGTGCCTGTATCCGTCATGCTCCATGATGTAAGTCCCGTTGACAAGGCAGGCAGCGATGCATCGGCGGTGCTCCTCGCTGTCCCTGAAATATGACCAAATGTTGGACAGTTCCAGGTTCATTAATCAATTGTTCAAGTGAATGAAATTTTGTTGCTTTAATTTTTCATCCATTCTTCTGAACTATTAGCTACTAGACGTCCAATAGTTTCCTCACAGAGTTGAGATTTTAAGCTACACATGTGTAGCTTTAGGTGTGTACATGATTGTTGAGGTATAAGTAATTTCCGGATGACTGATGGAACTTAATTTTGCAATAATTGTTGATAGGACGCCACGGAATAATAAAGTAATCAATAAGAAAAAAATCACGTCATATCTTCAAGTCACAAATCTTTTGCAGTAAACAAAATGAGAAATATTTGTGAGAACGAGACAAACACTCAATGCAATTTCGTGCGTATGCCATGTTTTGTGCGAAGACTGTACATGCATGAATGTACTGATGAAAATATCATGCCGTGGTGTCATCTCTCTACCAAATATGAACCAACAGGAATTAAACTGACGTGTACCATCGAGCTTGCCGCGTGCATACCAGTTAATTTTTGCCATCATATGTTTGGGGCCGGAGACGGCGAAAACCTCATTTGAACCCATGGTTGAATGGTCCGGAGCCAAGGTTTCGGATTGGAGGTACTGGGGATGATGATCGACCTCGACCTGGGCTGTGTCCGAAGAGAGACCACGGCACAGTAGTAGAATAGTCTGCTAGTCAGCTTGTGCTTTTGCTTTGCTGTGAAGGAGCTAGCAGCGCATGGTGGCTTATTTATACACAGAGCCCAGCTAGGAATGGATGCAATGTCTAATGGACAATATCTGTTCACAAGTTGCTTGATGACAAATTCATGAGATAAGAGTGTATCTGCTTAAAAAGAAGTCCACAAAGATATAGGGTTCAGGGTATGAACATATAATTGCGACAAACTTGAGGAGGAACATTTTTGTAATTATGAAGGTAATAAATAAAAAGACAAACCCGGAAACTTCATAGCTTTTTTATAATTAACCTGAGGAGAAATCCTTGGATAGGTAGCAGTACCAAGAACCAGTAAAGCTTTTAATAAATTTTGAGTAATCCTAAGTATGTACGTTAGTTATCACTATGGGAAGCAGCATGTTTGCCATGTGCCCATTGCACACGGCAACGCACGAAATTAAGATTTAGAAATTATCATATTATGAATCAATAAACAAGAAAAAACTGCTATGCACCAATGTCGTTACTAAGAAATAACTCAGATTATTTATATTCTTTTCTTGAAGATGGAAAAGCTGAGTTTTGCCTTTCCAATGTCAACAAGAAAATTAAAAGTTTGAAAAGAATGAATGTTAGAAGTACACATCACTACCACTACAAAGAAAAAACACCTACACTATTTTTTTAAAAAAAAAGTAAAGTGCACTATTATTCGCAAAATCATCTTAGAGTGACATTTTCTAAAGCTTGCTAAAATATTAATATGCTACTTCCTCCGTTATTAAATCATTGTCACCATTGATTTTTTAAGTTATATTTGAACATTCGTCTTATTTAAAAAATTCTAGCAAATATCACAAATTTTGTTGTAGTGTGTTTAATCACTAAACAAAGTTGAGAAATATAAGTTATAATTTTATATATTTAAACAAATATTTTGAATAAAATGAATGGTCAAATGTAACTAAAAAATGCAACTGCTACACCAATTTAAAAACGGAGGGAGTATAAAGTTGTAGTGGTATTACTATGACACATGTTCGGACCTGCTAAGATACAATGACTAAGATAGCCCTACAAATCGAGTGTAGGTTAGCTAGTTAGGTTTTTCATGGTCGAACCTGCCTATCTGGCTTCGAGTCTTTTACTCAGAACAGGTGTTAAATTACAACTAACAAATATTATTTCAGTAGTAGGAGAAAATATATTTCTATCAAGGAAACATGATAGTAACAATAAGAATACCATGCTACATAGGCACAGGATCGCAACAAATAATATAGGATATTACAATGGCAATATACATTCAAATTTATTTTATACTAATCACATAAATACACAAATCAGCTAGCTCAGTTCTGCTTTGTAGTGGAACAAACATATTTGGGTTCAAGTTTCAGATTTGACGCGGGTGTTGCATTTATTTATGTTTAAACATCCATTTAGTGGGAAGTGACATCCATGTGGACAATGAGACGTTTGTGATGACTTTGTCGACCATAAGATTAGTTGGCTTATTTTTTTTATAGGCATTCATACGGATAGGGTTTGCGCGCTTGTGTGTGGGTTGAAGACCTGTGTGTGTTTGTGAGTTTCCTCTTTTGTATTGTGTTTTATAAAAGAAGATATATGTTTTTTTGTATTTTCCATGTTATACTGTTTGTTATGTCTCAATACATATATGGAAAGTAAATTTCCATATGAATGTCATATAGATCCTTCACTCAAAATTATCCGCTTGTGTTGGTGTATGATTGATTTTTATGGTTAGGCCTAAAAATGCTCAGTCCCAGAAGGGATATATACTCAACCAACCTTGGTTTTCTTAATAGTGTCATATATATGACACGTTTTATTCCACTAAAAGGTCTAGCTTTGATCTGTTAGTTTAAGACTCAAGAGGGAATCATAGAGGAGAAAAATAGTAATGGGGTTGCAGTCACGCCTCATCTTAATACAATCACATATGTGCAAAGTCACCTTGTCATTGTCTCTGACACCTGCACGGTGTCTGGACACCTGGTAATGATTATTCGAGCAATACACAGCAATCCGGATCGTTGGAAAACAATTCCCATCTTTTCATTTCTATCGTATCTCTATAGTTTCTTAAGTCCTGCACTCTATATATCTATTCCACTCACAAGGCTCAGCTATACATCGGTCTCATTAAGCCAATTACCTGTAATTTACAGTAATAACTAGGTAACCCACCAGCACGGGCGTGGCAGTAAGACTGACGTGAATCCACCGATGCGAGATGGGTAGGGGTCATTACGCAGTACGCACACCTCATGGTTAAATATCAGACATATATACCTGCCTCAAAGAAAAAATATCAGACATATACCTGGCGCCTTTTGGCCAAAGTTCAAGATCTCAGGCGAAGTAAGATCTAGCTAGCTAAATGCAGCACATGAGCTGCATCAACGAGTAAATCTAAAGAGCTGCAATTCTCGATCGACAACACAATTCATGACCTAGAAGATAAACATGCCAGCAAGATGGTCCTAATAAAGAATTCAAAAGTCTCCGTCTTCGATCTACCTTTATGCATCTTACAAACTAATCTTGATCCAATCCCATACTAATGATTGCGTCCTTTTGCATAAAAAAGCGAGTATGGGACAAATTCGAGCAAAGACTTCATAAAATGTTCCAAGCTAACTTTGGAAACAGGCACGAGGAAAAATATCACGAGCCCTTTGAATAATATGGCAACAATAGAAAAAAATAAAGCTTAACACCTTTGTCATCTATAATGTTATAGATGAATGGTCATCGCTTTACTTACCTTCAAATTTTATTTTGTAAATTCATTGGATCTTTACCTAACAGCTTTTCCTTTGTATAGAACTATAGATTGATTTCAATCTAGACATCAATTTTAAATTACCCGATCAATTAAAGATATGGGCATCAGGATACTCCACTAGTAGGTACCACCTAAATTTTGGGCAACTGGTTGTTACCAAATCCCGATAAACTTGGAATACTAAAATCAGTTCATACAGATTTGGCACTTCTACGGTGCAGCATGTACCTAAGGCCAGTCTTATTGCATAGTTTTATCTCACTATTCCAAGAGTGTCACATCAGATTTAGACTTTTGATTTGATAGATGAAACTACCTTTCTCAGTGGACAATTTCATCTCACGGTTTCATAGAGAAACTAGAATATTAAATTATTACATTGAGATTTGTCAAAATAAGTTAGGATGAAACTTTTTGCTCTAAGTGAAAGTTTCAATAGAATTTCATGCATATGAAACTATGTCAAATGAGTTTCATCCTAACGAAACTCATTTCATCTCTTTCATCTTAATTACTTTGTCATGTCATCATTTTAGCTGATGTGGTGTCTTATTTAATGCTTATGAAACTCCCATTGAGGCTGGCCTAATCTTCCATCCTTGATGCCTAGTTAAAATACTCCTCAACTTCTTAATGTCTGTTAGCTAATTGTAATGAAAGAAGTCCATTTTACTCCTCCAAACAATTCACCTTGTTGAACAAAATCTTGACCAAATTTATTTGTCCAGACAATCCAAATTAATGCAATGTACTCCTCATTGCTGTTGGTTTTTTTTTTGTTTCTCATCTCGACACACAAGTTGAAGTTTAAGCTAAAATTTTGCATGATTATAGTTGTCACACCAAACTATGTTAAATAATTATATTTTTTGTACTATTTTTATAGTATATAATAACAATAAACACTACATACACATAAATAATATCAAGATTGTATTTTATAATTATTTTAACATAATTTGTAGTTTCACCTCTCAAAATTTGAATTCAACTTGTATGCCAAGAAACAAAAAAGACAAACTCCATTCGTGGGTATTTTGGTCAAACTTAAAATGTTGGAGAGCACTGAGTCATGATTTTGTTTAGATGATGAAATGGACAAAGTGAATTGTTTGGAGAATGAAAAACTTTTTCAATTTTAATATCCACTATGGACTGAAACTATTGTTCTAATAACTGGACCTGGGCCGTATTTAAAGATGGGCCTAGCCTAATTGACAATAACTGGTCGTGGACGAACTGCTTGCCCACTTGGTAGATTCCTTACACTGATTCATGGGGCCCACAGGAAATAAATAACTTCCTCTTTTTTTCTCTCTGAAAAGGGAAATAAATACTCCTAATTTGGCCGTTTCCATGATGATGACCAATCGAGGAGACGACTGACGCGTTCTTTCCATTGGCAGCGTCGTGTTAACCGCCGTTCAAGCGCTTTCAATATGCATTACGTCTCTTTAGTTAGTTACTAAACCCGGTTGTCTGCTAGTTAATCGTTTCTAGTGCTGGCCGGCGCTGCCCAGATCATCCTCTCACTCTGAAATTATCCTCACCAAGAACGGCTTCTCCAAAGACATTCGTCCTTCAGGCCCACAGTTATCCTCTCTGTTTTTCGCTGGAGGAACCGGAACGCCGTGTCTTCTCAAGTTCACATAGGACAGGATGAATAATCTCCTCACGGTATGTTCGTCCTTCGCAGATTTCTTTGGACATGTGCTTCCATGTTTTGTGTGATCATCCCGGTAGTGTCTCCTGTCGATGTCTGGACAGACGACATGGTATAGATTGTAACAGTCGCTTTTTGTTTTGTTTTCAAATTATCATGAGTGGCCCCAGGATAAAACAGCGATCCCTGCGACAATATTTGAAGCTAAGTGGCTTTGTGGTTAGGAATGATAACTGTTATGGATAGACAAATTAAGTGCCAAATTTACTGTGACTATCTCAGAGGATAGTTCTGTAACAAGATTGTTGGCGCAATTTCAACATCTATATGTTTGTTGGCCTGACTTCTAAAGCAAACACAGAATCACCATCGCCTCTTATAATTCCATGACAGGATTCCTTTGAACGGGACGAGAAGACAGAAAGGGAGAGGGACATCGAGATGGGCCATCGAAATCCACGGAACAATTCTGACTATGGTCTCGAACACTTTTTTGAAGAGGTCCGGTATTCGGTTTGTCATTAAAGCAAAAGTCTATACAACGAATATTTCTGTGGAAATTGTGCAACAAAATTATCGCAGTTAATTGGCATACTAATTAAATGTAATATATGTTCTTATAAGGATTCATGTTGCTCTAGGTCAAAGAGGTGGAGATGCTATTGGATAAGATGGCCAGCATAGTTCACAAGCTTCAGGTAACAATATTTTTTTAGTTTCCTCAAGTTTCTCCTCATTATGTTAGTTTTGAACTTGTGCAATAGAAAAATTACATTCGTTGCATACCTGCAGGAAGCCAATGAGGAATCAAAATCAGTCACTAAGGCTTCTGCAATGAAAGGTGCAAGTAGATATTTACAGCGTTTGCATTTCTATGTGAAATGGGTTTTCTGAAGCTTGCAAATGCAATAACTCAACTTGCAGCAATAAAAGTACGCATGGAGAAAGACATTGATGAAGTTGGGAAGATCGCACGCAACGTCAAAGTGAAGCTAGAACAAATGGACAGAAATGTAAGATACTAACCTGACAAGATCTTCAGTGTCTGAATTGATGTTCTGTGGAGCTGATTCTTCTTTTCGGTTTGCAGAATCTTGAGAACAGAAAGCAGCCAGGGTGTGGGAAAGGCACAAGTGTTGATCGGTCGAGGATGTCGATGACCATGTACGATCATCATGCAGTAGTAGAGTTCTGCATAAATAAATATAGACTGAAGAGTAGCTTGGTTTAAACTTTTAACTGAACAATGCTGAAGTATTTAAGAGATCAAACTTGGTTCGTGATTGATCCTCCGATAACTAGATGCGGTTTTCTGACAACCAAGCTGAGCAGAACTTATTTGAAGAACCTCTTACCAGTTTAATCCATGATTCTTTTAATATCATTTACCAACAAAGAAAAAATAACCTTCATTGCAGTGCCTTGAAGAAAAAGCTGAAAGAAAGAATGAAAGACTTCCAGGTGCAGTTTCGTACCTTACCTATCCCGTCCTCTGCCTTAGAACCAGCAACGTATTAATTAGAACTCGTTACAGAATCTAAGGCAAACTATACAAGAAGAGTACCGAGAAGTTGTAGAGAGGAGGATCTTCACTGGTAAGTAACTTTTTGAATTGCTTAAGGATCTCTTTGATGCATAAATGATTCTGAATCATATATTCTGCTATTGTTTCCTGACAAACTTAATTCTTGAACTTCGAACAGTTACAGGAACAAAGCCTTCGGAAGAGGTTAGTATGCTGTTCTAATGCGCTAGTTACAGTGGGAAGCTTTCTTCTCATATCAGTTTGGTACACGTTTTGGCGCAATGATCAGGTGATTGATCAACTTATTGAGACTGGCAGCAGCGAGCAGATCTTTGAGAGAGCAATTCAAGGAATTGGACGAGGGCAGGTCAATCAGTAATTTAGTACTGTTCAATTACATTTAATACTTATACGGTTCATTTCAAGGAATTATCTTGTTTCTTGTTTCATATATGGCACTCGTGCTATAGATTCTTGCAACTGTTGAAGAAATTCAGGAACGGCATGATGCAGTCATGGAGATAGAGAAAAGGCTTTTTGAATTGCAACAGGTAGCTTTTACGAGACGGAGCATTGCCATCCCAGCTTGACGTCAAGATTCCATTCTTCATGTTCAGAGTTGGGGACGTCCTTTCCTGTATTCTCCTTGTCACTAAACCATGCATGTACTGTTTATTTTCAGATTTTTATAGACATGGCAGCTCTCGTTGATGCTCAAGGAGAGATTCTAGACAACATAGAGAATCAGGTTGGTAATTTTTCTCCTTCCTTCCATTAACTTTAATGACAGAAACCCAGGTTCATTAGTGCTACTAGAAACTCGACCAAGTTTTGCTTGCTGAAGCATATATATCTGTGTAACAGGTTCAGAATGCTGTAAACCATGTGGTGACTGGTACCGAAGCACTGCGCACCGCAAAGAGGCTGCAGAAGAAGTCAAGGAAGTGCATGATGATTGCAATTATCATCCTTCTGATTATTGCTGCTATCATTGTGCTTTCGATTTTAAAGCCTTGGGCTAAAAAGTAGGGAGGAGGGGGGAAGAAGCTACGTACTTTGCTTATTTTATAAACCTACTAAAGTTCTTGTAAGCTAGTACTATGCTATTCAGTCGCCTGCCATTTGTTTATTATGTTGATGGAACAGTAGGATCATCCCCTGCTGGTTACAGTATCTATGAAGAGGATAACAATTGTGTAATCTGGACATAGTAAAGAGGAAAATGACTTCGAATAGTGTCACGGACCCGCCTTACCACGAAGACGGCTCCATTCCAGGATCTCCCTCGGGTGGCGACACGCGCTGTGGCGCCCCAATAGTACAATACATGACAGAGAAAATAATTACAACAGGAACATAGGTGGAGAAGCAGAGTTTACATAAATCCGAAGTTATATTACAAACCGGAGTTTTGACAAAATAAATTGTGGAAGCGAAAAGTTCGACAATTGGTTCACCAATTCGACGGAATAGCTAAGATACAGTCGCCCTCTCACGGCGACACACAGGGATTATCCGGCCATAGTAGGTGCCTTGCCCAAGCACCGTACCGGCAAGCAAGGACCTAATCCTCATCTTCATTTGTGCACAGCTCCCACTCGATGTTCCAACAGTCAGGACGTTGGCCCTCCCAATGGAATCTCCCTCCACAGTGGCATTCTCCGACCTGGTCATCTGAAAACCACATAGAGCTACGCCCTGAGTAACTAATTTACTCAGCAAGACTGACCCGTCAAAATGGCCAACTACAGCCGACACCTAGACATGCAAGGCTAGGGGATAGGGTTTTAAATTGCCAGAAAACCCGCCTAAGAGTGGATCCTTATTTTTCAAGTTTTAGCATCAAGTTGAGTTGTCATGCAGAATAATAAATTTAGTTTGCTCTAGAGCTATAACAATCATGGTTGCAATAAAATCTTAATAGTTTCAAACAGCAGTATTAAACCCACACATCAACTTAATGGCTTCCGGCACTGTTCCGTAGCAGCGATCAAGTGGTACTCGTTACTGTGAGGGGCAACGACTCGAATCAATTTACATCCTACAGGAGAAACCTGCTTGCACGACCCATACGCGCTTCCGGGAAGCCGTATGGAGCAACCTTTCGCTCACGGTACCGCAGGGTCTTCCGGGTCCAGACTCCCCCGAGAAGGGTCCCCCAACGCGATGCGCCCCGTGCCGTCATCCGTGGGTGGATTGCTCCCTCCTCTCAGCCCCAGTTCCACCAAAGAAGGGAGAAGGCTATCTTCAGACCAAGCGGTAGTCGTAGCTAGGTCGGTTTACTGGGCCCATATCTCCAGCATGCAAACAGTACGTTCAAACTTGATCCCATGGGCCGGACACGAGGCGTAGCCTTAGGTGACTCGAACGGGGCTACCACCTTGAAGACAAACTGTCCTTCCCTTTCCACCTAGTTGCCCGTCCGGTCTTCATTGTGATTTCCACCCACCCTTTTCTTCATCCGATATCATTCCCCAGTAATAACATTTCCTATCTACGAGTGGTCTCCATACCACTCGATGAGTAGTCGTCCTAATTTAAGCAGAGCGACTACCGTCCTGAGGCTAATAATCGGGAAGAGGACCTACTGCACGCTAGGGTTGCAATCAACTCCTATCACTTAATGCACAGGCAAACTTACATCCCTAGCTAGTGATAGAATAAAGATTTAAAACAGGGTTATGCACCGGGGCTTGCCTTGGTTCTGCTCTTGGTCAGCCACGGCACCTTCGGCTTCTTCTGGATCCTGCTCCGGTCCTGTCTCCACGTGGTTCACGGCATGATCTATATGATGCAAGAGGGAATGCTATGAGAGAAGATTCATGGCACTTCCTCAATAAATACGTTAATGCACGCTGTCATTGGTGGAAATAAACGGTGTGTGGTGAGGCGTTCAAGAGCATCACTCATAGAGTGGGGCACAGGGTGAGGGTGTTTCATGTATTTCCTTCATGGACTCCAGTACTTGACCGCGACGACGTCGCATCCAAGTACGATGTGTCTGCGTGTGCTGGGGCAAAGCTGTGCAAGTGCTGCCCAGGCTTTGCAAGTGCTAACTAATTAGCACTTAGTATGAGCAAAACCCTCGCAAAGTACAAGTACCCGCGAACAGCCCTAAAGCGGATCCATTTTATCAACGGTTAAAATTGCACTCGGGGCATAATTTATTAAGTCGACAAGGTTCTGCTCTTCAAAAGGGCAGGAGTGATTAATTAAAATTAGGTTACACCAGGAGTGATTTAATTGTTATGTTTCACTAACAAGCACTAAGCCAAAGATTAATTATTAATTATTATAAGGAAAAAGGTATTAAATTAATTTCAGCTAATAAACAGAGAATTTCTTTATGAAATTTTTCCAGGGAGACTAAAACTGAAAATCCTACTAGGAGACCAATTTTTAATATTTTATCAGCTCTCTGCAATTAATTAAAATTCTATTAGTGTTTTTTCTATTTATTTTAACCCTGGTATAAAAATTACCATGCATGTGGCATTAGCATTTTTCTACAACAGTACAAGTTCCCACAAGGCTAACAAAATTTATCTTGCTACAAAATTCCTATTATTTAATTTACTATGCAATTTACCAATTTAACCTATTTCTGGAAATGAATAAATCAAGAACCGATTTTTACTTCGCGGGCCGCAAACCCGGCAGCCCACGACGGCCTCGCTCACGAGGAAGGCGCGCCTGGGCCAGATTCGGCCCAAGCGGGCACGGCCCAGTGCTCGGCTGGCCCGTTGGCCAGCGCGCCCGAGTCCGCGCGCGCGCGCGCTCTCGCCGGAGCACGGCGGCGCTGGCCGGGGACTTGCCGCAGCTCGCTGCGGCCCCTGGCTCGGGCTGGTCCAGAAGGGAAAAACGATCTACTCAATGTCGCACACTCATCTAGGCTGTCGGAAACCACCGGCGATGGCCGGGCATAGCCCAGCGACGACGGCGGAAACAGGGCAGGGTGCGGCGACGGCTAGCACGGCAAGGGAAGGACGAAAAGACTCGGAATCTTGCCGGGAAGCTTCACTGGAGCACGGAGAAGGAGGTCATCGGGCTTCTCCTGCGAGAGGGAGGCCGAGGGTGCGGTCTCACCGGTGGGGTCGGGGTTGCGGTGGTCGGCGGCGGTCTCGAGCAAGGAACTAGGGATAACAATGGACGGATTTGTCCAACCAGAGCTCAAACGCGTGCGCGAACAAGATGGGAAGCTCCTCAAGCGAGGAATCGAAGGATGGCTCACCTCGGGGTGAACGCGGCGCGGGGGAACAGCTCGGGGTCGACTGTCGGCGCCGGGGAAGAACCGGGCCGATCTCCCAATGCCGACCGCGCGGTGCAGGGGAAGCAGGTGCAGGCTCGTCGAGTCCTCTCGGCGCTGCTTCCAGAAGCTTGGCTCGGGCTCCGGCGGGCGGTGGCGGCCAGGCGACGCGGGGCGGAGGCGACGGCGGAAGGCAGAGGCGACGGAAGAGAGAGCGAGAGCGAAGGAGTGAATGCGGGGGTGAGTGCGCTCGGACAGGCGACAGAGGGATGTCCGAACGTGCGCGTGGGGCCGCCGATCTGCGGCAACGGCCGTTGGCCGTAGGCCGGCGACCACGCGGCGCACTACGGGCGGGGCAGCGCGGCCTCGGCCGGGTGTGTTTCTTCGGGGTCACTGACAGGCGGGTCCCACGGGAAGTTTTTCTTTTTCAAATCTTTTTCCAAACCTATCAGCCGACTGCCTTTGCAAAATTTGTTAGAATTAATCCAGATCTGCTAAAATCAGACCAAAAATAGGGTAGGCTCCCCATAATGTGCTGGTTTTTACAAAAAATACTAACTACCAACAGTTCCCACTGCAAAAAGCTCCGAAATTTTATGAACAGAGCTGGTTTTTAACCATTCTAACATTTATTTGAGGCCTTTATTTATGGATTAAAATTCTGAGAAAATTACCAAAATTCTAATTGACCAAGACCATCAACATATAATTTTTGCAAAGATGAGTCTTACTGAAAATTTGGGACTTGCAGTACAAAGGCCATTCAATTGGGTTTGAATTCAATTGAATTGCAATTTGAATTTAAATTCAAAAGCTTGTGTTCTGATTTATACTGCCTAAGTGACACCCTTGGGACCCTAATGACACTAGGAGTGTCACAGCCCTCCCCCCTTAAGGAAATCTCGTCCCGAGATTAAGAGAGGTGTTGAAGGTTTACCTAAATGGTGGTGTAGGAACTCGGGGTAGCGGCTTCGCAGGAACTCTTCAGTTTCCCAAGTAGCTTCTTTGGCGGTATGGTTGCTCCATTGGACTTTATAGAACTTCAGTGTCTTTTTACGTGTCGCTCGCTCCTTCTCGATCAACACTTTTACCGGATGCTCGACATAAGTCAGGTCAGGTTGTAGTTGTTGGGCGCTCTCCAGTGGTATGTCCACCAGTGTTTTCAAACACCCCTTGAGTTGGGACACGTGAAACGTGTCATGCACTCCAGCGAGTTCCACTGGCAGTTGGAGCCGGTAGGCCACTGGCCCGCATCTAGCAATGATAGGGTAGGGACCAATATAACGGGGTGCTAACTTCCCGCGAATTCCAAACCGTTGTACACCCTTAGTGGGTGACACTCGGAGGTAGACCATATCGCCGACCCTGAATTCCAACGGGCGGTGCCTTTTATCTGCATAACTCTTCTGCCTGGACCTTGCCGCACGTAAGTTGGATTGGATTTCTAGCACCTTCTGTTCCGCTTGCTGCACTAGCTCCGGACCAAAGATTATCCTCTCCCCGGATTCCGACCAATTCAATGGTGTGCGACAGCGGCGCCCATAGAGAGCCTCGAATGGTGCCATCTTGATGCTTTCCTGGTAACTATTGTTGTAAGCGAATTCTGCCGAGGGTAGGCACTCATCCCACTTCTTGTTGTGATTCAGCACATATGCCCTCAACATGTCTTCCAATATTTAGTTAACTCTTTCCGTTTGACCGTCTATTTGGGGGTGGTATGCGGAACCTCTAATCAGCCGGGTACCCAGTGTCTTGTGTAGCTTCTCCCAAAAGCGTCCCACAAATTTGGAGCCTCGATCGGACACGATAGTCTTGGGCACTCCGTGCAAACACAGGATTCGCTCAATGTAGAGTTGCGCATACTTTTGCATCTTAAACCGCGTCGACACAGGGATGAAGTGCGCGACTTTTGCTGTCGGTCCACAACGACCCATATGGAGTCGAATTTATGTGCCGTCAACGGTAGACCAACGATGAAATCCATACTGATATCTTCCCATTTCCAAGCTGGAACACTCAAGGGTTGGAGTAGGCCTGCCTTCTTCAGATGATCGGCCTTGACTCTGCGGCAGGTATCACATTCTGCGACATAACGTGCTATTTCCCTTTTCATACGAGTCCACCAGTATTTGGATCTCAAATCCTGGTACATCTTGTTGCTGCCCGGATGCATGGAGTACCTTGCCCTGTGAGCCTCGTCCAAAATTTTCTTGCGGAGTTCCAGATCCTTAGGAACCACCAGTCGATTCTTGAACCACAACACACCTTCGGCGTCTTCTCGAAAGCACTGCACTTTGGCTTCGCCCTCTTTTAGTCCCCTTTTTAGGTGTGCTATGCCCCTATCCTTTCTCTGGGCTGCCACTATTTCTTCCCGTAAGGTAGGAATTAATGCTAAGTTGTATAGGGCTCCGTGGGGTGTTACTTGAACATAATGACCATCTTGGATTGGTGGGCTGACTAAGATATGGTGGCAGTGAGCCTTGCGGCTTAGGGCGTCAGCCACTACATTCGCCTTGCCCGGGTGGCAATGGACTTCCAGCTCGTAATCCTTGCTCAATTCCAACCAACGATGTTGTCTCATGTTCAGGTGATCTTGAGTGAAAATATACTTCAAGCTTTTGTGGTCAGTGTATATGCGAACTAAATTCCCAAGGAGGTAATGTCTCCATATTTTCAAGGCCAATACTACTGCTGCTAATTCCAGGTCATGCACGGGGTAATTCTGCTCGTGCTTCTTCAATTGCCTCGATCCATAAGCAATAACTCTTCCGTCTTGCATAAGCACACATCCCAATCCAATACCCGAAGCGTCACAATAGACATCGAACGGTTTCCCCAGGTCCGGTTGAGCTAATACTGGGGCCGTGGTCAGGTGCTTCTTCAAGGTTTGAAAAGCGTTTTCGCAGCTCTCATCCCATATGAATTTCTTATCCTTCTTAAGCAACTCTATAATGGGCTTTGCGATTTTAGAGAAATTGGGAATAAAACGGTGGTAGTAGCCAGCTAATCCCAGAAAACTGCGTATATGGAATACGGTCTTCGGTGTCTTCCAGTTCAGCACATCTCTTACCTTGCTGGGATCTACCGCGATGCCTTCTTCCGAAACAATATGGCCTAAAAACGGTACTTGCTTCAACCAAAACTCGCACTTGCTAAACTTAGCATATAGCTGGTGTTCCCTTAACCTCTGTAAGACAACACGGAGATGCTCTGCATGTTCTTCCTCCGACTTCGAGTAGACTAGAACATCGTCAATGAAAACCACAACAAACTTGTCCAACTCGGGCATGAACACTGAGTTCATGAGATACATGAAGTGTGCTGGTGCATTTGTCAATCCGAACGACATCACTAAATACTCGTATAGACCGTACCGGGTAGAAAAGGCGGTCTTAGGAACGTCCTCGGCACGAATTTTAATCTGGTGATAACCCGACCGGAGATCAATCTTGGAGAACACCTTAGCTCCTATTAACTGGTCGAAGAGGATGTCAATACGGGGCAATGGGTATTTGTTCTTGACAATCACCGCATTGAGGGGTCGGTAGTCTACACACAGCCTCAGGGTCTCATCTTTCTTCTTCACGAATAATGCCGGACAACCCCAAGGCGAGGAGCTTGGTCGAATGAATCCCTTATCCAGTAGCTCCTTAAGTTGCTCCTTCAACTCCGCTAGTTCTTTAGGCGCCATTTTATACGGCCTTTTGGATATGGGTGCCGTTCCTGGCTGAAGCTCAATCTTGAACTCAACATCCTGATCCGGTGGAAGTCCTGGAAGATTGTCAGGGAATACGTCCGGAAATTCCCTAACCACCGGAATATCCTTTATTTGTCCGGTGGTGGTGTGGTGAACGCTTGGTGCGACCAGTTGGGGTGGTCGTACTCGGAAGCTTACGCTACCATGGATGGGAGAGTTTAAGTGCACCGTGTAGGTGTCTATGTCCAGCATAGCTTTATGTTGCCTCATCCAAGGCATGCCCAAGATAATGTCAATGCTGCACCCATCTAAGACTGTGGACTTAGTAGGCTAGACTTTTGATCCTAGGGTTATTGGAAGTTTGTCTATTTCATATAGAGCAGGGGTTTGTCCACTGGCTGATTTAATGGTGTACCGTGCTCTCATAAGGGTACGAGGCAGCCGGTACTTATCAACGAAGAACCCACTGACAAAGCTATGAGATGCTCCTGAGTCAAACAGTACTAGTGCACGGTGGTCTCGAACAGAGAACATACCAGCAAGGATGGGGCTGTTCTCCGGAATCTCCTCCAAGGTAGTGTTGTTCACTCGCCCCACACGAACTGGTCCTCGGTTGTTGCGGTTGTTGTTGGTGTTGTTACTCCTTGACGGATTCTGACCAGTGCTCTTCCTGGGGTGCGGGCACTCCCTCGAGAAATGCCCCGAACGACCGCAGTTGTAGCAGGGGAAAGATCCGGGTTGAGGGTTTGGCCGCTGGGGTGGGCGAAATCCACCTTGACTCTGCTGCGGACGCGGTACCGGGGGTCGCTGCTGTGCTGGCTGAGACGGGCACACAACAGGTACCGGCACGGGGGCTGAGCGGTACCTCTGTCCCGACGGGGTGGTGTACACCATGCGGAACTTCTGCGGGGGTCCATTGGATGGCCCCATAGCACTTGCGGAGCGCTTCCGTTCTGCCATTACCCTGCGATATCCGTCCTCCGCGACGATTGCGTTATTGACAAAGTCGGTGAATGTGCCTCCCATGTTAAGATTGAGGCGGTCCTGTAGCTTAGCACTTAGCCCCTCCAAGAAACGGTCCTTGCGCTTGGCGGGGGTGTCCACTTGTTCCGGGGCGTACAGCGCCAACCGGTTGAACTCTTCGCAGTATTCCTCGACACTGCGATTGCCCTGCTTTAGAGCAGCGAATTCACGCGCCTTCCTGCGGACGAGCCCCGCGGGGATGTAGTGAGCGCGGAATGCATCCTTGAACTCGTCCCACGTAATCTGTCGGTCGGTTCCCATAGAAGCGACATGGTTGGCCCACCATGCTCCAGCTGCACCATGCAGTTGCTGCATGGCGAACAGTGTCTTCTGCACCGGCGTGCAGGTAAGGAGTCCAAATTTGGACTCGAGCATGCGAAGGAAGTTCTCCGCCTCCATGGGCTTGGTGGTTGAGCTGAACGTGGGCGGCCTGGTGGCGAGGAAGTCGAAGTAGGAGCTGTTCTGCGGTGCTCCGTCGTGGTGGCCCCTAGCATTATGATTTGCTAGGTTCTGATGTGCCACCTCCCGCATGAACTTCGCCTGCTGTTGCTGGCTCTCCATCATCGGCGTGAAAAACTGCGCCATCATCTGCATGGTGTTAGATGGCGGCGGCGGTGGTGGAGTTCCTAGCGGAGAGTCAGTCCCTCTAGCCCTGGAACCTTCGGGCTGCTTGCCATGCAGCTCATTGGTGTTACGGGTGCGCACCATTCTGAAATGCAAGAATAAGGGTCCAATTAGTCTCTTATCCAATATGAGCATTATAGGTTACCAAAGCAAATGACACAGCGCACGGGACAGCAATGTGGTAAACAACATAATCTCGATAAAGCTGAAATTTCCATGTTAACATAATCCTAGTACAAGTCAACAGTTCCACTCTACATAAACTCGGAATATGTGACCGTCGAGTTTGCAAAAGCTAATCACGCGGGTGATCCCCAAAATACAACAACCACGCGTGGAGCATCCCAAAAGCTAACCATCTACCAAGCCCTACAAGCACGACCTAGTCGCGTCTACTACTACTGCCAAGCCTGGACACCGGCGGTGCCAGAGGGCCCTGGTCGGTCCGCGCCGGGCGGAGCGGGTGGCTCGTAGTCCACATCGGACTCTTCGCCCGCGTCCTCCTCGGGCTCCTCCTCTGCGGGTGCTGCCTGTGGTGCAGCGACCGCGTCCAACTGAGCCTGGAGGTCCTGGTTCTCATGAATCAGCGTCTCCAGATCCTCCGTCATAAGGTCCATCTCCTGCTGGGCGCTCGCCAGCTGCTGCTGCAGGTGCTCGTTATGGTTCGCCCGCTGCTGCATAATTATACCTCGTCTGTCCACCTCCTGCGCGAGAGTGTCCCGCTGCTCAGTGATCTCCGTCACGCGAGTCTCACTCGCCTCAAGAGCAGCGGTCAACCGCTGAATCTCTCTCTGCTGCGCCTCGACCTGTGTCTGCAGGTCGTTCCTCTGTAGCCACACCTGCTCAGCATCCGCCAGCAAGACTCTGCTACGGCTGCTAGACTCCTCATCCAAGTTGAGGAGGTACTCGGAGTAGTGAGCTACGCGGTGGTACCCCGCGTGGTACTCCGGGTAGTCGTCACGAGAGACGCGTCTCACGCGCCTCTGCCACACCGGGTCGGCCTGGTGCCAAATGGGGATCATCTCGAACGGAGTTCCCGAGAGCGCTGGTACGTTGCGCCCACAGAAGTGAGTGAGAGCCCGGTGGGCGACTCTCTCCAGGCCCTCCCGGAGGCTCCCAGCCGTGACGGTGCTCTCCATACCCGCCAAGTCGGGGTTGCGCGGGTGTGGGGAGATACTGAGATGCACCTCTGCAAAAGGCACACCATGGCGGCGGGTCTCACGCCCACGGTACGAAGGCTGCTCCTCGTAGCCCAGGGCGCGTAGCATCTCCCACAGAAGGGTGGGAAAGCCACGGTGGTGTAGACCGGTGGTATAACGCCACCCGTCGTGCTGAAACAGCTCAAACCCATGCTCGTCCATCTGGAACACAAACCCCAAATAGTGAGTACTCGATCCTGACGTAGAGGGTGCAGGCCAAAATAAAACAATTTGATGCAGCGAGTAAAATATAGACTCTAGTCCATTACTAACGTGATAGAATCCTTAACCACTTCCCCCGAAAACACAACTACAGCCCTAGGGTGAGTGGAACAAGGAAATTACGGATTTAGCGCAATAGGTTAAAACCTGAAATTTGTAAGACTCGGTTCCGACGTGCTGACTCGGACGGCCAAGTTGGTGGTGTCCGGTAATTCTTAAACCAACTTTCTAGCTGGAGTCAGAGAGTTCGTTTAAGAGTTCAAAAAAAATCACGAGCGAGGAGGTATCGATTTGTGTGCGGAAGACATTCTGCTAGAACTTTAGTTTCTTGTTAATGTCGCGGCGCTTTAACATTTTCAAATATGCAAATGATTTCGGCCTACCCGTCCTCACCAAATAAAAAGTTGGTCAGGAATAGGACCATTCGTATAGTCGGTGGCAGACGATCTCTCAAATTAGTCGTATACTACCCGTTTCTTACGAGAATCGTGGTTAGCGTACCTGCAGAAGATTTATTCCAGAAACATTACATCAAATCAAAAGAAATGAGCCGAAATAATCCCTTATTATTGTCCTAGGGTAGGACACTGATGTTTTACGCAATCAGCCCGCGTTCACACCATTGTGCTAGCTTCCCACGTTACAGTCCACTGGGCGGGACACATACCTGCGTTGACAATGCCGTAGATACAGTATTTAAACAAACAACCTCCTACAGTTAGCTTTGCCACCTGGATCATAACTACTAATAACCTATTGGGCACGTCCTCACACGTTCGTTACGGGGTTTTCAAAAATATGTCTTTCAATATTGCACTATTCCCGAGATAGCTCTGATACCACGCTGTCACGGACCCGCCTTACCACGAAGACGGCTCCGTTCCAGGATCTCCCTCGGGTGGCGACACGCGCTGTGGCGCCGCAATAGTACAATACATGACAGAGAAAATAATTGCAACAGGAACATAGGTGGAGAAGCAGAGTTTACATAAATCCGAAGTTATATTACAAACCGGAGTTTTGACAGAATAAATTACGGAAGCGAAAAGTTCGACAATTGGTTCACCAATTCGACGGAATAGCTAAGATACAGTCGCCCTCTCACGGCGACACACAGGGATTATCCGGCCATAGTAGGTGCCTTGCCCAGGCACCGTACCGGCAAACAAGGACCTAATCCTCATCTTTATTTGTGCACAGCTCCCACTTGATGTTCCAACAGTCGGGACGTTGGCCCTCCCAATGGAATCTCCCTCCACAGTGGCATTCTCCGACCTGGTCATCTGAAAACCACATAGAGCTACGCCCTGAGTAACTAATTTACTCAGCAAGACTGACCCGTCAAAATGGCCAACTACAGCCGACACCTAGACATGCAAGGCTAGGGGATAGGGTTTTAAATTGCCAGAAAACCCGCCTAAGAGTGGATCCTTATTTTTCAAGTTTTAGCATCAAGTTGAGTTGTCATGCAGAATAAAAAATTTAGTTTGCTCTAGAGCTATAACAATCATGGTTGCAATAAAATCTTAATAGTTTCAAACAGCAGTATTAAACCCACACATCAACTTAATGGCTTCCGGCACTGTTCCGTAGCAGCGATCAAGTGGTACTCGTTACTGTGAGGGGTAGCGACTCGAATCGATTTACATCCTGCAAGAGAAACCTGCTTGCGCGACCCATACGCGCTTCCGGGAAGCCGCATGGAGCAACCTTTCGCTCACGGTACCGCAGGGTCTTCCGGGTCCAGACTCCCCCGAGAAGGGTCCCCCAACGCGATGCGCCCCGTGCCGCCATCCGTGGGTGGATTGCTCCCTCCTCTCAGCCCCAGTTCCACCAAAGAAGGGAGAAGGCTATCTTCAGACCAAGCGGTAGTCGTAGCTACGTCGGTTTACTGGACCCATATCTCCAGCATGCAAACAGTACGTTCAAACTTGATCCCATGGGCCGGACACGAGGCGTAGCCTTAGGTGACTCGGACGGGGCTACCACCTTGAAGACAAATTGTCCTTCCCTTTCCACCTAGTTGCCCGTCCGGTCTTCATTGTGATTTCCACCCACCCTTTTCTTCATCCGATATCATTCCCCAGTAATAATATTTCTTATCAACGAGTGGTCTCCATACCACTCGATGAGTAGTCGTCCTAATTTAAGCAGAGCGACTACCGTCCTGAGGCTAATAATCGGGAAGAGGACCTACTGCACGCTAGGGTTGCAATCAACTCCTATCACTTAATGCACAGGCAAACTTACATCCCTAGCTAGTGATAAAATAAAGATTTAAAACGGGGTTATGCACCGGGGCTTGCCTTGGTTCTGCTCTTGGTCAGCCACGGCACCTCCGGCTTCTTCTGGATCCTGCTCCGGTCCTGCCTCCACGTGGTTCACGGCGTGATCTATATGATGCAAGAGGGAATGCTATGAGAGAAGATTCATGGCACTTCCTCAATAAATACGTTAATGCACGCTGTCATTGGTGGAAATAAACGGTGTGCGGTGAGGCGTTCAAGAGCATCACTCATAGAGTGGGGCACAGGGTGAGGGTGTTTCATGTATTTCCTTCATGGACTCCAGTACTTGACCGCGACGACGTCGCATCCAAGTACGGTGTGTCTGCGTGTGCCGGGGCAAAGCTGTGCAAGTGCTGCCCAGGGTTCGCAGGTGCTAACTAATTAGCACTTAGTGTGAGCAAAACCCTCAGCAAAACCCTCGCAAAGTACAAGTACCCGCGAACAGCCCTAAAGCGGATCCATTTTATCAACGGTTAAAATTCCACTGGGGCACAATTTATTAAGTCGACAAGCTTCTGCTCTTCAAAAGGGCAGGGGTGATTAATTAAAATTAGGTTACACCAGGAGTGATTTAATTGTTATGTTTCACTAACAAGCACTAAGCCAAAGATTAATTATTAATTATTATAAGGAAAAAGGTATTAAATTAATTTCAGCTAATAAACAGAGAATTTCTTTATAAAATTTTTCTAGGGAGACTAAAACTGAAAATCCTACTTGGAGACCAATTTTTAATATTTTATCAGCTCTCTGCAATTAATTCAAATTCTATTAGTGTTTTTTCTATTTATTTTAACCTTGGTATAAAAATTACCATGCATGTGGCATTAGCATTTTTCTACAACAGTACAAGTTCCCACAAGGCTAACAAAATTTATCTTGCTACAAAATTGCTATTATTCAATTTACTATGCAATTTACCAGTTTAACCTATTTCTGAAAATGAATAAATCAAGAAAAACCGATTTTTACTTCGCGGGCCGCAAACCCGGCAGCCCACGACGGCCTCGCTCACGGGGAAGGCGCGCCTGGGCCAAATTCGGCCCAAGCGGGTACGGCCCAGCGCTCGGCTGGCCCGTTGGCCAGCGCGCCCGAGTCCGCGCGCGCGCGCTCTCGCCGGAGCGCGGCGGCGCTGGCCGCGGACTCGCCGGAGCTCGCTGCGGCCCCTGGCTCGGGCTGGTCCAGAAGGGAAAAACGATCTACTCAACGTCTCGCACTCATCTAGGCTGTCGGAAACCACCGGCGATGGCCGGGCATAGCCCAGCGACGGCGGCGGAAACAGGGCAGGGTGCGGCAACGGCTAGCACGGCAAGGGAAGGGCGGAAAGACTCGAAATCTTGCCGGGAAGCTTCACTGGAGCACGGAGAAGGAGGTCATCGGGCTTCTCCTGCGAGAGGGAGGCCGAGGGTGCGGTCTCACCGGTGGGGTGGGGGTTGCGGTGGTCGGCGGCGGTCTCGAGCGAGGAACTAGGGGAAACAATGGACGGATTTGTCCAACCAGAGCTCAAACGCGTGCGCGAACAAGATGGGAAGCTCCTCGAGCGAGGAATCGAAGGATGGCTCACCTCGGGGTGAACGCGGCGCGGGGGAACAGCTCGGGGTCGACTGTCGGCACCGGGGAAGAACCGGGCCGATCTCCCAATGCCGACCGCGCGATGCAGGGGAAGCAGGTGCAGGCTCGTCGTGTCGTCTCGGCGCTGCTTCCAGAAGCTTGGCTCAGGCTCCGGCGGGCGGTGGCGGCCAGGCGACGCGGGGCGGAGGCGACGGCGGAAGGCAGAGGCGACAGGAGAGAGAGCGAGAGCGAAGGAGTGAATGCGGGGGTGAGTGCGCTCGGACAGGCGACAGAGGGATGTCCGAACGTGCGCGTGGGGCCGTCGATCCGCGGCAACGGCCGTTGGCCGTACGCCGGCGACCACGCGGCGCGCAACGGGCGGGGCAGCGCAGCCTCGGCCGGGTGTGTTTCTTCGGGGTCGCTGACAGGCGGGTCCCACGGGAAGTTTTTCTTTTTCAAATCTTTTTCCAAACCTATCAGCCGACTGCCTTTGCAAAATTTGTTATAATTAATCCAGATCTGCTAAAATCAGACCAAAAATAGGATAGGCTCCCCATAATGTGCTGGTTTTTACAAAAAATACTAACTACCAACAGTTCCCACTGCAAAAAGCTCAGGAATTTTATGAACAGAGTTGGTTTTTAACCATTCTAACATTTATTTGAGGCTCTTATTGATGGATTAAAATTCTGAGAAAATTCCCAAAATTCTAATTGACCAAGACCATCAACATATAATTTTTGCAAAGGTGAGTCTTTCTGAAAATTTGGGACTTGCAGTACAAAGGCCATTCAATTGGGTTTGAATTCAATTGAATTGCAATTTGAATTTAAATTCAAAAGCTTGTGTTCTGATTTATACTGCCTAAGTGACACCCTTAAGACCCTAATGACACTAGGAGTGTCACAAATAGCTCGTGGATGGAACGGCTCCACGTCTTGGCCAAAGTAGACTCAGCCGTCCGCTTGGACAACGGGCACCAAGACCCATCGTCCTTCCCAACACGACAGCGCCACCGTCTTCGTGTTCTGCTGGCATGTGCGTGCCAAGGTGACTGGGTCGTGTCGTGCCGTTCGAGGGTCGGCCTTTGCTCGCAGATCACTAGATCAGCAGCCGCATCGCCACGTGTAAGATGGTCAACAGCAGCAGTGACGGGGTAGAACCTGCCTGCTGTTGAGTGTTCAGGGAGGTTATTTTTGCATTCAACAGTTTCATATTAGTTAAAAATACAGCAGGGCCTCGCCTTTAGTTCTAGTTTTCTTTTTGGGAAATGTTATTTGTATGTCCCGCATGTCTCACCATGCAGTCCAACTAGTGTTATTTGTGATTGCGTGATAATGAATTATTAATTAAAGTAAATTAAAGTTTCACAAAAAGAAAATACAACAGGGCACACTGGCGAAGGATGCTTAGCTGGACAATAGCTCATTTAAGGAGTAATATCTGGACTTGAACAACACTGTAAGAAAAAAGAGTGCTACAATTGCAATGGATTTGACCGAGATGGTAGAAGAGGGGCATGTGATTGTGGCAAACTAACATAACAGCTGAAACTCCACCCCACCTTTGCCAGTGTGTCAATCTTTATTTTTGCTATATCTCTACTATCTTAAAAATACGAGTTGGTGAGCGGTGATGGTCCGGGTTCGTCATCCCATCTTTTCTTAAGAGAGGCGAGATCATATGCATGGGGTTTTTATATACCATCTGCCAATTACGTGAAGGATCAGAGAGATTATGTGAATTGTTTGCGCCGATAAATGGGACCCGCACACGACCCACGCGCCCTTTCATTCAGTCCAACCGACGAGAAAACAAAAAAAAACAAACTAAAAAAGGAATGTGGTCGCTCTCTCCCCAACCCCTATTGTCACCACCGCCTGCAGCTCCTGGATCCTCTTCCCGTCGGTCGGTGCCACCGCGTCCTATCCCCGCCACTGCCCAGGCCATGTAACGGCAGCGCCATCGCCACTGCATCCTGCTGCTCCTTGACCTTCATCTTGTCGGTTGGTGCTGCCGCGTCCTGTCCCCCCCCCCCCCCCCCCACCCCCGTCCAGGCCACGCAACGGCAGCGCCATGGCGACCGCCCCAAGATGCAGTTCTCTCCGCGCCACCGCATCGTCTTTTCTGATCCCGGGCATGCAAGACACCAGCCCCACTCCCCGGGGTGTTGCTCGAGCTCCTCAAGGCGTGTGCATATGTCAATGAAAGACTGTGGCAATGGAAGTCAGGGGTCTTAGGCGGACAGTCATTTTGTGTGTTGTTTGACTTCACAGACAATAGTGAGTGAGGTTAGAACTGTGAAGGATGAGTTGATCCCATTATTTCCACCGTTTATGGCTCTTGATAGAGTTTGTCAGCTTACTATGGAGAATGATATGTTTGTTGGTAAGTGTCTCATTCTTTTCATATATTTAAGAAATGTCATGTTTAAACAATACTCATACTAATTGTCTTTTATTTTTAAATCTTAGATGTTATTGGAATGGTTTTGTATGTAAGCTCTGTGGGGTTTAAGGATAGCATGGACAATTCGAGGACCCCATTTAAAAACATTGTCCTAATGGATAGCAGGTATGCATCTCTATGGTGCTTGTAGATTCTAAGTTTCACTTAATATTTTTATATTTGTCTTCTAAACTTTTAATTGCTTTTGTAGCTTTAATACTGTGAAGTTGGTTGGATGGGACAAATTACTCACTGGTAATCTGATTGCATGGAAGAAACGTGCTATTGTTGTAGCTATTATGTTGTGGGCAAATCATCTAGGTAACTGCATGTATAGTTCTTGCTTCTCTACAATCTAATATTCTAATACATTGTTGTTTTGTGTATACTTAACTATAAGGTCATAGTCTCGAGACAACAGCATTTATAGGGTGCACTTTAACCCGAATATTGCAATTGCAGATGCATTACAGCGCAGGTAATTGAATATTTGATAATAATAATGTCTCCTCTTACATTTTACATATTAATAATTAAAATAAATAATGTCATGTAGATTAATAATGATCTCACTAGATTATCTTCTCCATGACTATGAGGCACAAGGAGATAAAAGTGTTGACATGTATCAAACAAGTCCTAGCAACATTTTGGGACTGTTAAGCTAGCTTGAAAAGTGACTATGTATGTTGATGTATTAGTGCCTTTTGGACTTGCTACGGTGGAATTTTTAGATGTGTTAGTGCTTTTGAACTTGCGACGATGCCATTGCTGAACTGGATATGTAACACTTTATAATTAAAACATGGACCATTTTGTGTATTTGCAATGCAACATGAAGTTGCGTAATTGAATACTGAAACTGAACTGTAGTTGGAACAATCTATGTAGTTAACTAAAAATTAAGTGTTGTGAAATTTGATTTTTTAAAGTAATCCTATTTCTGAACTTTGTGTGATTTATTTGACCTATTTAGCTATGAGATAAAATCACCAAAAATTCTCTGAAATTCTTATTTGATATATAGATCAAGATTATGAAATTTATTTGGATCACTTACATGTGAAAATTGGCAGCTCTAGATCAAGCCAGATTTGAACCAAATTCAAATAAATTCAAACTTGAGCTTTTAATTTGTTATTTCCTCTTTGGTATATCTCCCTTGGCTGACTAAAGTGCTAAGGTGACACCATGGGTGTCACATGTCTGAAGTCAAACATGTCCTTGTCAAGCTTAACTATTTTTTTCTTATTTTCAGGTGTAGGAACTTTCCTTCCCAAACACAGTATTGTATGACGCTGAAGATTCATTACAATCAATGGGAGGCATTTTCCTCTTTTTTTTTTATTAGCATAACATCCAAAAGGTGATGGTCACGGACATTTGTTTGCCTATTAGCTTTTCTTTTAGTATGATCTGTCTGAAGATAAACATGGTGGATATGGAGTCGGTTAGTTACTTTTTTTTCTTTTGTTATGTTTCAGGAACTTTCCTTTCACAATATGATTCTATTTTGCATTCTAATGTTTTGATAGTAACTTTTTGATCAAATCTGGACTGATAAACATTCACAACAATCAATAGTGTAGATTAATCTTTTGCCTTTTTTAAACATAACGTGGTAATTATGTGATCTTAAATGGCTTTTCCAGGACAATAAGCCTTCTCGAGCCCTTTCCCTTGAAGCCGAGTTTCGCAACCTGGCGCAAGGCGATCTGTCCATCCTCGACTACACGGAGCGCCTCAAGACCTACGCCAATGGCCTAGAAGATCTTGGCTTCCCCGTCTCGGAACCCACCTTGGTTCTGACGCTACTCCGAGGTCTCAGCCCTCCCTTCCGCCACATGGCGACCATCATCAAGACTCGCACCAAGTTGCCGACCTTCATCGATGCTTGCTCCATGCTTGCCCAGGAGGAGGCTGATAACAAAGCTCCCCAGCCCGGCGCTGCTATTGCCATGGTCGCCGCGATGTCGAAGATCCCAGCTCCTACCGCCCCCGCTCCGACACTGCCGGCTCCATCACCCTAGGGCCCTCGCCCCCCTCAGGGCAAGAACAAGAATAAAAACTTCAGGCGCAACTTCGGTGGTGTCCCAAGTTCTCCGGACGGTTATGGCATGTCTTGCCCATGGTTCAATCCATGCACTGGGATGTTCCAGCTCTGGCCGATGCACCCTAGTCAAGGTCTCCTCAGCCCTCAACCAGGTGCTCCCCCTCAAGCTATGTACACAGGCACTCCTTCACATCCTATGTTGGTCGGCGCATCACCAGTTCCAGGACTGGTACCCCCACCCTACAGCGGCACCTCAACTTCTCCTTCATGGGACCCGACTGCCTTGGTCAACACGCGGAACTCCATGACCTTCAGGAGCCCGACTGGTACATGGATTCCGGCGCCTCTTCTCACCTCACCAATAACCAGGGTACACTCTCTTCTATTCACCCATGTCCTATCCAATCTCGATTTCTTGTTGGTAATGGCTCCTCCCTTCCAAATTTTGCTTGTGGTAGTGTTGTTCTTCCTTCTCCTACGCAACCTTTTTCTTTATCCAACATTTTGTGTTTCCCCTGATTTAACTGCCAACCTTATATATGTTCGCTAATTCACTGCTGACAATGGTTGTTCAATTGAGTTTGACCCCTTTGGTTTGTCTGTGAAGGACCTCCACACAAGCACGGTGATCCATCGGTGTTATAGCTCGGGTGACTTTTATCCGCTCTTCTCGCCGGCCACCACAACTCACCGCGCCCTAGTCACCTTGTCTGAAGGTATTTGGCATCGTCGCCTCGGCCATCCCAGCGCCAATGTGCTGTCTAGTTTATGTTCTTCTAATGTAATTTCAGTTCAGTCCAACAAAACACCCATGCCCTTATGTCATGAGTGTCAGTTAGGAAGACACACTCGTTTATCTTTTTCTATCTCTTTGTCATGGGCACAAACGCCTTTTCAAATCATACATTGTGATTTATAGACCTCCCCTGTCTCTAGTATTTCAGGAGCTAGATATTATCTCGTATGCCTTGATGATTTTACACACTATTTGTGGACTTTCCCGCTCAAGCTTAAGTCAGATACTCTGCCCACGTTTTGCAATTTTCACGCCTATGTTTAGACTCATTTCCAACGTCCCATTCAGTTCGTACAATGTGACAATGGGAAAGAGTTTGATAATTCTGCTGCCTACTCCTTCTTCCTAGCCCACGGCATCAAATTCCATTTATCCTGTCCACACACTACCGAACAAAATGGAAAGGCTTAACATGTCATTCGACCCATTAACAACATTCTTCGAACACTGCTCATCCAAGCCGGTCTAGCGCCAACCTATTGGGTTGAGACCCTCTACACAGCGACCCACCTCTTTAACCTCCACCACTCAAAAACCCTACATAACCTAACATCTCACCAAGCTCTTTTTGCCTCCCCTCCCTCATATTACCACCTCTGCTCCTTCGGTTGTCGTTGTTACCCGAACCTATCAGCCATCGTTCTACATAAACTTGCTCCTCGATCCACCGAGTGTATCTTTCTCGGTTACCCACCAGATCATAAAGGGTACCGTTGTCTTGATCTCATGACCAAAAAAATCATCATATTTTACCATGTCATTTTTGATGAACTAACCTTTTCCCTTCGTACCCGATCTCCTATCCCTCCGTCATTGTACTACTTTCTTGACACTTTTGCAGATGATGATGATGGTGTATTCCACTCGGACACCTCGCGCCTGGTACCGCGAGTTGACACCCCGTGCCCAGCCACGCGATGCACCGATGCCACGCGCTCAGCCATGCATGGCACCGACGCCGCGCACAATCCCAATGCCACATGCGGTTCTTCTTTAGGCTCTACCTCACACACTACCACGTGCGGCCCCTCCTCATCGACGTCCTTGCGTGATGCCACGTGCGGCCCCTCTTCCCAGAATGCACCCGAAGCGACCCCTGGATCTTCTGCTCCATATGCTCTCAAGCCTCCGGTCACTCAGGTGTACACTTGCCGTGTGCCGATAGCACCCACGACCTCCGCTGCTCCAACTGAATTGCCTGATTCCTCGACGGTTCCCTCAGTGGCCCCTGTTGTCCCTCCAGCACCGTTGGTACCATATCACCCCGGGCCATCACGCTCTCGCATTGTTCCTGTTCCACCGATCTCCAATGATCACACAATGCACACCAGAGGCAAGCGTGGTGTTCACACTCCACGGGACATCCTGGATCTTCAAGTCATTGGTGCTTCGCCGATTCCGACTTCCTACAAGCGTGCTCTAGCTGATCCTCAGTGGAAAAATGCTATGGTTGAGGAGTTCAATGCTCCAACCTCAAACCGCACTTGGGATCTTGTTCTGCCTCCGTCAGCGCGAACATAGTTTCTAGTAAATGGATTTTCAGGCACAAACATAAAGCTGATGGCTCATTGGAGTGTTACAAGGCGTGTTGGGTTCTCTACGGTTTCTCTCAATAACCTGGAATCGACTTTGAGGAGACTTTCAGTCCGGTCGTCAAGCATGCAATAATCTGAACTGTGTTGTCCCTTGCCTTGTGTAGTGACTGGCCTATTCACCAACTGGATGTAAAGAACACCTTTTTGAATGGCACCCTCACGGAGACTGTATATTGTGACCAACCTTGTGGCTTTGTTGATCTTGCACACCCCCACCATGTTTGTCGCTTGAACAAATCCCTCTATGGTCTAAAATGAGCTCCAAGGGCATGGTACACTCGATTTTAGAACTTCATGCTTTCACTTGGCTTCTCAAATTCTCGGTGTGATACTTCTTTGTTCATCTACAAAGTTGGTTCTGAGATTGCTTATTTACTCCTGTATGTGGATGACATAGTGCTCACCGCCTCCACAACCTCACTTCTTCAACAGACAACTGCCTTGTTGAGTAAATAGTTTGCTATGACAGATCTTGGTTTCCTGCACTATGTTCTTGGTGTTGCTACTCACCGCACCTCAGCTGGCCTTTTTCTTTCTCAAGAGAAGTACACTATGGAACTCCTCTCCCATGCTAAGATGGCACACTGCAACCCTTGTTCCACTCCCATCAAAGCATGCTTCAAGCTGCCGGTTGATGCTGGTCCACCTATTGAAGATGCTACTTTTTATCGCAGTTTGGCCGGAGGTCTACAATACCTCACTCTCACACGCCCGGATATTGCTCAAGCCGTCCTGCAAGTACATGCATGATCCTAGAGAACAACATTTTTCTCTCCTTAAACGTATCCTTTGATACATCAAAGGAACTCTCACTCATGGCCTTTAGCTCACCAAAAGCTCCAGTAGTGATTTGGTGATCTATTCTGATGCGGATTGGGCTAGATGCCCTGACACCCGGCATTCCACTTCAGGTTACTATGCTTTCCTTGGTGATAATCTTGTTTCCTGGTCCTCTAAAAGGCAAAATATAGTATCTCGCTCAAGCGCTGAAGCAGAATACCGGGGTGTTGCTAATTCTATTGTCGAATCATGTTGGCTTCGCCAACTTCTCTCTGAGCTGCATCGCCATCTACGGAAAGCTAAGGTGGTGTATTGCAATAATATCAGTACCGTCTTGTAGGGGAACGGGGAGGCTATGATAGCTAGAAACAATTTCTACCGTTCAACCAGGAAGCCTTGCACAAGGAGATCATGGATCATTACCACTAGATGCGTAGGCGGAGCAGAAGCAGGATTGGAGAAGCAACATCCAATGTAGTCACGCGTCGATATAGAGGATGTAGTCGTTCACAGCAACCATCTCCTCCTGGTCCAGCTAAAGCACCACAGCTGCAGCACCTCCTTGCGGTATCCACACGTACAGGGCAGAAGGTCGTGCGCGGTGTGCTAGCATCGGCAGCATGACTTAGTGTGACGTGGGAGAGAAAGAGGGATTACCACCTGCACCTTAAGCCCCTCCTCCACTTAAATAGACCCTTGTAATGGGCCTCAACTAGTTGGCCCATTAGTGGACTAATCCCTCATGGATCAATATCTGTATGACCCTCATATACGGATCAAATCCGTATTGTCTCTTGGGCATATCTCCAACAATCTCCCACTTGCACTAGAGGCAATCACATAGGCAAGCGATGTTCCAACCCATTAAGTGTGTGACCCGTTAGGTTCACATGTACATGACAATGATGTGAAAACCATTTTTCAAATCATAAATCAATAGCGGCACCTAGCAGCACATATTGATTTCTCGTGTACACATAAACATCATATCGGCTAAACCTTTGACACATGTATTCACCGATCCCTTTGCCTCATGATATCAATCAAGCTCAAGGTGAGATACGTGTCGTCCCTGTAATAGCTCGACCATTCACTCGAACGTCTAGTGGATTTATCATGACTAACTCTTAGTCATCGTGATTAACTTTTAATCACATTGGCATGACCATGCACTTCCAAATCCATCTAACTCGAGGAGCCCAGAGATATCTCTCCTATTATCAGGAGGGGCAAATTCCATTTTGATCGCTCACACCCCACAACATGTTTTATAGCATACCCAAAAATTACCTTTATGACTACCCAGTTACGAAATAGTGTTTGGTAATCCCTAAGTGTGCTATTACACATTCTGGGAGTCAATGACGATCTCAGGTCTAAGGATCCTGAAGGCACATCATACAAGACAACAACTGATGGCACAATAATAACATCTCAGCAGAGTCTATTAGTGGGTCAATCCAACAACATGTTCTCCAACACGTGTCCACATTATTGAGTTGATATCTCCATATCTATGATCTGTGAAACATGATCATTAACCAATACATGTGCTAGTCCATGAATCATCATTGTCCCACATAATGATAAGGAACTAGGGATCATTTAGGATAATATTATGAAAGAACAAAGAGTTTCACAAACAAGTCACGTACTTACCAATCAATAAAATAATTATTATCCAAGGAATAGAATAACACTTTATTCAATCACACATAAACATAGACATTACACAATCTCTCGTACATTAATCATGAAGATATCTAATACCCATGGATCTCATATGTGCCTCATGCTTGGGCTAAGAGAGAGGTTTTGTCAACGGATCAGCAATGTTTGAATCCATGTGCACCTTGCATATCTTCACATCACCTCGATGAACAATGTCCCAGATGAGATGAAATCGTCATAGTATGTGTTTATTCTTTTGATGTGCTCTAGGCTCCTTGGCTTGCGCAATGGCACCACCATTATCACAATAGAGATCCATTGGACTGGACGCACTAGGAACCACACCCAACTCAGAAACAAATTTTCTGATCCAAACAACTTCCATTGCAGGTTCTGAAGCGGCAAGGCACTCGGCCTACGTTGTGGAGTCAGCAATCATATCTTGCTTGGAACTCTTCCAGCTCACCGCGCCTCCATTGAGGCAAAATACATATCCAGATTGTGATCTTAAATCGTCCTTGTCGGTTTGGAAACTAGCATCGGTGTAACCATTTACAACGAGCTCTTCCTCACCTCCATAAACTAGGAACATACCCATAGTTCTTCTCAAGTACTTTAGGATATTCTTACTAGCCACCCAGTGAGTATCTCCTGGGTTTGATTGGAATCTCTTGTAGCGCTTAGAGCAAAAGCTTCATCTAGGCACGTACATAACATGGCATACATGATGGATCCGATAGCCGAAGCATATGGGATCGCTCTCATCTTCTCTACCTCATTAGGTGTCGAAGGACACTGAGTCTTGCTAAGAGTAATGCTATACCACATGGGCAAGAAACCTTTCTTAGAATCTTGCATATTGAACTATTTCAATACCTTGTCGATGTACGAGTCTTGGCATCATCCAATTAGCCTTTCTGATCTTTCTATATAGATCTTAATGCCCAAAATGTATGTTGTCTCTCCCAAGTCCTTCATTGAGAAACTTTTCTTAATGAAGACTTAACATCTTCAAGCATTGGAATATTATTTCCAATCAACAATATGTCATCCACATAAAGGACTAGGAATACAATAGCGCTCCCACTAGCCTTTTTGTAAACACAAGGCTCTTCTTCATTCTTGATGAAGCCAAACCTTTTGACTTCCTCATCAAAATGAAGGTTCCAACTCCGAGATGCTTGCTTCAGTCCATAAATGGACTTCTGAAGTTTGCATATTTTCCTAGCATTTTGTGGATCAACAAAACCTTTAGGCTGTGTCATGTACACATTCCCACTTAGGTTTCCATTAAGGAAAGTCGTTTTGACGTCCATTTGCCATATCTCATAATCATAGTATGCGGCAATTGTTAGGAGGATCCAAATAAACTTTAGCATAGCGACGAGCGAGAAGGTCTCATCATAATCAACACCTTGAATTTGATTAAAACCTTTTGCCACCAATCGTGCTTTATAGATGTGAACATTTTCATCTTTGTCTATCTTTTTCTTAAAAACCCATTTACACTCAATGGTTTTAACACCATCAGGTGGATTAATCAAGTTCCAAACTTGATTTTCTCTCATGGATTCTAATTTGGATCTCATGGCTCCAAGCCATTTCTCAGAGTCTGGCCCCATCATTGCTTCCGTGTATGTCTTAGGCTCATCATTGTCCAACAATAATATGTCATGCTGCCCCGTCGTTAGGAGCGTGAACTTTTTAGGTGTGCGATGTGCCCGTTCAGATCTACGTGGGGCTAGTGCCTCAATGATAGGTTCTACAACATTTTGTGCAACATATTCCAATTGAGGTTCAGTGGGAGAAGAAACATTTTCCAGTGTTTCTTGAACTTCTTCAAGTTGAACTGTCCTCCCACTTATCTTTCATGAGAGAAACTCTTTCTCCAGAAAGACACCATTCCGAGCGACAAACACTTTGCCTTCCTCCCAGTTGTAGAAATAATACTCTTTGGTTTCCCTAGGATACCCTACAAAGAAACATTTATCTGACTTGGGAAAAAGCTTATCAGACATCATACGTTTTACCTCACAACCCCAAATCTTGAGAAAAGACAGCACAGGACGCTTCTCGGTCCATATCTCATATGGCATCTTCTCTACAGATTTAGATGGAACCCTATTTAAAATGAAAGCAACAGTTTCTAGAGTGTATCCCCAAAAGGACAATGGAAGATCACTTTGGCTCATCATTGACCTAACCATGTCCAACAAGGTTCGGTTCCTCCGCTCGGACACACCATTTAATTGAGGTGTTCCGGGTGGCATCCATTGTGGAACAATTCCACATTGTCTTAGGTGATCACCAAACTCATGGCTCAAATACTCACCTCCACGATCAGATCATAGGGTTTTAATTGTTTTGCCCAACTGATTTTGTACTTCATTATGAAATTCTTTGAACTTTCCAAATGATTCAGACTTGTGCTCCATTAAACCGTATCTACTAAAGTCATCGATGAAAGTAATGAAGTACTGAAAACCACCTCTAGCCACACAACTCATTGGTCCGCATACATCTGTATGTCTAAGAGCCAATAGGTCGTTTGCCCTCTCACTATGTCCTATGAAAGGTGACTTAGTCATCTTGCCAAGCAAACAAGATTTGCATGTCTCAATTGATTCAAAATTGAATGAGTGTACAAGACCATCTTTATGGAGCTTCTCCATGCGCCTCTCATTTATATGGCCTAAATGACAATGCCAAGTGTAAGTGGGATTCAAATCATTTGGGCAGAGCCTCTTTGCATCAATGTTATAAGTCAGCCTATTCTCCATATCAAGACAATACAATTCATTGACTAATGGACAATTTGCATAGAGAATATCATTCAAATAAATGGAGCAACATTTGTTCCTTATTATGACCTCATAACCATCAACTTCCTCTAAATATGAGGAGGATATAACGTTTTTTACTAAGGCAGGAATGTAATAACAATTATTTAATTCCAAAACTAATTCTGATGGTAATGAGAGTGGATAAGTCCCAACAGACAACGCAGCAACTTTTGCACCATTGCCGACACGAGCATCCACCTTGCCTCTTGCACACTTCCTTGTCCCTTTAAGACCCTGCAACGATTTGCAAGTATGAATCATCGATCCGGTATCAAATACCCATGAATCATCATGACGAATAGCAAGATTAATTTCAATAACATTGATTCCTGAGGTAGAAGGATCAGCAGCCTTCTTCTTCTTGAGTTCTTCAAAGTAAGGCTTGTAGTTTCTCTTCCAGTGCCTAGTCTTCTTGCAGTAATGGCAAGGATCGCCTAGAGGCACTCTTGGCCTAGGAGGAGCTGCTGCAACCTTAGGCTTTGAGCTTGAGATCTCATCCGCACTCTTAGCCTTGGGCTTGCGCTTTCTCTTCCTATCCTTCTACACCATCATCACATGATTTGCACCGGTTTTCTTCATGCTCTCCTCGGTAGTCTTTAGCATCCCATGCAATTCAGCCATAGTCTTCTCTAGGCTATTCATATGAAAGTTTATTATGAATGGCTCATAGCTCGCTAGGAGCAACTGGAGAACAACATCCATAGCCAAATCTGGGCTAAGGGGAGAACCAATCTTCTCTAGTCCGTCAATGTAACCAATCAACTTGATTACATGAGGACTGATGGGACTACCTTCAGCTAGCCTGCACACAAACAAGGCCTTTGAAATGTTATATCTCTCATTCCTTGCTTGGTTCTCAAACATGCCACGAAGCCCAACAATCATATTATGGGCATCAGTGTTCTCATACTGCTTTTGAAACTCAGAGGACATGGTAGCAAGCATGAGACAGCCAACATCAAGTGCATCATTAGTGTGTTTGTCATACTCCCTCTTCTGGGTAGCACTAGCATTTTCAGGCAGGTCATCAGGATAAGGAAGCTCTAGAACAAATTCCTTTTTCTCTTGCTTGAGAACAATTCTCAAGTTGCGATACCAATCCATTAAGTTTTTCTTTCTCAAAGATTGAATGCAAATTAAAACTGGAAGCATTATTAGCGGGCGGCATGATGTACAACAAAACCACATGAAAGTTTATAAGCACTACGAAAATGTAAAACTCCTATTAAACCATTTTAAAAGAGTTTATTCACTATATGCTTGGAATCGTTTTCCTCAAAATAACATATAGTGGTCCAAGATCCTTATTCAACTAGTTCCTAGTGAGCTTTGGCATCACTGCTAGAAATGTAGTATCCTAGGTAAGCAACATTTGTTAATCACATCATATGTGACTCTTGTTTGTTGGGAGGCATCATATGCCACGGCGCCCAACACCATGCCCCAAAGCCCAAAACCATTTTGATAGCTTCGTCAACCAAACCAATACTATGCTGGTGAATGTCCGACATTCACCCTACTTGTTAACATAGTTGGGGCACTCTACTTTAGCAGACCTACCACACAACGATCGAAATTATAGTAGTTGCGGGTATTGGAAGGACATCAATTTTAATTTTAATTTTTCTGAGGGAAACTATACTAGCATGATCATTATATCCAGCATATAATACATGAAAGAATAGGATGACAGAAACATCATCACAGGAAATCATATTAACTGTGAAATAGTATGGCCCTTTCACATGGTGATCTCCATCTCTATTGTTGCAGGCCTCCTCCTGTCCATGTGTCCACCATGCTCCAAATTCGGCCTCCATGATCAAGTACTAAGCTACAACATCTAATAGCTAGTATTGAATTACATGAAGAGATCAAGCATCACAAGTCGACACGCAAGCCATTATACAATAATATGACAACCTCAACCCAACTGTTTTAAACATGACTCGCAAGTCATGAAAGAACACAAACATGTATCACTTACATATTTTGGGTCATACCATTCACAACATTCTCTACGAAAACAAGTTAGGCGAGAACAGATACTAACATGTGAATCAAAAGGGGGATAACCAACTATGATTGTGTCCATATGCCCCCCCCCCCCCCCCCCCCCCCCCGCGCGGGTTTCAGGGCAGCGCCCTGAAAACCTCACAGGATTTCACAGATCATATCTATGGAATCGCAATGAAAATCTCATCGGACAAATCATATTTGGCCAAATCCGAGTCATTCATAATGCCTTAATTTTCATTAGGGTTTTATGATAGACCCCGACATATAGTCCAGATCTCGTTGGTCTCCTCTCCTGGTTTACGCAGTTAGTCCCGATGGTGATACCAGCTGATAGGGACAGATCGCTTACACTGAGAGACGACATGATTACATCAGCGACACATGCGCGTTATCCATCAAATGCTTTGTGAACCTCCCACTAAGACTAATTGATCTAATCAACCCGTACTATAAAAACATGCAATAGATCTAATCTACTACATCAGCATATCAACTATATGCGCAAGATCCAGATCGCAAACTAAACAAGGTCGGCTCTGATACCACTGTAAGGGAACGGGGAGGCTACGATAGCTAGAAACAATTTCTACCGTTCAACCAGGAAGCCTTGCAAGAGGAGATCATAGATCATTACCACTAGATGCACAGGCGGAGCGGAAGAAGGGTTGGAGAAGTACCATCCAACATAGTCGCGCGTCGATATAGAGGATGTAGTCGTTCACAGCAATTGTCTCCTTCTGATCCAGCCGAAGCACCACAGCTGCAGCGCCTCCTTGCGGTATCTACACGTACAGGGCAGAAGGTCGTGCGCGGTGTGGTAGCACCGACGACACGACTTAGTGTGACATGGGAGAGAGAGAGAGAGAGAGAGGGAGGTGGCGACGGCTAGGGTTTCTAGACTGGATTACCACCTGCGCCTTAAGCCCCTCCTCCACTTAAATAGACCCTTCTAATGGGTCTCGACTAGTTGGCCCATTAGTAGACTAATCCCTCACGGATCAATATCCGTATGACCCTCATATATGGATCAAATCCGTATTGTCTCTTAAGCATATCTCCAACACGTCTTTCTATCCATGAATCTGGTCCAACATCAACTTACTAACCATGTGGAGATCGATCTTTATTTTGTTCGTGATCGGGTTGGTCTTGGACAAGTCAAAGTTATCCATGTTCCAACAACTCTTCCGTATGCAGACATTTTTATCAAAGGACTACCGTCTGCTGTATTCTCCTCTTTTCGGTCCAGTCTCAACGTCCGTTCTAATCCTGATTGACACTGCGGGGGCTGTTGGAATACATATATATTATACATTATATGGGATTACTCGTATAGCAAGTCATTACCCTTAGGGTTTGTATTGTAACTGGCACTATATATGTGCCCCATCATTAATCGAAATCTCATCGTGGATTTCTCCTTATCTCTATCTCTTTCAATAACCTTCAAATATAAAGATAATAACAGATTAGTGATAAACAATCATCTGGTTCTTTAGTCTGCAAATGCCTCGTACCTCATCATCCACCTTTTTTAAGGGACACCTCATCAATCACCTTTAGTCCCTGCAGTTCCTTTGAATTGGAAAGACGTTATATCTAATGACACCAGTTCTCAGAAAACCTTCCATTAATCAACTATTGACCTTATGTTATTTAAAGTCTAGATTTGAAGTGCATTTCATGAATTGTTTCATGGAGAAGAACCAGCAAACTCCATTATATTTTTTTCCTAGAATTTGGCAGTTGCTAGAGGTCCATCACATTAATTATCTGCGGTACTTGAAGGGCATCCACGGTGATACATTTGGAAGAATGCACATTGCATTGGTTCAAATGAATCACAAGAATTTCATTCGTATTCCAATCAGAGTTAAAGATTTCATGCACACCGGGTAAAATTATATATTCAGTTGAAAACTCATATTTGACCAGAAAATATTAAGTAGTAATAATACTCGCATCCCAATCAAGTGACCAAACAAAGTTATGCCTACGGCCCTTTCGATCTGTCAGTGACCAGAATGTCGCACCCATTGTCATCCTTCCTTTTCTGTCTTTGTTCTTATCCATTCGCTGCAAATGAGAGGAGATAAAACATTGCAAGAGGGAGCGGCCGCGAAATTGCTGGACTGCGCCGCATGCATTGCCTCAGCGGTGCGCCGCTAGCAGCAGCTATGGACCAGAGTGCAGAGCGGCAACAAGCCAAATTGAAAAATTAGCAATTCTTTTCCGCATCTGTAGCTCGGCAACCAGCCATATATCTGCGACGAGGCTTGATGGCCTGTCTGTCCCACAAGCGGTGCAGCTCGCCGGGAGTCTCGCAGTGGCGCGCGGCGGTACGGGGACCGATTGGCGATGCGGCGCGGCTCAGCATGAAAGCCAGGCACATATGACGGCCGGCAACCAGCGGCGAGAGGAATAACGGTAAATCTAGTTTGCCTCTCCACACTCGATTCGGAAGCGACGACGTTGCTTTCTCCACTCGTCGATGCAGCCGTCGGTTTGCTTGGGCGCACGAGCTCGTGCCGTGATCTCACGAGGTGACATCATCCTTTTCCGTCTTCATTAACTTTAGTATACGTAAGAAAAAAAATGCTGATGTCATAAATAGCGGCCCATCAGCAGCGGTTCATGCCGAACCGCTGCTGATAGTTTATCAACAGCGATTCAAGTCTTCAAGTCTTCCGAAGCTCGAGAAAGCTCATAGAACTGTTGCTGATACATTTTAAAACTATCAGTAGCGGTTCAAATAGACAACCGCTGTTGATAATACATAACCAGCAGGCCAATACACCGGTAAAGACGTTTGTATCATATCAATAGGTTTTTAGTTTCACTGGCTGCCTTTTTTATTAGTTTTCTTATCCTCTTCGTCTATCAAGTCACGCCTCTCTCTCTGAACCCTAGCCCCCGTACCTCCCCTCCTCAGTCGCCTCTCTCTCTCTTCTCCCCCATCGCGCCTCTTCTTCTTTCCCCACAGAAGTGTGCGGCCCCGTGATGCGTGGAATTCAAAGTGCGTGGCGCGGGTCGTCGGATCCATGTGCGGCGGCGTCTCGAGTGGCTCATCAAGACGTCCCGCAGCGGCGGTGGCAGCGGGGGCGGCGGCCAGAAGCGGTCATGCGAAGGTAACTACATCGACAACTCGGCCATTGAGGATGAGGATGAGGATGGTGACGACGACGATGGGGCCAGGCCAAGGAAGAAGGGGGTGGCGGGGTGCGTGGGTTCTTCGATGAGGAGGCACAGGTGGATGAGGATGAGGAGGAAGAGGAAGAAGGCGAGCGCGAAGACGGTGAGTATTCGCTCTATTTGGTTGTGTGGTGATGCTATGCTTGGTTCTTGACAGTCTCTCTGCGGTCTTTGATGAGATCTGAAGTTAATCTGTTTTATGTTCAGAACTTGATTTGGGGATTAGGTTATAAAGTAGCAATTTCGATACCCCTTTATGCTCTGGATAGGATCAACACTTTACACCTACTATGTATTCATGACTCGGCAGTAAGCCCAGGCTGACGAACGGTAACTGATGCCAAAGATAATTAGTTTGGCTTGGTGATTTTCATATATTGTTCATACTGGACCATTTTGTCCACCAAAATTACAATATTTGTTTTTTTTATCTAGGGACTCGCTCTCTCTGGATGCTGGAGATAAAATTCTGAGAGGAGTTTGCTAAGGTTTTCAGTTATGGCGAGACCTAGGCAAAACTAGGCTGCCTGAAGCACCTCTATGATCATTGTTAAGTAATTTCATTTAACTCTTTTTTGTTATGGTCTTCTTTTAGGCTACAACCTGTGTTATCTGTCTATACACTTCTTTAAATAGAAAATAAAAATATAGGCAGAGCTCCCACACATTGTTCCATTAAAAAAAAGAAATAGGAACTTAACATTTGTCATGTTTGACGACCCAAGTTTTGCTTAATGCTACTCTAGGAACTATGGTATTCCATTGTGAAACTCAATATAAACAGACTTAAATGTGTGTGTTTGGACCTATCTGAGTCATGGGTACCGACTCAACATCACCGTAGCTCTGTTGTTATTATGGTGTTCGTGTTGTCTCGTGGTTTGGGATTACGTGCTCCTGTTTGTTTGTATGTGGCCCCATTCATCTCACATGGTAGCCTCGTAGCCTCGTAGGGTTTGGTTGAATCTCATCCTAGGAGAGAAAGTAAAAGCTGTGGCATGTTTTGTATGCTTGGTTAGCGCCAATCGTTTATGTATATAGCTAAATGGCTATATTTTTCTGCTTGAACTTGTGTATCTATGTGTGTAGACTTGTCCATGTACTTAAAGCACATAGGTTGGGTTGATTACTACTGCATATTCTCTATGAATGTCTTGGAACACTGTCAGGGTGATGAGTTGGCAATATGAGTAACCCAAAAAAATAAATTGTTCTTAGTTTGATTGCACTAGTAGATTGTCTAAACATGATGTAATCTATTGATGGTGTCAAATAATTTTTAAAGAAAATATATTGTCTAAATATAGTCATTTGTTGTTAAACCTCTTATGTTTCTAATTGTATTGCTCTGTGCCTTAGTTTTGCTAAATAGCAATACAAAGGGTGTGAGCAAAGCAAATTAGAGGTATAAGAGTCTTTTTTTTATTTTTAAAAACTATTATCAGTAGCGGTTCAAAATTGCTGATGGTCAACTATTAGCAACGGTTCACACTTTTCAACCACTATTGATACTCAAGTATCAGCGAACCGCTGCTAGTGAGGTATTTTATAGTAGTGTATGACACATGTGTCAGTTGGTGTAGTTTTATAATGAATCAAAACTTTTAAAAATCTATGGCGCGGATGGGCCGGTGTCCTATGATATTTTAGGTTTTCTCTTCTATGACATCATTTCAGACTTGTCTACCGTGACGGTCCATTATTTTTCATCATAGTAGAGTCATCTTCTATGACGTATTTTCAGAACGTCATTATTGTGCATATTTCTAGTGCTATTTGCAACAAAACAGTTTATAGATCAGAATCTCAAACTTCAAATCATATATGGGGTGGTTAATGTAAATATTTGTCAATACATTTGACACGCAGTCTTTATTGTACATAGAATGGAGGAGGCAGAAAGAGAAGATAACACGACCCAATGCATAAATTAACACTAGCATAATTCGGGCCAACATTCAAGGCCACTGTAGAGCCTGGAACTTAGCATTAGATCCGGCTTCCACCACTGCTTAAGCTCGTGCGCGTTCTCGTCTGGGCTCGAGTTCTTCCAAAGCCTTGCAGACGGCAGGAGGTGCAGCCGCTCCCTCTTGATGCCGGAACCGAACATGGCCGATCGATGTAGCAAGTCGCGGCACACCAGTGGCGCAGCCGACATGATTATCTTCGGGAACCTTTTCTG
Source organism: Eleusine indica (assembly GCA_030378355.1). NCBI lineage: Eukaryota > Viridiplantae > Streptophyta > Magnoliopsida > Poales > Poaceae > Eleusine > Eleusine indica. Next base: position 38,448,292 of record CM059500.1, read on the forward strand.
CACCTTCTCCTGCAGCTCCAATTGGTTGATGAAGCCATTGCAGATCCAGTCCCTCTGGTGCACGTACAGCTCCGGAACCCACGGCGACAGCTTCCCGAACACTGTCACCATGTGCTTCCTCTGGGACCTCAGAATTGTCTTCGCCATTGCATACTTCACGAAACTGCCGCCGAGGTAGACAGCCTGTTTTGCCTTCTCCGGCACGCGGAACAAATTGGATACTGGCTCCAACGACACATGCGGCGGGTTGTAGAGGAAGGTCGGGAGGTTGAACCCTTGTTTCATCATTTCCCGACCCACCTCCAAGGCTATCGACGCTCCAAGCGAGTGACCCGTGAGCCAGACGGCGCTGCAAGTGCTATCAGCATCGGCAGTGGAGTCCACGAGTTCTCCGATACGCTCGTGTGCTTCGCAGAAGCGAGAGCAGAGGTGCCGCTTGTTGAGCACGATTCTGAGGTTCAGGCGCATATCGCCGAAAATATTGGGATGCAATGGCATGGTGCCTCGGAAGGCAACTATGTAGCGTGGAGCCGAAGGATGCCGGGACGCGCCGTCCGGGGGCACGTACTCGAAGACGACTCCACGGCTATACCGGATATTTGGTTGTGGTCCAAAGTTCTTGCAGAAATCGCATACGCAATCACATGCAAACATTTCAGGACCAAGCCGGCTGAAGTGGAAGCTCTCCCACCACGCCGGTGCAAGCTGCATCGTCGCCTCGGTTTCGTATTCGTCCTCCAGAACGTAAGTCGCTTTAACAAGGCAGGCAGTGATGCACCGCCGATGATCCTCGTTCTCCCTTATAAACAGTATAAAATGCAAAAAAAAAAAAGTTGATTAATCCGGATAGCTTTCATAAAATTAATAGTATTGAAATTCACCGTGGTTCACATATATATGGTACAAGAAAAGGAATGGAACTAGTAATACCACAGTGAAATGATATACACCAGTCTATCTCAACCATTTTCTTTTGAGAAGAGCCACGGCCAGTGTTCACCATCAAATGCGTTGGGCCTGTTTCCAAAAAAGTATTGTCGTGGCAACCCAAACCCATGATTGTTTGATGCGATAGAGAGATGGGGATCGAAGGCACGCTTATGATGATTAGCCAATACTTGCTTGCAAAAGATCTCAAGACACACAGCGTAATGATGTGCTCTCTTTCTAATCTGTGTCTGCTCTTACATTGATGTGAATGAGTTAGTCCTGTATGCCATATTTATAGCCAAATAAAAGTGGCTAGCTAGACGGCAAATCAAACGGCCATCCAATTCTTTGGCAGTTTTTTTCAATCATTCACACTCTGTCGACGAACCCTCGTGCAAGTTAGAATACAAGTCGTACAAATGGCGTGTGGTGCTCAAAAACTGGAACCCCTTAGGCAAGCGGTGGAACGTATGACGTACCACTACCAGAAGCTGACGTACGAACAGTGACATCAAATGCAACATTTCTTTGACTCCTTTCTTAATTTCCGATACTAAAAGATGCTCACTTTTTTTCTAGATAAAAAAAATACCTTCAGCCTTTGCACCTTTCGGTATACGTTATAGAAACCTATAGCTACAGACTCGATGCAATCTCCTCATCATCACTCATCGCCAGCGATCCATCCTCTCTCCAGAGCAGTAATTGTGTTGCACTTTGGCTTGAAACAAGGCCGTATTGCAATCACCATCCCTAAGCTAGTCGATCCTAGATCGCAGCTTTTCAATCATTTCCTCCCGTATTAACAGTTCAGAAATTCGCGACATAATCTTGCGCTGCCTCGTCAACGGACCTGCGTGCACGGTCTGGTGTACACTTGCTCAAGTTCCTTGCAAAGCACGGCAAGGATTTTCCGAACTGAACCAAACGTATCTCTCTCCCCCATTGCTGCAGAGGTCCCAGCACCTTCCTCGGTTTTCCCCGGTTGGGCTCGTACACAATCCAAAGAACTATTATTATATGCAATATAGTCCCATGCATTCCAGATTGTATCCATGTATGATATGGATATACATCTGCACTTCATGTCCTCATACCAATTAGAGTGATGGTCTTTTTGTGACGGTTATTATCACAATGGATCTTGTGACGGTGCTCGATAATTTGGTGCACTACAGTCACGAAAAGTCTTTTTTTGTTTCTTAAAAAAGAAGTCCTTTTTCCAGTAGTGGTACTTCCTGTGAACGTGATTATTTCTCTGTCGTGTGCCCCGCATAAGTTGGAATACAGTTTAGGGTGGTGTGTGATGCTAAATAATTGGACCACTAGCTTGGTAGTAAGCGGTAGTTGCATATGCATGTCAGAGACCGACGAACCGAGGCCTTGTCAAATGCGCCGTGTTGACTCCTTTCTTGAACTTAGTGCTAAAAATTGCACTTTTTTTCTAGGTAACAAAAATGTACTTGCAGCCTCTGAATTTTACAGTATATTATGTACTACTATGTAGCCAAGTTCTTATTACAGCATTTATCATCATCAAGGCCTAAATTACATGAAAAAAGTTCAATGAATTATATTCACGTGCAATTCTATAAGAGAGACTCTCAAATCTTTTATCCACTAAAACTTTTTGCGTTTCTCATTTCGTTGTAAAACAAAGAAAGGTTTCTGAATCATAGATAGAAGTTCTAGTAAACATGATTAAGTACGGCTTTTGGCTTTATTTTATTTAAAAAGAAGGAGCAAAGGTTTATTTGGAGATGCCGCAATAATAATATCGTCTTGAACAAAAGACAATCACTTGCTTTTATGCATGCACTTGTCATACGTTACCTAGTCTCGATTAATGTACCTAGTCCGAGGCAGGCTTCTACAAAAGGAAGGAGCTAAGGGATACTGTGTTGGAAACATGTGGGACTTTGGAAGTAATAGCCGCGCAAATGTTTGCCAAAAATTGGATGGCCGTTTGATCATAGTATAGCAGTTTGATTAGGTTGGATCCTTAAACTTTTATTTCATCCTGCTTCGATAATTGTTCTGATAATACTTTTAGAAAAGGAAATAATCATGAGTTGCATGACAACTATAACCTGTATAAGGGTATAAAAGTTATCTCATACTCCTAAATTTATATGAGGTAGTTGTTATGTGAAACAACTACTTTTTTCTCTTATCTTTCTCACTCTCTTTCAGATTATCAAAAATTATACATGAAATTGTATGTGGGTTAATAGTGCGGGAGTTAGTGGGATTGATGTTTGAGGAGGGTTAGTTTGACCGGTCTCATAAGATTTTCTTCCCCATTGAAAGGAAGGAACCGAGTATTTTCTCGGAAGGTGTTACTCTAAGCGCAGCGTATTTCCATCAGCTTCTAGGTTTTAGTATCTAGTTTCTTTCTCTTTTGATAATGTGCCTTTCTTTGGTTTTATTCAACGCATGGTTATAATGATTCATCTAGGCATGCAGTGATTTACTATTTGGTGGTCAACTATCACTAATTATGATGGCCAATCCTGTTTCAGGCGGTGTGACATCATCATTTCTAGTTAACCGGGTTAACCTACCGGTTTTAACCAGTTTTGTAAATCCGTCACAACGTTTCTCTTTTTTTTTATTTCATCCTGCTTTGATAATTGTTCTGATAATACTTTTAGAAAAGGAAATAATTATGAGTTGCATGACAACTATAACCTGTATAATGGTATAAAAGTCATCTCATACTCTTAAATTTATACGCATGAGGTAGTTGTTATGTGAAACAACTACTTTTTTAACAACTATTTTTTTCTCTTATCTTTCTCACTCTCTTTCAGATTATCAAAAATTCTACATGAAACTGTATGTGGGTTAATAGTGCGGGAGTTAGTGGGATTGATGTTTGAGGAGGGTTAGTTTGACCGGTCTCATAAGATTTTCTTCCCCATTGAAAGGAAGGAACCGAGTATTTTCTCGGAAGGTGTTACTCTAAGCGCAGCGTATTTCCATCAGCTTCTAGGTTTTAGTATCTAGTTTCTTTCTCTTTTGATAATGTGCCTTTCTTTGGTTTTATTCAACGCATGGTTATAATGATTCATCTAGGCATGCAGTGATTTACTATTTGGTGGTCAACTATCACTAATTATGATGGCCAATCCTGTTTCAGGCGGTGTGACATCATCATTTCTAGTTAACCGGGTTAACCTACCGGTTTTAACCAGTTTTGTAAATCCGTCACAACGTTTCTCTTTTTTTTTATTTCATCCTGCTTTGATAATTGTTCTGATAATACTTTTAGAAAAGGAAATAATTATGAGTTGCATGACAACTATAACCTGTATAATGGTATAAAAGTCATCTCATACTCTTAAATTTATACGCATGAGGTAGTTGTTATATGAAACAACTACTTTTTTAACAACTATTTTTTTCTCTTATCTTTCTCACTCTCTTTCAGATTATCAAAAATTCTACATGAAACTGTATGTGGGTTAATAGTGCGGGAGTTAGTGGGATTGATGTTTGAGGAGGGTTAGTTTGACCGGTCTCATAAGATTTTCTTCCCCATTGAAAGGAAGGAACCCAGTATTTTCTCGGAAGGTGTTACTACACAGCGTATTTCCATCAGCTTCTAGGTTTTAGCATCTAGTTTCTTTCAGTTTTGATAGCGTGCCTTTCTTTGGTTTTATTCGACGCATGGTTATAATGATTCATCTGGGCATGCAGTGATTTACTATTTGGTGGTCAACTATCACTAATTATGATGATCAATCCTGTTTCAGGCGGTGTGACTTCATCATTTCTAGTTAACCGGGTTAACCTACCGGTTTTAACCAGTTTTGTAAACCCGCCACAACGGTTCTCTTTTTTTTTCAAGATCCAATGTAGCTACAGAACAAAGAAGAAATTGATCAACTGCCTTCATTAAAGATGGCAATGGGCAGCGATTATCCGCGTGCCCGCGGGCAAAAACCCGAACGGGCACGGATTCGGGTGTCATTCTGTGCCCGCGGGCACAGGTGTGGGTAGAACTTTAAACCCAACAGGCAAAATTAAACGGGCATGAAAAACTGTTACCCATGTCCGTTTGCCCGCTACACCTTACTGACAAATGGGCCATACACAAGGTTAATACGGAGTACTAGTAGATTTTCCTTCCACTGATGGTAACTTTCCCAATCTCCAACTCATATCCCCACGCGGCCATGCCAGCAGCCGCCCTCTTCATCTTCCGTCTCTCTCCATCTTCCTTCTCTCTCCATCTCTCCAAGCTAGCAACCACCAAATCCAACCTCCATCGTCCCTCCTTGATCTAAATCCCAGGCGACCTCAACTGGATCTTGCTGTGCTTCCCCCCCTCTCCAAATCTTGTTGTCCTCCCTTCAGATCTAAATTCTTCATGCCATGCAACTACAATGTCCAGCGCCGCCATTCACGCAGTTGAGCTGGTCGCCGACATCTCGCTGCTACCTCTGCTTGTGGCGCATTGCCGCTTTCCCCGCCTAGTCAGGTGCCCTGCGTTGCCACTCACCTCACGTCATCAGGCATGCAGATGTGCCCGTGGGCAGAAGATATCCGCGGACAGCGGGCACGGGCAACCTTTCTTGCCCATTGCGCATAACGGACATGGATGCGATATGAGATTTGACTTGCGGGCACGGGCACGTGCAGTCACTATCCGTGGGCGGCATGCCCGTTGCAATCTTTAACCTTCATACTCAAGATGGTGCAGCGATTACAAAGGAAGAGAAAGCAGTCGCCATGTTCAACCACTTCCAGAACATAATGGGCACCGAGGTGCAAAGGAGTTCCATTATCAACCTTTTTTCTGAGAAAGGGATCGGATTTCATTTAATTACAACCACTTTTATAACTGAGACCTCAACATAAAATAAAATTACATTGAAGCACGCCATTAGGTCTCAAATCTTCATCTTCCCCGCATCCGGTGATATCAACTGCTTCAGGAAACACCATTGCCATGAAACTTCACCAGATCTAGGCTCAAGGGTCATAAATCCCACCAACGGAATACTCTACACTCATGGAAACCGCAAAAGAGGCGTAATATGCTCAACCATTATGGGGAGTAACAGGTACCGAAAGCACATCGGTCATATCTTCTGAAGGTTGAACCAACCATAAGATCCATCTCCGTTGTTAGTTGTCACCATCAACGGCCGAAACGGTAGATTCGCCACCGCTAGTAGAACTAGCAGCCAGAAGAACGATTCCACTAAAGGGGAAAATGGATCCAATCCATCCTCAAAGAAAACTAGGTCAACATAACTTGATTTCTCTATGAAGAACATGCCGCCTTTCGAGAAAGTGGCGCATCCTCGTGAGAAAATCCAGTACAAGATAGAATGCCAGATTGAGACATCAAATCGACAATTCAAATCCTTGTCTAATTATTTGGGGGAAGTAAAATTATTAAAAAAAACTAGAGCAAAGTAAAAGATCTACTTGCAGAGGGTGGACCCCTGCTCCTCCTTGCCACCGGCATGGAGGCCGAAGGCGAGAAGAAACGGGGGCCAGAGGCGACGGCTGCGGTGGCTGTAAACCCGGCTAGTTCCATTATCAACCAGGCAACCATTGACATGACCACAGCTGAGCTAGCATACCTTGACAATCCCTTCATGGAAGAGTAGTTGTGGGACACAACCAAGGAACTCCCAACAGATAAAGCACCTGGCTCCGACGGCCTCACACTGAATTTTACAAGGCAGTGTGGTCTATCAACGCATAGAACTGACTGAACAAGAGAGGCTTCTGCTACCTTAAATGTGTTGATCACCCTCATGCCAAAGATAGCGGAGCCCAAATCCTCACTGGATTACAGACCCATTTGTTTGATCCATAGCTTCGCTAGAATCTTCGTAAAGATGCTAGCCCGCCGCCCAGCCGAGACCTGAAGCTGTTGGTCGACATGAACTAAAGTCCTTCATAAAGGAAAGCTCCATCCACGATAATTTTAAGCTTGTCCAAGCCTCGGCCAAAGTGTTCAAAAACAAGAAAACGTCAAAGCTCTTGATGAAACTAGACATTGCCAAGGTGATGAGTACATCACACTCATGGATACACACAACACTCCTCCAACTAAAATAAAAGTTCATGTGCATCACCTGAAATTACAGGTGAGATCATTTCTAATGTTTTTATTATGTGGTTTTGAGAATAGATTGCTACCTAATGAATTAATTGTTGTTAGAAACCATGGAGATGATGATGAGATAGCTGGGGAGGTGATTGGAGACGTGATGGGCCAGCAAGTACGTCCAAGCCAAGGTGGAGGCCCAATCAAAACCGACTTCGAGTCTGTTTCGGAGCCCAGGACCAGTCTGCACTAAAACGGACGCCCAGGACGCATACGGACTCGGATTTGGACGTTCTATATATGACTGGAAAGATAACGAAAAGAACTTTCCAACCCAACCGATCCCATGTCAAAATTCGTCCCGAGCCGTCAGAAATCGCCGAAACAAATCGACTTCCAGAATCTATCCTGGTGCTGCGACACCGTAATCGGTCTTTGGGCCATGTATCGAGTTGAGCCCACTTAGGGCTGCGTCCAGTGGATCTTGCATGACCCTAGGGTCCTCATATACAGCCGCCGCCTCTTCATTAGGATTTGGGTTTTGCTTAGATTATTCTGTTGATAACAGTTTCGCCGTTTGATCGGTTCGTGAGATCCCAACTTGTGAGATTCATCGTATACTTGCAAATTTGGTTGCATTCTTCTTTGTTCTTGCTTGTGTTCTTGATTTGTAGGTAAGTATAAGCCTTCTCGGCGAGGTCAATCATTCTTGAACGGTTGATAACCAGAGGAGACGTTGTGCTGCGATTGCGGGGCTCAGAACGTGTCGTTCGGAAGCCGGATCGATTTGTGTATCGCCTCCGCCTTAATCAAGATTATCAGAACCTATCGGAAGATCAGGAACCCTTGTTCACATCAAGTGGTATCAGAGCTTCAGGTATACCGTTAGGTTCGCTCTTATCCTTATTATTTTGTTCAATCCTAGAGTCCAGAAAATTGCCCTATAAAAATATTTGTTCGCCGTGTTTCCGCTGTCCTACAGCCCCCTTGTGCCTTGCAATTTTCAGTTTAGTTTGCTTCTCTGAATTTTAGTCCCTACAAGGTCATTGTGTTGTTGGTCTAGTACTTGTTCTTTGGTCTTGTTTGAGTCGTGTGTGTCCTTGTCCATAGACAATCAAGAAAAAAAAATCAGATTGTTGCACACGTTGAAAGAATAGTACTGCTGGAATTGTTTGCACTAAATATTTATTTAACATCTAGTCTTTTACTTTTTGTGTGCAAAAGAAACTTAGAGTGTTTTTTGTTGCACGTTGTTCCTTGAGTCAAGAGATTGCTGCACGTTGTTGCATATGAGAATTGTCGGTTTAGTTCTACATGTACATCTATTCCTTACGTAAAGAGTGCAAAAAAGAAAGTTTAGATTTTTCCTTTGTGCTATAAAGTTCACAACTCTTGCTGCAGTTCTATGTCAAAAAAATCATGAAAGAAGTAAAAGGCAAAGAGGTGCTGAAAAAAAAATAAGAAGAAAAACACGCACCTATAACAAAAGAAAAAAATGAAAGGAGAAGAGAAAAAAATTCAGAATTGCTTGCAGCCTTTGTGTCCTTTGTTGAGCAATTTGCTTGCTTGCTTGAACTAGGTCCGAGACAAGTTTAGGCCAGTGACATAGACTAGCTTGGGACTATTATTCAGTTTTACAACTTCTGAATTGAAATTTTGCTAATCCTTGCTACCTAATATTGCCTATCCAAGCTTCATATATTTCCTTCTGAACAGGCATAAATTTTTTTTGACTCTCGCAATCATCAGTTCACACTCTCCAAGGTATCCTTTGCTTGTTGTAATTAAGAACTTTGTAAGAGCTTGATAAGATGCTTCCCTTTGCTTGTTGAGAGTTTACACTGTGATCACATAGTAGTGATAGGAAAATATACTTCCGTGTGTTTTCTTGTTTGCTACTAACAATGACAGGTTACGCCACTCATGGTGATGATTCAATATCGTCTAATAAGAACAATATGAGTGATGTAGTACAAAGAGTGCTCAGTCCTCAAATGGAGAAGGTAGAGCAAAATCAATTGAACAATTTATTTCAGACTCACTTTGTTGTCAAGGATCGACGTTGTCGTGTTATCATTGATGGAGAGAGTAGCCGCAACATCGTAAGTTTAGAATTAGTAGAGAAGCTTGGATTGACAACACAGCCACACCCATGTCCATACTACATCCAATGGGTAAATTCTTTTGGTAAGATAAAGGTAGATAAAATTGCACGCATTGAATTTTTTATTGGTTCTTATAAGGATAGTGCAGAATTTGATATAGTACCTATGCAAGCATGTCATTTGTTATTAAGTAAACCTTGGATTATTACAAATAATGCTTCGCACAATACCATTATAAATAGCTACTCATTTAAATACAATGATAGAAGAGTTACTCTTAAACCTATGACCACTACTGAAATTTTAGAAAAAGATCAACAAAGACTTGAAAGGAGAAAGAATGAACCGTTTAGAAAAGAATGGACTGTTTCAAATATTGCAACACTTACATCAAAATCTGAATTAGATGATGAACATATTTTCTTGCCTCTTGTTGCAACTAATATATTTTAGGTTCTACACAAAGAAGAGGATAGTGAGAAAGATGAAGAACATGTTGTTGCTTCAGGTAAGAGCTTTCTTGATGTGATGAATTGTTCCAACAATCTTATTGTATTGGAACCTTGTCTTGATTTGCCTTTGCCACAAGTTGATTTATCTACTGATCCTTGTGATAAAGAGGAGTTGTGTGTCACTGCTTCACTTATACCTTTGCCACTACAAATGAATAAGCTTGATGTTTTTGCTTATGATTCACCTACTAATGCTGAAATAAAACATTTGATTTTAATAACATGTGAAAAGGATAAGCAGAAATTATTGTCTTCTCTAAATACTTTGGGTTATATTGAATTTGATGATCTTTATGATCTAAATACCATGGAGAAGCAAATCTTTTCTCAAATTGAATTGCCTTTATTAACAAGAAACAAATTTTATGCTATAGGAAACTTTGATCATAGAGGTGTATTTATGGTGCATAAAGTTTATATTTGCTCAAACATGAATACTCCTTGTGTTGTACAACCAAATGATGAACTAGAAAACTGTAATAACAATTACCATGTCATGTCATGTTTTTCTAGTGTTTTTAAGATCACACATTTTCCATCTTGTCATAAGAGTGAGAATGATGTTCATATTGCTGAGCAAGTTTTCAAAGAGGTCATTAATTTGCATGGCATGCCTTCTATTGTGGTTTCACATTGTGATGATAATTTTCATAACACATATAAATACGAGGTGCATTCCAAGTTTGGGAATAGTTCCATATTTTATATTTCAGATTTGAGACCACTATTGGGAGAAAGAGATGGGATCGAGTCGAGGACGACTTTAATTCAAAAGGGGGAGAATGATGAGTACATCACACTCATGGATACACATAACACTCCTCCAACTAAGATGAAAGTTCATGTGCATCACCTGAAATTACAGGTGAGATTGTTTCTAATGTGTTTATTATGTGGTTTTGAGAATAGATTGCTACCTAATGAATTAATTATTGTTAGAAACCATGGAGATGATGATGAGATAGCTGGGAAGGTGATTGGAGACGCGATGGGCCAGCAAGGACGTCCAACCAAGGTGGAGGCCCAATCAAAACCGACTTCGAGTCTGTTTCGGAGCCCAGGACCAGTCTGCACTAAAACGGACGCCCAGGACGCATATGGACTCGGATTTGGACGTTATATATATGCTTGGAAAGATAACAAAAAGAACTTTCCAAACAAACCGGTCCCATGTCAAAATTCGTCCCGATCCGTCGGAAACCGCCAAAACAAATCGACTTCCAGAATCTGTCCTGGTGCTGCGACACCGTAATCGGTCTTTGGGCCATGTATCGAGTTGAGCCCACTTAGGGCTGCGTCCAGGGAGTCTTGCACGATCCTAGGGTCCTCATATACAGCCGCCGCCTCTTCATTAGGGTTTGGGTTTTGCTTAGATTATTCTGTTGATAACAGTTTTGTCGTTTGATCGGTTTGTGAGACTCCAACTTGTGAGATTCATCGTATACTTGCAAATTTGGTTGCATTCTTCTTTGTTCTTGCTTGTGTTCTTGATTTACGTTGTGCTGCGATTGCGGGGCTCAGAACGTGTCGTTCGGAAGTCGGATCGATTTGTGTATCGCCTCCGCCTTAATCAAGATTATCAGAACCTATCGGAAGATCGGGAACCCTTGTTCACATCACAAGGCCTTTGACACAGTAAAATGGCCTTTGTTGCTGCAAATTCTGCAACATAGCAGCTTCGGTCCGTGATGGTGTCAGTGGATGTCCATTCTACTCTCCACGTCATCCAGTAGAGTCCTCCTAAACAGAGAACTAGGTGTGCACATCATGTTGCACCATGGATTGAGGTAGGGAGATCCGTTGTCTCCAATATTGTTTCTTATTGTGATGAATGCGCTGAACAGAAGCGCCCTTCAACTAATTGGCCATATGGCAATGCTCCATCAGTGCTCATTATGTCGGTGATGCCATCATCTTCATCACACCAACACATCAAGACCTGGGCACGACGTGCTCTATTCTGGACACCTTCGGACAGGCATCTGGTTTGAGGATGAACATGAGCAAGTGCACGATCATTCCCATATGCTTCTCTGAGAATGAAATACAATGCACCAAAAGACTACCTCCCCTGCTTAGTCTTATAATTCCCAATCACCTACTCGGGCATGCCACTATCGACGGGTAGGCTGCAAAAGGCACACTTGGAACATGTGGTGGAAAAGGTCCGAGGTCGGTTGCCAACATGGAAGGCGGGTTTGCTCAATAAGACAGACCATCTATCTCTCATGAAATCAACGCTGTCAGAAATATCAGTCTATCCTCTCATTTCAATCAAACTGTCCGCATGGGTGCTAAATGCCATCAATAAGTGTCGGAGAGGATTCATACGGGCAGGCTCATCAACGGCCAAGCTGTAATAGAACCGCCTTACCATGGAGACGATTTCGTTCCAGGATCTTTCTCGGGTGGCGACACGCGCTGTGACGCCCAATAGTACAACACATGACAGAAATAACATAGCTTGCAACAAGAACAAGATAGAGTACAGAGTTTTACATAAATCCAAATTTAAGTTACAAACCAGAGTTTTTAAAAGTGCAGAAGCAAATAGTTCAACAAGAATAAATGGTCTGACGGAATAAGTAAGATACAGTTGTCCTCTCATAGCGATTCACATAGAACATCCGGTCTTATAGGTGTTTGCCCGAACACCGTACCGGCAATCAACACTTTAATCCTCTTTGTTGCTGGTGCACCGCTTCCATTCAGTGTTCCAGCAGTCTGGACGTTGACCCTCCCAGTGGAGCCTTCCAACGCAGTGGCAATCTTCACCCTCATTTTTTGAAAACCACATAAAGCAACGCCCTGAGCAACTAATACTCAGCAAGACTGACCCGTCAAAATGACCATCTACAGCTGACTCCTAGACATGCACAGGCTAAGGGTAGGGTTTATGTTGCCAAAAAGCCAACCCAAGAGTGAATTCTTATTTTTCAAGTTTTAGCATCAAGTTAAGTTGTCATGCAGAATAATAAATTTAGTTTGCACTAAAACTACAACAATCATGGTTGCAATACAATTAGTACAATTCCATACAGCAGTATTGAACCCATTCATCATATTAATGGCTTTCATCAACGTTCCGGAGTAGCGAGCAAGTGGTACTTGTTACTGTGAGGGGCAGTGACTTGAATCAATTTACATTCTGCAGGAGAAACCTGCTTGCACGATCCATACGCGCTTCATGGAAGCCGCATGGAGCAACCTTTCGCATATGGTACCACAAGGTCTTCCACGCCTGGCTCCCCTGAGAAGGGTCCCCCAACGTGATGCACCCCATGTCACCATCCGTGGGTGGATTGCTCCTTCCTCTTAGCCCTAGTTCCACCTCAAGGATCAGAGTATCTTCCGACCAAGCAGTAGCCATAACTACGTCAGTTTACTGGGCCTATAACTCCAACATGCAAACAGTACGTTCAAACTTTATCCTATGGGCCGGACACGACGTGTAGCCTTAGGGGACTCGGACGGGGCTACCTCCTTGAAGACAAGTTGTCCTTCACTTTCCACCTAGTTGCCCGTCCGGTCTTCATTCGTTATCCCATTCCATCTTTCCTTCATCTGACATCATTCCCAAGTGATAATATTTTCTGATCTACGAGTGGTCTCCATACCACTCGACGAATAACCGTCCTAAATTAAGCAGAGCGACTACCGTCCTAAGACTATTATCGGTCAAAGGGAACCTACTGCAATACTAGTTCTCAAGGAACTCCTGTAAACCTAATGCACAAACAAGCCTACATCCCTAACTAGTGATAAAAGAAAAATATAAAATTGGTGGGATGCACCGGGGCTTGCCTTGAGCCTGATCCTGGTTAGCCGGGTCCACTCCTTCACCTTCTGGCTCCTGGGCGGCCTCGACCTCGACGTGTTTCACCTCGTGATCTACATGGTGCAATGTGATGTTGTGCATGAGGGAAAATTCATGGCAATCTATTAAAATAAGACTGATAGGTATGATGAGTTCAGGGATGTTGATTGTCAAGTAATTACAAATATTAAGGTGGAGGCATAGGGTGGGCACGTCTAGTGTATTTCTTTCATAGACTCTAGAAATCTTATACGATAATATCATACAAAAGCATGATGTGTGTGTCGATCGGAATTGAGCTAAATGTGGGGTGTTGGTGAGCAGTGGGTACTGTTTACGATAATGTCTCAGTGTATTGTGGACGACCTTGATTAAGGGCCAAGTACAGTTGATAAGGATCTCAAAGTGGAACTATAGCATAATTTGAAATATTACACATGAGAGATAAATAATTATTTTAGCATGGATTTGCAATAGTTATGCTAATGAAAAATTTACTATGGTTAGATTACAGGATGGGTGATTTTTGGACCAAGCGACAATAACATGCAACGAGCCAATTACTTTAATTAATTAAATTAGTGTATGTGTTAAATAACACCCACATGCTGAAATACCATCAATATAAATGTGGGATCTTGCATGATGGTTAGGAATTACTAAACAAGATTACATGCATAAGGGCATGAATTTATCGATTTCAAAGACCAAGATATGGATTATTTAACGCTTGCCCTATTTAATTTGGCTAAAGCAAATATATTGACATGCACGAGTAAACAACATTCTACTTAATTAGCACAGGTAAAAATCATGAGAATTATTAATTCATGTGATAATGTGGGGTGATCATAAATGGTGCGAGGGACATACATGCTAAAATTCATGAATTTACCATACTCCGAGGGTCATATATGAATTTATTTGTATCTTTCATGTTTATTTTAGATCTGACCAAGATATTGCCATGCATGGAGGTTTAGCATTTTTGAAAAATACTAACAGGACTAAAATTACAAGGCAAAATCTAGTTTACCCCAAAAATCATAATATTTATTTACTTATGAAGTTCACAAGATACAATGCCATAAGCAAGATAGATCAGAAACATGCAGTTATGCATATGTCATGAGTATGAAACTTTGCATGTCAATTATATGCACCACACATGAACTTTTAGGACTGGTTTCAAATCATCTTCATTCATGAATTAATTGCTATAAAAATGACAATTATAGGCATGCTTGGAGCAAATTAAATCATTGCATGCAAATGCTAAATACTAGAATTCTATTTCAATGCACAAAGTCATATTACAATGTAATACAAGATTCTCAGAACAAGAAAGACCATTATAGCATGCATATTTATTTCCCTAGCATTTAAACAGTCCTAACATCATAACTTTGGTTTTCAAAACATGACATGAGTATTTAAATTCATATATGAGTCACGTCCAGCACAGGGAACAATCATGCATGGACATTCAATTTATAAGGCATTATATCAAGGGAGATGGACCAATCATGCATAACAGATAAATAATTCCTCAAACATAATTATAACAGATCAGGGTATGCAACCAATCCCATTAGTTAGACCTCATTTTCCTAAATCCAGAGAATTTTGTTTCACATTTTTATATGATGTATAACTCCTGAAATTGATTTTAAAAGGTAGTGCCTGTTGTCCTGGGTGCTTCGCCCTGGAGAGTTGGTCGTCGGCATCGGGTCTGTTGAGGCGCAGGAGGTCGAAAAGGTAGTGCTCGACGACGAGGCGGCGGATTCGGCCGACGGCAAGGAAAGCTTCATATACGACGAAATGCCGGCGAGATCTGCACGTGCAGCTGGTCAGGGATGTTCGCAAGGGTGTGGATGTGGATCCTGTGCAAGGAATCGATCTATGGCTCACCATAGAAATGATGCGCAGCAGAGCAGTGGGTCGACGTCCTTTTGTCGGAGCTAGAGAAGAAAGGCGTCGATCTCTGCGTGGAGCACGAGGGAGAGCAGGGCTTCTGTTGGGGACGGTCCAGTGATTCCTGGCGCAGCTTCTAGCAGCATGGCTCGGGCTCGAACAGTCTACAGCAGCTGGAGCAGCCTGCATGCTCGGGGGGGGGGGGGGGGGGGCAGCAATGGTGGCGGCTAAGGGAGGAAGAAGGGGAAAAGATGGGCGCAGCTAGGGTTTCGGTCGGAACGAGAGGTTTTATAGGAGCTCAGGGGAATCGCGCACACAGCATACACCGAGGATCAGCCAGCTGGCCGGCGTCCACATGGCCTTCAAGGTCTGACGGGAGGGGGAAGAAGAGAGAAGAGAGAGAACCCGATTTCAGGATTTTGATTTTTTTTTTTTTTGAATTCAAACACTACCTCCGTATTTCGATCAAACAATGACCTTCTGTTACTTCAAACTATGCCAAATTTTATGAGCATTATCTTCAGACTTTGATGCACAACCTTGTTTCAGATCTAAAGTTTTGAAACGGTCCACATTTTGAACTACAAAATTCATAATGTGATCTGTTTTCAAATTAGTTTAAATTTTTATTTGGTTCAAACCATTTTTTAAAATATTGGTAAATTAATTAAAATTCTATTTTGTGCTGTAGTTTATTTTAGTTGTTTTATTTGGTCACACTTTCATGGAAGAAAGTTGAGTTCCCAACTCATGTCTTATTTTGACGATTTTTCCCTTAAACTTTTGATTTGAATTTAATCCTTTGACTAGGGAGAAATGGTTTCAATTTTTTTTTAATCGTCTCATTTATGGTACATTGTTATGCCTAGGGTTGCCATGCTGGTTTCTATGACACCCGGGGTGTCACACAAGGGCAGCCAATGCACCATGGCATGCATGGGCCAGGGTATACCTGGCCAACGGGCCGTAGGCTTAACGGGCCGGCATGGCCCGTCTGCTTAACGGGTGTCGTGCTGGCCCGATGGGCCTGTGCCTAAGCCCAAGCACGCACGGCTCATCTTACACGTGCCGGGCCGGCCCATTGGCCCGATGGGCTATTTGGGTCGGGCTGGTCCGAAGCCCGATTAAATTTTATATGCATGATTTTTCTCCAAATTTTAAATATTTATGTAAAAAAATATTTTCTATCAATAAATTTAAACTAAAAAATTTAATTTTTAATGTAAATATTGAAATATTAATCATTTTATTTGGCGGGTCATGATGGGTCGTGCCGGGCCAGACCGTGCCTTACGGGCTAAACGGGCTATTGCATGGGCTAGACAGGCTATGATAAACGAGCCATGCTCGGGCCGGCCCGACGGGCCTGTGGCTAGGCCCAGGCACGGCCCATGACGGGCCACGGGCCAGCAGGACCCGTCAAGCATCGTGTCGGGCCTTGCTCGGGCCAGACCAAAATAGGCGGGCCTCGTGCCGGCCCATTTAGCCTGGCCCACATGGACAGGTATAGGCCAGGGTCACGCACCCGCGTGAGCTTGGAGGACTCGGCATTGTTGATCTAAAAATGGCAGGCTACGTGCTCAGGCTGCGGTGGTTATGGCTTCAAAGAACAGACCCCACACGCTCCTTGAGTGGTCTGTCTATTGAGTGCGAAAGGGAAGTACAAGCGATGTTTGATGCCTCAATCGAAGTTCAGGTGCAAAGTGGCAACCTCGCACTATTTTGACTGACCAGTGGCTTGACGGTTCCTCCCTGAGGTCAATAGCTCCCAATCTCTGCCGAGCAGTGAGCAACAGAACACAAAAACAAAGATCAGTTGTGCAAGCCTTGCAGGGGAAACAATGGAGCAGGGACATCACGGGCCCCCTCTCTGTGCTTGCAATTGTTCAATACCTGCTGGAGCTATGGTCGCGCATGAGAGACTTGCAACTGCGTCCTGAAGGAGATGGCAGAGTTTGTTGGAGATGGACATCCTCACTGGTCTACTCCTTGCTAAAGTCAGTGAGCCAGATTGCGGCTACGATTATCAACGAGACTCTAAGCACCTTGGTAGTCTAATGTCGTGAGAGTAGGCTTTAGCTCCTTGTATAGGTAGCCAGCACTTGTGCTTCATGTAATGATTCAAAGTGTAAGGCTACCGGGCGGCTGCACTTGTGCGGTGTATGTTGTAAAAACCTTGGTCATCGACCTTTTCTTCTTAATATAAAGATATACGGCTCTCCTACGTATTCTAGTAAAAAAAAAATATTTGAAGGGACGACTTTAGGAATAACAGGGCTGAAACACAGTTTTTATTTGAGACCGCGTAGCACTGATAGTCAAGTGATACGTGTATCCAGTTTTCATTTGAGAAGTGGGTTGTGCTTATGTAGAGTATATGTCTGCATAACAGGACTGAAAGACAATTTTTATTTGATACCGTAGCACTGAAAATCAAGTGATATGCGTATGCAATTTTCAATTGACAAGTACTCCAAGATTATGGAGGACATATTCATAATTAAGCTAGGCGATTGGTTTATTCATGTGTGCCACTGTGCCGATCGACATAACTTGCATTGTTTGTAGAGTATATATCTTGTCATAGTTGATGATCCGAGGCCACTTTCATTATGTCATTTGTTCGGAGCGTTGCTGTCATCATCAGATCCTGGATTTGGCGACAGCTTGTATGCTTCCGCTGCTCCCAGATCCAGGCCCCGAGTTGTTGAACTGCTCTTCAGTAACTCCTATACACGGAACAGATCCACTTTGATAAACATGACGAGAGATGAGGAAAGAAACATGTAAAACAACGAATTATTGCCTTTGCCCATGGCCGCTGTGGAGGAGATGCCCCCTTGGACGGTCTTGAGCACCCTGTCGTAGAAATTGGCGCCGGACCACTTCTGGTGCTCCAGCGTGTCCACCCCGTTGAGCCTCTCCTCCCTCTGGATCCTCTCGACGTAAGCCAGCATGCCGCGGCGCGCGAAGTCCCTCGCGAACGTGTCGGTGACGAGCGCGTCGGCGTGGAACCCGGCCAGCGTGATGAACTGCCACACGTAGCCCAGGCGCGCGACCCTTGGGATGAACTCCGCCATGTCGGCGTCGCTCATCCCGGACGCGTCCCAGTTGAAGGAGGGCGAGAGGTTGTACGCCAGCATGGCCTCCGGGTACGCGGCCTTCACCCCCTCCGCGAACGCCGTGCACTCGCCCACGTTCGGGCTGGACGTCTCCATCCACAGCACGTCCGCGTGCGGCGCGAACGCCCGCCCGCGCACCACCGCCGCGTGCACGGAGCCCTTGAACCGGTAGAACCCTTCCCGCGTGCGGGGCAGGTCCCAGTCCCAGAAGACGCTGGATCCAACTCCGAGGCGGGCCGCGACGGCGCGGGCCTGCTCGTGCGACACGCCGCCAGGGCCCGCGACGGCGTCGGCCCACTCCTTCAGCCTCCGCCGCTTCTCGTGGGCCGTGATATCGTTTAGGCCCGTGATGGCGTCGCGGACGCAGTCCGGGAACGTCTTGAGCCCGGCCGACGCGAGCCACGCGTCCTCCGCGGCCTGCAGCTCCGCGCCGCCCTTCCCCGCCGCCACCCCTTCCGCGAGCACCTCCGCGAGCCCCCGCCCACGCACGCGCGGCTCCGTGGCGCCCAGGATGAACTGGTGGTCCCGCGCGTCGACGTTGGTCTGGATGAGCGTGGCCGCCACGGCGTCCGTGCGCGCCACCAGCACGGTCTCCACGCCCATCACGTCGAACTGCAGCCGCGCCGCCACCAGCCGGTTCACGTGCTCCGACACCGCCACCAGCACCTTCCCCGCCATGTGACCGCACTTCTTGGTCACCGACGACTGGTCCTCGATGTGGACCCCCGCGGCGCCGCGCTCCACGAACAGCTTGCACAGCTTCACCGTCGCCGTGGCGCCGCCGAACCCGGTGTCGCCGTCGGCGATGATGGGCTTCAGGTAGTCCACCATCCCTGCGGCCCGCTGGGTTCTGGACAGCGACATGCGGGCCTCCCGCTGCTTCCGGTCGTGGTACAGCTGCGCGCGGAAGAGGTGGTCCACCTTGTTGGGCACGGTGTCGTACGGGTAGTCGGCGAGGTCGGGGCCGGGCTCGTTGGTGGAGGTGTGCGTGGACGAGCACTGCCACCCGGAAACGTACACCGTGTCAAGGTGCTTCGCCATCATCGTCACCTGCACCGGGTCAAGCGCGCCGAACGTGCGGGACGCCGTGCCCGCCGCCTGGTGGGACTTGAGCGTGCGCCAAAGCTTCCGGGCCATCTCGCCGGAAGCGTAGCTCTGACGCAGCGTGCCGCGGAGGAGGACCACGTCGCGGGCGGTGTAGGGACGCTTCGTCAGCCGGAACCGGTCACTGGCCCACCACGACTCCACCTCCGCCACCTCAGCCTCGAAACGACCTTCCTCCTCCATGATCTGCACGCACACACACACACACACGGTCACGAATTGAAGGAGACGAAATAATGTGGCAATTAATACAAGTCAAGCGGAACTGACCAACGAAGGCACTGAGGAGAGCGGCGGCGCCATGCCCACTAGCTACTGATCGAAGCGGCAAGAATTAAGCACACACGACACCAACCTGCAGCTGAAGATTATAGGAACGTCAAGCGCATATGCGTGCCTGCTACGCCATGCCTCCTCCCTGCTGAATTTATACCCACCACTACAGGCTACAGCGCTAGCTGCAGAAGTAGAGATTTGCATGCAACTTGGCGGCTGTTACGTGTTGCTTCAATCTTTTCGAACCTTATCGCGGGAGCAGTTTGGGCGTTGCAACGTTCTGCGTTATGGTCGCCACGTCGAACCGTGTGGCGGCTACGCACACCGGCGGGCCGGGGCGGCCACTCATCGGTTTCGCGCCAGGACAAAATTTGCTTCAAGCTTGCGCACACATCGATCTACGTTTTGGACGGGTGCAGCGGTTAGCTCAAGACGCACGTTTGTGCTTTGCACAGCACCTCAGCTCAGCGCGCTGAGGTCGGTTGCGTGCGTGCTCCGCGCGCCGGATCGTTCTGCGTGCAGCGAACTTCTACTAGTGAGACTGAAAGCACAATGGAGGTTTAATTTGTAATTGTTCCACGGCTGGCGGTAAGTCGATCCCATAGTCCAATTTGTATGGTAACGAGTTTTTTAACATTAGTTTTTCTGTCATTGAAAAACTTAAAAGACATTGGTGTGCTACATGTAGGCTCCACCTGACTCACTAACACTGGCATCCGTAAATGTAATAGAGGTTTGAAAGGATTTATCCCCTGTTTTTATCTCGAGAATTTCCAAACCCACTAATTCTTTTGGAACGCATTCTAATGTTTCCCATGGCATGTCATTTATTAATTATAAAGAGTAAGAAAAAATCAGTTTCATCTAGATGAAACTGGGTATACACTGTTTTCAGGACTCTACACTGTTTTCAATGCTATGAAACTAGCATTGAGAGCAACTATTTCATTTCATTTACAATTTGACCAATCACTATACAATAATTAAATATTATGATTAAACTAGAAAATAAAAACAATAAAACTATGCAATGGAGAGGAGTGTTTCGTTTGTGCTCTATATGACATGACAGTCTTGAAAAAGGATGGAGTGAAACTCCCCACTGAGAATATCCTAAGTAAAATGAGCATTTGAGTCTCTAACCCAGGATTAATATGACGTTGCATTTAGAGCTATCGGCATCAATTCGTTTGTGATTATTTTATGAATCTCAAGATGAGTCTGGCTAGTCCCGTGAATATGCTCATAAAGTATGTACTTGGGATGAGTTATATTTACGAATAAATGTACTTTATAGTGACAAATAATTTTGCAACATTCAAGTAATAATACACAAGGAATTAGTACGGTGGTGGCTGAAGGAAGTCAGTCAGGCCCATGACATGGGAGTCTATCAAGATTGGGCCGGGTACACATCTACCGATCGGATAAGGATTGATTGGGCTGTTGGGGAGAAAGGAGGGGCGCCCAAGTAAGCATGGTGACATGAACTAGCAGTTCATGTTTATCTTCCACGTCACATTTTTCCCCAGTTTTTATTTTTTTGAGGTTTGAACAAACCGGGCTTTGTTGCTTTGCAGTATAGCACAAAGCTGAGCGATCTGTCAGCCATCCTTGACTCTCACTCGCCTTCACGCCAGTACTCATTGTGCTTCTAGAAGCACGATGACGAGTAGCGTCAGTCTCTTCCGGCCCGAAACCAGTTGCGGATCTGTGCTGTGGGTGTGGCAGTTTGCACTCTGGCTGCGCATGCATCCCTTACGGCAGAGTAGAAAAATAGCGCAGATAGACGAACTGAAGGGCCAGCTCCCCGGCTTTCATTTTGCCGATAGAATTTTGGGGCAGTTAATTTTGTAGATAATGTTAATTTTTTTACATAATGTTGGGGAGGTTAATGGTTACACTGGACGCAGATCATTTTCGAAATTTATTTCCGGCTATTGTTCAGGTTTACAAAGATAGAGTTGGCGCTACTTGGAATGGGAGGCTTGTCCCAAGGCCGTAGAAAATGCTGACAAGGCTACTTGAAATCGATTCTTGGACTCGGAGCATGACGAATCCAAGATACAGAAAGTGAGGCTGCAACTTGTGGGCTTAGCGCTACTATTTCAAGGTTGCAAAGTGCCGTCGGCAGCTTCCAGTCCAGTATGAAAGTAGTGACAGAGCGGCCACGTAAGTAGTCTCAAAAGCCCACGAATGAGAGTGCACTGGTACGGGGCCCAGTGAGAGCGTGCTGGAGCCCGTGACTCCTTCAGCAGCAGAGAGCCCACGAATGAGAGTGGACACCGTAGCCTCGGCCGTGCCGATCCGGCACGAAAATAAACAGGCTCTTGTGGTTAGTCGGTCCAAACAATTTGTGTTGCGGACCGGCCCGGCTGACATGGCCTATTTGGATAGGCAATACTCTCTCAGTCCAACAATATAAGTATTTTTAGAGATTTAAATTTGTTTAATAATATAAGTATTTATAGAGTGTAAATATAATAAATGAGGTATGTGAACGTAATAAATAAGTTATGGATGGATGAGAGAGAAGTTTTTTATATAATAAAAATAGGGGTATGATAGTCTTTTATCTTATTCTTATTTTATATTGGAATTCTAGAAATACTTATATTTTTGGACGGAGAGAGTAGTTTTAACTTTTGAGGCATTTTCAGTATTGTAGAACGGCCAAAAGTTTTGAGGCATCATACATTCTTCCACACGAAAAGTAGTACAGCTAGTGTTCATGATCCATTGAGTGGGGGAGTACATATCCGATGAGAAGTTTATGGCACATGGACATGGTGGGAAGGCCGCAAAATTCAGATTGGACTGCGTGAATAATCATTGATTATATCGTTGCTCGGGGTGATTTAATATTAGGAAAGAAAAAGAACAAAACAAAAGTGTATGCAATTTGCGAAGCAAAGATATAAATGGGACAATCGAAACTTTTCTAGAAAAAGAAAAAATATGTATTAAAATTAAATCATTGGAATTTTAGGTGAAGTTTTGTGCGTAACTGCTGAGAAACTAGCTTGTGTGCTGTGAAATATCTTCTTATTTCCTTCAATAAAGCAATGTATGAATCAGTGTCCAGTGGTTCAAAAGATCTAGATCTCTCGGCGTGTTTGATTTCGGTAGCAAACAAATACGAGGGTCACATGATGATCGCAGATATAGCCATGGAAAGGAAAGGTGTACACCCAATATACATCCGTTCTTAGAAAAAAGCTTTTGGATGCAATGTCGTTTTCAAGAATCACATGGACCCAAATGCACGATAGATATATATAATGAAAGGTGACGTCTTTGTTGTCTAGTTGGCACTAATGTGCATCTGTGTATAATTGAGGCACAATCACTACGATAGAAACCCGCCATTTCTTACCATCACTTGTTGACATTATGTAATTTGTAGCTTCTAGATCATGTATGTGGTCAATCACGCCGTCGCAAGTTGTGTGATTTACAGATGAGACATGACAGGCACTCCAACGGTCGCAATTGGTGCAGCGTACTTTCAGATATCTATTTGAAAGAAATATTTGGAAATATCAGTCGAAAAGGAGATAGGAAATCAGTTTGATGTCTCGACAATTCTGGAACAATCGCACAGATTTTTTTACCAGTGCATTGCAAAGACCTATGGTCAAAAAAAAAAAAACGTGTGAATACTGGCAAGTGGCAACCTGAATATTAGCCGGAAATGAATATGTTTGAGCATGCTCATATGTTAGAAGACGCTATACTTGTAGGCCTCCTTTAAAGCAAAGGAATTTTTTGATGGACTAGAACAAAGGAATTTTAGGGGAAAAACAAAGAAATTGAATCCAAAGGGAAAAAAAAAATCCTATAAGGATCCTTTGGGTTGTAGGATTGCTCTATAGAAATTTTGGAGGATAGAAAAGTTTCCTCCATATTTTAGAGGAATTTTAACATGAGATCTAACCTGATGAAAAAATTCGTGTGAAAGTTTCAAGGCATAATGTCTCTTTCTCTCTCCTTGCTTCTTCTTGTTAATGAACATATAACCATAAAATTTATGTGTTTTTTTGTGAAGTTTTCAAATATCTGGTGAGAATAATTCTTGTGTTTTTTCATTCCATAGGATTCGACAAGATGTGTATCTTCAATCCTATGTTTTTCTTATTTTTATATTTTGAGAATCTTGTATTCCAAAGGAGCTCCGTATTGATTGTAAAAATGTGTTGAAAATGGCTAGGTTTATTAGGACACATATAGACATCAATTTTGTATCAAACGATAAATGACACAATAGCAAAGTGACTATTTACCTTGATGTAGAACTCCATAACATGGAGAAACGTCAAAGTATGCATATGCTAGTGGCTAGTGGTGCCACGAACGGCCAAGCTAGTGTAACTAGTCCGTGAGCTGGCCACACAGCACCAACAATACACTGATGTATTGTGTCCCAACGTGTCGCCATCTCACCTCACTTTCCTCAAAAGCCATCCATAAAACCCTCCCAAAATATCTGATCAATTTACCGCCAGGAGAGAAAAAAAAAAAGATCTGATGAGTCGATCCACAACCACATCCTCCACGCTCACACGGTCCCATTTCCTGACACGTGGGCACGGCTCCCAGATATTTGTTGCAGGCTCCATCCCCTTCTTAAACCCTGCCACGGCGGCCTCATCTCCTCACTCCGAGCTCATCAATCTTCGTTCACTCACTCACTCACTAGTACTAGCCAAAGCAGAGCAGCTCTAGTAGAACAACAACAAACAATGGCTCCCATGGCCACCACCGCTTCCACCCTCCTCAAGTCCTCCTTCGCCGGCGCCCGGCTCCCCTCCGCGGCGCGCTCCCCGTCCTCCGTCGCCGTGGCCACCCCTCGCGCCGCGGGCCCCATCTGCGCGTCCATCTCCTCCTCCAACTCCCCCAACCCGCCCTACGACCTGACCTCCTTCAAGTTCAGCCCCATCAAGGAGTCCATCGTGGCCCGTGAGATGACCCGGCGCTACATGACCGACATGATCACCTACGCCGACACGGACGTGGTGATCGTGGGCGCGGGCTCCGCGGGTCTCTCCTGCGCGTACGAGCTCTCCAAGGACCCCTCCGTCAGCATCGCCATCGTGGAGCAGTCCGTGTCCCCTGGCGGCGGCGCGTGGCTGGGCGGGCAGCTCTTCTCGGCCATGGTGGTGCGCAAGCCCGCCCACCTCTTCCTCGACGAGCTGGAGGTCGCCTACGACGAGATGGAGGACTACGTGGTGATCAAGCACGCCGCGCTCTTCACCTCCACCGTCATGAGCCGGCTGCTTGCCCGGCCCAACGTGAAGCTCTTCAACGCCGTCGCCGTGGAGGACCTCATCGTGAAGCAGGGCCGCGTCGGCGGGGTCGTCACCAACTGGGCGCTCGTCTCCATGAACCACGACACGCAGTCGTGCATGGACCCCAACGTCATGGAGGCCAAGGTCGTGGTCAGCTCCTGCGGCCATGACGGGCCGTTCGGGGCCACGGGCGTCAAGAGGCTCCAGGACATCGGCATGATCCAGGCCGTGCCCGGGATGAAGGCGCTTGACATGAACACCGCCGAGGATGAGATTGTAAGGCTCACACGTGAGGTCGTGCCGGGCATGATCGTCACCGGCATGGAGGTCGCCGAGATCGACGGCGCACCCAGGATGGTGAGAAATTAAAGACCCAACTGTTTTTTTTTTCTTTTGCAGCTAGCGTATTTGATTTAAAATATTTTCACTGGATTAGTTATTTTTGGACTGATGGATGACGATTTCTCTCCTGTGCTTTGTCAGGGCCCGACGTTCGGCGCCATGATGATCTCCGGGCAGAAGGCGGCGCACCTGGCGCTCAAGGCCCTGGGCAGGCCCAACGCCGTCGACGGGACCATCCAGAAGGTGTCGCCGGCGTTGCGCGAGGAGTTCGTGCTCGCGTCCAAGGACGACGAGGTCGTGGAGGCCTAAGCAGGGGACACGCGTTACCTGGCTGGGAGTTTCTGCGTTTCCTTGGGCTTGCTTCAAAAATTCCCTTTGCTTAGCCGTTCGTCGCTAGTTTGTGTGTCCTGTTCATAGCGCTGCAATGCCACCAGTGTGGCTCTCGTCTCCTGGCACAATCAATGAATAAGAGAAAAGGGAATAAAATGGTTGATTTCCTTGTCGACGCCGTGTGATTGATTTATTTCATAGCCTGCTTCTTTGTTTTGTCTTTGGTGAAATGTTTGGACCATGACATGTTATGTTTAGCCATGTTTCAATTCAGATCTGGATTTAACATCACCAGATTTGCTGCACGACCTCGCCGGCATTTCGTGCAGAAATCCTTTGGTTACTCCCGCTGTCCATTTCTCATATCAAAGACCAAATAAAATCTAGGAACGTCCAAAAACGTTGAGATCGTGCCTACGCAACATCACCGAAAAGCATGGTGCAAGTGTATCCCACATTGGCGGTGGCGCACTTAGTGAACATGACAAATACTCGTAGCTAAATAATTGGACAAAGTTTAATCAGGAGGTGTCTTACAGTTTGGGAAAAATATGAAGAGCTGATAACGATATAATTAGACCACGGCAAACTCAGCATTTTTGGACTGGTGCGATCTTCGGGACCCTTCCATTGCCAAGAACCAAAAAATATTCCCTTCATGGATTCCTATTGAAAGAAGTCCGATTTACCACTATTAACTCTTGCGGTTGTTCGATTTTCATCCTCTTATTACAAAACCGGGTAGGTCGACTTTCTTAACTTTTGATTCCGTTCGTTTTTCCTTCTCTAGCTATTTCGAACAGTGGTTTCGCTGACGTGGCGTATATTAAGAGTATTCATATGATGATATGACAAAGAATATGTGAAAATTGAAAATTGAGACACGAATCCTGAAATTTCTAAAGGAAAAGAAAAAATGAAAAATGAAAAAAAACTTACCTCTACTGTTTTACTATGGGACCCACCCGGCCCCATCCACCGCTCGCCAGGTGGGTCCCACGGTAAAACAATAAAGGTAAGTTTTTTTATTTTTCGTTTATTCTTTTTTTTTTAAAAAATCAGTGCCCACAATTCGTTCATCCTATCCGGTTTTATAATAAAAAAACGAAAATCAAACAACTACAAGAGTGAAGGAAGGTAAATCGGACTTCTTCCATTCCTATTTTCTTCCCTGCTCATCGAGTTTTTGGACATGGTGTCACCGAGAGCCCAATGAGCAGAAGCAGGCCAAATGGCCGAGAAACCGTTCCCACACTCGATCAAAACTTTGTTTGCCCACGTGCGGCCCAAGTTCGCCTATCGGCCTATTCCCAGTCGAATGGAATAATCAAACGAATATTAGGCCCAACAAAGCATTGATTTGAATATTGGAGATGTAGCACACCGCTTCAGCAGACCAGGATGTAGCACATCGCTTCAAGATTGTCTACCATCTATTCCTAACATTTTGTGCTAAAAAAATTATCTGACATGATTTTAGACACTAATGGAATCACAAACTTTGAGATGACTAACTAACCATATTTACATATAACATAAGATTTATGCACTTACATATTACATAAGGTTTATGCACGAAGGAGAAAGAACAGGAGACGTATGTCCCCTCCGATATGTTAAAATATTCTTCTTATTTTTTGCTCCTTGTCCCATCTTATGTTATATTTACAATTAAAGTGCTGGTGTTATTTGTTGCATATTAGTACATATGGCTAAGGCAAATCGCTTGCTCATTTGGCTTTTCACCCATACACTCCTTCTGGCTCTGCAATTTGCTTCATGTGTGAACTATATAGGCGTCGTCAATTCATTGGCTAGGACAACCCCATGCACGTGCTGATTCACCCCACACGTTGAACTTATTATTGTGGTGATTGAAACCCAACAACACTTTATTCTCCTCTTCGTTTCCTCCCCTCATTTTCTTTCCCTGAGATGGACGTACAGACTGGATGAAGGTGGCGGGACTACACGTGGTGAAGGATCTTGTGAAAAAAGATGAGAAAGAAGGGGGAGCATATATGCCCCTCATCATTTGTTACACCTAGTGGCGGAGGATGAAAGAAAATCAAGATATAACTATCATAGCATCATTTGGCTTGCCTACTCCTATGATTATTATTCATTCACAAGCCTACAATTATGTTCAATTTTTAATGGAAAGATTAGCAGCTTTTGTGTTTACTACTACTACTCTCTCCATCCAAAAACATCTGTATGTGAGCATTGAAGGGACGGTGGAATGTACTTGCGCAAGATTTTCTATTACCCATCATTTTATTTTAAAAAAAGCCTTAGTGCTATCAAAAAAGAGTTATTTAACTAGTACTCCTCCCGTCTCAAAATATTTGATACTTTAGTGTCACAGAACCGTCTCACCACGGAGACGGCTCCGTTCTAGAATCTTTCTCGGGTGGCGACACGAGCTGTGACGCCCAATAGTACAACATATGACAGAAAAAAATAATTACAACAAGAGCATAGGTAGGGTACAGAGTTTTACATAAATCTGAAATTATATTACAAACCAGAGTTTTAACAAAAGGAAAAATACGAAAGCGAATTATTCAACATTGATTCAACTAGTTCGACGGAATAGATAAGATACAATCGCCCTCTCACGGCGACATACAGGGAACAACCCGACCTTAATAGGTGCCTTGTCCAAGCACCGTACCCACAAGTAAGGAACTACTCCTCGTCTTCATTCGTGCACAGGTCCCACTTGATGTTCCAGCAGTCAGGACGCTGGCCTTCCTAGTGGAATCTCTCACCGTAGTGGCAGTCTCCGTCCTGGTCATCTGAAAACCATATAGAGCTACGCCCTGAGTAACTAATTTACTCAGCAAGACTGACCCGTCAAAATGGCCAACTACAGCCGACACCTAGACATGCAAAGGCTAGGGATAGGGTTTATGTTGCCAAAAAACCAGCCTAAGAGTGGACCCTTATTTTTCAAGTTTTAGCAGCAAGTTAAGTTATCATGCGGAATGATAAATTTAGTTTGCACTAAGCTATAACAATCAAAGTTGTAAAACAATACTTAATAATTTCAAATAGCAGTGTTAAACCTATTTATCATCTTGATGGCTTCCGACATTGTTCCGTAGCAGCAATCAAGTGGTACTTGTTACTATGAGGGACAGCGACTCGAATCGATTTACATCCTGTAGGAGAAAACTGCTTGCACGACCTATACGCGCTTCCTGAAAGCCGCATAGAGCAACCTTTCGCTTACGGTACCGTAGGGTCTTCCTGGTCCAGACTCCCCCGAGAAGGGTCCCCCAACGCGATGCGCCCCTTCACCAAAGAAGGGAGAAGGCTATCTTCCGACCAGGCAGTAGTCGTAGCTACGTCGGTTTACTGGGCCCATAACTCTAGCATGCAAACAGTACGTTCAAACTTGATCCTATGGGCCGGACACGAGGCGTAGCCTTAAGTGACTCGGACGGGGCTACCTCCTTGAAGACAAGCTGTCCTTCCCTTTCCACCTAGTTGTCCGGCCGGTCTTTATTGGTTGTTCCATTCCAACTTTCCATCATCCGTCAACATTCCCCAAGTGATAAGTCCTGATCTATGAGCAGTCTCCATACCACTCTATGAATAGCCGTCCTAAATTTAAGCAGAGCGACTACCGTCCTGAGGCTAATACCGGGTATAGGGGTCCTACTGCAATACTAGATTTTCAAACAACTTCTATAAACTTGATGCACAGGCAAACCTACGTCACACTATCTAGTGTTAAGATAAAAAGGGTAAAACTTGAGGGGATGCACCGGGGCTTGCCTAGGTTTTGCTCCTGATCAGCTGCAACACCACCGGCTCCTTCTAACTCCTGCTCCGGTCCCGTCTTCACATGGTTCACTACGTGATCTACATGATGCAAAAGATGATGCTTATGAGAGAAGATTCATGACACTTCCTCAATAAATACGTTAATGTACACTATTTCATATGGAAGCGAGCGGGGTGTGTTGATTAGTTCAGTGATGTAACGTATTTAGTGGAGGCATAGGGTGAGTGCGTTTAGTGTATTTTCTTCATGAACTCCAGTGAATAAACATAGTAATTGAGTATAAAGGTTCGGGATGTGTCGATCGCTATCAAGAAAAATGTGTGAGGCACAAGGGCAGTAGGTGATGGTCGGAATACTGTTTCCCATGCATTAAGGAGGTTGCTAAATAAGAACTAAATATATATGATATAAAGCTTTATAGTACAATTATACGATTAATTAAGATATTAACTCTAAGAAATAATTAATTAATAGTTTTGAAAGACCAGTGAGCATGTGCACTCTGCTACAAGTAGAGTGCACCAGGGTTGATTTTTGGAAAGTTCATCTTAATTTATTTTGCATATATCCTTTCTTGACTTTATCTTGTTACTATGTTGTGCCCGTGCCGATTTGAGCGAGGCGAGGGTATAAGGGCAGGGTCAGTGGTTAAACAAGTAACATGATCTAGTAATGTACGTAGTATGTTGAGCATATTGACTGATATGAAAAGCTTGCATGTCTAATAAACCTAAGTTAGGTGACTATAGTTAAATAACATATCAACTCTAAGTGATAAAATAAATTAATTTAATATGGTTCAGGAATGTACATGCACAGGAGTAATTTACTATAGATAGAAGGTGTCAGTAGTGATCTCTGTGTCAAGTTTCATTGACATGCATAGAGGCAATTATTTTAAATAATTAATTTAGTGTAAAACCTAAATAATTCCTACAGATCAAAATAATGGAGATTAAAACATGGGATTTTTTAGAGAGCTTAGGGGTGACAAATAGTGACCACAGGACAGACGCCAGCAATCAATCAATTTCATAACCAAGATATGGATTTATTTAGTGTTTATTCTAATTAATTTGGCTCAGGCAAGGTTGTTAACATGCATGGGTAAATAGCATTTTACTAAAATAGTACATAACTAGAGCATCCCAACAAAATTTTTTTGGCCCCAAAATTTGCAGTACTTATTTTACTATACAATTTATGATTTTCTACCTATTTACTGGATTCTTTTTCTCTTAAAAGAAATTCCCCTTCTTTTATTTTGAATTATTGCCCGCGCGCGCAACTCCTTTGCCGAAGCGTGGCGGCGCTGGCCGGAGGCTCGCCGCAGCCCACCGCGGCCTCGGGCTCGGGTTGGGGTCGAAAGAGAAAACATTCCTCTCCTCGGTGTGCACCAGCTCAGGTGTTCGGAGACCGTCGGCGATGGCCGGGGATGGGCTCGCGACGGTGGCGGAAACAGGGCAAGGTTCGGCGTCGGTCTGCATGCAAAGGGGAGGGCGGAAGAGCTCGGAATCTCGCCTGAGAGCTTCACCAGCGCATGGAGAAGGACGTCACAGGATCTTCTTTGCGAGAGAGGGGCTGGAGATGTGGGCTCATCGGCGGGGTGGTGGCTGCGGTGGTCGACGGCGACCTTGAGCTAAAAATCTAGAGTGACGGTGGAAGGATCCGTCCAGGCATGGGTCAGGCGCGTGCGCGACTAAGAGGGAGAGCTTCCTTTGCGAGGAATTGTGATCTGGCTCACCCCGGGGTAAACGCGGCATGGAGGAGTGGTTCGAGGTCGATTGCCGGTGCCGGGGAAAAACCGTGTCGATCTCCCAATGTCGGCCAAGCGATGCGGAGGGGACGCGTGCAGGGCCTTCAGGATGTCCCAGCGCTGCTCCTAGGGGCCTGGCTCGAGCTCCGGTGGACGGCGGCGGCCAGGCGATGCGGAGGAGCGACGACGGAAGCAGAGGCGAGCGGGAGCGAGGCAGAGGGAAAAATTGGGCTAGCGCGAGTGGGAGAGCCGATCGGGAGCAGATAGGGACGTCGGGGTGGGGGCCTGGATCCGTTCAGGTGCCGCTCCTGCCCGTCGTCGGCGTCCACGCGGCGTACAGCCACTGGAGCGAGGCGGGGCGGCACGGTGTGCTTCTTCACCGTTGCCGACAGGTGGGCCCGTCTGGAGTTTGATTATTTCAAAATTTTCCAAACTGCAGTGTTTTGATTATTTCGTACCTTTATTTCTACTAACGATCTGACAAACCCAATCATATCCTCGTGACCAGAACGATGTATACAAAATTTAGAAAATAAGTTTGCTCCTTTAAACCTCCTCAAATTTTACAAAATTTTTTCCAAGTTGAACTGTTTTTAGACAATCGTGCAATTATTTGGGACAACAAATAAAGTAATAAAATTCCTTAAAATTCTACTCCATCATGATCATCAACATATATTTTTGGTGGGAATGAGTTATGTTGAGAAATCTGGACTTGTAGTTCAAGTGACATTCAAATATGCTTAATTTGAATTCAATTTGATAAATTTTAGTTCAAACTTTCGGGGTTAGGCTCTTGTGATAACTAAGGTGCTGTTCCTGGAACCTTTATAACACTAGGAGTGTCACATTTAGCCAACTCTATTTGTTCCAAAATAATTGTCATTCTCACTTTCCGATATAACTTTCTCTCTTTTCAATACATCCCTATCTCTATCTCTCTCCTCCTTATTTTTTATACACCTTCCTTTTACACTTCTCCTTCATTCCCGTGTCAGGAGCCAAAACGTTAGTTATTTTGGGACGGAGAAAGTACATAATATGCATTTAAGTTATCAATTTGTAGTTCAATGATATTTTGATTAAAGTATAAGGGAACAATGAAAGAAGAAAGCATAGCTTAATACGAGGGGAGTATTATCATGCTAAAAGTTATAGCTCATGTTCAAACAATCTCTATATAGAAACATTACAGTGGAAGATTTTTTTTTATGACAACAGGAGAGTGTCCCCACCTGGATTTTTATTAAAACGGGCTGTCAGTAGATCGAAATGTTACATAATACATGAGATCAAAAACAGTTTTAAATGGGGGAGAGAAGTGGGTTGTTGGATCATCAGAACATTGAGCCGATTCGATAGGGATCAAGAAGACAACCGCATATCACACTAACAATGTGTCGTGCGCTCCTGGCTCCTTCAGCCCCGTTTGAAACCTGATTGACAAACGGAAGGGGCACTACGAGGATGCGAGCCATCTTGATGCAGTTTATCCATTCGAAGTCGACATGTGAGATCTGCCCGTCCATGTTTATGAACTCCGCTGTTATAAAACTGAAACTGCCAACTGGAAGGTTATACAATCCACACCATTGCAGCATCTCATTCTCATCTGAAGTGGACTTCTCGCTGTGCTGTGCCCCAAGTCCTGAAGTCAAACTAATTAGCACCGCCGTAGAACGTGCCCCTGCCCAGCTCTATCCAGCAAGGAGTCAACGTCCGTGAACCGTGATCTGCTGGTATCCCTGGCGCGCGAAACTCCATTTGATGAGATTGGGTGACGCAGCCGCGTGCAACGAAACACGATTGGTCTTCCCGCGGCGGCGCCGGGGTTAACGAGGCTTCCGTGCGGTTCGTCATTGATATTTGCGGTCAGTCACTCGAGTTGAGTGATGGCAAAGCTGACCGTGAAGCGACGACGACTCAGATCCATAGAAGCGCACGGTGTGTTCTCCTCTCGCTCGATTGGAGCCGGAATATACGAGCTCGAAAACCAGGGCAACGGACGTACGTACGCCTCCCGATCGAGGAGAAAACCTGGAACAACACGAAACAAAGTACGGGTATACCGTCGTACACATGTACGACGAATCTAGTAGCTCGTGCTACCCACGCCGTAGCATGCATACCCGATGCTGCTTCGACGCCGGCGCACGATATGGCATTAACATTTCTGTCGCAGATCACCTCGCAGCAGGCCGCTGATGCAGCAAATGCAAGCCCCCGCGCAGCGCTCGGCAGTCGCAGTCGTGCAGAATGCAGAGTGGAGTAACGCTGCAGATGATAGCTGGTTGGCTGCTGGCGCTGCGGGCTGCGGCCAGTATCATCACATTCTTCAGTGGATGGCATCAGCATCAACAGTAACACTGCCCCCTCGCATCACGTGCCCTTCCTTCAAAACTGACATGACACGCTCATGTGACGGTCATCGTCGCCGTCGTCGTCATGGCCTGCCTAGGGTGCCTGATCACTAGTCGACGGGATCTGAAGGCTTGGTGCTCGTGCGTCGGTGCGTGGCAACTAGCATGACCCCCGGTAAAAAAATAAAATAAAACAATCCCACTACAGTCCCAGGCAGTAAGTACTACCTTGTTTGAAACGCAAAAGGCCACGGCTAATTTATTTTTAAAACGGCTAGCGGCAGTGGCGGCTGTAGCGCATTTGCAACGGTGCAATTCTCGCGGCACGTGAGCACGGCCAAAGCGCCGCGACGAGCTGAGCAGCTGTTGGTTATTTTTATTTCTACTCCCTCCGTTTAACATTATATGACGTTTTAGTTTCGAATATAGAAATTAAGGAGAAGTAAAAAAGATAGATACATAGAAAATAAAAAAAAAGAGATAGAGATATATTAAAAAATAAAAATATCTTATAATTTAAGAAAACTTATAAAATATAGAATGTTATATAATATTGAAAGGAGGGAGTATAAAGAAAAAACAAGAACAAGCGGCGGCACAACTTGTGTCTTACTTTAACGGCCGCCAGCAGCAGCAGCAGCGCGGCTTGTTTAGACTAAACAAAGGCGCCCCGCGCTTTGGCAATCGTGATAAGACGCGCTCTGCTCCGCCTTGTGCTTTGCCCGGCCTAAAGGCAGGAATCAGCTCAGTTCAGCGCCACTCTACTAACACATAAGTGCCCGGCTGTGTTGGCCTCTGCTCCGCATCTCTGCTTCTTCCCCTTCTCTCCGCTGTCTCTTTTAGAGCTTGGAGGAGCCGCGACTAGCCGGAACATATCACCCGAGCTATCGATCGTCGAAGCAAGCGATGATGGACTCGCGGCGGCGCCCAATGGTGGGCGCACTCCTCGCGTGCGCCGCCGTCATGGTCGCGTCCTGCGTCGTCTCGGCCGCGTCCACGGCGCCGGACAACGCGACGGCGGCGGCGCCGTCGTTCGGCGACAACTTCGAGATCACGGGCGCCGAGGACCACGTCAAGACCTCTCCCGACGGCCAGACGTGGTACCTCTACCTCGACAACAAGACGGGTCAGTGACATTCTCTCAAGTCAAGCAGGATCGTCAGTCAGTTCTAGTGTTGTGCTCGTGACCTCACTCCCCGCTCTCTCTCTCTCTTGTGGCAGGCGTGGGGTTCCAGACGAAGCAGCGGTACCTGTTCGGGTGGTTCAGCATGAAGCTCAAGCTCGTCGGGAACGACTCGGCCGGCGTCGTCACCGCCTACTACGTGCGTGTTCCTTCCTCCTCCAATCAATCAATCAATCAATCGGCATTGCTCGATCCGATTCTCTCTCTTACTTATACAGTACAGTACAGCAGCATCTTCGTCGAGAACGCAGAGCTAACCTGAAATCACTCCTGTACTGTACCTGCAGATGTGCTCTGACGTTGACGCGGCGCCGCAGCGCGACGAGCTGGACTTTGAGTTCCTGGGCAACCGGACGGGGCAGCCCTACATCATCCAGACCAACGTCTACCACAACGGCGTGGGCGGACGGGAGATGCGCCACTCGCTCTGGTTCGACCCCACCGCCGACTTCCACACATACTCCATCCTCTGGAACACAAAGCACATCGTGTAAGCATCTCCCTCTATCGATCCCATTCCCATCTAGTAGTATAGTACTGGATTCGGGGAAGAAGAAGAAGACCCCCCCTCTATCGGGAGTTGAATGCTTCCACCAACCGGCCTGTTCCCTTCCCCCGGAATCCTGGTCCAACCCGGGGCGCGGATATGCCAAACCAGGCCGCGTCGGCAACTGCATTGGTCATGGTACGCCATCTGTTTTGGGGCCAGACCATTTGCTCGCGCTCCAATTGCACATGGACAGGCGGCTTCCTGCCATCCATCACACTCCCCTGTGCCCATCCATCACACTCCCCTGTTTTGGGGCCAGACACCGCGATCGGGATCCCCCTTCCCTTCCCTGTGCAATCCTGATTAATCATGTCCCACCATCCATTGCCAATCGATCCATCATTCATGTGTCGAACAGTAGTAGTACTGTCGATCGATTCGCATCTCATGGCTGACTGATGATGGGAATTCTCGTGTGCAAACTAAAACAGGTTCTTCGTGGACAAGGTGGCGATCCGCGTGTACCCGAACAACGCCGCCAAGCCGGTGAACGGCTTCTTCCCGACGGCCAAGCCCATGTACGTCTTCTCCAGCATCTGGAACGCCGACGACTGGGCCACGCGCGGCGGGCTGGAGAAGACGGACTGGGCCAAGGCGCCCTTCGTCTCCTCCTACCGCGACTTCGCCGCCGACTCCTGCGCCTGGCCCTCCGCTCCCGGCGCGCCGCCGGCGTGCGCGGCGACGGCGGACCGGTGGTGGGACCAGCCGCCCGCGTGGGCGCTCGACGACGCGCAGCGCAAGGACGCCGCATGGGTCGGCCGGAACCTCGTCATCTACGACTACTGCGCCGACCGGGACCGGTTCCCAGCGCCGCCCGAGGAGTGCGCGCTCCGGGCACCCGCGTCGTGATCGTGATGATTCTTTTTTTTTTCCCCGTGTGTGTATGTGTGTAACTGGTTATCATCATTGTTGACTCTTGGGGAGATCAGAGTCAGAGAGTGGTATATGGTGTGGTGATTGGGATTGAGGAGTGTTGCCGAGTTGTAACATTTGATTCTTGGGGAGATCAGAGTCAGAGAGAGTGGTATATGGTGCGGTGATTGGGATGGAGGAGTGTTGCCGAGTTGCAACATTTGATTCTTGGGGAGATCAGAGTGAGAGAGAGTGGTATATGGTGTGGTGATTGGGATGGAGGAGTGTTGCCGAGTTGCAACATTTCACGGGGAAATGGATGAAGATGAAATTTTGCACCTTCAAGAACTTGTTACTTCTACTGCAACGATACCAATCGTATTCGTGTCGACACATCTCCATCGACTTGCGACGGTATGGCCGCGCATCGTCGACCATGACGCCTCGACGGCGGCGGCGGCGTGCGGAATGAAGGGAGTCAGCAGTAGCAGCAGCACGAGAACGTGCGGCGTCGCAGGGCAGGACATGGGCGAGGGATAACATGCGCCCAGATCTCACCTCGATCGCCGTCAGGGGAACAGTAATGCGCCCTCCTGGAACAGAACACAGATCTCGCTGGACTGGATGGCTGGAAATGATGGCACCGGGCGACGGGGCCATGCGTCTTTTTGTTTTCGTTTGCGTGGTGCTTCTGCCGGGGAAAATCAAGGGGGCAATCACAAGCCAAAGGTAAAAGAAAAGGGAAAGAGAGAACGAAAGGCTACCCGGGCGAA
This sequence comes from Eleusine indica, assembly GCA_030378355.1. Lineage (NCBI taxonomy): Eukaryota > Viridiplantae > Streptophyta > Magnoliopsida > Poales > Poaceae > Eleusine > Eleusine indica. The sequence goes on from CM059500.1 coordinate 38,485,375, forward strand.
CATATCCACGTGAACTTGTGCAGAAAAAAAGGTTAGGGAAGGGGAGAAAGAACGAAGAATACAAAAAGATGCCGCGACATTTCAACGGCACAGTCAAGCCAGAATGGACGCGGGCTGCAATGAACTTATAGTGAATTTTTATGAACGGAAGTGTAAAGATCTCACCGATCGAAATGGTAAATAAATGTCGATTCGCATCGCACTACAGCAGCAGCGTTTTCATTTTGATCTGACCAGTGGATCGCACGACTGGAATATAGTACTCCGTCGCCCTGGTCCAGTGACAGCTCTGGCTGCCACCGGGTGTTGCAGAGACATGTCCCAGGCCGGCGGTGGATGAACTGAACTTTGCTGCCGCTACTAGTCCATGATAACGTTAACGGCTACTACTACGAGATTAGTTTATCTTATTAATCATAAGCAGCAACAGATGATGGATCTCGCCGTATCTCCGGTGCAGCAACACAACACATGCTTCCCATGTTCACCGCACCTGCTGCTGCGCGACACGACATGCTCGGCATGGAGAATTGGAGTCATGGACGGCGACGTCGTGGGAGCACAAAGCAGCACCGGGAAATCCACTGACGAACTGAAACGTGACGGACAGTTGTTTTTCTATTTTTGCGCGAGTAGTTTGAATCCAATTTTCCCCGACGTGGCATGTTGGTGTAGCGTACTTGCTTCACTGTAACTCTGTAGATCTGTGTAGGCGATGTAGGAGAATTATCGCTGATTGCAGTCCTGATCCTGACGACAAATGGGTAGGACCGGAGGAGGCAGGCACCAAATCCTCAGCAGTCCTGCCTCCTGCCGACATCGTGAGAGATGTCGGCGAATCATGTCCAGAATCTCACTGTGCGAGCAAGACATGCACAGGCCACAGGATGGAGACTAAACGGCGGGCCGTGCACAACAGTAACGTGAACCAATGAAATAAGGTGCCCCATGGTTTGGATTCGCGCGCGATGGTTCATGTCAGGTACTACATACTAGTGTAAACAATTTCACTTCGGTTTCTTTTTAGAATAGGGATATTTCACTTCAGGTTTGAAGTTTTAGGAAAACATTGCATTTCACAAATCCAGTTTTAACGCATGATGTACACAGAAAGGACCAATTCGATCACAGTTTCAGACAAACGCAGATTATCACATTGACTCATTGAGAAATACTCCCTCCGTCCCATTTTAATTTTTGAAGTCCGACACAGAAGTTAAGGAGAAATATAAATGTTAGATACACAAAAAACAAGAAAGAAAAAAATAGAGATAGAATTATATTGAAAAGAGAGAAAGGTGTATCGAGAAGTGAGAATGTCAATTATTTTGAAAAAACTGAAAAGGTAAAATGACAATTATTTTGGGACGAATAGAGTAAGTAGCAAAGCACAACACCAACGACTTTTCACATTCAGAAAGACAGACTAGAAAAAAGGTGCAATGACCAAAGTAAAAACACAGCCACCAAAGTCGATCCATCAATTCGACCAGACTTTGACATGAAGCTTTACAAGACAGACGGTAAACGTGCAGATATACCAACCTAGAAGACGTGAACAAGGCACCAGAAATTGAGTGAAACAACGCAGGTGACGGTATGATTGCAGCAAAATTATAGTTGAAAGATGAATGATACGGCTGAGAGCACATTTCAGAAAACATCTGTTATTCATTCTTGACGAGAAAAGGTAACAAGCCATCGAAAGATGGAGCCTCGTACAAGATTTTGGACACAACGATAACAAACATACACTTCAGAGAGGTGGCTAGGTTTTTGTGTATTGTAAAATGCGTGGGAACAAGCCCGCTAAAGCTAGTACACAACCAGATATGCTCCACCCCCGATATACTGCTGCTTTGCATGCAGGCCTTGCTATGGATCTGACAGTTGTTCAGAAACCATGAATTTTGATGTGTTCCTTTTTCACAATGCCGGCCTGCAGGAAATATCAAGATCAAAATTAGCCATCTTCATATAGGGTGAACGCCTATGTGTACCAGATAAGCAAAACGATCTCTACCTGGACAAGGAAGTTTGAGACGTTCTTCCTCTGATCACCCTGTAGTTGAATGACCTATGCCATTGCAAAATAATAATGTCAAAGACAATGAACTAGTAAAACAGATGAGTACAACTTATCCAACAAGGTAAGCATGGAAACAAAATCATACCTGGCCAAGCTCTGGGTCCTGGACAACTGTACCATTGCAGCAGAACTCTTTCTTGAGATCTTTCAGGATCTTGCTGTAGCTGAATTCTTTCTTCAACCCTTGGACAGTCGTCAGACTCTTGCGACCATTACGCTGCTGGATGCGTACATGAACGTAGTCCTTTGATCCTGCAGCCGCACCAGAGTCCCCAGCATTGGCCTCGGCAAAGGGATCTGTACATGTAGAAGAATAAGAATCGCATAAACATTTCAATTCAAAGGGAACCGAGCCAAACAAACAATGAACAAGCATACCGAAGGCAGTTGGGATCTGAATATCAAGATCAGACATGAAAACTTGAGTGGTGAGAGTGGCAAGCTACACCAAGAGCTGCAACAAAAGGATGGTATCAGTCAGAATCTTTTCGTGCGACTTCATTATGTGATCAACAAGTATTACAAATCAAAGAAATTTTCAGCTTAAGTCAGACAGGGTAGACACCTGTAAACACGAGAAAACTACATGGTAAAATGTCAATACTGAATGCAGGTAATGCTCTACTCTCTCTGACCAGAATCTAATAGTACAACGATGTTCCTTTATGCAACTAAATTGCTAAAATACACTTAATATTTTAGTGGTCCCATGGTTAATGAAGACATGCCCGTTATAAATAGATGAGATGTTAGGAAACTGAAGTGACGGTCACAAGAGATTCAGAAAAATTTAACACGCAATGAAGGAAGCTAATAATTATTCATCAGCTACCCTTCAATTTCTTCCATTTTGTTTTCCTAAAATGTAACAAGTGCAGTGAGGAACCTTTGGTATTCATATTACAGATTGTACGGCAGCTAGAAGTGCATTATTGATCGTATGGCTCTGTTTATGTTGACAATTGTAGAATTTTCCATTTCATAATCACCTAAAATTATTTCCATCTGGATTTAAATTTCTTGTGGTGTAGCCATAATCAAGATCAAAACTTTATAGAAGCGGTTCCTCAAAGGAACTGGCAACGGGGTCAAGACTAACAACTGCATCAAATTGATGGCAACAAATTTATAGAAGCAATCATGGAATTGAGCTTCCAACTCATTCATAATGGTTTGCCGAAACTCCAATCAAAATAGACAAAGCTTAAATCATCCGGATCGGACTTGATAATCAAGTATGAAACTTCCATTTGAAGTAACAAATTTTCAGCCCTCAAAACTCTTCCCTCTGATTAAATTTATATGGAAGGTCGCAAAATATTTTTTTTCTAAAAACATCAAAATGATGATTGCAAACTTCTGATCTCAGATGTGAGACCTTATTATTAGCTATTTTACATAGTTGCCCAAAGCAGTAACCAGGCAGATATGGAGTGAAAATTGGAAAGTTCCTAGCGTCGTAACAAAAAATGAAACCGACTATTCCACCTCATTAGAATACAGTATGGCAGAACACCACCCTAAATAAATTAGTATAAATTTCCCAAACGGTGAATCAACCATGGAATATCAGAACATAATCACCCCATCAAGATCCCCTCTTTCTTAAGCAACAACTCGTATAAACAGCTACTGGACGTACAAAACTACCATCACAGAATCAAAAGCATCACACAGATAAATAAAAACAATTAAAAGAACGGGGAACGGGGGTACGCATACTCTTGGAGGAGGTCGAAGAGGAAGAGATCAACCAAGAACCCTCACGAAGATGTGGATCCTGATCAGGCGCCGGGAAGTCCTTGGCTCTCCACCCTCTTCTCTGGCTCGGATGCCTCCCTATATAGAGGGGGAGGAAAGGAGTGGGGAATTTATAGACGGGAGGAGGAGGACGCTCCGTTGCTTCTTGCCTCCCTTTTTTCCTCTCCTCCTTCGGGACTGCTGTTTGCGGTTATCCTCCGTTAGAATATTGGCGCTAACCCTGGCTCTTCTGTTGCAGCTAACCCTGTGTTGAAGCCGTGTGCCGACGGTGGGAAATGGTCCACGGGGAAAACACCGCTGCGCCTGCCGCTGTGTTGGTCTTGGTCGCCTTGTAAAAATGTTATTAGAGTCTGGCGATGCCTAAAGCGCAGAGTCTGGTGCGCAGAGAATCCTAGTCGCAACTGATTAGTAAAGCGGCGGATTAGCAGCATGAGCTGACGCGATCAACGATACTCCTGATTACTTATAATATAATCGGACGACAACGGCGGTGGCGGTGGCGTGTAGGCGTAGCTTAGCCGAGTCGCTGGTGATGACATGAGTCGGGGAACCAGCCTGCCCGGGCCCCGCCGACGAGACGGACGGATTGGATTCCTCCGTCGCCCGCCGCGGAGGAAGATTCGCGACGCGGACGTGTTCGGAACCCCGCCGCGCCGTCGGCCGGGATAAGCATGACACGTGAACAAAAGACGCGACGTGTGCGACGGGTTGCACGCAGGGGACCCGGCTCGGCTACGTGCGACGCGTTCTGTCCCGGTGCTCCCGTTCCGTGAACGAGGGGCGCTGGGTCCGTCGCGTCATGCTCGACGTGGCGGCCTTCTCCCGAGGCCGACACCGCCAGAGGAATGAGAGGATCACCCCCGTTGGTATCCGCACCTACCGGCCCGCGATCAACACGATCTTTCACCTACATCAGCTACTATCTGGTGGAACGTTTCAAAAGAAAAAAGCTGTTGAAATCTCGCTGTATCCCGCCGTGCAACTTTTTCGGATGACTGAACGACCACTTGACCCCCACAGAGAAAGCATCGTGAAGCCGTGCCACCCACAACAGCTTAGGAGAACAAAGACGATGCCCGTGACAAACCAATAATGGAGTCAAACCGAGTGCGCTACAAGTGTGTGTTCAAAGTACAGGGGCCATTACAGATCGCTATTATCGAACCACGGGCATCTCGCGCGGAACAAGTTCTCGATAACAACTGGTCGGCTCATACGCATCACAGCGCCAGCAGCCAATGACCATTCTGTGCACGGCATCGGCGCTAGGACGAAAAAATATCCAATTCATGTTGCGAATAAAGAAAAATATCCTGCTGATGCTACTCACAGGTTGCACGGTCAAGTGGAAAGAAAGAACACAACACGACGAGAGAAATCAGGTCGTAACAGTCGAATGGCTCCATCAAATCAGCGACCGAACGCTGCTTCTGCCGCCGTTAGCACCGGCGGCACGCAGACTAGTTAGCCATGGCGCGGCCAGACTGAACCGTACACATCCTTCTTTGTGTACCGCCGATCCCATGACCACGGGACATCTGAAAATGAAGCAGCCATTAACAGTGTTCTGAGATGACAAGAATATACAGGTACCATCCATCAAGATAGCAAGCTTACCTTCTGGCCTGTAAGGCTCCGGCGGGAGTTGGTATGGCACGGGTAGCCTAACGATTTTTTCTGTGGATCGGTCCTTTTCTTCATCGCCCTTCCAGCAAAGTGTGACCAGCTTGGTCCTTATCTTTTCACCAGGGGCGATTATATCCTGGGCAGACATAAGAATGGAAACAATTAGATTCAGAGAAAGATTTGCACAGGTAACTGAACCACCCTCAACTCCTCAAGGAAGGAATGATTTCTATTACCATGTTTAAACGTTTCTTCTCTGTGCATGAAAACTGCGGGACAGACTGGAGAATCTGGGGCAAGAACAGCACGCCTAACTGAAAAGGGGTCAAATGGTTAGGCATTAGCAAAACATTCAATGATATCATGTACCTTACATTACTTCACAACTAGCAGGTCGTGATCACTAATAGCACTACAAGTTCTATAACCTTTCATTTCAAGCCCAGAAGTATCATGAAAAATACAAGAAAGACACTGAATCATGTACCTCATACGAGCGGATCATCAGCTGCGAATTGTTTTTCTGCAGCGCACCCCAAGCTGCTTTGCTTAAATTTGATGAGGTAAGCAGAAACCATCTGAAGAGGATGAACAAAATTTCAGATAATGATGATCCAGAAAAGTATCAGAGATATTTAGTCCCGAAGGGGTAACAGGGTGTGCGAAAACTTACGCAATATTTTGACCATTGTAACGAGTAAAAGTTTTTATATGTGGCATAGCACGACTGATAAAAAGAGATCAGGACAAGAATGTTAGATTGTAACATAATAAAGAAATATTCTAAAAGGAAGTATATGCCCACTTGAACAGAATACTCCGAAAATACAGCCAAATAAAATCATTGCTTGCTATTGCAGCCAAGTTCTATTCTTTCGGTTACAAAGGGATTCTTCAGTATCTTGTCAACTAGAGCTAACTGAAACTATCTGGCCTAACTTGGAGTACAGGCTTTATTCGCCGAGCAGGTTATGAATGGCGCAATCCTAAAACTAGGAAAACATCCAGTGCTATGGTATCAACTGATTCATAGCACCCTACAGGTAGGTTAATCACAAACACAGTTCATTTGAATGATATCACGGCTTTTCTGGTAACTGCAGGTCAAAATACATACCAACGACCCACATGGTCTGCTTTCCACGTGGTCCAATATTTTCTCAAGAAATCCTTCTCAACATTCTTTTGGGGGCTTGGGATGCAGCTACCAGCCGCATAACCCTACATATGAGAAATAAAATACATACAGGTGAAGCGGACGAACTAAAGTTAAAAACATCAGTACAAACTTGAAATTAGATCTTGGAGATGAATGCAAATGTAATATGCTATATATGCTTTTGAGCCCATTATTGATCTATCGTGGTATATCAGAAACTACTAACAGGTCATCAATGCTAAACAAGTCAAGAATCAACAATGACCCGTGATACTTCATATTTGCAATAGTAATATCATAAATTCAAGAATCAATATGCTTGAGAACAAATTCATGATGCGGTGCACTGGAAGTACAATTATCAAGAGTTTAAATAGCTTAAAATCTTAAATTCATACCTCTATCGAGCACCTAACATCCTCAATTGTAGGCCAGATAATCAGTGGTTTTCCGATACCCAGTGGTGACCCATCATCTGATTTACCAGCTGACAAAGAGTACGCAAATTCACTCATCCATTTCTCATCAAGCGACCCCAAGGAAGAAAACTGCATTCAAGAACAGTAAGTTCAAGTTCAAAGGTAATGAAGGATAAGAAATCATGAAAACTTGCATTATAATATTTTAACTACAGGCGTAAAAAAGAACAACTGCAGGAAGTTAAGTAAAACTGACTTATAACACTGCAGCAACAATATAATTGGTATGTAGGCACATGCTGTAGATTGATATAGATTCAACATCCCATGGACTCAAGTAATACAACACAAGAAAAATTTTCTTGTACCTTCCTTTATCCATCACTACGATATTTTGCACAGCTCCTACAGGTACTAGAGAGCCTTATGGCAAAACCACTACCTAGGAGAAGGCCTGGCTCATTCTAACTTACTATGTTTTAAGCTTTCCAATGTCAATATCCAATAATTAGCAAATATATATTTGCATCCTAATTGATAAGCACCTGATAAATCAGAGGGGACTTGCAAAACTGTTTTTCAAACATACATTCTTCAAGGACAGTTCTAAGCTTCATATGACCCCACTTTTTAATATTGGAACCCGCATGATAACCCGGAACTGAACCAATCAACCTGACCTGCAAATTGACATAAAATCAGTCAAGATTAAAATTATTTGTGATAAATAACCATTAAAGAGGATGAGCTACAAGTCTGCTTTTGTGCTTATGTTTACGAATATTTGCGCTTGGAAGTAAATCCCATGTGCACATGCTCATGCTCGTGCAGTAGTATCCTTTTGTGTGACCTTACTGGATAATGAAAGAAATAATAGAGTGACATTTCACGAACCGAATTAAAAATCATTCAATGAATCAATGTGATGAAATGCTCTATATCATTAAAAAGTCACTTAAAGTAACAGAATTTATTATTCATTCTGCACAACAGAAACCTTACAGATCAACAATCTATGTGCACGTAATAGCATTAATGGCATTATTCAGTAATAAGTGTCACATACTCACATGATCAAGTAATTTCCATTACCTCATGATTTATTGAAACATTTGAGGGTCATGCGAACCAACTGACATTTAGAATAGAAGTGCTAACATGATTGCATATGGGATTTACTTCCATTTTTAGGGGTATTCATTTTCATGCCAGGCTAGTACTTTGCAGAAACACAATATATTCAGATTCATCACAGCATTTACTAAGCTTAAATAGCTGGGAGGTCAAAAGATTATACAAACCATTGAGCTACTATAATCAAATTTTCTGAAGAATGCTGCATTGATGCCGACATCGCCAACCGCAGGAAGACTAATCCTGAACTCAGGCCACTGCATTATCATAAGTACACTTCAGTTTCCTACTTAGCATAGACAAGACGTGCTTAATAGAACTGCAATTGTAGAGGAAACAAACTAGTACACACAAAATGGTTAGCCAGAAAGTCAGAATGAGCAATGAGGAGGGTCATGACAAGGAAAAATATTTCAAGATAATAAGTTATGCTACAATCGCTCGGCAAACAAAATAGAGATCATGACAAGGGAAAATATTCTATGTAAAAGAGATGATATTTGTGATTTGTAGACACATCCTTAACTTATTTAAGGCATCTTTCACATGTGGTGCCAGCTTTCAGCAATAGATATGACGACAGTCATATACTCAAATATTATGTGCCATTACAAATTAGAGTATGTTGCTTGCAACAAATGGACATCTAACAAACAAAATCATGATGTTCATATTATTCAACAGTAACAACAGAATTTTAACTTTCTTGAAGTACTTGTTCAGTACTGACAACATTACAGTTCAGGAGCTGAATATTCAATGCCAATTTCTTGGTGCATAGTGTGGTCTGGATTGCAAAACACAACAGGTTTGAGTGTCAAAATTGTGATTCTTTGAATGACGCACTTAATTATCTCTCTTCTTTTCTTTGATAAGATCATGAAAACTGATGGCTCCTGACCAAATAATTCAATCCAACATTAGGAAAGTATCAAAATAATATCCAAACTCTTAAAAATTAACAAGTGAACTGAAAGTCTATATTACATATTTACATATTAATACCAGCAGCAAAAAAACTCTGACCTTAAGTGCACTGAGATAATCAACTAAGTCGTTCTCAAATGGACTTTTTTTACTGACATCCTTTGCATCTTTCCATGGGAAGTCTTGCATCCATAGGCCCTGAGTTTTGTTATTCCAATCAACATGTATCAAATTTGCTGTATGCACAACAACACGAATCCCTTGAGGATATACAAGCAACATGGCCTTGGAATGATGTGTTCCAAATGATATTGGGAGTGGAGGTTTATGGAGGATCCAATTTGAAGGCTTCAGCATCTGTTCACTCAAAGAAAGAATATAAAATGAGAAAAAGAAACAAACAAGATGAAATAGTGTTTAGATGATATTTCGACCTTCAAAAGCTCCAATGAAGCACCATCCTGTCCATGTATGACAAAAACATGTGGAATTTTCCTCAAACTTGGACAAGCTGAACAATTTAGCATATGATTACATTAAACGATTAATACTGCAAAAAATAAGAAAAAGGGTATATTGATATATCAGCATATAGTGTATTGAACACAATAATCTGAGCATGAGTTGTTAATCTCGTCAAGTAAAGTCATATGTTTAACTAAAGGATGTGCTGTTATGGGCAGGCCTTTGGGCCATGTTACTGTAGTGCCACCCTTACTTAGCCATCAAGTTAGGTTAGTTAGAATTATGGCCGACTCTACCTCTATATAAAGAGAGGCACGACAGTCATTTGGAATCAACCAATCAATCAATAAAGAAACAATTCTCCCAATTCCCCAATGTCTCCCAAGCTCTAGGCAAAGCATAAGGCCTAATTATCCTACCCCATTACATCTGGTATCAGATTGCCAAAGGATCCCTTCCCATGGCTTCTGTTGCCAATTTACAACCAAAATCATACTCTGATATGAGCCTTAGAGAATTGATCGATCTGCTTAAGGCATGACTAGAAGCAAAGGAGGAGGCTGTCAACCGTGCAGCAGTGCTGGCCCAACCAGTTATGGTTGTGCCCGCAGCAAAAGAGAAGACGGTCGAATGTGCAGCGGTGCTGGTCCAAACTGTTGTGGTGGTGCCAGAGGCAGTGGCTACCCCTTCGTCCTCGTTGTTCTTGGCTGCCCCATCTGTACCCATACGGAGGAAGAAGACAAAGAAGAAGGTTACTGCTGCACCATTGCGACAATCTCCAAGCCATCGACCAATGGCGTGCCTCTAGTTGTGTGGAGCACGGCAAAAATGCACACATAATCCTTGCACTCATCCTGCAGCCATCCAATGCAAAAGCAAGAGAAGCATCCATACTGCTCCCTGCTGGTCCCCAATGAAATCAGCAAATTCATCAACATCAAGCGGCATAGTGAGCTCACTTCTTTCACCTTGGACTATTGCTGCAAGCAGGTTGCTGATCTTTGTGCAGCAGCACCGAAGCCAAACTGTCCTATCGTCATGGGAATATCAAGGTTTGCAGCCATGGCCTCCACCACAGCTCGAGGGCGAGCTGTCTTCGAAGGAGGGAGGAGATGTTATGGGCAGGCCTTTGGGCCGTGTTACTGTAGCAGCCCGGTTTACTGTAGTGCCGCCCTTACTTAGTCGTCAAGTTAGGTTAGTTAGAATTAGGGTCGGCTCTACCTCTATATAAAGAGAGGCACGGCAGTCATTTGGAATCAACCAATCAATCAATAAAGAAACAATTCTCCCAATTCCCCATGTCTCCCAAGCTCTAGGCAAAGCATAAGGCCTAATTATCCTACCCCATTACATGTGCGTTGAAGAAACACTTTCACCCTACTTCCCTTTAACAAGGCTTTATCTTAGGAACTGAGCCTAGCTCAGTTGGTTAAGGGTGTGGGTGTACACCCTGACCACCCAGGTTCAAGTCCTCTTTGACATGAATTTGGGTGCCTATTTCTTCTTAATTAAATGCCACCTAGTTCCTCCTAGGTTGGTCGAGTTTTTAAGGCTTTATCTTTGATCTAAAAATCAGGTACCATGATGAACAGAAGCAGACATACTTTTAGCATATATAACTTACCAGTAAGTAACCAGTCGATGTCCACCATATAATTTGAGAGTACAGCAAGAAGCACTTCACCCTATGAATTTACATTCACAGTAAAAGAACTATTATACTTCAGTCATGTGTGGTAATCAGGATACAGCGTGAAAATGATAAAAAGTTACACAATAACAAGGTAAAAAGGTTCAGAAAAGTATCAAAGGTGTGCTCCTTTTGCTTCCGTTTGTATCAAAATGGTTATCTTGATCATATGCCTGAATTGATGAGGGCATGCCACGGATTGTGTCAAATGTTATCTGAATATAAAGTTAAGACATTGCATACTCAAAATAATTAGTTGATGAGGCATGTAATTTTCTTGAAAATGCAAGAGCTGCGCTTCACTATATTAAGAAGAATAACGGGATAAGAACCCGGTATAACACCACACACCCACACCCAAAACTCAATGCAACACAACTCAACACAACGCACAGACTTCAACAGATTACATTCCCGCCCGTGATATAATTGAGCGACCTCAAGTCACCTGGTGGAGGGGTTGTCAAGAAGGATAACCCTTGAGGCCAGGCCAATGCCGATAATCTTCTCTCATCTTCAAAACATGCCAGCACCTCAACTAGATAAGCATGCAATTTTCATGCTTATATTCATTCTGTTGGTTCTAATGGGTTTCATCTCTATCCTAATTCAACTTTCTTGGGACTAAAACACTTTGTTGTTGTTGTTGTTGTTGCAAGCATGTAATTTTCACCAAAAATTTTACGTCATATGAATGAGCAATACCTGTATCACATCCTGAATAGTAACTGAAGAAGCATTAGCCCATGACGGTAGACCCTGGACACGCATTAGTCTAAAAGTCAACGAGAGTACATCTTCCATGTGATCAACAGAGTGTGTTCTCCCATTACTTCTATCAGAAGAGCCAGCACCATCAAGTGGACTTGATGTTTGAATAGAAGTTGTGCCAGAAGCACTTGTGCTTTCTTCTGCAAAGCTCTCCTGGATATAGAGCATAAAGATAATGTGTGAGATGGTACTGCAATCAGAACAGTTCAACTAAGTATTGGTGATTTGACATAGGAAAAAACTACAAATGAAATATAATATTATACTTGGCACTTTCACTTAGACCAGTAAGCGATGGAAACAGAATAAACAATTTGTTAACTGTAAAGGGAGAGCGCACCCCCCCCCCCCCCCCAAAAAAAAAAAAAAAACTTGTGTCTGCAGTTCTTTATCATCACTATATGCAATCATGGTTCATTAAACTTCAACGAACAAGAAGAATATCTCCACAAAATGCCTTTTATAAAGATAATAGACTGGGCCCTTATCAGTTAAACAAACATCAAATAGATGGATGGAAACAAAAACAAAAAGTAACCTAACCTGTAGCGTTCTTGCCAAAGCCTCATCTTCCATAATCTGTCGATTCCTCTTCACAGCTGCGATATCATCCTCAATATGCCTCTTTCCCTTCTTTAAGTCAGTTGAATTCATTGGTATTGAACTTCTATGATCATCACCCACAGCCATGTACTTCACGAAATAATCACCGGGAATCAGTTCCAGGACATCATCATTTGCAATCTTGGCTCTCTCTTTAGCACAAACCTTCCTCCTCCGCCCCTCAGATCGGATAATAATAGGGTTTGGTCCTTCCTGAAAATCAATCAGCATAGAACTACAACTTACATCCCGAATCAGAGGCAATTGGAATAAAATCACACCTATCCAAAAACAATGTCTAACAGGTTGTTTCCACCATACTTACCACTACAACTTCAATGGTACCATCAGTGGATGCGTGAAGGCTCAAATGCTTGCGGCTGATCCTCTTGTCGACAACAACCAAATGATTCCTTCCCACGACATTGAACCCCTCAAAAATGGGAATGCTCGATACAGACCCATTGTCAGAGCCAGCAATTTCCTTGGCAAGGGGAACGAGAGTGCCGACCCTCACCTGCAAAACCAACACAGCACAAATCAGATATCACTTCAACAGAATGCAACATACCACCCACGAGCATTGGAGCCCCTCAATCCCCACAGTTTTTGGAATCCGCAACGCGTAGGCGAATTTCGATAAAGGGAGTCGCTCACTGCACTTGAGATATTACGATTGAGCCGTTCCCAATCACAAACCACACGACCAAAAAAAATTTCGAACTGTCATGAGAGCATGAGTGTGATAGAGAAGTGACTTACTCGAGATGCAGATGCCATGGGGGAGCCCTAAACCCTAAACCCCAGGACTCTGAATCACATGACCCACAAAGAGTGCCACAGAGTGCCTCGTGCGGCGAAGAGAGATGGAAGAAGGGCGAAAGACCAGGAGTCCAGGACTGCAGGAAGCACCCACGCGGCGGCGAGCTTCTTGCGATATAGGCTTCGTCAGAATAGGACATTTTAACTGCTGGGAGCCTGGGCCTGGGCTTCGCCAAATGCATTTTTAGGATTTTTAATCCATTTCCATTTTCTTTTCTGATTTTAGGCAATTTAAAATGACCAAGGTGCCCCTGATGACCAAATCGATTGACTCGTCTGTCGTTCTCGTCTCTCTCGCTCGTCCTCGTCTCTGGCTGAAGGCTGAAGCGCACGGCGGCGACGGAGACAACGCGTGGCCTGCTCGGGCAACTGGACCGCGGCCACGCGCGGGTGGCGCGCAGCTAGGTCAGGTGGGAGGCGCGCGGCCAGCCCGGGTGGGAGGCGCGGGGATGCGGCGAGATCCAGACGGGCGACGACGGGGATCGCAGTCAGCCGACGGGAATCACGGACGGAGAGATCCAGGTGAGCCAATTTGATTTGAAATTTAGATTTCTAATTTCCATTGGGGCAGTAGATTATTTGCAATTTAGCTTCTATACGACGAACAGAGACTCAGACACTCCTTAGACAGGCTAGACATAAAAAAATAATGATTTAGTATAGTTAAAATTTTATCCAGATTGCCGTAGTTAGGACTGTTTGATTCATGGGCACGTTGAAGGAAATTCCTGCTCTTTCTACAGGAAGAGAATTTGAGCACCCAGCGTATGTGTAAGAATTGGGGAAATTAACTCTAGTTTATGAAGCTGTAGTACTTTTATTTTCTTTCTATTTTAGGCTAAATTGCTTAATGCCCAGTGGCTTGCTTTATCCTAACTCCTAAGCATACTAGTCATCTAACCAGCTTACGAAATATAAGTCTTAACCAATAAAAAAGAGCCAATGCTAACTGAGAGCTCCTCTGCGTAGCTGAAAACAGATGACACAACAATATAGCCTGTAGACTATAGTTCCAACCACTTGTGGTTTGTGGGTGGCTAGATAGAGATGAAACCTAACAAAAGCCACACAAACTAGCCAAAACTGTTGACATGGATTATGGATGCTTCAACAACTGATCACAAATCTGTTTTTTTTTTTGAACACAACTGATCACAAATCTTTATCTTATGCATCACTTGGGTGATCGACTCTCGCATCCTTTCATGTAAACCTTTGTTGTTGCAAAAAGGGTATTAGTTTGTACAGTGTATCAGTAGAATATTTGTGAGTTTCTTTTCAATCGTTTTTAAGTTGTGAGTTAATCACAAACATGAAACAAGCTCCACACCAAAATAAAGCTATGCCATTTTCATTTATCTCTCTTCTAGTCAATTACCATATTTAAACCATTGTAGTAATACAGATGCAGAATCATACCTCTTGCACAATAGTCGACATGAACACTAACAGGTGATACTGGAAAAAAAAAAGGCAGCAAATTAAGGCCATCTGCACATCACATAATTACCATATCCTGGTCCTTTTATCTACTTGGTTTCCTTTCGTGATTTTTTTTTTCTTGAATACGTAGGAGAGTTGCGTATCTTTCTATTTAATAGAGAAGAAAGGAGTACAACACACTCTTCGCCTCCCACCGGAGGTTAGAAGAGCCCCAACACGATATGAATTACAAAACCACCGGCTTAAAGATAACACTCGACCCAAAGGAGCGATCCTAAGGATCACTCCCCACCTGACCTATAGGTAGTTCCTGGAGCTTCTTGGCGCCTGCCAAACACCGCCAGTGAGCTTCATCCTTAAATGAATGCAGTGAGGCTTGAACATCCGGTGAGATGCCATAAAAAACACATATGTTGCGAGTTTTCCACAGAATCCAGGCCCCTAAGATGATGGCACTATTAACCCCTTTTTTCTTGTTGCTCCCCGCTTTTCTTTCTACCTTGTGCCACCATTCAGGTCGTTTAGGTGCTGCACTCTGCATATCAAAGGAAGATAGCACCGAGAACCAGAACTGTCTTGCAAATACACAGGTTGTCAAGATATGTTGCACATCTTCTTCTTGATCACAGAGAACACAACAAGCCAGATGAGGGAGTCCTCTTCTTTGCAGTCTATCGGATGTCCAACAACGATTTCTAATTGCAAGCCATAGGAACAACTCGCATTTGCCTGGCGCCCATGACCTCCCTAATACTTTCCAAGGCTCCTTGAAAGTATGCTCTATATGCAGATTTGCTTGAATAAAAACCCGAGGCTTGTGAACCCAGAGGTGTTCTTCTTCTTCTTCCGTGTCAAGGTTGAACTCAAGAAGGCAGACCCAAAGTTGGTAGTATTCATAGAAAGTGTCAGGTGATAAAGCACCTCGGATATCTTGTTCCAATCTCTGATCATCGAAAGCTTCTGCAACTGTGGGCCTATTGGTTATTCTTGTGGCACTTGAGCGAAGACCATAGGTGCTAAATCTGCAATGTAACATGAGAGACCACTGAGATTTTGAACATGGCGCGCACATTTGAATGAGCAGGTAGGTCTAAACCTCTCCACGGTCAATCAGTTTGAGTTTTTGCAAACCATAACCAACACATTTGAAGAGCCCATCCCATGACCGCCAAGTTTGGAATTCCCAGACCTCCAAGATCAATAGGCTGCTGAATCTTGTCCCAAGCTACTAGGCAACATCCCCAATTCACTTGTTCTCTTCCCTTCCAGAGAAAAGCTCGCTGATTCTTGTTAATAGCTTTGATCACCCATTTAGGTACATTGACGGCAATTAGGAGATGTATCGGTATAGCAGATAGGACAAACTGAACCATGGCTTTCCTGCCCGCCATGTTCAAAAAGTGAGCTTTCTAAGATGGTAAATGATCGGCAATCTTCTCTATCCATGACATTAGATCGGCTCGACACAGTTTCTTGTTAGATAAAGGCAAGCCCAGATAGGTGCAAGGAAATTCAGCCACTGGGCAAGGTATCGTGCTCGCCACCACTGTGAGGGCTGTCTGCTCACATTGTATAGGATATGCTTGGCTTTTTTCCAAAAGCAAGGTCCACTCTTCCTTTCGTGATTGAATCATGTTGTGACTCATGGCGCAGCTAGCAAAGAAAAACAGTTCTTTTTAGCTGAACCTTGGTCTTCCAGACTTGTTGCATGTTGTTTGTTCTATAGGTAAATCATCCAGAATGGTTGCAGGTCAGGTTCTGGCATTTTATTGTTGCACAAACTCTTCAAATCAAATTCGATAGAGATATTGGTATGAGAATATGTAAACCTTACCATATCAAGCACAGCAGCCTTGATCATGAGTATAATCAGAGTGGTTTGTACAAAGTAGAAAGTTATTTCTAGGTTCCATTACCAGAAACAAAACACTGTTTAATTTGCATTTGTATGTGCATGTGATGTGACACTGCCAAGCTTACGGTTTTACATTGTCCTGATTCTGGAATATCAACTTATTCTCTATTTTTTTTTCAATCATTTGTAATTTTTCACCGATGTGCAGCAAAGTATAAGTGACAAAGAAATTTATTCATTTTTAGTTTCCTTTCTTGATTTGCAGTCATATTGAGAATCCATATTTTTAGTTCCCTTTTTAATGTTGCATTGAAGTTCTCATGCTCCGCCTTTCTTTTGTTTATTGAGCAGGTTTTTTGAAATCAGTATTTTTAGGGAGCAGTCTGCTGCATTGTCAAATTAGGTTCTTGTTCATATTATGGATCATCAACCTCAAAATGATGTCGACTTTCTTGAACCATCGGTACTCTTAGATGAGACACATTACCAGGAGGGTTACAAAACTGGTTATAATGATGGCTTAGTATCTGGAAAGGAAGAGGGAAGACAGGTTGGTCTAAAGATGGGGTTCCAGGTCGGTGAAGAACTGGGTTTCTACCAGGGCTGTCTCGATGTGTGGACATCAGCAATTCGCATTGATCAAGACGCGTTCTCAGCTAGGGTCAGAAAGAACATTGAGCAATTAGCTGCTTTGGTGAGCAGCTATCCATTGTCTGATCCAGAAAATGAGCAGGTTCAAGATATCATGGAGAAGATAAGGCTGAAATTCAGGGCCATCACAGCAAGCTTAGGAGTGAAACTGGAGTATGATGGCCGCCCAGCAGCATCAAAGCAGGATGTTGAGGATCTGTGAGCATGATGGAACCTTGGACATTAGGAAGTTTTGTTGGCATCTTGTGTTGCTTAGCCCTGTTCGTGCTATTTCCATTGCAATAGCGACAGTTGATGGCTTAGATTTCTTTTATCTCGTGGGAAATCTAAAACAGCTACTGCCCAATTTTGGGGGGTGCCCACCTTACTATCAGGTTGTGCATTATCTACCCTTGCTCTTACCACCACATCACTTGTACTCTATCTGGACCACATCAAAATTTAAAAGAAAATCTAACGTTCTTCTTATGCTTCATAAATGAGTCTTTTCTTCCTCATTTCGATCTGATCTCTTATTTTGACACGGGCTCGACAGTAATTCAAATGCTGAGATAGTACATTTGAATTTATACCACACAACACACATATACGCTCCCTTCAGGTTGAAGACAAGACACGGGTCATGAATCATGATGCCTTTTTCCTCATTTTCCTCCATTTGCAACAATAACAGGGGCCATGTGTTTTTGTGGCTAGTGATGCATTAGCATTGTTGGGTCTCAGAACAACAATGACATGATTCTCATACAATTTGCAATGTGGGCATTGTGGCCAACTCAAGATGTTATTAGTTTTCAATTAAGGAAGGAAGTGAAATCAAATATCTAAAATTCTGAATACCAGTGATTTTTAAAATATAATTAGAGAATATGATAAGTCATATATGCATTGTCCAGAAGAATACTTTGGTAATATCTTATCTTATTTGGTTTTACAACAGCTATTAGAAAAACGGAATAGTACTAAAGTATTTCCTCCATTCTAAAATTATTGTTGTTAGGACAACAACTCTAGCTCATTTTTGAACTAAAAGTTTTATGATAAAAATAGCGTACAGGGTGATATGCGGCCAGGGTTTGCAAAAATGCAACAGTTCCAGTTTTCGAACTCGGTAAAAATAAGCCGTTTAATCAGAAAAATCATTAATTAATAAGTTTGCTATAATACACAGGTTCGGTTTTTGTCAAAAAATTGGTCTTGCGGTGAAATTGGATCTTATCGGTTTTCTGGTTAACTAGATTAACCGACCTGTCTTCACTGATCTTCCAGTGAAACCGGACCGAACCGTTTTTTCGTTCAACCGGACTAGCCAACTGAAAAAAAAAAAGAGTAAATTGGCGCCATTTAGGATTTAGCATGGCCGCTTTGGCGCCTTTTGCAATTTCCATCTGCCGCCAAAACGCCCTTCCAGTCCCCATGAAAAGGGTCACGGCGCGCAGGTGAGCAGAAACAATCTAGGGAAAAAAAAAATGGAGCCACTGGATGGCGGCGGTTGCAAGAAGGCGAAGCTCCCGGCGGCGCCCGCCGTGGAGGCAGCCGGCGACGACGTTCTCGGCGACATCTTCCTCCTTCTCCCGGACACGGCGTCCCTCGCGCGCGCCGCTCTCACCTGCAAGCGCTGGCGGCGCGTGGCCTCCGATCCCGCCCTCCTCCACCGCTTCCACTCCCTCCACGGCCCCCCGCTCCTGGGCTTCGTCATGCTGGGCCCGCCTCCGCGTCCGCGGGAAATCGGCTACAGAGGCCCGGACCACAGGTTTCTCCCGGCCTCCTCCTCCCGCAACCCGCACATCGCCGCCGCCGCCGCGGCCACCGACGCCCACATCGAGGATTTCGCCGCCAGGAACCCGCGCTCCGGTGCCCTGATCAACAGGTGGGTGCTCCGCGGCAGCGACGGCGGCCGCTTCCTCCTCACCTACGGCGACCTCCACCGCCAGGAGCTCGCCGTCTACGACCCCATCGCGCGGACCGCCGAGCATTTCCGATGCCCCGGCGAAATCGAGTTCGACTTCTGGGACGTTTACCGCGTGCACTACGCCCTTGTGGCCGACGACACCGACGCCTCGTTCCGGGTGTTCGCCGCGCAGTTCAGCGGCTGCATGAAGGGCGCCGTCTTCTCCTCCCGGACGGGCGAGTGGACGGCGCTCCCGTCCTTGGCCGCACGTGCTGGCCCGTGGTGGTGCATGCGCAATGGCACGCGCGCCGGCCGGTTCGCGTACTGGAAGTCCGACACCAATCTGAAAAGGTACTGCTCCGTGGAAGTCGAGGAGATCGTGGTGCTCGACACAGCCACCATGGAATGGACGCTCATCGTGGCCCCTTTCCCTGCCAAGGAGTCCTACTGCGTTGCAGACATTGCGGAGCACGGCGGGCTGTGCATTGTGTCCAGCAAGGAGCAATGCTTACAGATCTGGGCCCGCGGCACTGATGGATGGGTGATCAAGAGGCAGATCTTCCTGCTGAAGGAGTTTGCAGTGTTGAAGAAGCTGCGGCGTGATGAGTGGATGAAGAGGGTGCGCGTGCTGGAAGTGAGGGACGGCCATGTGTATATGGAGTTTTGGTCCATAAGGATGCCCCATTCCTACTTTCTCGTGCTCAATTGGCAGACCATGAAGCTGAGAGTGTTGGCCAATGACGCCGATGAAAAACATAGAGGTCCTGTATTCCCTTTCTTCATGACATGGGCACCACCATTGCTTAGCCCTGCAGAAGCGTCATCTTCAAGGTGATTGGTTTGGTAAGAAATAGTAAAATTATATATCTTAATAAGTATAACTTTCATTTGTTCCCTTGTGGATGTGATGCACTGCACACACTTCTTTTTCAAACGCGCAAGCTGCTGGTCAATGCAACTGCTCTAGACTGGTTTTAAGATAACATTTGCAATCACTATTTAAGTATAATAGAACATTGATATGTGTTACCAATTATCTATTTTGTTAAAATGTATGTTTATGTCAGTGTATCACTAATGTTAGAGTTATAAGATAATAATCCATTATTTTGTCACAAGCAGAATTGGCTCTGCATGCTAACCAAACAATGCCTCCCATGTGAATAGGCATATGCATTCTTCATCGATTTTGCAATATTTATCCTAGCTCAATCTTGTGCCAGCCTGAATATGTGCTGGTCTTGTTTTGTCCTTGAAGCAACATCTTTAACGATATTTGACAGGATACAGCTTTAAGACATACTACATACATGTTTGCTGATCTGCATAGACAAGCATTGGTTTCATAATACAAAGCTGCACCCGTACATGTTGTCTTAGTTTCCTGGTGTTGTAATTGGAATCTGTTAACATTCTTCAACAATCATGTTATTATATGGAGTTGAAACCTGCACTTGTTTGTTTCTCATTTTGTTTCTTGAAAGGATATCCATATTGCATTTGCCATCAATGCACGTCTACCAATGCCCAATGAACAGCATATTCACACTTGAACACGAATCACTAATTATGACTCTGTAACTCCTAAATCATTCACTTTATAAATTGGATTTGACCTTAATTTGTGAGATAATATAGTTTATTCAGTGTACATGATAATGAATTCTTTTGTGTATTTTATAAAAAGTATAAACCCATGTATGTTTCTATTGCTATGAAGGACATTTTTCTTTGCCTAGTGTCCATATAAGTTGCAATTTTTCTATGATTTATTTTACAGAGTGAGGAATACATTTTTTTATGCACTCTGTAGAAAAAAGTTGCTTATGGCTAGGTATCTAACAAAGGAACCTGTTGCATTTCAGGTCAACTTGAGACTTGTTGCCTTCGACAAGAGAATTGCTGCAAATGGGTGATGATCTAAAGCATGGTCGTCAAGATATCTGTTTAATTTGCAAGTAGCTGGTAGGAGACCCTATATTTACCAAGTCGAACATGCAATCTGAAGTTTCCATCGAGGCATACCTCATATGCATCTTTAGTTTGTCTTTTGTGATTTATATTTCCCTGCACACTAAACTCAGTTGTTTTGCATACCTCTTTCTGGTTAAATGTAACCATATGTGCATTACCAGAAATCACTAAAAGAACTAGTTTATCCCCGCTAATCCGTCCTACTTACGTCGCTTGTGAAGAGTTTAACTATGGTACTTCCAGCTGCCGTATGCGTACAAAAACGGCGACTCCTCAGTACGGCCGTATAATACTTCAATTCACAATTCACGGCGACGGCAGCGGACACGCCCGTTCGTACACGCAGCAGTCTATTCCACGCCGCCACACGGCGGCGAGACGGAACAACGGATCAAACCGGCCTAGTCCAAGTCCGTTGGCGTCCCATGTTTTGATGTTTTCTTCTTCCCGACCAAACCCACGCCGCGCCACAGATAAGCAGCCAGCGCGGCACGCGAAATCGCTGCGGAAACGACGCGAAATCCTCGTCGCCACTCGCCACCGCCTCCAAGCGTCGCGCCACCGCCACAAAGGCCTCATCATCTCGACGCGCCCCCCTGCTCGTACTGCTCGCGTCCCCGCTCCGCTGCGCTCTCAGCTTGCTCTCGGCTCGGCTATGATTGGAGGCGCCACCAACCCGTTCGCGGCGCCGCCGCTCCTCCCGCCGTCGCCCGGCCGCCGCGTCGCGGCGGGCCCCGGTCCGCTCGCATGTGTCGCCGACCCGGCCGCTCTCTCCCCGGCCGCCGAGAGCCCGCCGCCGGCCCATGAGGACGCCACCGGCCCGGCCCAGGCGGCGGAACAGACTTCCCCGCGCTCCCCCACCTCCCCCTCCTCCCCCACACCCACGCTGCGCGCGAGCTCGCAGCTCACCCGGTTCTCCCGCGCGCGGGCGCTGCGGTCGGGGCGGCGGCTGACTCGCGCGGCGCTCTCTTCGGCGCCGGTGACCACGCCGCCGCCGCCGCCGGCACCGATGCCGTCGTTACCCGACGGATTGCCGATGGCGGGGAACGACGAGGATGACGATGTCTGCATCGCCGAGACGGACGCGGCGACGGGGAAGTCCATCTACCTGGTTTCGGACGGGACCGGGGAGACGGCGGAGCACTCGGTGAAGGCCGCGCTCGGCCAGTTCGAGCACTGCCTCGTCGACCAGCGCTGCACCGTCAACACGCACCTCTTCTCCGGGGTAAGCATCTCGAGCCGCCCTCTGTCGCTTTGGAAGGTTGCTGTGGAAATTCGCCTTGTGCTAACTGCTGACATGGGGACTAGTTAGTTGTCATGGCAAATGCTCTGTTTTGTCCTCTAACCAAAGGATTGAGCAAGTGAAAAGTATAGATGTTGTTAAATTTTAAAGACGGACTTCGACATCCCAGGAATACCGTTGTGAACACTGCAATTCTGCTCTGTATTTATTTGTGCGCTCGTATAATTTGTCTTGAGGTCAATTAATTAGTTCAACTAATGCCAATCGCTGTGCTATGCGCCAATTGATAAATTGGGATCCGGTCGCTGTAATATAGTATAAACTTTGTGCTTTGGAGAATTTGGATTCATGTAATTTTAAACAGGCAACAACTTGTTCTAACATTGTCTGTCACATATGTAAAGGTTGGATGATAAAATCTGGGAATATCCTCCTTGTTCTAACATTGTCTGTCACACATTTGCTTAGGCAAACATGCAAATTCATAGCTGCATGGCTGGTTCATGCATCTGTATTTTCTGTTGGTGCAAATTTGGTCTCCATCTTGTACACACATTTATCAGATGGAGAAGATAAACATTTACCAGGTGCTAGTTGGTATTCAGGAACAGACAAATTATTGTCGATACTTGATTGCTATGGTTTGTTCTTTTTGTCTGATTGCTTTGGTAATTTCGTTTTAGAAAAGCAGACATTTATATCTATTTGTCAACTCTTACATAAGAAAACTTTAAGAGTGTCACTGCATCCAAGTAATTAGTCAGCATCCTTTCATAATTAAAACAGTTCCTGCAAAATGTTTCTTAGGTTGATGACACGGATAGGCTTGTTGAGATAATAAAGCAAGCTGCAAAAGAAGGGGCAGTGGTTCTGTATACCCTTGTTGATCCTTCAATGGCTGAGGCAATGAAGAAGGCGTGCAATATCTGGGGTGTTCCATCTACTGATGTTCTTCGACCTACTGTTGATGCGATTGCTTCTCATATTGGTGTTGCTCCATCTGGGATTCCACGGAGTTCTCCTAGCCGAAAGGCTCAGCTCAGTGAGGATTACTTCCGACGAATTGAAGCTATTGATTTCACCATCAAACAAGATGATGGAGCTCAGCCAGAAAACCTGAATCGTGCTCACATTGTGCTGGTTGGTGTTTCACGCACCGGGAAGACACCGCTGTCCATTTATCTAGCTCAAAAGGGATACAAGGTAGCAAATGTCCCCATTGTCATGGGTGTGAATCTTCCGAAGTCCCTTTTCGAAATCAATCAGGACAAGATTTTTGCATTGACAATAAACCCGGTAGTTCTTCAAGCAATCAGAAAGACAAGGGCCAAAACTTTAGGTTTTGATGGTTACCAGAGCAATTATGCTGAAATGGACCATGTGAGACATGAATTGGTGCATGCAAATAAAATTTTTGCTCAAAATCCAGGGTGGCCAGTTATTGGTAAGCTTGATTAAATTGTCTACATGAAAATCTTTGTTTGTTGTTTCTTCTTCTAAAAGGTTATTTCATATTGTCTTCATGCAGAGGTCACTGGCAAAGCTATAGAGGAAACAGCTGCCATTGTTGTGAGGATTCACCATGACAGAAAACAAAAGTGCTCCATGCCGCGTATATCAAAACGGTACTAGCATCATGTTCTATCTTATCTACAACTTGTAAAGCATGTATATTTTGACAAGATCCATGTCAAGTACCTTGCTCTTTATTTATGTTGTTTTCCCTTACTCGAACCACCTCGTGGCTTCTGTATCAGACTCATAATAAGTTCCAATATTGAGCAGCAGCAGTAAGTATATCTGAACAAAAAAATTAGCAATTCGCAGGTACCAATTGTTAAACGTGACTAGAGTACCAAGTACTATTCCTTTTCCCTGACCAAGCATTTTCTGAGAGTATGCAAGAATAATCACCATGTTTTCTAGTATTAATCACTAGGATCATTTGTGGAAGGACATTTTCACGTTTTGGTTAGATAGGTGAACCCTTTCAAAACGAGTTGAAGATGTGTTTCAATCTCAAATTTTTTTTTGTTCCTGTTAAGTTTTAACTCGATCGATCGTGTCATTTGACGTCTACACCTTCACAATAAGCCGCGGAATGATATTCCTACTATTTTGTATTACTGTTTGAACTACAATCTTGTGGATATGGTTGAAACACCAGGATGAATTTGTGGTTGGATGTACATCAACCATTAATAGTTTTTCTAGTGGACAAGGACCACCCTGAACAGATGTCTAAGTCACTAAAATTCGGTTCAAGCAATTCTGGAATCTGATATGGAAATGACAACAGCAGCTCAAGACATGGCACAAGTAACTTAAGATAGCTTGTTTTGATGCTTAATATCTGTTTCCTATTGGTACAGCTTTAAGGAAAGAAATTATTCGTGGTTTTAGTGAAAAACAAGTTTTACTACATCTTCCTGCACCAGAAGAGTAATTGCACGCTGATCTTGTGTTTTCTGCATATCCTGAGAAAAAGGGCTTGATGACAAGGAGCTATCGATCAACTAAATAGTAGCATTAGGAAAAATGCTGGATTTGTTCTTTCTTTTTTCCTTTTAAAACTAACAGTCTGCTGTTTTCATTGGTGTGTGATGTTGATTTTTTTTTGAAACAGTATTTGTTGTAATTTATCAGGTTAGGTGTATATCCTGAATATTTCAGCATTAACTAACCTTTATATCTCAAGAAATCCGTTTCTGTTCTTGCAGGGTGGCTCCAGTTCTAGTCTATGATTATATGTCACATGTCAGAGATGGTTAACACGCATGTTGAGTATCAAATGATGTTTGGTCTATGGCTGCATTGAAGCAACTTTAAAAAGCGTAAAACCTCTATCCGGCATTTTCACGGCGCCCAGATTAGGTTGCCTGCATTGTTCATAGAGGTCTCCCAGATCACCACCTCGTGATTTCCGTAATTCTTTATTCGTTCATTTTAGTTTAGGTTTATTGAAGATAGTACAAGCCTTCAATAATCGGCATTAGAGCAAAGATCTTCGAACTACATGAGTACATGAACTACTATTTTGTATGCTTATGTTTGTAAAATCAGCAGGAATAAGAAGTACAGTATTATCTGTCCCTCTAATTGGCGTGTATATTTTGGAGCAATCATAGAAGAGAAAATGGAAAAGAAAAGCGACTAGAGAAACACAAGTAGAACGAACCCTTGTCACAAACTTGTCCATCAAACCCCATCGAGCCTTATCTCCTCGTCGCCGTTCACTCCAGACTCCAATTTCAGACCTCCCAGCGCCACTCCTTTAATGTCTGGATTTCAGTCCTCGCAATCTTTGTAAGTCAGCACAAAATAAAATATCTCTTCCCTTTTGATGGCCAGCGTTTCACTTTCACCGGACGTGAAAAAATATCTCTTCCCTTTTACCACGCTGGACCTGCGTAACCAGAGCAAGGGCGTCTGGTGCCACCGTGATTTCAATTATCGACCGCAGCCACAACAGTATCTATAAACTAGTAGACACACTACTGCTGAACAACAATCGTTTTAGCAACCTGACAGAAAACGTTCAAGAAAAAAAAAACTCGACCTGTCGGGAGAAGAACCCCCCTCCTCTGACGGCATTTTATTAAGAAGAAGAGCCCCTCACGCAGACCGAGAAAACCTCCGAACTCTCTCCCAATCATACATAGGGACTCAGCTGGCCGTGTGAGCTGTCATGTGAGTCTTTACCTATACCTTGGCTGGAGAGAACGACTCAGCTGGCCGTATGAGCTGTGACGCGAGTCTTTACCTATGTCTTGGTTAGGGAGAGCGAGAGAAATTTTTTTACACCACACGCGCTACAGTGCGGTCACTATGCGCTATAGTACTGCACGCTGCTACAGTGAAAGGCGGGATCGGGGATCGAACCCCCGACCTCGGGCAACCAACGCAGGCGCCTAACCTCCGCACAGAAAAGGTCCAAGAAAATCCCATGGTTTCTGAGCAATCTGACACAACCTTACTGTTAGGGAGATGCACAATGGTTCCAACGAATTTTCTCTATGCCATTGAAAATTTATCTAATTCCATCTATGACATAAGAAAAAGTCAAGTTTTCTTTGTATCATCATAAAAAATTTTAATGGCTTATATGCCACTATCGTTAGTTTTTCTATCTAACAATGTTAAATAATATTTGAAAAGACAAAAATACCCTACAACAAAAAAAAGTTACTTACATTTATTTTTGTCATAAGTATTTTTTTCAAATAAAATTTAACAAGTAATCTTGTAAAAATAATAGTTTCTAATTTTATTTTGAAATATTATTTTTATGATACTACTTGTATACGCATGTAGCAGCATCATAGGAATGTAAATAAGACCTTCATGTATGCTTTATAGGGATAATTTTATCTTTTCTTCTGTTACTTGACGTAAGATGGAGAAACTAATGATAGTGACGTGTAAGACATCAAAATTTTCAAAAAAAGACATAGAAGGAATTTCGACGTTTTATATGTCATAGAGAAAACTGAATAATTTTTTAGTGGGCTGAAGCTGTTCTGCTCACAACACATAATTCAGGCCTGCTCTGCCAGTGGGCTAAATCCCAACCTGCACCGAACCCGACCCACACGAAATCGCTTCCCGTTCCCCCAGAGCCCAGACCATCCCAAGTCCCAACCCACGAAATCAAATGTTAGACGCCACCCAAAGCAAGCCGCCACGCCACCAATGGTTCCAACTTCCACCAACCCGCACGAACACGGAACACGAGTACACGCAACACGACACGACCAACCGCCCCCCGCCTGCGAGAAGCACGCACGTCACCTCTCACCGATCTCACAGAGTCCCAGAGGCAGAGACTCGTGCTCCCGCCGCAAAGGTTTCGTCGTCTTGCCGCGCCCCTGAGGCCCTGACCCGCCTCGTTCCCCCGTTGCGCGCTCGGCTGGCTCGGCCCATCTCGATGATCGGAGGCGGCGCCACCGCCAAGCCGCTCGCGGAAGAGACGGCGCCGCGGCCGCACCCTTCTTCCTCCCCCGCGCCGCGCGCGAGCGCGCAGCTCAGCCGGTGGTCCCGCGCGCGCGCGCTGCGGCCGGGGAGGCGGACCGGCCGCGCGGCCCTCTCGGCGCCGGCGACAAAGCCGCCGTTGGCCGAGGAGAAGAGCTTCTCTGCGGCGGCCTCGACGGAGTTCGACGACGACGACGACGTGTCTCCGCCGGCTTCGAGGGATGCGGCGGCGCAGGGGAAGGCTATCTACATGGTGTCCGACGGGACCGGGTGGACAGCGGAGCACTCGGTGAACGCCGCGCTCGGGCAGTTCGAGCACTGCCTCGGCGACCGCCGGTGCGCGGTCAGCACCCACCTCTTCTCCGGGGTAAGCATCTCATCTCTCGCCGCCCTCTGTCGCTGTCGTTCTATCTGGTCATCGCGGAAGTTCATGTTGCTCTGTCTGCTTACGTACTCAGTAGTTTCGATGGAAATTGCTCTGTTTTGTCCTCTTAACCAAACGGATTAGAGACAGACTTCCACATCCTGCCAACACAGTGGTAACCCTGTCATTCTGCTCTGTAGTTAATTAATGGAAGTAATGCAAATGGCTTTGCTAGGCCGCAATTGTTGAATCGGGTAGATGCAAGATGCATGCATGTACACAGTGAACCTTATGGGATGCCGAATCTGGATTCGGATAAGATTGAATTGTGGGGGAACGACCTGTTCTAACATTGCGCAGTCACATATCTACAGGTTAGATGGCAAAATCTGGAGATATCCTCTGTATTCTAACAAAATACTACTACTACTGTTTTGTAATAAAAGAGAACTATTCTGGTCATTGGTTGGCCTAGGGAACTGGGGTACCAAAAGTTCCAGCTCGTCCAGCACAAATGAATAGGAATATTAAGTTATACTCCTTCAGTTAGTTGCTCGAGATTTGTTTTGTTTAGGCCAGTCTCAATACACACTTTCATAAGTATTAAATATCATGCCACATATGTAATTTTTACTGACATGGCAAGTTAATTATGAAGAGAGAGATGAGAGACTTTCATCTCATGTGAGAGCCCTTTCATTCTAATGAAAGGATGATGGCTCACTTACCTAAAACTCTGTATTAGAAAGAGTGCAATAAAATTGTGCATTGAGACTGGCCTTAGATCAGCTTTCATTTGTTAGGGCTTTGTATTACGCGGATGCTCATGTGAATGCTTGTACTGCCGTTGCTACTTGCTGAAGCTGCAGATGCCAGCCATTTCGGTGTGGAAACTAACGGTATCCGCATTGAGAATTAGAGATTAGCTTGAACAATTTTTTTTCATTGCCGAAAAAACCTCCCTCCCTCTCTGATATGCCGATGAGGCCTAAGGCCATGTTCTCCCAGTTCTTATGACCACCCCAATGAACCCACAAGCATACTGCCTGTGACAATTCTTCTGCTATACAACTTTGGTTTGTTTGTCTTCTAGACTAAAGGATTTCATGCAAATGTGTCTTAGGTTGATGACATGGATAGGCTTATTGAGATCATAAAGCAAGCTGCAAAAGAAGGGGCACTGGTTCTGTATACCCTTGCTGATCCTTCAACGGCTGAAGCAATTAAGAAGGCCTGCGATTTCTGGGGTGTTCCATCTACTGATGTTCTTCGACCTACTGTTGAAGCCATTGCTTCTCATATTGGTGTTGCTCCGTCTGGGATTCCACGGAGTTCTCCTAGTCGACAGAGTCAGCTTACTGAAGATTACTTCCGACGAATTGATGCTATTGAATTTACCATCAAGCAAGACGATGGAGCTCAGCCACAGAACCTTAACCGTGCACACATTGCACTTGTCGGTGTTTCACGCACCGGGAAGACACCATTGTCAATTTATCTAGCTCAAAAGGGATACAAGGTAGCGAATGTCCCAATAGTCATGGGTGTGGATCTACCAAAGGCCCTTTTTGAGATTGATCAGGACAAGATTTTTGGATTGACAATAAACCCGGCAGTTCTTCAAGCAATCAGAAAGACAAGGGCCAAAACTTTAGGTTTTGATGAGCACCAGAGCAATTATGCTGAAATGGAGCATGTGAGACATGAATTGGACCATGCAAATAAGATATTTTCTCAAAATCCAGTGTGGCCAGTTATTGGTAAGCTTGGTTAAACTGTCTGCATGAAACCTTTTTGTTTGTTGTTTCTTCGTTTAAATGGTTAGTTCATATTGTTTTCATGCAGAAATCACTGGTAAAGCTATAGAAGAAACAGCTGCTGTTGTTATGAGGATTTATCATGACAGAAAACAAAAGTTCTCCATGCCACGCATATCAAAACGGTACTAGCATCATGTTCTATCTTTTTTATTAGATTCGTGTCAAGTACCTTGCTCTTTGTTTATGTTTTTTTCTTACTTATAAACTACCTCTATGTGGCTTCTGTATCTGAATGATAAGTCCCAGTGAGAATAGAAGCAATAAATGTATCTGAATTATAAACTCCGTCATTACAAAAAAAAAAAGCAATCAGGATACTTTAAATGTGACCAGAGTACTATTCCTTCTCTTTGACTAAGCATTTCTGAGAGTATGCAAGAATAGTCACCATTTTTATCTAGTATTGACTACAAGGATGCTTATTGGAAGGACATTTCGCTTATAGATTAGATAGGAACCTTTCAAAAGGAGTTGAAGATATGTTTCAGTCTCAAGCCTTTCATTTCTGGTAAGTTTTTAACTTGGTGGATCTTGTAATTTCACATCTGCATCTTTAAATGACTGTATGCCGCCGCCGAACGATATTGTTACAATTTATGATTATTGTTTGAACTACCATTGTGTGGATATGGTTGAAACACCATGACGAATTTCTAGTAGGATGTGGTGCTTCAACCATATTTTAGGATTCCAGTGGACGCGGACCACCCTGAGAAGATGTCCAGTCACTGAGATTGAACCAATTGTGGAATCTGTTATGGAAATGGTAGCAGCAGCCGTTTAATACGTGGCATAAGTATCTTAAGATAACTCTTTTTCCGATGCTTAACATTCTTTTCCATTTGGTATAGCTTTAGGTAAACAAATGTTCGCAAATTTAGTGCATCTTCCTGCACCAGAAGGGAATTGTAGGCTGATAATTTGAACTACTCCCTCCATTCTTTTTTTGATGATGTTAGGACAAAGATTTTAATTCAAAAATGAACTAATCTTTTTATCCTAACATCAAGAAAAAAATATCATAGGGAGTATATTGCACTCTGTGAAATGCCGCGATACGTTTTCCCCTTTTCAAACCAATGGTCTTCTGTTTTCATTAGGTTGCAAGTCAGAAAGTCTGATCTTACATCTTTGAAAACACTGTTTGGTATAGTTTCCTAGGTAGGTGTCTACCCTGAATATTTTGAGCATTAAACTTTATAACTCAAGAAACCCGTTTCTGTTCTTGCAGGGTGGCTCCGGTCATAGTGTACGATTATATGTCAAAAGGTCGTTAACGTGCATGTTGAGTATCAAAAGATGTTTACTAGGGACGAATAAAGTATATTGCTGCATTGAAACTACACTGAAAGCGTAAAACCTATATTGCGCTACTTCTAGTGGGAGTTTTATTTCGTTGTTTTGAAGACTACCACATCATATAAAGCACAATGAAATGCTCCTCTAATGCATAGTTTTTTGTTTTTCCTAATATGAACATAGCATTTAATTGTTGTATATTGATTAATGAAATTTACATGTGAAATGAAATGCTTACTCTTAATTAATGCTCATTTCATGGAGTTTCATATTATTGGAAATAATGTACAAGTCTTAGAAAAAGTGTATACTTTCATTTAGATGAAATTGGTTTTTTTTTCTCACGCTTCACCATTAACTTGCTCTATTTGACATGCCATACTCCACCTCATGATCTGTTTTCATTCTTCCGTAAACGGTGGTATTCGAACACTGTATTACTGTTTGTAAAATCAGCAAGAAATGCGAAGTACATCATTTGTGATTTGCCCCTCTAGATGACGTATATTTCTTTCGAGTAATCGGAGAAGAGAAAAGCAAAAAAGAAAAGCAGCAGGAGAAACTTGTCCATCAAACTCCAACGAGCCTGATCTCCTCGCCGCCGTGCACTCTATACCCCAAAGTGATCTTCTGACCTTGGCACCCCTCTTTTTATGTTTGGATTACAGTATCCTTCGCAAGTCAGCACGAAAAAGAAAAGAAAACTCTGTTCGCTGTTGGCCGACGTTTCACCGGGCGTCGCTGGCGGCGGCGGCGCCACCGTCGCTGGAGTCCGTCCGGCTCATGGACAGGGTGAAGTAGAGCAGGATCAACGTTCCCACGCTGGACCTGCAGAATAATCAGAGCACGGGCATCAGCTACATAGTGTTTCCGTAATCTGATAGGAACCGTGCCAGGAAATCCCATGGTTGTACACAGAATAGGAGATCACGTGAGCTGAGATAATTCGTCAAGGTCCGACGCTAGTAAAAATGCATTCGGCTCGGCACAGTGGCTGGTCGTGGATCGCGGTCTTCCTCTCGCCCATCGCCGTGCAGGAGGCGAAAACGGTTGCTAAATCCAGCTCTGCAACGGACGTAGACTCCCCAACGAGAAACCACGTCATGTCTCGCTCTGCACCTTTGCACGCGCCACCATCATCGTACCCAAGGCCTCTGCTCTGACGACCGCCGGTCACTGCTCTTGAATGTCCCTGACACTGCTGTCCCGTACCAAAATGGATGGTTCGCAATTAGTGGTTCCGGTTCTGTACTCGCCACTGACAGACTACCCGATGGAGCAAGGGAATTAACCAGCGTTTACTCCGGCTACCTCGTACAGACACTCACTGAACAGGGTTAGTTGCTCTGCCTGACGATTCGGGCACTTGGATTGTGAGTGGTCATTAATCACTGCGACTTTTAGCAGCCACTAAAAAGCAGAATCGAATTTACTAGCGTGCTGCTACTTGCTATGTTGAACTGACAGGCACTAGGAAACGAATGGAAGGGAGGAAAAGCTTACAAAGTGGCGAAGAGGAAGACGACCCGCCGGGGATCGAGCCACGGCGCCGGGCGCCGGCCGAGCCGCCGGGACTTGCCGCTGGGCGTGCCGGCCACCGGCGTGTGCACGACGAGCCGAGCGCCGCTCGCGTCGCCGAGGTCGCCGGCCGCCACGTGCACGAACAGCTGGGGCCTCTCGCCACCACCACCACCTGCACGACACGATGAACGGGATGAAACAAACGAGAAGCCGGTCAGCACCGATCCAAGGCTGCAGCTTTCGACCGTGAGGTTACTATAAGCCGTAACTGTCACTCTTAATCACAATTACTTTGTCTACTGGCTTAATCAACAAGACAAAGCGATCTATCACTTTCGAATTATTAGTACCCGAGAAAAAGGGAAAGCTACAAATCTAAGCAGGAACAGGATAGACATAAAGCTGCGATTTTTATTCTTCTTGAAGCGAAATCGAAACGCGAGTCGTGTGCGCCCGCTAAAAGAGGGCCGGTCGTTTGGACTGACGTACCGGCGTTGCCATTGCCATTGCCGTCGCTGTCGGCCGGCTTCCTTTCGCCCTTCCTCGACAGCGACCTCATCACCTTCTGTCACGTCCACGGCCACAGCACGCGCAAGAGAGAGAGCGAGAGCATCAGCTTTGGAAGCAACGAACCACAAAGGATATAGGAAAATTGGCGCGTACGGCGACCGGGTCGTCGCGCGCTTCGTTCAATCGTTCTAGGACACTTACGGGTGTCCGCGGGGGCCGTGGAGAGGCTACCACCGCCGCCTCCGGTGGCCCGACCTCGCCGGCGAGAGAGGACAAGGCGCCGACGTCGAGGGCGATGAACCCGCCGGCCGATGACGACGAGTTGGTGGCGCCGCCGACGAAGTTCGATTGCCCTGCATCACCTGTTGCGAGAACCTGCACGCATGTCAATTGTCACAGAGAAATCAGAAGCTGCTGCTAGTATTTCCATTTCCTTCTGCAAGAACAGAGCTCTTGCATAACAAACGGTCGATCTCATGCTCTTACTACCAAAAAACGAAAAAAAAAAAGTAATCTTTCTTGATGGTCTCTAAAGAACAACCAAAATTCACTTGCTTCCAGTAGTTTCACAATTCAAATCACCCGGAAAGAAGAACTTGATTGGCGCGGGTAGAACCAATCGGATCGCACAAGACTTATGCAGGTGAAGATACAGGTGACGAGGAGTAATATACTCACGGGATGGATGGAGCTCGCGTCCCCCATGCGTGCCTTTGAACCTCTGCTTCCAATTCCTTCTCTTTTGTTGTGTTGCGCAGTCTATGCTTGTTCTCGTTGGCAACTGGAGGAATGATGGGTGGTACCAAGACTAGGAACCGGAGGAAAGGGCTGACACTTTGCTCTTTTTCAGGACGAAAGATTCTCCCTCCCTCCCTCTCTCCTCTCCTCTGTCCAGCGAGCATGTGGGGAAGAAGATGATGCCGAGTACGGTTTTTTATATACAGGTAGAGTTTTACCTCGGCATCCAATTATTTTGGTCAAATTACAGATGTTTTTATCCTTGCCTCGCGCACAGCCTTTACACATGACAAGTGAAAGCTAAATGTTGGTTTATCATTAAAAAAACTATTACTTGTACAACTATGTAGCATTTAATTTGTGAAATTTTTTTCCCACCACTTGTCTTGTAGCAGTACGTTTTTGGAAGCGTTGACTTGCAGATTCATTTGGATATTTTGTATTCCTACTAAAGTATGTATGCCAATATGCTAATCTTTGACCAAACGATGTCACATTGATTGGGTAAATGATGATCACATGCGAATGGCAAACACGTGTAAGTCTGATATTCCTCGAGAAAAGAAATACAAATTCAAGTGATATACTACCACATACACAATTATCGCTTTCTAAAAGAGCTAGTTTAATTATTTTGTTTCCACTTGAGATTTTAAGATTTCATTGTATTTGTAAAATTCTATGAAAAATTAGATTGTAAAAAGTTTGTGGCCCAAAAGATGAAGTGCATTTAATAGAATGTGAATTAGAATTTGGTGAAGGCTGAGTGAGAGTGGACTTTGAGATTACTGATTTTGAAGAGTGCGGATTGTGAATTCTGAACCAAAATCACTCTTATTTTTTTTAGCTTCAGATTGTAAAAGTATAATTTAAGAACACAGCGAAAACAAACAGTGATTAAGCTTATTGTGTCAAAATCTCGGCAAGCCTCTTGTACATGATACAATACTTACCTTCA
Organism: Eleusine indica; assembly: GCA_030378355.1. Lineage (NCBI taxonomy): Eukaryota > Viridiplantae > Streptophyta > Magnoliopsida > Poales > Poaceae > Eleusine > Eleusine indica. The sequence continues at coordinate 38,520,079 of CM059500.1, forward strand.
AATCAACAAATTCCAATGTTCCTCGAGGAGCGATGCATAAAAAGAATCAAGGAAAAGAACTAATAGTTCTTTATTCATTCGAGGTCGTTTTAGGAGAGAAGTTTTGACAGGTAGATATCCTCAAGCATTCGATCTATGGCCGCAACACTTTTCCCTACTGCCACCTTCACTTTAGCAAGCCAGCAAGCGTGCGAGTATTTTCCCCAACTCCACCAATTGTTTTCCCTTTTCCGCTCACTTTCTCCCAAATCAAAAGACAATGAGTATCCCATTGTTTTAAAAATTATGCAAGTATCAGTCCATGAATCCTGACATGGAAAGCAATATTACAAATGCATACACTACAGTAAAAAGGGTCTTTACGACATCCCGCCGCTACACTACCGCGGCTAAAAATGAAAGCCAACGGCAGCGGATGTTCTATGGACAAAATCGACCGCAGATACAAAGAGATTAGTAGCAGCGGGTGATAACTTCGCCCGCCGCTATCCATGAACCCAAAAATAACAAAAAAAAATCCATCGGACCAAAGAGCCCATGCCCAGATTCGTGTCTCGGGTCCACCCGGATCCAGAGATGCCCATCTCGCGCACTGGGATCCGTCGCAGGGAGAGGAGACGAGGGAGGACAGATCCGACCGCCTTGGTCGCAGCTGCACTACGAGGGAGAGGGGGACGGCCAGATCCGTCCGCCCCGGCCGTCGTAGCACCATGAGGAAGAGGGGGCGGCCAGATCCGATCGCTCCAACCGTCATAGCACCACGAGGAAGATAGGGGCAGCCAGATCCGGTCGCCCACGCTGCCTGTCACCGGGGGGCCCACGCATGGTCAGGGAGGGCCTGCCGCATGGGGGGAGGGGGCTGCCGCCGGGAGGCCACACGTGCCTCCTACTGCCGGGGGTGCGCCGACCACCGGGGGAGGAGGGGAGGGTGTCCCGGCATCGAGGGACGAGGGGAGGGTGCCGCCAAGCTCGTGCACTGCCACCTGTCGAGGATCCGCCCGTGCGCCTCCTGGGGAGGGAGGAGGGAAGGGCACCGCCACCCGTCGGGGATCCGCGCGTGCACCGCTGGGGATCCGCCAGAGCCCGTGCGAGGCCGGGGGATCCGCCCATGCACCGCCACCCTCCGGTGGAGGGGAGGTCACCGCCGGGGAGGAGTGGGTGTGGGGCTAGGGTTGCAGGGAGAGAGAGAGAGAGAGAGAGAGGCGGGAGGAGGGGGTGCCGGTGGAGTGAATGAGAGAGAGAGGTGAGGAGTTGAGGTTGAGCTTAGTATTTATTTCATACAGTTAGGGTTTGGAGCAAAATAGGCTAGAAAAATAAAATGGGTGTTATTTGGGCCAGATAGCACAGTAGCGGTGGTTGACTATGTTGACCGCCGCTAAAAAGTGATTTTTTAGTGATGGTTGACTTTGTTGACCGCCGCTAAAAATAAAATTCATATGTAACGACGGTTGATTTTATTGACCGCTGCTAAAAAGTGATTTTTTTAGCGACGAATGACTTTATTAACCGTCACTAAAAATAAAATTCATTTGTAGCGGCGGTTGATAATAAAAACGCTGCTACGTGATTTTTTCCAACGCCGCTATAGTACCGTTTTTGTGGTAGTGATAGCCGGGAGTTGCGTAAATGTAAATGGAGCCAAATGGGTGATACAACTGTTTGTAACTTTATATGAATATGATTGATTATTTATTTTTTTTTTGTTCTTGTTGTCTTCATATTAGCAACTTATTTTTTAGAAAATTGAAATTGTTTCCGGCCAGCCTCCTTCATATTAGCAACTGTATTGCTACCGTCATATTAATTTTGTACTTTATCACTGTATATAATAGAATTTTTCGCTTGCAAAAATTGTAAAAGACACAACAATGATGGAAAAAAACTGAATGAAACATTTCTTTTGAGAAATAAAATGGGAACATTTATTTTTTTAAAGAAAAACTGCAGTGAGACTATTCCATCTGAAAGTTCTTTTGTTTTTCCCTTTCTGAATGTTTCAATTTAAGCACTGTCTATCAGCTTTGGTTCTATACGCAAACAATTGATCGTTCTGTTGTCCATCATGCGCTGCTTCAGTATTTTCATATTCAGCCATCCAACTGGCAACCAGGATTCTCTCGGACAGCATGCGTGATGATGGCAGGTTAGCATGGCTGTGTCATCCTCCATGGACCCGTCGAACGATGCATGCAGATGTGTCCTTTTATTACAAGAGCCTTTTCTTTCAGTTGATATCATTAATGATAGCCAGTATTATTCTACACCAATTAATTTGTTGGTATCTTCGGTGTTATATCCAATAGTTAGAAAATGTATAACTCAGTGGCACAACCTGTCATTTTGAGATAAGGCGATGAAACAAATAACGAATGTATATGTATAGTTTAATATTATGTTTTGTGATTACATTCAGTTTGTTTCTGTTTATTTGCGAGATGAACCTTAAGCTATTTGTCAACCTAGGGTCCTAAGATATTGTTCGTGTTCAACAGTTGAAGTAGCACCATCTTTGAACTCTAACAACTTCGTGGTTACGCCAGCTAGTAGCCTCAAATTCAACAATATATATTCCCTATTCCTTAATTAACCCCAAAGCGTTCACCAGAAGACTCCCTACTTTCTAACCTCAGTAATGTTTCACGAGATCTCTATGAGCAAAAACCAGTATAAGCATGGATGGGTTGGACCCAAAACGCAAGCTACAAGACATAATTAAATGTGTATGTGTAATAGTTATCATTTTTGCTGCATGCTCAAATCTGAGAGATGGAGGGTTCATATACATAGAAGAATAACAATTACATATGCTCAAACTATAGGATGACAAGATGCATAGCCAATGGTGTCCTATAGCTTCCCCTGCGCCACTGATAACGGTCAGTGCAGCACAGCCGATACACAAGTTGCGCGCAGGCTGGCTTAGGCAGAGACACACCCTCGTCAGAGCACACGACAGCTGTGGTGCGTGCGCTGATGGATCGGTCAATTCATCCAAAGTCCAAACAGATACTATACGATATCGTGATTCGTGACAGATGGATGCACGCATGCATAGAAGCGTAGTAGTATTAGAAATGCAATTATCATCTGCATCTCCAAAGCAGATCATGCAGCAGGGCCGCACATGCATATAACGCGGTCGATTATTTGACACGAAAGTTCGCCGCACATCGTGGCACGAGCAGGGAAATTTTTTTTGGCGTCGACAGCGATCTCTCTAGCCCCATGTCAAACTCAAACATGAAGTTCTTTCCGTTTTGTTTGAAAATATAAGAAAGGTTAACGGTTAACCTACGAAATTCCTATGCTTATGGATGCCTGAAAAATCACCTGAGCTGAGCATGCGAGAGCGAGAACGCAGTGTAATTATTACTGCCCGAATCCTATGAAATCCCCTCAAAACACATAATGAAACAGTCAGCATGTATTACTACTTCTGTGCACAGCAGTCTACTAAAGTTTTCATGCGAGAGTCTGATCTCGTCGCTGGCGCACTGGAGTCTGGAGGCAAATACAGATTGAGGGGTCGTCGTCTCTCTACTACGTGAAACAGGTGATTCATCTTCCCATTACCTCCGTCCATGCATGTGGGTTGTGGCCACATAGGCAATTTGAGGCAATAGTGTGGCGTGCTATGAATTTGCTGCTGTTGCTATATCTGAGCTATCTGAACTAGTAGCAAAGAATGCGGCCGGTATGTTCCAACGGACCGATCAAAGTGCTCCACGACGCACACGGCGGCGACCGGCCTGCTGGAGAAAAAGGTTCAGAGAATCTGAAAACATATTGCAGGCCTACCCGATGAACCACCACTGCCAATGATGCGCTTTTCGTTTGTAAAATAACTGATCGTTGCGCACAAAAAGAAGCTAAGCCTAGCACTAGTCGTTGCAGACTTGCAGCACTCAGCTCCTGCTGTTGCTGTCTTTCTTTATCATGGGCTCGCAAAGCAAAAGGTCACGTTCCTTTTGATCTTCAGTTGTGCTCGGTTCAGCTCTGAATGATGGCAACAACGAAGACCAATGGAAAGGGAGTACTTGAAACCATTGCGCACTGGACTCTTGTGTAGTCTTGTTTTTTTTCACCCCTTTAGCTCGTGCGAGTTGCTGATAAACTATTGACTAGGGCTGTCCATGGCTGATGAATTGGCTTTGCTAATCAGCTGCGTGGCGGCGGCAGACCAAAATTGGGAAGGGATAAACTACCAACTGCATTGAACCGTTAACAAAGTTCAAAATGCATCGTACATAGATTTAGCTAGTTTTATTCCATAATCCAACTTTACAAAGAATGATGTGTAAAATACAGCTTCATTAAAAAAGTATAAAATACAGCAAAGCGAGAAAAAGAATGGCAATAAGCTACTAACAAATCAAATTAGAAGAGAAATAAAGGATTATTCATATACAACTAAGTTCTATAGACACTAACATGTACTCCCTCTGTTTTTAAATTATTGTCATTGTTGACTTTTTAAATTATGTTTGATACTATTCTAAATATTAGTTTAAATATGTAAAATTTTAATATTTATAATAGTAAAAGAATCATAATAAATATATGATAATTTTTATGTTTAAAATAACATAAATGGTCAAACATAACTGAAAAAGTCAGGAACGAAATGAGTAGCAATTTTCACGTCTTGACTCTTGTATGGTTCCTTTTTGTTACTAGAATGTTTCTAAATATGTGAGTAATGTCTTTTTTGGACATATTGCAAATCTGTAGGTTCATGACAAATATTGTAATACTAAACCATCAATCAATACTAAACAGATCGCAACTCGCAAAGGGTTGTAATTGAGGCATCATGAGCTTGGGCTCTAATGTTAGAGCAGGGCTAATGATGCAGCCAGCTCCTGATATTTTTTAAATATTTAAATACATGGATAATAATTTATAATTGGCTGAAAGTCTTACATTTTCTTGGATGGGCTGCTTTAGCTAGCTTCCATCGGCGGCTGACTAAACGGGTCATGTCTAAATGGGCTGTGCTCTGAGGTGGGCCAGGGAACCCGGATGCTCAGCTATACTCTCATTTGCTTTGCCCAATGCTCCAGCTAGGATTTAGCAGGCTGATTACACTCCACTATACTTGCTCGTATTCTGTGTTGGCCTGTTAGTCTTGTGGGCTTAATTTGTTGACTAGTTGCAATCATATGGCTGCATCCAAGCTATTGAAATTCTAGCCCATCTTGTCTTCTCAAATCTAGATCAGCTTGTCCAGTATATATCTTTTCATTTTCCTTTCCCACTATGCAACTTGTTGTAATAAATTGAGGAATATACAACATGCTCACGCGCTGATACACACGTATCACATCTCGAATCTAGATCAACCTGACAGAAATGCTAGCTGTTATGTAAACAAAAACTACTGAAATCGAAAGGTACTAAGTAATTAAACAAACGAATAATAAACATGTGTAGAGCTAAGTATAGCATACGAATCGAACAAATAAATGTGTATACACAATAAAGGAAAATCAAATGAATAAATAAAGATGACTACGGGTATTTCTAAACTGATTTCTATGTCTACTCATCATCAAGGTCTTCTTCTTCGATAGTCTGCAGCTTGGGCGGCTTGTGGTGCACCTCCGCTGCTTGCCGTTGCCCCATAGCGGCTATGACTTCGACGCGCACGTCGCCCATGCTCATGACCTCCGCCACGACGTCTTCGTCCGCGGACGACCCCCCGTGGCCGGCGCTCTCCAGCAACCGTCGCAGCTGGCCCTTGGTCATTCTGATCTTCACCTTCATGCCACCGTTCTCCATCGCTGCCGTGGTTCGTGCCTCGCCAGAACGCGCGGCCGGCGTCAGGCCCCAGTCGTAGTCGTCGTCCCACGCCATCACCCTTGACCGCTCTAAGCAGTTGCAATTGCCCATGGCAAATAAAGCTCTGATAGCTAGCTAGCTGGTACTGCTTCTCACGGTTACACGGTAGAAGAAGGTATAGCTTCTTGCACACAGATATGTATGGGATGAAAATTGACTTCCGAAGAAAGGAAGAAAGCGATGAGCTAGGATTTTGAGCTGCTGGTTTCTCTCTGGGGTTTTGGTTGGATCTCTATTTGTTGCAGTGGAGAGACCGAGTGCATATGCAAGTGTATATATATGTGCGTCTGGTCTGTAATGTAATAAGGATGATTAGGAGACTTGTTCCATCTATAGCAAGTGCTAGGAAGGCGTCACGAGCACTGACACGCATTGCAATTTGCAACGGTATTTTATAGTTATCTGTGGAAGGAGAGAATAAGATCAAGAAGTGGTTGCACATCGTAGTACTTTGTCGAGGCCCGGTCGACCGACAGAAGTTGTGTCCGTGTAGGGCAGCAGGCGTTTAGATTAAAAGTTGCATTTGTCTGATGGTTATCTTGTTTAGTCATGACGATGACGATGATTTGGGCGCACCTGAGATGGAAACAGCTAATATCCACACGGACTGTTTAGTAGAATATATTGCTCACGTGTTTGTAATGAACTTGTGCTGATCCTGACGCGTATAATATATACGAACTTTTATAAGATCACAAAACGATGTTTGCAATCGTATGAGATGAGAGGCAACTAATTGGCTCCGCGTTTTATTTCGGTGCACGCATCGCTCATGAATTTATCCATAAGTTGTCCTTGAATTTTATATTTTGCCACTTTTAATTTGATGCCTATTTGCGGTTGGTAAATCGGACCGTACCTATCCACTCTTTAATTTCCAGCCATCAATTACTTCTATACTGGCTTCATGCTGTGATCCCCATATTTTCGTGACTATAGTATCAACAACCGAACATTGTATTGTCTTACATGTGTCATTGATTCATTACTTCTATATATTTTTGTATCACTATTTTTTGCAGATTATTTTTACGATAACAGTTGTGAGTAATTTGTAAACTTAAGTATGAGCATTTTTTTTTGTAATGAAGCGGTAGCAAAAAATAAATCTTTTCCTGATTAATATGATAATTTTCAAACTTGAGAGAACGCGAATACTTATTTTCTTAAATATTAGGACCATATATTGGCATTACTAAAAGTGAAGTAACGGAAAAATAAAAAAGAAGCAGCCAAAATAAAAGAGATGCTTAATTATATCAAGATCCTAATAATTAACCCTCGACCTTGTTGATGCACGAGCTGACAGATCACCATTTGCATAGTGTGAATTTCATCCGTGTACGTGGTCGCCGTGTTTATTTAATTTGTCTGCGCAGTATATTGTATTTCGTGACGAGGTAGACCGATTCTTGACATTGACAACCTTTGCCTTTCTCAATTACAATTTTTAAGAGATTGATCTGCACTTGGCATGCTCACACTAGTTTACATACCAAATCCAGAAGCGTCTACACATTGTGATATTAAACTCGCCGGTAAGCAACATCCACGTGCTTAGCCGGCGATTCCATTATGCTGAAACTAAACTGCACTGCACTTTGTTCAGATCAGGCCATGTTGCCGTACATACAAAAATGCACAGCTAGCTCTATGTACAATGAACAAGGACGTCACAATAATAAATATCAAACCTTCGATAAAGAAGCCCTGAAAACCTAAGGGGACCTGCTATATAGGGCTTGTTTGGTTTGGACTCTGAGAATGCTATATTCGCATAACAATCTTAGGCGTCCAAATTTAGTGGCAAGTGATGGGATGGAGCTGCCGGATTAGGCAGCCTCCCAGCCAGAACCAAAAGAGGTTTTATTTTTTGAAATTGGATATTTAATCCATTACTCGACAATATGCTCTGGGAGGACATCCATGCCAGTGGATTTTCCGTAAACCATCACACTTCACACCTCGGTCGTCCGTGATCGAGCTGCAAGCTCAGGAGCCACTCTATTAAATGACCATAGGACAAAATCAAGAGAAGCTTTGCTAAAATTACCGAGTGCCAAATCTCCCAACTCCATAATAAGGCCCCCCAATAGCCGAATCACCCCCTACCTTTTTTAATTATCTGTTTCATCCTTAGAACATCAGTTTCCACCACGACTTTGGTGATGCCCAAGTCTATCGCCGCAGCATGCCCAAAAGAGGATCATGATGAGTGAATTTTTTGCCCAGTCTCATTCTTTTTGTTTTCCAGTGTTTATGAACAAGTTTTGCGAAGTTGCATTGGCCTAACAAGGAGCAGGCCCTCAATCAGCTTTTGGGCTGGGCTCGCCTACTTGAAAGGTAGCAAAAACAAATACCGTGATTGACAGGGTATGGAATCGATCGGACAGCTACAAACAAGATGTGGGAGCACAACCGAGTCAACGCATATCACGTTCAATGGGAATTTAATGCAAATTCTCAACTTAAAGCATGTTTTCCCTCCAAATTGTGAGTCTATTTTTGAATTGACTTGAACCTACTTGTTCCTTATATTAATTCTACAAAATCAGATCTGATAGAAATAGGGACTTGCTAATAATTTTCAGCTGACTGAAAGTTTGAGCAACTTTCAATCACCACTTTGAACCATCAGATTTACATCCAACGGTTTATAATTATGATACAGATAATCCTGCAAAAAAAATAAAACATAAAGTAACAAACTATTGACTGAAAGCTTTCAGTCGATTAAAAGCTAGAAAATATGATAAAAATAATATTATATTTTGGAAAAAAATGATTATTATCAACATTTCGGATATATTGTTTCAACATTTCATTTATACCATGTCAACATTTCATATGCACTTTGTTAACAGGTTTGATGAAATGGAACTACCTTTTAAAGATATTGAAACTTATTTGAAAATATTGAATTGACTGTTTCAAAATGCTAAGTCTATATATTATTAATATGTAAAGTTGTAGCTAGATACTATAATTAAAAATAATAAAAGGAAAAGGAAATGAGATATTTTTTTTAGGCAAAAAATGATAGATATATAGAAAATACCATTTGTAGTCTGACTCGCTTTAATGATGGGCTGATTGCAGGCTGATCTACAACTTAAAATATTGTAGGTGTATTATATATAGGACTAGGTGTGAAAGCGGTGTGATAATTTTCGACTCTGATCCAATTAAAATCTGATTTTTGAGGATGTGTGGGTAGCGTTTGAGGTTTTTTAGCGGATATGGAATCCGAATATGATGACATGTGGATGTAGGATAGGTTATGGTATTGATAAAATCTAACGGATAAAGATTATCCGATAAGTACAAGTGGACTATCTGAAGCTCATAATATGATTATCTACTAATAATAGAAAAACATGTAATATTTATGCTACCAACTAAAAATGACTGAGTTGCATAATATATTTTACAATTTGTTTAGTTGTTTAAATCAACCTTTTATACTATATTATATTATAGTTGCATAAGTTTATTGCATAAATTATCAATCAATGTGTATTTTTCTATGGTTAGACACATAAGCCGATAAAATTCCGCTTCTGATCCAACTTCATACCATCTCTGACATCTGAAAAAATTGATATTCATATCTGCATCCGTGTATTATCCGCTCAATCCGAATCCGACAAATAATTGAGGATTATGATTTGGAAAAGGCATTATTCGATCCGATCCGCTTTCATCCCTAGACGATGCCATATTCATACTTGGATACAAAGCTAACGGGGAAACGACATATATTTTCCATTATTGAAACAATGACTTCATGCTTGGATAACAAATATTTCCCTCTCTAGGAATTTAAGGCCTACGTAAAAACATTGAAATACAAAATTAGTAATCAGAAAGGAAGACAAAATTTTCATGAGCAAGTTATGTTGTTAACAAATTGAAATAGAGTGGAATATATTATGCAGTAATAATATCCAAAGAATTTATGAGCATGGAAAAAAAATTATAATATGCTACATACTGCGATAAACAACTTGAAGTTATTTTCGTGCAGTCCAAATTCACATTCACTTAGTATACCTAACAGGACCAATATTCATGAACTGAATAAAGCCTTTTTTGAGCGGTGATGAAGACAACTTATTCTTGCACGGGGAGCAAAACATATTGAGGACGCTGTTGATATCATGTTGTCATCTAGAGCGTTGATTCAATGCTAAATAGTATCCTGAAACATATATATAATCTCCTGCAAAAAATCTGTCAAATGACACTGGTACATTAAGCGACAAGGTATCCTGCGAATCCAGAGGATGGTTTGCTTTCTGCAGTTTGTTGTACTAGCATTTGCCTTTGTGTTTGCCCAAGGGCGAAGTTTCGGCAACTGTTCTTTGGATACCTTGCAAGGAATTTTAAGCAACGAGCCAAAGAATATTGCCCAAGAACATCAGAATCTCCGAGCAATGCTGCCCTTTACCCCCTCCCCCCAAACAAAAAAAAGGCACCTTTAAAATGTACTAAAAAAGAGGCACAATGAAGAACAGAGGGAAAATGATCTCCAAACAAACACCCTGAGATCCTATAAACTTATTCCTGCTGTTCCACTTTCCAGCACAGTCCAACGCCCTGTCAGGCAGCCAGGAATCGATGCTTCTGCGGTACGCTCCTCTGTGCGTTGCGTGTCAGCATCTCGCCTTTGCGCAAGGCAGGAATATTACTGCCTTGACATGCATGAGCACCTCTCCAGAGGCCTCGAGCTACTATAAGCCTATAAGACGTCGTCGATCGCCATCGTTCCATCCGTGTGCTGAAACATAGTACTATACTAGGTACTTAATTAGGCTCAGTTCAGTACTCTTGAAGCAGCAGCAGGGGCATATATCGTGCTCTTCGACCCGTGAGACAATGCCGCGTCTGCCGCGTTACGACCGGCAGAGCCCCGGCGTGCGGTGCATCAACTTCCTCTGCGCGGTGCTGCTGACGCTCGTCCTCGTCACGGCCATCATCTTCTTCGTGATGTGGCTGAGCCTCCGGCCGCACCGCCCCAAGTTCGCCCTCACCGACTTCGACGTCCAGTACGCCAACCGGCAGTCCGGCCTGGCCAACCTGCCCATGCGCTTCTCCGTCAACGAGCACAACCCCAACAGCAAGATCGGCATCCACTACGAGGCCATCTACGCCTCCGTCTACTACAACGATCAGCTCATCGCGTCGGGTCCCGCGGGAAACGGCCCCTTCTTCGAGGTGCCCAAGGGCAGCACGGCCGTGCAGGGGAGCCTCACCGCGACGGGCCCGACGCCGAGCGACGCGGCGTGGCCGAGGTTCGCCGGAGAGTTGTCGGCCGGGAGCGTGGCGATGAGGCTGGTGCTCAGCTCCACGGTGCGGTTCCAGGTGAAGATATGGGACACCAGGGTGCACCACATGAAGGTGGAGTGCGACTTCAAGATTGGCGGGGACGGCACGCTCCAGCACCAGCAGCGGGACAACAACTCGGGGTGCGCGGTATACTTCTAGCGTCGCCTCTGCTTGGTTTTGCAACTCACCTTTACTTCTTTCCTCCATGGTTATGATCAGTCGCTCATTAGGCTGATATTTATGATTCATTCGCATGCACATCAAGACAGGACTTGTGAAATATAATATGATGTTTCAAATTTGGAGAAAGCAGATAGGATGATCTTTGGCTAACAACTTGATCCAGATGTACAAGATTGCACAAAGTTGTAGCCAGGATGATAACCCAAGTCCCAGCAGTATTTACGCACCACCAAAGTTCATATCAGTTCGATTTACACCCATTCCGTAACGATCTGCTCTCAGGTGTTCACATCTCTGCCTTTTGCTTTGCAAGTCAATCATCTACTATTAATTAATATCAAATCAATGATCAAATGAATTTGAACATGACCCATTAACTCATAAATACCAACACAAAAACTCAAGAGCGCACCAGGCACAAGAGTTTAATCCTAACCAATCATCAAATGAATAGCCATAACGCATGGAAATATTCCCCTTCCTAGGAGGTACATGCTGTTGACTCTACCAGATCAAACTACTAACAAATTTACAACAAAACTGAGCTGGCCATTACATGTGTCCCGGGCTCACCTTCTGTTTTTTTGGAAGCCAACCGATTCACAAGATTGCTAAATCCAAAACACTAGTTCTATTCACCAAAGGCCCTTACATCAGTTGATGTCTGTTCATTTTTCCTTCTCCTCTAGTCTCATCAAGACGGATTCCGCAAATATACGCTGCCTGGAGATAAAAAACTTTTTAGAAACTTAGAATACTTTAAGTTGTTAATTATACAAATTGGCCAAATAAAAACTACTGTAGTTCAGATTGATAAGTCCCAAAACACCTTTGACCATCAAGAAATATTGTAGCCTATTACTCAAACTTAAATATACTTGCTCCGACTTTTTATATGACTTAGTTTAAAATTGAACTAGCCGACATCATATACAAAATATTGGCGAAAGTAATATCAATATCAATCTATATACATATTTATTACGAAACTTCTCTTGGATGATATCAATGGCCAAAGTAGATCTGGTGTGACCCTATTTCTAGGACAATACTCATTTTTAGAGGAAGGGAGAGGGAGATAGAGAGCGCACTTCTCTTCGGTGTGTTTGGGACTAGGGCGGTTGTGCTTCAGATAACCATCCCAGGGAACCTTCTTAAGACCAGCTCTAGCAGCTATCATGTCCCTTACTCTGCACAAAGATTTAATTATGTAATCATGTACACATATAGATATTCTTGCCATATCAGAGAAATACTCCTTTCTTTGGAAACAAAATGGAAATCAAATATTTACCTTTCAGCAAATTCGATTGCCGTCTCTCCCTCCCTCAGATACTGAGGCTCCAAGTACCAAACATCACACACGACTGCCCATGACGTCATCAGCCGAACCAAGTGCATTGTAAAAGATTGCCTGACATATATTGAGAGGTAATCATGAGAAATATAGAAGGCAAGCATGGGTAAAGTAACTTTCATTCATCATTGTATTCCTTACTTCTTACTGTTCCAAAAAGCATCAACAAATATTTTATTGTACTTGATAGCTATTGGACAGACAGCACATCCAAGCTCAAAAGCACCCTGTAAATATGCAAAAAGAATCAAACTCATTGTCAGTCGATATCTAACAAATGTCACACAAATAGTGACTAATTTTTCACCGTGCCATCTTTTGCTGGCCATTGGGTATGGACAGAACGAATATTGTTTCAGTTTTCTATGTTTGACATTAAAGTTTAGAATACAGTACTGTACCGACACCATGAGTATGCTGAAGATACTTTGATCAATAGAGCCTCATGAAAATAGCATACTGAAGAATGTTATATTGTAAGGTTATCTGAATAGGATAGTGCTACCTTCTTGAACATGACAGTGTACTGGTTGTTAACACAAGTTCCTTCTGGGAAAATCAAGAGGGGGTTGTTGTCTGGTTGCTGAACATGGTCCCGTAGCCTGACAATATAACTCTTTTGAATAAAATGAACATCTGTGATAAATAGGAGTGCACTTTCTAAAAAGTAACATACTTCCGTGCAGTAACTTCACGATCCCTAAGATCATTACGATTAAACCAGATGCAACCCACACTTTCCAGTATAGTCTTCTGAATAAATCCTGCAAAATTAGGAATAAGGCAGTAGATAAACCACCAATCTATCATTTGAATTACAAGAAATCAACAGAGAAGTTTCTGAAGAATGACAGACTCACCAACCCATCCAGGATGCTTTTGCATAATGACAGCAAAGGCAGTCATTTGCTCAAGAATAATGAAATCAATCATTGATGTATGGTTGGCAACAAATACCTGCCATAATAGAATAGAGTTGCAAAGGGCACTAATCAGCAAATTAACATTTGAAGACGTAGTCTTATATATATATGGACTACATAATTGTTTCAGATAAATGCTATAACTACAGCTACATGCAGTCTAAATCAAAACCAAAGTGTCATTATACCATGGCACAGATTGCACAAAACTACAATAGTGTAATGTATCCCACAAAGTATGATGCAAATAATACTTTGTACTATAGTTGCCAATGATATTTCTGTGAGAATATGCATAAGATAAACCTAACTATAATATTGTCTAAAGCATGGACATGTGGACCACTATCTAATGTTCCTATATGCACAAATCATGTAAAATATTATGAGTTAAAAGAATAACGAAAAAGATGACCTGATGAGGTCTTGTGCTTGGGCGAGGTCCATGATACTTAATGACTCCAGTCCATGAAGCAACAAAAACACTGCACATCATTTCAACCAACTTTCTCTGCACGCGTTGAAATAAAAGAATGTGAATCAGCGCCTGATGTGTTGCAATTTTACTCAATGATGTCTAGATGAAATGGCAAATAATGAACAATTATGGGACATGAAAACATGGACTAGGTTATAAAAAAACTATACCTTAAAAACTGTTCAACCTTTGAGGTGCTACTTTACAGTAGTCAAAACTTATGCAAAGAAAAATATTAATTCTATGATAAATAATGTCAAAAGAGGACATGAGGCCTAGCAGTAGGGGTAGGTTTGACATATAACAGAACAGGGCTTATTGCCCTCTGAAGAATCAACAGGCAATACCAATGGCTTATGCTGCACATGACTAAATGTGCATGCATAAGTTGGGTATCCAGACTTGAAAGTGTTGTCTAACAAGCAGTTACTCAGATAATTTACAAAGTTACAAGACAATACTAAGAATAGTTGGGTCATGGGCGACATATATGGTGCAAGACATTGCTGCCCCCATAGACCGCCTTGAAAGCATGTTTGAAGAAAGGGGGCTGAAGGTGAAGGGAACTAATCATAATCAAACTTAAGTGTGAAAATATGATGAACACTCAAAGCTAAAAATCACTATAGCTAGTTATCACTTAAAGATCACCCTCAAATTTTCAAGGACACGCATAAACATATGCCCATTCATGCACGTATACACAGTATAGGGATAGGTAGTCTGAAAAAAGATGGAAGAAAGAAAATAATATGGACACCAACATATTCAGGATATGAAAAATCTCACCTCAATTTTACTTCTCAGCTTAGCTTGCCCTTTCAACAGGAAATGCACAGGGAAAAAGGCAGCAAAGAATGCTAACCATCCTATTGCAAGCGTCAAGGACCTGATTAGATAATAAAAACACTCATATGATGATTCAATGTTTGACAAAAGAAGAAAACAGAGTAAGGGAAGAAATTGCAGATATAACGAATATAATCCACAAACTCATCTACAAAGTTTTTATACAGGATTATTTCGTCTTGAGGTCATTATATATTTCACAAAAATAAGTTGTATAATAGAGACTCAAGTGGAACATGAGAGGAAAAAGAAACTTCTGCAGGAAACAGAAGAGTAAACATGATTGATAACACTAAGCAAGGAAACAAATCTCTACATCCCTGACCTCACTGTTTAATCAGTATTACAAGTGTTAAGAGACAGTGACATACACAAAGGAACGAAAAAAAAAACATAACTTCAAGCACCTAATGAGGGTAAGACTGAAATCCACTAGATTTTTCACGTATGGATCATACATGGCCATCAGGACCACAGATGTAACTAGTAAGAGAAGTCCACCATATCTTTCAAAACTAAATTGTACCAAAATCAAACATTTTTTTGTTAATTGTGCAGGCAAAACATAACATCCATCACTCATGGCTTTGCTTATTATGAGGAAATAAAACAACAGTCTACTATTTTCCAGTATCCTGCTGAAGTAACTCAAGAACATGTCCAGAATCTGAGAGAAAGATGGTACCGGATGCGAATTTCCTGGCATCCCAGACAAAACGATTACACTTCAATTACCCAAATTCAGGAGGACTGGTTTGATCTAAAGCATCTTTTTCCAAACTGTTTCACAAAGCAGGTGCAGATCATGCCATTTTATATCATTTACTCAGAAAGTGACGGTACTAGGCAGTAACTGATTCAAACCGTCCAATTACACATTAGCATTTTGAGCAAGGTAAACTTATTTTAGGGCCATCCTCCAATCGTAGTTTCGCTCTAAAAATTGTGTTATTCTTTTTTGATTGCAGCACCTCCCTATCTGTGCTGACAATAAATAAACAAATGCAAAAGCAAAACAGAGCAAGTGTTCAAACAGAGGAAAGGTTATAATTTAAAGACGAGATCTGACATCAAATGAACACAGAAAACTAACACAAACAGATTGAAAAGGATTAAGTATCTCAAGACTAAGTACCTCAGGGGAAAAAGTATTCCATATCTTATCACTACACCAAAGCACCATAAGGGAAACAAATAGATGTTCCAGTTCCATGGCTCTGGGGAATTTGACTTAAAGCAGCGCGTGAAGGAATCCTGCATAATTATAAATACAATGTGCTCAAATAATAACGCCAAGACAAATATCTTTAAGTTTTATTGATGCTTGAACAAAGAAACTAACAAAAGATTGTAGTGTAACAATTTGACATGTGACTAATAGAGATTAAGTGTAACAAGTATGCAACAACAATCTTAAAACACACAGAGTGTTGATGGTTCTTTAAATGTTGTGCATTTGCTAACAACTTCTGTAACCTATAATGCACAGTTAGTAATAACTCAATTACTCAAATGTGTCCATGGGATATGTCAAAACTCCAAAGCATCTCAAGATATTCAATTTACCACAGTAAACCTGAATTATAACAAGGAAGTGAGCGACATGCAGTAGCCAGAATTCACAGAATGTTGGTGGTTCTTTAAATGTTGTGCATTTGTTAACTTCTGTAACCCATGATGCACAGTTACTAAGAACTCAATTACTCAAATGTGTCCATGGGATATGTCCAAACTCTAAACCATCTCAAGATATTAAATTTATTACAGTAAACCTAAATTAGAACCAGAAAGTGAGCAACATGCAGTAGCCAGAACTACATAATGTCCATTGGTGCAGATAGCAGTTTCAAGCATAAGCGTTGGGGAGCGTCAACATAGGTAATAGGTTGTTTGTCAAAAAAAAAAAAAAAAAAAAACATAGGTTGGCTGCCCAAAAGCAGTAAGTGAAAATAAGCAGCATCATTTCAAAAGCGAGGTGCCTTTAGCTAAACATTGTGGATTGTAAAGTGAATTAGAGAACCTACAAGGCTACCAAGGTCTCTTGGACCATAAAGAAGGCAAAATTTTGTCCTCTGAAATCAATACTAGGATAAAGTTTACACAGGAAAAGTGTTACAAGCCATATATGCACTGGTCAAGATCCTCAGAGGTACTTTACAATCAGATGGACAATGCATCAAACTAGTGTGTGTAACATGGGAGTTATAATTCAATCAAAAGATAGAATTAATCCCCCAAACACGTTGAGCTAGATTCCTCTCTACCAAACAACTGTCGCTGTTAACAACAGATTAAGCTTGCTAAACCTCACTGATAATACGCTCATCTACTTGAGCAGCACCAACTAACCCGGAAACACAAAAGTAACAGAAGATTTAAGATCCAGTGAGCCACTCACATCAACGATGGCGCCCGCCGCCTCTGTGAGCACCGGCGAGATGTCCAGCAGATCGCGCCTGCACAGCCACAGATTAGGACACCGCACGACTTAGAAACCTCACTAGAACCGGGACTAAGCCAAATTAGGGTTACTGAAAAAAAAAGGATAAGAAGCCAAGCTGGGCCCTCGCGATTGATTACAGGTGGAGATTCCGGGGTGCTTCCTGCGGGAGCGAGTCGGAAGGGAGGTAATCCTCCAGGTTGGGGCGATCCAGCTCCATGTCCGCCGTCACCGACGAGGATGCCATCGCTCCGCCGAGCCGACGGTGAGACGACGACGATGACGACGTCGCCGAGGAACGATTCGCGATAGAGCGGAAGGGGGCAGCACGTGGACGGGCGTAAATTTGCGTGTACCTCTCTCCAGCGATTTCGCGTGGCCGTGTGGATCATCCGCATCGCACATTCCCCGACGAGGTGGCGGCTCATTAACAGGTGGGCCCATCTGTCAGGCCTCAAGCGCCACGGCGTCCCGGCCCGGTCGACCCAGTTACTATGCCTCGTGCGGCCCGGCCTGGTTGACCCAGTTACCAGGCCTCGCGTGCTCCGGCTCTATAGGCCCAGTTACTATGGCTCATGCGGCCTGGCCCAGTCATGACGCATAAAGCGGTTCGTGCTGTTGGGGATGGATCGTCCGTCCACTCGCGCACCCCTCGCCGCCGCCACAGCAGCCAGCCAGCCGCCATGGCGCCGCCGGCCAGCTCCGACGAGCCCGCGCGCCACAAGAACGCCAAGAAATCCAAGTCCGACAAGGAGGAGAAGAAGAAGAAGAACCAGGAGCGCCCCGCCACTGAGCATCCGCCGCCCTCCGACGCCGCTGACCGTAACAAGCGGAAGCACAAGGACGGTCACGAGGAGAAGCGAGAGGGTAAGAAGTCCAAGAAGCAGGGGAAGGCGGTGGAGGTGGAGGTCGAGGCGGTTGACGGGAGGGACGCGAAGATGAAGCGGGCGATGGAGGATGAGCGGTTCAAGGCGGCGCGGACGGACCCGAGGTTCCGGCCGATGCGGAAGAAGGAGGCCAAGGTGGAGCTGGACTCGAGGTTCAGCAGCATTATGACGGACCCCAGCTTCGGCTCCTCCGTGGCTCCCGTGGACAAGCGCGGCAGGCGGCGTAAGAAGACTGCCAGAGATAACCCCATGCTGCATTACTACCTCAACCTAGAGGAGGAAGAAGAGGACGGAAAAGCAAAGAAAAAAGAGGCTATAGAGAAGGTTATTAAAAAGGAGGAAGAGGAGGAGGTGGAAGATGATGAGGAGCAAGAGGATGAAGAGAGTTCTAGCAGTGACGACGATGAAGAGGATGAAGACATCGACGATGATGAGGTAATGTTTTGTGTCCACTTCTTCGTTGCACATATCTTAACTGAAGTGGAATGGTTTCATTTCAGGCTTCAATTCACATTCATCTAAAATTATGCTTAACAATTTGGAGCATTGAAGCACCTCCCTGCGTTACCATGTAGGATGTGATACTGCCTATTGTATTTTTCTTTAAAGAATAATCCACATGGAGCGTGTTATCTGTATGGCACACAGAGAGTCACGTTACAATTGTTGCACCTTTTGTCATCTATAACTAGAAAAAACGACTTTGAAGTGCATTGCATCTCCGTGACTTTGTTTCTTTGTTAGTTAACTTTCCAGATTAAGTCTAATGCGTGGAATTTCCAATACATTATGTGATGGTTGTCATTATAGTCAATTGTACTGCCCAGTAAGTGCGCTTTCATGAATCTGATTTTCTTCTATGCGTTATCTTTCCTTGCTAAATATTGTTCTCTGGTTCCTGGTGATTCTGATAGAATTTGAAATTCACATATTTATACAATGTTGCAGTCTTTTGCTGAAGTATGATTGAACATAAGTTACCGAAACACTCTCCTAGCTGATGTAGTTACTTATGGTGCTGGTGGCAGCATTTCTGTTATGCTCTTTGCTGCGGCATCCTTCAGTCTTATAAAATCAATCTCGCCACTTGGGGACCCATAAAAGACCTGGAAGGCCTGTCTGCCAGGACGCGCCTGGTGGCCATGCATAGTTCTGAAAACAGCCTATAACGAGGGGTCTCTGTTTGGTGCCACCAGGATTTGAGCCCTGGCCAGTTCCCTACTCCTATGCCGTCAAAGCATTGGCATCTTTCTTTATCTTTTGCGAGTCCTCTAATCTCAATATTTTTACAATGTGTTTGATAGTTGTAAACTTGTAATATGCTATATAGGTGCCTTGTTTCAAAAGCTAAACATGCTATGTTTAATGTCTGATTCTTGGTTTCTACCTTCTATACAGTACTCCATTGGAAGTGACATCGCCCATTACTTAATGGCGCAGCACGATGATACACCTATGATTGACAAGGAAACTCACAGGCTTGCTGTTGTTAATATGGACTGGGATCATATCAAGGTGTGTTAATACAACCATTATATGAACTTCTGTGCTTCAATTTCAATTACATGCAAGGCTATTTGTTGGTTCGACCGGTATTCCCGCAAAGATAGCTTACTATTTCTGTCTTGCTAGGCTAACATTTATTGTTCTGTTTTAGCTTATATATTGCTTAATTTGAACTTATGTAACTTATGGGTCTTAATTAGGACATTTAAGGAAAGGTTCAATCCAAAACCTTCTTCATTCAACTCAAAAGTATAATTCCATCTGATTAGATTACCTTTTTGTTTGGATTATGGGTCAATGGCTACCCATTGGTTGACCCACTTGCATCGCTAGCCATATTAAAACCCCAGATCACTCTAAACACCTGGCACCAGGTCCACCACTTCCCTTATCCTTAATACTCATACAGGCAACCTAGAGAACTTTCTTCACATCGTTTGCTTTATGATATGTACATTTCGTTTTTGTTTTCCTGGAGTATTAAAGTGCACCCTCTTTATCATGTTAATTTTCTCTATAGCAGCCATGCTATGTTGACAAAGGTTCTTAGCTTGTCTTAGTTAGGATCGTTTCAGTTTTCACCACTTATTTTGTTGCCTTTTTCTAATGAAAATCCTGCACAGGATCTGGTTAGGATCCATCTCGATTATACCTAGTACTGCAGTAGAAGTGAAAATTGAGATAATGAGAAATTAATCACTAAGTCCAAATGAAATTGGAGTAAAATTGAAGGTCTGAAGATCCCCTTGGAATTTATGGTATAACTTAAAATGTTCCCTTCATAACAATATTAGTTAGTGATTTGGATGTAATGGGCCACTAAATATTTTCTCCCTGTTTTAACAGGCTGGTGACCTGTATATGGTGATGACATCTTGCCTGCCAAAAGGTGGGCACGTTTTATCAGTCTCAATCTATCCATCAGAATTTGGACTGAAATGCATGGAAATTGAGACTACTAAGGGCCCAACTGCTCTTGTTAATGCCAATGTTGATGATAATGGTGACATTCATGATCATGATGATGACAGCGACGATGACGAAGACATCACTGATGATGAAGATGATGAAGAACAAGAAGTTGACTCTGACAAAGAGAACAACAAGCTGCGTGCTTATGAGCTGAACAGACTGAGGTTAGCAACCAAGCGGATACATGTTCTTTTGCTGACAGCCATTTTTTTGTTCACTACAAAAATGATATGGGTTCTTAACATTCTTGTTAACTACTTGACATATTCTTAATTGTCTTCATATGTTTTTCGTAACAATTTATCTGTAGAAATGTGAATTACCAGAGTTTTCTATTTTTGCTCTCATATGTATATTGATCTTGCTGCAGATACTACTATGCAGTCGTTGTGTGTGATTCTAGCGCAACTGCAAATCACCTGTACATGACTTTGGATGGTACTGAGTTCTTGAAGTCATCAAATGTGTTTGATTTGCAATTTATTCCTGACTCTATGGAATTTAAACATCCTGCTCGAGATGTTGCTACAGAGGTATGTATTCAGAGCCCTATGGTTTGTGTAGTAAATTATTGTACCCCTGGTTGTCACATAATTATTAGAGACATAAGAACTGAGCTCTGTTTAGGGTATTAATATACACCTAAGACCACCGAAGTTCGCCTCTCTTGATGTGTATTTGGGTGCATATTTGTTATTTACAATGTCACCTGGTCCCTCTTATGTTGGTTGAGTTTATTGTTTTTTACATTGAGCTTGGTTACCCCTTTTTTTTTCTCAAGGAAACTGCTTCCCCTTTTGCATTATGGTATTTATTTATGAATGCATAAACGGCCTTCAAATCATGGTAAATGAACCCTTTTATTTTGAAATAATGGTTTTAGGCACCTCCAAATTACAAGGAGCCTGATTTCGAGACACGTGCTTTGCAACATAGCAGAGTTAAGCTCTCTTGGGATGATGATGAACCAGAACGTAAGAAGGTCTTAAGGCGAAAGTTCACTGATGATCAGGTCAGGCCTTATATTGTGTTTCAATGTTTCAGTTTGTCGTATGCTTATTTCTTGTTCCTTTATATGCATCTTTGGTGACTCTATCGTGCTATTGCAGTTAGATGAGCTTGATATGTATTTAGCAAGTGATGACAGTGTATCAGATGATGATGATGTAGACAATTCTGATGATGAGACTCGACCAGATGGGGCATCTAAAAGAAAATTAACAAAAGAAGAGAGGTTAGCTCTTTTACTGCAAGTTGACAAATCTGATGAGGAACAAACTGGGGACCAGGATATGGAGATTACATTCAACACGGAGCTTGAGGATCTCAGTAAACGTATCCTAGAGAGAAAGAATGACGGAGAGAAGACTGTCTGGGAGAAGCACCAAGAGAAAATGAAAGAGAAAAGGAAAGCTCGAAAGAAGGGACTGAAGGAATCGGATGATGATTATAGTAGTGAAGATGAGCAAGACGAGGATGATGATTTCTTTGCCGAAGAACTGCCTGATGAAGGAACTAAGCCAAGCAAGACCAAGAAACAAAAGAAGGCCAAGGAAAAAACGAAGGGGAAAGGAAAGGACAAATCCTCAGAGGAACATTTGGAGCAACAAGCAACCAAAGAAGAGTTGGAACTACTGGTTGCAGCTGACCAGGATACTACCAGTGGTGTGAAGGGTTATAACTTGAAACGCAAAAAGAGTAAAAAGGGCAAGAAGGGCAAAGAAGAATCAGTTGAGGACAAACTTCCTGATATTGATCTTAGCAAAGATGAGAGGTTCTCAGAGATGTTGACATCTCCTTTGTTTGCGGTTGATCCTACAAATCCCCAGTATAAGAGGTATTTTTTGTATATATAATCACTTGCCAAATTACTGCATGATGTACTTGATTTTTGAAGTATTGTTCACTTTGCTTTTACATGCACTGAATGTATTGAATCAACTACAGGAGTGCACCCTACATGCGGAAGCAAGCTGGGAAACCGGGGAAAGCGGACACAGAACCTCCTGTGGAGAGATCGTATCTGGGAAATACTTCTCTACCTGATGATGATGCCACAAGCAAGAACGGTGATCAGAAACCTGATAGTGCATCTACAGAGAGGCTGCAGATACTGTCTGCAGTAAAGTCTCTAAAGAGGAGCCTTAGTTCATTCAAAAACACAGCCACAGGTGATCAGTAGATAAGACTAATAGCGCTGTTGCTTTGCTCCAGTCCAGTATACTCTGAATTGCTGAAGTCCCTGATAAAAATCGATTTCATGATGCTCTGAAACGGTTTCATGGTTTATTACTACAAAAATGTGCGTCAAATTTTTGGATCTTTAGTTTTTACACGATTTAAATCCAACTGAAAAGTTGTATTCATTCTCTGAGAAACGTTCATTTGAAAGTTTATTGTATGTATAAGTTGCTACTGCGGCTCAGATGAATCTGTTGGCTCGATTGTAACTCTGCACAGTATGGACAGGTTTTAGACGTAATGAATCCGATCGAAGTTACATGCTGATTACTTCCTCTACTAACGCAGGATTTGCAGCACTCAATCACTAACGTGTGCATAGAAATCGGTGCTGTTTAAGCTAATCTGTGAATCTTTTCCAAACCATGACGAGCAACGGCCAACGGGACTGTCCGTCTGCTCTTTAGTCCGTCTGCGTTGCCTGCCTCATTTGCCGGCTGTCTGGGACAGATTAATCTGCACGTGCACGGTATGATAGACAGTAAAGGTAATAACAGGGAAAAAATGTGTCAAAAAATAACAGGAAAAAATGGTAGAACGCATGACAGAACAAAGATAGGACCAAGAATACTCTAATTCAATCCTTTTTTTTCTAGTTCAATTTTGTTTTTCCTATAAGCGATGATCACTGCCCCCATGACAAACACGATAGGATACAGGACACATACCAACAAGTGAAAAATATGTACACGATTGAGAAGGAAAAGGATCAAATGCGAAATGATTCAGCCACATCACACAAAATGAACTCTTTCTTTTTATACTGCAATTTCACACAAGATGCTCAGCTCAGCGCTCTTGGTTGCCACTGAATCGACCACGAAATTGGTCCATATCGCACTCATGTATGCAATGACAGGTCAAAACGGGCCAGGCTTCAGCTCTACCTAGTCTCTATTGAATCATGTCCCACACTGGTAGAGATATGTAGTAGCTCTGGATGGGTTTCCATGTAGCTAAGGATGCCGTCTGCTTCATACAATTTGAATAGAATACATTCTTCCCGACACATCCTTGTAACGCATAGCTAAGATAGATTCTAGAACATAAAAAAAAAAGATATCTGATATAGTTGAACAGAATCAGAGCCCATTTTGCTGGTGGACAATAGTCGTCAAGAAGAGCGCATAGGACGCCGGTTACTGAACCGGTGCACAAATCCAGTGAGTACTTTTTCTAAAATATTCTTTCTTTTCAAAAACTTTTTCTAAAATAAATCCAGTGAGTATTTCTGTTCTCAGCGCAAATAGTCCTTCAAGATGCCCAGTGTCTAGCGAGGAACGGAGCAATATGCACCATCCTTCCTTCGTCTCACAGTTTTCAGTCTAGAGGAAGAAGATAACCATTCCTTCACGTGAAGGAGATTGCAATCCAGCTTTACCGTTAATATGAAATTCTAATCCTAACCCTTTCTAAATCAAATGTGACTAGTAGTATTTCCTTTTCATGGTACCACTTCAAGGATGGTAAAATTCTTCTAAATTTATAATTTCATACCATAAGCTTTCTACTGACTAAAAGTCTGCACCATAAAACAATATTACAAAAAATGGCTATTGTTCAGAAGACATCTCACCGACAAAATTGCATCAGCTTGCAACAACCCTCTTACCTACTGACTAACCATGCTTTGAACGTATAATGTAATAGTACTCCCTTCAATCAACTAGAGAGAAATAGTCCATCGATCACAGAAATTTCCTGAATTCCGAACTCCAATGCACATTGCACATACTCAAAACAAAATATATTAATATTCCTGACTCTGTATGGACCGATACATGTAGCACAAAATTATTACATCCAAGACAAAGTACCACCCATCACATCACGGAATTTCAAACACAAAGTTTCTATTTATTAGTTTATAACACTAGAAAGTTATTCTATTAAAAAAATATCACCCATTGTTTACGAAGATCTCCATGGCCACTGTTTCAAGCAACCTGACAGCCATCTTCATGAAAGAGCGTTCCCCCTCCTTCAGACGGATGAATAAAAGTCGAATACAATAAGTCCTCATGAAGAGAACTTATAAAAAAAAGGAGGATATTGTTATCTTATCATAAACCACATCATTACGACTTAGTCACATAGACCAACATAAGCTTGCCACCCTACTCGAAATATTTTTTTTTCCTTTTTAACTCCATCTCTCCTAACCAACCATCAAACATATGCTGGAGGTTCTTCGGAGGCGGTAAATTGGATGTACAGAAGACCACTCGTCAAATAAAACAAGCTAGAGGACAATCAAAGAATAAATATTATATACTCTTACTTAGATTACAAAAGCAATATTTAACACTCCCATTCCAATTTCTTCTAACTAAATTATCTTTTGTTAGGATGAAACCTTTATATAAATACCAGAGAAAAACCTTAATCTTAAGTGGCACCCTAATTCTCCAAAGATTCATGGTATAACACAAAGTTTGAGTCGTGTTAATAGCTAGGTACATGGACTGAGAAAGAGCCATTCTAGTGCAATGTCCAAAAAAAAAGGAGTCGCTATGGTTTGACAAATTGATATTTATTGTAGATAACACTAATCAATGCCAAGACACTAAGTTTTGATCCGCCAGAGCTCTATGAAAAATAGCATTTAAGGGTTTAGATGATAAGACTGATTGCACTGTTATATTTTGAGATCTTACAATTCTATAAAGGTTTGGGAACCTATCCATGAAACTGCTATATCCAGACCACAAATTCTCTCAAAACCGTAGTTTAGATATCCCCCACCTGGACGAAAGGATCCAAAACGAAAGAAATCCTTCTTAAACCCTAAGAGAGTCGTCTAAAAATGCGAGTCTCCAGAGACATGCCCAACCTAAGATAAAGTCTTAGATGACAAATACTTACGATTTAGGATTTGCTGCCAGATGCCATCACTATTGATCAATATAAACAACTATTTATTAAGCAAGCACCCATCTGTGTTTCTAAATTTAAGATACCCAACCCCATGATCTTTTGGAGTATACAAAATACTTCACTTTGAGAGGTGATATTTTTTCTTATGATCCTCATTCACTACCATAAAATAAGCCTTTAGTGACGGCAGCAAAAAGGCCTTAGCAGCGGCCCAACAAGCAACCGCCGCTACAAAAAGAAGTTCATTTTTAGCAGCGGTGTAAGCTTCATGACCATTGATGATTGGATCACCAAGGTATGGATGTTTTAGTGATTAATGATAATTATAAAATTATGGGCTAATATCTATACGAGTGTTGTATATGCAGGAATCATCTCAAACTCTACTATAAATCTTATGAATGATGGTTGTCTTGGTGATTGATGACAATGACCACAAGCATGGAGCTTGATGTAGTCCAAGGGTTGATGAAGATGGATCAAGGTTAAGGACAAGCTAGGAGCAAGTGTTTGGAACACTTGTCTAGATATTAGGGCTTTGAGTATATTGGAAAAATTGGACTATCAAGGGGGTCTAGATCATGTCTCTTAGGTCACGACTAGTCGATGATGTGCATGGATGCTCAGTGAAATCACAGGCACTAGATGGCAGGGGAGAAGCCAAGGAGCTGTTGGAAGAAACCATGAAATGAAGTCAAGCGAGGACGAGGTTTCAGCTTCTCGATAGAGTGACCAGACAGAAGGTCTGGAGAGACCATATTGTACGGTCATCAGGAGATCAGAGAGGAGACTGTAAAGAGGTCTATCAGCGCGAAGACCCATAGAGACCGGACCGGATAATCCGGTCTGTATGGATGGGAACAGGGACATAAGGGTGCAGCTTCGGGTGCTCTCTGGAATGAGCAGAAGACGAAGAGACTGGACGGTCCGGTCTGCTAACCGGACAGTCCGGTCGGTGCAGAAATTAGTCGAGGATAGGAAGCAGTCAGTTCTGGGGGAGCTGTTCCAGAGTGACCGGACGGTCCAGTCTATATGTCCAGAAAGGTGATTTCATGGAGCAACGCCTATTTTGAGGTTGGAAGCCTATATAAACTCGTTGCTGGGCTCTTGGAGATCCCTCTTGGCCATTTGGATTGCTGGGACCATTAGTAGGGAGCCAAGACGAGAAGAGAGAAGCACTAGGAGGAGATATTGGATATCTTGAGAGTGTTAGTGAGAGTAACTTGAACATCTATCCACATCTAAGGCTAGCGTGTCCTTGAGGGTGTGATCTAGATTGTTACTCTTGGTATATGGTAAGACCTAGTCCGGTTAGGTGTCGATGATCGAGCCTATCGTGATTTGTTGTGAAGGCCGTCACACACGTTTGTACACGGTTTGAGCTCGCCGGTGAAAGAGGCATCAATAGTGAGCGTCCATATCGACTCGAGGAGTCCGATAAGTTCTCGAGGGAGGCGAGCTTATCCCTTGGTGGCAGCGGTGACGCAACCGTGTCTTTACTCCGGGAGTGATTGCGGTCTCGTGTGTGAGAACTCAACTTGGTGGCGGAAGGGACCGACACTCTAGCGGGAGTGGTCCAACAAGGATTAATGGAAGGCGCCATCCTTTTGAGACATCGGAAAAAAAAATCATGAGCATTCCTTGACCCTCTCCTTACTATTTCACAATTGTATGCTATAGTGGATAGGTTGACTTGAGACTTGCATAGGCTAGTGTGGCTTTAGCTTCCGTATTGTATTTGTCATTAACACTAGCATGTATAGGGTCTTAGCCTCCTAGAATTGTTAGGTCGCAAAGATTGCTAGAATTTAGTAGAATGGAATTAAAGTATTCAAATTCGTGGTCGGCTTACAGATTCACCCCCTCTTGGTACGCCTTCGGTCTTTACAGGCGGCCCACTTAACAGCCCACCGCTACAAATTTATTTTTAGCAGCGGATCAAGTTATGGACCGCTGCTACAAAGAAATCATCATTTGTAGCAGTGGTCCAAGTTCTAACCCGTCGCTACTTTTGGCCCGTAAGGCCCACTAACTCACTAGCTACTATAAAAATAGAAGAAACCCTACCCTACCAGCCCCCATCCTCTCCCCCCCCTCTCTCTCCACTCCTGGCCGCTGCCACCCTCCTCTTCCAGCCACCGCCACCACCTTCCTCTCCCAACACGCCACCCACGCTACCTCCCTATCTCTCCTCCTCCCCAGCGTGGCATCCCCGCGTCGGTCGGCAGACAGGCAGATCCGGACGGGCGACATCACCGCGACCTCCCTCCTCCTCCTCCTCCTCCTCCTCCTCCACTGAGACCTGACTCCTCCCTGGCGACAGGAGCTCAAACGGCAACGATGGCAGGGAGTTCCTCACGTAGAGGTGTAGCGGCGATGGTGGGGAGCATCTCACGCAGAGGCACGGCGGTGGGGAGCCGTGAGGAACAACCTTCGGTGGGGCGCGACTGCAGCAACCTCGCCGCCTTCGCACGCGGGATTCGGCGGTGGATCTGGCACCATTTTCGTCGGCGGCTGCGGTCCTCCCCTCTCTCCCTGGATCTTTCCATCTGGCGGTCTGGCGCAGGCGCAATCCTCTCCGACACATCCCGCCCCTCTCGTGACCCCCCCTCCCCGACCCTTCCTTGCGACCCCCTCCCCTACGGCGGCGCCCACCCCCGTCACGTGTCCGGCCAGGGCGTGGCCAGAACCACAGTCATGTGCGGTGGCAGCGGCGGAGAATGTACGGGGCACAATTTTTTTAATTTTATGACATCGCATTGGTAAACAAAATCAAAAGTCTGAGATTAATAATCTACAAATTTCGTACAGCTACAATAAAATGGGAGCCACAACATTGCTCAAGAGTGTTATCTCTGATCCATTGTGCTGAATATTGCTTTGCCAAACTGCTGAATGATGTCTGTCTCTCCTCCCTCGACCTGTAGCATACATCAGAATTTAGAAATGTAAGGTTAGATATAAACAAGAAAGGATTGACATAATTTAATGCATTAAATCAACAAGGTATCTTGGTAATTGCTACTAATATCTTATTACCATTAGTAATTAATAGTTGTATGATCAGTTATTACTTGTTGTACAAACAGTAGTACCATAAATATCCCCTATTTTTGTCCGTGTGGTGGCTCAGTTTGGCCAGTCTTACAATTTTTTTTTGTGTCTATGTGGTGCACTACTCTTTTTGTACAATTGGTATATTTATCTTCAGAATGTACATATTACTTATGTGACATTATTGCAATTTGTCTTACTGCAATTGGTATAGTTCTTTAGTAACTTTCCAATATCCACTTGTTAAGTGCATAATGAGAATAAAGAGTGACAGTGTGATGGCTGGGCATAATTTAGTCTTGTTCTGCTTTCAAAACGTGAGGTGAGCCGATGGATGTTGGATGAAAAGACATGGGAAGACCGAACTAGATAATAAATGAGAAGGGAAAGGACAGGACAAATCCGCTGAGGAATAGCTGGCGCAAGAAACATGGAAACAAGAGCTGGAGCTCTTGGTCATTGCTGTGTTATGACCATAACAAGGAGACTAAGGCATGACCAATTTCCTGATATTGATCTTTGCAAGGAAGAGAGTTTTTTCCACAATGTTCACGTCCAACTGATCCCTAGTCTGGGAGGTACTCTCGTTTAAATTTTCCCTTATCTTTGCATAATCATATTACCGAGCAAATTTGGAGCGGAGTAGTGAGCTATTCCTGCTATTTGCAAATACTGGCAACTTTGTAATTTATCTATCTATTTATTAATAAAAGAAGATGACTTTTCTACTACGATGTCTAGAAAAAAAAAAGAAATAATCTAGAAATTCTCACAAAAAAGCAAAACATCTAGCCCTCTATCCCCACATCACATATCAAAGGAAGTAAATCTAGCCCTCAATTCTCTTCCCATTGGATCCTCACGTAAGCGCACCTCATGCCATCTAATCTAAATTATCGAGGATCTCAGAAGAATTTTGTGTACCTCTTTCGTTCTCATCTCCATAATGAACTAAAACTAAAGAATCCTGCCGTACGCAACCTTGGTGTCACACAAACCTAGATCGACTTTACCCGTCAGCCCCCGGCTATGTAAGGCTATTGAATCCAATAGGTCTGGGCGCATCAAAGAGTTGTCAGATCCTATCTAACTTTTCCTTGTCGTGATGAAGTATTGGAGTCATCCTATCCAATAGGCCTGGACGCATCAAGGAGCAATGGATGAAAGGAATACGCGGCTGTCGTGATGGAGTATTGGAGTCATCTTTGCCGCGGGCATGTATGGCCATGGTTCCCAACGACACGGACTTTGAATCTCTCTTTTGGTTATCTGCATCTGGCAACCACCGTGCCTGGGATTCATCTCCAATCTTACTGACAGGCTATTGTAATTAAGCTCTTCACAATTACAGACATTGCCGAGACTGTCAAGATAATCATGCCGTCTGCTGTGATTGCTTGAATCACTATGGCTGCCATCTATCAGACCACAAGGACGTTATGATCAACCGAGCAGTTTGAATAATGTGAAGCGTAGCAACGTGCTTCCCATCAATTTCATCTTCTTTTCTCCATCAGGTCAGAGTTTCTCTTGCCAGTATATCCGTTGCAGATTTAATGTTCTACTTTTGAACCTTTGCATGGTCTTGCTATAGGCACGATTGTGCATTCTCATTGACTTTCCCTTTCTTATTTTACTCCCATAGGTATATGCATGCAAACAAAGACAGATGTGTTTAAGTTATCCATGAGTTTGTAAATGTCTCACTTCTGTTATTTTAGATGAATTATTGCATATATATAAACTGTTGTTTTAGTTAGGTATCTAACGTATACACTTATATTTATGAGTGCATCATCTGAAGAATTCACATAAATGCATGAAAGCAATTCAACATATAATACCTTAACGGACGAGGCATGTGTATTCCTTTCATTGCATCAGTGATAGATACTTAGATCAGTTTAATGAAGGGCATGTTTATTTTGGTTCATATGAATAAATGCTGCACTTACTTTATATGAATTTTTTCCTGCAAGACAAATTGATAATAAGTAGAATCTAGCAACACAACTAACAAAGTTTCAATTCAAAACATCCTCGATGGGGATAAATGAAATGTCATTAATTTGATTTTGCGCACAAAAAAAATATGATCTGATCAAAATTAACTTTATCTACCGCCACATATCCAAACTTTATGTTGCTCCACACATGATTTTAATTATCAAGATATTCGAACCTTAAACTCCATTAGCTCATGTGACCCAATTTCAACTACCTCAAATAATGTATCTCACTCTTGTTCTCATGTTTACTCAGGTAGTTCCTTTTACAGCTGTCACCATAATCAATTGTTGAGTTGTTGAAATTTAATAGGTAAGATGCTTTCAGCGAGTGACACCATTAGAGATCACCAACCACGAAGGAAGACACACTGAAGATTGGAATCAGTTGGCAGGATACCGCATCCTACAAACCAAGTTAGATTACAGCTCTCTTCTTTCCTACCCACGTTTTGCTTGGATAGATTATTACTTGGTGGGCTTTGCACATACGAATTTAATTTTACCTTTCCTGAACGTATAAAATAGACTAAAACTGCATATTTTTTTTACAATTTGGTGAATGGTCACGAGATAAAAGCTGAGCTTTGAGATTTGTTTCCATGCATTACTTTGAGTTATATGAAGCTTATACCTATTCCTTCCATCTATTAGAACAAAAACGGAGGACATGGAGATTAATCAATGGCATAGTTTCCTCTTTGTCTGTAAGAGTGGTAGGTTACCAAAAGGGATGCCAAACGAATGATTTTAGTTACGCCATAATGTGTCGACTGGGCTTCACCTGTATATGAAGGGATGACCATCTAATTATAGACTTTCTGCTTCATTAGCAGTTTGCTCTTAGTTTCCTTCTCATTATTGTAATACACATGAACAGGTTGTATGCACATCCAAAGTGTAAAAACTAGGCACCTTTTATTGATCTTTTATGTCTAGCCGGCGCAACTGCACGGACCATGTAATCTAGTTTATTAATAAAAGAAGATGACCTTTCCACCACTTTGTCTAGAAAAAAAGAGAATTAGGTTAGAAATTCTCACAAAAAAACAAAACATCTAGCCCTTAATCTCCACATAATGTAATAGAAGAAGAAAATCTGACCCTCAATCTCCTCATGTGAATCTCACATAACCCCCTCAATCCCCTTGTGTGAATCTCACGTAATCCCCTTGATGTCATGCCAACGTATAATTATCTATCTTGACTCCCACGAGCACCTCTTTTCACATCTCTATTGCCATGAATCAAATCTAACAGAGACGGCGATCGAAAAGTCTAAGGCAACCGCCGCCGTGCAAAAACTGTAGATCAACCTCAGCTACCGTCGACGCCGTATCAGGTCGTATGCGCCATCGCATTGTCACGTCAGATTGCTGCCGGAGCAATGGTGTACGGGCGTCATGGATTTCATGTCCATGAGAACAACACTCAGAATTGGGCTTATTATCATTACATCTTGCATGCGACCGTGCCAAACTGCCATGGTTTCTTCTCCGACCGGACGATAGCTTGTAACTTGTGAGCCATGAACAGCTATCAATGCCGAGACTGTTGAGAGCATCACGCGAACTGCTGGCATTGCCTGAATCACCGAGTCCTCCAAGAGCTAACAAGGACATTGTTGTTCAAGCGCATCAGCATTTTGTTACTTGCGAGCACCACGGCTGTTGCAGTGCCAAGCATGCTGCCACCAACGAGCATCTAACTTTTTTTTTTCTAACAGGTCAGTATCTTGAATTTGCCACTTTATCTGACAGATGAACATTTAATGACTTATTTATCTACTACTTTTCGCATGGTCTTTTAGATCATTGTTGTATTCTCATTATTCTTTTGTTTCGCAGGGAGCACAAAAACATAAAGATGATTCTGTATAATGATTAAGTTTACTTATTATGAGGTATATATTCTTTCAACACTATTATTCAGGGTCTCTTTTGCATTCTTGCTAGACACACATATGTACATGTGCACTAAGTCTTCAGTTCTTTCGCCATTCCCTTAGGCATGTATGCAGTCACAGATTTGCATAGCAGCAGAAGAAAAAAGGAAATGCAGATAAAACTTATTTACTAATATGGCAAATGTTTTAAGCCAGAAGTGACGAACCAAAGACCAATGGGGTAAGACATCCATTAGTTTGTGAATTTCTCACTTGTGTCATTTTAGAGGAATTACATCTAAAGACTGCTTGTCTGTGTTTAATTTGGTGTCTAACATATACACATACAATTCTGAGTGTGTCACTTTCTTATAGAAGAGATGGTATTCATCTGAAGAATTTACATAAGTACATGAAAATAATTCAATATAATATCTTAATAGATGAAGTCTACTTAGTACTTTCTCATGTTACTAGGAATTTTACTTTCCTTGCAAGACAACCTGATTGTAAGTACTAAGTAGCTACACAAGAAATAAAGTTTGCATTTCAAGTCAGAGGATAAAGACATGTGTACTATCTATCGTATCACCTGCTTCCTCTTCTCGCCGTTATATCTTATTGCCATGGCCAGGAAAAGTAATGTGAGACGCTTGCAGTGCGTTATACCATTTGATTACTGCCTGATTCCACAAGGAGGATACTGATGACTGCAAACTCAATGTGCGGGCAGCAAAGACGATATGTCTTTCAACTAATGAGGTCAGCTTACAGTTTATTTTGGCTACATAAGTTTTTTTCCTATATAATATTATCTGGGCAATAGAGGTGCATATTGAAGCTCATCAGCTTCCCCTGGTTATACAATAGACAAACAAAGAAACCGTTGTAGAATAGGTACTAAGTATGAACAACATACAAACATAGTTTTGATTACTCCTCAGTAATGTCGAAAATACTAGCAATATCCAATTAGTAGACATACTCCGGATGTTGTGTTTACTGAGTATTAGACAGTCCGCGTAGTTGTGCGGGCCATTTGGTCTAGTTATGTAAAGTGATTAGTGTTGCCTTCATTGCTGCCGTCATATGTAACAAAAGGTATATAATTGAGTGTGCGTTGACATGAAACATATACTGACATTTGGTGAATCGGCACCAAACCAGTACACAGTATATGGATGGTACCAAAAGAAGGCAACATGCTTATTAGTTTAATAAACAATAATTGGTGTTTGGTGACCCAGAAAATGCATTCTATTTGGCCAATTGATCCCAGCAGAATTGACCGTTGGCTTGTGTTTCTCAGGTCTTGTATCCTTTGATAGGGCTGAACACACCTTTAAACACGCTTTAACAGAGCAACCGGGAAAGCGCCCGGTTCGTTTCCTAACCAGTCATGGCGGAGACTCCTGCAGCACCAGTCGAATTCGGGCCGGAAAAGAAGACGCTGAGCGTGGAGCTGTTGCAGGTTCTGACTGCCGGCAACGCCACCCGTCTTGAGGAGATCCTTAGCTCGAACAGCCAAACAAACGGCCATGTCGCGATAAATGTCCAGGCCACGGCGCCACCACCACCCGAACCAGGAACCAGTTCCTGCCTCCTTGGCGTGACGAGTAACGGCAACACGGCGCTGCATCTTGTCGCAAGCAGAGGCCACGCCGAGCTGGCGGCGCTCATCTGCGAGAAGGCGCCCTTGCTCGTCGCCACGCGCAACACGGGCCTCGACACCCCGCTGCACTGCGCGGCGGGTGGCAGGTACCGAGATGTGGCGGCCTGCCTCCTGTCCACGATGCTTAATGCCGGGGTGGATGAGGCCGTGGCGCTGCGGTGCACGAACCGCAAGGGTGACACCGCCCTGCACGAAGCCGTCCGGCACGGACGAGCAGAGATGGTGGATCTCTTCATGGCGGAGGCTCCCGATCTTGCGTCAGTAGTAAGTGACGACGGTGTCTCGCCGCTGTACTTGGCCGCAACTACCGAGTCCGTGCAGATGGTCCGGCTGCTACTTCGTCCGTCGCCTGACGGAACACCGTCGCCGGCTTCGTCTGCCGGTCGCGAGGGCCGTACTGCTTTGCACGCCGCGGCAGCTATTAGCAAAGGTAATGGCCGAACAATTTCATCCATTTAAAAATTTTGATCATTTATTTGTGACAATAATAAATGTGCTTCAAACTTCGTTCTTATAAGCGACGACTTGTTGTTAAGGGTCTGTTTAGAACCACTAACGATAATATTTATTTCATAAGATTATCTCTGGTATTCCCAAATAACTCGATTAATGGTTTTACTAATTGTTAACTATCTCTCAAATCCGGTCGGCTAGCCCAACTCTGCTAAATTAAACTTGCTAATAGTTAGCCAACCACGTGTTAGCTAAATTACACGTGCTAGAGGTTAAACAACATCCTAGATAATATTAGCCAGCTGTTAGTTATCCAACTACCTTATAAGTTTGCATATTCAAACTAATACGATCGTTCTTAGATTATTGTCGTTATTGACTTTTTGAATTAAGTTTGACCATTCGTCGTATTCAATACTAGTTTGAATACGAAAGAAATTTTGGATTGGAAATAACAAATCAGAATCCAAGCTAGATATAAATTTGGAATTTTCAATCTTCAATTCACCAACGTGATTATTGAGCTTTGTTCAGGCCCTTAATTTGGTTCCAAATACTTTGTTCCTTAGGTCTGCGTCCTTAATTCAATGCACTCAAATAATTAATTGATGGCCGTACTTTGTCTTGTCTACACCTGAACTAGAATCGTAATTTTTGTAACATAGGTTCTATGTCATCTACATCTTGCAAAATTTGAGAATTAACTCAAATAGTACTAATAGAAACAAAAAATTGCATAAAAGAATACATTGCACCAGATTTGAAATTTTTAGTAACTTGAGTCAAGATTTTCTTCATAGTGTTAAACAGACAAAAAGTGCACAACTCCAGGGTCTAAAAGGATTATTTTGATGGACAAATACGCACGTAGAGGATAATCCAGAGATAATTTATCATTAAATTTATTTCATCGTATAAGCCGTTATTTCAGAAATATGTAAAGGCCATGCCACGCCCGCTTGTGTAAAATGATGTGCTGGGAATTCCTCATGCAGAAATGGTTCAAGACATAATGGCCTGGGAGCCGGAAGGTCCAGCTTTGCTGACAAAACTTGATTCGTCAGGGAGAAGCCCTCTTCATTTTGCCATTGGGCATTGGAAACTCGACGTGTTTAAGCTACTTCTAGATGCTGATACCCACCTGGCTCGCATTCCTGATAATAATGGTCTGTTTCCTCTACATCATGCTGCCATCGTGCGGAGCACGAGGATGACCGATGAGCTCATACAGAAATGCCCGGACTACTCTGAGATGGTGGACCACGAAGGAAGGAATTTACTTCATTGTGCCGTTAAGAGTGCCAGTAACACAATAGTTCAGTACATTTGCCAAAATGATAGGTTCACTGTGCTACTGAACGCCACCGATTGGGAAGGTAACACTCCACTCCATTTAGCCGCTAAATATAGTAATGCGCGTATTGTCAGCACACTGTTGCAAGCGAGGAGCGTGGACATAAATATTAACAACAAGGATGGTTTGACTGCTCTGGATCTTGCTTACATTGCAGTGTCAACCGGCCGATCGAGATATTTTCTGGTAAAGCTATTTTCTCTACCCAACGCCATCCTTCCAACATCCATTCCTATTAGCTACCATATCATATTTGTACTTCTAAACGTTGTGCCTAGTTTTAATGCAGCTTTGATTTTTTTAGGGTATTAATGCGGCTTTGATATATGCAGTATGTAGGTAACGCATGATCATTTGAATTAATCTATTATTCTGGTTTTGGAGAATCTCATTGGGATGGGCTGGCTAGTGGTGGTCAGTGGCGGACCGCACATGAAATTTTAGGTGGGGTGGAGAAGGAGAACAAAACTAATACTTCCTCCGTTTCAAATTATATGGTTTTAGCTTCGGGCACCGGAATTAAGGAGAGGTAAAAAAGTTGGTTACATAGAAAACGAGAATAAGAGAGATAGAGATAAAAATATATTGGGGAGAGAAAAATATGCATTGGGATGCGAGGGTATATTATAATTTGAGAAAACTTGATGAAGCTAAAGTGTCATATAATTTGGAACGGAGAGAGTACTAAAAGCAGACCTCTTATGTATATCATATTTGTAGTAAAATTACATAAGAAATACCCATTCATTTCAGAATGTTCATCATTCTCAACAGCCAGTTTGTACTGTATGTTCATCATTCCCTACTAGTCGATTTTTTTTTGTTCTGATTTTGGACTGAAACGATAGCATGAGAACATATATATTCATGTGATGCCACTAAACAAATAGTTATGTAATCAAATCTTTGAAACATAAGATATATTTTACATTTTTTAGACCAGATATGAAAATTATAATTGTACGCCTTCTTGTATATTATCATGTCCTCGTTTAGTAATCATAGCTATGCTGCTTTATCATTGCTTGACTTCCTAGAAAATAATTTCTCGCTAGCCTTTTCTTACACGATTTTTTTTTGCCTCGAGTTCTGTATAGTAATCTGGTTTTGAGGAAGTAGGTAGTTATATAAACAATTTTGTAGTATAGGGGCTAACGGCAAACATTTTTTTTGTTCTTGTTGTTGTTGTGTGTGGGTGGGTGGGGGTGGAGTGGTTGAGAGCACTTTCTGTGCTACCAAACACTTTGGATGCACCATTACAAAGGCACAATTAAAATATGGTTAGATAGGTAATGTTATCCTCTATTGTTACATAAACTTTGAGATGCAACGGAAACATGTACAAGATGTAACAAAGAAGTGAAACCAACATGTCAACAATGGGAATTTGTTCATATTGAACCCGCAACCCCTATTGTTCACGTATTGATTTCTCTCTTTTTTTTTGTTTCTCCTTGCACATTTTATCTATTGCATCTCAAATTTTGCAAAATGATAGATGATGAATTGCACTATCCAGTTAAAGTTTTATTGTAACTAGTCAATCTACCAGCGCATTTGCACGTCTAGTCTTTATATCTTTTTATAAAAATTAATAAATATAATATTTCTTAATTACACTATACCCTATACCAATCAAATTATTAAATCATAGCATCATAAAGGGTAAATATTTTATTTTCTCTTAATAATATGAAAAATTATCTGAAATTATAATTATTTATTTCATTTAAACCTACATATGGATATTTTGAATACTTCTCATAATGATAATATGAAGTATTTCTACATTTGACCTCAAGACTTTGTTCTATCGCTTACTCGGAACCAATGTATAGTATCCACTCCATAAAAACATCATAACGTCGTGTGCTATTTGCAGTAGAAAAGGATATATCAAACTCTATCAATTAAAATATTCAACATGAATCCTTATAGTTATGTAGCATGAATTTCTAAACCTGTTTCAGCATGAGCACTTGTCATGCACTATGTTGCACTCGAGACGCTGACTTCTGATACCCATATCTCTTGAGACTTCATTGACCTTTTAGTTACCATCTCCAACACGAACAAAGTGTCATCATCTTCCTAGTGATTATGACATCGCTGAACTTTTAGTTACCATCTCTAGTGTGATGAAGTTCTAAAGCCTTTTTGTTTTTTATTAATCCTGGCTAGTCGTGAGCATCTTGGAGTAGCGTGTCTGCTAAGTAGGGATCCATCTATTATTTCTCTTTTGATCATGGCTAGATGTGTGGATTGCATACAACAATGTGCAATAACATAGATATCAGCGGTATACTGATCCAAAAAATGAAAGAGATGTTTTTTTGTGGATGATACAACCACCATGATCCATGACGATGCAAGAACAATGGAACAATCCCTTGTCCGCTACAACCACAGCAATATATGAATGAACCATAAGGCATGATCAACAAAGAACCAAGAATGACGTCTGCATGTTAATGGAGAAGTGATATATGATTTCGACAAAGATAACTAATGCCTGCCATAATATACTTGGCAGACACAGTTCATGGTGATATGAGGATGACAAACTTGTTTCTGTCCACTGTGATGGCAATGGAACCTTAATCCATAGTGACTCAGTGGCCACGATATGTCATAACCTCTAATTGTGATGATCCTAACGATAATCATCATCGATCCAACACACAAAAAATAACAACAATACTTGGCGATGCGAGGACGATGGTAATGTTTATCGATTTATAAAGACCACACAGTTTAATTGTTTTGGTAGTCTCATTCACTTGTGAACGTGGTGTTTTATTGAGAGAGAGAGATGGTGAACGTGGTGCTTTTATAAATATATTTAGAAATATTAATTATAAATATTTATAATAATAATGATGGGTAATTTCACACATATGGTTTCTATAAACCAAATTATAATGTTAGATTTTACCATATTCCAATGCATTGGCTACCTAAAAGCTAGTTTATCGATTATAAAATCAGGAGCCAAACATCCCCACCAATTTTTATTTAAAAACCCATTTTTGAAACTGAAATTAAAAATCATTTATAATGATAAATGGGTAATTTAGGATCTATTTGGATCACTCCAGTTTCTAAGAAACTAGAGGTCCTCCAAACATGTCAGCTTCTATAAACCAGATTATGGGTTTATAAGAAACTGATAATCTCGATCAAGCTAGCTCATGCCCGTTCCTGCCTTAATCCAATGCATTGACTATCCACGTTCAAATAGGGCCAAGATACAAACATCCTCATCTAGTTTTTGTTTAGAAACCATTTTTCAAAATTGAAAATAAAAACTAACTTTTAAGAAACTATGGATTCAAATAGGGCCTTAATAACTTTTTTAAATGTATTTCAGGCTAATTCCTTCATAATAGTAGTGGTGGATAATTTTTTATAATGATAGTGATTTCTCTGATTAATATGGGTGTGATGTTTTAGAGAGAGAGAGAGAGAGAAAGATACAGAGAAATGGATGAACGTGATGCTTTTACAAATACATTTAGAAATATTTAATTCTAATTTAGTTATAATGGCAATGGTGGGTAAGTTAATAAATTTTTTAGATGTATTTCAATCTAATTTTTTTCATAATAGCTGTGGTGGTAATTTAGTAACTTTCTTAGGGGTATTTTAGTCTATTTTTTATAATAATAGTGTGGGTATTTTTTTTTCTTATTTTCTCTAATTAATATGGGAATTTTCTTGGGCTTGAGAATGAACATGGTGGCTTATTTTGTTTCTCATATATATATATATATATATAATAGATTGTTTTTACGCTAATTGTGGTGCAACTGATGTTGGGAGCCCTGTTTCCGCAATGCAACACTAGAAACAATACTACATGTGAAAATCATTAGTATTAGGGATGATAACACATAATCATGATGATATATGATGATGATGATGATGACAAGGTTGTCATTGGCACATAAAATCAGTACATTAAACTGCACCAACAGGTAGCACCTGATCTTTTCCATTTCTTATATTACGTGTTTCTCCTTCTCTTCACCATGCATAGTTCCCGATTAGGAACATCGAGATGTTTATGTGTGTTCCAGGTGAAATGTGCGTATATTCTTTATTTCTGCCCCCATTAACACAGAGGCGCCCTATAAAACATTTGAATCTTAAACTTCTCTTGCAATGTGTTTATGAAAACAGTTGTGATTTACTCATTCCAATCATGGTTCTGTACTTTGTATGTAACCATTATTGCAGTAATATTTTTTTGACCGAAGTTATTAGGGAAGGCCTCTACCTATTTTTTTGTATTGATTTAGAAGAAAGTATTTACATGTTACAAGGCCCTAGGCCCAAAGAAATTCCCTACTAGAAAAGAGCTTAATGGTTTATGTTACATATAGCCACCAGCTGAAGCTCTTCCTTGAAACTCACTCTCCATCTTGGTAGGCTTCTGGTTCCTAGTCAAAGATGATACTGTTTCTGTGACACCGGATGCACCATGAAGAAACCATAATGATTTGTCTGAAGAATTTTGGACCCAAAATGTTGCTTAGCTAACAGTAGCATGTCACTTGTTGGCAGTTGAGTTTTCCAACTAATGTTAAGAAAGCCCCGACACCATATACTGAAGCTACAACAAAAGAAGAGGTGCAACAGTATTTCATCTTGGCCAGAACTGCATCACACACAAGAATAGCTGCCAAGATCCATTGTTTTTCTTATTAGAATGTTACAAATAATTTATCATAATAATTTACTTAGATATTTTTTTGTCTTTATGAATATTTAATAGCCACAACTATCTTGGAAGACCATTTCATTTTCCAAATAGTTAATACATTGGACTAAATATGCTTCCAACTCATCACTCTACACAGGACCCGGCCGTTGTGGTGTTTCATGGTTTACTTTGGGCTCGTGCAACTGGCAGTTTAGATATAATAGATATGGATGAGAAAGACAACAAATCTGCTAAAGAAGAGGAAATGATGCAACAAGGTGGCATGAGGGGAACGATTGCATCCGGTTTGATTGCAGCTGTAACATTTGCGGCAGCTCTCACCGTGCCAGGAGGCTTCGTAGCCGATGACCACCCTCATTCTGGGACAGCAATACTGGCGAGACGGTTTGTTTTCAGAGCGTTTGCAGTGTCAGACACCATGGCCTTCCTCTGCTCCGTACTTGCAACGTGTTTTCTTATGTATGGTAGTGCAAAAGAGGTTCCACTCAGCCAGAGGCATATGTACAACCCTCCGGCGACTGGGTTGGTTCCACTAGCGGTCCAGTTCATGATTGGGGCATTTGCATTCGGATTTCACCTGGTGCTAGGTGTAGCCAATCACGGGCTCATGATCTTTGTGTACTTGGTATCGTCAGCTGCGGTACTCTTCTGCTTCCCTGGCATCTGGGGTCCATTCTGCCTTGGGTACGTAAAGGCGATACGGCGTCGAGCCGGATGGACGGGCCTTCTGAGCTTGGACGATAGCAAACCATGTGTACTGCAACTGCTCCGCAGTTTCCGTAATGGCCCTTTGAACAACGTCAGGAGGATACTGTTCGCTGTACTCATCTGTGCCACCTTTTTTGTGGCGGTCGTGCTAGAGATAGCTTTGCCAAACTTCTGAGAACTAATTATTTCTGAATGATTTGCTTCTTTTTTTTTGCATAGGATATAGCTTTGCTATTTTGGATAACTGATCTCCTGCGAATCCATTATATGCATAGGTATTTGGAACATTTGTTTTATATATACATAAATTACTATTACTACTGAATGGATTATGGAAATAATAAGCACGTATATAAGCACTGGAGATATGGATTGATGTAAACTCATGGTGCACTACGTGACATTTTTTTTTGGAATAGAGATATTACTCAGCTTTTCAAAAGCCAAATTTGTTCCGTTATTGCTGGGGTTACCAGCTTACATCACAGCACCATATAAAAGCCAGTAGGCACAGCAAGCGAGTCACAACTAGATTACAGCCATATCAGTGTGCGTTTCAGTAGTTCCCGATCAAGTTTGCAGTTTCTCCATCATCCTCCGTAGCATCTGCTCCACCATCTTTGCACCTTGTTTCTTCTGTAGTATCTTCCATTTCTGCAAGGCTGAGACTCTAGCGAATAAGTCAGCATCAGTTGTGTTGGGGAACTTTCGTTCAATTGTCATTTTGTTTCTGATCTTCCACACTGCCCACAAGAAACCTGCAGAAGAAAATCCCCAACAAATTTGGTATAGCTTAAGTCTCTTAGGCATCCAGACTGACCAGAAATCCTCCACAGAGGTGGGATATCGGTCCTCTCTGAAAATATCCTTGATCACACACCATGTGTATCTTTTTTTTTTCTCGAATACGTAAGAGAGCTGCGTATCTTTGTATTAAAAGGAGAGAAAATGGTCCCTTACAAACACTGTCCACCCAATCCGGACCGAGCTGCGGGGCTATCAATACATAAAGAGAAATTGTCTGGAACACACTAACAAACTGTGAAAATTGTCTGAAACACACTAATAAAATGTGACTTCATCCTGAACACTCCAACAAAATTGAATTTAGCTGTAACACACTACCATTATGGAAAAATTCGTCTATGACATATTATGATTATTTAATAATTATTTTCAACATTTCTATGTCAATATATAAAATATCTTAGAATTTAAAACTTGTCATAAATATACATTGTTGTATTCTCTATCATAGAAACATAGAGCTATAATTTTTTTGATTGTTTGTATCGTTTGCTTCATAAATTAAATATTAAAATAATTAGCAAACTACATAGTGAATTGAAAAAAAAATCTAACTCTATTTTTTTATAAAGAGAATACAATAATGTATATTTGTGTCAAGTTTTAAATTCTAATATATTTTATATATTAAGATAAAAAAATAAAAATAATTATTAAATGGTTATAATGTGCCACAGACGATTTTTTCCATAATCGTAATATGTTATAGCTAAATTTGATTTTGTTAGTGTGCTCGGGACGAAACCACAAATTATTAGTGTGTTCCAGATAATTTCTCTATACATAAAGATTGGTCTTATAAATCACAACACACATAGATGAGACCTGACCTCGCTAATGAGCATTGGAAGAAAAATATGGTCAGTTGTCTTGTATCGCCCACAGAGCACGCATTTATCACTCCCCTTCCATCCTCTAACTACAGGTGCCTATCGGTAATATATGATAAGCCATTTGCCAGAGGGAAACTTTATTTTTAGAGGAACTTTTTATTTCCAGATTTTACCCATGACTGCACTACTAACCCCTTGAAAGGTCAGGAACTGATAGAGGGATCTGGTAGTAAAGCAGTTGCTTTTATGTAGGACCCATTTTACTTCTTCATCAAGGTGTGTGCCTTGGACGAGTTCAATGAATTGATTCCATTCAGCCCATTCTGTGTTACGCCAGTTTCTCCTATACTCTATATGTCATCTTCCTTCGTCATAGCCGTCCTGAATGTCGATGTTCGTATCAGCATAGATCCAATATAAATTTGGCATTGCAATTTTTAATTGGGATATTTGTCCAGAACCTCACGCTACTGCCGCTATGAACCTTATAAATTGCTCCCAAATTGAACAAATGTTTAACTTTGTGTAACCCCTTCCAAAATTCCGAGGATCCCCCGTGTCCTAGAAGTAGCAAAATCTCCCCCATTCATGTACTTTGCTCTCACATGTCTGTGTTGGGAGATCGCCTTGTGCGCCACCCTTCGACGCTCACCAAAGCTGGGCTGCAGGCGAAACAAAGGATAACCATCGAGCCTATTCTTGCTAACCTCGACTTCGAAGTGCAGGTATTTTGAACGAAGGTCCCCGAAGCGATCGAACCCTCCGAGTCTAGCACTCGGAAGGTGGTCCTACTCGAAGGCAACAAGCACCTACTCGAAGGGCAGGGGTCATTCGAAGTGCGCCTTCACAACCTCGGAGGTCAACGCATCATGTGAACAAGCCTTGGCGTTGTGCTCTATGGAAGACACGTGGCATAAGGGCCTGCAGTAGCGTGACAAGCAAGGAAGGGTACAAGAGAAGTGTGAATGACTAGTTTACCCTTTGTGACTATTTTGTTTGGAATATTCGTAGAATATGATAGGTAATTAGAGGTAAAATGGTTATTTGCACATGACCTAAGTACGGGCCTATAAATAGAACACCCCCACCTACTTGTAAAGAAACGAATCTTTTTGGGAATACGTGAAGGGAGCCTAATGTTTCGCTTCATATCCTCTGAGATTCTCTGTCTTCATTACCT
Organism: Eleusine indica; assembly: GCA_030378355.1. Classification (NCBI taxonomy): domain Eukaryota; kingdom Viridiplantae; phylum Streptophyta; class Magnoliopsida; order Poales; family Poaceae; genus Eleusine; species Eleusine indica. Next base: position 38,564,639 of record CM059500.1, read on the forward strand.
TTTCTGTTCGTGGCACCGAGGCCTGCGCTTCGCGACTCCAACAGTGGCGCCCACCGTGTTGTGAGCTCGTACACCAGCTCACGATGACTCAACTCCATGGATCGCTACCTTCGAGCGGCACCCTGCCCCTCCGAAGTAGCACTCCAGGAGACCCCTAGCTGACGGATGACCAATCCACATTGCAAGTAACAAAGGAGAATACCCCTAAAGTCCAGCCACCGTCTCAGACAGATGCGCCCGTTGACCCAAAAGACTCAGTGCAGTGCCCTGAACAACCGTCAAGCTCAAACCCTTTGGGAAGCAGCACCCCAACTTCAATGATAGTAGCACCAAAAATGGAGCTGTTGGCACAAAGAGCCGAACACCTCGAGCAACTCAAGCAGCAACTGCTGCAAGAGTAAGATCTAAGAAACAAAGCACTGATGGAAAGGAAAAGAATCTTGCAAGAGAAAGAGTACATATCTCAGCTCAGACTCAAGAACTTGCTGCTAGCAAAGGAAATTGAAGAACTCTAGAAAATCATAGGCAGATCAAGTCGCCAAGAATCCAACCCTACGCTTGAAACCCACCCATATCTCGAGCGAGGTGTACAATTAACACCAAGCAATCAATCAATAGCCACAAAAATCCTACCAATTCGAAGGGCAACCACATTGAATGTAATTGACAAAGATTCACCTCTCTCCGAAGGGTTACAAAGAGCCCTGTACCTACCGCAATTCAGAATGATACCGTTGGCCAAATTCAGAGGGAACTCTAACCCAAGACAATTTCTCATGAGCTATGAAGCAGCAATAGTATCGGCAGGAGGACATGAAACAACTTTGTTAAAAGCATTCGTTTGCGCCCTCAAAGAATTTGCTCCGAACTGGTATTTCAACCTACCCTCCTAGATCATTATACAACTGGGAAAACATCAGGGATAAGGTGATAGCAAGCTTTCGAGGGTTCCGCACCATCATGTAGCCGTCACATGCAAGAAAATGAGCTTCTACACGATTACTACAGAAGATTCCTTACCCTTCGAGCTCAGGCCCCGAGTGTCACAGATGAAGCAGCAATAAGCTCCGTACTTTGAGGCATGCGAGCATGCCAGATGTCATCATATTGCGCGCAAAAACCACCGTGCACAATGCAGATCTTGTGCACGAAGTTTGAAGAATACAACAGATCAGATGTGGATTACAAAAGGCGCAAGCAGAACCAGAGAAAGATTCGCTACCAATCACATAACAAAAGCGGTCATCAAGAAAGACAGTACAAAAAATCCAAGCATTCCACCGAACCATCGCCATTGTTTGTTGGACACATCAATGAGGAAAAACAAGACCTCACAAGCAAAGATAATCGCAACAATGATTACAAAGAGGGTAACCATCAAGGCCATGGCAGAGGCTGAGGCCCCCAAAACCAAAGCCGACTAGCTAGAAAATCATATTGCTTCTACGATGGAGAGGACAAGTGGCACAAAACTTCCACTTGCCTCAAAGCAAAAGAAATCCAAGAAAGAACCAAAGCAGAAAAGAAGGTCTTATCCCAACCAAAAACCATTAATTACACATCACCCAACCTGTGGCCCCAACAGCCATATCCATAACCCACTCAGCTCAACTACCATTACCCAAGTACCGATCACCACCAACTATACACACCATCCCCATACTTCAACACAAATCACCCAACTCAACCTCTGAGTCAGTATATCCAACCAAGGCAACTAGCCCAACAACCAGAACCTAGCCAAGAGCGCCAAGCGCAAAAGCAAGAGCCACAACAACTACCCCAGCCTAAACCAGAGCCCACCCCAAACCAAACCGCAACATTCCTAGAGCTTCATTGGAATGATATGCGGAGGTTCATCCTCAGACTTCGAAAACAAGAGAAGAAGAAGAGACCACTTTCGAATGGTAAACAGTGTTTTCGCTGAGGGTCCGATCATCAAATCAGAATGGTTGCACATCCCCATAATGTTCACAGAGTCGGATTTAAACCTCAAAGCTTACCCGCATGTTGACACATTTGTAATCGAGGCTCATATTCACACTTGGATGGTAAGCAAGGTCCTGGTAGACAATGGCAGTCAGGCAGACATACTGTTCATAAATGCTTTTGAGCAAATGGGCCTCAACAAAAGTTCTTTGCAACCATCGAACATCCCACTCATAGGCTTTGGAGGCAAAAGAATATCACCAATGGGCACAATTTCTCTCGCTGTGTCATTCGACAACACTCAAAACCTTGAAACGGAATACGTAACATTCAACGTAGTAGATCTCTTCCACCCATTCAATGTCATATTTGGCCGGGGCACAATCAATTCTTTCGAAGCCGTCATCCACAATGCGTATCTATGCATGAAAATCCTAGCAATGGGGGGGGGGGGGGTGATCACAGTTAAAGGAAACCAACCAATGGCAAGGGACATAGACAAAGCCTACGCTTTAGGGAAAGAAATTGCAATAATATACAAGTTTTCACCTAAGAGCAACTAGAAGAAGAAGAAAGGCCCCAAAAAGCTTGTGAGCTGCACAAGATGAACGCAAGAGAAGAGGCATACCGTCTCGATGAGGAAAAAATCATAGTACAGCCAGACGAAGAAACCAGAAAAGTGCTCCTCGATGAGCAAGTCCTTAGACAGTTTGTCATAATTGGCTCTGGTTTGGACCCCACAGAAGAGAAAGAATTGCTAGCATTTCTAGGCAAGAACAAAGATGTATTTGCTTGGTCTTTAGCAGATCTTGAGGGAGTGGACAGAAGCATAATAGAGCACAAGCTAGAGATCCATACAAAGATCAGACCCAAAAAGCAAAGGCTCCATAAGATGTCCGATGAAAAAACTGAAGCCATCAAAGCAGAAGTGCAGGGACTACTCGAAACCTCTGTTATTCGCGAAGTCAAATACCCATGCTGGTTGGCAAACTGTGTAATGGTTAGTAAAAAGAACGAAAAGTGGAGAATCTGCATAGACTTCATAGATCTCAACAAAGGATGTTCGAAGGACGATTTCCCCCTACCTCGAATAGACAAGGTCATAGATGCATCGACAGGCAGTGAATTGATGTCATTACTTGATTGTTTTTCTAGTTATCACCAGATTTGGCTAATAAAGGAGGATGAGGAAAAACAAGTTTCATCACACCTTTCAGCACCTATTGTTTCACAAGGATGCCTGAAGGACTAAAAAATGCTAGCCCCACATTCTTTTGCATGACTCAGAAAGCTTTTGAGTCTCAGTTCAGAAAGAGCGTGCATGCTTATGTGGATGACATTATAGTAGCAAGCAAAGAAAAGAGCAATGACATCGCAGACTTGGCAGAAACATTTACAAACCTTTGAGCAACGAGGCTAAAGTTGAATCTAGAAAAGTGTGTTTTTGGGATTTGCAAAGAAAAAGTACTTGGTTGCCTAGTATCAAGCAAGGGCATCAAAACCAACCCTAATAAGATCAAAACAATCACTCAAATGCAAGAACCCAAATGCAAAAAGGATGTGCAGAAACTCATAGGCAGGGAGGCAGCCCTCAACCGATTCATATCCAAATCAGCTGAGCGAAGCTTGCCCTTCTTTCAAATACTTCGAGGGGCTCAACCCTTTGAATGGGACCTGGATCAGCAAAAAGCCTTCGCTGATGTGAAAAATTACCTTGAAAGGTAATCGAAGTTAACCAATCCAGAACCTGGGGCAACGCTATTGTTGTATGTTGCAGCATCGCACTCGGCAGTCAGTGCGGCCCTCATGCAGGAAAACAAAATGGTTAAAATGGTTAAAGGAGAACCAAAGGAACTCTTAGTGCAACTCCTAGTATATTATGTCAGTGAAGCACTGTTTGGCTCGAAACAATTCTATTCTGAAATGGAAAAGATCGTGTATGCAGTGATTATGGCTTCCAGAAAGCTGCAGCATTACTTCGAAGCCCATCACATCAAAGTACCTACCAATCAACCCCTCAATGAAGTATTTGGCAACAGAGACGCCTCGAGTGAATCGGAAAATGGGCCATGGAACTTTCAGAGCATGTTGTAGACTTCGAAAGGCGAAGTGCTATCAAGTCCCAAGTACTTGCTGATTTTATAGCAGACTGGACGGCTGCAGAATACCCAAAAAATCACATACTACCAGAGCTTGAGTGGATAATGCATTGCGACAGAGCTTGGGGACTAGCCGGGGTTGGCATAGCAGCAATAGTCGCATCGCCCGCAGGGGTAAAGATGAAATATGTGGCAAGGCTCGAGTTCAACAAGAAAGCAGATAAATGCACAAACAACATAGCAGAATATGAGGCAGTATTACTAGGGCTTAGAAAACTCAGAGCACTCAGAGTACATAGGTGCAAGATCAAAATAGATTCTAAAATCATTGCCAGCCAGCACGATAAAGAATTCGCAACCCGAGATCCTCAGCTCGAGAAATATCATAGCACCATCCAAAGTATGGAAAAAATATTTCAAGGGTTTTGACATACAATACATCAAGAGAAAATTCAACACTGAGGCAGATGAGCTCGCAAAACTGGCAGCAAGGGGAGAAGCAATGCCGCACGATGTATTCTTTCAAACAATCACTGAGCCTTCGATCAAATCGATCCTCTAGGACCCCAAATTAATCCATGCTGTAACAAGCAAAGACTGAAGGGCTCAACTCATTACATACCACAAAGGTTTCTATGAACCAGACACCAAGTCAGAGGTAAAAAGAATATAGCAAAGAGCCAGGAATTACATAATCATCGAGGGTAAGCTTTACAAATCTGGAGTATGTGCCCCACTACTCAAATGCATTAGCCAAACATAGGGTATATAGCTACTCAAAGAGATACACGAAGGTATCTGTGGATCGCATATTGGTCCCCGACCTCTGGTCGCAAAAGCGGTCAGGCAAAGTTTCTTTTGGCTATCAATGGTCAAGGATGTTGCAGAAGTGGTAGTCATATGCGAAGCTTGCCAGATGATCGACATTGTCAGACCTCTGCCCACAGCCCCCGAGAATTATAGATGGGCAGTCGTAGGTCTTGAATACTTTACCAAGTGGATCGAAGCCAAACCAATCACAAACATATCTACCAACACAATCAAAAAGTTTTTCTGGCAAAACATCATTTGCCAATGGAAAACAATTCGAAAACGACATGGTCAAGGAATTCTGCCATTCTATCGGTACAAAGGTTGATTTCGGATCAGTGTATCACCCTCAGTCGAATGGAGCTGTTGAGCGCGCAAACAACCTCATATTCAAGGAAATCAAAAAGATACTCCTAGATGACAAAAATGGAAAATGGGCAGAAGAGCTTCCAAGGGTCATATGGTCACACAATACAACAGAGACCAGGGCAACCATGTATTCACCATTAAGACTGATGTATGGAGAGGAAGCAGTCACCCCCGAAGAAATTGCACATGAAAGTCCTAGAACTCAAAGCACAAAATCTCCGTAGCCAACAGAAGAGGAATCATAGACCCTTATGGAAGTAGAAAGGCTCGATGTAGTTGTCAACCTCGAAACTTATCAGAGGGAAACACGTCAATGGAGAGATTGTAAAGTCACACCCTGAGATTACAAAGTAGCAGACCTAGTCCTGCTTCGAAGCCCAAGAACAGAGAGCAAAGGCAAACTAGAACCCAAATGGGAAGGCCCGTACATTGTGGCAAGAACAAACAAACCCGGAGCATATAGGCTCTAGACTTCGTAAAGAGAAGAGTTGCAGCATTCTTGGAATGCAGACAACCTTCACAAGTTTCACGTGTCGGAAAATGGCACTCAAGTCATGTAAAAGCCAAGCATAGCACGAAACTATAAGTGCGACCTTGAGCTTAGTTGGTAGATTTGTCTTTCTTTATTTTGGTGTGAAAAGGACTGTACTCTTTTCCTCACACGGGGAACCCTTCGCAGGGGTGAGATTTTTAACGAGGTGGATCCTATGTAACCCTAGCTAAATCTATAAAGCTGCCTTCCCCAAAGTGGAAAGTCTCGCTCAGTCATTCAAGTCGAAACAACTCCCGTAGCGGAGATTGTAATATTCAACACAGAGCAAAAGCTCTCAAAGGGTTCACTCAAAAACACCTCCTGCCTGACACTTCGAGGGGGAGGGTGGCGTTTTTTAAAAAACTTAGCGAAAAAATGCTAGGGGGCTCGTTGCAGCCCAAACCCGTGAAAGGGTTCGCTCAAAAACACGTCACTCCTAACACTATGAGTGGGACAGTGGTGTTTTTCAAAAAACTTAGCGAAAAAATGCTAAGGGGCTCATTGCAACCCAAACCCGTCGAAGGGTTCGCTCAAAAACACCTCGCCCCTAACACTTCGAGGGGGAGGGTGATGTTTTTTCAAAAACTTAGCGAAAAAATGCTAAGGGGCTCGTTGTAGCCCAAACCCGCCGAAGAGTTTGCAAAAAACACCTCGCCCCTAGCATTTCGAGGGGACGGGGGCGTTTTTCAAAAACTTAGCGAAAAAATGCTAAGGGGCTCGTTGCAGCCCAAGGCTGTCGAAGGATTTGCTCAAAAACACCTCGCCCCTAGCACTTCAAGGGGGAGGGTGGCGTTTTTCAAAAAACTTAGCGAGAAAATGCTAAGGGGCTCGTTGCAGCCCAAGCCCGTCGAAGGGTTCGCTCAAAAACACCTCGCCCCTGACACTTCGTGGGGGAGAGTGACGTTTTTCAAAAAACTTAGCGAAAAAAATACTAAGGGGCTCGTTGCAGGCCAAACACGTCGAAGGGTTCACTCAAAAACACCTCGACCCTACACTTCGAGGAGGAGGGTGGCATTTTTCAAAAAAACTTAGGAAAAAAAATCTAATAGGCTTGTTGCCGCCCAAATCCATCGAAGGGTTGACTCAAAACCACCTCACCCCGAGCACTTCGAGGGACAGGGTGGCGTTTTTCAAAAAACTTAGCTAAAAAATGCTAAGGAGCTTGTTGCCGCCCAAACCCATAGAAGGGTTCGCTCAAAAACACCTCGCCTATAACACTTCGAATGGGACGGTGATGTTTTTCAAAAAACTTAGCGAAAAAATGCTAAGGGGCTCGTTGCAGCCAAAGCCCATCGAAGGGTTCGCTCAAAAACACCACGCCCCTAACACTTCAAGGGGGATGGTGGCGTTTTTCAAAAAACTTAGCAAAAAAATGCTAAGGGGCTCGTTGCAACCCAAACCTGTCGAAGGGTTTGCTCAAAAATACCTCGCCCCTAACACTTCGAGGGGGAGGGCGATGTTTTTGCAAAAACATAGCAAAAAAATGCTATGGGGCTCATTGCAGCCCAAACCCGTCGAAGGGTTCGCTCAAAACACCTCGCCCCTAGCACTTCGAGGGGGTGGGTGGCGTTTATCAAAAAAACATAGCAAAAAATGCTAATGGGCTCGTTGCAGCCAAAACCCATCGAAGTGTTCGCTCAAAAACACCTCGCCCCTAGCACTTCGAGGGGAGGGAGGCGTTTTTCAAAAGACATAGCAAAAAAAAGATAAGGGGCTCGTTGTAGCTCAAACCCGTCGAAGCGTTCGCTCAAAAACACCTCGCTCCTAGAACTTCGAGAGGGAGGGGGTGTTTTTCAAAAACTTAGCAAAAAAATACGAAGGGGCTCGTTGCAGCCCAAGCCCGTCGAAGGGTTCGCTCAAAAACACCTCGCCCCTAACACTTCAAGGGGGAGAGTGGTGTTTTTCAAAAACCTTAGCGAAAAAATGTTAACGGGCTCGTTGCTGCCCAAATACATCGAAGAGTTCACTCAAAAACACCTCGCCCCTAGCACTTCGAGGGGGAGGGTGACATTTTTTCAAAAACTTAGCGAAAAAATGCTATGGGGCTCGTTGCAGCCTTAACCCGTCGAAAGGTTTGCTCAAAACACCTCGCCCCTAGCAATTTGATGTGGACTGTGGCGTTTTTTAAAAAACTTTGTGAAAAAATGCTAAGGGGCTCGTTGCAGCCCAAACCCGTCGAAGGGTCTGCTCAAAAACACCTCGCCCCTAATACTTCGAGGGGAAGGGTGGCGTTTTTCAAAAAATATAGCGAAAAAATGCTAAGGGGCTCATTGCAACCCAAACTCGTGAAAGGGTTCTCTCAAAAACACATCGCTCCTAACACTTCAAGGGGGACGGTGGTGTTTTTCAAAAAACATAGCGAAAAAATGCTAAGGGGCTCGTTGCAGCCCAAACCGGTCGAAGGGTTCGCTCAAAAACACCTCGCCCCTAGCACTTCGAGGGGGAGGGGGCATTTTTCAAAAACTTAGCGAAAAATTTGCTAAGGGCCTCGTTGTAGCCCAAGCTCATCAAAGGATTCGCTCAAATACACCTCGCCCCCAACACATCAAGGCGGAGAGTGGCGTTTTTCAAAAAACTTAGCGAAAAAAATGCTAAGGGGCTCGTTGCAGCCCAAGCCCATCGAAGGGTTCGCTCAAAAACACCACACCCCTAACACTTCGTGGGGGAGAGTGGCGTTGTTAAAAAAACATAGCAAAAAAAATACTAAGGGGCTTGTTGCAGGCGAAACACGTCGAAGGGTTCGCTCAAAAACACCTCGCCCCTAGCATTTCGAGGGGGAGGGTGGCATTTTTCAAAAAAACTTAGCAAAAAAATGCTAATAGGCTTGTTGCCGCCCAAATCCATCGAAGGGTTCACTCAAAAACACATCACTCCAAGCACTTCGAGGGAGAGGGTGGTGTTTTTCAAAAAACTTAGCTAAAAAATGCTAAGGGGCTTGTCGTAGCCCAAACCCATCGAAGGTTTCCCTCAAAAACATCTCGCCCCTAGGACTTCGAGGGGAGGGAGGCGTTTTTCCAAAAACATAGCAAAAAAATGCTAAGGGGCTCGTTGCAGCCCAAACCCGTCAAAGGGTTCGCTCAAAACACATTGCCCCTAGCACTTCGAGGGGGTGGGTGGCGTCTTTCAAAAAAACTTAGCAAAAAAATGCTAAGGGGCTCGTTGCAGCGCAAACCCGTCGAAGTGTTCGCTCAAAAACACCTCGCCCGTAGCACTTCGAGGGGAGGGAGGCGTTTTTCAAAAAACATAGCGAAAAAAAGATAAGGGGTTCGTTGTAGCTCAAACCCATCGAAGGGTTCGCTCAAACACACCTCGCCCCAAAACCTTCGAGGGGGAGGGGGCGTTTTTCAAGAACATAGCGAAAAAATGCTAAGGGGCTCGTTGCAGCCCAAGCCCGTCGAAGGGTTCGCTCAAAAAGACCACGCCCCTAACACTTCGAGGGCGAGGTCGGGATTTTAAAAAAAACTTAGCAAAAAATGCTAAGGGGCTCGTTGCAGCCCAAGCCCGTTGAAGGGTTCGCTCAAAAACCCCTCGCCCCTAACACTTCAAGGGGGAGAGTGGTGTTTTTCAAAAACCTTAGCGAAAAAATGTTAACGGGCTCGTGGCTGCCCAAATACATCGAAGAGTTCGCTCAAAAACACCTCGCCCCTAGCACTTCGAGGGAGAGGGTGACGTTTTTTCAAAAACTTTGCGAAAAAATACTATAGGGCTCATTGCAGCCTTAACCCGTCGAAAGGTTTGCTCAAAACACCTCGCCCCTAGCAATTTGAGGTGGACTGTGGCGTTTTTTAAAAAACTTTGTGAAAAAATGCTAAGGGGTTCGTTGCAGCCCAAACCCGTCGAAGGGTTTGCTCAAAAACACCTCGCCCCTAACACTTCGAGGGGGAGGGTGGCGTTTTTCAAAAAACATAGCGAAAAAATGCTAAGGGGCTTGTTGCAACCCAAACCCATCATAGGGTTCACTCAAAAACACATCGCCCCTAACACTTCAAGGGGGACGGTGGTGTTTTTCAAAAAACTTAGCGAAAAAATGCTAAGGGTCTCGTTGCAGCCGAAATTGGCCGAAGGGTTCGCTCAAAAACACCTCGCCCCTAGCACTTCAAAGGGGAGGGAGCATTTTTCAAAAACTTAGCGAAAAAATGCTAAGGGGCTCGTTGCAGCCCAAGCCCGTCAAAGGATTTGCTCAAATACACCTCGCCCCTAACACATCGAGGGGGAGGGTGGCATTTTTCAAAAAACTTAGCGAAAAAATACTAAGGGGCTCGTTGCAGCCTAAGCCCGTCGAAGGGTTCGCTTAAAAACACATCGCTTCTAACACTTCGTGGGGGAGAGTAGCGTTTTTCAAAAAACTTAGCAAAAAAATACTACGGGGCTCGTTGCAGGCCAAACACGTCGAAGGGTTCGCTCAAAAACACCTCGCCCCTAGCACTTCGAGGGGGAGGGTGGCATTTTTCAAAAAACTTAGCAAAGAAATGCTTATGGGCTAGTTGCCGCCGTAATCCATCGAAGGGTTCACTCAAAGACCTCGCCCCGAGCACTTCGAGGGAGAGGGTGGCGTTTTTCAAAAAATTTAGCTAAAACATGCTAAGGGGCTTGTTGCAGCCCAAACCCATTGAATGGTTCGCTCAAAAACGCCTCGCCTCTAACACTTCGAGTGGGAGGGTGATGTTTTTCAAAAAACTTAGCGAACAAATGCTAAGGGGCTCGTTGCAGCCAAAGCCCGTCGAAGAGTTCGCTCAAAAACACCTCGCCCCTAGCACTTCGAGGGGGATGGTGACATTTTTTTAAAAACTTAGCAAAAAAATGCTATGGGGCTCGTTGCAGCCCTAACCCGTCGAAAGGTTTGCTCAAAACACCTCGCCTCTAGCACTTTGAGGGTGAGTGTGGCGTTTTTTAAAAAACTTTGTGAAAAAATGGTAAGGGGCTTATTGCAGCCCAAACTCGTCGAAAGGTTTGCTCAAAAACACCTCGCCCCTAACACTTCGAGGGGGAGGGTGGCGTTTTTCAAAAAACATAGCGAAAAAATGCTAAGGGGCTCGTTGCAACCCAAACTCGTCAAATGGTTCACTCAAAAACACATCGCCCCTAACACTTCAAGGGGGACGGTGGTGTTCTTCAAAAAACTTAGCGAAAAAATGCTAAGGGGCTCGTTGCAGCCCAAACCGATCGAAGGGTTCACTCAAAAACACCTCGTCCCTAACACTTCGTAGGGGAGAGTGGCGTTGTTAAAAAAACAAAGCGAAAAAATACTAAGGGGCTCATTGCAGGCGAAACACGTTGAAGGGTTCGCTCAAAAACACCTCGCCCCTTGCATTTTGAGGGGGAGGGTGGCATTTTTCAAACAAACTTAGCAAAAAAATGCTAATAGGCTTGTTGCCGCCCAAATCCATCGAAGGGTTCACTCAAAAACTCCTCACCCCGAGCACTTCGAGGGAGAGGGTGGCGTTTTTCAAAAAACTTAGCTAAAAAATGCTAAGGGGCTTGTCGCAGCCCAAACCCATCGAAGAGTTCGCTCAAAAACACTTCGCCTCTAACACTTCGAATGGGAGGGTGATGTTTTTCAAAAAACATAGCGAAAAAATGCTAAGGGGCTCGTTGCAGCCAAAGCACGTCGAAGGGTTCACTCAAAAAGACCTCGCCCCTAACACTTCGAGGGGGGAGGGTGGCGTTTTTCAAAAAACTTAGCAAAAAAATGCTAAGGGGCTCATTGCGGCCCAAACCTGTCGAAGGGTTCGCTCAAAAACACCTCGCCCCTAGCACTTCGAGGGGGATGGTGGCGTTTTTTAAAAAACTTCACGAAAAAATGCTAAGGGGCTCGTTGCAACCCAAACCTGTCGAAGGGTTTGCTCAAAAACACCTCGCCCCTAACACTTCGAGGGGTAGGGCGACGTTTTTCCAAAAACATAGCGAAAAAATGCTAAGGGGCTCGTTGCAGCCCAAACCCGTCAAAGGGTTCGCTCAAAACACCTCGCCCCTAGCACTTCGAGGGGGTGGGTGGCGTCTTTCAAAAAAACTTAGCAAAAAAAATGCTAAGGGGCTTGTTGCAGCCGAAAGCCGTCGAAGTGTTCGCTCAAAAACACCTCGCCCCTAGCACTTCGAGGGGAGGGAGGCGTTTTTCAAAAAACATAGCAAAAAAAAGATAAGGGGTTCGTTGTAGCTCAAACCCATCGAAGGGTTCGCTCAAAAATACCTCGCCCCTAAAACTTCGAGGGGGAGGGGGCGTTTTTCAAGAACTTAGCGAAAAAATGCTAAGGGGCTCGTTGCAGCCCAAGCCCTCGAAGGCTTCGCTCAAAAAGACCACGCCCTAACACTTCGAGGGGGAGGTTGGGATTTAAAAAAAACACTTAGCAAAAAATGCTAAGGGGCTCGTTGCAGCCCAAGCTCGTTGAAGGGTTCGCTCAAAAACACCTCGCCCCTAACACTTCAAGGGGGAGAGTGGTGTTTTTCAAAAACCTTGGCGAAAAAATGTTAACGGGCTCATTGCAGCCCAAATACATCGAAGAGTTCCCTCAAAAACTCCTCGCCCCTAGGACTTCGAGGGGGAGGGTGACGTTTTTTCAAAATCTTAGCAAAAAAATGCTATGGGGCTCGTTGCAGCCTTAACCCGTCGAAAGGTTTGCTCAAAACACCTCGGCCCTAGCAATTTGAGGTGGAATGTGGCGTTTTTAAAAAACTTTGTGAAAAAAGGCTAAGGGGCTCGCTGTAGCCCAAACCCATCGAAGTGTTCGCTCAAAAACACCTCGCCCCTAGCACTTCGAGGGGAGGGAGGCGTTTTTTCAAAAAACATAGCAAAAAAAAGATAAGGGGTTCGTTGTAGCTCAAACCCATCGAAGGGTTCGCTCGAAAATACCTCGGCCCTAAAACTTCGAGGGGGAGGGCGCGTTTTTCAAGAACTTAGCAAAAAATTGCTAAGGGGCTCGTTGCAGCCCAAGCCCGTCGAAGGGTTCACTCAAAAAGATCACGCCCCTAACACTTCGAGGGGGAGGGGGCGTTTTTCAAAAACTTAGCGAAAAAATGCTAAGGGGCTCGTTGCAGCCCAAGCCTGTCGAAGGGTTCGCTCAAAAAGACCTCGCCGCTAACACTTCGAGGGGGAGGTTGGGATTTAAAAAAAAAGTTAGCAAAAAATGCTAAGGGGCTCGTTGCAGCCCAAGCCCGTTGAAGGGTTCGCTTAAAAACACCTCGCCCCAAACACTTAAAGGGGGAGAGTGGTGTTTTTCAAAAAAATTAGCGAAAAAATGTTCAGGGGCTCGTTGCTGCCCAAATACATCGAAGAGTTCGCTCAAAAATACCTCGCCCCTAGCACTTCGAGGGGGAGGGTGACGTTTTATCAAAAACTTAGAGAAAAAATGGTATGGGGCTCGTTGTAGCCCTAACCCGTCGAAAGGTTTGCTCAAAATACCTCGTCCCTAGCACTTTCACGGGGAGTGTCGCATTTTTTAAAAAACTTTGTGAAAAAATGCCAAGGGGCTCGTTGCAGCCCAAACCCGTCGAAGGGTTTGCTCAAAAATACCTCGCCCCTAACACTTCGAGGGGGAGGGTGGCGTTTTTCAAAAAACATAGCGAAAAAATGCTAAGGGGCTCGTTGCAACCCAAACTCGTCAAATGGTTCACTCAAAAACACATCGCCCCTAACACTTCAAGGGGGACGGTGGTGTTCTTCAAAAAACTTAGCGAAAAAATACTAAGGGGCTCGTTGCAGCCTTAACCTGCCGAAAGGTTTGCTCAAAACACGTCGCCCCTAGCAATTTGAGGTGGACTGTGGCGTTTTTTAAAAAACTTTGTGAAAAAATGCTAAGGGGCTCGTTGCAGCCCAAACCCGTCGAAGGGTTTGCTCAAAAGCACCTCGCCCCTAACACTTCGAGGGGGAGGGTGGCGTTTTTCAAAAAACATAGCAAAAATGCTAAGGGGCTCGTTGAAACCCAAACCCATCAAAGGGTTCACTCAAAAACACATCACCCCTAACAGTTCGAGGGGGACAGTGGTGTTTTTCAAAAAACTTAGCGAAAAAAATGCTAAGGGGCTCGTTGCAGCCCAAACCGGTCGAAGGGTTCGCTCAAAAACACCTCGCCCCTAGCACTTCGAGGGGCAGGGGGCATTTTTCAAAAACTTAGCGAAAAAATGCTAAGAGGCTCGTTGCAGCCCAAGCCCGTCGAAGGATTCGCTCAAATACACCTCGCCCCTAACACATCGAGGGGGAGGGTGGCGTTTTTCAAAAAACTTAGCGAAAAAATGTTAAGGGGCTCGTTGCTGCCCAAATACATCGAATAGTTCGCTCAAAAAGAACTCGCCCCTAGCACTTCGAGGGGGAGGGGGCGTTTTTCAAAATCTTAGCAAAAAAATGCTGAGGGGCTCGTTGCAGCCCAAGCCCGTCAAAGTGTTCGCTCAAAAACACCTCGCCCCTAGCACTTCGAGGGGAGGGAGGCGTTTTTCAAAAAACATCGCGAAAAAAAGATAAGGGGTTCGTTGTAGCTCAAACCCGTCGAAGGGTTCGTTCAAAAACACCTCGCCCCTAGAACTTCGAGGAGGAGGGGGCGTTTTTCAAAAACTTAGCGAACAAATGCTAAGGGGCTCGTTGCAGCCCTAGGCCGTCGAAGGGTTTGTTCAAAAACACCTCGCCCCTAGAACTTCGAGGAGGAGGGGGCGTTTTTCAAAAAACATAGCGAAAAAAAGATAAGGGGTTCGTTGTAGCTCAAACCCGTCGAAGGGTTCGTTCAAAAACACCTCGCCCCTAGAACTTCGAGGAGGAGGGGGCGTTTTTCAAAAAACATAGCGAAAAAAAGATAAGGGGTTCGTTGTAGCTCAAACCCGTGGAAGGGTTCGTTCAAAAACACCTCGCCCCTAGAACTTCGAGGGGGAGGGGGCGTTTTTCAAAAACTTAGCGAAAAAATGCTAAGGGGCTCGTTGCAGCCCAAGGCCGTCGAAGGGTTCGCTCAAAAAGACCTCGCCCCTAACACTTCGAGGGGGAGGTTGGGATTTAAAAAAAAAACATAGAAAAAAATGCTAAGGGGCTCGTTGCAGCCCAAGCCCATTGAAGGGTTCGCTCAAAAACACCTCGCCCCTAACACTTCAAGGGGGAGAGTGGTGTTTTTCAAAAAACTTAGCAAAAAAATGTTAAGGGGCTCGTTGCTGCCCAAATACATCGAAGAGTTCGCTCAAAAAGAACTCGCCCCCTAGCACTTCGAAGCGGAGGGGGCGTTTTTCAAAAACATAGCAAAAAAATGCTAAGGGGCTCGTTGCAGCCCAAGCCCGTCAAAGTGTTCGCTCAAAAACACCTCGCCCCTAGCACTTCGAGGGGAGGGAGGCGTTTTTCAAATAACATAGCGAAAAAAAGATAAGGGGTTCGTTGTAGCTCAAACCCGTCGAAGGGTTCGTTCAAAAACACCTCAGCCCTAGAACTTCGAGGGGGAGGGTGGCGTTTTTCAAAAACTTAGCGAAAAAATGCTAAGGGGCTCGTTGCAGCCCAAGGCCGTCGAAGGGTTCGCTCAAAAAGACCTCGTCCCTAACACTTCGATGGGGAGGTTGGGATTTAAAAAAAAAACTTAGCAAAAAATGCTAAGGGGCTCGTTGCAGCCCAAGCCCGTTGAAGGGTTCGCTCAAAAACACCTCGCCCCTAACACTTCAAGGAGGAGAGTGGTGTTTTTCAAAACACTTAGCGAAAAAATGTTAAGGGGCTCGTTGCTGCCCAAATATATCGAAGAGTTCGCTCAAAAAGAACTCGCCCCTAGCACTTCGAGGGGGAGGGGGCGTTTTTCAAAAACTTAGCAAAAAAATGCTAAGGGGCTCGTTGCAGCCCAAGCCCGTCAAAGGATTCGCTCAAATACACCTCGCCCCTAACACATCACGCGGAGAGTGGCGTTTTTAAAAAAACTTAGCGAAAAAATGCTAAGGGGCTCGTTGCAGCCCAAGCCCATCAAATGGTTCGCTCAAAAACACCTCGCCTCTAACACTTCGTGGGGGAGAGTGGCGTTTTTCAAAAATCATAGCAAAAAAATACTAAGGGGCTCGTTGCAGGCCAAACACGTCGAAGGGTTCGCTCAAAAACACCTCACCCCTAGCATTTCGAGGGGGGGGGGGTGGCATTTTTCAAATAAACTTAGCAAAAAAAATGCTAATAGGCTTGTTCTCGCCCAAATCCATCAAAGGGTTCACTCAAAAACACCTCACCCCGAGCACTTCGAGGGAGAGGGTGGCGTTTTTAAAAAAACTTAGCTAAAAAATGCTAAGGGGCTTGTTGCAGCCCAAACCAATCGAAGGGTTCGCTCAAAAACACCTCGCCTCTAACACTTCGAATGGGAGGGTGATGTTTTTTAAAAAACTTAGTGAAAAAATGCTAAGGGGCTCATTGCAGCCAAAGCCCGTCGAAGGGTTCGCTCAAAAACACCTCGCCCCTAACACTTCAAGGGGGAGGGTGGCGTTTTTCAAAAAACTTGGGGAAAAAATGCTAAGGGGCTCGTTGCAACCCAAACCTGTCGATGGGTTTGCTCAAAAACACCTCACCCCTAACACTTCGAGGGGGAGGGCGACGTTTTTCTAAAAACATAGCGAAAAAATGCTAAGGGGCTCGTTGCAGCCCAAACCCGTCGAAGGGTTCGCTCAAAACATATCGCCCCTAGCACCTCGAGAGGGTGGGTGGCGGTTTTCAAAAAAACTTCGCAAAAAAATGCTACGGGGCTCGTTGCAGCCCAAGCCCGTTGAAGGTTTCACTCAAAAACACCTCATTCCTAGCATTTCGAGGGAGAGGGTGGCGTGTTTAAAAAAACTTAGCTAAAAAATGTTAATTGCTCGTTGCAGCCCAAACCCGTCGAAGGGTTTTCTCAAAAACACACCTCGCCCCTAACACTTCGAGGGGGAGGGTGACGTCTTTCAAAAAACTTTGCGAAAAAATGCTAAGGGGCTCGTTGTAGCTCAAACCCGTCGAAGGGTTCGCTCAAAAACACCTCGCCCCTAGCACTTCGATGGGGAGGGTGGCTTTTACAAAAAAACTTAGTGAAAAAATGCTAAGGGACTCATTGCAGCCCAAACCCGTCGAAGGGTTCACAAAAAACAAAATGAGTAAAGCAACTAAAACTACACAAGTTTATTAAGCTCAAAATCAACCACTTATAAACCCATCAAAGAGTCCCGCAAAGGTAAAGCAAGTAAAACTACACAAGTTTATTAAGCTCAAAATCAACCACTTATACATTCAAAAATCATAATCAGCTAGTTCTTCTTTTATAACAACCTCAGACGCTAGCAATTGGGGAAACAAAACAGACCACTTGTCCACACTATAACCTCGAGGAGGTGGACCAGGGTCATACCTCGAACTCCTAGCCCTGGTAGTATCTAGGCTCTCCAAGGCTTCGTAGGCGCCAACTCGAGCCATCGGTAAAGGCCAAGTACCTCGTGTGGTCGCGTTCA
Organism: Eleusine indica; assembly: GCA_030378355.1. Lineage (NCBI taxonomy): Eukaryota > Viridiplantae > Streptophyta > Magnoliopsida > Poales > Poaceae > Eleusine > Eleusine indica. Next base: position 38,581,778 of record CM059500.1, read on the forward strand.
ACACAGAACTAATAGAACGCTTGATCACAACACGACGTGGATGACTCGGCAGCGAAGCCAAATTCGTCGGCTCGCACCTAGCTCGAGGTAACACACCAGACCCGCAAATGCGAAAGTTTAGGGATCTGTTCTTCGCGTTGACAGGGTGAATGAACACCCCTAGCATGACTACGGCCGCGCGGAGCATCTAAGTTAGCACCACGAGAGGACCGCTCGCTACTTGAACCAGTGGTAATCCGATGACGCAACGCAACTGACCCCATGGACCGGGATCAGCGGCCAAATAAATGAGAATAATCTCCTATGGAAACCACCCTGACATCTAAAGTAACCACGCCATCCCTCAACAAGTCCGCTCGGTTCCAACTTTGAGCCTCATCGGCAGCCTCAGCAGCGTCCAAGGTTTCAAAGTTACTTAAGCTAGCTTTAGAACTTGTAGCTGCAAGAACAGCGCTATTCCCAACAAATACTATCGAAATAGTAATTTCATCTAAGCAACCTAAGATACGTATCACAGAGGATTCGCTAGAAGATGTATCTTCATCAACCTGCGCAGGCAGCTCATCGGGCACCTACGCAGGTCCAAAACAAGCATCAATATGAGGCAAGCGCTAAACCTCGCGAGGGGCATTATAGTCCCTCGGTGCATCTGATGTTGAGGCTTTGTCTTTTCGGCTCTCCTTGTCCTTTGAAGCATCTCTAGTGGCACTACCCGTCACGAGCGTTGTGAGCATAAGCAAGCAAAATGAAGCGTTAGTTTCCAAACATCAAAATAAGACAAAATCAAGTATTTGAAGCAAAATCCACACCTGAGCAAGTCTCTCGATTGCAGTCAACCGAGCAGCCTCGCAGCCAAGATCGCACCAGAACTTAATGGCAAGACGTTTCACGGCAGCAGCAGCCTCCGGGGATAGGTTATCCCGAGCATCGGCCCCCAATGAGGAAATCACACTTCCCATGGCTTGAAAATGATCACCGCCTCCACGCTCTAGTATTCTAAATGCGGCCTCGGCGGTATGAAGCGAGCCAAAGTTGTTGCACTTATCCATAACCCCCGGGAGAGCTCCCAGCTCAGTCACAAGCCACATGAAGAAGGCCTCTTCCATCACAGCAGACCCGTCGATCAGTGACATAGGCTCAGTGCCCACACTTCGCGGTACTGATGGTGAGCAGTCATGGCTCAAGTGGCAAAACCGTAGTTCCGAGTTGATTCAGCATGCTTAAGAGCTTTATTCTCCTTTTTAGGAGTTGTAGCTTTGGTTTCAATCGCTTCGAGGCGAGCTAGGGACTTTTTCAACTCAATTATCTCAACTCGTGAAGTCTTCAGGCCGTCTTTTGCCTGAGCGGCTTCGAGGGCGGCTTTGTCTTTCTCAGTTTGAAGAGAAGTGATGCTCTCTTTGAGCGAAGCATTCTCTGCTGCTTGAAGATTGCTTACCCTTTCCAGCTCCGAGTCAGTCTTTTCAATGACAATGCGAGCAAAGGTGTGGGCCTGAAAATAAAAAGTAAGTCAAAGACTGCACGAGTAAGTTGCCAAAGTCCAAAAGCAAACAGACAAAAATTCACGTATATGTCTCAGGATGTGAGCAAGATTAAGTCGCAAGTCCTAGCTTCGAATTGTGCTGCACCAGAGTGTAAGGATCATGACCATTGAGGTCACCCCGAGGTATGAATGTTTTTGTGGGCAAATATCTACACGAGTATTGTCTATGTAGGAACCATCACTAATCTCTACTATAAATCATATGGGTGACGGTTGCCTTGGCGATTGATGATAATGACCACAAGCATCGAGGCTTGGTGAGCTTGATGGAGTCCAAGGGTTGATAGAGATGGATCAAGGCTAAGGACAAGCTATGGAGAAAGTGTTGGGAACACTTGTCTGGTTGTTAGGGCTTTGAGTCCATAGGAAAAACCGGACTGTCAAGGGGGTCTAGGTCATATCTCTTAGGTCATGTCTAGTCGGTGATGTGCAAAGTTGCTCGGTGAAATCACAGGCACTAGATGACAGTGAAGAAGCCAAGGAGCTGTTCGGAGAAGCCGGGAAACGAAGTCAAGCGAGGACAACAAGTGGAATTGGTTGGAGCATTTGGTAAGAGCCAAGAGGAAGAATGGAGAGCACTAGGAGGAGATATTGCATATCTTGAGAGTGCTAGTGGAGAGTAACTAGAGCATCTTGCACATCTAAGACTAGGGTGTCCTTGAGGGTGTGATCTAGATTGTTACTCTTGATCTATGGTGAGACCTAGACCCATTAGGTGTCGGTGATCGAGCCTATCATGATTGGTTGTGAAGACCGTCATATGTTTGTACACGTTTTGAGCCCGCCGGTGAAAGGGGCATCAATAGTGAGCGTCCGTGTCGGCTTGGGAAGTTCGGCAAGTTCTCGAGGGAGGCGAGCTTGTGCCTTGATGGCAGCCGTGACGTGCACCGTGTCTTCACTCTAGGAGTGATTGTGGGCTCGTGGGCGAGAACTCCACTTGGTTGCGAGAGGGACCGGGACTCCGGCAGGAGTGGTCCAATGAGGAGTAGGGGAAGGCGCCATCCTTTCGAGACCTTGGGAAAAAAATCATGAGTCATCTCTTACTCTACTCCTTACTTTGATGCATTACTTTCCATATTTACATACCGTGCTATTCATGCTTGTGTGCTTGCCTTGCACTAGTTGATTTCCTTGTAGACTTGCATGAATAGGCTTCTTTACTTGCTAGTAGTGTTTGAGCTTCCGCATTTGATCACTAGCATGTATTGGAGTTGCATTGGCTTAGACTTGTATGTATTGTGCTACTCATGGTTGTTTGCTCTAGTTGTTTATCTTGTAGCTTTGCATGAGTAGGCTCCTTTGCTAGCTTGTAGTGTGCTTCCGTGTTGCTTTCTTACTAGCTTGCATAGGAGTTGTATTGCCTTGAGTGATTCACTAGTATGCATAGGTTGTTGTTCCTTTTCATAGGGCTTTTATCTTGCTAGTGTGATCACCACTAGAATTGTGTAGGAGTTGTTTTGAGTGATCGGTTTTAGGAATTGGCGAATTTGGTATATAGGGCGAGTTGCCGATTCACCCCCCCCCCCTCGGTCACTCGGTCATTTCAAGTGGTATCAGAGCCAAGTGCTCATCATAGGGCTTAACCGCCTTGAGTACTGACCGTATTGAGTTGGGATGTCATCCCATTCGGGGCCGGGTCATGGCTCATGGAAGGATCACTTTAAAGCCTACCTAAATGCCATGATTCCGGATGAGTTGATGGATACTCTTGTGGACTTTGCCAATACCTTCACTGATAATCATGTGTATGATAAACACTAGCACGTGTGGAGTCTTGGCCTACTAGAATTGCTTAGGTTGCAACGATTGTCGGGTTCTACTGGTGTGAATTAAAGTTTTCGAATTCGTGGTCGGCTTACCGATTCACCCTCCCCCCCCCCCCCCCCCCCCCCCGCCTCTCGTTATGGCTTCGGTCCTTACAATTGGTATCAGAGCCAAGTGCTCATCTTTGAGGCTTCACCGCCTTGAGTAAGGATGTCGGGACAGGTAGGGAGTGTTCCCATATTCAATGGGGAGGACTACGGGTATTGGAAGGCTTGTATGCAAGCCTACCTAGAGTTCCTTGATCCAAAGATATGGATGGTGACCCATGAATCAGATGCGGATGTGAACCTTCTTTAACCTGATTTCATTAAGAACAACGCTAAGGCAAAAAATGCTTTGTTCGCGTGCATCACTAAGGATGTCTTTGCTAGATTGTATGTGAGCTCGACAACACACGGTATCTGGACTGAGATTCAGAGTATCCATGAGGGTACTAGTGATATCAAAGAGGAAAGATACTATGTGTTGAAGAACAAATATGATAACTTTACTAGATTGCCACATAAGAGAGGTAACACTGTTTATTCTCGTTTTCATGTGCTAGTGGAGGAGATCAATGCACTTGGGGATGATATCAAGCTCAAGCCTATGGAGGTCATCAGAAGATTCTTGAGGCTTTTCAAAGACCCTAAGTATGAGTCCATCATCACCTTTGCCTTGGAAGGTGACCTCAAGACCAAGACATGAAGGATGTACTTGGTAAGATCACTGCCTTCGAGAGCTACCAGTTGGGGATGGTTGATCCACAACCATCCACCCATGCTCTTCAAGCTGACAAGCAAGAATAGGGCAAGAGCAAGAAAAACAAGAAGAAGGCAGTCATTGAAGATGATGATGAAGATGATTTGAGCGAGGACTTGGCTCTTCTCATGAAGAAGATGAGGACCTTCAAGAACAAGTTTGCCTCCAAGTCCAAGGGCAAGTGCTTCAACTATGGTTCCAAAAACCACTTTGTTCGGGACTGTCCCAAGTCCAAGAATAAAGCATTCAAGGCTCAAGACTCAAGTGATGATGATGAAGAAGAAGAGGTACTTCAACAAGGACAAGAGCAAGGGCAAAGGCAAAGCTCAAGACTATAAGAAAAAGTTCTCTTGCAAGGCCCTTGTTGGAGAGTGGACAAGTGACAACTCCAGTGACATATCCTCTTCCTCAAGTGATGATGAAGAAGTGGTCAGCCTAGCCATGATCAAGGCCACACTACCACGAGCTCTTCCTCCACCTCCCACGTGCCTCATGGCTGCGAGCCACCTTGGGGAGAGTGAGGATGAGAGCAGCGACGACAACGATGATGAGGAGCTCTCCTGTGCCGAGCTCTGGAGTATGCTTGAGCAAGCCCTCGACATCGCCGTCAAGAAATCCAAAATGTTGGATGTGGTAAGAAAAGAGTGTAAGTTGGCTAAGGACCGCATTAGTGATCTTGAGAGTGGGGTCAAAGACCTTGTCACATATCATGAGGCCCTAAACAAGAGTTATGACAAACTCAAGGGTGATCCGATAGAGCTATGTGAGAAGTACAAGACCCTTGAACTTACTTTTGAGGCTATCAATGTTGATGACCTTGCCTCTCCCTCCTCTAGTTCATCAAAGAGCGATGCTTCTACTATGTGTGATGAACTAACCACCTCTGTTGAGGTTTCTTCCATTGGGCCAATTGTTTTGAAGGAATATCTTCAGCTCAACGAAGAGAGAAAGATGGTGATGGATGGCTTCGAGAGGCTTACACGTGGTACAACCATTCACAAGGAGATTCTTGGGAGAAATCTTATGAACAATGTCTCCCACTGGGGACTTGGCTCATATCCCGCTGCCATCGATATCATCGGGACGAGTGATATCATCCCCGCATGGATCAAACCCCTACTCGCTGACTACTACTATTGCGAGAGGTGTTACAAGGATGGCCACACCACCAAGGATTGTCCTAGGGTGAGGAGTTCCATTGTTTTGCCTAACGCTAACTTGTTCTATAAGAACACCCATTTAAAGCTTTTTAGGAATAAGGATGGCAAGGTGAAAGTAAAGACTTCGAGACCACCAAATAAGAAGAGAAAGGTCAAGAGCATATGGGTGCCTAAGTGCATTGTTGATCTTGAAAGGTCAGCTACATACAAGTGGGTACCCAAGAACAAGACCTAGATGGTGGTGGTGGTGGACCGAGCGCTTTCTTGAAGATCGAGTGAAGTCCACCACAAGTGACATGGACCTCAACGTCATATCTACTTATAAGAGAGGTAATCGTGTTAGTTCTTGGTAGTTGTAGTGTGTTTTTCTTTCTCTTGCATTGCATGGTAATTAGGACTCCTTTGTGACTAGTATGCTTTGCATCGATGCATGTGTATATAACTAAAAGAAAAACACATAAAAATTAGTTAATGTCTAACCCACTCAAGATAGCTATAAGCAAGGGGAGTGTTTGAGAAGGTCGTTTGGCTTCTCTCAAGGCAAGGGTATGGCTTATAGTGAGTAAGCTTGAGAGGGGATCAAACTTGACATTGTTAGGTTTCCTTTGTGTCTTGTTTAATATTGCTTGCATTCATATGGCATGTTTACTTTCATTGCATATGTAAAATGCTTGTTGCATGCATCATATAGGAAACACAAAGGAGGCTTGTCTCACTTGGAGAAATTTGTGCCTCATGCTCTATATGAGATTATATCTCCATAAGTGTGACCAAAGGAAAGGATTATGCTTCATGCTATTGAGCAAGCTCTTATGAACTCCGAGATTAAACCTACTCGCGCGGTTCATGGACTAAGGCTCATACATACCCATTTGGCTCTTATTTGCTTTGGATCTTATTTGCACGATTCTTGATTGGGCATTTGCGAAAATTATGAGGCCATAAAGAGCCACTATTTGAAAATGAGTGTTTGAGACTTCCCTTTATACTCCAAGTGCAGTGTTTAATTGGGTGTTAAGTGAGGGCACTTGGAAAATAGAGAAATTCCTTGATTCTATGAAAATTCTGGTAGTGACCGTACAGTCCGATCTTCGGACCGTACAGTACGGTTAGTGCCCATAGGCACAGTGTTCTGGAGAGTCTGGTCATAGAGACCGGTCAGAACGGTCCTAGTGACTGGACCGTCTGGTCTGTATGGAGTTGTAAGGATCATGACCATTAAGGTCACCCCAAGGTATGATGTTTTGGTGATGAATGACAAACATGATATGTGACTAATGTCTACATGAGTGTTGTTCGTGTAGGAAACCTTTTCTATCTTATGATGATTGTCGACGGCGGCCTTGGCGATAGATGACAATGACCACAAGCATGAAGGCTTGGTGAGCTTGATGGAGTCCAAGAGTTGATGGAGATGGATCAAAGCTAAGGACAAGCTATGGAGCAAGTGTTGGAAACGCTTGTCTAGCTGTTAGGGCTTTGAGTCCATAGGAAAAAACCGAACTATCAAGGGGGTCTAGGTCATTTCTCTTAGGTCATGTCTAGTCGGTGATGTGCAAGGTTGCTCGATGAAATCACAGGCACTAGGTGACAGTGGAGAAGCCAAGGAGCTGTTCGGAGAAGCTGGGAAATGAAGTCAAGCGAGGACAAGGAGTTTCAGCTTATGGACGACGTGACCAGACAAAGGGGTCAGAGGTGGCTAGACTATACGGTCACTAAGAGGTTTTGTCTGGGACTTACAGCGAGCAGCGAGGAATTTGCCTGTGCTGAGATCTATAGAGACCGGACGGTCCAGTCTATGTGATACAGGGCAGAGCAAAGAGGAAGCTGTTGGTGAAATGTTTCTGGACTGGAGAGAGAAAAGGACCGGACGGTCCGATCAGTGCAGAAATCAGCAGAGGCAGAGCCGTTGGAGCTGGAGTTTGGAGTGATCGGACGGTCCAGTCAGCCAGTGACCAGACAGTCCGGTCAGTAGTCCCAGAAAGCTGATTTCGTGGAGCAACGGCTAGTTGAAGGTTGGAAGCCTATATAACTTCGTTGCTAGGGTCTTGGAGACCTCTCTTGGCCAGTGGAATTGCTGAGAGCATTTGGTAAGAGCCAAGAGAAAAAGAGGAGAGCACTAGAAGAAGATATGGCATGTCTTGAGAGTGCTAGTGAGAGTAACTAGAGCATCTTGCACATCTAAGGCTAGGGTGTCATTGAGGGTGTGATTTAGGCTGTTACTCTTGGTCCATGGTGAGACCTAGACTGGTAAGGTGTCGGTGATTGAGCCTATCGTGATTGGTTGTGGAGGCCGTCACACGTTTGTACATGGTTTGAGCCCGCCGGTGAAAGGGGCATCAATAGTGAGCGCCCGTATCGGCTCGGGGAGTCCGGCAAGTTCTCGAGGGAGACGAGCTTGTGCCTTGGTGGCAGCGGTGATGCACACTGTGTGTTCACTCCGGGAGTGATTATGGGCTCGTGGGCAAGAACTCCACATTGGTGGCGAGAGTGGTCCAACGAGGAGTAGGGGAAGGCGCCATCCTTCCGAGACCACGAGAAAAAATCATGAGTCATCTCTTACTCTACTCCTTACTTTGATGCATTATCTTCTGCATTTACATATCGTGCTATTCATGCTTGTGTGCTTGCTTTGCTCTAGTTGTTTACCTTGTAGACTTACATGAATAGGCTTCTTACTTGCTAGTAGTGTTTGAGCTTCCGCATTTGATCACTAGCATGTATAGGAGTTGCATTGGCCTTATTTCTCACCATTATATGTATTGTGCTACTCATGCTTGTTTGCTCTAGTTCTTTATCTTGTAGCTTTGCATGAGTAGGCTCGTTTGCTAGCTTGTTGTGTGCTTCCGCGTTGCTTAATTACTAGCTTGCATAGGACTTGTATTGCCTTGTGTGATCCACTAGTACGCATAGGTTGTTGTTCCTTTCATAGGGCTATTATCTTGCTAGTGTGATCACCACTAGAATTGTGTAAGAGTTGTTTTGAGTGGTCGTTTTTAACAATTGGTGAATTTGGTACATAGTGCGAGTTCCCGATTCACGCTCGCCCCCCCCCCCCTCTCGATCACTCGGTACTTTCAAGTGGTATCAGAGCCAAGTGCTCAACATAGGGCTTAACTGATGAGGACATCACTGCTATGGATACACACAACACTCCTCCAATTCTGGACTTGCATGGTGCAATGACTAGAACTCGTGCACGACGACTAAATTTAGAGGTGAGCTCGTTCCTACGTTCTTCGCTATATGTTACTTTTGAGAATGGTTTGCTACCTAATGATTATTTTATGATTAGGAACCATGGAGAGGACTAGGAGATGATGGGAGAAGGAGTTGGGAACATGGAGGACCAGCAAGGGCTTGGAAGCCAAAGTGGAGGCCCAATCAAAGTCTAAGCCCTCAACTTGGCTAAAACCTTGAGCAATAAGCCTAGCCTTGTTTCTCACAACGTCACCATCTTCCCCATGTTTGTTTTTGAACATCCACTTGGTTCCTAAGACATTGACATCAATAGGAGGCTCTACTAGGGTCCACACTCTGTTTCTCTCAAAGTTTTCTAACTCATCATGCATGGCATTAACCCAATGTTCATCAGAGAATGCGTGTCCAACATCTCGAGACTCAAAGGTGGCAACAAATAGAGAATTGGTAAAGCAGGCAAGATGTGTAGACCTTGATCTTATTGTCCTCTCATGAAGATCACCTATCATATGTTGAGGAGGATGCTGACGTTGAATGCGGAGAGGGGCCTCTATGTCAAAGTGTACCTCCCCCTCAACCACAGTTGGAGCTGGCTCAACAACGACTAAAGTCGATGTAGAAGCTTCTGGATCCTCTGCTGGAGTGGTGGAAGCAGCAGGAACAAGCTCGGATGTAGGATGTGAAGACTCAACATGATCATCATCCGAGCCCTGTAGGTCCTCTTCTACAACGATGCTCTCTGATGAGGATATCACTCCTATGGATACACACAACACTCCTCCAATTCTAGACTTGCATGGTCCAATGACTAGAGCTCGTGCACAACGACTAAATTTAGAGGTGAGCTCGTTCCTACGTTCTTTGCTATATGTTACTTTTGAGAATGGTTTGCTACCTAATGATTATTTTATGATTAGGAACCATGGAGAGGACTAGGAGATGATAGGAGAAGGAGTTGGGAACATGGAGGACCAGCAAGGGCTTGGAAGCCAAAGTGGAGGCCCAATCAAAACCGACTTCGAGTCTGTTTTGGAGCCTAGGACCAGTCTGCACTAAAACGGTTGTCCAGGATGCATACGGACTCGGATTCGGACGTTCTATATATGCATGAAAAGATAAGGACAAGACCTTTCCAATGCCGCTGGCCTCATGTCAAAATTCATCCAGAGTCATTAGAAATCGTCGAAACAAGAGAGGGTCCAAAATCTGTATCGGTGCTACGTCGCCTATTTTTGGCCTTTGTGCTTTGTATCTAGTTGATCCCAATTAAGGGCGCGTCCAGAGGGTTTTGCACAACCCTAGGGTCTTCATATACAGCCGCCGCCACACCATTAGGGTAGGGTTCGGGTTTTGCTTAGATTAATTCTGTTCATAAATAATGTCGCCGTTCGTCGGTTTGTGAGACCCCAACTTCGTGAGTTTAATCATATATCTGCAATTATGTTGTATTCTTCGTTGTTCTTGCTTGTGTTCTTGATTCGCAGGCAGAGATTAGCCTTCTCGGCGAGGTCAATCGTCTTTGGACGGTTGATAACCAGAGGAGACGTCGTGCTGTGATTGCGGGGTTTAGAACGTGCTGTTCTGAAGCCGGATCGATTTGTGTATCGCCTCTGACCAAATCAACTTACCAAGAACCTTTCGGAAGATCGAAAACCCTTGTTCACATCATTAACCGCCTTGAGTAGTGACCGTATTGAGATAGGATGTTATCCCATTCGGTGCCTGGTCATGGCTCATGGAAAGATCGCTTTAAAAGCTACCTAAATGCCATGATTCCGGATGAGTTGATGGATACTCTTATGGACTTTGCCAATACCTTCACCGACAATCATGTGTATGATGATTGTGTGGATGTGCCTAGTTCTAGTGAGTGCCTAGATCCTTCTAGTGATAACTTGATAGGTTGCTCTACTACTTTGCCTAATGAGATGATTGATGATGATGCTTCTCTTGTTCTTGCTTGCTCCACTAGCATGACTAGAATTGATGATAGTGTGCCTCTTGATCTTGCTAGTGACTCACTTGTTGAGGAGTTCTTTGCTTTTCATGGTAATGATAATGAGGACTTACTTGACTCTCTTATTCACTTACAAGGTATTATGGACAAGATTGAATCAAATGAAGAATCCTTCAAGCTTCCCAAGATTGTGATAGTCGAGAAGATCCTCACCTTGTTCCCTAGTAACAAGCTCCTCTACACCACCCTCAGCCTTCTCATGGAGAAGGGTCTCTCCGTCGAGGACGTGATTGAGTTGCTCTTTGCGGATGAGGAGATCACCGCAAGCTGGACCGGGGAGAATATTTCCAAGGCAAACATTAGAGCATCTTCAAGAAAAGGGAAAGAAGTAGCTTCAAGCTCAAACTTCTTTGATCCCTCCACAAGATTGTCTTGCAACAGCTTCTACAACCTCTTCGGATCAAGACCTTCACCAAGCTCATCATCAAGCGCTTCGTCAAGCTCTACCTCAACTACCATTCTAAGTTCTACTCCAAGCACTTCGGGTGGACCATACATTGGTGTAGAGGGAGTGTCAACAACATGGCTAGCATGATCATTTGAAATGATCAATCCTCCAGCTTTGGCTGAGGCGGCCCCACCTCCTCTACCATAAGATCGACTCTGGCACATTCAACGAGCTCGACAACATGAGTTCTTTTTTCAATTTGATGAATTTGTGAGAAATCCGAATGATGACCTTTGTGATACTCCCTTAAGCATCTATGATCTTGTGTGTAGGATAAACTCTTTCAGAGGCCTTCGGAGGATTGCACCACATGATGTGATTGACAAGCTCCTCCAACAAATCACAACTCCTGAGAGGGGTTTCTTATTTGAGGAGGTAGTCAACAGAAGGCATGAGCTCTCAATTGAGAGAGAAATGGAGATGATACTCGTTCTCCACTCATAAGTGGGACAAGTGCTTGAGCACGTCACTGGCCTCTGTGATCCTCCCCACTACTACATCGACCTTGATAATATACACATGGGGGATGTTCATGCACATTGGAGGTATCGTGCTCCTCACTATCCCATTAGGAGGAGACTTCAGGAAGAGATTGCAAGAATCCCCATCAATGAGGATGGTCTTATCATTCGACATAATGAGGTTAGTACAAGTCAATCATGTAATGCTTTGGACACTAACCCTTCTTCCTCTAGTGCTTGTCTTATGGCTACCACCAGGGTCAACTACAAGAGTGGATGTACTCACTGGATTCTTAACAGTGGGTGCACTCAACACATGACCGGGAAGCCAACCATGTTCACTACTATTGATGAAGACGAAGACAGTGAGAAGGTGACTTTTAGGGACAACTCAAAAGGGAGAGTAAGAGGCTCAGACAAGGTGGCCATTACAGAGGACCTCCATCTCTCCAAGGTCTTTGTTGTGAAAACCCTTAATTTCAACCTCATGTCTATTGGTCAACTCTATGACATGGGATTCAAGTGCACATTTGATAAGGATGGTGCAATGATTGAGAATACAAAGAAAGGGCTAGTATTTTACGGAGTGAGACATGAGAACTTGTATGTCACGGACTTCAGGTCAAGCAATATGCCACCAAGTACTTGCCTATTCACTAAGGCAACCAAGGGATGGTTGTGGCATAGAAGATTGGCACATGTTGGAATGAATCAACTCAAGAAGATTGTCAAGGGAAATCTAGTTGAAGGAATCAAGGATGTGACCATTGAGAAGGATAAAGTGTGTAGTGCTTGTCAGGCTGGAAAACAAGTTGCTTCTCAACATCCCACTAAGTCATTCATGTCTACATCTCGTCCTCTAGAGCTCTTGCATATGGACTTGTTTGGGCCAACACATCACAAGAGTTTGGGAGGCAATATATAATGCTTGGTGATTGTTGATGACTACACAAGATACACTTGGACATTTTTCTTGTGGACAAGTCTCAAGCAAGTGACATCTTCAGAAAGTTTGCAAGGAGGGCAAAAAATGAATTCAAGTCTAGCATTGTGAAGATAAGGAGTGACAATGGGACAGAGTTCAAGAACACAACAGTGGAGGAGTATCGTGACAAGAAAGGGATCAAGCATGAATTCTCCGCTACATATACTCCCGAGCAGAATGGAGTGGTAGAGAGGAAGAACAAGACACTCTCACTCTAGCCCGTGCAATGCTAGATGAGTATGGAACTCATGAGAGGTTTTGGGCGGAGGCAATCAACATAGCTTGTCCTTATGCTTCACATAATGGCTTCAAGCTCTATCAAATGGATGTGAAGAGTGCCTTCTTGAATGGAGAGATCAATGATAAAGTCTATATGGAACAACATCCAGGGTTTGAGGATTCTAAGCGTCCAAGACATGTATACAAATTGAAGAAAGCTCTCTATGGTCTCAAGCAAGCTCCTAGAGCATGGTATGAGCATTTGAGAAACTTCCTTCTCAAGAATGGATTCATCATTGGAAGCATTGACAGCGTCTTATTTACAAGGCATGTTGGGAAGGATCCCTTTGTGTGTCAAATCTATGTGGATGATATCATATATGGGTCAACAAATGAGAAGTACAATGAAGTGTTTCGGGAGATGATGGCTAGGGATTTCCAAATATCAATGATTGGAGAGCTGCATGTGTTCCTTGGCTTTCAAGTCAAACAATTGAGAGAAGGGAACTTCATCTATCAAGAGAAGTACACCAAGGACCTTCTCAAGAGATTCAACATGGAGAATTGCAAGATCTTGCACACACCTATGGCAACAAGCAAACCCTTGGATGATGATGTGAAAGGCAAACCGGCGAACCCCAAGCTCTATAGATCTATGATTGGTTCTTTGCTCTATCTCACCGCCTCAAGATCGGATATCATGTTTAGTGTATGCTTGTGTGCACACTACCAAGCAAATCCAAAAGAGTCACACTTGAAGGCAGTGAAGAGAATATTGAGATATCTCAAGTAGACACCGATCATCGGATTATGGTATCCTAGAGGAACAAGCTTTGAGTTACTTGGGTATTCAGATTCAGACTTCGCGGGATGCAAAGTGAATAGAAAAAGCACCTCTAGGGGTTGCCAATTTCTTGGAAGATCTCTAGTATCTTGGAGCTCAAAGAAGCAAAACTCAATGGCTCTATCTACAGCTGGAGCATGTTGTGCCCAACTTCTCTACATGCGGCAAACGCTCTCAGATTATGGCATCAACTATACTCAAATGCCACTATATTGTGATAGTGAGGCGGCAATCAAGATGGCTCTCAAAACTAGAGATCATGGTCATGCAAAGCATATTCAAGTGAAGCATCACTTCATAAGGGACCATGTTGAGAAGAAGGACATCGAGTTGGTGAGTGTGCGAACTCATGAACAATTGGCAGATATCTTCACCAAGCCACTCGACGAGAAGACCTTCAACAAGCTAAGAGGAGAACTCAATGTTCTCGACCTCTCCAACTTCACATGAGTAACCCTTGAGCTTGTCCTTTGTAAATATGTATAGCTTTCCTTTGTTTGTATTTCTTATTTGTTCCTTTGCTTTGTGCTTGTTTCTCTTCTCCTTATAGGTCAACTTCGGACCTCCTTGAGATAGCAATGGACATGGGTTAAGCTTGGGAAGGTGGTTCATGGTGTGCCCAAGGCTTTGAAGAATGGTCCATTATAAGTAAGCTCGAGAAGGAAACAACTCGTCGTTGACATTTTGGTTTGTAGCGTTTCTCTCTCTTTCCTTTAGCATCGCATCATGCATTTGTATACTTGTTGTATTTGCATTCATGCATTCTTGCATTGTGATACCTTACATGCTTCCAAACATGTTTTTAGGGGGAGTTGCTAATTTATAATGTAAGTATATGATCCTCTAGATGATCATATAGTGATCTTTGTGCTTCATGCCTATTGAGTCACGATCAATCGAGCTCCGAGGTTAAATCTACTCGCGCGACTCAAAGACAAGTGGCTCATACATTCCCAACACACTAATGGCTAACCTTTGCATTCTTAAGGAATTTGTTGTTGAGTCATGTGTGTAGGGGGAGCTATGGTGGAACACCATCATTACCAAGGAGGAGCATCGAGAAAGGGGGAGTTTCTTAACTCTTGCCATTTTTTATTTGCTCCTTGGTTCCCTTGTGTTTCGCCTTTAGTTTTTGCTGATAGGTGACAAAGGAGGAGGAGAACATGAAGATCCAAAAGCTAATTCTAGGCTGATAACACAAAGGGAGAGAAGAACATGAAGATCCAAAAGCGAAGTCAAAGATGAAGAAAAAGAGGAGAAGAAAAACATGAAGATACAAGTAGGCTACGAGGTGACAAAGAGGAGAACACAAGAAAATGGTGCATGTTCACTTGAAGGACACATGAAGATCATATCAAGATGAACATCTACACCAACATGGGGAAGAACAACGACGGTGCATGTCTACGACAATGATGTACATCTACATCGACATGAACATCTACGTCTTTGGTGCATGTCTACTTCAATAGGATCATCAACCACGACCCCAAGATGGGCGCAACTTTCAACTCAAGTTCAATATCGAGTGCGCCATGCAATTGGGTAGTTCTCCCTCAACACCTAGCACATTTCAAGGGGGAGACTACTTCCAAGGTAAGGACCAAGGTAATCCTTTCAATCCTTTCTTTTCCTTTGGTTCCTTATTGCTCGTCCGTTTTGGATCATCATAAGTAGTGGTTGTCATCCATCCCTAAAAAGGAGAAGATTGTAAGGATCATGACCATTAAGGTCACCCCAAGGTATAATGTTTTGGTGATGAATGACAAACATGATATGTGACTAATGTCTATACGAGTGTTGTTCGTGTAGGAAAACTTTTTCTATCTTATGATCATTGTCGATGGCGACCTTGGCGATGGATGACAATGACCACAAGCTTGGAGGCTTGATGAGCTTGATGGAGTCCAAGGGTTGATGGAGATGGATCAAGGCTAAGGACAAGCTATGGAGCAAGTGTTGAGAACACTTGTCTAGTTGTTAGGGCTTCGAGTCCATAGGAAAAACCGGACTATCAAGGGAGTCTAGGTCATTTCTCTTAGGTCATGTCTAGTGGTGATGTGTATGGATACTCAGTGAAATCACAGACACACTAGGTGACAGTGGAGAAGCTAAGGAGCTGTTCGAAGAAGCGAGAAACAAAGTCAAGCGAGGACGAGGAGTTTCAACTTCTAGACAGAGTGACCAAACAGAGGGGTCAATGGAGATCGGACTGTACGGTCACTAAGTGAATAGGAAATCCAACGAGAAGTCTCAGCGAGAAAACTACCTGAGTTGGAGTTTGTAGAGACCGGACGGTCCGGTCTATAGACCGTACGGTCCGGTCTATAGACCGTACGGTCCGGTCTGCACAGATTGACTCGGGGTAGCGAGGAAGCGAGCTCTGGAAATATTTCTGTAATGGAGAGAGAAAGTCTGTACGGACGGTCCGGTCAGTTTAGAGAAATCATCTAGACAGAGCAGCCAATGGTTCTAGGAACCGTTCCAGAGAGACCAGATGGTCCGGTCTGGCAGTGACCGGATAGTCCGGTCATTGGGGTCCAGAAAGTGGATTTCATGGAGCAACGGCTAGTTGGAGGTTGGAAGCCTATATAACTTCGTTGCTAGGGTCCTAGAGACCATACTTGGCCAGTGGAATACCTAACAACATTTGGTAAGATCCAAGAGAAAAAGAGGGAGGCACTAGGAGGAGATATTGCATATCTTGAGAGTGCTAGTGAAGAGTAACTCGAGCATCTTGCAAATCTAAGACTAGGGTGTCCTTGAGAGTGTGATTTAGGCTGTTACTCTTGGTCTATGGTGAGACCTAGACTGGTTAGGTGTTGGTGATCGAGCCTATCGTGATTGGTTGTGAAGGCCGTCACACGTTTATACACGGTTTGAGCCCGCTGGTGAAAGGGGCATCACTAGTGAGCACCTATGTTGACTCGGGGAGTGCGGCAAGTTCTCGAGGGAGACGAGCTTGTGCCTTTGTGGCAGCAGTGACGCGCACCGTGTCTTCACTCCGGGAGTGATTACGGGCTCATGGGCGAGAACTCCACATTGGTGGCAGGAGGGACCGGGACTCTGACGCATCCTTCCGAGACCTCGGGAAAAAATTAGGAGCATCCCTTGACCACCTCTTTACTATTCTGCAATTGTGTGCTCTAGTAAGTAGGTTGACTTGTGGCTTGCATAGGCTAGTGTGTTTAGCTTCCGCATTTCGTACTCATCATGAACAGTAGCATGTGTAGGGTCTTGGCCAACTAGAATTGCTTAGGTTGTAGAGATTGTCGGGTTCTAGTGGTGTGAATGGAAGTATTTGATTTTATGGTCGGCTTACCGATTCACCCTACCCCCCCCCCCCTCTTGGTACGCCTTCGGTCCTTACAAGTTTATTCAGCTTAGGGGCTTCAAAACCGGTGGCTCGTCCCCTGCTTCTCAGTCTCTGCAGCAGCTTTTGTAGCATTTCGGGGAACAAATTCTCCATCATCCTCCTCCTCCTCATCCTCTTCCTCCTACCCATCATCTTCTTCATCTTCCTCCTCAACCTCCTCATCAGTAGTCAGAGGTTTCTCATAGTCCCTACCCTCGGGATCAGCATTCAGCATGTCCTCCAAGCTCTGAGCGAAGGTTGTCTCGGATTCAACCCGAGCAGTAGCAACCTCGATGTCTGGTGAAGGTGGATTCCCCTCTGAAGTATCATCACTAACGCGAGCCGTCTGAGCCACTCAAGCCATACCTCGAGATCCTAAAACCAAAAGTAGGGGTAAAATTAGCCAAATTACAAAGGCACACTTCGAACAACACAAAACAAACCTTGTAATAAAACCACCTCGAAGAAAGCAGCTGCAAGGCACGAAACCCAAGAAAAAGTAAAGGCAAACGAAGGCTAGCAGCGCTAAACAGAAACAAAGCTTCGTAAATCTTACCCCCCCCCCCCCCGCCCCCCCCGCCCGCTTATATAGTCGAGTGAAAGTCGAGAAGCATTTACTATGGAGGCTCAGGATTCAAGATCGCAGTAAATTAAGGATAAGGATGGAATATGAATGGCCGCGACAATCAAGATAGCCAAGTGTTACCTCCGAGAGAGCCAGGAGAACTACCAGAAGAAGACTCGTTTTCAGAAGCAGTTACTGTTCGAACCAGAGTCATAATTGCAGGCATCGTAGAAACACAAAGACTAATGAGTAGTAAGAACAATTTTTTATCACGGCCGCTCTCTTTTTATAGGTAGACGCCTCAGAAATATCGCTTAAACCCTACTTCCCAACCTTAAAGACACTCCGCACAGCCCTACTTTGATGTTCGAGGGTGGCGTTTAAGAGAAAGATCACACCGAAGCGAGGGTTTCGACCCATCAAAGTCAGACCCACCCCTCAAGGGGCTACTGTTGGGGGATCGCCTTGTGGGCCACCCTTTGAGGCTCACCAAAGCTGGACCACAAGCAAAACAAAGGATAACCATCGAGTCTATTCTTTCTAACCTCGACTTCGTAATGCAGGTATTTTGAACGGAGGTCCCCGGAGCGATCGAATCCTCTGGGTCTAGCACTCGGAAGGTGGTCCTACTCGAAGGGAACAAGCACCTAGTCGAAGGGCAAGGGTCATTCAAAGTGCGCCTTCACACCCTCGGAGGTCAACGCATCATGTGAAACAAGCCATGGCGTTGTGCTATATGGAAGACACATGGCATGAGGGCCCGCAGTAGCGTGACAAGCAAGGAAGAGTACAAGAGAAGTGTCAATGACCAGTTTACCCTTTATGACTATTTTGTACGAAATATTCGTAGAATATGATAGGGAATTAGGGGTAAAATGGTCATTTGCACATGACTTAAGTACGGGCATATAAATAGAACACCCCCACCTACTTGTAAAGGGACGAATCTTTTTAGGAATACGTGAAGGAAGTCCAACGATCCACTTCGTATCCTCTGAGATTCTCTGTCTTCATTACCTTTTCTGTTCGTGGCACCGAGGCCTGCGCTTCGCGACACCAACAGTCTGCTCCAAATGTCATCGTATCCGGAACAGATTTTCTAGATCCATTTGGTTGAAAGACTTTTATTCATAACTTTGGTATTAATGATCCCCCATCCCCCAATTTTTCAGGACAGGTAATTGCATCCCATTGCATCATGTGGTACTTCTTTTTAACTACAGCTCCATGCCAAAAGAAATTGGAACGAATGTTGTCTACTTTTAGGTGTGCCCCTTCTTTGAGCAGATAGAATCCATCATATATATTGGTAAACTACTCAAGCAGATGTTAGTCAAGATGAGCCTTCCTCCAAAAGAATTATAGTTGCCCCTTTGTGGGTCCAATCTATTTCTCATGTTCAGGACAATTTTTTCAAAAGCTCCTCTTAGTTCAACATGTTTGTCCTGCTTAGTTCCTCCTCTTTATTCCCCTCAAATACCTAAACATCACTTTTGTGAAAGTTAATTTTCAGACCAGAAATATATTCAAAGTAGTACAAAATGAGTTTCAGGTTTCTAATGTTCTCTTCCCTTGGCTCAACCATAACTACCGTGTCATCTACGGATTGGGCTTCTCTCCTCCTCTCTCCTCCTCCCATGCACCCTCCCGCCATGTGGCAAAATTTTATTCGATAGAATTTTTTCTCTCTGGACCCAACAGAACGGACGAGCTCTAGCCTATCACTCATGTATGTAACGCCGTTAGCCTTTTAACGTCCATATGGGTCCCACATAAAATTAAGGAAGGAAGAAAATTCAAGTGCCGTTCTGGACTCGTCTCTGTTCTCCGTCCAACCTACTCTCCCAGCTCCGATGAAATTTATGGCAGATCCAGCCAAATCCACCGTCGCTGATGATTGTGCTATCTAGATTCCAGTATCTCGCATATGCTGAAGCTCACATCGGCGCCCCAAGTTACAGGCAGGCACACATGCAATGGCGACCCCGACGACCAAGTTCTAGGCTGCCCAGCTTGCATCGGCGTCGTGCTCGAATGGATGACAGCCACTACCACGATGGTGTGGCTTACGGACAGCAGGCGTCCGAGCCGTCGACCCGCACCAGGCGTGCGGAGCAGGTGTCGGTGCCGTGGACCCAGACCAGAGCTGCGGAGCCGGAGTCGGCGCCGTAGATGCACCGGTGCAGTGCTGTAGCCTGCAAGAAGCACTCCACGAGTTCTTAATGCTAGGATTATTGCAGCATGGTTGATTGGTTAGTTAACTTTTTCTGTTATTTCTGCTTGTGTAATATGTTTATTCTATAAAAAAATTTAGACGAATCAAGTAATCTGACTAGTACAACAAAGTCACTATTGTAAAATAAGATAAGTTTATGCAGAACAATATCCCCCAAAAAAATATGTTCAATTCAGAAAATCACTAATGCAGTGCGCAGCACTAATGCTTCAAAACTGAAGTCCTAATATTTAGAATGCTCGTGTAGCCTACTGTAATTAAAAATAACTAATTTATTCTTACACTTTTTGAAACAAAGATTACGGGATGTTTGGCCAACATTACAACAATCTACAATCTACCAGAAGTTAAACACGAATCAACAGAGGGGACGAAAGGCACCGAAAAACTGACCTTTGAAACATTTCATCAAGCACCTGGTGCACTATCCATGGAAGCGTTGCTTGCTTTGTTCTGGGTGGGGGAGACGTCAGGCACACCTGCTGAAGGCGTGGGGAGAGAGAGAGAGAGAGAGAGGAAGAAGCCACCAGCGTCGAGCCCGCCGTCGCCGCCGCCGGCTTCCTTTTCTTGCCCACTGGTGGGACGGGGTGGACGGCTGGACCTCACTGAGGCCGCATCGCGCTCGTCAATGGAGGGGTTGTGCCATGGCCGGTCCTCATCAGGGAAATGCGCTTCAAGGCGCGGCGGACGGTGAGGTCGGGGCAGGCGAGGTCAGGTCTGCGGCGAGGAACTCCAGCCAAGTTCTCCTCCATCATGCTCTTCCTCCTTACCACCCAGCCTTCAACGGATTTGGCACCCGCTGTTTCTGTTGCCGTCGTTTGGACTCACCAAATGTTGCGAGCAGAGGCGACGCAGATGCGGAATGCAGCAGATGGATGAATCACTGAAAAAAGGAAAGGAGAGATAAATCTGGGAGGGCACGTGATATCTTCGGGCGAGTACGTGCGGGCGGTTAGATTTTAGATGGGTGAGAAAAGATTTAATTTAGCCGACGACACAAAACTAAAAAGTTGTTATTGAGATGAAGAATTTTCTTCATCCATTAATTGTATAGTTAGATGTAACAATCCCATTTTAATCCGAGGCTCTAGCTTGATGGATACAGATTATTTTTTATGAGTAGATTGATCACAGAGATTCGTTCTTTATTATTTTAGATAAAAAAAATATAGGAGAATCGTTCAACTCTCCAGCACCATGGTGTGACTCCACCCCAGCCTTAGGAGCCATCAAACTTGCCGGCGAGATCAAAACGTTAGGATCATCCGCTTCTCTACCATCTGGTTGCATCATCATCACGCGAGCGAGCATTTTTTTTGTTTTTTTGGATCTGAGAGATTAGAAAAGGGTTCTATTGTTATATGTTTTGATTCTCTGAATAAAGAATTATATTCTCTGTATAAATGGTTGCGGTGGGAATTTCTGGGTTTAACTTTCTTGTTTGGCGTCTTTTCTTTTTGGGCGGCTGATTTGCCACCAGATTTTAAAGAAACGGATGGTAAACACTGTTACATGTATCAGAGTTGCGGGGAGATTATTCGTTCTGCTAGGTCTAGAAAGAAAAAATTCTAACGTATGAAATTTTACCAATGACGGGAGGATGCATGGGAGGAGGACACCAGAGGAGAAAAGCCGCATCCGTCATCTGCATGCTAAAGGCATGTTTGGCCCAGAGCTAAACTAACTCCGGTTCGAAGCGGACCAGAGCCAGCGAAACACTCGAGCTCCGAAAATTCATGGAGCAACTAAACTCAACGGAGCCGGCGGAGCTGTAGTTCATTTTCCAGGAATTTGATGGAGCATCTCAGGTTCAACTCTACGAATCACCGATACCAAGGTTGACAGAGAGTTGAGAAGTATTGGCCGGTTACAGAAAATTGGTTCGATCTTTCCTCTCGTCTCCACCGCGGTCTTCTCGCTCGTCCCACCCCTCTGCCCTGATTCGCGCTGCGCCAGAACCGCATCGCCCCGCTCCTCCTCCTTGATTCACGGGGATCCCTTCCTGCAGCACGTGAGTCCTGTTACACTACGTGACATTGTTTCCAGTTTAGCCTAGACAACATATATACATCTTCTGATCTTCAAGCGTTGTGAATAAACATCAAACGCTGGCGCAGTCCGCCGGAGCTAAGGAGAGCGCCCCAGCCTCGAGATCGTAGAGCACCTGCAGATCCATCTGCATCACGTTGCCTATGACGGAAACGTGTCCCCTGGTGGGGAGAACCAGCAAGCACGCTACGCTGCCTCGCTCGTCAACGACGTCGAAGTAGCTCTTCCGCGGCACCACGTACTCCGCGCCGCCGGCAAAGAGCAGGACCAGACTCGGAATAGGCAGCGCGTCCACGGAACGGGTGCCGGCATCGAAGCAGAGGTCGAAGTCGAACGGCGCGCCGCTCACCGTCGTGAGGAGGCCGGCCGTCTGCGACAGGAACGCCTGCCTCACCACCGCGTACCCGACCTCGGCGAGGTAGGTGAACGTGGTGCCAGAGTCCACGATCAGGCCGCCCGCGCCGGCCGACGTGAAGCCGAACGTGACGGCGAGGTCGGTGGCGCCGACCGTGATTCCGGTGAGGTTGACGTAGTAGTACGGCGCGTGTCGTCGTGCCACGGGGTTCTGAACCAGCGGCGTGGACTGCACCTTGTCGCCTGTCAGGTTGTTGGCCATGGAGCCGAACAGGATGGGGCTGGCGCCGGCGTCGGAGTCTGAACGAAGGCAGTAGGAGAACCTGGTGAACCCGAGCTGAGACACGAGGGACAGCGGGCCGCGGCCCAGGCCCATGATGCCCGATGCGCCGTCCATGGGCCCGCCGTTTGCGGTGCTGCACCCGAACGCGACGCCTGGGAACGGCACGTCACCAATCGCGAGCGTGTCCGCGGCGAGGTAGCCTGTGGTGAAGCCGACGGCGTAGCGGTAGTAGTAGACGCATCCCGTGGCGTTGCAGGAGCGGAAGGGGGCGGGGAGGGACCGGCACAGAGGATCAGCGCAGGGGAGCTTGGAGAAGGTGGACGAGCCGGGCGGGTCGTACAGCGGCGTGTGCTGGTGGAAGCACGCCGTGCATGGCGCGCACTGTGTCCAGGTGAGATCGCTGCCGGTATCGAGGAAAGCCGGGAACGCGAGCGGCGGCGTGCCGATGGACAGGTTGATGAGGAACGCCCCCGCTCCGTTTTCGACCTGCGTCTGGAGGCCGAGCGACGAGCTGGAGCTCGTGGAGGAGAGGGAAGCGAGGCGGCGCGCGTCATGGCTTGCCGCGGCTGAGTGGTTGCTGCCGTAGGACCTGGTGAGGGTGGCGCGGAAGCCGCGGGTGCTCGACGCGGAAGTCGCCGGCGAGAGGATGCTGATGAGGATGCCAACAAGCGTCAGCATACCTGCTACTACACCCCTGCACGCCATGTCGTCCTACGTTGTCATCCGCCTTCTTTTCATTGGTTGGGCTTGTATCAAAAACAAATGAATAAGGCTCGTTGACCTTAAAAATGCCGTAGCACCATTCTGAAGACAGGTGCAGGACTGCGACAGATTGCATTTCATATCTGCAGAGGAATACCGAGAATCCATCTCCTCTGATGCGATCCACATCCACTCGTCTTCACAGTGAACTTTTTTAACATCGGCATTGGACAAACTGGAGAACCATGATGGCACTAATGGGCTCCACAAATTCAACTAAACTTCTTACTTTTACTAGTAAAATGCCCGTGCGTTACGACGGGCTTAATAAAAATAAAACACTCTGTATGATTTAAATAAAAAAATCATTTACATAATATATTTGTTAAACATATATAGTATTATTAATATTTTTATATGAAAGATCATATTTATATTACTGTTGATGCTTCTTAATATACCATTTTATATGTAGAAGTAATCATTTTCTCACCATTTTTTACAATAATCTTATCATAAATATATTTTTTTATCTCTAATATTGATGATTTTGACATGTAGTGTTGTTTGCGATGTTACAGAATTAGGTGAAATAACACTAAAAAGATTCAAAGATGAGAAGTAGTGATATGAAGCCTGACTCCGAGTTTCCCACAAGACCATAATACCTATAAGATATCTCTGTTCATACATGAAACTCAACATGCGAGCCCAAGGTCGTGACTCAATGACTAAGGATTTCTAAAAGGTTTATCTGAAAGGAAAAAATAATTTATATAGTCCAGAAACACTGCTGTATTGCGTCGTGGTTTTGAACTTCAACATTTGCTTCAATGAGAAAAGTGTGATTACAAAAGTTGTAGATCTCGTCGAGAGCTTTCCAGAACATATATCCATCGTATTATTTGGACTCTGAAGCTATGAGATATAGGCCCCGCAAGGAGACGTGCGTAGAGGAGTCCGAATCGGAATAGATATTTTTGCATCGTATATTTGAACATAAAGACTTCCGAATCTGGGAGTCCATTGAATAACAAAGTTGTAGAACTTTTTAAGTGCTACGAGATAGAGTCTGAGTTTGTTTAATTTGGACTCCAGATGCAGGAGTTATGATATTTGAAAATCGGTGCTTAATATGGAAGGTATAAAACTGACTTGGATTTTATCTCTAATTTTGTGAACATGAAGTGAACGGCCGCACCTTAATTAATAAGTATTATTATTTTTATTTAGTGGGTACGAAACTATAAAATCCAATCGATGATGCAACAAAAATAAGATATCCTGGGCCCTCACCTTCTTACCTATCTGCAGATGAATACCAGGAATCCATTTCCACATCCACTCATCTCACATCAGTCTCACTTTATTATTATCGGCATTGGACAAACTGGAGCACCATATGATGGCGTCAGTGGGCTCCTCAAATTCAACTAAACTTCAACTTTTAGTGGGTACGAAACTATAAATCCAATCGATGATGCAACAAAAATAAGATATCCTGGGCCCTCACCGTCTTGCCTATTGCCATGGCATACCTGATACATAGAGTGGCCACATGTCGGTAACTTCTACATGAACCTGACTACTAGTATGACGATGTGAAATGGTCGAGGACACGCAGGATTGGAGGTTTGCTTCCTTCATGGACCTATATTAAGCTGAAGATTGGGTTTGGTCAAACAAAAGCGGAAAACCTGCTCCATATATGTGTATCACCAACATAAGTTCTGGCTTACCTCAATAACGGCATAGTCCTCCAGCCAAATAATTTTTGTTCATTCATCATTTCAACCAGTGGCGGACACAAGATTTTTAGATTGGGTGTACAGAACAACCAACCCGTATCATGAATTTGTCAAAGTGAGCATGAGCAATGGACGAATGATGCTGCTAAAACCAATTTCAATGGAGTTGCCTGGGTTTTGGGTCCTATTCGAAGTTTGAGGCTCAAATAACTCAATTTAGATTCTATTATCTACATACAACATATTATAAAAACAAAACTTTAGATTTTTTAGCAGAAATATTGGGTGTACATTTGTACACCGTTGACCCATGTTGCGTCCGCCCCTGATTTCAACACGAGTACGTCAGTAACTGAAATTTTCTGTTTCTTTTTAAATGAAAAATACAACATTTCAACAAAATAGTCATTTCCAAATATTAATTCCACTTTTGTGGCAAAATTATTATCAGTGAGTTGGCACATAATTCCTTCGTCCATATTACAGCCGACAATATTACAGATCTTCTAGCTCAGTGTTCTTCTCCTTCTTCAGCTTGTGCCTCGCGTCCGTCAAGGTTTTCACCTCTCTTATTCGGGGCAACAATAGTTGAAATTGGATTATTACTAATTTACTATTAGCTGCGTAGATGTGTGGACTAATCCGCTAGTTAGTATACTAAAACAATCAGTCAGTAGTTTGGCAGACCAATATTTAGTGCCATTGCGACGATAAAGGTGGCGGAGATAAGCACAACAAATAATGGCCTTCCGAGGTTATGAAGCAAATGGCTTCTGGCTAAAAGGCATAACAACTGTAAAAGGCTCGATGGGCGCTTATGTATGTTGATAAGTCCTCTCCATCCAGCTCGTCGCCATATCGCCTTCCACAGCCCAAGATCCCAGGTAATCCAAATGCTAGGGAAGCATAAGGCCACAGAAGCCAGAGATATTGTGTATACAAAGACAATGAACAACCGGTTGCCATCTCCCAGCACAAGGTGAAATCCAAAGGCAAAAGAAGCAATCAGAAACAATGCCCCGACAGGCACCAGCCAGCCTCCCAGTATGTTGTACCAGAAACGATGGTTGTATGGAATTTCTTTTGCACCACCATATATGAAAAAGCAAGTTGCTATGATGGAGCAGAGGAAGGCTATGGTGTCTGACACGACAAATGCTCTGAATGCAAACCTTCTTGCCAGTACGGCTGTCCCAGCATTTGCGTGGTCATCAGCGATAAAACCCCCTGGTACAGTGAAAGCTGCAGCGAAAGCCACAGTGGCAATCAGAACCGATGCAATTATTCCGGTTTTTGTTAGGCTCTCTGCTTCGTTTGAGGGTTCTTCCTCAGATAGTTTCCTTCTCGTTTGAAACGAATAAGTTGGTTTTCTATCAACATACAGGTGGTGAGTTCCGTCTAAGGTAACGGTTGCTCTTGACCAGTGCAAACATCTCAACACAAGGAATGCTGGATCCTGAGGAGCAAAGAAAAAGGTTTTAGTACCCTTTGGTGTGCTGGAATTATATGGTCTATACCCATTAATATTTCAATAATTTCTAGAAAAATCTTAAAGACTTATTCAGAAGTAGTGGAAGTGCAAATGTTTAGTCCCATATTGCTAGTGAAGATGTCCAACTTATAAGGTTGGTTGCTCTAATATCTCTTGTAAGTGTGTGGATGAGAGAAGGAAAGAACACACTGATGTGGCGTGGCCTTCTGGGAGTGCGCAGGGGAGAATGAAGGAGCTGACTAGATTGAGGAATAGAGCAGAGGGGATATCTGAACTAAAGCTGTGGCGTGTTATCTTCGCTGGAGGTCGGAGGTAAGTCCTCCGCCATCGTGCCGAAGAATAACCCACCGCCAAGGGGAGGATTATATTTCATCGATGACCTAAACTGACACACGACGGCTGCCTTTATACACCAGGCGCCCACTTAGCCTAACAACTCAAAACAAACTCTAATTATCAATCTTAACAAACTCCCCTATTATTGCTAACAACCCTGCGGTTTGTGTCTAGCCGCTGGCGTGTTGTGCCGTGGCAGGCTCCTTGCGGCGCCGCTGGTAGGTGCGCCCAACAAAGGAGTCCACAACACACACGCACGGGCTCGCTTGTCGGGTCGGGCGGTGCAGGGGCGGGACGCATTACCTACGTAAATGGTCCGTCGAAATCCCGTCTCTTGTCTTATGGGGGCGCGACTCCCTTTTACACTTTCTTTTTGCTAAGTGTCTAATACGTTTTTAATATGGAAACCGACTCGATTGTGGGATGCCAAAGCCTAGCGGTTCCTCCCTATAAATACATACGGGCGCCGCCGCATATCACATCACGTAATTGCCTAGGGCTTACCTCTTGCTACAGTTGCATTGCTAGGACTTCTCCATCCCGATTGTCAGCGTGCACCGGCAAACGGAAGAGGAGGTCTCCAGAACCGTCGCTTTCTGTGATCTTGCACCGGGAAAGAGCGAATAAGGTTTTTGGGAAGTGCTCTGTGTCACTGCTCGATCGCTTCCTCGTCTTCGTCAAACCCGTTGCCACAACTCGTCTTCCTTTACGTCGAGTTGGCACCACCCACCGTCGCCAACAACGTGGCGGCGCTGAATGTCATCATTGCCGCCTCCTCTACTCGGTCATCATCCAGAAGAAAACGTACGTACTCTTATCTCAAACCATGTCTTCCATACTGGCTATCATGATCTATTGATCTACGATAGTGGTTGATAGCATGGTAGATGTTGTGATATTATCTGGATTAATAGACCTATCTAGATCTTACGTAAACTTGTCTAATTCATCTTACAATCTATTAATCATGTTCATGATTTATTTCTGAATTAATATAAAACTAAAAGTGCTAATTTATCCAACATGATGGACCCAAACCCCACCGTTATGTGTTGTGTCGACAAAAAGAGAATTCTTCTAAGGGTATTTCCGACAACCTCAAGTTTTGTGATTCTTCTCTCACAACACTCAAGGTATCTTGGTTCTTTTAATTAACCTAGTTCTTACAGTCATTTGTTTCATAAAATCCCACCTCTAAAAAATGGTACGTGCAGAGCGGAATGTAATGCAATGCTCTTGGCAAACTTACCAGAAAATAGTACCATCTTCCGGGTGTTAATGAACGGCGACCAAGGTCTCCAGGAGTTAGGCCATCCTTATTTGTGAGGTCTACTTTCACAGTCATCGTCTGCAGCAGTAAACTGACAATCCTTGGAAATCCGTATTTTACAGCTAAATGGAGCGGTGTGTTCCCTTCATAATCCATCGCATTTAGCAGCATAACGAAGGTTCCGCTTTGGCAGATGTAGGCAACAATAATTTCTTGATTATGTTCAACAGCACAATGAAGTAAATTCCTTCCTTGATCATCAACCAATTCATAGTAGTCAGGGCATTTCTTTATGAGTTCATCAATAATCCGTGTTCTTCCTGCACTAGCAGCAGTATGCAAAGGAAATAATCCATGGTTGTCTGGGATGCGAGCTTGCTCTAAAGATGCATGGCCATCTAGAAACAGCTCAACAACATCAAGTCTTCCATACAGGGCTGCATATTGAAGAGGGGTTCTCCCTGACGAATCAACTTTGGTAAGCAACACTGGACCTTGAGGCACCCAATTCAGTATTTCTTGAGCCATTTCTGGTTTAAATTAAATTAACGGTTGTCAATTATTAAACTTAAGGTCAGAACTTTGACTCGATAACCAAGATAATAATAGAAGTTTTACTATATAAAATACTGGTTAGTAGTTTCTCAAAAATATTGACCAGGAATTTGGGGGTAACTTCATAATTGCATTATTAATTAATAAATTTATATTTATTTTCACTATAGAACATTAATTCTATCAAATCATTTAAACATCAGCTTATCTTAAAAATATATAAAACATTATTTATTAATCATATTATTAATTTAACTTTATATATAATAATCAAAATTAATATTATAAATCTAGCACTCTCTCAAATTGATAAAATACTTAACAGTAGTTATAATTTCAAATTATAAAATCTATATAATTAGATTAAATTACGGGTCAATAGCTTTTCAAAACTCCTCAATAATTAAAGTTTAAAATGCTAGATGAAAAGTCACGCAAGTAAACAAACGGCAAATTTGAACCTGTATACCCAGGGTCGTAGCCTTTCTCCCGGGAAAAATTGAGTCCACATAGCATATCAGAATTTGACAACACGATCGTTGGTGGTCCCGAAATGACAGTGAACCAATCTGTTTTCATAAAAGGAGATACTCTTAGCTAAATAATCCCTCATCTTTCTTCGCCATCGCTGCCACTTCTTCCGGCGGAAAGGAACCTTTATTCTCGTCTTCCCTGCGCCAACTGGTCACCCGTCCATCATATCATGTCCAGCATCTCTTGTGTTGCGACAGTAACGCCCGTGCATCGCCACACAAGAGATGCTGGACGGGTGCTGGTAAGTATTGGGACGTGGATTCATTGTTTACACAGAAATGTTGTCCTGAGTCGTGACTCGATCGATGCGCCTATTCTCCCCACTCAGGTTGCTGGGACAGACATCACACCGCAACCACTCATTCCACGCAACCTCATGCCGACATGGAAACTTTACTAGTCAACCTCAGCGCGAGTAGGCGCCCCACTTGTTAACGAGAGGTGTGAAGGCGTGATGGACCTTCACGCTTTATGGCGCGCGTTTGCTGCCATCTTACCCTCTCCGTTTGGCGTCTGCACGGGATAACTGCAACTGCAAGGCATCGCTGCCTACTCACCGGTGGTGGAGATGGCAGTGGCAATATGAAAACAAGAGGATGGGGAAGATGAACAGAGAGATGGCTATTTTCATCTAGCGTGTTGCGTTCATAAAAGAATAGGATTGGTCACATTGACCTTTCGTGCAACCAAACCAATTGCGTGTCAAATCCTTATTACCGTTTCTACTATGACTTTGTTTGGGTCCATGGGTTATAGTTAGTTTGGGCACAACTAACCTAAAATCTTCAAATAGTGAGGCTTAGTTTTGGCTAGTTGCATCTAACCCACTCAAAAAACTATCCCATCCAAGAGGTGCTAATTAGAGCTAATTTGAGTGGTATCCACTAAAAAGTTATTTTTTTTCTCTATCCTTAAAGGAGGCAAATAATTATATCAGTACTTTTATTGTAAATCTAACTCTTGCATCAAAACACCTAAAGAGTTAGAGTTAGTCATGAGGTACAAACTAACTCTCACTTCTAGCACTATTAGAATATCCAAACAGTGCTGGAATTATATGGGCTTAGCCCATTAATATTCATAATAATTTCTGAAAAATCTTAAAGACTCATTCATGAGTGGTGGGAGCACAAAGATTTAGTCTCACATTACTAGTGGAGGTGGAGGAAGTCTAACTTATAAGGTTGGTTGCTTTAGCATCTCTTGCAAGTGTGTGGATGGGAGGAAGGAAAAACACACACACGCGCGCTCGCTCGTTTCGCCTCGTCGGGCCGGGCCGGGCGGGTGGGGCGTGGCATGGCGTGGGTGTGGTCGCGGCCGCGCATCACCTATGTGAATGGTCCGCTAAAATTCGGTCCCTAATCTTGCGGGGCGCGGCTTCCTATTGCACTATCTTTTTGCTGCGTGTTCCATATATTTGGTTATGGAAATAGATGTATTAATATGATAACTGACTCGGTTACCAGACGCCCAACCCTACCGGTTCCTCTCTATAAATGCGTACGGGTACCGCCGTAGATCAGATCACGCAATCGTCGTGGGTTTTGCCTCTCGCTACTGTTGCGCCGCCAAGACTTCTCCATTCCGATCATCGGCGTGCACCGGCGAACGGGAGAGCAGGTCTCCAAAACCGTCGTCCTCTATGATTCTGCACCGGGTGAGGGCGAATAAAGTTTTTAGGAACACTCTACGCAACTGCTCGATCGTTTTCTCGTCTTCGTCAAGCTCGTCGCCACGGCTCGTCTTCCTCGTCGTCGAGTCGGTCTCATCCGCCGTCGCCAACAATGTGATGGTGCTGCACGTCATCGCCGCTTCCTCTACCCAGTCCAGAAGGAAACGTACATACTCTCATCTCAAACCATGTCTTCCATACTAGCTTTCGTGGTCTGTTTATCTATGATAAATGTTGCTAGGACGGTAGATGTTGTGCTTTTGTCTGATTTTATAGACCTATCTAGATCTTGCGTAGACTTATCTAGTTCATCATGCAATCTGTTAATCATGCTTATAATTTATTTCTGGATTAATATAAAATTAAAAGTGCTAATTTATCCAACAATCCAAAAATCTTATTTTAGGCACTTTAGTTTTATGGCTGGATTTGTCGATGCACTGGGGCCAGAGAAATTCTCTGACGTGCACTTCAAAAGATGGCAAGTGAAAGTCACTCTGTGGCTTACTGCCATGAATGTGTTCTAGGTGTGCACTGGCAAACCTAAAGGCGATCTCACTACAGATCAGGAAAAGGCCTACAACGAAGCCAACACAATATTCTTGGGCGCTGTTATTGGAGTTTTGGTAGATCGTCTTCAGGACGTCTACATCCATCATACAGTCACAAAGGATATGTGGGACGCTCTGATCGCTGACTATGATGGTTCAGATGCTGGCGCTGAACTCTATGTATTGAGAAATACAATGATTTTAAGATGGTAGATGGAAAATTTGTCATCGCGCAGGCTCATGAGATACAGTGCATTGTGAAGGAACTCGAATTGCTTAAAATTATCGTACCTGAGAAGCTTGTGGCTGGGGACATTATTGTCAAATTGCCTCCAACTTGGAGGAATTTCACCACTACTCTTAAACACAAGAGGACGAACATATCTGTCTCAGATTTGATCGTGTCTCTTGATGTTGAGGAGAAAGCTCGTGAGAAGGATAGACATTCTAAAGTTAACGAGGGACACACTAGTGTCAATATGGTGCATCATCCATAATAGTCTCATGGCAGTGGTGGTAAGCGCAAGGGCAAGAACAATAAGCCTAAGCAGACGGACAAGGGTAAGAACAATAAGCCTAAGCAAACCACTACCTTCAAGAAGAAGAACAAGGAGAAGGGAGCATGCTTTGTTTGCGATTCTATTGAGCATTGGGCAAATAAGTGTCCAGAACACAAAGGAAGAAAGCTTCCACAATAGAAGTCTGCGAACATGGTGACCAGTGCTGGAGAAAATAGTGGGTATGATAATTTACCATATATTTTTTCTGTATTTCAATCTACTAGTTGGTGGCTTGATACTAGTGCTACTGTTCATGTGTATGCTGATGCTTCTTTGTTTACTTCTTACCAGATCGCCCGGGATTCCTCCGTCCTATGGGGAATGGGTCACATGCTTCTGTTCATGGTGTTGGCATGGTCGAGCTGAAGTTTACTTCAGAAAAGACTGTCCAATTGAAGAACGTACAACATGCCCCTTCTATCAAGAAGAATTACGTTAGTGGCTCCCTTTTGTGTAGGGATGGTTTTAAGGTAGTGTTTGAGTCGAATAAAGTTGTCGTGTCTAAGAGTGGACAATTTATTGGTAAAGGCTATGAGTGCAGAGGCTTGTTCCGTTTTCCCTTTTAGATTATTGCAATAAGTCTGTGAACTATATTTGTGATGGTATTAATGAGAGTGATGCTAGTGTTTGATATTCACGTTTACCATTGTCTTGACTTTCTAGCTTAAATTTAATTCCGAATTTTTCTATTGTCAAAGGTTCTAAGTGCTCAAGTTGTATGCAATCTAAGCAACCTCAAAAGCCTCATAACGCTGTAGAGGAGAGACACTTGGCACCGTTAGAACTTATACATTCAGATCTTTGTGAAATAAATGGTATATTGACTGAGGGTGGAAAAAGATATGTTATGACTTTGATTGATGAAGCAACTAGATATTGCTATGTTTATTTATTAAAAATGAAATATGAAGCTCTAAACTACTTTAAAATTTATAAGGCTGAAGTTAAAACTCAGCTAGAGAGAAAGATCAAAAGAATTAGGTCCGATCGTGGTGGCGAGTATTTCTCAAATGAGTTTGACTTATTTTGTACGGAACATGGTATGATACATGAGAGGACGCCTCCCTATTCGCCCTAATCAAACGGGGTTGCCGAAAGAAAGAATCGCACCTTGACTGACTTGGTTAATTTCATGTTGGAGACGACTGGATTATCTAAGGCATGGTGGGGGGGAGGTTTTATTGACATCATGTCATGTCCTAAATAGAGTTCTTATGAAGAATAAGGAGAAGACACCATATGAGGAATGGATTGGTAGAAAGTCATCGTTCTCTTACTTACGCACATGGGGCAGTTTGGCCAAAGTTAACGTGTCGATTAACAAGAAGCATAAGTTGGGACCTAAAACTGTGGATTGTATCTTTCTTGGATATGCTCATCATAGCATTGCCTATAGATTTTTAGTGGTTAAATCAGAGGTGCCTGATGTTTATGTTAATTCATTAATGGAGTCTCGTGATGTTACTTTCTTTGAAAACATATTTCCTATGAAAGATTTACATAGCATGTCTAGATTATCTTCTGATATGATTGCTGAGACAACTCCTGAACCTATTATATTTCTGATCATGCTGAACAAACTGTTGAACCAATCCATGTGGAGATTGATAGTGAAGCTCCAAGGAGGAGCAAGAGACAAAGGACTGCAAAGTCTTTTGGTGATGATTTCACTGTTTATCTTGTGGATGATGCTCCTAGAACCATTTCAGAGGCATATGCATCT
Source organism: Eleusine indica (assembly GCA_030378355.1). Classification (NCBI taxonomy): domain Eukaryota; kingdom Viridiplantae; phylum Streptophyta; class Magnoliopsida; order Poales; family Poaceae; genus Eleusine; species Eleusine indica. The sequence goes on from CM059500.1 coordinate 38,615,203, forward strand.
CCTGATGCAGATGACTGGAAAGATCTAATGGAACTTGGGAAGTTGTCGATAAACCATATGGTTGCAAACCTGTGGGTTGTAAATGGGTGTTCAAGAAAAAGCTTAAGCCTGATGGTACTATTGATAAGTATAAGGCTCGACTTGTGGTTAAGGGTTATACCTAGAAAGAAGACGAGAACTTCTTTGACACTTATTCACCTATTGCTAGATTGACCACTATTTGTGTATTACTTGCTCTGGCTGCCTCACATGGTCTTATCGTTCATCAGATGAACGTTAAGACAACTTTCCTTAATGGAGAGTTGAATGAGGAAATCTACATGGATCAACCTGATGGATTTGTAATAAAGGGTCAAGAAGACAAGGTGTTTAAGTTGTTGAAGTCTTTGTATGGTCTGAAACAAACTCCTAAGCAGTGGCATGAGAAATTTGATTCAACACTTCTAGCAGCAGGCTTTTCAGTCAATGAGGCTGATAGATGTGTGGGGGTCAGGGAGTTATACTGTGCTTGTATGTTGATGACGTACTTATTTTTGGAACAAATCTTGACGTGGTAAATAAGGTCAAGACTTTTCTATGCCAAAACTTTGATATGAAGGATCTGGGTGAGGCTGATGTTATCTTGAACATCAAGCTAATCAAAGAAGAGAATGGGATTACTCTTACGTAATCTCATTATGTTGAGAAGCTCTCGAGCCGTTTTGGTTACAAGGACAGCAAGCCTTCTCCAACACCTTATGATCCCAGCTTGATCCTTCAAAAGAAGAAGAGAATTGGTAGAGACCAATTAAGATATTCTCAGATCCTTGGATCACTTATGTATTTAGCTAGTGCTACTAGGCCTGACATCTCGTTTGCTGTGAGCAAACTGAGCCAGTTTACTTCTTGTCCCGGAGATGATCATTGGCGTGCATTTGAGCGGGTACTGCACTACTTAGTCGGTACTATGAATTATGGAATTCATTATTCTAGATATTCAGTAGTACTAGAAGGCTATGATGATTCTAATTGGATATCTGATGCTGATGAGCTGTATATAGTTCTGTAAATCCGGGCCGCCCGGCGCGGCCCGGCATGGGCCCACCAAGGCCCGACACGAACAGAAGCAGGCCGGCACGACACGGTTGAAAAACCGGGTCGTGCCGTGCCAGCCCACGTGTCTTGGCTGCGGCCCGAGGCACGGCACGGCAAGGTTTTTCTGTGCTGTGCTGGCCCGTTTAGCACGCCAAGCCCGTGAGCACGTCAAGCGACGATGGTGGCAGCGTCGGTGTGGCGAAGCCCTGCACGGCGAGGCGCGCCGAGACGGCCTCCCAGGGTGGCGCAGAGGTGGAACCCGACGAGGACGCCGCTGCGAGGTGGCGCGGAGGTGGATCCCGGCGAGGCGACAATGATGCCGCTGCGAGGAGGCGTGGAGGTGGATTCTGATGATGATGCCGCTGCGAGACGGGCGATGGCGGAGGAGGAGCAGCCCACCCTTGTGATCTGGAGGCGGAGGCGTGGAGCGGGAGGCAAAGGCGGAGCGGGAGCGGAGCGGGCGGCGGAGGTGGAGGAAATGAAGGAGGCGGAGGCGAAGGCGGAGTGGGAGGCAAAGGTGGAGGAAATGAAGGAGGCGGACGCAAAGGAGACTAGGGTTTCCTGTTTTATACTACCGCCGATGGGGGTGGGCCAATGGGCCATGGTGCCTGGGTCGTGCCTAGACGGGCCGTCCTGCGTGCCTTACCAGGCCGACCTCAAAACGTGTCATGCCTGGGCGGCCCATCGTGCCAGGGTGACGGCCCCAGCACGGCACGGTGGTGCGGGTCGTGCCGCCCGGGCCTGTTTTCGTTTGGGCCATGCTCGTGCTCGTGGTGGGCCAATTGTGCCGTGCTTCGGGCCAGCCCGAAAAGCTCGACCCAGATTTACAGGACTAGCTATATACCACGAGTGGATATGCATTTACTCTTGGTGGTGTTGCTGTTTCATAGAGATCATGTAAACAGACCATCTTAACGAGGTCTACCACGGAAACAAAGCTTACAGCGCTGGATACAGCTACAGTTGAGGCCGATTGGCTACGTGAGCTCTTGATGGACTTGCATATTATCGAGAAACCTGTGCCGGTAATCCTCATGAATTATGACAATCAAACTGTGATAGTCAAAGTGAATAATTCTAAGGACAATATGAAGTCATCAAGACATATTAAGAGATGTTTGAAGTCTGTCAGAAAAATAAGAAACTCCGGAGTCATATCAGTAGAATATATTTCAACTGGTGAGAACCTGGCAGATCAATTCACTAAGGGATTGTCACGTAATATGATAGACAGTGCATCGAAGGAGATGGGTATGAGACCCACTTGTGCTATTTCATAGTGGTAACCCAACATATGTGATCGGAAATCCCGTGAAGTAGGACCTGGAAAGAACAAGCTATTGGTTAGAATGAGAGTAACCTTTTATAACCCACTCGAGAAGCGATGCATTACTCTCGATATCTGTATGACAGGTTGGTTGTTGTCTTAATATATTCAGTTGGCTTTAAGTAGTGAAGATGTTATCCTACAGAACATTCTTAAATAAATACACCTATATGAGCCCGATTGTTGTAAGGTCGTAATCTTTGAGATTTGAGTGATCTCTATTAAGCTCATGAAAGACCAAGGGAGTATGACCTATATGCTCCACCCGCGGAGAAGCCTACTGGAGGTCTAGTATCGGTTATAACAGTAAGTAAAACTTGTTTGCACAAAACTTGCAATTCATTGTATAGTTCATTGTTCAAGTTGTGAATGAGTGTAGATTATTGTTCTAGGTGGAAGTGCAACTTAACAGTCTTCACTGAAAACATTGATATATTAAACAACAGTGGGGTGAGGCAAAGTCTAGCTGGGATTTTAAGATCTGGTGGGAGATTGCTGTAATTATATGCGCTTGGCCTATTAATATTTATAATAATTCCTGAAAAATCTCAAAGGCTCATTCATGAATGGTGGAAGTGTAAAGATTTAGTCCTACATTGTTAGTGGAGGTGGAGGGGGTCCAACTTATAAGGTTGGTTGCTTTAGCATCTCTTGCAAGTGTATGGATGGGAGAAAGGAAAAACACGCGCGCTCGCTTGTCTCGCCTTGTCTCGTAGGGCGGGGCGGGGCGTGGGCGATGGGCGCGGCCACGCATCACCTGCGTGAATGATCCGCCGAAATTCGGTGCCTAGTCTTGCGAGGGCGTGGCTTCCTATTGCACTTTTTTTTTGTTGCGTGTTCTATATATTTCCATATATATGGTTATGAAAACTGACGTATTAATATGGTAACTGACTTGGTTGCGGGACGCTCAACCCTAGCGGTTCCTTCCTATAAATACGTACGGGTACCGTCGTAAATCAGATCACGCAATCGTATAGGGTTTTGCCTCTCGCTACTGTTGCGCCGCCAAGACTTCTCTATCCCAATTATCGGTGTGCACCGGCGAACGGGAGAGCAGGTCTTCGAAACCGTCATACTCTGTGATCCTGCACCGAGAGAGGGCGAATAAGGTTTTTATGAAGCGCTCTGCGCGACGGTTCGATCGTTTTCTCGTCTTCGTCAAGCTCGTTGTCACGGCTCGTCTTCCTTGTCGTCGAGTCGGTCTCACCCGCCGTCGCCAATAACGTGACGGTGCTGCACGTCGTCGCCGCCTCCTCTACCCAGTCCAGAAGGAAACGTACATACTCTTATCTCAAACCATATCTTTCATACTGGCTTTCATGATCTGTTTATTTATGATGGATGTTGCTAGTATGATAGATGTTGTGCTTTTGTTTGATTTTATAGATCTGTCTAGATCTTACGTAGACTTGTCTAGTTCATCATATAATCTGTTAATCATGCTTATGATTTATTTTAAGATTAATATAAAATTAAAAGTATTAATTTATCCAACAAACAGGACCTTCAATTTTCTAAAAGTTATTTGGTGCCGTACCTTTGCTAATAGTAGCAGCAATATGCAAAGCAGTCCTCCCTTCCGGACCAGAAAAGCACGCCGGAGATGGCGAACCGTCGGGCAACGGCCGTAGCAGCGCCCGAACCATCTTCACCGAGTGATCAGTGGACGCCGCCAGGTATAGCGGCGAGAAACCATCTTCAGTCTCTAGTGACGCCAGCTCGGAGCCTCCGTCATAAGCAGTTCAACCACTCCGGCACGCCCGTGCCGGACAGCCTCGTACAATGCGGTGGCACCCAAGCAGTTCCGCGCTTGCAGCGCAGCCGCCTCCTCCGCTCCGCCAGAGCGCATTGTCGATAGGAGAAGTGCTGCCACCTCCCTGTGGCGGGTCTTCGCCACGCAATGCAGCGGTGTGTCGAGGAATCTGTTGCGCGTAGCGACGAGCCAGGGCGCCCGCTCGCAGATGAGCGCCGCCAGCTCGGCGTGGCCGCGGCTGGCGACAAGGTGCAGCGCCGTGCTCCCGTTGCTCGCCACGCCGAGAAGGCAGCTCGTTCCCATCAGTCGCGGCGGCCACAGCGGGCCGTTGACGCTTATGGAGACGTGGCCGTCGGCTTGTGGCCGGGCTTCGCTGCTCAACAATTCCTTCAAGCGAGCCGCATCGCCAGCGGTCAGCACTTGCAACAGCTCGGCGCTTAGAGTCCTCTGCTCCGGCCCGAATTCCATTGGCACGGCAAGAGCTGTTCACGTTGAACCGAAATCGGAGCGCCTGCAAGGTGCAACCGTATGTTTAGCTTCTTGGTTCCTGTGTTTTAAAGTATGCTGATGACTCGACACAAGAAGTCAATGGCCAATGTTGTTGGGTTGAATTGTCAAAAAGGGTTTACTCGATCGTTTTGTGTCGGGCAGTTGTTTCTTAGAACAAGCAGTAAAGCAGAGACGCCGGTGACTTCAGCTGGAACAGGCTCTCTGTCTCATGTGATTTTTTTCCCCTGTATCTTAAGGTCCGTTTGGTTTGTCTTTTTTTCTTTTGTACTTTGGCTTCTTAAAAGCCAAATCAAAGGGTCCAACTTTCTCTTAGGTGCTTTCAAAAATGCTGCTTTTGTGCACTTCATTTTTCACAACACGGAAGGAGGTATTGTGGCTGGCCGTAGCTCAGTAAGTTCGTAAAATTTACCCACTACCACTAGTTCTGCATACCAGTTCGGTTTTTTTTTCCGCACCCGACAGAAACAGAGCCGATTGCCTCCTCGACGGCTCCCCGGTGGCCCGTCCCTGCGCTCCCCTGTGGCTCTCTGACGGCCCCTCCCCGCCTGGCCGGTCTTCCCCCTAGTAGCTCCTCCTCATCTTCTTCCGGCCAACGACAGCGACGCCCCTCTCCGGGCGAGCATCGGTGCGCGGGTAGTAGGAGGGGGAGGAGCAGCGGAGTCAGTAGTGGAGAGGGAGCAGCAATGGCCTCCTGAACATGGCTGACATGGCCCGAGGCGAAAGCGCAGGCGGCATGCTAGACAAAGATTGCAGTGTGATTTTGGCTGCTCCGTGAGATTTGGGAATATTTTTGACGAGAGGATCGATTGGAGGCAAAAGATGACGATTTCTTGACGAAGCACAAAAATCCAATCCCACCGACGAGCATGGATTCAAAAACCATTAAAAACGGATCAAAAACCATGGTTTTCGGTGAAACCGGCCTGGTACGATTTCATCGGACAATAGGTTTTCGACTGATCAAAATTCAAAAATTTAAAATTTTGAAAAAAATTAAAACAAAAATATGTAAAAAAACCTAGATGAAATGTTATGAATTATGGTGAAAGAAGTTGATAAAAAGAAATAAGTTTATGCGGCAAAAAAAAATCAAGAAAAGGGAAATAAAGAGAAAAAATAAGAAAACCAATCCTTATCCTTTTGTGAAGTTCCCGTTCCCCATTCTTTCATCGACTACATGAAGCAGCCCGTCCCCATTGCTGGCCCCTCTCAAATCCCAAGCAAATCCTTCGAATTCTAGAAAAATCCATGCCAAATCGAGCTTGTCCGGCCGCTAATCACGGACTAACCACGAGGAGCCAACGAGATTGGGCGGCTAGCCGTCTGCCCATGGCGGCAAGCTGTGACGGGAAACCCTAAAGCCAAAACTCTAAACCCATGCGTGTGTATTCCCAGGAATATCTAACAACTTTTCAAAAAACATTACTAAGTATAAGTGTGTATTTTGTATAATTATAAAATAGGTTAGTAAATATATAATAGTACAAAAATCAGAATCTACAGCATACGGCCCACGGGAATAGCCACACCACCACACAAAGATACTATAGCGGTAGGTCAAAATACACTATAGCGGCGGGACGACCAACCCGCCATTGGACCAACGCATCTAAAAATGAAAATTTGTTACGGCAGATCTTCTATGGGTCAAACCCCCGTAGCTAGAAACTCAATTGTAGCGGTGGGTGACAATGACACCCGCCGCTACCATCGATCCAAGAAAATAAAAAAAAGCCGACGTTCGAGCCCACATCTAGGCCCGTCTGCCACCGTCGTGCCTGGAGGCCCGTCCGCCACCCCGCCGTCATAGCGCCTGCCGTCGCGCTTGGAGGGCCTCCACCGCACCCGGATTTGGCCACCGCCGCACCCGCCGCCACACCTGGAGGTCCCGCCTGGATCTGGCCACCGTCGTGCCTGGAGGGCCTCTGTCGCGCCTAGAGGCCCCGCCCGGATCTGTCCGCCGTCGCACCTGGAGGGTCTCCGTCGCGCCCGGATCCGACCGCCGCCGCGCCTAGAGTCCCGGCCGGATCTGGCCGTCGCGCGCTGGGATCCAGCCGTCGCTCGGCCCGCCACCGCGACTCATGGGGCCACAACGCCCGGATCCGGCCAGACGTCGCGCCTGGACCAAGAGGCTGCCGTTGCGCTTGGAGGGGAGAGGGGAGGCGGCGGACAGGCCTCTTGGTTATATAATTTAATATTATGGGTATCTCAGTTTGTGTTTTTTGTTGGGTTAACCGGCTCGGAAATACCCAAGTTTCAGAAGCTAGGTCCGTTACTGCGGCAAGCCGGGAGCGAGAGCCCTGGAAGGTGAGCTAGGAACCCCTGGTGGCACGACGATGCCCAATCTTCTTGTTCACTTGATAGCTTGCTTATTGTGCTTACCGTTAGTGCAGATCGTATTTTCAATTTCTAGTTGATTCTGATTCAATTTTGTCATTTCGATTTTTCAATTTTGATCAAGAAGTGTCGGTTTTCGTCAGTGTCTTCGGCTTGCCGATGAAATCGGTCAGTTACCGACCAAACTGATCGGCTAGCCGTTTCGATTCCGCCAAAATTTGTTCAAATTGGTTATTTGTATTTTGACTGGTAAACCGATCGGTTTTTTCAGTTTTCACGAAAAACCGTAATATCGGCGCCTAGCTGTTTCTGCGGCTCCAACGATTTTGTAAATCCTGCCGACGAGAGGAGCGTACTGGTGGTGTTGATTTGATCGGAGTGGTGTAGAAAGCCATTAATGGATAAGCCGTTGGTGGATTAGAAGCTTATCTGTTGTTCCCATGGAAGAAAAAAGGAATCAGACGTAGGGGATACAGAATGTGTGTTGACGCGTGGGCCACATGGACCATGGTTGCTTTTCTTTTTCTTTTCTTTTTCTTTACCTGGTATCTTTTCCCACAAATCAAGTATAATTAGCTAACGATATTGTAGAAGTCATTAACCATAAACAAACATAATTATTTTTTTAGTCCTTTGGATTTCAATTGACTACTTTTCCATTTTTCTTTTCATTCATTTTATATGTAAACAAATAATGTTTTACCATCAATTTCTATATAAATTGTTACCCAGACCACTCAAGGGTATTACAGATATTTTCACAGCTATAACACAGCTTACACCCACTTTTTCCAAGCGGTCTTTAGCTTTTTCTCAGTTTACAACTCACAACAGCTTTTTTTCATAACCAAAATCTATAGGAGCTTTTTTCCACAGTCACAGCTAAACCAAACACACCCTCAGTACTTGTTTGATGATTGAATGCTAGCTGGAACAGGAACGGGTTGAAAAGCTGTAGCAAATGATTTTAAGGATGGATTTTGAGATGTTTTCAGTAATTGCTTGAAAAAGTTGCATTGTGATTAGTGCTCCTCAATGTTTAAACGAATATGTGACTTGGGTCTTCGTCGTGGTTTGAGATGTTGCTAGTTGGAGTAGCTATGGTTGTGGACTGTTTGTAGTCTTGTAGACCACTTTTTGTATTTAGTTGGAACACACTGTAATTCTGAGGATTATATGGTTTTAGATAATATTAAATGTTACTTCCTTCTTCAGATTATAATTGTTGAAACAATTAACTTTTTTAGTTACGTTTGACTATTCATTTTATTCAAAATATTTATAAAAATATACAAAATTATATGGTAGGTTTTAACTTTCTTTAATAATAAAATAAATTGTAATAAAATATCTAATAAATTTTTAAATAAGAAGAATAGTCAAACATAACTAGAAAAGTCAACTACGTCAACAATTTAAATCCGAAAAGAGTATTTAACTAAAAGAATAACTTTAGAATATAGCTTATAGTTTTTAGGATAGGACCACATACAAACTATCATTTTTGTAAAATTTGAACACTAAATTCGAATTATATAATAAATAAAAATAATAGATTGCATTAGGATTTAGGTTGTATCAACTTAATTGTGTGAGGGAGTAAGTTAAGCCATAATTTTATTTAGAAACTTAAATGGACAATATGGATTGTTTGTTGAAATAAAAAAAGACTTTTTACTGTTTTGGACTTTTATCCCCTCAACAATCTACCTATCTTTTGGTAGAAGTATTATGATAGTTTTATTTAAATATTATACTATATCTTATATAAATTTAATTATTAAACTATTTCATAATAATATGTGACCAACGTAAACAAGCACTTAGATTATATCCGTCTTAGGAGAATCGGATTATTCGGTCATAAAGGGGGAAAAAAACAGGCATTTCTCTTCTCACAGCCTAACAAACGGTTCAAATTCCGACCATTTAATGAGCAAAGACCAAAGGCAACGAATTCAGAGACGAAAGGGGGATGAGGAACAGAGCAGCAGCGAAAGCGCCCACCTCTTGACAGGACGAATCCTGCAATGCTGGGAGTCTGACCCTCCTCTCCTCTCCTATTTCCTCACGCTTTCGGTGAGAGCACGCCGCGGCGGAGGCTGGATACGATAGCCAGCGGTAAACTGCCTTCCTCCTCTTCTAAACGCTCGCCGCAGTCTGCTGCAGCTTACGATCCTATAAAGAGAAGAGGCCTTCCGTGGCTCGCCCTTCTCAAGGAGAGATGGAGAATGTCTTGTCTTGTCGGGAAATGGTGTCGCGGTGCGCTCTCTCTCTCTCTCGCGGACTTTAGGAGAAGGAGAGAAAACAGGGGAGGAGGTGAGTGTGGCATGTGGGAGCTGCTAGGAGAGAAAACAGGTCACGGTCCACCGAGCTTTTTAAGGATCCTAATTAGTTTTTATATATTTTTTTAGAATGCTTATTTTCAAACTGTTAAAAAGAAGCATTTTGTTCTGTTGATGTTGTGTTTGTTTCTTTTTACTATTTATTTATTTATAGAATTATACACATTAATTAGTATTATGTATAGATTATAGAAAAGTTATCCTTTTATATCTATTGGATATAGATCTAAGAACCAAAAGTGTTGGTTGAAAGTAACCTTAATTTTTAACTGACTAATATATTTTTAGTTTAAAAATAAACTAGATTTCAACTCAGTTCTTTTCGGTTCAGTTCTCAATAAATCTAGTTATTTTTTTTTTTGACCCTTTTACCCGACCTAGGGGGAGCGAGCTGCGAGCACTGACGGGCACAATGCTGTGCAAACTGGAAAAGCTGCTTGGAAAGGACGGTAGGCCCAGGAGGTCAGTGTCTTGAGGTGGAGTTGGTTGCGGTGAGGCGTCGCTTTTGACGGGGCAAAGCGGAGTTCGCAGGACAAGTTGGAGAAGGGAGAAAAACCTATTTTATGTATACTAAGGTCATGTTTGGATCTTTTTTATTTTAAGATTTTAAAATCTAGATTCTAAATAAAATCTGAGTGGTGGTGTTTGGATACCGATCAGATTTTTAAAATCTAAAAAGTTTTAAGTCTTAAAATATATAAAATCTTACTCTAGCTGAGTATAATTAGGTTAAATCTAGGGATCTTGATTTTAGAATCTAGAAAAAAATCTGTCATGTTTAGAGATCTCACGAATTCTAAATTGTAAATTCTTAAAATCTCAGTGAATCCAAACAGGACCTAGATGGGGCGTGCCATTATTGAGTTGGTCTTTTTTTACACTGTGTTAAATAATATTGGTGAAAAACACATAGATACATAAATATATTATACTCCTTTCGTCTCAAAATATAGCTAGTTTTGGATTTGTTTTAATTAACTTTGATCATTCATAATAAAGAATTTTTAAGATTACATAAGAAGTATATATTATGATAGTTTGATCCATGATCAATCTAATAGTAGTATGTTTGTGTTAAAAATCTTTATAAATTTTTTGGATGGTCAAAGCTAAAAAAGTTTGACTTAGAATAAATCCAGAACTAACTATATTTTGGGATAGAAGAAGTAGATAAAGTGTTAGATTATCGAAACTTAAATGATAATGAAGTCTTTTTGTACAACCCAACATCATAAGAAGAGCATAAAATAGTTCACTTAAAAAGTCACAATACATCGCATATGTTACACGTTGTTTGAGGGGGGCGTGTTTATGAAAGCGGTGCCAGCCTCTATACCATTACTCTAAGAGTAAGTATTATGGATTCTAGTCAGCTGGCTAAATAACATTCCATGTCATCAAAATCTAAGATGAAAGAGTGAGAAGAGAGGAAAGAGAATGGAGCGGACGCTTTGTTCGTCGCTGGGTCAAAGCGCAAGACTAAAGGAAAACTTGCATGCCATGCAGGGTAAAGACGAGCTCTTCCTTCCTTTATCAGTGGACATAAAGCATTGAATGCTTTAATCTTCGATTGAGACCAATTAGTAGCCAGCTCCACAGCCCGTCCATTATACAAGTTTTTTTAGATAGTGATTTTGTATGAGGTGGCACCGCTTATTCGCCAGCAGCCGTCGATCTTATTATTAGCCATGCTCTAAACCTGCTGATTTTGTGTATGATTACTTGGACCTGGGTCAACATGACGACCGACAGAATGGGTACTTATGACATGTGGGAGGTTTACTTCTTCGCCCGGTGATGCTAGTGTTCTCCGCATGCGATACTTGGCGTCACGATGTAGAGGAAGGGAGATTGTGCGTTGGAGTTGCATGAGACAGATTTGTTCCAGGGCACCTTGCTCTCTTGCTTCCTCTGCACAGCCATAAAACGAATCAAATCTATCTAATTAATAATAAAAAAAATGAAATAAATTTCTCAGCATAGTGTCTAGAAAAAAAAGAGAAATAGTCTACAAATTCTCACAAAAAAGCAAAATATTTGATCAATCTAATAGTAGTATATAGGGACACATTTAAAGATGTAACCATTAATCTGGTAATTCCATATCTCTAAGCCTACACGGCATCCCCACCTATATCCCTTACGTAACCCTATACATGTAAATCGATTCCCCAGTTCTGATCTCAAATGAATTCCTGCGAGCTCAAAGAAATCTAAGTACGCCATGCTCGAAAGTTCCTCCTTGCCATCATTATCCGCTGGTCCTAGATCATCGATGTTATTAGACCTCTAGCTGATCGTCAGATGGAATCCACCACCGTCTGGCCGGCCAAGGGTCTGCCAACACCACTCTCTTCTGGACCATGCTATAAGATCGGTGAACCTCATCCAGGGGAAAAGCAGTTTCGTGCATGCCCGGCTGTGAAAAAAAGCAGTTCATCTCTTTGGAAAGTGCCACACCGGATGATTAGCGGTGGCTGGTGGCAATGTTGCGAGAAAAAAAAAAACTATTACTACTCGGCTTTGATCAGCGAAGACTACGGCGGAGAGCCATGTACTCGGCCGCCGGAAAATACCCATGGACTGGCCTCTTAGCTTTGCCGCCGCTGTTTCCATGGCGTGTTTCTGCTGAACTCTGCTCAGGTCGATGGTGTGGCATCCACGCAAGGTATTGGCATCCAGCCACTAAGCATATAAAGATGTGTCAGAAAACTATGCCGTGCCACGTTGTCTCTCAGAAAAAAAGAACATGTTGTGGCGAACCTCAGTGCTGCAACGCCCATTTATGAAGTCCATCCCGCAGCCGACATGGTGTCATTCACATTGCAATACTGTTTTCAGGTACATAGAACAATGCATGCTGCTGCTATGTTTCTTATCTCTTATGTGGCATTATCTTGCTGATTGAATTAATCCTTGATTGAATGCATGCATGTCCAGAACAATGATTCAAGAATGGTATCTTCAGATTCGTATATACCACCACAACCAAAATCTAAAATTAGTAGCCAGAAGAAACATGAAACAGTTTTACAAGAAAGATTACCACACGCATTATCTCCAATATTTTTTTCTTGAATCTCTGTTCATATTATAAAAATTACAAATTAACTTTCAGGCAACTTACTATCTCAACTTTGTAAAAAAGTGAGGATGAGTGGATTCGATTGATCGAAGTTTCAATGTGCAGTGCACAGAACTGTAAGTAAAATAATATTACTAGAGAATGGAACCCATTGGATGAGGGTAGCAAGAAATATATGCAAATGTGCAGATTACCTTGTCCTTGTTTTAACTCCTTTGTTCTAAGAGCACTAAACATTCAATAACATTAAAAACTCTATTTTTTAGAATAGTCGATACACTATAACAAAAAAGCACTGTAGCAGCAGAACTCAAATCCGTGTAGTGACGCGTTTGAAGAAGTCCGTCGCTACAGTTGTAAAATCATTTTTAGCGACAGGTCATGTTGTAACCCGCCCCTAAAAATCAATTTTTAGCGACAGGTAATAATGTGGTTCACCGTTAAAAATCAATTTTTAGAGGCGGCTAATTATCTAGGCTGCCGCTACAATATATCCGTTGGCCTATTTAACTCAACAAAGCCCACTAAATCATCAGCCTCTATAAAAACAGAAACCCTAACTGCTTCTCTCCACCTCTGCTCCCGCCTCCCATTTCCCTCGTGCGAACGGCGCCCCGCCCCCTCCCCCTCCCTTCCACCTCCTCGCAGAGCCTCCCTCCCCTCCCCTCGACAGCGCCGCCCCGCTGCACCTTCACCTCCTTGCGGCGCCACCCGTCCCTCCCCTTGGCGGCGCTGCCTCCCCTGCACCTCCTCGTGGCGCCTCCCCTCCCCTCCCCCCGGCCAACGTAGTTCGACGACACGCGGTGGGCGGTGTGCGGCCCTTAGCGAACGCGGCTCGATGGCGCATGGCGGGCGGAGGCCTCATGTCGGATCCCGACAACAGGGATTGAGGGCGATGACGGACGGGCGGATCTGACAATGACGTGGTCGGAGCCCGTGTGTGGCGACGGCGGCTCCCTGGCTCGATCTTCGACACAAGTGACCGGATCTGGCTGCCCCACTCCTCGGCGCCAGCAGACGGTGAAGGAGGAAGCGAGCGGGCAGTGGGCTGAGCGCACTCGCGCGACGACGGGCACCTCCCCTGGTGGATAGATCTGGCCATGGCGCGGCCGGGTCTGGCGGATGGGCCAGGCTATGGGTTTGTGTTTTTTATAAATCCATAGCGGGGGTGACATTATCACCCGTCGCTACAATAGGGTTCTCACCGACGGGGTGTTCGTCCCATAGACAACCCGCCACAACAAAGATTTGTTTTAGCTGTATTTGCATAGAGGCGGGTTGGTGGGCCGCCGCTATAGTCCATTTTGACCCGCCGCTATAGACCTTCTTAGTTATTGTGATAGGTACATTTCAAATGTTGCTGAAACATATTACCTTATGGAGGCTTGGAAAAAAGTTTCAGGACTAGGTAATTTGGATATCACTTCTTAGGTGATGGAGAAGAGATGTGTGAACATTTATATTAAAACGTGATTGAATATAATTTCTTGTAATTTATAAAAAGATAGAAGGGCGCTATCATCCAAGGCAGATTGATATATTGCTATAATGCCTACGAGATACCAATTCTGCATATATTGTCGTCTACTCTATATAGTGCCTACGAGATACCAAGGCAGATTGATTTATGTAATAAAATGCTTAGTGGGACTTCTAAGTATTTTTTACAGTTATTATAGGGCGATGAGTGCAAGTTACAATACTGTAAAAGCATCTTGCAAAACATATTTTCATACTTTTAAGCAGCAATGATTGATTTACTAAAATGCATCCATATTTGTACCTTTTATATCTGTTTTGGAACACCATGAAAACTACATTCAATCCTGATATTCAAATAGATAGAGAGGAGCAGGAGCGGGGTTGGGCCGGTGCGGTTTGCCGGTCTACTTTGGCTACCGGGCCATTTTCGGGTTGCTTCGCTTTCGAGCCGTGCCTGAGGGTCGGCCCAAGCATGACACGGTGGACCGGGCTGTGCCGGCACGGGTCTGTTGGTGGTCGGGCCGTGTCATGCCCGTGTCGGGCCAAAACGATCAGGCCTCGTGCCGGCCCAATTGGCACGGCCTAGATGCCCAGCTATAGTGTCAGTGCATGTGTCATGCTGTGTGACCACTCTCTAGGTCCACACCAGCCATGCACACCATGCCTATGCAACTACGACCTCACGCGCCCGTGAAACCGCGAGGGTTGGCTCTGATACCAACTGTAACATCCCACCCTTCCGAGGCCGGGTCCGCTTACACCTGGCAGCTCTCTAGGACCTCAAGACTGTTCTCATAGATCAACACATGTCTTTTCTGTGCACTTTGTCCTCACTCGTGCGCACTCTAGGACCTCAAGATTGTACTCACAGACCAACACATGTCTTTTCTGCGCACTTTGTCCTCACTCGTGCGCACACGGGACAAACTTCACGGTCGGTCACCCATCTCTAAATTACTCCAGACAAAGCACGCTTAACCTCAGAGTTCTTTAGAGATGAGCTTCTGAAAAAGAAATTGTATCTTATTGGTATAAGTATTCTATCAATTCTATTGAGTCCTGGGCCAGGATGTTACATTTAAATAACCAAAATTTTTACCCTAGCTAATTCTCTAATTGATCTATTCTTGGGATGCTCCATCACCATTGAATCTGGCCCTACAAGCCGATTCCATTGTTCCTACTGTTTTCTAGTAAAAAATCAAGAGCTTCGTTGTTGATTGCTGAAAGTTGCAAAAAAGGAGAAATCAAGGCTGCTTTGCTACTACGGTTTCAGAATAGAAGCAATGACATGGCAGGCTATCCATACACTTAAGAGCAGTATTACTACAATGATCCTAAGGTACAAATTACAAATACATTATATATTGCTAATAATTATTTTGCAACCACTACGAATTCTCATGTTGATGTTGCTAGACTTACTTTTGAGCATGCTACCATGGTTAATAATTATTCGGATAGTGCTTTTAGATATACAAATTATGGATTTGATAGCTATTTGCAAAATCCTGTATCAAACAATATGCATGCTTTAAATTCTAAAAACAACTACCAACAAAGAACATGTACCTACACATTCTTACATATCGGCACCAAACCAGGTTCATATGTCGATTAATTATTATCAGGGCCAAACTAGCATAGTGAGCTCGGCCAATAGTTATGAAGCATCAAATGCTAGTACTTTTACTAATATTTAGCAAGGTGTTTCAACTTCTAATTCATCGACACCAATTGCACAACAAAGTTTGCATCCCAAAACAGGCCGATGAATAACACATATGGCCATGTAACTGCTTATCATCGGGTGAATTACTCTCAATCACCATATGCTACACAACATATTGTTGAAAAAGAGGTTAAACCTACATAATCAGTCCCATATGCTAGTCTTAATTCCTATCATTCGGTTTCTCAAGTTAGTAATAATTATAACTGAATTAATGAAAATTCAGTAAGCATACATACACCTCCATATTCTACTGTAGCATACACCATGTGTTGTTGAAAATCATAGCCGAGTAAATGGGATTTCAGCAGGTACACACACAACTACATCATGTACTTTGCATACTACACAAGAACATTCCGCCATTGGTTGTACATCAGCAAGTACACTAGACCAAATTGAAGAAGAATCTAATGCTTATATTACTAAAGATTGGGTCAAACGGTTTGTAGAATTATTTTCTCCGAAGCCAGTTAGCTCAGAATCATTTTTGTTAATAATGAGGTAGAGAAAGCAAGCTTAGCTACATAGAAACATGTGAAGTATAAAAAAAAAGCTATGTTTGATTTTTCTATAGAAGTTGTGCTTCTGTCTAGTGATGTTGCTATCGATAATAAACATCAACCCATAGCCAAACAAGGTTCGGTTAACCAAAAATGTCAATAGAACCAAGAGCAAATATAAGAAGGCAAGGAAGAAGGTGGTGGAGCAAACACAATCAGTGATTTTCAGTTGTCCTGAAAAAACCGGTCCCAGTTGGCAAAACAGGTCAGACCGGTTTCTGCAGAACAAGTTCTTGCAAGCTCCGATCAAGAGGAGAAGCATGATGTCATCCATATCAAGATTCCACGCCTCTCCAACATATTTGATAAGGTATGCTTTGCAAGTAATTTACTTAATTCTCAATCAGATTTTATGCTTTCAATTAATACACCTACTACTAATATTATTGCAAATAAGTCTAAGAAATCGATTGAGGATGGTAATTTATTTGCTAGCAAATGTGTACCTTCAACTAGTGTTGGCCAATGCATTGTAAAAATTAGAAAGGCTGACGGTAGTAATATTTTGGCATTTAAACTTTCCTCATCATCATTGCCAAAATTATTATCTTCTTGGATTGGCCAACACTAGTTGAAGGTACAAGAATGGATGATATAGTTGCCAATTCTTTGGATTGGCCAACACTAGTTCTTTGGCCAAAACTAAAAAACTAAAATTGTGAAATATCACAAAGGCCGATACTGATATAGTTGCAAATTCTAAAGTATCAGGCCATAAAGACATAAGCAAAGGTATAGCTGAATGGGTAGATGAAAAATCTGAACCATTCGCATGCTTTGCTTTAAAGCCGTTTACACGAAAGAATCAACTAAAGAAAATAAAATATACTTTTGATTTGACTTTGTGTGATGACTTATGTGATAGTTTGTTAGAGAGTAATTTTATTAATATTTTAGATCACAAAGTCATACCATCACCTCAAGAGGTAGGAAAGCGAGAATATTACAAGTGGCATAATTCTTTTGATCATAGTACTACGTGGCATAATTATTTTGATCACCTCCTCATCGCGCTTGCCTCCTCACCATGACCTTTCCTTGGGGAAGAGAAAGTGCTCGAGGATGATGCTCAGGGGAGTGACAATGAATTTAGGAGGGCCCAGCACCACCCACCAACATCCTTGTTGCGCCCGCTAAGAGCGACACTAGCTTGCCAAGTATAAGGAGGTGGTCGGGGAGGGGTGACTATTGATGGTCATTAATTACCATTTCTGACCATCAATATTACTCAAAATAAAGAAGGATTTAACATTCCCATCATGCATATTAGTTAGAATAATCAATATCCACTTGTGTTTGGAGAAATGCTCACATGTAGAGAAAATGCACAAAAGGAGTGAAGAAATGCCTTTTGATCCGTGGAAATGAACTTCAAGCCAATCACAGTGAAGCACACGTATTGACTAGCTCACTTACAGAAGAAAACCGCCTCAACAACCGACCTAATACTATCTTCGGATGAGAGGGCCCACATGTCAGCGCATAGGAGGCGACCAAGCACGTGGGGAATCCCCCCCCCCCCCCCGCCCCCTGTTCGGCCGAATAGTGAGTAGCTCCCCTTGTGCATGGCTGCCGTATGCCGGCTCCCGATGACTCCCCCAAGTTGGTTGTACGGGTAGGCAGCGGTTACCGACTCTAGGAATCGACTTTGGGCCCATATATAAAGAGCAGAGGCTTCATTCCATAAGACACACTTAGAAGCATCACTCTCTTTGTATTTTGAATTACTCTCTAGCTTAGAATAGAGTCTTCTTCGGTTTCCAAGTCTTTCCTGAAGTTGTGGTATGGCTCTTGTATCTTTCTCCTTTTGTAAGACTTTGTTCGATTTAATATATTTAGTATTTCTATATAGTTGTGCTTGGGTCATGTGTTTCTTGTTTGATTATGTGATCCATTCTTGTATGTGGTTAGTATACTTGCATGTTAGTAATGTAGTTATACTATATTACCATGTTAGACATAAGTCCTTACTATAGTCTTTATTTATATCATTATAGTAAGGCATGACTAAAGTCTGACTTAGATCATTTCCACATGTTTATTGTTCACTTCAATATGATTACTCCTTTTCTGATCCATCGCTAGGGAATTAGGAGTACTGTTCTAGAGATGTAAGCGTGGTGCTTAGATCAATAGAATGCATTATTTGTCATGTAGCCTACGGATTACTAGGGGTAGGCAGTAGATGGTGACAGTCCTATCTGTCCTTTGAAATCCTCCATGTTTGGCTATGCAATAGGCTCTTGACCAGAATCATACTGTGAATGTAGGGGAAAACCGGATGCATAGGGTGTGATAATCTGATTGTCTTGCATTGTTTATATGTCTGTATAATAGTATATAATGTAGACTATGTAACTATATAAAAGCAACATAGGAACTTAGCTCTTTTCTTTGTCCTTCTCCACTAGACTAGTTTTTATTTATCTTGGTTATGCTATCTGGGTGTCCACTGGCCATGATTATTTATCCTTACCCCTGTGGGGACTTTGTCTTATAATCTACTATGCATGTCTAGAACATGGTAATTACCTTGATCAATCCTCCGCCTTACTTTGGGATAAAATAAATATGATACTCTGAATACTTCTGGGTGAAATGCTACAACGGTATTCTCCGTGCATTTACAGATTACGTGCACTCTTTAAAGATTACCAACACAGCAATTCTGGCACCATTGCTAGGAAAACTTAGTGATGATGTTAAGAAATGTCAACAGTGGCTCACTGGCTGGATCCACAAGGTATAGATAGATAGATAGATAAATTAATTTCTATGCTACCTTTGGTGCTCCGTAAGGTCCTTGTGTAATGCACATTTCATTCTCCAGAGCAGGCGGGGGGGGGGGGGGGGGGGGGGAGGGGGGGGAGGAGGAGGTGGGGCATGGCTTTGAAAGTTGCCTAGAGGGGGGGGGGGGTTAATAGGCAATCTAAAAATAATCCTAAAAAAGCACTAAGTTTTGATCAAATGCCAGGAATGATGGAACTTTTGTCACCACAGAAGTTCTATCAAATGACAGAACTTCACCTATCCTTTCTCTAAAACTTATTTAAATGCGGATAACTAAACAAGTAGAGATACAATACTTGATAAAGATGAAGCTACAACAATGCACACTTAGGGTTCTTTGAAGAATAGCTAGCAACAGAATCAACAAGTGAATCGAGCACAATAATATGAAAAGAATACACAAACACAATAGGAGATGCGAGAATATAAAGAGAGACACAAGTAATTAATCCGAGGTTCAACAACCATACTAAGTAGTTCCTACATCCTCGTTGAGGAGCTACACAAAGTGGTCGGGTCTCTCTCAACCCTTTTCCCCGCCAAGCAATCACAAAGATCGTGCTCGGATTTCTTTCTCCTCTTGATTCTTTTCCTCTGGAGGTGAATCATACCTTCACAAACGTTCCCGTCTCACCATAACAAATTGGGAGCTCAAGGGCGACGCCTAGCCGTCTAGGAGACCAAGTCTCCAAGAGTAACAAGCAAATCAAATCTTGATGGGAGGAAAAGATGTGCTCAAGCTTTTGAGTGGATGGATTCAATCTTTTTATGGTTGGATCTCTCTCACTTGCTTGGAATCTCAAGAACAAGTCTAGAAGTGAGAGGGGAGAGCTCTAGCATGAATGAGAGTGAATTTTCAAGGAGTCCAACTCTTCCCACGGGGGAAAGGGGAGACTATATATAGAGGCTCTCCAAAAACTAGCCGTTACATAGCTTTTCTGTGTCTGATGGAACTTTCGTGGTTACCCACGGAACTTCCGTCAGTTCAAAAAGAGTTGTTGTGTGGATGGATTTCAACTGAGCCAGAGACGACGGAACTTCCGTGATGGTCATCACGGAACTTCCGTCCCTCTCGAGTTTGCAACACAGAGAGACCAGAGAACGACGGAACTTCCGTGGGGGAGCCCATAGAACTTCCGTGACTCTCAGGTTGGCTGAGGTTAGAAGCTTGGCAATGACGAAACTTTCGTGGAATGAATCATGAAACTTCCGTGACTCTCTCTTTGGCTCAAAAGGGATTGGTTCTTTTTGGCATTGGTTCACTAAACTCTCACAAAACTCTTTGGTATGCTTGAGCACACAAATTTCCCTTCTTAGCAAGATTGGTTTACCCCCCCTTTATAGTTTGGCATGCCTATGACTCAATTAAAATAAAAACTACTCTTCAAGGCATTTGAGTCAATTTTCCTTTTCTTCTTTTTGGGAGTAATAGCCATCTTGCAAATGTGGGTTTAGACAATAATTTTGATTATCTGCACATTTACCTCATGAACATTGTTAGTATAATTTTAATCTTCCGCTATTGTACACCAAAACCCACTAGGGAATCCTAGATGCATCTTCAGGCTTGTGTGGGAATGGGAAGAAGGAAAGCAAGCTGGGCCATGAATGGGGGAAGAAAAGTAAGGGGCAGTTGGATTCGGCCTGAGAAGAAAGAAAAGGAAGGAAACAATGTTTGAGTTTTTTTTTATGTTTTGATTTATCCAAATTTAAATGGATTTCAATTTCCAAGCCAGAGAATAGGGCCCAAATAAATTCGACAAAAAAAGGAAATTCAAGCACTTGACCTTGAATACGTTTTAGAATTTGAAAATTCCCTTTTTGAATAATTGACCAGTTTAATTTGTATTTTCATTTTAAAAATTGTTTTATGGCTTGGAAATCAAGAAATATTTATTTAGAGATTTTTTATCAAGGCCTAAAATTTGGGATGTGATAACGCATCATGTTGCCTGTGATGGAGGAGAGGGAGGTCTTCGTGTAGTTCTCCTAGATTTGTTGCCACCTTCCTCCCCTTATCTCCACCTCGCCTGGAACCACCCGGTCCACCCCTGCTCATAGGAGGAACCAACAAGCACACAACTCTCTGTCTCCACCCTACCTCGTCCATGACTTCAAAGTTGCACTTTCATGGTACGACGTAATCTGCGCTTGGAACAAACCTAAAATAAAACGGTGACTCCCGCAACCAGCAACCTTGGGGAGTAGCTTCACATGAAGCTTGAGTGTCCAATGGACAGTTTTTCCATCAGCCATCCATACCCTTTTTGCAGCCTAGAGATGCTTCATAAAAGGTCTACACGTCGTCGTCCTACAGCAAACATAAGTGTAGCGCACACAACACCTCGACTCACCGATTTTTCTTTTTACAAATACGGGATCAGAAGAGCCGAACAGAAAACCAGCAGCAATGATTTTTCATACATGGGCGCACTAGAGAGGAGAAATATATGTTCAAGTAATTCTGGAATAGTTGATTTTTATTACTCAAACATTTGGTTTGCACAGATAGAACAATTGATTTTCACTCCTGATTCTGTTGAAAGAAAAATGAATTTGAAGTTTGGAATCAAAGTTGCATCCAGTCCCACCAGTCGAAGGCCACCACATGTCGGTTTCCCGTCCCTAAGAGCATCTCTAGTGGGGCTCCTAAACAGGGGTCCTGTACTAAATTTTAGGAGTTTGAGCAAAAAAACCCAACTCCAGTGGGGCTCCCAAACGTCTTTCCATTTTGCATGCCCTCCTAAATTTGATCTCAGGATCCTAGCAATAAACAGAAGGATCATCAACATTCCTTCTTTTAGCCAGGTTATCACGAGTAAGAGTTTTATTATTTGCGAGCAATCAAAGGAAAATATGAATTCTGGAGGGCACTTTAATCCTCCACATAATTGGGTTATGTATATGACTTACTGTTCTACTATTAATAACAACATATAAAGAATGAACTGAGTATTTGCTGGAGGATTCAAAGTGCCATATAATGGCATCACCTCGGAAAATTGTAAGCTACCTGCAATATGCAGTAACTCATACCACATATGCATCAACCTACTGTCTACTGATCTTCTGAACGTCATCTTCAGATTCACACCATCCCAGACATGTGCAATCGACTTCCCTTCCTCGTGGACTAGTTGGTAAATTCCCCAATACTGATGGCTAGGCTACAAGACCCGAACCATTGGTCCTCCCAGAACCTTACAGATTTCCCATCACCCACTTTTCATTTGAAATTGTAACACCCCAATTTTCGAAAATCAAATTAACTTAAAAATTTACTTAATTAGAGAATTAGCATTAATAAAAATCTATCCAAAATAAAAATAAAATTATCTACTTGTTGCATTCATGCTGACTTAGTTTTGTAGTAGGATTTTTATTGGGTGAAACCGTGATTTAAAAACTCAATTAGAAAGTGATTTTGTTAAGATTAGCAATAAAGAACCAAAAAAAGAAAAGAAAATGAAAATACGAAGCCACCAGTGCTCTTGGGCCAAATCCCTCCCCGCGGCCCAACCTTTCCCTCTCTCTCTCTTCCCTGCCGCAGCCCAACTCCCTCTCCCTCACACCCCCTTGCCTCGGCCCAGTCCACCTGGCCTTTCGGCCCACCCGCACTCCAGTCCAGCCCCGCCCTTCTCCTTTCTCCAGCCGCACAGGAGCGCACAGGCGCCACCGACACTCGCTGATGTCGCCGTACCTCGCCCGGGTCTCGCACGCCTTCACTCGCCGACGTCGCCTTCAGCTTTACTCTGGTGTAGGCCGTCGCGTCTCATCGTCGCCCCACCTGCGTCAATGCGCGAACATCACCACCGAGCCCCACCACAGAGCCCACGCCGGAGTAACGCGCTAGCCACCAGCGAAACGAGTTTCACTCCCCGTCGTTGTCCCCCCCCCCCCCCCCCCCCCGCTCTCTGCTATAAATTGGAGCCCCAACCTCATTCGCACCTCGCCCCCTCCTCAACTCCTCCTCTCTGTGCTGGCCCTAGCCGCGTGACGCAGAGAGAGAACCGTCGCCGTGCACCATCGTTGCCCGCCCTCGCCTGAGCTCCCCGCCTCCGTGCAACCCCTGGTTGAAATCCCCCTTGGCCTTCGCATCCATTTGGTAGCGATGTCATAGAGAACAGAGCCCTGTAGCCATAGATCGAAGCCGTCGTCGCCCCTGGCCATGGCGCTACCATCATCTACAATGTCGGGCGTCGCCTTCCTTAGCCTGTTTTGCCCCAAGCCACCAGAGTCGCTCATCCTCAGATGGACGGCTCATAGCTGATTAGTCCACGGTGGGCTATAGACCAGAGAGCTCACCCCGGTCTACAGCCCCTAGACCGAGTCCACCGGATTTTCCCATCTAAAAATAAATCAGTAAATAATAAGATAATATAGCTTTATAGTATAGCCCTCAGGTTTGACGTTTAGAAATTTTACACTTAGACCCCTAAATTTTAGGATAATTATATTTTAGCCCTTAGCATTTTTACACCGAGAC
This sequence comes from Eleusine indica, assembly GCA_030378355.1. Classification (NCBI taxonomy): domain Eukaryota; kingdom Viridiplantae; phylum Streptophyta; class Magnoliopsida; order Poales; family Poaceae; genus Eleusine; species Eleusine indica. The sequence goes on from CM059500.1 coordinate 38,638,690, forward strand.
TCCTAATCTTTTTCATAATTACATTTTAGTCCCTAGAAACTTTTCTAGCCTATTTACAGTTTAGTCCCTAGATCTTTAAACTAGCATAACGTTTTACTCGTAGCTCCGATTTTAGCGATTCTTGCGCTCACACGATCATAGAAATGAGTAGAATCCCATCATAGTGATTTTGTAGACATATAATATTGTTTGGTATACTGTTTTTTTTTATTTTTTTTATGTATTGTTTGCTTTCCGATGCAATCGATGTGTAGAGCATCAGCAGTTTGAGAATTTCCAGAACCTCGAGTTTGAAGATTATGAGCAGCAGCAACTCTTGGAAAGAGGCAAGTGTCCGTTGACCATATTGATCCTATGTATTTAAAAGTTTTATAAACATGCATGTAGTTAATATGAATCCTATGTCCTTACCCTTTGATATTATGCCGTTGTCGCCCTGTGTTTGGGTTGTACACTAGGATGGGTACATCACGCTTAGTCACAATCATTTGAGAATGGTTTAATCTGATTAATGCATATAACAACTATGACACTCGGTGATGAATAAGATTACTGTGAGACGATGCTGAAGATTATGACTGTCATAGTGGGAATAGGAATCAAGACAGGCTGGTTTGGTTTGGTATGGTGCCGTCGTGCACGAGAAGTGGGATAGTGCCTGTACCTGTTCCAGATTCTTAGGACTAGCTCATGGAGCGTGTTAACCTTGTCTACAGCGCAAAGCACATGACTGATATAGGTAGGTCTGGTCCAGTAGTGAGATGTTTTTCCAGTCTACGGGTGTTCAAGGAAAGGGGGATGGTTCAGGGTTTACTTCCGAACCTTATGTGATGGAGGGTGTACTCCTAGGCACGGCTCCAGAGGGGGCTTCTGTAGAAAAGGTTTACTTTCGCAGCGGTGAAACCTTAGCGAGGGCACTTTGACAGACCGGAAAGCTCTTTGAAAGACCTTGTGGTGATCTCCTGTCCTTAACAGCAAAGGCAGTGTGGTTCGAGTAATAGGGAGACTTTAGTCATCGACGGGTGATGGAATCACTAATCTGTGGGTAAACTTGTGCACCTTTGCAGATTTAAAACTGTTATAATAGCCATGCTTACGTCATGTGCGCATGGACACCTCACACGATTAAAACACACATGGGCGATGGATGAAATGGTTTGGGCTACACGCTGGGTAAGCTGTAGCAGGGACAAAAAATTGGATAAGGCTACATGTAGGGAAAGTTGTAGTGATGATGTGAGATTGGATTGGGCTACATGGTGGGTAAGCAGTAGCAGGATATGGTTTCGGGTGGTATAACCTACAGATATTTCTATAAGCAGGGAATGCATATAGTGTTGGACCTTATAATATTATTTGGGGGTATGGAACACCTAGTAAATAGGATTGCTATTCAAATGGTCATAGGTGTAGTTGGCATTTATGCAAATAAACCTTTGTGTCAGCCTTTCTTGATTTAAGCTTGCACGTCATATATTACCCACACTTGCTGAGTACGAAAACATACTCACACTTGCTATTTTCCCTATTATTATGAAATGCTTCTCAGAAGATGCAGATGATGTGGAGTACCATGGAGAAGATATCGTCTAGGCGAGCAATCCCCCGTCGACTGCCTGTGGAGTTATGGAGTCTTCCGTTGTATCGTCGTATATCGACATGTACCATTAGTCCTAGTGGAACCTATGTAATAATCCCTGACTTGAGGTCAGAATAAAGACAATGGTTGTACTGGTATTTACACTGTTACTATCATGTACATGTGAAACATATTCTTGGGCACACGTAGGATACACTTGGTTTGGCCTTTATAACGGGTGTGGCGGGAGGTGGTATCAGTGCCATATCGACTATAGGTTGCCTGCCCAGATAGTCGCTTTGATTTATAAGACCCAAAATTATTTTCCAAAAACTATTTTGAGTCAAAAAAACACTCCATACCATTGTTTCTCTTCCCCTCCTTGATTCATTCATTTTTGAAAATCTTTTTAATATTCAGATTTCCTGACCTGTCACCTATTAAAAAATATAGAATATAGGACTAATCCCTAGATTCGGTAATAGAAGAGAGAGGCTTATATAACGTATAACATCCGCTAAGAGGAAATCGGTTGATTGCTTGGTTGATGGATGTGCTTTGCGTGATTTGGATCTTCTGTTTGTTGATGGAGTGTAAGACTTGTCTTACGCAACATCTATGTATAGTTAGAATAGTTTTAGGAATCTTTTCCCTCATCCCTTTTCTAAAACATAGCAAAATTCTTCAAGATGGTGAACACGACATCCAGACCCCTTGTGGGTGAAGACAACGTTAGCACCACCACCACCACCACCACAACAACAACAACAACCAGTCACGATAGAGCACCTTCTGGCTATGCAAACCCAACTCCTTCGGAGTATGCATCAACAAATGGTGCACATGCAGCAAGGAAATGGGCATGGACCTAACCCACAGCCTAGGGACAAACTTGGAGAATTTCTGAGGACCAAGCCACCAACGTTCTCCCATTCCATAGAGCCTTTGGATGCAGATGATTGGTTGATTACCATTGAAAAGAAGCTGCAGGTAATCTAGTGCAACAATAGAGAGAAGGTGTTGTATGCCTCTCATCAACTCGAAGGCGCCGCTGCTGCATGGTGGGACGCGTATGTAGAAGCTCATGAGGAACTAGAGAGCATCAACTGGCAGGAGTTCAAAAGTAGCTTTAGGGCTCATTATGTCCCTTTTGGACTAATGAAGCTGAAAAGGAAAGAATTTGTAGACCTAAAGCAAGGTTCCATGTCAGTGAACGAGAAGGTCGCTCGATTCACACAACTGTCAAGGTATGCCCCCGGTGATGTTGACATGAATGAAAAGAAGCAGGATCACTTCCTGAATGGCTTAATGATGGATTAGCTTATGCTCTCGAGGCCCGTGATTTTGAAAATTTTCAAAACATGGTGAACAAGGCTATAATCCTAGAAAGCAGGAGAGGTCTCATAGATCGCAAGCGTAAGATGGAATGTCAAAGCCAGCATGGAGGAACCAATTCCAAGCCTCGTTTCAGTTCTCAATCGTCTGGACTTACATACAGCTCAGGACGTCAGTCTGGTCAGTAGAGGGCACAGTACAAAAGACAAGGATCCTACAACCCACCATTCCAGACTCAGAATTCTAATGTCCAAGGTTCTTGTACTGTCATGTCACCACTAAAGTTCAATATTGGCCAAGGATCCACTGTCACCGGACCATGCCACAACTATGGAGAGACTGGACACTATGCTAATAGGTGCCCGCAGAAACGTCAAGGACAGCCCACAAACCAAGGCGCACCCTCAGCACAGAGCCGTCAGCGAAGCAATGCACCAAATCCAGGCAAAGCACGTGTCAACCATGTTTCCATGGAACGGCACAAGCAACCCTAGACATTGTTGTCGGTATGCTCCACCTAAACGATACCCCCTACAGTTGTACTATTTGACTCTGGTGCATCGCGTTCTTTCATATCTACCGACTTTGTCACAAAACACAACATACCTATAGCTATGCTAAAAAGTAGGATGATTGTAAGTTCTCCTGGTGGGAACTTGAATGCAAAACATGTCTGCCCTAAGGTAAATCTTAAAATAAGGGGGGGTGTAGATCTCACCGTGAACCTCATAGTCCTAGGATCTAGTGGAATAGATGTGATCCTTGGTATGGACTGGTTAACCAAGCATAAAGGAGTCATAGACTGTGCTAAGAGAACAATCAAGCTCACCTTGGAAAATGGATCAGAATTGGAATACGTGGCTGACGCAGTCATTACCCATAAAGGAGCAACCAACCACATAGTACTCAATCAGCTAGAAGTTAGCCCAACAGATGGTATTCAAGTAGTCTGCAAATTCCCTGACGTCTTCCCAGAGGAACTGCCAGGTATGCCACCTGATCGTGACATTGAGTTTGTTATCGAACTAGTTCCTGGTACTGCCCCTATATTTAAGAGACCCTATAGAATGGCTTCTAATCAATAAGCCGAACTTAAGGAATAATTACAAGAATTATTAGATAAGGGTTACATTCGACCTAGCTCATCTCCATGGGGAGCCCCGGTTATCTTTGTCCCTAAGAAAGATGGAACCTGGCGGATGTGTGTGGATTATCGAGCTCTTAATGAGGTCACCATAAAGAACAAGTACCCGCTACCACGGATCGATGATTTGTTCGATCAACTAAAGGGAGCATGTGTCTTTTCTAAGATTGATCTCCGATCGGGGTACCACCAGTTGAAAATTTGCGCCACTGACATACCTAAGACAACTTTTATCACTCGATACGGACTATATGAATACACTGTCATGTCCTTTGGATTGACCAATGCCCCTGCCTCCTTCATGTACCTGATGAATAAAGTCTTCATGGAGTACTTGGATAAGTTTGTAGTCAAGTTCATTGACGATATCTTGGTGTTCTCAAGAAATGAGGAAGATCATGAGGAACATCTATGCCTGGTTTTGTAGAAATTCAGAGAGAATCAGTTGTATGCAAAACTTAGTAAATGCGAGTTTTGGTTGAAAGAAGTCTCTTTCCTTGGGCACATTATTTCTGTCGGTGAAGTATCAGTAGACCCGAGCAAAGTCAAGGATGTGATGAGTTGGAATACACCCAAGAGCGTCTCTGACATCCACAGTTTCCTTGGATTAGCTGGTTACTATCGCCATTTCATCAAAGGATTTTCCAAGATCGTGAAACCTATGCGGAATTACTAGCTAAGGGAAAAGAATTTAAGTGGACCCAAGCTTATGAGGAAAACTTCCAAAAGTTGAAGAAGAGGCTCACAACTACACCCGTGTTAGTAGTGCCTGATATGTAAAAGCCATTCTCTATCTATTATGACGCATCCCGTCAAGGACTTGGTTGTGTTCTTATGCAAGAAGGACATGTGGTAGCTTATGCTTCACGGTAGTTAAGGACGCATGAGAAAAATTACCCAACCCATGATTTGGAATTAGCAGCAGTAGTACACGCACTTAAGATTTGGAGGCACTACATCATTGGAAAAACATGTGAGATCTATTCAGACCATAAAAGTTTGAAGTATATTTTTACCCAGCCAGACCTCAACCTCTAATGACGTAGATGGTTGGAACTCATCAAAGATTATGATTTGAAGATCAATTATCACCCTGGCAAGGCTAATGTGGTAGCAGATACACTGAGTAGAAGATCATCTCTAAGTGTGCTTGCAGCTAGGGAGGTACATCCTGAGTTATGCCTAGAATTTGAAAAGCTCAACCTAGGATGGGTGTCAAACACCGAGGTTGTAGAAATGGAGGTTGACTCGACACTTGAGTCTGAAATCCGCAAAAGACAGACAAAGGATGAGAAAAGTCAAGAGATTAGACAGGAGATCAACGAAGACAAGGCTCCAAATTTTACGGAGGATAGCCAAGGAACATTGTGGTATAAGAAAAGAATTTGTGTACCAGATGTTAAGCACAATAAGGAGCTAATACTATGAAAAGCCCACGAATTAGCCTATTTGATACATCCTGGAAGTACAATGATGTACCATGACCTCAAGCAGCAGTATTGGTGGTACGGTATGAAAAGAGACGTAGCCGAGTATGTTGCGTTATGCGACGCTTGTCAAAGAGTCAAGGCTGAACACCAGAAACCAGCAGGGCTACTGCAACCACTAAAAATACCATAGTGGAAATGGGAAGAAATTGGAATGGATTTCATTGTACGGTTACCAAGGACCCAGTCAGGCTATGACTCTATTTGGGTTATTGCGGACCGCCTCACAAAGGTTACCCATTTTATTCCAGTCAAGACTACATACGAAGGATCAAGACTTGCAGAACTTTACATGTCTAGAATTGTGTGCCTACATGGTGTGCCCAAGAAGATAGCCTCGGATAGAGGTACTCAATTTACTTCGCTCTTCTCGTCAAAGTTGTATGAATGCATGGATACAAAGTTGAACTTTAGCATGGCATATCACCCCCAAACAGATGACCAAACTGAAAGAGTTAATCAGATTCTAGAAGATATGCTAAGAGCTTGTGCCTTGAAGTATGGTAAAAGTTGGGATAAGTGTCTGCCCTATGCAGAATTTTCGTATAACAACAGTTACCAAGTAAGCCTGAAGATGTCCCCATTCAAGGCCTTATACGGACAAAAATGCCAAACTCCGGTATTCTGGAATGAAACTGGTGAACGTCAAGTATTTGGACCTGGGATCATAAAAGATGTTGAGGAAAGAGTTCGAGGCATAAGAGAGAACTTAAGGATCACCCAGTCTCGACAGAAGAGCTATGCTGATCACAAACGATGAAAGATAAATTTCAATGTTGGTGATTACGTGTACATAAAAGTGTCTCCCATGAGAGGACTTCATCGCTTTAATATCAAAGGCAAGCTTGCACCAAGGTATATTGGTCCATTTAGATTCCTTGAGCAGAGAGGAGAAGTAGCTTATCAGTTAGAGTTACCATCGTCGTTGGCCGACATGCATGATGTGTTTCACGTGTCCCAACTGAAAAAGTGCCTACGAGTTCCTGAGGAACAAGTGCCACTCGAAGATCTGGACACCACTGAGGATCTCACATATCAAGAATATCCTGTTAAGATCCTTGATACTGTAGAGAGAGTCACTAGGAAGAAGAGGATCCGGATGTGCAAAGCAGTGGAATCATCATTCGGAAAAAGAAGCAACATGGGAAAGAGAAGAAGACCTTGAGGCATAGTTTCCCAATCTTTTCTCATGCCCGTCCAAATCTTGGGGACGAGATTCACCTTAAGGGGGTAGGTTTGTAACACCCCAATTTTTGAAAATCAAATTAACTTAAAAATTTACTTAATTAGAGAATTAGCATTAATAAAAATCTATCCAAAGTAAAAATAAACTTATCTGCTTGTTGCATTCATGCTGACTTAGTTTTGCAGTAGGATTTTTATTGGTGAAACTGTGATTTAAAAACTCAATTAGAAAGTGATTTTGTTAAGATTAGAAATAAAGAACCAAAAAAAGGAAAAGAAAATGACAATACGAAGCCACCAGTGCTCTTGAGCCAAATCCCTCCCCACGGCCCAACCTTTCACCCTCTCTCTTCCTTGCCGCAGCCCAACTCCCTCTCCCTCACTCCCCCTTGCCTCGGCCTAGTCCACCTGGCCTTTCGGCCCACCCGCGCGCTAGCCCAGCAACACCCTTCTCCTTCCTCCAGCCACATAGGAGCGCATAGGCCCCACCGATGCTCGCCGACGCCGCCATACCTCGTCCGGGTCCTGCACGCCTTCACTCGCTGACGTCGCCTTCTGCTTTACTCTGCCGCAGGCCGTCGCGTCCTGTCATCGCCCCACCCGCGTCAATGTGCGAACAGCGCCGCTAAGCCCCACCATGGAGCCCACACCGGAATAACGCGCTAGCCGCCAGTACTCTAGGATGGGTACGTCACGCTTAGTCGTAGTCATTTAGGAATGGTTTAATCTGATTAATGCGTATAACAACTATGAGAGTCAATGATGAATAAGATTACTATGAGACGATGCTGAGGATTATGACTATCATAGTGGGAATTGGAATCTGGATAGGCTAGTTTGGTTTGGTATGGTGTCGTCGTGTATGAGAAGTGGGATAGTGCATGTACCTATTCCAGATTCTTAGGATCAGCTCATGGAGAGTGTTAACCATATCTACAGCGCAAAGCACATGACTGATATAGGTAGGCCTGGTCCAGTAGTGAGATGTTTTTCTAGTCTGCGGGTGTTCAAGGAAAGGGAGACGATTAAGGGTTTACTTCCGGACCTTAGGTGATGGAGGGTGTACTCCTAGCCACGGCGCCAGAGAGGGCTTCTGTAGGAAAGGTTTACTTTCGTAGTGGTGAAACCTTAGCGTGGGTACTTTGACAGCTGGAAAGCTCTTTGAAAGACCTTGTGATGATCTCCTGGCCTTCACACCAAAGGCAGTGTGATTCGGGTAATAGAGAGATTTTAGTCACCGACGGGTGATGGAATCACCAACCTGTGAGTAAAGTTGTGCACCTTTACAGAGTTAAAACTATTATAATAGCCGTGCTCACGGTCATGAGCGCATGGACACCTCACACGATTAAAACACATGTGGGTGATGGATGAAATGGTTTGGGCTACACGCTGGGTAAGCTGTAGCAGGGACAAAGAATTGGATTAGGCTACATGTTGGAAAAGTTGTAGCGATGATATGAGATTCGATTGGGCTACGTGTTGGGTAAGCAGTAGCAGGATATGGTTTCGTGTGGTATAACCCGCAGGTATTTCTATAAGCAGGGAATACTTATAGGTATGGACCTTATGATATTACTTGGGGGTATGGAACACCTCGTAAATAGGATTGCTTTTCAAATGGTCAAAGGCGTAGTTGGCATTTATGCAAATAAACCTTTATGTCAGGCTTTCTTGATTTAAGCTTGCACGTCATATATTTCTCACACTTGCTGAGTATGAAAATGTACTCACACTTGCTATTTTCCCTATTATTATGAAATGCTACTCAGAAGATGGAGATGATGTGGAGTACCATGAAGAAGATATCGTCTAGGCGAGCAATCTCCCGCCGACTGCCTGTGGAGTTATGGAGTCTTCCGCTATATCGTCATATATTGACATGTATCGTTTAACCCTAGTGGCATCTATGTAATAATCCCTGACTTGAGATCAGAATAAAGACAATGATTGTACTGGTATTTACACTATTACTGTCATGTACGTGTGAAACATATTCCTGAGCATACTTGGTTTGCCCTTTATAAACGAGTGTGACGGAAACCCATCATGACGGCTTCTTTTTTTTTTTGAAACTCATCATGGCGGCTTTAGCAGCCCACAACACATCTTTACAGAAAGGTGAAGCATTTCTGTCATTACAGCAGAAAATGTTAGGATTTGTAGTGTTGTACTTAAACTTCACTATTCTCTTCCGGATTCATCCTTCACTATCATGATATCTTTGAATCCACGAAGGTAATAAACAGAGGTTAAAGTTTCTCATATCAGGGATCCGTAAACCTCCTGTTTTCTTTCCTTGGTTAGAAATTACCAATGAGCCAGGTGGTATTAATGTTTACCTTCCTGGTCATCAAAAAAAGTTAGCCATGTGAAAGGAAACAGATGGATTCAAAAAGTTAGGCATGTCAGTGACTTTTACAGGAACCTGATTAGTCTGATGTGAAATGGCCGACAACACGCAGGACTACAGCAGGCGGCACGGGCATGGTTGAGAGGTTTGCTTCCTCGAACAGAAGGGGAAAACCTGCTCATATATGTGTATCAAGTTCAGGCTTACGTCAATAACGGCATAGTCCTCCAGCCAAATAATTTTGTTCATTCAACATTTGCGTACCCTTAACTGAATTATCTGCTTCTTAAATGAAAAAAAAATCAACATTTCAACAAAACAATAATTTCTCAATATTAGTTCCACTTTTGTGGCAAAATTATTATCAGTGAGTTGGCATAGTATTACAGAGATCTTGTAGCTCGGTGTTCTCCTTCTTAAGCTTGTGCCTCGCGTCCGTCAAGGTTTTCACCGCGCTTATTCGGGGCATACGCGGACATCCAAAATGTTGGACACATCTATACGTTCAAAAAGTTGATGAACTATAATCGCCTCTGAAACAGTACACCGCATCAAGACACGAAGAATGGGTTCAAATTCCACGCATCTTTGTTTCCCGATCCTAGAGGCCGCCGCAGTTGGCTGGCTCGAAGGACAGGATGCCTCCGTCGATATCGTACAAGATGTGCATGTTCTGCTGCTGCATGCTGCCCAGCACCGACATCCCCCGCGCGCTCACCATGCCGACGCACGCCACCCTTGCTTCCGTATCCTCCACCACGACGCTCCCCCGCGGCAGTTCCATGTCGGCGCCATCGAAATGGAACACCACGCGCGGCACGCGCACCGCATCGGGACCCTTCCCTCCGGGCGCCGCGAAGCAGAGGCTGAGCCCGAGGTGCGCGCCACCGGGGGCGGCCAGCGGCAGCGCCACCTGCGCGGCGATGGCGCGCGCCATCACGACGAACGCGCGCTCCTCCAGCGCCGTGAACGTGGTACCCGAGTCGATGATGAGGCCGCCGCGGCCCGACGCGGTGAGCCGGAACACGGCCGGGTCAATGGGCAGCAACGTGTCGCCGACGGTGATGCCTTCGAGCGAGAGGTAGTAGTAGGAGCTTCTGCGAGGGACGGTCGGGCTCGGCACGAACGGCGTGGACCGGGCCGCGGGGGACAGGGTCGCCGAGGAGCCCAGGAAGATCGGGCTGGACTTGGCCGTGGCGTGGAAGGGCGTGAAGCAGTAGGAGAATCGGGTGACGCCGAGCTGGGCCGGTAGAGACAGCGGGCCGCGGCCCAGCCCGACCAGGCCCGACGAGTTGTCCGTGCCGCCGAGGTTGTCCGTGCCGCACCCGAACGCGACGCCGTGGACAACGGTAGCGCCGGAGCCGAACGTGAAGGTCTCCGTGGCGAGCACGCCGTCGGTGGAGGTGCCATCGCCGTAGGAGTAGTAATACGCGCAGCTCGGCTTCTTCGACCCCGAGCAGCGTGTGGACCCCGGGAGCGCGTGCTCGCAGAGGGGGGAGCCGCACGACAGGTTGGCGAAGGTGGCGGACCTGGCCGGCGCGTAGAGAGGCGACGGCTGCGGGAAGCAGCGCCGGCACGGCGCGTCGCACTGCGTCCAGATGAGGTCGCTGCCCGTGTCGAGCACGGCCGTCAGCGACAGCGGCGGCGTGCCGATGGCGAGGTCCACGAGGTACGTCGCCGTGCTCGCGTGCACGGACGCCGTGGCGGCGGAGGTGATGGCATCGCCACCGCCGCCGTCGCTGTGCAGCGGCGGCGTCGTCGGCGAGGGCGCCGCCGCGCCGAGGAGGACGTTCACCCGGCGGTGGCTCCGCTCCGCGGCGCGGCGGATGCGGTCGGCGCCGGAGTGGGCGGCGCGGGCGTCGACGTGCGACAGCTCCAGGCGGATTCCGCGGCTCGAGATGGTGGACACGGAGAATGCGAGCGATAAGAGGACCAGGCAGAGGAGAAGAGATCGCTTGGACGCCATCGGAGCTCAGATGTAACAACACGGTGGAATGGACGATACGAAGGGTTTGATTTGATCATTCCCAATTCATATTTCATGATGAGGCACGGATGGATTCTTGATGCACTTGGTCGGCAGGTCAGTGACCATTAAAATATTGAATGATTGTCTTGTGGCCGCCAAGTGCGTCGCACGTCTTCTCAACGAGGGAACCGGCTCCTCTGCCGTGCTTAAGGCACGGCAGCGTAACGTGCCTTCCTCCACGCACATCAATAGGTTGCATGGGCCCGTTTCTTCCTTTCTGTTGGATTGGGCTCTGTTTTTATTTTCTCAATTTCCTTCTAAACAATAATTATCTTTCACTTTTAATCAATAGATTTGCAGGAAAATCAGCCATCTAAACATAATTTTAGCATCAAAAGATGGATCTAACTACAACCCAACAAATTGATTCTAACTATTTCGTTTATTGTTGCCATCATCACTGGGCCATATCTGTTACTTCGCTCGTCTTCATCGTGGCTGCGAGCATGCTGTGATAAAGCACAAATCCTGTTCACCATATATTTCTCAGTTTTCTTGATACCACAAGTTTTAATGAAAAACCAGATCATTTTTTTCAGGACTCATATAGTCATATGCGAGATATATCTGTTTTAGGCAGTCGCTCTATGCCATTGATTAGGGGAACAAATTAATTATTTAGGAGGGAAAAGTGAAAATAAATTAGTGGCGATGCTAACATAGAAGAAAAGGCAAGGCACGTTACGCGCTGCCGTGCCTCAAGCACGGCAGTGGCAACGTTGCTAGAAATTTCAATTTATTAATCTCGGGTTACAATTCTTCCTTGGTAGGGCTAATTGAGCGCTCCACTTCAAAGCTGACTGATTTGCTCCTGTTATGGCAGCGGCGTGCGTTCGCGGCGGCAATGACAACAGATCGCGAGCTGAATGAAAGAAAAATGCACCATTTTTTCCTAAGAAAAAAAATAACACCAGTTCAACTGACGAGCTCGTGAATGTCGGTGTCCATCTTACAGCCCATTTCTTTTAGTTTTTTTAAATAATAGATAATTATAGAAGTAGGGTACAAAATAAAAAATGCATAAATAGAGACCAGTCGGCAATGTGCCAACCGACTAGTGGTAAATCGGTTGTCCCTCGTGCCAGTGATGTGGCATCCAATCTGGCCGAGGCATGGGGTGTGTCGGGGAGAAAAGAACATGTCAGTTACTGGATAACCGACAAGTCCATGGCTGGAGGGAAGTCGGTTGTCCAGTGACTGACTAGGTCGTGTCGGCATGCAGTTGTGTAAAAAAGAACAGTCTAGCATGTAAATAGTTAAATAGACGTATTGGTCACCCACCGATCGACTAGTGATGCAGCTTTGGTAATGGACACTGTATGTCGCAGCTTTGGTATTCGTCCTATGCGTCATAGTGATGCAGTCATAAGTAGGACCCACAACGTCGTAGTAAAAAACCATAGACACACTACTTCGAGTTACATTGTACAATAACAAGTGAAAATACAAGTTCTGCTGATAAAATAAAATACAAGTTCTGCTGATATATTTTAGAACAATGCATATCAGATCATGCCCCATGCTTGCCGTGCTTGCTGGGCTTGCCCTGTCGCCTGTTGACGAAAACTTGGTCTATGGGGTACGTGAGGTGGTCAGGTGGCCTCCTCACCCGTGAAGCGTCAACAGTTGTCGAAGGCTGGTGTTGCATGTGTTGCGTTGGTATAGGAGCCCCTAACATGCTAGAGAGACTTTGTATGTCAGGAGCTCCTCCAAAGTTGTCTAGTACCAAACTCTTTCAAGCGGAGTGTAGAGAATACTGCGGGTACAAGAGCTAATGCGCAACACCTAATACACAATGTTCAAAAGTGAGTGACATACAATACTGAAATAATTTATTATAATATAATATACCTGTTGTTATCCATCCGGGAGTAGGCATGAAGATAGGTTGCAGTGGTACAGTAGACGAGGACGACTCATCGCTGTAACAAAAAGACCCAGGCATAGCAGCGGGGGTCAACTGTGGCGGGGACGTATGCTGCATCATAGGTTGAACGTCCTCTGAGTTGGAGCAGAAGGCACGCTTGAGAGCATTTCTCAAGCGTCGGTCGAGGCGCATTAAGGCAGCACCCATCTCAGGCGCGTTGAAACGTGGAGGGGTAGCGTTGCAGCGACGAGCGAAGTGCTCCAACTCGATAGCCACTAGTCACATACGTCTGTCTGCCACATCAATTAAATCATTGATGTCATATTAAGAAGCAATATAAACGATATATGCAAACAACACGTTAATCCAATATGTTATTGTCCAATTCATCAATTAAATTTGTAACATACATATAATCATGAAGAGTTACCAACATATGATATGCAACTGCAGGCTGCATGCTAAAAGTCTCAATGATGTCAGCCTCATGTTCGTCTCGAGGAGAGTAAGAAACATGGATACACCACACTCGTGTCGCCCCATGGAACAACTGTAGATACGCCCCGTAGGACCATAGGTCTTACGGACCTACGGGCTGGAGAACATCAGCTCTCGCCCCAGCCCACTGCTTGATCCATGGTTCCATCCTTGCAGCCCAAATAGGCTCGTAGGCAATTCCTTGGTCCTTCCTAGTCATTCTACAATAAACAAGAAGGTTATGAGAATGAGAGAATAATAGTAGAAATATAAACAATTACGATATACTTACTTATGAGCGCCATCGACGGGATCTCTATGAATAGGAAAAGGTCGAAGTAACCAAGCTAGTGAAGAACTCGGTGCACACAGTACGGCTCGATGACGATGTCGTAGACGAGGTGACGTCTAGTCAACCAGAAATCGGTGTCATGTGTGCACATCGCCAAGAACCCACATGGTGCACGGTTGTGTAGATCCACAGCACTATAGGACGTCCATCACACGCGATCAGGCATGAGCTAGTCGAAAGAAGCCACGAAGTTGGGATACGCCTTTCATAGAGTCCTAGTGGCCCAAGAACGTTGCATTCAACGAACAGATAATCAGTTATTATGGAACTTGTCACATGTAAATAAATAAATAATTACAATACTACGTACCTCACGCTTGCATCATATGCATCCCATTGTCGGTCCATCTAAAAGGTCCGCGTCATTATACATGTTGTCGTCGTACGGCTCGTATGACGATAGAACTGTTCGACCAATGCCGAAGCGCTCGAAAGATCACAACATCAGCAACAAAGGGCACCCAGTCAAACATCCCATGCTGGTCCTGCGTGTGCACGCGTCGCACAAGGCTCTGTAAGTGCTAGCCAAGACTACTGAGCCCCAACTTTACTACGGCATCCCTATTGGGTCTGCGTTTGCTATCTGCTGCGTGATCTTGAAGGTATGTTTAGGTGCCACGACTAATTCCCTCGACAATAGGTATCAGTGGTAGACATCGAGTCCCTTTCATCACCCAGTTATACACCTCTGCAAGATTTGTTATCATAATTCCGTAGCGTGATCCATCTGTGTCTTCAGTCAATGCCCACTTCTCAAGTGGCTCATCCTTTATCTAGTCTAAGAAACATTTCAGTCTCCTTCCCCCTCTCGTTTGCCTCGTTACACTACGTGATTCATTCGGAAGAGGTTTCGGCCCCATAGGCTCGTCATGTCCTGTAGTAGGAATATTTGTCACCTCTTTCATTTGGTGGGTAGTTAATTTATCCAACTCATCACATAATTTCTGAAATTTATTCCTCCTATTCTGCTTGCATAGCTTCTTAAATATCTTCATCAATCGCTTACTTTTGAACTGTCTGAAGAAGTTTGCCCCTAAATGTCTCGTGGACCAACGGCTATGCAAGTCGGACCAGAAAGACTCGTCATTGGGATCTGTTTGCAATGTATGAATTGCTAACAGCAATCCTGCATGACGATCATATAAGATGTAAACATTTGGTCTATTCATTACGATGTCTCGCTTTACCCACTGTAAGAACCATAGCCAACTTTCACTGCTTTCCTGCTCCACAAACACAAAAGCAATGAGAACCATTTGAGTCTCACCATCCACCCCAATAGCAGTAAAGATCTGATCCTTGTAATTACCAATCAAAAATATACCATCCACACACAACACAGGTCGACAATGTCTAAATGCTTCAATCATGCAACCAAATAACCAGAATGCATGTTGTAGTACCCTTTTCAGTTCTACATATACAAAGTCATGTATACCGATAACAGTTCCTGGATTCCTAGCTTGCATTACTTCAAGTAGTGAAGGAAGATTGTGATACGAGTTCTCATATGTACCAAACCTCTTTTCCAATGCTTTTTGTTTTGCTCTCCATGCCATATCATATGCTATCTCAAAACCAAATCGGTTTTCTATGACATGCATTATTGCAAAACAGGACATGTCCATCTTCTGAACTATCTCAGGATACATGTGTTCAACAATAAATCTGCTACTCATATTACTGTGTTTCAGCAAGATCTGCTTCAACGTGCAAGAATAGGGCATGACAATACTTGCTATAAATATCACCTTATTTTTTAGTATGTAATCGTGTACATGCCACGTACAATCCTGTACCATTCACTTCACGTCATATATTCTGGGATTTGAAACAATCACTCTGGACTCTTTCTTCTCTGTAAAAGCCCACTGCATCACAGCTACCTGCAAATCCCTCTTATCATGAAACATTATCCTTGATGAGCGTCAATGGCATCATACTCCCATATGAATTATGTCTGTCGTTGATTGTCATGTTATCCATGCTAATCCAGTCATGAGGCTCTTCATAGCCCATGCCCCAACCATCGTTTTTATCCACAAATGTCTAAAACTCTTCATCATCCCGCTCCATCTCATCTACAATTGCCTTGTTGTGACATTCATGGGGATGTAATTTTCTGACTCGGGGTGGGAGGTCGACGCACCAACACTTTGTCATTGCACAAGTAAAACATGGCTAAAGTATTGTTACAATCCCATTGATACAAATTGCTTCCAATGTTTACTACTTCTTAGCTCTACGAGTTCCCATTTCCATGATCCTTCAATTCTTTTAGAATCAAAGCTTTCACTATAAATCCATAATCATAGGGATTCACATTAACAGAGCATGCAACCACCCATATACATCACGACATGGCATCTCCAATGGCCCGATCAATGCACTATCTACAACCTGGAAATTACTCAAATCGACCCCATAATCGCAGTGTACTCTATATGTTCTCCATAAAAAACTCAAAAACTTGATGCACCTGACATCCCTGATTATGAAAGAGTATATAGCTTAATACAAATACCAATAATGCCATGAAATAATATCAACTACGACTAATCGGTCCATACTACAAACTATTCGGGACATGCAAGCAAAACTAATTCCTAGGGACATACAACTTATTTCTACTATAGAATGCTAAAATCTACATATAGCAAAACTATGAATCGATTTATATTAGAGCACATTTCTAACCATTACTAAATAAAGAAAGTAAAACAAAAAATTAAAGTAAATCATCTTAACCCCATGGGGGCACCAGCATGCGCACGCCCGAGCCCGAGCTTCGCTGCTCGGCCGGCCCGCCGCTGGCCTACTCTGCCACGTCCCTGCCGTCGGCCTCCGCTGCCGCCACGTCATCGATGCCTGCCTGCGGCTCCATCCGCCTCTCTCTCTCTCTCTCTCTCTCTCTCTCTCTCTGCATGAGTGGAGACTGTGGTCACGAGTGGGCAGTAAAAGAAGCCTGTCGACAACGGGCCAATTGATAGGCCTAATGATTGTCACCCTGTCGATTACCCTGTCAGAAGCAACGGACATGCCGACTACCTACGTGGATAGCGGGGGCCATCTACATGGTCATGACAAAACTAATAAATGCTAGTCAGTTGTTGGGTTACCGATTACCTACTTATCGGTTTCGAGTGCCCTCTATACTTATAATTTCAACAAAACTTCAACAAAATGTGCTTCTGATCTATAATTATTTATTAAATTAATATTATTTTTTAAAATAAAAAACGCTCGCCCACCTGAATCTACGAGCACACACGCCATGCCGCTTCCAGTTTCGGGTGAGCGGATGTTGTGTCACGCGCTGCTTCCGCTTCCTGCGACGATGTCCCTGATCTTGAGCATGAGGTCCTTGGCATCCTTGAACTCCGGGAACAGGTAGAAGGCGTGGATGGCGTCAGGGTACTCGAGCACCGTCACCTCCTTCCCTTTGGTTTGTAGCGCACCGTAGTACTGTAACGTCCCGCCCCTCCGAGGATGGGCCTGTTTACACCTGATAGCTCTCTAGGACCTCAAGACTATCTTCACAAACCAACACATGTCTTTTCTTTTCTACGCACTTTGTCCTCACTCGTGCGCACCCGGAACAAACTTTCCGGTCGATCACCCATACCTAAATTGCTCCGGGTCAAGCACGCTTAAATTCGGAGTTCTTTGGAAACAAACTTCCGAAAAAGAAGTTGCAACTTATTGATATAAATATTCTATAAATCCTATTAAGCCCTGTACCGGGATATCACAAGTACCGCCGCTACCAGTCTTGCAGCGGGTCGTACCCATCGACGACCATCGTGGCCGGCGGGAATTGCGGTGAGTCCTCGACCCCCATCGCGGCCGCGACGGTGGACAGGCTCGCGTCGCAGGCCTCGTGCGTGAGGTCAGCAGGAACGCGTGCCACATCCAGTCCGTGCGCGGCACGGAGACGATCGGCGTCCCGTCGAGCCGCAGCTCGAAGGGCGTCCGCGTCTCGCCGCCGAAGAAGGGCTGGATCGCGATGAGGCCGGCGAGACGGACGGTACGGAAGGAGGAGGGGGACAGCAAGTAGCGACGCGCCACGTGGTGCACGATGTTGCCGCCCGCGCTGTCGCCGGCGAGGAAGCAGCGGGAGGCGTCAAGCGAAAGGGGGTGGTTGGATGCGTCGTCGAGGAAGCGGAGGGCGGCGAACCCGTCGTCGTAGGCGGCGGGGAAGCGGTGCTCGGGGGAGCGGCGGTAGTCGACGGATAGGACAGCGGCGGCGGCGTGGCGCGCGATGCATCGGCAAGCAGCGTCGTAGGACGGAGAGGAGGCAGACAGCTACGCGAACCCGCCGCCGTGGAAGAACACCACCACCGGGAGCGGCGGGCCCGCCGATGCCGACGTAGGAGACGAGGGGTAGAAGAGGCGGGCGTGGAGCGGGACGGCCGGGTCGATTATGATGTCGCGGGAGGCCACGCTGTTGCGTGGGGTGGGGGACGCCGCGACGGCCGGGTCGAGGAGGGAGACGAGGCGACGGTTGATGGTGCCGTCGGCGCGGACGGTGGCGTCGGTCAGATACCCCGCCGCGGCCACGGCGAGACGCGTGCGCCACGTCATCGGCGGCGCCACGCGCAGCTTCGCCGCCGCAGAGGCCACGGCGGCAGAGGCTGCCACTTCGACCGCGCCGCCGGACGGAGCAGGCGCCACCTCGCCCATGGCTGTGAATGCGAACGCTGGCGTGGGTGGAATGGTGTGGTGCGTGACGTTTGGAGTCTTCGACAGCGCGGCCACGACACGGCTCTCCGTTCTCGTCGTCTTCTTCTCCTCCCCGCTTAAAATAAGCGCGAGACCGCGACGCCGGTGTTTGGAGCATTTACGAGCTGCCAGTCGTACTGTGCGTAGTGACTTACCTGTAGGACCACATAGGTTCGGACCCACAAGTGCATCACCATGGGTACGTAACAGCGTGTAAACGAGGAAAACCAACCAATGCAATGCGGGCCAGGATCTCACACGGTCACACGATGCCGGAGCTCTCGCCGGCGGCGCTAGTGGTGGTAGTTTCTAGTTGGGGAGGCTACTCATCAGTGCTCACGGTCATTTTCTACGATAATAGTAGTAACATAGACATGCTCACGTGGCCAGAGCCACACCGACGATTAACCCGTGCAGATTTGCGCATCCGCGGCAGGCTCACTCATGTGACGTAACTGTGCTGCAACAACCATGGCTGCCCCGCATCGAATGCGCGCCGTCCGAGAGAAGGGAATGCAACAACCATGGCTGCCCCGCACAACCGATAAGCTAATCGGTTATACAGCAACCGATTAGCTTTCGGCTCTTCAACAAGCCGCACGGTGCTTGGGTGGCCAGATCAGCTAATCGGTGAATGCAAAACCAATAGGTTCAATACTTCAATTGTAGAAACCCCAGGACACGAAGTAGGAGAATTGGTTCTCATAATTGTCACATAATTATATAAAAAAGGAATTTGTCAAAAATTTTCTTTTTTTTCTTGTTGAATAATGCCAAATCAAATAAAAAATATATAAAATTAAAAAAATTAAAAGGAAATAAAATAGTTAATTCAATAAAAAAGAAAAGGGAACTAGCACTTGATTCTGTTGCCTAAGCGAATCCCATTCACTCGTTTACTCATGGAATGAGTCCGGTGGAAAGTTCAATCAATTTTTTTTGTGATTCTATCGACTGATTTCTATTTCTGTAATTTTTAGAATTCCTATCTTAGAATTATAATTTTTTTTCAAATAATATTTTTGTTTTTAAAAAACTTTCTTTTAAACTCGGTATAGCCCACCCCAGGCCGTTAGAAAGAGCTCGTGAGAGGGGGTTCATGAAACTTGTCCTCACTCCATTCGCTCGCTTCCCTGCCCCCGCCCCCAATTCTTCTCCTTACTCGGTCTCGGATTTTCTCGTAGTTGCTCGGCGATCTTGTCGCCACCGCATATGCCGCGTCCCACAGATCTGGAGCCGTTGGTACCACTTAGCCACCAATGACCATCTGCCGCCAGGTTCCTCAGGTTGTTACACTGCACCTCTCAGTCTCAATCTCAAATCAGAGTATGTTTGAGAGATGTGAGTTACTCCCTCTGTTCTTAAATTGTTATTGTTATTGACTTTTTTAGTTAACTTTAACCATTTATCTTATTCAAAAAAAATTAAGTAATATTATATATGTTGTCATATTTTATTTTATTATTAAAGGAAATTAAAGCATAATTTAAAATTTTATACGTTTGAAATAATATTTTAAATAAGATAAATGATCAAAATTAATTAGAAAGTCAACGGTGACAATAATTTAAAAACAGAGGAAGTAGGTGCTGATCCCTAAATCCCGACAATAGAAAAAGACAGTGTAGAGTTGCTATGTTATGTGGTTGCTGACTAGATTGTGGCTTCAATGGGCGTGAAAGGTACTCTGTGTCTCATGCTTCACAAATATGAATCTGATACTCCATCCAGTTTAGGATTGATGTACCATGATGTTTAGATGGTAGCACTAGTTGTTTCGGTTTCTCCTAATTTATCTCTAGCATGACTTTATTCCTTGTTCCATCTTCTATTGTTGAATGCTTTTTTGGTTGCTAAGAACTTCGAAATGGTTTATTAGTAGCATACATCAATTTAGATGGTGATTATAATGTAGCGTGAGACATGTCACATTCCATGATGGTTTGATAGAGCATGTCAATGTAGCGTGAATATATTTCCTTTTATCTATAAAATTTTAACCTTGTTCGGATACATTTTATCTTTAACCGAGAGCATATCAACCATGTGCCTATAACGCAGTTTACAAACAGGCAAACTTTTTGCTGGTAAATCTGTGGCTTAGTTTGTTACTATACGCACTGCTGACAGCATGAACAAAACAAGTTATTAGTTGTTGCATGAATCATTGCAAGCACAACAGTTTTTCATATCCTTGAATAATTGCTCTTTGGTCAATAAACTACAACTGTGTAGGAAACTAAAATGTCCTGATATTGTCGAGGATGACTTTTCCAAGCTAGCTCTTGATGGTGGCCGAATAAAATACTTGACATGGCCTAGTATTGTTGAGAGTTATTTAGCCAAGAATAATCTAAGCACGACAATTATTCTTTCGAGGGTCTGACTTGTGACTGTAGTCCTACGAAAAAAAGCAAAGGCGTTCTCCCAAAACCTCTGTTTTCTGCTTTCAGTGTCAGGTACAAAGAACAGAGAGCGCCTCTGTTTTTTTTTTTCTACCTGGCACTGAAAGGCAGGGGCCACAGGCGGATCCCTCTTCTGCTGAAGCATGATAGCACCACATGGATTGCAAAATAGGTTAGCACGGCAACAACCAGGGCGGAGACTTTGGCAGAGGTCTGCCATGACCGGCTGGAGCCCGCGGCATAAGCAACCAGGAGGCCGAGCAGGTCCAGCACGATGGTCATGTTCATCACGCCGAGCCACCACTTCTCCTTTTGCAGCGATTCAGGCAGCAGAAGGATGATGACGACGATGGATGCCACGAAGGACGTGGAGTTGCTGTAGAAGAAGACCAGGTACCGTGGCCTCCGGTTGTCGTGCATCACCGGGTTGCCAGCGGCGTGACCGCCAAGGTCGCTCTGCCACACTCCACCTGGTGGCACAAGGCCGGCCTGGTAGGCGACACTGGCGACAAGGATTCCCAGCAACATCAGATACTTTCGCTTGGCATGTAGCTTCTTTGCCTCTGCATTCTCCTGCTCAGATCTTGCGATCGCTCCATCCTCGGTCTCAAGAGGAACGGATGAATCTCCTGCTCTGTCCGCATTGGCCGTTGCATGCGCTTCAACGTCTGTCCTGTTGGTGTTGTTGCTACCTCTGTCCTCCTGTTCTTGACCCGCATGTTTCACCAAGAACACTAAAATAAACAAGACTACAGAGGTGAGGACGACAGCCACCAGCACGAAGATATAGATGGACGTCTTCAGATGCTGCGTGCTGCCAGCAGCAAACGCGCCCATGATACCCATCAGTCCTGCCACCGTACAAACGGACAACGCATTGCTCCGGATGGCTGGACGGTAGAGGTTCGAGTTCACGAGGAGTATAATGAGCGCCATGGACAGCATGAAGCTCACCGAGTTGCAGTAGAAGAAAGCCTTGTAACGGCGTGGGTAGTTGTAGAGCAGGACGGGGTCGCCAGCACGGTGCCCTGATCGTTGGTCGTCCTCGAGCAGGAAGCCGCTCGGTGGTGTCAGGCCGGCCTGGTAAGTGATGGTTGCCGCCAGGATGGCGAAGAGCAGCAGCCTCTTGCGTTTTTTCTCCAGCGACGCCTCGTCATTCCCGATCCTATTGGCGTCGTTGTGATCTAGCGTGAACAGGATGACGTGGATCACAACGTAGACCAGCACGGCGCCTGCCAGTCCCACGGCGTAGATAGAGGTGCTCACGTCGCGGCAGCTCCCGGCGGCGTACGCGCCGATGAGGCCCATGAGGTCCAGTACCATTGCAACCTCCAGCGCGTTGTGCTGGTGCAGGGTCTTCCTCCGGACCAGGCCGATGGCGACAACGGAGGCCACGAAGGCGACCGAGTTGCAGTAGAAGAATGCCTTGTACCGCCTGGGGTTCGTGGTCAGGAGGACCGGGTCGCCTGCCTTGTGGCCGGGGTCGTCGTCCTGCCAGAGGCCACCCGGCGGGCAAAGTCCAGCTTGGTAGGTGATGGCCGCCGCAAGAGTGGCGAGCAGCAGAACAAGGGAGCGAGCCTTCTCCATTGCTGCTTGAGATTGTTGCTCCTCGGGACTATATAACAGATGGATTCCATTCCATGAACGTGAATGCTTTATTTGCAGAGTAGAAGGAGTGAAGAGATAAAGGAGAAGGACACATGTGGGGCCGTACCTCCTGACATTGGCATCATTGTTTATACTCGCCTCTTGGCTCAAACATTCTTGTCTTCTTTCTTGCAGCCACGTTGAGACCGAACTATGGATATGTTGTGCTCGTCTCCATAGGCCGCTGTTCTCGATGACATCTTTCAAATATTTAACAACGACCACTTGAACGAGAACGCAGGCGAGGACGGCACCGATCAGAGCATTGACATAGATGGTGGTGTCCGTCTCCCTGCAGCTGCCGGCGGAGTAGGCCCCGACGAGACCGACGAGCGCGACAACGATGAACCCGTAGAGCTCGAGCGACCTCAGCTTCTTCTCTAGGAGGAGCAGCACGAGGATGAGCAGAGACGCCACGAACGCGGTGGTGTTGCAGATGAAGAAGGCCTTGAGGCGCGCGTCGTGGCGCCCGCTTTTGAGTACCGCATCGCCGGGGCGGTGAGCGCCCTCGGCGTGGTCCCAGAAGCCACCCGGCGCGCTTAGCCCGGCCAGGTACGTGACGCTCGCCGCGAACGTGCCGAGCAGCATGAGCACCTTGCGGTGCCGCCCGGGCGTGCTGCCGTCGACGTGCGACGACGACAGCGCCAGGTGCACCAGGAGGTACACGACGACGCCGACCGACAGTACAGAGGAGTATACGGCCGTCATCTCGTCGCGGCAGGTGCCCGCGGCGTAGGCCCCGACGAGGCTGAGCAGGTCGAGCACCATGACGAGCCGCAGGACTCGCAGCGGCGCCAGGCTGGTGCTCCTCCTGTCGTGCAAGATGGCCAGGATGAGGATGAGAAGGATGACCACGATGGACGAGGCGAAGGCGGTGGCGTTGCTGTAGAAGAACACGAGGTAACGGAGGTAGTTTGTGTTCCGGATGATGGGGTCGCCGGCGAGGTGGCCGGCGGTGCGGTCGCTGTCTTGCCAGACGCCGCCAGGGGGGTTGAACGCCGCGGTGTAGGTCACCGTGGCCACCAGCGTTGCAAGCAGCAGGAGGTACTTGCGCAGGCTGTACTCCCACGGGTCACCGCGGTCGGACGCCATCGGCTGCCTGCCTGCCTCGCCTCCCGTATCGGCCATGTGGCTGCCAAGGATGCAGAATGTGACCCGCGTACATGGGGATTTTATGCGTGTGCGACGGATTGACCACGTACATGCGCTAGTAGTGGAGCCCCAGCTACGGACAAAGATACCGCGTGCCTCTCGCTTTTCCAATCATTTTCTCTGCTGGTCCATTTCTATTCCTCCAGTGTGTGCCTCGAAAAATCTTATTATACTATACTAACAGTAATGCTGCGCGCTGTCTTTAGTATAGTGATATTCATAGTGAACACCCTGTCGTAGGAGGAAAGACATCATATCTTTCTTGATATAAGAAACAGAGGTAATAAGAATGTCAGTTACAACTAATTCAGTTTCAGCTGGCATCTTACTACTTTCTTAATTTGTCATAAGAGAATAATGCCAGTTGCATGGAATGATTCAACTTCAGCTGGCATTTTTTGTTCAACAGCACCTTGCCCTTTCACTTCAAACTAACAAGGTGCCCCAAGCAATTATTTGACTAGTCTCCAAATCATGTAATTCTTGGGTAATATCTTACTTTTGTTCATCTTTTCATTATTATCTTATTATCAAACCTTATCTTATTGACACTCTTTAATGTTGGTTTTGTCTCCCGGACACTGGATCGCTTCTTTTAGTCTCATGGACACTGAAAAAATGCATCTTTTGTTTACAGGACACTATAGGAGAAAAAGTGACTATTTTTAAATTTTTTATCTTAATATAAAAAATATATTAGAACTTGAAATTTGGCACAATGTTATATTATTGCATTTTATATTCATGTGATTTTTTCTTGATTTTTTACCAAATGTTTGCATAGTTTAATTTTAAAAATAAATATTTTATTAGTAAAAAAGTTATATAAACAATCAGCAATAAATATGAAAATTATTGCATGTATAGGAAATTTTGTAATGTATGCTTGTGCCAAATTTTAAGTTCCAATATATTTTGTACATTAAGATAAAAAATTTGAAAATAATCACTTTTTCTGTTATAGTATCCTGCAGACAAAAGGTGCATTTTTTTAGTACCCACGAGACCAAAAGAAACGATCCAGTGTATAAGAGATAAAACCAATATTAAAGAGTATCGTACAGATAAATTTTCCTATCTTATTTTAATACGTATCAACATATCATTTAAATTTCAGCTTCAATCTCTAAAATAAGCGCAACTGGATAGCCTGGCCCATTCAATACTGTTGGTCCATTCACTGGATTAAGCATTGTCTGGATAACGCTAACGGCCCACATAGTTGTTTAGTGCTGGGCCCATCAGGCTCGGTATTCGCAAGGGGCAACTCGCAACCGCCGCCTCACTGCAGTCTGCAGTTGCAGCCTTGCAGGGGCAACACAGCGGCGATCAATCCGAACAAATTTATTTCGGCCACATCATTTCGACCGTCTCTTCCGCTGCGAGAGACGAGCCGACCGTCGCCATCCCTACATCACGCCGCGGGGTCGTCGCAGAAAGCTTGTGAGTGCATATATGCGTCTCCACTTATCACTTTAATCTTTCAAGTTACAACTAACTAACCCTTTCCTCTGATCCGCTTACGGCCTGTATATCGCTTGGTAGGTTACCAACTACTCCTATAGTACTGCTTCAAGCTGCCCTATTCTCGATTCGTTTATGATTTTCTGCTCCGTCTAAATTATACACGTACCGTAGGTTTGTGCAATCTGGTTGCTTTTAGTACGTTATTTTCGTGTATTAACTGTTGAAACTATTGTTTTGGACCTTTACCCTTTTAATTTTGTTGCGATTAGCATCTGATGTATCTGTGCATATTGAAAAACAATTACGCTGAAAATGTACCAACAATGGAGTGGATGCAGGACTACGTAGATGGAGAAGCCTGATTGTGATGCAGTATTGCCTAATTTGATATTTACACTAGATCTGTTGCACTAGGCTTCGATTTTATAACTATTTATTGTTATCTCGTCAAAAACCATATTTATTGCTAGCCAAATTCAATAGATTTACTTTATTTATAATAAATATTACATAGTTTGAATTTACTTTATTTTCTTGAACATTATTTGTCCTTGGGTGAGCGTAACATTTTACTGATTAAATTACAATATATTTGACATAATGAAGTATATCAACTCCAGAGTCCCATTCTTGGCTTGTGTTGTTCTGGTTTGGCAATTAATTAGTACTCTCTCCGTTTTTAAATTATTATCATCATTGGCCTTTTTAATTATTTTTGACCATTTATCTTATTCAAAATTTTTTTTAAGTAATACCATCATATATGTTGTCATAGTTTGTTTTATTATCAAAGAAAATTAAACCATAACTTAAAATTTTACACATTTGAAATAATATTTTGAATAAGACGAATGATCAAAGTTGGCTAAAAAAGTCAACGGCGACAACAATTTAAAAACGAAAGGAGTATGTACTTTGTGCTTTAGATGCTTATTTTATTCTTATTAAAAGTTCCCTCTGGATTAGTGCTCTTGATGTTAGGGCATGGACATTAGTTCACAAATTTGAACTAATGCTGTTCCTACGTGAAGAAAAAAAAACATTCAGAGGAGTATTTATATATATACATACAAAGATTTTTGTGGCGATTTAATTAGCACGACTAATTTGATGTCTACTGCATATCTGCATATACTCATTTTCTGTGTGATCAATACAAGTCTTTAGTTGTATGTAACTATGGCTTGTATATAGCTTCTTTTGTGACCACTTGTCCTTTGGCTGGCTAAAAGATTGTTGATTATAGGAAATAATTATGTCTGACACAATGAAGGATCCGGAAGTTCCCAAACCCTCTTTTGGTAGCAGCAGAAGAAATTACCTGATATGGGTTGCCGAGGTTCAAAAGTATTTGGACACGAATAAGCTCAGGGAGACGATCATCCGTGACTCAAAGTGTACCGACGAGCAAAAGAAAATAGCTCTGGATTACCTATGGCGCAATCTAGGCGAAGATTTCCAAAACATGTATATCATAGAACGGGATCCACATTTTATATGGAACTCCTTGAATGTTCACTTTGACAAGATGAGGGAAGCAGAGTTGCCGGAAGCCATGTATGACTGGGACCGGCTGAGATATGAAGATTTTGACTCCGTGATCAAGTACAACTCAGCTCTACAGCGCTTGGCCGCGCAATTGAAGGCCTGTGGCAGAGAAGTTACAGAGGAGTGTTTGATAGAGAAGACTCTATCTACGTTCCCCGCAAGTGAGAGAGTTCTTCGGGACATGTATAGGAAGCAAAACCACCAGACGTACTTGGAGCTAGTTTCTGAATTATTAGTGGCTGAGAAATATGATGAAGCGGTCATGAGAAATTATAATGCCAAGCCTGCTCAGGCCGCCGGTTCCAAGAGACAGAGAGGACCATTTCGGAGGTCTGACTGAGTGATCACAATTTTCCTTTTAGAGAAATGTGATCACACATTTCCTAGGATGATGGTGATGGTGATGATGAGCTTGACAGTCAGGAATAGTATATATGGTTTGGTCAGTTGGCCATATCGGTTAGTTATCGTGTGCTATTTCCTTCATCCACATATATGCTTGTAGAACCACTAGCATTTAGTGTCTCCTTGGTGAGATTATTCTGCTACATTTGTAATTGTCAGTATTCCGAACAAATTTCAATTTCCAATAATTCAATTTTAGTATTTGCCTAGGATCCTATATATACAAAACATGAATTCTATGCACACGTATATGGATGTATGTACAATACTATCGTTAGACCTTGCTGCACTTGGCCGGAGCAAACGACAGCGTCTCCTTGCTGACATCGTAGAGGATGTGCATGTTCTGCTGCTGGTAGTTGCCGAGCGTGCTCATCGCGCCATCGGCCTGGCTCCGCACCGCAAGGCACCACAAACCGGAGCCCGAGATCATGTAGCTCTCCGCCGGGAGCACCATGTCCGCGCCGTCGAAGTGGAGCGTCATGCTCGGCAAGGCCGCGGGCGGCGACGGCAGCGCGAAGCAGAGGTCGAGCCCCGTGGCCGCCGCACCATCGACCGTGGGCAGCGTCACGAGCGACTTCACCGCGGCGCGGATCTGCCGGTACGCCGCGTCGACCAGCGACGTGATGGTCGTGCCGGAGTCGATGATGAGGCCGCCTGTGCCGTCGGCGTTGAGGGCGAAGGCGTTGGGTGGGATGGTTAACGCCGTCGCGCCGAGCGATATGCCGGTGAGGTTGAGGTAGTAGTAGGAGCTCATCGGCGCGGTGGACGGGCTGGCGACGAACGGCGTGGATCGCAATTCGCCGGTGCCGTTATCGAGCGCCGCGGATGGGCCGAGGAGGAGCGTGCTGGTGCTGTTGACGTCCTGGAACGGCGTGAGGCAGTAGGAGAAGCGGCCGGCGCCGAGCTGCGAGACGAGCGACAGGGCTCCCCGGCCCAGCCCGACGAGGCCCGCGGACCCGGCCCAGTCGTCGCTGCTGGCGTTGCTGCACCCGAAGGCGACGCCCGGGACGCGGGCCTGGTCGGCCGGCCCGGACCCGAACGTGAACGTCTCCGTGCTCTGCACGCCCGCCGTCCACCCGGTGCCGTACGTCTGGTTGTACATGCACGCGCACGCCGCGGGAAGCAGTGGAGCCGCCGCGGCCAGCGCGGCGCACATGTTGAGCGGGCTGGAGCACGGGAGCATGGCGAAGGTGGTGGAGCTGGACGGGTTGTACAGCGGCGCGGGCTGGGCGAAGCAGTGGGCGCTGTCGCAGGGCGCGCACTGCGTCCAGATGAGGTCGCTGCCCGTGTCGGCGATGGCCGGGTAGGACACCGGCGGCGTCCCGATGGCCAGCGTCATCAGGTACTCCCCGCCGTTGGGAAGGTCCTTCCGTGTGCGCGCGGAAACGGTGTCGGACGCCGCCGCGAGCTGCCGTGCTTCGTGCCGGTGAATGTCGCGGCGCAGGGCGTCGCGCACGAACTGTGACGTCGTGACGCCGGGGTCGTAGTGGATGCGCGTGAGGCCGACGCGGACGGCGGCGGCGCCGGAGGCCAGTGTGGCACAAGCAGCTACAAGGAGCACGGCGAGCGACGACGACGACGACGCCATTTGATCAGTCGACGACGATGATTATTGAAGAATGAACGCCATTGAAATACTCTCGTGTTATATAAGCTGACGCTGTGATGACGTGCTCCAACACTAGTACCTGGTCAAGCACACCATCTTGTGCCGGTCGCCGTTGGTGAATTGCCTGGAAGAGAAGAGCAGCAACAGTTTTGCATTTTCAGCAGCAGCTAGCCCTGTCAACATTCTTGTCACGCTCACGCCAAGAGAGTGGTGACTCCGATTATATGAGCGCTCAAATTTTTTAAGGGATTAGGTGAGGTATTTCTTCGGCGTGTAGGCAAAAAGCATTCAAACTTGCGCTCTTCTAAATTGAACGGGACTTGTGGTCGTTGGATAATTGTTAGGCGCTTTATTTTTGTCAAAGCCCGTCGTGGTCCTAAGAGCAGGTAAGGTGCACGAACTGACCGGATCCAACCGGTGATGAGAACCGCGTGCAGATACAGCCTGCAAACACATATTACTAGATCAGCATAAAAACGAATAATTATGAAAGAAGATGAAACGTTCTGTCTTCACAACTCGAATTAGTATGTGTTTTTCCAAACATTACTCCCTACGTTACAAAATTATTATTGTCATTGACTTTTTTCATTATCTTTGACCATTCGTCTTATTCAGAAATTTTAAAAAATATCATGTATTTTTTTATTATTTGCTTTATCACTAGATAAAATTTAAATATAATTTATAATTTTTTTATATTTAGACAAATATTTTAAATAAGGTAAACGGTCAAAAGTAACGAGAAAAGTCAATAACAACAATAATTTTCAAATAGATGGAGTATATATAAGTGGTTTCCTCCGTTTAGGGTTTAGGGTTTTGAATAAGACAAACAATATGACACCATATTCTTTTTTTTTTTTGAAAAACGAACATGAGGGAATGACTTCCCTCCTGTTTATATATTTACTTCTATTAACAAAAAGCGGCCGAAAAGTCATAAGTATATGGAGGAAAGAAAAAAAAGAGAAAAAACAAGAAAGACAAAGAGGATCGGTGGTTTTGTATCCACTGGGTGATTCTTGCAAAATAACTTTTGTTGGCTCGGTGGATAGCCAGCTTGAACTCTCTTCTGAAAATCTGACCACATCCTTCCACTGCAGGGTCAACATCATTAATCACCCAATTGTTCCAGGAGGTGATCATGATTGGATAACTTCCATATACTCCATGCCATGAGGATAATAACTTCCATATAGAACTTTTCATTAAACACCAAATTGTTTCCAGAAGGTGGTCATAATGACGCCATCGACCACCTTTTGGCACCTAATTCAACCAGTCACCTTCTGGCACCCAATTGTCCGGATATATTGTTGCAACGTGGAAGATAATTAATGACTCATCAACATGTCGAGGTTAAACAGGTTAAAGTTTTTATCATTAGAAAAGAATGACTAGAGGACTTGATCCCGTCATAGGTTGATTCTTCGTAAACTACGAAAATGTTGTATCCTTATACTCTCACCTTTCTAACATCTAATTTCAGCAGAAACATTCTCTGTCCTTTTTGCTTCGCATCGTGTGTACCATGGCTTGAGATGAAACTTGATGGTAGCATCCTCTATGGCATCAAAGTCGGGATTACTATATAGCATTTTCAAAACACTCGCTTTGTTCTACGCTGGGAGGGATTAGGCCTGTAATGTGCTAAGCAATCGAGAGTACAAGAGAGCGAGAGATGAGACACAATAGCTGTCGCATCGGACATTATCATCCAATTAGAGGGTCTCTTAGGGTCTGTTTCTAATATGTTTTCTGTGGTAAATCGGAAATGTGAACACATGATATCGTCTAGTTTCCTTATTAACTTTGTTTTTAGGGAATGCCATCTGGCTAATTTTATTGATATGAAAGAACTGTTACATCATTTGCCAAAGCATTAAGTAAACCGCTAGGGGTTCATCGATCCAAATACAATAGTTTTTGGATATCACAGCTAACCTAGCTAGCTCATGGGCAACTCCATTTGCTTCTCTATCGCAGTGCTCAATCGATATGAAGTTGAATTCCGTCCACATTGCATTGCATTCGTCATAGATTGCAGCTGCTGACAGTGGCGGAGGATGAGAATAAGTTAAGGTATGGCGAACATTGGATAATGTCTTAGTAATTAGTTGTAGAGGCTGGTTGTAGTATACCACGTCATGGATACACACAGCAGCAGGATCCAATAAAGGTATGGCGTCTGCCCTCCCTTGCCACAATGGTCCTCCGCCACTGGCTGCCGATGTTGCCGAAAATCCTCCTCCTTGCATTGTCTTCACAATTTCCATGCAGCCAGATTGGACAATCATGTTATTTGACCCAATATGTTGTGCCAGCAGCAGCCCATCCTTCAGCACGAAAGCCTCAGCCATCGATGCATCCACAACGTGTGACAAATATCTATTTGATGCTGCGATGAAGCCACCAGTAGGGGTGTAAATTGTATGATCTGATCGTGTAACCTAATTTTTTAGTTTTCATTTTAAGGTTAAAAAAGCAAGATTACATAATCTGGGAATAAACAAAGAGATCCAAGCTAGAAGAAATCAATATCCAGTGGAACTCGGCACATTTTGGTAGCTTCCAATTGTCAGCTCACAAGCTGTGCATAGGATAGTATGAGCATTTTTAAGTACAATTTCCATAATAAAATCCTAGATTCCGGGCTCAGAAGATCAATTCTTTCGACAAGATAGTGATAGAATAATAATTCTATACTCATTAAAATTTAAATAGAAGGAGAACACAGTTCTAAAAGAGTGTGGCACATTAAAAATTTTCAGCCTCAGATAGGAGAGTCAGAAACAGAGTAAAATATACGATCAAACAATCTGAAGACAACCAAAAAACTATAGCATCCAAGTGAGGTTTACCTTTACTTGGTACACGATGGAAACATCGAATACAAAAGATGCTATTACTTTCAAGAACAGGGGAATGTTCTTTTTACAAAAATTTACATGTAGGTGACATTTAGTGATCAAAGTAAGCAAATAATATGAAAAGACTTGTGAAAAAGAAGAAAAAAATGCTTAGGAAATAGAGTACCATTGTGACTATCGAACTGTATGTAACATAGATTTGTTCGCAGCAAGGAAAAAAACTAAACAATAAAAGAAACACTGCTAGTTTGTATTCTATTAAAAGTTTTCAGCTAGTTTGCAGCAAGGTTTGCAAGAAAATGAAGGTCTGCATTTGGCTAATCTTTAGAGACAGGCTAAACTCAAGAAACTTGCTAAGAAGAAGGCACTACAAAATTGACAATAATGACTACAACTGTGTCCTATGTGACCTAAACACTGAAGAAACTGCATATCACTTGTTCTTTGAATGTGCCTTTTGTAAAACATGTTGGGAACTACTGGGCACTAACTGGGATGACTCCCTGAACTTTTTCAGTACAATCATGTTGGCGAAGCAACAATCACCGCATCTGTTCTTCATGGAAGTCTTCTCTATTGCATCTTGGGAAATTTGGAAGTAGCGAAATGGCAAGATCTTCAGAAATGCAGCCCCTTCTTTCAATGCCTGGAAGCATAGTTTTATTACGCTGTAAATCTTCATAGACATATATAGAATGAACTCAGAAACTAGCAATATAGTCTTACCTTGGCTCCAAAACCTATAGTGCCTTTCTGTTTGCTTCAGTTTTGCTCTTTATGTATAGGTTTGTTTCTTTTAACTTTAGTTGTATTAGGGTCTCTTTATTTTATAAAATACCACAGTAGGGGCTTCCCCTACTGTATTCCGCCAAAAAAAAAAAACAGATATGTCTTTTGAAACATCTCCTAGTGGTGCATTTTGAAATTGAATGGGATTTTCCACTGTGGCTGATGTACAAACGACTTTACTAGTAAAAAGTGTTTTTTTATGTTCCCAGATAATTTAAACTAATTGCATGCATGATGTTTGGTGAACAGGACAACTGCATTTTGTCAATAACAAAGAAAATTATTTACTACTCATGAGCCAAAAATTCTCAGATGCAGGACAAGCTACAAGATAATGCTGAGCAACGGCAGACAACATGGAATGCTCTCTGACACCCTCAACATAATTGATTGGCCGGTGAAGCACAATTGATTGGCCGGTGAAGCACAACAACCATAATAAAAATTCTATATAAACAAAAATAGGCATACAAAGTGTATGGTATGGCAGCAAGCTTAAGATCTTTCCAATATCAGATACATGGTTTTCACAATGATAGTGGGAAGCCGTAATATGCGTGGACACAGAAAAATACTCCGGCATCCCACAGACCTTCTTAAGTTCAGAAGTCTTAATGTCCAGCAAACAGAGATCTTCTGAAGAAGGTACTACTCTCTGAGTTTCTAGAACGCAACGAAGTAACAATAGCCCCTCAGTCCCACCCATGGTTAAATAATAACAATACTTCCAAGGCAATGGTATAACATTCTCCAGGCGCCATTTGTCAGAAGGTACATTGCCAATTTGCTTGGTGACATGAAAGTGTTGTAGGTCAAATGAATTTCCGAGCAAAAGCATCTCAGGGGTTCCTTTCTGTACCCACAACAATGCAAGGCAGATCTAGTGTCAGGCTTAAGATAGCTGTGTGGGACGTTTTGGACAATGGAGATCTCCATCCTGAGCGTGTACAGCACAAGCAACCACTCCATCCAGGGAGAGGTCCAGAAGAAGCGGCCCTGCGAGTAGTCAAACATGGAAAATCCTCCAACGGAAAGAGAATAGACAATGTCCAATGACCTCCAGCTGGGAGATGCAACAACACACCAATGCCCAGTGACGGAAGAGTAGAGAAACGCAACCATCGTCACCTTGAAATGTCTCCTCATCCTGGCGGGTGGGAACGAGAAAGAGCCCGAAATCACACAGGCTCTTATGCTTGGTTGCCAGATGCCAGATCGCCGGGTATGGTTGGGAGCAGCAAGTATCGCCAGGAGATTGGATCACACACCGCGAGCACGAGATCCCCCGGCCTCATGTCCAAGGAGGGTTGGTCGAGTGCGTCTTCCGGGCAGCACTTGATGAGTACACGGCCTTGGCGGACGTCGCGGGTTCTCCAGGGCGTGAGCCACCTCCCGGTGGGGACGAAGGAGTAGGAGAAGTCGGCGGCGTCGGCGAGGGCACGTGCCAGTGGCGCCGAGGGGTGGGGCGTCTGCGCGGGGTAGAAGCCGGCCTCCTCGTCGGGGAGGAAGCCGAGTAGCGGAGGCGGGTGGATGGCGCGGAACCGGCGGAGGAAGGCGCCGTCGGTGATGATGCGGCGGAAGGAGGCGCAGGCGGTGCACCCGAGCGAGGTCGGTCGGTGTGGGCAGGCGGAAGAGGATCTCCTCGAGGAGGTCGCCGGTGATGGTCGGGAGCGGCTGCGGCGGCCGGCATTTGGCGATTGGCGGCGGCGAGGCCATGGCGCCCGGCGGGATATGAAAGGGGATCGGGGTTCGAAGAGAACTCCGAAGATCGAGCCGGGAACGTTAGAAACTGTTTGCGGCTGGGCACATCGTTAGTCCCGTACTGGAAATTTTTGGTGGAAATATTACGCGTAAAAGGAGGCATGCAGTTCCCTGTCTCGCCGGGTCTGGTGGCGCGGACCTGTAACCCCATGCATCGGGGGGCATAACGGGAGTTAGCATGTTCCGGTAGCTTGATGAGTTTAACTCGTCGCCTAGCATCCCGCGCGAGATGCCCGGTAAACAAACACCCTTAAGCATTTTTTTGTTTTAAAACATAATTTATCACTGTTGTAAACAAACACCCTTAAGCATTTTTTTGTTTGTATCACAGTTGTAGTTAGCAAAAAAAACCTATCTTCATTTTTTAGTTAAATCTTTATTGATGGGCAATTTATGTTTGCGCCGCTGCTCCACGCAAGGTCGAGCCGTCGCTCCCGTGCGCTTGCCGCTGCTCCTGTGCTCCGCCGGCGCTCCTCGGCCCCGCCGAGCTCCGTGCCGTCGAGCACTGCCCACGCGCCCCCCCACTGTCGTGAGAAGGGAGAGCGAAGGAGGATGGCGGCCATGCCCGCCGCTGTGAGGAAGGAGAGCAGAGGAGGATGGCTGCTCCACGCAAGGTCGAGCCGTCGCTCCCGTGCGCTTGCTGCTGCTCCTGTGCTCCGCCCGCGCTCCTCGGCCCCGCCGAGCTTCGTGCCGTCGAGCACTGCCCACGTGCCCCCCCACTGTCGTGAGAAGGGAGAGCGAAGGAGGATGGCGGCCATGCCCGCCGCTGTGAGGAAGGAGAGCAGAGGAGGATGGCGGCCATGCCCGCCGCCGCGAGGAGGGAGAGCAAAGGAGGACGGCCCTGTTGATGGCTCGCCTTGCGCGCGTGTCGGTGCTGCCCACGCCCGTGAACTTCCCGCCGCCCGTGTCATCGGTGCCGCCCTTTGCCCGTGCTTCCCGCAGCTCCCGTGCGCTTCCTGCCGCTCCCGTGTGCACCGCTGCTCCCATGCACAGATAAGATGTGGTTGGTTTAATGTTATGAAGATGAAAAATTAGTTCCTATCATATTTGTGTATAACCTAGGTATAGTTCTAGGTATTAGTTGTTTATGAAATTCTCATGTTTTTTTGTGCTATGTTTCTATGGTTTTTTATGGTATCCTACTCTAACATCGGCCTCAAGGCATGCCATTCGGAGCCATGGATGATTAGAATGTCCTCGTATGACATAGAGAACATAGGTCATACAAATTTTTATGCTTTGATTTGATTATATAACAAATATCATAGTTAAATATCCGTAACAACATACGGGTAGATTGCTAGTAATAAACTATATAATTCAGGTGTGCTCGTCTACCAGAAAATTTGGTGTCTGCGTCGCCACATCATGGTTTGTATCCGAGCCCTGCTCAAAATTGATCTAATATGTTTAAAAACATAATTTAATATGTTTGTATCACTGTTGTAGTTAGCACAAAAAACCTATCTTCATTTTTTAGTTAAATCTTCATTGGTGGGTCATTTTTGTTTATAAGTTAATCTAATATGTTTGTAAGCTCCATTTTTAGTTGAACCGACTGCAGTTAACCCATATCACAAAAAACATCGGTTGAACTCCCGATAGCTCTCTCTCAACTTGAACACCTTTTCCATGCAACACTTCGGGTGTTGGGTTGTATTGAGTGGTTGATTTATGCAAGAAAAGCTGGAGCATCGACTTTCAATAATGAACGAAGCATGGTGGTCTAACCAAAATTGTGATATCTATATATAATCTCAACTCCTTATGAATTTAGGTGAGGTCGTTATTGATATTGGTTTTGGTGTTGACTTATCTGTTTCGAAGTCGGTTTTAAAACAATGTATGAACGGACGGCACTACATAGAAAATCTTTTTATTATATCACAATCGGATAACCAAAGAACTGTACTCTATTTCAGAGTAAAAAAAAATTCTTTTGTTTATTAATCACAGTCCGTTTCTAGCCAAAATATCACACCAGTCGGACTATGTTTTTCTTTTGTTATCACGCGTAGCTTTGTTTGTGTTCACTCGTTTTTTTTACCTTCACCAATCGGACTAAATTTTTCTTTTGTTGTCATGCGGAACTTAAATTGTTTCGGTTCAGTTGTTTTTTTTTACCTTCACACGTAGTTGATCGAAGAAATGTTGATCATTGGTGCGGTGCGCAACTAGCCGGAGGATTTCATTCCTTCTGCTCCCTCATTAACAGTTCAACTTGGTGACCCGTAATTAATTCCTAGCACAGAAATAGGCTGTTGCGATGATCTGTGTGATGCTTCCCTTCCTCTATGTTATTACTATAATCATGGACATATTTGATGGTTGTGAAGTAATTTAAATGGTTAGGAGAAAAACAGTACACAAATCATGAGAAAAGATATAAAAATTATTTGATGTTGCATGTTAGCCATTATCGCCATATGAACGCAGGGATAACATCGTGCGTGGCCGCGGATAGAGTTGCATTTGGGAACATGGAAGGTGTTGTCATTGGTGTGTAAAGCCGGAAGGCTACCAAAAACATGTGTGGCTACGAGACTAGCTTGTGCGTGGAGCAGAACAGGTGTTGGCGCTAGCAGGCATTGTGCGCGATTGAGGTCTTTTTTTTTTCAAGAGAATACCATGTAGAGGTATGAAAGTATACAATTAGATTTTGATAAGACAACATCAAACTAAACCAACACTAATTTAAGCCAGCACTAACGACAGCCTCACTTAACTCACTAACGATCATTATAATCAAATTTCAGCAGGACACCAATATAAAGGCTATGTCATTTGACGATAAACAATGCATGATATTAAACCATAGCATTATGAAAGGAATAACATATGATTTATAAATATGGAATAATAATTTTAAAAACTATTAATTAATAATTATAACATATTTAAGCCCGTAGCAACGCACAAGCACATTGCTAGTAAACTATATAATTCAGGTGTGATTGTCTACCAGAAAATTTGGTGTTTACGTTGCCACATCATGGTTTGTATCCGAGCCCCGCTTAAAATTCATTTGGAGTCTGAGATTTTTGTCCTTAAAACGATTCCTCATACGGGTTTCCACCCAGACTCGCCTCGACTCGCCTAGCTTTGAGCACTGTTTTGCAGGCGTCTTTGTCGAAAGGCTGCCATTGGAGCCGCCGTTCGAACACCGTCGCTGGCCACATTCCGGTGATCACTCTGGACCCCAATATGGCAAAACGGGTACATGTGGCGATATGCTCCGCTCTGGTATTTTTATTGCCAATTTTGCATGGCTGTTCGTCACCTCTGCCGTGGCCTCCGACTAGCGCCGGAGTTCCCCGTCCACCATGGCCACCGAGCTCGGGTTGGGCTTCGTGTGGATTTTTTTTTTCTGAAATAATATATTGGCATAATGGTGCTGACAGTGGACCCACAACCGTTGCCAATGCACACAACAGAATCCCGATCCCCCTCGCCGAGTCGCCAACCACCCTCCGCCTCCTCATCATCCGGGGATTTAGCGGGGAGCCGTCGATCCCTGCACCGGGGGTATGGGAACGGGAACCCGTCGATCGCTACGGCTGCTCACACGTGAGCGGTCGCGCTTGCCTGCTCATGGTCGCGTTGCATGCCTACTGCCTCCTGGTGTCTCTAGAAATCAAGTTGGTAGAGCTAGCTTTAGAGATTGCAACCACCGGCAGCAGGATTTGTTGCTTTAGCAGCTGAATCATCCATAGCACTTCTGCTATGGCTAAAGGAGGTAGGGATAGTTTGGGAAGTGACAGTACATACTAACCATATCGATGTGTGTTCACTTATCATCCATGTCAATGTGTGTTTTCGCCGAGTTGATTCAGCAAATGCAAGTTAAGGCCATGCAGGTTAGTTTACAGGGCCCTTTGCTTTCATTGCCTTAAGTAACATGGAAATGGTATATCTGTCGATTGTAGCTGATAGTTTCCCATGCTTTTAATTTTATTTGCCCAATGGACTTAATTTCCCCCCTGAAATTTGTTGTTCTGATCTCATGTTGTGAGTTCAGCTAAGTATTAAAGATTATTAGACCATAGAAAGGGGCTAAGGTTTATAGGCGATTTGCCACTTTTAGGATTAACGAAGAGAACATGGCAACTTTGAATGTGGTTGATTCTTTCACATATTTGGACTTTTGTGTATGACTGTATGCTGGATGGTTCAGAATTCTTGACATGTACTTTACTCTTGTCTTTATTTAAGGTCGCTATATCATGAATCTTGATATTCCCATGGGTGATTATGTCATGAAACATATTTTGGAGATGGTTTCTTGGTAATATGAGCATTATTTCAGGGGGTCGAGATCAGAGTTGCTTCTTGAATCATAATGAGTATTCCGAATTATAAACAGGCTCATCTCCTGAACATGTTAAAAAGAAGTAGGTAGTACCTTGATTGTAGGGAAAAAATGAATCATCATGCCTTCTATTTAATTGCAGTAGCGGTTTCAAGATAAATCATGTTTATCCAAATAGCCTCTGTTTTAATACAGAATGTGTGCATGATGGAACACTAGGAAAAATATACATATTTTTTAACATGTTATTATGTTTGGTAAATATCGTTCCATGATAAATTAATGGTGTGTTTGTAGAAATCAAGAAAGCATATTATTGCTCCTCCTTCCAAATATCAGTGAAAGAACTGCAGCACAACAATGACCTTCTTTGGTAAGACATATTTTTTTAAAAAAAATCATGTATGCAAAAATATCAAATAAATTTTATTGGGTTCCTCCATGCGCTCATATCTACCTTTTCAAATGAGTAAACCTATCTGCACGATGTTTTGTTAAGATTACAAATCAATTAATGCATGCTTATATGTATTTTATTTGTTAATAATGTTTTCAGCATTGGTAAATAATGAAACTTGGCATGCTTATTTGCTCAATGCTAGGTACTCTCTGGTTTTTAATTCATATAATTTTATAAATGTGAAGTATTGTTCCTCTTTTTTAATAATACCAATTATATTTGATATTTCAGATTCAGATAAGGATAATGAGGGAGGAAGAATTGGTGCTAGAATATATAATACCACATTATAGAAAGGGTATATACAGATTGTTCTTTGGCTGCAATAATATTGTCTAATACTCTATCTATTAAATATAATGGTGATTATAGTTTTTGTTATTTTTCTTAAAACCTGTAGCAACGCACGGACATTTTGTTAGTTGAAATCTAATCAGGGTGTATATAACAATAGTATGAGAAAGCCATTGCACATTAGTTGAACCAGTTGCAATACTCATGTCACAAAAACATTGGCTGAACTCATGTGATAGTTATTTCTGAACCATGATCTTCATCTACTGCAAATGCATACAGATGCATATAAAAGGAACATATATTCTACACAATAAAACATATAGCTCTGTAACAGGTTAGACCAGTTGGGAGAATCTATCTTGTGCAAAAAGGAACACATAGTATAAGTGGAACATCTAGGAAATAGGGCTATGCATAGATCACACACAATAAGTGAAACATTTAGGTAACATGGCATGCACAACATCTATGCAACGTTATAATCATGACCAGAGCCAAGGAATGTACATCAGCAAAAGAATGACAGACTACTTAATAAAGTTTGAGGATACTTGTCCAACTGTCTGGTTACTACTAAACACCATTGGTTGCTTATATGCCATTTGTAGGATCTGGAAAGAATCTAGAGGTGAATAATAAGTTCAAAGAAAGAATCTAGAGGTGAATAATAAGTTCAACACTATCGTCACACTTGATGTGGTAGAAAAATGACCGTACACATAAATTACTGTAAGCTTCATGGCCATTGTGGGTCACCCCAAAAGGTATGAATGTTTTGGTGATTGGATGACAAGCATAAAATATGATTAACGTCTACTTGAGTGTTGTGCATATAGGATCTATCTATCAACTCAAACAAGAACATGGTGAACATCGCCTTGATGTTCGATTGGGGACTTGGTGGAGTGCCATGAAGATCTTGATAGAGAGTTGTGGTGATGGAGATGGATCAAGGCTAAGGATAGCTAGGACCAAGTGTGTGTGATCACTTGGCTAGTGTGTAGACTTGAGTCCATAGGAAAAACCGGACTATCAAGAGGGCACGAGTCATTCTCTTAGGCTTCTCTAGGGTTAGAGTGTTAGGATGCTCAAATAAAGCTCTAGGACACTTAGAGTGGTAGTGGAGAAGGATTGGTCAAGGTTTGAAAGCTTGGAGACAAGTCAAGAAGACAACAAGTTTCAGCTTCGGGGCAAGTCACTGTATGGTACGGCGAGGTCATCGTAGGGTCCATTGAGAAATGCTCCTGTACACGCAGGTATGTGGGTATGACCATACGGTGCGGAGGTTAAGTCACCGTAAGGTACGGTGAATGCCAAGAAGTTGTACAGAAGGGCAAAGTCTCTGGACTAGAGGTCGCCATAAGATACGACGAGGTCGCCGTAAGATTCGGTGAGTCAAGAAGAATGCAACAGGTTTCTGGTACTCCCTGGAGACCTTATGCGAGGTCGCCATAAGGTACAGTGATCCATGGATGAGAAGAAGTGGCCATAACTCAAGTGGCGCCGTTGACGTTACGACGATTAGAGGAGTTGAAGTGGCCAGTTTTTTGTACTCTCTAGAGACCTTACGACGATGTCATCATAAGGTACGATGACCTAGAGGATTTGTGCGCAGAGAGACACTAAAGATCAAAGGTTGCCGTATGGTTGAGCGGGGGTCGCCGTATTGTACATGACTATTCTCAGAGGTCGGCGTATGGTATGGTGGTACCTTATGGCAGTTGGTTCCTAGTTTCACCAGCTTTTTGGCAACGGCTAGTGTAGTAGTTGGAGGTTATATATAGCTGTTGCTGGGGTCTTTCGGACCTCTGTTGGCCATTTAGATAGCTGGGCAAACTTGGGAAGAGCCAAGAGAAGAAGAAGAGACACTAGAGCAAGGATTGAAGCTATCTTTGAGTGTCTTGAAGAGCAACACAAGAGCATCTTGAGTCTCTAACCTAGGAGGGGTTGTAGAGAGGATTGGTGTTGTTATTCTTGGTCTATGGCAAGGCCTAAATCGGTTAGGTGTCGGTGATCGAGCCTATCGTTCGCGACGTGTTATGAAGGTCGACACAAGTCTGTACAAGGTTTGAGCTCGCCTTTGAAAGAAGCATTGTGAGAGAGCACCCCCGCGTGCACTTCGAGAGTGCAGCAAGTCATTGCGGGAGGCAAGCTTATGCTCCAGGAGTCGAGGACTAGATGAAAAGTGGTCACGCAACCACGCCGCCACTCCGGGAGTGATATGGGCTTCTGTGCAAGGACTCCACGGTTGGTGGCGGGAGGGATCAATACTCCGGCGGGAGTCGATCCAATGAGGACTAGGGAGAGGCGTCATCCTCTCGATACCTCAGGCTAAAAATCAATGAGCAATCCCTAAACCTCTCTTTACTTACCGCCTTTAATTCCGCACTTATGTGTGAGTAGAGATAGGGCTACCATGGGCTTGCTTGATTATTGATTAGCTTATCTTCGCTTGCATTGCTCTTAAACCTTTCAGGACTTGTGCTCTTTATCTTGTCACTAGTTATGCCCTAATAGACTTGTATGCATAGGACCCTTGCTAGCTAGATGTGTTGATTGGTTGCTTGGCTTAATCACTAGCTTGCATAGGAGTTGTGTTGGTGTGTGACTCACTAGCATGTATAGGGTGTTGTTACCTTCCTAGGATCTAATATCATGCTAGTGTGATTCCTCTAGTATTGCATAGGAATTAATTGAGTGCTTGGTTGGGAAGTTAGCAAAAAAGTTAATCATGTGAGTTCCCGATTCACCCCCCCCCCTTCTCGGTCACTCGATCCTTACAAGTGGTATGATTGGAGAGTTACGGTGAGGTTGTCGTAGGATAGGACAATTGGAGGAGTTAAAGTGGCAAGTTTCTGGTAATCTTTGGAGGCCTTATGGCGATGTTGTTGTAAGGTATGGTGACCTAGAGGATTTGTGCACAGAGTGGCACTGAAGATCAAAGGTCGCCATATGGTTGAGTGGAGATCACGGTATTGTACGGTGACTATACTCAGAGGTCACCATATGGTAGGGTGGTACCTTACAATGGTTGGTTCCCAGTTTCGCCAGCTTTTTGGCAACGACTAGTGGAGTAGTTAGAGGCTATATATAGCTATTGTTGGGATCTTTCAAACCTCTCTTGGCCATTTAGATAGCTGGGTAAACTTGGGAAGAGCCAAGAGGAGAAGAAGAGACACTAGAGTAAGGATTGGAGCTATCTTTGAGTGTCTTGGAGAAAAACACAAGAGCATCCCGAGTCTCTAGCCTAGGAGGGGTTGTAGAGAGTATTGGTGTTGTTATTCTTGGTCTATGGCAAGGCCTAGACCGATTAGGTGTTGGTGATCGAGCCTATCATTCATGACGTGTTGTGAAGGCCGTCACAAGTCTGTACAAGGTTTGAGCTCGCCTTTGAAAGGAGCATCATGAGAGAGCACCCATGCTTGCACTCCGGGAGTGCAGCAAGTCCTTGAGGGAGGCAAGATTATGCTCCAGGAGTCGAGGACTCGATGAGAAGTGGTCACGCAACCACGCCATCACTCCGGGAGTGATACGGGCTTGTGTGCAAGGACTCCATGGTTGGTGGCAGGAGGGATCAATACTCTGGTGGGCATAGATCCAACGAGGACTAGGAGGAGGTGCCATCCTCTTCATACCTCGAGCTAAAAATCAGTGAGCAATCCCTAAACCTTTTTTTACTTACCATCTTTAATTCGGCACTTGTATGTGAGTAGAGACAGGGCTGCCATGGGCTTGCTTGCTTATTGGCTTGGCTTGGCTTCACTTGCATTGCTCTTGAACCTTGTGGGACTTGTGCTCTTTATCTTGTCACAAGTTTTGCCCTAGTAGACTTGTACGCATAGAACCCTTGCTAGCTAGGTGTGTTGATTGGTTGCTTGGCTTAGTCACTAGCTTGCATAGGAGTTGTGTTGGTGCGTGACGTACTAGCATCTTTCTAGGATCTAATATCATGCTAGTGTGATTCCTCTAGTATTACATATGAATTGATTGAGTGCTTGGTTGAGAAGTTAGCGAAAAATTTAATCGTGTGAGTTCCCGATTAACCCATCCTTCTCGGTCACTCGATCCTTACAATTAGTATGAAGAAAAATTTGTCCATTGTTCTTTGTTTAGACAAATGCGGTCATCGACCAATTGTTGGTTCCATATACATAAGACTATATTGTGTGGCGAGCCTCCCAGTTCCATGTGTAACCTGAAGATAACTTCGATCACATTGTACGTGTAGAACGACTTCACTTTGTAATAAAATGCATTAGAAAGGTATTCAAAGTAGAAAGAACAATTTTAAAATATGGAATGATAAGCTTATGATTTGTTTTACTCATTTAGGGAATACTTACAAGTTCATATGTGCTGTTTGATTTAGGCCTAGAACATTTTGGAATATTATAAATGCAAAGCACCACACTATCTCAGTGACACATCAAAACATTTTTGCAAAGTACTAAGATAACATGAGAGATAGACCACTTACCTAAAGGCTCATCAATCTAGACCAACTTTGGTGATGTTGCTCCTGGTTCATGTATCGAGATTTCAACCCCTTTTCCACTCACACAATCTGCCTTTGCATTGTCACACTGATTAGAACTCAAGTATGCGCTCGCCTCCGATTGTTCTTCTGTCTGAACTGGCCCTAATGTAGTTCCATGCACACCATCTCCATCAAATAGTCACCCTATTTGGAACTCAAGACTATGCCCACCTCCAATGGATCATGAATGAAATTCGAGCCCATCATTGATTTTGAGGGTGACTCATTCAGTTCTAATGCGCCTCCAATCAAATCTTTATATAATGAAGAATTATGTGTAGATATTGGTAATAGTGATTGAAACACTGTTGATCCACATTTACTAGCGATAAATGGTCTATCCTAGGTCACGTATCCGAATAGGAATTTGGGTTCAACATTGTCGCTGCTACCTGTTGCCCTTTCTTTTGAATGTGTCATCAATTATTTTTTGTCGAATTGCACTGTGAAATTAGATCTAGTTGGGCTTCATGACGAGGTTATGTGACCAAATTTGGAGCTCATCAAATTCTTTAATTTCAACTTTATTTGTAAAATTAACTGTGTGCCATCACCTTTTCAATAGCCTCATTTGCATATTTTACCTCCATGTTATATTTTCTATTTTCGTTCCATTATTTTGTAGGATATAGGCATCTCATAGCTCACTAGCAGTTTCTCATAAGATAACTGGAGGCACATTGCCTATGTCCTATAAAAGAACGGAAGGAAAATATAAAAATAGCACAAAAGGGTAAAAGCTGCAAAGGAGGCTATTGAAAAGGGGATGGCACACATAGTTAATTTCACCAATATATTTGAAATGAAGCATTTCACGTGCTCCAAATTTTATCACATAACCTC
Source organism: Eleusine indica (assembly GCA_030378355.1). Classification (NCBI taxonomy): domain Eukaryota; kingdom Viridiplantae; phylum Streptophyta; class Magnoliopsida; order Poales; family Poaceae; genus Eleusine; species Eleusine indica. The sequence goes on from CM059500.1 coordinate 38,683,325, forward strand.
ACCATGAAACCCAACTAGAACTGCTTTTATAGTTCATGTTGCCAGAAAATAAATTATGACACATTCAAAGAAAAGGGCAACGGGGTAGGAAGGGCAATGTTCAACCCAAATTTTGGTCCAGATCAACCGAAGGTTCCCCACAATACACCATTTATTGCTAATGAATGTCGATCACTGACAGTTCAATCATCATCATTACTGATCTCTATAGATAAGCCTTCATTAAACATGGATTTTATTGCAAATACATCTCAAAACAAGATGAATCACCTTCAACATCAATGAAGGATCTGAATTTCATTCAGGATCCGTCGAAGGTGGGCATAGTCTCGAGTTCCAAACAAGGTGACAATTCAACAACCGATTGTGTGCCTGGAGCCATATTAGGGCCCGTTCAGACCGAAGATCAATTGGAGGAGGGCACAGTCTTTAGTTCCAATCAGGGTAACAATGCAATGATAGATTGTGGAGTGGAAAGGTGATTGAAATTCCAACAAACAAGCCCGGAGCTACATCACCAAAGCAGGTCCAGATTGATGAGCCTTCAGGGAAGTGATCTGTCTCTCAGGTTATCTTAACACTTTGCAAAAACATTAAGCATGTTTTGATGTGTCAACCAGACAGTGTGGTGCTTTGCATTTATAAGATTTCAAAATGATCTGAACCTAAAGCAAAAGACGCATAAGTATGACCTAAATGAGTCAAACAATTCTTAAGCTTATCATTCAATTATTTAATTATTCTTTCTACATGTAGCACCTTTCTAAGACATTTTGTAACAAAGTGAAATCATTCTAAAGGTATCTTCAAGTTACACATGGAACTGTGAGGTCCGTCACACAATGTAGTCTTATAGATATGGAACCAAGAACCGATCAACGCCCGTTTTTTGGCAAAATAAAGAATAGTGGAAGATTTTTTTCTTGTCCACAACAATATATATATGTAGTCATCTTTCTAAGGTTTTTACATAAATAAGTGTGACAACAAAGTTTAACTTATTATCCACCTCTTAGATTCACTTGGTATCCTTAAAATGGCCTATAAGCAACCAGTGGTGTTTAGTAGTAAGTAGACTAATGAACTAGCAACTTGGACTTAATTAATTAGTTTGTCATTGTTGTGCTGATGTACATTCCTTGCTTATGGTCATGATTATACAACATAGATGTTGTGCATGCACTATTACCTAAATGTTTCACTTATTGTGTGTTCTTTTTTGCACATGATAGAGACTATCCCTGCTAGCCCAATCTATGCATTGCCCTATTGCCTAGATGTTCGACTTCTACTATGTGTTCGTTTTTGCACAAAATATGTTCTTCCAACTAGTCTGATCTATTACATAGATATATTTTCCATTGTGTAGAAGATATGTTCCTCTTCTTATGAAATTGTACGAATGAATTTGTAGTAGGCGATGAACAAGGTTCAGAGATAATTGTCATGACTTCAACCAATGTTTTTGTGATATGGGTTAACTAGAACCGGTTCAACTAATAGGCAATAATGGCACCCTCGAGTAGACTTCAATTGCACAATTTTAATTAGATCATCCTCCTACATCCATTATTGAAAGTTGACGTTCCACTTTTGCTTCCATAAATCAAACACTCAAAATAACCTACACCCTAAGAATTTGCAGTTGACACAAGGTTCAAAGATAACTATCATGAGTTCAACCAATGTTTTTATGACATGGATTTGGTTCAACTATTTGGCATTGGCTTTCTGATAGTTTTAGGGATGGTAATTTGGATCCCGGGTGTGAGGCCCTGCTAGGTTTGGCACCCGTAGGGTGCGGGTGCACTTTCTCACCGATGGTGCTCACCCGCACCCGCCACACATAGTCGTGGGGCGGGTGCGGGGTTTTCTCGCATCCACGGGTGCCCCACGGGCCCCAAAAAAGGCCCATCAAGAATTTTAACTTAATGCTCCTTTGTGGGAGTGAGAAATATGTGTGTAATAATTCCTGCATATGTAAGTGTTATCAAATTATGTTATCAAGTAATGAATAAGTTAGTATTTTTGAGCATGTGAAATGTGTTAAAATCATGCAGAATTAAACCAAAGGTGTATTGTTTTTACATGCATATGAAAAATCCACTGGGGCCTGCCACCCGCCCAAAACGTGCGAGCGCAAGTGTGGATTTCAACCCGCGGATGCAGGTGCGGGAGGGGATTTTCATCCACAACATCTCTCATTGCGGGTGGGATTTGACTCCACCCGCCCCAAACCTGCCCCATTGTCATCCCTAGGTAGTATGGTTGTATACACCTTGAGTAGACTTCCATTGCACAATACTTGTTTTTTTTAAATAGGGAATATTTATTTAATATTCCAGCTTCTGTATCGATTGATACATGTAGCTGTTTATTATTACAGATGATAAGAAACAGACGATGGTGGTGCCGAACTTTGGAACCAAACCCAACGGTGCCACACAACTAATTAAGAGAAAGTCTATTGTTGAAACACCAACCATTTGAGGCAAAAATCTCCATCAGAGTGGTCTCAAGCGCACGACAACCCGCAAAAATGCGCGGTCTCTCCTCCTCTTTTTGCAACAACGCCCAGAAACGGATCCAGTATGTCCCTTTGAAGAGCACCTGCAATGGAGAATAAACTCGTACATTGTTAAAAATTACATCATTTCTACTTAACCAGATTGCCCAAAAAATAGCAATACACCCTCCCCAAATTTGATAGCAAGTTTCTTTTTCTACTCCATTCAACCAGATTGCACAATATTTGTTAGACTACTCTTGCCAATAGGCTAGGTATGACACGCCATGTCATGTTTGAGTACATAAACTATTTATCAAGTGTGGAAAAGTATGACTGCGTTAGGTGTTATAGACTACTTGCTGGATCTCTACCTTAGAAGCCATCTCTTCAGGGAATCATAGGGGTACCTCAGATTTGTTACAATGCTTGGGAGGTACCTCCGGTTCCTCCTGCCTCAATTAATCTGAACGGTTCATAATAAAAAGTTAGTCATGAAACCAATTATAGTGGTAATTATTAGGGGTAGTAGAGTAATCTCTGCTCTCTTCTTGCCCATGATCGGAAAATCCAATCCTTTCTCTCCGCTCTCTTCTAATGGCAGACTTGATCCTGCCCAGCGCAGCTCACGCCATTCGCTGCCGTGCCATGTCTGTCCGTCCCTGCTACTTCCTTTGTTCGCCGTCGAGCCCGCCGGACCTTGCCCATCTCTCACTTCTCACGAATGGCTTACCGTAGAGCCGTGCTCGGGTACTGTCCGGGGCGGACATTTGCCTATTGGAGAGCAAGACGAAGCTCAAGGGCGGCAGGAAGCATCCGGTAGAAGCCCCGCCTCCTCCGGCAAAACAAGTTCCAGAGGAAACATGCAGGTTGCATTGCTCCCGTCATTGGGTCTAGCTGGGACAGGTAGGGACAGTCCTAGATGGAAGGAAACGATTTGTCGACGAATATGTCATATACTGTCTATGGGTGTGTAGTATATTGTAGATTACTGATTCTAAAGTTACTATTCTGCCCTTTTTCTAAATAAAAAAAAGAAAACTACTAGTAGCTGGCCCACCGTTCTTGGTACCGGCCCACGACTTAAAATGCTTTTTAATTAGTACCTTTCTATTTTTAACCATTAGATCTAAGCTAATAAATAATTAATTATTAACCCCAAGCACCGTAATAAATCTTTTATTTGATTTTTTACTTTTACTTTATTAGTTATCCAATCCAAATATCATAATTCCAACTGGAGACCCTGCTGGGTTAGTAGTACTCTCAGCCTCTCAGGGAAGATTAAGCAAGGAAGTAATGGAAAAGCGCGAATCTAACACCGGGGCCACCGGGGCATCCCCCGTTCCAGTGGCAGGCGCGTCTCTCCTGCTGCACGCCGTCATCCTCCGCGGCGAGGACACCGTCAACCGCCGTTGTCCACGCGAAGGTGTACCCCGATGTGGTCCACTTGTTCGAGGAGCTTGACGACCGCAAGCGGTTGCTGGCTGATGTTGCTGACTTCGTGAATCCGCGCAGTTCTTCTTCAGCTGCGCCAAAAGGTGACTATAAGATCCTCATTGTGCTGGTGATATCGAAAGGATGACGTAGAAGCTTTATTTGTTGGATGCTTGCAATCAACTGCTAGATAGAATGGTTTTCCTTTTCTTTTTTTTTCGCCGTTTGCTCCTTAATTCCTAGCCTACGTGCAGTCTGGAACGGAGCATCTTTAATTTCTGTAGCGACTATGCCTATATGTACTTTTCTTATGCCGAAACTGAAATATTAATATATTTCTTTTTCTAATAAAAATTACAAACACCTCGCCAAAATGCGAAACATACACCTTAGTTTCAAGCACGGTGGTTACTCCGGCTCCAGAGAAAGCAAGTTGCCAAATATATTCCCGGACTGAAGCATTTCCAACGTCGGAAAATAGGTACTGCCTGATCTATTTGTGAGTTCAAAGGTAGTAGAGTATTTTTCACATAATGACCATTCTTCAGGGAATCAAATAATAATAGGGAGAAGTCTACTTCACTTTCTCAAACAATTCACGTTGTCCAATTTAGTCCCCCCTTAATTTACTCCCCCAAACAATTCAAATTGGTGCAATCTACTCCCTGATATAATTTTTCTTTTTTGTTTCTTTTTATATGATTTGAATTTAGTACTGAAATTTTGCGCAATGATGCATGCCATAAACCCCTACGCAAAAAATATAATGAATACTTTTAAGATATTTTTTACAGTTTAAAAGCATATAATATTATCTTAATTATATAGTTTTAAAATCATATAGAAATTATTAATAAAAAAATATAAACTATATTCTTTTGTACAGTGATAGATATCATCTATGATTATACAAAATTTTATCTTCAAATTCAAATGGTACAAAGAGAAAGAAGAAAAGAAATTTGCATAAGGGGTAGATTCCACTAACTCAAATAATTTAGGGGACTAAATTGAGCTAAGATTTTGTTTAGGGACTAATATGAACAAAATGGATTGTTCAGTGGAGTAAAATGGACTTTTCCCTAATATTTACAGTGGCTAGCTAGTAGTTCAAATTATTTAATAATGAGTAAAATATACAAGCGGTCCCTAAACTTGTCTCAAAATGTCATCTGGGTCTCTAAACTCTCAATATGCATATTCCGGATCCTTGAACTTGCTAAATTATGACATCTAGGTCCAAAGTTCTATAAATACTTTGTATGCTGATATGTCATCTTTATTCATGGCTTCTCATCTTGGTTTCTATGATTATAAATATTGTAGTAAAAAATAAAACTCTTTTGGAATGAACTGTGATAGAAGAGTTAATTTAGGGAGAGAAAGTTTATGAAAAATTATGCTAGTTTATCGCCCATGTCATCAACCGCATGTATATTTTTAGTACTTTAGACCTACTAGTTTTCTGCATGTGCGACACGCACGTGCTATTATTTATCTCAGCATGGTTAACAATTAACAATGTGTACATTTTGGTTTCTGACTCACTCAACTAGACATATTAGTTTTTCTAAGCAATAAGTTTCTCTCAATTACAACAAAACATCTTTCAGGTTCACTACATGTAACGGTACCGGTCTCATACCGGCCTGTAATAATCCACCCTTATATATAGGTGGCACATGCTACAGAAGTATAGATGCTCACATCAGAATCCCCACCGCACACCTCACAATTGCTTGGTAAGTAGGCAGCTGGCCTGTTGCAGTAACGATCTCCAAATCGATCCTCTCTTTTCTAGTGCACATCATCTCATCCTTCCACCATCTCCAGGTCCTCTACCTTGCATTGCATCTTACTTGCCATCTCAACATCATCTTGGCCATCCCCCTCACTTTGCATCAATGTCCACCTTTGTCCCTGAAAACACATGTTATTCTAGATACATTAGATCACCATACATGTTATTAGATTGCAGTTTGGCACCCTTGCAACAAGGTCACTCTAGCTCTCTAACAGCAAGGTCCAGGCTTTTTTTTCTTCTTTTTTTTGCTAGAAAAAATTAAAAGAGATATTATGTACTACGAGAAACATGGCCTCTAAAGAAAGCCTACACGTAGAACATTTAAGGGACAATTGCATAGTTACCCCTACTTTGAACTCTAACTATGAATTTACCCCTGTTTTTTCAACTTTGTATCTTATTTAACACCGTTAAATTCTTCTAATAGATCAGGGGCAAACGTCTCTCTCAATTTCAAAAAGTAGGGGTAACCATGTAAAGTTGAAAAAATAGGGGTAAATTCATAATTAGAGTTCAAAGCAGGAGCAACCATGCAATTGCCCCAACATTTAATGTATACTTTCTTGTAAACTCCTTTGCATTATTTCAGATAGCTCACCATCAAACACAAATGTAACATAAAAGTTTAGCAGTGAAAACATAACTATGTTAGACTTGAACATGTTTCATTACTACTAACTTAGATTAACAGACATCGCTCATATGAGGAAAAAAACTGGAGAGATTAACATAAGCCGCTCATGAGGAATAAAACACACTAATACCTTCAGTTCCATGCATTTGTAACCATACTGAATCCCTCACAGCCGGTATAAGTGCTTCTGTTCTGTTGGAACAATCCTTCATGTTCTTTTATCTTTCTACTCTGTTACCCTGTACTCCAAGCAACAATCGCATATGCCCGCCCAAATTATCAGTTTACTGTGGCTAGAATCACTGGAAACCAACCAAGGACAATGCAGATCAGAGAATGTGTAATAGCAAGAAGCATATCTGTGTAGAGGTCATGATTATGTAGAACTGATAAATAAAATGCATCCACATATATTATAGATTCAGGCATCATCCTAGAAATTGTCCATGGTGTCTATCATGTACTAACTGAATTTTGCTAGATCATATGCAAGCAGCTCCTTAGCTTGCTCTTGATGTAGAATCAGCAAATAAATCGTGCGCTAACTGTACTTTGCTATATACCTTGTATGAGTTTAAGATTTGTACGTGTGTGCTCTTTCATGAACAAAGACAGCAGGAGGCAAATCAACACGATCAAATTGCCGCTAAGCAACTCAAAACATCATGTAAAAGGATGGTTTGGAGAAAACCATGAACATACTTCTTCCTTTTATTCAACTTGTACAGATAAGAGGACATAAAAGTGAATAAGGAGAAGAAGAAAAGAGGTGAGAAAAAAGAGATATGAAACCAACCCCCCAAAAAAGGGAAACTGTATGTCCTCTAAGCTGAAAAAATAATAGCTAATAAAAAATCTTAATAAAGGATATTGATAGCATTCGAATTAAAAAAACAAATTTTGGAGCTGCAAACCTATCGTAAATATATATTTCAACCCACATCAGACTTATGAGTGTGCAATTAAATAGGTTTCTAACTAAATTAACCGCCTCCAAGACACAACTTGTGAAAAAGAAAACACCAAGCCCCTAGTTATAATTAACTTCACATTTTGTGTACCTAAAAGGGTAACCAAGAATCTTGGCAAATCTAAATCGATCTAAACATCAACATGATCACCATTTTAAAATTCCTTAATAAGCTGCTTAATGGATTTATCTCTAACGTTCCATAGGAATACTTAAATCTCAAAAAAAAAAAAAACTACACCTTAATTTGCAAAGCAAGCATATGATAATATATATGCATGCACAATTAATTGATTGATTGCAGCAGGAATCAAATTTAGTTATCCAGAATGAAAATCCGATATTAGCAAGCAAACTAATGCAGAAGTGTAGCTTATGAAGGGTAATAAGTCCATTATTTTCATAGATTGCACTTTAATTTTTATTGATTTGAAGAGAATAGTTCTTAGTAGGTTGTGTGGCCTACTAAGGAAACTGTATTTTGCGATAGAGTTTCTGAAGTGTGGAACATGGAAACTATAAAACAAAGGAGCATAGACAAACCCACCTGAGGAAAGCAAAGCTCCTTGCTGCGGATACACACTAATCGTCCTGAACTGCAGTTAATGAATGCACCATTACTTCCAACGATGTATGGGTAATCTAGCAAACATAAAACCAGTAGCAGTCAAAACAAACAACATGTGTCATACGTCACTTACCTGACGTATGAACAAACTTGTGCATAACTACAAATCACACCACAAAATGAAATGATAAAAGATACATGTTTCCTGTACAAAAGTGCAGGAGAGCAATTCTGCATCAGCTTTTTCATAAGATAAAAAAAGATCGTATGTCCTTCTTTGAAGCGCAGTAATTTGCCATGTGATGATGTCTTTTACAATGATAATTAAGACATGGAGTAACCATTTATACTAAATTGTTGGGCTTCAAATGCTTAGAACTCAGCAGGGAGCATCTATACCGATCAGGCTAGGCTATCCTCCACAGCCCGAAAACTAATCTGCTACATGATGCATTTGTAAGTATTTGCTCCCTCAATCTCTAAGGAAAACAAAATATAAAAAGTAAAATTACAGATGCTGCAGGCAAATAAAATGAGGATATGAATCATCACTAAAATACCTGAAAACTAATTTTAGGTGCCACCATTCAAAATTAAGAACATCATATCCTGAACAATGTCCTAGGTAGCTTCCTAAAATGAAACATGCCCTTTTTATTACTTCAGTGAATCACAAGAACTACTAAATAATCTTACAGAGGGGTCGATGAGAAGGCCGAGGTCGAAGGCAGCTGAGATGTGGTAGATGTGGAGGCTAATGGAGTCGACGGTGTCGTTGGACGTCGTGAGCCGGCTCGCTAGGAAGACACTTGGATGCGGCAGCGCTGTGGTGGCTGGTGGGCTAGGGTTAGAGAGGGATTCACTTGGGTGTGCAAGAGTGGAGGAAATTGCAACATAATACCGGAAACCCAAAATCGCTAATTCTAAGAACGGCTCCGATCAGTAACCACACGCGTTGCTGAAGCTTCAGAACAGAATTACTTACCAGGCAATAATGGAGCAGGTAATATATGGCCTCATTCCTTTGCCCCTGAACCAGAATTTCTTTGCCACAGGCAACTTGTCTGTGTGACATAGAATCAAACATTAGGGAATCAATTTAAAACAAAGGAGCGATGGTGAAATCGATCTAAAAAACAAGGAGATCATCGCTGGGATCGCTGGATACCTGGGCGGTGCTCAGAGCCATCGGAGATTCGCTGATCTTGTCCAGGTTCTTGTCAACCGTCGCCACCGCGCCCGGTTGACGCCGTGGATGCCACACCGCCGTTCCGGCATCACAGATGCAGGAGGAGGGAGATGAATGGCCGCCCCGACCTGGAGCCACTCGATGAGACGCCGAGGATGAACCGGGGGAGTACACGCCTGAGAGGAGCCAGGAGGTGGCACAGTCACGTGCAAGGAGAAAAAAAAAGGAAGGGAACGACGGGCGGGTACCTCGCACGTGGCCATCGTCGTGGACGTAGAGGCGCCGCTCATCGCTCGTGGCCGCCACCGACTCCCTCGCACGTGGCCGCCATCATCGACATAGAGGAGCGGCTCGTCGCTCACCCCTTATCCCTAGGCCTGCGTGGCTTGCGGGCGGAAAGGAACTGGGGAGAGCAGCGGTGGCGCGATCGACGGGAGAAGAGGCGGAAGGAGGCGCGCGATTCACACTTAACAAAAAGGAAACAAATAAAACCTGTCTGCGGACGGGTAGAGAAAATCATCGGTGTGAAAAGTTGAAAAAAATCAGACGAAACTCTGTATTACAGGCCGTAAGATGTTACGCTTGAATCACTAGGGCCCATAAATCATAGGGCGGTTACAGTTTGTGTTTGACTGTTCTAATTACTTGGCCCATAAATCAGTTTTAATCAAGGACATACAGGTTGGGAATGGGTATGAAAAAAGGTAAAGTGTTTTAGACATAATGTTTAGTCTTTATAGTAGAGAAATGACACACTTAAATAAGTTTAGTTACCCAAATATGTATTTTAAAAGTTTAGAGACTTAGGTGACATCACGAGACAAATTTAAGGACCGATGATGCACTTTACTCTTATTTAAAGCTACTTCGAAGGTCACCTTCATAATAAGAGAAAGTTTGTGTGGTCCGGTCACCTCACTTCCGAAAATAAAGTTGAAGATTCCTAGGGCAACATGCATGGCCACTTCTCTAATTCCTTCGGTGGGAACAGCATACACAACAGGGTGCGCACTGACAACTACCTTGGCTTCGAAGAGGACTATGCATCAAATATATATGCATTAATAACCATGGTCATGGCTGTCAATGCAAAATGATACTCATTAATACATGGACTTTCGAGTTTTGACTTAATATTAAGCATATGATGGCATTTCCTCATCTCCAGGTAGAGTTACACTCTGCTTTTAAATTGTTATCAACTTTTTATATTAAATTTAACCAATTGTCTTATTTAAAATATTAGTTCAAATATATATAATTATAAATTATATTTCAATTTCTGTTAGTAATAAATGAAATCATAATAAAATATATGATCTTTTTTAAAAGAAAATTGAATAAGATGAATGGTCAATCGTAACTTAAAATGTCAATAATAATAGCAATTTAAAAATAGAGGGAGTAGAAAATTATAAATTTTTAAGTGGGAGTAGAGAACTATAACTTTTTAAGAGATCAGAATTATTATTCGACTCTGTAACATAAGTCAACATTTATCGATCCCGTGTCCCACATGTGACATGTCAACCATTATTGGCTCTGTTCTCACTTCCACTATAACTCACATGTTAGACCGGCGTGTGGGTTTCTATTACAGAGGGCACAAATATCTGAAGCTGGTTCAAAAAAGTATGGTATTTCAAAACAAAATAAATAATTTCTATCCTTGTGGTTTTATGAAATCTAAATATTACTAAGAATTTGTAGGCAGCTTTTCTTCATTTTTTCTCTTTCTATCATACTCTACAAAAGTAAATGTTTTGTGTGGATTTCCTCAAAGTGCTTATATGAATTGTACGTTCACAATGGACAGATGTCACGGATGGCCCCAGGAGAGAACAAAGTTGCTTGGCATTCCTTTTTTTAATGTCGTCATTGTTATTATGTCTGGTCGTCGTCCCTTTGCGTATAAACTTTTATATGTGGTTCGAGCGGTTAAGATGTCTTGTCGATCAATCTATTAAAGGTGGTCTCCGGTTCCACCTCGTACAGCAGAGAACATGAGCCACTGTCTTCGTCTTTTGGCTTTTGCACTGCCGTGAGTGCTAGGCAGAATGTAGATGCGTTGTGGATAAGTGGCTATTTGGATCCTCTCCTGGGGACCTATCTGGTGCACATACCTCATACTTTTTATCCTGCTTGAACCTATTGTAAACTAAAGAGATGGGTCCAAGACAACATAACAGTATGAATCAGATGTTTTGCCTTTGATGATAAATTACATTATTATATAGGCGAACAGATATCTGTTCCTCAAGCAAAAAATTCTTTTTGGATAAAGGAGTGCATACTAAATTTTGACGAGTGTATATCGGTATGCCTCTAGTTGATAACACATCTTGTTTTCTCCACAGAAGTACAAAACTATTACTAACAACCCTATTATCTTCTGCTCTCAGAAATATTTTTTTTTTCATCAGCAGAGGATCTTCTCCTTATTCTGCAATGGCAGGTGAGAAATTTGTATAGTAGTCTATCAACCCGATTTTATTGATACATTAAAGTTTAAAGATCTGTAAAGTACGAAACATAGATTAGATTTTTCTTGGCACCGGAATTCAGACTGATCCCAATAGTCATAGGCGTGGAAGTAGAGTCGGCCGAGTCAAGGAAGTGCAACGGCCGAAGGGAATAAAGTGGGCCCGCTGGGGCTATTTTATCTTTTCTATTTTTTAGTTAGATTTTGTTTAGAAATAAATTTAGTCGGTTACTTGTTTGGAAATCGAAGAGTTCTGACCGAGTCGGAACAGAATCCCCTTGCATGGGCTACAAATATGTAATCAGATACGAAAAAGAGTAACACTTTCGTTCAATACAATTCGGCACATCGCCACCTTTTCCTACTCGACGAAATCCTCGTCTCGCGGCAACTGCATCGGCTCCGATCTCGACGAGAGACTTGGATTAGTCACACCCGATAATTTCATCGACTTCAACTAGTACTTTCTCATTGATTTGATATTCTAGTTGTTATCCCTGAAATTGCTAGTTATCCAGTAATTAGATCTTTATCTAGTTTGTTCTATCAACTTCGTATCGTAGTACTGTCTCAGTTAGGTCCAATCTTCTGTGATTTTAGTAGATCTTATGAACTAGGTTTAGACCTATTATTCGAGTCACTTTATTGATTTTATCTATAATTAGATTGAATCTTGCTTTTATTTACCGTGTTTGAACACTGTCTCGATTAAATTCGATCTGTTTGTATCAGTAAGGCTGCATCGACTTTGACCTCTTGCTGGGTCAATAGAGTTAGATCCAATCTGTTTATAGGTAGAGTCGATAGGGTTTTCTCAGGATGTTTAGCCGATAGGTTATTACGGTTCAATCGACTTCTTTGCTCTTTATTGATTATTCGTATGTTTTTGGAAGTCGATTGCTCCTTTTATTAGAATAGATTAGTTTGTGATTTTAAGGCATATTTACAATACCAGCTACCTGATCTATCGACTTAGCACTATCGACCGAGCGAGTCTTTGCATGATTATTATAGATCTATCAACTTTTCTCTATCGACTCAGTGTTATCAAACGAGCGAGTCTTTGCACGTTTACTTTAGATTTATCGACTCTGCTCAATTTGACTTAGTTCTTATCGGCATTAATGATTCATAGTATTTGTACATAATTTTGCCGATAAGCTGATATAATCAGCTGATTAGTTTATTTTTATTATATTATCTGTTTAATAGCATCGTCTGGTCATCACATACAGTGACTATTGGCTTGTCCTGGGCCGGTGACCCAAGGAATTTTTGCTATTTGCTTTTTTTATCGATTTGTAGGGAAAATCGACTAACACGTCCCAATTTCCGTATTGAGCCTGTACTGGAGTTAAGTAGATCTCCCAGGTCGCGCGTGTAGATTTTCGCGTCAATAATTTTTTAGTGTGTAAGTAAAATACAAATTATTATTAATAGTTGCTTCACAGACAATAATTTGAGTATAATTTCTTTTTGTAAAATATATAAATGGAACCAACTAATAAATATTTTCTAAAACAAGATGATAGAAGTTAAGAATTGGTATATGTTAGGTCAGTCATTTGATTTTCGGAGAATGGGAAGATTACATTACACCTGACCTTGGTCTTCTAAGGAGCTGCAGTCTCACTGACTTCGACTTTCTAGAATAATGTTACGGTCAAACACAATCATCATGAGTCGGTCCGTATGAGAAGTGTACATGCGCATGCTAATACACATATATAAGTGACTGAAGCAAAAAATAAAATAAAAATGCACAACCTTTATTGTCAACCGACACAGCTCTTCAAGTAAGGTCGACTCCAGAAGCTCTGTCATTGAGCTTAAATAATTATCAATTGAAGGCTAACAACATCTTTTGATTGAAGGAAAACCACATCAAGCTGCAATCCCTTCTGCTGATAGCTGCGAGAGACATTAAAGTAGCTAGATTCCACGGATCACAAAACAACCAACAATGAACCCAAACCGCACGAAGAAGATTCTCCAAAATGGCGCTTCGATGGAGGTCACGACATGTAAGATATGCCATCGCGTCCATTTGTACCCGTCACAAGTTTGTGGTGCGCGTGGTCCCTGCACTTTCAAAAAGGTAAAGTTTCCTAGGCAACATCAGCACTTGTCAACTGATTCCTTCGGTGGGAGCAGCAGACACCGCTTGGGTGCGTATTGACAGCAACCTTGCCTTCTAACTACATTGGCAGCTCCGTTTCTTTATGCCTAGAGTGTATATATAGGTATGTTCTTTGATTCTTCCTTGACTACATACATATAAACAAGACACTATACAGAATATACCTGGACTTACGACTTAAGTGTAGGTATGGAGCCTTGGAGAAACAAGATTATTGTCCCCTCTGTAACTGAAATCTACTACTTTTGATCTCGGTCCCATACGCTAGCTATTGTTAGCCTTGCGGTTTTGGGTCTGTATTACAGAGGGACGGATCTATAGACACCGATGGTTATTATCTGAAGCTGGTTTAAAAAATTATAGCTTGCTGAAATAAAATGTATTGTATTGCGGTTTTATGAAATTATTAACTCCAAATATATGAAAAAAGTGGCCGCGCGCACTTATTTGTCTGCTTCTATTTATAGAGCTTAGCGTCTGTTCACAGTCCAGACATGGGAGTCCGGATCGATATAGCTAGCATCGAATTTCCAGGAGCATAAAGCTCCTGCACGCTGGACTAATTAGTAATGACTCGACCCCGCATGCACGACATGGATTCAAGCATAGCTCCCTTGCATGTCTTACGCTTATTCATGCTTCTCCTTGGTACCTCCGTGGTCGGCTCTACTGCCGCACCACCACCGTCCGGGCTCCGCTTGGAGCTCACCCACGTGGACTCCAAAGGCAACTTCACCAAGTCCCAACTCTATCGGCGCGCGGCGCACAGGAGCCGCCTCAGAGCGGCCACGCTGTCCGGCGCCAGGCACGGCACCGGGTACAACTCCGCTACCTCGCCCACCTGGGACACCCGCTCCAAAGTCCACTGGAGCGACCAAGAGTACGTGTTCGAGCTCGCGATCGGCACGCCGCCAGTGCCCTTCGTGGCCCTCGCCGACACCGGCAGCGACCTCATCTGGACGCAGTCGCGGCCGTGCACGCGCTGCGCCGACCAGTCGACGCCCATTTACAACCCCTTCACCTCGCGCAGCTTCTCCCTGGAGCCGTGCGGCAGCACCATGTGCCAGGGCACCCCGCGCTTCCCGAAGCGGTGGAAGTGCAGCAACGCTACACGTCCACAGCTCTGCCGGTACCTGTACGTCTACGGCGACGGCGCCTACTCGAGGGGCGTGATGGGAAGGGACACGCTGACATTCCCCGGGAGCAGGCCCGGCACGTTCGTGTCCGTCGGAGGTGTCGCCTTCGGCTGCGGCAACGAGAACATGGGAGCCATGTTCAACAGCACGGGCACGGTCGGCCTCGGCCGGGGTCCCCTCTCCCTCGTGGCGCAGCTCGGGTTCGGCAAGTTCTCCTACTGCCTCACCAACTACTTCCACACCAAGCTGACCAGCCCGCTCCTGTTCGGCTCCCTCGCCGACCTGACCGCCGGCGGCCGGGGCGGCGCCGCGGTGCAGACCACGCCGCTCGTGCAAAACCCGGAGCACGCCACGTTTTACTACGTCTCCCTGGAGGGCATATCCATCGGGGACACTCGCCTGTCGATCCCGGACCACGTCTTCGACATCCGGAGCGACGGCAGCGGGGGCGTGATCTTCGACTCCGGCAGCTCGTTCACCGACCTCCACGAGACGGCGTTCACGGCGGTCGCCTCGTACGTCGACCAGATGCTCGAGCAGCCGCCGTCCAACTACTCGGAGCTGACGGGACCCTGTTACACGCTTCAACCTGGCGTCGAGCTTCCGGAAATGCCGGACATGGTGCTCCATTTCGCAGACGGCGCGGACATGCGGCTGCACAGGGACAACTACATGATGCACCTCAAGGAGAAGTCGGAGATGTGCTTAACCATCAATGGGAACCGCGGGATGTCGATCATCGGCAATTTCCAGCAGCAGAACATGCACGTACTCTACGACATCACAGAGGGGTACTTGTCATTTGTGCCGGCCGACTGCACCAAGCTCTGATAAGACAAGCTACATATATATATATATATATATATATGCATGCAGGTGCAGGAAAGAATTAAACGAATGCATTGCCTGCTGCACACAATAATGCGTATATCATACATATATGGCAAGGGCTTCTGTACCGCTTATGATGATGATATAACTAACGCGCTGCAAATCCAATATACAGCCACCCGTCATACGATTTAAATTTTGTTGCTACATGATATATATGACCAGGGTATTCTCTGTTTATTGTGAGTTGGGCGGGTGGCTGGGTTAGGGTCACAGTGACGAACACTATTCGTCATGATCCTATTAGGACAGAAAATTTGACTACTTATTTTGTCACAGTGACGAACACTCATTACCGGAATCCCCTCGGTTGCAAAGACCGTGCACTCGGCAAACTCCACTCGGCAAAAAATTACTCGGCAATGAGTACTTTGCCGAGTGATTTTAATGGGGCACTCGACAAACAATTTTGCCGAGTGTCAGTGGCCCCCCTTGGCCAAAAAAAGAAAAAGAAAAAAAGTAAACAGACGGCGAGCTGGCGGCAATGGAGGGTTTGCTAAGTGTCTGGAGAGGGCACTCGGCAAAGATTTTGAGAGTTTGTCAAGTGTCTGATGCGGACACTCGGCAACGTTTTCAAGTTTGCCAAGTGTCTTGATCTTTACACTCGGCAGACCTTCAACCTTTTACCGAGTGTCTTGATCTTTGCCGAGTGTCTTGACGGAGACACTCGGCAAAGTGGTCACCTAGATATAGAATTTATTTTATTTATTTGTTAAACTGATAAAAATCATAATTATTATCCCAAGCATTTCATATACATCACAATAAGCATTTCAGACAATTCATATAGATGATCACAATAAAAAATAAACATAGTAGGTAGTTTAACAACACATAATCCACAATCTCAGAAGTTTTTTTTCAAACTGAAAGTCACTTCAAATACACAAGTCCAAACCACAAGTAATAGATCTGAAAGATTGCTTGTTCTTTATGTTAGTGTTTGAGATTACACATTATCATGTGAATGAATGGTAAGTATACCGTGAAAAGCACAGTTCTTTGAAAATATTAAAACATTCATTCAAATTAATAAAATCAATTACATCTGTGCCAATTAAATTTTCTTTTCTAATATTATCTCAGTAAAATTATTACTACCTACAATTACTGATAGTAATAGAATCATGTGGAAAACTAATCTACACCATTAGATTTTATTTACTACCAAATTACTACCAGTAATTACTGGTAGTAAAACTGCTCTAACCTTATACCTGATGGTGAGACCATCTGCACAGATCAGATGGATGATTCCTTTCTAAGGTGTCATGATTGTTTTGTCTAGTGGCTGTCTCTTATATTGTAAAGAAATATCTCATTTTAGCGTATGCACTGGCTGGTGTGTTAATTCCGTTGGATAGGACGATGTGGCTCATCGAATATGTAGTGGCGTGATGCCTATAAATGTGTAGTGGGCCGTCCTTTTGTGATGAAACAATGGCTAGCTCTCTCGCGTGTGGCGCACTATTGTTATGTGACTCCGATGGTTAAGAAGGTTTATCAATCCATCAGCAACCAAATTCGAACCACACACAAAATAGCGAGCGGTGCAGAGGTGAAGCTTTGTTTTTTTTTCTTAAGTATTATCTCTCTAAATCATGCATCATTCTGCTTGGACCTAAAACTTTGGCAAACATGACTTTCTTTAGCACATAGAGTCTGCATTTTCTCTAAATAGGTCCACATCATTAACGATGCATGATATATACTCCCTCTCCTATTCTCGTTTCCACACACAAATGAAAGAAGAATCTGATATACGTTGTCCTCATAGCCGGTGTTTACTTGGTACCAACGGTTCAAAATGTGCTACCGCTTGTGGTGCAAGTTCAAATGTGTCGCAAGAGACATATAAATAACAATGCAGATCAGGTTGTTCCTTTAATTTGTGCGTACACTAGTGGTTAAGCTATCTTGTCCATAGATCAGGTTATTATCATGCTTTCAGACTCCACCTCGTATAGCGGCGGACATGAGTCACCGTCTGTGTCTTCCTCCTTTTGCACTAACGTGTCACAGCCGTGTGGTTGGTCTAGATAGTAGCCTGCGCATAATCCTAGCTATGGACTAGTAGCCATTTGGAGGATCCACTCGATCATGAAGACCCGGCCCCATTCTGTTATTATCGCTTTTGAAACTGCTTGAACCAGTTATAAACCATGAACACCGTTAACGTTGTAAGAGACAATAATAAAATGAGCCAGGTGATTAATTATTTAAAAAGAACTTTATGGTTCATAATTGTGGAATACTTAAATTACCGGTATCCATAGCTCATATCCATAGCTCAGCCGAGTATCAATCAACACAAGGGTGGTTCACAAGGAGCCGACCGAGCTATAGTAACCTGCAAGGAGTATTAGAGATAAAGCTGTAATTATAGACCTTGTAGCATTCGACTAGGACTCTTTATGTAATCCCTGTCCCCGGATATATAAAGCGACCCTCCCTGCCTCTAAAAGACGGTCGATAAGCAAAATATAATACACCATATACAATAATGCGTATGAGCCTATCATAGATGCCAAGAGCTTCTGTACCCTTATGATGATGCTATAAATAACATGCCGCAAATCCGACAAGGTATTCTCTATTTATTCTGAGTGATGGTGTGAGTATGGAACATGCAAATATACACACAGGAATATATAATTTTTATTTGCATAATGAAAGGGAATTTCTATTTATCTTAATAAAATATTAACGATACCCTTTTTATGTGGGGGAAGTTTTGAGCGCAAATGCCTAATTAGATGCAAAGGTGCAAACAACCATCTAGGCCCTTTGGATCGTAATCCAGCGATCCAAATTCAGGCACATCTGTTCGTTTACAACAATTTTATCGATAACCCCCACACAAATGTCTTACGTATAAAATGTTGAGTTATCGACGATCGCAGACACGTAGATCGAAGTAGAAAACAAAAATTAAAAGTAACAAGAATAGAGTAGACGAAGTTCTTTATTGAATAATTCTAGCAAAATTACAAGGGGTGTCTCCTCAACTATTTATAAGGGGGAAACTCTACTTCGTGTTGGGTCAAAATTAGATAAGGAGCCCAAATGGGCCAGGAGTCCTTCTTCTAGAAGATGGGTCTGACCCATAAGTGTTTTACAATACTCCTCCTTGGACTCTTTATCACGATAAATATGCCTCATAAAAACTCCTTAAAAATCCAGTGGGAAAAATAGAGAAAAGAGCACATATTACCGTCACTTGTATTGTACGCATTGACTCATCAAAAACCTTAATAAGAAAACTTCATATGAAAAACTCATAAGAAAAAAAGAGTACAATGCTTTAATCTTTATGATTAATGCTTATCGATCTTCATGAACAATATGAATTATCTTCGAGATAATTCTTTAATTCGGGAATGTGATGTACTTAGGGAAGTTCTCTCCCTGTTCCAAGCACTTCTCTAAGTCTTCTCATGCCAATACCATGCCGACACTTTTCAAGAGTGCAAGCTGGTAGTGCCTTTGTGAACATATCTACAAGATTATCACAAGATCGGACATGAGTAACCAAAATCTCTCCCTTATCTTGCAATTCATATGTATGAAAGAATTTGGGTAATATATGCTTTGTCGTGTTCGACTTTATGTATCCCAATTGTATTTGTGCAATGCAAGCGTTATTATCTTCATAGATAACAGTAGGGGATGGAGTATACAATACTCCACAACTATCCATTATATGTCTTGACATCCTTCTAAGCCAAGTGCATTCCTTGGTGGCTTCAAATAATACGATGATCTCTGAGTAATTTGTTAATATAGCAACAATCGTCTGCTTCATTGACTTCCATGAAATTATCGTTCCACCAAATAAGAAAACATATCCAGTCTGTGAGATTGACTTGTGTGGATCGGATAAGTAGCCAGCATCAGTATACCCAACCAAGGTTACATCTGCATTCTTCTTGAAAAATAATCCGAAATCTTCAGTTCCTCTCAGATATCTTAGTACTTATTTAATTCCTTTCCAATGTCGCATAGTCGATGCCAAGCTTTATCTAGCAAGTAGATTAACAGCAAAAGCTATATCAGGCCTCGTACTATTTGCAAGGTACATCAATACTCCAATAACACTGAGATAGGGATATTGAGGTCCCAATAATTCCTCATCTTTCTCCTTTGGTTTAAATAGATCTTCTTCTGCATTGAGTAATCTCACAACCATAGGGGATCTGAGTGGGTATGCATCTTTCATATTAAATCTCTCTAATACCTTCTTGGTATAGTTTGATTGATGCAATAATATCACTTCGTGGGTATGCTCAAGCTGCAAGCCTAAACAATATGCAGTCTTACCTAAATCTTTCATTTCAAATTCAGACTTTAAGTAAGAACATGCATATTCGACGTCCTGTGTAGTGCCAATGATATTCAAATTATCAACATAAATAGAGATTATGCAATAACCTTTCTCTCATTTCTTAATAAATATACAAGGACAATCATCATTCTTCAAGAATCCTTTCTCTAGTAAAAAATTACTGAGTTTGTTATACCACATTCTTCCAGATTGCTTTAAACCATAAAGTGACTTCAAAAGTTTGACACTATACAATTTGCGTTCTTCTTCATTCGGGACTTTGATTCCTTCTGGAACTTTCATATAGATTTCTGTATCTAATATTCCATGCAAATATGCAGTGATGACATCCATAAGTCGTATTTGCAAATTCATATTCACTGCTAATGATATTAAATACCGGAAAGTAATTTCATCCATTACAGGAAAGTAGGTTTCTTCGTAGTCAATTCCTAGTCTCTACGTGAAACCTTGAGCTACGAGTCTCGCCTTGTATCTAGTCACTTCATTTTGAGCATTTCTCTTTCTGACAAACACCCATTTGTGACCCACTGGGAAGATACCTTTTGATGTAAGGCTTACATTGCCAAACACATCTCTTTTCTTTAGCGAGTTCAACTCTGCACAGATTGCTTCTTTCCACTTTGGCCAGTCAGGACGCTTCTTGCATTCCTTCATTGACTTTGGTTCAGATTTCAAGTCAATCTGTTTTGCAATTGTGTTAGCAAAATATGAGTCGACTTTCCTTGTCTTTCTATCGTATACTACTCCCATCTCAACATAATTCGTTAAAACTTCTTCTATTATTTCATTTTCTTGATCCACATCACTCAAAGGTGTGTTTAGATCAGGAATTTCCGGTAACCCGTCGTGAGTTTCAAGTGTGCGCACATTCTCACTTGGGATTTCTTCTTCAAGGACCACCACTTCATGTGGTTTGCTTTCATCTTCTATATTCTTCTTTTGAGTAGTTTGCTTAGGCTTCTTCTCCGCAGGACATCTCCTAGGAGCTTTAGCTTGAGCTTGTACTCTAGGCTTCTTTGGTGCCCGTGTAACCGGATCACTCCCCCTCTTCCTAGCATTCGTTGCTTTTGAGGAAGGAGGCTGGAATTTCATATAGTCATCTTCTTCAAATGGGATGTCTATTCTTTCAGGTGCATTTGCAGCCGGTATATGAGACTTCACAATGTCTCTTGTATTGGTGAAAGCTTTTGGCAGTTCATTAGCAACTCTCTATAGATGGAGGATGTTCTGAACTTCAAGCTCAGTTTCTATAGTGCAAGGATCCATTCCTTAAATTCCTTTAGTTTCCCATTCTATTTCACGACATTCGTCCCGAGAGAGATATTTTCCTCCCCCTAATGCCGGGAAATGATCTTCATTAAAGATACAATCAGCAAAGCGAGCCGTGTGTAGATCTCCAGTGGATGGCTCTAAGTACTTGATTATGGATGCTCTTTCATATCCAACATAAACTCCAAGTTTCCGTTGTGCACCCATTGCAGTTCACTGAGGCGGAGGGATAGGGACATACACAGTACATCGAAATCTCTGTAAGTGAGAAACATTTGGTATTGTACCATGCACCATTGCTAGTGGTGATTCTTCATGTATAGCAGATGGCCTCAATTGAATTAATGCTGCTGCGTGCAACACTGCATGCCCCCAACAAGAGGTAGACAATAAGCAATTCTGCAATAATGGTCGTGCTATCAACTTGATCCTCTTAATTAATGATTCTATAAGGCCATTTTGTATATGCATGTGTGGTACAGAGTGTTCCACTTTGATACCCAGACTCATACAATAGTCATTAAACACCTTCGAGGTAAATTCTCTGGCATTATCCATCCTGATGGATTGAATTCTGTGATCCAGAAAATTGGTTTCAATTGTATGATCTGAGTTGTCAATCGTGCAAACGCATGGTTTCTAGTAGACAATAAACATACATGACTCCACTTTGAGGAAGCATCAATCAACACCATGAAGTACCGAAAAGGTCCTGACATGGGGTTAATTGGTCCACATATGTCTCCTTGAATTCGTTCAAGGAATGTCATTGATTCTGCTTGAATCTTAAGCTTTGAGGGTCTAGTGATGAGCTTCCCTTTTGCACATGCAATGCACAAAAAATCTTCTTGATTTGGGAAATCCTTTGTCTTCAAGTTGTGACCATTTGAATTCTTCGTGATTCTTTGCATCATGTTGAGGCCTGGATGACCAAGTCTATCATGCCATGTTCGATAGGCTTCTTGGTTGCTAAGTGTGGTTAACATAAGTGTAGTACATGCTTTATTTAATGGTTGGAAAACTTTCAACGATAGTCTTGTGATCTCCATCCTTCTTGGTTATAATGAGACATTCTTCGCCTTTATCATCATTGGTTTCTATGTGAAATCCATTTGCACGGATGTCCTTGAAGCTTAACAATGTCCGAGTAGACTCGGGATAAAGCAATGCTTCATGGATTACTAGCCGTGTACCATTCGGTAGGACGATTGTGGCCCTGCCTGTGCCAACAATCCTAGTGCATTGCCAATGACAGTAGTTATACCTCCATCATACTTTGAAAGTGTTTGAAAATAACTAGTGTCCCTTAGAACGGTAGCGATAGTGCCACTGTCTACGAGACAGAGCTCTTCTTGAATAGCCATATACTCCATGATTCTTTAATCGCCGAGTAGATGGCCAACTCTGTAGAGTGTGCTGATAACGTGTTGAGTTATCGACGATTGTAGGCACATAGATCGAAGTAGAAAATGAAAACTAAAAGTAACAAGAATAGAGGAGATGAAATTATTTATTGAATAATTCTGGCGAAATTACAAGGGGTGTCTCCTCAACTATTTATAAGGGGGAAACCCTACTTCGTATTGGGTGAAAATTAGATAAGGAGCCCACATGGGCCAGGAGTCCTTCTTCTAGAAGATGGACCTAGCCATAAGCGTTTTACAACATAAAAAACCATCTTCGGTCCCCTATCTCCTCACGCGCATCGGTTCGTTTCTTCCCGGTGCCTGTAGGTGATGAAGCTTATCTGGGGATGAAACAAAGATTAATATATCATAATTACCATACACTCATAGGAGGTTGACAAAAGACATCAACTTCACTGCCGGTTCATGTTGAGGACCAAAACTGCACTAGACCCGATGAGGTGGTGAAAACCGACCTGACCAGTTTCACAAACCGGATAGACAGGTTTTGGGAAGAGCTCAAATGTCCAATTGAATTCCACCATTGCGTAGAGCTCATTGAGGTAGTCAAAATGAGTATGTGGACTGCAACATTTGGACTCCGAATGCAAAATCTATGGTCTTGACCGGTTCTTGAAAGAGGCCAGACTGGTTTTTGGTAGAATTCAAATAAAAGTTGTTCTTTAACTCAGAATTTGCAAGAAAAGTTGATTTCTTGCATAGCAAGACCACCAGTCCTATAAAACTTGGGTGTCACAGCCGATTGAGGGCAACCAACTCCAATAGATCAAATTATCTTTATCTTTTCACCTTTTTCTCTACTTAACTTCTTCCATCCAATCTTGTTTTATTCTCTCCAATAGATCAACTTATCTTTATCTGTGTGGAAGCCAAAGAGCCCTGACCGACTCGGGTCAGAACCCCTTGTACAGGGTTATAAATATGTAATAGGATTTGTATGAAAAAACTAACACATGTTCAATACAATTTAGCGCATCGCCACCCTTTTCCTAGTCGACAAATTCTGGTCTCACGCGGGCTGCGTTGGCTCTGATATCCGCGAGAGACATGGATTCGTCACCCTTCGTAATTTCACCGACTTCAACTAATATTTTCTCATTAATTTAATATTCTAGTAGTTATCTTTCCAATTGCTAGTTATCCGGTAATCAGATCTTTATCTGGTTTGTTCTATAGACTTTGCATTGAAGTATTGTCTTGGTTAGGTCCGATCTACTATGATTATCTGAAGGTTTTATGAACTTGATTTAGATCCGTTATTCGAGTCACTTTATAGATTTTATCCATAGTTAGGATAGATGTAGTTTTATTGACTTTGTTTGAAGTAGTGTCTTGATTAAGTTTAACCTACTTGAATCAGTGAGGCTGCATCGGCTTCGATCTCTTGTTGAGTCGATAGAACTAGTTCTAGCTTGATTACAGGTAGAGTCGATATAGCTCTATCGGGACGTTTACACTACCACAAATAGGGAATTAGTTCTAGCTTGATTACAGGTAGAGTCGATAGAGCTCTATCGGGACGTTTACACTACCACAAATAGGGAATTAGTTCTAGCTTGATTATAGGTAGAGTCGATAGAGCTCTATCGGAACGTTTACACTACCACAAATTGGGCCTGTAGCGGCGGTAGCCAAAATAGCGTAGCGGCGCGAGCCAACGTCGGCCACCGCTACAGAGCCCATGGGCACTGCCCCCACACAAACCGCCACTAAAAAGCCCCCCTATAGTAGCAGTTGACATTGTCGATACAGAGCCCATTGTCAACCGCCGCTATAAATGACTGATGTTTATAGCGGTGGTTGACAATGCCAACCGCCGCTATTGAGAGAATAATAGTGGCGGTTGATAATGCCAACCGCCGCTATAAAGTACCCTGGCTATAAAAGCTGCATTCGGACAGCTCGGACCCTCACTCGAACAGTGGCGGAATTTGGGCAAATCACGAAAATCAAGAGGGGAAGGTTTTGAGTTTTTTTTTTGCAAGAATTTGCTCTCTGCTGTAAGGGGAACTCATCCTATAGGTTTTTTTGTGGTCTCATTTTGAAATTAAGTTGAATTTTGGGTTTAAGTTTGTTTGGTTGTCATGAAATTTTAGCAAAATTCTTTTAATTTGGATGGTTCTATTGGGTTGTAGTTGAAGTTTATGAAGGTATACATCATCTATTTTCATCAATACACAAAACAATTATTATATCTAGCTTCTTTTATATCAATGGGAATCTAGATCTAGTTTGGTTATTAGAAGAGAGAGAAGGTAGTGTTAGGGCAAGGGGGCTATAAATTTTTGCTAATTCTGGATAAAAGTTAAATAATATATAGAATAATTTAATGTTTATTTCATTTTACCTTCATTCAAGGTCGTTCGGGATGGATAGATCTTGGATGTACGAGGAACTAAGACCGGATCTAATATTTTTACGAGAAGTCTCTAAATTCATCGAATGGACCGCACAACATGCTCGATGTCAAAGGACGACTGATATACATTGTCCGTTCTATGATTGCAAGAATGAGAAGCTATGGAAGGATATAGAAGTAATCAAATCACACTTGGTGCAGAGGGGTTTTGTTGTAGGATACACGACATGGACAAAATATGGTGAGAACAGTGTGGTTGATATGGAATTTGATTAGCCTATTGAACTTGAAGTCGAGTCTGTCAATTCTCCTGGTGCATGCAGCTGTGAAGGAGTCGCATGGTGAAGCTGATTTTGATGTTGAGGAGTTGTTATGCCATATTGAGCCGCAGGTGTTCATCAATGCCGGTACAACTAAAGGGCTTGATAATTTTCATACAATAGAGAAGGCATCAAAGGACCCACTGTATGAGGAATCTAAGGGATGTGGGAAAGAGTTTACTTTGTTGCGCACTGTACTTAAGCTAATGAAGCTGAAGGCCATGCATAGCTGGTCGGACGCTAGTTTCATGGATTTGTTGGAACTTATTTTTGATGCACTGCCGAAGTGCAACTTGTTGCCAAGGATCACATACCTTGCTAAGAAGCTGATTTCCCCACTTTCGTTGGTCGTAAATAAAATTCACGCATGTCCAAATTATTGGATATTGTATCGAAAGGAGCATCAAGACGCTGTGAGGTGCCCAAGGTGCAAACGCAGTCGTTACAAAAGGAACAATGATTATGATCCTGATGGCGGCGTGAAGATCCAAAAAATTTGAACTCATAGAAGCAAGACTCTCCTATGCTGGAGGAATGCCCTACATGCGCACCGATCACTGCCAAGGAAAAGTCGTTCAAGGCTAACTTAAGCATCAGGTAATTTTATTTTTGAACCTTGTATTATTGTTTATCAGGCGAACCTTGTATTATGTTCCATGTAATTTATGCTTATTTGAATATAAGGATTATGTAACTTATTTAAATAGAAAGATATTTTTGAAACAGTAAGAGGAGACAAAAAATTTAAGATGCGATCAAACAATAGTGCATGTCCTAACAAACGCATGAGTGCAAAATGGCTTGAAATAGACTTACGGTTGAGAAAATATGATTTCTTTAAGATGTAGGGGCTTAGATGTAATTATACAAAAGGTCTAGGGTCCTTTTTGTAAATATGAATAGTACATAGGGGCCAAAAATAAAAAATATGAGGACTGAAAATATAATTTTAAAAAAGTATAGGTGTGTTTCTGCAAAAATCTAGGACCAAAACAAAATTTTGTTTACTTCTAGGGTTTTTTCTACAAAAGAACAAGGCTCTGGTAAGTTGTTGAAAATAAATAATATAATTTTTTTCAAAAAAAAACTATAGCTTTTTAGCGGCGGCTCACAAAGCCAACCGCCTCTATTCCTTTTTAACGGCGGTTGGTGTCTTGAGCCGCCGCTAAAGATGCCACCCCTATATAACAAGGGGCGCGGCGGGTCCCAAACCCTAATTCCTGGGCGCTATTCTCGACGCCGTCAGGCCGCCCAACTCCGCCGTCGCCTCCGTCTCCCTCCGCCTCCTATCGCGGCCTTCCCTCTCCAAGCGCGGGCCTCCTCCTCCTCTGCTCGTCGACAGCCGCCGTGCGCGCCCCCTTCTCTGTCCTTGAGCACCGCCGTTGTAAGCCCCCCTCCTTGTCCCCAAGTGCCGCCACGTGGTCCTCCTCCTCCTCTCCTTGTCGACGGCCACCGCGCTGCAGCCTCGAGTGTCACCTCCGATAACCACCGTGAGGCCCTCCTCCCCTTGTCGACGGCTACCGCGCCCCCTCCTCGACGGCCGTATCAGACCGCGCAAGCCTCCCCCTCATCGACGACGCAAGCGCGGGCCTGCTCTCCCTCCTCAAGCTCACCGACCATCACCGCGAGGGCCTCCCCTCATCGGCGGCGTGGTGCCGCCGCCTCGACCGCCGCCTCCGACCACTCCTCTTCCTCCTCCTCGTCGACAACCACCACGAGGCCCTCCTCCCCTCGTCGAAGGCTGTCGGGCCCCTTCCTCGATGGACGCCTCTGACCGCGCAAGCCTCTCTCTTATCGACGACGCACACGCGTTCCTCCTACCCTCGTCAACGGCCGCCGCGTGGGCCTCCTATACGTGGCCACCACCACCTCGATGACCGCCACCTTATCTTTGGTAAGCGCTGCATCCTCCTCTTCCTCCCCTCTCTCCTCTTCTTGTTCTTGATTTAGGATGGTGACCACCATGGCCGCATAGCTTAGGTCTTGATTTGGTCGACGTAGGTCCCTTGACGATCATGTTCTTAGGTATTTTCTAGTGTTGTGCCTTGGAGATTTGGTCAATGTACATAACCTTTCACTTATAACAAGCTTCTGAAACATTTTCATATTGAAGTAATATATGTATTTTCTGGTGTTGTGCCTTGGATATTTGGTCAACGTAGGTGCCTTGATTCAGGACGGTGAATGCTTGTTGCATGAGTAAGTGATTGATACTGCCATTTTTTTTCAGTGCGATGTGAAGCAATATGGCTGCGATTTTTTCTTCTTCTTGTTAGTAATGAGCAACTGAGCATGCTGCTTCTCCTTTAAGCTTGTTTTGGCCACTCACGAACGGGAACGACTTAGCAGCTCACTGTCCAAAGCATTTAAAGCTCCTAGGATTTTTGTTGGATGGATTCAGAGCATTCTAGGATTAGTTGCTTATAGGAGGTTCACATTAGTTGCCTATAGGATTAGTGAAAGCAAATTATAGCATTCAAATGAATTTGGTGAAGAATATGCTTGCCGCTGCTGTTTATATCCGTGTTATCAATCTTTAGCTTGCTGCTGCTGTTGATATCCGCTAGTGATATATATGGTTCATTTTTACACTTATCCTTACCTGCTGTTAAATATAGCTTGCTGATATGCGTAGCACTCTAGTGATATCGTGCCTATCTGCTGTTGATATGCGTAGCACTCTAGTGATATCCGCTAAAATGCATTGTTATCTTGCTACCATACATTTAATTTGTTGCCATATGCTTGCTGTCTATTATATATCTGCCATACATGTGTTTGATGATCGTGTTGTATACTTGCTACCATACTATAGATTCTTAGTATTTTTATTGCCATATATTGTTTTGGACATGGTTCATTTTGCTGCTATATATGGCATTGTTATCCGTGTTGTCAATCTTTATCTTGCTGCTGTTGTTGATATCTGCTAGTGATATATATGTTTGTCATTGTGATTGCTCTTATGATAGTCCTATGCTCATTGTTAACTGCCATATATGCCATTTCTCAAATCCGTAGTATTATTTTACTTATGGCCATATATAGGCCATATTACTTGCAGCCTATAATATATTTGCATATGATACCTATGCAATATTCCTATGAACGAATGGTACATATAATTGATTGACCCATGCTCAATGATGAAAGCGGGCTAAGTGAGACTAGTCCGGCGACATAGACCATATCCTAGGATATTGGACCATATCCAAATCTCTCTGTACTACTTATGTAGTATACTCCTTGTTTTCTAAACTAGTCGTCATATCTAATATAAGGTGTCAAAGTCTTCTCGTCATGGCGGACCTGTTGCCCTCTCAAGAGGAAAATTTGTTAGAAGCAACAAATCCAGAAGGCGCCCTCGTAAGGGGAGTCATCTTCAGACGATGAAGAATCTAGCGAACACTGGGAAAAAGCAGAAGATCCGCATCCTCCACAACCAAAGGAACGTCGATTGGGGAGCCCGGACCCTAATTACGTTCCTAAAGATGAGGTATCATGTCAAAGATAATTTTCTCACTTCTTCAACCAATTTGTTACATAGATTTTGTCAACTAAAATCTACTACTTATATCCTAAGGTCCTCGACAAATTGCCCGTCTGCTATTTGCAGCAGAGGCTGCGGCAGATGAGGCCCTCGAGCAGCAAACCGAAGAGGTACCTGCCCAAGTGTCCACACACAAACGCATGCACGATCAGCGCTCCGTGAACAAGGCTGAGGGCATCTATGAGGTTACTGCACTAGACCCCAAGGATGGAGAACCAATTGAAACCACTGGTGTCAATGCCAAATAGCAGAACCGTTACGGCAAAGTGGTGAGGGACCATTCAAAAATCATGTGGCAAGATTGGCGCAAAGTCCCAGATGGCAGAAAAGACGATATGTGGGATGAAGTCATGGCAACCATCCTGTTCCAGCCAGCAAATCTCGAGAGAGCCAAGAAGGCCACAATGTCCACTCTTAATCACGTCTTTCGAGATTACAAGTCTAAGCTCAACTACCAATATGTCAAGAAAAATTGAAACCCATTTGACAAGCATGGAAATATCAGTCAGCAGGAATGAGATGAGTTTGTTGAGTAGAAGACGAGCAGTGCTTCAAAGGAGCTCAGTGAAAAGATGGTTGAGCTCAACAAGCGGAACAAGTACAAGCCACGGTTAGGTCCGGGCGGATACAAAAAGAAGATTCTGATTTCGAGAGAGAAGGAAGCCAAGCTCCGCACGGAAGGAAAACTTGATCCTTTGCCCAACACCAATGAGCGTACCAAGAATTGAGTATATTGTCGCTACGACTTAACTGAAGGAGAAATTATTCTAAAGGATCCCATGACAGTTTAAGTCGTGCAAGCCTTGAGAGGTCACATCACAACACAGACGGAGACTGGTCTGTTTATACCTGAGTATCACAAGGATGAGCTAACGAAGGCTATTGGGACCAAGGAACATGGTGGTTGGGTACGAGGAGTGTCATCATCGTCAACATGGAAAGAAGGTTTCTCCGGAACATCCTCACACCTGTACAAAAAGCATATCTTGGACAAGAAAGTTCAAGAAGAGAAAGCCAAGGAAGATTGGAGATGACAACTTCTTCAGTTCGCTATTGACAAAGAAAGCGGTCATTTGGACCCCAATTTGCAGGCTTCTATGGATGCCTTTTTACGCGGTTCATCCGCATCCACGCAGCCATCAGTCTGCATGCAACCATCAGTCTCCGATTAACCATCAGTCTCCATGCAATCAGAAATGGAGGACATCACGGAGGATACTCCTTGTGAGTTGCATGTGCCATGTGACTACAAGGGGAAGACAATGAAGGTTGTATCCGACATGACATTCCAGGACAGACGCTCCATAACAGGGATACCCCCCCCGGTTACGTGCGTGTCACCATGTCAGAAATAGTACCTGGCTATGAGGACAACGAGATCAAATGCCCGATACCTGAGGCGGGTATAGAAACTCTCCAACATGCGCTCGGCTCTTTCATCATTTGGAAATGATGTGATGTTATACTCTCTAAACGAGTTTCTCCACTCCCTTTTTCTGGGCACGAGTCCTATCATGCGAGCCAGCCACTCACGACAGGTGGTCAACCGTCTCCTATGTCGGCGGCAGCTTCAAGCAACAAGCCCCAATCTCCTCATATAGAAGCCGACTCGACTCATAGTCCTATAATCTATAGTGAAAACGAGCCTCTTCTGGTCATCGCTGAAGGTTCCATACAGGCTACGACTGTTCAAGTCGAGCCTTCACCTATTGTCGTCGAGCCTCCGTCAACAACTGCTATGACGGTTGAAGTTGAGGCTCCGGTAACTCAAGTCAAGCCTGCGCCAGTTGTCGTCAAGGCTCTAATAATCCCAAAGACAATTACCAGTTTTGACAAAGAGCCAAAGGACCCAAAAGCAAAAAATGATATTGATAAGTACTTGGCTGGATTGAAAAAACGTCTAGCAACCACTGGTAAGATTCTC
The DNA here is from genome assembly GCA_030378355.1 of Eleusine indica. NCBI lineage: Eukaryota > Viridiplantae > Streptophyta > Magnoliopsida > Poales > Poaceae > Eleusine > Eleusine indica. Next base: position 38,714,279 of record CM059500.1, read on the forward strand.
GTGCAAGATCCAGATCCTCAGGATATATTGTCGTACGATGATCAAATTTTGGATAATGCTGCAGATGTTGTGGACTACCTGAAATTCATATTCGGTAAGCTCCTTATATCAAATAACATGTACAAGAACCTACTGTGCGAGATGCGGAAGTTGCACGATTGGTACATGATGGCGTCGAAGGAAGGGGGCATCGCAATCACTTGTAAGATTCCAAATGAGGTGTTCAACGAAGGAGGCGATGAACAAATCTTAGCCCTATTTTGGGAGGATGTCCACTTAATGTTTCGCCTAGGCAAGATGGACGTCACCTTCATCACCTTGTGGTGCATGTAAGTATCGCGTTCAATCTACTTCATATTTCAAGCACAATTCAATATATTATCTTATGCTTTTTTTTTTGTGGCATGAACTCCTTTTTCCAAAGAAAGATGGCCGATAGAAAAGATTGGAAGGTGGCCTACGTCAACCCTAACCGCATCAACCAAAGCACGATCAACCCAACGGTAAATTCGGAAAACTACTCGGATAAGACAACAGCAGAGCTAGTTGTAGTGAAGGCGGCCGTGACAAAAGAAGCTAGTGCTTAGGTTACAAATTATTTATACGACTGCTACATTAAGTGGCAAGATAGAGAATGCATTTTGCCCCCCAACAACTTCAAGTAAGTTGGACCACTACTGCCTTCGTCATCTATCATACGTTAAAGTTAAATCCAATCATAATTAACTTGTTGACAACATTATTGTAGCGATCTTTAGATCTGTCTCAAGAAAATTCCTAAAAATGCGTTCTAGCGCTAGATAGTCTAGACTACAACAAGAAGTTGTACAACGACGTTCTGGAACTCATAGATAGGTAACAAATTAGTCTATGTGTATATGATTTGATGATGTTAATATCATCTAATGATACGCTTTTGTCGATCATTTAGTGCTTACGAGAAATATGTCAAAGCGGGAAGGGAATGTCATCGAAGACAGAAAAAGAAGATGTACTTCCGTCATAAATTTTGGGTAAGATTGATATGCATCACATACATGTCTTTATTGTAGTATCCATCACATAAAGTGTAACTAACTTGTTTTCTCTATTACATAGTGCTATAAGCAAATACGAGGAAGTGTGCATTGTGGCTACTACACGTGTGTGTTCTGGTCTGGCTCGATAACTTACCTGCGACATATCATTGAGGAGTCCGATGAAGAGGTAAGTTGATTTTGTTTATGTCCATTTTACTTTATTCTACAGAGGATTTTTAAGATCTTATATTAACATACTCTACTCGTATAACACAAAAAGCCGCAAGGCAAAAGGCAGAATGGGCGACAAAGATGAAAAGGCATGACGAGATCAGAAAGGGTATGAATCCTAAAGAACGTGTTCACTTGAGTACAAATGCCAAGTATCTAGTTGTAGCTTCTCTTTGTCGTTTTCATTTGAGAGAGGTAATTAGTCTAGAGGGAAATGTTTTCATTCAGACGGTTTACTAGCAACAAAACATAGGTTGCTTTGTGAGTGGGCTGGTTCGAGCGCACCATATGAGCCCAATGAGCTGAAGAAAAATGATGACTATGCATTAGGGTTCATATAAGATATTTGTGACTTTGATGCTATTGTACATACTTGTGATTTGATGCTATTGTACATGTGACTGTGATGAAGTGCGAGTATATTCTGAGAAGTTTATGTGAAGTTTATGACTATGATGAAATATTCTATATATTCTGTGAATTTTGTGAGCAGGTGTTGTGATTTCTGTATATATACTAAACTTTTTTTTAAAACAACAAGTAGCGACGGTTGAAGATGTCAACCATCGCTACTGCTCGAGCTAAGTAACGGCGGTTGAAGATGTCAACCACCGCTACTGCTCTAGCCAAATAGCGGCAGTTTACATTTTCAACCAGTACTACAAAGGTATCTATAGTGGCGATTTGTTTTACAAGCCACCTGCCGCTAAAAATGCTTATTTGCAACTGCGATTGCGTAGCGGTGGGATGGCCTGCCTGCCGCTACAGTGGGTTTTCAACCGCCGCTACAGAGCTATTTTGTGATAGTGTTAGCCATTAGGTTATCACTGTTCGATCAATTTCACTATGCTTTATGTAGATATTTGATGCATTTGATAGATCATCGAACCCCTTGCTTAAGTAGATTAGATATGTTATTTTAAGGCATATTTGCAATACCAGGTACCAGATCTATCGACTTCACACAATCGATCGAGCAAGTAGTTGCGTGACTATTCTTAGATCTATCATCCTTGCTGTATCGACTTAGCGTTCATCAGCACTGGTTTCCACAATATTTATACTTGTTTGTTAAAGCTTGTCGATAAGCTGATACAATCAGTCGAGTAGATTAGTTTCATCTTTTATACGCAATAACCATCGACTGGTTTTCATGCACAGTGACTATCGGCTTTCTCATTGGCCTGTCTAAGACTGGTGACCCAAGGAATTTGACCGTTCTATTTTATTTGTTGGTTTGTAATGAAAATCGACTGGCGCGCCCTGGTTTCTGTATTGAGCTAGCCCAGTCAGGAGGACTGCACCCTATTGCACCCTTCCCCACAATTACTCTGCCAAGCCAGCTAGACCCTTAGATTGTCCAACAGCAGCAACAGCACTAGAGTCAGCTTTTTCCATATACAGCCATCATGACAGCCCCGATCACTCCTTCCACCAGCCAGGGCATAGAACGACCAGGCACTAGTCGGTTTGCCGGTCCCACGATAGACGGAGCTGGACCTTGTTCTATACCAGCCCTATCTCAGCTGTTAGATTCTAGGTATTCTGTGTCTACCTTGCTTGTCACCTTCACGTTCAGTGGAAGCATAGGGTACAACAACGGTAGTAGTAGTCGTCGCAGCTACTCACCGCTAGTGTCTCGTACACTTACATTTATAGAGATGATTGATGTACAGGAAGCTCTGACCCCAGCATCAGTATCATAGACAATAGCCTTGGACTTAGGTTCATCATCATCTTCAAAGTTGAGAGACTTCGAGCAAATGGATGTAGCAGCAGCCCAGGGGGAGCCTACTCAGGGGGAGCCGTCCGCTAGCACTCAGGAGGATCAGCCACCACAACAGGATGACACTGCCTCATGCTCTCTGGCCTCGGACGCTTAGATGCTTAGATTTCCTCTTCTTTTGGTTTCGATCTTCATTTTGGTCCATGATATTTTTTGGTCCTTGGTACCAAAGGGGGAGAGAAGATAGAGAGAAGTTTTAGGGGAGAGGGAGTGAGACTTGATCGAGAGTGATAGTAATCCTTGTATAGGGTGGAGAGGCTTGTCATTTTGTACTCTTTTGGTATGTTGGAGGTTTATACATTTGATGTGGTTTTGAGAGTTTTTATCGATCTTCGTGATCTTTCATGAGTTGTGCTTTCATTTGTTGTTTTAACTCGTCATGGATGCACTTGGTTTCTTTTCATTCCCGCTTGTCTTTCTCTTTTGAGATGTAATGTGTGGAATGTTTGGTGCACTAACGTGTGTGATGAAGGATTGTTATGCTATAGTGCACTTGTACCTTGATGATGTATGTTTTGCAGGAATTTCTCTTATAATACATCATCATCATGCTGTAGTTGACATGTGATTACTCTTTTGTATCTTATGAATGTCACCACACATCACCGACCATCATCAAACAACTCTTCTCTTTTAATATTCAAATGAGATCTTGAGGTAAAGGTTGTGTCTTGCTCTTCTATTTTTCCTACCTCTCGATCTTGTTTCATTCAGTTGGTTGAGTTAAGTAGTGTTGTCATCAATCACCAAAAATAGGGAGATTGTCAGCTTCATGACTATTGGTGTTTGGAAATCCTAAGGTATGAATATTTTGGTGATTGAGTAACAACATGAAATGGTTACTAATTCCTACATATAGTGTTGTTGATGTAGAACAAACTATTAACTCAAACATGAACATGGTGAATGTCGCCTTGATGATAAATGGAGGACTCGGTGGAGTGCCATGAAGATCTTGATGGAGAGTCGCGGTGATGGAGATGGATCAAGGCTAAGAACAGCTAGGTCCAAGTGTGTGCGATCACTTGGCTAGTATGTAGGATTGAGTCCATAGGAAAAATCGGACTATAAAGAGGTCATGAGTCATTCTCTTAGGCTTCTCTAGGGTTAGAGTGTTGGGATGCTCAAGTAAAGCTCTAGGACACTTAAAGTGGCAGTGGAGAAGGATTGATCAAGTCTTGGAAGCTTGGAGATGAGTCAAGAAGACAACAAGTTTAAGCTTCAGGACAAGTCACCGTAAGGTACGTGGGTATCACCTTCTAGTGTGGAGGTTAAGTCACCGTAAGGTACGATGAATGCCAATAGTTGTACAGAAGGGGCAGAGTCTTTGGACTAGAGGTCGCCGTAAGATACAGGGAGGTCGCCGTAAGATACGGCGAGTCAAGAAGAAGGAAGCAGTTTTCTAGTACACTAGAGGTCATCGTAAGGTATGGTGATCCATGGAGGAGGAGAAGTAGTCGTAACTCAAGTGGTGCCGTTGACGTTACGGCGAGGTCACCGTAGGATATGGCGATCGGAGGAGTTGAAGTGGCCAGTTTCAGGTACTCTCGAGAGACCTTATGGTGATGCTGCCATAAGGTACAGTGACCTAGAGGATTTGTGCGCAGAGAGGCACTAGAGATTAGAGGTTGCCGTATGGTCGAGCGGAGGTCACCATATTGTATGGTGACTATACTCAGAGGTCATCATACTATACAGTGGTACGTTAGGACGATGGGTTCCCAGTTTCGCCAGCTTTTTGGCAATGGCTAGTGGAGTAGTTAGAGACTATATATAGCTATTGTTAGGGTCTTTTAGACCTCTCTTGGCCATTTGGGTAGCTGGGCAAACTTGAGGGGAGCCAAGAGGAGAAGAGAAGACACTAGAGAAAGGATTGGAGCTATCTTTGAGTGTCTTGGAGAGCAACACAAGAGCATCCCGAGTCTCTAGCCTAGGAGGGGATATAGAGAGGATTGGTGTTGTTACTCTAGGTCTATGGCAAGGTCTAGACCAATTAGGTGTCGGTGATCGAGCTTATTGTATCGTGACGTGTTGTGAAGGCCGTCACAGGTCTATACAAGGTTTGAGCTCATCTTTCAAAGGAGCATCGTGAGAGAGCGCCTGTGCGTACACTCCAGGAGTACAATAAGTCCTTGAGGGAGGCAAGCTTATGCTCGAGGAGTCGAGAACTCCATGAGCAGTGGTCACGCAACTATGTTGTCACTCCGGGAGTGATATAGACTTGTGTGCAAAGACTCCACTGTTGGTGGCGGGAGGGATCAATACTCCGGCGGGAGTCGATCCAATGAGGACTAGGGGTAGACGCCATCCTCTCGATACCTCAGGCTAAAAATCAATGAGCAATCTCTAAACCCCTCTTTAATTACCGTCTTTAATTCTGCACGTGTGTGTAAGTAGAGATAGGACTGCCATGGGCTTACTTGCTTATTAATTGGCTTGGCTTCACTTGCATTGCATCATATCACTAGAACTGCTAGGGTCTTGGCTTGGTAGAATTGCATATAGAACTTGCCGTTAGCAAGGTGGAAGATTTGGTGGAACTAGATTGAGTTGACGATCCACATTACCATTCCAATTCACCCCCCCCCCCCTCCTGGACTCCTGAATCCTTACAGTTACCCCAACTGGGGGCAAATTCGAAGCATTCAAATCTCATGGGTCTGCAAGCTGATGACCCATTATCAAGAAGCTATAATTTTAAGCATGTTAGAATGCGGGAGTAGCCGGTTCACCATCCCTCGACAAAAGTAATGGCAATTTCCTTAACTGTACCTCCCGAAACCACAAACACCAACTCAGCCCTCCTATGTCTGTGCTGGGAGGTACGGGGAGACGTGGTGCTACTCAATGTGAAGAAGGGCTAAGATAAAATTCCCATCATCACTCGGTAGAGTCGTGGAAGCACGTTACCTCATCCACGCGCCAAACAATCAAGTCCATTACAAATATCGCTATGATCATTCGGCGATACTCCTCTGTTGAATCCTTGGATGGTCCTGTCCCAAGCCGCTCCCATAGCAAACGCTCAATGGGAAAGCCAACATTTTCCAAAAAGAACAAAAACAATGTGTTTTGTGTTCAAGTTTATTTATGGTCGCATGTTTAGCCTAACACTTTCACACAATTATCCAAGTCTACTTTCATTTAGCGTTGCAGGGTATTCATTTCGTTTCTATCGGGAGAAGTGCGGTGCGCCAGTGCGGCCAGCGTCAAGCTGTGAAACCCTTTGGTCTAGGCGGCGGGCACCGCGGCAGCTATGCAGTCGCATCAAGATCGATAAACACCCTTCATCGACTGGCATGTTCAATTCGCCGTGGGTTGAGGATGACTCAAGGATACAGTGTCGGCCAATGCCGTAGCAGCTACACGGCCCCGATAAGATCCTATTTGTTTTCCATGGCACACTACGTATTAAGGTGAAACCGGGAAAGTATATCTCGATGCATGCATGTTCATTCGCGTCAACACATGGAGAGAAAAATCTCTTACCAACGCCTTCAATTTATATACGAGACAAGCTGACCACAGCTTAGCTTGAACAAGCGTGGTTGACTTTGCAAGCCATGACGATGGAGCTACATCAAGCCACGACGCGAAACAGAAGACGAGAAGATTATGCGGCACTACAGCGATGTAGTGCCCACACATACAAGCTCAAGACGAGGGTGCCGACAGCATCGGCATCGCACGGCGACTGCCCGGCAACTCTAACGCGCGTTGCAGCGGCCGTCGGGCTACCTCGACGGTGAAACGGCGGTGACGCGCTCGTCTCTCAGGTACAACAACGGAAGACGACGTGTCCTCGGCGGCAGGCGGAGATAGAGGCAACCATCACAGTACAAGACGCCGCGTGCATGAAGCAGCTCGCGCAGAAGCGGCTTGGTGATCCCATGTCGAGACGGCGAGCTAACCATATCAACAACGCAGGCGCGGTAGGGGCGCTCCTACGGCTGCCGTACGAAGTTGCATAGGAAGCGGAAGGGCTACGTCTACGTGCAAGACGTGTGCATGCGTGCATGCGGTCAGCAATCAGGACACAAAGCAATTACAATGTAATCACGAAGCAAAGTGTATATATCTTCAAATAAATCCTTATTATTGATAAATAGGAGCAAACATGCCCCAGCCTAGATCAAACTACATTACAACAAAACGGGCCTAAAAATCAATTTCTAAATTGCGTAGCGGCGATTTTGAAGAGAACCGCCGTCATAATGATCCTTCTGCTTTTAGCGACGGTACAATATGTGATCCGCCCCTAAAAATCGATTTTTAGGGGCGGATCACTTCTTCGGCCGCCGCTACAAATTGTTTTTGGCTCGTTCGGTCCAACTAGTCAAATAAAAACACCTCCACTCTCCTCTATCTTTTTGCGCCACCAAACCCTAACTCCACCCACCCTCCTCTCTTCCCGTGCCCCACCTCTCTCCTCTCGGTAGGCGGCTCCTTCGGCGGCACGCCGCGGCAGGCGCCTCCCCCGGTGGCACGAGGCCCCCTGACACCGCGCGGCGGCAGGCAGCTCCCCCGGCGGCAGGCGCCTCCCACGGCGGCGCACGGCGACAGGCGGCTCCCCCGGCGACGCCTCCTCCTCCGGTAGGCCGCGCATGACCCCCGACGCCTCCTCCTCTGACCGGCCGTGCGTGACCCCTAGTGTTTCCTCCTCCCGGCCGCACGTTGCCTCTTCCTCCCTGGCCGCGCGTGGCCTCCGACGCCCCCTCCTCTTTCCCGGCCACACCTGGCCCTACGGTGCCCCGGCTTCACATGGACCCCCGACGCCCCCTCCTCTCCTCCCTGGCCTGGATACGGTGACGCGCGGCCTGAATCTGGTGGCGCGCCGCCTTGATCCGGTGTTGCGCCGCCTCCACAGTGGCGGATCCGGTGGTGCGCCGCCTCCACGACTGCAGATCCGATGGTACGCGGCCTCCACGGCGGTGGATCTGGTGGTGCGCGAGCTCCACGGCATCGGTGAATCACTTGCGGCAGCGTAGATCCGGCCAGCGGCGGTGGATACCTTGCGGCGGCGTAGATCCGGCCGGCGGGCGACGACGAGAACTCACGGGTTTTTATGGGCCGGCGGGCCTTTTTTTGTTTTTGGATTTATGGGTAGCGGTGGGTGAAGTTATCACCCGCCGCTACTAATTTTTTACCAGCGGCGGTTGATTCCATCATCAGGACATCCGCCGCTAGAGCTTCTTTTTTTTAGCGGCGTTCGCGTAGTGGCAGGGCGGCCCACCCACCACTACATTAGGTTTTGCCCCGCCGCTACAGTACACTTTTGTTGTAGTGCTAGGTGTCGTTTTATTGACCCTGACCCTAACGACTAAGAATGAGTTCCCACACTATTATTTTACTATAACTATATATCTAACGAAGCCAATATACCGTGGCCCAACCAACCAACCTCCTACTCTTGGATGAGGTGTCTTCTCACGGACTCTTGTAAGGATAGGAGATGATGACGGCGAAATGAGGAGGCACCCATGTTCCAGAGCTCTTTGCCTGGGAAAGACGCTCCATTTCAGCTTGGACTTCAGCTTGGTGCTTCATTAGTTTCTTCATACCGTCTTGCTGAGAAGAGATAGCCTGATCGTACACGACAGGACGTTCGCCAGCAGCACCCTCGAGCTCGCGGAATTCGTGCTCTTGCTGTCTTGCTGCGCGAGCCCTCAGCTCGAGTTCCACAGCATGTGTCTCCCAGTTCACCCTCTGACCAGAGAGGCTCCGGTGGTGATCTTCAAGCACAGCGCGACCGTCCCGGACAGTCTTCAAGTCGATGGTGGCCTCAGCATGGGCAGCATCTAACTGTTGCAAATATGAGCGTGCTTTCCTCCGCTGAGAGAACATTCTCCTTCCCCAAAACAACATTGGCTAGCTCACCCTCAAGACGTGACGCCAAAGCTTGCAAGCAAGTCATCGAGAGGTCGAGGCTCGCAGGACGTGGGACTGGGTATTGCCTAGCCCACTTGTCCGTCACCCACCTCAGAAGCTCAAGGAACTGAGGGATATCACTTGGCCCCTTCCCAAACTCTTCCTTGATGCCATTGAATGTTGCCTGAACACCCCGCGCCTTGGTCAAGTCTTGCGGATACCCCATAGGGAGGTCAAGCACAAGTGGACTGTTTGCAGTTTCGTCGATCGACGAATGTGAAGACTCTATGAGAATAGCAGGGCGACATGAAACCAGCTCTAAGATATGCTTCTCTGTCTTTGATTTCAACGCCTTCGTCTGCTCCAAAACCAAGGCGACGCCCTCTCTCCTCGTATCTTGGAGCTAGTTTCAAGTGGTCCTGCTGTTCTCATAGAGTCTTCATGTTTGTCGGTCGACGAAACTGCAAACAGTCTACCTGTGCTTGACCTCCCTATGGAATCTCTGCAAGACTCGATCAAGGTGCGGGGTGTTCATGCAACATTGAAGGGCATCAAGGAAGAGCTTGGGAAGGGGCCAAGTGATGTCCCTCAGTTCCTTGAGATTCTGAGGTGGGTGACGAACAAGTGGGCTAGGCAATACCCAGTCCCACGTCCTACGAGCCTCGACCTGCTGATGACTCGCTTGCAAGCTTTGGCATCACGTCTGGAGGGTGAGCTAGCCAATGCTGTTTTGGGGAAGGAGAACACTCTCTCAGGGGAGGAGGAAGCGCGCTCATATTTGCAACAGTTAGATGCTGCCCGTGCTCAGGCCGCCATCGACTTGAAGACTGTCCGGGACGGCGGCGCTGTGCTTGAAAATCACCACTGGAGCCTCTCTGATCAGAGGGCATGGGAGACGCATGCTGTGGAACTCGAGCTGAGGGCCCATGCAGCAAGGCAGCAAGAACATGAATTCCGCGAGCTCGAGGGTGCTGCTGGTGAACGTCTTCTCGTGTACGATCGGGCCATCTCTTCTCAGATGGACGATATGGAGAAACTGATGAAGCGCCAAGCTGAAATCCAAGCTGAAGTGGAGCGTTTTTCCCAGGCAAAGAGCTCTGGAACATGGGTGCCTTCTGATGTCGTCGTCAACATCTCCTTCTCTTTCTGCGGGTTGGTCCTCCGGATCCGCGGCATTGGTCGGTCAGGCTGCTCATCCACGGCCTCGACACTGCGACGTCCTGATGATCTGGCAGGCAAATCGCATCTGGTGACCTTCGGTTCCGTGCAGATCACCGCACCAGACGCTCCTCGTTTACATTGTCGACGCTGCGATTGCCGCTAGCCTTCGTGGACGTGCGCCTGCTCGAAGAGGACTCCTTCACCGGACTCTTCCCCTGGTCACGCGCCATTGAAGACGGGAAGACGACGAGAGTTGAAGCTAACAAAGAAAAGCAAACGCTTAACAAAGATTGCCTAGTACAAAGAGAGCAAGTCATGACAGTATCAGGAACAGGCCATGATAAAGAGCGGAATTCGACGAGAAAAGCTATACCTTCTCTGTTCAAGGCAACGACAGAAAGAAGAACAAGCTTCGTGTTTTGGGGAACTTGTTGTCGGGTGCCAGTATATATATACAGGTCGATGGGCATCGAGATTGAAACAGACTACAACTTAGGACACGAGAGACCTCCCTGCCTACCTAATTCCATCAAGCGAGTTCGTATCGCGGGCGGGAGGAGAATACAGACCGAAGCCGGCAAGTTAACGGTGTTTTGTGTTTACAAAGATTCATCAGGCAGCACTAATCGTGCGCCGTACTGACTAAGGACCGGTCCTTCACCAAAGTCGCGTTCAAATCTGCTCCGCGTTTAAACACAACTTGGTGGGGGCATTTGTTCGACGGTATGTTGTCACGTGTCAAACAAAAGCTAAGATGCATGCTATCTCACATACGAGAGCAGGTATTCAAACTGCATGCATCAGCGTCTGCCATGAAGACTATCTCCAAGTGTCTAGAGGCAACTCGTATTCGTGGTAATCACGAAAGGAGACTTGAGCCTTTGCCGTATACGCCTTATCGTATACGTGCGATTTTCTCGCGCAAGCTTGGATCACGGAGTGTTTAGATTGCCGATTGGCCAGCTATATACATGTTGGCCCCACAAGGCAGCGAAATAAATACATAAGGATCGTTGCCGGCGTAGCAGCATCCTTATCTCATGTTAAGTATATCTCACGTAGACAAATTTTATCTCTAAAATCAGATGATAATAACGCAGCTGCTGCGGGTATCTCCACTACCACAAAAGGGCTCTGTAGCGGTGTAGCCCAATTTCCAATAGAGGTGGCTCAATAATAACCCGCCGCTACAATTCAATAAACATTTGTAAAGACGGCCCAAAAAGCAACCTAACGCTAAAAATAAACACTAGCGACAGGCTACAATGCCACCCACCGCTAAAGCCCATCAACCGTGATCCATATAAAAACACAACCCTATCCCGCTCCCTCCCTCAGCCACACTTCTAACCCTAGCCGCCGCCACCCTTCCTCCCATCCATCTCTCTCTCTCTCTCTCTCCTCGCAGCCGGCACCGCCCTGTCCCTCTCCTCATAGCGTGGCTCCAGGTGCGGACATGGCTTCTGTAACGTCCCGCCCCTCCGAAGCCAGGCCCGCTTACACCTGACAGCTCTCTAGGACCTCAAGACTGTCCTCACAGACCAACACTAGTCTTTTCTGCATACTTTGTCCTCACTCGTGCGCACCCGAGAATGACTTCCCGGTCGGTCACCCATCCCTAAATTGCTCTAGGCCAAGCACGCTTAACTTTGGAGTTCTTTAGGGATGAGCTTTCGGAAAAGAAGTTGCAACTTGTTGGTATGAGTATTCTATCAATCCTATTAAGCCCTGGGTCAGGATGTCACACTCTCACCCCCTTAGGAGATCGACGTCCTCGTCGATCAACCCCAAGCCAGGAACATCCTCTCTTGGCCACGTCCGTGTGCCCAGTGCCAGCGCATGTGCCATGCTGTGTGACCACTCCGGGCCCACACCAGCCATGCACACCATGCCTGCGTAACTGCGACCCCACGCGCCCGTGAAACCGCGAGAGTCGGCTCTGATACCAACTGTAACGTCCCGCCCCTCCGAGGCCAGGCCCGCTTACACCTGGCAGCTCTCTAGGACCTTAAGACTGTCCTCACAGACCAACACTAGTCTTTTCTGCATACTTTGTCCTCACTCGTGCGCACCCGAGAATGACTTCCCGGTCGGTCACCCATCCCTAAATTGCTCTAGGCCAAGCACGCTTAACTTTGGAGTTCTTTAGGGATGAGCTTCCGGAAAAGAAGTTGCAACTTGTTGGTATGAGTATTCTATCAATCCTATTAAGCCCTGGGACAGGATGTCACACTTGTCATGGACCCGCCTTACCACGGAGACGGTTCTGTTCCAGGATCTTCCTCGGGTGGCGACACGCGCTGTGGCGCCCAATAGTACAATACATGACAGAGAAAGAAAATAATTGCAACAGGAACATAGGTGGAGAAGCAGAGTTTACATAAATCCGAAGTTATATTACAAACCGGGGTTTTGAGAGAATAAAGTTGCGGAAGCGAAAAGTTCGACACTGATTCACCAGTTCGACTATATAGCTAAGATACAATCGCCCTCTCACGGCGACACACAGGGAACATCCCGGCCTTAATAGGTGCCTTGCCCAAGCACCGTACCGGCAAGCAAGGACCTAATCCTCATCTTCATTTGTGCACAGCTCCCACTCGATGTTCCAACAGTCGGGACACTGGCCCTCCCAATGGAACCTCCCTCCACAGTGGCATTCTCCGTCCTGGTCATCTGAAAACCACATAGAGCTACGCCCTGAGTAACTAATTTACTCAGCAAGACTGACCCGTCAAATGGCCAACTACAGCCGACACCTAGACATGCAAAGGCTGGGGATAGGGTTTTAAATTGCCAGAAGACTCGCCTAAGAGTGGATCCCTACTTTTCAAGTTTTAGCATCAAGTTGAGTTGTCATGCAGAATAATAAATTTAGTTTGCACTAGAGCTATAACAATCATAGTTGCAATACAATCTTAATAATTTCAGACAGCAGTATTAAACCCACACAATAGCTTAATGGCTTCCGGCACTGTTCCGTAGCAGCGATCAAGTGGTACTCGTTACTGTGAGGGGCAGCGACTCGAATCGATTTACATCCTGCAGGAGAAACCTGCTTGCACGACCCATACGCGCTTCCGGGAAGCCGCATGGAGCAACCTTTCGCTCAAGGTACCGCAGGGTCTTTCGGGTCCAGACTCCCCCGAGAAGGGTCCCCCATCGCGATGCGCCTCATGCCGCCATCCGTGGGTGGATTGTTCCCTCCTCTCAGCCCCAGTTCCACCAAAGAAGGGAGAAGGCTATCTTCAGACCAAGCGGTAGTCGTAGCTACGTCGGTTTACTGGGCCCATATCTCCAGCATGCAAACAGTACGTTCAAACTTGATCCCATGGGCCGGACACGAGGCGTAGCCTTAGGGGGGACTCGGACGGGGCTACCTCCTTGAAGACAAGCTGTCCTTCCCTTTCCACCTAATTGCCCGTCCGGTCTTCATTGTGATTCCATCCACCCTTTCCTTCATTCCAACTCATTCCCTTGTGATAATAATTCCTACCTACGAGTGGTCTCCATACCACTCGATAAACAGTCGTCTTACTTTAAGCAGAGCGACTATCGTCCTGAGGCTAATAATCGGGCAGAGACCTACTGCACACTAGGGTTGCAATCAACTCCTATCACTTAATGCACAGACAACTTACATCCATAGCTAGTGATAGAATAAAAATTTAAAACGGGGTTATGCACCGGGGCTTGCCTTGGTTCTGCTCTTGGTCGGCTACGGCACCTTCCGCTCCTTCGGGATCCTGCTCCGGTCCTGCCTCCACGTGGTTCACGGCGTGATCTATATGATGCAAGAGGGAAAGCTGTGAGGGAAGATTCATGGCACTTTCTCAATAAATACGTTAATGCACACTGTTATTAGTGGAATTAAACGGTGTGCCGAGACGTTCGAAAGCATCACTCAAGGAGTGGGGCACAGGACGAGGGTACTTCGTGTATTTCCTTCATGGACTCCAGTACTTGACCGCGACGACGTCGCATCCAAGTACGGTGTGTCGGTGGGTGCTGGGGCAGAACTGTGCAAGTGCCGCCCAGGGTTCGCAGGTGCTCACTAAATAGCACTAGTGTGAGCAAAACCTTCGCAAAGTACAATTACCCGTGAACTGTCTGAAAACGGAACCTTTTAGTGAATGGGTAAAAATTGCACTCGGGGCAATTATTAGGTCGACGGGGTTCTGGTTTTCGAAAGGGCAGGGGTGAGTACTTAAAATCAGGCTACACAAGGAGTGAATTAATTGTTAAGTTTCCCTATCAAATACTAAGCCAAAGATTTACTATTAAATATTATAAGGAAAAACGTATTTAATTAATTTCAGCTAATTAACTGAGAATCTCTTTATGAAATTTTTCCAGGAAGACTAAAACTGAAAATCCTCCCTGGAGGCCAATTTTTCATATTTTATCTGCTTTCTGTAATTAATAAAAATTCTATTAGTGTTTTTCCTATTTATTTTAACCCTGATATAAAAATTACTAAACATGGGGTATTAGTATTTTTCTACAGCAGTGCAAGTTCACACCAGTCTAACAAAATTTATTTTGCTACAAAATTCCTATTATTCAATTTACTATGCAATTTACCAGTTTAACCTATTTCTGGAAATGATTTAAACAAGAAAAACCGATTTTTACTCCGCGGGCCGCAAACAGGCAGCCCACTGGGCTGGGACTCGCGCGCGGCCCAGCGCGAGGGCGCTCGGCCGAGCGTGGCCTAGTGCGAGGCCAGGTCCACTGGCCTTCGCGGCCCAGCGGCCACCAGAGCGATGCGCGCGCGCGCGCGCGCGTGCGCTCGCCGGAGCACGGCGGCGCCGGCAGGGGGGGGGGGGGGGGTCACCGCAGCTCGCTGCGGTCACTGGCTCGGGCCGGTCCTTAAAGGAGAAATGATCTACTCAACCCCGCGCACTCATCTAGGCTATCGGACACCGCCGGCGATGGCCGGACGCAGCCCAGCGACGGTGGCGGAAACAGGGCAGAGGTCGTCGACGGCTAGCACGGCAGGGGAAGGGCGGTAGGGCTCGGAATCCGGTCGGAGAGCTTTGCTGGAGCACGGAGAGGGAGGTCACCGAGCTTCTTCGGGAAGAGGGAGGCCGGGGGTGTGGTCTCACCGGCGAGATGGGGATTGCGGTGGTCGACGGCGGCCTCGAGCGACGAACTAAGGGAAAACGTGGTCGGATTTGCCCATCCCGAGCTCAAACGCGTGCGCGAACAAGATGGGAATCTCCTCGAGCAAGGAATCGGTCAGGGGCTCACCGTGGGTGCCGGGCGACACGGTGGAACGGCGGTCGGAGATGGGGAGGACGAGGTCGATTCACGGCGGCTCGATGCGGAAAGGGAAAGATGGCTTCACGGGGAGCTTGAAGACGCCGAGGCGAGGCTGTGGACGTCGACGAGCTCCCGGAAGCGGTGACGAGGCGGCAGAGGCGCGGAGCAGCTCCGGGCGGCAATGGCGCGGCACGCGGGCGGAAGAGGGAGAGAGAGTGCGGAGTGAATGCGGGGCTCCGACAGCGCGCTGGTCGGCAAAAGGGGTGTCCGAACGCGCGCGTGGGCCCGTCGATCCGCGGCAACGGCCGTTGGCCGTACGCCGGCGACCACGCGGCACGCGACGGGCGGGGCAGCGCGGCCTCGGCCGGTTTGTGTTTTCTCTGAGTCGCTGACAGGTGGGTCCCGCGGGCAGTTTTCTTTTTCTTTTCTTTTTCCACTCCTTTCAGCCGACTGCCTTTGCAAAAATTGTTGGAATTAATCCAGAGCTGCTAAAATCAGACCAAAATTATGGTAGGCTCCCCATAATGTGCTGGTTTTTACAAAAATACTAACTACCAACAGTCCCTACAGAAGTTTCCTCAGAAATTTTATGAACAGAGCTGGTTTTTGACCACTCTAACAATTATTTGAGGCCTTTACTGATGGACTAAAATTCTGGTAAAATTCCCAACATTCTAATTGACCCAGACCATCAACATATAATTTTTGCAAAGGTGAGTCTTATTGAAAATTTGGGACTTGCAGTTCAAAGGTCATTCAAATGGGTTTTGAATCCAATTGAATTGCAAATTTGAATTCAAACTCAATTGCTTGGTGTCATGGTTAATACTGCCTAGATGACACCCTTGGGGCCCAATGACAATAGGGGTGTCACAGCCCTCCCCCCTTAAGAAAATCTCGTCCCGAGATTAAGAGAGGTGTTGAAGGTTTTTACCTAAATGGTGGTGTAGGAACTCGGGGTAGTGGCTTCGCAGGAACTCTTCAGTTTCCCAAGTAGCTTCTCTGGCGGTATGGTTGCTCTATTGGACTTTATAGAACTTCAGTGTCTTCTTACGTGTCGCCCGCTCCTTCTCGTCCAATACTTTTATCGGATGCTCAACATAAGTCAGGTCGGGTTGTAGTTGCTGGGTGCTCTCCAATGGTATGTCCACCGGTGTTTTCAAACACCCCTTGAGTTGGGATACGTGAAACGTGTCATGTACTCCAGCGAGTTCCACTGGCAGTTGGAGTTGGTAGGCCACGGGTTCGCATCTCGCAATGATAGGGTAGGGACCAATATAACGAGGGGCTAACTTCCCCCGAATTCCAAACCGTTGTACCCCCTTGGTGGGTGACACTTGGAGGTAGACCATATCGCCAACCCTGAACTCCAACGGGCGGCGCCTTTTATCTGCATAACTCTTCTGCCTGGACTTTGCCGCACGTAAGTTGGATTGGATTTCAAGTACCTTCTGTTCAGCTTGCTACACTAGCTCCGGACCAAAGATTATCCTCTCCCCTGATTCCGACCAATTCAATGGTGTGCGACAGCGGCGCCCATAGAGAGCCTCGAATGGTGCCATCTTGATGCTTTCCTGGTAACTATTGTTGTAAGCGAATTCTGCCAAGGGTAGGTACTCATCCCACTTCTTGTTGTGATTCAGCACATATGCCCTCAACATGTCTTCCAATATTTGGTTAACTCTTTCCGTTTGACCGTCAGTTTGGGGGTGGTAGGCGGAACCTCTAATCAGCCGGGTATCCAGAGTCTCGTGTAGCTTCTCCCAAAAGCGTCCCACAAATTGGGAGCCTCGATCGGACACGATAGTCTTGGGCACTCCGTGCAGACACAAGATTCGCTCAATGTAGAGTTGCGCATACTTTTGCATCTTAAACCGTGTCGACACAGGGATAAAGTGGGCGACCTTTGTTAATCGGTCCACAATGACCCATATGGAGTCGAGTTTATGTGCCGTCAGCGGAAGACCAACGATAAAATCCATGCTGATATCTTCCCATTTCCATGCTGGAACACTCAAGGGTTGGAGTAGGCCTGCCTTCCTTAGATGATCGGCCTTGACTCTGCGGCAGGTATCACATTCTGCGACATAACGTGCTATTTCCCTTTTCATACGAGTCCACCAGTATTTGGATCTCAAATCATGGTACATTTTGTTGCTGCCCGGATGCATGGAGTATTTTGCCATGTGAGCCTCGTCCAAAATTTCCTTGCGGAGTTTCGGATCCTTAGGAATTACCAGTCGAGTCTTGAACCATAACACACCCTTGGTATCTTCTTGAAAGCATTGTACTTTATCATCACCCTCCTTTAGCCTTCTTTTTAGATGTGCTATGCCTTCATCCTTTTTCTGAGCTGACACTATTTCTTCCCGTAAGGTAGGGATTAATGCTAAGTTGTATAGGGCTCCGTGGGGTGTTACTTGGACATAATGACCATCTTGGACTTGCGGGCTGACTAAGATATGGTGACAGTGAGCCTTACGGCTTAGGGCATCAGCCACTACATTCGCCTTTCCCGGGTGGTAATGGACTTCCAACTCGTAATCCTTAATTAATTCCAACCAACGACGTTGTCTCATGTTCAGGTGGTCTTGGGTGAAAATATACTTTAAGCTTTTGTGGTCAGTGTATATGCGAACTAAATTTCCAAGGAGGTAATGTCTCCACATTTTTAAGGCCAATACCACCGCTGCTAATTCCAGGTCATGCACGGGGTAATTCTGCTCGTGCTTCTTCAATTGCCTCGATCCATAAGCAATAACTCTTCCGCCTTGCATAAGCACACATCCCAATCCAATACCCGAAGCATCACAGTAGACATCGAACGGCTTCCCCAGGTCCGGTTGAGCTAAAACTAGGGCCGTGGTCAGGTGCTTCTTCAAGGCTTGAAAAGCGTTTTCGCAGCTCTCATCCCATATGAATTTCTTATCCTTCTTAAGCAGCTCTGTAATGGGCTTCGTGATTTTGGAGAAATTGGGAATAAAACGGCGGTAGTAGCCGGCTAATCCCAGAAAACTGCGTACATGGAATACGGTCTTCGGTGTCTTCCAGTTCAGCACATCTCTTACCTTGCTGGGATCCACCGCGATGCCTTCTTCCGAAACAATGTGGCCTAGAAACAGTACTTGCTTCAACCAAAACTCGCACTTGCTAAACTTAGCATACAGCTGGTGTTCCCTTAACCTCTGTAAGACAACACGGAGATGCTCTGCATGATCTTCCTCCGTCTTCGAGTAGACTAGAATGTCGTCAATGAAAACCACCACAAACTTGTCCAACTCGGGCATGAACACCGAGTTCATGAGATACATGAAGTGTGCTGGCGCATTTGTCAATCCAAACGACATGACTAAATACTCGTATAGACCGTACCGGGTAGAAAAGGCGGTCTTGGGGACGTCCTCGGCACGAATTTTAATCTGATGATAACCCGACCGGAAATCAATCTTGGAGAACACCTTAGCTCCTATTAACTGGTCGAAGAGGATGTCAATACGGGGTAGTGGATATTTGTTCTTGACCGTCACCGCATTGAGGGGTCGGTAGTCTACACACAGCCTCAGGGTCTCGTCTTTCTTCTTCACGAACAATGCCGGACAACCCCAAGGCGAGGAGCTTGGTCGAATGAATCCCTTATCCAGTAGCTCCTTAAGTTTCTCCTTCAACTCCGCTAGTTCTTTAGGCGCCATTTTATATGGTCTTTTGGATATGGGTGCCGTTCCTGGCTGAAGCTCAATCTTGAACTCAACATCCCGATCCGGTGGAAGTCCGGGGAGATCGTCAGGGAATACGTCCGGAAATTCCCTAACCACTGGAATATCTTTTATTTGTCCGGCTATGGTGTGGTGAACACTTGGTGCGACCAGTCGGGGGGGTCGTACTCGGAAACTTACGCTACCATGGGTGGGAGAGTTTAAGTGCACCGTGTAGGTGTCGATGTCCAGCATAGCTTTATGTTGCCTCATCCAAGGCATGCCCAAGATAACGTCAATGCTGCAACCATCTAAGACTATGCACTTAGTAGGGTAGACTTTCGATCCTAGGGTTATTGGAAGTTTGTCTACTTCAAATAGAGCAGGGGTTTGCCCACCAGCTGATTTAATGGTGTATCGTGCTCTCATAAGGGTACGGGGCAGCCGGTACTTGTCAACAAAGAACCCACCGACAAAGCTATGAGATGCTCCTGAGTCAAACAGTACTAGTGCAGGGTGGTCTCGAACAGAGAACATACCAGCAAGGATGGGACTGTTTTCCGGAATCTCCTCCAGGGTAGTGTTGTTCACTCGCCCCGCACGAACCGATCCTCGGTTGTTACGGTTGTTGTTGGTGTTGTTACTCCTTGACGGGTTCTGACCAGTGCTTTTCTTGGGGTGTGGGCACTCCCTTGAGAAATGCCCCGGGCGGCCGCAGTTGTAGCAGGGGAAAGGTCCGGGTTGAGGGTTTGGCCGCTGGGGTGGGCGAAAACCTCCTTGACTCTGCTGCGGACGCGGTACCGGGGTTCGCTGCTGTGCTGGCTGAGGCGGGCGCACAACAGGTGCCGGCACGGGGGCGGAGCGGTACCTCTGTCCCGACGGGGTGGTGTACACCATGCGGAACTTCTGCGGGGGTCCATTGGATGGCCCCATAGCACTTGCGGAGCGCTTCCGTTCTGCCATCACCCTGCGATATCCGTCCTCCGCGACGATCGCGTTATTGACAAACTCGGCGAAGGTGCCTCCCATGTTAAGGTTGAGGCGGTCCTGTAGCTCAGCACTTAGCCCCTCCAAGAAACGGTCCTTACGCTTGGCGTGGGTGTCCACTTGTTCCGGAGCGTACAGCGCCAACCGGTTGAACTCTTCACAGTATTCCTCGACACTGCGATTGCCCTGCTTTAGAGCGGCGAATTCACGCGCCTTCCTGCGGATGAGCCCCGCAGGGATGTAGTGAGCGCAGAACGCATCCTTGAATTCATCCCACGTAATCTGTCGGTCGGTTCCCATAGAAGCGACATGGTTGGCCCACCATGCCCCAGCCGCACCATGCAGTTGCTGCGCGGCGAACAGTGTCTTCTGCACCGGCGTGCAGTTAAGGAGTCCAAATTTGGACTCAAGCATGCGAAGGAAGTTCTCTGCCTCCATGGGCTCGGTGGTTGAGCTGAACGTGGGCGGCCTGGTGGCGAGGAAGTCGGAGTAGGAGCTGTTCTGGGTCGCTCCATCATGGTGGCCCCTAGCATTACGAGTTGCTAGGTTTTGCCGTGCCACTTCCCGCATGAACTCCGCCTACTGTTGCTGGCTCTCCATCATCGACGCGAAAAACTGCGCCATCATCTGCATGGGGTTAGATGGCGGCGGCGGTGGTGGAGTTCCTAGCGGAGAGTCAGTCTCTCTAGCCCTGGAACCTTCGGGCTGCTCACCATGCAGCTCATTGGTGTTACGGGTGCGCACCATTCTGTAATACAAGAATAAGGGTCCAGTTAGTCACTTATCCAATCATGAGCATATAGGTTACCAAAGCTAATGACGCAGCACGCGGGACAGCAATGTGGTACACAACATAATCTTGATGAAGCTGAAATTTCCACGTTAACATAATCCTAGTACAAGTCCACAGTTCCACTTCTACATGAACTCGGAATATGTGACCGTCGAGTTTTGCAAAAGCCAATCGCGCGGGTGATCCCCAAAATACAACAACCACGCGTGGAGTGTCCCAAAAGCTATCCATCTACCAAGCCCTACCAGCGCGACCTAGTCGCATCTACTACTACTGCCAAGCCTGGACACCAGCGGTGCCAGAGGGCCCTGGTCGGTCCGCGCCGGTCGGAG
Source organism: Eleusine indica (assembly GCA_030378355.1). Taxonomy (NCBI): domain Eukaryota; kingdom Viridiplantae; phylum Streptophyta; class Magnoliopsida; order Poales; family Poaceae; genus Eleusine; species Eleusine indica. The sequence continues at coordinate 38,735,413 of CM059500.1, forward strand.
CGAGTGGCTCGTAGTCCACGTCGGGCACTCGCCAGCTGCTGCTGCAAGTGCTCGTTATGGTTCGCCCACTGCTGCATAATTATACCTCGTCTGTCCACCTCCTGTGCGAGAGTGTCCCGCTGCTCAGTGATCTCCGTCACGCGAGTCTCACTCACCACAAGAGCAGCGGTCAACCGCTGAATCTCTCTCTGCTGCGCATCGACCTGTGTCTGCAGGTCGTTCCTCTGCAGCCACACCTGCTCAGCCTCCGCTAGCAAGACTCTGCTGCGGCGGCTAGACTCCTCATCCAAGTTGAGGAGATACTCGGAGTAGTGGGCTATGCGGTGGTACCCCGCGTGGTACTCCGGGTAATCGTCACGAGAGACGCGTCTCACACGCCTCTGCCACACCGGGTCAGCCTGGTGCCAGATGGGGATCATCTCGAACGGCGTCCCCGAGAGCGCTGCTACGTTGCGCCCACAGAAGTGAGTGAGAGCCTGGTGAGCGACCCTCTCCAGGCCCTCCCGAAGGCTCCCAGCTGTGACGGTGCTCTCCATACCCGCCAAGTCGGGGTTGCGCGGGTGTGGGGAGACACTGAGGTGCACCTCTGCAAAAGGCACACCGTGGTGATGGGTCTCACGCCCGCGGTACAAAGGCTGCTCCTCGTAGCCCAGGGCGCGTAGCATTTCCCACAAAAGGGTGGGAAAGCCACGGTGGTGTAGACCGGTGGTATAGCGCCACCCGTCGTGCTGGAACAGCTCAAACCCATGCTCGTCCATCTGGAACACAAACCCCAAAAAAAAGTGAGTACTCATCCCCGACGCAGAGGGTGCAGGCCAAAATAAAACAGTTTGAAGCAGGGAGTAAAATACCGGCTCTAATCCAATACTACCGGAATAGAATCCTTAACCACTTCCCCGAAAACACAGCTACAACCCTAGGGTGAGCGGAACAAGGATTCACGAATTTAGCGCAACAGGCTTACCACCCGAAATTTGTAATAACCCGATTTCGCCGCGCTGACTCGGAAGACCAAGCTGGTGGTGTCCGGTGATTCTTAAACCAACGTTCCGGCTAGAGTCAGAAAGTTCGCTTAAGAGTTCAAAAGTCACGAGCGAGGAGGTGTCGATTCGTACAGAACACAGACTGCGAGAGCTTTGGTTTCTTGTTAGCGTTGCAGCGCCTTCTAAACATTTTCAAATATGCAAATGCTTTCGGCCTACCCATCCTTACCAAATAAAAGTTGGTCACGAATAGGACCATTCGTATAGTCGGTGGCAGACGATCTCTCAAGTCAGTCGTATACTACCCGTTTCTTACGAGAATCGTGGTTAGCGTACCTGCAGAAGATTCATTCCAGAAACATTACATCAAATCAAAAGAAACGAGCCGAAAATAATCCCTTATTATTGTCCTAGGGCAGGACACTGATGTTTTACGCAATCAGCCCGCGTTCACACCATTGTGCTAGCTTCCCATGTTACAGTCCACTGGGCGGGACACATACCTGCGTTGACGATGCCGTAGGTACAGTATTTAAGAAAACAACCTCCTACAGTTAGCCTTGCCACCTGAATCATAACTTATCCATAACCTATTGGGCACGTCCTCATACGTTCGTTACGGGTTTTCAAAAATATGTCTTTGAATATTGTACTATTCCCGAGATAGCTCTGATACCACGCTGTCACGGACCCGCCTTACCACGGAGACGGTTCCGTTCCAGGATCTTCCTCGGGTGGCGACACGCGCTGTGGCGCCCAATAGTACAATACATGACAGAGAAAGAAAATAATTGCAACAGGAACATAGGTGAAGAAGCAGAGTTTACATAAATCCGAAGTTATATTACAAACCGGGGTTTTGACAGAATAAAGTTGCGGAAGCGAAAAGTTCGACACTGGTTCACCAGTTCGACTATATAGCTAAGATACAATCGCCCTCTCACGGCGACACACAGGGAACATCCCGGCCTTAATAGGTGCCTTGCCCAAGCACCGTACCGGCAAGCAAGGACCTAATCCTCATCTTCATTTGTGCACAGCTCCCACTCGATGTTCCAACAGTCGGGACGCTGGCCCTCCCAATGGAACCTCCCTCCACAGTGGCATTCTCCGTCCTGGTAATCTGAAAACCACATAGAGCTACGCTCTGAGTAACTAATTTACTCAGCAAGACTGACCCGTCAAATGGCCAACTACAGCCGACACCTAGACATGCAAAGGCTGGGGATAGGGTTTTAAATTGCCAGAAGACTCGCCTAAGAGTGGATCCCTACTTTTCAAGTTTTAGCATCAAGTTGAGTTGTCATGCAGAATAATAAATTTAGTTTGCACTAGAGCTATAACAATCATAGTTGCAATACAATCTTAATAATTTCAGACAGCAGTATTAAACCCACACAACAGCTTAATGGCTTCCGGCACTGTTCCGTAGCAGCGATCAAGTGGTACTCGTTACTGTGAGGGGCAGCGACTCGAATCGATTTACATCCTGCAGGAGAAACCTGCTTGCACGACCCATACGCGCTTTCGGGAAGCCGTATGGAGCAACCTTTCGCTCACGGTACCGCAGGGTCTTTCGGGTCCAGACTCCCCCGAGAAGGGTCCCCCATCGCGATGCGCCTCATGCCGCCATCCGTGGGTGGATTGTTCCCTCCTCTCAGCCCCAGTTCCACCAAAGAAGGGAGAAGGCTATCTTCAGACCAAGCGGTAGTCGTAGCTACGTCGGTTTACTGGGCCCATATCTCCAGCATGCAAACAGTACGTTCAAACTTGATCCCATGGGCCGGACACGAGGCGTAGCCTTAGGGGGGACTCGGACGGGGCTACCTCCTTGAAGACAAGCTGTCCTTCCCTTTCCACCTAATTGCCCGTCCGGTCTTCATTGTGATTCCATCCACCCTTTCCTTCATTCCAACTCATTCCCTTGTGATAATAATTCCTACCTACGAGTGGTCTCCATACCACTCGATAAACAGTCGTCTTACTTTAAGCAGAGCGACTATCGTCCTGAGGCTAATAATCGGGCAGAGACCTACTGCACACTAGGGTTGCAATCAACTCCTATCACTTAATGCACAGACAACTTACATCCATAGCTAGTGATAGAATAAAAATTTAAAACGGGGTTATGCACCGGGGCTTGCCTTGGTTCTGCTCTTGGTCGGCTACGGCACCTTCCGCTCCTTCGGGATCCTGCTCCGGTCCTGCCTCCACGTGGTTCACGGCGTGATCTATATGATGCAAGAGGGAAAGCTGTGAGGGAAGATTCATGGCACTTCCTCAATAAATACGTTAATGCACACTGTTATTAGTGGAATTAAATGGTGTGCCGAGACGTTCGAAAGCATCACTCAAGGAGTGGGGCACAGGACGAGGGTACTTCGTGTATTTCCTTCATGGACTCCAGTACTTGACCGCGACGACGTCGCATCCAAGTACGGTGTGTCGGTGGGTGCCGGGGCAGAACTGTGCAAGTGCCGCCCAGGGTTCGCAGGTGCTCACTAAATAGCACTAGTGTGAGCAAAACCTTCGCAAAGTACAATTACCCGTGAACTGTCTGAAAATGGAACCTTTTAGTGAATGGGTAAAAATTGCACTCGGGGCAATTATTAGGTCGACGGGGTTCTAGTTTTCGAAAGGGCAGGGGTGAGTACTTAAAATCAGGCTACACCAGGAGTGAATTAATTGTTAAGTTTCCCTATCAAATACTAAGCCAAAGATTTACTATTAAATATTATAAGGAAAAACGTATTTAATTAATTTCAGCTAATTAACTGAGAATCTCTTTATGAAATTTTTCCAGGAAGACTAAAACTGAAAATCCTCCCTGGAGGCCAATTTTTCATATTTTATCTGCTTTCTGTAATTAATAAAAATTCTATTAGTGTTTTTCCTATTTATTTTAACCCTGATATAAAAATTACTAAACATGGGGTATTAGTATTTTTCTACAGCAGTGCAAGTTCACACCAGTCTAACAAAATTTATTTTGCTACAAAATTCCTATTATTCAATTTACTATGCAATTTACCAGTTTAACCTATTTCTGGAAATGATTTAAACAAGAAAAACCGATTTTTACTCCGCGGGCCGCAAACAGGCAGCCCACTGGGCTGGGACTCGCGCGCGGCCCAGCGCGAGCGCGAGCGCGAGGGCGCTCGGCCGAGCGCGGCCCAGTGCGAGGCCAGGTCCACTGGCCTTCGCGGCCCAGTGGCCAGCAGAGCCGAGTGCGCGCGCGCGCGCGCGCGTGCGCTCGCCGGAGCACGGCGACGCCGGCAGGGGGGGGGTCGCCGCAGCTCGCTGCGGTCACTGGCTCGGGCCGGTCCTTAAAGGAGAAATGATCTACTCAACCCCGCGCACTCATCTAGGCTATCGGACACCGCCGGCGATGGCCGGACGCAGCCCAGCGACGGTGGCGGAAACAGGGCAGAGGTCGTCGACGGCTAGCACGGCAGGGGAAGGGCGGTAGGGCTCGGAATCCGGTCGGAGAGCTTTGCTGGAGCACGGAGAGGGAGGTCACCGAGCTTCTTCGGGAAGAGGGAGGCCGGGGGTGTGGTCTCACCGGCGAGGTGGGGATTGCGGTGGTCGACGGCGGCCTCGAGCGACGAACTAAGGGAAAACGTGGTCGGATTTGCCCATCCCGAGCTCAAACGCGTGCGCGAACAAGATGGGAATCTCCTCGAGCAAGGAATCGGTCAGGGGCTCACCGTGGGTGCCGGGCGACGCGGTGGAACGGCAGTCGGAGACGGGGAGGACGAGGTCGATTCACGGCGGCTCGATGCGGAAAGGGAAAGATGGCTTCACGGGGAGCTTGAAGACGCCGAGGCGAGGCTGTGGACGTCGACGAGCTCCCGGAAGCGGTGACGAGGGGCAGAGGTGCGGAGCAGCTCCGGGCGGCAATGGCGCGGCACGCGGGCGGAAGAGGGAGAGAGAGTGCGGAGTGAATGCAGGGCTCCGACAGCGCGTTGGTCGGCAAAAGGGGTGTCCGAACGCGCGCGTGGGCCCGTCGATCCGCGGCAACGGCCGTTGGCCGTACGCCGGCGACCACGCGGCGCGCGACGGGCGGGGCAGCGCGGCCTCGGCCGGTTTGTGTTTTCTCTGAGTCGCTGACAGGTGGGTCCCGCGGGCAGTTTTCTTTTTCTTTTCTTTTTCCACTCCTTTCAGCCGACTGCCTTTGCAAAAATTGTTGGAATTAATCCAGAGCTGCTAAAATTAGACCAAAATTATGGTAGGCTCCCCATAATGTGCTGGTTTTTACAAAAATACTAACTACCAACAGTCCCTACAGAATTTTCCTCAGAAATTTTATGAACAGAGCTGGTTTTTGACCACTCTAACAATTATTTGAGGCCTTTACTGATGGACTAAAATTCTGGTAAAATTCCCAAAATTCTAATTGACCCAGACCATCAACATATAATTTTTGCAAAGGTGAGTCTTATTGAAAATTTGGGACTTGCAGTTCAAAGGTCATTCAAATGGGTTTTGAATCCAATTGAATTGCAAATTTGAATTCAAACTCAATTGCTTGGTGTCATGGTTAATACTGCCTAGATGACACCCTTGGGGCCCAATGACAATAGGGGTGTCACAGCTTCGGCAAGCGCGAGCTTCGGCCTTGGCAAGACAACGTCCCTCGAAGCTCGGCCACCACCTCGGGTCCCCCGCCAGACCTACACAGCTCCCCTTGAAGCTCAACTGCCACCTCGCCTCCCTCCCCTCCAATCTCGTCGCCTCCCCATGTCTGAATCCACCACAGAGAGGGCATTCATCCCTCCGATCTTGGCATGTTGCATCGCTGCCCCGTGCCACTTCCGGCCTCCCCGGCCGGTGGCGGCAGTCCATGAGGGCGGCGGGAGCCCGCGGCCTCTACGAGCCCCCAAGGGCGGCGGGCGACCGATGGGCGATTGGGGGTGGCAGCCCAAGGGCGAGCGACATGCAGAGGGTGGGGCGGTGGGCGATGGCGAGGCAGAAACCTTGGGAAGGTGACGAAGAGCGGGCGGTGCCGGCAAAGGGAGCGGGTGGCGGTTGCGGGCTCTCTGCTCTGTTTCTTGAGAGCTGGCTCTCAAATGTTGAAGCGGTGGCGGGCTGGGGGTGGCAGGATGCGGGTTCGTTGGGAGCGAGGCGGGTAGCCGATGGGGACAACAGGCCACTGGGGACGTCGGGCGGCACCGGCAAGGCGGGCGCTGGCCGCGCCGGTTGCTCTACGCCTCTGTTTCTCGCTAGGTGGAGATTGTTCCCTGTTGTCAGTGCCAGATGGGTCGCACATCTCAGATAGAATAGGACCTACAATTTGAGAAGTAGTGATTGAGAGGAAAGTGAAATTTGAGAGGTGAAACTGAGTAGATACGCTCTTCTTTGCCATTGTACCTACGTATTCTTTCATGCATCGTATATGCATATGGATCTGAATATTGACACGACTCAGCTATTCGATCAACTGTCGGCCGAACCCATCGTATAGAAAATGTGGTAAACGACTTAGATATTGGATGAGTTTATACGCATCCGGAATTCATTGTATACACACGTCGCCGGGATATATACTTAGGCTAGTCTCAATGAGTCTTTCATTTGTATTTAATTAATTATCACATCAGTAAAAGTGGTGACATGACAGAGAATTTATTATGAAAAAGAGCAAATATCTTTCATCCACATGAAAGGCTATGTGCACTCTTTCCAATAAAATGAAAGCCAAATGAAAGTGCATTGGGGGTATTTTCTTTCATCCCAACCAACCACAACCAACCATTGAAGGCCATCTAGCAACAATTTAATACATATGAAACTATGATATGAAACTAAGCACTAAGAGACGTAGTTTTATTTTATAGTATAAAATCTCAAAGCTGATTTGTCATTGTTGGAAACTATGTGATGAAAGACCCCATTAAGACTGGCCTTACAAATATATACTTGTCAAGTTTATGCATGGGCTATCTTTGTAGACAAATTTGGTCTAAAGCCTTCGTTTCAAACGATCATGCAGTGTATGTTGTATAGGTTAATTGGGCCCATAAGTATTAGCCCATAAGCAAGTAATTAATACATGGGTTAGAAGGCTGATTAAGCATACGTGGTAGTACGCGTCAAAATCATGTCATACAAATGCCCTGGAGTCCTTGTGAGGAACGAGGCGCATGAGCTCAACTTGATGCCCACGATTTCTTTTGAGTTGAGCTTATCCAATATAAACTCATCAGATATGCATCGGCGGATTCGTTGATGCCCACGATTTCTATTTTGTTGCTTAACAGGATACCCGACGCCGAATCAATCAGTTTGTTGGGATACGACTTTATCCACCAGCTATGTATATATATATAGAGAGAGGGCGTGTTAGCTAGATACACCCGAGCACTCTGCAATTCTCTGCGATTCGTTTGCTCCTGAGTATTTGACGTTCTTCCTTTGTCAAGGTTTGTATCCAAACTCAGTCATCCCTTTTATTATTTTCCTGCTTTTGCTTTTAATATTTTCTTTTGTTCGTTTGACATCAGGTTCTCACGCACTGCGATGTCAAGGGCCAAGGGGGCGAAGAGGTCGATGGCCATCTAGTCCGGCGAAGCCATGAATCCGTCGGGACTACCGCCTTGACTCTCGTCGGCCACTTCGTGTAGATTGGACGCCACAGAGCGCTTCGACCGATACTCTCAAGTGAATGACGCTTCCAGGGATCGTTTCTGGCCACCTGGCCGTACGTATCCGGCGATATAACTTCTTGTTCTCCCAGTAATCGCCGTTCTCCGGTGGCACAGCGCAAGGGACGTGTGGGGACACACGCCATGCTAGAGCTGGTCCAAGGATTTCTGATGCTAAGGAATCTGCTCGTCGGGGTCATGGGACAGACCCACGTCATGCAGATATCGAAACTTCTTCAGGTATATATACATGCAGTACGACATCATTGCTCCAGCTGCTCCACAATTCATTATAAGCCATGAACAAAGCATGGCTACTTTATCAGTAAATGGACCTGTAGGGACATATTCATAAAAGACATGCCTAGAAATAGGGATGCCCATGGCATCTTGGAGAGCTAGCAGGGGATGATCCATCTCTCCTTGAGAGGTTACAATCGTGTGCCCGTCAGAGTTCCAAAATGATAGAAAGCATGTAGTATGGCCACAAAGAAGTAATTTGATAGATTGATGCTAAGACCCCTTTTCAAAATACCAGCTTGCTCCAAGAGCCTTCTCTCGCTTGGAGAAACAAGAACACCACGAGCCCAAATTAAGAATTTCGGACAGATGGGTGCTCCAATAGCAATCCGTGGGTCAATGTCATTTCACCATCTCGCCAATGATTGGGCAAAGCTCTTCATCAGAGGAGATATAATAGTGCATAACTGCTGCGTTAGCACTTGATAATTTTTGAAGCGACCAGAAGCTACTTGTCAGAAAGGACCTAAACCCATGTGGCATCCTGGCTACACCGCCATTAACACTCACCATGACACAGCAACAGTATCAAGGCATATGACTTGGCTTCGGTTCTAAAATAACTAGGGGCTCTAATCGCATCACATGTACAATCCTAGAGCCGACGGTGGATGGGTTTTTTTATAAGAAGGACGATGCACCCGTTTACCCAGTGTCCATAGCTGCACAAACTTTTATTGCTAATCCTGCGAAAACATGGTGGAATGACAACGACCCACGGATTTCTGTTGGAGCACCCATCTGGTCGAAATGCTCATGTTGTTTTTGTTTCTCCAAGCGAGAGAAGGCTCTTGAAGCAAGCTGGTATTTTGAAATGGGTCTTAACATCAATCTATCAAATTACTCCGTCATGACCATACTACAAGCTTTCATATCATTTTGGAACTCTGATGGGCACACACGATCGTAACCTCTCAACAAGAGATGGGTTATCCGCTGCCAGCTCTCCAAGATGCCATGGACATCCCTATTTCTGGGCGTGTATTTGATGAATATGTCCCTGCCGATCCAATTACTGATAAAGCAGCCCATGCTTTGTTCATGGCTTATATTGAATTTTTGAGCAGCTAGAGCAATGATGGCGTTATGGCAACTCCTGCAGGGGCGGAGCCTGGATTGTTATATAGAGGGGGGCGGCCGACCGACTAAAGAACATCATCATATAATATACATAGTTACAATCAATATATAATCAGTTGACTATATATTTAAATAATTTTATTTATATGAATTATTTGTATCCTAAAATGTTAAGATCCTATTACATAAAAAATATTAGAAATAAATGTTTACACAAGATCTAACCTTTATTTTTATCTGAAACGTACTCGGCATTTCTTTATATCATAAAAGTCATCAGTAAGTGAATCAGTGGTGAATTCAATGTAATCTCCTTCTCAATGTAGATTACTAGATAATTTAGTTTGAAAAACACAATAATTCATAATTTATAATTATCTCACCTTGCTTCGGAAGAGACGAGAACCGTGAGCCTACCACTTAAAATTTTGTGCCGCGCGTGGCCGTGGATGGTAGCGTGCGTCGTAGATCGTCAGCGACTCAGGGCGTCAAGGCGCAGGCATTTGGGCTTGGAACTTCGGGTGCGAGTGGTTGGCTACAGGCGATGGTGGCGTAGACTCACGTGGAGGCAATCAGTCCTGGAGGCGACGTAGATTAGGAGGCTGGGTAGACTCACGTGGCGGCGTGGAGGCAGCGTAGACGCGAAACGATTGACAATTCTCTTGTGATTAAATTAGGGTGGCCCTCACGTGGAGTCCTGCTCACGTGGGCTCACAAAGGCTAAAACAATTACTAAGGAAAGCCACTAATGAAAGCCCATAATGCATAATGTTACTATTATGCTAATCATTTGTTTTTAGCCCATTAACTTTGCACCGGCGTTGGGAGGAGCCACGGCCCCTGCTGCCCCCCCCCCCCCCCCCCCCCCCCATTGGCTCCGCCACTGACTCCTAGTCCTATCACCCTTGTTGACTAGATGAACTACTTCTTACAAGATGTTGAACATATAGAGGGTCACCAAGTCACACCGCTCCCAACTTCATGGTATGCATCTATTTAAGATCCCCTATCCCACGTTTGGTGACGGAAAATGAAGGCCCTTTTGTGTTTAATTTTCTGATAGGACCATGGAATTCAACCACAAATTCACCCGACAACAATAGCTGGCGGCGTTTGTGTCAGCATGGTTATGTTGTTACTGTGTGCTGATTTGTCAGAAGCCTTTCATACACCCTGAAGTTCTTTATAGCGGCAGCATCCATCCCCAGAGGATTCACAGAAGCATTGGAGTTGCTAGCATGGCGTATTTGTACAAGAGCCTAGATGTTGTTACTCAATATATTTGTGAAGATTATTCGGCTAGTGAATGTGAATTGCCATTGCCCATTCATTTCATCATGGGGTGGTACACCTGCTATTGGAAGGCCTCACCCTCAGAGTCTACGTCTATCTTATCTATCACAGATTCACCTCCTTTTATTACCCATATTTTGAAGGTTTCAGAGCTCAAGATTGATATTCAAGAAGCACACCATCTCTTCATAGATGTTGATGTTGCAACGTCGTGCTCCCTAAAGGCTCTGGACTTCGTGGTGAGGTTGAGAATTCGATTCCCTGAAGGTGCGTCAAACCCGATGTCCGACCGGCATGGAGTGAAGGGCAACAAAAGACAACTAGAAGTTTCTGAAGTGGACATGCTAATTAATAGCCGCGTCGGTGGTGTACCATATTGTCGCTGCTAGTCATACAATAATTTGGTGTATGCTCCTCACAGATTTAGCTGTATGCACAACTATGATCAGGCTCTTCCGTACTTCATGATGGAGGGTGTTCTTCGTTACCCTAATGGTGATATGTATGAAACTGTCAGTGTGTTGAACCATCGCTTGTTGGCGCATTAGCTTCCACATGGACACACCTTTGATATGCAGCCTCTCAAATACTCTACGTAAGTCATCTTTTTGTTGACTTCGCTCTCGTGTCTTAACCACCAAATCATCAATGTAGTACTCAACAGAGTGATGAATAAGTTCATCGAACACAATTGTCATGGCTCTTTGATATGTAGCGCCAACATTTTTTTAATCCGAAGGGCATTACCGTGTAATGGTAATTTACCCTAGGAGTTCGGAAGGCTGTCTCAGGTTCATAACCAGTCGTGGTGTCAATAACTATTTCGATCGTTAGAGTGGTCAAATCATGTTTTGGGCAAGTGTGATTAAGATCGCGGAAGTCTACACAGATACTTTCTCATTCTTTTTCATAACCTGGATATGTTTGCAAGCCACCTAGGATATTGTATTTCTTTAAAGAATCCTAAATTAATTAACTTATCAACTGCTGCAACTATATCATTGTGCAATTCTGGTCAACAGCAATGCGGTAATTGTTTTATTGGGCGATACTGCAGATCTATAGCCAGCTTATGTGTAGCGACCTGAGGATCAAGCCCATGCATTTCTTTATAGGACCAAGCAAAACAATCACGATATTCCATAAAAAAATGTTCTATAATCTTCATGTTGTGGAGGAGCAAGGGCGGCACCTAAGACCTCCCCATGATGTGTGGTCATTCACATATGCATAGAAGAAATAAGATATTGTTCATCTCTAAGGCCCTGTCGTGCATTACAAGCAGCATTAAAAGAACAAGATCGATATGGAACACTATAAAGACACTCAAACCTTCTTCATTTGTGGGGTCTACAAGAAGTTCATGTTCCGAACTATTGTCCACATACTTGGCATTACACGAGACTTGCCCCATGGGCTCGTAGAACACATTATCATGACTATCATCATAATTGGATGGTACATCTCTATTATATCCTAAGGCACACTTGGAATGTGACACTTGACCTTCCATTATCATCTTCTCAGGTTGGTTCGACCATGCTTCACATATGCTTGGGAGAGATGGTAGATGTTGATTCCACTGCAGCTGGATCCCGACTGTTGACGTGAAAATCACACGTGTGACCCGAGAGATTTGCTTTACTCTAGTGCGGGCTCAACACAAAGAAATCGGGACGTGTCAGTCGATTTTCCCTGCAAATCGTCAAAGAAACAAATAATTAAATTGCACGGGTCAACGGCCCAGGACAGGCCGATGAAGAAAGTCGATAATCACTGGTAGTGAAAACCAGCCGATGACTATAAACATCAATAATATTGAAAAAAGTAAACTAATCGGCTGATTTATATCGGCTTATCGGCAATTCGATAAACTGGAATCAAGTATTTCATAAATATTGCTGACAAGAATTAAATTGATAGAGCAAATTTGATAGATCTATGATAGACACACTAGACTTGCTCTGTTCATGCCAAAAAGTTGATAGGCCAGAGTCTATATAAGTACATTGTTCATTCACAGACTCTACCTGTCGATGGTGTCAAGTCGATAGATCTGATAGCTAGTATTACAAATATGCCTCAAAATCACAGATCTAATCTTATCAAATAAAGGGGGCAATCGACTTCTATAAGTGTGATGATAAACATTTAAGACGCTGAGAAGTCGATCGAACCATGATAACTTATCGGCTAAATGTCCCGATAGAACCCTATCGACTCTACCCATGACCGGTCCGTATCTAATTCTATTGACTCAGCAAGAGATCGAAATCGATGCAGCCTCGCTCGCTCAAGCAGATCAAACTTACTCGAGACGGTGCCCAAACGAAGCAGATAAAACTAAATATCATCCAATTATAGATAAAATCAATAGAGTGACTCAAATAAAAGATCTATATTAAACTTATAAAATCTCTCAAAAGTCACAATAGATCGGTCCTAACCGAGATAGTATCGTAACTCGAATTCGATAGTATAAACGTAATAAAGATCTAATTACCAGATAACTAGTAATTTTAAAGATAACAACTAGAATATCAAATCAGTGAGAAAGTACTAGTTGAAGTCGATAAAGTTATCGAGGGTGACAAATCTAGGTCTCTCGCCGAGATCGGAGCCGATGCAACCCACGTGAGACGAGGATGTCATCGAGAAAAGGTTTGGCGATGTGCCGAATTGTATTAAATGAAAGTATTGTCTTTTCGCGTAAAACCCTATTACAGATTTATAGCCCCGTGCAAGGGGTTTTGACCCGACTCGGTCAGGACTCTTAAACGAATCATCCTAATTTATTTTTAAACAAAATCTAAACCAAAATAGAAAGAGAAAAATAACCCTATCAGTCCCACTTTATTCTTTTCGACCGTTGAGCTTTGCTGACTTCGGCCGACTTCAACTCTCCGCCTCTGACCAATGGGACCGATTGTTGACGCAAAAATCACACGCGTGACCTGAGAGATCTGCTTAGCTCCAGTGCAGGCTCAATACGGAAACCGGAGCATGCTAGTCGATTTTCGCTGCAAATCGACAAAGAAATCGAATAGTCAAATTCCACGAGTCACCGGCTTAAGACAGGCCGATGAAGAAAGCCGATGATCACTATTAGTGAAAACCAGCCGATGGCTATAAACAACAGATAATAACATCAAAAGAAACTAATCGGCTAATTTGTATCGGCTTATCGGCGACTCCATAAGAGAATATAAAATAACGCGTGAATAGTGCTGACATGAATCGAGTCGAAAGAACAGAGTCAATGGATTTTATGATAAATGCGCTAAAACTCGTTTGATCGATGAAAACAAGTCGATGGGCTAGAGTCGATAGAAGTATAATAACCCTGTACAGAACTCTGCCCGTTGATGGGTGCTAAGACGATAGATCTGATAGCTGGTATTGCAAATATGCCTCAAATTCATAGATCTAGTCCTATTAAACAAAAGAGGGCAATCAACTTCTAATATACAACAATTAATAGGCAAAAACACTGAGAAGCCGATCGAACCGTGATCACCTGTCGGCTAAATGTCCTGACAGAACTCTATCGACTCTGCCTATAAACAGATCAAATCTAACCCTATCAACCCAGCAAGATATCAAAGTCGATGCAGCCTTGTTGATTCGAGCAGATCGAACTTAATCGAGATAGTGCTCAAACACGGCAAATAGAGCTAGATTTAATCTAATTATAGATAGGATCGATCGAGTGACTCGAATAAAAGATCTAAAACCCAGCCTATAAAACCCATAGAAATCATAAAAGATCAGACCTAACCGAGACAGTAATGCAATCTAAGTCGATAATACGAGCCAGATAAAGATCTAATTACCGGATAATTAGCAATTTCAATGATAACAACTAGAATATCAACTTAATGAGTAAGTACTACCTGAAGTCAATGAAATTACCGAGGGTGACTAATCCAAGTCTCTCACCGAGATCGGAGCCGATGCAGCCTGCGCGAGACGAGGATGTCGTCGAGAAAAAGTTTGGCGATGCACCGAATTGTATTGAACGGAAGTGTTATTTTTTTTTTGTACAAACCCGATTACATATTTATAGCCCCGTGCAAGGGGTTTTGACCCGACTCGGTCAGGACTCCTAAACAAACCGACTAGATTTATTTTTAAACAAAATCTAAACTAAAAAAGAAAGAGATAAAATAACCCTATCGAGCCCACTTTATTCCTTTCGGCCGTTGAGCTTCGCTAACTTTGGCCGATTTCAACTCTGTACCTCTGACCAATGGGACGGGTCCAAATTCTGGTGCCAACACTTGCCCCTCGAGCCCGAGGTACGAAATCTTCATGCGCTGGATTTTACCTCTTCGTTTACCACATGCTTTTATCACCCCACTGCTTCATGACCTAATAAATGCAGCCAGTTCAAGAGCCATCCACTCGTTAGGTCATGCGTTCGGTACACCAACCAACCACTCTTTAAATGTGACCTGTTGTTTCCTACATCTCCTCGACTGCTGGCTTTACTTTTTGACTGTCCTCGTGCTTATCCTTACCCTCAGGTATCCACGCAAGCCTTATCGCTTCCTATTCCTTCAATGAACCAGCGTTTGGACTACTCAAAGGCCAAATTCAGTTCCTATAAATAACTCCTTCCGTCCGCCTTCTTCCCCTCATCTTGCTTACCACCTTCAACCTTGGGACTCTTAATGAGAGCTTTGATAGAAAAATACCATCTATCTCCAAACCTACTGAACATTTTGTGGCGAATACTTTTTGCTTCTCCTGCCCCCAGAGTCCTCCTTTCAATCCAAAGCTTGCAGCTCCTCCTGCCCAGAAGCCAATCCGCTGGTTCTTCTGCCCCTGGATAACAGCACAGATGTCGAGGATGGCATTGGCGGAGCAACCCTCTCTCCCGCTTGTTTGGCGGGTGATGTATGATGACACTGCCATTCCTGAAGGGTATGCGGAGGAAGCTGCTAGTGCATTTTTCTTCTTCTCTGTCCTTTCCTCCATGCACTTAGTTTCATCTTCAACATCAGCCATCTGTAATTAATAGAAACCTCCTCTGCTCTACAGACGTGTTAATCTCTGTCTTGCATGTTGCGCTTTTTACTTTATATCTTTTCTACTAAGGGCGATATCTGTAATATCAGCCATCTGAAGTCAATGTGTGCACATCGGCTGTAGAACACTCACTTTCTTCATCTTCAATCTTTTATTTTTTGTGCTAAGGATGATATTTTTCATATCGGCCGTGATCAAGCATTCGAGATAATGAGCCAACCCAAATGCTTGGATGATATTTACAATTAATTGCTCTCCCAAACTCCTCTCCATCCAATCCTTGTAAGAAATATGCATTGCCGGGTGCACATCGGCTCACTTTAAATCGTCGTTCCCAAGTCAGAGACCATTTTCCAAATCGACTATGTCTAGAGCCGATGGGCATAATTAACTTCCAGATAAGATCGCCTTCTACAAAACTCTTGGGCACCACCTTTTTGTTGTAAAATCTAGCCACTCAAGTCCTATTCTCTTGAATTTTCTCCAGGCCCCTCATTTGATGTTGCATGACATCTTCTAACTCATCAAACATAACCTGCCTATAATCATCGGCTGATAATTGATCTTGCAATTCTATTCTTCTAGATCCCAGATTCGTTTCCCATGGCAACACTGCTTCATGCCCATAAACTAACTGATATGGTGATACCTTTATAGACCCATGACACGCCATTCTGTAGGCCCACAATGACTCAACCAATGTTGTATGCCACCTCTTAGGTTGCTCGTCAATCTTTCTTTTGATAAGCTTGATCAAACTCTTATTAGATGCTTCTGCCTGACCATTGGCTTGAGCATAATAAGGCAACAAATTTAACAACTGGATCCCCATACTATCGACAAAGCTTTGGAACTCTTTCGAAGTAAATGCAGAACCCTGATCAGTAATAATAGTCTGCGGCACACCAAACCTGTAAATAATATGCTCCTTCATAAAGTTGATCACATCGTTAGTTGTCACATTCTTCATTGGCACTGCTTCGACCCACTTTGTGAAATAATCTATCGCTGCCAGAATATACTTGACCTTTGCTTGATGCTAGATAAATTTCACCAATCATATCCATACCCCATCCTCTAAATGACCAAGGCTTAATGATCGGATTCATAGCTGATGCCGGCGCCCTCTGAATTGTTCCAAATTTCTGGCAATCTTGACACCCCTTGTAATACCTAAAGCAATTTTCTAACATACCTAACCAATAAAACCCAGTCCTTTTCAACAACCATCTCATTTTATGAGCCGGTTGATGGGTACCACAAATGCCCTCATGGACTTCGCACATAACCACCTTGGCTTCTTCTTGATTTAAACATCTTAACAATACACCATCAATCATCCGGTAATAAAGCTTTTCTCTAATAAAACATACCTCAATGCCATGTATCTGATTTTACGAGGAGTGTGCTGTGCTAGATCTTTGAGACACTGCACTATCTTGATCCTCTAATCTTCTTCATCAACATTGATTTCATCGACATCAACCTTATCGACACTAACTTGCTTAGCTTCATTGACATCGGCAATTTGAACAATTGTACCATCAGTATTTAGTTGATATCCTGATGCCTTCTGTGCCAAATCAGTTGCCTCTATATTTTGCTCCCTCGGGACATGCTTGAAATTCACAACCTTGAAGCATCGTATCACATGCTGTCACTCGGCATAAAACATCCTCAGAATATCATCTCTGCATTCAAAATCTCCTGCTAATTGCCTGAGTACCAGCAACGAATCACCAATGATTTCAACAAAATCAGCCCCAGCTTCTCGCAAAACCTACAGACCTTTGAGAATAGCTCTATACTAAACTTCATTGTTAGTGATACCTCCATAGCAAATGCAAACTCAAATCTTGCCCCCCCCCCCCCCCCCGAGGCGATATGATGACAAGCCCGTTACCTCATCCATTCTTACATACAGAACCATTGAAAAACAGCAACCATGGTATCGGCTCCACCACCGACATACTCGATCCACAATGTTCAACAACCAAATCAGCCAGAACCTGTCCCTTGACTGCCTTGGCAGACTCATAACTTAGATCATATTTGGCTAGAGAAAGCATCCACTTACCAATTCTTCCTTTCAAAATAGGGGCCGATAGCATATATTTCATAACATCGGCTTTGCAAACCACCACACATTCGGTCGATAGCAGATAATGCCTCAACTTTACACATGAGAAATATAAACATAAGCACAACTTTTCAATCTCAGTGTACCTGGTTTCAGCATCAATCAATCTTCAACTTAAATAGAACACGACCCTCTCCTTGTCGTCTTGTTCTTGAATCAAAGTTGATCTGATAGACTTCTTATCCGCAGCAAGGTATAGTTTAAAGGGTAACCCTTCTCTTGGTGGGACCAACACAGGAGGCGCGATCAGATACCTCTTAATATCATCCAGAGCTTTTTGATGTCCAGGCTGCCATACAAATTTCTGATCGGCCTTCAGCTTCAATAATGGTGTGAACGCATCTAGCCTACCCGATAAATTGGATATGAATCTTCTGATAAAATTAACTTTGCCAATCAAGGATTGCAGCTTAGTCTTGTTGGCAGGAGGCTCGATGTCATTAACAGCTTTAATACTCTTAGGGCCAATTTTGGTCCCTCGTTCATGCATGATAAAACCCAGAAACTAACCAGCCGATACGCCAAAAGCACACTAATTAGGATTCATTTTTTAACTGTACCTTCTACTTCTCTTGAGTGCTTCCTGCAAATCGGCTACATGGTCTTCTATCCTCCTTAATTTAACCACAACATCATCAATATAAATTTCCACTAACCTGCCGATCAAATCATGGAAAATATAATTCATGGCCCTCTGATATGTGGCTCCAGCATTATTCAATCCAAACGTCATGACAACCCATTCATTTAAACCAGTAGCCCCTGGACACCTAAAAGTAGTCTTCGGTATATCTTCTTCTGCCATAAAAATCTGATTGTAACCGACATTGTCATCCATGAAACAAACAATCTTATGTCTGGATGCTGCATCAACCAAAAGATCTACAACCGGCATCAGGTAATCATCTTTTGGCATGGCTTTATTTAATGGTCTGAAATCGATACACACCCTCAACTAGCCACTCTTCTTGTATACAGGCACAATATTTGAAACCCACTCTGTTTATCGACAAGGCCTGATAAACTTAGCATCATATAATCTAGTAATCTCAGCCTTGATATCATCATAAATCTTCGGATCTATCCTCCTCGGTGGTTGCTTGAAAGGCCGATATCCAGGTTTGGTGGGGAGCCGATGTTCAACAATCGATCGGCTAAGTCCGGGCATTTCAGAATAATCCCAAGCAAAACAATCCTGATACTCCAACAATTTTATTAATTCAACTTTAAAATTCTCATCTAACTTCTTACTGATAAACGTTGGCCTGGGCTTGTCGCCATCTCCTATATCGACTTCTTGCAATTCATCGGTCGACGTAAATCCTTTTCCTAACTTGCCACCTTCTACAAACTCCTTTGGGGTGCCTGTCATAGAAACAACTTCTGAATTCAATTGGTCCACCACCTCAAGACCCTGAGTAGTAATCTTGGTATAGTCTCCATCCCAAATCCTGCCAGAGAGACACTCCATATCATCTGCATGCCATGGTGCTAAACCGGTCGATGCAATGTTGATGGTTTCATCGGCCGGAACCACCTCCACTCGATCACCAATCCACTGGATAATAGATTGATGCATTGTTGATGGTACACAGCAATTTGCA
Source organism: Eleusine indica (assembly GCA_030378355.1). NCBI lineage: Eukaryota > Viridiplantae > Streptophyta > Magnoliopsida > Poales > Poaceae > Eleusine > Eleusine indica. The sequence continues at coordinate 38,754,488 of CM059500.1, forward strand.
TATATCCAATCACGACCTAGTAGAAGTCTATAGGTTCCCTTTCCTTCAATAACAAAGAACATCATCGGCAAAGTTTTGCTGCCGATCATGAGTTCCACATTCAAAACTCCTTTGGCTGCTACAGTATGACCACCATAATCCCGTAAAATTATGTTAGTATCGATTAAATCATCATCGGTCTTACCCAACTTCCAGGCAGTAGTGATCGGCATAATATTGACTGCAGCACCTCCAACAAATCATTTTTCCTATCGGCATACCATTGACAACGCCTTTCAAGTCCAAAGCCCTCAGGTGCCGATGCTTAGACTCATCTGGTTTATCAAATATTGCATGTTGTATATCAAATACCAACTGAGGCACCTCATCATCATTAGCAAACAATTCCTCTTCCGAGGCCATGAACACCTGCGAAAGCATCATCACCATGCCCACTGTAGCATCGGGTACTTGTACTTGTGATTTTACCTTTGGTCTCTAAACCTTTTTAGGCGGCTGATCATCATCCTCATCATAATAATATCTGCCAACCCTTATCTATCGGCATCGCATCCCTCTAGACTCTTTGCTTCTGGCACTTAGAAAATATACCAGATGGACACCATTGCTCTTCTTGTGCTTGTTCTTCCTGCAACTCTTCATCAACTTCTTCATCGAAGTGAACTTCTTCTTCTGTCTTCTTGGGGCAAAGTCGATCAAAAGCTGACACCCTTCCATTCTTATCGACTATACCCCCCGGCTGATGTTCATAGCTGTTCGAAGCTCCTCTATACATTTGCTCTGCTCGTCTGCTGCAACCAGGACAATTATTGATCGATGGAAGCTTCATATTGTGGTCCTAACAACACTGAAAAAACGAGCATTCCCAATGTGGATGAAACTGTGATTCCTTCATCTCCCTGTCCCTTTTCTTCTGATATCGATTTATAAACGCTTCTACATTGTCGATTCCAGCCATATTGATATTCACAGGGAACAAATGCCCATCAATCTTCATGGTCCCCTTTGTAAGCTTGATCTTTCCCTGCTCAATTGCTGACTAAATATCTCTTCTGAATACCTTGCATTCATTAGTGTAATGAGACGGCGAGTTGTGCCACTTGCAGTATTTTATTTACTTCAATTCTTCAGCCGGTGAAAAAAAATGGTTGGATGGCAACTGAATGTGCTTTTCTTGTAGCAGCATGTCAAATATCTTGTCAACCTTGGTGATATCAAAGTCATACTCTTCTGGCTCATTCTACTTCACCCATGGGCATGACAATATATTCTTGTTTCTAGTCCATTCAGCCATATCAACATCTTCCGTCTCCTCCCCGGACTTAGAGCCGTAATCATTATAGTTGACTTGAATCAGCCTGGACCGTGCTCCACGAGTCAGATTCTCCTGGATAGATACCTTCTGCACCAATTGGGACAAGCTCTCAAACTCAGCCGAGGGAAACTTTTCCCTTAGGGGAGCTACAAACCCATTAAAAGCAATCTCTGCCATCTGATTATCTATTAATTGGAGACTGAAACACTTGCTGCGCACCTCTCTGAACCTCTGCACGTAATCATGCACAGACTCACCAGCCTTCTGCCTTACAACAATCAAATCCGACAATCTCATCTCCCTGTTCTCAGCGAAGAAATACTTACGAAACTTCTGTTTCAGATGGGCCCAAGTTATAATAGAATTCGGGGGCAACGATGCGAACCACGAGAAAGCCAAACCGGACAACGATAACGGAAACTACATGATCTTCAATGCTTCAGTAGATCCTGCCTCTCCATATTGCACCGAAAACCAACTGATATGCTCAACAGTGATAGTATTATCTTGTCTAGTGAACTTAGTAAATTCTGGTGGCCTGTATCGACTCGGCATAGGAATCAAGTCATAGCTAGGAGGGTACGGGGGTCGATACATATAAGTCTACTGCTTTGGTTTTAAGCCGAATTGTTCCCTCATTACCTCAGCAGTCTTCACTGCCCAGTCATCGGTCGAAAAATTGGTATTTGGAGTAGCCAATGCAGGACCAGACGCTGGCACTTGTGGGGCTGTCTGTGAACCAAAATTAACAACAGTGTGCTGGCCTCCTAACTCCCCAGGCAATGGAGATGAAGACGGCATGCCGAACAGGCTTGGCTCTACGTTCAATGTTGTACCATATGTGACATTCGGCTCTGACAATTCCTGCTTATAAAGCTGCGGCTGTGTCTATGGAGTAGTTCTCTACAATATTATCCTACGAGTTGTTCTCTCCACTGTACTACTATCAGCATTCTTTGAGGGTAGAGTAGCTTCAGAAGTTGATGGCCCTGAACCCATAACAGGATGTGTTGTGCTCGCATTTGGCTGCTGTGAACTAGTTACTTCAATTGTAGGCCGAGGAATATTCCCAGATGCTCGGAAATACATTGGCCCAAGATCATCATATATACAACCTTCAATGGTCTTGAAGGACCGAGAAGGCGACCAGAGGGGGGGTGAATGGGAGCTGTTGGTCGTAGTTATGCACCCACTTATATACCGCAAGAGGATGGTGTACAGTTGTAGCTCTTTTTCCCTCAAAGTATTCCAAGGTTATCGAATCCACAGGGAACGAGCAGAACTAATACTATTAAAGGGTTACTAACAGATTGCAATGGATTGGTTGGTGTGAATGATAACAGTGAGAAAGTGGAAGGTGAATGTTATTGAGGAGGTAACAGGATGATGAAGGATTCTCTCCTTAGGATTGGTTCACTAGCACGCAATCTTATTCTTATCAACTCGAGTGATGACTCTAATATTCTACAAGACATGGTGGTTTCGTTCACCCCGGTTGTCACTACAGAGGCTATTAGCTCCCCACTGGTTTCTTGCACTATGTAATGGGCAAAAGTGTATTGGCCGATACACTAATGGAAGGGATATATAGATGTGCAATAAAGTTTATCACATAGATTAAATTCATCGAGAGAGTATCAACAAGTATGAGAGTTACATGACCAGATCTCCGCACCAGAGAAGAGAATATGAGACTACTCACTCATCCTTCCGCTAGACATAGCAGAGGGGTGAGAAATAGTGCTGGAACGTGTACGAGCCGATCGGCGCAAGCGTCGTGCCGATCGACGCGACCTCCCTACTGGTGGATCTCGTCGGTGTTGACGAACCTCCGCCGCCAATATCCTGGAACCCTAGTTTTAATAACTCATTCTCGCGATCGCCGTCTCTCCTTGGTTGTCCTTGGCTCTTGATAATTATCTTCCTTTTATACTCGACGGGATTAGGTCAACTTCCACCGACTCTAACTCATACTGGGCCGGGCCTTCGTCTTTCCTGGACCAGATCGTATTTCATTCATCTTTTCCTCCTGCGTCGATCGGCGCGGCTCCGCATCTGACCCATCTTCGTTACACTTCAGCTCTTTATCCATAATTGCCCTATTTTACACCTGTTTCCTGCGATTTCATCCAAAATAGAACAACTACAAATATATGCAAATATGGGGTTAATTGTTAGTCCAAAGCATCAAATTAAGACGCAAAACATCCCTTTTTGGTAGATAAAATGGGCATCTAGAAACCACCAACAGTTCCCCCACACTCAAATCATTGCTAGTCCTCGAGCAATACAAAATCAAATATGTAATAAGAATTTTCACACCATCTCTCATGCAGTCAATCTCAATCATCATTTTTACTCGTTATCCCACCACAAAGATTTTCTCTCATCTCCTTTTAATCAATCGGCATATCTTACTTGAACTTAATCAAATTACCACAAAACTTTTTCAAAAACAATTCTAGTTCTCCTCAACTCATCTTTTAGCATCAAACATCAAGCATTTGGTCTTCTCTAGGTCTCTCAAGTGTATTTCCTTCCCTCTCCTATCTAATCAAGGATTGTATGTGGATCTTAGAGGGCTATATAACTAAATTAAACCATAAGATTAACCATGTCAACAATGTGCTCAATCATGCCTATTAAGAAAGAATTTTCTTGGAAAAGAACTTTTAATGGAGAAGAGGAATGTAGAAGATCTAAAAGACAATTCCATGAGAACAATTGGCAAAGAATGAGAAATAATCAGAAATCTGCTTTCTTTGATGACCTTACTGCCTCTCAGGGAATATATATTTTTTTCTCTTTACCCCCCTTTTTTATAATAACCTCTTTTTTTTTGCAACAGCACCGATCGGCGCAACACTGCGCCGGTCGGCATGGTCTATTTTTTTTTATTTTCTTTCACCTCTTTTTTTTTTCTATTCCTGATATGATCAGCAATTTCTGTCTTGTATCAGCAGCGGAAATTTTCTGAATTCCCTTTTATTGAGAATATAGGTTGTATCAAGGAGGAGGGAGAAACAAAGATGTATGGTTTTCATGATAGCAAGGAATTTAATTGGATAAGAATGGCTAGAAATACAAAGATAAACAAAATAGATCATCCTTTCCTAACTTGGTCGAAATCATGAGCAAAAAGTTGACAAAGTTACTTACAATCCACTTAGTTCAAATGTGTAGCTTGCTCTCATTCACTCGGCTATGTAGGCATATTTAGACCTTGCTTTTGCTTTAGCTTACGATGAGTCAAAAGAAATTTTCACAAATATAAAGCTCAAAAGTTAAGTGGTAACCAACAAATTCAAGTAATCAATCGATCGATCATCAGAAAGACAAGATAAATAGCATGGGGCACTTCCAATTTGACAATCGACACTAACTTTATTAAAGACAATGCAAAAATTCAAACTACATAAAAGACCTAGAAGCAACTCTCAACATGACTCGTGACTCTCTTAAGCACACACACAAACTTAAATAAACACTCATTAAGAAAAACAAATGAGAAACTAGACTCAAAAACACTTAAAAACTATGACTAATGGCAAAGCCCTTCCTCCACACTCAAAATTTGCAATGTCCTCATTGCAAGAGAAGAAGCTCAACAAACTAATCATGCAGACCATGCCTGTTCAAGGCTCGAAAAATTCGTCTTATATTCCTTATGAGAATAGTGTAGTTCGCTTTGTTCATCTCGATTGTATCCTGGATTCTGCGGTCCACATCTCTTTGATGCCTGTAAGCACGATCTCTGTCTAGATACAGGCGCTCAATGTTTTTTTGGCAGATAGGAAAGCAAGTAGGCGGTTGCAGGTTATGACTTTCAACGCTATAGGGAGAGGCACTATTCAAATTCCTCTGAGCCAATCGGCGCATAGGCTGAGCCGATCGGCGCAGTGGTGTTCTTTCACCATTGCGACTTCCTCCACTTCCATCTGCATTACCATTAACTCTTGTCGAAGTTCCTGCTACCCTGTCATTACTGCATTCTACAAGTGTTTCCTGATTTTCAAACTTAGGACTACCAAAGCTTCTTCGCATATCAAAATCATCACTAAAATCTTCAGGCACACTAGGATCACCGCTTTCCAAAGTTTCCAAATAGTATGACATATAGTTGCTATCCCATTCGGAATAATTCTGAATTGGCTTACCAGATAGTCTAGCAGATCTGTGAACCTCTGGTGTAGTCTTACACTTCCTTGCAGCAGTTTCTTCATCTTCACTTGGCAGAGCCGTTAGATCAATAAATTCAACCATCTTCAGATCGTGCCGATTGGCTCCGGTGTCACGCCGATCGGCGCAGCCAGCAGCTTCCTTCATATACTCATCCAATTGCTCAAGATTAAGCTCACGGATCACCTTATTTTGCTGCCTTCGTAAAATCTCATCATTAATCTCCTTAGGTGTCCTTCCTTTAGGAACTGCGTGACAGCCATCATCATATATTAAATCTCTAGATATGAAAGCTGGATCTTCTGCCAATTGGAGTTCAACCTTGCGCTGAAGATCTTTAGCCAAAAGAAACACTTACAACCCTCAATACAACTGTTCCTATGAATCTTATTTTCTTGAAATCTTTCCCAATCGGTAAGAATCTTGGGAAAGAATTCATCCCTTCTAGCTTGAAGATTAGACTCCGCATCCTGCTAGTACATAGCTTCTTCTACTTCCTCTCGCAGCTTGAGTTCATACTTGGCGGCAATGTCATGTTCACTATAAAGTCGGCACCTATGAATTGTGAGGGCGCTCTCTTCATCTAGCTCTTTCTTCTCTTGCTCAGTCAATGATCTTTCGAAAGATAGGAAATCCTCAAATGACAAGGGCTTAGCAAGATTAAGAAGAGTTTCCATGGTATACCTTTGAGAAACTACTTCACTTTCAATAGGTGCTATAGATTTTCCTTTGCGCACCAATACTCTTTTCATCATCTGCCGAAGTTCATTGTCCATCTTCACCTTGTCGATGTTCTACGTGTCAGCTTCGCTTTTCTTCATGAATTTCTTCCGCAGATCTGACTAGACAAGAGGATCATCTCATGTTGGAGTGAACACTTCGTCGACTTCTTCCCAGGTTCAATTTATAGAGGGTTGAGGAAATCCGCCGCTGAGCCGATCGGCTCCAGAGTCGCGCCAATCGGCGCAAGAGTTGCACCGATCGGCGCCGCCTTGGTTTCTGCCTGATGCGCCGCCTTCCATCGCTTCTGCTCTTAGGGTTTTTTCTGGTGATGATGTAATACGAGTTGATCCGTGGGTTTGCTGTCCCCTCATATTTATATCCCTTGATTTCCAATTGGACTAGGACTCTTTCTCTTATTCGTGGAATTTAATGAGTCTTAAAAAGGCAAGGTACAAAACCGACTCAAAAACAAAAAGAACTCTATCACGCCGATCGGTGTAGTGCTGCGCTGATCGGCGTGGCAGAGTCCTTTTTGTTTTTGAGTCGGTTTTGAACCTTGCCTTTTTAAGACTCGTCAACGCGCCGATCGGCGCGGTACACTAAATTGCCAAATCAGAAAAACTATGGAAATTAAAATACATACAAGATTTTGTTTTACGTCGTTAAGCTCGACCACACGGGGTACTAAGCAGTGAAAGACACATCAAAAGATTTTAATTCAAATGTGTCGGGTTCTAGGTATACCTTTAGATGTTGTCCGTTCACCATGTACTTGTTTCTCTTGCCATCCATTATGATTATAGCTCCCGAAGGTAACACCGTATTCACAAGATAAGGCCCCTCCCATTTGCTTCATAGTTTGCCTTTACCAAATAATCTAAATCATGAATTAAATAGGAGCACCCAATCTCCTTCCTTGAATTCCTTCTTCAAGAGCTTCTTAACGTACCACTTCTTTGTTTTCTCTTTGTATATTGCTGCATTTTCATATGCATGCAATCGCATCTCTTCCAATTCACTTATTTGTATCTTCCTTTTCATCCTGACGGCATCAAGATCCAAATTCATTTCCTTTATAGCCCAATAAGCCTTATGTTCCAATTCCACCGGTAGGTGACACGATTTTCCATAGACGAATTGATATGGTGTCATACCAATCGGCGTCCTTAATGCCGTCCTATATGCCCATAACGCTCCATTAAGCTTCGTGGCCCAATCTTTTTCTTCCTTTGTAACAATCTTCTGTAGAATTCCCTTTAATTGCTTATTTGAAGTTTCTGCTTGTCCATTCGTCTGGGGATGGTAGGCTGTTCCAATTCTATGTTCAACTCCATATTTGGTTAAAAGCCTAGTAAATTCTCTTCCTGTAAAATGGGATCCTCCATCTGTAATTGTTATCCTCGGTACTCAGTACCTAGGAAATATCTGCTCCTGAAGTATACTCCTTTACTCTCTTGTAGTATTAGCCTTGCATGCCATTGCTTCGACCCATTTGGAGACATAATCAACGGCGACCAATATGTACTCGAAACCATGAAAATTCACAAAGGGTCCCATAAAATCCATACCCCAAACATCAAACATATCGACTTGAAGATTGTACTTAAGAGGCATTGCATTCCTACTGTTAACATTCCCTATTCGTGGGCATTGAGCACATGTTGCAACATATCTTTTTGCATCTTCATGCATAGTAGGCCAATAGAATCCACTCGCCCATACCTTTGCCTGTGTTCTGAAGTAGCCATAGTGTCCCCCATTATCCAAAGAATGACATTTTGCTAAAATGCTTGCTCTTTCTTCTCTGGGTACACATCTCCGTATTGCTCCGTCCTCGCAATACCTATACAAGTATGGGTCGGCCCATATAAATTTTCTCATTTCACTCTTAACTCTTTTCCTTGTGTTCTTGTTCATCAGATCAGTTTGTCCCTTGAAACCTTTGATAATATCCATCATCCAGTTCTCTCTACGATCAAATGCTGCAAACAACTGCTCTTGTCGCATTTCATCTCTTATTGGCTCAGTTGATGGTGATTCAAGGCGAGATAAATGATCTGCTACAGAATTTTCTACTCCTTTCTTATCTGTTATCTCCAAATCAAATTTTTGCAGCATCAATACCCATCGCATTAACCGAGGCTTAGACTCCTTTTTTGAAACCAAGTATCTTATAGCAGCATGATCAGTATATACAATCACCTTAGAATTTAGAATGTAGGATCTAGACTTCTCAAAAGCAAATATAACAGCTAACATCTCTTTCTCAGTTGTTGTATAATTGATTTGCGCCTCATTCAAAGTTTTGCTGGCATAATAAATAGCATGCGCTTTACCTTCCTTCCGTTGTCCAAGAACAGCTCCAACTGCATAGTCACTTGCATCACACATAATTTCAAAAGGTAAACTCCAATCAAGTGGCTGCATAACGGGTGCAGAGCATAGAGCTTCCTTTAACCTTCTGAAGGCCAAGAGTCTTTCTTCGTCTATAACAAATTCTGTATCTTGCTTTAACAATTCTGTCAGGGGTTTAGCAATCTTTGAATAATCCTTAACAAATCTGTGATAGAAGTTGGCATGTCCAAGAAAACTCCTCAAAGTTGTAAGATCGGTAGGGGGAGGTAATTTCTCAATTGTAGATACCTTTGCCTTATCAACCTCTATCCCTCTTTTAGATATGACATGACCAAGTACTATCCCTTCTGTTACCATGAAGTGACACTTCTCCAAATTAAGAACTAAGTCGCATTCAACACACCTTTTCAAAACCTTCTCCAAATTCTCCAAACAACTATCAAAATCAGCACCATGCACGGAGAAGTCATCCATAAATACCTCCATAATATCTTCTATGAATTCAGCGAATATTGCATTCATGCATCTTTGAAATGTTGCAGGCGCGTTGCAAAGACCAAATGGCATCCTTCTATATGCATATGTCTCAAAAGGGCAAGTAAAAGTAGTTTTCTGCTGATCTTCTGGTCTTACCAGTATTTGAAAGAAACCACTATATCCATCCAAATAACAAAAGTATGAATTCCTTGCTAATCTTTTAAGCATGTCATCAATGAACGGAAGAGGTTCATCACTTTGTTCAAACTTCTATAATCTATGCACATTCTCCATCCAGTTACAGTCCTTTGAGGGATCAACTCATTGTTCTCGTTAGGCACTACTGTCAACCCTCCTTTCTTGGGTACGCAATGTACTGGACTAACTCATTCACTATCAGCAACAGGGTAGATCATACCTGCATTAAGCAACTTCAAAATCTCCTTTTTAACCACTGGCTTCATTGATTCCTTTAACCTTCGCATTCCTTCAACCACTGATTTAGTATTCTCCTGCAAGTTAATCTTGTGGGTGCAAAATGCGGGGCTGATTCCCTTGATGTCATCCAATGTGTAACCAATGGCCTTCTTATATCTTTTGAGCACAACAAGAAACCTCTCTGTTTCTTCTTTCGTTAGGGCGTTGTTCACAATAACTAGATATGATCTATTCTTTCCTAGATATTCATAGCGTAGCTCCATCGAAAGTTCCTTCTGTTCCACTTCCGACGCTTCATCTGGATCCAGCTCCCCGAGAGGTTCAAAATCAGGATTTTCCTGGTTGAGCCGATCGGCGCGAGGTTCGCGCCGATCGTCGCTGGCAGTGTGCTTGAGCCGATCGGCGCAAGGGTCGCGCCGATCGGCGCTGGCAGTATACTCGTCAGTTCCACGCATGATGTGGTCCAGTGGGTCTCCCATATCCATCCCTATCCTCTCGTCTTCCTCTGGGTAGAATTTCTGATAGTAAAAAGAGTCTTGATGAGACGGATCATTAAATTGAAATTGCACTTCTCCCTCTCCCAGGTGTAGCGTGATTTGACCTTTCCTAGCATCCAGAACAGCTTGTACTAATCTTAAGAATGGCCTTCCCAGAATGATATCTTCAACCCCAGTTTCTTTATTGTCTAGAACGAAGAAATCTACCGGCATTGTTTTCGAGCTGATCTCAATTTCGACATTCTTGATCACTCCCACTGGCTTGTTTTTCCTACCATCAGCCATGATCAGCTCAAGTTCAGTCCCCATCAGCCGCTGTTGAGTTCCATAAGGCATGCTCATGAAGGCATCATAAGTCATCAAGCTGACATGGGAGCCAAAGTCACACAAGGCTTTTGGAAATTTCTTCCCCGATATCTCTCAGGGTATGTACGGTTCTTCCTTTTCCTCTTCAGTGACACCTACAGCATACACACCACATAATCCTTCGTAGGGGGATGGCTCAAAGCAACTGTCTAGTAATCTCTTTGCTTGTTTCACCTCTGTTCTATCAAGCTCTATATCATCCTTGTAAAGCTTCCCTAAAACTCTCCCAATAATCTCTTGATCGAAAACTTCCGACTTGAGGCGATTACTTGAGAAATTATACTCAATTCCGGCTTCGGAGGCGTCTTGCGGACTGAAGGATCTTCTCATATTAAGCAACTCTTGCGAAAAATCAATGGGAATCCAGTCCATCGGCTCAAATTCGTCAAGTGGTTTAGCATTCGCAAATGTTCTATCCCCCTTCGGTTTAGCAAAATTCCCTTGAAATTCCTTCCGGTGGTTGTCCAGAATCGCAGCCTCTATCTTGGTATATTCCTTGCTACTTGGCAGAGTCGTCAGGGTGATCAGTTCTCCTTCTATCGTGACTGCGCCGATCGGCGCACACGTCAGATCCACAGAGGCGGGTCTGACGGGCTTTATTTCTTTGAATTCCGAAGTAATCATTGATCTGCTCTCGGTCATCAAGATCTGTTCAGCTAGTGACTCTTCCTTCTTCGTAACTTCTGGGCATTGCCGATTTAGTTCTAGATATTCTTCCCAATGCTTGTGCAAAGCTTCATTCTCGGTAATTTTGCCTAACAATTCGATCCTTACCTTGGCTGTCAATCTCAGAAAACTTCCTCTGGCCGATCCGTCAAAATGCATCCTCGATGCCTTGTCTATGGCCATGTAGAAGGTTTGAGCGCACATATTCTCATCAATGCCGAGGTCAGGTCCTTGTTTCAACAATGTTTGAAAACGTGTCCAGGCTTCCGCGAGAGATTCTTCATCTTCTTGTAAGAAGTTCACCACATCCCTTCTCAACTTCTGCACCTTTGGCAAAGGAAAATAGTGGAGGCAAAAATTTCCAACTAACTCACTCCACTTACCTTTTACTTCTCGAGATGCTGCCTTGTGCCACTCTTTGGCTTTTCCTCCCAAAGAGAATGGGAAAAGCAGCCACCTGTAAAGATCTCAAGGCACTCCTTCATGATGGAATGTTTGGCAAAGTGCCTCCAAATCTTATGAGTATACGGGTTCTCCTCTTTCGCTCCAAAGAACTTGTTTGCTTCAGCCATGCTAATGACAACGGGGTTCAACACATACGAGGAGGCCGTGGCCTTCTCATCTGAGGGTTGAGGCACCAGCACGTCTGGAGATGGTAGAGAAAGTTCCCTGAGCGTCCGAGAAGGTCCTGTCATACTCATCCTGAAAATTCACACAAAACACAAAAACGAAAACAACTAGAAAAGAGAGGATTAGACGTTAGTAAAATATTAATAGTAAAAGAACTGGCTTGTTCCCCGGCAACGGCACCAGAAAAAGGGCTTGTTGGTCGTAGTTACGCACCCACTTATATACCGCAAGAGGACGGTGTACAGTTGTAGCTCTTTATCCCTCAGAGTATTCCGAGGTTATCGAATCCACAGGGAACAAGCGGAACTAATACTATTAAAGGTTTACTAACAGATTGCAATGGATTGGTTGGTGTGAATGATAACAGTGAGAAAGTAGAAGGTGAATGTTATTGAGGAGGTAACAAGATGATGAAGGATTCTCTCCTTAGGATTGGTTCACTAGCATGCAATCTTATTCTTATCAACTCGAGTAATGACTCTAATATTCTACAAGACTTGGTGGCTTCGTTCACCCCGACTGTCACTACAGAGGCTATTAGCTCCCCACTGGTTTCTTGCACTATGTAATGGGCAAAAGTGTATTGGCCGATACACTAATGGAAGGGATATATAGATGTACAATAAAGTTTATCACGTAGATTAAATTCATCGAGAGAGTATCAACAAGTATGAGAGTTACATGACCAGATCCCCACACCAGAGAAGAGAATATGAGACTACTCACTCATCCTTCCGCTAGGCACAGCAGAGGGGTGAGAAATAGCGCTGGAACGCGTACGAGCCGATCGGCGCAAGCGTCAAGCCGATCGGCGCGATCTCCCTTCTGGTGGATCTCGTCGGTGTTGACGAACCTCCGCCGCCAATATCCTGGAACCCTAGTTATAATAACTCATTCTCGCGATCGCCGTCTCTCCTTGGTCGTCCTTGGCTCCTGATAATTATTTTCCTTTTATACTCGACGGGATTAGATCAACTTCCACCGACTCTAACTCATACTGGGCTGGGCCTTGGTCTTTCCTAGACCGGATCGTATTTCAGTCATCTTTTCCTCCTGTGCCGATCGGCGCATGGGTCGTGCCGATCGGCGCGGCTCTGGATCTGGCCCATCTTTGTTACTCTTCAGCTCTTTATCCATAATTGCCCTATTTTACACTTGTTTCCTACGATTTCATCCAAAACAGAACAACTACAAATATATGCAAATATGGGGTTAATTGTTAGTCCAAACCACCAAATTAAGACGCAAAACATCCCTTTTTGGTAGATAAATGGGCATCTAGAAACCACCAATAGAAGCCAATTAAAATTCTCCAAGAGAACTTGGCGTATATCCCGATTCCAACCAGCCCAACCTTAAAGCAAGTCACCAAGATTACACACACCAACTTGTGATGTGCTAATCTTAGGAATGACTAACACTAGCAGAAGACTTAGAGAGAAGCTATAGAAAACAGCCAAGACAAAACACTGAGGAAGAGAGCACCAAACAACAGCTCAGACTTACCATCGGTAGCGCTGGTCAGTAGCATCGGCAGTGCCGATAGGGACCATCGGCAATGCTGGTCACACCCTTCAGCAGTGTCGAGGCGGCACAGAAAAACTCTTTGGAAACAGCAGACAAGACAGATCGGTAGTGCCCGTCGGCGCAATCGGCAGCGCCGGTGCGGGGTTTAGACTCAAGCCACCGACAGTGCCGGTCGTGGCATCAACAGTGCCGATCCGACTTTAGACCCACCAGCAGTGCCGGTCCTGGTCATTGGCAGTGCCGATCGACTCCAGATATAACAGAAAACTATCACGATTTTCCTCCAAATTTCTCCAAAACTCAACCAAATGATCTCCAAAACATGAGATTTTTGGACCAGACAATCCTCAACACATCACGACCCTAATCCTAGAATATCCACTCAATTGGCTCAAGGAATCATCACGAGTTTTAGATCTTGTGCCAAGAACACCTAAAAAGAGAAACTTGAGAAATCCTTCAAATCGAAGATTCTAGAGCTATGGATTCGGTCAAGGACCTATGGGGATTTGTTCTAGCTCCTCGTAGCACCAATTTTCCCATGAAATCCGTCCCAAAAACTTGCCCAAAAAGGAGATCAAAAATTCCCACGAAAATAGCTCTGAAAATAGAGAAAAAGAGAAATTCGGGATTTAGGAAGAGAGGAGGATCATGAGCACGAAAATAATTCTCATATCATAGAAACCATGCATACAAGATCCATGGATACAAGGCTAGGAAGCCACCCTGTTCCTCTCACTATTTGGAAGAGAAAGAGATGTCTCTCATACACACCCTCTCCTCTTCTCTATTACATGAAGACCTCTCCTAGCACTTTGAATAAAGTCCTAACAAGGATAATGAGAAGAGGCACCTGTCCCACCAGCCACACCTCTCCTTATATAGGCCTAGGGTCCAAGACAACTCTATCCTTGACCTATAACTCGTTGCCACCTACTACCAGAGGCAAAACCCTCCAACTCTTTTTCCATCGCCCGAACGCCATCGAGCCCTTCACAACTTTGCTTCGCCTCGACGCAAGCTCCGCGATAATGCCACGTGCACCACCATCCACCTCCCCTGATTTTGAGTTCCAAACTGAGAAACCGCCTTCAACTCTTCTCAAAGCGTGACTTCATGCTCACTTCCACCGAAGCAAGACTTTATGATTTTGACACATGTCACCTCGTCCCGTGAAGCTCCTTGCCGACAAGTCTCTCCTGCCTCCGGTCCATTGGAAGCCTCTACTTGCACCAACGCCCGATCACCTTTGACTTGGTCAACATTGCCGGCTTGATCACCACCCACGGTTTTGGGGCTCAACCGTGAAACCATCCGTGCTTATTGCCTCTCCACGTGTACGGTATGGATCACCCTTGACTTCACCCGGCCTCTCGATCGTCTGGCCCCAAGTCTCCTACTTGTACCCGATCCTCTCGCCGTTGACCGCCAAGTTGACTCCAGTGACCTACACATCATAAGACAAGCAAACATATTTCCCATCTCCTGCAAACTCTCCAACATCCTCACCAACTCCGGTTAGTCAAAACCATGATATGCACAAACTCATGCAATCCCCAGATTCCCGCATTTCAACTCAAACACCAAACTCAACCAATATCAATTACTCATCACATATTGAAAACCATGGCACATAGCCACATGGTTTCTCAATCTCCTCCTTGATGAGTACATTGACAACACCAAATGCACAAAGATTAGAGATTGAAATACGAAGCCGAATAAGCACATCCAAATAGGCCATCTAGCAAAATAGGGATCACAAAACCAAGAGTTGGCAAAGAAAGTGACTTCAGACGCAAAGAATGTGAAAAGCGCAAGAAAACGCCCAAGGACATGATATGCTCCCCATCAACTTGTGAAAGGTCTCATGTAATGCAAAATAAATCATTTTAAGTTTCTTAGCATTATTTGTGCATGACCCACAACTTTCTCCTCCTTTGGCAATGAACTCATCAATGAGGCAAAAGAACAAACAAACATGCAATGCATGAAGATGCATACCTAAGGAGCTTCAACAATTATGTAGATTGGCATTTAATTGTGCTAATAAAAAACATAGAGCCATGAAGTGTAAAAGCAATAGCTCACCATCATACAAAGACCAAAAAAAAATAGCAAGGCATAAACACCAAGAGCTATACAAGCTAAGCAAAAAGATTGACTAGCTTAGATAGAATCAAATTTGCTCATCATAAGAAAAACTGCCACCATATGTGTAAGTACTCCCATCCAAGGCAAAACAGGCATCAAGTGAATCAAAAGAAACTAGCCAGTCTCAATCTCAACCGAGGCAACAAGCATTCACAGAAAATAAGCTCTACAGACGCTCACAAATGCAATAGTGACTCATAAGAAAAGAGAAACACATTATTCTTATGTGATCCTCATGTATCTTCTAATCCATGCGGAGGGTTGCACGACTGGGTATGGCAAACACCCTGAGGCTTTGAAGTACAATGTTTGGATTTAGCATTTTTATGTTACTTCTAATCCATGCGGAGGGTCACACGAGCGGGTACGGCAAACACCCCAAGGCTTCGAAGCACAGTCAACTCATTTTGCAAATTAAAACCATAAGGATGAGCATGCCATTGCGGCAAAAGGAACAAACGTTCCCACAATGTTCCATCATGATCTAAACATTTGCAAAGCCACATTTCGCAAACACAACGTGCCAAAGCCAAGATATCCTCTAGACTAGCCTCAACACAAGTCTTGATAGGGATAAAAGCAATTATACACATGGTGAGCATGTCTTAGCAAGATTAGTTCATAAGGTTCACAAGAAGCTAAGTTTACCTTTAAGACTGGCAAGTTGCTCAAAAGAGTCTATAACATGCCATCTAGAAAATCTAAGCATGAGAGATTACTATCACATCCACACAACTTAGCTCAAGCTCAATCATAGCAAAGAGAAATGCAAGAAAGCATAAGAATCAAAGCTCATCTATCAATGCATATATTACATATGAGATGCAATGCAAAAAGATAAGATACATATATACAAGAGAACACCAACTCCCCCTCAAATGATGCCATAAGGATGGCAAACACTAAGCTCCCCCTGAAGAAAAGCGAATCCCGAAGCATCCAGGGGCTTGGTGAGAATATCAGCCAATTGGTGTTTAGTGTCAATGTATTTGAGCTCAACATCTCCCTTCTCAACATTATCTCTCAGGAACTGGAATCTCACATTTATGTGTTTGATCTTACCATGTAGGACTGGGTTCTTGGCTAAGAATATGGCACTAGAGTTATCACACATGAGTGGAATACCCTTAAAGGTTAAACCATAGTCTCTCATGGTGGACACAGTCCATAAGCTTTGTGAGCAGCAGCTAGCTGCACGAACATACTCAGCCTCTATGGTGGATTGGGCTACACTCGACTGCTTATGAGAAGACCAATAGATCAAAGAAGTACCCAAGAAATGGCAAGTACCAGAAGTGCTCTTCCTATCAATTCTACACCCAGCAAAGTCCGCATCCGAATACCCAATGAGATCAAGAGATGAAGAAGCAGAGTACCAAAGACCGAATTTAAGGGTGTATTTGAGATACCTGAAGATGCGTTTGACAGCCTTGCGATGAGTCACCCTTGGGGAAGACAAAAAGCGAGCACAAAGACACACTGCAAAGTGTATGTTGGGTCTTGTCACCATCAGGTACAAGAGGGAGCCAATCATGCTCCTGTACTCCCATTGATCCACTGCTTCAGAGTCTTCGTCAGGGTCAAGTGCCGTTGTTGTGGACATTGGTGTTGACAACGGCTTCACATTGACTATGTCGAACTTCTTTAGAAGATCCTTCGTGTACTTGGCTTGATGTATGAAGGTGCATTGCTTGTACTACTTGATTTGAAGTCCAAGAAAGAAGGTGAGCTCGCCCATCATCGACATCTGAAATTCACTTTCCATAGGTTCCTAAAATCTAGACACAAGAGCATGAGAGGAACCTCCAAAGATGATATCATCTACGTATATCTGAACCATTAGGAAGTCATGGTCATGATTTAGAGTGAACAAGGTTTTGTCAACACACCCCATGACATACCCGCGCTCTAGCAAGAAGGTCTTAAGCCTAGCATACCATGCCCTAGGTGCTTGCTTTAGCCCGTACAAAGCCTTTTGAAGCTTGTACACATGGTTTGGGTGTTTGTGGTGCTCAAAGCCAGGTGGTTGTCTCACATAAACCTCTTCTATTATGAAACCATTTAGGAAAGCACTCTTGACATCCATTTGGTAGAGTCTAACGCCCTTAGAGGCAGCAAATGCAAGCAAGATCCAAATGGCTTCTATGCGTGCAACAGGAGCAAAGGTTTCCCCATGGTCTAAGCCCTCCACTTGACTGAAATCCTGGGCAACAAGCCTAGCCTTATTTCTAACAACCTCACCATATTTCCCATTCTTATTTTTGAAAACCCACTTGGTTCCTATAATATTGACACCAACAGGAGGCTCTACTAGGGTCCACACTTTGTTTCTCTTAAAGTTTTCCAACTCCTCATGCATGGCATTAACCCAATGTTCATCAGATAGTGCGTGTCCAACATCCCAAAGTCCAAAGGTGGCAACAAAGAGAGAATTAGTAAAGCAGGCGAGATGTGCAGACCTTGACCTTGTTGTCCTCTCATAGAGATTACCGATCATCTGTTGAGCTGGATGTTGACGCTGAATGTGGTGAGGAGCCTCTCTCTCAGAGCGTATCTCCTCCTCAACCATAGCTGGAGCTGGCTCAACAGCTGCTGAGGTTGATGTAGAAGCTTCTGGACCCTCCGCTGGAGTGGTGGAAGCAACAGGAACAATCTCGGATGTGAGATGGAATGACTCATCATTGTCATCATCCAATCCATGTAGGTCCTCTTCTACAAAGATACTCTCCTCCATCTCCCTGTTACCTCTCAACCATATTGCTTGCACAAGAGTTTGATTCATCAAAGGTTACATCGCCGGACTCTATAATGGTGTTAGTTTCCAAATTCAAAACTCTGTAAGAATGGCCATGAAGGGTGTAGCCAAGAAAGATGCCATCGGAAGATCTCAACTTAAACTTATCAAGATTGCCACGCTTGAGAATGAAGCACTTGCAACCAAAAGCGTGCAAATGAGAAACATATGGCTTCCTCCCAAAGCGTAGCTCATAGGAAGTCACATTAAGAATTGAGCACAAGAAAACCCGATTGGAAACATAGCAAGCAGTGTTAATGGCCTCAGCCCAGAACCGCCTCGGAGTCCTATGCTCATTGAGCATCGTCCGGGCCATTTCTACCAAGGTTCTATTCTTTCTTTCGACCACACCATTCTGCTGAGGGACATGAGGTGCTAAAAACTGATGCTCAATACCATGCTCAAGGCAGAAAGCATCAAAGGAGGAGTTCTTGAACTGGGTACCATTATCACTACAAATTGCTCGTAATGCACCAGGAAGTTCATTGAACAACCTCAAAGCTAAGCTCCAAAAGTGATGAAACACTTCATCCTTGCTATCAAGAAAGTAAAGCCAAGAGTAGCGAGAGTAGTCATTAACAATCACAAGAACATACCACTTCCCACCCGCCGAACGAACCCGAGAAGGACCAACAATGTCCACGTGAAGCAACTCTCTAGGGCGTTCAGTCATCAGAAAATTAATTGGTGGATGAGAAGCAGTAATCATTTTCCTATGATGACAAGGAGCACAAAGCAAATCCCTATCAAATTTGAGGTTAGGCAATCCTCGGATCAAACCTAGACCACTCAAGTGACAAAGCAAGTCAAAGCTCATGTGACTTAGTTCCTATGCCATTTTCAGAGCTCAGAAGCAGTTTGAGCAAACAAGCACTTGTGAGAACCAGGACAGACCGCAAAATCAGCCTGAAAAACTTTCCCAATGCTAGAAATCCCACAAACCAAAGAGCCATTCAAATCAAGAACACAAGAAGCATTTTTCTTAAAGCGCACTTCCAAACCAACATCAAGCAACTGAGAGATAGAGAGGAGATTGTACTTGAGATGCTCAACCAAACCAACATCCTTGAGAGTGAATTTTTCATTTACCTTTACCGTGCCTCTTGCCTTCACTCTCCCTCTCTTGTCATTTCCAAAGGTCACATACTCCCGGCCCTTCAAGGGGGTGAGGCTAGAGAACCACTTTGCATCTCTGGTCATGTAGCGCGAACACCCGAAGTCCATTAGCCATTTGTTCTCCAGGCCTCCACCTGCTGCCTACAAAGAACGACAAGGAAAGATCGATGACTCAATGTTGGGGTTAGAAAGAAAACTCTTGGGAAGCCATCACTGAATCACACGACCTGCAGGGGTTATCACAGTTCTTTGCACATTAGTAGTTGAACGCGTGGGACGAGAACCATGATGGGGAGAACATGGTCTGTCAAAAGTGTCTCAACTCAAACCTGTGGTTGTGAGGATAGAAATCATCTTTGTGAAAACCAAATCCACACGAGCAACACTCACCATGATGGGGAAAAGTGGGCGCCAAAGCGCTGCTGCGCAAAGCCAATGTTTCATTAGTCAAAGCCATATGAGGAATGACCCTGTCCATAATAGGAACGAGAAAAAGAGCGAGGCTGAAAACCAACAAAATATTCATGATGCACATTCTGAGTTAACTCAGCTTGCATCATCTCAATCCTCTTACGCCTATAACAGTACTCATCCAAGTGACCCTTACGACCACAGAACATGCAAATGTAGACACTCTCATGTTTAGGCTTAGCTTGCACAGTGGGTTTGGGTTTTGGCTTCTCGACTTGCTTTGGGTTAAAGGAAGCATTGGGATTAGGTGGATAGTATGTGTCAGTGGGTTTGATGGATTGTTCCTCATCCTTGTAGCTAGAGTTAGGCACAAACTTACCCACATTCTTACTCTCCTTGTCACACCTCTAAAATCCCAAGCCCAAGTTGTAGGTTCACCTACTAACACTTTCTTTGACTCTTGCCAAGTCACTCTCAATCTTCTCCTCACTCACTAGGGTTCTTTAGAGACGAGAGATGAGATAGGTATTTTCTTGGGGTTAGGATTTTGTTTTCCTCTCTAGTGATTGCAAGCTTATACTTAAGAGAGCCACATACTACACTTGGTGGAAGAACTTTTGAGCGAGTCTCATCTAGCAGCTTGGACTCGAGCCCTTTGACCTTGAGGGTTTGAACTTCCAACTCATTAGTGAGCTTGGGGCACTTCTGACATGCATCCAAAAGAGTTGGTCTAGCTTTGAATTCATCAAGCTCTTTAAGTGCACTCTCAAGCTGACTGGCAACTTGAGCATGCACACTTTCCCTCTGACTAAGATCATTCATCACAACTTGACAAGACCCACACTCAACATCAGCATTTTTAGCAAGCTTGGACCTAAGCGAAGTGATCTCATACTCAGCACTCTCCAACTTAGACATAAACTCTCTATTCTTACGAACAGCGCTGTGAAGCTTAGCATCATGCATGAGCAGAACATCGTGCAAATGATCAAGTTCAGAAGAGAGCTCATCAAGAGTGGGAGATACCTCGCTTGTGTCAGAGTCGGAGCAAGAGTCGGTGTCGTGGTTGTTCTTTGCCATGAAGCAAAGCCCGATGAAGTCGTCCTTCCTCTTGACTCATGGCTTCTCAACCTCCTCCTCAGAGCTTGTAAGGCCTTCGCTTGATGTGAGGTCGACGTCGCTCAAGGCGGCAACGCAGGCGCATGCAATGGCCTTGGCAAACTTCTTGGAGTTCTTGCCTTTCTTGTAGAAGTGGTTCTTCTTCTGCTTGAAATCTTCAGTGTTGTTGTGTTGTGGTACCCAACCTTCTTCTTCTTCTTGGGACAGTCAGCAATGAAGTGTCCCGGGTCACCACATTTGAAGCAGGTTCTTGAACCAGCTCCTCTTCTCTCCTTGCGGTTGTTGTAGAACTTCCTGAACTTCCTTATGAGCAAGGATAGCTCCTCGTCAGGAATGCACTCCATCTGTTCATCAGAAGCTGCAACAAGAGAAGAAAGAGCAAACTCCAAAGAAGACTTGTCAAGTGAGGGGTTAGTTCCATAAGAAGCACCACTGTGACTACCCTTTTGAGAGCTAGAAAGCAAAGCCATGCCAGAAGCAGGATTACCATGATTAGGATGAGACTTTCTAGACAGTTCATGAGATTTTAGCTTGCTATACAACTGCTCACAGTCTAGGGTATTGAAATCAGCAGCTTCTTCTAGTGCTGCAATCTTAACCCCCTAAGCATTTTCATCAAGTGAATACAACAATTGCTTAGCTCTATCATTATCACTGTACACAAGGTTACCACAAGCCCAAAAATTGCATACAATGGCCTCAAACCTATGAAAAGTGTCATCTAGTGACTCGCCAGGTTTTTATGCAAAGGTTTGGTACTATCTATTGTAAGAATCGTTACGCATAGACTTGACTTGATTGGTACCTCTTGGTACGTGAAAAGCTTTGCCCAAATGGCATGTGGAGTATCAAGATGAGCAACACGGTCATCTTCATTCCTACCTAGAGCAGAAAGCAGAATATTGACAGTTTTGGAATTATTTTCATACCTGATTAACTCACCTGCAGATGCAGTGTTGAGGTCAACTGGTATAGCATACTCCTGCTCAACAATCTCCCAAATTGCATGTCCTTGGCTTAAGAGATAAGCCTTGGTCCATGACTTCTAGTAGGGAATGTCCTCACCATCACACATCTAGAGCTTGACCGCATGCTTCTCCATGTCGCTTCGGATCACAAAGCCAGTGAAGGTCAACTAGTGATCAAACCATCTCTGATACCAATTGAAGGACCGATAAGGCGACCAGAGTGGGGGGGGTGAATGGGAGCCAATTAAAATTCTCCAAGAGAACTTGGCCTATATCCCGATACCTACCAAACCCAACCCTAAAGCAAGTCACCAAGATTACACACACCAACTTGTGATGTGCTAATCTTAGGAATGACTAACACCAGCGGAAGACTTAGAGAGAAGCTACAGAAAACAACCAAGACAAAACACTGAGGAAGAGAGCACAAAACAGCAGCTCAGACTTACCATCGGCAGTGCCGGTTAGTAGCATCGGCAGTGCCAATAGGGACCATCAGCAATGTCGGTCACACCCTTCGGTAGTGTCGATGCGACACAGAAAAACTCTCTCGAAATAGCAGACAAGACAGATTGGCAGTGCCGGTCGGCACGATTCGCAGTGCTGGTGCGGGGTTTAGACTCAAGCCACCGATAGTGCTGTTCATGGCATCGGCAATGCCGATCCGAGTTCAGACCACCGGCAGTGCCGGTCCTGGTCATCAGCGGTGCCGATCGACTCCAGACAGAACAGAAAACTGTCGCGATTTTCCTCCAAATTTCTCCAAAACTCAATCAAATGATCTCCAAAACATGACCTATGGGGATTTGTTCTAGCTCATCATAGTACCAATTTTCCCACAAAATCCGTCCCAAAAACTTGCCTAAAAAAGAGATCGAAATTCAGGATTTAGGCAGAGAGGAAGATCTTGAGCACGAAAATAATTCTCATATCATAGAAACATGCTTATAAGATCCATGGATACAAGGCTAGAAAGCCACGCTCTTCCTCCCACTATTTGGAAGAGAAAGCGATGTCTCTCACACACACCCTCTTCTCTTCTCTATTACATGAAGACCTCTCCTAGCACTTTGAATAAAGTCCTAACAAGGCTAATGGGAAGAGGCACCTCTCACACTAGCCGCACTTCTCCTTATATAGGCCTAGGGTCCAAGACAACTCTACCCTTGACCTATAACTCATTGCCACCTACCACTAGGGGCAAAACCGTCCAACTCTTTTTCCTTCGCTCGAACGCCATCGAACAATTCACAACTTTGCTTCGCCTCGACGTAAGCTCCGCGATGGTGCCACGTGCACCACCAACCACTTGCATGCTTCTCAAAGCGCGACTTCATGCTCACTTGCACCGAAGCAAGACTTCACGATCTTGATGCGTGTCACCTCGTCCCGTGATGCTCCTTGTCGGGAAGTCTCTCCCGCCTCTGGTCTATTGGAAGCCTCCACTTGCACCGACGCCCGATCACCTTTGACTTGGTCAACCCTACCGTCTTGATCACCACGCACGGTTTTGAGGCTCAACCATGAAACCGTCCGTGCTCCTTGGCTCTCCACGTGTATGGTGTGGATCACCCTTGACTTCACCCGGCCTCCCAAGAAGTGGCCCAAGAAGTGGCCTAGGAAGTCTCTACTGAGCTCATTCATGCCGCACAGGTACTATACTCACACACATTCTGCTTTTTGCTCCTTATTGCTAACTTTACACAATTTTTAGATCCCATCACTGACCCCCACAGCTTCATCGACTTTAGCTATACTCCTAGAAGTAGCCCAAGAAGTCGTCACTACGCTTGCCCATGCTGTATAGGTAACAATCTTGTATCTATATTGTCTTTATTGACTCTCAACTTAATGAGTGTTTTGTCTTTCAGACATTACCATCGACTTCAATCACCCCATCAATAATGATTACATCAGCACAGGACACTGAGCTACTAATAACAAAACCAGTACACTCTCCTGAGCCGATGGAACAACCTTCATCTTCAGTGGCCACGGTAAGAACACTCTTTTACCTTAAACTTTCCTTCTTCTTGCAAAATGTAGTTTGCCCTTTTGGCTCTCCTTTAGGAAATTATACCGAGCTCTGGGAGCCGATCCAGCAGCGCTACTTTATCATATTTCTTGGTGCACACCGCCTCCATCGACTTTGAGAATACCGACGTGGTCAGTTCTGAGAGAGCGGCCGAAGAAACCATCTCCACCACTACAGTCTCGTCGACTTGAGCCATCGTCCCTTGGGTGGACCCACAGGTACTATCTCTGATTACTTTAACATGCAATTGTTTCATATCTTAACTCATTGGACTTCTCAGGCAATCTTGTCATCGGTCATTCAATCTCAAATTCCCATCGACACTGTGTTAGCCGATGCTCCAAGACCTGCTTCTCCTCTAGAGTCAAAAGTAAGCGTGACCGCTTTTCAAATCAACTCATCACTTTACTATCCTTCATTCTAACATTCTTTTTCCCTGGTTCAAATCTCCAGACGCACATCTTTGGTTTATCTGCCTCCAGAAGTCCGAGCCACACTCCAACAGATTCGTCAACGATTAGACTGGATCCCCATCGAAGGACTCGTGCTGAATGTGACTCCTATCAGGCAACGCTACTTGGAAATCAAGGACATGCTACCACCTGGTCTTGTCTTGGTACTACAACCGGTGGCCTTTATCAAATCTCACCAAATCGAGGTGCTTGAATCCCAAATTCGAGTTGAGTGCCGATTAGAACACAAGACTCAAGCAGAGGCCGCCGACAAGAAAGCTGAGGATGAAAAGAACAAATATGCCGCTCTTCTTTCAAAGTCGGCCGATCTTGAAGCAAAACTCAAAGATTTGTGGAGGGAATGAGAAGCAATCCTGGTGGCCTTGGAGGCAAAGAACAAAAAAATAGTTGATGCAGAAATATCCCTTGCCAGAGTACCACAAGAAATCTTGACGTAAGAGAACATTGTGACATTGGCTTACGAACAAGCAAGCAGCCTATGGGACACTGCCTCCACCAAACCTGGGTCAATCGAAGAAGACGGATACATCATCCCTCAAGTCGATGAGCTTCGTACGAAGGCAATCGACATCATTGACTTCTATTGTCCAGAGGAGTAGCCGTAGACATGAGTTGTCTTGTAAATCTGCAAACAATATTTTGTTTCGTAATATTTTTTGAACTAAGGACAATATCCTTGATATCGGCCATCTAAAGACGATGTGTAGACATCGACTGTGAATTATTTAATCTTTCATTTTATTTTTCTGCTAAGGACGATATTCTTAATATTCGTGATCATTCACTCGAGATCATGTGCCAACCCAAACGCTCGGATGATACTTCTTCAAATACTTCCCATTGATTGCTCTTCCAAACTCTTCCCATCTAATCCTTATAAAAATATGCATTGCCCGGTGCACATCGGCTCACTCTAAATGGTCCTCCAAAGTTGGAAACCACTTTCCAAATTGACTGTCTTTGGAGCCGATGTGATGTGAACAAGGGTTCCCAATCTTCCGAAAGGTTCTTGGTAAGTTGATTTGGTCGGAGGTGACACACAAATCGATCCGGCTTTAGATGAGCACGTTCTAAACCCCGCAATCGCAGCATGACGTCTCCTCTGGTTATCAACCGTCCAAAGACGATTAACCTCGCCGAGAAGGCTAATCCCTGCCTGCGAATCAAGAACATAAGCAAGAACAATGAAGAATGCAACACAATTGCAGATGTATGATTAAACTCTCGAAGTTGGGGTCTCACAAACCGATGAACGACAACACTGTTTATAAACAGAATTGATCTAAGCAAGACCCGAACCCTAATGGTGCGGCGGCGGCTGTATAATAAGACCCTAGGGTCGTGCAAGACCCTCTGGATGCGCCCCTAATTAGGCTCAACTAAATATAAAGCCCAAAGGCCAAAAATAGGCGACGTAGCACCGACACAGATTCTGGACTCTCTCTTGTTTCGACAATTCCCGATGGCTCCAGATGAATTTTGACATGAGGCCGGCGGCTTGGAAAGGTCTTCTCCTTATCTTTCCGTGAATATGTAGAACGTACAAATCCGAGTCCGTATGCGTCCTAGGTGACTGTTTTAGTGCAGACTGGTTCTGGGCCCCGAAACAGACTCGAAGTCGGTTTTGATTGGGCCTCCACTTTGGCTTCCAAGCCCTTGCTGGTCCTCGATGTTCCCAACTCCTTTTCCCATCATCTCCTGGTCCTCTCCATGGTTTCTAATCATAAAATAATCATTAGGTAGCAAACCATTCTCAAAAGTAACATATATCGAAGAACGTAGGAACGAGCTCACCTCTAAATTTAGTCGTCGTGCACGAGCTCTAGTCATTGGACCTTGCAAGTCCAGAATTGGAGGAGTGTTGTGTGTATCCATAGGAGTGATGTACTCATCATCCTCCCCCTCTTGAAGTGGAGTCGTCCTCGACTCAAGCTCATCCTCTTCTCCCAAGTATGATTTCAAATCTGAAATATTAAAAGTAGGACTAACCCCGAACTCAGGAGGCAACTCAAGTTTGTATGCATTATCATTAATCTTCTCCATTATTTTGAATAGAGCATCAGCTCTAGGCATTAGCTTAGACTTTCTCAATTCTGGAAATCTATCCTTCCTTAAGTGTAACCACACTAAATCTCCTACATCAAGCTTTACTTCCTTTCTACCTTTACTACCAGCAATTTTATATTTTTCATTCATCTTTTCAATGCTAAGTCTAGTGGTCTCATGCATTTGCAAAATAAATGTAGCACGCTTCTTAGCATCAACATGAACTCTCTCATTAATCAAGTGGAGTACGGGGATCAAAACCATACACTACCTTGAAGGGACTTACCTTGATAGTAGAATGTGTTGCCCGATTATAAGCAAACTCAACATGAGGCAAGCATTCTTCCCATTGCTTCAAATTTTTCTTCAAAATAGCTCATAACATAGTGCCCAAAGTGCGGTTCATAACCTCAGTTTGTCCATCAGTTTGTGGATGACAAGTTGTAGAAAATAGCAACTTTGTACCCAACTTATTCCAAAGCGTGCGCCAAAAATGACTCAAGAATTTTGCATCACGATCTAAAACAATAGTAGAAGGCATATCATGCAAACGTACAATTTCTTTGAAAAAGAGATCAGCAATATAACTAGCATCATCAGTTTTATGACATGGTATAAAGTGTGCCATCTTGGAAAAACGATCCACAACAACAAAAATGCTATCGCTCCCCCTCTTAGTCCTAGGCAGTCCTAAAACAAAGTCCATAGAAATATCCACCCAAGGAATAGAAGGAACAGGAAGTGGCATGTATAAACCATGTGGATTCAATCGAGACTTAGCTTTTTGACATGTAGTGCAGCGAGCAACAAAACGCTCAACATCTTTCCTCATCCTTGGCCAAAAGAAGTGTGTGGCCAAAATATCCTCCATCTTGTTAGCACCAAAATGACCCATCAATCCACCTCCATGCGCCTCCTGCAACAACAAAAGACGAACAGAACCAACTGGAATGCATAGGCGGTTAGCTCTAAACAAGAAACCATCATTCAACATAAATTTGTTCCAAGCACGACCTTCTTTACAGTGTAGCAATACATCTTTAAAATCAACATCAGCAACGTATTGTTCTTTAATTGCCTCAAGTCCAAAAATTCTACAATCAAGTTGAGACAACAAAGTATATCGCCTAGATAAAGCATCAGCAATCACATTATCCTTCCCTTTCTTATGTTTAATAATATAAGGAAAAGACTCAATAAACTCAACCCATTTAGCATGTCTACGGTTCAAATTGCATTCAGAATGAATATACTTAAGTGATTCATGATCAGAATGAATAACGAATTCTTTGAGCAACAAATAATGACACAACGTCTCTAAAGAACATACAAGTGCATATAGTTCCTTATCATATGTGGAATAATTCAAAACAGGCCCAGTAATTTTATCACTAAAGTATGCAACAGGTTTACCATCTTGCATCAAAACACCACCAATGCCTATACCACTAGCATCACATTCAAGCTCAAAAGTCTTATCAAAATTGGGTAATTGCAGCAATGGTGCATGTGTAAGTTTGTCCTTCAAAGCATCAAAAGACTCATGATGTACCTTACCAAAATAGAAGTCAACGCCCTTCTTTGTCAACTCATGCAATGGTGCAGCAATGATGCTGAAATCTTTGACAAAGCGGCGGTAGAAACCTACAAGACCAAGAAAACTCCTCACCTGTGTGATAGTTTTTGGTATAGGCCAGCTCTTTATGGCTTCAATCTTCGCCTCATCCACCTCAATTCCCTGTGGAGTCATAACATAGCCAAGAAAAGAGACTCGATCCGTCCAAAAGGTGCACTTCTCAAGGTTACCAAATAAACGTGCAACTCACAAAGCATCAAAAACAACATGCAAATGAATCATATGATCATCCATGGATTTGCTATAAATCAAGATATCATCAAAGTAAACAACCACAAATTTGCCAATAAAAGGTCTTAAAACCTCATTCATCAAACGCATGAAAGTACTGGGTGCATTAGTTAACCCAAAAGGCATTACTAACCACTCATACAACCCGAATTTGGTTTTGAAAGCTGTTTTCCATTCATCTCCAAGTTTCATTCTAATTTGATGGTAGCCACTACGCAAATCAATTTTAGTGAAAATTATAGCACCACATAACTCATCAAGCATGTCATCTAGCCTAGGAATAGGATGACGATACCTAATAGTAATGTTATTAATGGCTCTACAATCTACACACATACGCCAAGAACCATCTTTCTTAGGAACCAAAAGTACAGAAACAGCACAAGGACTAAGTGATTGACGAACATACCCACGATCCAAAAGGTCTTGGACTTGTCATTGTATCTCCTTAGTCTCCTCAGGGTTGGTCCTATAAGCAGCACGGTTTGGTAAAGTAGCACCAGGAATCAAATCAATTTGATGCTCAATCCCTCTCAAAGGTGGCAATCCCGGGGGTATCTCAGCTGGGAAAACATCCTCATACTCCTGCAAAAGGTTAGTGACAGCAGAAGGCAAAGC
The DNA here is from genome assembly GCA_030378355.1 of Eleusine indica. Classification (NCBI taxonomy): domain Eukaryota; kingdom Viridiplantae; phylum Streptophyta; class Magnoliopsida; order Poales; family Poaceae; genus Eleusine; species Eleusine indica. Next base: position 38,783,262 of record CM059500.1, read on the forward strand.
ACTAGAAGCAATATCACCAAGCGAAAACAAGGCTTGTTTGCATATCAAAGCATACCAAATATCATCAGCAGAAATTTCAGCAAGCTCAGATTTTGTGGCAAGACATGAACGACCTTGTAATTTAATTCCAGCACCCTTAGAACTTGAAGAATCATTAACATTACTTGGTGTAGAATCAGAATTAATAGGTTGCTGAATTTTAGGGCTTTTATTTTTCAAACTAGCAGCTCGTTCTAAATCAGCTTGTACAATTTCAGCAGGGGTCATCGGTAACAAAGTAATTTTAGTTCCTTTATGCATAAAAGTGTACTTATTACTTTTACCATGGTGTACAGCATCATTATCAAATTCCTAAGGTCTACCCAATAAAAGTGAACAAGCTTGCATGGGTACAACATCACAGTCAACAGAATCCACATAGGAACCAATGGAAAAAAGGAACTCTGCAAGTTTGTTACCTTAGCTTTTTCAGAGTCATTTAACCACTGAATGTAGTATGGATGTGGATGTGGGTGTGTGGTCAAATCAAGCTTCTTAACCACATCAGAACTCACCAAATTGTTGCAGCTTCCTCCATCAATGATGACACGTGCTCGACGGTTCTTGATGACGAAGAAAATCTGGAACAAGTTATGTCGCTGCATCATCTCGGGCTGCTGGATTTGTGTGCTAAGCACACGCTGCACAATAATATTCATGTAGCCCGTGGTATCTCCGCCTCCAAGGACTAGGTCACTGCTGGTGGTAGTGACATCCTCCTCCTCATCCTCCACATCGGAGGTGCTTATGTAACCGCCATCATCTGTCGCCACATATGCCCGCCTACTTGGGCAATCTTTCTGCACATGGCCAAGACCATGGCAGCGGTGGCACTGAATCCCTGTAGTGCGTCCCGTCGAAGCAACAGAGGAGGCACTACTAGCCGGTACCTGCACAGAATTTTTACCTGAGCGTGTAGAAGGGGCAGGGGCTGATCTTGGTGCTGCAGAAACAACACTAGCTGGTGGGGGCGGCCGGAAAGATGGCATGGGCAGCCCCGAAGTCCCCAACGGCCATGGTGGGTAGAAATTCCTGGACTTGCTGTACTCCTCAAAAGCCTGGAAAAGTCCCTGTGATTCTTTCTCTGCAAGCATAGCATACTGGAAACACTGGTTGAGGGTATAAAATTCTTTATAATCAAGGATGTCCTGAATTTCTTTTCTCAAACCAGAATAAAAGCGGCAAATCTGATCCTCTACTTTTTCAACCACAACACAACAAATCAAACCCTTCTGAATCTCACTAAAATACTCCTGAACAGTTTTATCTCCTTGATCTAAACGCTACAGTTTATTATGAATTTCTCTATAAAAAGAAGGAGGAACAAAACGATCAACATTTCTACCATAAGTTCTTCCCAACTAGTAGGCAAATCGGTTTCAGCAGCTAGACCACTCCACCAAACAATAGCAAAGTCCTTAAACTCACTAGTGGCTTGTCTAACTCTATGTTGTTCAGGAACAAGGTGGGCATTAAATTTTTAGCATCATCATCGTACTGACCCGAAAACGAAGGAATTGAAAACTTAATTTTAGCATACGGGTCATCTAGAGCATGGTTACCTTGTGTGCGACGGTTGTGGTTGTGGAAACCACCCATACCTTGAGGGTTACGTTGCAAACGACGTCGTAACCTTGCGGTCCTTGTAGCTGACCTATCGACAGTGCCATCAGCCTTATACACCGTTGCTTCATCATGATTGTCTTCAACGTCGTTGTTGGTGTTGGTGTTGGTTTTGTTGTTGGTGTTGTTGGTCTTGTGAGCGGTCTCCAATTCGACAACCTGATCGGTTAGCTTAGAGACTCTCTTATCCAACCGCTCAATGCTTTCTCCTAGGTGAAGCTTGGTGACGGCGTCTGTGACGGCCCTGGTGATCGTCTCTGCCAAATCACTCTGAACCGCCTGCAAAGCCTTCTGTAGCTGACTTTGGCTCACGCACTCATCAAATTTTGAGGGTGAAGCACCCTCTTCATCACTTCTTGACATCAGAAACACCAAAATAGGAAACAAAAAGTGAAGGTTATCCCTACAAAAGTACTAACCAGTGGTGCCTCTCAACACAGCAAAAGGAAGCTTCTTGCAAAGTTGTTACAAAGTTCTGAAAACAACAAAGCGAAGGATACCAGGGAGCTGTGTTCCATGATTGCAAGGGTTACAAAATAACCTATGTGCTGTCCAGAAGAAGTATGTAGAGCTAGGAAGGCCAAATATATATATGTGGGTGACACACAAATCAAAAACAGATAGTAAAGCTAAATAAGTGCCCAAGTAACTTGTCCCTAGTTGCTGGTCTAACTATGTCCTAGAACAATAATGATAGCAAAGAAGAAACAAGGAGACAAAGGCACACAGTCGATAACAGGGGGCTAAGTGTAAAAAAGCCAAACTCAGAAATTCCAAGGGGCTAGATGGAGCGCTAGTAGGAATCCCAAATTTCTTTATTTTATTTTATTTTTTTGCTATTTTTTCCAACTCACTAGCAAACAGGGAGAAACCACAAAACATTTCAGCTCAAACCGAGCTAGGACGTGGCCTACAGAAAATCTTGAAGTTTCAGAAAACGTCGAGTTTCAACTTGAATGAATTTTTTCTTTATCTTCCCGATTTTTTTTGAATTTTTTGATGAGGGCACAAAGGGCATAGCCCAGTGTGGGTATGCTCAACTTTTTGTCAAGAAACTTCTGTAAAAATTTCAGTCAAAACGGACAACCGAGCGAAAAGTTATGGCTGTTTTACCGAAGGGGTGTCGGAATCGGTTATGAAGAAACCCGGGGTTTGAGTGAAACCCGAGTCGGGTTTAGGGTCGGGTAGGGACTTCTTTGGCGGGGTGGATGCAGAGGAAAGTGGAATTTGTGAAAATTGGTCCGAGGTGGTGAGGGTGGGTTTAGGGTGGGATTAGGGTGGGCGTGTTGATCAATCAACCCTAGCACACAAAGCCGACAAAACCGAGGATGGTGAAGGGGATGGCGGCTAGGGTTGCAAGCGAAACACTACTGACGACAAAAACAAAAACTAAACCAGCGACTAAACAAGAACTAGGGCACAAACTCAACACTACGGACTCTGAAATTGAAATATTCAAAGGCTAAACACGTGGTTATGGGCGGGGGAAATTTTTTTTTTTGGTATTTTCTGTGGATGATAGGAAGAACACGAAAACAAAACTAAAGGGTAGTGCGAACCTGACGGTGCACCTGAAGCTCTAATTACCACTTGATGTGAACAATGGTTCCCGATCTTCCAAAAGGTTCTTGGTAAGTTGATTTGGTCGGAGGCGGCACACAAATCGATCCGGCTTCAGAACAGCACGTTCTAAACCCCGCAATCGCAGCATGACCTCTCCTCTGGTTATCAACCGTCCAAAGACGATTGACCTTGCCGAGAAGGCTAATCCCTGCCTATGAATCAATAACACAAGCAAGAACAACGAAGAATGCAACACAATTACAGATGTATGATTAAACTCTCGAAGTTGGGGTCTCATAAACCGATGAACGACGACACTGTTTATGAACAGAATTGATCTAAGAAAAACCCGAACCCTAATGGTGCAGTGGCGGCTGTATATAAAGACCCTAGGGTCGTGCAAGACCCTCTGGATGCGCTCCTAATTGGGCTCAACTAAATACAAAGCCCAAAGGCCAAAAATCGGCGACGCAGCACCGACATAGATTCTGGACTCTCTCTTGTTTCAAAGATTTCCGATGACTACGGATGAATTTTGATATGAGGCCAGCGGCATTGGAAAGATCTTCTCCCTATCTTTCTGTGCATCTGTAGAACGTCCAAATCCGAGTCCGTATGCGTCCTGGGTGACTGTTTTAGTGCAGACTGGTTCTAGGCCCCGAAACAGACTCGAAGTCGGTTTTGATTGGGCCTCCACTTTGGCTTCTAAGCCCTTGCTGGTCCTCGACATTCCCAACTCCTTCTCCCATCATCTCCTGGTCCTCTCCATGGTTTCTAATCATAAAATAATCATTAGGTAGCAAACCATTCTCAAAAGTAACATATAGCAAAGAACGTAGAAACGAGCTCACCTCTAAATTTAGTCGTCGTGCACGAGCTCTAGTCATTGGACCTTGCAAGTCCAGAATTGGAGGAGTGTTGTTTGTATCCATAGGAGCTCTAGCATTTGTTTCCCGTGGCAAAACTGCTTCATGCCCATAAACTAACTAATATGGTGGTATCTTTATAGACCCATAACGTGCCATCTTGTAGGCCCATAATGACTCAGCCAATGTTGTATGCCACTTCCTCGGTTGCTCGTCAATTTTCCTCTTCATAAGCTTAATCACACTCTTATTAGATGCTTCTACTTGACCATTGGCTTGAGCATAATAAGGCGACAAATTCAACAATTTGATTCCCATACTATCGGCTAAGCTTTGAAACTCTTCCAAAGTAAACACAGAACCCTGACCAGTAGGAATAGTCTGCGGCACACCAAACCTATAAATAATATGCTCCTTCAAAAAATTGATCATATCGTTAGAAGTCACATTCTTCATTGATACTGCTTCAACCCACTTTGTAAAATAATCTGCTGCCGCTAGAATATACTTGTGACCTTTGCTTGATGTTGGATAAATTTGGCCAATCATATCCATACCCCATCCTCTAAACGACCACGGCTTAATGACTGGATTCATGGCCGATGTCGGCGCTCTCTGAATTGCTCCAAATTTTTGGCAATCCTAACACCCTCTATAATACCCGAAGCAATCTTCTAGCATATTTGGCCAATAATACCTAGTCCTTTTCAACAACCATCTCATTTTATGGGCCGATTGATGTGTACCACAAATGCCTTCATGGACTTCGCACATAACCACCTTGGCTTCTTCTTGATTTAAACATCTTAATAATATACCATCAATCGTCCGATAATAAAGCTTTTCTTCTAATAAAATATACCTCAACACCATGTATTTGATTTTACGAGGAGTTCGCTGTGCTGGATTGTTTAGGTACTACACTATGTTGGTCCTCCAATCTTCTTCATCGACATTGATCTCATCGACATCAGCTTGCTTGGTTTTATTGACATCGGCAATTTCAACAATCGTACCATTAATATTTAGTTGATAGCATGACCCCTTTTGTGCTAAATAATTTGCTTCCATATTTTGCTCCCTCGGGACATGCCTGAAACTCACTGCCTTCAAGCATCGTATCATATCCTGACACTCGGCATAAACAATCTCAGAATATCATCTCTGCGTTGAAAATCTCCTGCTAATTGCCCGAGTACCAGCAACGAATCACCAATGATTTCAACAAAGTCAGCCCCAACTTCTTGCAAAATCTGCAGACCTTTGAGAACAACTCTATACTCAACTTGATTCTTAGTCGATACCTCCACAGCAAATGCAAACTCAAATCTTGCCCCTCCCCCCCCCCCCCCCCCCCCGAGGCGATACGATGACGAGCCCGATACCACATCCATTCTTACATACAGAACCATAAAAAAACAGTAACCATGGTATCGGCTCTATCATTGACATACTCGAGCCACAATGTTCAACCACCAGATCAGCCAGAATCTAACTCTTGATCGCTTTAGGAGACTCATAAGTTAGCTCATATTCAGCTAATGCCAGCATCCATTTTCGAATCCTACCTTTTAGAATCGGAGCCGATAGCATATACTTGATGACACCGGCTTTGCATACCACCGCATACTCAGTCGATAGCAGATAATGCCTTAACTTCACACATGAGAAATATAAACATAAACATAATTTTTCAATCTCAGTGTACCTGGTTTCGGCATCAATTAATTTTTGGCTCAAGTAAAACAAAACCCTCTCTTTGCCATCTTGTTCTTGAATCAAAGTTGATCCGATAAACTTCTTATCCGCAGCAAGATATAGCTTAAAGGGTAACCCTTCTCTTGGTGGCACCAACACAGGAGGCGTGATCAGATACTTCTTGATATCATCCAGAGCTTTTTGATGTTTAGGCTCCCATGCAAACTTCTGATATTCTTTCAACTTCAATAATGGAGTAAACACATCAAGCTTCCTCGATAAATTTGAAATAAATCTTCTAATGAAATTAACTTTGCCGATCAAAGATTGAAGTTCTGTCTTGTTGGTCGGTGGCTCAATGTCGTTGATAACCTTCACGCTCTTTGGACCAACTTCAATTCCTCATTCATGCACAAGAAATCCCAGAAACTAACAAGCTGATACACCGAAAGCACACTTTTCTGGATTCATCTTTAAACCATATTTTCTTGTTCTTTCAAGTACTTCCCGAAAATCGGCTAAATGATCTTCTACTTGTCTGGATTTAACCACCACATCATCAATATAAATTTCCACTAACTTGCTAATCAGACCATGGAAAATATAATTCATGGCTCTCTGATACGTGGCTCTAGCGTTCTTCAACCCAAATGTCATGATGACCCATTCATATAATCCAATAGCCCCTGGACAGCTACAAGCAGTCTTTGATATGTCTTCTTCTGTCATAAAATTTTGATTATATCCAGCATTACCATCCATAAAACTAACGATCTTATGTCTTACTGCTACATCAACCAGAAGATTTGCTATCGGCAACAGGTAATAATCTTTGGGAGGAGCTTTATTCAATGGTCAAAAGTTGATGCAAACTCTCAACTTCCCACACTTCTTGAAAACAGGCACAATATTTGACACCCACTCTGAATATCGGCAAGGCCTAATAAATTTAGCATCATATAATCTAGTAATCTCAGCCATGACATCATCATAAATCTTAGGATCGACCCTTCGTGGCGGTTGCTTGTATGGTCGATATCCAGGTTTGATGGATAGCCGATGTTCAACAATAGATCGGCTAAGACCGGGCATTTCAGAATAATCCCAAGCAAAACAATCCCGATACACCTTTAAATGTTGGCCTGGGATTAATAATTCAGGTTTTATTAATTCAACTTTAAAATTTTCATCTAATTTTTTATTGAAAAATGTTGGCCTGGGATTGTCACCATCTCCTATATCGACTTCTTGCAATTCATCAGCCGACATAAATCCTTTTTCTAGCTTGACATCTTCTGCAAATTCCATTGGGGTGCCTGTCCGAGAAACAACTTTGAATTTGACTGGTCCACCACCTCAAGACCCTGAGTAGTAATCTTGACATAGTCTCCATCCCAAATCCTGCTAGAGAGACACTCCATATCATCCACGTGCCATGGCGCTAAATCGGTCGATGCAACATTGATGTTTTCATCGGCCGGAACTACTTCCACTCGATCACCAATCCACTGGATCATAGACTGGGGCATCATAGATGGTACACAACAATTCGCAAGTATCCAGTCGCAACCCAGCAGAAGGCTGTAGGTTCCCTTTCCTTCAATAACAAAGAATGTAACCGACAAAGTTTTGTTGTCGATTGTGAGCTCCACATTCAAAATTCCTTTGGCTGTTGCAGTACGACCACCATAATCACGCAAAATTATGTTAGTATCGATTAAATCATCATCGGTTTTATCCAACTTTTTGGCAGTAGTGATTGGCATGATATTGACCGCAACACCTCCATCAACCATCATTTTCCCCATTGGCATCCCGCTGACGAACCCTTTTAAATATAAAGCCTACAGGTGCTGATGTTTTGCTGCATTTGGTTTATCAAACACTGCTTGCTGGACATCAAATACTAACTGAGGCACCTCATCATCAGCAGCAAACAATTCCTCTTCTGAGGCCATGAACTCTTGTGGAAGCATCATCACCATGCCCACTGTAGCACCAGGTACTTGGACTTGTGATTTCATATTTGGTCTCCAAACCTTTTTAGGCGGCTGATCGTCATCCTCATCATAATAATATCTATCAGTCGTTATCCGTTGGTATCGCATCCTCTGAACTCTTCGTTTCTGGCTCCTAGAAAATATATCAGATGGACACCATTGCTCTTCTTGTGCTTGTTCTTCATGCAACTCTAAATCGACTTCTTTGTCAAACTTATCTTCTTCTTCAGTGTTCCCTGCTCCAAGTTAATCAAAAGCTGACACTCTGCCCTGCCCATCGACTTTCCATTTCATTGACTCTTTTATGTTGCTTTGTCGATCCTGCTGTCGATAGAACCTCGGAGCCTCTCTGTACATCTGATCCACACGCCAACTGCAACCAGGACAATTGTCGATTGAAGGCAGCTTCATGTTATTCTCCCTGCAATATTTGAAAAATGGACACTCCTAGTGTGGATCAAATTGTGATTCCCTTAACTCCCTGTCCCTTATCTTCTGATATCGGCTAATGAAAGCTTCAACATTGTTGATACCAACCATGTTAACATTTGCAGGGAATGGATGTCCATCGATCTTCATAGCACCTTTAGTACACTTTATCTTTCCTTGTTCAATCGCCATCGGTATCTGTCTTTTGAAAACTTTGCAATCATTGGTATTATTAGACGGCGAGTTATGCCACTTGTAATACCTCTTCTTTAATTATTCAGCAGGTGGAATCACATGATTATGTGGCAACTGAATGTGCTTCTCCTGCAACAGCATGTCAAATATCTTATCGGCCTTGGTAATATCAAAATCATACTTTTCTTTCGGCTCATTCTGCTTTACCCGAGGACACGATAAAAGATTCTTATTCCTAGTCCACTCAGCCATATCGACATCTTAAGTTACCTCCCTAGACTCAGAATCGTAATCGTTATTGTTGAGCAGAATCGGCCTAGATCGTGCCCCTCGAGTCAGGTTCTCCTGGATAGATACCTTCTGTACTAGTTGGGACAAGCTCTCAAACTCAGCCGAGGGAAACTTTTCCTTAGGGGCGCTACCAAACCATTAAAAGCAATCTTCGCCATCTGATTATCTATTAACAGGACATGAAACATTTGTTGCACACTTCCCTGAACCTTTGCACGTAATCATGCACAGACTCACCAGCTTTCTGCCTCACAACAATCAAATCTGACAATCTCATCTCCCTAGTCTCAGCGAAGAAATAATTATAAAATTTTTGTTCGATTCAGGTCTGACAATCTCATCTCCCTAGTCACAGATCGGCCCAAGTTGTAATGGAGATTGGGGGCAACGATGGGAACCAGGAGAAAGCTAATCCAGACAATGATAGAGGAAATAACCTGATCATCAATGCTTCAGTAGCTCCCGCTTCTCTGCATTGCACCGAGAACCGGCTGATATGCTCAACAGTGGTGGTAATATCTTGTCGAGTGACCTAAGTAAATTCTGGTGGTCTGTATTGACTCGGCATAGGAATCAAGTCATAGCTAGGAGGATACGGGGGCCGATACATATAAGTCTGTTATTTTGGCTTTAACCCAAATTGTTCTCTCATTACCACATCAATCTTCACTGCCTAGTCATCGGTCGAAATATTTGTATTTGGAGTAGCCAATGTAGGACCAGATGCTGACACTTGAGGCGCCATCTATGAACCAAAGTTGACAACAGTGTGCTGGCCTCCCAACTCCCCAGGCAATGCAGACGACGATGGCATCCCGAACAGACTTGGTTCTACATTCGGTGTTGTACCATATGTTACATTTGGTTCTGATATCTCTTGTCTGTAATACGGAGATGTCTTCTGTAAAATAATCTTGGGACCAGACCCAGGTGATCTCCCTGTAGCGGCACCACTGTTATTCCTCGTAGGTGGAGTGGCACTTTCTAATGCTGGTTCTGAGCTTACTGTAGGAATTACAGTGCTAGTACTGGGTGGCTGTTGCTCGAGTCCATCAATTGCAGGGCGAGGAATATTCCCCTGCATACGGAAATATATTGGCCCATGTGTTGGATCAACATATACACACCTCTCCACTGTCTGAATAATCAAAGCCCTCAAAGTAGTCACCAATACAGGTGATTGATTAATCAATGAATGGTATATAGCCGCATGTATCATGTTGTTCAATGTAGCCTCATCAATCACCTCTATTGGCATATTGGCAGGTGACTTCTCACTTTCATTTTCATCAACCAAAGCATCCATGGGTAACTTTCCCCTCTATATGATCTTGCCATGCCTGCTTTCGCTAAATGTGCTCAACAAAAGGCTTTCATACTCCGTGATTTTTTGATCAATTTGTGCCTTTGTTTCATTGCTCAGATCTCCCCTGTCAATAGGCATCATGTTCTCCATCTTTAGATCCGCACTGACATCATGCTTTGGTGTAGGGTTCTTAGGAAGCTTGTGATCTTTTGGCATTCCAAGTTCAACCATGTTGTAGGTCTTGAAGTTCTCTGTCCCACCAGGCGTGCCAAAAAGCGTGTTGACGTGAAAATCACACTCGAGACCCGAGAGATTTGCTTTACTCTAGTGCGGGCTCAACACAAAGAAACCGGGGCATGCTAGTCGATTTTCCCTGCAAATCGACAAGAAAACAAACAATTAAAGTCCACCGGCCACCGGCCCAGGACAGGCCGATGAAGAAAGCTGATAATCATAGTTAGTGAAAACCAGCCGATGGCTATAAAGAGCAATAATTTTGAAAAAAATAAACTAATCAGCGGATTTATATTGGCTTATCGGCAATTCAATAAACAGCTATCGAGTATTGCATAAATACTGTTGACAAGAATTAAATTGATAGAGCAAAGTTGATAGATCTACGATAGACACACTAGACTTGCTCTGTTCATGCCAAAAAGTTGATAGGTCAGAGTCGATTTAAATACATTGTTCATTCACACACTCTACCTGTCGATGGTGTCAAGTCGATAGATCTGATAGCTGATATTGCCAATATGCCTCAAAATCACAGATCTAATCTTATCAAAAAAGGGGGCAATCGACTTCTATAAGTGCGATGATTAACAGTTAAGAGTCTGGGAAGTCGATCGAACCCTAATAACCTATCGGCTAAATGTCCGGACAGAACCCTATCGACTCTACCCACGACCGGTCTGTATCTAATTCTATCGACTCAGTAAGAGATCGAAATCGGTGCAGCCTCGCTGGTTCGAGTAGATCAAACTTAATCGAGACAGTGCCCAAACGAAGCAGATAAAATTAAATATAATCCAATTATAGATAAAATCAATATAGTGACTCGAATAAAATATGTATATTAAACTTATAAAATCTCCCAAAAGTCACAATAGATCGGTCCTAACCGAGACAGTATCGCAACTCGAAGTCGATAGTATAAACATAATTAAGATCTAATTACCGAATAACTAGCAATTCTAAAGATAACAACTACAATATCAAATCAATGAGAAAGTACTAGTTGAAGTTGATAGAGTTACCGAGGGTGACTAATCCAGGTCTCTCGCCGAGATCGGAGCCGATGCAGCCCACGCGAGACGAGGATGTCGTCGAGAAAAGGATTGGCGATGCGCTGAATTGTATTGAACGAAAGTGTTGTCTTTTCATGTAGAAATCTTATTATAGCCTCGTGCAAGGGGTTTTGACCCGACTCGGTCCGGACTCTTAAACGAATTGTCCTAATTTATTTTTAAACAAAATCTAAACTTAAATAGAAAGAGATAAAAGAACCCTATCGGGCCCACTTTATTCCTTTCGGCCGTTGAGCTTCGCTAACTTCGGCCGACTTCAACTCTTCGCCCCTGACCAATGGAACCGATCCAAATTCCAGTGCCAACACTGACCTTCTGAAGTAAGCAACCCATCTTGGGTTTAGTCTTTATCGTGGGTAAGACTTCCTCTTCTTCTGCCTTATCATCTATAAAATCAATTAATGATCCATAAGGTTGAGAACATGGAACTTTATAAAAGCAAGTACATGAGGTTCTATCATATAGGTCCGGTACAATCTGGCCTCTAAAGGCATAGTGGCAGATATATAGAGACAAGAAGGTAGAATAGTCAGGGCATTTAAAGCAACCTTTTTAATTTCAGCAATCATCTTCTTTACTCTTCCTTTTTCCATGGGCTTAGATGAATCATCACCCCTACTTTTATTTTGAGGAAGTAACTCTAAACTGAGCAAGGCGTTGGTTAAGTCTTCATCAACTATTGCACAAGACTCATTAGTCAGAGAGTTGTTGGTCGTTTACACACACCTAATTTATATACCGCAAGTGGATGGTGTACATTGTAGCTCTTCTCTTAGAGTATTCCAAGTTCTAATATCGAATTCACAAGCATCAGCAAGAGAATCTGATTAGGGTTTACTATTTCATCTAACAGAATAATTCTAGCATGAAGTACTATTGCACACACACACGAGTTGTAAAGAAGATAAGGGTTGTGTCAATCGGCATAGATGTGACACCTACGGTGTCAAAAATACTAGAGTGACAAACCTAGACACATCAAGTAACTATAATAGAGCCCATTCAACAAAATTGGACACAATTGAATGCCATTTGAACGAAATTTGATCAAATTTGTGCAAGATTTGAACTACAAGTCAAATATTCTAAATGCAACTTAGGGCTCCAAAAAAACTTTTATGCTGTAGGTTAAGGTGAAATATAATTTTGAGCCAAATCTAAGATTTTTATTCCATGATTAAGTGCCCTAAATAAATGCCTAAAGACTTAAAAACATATCATGTTTGAAAAATCTCCATTTTAATTCAAATGCAACTTGTTGAACATACCCATTTTCTAAATTACGAGCATATCATGACAAACAAACGCATATTTTTGTTTTTGCAAACTCAGCTCTAGATTAATACATATGCTAATAAACATAGACCTCATTTTTGGAAAATTTAAGAAAAAGAAAAAAAATGGTCGGGGGTGCCACCCGTTAGCCACTCATCCGGGTCTTCTTCTTCCCGGATTGGCTGTCATGGCCGGCAGTGCCGCGTGGTCGCCGTCGAGCCGGCTCGCCCCCACCTGGTCCAAAAACCATCTCCAAAACCAGCATCCAGCCCCCGGTTTCGCCCATCCTGATGTCTTCCACGCGCTTCCTTCTTCTCCCTCACCTTCTTCCCTCCTAGGAAAACAATTTCTGTGAAATTTCATCAAAATATCTGAAATTTCATATTTTTCGGTTGGGGCCAAAATGAAATCTGAAATTCGAGATGGTCAAAAATTCATAGATGACTACCTTTAACCAATTCAAATTGTTTGTTTATGTATGTAACCGTAATATCTTATGTATTGAAGATAATTTCTTGTGAAATCATGTCAATTATTTCTCCAAAAAGGCAAATTTGTTAATCAAAATTTCTGAAATTTCATGTTTTTCGGTGACCCCCGAAATTTTTCTTTCCCGAATTTTTTTTCCTAGCTTCCCTCTCAACCGAGCCCAAGCACCTCCATACCGCTCCTCCCGTCGAGCTCCGCAACCATTGTCAAGCTGCCCTTGTTGTCACGCCAAGACTCCAAATGGTGCCTCCACGAAGCCCTCCCCCACCCCCTGCAACTGTTCTGTCCCATTCTCCCACTTCCTTCTGCTCGTGCGCGCAGACCGCCCGCCATAGCCGCCCAAACAAGCTCCAGCACCCGGCCTCTCCTTTGCTGCTCCTGCCTCGCGATGCAGTCCATTTGTTGCGCTTCCTCCCCTTCTTCCTCCCTGTGAAACTGCTCTGCTAATCTCGCACCGAGCCATCGGGAATCGACACCTTCTTCTCCACCTCCGATCGCCACCGTTTTGCCGTGCCAGACCGCCCCAGTGAACCCTGCATTGATTCCACGCATGGACAGACTCACGTTCCGCACATACCCTCTCGGCTCACCCCAACCTCAGTCCGTGCAGCACCGGTGCCGGAACACCATCCCCGCCACCGTTCACCACCACCGAGCCCCCCCCACCCCCCCCCCCATTGCCGACCCAGGTTTTGTGAGTTTCCCCCACTGTGACATTGCCTGACGTCTTGCATTGGGCCAGCACATCCCTTCCAACGTGGTGGGCGACCTCGCCGCCGCCTGGTCTAGTCGTCATTCCCTCGCCGGCGTGCATGCGCCCGCGCGCGCATGGTGCGCCCGGGTTTGGCTGGACTCGGCCCAGATCCACTATGCACGCAGCCGAATGGGCCACCGTGCGGTCCAGATCTACTGATACTTGGTGAATAATTATATTTTGACATATTGAATAAATGTGGAATACACTAATAAAATTATAAAAAATCTATGAGTTCAGTAAATTCATGTCACTTGGTGAATAATTATATTTTGACATATTGAACCCCCTGTAAAATCACAAATCCTAGTTCTCTTTATTTTTGTCATAATTAATTATTTATCCTTTTGCCTTGTTTTCGTTATTTAAAATTAATGGCTCATTGCATATAAGTGAAACTTGGCAAATAATTCACTCCTGGCATGTCTTATTTATAGTAAATCATCCATGTGCAATTGACTTCCAGAACCATGCTAAATTTATTTAGTTACCTTATAGGCTCAATAATTACTAATTTATTCTATGTTGTACTCTAGGATTTTATATCGTATAGACTTTTCTTTCTTAACAACATACCCAACACACTGGTAATATTATTTTGGATTAGTGCCCACTCTCATGTACCTAGAATGGGTACATCAGGCATAAGCCCATAAGCACCCTGTACTTTCTGTATAAACTTACCACGTTTAATTACTGGAGTCCATGAAGGAAATAGACTAAATGGGCTCACCCTATATCTCTAATTTATACGTTATATTCACTGGACTAATCAACCCTATACTCATCATACCTATCAGTCTTAGTTAAATAGACTGCCATGAACCTTCGCTCAAATTAATCATCATTTACATTATATAGATCACGAAGTGAACCACATGGAGACCGGTGCAGAACAGGAGCCAGAAAGGCAACAAGGGGATCCCGCTGACCAGGAACAGGCTCAAGGTAAGCCTCGATGCATCCCACCAGTTTTTACCATTTTTTTTATTTATCACTAGTTAGTGTGATGTAGGCTTTCTTGTGCATTAAATTTATAGGAGTTGCTTGAAAACCAAGTATTAAAGTAGGTTCCCTTTACCCGAAGATAGCCTCAGGCCGGTCAGTAGTTGTTTTGCTTAATTTAGGATGACCATTCAATGAGTGGTATGGAGACCACTCGTAGATCAGGAAATATTATCATTTGGAGAATGACAGCGGGTAAAGGAAGGTTTGGGGATCACAAATGGAGACCAGACTGGCAACTAGGCGGAAAGGGAAGGACAACTTGTCTTCAAGGAGGTAGCTCCGTCCGTGTCTCTTAGGGCCCGTGTCGTATCTGACCCATGGAATCAAGTTTGAATGTACTATTTGCATGCTGGAGTTATGGGCCTAGTAAACCAACATAGCTACAACTACTGTCTGGTCGGAAGATAGCCTTCTCCCTTCTTTGGTGGAATTGGGGCTGAGAGGAGGGAGCAACGTACCCACGCATGGCGGTATTGGACGCATCACGTTGGGGGACCCTTCTTAGGGGAGTCTGGACCCGAAAAACCTTGCGGTACCGTAGCGAAAGGTTGCTACATGCGGCTTCCATGACGCGCATATGGATCATGCAAGCAGGTTTCTCCTGCTGGATGTAAATCGATTCGAGTCGCTGCTCCTCACAGTAACGAGTACCACTTGATCGCTGCTCCAGAACGTAGTTGAGCTGATAATATGATGAATGGGTTCAATATTATTGTATGGAATTATTAATAATAATATTGCAACCATGATTTTTGTATTTATAGTGCAAACTAAATTTATTATTTTACCTATCAACTTAACTTGGTGCTAAAACTTAAAACTTCAGGATCCACTCTTAGGTTGGCTTTTTGGCAACATAAACACTACCCTTAACCTGTGCATGACTAGGAGTATTAGTTTGTCAGGGCGTAGCTCTATATGGTTTTCAGATGATCAGGGTGGAAACTATCACTGCGGTGGGAGGTTCCACTAGGAAGGCCAGCGTGCTGACTGCTGGAATATAGAGTGGGAACCTTGCACCAACAGTGAGGATGGGTAGAGCTTATGTGGGCCGGTACGGTGTCTTGGGCATGACACCGATCAAGGCCGGCTACTGCTTCTGTGCATCACTGTGAGAGGATGGTTGTATCTTACTTATTCCGTCGGACCATTTAATTACTGTTGAATTATATTCGCTTCCGCACTTTTAAAACTCTGGTTTGTAACTTAAATTTTGATTTATGTCAAACTCAATACTCTATCTATATTCTTGTTGCAACTATATTATTTCTGTCATGTGTTGTACTATCGAGCGTCACAACGTGTGTTGCCAGTCGAGAAAGATCCTAGAACGGAATCATCTCCGTGTTAAGGTGGTTCTGTTACAACATGATTATCAGAACTATCTCGGTAATAGTACAATATTATATTTTTGAAAACCTCATTACGAACGTGTGAGGACATGCCCATTAAGATCTATAATAGTTATGAACAGGTGGCAAGCTAACTTCTGACTGCAACTTAGGCCTAGATTTATATTACTGCAAAACTTACTATTCTGTAATGACGCACCTACGCTCTGGTAAGAAGGTATGTTGTGCAATGCTCGTAATTCTCTGACTAGCGGATTGCCACAAGGCATCCCTACCCAAGTGGTTTGAATGGTAGTCCTTATTCTTCGGAAAGCATGGGACCGTCTATCACTGATGCCATAGTGAACTTTCCGCCACGTGATTTCAATCGTGGACACTTTTCTCTAGGAAGTGTCCTACCAAGGGTGCAATCCGTATGGAATGATACGGGGTGTATTTAAATTTCTTTCAAAATATTATCTATCTTTATATCTATCAATTGCCTGAAATGTGGATGGTCGGATGGAATTTTTCTACAGGTATGCTAACCAGGTTTCGCGCAAGAAACGTGTAGCATACAACTAACTTGAGAGATCGGCTGCCACCGATTATACATATGGTTCTATTCATGGCCAAATTTTATTTTGTGAGGATGTGTAGGCCAAAAGCAAATGCATTCATGTTGAAGCATGAAGTTATTATGCAAAACTGAAATTTCAGCAAGTCATCAGTCACATAAAACTTTATATCTCCTAGCACCTTAAGTCAAACCATGTAAATAAATTGTTGTTAGAATCATGAATAAACCATCTCTGTCTTCAGGAAGAATTTTGCTTTAAAAATTTTCCAAGCAATACCACTTTTGGTCCATCCGAGTCCGCATGTCGATATGGTGTCAATCTGAAATTCAGATTCATGACAAATCTTGTAATGGACATAACTTTTAATTCAGACCACCTCTATGCCTGTATGACCACTCTCCTGAAAGGTTGTGAAATGTTCTACAACTTTGGTAGTCTGACCATTCTTCGTTGAGGCCTATAAGATATGTTTATGAGCTCATTTTCAGAGCAACATCATTCTGTCCCTAGAAACAGTTCAGCAGACAAGTAGCAACTTGTAAAATCTATATCCCGAGTACTAAGATTAGTAGGAGGCATGCAAATATGCACTAGAAAGGTCATTAAGTGCCAATTTCGATCGTCAATATACCTATAAAAGTGGGAAGACTTAGCATTTTATACTTGCATGTTAGTTAGAAATAATAAGATTCCACTTGTTCTTGGAGATTCATGTGCATGCAGGAATTTGATTCAAAAGAAGTGAAGGAATGGAGCATAATCCGGGGAAACACTGTTCCAGTCAATGAGATAGTGCCAACTAGACTTCCCTCGAATTGCATACATGGCTACATGGGATTCCTCCGGGGAACACCAACTCAAAATAGAAGAGGACCCACCTATCAGCCACCCAGAGAAAGCACAAAGCAAAAGGGCCCATTGGTCTTGAGGCCATTTCAGGTGGGCTTCGATGAGGTTCTTCCTTAGTGAATTCCTGGCGTCAGTGCATGGCAGTTACTCCTTAGTACCGACCTATGGCCCCTAAAAATAGAAGGTGAGAGCTCCACTCCAACACACACAACAAAGAGTTATTCATTTCCCTCTTTCACTTAGTAGTTGCCTAGTCCTAGTGGAGTTTAGTTTAGGTGGAGCCTTGCTCAAGTCTCCAAGTCATAGGAGTATTGGTATGGCTCTTGTATCTCTTACTATATTCTATTTCATTATGACTTTATTCTATGCAATTAATATAGTTCTTCCTTATAGTTATGCTTATGATATGTGTTCCTTGTTTGGTTATATATCATATTCATATCATAGGAGTTTATGCTTTCATGATGATATAGACTTGCTACCTTATTGTCATGATTGTCATATACCTTGACTATTGTCTAAATGTTATAGTGCTAGCTGTACTTTAGTCTAGTTGTTATGCTTCAACATGGGTTTGATATCCAATTAGGATTGTAATTGCTTAGTTCATAACTTGTTAATTCGTAGGATTAGAGTTATGTATGCTTTAGTATTTGTTAATTCAATCAGTGATTCTAGTGTTTGATCAATGCTAGAATTCTACTTAAATGTGTAAGCGCGGTGCTTAGACGGCTAGGTAGTATTGATCACCTCGTAATCCATGGTTTATAGAGGTACGCAGTAGGTGGTCACAGTCCTATCTATCCATTGTACTCCTCCACGTTCGGTTACGACGTGTGTCCAAGACAAAGTTGTCTTGTGTATGCCGGGCATGAATCCGTACACGAAGTGTTGAATGCATTAAACTATGACTAATATAAACTTGCTTGTAATTGTTTGACTATGTGACTATATAGGTAGACTAACAGTAGAGATACGGCTTTGCTCCCCTGACTAAAACTCCCTAGAGACTTAGGATCTGTTATTTATCTTTAGGAATGAAGCTCTATGTGTCACTCTACCCCTATCCATTATTATACATAGCCCTATATAAACTCTAAATACTCATACAAATCTTTATAACTACATTACTATTAACAATCATATATTTATGCTATAGCCTTCGTTTGGTAGAACTATAAATGACAAGCTCCACTAGGGAATGGTACTTTGTCATGCCATGACTATCATACAGCTTTTGAACTTCATCCTCCACTAGCGAAGGATCTTGGTCGGCTATCATATGCTTCATCTTTTGAGTGACAATGTCCTCAACAATACCATGACAGTCTCTCAATGTCCCAACTCGAGTCCCATCTTGTCTGATATTGTTGGTTTGATGAATAGATTATTTGCCATTCTATTTGTTGTGTGTATTGGCTCAGCACCTTGAAAATGTGTACAATGCCTAGACGTCGCCGCCTCTAATTCTATGAATTGTGGGTCAACAAATTGGGGTGTACCTGGAGGTGGCCCTTGTGACTGATTCATGGTAAAATTTCTCATCATTGCCATGACTTGCCTCATTTGATACTTTAACTCATCAATCTCTTCATCATAAATTCTTTCATGCTCTATGGCACTCGTTGTGAACGTTTCAAACCCATGTTGTCCAATGACCAAAGTCAAAGGAATGCTACTAGGATCCACTACTCCTTTGTCACGATTATGGGTGTTATCGCCAATCGCATTTTCATTAGTTATATTGATCGGGAGAAGATTCACGTCCAATATATACTCATCTTCATTACATAGAATCGAGGGAGTGTGAACGAGCTTCAAGAGAACCGGAGGACTTGACTCTCGAGGTATAACATCCCAACCCATTGAGATTAGGCTCAAAGTGGCCTATGAGCACTTGTATGCATGAGGAGGTGGGTATTTAGTACCACCTTGCTAGTCTAGTGGGAGAAGGACCAACATATAAGCCTAGGTTCTCCACCACCACCAACCTTGGGTTAGCCCTTTTATGTGAACAAGGACAAAAGCGTAACTAGGTTGGTGGGTGTGTGGGGTCCACTCAAGTGTTTGATCAATGGTAGAATTCTACTTAAATGTGTAAGCGCGGTGTTTATACAGCTAGGTAGTATTGATCACATTGTAATCCATGGTTTGTAGAGGTAGGCAATAGGTGGTGACAGCTATCTGTCCATTGTACTCCTCCACGTTCGGTTATGACATCTGTCCAAGATGGAGTTGCCTTGTGTATGCCGGGCATGAATCCGTACACCAAGTGTTGAATGTATTAGACTATGACTAGTATAAACTTGCTTGTAACTGTTTGACTATGTGACTATATAGATAGACTAACAGTAAAGATACGACTTTGCTCCCATAACTAAAACTCCCTTGAGACTTAGGATCTTTTATTTATCTTTAGGAATGAAGCTCTATGTGTCACACTACCCCTATCCATTATTATACTTATCCCTGTATAAATTCTAAATACTCATACCAATCTTTATAACTACATTACTATTAACAATCATATATTTATGCTATAGCCTTCCTTTGATAGAACTATAAATGTCAAGCTATTGGAGCAATCCAATAGTGAAATGCTACAATGGTATTATCCGTGCGCTTGTGGATTTTACTCTATTGACACCAAGGTGCATCTTTATAATTATGTATGGCGCCTTTGCCAGGGACGATTATATCAATACAACTTAGTGATTGTTAACCAGCATTTCTGGCGCCGTTGTCGGGGATAGTAATATTTCTGGTGCGACGTTAAGAAATGTCAACAAGCATTTCAAGCATCCTTGCTGGGGAAGGCATAGATAAATATATTGTTAATAATGACATAAGCATATTGATTGTGTGGTAGTCATTGTTTATGCAGGTTAACCTTCTATGTTTTCTACCTTTGGTGTGAAAACAGGGTAGTGCATGACCGGTTTTGATCTGTCTGAGAACTTCATCGATAATTCGGAAACAGTTTTAAGGAAAAGTAGACTTGACGTCTCTTCTCCCTGAAACTCTAAGCCAGTAGATCAACCAGTCATCACCGCACCACCGAGATCTAAGCCAGTGGCTGAGAAGGCTCTCAAGGACTATTCTGCTCCCTCTACCAATAACGTGCTCCCCGGGCCCGAGATTGACATCGGGGACGTAAACTTTGAGATCAAGACCAGTCTGATCATGATGGTGCAGGCTAGCCCTTTTTGTGGGAAAGATAATAAGGATGCCGGCGCTCACTTACAGTAGTTCTTGGAGTTGTGCAGCACCTTTACCGTAAGGAACATGACTCCGGATGCCATTAGGCTCCGTCTGTTCCCGTTCTCGCTGCTAGGCAAAGCCAAGCAGTGGTTCTACGCCAATAAGGACGCTGTCAACACCTGGGAGAAATGCTCCACTGCGTTCCTCGTAAAGTTCTTCCCATTGGGTAAAACCAACTCTTTACGTGGAAGAAATTCGAGTTTCTAGCAAGCGGCTGCAGAAACAATACCATAAGCATGGGAAAGGCATCATGAATACATCCTGGCCTGTCCCCATCATGGAATGGATAAATGGCTTATTATCCAAAACTTCTATAATGGACTGACGGCCTCAAGCCATCAGCACATTGATGCCGCCACTGGAGCAGCATTCTTCTCACTCACCATCAAGCTAGCAACCGAGTTAATTGAGAAGAAGGTCTCCAATCAAGGCTGGAATGATGAGTGACTCCAGCCACATGAACAAGGCTTGCACACCATTAAGGAAACAGACATGATCGCCACGAAAGTGGACCTTATCTTGAAGCAGCTCGACATCCACGACGACCCCAACCTGAAGGGCATAGTACAAGGTCCAGACCATCGCATGACGTGCCAGGTCCATTGCAACACGGGAAATTCAGGCAATGATTGCCTAGAGACGCGTGAGGTGGCTGCGTTCGTGAACAACAGGTATCGCCCTCAAGGAGTGTAACAGAACCGCCTTTCCACGTAGACGATTTCGTTCCAAGATCTTTCTTAGGTGGCAACACGCGCTGTGACGCCCAATAGTATAACACATGACAGAAATAACATAGCTTGCAACAAGAACAAGATAGAGTACATAGTTTTACATAAATTAGAATTTAAGTTACAAACCAGAGTTTTTGAAAGTGTAGAAGCGACATAGTTCAATAGAAATTAATAGTTTGACAGCATAAGTAAGGTACAATCGTCCTCTCACGACGATACACATAGGACATCCGGTCATGGTAGGTGTTCTGCACAAAACACCGTACTGGAATCAACAGATTACTCCTCATCGTTGTCGGTGCAAAGCTCCCATTTGATATTCCAGCAGTCAGGACGCCGGCCTACCTAGTGGAACCTCCCACCGCAGTGGCAGACTCCACCCTAGTCATCTGAGAACCAAACAGAGCTACGCCCTAAGCAACTAATTTACTCAGCAAGACTGATCAGTCAAAATGGCCATCTATAGCCGAATCCTAGACATGCATAGGTTAAGGGTAGGGTTTATGTTGCCAAAAAGCCAGCCTATGAGTGGATCCTTATTTTTCAAGTTTTAGCATCAAGTTAAGTTGACATGCAGAATAAGAAATTTAGTTTGCACTAAAACTATATCAATCATGGTTGCAGTACAATTAGAACAATTCCATGCAGCAGTATTGAACCCATTCATCATATTAATGGCTTCTAACACTGTTCTGGAGCAGCGATCAAGTGGTACTCGTTACTGTGAGGGGCAGCGACTCGAATCGATTTACATCCAGTAGGAGCAACCTACTTGCACGACCCATACGCGCTTTCTGAAAGCCGCATGGAGCAACCTTTCGCTTATGGTACCGTAGGGTCTTCCGAGCCTGGCTCCTCTGAGAAGGGTCCCCCATGCGATGCGTCCCGTACCGCCATCTGTGGGTAGATTCCTCACTCCTCTCATCCCTAGTTCCACCTTAAGGAGTAGGGTATCTTCCGACCAAGCGGTAGTCGTAGCTACATCAGTTAACTGGGCCTATAACTCAAGCATGCAAACAGTACGTTCAAACTTGATCCCATAGGCCGGACACGAGGCGTAGCCTTAGATGACTCGGATGGGGCTACCTCCTTGAAGATAAGCTGTCCTTCCCTTTCCAACTAGTTGCCCGTCCGGTCTTCATTGTTATCCTATCCAAACTTTCAATCAGCCGGTATCATTCCCCAGTGATAACGTTTCCTGGTCTACGAGTGGTCTCCATACCACTCAATGAATAGTCGTCCTAGATTAAGCAGAGCGACTACCGTCCTGCGGCCAATACCGGGTAAAAGGGAACCTACTACAATACTAAGTTTTCAAATAACTCCTATAAACTTAATGCACAAACAAGCCTACATCCCTAACTAGTGTGAAAACAAAAATGTAAAACTGGTGGGATGCACCGGGGCTTGCCTTGATCCTGCTCCTGATCAGCTGAAGCACCACCGGGTCCTTCTGGCTCCTGCTCTTGTTCCGCCTCCACGTGATTCACCTCAGTATCTACATGATGCAAATGCGATGCAGCCTACTTAATAAGACGGACAGGTATGATGAGTACGGGGAGTTGATTTGTCAGGGGGTCGATTAGTCCAGTGATTATAATGTATGAAGTAGAGGCATAGGGTGAGAATGTTTAGTGTATTTCTTTCATGGACTCCAATAAATAAATGTGGTAATTTTGTATAGAAAGTACGGTGCGTGTGGTTTTTATATAATGCATAACAGATCAGGTTCACTTTGTATATTAGTGTCTGTTCACTTTGTATATTTACCTCATCAATTTTATTTTGATAATGATTGCATATTCAGATAAAGCGGGCATGCACAGATTTGATCTAAGCGAGTATATATGCGACAAGGTCAGAAGATAAGTAGCTAACCAATATTTCAAAGTGCTTACAAGGCTGCTAGGCATGATCTGATTGGATATGATAGAGCTAAGAGGTTGACTATTTACCGAGTGTATAACAATGCTTATGGACAAAATAATTAATTGATCATGGTTCTGAACGACATATGTCTAAGATCAAATTACTATAGGTAGAACACGTCAAGGTGATTTTGAACCAAATTTTAGTGGCATGCATGAAACAATTTAATTTAAATAATTAATTTAATGTGAATGCTAAATAACTAATTGTGTTGAATATAGTGAAAGTTGAAATGTGTGGCTTTACGGGGTGGTTAGGAGTGGACGAACATGAACAGGTGCCATGCAACATGAATTTATCAGTTACAGAGATTTAAACAAGTTTTAATCAAGTTTTACGGGGTGGTTAGGAGTGGACGAACATGAAAGAATTTATAATTTAATCAAGTTTTAAGCAATAGATATGAATTTATTTCTATCTTTGCTCATTAAACGCGTTCATAAATAAATTGGTGTTTTTAGGGTGTTTTATCATTTGATTAAAATAGTAAATATTCCTAGGAATTCGAAAAGTATTTGTTTTTATTTTTCTTCCAAGTAATTACTTATGTATCAATTTGTTTGAATCTAGAAATAAGGTTTTGAAATATTTTAAACCCTCCGGGAATTACCTGATCTTCAGGCTGAAAGAAGCTCGGCCCATCAGGGCCTGGCGTAGGTGAAAGACCACCCTGGGCCAGATTCGGCCCAGGTTTCGGCATGGCCCACGGTTGAAAACTAGCCCAGACGAACAGGCCAGCCATGGCCATGGCCAGCGTGTGACGTGCGCTCGGCGCCGGCATGGCGAGGCCGAAGCGGGGAGGGACGAGGATGTCGGCGCTCAACCCTCCATGGATGGCACGCGGAGAAGGGAGGAGGGCCAGGCCGGAGGCAGGGTGCGATGCAGACGAGTAGCTTGCGGCGATATCCGAAACCATGACGGCGGCGTAGGTCCGTTCCAGCGCGAGCGCTGCACACACGAAGTCCAGCTGGGTCGAGCGGATGCTCGAGGTGTGGAAGAAGTCACCGGCGGAAGGAATTGGGAGGGGGCAAACCATAGCCACAGAAATCAAGGAAATGGCGATGGGGTTGCTTGGGGAAGATGACCCGATTCACGACGCTGACGGGGATTGGGGGGAAAAGCTGGTCTCCATGGAGTGGGGGGAGGTCAAGGTGGTCGGGTGGGGCAGCTCAGCCAGTGCGGGGAGGAACCAGGGCGGTCCGACGAGCTCACGCAAGCAATGGTGGCCATGGCGTGCGAGCTCGAGCAGAAGAGCAAAAATGAGAGGGTGAGAGCGAGAGGAACCAGGGTGGGGGTGGGGAGGGAGGAAACCAGGGGCGGCGACGGTTTTGGGCACCTGGTTTTCAGATCAGGTGAGGATAGGGCGCCTCAGCGCTGGCCACATGGCGAAGTGCCGCCCGCAGTGGCCAACCAGCGAGGAAGAAGCTCCCAGAGCGGCTAACAGGTGGAACCCGCAGGGCTTTAATCTTTTCTCAGGTTTCCAAACGTATTGCTTTTGTTATTTTCACAGATTTAAAACTATAGATCCGGTGAACAATATAAAAATATGTGTGTGCTCACTATGATGTGCTCTAATTTATACAAATGATAATGCTCAGCAGTTACCATTTGAATTTGTGTATAAATGTTTCAAAGAGGGGTAGTTTTAAATCTTTTGGGGATTTATTTGGGTCATTAATTATAGGATAAAATTCTGAGAAATTTCTCAAAATTCTCATTTGTTCCAAGATATAACATACATTTTTGTTGGGTATGAGTTGTGTTGAAAAATTTGAACTTGTAGTTCAAGTGACACTCAATTTGCTTAAATTTAAATTGGAATTCGGTTATTTTCTGTTTAAACTTTTATCCTAAGCTCTTATGGAGGTGTTTAGAGTTCTAAGGTGTCGTGCCTGGGAAGTTCATGACACCAGGGTGTCACAAGGAGGTCAGGGGTGGCTACCACGCCCCTATCAAGGAGGTAACAATGGTTATTTTAATAATTCTTTCAATCCTAACCAACCTTCCTTGAAAGATCTTATCTTAGGCCAAACTAAAATTAATGAAAACTATAGTAAAAACTGCTAGATAAATTGGCTTTCGACCAAGAGTGGAAAATGCTCTATGGTCAAAGTTAAGTTTGGGCCAAACCCGCAGAACATCAAGGAAGTAGAATTGAGGCCAAGAAAGGACAGACTAGTGGACTTAATGCTAAACTTCTTGGCATGAGAGAATGCCACTCTTGTCGCTCAGAAGAAGGCGACATGCACGCTTGGACTCTGGACAAAGAAGCAACCAGTGAAGAAGAATCATTCATCCACATAGCCCAAGAAGGTGAAAAAGGTGTCGCGGCCAAAGAAGACATCCACTTCCTCATCTCTGGACAACGATGCACTGACAGCAAGTTAAACGATGAAGGAGAGAAAGTCCCATCTGCCAGACTTAAAATTAGTGAACCCTCATCGGCAGGTTAAACGGTATTTATCCATATTTCCCTTTCAAAAACTCCTTGATTGAAATTTGCATATTTGAATTTATTTTCATTGCATGATGGAATTTATTCCAAACCTAATTTCAAAAAAAATTCAGAGTTTATCTTTTTGACATTTTAGATTTGTAGAAAGTTTGAAAATGTTTTTCTTTGAAACTATTTTCTTATAAGACACATCTAGTGGGGCCTATTGGCCAGAGCTGTGGACCAGAGGTGCCAGCCTCTGGTCGGGCAACCAGACCCCTTGGTCGGCTGACCAGAGAGCAATGGCTCTCTGGCCCCATTTGTCCCAATGGCTAACAGGCAACCGCTATGTTTCAAATTGATCGTTGCCCTGCTCTGCTATTTAAGGCAATGGTCGGGAGAGGGAGTTCTTCACTCCATTCACATTTTTTTCATCTCTCCACATGACTCTAGTCATTTTCTTCCATTTTCTCCAAACCCTTGCATTGTTCGACACTCTGAAATTCCACCAAACATATTTGCTTTGATTTCATTTGCATTTACGAGTTGGTTTCACATTTGCAAGAGTTTCCAACGGAGCTTTTGTTTAGTGTTTTCACTAACCTTAACCCCCGTTCGAGTTGCTCTTGTGTTGGTTTGTTCAAAGTGTGCAGTGATGAATAAGATGAAGCGAGCCTTAAGCAAAATGAAGAACAAGGTGACAGGAAGCCCAAGCAATGCAAGTCCTACACCTTCAATGGTGTATAACACTCGCTCCTGTTGTCAACATCTTGAGGAAGAGCCAGACGCATAGGTTGAGGAACCGACGGAAGTAGAGTGAGAAACAATGCTGGATTTCAGCAATGTTTAACTCTGACTCAACACTGACCGCGACCTCGACTTGTTGGAAAGAGAGAATGTGACATCTATCGGATGATCATCGACCAGTCTTACGTTCCTGTGCGAATGTATGATCCAAACTTTCTTTCCAAGTTAGGTATGGATACTGAATTTGCTTCTATCTTTCATGCTATAGGATGGGATGGTTTTGTTCTGATAGATGAGCCTTGCTTTCGCTTGCTTACCATTCAATTCCTATGCACCCTTAAGTGGTATAGTGATAGGATTTTGTTCCGATTCAATAGAATGGGAATCTCACTCACTTGGAGGCAATTCAGTGATTTGCTAGGTTTTTCTCCTATTGTTGTTTTGGATTTTCATTCCGAAAATTTTGGTTTTGACAAAAGGAGTTTTTGGGAAGAAATCACAGGGCATACTCTCGCCCTGTCACCTAGGAATATGGATATCCATAATCCTACCTTGTGTTTTATGCATACATGGCTGGCAATGACTTTGTTCCCTAGAAAGGATGTTAGAACTGTGCAGGGGGGGATGGAATTTTTCTTCTTTACTGTATGGTAAATAAAATCAAAGTCTCACCTATCATAGCCATGGTTAAGAAAAGGGTCGAAGTTATCAAACAAGTAGGAGATTTTGAATTCACAACCCTGATCTATCGCCTTGTGCACAATCTTAGTTTACTTGGAGATGCCCATATCAATATTTAATTTTTGAACGGGCTGTCCTAGGTAAACAATTCTTTAGATTGGGACATTGTCTGAAACAAGGACCCAATGGCTCTTTGATTTATTTCTTTTCCGGTTATGCAAATGAAATCTAGTTACCAAACACGGATTTTTATTTATTTAACTATGATGAACTAACCATTCCTCTAGAAACATGCTTTGCAGCTCGCAGGAATAGTGTTTCTGGTCCTATGACCAGAACACCGAGTCATCCTTCCCAAGGGAGGAGCCAAGAATAGGTTCTAGGGATCACGCCATTCCTCATGGAAGTGGCAGTGCATCCTGGGACACCGGTGAATGGCCCGAAGGAGCCTACAGTAGTTCAAGTTCAAGTGGCTTACCACCACCATTCAGCACACATCACTCTCGCAGAGTTTCAAGGAGGGGCACAGACGACCTCACCAGACAAATTGATAGATTTCCCTTTAGATCGACTAGCTGGGCAACACCATCCACACTCATATCTAGTAAGAGAATGAGTGGAGGGATGATGTCCAATGGCAGCTCTCGAGAATTGAGGACAAGGTCTCTTGGGGTAACTCCCAAATGAGCTCTTATTTTCATTCTCAAGGCTACTTCAATCAGGGGCCGCTGTCGTTCGAGTGAGCTCAAGCCAGCTTGGGCATAGTTCCTCCCCCTAATGTGAAGGTAACTTGTATCATTTCCCTTTCCAATCACCACATGCATGATAAAATAAAAATATATGAAAAATATTTGTTTCCCTCTCATATGCATGATAGATAGAAAAACTAATAGTAATAATAATGAATAAATTCATGTGCGGTATGAATGCATAAGGTTTCTTATGTTGAGATGATGAATAGTTGTTGTCTTTAATTCCTTTCATATGCCTAGTTTACAACCTAGCACTCTATCTAATTTTGGTTTGTTGGCATGATTAAATTTCATCTCAAACACACTAGTGGGTAGCATAAGCATTATCCTTCTAGGTTGTTGGGAGATATAATATGGTTAGTTAGGGCTGCTATGATCTTGCTCAATTTGTGACACATGACATCCAAAGAATTAATTTGATAAAAATGACAAGTTTCTCAATGACATAAATTCCTGCCACAACCATATGTTGTGCTACATTGCAAAATCTTTACTTGTATTTTCATTGAGTCTTGTCAAAATTGTGTGACCCTAGTGAGAAATATTTTTCTACATTCATGATCAAGTCCGCGCGCATCACGCTAAGTTTCCACACTGCAAATTAGCAATCATCCATGTCACACCATCTATCCACAAAATAAAGACTCTGTCTTCATGATTGATCTCTTACCAAGGAAATCATGGTTATGGCTATCGAAAAAAAGAGAAAAAAATTCTTGCTCCTTAAAGAGCTTGACAAAAAAAAAAGAAAGGAACAAAAATTCTTGCTCCATGAAGAGCTTGAGAGAAAAAGAAATGAAGAAAAGATAGCCAATGCTGCAAAGGGAGAGACAAATAAAAAGGGTCTCCATTCCACTCCACTAAATCCACCACACATGCACATCTTGATCATGTTTGTAGGAAATGTTTTCTCCATGGTTCCACTCTTTTGACTCGGCGACATATGAAATACAGGTGTTCCACATTTATCCTCGCCCTGAGCTCCACATATCGGCCTTTAGAGGTAGGATTTTTTTAGGCATCATAAGCCTTGATAAGGAATATATACACTTTGAGCGATCTAACTGAATTATTTGAGAAACTTAGATTTATCACAAAAATTAACCTCTGGGCTAAAGCCGATAAAAAAGAGTAAGTGAAATAGTAGTCCTACAAACTGTTCTATCTCCCAACCGCCCAAGATTTGGAGAAGCTACAACGCCTCATAGGTAATAAAAGGTTAAGTACTCGTTCCAACTTATTCAATCCTTTGTAGAGTGCCTTAGTTGTGCATTTGGGTATATGTTAAGAAGAAGACGTCGTAGCAACTCCTGATCAACACAAACCTGAGTTTCGCCTTTACTCGGGACAAGCAAAGGTTCAGCTTAGGGGGTTTGTTGACGGTCGTTAAATACCAATTCTGACCATCAATATACCTATAAAAGTGTGAAGACTTAGCATTTCATACTTGCATGCTGGTTAGGAATAATAAGATTCCACTTGTCCTTGGAGATTCATGTGCATGCAAGGATTCAATACAAAAGAAGTGGAGAAATGGAGCATAATCTGAGGAAACACCATTCCAGCTAATGAGACGTTGTCAACTGGACTTCCCTTGTATTGCATAGGTGGCTACATGGGATTCCTCCAGAGAACACCGACTCAAAACAGAAGAGGACCCACCTACCAGCCACCTAGAGAAAGCACAAAGCAAAAGGGCGCACTGGCTAGTCGGCCGACCTCAACCCCCCCCCCCCCCCCCCGGTCGCTCGACCTGGTCTTGAGCCCATTTTGGGTGGGCTTCCACGAGGTGATTCCTCAGTGATTTCCTGACATCGATGCATGGCGGTTACTCCTCGGTACCGACCTATGGCCCCTATAAATAGAAGGGGAGAGTTATTCATTTCCCTCTTTCACTTAGTAGTTTCCTAGTCCTAGTGGAGTTTAGTTTAGGTGGAACCTTGCTCAAGTCTTCAAGTCATAGGAGTATTGGTATAGCTCTTGTATCCTTTACTATATTCTATTTCATTATGACTTTATTCTATTCTATTAATATAGTTCTTCCTTATAGTTATGCTTATGATATGTGTTTCTTGTTTGGTTATATATCATATTCATATCATAGGAGTTTATGCTTTTATGATGATATAGACTTGCTACCTTATTGTCATGTTATCATATACCTTGACTATAGTCTAAATGTTATAGAGCTAGTTGTACTTTAGTCTAGTTGTTATGCTTCAATATGGGTTTGATATCTAATTAGGATTGCAATTGCTTAGCTCTTAACTTGTTAATCCGTAGGATTAGAGTTATGTATGCTTTAGTATTTGTTAATTCAATCAGTGATTCTAGTGTTTGATCAATGCTAGAATTCTACTTAAATGTGTAACACTATAAGGTTTTCGAGCTAATGCCACGGGTCGCATTGCAACAACAAATATTTTGTTGTGATACCTATGTGTTATTGCCACCATTTTCATAGATGGTGGCTATAGGTGTGTGTTATTACCACGAAATAGCTATCGTTGCAGTAAGAAAAATAACGTTGCAAGAGGTAGGTGGATATTGCTACCATTGTGAAAATGGTGGCGATAGTTTGCCAATATTGCCACGAATTTGTTATGGTCATGATATTTTTTTTATTTTGTTGCAATTTGTGTGACATGTTACCACGAATGAGTGTATGGTTGCAAATTACGTAATTTTATTGTCACAAATATGTATCGTTGTAATAATATTAATTTTTGTTGCGGAATGTAGATCCGTATTACCACCAAAAAAGAACTCGTTGTAATATAAAAGATTATATTGACACGAATAAAAATTGGAATGCCACATAATATATTTCGTTGTAATTACTCATTGTATTGCAACCAAATAATATTTTGCTGCTTGTATAATGTGTAACGGGCCGTAATAAGAATGTCGGGCTGACCAAGCTGTATAGCAGTCACGCGGGTCATTTTGTTTTTGGATAATTATGGAGGCCTTTTAGTTTCTTTGCCGTAAAATAAACATTGTTTGACTTAAGCACCCAGGCCTTTTGCCTTGGCCCAGCACTTAGGAAATTTCCAGCAATCCAGCATACACACGCACGCTGAGCCAACTTCGGTTGCCTTTTTTTTTTAGCATGACAACTTCGGTTGCCTGGAGTACGCAGGCCTTTTGCTCTTGCCCAGCGCACGCACCCCTCAGGCAGGCCCACGCCCACACGCCACATGCACGCACGCCAACCAGGGCATCTCGCCGAGACGACGCACGCCACGCACCACGCACGCGGCAGAAGGACATGGCGCGGCAGCTTGTTGCGGCGCAGCAGCAGGACACGGCGGCCGCCAGGGCGTCTCGCCTAAACGCACGCACGCCCAGACGACGGAGCAGCAAGCACAGCCGCCGTGCAGCGGAGCCGCCACAGCGCAGGGGACCCACCAGCGACCTCGCCAGCAGCAACGCCATCAAGCATTCATAGGTCCGAATCACCTGATTCCCCATAACTCTGCTTGCAGTTTCATATATAATCAGTTATTCAAAAAGTAGGTACTAGGGATCTGGTAATTTCGATTTGCATAATTCAGTCAGATTAGACAATTTAGATTTGTAATTAGCATTTACTGGTTGGTTGTTTGCAGGGAGCACGTTGTTGTGTCTTTCATTGATTGAGATTTTGTTGCAAGAATGGCAGAGGATAGGAGTTGGATGTTGTTGGATAGGAGGTTTGATGAATGGCAGAAAGGCTTGGTGTACTTCATGAAAAGTACATTTGGAGGCAGCTCACGTGGTGGAACCGCACCGTGTCCATGTACACGATGTCGCTGCTTGTCGTACAGAAATCGATCTGAGGTTCAAAGTCATTTGCTCTGTCGAGATTTTGATTCAGATTACATAAACGGTGAAGGTGAAGGTGACAGCAGAGGTTCAGATGAGGACAATGATTGCGATGATGGAACATGTGACCGCAGTTCAGTAAATAACCTAGTTTCATCACTGATCAGGGGAGCGATTCGTGGAGAAATAATAGATATACCTAATGAACAGCCTAATGAAAGTGCAAAGGCGTTCTTTCATCTGCTACAGGAGGCAGAAAAGGAATTGTATCCCGGATGCAAAGAGACAACTAAAATGTCATTTATTGTGAGGTTGTTTCAGATTAAGTGTATGTTTGGTATTAGCAACAGGGGTTTAGAAGCCATACTGCATTTATTTTCCCTTGTGCTCCCTAAAGGCCATTGCATCCCAAACACATTGGAGAAGATTTGAAAGGTTGTTCGTGAGCTGGGCCTTGATTATGAAAAGATACATGCATGTGTCAACGATTGTATTTTATTTCGAGGGGTGTATGCTAAACTGAATGAGTGCCCAACTTGTGGTGAGTCTAGGTGAAAAAAAACCAGTTCGGATGGAGAAGATAATGAGGCTACCGGCACTGCTGCTAAATCGAAGAAACTGTATCCACAAAAAATACTAAGGTATTTCCCACTTATCTCTCATCTGCAAAGGTTGTACATGAGAGCTAGCACATCAAAATTGATGCAATGGCATGCTAAGGGTTCATCCAGTGATGGAAAAATGCGTCACCCTGTTGACTCCAAGGCATGGTAGCACATGGATGAAAAATGGGCTGGATTTGCATCCGATCCTCGGAATGTCAGGTTGGGTCTTGCATCTGATGGTATTAATCCATTTGGGATGTTGAATGTGATGTACACTACGTGGCCTGTGATCCTAACCCCATACAATTTGCCTCCCTGGTTGTGTTTGAAACATTCATTTTGGATGATGTCAATGTTGATTCCTGGGCCAAAATCTCCTCGACAGAATATTGATGTGTATTTGCAACCCTTGATTGATGAGCTACATTGTCTTTGGGTTAAGGGTGTTGAAACATGGGATGAAAAGGTGAGGAAGAACTTCACGTTGCATGCAATCCTACTATGGACAATTAATGACTTCCCTGCATATGCGATGCTATCTGGTTGGAGCACTAAAGGCAAGTTTGCTTCTCCATACCGCCACAAGGATACCGATTATCTATGGTTGAAATATGGGTCAAAGCATTGCTACATGGGACATCGCCGCTTTCTGCCTTTTAACCATAGGTGGCACCAGAACTAGGCCAGCTTCAACAATAATATGGAAACCAGGGGGCCACCAGTGCTACTAACTGGTGCTCAGGTGTTGCAGCAGTATGAAAGTTTTGAGCAAGTGGTCTTTAGGGAGATGACAAAAAAGAGGAAGCAGCGTGATGAAGACAATAGATGGCACAATTGGAGGAAAAAGAGCATTTTTCTATCTGCCATATTGGAAACATATGCTTGTGAGGCATAATTTGGATGTCATGCATATTGAGAAAAATATTTGTGAGAGCATATTGGCAACTTTGCTACAGTTAAGTAAATCAAAAGATGGTGAGAAGGCACGGCTTGACTTGCAACATATGGGGATACGGGAGGACCAACATCTTGTGATAAAGAATGGTAAGTACACTTTACCGCCAGCATTGTATTATTTGGGTAAGGATGAGAAGACATCTTTATGCAAATTTCTGAAGGGAGTGAAGTTCCCTGACGGTTATGCCTCGAGTTTCAAGAGGTTGGTTGATGTTAATGCCTGCAAGGTTTCTGGTGGCAAAACTCATGATTGTCATGTTATACTTCGGAAATTGTTACCCTTACTAGTGCGAGACATATTGCCTGAAATTGTTGCTGTCCCATTGATTCAGCTCAGTAGGTTCTTCAATTCGTTGTGTTCAAAGGAATTGGTGCAAGAAGAACTAGATCATCTGATAATTTTGATTAGAGAAACCTTATGTCAACTTGAGATGACATTCCCACCAGGTTTCTTTGATATAATGTTGCACTTGCCTGTTCATCTAGTTGAAGAAGCTAAACTTGACGGACATGTGTGCTATAGATGGATGTACCCAGTTGAGAGGTATCTATGTACGCTCAAAGGTTACGTGCGGAACAAAGCACACCCTGAAGGTTCAATAGCAGAGGGATATATATCAGAGGAGTGCATGACTTTTTGCTCTCGCTTCTTGGAAGATGTGGGAACCAAGCTGAATCGTCTAGAGCGTCATGAAAGTACAGTGGTGAATGAACCACCAGCTGGATTGAGCGTATTTGGCAATGTTGACTACTACAAAAAAGGATTAAATTTGGACGAAGTTGACAGGGTTAAGATGGAGCGGATGAGGCATTATATAATAACATACTGTGATGAGGCTATTCCATTTGTCAAGTAAGATGATGTGTACATTCACTCATATATCTATATACAGTTCTGTTATATACTTTATAGTATAGTTTCTAATTATTGTCAATTTTTCCCACACCAGGGAGCATATGGATTTAATTAGAAAAGTTAATCCTCGTAATGTTGACAAACAGCACAGGGAGCAATTCGTAGGCTGGTTTGAGCAGAGGGTGAGTACTATGTGTAATGCATTAATGTGCTTGATCATAAATATTGTATTTCTATATATAACATTTTTTTTAAATTGGTGCAGATTGGTGATCTATATGAAAAAGGAGAAAAAAGTGATCTCATATATGCCCTTGCTCAATGGCCACACCATCTAGCACGTATGTCCAACAAATGCTCCATCAATGGGTACAGTCCAGTATGAGAAGAACTTAACTATGCAAAACAGTGGTGTAGCTTATTTGTTTTAATTCCATATTGTTTTGCATGCTAAAAGTGTATGTTCATTTTTTTTTCAATGGTTCAATAGGTGGCAAGAAAGGTGGGCGTGGCACTTCAAAAGGAATTGCAGCAGCTGTCAAGAGAATAAAGAATGGAACTCCAAAACTACATATTAAATTTTCAGTTTCCAAGGAAGGTCCCATTGGACCAAATGCCCGTACATTCGTAAATGAAGTGGTGTACTGTTCAAGGAAAAGGACTCCTCTAATTGGAGTGAGAAGTTGGAAGGATATCAAGCAGAAGGTAAAAAATTCTATAGTAACTGATGTACTGGTGCGTATTTTGATTTTTTTTGTTTCGCTAAGCACATTACCTTTTAATTACAAAAAGATTTGACTGTTTTCTCCAATGTACCATCTCAACAGAACAAGTGGACCTTTCCAAACAATATCAATGCAAAAGAAAAGATATTGGATATCGCTACGGAACGGTATAAAGGATGGCGATCAGCATTTAGTTCTACATACAAGGCTTACAACAGTTATGATGATAGGATGAGAAACAAGCCTGAAGATGTAGATATTGTTGAGTGGCACTACTTGATGTTGTACTTTGGCACTGAAAAATTCCAGGTTCAGTCTCATTTGTTTTTAGCTTATCCAATGTGTAAATTGAAAATAATCCTTTCTTTATTCTCAGCTGGTAATGCATTTTTTATTGTCACCTTTACGGAAGGTTAGCCAAGCAAACTCTGAAAATCGCAAGAAACAAAAGGTCTTGCACTTAATGGGATCCAAGACATATTCTCAGTTCAGCTATGAGCAGGTACTGATGAAATAAACATCTTGTTTCTTATTTTTAAATCTTTCATGTGGATCTATTTCTGAAAGTTATAACTATTTGTATTACTCATTTTCTCCATCTCAGAGGGATCCGGAAACTGGTGAAGAGCCAAGTGATTTGTCTCTTTTCCAGATGACTCATTGTAAGAATGGGACATGGTTAGACCGTACATCTATGAATATATATGTGTGTACTTACATAATGTCCAATTGTCCATTATGTGCTTCAATTATGTTCTTAACTGATTTAGTAATGTTTACTTACTATCTGTCACCTAGGATGCTGCAAGCTCAACAATAGGCACGACGGAACTGGAGGAAAACAGATTGATACAGCCAGAAGAGGGGAACGTTATTTTCTAAGATAAGTACAAGGAAATCATAGGGTGCAAAACCTCCAAACCCCATGGTCAAGGGTACTTGGCCAAATATCCAACTCGAAGGGAGCTGTTGAATGCTCAGATTGAAGCAGCAGCCCGTGCTTTAGCTGCAGCCGAAGAAAGAAATAATGAGCTGGAAGCTAGGGCTCGAGATTTACAACAGCAACTTGCAGATCAAGCTGCTAAACATGTAATGAAGTTGCTGAAAGGGAGAAAAATTTTGAGGAAAGAATGAGACAGGTTCAAGAGGAGGAGAAGAAAGCAAGGGAAGCACTTAGTGATCAACTCATGGCACAAATGGCTGCAATGTTAGAAGAAGCCATACAAAAGGTAATAACTATGCTAACATAAGTACAGCCACATCGACTTTGTCTCTTTTTAAGTAAATATAAAAGCTAAATTGTGTCTCCTGGTTTGCAGGCTAACCAAGAAAGAGTCATGCCATCAGAAAATATACCCATTCGCAAGACTGGAACTTCTAAAGTTCCACCAAAAACCTCTGCTTATATTTTCCCCCATCAACTAAGGAGTGCTGCTAACAAAAGTCGTCAATGGCCAAGGGTATGAATTGTACTACTCTACCTTCATTCTGACAAGGTCTATGAATGATCGATTATGCTTAAACTAATATTTGTTCTCACATATTGGCAACTGCCTATGCTACTTAATATATAATACTCGTAAAATGTAAATTTCCTTGTGAGCTATTCTTTTCAACTTGGAAATTGTACTTTTAATTGTCACAAAAAGAATAGTGTCATCCTCTAAAAATTATTAAATCTGAAAATTTCAAGATTGTCTCATTGCTGCCCACTATACAACTACATCTTAATTTATGTTCCAGGTTATAGCTTATACGTGTTTATTTCACTGCTCGATGGATGTACATTATTTGCTATGTCATTTTTTGTGTTGCTGGTATTACAACATAGAAGTATGATTTTACATTTGAATATTTGTCGCAACTCTACTTATACAATGCATATCCATTCGTTTAGCAGGAGGATGATATTTGACTGGAGTGCTAATAAACATGGCATCATCAAGTGAAGGAAGTCCTGAAACTAATAGTACCTGCCCATCTAATTAAAATTTAGAACCGAGTTTTACATGGTGGATGTAGTGTGCTGTTTCAGATTATATCAAACTTGTTATGTTATGGTTGACGCAATTTGCATTTATAATATTTTTTATACTTATTTGGATTGCAATATATGAGAAATTGGAACATTTATAGTGCTTTGTGACAAGTGATTGCAGTGACATTATTTCGCTGCAATACAACTACTTAGAATGTACAATATTTGCTGCTTTATGACCTGAATTACAATGAAATTTATTTCGTTGCACCATCACTGCATTGCAACGAAATGTCTTTGGTTGCAAACATGTTTGTTGCCATGATTTATTTAGTGTGGCGACAAAACCTAGTGCCATGAAATACATTGTGTTGCAATATGTCATGCTGCAACGAAAAACATTGTGTTGCAAGAAGGTCTATTGCAACCAAACATATAGCATGGGAAAATGACAAGCAGCAACAAAACAATATGTGTGGCAATTGATTCTACAGCAACCAACCTAAAAGTGTGGCAATGCAACCTTCTGCAACTGAATCTAAAGTGTGGCACTATGTTATAATGCAACAAAATAGTGCACGTAGCAATACGATATAACGCAACCACATTTCATGTGTGGCAATAGTGTCGTCTGCCACCAAACAATGCTTGTTGTAATAGGGATATATTGCTACCATTTTAGTTGGTTGCAAATAAACCCTAAGGCCATGACTAACTACGTGGCAATACATGGTATTGCCACGTAAACAATCATTTCGTCAACTAATAATCCCAACCATTCAATTGGTTGCAATAATCATAAATATTGTAACAAAACACTAGAGTGGTTGCTAAAGCCTATTGCCACGCTACTACTTGCCACAACCATCCACGAAATGCATTTGGTGGCATTAGTAATCAACTGCAACCAATATGGACCTATGGCAACCAAATATCACTGTGGCAATACCCCAATTTTCTTGTAGTTTAAGCGCGGTGCTTAGACGGCTAGATAGTATTGATCACCTCATAATCTATGGTTTATAGAGGTAGGCAGTAGGTGGTGACAGTACTATCTGCCCATTGTACTCCTCCATGTTCGGTTACGACATGTGTCTAAGACAGAGTTGTCTTGTGTATGTCGGACATGAATCCGTACACGAAGTGTTGAATGCATTAAACTATGACTAGTATAAACTTGCTTGTAATTGTTTGACTATGTGACTATATAGGTAGACTAACAGTAGAGATACGGCTTTCCTCTCCTAACTAAAACTCCCTAGAGACTTAGGATATGTTATTTATCTTTAGGAATGAAGCTCTGTGTGTCACACTACTCCTATCTGTTATTATACATACCACTATATAAACTCTAAATACTCATACCAATCTTTATAGCTATGTTACTATTAACAATCATATATTTATGTTATAGCCTTTCTTTGGTAGAACTATAAATGACAAGCTATTGGAGCAATCCAATAGCGAAATGCTACAACAGTATTATCCGTGCGCGTGCGGATTTTACTCTATTGACACTGAGGTGCATCTTTATAATTATATATGGCGCCTTTTGTCACGGACCCGCCTTACCACGGAGAAGGCTCCGTTCCAGGATCTCCATCGGGTGGCGACACGCACTGTGGCGCCCAATAGTACAACACATGACAGAGAAATATAATTGCAACAAGAGCATAGGTGGGGAACAGAGTTTTACATAAATCCGAAGTTATATTACAAACCAGAGTTTTGTCAGAAGTAAATTGCGGAAGCGAATTGTTCAACATTGGTTCACCAGTTCGACGAAATAGCAAAGATACAATCGCCCTCTCACGGCGACACACAGGGAACATCCCGGCCATAATAGGTACCTTGCGCAAGCACCGTACCGGCAAGCATGGAACTACTCCTCGTCTTCATTCGTGCATAGCTCCTATTCGATGTTCCAGCAATCGGGGCGCTGGCCCTCCCAATGAAATCTCCCACCGCAGTGGCAGTCTCCGTCCTGGTCATCTGAAAACCACATAGAGCTACGCCCTGAGTAACTAATTTACTCAGCAAGACTGACCCGTCAAAATGGCCATCTACAGCCGACGCCTAGACATGCAAAGGCTGGGGATAGGGTTTAAATTGCTAGAAAGCCAGCCTAGGAGAGGATCCTTGTTTTTCAAGTTTTAGCATCAAGTTAAGTTGTCGTGCGGAATAATAAAATTTAGTTTGCACTAAAGCTATAACAATCATGGTTGCAATACAATCTTACTAATCCCAAACAACAGTATTAAAACCCACTCATCATCTTAATGGCTTCCGACACTGTTCCGGAGCAGCGATCAAGTGGTACTCGTTACTGTGAGGGGCAGCGACTCGAATCGATTTACATCCTGCAGGAGAAACCTGCTTGCACGACCCATACGCGCTTCCTGGAAGCCGCATGGAGCAACCTTTCGCTCACGGTACCGCAGTGTCTTCCGGGACCAGACTCCCCCGAGAAGGGTCCCCCATCACGATGCGCCCCGTGCCGCCATCCGTGGGTGGATTGCTCCCTCCTCTCAGCCCCAGTTCCACCAAAGAAGGGAGAAGGCTATCTTCAGACCAAATGGTAGTTATAGCTACGTCGGTTTACGGGGCCCATATCTTCAGCATGCAAACAGTACGTTCAAACTTGATCCCATGAGCCGGACACGAGGCGTAGCCTTAGGTGACTCGGCCGGGGCTACCTCCTTGAAGACAAGTTGTCCTTCTCTTTCCAAATAGTTGCCCGTCCGGTCTTCATTGTGATTCCATCCACCCTTTCCTTCATCTGGTATCATTCCCCAGTGATAATATTTCCTATCTACGAGTGGTCTCCATACCATTCGATGAGTAGCCGTCCTAATTTAAGCAGAGCGACTACCATCCTGAGGCTAAGAATCGAGAAAGAGGGACCTACTCCACGCTAGGGTTTCAATCAACTCCTATCACATAATGCACAGGCAAGCCTACATCCCTAGCTAGTGATAAAATAAAAATTTAAAACGGGGATAGTGCACCAGGGCTTGCCTTGGTTCTGCTCTTGCTTAGCAACGGCACCTCCGGCTCCTTCAGGTTCCCGCTCTGGTCCCGTCTCCACGTGGTCCACTGCGTGATCTATATGATGCAAAGATGATGCTTATGAGAGAAGATTCATGGCACTTCCTCAATAAATACGTTAATGTATACTGCTACTCGTGGAAGTAAGCAGGGTGTGATGAATAGTTCAACAACATAACGTATTGAGTGGGGCACAGGGTGAGGGAGTTTCGTGTATTTCCTTCATGGACTCCAGTACTTAATCGCGACGACGTCGCACCAAAGTACGGTGTGTTTGTGTGTGCCGGGGTGAAGCTATGTAAGTGATGTCCATGACCAGTAGGTGCCAATTAATTAATGTTTTTAGTGTGTCAAGCATAACCCTCACAAGGTACTAAGTACCCGTGAAATAGCCCTAAAGTGGAACCATATTTATTAACGGGTAATATTGCACTCGGGACATAATTTATCAAGTTGACATGGTTCTAATTATCAAATGAGCAAGGGTGATTTAATATAGTTAGATTATAGTAGGAGTGATTTACTGGCCAAGTTTCACTCTCATGCACCAAGCCAATAATTGCAATTAATTATTATAAGGAAAAAGGCATTAAATTAATTTCAACTAATATACAGAGACTTACCCTATGACATTTTCCAGGGAGACTAGAAACTGAAAAACCTACTTGGTGACCAAATTTCAAGATTTTATCAGCTCTCTATAATTAGTTATGAATTTATGAAGGTTTTTATTATATATTTAAATCCTAAAAATAAAACTAATATGCACTGTGATTTAGCATTTTTCCCTACTGGTACTAGTCCAGACAAGGCTAACAAAATTCACCTTGCCTAAAAATTCCTATTAATCATTTTACTATGCATTTTTCAAGTTTTACCCTTTTCTAGAAATGATTAAAATGAGAAAACCAATTTCTGATTACTTGGGCCGCATCCAAACAGCCCAACGGGCTGAATCTCCCGCAGCCCATCGGCCGAGCGTGCGCGCGGGGGCGTTCTCGGGCCAGGCGCGGCTCGAGAGTGAGGCCAGGCCCAAAGGCCATTGCGGCCCAGTGGCCATCCCGGCCACTGGCCAGCTCGGCATGAGCCGAGCGCGCGCGCGGTGGCGCGGGCCACGCGCGGTGGCACGGGCACGGCGGCCGGCAGGGGTGGCAGCGGCGGCAGCATTGCCGGGATAGCAAACAGCGGGCTCCGACAGACACGCGGTGCGCGAAAAGAGGGAAGAGGGCTCACCGGGGCTGGCTCGGCGACGGCGAGGCAGAACTCCGGCGGTCGGCGGTGGTGTTCCGGCGGGGGTCCTGTGCTTGGGTGAGCCGAGTGAGGCCGGAGAGCTACGCGAAGCCAAGAGCTCGTTGCATGTCAAAGGGATTTCGGGCGTCGCGGAGGAGCGGCGGTCGGAGCCGGGGAAGAAGAGGTCGATTCACGACGGCACGGAGGGGAAACAAAGACGGCAGCTCCGCGGGGAGCACCAGAGCGTTGGCATGAAGCTGGTGGTGCTCACGGCAGGGGCGGGGAGGCAGTGCAGCGGCCGGGCACCGGGGCTCGCGCTGCGGCGATGGCGAGCGTCTCGGCAGAAGAGAGAGCAGAGAAAGGGAGTCACGCGCGAGAGAGAATAGGCAGGGGGGGTGTTCGGACCGCGGGGGCGACAGAGGGGATGTCGGAACCGGGGTGGGGGCGTCGATCCGTGGGCGTGGCGAACGCCGAGTCGTCGGCGCCCACGCGGCGTACGGGCAGGCGGGGGCGCGGGGAGGCGCCGGTGTGTTTCTTTTGAGTCGCTGACAGGTGGGTCTCACAGGGAGTTTTTCTTTTGCCTTTCTTTTTCCAATCCTGACAGCTGACTGCTTTTGATATTTTTGTTTGAATTAATCTAGAGTTGCTAAAATGAGACCAATAATAAGGCAGGCTCCGCATAATGTGCTGGATTTTATAAAAATACTAACTACCATCAGTTCCCATTAAGATTTAATTAGGAATTTTGTGAATACAGCTGGTTTTTGACCATTCTAGCATTTATTTGGGGCCTTTATTAATGGAATACAAAGCTGAGAAAACCTTAAAATTCTACTTGACCATGACCAACAAGATATAATTTTTGCAGTGGTGACTTATATTGAAAAGTTGGGACTTGTATTGTAAATGTCATTTAATTTGGTTTGAATTGGACAACTTAAATTCAAATCTTAGTGTTAGGGTCTTGTGCTGAGTAGGTGTTATTCTTGGAACCTTTATCACACTAGGAGTGTCACAGCCCTCCCCCCTTAAAGAAATCTCGCCCCGAGATTAACGGGTGTGTTAACGGGTTACCTAAGTGGTGGCGTAGGAACTCGGGGTAGTGGCTTTGCAGGAACTCTTCAG
This sequence comes from Eleusine indica, assembly GCA_030378355.1. Classification (NCBI taxonomy): domain Eukaryota; kingdom Viridiplantae; phylum Streptophyta; class Magnoliopsida; order Poales; family Poaceae; genus Eleusine; species Eleusine indica. Next base: position 38,825,735 of record CM059500.1, read on the forward strand.
TTTTCCAAGTAGCTTCCTGTTGACGGCTGTTAAGTACCATTTTTAACCGTCAACTATACTCAAATAAAGGAGAATTTGGCATTTCATACACGCATGCTTTATCACAATAATATAGTTCCACTTGTACTTGGAGAACTTTGTGCATGCAGGAGGAAATGTGAAGGAAACACCTCAAAAGGCAAGAAAACACACTTTCGACCAATCAGAGAGTGCCACATGGACGTCACACGGATTGAAGGGCCCATTTTCAGCACTTAACCGACGTAACTCCCTGCAATACCGCGCAAACCAACGTCAAGGCCCACAGGACAGCCACCTGGAGAAAGCACAGGCCAGGAGGGGCCACCCCCAGGTCGGCCGACCTGGTCAGGTCGGCCGACCCAGCCGGGCGCCCTCTCCGCCTGGGCTTCCACGTGTTGGCTCCTCCGCGACTCCTGATGACGGTTTGAGATGCCTTCCGTGGCGGTTACGCTCCCTTGCCGACCTATTGAGGCTATAAATAGGAGGGTGTGCCTTCACACTCAACACACACCACAAGAAGCATTTCTCTCTTGCTAATAGTAGTTCTTGGAGTTTTAGTGGAGTTAGGCTGAGTCTAGAGCTCTCTAGTCCCAAGTCTTCACTTGGAATTGGTATGGCTCTTGTATCTTTTCCCTTTTGTAAGACTTTGCTCTTATCAATATATATATCTTTTCTATATAGTTGTGCTTGGGTCATGAGTTTCTTGTTTGATTTTGTGATCCATATATGTGATAGTATAGTCTACTTGTGTGATAGTAGTTTATATTTATTATACTACTATTGTCATGCTAGTTATATACCGTCACTATAGTCTAGTTTATATGTTATAGTCTCTATGCTTAGTTTTAGCTGATAAGGTATAGCATGGGTTTGGTGATCGTATTCGTACGGTAGCTCTGCCTCGTTAATAGTAATCGCGGAGGGGCAGAGTGCTCTTTGGTCATGCAAGTATGGTACTTGGGTGACTGATTTGCATTAATTATTCGTTAGTCTACTGGTTCGTTGAGGTAGGCGGCAGGTGGTGACAGCCCTGTCCGTCCTTTGAAATCCTCCCCGCTAGGCTAGTGCGTAGGCTCTTGGCGGAAGTCGCCTATGGATGCAGGGGTAAGTCCGTGCCTGAAGTGCTATACTATTGACTGCTAAACCTGAGTGTGGGTCTGTATGTATTCTACTTAGGCTATGCAACTGTATAGGAATGTATAGTAGGAGTAGCTTAGCCTAGTCTTTCCTCCACTAGACTTTATTTATTTAGTAGGAATCTTCTGTGTGTGTCACACTACCCGGTTATTATCATGTACCCGCCTGTCTTGGTTAGATATCCTTGCTAATTGTTAACATGATCTTATATGTTAGTAACGCTTCTTGATCATAACCTTCCTTTGGGATAAACAAATATGATACCCTGAATACTTCCGGGTGAAATGCTACAGCGGTATTCTCCGTGCGCTTGCGGATTTTACCTACTTGACTCTGGGACATATTAGTGAACCGTTTCTAGCCCCGTGCCGGGAATGATTTATTAATATGGCTTAGCAAAAGTCAACAAGCATTTCTGGCGCCGTTGCCGGGGAAGGCGTATGATTAAGAAAAATTACTAATGTATATAGTAGTGTTGCAATTATTAAGGCTATCTCCTAGGCAGGCTAACCTTGCTTTGTTTTCTGCATTTTGTATGAAAACAGGGTAGTGTATGACTGGTTTCGACTTGCCGACAAACTTCACTGAAGATCCTGAATCACTCCTGAGGAGGACACGAGCCAGGCTCACCCCTCCTCGTAAGGAGACTCGGCCAATCGAACCTGTCATTCCCGCACCATCAAGCTCTGAGCAAATGGCCGACAAGACCCTCCGCGAGTTCTCCGCTCCCTCCGCTGCCAACATCCCTACGGGACCAGCTGGCAATGTGGGAGATGCGAACTTCGAGATCAAGACCGGTCTCATCACCATGGTGCAGGCTAGCCCATTCTGTGGGAAAGCCAATGAGGACGCTAGTGCTCATCTCCAGCAATTCCTGGAGATTTGCAACACGTTCAAAATGAAGGACGTCACCCCCGACGCTGTTCGCCTTCGACTGTTCCCGTTCTCTCTCCTTGGGAGAGCGAGACAGTGGTTCTACGCAAACCCTGAAGCTGTGAACACTTGGGAGAAGTGTTCAGCTGCGTTCCTTGCAAAGTTCTTCCCGCTGGGCAAGACCAATGCCCTCCGCGGAAGGATCTCAAGCTTCCAGCAGGAGTCGAAGGAGTCGATTCCTGAGGCATGGGAGAGGCTCCAGGAGTACATCCTGGCATGTCCCCACCACGGGATGGATGATTGGCTGATCATCCAGAACTTCTACAACGGGCTTACTCCGTCGGCCCGCGACCACCTCGACGCTGCTGCTGGTGGAGCCTTCTTCTCGCTCACTGTAAGCAAGGCAAAAGCTTTGATCGAGAAGATGGTGTCCAACCAAGGTTGGAATGAAGAGCGCCTCCAACCTCGCCAGCGAGGCATGCACTCCGTCAAGGAGGTTGACATGATCGCCGCCAAGATTGACCTTCTCATGAAGAAGATGGACGACCAAGCCAATGGAGAAGTGAAAGCCGTAGATGCTCGGATGACTTGCGAGGTCTGTGGCAACACGGGACACTCGGGCAATGACTGCCCTGAGACCCGTGAGGACGTAATGTTCATGGGCAACAACAACAACAACGGCTACCGTCCACAAGGAGGTCAAAGTTGGGGTCCACCACGTCCCAACTACCAAGGAGGTAACTCTGGCAACTTCTCTGGTTTTAATTCCGGTTATAATCAGCCCTCCTTGAAAGATCTTGTGCTTGGTCAAGCTAAGGTTAATGATAACATCAGTAAAAAGCTTGCCACCACTGATAGGACTCTTGAGAGCATCCACACTAAGATAGAGGGTGTTTCCTCTGCTCTCAAGAATCAGCTGAGCTTTAATAAAATGATAGAAACCCAATTAGCTCAGTTAGTTGCTGCTGTTCCTACTGCTGAGTCGGGGAAAATCCCGGGGCAACCCGAGACCCCCTTAGAAAATGTTAATGCGGTTACCACGAGAGGAGGTAAGTCCACTCGGGATCCGCCATACCCTAACCATGCAGGAAAGGACACATCAGCTAAGAAGCCGGCAGAAGAAGAAGAACTGCCGCCCAGGAAAACGGCCCCACATGAGTTCTATGACACGAACCTCATGCCGTTTCCCGAAAGAAGAAGGAAGCCCACCGTGGACGAGCAGTTCACACGCTTCGTTGAGGTAATCCAGAAGCTGCACATCAACGTGCCCTTGCTGGATGCGATACAAGTACCCATGTACGCTCGCTACCTCAAGGATCTTATCAGCAACAAGCGCCCACTACCGACCACAGAAATTGTCAAGCTGACGGAAGAGTGTAGCGCTGCTATACTCAACCGGCTTCCTGAGAAGAAGAAAGATCCAGGGTGTCCCACGATCACCTGCTCGATCGGGACACAGAACTTCGACCATGCCTTATGTGATCTTGGGGCAAGTGTGAGCGTCATGCCAAAGGATGTCTTCGACAAGCTCAACTACACCACACTATCCCCCACGCCGATGCAGCTGCAGCTGGCCGATTCAACGGTCCGCTATCCGGCGGGGATCGCCGAAGATATTCCGGTGAAAATCCGGGATTGCTTCATCCCCGTCGACTTCGTAGTGCTTGATATGGACGTCGGGAAGAGCACACCGCTCATCCTAGGACGCCCATTTCTCAGCACTGCGGACGCTCGCATTGATGTAGGAGCCGGAGAAATCCGCTTCCACATCAATGGCAAGGAGGACAAGTTTGACTTTCGGCCAAGGAAAGAACAGTGCAACATGATCGTATCAAGTACAGGCCGAACCCAAGCAACATCAAGGAAGTGGAGGTCACTCCGCCAAAGAAGGACAGCCTCATCACATTCATGAAGAACTTCCTTGAGAAGGAAAAGGTTGCACAGCAACAACTGATGAAGGCAAGGAGGCAAAGGTCACACATTAAGCAACAGCCTCCGAAGTCCACAAGGCAGCAACCTCCGAGGTCTGCAAAGAAACAGGCTGTGAAGCCTGCAAAACCGCAGCCTCCGAAGCCCGAGAAGCCACCGACCGCAACAAAGACCAAGAAGGTGTGGCGAATGAAACAAGAAGCATCATCCGTGTCTTCATCTCCGGGACCGGACAACGCTTCATCGAGCTGAACGCCGGAGAAAAGTCCCGCTCGTCGGACTTTAAAAGGTGAGTCCTCGCCGGGAGGTTAAACCGGTAGTTATCCATATTTGCTCTTTTAATTGCATATTTGCTTTCCACCACATTTTGATTTTTTCCGACCACTGCATTTCTGCATTTTTGAATTTTTCCAGCCACCTTGGAATTTTTCAAAACTCATTTGCATTTTTGAAAATTTAGAAAATAGGTTTTTGGGCTTTCCATTTTGAAAAGATTTTTTGTCGAGCTTTTTGAGCAAAAAGGCAGCAGGGGACAAATCCCCTAGCCGTTGGGGAACACATAGGAAAAAGGGGGCTGCCAGGAGGCCCACCTGCCAGGTCGGCCGACCTGGTGGGGTTGGCCGACCCCCTGGCCCCGCCTTTTCCTGTGCTCCTTTCTCCCAACGGCTATATGGCCGTTGCTCTGTCCCTTTCTAACGGCCATCTTGCTTCCTTGGCTATAAAAACCGCCCAGGAGGGGGAGCTTCACCATTCCAAGCTCATCTTTCACTCCCCTCCTTTGCTCACTTGTTGCTCTCCCAAAATTTCGTGTTCTTCAACTTTACTACAGCCCCAAAAACCCAAAAAATATTTCCCCTCTGTTTTAGTGCATTTGCAAGTTGTTGTGAGAAGAAAACCAATTTTGGAGAAGCTCGGGTTTGTCGTTTTCACTAACGCTCACCCGAACACTTGTTCGATCTTGTTTTTGTTCTTGTCTTGTGTTTGTTCTTGTGTGCAGCCATGTTCAAACGAATGAAGCAAGTCGCCGGAATCAAGCGGAGAAAAAGCACTCGTGCAAGCACGAGTCAAGCATCCTCCGTCGAGCTCACACCAAGTCCGGGGCATGGTGACCCCGAAGCTGAAATTCCGGAGGAAAGGCCGGCCTTGCTCATCACCGAGGAGCATCTCGACATCAAGGACGACCGCGAGGGCCAAGCCATCACGCTCATGAGAGAGCGGCCATTCGCCCACACCCGACGCTTCGATCCGGACTTCCTCGAGAAAATAGGTATGAGAGAAGAATTTGCCTCTATTTTTTCGCACTATGGGTTGGCTAAATTTCGTAGAAGTAGATGAGCCGGGTTCTCGTTTGCTTACTATGCAGTTTTTATGCACCCTTAGAAAGTATGATGAAGGCATTTCTTTTCGCTTGTTTGGGCAAGAGCGCTTGGTCACATGGGGTGATCTTCATGCTATGCTAGGTCTAAATCCTAAATGTAGGCTAGACTTAGATAAAGCGCTAAAGGGGTTCCATAAAGAAAGTTTTTGGAAAAAGATTTCCGGAAATGAGTGGGGTCCCAAGCCTAGAACAAGTGCCATCCGTAATCCTACACTTAGATTTATGCATGTGTGGTTGGCTATGACCTTGTTTCCTCGAGGTGACATTAGGGTTGTCCGGCAAGATGAATTGAAAATACTTTATGCCATGGTTAAGAAAATTAGGGTGTCACCCGCGGAATGCATGATTGATCAATGGTTAGACAATATAAAGTTGACAGGACCAATTGAGTGCACCTCTTTAGTTACTCGCATTGCGCAGAAGTGTGGTCTGCTTGAGAATGTTCATGTTGAATATTTGACGGTAGATAGAGAATTTCTAGGCGAGGACTATTTTGTGCAAGGACATACTTTGAAACATGGTCCAAATAATACCTTGATCTATCACTTTCCCGGGTATACAAATGAATTCCCGTTACCTAACCCGGGTCTTCGTTTGTATCACTGTCGGGCACTAACCCTCCCACTTGAGCCAGTGGGAGAAGTTCGCAGGCATAGTGTTTCAGGGCGACCGACACGTTCCCGTAGGCATATGGAGCCTACACCGGAGTTTCACACTCCGACCGGAGATCCGGTATGGGAGCAGCCCCCGCCACAGGACGAGGCGGGTGGATCAACATGGCAGGCCGGAGCATGGGAATCTCAGTACAATTACCTCATGCAGACGTCATCAAGTTCAAGCGGACCGCCATCCTTTGCCACTCGGTCATTCTCATCCCGTGGGTTCCGTGAACTCAACTATGGGATGGCCGAGTTGACAAGGAGGGTGAACGACATTGATTTGCGCACCGAGAGCATGCAACAAACTCTCACGCAACATGTCACCGACACCCAGCAATGGCAGAATTTCAGCGACAACCAATTCCGCCAGCTGAACGCGATGATGGCTCAGAATCAGAGCAATTGGGATGCCTTCGTCCGCTCCCAAGGCTACGACCCGAACCAGCAGATATGAGCAAGAACAAGCTTGGGGGAGGACCCCCCTTCTTACGGTAACTTGTATCTTTCCCCTTCCCTTTATTTCTTGCATTTGCTAAATCTGAAATTCCATAAAAATTTGCAAAACATAAAAAGAACAAAAATATTTCCCTTTTTCATGCGCGGTATGAATGTGTATAATTTTTCTATGTTGAGATGATGAATAGTTGCTCTGTCCTTTATTCCTCTCTAAAGCTAGTTTACAACTTAGTACTCTCTCAAGAGTTAGGTTTGTTGGTAAATCTTGCCTTGAACTTGAATCTTGTGGGTAGCATATGCATTCTCTAGTTCTAAGTTGTTGAGAGGTATGATATGATAGATAGGGCTGCTATGATCTTGCTCAACGTAAAGCTTGAATTCCGGAGTTTTATTTTTCAAAATGACAAATTGATAAGTTCCTCAATGATGAAATTCCCACCACAGCCATATGTAGTGTTTACATTTGAAAACCTTTACACATATGCTGCTTGTTTCACATTGAGCTTAGTCAAAATTGTTGTGACCCTAGTAGAACTCTTTTCATGCTTTCTTGATCAAGATCATATACACACATCCACCGCCATGAGCTATCCTTCTAAATCAAGAAGATAGCATCCACCATATCCACCATATCCACCGTGAGCTATTCTTCTACACCGGAAGAAAGCCACTATCCATCCATCCATCCAAAGAAACACTCCATATATCCATTGCAAAATTCCTCTCTCAAAGTATTCATTGCAAACTAGGACTATGGCTATGCAAAAAGAAAAGAAAAAAATGCTCAAAAAAGAGAGCAAGCAAAAGATAGCCATAGCCTAGAAACTCCAAAAGAGAGAAGGAAAATTCAAAAAGGAGTTATTTCTTCCCATCCACCATTCCTCAGTTCTCCCACACACTTGCACATCTTGATCAAGATTGTTTGAATTGATGTTTTTCTTGGATCCGGTCTTTTGACATAGCAATATTATGTGAACATGAGTGCCTCATATATCCCTACCTTGAGCTCCACATAAAGCCTTATTTAGAAGTAGGTGATTATAGGCAACACTTTGCCTTGGTGAGGAATCATACACATATTGAGTGATCCGAGAGAATCATTTGAGGAACTTGGTTTTTATTTTCAAAATCTTTTGAAAACCTCCGGAACAACATAGCGGAATCTAGAGCAAGTGATTAGTGCCCTGCAATTGTTCTATCTCTCAACCGCCGAAGACAATGAGGTGTAAAAGCCCCATGGATCGAGGTAAATGGGTAAGTTATGCGCCAATATATTTAATTCTAGGAAGAGTACTTTGTTGTGCGCATAGTATTATTGAGGAGTAGGACATTGTAGCAACTCCTAATCAACAACTTAAGTTTATCTTTGCTTCGGGACGAGCAAAGGGTAAGCTTGGGGGAGTTTGTTGACGGCTGTTAAGTACCATTTTTAACCGTCAACTTTACTCAAATAAAGGAGAATTTGGCATTTCATACACGCATGCTTTATCACAATAATATAGTTCCACTTGTACTTGGAGAACTTTGTGCATGCAGGAGGAAATGTGAAGGAAACACCTCAAAAGGCAAGAAAACACACTTTCGACCAATCAGAGAGTGCCACATGGACGTCACACGAATTGAAGGGCCCATTTTCAGCACTTAACCGACGTAACTCCCTGCAATACCGCGCAAACCAACGTCAGGGCCCACAGGACAGCCACCTGGAGAAAGCACAGGCCAGGAGGGGCCACCCCCAGGTCGGCCGACCTGGTCAGGTCGGCCGACCCAGCCGGGCGCCCTCTCCGCCTGGGCTTCCACGTGTTGGCTCCTCCGCGACTCCTGATGACGGTTTGAGATGCCTTCCGTGGCGGTTACGCTCCCTTGCCGACCTATTGAGGCTATAAATAGGAGGGTGTGCCTTCACACTCAACACACACCACAAGAAGCATTTCTCTCTTGCTAATAGTAGTTCTTGGAGTTTTAGTGGAGTTAGGCTGAGTCTAGAGCTCTCTAGTCCCAAGTCTTCACTTGGAATTGGTATGGCTCTTGTATCTTTTCCCTTTTGTAAGACTTTGCTCTTATCAATATATACATCTTTTCTATATAGTTGTGCTTGGGTCATGAGTTTCTTGTTTGATTTTGTGATCCATATATGTGATAGTATAGTCTACTTGTGTGATAGTAGTTTATATTTATTATACTACTATTGTCATGCTAGTTATATACCGTCACTATAGTCTAGTTTATATGTTATAGTCTCTATGCTTAGTTTTAGCTGATAAGGTATAGCATGGGTTTGGTGATCGTATTCGTACGGTAGCTCTGCCTCGTTAATAGTAATCGCGGAGGGGCAGAGTGCTCTTTGGTCATGCAAGTATGGTACTTGGGTGACTGATTTGCATCAATTATTCGTTAGTCTACTGGTTCGTTGAGGTAGGCGGCAGGTGGTGACAGCCCTGTCCGTCCTTTGAAATCCTCCCCGCTAGGCTAGTGCGTAGGCTCTTGGCGGAAGTCGCCTGTGGATGCAGGGGTAAGTCCGTGCCTGAAGTGCTATACTATTGACTGCTAAACCTGAGTGTGGGTCTGTATGTATTCTACTTAGGCTATGCAACTGTATAGGAATATATAGTAGGAGTAGCTTAGCCTAGTCTTTCCTCCACTAGACTTTATTTATTTAGTAGGAATCTTCTGTGTGTGTCACACTACCCGGTTATTATCATGTACCCGCCTGTCTTGGTTAGATATCCTTGCTAATTGTTAACATGATCTTATATGTTAGTAACGCTTCTTGATCATAACCTTCCTTTGGGATAAACAAATACGATACCCTGAATACTTCCGGGTGAAATGCTACAGCGGTATTCTCCGTGCGCTTGCGGATTTTACCTACTTGACTCTGGGACATATTAATGAACCGTTTCTAGCCCCGTGCCGGGAATGATTTATTAATATGGCTTAGCAAAAGTCAACACTTCCCTGGCAGTATGGTTGCTCCATTGAACTTTATAGAACTTCAGTGTCTTCTTACGTGTCGCTCGCTCCTTCTCGTCTAGCACCTTCACCGGATGCTCGGCATAAGTCAGGTCGGGTTGTAGTTGTTGGGTGCTCTCCAGTGGTATGTCCACCGGTGTCTTTAAACATCTCTTGAGTTGGGACACGTGGAACGTGTCATGCACTCCAGCGAGTTCCACTGGTAGTTGGAGTTGGTACGCCACGGGTCCGCATCTCGCAACGATAGGGTAGGGACCAATATATCGACGTGCTAACTTCCCGCAAATTCCAAACCACTGTACACCCTTGGTGGGGGACATTCGGAGGTAGACCATATCGCCGACCTTGAATTCCAATGGGCGGCGCCTTTTATCCACATAACTTTTCTGCCTGGACTTTGCCGCACGTAAGTTGGATTGAATTTCAAGCACCTTCTTTTCAGCTTGCTGCACTAGTTCCGGACCAAATATTACCCTTTCCCCTGATTCTGACCAACTCGGTGGTGTGCGACAGCGGTGCCCATAGAGAGCCTCGAACGGTGCCATCTTGATGCTTTCGTGGTAACTATTATTGTAGGCAAATTCTGCCAAGGGTAGGCATTTATCCCACTTTTTGTTGTGATTCAATATGTACGCCCTTAACATGTCTTCCAATATCTGGTTAACTCTTTTCGTTTGACCATCTATTTGGGGGTGGTACGCGGAACCTCTGATCAACCTGGTGCCCAATGTCTCGTGTAGCTTCTCCCAAAAGCGCCCCACAAATTGGGAGCCTCTGTCGGATACGATAGTCTTGGGCACTCCGTGCAAACACATGATTCGCTCAAGGTAAAGTTGTGCATATTTCTGCATCTTGAACCGTGTCGACACAGGGACAAAGTGGGCGACCTTTGTCAACCTATCAACAATAACCCATATGGAGTCGAATTTATGTGACGTCCACGGTAGGCCAACGATGAAATCCAAGCTGATATCTTCCCATTTCCAGGATGGGACACTTAAGGGTTGTAGTAGGCCTGCCTTCTTCAGATGATCCGCCTTGACTCGGTGGCAGGTATCACACTCTGCGACATAGCGGGCTATTTCCCTTTTCATACGAGTCCACCAATATTTGGATCTCAAATCCTGGTACATCTTGTTGCTGCACGGGTGCATGGAGTACTTTGTAATGTGAGCCTCATCTAGAATTTTCTTGTGGAGTTCCATATCCTTAGGTACCACTAGTCGATTTTTGAACCATAAAACACCTTCTACATCTTCTGGAAAGCATTGTACCTTAGCATCGCCCTCTTTTAGTCTCCTTTTCAGATGTGCTATGCCTCTATCATTTTTCTGGGCTGCCACTATTTCTTTCCATAAGGTAGGAATTAATGCTAGGTTATAGAGGGCTCTGTGGGGTGTTACTTGAACATAATGACCATCTTGGACTTGTGGGTTGACTAGGATGTGGTGGCAGTGAGCCTTGCGGCTTAGGGCATCGGCCACGACATTCGCTTTTCCCGGGTGGTAATGGACTTCCAACTCGTAATCCTTAATCAATTCCAACCAACGGCGCTGTCTCATGTTCAGGTGGTCTTGAGTGAAAATGTACTTCAAGCTTTTGTGGTCGGTGTACATACGAACTAAATTCCCAAGGAGGTAATGTCTCCACATCTTTAAGGCCAATACCACTGCTGCTAACTCCAGATCGTGTGTGGGGTAATTTTGCTCATGCTTCCTCAATTGCCTTGATCCATAAGCAATGACTTTCCCATCTTGCATGAGCACGCATCCTAACCCAATACCCGAAGCGTCACAATAGACATCGAACGTTTTCCCCAGGTCCGGTTGAGCTAATACTGGGGCCGTGGTCAGGTGCTTCTTCAAGGTTTGAAAAGCACCTTTGCAGCCTTCATCCCATATGAATTTCTTATCCTTCTTAAGCAACTCTGTCATGGGCTTTGCAATTTTGGAGAAATCGGGAATGAAACGGCGGTAGTAACCAGCTAATCCCAGAAAACTGCGTATATGAAATACGGTCTTCGGTGTCTTCCAGTTCAGTACATCTCTTACCTTGCTGGGATCTACCGTGATGCCTTCTTCTGAAACAATATGGCCTAAAAATGGTACTTGCTTCAACCAAAACTAGCACTTGCTAAACTTAGCATATAGCTGGTGCTCCCTTAACCTCTATAATACAACACGGAGATGCTCTGCATGTTCTTCCTCTGACTTCGAGTAGACTAGGATGTCGTCAATGAATACCACCACAAACTTGTCCAACTCGGGCATGAACACCGAGTTCATGAGATACATGAAGTGTGCCGGTGCGTTTGTCAATCCAAATGACATCACTAAATACTCATATAGTCCGTTGTTGACTTTTGCTAAGCCATATTAATAAATCATCCCCGGCAACGGCGCCAGAAATGCTTGTTGACTTTTGCTAAGCCATATTAATAAATCATTCCCGGCACGGGGCCAGAAACGGTTCACTAATATGTCCCAGAGTCAAGTAGGTAAAATCCGCAAGCGCACGGAGAATACCGCTGTAGCATTTCACCCGGAAGTATTCAGGGTATCGTATTTGTTTATCCCAAAGGAAGGTTATGATCAAGAAGCGTTACTAACATATAAGATCATGTTAACAATTAGCAAGGATATCTAACCAAGACAGGCGGGTACATGATAATAACCGGGTAGTGTGACACACACAGAAGATTCCTACTAAATAAATAAAGTCTAGTGGAGGAAAGACTAGGCTAAGCTACTCCTACTATACATTCCTATACAGTTGCATAGCCTAAGTAGAATACATACAGACCCACACTCAGGTTCAGCAGTCAATAGTATAGCACTTCAGGCACGGACTTACCCCTGCATCCACAGGCGACTTCCGCCAAGAGCCTACGCACTAGCCTAGCGGGGAGGATTTCAAAGGACGGACAGGGCTGTCACCACCTGCCGCCTACCTCAACGAACCAGTAGACTAACGAATAATTGATGCAAATCAGTCACCCAAGTACCATACTTGCATGACCAAAGAGCACTCTGCCCCTCCGTGATTACTATTAACGAGGCAGAGCTACCGTACAAATACGATCACCAAACCCATGCTATACTTTATCAGCTAAACTCAGCATAGAGACTATAACATATAAACTAGACTATAGTGACGGTATATAACTAGCATGACAATAGTAGTACAATAAATATAAACTACTATCACGCAAGTAGACTATACTATCACATATATGGATCACAATATCAAACAAGAAACTCATGACCCAAGCACAACTATATAGAAAAAATATATATATTGATAAGGGCAAAGTCTTACAAAAGGGAAAAGATACAAGAGTCATACCAATTCCAAGTGAAGACTTGGGACTAGAGAGCTCTAGACTCAGCCTAACTCCACTAAAACTCCAAGAACTACTACTAGCAAGAGAGAAATGCTTCTTGTGGTGTGTGTTGAGTGTGAAGGCACACCCTCCTATTTATAGCCTCAATAGGTCGGCAAGGAAGAGTAACCGCCACGGAAGGCACCTCAAACCGCCATCAGGAGTCGCTGAGGAGCCAACACGTGGAAGCACAAAGGAATATCCCCCAGGACCAGGTCGGCCGACCTGACTGGGTCGCCCGACCTGGCCAGGGGTCCTCCTGGCCTGTGCTTTCTTGGGGAGGCTGGCAGGTGGGTCCTGAGGTCGGTTCCCGCGGTATTACAGGGAGTTACGTCGGTTAAGAGCTGAAAATGGGCCCTTCAATCCGTGTGACGTCCATGTGGCACTCTCTGATTGGTCGAAAGTGTGTTTTCTTGCCTTTTGAGGTGTTTCCTTCACATTTCCTCCTGCATGCACAAAGTTCTCCAAGTACAAGTGGAACTATATTATTGTGATAAAGCATGCGTGTATGAAATGCCAAATTCTCCTTTATTTGAGTATAGTTGACGGTTGAAAATGGTACTTAACAGCCGTCAACAAACTCCCCCAAGCTTACCCTTTGCTCGTCCCGAAGCAAAGATAAACTTAAGTTGTTGATCAGGAGTTGCTACAATGTCCTACTCCTCAATAATACTATGCGCACAACAAAGTACTCTTCCTAGAATTAAATATGTTGGCACATAACTTACCCATTTACCTCGATCCATGGGGCTTTTACACCTCATTGTCTTGGGCGGTTGAGAGATAGAACAATTGTAGGGCACCAATCACTTGCTCTAGATTCCGCTATGTTATTCCGGAGGTTTTCAAAAGATTTTGAAAATTAAAACCAAGTTCCTCAAATGATTCTCTCGGATCACTCAATATGTGTATGATTCCTCACCAAGGCAAAGTGTTGCCTATAATCACCTACTTCTAAATAAGGCTTTATGTGGAGCTCAAGGTAGGGATATATGAGGCACTCATGTTCACATAATATTGCTATGTCAAAACACCGGATCCAAGAAAAACATCAATTCAAACAATCTTGATCAAGATGTGCAAGTGTGTGGGAGAACTGAGGAATGGTGGATGGGAAGAAATAACTCCTTTTTGAATTTTCCTTCTCTCTTTTGGAGTTTCTAGGCTATGGCTATCTTTTGCTTGCTCTCTTTTTTGAGCATTTTTTTCTTTTCTTTTTGCATAGCCATAGTCCTAGTTTGCAATGAATACTTTGAGAGAGGAATTTTGCAATGGATATATGGAGTGTTTCTTTGGATGGATGGATGGATAGTGGCTTTCTTCCGGTGTAGAAGAATAGCTCACGGTGGATATGGTGGATATGGTGGATGCTATCTTCTTGATTTAGAAGGATAGCTCATGGCGGTGGATGTGTGTATATGATCTTGATCAAGGAAGCATGAAAAGAGTTCTACTAGGGTCACAACAATTTTGACTAAGCTCAATGTGAAACAAGCAGCATATGTGTAAAGGTTTTCAAATGTAAACACTACATATGGCTGTGGTGGGAATTTCATCATTGAGGAACTTATCAATTTGTCATTTTGAAAAATAAAACTCCGGAATTCAAGCTTTACGTTGAGCAAGATCATAGCAGCCCTATCTATCATATCATACCTCTCAACAACTTAGAACTAGAGAATGCATATGCTACCCACAAGATTCAAGTTCAAGGCAAGATTTACCAACAAACCTAACTCTTGAGAGAGTACTAAGTTGTAAACTAGCATTAGAGAGGAATAAAGGACAGGGCAACTATTCATCATCTCAACATAGGAAAATTATACACATTCATACCGCGCATGAAAAGGGAAATATTTTTGTTCTTTTTATGTTTTGCAAATTTTTATGGTTTTTAGATTTTATAATTTTTTTTTTGGATTTTCAGATTTAGCAAATGCAAGAAATAAAGGGAAGGGGAAAGATACAAGTTACCGTGAGAAGGGGGGTCCTCCCCCAAGCTTGTTCTTGCTCATATCTGCTGGTTCGGGTCGTAGCCTTGGGAGCGGAAGAAGGCATCCCAATTGCTCTGATTCTGAGCCATCATCGCGTTCAGCTGGCGGAATTGGTTGTCGCTGAAATTCTGCCATTGCTGGGTGTCGGCGACATGTTGCGTGAGAGTTTGTTGCATGCTCTCGGTGCGCAAATCAATGTCGTTCACCCTCCTTGTCAACTCGGCCATCCCATAGTTGAGTTCACGGAACCCACGGGATGAGAATGACCGAGTGGCAAAGGATGGCGGCCCGCTTGAACTTGATGACGTCTGCATGGGGTAATCGTACTGAGATTCCCATGCTCCGGCCTGCCATGTTGATGCACCCGCCTCGTCCTGTGGCGGGGGCTGCTCCCATACCGGATCTCCGGTCGGAGTGTGAAACTCCGGTGTAGGCTCCATATGCCTACGGGAACGTGTCGGTCGCCCTGAAACACTATGCCTGCGAACTTCTCCCACTGGCTCAAGTGGGAGGGTTAGTGCCCGACAGTGATACAAACGAAGACCCGGGTTAGGTAACGGGAATTCATTTGTATACCCGGGAAAGTGATTGATCAAGGTATTATTTGGACCATGTTTCAAAGTATGTCCTTACACAAAATAGTCCTCGCCTAGAAATTCTCTATCTACCGTCAAATATTCAACATGAACATTCTCAAGCAGACCACACTTCTGCGCAATGCGAGTAACTAAAGAGGTGCACTCAATTGGTCCTGTCAACTTTATATTGTCTAACCATTGATCAATCATGCATTCCGCGGGTGACACCCTAATTTTCTTAACCATGGCATAAAGTATTTTCAATTCATCTTGCCGGACAACCCTAATGTCACCTCGAGGAAACAAGGTCATAGCCAACCACACATGCATAAATCTAAGTGTAGGATTATGGATGGCACTTGTTCTAGGCTTGGGACCCCACTCGTTTCCGGAAATCTTTTTCCAAAAACTTTCTTTATGGAACCCCTTTAGCGCTTTATCTAAGTCTAGCCTACATTTAGGATTTAGACCTAGCATAGCATGAAGATCACCCCATGTGACCAAGCGCTCTTGCCCAAACAAGCGAAAAGAAATGTCTTTATCATACTTTCTAAGGGTGCATAAAAACTGCATAGTAAGCAAACGTGAACCCGGCTCATCTACTTCTACGAAATTTAGCCAACCCATAGTGCGAAAAATAGAGGCAAATTCTTCTCTCATACCTATTTTCTCGAGGAAGTCCGGATCGAAGCGTCGGGTGTGGGCGAATGGCCGTTCTCTCATGAGCGCGATGGCTTGGCCCTCGCGGTCGTCCTTGATGTCGAGATGCTCCTCAGTGATGAGCAAGGCCGGCCTTTCCTCCGGAATTTCAGCTTCGGGGTCACCATGCCCCGGACTTGGTGTGAGCTCGACGGAGGATGCTTGACTCGTGCTTGCACGAGTGCTTTTTCTCCGCTTGATTCCGGCGACTTGCTTCATTCGGTTGATCATGGCTGCACACAAGAACAAACACAAGACAAGAACAAAAACAAGATCGAACAAGTGTTCGGGTGAGCGTTAGTGAAAACGACAAACCCGAGCTTCTCCGAAATTGGTTTTCTTCTCACAACAACTTGCAAATGCACTAAAACAGAGGGGAAATATTTTTTTTTTTGGGTTTTTGGGGCTGTAGTAAAGTTGAAGAACACGAAATTTTGGGAGAGCAACAAGTGAGCAAAGGAGGGGAGTGAAAGATGAGCTTGGAATGGTGAAGCTCCTCCTCCTGGGCGGTTTTAGCCAAGGAAGCAAGATGGCCGTTAGAAAGGGACAGAGCAACGGCCATATAGCCGTTGGGAGAAAGGAGCACAGGAAAAGGTGGGGCCAGGGGGTCGGCCGACCCCACCAGGTCGGCCGACCTGGCAGGTGGGCCTCCTGGCAGCCCCCTTTTTCCTATGTGTTCCCCAACGGCTAGGGGATTTGTCCCCTGCTGCCTTTTTGCTCAAAAAGCTCGACAAAAAATCTTTTCAAAATGGAAAGCCCAAAAACCTATTTTCTAAATTTTCAAAAATGCAAATGAGTTTTGAAAAATTCCAAGGTGGCTGGAAAAATTCAAAAATGCAGAAATGCAGTGGTCGGGAAAAATCAAAATGTGGTGGAAAGCAAATATGTAATTAAAAGAGCAAATATGGATAACTACCGGTTTAACCTCCCGGCGAGGACTCACCTTTTAAAGTTCGACGAGCGGGACTTTTCTCCGGCGTTCAGCTCGATGAAGCGTTGTCCGGTCCCGGAGATGAAGATACGGATGATGCTTCTTGTTTCACTCGCCACACCTTCTTGGTCTTTGTTGCGGTCGGTGGCTTCTCGGGCTTCGGAGGCTGCGGTTTTGCAGGCTTCACAGCCTGTTTCTTTGCAGACCTCGGAGGTTGCTGCCTTGTGGACTTCGGAGGCTGTTGCTTAATGTGTGACCTTTGCCTCCTTGCCTTCATCAGTTGTTGCTCATGAACATTGCGTCCTCACGGGTCTCAGGGCAGTCATTGCCCGAGTGTCCCGTGTTGCCACAGACCTCGCAAGTCATACGAGCGTCTAGGGCTTTCACTTCTCCATTGGCTTGGTCGTCCATCTTCTTCATGAGAAGGTCAATCTTGGCGGCGAGCATGTCAACCTCCTTGACGGAGTGCATGCCTTGCTGGCGAGGTTGGAGGCGCTCTTCATTCCAACCTTGGTTGGACACCATCTTCTCGATCAAATCTTTTGCCTTGCTCACAGTGAGCGAGAAGAAGGCTCCACCAGCAGCAGTGTCGAGGTGGTCGCGGGCCGACGGAGTAAGCCCGTTGTAGAAGTTCTGGATGATCAGCCAATCATCCATCCCGTGGTGGGGACATGCCAGGATGTACTCCTGGAGCCTCTCCCATGTCTCAGGAATCGACTCCTTCGACTCCTGCTGGAAGCTTGAGATCCTTCCGCGGAGGGCATTGGTCTTGCCCAGCGGGAAGAACTTTGCAAGGAACGCAGCTGAACACTTCTCCCAAGTGTTCACAGCTTCAGGGTTTGCGTAGAACCACTGTCTCGCTCTCCCAAGGAGAGAGAACGGGAACAGTCGAAGGCGAACAGCGTCGGGGGTGACGTCCTTCATTTTGAACGTGTTGCAAATCTCCAGGAATTGCTAGAGATGAGCACTAGCGTCCTCATTGGCTTTCCCACAAAATGGGCTAGCCTGCACCATGGTGATGAGACCGGTCTTGATCTCGAAGTTCGCATCTCCCACATTGCCAGCTGGTCCCGTAGGGATGTTGGCAGCGGAGGGAGCGGAGAACTCGCGGAGGGTCTTGTCGGCCATTTGCTCAGAGCTTGATGGTGCGGGAATGACAGGTTCGATTGGCCGAGTCTCCTTACGAGGAGGGGTGAGCCTAGCTCGTGTCCTTCTCAGGAGTGACTCAGGATCTTCAGTGAAGTTTGTCGGCAAGTCGAAACCAGTCATACACTACCCTGTTTTCATACAAAATGCAGAAAACAAAGCAAGGTTATCCTGCTTAGGAGATAGCCTTAATAATTGCAACACTACTATATACATTAGTAATTTTTCTTAAATCATACGCCTTCCCCAGCAACGGCGCCAGAAATGCTTGTTGACTTTTGCTAAGCCATATTAATAAATCATCCCCGGCAACGGCGCCAGAAATGCTTGTTGACTTTTGCTAAGCCATATTAATAAATCATTCCCGGCACGGGGCCAGAAACGGTTCACTAATATGTCCCAGAGTCAAGTAGGTAAAATCCGCAAGCGCATGGAGAATACCGCTGTAGCATTTCACCCGGAAGTATTCAGGGTATCGTATTTGTTTATCCCAAAGGAAGGTTATGATCAAGAAGCGTTACTAACATATAAGATCATGTTAACAATTAGCAAGGATATCTAACCAAGACAGGCGGGTACATGATAATAACCGGGTAGTGTGACACACACAGAAGATTCCCACTAAATAAATAAAGTCTAGTGGAGGAAAGACTAGGCTAAGCTACTCCTACTATACATTCCTATACAGTTGCATAGCCTAAGTAGAATACATACAGACCCACACTCAGGTTCAGCAGTCAATAGTATAGCACTTCAGGCACGGACTTACCCCTGCATCCACAGGCGACTTCCGCCAAGAGCCTACGCACTAGCCTAGCGGGGAGGATTTCAAAGGACGGACGGGGCTGTCACCACCTGCCGCCTGCCTCAACGAACCAGTAGACTAACGAATAATTGATGCAAATCAGTCATCCAAGTACCATACTTGCATGACCAAAGAGCACTCTGCCCCTCCGCGATTACTATTAACGAGGCAGAGCTACCGTACAAATACGATCACCAAACCCATGCTATACTTTATCAGCTAAACTAAGCATAGAGACTATAACATATAAACTAGACTATAGTGACGGTATATAACTAGCATGACAATAGTAGTATAATAAATATAAACTACTATCACGCAAGTAGACTATACTATCACATATATGGATCACAATATCAAACAAGAAACTCATGACCCAAGCACAACTATATAGAAAAAATATATATATTGATAAGAGCAAAGTCTTACAAAAGGGAAAAGATACAAGAGTCATACCAATTCCAAGTGAAGACTTGGGACTAGAGAGCTCTAGACTCAGCCTAACTTCACTAAAACTCCAAGAACTACTACTAGCAAGAGAGAAATGCTTCTTGTGGTGTGTGTTGAGTGTGAAGGCACACCCTCCTATTTATAGCCTCAATAGGTCGGCAAGGAAGAGTAACCGCCACGGAAGGCACCTCAAACCGCCATCAGGAGTCGCTGAGGAGCCAACACGTGGAAGCACAAAGGAATATCCCCCAGGACCAGGTCGGCCGACCTGACTGGGTCGCCCGACCTGGCCAGGGGTCCTCCTGGCCTGTGCTTTCTTGGGGAGGCTGGCAGGTGGGTCCTGAGGTCGGTTCCCGCGGTATTACAGGGAGTTACGTCGGTTAAGAGCTGAAAATGGGCCCTTCAATCCGTGTGACGTCCATGTGGCACTCTCTGATTGGTCGAAAGTGTGTTTTCTTGCCTTTTGAGGTGTTTCCTTCACATTTCCTCCTGCATGCACAAAGTTCTCCAAGTACAAGTGGAACTATATTATTGTGATAAAGCATGCGTGTATGAAATGCCAAATTCTCCTTTATTTGAGTATAGTTGACGGTTGAAAATGGTACTTAACAGCCGTCAACATCCGTATCGGGTAGAAAATGCTGTCTTAGGGACGTCTTCGGCACGGATTTTAATTTGATGATAACCAGACCGGAGATCAATCTTGGAGAAAACCTTAGCGCCTATCAACTGGTCGAAGAGAATGTCAATACGGGGCAGTGGATATTTGTTCTTGACAGTCACCACATTGAGGGGTCGGTAGTCTACACATAGCCTCAGGGTCTCATCTTTCTTTTTCACGAATAGTGCCGGACAACCCCAAGGCGAGGAGCTTGGTCGAATGAATCCCTTATCCAGTAGCTCCTTTAACTCAGCTAGTTCCTGAGGCGCCATTTTATACGGCCTTTTGGATATAGGTGCCGTCCCTGGCTGAAGCTCAATCTTGAACTCAACGTCCCAATCCGGTGGAAGTCCCGGGAGATCGTCAGGGAATACGTCCGGAAATTCCCTAACCACTGGAATATCCTTTATCTGCCCGGCGGTGGTGTGGTGAACGCTTGGTGCGGCCAGTTGGGGTGGTCGTACCGGAAGCTTACGCTACCATGGGTGGGAGAGTTTAGGTGCATAGTGTAGGCGCCTGTGTCCAGTATAGCTTTATGTTGCCTCATCCAAGGCATGCCCAGAATAATGTCAATGTTGCACCCCTCAAAGACCATGCACTTGGTAGGGTAGACTTTTGATCCTAGGGTTATTGGGAGTTTCTCTATTTCATATAGAGTAGGGGTTTGTCCACCGGCTGATCTAATGGTGTATCGTGCTTGCATAAGGGTGCGAGGCAGCCGGTACTTATCAACGAAGAACCCACTAACAAAGCTATGTGATGCTCCTGAGTCAAACAGAACTAGTGCGGGGTGGTCTTGAACAGAGAACATACCAGCAAGGATGGGGCTGTTCTCTGGAATCTCCTCTAGGGTGGTGTTGTTCACTCGCCCTGCACAAACTGGCCCTCGGTTGCTGTGGTTGTTGCTGCCGCTGTTGTTGTTCCTTAGCGGGTTCTGGCCAGTGCTCTTCTTGAGGTGCGGGTACTCCCTCAAGAAATGCCCAAGACGACCGCAGTTGTAGCAGGGAAAAGATCCAGTCTGAGCGTTCGGCTGCTGGGGTGGGCGAAATCCACCTTGACTCTGCTGCTGACGTGGCACCGGGAGTCGCTGCTATGCTGGCTGAGGCGGGCGCACAATAGGTGCCGGCACGGGGGCGGAACGGTATCTGTGTCCCGACAGGGTGGTCTACACCATGCGGAACTTCTGCGGGGGTCCCCCGGATGGCCCCATAGCACTTGCGGACCGCTTCCTTTCTGCCAACACCTTGCGATACCCGTCTTCCGCGATGATGGTGTTGTTGATAAACTCAGAGAATGAGCCTCCCATATTAAGGTTGAGGCGGTCCTGTAGCTCAGCACTTAGTCCCTCTAAGAAACGGTCCTTGCGCTTGGCGGGGGTGTCAACCTGCTCTCGGGCATATAGCGCCAACCGGTTGAACTCTTCGCTGTATTCCTTGACACTGCGGTTGCCCTGCTTTAGTGCGGCGAATTCACGCGCCTTCCTGTGGACGAGCCCCGCAGGGATGTAGTGAGCATGGAACGCATCTTTGAATTTGTCCCACGTAATCTGCTGGTCCGCTCCCATAGAGGTGAAATGGTTGGCCCACCATTCCCCAGCCGCACCATGTAGTTGCTGCATGGCGAACAACGTCTTCTGCACAGACGTGCAGTTAAGGAGTCCAAATTTGGACTCGAGCATGCGAAGAAAATTCTCCGCCTCCATGGGCTCGGTGGTCGAGCTGAATGTGGGTGGCCTGGTGGTGAGGAAGTCAGCGTAGGAGCTGTGTTGCTGTGCGCCGTCGTTGTGGCCCCTAGCATTTCGGGCTGCTAGGTTTTGCTGCGCCAGCTCCTGCATGAACTCCGCCTGCTGCTGGTGGCTCTCCATCATAGTAGCGAAAAACTGCGCCATCATTTGCATGGGGTTGGGTGGCGGTGGCGGTGGTGGTGGAGTCCCTCGTGGAGAGTCATTCCCCCTAGCCCTGGAACCTTTGGGGGCTGCTCGCCATGCAGCTCATTGGTGTTGCGGGTGTGCACCATTCTGAAATACAAGAATAAGGTTCCCAATTAGTCTCTTATCCAACATGATCAATACAGGTTACCAAATCATATAACACCGCATCACGGGGCAGCAATTTAGTAACAACTTAATACTGATAAAGTGGGAGTTTTTCAAGTTAACATGATTCTAGTACAAGTCAACAGTTCCACTCTACATAAACTCGGAATATGTGGCCATCGAGTTTGCAAAAGCTATTCACGCGGGCGATCCCCAAAAGACAACAACCACGCGTGGAGCGTCCAAAAGCTATCCATCTACCCTGCCCTACCTATACGACCTAGTCGCGTCTACTACTACTACCATGCCCTGTCTCCAGCGGTGCCAGAGGGTCCTGGACGGTCTGCGTCTGTCGGAGCGGGTTGCTCGTAGTCCACGTCGGACTCCTCGCCCACGTCCTCCTCAGGCTCCTCCTCCTCGGGCGCTGCCGGCGGCGCAACCATCGCGTCCAACTGAGCCTGGAGGTCCTGGTTCTCGTGAGCCAAGGTCTCCAGGTCCTCCGCCATAAGGTCCATCTGCTGCTGGGCACTCGCCAGCTACTGCTGCAGGTGCTTGTTGTGGTTGGCCCGCTGCTGCATAATCAACCCTCGTCTGTCCACCTTCTGCGAGAGAGTGTCGCGCTGCTCAGTGACCTCCGACACGCGACTCTCACTCGCTTCAAGAGCAGAAGTCAACCGCTGAATCTCTCTCTACTGTGCATCAACCTGTGTCTGCAGGTCGTTCCTCTGCACCCACACCTGCTCCGCATCCGCCAGCAAGATCCGGCTGCGGCTGCTAGACTCCTCATCCAAGTTGAAGAGGTACTCGGAGTTGTGAGCTACGCGATGGTATCCCGCGTGGTACTCCGGGTAGTCGTCGCGAGAGACGCGTCTCACGCGCCTCTGCCACACTGGGTCAGCCTGGTGCCAAATGGGGATCATCTCGAACGGAGTCCCCGAGAGCGCTGCTACGTTGCGCCCACAGAAGTGAGTGAGAGCCCGGTGGGCGACTCTCTCCAGGCCCTCCCTGAGGCTCCCAGCCGTGACTGTGCTCTCCATACCCGCCAAGTCGGGGTTGCGCGGATGTGGGGAGACATTGAGATGCACCTCTGCAAAAGGCACACCGTGGCGGCGAGTCTCACGCCCACGGTACGAAGGCTTCTCCTCGTAGCCCAGGGCACGTCATCTCCCATAGGAGGGTGGGAAAGCCACGGTGGTGTAGACCGGTGGTATAACGCCACCCGTCGTGCTGGAACAGCTCAAACCCGTGCTCGTCCATCTGGAACACAAACCCAAATAGTGAGTACTCGTTCCAAACGCAGAGGGTGCAGGCCAAAATAAAAAAATTTGATGCAATGAGTGATACGCAAAATCTAGCCACCGCAGGTGGTTACATATTCTAGAGGGGAATTCGGTTACTTCGCAGAATGGTATGTTCTATCCTAGGGTACAGCAACCACTTCGTCGAGCTTTTAGGCAATCTTACTTACGGATTCTAGACGGTAACTGAATACTAAAGTGGTAGAATCCTTCACCATATTTCCAGAAAGTGCAACTACAACCCTAGGGGTGATCGGAGCAAGGAGTTACGGATTTTACACGATAGGTTAAACATCTAAATTTTTAGATTAACCTGATTTCGACGTGCTGACTCGGACGGCCAAAACGGTATTGTCCGGGAATTTTAAACCAGTTTTTCTTGCTGGACGTACAGAGAGTTCATTCATGATTTCAATAAGTATTTATTTGCATGCTTTTGACTCACGAGTGAGAAGATATCGATTTTTATGTGGACGACATATCTGCTGAAATTTCAGTTTCGTGTTAATGTCTTGATGTTTTAATATTTTTCATGCATGCGTATGATTTTGTCCTATACGTCCTCACAAAAATAAAAGTTGACCGCAAATAGGACCATACATATAGTCGGTGGCAATCGATCTCTCAAGTCAGTCGTATACTACCCGTTTCTTACGAGAATCATGGTTAGCGTACCTGCAGAAGATTCATTCCAGAAACATTACATCAAATCAAAAGAAACAAGCCAAAAATAATCCCATATTATTGTCCTAGGGCAGGACACTGATGTTTTACGCAATCAGTCCGCGTTCACACCATTGTGCTAGCTTCCCATGTTACAGTCCACTGGGCGGGACACATACCAGCGTTGACGATGCCGTAGATGTAGTATTTAAACAAACAACCTCCTACAGTTAGCTTTGCCACCTAGAATCATAACTACTAATATCCTATTGGGCACGTCCTCACACGATCGTTATGGGGTTTTCAAAAATATGTCTTTGAATATTGCACTATTCCCGAGATAGCTCTGATACCACGCTGTCACGGACCCGCCTTACCACGGTGAAGGCTCCGTTCCAGGATCTCCCTTGGGTGGCGACACGCGCTGTGGGTCCAATAGTATAACACATGACACAGAAATATAATTGCAACAAGAGCATAGGTGGGGAACAGAGTTCTACATAAATCCGAAGTTATATTACAAACCAGAGTTTTGTGAGAAGTAAATTGCGGAAGCGAAGTGTTCAACATTGGTTCACCAGTTCAAAGAAATAGCTAAGATACAATCGCCCTCTCACGGCGACACACAGGGAACATCCCGGCCATAATAGGTACCTTGCCCAAGCACCGTACCGGCAAGCAAGGAACTACTCCTCGTCTTCATTCGTGCATAGCTCCTATTCGATGTTCCAGCAATCGGGGCGCTGGCCCTCCCAATAGAATCTCCCACTGCAGTGGCAGTCTCCGTCCTGGTCATCTGAAAACCACATAGAGCTACACCCTGAGTAACTAATTTACTCAACAAGACTGACCCGTCAAAATGGCCATCTACAGCCGACGCCTAGACATGCAAAGGCTAGGCATAGGGTTTAAATTGCCAGAAAGCCAGCCTAGGAGAGGATCCTTGTTTTTCAAGTTTTAGCATCAAGTTAAGTTGTCGTGCAGAATAATAAAATTTAGTTTGCACTAAAGCTATAACAATCATGGTTGCAATACAATCTTACTAATCCCAAACAACAGTATTAAACCCCACTCATCATCTTAATGGCTTCCAACACTGTTCCGGAGCAGCGATCAAGTGGTACTCGTTACTGTGAGGGGCAGTGACTCGAATCGATTTACATCCTGCAGGAGAAACCTGCTTGCACGACCCATACGCGCTTCCTGGAAGCCACATGGAGCAACCTTTCGCTCACGGTACCGCAGTGTCTTCCGGGTCCAGACTCCCCCGAGAAGGGTCCCCCATCGCGATGCGCCCCGTGCCGCCATCTGTGGGTGGATTGCTCCCTCCTCTCAGCCCCAGTTCCACCAAAGAAGGGAGAAGGCTATCTTCAGACCAAGCGGTAGTCATAGCTACGTCGGTTTACTGGGCCCATATCTTCAGCATGCAAACAGTACGTTCAAACTTGATCCCATGGGTCGGACACGAGGCGTAGCCTTAGGTGACTCGGCCAGGGCTACCTCCTTGAAGACAAGCTGTCCTTCTCTTTCCACCTAGTTGCCCGTCCGGTCTTCATTGTGATTCCATCCACCCTTTCCATCATCCGGTATCATTCCCCAGTGATAATATTTCCTATCTACGAGTGGTCTCCATACCACTCGATGAGTAGCCGTCCTAATTTAAGCAGAGCGACTACCGTCCTGAGGCTAATAATCGGGAAAGAGGGACCTACTACACGCTAGGATTTCAATCAACTCCTATCACATAATGCACAGGCAAGCCTACATCCCTAGCTAGTGATAAAATAAAAATTTAAAACGGGGATAATGCACTGGGGCTTGCCTTGGTTCTGCTCTTGCTCACCAACGGCACCTCCGGTTCCTTCGGGTTCCCACTCAGGTCCCGTCTCCACGTGGTCCACTGCGTGATCTATATGATGCAAAGATGATGCTTATGAGAGAAGATTCATGGCACTTCCTCAATAAATACGTTAATGTATACTGCTACTCGTGGAATTAAGCGGGGTGTGATGAATAGTTCAACAACATAACGTATTGAGTGGGGCACAGGGTGAGGGAGTTTCGTGTATTTCCTTCATAGACTCCAGTACTTAATCGCGACGACGTCGCACCAAAGTACGGTATGTTTATGTGTGTCGGGGTGCAGCTACGTAAGTGATGTCCATTACCAGTAGGTGCTAATTAATTAATGTTTTAGTGTGTCGAGCATAACCCTCGCAAGGTACTAAGTACCCGTGAAACAACCCTAAAGTGGAACCATATTTATTAACAGGTAATATTGCACTCGGGACATAATTTATTAAGTTAACATGGTTCTAATCATCAAATGAGCAGGGGTGATTTAATATAGTTAGATTATAGTAGGAGTGATTTACTGGCCAAGTTTCACTTTCATGCACCAAGCCAATAATTTCAATTAATTATTATAAAAAAAGGGCATTAAGTTAATTTCAGCTAATATACAGAGACTTACCCTATGACATTTTCCAGAGAGACTAGAAACTGAAAAACCTACTTGGTGACCAAATTTCAAGATTTTATCAGCTCTCTCTAATTAGTTATGAATTTATGAGGGTTTTTATTATATATTTAAATCCTAAAAATAAAACTAACATGCACTGTGATTTAGCATTTTTCCCTACTAGTACTAGTCCAGACAAGGCTAACAAAATTCACCTTGCCTAAAAATTCCTATTAATCATTTTACTATGCATTTTTCAAGTTTTACCCTTTTCTGGAAATGATTAAAATGAGAAAACCAATTTCTGATTACTTGGGCCGCATCCAGACAGCCCAACGGGCTGAATCTCTCGCAGCTCGTCGGCCGAGCGCGCGCGGGGGGGGGGGGGGCGTTCTCGGGCCAGGCGCGGCTCGAGAGCGAGGCCAGGCCCAAAGGCCATTGCGGCGGTGGCCAGCACGGTGGCCGGCAGGGGTGGCGGCGGCGGCAGCATTGCCGGGATAGCAAACAGCGGACTCCGACGGATACGCAGCGCGCGAAAAGAGGGAAGAGGGCTCACCGGGGCTGGCTCGGCGATGGCGAGGCGGAACTCCGGTGGTCGGCGGTGGCGTTCCGGTGGGGGTCCTATGCTTGGGCGAGCCGAGTGAGGCCGGAGAGCTACGCGAAGCCAAGAGCTTGTTGCATGTCAAAGGGATTTGGTCGAGGCTCACCAGGGAGTTCGGGCGATGCGGAGGAGCGGCGGTCGGAGGCGGGGAAGAAGAGGTCGATTCACGGCGGCACGGAGGGGAAACGAAGGTAGCTCCGCGGGGAGCACCAGAGCGTTGGCACGAAGCTGGTGGTGCTCACGGCAGGGGCGGGGAGGCGGTGCAGCGGCCGGGCACCGGGGCTCGCGCGGCAGCGATGGCGAGCGCCTCGACAGAAGAGAGAGCAGAGAAAGGGAGTCGCGCGCGCGAGAGAGAGAATGGGCAGGGGGGGTGTTCGGGCCGCGGGGGCGACAAAGGGGATGTCAGAACCGGGGTGGGGGCGTCGATCCGTGGGCGCGGCGAACGCCGAGTCGTTGGTGCCCACGCGGCGTACGGGCAGGCGTGGGCGAGGGGAGGCGCCGGTTTGTTTCTTTTGAGTCGCTGACAGGTGGGTCCCACAGGGAGTTTTTCTTTTTCCTTTCTTTTTCCAATCCTGACAACTGACTGCTTTTGATATTTTTGTTTGAATTAATATAGAGTTGCTAATATCAGACTAAAAATAAGGCAGGCTCCCCATACTGTGCTGGATTTTATAAAAATACTAACTACCATAAGTTCCCATTAAGATTTAATTAGGATTTTTGTGAATAGAGCTGGTTTTTGACCATTCTAGAATTTATTTGGGGCCTTTATTATTGGAATAAAAATCTGAGAAAATCCTTAAAATTCTACTTGACCATGACCCACAACATATAATTTTTGCAGTGGTGACTTATATTGAATAGTTGGGACTTGTATTATAAATGTCATTCAATTTGGTTTGAATTTGGTTTAAATTGGACATCTTAAATTCAAATCTTAGTGTTAGGGTCTTGTGCTGACTAGGTGTTATTCTTGGAACTTTTATGACACTAGCAGTGTCACACCTTTGCCAGGGATGAGTATATCGATGTAACATAGCAAATGTCAACAAGCATTTCTGGCGCCGTTGCCGGGGATAGTAATATTTCTAGTGCGACGTTAAGGAATGTCAACACTCGGGAATGGTACTTTGTCATTCCATAACTATCATACAGCTTTTGAACTTCATACTCCACTAACAAAGGACCTTAGTCGGCCATCATCTGCTTCATCTTTCGAGTGACAATGTCCTCAGCGATATCATGACAGTCTCTCAATGTCCCAACTTGAGTCCCATTGTGTTTCATATTGTTGGTTTAATAAATAGATTATTTTCCATTCTATCTGTTGTGTGTATTGGCTCAGCACCTTGAAAATGTGGATGGTTCCTAGACGTCGCCGCCTATAATTCTTTGAATTGTGGGTCAACAAATTAGGGTGTACCCGAAGGTGACCCTTGTGATTGATTCATGGTAAATTTGTCATCATTGCCATGACTTGCTTCATTTGTTATTTCAACTCATCAATCTCTTTATCATGAATTCTTTCATGCTCTATGGCACTCGTTGTGAATGTTTCAAACACATGTTGTCCAATGACTAAAGTCAAAGGAATGTTACTAGGATCCACTACTCCTTTGTCACGATTATGGGTGTTATCACAAACAACATTTTCATTAGTCATATTGACCTTCATTTAATAGAATCGAGGGAGTGTGAACAAGCTTCAAGAGAATCGGAGGACTCGGCTCTCGAGGTATAACATCCCAGCCCATTGAGATTAGGTCCATAGTGGCCTATAAGGTAGGAATTTAGTACCATCTTGCTAGTCTAGTGGGAGGAGGACAAACATATAAGCCTCAGTTGTCCACCACCACCAACCTTGGGTTAGCCCTTTTATGTGAACGAGGACAAAAGCGTAACTAGGTTGGTGGGTGTGTGGGATCCACTCTAAAAATGATTCGGACCTAGTCGGATGTGGATCCTAGGGTGTTACAAGTGGTATCAGAGACGATCCTCGCGGGCACATTGCGCGTGGTGGTTAGGAGGTCCGGACATATGATGCATGACGTGTGTAGGCCCATGTGAGGGGTACGGCATGACATATGAGTCAGCACTGGACACGGGCGTGCCTAAGAGGGGAACGATCTTGGTTGTTTGTCTAGTGTGGGTATGTTGTCTTTGTATTCTGACAAGGACATCGTTCCTTTGATGGGGGGTGTTTGTAACATCCTAGCCCATTGAGTTTAGGCCAATAGTGGCCCATGAGCACTTGTGTGCATGAGGAGGTGGGAATTTAGTACCACCTTGCTAGTCTAGTGGGAGGAGGACCAACATATAAGTTTAGGTTGTCCACCACCACCAACCTTAGGTTAGCCCTTTTATGCGAAACGAGGATGAAAGCGTAAATAGGTTGGTGGGTGTGTGAGGTCCACTCAAAATATGAGTCAGACCCAGCCTGGTGTGGACTCTAGGGCATTGCACGAGGCCTCGCTGTTGGAGCTTTGCGTGTCATCACTAGAACTTGTTGAACTTCTAGTTAGACGCTGACGGACAAGTGGTGATTCATGTTATGTGATGTAGAATTCAGCTCACTGCTAATAATTGTTAGCCTGGTTTCAACACTTCGGGAGAAAACGAGAGAGCGTCTCTCACGAGGTACAACTGCGGTTCTCAGGGTCGGATTTGGAGGGGGGGGGGCATTTGGAGCGGCGGCCCTGGGCCCCTAAATCCTAGGGGGGCCTTCCCGTGGTATTCATTTATACTGGTTGTAGCATGATAGGCTACAACCATTACTCCGTATGTCCCAAAGATGAGTTGGTAAATTCATTGAATTTGTGGCGTGAGTTTTTCAAGTACAAACAATCCTTTAAAGCAAGAAAAACAAACGAAACCCACAAAGGCATGCGAGTTGTAGTTGCTGATTGACTTTTTCTTGTAGATTTTCGATGTTCCAACCGTCTATTGCTGTAACGCTGCCGCTTTGATTTGCGTTGATTCGTGTTGTGGATCTCCGCTACTTGTGCGATGGAAGATCGATTAACTAATTTTTTTTCTAGTTACTTTTAGGGTCATATGTAAAAGATTTGATATGATGTTTTTAATATGCACTTAGTTTAATAAAAACGCATGTATGTCTAGTAAATAAAAAATTAGATGTATATGTAAAGAGCCCCGATTCTTAGGTTGGCCCCAGGCCAAAAAAACATCTCAGCTCGGACACTACCACAAAAAGGCTTTTTAGCTGCGGCACCATAAATATCGTAGCGGCGGGTATAAAGAAATCTCCCACTACAGTGGTAAAATAATTTTTAATGGCAGTTGACAATGTCAACCGCCACTAAAAGTTTATTTTTAACGGCGGTTGACAATGTCAACCGTCTTTTATTTTTAGAGGCGGTTGACATTGTCAACTCCCGCTATAAATATTAGAATTCCAATTTATTTTTTGGCTCATTTACCCCCCCCCCCCAAACCCTAACTCCCTATAATAAATATCCCCTTCCTGAGCTCTCTCTCTCTCTCCCACTCCCATCGGCCCTCCCAGGCCTCTCTCTCTCTCTCTCCCTCCCCCCCCCCCCCCCCACCCGCCTCCCTTTCTCACGTTCGGCTTACTCCACCGGGCCGGCCCTACTTCACGCTCCCCTCCGGCGACCCTCCTCCGTGGCACCCGCTCCCCCGTGCCACCCCTCCCCCACGGCTCGCCTTCGCGCTCCCCTCTGGCAACCTTCCTCTGCGGACCACCCATCCCTCGCGGCCCCCTGCTCCGCGCTCTCCTCCGGCGACCCTCCTCCGTGCGCTCCCTCCGATGATCCTCCGCGCTCCCCCGCGGCTCCCTCCCCCGTGCTGCCCCTTCTCCGACCTGATGCGGCTAGGGATCAAAGGACGAGCGATAGCGGCGGCTCTCTGGCGGGCGAATCCGACCGCCGTTGGATCTGGTCGGGTGGCGGCGGCATCACGCGGGCGGGCGGATCCGACCGAGGACCGGCGGATCTGCCCGGGCAGCGGCAGCGGCGGCTCGCGGGCGGGCCGATCCCATCGAGGACCGTCGGATCTGCCCGCGCGGCAGCAGCGATGCTCGCGGGTGAGCCGATCCGACCAAGGACCGACAGATCTGCCCGGGCGGCGGCTCGCGGGCTGGAAGATCCGGCTGAAGAACGTTGGATGTGCCCGGGCTGTGGCGGCTCACGGCGGGCGGCAGCTCACGGGAGGGCGGATCCGGCCCAGCAGGTGGGCTGCTAGGGTTTGGATTTTTTTTTTCGTTTTAATTCGTAGCGACGGGTGATAATGTCACCCGCCGCAGCCGCCGCTATAATTGGATATCTAGCAGCGGTTTATTTGACTTGTAGGAGAACCGCCGCAAAAAAGTATTTTCTTTAGCTGCGGAATAGTAGCGGCGTGGGGGCGTATCCGCCGCTACAGTATGTTTTTAACCGCTACTACTGCCCTTTTTGTTGTAGTGCGGCCTCGCGGTTCTGTTGGAACATACGGAGACGTTTGGAATATTAAAACCAAATCACTCATATAAGAAGAGTAGTAGGCTAGCACTTAGCGTCATCATGGGCGACAATCGTTAAGCACACGTTTTCCTCTTGCTCCGCGAACTTCTGAGTCATCGTCGTCGGCCATGCATTAATTAATCAGATTCGCATACGAATGGCTGCTGGAATAGTCTATGGCAAACGCAGTCACCCAACAACCCTCGACTTCCAAGTAAAGTTCCAGGTATGATCCTTGTTGCTCAAGCCTGAAGGCGACCACCATGAATGAAGCCTGGACAACTTTTCGTCGTCAACAGCGGGTGCATGTGCACGTTTAAGAGCAAGCGCGTAGGAACAATTGTTCGGGTGACATGTCCCTGCTGCCACAGCTATGTGAAATGTGTACATTTATGGAGCATCACGATGATGTTGTTGTTGCCGCAGCGCATTGCTGATACGATCATCGTCATCACTCATCTGCCCTCTTGGATGGTGGTGATGGTGAGCTCGTTGGTGCTGCACGACGAGGTGCCGTGCGACCAACGCGTGCGGGCCTCCGACCTCCCGCCGTCCTCGTCGCTGCTGCTAATCCGGAAGCGGAAATGCGGCGGCTGCCTCGGGTCTGGGAGGACCACCGCGTCGCCGCTGCCGGAGCCCAGCATCGCCGTGACCTCCGCCATGGTCGGCCGGTCCGTGGCGTTGTCCTGCACGCAAAGCAGCGCCACCTTCACGCACCGCATGATGGTGGACACGTCTCCGCGCTCTCCCAGCGTCGGGTCGATCAGCTCGTACGCCCGGCCATCTTTCCACAGCTGCCACGCCTGCATTGCATGCCACAATCAAAACAACGGCGATCCATGTCGTTATCATCGGTTTTATGATTGCCTTTTGTGATTCAAACGATAAGTGCGAGGTGTGGAAAGTTTGATCTTATGTTGCAGCGGATAAGCTGCGGAATATTTATTCCACATGTTGACTTCAAAAGGTATGATTTAGTGAAGTACTATCGTTAAGGTCGACGCACGACGAAATATTTATTCTCTGTTGTTGTCACTGCGCTGGTGGTGCAAATAAACTTACGTATCCTAGAAGGTTGACGAAGTTGCCGTACTGATGATGGTGGCCGCTGTTCCTCTTGCCGCTCACGATTTCGAGCAATAGCACGCCGAAACTGTACACGTCAGACTTCACTGAGAATATGCCCTCGGACGCGTACTCAGGAGCCATGTACCCACTGTAATGATCGTGAGAAAGAATAACAACGTTAGCTTTGTCGTGCTAAGATAGATGGATGTGCTCCGATCAATGTGTAAAAATGTTGTTCTTACTATGTGCCGACGACCCTGTTGGTGTTGGCCTCGGTCATGTTGGTGCCGAAGATCCTGGCCATGCCAAAGTCGGAGATCTTGGGGTTCAGATCTTTATCGAGTAAAATGTTGCTGGCCTTGAGGTCCCGGTGGATGATGCGCACCCGGGAGTGCTTGTGCAGGTACAGGAGCCCCTGCGCGATGCCCTCGACGATGTGCAGCCGCTTCTCCCAGTCCAGCGACGGGCCACGCCGCTGGTCGAAGATGAAGCCGTCGAGGCTGCGGTTGGGCATGTACTCGTACACTAGCATCTTCTCCTCCTCCTGGACGCAGCAGCCTACGAGGCGAACTAAGTTGGTGTGCTGCAGCTTCGCGATCAGCTGTATTTCGTTCTTGAACTCCTCTAGACCCTGCCCGGAATGCGCCGCCAGACGCTTCACCGCGATCTCGGAACCGTCAGCCAGCCTGCCCTTGTACACTGGGCCAAAGCCGCCTCTGCCGAGCCGGTTCTCGTCGGAGAAGTCCCCCGTGGCGGCAGCCAGCTCGGAGAAGTCGTAGAGCGTGAACTCGGTGCCGCTCTCCTCGATCCGCCACAGCTTCAGGGCCTCCTCTGTAGTGGAGCTGTTCTTGGAGTGTGGCAGCAGCTGCCGCTTCGCCTTCCCTTCATTCATTGCAGATGCTTAGTTAGTGTCTGAAACGCGAGGACAACATAACAAACATTTTCTTCTGTGTCAAATAAATAATTATTTCAGCAGTACCAATCGTCTTCGTACCAGTTCCTATTCGTTGTCTTCTGAGCACGAGGAGGCCGCAAAGAAGCATACAACAGAACACCGTGATTGACACGGTGAGAGCGATGATTAAGACCTTCTTATGGCTGCTTCCTGCTCATAGGTTTCAAATTAGTTGGTTCCGGAAGTGCTGTGCATTTCCTAGGTTTCCGAAGAAAAGGTGAGGGTTTTGGGTACCATTGCCTCAAAACACGCTAATAATTGAGCTTTTCAAGCTTATTTGCATAATGAAACTGTTGCCAAATGTAAGAGACTATACAACTGTATAATAGCGTCGATTCAAAATGGTTGGATTTAAATAAATGTGAGTCAGTACTACACGCTTTTCCTAGGTTCCAAATAAAAGGGAGCAGAGATAATTAAGACCTTCTATTGGTTGCTTCATGCATCATTTCAAGCTTAATATAGAACTAATACCTTGTCAAAGTAAGAGACGACTATATAAACATGTGCAAGTGACATAAGCAGAACCATGATTTTCCTATGTTCCAAATAAATAAACAATGGAGCAATTTGCACTCACCACCATGGAGGCCGATGGTGACGTCCTTCGTGCCGATCCTGACGTCCGGCGTGCCAGCGTAGAACTGGTACCCTTCATACCGAAAGCTGCAGCGAACACCAAGGATCCGCCCACCCTCGCGCCCGTCATACCACTTATTGTTCAAGTCCCGGAGCCCCTCGAAGCAGTGCCAGCACTGCGCGGTCGCCAGGTCGGGCGTGCACTGCACGAGCCCATACACCGTGGGCAGGTTCGCGTTGATGAACATGACGGCGCTGGCGAACCGGCGCGTGGCCGAGGCGTTGTAGGCGCCGTACACGGCCATCTCCCCGAACAGCGTGCCCACCAGCGAGAGGAAGAAGCTACGGCTCGTGGCGTTGGACGCGTCCCAACCCGGGTAGGTGGAGGCGTTCGCGTCCATGCCATTGATGACCGGGGAGTTGTCGTCGGGCCGGGACAGGAAATCGTCGCCCGAGTACCGCGCCGTGCACAGATCATGGTAGAACGTGGCGTCCCGGGATGCGCCGCAGAGGCGGCGCAGGCGGTAGAAGGCGTCGGCAAGGCAGGACGCGCAGGTGGACGGATCGGTGAGGTCGCCGCGGCAGAGGGCGAGGCCGTGCGCCGCGTCGGGGTTTCCTGCGCCGATGGTGGCCGTGGCGAAGAGGGAGGAGGAGGAGGAGGCGTTTGTCGGGAGCAGCGCGACGAGACGATCCAGGTTGGAAGCGAACGCGCTGCCAGCCGTGAAGTTGCCCGTGGTGCGGTTGCACGAGTACTCCATGTACACTGCCGCGACGGCGCCGGACGGCCTGGACGATAGCAGGAGGACGAGGAGCGGGAGCAGGGCGACAATAGCCATGTCGAGCTCCTCTCTTGCTGCCAGACAACAAGGCAGGGACTAGCTAAGTTGGGCTACTTCTCATGTCTTTTGTTGTTCGTGGAGTAGTAAACAGGGGAGCAAAGGTCAAAAACAAAGACCGGCGCGATGGTTGGTTGACCGCTCTCGGGTCACAGCAACATACGTCAAATTAAATTTGTTTCCGCACCTTGGCTGAGCTGGACAGACACCGCGGTTGGTTGGACAGGTATGATCAGCTTCTCTCGACGGATTGGCTTTGCACAGCACAGGCACGACGACGGCAAACATTTCACGCAACAACGCAGGCACGTGTGGACGCGAACTGCAACCGTTTTGACTTTTGAGCTGAAAGGTAGCAAGCCAACTGTAATCGTCAATCTGGCGGTGAAGAAAGTCAAAATTCGTCAGGTGGGGTCAGTGTCGAGTGACAGCCTTCATGGGCCCGGCCATCTTTGACCCCACAGTAACATTGCACAAACCTTCCGTGAGGTTTGTGCAATGTTATCAACAAAAGGGGAACTTATGGATTAAAATGCCGTTGATAGTTGCGAAACATTCTACAAGCAGTCACGGTAGAAGCAGACGGCAAACCTTTTGCCGACAGTTATTAGCTATGCCGACACATAATTTGTTGCCTTCTGGTGAACCATCGCCGACAGTTTCTTTCTTTCCCGACAGTTAGTATCTATACCGACTGTTAACAAATTACCGATAGTTAGTACCTATGCCGACACGTAAGATGTAGGCAAACCATGTTTGAGTCCTGGAATGGGGGCCAATTTCTCACATAGAGAAACTGTCGGCAAAAGGATACCACACAATTTCAATAAAATTAATTATTTCAACCACATTATTCATGAACCATCACAGAACTAAAGTTTTTCCACATCCAACACAAACATGCACATGGTCAAAGACCAATTTTGTACATCACAGAGTTCACATTCATCACAATGTTTGGTTCCAAATCTTCAGCCACGACCACTAGATTAAGAAGGCACACCTTCATACCACAAACCAAACTTCACACTCAACCAAGATGCTAATTACATAACACGTCACATATAATTAAATTTTCATTCCAAAGCAATGTATTCATGGTTGGGTTGGATCAGAAACAATCATACTAGTAGCTATGGAAATGGTTGATGCAGGAAGCAATGACCTCTAATCCATTGATGTAACCCAAATCTTGAATCATGAAGAGAAAAAAGTCATTAGTTTATCTATGATTATTAGCTTATACATATAAAAGAATCTACTACAATGCCTCATACTGCAAAGGACATCTAAATGTAGAAAGCAGTCCTTAGTTGCAGCCTAGAAGCTCCAAACAAAAGTATCCAGGATAGCTCAAATTTCCAATCCTTTAGTCCATCACGTTATTGTCCTCTCTAAACTCACAAGCACAAAAATAAATTGGTCAGACGTCTGCATAGTCTTTACTAAAAACAAATACTGAGCTATCAAATTAAATGGCACAAACAAAACTTACTAGCACAAAATGTAAAGTGAAGAGTATCAATATGACAAGCTAAAATCTTGGATCTTTTGCGTCATCCACAATCCAAATTGGTCTCTCTGAAATTACCATAGCCACCAATTTTTTTAAAAAAAACAGGAATATATATTAATATTTCAGCCGTTGTATCGATTGATACCTAGAGCTGTCTTTTATTACAACCATTTCAAAGCCCTTGCTTTCTGCAAGCCATGACCAAAAGAAGAAGAAAGAAACCAAGTATACTAATAGTTTATGGAGCATTTCTGTTGCCATAAAATCAGCCAAATCTAGCAAAAATATCCATAACAGTAGACTCAAGCACACGACATCCCCATTTTACGAGAGGCCTGTCTCCATCCTTCTGTAACAGTGTCCATTCCCGTATCCAATACGTTCCTCTTAAGATCACCTGCATAGAAGAGAGAACTCGTGTATTGTTAAAAATTATGTCATTCCTACATAACCACATTGACCAACACATTGTAATTGCTCCAACTAAGATATTGCATAATAGTTTCATGTCGCCCCCCTGCAGCCAATTACCAAACAAATGATTGATACTTACAGGTGGGGGTATATTAAATGAAACATGTACAATTCTCCAAATGAATCTAGCAAGGTGACAATCGAAAAACAAGTGTTGTATGTCCTCATTTAGATTGTAAAAATAATATTTTACACTCCCTTTCCAATGTCTTCTTGCTAAATTATCCTTAGTCAGAACAACCCCTCTAATCAGATACCAAGCAAAAATCTTAATCTTTAAAGGTATCTTGAGCTTCCAGATTATATGTTTATATAGTATCACATCAGGTGCTGCTAGAGTTCTATACATAGAACGAATAGAAAAACAACCATGTTGATGTAGGGACCAAATAAATGTATCTCTATGATCAGTTAATTGAACATTCATAACCGTGACAACTATTTGGTGCCAATCTAGCAGGTTATCATTAACTAGTGATCTCCTAAAAGACACATTTAGAGGATTAGATCCGAGCACCGCACTAATGGTAGCATCCTTTCTCCTCACAATGTTATAAAGCCTCGGGTATCGGTCTCTTAGTGTGGAATCACCACACCATTTATCCTCCCAGAATCTAATTTGAGTACCATTACCCAGATTAAATTTCCCCATTCTCAAAAAGTCATCTTTTACTGAAGGACTGAGAAGGCGACCAGAGGGGGGGGGGGGGTGAATGGGAGCCAATTAAAATTCTTCACAAGAACTTGGCCTATATCATAATTACAGCCCAAGCCAACCTCTAAACCAATCACCAAGGCCACACACACCAACTTGTGATGTGCCAACCCTAGGAGTGATCAACAACAGTAGTGGAACACAGCGGAAACAAAGAAAAACTGCTAAGACTCAAAATAGTCAAGAAACACACATAGGACAGATCTCTCTGGACTACCATCGGCAGTGTCGGTCACTTCCATCAGTTGTGCCGGTGTAGGGTTCTCAAAACTCTGAAAAACTGCGGTCGGAGCACATCGGCAGTGCTGGTAGTGGCTATCGGCAGCGCCGGTACGGGGTTCAGGCTCAAGCCACCGGCAATGCCGGTCGTGGCATCGGCAGTGCTGATCCAAGCTCAGACCCACCAGTAGTGCCTGTCCTGGTCATTGGTAGTGCCGATCGACCCCTGACATCATGAGACAAGCAAACACATTTCCCGTCTCCTACAAACTCTCCAACTCCATTACCAACTCTGGTTAGTCAAAACCATGACATGCACAAACTCATGTAATCTCCATATTCTCACATTTCAACTCAAACACCAAACTCAACCAATATCAATTACTCATCACATATTGCAAACCATGGCACATATCCACATGGTTTCTTAATCTCCCCCTTGATGAGTACATTGACAACATCAAATGCACAAAGCTTGGAGATTGAAATGCGAAACTGAATAAGCACATCCAAATGGCTCAAACCCAAAGAAAAGGTGAAAAGTAGCCATCTAGCATCAGAAGGACCACAAGACCAAGGGTTGATAAAGAAATCCACTCGAGAATGTAAAGATAGTGAAAAGCGCATGAAAAACGCTCAAGGATATGATATGCTCCCCCTCAACTTGTAGGAGATCTTATGTAATGCAAAATGGACCATTTTAATTTTCTTAGCATTATTTGTGCATGACCCAGAATTTTCTCCCCCTTTGGCAATCAACTCATTAAAGAAGCAAAAGAACAAGTATGCAGTGCATGAAAATGCAAACCTAAGGAGCTTCAACAATTATGCAAACAAGCAGTTAACTTTTCTAATAAAAAACATAGAGTCATGAAGTGTAAAAGAAATAGCTCACCATCATACAAAGACCAAAAAAAGATAGCATGACATAAACACCAAAAGCTATACAAGCTAAGCAAAAAGTTTGACTACCTTAGATAGAATCAAATTTACTCATCATGAGAAAATCTGCCACCACATGTATAAGCACTCCCATCCAAGGCAAAACAAGCATCAAGTTAATCAAAAGAAACTAGCCAGTCTCAATCTCAACTAATGCAACAAGCATTCGAAGAAAATAAGCTCTACAAACGCTCACATATGCAACAAAGACTCATAAGAAAAGAGAAAAGCATTATTCTTATGTGATCCTCATGTATCTTCTAATCCGTGCGGAGGGTCGCACGACTGGGTACGGCAAACACCCTGAGGCTTCGAAGTACAATGTTTGGATTTAGAATTTTTATATTACTTCTAATCCATGCGGAGGATCGCACGACTAGGTACGGCAAACACCCCGAGGCTTTGAAGCACAGTCTACTTATTTTGCAAATTAAAAGCATAAGGATAAGCATGCCTTTACGATAAAAGGAACAAATGTTCCTATAATGTTCCATCATGAGCTAAACATTTGCAAAGCCATATTTCGCAAATACAAGGTGCCAAAGCCAAGATATCCTCTAGACTAGTCTCAACACAAGTCTTGACAGGGATAAAAGCAATTATACACATGGTGAGCAAGTCTTAGCAAGATTAGTTCATAAGGTTCACAAGAAGCTAAGTTTACCTTTAAGATTAGCAAGTTGCTCAAAAAAGTCTATGACAAGCCATCTAGAAAATCTAAGCATGAGAGATTACTGTCACATCCACATAACTTAGCTCAAGCTCAATCATAGCAAAGAGAAATGCAAGAAAGCATAAGAATCAAAGCTCATCCACCAATGCATATATTACATATGAGATGAAATGCGAATAAGGTAAGATACATATATACAAGAGAACACCAACTCCCCCTCAAATGATGCCATAAGGATGGCAAACACCAAGCTCCCTCGAAGAAAAGTGAATCGCGAAGCATCTAGGGGCTTGGTAAGGATATCAGCCAATTGGTGTTTAGTGTCATTGTATTTGAGCTCAACATCTCCCTTCTCAACATTATCTCTCAAGAAGTGGAATCTCATATTTATGTGTTTGACCTTACCATGTTGGACTGGGTTTTTTCCTAAGAATATGGCACTGGAGTTATCACACATGAGTAGAACACTCTTGAGGCTTAACCCATAGTCTCTCATGGTGCATACTATCCATAGGATTTGTGAGCAACAGCTAGCAGCAGCAACATACTCAGCCTCTGTGGTGGATTGGGCTACACTCGACTGCTTACAAGAAGACCAACAGATCAAAGAAGTACCCAAGAAATGGCAAGTACCAGAAGTGCTCTTCCTATCAATTCTACACCCAGCAAAGTCCACATCCGAATACCCAATGAGATAAAGAGATGAAGACGTAGAGTACCAAATACTGAACTCAAGGGTGTATTTGAGATACCTGAAGATGCGCTTAAAAACCTTGCGATGAGTCACCCTTGGGGAAGCTTAAAAGCGAGCATAAAGACACATCGCAAAGTGGATGTCGGGTCTTGTTGCCGTCAGGTACAAGAGGGAGCCAATCATGCTCTTGTACTCCCTTTGGTCCACCACTTTACAATCTTCATCTAGGTCAAGTGTCGTTATAGTGGACATTGGAGTTGACAACGGCTTCACATTGACCATCTCGAACTTCTTCAGGAGATCATTTGTGTACTTGGCTTGATGTATGAAGGTTCCTTGCTTGCACTGCTTGATTTGAAGTCCAAGAAAGAAGGTGAGCTCACCCATCATCGACATCTGAAATTCACTTTTCATAGCTTCCTAAAATCTGGACACAAGAGCATGAGAGCAACATCCAAAGATCATATCATCCACGTATATCTGAACCATTACAAAGTCATTGCCATGCTTTAGAGTGAACAAGTGTTGACTTTTGCTAAGCCATACTAATAAATCATCGCTGGCAAGGTGCCATAAATGCTTCATTAATATGTCCTAGAGCCAATTAGGTAAAATCCGCAAGCGCACAGAAAATACCGTTGTAGCATTTCACCCGGAAGTATTTAGGGTATCGTATTTGTTTATCCCAAAGGAAGGCAATGAATAAGAAGGCTTACTTATGCACATATTTACATTGCGAATTGATAAGGATCATCTAACCAAGGCAGGCAAGTAATGGGTAATGACGAGGTAGTGTGACACATAGAAGATTCTATCTTAAATATAAATAAATAAATAAAGCCAAGTGGAGAAAGAACTAAGCTGAGCTACTCTATAGTACTTTCATATACAGTTGTATAGCCTAATTTCTATATACATACACGCTTATACTCAGGTTCAACAGTTATTAACATAACACTTCAGGCACGGACCTACCCCTGCATCCACAGGCGACTTCCGCCAAGAGCCTACGCACTAGCCTAGCATAGAGGAGTTCAAAGGACAGACAGGGCTGTCACCACCTGCCGCCTATCTCAGCTAACCGGTAGACTAACAAATATTTGATACAAATCAATTATCCAAGTACCATATGCATAATCAAAGAGCACTCTAATCCTTGATGGTTATATTAACAAAGCAGAGCTATCATATAAATATGATCACCAAACCCATGTCATGCCATAACAATGAATCCTAAGCATAAAGACTATGTCATATAAATTAGACTATAGTGATGGTATATAACAAACATGACAATCGTAGTATAATAAATATAAACTGCTATCACACAAGTGGGCTATACTATCACATATATGGATCACAATATCAAACAAGAAACTCATGACCCAAACACAACTATATGAAAAGATGACATTTATTAAATAGATCAAAGTCTTACAAAATGGAAATGATACAAGAGCCATACCAATTTCTCCAAGAGAAGACTTGAAGAACTAGAGAGCTCTAGACTCAGCCTAACTCCACTAAGACTTGAGAACAACTAAGTAGCAAGAGAAGGAATTCTTCTCATGGTGTGTGTGTGAGTGTAAAGCCACACCCTCCTATTTATAGCCTCTATAGGTCGGTAAAGGGGACTAACCGCCAAGAATATCCCTGCCCACCGCCTTCAGGGATCAACCAGGAGCCTCCACGTGCAAGCCCAGGAGGAAAGGTCGCATGCCTGGGTCGGCCGACCAGTGGCTGGGCCCTCCTGGGTTGTGCTTCCTCAGGGTGGCTGCCAGGTGGGTCCTCATCCCAGATGTCGGGGTAGTTTTGTGTGTTTCTTCGGTGTGGTACTGAAAATGGGCCCTTCAATCCATGGGATGTCCAGTTGGCGCTCTCTTATTGGTCAAAAGTGTGTTTCTTTGCCTTTTGGGTGTGTTTCCTTCATATTTCCTCCTGCATGCAAATAATTCTCAAGTACAGGTGGAACTACATTATTGTAAACAAATATGCGTGTATGAAAGGCCAAGTTCTCCTTTATTTGAGCCTAGTTGACGGATGAAAATGGTACTTAACAGCCGTCAACAAACTCCCCTAAGCTGAACCTTTGCTCGTCACAAAGCAAAGATAAAACTTAAGTTGTTGATCAGGAGTTGCTACAATGTCCTACTCAATAATACTAAGTGCACAACAAAGATACTTTTCCTTGAATTAAATATGTTGGCACAGTATTCACCCATTTACCTTTGTCTTGGGCGGTTGAGAGATAGAACAATTGTAGGGCACTAATTACTTTCTCTCTATTCCACTATCTTACTCCGGAGGTTTTCAATAGATTTTGCAAATAAAACCAAGTTCCTCAAAAGATTCTCTCGGATCGCTCAAAAGTGTATGATTCCT
Source organism: Eleusine indica (assembly GCA_030378355.1). NCBI lineage: Eukaryota > Viridiplantae > Streptophyta > Magnoliopsida > Poales > Poaceae > Eleusine > Eleusine indica. Next base: position 38,868,396 of record CM059500.1, read on the forward strand.
CACCAAGGCAAAGTGTTGCCTAAAATCACCTACTTCTAATAAGTCTTACATGGAGCTCAAGGTAGGGATAATTGAGGCATACTTGTTCACATACTATTGCTATGTCAAAAGATCGGATCCTAGAAAAATCAATTCACACAATTTTGATCAAGACGTGCAAGTGTGTGGGAAACATGGTGGAATGGTGGATGGAATGAATAACTCCTTTTTGAATTTCTTTCCTCTCTTTTGGAATTTTCTAGGACATGGCTATCTTTTGATTGCTCTTCTTTGGAGCATCCGTTTATTTTCCTTTTGCATAGCCATATTCCTAGTTTGCAACGATAATTGAGAGAGGAATTTTTGCAATGAACATATGGAATATTTCTTTCAGGTGGATGGAAGTGGTGGCGGCTTTCTTTCGGTGTAAAAGAATAGCTCATGGTGGTGGATATGGTGGCTGCTATCTTCCAATTTAGAAGAATAGCTCATGGCGGTGTGTGTGTGTATGTGATCTTGATCAAGAAAGCATGAAAAGAGTCTTACTAGGGTCACAACAATTTTGACTAAGCTCAGTGTGAAACAAGCAGCATATGTATAAGGTTTTTCAAATAAGCACTACATATGGCTTTGGTAGGAATTTTCATCATTATGGAACTTATCAATTTATCATTTTGAAAAATAAAACTCGGGAAGTCAAGCTTTACTTTGAGCAAGATCATAGCAGCCCTATTCACTAGATCATATCTCCCAACAGCTTAGAACTAGAGAATGTATGTGCTAACCACAAGTTTCAAGTTCAAGGTAAAATTTTAGCCAACAAACTTAATTCTTGGGAGAGTACTAAGTTGTAACCAATGTTAGAGAGGAATAAAATAGAGCAACTGTTCATCATTTCAACATAGGAAAACTATACACATTCATACCACGCATGAAAAAGCTAAAGAAAATATTTTTGGTCTTTTTATCATCTTCTCATTTTTTTTTTGATTTTCAGATTATATATTTTTTTTTTGGATTTTTGGATTTTCTAATGCAAAAATAAAAACAAGGGAAAGATACAAGTTACCGTGAGATGGGGGTCCTCCCCCAAGCTTGTTCTTGCTCACATTTGCTGGTTCAGGTCGTACCCTTGGGAGCGGAAGAAGGCGTCCCAATTGCTTTGGTTCTGGGCCATCATCGCGTTGAGTTGGCGGAATTGGTTGTCGCTGAAATTCTGCCATTGTTGGGTGTCGGTGACGTGCTGTGAGAGAGTTTGTTGCATATTCTCGGTGCGCAAGTCGATGTCATCCACCCGCCTTGTTAACTCGGCCATCCCAAAATTGAGTTCACGGAACCCACGGGATGAGAATGACCGGTTAGCAAAGGATGGCGCTCCGCTTGAGCTTGATGATGTGTGCATGGGGTAGTCGTGTTGAGATCCCCATGCACCAGCCTGCCATGATGATCCTCCGGCCTCGTCCAGTGGTGGGGGCTGATCCCAACCCGTACCTCCAATTGGGGTTTGGAGCCCCGGTGTGGCCGTCATGCTTCTCCGTGGTTGGGTTGGTCGTTCAGAGACATTGTCCCTATTTTCTCGAGGAAGTCTACATCGAAATGTCAGGTGTGGGCGAACGGCCAGTCTCTCATGAGCTTGATGGCTTGTCCTTCACAGTCGTCGACGATGTCGAGGTGCTCCTCGGAGGTGAGTATGGCCGGCGTTTCTTCCTCAGGAATTTTAGCTTCGGAGTCGCCATGTCCCGAACTCGGGGTAAGCTCGATGGAGGGCGTCCGGCTCATGCTTGCTTGAGAACTCTTCCTCTTCTTCCCCCTGATAGCTTGCTTGATTCGATTGAGCATGGCTGCACACAAGAACAAACAAAAACAAGAACAACCTTGCGTTCGGGTTAACATTAGTGGAAACGAACCCGAACCGTCCCGAATTTGATTTTGATTCTCACAATCAACTTGAAAATGCACAAAACAAAGGGGAACTATTTTTTTTTGGGTTTTTGGGGCAGTAGCTAAGTGAAGAACACAAAATCTTGAAGAACAACAAAGTGAGCAAAGGAGGAGAGTGAAGAATGAGCTTGGAATGGTGAAGCTCCTCCTCCTGGTCGGTTTTTATTGCCCAAACACCAGAATGGCAGCAAGAAATGCAAAGAGCAACGGCTATAGAGCCGTTGGGAAAAAGCTAGGAAAAAAGGTGGGACCAGCGGGTCGGCTGACCTGGTCAGGTCGGCCGACTTGCAAGTGGGCCCTCCTAGCTCCCTCCTTTTTCCAGGATGTTCCCCAACAGCTAGTGAATCTAGCCAGTGCAGTCATTTTGCTCAAATTGCTTGACAATAATTCTTTTCAAAAAGACAAACCCAAAAAACCTATTTTTATATATATATTTTTTAAATATGCATATGATTGGAAAATTCCAATGTGCAAGATGGTTGAAAAATTCAAATATGCAAAAAAAAAGTTGGAAATGAATCTAAACATGATGGAAAGAAAATATGGAATTGAAGAAAATAAATATGGATAAATACCGATTTAACCTCTCGGCGAGGGCTCACCCATTTAAGTCCGACGAGCGGGACTTTTCTCCGGTGTTTAGCTCGATATGGTGTCGTCCGGTCCCGGAGATGAGGACGCGGATGATGCTTCTTGCTTCACTCGCCACACCTTCTTGGTCTTCTTTGTCACTGTGGTCGGCGGCTTTGCAGACTTCGGAGCCTGTGGCTTGGCACGCGGCTTCGACCTCTTCACCGTCACCTATCGTGGTGACACTTTTTCCTTCTCGAGGAAGCTCGAGCATCCGCGGTGCTGAGGAATGGCCGCCCAAAGATGATTGGTGTTTCCTTACCGACATCCATGTCGAGTGCCACGAAATCGACGGGAATGAAGCAATCCCAAATTTTCACCGAAATATCATCGGCAATTTCCGCCGGGTAGCTTTCTGAGGAATCGGCTAGCTGGAGCTGCATCGGCGTGGGGGATAAGGCTGTATAGTTCAGCCTGTCGAAGACATCCTTCGGCATGACGCTCACGCTCGCCCCGAGATCACACAGGGCGTGGTCAAAGTTCTGTGTCCTGATCAAGCAGGTGATCATGGCACAGCCCGGATCTTTCTTCTTCTCGGGAAGCCGGTTGAGTATAGCAGCGCTACACTCTTCCGTAAGCTTGACAATCTCCATGGTCGGCATCGGACGATTGTTGCTGATGAGGTCCTTGAGGTAGCGAGCATACGTAGGTACTTGCATCGCATCCAGTAAGGGCACGTCGATGTGCAGCTTCTGGATTACTTCAACAAAGTGTGTGAACTGCTCGTCCACGGTCGGCTTCCTCTTTCTTTCAGGAAACGGCATGAAGTTCATGTCATAGAACTCATGTGGAGCCGTTTTCCTTATCGGCATTGCCTCTTGTTCCTTTTCTTCCACCGGCTTCTCAACTTGTGTGCTCTCCTTTTCCTTTCCTGCAGTGTTAGGATATGGCGGGTCCTGAGTGGATTTACCTCGCCTCGTGGTTACTGCATTAACATTTTCTAAGGGAGTCTCGGGTTGCCCCGGGATTTTCCCTGACTCTACAGGAGGAACAGCAGCAGCCAACTGAGCTAATTGGGTTTCAAGCATTTGATAAAGCTTAGCTGGTTCTTGAAAGCAGAAGAAAGGCCTTCAATTTTAGTGTGGATGCTTTCTAGAGTCTTGGCATTGGTGGCAAGCTTTTTACTAATATTCTCATTTATCCTAGCTTGACCAAGAACAAGATCTTTCAAAGAGGGCTGATTATAACCAGAGTTAAAGTTGCCATTGTTACCTCCTTGGTAGTTGGGGCGCTGTTGATTCCACCCCTGACCTCCTTGTGGATGGTAGCCATTGTTGTTGTTGCCCATGTACATTGCGTCCTCACGGGTTTCAGGATAGTCATTTCCTGAGTGCCCCGTGTTGCCACAGACCTCGCACGTCATGCGAGCATCCACAGCTTGGGTAGTCCCATGTACTTCTCCTTTGGCCAGATCGTCCATCTTCTTCATGAGGAGATCTATCTTAGCGGCAAGCGTGTCAACCTCCTTGACGGAGTGCATGCCCTGCGGATGTGGTTGGAGGCGATCTTCACTCCAACATTGGTTGGACACCATTTTCTCGATCAGCTCCTTTGCCTTGCTCACAGTGAGCGAGAAGAAGGCTCCACCAGCAGCAGCATCGAGGTGATCACGGGCCGACGGAGTGAGCCCGTTGTAGAAGTTCTGGATGATAAGCCAGTCATCCATCCCGTGGTGTGGGCATGCCAAGATGTACTCTTGGAGCCTCTCCCGCGCCTCAGGAATCAACTTCTTCGACTCCTGCTGGAAGCTCGAAATCTTGCCACGGAGGGCATTGGTTCTGCCCAATGGGAAAAACTTCGCGAGGAACACGGCAGAACATTTTTTCTAAGTGTTTACAGCATCAATGTTCGTGTAGAACCACTGTCTCGCCCTCTCGAGGAGAGAGAACGGGAACAGTGAAAGACGAACAACATCGGGGGTGACGTCCTTCATCTTGAAAGTGTTGCAAATCTCCAGGAATTGTTACAGATGAGCACTTGCGTCCTCATTGGCCTTCCCACAGAATGGGCTGGCTTGCACCATGGTGATGAGACCCGTCTTGATCTCAAAGTTCGCATCTCCCATGTTGCCAGCTGGACCAACAGGAACATTGGCAGCAGAGGGAGCGGAGAACTCACAGAGGGTCTTTTGGGCCATCGGCTCAAAGCTTGGTGGTGCGGAAGTGACGGGTTCGCTTGACCAAGATTTCTTTTGAGGAGGGGTGAGCCTAGCTCGTTCCCTTCTCAAGAGTGATTCTGGATCTTCGGTGAAGTTTGTCGGCAAGTCGAAACCAGTGATACACTACCCTGTTTTCATATAAAATGAAGAAAACAAAGCAAGGTTAGCTTGCTTAGGAGATGGCCTTATAATTGTAACATAAATATGTACATTAGTAATTTCTTAATCATACGCCTTTCCCGGCAATGGCGCCAGAAATGCTTGTTGACTTTTGCTAAGCCATACTAATAAATCATCACCCGCAAGGTGCCATAAAGGCTTCATTAATATGTCCTAGAGCCAATTAGGTAAAATCCGCAAGCGCACGGAAAATACCGTTGTAGCATTTCACTCGGAAGTATTCAGGGTATCGTATTTGTTTATCCCAAAGGAAGGTAATGAATAAGAAGGCTTACTTATGCACATATTTACATTGCGAATTGGTAAGGATCATCAAACCAATGCAGGCAAGTAATGGATAATGATGAGGTAGTGTGACACACAGAAGATTCTATCTCAAATATAAATAAATAAATAAAGCCAAATGGAGAAAGAACTAAGCTGAGCTACTCCTACAGTACTTTCATATATAGTTGTATAGCTTAAGTTCTATACACATACACACTTATACTCAGGTTCAATAATTTTTAACATAACACTTCAGGCACGGACCTACCCCTGCATCCATAGGTGACTTCCTCCAAGAGCCTACACAATAGCCTAGCGTGGAGGAGTTCAAAGGACGGACAGGGCTGTCACCACCTGCCGCCTACCTCAGCTAACCGGTAGACTAACGAATAATTGATGCAAATCAATTATCCAAGTACCATACTTGCATAATCAAAGAGCACTCTACTCATCCATGGTTATATTAACGAAGCAGAGCTATCATATAAATATGATCACCAAACCCATGTCATGTCATAACAATGAATCCTAAGCATAAAGACTATGTCATATAAATTAGACTATAGTGACGGTATATAAAAAACATGACAATAGTAGTATAATAAATATAAACGACTATCACACAAGTGGGCTATACTATCACATATATGGATCACAATATCAAACAAGAAACTCATGACCCAAACACAACTATATGAAAAGATGACATTAATTAAATAGAGCATAGTCTTACAAAAGGGAAATGATACAAGAGCCATACCAATTTCTCCAAGAGAAGACTTGAAGAACTAGAGAGCTCTAGACTCAGCCTAACTCCACTAAGACTTGAGAACAACTAAGTAGCAAGAGAAGGAATTCTTCTTGTGGTGTGTGTATGAGTGTAAAGCCACACCCTCCTATTTATAGCCTCTATAGGTCGGTAAAGGGGAGTAACCGCCAAGAATATCCCTGCCCACCGCCTTCAGGGATCAACCAGGAGCCTCCACGTGCAAGCCCAGGAGGAAAGGCCGCATGCCTGGGTCGGCCGACCTAGGGGGGTCGACCGACTAGTGGCTGGGCCCTCCTGGGTTGTGCTTGCTCAGGGTGGCTGCCAGGTGGGTCCTTATCCCAGATGTCGGGGTAGTTTTGTGTGTTTCTTCGGTGTGGTACTGAAAATGGGCCCTTCAATCCATGGGATGTCCAGTTGGCGCTCTCTCATTGGTCGAAAGTGTGTTTCTTTGCCTTTTGGGTGTGTTTCCTTCATATTTCCTCCTGCATGCAAATAATTCCCAAGTACAAGTGGAACTACATTATTATAAATAAATATGAGTGTATGAAATGCCATGTTCTCCTTTATTTGAGCACAGTTGACGGATGAAAATGGTACTTAATAGCCGTCAACAACAAGGTTTTGTCAACAGACCCCATGACATACCCGCGCTCGAGCAAGAAGCTCTTAAGCCTAGCATACCATGCCCTAGGTGCTTGCTTTAGCCCGTACAAAGCCTTCTGAAGCTTGTACACATGGTTTGGGTATTTGTGGTGCTCAAAGCCACATGGTTGTTTCACATAAACCTCTTCCTCTATGAAACCATTTAGGAATGCACTCTTGACATCCATTTGGTAGAGTCTAATGCCCTTAGAGGCAGCAAATACAAGCAAGATCCTAATGACTTCAATGCGTGCAATAGGAGCAAAGGTTTCACCATAGTCTAAGCCCTCAACTTGGCTAAAACCCTGAGCAACAAGCCTAGCCATGTTTCTCACAACCTCACCATCTTCCCCATGTTTGTTTTTGAACACCCACTTGGTTCCTATGACATTGACACCAACAGGAGGCTCTACTAGGGTCCACACTTTGTTTCTCTCAAAGTTTTCCAACTCTTCGTGCATGGCATTAACCCAATGTTCATCAGATAGTGTATGTCCAACATCCCGAGGTTCAAAGGTGGCAATGTTGACGGCTGTTAAGTACCATTTTCAACCGTCAACTATACTCAAATAAAGGAGAATTTGGCATTTCATACACGCATGCTTTATCACAATAATATAGTTCCACTTGTACTTGGAGAACTTTGTGCATGCAGGAGGAAATGTGAAGGAAACACCTCAAAAGGCAAGAAAACACACTTTCGACCAATCAGAGAGCGCCACATGGACGTCACACGGATTGAAGGGCCCATTTACAGCACTTAACCGACGTAACTCCCTGTAATACCGCGGGAACCGACCTCAGGACCCACCTGCCAGCCTCCCCAAGAAAGCACAGGCCAGGAGGGGCCACCCCCAGGTCGGCCGACCTGGTCAGGTCGGCCGACCCAGCCGGGCGCCCTCTCCGCCTGGGCTTCCACGTGTTGGCTCCTCCGTGACTCCTGATGACGGTTTGAGATGCCTTCCGTGGCGGTTACGCTCCCTTGCCGACCTATTGAGGCTATAAATAGGAGGGTGTGCCTTCACATTCAACACACACCACAAGAAGCATTTCTCTCTTGCTAGTAGTAGTTCTTGGAGTTTTAGTGGAGTTAGGCTGAGTCTAGAGCTCTCTAGTCCCAAGTCTTCACTTGGAATTGGTATGGCTCTTGTATCTTTTCCCTTTTGTAAGACTTTGCTCTTATCAATATATATATCTTTTCTATATAGTTGTGCTTGGGTCATGAGTTTCTTGTTTGATTTTGTGATCCATATATGTGATAGTATAGTCTACTTGTGTGGTAGTAGTTTATATTTATTATACTACTATTGTCATGCTAGTTATATACCGTCACTATAGTCTAGTTTATATGTTATAGTCTCTATGCTTAGTTTTAGCTGATAAAGTATAGCATGGGTTTGGTGATCGTATTCGTACGGTAGCTCTGCCTCGTTAATAGTAATCGCGGAGGGGCAGAGTGCTCTTTGGTCATGCAAGTATGGTACTTGGGTGACTGATTTGTATCAATTATTCGTTAGTCTACTGGTTCGTTGAGGTAGGCGGCAGGTGGTGACAGCCCTGTCCGTCCTTTGAAATCCTCCCCGCTAGGCTAGTGCGTAGGCTCTTGGCGGAAGTCGCCTGTGGATGCAGGGGTAAGTCCGTGCCTGAAGTGCTATACTATTGACTACTAAACCTGAGTGTGGGTCTGTATGTATTCTACTTAGGCTATGCAACTGTATAGGAATGTATAGTAGGAGTAGCTTAGCCTAGTCTTTCCTCCACTAGACTTTATTTATTTAGTAGGAATCTTCTGTGTGTGTCACACTACCCGGTTATTATCATGTACCCGCCTGTCTTGGTTAAGATATCCTTGCTAATTGTTAACATGATCTTATATGTTAGTAACGCTTCTTGATCATAACCTTCCTTTGGGATAAACAAATACGATACCCTGAATACTTCCGGGTGAAATGCTACAGCGGTATTCTCCGTGCGCTTGCGGATTTTACCTACTTGACTCTAGGACATATTAGTGAACCGTTTCTGGCCCCGTGCCGGGAATGATTTATTAATATGGCTTAGCAAAAGTCAACAAGCATTTCTGGCGCCGTTGCCGGGGAAGGCGTATGATCAAGAAAAAATTACTAATGTATATAGTAGTGTTGCAATTATTAAGGCTATCTCCTAAGCAGGTTAACCTTGCTTTGTTTTCTGCATTTTGTATGAAAACAGGGTAGTGTATGACTGGTTTCGACTTGCCGACAAACTTCACTGAAGATCCTGAGTCACTCCTGAGAAGGACACGAGCTAGGCTCACCCCTCCTCGTAAGGAGACTCGGCCAATCGAACCTGTCATTCCCGCACCATCAAGCTCTGAGCAAATGGCCGACAAGACCCTCCGTGAGTTCTCCGCTCCCTCCGCTGCCAACATCCCTACGGGACCAGCTGGCAATGTGGGAGATGCGAACTTCGAGATCAAGACCGGTCTCATCACCATGGTGCAGGCTAGCCCATTCTGTGGGAAAGCCAATGAGGACGCTAGTGCTCATCTCCAGCAATTCCTGGAGATTTGCAACACGTTCAAAATGAAGGACGTCACCCCCGACGCTGTTCGCCTTCGACTGTTCCCGTTCTCTCTCCTTGGGAGAGCGAGACAGTGGTTCTACGCAAACCCTGAAGCTGTGAACACTTGGGAGAAGTGTTCAGCTGCGTTCCTTGCAAAGTTCTTCCCGCTGGGCAAGACCAATGCCCTCCGCGGAAGGATCTCAAGCTTTCAGCAGGAGTCGAAGGAGTCGATTCCTGAGGCATGGGAGAGGCTCCAGGAGTACATCCTGGCATGTCCCCACCACGGGATGGATGATTGGCTGATCATCCAGAACTTCTACAACGGGCTTACTCCGTCAGCCCGCGACCACCTCGACGCTGCTGCTGGTGGAGCCTTCTTCTCGCTCACTGTAAGCAAGGCAAAAGCTTTGATCGAGAAGATGGTGTCCAACCAAGGTTGGAATGAAGAACGCCTCCAACCTCGCCAGCGAGGCATGCACTCCGTCAAGGAGGTTGACATGCTCGCCGCCAAGATTGACCTTCTCATGAAGAAGATGGACGACCAAGCCAATGGAGAAGTGAAAGCCCTAGATGCTCGGATGACTTGCGAGGTCTGTGGCGACACGGGACACTCGGGCAATGACTGCCCTGAGACCCGTGAGGACGTAATGTTCATGGGCAACAACAACAACAACGGCTACCGTCCACAAGGAGGTCAAAGTTGGGGTCCACCACGTCCCAACTACCAAGGAGGTAACTCTGGCAACTTCTCTGGTTTTAATTCCGGTTATAATCAGCCCTCCTTGAAAGATCTTGTGCTTGGTCAAGCTAAGGTTTATGATAACATTAGTAAAAAGCTTGCCACCACTGATAGGACTCTTGAGAGCATCCACACTAAGATAGAGGGTGTTTCCTCTGCTCTCAAGAATCAGCTGAGCTTTAATAAAATGATAGAAACTCAATTAGCTCAGTTAGCCGCTGCTGTTCCTACTGCTGAGTCGGGGAAAATCCCGGGGCAACCCGAGACCCCCTTAGAAAATGTTAATGCGGTTACCACGAGAGGAGGTAAGTCCACTCGGGATCCGCCATATCCTAACCATGCAGGAAAGGACACATCAGCTGAGAAGCCGGCAGAAGAAGAAGAACTGCCGCCCAGGAAAACGGCCCCACATGAGTTCTATGACACAAACCTCATGCCGTTTCCCGAAAGAAGAAGGAAGCCCACCGTGGACGAGCAGTTCACACGCTTCGTTGAGGTAATCCAGAAGCTGCACATCAACGTGCCCTTGCTGGATGCGATACAAGTACCCACGTACGCTCGCTACCTCAAGGATCTTATCAGCAACAAGCGCCCACTACCGACCACAGAAATTGTCAAGCTGACGGAAGAGTGTAGCGCTGCTATACTCAACCGGCTTCCTGAGAAGAAGAAAGATCCAGGGTGTCCCACGATCACCTGCTCGATCGGGACACAGAACTTCGACCATGCCTTATGTGATCTTGGGGCAAGTGTGAGCGTCATGCCGAAGGATGTCTTCGGCAAGCTCAACTACACTACACTATCCCCCACGCCGATGCAGCTGCAGCTGGCCGATTCAACGGTCCGCTATCCGGCGGGGATCGCCGAAGATATTCCAGTGAAAATCCGGGATTGCTTCATCCCCGTCGACTTCGTAGTGCTTGATATGGACGTCGGGAAGAGCACACCGCTCATCCTAGGACGCCCATTTCTCAGCACTGCGGATGCTCGCATCGATGTAGGAGCCGGAGAAATCCGCTTCCACATCAATGGCAAGGAGGAGAAGTTTGACTTTCGGCCAAGGAAAGAACAGTGCAACATGATCCGTATCAAGTACGGGCCGAACCCAAGCAACATCAAGGAAGTGGAGGTCACTCCGCCAAAGAAGGACAGCCTCATCACATTCATGAAGAACTTCCTTGAGAAGGAAAATGTTGCACAGCAACAACTGATGAAGGCAAGGAGGAAAAGGTCACACATTAAGCAACAGCCTCCGAAGTCCACAAGGCAGCAACCTCCGAGGTCTGCAAAGAAACAGGCTGTGAAGCCTGCAAAACCGCAGCCTCCGAAGCCCGAGAAGCCACCGACCGCAACAAAGACCAAGAAGGTGTGGCGAACGAAACAAGAAGCATCATCCGTGTCTTCATCTCCGGGACCGGACAACGCTTCATCGAGCTGAACGCCGGAGAAAAGTCCCGCTCGTCGGACTTTAAAAGGTGAGTCCTCGCCGGGAGGTTAAACCGGTAGTTATCCATATTTGCTCTTTTAATTGCATATTTGCTTTCCACCACATTTTGATTTTTTCCGACCACTGCATTTCTGCATTTTTGAATTTTTCCAGCCACCTTGGAATTTTTCAAAACTCATTTGCATTTTTTTGAAAAATTTAGAAAATAGGTTTTTGGGCTTTCCATTTTGAAAAGATTTTTTGTCGAGCTTTTTGAGCAAAAAGGCAGCAGGGGACAAATCCCCTAGCCGTTGGGGAACACATAGGAAAAAGGGGGCTGCCAGGAGGCCCACCTGCCAGGTCGGCTGACCTGGTGAGGTCGGCCGACCCCCTGGCCCCACCTTTTCCTGTGCTCCTTTCTCCCAACGGCTATATGGCCGTTGTTCTGTCCCTTTCTAACGGCCATCTTGCTTCCTTGGCTATAGAAACCGCCCAGGAGGAGGAGTTTCACCATTCCAAGCTCATCTTTCACTCCCCTCCTTTGCTCACTTGTTGCTCTCCCAAAATTTCGTGTTCTTCAACTTTACTACAGCCCCAAAAACCCAAAAAAAAAAAAAATATTTCCCCTCTGTTTTAGTGCATTTGCAAGTTGTTGTGAGAAGAAAACCAATTTCGGAGAAGCTCGGGTTTGTCGTTTTCACTAACGCTCACCCGAACACTTGTTCGATCTTGTTTTTGTTCTTGTCTTGTGTTTGTTCTTGTGTGCAGCCATGTTCAAACGAATGAAGCAAGTCGCCGGAATCAAGCGAAAAAAAAAGCACTCGTGCAAGCACGAGTCAAGCATCCTCCGTCGAGCTCACACCAAGTCCGGGGCATGGTGACCCCGAAGCTGAAATTCCGGAGGAAAGGCCGGCCTTGCTCATCACCGAGGAGCATCTCGACATCAAGGACGACCGCGAGGGCCAAGCCATCGCGCTCATGAGAGAACGGCCATTCGCCCACACCCGACGCTTCGATCCGGACTTCCTCGAGAAAATAGGTATGAGAGAAGAATTTGCCTCTATTTTTCGCACTATGGGTTGGCTAAATTTCGTAGAAGTAGATGAGCCGGGTTCTCGTTTGCTTACTATGCAGTTTTTATGCACCCTTAGAAAGTATGATGAAGGCATTTCTTTTCGCTTGTTTGGGCAAGAGCGCTTGGTCACATGAGGTGATCTTCATGCTATGCTAGGTCTAAATCCTAAATGTAGGCTAGACTTAGATAAAGCACTAAAGGGGTTCCATAAAGAAAGTTTTTGGAAAAAGATTTCCGGAAACGAGTGGGGTCCCAAGCCTAGAACAAGTGCCATCCATAATCCTACACTTAGATTTATGCATGTGTGGTTGGCTATGACCTTGTTTCCTCGAGGTGACATTAGGGTTGTCCGGCAAGATGAATTGAAAATACTTTATGCCATGGTTAAGAAAATTAGGGTGTCACCCGCGAAATGCATGATTGATCAATGGTTAGACAATATAAAGTTGATAGGACCAATTGAGTGCACTTCTTTAGTTACTCGCATTGCGCAGAAGTGTGGTCTGCTTGAGAATGTTCATGTTGAATATTCGACGGTAGATAGAGAATTTCTAGGCGAGGACTATTTTGTGCAAGGACATACTTTGAAACATGGTCCAAATAATACCTTGATCTATCACTTTCCCGGGTATACAAATGAATTCCCGTTACCTAACCCGGGTCTTCGTTTGTATCACTGTCGGGCACTAACCCTCCCACTTGAGCCAGTGGGAGAAGTTCGCAGGCATAGTGTTTCAGGGCGACCGACACGTTCCCGTAGGCATATGGAGCCTACACCGGAGTTTCACACTCCGACCAGAGATCCGGTATGGGAGCAGCCCCCGCCACAGGACGAGGCGGGTGCATCAACATGGCAGGCCGGAGCATGGGAATCTCAGTACAATTACCCCATGCAGACGTCATCAAGTTCAAGCGGACCGCCATCCTTTGCCACTCGGTCATTCTCATCCCGTGGGTTCCGTGAACTCAACTATGGGATGTCCGAGTTGACAAGGAGGGTGGACGACATTGATTTGCGCACCGAGAGTATGCAACAAACTCTCACGCAACATGTCGCCGACACCCAGCAATGGCAGAATTTCAGCGACAACCAATTCCGCCAGCTGAACGCGATGATGGCTCAGAATCAGAACAATTGGGATGCCTTCTTCCGCTCCCAAGGCTACGACCCGAACCAGCAGATATGAGCAAGAACAAGCTTGGGGGAGGACCCCCCTTCTCACGGTAACTTGTATCTTTCCCCTTCCCTTTATTTCTTGCATTTGCTAAATCTAAAAATCCATAAAAATTTGCAAAACATAAAAAGAACAAAAATATTTCCCTTTTTCATGCGCGGTATGAATGTGTATAATTTTCCTATGTTGAGATGATGAATAGTTGCTCTGTCCTTTATTCCTCTCTAAAGCTAGTTTACAACTTAGTACTCTCTCAAGAGTTAGGTTTGTTGGTAAATCTTGCCTTGAACTTGAATCTTGTGGGTAGCATATGCATTCTCTAGTTCTAAGTTGTTGAGAGGTATGATATGATAGATAGGGCTGCTATGATCTTGCTCAACGTAAAGCTTGAATTCCGGAGTTTTATTTTTCAAAATGACAAATTAATAAGTTCCTCAATGATGAAATTCCCACCACAGCCATATGTAGTGTTTACATTTGAAAACCTTTACACATATGCTGCTTGTTTCACATTGAGCTTAGTCAAAATTGTTGTGACCCTAGTAGAACTCTTTTCATGCTTTCTTGATCAAGATCATATACACACATCCACCGCCATGAGCTATCCTTCTAAATCAAGAAGATAGCATCCACCATATCCACCATATCCACCGTGAGCTATTCTTCTACACCGGAAGAAAGCCACTATCCACCCATCCATCCAAAGAAACACTCCATATATCCATTGCAAAATTCCTCTCTCAAAGTATTCATTGCAAACTAGGACTATGGCTATGCAAAAAGAAAAGAAAAAAAAAAAGAAAAAAAAATGCTCAAAAAAGAGAGCAAGCAAAAGATAGCCATAGCCTAGAAACTCCAAAAGAGAGAAGGAAAATTCAAAAAGGAGTTATTTCTTCCCATCCACCATTCCTCCGTTCTCCCACACACTTGCACATCTTGATCAAGATTGTTTGAATTGATGTTTTTCTTGGATCCGGTCTTTTGACATAGCAATATTATGTGAACATGAGTGCTTCATATATCCCTACCTTGAGCTCCACATAAAGCCTTATTTAGAAGTAGGTGATTATAGGCAACACTTTGCCTTGGTGAGGAATCATACACATATTGAGTGATCCGAGAGAATCATTTGAGGAACTTGGTTTTTATTTTCAAAATCTTTTGAAAACCTCCGGAACAACATAGCGGAATCTAGAGCAAGTGATTGGTGCCCTGCAATTGTTCTATCTCTCAACCGCCCAAGACAATGAGGTGTAAAAGCTCCATGGATCAAGGTAAATGGGTAAGTTATGCGCCAATATATTTAATTCTAGGAAGAGTACTTTGTTGTGCGCATAGTATTATTGAGGAGTAGAACATTGTAGCAACTCCTGATCAATAACTTAAGTTTATCTTTGCTTCGGGACGAGCAAAGGGTAAGCTTGGGGGAGTTTGTTGACGGCTGTTAAGTACCATTTTCAACCGTCAACTATACTCAAATAAAGGAGAATTTGGCATTTCATACACGCATGCTTTATCACAATAATATAGTTCCACTTGTACTTGGAGAACTTTGTGCATGCAGGAGGAAATGTGAAGGAAACACCTCAAAAGGCAAGAAAACACACTTTCGACCAATCAGAGAGCGCCACATGGACGTCACACGGATTGAAGGGCCCATTTACAGCACTTAACCGACGTAACTCCCTGTAATACCGCGGGAACCGACCTCAGGACCCACCTGCCAGCCTCCCCAAGAAAGCACAGGCCAGGAGGGGCCACCCCCAGGTCGGCCGACCTGGTCAGGTCGGCCGACCCAGCCGGGCGCCCTCTCCGCCTGGGCTTCCACGTGTTGGCTCCTCCGTGACTCCTGATGACGGTTTGAGATGCCTTCCGTGGCGGTTACGCTCCCTTGCCGACCTATTGAGGCTATAAATAGGAGGGTGTGCCTTCACATTCAACACACACCACAAGAAGCATTTCTCTCTTGCTAGTAGTAGTTCTTGGAGTTTTAGTGGAGTTAGGCTGAGTCTAGAGCTCTCTAGTCCCAAGTCTTCACTTGGAATTGGTATGGCTCTTGTATCTTTTCCCTTTTGTAAGACTTTGCTCTTATCAATATATATATCTTTTCTATATAGTTGTGCTTGGGTCATGAGTTTCTTGTTTGATTTTGTGATCCATATATGTGATAGTATAGTCTACTTGTGTGGTAGTAGTTTATATTTATTATACTACTATTGTCATGCTAGTTATATACCGTCACTATAGTCTAGTTTATATGTTATAGTCTCTATGCTTAGTTTTAGCTGATAAAGTATAGCATGGGTTTGGTGATCGTATTCGTACGGTAGCTCTGCCTCGTTAATAGTAATCGCGGAGGGGCAGAGTGCTCTTTGGTCATGCAAGTATGGTACTTGGGTGACTGATTTGTATCAATTATTCGTTAGTCTACTGGTTCGTTGAGGTAGGCGGCAGGTGGTGACAGCCCTGTCCGTCCTTTGAAATCCTCCCCGCTAGGCTAGTGCGTAGGCTCTTGGCGGAAGTCGCCTGTGGATGCAGGGGTAAGTCCGTGCCTGAAGTGCTATACTATTGACTACTAAACCTGAGTGTGGGTCTGTATGTATTCTACTTAGGCTATGCAACTGTATAGGAATGTATAGTAGGAGTAGCTTAGCCTAGTCTTTCCTCCACTAGACTTTATTTATTTAGTAGGAATCTTCTGTGTGTGTCACACTACCCGGTTATTATCATGTACCCGCCTGTCTTGGTTAAGATATCCTTGCTAATTGTTAACATGATCTTATATGTTAGTAACGCTTCTTGATCATAACCTTCCTTTGGGATAAACAAATACGATACCCTGAATACTTCCGGGTGAAATGCTACAGCGGTATTCTCCGTGCGCTTGCGGATTTTACCTACTTGACTCTAGGACATATTAGTGAACCGTTTCTGGCCCCGTGCCGGGAATGATTTATTAATATGGCTTAGCAAAAGTCAACAGGCAACAAAGAGAGAATTGGTAAAGCAGGCGAGATGTGCAGACCTTGACCTTGTTGTCCTCTCATAAAGATTACTGATCATCTATTGAGGAGGGTGTTGATGCTGAATATGGTGAGGAGCCTCTCTCTCAGAGCGCACCTCCCCCTCAACCATAGTTGGAGCTGGCTTGACAGCTGCTGAGGTCAATGTAGAAGCTTCTGCACCCTCTACTAGAGTGGTGGAAGTAGCAGGAACAAGCTCGGATGTGGGATGGAATGACTCACCATCATCATCATCCAAGCCCTGTAGGTTGTCTTCTACAAAGATACTCTCCTCGATCTCCCTGTTACATGCAATCTCAACCACATTGCTTGCATAAGAGTTTGATTCATCAAAGATTACATCGCAAGACTCTACGATGGTGTTAGTTTCCAAATTCAAAACTCTGTAGGAATGGCCATAAAGGGAGTAACCAAGAAAGATGCCATTGGAAGATCTCGACTCAAACTTTTCAAGATTATCACGCTTGAGAATAAAGCACCTGCAACCAAAGGCACGCAAATGAGAAACAGATGTCTTCCTCCCAAAGCGTAGCTCATAGGAAGTCACATTAAGAATCAAGCGCAAGAAAATTCGATTGGACACATAGCAAGCAGTACTGATGGCCTCGGCCTAGAACCGCCTCGAAGTCCTATGCTCATCGAGCATCGTCCAGGCCATTTCCACCAAGTTTCTGTTCTTTATTTCGACCACATCATTCTGCTGAGGGACACGAGATGCTAAAAACTGATGCTCAATACCATGCTCAAGGCAGAAAGCATCAAAGGAGGAGTTCTTGAACTCGGTGCCATTATCACTGTGAATTGCTCATAATGCACCAGGGAGTTCCTTGAAAAACCTCAAGGCTAAGCTCTGAAAGTGATGAAACACTTCATCCTTGCTCTCAAGAAAGTAAGCCCAAGAGTAGCGAGAGTAGTCGTCAACAATCACAAGAACATACCACTTCCCACCCGTCGAACGAACCCGAGAAGGACCAACAGTGTCCATATGAAGCAACTCTCCAGGGCGTTCAGTCATCACCAAATTAATTGGTGGATGAGAAGCGGCAATCATTTTCCCATGACGACAAGGAGCACAAACCAAATCCTTATCAAGTTTGAGCTTCGGCAATCCTCGGATCAACCCTAGGCCACTCAAGTGACAAAGCAAGTCAAAGCTCATGTGACCTAGTCTCCTATGCCATTTCCAGAGCTCAGAAGAAGTTTGAGCAAACAAGCACTTGTGAGAACCAGGAGAGACAACAAAATCAGCATGAAAAACTTTCCCAATGCTAGAAATCCCACAAACCAAAGAGCTATTCGAATCAAGAACACAAGAAGCATTTTTCTTAAAGCGCACTTCCAAACCAACATCAAGCAACTGAGAGACAAAGAGGAGATTGTACTTGAGATGATCAACCAATCCAACATCCTTGAGAGTGACTTTATCATTTACCTTTACCCCGGCTCTTACCTTCACTCTCCCTCTCTTGTCATCTCTAAAGGTCACATACTCCCTACGCTTCAAGGGAGTGAGGCTGGAGAACCACTTTGCATCTCCGGTCATGTTGCGCGAACTCCCGGGGTCCATCAACCATTTGTTCTCCAAGCCTCCACCTGCTGCCTACAAAGAACAAGAAAGGAAGATCGATGACTCAGTGCTCGGGTTAGAAAGAAAACTCTTGTGAAGCTAGCACTAAATCACACGACCTGTAGGGGTCATCACAGTTCTTTGCACATTACCACTCGAATGCATGGGACAAGGACCACGATGGGAAAAGCGTGGTCTGTCAAAGCATCTCGACTCAAAACTATCATTGTTAGGATAGAAATCATATGTGTGAAAGCCAATTCCACGCGAGCAACGCTCACCACGATGGGGAAAACGTGGGGCGCCAAAGCGCTGCTGCACAAAGCCTCTTTTTCGTGAATCAAAGCCATATGAGGAATGACCCTGTCCATGATAGGCACGAGAGAAAGAGTGAGGCTGAAAATCAATAAAATCATCATGATGCACATTCCTAGTTAACTCAGCTTGCATCCTCTCAATCCTCTTACACCTATAACAGTACTCATCCAAGTGTCCCTTGTGGCCACAGAACATGCAAATGTAGACACTCTCATGTTTAGGCTTAGCTTGCATCGTAGGTTTGGGTTTTGGCTTCTCAACTTGCTTTGGGTTGAAGGAAGGATTGGGGTTAGGTGGATAGTATGTGTCAGTGGGTTTGATGGATTGTTCCTCATCCTTGTAGCTAGAGCTAGGCACAAACTTACCCACATTCTCACTCTCCTTGTCACACCTCTGAAATCCCAGGCCCAAGTTGTAGGTTGACCTACTAGCACTTTCTTTGACTCTTTCCAAGTCACTCTCAATCTTCTCCTCACTCACTAGGGTTCTTTGGAGATGACAGATGAGATAGTCATTTTCTTGGGCTAGGTTTTTGTTTTCCTCTCTTGTGGTTGCAAGCTTATCCTTACGATAGCCACACACTACACAGGGTGGTAGAAGAACTTTTGAGCAAGTCTCGTCTAGTAGTTTGGACTTGAGCTCTTTGACTTTGAGGGTTTGAGCTTCCAACTCATTAGTGAGCTTGGGGCACTTTTGACATGCACCCAAAAGAGTTGGTCTAGCTTTAAATTAATCAAGCTCTTTAAGGGCACTCTCAAGCTGACTGGCAACTTGAACATGCACACTTTCCCTCTCACTGAGATCATTCATCATAACTTTATAAGACTCACACTCAACATCAGCATTTTTAGCAAACTTGGACCTAAGCGAAGTGATCTCATACTCAGCACTCTCCAACTTAGACTTAAACTCTCTATTCTCATGGACAGCGTTGTGAAGCTTGTCATCTTGCATGAGCAAAACATCACGCAAATGATCAAGTTCAGAAGAGAGCTCATAAAGAGTGGGAGGTGCCTCGCTTGTGTCGGAGTCGGAGCTAGAGTCGGTGTCGTGATCGTTCTTTGCCATGACGCAAAGCCCGGTGAAGTCGTCCTTCCTATTGACCCGTGGCTTCCCGACCTCCTCCTCCGAGCTTGTAAGTCCATCGCTTGATGTGTGGTCGACATCGCTTAGAGCGGCAACGCAGGCGCGTGCGTCCGCCTTCATGAACTTCTTGGAGTTCTTGCTTCGCTTGAAGAAGTGGTTCTTCTTCTTCTTGAAGTCTTCGGTGTTGTTGTCGTGGTACCCGGCCTTCTTCTTCTTCTTGGGGCAGTCAGCGATGAAGTGTCCAGGACCACCACACTCGAAGCAGGTTCTTGAACCACCTCCTCTTCTTTCCTTCCGGTTGTTGTAGAACTTTCTGAACTTCTTTGTGAGCAAGGATAGCTCCTCGTCTGAAATGCACTCCATCTGTTCATCGGAAGCTGCAACAAGAGAAAACAGAGCAAACTCCAAAGAAGACTTGTCAAGTGAGGGGTTAGTTCCATAAGAAGCACCATTGTGACTACCCTTTTGAGAGCTAGAAAGAAAAGCCATGCTAGAAGCAGGATTAGCAAGATTAGGATGAGACTTCCTAGACAGTTCATGAGATTTTAGCTTGCTATACAGCTGCTCATAGTTCAGGGTATTGAAATCAGCAGTTTCTTCTAGTGCAACAATCTTAACCCCCCAAGCATTTTCATCAAGAGAATATAGCAATTGCTTAGCTCTATCATTATCATTGTACACAAGGTTACCACAAGCCCGCAAGTTGCACACAATGGCCTCAAACCTACGAAAAGTGTCATCTAGTGACTCGCCAGGTTTTTGTGCAAAGGTTTGGTGCTGTCTATTATAAGAATCCTTACGCATAGACTTGACTTGATTGGTACCCTCACAGTACATGCAAAGCTTTGCCCAAATGACATGTGCAGTATCAAGCTGAGCAACACGGTCATATTCATTCCTACCTAGAGTAGAAAGCAGGATATTGACAACTTTGGAGTTGTTTTCATACTTGTTCAACTCACCTACTGGCGCGGTGTTGAGGTCGTCCTGTATGGCGTAGTCCTGCTCCACGATCTCCTAAATTGCACGTCCTTAGCTTAAGAGATAAGCCTTGGTCCGTGACTTCCGATAGGGAAAGTCCTCTCCATCGAACATCCAAAGCTTGACCACACGCTTCTTCATGTTGCCTTCGGATCACAAAGCCAGGGAAGGTCAACTAGTGATCAAACCGGCTCTAATACCAATTGAAGGACTGAGAAGGCGACCAGAGTGAGGCGGGGGTGGGGGGGGGGATGGGAGCCAATTAAAATTCTTCACAAGAACTTGGCCTATATCCTCATTACAGCCCAAGCCAACCTCTAAACCGATCACCAAGGCCACACACACCAACTTGTGATGTACCAACCCTAGGAGTGATCAACAACAGCAGTGGAACACAGCGAAAACAAAGAAGAACTGCTAAGACTCGTAATAGTCAACAAACACGCCCATGAAAGATCTCTCTCGACTACCATCGGCAGTGCCGGTTGGCACCATCGGCAGTGCCGTTCACTTCCATTGGTAGTGCCGGTGCAGGGTTCTCAAAACTCTGAAAAACTGCGATCGGAGCACATCGGAAGTGCCGGTAGCGTCTAACGGAAGTTCTAGTGCGGGGTTCAGGCTCAAGCCACCGGCAGTGCCGGTCGTGGCCTCGGCAGTGCCGTTCCAAACTCAGACCCACTGGCAGTGCCGGTCCTTATCATCGACAGTGCCGATCGACCCCCAACAGAACAGAAAACTATCACGAATTTCCTACAAATCTCTCCAAAACTCAACCAAATGATCTCCAAAACATGCGATTTTTGGATCAGGTAATCCTTAACACATCACGACCCTAATCCTAGAAGATCCACTCAATTGGCTCAAGGAATCATCATGAATTTCAGATCTTGTGTCAAGAACACCAAAAAGGGAAAACTTCAGAAATCCTTCAAATTGAATGTGCTAGAGCTCTTGATTCGGTCAAGGACCCATGAAGGATTGTTCTAGCTCATCATAGCACTAAGATCCCCAAGAAATCCGCCCCAAAAACTCACTCACAAATGAGATAGAAATTTCCCACAAAAATAGCTCCAAAAATAGAGAAAAAAAGAGAAATTCAGGATTTAGGGAGAGAGGAAGATCTTGAGCATGAAAATAACTTTCATATCATAGAAACATGCTTACAAGATCCATGGATACAAGGCTAGGAAGCCACCCTCTTCCTCCCACTATTTGGAAGAGAAAGAGATGTCTCTCACACACCCTCTCCTCAACACATTACATGAAGACCTCTCCTAGCACTTTCAATGAAGACCTAAGGCAAGGCTAAGAGAAAGAGAGGCACCTCTTCCACCACCCCTACCTCTCCTTATATAGGCCTAGGGTATAAGACAATTCTACCCTTGACCTATAACTCATTGCCACCTATCACTAGGGGCGTAACCATCCATCTTTTTTCTAGTCGCCCGAACGCCATCGAGCCCTTCACGACTTTGCTCCGCCTCGATGCAAGCTCCCCGATGGTGCCACATGCACCTCCAATTGCCACCATCGGTTTTGAGGCCCAAACTAGAAAACCGCTCTGCATGCTTCTCAAAGTGTGACTTCTTGATCTTGACGCGTGCCACCTCGTCCTGTGATCCTCCTCGTCGGCAAGTCTCTCCCGCCTCCGGTTCATTGGAAGCCTCTACTTGCATCGACACCCGATCACCTTTGACTTGGTCAACCCCACCGTCTTGATCACCACCCACGGTTTTGAGGCTCAAACGCGAAACCGTCCGTGCTTCTTGCCTCTCCACACGTACGGTATGGATCACCCTTGACTTCAGCGGGCCTCTCGATCGTCTGGCCCCAAGTCTCCTACTTGTGCCCAATCCTCTCGCCGTTGACCGCCAAGTTGACTCCAGTGACCTACACATCATGAGGCAAGCAAACACATTTCCCGTCTCCTGCAAACTCTCCAACTCCATTACCAACTCTGGTTAGTCAAAACCATGACATGCACAAACCCATGCAATCCCCAGATTCCCGCATTTCAACTCAAACACCAAACTCAACCAATGTCAATTACTCATAACATATTGCAAACCATGTCACATATCCACATGGTTTCTCATTTACCTTCATAAGGCTAGACTAGAAGTGAGAATCATCAGGAACATGTTGAACCTGTGTAATTGTTTTGTTTCTCAAATATTTGTTTCTGAGAATTTGTTGCCAAATCCCATCATTATTAATTAACTTAAAAAGCCATTGTTTTGCAAATCAAGGTCCAGGATACCTAGCCCTCCTTGGTCTTTTGGTGTACATAAGATTCCCTATTTTGTCAACCTATACTTCTTTTTATGCCCCTCCCCTTGCCAAAAGAACCTGGATCTATAATAGTCTAGTCTTTTCAAGACTTCTCTAGGAATCTCAAAGAAAGACAACATAAACATAGGAAGACTACTTAATATAGAATTTATTAGTACCAAACGCCCACCAACTGAAAGCATTTTTCCTTTCCACCCAAATGCTCTGCAACTTCCTTCCAATCACTATTACGGAGTTTTATATGATGCATCGGGATCCCAAGGTATCTAAAAGGAAAGGAACCTAAATCACTACCAAAAATTTATGAGTATTCCGTTTATAAATCCTTGGCTACACCATAACAGAAAAATTCACTCTTATGGAAGTTAATTTTGAGACCTAAAAGTTGTTCAAAGGCACATAACAATAACTTCATATTTTTGGCCTCCTCTAAATCATTCTCCATAAGAATTATGGTGTCATCAGCATATTGTAAAATTGACAGACCATCATCAACTAAGTGTGGCACAACACCTCTGAATTGGCCATCTTCTTTAGCTCTCTTAATAAAGATCGCCAACATATCAACTACAATATTAAATAACACAGGTGACAATGGGTCTCCCTATCTAACCCCCTTTTTAGTTTGGAAAAAGTGACCTATTTCATCATTTACATTGACTCCTACGCTACCTCTAGTCATAACTTTGTTAATCCAGGAGCACCAAATCGGTGAAAAGCCCTTTATTCTCAACACTTGTTGGAGAAACAGCCATTTTATCCTATCATAAGCCTTTTTGAAGTCTAACTTAAGGACTACTCCACTTTTCTTTTTCCTCATGCATAGACAACAAAGTAACCTCCGCCTTCCTATCTAAAACATCTAACTGGTTAAGCAATAAAGATTTTCTAACTCTATTAACTCCTATTAAATTTTTAGCCCAACCTCTAAGATAGCATCTAAGTGACCTAATTTTATTTTGCCATCTCTGCATTGGTGAAGTACCTCAGGTTTCTTTCTGCCAATTCTTTGTTACTAGATCATAAAAGTCATCTCTAGTGAGCCATCCTAGTTCGGATATGAACAAAGGACTGTTTCCTCTATGAGAAGCCTCCCCTGTATCAAGTAATAAAGGTGTATGGTCTGAATTTTCCCGCGTGAGGGCTGTGACACAAGAGAGTGGAAATTTTTGCTCCCAATCTATGCTAATCAAGATTCTGTCGTGGAAATTTTTGCTCCCAATCTATGCTAATCAAGATTCTGTCTAATTTCTCATATGTGGGAACTTGCGGCCAGTTAACTCCAATTCTCTGAGATTAAGACTCTCAATACAAGCATTGAAAAGCAAAGACCATCTTCTATCAAATCTATCATTACTTTTTTTTGTTGGGTTTCTAATAATGTTAAAATCGCCACCTACCATCAATGGGAGAGTTTTAGAACTACACGCATTAACAAACTCATCAAGAAAGCGATATTTATGTTCTGGTTCAGCTGCCCCATAGACAGCCATTAACATCCAACAAAAATTATCGCACTTGTTTTTCAGATGAATCTTGATATGAAATTCCCCCACTAAGAACTTAGTAACCTCAAAAGAATCAGTATTTACCCCTAAAAGAATACCACCCGATCTCCCATTTGGAGGAATCCAATGCCAACTAAACTCTCGACCACCACAAAAGATATTTAGACATTCATCTGTAAAATGCCTTTTGTGTATCTCAAGTATAGCAATAAAATCTAGAGTCTTGTCTATAGATAGATCATGTAAGAAGTTATGTTTTGCCAAGTCTCTAAGACCTCTGCTATTCTAGAAAACTCCCTTCATTTAGAAGATGATTTGTTTTTTGGTCGTGGTGCCTTTACGAGACGACTTACTCTTCCTACCCTTCTTATTTTTATGGGTCTGAAACTGAGACAAAAGAGCTAGATCCAAACCACCATCATCCATCAATTCCTCTATTTGGTCACCATACAAATGACCAAGAGCTATGTGAGGGATATCGTGATCCGAATCATCTTAGTCTAAATCAATGTGGCTATCCTCACTGGTTATAGAGCTAACTACAACAGTTCTACCTTTTTCTACTTTCTTAATAAGCGTGACCAAAGACTAAACAACATTTGACTCTTTTCCCAAAGAGATGCCAAAGTTCTTAATGTTATCTAAAACACGCTTATCAAAGAAGGAAAGGAAAGAACTGTTAGATTCATTACCTCCGTGAAGTATCAAATTTTTCTTAGCCACCAAACGTGCTGCCCTCTCTGTTGAATCCTCGTCAACAAAGTCTCTTCTCCTCTCACTTCTTCTCAACGGGGTACTGGAGACAGCAGCATGCAAAGCAGGAGAAGGTGGAGTCACCCCTGCACCAGATGCTTTTGGCATGCGCCCAACAATCCCACCATCGTTGTAAAGCTTCTTGTCCTGTAGATCCTCCAAAGCCTTTTGAAGGAAAGGTCCTACTTTGATGGTTGAGGAAACATCAGGTGTCGGCCCCAGGTTTGGTGTCACCGGTGAAGTAGAAATCACTTCCTCATCAATCTCCAAAGGGCCAACAACACCCAATGTCTGTAGCAAAACCATCGGCGCTTCAAACTTGGCTCCTAAGCCATCGGTAGCTATAGGGCTCAGGACGTGCCCATACTTGATCGGTTCCTCACCAAGTCGCGACTTGGTTTCACCAGGCCCAGTGGTCCGTAGTGGCAGCAGAGAGCCAGGCATTGCCATCCCGTCCGTTTCCTTCTCATCGACAGCAATTGCTCTTCTAGCCCAGCCATCCCTGGTGAAGCCAAGGAGCAGGCCAGTGTCACATCAACTGTTGTCAAATGGTCCTCTACCCTCACCAAAATAGAGGAGCAGGCCTATAGATTTTTAGTGAGGGGACTGGAGACCTCGCCCACAACAACCATAGCACCGGCTCCCGCCGTGTTCTCTTGCATTGGGAATAGCGCTGGAGCACATGGCGATGCCAACACCATGTCAGTTGAAGGTCCTACCTGCACAACCTGCACCGAAACCATACCATTCTTGTTCTCATGCACCTCCCATTCTTCATTGAGCAAATCATCATTCTCAGGATCAAACTTTTCTTCCATCATGCGATTGTTGGCACTTTTGGAAGCAGTTTTTGTTGCAAGCGACGTCAAATTTGCTGCAATGTTGGCAATTGACAAATTGCCTTTTGATCCTTCTGTGTCTTCCTCCATATCATGATTGCCTTCATCATCTCCATCCCCATTACGAACAAAATGAGGGGCCCCTGATGTGGGCTCAAATGGTTCAATTTCAAACTGTAGCTCAAAAAATCTAGTGCCGATCACCACATCCAACTTTGTTGGAATAAGATTTGGGTTAAGAACTGCCACCTTGAACCTGCCAAAGCTATTCTTCCTGATTATGATCATATCTACATGTTGTGCTGCACCAAACAGGGTCCCAATGGCCCATAACACCTCATAAGATCGAAGAATCTTTGGTAACTTAAGCACTTTCATCCAAATAAAAGATAGTTCATGACCAAAGTATTCCTCTTCTGCAAACTCCTCAAATTTGAGAACCATGACATTCTTGAGATCTGCTGAGCCAAAATTGATGGTACGCCTTAGTTCGGATTTAAAAGGAAAAGGTACCAGCCATTTGTTTGGGGCATGCAACTGCAAGTCCCATTCAAAATTTCCCCTAACCAGCCCTTTCAGATGTCCAACAATCTCTTCCTTGGTGAGAGACCCACCCTGGACTGACATAAGAGCTGTGATGCCATCCTTCTTTGCAGTAGAGTACGGTGCATGAGGAATGTGATAAAAACCCAAATTATCAAGAGCATAACCAACTGTATTAGCAACCAGCTTTGGCTTCTTTTTTATTTGACAAGATGCTGCAACATGTCCCACGATTTCACATACATTGCAAAACAGCTCAGTAGTGCAGTCAGCAGACACATGACCTCTAGTGCGGCATCTGAAACACCAATCCTTCTTCTTAGCCTTCTTAGTCCCCCCAACATCATGAGTCTCAGCCAAAGGTTGGGCAGCGAGAGTAGCACCCATAGAGCTTTCACCAATTTTCCGCTTGCTCGTGACCTTGGCCGCAGCTGCACTTTTAGCGTTAGGCACAAGTGGTACAACATTGGATTTGTCTTGAGCCATCATTGCCCCAGATGTAGCCCCCTCACCATCAGGAAGACCAGATGTAGCAGGAGTGAGTCTCAGATTCTGATTTCATGACTGCGAAAGCTGAGCAGAGCCAGCGGGTCGACCATCGCGACCGCCAAAGTCCCTTCCCCGGCCGCAATAGGAACCACGACCACGATCGGAGCCACGATCACATTGACGCTACCATCCTCTTCCACCTGCCAGACCTCCTGCCGAGTTGATGAAACTAGTAGAGCCTCGACCGTGAAATTGTTTAGTTCCCAAGCCATGACCACCTCCTCCATACTGTTGCTCCTGAAAGCCACCAGAACCCTAAACATTTGGCTGAATGAATCTAATGTAACCAGGTTGTTGTGGCATAAAATTCGCATGAATTTGATACCTTGTCGAAAGGCTGCACCTTGGCCTTGCCCAAAACCTCCTTGCCATTGCGACTACACCAGTCCTGGGCCTGTCATTCCAGGGCCACCTCCCCAGTTTCCTCCACCTTGGTTGAAATTCCCATGGAATGGGCCACCGTTCCCCCCGCCTCCAATAAGAGCACCACCGGAGCCCATGGGAAACTGACCCTGATTTTGCCAGCACCAAGACGTCCGCCACCATCCAGGATCGAGCCTCTGATCACCACCGTAGCGTAGGTTTCCCCACTGCCGCTAGAAGATTTCACCTGATCTCTACCACGAAACTCAAAAGGAAAAGTACCCTTACGAGACAGGAAATGTCCAACTCCTGACCTTAGCCTGAAACGCCTCCATGTTGGGGCCTTTTTTTATCTAGAAAGCCGGATTTGGCCCACTTACATGATGATCTAGCGCACTGGTCGGATTAGAATTTGAATTTTGAGTTCCATCACCTTCCTCCGGACTTCGGTGAGCTTCACCTGAGATGACATTTCGCCTATCCGAAACAAAGCAGTCTCCCAGAGTGATGGGCGATGAAATCCGACACGGAGGAAGAGGGCCCTTCCAAGCCCCACCGCTGTTCATCTTAGCAGCAAAAATAGAAGAAACAATCTTACGTGCCAAAGTGGTCGACCGAACCAAAGAGGTTGGAGTCTGAACAGCGACCACCTTCGGACCTTTAACCGGATCCCATAACGTTGTCGCTGCATGATCCAAGTCCACGTCAGAGAATCCCGCCTCTCTCGCATGTTTCAGCAAAGAGGCCGTAGATGGTGACTTCGCCGGCGACGATGGCGTCAGTGGGAATTCAACAGCGTCATCCCAGAACATGGATGTAGATCCTGGTGGCCAGAGTCCCACCACTGGATCGACAACGCATTGCCTGGACACATCTTCTGTCGCCCACACCACTGCTGCATCCACCTCGCTGTCCGCTTCCGGCAACCGATCCACATCCTCACCTAAGCTCAGCAGCTTTTCCCCTTCCAGCACTTCCAACGATGCCGCCGACCGTCGGTGGATCTCATCCACTGGGGCGATCCGCAGGCGATGTCGCCCTCTCATCTCGTCTCGAGGTTGGCCCATGCATGTTCTGGCAATGTTTCGAGCAGTTTGGCAATGGGACCAGAAAGCACAGATCCAAATAATCTCAACCATGTGGGATCTATGGACAGTGCGTAATGACACAAATACGGGCGAGGCAAAGAAATCTCCAAGCCAGACTGTGGGGCAGATTCAAAGGCATCTCATGGATTTCATACACCTCACTTCACCACCTGGAATAACCTCATCAGTGGTAAGGAAAACATGAAGGAAGCCAACTGAAGGATGGATTAAAATTAATTCAGATGGAGCTTTCAATCAAACTTCAGCAACAGTCAGTTGGGTTCTTGTGATGAGGGATCACACCAAATAGATCCAATCAATCAAGCAAATCCGTTTTTAACAAATAAAAAAAAAGGTAGTAACAAGATAGGAAATACGTACCTAGATGTGCAGTGAAGAAACTAGGGTGTGATTCACCTTCGTGGCCTGCTTAGGATGAGTTGGGTGAGGCTCCAATTCATTCTTGACATAGGTTAGTGTAGGGAGGGATGTGGTATCCCGCTGGATCTGTGCCGCTGTGCGTGAATGGTGCAGTGACAGCTGCACGAGAGGAGGCATCTTAGGCGTGGAGGAGCAGTAGGGGGCGGCGATTCAGCTAGGGAGATGAGTGGATATGAGATTGAAAGCTAGAGAGGCGACATTTTAAGGGGATTCCATGAACTAGTGGTTCAGCTAGACATGAGGAGCGGTGGAGGCACAAGCTGGGTGGCTGCAGTAGAGATGAGAGGCAGTGGAGGCGATGTGGTGCTCCTGGTTGCTGGGGAGGCAATCCACAGAGACGACGGCGGCGGCTAGAGGAGCTGTGGTCCGAGGATGAAAAAAGGGTTTTGGAAAATATTTTGGTAAGCCACACAAGTTTCATGCCACCTTCACGCCCTACCAATGGCACAGTTTTGTTTGGGTCTGAATCATTTCCCGCGGCTACGCGCCTAACATTTCACTCAGAGCGCAAAATATTTTGGTAAGCCACACAAGTTTCATGCCACCTTCACGCCCAACCAATCCCAACGTATCCACTGTCACTTCTTGCAATTTCCTGACATATAAGCTATGGTTGAACCAACGCCGACACTTTATCTGTTGGATAGATCAATGCCGACAGTTTATATGTTGCATAATATAACACTTGTCGATAGCTTACATGAAGGTGAATCCTTTACACTTTCCCAATACTTAATTTGAGAAGAATAAACCACCTTTGCCCACACTTCATTGTGGGTAAAGGTGTGATATTGTGTAGTGAACAAAACAATCAACAAACAACATAAGTTATTAAAATGGATTAGTTGGTGTAGAACTAGTTCTGTTGCTTGCCTAACATATATGCTCTGTTATCAAATTTATAGATAATAAAACAATCAACTAACCATAGTTAAGCAACATTTTTTTTACAAACATGAACATTATTATGGATCTCCTTAACTTGGCGAGGAAGACGGTGGCGCCGGGCTTGGAGGTGGCAGCAACTAGGGTAGGGCATGCAGAGTGGCGAGAGAGAGAGAGAGAGAGAGAGTTAAACCCTTTACTTCTTTTTCTTGATTATATCTGATACACCCTCCCTATTTATATGGGTGGGATCACTTGTCCCCAACTCCAAATCCTAACTTAAGTGCTAAGTAATCCTGCAGATAGAAACTAATGAAACAATATTTTAACTTCCCTAACAAACTCTAGAACTAATATTTATTTGCTAAATATTCTCATAACAATCTTTAGCCACACTTCAAGATCTCGTCGGACCCCCCCCCCCCACCTCCCTACGGCCTCAGCTCCTGGCGGGGCACCTCGGCCAGTGCATAGGGTGTCCTCATATTGGGTACCACTCACCTTGGTTTGAAAATTGGAGTTTCTATCGGGGATGTAGTACGGCAATGACGATTGATAACAATGTTGTCAAGTACGATGTCGCGAAGCATGTTACACATTTGTGCGATCGAAGACCAACTAAAAAGAGTAGGTGAGGTCGCCCACAAATCTAGTTATGATGGAGCCTAAAGATACTAGAGCATTCCGTCCATGCACAACTGGAGTCCCTGGAGTGTTGATCAAGGGGCATGGCACTCTGAAACCCAGAGAGGATCTTGGTTGTTGAGGGAACTGTCAAATAGCGCACATGCACCAAGTCCTCCATGGGAAGGAGGAAATCATCCATAGAACGAGAAGTTTCATGGTATGTGGCCAAGTATGATACATGTCAGCGAGTTAAAGACGATCACTTGAAGATGGTAGGTTTATTTCATTCACTAAATATTCCATCATGAAAATGGGAAGACATATCTATGAATTTTGTTGTTGGTTTACCTCTCATGTTTTGAAAGTATGATTTTGTTTGGGTTATCTTTGATCGGTTAATCAAACCTACTCACTTCATTCCGATATGCACCAACTTATGACCTAAGAAATATGTTGAACTCTACATATCCCATGTTGTATGTTTGCATGGTATTACAAAGACCATCATTTTGGGATCTCGTTTTAGGGAACAATTAGACGCTTGTTTGGGCCCCATATTAATTTGAACCTCAGTGTGTCATCCTCAAACCAATGGCCCAATTGAATGTGTAAGTGAATTCTTGAAAGACATGTTGAGAGGATACGTGTTAACAAGTGGAAAGAACTGAAACGAACATATACCCTTTGCTGAATTTTCCACTACAATGTCACCATTTGAAGCTTTATATGGACATTCATGTCGTACACCTTTGTACTGGTCTGAATTAGGCAAGAGGATTTTTTTAAAAGCTTGATCTATGTTGGCACTTCCCAAGTGCCCCTTTTATATGTGAATATTACCCCAATTAAAGAATAATTGATACTAATTTAGGCCATTTACCTGTGATATTGTATATATATTTGTATATGCGTTGTTTTGGAGCTTTATTGCAGAAACAGGTAAAATTGGTGATTTAAGTGATGATGGAGAGTACAAGAGTCCAGAACCGACAAAAAGCACTAAAGAAGCCTAGTGCGCCGATCGGTGCAGTCCATGAGCCGATCGGTGCAAGGGTGTTTTAGCCCATAGAAGTGACTGAGGCTTATTCCACATGTTTATGGAAGTTTGTCTACGCAAGACACTTGAAGATATTTGTCTAGAAGATTTATGGAACTTCAAGAAGATTTATGGAACTTCAAGATCCCCACGTGCAGTACAAGACTTTATCTCGAAAGAAAAGGCCCACATGGCAGCTGTGAAAGACAGAGAAACCGACTTGGGGAAGAAACCAGAGAAGACACGGCTTGCGCCGATCGACGCAATCCTGCGCCGATCGGTGCAACTGCCTTATTTGCTAGAAACCGAGTCCTTTACGAGTAGAACCCCTATAAATACTTGTAAACCCTCGCCGCAGAGAGAGGAGGCGACAGAGGGACACCAGATCCATGAGTTAGAGCCACCGGGGCTTGCCCCGTTAGAATAGATCTCTAGTTGAGTTTCAAGAACCATTAGAGTTAAGAGTTGATCCGTCAAGGTAGGCCATCTTGACGGGGATGAATCTTACTCTATGTATCTCAAGGATGATTGAATATGTTGATGATGGTTTTGGTGACTTGTCTATCTTGATTCTGTAATCATGCATGTGCTTATTCTAGTTGGTTAGTTCTAGGCTAAGTAAGTAGATATTATCTTAATTGTGGTGATTAGGATAGTATTTGGATATTGTATTGATTATGGTTGCTTGATGATGCTAGTAGTGTGGTTTAGCGGTGACAGCACTAAGGCTGCGTAGCACTATTGGATAGTTGAGTAGGGTAACAAACTCGCGCGATTAAGGGTTTCCTCTCGGCAGCGATAAATCGGGAGCCGCTCGGAAAGCAGTGTGGTCTTGCTCATTATAGGTTTTCATTGATCTATGTAATTACCCATTATGATGCTATTCAATTAGACTTTCTGGTTACGATCTCATTAGTAGATATCTGGCTACTCACTTAACAGCATAGGTTTACAAGATCTGGCACACTTTGACTTAGTTTCACCGGTGTGCCGATCGGCTCAATTCCTATGCCGATCGGCGCAACCACAGATTTACTAGATCTTGCGCACTTTGGCTTAGTTTCACCAGTGTGTCGATCGGCTCATCTCCTACGCCAATCAGCGCAACGACAGATTTACTGTCTAGCGCACCTTTGCGCTGGTCAGTCTCCCCCTCATGCAACCTGACTTTGACAGTAGCCTTGACTAGATCTTTTACTGTTAACTATGTTTAATAAATCCCTAAGGTCCTAGTGGATTCGATAAACCTTGGAATACTCAATTCAAGGGAAAAAGTGCTACAATCATACACCGTCCTCTTGCGGTATATAAGTGGGTGCGTAGATACGACCAACAATCTAGTAGCACAAATGGAGGAGAAAGTGCGATTGAGAGGCTTTGAGAAACCATGTTGATATGTGCCATGGTTTGCAATATGTGATGAGTAATTGACATTGGCTGATTTGGTGTTTGAGTTGAAATGCGAGAATTTGGGGATTGCATGAGTGTGTGCATGGTTTTCGTTATGAATAAACGGAGTTGATGAGGATATTGGAGAGTTTGTAGGAGAAGGAAAATGTGTTTGCTTGTCTCATGATGTGTACGTCAATGGAGTCGACTTGGTAGTCAATGGCGAGAGGATCGGGCACAAATTGGGGACTTGGGGCCAGATGATCAGGAGGCCAGGTGAAGTCAAGGGTGATCCACACCATACACGTGGAGAGGCGAGAAGCACGAACGGTTTCACGGTTGAGCCTTAAAACCGTGGAGGTGATAAAGACGGCATGTTGACCAAGTCAAGGTGAACGGGATGCCGGTGCAAGTGACAAGGGGGTCCAATGGAGCGGGACTGGGAGAGACATGCCGGTGGTCAGGATCGCGGGACAAGATGACACGTGTCGACATCGAGAAGTCACGCTTTGAGAAGCGTGCAAGACGGTTTCCTAGTTTGGGCCTAAAAAATGGTGGTTGTGATTGGTGGTGCAGGTGGCACCATCGCGGAGCTTGCGTCGAGGCGAAGCAAAGACATGAAGGGCCCGAGGGTGTTCGGGCAATGAGAAAAGAGTTGGACAAGTTTGCCCTTGATGGTAGGTGGCTATGTATTATAGGTCAAGGGTAGAGTGGTTTTTAGGACAACCCTTATGCCTATATAAGGATAGGTAGGGCTGGTGGGAGAGGGTGTCTCTTCCCATTAGCCTTGTGTTAGGGTTTCATTCAAAGTGCTAGGAGAGGTCTTCATGTTTTAGTGGAGATGAAAGGGTGTGTGAGAGACAATCTTTTCTCTTCCAAATAGTGGGAGGAAGAGGATGGATTCCTAGCCATGTATCTATGAATCTTATATGCAAGAATCAATGATAGGAGATTCAATTTCATGCTCAAGATCTTCTCTTCTCCCTAAATCCCGAATTTCTCGTTTTTCCTATTTTTAGAGCTATTTTCATGGGGATTTTCAATCTTGATTTTGAGTGGGTTTTGGGTCGAATTTCTTGGGGAATCTTGGTGCTAGGATTTGCCTAAACATTCCTTGATGGATCCTTTATTGAATCCTAGGCAAGAGCACCTTTGATTTTATAGATTTCCTCAAGAACATTCAAATCCTATGCTTTATGATAAAAACCAAAATTCATAATGAATTCTTGAGATTTTTGTGTGATTTCACTTGGATAAGGAACGTCCTACCATGAGACATCTTCTGTCCAAGTTTCATGATTTTTGGAGTTCGTTTGATTAGGTTTTGCTAATTTCCTTGCCTAATCTCGAGTGTAGTTTCTGTTCTGTCAAGGGTCGATCGGCACAGCCGATCTTTATCTCGGCACTGCCGGTGCGCGAGGAAAAATCCTGATCGGCACTATCGATGTCTTGAATGAGAATTTTTTTCTCTTTTTGTTGTCAATCGACACTACCGACGATTCTATCAGCACTGCTAATGCTCTGTCTAAATTGCTGATCGGCACTACCAATTTCTTGATCGGCACTATCATTAGAACTACCTGTTTTGTGTGTTTCTCCCATAGCTTTGAGTATTGACTGTACTAGACCGGCACTACCGATGATCTGATCGGCACTGCTGATGCTCTGTCAAATTTGTCGATTGGCACTGTCGACGACATGACCGACATTGCAGATGCATGTTCAGAACAGTTCTGTTTTTCTTGTGTTTCTCCCATAGCTATGTATCTTGGCTGTTCTTCTTTGCTTCCATTCTACTCTTCCACTAGTGTAGGTCATTCCTAGGGTTAGCACCTCACGAGTTGGTGTGTGTGACCTTGGTGACTTGTTTTGAGGTTGACTTGGGTTGAAATTGGGACATAGGCCAAGTTCTTGAGAAGAATTTTATTTGGCTCCCATTCACCCCCCCCCCTTTGTGGTTGCCTTATCGGTCCTTCAATTGGTATTAGAGCCGGTTTGATCACTAGTTGACCTTAACCGGCTTTGTGATCTAGAGGCGACATAGAGAAGCGTGCGGTCAAGCTTTGGATGTTCGATGGAGAAGATTTTCCTTATTGGAAATCACCGACCAAGGCTTATCTCTTAAGCCAAGGATGTGCAATTTGGGAAATCGTTGAGCAGGACTACGCCATACCAAATAGCCTCAACTTTGCGGCAGTAGGTGAGTTAAACAAGTATGAAAACAACTCCAAAGCTATCAATATTCTGCTCTCTACTCTTGGTAGGAGTGAACATGATCGTGTTGTACATCTTGACACTGCTCATGCAATTTGGGAAAAGCTTTGCACGTACCATGAGGGTACCAACCAAGTCAAGTCTATGCGTAAGGAATCTTACAATAGATAGTACCAAACCTTTGCACAAAAACCTGGCGAGTTACTAGATGAAACCTTTCATAGGTTTGAGACCATTGTTTGTAACTTGAGGGCTTGTGGTAATCTTGTCTATGATGATAATGATAGAGCCAAACAATTGCTTTACTCTCTTGATGAAAATGTGTGGGGTGTCAAGATTGCTGCTCTAGAGGAAACTGTTGATTTCAATACCCTTAATTGTGAGCAACTGTACTAGCTGGTGCAGGCGGCCGGAAAGATGGCTTGGGCAGCCCCAAAGTCCCCGTCGGCCGTGGTGGGTAGAAATTCTTGGACTTGCTGTACTCCTCAAAAGCCTGGAAAAGTCCCTGTGATTCTTTCTCTGCAAGCATAGCATACTAGAAACACTGGTTGAGGGTATAAAATTCTTTATAATCAAGGATGTCCTGAATTTCTTTTCTCAAACCAGAATAAAAGCGGCAAATCTGATCCTCTACTTTTTCAACCACAGCACAACGAATCAAACCCTTCTGAAGCTCACTAAAATACTCCTGAACAGTTTTATCTCTTTAATCTAAACGCTGTAGTTTATTACGAATTTCTCTATAAAAAGAAGGAGGAACAAAACGATCACGCATTTCTACCTTAAGTTCTTCCCAAGTAGTAGGCAAATCGGTTTCAGCAGCTAGACCACTCCACCAAACAATAGCAAAGTCCTTAAACTCACTAGTGGCTTGTCTAACTCTATGTTGTTCAGGAACAAGGTGGGCATTAAATTTTTGTTCTACCGTCATTTCCCAATCAAGGTAAGCATCACCATCGTACTGACCCGAAAATGAAAGAATTGAAAACCACCCATACCTTGAGGGTTACATTGCAAACGATGTCATAACCTTGCGGTCCTTGTAGCTGACCTATCGACAGTGCCATCAGCTTTATACACCGTTGCTTCATCATGATCGTCTTCAACGTCATTGTTGATGTTGGTGTTGGTGTTGGTGTTATTGGTCTTGTGAGCGGTCTCCAATTCGACAACCTGATTGGTTAGCTTAGAGACTCTCTTATCCAACCGCTCAATGCTTTCTCCCAGGTGAAGCTTGGTGACGGCGTCTGTGACGACCCTGATGATCGTCTCTACCAAATCACTCTGAACCGCCTGCAAAGCCTTCTGTAGCTGACTTTGGCTCACGCACTCATCAAATTTTGAGGGTGAAGCACCCTCTCCATCGCTTCCTGACATTAGAAACACCAAAACAGGAAACAAAAAGTGAAGGTTATCCCTACAAAAGTACTAACCAGTGGTGCCTCTCAACACAGCAAAAGGAAGCTTCTTGCAAAGCTCTTACAAAGTTCTGAAAACAACAAAGCGAAGGATACCAGGGAGCTGTGTTCCACGATTGCAAGGGTTACAAAATAACCTATGTGCTGTCCAGAAGAAGTATGTAGAGCTAGGAAGGCCAAATATATATATATGTGAGTGGCACACAAATCAAAAACAGATAGTAAAGCTGAATAAGTGCCCAAGTAACTTGTCCCTAGTTGCTGGTCTAACTATGTCCGAGAACAGTAGTGATAGGAAAGAAGAAACAAGAAGACAAAGAGACACAGTCGATAATAGGGGGCTTACTGTAAAACAGCCAAACTCAGAAATTCCAGAGGGCTAGATGGAGCACTAGTAGGAATCCCAAATTTTTTTTTTTATTTTATTTTTTTGATATTTTTTTCCAACTCACTAGCAAACGGGAAGAAACCACAAAACATTTCAGCTCAAACCAAGCTAGGACGTGGCCTACCAAAAATCTTGAAGTTTCAGAAAACGTCGGGTTTCAACTTGAATGAATTTTTTCTTTATCTTCCTGATTTTTTTTGAATTTTTTGACGAGGGTACACAGGGCGTAGCTGAGTGTTGGTATGCTCAACTTTTTGTCAAGAATCTCCTGTAAAAATTTCAGCCAAAACGGACAACCGAGCAAAAAGTTATGTCCGTTTTACCGAAGAGGTGTTGGAATCGGTTATGAAGAACCCGGGGGTTTGAGTGAAACCCGAGTCGGCTTGGGGTCGGGTAGGGATTTTTTTTTGGCAAGGTGGATGCAGCGGAAAGTGGAATATGTGAAAATTGGTCCGAGGTGGTGAGGGTAGGTTTAGGGTGGGATTAGGGTGGGCGTGTTGATCAATCAACCCTAGCACATAAAGCCGACAAAACCGAGGATGGTGAAGGGGATGGCGGCTAGGGTTGTAAGGAAAACACTAGTGACGACAAAAACACAAACTAAACCAGCGACTAAACAAGAACTAGGGCACAAACTCAACACTACGGACTCTGAAATTGAAATATGCAAAGGCTAAACACGTGGTTATGGGCGGGGGAAATTTTTTTTGATATTTTCTGTGGACGATAGGAAGAACACGAAAACAAAACTAAAGGGTAGTGCGAACCGGACGGTGCACCTGAAGCTCTGATTACCACTTGATGTGAACAAGGGTTCCCGATCTTCCGAAAGGTTCTTGGTAATTTGATTTGGTCGGAGGTGACACACAAATCGATCCGGCTTCAGAACAGCACAATCTACACCCCGCAATCGCAGCACGACGTCTCCTCTGGTTATCAACCATCCAAAGACGATTGACCTCGCCGAGAAGGCTAATCCCTGCCTGCGAATCAAGAACACAAGCAAGAACAACGAAGAATGCAACACAATTGCAGATGTATGATTAAACTCTCGATGTTGGGGTCTCACAAACCGATTAACGACGACACTGTTTATGAACAGAATTGAT
Source organism: Eleusine indica (assembly GCA_030378355.1). Classification (NCBI taxonomy): domain Eukaryota; kingdom Viridiplantae; phylum Streptophyta; class Magnoliopsida; order Poales; family Poaceae; genus Eleusine; species Eleusine indica. Next base: position 38,906,338 of record CM059500.1, read on the forward strand.
CTAAGCAAGACTCAAACCCTAATGGTGCGGCGGCGGCTGTATATAAAGACCCTAGGGTCGTGCAAGACCCTCTGGACGCGTACCTAATTGGGCTCAACTAGATACAAAGCACAAAGGCCACAAATAGGCGACGCAGCACCGACACAGATTCTGGACTCTCTCTTGTTTCAATGATTCCCGATGACTCCAGACGAATTTTGACATGAGGCCGGCGGCATTGGAAAGGTCTTCTCCTTATCTTTCCGTGCATTTGTAGAACGTCCAAATCCGAGTCCGTATGTGTCCTGGGTGACTATTTTAGTGCAGACTGGTCTTGGGCCCCGAAAGAGACTCGAAGTCTGTTTTGATTGGGCCTCCACTTTGGCTTCCAAGCCCTTGCTGGTCCTCCACGTTCCCAACTCCTTCTCCCATCATCTTCTGGTCCTCTTCATGGTTTATAATCATAAAATAATCATTAGGTAGCAAACCATTCTCAAAAGTAACATATAGCGAAGAACGTAGGAACGAGCTCACCTCTAAATTTAGTCGTCGTGCACGAGCTCTAGTCATTGGACCTTGCAAGTCTAGAATTGGAGGAGTGTTGTGTGTATCCATAGGAGTGATATCCTCATCAGAGAGCATCGTTGTAGAAGAGGACCTACAGGGCTCGGATGATGATCATGTTGAGTCTTCACATCTGACATCCGAGCTTGTTCCTGCTGCTTCCACCACTCCAGCAGAGGATCCAGAAGCTTCTACATCGACTTTAGTCGTTGTTGAGCCAGCTCGAACTGTGGTTGAGGGGGAGGTACACTTTGACATAGAGGCCCCTCTCCGCATTCAACGTCAGCATCCTCCTCAACATATGATAGGTGATCTTCATGAGAGGACAATAAGATCAAGGTCTACACATCTTGCCTGCTTTACCAATTCTCTATTTGTTGCCACCTTTGAGTCTCGAGATGTTGGACACGCATTCTCTGATGAACATTGGGTTAATGCCATGCATGATGAGTTAGAAAACTTTGAGAGAAACAGAGTGTGGACCCTAGTAGAGCCTCCTATTGATGTCAATGTCTTAGGAACCAAGTGGATGTTCAAAAACAAACATGTGGAAGATGGTGACGTTGTGAGAAACAAGGCTAGGCTTGTTGCTCAAGGTTTTAGCCAAGTTGAGGGCTTAGACTATGGTGAAAACTTTGCTCCTGTTGCACGCATTGAAGCCATTAGGATCTTGCTTGCATTTGCTGCCTCTAAGGGCATTAGACTCTACCAAATGGATGTGAAGAGTGCATTCCTAAATGGTTTCATAGAGAAGAGGTTTATGTGAAATAACTACCTGGATTTGAGCACCACAAATACCCAAACTGTGTGTACAAGCTTCAGAAGGCTTTGTACGGGCTAAAGCAAGCACCTAGGGCATGGTATGCTAGGCTTAACACCTTTTTGCTAGAGCACGGGTGATGTGAACAAGGGTTCCCGATCTTCTGAAAGGTTCTTGGTAAGTTGATTTGGTCGGAAGCGACACACAAATCGATCCAACTTCAGAACAGTACATTCTAAACCCCGCAATCACAGCACGACGTCTCCTCTAGTTATCAACCATCCAAGGACGAAGTTGGGGTCTCAAGAACACAAGCAAGAACAACGATGAATGCAATACAATTGCAGATGTATGATTAAACTCACGAAGTTGGGGTCTCACAAACCGATGAACGACGACATTGTTTATGAACAGAATTGATCTAAGCAAAACTCCAAACCCTAATGAAGAGGTGGCGGTTGTATATGAGGACCCTAGGGTCGTGCAAGACCCTCTGGACGCATCCCTAAGTGGGCTCAACTCCATACATGGCCCAAACACTGATTATGGTGCCGCAGCACCAAGACAGATTCTGGAAGTTAATTTGTTTCAGCAATTTCTGACGGCTCGGAACGAATTTTGATATGGGACTGGCTGGGTTGGAAAGGTCTTTTTGTTATCTTTCCAGGCATATATAGAACGTCCAAATCCAAGTCCGTATGCGTCCTGGGCATCAGTTTTAGTGCTGACTGGTCCTGGGCTCCGAAACAGACTCGAAGTCGGTTTTGATTGGGCCTCCACATTGGCTTGGACGTCCTTGCTGGCCCATCACGCCTCCAATCACCTCTCCAGCTATCTCATCATCATCTCCATGGTTTCTAACAACAATTAATTCATTAGGTAGGAATCTATTCTCAAAACCACATAATAAAAACATTAGAAACGATCTCACTTGTAAATTCAGGTGATGCACATGAACTTTCATCTTAGTTGGAGGAGTGTTGTGTGTATCCATGGGTGTGATGTACTCATCATTCTCCCCCTTTTGAATTAGAGTCATCCTCGACTCGATCTCATCCCTTTCTCCTAATAGTGGTCTCAAATCTGAAATATAAAATATAGAACTATTCCCAAACTTGGGATGCAACTCATATTTATATGCATTATGAAATTTATCATCATAATGTGAAACTACAGTAGAAGGCATGCCATGTAAATTAATGACCTCTTTGAAAACTTGCTCAGCAATATGAACATCATTCTCCCTCTTATGACAAGATAGAAAATGTGTGATCTTAAAAACACTAGAAAAACATGACATGACATGGTAATTGTTATTGCAGTTTTCTACTTCATCATTTGGTTGTACAACACAAAGAGGATTCATGTTTGAGCAAATATAAACTTTTTGCACCATAAATACACCTCTATGATCATAGTTTCCTATAGCATAAAAATGGTTTCTTGATAGTAAAGGCAATTCAGTTTGAGAAAAGATTTACTTCTCTATGGTATTTAGATCACAAAGAACATCAAATTCAATATAACCCAAAGTATTTAGAGAAGACAATAATTTATGCTCATCCTCTTCACATGTTATTAAAATCAAATGTTTCATTTCAGCACTAGTAGGTGAATCATAAGCAAAAACATCTAGCTCATTCATTTGTTGTGGCAAAGGTATAAGTGAAGCAGTGGCACACAACTTCTGTTTATCAAAAGGATTAGTAGATAAATCAACTTGTGGCAATAACAAATCAATACAAGGTTCCAATACAACAAGATTGTAGGAACAATTCAGTACATTAGGAAAGTTCTTACTTGAAACAACAGTTTGTTCTTTATCTTTCTTACTATCCTCTTCTTTGTGTAGAAGCTGAAATGTATTAGTCGCAACAAGAGGCAATGAAATATGTTCATCCTCTAGTAATTCAGATTTTAATGAAAGTGTTGCAACATTTAAAACAGCCCATTCTATCCTAAATGGTTCATTCTTTCTTCTCTCAAGTCTTTGTTGATCCTCTTCTAAAATTTCAGCAGCAGACATAGGTTTAAGAGTAACTCTTCTACCATTGTATTTAAATGAATAGCTATTAGCAATGGTATTGTGCAAAGCATTATTTGTAGAAATCCAAGGCTTACTCAATAACAAATGACACGCTTGCATAGGCACTATATCAAAATCTGCACAATCCTTATAAGAACCAATAAAAAATTCAATGCGAGCAATTTTATCTACCTTTATCTTACCACAAGAATTTACCCATTGGATGTAGTATGGACATGGGTGTGGCTGTGTGGTCAAGCCGAGCTTCTCGACCAATTCCAAGCTTCCGATGTTGTGGCTACTCTCTCCATCAATGATGACACGACAACGTCGATCCTTCACAACAAAGTGAGTCTGAAACAAGTTGTTCATTTGATTTTGCTCTACCTTCTCCATCTGAGAACTAAGCAATCGTTGTGCTACAACACTTGTATCAACCTCATTTGACACCATCGACTCATCACCATCGGTGTTGTAACCTATCATTGTTAATAGAAAACAAGAAAACACACAAGAGTACATTTTTCTATCACTACTGTTTGATCACGGTGGAAACTCTCAACAAGCAAATGACGGCACCTAACTGAGTTCTTACAAGATTCTCAATAGCAAAACAGAGGATACCTTGGAGAGTGTGATCCGACGATTGCGAGGGTCCAAAGTTCTGTGCCTATTCAGAAGGATATATATGGAGCTAGGTAGGCAATTTATAGTAGCAAGGATTAGCAAAATTTCAATTCAGAAATTGCAAAACTGAATAATTGTCCCAAGCTAGTCTATGTCACCGGCCTAAACTTGTCTCGAATTTAGTTCAAGCAAGCAAACAAATGGCTCAACAAAAGACAAAGGCTGCAAGCAATTCTGAATTTTTTCCTCTTGTCCTTTCATTTTTTTTCTTTTATTATAGGTGTGGCTTTTTCTTCTTATTTTTTTTTTCAGCACCTCTTTGCCTTTTACTTCTTTCATGATCTTTTTGACATAGAACTGCAGCAAGAGTTGCGAACTTTATAGCACAAAGGAAAAAACCTGAACTTTCTTTTTTGCACTCTTTACGTAAGGAATAGATGTACATGTAGAACTGAACCGACAATTCTCATATGCAACAACGTGCAGCAATCTCTTGACTCAAGGAACAACGCGCAATAGAAAAAACTCTAAGTTTCTTTTGCACACAAAAAGTAGAAGGCTAGATGTTAATTAAATATTTAGTGCAAACAATTCCAGCAGTACTATTCTCTCAACGTGTGCAACAATCTAATTTTTTTTTCTTGATTGTCTATGAACAAGGACACACACGACTCAAACAAGACCAAAGAACAAGTACTAGACCAACAACACAATGACCTTGTAGGGACTAAAATTCAGAGAACCAAACTAAACTAAAAATTGCAAGGCACAAGGGGGGTGTAGGACAGCGAAAACACGACGAACAAATATTTTTGTAGGGCAATTTTCTGGACTCTAGGATTGAACAAAATAAGAAGGATAAGGGAAAACCTAACGGTGTACCTGAAGCTCTGATACCACTTGATGTGAACAAGGGTTCCCGATCTTCCGAAAGGTTCTTGGTAAGTTGATTTGGTCGAAAGCGACACACAAATCGATCCGGCTTCAGAACAGCGCGTTCTAAACCCCGCAATCGCAGCACGATGTCTCCTCTGGTTATCAACCGTCCAAGGATGATTGACCTCGTCGAGAAGGCTAATCCCTGCCTGTGAATCAAGAACACAAGAAAGAACAACGAAGAATGCAACATAATTGCAGATGTATGATTAAACTCACGAAGTTGGGGTCTCACAAACCGATGAATGGCGACACTGTTTATGAACAGAATTGATCTAAGCAAAACCCCAAACCCTAATGAAGAGGCAGCGGCTGTATATGAGGACCTTAGGGTCGTGCAAGACCCTCTGGACGCAGCCCTAAGTGGGCTCAACTCGATACATGGCCGAAAGACTGATTATGGTGTCGCAGCACCAGGACAGATTCTGGAAATCGATTTGTTTCAGCGATTGCTGACGGCTCAGGAAGAATTTTGACATGGGACCGGTTGGGTTGGAAATTTCTTTTTGTTATCTTTCCAGGCATATATAGAACGTCCAAATCCGAGTCCGTATGCGTCCTGGGCGTTAGTTTTAGTGAAGACTGGTCCTGGGCTCCGAAACAGACTCGAAGTCGGTTTTGATTGGGCCTCTACGTTGGCTTGGACGTCCTTGCTGGCCCATCACGCCTCCAATCACCTCTCCAACTATCTCATCATCATCTCCATAGTTCCTAACAACAATTAATTTATTAGGTAGCAATCTATTCTCAAAACCATATAATAAAAACATTAGAAACGATCTCACCTGTAAATTCAGGTGATGCACATGAAATTTCATCTTAGTTGGAGGAGTGTTGTGTGTATCCATGGGTGTGATGTACTCATCAGAGGGTATTTCATGGGGTGTGTTGACAAAACCTTGTTCACTCTAAGGCATGGCAATGACCTCTTAATGGTTCAGATATACATGGATGATATCATCTTTTGAGGTTCCTCTCATGCTGTTGTGTCTAGGTTTCAGGAAGCTTTGGAAAGTGAATTTTAGATGTCGATAATGGGCGAGCTCACCTTCTTCATTGGACTTCAAATCAAGCAATGCAAGCAAGGCACCTTCATACATCAAGCCCAGTACACGAAGGATCTCCTAAAGAAGTTTGACATGGTCAATGTGAAGCCATTGTCAACACCAATGTCCACTACAACGGCACTTGACCCAGACAAAGACTATGAAGATGTGGACCAAAAGGAGTACAGGAGCATGATTGGATCCCTCCTGTACCTGATGGTGACAAGACCCGACATACACTTTGCATTGTGTCTTTGTGGTCGCTTTCAAGCTTCCCTAAGAGTGACTCATCACAAAGCTATCAAGTGCATCTTTAGGTATCTCAAATACAACCTTGAGTTCGGTCTTTGGTACTCTGCATCTTCTTCTCTTGATCTTATTGGGTATTCAGATGCGGACTTTGCTGGGTGTAGAACTGATAGGAAGAGCACTTTGGGTACTTCGCATTTCTTGGGTACTTCTTTGGTTTGTTGGTCTTCTCGCAAGCAATCTAGTGTAGCCCAATCCACAACCAAAGCTGAGTATGTTGCTGCCGCTAGCTGCTATTTTCAAATCCTATGGATGATTTCCACCATGAGAGACTTTGGGTTAACCTTTAAGAGTGTTCCACTTATGTGTGATAACTCCGGTGCCATTTGCCAAGCCAAAAACCCAATTCAACATGGTAAGGTTGAACCCATAAATGTGAGATTCCAATTCCTGAGGGACAATGTTGAAAAAGGAGATGTTGAGATCAAATACATTGACACTAAACACCAATTGGCTGATATTCTCACCAAGCCCCTAGATGCTTTGAGATCTGCCTTTCTTCGAGGGGAGCTTGGTGTTTGCCATCCTTATGGCATCATTTGAGGGGGAGTTGATCTCTTTTATATATATGTATCTTACCTTTTTGCATTGCATCTCATTTGTAATATATGCATTTGTTGATGAGCTTTGATTCTTATGCTTTCTTATATTTCTTAATGCTATAATTCAGCTTGAGCTAAGTTGTGTGGATGTGATAGCAATCTCTCATGCTTAGATTTTCTAGATGGCTTGTTATAGACTCTTTTTGAGAACTTGCTAATCTTAAAGGTGAACTTGGCTTTTTGTGAACCTTATGAACTAATCTTGCCAAAACTTACTCGCCATGTGAATAATTGCTTTTATCCTTGCTAAAACTTATATTAAGGCTAGTCTAGAGGATGTCTTGGCTTTGGTACCTTGTGTTTGCGAAATGTGGCTTTGCAAATATTTAGCTCATGATGGAACATTGTGGTAACGTTGTTCCTTTTGTTGCAAAGACATGCTCAGCAATTTGCTTTTAATTTGCAAGATAAAATAATCAAATAAAATTTATGCTTTGAGGCTTCGGGGTGTTTGCCGTACCCAGTCGTGCGACCCTCCGCATGGATTAGAAGTTACATAAAATGCTAAATCCAAAAATTGTGTCTCGAAGCCTTGGGGTGATTGCTGTACCCAGTCGTGCGCCCTCCGCATGGATTAGAAGTAACATGAGATTCAAATAATAATAATGTCTTTCTCTTTTCTTTATGAGTCTCTATTGCATATGTGAGCATTTCTAGAGCTTATTTTATGCGAATGCTTGTTGCCCTGGTTGAGATTAAGACTGGCTAGTATCTTTTGATTCACTTGATGCTTGTTTTGCCTTGGATGGGAGTACTTATACATGTGGTGGCAGCATTTCTCATGACGAGCAAATATGATTCTATCTAAGCTACTCAATCTTTTTGCTTAGCTTGTATAGCTCTTGGTGTTTATGCCTTGCTATATATTTTTGGTCTTTGTATGATTGTGAGCTATTGCTTTTACACTTCATAGCTCTATGTTTATGATTAGCAAGGTTAAATGCTTGTTGGCATATTTGTTGAAGCCCCTTAGGAAATTTTCATGCATTGCATGCTTGTTCTTTTGCTTCTTTGTGTTGGGTATTTTAACGACAACAGAATAAATCCACAAGCGAACGGATACTGAAGTAGCTTTCACCTAGGAATATTCCAAGGTATCAAATCCACAGGGAACGTGTGTGCCTAATCTTCTGTTCTAGTTCGACCAAGGACACCAAGATATTTGTGGCTTTGGGTAGAGAGGATTCCTAATGGTTATAAAGTCCTAATCAATTTAAAAGTACTACTAGGTTTCTTGCATTGGGCATCCAGTTTTCCCCTGCATCCACAGTGCGATTCCGGCCAAGAGCCTACTACGTAGCCGAATGTGGAGGATTTCAAAGGACAGATAGGGCTGTCACCACCTACTGCCTACCATAAGCAATCCGTGGACTACACAATAAGCAGAGGTAACCTACGGCCTAGACACCACGTCTATGCTTTTAATTACTCCCTCAATCTTTAGCTACGATGATATAAGACTAAGGTCTCTTACTAAATAGAGCGTTGAGCATGCAAAGCAACTAAGTATAAAACTTACTTAAAAAGAAAACTTAAACACCAATAAAGGAATCATGAAGACTTACTAAATATGGCAAGCACCCGTCAAGCTACAAGCGTGGAGAAGAGGTGGACAGGCCCACTCCTCCTCGGGACTTCCCCTCACTCTCTCCCTATTTTCTAAACACTTTGGCAGCGTTGAGCCTCATGGAAATGAAGCACTAAGCTCTTGTTGAAATGTGTGGAGAGTGGAGCCACTCCTCTCCTTATATAGGGCCCAAAGGCGGTTTCTAAGGCGGTAACTGTCGCCCTAACCGGTACTACCGACCTTGGGGAGGCACCAGGAGATGACACATGGAGGCGGTACACCAGGGGGGACCCACCTATTCGGCCGAACAGGGGTTGTGGGCCCTCGGCCTCCCTCTGTTCTGGGTCCCTGGTGGGTGGCCCCTTGTCCCCCCTCACACCGTAAGGCGGTGGGTTACATCGGCTTTCTTCTGTAAGTGGGCCAGTGAATCCGTGTGCTTACTTCTGATTGGCCGGAAGTGTGTTTTCTCCCATGATGATGTGGATTTTCCACTTATTCCGTGGAATAATCACCTGCAGCATATATTTACCAACACTTGTGGAATTTGTTAGTAATGAACTCCTACCACCAACACTTGTGGAATTTGTTAGTAATGAACTCCTACCACTATGTTGGTTGTTCACTTTGTTGCTTTTATGCAGATAATTGACGGTATCAATTTGGTCAACAAACTCCCTCACACTTAGCCTTTGCTCGTCCTCGAGTAAAGGAAAAGGACTAAGATGGATCATAATCTCCAAATGGTAAGATGCTAGCATGCAAATTATTCCATACCATACCTGTACCAATGGGTTTTGAAGTGTCTACCATGTCACCTTGGGTGGTTGAAGAGTGGAACAATACAAATTATGGTCATCTCTACTCCTTGTGCTAAGTAAATTGGGGTTTTGAAGAATTTTTCAAAAACAAAACAAAGTTGTACTCCTCAAATGATTCTCTCATATCACTCATATATGTGTGTGGATCCTCATCGAGGCTTTTGTTGTTGCCTCTTTTTATTCCTACTTCAAAAGATAGGCTTATGTGGAGCTCAAGGTAGGGAATAAAAAGAAGGCATACCTATGCTTCATATATTACCAAGTCAAAAACCGGATCCAAGGAGAAAACAAGTAATGAATCATTAATCAAGTATGTGCACATTTATGGATGGAATGGATGTATTGGTGAAATATGGGTACTCCTTTTGATATCCTCCCTCTCCTCTATTTGAGAACATGGGCTATATCTCTTTCTTTTTTTTCTTTTTTTTTTGAATACTTGATAGCCCATGTCTCTTTTAGCAAGGATAATTGGAGAGGGAGTTTCTAAAAGCATGGTGGAGCACTTTATTTTGTGGGTGGATGATGGATATGTGTGATACTATCTTCCGGGGTGGAAGAGTAGCATATGGAAAGAGATGGATGATGGAGGTGGATGAATACTCCTTTATATGTAGACTCTCTCTTTCCTTGAAATAATATTGATCATGGCTATTTCTTTTCTCTCTCTTTTTTCATCATGCTCAAAAATGAGATCAAGTTTTTTTATAGCCATGCCTTCTATGGGAACAACTGAGAGAGAATCATAATAAGATAATGATGGGGTAATTCTTTTGGTGGATGATGATGATGATGATGGTTATGCTAACTTCCAATGTAGAAGATTAACATATTAAGGGAATGTGCACATGAACTTGATCAACAATACATAACAAGCATCTCACTAGGGTCACAACAATTTGACAAGGTTCAATGAAGTCACAAGCATCATATGCATAAGATTTATCAAATTAATCTATCATATGGCTATGGTAGGATATTTCTAATCATTGAGGAGTAAGCATATAGATTTATAATTTTCAAAAAGAATTCCCAAGTACTTTGTGCAATAGAGAGCACGAATCACTTCCTGAAACCATATCACACTAGTCAACAACGTAGGTAGCACGTGGTCCCTATGAATATAGTCCACTAGCATTGGCATAAGAGCAAGGAATAAAGAGCATGCAAGCCAACTATGGAAAGCTTTGAATAATTGGAGGTCATCAAGGTTGATTTTAATTTTTCAATTTGGATTTTATCATTTTGTTCTAGGAAAATTAAATCAATGCACAAAATTAGGAGATAGAGGGATAAGATGCGCAAGCCGTCGCACTAGTAGATGATGCCGAGCAGGGCTAAGGTGGCTTCAGTCGACCCAGAGGGTTCATCTAAATCATCTCGGCATCTAGCTTGGTCACCGTATGGCGTGGTGCTCTGTGCGGCATTGTTCATTATATCTTGGCCGATGAGGTCCATTGTTGCATATTGAGAATCCTAAGGATCTCCCCACACTTGTTTGCTTGCCTGCACTTTTATTCGACACAAGAAAAACAAACAAAAGGGTTAAAAGCAAAATGAACTCTACCGGCTTTATGGGCCCCGTAGAGTCACAACTATATTATTAAGTTATTTATTTTATTTTTTTCAAGGCCCACTACATAATTGAATTGAAATGAAATAAAGGAAATGAACTAAAGCACCTTTTTTTTCTTCTTCTTCTTTTCTTTAGCAAGGCATGAATGCAAGAACTAACAACAACTCTAAACCAAGAGGCAAATTGGCATGAAGGGAATTTAGTACGTGATACTTACAGAACTCCCCCACACTTTGATTTTTATATCACTCAGACACAATAAATCAGTGTGTAGTGTTGCAGCCTTTTCATGGTATGTTCCACCGCCAAAAGTACCAAGGTGTCAAGTTGATGCAGCTCCCATGTTCTCAGGTATAGTGTGTTCATCGTTCTTTTCAATCCTCACCTGAAAGTGTTAGTGACCAAAAATACCCGAAGGCAAATATATCCTAAAAACATGTGCTTGCAACTATTCAATAAAGGAAAAAGGGTTAATGATAATCTGGGCCATCTCCCGGCAGTGCTTCATTTATAGTCAGAAGCTTGACTACGAGGACTTCATGTTGCAGCCATCATTGGCGATGTAGTTCCCATCGTACTGCCAATTGTTGATATATCATTGGAGTCTAGCTGCAAGGTTAGTGAAAAAAAATGCAAACTACGAGATTTCCAATATTTATGATAAACAAAAGCATCTACAACCATCCTTCTAAACATTTTACTAATGAGGGCCTTAAGGTGGTTGTAGTCGTCGTAGGTGCTTTTAGCAGAAGAAGCGATCAACTCTAGAGTTTTGTTGGATGAGCATGTATCTTATGGTTGTTCAAGGAAGAAGCTCTCATGCATATCAATGGAATTATTTTCTTCTAGAGTCAATTCCTCAAGCAATCAAATGGCCTAAAGGTTCTCCTCCTCAAGAATTTCATCGAGAAAGTTTATCGGTGATTCTTGATCACCATCAAGAATGGAGTATTGATGACCAAATAAAAAAGGCTTAGGCAAGAAGGATGACAGTTTGGTTTCAAAAGGATTAAGAGTTTCTCACAAATTGTCTCCTCCTTGGATGCAAAGCTTAGCGTCTTCATAAAGAACAAACCTCGGCGATGCGCATTGGGAAACATGCATCACCTCCTCAAGCGGGGAATGCTTGAGATGAGGCCTCACCATAGAATTTTCTAAGCAATGGGCTTTGGTGGCAAAAGCGGTTTTCCAAAGCTTTTCATTTAGGCCCTAGGAATTCAGCTACATGGTGAAGGCTTTCTAACGGGAAACCTATGAGAAGTTCAAAGTTAATGATAGGAAAGACATGGAGGTCTAGGCGAACTTCAACTTTGTCCATCTCAACTGGTACAGCTCTTGCGATCCCCCGACATGGAAATGTTATTCCCAAGACAGCCTTGAGGAGTGCGTAATTTGGCTCTAAAGGTATATCATCCATAAGTTTCCAAGCAATATACTCAGGGATGATATTGGCTCCTATTGTGGGATCATGAAGGGCCACTACAACATTTCCCTTTATATAACATGGAATGGTAGAAGAAGGAGAAGAGATTTGGATTTCCCTTGAAGAATATCTTTCTTCCTTCAACCGCTCCTTGTTAACGGCCTCCTGTGAGATTTCTTCTTGGAAAGGCTTGGGAGGTGAAAGGGATGTTGTAGGCTTCTTTTTCCAGAATTGATTTGAGGTGTTTCATTGATCATTAGGTATTCCTTCCTCGAATTCAACTGGCAACCTTGATGATAGGAATTCTCCTTCCTTCCGAGTGGTCTCAACAGCAGAGTCTATGGGTAAGACAACAATGGATTTGAATTTGGCTATTCAGGGATCCTGGTGGGTTGGCTTGCCTTCCCCCTAGAGAAATTGGTGATCTTGTTCCTTGAGGATGGATCTAGAGGGTTCAAATGGGAATGTTGTCACCGCTTCATTGAATGGCTCACCTCATGGGAGAGATTCTATCAAAATATTTTCTGATTGACAGATTGAGATAGAAGATACGCATTTCCCAAGTCTTATGTCGAGACTTCCTAGCTTTGGTCCATCTAGGTATAGATCATCCAACGGATGCCCAACTAAGATTTGGAAGTCACACAGCTCAACTAATGGAAGTCTAGGATAGTCTCAACATTTTTTGTGTTTCACGGGCATGTTTTGCATGGTCCCAAATCCTTCTAAATGCTAGCCTAAGGGGCTCATGAAGGATTTGCTAATCGATGCAAGGGTCTCACCACCTATAAAAGCGGTTGATGGATTTGTATATTAAATTTCACTGATTATGGGACTGAAAAGAACATTCACCTTTATCCCTCTTATCTGGCACTGAATGGTTGAGTAAGGGGGTCTTACCCAAATTATATCAAGAGAGTGTGCACCATCATCCAACCATTCACCGCTCAGCATGGCAGAGCACTCCCTCTCATTCTCTTGGAGGAAATTGTCCTATAGAGGATTGGGAGGAGAGACAAGAACTGATGGGTCTTTCTTGCAAAAACAATTCGAGGTGTCCCTGTGGTCTTGCGAAAGACCTTCCTCAAACTTGAAAGAGAACTCAGGTGAATTTTCTGATTGAGACATTGGGACAGAAAAATGTCTTCCCCTGAGTTCAATGTCTAACTTCTCCTTGGTCAGTGCACCAGAGAAAAGTCTCTCCATGGGATGCTCGATTAAAATGTCAAAGTCATGGACTTCGAACACATGGAAATCAAGGAGAGTTTTGACACCTTTGTGCCTTAAGGACACATTTTGCAAAATCCCATATCCCTCTAAAATGGGTCCAGAGGGACATTGAAGAAATTTACAAGTCAGGGCCAAGGGTTCTTCACCCAAAATGGCAAAAGCGCAAGCATCAGAAATGATGTTGGCACCGACAGTGGGATTATAAAGAAAATTCACCTTTTCTCCTCTTATGAAGCATTGAATGAAAGAGGAAGGGGAGCTAATCCGAATTAGGTTTGGAGAAAACTTAGCCTCTCTCAACAGCTCAATTCTCATGATTGAAGTTAACTCCTTCACCGTCTCTTAGAGAAAAAGCTCCTTAAGAGGATTGGGAGAAGATATAGGAGTTGGTGATTTCTTTTGATAGCGACAACTCAAGGATTTCTGACGATCTTTTACAAGATTTTCCTCGATTTGGAAAGAGACCTTTGAAGGTTGAATTTCTTCTTTCTCCATTGCTCATGGTTTGGTTGAGGTCTCACTAGATGAATCAATGGATAGGCAAGGATTTGGCTTAGGTTCAACTAGTGGGGTGTCCTCAATGCTCGACGAAGCGTCCTCCTGAGGAGCCTCTCTATAGCCGGCTAGGAAAGAAGTGTTCTCTTGAATAATGATGTGAACAAGGGTTCCCGATCTTCCGAAAGGTTCTTGGTAAGTTGATTTGGTCGGAGACGACACACAAATCGATCCGGCTTCAGAACAGCACATTCTAAACCCCGCAATCGCAGCACGACGTCTCCTCTGGTTATCAACCGTCCAAAAGACGATTGACCTCGCCGAGAAGGCTAATCCCTGCCTGCGAATCAAGAACACAAGCAAGAACAACGAAGAATGCAACACAATTGCAGATGTATGATTAAACTCTCGAAGTTGGGGCCTCACAAACCGATGAACGGCGAAACTGTTTATGAACAGAATTGATCTAAGCAAAACCCGAACCCTAATGGTGTGGCGGTGGCTGTATATAAAGACCCTAGGGTCGTGCAAGACCCTCTGGACGCGCCCCTAATTGGGCTCAACTAGATACAAAGCCCAAAGGCCAAAAATAGGCGACGGAGCACCGACACAGATTTTGGACTCTGTCTTGTTTTGACGATTCCCGATGACTCCGGATGAATTTTGACATGAGACCGGCGGCATTGGAAAGGTCTTCTCCATATCTTTCCGTGCATATGTAGAACGTCCAAATCCGAGTCCGTATGCGTCCTGGGTGACTGTTTTAGTACAGACTGGTCCTGGGCCCCGAAACAGACTCGAAGTCGGTTTTGATTGGGCCTCCACTTTGGCTTCCAAGCCCTTGCTGGTCCTCCACGTTCCCAACTCCTCCTCCCATCATCTCCTGGTCTTCTCCATGGTTTCTAATCATAAAATAATCATTAGGTAGCAAACCATTCTCAAAAGTAACATATAGCGAAGAACGTAGGAACGAGCTCACCTCTAAATTTAGTCGTCGTGCACGAGCTCTAGTCATTGGACCTTGCAAGTCCAGATTTGGAGGAGTGTTGTGTGTATCCATAGGAGTGATGTCCTCATCATCCTCCCCCTCTTGAAGTGGAGTCGTCCTCGACTCGAGCTCATCCTCTTCTCCCAAGTATGGTTTCAAATCTGAAATGTTAAAAGTAGGACTAACCCCGAACTCGGGAGGCAACTCAAGTTTGTATGCATTATCATTAATCTTCTCTATTATTTTGAATGGACCATCAGCTCTAGGCATTAGTTTAGACTTTCTCAATTCTGGAAATCTATCCTTCCTTAAGTGTAA
Organism: Eleusine indica; assembly: GCA_030378355.1. Classification (NCBI taxonomy): domain Eukaryota; kingdom Viridiplantae; phylum Streptophyta; class Magnoliopsida; order Poales; family Poaceae; genus Eleusine; species Eleusine indica. The sequence goes on from CM059500.1 coordinate 38,921,602, forward strand.
CCACAATAAATCTCCTACATCAAGCTTTACTTCCTTTCTACCCTTACTACCAGCAATTTTATACTTTTCATTCATCTTTTCAATGCTAAGTCTAGTGGTCTCATGCATTTGCAACATAAATTCAGCACGCTCCTTAGCATCAACATGAACTCTCTCATTAATAGGTAGAGGAAGTAGTGGAGTATAGGGATCAAAACCATACACTACCTTGAAGGAACTTACCTTGGTAGTAGAATGTGTTGCCCGATTATAAGCAAACTCAACATGAGGCAAGCATTCTTCCCATTGCTTCAAATTTTTCTTCAAAATAGCTCGTAACATAGTGCCCAAAGTGCGGTTCACAACCTCAATTTGTCCATCAGTTTGTGGATGACAAGTTGTAGAAAATAGCAACTTTGTACCCAACTTATTCCAAAGGATGCGCCAAAAATGACTCAAGAATTTTGCATCACGATCTGTAACAATAGTAGAAGGCATACCATGCAAACGTACAATTTCTTTGAAAAAGAGATCAGCAATATAACTAGCATCATCAGTTTTATGACATGGTATAAAGTGTGCCATCTTGGAAAAACGATCCACAACAACAAAAATGCTATCGCTCCCCCTCTTAGTCCTAGGCAGTCCTAAAACAAAGTCCATAGAAATATCCGCCCAAGGAATAGAAGGAACAGGAAGTGGCATGTATAAACCATGTGGATTCGAACGAGACTTAGCTTTTTGACATGTAGTGCAGCGAGCAACAAAACGCTCAACATCTTTCCTCATCCTTGGCCAAAAGAAGTGTGTGGCCAAAATATCCTCCGTCTTCATAGCACCAAAATGACCCATCAATCCACCTCCATGCGCCTCCTACAACAACAAAAGACGAACGGAACCAACTGGAATGCATAGGCGGTTAGCTCTAAACAAGAAACCATCATTCAACACAAATTTGTTCCAAGCACGACCTTCTTTCTAGTGCAGCAATACATCTTTAAAATCAACATCAGCAACATATTGTTCTTTAATTGCCTCAAGTCCAAAAATTCTACAATCAAGTTAAGACAACAAAGTATATCGCCTAGATAAAGCATCAGCAATCACATTATCCTTCCCTTTATTATGTTTAATAATATAAGAAAAAGACTCAATAAACTGAACCCATTTAGCGTGTCTACGATTTAAATTGCATTGAGAATGAATATACTTAAGTGATTCATGATCAGAATGAATAACAAATTCTTTAGGCAACAAATAATGACGCCACGTCTCTAAAGAACATACAAGTGCATATAGTTCCTTATCATACGTGGAATAATTCAAAACAGGCCTAGTAATTTTCTCACTAAAGTATGCAACAGGTTTACCATCTTGCATCAAAACACCACTAATGCCTATACCACTATCATCACATTCAAGCTCAAAAGTCTTATCAAAATTGGGTAATTGCAGCAATGGTGCATGTGTAAGTTTGTCCTTCAAAGCATCAAAAGACTCATGATGTACCTTACCCCAATGGAAGTCAACGCCCCTCTTTGTCAACTCATACAATGGTGCAGCAATGGTGCTGAAATCTTTGACAAAGCGGCGGTAGAAACCAGCAAGACCAAGAAAACTCCTCACCTGTGTGATAGTTTTTGGTACAGGCCAGCTCTTTATGGCTTCAATCTTCGCCTCATCCACCTCAATTCCCTATGGAGTCACAACATAGCCAAGAAAAGAGACTCGATCCGTGCAAAAGGTGCACTTCTCAAGGTTACCAAATAAACGTGCAACTCACAAAGCATCAAAAACAGCACGCAAATGAATCATATGATCATCCATGGTTTTGCTATAAATCAAGATATCATCAAAGTAAACAACCACAAATTTTCCAATAAAAGGTCTTAAAACCTCATTCATCAAACGCATGAAAGTACTGGGTGCATTAGTCAATCCAAAAGGCATTACTAACCACTCATACAACCCGAATTTGGTTTTGAAAGCTGTTTTCCATTCATCTCCAAGTTTTATTCTAATTTGATGGTAGCCACTACGCAAATCAATTTTAGTAAAAATTATAGCACCACATAACTCATCAAGCATGTCGTCTAGCCTAGGAATAGGATGACGATACCTAATAGTAATGTTATTAATGGCTCTACAATCTACACACATACGCCAAGAACCATCTTTCTTAGGAACCAAAAGTACAGGAACAGCACAAGGACTAAGTGATTGACGAACATACCCACGATCCAAAAGGTCTTGGACTTGTTGTTGTATCTCCTTAGTCTCCTCAAGGTTGGTCCTATAAGCAGCACTGTTTGGTAAAGTAGCACCAGGAATCAAATCAATTTGATGCTCAATCCCTCTCAAAGGTGGCAATCCCGGGGGTATCTCAGCTGGGAAAACATCCTCATACTCCTGCAAAAGGTTAGTGACAGCAGGAGGCAAAGCACTAGAAGCAATATCACCAAGCGAAAACAAGGCTTATTTGCATATCAAAGCATATCAAATATCATCAGTAGAAATTTCAGCAAGCTCAGATTTTGTGGCAAGACATGAATGACCTTGTAATTTAATTGCAGCACCCTTAGAACTTGAAGAATCATTAACATTACTTGGTGTAGAAGCAGAATTAACAGGTTGCTGAATTTCAGGGCTTTTATTTTTCAAACTAGCAGCTCGTTCTAAATCAGTTTGTACAATTTCAGCAGGGGTCATTGGTAACAAAGTAATTTTAGTTCCTTTATGCATAAAAGTGTACTTATTACTTTTACCATGGTGTACAGCATCATTATCAAATTCCCAAGGTCTACCCAATAAAAGTGAACAAGCTTGCATGAGTACAATATCCCAATCAACAGAATCCACATAGGAACCAATGGAAAAAGGAACTCTGCAAGTTTGTATTACCTTAGCTTTTCCAGAGTCATTTAACCACTGAATGTAGTATGGATGTGGATGTGGGCGTGTGGTCAAATCAAGCTTCTTAACCACATCAGAACTCACCAAATTGTTGCAGCTTCCTCCATCAATGATGACACGTGCTCGACGGTTCTTGATGACGAAGAAAATCTGGAACAAGTTATTTCGCTACATCATCTCGGGCTGCTGGATTTGTGTGCTAAGCACACGCTGCACAATAATACTCATGTAGCCCGTGGTATCGACGCCTCCAAGGACGAGGTCACCGCTAGTGGCAGCGACATCCTCCTCCTCATCCTCCACATCGGAGGTGCTCATGTAACCGCCATCATCAGTCGTCACATATGCCCGCCTACTTGGGCAATCTTTCTGCACATGGCCAAGACCATGGCAGCGGTGGCACTGAATCCCTGTAGTGCGTCCCGTCGAAGCAACACAGGAGGCACTACTAGCCGGTACCTGCACAGAATTTTTACCTGAGCGTGTAGAAGGGGCAGGGGCTGATCTTGGTGCTGCAGAAACAACACTAGCTGGTGCGGGCGGCCGGAAAGATGGCTTGGGCAGCCCCAAAGTCCCCGTCGGCCATGGTGGGTAGAAATTCTTGGACTTGCTGTACTCCTCAAAAGCCTGGAAAAGTCCCTGTGATTCTTTCTCTGCAAGCATAGCATACTGGAAACACTGGTTGAGGGTATAAAATTCTTTATAATCAAGGATGTCCTGAATTTCTTTTCTCAAACCAGAATAAAAGCGGCAAATCTGATCCTCTACTTTTTCAACCACAGCACAACGAATCAAACCCTTCTGAAGCTCACTAAAATACTCCTGAACAGTTTTATCTCCTTGATCTAAACGCTGTAGTTTATTACGAATTTCTCTATAAAAAGAAGGAGGAACAAAACGATCACGCATTTCTACCTTAAGTTCTTCCCAAGTAGTAGGCAAATCGGTTTCAGCAGCTAGACCACTCCACCAAACAATAGCAAAGTCCTTAAACTCACTAGTGGCTTGTCTAACTCTATGTTGTTCAGGAACAAGGTGGGCATTAAATTTTTGTTCTACCGTCATTTCCCAATCAAGGTAAGCATCACCATCGTACTGACCCGAAAATGAAAGAATTGAAAACGACCCATACCTTGAAGGTTACATTGCAAACGATGTCATAACCTTGCGGTCCTTGTAGCTGACCTATCGACAGTGCCATCAGCTTTATACACCGTTGCTTCATCATGATCGTCTTCAACGTCATTGTTGATGTTGGTGTTGGTGTTGGTGTTGGTGTTGGTGTTATTGGTCTTGTGAGCGGTCTCCAATTCGACAACCTGATTGGTTAGCTTAGAGACTCTCTTATCCAACCGCTCAATGCTTTCTCCCAGGTGAAGCTTGGTGACGGCGTCTGTGACGACCCTGATGATCGTCTCTACCAAATCACTCTGAACCGCCTGCAAAGCCTTCTGTAGCTGACTTTGGCTCACGCACTCATCAAATTTTGAGGGTGAAGCACCCTCTCCATCGCTTCCTGACATTAGAAACACCAAAACAGGAAACAAAAAGTGAAGATTATCCCTACAAAAGTACTAACCAGTGGTGCCTCTCAACACAGCAAAAGGAAGCTTCTTGCAAAGCTCTTACAAAGTTCTGAAAACAACAAAGCGAAGGATACCAGGGAGCTGTGTTCCACGATTGCAAGGGTTACAAAATAACCTATGTGCTGTCCAGAAGAAGTATGTAGAGCTAGGAAGGCCAAATATATATATATGTGAGTGGCACACAAATCAAAAACAGATAGTAAAGCTGAATAAGTGCCCAAGTAACTTGTCCCTAGTTGCTGGTCTAACTATGTCCGAGAACAGTAGTGATAGGAAAGAAGAAACAAGGAGACAAAGAGACACAGTCGATAATAGGGGGCTTACTGTAAAACAGCCAAACTCAGAAATTCCAGAGGGCTAGATGGAGCACTAGTAGGAATCCCAAATTTCTTTTTTTTATTTTATTTTATTGATATTTTTTTCCAACTCACTAGCAAACGGGGAGAAACCACAAAACATTTCAGCTCAAACCGAGCTAGGACGTGGCCTACCAAAAATCTTGAAGTTTCAGAAAACGTCGGGTTTCAACTTGAATGAATTTTTTCTTTATCTTCCTGATTTTTTTTGAATTTTTTGACGAGGGTACACAGGGCGTAGCTGAGTGTTGGTATGCTCAACTTTTTGTCAAGAATCTCCTGTAAAAATTTCAGCCAAAACGGACAACCGAGCAAAAAGTTATGTCCGTTTTACCGAAGAGGTGTCGGAATCGGTTATGAAGAATCCGGGGGTTTGAGTGAAACCCGAGTCGGCTTGGGGTCGGGTAGGGATTTTTTTTTGGCAAGGTGGATGCAGCGGAAAGTGGAATATGTGAAAATTGGTCCGAGGTGGTGAGGGTAGGTTTAGGGTGGGATTAGGGTGGGCGTGTTGATCAATCAACCCTAGCACATAAAGCCGACAAAACCGAGGATGGTGAAGGGGATGGCGGCTAGGGTTGCAAGGAAAACACTACTGACGACAAAAACACAAACTAAACCAGCGACTAAACAAGAACTAGGGCACAAACTCAACACTACGGACTCTGAAATTGAAATATGCAAAGGCTAAACACGTGGTTATGGGCGGGGGAGATTTTTTTTGATATTTTCTGTGGACGATAGGAAGAACACGAAAACAAAACTAAAGGGTAGTGCGAACCGGACGGTGCACCTGAAGCTCTGATTACCACTTGATGTGAACAAGGGTTCCCGATCTTCCGAAAGGTTCTTGGTAATTTGATTTGGTCGGAGGTGACACACAAATCGATCCGGCTTCAGAACAGCACAATCTACACCCCGCAATCGCAGCACGACGTCTCCTCTGGTTATCAACCATCCAAAGACGATTGACCTCGCCGAGAAGGCTAATCCCTGCCTGCGAATCAAGAACACAAGCAAGAACAATGAAGAATGCAACACAATTGCAGATGTATGATTAAACTCTCGATGTTGGGGTCTCACAAACCGATTAACGACGACACTGTTTATGAACAGAATTGATCTAAGCAAGACTCAAACCCTAATGGTGCGGCGGCGGCTGTATATAAAGACCCTAGGGTCGTGCAAGACCCTCTGGACGCGTACCTAATTGGGCTCAACTAGATACAAAGCACAAAGGCCACAAATAGGCGACGCAGCACCGACACAGATTCTGGACTCTCTCTTGTTTCAATGATTCCCGATGACTCCAGACGAATTTTGACATGAGGCCGGCGGCATTGGAAAGGTCTTCTCCTTATCTTTCCGTGCATTTGTAGAACGTCCAAATCCGAGTCCGTATGTGTCCTGGGCGACTGTTTTAGTGCAGACTGGTCTTGGGCCCCGAAAGAGACTCGAAGTCTGTTTTGATTGGGCCTCCACTTTGGCTTCCAAGCCCTTGCTGGTCCTCCACGTTCCCAACTCCTTCTCCCATCATCTCCTGGTCCTCTTCATGGTTTATAATCATAAAATAATCATTAGGTAGCAAACCATTCTCAAAAGTAACATATAGCGAAGAACGTAGGAACGAGCTCACCTCTAAATTTAGTCGTCGTGCACGAGCTCTAGTCATTGGACCTTGCAAGTCTAGAATTGGAGGAGTGTTGTGTGTATCCATAGGAGTGATATCCTCATCAGAGAGCATCGTTGTAGAAGAGGACCTACAGGGCTCGGATGATGATCATGTTGAGTCTTCACATCTGACATCCGAGCTTGTTCCTGCTGCTTCCACCACTCCAGCAGAGGATCCAGAAGCTTCTACATCGACTTTAGTCGTTGTTGAGCCAGCTCGAACTGTGGTTGAGGGGGAGGTACACTTTGACATAGAGGCCCCTCTCCGCATTCAACGTCAGCATCCTCCTCAACATATGATAGGTGATCTTCATGAGAGGACAATAAGATCAAGGTCTACACATCTTGCCTGCTTTACCAATTCTCTATTTGTTGCCACCTTTGAGTCTCGAGATGTTGGACACGCATTCTCTGATGAACATTGGGTTAATGCCATGCATGATGAGTTAGAAAACTTTGAGAGAAACAGAGTGTGGACCCTAGTAGAGCCTCCTATTGATGTCAATGTCTTAGGAACCAAGTGGATGTTCAAAAACAAACATGTGGAAGATGGTGACGTTGTGAGAAACAAGGCTAGGCTTGTTGCTCAAGGTTTTAGCCAAGTTGAGGGCTTAGACTATGGTGAAAACTTTGCTCCTGTTGCACGCATTGAAGCCATTAGGATCTTGCTTGCATTTGCTGCCTCTAAGGGCATTAGACTCTACCAAATGGATGTGAAGAGTGCATTCCTAAATGGTTTCATAGAGAAGAGGTTTATGTGAAATAACTACCTGGATTTGAGCACCACAAATACCCAAACTGTGTGTACAAGCTTCAGAAGGCTTTGTACGGGCTAAAGCAAGCACCTAGGGCATGGTATGCTAGGCTTAACACCTTTTTGCTAGAGCACGGGTGATGTGAACAAGGGTTCCCGATCTTCTGAAAGGTTCTTGGTAAGTTGATTTGGTCGGAAGCGACACACAAATCGATCCAACTTCAGAACAGTACATTATAAACCCCGCAATCACAGCACGACGTCTCCTCTAGTTATCAACCATCCAAGGACGAAGTTGGGGTCTCAAGAACACAAGCAAGAACAACAATGAATGCAATACAATTGCAGATGTATGATTAAACTTACGAAGTTGGGGTCTCACAAACCGATGAACGACGACATTGTTTATGAACAGAATTGATCTAAGCAAAACTCCAAACCCTAATGAAGAGGTGGCGGTTGTATATGAGGACCCTAGGGTCATGCAAGACCCTCTGGACGCATCCCTAAGTGGGCTCAACTCGATACATGGCCCAAACACTGATTATGGTGCCGCAGCACCAGGACAGATTCTGGAAGTTAATTTGTTTCAGCAATTTCTGACGGCTCGGAACGAATTTTGATATGGGATTGGCTGGGTCGGAAAGGTCTTTTTGTTATCTTTCCAGGCATATATAGAACGTCCAAATCCAAGTCCGTATGCGTCCTGGGCATCAGTTTTAGTGCTGACTGGTCCTAGGCTCCGAAACAGACTCGAAGTCGGTTTTGATTGGGCCTCCACATTGGCTTGGACGTCATTGCTGGCCCATCACGCCTCCAATCACCTCTCCAGCTATCTCATCATCATCTCCATGGTTTCTAACAACAATTAATTCATTAGGTAGGAATCTATTCTCAAAACCACATAATAAAAACATTAGAAACGATCTCACTTGTAAATTCAGGTGATGCACATGAACTTTCATCTTAGTTGGAGGAGTGTTGTGTGTATCCATGGGTGTGATGTACTCATCATTCTCCCCCTTTTGAATTAGAGTCATCCTCGACTCGATCTCATCCCTTTCTCCTAATAGTGGTCTCAAATCTGAAATATAAAATATAGAACTATTCCCAAACTTGGGATGCAACTCATATTTATATGCATTATGAAATTTATCATCATAATGTGAAACTACAGTAGAAGGCATGCCATGTAAATTAATGACCTCTTTGAAAACTTGCTCAGCAATATGAACATCATTCTCCCTCTTATGACAAGATAGAAAATATGTGATCTTAAAAACACTAGAAAAACATGACATGACATGGTAATTGTTATTGCAGTTTTCTACTTCATCATTTGGTTGTACAACACAAAGAGGATTCATGTTTGAGCAAATATAAACTTTTTGCACCATAAATACACCTCTATGATCATAGTTTCCTATAGCATAAAAATTGTTTCTTGATAGTAAAGGCAATTCAGTTTGAGAAAAGATTTACTTCTCTATGGTATTTAGATCACAAAGAACATCAAATTCAATATAACCCAAAGTATTTAGAGAAGACAATAATTTATGCTCATCCTCTTCACATGTTATTAAAATCAAATGTTTCATTTCAGCAGTAGTAGGTGAATCATAAGCAAAAACATCAAGCTCATTCATTTGTTGTGGCAAAGGTATAAGTGAAGCAGTGGCACACAACTTCTCTTTATCAAAAGGATTAGTAGATAAATCAACTTGTGGCAATAACAAATCAAGACAAGGTTCCAATACAACAAGATTGTAGGAACAATTCAGTACATTAGGAAAGTTCTTACTTGAAACAACAGTTTGTTCTTTATCTTTCTCACTATCCTCTTCTTTGTGTAGAAGCTGAAATGCATTAGTCGCAACAAGAGGCAATGAAATATGTTCATCCTCTAGTAATTCAGATTTTAATGAAAGTGTTGCAACATTTAAAACAGCCCATTCTATCCTAAATGGTTCATTCTTTCTTCTCTCAAGTCTTTGTTGATCCTCTTCTAAAATTTCAGCAGCAGACATAGGTTTAAGAGTAACTCTTCTACCATTGTATTTAAATGAATAGCTATTAGCAATGGTATTGTGCAAAGCATTATTTGTAGAAATCCAAGGCTTACTCAATAACAAATGACACGCTTGCATAGGCACTATATCAAAATCTGCACAATCCTTATAAGAACCAATAAAAAATTCAATGCGAGCAATTTTATCTACCTTTATCTTACCACAAGAATTTACCCATTGGATGTAGTATGGACATGGGTGTGGCTGTGTGGTCAAGCCGAGCTTCTCGACCAATTCCAAGCTTCCGATGTTGTGGCTACTCTCTCCATCAATGATGACACGACAACGTCGATCCTTCACAACAAAGTGAGTCTGAAACAAGTTGTTCATTTGATTTTGCTCTACCTTCTCCATCTGAGAACTAAGCAATCGTTGTGCTACAACACTTGTATCAACCTCATTTGACACCATCGACTCATCACCATCGGTGTTGTAACTTATCATTGTTAATAGAAAACAAGAAAACACACAAGAGTACATTTTCCTATCACTACTGTTTGATCACGGTGGAAACTCTCAACAAGCAAATGACGGCACCTAACTGAGTTCTTACAAGATTCTCAATAGCAAAACAGAGGATACCTTGGAGAGTGTGATCCGACGATTGCGAGGGTCCAAAGTTCTGTGCCTATTCAGAAGGATATATATGGAGCTAGGTAGGCAATTTATAGTAGCAAGGATTAGCAAAATTTTAATTCAGAAATTGCAAAACTGAATAATTGTCCCAAGCTAGTCTATGTCACCGGCCTAAACTTGTCTCGAATTTAGTTCAAGCAAGCAAACAAATGGCTCAACAAAAGACAAAGGCTGCAAGCAATTCTGAATTTTTTCCTCTTGTCCTTTCATTTTTTTTCTTTTATTATAGGTGTGGCTTTTTCTTCTTATTTTTTTTTCAGCACCTCTTTGCCTTTTACTTCTTTCATGATCTTTTTGACATAGAACTGCAGCAAGAGTTGCGAACTTTATAGCACAAAGGAAAAAACCTGAACTTTCTTTTTTGCACTCTTTACGTAAGGAATAGATGTACATGTAGAACTGAACCGACAATTCTCATATGCAACAACGTGCAGCAATCTCTTGACTCAAGGAACAACGCGCAATAGAAAACACTCTAAGTTTCTTTTGCACACAAAAAGTAGAAGACTAGATGTTAATTAAATATTTAGTGCAAACAATTCCAGCAGTACTATTCTCTCAACGTGTGCAACAATCTAATTTTTTTTTCTTGATTGTCTATGAACAAGGACACACACGACTCAAACAAGACCAAAGAACAAGTACTAGACCAACAACACAATGACCTTGTAGGGACTAAAATTCAGAGAACCAAACTAAACTAAAAATTGCAAGGCACAAGGGGGGTGTAGGACAGCGAAAACACGACGAACAAATATTTTTGTAGGGCAATTTTCTGGATTCTAGGATTGAACAAAATAAGAAGGATAAGGGAAAACCTAACGGTGTACCTGAAGCTCTGATACCACTTGATGTGAACAAGGGTTCCCGATCTTCCGAAAGGTTCTTGGTAAGTTGATTTGGTCGAAAGCGACACACAAATCGATCCGGCTTCAGAACAGCGCGTTCTAAACTCCGCAATCGCAGCACGATGTCTCCTCTTGTTATCAACCGTCCAAGGATGATTGACCTCGTCGAGAAGGCTAATCCCTGCCTGTGAATCAAGAACACAAGCAAGAACAACGAAGAATGCAACATAATTGCAGATGTATGATTAAACTCACGAAGTTGGGGTCTCACAAACCGATGAATGGCGACACTGTTTATGAACAGAATTGATCTAAGCAAAACCCCAAACCCTAATGAAGAGGCAGCGGCTGTATATGAGGACCTTAGGGTCGTGCAAGACCCTCTGGACGCAGCCCTAAGTGGGCTCAACTCGATACATGGCCGAAAGACTGATTATGGTGTCGCAGCACCAGGACAGATTCTGGAAGTCGATTTGTTTCAGCGATTGCTGACGGCTCAGGAAGAATTTTGACATGGGACCGGTTGGGTTGGAAATTCTTTTTGTTATCTTTCCAGGCATATATAGAACGTCCAAATCCGAGTCCGTATGCGTCCTGGGCGTTAGTTTTAGTGAAGACTGGTCCTGGGCTCCAAAACAGACTCGAAGTCGGTTTTGATTGGGCCTCTACGTTGGCTTGGACGTCCTTGCTGGCCCATCACGCCTCCAATCACCTCTCCAACTATCTCATCATCATCTCCATAGTTCCTAACAACAATTAATTTATTAGGTAGCAATCTATTCTCAAAACCATATAATAAAAACATTAGAAACGATCTCACCTGTAAATTCAGGTGATGCACATGAAATTTCATCTTAGTTGGAGGAGTGTTGTGTGTATCCATGGGTGTGATGTACTCATCAGAGGGTATTTCATGGGGTGTGTTGACAAAACCTTGTTCACTCTAAGGCATGGCAATGACCTCTTAATGGTTCAGATATACATGGATGATATCATCTTTTGAGGTTCCTCTCATGCTGTTGTGTCTAGGTTTCAGGAAGCTTTGGAAAGTGAATTTTAGATGTCGATAATGGGCGAGCTCACCTTCTTCATTGGACTTCAAATCAAGCAATGCAAGCAAGGCACCTTCATACATCAAGCCCAGTACACGAAGGATCTCCTAAAGAAGTTTGACATGGTCAATGTGAAGCCATTGTCAACACCAATGTCCACTACAACGGCACTTGACCCAGACAAAGACTATGAAGATGTGGACCAAAAGGAGTACAGGAGCATGATTGGATCCCTCCTGTACCTGATGGTGACAAGACCCGACATACACTTTGCATTGTGTCTTTGTGGTCGCTTTCAAGCTAACCTAAGAGTGACTCATCACAAAGCTATCAAGTGCATCTTTAGGTATCTCAAATACAACCTTGAGTTCGGTCTTTGGTACTCTGCATCTTCTTCTCTTGATCTTATTGGGTATTCAGATGCGGACTTTGCTGGGTGTAGAACTGATAGGAAGAGCACTTTGGGTACTTCGCATTTCTTGGGTACTTCTTTGGTTTGTTGGTCTTCTCGCAAGCAATCTAGTGTAGCCCAATCCACAACCAAAGCTGAGTATGTTGCTGCCGCTAGCTGCTATTTTCAAATCCTATGGATGATTTCCACCATGAGAGACTTTGGGTTAACCTTTAAGAGTGTTCCACTTATGTGTGATAACTCCGGTGCCATTTGCCAAGCCAAAAACCCAATTCAACATGGTAAGGTTGAACCCATAAATGTGAGATTCCAATTCCTGAGGGACAATGTTGAAAAAGGAGATGTTGAGATCAAATACATTGACACTAAACACCAATTGGCTGATATTCTCACCAAGCCCCTAGATGCTTTGAGATCTGCCTTTCTTCGAGGGGAGCTTGGTGTTTGCCATCCTTATGGCATCATTTGAGGGGGAGTTGATCTCTTTTATATATATGTATCTTACCTTTTTGCATTGCATCTCATTTGTAATATATGCATTTGTTGATGAGCTTTGATTCTTATGCTTTCTTATATTTCTTAATGCTATAATTCAGCTTGAGCTAAGTTGTGTGGATGTGATAGCAATCTCTCATGCTTAGATTTTCTAGATGGCTTGTTATAGACTCTTTTTGAGAACTTGCTAATCTTAAAGGTGAACTTGGCTTTTTGTGAACCTTATGAACTAATCTTGCCAAAACTTACTCGCCATGTGAATAATTGCTTTTATCCTTGCTAAAACTTATATTAAGGCTAGTCTAGAGGATGTCTTGGCTTTGGTACCTTATGTTTGCGAAATGTGGCTTTGCAAATATTTAGCTCATGATGGAACATTGTGGTAACGTTGTTCCTTTTGTTGCAAAGACATGCTCAGCAATTTGCTTTTAATTTGCAAGATAAAATAATCAAATAAAATTTATGCTTTGAGGCTTCGGGGTGTTTGCCGTACCCAGTCGTGCGACCCTCCGCATGGATTAGAAGTTACATAAAATGCTAAATCCAAAAATTGTGTTTCGAAGCCTTGGGGTGATTGCTGTACCCAGTCGTGCGCCCTCCGCATGGATTAGAAGTAACATGAGATTCAAATAATAATAATGTCTTTCTCTTTTCTTTATGAGTCTCTATTGCATATGTGAGCATTTCTAGAGCTTATTTTATGCGAATGCTTGTTGCCCTGGTTGAGATTAAGACTGGCTAGTATCTTTTGATTCACTTGATGCTTGTTTTGCCTTGGATGGGAGTACTTATACATGTGGTGGCAGCATTTCTCATGACGAGCAAATATGATTCTATCTAAGCTACTCAATCTTTTTGCTTAGCTTGTATAGCTCTTGGTGTTTATGCCTTGCTATATATTTTTGGTCTTTGTATGATTGTGAGCTATTGCTTTTACACTTCATAGCTCTATGTTTATGATTAGCAAGGTTAAATGCTTGTTGGCATATTTGTTGAAGCCCCTTAGGAAATTTTCATGCATTGCATGCTTGTTCTTTTGCTTCTTTGTGTTGGGTATTTTAACGACAACAGAATAAATCCACAAGCGAACGGATACTGAAGTAGCTTTCACCTAGGAATATTCCAAGGTATCAAATCCACAGGGAACGTGTGTGCCTAATCTTCTGTTCTAGTTCGACCAAGGACACCAAGATATTTGTGGCTTTGGGTAGAGAGGATTCCTAATGGTTATAAAGTCCTAATCAATTTAAAAGTACTACTAGGTTTCTTGCATTGGGCATCCAGTTTTCCCCTGCATCCACAGTGCGATTCCGGCCAAGAGCCTACTACGTAGCCGAATGTGGAGGATTTCAAAGGACAGATAGGGCTGTCACCACCTACTGCCTACCATAAGCAATCCGTGGACTACACAATAAGCAGAGGTAACCTACGGCCTAGACACCACGTCTATGCTTTTAATTACTCCCTCAATCTTTAGCTACGATGATATAAGACTAAGGTCTCTTACTAAATAGAGCGTTGAGCATGCAAAGCAACTAAGTATAAAACTTACTTAAAAAGAAAACTTAAACACCAATAAAGGAATCATGAAGACTTACTAAATATGGCAAGCACCCGTCAAGCTACAAGCGTGGAGAAGAGGTGGACAGGCCCACTCCTCCTCAGGACTTCCCCTCACTCTCTCCCTATTTTCTAAACACTTTGGCAGCGTTGAGCCTCATGGAAATGAAGCACTAAGCTCTTGTTGAAATGTGTGGAGAGTGGAGCCACTCCTCTCCTTATATAGGGCCCAAAGGCGGTTTCTAAGGCGGTAACTGTCGCCCTAACCGGTACTACCGACCTTGGGGAGGCACCAGGAGATGACACATGGAGGCGGTACACCAGGGGGGACCCACCTATTCGGCCGAACAGGGGTTGTGGGCCCTCAGCCTCCCTCTATTCTGGGTCCCTGGTGGGTGGCCCCTTGTCCCCCCTCACACCGTAAGGCGGTGGGTTACATCGGCTTTCTTCTGTAAGTGGGCCAGTGAATCCGTGTGCTTACTTCTGATTGGCCGGAAGTGTGTTTTCTCCCATGATGATGTGGATTTTCCACTTATTCCGTGGAATAATCACCTGCAGCATATATTTACCAACACTTGTGGAATTTGTTAGTAATGAACTCCTACCACCAACACTTGTGGAATTTGTTAGTAATGAACTCCTACCACTATGTTGGTTGTTCACTTTGTTGCTTTTATGCAGATAATTGACGGTATCAATTTGGTCAACAAACTCCCTCACACTTAGCCTTTGCTCGTCCTCGAGTAAAGGAAAAGGACTAAGATGGATCATAATCTCCAAATGGTAAGATGCTAGCATGCAAATTATTCCATACCATACCTGTACCAATGGGTTTTGAAGTGTCTACCATGTCACCTTGGGTGGTTGAAGAGTGGAACAATACAAATTATGGTCATCTCTACTCCTTGTGCTAAGTAAATTGGGGTTTTGAAGAATTTTTCAAAAACAAAACAAAGTTGTACTCCTCAAATGATTCTCTCATATCACTCATATATGTGTGTGGATCCTCATCGAGGCTTTTGTTGTTGCCTCTTTTTATTCCTACTTCAAAAGATAGGCTTATGTGGAGCTCAAGGTAGGGAATAAAAAGAAGGCATACCTATGCTTCATATATTACCAAGTCAAAAACCGGATCCAAGGAGAAAACAAGTAATGAATCATTAATCAAGTATGTGCACATTTATGGATGGAATGGATGTATTGGTGAAATATGGGTACTCCTTTTGATATCCTCCCTCTCCTCTATTTGAGAACATGGGCTATATCTCTTTCTTTTTTTTCTTTTTTTTTTGAATACTTGATAGCCCATGTCTCTTTTAGCAAGGATAATTGGAGAGGGAGTTTCTAAAAGCATGGTGGAGCACTTTATTTTGTGGGTGGATGATGGATATGTGTGATACTATCTTCCGGGGTGGAAGAGTAGCATATGGAAAGAGATGGATGATGGAGGTGGATGAATACTCCTTTATATGTAGACTCTCTCTTTCCTTGAAATAATATTGATCATGGCTATTTCTTTTCTCTCTCTTTTTTCATCATGCTCAAAAATGAGATCAAGTTTTTTTATAGCCATGCCTTCTATGGGAACAACTGAGAGAGAATCATAATAAGATAATTATGGGGTAATTCTTTTGGTGGATGATGATGATGATGATGGTTATGCTAACTTCCAATGTAGAAGATTAACATATTAAGGGAATGTGCACATGAACTTGATCAACAATACATAACAAGCATCTCACTAGGGTCACAACAATTTGACAAGGTTCAATGAAGTCACAAGCATCATATGCATAAGATTTATCAAATTAATCTATCATATGGCTATGGTAGGATATTTCTAATCATTGAGGAGTAAGCATATAGATTTATAATTTTCAAAAAGAATTCCCAAGTACTTTGTGCAATAGAGAGCACGAATCACTTCCTGAAACCATATCACACTAGTCAACAACGTAGGTAGCACGTGGTCCCTATGAATATAGTCCACTAGCATTGGCATAAGAGCAAGGAATAAAGAGCATGCAAGCCAACTATGGAAAGCTTTGAATAATTGGAGGTCATCAAGGTTGATTTTAATTTTTCAATTTGGATTTTATCATTTTGTTCTAGGAAAATTAAATCAATGCACAAAATTAGGAGATAGAGGGATAAGATGCGCAAGCCGTCGCACTAGTAGATGATGCCGAGCAGGGCTAAGGTGGCTTCAGTCGACCCAGAGGGTTCATCTAAATCATCTCGGCATCTAGCTTGGTCACCGTATGGCGTGGTGCTCTGTGCGGCATTGTTCATTATATCTTGGCCGATGAGGTCCATTGTTGCATATTGAGAATCCTAAGGATCTCCCCACACTTGTTTGCTTGCCTGCACTTTTATTCGACACAAGAAAAACAAACAAAAGGGTTAAAAGCAAAATGAACTCTACCGGCTTTATGGGCCCCGTAGAGTCACAACTATATTATTAAGTTATTTATTTTATTTTTTTCAAGGCCCACTACATAATTGAATTGAAATGAAATAAAGGAAATGAACTAAAGCACCTTTTTTTTCTTCTTCTTCTTTTCTTTAGCAAGGCATGAATGCAAGAACTAACAACAACTCTAAACCAAGAGGCAAATTGGCATGAAGGGAATTTAGTACGTGATACTTACAGAACTCCCCCACACTTTGATTTTTATATCACTCAGACACAATAAATCAGTGTGTAGTGTTGCAGCCTTTTCATAGTATGTTCCACCGCCAAAAGTACCAAGGTGTCAAGTTGATGCAGCTCCCATGTTCTCAGGTATAGTGTGTTCATCGTTCTTTTCAATCCTCACCTGAAAGTGTTAGTGACCAAAAATACCCGAAGGCAAATATATCCTAAAAACATGTGCTTGCAACTATTTAATAAAGGAAAAAGGGTTAATGATAATCTGGGCCATCTCCCGGCAGTGCTTCATTTATAGTCAGAAGCTTGACTACGAGGACTTCATGTTGCAGCCATCATTGGCGATGTAGTTCCCATCGTACTGCCAATTGTTGATATATCATTGGAGTCTAGCTGCAAGGTTAGTGAAAAAAAATGCAAACTACGAGATTTCCAATATTTATGATAAACAAAAGCATCTACAACCATCCTTCTAAACATTTTACTAATGAGGGCCTTAAGGTGGTTGTAGTCGTCGTAGGTGCTTTTAGCAGAAGAAGCGATCAACTCTAGAGTTTTGTTGGATGAGCATGTATCTTATGGTTGTTCAAGGAAGAAGCTCTCATGCATATCAATGGAATTATTTTCTTCTAGAGTCAATTCCTCAAGCAATCAAATGGCCCAAAGCTTCTCCTCCTCAAGAATTTCATCGAGAAAGTTTATCGGTGATTCTTGATCACCATCAAGAATGGAGTATTGATGACCAAATAAAAAAGGCTTAGGCAAGAAGGATGACAGTTTGGTTTCAAAAGGATTAAGAGTTTCTCACAAATTGTCTCCTCCTTGGATGCAAAGCTTAGCGTCTTCATAAAGAACAAACCTCGGTGATGCGCATTGGGAAACATGCATCACCTCCTCAAGCGGGGAATGCTTGAGATGAGGCCTCACCATAGAATTTTCTAAGCCATGGGCTTTGGTGGCAAAAGCGGTTTTCCAAAGCTTTTCATTTAGGCCCTAGGAATTTAGCTACATGGTGAAGGCTTTCTAACGGGAAACCTATGAGAAGTTCAAAGTTAATGATAGGAAAGACATGGAGGTCTAGGCGAACTTCAACTTTGTCCATCTCAACTGGTACAGCTCTTGCGATCCCCCGACATGGAAATGTTATTCCCAAGACAGCCTTGAGGAGTGCGTAATTTGGCTCTAAAGGTATATCATCCATAAGTTTCCAAGCAATATACTCAGGGATGATATTGGCTCCTATTGTGGGATCATGAAGGGCCACTACAACATTTCCCTTTATATAACATGGAATGGTAGAAGAAGGAGAAGAGATTTGGATTTCCCTTGAAGAATATCTTTCTTCCTTCAACCACTCCTTGTTAACGGCCTCCTGTGAGATTTCTTCTTGGAAAGGCTTGGGAGGTGAAAGGGATGTTGTAGACTTCTTTTTCCAGAATTGATTTGAGGTGTTTCATTGATCATTAGGTATTCCTTCCTCGAATTCAACTGGCAACCTTGATGATAGGAATTCTCCTTCCTTCCGAGTGGTCTCAACAGCAGAGTCTATGGGTAAGACAACAATGGATTTGAATTTGGCTATTCAGGGATCCTGGTGGGTTGGCTTGCCTTCCCCCTAGAGAAATTGGTGATCTTGTTCCTTGAGGATGGATCTAGAGGGTTCAAATGGGAATGTTGTCACCGCTTCATTGAATGGCTCACCTCATGGGAGAGATTCTATCAAAATATTTTCTGATTGACAGATTGAGATAGAAGATACGCATTTCCCAAGTCTTATGTCGAGACTTCCTAGCTTTGGTCCATCTAGGTATAGATCATCCAACGGATGCCCAACTAAGATTTGGAAGTCACACAGCTCAACTAATGGAAGTCTAGGATAGTCTCAACATTTTTTGTGTTTCACGGGCATGTTTTGCATGGTCCCAAATCCTTCTAAATGCTAGCCTAAGGGGCTCATGAAGGATTTGCTAATCGATGCAAGGGTCTCACCACCTATAAAAGCGGTTGATGGATTTGTATATTAAATTTCACTGATTATGGGACTGAAAAGAACATTCACCTTTATCCCTCTTATCTGGCACTGAATGGTTGAGTAAGGGGGTCTTACCCAAATTATATCAAGAGAGTGTGCACCATCATCCAACCATTCACCGCTCAGCATGGCAGAGCACTCCCTCTCATTCTCTTGGAGGAAATTGTCCTATAGAGGATTGGGAGGAGAGACAAGAACTGATGGGTCTTTCTTGCAAAAACAATTCGAGGTGTCCCTGTGGTCTTGCGAAAGACCTTCCTCAAACTTGAAAGAGAACTCAGGTGAATTTTCTGATTGAGACATTGGGACAGAAAAATGTCTTCCCCTGAGTTCAATGTCTAACTTCTCCTTGGTCAGTGCACCAGAGAAAAGTCTCTCCATGGGATGCTCGATTAAAATGTCAAAGTCATGGACTTCGAACACATGGAAATCAAGGAGAGTTTTGACACCTTTGTGCCTTAAGGACACATTTTGCAAAATCCCATATCCCTCTAAAATGGGTCCAGAGGGACATTGAAGAAATTTACAAGTCAGGGCCAAGGGTTCTTCACCCAAAATGGCAAAAGCGCAAGCATCAGAAATGATGTTGGCACCGACAGTGGGATTATAAAGAAAATTCACCTTTTCTCCTCTTATGAAGCATTGAATGAAAGAGGAAGGGGAGCTAATCCGAATTAGGTTTGGAGAAAACTCAGCCTCTCTCAACAGCTCAATTCTCATGATTGAAGTTAACTCCTTCACCGTCTCTTAGAGAAAAAGCTCCTTAAGAGGATTGGGAGAAGATATAGGAGTTGGTGATTTCTTTTGATAGCGACAACTCAAGGATTTCTGACGATCTTTTACAAGATTTTCCTCGATTTGGAAAGAGACCTTTGAAGGTTGAATTTCTTCTTTCTCCATTGCTCATGGTTTGGTTGAGGTCTCACTAGATGAATCAATGGATAGGCAAGGATTTGGCTTAGGTTCAACTAGTGGGGTGTCCTCAATGCTCGACGAAGCGTCCTCCTGAGGAGCCTCTCTATAGCCGGCTAGGAAAGAAGTGTCCTCTTGAATAATGATGTGAACAAGGGTTCCCGATCTTCCGAAAGGTTCTTGGTAAGTTGATTTGGTCGGAGACGACACACAAATCGATCCGGCTTCAGAACAGCACGTTCTAAACCCCGCAATCGCAGCACGACGTCTCCTCTGGTTATCAACCGTCCAAAAGACGATTGACCTCGCCGAGAAGGCTAATCCCTGCCTGCGAATCAAGAACACAAGCAAGAACAACGAAGAATGCAACACAATTGCAGATGTATGATTAAACTCTCGAAGTTGGGGCCTCACAAACCGATGAACGGCGAAACTGTTTATGAACAGAATTGATCTAAGCAAAACCCAAACCCTAATGGTGCGGCGGTGGCTGTATATAAAGACCCTAGGGTCGTGCAAGACCCTCTGGACGCGCCCCTAATTGGGCTCAACTAGATACAAAGCCCAAAGGCCAAAAATAGGCGACGCAGCACCGACACAGATTTTGGACTCTGTCTTGTTTTGACGATTCCCAATGACTCCGGATGAATTTTGACATGAGACTGGCGGCATTGGAAAGGTCTTCTCCATATCTTTCCGTGCATATGTAGAACGTCCAAATCCGAGTCCGTATGCATCCTGGGTGACTGTTTTAGTACAGACTGGTCCTAGGCCCCGAAACAGACTCGAAGTCGGTTTTGATTGGGCCTCCACTTTGGCTTCCAAGCCCTTGCTGGTCCTCCACGTTCCCAACTCCTTCTCCCATCATCTCCTGGTCTTCTCCATGGTTTCTAATCATAAAATAATCATTAGGTAGCAAACCATTCTCAAAAGTAACATATAGCGAAGAACGTAGGAACGAGCTCACCTCTAAATTTAGTCGTCGTGCACGAGCTCTAGTCATTGGACCTTGCAAGTCCAGATTTGGAGGAGTGTTGTGTGTATCCATAGGAGTGATGTCCTCATCATCCTCCCCCTCTTGAAGTGGAGTCGTCCTCGACTCGAGCTCATCCTCTTCTCCCAAGTATGGTTTCAAATCTGAAATGTTAAAAGTAGGACTAACCCCGAACTCGGGAGGCAACTCAAGTTTGTATGCATTATCATTAATCTTCTCTATTATTTTGAATGGACCATCAGCTCTAGGCATTAGTTTAGACTTTCTCAATTCTGGAAATCTATCCTTCCTTAAGTGTAACCACAATAAATCTCCTACATCAAGCTTTACTTCCTTTCTACCCTTACTACCAGCAATTTTATACTTTTCATTCATCTTTTCAATGCTAAGTCTAGTGGTCTCATGCATTTGCAACATAAATTCAGCACGCTCCTTAGCATCAACATGAACTCTCTCATTAATAGGTAGAGGAAGTATATCAAGTGGAGTACGGGGATCAAAACCATACACTACCTTGAATGGACTTATCTTGGTAGTTGATGAGGACATCACCCTTATGGATACACCCAGCACTCCGCCAACCAAAATACAAGTTCATGCGCGACAGTTGAATTTACGGGTGAGCTTGTTCCTAATGATTCCTTTATGTGATTTTGAGAATAGATTGCTACCTAATGAATTAATTGTTATTAGAAACAATGGAGATGATGATGAGATAGCTGGAGAGGTGATTGGAGACGTGATGGGCCAGCAAGGACGTCCAAGCCAAGGTGGAGGCCCAATCAAAACCGACTTCGAGTCTGTTTCGGAGCCCAGGACCAGTCTGCACTAAAACGGATGCCCAGGACGCATACGGACTCGGATTTGGACGTTCTATATATGCCTGGAAAGATAACGAAAAGCCCTTTCCAACCCAACTGGTCCCATGTCAAAATTCGTCCCGAGCCATCGGCAATCGCCGAAACAATTCGACTTCCAGAATCTGTCCTGGTGCTGCGACACCGTAATCGGTCTTTGGGCCATGTATGGAGTTGAGCCCACTTAGGGCTGCGTCCAGGGGGTCTTGCACGACCCTAGGATCCTCATATACAGCCGCCGCCTCTTCATTAGGGTTTGGGGTTTTGCTTAGATCAATTCTGTTCATAAACAGTTTTGCCGTTCATCGGTTTGTGAGACCCCAACTTCGAGAGTTTAATCATACATCTGCAATTGTGTTGCAATCTTCGTTGTTCTTGCTTGTGTTCTTGATTCGCAGGCAGGGATCAGCCTTCTCGGCGAGGTCAATCGTCTTTTGGACGGTTGATAACCAGAGGAGACGTCGTGCTGCGATTGCGGGGTTTAGAACGTGCTGTTCTGAAGCCGGATCGATTTGTGTGTCGCCTCCGACCAAATCAACTTACCAAGAACCTTTCGGAAGATCGGGAACCCTTGTCCACATCAAGTGGTAATCAGAGCTTCAGGTACACCGTTAGGTTTGCCGTTATCCTTGTTATTTTGTTCAATCCTAGAGTCCAGAAAATTGCCCTACAAAAATATTTGTTCGTCGTATTTCCGCTGTCCTACACCCCCCTTGTGCCTTGCAATTTTCAGTTTAGTTTGCTTGTCTGAATTTTAGTCCCTACAAGGTCATTGTGTTGTTGGTCTAGTACTTGTTCTTTGGTCTTGTTTGAGTCGTGTGTGTCCTTGTTCATAGACAATCAAGAAAAAAAAATCAGATTGTTGCACACATTGAGAGAATAGTACTGCTGGAATTATTTGCACTAAATATTTTTTTAACATCTAGCCTTCTATTTTTTGTGTGCAAAAGAAACTTAGAGTGTTTTCTGTTGCACGTTGCTCCTTGAGTCAAGAGATTGCTGCACGTTGTTGCATATGAGAATTATCGGTTCAGTTCTACATGTACATCTATTCCTTACGTGAGAGTGCAAAAAAGAAAGTTTAGGTTTTTTCTTTGTGCTATAAAGTTCGCAACTCTTGCTGCAGTTCTATGTCAAAAAAATCATGAAAGAAGTAAAAGGCAAAGAGGTGCTGAAAAAAAAATAAGAAGAAAAAGCCGCACCTATAACAAAAGAAAAAAAACGAAAAGAGAAGAGAAAAAAAATTCAGAATTGCTTGCAGCCTTTGTGTCCTTTGTTGAGCCATTTGCTTGCTTGCTTGAACTAGGTCCGAGACAAGTTTAGGCTAGTGACATAGACTAGCTTGGGACTATTATTCAGTTTTGCAATTTCTGAATTGAAATTTTGCTAATCCTTGCTACTATAAATTGCCTACCTAGCTCCACATATATCCTTCTGAATAGGCACAGAACTTTGGACCCTCGCAATCGTCGGATCACACTCTCCAAGGTATCCTCTGTTTTGCTACTAAGAATCTTGTAAGAACTCAGTTAGGTGCTGTCATTTGCTTGTTGAGAGTTTCCACCGTGATCAAACAGTGGTGACAGGAAAATATACTCTTGCGTGTTTTCTTGTTTTCTATTAACAATGACAGGTTACAACACCAATGGTGATGAGTCGATGGTGTTAAATGAGGTTGATACAAGTGTTGTAGCACAACGAGTGTTTAGTTCTCAAATGGAGAAGGTAGAGCAAAATCAAATGAACAACTTGTTTCAGACTCACTTTGTTGTGAAGGATCGACGTTGTCGTGTCATCATTGATGGAGAGAGTAGCAACAACATCGCAAGCTTGGAATTGGTCGAGAAGCTCGGCTTGACCACACAGCCACACCCGTGTCCATACTACATCCAATGGGTAAATTCTTGTGGTAAGATAAAGGTAGATAAAATTGCACGCATTGAATTTTTTATTGGTTCTTATAAGGATTATGCAGATTTTGATATAGTGCCTATGCAAGCGTGTCATTTGTTATTGAGTAAGCCTTGGATTTCTACAAATAATGCTTTGCACAATACCATTGCTAATACCTATTCATTTAAATACAATGGTAGAAGAGTTACTCTTAAACCTATGTCTGCTGCTGAAATTTTAGAAGAGGATCAACAAAGACTTGAGAGAAGAAAGAATGAACCATTTAGGAAAGAATGGACTACTTCAAATGTTGCAACACTTACATCAAAATCTGAATTAGATGATGAACATATTTCCTTGCCTCTTGTTGCAACTAATACATTTCAGGTTCTACACAAAGAAGAGGATAGTGTGAAAGATGAAGAACATGTTGTTGTTTCAGGTAAGAGCTTTCTTGATGTGATGAATTGTTCCAACAATCTTGTTGTATTGGAACCTTGTCTTGATTTGCCTTTGCCACAAGTTGATTTATCTATTGATCCTTATGAAAAAGAGGAGTTGTGTGCCACTGCTTCACTTATACCTTTGCCACAACAAATGAATAAGCTTGATGTTTTTGCTTATGATTCACCTACTAGTGCTGAAATAAAACATTTGATTTTAATAACATGTGAAAAGGATGAGCAGAAATTATTGTCTTCTCTAAATACTTTGGGTTATATTGAATTTGATGTTCTTTGTGATCTAAATACCGTGGAGAAGCAAATCTTTTCTCAAACTGAATTGCCTTTACTAACAAGAAACAAATTTTATGCTATAGGAAACTATGATCATAGAGGTGTATTTATGGTGCATAAAGTTTATATTTGCTCAAACATGAATACTCCTTGTGTTGTACAACCAAATGATGAACTAGAAAACTGCAATAACAATTACCATGTCATGTCATGTTTTTCTAGTGTTTTTAAGATCATACATATTCCATCTTGTCATAAGAGTGAGAATGACGTTCATATTGCTGAGAAAGTTTTCAAAGAGGTCATTAATTTGCATGGCATGCCTTCTATTATGATTTCACATTGTGATGATAATTTTCATAACACATATAAACGTGATGTGCATTCCAAGTTTGGGAATAGTTCTATATTTTATATTTCAGATTTGAGACCACTATTGGGAGAAAAAGATGGGATCGAGTCGAGGACGACTCTAATTCAAAAGGGGGAGAATGATGAGGACATCACCCTTATGGATACACCCAGCACTCCGCCAACCAAAATACAAGTTCATGCGCGACAGTTGAATTTACGGGTGAGCTTGTTCCTAATGATTCCTTTATGTGATTTTGAGAATAGATTGCTACCTAATGAATTAATTGTTATTAGAAACAATGGAGATGATGATGAGATAGCTGGGGAGGTGATTGGAGACGTGATGGGCCAGCAAGGACGTCCAAGCCAAGGTGGAGGCCCAATCAAAACCGACTTCGAGTCTGTTTCGGAGCCCAGGACCAGTCTGCACTAAAACGGATGCCCAGGACGCATACGGACTCGGATTTGGACGTTCTATATATGCCTGGAAAGATAACGAAAAGCCCTTTCCAACCCAACTGGTCCCATGTCAAAATTCGTCCGGAGCCATCGGCAATCGCCGAAACAATTTGACTTCCAGAATCTGTCCTGGTGCTGCGACACCGTAATCGGTCTTTGGGCCATGTATGGAGTTGAGCCCACTTAGGGCTGCGTCCAGAGGGTCTTGCACGACCCTAGGATCCTCATATACAGCCGCCGCCTCTTCATTAGGGTTTGGGGTTTTGCTTAGATCAATTCTGTTCATAAACAGTTTTGCCGTTCATCGGTTTGTGAGACCCCAACTTCGAGAGTTTAATCATACATCTGCAATTGTGTTGCAATCTTCGTTGTTCTTGCTTGTGTTCTTGATTCGCAGGCAGGGATCAGCCTTCTCGGCGAGGTCAATCGTCTTTTGGACGGTTGATAACCAGAGGAGACGTCGTGCTGCGATTGCGGGGTTTAGAACGTGCTGTTCTGAAGCCGGATCGATTTGTGTGTCGCCTCCGACCAAATCAACTTACCAAGAACCTTTCGGAAGATCGGGAACCCTTGTCCACATCAGTAGTAGAATGTGTTGCCCGATTATAAGCAAACTCAACATGAGGTAAGCATTCTTCCCATTGCTTCAAATTTTTCTTCAAAATAGCTCGCAACATAGTACCCAAAGTGCGGTTCACAACCTCAGTTTGTCCATCAGTTTGTGGATGACAAGTTATAGAAAATAACAACTTTGTACCCAACTTATTCCAAAGCATGCGCCAAAAATGACTCAAGAATTTTGCATCACGATCTGAAACAATAGTAGAAGGCATACCATGCAAACGTACAATTTCTTTGAAAAAAAGATCAGCAATGTAACTAGCATCACCAGTTTTATGACATGGTATAAAGTGTGCCATCTTGGAAAAACGATCCACAACAACAAAAATGCTATCGCTCCCCCTCTTAGTCCTAGGCAGTCCTAAAATAAAGTCCATAGAAATATCCGCCCAAGGAATAGAAGGAACAGGAAGTGGCATGTATAAACCATGTGGATTCAATCGAGACTTAGCTTTTTGACATGTTGTGCAGCGAGCAACAAAACGCTCAACATCTTTCCTCATCCTTGGCCAAAAGAAGTGTGTGGCCAAAATATCCTCTGTCTTCTTAGCACCAAAATGACCCATCAATCCACCTCCATGCGCCTCCTGCAACAACAAAAGACGAACGGAACCAACTGGAATGCATAGGCGGTTAGCTCTAAACAAGAATCCATCATTCAACACAAATTTGTGCCAAGCACGACCTTCTTTACAGTGCAGCAATACATCTTTAAAATCAACATCAGCAACATATTGTTCTTTAATTGCCTCAAGTCCAAAAATTCTACAATCAAGTTGAGACAACAAAGTATATCGCCTAGATAAAGCATCAGCAATCACATTATCCTTCCCTTTCTTATGTTTAATAATATAAGGAAAAGACTCAATAAACTCAACCCATTTAGCATGTCTACGGTTCAAATTGCATTGAGAATGAATATACTTAAGTGATTCATGATCAGAATGAATAACAAATTCTTTGGGCAACAAATAATGACGCCACGTCTCTAAAGATCGTACAAGTGCATATAGTTCCTTATCATACGTGGAATAATTCAAAACAGGCCCAGTAATTTTCTCACTAAAGTATGCAACAGGTTTACCATCTTGCATCAAAACACCACCAATGCCTATACCACTAGCATCACATTCAAGCTCAAAAGTCCTATCAAAATTGGGTAATTGCAGCAATGGTGCATGTGTAAGTTTGTCCTTCAAAGCATCAAAAGACTCATGATGTACCTTACCAAAATGGAAGTCAACGCCCTTCTTTGTCAACTCATGCAATGGTGCAGCAATGGTGCTGAAATCTTTGACAAAGCGGCGGTAGAAACCTGCAAGACCAAGAAAACTCCTCACCTGTGTGATAGTTTTTGGTACAGGTCAGCTCTTTATGGCTTCAATCTTCGCCTCATCCACCTCAATTCCCTTGGAGTCACAACGTAGCCAAGAAAAGAGACTCGATCCATGCAAAAGGTGCACTTCTCAAGGTTACCAAATAAACGTGCAACTCGCAAAGCATCAAAAACAGCACGCAAATGAATCATATGATCATCCATGGATTTGCTATAAATCAAGATATCATCAAAGTAAACAACCACAAATTTGCCAATAAAAGGTCTTAAAACCTCATTCATCAAACGCATGAAAGTACTGGGTGCATTAGTCAACCCAAAAGGCATTACTAACCACTCATACAACCCGAATTTGGTTTTGAAAGCTGTTTTCCATTCATCTCCAAGTTTCATTCTAATTTGATGGTAGCCACTACGCAAATCAATTTTAGTGAAAATTATAGCACCACATAACTCATCAAGCATGTCGTCTAGCCTAGGAATAGGATGACGATACCTAATAGTAATGTTATTAATGGCTCTACAATCTACACACATACGCCAAGAACCATCTTTCTTAGGAACCAAAAGTACAGGAACAGCACAAGGACTAAGTGATTGACGAACATACCCACGATCCAAAAGCTCTTGGACTTGTCGTTGTATCTCCTTAGTCTCCTCAGGGTTGGTCCTATAAGCTGCACGGTTTGGTAAAGTAGCACCAGGAATCAAATCAATTTGATGCTCAATCCCTCTCAAAGGTGGCAATCCCGGGGGTATCTCAGCTGGGAAAACATCCTCATACTCCTGCAAAAGGTTAGTGACAGCAGGAGGCACAGCACTAGAAGCAATATCACCAAGCAAAAACAAGGCTTGTTTGCATATCAAAGCATAGCAAATATCATCAGTAGAAATTTCAGCAAGCTCAGATTTTGTGGCAAGACATGAACGACCTTGTAATTTAATTGCAGCACCCTTAGAACTTGAGGAATCATTAACATTACTTGGTGTAGAAGCAGAATTAACAGGTTGCTCAATTTTAGGGCTTTTATTTTTCAAACTAGCAGCTCGTTCTAAATCAGCTTGTACAATTTCAGCAGGGGTCATTGGTAACAAAGTAATTTTAGTTCCTTTATGCATAAAAGTGTACTTATTACTTTTACCATGGTGTACAGCATCATTATCAAAGTCCCAAGGTCTACCCAATAAAAGTGAACAAGCTTGCATGGGTACAACATCACAATCAACAGAATCCACATAGGAACCAATGGAAAAAGGAACTCTGCAAGTTTGTGTTACCTTAGCTTTTCCAGAGTCATTTAACCACTGAATGTAGTATGGATGTGGATGTGGGCGTGTGGTCAAATCAAGCTTCTTAACCACATCAGAACTCACCAAATTGTTGCAGCTTCCTCCATCAATGATGACACGTGCCTGACGGTTCTTGATGACGAAGAAAATCTGGAATAAGTTATGTCGCTGCATCATCTCGGGCTGCTGGATTTGTGTGCTAAGCACACGCTGCACAATAATATTCATGTAGCCCGTGGTATCTCCGCCTCCAAGGACGAGGTCACCGCTGGTGGCAGCGACATCCTCCTCCTCATCCTCCACATCGGAGGTGCTCATGTAACCGCCATGAACACAAATTCTCAAACTCTCGCAAATGATGGATCGGGTTTTCGCTATTTAAACCCGAGAAGGATTGTTCCCGAACCATGGCTATAAAAGCGAGGGCGGAGTTCAAAGCCAGATGAATGAATTGGGTCCACTGAAAGTGGCAGCTCGAAGAATTCACTCTTTGGAGCAGAAAGGTTTTGAATTGTAGGTTGCTCCATTGGAGAAAAGAGATGAGAAATAAATAAAGTGAAATAAAAAGATACCAGGGCGAACTAGGTTTGAAGATCAAATAGCAACCGTTTCCCCGGCACCGGCGCCAGAAAGCTTGTTGGGTATTTTAATGACAATAGAATAAATCCGCAAGCATACGGATACCGAAGTAGCTTTCACCCAGGAGTATTCCAAGGTATCGAATCCACAGGGATACCAAGATATTTGTGGCTTTGGATAAAGAGGATTTCTAATGGTTATAAGGTCCTAATTAAGGTAAAAGTACTTCGAGGTGTCTTGCATTGGGCATCCGATTTTCCCCTACATCCACAGTGCGATTCTGACCAAGAGCCTACCGCATAGCTGAAAGTGGAGGATTTCAAAGGACAGATAGGGCTGTCACCACCTACTGCCTACCTCAAGCAATCTGTGGACTACGCGATAAACAAAGGTAACCTACAGCCTGGACACCACGTCTATGCTTTCAATTACTCCCTTAATCTTTAGCTACGATGATATAAGACTAAGTCTCTAACTAAATAGAGCGCTGAGTGAGCAAAGCAACTAAGTATAAAACTTACTTACAAAGGAAACTTAAATACCAAGTAAGGTATCACAAAGACTTATTAACTATGGCAAGCATCCATCGAGGTACAAGCTTGGAGAAGAGGTGAATAGGCCCAATCCTCCTTCAGACTTCCCCTCACTCTCTCCCTATTTTCTAAATGCTTTGGCAGCATTGAGCCTTATGGAAATGAAAAACTAAGCTCTTCTTAAAGTGTGTGGAGAGTGGAGTGTTGGTACTCGTAAATTCCCTTTTTTGACTACCAATTTACAATAAAAGGTGGATCTTAATTAATAATGTAATGACAATAATCTTTGTACTCATGAGTTCCACAAGTTTTGATGAAATATGTGGTTGCAGGTGCTATAGGGTCAAAATATGCAAAAACATGAGAAAATACCCCGTCGGCTGATCACGGCTGTGAAACAGCCATTTTCTGGCAGCCGACAGGGTCGTTAACAACTAGAATCAGCACTCGGTCAGGTCACCACCAAGTACAATTGTCAATCGGCCGGATGATAATCTATCATCACCCAACAAGGTGAATCAATTGTTCAATCTATTCCCGGTCATACGACAACATGACCCAGGACCACCGGTCGATTTGGAACTTCACCACCTCACCAGGCCAACATGCAAGTCGTTCCCTAATTCCGGTCCAAACGATTTTCAAAGAGGCAAATGAAGGAGGCCGACACATGGCCCAACCGGGAGAGGGGAAGGACAACTAGGCCACTTGCCTAAAGGGGTGCCACCTGACAAAGGGTTGCCGCCCGGCCAAGGCTGCCGCCCGGCGGACCTTGCTGCCCGGCCACTCGTGCCGCCCGGTAGGTTTGCTACCCGGCCTACCGCACCATTTGGCCCATTAATCCTACCGCCAGGCCTGCCATGCTTACCGACCCAAAACCAAAGGAAAATAGACAACCGACCCTCAAAACCTACCTCACAACATCATTATGGCTGTCCAGAATGAGTCAGTTGGAAAACCGACCAAATCGGGTGGCCGCCTGGCCTTCTCGGCCGCCCGACCAACCCTGCCGCCCGGCAATCCATGACCGCCCGGCGTACCCGGCCGCCCGGCCATTGAATTTTCACCGTTTTTTGCCATCGACTTCCCATGGGCCTACAAGTACTTCCCCTCCATCATTTGGGTATAAATACCATAGTTTGGCCACCGGTTTAGACAACAGTTGAAGAGGAGAACAACAAGCACCACGCTGTAGAAATGTAATAGAATAGGGAGTGAGAGTGAGAGGTAGAAGTCAGGGAGGGAGCTGGGGATGTCAGCTCCTTCTCCACCTTGTGCCTCGGGGATGATTCTCCACCAAGAGTAGAGTCCTCGTCCTTCGTCCGGGTAACATGTAGACATTCTTTTGTTCATTTAATCATTGAAGCTTTCTTTATTTATATCTTGCTTATGGGTTCTTAGTTCGTGTTAGATAAAGTCATTTACTTTATTTGACTATGGTTACTCTGCCTTTAGTCAACAAGGTTAGAGTAGTAATTGTAAGTGTATACATGGTGTATAGATTTAGAATTATCTAAGTTTGCTATCAACCCCACGGGCGGTGTGGTAGGTAATTAGGTGGTGACAGCACTAAAGTATCCTCTATAGTTCACCACGTTCTGGTTGGTCCGTAGGCGTTGATGGTAGTTCTACCCGAGGTCTCTTCTCATCCCTTTCCGCACCTCAAATGGCTATGCCCCGAAGTAAGCTAGAGTAAATAGTGGAGTTTGATAGTTATCTAAATATAAGATTGTCACATGTAGCCCTGGCTGGAGGACCCTCTCAACCCATTGTTACCCTTCTCTTTTGTTCACTAGAGTTGGATTAGGATAGTGTTTCACTTCTCGTTCCCCGTGGATTTGAAACCTTGGAATACTCCCGTGTCAAAGCTACATCGGCATCCGTATGCTTGTGGATTTCTCTGTTAGGCTTAAGGATTGCCAACAAGCTTTCTGGCGTCGTTGCCTGGGAACAGTAGCTGAAACTTATCCGAACCCGATTCTTTTTATTTTCCTCTCTCCTGTTCTTTCCTTCCATGAATCCCCCATCTACCCGTGACTTCTCAGCCCCTTGGAGCGAATTCCTAGAACCCGTACCCTCATCACTCTCAATAACAGCCCCGAGCTATGAGATTCATCCAAGTATCATACTATTGATTCAGAAAACAACCTTCACATGGGCAGAAAATGAAAATCCTTACGTTCACCTACAACAGTTTGAGGTTTGCTGCTCCATTCTTGCCAATGATGGGTTTCCTCAAGAAACCATGAAATGGAAACTGTTCCCTTTTTCATTAGGCGGGGCAGCAAAAACATGGTATTTTAACCATGTAGGTCAAGTAGATGGAGTTTGGTCCACCTTAAGAGAGTATTTTTTGCGCAAATATTTTCCTCTCTATAAGATAGTTGCTCTAAGGAAGAAGGTTATCAATTTTGAGCAACAAGACCACGAATCACTAGAAGCATCATGGGAAAGCTTCCTATCCTACACCAAAACTGGGGTATGTTTAGGAATATAGGAGCCTATAAAGTTGCAACACTTCTTCTTTGGTCTATGGACCGAAAGTGCAAATTATTTAAATGCTACGGTCGAAGGTGCTTTCTTTTGTACAACACCATCATAAGGAATGGAGATCCTAAGCAAAATCGTCCAAAATCTTGCAAATGAGTCATCCATCTCCCCAGAACCTACAACGAAAGCACCCAAACTTCTAGCCAATCCAAAGAAATAGAATACAAGTGTCTCCCCAAAAATTCCTAAGCTCCTATGATAGCCTCGCTCCACCCACCACACCCTAATGTTGTTGAAGAAGATACATGCTTTCTCCCACCTCACTCCTTTGAAGTTGACGAACAACCTTTTCTGAATTTCGGAAAAACTCGTAACATGGAATGCATGAAGAGAAGCAGTCTTAATCAAGAAGGGTCTACTAGACAAGACTACAGTGGGAAACAAGGTGATCCTTTACTAAATCCTTCCATCGTAAAGAGGCAAGAAGAGCTCAAGGAGCCACCCCGATTCCCTAAAGTGGATGCCAGGGAATTTCCCCAGAACACCACTTCTATTCATGGTCCGATTATCCTTGATCTTCCTAATTCACCATGGCCTAAAATCATAGAAAGGCGTCTTTCAAACAAAAATGGTGCTCAATTCTTGGATTTATACTCAAACCTCATAGCAAAGGTTTGAACGGTCCTCTTCACTGGGAAAAGTCATGAACACCCCTATGCCCATCTTCAAAATTTTGAGGAGACTTGCTCCAACTTCCTAAATACTGGGCTGTTACTTGAAGAGCTCATGTGGAGAGTCCTCTTCTACTCATTAGATGGGCATGCCAAGGACTGGTACCTATGGTTGATCAATGATAGGGAGTGGTATATCATTGAAACGCTACGTCCCTTGAAAGGTCTATGGAAACTACTAAAGTACCATTTTTGGGAGCATCTTTTTCCTCACGAGAGGTATTGTTGTATAATGACAAATACTAAAAACATTAAACAAGAGGATGAAGAACCCATAGAAGCTTGTTGGGGCCGGTTTATTTCCCTTGTCTTCAATGGTCCAAGGATTGACACTCCAGAAGAAAAGCTCTTGTCGTATTTTGTTCATGGTCTGCACAAAAGGAGTGCCAAGCTACTGGAGGAATGCTCTCAAGGTCCCTTCCATAAAAAAAAACATAGAAGACGTGTGGGCTGTTATCAACTATATGACCCGACTCACCATCGCAAAGCACCATCAATTGCCTTTAAAGAGCCAGTTTTGAACCATGTGGCAAAAGTTGAGAGAAAAGACCATGAGCCATACTCTTCTTCATCGACAAATACTACCCTAGTCCTTGAACCACATAGGCCTTGCCATCCTGCACCAATCCTCCCAAATCCCCCAAGGATCCATGTTCTACCTAATGGAGGCACCACAAGTCTATCATCTACCAATGGAAAAGGGGTACTGAAGCAACCAAAGGATGATCTACAGAAGGAAAACTTTGAATAGGACAAATCCATCAAGCATGAAGGACAACACAAAGTTTGGTCCATAGAAATTCACGAGGCTTTAAATTTAGAGTCAAAAGGAAATTCTCCCACCATGCCAAGGAATCATTCTTTAGAAGATTCACATACTCCTCACTCACATAAAAGTTTTTTGACCACAACAAAGATTTATGATAATGGTACACAAGAGGCCTACAACCGCTCTACCCTTTTTGGACATAGTAATCTCAAAGGGGTGGTTGTAGATGCATTTCTTTATCACAGGCATTGCAAATTCTGTGGTCCTTTTCTTATGCCTTAGTTGTGAAATCATTCACACAAGTTTGGTGATGGCGGGAGCCATATTGCCAACCCAAGCTACAATTTGAACATGTGCTCCCATGGTCAAACATGTGACCTTAAATAAGTACTAACGGGTGGTAACCCGATTTGTTTCCCTCTACTAGGATTGTTAGTTTCTCATTTGAAACTTTTAAAAAAAATTGTTTTGTTCCTTCTTAACGATAAGATATACTTGGCAATAATAGTGGCACAATTTTGAGCTTGTCCCTTTGGGTATTTTGCTAGCTAACCTCTACAGGTTAATATCAAAAGGAACAAGAGGACAAGATACGAATGAACAACAACCATTGCGGTATTCCTCGTATAACCTACCCCTTGTTGTTTTCATGTCGTTGTATGAACTGAAATTTTTTCTAGCAAGCATGATAAATGGCAACTAAAGTATAACTTCCTTCTCATTCATGCTTGATGCATAAAGATTGTTCCTTGCATTCTTTCATCGCCTTTAGGAAATTCTCATTGCATAGGAAAACCTTGTCTAAATTGTTGGTAGATGTGATATAACCTTAGAGAGCTTAACCTTTCTGAGAACCAAGTAAACTTTCTTGATTTTTATTTTTCAAATGCTTATAAATGAGAACTCCAGATTCATAATCTTTTCAATGATGATTCTATTCCTACCAAAGCCAGATGATGATCTTACTGAAAACCTATTGCATTTCCTACTTGTATTTTCATTGAACTTTGTCAAATTGTTGTGACCCTTATGAGATGCTTATTATGTGTTATTGATCGAGTTCATCTGCACACCCCAACCCCTCCATATGTCGAAAACTCTACACTGGAAGTTCATATCCATGATCCCCATAATTCATTCATTGAATAAAGTGCTCCACCATATATGTCGATCTCTCTCAAAGAATCATTTCAAAAGAAATATGGGCTATTCGAAAAGAAAAAAAGAAAAAAAAAGGGAAGAAAAAATGAATCATGAATGATGAAATAGACCATGTTCTCTAATATAAATCAAATAGAAGAGAGAGAGATCATTTCAAAAGGAGCATCCGCCATCCATCTTCCATCCATACATATCATAATTGTGCACATGGCTTGATCGTAATTCATGACTTGTTTTCTCCTTGGATCCGGTTTTTTTACTTAGTGATATATGAAATACAAGTATGCGGTCTTAATATTCACTACCTTGAGCTCCACATAAGCTGTAGTACATAGGGAAATTTTGGCTACTGGCCTTAGTGAAAGTACATCTACATCCCTAGTGGGTTTTGGTGGTTATATAACAACATGATTAAAGGTCTAATCCTATTTATGAGTATATGAGCAGGTTTTACATGAAGAATATACTCAGCATTAATACAAATGATCATCTTCGATAATGTACAATTGTGTAAGAAAATGGGCCTATGTGATGAAAAGGAGAAGTATCAAATAAATGGGTCCATATAAGCAATATTACGACAAACCAAGGTTTGAAATGAATATGGGACATAAAAACCATTGACATGAGATGGTCTCAACAAATTGGTGTTGTTAAGAAAAAGAAGTGATCAAGTGTTGTTTCTCTGTGGTATTTAATCCTGGAAGCAACTTGATCAAGTCAATACTTCAAACAAGAATTCAAAAGAAGACATAACGATGATATAAAGTTATATGTGGCTCAAGATAGCAAGATGGGAATTTATTGGCATGACTTGGCCGCAATGGATCATGCACGGGAGAAGGGCAAGATGGAGTCTTGGTGTCGAGGGACCCAAGCCATGGTGAAGGGCAGGTGGAGCGCAATGGCAATGAACCGATCAAGCTATGAGTGGTCATACATTTCCAAGAATCAATCTTTGTTCGAACATGAAGACTTAGTGTGACTTGTGAACCAAAAGGCGAAAATAGATCTTATGAATGAAGAAATTCCAAGTCACAAGCTCTAGGTAATGATGCTCAGCAAAAGCACATGTGGTAGTCCTCATGAAGCATAAAGGAGAAGAAGTGGAAAAATTCATTAATCATGCAAGCTCAAGAAGAAGAACTGTGTTTTTATTTAATCTTGAGTTTTGGCATGCCGCTCTATCAAGAGGGATGCTACATGGTTTGCATATAATGTCTTAATGCTCAAGGAAAAACCCAAGTGAAACGAGAGAGAGACATTGCCTACACTCACACTAACTCTCACTGTGACAAGGAAAACCAGTGTAACCGGTTTACCAAACCAGAGGGACCGGTATGGGTTCAAACCTCTAACGGCTAGTTCAAGAAAACCGGAGGTACCGGTTTGGGAAACCGGAGGGACCGGTTTTGACTGGTTCAGTATAACAGCAAGTTTTTGGGGATAAGTATAAATACTTTCTTCCCCCCTCATTTGGATGCTGTTGAGTGTGTGCACAAAGAAAATACATTCAAAACCTTGTAGAGCTCTCCCCAACACCTCTTTGTGAGGTTTGAGTGATTTGTGATAAATCCTAAGCATTGGGTTGAGAGAGATTGAGATTGAGAGCACCAAAGAGAAAATCCCACTCTTGAGCATTTGAGCATTGTGGTGCTAATCTGTGAAGCATTTATTATTCTTGGAGGTGAAACCTCCTAGTCGGCTAGGCGTCGCCCTAGAGCTCCCAATCTTGTGGTGAGCCTTGGGAAAGTTTGTGAAGGTTCGCTTCGCCTCCGCATGGAAAGAAGCAAAGATAGTTGATCGGGAAAAGCAGTTGAAAGAGACCCGACTTGGAGTGTGCCTTGTGAGCAAATAAAGCTTCCTCAACGGAGATGTAGGGTTCACGGAGGTGAATCTGAACTTCGGCAAACAAATCGCCGTGTGCTTTATTTTGTTTGCTTTCTTAAGTTCTTGTTTCTTTTTGTTTGGGGTTCATAGGTTGCATGTGTAGTTGTGCTAGTCTTCTCTTAGTGATTACTTGCTCTAGATCTTGCTTGCTCTATTAGGATCTTTAAGTTTGCTAGAACTTAGTGAGGCACCTGTATTTCCTATTTTATTCTTTCTACCCCGAGGAAACCGGTAGGACCGGTTTTGGTCAGTGCCCAATTGTGTAGATTCTTGGTGAATCTAGTTTGTGTGTGTCTTGGTTACTCTCTGGTATAGTTCCTACTAGTGTAGCCCCTCCAGTTG
The DNA here is from genome assembly GCA_030378355.1 of Eleusine indica. NCBI lineage: Eukaryota > Viridiplantae > Streptophyta > Magnoliopsida > Poales > Poaceae > Eleusine > Eleusine indica. Next base: position 38,958,560 of record CM059500.1, read on the forward strand.
GTGTGTTGGTTGTTCAACTGCTATCTATACTAGGACAACTAGTGTAACCGGTTTGCCAAAATGGTAGGTCCGGTTTGGAAGTTTTGTTTTCTAAGGTTGATGCTCTATGAATCCATTTGGGGTGGTTCCTGTGATTGTTCTATTAGCTTGCTTGTCTTTAGATCATGGTTGTGTTCCTCATTAACGTCTTTTATTGCAAGCTCTCTGATAAAACCGGAGGTACTGGTTTGCTAAATCGGAGCAACCGATTTTGGCAGTTTTAATTCCGCTGCGAGTTCTATTAATTATTCAGGAACACCTATTCACCCCCCTCCCTCTAGGCGACGTCCAGGAACTTTCAATAGGTATCAGATCCTAATCTCCTCAATAGGCCAAACCGCTTGGAGAATCGATCATGTCACAAGGTATAATGTGTCAAATTCTCTATGGTTGTTCTAGCGCCTCGTTTTCTATCATTTCACAACCTTCATACGAGGCACCATATTTTGATGGCACAAATTATGCCAATTGGAAAGCTAAGATGATCTCATATTTTTGGGAGATGAGTCCTAAAATTTGGTGGGTCATGTATGGGTTTTTCTCATAACATCGACAGGGAATCTACCACACAAGCACAAGAAAAATGCTTACATCTCCAAGCCCAAGCTACCAATGCCTTATTCGGTGCATTGAGTAGGGATGTCTTCGATAAGATATACAAGTTGGAGAATGTTCATGCTATGTGGATTCGGATTCAAGAAATATATGATGATTCCAACAATGAAGAAGAGAAGACTCAAACTGCCAATCTGGGAAAATCGGAGGCACCGGTTTTCCAAACCGGTTGCACCAGTTTTGGCAGAACAGAAGCTATTTCTATCAATGATCAAGTTGAAGATCCTAGTTGCAGATTTAGACCAAGTAAAGAGTCTATGTCACCAAGAAGCTCATGCTCAGATAGTGAAGAATCATTTTGCTTCATGGCCAAGGGACAAAGAAAGTCTCATGTTGACAAGGTCGACAACATAAGAAATGACCATACTTGTGTTACTAAAAAATCTTCTTATGTAGCACAGCTAGAGGAAACAAACAAAATGATCATGGCTGAGTTTCAAAAACTTGCTAGCATGCATGATAAATTGCAAAAGAGAAATGGTGATCTTCTTAGCTTACATGAGAAGCTCATTGACTCATATGCTATGCTAGAAACAACCCATGAGGTTGCACTTGCTGTGGTAAAATCTTATCAACCTCACACATGCACATGCACAACACAATCTATTGTTTTATTTTGTGTTAACACTTGTTGCTGTCAAGCAAAGCCATCGTATGATGAGCAAGTAATTGTAGAAACTTGTGATGAATTTATTGCAAGTGAGAATAATTACCTCAAAAGAGAAGTTCAAAGGCTAAACATGGACTTAAGCCGGTTGAAAGGCAAAGGCCATGTGCAACCATCTCAAGATAACCGTGATCGCATGGTGAAGAAGCTTGAGAAGGGATCAACAGCCACATGTGTCAAAAGCCTTTCCACTGGCTTGGACAAAGTTCATGACAAGAGCAACAAGCAAAAGACCAAGAATAAATTACACATCAAGTGCTTCGAGTCCTCATCAATGGGACATTTTGCTTCGGAATGCCCATCAAGGAAAAATGGCCAACCTAAACTCTCTAGAAGACAAAGAAGTCTATCTTAGAGGAGATGTTTTGGATGTAAAGAAAAAGGACACAAGATAGCCTCTTGTCCAAGAAAAGCCAGAATGGAGCAACTCTATCAAAACTAGAGGAACTGGTTTGCCAAACCGAAGGGACCGGTTTCTGCAGAAAAGCTCCATACCATTAAGCAACTGGAGAAAGGTTTTGTGTCCGCATACAAAAGACACATGAACATGAATGAAACCATCAAGAGGCAAATTAAAGACATCTCCAAGAGAGTCAAGCATCAAACATTCTATACATGTCATGACAAAGGACATCTTTGTAAGGATTGCCCTTTGACTCAAGCTCTCAATTCCAAGTTGGTTAATAATGATTATGTATCTATTAAGGCCAACAATGATACTTGTGCTATTAAGGTGATTAGTTCACCTATTGCTAGCACAAAGTCTACTTCAGTGCCAAAATCATGTTCGACTAACTCTCTAGGACCCAACAAGCATTGGGTACCAAAAAGTGCTTGAAAGTGTTCATAAGCTGGAGGTGGTGCATTGATGACTTGGCATGCACAAGAATGATGGAATAACACGCAAACTTGCCAAGCTTGGAGACATTCAAATACTATCTACATCAATGACATCTAGGAAAAGAATAAGTGCCACTAAACATTCTTTGTCTTGTTCCGTATTCCTGCAGCAATTATCCCACAAGTTCATGCTACTACTTGAGAAATGCTCTCAAGAATACAAGCATGAATGATCTTGTAAAGACATGCAATTAATGTCTCCCTCGGAGAAAGTTTGTTTTATGAGTATCTCTGAGGATTGATTAATACAAACAAGAAGCCAAGAGAGCAACACAAAGCAAGAAGGAAAGGAATTTTGATCAAATATCTCAAAATCAAGAACTCAAGAAAACCGGTTGGTCTGGTTTGTAAAACCGGAGGGACCGGTTACCCATGACTTGTCCGGTGTGTCAGACAAGTCCATCGGACTCTAGTAAAGCTGCCACTCAGGACCGTCGGACTTATCCAACAGTCATCAGACTTGTCCGATGACTTGAGGAAAAGCCGACATCTCGGACATATCCGATGAAACAAGGGAACAGGGAACCAGGAAAAACCGATGGCACCGGTTTGGCAAACCAGAGGGTCTAGTTTCTCCTGAATAGCTTAGAGAGATGAACTGATCCAAAGAAAATACCAAGGCAACATATGAATTGGTGATTGACCCATGTTGAGTGGGGGATTAGCAATACAAGCCAAACATGAGAATACCGAGTGAGCACACATACCTATGTGGTTGTGAGTATTTCTAGACTTGTCTCTATTCATGCTATTTAGTTCTCCCTCACCATAACCAAGATATAAGTTGAACCTCTCCATGTTCCTAATAGAACATGTGCACATATCACAAATTATCCAAAATATTTGGTGCACATATTTAGGAGGAGATTCATTTTATATCTTGAGTTAAAAGAGACTAATGCGTTTGCTTAAGCTATTGTGTGATTAGTCTAACTATGGAGAATACCTCATGATGATTGATGCCTCATGCTGAGATCAAGCAAAAAAAGGAGTACCTCTCTCTCTCTCTCTCTCTCTCTCTCTCTCTCTCTCTCTCTCTCTCTTAGTTCAACTCTCAATTCGATATATGTTGTCTGTGAAAACCGGAGGCACTGGTTTGCTAAACTAGAGGGACCGGATTGGACAGAAAACAATTTTTCTCTTTTCCTTGAGGTATTTTTTGTTTGTTTATTTATGGATGATCACTATGTGTGAGATTCTATCTTGTGCCACTAATTCTAGTGTCTACCATTGAAAGTGCATCAAGAGTGATTTTAGGATAGGCATTATTGATAAAAGATGAAATAAGCACAAGAAAATCTGAATGTTTCTCTTCATTAGTTAAAAAGGAATAATTTCTACCAAAGGTATGTCTTTCTAAAGTTTTTGTCTTTATTTCTGCATATATAATTCATGTGATAGGATGTGCCTTGGTATGTGTGTGACTTATGTCATAAGCATACTCTTTGTGAGTTAGGACAGTTTTTTAAAAATTAATAATAAAGGACATATTTATATAATGCCTTGTCCTAAGTGGATTTCAAAATATTTGATTCTTGTTCTTTATGACCATGTCAAGCTACTTGTGGTTATTGTTCACCTTGATCGCTTGTTGCCTTACCACACTTAGCAAGACTATCTCAAGTCCTAATTTCCATAAACACTCAAATCTTGATCATTACACTTTCTTCATCATAAAAATATCAAATATATGATTTACAAAGGAAGAAGCAAAGAACTCAAGGCCTAGAAGCAATGTTCATTGAAGATCTCCTCTCATTCTAATTTTGTTCAAATCCTAACAAAATCGGACGCACCGGTTTGGGAAACCGGTGGCACTGATTTTGTCGATTTAACCAGCCCGAACCCAAAAAGTTACCCCTTCATCTTCATTTGTTCCCCTCTTCCCAAATCAACCGTGGTGCTGCTCCCTCTTCTCCCATTGGTGATTTGAAGTTCTCTCCATGGGTTTCTTCGATTCTTGGGTGGATCTTTTTGCCCCAAGATCGGAGGGACCGATTCTACCTCCGGATTTGATCTCCTTCGCTCCAAAGGTAACATAGGCCTCATTTTTTCGATCTCCTAGTACTCTTGGTAGATTCAAAATCCCCTATGGTACATTGTCTCCTAGCGTGCCCTAGTACCTAATCCTACGACATCCCCATAAAAACTTAGACAAATCGATCGGATTCGTGACCTAGGTTTTCTCTGTGAAAACCGGTAGCACCAGTTTGGCAAACCAGAGGCACCGGTTTTGGTAGAAAAACCCTAAGTCATGTTTCGGGTTGATTTTTGTTATCCTATTAATTTCATCATCATTTCTAAGTATTGCTCATTCCTAGAATTCAACCTAGAGCAGTTTTTGATGAAATTATAGATTTGACTTTACTCTGTCAAAAACTGGAGGAACCGGTGGCACCGGTTTTTCCAGAGAACACTCATATGCATTCTTTCACCTTTAATTGTTGCCCAAACCTCTTTTTCTGATTCTCAGTTGTATCCTAAGACCATGTTCATTCATATCAATCATAGGGTCAGCATGTCGGATGAGGAAAGGGAGAGGAATGTGAAAGCAAGGCATGATGTGGGGCAAGGATCTCAATTTGACACCGTCTATCAGAGACAGAAGCAACCAATCAGGAGGTTGCCTAGAGGTACTGTGACCATTGATGATACACCTGCAGATCCAGTACAGGAAGATGAGTCCTCCTCTGACAATGATGTGGAGGATGAAACCTATATCCCTCCTAGTGGTGCTCCTAGGGCAGCTACTGGGGGCTCTGAGACAGCAGCAGCTAATACCCCAGAGGATAGTGATGAAGAGAAGTAGGAGGTATTTGATGTAGATGAGATTGTCCCTCCCGTATATGTACATCTTGAACATCTTTCATTCCGGCCACCTCAAAACCCGGGATGGAGAGAAAAGATAAGCTACCAGGGACACACAGAGGCTGTGAGAGAGATGAGGGCCAAGGACCCTAGACCTCTTCAGAGGGAAGCCATTGACTACAAGTTTCACACTAACTTTCAGCAGGCCTTCTATGAGTCAGTGATCATATCCAAGAAGCACAATCCAGTGGCAAAGGCTCAGTGGGTTGACTCAGCACACATGGTGAATAAGAATGATCCTATCTTTAATCAGGTCGTTGCTGCGTGCAAGGCTAAGCATGTGAAGGATATTCTTGCTTTTCAAAAGCATTAGAAAATGAAATCTTTGCTCATTTTTATGCTACATTTTATGTCGAGGAGCATGGGAATACAAGCAAGATGCACTAGATGACAGAGGGTCAGTGGTACAGTGTGACCTATGCACAGTTTGCTAGGTTACTTGGGTTTGGGAGGAATGATGCAAACCGTACCAAACTTCACCTTGCCACTCGTCTTGATGCTATAGGGTTGAGGCACATGTATCCTGCAGGCAAGCAAGGCAATTATGGCACTATCACAGACTTGCTTCCCTTCTATGCCTAAATTAATAGGCTATTTAGAAAGACCCTCACTCCTAAGGAAGGAGATGGCACAAAACTTCCCTCCTATAACAGGAACATCCTAGCTGCCATGGCACAAACTGGATATGATTTCTCAGTTTTTGACTTCATCTGGGAGGAGATAAAAGCTATCTCCAACAGTCCTTTAAAGAGTTGTGCCTATGCCCCATACATTATGCATATGATCGAGAGAGTGACAGGGTGCACTATGGACTATGACAAGGAGCATCTTCCCCTGAGAATCAAGAATAACTTGAGAAATGTAGCAGAGGACAGCAGTACAGCAGCACCAACACATGGTGCATCCACCTCTGCAGCAGCTAGAGGATAAGGGCAGCAAAGGCACAAACCTCCTGTCGAGACTTATTCTCCTGTCGAGACTTATTCTCGGCAATATATTTATAGGGCTACGTCGGGACAAAGAACTACGATGGTAACACAAGACACTGAGTTATACAGGTTCAGGCCCTCTTGATGAGAGTAAAAACACTACGTCCTGTGTTCTGTGGTTTGTATTGCAATGTAAATTAGTGCCCTCAATGGGGGGGTCCCTGCCGCCTTATATATCCGATCGGCAGGGGAGGACATGAAGAGTCCTACTCATAGTCTACAGGGATTTACATAGAAAGTCTCTCTCCAATTGCCTTGTGCTTCAAGCCGACTCGGTCGGTTCCCTTATGATGGGTCACCCGGATGTCTACCGGCTTCAGCCTAGCTATGGATACCCGGAAGGTATATATTCTGCAGCAACCCCCGAGTGCTTTCTGATTTTGAGCTGTGACTCGCCAAGTGATCTTTAATGTCTATGCGAACAGGTCACAAATTAGGAAGACCTTTGAATTGAAGTTCCTAACAGATCTGGTGCGCCGACTAGGTGCACCTAATCAGGTGTAGCCCCTCACTCTTGTGTAATTTGGAGACTAACAAATAATGCAATAGTCTATTAATATTAGCTCTCAACATTTTGTTGGGTTTAAGTTACTCAAACCATCAAGTACAAACTTTTCTAACCTCTAATTATCAAACTAGAGGATCGGTCTGCATATTGTCAAACATGCCGACCGATGGAAGGTAAGGCCGAGTGATATACACTCTAGTCTGAGTGATTCATAGACTTAATATCATGACTTCAATCATGTTATAATCCATATACAATTTTACGACATCAATCATAATATAGTGCTAAGCTAAAATGACATCGATCATAAAATAGCTTTTCCTTAATAAACCATCACTCGAATTATAATAAGCTCATTTTTTATATTCAATTATTGACATCAATCAGCAACATAGTCATGAACTCATATCCGAACGACCATCAAGTCCTCTGCTACATGATCATCAAATCACATAGATACAGAGATATTATTAGTGGATTTGCCACTGCTTCTCATCAAATAAGCCCCTAAGATTAATTCTCAAGGTTTTTACGCAATAATTCTATTTAAACAATATTGCTTATCTTTATTTTAGCAAACAAAAACAAACGGCCTCCTACTGTGCAGCCCATGCCAGCCCATATGGACCCCCCGTGACTAGGTCAAAAAACGAAGGTATAAAAAGGGCAAAGGAGGGATGACGCCTAGTCCACGCTATCATGTCACTTTAGCGCTTCATCTTCCTCTGGCTTCCTCTGTTCTCGTGCCCCCTCAGCTCCTCATTGCTAGGGTTTGTAGTTCTCGCCGCCGCCGTAGATCCTCTAGTGTTCCCCAGCCCCTGAGCTCGTGCTAGGGTTAAGGTGCTATTTTCAGATCCACTGCGATGCACCATCCCATCAAGATGACGCGCAAATTCGCCAAAGGGTAGAAAACTGCCGCCGCCGCTGTTGAGTCGTCGTCTTCAGAGCTGGAGATCCCAGAACAGCTGCGGGAATTCTCAAAGAGCAGCATCTCCACCATAATTTTGGTGAATTTCCCATAATTTTACCTCATCATTTGATGCCCCAAATAAATGGTCAAATGCCCAAAAACCACCCCTCTTTATAAAATTTCTATTCAAATTTTATTAAGAACTAATGATAGTTAGCATTTTTGTAAAATCACTCACGTTATGAGGAGTTTGCCCATATTTTTGATTTTATTTGATCAGCATTGGATTAATCTCCACAAAAATAGCAAGCACTGATGGTTAGCAGGGATAGGAAAATAAAGAAAATTCGAATTCCCCATGGGGCCCACCCATCAGTGAGCCTAAACTAACACAACCCCGGAGCCGCCCATCTCCCGCCTACCCGTACGCCGCGTGGGTGCCAGCGGCTGGGCAACCGGCTCGCCCACGGATCGACACCCCCACCCCCCGCTTTGTCCTCTTTATCACCCCGTGGTCCGAACACCCCCCCCCCCTTGCCCATTCTCTCTCTCATGCGCGCGCCTTCCACCCTCTGCTCTCTCTTCCGCCGAGCCGCTCGCCATTGCCGCCACGCAAGCTCCGACTCCCGGCCATCTCACCGCCCCGCACGAGCAGCGCCAACGCCTGGAGCCTCACCACGATGCGTGGAAGCTCCACGGGAAGCTACTCCCCTCCTCCCGCACGGAGCCACCGCCGATTGCCGAGCTTGTCTCCGCCGCTGATGACCACTTCTCCACCTTGCTTTCTCGGCTCCGGTGAGTATTTCCCGATTGCTCGCACCCATGAAACCTTGGACCCCTCGCGCACGCCCTCGACCTCACTTCGCTTGCCCCAGTGTAGATCTGTCATCGGACGTCCGCCTCGCCGTCGTCGCCGCTGCTCGAGCACGTCGCCCCGCCTCTCGTCGCCGAGGACCTTGCTCGGTGAGTGTCTTTTCCCTGGTCATCACGCCGCACCCCCGTCCTCACTCCCTTAATCGTCGGCGGGCCAATGCCAGCCCCGCCGCTGCTCCGGCTTGCCGTTGCGCCCACGCCACCCCGCGTGGCCACGCCCCGCCGCGCGTGCGCTCGGCTCAGCCGAGCTGGCCGTAGGCCAACACCTCGCTGGGCCGCATGGCCTATAGGCCTCAGCCACGCGCAGGCCGGATCTAGCCCAGGAGCAGCCCCCGCACGGGTTTTGGTTCATTGGGCTGCTGGAATGCGGCCCATGAACGTAAAAATGGATTTTTTGGATTAAATCATTTCCAGGAAATGTGTTAAACTTGTAAAATGCATAATAAAATATTTAATGCAAATTTTGGGGCAAGGAAAATTTCTCTAGGCTCCAGTAGACATGTACTATTTAGGAAAAATATCAAAACACCATGTATGCCAGTATTTTTATCAGCGTTGAATTAAATGGCAAAAACACTAGTAAAATCATTTATAAATATGGGTGTGTGATAAATTCTTGATATTTGGCATAAAAATCTGTTTTGGCATATTGGGTGACCCTGTACAGTGGCATGTGTTAGTTCTCTGTATTTTAGGCATTATTAATTTTTGTACCTTTTCCCTTGTTTTAAATAATTAAAATCACTAATAAATGGCATGTAAATGAAACTTGGCCAATAAATCACTCCTGGTATGTATTATTGACAGAAAAACACCCAAATTATTTTGACCTCCAGAACCATGCTAACATATTAATAGCGCACGTAAACTTGATAATTTCATCAAAACACTATAAAAGGCTGGGTAGCATTTAACGAGTGACACCCCGCTCACTTCTACATGAAATAGTGTACATTAACGTATTATTGAGGAAGTGCCATGAATCTTCTCTCATAAGCAACATCTTTTGCATCATATAGATCACGCAGTGAACCACGTGGAGACGGAACCAGAGCAGGAGCCCGAAGGACTCGGTGGTATCGCAGCTGACCAGGAGCAGAACCCAGGCAAGCCCCGGTGCATCCCACCCGTTTTATTTTTTTACTCTATCACTAGTTAGGAATGTAGGCTTGACTGTGCATTAAGTGATAGGAATTGGTTGAAACCCTAGTGTTGCAGTAGGACCCTTCTCCCCGATACTTAGCCTCAGGACGATAGTTGCTCTGCTTAATTTGGGACGACCATTCATCAAGTGGTATGGAGACCACTCGTAGACAGGAAATGTTATCATTGGGGAATGATGACGGATGAAGAAAGGTGTGGATGGGATCACAATGAAGACCGGACAGGCAAGTAGGTGGAAAGGGAAGGACAGTTTGTCTTCAAGGAGGTAGCCCCATCCGAGTCACCTAAGGCTACGCCTCGTGTCCGGCCCATGGGATCAAGTTTGAACGTACTCTTTGCATGCTGGAGTTATGGGCCCAGTAAACCGACATAGCTACGACTACTGCCTGGTCGAAAGATAGCCTTCTCCTTCTTTGGTGGAACTGGGGCTGAGAGGAGGGAGCAATCCACCCACGGATGGCGGCACGGGGCGCATCGCATTGGGGGACCCTTCTCGGAGGAGTCTGGACTCCGAAGACCCTGTAGTACTGTAAGCGAAAGGTTGCTTCATGCGGCTTCCAGGAAGCGCGTATGGGTCGTGCAAGCAAGTTTCTCCTGTAGGATGTCGGATACCATTAAGATGGGAAGTGGGTTTAATACTGCTGTTTGAAATTATTAAGATTGTTTTGCAAACCTTGATTGTTATGGCTTTAGTGCAAACTAAATTTATTATTATATAGGACAATTTAATTTGCTGCTAAAACTTAAAAAAATAAGGATCCACTCTTAGGCTGGTTTTCTAGCAACCTAAACCCTATCCCTAGCCTTGCATGTCTAGGCGTCGGTTGTAGTTGGCCATTTTGATGGGTCAGTCTTGCTGAGTAAATTAGTTACTCAGGGCGTAGCTCTATGTGGTTTTGAGATGACCAGAGCGAGGACTGCCACTACGGTGGAAGGTTCCATTGGGAAGGACAGTGTCCTGACTGCTGGAACACCGAATGGGAGCTTTGCACCAACGACGACGAGGAGTAGTCCATTGATTGCTGGTACGGTGTGCGGGCAACACACCTAACATGGCCGGAATGTTCACTGTATGTCGCCGTGAGAGTGCGATTGTATCTTATTTATCCCGTCAAACCATTTAAATCCCTGTCGAACAATTTTTCTTCCGCATTTTTATTTGTTAAAAACTCTGGGTTGTAATATAAATTCGGAATTATGTAAAAACTCTGTATTCTGCCTATGTTCTTGTTGCAACTATATTCTACTGTCATGTGTTGTACTGTTGGGCACCACAGCGTGTGTTGCCACCCGAGGGAGGTCCTGGAACGGAGCCGTCTCCGTGATAAGACGGTTCTATGACAAAAACCATGCTAAAAAAAGAGCAAAAAACTACGATCTGTTTATGGATTGGGAGGGGGCGAGTTTCTTTCGATACCTTCCAATCAATGCGCGCCTGTTCCGGGAGGATATCGTCCATCACCATTGCGCGCCTGTTTATGGATACGAAGCGCTTTGAGCGAAATGACGGCGTGGACTTGGAGTCAAAAGCCCTTTGCCTTTTTATACCTTTGCCTTTTTGACCTAGTCTTTGAGATCCCCATGGGCTTTGGTGGGCCAAATGATGAGGCATTATTCTTTGAAAAGAATTAATGCTATAAGCCTTGAGAACTTGATCTCGGGGGCCTCTTTGATGAGGAGAAGTGGAATATCCATTTAAAAATACTTCACATATCTATAAGATTTGATGATCATATAGCAAGAGGACTTGATGGTCGTATGGGTTCAAGTTCACAAGTACCTTATTGATTGAAGTCAGTAAGTAATTACCAATATTGGGCTTGTTTTAATACGAGTAATAACTCCTTAAGGAAAGGCTATATCATGACTGATGTCATTTAGCTTACTTTTATGGTATGATTGATGTCATATAAGTTTGTATATAGACTACAACATGATTGATGTCATGGAATTTTGAGTCTATAAATTATTTGGATAAGAGTGTAAATCACTCGGCATAACTTTAAATCAGTCGACATGATTGATGTCATGTAGGCTGATCCTTTGGTTTGATGATCAGAGGATTATCAGCTCGAGCTTGATGGTTTGAGTTGAATTTATAGAACAAAATGTTAAGAGCTAATATTATTAGATTCTTGCATTATTTGTTAGTCTCTAAATTATACAAGAGTCAGGGGCTACACCTAATCAGTTGCACCTAGTCGGCGCACCAGATTCATCAGGAACTTCAATCAAGAGATCTTCTTAATTTATGACCTGTTTGCATCAACATTGAAGATCACTCGGCAAGACACAGCTCAAAATCAGAAAGCACTCGAGGGCTGCTATGGAATACTTACCTTTCGGGTATCCATAGATATGCCTAAGTCGGCGACCGACACGGTACCTTACCAATAATGGAACCGACCGAGTTGGCTTGGAATGCAAGGCAACTAGAGATAGACTTTTTATGTAAATCCTTGTAGACTATGAGTAGGACTCTTCATGTACCCCCTACCGACCGGATATATAAGGTGGCAGGGAACCCCCCCATCGGGGACACGACATCACAAAGCAATACAAACCACAGAACACAGGACGTAGGTTTTTACCCTCATTGACAGAGCCCAAACCTGTATAACTCGACGTCTTTTGCAACCATCATAGTTCTTAGTCTCGCTGTAGCCCTATAAATATATTGCTGAGATCAAGTCTCGACAAAGTCAATACGTCAAACAAGAGTTCAAAGAAGACATAACGATGATACAAAGTTATGTGTGGCTCAAGATAGCAAGATGGTGAAGGATTGGCATGACTTGGCGCGATGGACCATGCACGGGAGAAGGGCAAGATGGAGTCTTGGCGCTGAGGGACCTAAGCCATGGTGAAGGGCAGGTGGAGCGCAATCGAGATGGACCGATCAAGCTATGAGTGGTCATACATTTCCAAGAATCAATCTTTGTTGGAACATGAAGACTTAATGTGACTTGTGAACCAAAAGGCAAAAATAAATCTTATGAATGAAAAAATTCCGAGTCACAAGCTCTAGGTAATGATGCTCAGCAAAAGCACATGTGGCAGTCCTCATGAAGCATAAAGGAGAAGAAGTGGCAAAATTCATTAATCATGCAAGCTCAAGAAGAAGAACTGTATTTTTATTTAATCTTGAGTTTAGGCATGCCACTCTATCAAGAGGGATGCTACATGGTTTGCATATAATGTCTCAATGCTCAAGGAAAAACCCAAGTGAGATGAGAGAAAGACAATGCCTACACTCACACTAACTCTCACTATGACAAGGAAAACTGATGTAACCAGTTTACTAAACCGTAGGGACCGGTTTGGGTTCAAACCTCTAACGGATACTTTCTTCCGTCCTCCTTTGGATGCTGCTGAGTGTGTGCACTAAGAAAATACATCCAAAGCCTTGTAGAGCTCTCCCCAACACCTCTTTGTGACGTTTGAGTAATTTGTGATAAATCCCAACCATTGGGTTGAGAGAGATTGAGATTGAGAGCACCAAAGAGAAAATCCCACTCTTGAGCATTTGAGCATTATGGTGCTAATCTGTGAAGCATTTATTACTCTTGGAGGTGAAACCTACATAGTCGGCTAGGCGTCGCCCTAGAGCTCCCAAGCTTGTGGTGAGCCTTAGGAAAGTTTGTGAAGGTTCGCTTCGCTTCCGCAAGGAAAGAAGCAAAGATAGTGGATCGGGAAAAGCGGTTCAAAGAGACCCGGCTTGGAGTGTGCCTTGTGAGAAACTCAAGATTCCTCAACGGAGACGTTGGGTTCACGAGGGTGAATCTAAACTTCGGCAAACAAATCATCATGTGCTTTATTTGGTTTGCTTTCTTAATTTCTTGCTTCTTTTCTTTGTGGTTCGTAGGTTGCATGTGTAGTTTGTCTAGTCTTCTCTTAGTGATTACCTGCTCTAGATCTTGCTTGCTCTATTAGGATCTTTAAGTTGGCTAGAACTTAGTGAGGCGCTGTATTTCCTGTTTTATTCTCTCTGCCCCGAGGAAACCGGTGGGACTGGTTTTGGTCAGTGCCCAATTGTGTAGATTCTTGGTGAATCTAGTTTGTGTGTGTCTTGGTTACTCTTTGGTGTAGTTCCTACTAGTGTAGCCCCTCTGGTCGATGTGTTGGTAGTTTAACTGCTATCTGTACCAGGCAAACCAGTGTAATCGGTTTGCCAAACCGGTGGGTCCGGTTTGGAAGTTTTGTTTTCTGAGGTTGTTGCTTTGTGAATCAATTTGGGGTGGTTCCTATGATTGTTCTATTAGCTTTCTTGTCTTTAGATCTTGGCTGTTTTCCTCATTAACTTGTTTTATCCCAAGCACTCTAACAAAACTAGAGGTACCGGTTTGCAAAACCGAAGCAACCGGTTTTGGTAGTTTTAATTCCGCTACGAGTTCTGTTAATTAATCAGGAACGCCTATTCACCCCCCTCTAGGCGACATCTAGGAACTTTCACTTAGCGAGGAATCAAAACTACATTGAGCGATTTGAGAGCATCATTTGAGAATAACTTGTGATCTGGAGCGCTATTTTTATTGAAAAGAGCAAATAAAATTGAAATTCCGTGGGAAAAAGAAAGGTAAGGCTTCTCTATGTTGTTCTATCTCTCAAGTATCCAAGACAAGTTATTTATCCACCTAAAATCCTATGGGCATGAGGGGTCATGGAGCAATCTTTATATGTGCAAAGCATGATGAGAACTACCTTAGACCTTTCTCGTACCTAGTCTTCATTTCTTACTTTGCTCGGGACGAGCAAAGTCCTAAGCGTAGGGGGTGTTGCAGGTCATAAATTCTCTTTTTCAACTACCAATTTATCATAAAAAAGTGGATCTTATTTAATAATGTAACAAAAATAATCTTTGTACTCATGAGTTCCATAATTTTTTGCGAAATATGTGTTTGCAGGTGCTATAGGGTCAAAATATGCAAAAACATGAGAAAATACCCTGTTGGTCGATCACGACTGTGAAACAGCCATTTTCTAACAACCGACGGGGTCGTTAACAACCAAAATCAGCACCCGGTGAGGTCACCACCAAGTAAAATTTTCAACCAGTCGCATGATAAGCTATCATCACCCGGCATGGTGAATCAATTGTTCAATCTATTCCCGGTCGTACGACAACTTGACCAAGGACCACCGGCTGATTTGGAACTTAACCCCCTCACCCGGCCGACATGCAAGTCGTTCCCTAATTCCGGTCCAAAAGATTTTCAAAGAGACAAATGAAGGAGGCCGACACATGGCCCAATCGAGAGAGGAGAAGGACAACTAGGCCACTTGGCCAACGGGCTGCCACCCAGCAAAGGGCTACCGCCCGGTTGACCCTGCCGCTCGGCGGTCCTTGCCGCCCAGCAAGTCGTGCAGCCCGACACATCTTGCCGCCCCACAAGTTTGCCACCTGGCCTACCGCACCATTTGGCCCATTAAGCCTACCGCCCGGCCTGCCATGCCTACTGACCCAAAACCAAAGAAAAAGAGCCAACCAACCCTTAAAACCGACCTCACAACTTCATTACGGCCGTCCAGAATGAGTCGGTTGGAAAACCGACCAAATCGGGTGGAAGCCCGACCTTCTCGGCTGCACGACCGACCCTGCCGCCCAGCCCCCACGGCCGCCCGGCCAATCAATTTTCACCGTTTTCGGCCACCGACCTCCCACGGGCCTACAAGTACTTCCCCTCCATCATTTGGGTATAAATACCGCAATTTGGCCACCGGTTTAGACAACAATTGAAGAGGAGAACAACAAGCGCCACGCTGCAGAAATGTATTAGAATAGGGAGTGAGAGTGAGAGGTAGAAGTCTAGGAGGGAGCTAGGGATGTCGGCTCCTTCTCCACCTTGTGCCTCGGGGATGATTCTCCACCAAGAGTAGAGTGCTCATCGTTCGGCCGGGTAATATGTAGACATTCTTTTGTTCATTTAATCATTAAAGCTTTCTTTATTTATGTCTTGTTTATGGGTTCTTAGTACATGTTAGATAAAGTTATCTACTTCATTTGACTATGGTTACTTTGCCTTTAGTTAACAAGGTTAGAGTAGTAATTATAAATGTATACATGGTGCATAGATTTAGAATTATCTATGTTTGGTCCCAATCCCACGGGCTGTGTGGTAGGTAATTAGGTGGTGACAGCACCGAAGTATTCTCTATAGTCCACCACGTTCGGGTTGGTCCGTAGGCGTTGATGGTAGTTCTACCCGACGTCCCTTCTCATCCCTTTTTGCACCTCGAATGGCTATGCCCTGAAGTAAGCAAGAGTAAATAGTGGAGTTTGATAGTTATCTAAATATAAGATTGTCACATGAAGCCCTGGCTGGAGGACCCTCTCAACCCATTGTTACCCTTCTCTTTTGTTCACTAGAGTTGGATTAGGATAGTGTTTCACTTCTCATTCTCCGTGGATTTGATACCTTGGAATACTCCCGGGTCAAAGCTACATAGGCATCCATACGCTTGGGGATTTCTCAGTTAGGCTTAAGGATTGCCAACATGGAGCCACTCCCCTCCTTATATAGGGCCCAAAGGCGGTTCCTGAGACGGTAACTGCCGCCCAAACCGGTACTACCAACCTTGGGGAGGACCTGGAGACGACACGTGGAGGCGGTACACTAGGAGGGGGGCCACCTGTTCGGTCGAACAGGGATGTTCGGCCGAACAGGGGTTGTGGGCCCTCGGCTCCCCTTTGTTCTGCGTCCCTAGTGGGTGGCCCCTTGTCCCTCTTGAAACCGTAAGGCGGTGGGTTACGTTGGTTTTCTTCTATAAGTGGGCTAGTGAATTCGTGTGCTTGCTTCTGATTGGCCGGAAGTGTGTTTTCTCCCTTGATGATGTGGATTTTCCACTAATTCCGTGGAATAATCACCAGTAGCATATATTCACCAACACTTGTGGAATTTTTTAGTAATAAACTCCTACCACTATGTTGGTTGTTCATTTTATTCCTTTTATGTAGATAATGGATGGTCTCAATTAGGTATTTAGTGACCGTCAACAGTTTGATGAGTTCATTGCCAAAGGGGGAGAAAATATTGGGTTGTGCACAAATAATGCTAAGAAACTTTAAATAATCTATTTTGCATTACATGTGACCTACCACAAGTTGAGGGGGACCATATCATGTCCTTGAGCGTTTTCATGCGCTTTTCACAATCTTTGCAATCTTCGTGTTCTCGAATCACTTTCTTTGTCAACTCTTGGTTTTGTGATCCTTATTATGCTAGATGGCTACATTTCACCTTTTCTTCGGCTTTGAGCTATTTGGATGTGCTTATTCGGTTTCGTATTTCACTCTCTAATCTTTGTGCATTTGGTGTTGTCAATGTACTCATCAAAGGGGATATTGAGAAACCATGTTGATATGTGCCATGGTTTGCAATATGTGATGAGTAATTGACATTGGCTGATTTGGTGCTTGAGTTGAAATGCAGGAATTTGAGGATTGCATGAGTGTGTGCATGGTTATGGTTATGACTAACCGGAGTTGGTGAGAATATTAGTGAGTTTGCAGGAGAAGAAAAATGTGTTTGCTTGTCTCATGATGTGTAGGTCAATGGAGTCGACTTTGGCGATCAACAGTGAGAGGATCGGGCACAAGTTGGGAACTTGGGGCCAGATGATCGAGAGTCCGGGTGAAGTCAAGGGTGATCCACACCGTACATGTGGAGAGGCGAGAAGCACAAATGGTTTCGCGGTTGATCCTCAAAACCGTGGAGGTGATGAAGACGGCGTGTTAACCAAGTCAAGGCGAACGGGATGCCGGTGCAAGTGACAAGGGGGCCCAATGGAGCGGTGGTCAGGATCGCGGGATAAGGTGACACGCGTCGACATCGAGAAGTCATGCTTTGAGAAGCGTGCAAGACGGTTTCCCGATTTGGGCCTTAAAACCGGTGGCGGCGATTGGTGGTGCACATGGCACCATCACGGAGCTTGCGTCAAGGCGAAGCAAATACCTGAAGGGCCCAAGGGTGTTCAGGCAACGAGAAAAGAGTTGGACACGTTTTCCCTTGGTGGTAGGTGGCTATGTATTGTAGGTCCAGGGTAGAGTGGTATTTAGGACAACCCTTAGGCCTATATAAGGAGAGGTAGGGCTGGTGAGAGAGGGTGCCTCTTCCTATTAGCCTTGTGTTAGGGTTTCATTCAAAGTGCTAGGAGAGGTCTTCATGTTTTAGTGGAGAGGAAAGGGTGTGTGAGAGACAATCTTTTCTCTTCTAAATAGTGGGAGTAAGAGGGTGGCTTCCTAGCCATGTATCTATGAATCTTGTATGCATGAATCGATCATATGAGATTCAATTTCATGCTCAAGATCTTCTCATCTCCCTAAATCTCAAATTTCTCTTTTTCTCTATTTTTGGAGCTATTTTTGTGGAGATTTTCTATCTCAATTTTGAGTGGGTTTTGGGACGAATTTCTTGGGAGATCTTGGTGCTAGGATTTGCCTAAACATTCCTTGATAGATCCTTTATTAAATCCTAGGCAAGAGCACATTTGATTTCATAGATTTCCTCAAGAACATTCAAACCCTAGGCTTTTCAATAAAAACCAAAATTCGTAATGAATTTTTGAGCTTTTCATGTGATTTCTCTTGGAGAAGGAACGTCCTACAATGAGACATCTTCTGTCCAAGTTTCATGATTTTTGGAGTTCATTTGATTAGGCTTTGCTAATTTCCTTGTCTAATCACGAGTGTAGTTTCTGTTCTGTCGAGGGTCGATCGGCACTGCCGATCTTTGTCTCGACACTTCCGATGCCCAAGGAAAAATCCTGATCAGCACTACCGATGTATTGACTGAGAATTTCGTTCTCTATCTGTTGTCAATCGGCACTGCCGATGCTCTATCTAAATTGCGGATCGGCACTACTGATGTTTTGATCGGCACTACCGTTAGAACTACCTGTTTTGTGTGTTTCTCCCATAGCTTTGTGTATCGGCTGTACTCGACCGGCACTACCGACGATCTGATCGGCACTGCTGATGCTCTGTCAAATTTGTTGATCGACACTACCGATGACATGACCGGCACTGCCGATGCATGTTCCGAACAGTTCTGTTTTGCTTGTGTTTCTCCCATAGCTGTGTGTCTTGGTTGTTCTTCTTTGCTTCCCTTCTACTCTTTCGCTAGTGTAAGTCATTCTTAGACTTAGCACATCAACGAGTTCGTGTGTGTGACCTTGGTGACTTGTTTTGAGATTGGCTTGAGTTAAAATTAGGACATAGGCCAAGTTCTTGAGAAGAATTTTATTTGGCTCCTATTTACCCCCCCCCCCCCCCCCCCCCCCTCCCCCTCCCCTCTGGTCGTCTTCTCGATCCTTCAAGCTACGAGGAGGAAGAAGGCAAAAGCGAGGAACTTTACGAGAAAAAGATGACCATCATCTTTAGTTCTGGTAGTCCACCGTCAAGGAGTTAGAACATATCCAAAAGTTCCCCAAAAGCTCTTCAAAAAATAAACTCCAAAAGAATGTTTTCAATAGCCGCTTAAAAATTATTAGGGTCTTCTCCAACAGTTCTACTTAAAAATAGATTAAGAAAACTTTTGATTAGGTCATGTCAGCGTCTGAGGTCACAACGACATCAATTCTCTTGGAAATACAAGGATTGGGATCCCTAACTTTATCCTTGTTTCTAGATACAAATGAGGTAAATTTAGAAGGAGAATAAATTTATGAATTATTTTGGAAAGTTAATAGAGATTATTTTTTAGATTAAACCCTATTAATTTAATATAGGGAGAGTTTATGAGACTCTCTTAAAGATGCTTTTAGACCCTTTTGCTTACCTCACGCTATGACGAGTGGACGAGTAGCGTGGCCCATGGCCTAATAAAACGGATGTGGGGACGACTGGGTCCAAATTACCTGGAGTTGGCCAAATGACTCCACTCCATTGAGTTAAACCATCAAGCCCTTTATTACTCTCATGGTCAAAATTGAGCCAAGTGTCCACATGAAACCATACTGGTAGGTGTCTTCATTCGAAGTATAGCATAGATCAATATTGTCATTATTTTGAATTTAACATTGAATTTGTACCTGATGTAGATGTCATATTGGTGTTTTGATCTCAAGCAAAGTTCATAATTGAAAGCACGTGCGGCTAATATATCTATCATGTGTCGATTCCCTTGGATTAATGAATAGACACTGTGATACGAGGATGAAGAATTGTGTTGTTGTATGTGTTGGGTGCTTTTTGGAGGGAACATATTTGGGTATATATTTCTTTCAAGAAAAATCGATAGAGAGATGATTTATTTTCCCTTCAAAACTAACAAATCAGATAATAAAGTGGTTCAGTTGAAGCCGTGAGAGTAAACGGAGGGCTTGGATCCTATAACTCCATGGCGTGGAGTCAATTAACCAACTCTAAGGGATTTGTACCCGGGGAGGAACCAGCTCGCCTCGCAGGAAGGAACAAATCACGAGCGGAACTGCAGGAATCAGATTTTTTAGGCAAGCAACCGACAGAGTTTTAATTAGAAAAAGTCAAAAATAATCAACTTTCACTACTGGAACAATTGGTCTGAATTTTCTAACTATTTCAGAAGTAAATAAAATTAGTTCACCGATCCTGGAACAATTAACTTTCACTAGAACAATTGATTTCATTGTTAGACAATTCAATTAATTAGAACAAAATGCTTTTTAAAAAAATAAATTGTAGAAAATTAAAAATAGATATTCATGTGGGATCTCATTTTGTTGAATTAATTTTAAAAAGTATAATGGTTTAACCGAATTTAAAAATGAATTTAACGTTGAAGACAAAATTCAGTTTGAAATTTTGCATCCAACTTATATTTCACTTCAGCAATCAAAAGCTGCCACATGTCACTCCAACTCCTACTCCGCATAGCCAACCTGGTTGGATATCAGCTATCCCCTCCTGCGCCATACCAATCTCAATGCGCTAATTTATGAAGCACGTACACTACAAGGTTTTCGGTCTATTGCCACGACATTCATCGTAACAATGTGATTTTTGTTACAATAGATATGGATAATTACAAGGAAAGGTGATTTTGTTTGCGATAGATTGAATATATCGTCACGCTTGCATGTGCGTTGTAATTAGGGTGACGTTTTTGTAATGCTTGACTGTAATTGTTGTAATAAGGTTATTTCGCAATAGAAGAACAAGGTCTTGCAATAAGAGGCATAGGAATAGCAACAAAAATATTTGCGGTTACGATGGAGTCTTACATATTACAACAAAATTGTTAGTCATTGCAACAATGCATAGATATAGCAACGAAAAATTGTCTGGTTCCAACTACATCTTGCATATTGCAACGAAAGTGTTAGCCGTGGCAACAATGCATAAATATAGCAATAAAAATTCGTCTAATTGCAATTGGTTCTTATATATTGCAACGCAAATGTTTATCGGTTTAACTATGCATAGATATAGCAACAAAGGTGGAGGGAGTTACGACTGCCTCTTACATATTATAACAAAAGTGTCTGTCGTTGCATTATTATGATATCCTAACGAAAATTAAACTAAAGTCGCCCAATGGGGTATTCTCTCTGACCATATTAAGTTAAAGGCAAGGGACAGTGATCACTCAGCCTACTTCGCTTATAATAATTGAGAAAATCATTAAAACAACGGAAAACATGAAGCATTCATAAGTTAAAATACAATCTGAAGACATAGATCATTACAAGTGTTCCAGTGATCCAACAAACTTAAAGTAAACATCAAAGACTACTTATAACAATAAAATGGGGGAGGGGTGGCTACTTGAAAGATGGGTAGGGGTGGATAAACAGAGGGGCTTGCAGAGGTGGTTCGGTACGATGCCGGGTGAAATCTAACATGTCATAGTGCCTGACACGACTGTGGTGATCATCAGTAGGGATCTTTACCATTTCTTCAAACATTTGGTGCGAAACATATAGATATTGCAGACCCACTTTATTCTCCTTGTGGTACAGCAAACCAAAATGGATAATTTGCTCCCAGAAAAAGAGAGTGTTCACCCTTCAAACCTCTCAACTCCGTCCATTGACCGTCTACTCTCTCATATAATGCCACGCCATCCACTATACCGCACGATGACTGGTGGCTCTATACTTGCCTTCCGGTTCGTGTTCCCTAAAAATCTCCCTACAGCTGGATGACCATAGGCCGGTTACGATCTGACCGCGCAAGAAACATTGTGGCCTCACGGTCGTGTCTGAAGTACACTGGATGAGCATAAGGGGGACCCTGGACCCTTTTAGGAGATTCAGTAATAATGGGCTTCATGTACAGGTCCCAAACCTTCATGGAACCATACCGACCGATTGCCACCACGTATTGGTCTTCCCAGTAAGCAGCATCCACAAATCTTGTTGCATATCGGTCTGAATTTGGTAATGTCATCCACATGCCATCAGTATTCTCATGGTACATGATGTTTCCTGAAGAGGACAGAAGGATCACAAAGGGACCACCATCTTGCCTGGGTGTCTTACAAAGGACTGCGCGCTCGATGAACAGAGGTCCATGACCACCAGCGTCTAGTATTTTAATGTGATACCCTCTCTATATATAGCAGTGGCTATTTTTCCGATGCGATACCCATTAAATCTATAGCAATGACAGGTGTCATCGTGATTCCTTTTATGCGTATAGCAACTGCAGGTACGTCATTGTGATTGCAGTTGAGCGTATAGCAACGACACGTTCGTCATCGCGATTCCAGTTGAACGTATAGTAACAGCGTGATGCGTTGTGATTGCAGCGGAATGTATAGCGACGAGGATCAGATGGTTGTAGTAGGGGGGGTCACATAGCGTGACGAGAGGTCACATATCATGACGAGCACCTGCGTGGCAATTGCGAGTATCGCTATGCCTCGCAGATGTTGCAATATCGCGTATTTAGAACAAGGCTCCATTGATGCGATAGCCATTATAGCAACGATGGAGCATAGTTGCAAATCCGCTTTACAGCAACGCAATTATCGTTGTCATATCATCTACATGCAATGCCACATGTCATTGCAACACGTCATAGCTACCGCAATGCTAAAAAAAAGCGATGCAATATGCTACCGCATCGGCTGCAATTGTGACGCCTCCCAACAACCCGAAGTCTTTGCGATAACGTAATATTGCAATGAATATACCCCTACTGCAACGTTTTCACTACGTTGCAAAACACCGAAACCCTTGTAGTGGTAAGAGCATCCCCAAAGATAGAGCTAACAACAAGCTCTTGCAAGGAATTGATGAGGAGTGGGATCCATGCTTAAGTTTCTCATTTTCATTAGAGACTGACTCTTCGTGAAGAGCTAGTTGTCTTCTTTTTATTCTCTTTCTCGAATAAATAATTCTAAGAGCTAGCTTAGAGTCTGTCTTTAACTTGACGCTCCACATAAGCCATAGCCCGAGAAGTTGGCTTAGTTTTAATGAGAAAACTAGTTGATACCCGTGCGTTGCAGCGGATTGTTTTAGGACATGTTGAACCAACTAATTTAAACTATAAGATGGTTGATGAATAAGTCCTGTGAGAATCAAGAATATTATACAGCTAATAAGAATGCTTTGATAGACAAATATGAACTCTAAGATCTCATAATTTTATTTTTATGAAGTGCTTGTTATGCTTATATAACAATTTTTAGAAAATATAGAAAATACAACAATCTGAAAAGTTTGTACCACTGGAGAATATATACTATTTCAATGTGGTTCATACTACACTAACGAATGACATATTTTGGATCTTGAACAAATTTGAATGAACTTTTGTCAGTTGGGCTGTTAAAAATAATTGACAATTAAATAAAAGTTTTGATGAGCAAAAAATAATTTGAGATTCAGACTAACATGAGATTGCATAATGTATATTTATTAAATCAGGAAATGTAGAAATGGAAAAAATATTATTTGTCATGTAGAGAAATATAACTTTCCATATTGAAGTAGACATAAATATTAAAGAAATCAAGGAAGAGACATGGATATTAGTTTTCAATGTGCACGTCGAAGATATATCCTTGCAATATATAGCACAGACCCACTGACACTGATTGAATATTGAAACTACGTGCGGGGAATTCAATCAACAGGACAAATGGAAAATCCATGTAATCCTGCAAACAAATTAAATAGAAAGGTTAGTCCAATGCAGCCGATGCAAGCCTAGCATTTGAGCAAGATGTTGGCCAGCTCTTCGTGCTCCAAGATATGAGATCCAAGCATATGGGGTGGTGTTGGATTAGGGGAGAAGTCAATTATAGAGAGCCCCTGGAGTCCCTGCTATTGTTGAATGGTTGTTGGGTGATCATGTCAGAATATATGACGCTGGTAAGAACTAAGAGCAGAGAATAGGAGGAGGTGAATGGAATGTCATTTGGTTGTATATCGTAGTTTTTGGACCAAGATATTAGCGTGTGTTATAGGAGAGGAAAAGGCAAAACATGATCGAGTTAAGTTTTAGTTGCATGGTATTAAAAATAATAATATACGTCATGCAACTGAACTTTTGTATAGAGTAATGAAAAAAGCAAAGTAACAGACATTGTATTAATGGTTGATAAATGAATGATTAGTGCTAAGGATGTAAAGCTGGGAAGGATAGTGCTAATAGACATTTTTTCCTTTTTGACAATAGAAAACATCAATCGACATACTGGTCATTTTGCATTTCCTTCTCATGCCTAATAGTACAACGATGTACGAAAAGACCATGATGATGTCATGAGAATGCAATAATGTACCTGGCTAAAAAAATAAGCAACGATGAAAACAAAACACACTAGAAGAATACAATGAAGGGTGAATACGGAACTACTATATAACTGCTCGTCATGTATCAGCTAGCCTTCATCAGGTGAACCGCTTCTATCTGACCATGTTGCATCAAGGTGAGTAGCCATGACGATTAAGGGAGAGGCCTACCAAATTAAACTCCTCATGAGCATGCAACAATGAAGCTCTACTGCTGAGAGAAATAATATACTCCATCCGTCCTAAAATATTTGATACTTCAGTCAACTTTATTTGTTCTAAAATACTTGTCATCATCACTTTCCGATGCAACTTTCTATCTTTCTAATACATCTTTATCTCTTTCTTCCTCGTTTTATATGCACATATATTTTATATTTTTCCTTAATTCCCGTGTCCGGAGCTAAAACATCAATTATTTTTGGGACAGAGGGAGTAGCACACAAAGGTTGACCAATAGAGTACAAACCAATTAACATGATGGTTTGGCTGACCTAGCTGTAGTTGGTTAATATTAGCAGCGGCCGCAAGAAGGAACATTAAAGAAAATATGGATTAGTGGGTGAAAATGCTTAAAAACCATTTGAAGCACTGGTAATTACTTGAGGTGCCATTAGTAACCGGTTCTTCATTAGAAGCCTGTAGTGGACGGTTAGGATTAGGCCAATAGATACATCTGACGGGTTGAAGTTTTAGGATGATGTGGTCAAATGTGAGAAGAGAGAAATAGAATTTAATCATCCATAGTGGGTTGCTTCTATTATATAGATATAGATTATTTAGGAAGCACGTAAGAACAGAGTTTTGTTTTTTGAGTAAAGCGTAAGAACAGACCTGACGCTCGGGCCACATAGGCCATGGTCCGAGTCATCGGCCTAGTTTCAGTGAGAAAATTGTTGAATTTCTGATGGGCCACGTCACTCCCTGTCCTGGTCTTCGGCCTTGAGCTGGGCCGCCCCTGGCTGTACATAACAACAATTATTTCATCCATTACATTATAACCGAAATAACCTTTGTATACAAGAAAAAAACACGGCTCCCTGACCTGTTGGAAATAACAGCAGTTTAGTGATGATATATCTAATTCCAGTAATTACAAATAGATCATGAGACATGAACAAAGAGCAAACGCTCAACATAGCGACTAGCAACATCCTAGGAACAAGGCCTAGATCACTCGATATAATCATTAAAAGGGATTAAAAGATGTCTTACTGGGAAGCGTTCTGGCAATGATCGTAGTAGAGTCTGATCCATCGATAAAGATGGCGATACAGATGTAGACGATCGATCGGTGGAGAGGATGCGGATCACGAGCGAGCAGTCGCGACGGTGCTTCTCAAAAACCTGATACGTCCCCTACCCCGTGCAAGGACACGAGGATATGTAGGTTTCGGAGACCTGCTCTCCTGGCACCGATGGCACGTCAGCGGCGGGATGGGGAAGACAATGCGGCGGCACAGCAGTGAATGGTGAGAGAGGCTAAAAACCATGTTTTTGTAGAGGTGATGTCTCATATATATATATATATATATATATATATATATATATATATATATATATATATATATATATATATATATATATATATATATATACACACACACACAGCGATAGCACACTTATGGTAATTAATCAGTAATTAAGCAAGCGTGTTAATCATCATTAAGAGAGATTAATTGCTTATGATATTTGGTCAGCGCAATTATCTCTTGCATAACAAAAATTTGAGTAGCAAAAGGAAGTTGTGACCTCGCACACAAAGGCTCGGATTTTGCCGAACCATTCGCGCGCATGTCGTGCACCCGTGTGTTCTTCCTCTTCTCTCCTACTAGCTCAACTAGGTGGAGACAGCTCAAGTATATAAGTTGTTCTTCTCCTTTCTAGACTAGTAGTATGGGACTAAAGTCCCCCACCATGTCATGCATGTGCACATGGGCCCTTTAGGATTTATTGGAATTATTAATTTGGACCACTGCCCAAAACTTCTAACAATCCCCCACCAAATCCCAAAGGCTCATGTTCTTTCGCCCATCATTCCAAGGTACTGTTAATACACCAGCTTTTCAGTGGAGACCGGTGAAGATTGAATATCCACTTAGAGCTACAAGCTACACTCATCCATAACTGTGCAATGGACTATGCCTTGAATTGATAATTTGGTGTGAACAAGTTTCACATATAGCCTTGACTGGTACTTGGCTGCCAAGAGTCTACCCCGCGGGTGGAGCATATTAAGTCGTACTCCTGTCTCATTTTATGAGCTTATTAAAGAATTTCCGATTCTTATAGACCGCGACTAACGATCAAGCTCACATAGGTGTGTTCTTGCAAGAATACTCTGTAGGACAGTATCTTGCTCATGAAAGAGCCTCAGAACACATTAAAACAAAGTCATCCTACCTTACAGATATGAGAGTACTGCATCTCCAACAGAGTGGGTTAAGTATTACTCTCCAGTTAACTAACAATTTGTTCTTCCCAGGTCCTAATTCACGAGATCTCCAATCACATAGGTTGAGTTGCCACTGTAATGTAACTCATGTGGGTCTCAATCCCATCTCCTTCGATGCATTATCTATCACGGTGCGTGATAATCCCATAGTAAAGGGATCTGCCAGATTTTTAGCTATTTCAATATATTCCACAGCTATAACACCGGAGCTCCTTTGTTTTCTGGCAGACTTTAATCTGCGCTTCACATGTTTGCTGAACTTCATATTATCCTGGCTGCTAGTCACCTTCTTGATAACTGTTTGATTATCATAGTTTATGAGAATAGCAGGGACTAGTTTTTCAACCATTGGCAAGTCCATCAAAAGTTCTCTCAACCACTCTGCCTCAGTGGCAGTTGTTTCCAAAGCAGTGAGCTCTGCCTCCATGGTTGACTTAGTCAAGATTGTTTGCTTACACAATCTCCATGAGACAGCACCGCCACCAAGCGTGAATAGGTATCCACTAGTGGCCTTCAGCTCATCAGCATATCTTATCCAGTTTGAATCACTATATCCTTCAAGTACACCAGGGTACCCTGAATAGTGAATTCCATAACTCATTGTGCCCTTAAGATAGCGCAAGACTCGATCAATACCACGCCAATAATCATCTCCCGGATTTGAGTTAAACCGACTCAATTTGCTAACGGCAAATGAGATGTCTGGGCGGGTTACACTAGCTAGGTACATCAGTGAGCCAACAATTTGAGAGTATCGTAGTTGATCCTTTCCTAGTCTTTTATTCTTTCAAAGTATTAGACTAGGATCATACGGGGTTTGAGAAGGATTGCTTTCTAAGTAGCCGAAATGACTCAACACCTTCTCAACATAATGAGATTGAATAAGTGTAATCCCATCCTCACCATTCTTAAGTTTAATATTAAGGATCACATCCACTTCTCCCAAATCCTTCATGTCAAAATTTTGGGATAAGAATGATTTTACATCATTTATCTCATCGATGCTAATCCCAAAAATTAGTATGTCATCGATATAAAAACACAATATAACTCCTTTACCCCCACCATAGCGATAGTACACGCAGGTATCAGCCTTATTTACAGCAAACCCAGCAGATGTTAAAGTTTTGTCAAACTTCTCATGCCATTGCTTGGGTGTTTGCTTTAGGCCATACAAGGACTTAATTAACCTACACACCTTGCCCTCTTGTCCAGGTACTACAAATCCATCTGGCTGATCCATGTAGATTTCCACATCCAACTCTCCATTAAGGAAAGTTGCCTTCACATCCATCTGATGGACTAGAAGACCATGTGAGGTAGCCAATGATAGTAATACCCGGATGGTGGTTAATCTGGCAACGGATGAGTAAGTATCAAAATAATCCTCGCCTTCTTTTTACGTATATCCCTTAGCTACAAGCCTTGTCTTATACTTTTCAATGGTACCATTAGACCTGAGCTTTTTCTTGAATACCCACTTGCAACCAACTGGTTTGCAGCCAATTAGTCCATCAGTTACTTCCCATGTTCCATTGGAGATGATGGAGTCCATCTCACTATGGACTGCATCCTTCTAGTATTCTGCATCAGGCAATGCATACGCCTCCGAGATGGATGTGGGAGTATCATCAACAAGGTACACAATGAAATCATCTCCAAAGGATTTTGCAACCCTTTGTCTCTTGCTCCTTCGAGGAGCTACTTCACTATCATCCTCATCGCTCTCATGTGGATGTTCAAGTAGAGTTGAAGGTTCTAGAGTTAAATCAGTGGAAGAACTAGGTACAAAGTATGTATCTTTCATAGGAAAAATATTCTCAAAGAAAGTTACATCATAAGACTCTAAAAGTGAATCAACTAAGACATCAGGCGCTTCAGACCTTATCACAAAAAAATTATATGATGTGTTATGGTACGCGTGTCCTAGAAAAAAACAATCAACCGTCTTAGGTCCAAGTTTGCGTTTCTTATTTATTGGTATGCTAACCATGGCCAAACAGCCCCATCTATGCAAATATGAGAGTGAGGGTTTTCTTCCTTTCCATCCTTCATACGGAGTGATATCACTATTCTTAGTGGGAACTCTATTCAGAACATGACATGCTGTCAAAACAGCCTCCCCCCACCATGCTTTAGGAAAACCAGATGTTCCTAACATGGCATTCACCAAGTCCATCAATGTCTGGTTCTTCCTTTTAGCAACACCATTAGATTGTGGTGAGTAGGGAGGTGTTTGTTCATGAATAGTTCCATTCTCCATACAGAAAAGATCAAAGTCATTGGAAAAATACTCTCCTCCACGATCAGACCTAACACGTTTTATTTTTCTTTCTAGTTGATTTTCTACCTCAGCCTTGTAAGTCTTAAAACATTCAAATGTCGCATCCTTAGTTCTTAGTAGCAACACATAACAGTACCTAGTTGCATCATCGATTAAAGTCATAAAGTATCTT
The DNA here is from genome assembly GCA_030378355.1 of Eleusine indica. NCBI lineage: Eukaryota > Viridiplantae > Streptophyta > Magnoliopsida > Poales > Poaceae > Eleusine > Eleusine indica. The sequence continues at coordinate 38,987,725 of CM059500.1, forward strand.
TTCTCACCTTTTGTCAACACACCATTCATCTCACAGAGATCAGAATGTATGAGTTCTAATAGTGTCGAGTTTCTCTCTTCTATAGCTTTGTGAGGCTTACGAGGTTGCTTTGCTTGCACACAAGCTTGACACTTAGAACCTTTGACAACAGAGAACTTAGGAATTAAACTCATACTGGATAGCCGATTCATACAACCAAAATTTATGTGACGCAAACGGGAATGCCAAACATTAGCCTCATAATTGTTCGAATCACATACACAGTTCACAAACTTCTTACAAAAATCTGAAAGGAAAAAGCAGAACAAGCCTCCGCTATCATAGCCTTTGCCAATGAATTGGCCAAACCTCGAAATGACTACTTTATTTGACTCAAAGACCAGCTTGAATCCATCTTGACAGAGGAGGGATCCACTAACGAGGTTCTTGTTTATTGAGGGGGCATGCTACATGTTCTTCAGTCGTACGATCTTTCCCGAAGTGAACTTCAGATCAACCGAACCAACACCAAGAACAGTAGCATGCGAGTCGTTCTCCATCATGACGGATGAACCTCGTGCGACCTAGTAAGAAGAAAACATGGAGATATTAGCACGAAACATGAATATTGGCTCCTGTATCTATCAACCAATCATTAGATTGATATACAAAAAATACACTAGGTAGATTACCATACCTAGATGCTCCACCGGAGTCACCAATAGTCACGTTGGCAGCCTTCTGCCCTTGCTTGATTTTCTTGCCTTTGCGGTTGCGACACTTTTTGGCAAAATGCCCATTTTTGCCACACACAAAGCAGACAATCTCATCCATGTTTATCTTCTTCTTCTTGAATTGAGTAGTCTAAATAGCCTTTTCTTTTCCCTTCTGGTTCTTCTTTACAGCGTGCTGCATCACATTGGGCTGGACTGACCTTTGGGTGCTCTCGTAGGCGCATCTTTTGCTCGAGCCTTCTCCTCAACATCAAGACCCGCCAACAAATTCTCGACGGAGATGTTTTGTCTCTTATGTTTCAGAGATGTGGCATAGCTCCTCCAAAATGAAGGTAACTTGGTAATAATGCTCCCAACTACAAACTTGTCAGGCAATTTACAACCAAGCTGATCGAGCTCCCTCACAATGAGTTGGAGTTTATGGGCCTGCTCGACTACAGAACGGTTGTCAACCATTTTGAAGTCGTGGTATTGCTCTATGACATACAACTCACGCCCAGCATCCGAGGCTGAGAACTTGTGTTCAAGTGCCTCTCAAAGTTCAACAGCACTCTTGATGTGCATATACACATCGCACAGCTGGTCAGAGAGAACGCTAAGGACGCATCTAACGAAAATCGTCGTAGCCACGGAGAACTCCTGCATCTCTTTCTCGGAGCCAAGAGGTAATGCGGGAGGGTTCCTCACGACCCAAAACACGACCATAGCCGAGAGCCACAACTGGACTCTCGTCTGCCATCTCTTGAAGTTCACTCCAGTGAACTTCTCAGGTTTCATAGCATCAGCAAAACCAGCCATCACTAAACGCTTATCAGGTTTTTGGATTGTTGGAAATAACAGCAGTTTAGTGATGATATATCTAATTCCAGTAATTATAAATAAATCATGAGACATGAACAAAGAGCAAAAGCTCAACATAGCGACTAGCAACACCATAGGAACAAGGCCTTGATCACTCGATGTAATCATTGAAAGAGATTAAAAGATGTCTTGCTAGAAAGCGCTCCGGCGATGGTCGTAGTACAGTCTGATCCGTCGATGAAGAAGGCGATGTAGATGTAGACGATCGGTAGGTGGAGAGGATGCGGATCACGAGCGAGCAGTCGCGACGGCGCTTCCCAAAAACCTGATACGTCCCCTACCCCGTGCAAGGACACGAGGAGACGTAGGTTTCGGAGACCTGCTCTCCTGGCACCGATGGCACGTCGACGGCGGGATGGGGAAGACAATGCGGCAGCACAGTAGTGAATGACGAGAGAGGCTAAAAACCGTGTTTTTGGAGAGGTGACGTCTTGACATATATATACATATAGCGATAGCACACTTATGGTAATTAATCAATAATTAAGCAGACATGTTAATCACCATTAAGAGAGATTAATTGCTTATCATATTTGGTCAGCGTAATTATCTCTTGCATAACAAAAATCTGAATAGCAAAAGAAAGTTGCGATCCCGTATGCGCAAGGCTCGGATTTTGCCGGACCATTCACGCGCATGTCGTGCACCCGTGCCCTTCGTCCCGCCCTGCCCGACGAGGCGAGGCGAACGAGCGCGCGCGTGTGTTCTTCCTTTTCTCTCTTACTAGCTCATCTAGGTGGAGACAGCTCAAGTATATAAGTTGTTCTTCTCCTTCCTACACTAGCAGTATGAGACTAAAGTCACCCACCATATCATGCATATGTATATGGACATTTGAAATTTATTTGAATTATTAATTTGGACCACTGCCCAAAACTTCTAACATGACCTATACATACCTTATTTCCGAACACTATATGAGGTCCAACATTGGTCATGTGCAGTGTCAAAAGTCAATCATGTAGCTGATTAACTTGAAAACTGAAGCCAATAAATCACATATAGTGCTTTTTTGTCCTTGATGGTATCAAAATATTAATTTATGTAGTACCAAATTTTGGCACGGCCTTAGCTATGTTTCTGCACTTAATTCAATTCCAAAGATCGTAAAACAAAACTTATAATAAATGGTACCACAGGAAGCATGGTAAAAAAGCTCGACCACATATGACAGCAGTGTTTTCTTTTCCAGTCTAGTTGACCCAATATTGAGGAAAATGTTGAATTGGTTACCTTCTCTTGATTAGCATAGCGTCGGGACACAACACAAGCAAGGCACTCATCCATGTAGGCGCATTTGGGCAATTTCATCCCAACCCCTGACAGTGACAGCACAATGCTTCTAGCCCTGACAATTCTGCTCCTCTCCTCGCCGGCGCCGTCGGCCGGTGACCGGTTGTTCTGCAGCCATGCCAGCGGCAAGTACAAGCAAAACAGCACCTACATGTCCAACCTGAGATCGCTCACCGACAGACTGATAGGCGACGCCGCAAGGCTGCACTCGGCTACCGGCGCCTCCGGGGAGAGCCCTGACAGGGTGTACGGCGCCGTGCTGTGTCGAGGTGACTCCACGGGGCCCGACTGCGCCAGGCGCCTCCGGGAGGCCCTTGGCGGCAACGACGCTTGCGCACTCCACAGGGACGTAGCCATTTATTCTGAGCTGTACCAGCTTCGCTTCTCCGATCAGGACTTCCTCTCCGCCTTCAGCAACTCGCCGGAATGGGTCGACATCACCAACCCAAACCCCGTGCCGCCTGCCGCAACTGCGCGGTTCGACAAGCTCGTCACCCAGCTGCTGAGCGCGCTCGCCGACACGGCGGCGAGGCGACCAGACAGGTTCGCAGCTGGCGAGGCACCATGGTCATGGTCCCGGGAGAAAACAGAGCACAAGGTGTACGGGCTGGTACAGTGCACGTTGGACATGCCGCCGGAGCTCTGCCGGTCCTGCCTCGATGGCATCCTCGCAGAGAGGCGGCAGAAAATCGGCAGCGACAAGATGGGCGGGGCAATCTTTGGGGCGCGATGCACCCTGCGTTACGAGATGGACCTCAAATTCTTCAACAGCACCAGCAACAGGATTCTGCCCCTTCGTAAGTTCTTGCTTAAACATTATCAATTTATTTTGTTTTTGCTCCTGTCATGTGTTATTACAAAAGATCAATTTTGTATTTGTTACCTAAATGGATATCTGAAACACGTCTTGGCACTCCAATTAGAGATTATAAAACCTCACCTGTGCCACAAGTGATCATTTTCATGTATCATGATCAGAGCGAACGAAGGACCATATGCTCATGATTATCGCAACGGTTTACTCTGCCGCGGTCCTCTGTACACGTCTGATTTTCTGGATCATAAGCATCATCAGACGGAACAAAAAAAGAAGTAAGTATATTATTCTTCTTCCAAAAATAAAGGAAACAAAATATAAAAAGATCAAAATTTAGTGATGAAAAATGGCAGCTAGCCCAATTTAAATCTAATGGGGAGAGGCACATTTTAGGAAAAATAAACTCAATGGAGCAGCCGGAGAACTTTGATGAGGTACTGAGGCTATGGAGGATTGAAGACGCTAGTTTGGAGTTCTCATTGTATGATTTCTCTCAAATTGCTGATGCCACTGAAAACTTCTCACCGGACAGCATATTAGGAGAGGGTGGCTTTGGCCCAGTTTACAAGGTATTTCCTTGTTTTTACCAAGTGATATATCACTATTATAAAATTCTGCTGATCGCTTCATATAAACATGGAGTGATGTAATTTGGCAGGGAGTACTTCCAGATGGACAAGTGGTCGCAATAAAAAGGCTTTCTGCACGGTCAAAACAAGGTTTAGTTGAGTTCAAAAATGAGATCCAAGTTATAGCAAAACTTCAGCATAAAAACCTTGTTAGGCTACTTGGTTGTTGCATCCATAAAGAAGAGAAGATGTTGATCTACGAATATCTGCAGAACAAAAGCCTGGACCACTTCATTTTTGGCATGCTCTTAATCTTAAGTGCTCATTTTAAAATTTTGATTCCGTATTTTAAATGGGTTTTTTGTCTGTGGGACACTCAATAAACATGGTTTTGTCTGTTGGACATCAAAACTTTATATTTTGCCTCTCGGACACTCAGAAATTGTGGCTTTTGTCTGTAGAACATTTTAGTAGAAGAAGTGAATATTTTCAATATTTTTATCTCAATCCACACAATCCATTTGCAACTTCAAATTTGGCACAAAGATATATTGGTGCATTTGTTATACATGTGATTTTTGACAGATTTATTGTTGATGTTTGCATGAATTTGAAAATATTTATTTTCAAAATAAATTTGTGCAAATAATTGACTAAAAATTAAGAAAGATCACATGGATAGGAAATGTAACAATGTATAATTGTGTCGAATTTCAACTTGTAATGTCTTTTGTGTATTAAAATAAAAATGTTGCAAATATTCACTTCTCCTGCTAAAGTGTTCTACAGACAAAAGCCATAATTTTTTAGTGTCCAAGACAAATATAAGGTTGCAGTGTCTAACAGACAAAACCATGTTTATTGAGTGTCCTACAGATAAAAAACCGTTATGCATAACACACACTTATGCTTGAGCTATTCTTGTAGATCCAATCAGACGGGCAACACTAAAATGGAAGACACGAATAAGAATAATCGAGGGAATAGCACAAGGGCTCCTGTACCTTCACAATCACTCACGATTGCGCATCATCCATAGGGACTTGAAAGCAAGCAATATTCTGTTAGATTCTGAGTTAAACCCTAAAATTTCTGATTTTGGCATGGCAAGAATATTTCCATCTGATGCCACACAAGCAACAGCAAGCAGAGTTGTGGGCACATAGTAAGAATTAAACTACTTCTATACTTCTTTTACTTACTAATGTCTAATAAAGAATTTGCTCTTTGACAACTGCATCCACCTTTTGTAGTGGATACATGGCTCCTGAATATGCATCCGATGGCCTTCTCTCAATCAAGTCAGATGTTTTCAGTTTCGGTGTCCTACTTCTTGAGATTATAACTGGAAAGAGGAGCTCAGGTTTTCAGCACCGTGGAGAATTTTACAACCTTCTTGAATATGTAAGCAACTAAGAATTAATAATATGTACAAATTGGTGAAAGAAAAGTTCTGCTTACAATAAGATTCCAAACAGTCTCCCTCAAAAATCCCTCAAAAAAAAGATTCCAAACACTCCAACACATCCGTTAACATCAATCTAAGATGTGTGTTGTAAGCCATGCTGTGTTCTTACTTCTTGTTATGGTACAAAATATGGGGCTTTTTCGATTGTGTTTTATACTTATCCTGTCATATGTTTGCAGCTATATATAAACAGCACAATGATATACCACCTACACATGTAAAAAACATATTTTTATTTTTCAGGCATGGGAACTATGGAAAGATAGAAGATGGAACGAGTTCACTGACCAATCATTTGGTGATGAATACAAACCTCGAGAGCTGATGAAATGCCTTACAGTGGCATTGCTGTGTGTTCAAGAGAAAGCTACAGATCGTCCCACAATGCCTGATGTTGTTGTCATGCTTAGCAATGATGGCGTTACCTTGGCAGAACCAAGGCGACCAGCTTACACCTATATGAGATTAGATGTGTCAGTAAATGTCACTGCATTGTATAGTAGGAATGAAATCACCATCACATCTACAGATGGGAGATAGTTAATATGTAAGGCTGGTTCGGTTTGTGGTAGCATGTGTAACTGGATCTTCCTTATATCAGCTATATAAACAGACTAAGACTGAGAAAATTTATGTTTGTTTTCCAAATTATCTATCACTAACATGTCACAAAAATAGATAGGAAAATGGGAACGCAATAACAATCCTCAATTTTCGCAATTACATGTAGACATATTCAGAAGTCATAATAGATAAGTATGAAACCGGTGTGAATATGAAGTATACGCCAAGAAATGGAAGAAAACTACAAAGTCAAATTTCAACCAATCACAGGTCTTTGGATTAGTCTTTGTGAAAATACATGCACATCACCATCTGTCAAGTCCTATTCCAAATAACTCCATGTGGGTAGCCTAAAAGTCCTGTTCCACTGTTACATTGAAAGGAACATATCTTTGACCTTTGAATTCCTTTACCTTAGTGTCAGAAAGCAAAGATGATATTTGGCACTCATCTATGACAACTCTACAAGCAATAATGCAATACAGAGAGATGAAAGGCCGTCACATTTCAGTTCTCAATCGCAATGCTATCATTATTCAACGTAGTCCTCTTCCTCTACTGCCCAGCACCATTGGCTTCCCAGGCGAAGAATGGTACCATGTACATACCAGAAAACACCAAAAAATTGAGTCTAATATCCCTCGCTGGAACAGTGATTGCCTACAACGCTGAGCTGCACTTAGCTACTGGCACAGCCAGCAGAGGTTGGGGCAAGGTCTACAGCGTGGTACCTTGCCAAGGTGATTCCAACATCTTCGACTGTCACAAGCGCCTCGTCGCAGGAAGGCACTATAAGATAGAAGTGGTCTGTTGCCCCTGAATATGTCGTCCAGAAAAGGTATGCTTCCTGAACAACAGCAACATTAATTAGATAAAAAATTTAATCATGATTCAACTCTGATTTGAGCTGACTATGATGAACATAAATGAATAAATTAAGGTTCACAATTCTTTTATTATACTTGTAAATATTTGGAGGCTCTATCCTACCTTCATCCAAAATGGGTAGAAACAAAATGCAAACTTCACTCCACTATTTGAAGGAACGAATGGAACCTCATGGCTTCTGGATGACCAGGAACGCTGGTGCTGGCAGTGGCAACAATATTAGAAACAGCACACAATTTACATATATTACTTTGTTAAAAACCCGTACATTTTTTTCTTCAAAATAGTAAAGAAGCACTTGCAGCAGTTAGAAATATTCAGGCAGTTATGTAAACACTATGCAAAGCAAAGGAAAAACTCTTGCCTTTTGGCTAACACATATTGTTTCGTATTTCATCAAAAGTGGCAGTGGCAGCAATATTAAAAACAGTAAGCAATTTACATATATTAATTTGTTAAAGCCCATTTTCTCTTCAAAATAAAAAGAAGCACTTCCAGTAGCTGGAAATATTCAGACAGCTACGTATGAACTATGCACTGCAAAGGAAAAGAAAAAACTTGCCTTTTGGTTAACACATACTGTTTCTTATTTCATCAAAAGTATTAATAGAACCTTCGGTTGTCTTATCAAAGTACCACTCAATTGACTTATGCACGGATGTACCGATGTACGGACACAGCAGATATCTTGGTTGCAATTGGAGGTTTCCTTCTTGTAGTTTCCATTTCTGGCTTGGTTATTCATATATGGATCAAAACACAACGTCAAAGAGGTATGCATTAGCAGAATAACAATTCTTCAAAGCATAAGAAATACATGCTTTTATTATTCTTATCCGACATGTATCAATAACATAAAATTTCACTATTACTTTTCAGAACAAGCAATATTAAAGTTGCAGCAATTGTCTTTGGTAATACAAAGTGTGATAAATCTGTGGAGGATGGAAGGAGGCAACCTGCTGGAATTTTCACAGTATAATTACTCCCAGATAAAAGAAGCCACGGATAACTTTTCATCCCACAATAGACTGGGACAAGGTGGCTTCGGTCCTGTATACAAGGTAACTATGTCATTACATTGCAAATGTAATCCAAAATATAGCGCTTGCTGTATATGTTACTGTAGTTCATAGTGAAAGAGAGATCTTCTGCAATTATACCTAGGTGTTTGTATTATCATCAAAATGCTTATACAGGATTCGTATTACTAAGTTTAAGCAGAGCCAGCTATGGAGTTGGAAAAAATAATAGTTTTGGTCTTTTCATTTGATTGATCCCAGGGCCGATTGACCAGTGGACTTAAAATAGCAGTAAAGAGATTAGAAAATTGTTCTTTACAAGGTTTACAGGAGTTCCAAAGCGAAAGCCAGCTCATAGCAAAGCTTCAACACAGAAATCTTGTTAGGCTGCTGGGTTGCTGCACTAAAGGAGATAGAGAAAAGATGCTTGTATACGAATACATGGAAAATAAAAGCCTAGATTACTTTATATTTGGTAAGAATTATATTTTGTATATGTTACATGCGTCATGTTGCCTGATAGTTAGCCAACATGTTCTAACTTATTGTTCATATTCTCCAGATAATGTAAAAGGACGACAACTAAACTGGTCCAAACGCCTGCATATAATTGATGGGATAGCTCAAGGACTTCTTTATCTTCATAATTATTCACGACTATGTGTTGTGCATAGGGACTTGAAAGCAAGTAACATTCTCTTGGATAGTAAAATGAATCCAAAAATATCTGATTTCGGGATGGCAAGAATATTCTGTTCAAACATGACAGAATCATATACCACCAGAATAGTAGGCACACAGTAAGAATACATGCACCAGTGCATTTTCAGTATTAGAAGTGTTTATTTTAGAAAAAAGATCACTCAAGTGTGTCATCATTAGTATCAAAATCTCCTTTTTCACATTACTGACATGTGTCAATTTTACTTCAATCATTCAGTGGCTACATACCTCCTGAATATGCTGTTCAAGGAGTATGCTCCATCAAGTCGGATGTTTTTAGCTTTGGAGTATTGGCATTGGAAATCATCAGCTCAAAAAGGACAGCCCACTTCTACCAATACAATGGAATACTATATAACCTCATTTCCTACGTGAGTGTGATTATTCTATATAAAACCTTGCACTTTTAACTTTGCATACATATTTACTCTAAAATGTAATATATATTTTGTTTGTTCACTAGAATACACTGCTTTGGTAGGCTTGGCAACTTTGGAATGATGGAAAATGGGGGGAACTCATTTATTCTCCTATAGGCATTGGATATCAAGAGATAGAAAGGTACATTCACGTGGCACTTTTATGTGTTCAAGAAAGAGCAGAACACCGACCTGATATGGAGTGTGTTGTTACAAAGCTAAACACCAAGGATGTGAGCTTACCCAGGCCTACTCATCCAGCTTACTTTCATGTCAATCCTAGCGAGGAAGAAGTCTCATCATGCAGCGTTACTATGAGTATTACATTAGAAAGGTAGATTCAAACATCGCTAACACTGAGAAAGATACTTGTTGAGTTTACTTGCATCAAGAAGAAAATGGTTCTATTAATATATTAACTTCGTTTGATTTTAGTCTCAACTTTATGTGTCGAGCACATTTTACAGTTTGTTTGAAGTTGAAAAATTAATGGGTTTATTTTTTTCCAACTGAGACTGTTGTCTTAAACAACAATGTCAGTGACATAGAAGCATTTTCAAGACCACATAAGAGGCAGTTACAACCCTGGTGCAGCGGTAGAGTCTTAACGCCTGTGACCGGAAGGTTCAGGGTTCGAGCCCCAGCCTCTGCACATTGCATAGTATGCGGGAAAGGCTGTCCGCTGACACACTTCCCCCAGACCCCGCGCATTGCAGGAGCCTGCGGCACTGGGGTATGCTCTTTTATAAGAGGTAGTTACAAGTTACTCTCTCCGTTTTTCTATTGATGACATTAACAGAGAATGTTTATCTCAAGGTAAACATGCTGTCCTAAAGTCATCAACAATGAAACCGAGGGAGTACAACACAATGACATCAGGGGAAAAAAAAAGAGTAGTAGTGGTACCTTATTATTTCTTCAGTTACAAATTCTGTTAGCGAACTTCTCAAGTGGTACACAACCTGATCACACTGATGTCCATTTACCATTTGGATTTGATAGAACCAAAGGGAGTACCAACTGCAAATGTAGCACATACAGAATGGTGCTGCAGTAAATCATAGCACTGCTATGCTATGGATTCAAATGATAAATGGTGTCATAAACCTCAAACTAGCTTTATTTATCCTTTATTTAAAGGAAAATTGTTGATCCTCTAGAGTCTAGGCTATCATAGGATTATAGGAAAGGAAAAAAAAATTAAGAGCCATTCACTACAATATCCACATTCAGTGCAGGGAGAGTTTATTTCTGCCTTCCAGTCAGCAATTAGTGTGTACTCTGTAAATCTGTACTCTAGTACCTGAGCTTCACGCCTTCGAAGACAGCCAGACCAACGAGACATAAGAGCCATCGCATCTTCCCTCATTTCGTGCTTCAATCACAAATTCGCAATTCAATGTGAAGCAACCTAACAGCATATTCCACTTCTCGTGAACCGGATACCGAAGACCGCATGGGACGCCGGTGCTAAACTTATCTAATCGAAAAGGTAGAACAAGTAGATGACTCCCAGAGGCCAACATGAGTTACCCTTTGTCGCTGAGATGGCGACCCGCGCAATAGAGGTCACAGCAGTTGACACCAGAAGATCACAACCCTAGCCGTAATGAGCAGGGTGCTTCACCTGCAGGCAGCCAAAGGACCCGGGAAGGTCACCAACGCTGCTCGCCACAAGTTCCACCGCCCTCTCTTTCCTCGCCCGTCTCTTTTGACCCACAAGGCCACAATATGTTGGTCGGGCCGTGAGCTCACTGAGGCGATCTAATGTATTATGGGCCCCTTCTCTTGGGCGGGCCAAGTTTGTCCATCCAGATTTTTCAGATGACGGAAGAGTGTCATGACTCATGAGCATCGGCACTGGTGCCTAACGGTATGTCGGATCCGCAGACAGTGGAGGCGATAGCCTGTAGAGAGAGTATGACATTGGCAAGTGATCTTGCTATTCAAAAGGCCCATTGGCATGCGATAATATCAATGTGATCCGGAACATCAAAGGAACAAGTATGGGGCCTTGTGAGCAGGTTGTCCGAGAGATTCAGGCGGGAGCTAAAAGTTTTGAGTCTTTTGATTTTGTTCATGAGGGATATGACTCAAACAGGGACGCCCACTCACTAACTAGAGGCTCTATCTACCATGACATAGGTAGACAAGTTTGGTTCCTTGCACCTCCTGCTGGCATCTGTACCTCAGTCTCGATTGATTAATAAAGCAGAGGTTATCTCAAAAAAAGAAAGGAAGTGCCATGAGCAATAAGTTCGACTGTTTTCCTCAAAAAAAAAAAGTTCAGCTACTAGGTTGGTTGGAATATTGAGTTAGCTCGTTGTGTTAGTCAAGCAAGAAGAATCCTAAAGCGGTAGAATCCTGAAGCAGTCAATCTCTAGAAGGAGGGCGACTTCCAGTGACAGATGCAAGATTTTCAAATTGGATCTACAAAAAATTAACCAGTGACATTAGATAACTAAATATACATGGCTGATATACGGATGGTGCTGCTAAAGTCGATTTTGATCAAGCTCTCTAGAGTTTTTTTGTTGCACGTTGAAAATAGATGTAACCTATTTGATGTTTGAAGCTCAAATAACTCTATTCCAGCCCTACTTTTAAGCATACAACATAACACACACATAAAACTTTAGGCAAAAATATTGGATTCACAAATGTACACACTTGACTAGGGATGCAAGTTTTGACCCATTAGATCAGTGGGTCGGCCCAAAACTCCTAAAAATAAACTAATATTTTTCTCTATCTCATAAAACTAGTACAACAAATGAACTAGAAGTTAACCCACAACTACCTAATGGGCCACAAACTTACATCCTTACACTTTACCCATGCTGTCCGCCCATGCTTCCACATCATTTTTCCTGTTATCTTGTGTTTCCGTGGCCAGTCCGACTAATTGACTTTGAACCAGTCCATTTTAAGATCAAAACTGCAAATTCCACCATTAACTCTGACTGTAACAATGCGTAATTGATTTGTGCATGCTAGACATAAACAAACGTTGACGCGCCTCATTGGCTCGAAGTCTCGAACAGAAGATGACCGGCCATGGAATTTTGTCCAGATCTGATGTTTTTTCTTTTTTCTGACGGAATGGGTACGACGAACTTATCCAGTTTCAACCATCGTTGTTGCACTCGGATTCCTGACCGTCACCGCTTGATACTTTCAGATTTCAACAGGACAGGAATCAGTGGGAAAAATATACTAATTGTTAGGTGTCGACGTCCGGCATTAATTCCGAGCCTCGGGAGTCTCGACCTTCCCTTTCCATCGCGACTAACTTCTGCACCTTTTTGTAGCGATGTGCATTTGTATTATGGAGCCGGAACGCTGCTGTGCTGTGTCGCTGCTCCAACTAGTATATAGTGTCACTTCTTAAGTTCTCTTACTTGTTGGGCGAGAAAAGAAAACTGAGCATCGCTCCAACTAGTAGTTCTGGAGATCACATCAGTTCTGACTGTTGAGAGCTTCCGCGATTGAATTCCGCGGTTAACATGTGACCTGTTCACGGATCCTGCAGTGCAAGTTCCACAAAGGCAATAATAACTGTTGACCAGTCAGTAAAAGGAATCCAAAAGCTTTACAGTGTGATCAATTCCTCTCAAGGATAACATATGACAATACTCTGCGGCTATGTACATGACCCTGTTATGGTTACATCTTCATTCGAAGCAAATGAAATAGCAGAACAAAGCTGAGAAATTAGCATTAAGTTTTTGACCTGAATACTCTAGCATGAATATCACAGATTTTTAATAGACATGTGGGCCCCTTTTCCAAAAACAAGGGATCAACTATTTAACATAACTATGTTGTGGTCATAATACGAACTTGTACGACATTCTTTTGAATATGTGAACAGGACTCAATATTCAAGACCGATAAAGATTAATTGGAATACATTCTGTACTTTCTGAAATTGACCACGATTCTTATCTTGCTCCGCAACTTACTCAAGGTCAAAGGCAGGGCTACTTTTCCTGGTAAAACAAAAACTTTTCTACTGACCGAAAGCCAAGATGATGCCTATATTACATGAGATGCCAATGCCTGTGCTTCATGTATCCAAACTCACAAGTCTCATACACAAACAGTTTTTCTGCCACACCAATATCACGCATCATGCTACTTGTTTACCTCCTACTTCTTTCTTCCTCGAAGACGTTGGCTCGAGGCCAATCCTTCTGCAGTAATGCTAACATCATGTGCATGCCAAGCAGAACTTACATGTCCAGCATAACCTCCCTTGCCGACTTGCTAATTTCAAAAGTTAGGGATTCAAACTTGCACTCAGCTATTGGCACGGCCGGGACAGGCCCTAACAAGGTTTATGGAGGAGTGCTGTGCCGAGGAGACACTACGCCTGGCAATGACTGTGCAAGCCGCCTCAGTGAGGTCCTTGATGCAGCCATCAACAACAGCGCTAGAAGCTCATGCTCTTCCCAGAATAACGTAATCTTGTTCCAGGATGGGTATCAGGCCCAGCTAATATTCTCTGACCAGGACTTCACCAGCAATGCTCCGGACTGCATTGTGCGTGCTAATCTGAATCCTCCACCAGTTGGTGATGCTAACTGTGAGCAGTTCGATAACCTTGTTTCCAAGATGATGCACAAGTTCACTGATGTTGCGGCAAGTAAAACAGAAAGGTACGTGACAGGCCAGGGCTGGCTCACCGAAACAAGGAAGACAGTATATTGGCTGGTGCAGTGCACAGAAGATATGTCTGAGGAGCATTGCCAGGACTGCCTGAATGGCATCATAACAAATAGAACAAAGATGGTTGGCCATGGCCAGCTGGGTGGAGCTATCCTTGGCTTGCGCTGCAGCTTGTGGTACCAGACTGATGTTCAGTTCTTCACTGGTGAACCAATGTTGTCGGTCAATATGCCCACATGTAAGTTCATTTCTGATCATCCATTGGTTGACTTGGCTCAAACAGTCTTTTACCTTCACCTCCTCTAACCATATGATGATCACCAAAAAGGCAAATTATTTACCTTTTTTGTCAAAGGGTTTAAATTGGGATACAACTACCTTACTGCACCACGAAAAATCAACCAAAACAAAAAAAAATTTCTCGAAAAACCAAAACAAATATGAAAGCTAAGAAAATGTATGCTTGCTTCTAAAATAATTTGCCTATGTCCAATAAGATTGACTAACGACAGGAGTATTCGTCAATTATGATTCATATGACATGGATATGCAGCAAACAAATTTTGGATCTGGGTCTGCATTGGATCATTCTCTGTACTTGTATCTGTTTCTTGGCTGCTTGTTCATATATGGATCAAAACAGAGAGAAAAAGAGGTAAACTACTAGACTCACGGCACTCTTGAATCTAGTTTTATATTTATTTAGCAAACAATGAGCAACAAGAAAATATTTTCACTATTGTTTTCAGAACGAGCAAGATACAAATTACAGCTTCTGTCAATGGCAATACAGAATATAATAAATCTTTGGAGGATTGAAGAAGGCAACTCAGGATTTTCACTGTATGATTTCTCTCAGATAAAAGAAGCCACAGACAACTTCTCAAGTGAAAACAAACTTGGACAAGGTGGTTTTGGAGCTGTTTATAAGGTAATTTGTACAACCATAGTTGCAGTCATGTTCAGCCGATTGTTAATACTGTATAGTTTCCAAGCATCTTACTATTTTGGAAAAACGTTTATGTCCATATATCTCACAAGAAAAATGAAATTTAATACTCTATTGAATTTGTTCTTGTTGCAATTTTCTCTTACAAGAAAAAGGAGATGTATATTTTCTGTAGCATGTGTTACAAAGCTATGAATGAAAAAAAAACACGATATTTTTTTCTGATTTGTATTAATTTCAGGGCCTATTGCCTGGTGGTCTGGAGGTAGCAGTCAAAAGACTCGCAACATGTTCTGTACAAGGTTTACTAGAGTTCAAAAATGAAATTCAGCTGATAGCAAAGCTTCAGCATAAAAATCTTGTCAAGTTGCTTGGCTGCTGTATTCAAGGGGATGAAGAAAAGATGCTTGTCTATGAATATATGCAAAACAAAAGCTTGGACTTCTTCATATTCGGCATGTGCTCCACAAGATTTCATCCTTTCTATGTAATTTTCTCAAGCTGTTTGCAATTTTTCAAGATACTCCATAACTCAGCTTTTATATTGCAGATTCGAAGAAAAGAGCACAACTGAATTGGTCCACGTGTCTACATATAATTGATGGAATTGCGCAGGGGATCCTATATCTTCACAAGCACTCACGGTTATGTATTGTTCACAGGGATTTGAAAGCAAGTAACATTCTCTTGGATAGCGACATGACTCCAAAAATTTCTGATTTTGGGATAGCTAGAATATTCAGCTCAAATATCACAGAATCAAATACCACCAGAATAGTAGGCACACAGTAAGTACAACACATTTGATTTAAAGGTTTACATCACAAAGAAAATAAGTGTTTCTATATACTTTCTGGATGAGAATAATTCACAGCTATATAGCAGTTCTTTCAAAGAGCTGCATGCTGAATTGCTTGCATTAACAGAAAGCATAGTATGAGATAATTCATTTTAACAATATGCTGCTTCAGCCATCATAATATTGTATATACAGATAACTATTTTACTTCATCCACTCAGTGGCTACATATCTCCAGAATATGCTTTTGATGGGGTTTGCTCAGTCAAGTCAGATGTGTTTAGCTTTGGAGTCCTGGTCCTGGAAATAATAAGTGGAAAGAGAACTGCTGGATTTTATCCGTACGATGGAAAACTCTACAACCTCATTTCATATGTAAGTAGAAGTAACTCTCAGATTGCATAATCGCTAGCTTATACCATTCTCTTGGGGTTTTCTCAGCCTGACAAAAGAATGCTCTCTTCTAACAGGCTTGGAAACTTTGGAAAGTCGGAGACTGGCACCAGCTGGTCTGTTGCCACATAGGAAACGAGTTGATAGAAAGGTACATTCAGGTGGCCCTTTTATGTGTTCAAGAGAGTGCAGAGGACAGACCTGCTATGGAGCATGTGATTACCATGCTGAATAGTGAGAATATTAACTTGCCTAAGCCAAAGCAACCAGCTTACTTCTATGTACGCTCTAGTGAAGAAATTTCATCGTGTGACGTCAGTATAACTATTACATTAGCAAGGTAACCGAGCAATCCAAAATAATGTGAACCAGCCATGTTTATTAAGGTTCCAAGTCTAACATAGTGGCTTGGCTGGAGCTATGATCTTGTCTCTGTAATTCTGTACATATCAGTAAATGAATTTTCTGCTTTTCTGTTTCAAGATGTGGTATATGATTCTGACCCTCTTCATTATACGCATGTTTTCAATATCCATGCAACAATAGAAATCACACTAGAAATGGCAAATATTCCTCTAACAAACTAGATTCAGTAGCACAGCAGCCGCAAACAGAGCCTTAGAGTAGGACAGTAATCTAGGAAAAGAAGTATTTTAGCTTAATTATTGTTGTAACCAATTGAGTGGAATCAGATTATCACACATGTGTTTTGTTCAGAATACTTAGGCATTCTCTACATGCAAAATCCTAGTGCAGATGGGCACTTGCAGATACTGCCTCAGTACCAAGTTCAGATTGGTTACTTGCAGCAGATTCAGATTGGGGGGCATCAAGAAAAAACAGTAGCCATGGGCGATCACCATTTAGGTGGTTTCAATTTTGCTATACCTTGGTAATGCTAAAGAATAAGATCATCAGCTTATACCCTCAGATATAGGAATTCACCATGGCCAAAATTTACCGTATTAGATTCCGGGCTCGGCCTAAATTAAAGCTCCACAGGAGATGCACACAGTAGACGAAGAGCTTCAGTTGCCTTTAGGCTCACGGGGAAAATGGCAAAATCTCAATAAATCTTCTACATATCGAAAGAAATATATTTAACCCTAGCAACAACAATGCAGTATTTTACGAGCTGGAAATGAACCTGAAAATGATGTAGGGCTGTGGAACGCGATCAGGTGACAGGACATTGACCTGCGAGGACGGTGGAGGGGCGGAGAGATGCGCCGTGGAACTAGCACCAACCAGCGGCCCCACCATTTTTGTGCACGGCGCCGCTCCGTTTGGTAGCTTCGCTCCGCCCGCCGGCGGGTGAGCAAGGTGTGGGGCAAATGGTACGGCGGTGGTGTAGCAGCGGCGACCTAGGCTGGGCAAGGGGGGCCGACGCCGGGGAAGAGATGGGCTGTAGCAACCGGAAGCAGTGCAGAACAGTACGGCGCCTCTTTTGTTTCTCCAGGGTACGGACGGGCGGGGGAGCACGAATTTGCTTCAGAAAAATAATGCAAGTACTAGATGCTGCCGTTCAGTTTTTAGAACTCTGTTACACAAATGCTAGAGCTGTTTCAACCCAAAATCAACCGAACCTTCCGTATGAACTCTAGTTTTTTTTTTTTTTGAGGGAAACTACGGTGGGGGTTACCCACCTGAATTCACTCATTTCAATTAAATAAAAATAAAAAATGTTACATACAACATCGTCGCAAAACGATTGAAAAGTAGAAAAAAGAGATACATCAACAATCAAGATAAAAGAGAGGACCTAGAGAAACTAATTGTCGATGTAGAGGAAAAGACCACTGCATTGGTTCAAGTGGTTTGCTTCTAATCGATGAAGACTCAACCAAGCTGAAGACTCAACCGGTGCGTCACTAGGTGCACCATCGTCGAGCACATGCTTGTCAGTGTCAAGAAGACCTTTTACGCTATCCCCACTCATCGTAACTGCGCCGTCTCGTTGCCACCCTTCCAGTTTGGAGGGTTGTCCAACAAGACAGGGACTAAGAGTGGAGGGAGAGTCGAGGAGTCATAGTTCACTGAGAAACGACGACCTCCCTTACAGCTGATTATGACACCTTTTGCAGCATCTAGACGCCACCTACCGCCATCCGACGCCCTAAGAGGAGAGAAGTCCTCTAAGGAGGGAGGGCCGGCAATTATGGACTTTCACCACCTGGCATAAGATTAGATAGCACAACCAGCAGGAGAGCGCCGACGAAGCAGAGGTGCCAAAGGCAGCGCACATTGGAAGACATCCGGAGCCAACTACAAGGTTAAGGCAATAGGCCACTGTTCTGCACATATGTGGGAAGACTCCTAAACAACGCCTCAGGAGGAACGATAGTGTCATCATCGTTGAGGTTTTCACCTAGAGTCGCTTGTGCTCGGCACTCATGACGACATCTCCAAGGAGAGGCGTCACTGTCGCCGGCTCTGACAATCTGCCAGACAAGGGGTGTTAGCCCAGAGCACATCATCGCACAACCCAAAAGCAATTGAGCCTCATCCCTTGGCCGACAACAAGCGTCGTCACCACTAGCTGCAGGCCGAGCTGTGAACTGCATGTGGATCCGGCACCAGCAAGACGGGGCCACACGTGAGCAGCCGAGCCCCAGCCCCTGGCAGACGAACAAAACGTCATCGCCGCCAGCTGCAGGCCCAGCTGTTCCACGGGAGCTTCACTTACAACGAAGAAGGGAGTAGGGCCACCTACGGCTTCCCCGCCGAGATGCACTGCCACGCGCCACTCCAGATCGCCATGGTCGGCAGCAAGCCCCAGCTCCTAGTCGACGACGGAAGCCAACAACCGCCAGCCGCGGGCCAAGCCGGCGAGCGCATCTGGAGGTGTGGCATGAGCATGACCGCCGCCACTAGCCAACGCTGCGTGGGCGTTTCAGCCCCAGCCCCTGGCATACGGTGAGCGCCGTCGTCGCCGGCCGAGCCACCGCGCGCTCAGGTCTTGGGAGGGCCGCCTCCTCGAGGACTGGGCTTAGAGGCATTGGGTCCTGAGAAGGAGGGCCAGAATCATCATCCTTGTCGCCCTCGAAGTGGAGAGAGGCGCAGTGAGGATGCGGCCGCCGGAGCCATCATGATGCCGGGCGTGGGGGCGGTTAGGGAGGCGCGGGCTTCCCCCCCCCCCCCCCCCCCCCCGAATCCAAGCACGGGAATGCCGGATCAGATGGAGGAAGTCATGGATCTCGACGACTTTGCCTGAATCGGGCCGGGCAAGAGAGGGGGGGGGGTAACAGAACCGCCTTACCACGGGATGATTCTGTTCTAGAATCTTTCTCGGGTGGCGACACGCGCTGTGACGCCCAATAGTACAACACATGACAGAATAATATAGATGCAATAAGAACATAGATAGAGTACAGAGTTGTACATAAATCTAAATTTAAGTTACAAATCAGAGTTTAAAAGTGCGAAAGCGAAATAGTTTAACAATGAATAAAATAGTTTGACGAGATACTTAAGATATAGTCGTTCTCTCACGGCGATACATCGAAGCAGATCTGATCTTGATAAGTGTCATGCCCACTATAAGCTTCATGACCATTGATGATGGAATCCCCGAGGTTTGAATGTTTTGATGATAGATGACAACTATGAAATTATGGGCTAATATCTACACGAGTATTGTCTATGTAGGAACCTTCACTAATCTCTACTACAAATCATATCGATGATGGTTGTCTTGGCGATTGATGACAATGACCACAAGCATGGAGACTTGGTGAGCTTGATGGGGTCCAAGAGTTGATGAAGATGGATCGAAGCTATGGACAAGCTATGGAGCAAGTGTTGAGAACACTTGTCTAGTTGTTAGGGCTTTTAGTCCATAGGTAAAACCGGACTATTAAGGGGATCTAGGTCATTCTCTTAGGTCATGTCTAGTCGGTGATATGTAAGATTGCTCGGTGAAATCACAGGCACTAGGTGACAGTGGAGAAGCCAAGGAGCTGTTCGGAGAAGCCGGGAAACAAAGTAAAGTGAGGACAACAAGTTTCAGCTTCTGGACGAAGTGACCGGACAAAGGGGTCAGAGGTGACCGGATAGTACGGTCGCTAAGAGGTTCTGTCCAAAGACTACAGTGAGCAGTGAGGAAACTGCCAAGTCTGGGAAGTTCTAGTGACCGGACGGTCCGGTCAGTAGAAGTGCGACTTGGGCAGCGAGGAAGCGAGCGCCGAAATGTTTCTGGACTGGAGAGAGAAATGGACCGGACGGTCCGGCCAGTTCAGGTTTTCAGCAGGGCAGAGCCGTTGGAGCTCGAGATTGTAGTGACCGGACGGTTCGGTAAGTAGGCCCAGAAAGCTGATTTCGTAGAGCAACGGCTAGTTGGAGGTTGGAAGCCTATATAACTTCGTTGCTGGGGTCTTGGAGACCTCTCTTGGCCAGTGGAATACCTGAGAGCATTTGGTAAGGTCCAAGAGGAAAAGAGGAGAGCACTAAGAGAGGATATTGGATATCTTGAGAGTGCTAGTGAGAGTAACAAGGAGCGATCTTGCACATCTAAGTCTAGGGTGTCCTTGAGGGTGTGATCTAGGTTGTTACTCTTGATCTATGGTGAGATCTAGACCGGTTAGGTGTCGGTGATCGAGCCTATCGTGATCGGTTGTGAAGGCCGTCACACGTTTGTACACGGTTTGAGCCCGCCAGTGAAAGGGGCATCGCTAGTGAGCGCCCGTGCCGGCTCTGGGAATCCGGCAAGTTCTCGAGGTAGGCGAGCTTGTGCCTTGGTGGCAGCGGTGACGCGCACTGTGTCTTCACTCCGGGAGTGATTGCGGGACTCCAGCGAGAGTGGTCCAACGAGGAGTAGAGGAAGGCGCCATCCTTTCAAGACCTCGGAAAAAAATCATGAGCATTCCTTGACCCCCCTCTTTACTATTCCTTAATTGTGTGCTCTAGTTGGTAGGGTGACTTATGGCTTGCATAGGCTAGTGTGTTTAGCTTCCGCTCTTTGTTTTGCATCATGAACACTAGCATGCATAGGATCTTGGCCTACTAGAACTATTTAGGTTGCAACACTTGTCGGGATCTAGTGGTGTGAAATTGAAGTATTCGAATTTGTGGTCGGCTACCGATTCACCCCCCCCCCCCCCTTCTCGGTAGGCCTTCGGTCCTTACAATTGGTATCAGAGCCAAGTGCTCAACTTTGAGGCTTCACCCCCTTGAGTAAGGATGCTGGGAAAGGTGGGGAGTGTTCCCATTTTTTATGGGGAGGACTACGGGTATTGGAAGGCATGTATGCAAGCCTACCTAGAGTCCCTTGATCCGGAGATATGGATGGTGACCCATGATTCGAATGCGGATGTGAACCTTCTTGAACCTAATTTCATTAAGAACGCAAAGGCCAATAATTCTCTATTCTCATGCATCTCTAAGGATGTGTTTGCGAGGTTGGACTCGAGTTCGATAGCACACGGTATCTAGACTAAGATTCAAAGTATCCATGAGGGTACTAGCGATGTCAAAGAGGAAAGATACTATATACTGAAGAACAAGTATGATAACTTTGCTAGATTACCACATGAGAGAGCTAATACTATTTATTCTCGTTTTCATATGCTAGTGGAGAAGATCAATGCACTTGGGGATGATTTCAAACTCAAGCCTATGGAGGTCATCAGAAGATTCTTGAGGCTTTTCAAAGACCCCAAGTATGAGTCCATCATCACCTACATCTTGCAGAGTGACCTCAAGACAAAGACCATGAAGGATGTACTTGGCAAGATCACTGCCTTCGAGAGCTACCAGTTGGGGATGGATGATCCTCAACCATCCAACCTTGCTCTACAGGCTTACAAGTAAGAATCAAGCAAGAGCAAGAAAAGCAAGAAGAAGGCAGTCACCGACGAGAACAATGATGAAGATGATGATGAGGGTGACTTGACTGAGGACTTGGCTCTTCTCATGAAGAAGATGAAGACCTTCAAGAACAAGTTCACTTCCAAGTCCCGGGGCAAGTGCTTCAATTATGGCTCAAAGAATCACTTTGTTCGAGAGTGCCCAAAGCCCAAGAAAGAAGCATTCAAGTCATAAGATTCAAGTGAAGAAGAAGAAGATGAAGAGCCCAAAGCCAAGCAAAAGAAGAAGAGGTTCTTCAACAAAGACAAGAGCAAGGGCAAAGGCAAAGCCAATGACTCCAAGAAAAGATTCTCACGCAAGGCTCTTGTTGGAGAGTGGACTAGTGACAACTCATGTGATGAGTCCTCTTCCTCAAGTGATGAAGAAGTGGCCGGCCTAGCCATGATCAAGACCACATCACCACGAGCTCTCCATCCACCTCCCACATGCCTCATGGCCTTGAGCCACCTTGGGGAGAGTGAGGACGAGAGTAGCAGTGACAGCGATGATGAGGAGCACACTTGTGCCGAGTTGTGGAGTATGCTTGAGCAAGCCCGCGACATCACCGTCAAGAAATCCAAAATGTTTGATGTGGTAAGAAAAGAGTGTAAGTTGGCTAAGGACCGTATTGTAGACCTTGAGAGTGAGCTCAAGGACCTTGTCACGTCTCATGATGCCCTAAACAAGAGTTATGACAAACTCAAGGGTGATCATGTAGAGCTTCATGAGAAGTACAAGGCCCTTGAGATTACTTATGAGGCCATCAATGTCGAGAACCTTGCCTCTCCCTCCTCTAGTTCATCAATGAGCGATGCTTCTACTATGTGTGATGAACTAACCACCTCGAATGAGGTTTCTTCTTTTGAGCCTTTTGTTTTGAAGGAATATCACAAGCTCAAGGAAGAGAGGAAAATGGTGATGGACGGCTTTGGGAGACTTGCACATGGTAGAGCCATCCACAAGAAGATTCTTGGGAAGATTCTTGTGAACAACGTCTCCCACCGTGGACTTGGCTCATATCCCGCCTCCATCGACATTATCGGGATGAGTGACTCCATTCTCGAATGGGTCAAACCCCTACTCGCCGACGACTATTATTGTGAGAGGTGTTGCAAGGATGTCCACACCATCAAGGATTGTCCTTGGTGAGAAGTTCCATTGTTTTGCCTAACCCTAACTTGTTCCATGAGAACACCCACTTCAAGCTTTTTAGGGACAAGGATGGCAAGGTGAAAGCAAAGGCTTTGGGACCACCAAACAAAAAGAGAAAGGTCAAGAGCATATGGGTGCCTAAGTGCATAGTTGATCTTGAGAGGTCGACCGTGTACAAGTGGGTGCCCAAGAACAAGACCTAGATGGTGGTGGTGGTGGACCGAGCGCTTTCATGAAGATCATGGGAAGTCCACCACAAGTGACATGGACCTCAACGACCTATCTACTCATGAGGGAGGTAACCGTGTTAGTTCTTGGTAGTTGTAGTGTGTTTTTCTTTCTCTTGCATTGCATGGTACTTTAGGACTCCTTTGTGACTAGTATGCTTTGCATCCATGCATGTGTTAATAACTAAAAGAAATACACATAAAAATTAGTCAATGTCTAACCCACTCAAGATAGCTATAAGCAAGGGGGAGTGCTTGAGATGGTGGTTTGGCTTCTCTCAAGGAGGGTATGGCTTATAGTGAGTAAGCTTGAGAGGGGTTCAAACTTGACATTGTTAGGTTTCTTTTGTATCTTGTTTTAATATTGCTTGCATTCACATGGCATGTTTACTTTCATTGCATATGTAAAATGCTTGTTGCATGCATCATATAGGAAACACAAAGGATGTTTGTCATATTTGGAGATATTTGTGCCTCATGCTCTATATGAGATTACATCTCCACAAGTGTGACCAAAGGAAAGGATTGTGCTTCATGCCCATTGAGCAAGCTCTTATGAACTCCGAGGTTAAATCTACACGCACGGTTCATGGACTAAGGCTCATACATACCCATTTTGTTCTTATTTGCCCTGGTTCTTATTTGCTCGATCTTTCATTTGGCATTTGTGAAAATTATAAGGCCATAGAGTGCCGCTATTTGAAAATGAGTGTTTGAGAGTTCCCTCTATATTCCAAGTGCAGTATTTATTTGAGTGTTTAGCGAGGGCACTTGGAAAATGGAAAAATTTCTTGACTCAGCAAACTCCCAGTAGTGACCGTACTGTCCGATCATTGGACCGTACAGTCCGCGTACAGTCCGCGTACAGTCCGGTCAGTGGCACTGTGCACAGTGCCTAGGGGGAGTCTGGTCATAGAGACCGTACCATCTGGTCTGCACATGTGGCCAGCAGACCCTAAACTGACCGGATAGTCCGGTCTAGAGACCGTACCATCCGGTCACTATGATTGATCGCGCGAAGCAATTTCCAATCTGTGACCGTTGATTGATCCTTGTTCCAATCTCGGCCGTCAATGTCCTTTTGACCTAGGTCAAAATCAGTCAGAGGCAAAACTCGGTCGTTTCTTCGTTCCGCCAGACGTCGAGACCGTGCCCCGCCTCGTCTCTCCCGCCGTCGCCATCGCCGTCTCTCCCCCACCGATGAGCTGCCAAGCCGCCATGCACCGCCAGCCCCGTGCTCACCTGCACCCGTGCCTGCGCGCTCACCTACTACCGCACTCCAGAGCCGCCGCGCCGCCTCGCCCTCACGTGCGCAAGCCACCGCCGCCGCTGCAAGCGCCACCAGTCGCCGCCGCCTTCTCGCCGCGCGCCGCTGTTATCGCCCTGCTCTCCTTCACACGCGCACGCAGCCCACTGACCAGTGCCGAGCTCCCCCTCTACTGATTGCTAGGGTGAAAGATTTCATCTTTCACTTTTCCATATTGCCAACTACTGTTCTTCAGTGTTCACCAGCGATCGGTTGCATTCTCCGAGGTTCTCGTCGTTAATTTTCCCCAGGGTATTGAGCTATTCTCTCAATTCATCATACTATGCCCTAATTCGAGTAATTGACCTATTTAATGCAATTAGATGTACTTTCTATCATTAGTTGCATTAGTTGATTGATTAGCTCAACCTAGATGCAATTAATTCCATGCCTACCTGATAATTGCATATCTAGGGTTGTCTCCTATTTAGTCTGTAGTTAGATTAATTGCCTATTATTTGACTGTACACTAGATGACTCGCACCAGCCACTTATAGTCGATGATCACTATTGTTACATTGCTTTATTTGTCTAGTGATCCTGTCCTTCATTCAGTGCTAGGGTTTCTATTGTGCATTCTTTCCTAGTGGTGCTTTGTTTATAGATGTATTAGGTTCTATGCTTATCCCGTCTTTACCTACGTGCGTGCGGTGACAGCAGTTTGCAGCAGAGATGGCAGAGTCACGCAAGACGCCAGGGACATGGCTGATCCTAGAGCTGTCTGGGGACACTCAGGAACTCAGGAAGAGTACCCGGCAGAGGACAGTGCTTGCCACAAGAGTCACTCCAGCACCTTGGTTGCAGCGTACATCGGCTTCCCGTCAGGGGAGGTCGTCGAGACCTGCGGAGCAGGGATCCTCCAGGCAGCAGGAAAAGTCAGAGGAGGAGATGTCAGAGAAGGAGAGCTCTGAGTATGAGTCAGAGGAGTTAGAGGAGGAGACTGAGCAGCTAGAGCAGATAGTTCCCCAGAGGACAGCTCACTGGGCAGGAGACCCGTAGTGCACATGTGCAGTGTGTATCAGGAGGCTACAGAGACTGGTTGAGGCAGCCGGAGAGCCGGACATACTTAGGGTTCCTGTAAAGGACCTTAACATGCTATGTCTGGTTCCCTTCGAGCAGTGGGTTCCAGTCTCCAGGGACCCCGCTACAGGAGAGAGGTACTAGACAGGCCTCTAGAGGAGGATCGGAGAGGGTCTGAGACGCTATCTCGCCATGAAGGGCAAGGACAAGGTGTTTGTGCCACAGCAGTGCACGACTTACCAGGCTATGAGGATAGCCAC
Organism: Eleusine indica; assembly: GCA_030378355.1. Classification (NCBI taxonomy): domain Eukaryota; kingdom Viridiplantae; phylum Streptophyta; class Magnoliopsida; order Poales; family Poaceae; genus Eleusine; species Eleusine indica. The sequence continues at coordinate 39,013,683 of CM059500.1, forward strand.
CGGCACTGGTATGGAGCAGTACTTCACGTACTTGCCAGGACTGGCAGAGCTAGTTACTGCTCCATATAGGTTTAGACATGACATAGCCCTTGAGTTCTACGCCATACTGTGGATACACAGAGACCACTCAGAGTTCTGGTTCTTGTTCAGAGGGCAGCCACAGCGTGTGACACGAGAGGATCTGATTGCTAACCTTGGATTCCTTGCTTCAGATCTTCAGCTCTACAGGAGTGCCTACCCATCCCTAGAGCCACCTCACAGACCACAGGGAGGGATGCTACCTTTAGATGACATGGTGTCGATTGCCTTTCCACCACCACACACACCAGGTTTCGAGAGAGGCCCTGCGAGACTCACCGCAAAGGCCAAGGTGGTTAGAGCGATAGTTACCAAGACTATCATCCCTAGGTCTGGCTACAGAGAGGAGTTCACTCTACTTCACTAGTGGGTTGTAGCATCTATTCTGAGGAGGCAGCACTTTGACCTGGTAGATCTACTGATAGGAAAGATGGAGGAGGTTATCTCTGAGAGGGTTGGAGGACGTCTCTTGGTCTATGCTCCATACATTTGCTATCTATTGAGGAGGATGGGCCTTATGACAGAGGAGCAGTACGAGGCATTCCCTCAGGTGACCACCAGCTACACACCTCGAGTTCTCAGAGGATCGCAGTCAGCCTCTAGTCAGCAGACAAGGGAGGAGGAGAAGGAGTCACCGCCAGTCACTCACGAGCAGGCAGCTCACCTAGAGACGGTGGTTCCTGAGTTAGCCAATACGGGAGCACCTCCCCAGCCGACGGGCACTTAGTCAGAGGACGCTATCACTATGGTAGCGCTTGCAGGACGCCTGGGTGAGTTCATCCAGAGCATAGCAGAGGATAGACGTCAGATGATGGAGATCATTAGGGGTCAGGCAGACCTTCAGCGACAGCAGATGATGGTGATGACCACCTTGATGGCTCAATTGGTAGAGCTCACCAGAGGACAGACTGGCCAGCAGGCAGGAGCCCCCGTGCTACCACAGTTTCAGCCACTGCCGACACACCCTGGACCCCTCACTACTTTGATGACAGCTCAGTCCAGTGGGTTGTCTCTTTCAGGGGTTCTACCGACAGGGGGAGCAGGACAGACACTCTCTTCAGCTCAATTCTCCCTCATGTCCGCCTTCTCTGTATCTGCGTTGTTTGTCTCACCATCACACTCTTCGACTTCACAGATGGCAGGACCCTCCACCTCCGAGCAACTACCAGTCAGGAGCCTATTCTCTGAGATAGTGCACACCACCGGTGCAGACTCCCAGCCAGCTCCAGAGTCAGCTACAGCTTCTCTCCCCACTGCTACAGTCATCACGCTCACACCTCTGATAGCAGAGGATCTAGTCCAAGGAGGTTTCTCGCAGCAGGACATGGCGGATCTCGCTTTTCTCCAGGCTTCAGTTGCTCAGGAGACCGCCACAGTCACACTAGCAGAGCTGGACAGAGAGTCTGATTCGCCATCATTGGAGCTTGAGTTCTTTAAGCAGCTAGACGCTCAGGCGGCACAGGCTCAGGGAGCACAACAGGATCCAGCTCAGCCACAGCCAGTACCAGAGCCCTCAGAGGACATCGCTGCACCACTTTCTTCGACCACGAGCGCATAGATGTTCACTTTTTCCCACTTTTTGGTGCTTGTTTCCAAAGGGGGAGAAGTAGTCTTAGGCCTAGGGGGAGTGGGAGTTTGATCCTGTGTGATCGAGAGTAGCATGTATCTAGAAGGAGCATACGCATACTTGTACATTGGTTTTGGGAGTTAGATACTTTTGAATCTTATTTTGCAGGAGTTATTCGATGTTCATGGATTTTGATGAGTCATGGTTTTCATTCATCTATGTTTGACTCATCTTGATCTCACTTGGTTTATTTTCATACGTACTGCTTGTCTTTCTTTAATTATCCTGTTTGCATGTGTATGTTGCCATGATGATGAGTGCTTGTTCTTTAATTCTTGCATTTTCATTGCATGTTCATGCCTATCCTGTTGCATCTCATCATTCATGTCTTGCATTTGCATGTCTTTATGATTTCCTTTAATATATTGCCACGACATGCATGCATTATCATCTAGAGGGTGCTTTTCTCTCTTTTCCTTTTAAGCTCTAGATGATTGATTGAGTAGGACCTTATGCGTTTCTCTCTTTATGCCTTTATGGTTCCTCTCGATCGTAGTGTAGCTCTTTTAGCCCTGTTGTTTCCTTGTTAAGATTATGTTAAGTAGTGGTTGTCATCAATCACCAAAAAGGGGGAGATTGTAAGCTTCATGACCATTGATGATGGAATCCCCAAGGTATGGATGTTTTGGTGATAGATGACAACTATGAAATTATGGATTAATATCTACACGAGTGTTGTCTATATAGGAACCTTCACTAATCTCTACTACAAATCATATGGATGATGGTTGCCTTGGTGATTAATGACAGTGACCAAAAGCATGGAGACTTGGTGAGCTTGATGGGGTTCAAGGGTTGATGAAGATGGATCAAAGCTAAGGACAAGCTATGAAGCAAGTGTTGGGAACACTTCTCTAGTTGTTAGGGCTTTGAGTCCATAGGAAAAACCGGACTATCAAGGGGGTCTAGGTCATTCTCTTAGGTCATGTCTAGTCGGTGATGTGCAAGGTTGCTCGGTGAAATCACAGACACTAGGTGACAGTGGAGAAGCCAAGGAGCTGTTCGGAGAAGCCGAGAAACGAAGTCAAGCGAGGACAACAAGTTTCAGCTTCTGGACGAAGTGACCGGACAGAGGCGTCAGAGGTGACCGGACTATACGGTCACTAAGAGGTTTTGTCTGGAGACTACAGTGAGCAGCGAGGAAACTACCAAGTCTGGGAAGTTCTAGTGACCCGACGGTCCGGTCTACTGACCGGACGGTCTGGTCAGTAGAAGTGGGACTTGGGCAGCAAGGAAGCCAGCGCCAAAATATTTCTGGACTAGAGAGAGAAACGGACAGGACGGTCCGGTCAGTTCAGGTTTTTAGCAGGGCAGAGCCATTGGAGCTCAGGATTGCAGTAACTGGACGGTACGGTCAGGCAGTGACTGGATAGTCCGGTCAGTAGGCCCAGAAAGCTGATTTCATGGAGCAACAGCTAGTTTGAGGTTGGAAGCCAATATAACTTTGTTGCTGGGGTCTTGGAGACCTCTCTTGGCCAGTGGAATACCTAATAGCATTTGGTAAGGTCCAAGAGGAAAAGAGGAGAGCACTAAGAGAGGATATTGTATATCTTGAGAGTGCTAGTGAGAGTAACAAGGAGCGATCTTGCACATCTAAGGCTAGGGTGTTCTTGAGTGTGTGATCTAGGTTGTTACTCTTGGTCTATGGTGAGACCTAGACCGGTTAGGTGTCGGTGATCGAGCCTATCATGATCGGTTGTGAAGGCCGTCACATGTTTGTACACGGTTTGAGCCCGCCGATGAAAGGGGCATCGCTAGTGAGCGCTCGTGCCAGCTCCGGGAGTCCGGCAAGTTCTCGAGGGAGGCAAGCTTGTGCCTTGGTGGCAGCGGTGACGCACACCGTGTCTTCACTCCGAGAGTGATTGCGGGCTTGTGGGCGAGAACTCCACTTTGTGACGGGAGGGACTGGGACTCCGGCGGGAGTGGTCCAACGAGGAGTAGGGGAAGGTGCCATCCTTCCAAGACCTCGGAAAAAAATCATGAGCATTCCTTGACCCCCTCTTTACTATTCCGCAATTGTGTGCTCTAGTTGGTAGGGTGACTTGTGGCTTGCATAGGCTAGTGTGTTTAGCTTCTGCGCTTTGTTTTACATCATGAACACTAGCATGCATAGGGTCTTGGCCTACTAGAACTATTTAGGTTGCAATGCTTATCGGGTTCTAGTGGTGTGAAATTGAAGTATTCGAATTCATGGTCGGCTACCGATTCACCCCCCCCCCCCCCCCTCTCGGTAGGCTTTCGGTCCTTACACCCACGACACTGTATCGGCAACCAACAAAATACTCCTCCTATGGACTGTAGGGTTCCCACACGACGTTCCAAAAGCGGGGAAACTGGCCACCCTGATCATCTGAAAAACCACAAAAAGCTACGTCCTGAGCAACTAATACTCAGCAAGACTGACCCGTCAAAATGGCCATCTACAGCCGACTCCAAGACATGCACAGGCTAAGGGTAGGGTTTATGTTGCCAAAAGCCAGCCTAAGAGTGGATCCTATTTTTCAAGTTTTAGCAGCAAGTTAAGTTGACATGCGAAATAATAAATTTAGTTTGCACTATGACTACAACAATCATGGTTGCAATATAATTAATAATAATTCCATACAGCAAAATTGAACCCATTCATCATATTAATGGCTTCTAACACTATTCTAGAGCAGCGATCATGTGGTACTTATTACTGTGAGGGGTAGAGACTCGAATCAATTTACATCCTGCAGGAGCAACCTGCTTGCACGACTCATATGCGCTTCATGGAAGCTGAATGGAGCAACCTTTCGCTTATGGTACCGCAGGGTATCTTTTGACCAAGTAGTAATCGTAGCTACATTGGTTTACTCGGCCCATAACTCCAGTATGCAAACAGTACGTTCAAACTTGATCCCATGGGCCGGACACGAGACGTAGTATTAGATGACTCGGACGGAGCCACCTCCTTGAAGACAAGTTGTCCTTCCTTTTTCACATAGTTGCCTGTCCGGTCTTCATTTGTTATCCCATTTCAACTTTTTTTCATCTGACATCATTCCCAAGTGATAATATTTTCTGATCTATGAGTGGTCTCCATACCACTCGACGAATGATCGTCCTAAATTAAGCAGAGCGATTACCGTCCTGAGGCTATCATCGGATAAAGGAAACCTACTGCAATACTAGGTTTTTAAACAACTCTTATAAACTTAATGCACAGACGAGCCTACATTCCTAACTAGTGAGAAAATAAAATAGGTAAAATAGGTGAAATGTACCGGAGCTTGCGCGGTGGCTTGTGCGAGCCGAGAGAGAAAGAGAAGAGCAAAGAGAGAGAGGAGCGCAGTGGGGTGAAACAGGGGGCGTCCGGGCTCCGGTTTTGCAGCCCGGGAGCCGACCAGGTGGGGTGCGGGAGTGCCGGATTGGCCAGCGGCGTGGCGCCGCCCCTGGTAGCCAATGGAGGATGGAGATGCTTGCTTGAGCGGCTAACGGGTGGGGTCGCTAGATTTTTCTTTTTTCATTGGTTGTTCAAAAATCCTCTTCTTAATAATTGCACAACTTTATTTTCATAGCACGAGTGAGAAAACTAAAAATATGTGCATTCTCACCACGATGTGCTCTAATTTATAAAATTGATAATATTTAATAATTGTCTTTCAAATTTAAATATAAATTTTTCAAAAAGGGGTTGTTTTTATGCTTTTAGATATTTATTTGAGGCAGTAAATGAAGGAATTAAATTCTTCAAAATTCTAATTAATCATGATCTTCAACATATATATTTTATAGGTATGACTTATGATGTAAATGTTGGACTTGTAGTTCAATTAAAATTCAAATTTGCTTGAATTTGGTATAAATTTGAGTAATTTTTGCTCAAACTTTTATCCTCGGATCTCAGGCTCATGGTGATGGCTCTAGTGTGTTGACCTTGGAAATTTCATGACACCAGAGGTGTCACGGGGGGGGGGGGGGGGGGGGGAGGGGGGGATGGACGACGCAAGCGGCGACTGAAAAACGGAGCCTCGCCACCGCCGTCCTTGCCAGCCGCGCGATTTCTGGCGGCCTGCTCTGGCGGTGGCGAGGTGAGGGAGTCATGGGGTGGGAGGTCCCGGACGGCGGTTAGGGTTCGCCCGAGCCGTCTAGGGAGGGCGACGCGGGCGTCGGGCCGAAAATGACCCTATGAACTCTAGTTTATCCAGTAGACAGAGTGCAGCAAACTCTGCCCCTCGTGCACATCGGTTTCTAGTCTTTCTACCTTCGTGACAAAAGCAAATCAAATCGGCTGTAATTAACCACGCGGCAGGTGGTCAGTCTCTTTCGACATGATGACACTTGGTTATAGAATTCGTGCAACTAAGTTTGTTCGCATATATATATACTCAGACAATTTTCACGACACACGAGGCCGTTGAGTCGCAATCATCATATATCTTCTTGAAATCTTTTGTTATTTCGGGGTAAACTTTGTATCCATCACCTTCTGTTTGTTTATAATATATTATTTATCTTAATACGTTGAGATTCCATACACATCTTAATCCAGTTATATGCCAGTCACTTGACAAAGTGTACTAGGCTGGAACTGCTTTCATTATCCTAAACAAGTCGTAGCTAAATGGATGTTATTAGCAAGACCCAAAAGCCTGGTATTACACGTACACAGTGCTAAACTCAGTTTGTTGGATCATCTTGCTACCTGCAGGTTCAATTCATAATATATATATATATATATAAGGCTGAAGGTAACTTAACATGGTACGGTGGAACTAATTAGTAAGAACTGAATACCATGAGGGGACAAAAAAGTCCATGCCTCTGAGCTTTACCGGGAAAGGAGAGTCGTTCTAAATTATTTTGAAGATTCATGCAGTTCATGTGAAGTAGAAGTGTTTATGGCCCTCCATGTGAAATTGGCTTAAGACGGCGCGAAAGGGTTGGAGTATTTTTCAACAGTTAACATGCATTAGGTTAATCTTTTTGTTGAATAAGCACAGATACTGATGCGTGGAAACTCAACATCTAACCTTGTAATAATATAAGTAAGATGCTGAAAATGTAAACGATGGAATTTATAACAATAGAGCAACATGGTCAATTAAAATTCTAAACAACTGGGTATACCAAGTAAGTGAGCAGCCAGCTGATCCAGGCTGCGTTTTCATTAGCCGTGGTCAGTAGGTCATACTGACTAGCTAGTACTAATGATGTATGAAGGTACGGTATATGCAACTACAGAATCGAAGAACCATTTCCTTATCTTTAACTTCGAAACGTGGAGAATTTGTTAATCTGGATGGCCAACTTATTGACTACTGTCAACCTTCAAAGATACATAACTACTACATTCTTCTTTTTCACCGAAAGAGCCACAATAAAGATTTATTCCCTTCGTCAAAATTTAGTCACTTTTCCTAAAAGCAAAAAAGTTGTTAACACACAAGAAATCTAGATAAAACTATGATAGACTGTGGCCATTGACCAGCAAGGATGTGTTGATTAGATGTATGGAACGTGCAGATATGACATTTCTAAGAACAACATTATGAGAATACTACCAATGCTATTGGTGGAAACAGGCAGTAGTACTATTGATTCTGGATGTTCAATGTCAAATAATACTGCCCTCGACTAGTACTACTAGGTAGGATGGTGCGCTACCGCTACGCCCATTTTAATTTTATCAAATGATTATTTAAATTATTATTTATAAGATAAAAATTTTATAGCTTAAATACATTAAATCTTTATTTGAATATAGTTTGCAAATAATTGAAACATTAAGGGTGAAATTATAAAAATGTCAAACAGCAAATGAAACAAAAATAAAATATACATGAGGGACTTAGTTGTAAAGTGCCACAATCTTATCCTTTCCACGGTCTTCTTCTCTATCGATGGATCCCATTTCTCTCTCTCTCTCCACGCACAGGTTGCTCTTCTCTCTCACAGGCGACAGTTCGAATCCATTCACTGCAGTTTGAAATTGGCAGGACGAAACCATATTCGATCCGCCCTTCATACTCACGCATCACAGCATCCGCACCACCTCTCCCTGCTTCTTGAGGTCCGGCTGGTTGAGCTCTCCATGGCGTTGTGACAGAAGATGCTGACAGGGGAGCGGTCGTGCTGGTCAGTCTCCACGACCGGAAGCTCGTGGTGGAGGAGTCGCTTCTGCTAGCTGCCCAGCCGTAGCCACCTCGCCGCCACCATCAAATCCATGCCCGACGACCAAGTAGCCAATGGTTGACTGGAAGGTCAACGTCGTCCATGTCGTCTTCCATATGAAGCTCTTGATTTCTTCTTCCTCCAAACAACATCGTCAACATAGCTGGTCGCAACGACGAGATGGCGTGGGCGCAATGGGCGTCCGATGCCAACTCTAGCAAGGTTCGGCGACGTGTTGGTCCGGGATTGGTTAGAAATGACGTGTCAAGTTGAGATTGGGTGAGAGAGGCTGGGTTTGCTCTGGTTGGCGGTAGGCTACACGCTTATAATGATATAGATATAGATATTGCGCGTTGTTAAAGTATTTATACAAGCAACGCCATGATCCCTCCATTTGAAGCAGGAAACTGCTAAGCCTAAGAAAAACGAAATTAGAAACTGAGGCGAATCAATTTGCCGCGCATGTTACTTTAACCAAACTAATATATGGAAAAAATGAAAAGAGCTAGTTTGTGCACAGGGTCGGCATCTACATGTTGGAGCTGAATGTTTCTAAATCTGACTAATATGTTTTTGCCACCCAGGATGTGTACGCCACCAATGATGCATCCACTTCAATTAGGATAGGCATGCATACATGAATCGACCCACTCGTCTGAGGAGTCAGTGACAAGTTAGGAGTTTTTTTTATCCAACATTACACTTTGATTATGGGTCAATTGTATTACAGGACCTGTTTTTAACTCCAATGTTAAGAATAAACCTGTTTTCTAAATCTTTGTAAGAATGGACCTGTTTTTCCTAAATAGCTTGTAAATATTTAGAAAACAGGGTCTATTTTTAATATTGAAGTTAAAGACAGGTCCTATAATACAATTCTCACTTTGATTATTGTCTGTACACAGCTGCTCATCAACAAGGCCAAGTGCAGCTATGACGATCAGCTGCTAATACTTTATTGGCTAGTAGCTACCTTGGCTTGCTGAATCGAACTGACTGTCGCACATCTAAACAGAACCAGATCTCCTAAGTTTCCCGGGGCCCACCAAATCCTTAACAAAAATTGTGACACGCCAGACTCACTCATCCTTCAGTCATCGTCCCCTGCAAACGACAGTATACTCACTGTAATGAAAACCGTCAGCAGCTACAGCCACAGGAGCAGGTTCAGTTCGTCCAAAGGGTTCGACACGAAGAGATTTTCAGACATTTGATGGCATCCAGCAATCCCTGCATCAGTGAGCTCAGCTGGTGTTCGAGGTCAACCCTCTCCAGCTTAAGCTAAACATACTCTCCCTTTCACTGGCAAGCAGAGCTCGGTTAATTAACCACGGCATCAACCAAACCCCCCATGCCCGTTTTTTTTTATTATTATATCCGAGTAGTTGTGAACTCAATTAATTAGCCTTAGCACTCGAACCCTCGATGGGTGCTAGTATATCTGAGCGCGGCTAGCTATAGCTTAATGCTGTGTCACTCCTAGGCAGCAGCAGCCCCTTTGGCATTAGCCGTCCCCAACGTGTCGTCCTTGATCCTTCACCACCAAGCTGCCACCATGCTTGTCCTCTTCCTCCTCCTCGGCATCACTGCCTCCACGCCGTCCCCGGCGGCGGCCGACGGCGGGGCTGTGCCGGTGGTGAACCCCTTCTCCTACTTCTGCAACTCCACCGCCGTCCGCCGGACCTACCTCCCCAACAGCACGTTCGCCGCCAACCTCGCCAGCCTCGCCGCCGCCCTCCCCATGAACGCCTCCATCTCCGGCGGCGGGTTCTCGGCGGGGGTCTTCGGCTCGCCGCCGGACGCGGCGTACGGCCTCGTGCTCTGCCGCGGTGACTACGGCGGGCCCACCTGCGCGTCGTGCCTCGAGTCCCGGTTCCGCGACGCCGACAGCTTCTGCCCCTACAGCAGCGACGTGACCGTGTACCACGACCAGTGCCAGCTCCGCTTCTCCGACCGGGACTTCCTCGCCGGCGCCGGGGCGGGCGGCTCCAACCTCCCCGAGAGCGTGGCGTGGAACATGAACAACGTCTCCGGCCGCAGCGCCGCCGCGTTCGACGACCTGGTGGTGCGGCTCGTCGGCGCCGTGGCGGACGCGGCGGGGAACGCCAAGGGAAGGTACGCGACGGGGCAGGCCGGGTTCGCGAGGGAGCGGACGAACGTGTACGCGCTCGCGCAGTGCACGCCGGACCTGACGCCGGCGCAGTGCCGGGCGTGCCTCGCCGGGCTCATCGCCCAGGTGCCCACGTGGCTGAAGGGGCGGGTGGGAGGGAGGATCCTCGGGGTGCGCTGCGACGTCAGGTACGAGAACGATCTCTTCTTCGCGAGGACGAGCGACATGGTGACGCTCACGCCGTTGGTGGATACGTCCAAAGGTCAGTCCCCCAGTTCGTAAATTTGATAGATATCAAACTACGTACTCCTGTGTTCGTAATAAATTTGATGAAATCCAAATCTTCTTTTAAAAAGGATCATTTATTTCGTTTGGGAGAGAGCGAGAATTAATTTGATTTTCCGTTAGCCTTGCATGGAAGCTTGAAAATAAATTTGCTCTAAAAATGGCACGTATATATGCATACTGTTTTAGTCCTAATACATTATCAATGATTTGCCATTTGGATTATTTAAGTTATATATAGGCCTGCAAGTCTTTGTTTCACATTTTTTATGAATTTCTAGGATATGATATTTTAGGAAAACCACCAAACTAATATTAATTCCAGAAAATAATCATTACCATTGCAAGCTTGAAATGAAACCAGTTTGTTTACTAAGAACAACTTAGGCAGAATTCTGATACCGAATAAAGTATTTGGATTGTTGCAGTAATATAAAAACAGCATTATTCAATACTGGATAGACTAACGTAAACTTTGCATTGCCTATAATGCAAAGAACAATCTTCTAGCGTGACCAAATAAATATGAGAAGGAAATATAGTGTGTATGGTCTTGTATTAAATCTAAGCGTGACCAAATAAATATGAGAAGGAAATATAGTGTGTATGGTCTTGTACTAAACTGCATATTTCTGTATATAGAAATGCAACATAGGCTCAGTATAGCTCTAAGCTGAGGTGATTGATACTGTATTTAATTTTAGGACAACTTTTTATTTCAAAACAAAAGAAATGTCTAAATGGAAGATTACATTACATCACCCACGCGGTAGCCCCTTCCACTGGCTATCGTGGTTTAATTTTCCATTGGACGATTTAGCTACGAAACAACATGATCTGTTGTCAATGCAAAGATAATCCAACGCTCACCTGTAAATTTTCTTTCATGTCTGACGTGCTAAAGTTGAACTATGCTTGCATCAAAAGACCAATATGCCTAAGCCTAAACATGCTTATCTATTAACAGTAGGTCCTGTTTGACTTTGCTCCTCCTTAAGAAACATGAGCACACGGAACGCGCGTCTCAGCCTATAGGAACACACCCCAGTTGCGGCGTATCATATCCGTGCAGCACGAGCTCCGGTCTGTCTCTCCGTTTCAAGCCTTGCCTTTGGTTTCAAACGGTCAGATCAGCTTATAGTAGCCACATATTTCCTGAATTCAAACAACCTATTGTTTCTTTTAAAGTTCTCAGTAAAATTTCAGAATATAAAAAACGGAACACTTGGTCGGTCTCTTCTTTATTCCACCTTGCCATGCGACCTTGCTTTGACTGCTGGCCGAGAGGAGCAGCACTGCATGCACTCGCTTTTATTCTAAGCCATAAACGACATCGATCCACTGCTGGATTTTCTCGATCTACAGGCAGCTGGATTATTTATTTTTGTTAACGCAGATTCTAACACACACACACATCCTATTCTACGAACATCTACGAGAGATTGGGTCGGTACATTATACTGAGATTAGCAAAGTTAGCGCGTAGTACATCTCACTTGTCATTTATTCAGCGGAAAGGCTGCGCAGAACCCTACATGTTACTAACGTATATACGTGCAGCTTTTCGTACTTCACTCCTCTCGATTTGTGAACTTTTGGTTGGCCGACACAACAACTGGTCTATCGTGTCAGAGACCAAGCCAGACACTGTTAGTTTAAGCCTCGGGCTCTTGCCTCTTTCCGTTTTTATTCTCTTCACACGATCCCATTCTCACGACGCCTTCACGTGCACCACGAGACGCATGGGCTGGCCGTGGATGGATCGGCAGAAAATTCCCGGCGATTTCACCTCGCTTTTCAGTTCGCCCCACTGCTCGCCTTTGTTCCCCTGAGCTGTGTCTGTGTACGTACTTCCCAGCCTCGGTCCCAGAATCGCCGGCATCCGGCGGGCGGTGGCCTCGTTCCGCCCGAGCCGCACGACGCGCTCCGCCGTGATCACATGGCTCCAGATCCAGATGGTGATGGGCAGGACGCTGGTGCGCCATGCTGCGCGAGCACACCGAACAGGGCGCGCACGTATGTACGCGACAAAAGGCGCCTGGTTTTCTTAATCTGGGTGTGGGTGATGCTTACCCTGTTTCGCTTTCTTGCGCTTCTTTGCCTCCTTTTAGAATAGAGATATGGAGTAGTAACATAAACATCGCTTCGTCAGCACGGCGACCTAATAATAAGCTTTTAAATTAGTCGCCGGTGAGACCCCGGTGTTTGACTCTCTTGGTCTTGGGTTTGTCGATGATGGCTCTGACCGGGTGGCGTTCGATGTGTTCGTCTGAAGGCTGAAGATTCCTCGTGCCACCAATCATCACCTATATCTCAAGTGGTTGCTGTCACGGCCGATCACATTGTTGTCACGTAACTCGATCACGTTCGCCCAGACTCGCTAGTTCCGGTCAAATATCTTTGCACATCATTGCTGTTAAAGAAGTCCTTATATTATATATATATATATATATATATATATATATATATATATATATATATATATACTAGCAAAATACCCGTGCGTTGTCATGGGTTTTTATTAAAAAAATTTATAGTTAGAATGTTTTTTTTAACTATAAAAGGTTTTCAATTAATTAATTTTTTTGGCTTGAGCATTTGCTCTATTTTTATTTTGCTTTATCTTTTTGAGTTTTAAAAAGAATATTCATTATAATAATTTTGAAGTGAGTTATTATTGGAATTCTTGTTATTAGTTTCCATCCAAAATATGATGTTAAAGTAATAGATGATTAATTATTGTTAGCATGAAATATCGAATCAAAATCGGAGTCTAATTCAATAAAGAATTAGAAAATAGTTAAAAAATAACTCAAACTGATTGGTGAATAATTGTAGGATACAAACTAAATACGACAATGTTACGAACATATCTGGACACGAAAAAAGTAATCTAGACGATCTCACCTCAATTAATAAGTTGTATATATATATATATATATATATATATATATATATATATATATATATATATATATTATATAAGATATACCACCACCGGTTTCAATTTCATGTCACTAGGATTTCGTGTCCCAACTACATGAAAAAAAAAAGAATGGAGTGAGTAGTAGTTAACAGTGACACTGTAACAGCTCTGTCATGGCAAATTGTAATGACAAATGATAAAAGTTGTTACTAGTTTTATATTTTCCTCTGCAACCAAACGTTCAGTTTGAATTCTGCAACCGAACTTTTTGTGTTCGAGGCCGCACCAACTGAACCACTTTGCACCATGTTCAGGGGGCGACAACAGGCTTTGGATCGTCGCGGTCGTCGTCCCCGTATCAGTGCTCCTACTCTGCTTCATGGCATGCTTCATGTGGATCAGAAGGCGAAGACGAAGAGGTACGTGTAATTTGGTTCTGTGGCAGGACTATCATCTGCTTTGTGTCACTAGATAGCTAACAGCACCTTTAATGATCATCAGTAATCAATATGTCAGGGAGGGTGAGCATGCCGACCATGTCCATGGAAATGGAGCAGGTGCTCAAGCTCTGGAAGTTCGAGGAGAGCGACTCCGAATTCTCGCTCTACGAATTCGACCAGATCGCCGACGCTACAAACAATTTCTCTGACGAGAACAAGCTCGGCCAGGGCGGTTTCGGTCCCGTTTACAAGGTACAACTCATCCCATCCATAAATTTCATGCATCCATCCATGTATAGTAGACAATTAAACACAGAGACTGACAGTGACAGGATAATATAAGTTGCTTTCGGTCCCGTTTTACAATGCACTTACCTTTGGTTGATTGTTTCAGGGTGAACTGCCTGAGGGGACCGAGATCGCGATCAAGAGGCTCTCTTCGTGCTCTGTGCAAGGGTTGATGGAGTTCAAGACGGAGATCCAGCTGATCGCCAAGCTGCAGCACACGAACCTGGTGCGGCTCATGGGCTGCTGTATCCAGGCCGACGAGAAGATGCTTATCTACGAGTATATGCACAACAAGAGCCTTGACTTCTTCATCTTTGGTAAGTGCCTCGAGTCCTGACCAGTAAGCATGTGCCCTTAAGAATACATTTTCCCTTTTTCCTTGCAGCCACTGGCGTACTAATTTGTTTGTTAATTCAATTGTATATGCGATTGTATTTCAGACAGCGTCAAGGGAGCGGTATTGAACTGGGAACGGCGGTTCCGCGTCATCGACGGGGTCGCACAGGGTCTGCTCTACCTGCACAAGCACTCTCGGGTGCGGATCATACACCGTGACATGAAGGCCAGCAATATTTTACTAGATAAAGACCTGAGCCCCAAAATCTCGGACTTCGGCATGGCCAGGATCTTCAGCTCCAATGTCACAGAGGCCAATACCACTAAGGTCGTCGGCACACAGTAAGTAGATTACACACACCACATATTACGTCAATGCATGCGTACAATTTGTTGGTGATCATGTTACGTTTACAATGTCGGTAGCTTAATTATGTGTTCTTCTCATGAATCAGCGGTTATATTGCACCGGAGTATGCTTCAGAGGGCATTTTCTCTGTGAAATCGGATGTTTTTAGCTTCGGCGTTTTGCTCTTGGAAATCATCAGCGGAAAGAGGACGGCCGGGTTCTACCAGTATGGCAAGTTCTTCAATCTCACAGGATATGTAAGCACATGTCTTCTTGGACCCCCTTCAATAAAGCAAACGTCTTCTTACAATTTCTTTTATTTTATTTCACACACTGAATTCATTGGTGCCGCCCTCATTTAGTTTCATGACTCGGACTGCCTTCATTGTCTATCACTGAATCTATTTTATCAATTCTCTTGTAGGCCTACCAGCTATGGAAGGATCAGAAATGGGACGAACTGGTGGACCCGGTGCTGGGCAACGATTTCCCGGTGCCCGAGGTGATGAAGTGCATACAGGTCGCGCTGCTCTGCGTCCAAGACAGCGCCGACGACAGGCCCGCCATGTCCGAAGTCGTTGCCATGCTAGGCAGCGAGGGGCTAACCATGCCAGAGCCCCAGCAGCCGGCCTACTACAACGTCAGGATCTCCAACATAGCCGCCGCATCGTCGGACTCATTTGGCGAGTCATCGTGCCAGATCAGCAGCATGACCTTGACTGATGAAGAAGGTAGATAGCAGGCAGCAGGGCGGGAACAGATGTAGGACGCATGTAGTAATTTGTGATCTCATCCAAACATTTCTAGATTGGTAAATTGTATAGGATTGTTATTTGACTATACTTCAGATATACCAACAACGGGACAGAATATATAGGTTAACATTGTTGATGCAAGATATGACGATGCCCATCAACGTGTTAAGTGTCAACTACACTAAACTCTTTCTACTATTTCCAGTTTTTTTAGTAACTAGTTGAGTGGCCCGCGCATTTGCGCGGTTAGATTCACATACTGCATATAATACTATTATTGATAATCTTAATATTTTGAAAATTGTATTATATTAGAGGTGTCATTTATACTTATTATACAATTATTGTTTTGACTATCATTATTATTTTAGTTAGATTGAACTCCTGATGGTAATAGCCAGTAAGTTGTATTAGGATATTTGCCTAATTTTTCTAATGGCAATGTCAAGTAATTTAAAACTTCATAAAGTGGTAATTTTTTACCTTTTTAATGGTGGTGCTTGAAAAATATGTTAACTTATTATGAGCTATTTGTTTTCATAATAATGGTAGTTATGGATAATTGAAAAATATATATGGTGGAATATTGTAGTCTATGTTTTTCATAATGGTAGTTGTGGATCCGTTTGTTGGTCAAGTATGTATACATAATAGATAACATTATAGCACATGCTCATAATAGATAACATTATAGCACATGCTAATCCCTTCAATTGGAAAATAACAACTAAAGAAAATGTTCCTAGACAATTAAATAGTATACACACTAAATATGAAATTTCATCGTAATATTGATTTTTTGTCTGGTTACATTACATGATAAAAATGTATATATATGATCTAGACATTTTGTTCTGCTGCCTAGAATTTGATTGCACTTGTGAGTTGCAAGTAAGAATACAAAGATGCATTTTAATGAAACTGATATAAAGAACTTTGCCATTGGTTCACTCACGTAGATTATAGTATCCTAGTCAATTTCATGTAAAATTGGTGATTTGCTCACTGGGTTATATGAATAAACAAATTTCCCCTAACTCATCTAAAATGTGCTCGGACCGTGTGATAACCTGATGGTATGTGACATCTTATCGTTTATCACTTTCTATTTTGGTTATTCTGCTATATTTAACACTTGTTGTTTTTTTTAGAGTAATTTAAAGAATAGGACAGGCTTGTTCATTTGTTTATACAAAGACTCATAAAACTTAAGTGCGTCTTTGTCATTGTAGAATGAATTTAATCAAAACAACATCCCTATAGGTTTGTTTAGTTTTGCATTTGAAATAATGAAATCCTCACTTTTTATATTCCAAGCTTGTTTTTATTAATTGCATGGTTCCTATTTGTAAGGACCGAAGGCATACCGAGGGGAGGGGTGGGGGGTTGAATGGGTAAGCCGACCACAAAATCGAACACTTCAATTTCACACCACTAGAACCTGACAATCGTTGCAACCTAAGCAATTCTAGTAGGTCAAGACCCTACACATGCTAGTGTTCATGATGATTACGAAATGCGGAAGCTAAACACACTAGCGTATGCAAGCCACAAGACAACCTACTTACTAGAGCACACAATTTCGAAATAGTAAAGAGGGGGTCAAGTGATGCTCATGATTTTTTCCAAGGTCTTGGAAGTATGGTGCCTTCCCTTACTCCTCGTTAGACCACTCCCGCTGGAGTCCCGGTCCCTCTTGCCACCAAGGGGAGTTCTCGCCCACGAGCCCGCAATCACTCCCGGAGTGAAGACATGGTGCGCGTCACCGCTGCCACCAAGGCACAAGCTCACCTCCTTCGAGAACTTGCCAGACTCCCTGAGCCGACACAGGCGCTCACTAGCGATGCCCCTTTCACCGGCGGGCTCAAACCGTGTACAAATGTGTGATGGCCTTCACAACCAATCATGATAGGTTTCCTCATCCTCGCTTGACTTCGTTTCTCGACTTCTCAGAATAGCTCCTTGGCTTCTCCACTATCACCTTGTGTCTGTGATTTCACCGAGCAACCTTGCACACCACCGACTAGACATGACCTAAGAGAAATGACCTAGACCCCTTTGATAGTCCAGTTTTTCCTATAGACTCAAAGCCCTAACAACTAGACTGTTTCTAACACTTGCTCCATAGCTTGTCCTTAGCTTTGATCCATCTTCATCAACCCTTAGACTCCATCAAGCTCACCAAGCCTCCATGCTTGTGGTCATTGTCATCAATCGCCAAGACAACCATTATCCATATAATTTGTAATAGAGTTTAGAGATGATTCCTGCAAAGACAACACTTGTATAGATATTAGCCCACAATTTCATAGTTGTCATCTATCACCAAAATATTCATACCTTGGGGATCCAATCACTAATGGTCATGAAACTTATAATCTCCTTCTTTTTGGTGATTGATGATAACCACTACTTAATATAATCTTATCAAGAAACAACAGGGCTAAAAGAGCTACACTACGATCAAGACGAACCACACAAGCATAAGCAAAGAACGCACAAGGTTTTTCTCAATCAAGCATCATCAAGAGCTAAAAGGAAAAAAGAGAAAAGCACACTCTAGATGATAATGCATGCATGTCATGATAGGATATTAAAAGAAAGCATAACGACATGCAATGGAAGACATGAATGATGAGATGCAACAGGATAGGCAAGAACATGCAAGGAATTGAAGAACAAGCACTCATCATCATGGCATCATACACAGGTAAAAAGGAAAAATAAAGAAGAACAAGCACTGTGTATGAAAATAAACCAAGTGAGATCAAGATGAGTCAAACACAAGAGAATAAAAACCATGACTCATCAAAATCCATGATAACTCCATCAAAATAAGAACCAAATGTGTATATCTACCAAAACCCATATACACGTATGCTCCCCCTAGATACAAGCTACTCTCGATCGCACAGGATCGCACTCTAACTCCCCCTAGACCTAAGACATACTTCTCCCCCTTTGGCAACAAGCACCAAAAAGCGGGAAAAGGTGAATATCTAAGTGCTTGTGGTCGAAGGAGGTGGTGCAGCAACGTCCTCTGAAGGCTCTGTTCCTGACTGCTCCGATGCTGGATCCTGCTGTGCTCCCTGAGCCTGTGCCGCCTGAACGTCCATCTGCTCAAAGAAATCAAGGTTCTCTGACGGCGACTCAGACCCTCTTTCCTGCTCTGCTAGAGTAATTGTGGCGGTCTTCTGAGCAACTGAAGCCTGGGGAAGAGCGAGATCCGCCACATCCTGCTAAGTGAAACCTCTGCGGACAAGATCCTCTGCAACCTAAGGTGTGAGAGTGCTGACTGTAGCAGTGGATGGTGGAGCTGTAGCTGTCTCTAGAGCTGTCTTGGAATCTACTCGAGTGGTGTGGACTATCTCTGAGAACAAACTCCTGACCGGTATGTGCTAGAAGGTGGAAGCTCCTTCCATTTGCGAAGTCGAAGAATGTGTCGGTGAAGTAAACAATGTAGACACTGAGAAAGCGGACACGGGATAGAACTGAGCTGATGAGAGAGACGGTCCTGCTCCCCCTGTCGATAGGACCCCTGAAAGTGATGCCAGACTAGAAGACTGGGTTGTCATCATGGCAGTGAAGGGTCCTGGCTGAGTCGGCAGCGGCTGAAACTGTGGAAGTGCTAAAGGTCCTGGCTGCTGACCTGCCTGCCTCTGATTCATCTCTGCCATCTGAGCCATCTGTCCACTGACTCCTATGTCCGGTCACTTCGTCTAGAAGCTGAAACTTCTCGTCCTCGCTTGACTTCGATTCCCGGTTTCTCCACTGTCATCTAGTGCATATGATTTCACCGAGCAACCTTACACATCACAGACTAGACATGACCTAAGAGAAATGACCTAGACCCCCTTGATAGTCCGGTTTTTTCTATGGACTCAAAGCCCTAACAACTAGACAAGTGTTCCCAATACTTGCTCTATAACTTGTCCTTAGCTTTGATCCATCTCCATCAATCCTTGAACTCTATCAAGCTCACCAAGCCTCTATGCTTGTGGTCATTGTCATCAATCGCCAAGGTCATCATCCATATGATTTGTAATAGGGTTTAGAGATGATTCTTACAAAGACAACGCTCGTGTAGATATTAGCCCACAATTTCATAGTTGTCATTTATCACTAAAATATTCATACCTTAGGAATCCAATCACCAATGGTCATGAAGCTTACACCATTCCTAAATCATGCACATACCTATAACCACACACTGCACAACTAGAACCTAGCTAATGCAGTGGCATGTGTTTCTAAGTCCTTGCCGATTTCTTCCTTTCTATACTATTCAGAATCGCGGTACTTCAAGTTGAGTAGCTATAATAGGATTGGATTTCACAACACCTGGCAATAAGTGATGTAAGTCATCAGCAAGTTTTTTTTTTCAGCAAGGATCATTCCTTGAAGTTGTTCAGTACTTCAGATTGCGAGAATCGATTCTCACCATACTATGTGAATGTACATCAAGGAACTTACAAGCTTCCCTCTACACAATGTTGTTTAAAAGATTTTGCTGTCTTCTTTTTTGAATTCGATATACATCAGTGCGAGCATATATATTTTCTCCTTTTCTCCAGACACACGGAGTCTGAAGACCTATGGAGTAGAGTGCGGAGCGTCAGGTGTCATCGGCTAATCAAATTTTTTTCTAGATTTTTTATATTGTTTTCTGAATTTGGTAGACATTAGTGTGGACATATTTTTATTTTTTCTCAAGATGGACGGAGACTAAAGACCAGTGGAGTTGAGTGCGGAGCGTCGTGTGTCGATTGGCTTAGCACAAGTGGACTTGTGCATCACTAGGCTCATCTGACATGTGATGTGGTAGCTTCATGTTATCCGTCATGGCATAAAAAGATAGAGCTAGCTGGAGCGGCACTGTTGTGGAGGTTTTATTTTTTAGGTCTTACCACTTGCAAGATACTTTTAATTGCGAACCTGATGAATACATTCTAATTCTATTATTTTATATTGGTCATCATTCTTTTGTCACCTCACGGCTCAATAGCATCAAATAAAGACATACGTGGGTGTCAAAGTGAAACAAAATGGACAAAGTTGCTAACTTTTATTAGACCTTGTTAGTGTCTTGTTTTAATGACAATGATAGGTAATTTTAGAAACATATATTGGGGGTACTTTTGTCTAGATTTTTTATATTGGTAGTGGTGGGTAATACTCAACTAAAATTGCAATGGTCCCTCATGTTAAAAACAAAAGAAGATTACAATGGTGAGTAATTAATTAACATCAGTGTGAGTATTTTGGTCTAAATTTTTCATAATGATAGTGGTGAGTAATTTTCTTTTTCTTTTTTTCTCTAATTAACATGGGAATTTTTAGCCCTTGAGAGCGAACGTGATGGCTTTTTTTGTTGCTCAAAATTATATATAATAGATTACGCTCAGACAACACTTTAGTTTTTTCAAACTAAAATAATTATCCTAATGATAAAAATTTAAAACCAGAGATAATACTCAATCAACAATTCAATTTTTTTTTAAGGAACAACAATTCAAAATTTGGGTCCATTTTACGGTATCACCAAATAAATAGTGTGCAATTCCTTTCTGTATCACCTCTTATAGTAGGCCAATTACATGTGCTTTAGCCGTGCTATATATAGCAGTGTGAGGATTAATGGTTACTACAAAAAAAAACTTTGGGAACAACTAGAACAGTGTAAGGATGAGAAAGGTGATTTTGCTTTTCACATAATAGAAAAAGATTTCGACCTTTTACAAGTTTTGCATATGACCCATTGTGCAAAGTTATTAAAGTATTAATGCACCAACATGGTGCAACATTGAAAATGAGCAAGACTAAGAACACAAGGATTGATCCCTTGCCAAGATATTTTAGCTAATCGACATGTGGTGAATATGAGTGGGTGTCCGGCCTGTTCCGAGGGGTGCAAAGATAGAAAACATATCATGTTTACATGCCAGCATACCCAAGATATCTGGAGGAAGTTAGGAGTGTATGGAGCAGGATTGAGCCAATCTTAGAAAGAGATCGGTCAGGATCTATCCTACTACAAGAGGTGATATAGGAAGGAAGAAGGATGCAACCAATAAACAATGTGGGCCTCACAGAACTGCTACTTAATGGGGGATGGTTTGTTTGGTGGCAAGGACGACAACCAGTACACGGGGAAGATATCCAATCTACTATGAGGGTGGCTATGTCCATTGCTATGCTCTCGAGCAATTATAAGAATGTGGAGAAGAAAACTAACATGAAGGAGGGATGGAAGAGACCACAAAAAGGAAAACTAATGTTGAATGTTGATGCAAGTTTTGATTTAGGATCAGGAACAGGAAGCACAAACTCAGTCATTCGTGATAACAATGGTGGTTTCATAGCAGCAGCTCATAGCTTTATGCCACACGTTCTCGACACCCCATCTGCGGAGGCAGCAACGTTAAGAGAAGACTTATCACTTGTTCAGAGTGTGGGATGTAATAGAGTCATAATCTAGTCAGATTGCATCGAGGTGGTGAATACAATGCTCGACGGAGGTTTTCCTGCGACAGCTATATATGGTGACTGCATAGTCATCTGGAATGGTTTTGCATCTATATCTATTGAGCATTGTAACAGGGGAGCAAATGGGTTGCCTATGAGTTGGCTAGATTAGCGATTAGCTCTAAATAGTCTTGTACTTGCGTGGATGAGCTACCAAGTTCTATTCTAGAAATTCTAGTCAATGATGTAACAATTTTGAATAATCAATAAAGAAGTGAGAAGGCTTTCCTCACAACCTATGTTGTAATGGCCAACCATTCTTCGCAAACATCTTCTTGACGACCACTTCTAACAATTGGTAGATGTGGATGATGATATTCCTATGGATATCCTTTTGCAAGAGTCTCCAGTATTGAAGCTAGTATGTTGTTGTGTAGATTCTCTGCATCAAAGAGATCATTGGTATCTTGTTAAAAACAATATCATTGTGGCATAGCCATATTAAATATAATATCACCGCCACACCAACAATGATTAATCTTTTTTTCTTTTTATCCCCTCCAGGATGACAAATAAGATGTTCCCTTGACTTGGAATCTATGATGCAATTTTTTTTCACAAGTGACGAATAGATATTTAATAACGGGATTTGATTTTCAATAACGTCTTTCTATGTTGGTAGCTCATGATGTTTTAACATATGTGGGGATTTTCAATAACGGGATTTGACTTTAAATGACTTCAATTTGTTTCGTCATGATGTTGATGGAGCCTTTGTGCTGAAATTTGTAATAATGGAGGCTATATGTCTTTTGACATATGTGGGGATTTTTATTCAACTGTCAAAAACAGTCATACACATATCCTAAGATTCCAAACACAAAAGTAAATGTTTCTTCACTTTCTTTCAAGTCCATTATTGTAACAATAACTTAAATGTTGTAATGAAGGTTTGGGAGAAAATGTAACCTAACAGTTGTGTCCAAACACAAAAGAAAAATGTGATAGCAAATGTGTCTCTTGTGGAGTTTATAAAGTTAATGCTCGCGTTGGAATAGCAAAGCCCGAGACTAATATTAGGTGAACTGGACCTCAGGTGGCCCATATAAGTCCCATGACTACTGACCCTGACCACAAAAATGCTATCACAACTTTGAATAACATTTCGTATGCGACTATTATCATGCATGTAAGTGATTTATAATGCTCAGTATCTCTAGCTTATTCAGTCATATGCTCTCATAGAAATAGGGTTTATATTCTTATGTCCACAAAAATGAGTGTTCATAAAAAATGGCTACTCAATCATGATTAGTTTATTGTTCCGTTGTCTAAATTTGAGAACAGAGCTTGTAATGTTATGCATGCAATAGAATTAGTTCCACAAACCAATCCATTTTAATAAAAAATTCTACTTACATTGTTACTTGATTCTTCTCTTTTCTAATACGAAAATGGAGCATATAATGTTAAATCTCTAATTATAGATTATTAGAAATAAGAACATATTGTTAGAAGTGAATGCTTTGAAAACAAATGTACCTACTATATTCAGAAACACAAATACTACCACAATTGCAAAAGATCCGAAAAAAAATCACACTAGATCCGACAGAAGGCAACCATGTAGCCCCGGAGTAAGGGTAGAGGCAAATAGTTGATAACGGGACACATACAAGGAGCTGAGGGACGAAACCAAAGGTAACTAAAACGATGGAAGCGGCCTCGTAAATGGTCAATATTGATCTAATTTTTGACCCGTGGAGAGGCTTCCAGCGATTCTTTGACAGTAAACATATTTGTCAACAACATAGATTAGAAATATGATGTAGAAAGCAAACTCACATATTTGGTGGCGTGGACAAGCAAGTGGAAGTTTTGCATGAAGGAAACTATCACACATGTTGGAGAGGGAATTGAGAAATGGGGTGAGGGTTCGCCCATAATAATTCTATAAGGGAGTTTTTTTTTAACTGGGGAAAAAATAAAAGAAATCAAGGAGAGGAGAAGGGATATACTAAAGCACGGCTTTGACTATCCTTCACTGCATCGTGTAGCTGCAACTTGGCTACTTAATCTTCACTTAATCATGTTTTGCAAGTGTCAACGGTATTTTAGTCCATAAATAAGGCCCCCTTTCGTTCGTAACATAGCACAAACCGCACGGAAGTTTTGTGTTGACGTTACTGTGCGGTCAAAGATGGCCGCGCCCACGAAGACCGTCACTCGACACTGACCCACCCGACGAATTTTCACTTCCTTCCTCCACCGCACGATTGACGCTGACCGTGAGTGAGAGTAGTGGCCTATTGGTGTCCCACCACCAGGTTTTGGACTCCCAACATTTTTAGCTCAAAACGGTTCCAGTTCGCGTCCACACAATCCCAGAACCAGAGGACATCCCTGGCCGCCTAGCCTCGCTGTTGCGTGAACAATGTTTGACGTCGTCGTATCTGTGATTCTGTGCTACGGAGACGTCGTTTGGTACGGAGAACCCGGCACGTGCAGCCTTCATTGCTGACGCCTACGGCTAACTGACTGACGGAACGTCCCGTACGTATAACTACATCCCTCAGGTAGTCAGGTGATCCTGATGCTCTGTTTCGGGTCCGGCCGATTCGTCTCGCGTACTTGACCGGACCATAGTCGACGCCGCCGCAGCCACACAAATTAAGGTCGACCTCATGCTCTGTATCGTACCGTACTCGCTTCGCCTAGTGTACTTTAGTCGGCACCATTCCATATCTGGTTCTGGTAGTGGGGCGCCGACGCGACACTGTCGCCTGTGGAAAGCCCAAGCTTTGCCGTCTTCCATTGTTGTGCAAAACCAATCCGATCCGTCAACACGGGGAAGCCGAACAAACCTGACCCAGCAACTCCAGTGACTGTCCAGCTGAGGCAAGGCGCCGAAACAAATTCTGTGTTGCTGTGCTGCGAGCCGTCAACCAACCACCACGCCCGCCTTTGTTTTTGACTTTAGCATGCTACTCCACAACCAAGAAGACACCATAACTAGACCAATAACCGAGCTCTGTTGTCTGGCAGCAACAGAAGAGCTCGACGACATGGCTCTCGTCTCCCTGCTCCCGCTCCTTGCACTCCTGCTATCGTCCAGGCCTCCCGGCACCGCGGCCGAGTACATGGAGTACTCGTGCAACCACACCACGGGCAACTTCACGCCGGGCAGCGCGTTCGCCTCTAACCTGGACCGCCTCATCGCTCTGCTCCCGACGAACGCCTCCTCCTCCTCCTCCTTCTTTGCCAAGGCCTCCCTCGGCACAGGAAGCCCCGACCCGGCGCACGGCCTGGCTCTCTGCCGCGGCGACCTCACCGACCCGTCCACCTGCGCGTCCTGCCTCGCCGACGCCTTCACCCGCCTCCGCCGCCTCTGCGGCGCGTCCCGGGACGCCACGTTCTACCACGACCTGTGCACGGCGCGGTATTCGGGCGACGATTTCCTCTCCCGGCCCGACGACAACTCCCCGATCATCAACGGCATGGACGCGAACGCCTCCACCTACCCGGGTTGGGACGCGTCCAACGCCACGAGCCGCAGCTTCATCCTGTCGCTGGTGGGCACGCTGTTCGGGGAGATGGCCATGTACGGCGCCTACAACGCGTCGGCCACGCGCCGGTTCGCCAGCGCCGTCATGTTCATCAACGCGGACCTGCCCACGGCGTACGGCCTCGCGCAGTGCACGCCCGACCTCGCGCCCGCGCAGTGCTGGCACTGCTTCCAGGGGCTCGCCGACTTGAACAAAAAGTGGTATGACGGCCGCGACGGCGGCCGGATACTTGGTGTTCGGTGCAGCTTTCGGTATGAGGAGTACAAATTCTACGCCGGCACGCCGGACGTCAGGATCGGCCTCCAAGATGTCTCGTCGGATGCCGGAAGCAATGGTGAGTACAAATTTTGCTCCTTTATTTAATTTGCTTTCCTTTGGAACCTAGGAAAAGCATGGTATGCTGATGTCACGCACACATTTGTTTAGAACCAACTAGTTTGAATCCTATATATTGGAGTAAAGTATCATACTTTCACAACATTTTATTATTAGTTCTGTTATAGGCCAGTCTCACTTACTATTTCTTTTGCAATTAATTAGATTTCACATCAAAAAAAAAATGATGACGTAACAATGAGAGAAAGCTTTTGCCTTTTGTGACTTCAAAAGACTGGGCACCATTTCCAACACAATGAAAGCTGAATGAAAATAGACATTAACCTATACTAATATGTACATTGAGAGATACAATTTTATTTTATAGAAATATCAAAACTAATATGTCACTCTTGAAAATTGTATGATAAAAGTGCTCATTGAGACCGGTCTTGTAAGCTTGAACCACTCAAATATTAATACGCTTTGAAACTGTAAATTATTTTCTTATGAATGATGCAGACACAAGGTTTTAATTAGTGCTCATCCTTTTTTTTTTTGTTCTTATTTGGGAACCTAGGAAACGCATAGCACTGCTTATGCCACTCACATTTATTTTAATCCAACCAAGTTGAACCTAGTAGGAAGCAAATTGTGAGAGACCCAGTCTCTCGCTAATTTGAGAGAGCATAGCACGGGCAACATTTATTGGTTGTGTTTTGAGGCAATGGCAACATTTTTTATTCTTTGAGCTGCAACCTCTCAATTATTACTGTGTTTTTGTAACTGTTATTAATCATTTTGTACCAAAAAATGATGCAGCAAGCAGCCACAAAAAGGTTTTAATCATCGCTCTCACTTTATCCATCGCGGTGTTCTGTTGTATGCTACTTTGCGGCCTCCTCCTGCTCAGAAGACAACGAAAAGGAGCTGGTACGAAGACGACCGATACTGCCGAAATAATTATTTGACACAGAATGAAGAAAATGTTCTGTTATGTTATCCTCGCGTTGTTTCAGACACTAACTAAGCATCTGCAATGAATGAAGGGAAGGCGAAGCGGCAGCTGCTGCCACACTCCAAGAACAGCTCCACTACAGAGGAGGCCCTGAAGCTGTGGCGGATCGAGGAGAGCGGCACCGAGTTCACGCTCTACGACTTCTCCGAGCTGGCTGCCGCCACGGGGGACTTCTCCGACGAGAACCGGCTCGGCAGAGGCGGCTTTGGCCCAGTGTACAAGGGCAGGCTGGCTGACGGTTCCGAGATCGCGGTGAAGCGTCTGGCGGCGCATTCCGGGCAGGGTCTAGAGGAGTTCAAGAACGAAATACAGCTGATCGCGAAGCTGCAGCACACCAACTTAGTTCGCCTCGTAGGCTGCTGCGTCCAGGAGGAGGAGAAGATGCTAGTGTACGAGTACATGCCCAACCGCAGCCTCGACGGCTTCATCTTCGACCAGCGGCGTGGCCCGTCGCTGGACTGGGAGAAGCGGCTGCACATCGTCGAGGGCATCGCGCAGGGGCTCCTGTACCTGCACAAGCACTCCCGGGTGCGCATCATCCACCGGGACCTCAAGGCCAGCAACATTTTACTCGATAAAGATCTGAACCCCAAGATCTCCGACTTTGGCATGGCCAGGATCTTCGGCACCAACATGACCGAGGCCAACACCAACAGGGTCGTCGGCACATAGTAAGAACAACATTTTTACACATTGATCGGAGCACATCCATCTATCTTAGCACGACAAAGCTAACGTTGTTATTCTTTCTCACGATCATTACAGTGGGTACATGGCTCCTGAGTACGCGTCCGAGGGCATATTCTCAGTGAAGTCTGACGTGTACAGTTTCGGCGTGCTATTGCTCGAAATCGTGAGCGGCAAGAGGAACAGCGGCCACCATCATCAGTACGGCAACTTCGTCAACCTTCTAGGATACGTAAGTTTATTTGCACCACCAGCGCAGTGACAACAACAGAGAATAAATATTTCGTCGTGCGTCGACCTTAACGATAGTACTTCACTAAATCATACCTTTTGAAGTCAACATGTGGAATAAATATTCCGCAGCTTATCCGCTGCAACATAAGATCAAACTTTCCACACCTCGCACTTATCGTTTGAATCACAAAAGGCAATCATAAAACCGATGATAGCGACACGGCAAGGTACATCGATCGCTGATCAATGCTGTTGTTTTGATGACCGTGGCATATGCAATGCAGGCGTGGCAGCTGTGGAATGACGGGCGGGCGTTCGAGCTGATAGACCCGACGCTGGGAGAGCGCGGCGACGTGTCCACCATCATGCGGTGCGCGAAGGTGGCGCTGCTTTGCGTGCAGGACAACGCCACGGACCGGCCGACCATGACGGAGGTCACGGCGATGCTGGGCTCCGGCGGCGGCGACGCGGCGGTCCTCCCGGACCCGAAACGGCCGCCGCACTTCCGCCTCCGGGTCAGCAGCAGCGACGACGACGGCGGTTGGTCGGAGTCTCGCATGCGGTCGTCGCACGGCACCACGTCGTGCAGCACCAACGAGCTCACCATCACCACCATCCAAGAGGGCAGATGATGATGACGATCTTATCAGCAATGCAGTGCGGCAACAACAATGAAATGTCGTCCTCATGCTCACTT
Source organism: Eleusine indica (assembly GCA_030378355.1). Classification (NCBI taxonomy): domain Eukaryota; kingdom Viridiplantae; phylum Streptophyta; class Magnoliopsida; order Poales; family Poaceae; genus Eleusine; species Eleusine indica. The sequence goes on from CM059500.1 coordinate 39,041,997, forward strand.
AGCTTAGTGTACACGTCCTCTTGTTACATTTTTTTTGGAGATTCGAAATTGGTACTAGGTTGAGGGGAGACGTGCTTTTGCACGCGTGTCTCGTAGCTGTGCGATATTGTACGCACGCGCTTTTGTCACATGAACGATATTGTACGCACGCGCTTGCTTATGATCGTGCACCGTTGTACAGAGAAATTTGACTAGGAGTGGTGACAGGCTGCTTCGACGGCGAAAGCGAAACGATGGTCCAGGTAGGCTTCATGCCTTAGTTCATGTCGTGGTGGTCGCCTTCAGGCTTCGACGACAAGGATCACACCTGGCCCGTACTACGAAGAGGGGCTTGCATAGACTATTCCAGCAGCCGTCCAGTCCAGAGATGCGAGCCTGATCAATGTATGGCCGACGATGACGACTCAAAGTTCGCGGAGGGAAGAGGAACACGTGCTTAACAATTGTTGCCAATGAGATGCTAAGCAAGCGCTAGCCAGCAATTCTTCGTATTACTATACAAAGTGGCTCTAATCCAAACCTGTCCGCGTGTAACAACGGAATCGCAGACCTTGCGAGAGAGGCTCTTAAGATTTTTTTTTTTCCCAAATGTTCAAAGCAACCGTAATAATTATTAACAGTGAGCTGAATTCCACACCACTCAGTCATGGACGCCATGGTCCATGGATAATAACAGAACACCAATCCCTTCACCCTTGAAACTGTCACGATGAACTTTACACATTCACTCTTCCCAATTAACCTACTATCGCATTGATTACACCAAGCACCTATCAACATCTTGTGTATTGTGTCGTCAAGCCAAAAATGGTTGTATACGTTAAGACATGTCAGTAGATTCAGATTGTCCAAAAACTCCAGTGAGGAAATGCGGTATCCCGCTGTTGCCTCTGAATATTCACATTAAACGGCCAGCGTACTGTGCTCGAGGGTACTTCTGCTGCAGCTGTGGCCACTGCACAAAGATTTGATCAGCTATTCGTAGCTTGTACAGGAGTAAACCGCTTAAGGAAAACCTCTGCACTCTTGCAATGCTTTCAATGTAGAAAATGGAGGACCATCCCAGACCAAGCACCTACAGAAAGGAAGCAAGAAAAAGTTCGGTAGAGCATTAGAGAGGTACTGCACTAACAACAAAGTGAAACTAACAAATAGAACCACGGATTTTCTTTTTTTAGAAAAGGGAATATATTAACTTAATAATATTCCAGCCTCTGCACCGATGCATTGAACCAAGGATGTGAAGCTTACCTTCAGAAGGAATGCAGAGACGCATAGAGGAATGCATGTGCCTGGGCCATTGCAAAATATCTGCAAGGACATATAACGGCCTTTAGTATATTTGAGCTCAGCACAATAGGAGGTAAATGATTTAAAAAAGGGCACACACCACTTGCGGTCTGATTCGTATTACTAACCACATAGCATGCAATGTAGCTAGCAATGTTGTTGCGATGGACGTGATGTAAGATTGGCCTACTTCGCGACTACGATATATCTGCATGAAATATGCATTCTCCATGGTCTTCTCTCCATCACCCTAAAAAGGCATAACAAAAATCACATTCCAAACTGCAACAACTGAACAAAATTCAAGCATATCAGAACTCAACGCATCATGTTAATGGACATCCACCTGGATTAATGACTGCTCATAGACCTTTGCCTTTTCAAGACTCATGTTGTCAGTAAGTGCAGCCACATAATATCTTGGTGTGAACCTATCTTTCTGAAGCTCAGTTACGATATTCATCATTTCTGCCGTATGCCCTCCTAAGAACAAGTTCACAGATTATTGTACGCTCTGACATTGACATGCTAAGAAAATAGATCAGTAGTTTCAAAAGAAAAGAAAGATCTAACAAGAAGCACATGTATATCTTCATATTCTTGAGAGATACAAGCATGCACAGAAAGATCAAAGAACAATCAACATGTCGGATATGTACTCTTTTCAGTCCATGTATGGTATTGTGAATGTCAGCAGAGAGAATTAGAAGTGCCAGCGAGGGTACACATCTAAGTACAGTGATGTCTAGAAATAAGTTTCTTCCATGGATAATCAAGATAAGAGACGACGAGTTTTGTGAATCTGAAAGCCACTACTTATTCTTTGATTGTGTGGTAGCCACCACAGTTTGAAATGAATTACATGAGATCTTTGACTTTGTAGCAAAGAACCTTGAATCCACAGCAACCTTTGGGCACATAGTAGTAAGAAACTATGTGATGCTTAATATGTGCAGTTGTTCAAAGCTGTAACACTGTGTGGGTTATGGAAACTACGAAACAACTTGTGTTTTCAGAATGGGAGTTGCAAAGGAGATGTCTCTGCAAGAAACACATGGAGTAGTTCGAGCAAAGCCATGATGATGCTTGACAAGACCAGAAAGACTGCAGATGAAATAAAACTTGGGGATGGTTACAAGACATTGGTGTTACTGGATGATGGCTGAAAATGATGTAAAACCTCTGAGCTGCACGTGTATTAGGATAGCTGTTCGTAATTTTACAGATATTGTGTGGTTATTACTGACCGGGTGGAGGTCAAAAACTGGTGCTGTAAAATTGAACTTGATCCTGTTGCTGTACAATTCTTAAGAAAAAAGAACAAACCACAATAACATCCACATCGGGACAATCCAGGAATTGCAGCTAAACATAGTCCAGTGCACACTAAATAGGGCAGAATGATATTGCAGCTAAGGCAAAACATCATGTCGTTAACGAATCAGCTAAATGACATCAATGTGTACATGAAGATGAGACACTTAGGAGCCTTGCCAGCAAACCAAAGTGCAAACAGACGAGCAAACAAATAGTTACAGCCTTCTTAGAATGGACATTATATATAATCTGCTTGTAGTTAATGCACAGGTTTCAGTATTTCACTTTGGCGCTTGATCTGTCTAGTGGATAACGTATATGGAAACAGATATATGAACTGAATTTGATGCAACAGCAATTTGCGAAAATCACCTTTTTCAATTTCCTACAATAACAGATATGTCTGCACACTGCATAGGGTAGGGGCTACTTGATGCAGATAAACCCATTTTTGCAAAAAACAGACGATTTGCACTAAGCTAGGCGTGACACTTGGTTTCTATAGGCAGAAATACATGTTAATCAAGAAGTCTTTCACGATAGTATAATCCCGAAAGAATTTGCAGCTGCAAACTAATAGGAGAGTATTCAACATTCATTGCCATCTCTGGGTGGGACTCAAAGTGTGCGCATTTTCTTTTATAATACCAGCATCAATACTGCAATCTAATCGACCAAGGGAATTCTATAAGGACAAGACACACTCACCAGATCCTAGAACAATGAGACAGCGCGCTCCAGCCGCATACGGGTTCGATCGCGGCCGGCCGCTGCGCCGCAGCACGTAGACAAAGCGGACGGCAAGCAAGGATACGAGTAGTGGAATGACAGCTGCGAAGACGACGAGCCCCATCTGCGCCGGAGCGGCGGCAAGCGGAAACGAGATCTGGGCAGTCGAAGGGAAGATCCGGCAAGCGGATGGAGAAGATCCTGGCACCCTGGAGCCCGTCGCGGCGAGGTGGGAGGCTGAGCCACGAGCGGGCGGAGAGGTAGGCCACAAAGCCTTTGGTCCAGGTATCTCAGCGTCGCGCTCGCCCGCTCCACGCCTCCGCCACCGACCTTCTCTTTCTCTGCCGCCGCCGGCCGCCCCGCCTGGCCGAGTGGCCGTGAATTGCAGAGTGGTAGAGTGGAGGGCAGGCCGGCAGCTGTCTCGGTGGAATCCGGCCCGGCCTCACAGCCAGGGCCCAGGAGGGTAAGAGCACGGGTTTTGGGCTTCCAAGTGGACTGTGCGTGCCAGAAAATGGAAGCCCGTCTCAACCTTGCCTTAAAAAAAACATATTGTGTTTTTCTACTCCGAAAGTCTCAGGCTCTCAGCACAGCACGACTTGTGACCTGGCAGATGGCACCGACGAGATTCACATGTGCTGTAAACATCTACAGAGAAGGGATCGGTGAGATTAAGACATTATAACTTGTTATTATGACATAAATGTTATCTTTTCTTTAGAAAAGAGATACATATCCGGAGTCTACAAAATGTACACAACCTTAGATTATTATAGGTTTGCAGCATCCACTGCTGGGCAACACGGGGGAACCAAAGATTTAAAAAACTCAAATTTAAGCGGTTATTATGTTTTCATTTATGATTGACATGTTTTAAGGCAATGACTTTAAGACTGAAGTTTAGTTTTAGGATTTTTTTTTTATCATGTTATAGATGTGATTAAAACCGTATCCAATATGTTCTCTTGAAAAGCACCTGTATAAATAATAATTATTTGATTTTATCAAATACAATATCATTAAGACATCTTCAAATAACCTAATATAAAACAATCACTCCTATCAAAAATGTTATCTATCAGTGAATGAATTAATAGCCATAATACAACATACATAATAATAAAAAAAGAAGTCGCTAACCAGTGCAAAAGTCTTGGATCTTGGACATCTTCGGACAAACGGACATTGATCATAGTTTAAAAAACCATTAAAAACCGGGTGGTTTTTACGGGTTTTGGTGAAACCGATCTGATCTAGTTTATCGTAAAAATCGACCCTATGTATTATAGCAAAAATAATTTTCGGTCGTTTTTTCAGTTTACCGGCCGTTTTTTTTTTAAAAAAAAAACTGACACTTTAGCGGTGTTTTAATCCCAGACACTGATGGTCAAAGTCAAAGATATGAGCATGGCCCTCCATGTGTGCGGTGTGCCAACGCACATTCAGTCTCCAGAGTTCCGCTGATTAGCTCAGATCGTGTTACTTGCGCGCCAATTTACCAATATTTTGGAGCTGGCAGACGTTGGCCAGTCAACAAAAGAATCATCACTTTATCAGCTTACTGATCATTATCTAGAAAAAAATGAACTTGCCGATTCTTTAGGTAGCAATCGGATTAGAGCCCTGAGCACCATTCTCCCCTCCTAACCAAACACGCTATGGTCCCCGCCGCAGCCCTCCTAGTGCTCGTGCCGCTCTTCACGGCTCTTGCCGCCGTTCCCGCTGATGACCGTCGCTGGCCCGCCATTGACGACAGCCCCCTGGCGCTCTCTCCAGGCCACATATGCGGCGAGCACGGCAGCTACGGTCCAGGCAGCGCTTACGAAGTCAGCCTGCAGCTCCTCGCCGCCACCGTCCCGGCCAATGTGAATGCGGATTCCTGCAACTGCTCTAACGGCAACATCGCCGGCGACAGCCCCGACAGGGTCGTGGCGTCCGCCTTCTGCCTGTGGCGCCCTGGAGCGAACTCGTCGGACTGCGGTGCCTGCGTCGCGCTGGCGTTCCGGGAGGCGCAGAGGCTGTGCCCGTACCAGAGGCAGGCCGACGTCGTGGTCGACGGCGGCGCGTGCAGCCTTAATTTCCACGACTACGACCGCAGGGAGCAGGAAGTGAGCATGGCCGAACCCAGGGGCAGGGGTAAGTGTCTTCGAATCTCATCGGTTTAATTAGATCTAAAGTGCAACATTAGAACCAGAGTTTCAGTATTCTTAATTTCTCTGTCGCCGTGTCGACTTCGGCGAAATTTCGCTGTCTCTTGATTTTTCCTCCCTCTGAAATCCCCTTTTCACTCGCTACAGATACGTCGTTCTGGTTGGAGAATGTCATGGTATTCCCGGATGTCCTTTTGGCGCTGCTGTTTCAAGCAGTTGGGCTCGTTTGTGTTGTGTTATTGCTCGTCTTGGAGTGGCGCTCAAGAAGCAGAGGCCCCGGAAGGTATGTAATCGCAGGCTCACAGATCAGCTCGTATCAGTCTCGTTTGATTTCTTTCAGTCCTTCCATGTTTGCTACAGCAAGTTAACCTTACAAAATGTTGGTCTTCGATGTATGCAGCAGTGACTACCTTCCTGTCACCGGAGATCAGTAGCCGGGCAGCATCGTGCCATTGGATGGTCAATAAGAATGATCCAATCCTTGCCTGTAAGCAGTGGAGGATGCTTTTGCGCAATGTACCTAGCGATCTTGATCTTGTACAGTTTACAGTGTCATCATAGTTTTTGTAACTCGTATGAAAAATTCTCCAGCAAAAAATGCAAGTAATAATTTATCTACTGCTCAAATAAGCTGTCGTGCTTCAAAACTATCTTGTTTGTAAAATTCTGTTGACAATGGCAAATGAAAAAAAAAAGAATGCAAATACTCCTTTCGTTCTTAAATTGTTGTCGTTGTTGACTTTTTTCATCAACTTTGACCATTCGTCTTATTCAAAATATTATTTCAAATATGTAAAATTTTAAGTTATGATTCAATTTCATTTGATAACAAAAAAACTATAATAACATATATGATATTACTTAAATTTATTTTTTTGAATAAGACGAATGGTCAAGTTAACTAAAAAAGTCAATGCCGACAACAATTTAAGAACGGATGGAGTATATAACTTATATTTCAGGAACGGAAGATGTGTTTTTAGAAAAAAAAAGAATATTTTCAATATTCTAATCTCGGATGGACTAATACATATGACTTTTTAGAATGGTAAGTATTAGAATTTAGAAGCATAACAGTATGCCCCCCCCCCCCCCCCTATGTTATTTTTCTATGTTTGGCATTCCATAGCATACAGGTTACAAATCTGGGTGGGGTAAACTCAATAGCTATATAGATAATCCTTTAGATTGTCCTAGCATTGTAACAATCGAACAAAAAGTGTTAAATATTCTTATTACTGTTACAGAAATAACACTTATCACTGTCTTACTTTTTTTTGCGGAAATATCACTGTCTTACTAATTCTAAGTCCTAGCCAAGTCTGACCGCTAGCTTTAATTTGATACCCATCTCAAATATTTTAAAGAAATATTCAATAAATTGTGATAATGTGTTGAACAATTTACAGATTTGTGCAAAAAGTGTAATTGATTTTTTGTTATAATAACATAAAAATGTTAAAACTTGAAACAAAATTTTAAATAATTTATATTTAATCCTATTTTGTTGTATCAGTTAGGACGTCCACACTACATGATGAATAAAGTTGATGTGTTAGTGTGGAGATGTACACAAAAGATAAGCAGCAAGGTTTACACTCTGCTCAAAAACAGGGGTGAGACAGGTAGGAATCGGCCGGTATGCTATGAGTGGAAAAAGAGAAGGACCTGCGGATCTTTAGGAATCTTTTGATGTGGATCTTTAGGAATAATCTATATGAAATTATAGGCACTAACTATTGTGGATGTCTTAAAAACATCTCTAACAATTATGCAAAATGAGTTTTTAAACCATAATTTAGAATGTCATCAAGAAAAAAATACCTTCCAACAAATCAACGTCCCAAATTTCTGCACTTTTTTTTTTTTAGAAAACCCCCACCTTGGAGCAGCCTTCTGAAGGCAGAGGTTCGAACCCCCGCCAGCGCAGACGCTACCATGCATCGTTTGCCACTAGGCCACAGGCCTATCCGCAAATTTCCGCACTTCCTATATACGATCTCTAGGTCGCTACATTTGACAACCCGATAGGCACTTCCAATCCGAGGAATCCCAGACTTCCCCGCACCTTCGTGTGTTGCATGTCTTCGTTCGCATGAGAGTGTTTTGCTGTCGTACACCCAGCAGAATTGCGCCTGCGGAGGAGTTTTCTCAGTTGCCGTTGAGGAGAAGAACAGCCTTCGCGTCAGTCACCGGTCATCGCCATGCGCTGTTGCAGAGCATCTCGCCCCCGTTGCAGTGTGCTGTTCCCTTCGCACGCCTGTGTCCCTGCCTCCGGACTCCGGTCTGTTCCCCGACGACTCCATGGTTCAGAGTCTCCGCCCGCACCACGCTGCCTCTGACTCCAGTCTCCAAGCCGTCCAGGAAGTGACGAGCGACCAGTCATCGTGCTTGGCAGCTGCGCTGCCCAACAGTTGCCGCCGTAGTTTTGCCCTACTTCACGCGCCAAGCCGCCAACTGATCTGCACGCGCGAGTCAACCTTGTACGCACACTGCTACCTGCTTGCATGAGGGCCTATGGAGGCAAGAGCGTGTGCCTTGCGAGCTGAACACCATAGAGCATAGAGCATGTTCTGAGCATGCACATCTGGACACCGAGGGCATCGCATCGATGTGAAACAAGTGATGAATGGAGGCGCCTGCTGTTTGTGTCGTGTCGTAGTTTGTGTTGACGTCACACGAAGGGAGCTGCCGCCGGCGTCTTCCTGCACAAACGCGACCAGATCGCTGACGTAGTGACGTAGACGTCGGCCTGGAATATATACAACTGGGGAACGAATATGCAATGGACCATCAAACCTGGCGACATGGCCAAAATTAAAACTTTTTTTGAAAGTATTTTCTTTTAACAGAGGTTTTTGGAAGCATATATCTATCTATTATCTTCTTATTTAAAGAGAAAAAGAACTCACCATATTTGCTCTTAAGACCATAAAATTATCATGTTAATTTAAAAAAGAGAAGAGATAGACTATTGGATTTTATAAAGATTTAACGGTCCGGATGAAACTAAAGAGTCCATGTCCAATTCTAATATTTTTGTAAAAAAACTAACAAATACATAAATTCGGATTAACAAAAAATAGAAAAAAAATCCGATTTTCTCACCCACCTCGATCTCTCACCCTGCTCCTTCCTATTAGCTTCCGTGGTTTCAATTCCTAAAGAGTAAAGAGTCCATGTCCAATTCTAATATTTTTTTAAAAAAATAATAAATACATAAATTCGGATTAACAAAAAATAGAAAAAAATCTGAATCGCTTTGCCGGCGCGGCGACGATGCCGGTGCTCCCGGCCGCTGTATCCGCCTCCCGGAACTCTTACTACATGAATCGAGCCGCTGGGTTCTGGCCTAACCGGGTACAGGCCTCATCGCTTTGCCGGCGCGGCGACGATGACGACAGCTCCGTTTACATTTCCGGCATCATCTGCAACAACGGCGCCTGCTATGGCACTAACGATCACGAAGGCCGGTACACTTCCTCCGCCGCCTGCATTGCCGGCGCTTTCCGGGAGCTGGAGAGCGCCTGCCCGTACCACAAGGAGGCCTTCACGGCAGCCTGATTCACGGTGAGTTCTTCCACAGTTGACGCTTAGTCTAGAAACCTTGCCGGTTGTTGAATTGACATGATAGCAACTGCATATTCTAGTAGCTACCTCTTGTATTCTTAGAAGAGAAAACAAAAAAATGCATTAATGATTTTGACAGGGTTCAAAAGAGATGACATGACATTCAACTGAGTATTGACTGATTAGCGATGAATTTCATTTTTTTTTGTTTCCACAAATAATCATGTTTATTGGTGTCAAATTAATACTGGTAGCCTGGTACTAGATTAAGATAGCTCACACATGTTCACCACAACTTTGTAGTCGTAGGGCAAGCAGGCTTTCCATGTGTTCCTGTATATTTGTGGCAACTCTGGCCCAACATTTGTATAATGGATGATGCATTGATGTTCACTTTGCCTGAATTAGTAAATTTGAGATGCTTTTACCAACCCTTTGAGAGGTACAACGAGATAATGTACCAAACAATACCGTAAGTAATCAAACTCATATATAATTCTGGTACCATAAAAGGTATAAAAAATATTGATTTTATATCACAATGAAGTCAATGTGAGTCACTCTAATGTCTCTTTCCCACAATAAAAGAAGAGATAGCTTTCAGAACTCCAGAAATCTGCAAAGAAAAAATGTTGCTATTTAAATTTTATATACCATAATAGAATTGTTTGATTTATTACTTTATCTACTTCTGTCATTCATCCTCTATAAATATTAGCATGTACATTAACGTGTTTTAACTCAAATCCTTGAGTTACGTTCAATTATGTTATTAATCGGCATTTTTGTGTATTGCGTTTCAGGAGGAAGCATGCTGAAACAGATATTGAACTCGGGATTGATATTTCAAGTAATTGGATTCACGTGGCTTATCTTCTTGCCACTACAGGAATGGCATGGCCGGAAAAGAGGAACTGTGATGTGAGGCACCACTCGAAATGCTGCAATTTCCATGTGTTGCCTAAAGTGAACACAGAAGCGGGATCTCAACTATGCACATTTATGTTCAATATTGTCTAACAATATGAATATATAAAATAGGCTAAAGATTTCATTCTCTTAAAATACCTGCCAAAATAATTTTATTTTAGAATATTGAACTGTTTTACCTCACATCGATAACTTTCTGCATACTCCCTTCGTTTTAAAATTGTTATCGTCATTGATTTTTTTCGTTATATTTGATCATTTATCTTTTTTAAAAGTTTTTAAAAATTAGTATATATTTTCTCATGATTTATTTTATTACTGGAGAAGGAACTGAAGAACTCGAAGGACATTACTGAACATCCGATCCAAGTTTTGAAGTCATCACCGCCCAACATTAACATGTGATGGAAGGAATGAAAAGTCCAAAACCCATGATAATACTACCTTGCAACTGAGGTAGACTTTATAATAAGATTTGGGTCTTCAGGTCTCAGTTTTTGCTTCCTAACTCATTTATGTAATCCGGTTGTGGAAACGTGTGGTGGGTGTTATCATTGATGCTTTGGATTTAATAAGTGATGACTGTGATGTACAGGGCATTGGTCAAAGTTAATGTGCAATATTCATTCTACTCCCTTTGGTTTTTATTGATGAGCAAGGAAAATATTTTGGTTGAATTTTGAACTAAAAAAAAACTGTCCTAAGGACATGTACTCCAATACGAGAGGGAAGGGCAGGGGGGGGGGGGGATACAAATTAGTCATTGTTGTGAAAAGAAAATATAAAAGTACAATGGTTCTCGACACCCTCACATTGGCACTGCAACTGCAATGACAACATCAGCCAGTGTCATTTATCAAACTAAAGATAAGCACCGAGTTCGTAATAATCCATAACCACGATTGTAAGTTAAATAGATTATTCTTTCTTAACAAGAGTTAATAGATTATTGGAAAAATTACAAATACCCACTTGCATGTTTGAGAGGTTTTCATATAGTCGCCTACAACAAGTGTTTCTATTTCAGTCAAACACCTACAAATTACACTTAATTTTTAAATACTAAACTGACAATCTTTACTGATCAATATGACTCGTAGCAAGCATCCGTGATTGCTTAAAATAAATTATTGTAACTAAGTAATATATAATATTATTTGAATCATACATGCATATTACATTTCTTAGGCTTTTTCCCCTCTACGTTGCTTATAACAATTCATAGAATCCTAGCAAAATTTCTGTATTGTTGTTGATTATTTGAAGAAATTTAGTGATGTCATATTTGTCTTTATGATAATTGCACTAAGATGAAACATCTGAATCAATATTGAAAGCCAAATAAGAGTCATATTAGTTGGTCAAAGTTGCTAAATGGATATCTAAAAACTAAGTGTAACTTGTAAGTGTTTGACTGAAACAAAAATACTTTTAGATGGGTATATGAAAACTCTCATAACATGCAAGTGGGTATTCGCAATTTTCTCTAAACGCTCTATGGTCTCATATAATCACAGTGACAAGTAAAGCATTACATAATTGATCGTTGATCACATTTCATAATCTCCAAATGGATTTTGATATTGGCTCATTTCGTGAAGTGTTGAACGTGGGTCGACTTAGGACTTCTATTTTGACTGGAGTGTGTGGACTGGATCAAACGTACTTGGGCATCACGGCATTGCAGAGAAGCGACGACACCACGTTGCGGTGAGTGCTCCAACCACTACTGTTTTCGGTAGTCAACAGTCAACCACCACCAGATCCAGAGTTTAATCACTAGCAAGAGTACCGTCCGTCCTCCCCAAAGCGAAACTTGTCTTTCTTCGCCATGCCACATGCCAGGGAACTCCTCGTGCCAGCGCTGGCGCTCCTGCTCACGCTGGCCACCGCCGACGACAACCGCGGCTCGCTCGCATCGTCCCATCGCGTGTGCGGCTCACAAGGCAAGTACGCTTCCGGCAGCGCGTACGAAGCCAACCTGAAGCGTCTCGCCGCCACGGTTACTGCCGATGTCACAGCGTCCAGCTGCAACTGCTCCTCCCGCCGCATCGACAGCGACCTCCCGAACCAGCAGGTCTCGGTGTCCGCCGTCTGCCCTTCTTACCTTGGCGCCAAAATGCCGGCAGACTGCGGCGCGTGCGTCGTGCTGGGCTTCCGGGAAGCGAAGAGGCTGTGCCCGTACAAGAAGGCGGCCATAATCGAGGTCGGCAATGGCGCATGCACCGTAATGTTCAGCGAGGTCCGCGGCTCAGGCGTGGACTTCGAGGACGACGTTGACTTCACTGGGAGTAAGTACATACTACTACATATTATATACACAGTCCTGATTTTTACCACCGGTGGCCTTTGGTGTGTTGCTCGCCTTGTTATTACTCGTTTCTGCTCGCCGTCCGTAGCATCTTTTTTTCACCTGTTACTGAAACCTCGCTTCACTTTCAGTACTGGAAGAGATCGAGATGGAGCCGCCATGGTTTCTGGATCGGGATCTCCTTTTCATGCTGCTGTTTCAAGCAACAGGAATCCTCTTCGTCATGCTCATGCTCCTTCTAGTTTGGCGCCGCGATGTTATTAGTTAGGTGTTCATCACAGTTCACACCAATGCCTTCTAGCCCTGTTCCAAACGTTGGTACACCTATTTTTTTTTTAACTATTGCTTTCTTTTTTACTGCAAACAGCCAAAAAAGTATGTGAGCTTGATTGATTGTATTGGAAATTCTTGGAATACTTCTATTTTCTTGTCAGAGAAATGGAGTTCTTGCTTGATGCCGGTATAAGCATGCCCCGATTAATGTTTACAAATCGATCAACCAGAGGAGCAGAAAATGCAACCGCCTGGTTAGTATCGTCTAATTATAGCTAGTATTCTTGTATTATCTTTGTTATCTCAGTACTTCATTGTGTCTCATTATTATCATAATTGGCTTCAGTTTGTCAAACAAATCAGTGAAAACAATTGACATGCAGAACTAAGAGGTCATGTAAATTGGCAACTTGAACCGGTGTAAAAACAGGAACTGTTTTCTTTTTACAGTCAGTGGAGGGGAGAAATTCAGAACCTTATCAAAATTTTCCATCATTCCATTGAAATTTGTGCATCATTTAGAATTACATCAGCTTGTTATGGTTAGTCTTGAGTATGAGTATGTGTTACATAAAGAGAGTTACAACAATATGATCACCAGGTGAAGAGAATCCATGAACGAGTCAAGAGCGCGGAGGACAACATCATAGTGGTGCTTCTATATGTGCCAACAACAAAGGAGAATGTATATGTGGTAGTTCATAGCTGGTATTGAGGAAGTCAGGGAATGCACCACAATTTGTTGACTCCCTTTTTATTTGAGGAAACTACGGTGGGGTTTCACCCCACCTGAATTTTCTCATTGCATTGCAAAACAGAGTTTTACAACTCTACTGCACGCGTCACCAACCATACATAGCTTGAAGGTGAAAGAGGTCACCTCTAACTCTACTATCTGATTACATCAACTTGAAGCCGGGTGCTAATACTCGTCTTTTGCTGACGGCTCGATCCTGTTGTTGTCCTCCTTCCCTGATTTTGATGTCTCATCATATGCCGGGTTGACGAGACCATGGTCCCCTCTCTTGGATCTCCTTGTTCTTCCTTTGACGGTCCTCCCTCCTTAGAGGATTGCTCCCCGTGAAGGGCGTCGGAGCAAGTCAATTAGATCCCGGATGGTTTCTAAGCCATCGAGCTTCACGACTGTCGTGTGTCGATTGCGACTCAGTGCTACAACAATTACGTTGGAATGTGGATCATCAGAGTTGTTTCTGTTTGGTGGGTCAAGTGTTGGCGCGTGGTGACAAGCTCTTGGTGGGGAGAATGTGTAGGTGACGTGTGTGTTTGTTGTTGTCCTTCCCTCGGTGTTTTCTTGTGTTTTGTGGTCTTGTAGATTGCCGCAAGGTGATCGGCATATAGCCCTTGCATGGGTCTCGATGTTCCCTTCTCAACCTCTTGCTGTAATCATCTCAAACAACATGTAACACTCTGCTCATGTATGTTCTTGAAATGAAGCATCTCCCCCCCCCCCCCCCTCAACTTGAAGCGCACACCAATCCTCGAGTACATGCTTAGGTGCCGCCTGCGGGCTAGAGGTGGATGTGGTCCTGCAGGAGCATTGCGGTAGATGGCGTAGACATGGTGATATTATCAAAAACTTTCCTGTTCCATCTCTTCCAATCCATCTGTAATATCCCAATATTAACACAAAACAAAATAAATAGTTAATCAAAGACTCCTAGAGTTGATCAAAATTTGACTTTTTAAACTATCACTTAGATGGACGATCAGAGACCGTGGATGCGTAGATCTCATTGAAACGCATCCGTTTGACTACTCATATGTCTAATTTAGACATTAGATTAGATCTTAGTATTTGGAGAAACATGCGCCGTTAAATATAACCGAGTTGACATAAACAGAGGCAGTCACGATCTGTCCTGCCGGTTCCTTGACTCCACGCCGCCGCCATCGTACCCTGGTGTCCCTCTTCCTGCCTTGTTCCAAATCGCTGGTTCCTTGTCCCGGCCATCGCCTTGCCTTGTCCTTTGCTCCGGCTGTTCCTGCTGGTGGTGCTGGCGCGGGTGCAGAGAACACGAGCAGGTAGGTCTCCTGGTCCTACGCAACACCCACCTAGTTCCTTCCGCTGCTGCCTGTTGATGGTCTTGGCACTTCGCTCCTGCTGCGAGATTTGCTAATAGGTGGTGCTCGCTTGCAGCTTGCCTTGTTTTCAGTTGCATCCTAGAAGCTGCTAGCGCTGGAACATAGGGGAAAGGAAAAGATCACCAGAGAAAGAAGGAAGGGAAAGTAAAGGGGAAACAGAGGTGATTTCGAGAATTCATCCCAATTCTCCTGAGATTAGAAGTCTCTGTCGTAGGATAAACGTCACCTTATCCCCATTATTTGTAGATTATCTTGTGATGGACAGATTCAACACAAATGTCAAAGTTAGGGGGATTCAATTTCTGTCAATTTTTGCCCAGTGATATAATTTTCGGAACTGACAATTATTGGTCGGGAATATGACTTTTTGCTAATAACAAAAGTTGTATAGAATGTTTTTATCTTTCTAATGGCACTGGTTTCGCCCAATTTGGACCAGTGGTTAAGGAGAAAACGTGATTTTAGTGCTGCTGATACAGATTACAGTTTCTGCGACTTAATCTGCTTATTTGTTTTTGACTAGTTTTTAGGACGAATCAGCAAAATCAGACATACGAAAAGTTGTGGTAAATTTTCTGTAGATATTCTTAATGTATTTATTTGCATCGATTGATTAAGTAAATAGTAAGTTATGAGTTAAAACCTGAGCAGAGGTTTATACCGAACTCTGAATTGTTAGAAAAAATAGTATATCAGTCATTTTCTTAAATAATTGAGAAACAATATGCTTTATATTTTAGTAGAAATATTCTTAAGTGTAGATCATTATTCAGGTTCCGACGGTCCTGGTATCGGGAGGGCATCTTCGGGTTTTCCTCAATCTTAGTTAAGACAAGTGCAATGACGAATCTTCTTGGGATGTGAATGTGACTTTGGTTCTGTTTTGCTCTTTTGATTACGCTCACTCGATAATGTTGATTTCCTATGATCATTGTTTCATGTGTTCATATACATTTTTGAGTTTCATGTGTTTCTTTTCATACCGTTCAAGTGCCGACGTTTTGTATAAACACCGGTTGTGCAATTTGGTTCTTATGTTCAGGTTTCCTGTGAATAAGTGCTGACCCCACTTATTCGGCTCTACCGGTAAATGCAAAGGAAGTTTCAGGTGACGTCCATTTTAGACGGAAACTACTGTTCATGGTTATTTCATGAAAGAAGTTCTTATGTTCTGGATTTGAGTTGTTTAAATTATGTTCTTTCGGTTTCGAATTGTACTTGCTGAGTGTTTTTACTCACCCTTTTGTTTGTTTGGTTTTTTAGGTACCCGATGATCAGGCATGTATGGGAAGGGAGTAGTCACATTTTTTTGATAATTCGCACATTCTTTTGATAGTCATTATTCTAGATTGTTAGAGTTAAATAGTTATTATGTCGTTGAGAACTCTCATGTGGTCGCTTTGGTGTCGTTTAGTGGTTATCTCGGTTATTGAGATTGATGAGAAGTGCTAGTTATGCCATATATTATTTATGCTATTATTTTTACTCGTGTGCCCGCGGATGATAGGAATTACAGGAAGAACTCTACCGAAATTTTTTATAATTTATTTACTTAGTGCAGTTTTAATGATTTAGTAGTATCCGCTAGGTAGGTTGATGTCTGGGGCGTTACACCATCTAAAGCAGAGCTAGCAGCAGAGTGTTCCTGAGCTGTGGCTGCCAAGCGGCAAACACTTGAGAGACAGTATCACACAATGCATCGATGGTGGTCCGGGGTTGTGTCACTGGAAGGAGAGCTGTCCAGAATGGTTGGTTTGACGGGCACGCTGCGAACAGATGGTCGATGGTCTCAGGCACACCCGAACAAAAAGGGCAGTTGGGGGTGGACACGGCTCCCCTCGCGTGTAAGAAGACACACGTCCTTGTGTTGCCAGCCCGGTATCCGGAAGAAAATTTGTACCTTCCCCGGCGCAAAATTTGCTCAGTTGTGGTACGGTCTTGCCATCGAAGTATCGGCCCTGGATTACAGATCATTTCGTAGGCCTTGCTCGTCATGAACCCAGGGGCCTGGGCGCCACGCATGATGAAGCGTGTATTTGGTCTGTCCTCAAGAGTCAGTGAGGAGAGTAGAGACTGGAGCACAGCCAGTTCCTCTCTTGCTGCTGCTGTAAGGCGTGGCCGGAGTTGGATGGTCAGCAATCCAGTGGCGGAGAGGGCGTCATTCACTGTAGCATTTTTGAAAGTGCAATGTGAGTACAACGCCGGCATCGCCCGGTGGGGACGGTGGTGGCTGTGTTGTTCCACACAAAGTCAAAGTAGTCATTGAGATCTATCACACTTGAGCTTATTAGAACTATCAAGGAAGGGGCAGGAGTGAACATCAGGTGCATCATTGAGCCATTGAGGACAGTAGCATGCGGATTTTGTTCCACCGTGGCTACGTCCGACAACCGGGTGACCTCTGTGGTTGCCCGGACCGGATGTGAAAACGGACGCTGCGGAGCCAAGTTGACCTAGTCATCAAGTGGCCCTCTTAAGTCCCAAAAAAAAAACAAAAAAACAAGTGGCCCTTTTCTTAACCATGAGTAGACTAGAAATGAGGGTTGTAATGTGGTAAATTTTTTTTGGCAATGTGGTTTTGTTGCATGTGGCCGCCAAATACGACTACGACCAATGATTCTTATAGAAAAACAAAAGATATGACCAATGATGTGGTGTGGTCAAAGGTCAAGGTCGTCGCCAGCGCTGCTGCTACGACTCCAGCAGCCACACATTCAGTTCCACTCGATCACTATTGAGGACTAATATGTAAAAGTCGAAAATAAATTCGTGATTCAGTGCCCAGAATTTCGATTTTAAAAAGAAGTCCCCAGAAATTTCCTCGTTCTTTTTCCGCTCTTGAACAACCCCAAAAATTTCTACTCCAAATCTCCAAGGTTCAACAATCACTCCATCCATTGCATATATTCCTGAATTCCTCCGCCTCCACTACGCCTCCACAGGCCACCGCCTCCTCTCACCGCCAAGATGAATTCCTCGATCCTCTCTCTCGTTCTCCTCCTCCTCGCCGTCTCGGCTCACGCTGGCGCCAGGCCGGCGTTCACTGATTGCCTCAGCGACGCCATCTACGCGGCCAACAGCACCTACGAAGCCAACCTCCGCCGCCTCGCGGCCGTGCTCCCGGCCACCGTATCAGCCTCCCAGAGCTCTTACACGTACCGAGCGGTCGGGTTCTGGCCTAACAGGGTACGGGCCATATCGCTTTGCCGGCAGCGCGACGATGACAACGGCCTCTACTCCTCCTGCGCCGCCTGCATCGCCGGCGCCTTCCGGGAGTTGGAGAGAATCTGCCCGTACAGCAAGGAGGCCTTCGTTTCGGATCACAACTGCAGTCTTGAGGTAAGCGAGGTCCGTATGTTGGGGACCGAAGCCATCGACGGTGAGTTCTTCATTCTTAGATGTGTGACAGCAACTACTGATTCTAGCTATCACCGCTTCTTGTGTTCTTACCAGAGAAAACAAAAATTGCATTCATGATTTTTGCCACGGGAAAATAATCACAATCAACACAGTAATGATTCAGCAGTGAACCTTTTTTTTTCGTCCCACAAATAATAACGTTTATTGGAGTCAAAATTTAGTATACTGGTACTATATGCCCACATGCCACTGCTTCGTAGGGAAGCAACCTTCCCACGTTTCCTGTATATTTGTAGCAACTCAGTGGCTCAACATTGTAAAGTTCATGATGCATTAATTTTCAATTTCCCTGCACACTGACATGTTCAATTATGTTTCTAATCGAGGTTATTTTTTGTATCGCGTTTCAGGATTAATATTTCAAGCCATTGGATTCGCCTGGCTTTTCTTCTTGCTACTGCAGGAATGGCGTGGCCGGAAAAGAGGCACTGCGATGTAAGGCACCACTTGAAACTTGCTATTTGCATGCATGGCCTGAACTGAACTACTTCCCGTAACAGGCGTACAACTTCTATGGATCCAACAAAGATGCTTGTTCTCAAGTACACAAATTTAAGTTAAACATAACCTAACAATATGAACGTACGAAAGAGGCTAAAGATTTTCAATCTTTTAGACTAATTGCCTAAATATTTTCTTTTAGCAAAGTTGGTTAGAGTCTCTTAGTGTGAGGCCTCCCACCAAAATTCAATCCTAGCATGCATAATTTGTGAAATTAAAATACGAAAATACTCATTGCGTCTCATATTTACTTGGTTTGATCTGAGTTAAGGTTCGAACCAAAGAAAGCTGAGGCAGCTTTTGGCTCCGACTCTTTTAAAGAAAACCGCAGGGGACAATTGTAACCTGGGGCCAAGCTTTTCTTTCCTCAAGAAAATTGAACTGGTTTACCTGACCTCGGTAACTTTCTGCTTGCATAATACAGGCTCTCTACTCCTCTAGTAGATGGAGATCGCTGATTTATCAGCTCGGTTGGGCTAAGCTGCTCAAGAGGGGATGTCTAGAGGCATAGAGCGGCAAAGTATACTAGAATGGCTGCCTACTATCAGACCCTGAAGTCATTACAGCAAGTCAGGAACATCTGGTTTTCCTTAACTAATATATGCAACCGACATGGCTGGAGGTATAAACAAGAAGAATTTCGTCTGGGAGGCAGAAACACACGTCGGTCCAACTTAACTGTCAGCCGGCCGCGTCCACTTTCTTGACAAGATTCATGCCATGGCAAAATCAATGATGTAATTTTAACGATGAATAATATGGTTTTTGAAATTGTGTTGGGCGGCTGAATCCAATAGTTTGAGCACCAATCGTAAATATACTTGGGTAGATAGATAAATAGTGTCACTATTCAGCATGTATTCTCATGATGGAATGCGGGCACAAACATTATACGTACCAGACTATCAGCGAGCCTAAAGAAAACATTATACGTACCAGTGGGTGGAGGAAGCCGCCAAACACGACCTGGAACCACGGTCAAAGTCGTCGTCTACGCGCGCCACTTACTACCATCAGCATTTCAGCTCCACATGCTTCTTCACAAATCATCGCTCGCCATCACCACACCATTGGCTATCAGTCTACCACTGCTCACCAAGTCACCACTGAGAGGCACTCAGACCACTCGACATCATGAAGAATTCCTCGCTCCTTTGCCTCGCCCCCCTTCTCCTCCTCGCCGCCTCGCCTCTTGCCGGAGCTTGGTCTCTCTCATGCGGCAGCGACGGAAGCTACGCGACTAACAGCACCTACGAAGCCAACCTCCGCCGCCTGGCGGCCGTCCTCCCGGCAGAGGCGTCCGCGTCGCCTGGCCGCTACGTGGACCGTTCCATCGGTTACTGGCCTAACCGGCCACGGGCTGTCTCGCGCTGCCCAAACGGCGATGGCAACTGCGCTGCCTGCATCGCCGACGCCTTCAAGCTGGTGGAGGTCGAGTGCCCGTTCAGCAAAGAGGCTGCCTTCTTCAGTCGCAGCTGCTCTCTTCGCCTTGACGAGTACAGTATTTTCGGAAGCGATCTCTTCGGTAAGTTCTACTACCATTTACTAATCTTTATAAGTCTGACCGCCTCATCTCGGCAAAAGAACTAAAGAATAGGAAAATTGTCTTCACTGATTTGTTTTGCAAAGTGTTAGAGCTTGTGATCTGCGACCAAATTTTCGATACTGCTCTGACCAGTTTTCTTTCTTCTCGTAATCATTTTTGGTCGACCAAAAAACTACTTACCCAGTTATAATCAGATTTATGGAGGGGATAATAAAAAAAGACGTGTTATGTGTGTTAGATGGCCACAAATTTTTTTTAATTTAGGGATGCCGATTTCATAATCGTTTGCAAGGAAATGAATTATGTTTTGTAAGGTCATGATGCTTTTCGCTGAAATAAATCTGGCACAAGGGCCTCTAATTTGGCTTTTCAAAAAATATTCCAAAGCTACCAATGCACAGCACTGGCATGCTACTCTCAAATGTAAAGAAAAAATAAATGGTTTCCATATCATAAAAAAGGGGAAATGTCAGAAACCTACGATGGGTATTTAATTTGAAAATAAATAACAAAACCCTATGACTTTTGGAGACCATTTTAGAAACCCATGGCTATTTGCATCCTTCATAACACAAAAGTAAGACATTTGGAGATTGATCTACTTGTCAGTAAGACATTTTAGTAACATGAAAATATGTCAGTCACGGATGATGTCAATTCTCAAAGTCATATTTTTGTGTTACAAAATGTGTAGGTAAATTTATTTCTCTAAAATTGAGCTAGATAAGCCTAGTCTTGTGTTAGTTCGGTGCAAATAGTCATAGTTTTTCTAAAGGGATAATTGCATAAATCACCTCATAAGTTATATAGAGTTTGAGATTCTCACCAATAAGTCTTATTGTTGCAAATCCCCATCTCAGATACTCTATTTTGTTGTAAAATCACCCAACTTGACACATGTTTAATTGGTCTCATATATTCATATGTTTTCAGTGGTATAAATTCAAAAAGAAACTAAGTTAAATAAGTTTAACATTGTTAAAGAATTTAGATGAGTCTAATTCATCTTATTTATGTGAAAAATGATCCAAATCTCAAACTTTGTGGGCTACCGTTGAAATTCTTGTTGACATTTTTACTACACATTTATTAAAAAATGAAAATTATACTTTCAAAATTTGGTTTATATGATAAGAACATCAATCGCTGCTCCGAATGAACAAAAGCAAATTGAATCAATTAAACATGTGTAAATTAGGATGATTTTGTAACAAAACAAAGTAGGTGGGTGGGAATTTATAACAAAATAACTTACAGTTGCGAATCTCAATCTCGAAGTGGCTCATGGGGTGATTTCGCAATTAATCCTTTTTTTGTACTTATTCTATTATTATATATAAGACTGTATAATAATGATGATACGCTTGTCGGCAGGCCAGGGCTACAACTTTTCCAATATATTAAAAAATTGGCAAGGGTGTAGTTCACATAAGTTCTTCACGAAATTTACAGAATTGTTATTCAAAAATATCATGTGACCTCTCTTTGCATCTTTCCTTGTGCCTCTATTTGAACTCTGTGTACTCAACATCAGGCTGTTTGGCTAAATTTCAGGAGAAATTACAGTGATGCAAATCTTGATGCCAGGGATGATATTTCAAGCAATTGGACTTGTATGCATTTTTTTAATGTTTCTACAGGTTTGGCGGCATGATACTAAAAAAGGCAAGCTTGAACTGTTTCCGATTAAACTGATATAATTGTTTTTTGCAAAATTTTCATCGAACATGTTAGAAGTTTTGGGCTAAACATAACAGTTCCAACCTCTCGGAATAGATATTCACAAAATTTTAATTGTATGTCTATCTGTGATAATTTTAAAAAGCTATCTTCCTTTCTGATATGGATATTAATGAAATCATATAACTTACTCTTACATAATGCAGGTTTTACACCCCTCCTCTATCCGGAGAGCAGTAAATCAGAAGCTTGACCCCATATTTAAGCATGCTACCACAGTCAGCTTGGCAATGTAGTGCGGTTCATGTTTTTTGCTTGTCCGATTTCAGTGCTACAATATTAATTTATCCTCGAAACAGGACGTCAATTAGAGAAATTAAAATATACCAACAATTCTAGCAGTGGCATCACGCGTCAAAACAGTAATACTCTGATTCACATATCCCAGGAAACATTTACTTACTCTTCATTCAGTGGAAGGAATTCAAACTCCAACTCCAAGGCTATAACTAAAAAAGAGTGGATCACAAGAATTTTCCAATAAGTTGAGGAATGGTTATAGAATTGTTTGACAATGTTTTTTTAACACACGAGAGCTATGCTTGTTTGTGTCAGAGAGAAGACGGTCCCCATACATCATAGACATCTCATAAGGGGACTGGATATGAGATGAGGTTTACAACATACACCTTTGCAGTTACTAAAAACAACAATGAATGGCCAGTACTCAGCACAATCAGCCTATGAAACCCTTTTTCACGTACTCGGCACAATCAGCCTATGAGACCCTTTTTCACGGAGCAATGCAGTTTGGCCCATGTAAGTGCATTTGGAAGACCTAGGCGCCTGACAAGTGTTGGTTTTTCCTTCGGCAAACTGCGCACAGGTGTTGTTGGACAGCTGACCACTTGGCACGACAAAACCTACCACACCTAGAGAGCTGCACCCTTTGTGATCAAGAAGCTAAAAACATTGACCCCCTTCTCGCTGGTTGTGTCTTTGCTCGGTGATTCTGGCATATATGTGATCTTACAACGATTGGCTTGTTGACCCTGTCACCTCAATCTACAGACACAAACTTTGATGAATGATGGTGCAGGAGTGCTAGAATAGTAAGCAACACAACTCAAATAGGTCTAAACTCCCTAATTTCACTAGGGGCATGGACACTATGACGGCATCGCAACGAGTGTGTATTCAATGGAACTGCCCCAAGTCTTGCAACAGACTTGTCCATGGGTGGCGAGGAAACTCGGTTATGGAACATGGCCAGAGCCAAGGTCCAGTGGCAGGTGTTTAAATCACATGGTAGTTAGTGGTCGGGTTGTTCAATGATAAAAGGCATGGATGTAATCTAGAGTGTTGGGGTGTAAGTGTGGGTGTGTGTTGTAATTTCTTCTTCTATTAATGTAATGATGCGTAGTTCTTCTCTATTTTCTAGAAAAAATAATAAAAACCACAAGGAAAGACACAAGACCCTAACAGGAGCAAAACCCAACTCAGGCCCCGCCACGTAGCCCTAGACCTTGGAACTTCTTTGCTCCGGCCAAGAACCAGCGACTATGCTCAGTGTTGAGCTCGATCAGGATAGTGGTGACTAAAAAAGAGACTCCATCAAAGACACACGGGTTCCTGTGCTTCCAAATGCTCCAGGCAGCCAAAATAATCAAAGAATTCACCCCTTTTCTCTCTTCTTTCTTGACCTTTCTTATCATCCATCTTCACCAATTGGCAAAGTCGTGCTCGAGCTGCCGAGGTACAAGTTTGCAAGGCCCAGGGAAGAGAAAAGGCTGAACCAAACCTGACGTGCTACCACACATATAGTAAGCAAGTGTTGGATGTCCTCTTTCTCCTGATCACATAACGAGCACTTCTCCGGATGAGACTGACCTCGTTTGGCCAACTTGTCTTTAGTCCAACAGTGATTACAGATCGTCAACCATATAAAAGGTTTGCACTAGGGTGGAGCATAAGTCTTCCTGCTTCGACGCCATGGCTCAAAATCGTGATCCATTGAAGTACGCACTATATGCAGATTTAGATGAACTAGTCAACCTGTCTGCGCATTTGCACACTTAGTCTTTATAACTTTTTATAAAAACAAATAATAAATATAATATCTCTTACTTACATTATACCTTATATCAATCAAATTATTAAATTATAACATCATTAAGGGAAAAGTATTTTCTTTTCTCTTAATAATGTGAAAAATTGTACGAGTATATATTTATTTCTGTTATTTAAACGTGTATATGGGTATTTTAAGTACTTTTTCATAATGATAATAGGGAGTATCTTTGTTAGAAAATTTGGCCACAAGACTCTCATGCCATTTGCATTAAAGTAAAATGAAAGTTGGCCCGAGGGGGGGGGGGGGGATAGACAATCTAAAAATTTAACTTGAAACCAATACTTAAAACAGGATTAAATAGGCGATCACAGACTTCCGTCAGTTTCTGACAGAACTTCTATCAATCGATAGAAGTTTTCTGTTTCGAAGTTGAAAACAAATTGAAGTGCGGAAATTAAATGAGACCAAGGAACCTACTTGAGTAGAAGGGTTGCTAGCTCAGTGTAGCTCTTAAAACCTGCAAGAGATAGTAACTAATATAATGCACAAGTGAATCAAGCACAAATGATTCTATGAAGCAAGCAAGCTCAATAATAAAACAAGTGCAACAATAATAAGAGAGACACAATGATTTTTACCAAGGTTTGACAGCCACACTAAGTAGCTCCTACTTCCTCATTGAGGGGCCACACTAAGTAGCCGGGTCTCTCTCAACCCTTGTCCTCGCTAAGGAATCACTAAGATCGAGCTTGGATTCTTTTCTTCCCTTGATTTGTTTCCTCCTGTGGTGAATCAAATCTTTACAAACATCCTCGTCTTGCCACAATACTTGGGAGATCAAGAGTGACGCCTAGCCGTCTAGGAGACGGAGTCTCCAAGAGTAATAAGTAAAACAAATCTTGTATGGGGAGGGAAAAAATATGCTCAAGCTTTTGAGTGGATGGATTGAAGCTTTTCTTGGTTGGATGTCTCTCACAAAGGATATGAATCTCAAGAACAAGTGTGAGAGTGAGAGACGGGAGCTGAAGCTGAAAGTAGAGTGAAAATGATAGAATGTCCAACCTTTCCACCGGGCAAATGGAAAGGTGTATATAGAGGGGCTTCAAAAACTAGCCATTGGAGTGTAATCCTGGCACTAACGGAACTTCCGTAAGGAGACACGGAACTTCTGTCATTTAAAAAAGAGTCGTTGCATGGGTTAGTTTTCCAACGGAACTTCCATCACAAGTATGACAGAACATCCATATCTTCCTGGTTGCAAGGCCACTAGGGTTTGCGGTGATGGAACTTCCGTCAAATGCTGACAGAACTTCCGTAACTTCATGTTTGGCTTAGAAGAGTTGGCTCTTTTGGTTGCTTTTTGTGGCTAATTTTTTCCTTAAAGTTTATTTTTGCTTGAGCACAATAATTCTGAAGGACCGAGAAGGCGACCAGAAGGGGGGTGAATGGGAGCCAATTAAAATTCTTCTCAAGAACTTGGCCTATGTCCCAACTATAACCCAAACCAACCTCTAACCGAGTCACCAAGATTACACACACCAACTTATGATATGCTAACCCTAGAAATGACTCAAACCAAAAGGGCACATAGCGGAAGCACAAGAGGAACAAAAAGGGAAACAAGGAAGATCCAAGAAATCACAAAACTGAGCTTGACAGAAGTTCCGTGATGCCCGACGGAAGTTCCGGAGTCCCCGATGAAAGTTCTGTCAATCACAGAAGTTCCAGGCGACAGGAGTACTATCACTCACGGAAGTTCTGTCACGGTAACGGAAGTTCTATCCTAGCCACGGAAGTTCTGTCCTGGACAGAACAACAGCTCCGTTTCGAAAAGAAAATTGCCAAAACCCTATCAAATGAACTCCAAAAATCACGAAATTTGGACCAGATCATCCTCAATACATCACGACACTTCTCTAAAGAGATCCACTCAAAAAGCATAAGGAATCATCATGAATTTCAGATCTCATGCCAAGAACACCAAAAAGGGGAAACTTGAGAAATCTTTGAAATCGAAGGTGCTCGTGCCTTTGATTCGGTCAAGGACCTATATAGGGTTGTTCTAGCATACCATAGCACCAAGATCCCCCAAGAAATCCATCCCAAAACTCAATCAAAATCAAGATCGAAAATCACCACGAAAATAGCTCCAAAAATAGGGAAAAAAGGAAATTCGGGATTTAGGGAGAGAGGAAGAACTTGAGCACGAATTTGAATCTCATATCATTGATTCATCAAGTCCAGATACATAGATACATGACTAGGAAGCCACCCTCTTACTCCCACTATTTGAAAGAGCAAGAGATGTCTCTCACACACCCACTACTCTCCTCTATTACATGAAGACCTCTCCTAGCACTTTGAATTGAAGACCTAAGGCAAGGTTAAGGGAAAGAGAGATACCCCTTCCACCAGCCCTACCTCTCCTTAGATAGGCCTAGGGGTTGTCCTAAAGACCATCCTACCCCTCACCTACAATACACTGCCACCTACCACCAGGGGCATAACCGTCCAACTTTTTCCTCGTCGCCCGAACGCCATCGAGCCCTTCACGACTTTGCTTCGCCTCGACGCAAGCTCCGCGATGGTGCCACGTGCACCTCCAATCGCCACTATCGGTTTTGAGGCCCAAACCGGAAAACCACCTTGCACGCTTCTCAAACCACGACTTCTTGATCTTGACGCGTGTCACCTCGTTCTGTGATCCTCCTCGTCGGCAAGTCTCTCCTGCCTCCGGTCCATTGGAAGCCTCTACTTGCACCGATGTCCGATCACCTTTGACTTGGTCAACCGTGAAACCATCCGTGCTCCTTGCCTCTCCACGTGTACGGTATGGATCACCTTTGACTTCACCCGACCTCCTGATCGTCTGGCCCCAAGTCTCCTACTTATGCCTAATCCTCTCGCCGTTGACCGCCAAGTTGACTCCAGTGACCTACACATCATGAGACAAGCAAACACATTTCCCATCTCCTGCAACTCTCCAACATCCTCACCAACTCCGGTTAGTAAAAACCATGACATGCACAACCTGAAAAAATCCTCAGATTCCCACATTTCAACTCAAACAAAAATTCTGCCAAAGTCAATTACTCATCACATATTGCAAATCATGACACATATCCACATAGTTTCTCAATCTCCCCCTTGATGAGTACATTGACAACACCAAGTGCACAAAGATTAGAGATTTGAAATGCGAAACCGAATAAGCACATCCAAATGGCTAAAACCCAAAGAAAAGGTGAAAAGTAGCCATCTAGCATAAGAGGGATCACAAAACCAAGAGTTGACAAAGAAAGCCACTCGAGAATGCAAAGATCGTGAAAAGCGCATGAAAGACGCTCAAGGACATAATATGCTCCCCCTCAACTTGTGGTAGGTATCATGTAATGCAAAATGGACCATTTTAAGTTTCTTAGCATTATTTGTGCATGATCCAATCTTTTCTCCCCCTTTGGCAATGAACTCATCAAAGAAGCAAAAGAACAAGCATGCAATGTATGAAAATGTAAACCTAAGGAGCTTCAACAATTATGCAAACAAGCATTTAATCTTGCTAATCATAACCATAGAGCCAT
Source organism: Eleusine indica (assembly GCA_030378355.1). Lineage (NCBI taxonomy): Eukaryota > Viridiplantae > Streptophyta > Magnoliopsida > Poales > Poaceae > Eleusine > Eleusine indica. Next base: position 39,069,469 of record CM059500.1, read on the forward strand.
GAAGTGTAAAAGCAATAGCTCACAATCATACAAAGACCAAAAATAGATAGCAAGGCATAAACACCAAGAGCTATACAAGCTAAGCAAAAAGATTGACTAGCTTAGATAGAATCAAATTTGCTCAGCATGAGAAAAGCTGCCACCACATGTATAAGTACTCCCATCCAAGGCAAAACAAGCATCAAGTGAATCAAAAGAATCTAGCCAGTCTCAATCTCAACCAAGGCAACAAGCATTCGCAGAAAATAAGCTCTACAAACGCTCACATATGCTCATAAGAGAAAAGCATTATTCTTATGTGATCCTCATGTATCTTCTAATCCGTGCGGAGGGTCGCATGACTGGGCATGGCAAACACCCCGAGGCTTCGAAGTATAATGTTTGGCTTTAGCATTTTTTTATGTTACTTCTAATCCATGCGGAGGGTCGCACGTCTAGGTACGACAAACACCCCGAGGCTTCGAAGCACAGTGAACTTATTTTGCAAATTAAAAGCATAAGAATGAGCACGCCTTTGTGGCAAAAGGAACAAATGTTCCCACAATGTTCCATCCTGAGCTAAACATTTGCAAAGCCACATTTCGCAAACACGAGGTGCCATAGCCAAGATATCTTCTAGACTAGCCTCAATGCAAGTTTTAACATGGATAAAAGCAATTATACACATGGTGAGCAAGTTTTAGCAAGATTAGTTCATAAGGTTCACAGAAAGCTAAGTTTACCTTTAAGATTAGCAAGTTGCTCAAAAGAGTCTATAACAAGCCATCTAGAAAATCTAAGCATGAGAGATTACTATCACATTCACACAACTTAGCTCAAGCTCAATCATAGCAAAGAGAAATGCAAGAAAGCATAAGAATCAAAGCTCATCTACCAATGCATATATTACATATGAGATGCAATGCGAAAAGATAAGATACATATATACAAGAGAACACCAACTCCCCCTCAAATGATGCCATAAGGATGGCAAACACCAAGCTCCCCCTGAAGAAAAGAAAATCTCGTAGCATCTAGGGGCTTGGTAAGGATATCAGCCAATTGGTTTTTGGTGTCGATGTATTTGACCTCAACATCTCCCTTCTCAACATTATCTCTCAGGAAGTGGAATCTCACGTTTATGTGTTTGACCTTACCATGTAGGACTGGGTTTTTGGCTAAGCATATGGCACTGGAGTTATCACACATGATTGGAACACCTCTAAAGGTTAATCCATAGTCTCTCATGGTGGACACAATCCATAAGATTTGTGAGCAGCAGCTAGCAGCTGCAACATACTCAGCCTCTATGGTGGATTGGGCTACACTCGACTGCTTATGAGAAGACCAACAGATCAAGAAAGTACCCAAGAAATGGCAAGTACTAGAAGTGCTCTTCCTATCAATTCTACACCCAACAAAGTCCGCATCCGAATACCCAATGAGATCAAGAGATGAAGATGCAGAGTACCAAAGACTGAACTCAAGGGTGTATTGAGATACCCGAGGATGCGCTTGGTAGCCTTGCGATGAGTCACCCTTGGGTAGCCTGAAAGTGAGCACAAAGACACACTGCAAAGTGTATGTCGGGTCGTGTCACCGTCAAGTACAAGAGGGAGCCAATCATGCTCTTGTACTCCCTTTGATCCACCGCTTCAGTCTTCGTGAGGGTCAAGTGCCGTTGTTGTGGACATTGGTGTTGACAACGGCTTCACATTGACCATGTCGAACTTCTTCAAGAGATCCTTCGTGTACTTGGCTTGATGTATGAAGGTGCCTTACTTGCACTACTTGATTTGAAGTCCAAGAAATAAGGTGAGCTCACCCATCATCGACATCTGAAATTCACTTTCTATGGCTTCCTAAAATCTGGACACAAGAGCATGAGAGGAACCTTCAAAGATGATATCAACCACGTAAATCTGAACCATTAGAAAGTCATTGCCATGCTATAGAGTGAACAAGGTTTTGTCAACACACCCCATGACATACTCGCACTCTAGCAAGAAAGTCTTAAGCCTAGCATACCATGTCCTAGGTGCTTGCTTTAGCCCGTACATAGCCTTCTGAAGCTTGTACACATGGTTTGGGTATTTGTGGTGCTCAAAGCCAGGTGGTTGTCTCACATGAACCTCTTCTTCTATGAAACCATTTAGGAAAGCACTCTTGACATCCATTTGGTAGAGTCTAATGCCCTTAAAGGCAGCAAATGCAAGCAAGATCCTAATGGCTTCGATGCGTGCAACAGGAGCAAAGGTTTCCCTATAGTCTAAGCCCTCCACTTGACTGAAATCCTGGGCAACAAGCCTAGCCTTGTTTCTAACAACCTCACCATCTTCCCCATGCTTGTTTTTGAAGACCCACTTGGTTCCTATGACATTGACACCAACAGGAGGCTCTACTAGGGTCCACACTTTGTTTCTCTCAAAGTTTTCCAACTTCTCATGCATGGCATTAACCCATGTTCATCAGATAATGCGTGTCCAACATCCCGAGGTTCAAACGTGGCAACAAAGAGAGAATTAGTAATGCAGGCGAGATGTGCAGACCTTTACCTTGTTGTCCTCTCATAGATATTACCGATCATCTATTAAGGTGGATGTTGACGCTGAATATGGTGAGGAGCCTCTCTCTCAGAGCGTACCTCCCCCTCAACCATAGCTGGAGCTGGCTCAACAGCTGCTGAGGTCGATGTAGAAGCTTCTGGACCCTCTGCTGGAGTGGTGGAAGTAGCAGAAACAAGCTCGGATGTGGGATGGAATGACTCATCATCGTCATCATCTAATCCCTGTAGGTCCTCTTCTACAAGGATACTCTCATCCATCTCCCTGTTACCTATAGTTTCAACCACATTGCATGAACAAGAGTTTGATTCATTAAAGATTACATCGTAGGACTCTATGATGGTGTTAGTTTCCAAATTCAAAACTCTGTAAGAATGGCCATGAAGGGTGTAGGCAAGAAAGATGCCATCAGAAGTTCTCGACTCAAACTTATCAAGATTGTCACGCTTGAGAATGAAGCACTTGCAACCAAAGGCACGCAAATGAGAAACAGAAGGCTTCCTCCCAAACCGTAGCTCATAGGAAGTCAAATTAAGAATTGAGCGCAAGAAAATCCGATTGGAAACATAGCAAGCAGTGCTAATGGCCTCAGCCCAAAACTGCCTCGGAGTTCTATGCTCATCGAGTATCGTCCGGGCCATTTCCACCAAGGTTCTGTTCTTTCTTTCGACCATACCATTCTGCTGGGGAACATGAGGTGCTGAAAACTGATGCTTAATACCATGCTTAAGACAAAAAGCATAAAAGGAGGAGTTCTTGAATTCGGTGCCATTATCACTGCGGATTGCTCGTAATGCACCAGGGAGTTCCTTGAACAACCTCAAAGCTAAGCTCCGAAAGTGATGAAACTCTTCATCCTTGCTCTCAAGAAAGTAAACCCAAGAGTAGTGAGAGTAGTCATCAACAATCACAAGAACATACCACTTCTCATCCGCCGAACGAACACGAGAAGGACCAACAGTGCCCATGTGAAGCACCTCTCCAGGGCGTTCAGTCATCACCAAATTAATTGGTGGATGAGAAGCGGCAATCATTTTCCCATAACGACAAGGAGCACAAACCAAATCCTTATCAAATTTGAGCTTAGGCAATCCTCAGATCAAACCTAGTCCACTCAAGCGACAAATCAAGTCAAAACTCATGTGACCTAGTCTCCTATGCCTTTTCCAGAGCTCAAAAGAAGATTGAGCAAACAAGCACTTGTGAGAACCAGGGAAAACAACAAAATCAGCCTGAAAAACTTTCCCAATGCTAGAAATCCCACAAACCAAAGACCCATTCGAATCAAGAACACAAGAAGCATTTTTCTTAAAGCGCACTTCCAAACCAACATCAAGCAACTGAGAGACAGAGAGGAGATTGTACTTGAGATGCTCAACCAAACCAACATCCTTGAGAGTGAATTTTTCATTTACCTTTACCACGCCTCTTGCCTTCACTCTCCCTCTCTTGTCATCTCCAAAGGTCACATACTCCCGGCACTTCAGAGGAGTGAGGCTGGAGAACCACTTTGCATCTCCGGTCATGTGGCGCGAACACCCGGAGTCCATCAACCATTTGTTCTCCAGGCCTCCACCTCCTGCCTACAAAGAACGAGAAGGAAAGATCGATGAATCAGTGCTGGGATTAGAAAGAAAACTCTTGGGAAGCCAGCACTGAATCACACGACCTGCAGGGGTTATCATAGTTCTTTGCACATTACCAGTCGAACGCGTGGGACGAGTACCACGATGGGGAAAGCGTGGACTATCAAAGCGTCTTGACTCAAACCTGGGGTTGTTAGGATAGAAATCATCTATGTGAAAGCCAAATCCACGCAAGCGGCGCTCACCACGATGGGGAAAACGTGGGGCGCCAAAGCGCTGCTACGCAAAGCCTCTGTTTCGTGAATCAAAGCCATATGAGGAATGACCCTGTCCATGATAGGCATGAGAAAAAGAGCGAGGCTGAAAACCAACAAAATCATCATGATGCACATTCCTAGTTAACTCAGCTTGCATCCTCTCAATTCTCTTACTCCTATAACAGTACTCATCCAAGTGACCCTTACACCCACAGAACATGCAAATATAGACAATCTCATGTTTAGGCTTAGCTTGCACAGTAGATTTTGGTTTTGGCTTCTCGGCTTACTTTGGTTTGAAGGAAGGATTGGGATTAGGTGAGTAGTATGTGTCAGTGGGTTTGATAGACTGTTCCTCATCCTTGTAGCTAGAGCTAGGCACAAACTTACCCACATTCTCACTCTCCTTGTCACACCTCTCAAAACCCAAGCCCAAGTTGTAGGTTGATCTACTGGCACTTTCTTTGACTCTTGCCAAGTCACTCTCAATCTTCTCCTCACTCACTAGGGTTCTTTGGAGCCTAGAAACAAGATAGTCATTTTCTTGGACTAGGACTTTGTTTTCCTCCCTAGTGATTACAAGCTTGTCCTTAAGGGAGACACACACTTCACATGGTGGTGGGAGAACTTTAGAGCGAGTCTCATTTAACAGCTTGGACTCGAGCTCTTTGACTTTGAGGGTTTGAGCTTCCAACTCACTTGTGTGCTTGGGGCACTTCTGATATGCACCCAGAAGAGTTGGTCTAGCCTTGAATTCATCAAGATCTTTAAGGTCACTCTCAAGCTGACTGACAACTTGAGCATGTACACTTTCCCTCTGTGCAAGATCATTCATCACAACTTGACAAGACTCACACTCAGCAACAATGTCGTCTCTGGCAAGCTTAGACCTAAGCAAAGTGATCTCATACTCAGCACTCTCCAATTTAGACTTAAGCTCTCTACTCTCACGTATAGCGCTGTGAAGCTTATCATCTTGCATCAGCAAAACATCGCATAAATGATCAAGTTCAAAAGAGAGCTCATCAAGAGTGGGAGGTACCTCGCTTGTGTCGGAGTCGGAGCCAGAGTCAATGTCGTGGTCGTTCTTTGCCATGAAGCAAAGCCCGGTGAAGTCGTCCTTCCTCTTGACTCGTGGCTTCTCAACCTCCTCCTCAGAGCTTGTAAGGCCATCACTTGATGTGAGGTCAACATCGCTCAAGGCGGCAACACAGGCACGTGCAATGGCCTTGGCGAACTTCTTAGAGTTCTTGCCTTTCTTGTAGAAGCGGTTCTTCTTCTGCTTGAAATCTTCAGTGTTGTTGTCATGGTATCCGACCTTCTTCTTCTTCTTGGGACAATCAGCAATGAAGTGTCCCGGGCCACCACACTCGAAGCAGGTTCTTGAACCACCTCCTCTTCTCTCCTTGCGGTTGTTGTAGAAATTCCTGAACTTCGTTATGAGCAAGGACAACTCCTCGTCAGGAATGCACTCCATCTGTTCATCGAAAGCTGCAACAAGAGAAGAAAGAGCAAACTCCAAAGAAGACTTGTCAACTGAGGGGTTAGTTCCATAAGAAGCACCACTGTGACTACCCTTTTGAGAGCTAAAAAGAAAAGCCATGCTAGAAGCAGGATTAGCATGATTAGGACAAGATTTCCTAGACAGTTCATGAGATTTCAGCTTGCAAATACAGTTGCTCACAGTTCAGGGTATTGAAATCAGTAGTTTCCTCCAGAGTAGCAATTTTAACCCCCAAACATTCTCATCAAGTAAATACAACAATTTCTTAGCTCTATTATTATCATTGTACACAAGGTTACTACAAGCCTTCAAGTTGCAGATAACTGCCTCAAACCTACGAAAAGTTTCATCTAGTGCCTCGCCAGGTTTTTGTGCAAAAGTTTGGTACTATCTATTGTAAGAATCCTTATGCATAGACTTGACTTGATTGGTACTCTCATGGTACGTGCAAAGCTTTTCCCAAATTGCATGAGCAGTGTCAAGATGTGCAACACGATCATGTTCAGTCCTACCAAGAGCACAGAGCAGAATATTGACAGCTTTGGAGTTGTTTTCATACCTGTTTAACTCACCTATTGGCGCGGTATTAGGGTCGGCTGGTATGGTGTAGTCCTGCTCAACGATCTCCCAAATTGCACGTCCTTGGATTAAGAGATAAGCCTTGGTCCGTGACTTCCAGTAGGGAAAGTCTTCTCCGTCGAACATCCAAAGCTTGATTGCACGCTTCTCCATATCGTCTTCGGATCACAAAACAGATGAAGGTCAACGAGTGATCAAACCGGCTCTCATACCAATTGAAGGACCAAGAAGGCGACCAGAGGGGGGGGGGGTGAATGGGAGCTAATTAAAATTCTTCTCAAGAACTTGGCCTATGTCCCAATTATAACCCAAACCAACCTCTAACCGAGTCACCAAGATTACACACACCAACTTGTGATGTGCTAACCCTAGAAATGACTCAAACCAAAAGGGCACATAGCGGAAGCACAAGAGGAACAAAACGGAAATAAGGAAGATTCAAGAAATCACAAAACTGATCTTGACGAAAGTTCCGTGATGCCCGATGGAAGTTCCAAAGTCGCCGATGGAAGTTCTGTCAATCACGGAAGTTCCGGGTGATGGGAGTACTGTCACTCATGGAAGTTTTGTGGTTCTTGATGGAAGTTCCATCATGGTGATGGAAGTTCTATCCTCGCCACGGAAGTTCTGTCTAGACAGAACAACAGCTCCGTTTCAGAAAGAAAATTGCCAAAACCCTATCAAATGAACTCCAAAAATCATGAAATTTGGACCAGATCATACTTAATACATCACGACACTCCTCTAAAGTGATCCACTTAAAAAGCACAAGGAATCATCATGAATTTCAGATCTCGTGCCAAGAACACCAAAAAAGGAAAACTTGAGAAATCTTTGAAATCAAAGGTGCTTGTGCCTTTGATTCGGTCAAGGACCTATATAGAGTTGTTCTAGCACATCATAGCACCAAGATCACTAAAGAAATACATCCCAAAACTCAATCAAAATCGAGATCGAAAATCACCACGAAAATAGCTCCAAAAATTGGGGAAAAAAAAGGAAATTCAGGATTTAGGGAGAGAGGAAGAACTTGAGCACGAATTTGAATCTCATATCATTGATTCATCAAGTCAAGATACATAGATACATGACTAGGAAGCCACCCTCTTCCTCCCACTATTTGAAAGAGCAAGAGATGTTTCTGACACGCCCACTACTCTCCTCTATTACATGAAGATCTCTCCTAGCACTTTGAATTGAAGACCTAAGGCAAGACTAAGTGAAAGAGAGGCACCCCTTCCACCATCCCTACCTCTCCTTATATAGGCCTAGGAGTTGTCCTAAAGACCATCCTACCCCTCACCTACAATACACTGCCACCTACCATCAGGGGCACAACCGTCCAACTTTTTTCTCGTCGCCCGAACGCCATCGAGCCCTTCATGACTTTGCTTCGCCCCATCGCAAGCCCCACGATGGTGCCACGTGCACCTCCAATCGCCGCCACCAATTTTGAGACCCAAATCGGAAAACCACCTTGCACGCTTCTCAAAGCATGACTTCTTGATCTTGACGCATGTCACCTCGTTCTGTGATACTCCTCGTCGGAAGTCTCTCCCGCCTCTGGTCTATTGGAAGCCTCCACTTGCACCGACGCCTGATCACCTTTGACTTGGTCAGCCCCGTCGTCTTGATCACCACCCACGGTTTTGAGGCTCAACCGTGAAACCGTCTGTGCTCCTTGCCTCTCCACGTGTACGCTGTGGATCACCTTTGACTTTATCCAGCCTCGTGATCGTCTGGCCCCAAGTCTCCTACTTGTGCCTGATCCTCTCGCCGTTGACTATCAAGTTGACTTTAGTGACCTACACATCATGAGACAAGCAAACACATTTCCCATCTCCTGCAACTCTCCAACATCCTCACCAACTCCGGTTAGTAAAAACCATGACATGCACAACCTCAAGCAATCCCTAGATTCCCGCATTTCAACTCAAACACAAATTCTACCAAAGTCAATTACTCATCATATATTGCAAACCATGGCACATATCCACATGGTTTCTCAAATTCCCTTATAGCAAGATTGTTTACCCCTCTTAATAGTTCGGCATTCCTATGACTCAATAACTTAGATAAAAAACTAATCTTCAAAGCTTCTTTTGAGTCCATTATTTTCTTCTTTGTTCGAGGGGTGAACCATCTCACAATGTGGGTCATTGATGATCTTTTAGTATTTTGCATAATTACTTCATACACATGTTAGTACATTTTTAATCTTTAGTCATCATTCACCAAAATCCACTAGGGGATCCTAGATACATCTTCAGGATATATCAAACTCCACCAATTAAAATTTTCAACACGAATCGTGATAGCTATATATGTAGCACACATAAATCTGCTTCAGCATGAGCACCTGGCATACACTAAGTTGCACCCGACACGTTGACTTCTAATGCTCATGTATCTTATGTCTTTACTGACCTTTTGATTACCATCTCTAACACAAATGAAGTGACAAAATCTTCCTACTGGTACTCTCTCATTCCTGCTTATTCTGACACCAACAAAGGATTATAAGTTTAGATATCTATATTAAAAAAACATTGTCCAAGACTTCCTCCCATCGCTTACTCAGAACCAATGTGTATCTACCAACAAAAGCATCAAACTCTAACAACTAAAATAATCAACGTGAATCATGATAGCTATGTAGCACACATGCCTACACCTACTTCAACATTAGGAATTGGCATACAAAATTGCACTCGACGCGCTGACTTCTGACATTGATGTCTCTTGTGACTTTGTCGACCTTTTGGTTACCATCTCTAGCACGAATGAAGTTCTAAAGGCTATTTTTTCTTTATCCTAGCTAGTCATGAGCATCATGGAGTAGTGTGTCTACTAAGTAAGGACCCATCTACCATTTGTCTCTAGATCATGGTTGATTGTGTTGATTGCATAACAGTGTTCAATAGCATGGATGCGAGTGGTAGACTAATAAAAAACAATAAAAGAGATGCTTGTGTGGATGACACAACCACCATGATCCATGATGTTGCAAGGACGATGGAGCAGTCTCTCGTCCACTACAACCACAAAAACATATGTATGACCCATCAGGCATGATCAGTAGAAAACCAAGGATTGCAATTGCATGTTGATGGGGAAGTGATCCCTCATTTTGACAAAGGTAACTAACGGTTGTCCCAATCTACTTGATGGCAGACACAATTCAAAACGACATGAGAATGACATAGTTGTTTGTGCTTGCTATGATGACAATGGAATTCTTAATCCATAGTGGTTTAGTGGTCACGATCGATCGGGCCTCTAGTTGTGATGATCCTAGGGATAATAATCGCCGTCCCAACACACAAAACAACTAGAATACTTGACAACACATGTACGATTGTAACTTTTATTAATTTATAGAGGTTACACAATTTAGTTGGTTTTATTGTCAATTTTGCGAAGAAAAACATTCCGGGAGAAGGAAGTTTCCCTAGGGAAGTTACGTTGTACTAATTTGCATAGGCATGCCAGTATACATTTGTATACAAAATTAAGTCAAACTAGAAAAATTCCCCGCACGTTGCAGCGGTGATTTAGAATGTAGTTTTTGAACCATTTTTTTGTCATTTATATAACAATACAATTTAATGTATGTTTTTTTTTGTTTTGCAATAGAACTTTGATGGATATTGTGACACAAAGTTATATAAGAAACTTCAAGCAGCATACCATGCTTTTAGTAAATTAAGACATGTTAATATCAAATTGTTGGCATATCTCTTTTATTTTTAACTTTGTCAATAAATATAAATATCAACAGAATTACAATATACTATCACACATGTATAATTTTGAAGCCATTTACAAAATGTTAATGACCATTCAAAATTATACTGGCGTGATAGTATATCATTTTTTGCAAACAACACATTCATGATATAATTTTCTGATATGATCGTTTGTACATAAGCCAAGAAAACCACTCACTTCTCTGGAATGGCTTAATATGCTTCAAAATATAACAATTGGAAACACAGTTTTAAAATGTCTAGCTTAATGTTCATGTAGTTGGAAAGTAGAAGATGTATCTTGAAAGTTGATCGAAAATTCTTTGACTCGCTGTAACCACCAAACAGCTTTACTGAGTACAAAATACCCTCGCTACAGATTAATTTAAACTTCTAAGATTGGCTCGGGTTTAAGCTTTGGAATAATTTCATGTGTATTGCATTATGACCGAACTTTACATATGAGACAAAATGTAGAGTAAAAGTCCATCAGTGGGGAACTGGCGACTGAACTATTTTATATTCTTGTCCTACTGAAAAACTATGATAACATAACAGCTGACACATTTGAATAGGTTTGCATTTGCCCTTGTGCAAAAGGACATGCAGTCAGTCCTACTTTTGCAAGATTCTGGTTATATCCTCTAGAGCATGCAAAAGATAGCTCCTAATTAAAGTGAGTAATGAAATTTTGATCAAAACTAAGCTCTTTTGTTCTGATCTGTGGCATCATATATTCATATTAGTCTCAAATGTGTTGAACTGCAGAATGTTAATATTCTTATGAAGTAAAAAAAATCCTTTACGATCATCTGAACAATTTGCTAACCAAGGAAGAGATGATTATTGCTCCTTTGTGAAGAAACATGCATGTGTCGTCTCTTTCAGGCCATGCTATCAAGCTGAGCTTTTAGACAAACAGGAAAAATTATTTATCAATCTAGACTGGCAGTACTTATCGGCTTCAGTAGGCAAGTATATCTGACTCCCAACGTGGGATATGCATATAATACCATGACTACAGATTATAATGGGAGGTGATTAACAACAATTGGCAGGCACAACTTTTCACTACACGGGTCTCCTGAACCTGCTCCATCTTTTGCACAAAATATTTATCAGTATTGGCAACTACAGTATTTAAAAACTTAACAAAGCAAATAAATCCGGCAGGAGATAGAGCTTTAGCACCGTGCTTGCCAAAAATATTAAAGAATGGCCACACAGAGTGTTTGCATACTGTGTTGGTGTCAAGGACATGTTCACGCGCAAATGAATTGCAGAGGAAAAACAGCTAGAAAACATTTTGTGCTCAAACTTACTGACGAAGGCACGAACTGCTTGAGTCACCAAAACGTCTAAATTGGGAGGTGGGATGTGACAAATAGTTGTGATATGCAATGGGATACCTGAAGGAGTTGCTTGCCCGGCTGCTTGTTCATGGTGTATATAAAGGACGGAGACTTCAAAAGCAGTGCACAATGGATGGGGACGCTTCAATTTTTAGAAGCGGTGAGGGATTGATGGAGTATTAATACCATTATCACCATTAACTATGGCGTGGTCTCTTGAGTGTAAGTCCAGTCCTCTCCTCTAATGTCTTTTGCAGAGCATTATTAGTATATAAAGGGGAATCGAGAGCGAGAAGGTCTCAGGTTGTGGAGACGAATAACTAAATCGGAGTAATAGCGATATTAAACTGGCAGTCTGGGACACTTGATTGCCGATGCAATCTGGATTGATGGGGCTGTTAGGGGGCGTTAGAGGCAACCAACGTTCAAGGAAGAAGAGGAAGGGAAATGACGGCCAGGATCAGGAGGCTTGTTGAGATCCAACGGTGCAAATAAAAAAAGTGACGTGGCTGCATCATAGGGCGGAGAAATAAGAGTTAAGGATTATTAGTGGGTTGCACTTTTAAAAGATATATAGATGTGCAATAAACACAAGAACATAAGTATAGGAAAATATCACTTTATTCATTCATCATAGAATTACAAAGTACAATTTCCCACACTATACATTGATATTGCGCCAAGTATGTAACAATAAGATGATTGTGTGGGTTTTGGTTCCCATGGCCTCGTGAGGCCTATGGCTAATTACATCCGTAGCTTTGAGGCATATAACACAATCGATTAATGAAAATGATGAAGTGCTAGAATCTCGTCAGCCTCTAGCAAAGGATATCATGGCATCGTCTTGCAGATTCCCATGAAGACTCGTGTGAGTGTTCGGTCTCATCGGTCGCGAACTAGTTCAGTCACGGAAAGAGTATCCTAGCCTCGTTGGTCAAGGAAGAAATAAGACTCTGCATGGTTTATTGGCTTTGACGGCACAGAAAAATAAATGATTTGTGGTAGTAGTGAAACTTGTAGTCATGTGGTACTTAGTAGAGTTCTCTTTGTTTAAACTTCTGAGATCATCATGACACTTGGTCGCGTGGCAGTTTTGATCGGCACTCGCTTCACCATATATGACTGCAATACTTGTTCAGGGCAACGCTAACCATGTCACCTATCATGACTGGCCACCAGGATGGGCCATTTAATTAGCGAGCCGCATCATAGAATCACCTTGTTTTGCATCTTAATTATTCATAAGCAGGCGGCCGGCCTTAATCACTTAGTGATATACTCAAGTACGTAGTGCTGAGTCACATGACTTATTCAAGTTTACTCGTATACTGCACCTATGCATTTGTGCATGGTTCTGCTCCAAGAACCTTTGCCTCTTTATTCACTGAACATCGAATTTCCAGGATTAACATGCTAGGCTATTGCTCACGTCGTTGGTGAGTGTTTGAGGTCAGCTAGCCGGATTGCGGCAGAAGTCACCGGAGTTGCCGTGGCTGCTTATTCTTCTCATCGGAACACATGGATCCACGTTATCATTGGACGGATTGCGAAGTCTTTCTGCCATGGGAACTTGCCGTTGTAATGTACAGAACATGCAAGGCCACCGCATTTGTCACTGGGTCTGTTGAGCCTTTCAAATCACAGCTTCTGTTGGATGTGTCGTTGATGACGAGCAGGCCATCATCGTTGGACGCCGCCAGGAATGTTTATGCCCACTGCCAGATCGTCATGCCGATTGTTGCCGGTGCTGCCTGGGGCACAGCCTCAAATGATCATCGCGGCTGCCGGCAACCGGATTGCCGAGGTCCCCGTGGGTGTATTCCTTTCGTGGGGTCTATGTCAAACCAAATGACGATGTGGTTTGGCTGGAATCATGCAGCCATCCAAGGGCTGCCGGCTCTGTATTTATAGGCAGAAAAGATTACAACAGCAATTAGTTAGAATCAAAACAACCAACCGATAAGCCTATATAGAGTTATCTATATGTCTAACTGCCCCCCTCAATCTCTACGGTGGTGCAGCTAAGTGGAGATTATATCAAAATTCTCTGAACATCCCTGCAGATAACGGCTTCGTCAGACCATCCGCTAACTGATCTTTAGAAGATACAAACCGAATGAGCAGATCTTTTGTAGAAACTCTCTCATGCACAAAATGAAAATCCACTTCGATGTGTTTGGTGCGACTATGAAACCGAGGGTTTGCAGAAAGATATGTGGCCCCAAGGTTATCACATCAAAGAATGGGCAGCTGAGACTGACGAACACCCAACTCTCGTAACAGTGACTGCAACCACACTAATTCTGCAGTGGCATTTGCAAGTGCCTTGTATTCCGACTCAGTGCTCGACCGTGACACTGTCTGTCTGGAGCTCCAGGAAATGAGATTAGGACCATAATAGATAGCAAAACCACTCATGGACTTTCTGTCATCAGAGCACCCCGCCCAGTCGGAGTCAGAATATGCACTGACCAAGGTGGATGAGGAGCGACATATTTGCAGGCCATCACTCCGTGTCTATTGTAGATATCTGAGAATCCGTTTATCTGCCGTCCAGTGGTCTTCTATGGGCTTTTGCATGAACTGAAAGACCCGATTCACAGTAAAAGAGAGATCTAGCCGTGTGATCAGAAGGTATTGCAGAGCCCCAACTGTGCTGCGATAAAGAGTAACATGATCCCCAGACAATTCTTGGCCACTGAATTTGGACAATTTCTTTGAGCTGGACATCGGTGTACTCACTGGCCGACACTGCAACATGTTCATCTTCTTCAGTATCTCTGTAATATATTTCTTGTCAGAGAGAACAAGACCAGTGGTAGTGTGATGGACTTCTATCCCAAGAAAGAAATGCAGAGGACCTAAGTCTTTTATAGCAAAATCATGAGTTAGTGTCCGAAGGAGATGATCTGTGGCTGCGGCACATGAGCTAACAATAATCAGATCGTCAACATATACAAGAACATACATAGTCAAGTGCTTGCTGTGATATATGAACAAAGACGTGTCTGTCTTGGATGGGATAAAATTCAGAGCACATAACTTCCAACTCAGCTTCTCATGCCAGGCTCTCGGTGCCTGTTTAAGGCCATAGAGGGCCTTATGTAGTCTGCAAACATAGTTCGGATATTTGGCACTGACGTACCCAGGACGTTGCCTCATGAATACTGTTTTCTGAAGATCGCCATGGAGGGAAAGCATTTTTAACATCCGCCTGCCAGATGTTCCATCCTCTACACACAGCCAAGGAGAGAAGTGGACGGACAGTGGTTCATTTTATGACTGGGCTAAAAGTGTCATGATAGTCAATGCCCATGCGCTGATTGAAGCCTTTAGCAACTAGTCGCGCTTTATAGCGTTCAACTGATCCGTCCGCCTTGCGCTTGACCTTGAAAATCCACTTGCAGTCCACCACATTGCCAACATCATGGGGTGGTACTAATGTCCAGGTGCCATTCATGACCAGGGCATCGATTTCATCTTGCATTGCCTTGTTCTAGTATGGGACTTGAAGAGCTGCTATATGTGACACTGGCTCAGCATCAGAATCAATGGGACGATCTTTATGTGCAACAAAACTCTTCTTCTTGGGATTATAGCAGACAATGTCAGGTCCAAAATTCTTGGACTGAACAATGTTGTTCTTAGATCACATTGTCAGGTCAATCAAAGAGGCATGCTGCTGCAGAAATTGGTGTGGCGGTGCAGGTTCGGGGACTTGTTGTTTTTCCTGCACACTACCCTACTGAGCAGCCACATCAGGCACAAGAGGGTCAATACCCGTGTCAGGCATGACCGTGTTAGCGCCGGGGAGAGCCAAGTTGGTAGTTGGATCAGGTGCCTGCGGAGCCTGGTCGAACACCTACACACTGGTCAAAGCAGCATCACTAACATTAGGCAAGTGAGCTAAAGTAGCCTGATCTTCATGTTGATCACCTGTAGAAGGATTAGGTGACAAGGATGGCAGTGTCAACATGGGAAGAAGGACATGTTCACTATATGGCATAGAATTGGAGTTGGAACTGAAATTGGCATAAGGAAATTTGTGCTCGTCACAGACTACATCGCATGAAAGGTATATATGACCCGTGGGTACATGCAAGCACTTGTACCCTTTGTGCATGGTACTGTATCCCAAAAAGACACAGGGTAGGGAGCGGAAAGCAAGTTTGCGATCATTATACGGGCATATATTTGGCCAGCACGTGCACCCGAAGGACCTAAGCGCAAAGTAATCTGGCTTCTTTTGCATAAGCCTCTCAAACGGAGTTGCTAGGTTTAAGCTGCGACTAGGAAGGCGATTGATAAGATAGCAGCTCGTCGTAAATGCCTCATCCCAAAACCGGAGAGGGAGAGAACTGTGAGCCAAAAGAGCCAGACCCATATCAACTATGTGCCTGTGTTTCCGCTCTGCGACACCATTTTGTTGGTGTGTGTGCGGGCAGGAAACGCGATGTTGGATTCCTAGCGATTTAAGATATGTGTTTGGCCGCTGATACTCCCCTCCCCAATCACTCTGAATACAGAAAATTTTACGGTCCAATAGGCGCTCAACATGGGTTTGGAATTCAGTAAAGATTTTGTGGACGTATGATTTGTGTTTGAGGAGATAGATCTAGGTGAACCTGGAGAAATCATCAATGAAACTGATGTAATACCGAGCACCACTTGATGAGTGAATAGCTGGGCCCCAAACATCGGTATGAATTAAATCAAGTGGGGAAGCAGTTTTATTCATTGAATCACCAAACGGGAGTTGACGGCTCTTGGCCAACTGACAAGCATTGCATACATCCGCAACTTTATTTTGTGGGGGAAAGAAATAAACTATTCTGGCCAAAGACTTGCTTAAGAATGGAAGAGCCTGGATGACCTAGGCGATGGTGCCAAATCTCTGCATTTGGCCAGGCCACATGCAGTGCTTCCCTCGATATGGCATCACCATGGAGCTGTAAGGGATACAACCCGTTCTTGCATCTACCGCCTAGAAGAGGGCTCCTCATGGCAATGTACTTTATGAGAAAATAAGATGGGTGAAATTCAACGAAGACATTGTTATCACGAGAAAACCGATGAACAAACATAAGGTGCTTAGAAGATTGAGGAGCATGAAGTATATTGTTGAATTTCAAAGGGCAAGAACGAGTTGGAATCTGCGAGTGACCAACATGTAGAATAGGCATACCTGAGCCACCAGCCGTCTAAATCTGATCTAAGCCTTGGTACTTCTCACGAACAGCAAGACGATCAAGATCATTTGTTATATGATCTATCGCGCCTGTGTCAGAGTACCAGTTCGCATCCACGCCATAGGATGGATTCACAGCGAACGCAGCCAAACGCTTGTCGTCCTTCTGGTAGGTGTCGTCGAAGAGGTACCAACATTGTGGTGCAGTGTTACCGGGGTGGTCACATACGTGACAATGCGGACGATTGTCGTTGGCAGAGCGACCAGCAGCATTGTTGTGTTGGGGCGGCTGGCGACCGCCATGGCCACCGTTGTGTCCACGTCTACCATTGCGTCCACCAGAGTTGCCACGACCACCATGCAAAGCGTAGTTGGCAGAAGCAACACCCTCCTGCGGTACACCATTGCGACCAAGGATACGCATCTCAAAATTGAGAAAATGATTGTATACCTCTGTGAGTGACATGGGATCCAATCTGATAGTGTCCAAAGTCACCAGTGGATCGTATTCTTCACCGAGACCCGTGAGCAAATAGGTGGTAATCTCTTCGTCTTGAAGGGGAGCACCAGCCGCGGCAAGGGTGTCAGCCATCCCTTTGACACGGTTGAAGTAATCTGACGCCATCATATCATGCTTCTTGATCGTGGCCAACTGCATGCGTATTTGCATGGTGTGTGCCCTAGATTGGGCAGCATAGAGTCCTTCGAGTTTGGCTCACACTACCTTGGAGGTAGATAGAAAGAGACATTGACTGAGGACTTCTGGTGACAGCAAGGATAGAAGAGAACTGAGGATCAGTTGATCCTGTTGAAGCCAGCTCTCATATGCAGGGTTGGGTTCATCAACCTCTTTTCCCTTCTCACCGGTAAGCACCGTCTTGGGTGGGCACTCCTTGGTGCCATCTACAAAGTCGAGGAGTTTCTGGCTTCGCAGAAAGGGCAAGACTTGCGCTTGCCACAACAGATAATTGTCACTTGTGAGCTTGATGGTGATGAACCCACCAAAGTTGGGGAAAGGACAGGTGGAGGAGGAGGCCATGGACGTGTAGATATTGGATGCGGAAGCTATGTGTCGGGGGCAGAAACCGAAGGTGCCACATGGCACCTCTCAGAAGCCAATCGATGCCTGAGATAGTGGACCCACCGAAGCCTCGCCAGAACATCCTCTGCGAGGGCCCCCGCAAAGGGAATCCCTCGCGCCAGCCGAATCTCAAAAGTAAGGGCCACGCTCTCCTGACTCGCTCGATCCTCCAGGGATCGAAGACAAAATGGGACCCGCTCAACCCCGTCGGGGGTCGAGGGCCCGCTACGGTTCGCCCGACCCCCCCCCCCCCCCGGGGAGGGAGGGGGGGGGTGAGGCGAGACGGGTCTGATCATAAGGCCCAGATGCGGGTCTCTCGCCCAAGCTGGATGACTCGACCGCTTGCCCCATCTTATCGCCTCCCGAGTAAGGACGAAATGAGACATCGCTACCTCGATAGTAAGGACGAGATGAGCTCAGCCCTAGTCAACTCCCATCAGTGGGACCCACCTCTAGACGGGACGGCTCGACGAATCACTGACTAAGTCAGAAAAAACGGGTGAAAGAGATCGATCGCCCTACTGTGACGGGATGGATCTCCACCCTCAGTGGGGTCAGACAAGCGCAACCCAACACATTGACCCCCGGTGAAAGGATCGAGCGGAGCGACGGTCAACAACTACCTACCGCCCCGCCTTAACTGCCGAACCTAGCAAAGGCGCACAGTATCAGGGAGTCAAATCACTCCCATACCTGCCCCTATCATCATCAGCAGCAGCACCTGCCAATGATGGCAGGCATGGCAAAGCTCACTACGATGCCATCTTCTAATGACATCCTCCAATGGCGGTGGCGTGGGACAGTCCGATAGACAGGCCGATTGAACCTAGCCTGAACAGCGTGACATTGTCCATGCTGCACCACCCCACATAGGGCGGAGCACGCCATCCACAGGAACAAAGGAGGACTCAACATGACGGCAGAAAATGGGGGCATGCCCTGAAATAGTGCCCCCTGACGCAAGACTAGGATGACAGGGCCCACGAGGACTGAGGGCCACGCCGCCAACCGAAGTCTTTACCCTCACCAGCACGGCTTCACCCACTCCACACATGTAGAAATCTCTCTCTCTCTCTCTCTCTAACTCTCTCTCTCTCTCTCTCTCTCTCTGTAATTGGGGCCGATTCCCTTGAAGTATAAAAGCAAAGGCCTATCTCTTCTCTAAAGAGCGACCAGAAGCTACCAACCACATCCACTCACAGTCACACGAGTATCAAAGACTTGGAGACTCCTCCTCTCTCGCCACCATTGTACACCCCGGTGCAAGTAACACGAGCAGAGCCGAGAACTGGACGTAGGGGTTTATCCCCGAACCAGTATAATCCTTGTGTCCTCTTACATAGCCATCACCGAAACCGAAACGCGCGCCCCTGAAACAAATTCTACTTTCCGGTGATCTAAACGCTGACAGTTGGTGCGCCTAGCGCCTGCATTATCTTCAAGAGCCTGGAGTTTGTTGCACAGGCAACCAGAAGTTGTTGTGCGTCAGCATCCCGGCATCCTCGCCACCTCCAGCCCCGGCACTCGTCCTCGCGGCGGTGCGCCAGTGGTGGCTGGAGGACTTAGGCCACACCCTCGACTTCGTTGTCGCAACGGACAGGGCTTTGGGGTTCGTTGGCGAGACACTCTCAAACCCCATCACGACGGTGACCACTATCGCAACGAGGCGATGAGCGTGGTCCGGTTCGAGCCGGCCAGGCCACGGTTGCCATCCAGCCCATGTCGACAACCGACTATAGCGACCAGCTATGGTTCTGCCTGGAGCATTATCTGGGCCCCACGCTCAACAAGAATGACCTCCGACAGTTTACGTTCGCGCTTGCGAACATCCATGGACAGCTCCTCGGGGGCGAGCCTCTCCACTCGGACAGGCTCGCTGAAACCCCCCGAGACGGTTACCCGTGTGGCCTAAAAAACGCCACGGGATGTCTCCAAGACATGGCCGTCCACCGGGTAGTTCCCGCCTATGCAGGCGTCGGCTTTGTCGGCGTGATCGAGAGCCCGGGCAAATCTCTTTTCGACCTTCTTGACATGGGGTCGCTGGAAGACTCCGGTTCTGACTCAGGAAGCTACGCGGGAAGCTACGATCTCCCGCGCGAATGCCACATGGTGCAACTCACACCCATGCCGGCTACGAGGGGTGCCGGAACCTCAGCCGCCGGGGCGATGGCAAACCCCAGAACCCCTGCTCTAGCGAACCCAATGATGGGTGCAGGGAAGGGGAGATGCTAGTTGACATCCCCGTCGCCACGGTCGGCCAGCCGCAACCCGCACCTCGCCCGGAGGACCTCCAGCAGCGGCTGAGGTGCAGAAGGGTGGAGTTAGAAGAAACCTGGGGCCAGCTTGAGCACGAGAAGGAAGAGATAGACCACGAGCTGGCCTGGTCTGGCGCGGGCGGACGCGCTCGGGCCACTGCTCACGATGTCCTCCAGCACATCCTCGCTGACGACCAGGGGTCCCCACAGTTCGCTCATGTAGGACAAAACATTGCGGCAGCCATCACGCTGCTCAAGACTCTCCCCGAGCCTGCGACACCGGAGGCCCAGCTAGCCCAACACAAAGTCATAGCTCTCCTCACCAAGACCGCAACGCTTCAAGCGGAGAGCTCGCAATGGCGCGCCGCCCAGTCCAGCCAACAGATCTCCACGTCCAGGCGCGTCGAAGGGGGCAGTGTCGTCGGGTCGTAGCAGCACTCGCTTCGACAACCCCTCCAGGCTGAAGGTATGCCCAAGAACGCCTCGGTTCATGACCGGGTCGGGTCCCATCACGACGCCCGCCACACCCTTTGGGCACACCGATGTGAAAAGGAGCTACTAAACAAGGAAAGGGGTCATCAACCGCGCCGCGTAGGCCGGTATAATGACACTGATGAGGTGCGGAGCCGGAGCCCTCCTGGGCCACGGGTCTTCAGTTCACGTATCCGCAGTGCCGAGTTCTGGTAGCGCCTTCGAGCGCCCGCGACCATCACCAAGTACGCGGCCGAGACGGATCCTGAACTCTTGCTCGAGGACTACCGTCTCGCGTGCCAGGCGGGGGGCGCGATCGACGACCTGGATATCATCCACAATCTCCCTCTGTACCTCGCCGACTCGGCCCAGGCATGGCTTGAGCACCTCCTAGAGGGCCAGATCTAGAACTGGGGTGATTTGAGGGACATCTTTGTCAGAAATTTCCAGGGAACCTACGTCCGTTCAGGCAACCCCTGATACCTCAAGAACTGCCGGCAGAAAGCCGGTGAGTCCCTTCGGGATTACATCCAGTGCTTCAGCAAGAAGTGCAACGAGCTGCCTAATGTGAGCAATGCCGTTATCATTGGAACCTTTATCTCTGGCACAACTTCGGAGCGGCTCATCCATGAGTTGGGCCAAAAGGGTCCGCCCACTGCCCGCGAGCTCCTCGACATCGCCACGAGCTTTGCCTCCAGCGAAGAGTGCATGGGGGCGGTCCTCCAGTGCGCTTCGGAGGGCAAGGGCAAAGGCAAGCAAGACGAAAGGGCCAACAACGGTACCACTGTCCGAAGAAGAAGAAGAACAAGTCACGGGTCGGGCATAACCCTATAGTGGCTGCCACTGAGCGCAAGCCACCGAGGCCCACAACAGGAGAGGCACCAAACCTCTTCAAGAAGAAGTGGAATGGTCCATGCCCAAACCATGGATTCCCCGTGAAGCACCTCCTTAAGGACTGCTCCATGATGAAGAAGTTCATCCGAGAGGAGGCAAAGAAGGGGGACCTAGCAAAAGCATCAGAGCCGGGGACCCAAGACCCCACCAACGGTGATGACGAGCAAGGGGGTCGGTGTTCCCCAACACCAAAGCCTGCCACATGATCTTCATAGGGCCCGAGTCCCAAGGAAGTTGACGCACGGCCAAGGTCGAGCGTCGCGAGGTCTTCACGGTGGAGCCCACCACACCATCTTTCCTCACATGGTCGGACCTGCCGATCACTTTCGACCGGTTCGACCATCCCCCCCACGTGCCGCAACCAGGTCGATACCCGCTCGTGGTTGACCCCTTCATTGTCGAGGTCTGCCTCACCTAGGTGATGATGGATGGGGGCAGTTGCATCAACATCCTTTACGCCGACACCCTCAATCTCCTCAGGATCGACCGGACACGCCTCTAGCCGGCCGGTGCACCCTTCCACGGGATCGTCCCTGGGAGACAGGCCATTCCCCTCGGATCGATCAGCCTGCCCATCATGTTCGGGACCCCTTCCAACTTTAGGAACGAGACCCTTGTCTTCGAGATCGTCGACTTCCTGGGAGTGTACCACCCTCTCATAGGGCGCCCATGCTATGCCAAGTTCATGGCCGTCCCCAACGACATCTACCTGAAGCTCAAGATACCGGGACCAAACGGGGTCATCACCGTGAGCGTGTTGCTCCAATGCGCTTTCCAGTACGAGATGGAGAACGGCGATCTCGCCGCCGCAACGGTGGCCTCCACTGGGGAGCTCAAGGAGATCTGTGCACACCTCGAGGTGGGAACCCCCGACGCTAGCCACAAGAACGCCTCATTCAAACCGGTCGAAGACACCAAGGAAGTGCGGATCGACCCCAAAGGTGACAAGGAGAAGACGGTGAGAGTGGGGACATCCCTCACTCGTAAATAGGAAATCGAGCTCGTCGACCTTTGGGGACGTCTTTGCATGGAAACCCTCGGATATGCCCGGCATACCGAGGGGATTCACATAGCACTCCTTGAACATTAGACTAGGCTCCAAGGCGGTGAAGCAATGCTTCCGCCGCTTCGATGAGGAGAAACGCGAGGCAATTGGGGAGGAGATCGCGAAGCTGCAGGCCGCCGGATTCATTAAGGAGGTATTTCACCTTGAATGGTTAGCTAATCCTGTTCTTGTACGAAGGTCCCTGAATAAGGCATGGCCGAAGGATCCTTTTCCTTTGTCGCGCATAGACCAGATAGTTGACTCGATGGCGGGGTGCGAGACCCTCTGCTTCCTGGATGCCTACTCTGGGTTTACGGGTCCGAGGCAATCCTGCCTACAGATCTGGACTATGGCGTGTCGTGAGTGCATGTGTACAACAAGCAAGGCAACGAAACAGCGCTCCAAGATGCGCTGGACCAGATAGACGAGGCGCGAGATATCGCACTCCTCCACTCGACCAAATACCATTAGGCACTCCGCCGCTACCATGATCAAAACACAAGAGACAAGGGTCTCCTCATAGGTGACCTTGTTTTATGCAGGGTTCAGGACAATAGGGGTCAGCACAAGCTCTCACCGCCCTGGGAAGGACCATACGCCATCTCTCGAGCGATCCGCCCCGACACCTACAAGCTCAAGACCATGGAGGGCGAAGAATTCAAGAACGCGTGTAACATCTTACAGCTACGTAAATTCTATCATTAGCTCTCTGTTTCGCGTATTCCTCGCACGCCTCGCTCGCTCCTAAGTGACACCCGACCCCTCCCAAAGGGTCGGACATCACTCGGGGGCTGGAAAGGTATAGGGGGCCTGCGCAGCTGCGCCCCTCTCGTTATCCTCAAAAAAATCTCCTTTTTTCCATCTTTCTTGACCTTGAGACTCACTACACTGGCAAACAAAGTAAACCACGAGGAAAGAGGTTCATAGTTCGAGCCGGTCGGACGACGCAACGTCGTGCTTGCCCCAGCGGCCACAACAACGGCGATCACCGACGAGACTAAACTTTCATAACACTCGAAGGCTCAAACTTTGTGAGCCAGAGCATGAGAGGCAACATGCCAAACACACAAAGTGGCTTAATAACAAGAACTAAAATTGTTCAAAGCCACCACGGGCCAGCAAAATTAAACAAGGATGAGTTCAAACTAGTACATAGGCATGATGACCCACCAAAACAACCAAAACAACTAAAGCAATCACTAATTAATTTTCCTCCTCGGCCTCAGGGAGTGGCTCCTCCTCGTGCGCACGAGCCAGGACGTCGGCGTGAGGAGCGTTGCAAGCGCGGGTTGCCTCCAGCTGCTCGGGAGTGTCCCCTTCAACATGGCTCACGCTCACGGCCTCGAACTCGGCATCGACCAAGTCGAAATGAGTGGCGAACACATTGAAGGCGGTGCGCACATCAAAACACACTGCCCGCCTGATCCAGGTGCGACCAGCCTACATCAGCCTCCCAACATGCTCCGCAGGAGCGACACCGAAAGGTAGATCCACCTGAAGCTCTCGCGCTGCTCGACCTAGCACGGCACTGAGGGCCTCCTTCTCCTCGACCTCCTGGCGAAGGGAGCCCTCGGCCGCCGCCATCTGCAACCCCAGATCTGTGCGACACCCAACCGAGTCGGTGAGCCAAAAGCAACAACGATAGGGCAAGAAAAGGAAGGGTAAAAAGAAAAACTTACCCTCCTCCCTCTGGTGGGAGCTTTGCAGGTGCTCTAGGTAACCAGCTGCTGCTTCCGCAGAGCTCTTGGCCGCTTTGGCCGCCTTCTCGCGATGCAGTTTCTCCTACTACAACACGAGGTCGAGCTTGTCGACACCCGCAGCTGTGGATAGAGCCCTCACCTCAGCATCGTCCCGCTCCGTCCTGGTAGCGGTGAGGTCGCCCTCCGTCCGGCTCAGCTGGTCGGCAACCTACTCCATGGAGGCCTCCAGCTCAACTGGCCTCGTACCTAGCTCCACGCTGCGGCGACGTTCGTCCTCCAGCTCTTGCCGAGGAGCGGCCAAGGCTCACAGGCCCGAGATGAATGAAGCTCGCACTTGAACATCAGTGTCTGGCACGCGGTGAGGACTTGAAGTCCGATGGGGTCGCATGAGCTCTTCATCATCTCAAGATCCTCTCCAACTAGCGCGAGCTCGACTTTGGTCAGAGACATAGCCGAAACCATGTCGGGCGTAGCACCAACAACCCCAGAAGCCGCAACGTCGCCAGCCCCGTCGCCCGCACTGGGCGCAGCAACAACAGCCTCAGCAGCCGCGACACCGGTTGCCCCATTGAACACGTCGGGTTCGGTGAGCCCGAGCGGGCCGCCGTCAAGAGCACCACTGCCGATGTCTTTGCCCTCCGTTACCGACATGTGCGCACCAGAGTCTGCCGCGGCCGTAGCAGCATCGCGCGCTCTTGCTTGGGCGGCAGCATCCCTCTTAAGCATCATCGCCACAGTGAACCACGACCGATGAGGCCTCGGGCCTACTGCCTATCGCTTCTCGAGCGGTGCATCACCACTCATTGCCTCGTCGCGTGGGCGCTTCTCCATGGCCGTTGCGGAAGTAATGACCTCGACTGTGCCGGTGGCTAGTGGCACCTCGATCCGCGCTGGCTCAACCGCGTGCACCCGCGCCGTGGTCTTGACTACTCCCTCGATGGGAGACCTTGTCGGCAAGAGCTACTCCCCGGCGGGGGTCTCGGCTAACATCGGCGAGCAGGGACCCTCCACTGAGGCCGACCGACCCGATGCTGCCTCTTTGACTAGATAAGGACCCACAGAGGCGCCTAATCCAGAGGGCAGTGGCGAGACCAATGATGATCCTGCCCCCAGGGTCAGACGCACAAATGGCACGTAGCTGAGCCTGCTCGCCAGGCCAAAAACGCCGCCGAGGTCATCATCATCATCATCGCCGTCACCGTCGAGGTCGTCACCGCCATTCCCGCCGTCTTCGAAGTCCATGAATCCGCTAACGGCCTCCCCGCCATCAGACACATCATTGTCCTCATTCTTATCCTCCTCCGTCGAGGCGGTCGACAAGGTGTTCGGCTTCTCCCCCTGCAACTCCTTCTGCTCCCTCTGCGCCTGCTGATGGCACGACTTCTCCTCCTTCGCCTGCCTCGCTAGGATGTTAGCGTCCTTCTTCTTTCGTGCCTCCCTCTTGGCCTAACGCAGCTCCACGTTCCTGAAACGGTTAGCGGTCCACAGGGGCTGGTCCTCTGACAGCCAGAGGCGAGGGGTCTTGATGAAACGCGTCCACTAGGACTGACGACATAGACACTAGGGTGCGACCGGCAGCCATGATGCCGGAGGGCCAAAGAATGCGAGAGAAAAATCTGGAGAAAAGCAGGGCCACTTACCACGTCGACCGCCTAGGGACTCGGATGCATCTCGGACCTGCCCGGAATGGGCCAGGGCCAAGCAAAGGATTCCAACGCTGCCTTCGTTCGCTTCGCGACCTCGTCGTCAGGCAGCAGCTCCTCAACCATCATGTTGTCCAGAACGACGCGGTCGCTATCCCCGACCAGGAACATGGGGAGTTGGCGGGCTGACAGCGGCGTGAACCACCGCTTGTGGAACCACCCGACAACCCCGGTGCCGTCGAGACCGCACAGCTTAAGGTGAGTGATCACGTCGAGGGCGTCCCTGATCCACCGCCCGCCGTCCTTCCCTTTCCCCCAGTGCCAGCTATCCCTGGGTGCAGGGATGTCCCGGTCGGTATACTCGAGGAGGGGATGGAGCTCGTCGTTGCGCAAGAAGGACCACCTCTTGTGCCACCCCTCGTGATTGGTCGGGGTGGGCATGTGGAGGTACTCCACCGCACGCTCCCCTCGGAGCCGGATGCCGACACACCCGATAGTGCAATGGAAGTACTCAACCCCGACTTTGCGTCGGATGTAGGAGGCGAGGAAGAAGTAGCACCACAAGGCGAGGAAGAACCCTTCTCACAAGGCCACGAAAGCCGGGATGTGCTGGACCCCGTTAGGGTTCAGATGCTGTAGCTCCGCGCGGTAGCGGAGCAGCAGCGTGTGGAGGAAGTCATGCACCGACGTCCCGAGCCCGTGCTCATGGAAGGGGACGAATGCCACCACATAGCCCCGAGGGTGCTCCGGACGGATCTCGTTCCCCGGCACCATCCATTCCCTCGCAACGGTGAGAGGAACTAGGAGCCCGGCCTGGACAAGCACCTCCAGCTCCTTCATCATCGTGGATCGGGTGAACACAGACATGGATGACGAAAAGGCAACCACGATGAAACAAAGACAATCACCAAGAAAGGCTACATGCAGGAAGACGTGAAGGCTAGAAGAAGAAGAAGGGAAGGATACGGCCCGGGCCGGACTTAAATAGGCGGCGTGCACCGAAACCGCACTTTGATTTGACCGCAGGGCCCGGCCATGACTTAACCAATGTAAGGAGTTAAAACTTCCCGCTGTGTTACCCGCGGCTTAAATCTCGCCATGTTCTCCACCGTTCTCTCCATCTCCCCCATGATTCTTCAGCTTCCGTTCCACTCACCGGCGCCCTGGCGTGGCAGCCCCACTACTCTTGTTATCCAGGTTGAGAAAACGCGCCCACGATTGCTACGATATAGCAGGTGAGACGACGCAACGGGGCAACCAGGGCCACCACGATGCACCCGCGAGGTAAACGCGCCACCTATGCCTCGGGCAGTGGGAGGACGGTTCAGAATCAATCAAAATCCTGCACCCGCTTTTATTTCCTCTAGATTTAAGGAAACGGGCCCCATCCATCCGAGACCCCTCATTTTCTACACCCAAACAATGCTCCCACAAAAACCTTGGGTTCGTGGGTAGGGAGCAGGGAGATCGAGGCGGACCTCGACTAACCATCTCTTGCAGCAACGGCTCGATCGACCCCGTGGGGTTCGATCGGCATCGACCCGAATGCCAGCGAGACCAACCCCGAGTCGACCGACCCATCATGAGGCCCACGGTCGTAGGTAAGACGGGATAAGGAGCTAAAAACTGCTTCGATGGCCCGGCAGCTCCAGGGTTCTAAGGCTGGCCTCGCGGAGGGGTTCGACAGCCGCCTAGTGCACGAAAAGAGAGTGAGGGGCACGAGCGATGGGCAAACCTAGCAGCCAACACCCTGACCCCCGAAGGTCCAGCGCATCGCGGAGTCACGTTTGAGTCCCGTTTCAACCAGTCCATTGCTATCTCCCTGAAGAGAGGCAGCTAGCCACTGTGACCCATCGAACGTTTGGGGTAACCAGTCGGATCAGAAAGATGAATTTATGAAGCCAACTACCAGCTGGTTCGCTGGGACCCTGCAGACAGGGAACCAGGGGCTTCACTCGAACGAACCCAATAGAAGCTCACCGAGCACCACGTTTCAACCATCATGGCTAAAATGCGGCCCGGCTCTACCCTCCGCTTCGTAAACAAGGCATGGAAGGGGAACGCGATCAAGTCAAAATAGTTGCTCGACTAGTCTGATTGCGCCGAGCAGCGACTCAAGGGCCGGCATCGCCAACAGAGACCCCACGGTTGGGTCACATGATGAATCTCTTTATTGATACGTGTTTCCTGCGGTCAATCTTACAAAAATCTCTCTACAGAAATCTCTTACAAGGCAAATAATCTACCATTTGCTAGATACAAGAAATAGAAAAATAAAAATCGACCCCGCGGAGCACGCTATGATAGGAGTCGGTACCCGCACCTCGACGGGCACAATGGGGGGGGGGGAGCAGCTGTAATGCTTCGTTGTCGTGGGAAAGATGCCCTCATTTGAGAGCGCGGAATCCCTCCGATCAACAAACCAAGCAGATTATCCACACCCTGGGGATGCAAATGCTGCTGATCATGGGGACTAGGGTCCCCACAGAAGCAAGAGGGCCAGTGTAACACCTCTCCCTCCCCCCGTCCTCATTGATGCCACTAAGGGCGCACAGGGGGATGACTGAAAAACCATCGACTCCTTCCATAGGAGGGCCCCTTACTCCTCACCGGGTATCTGCGATAAGCGGAGGTAACGGAACTCAACTCCCTTGGCTCGTCGCCTTCACTACGAGCAGTAACTATAGCAATGGCCCCTTCATGAGATGTTGGGGTGACCTCCTCCCTGCCACATTGGCCGCCGATGTGCAGCGTCGGGCCGCGCAACTTCAGGCCATCACCCTCGCCCTCGTCCTCATCTCCATCGCATGACAGGCAGCCGCCTTGGGCAGCCATGTAGGCACTAAGACGTTTCACAAGGAGCCCACCAAGTGGCACCAACTCGAGGATGTAACCTAATCCGAGAGGAAAGGAGACTTCGAGGTGAGCGAGGCAAAGGGAGCGCTAGCCTACGATTGTCTTAAATAGTCGTGCTGCTTCAGGCCGTAGCCTCGGATCCTCTCTGACGCCTTGTGCAACAGCACGGACCTCGATGGAAAGATTCTTCTGCGCCTTGCATGCTAGAAGAAGACGAAAACCTGTCATCTCGGCAGCGCCATATCTCGGCTTTTTTAGGAAAGGAAGACGCGTCTCATCGTGGGGGCGCTACGGACAAACCCCTTTCTATGGTACTCTTAACCATCCACTCAGCCCGAGGTGCAAAACCCGAGGGACTCAGACGTAACAGCATTCGCGTGACTGCTCCAAATGAATAAAGCCAAACAATGAGTCCATCCGGAATCATCCCTTGGCTCGGGGGCTACACCCGACGGGTGCGCTCATGCGCACCTCGTCCGGAGAGCCGGCTAACCATCTCACATCGAGTCAAGCCAAAGCGCGAGTCTCGCTGAGACTCGCCCTCTAGCTCGGAGGCTACACCCGTTAGGTGCGCTCGCACGCACCTCTTTGGGGAGTTAGATGACAAAAAACCAACCTCATACTGACCGGAAACGTCAGTACAAAGACCCCCCGAACGATTTTTCGATTCGCTCGGGGGCTACTGTCGGGTGCAGAAACCGGAGGTGCCACGTGGAACCACTCAGAAGCCCATCGATGACCGAGACAGCGGACCCACCGAAGCCTTGCTAGAACATCCTCCGGGAGAACCCCTGCAAAGGGAATCCCTCGCACAAGCCGAATCTCAAAAGTAAGGGTCACGCCTCTCCTGACTCGCTCGATCCTCCAGGGGTCGAAGACCGGATGGGACCCGCTCGACCCTATCAGGGGTTGAGGGCCCGCTACGGTTCGCCCGACCCCCCGGGTGTTCGAGGCGAGACGGGTCCGATCGTAAGGCCCCAATACGAGTCACTCGCCCAAGCTGGATGACTTGGCCGCTTGCCCCCATCTTATCGCCTCCTGGATAAGGACGAAACGGGACACATCTACCTGGATAAGGACGAAACAGGACACATCTACCTCGTAATAGGCATCGGGACCACCAGATGAGTTCAGCCCCCGTCAACTCCCATCAATGGGACCCACCTCTAGACGGGACGACTCGGTGAATCACTAAATAAGCCAGAAATGACAGGTGAAAGAGCTCAATCGCCCTGCTGAGACGGGACGGATCTCCACCCTCAATAGGGTCAGACAAGCACAACCCGACGCATTGACCCTCGGCGAAAGGGTCGAGTGGAGCGACGGTCAATAACTACCAACCGCCCCGCCTTAACTATCGAACCTTGCCCAGACGCATAGTATCAGGGAGTCAAATCACTCCCATACCTGCCCCTATCATCATCAGCAGCACCCGTGGACGTTGGCAGGCATGGCAAAGCTCACTGCGCTGCCATCTTCTGATGACATCCCCCAATGGCGGTGGCGCGGGACAGTCCGATAGACTGGCTGATTGAACCTAGTCGTAACATCGTGACAATGTCCATGCTGCATCACCCCACGTAGGGCGGGGCACGCCATCCACAAGAACAAAGGAGGACTCAACATGACGGCGGAAAACGGGGGCACGCCCAAAAACAGTGCCCCCTGACGCAAGACCAGGACGACTGGGCTCGCGAGGACTGAGGGCCACGCCGTCAACCAAAGTCTTTACCCTCACCAGCACGGCTTCACCTACTCCACACGTGTAGAAAAATATCTCTCTCTCTCTCTCTCTCTCTCTCTCTCTCTCTTTGTGTGTGTGTAAATGGGGCCGATTCCCTTGAAGTATAAAAGGAAAGGACTATCTCTTCTCTAGAGAGCGACCAAGCTACTGATCACATCCACTCACACTCACACTCACGAGTACCAGAGACTTGGAGACTCCTCTTCTCTCACCACCATTGTGCAGCCCGGTGCAAGTAACACGAGCAGAGCCGAGAACTGGACGTAGGATTTATCTCCGAACCAGTATAATCCTTGTGTCCTCTTGCATAACCATCACCGAAACCGAAACGCGCGCCTCTGGAACAAATTTTAATTGCCGGTGATCTAAACACTGACACTATGGTAGAAAAAAAATTCATGCTGGCTCTGTTACCATGTCAGACCAAATGACGATGAGGTTTGGCTGGAATCACGCAGCCATCCAAGGGTTGTCGGCTCTGTATTTATAGGCAAAAAAGATTACAACAACAATTAGTTAGAATCAAAACAACCAGAAGCGATAAGCCTATACAGAGTTATCTATATGTCTAACAGTCTAAACTTTAGAGCTGTCACATCAAAGAGAATCTTATCATTTAGAAGTACTAAGTAGAGTCTAATGAGGATAATTAAGCCATGATTAGGAGATGGTTACTATAGCATCAATTTAGCAAAATATAGATTAATTAAGCTCAATGAATTCATCTTGAAAATCAGCACTCATCTGTCAAAAAGATTTTGTTATTAGACTGATCGAAATATTCCTAAATAGCAAAATTCTCTTTTGATGTGACAGTGCTAAAGTTTGGAGGGCAGAAAATGAACACACCCTTAATTGTGGAACAGAGAACCCCTCACCCTTGGCACGTGGACGCTCTGGAGGGGACTAGCGGGTAAGTTGGCTGAACCCAACTGGCATTTACTCTGGTTTGCAAAAAAGGACCATTCACCGAGATTTTAAGTCCATGAACATCTTGCTCGATGAAAACATGAACCTCAAAATTGCAGACTTCGGATTACCTAGGCTATTAGGAGGTGATCATACTCAGAGCAAGACAACACATGTGGTTGGAAAATAGTTCATAAACCCGACTAAATGTTGAGACAAAGCATATGACAATAGATAAAGTCCACTATATTTCCTCTATATATGATTGAATTCTTGATAACTCCCTCGTCTAAGTCAAGTTATTTTACATCTTTAATCAGTGTTCTAATTTCAATTCGCTGATCATGAATGGGATTGAACAGGAATTGTTCTCTCAGCTAGTCAGCCACACACAATTTTGCATTGAGTACGATTATTGGCTTGAACGTGCGTGGAAGAAGGGGTCAAGTTTTCCCTATATACTTGGGCTTATCATGTCCACTGACCTAATGGCCTTAAATTAAGCAAGTTATGGAACGATTAAATTACACGCCCAGTCGTGGTTAGGCGAGAATCAGAGGGACGACATAGGTGTCTGAGAGGTCAAATCACACGATGCTCCTACTCGAAAGGGCTGCTGACCGTTTGTTGACTAAGCAACGACTAATCGGGGTTAATCGGAGACTTTTAAAACGTGGTGTCGATCGAAGTCCCGTCCGTGGCTGCCATGCTAGTAGTGCGACCTAGCCAGTGTTGGTGTTCGTGCATCCCTACCGATCGACTACTGGCACGGCTGCAGAACGGGAAGACTAATACTGACAGGAACAGCGGGACCCCTGTCTCTGTTGGCTTTGCAGCATTGGAACGTTGTCGCCGCGCGGAAGAACTATCAGGTAGGCTGGCTGGGTCATCCGGCCATGCCAGTGTCACCAGCCAAGACAAGTCGAACCAGCTCCCACACGAGTCAGCAGCTCTCGCCGCTTTATGTTAACTTTGTCCGCCCGTCGCCCATCAGCGGTCAAGCCAGTCAGCCACCATGGCGTTGCGCGAGCGGGAGCGGCAGCTCGGCCATCTAGCCACCTACCTCGCCGTGGCCGCCACGTCCGTCCTCCTTGCCTGCACCCTGGTGCCGCTCGCCGCCGGTGACCCGCTGGACAAATCCTGCGACACCAGCGGCAACTACACCAGAAACAGCCCCTACCAGGCCAACGTCCAGCGGCTGGCCTCCACTCTCCCCAGGAAGGCCTCCTCGTCCCCGACCCTCTTCGCGACGTCCCAGACCGGCGCCATCCCCGACGTGGTGTACGCGCTCGCGCTGTGCCGCGGCGACGTGAACGCCTCCACCTGCGAGTCCTGCGTCGCCGCCGCATTCCAGGATGCGCAGTATCTCTGCGCCTTCAACCAGGACACCACCGTGTTCTACGACTTGTGCCTCCTCCGCTACTCCAACAAGAACTTCCTCACTTTCCCCACCAGCGACGGCCGCGGGGACTTCATGATCCTCAGTAGCAAGCAGAACGTGACCTCGCCGGTCAGGGTGTTCGACGCGGCCGTAGCCGTGCTCCTCAACGCCACCGCCGACTACGCGGCCAAGGCCAACAACTCAATGAGATTTGGCTCCGGTGTCGAGGAGTTCCAGACCTTCGACGGCCAGAACCCAAGGATTTACGGGCTGGCGCAGTGCACGCCGGACATGGCGCCGGCTGACTGCCGGACCTGCCTCGCGGGAATCCTCTCAACAACTCTCAGCTCTTTCAGTGGGAAGACGGGGGGCAGGATCCTCACACTGCGGTGCAATTACAGGTATGACCAGGACGCCTTCTTCCGCGGCAGCCCGCTGCTTCAGCTGCCAGAGCCAGCCATCGGGGCACTGCTGGCACCGGCGCCAGCAGCGATCGTGAAGCCACCTGCCTCCAGAGGAGGTGAGTTTCTTCATAATATTTTAGGGGAAGTAAAGTTGAGGTTCTCTAAAGAAGAAAAAGTTGGGATTTTTTACTTTTTACTGATGATTTGCGAAACATCACCTGATTTGAAACTCAACTTTGAATGCTTAACCGATGTTTGATTTTAGTTTCTTAACATAAACATACAATGCTTCGTTTCCGAAAACAAGCAATAAATCTTCGAGCAAACAAAGATAGAGAACCGACGTGTGTCAACATCGTCAGGGCGTTTTATTTCTTGTATATATATGTTCATTTCAATTAGAAAACCTTTGAAGCCATTGCTTTGTCCGATGACAAATAAATTTTAGAAGGCCAGTAAGCGATGAATACATTCAAAGAACTTAGCGACAGACATCATCTCCTTTATAGGCCTATTTTGATTTCTGTGCCGTCCGGTAGCTATCAGGTGCTTGCCTCATTATCTAAAAAATCAGGTGCTTGCCTGGACGTGTCCTGAGTCCTGATCAGTTCTGCGTTCTTTAGAATGATGTCCATAAAACTACTCTCCTTGAGAAGTTTCAGTTTGAAGATAGAACGTTCTTCCATGTTTAGGTGCAATTTTAGTTTGAAGTTAATTCGTGCAAAACTTGGTTTGTTGAAAGGGAAAAACAAATCACTATCTGCGTCTCTGCTTCCCCATTGAAATTCAGATTTAGGAAACATGGCAGTAGAGGCAAACTTGGTTTTTGACTTATGACAAACTTGGTTGTATAATCTTAAACCTGTTAATAGATAGTGAAATACGTGTTACAGAAGTACATATATGTGTCATCTTCTCAGATATTCTACTTACATCCTCAATGTGTAAATAAATCATTCCGTTCATTAACAGGAACAACAGGAAACAAAGCTGGTAAAGTTTCAGCTATTGCATTGCCTATAGTCGCCTTAATACTAGCAATTATAGTACTTTGCTCTTGTCTCTGGACGAGGACAAATAGAAAACCACCAGCAAAAGCACCATTTACAGGCAAGTATCTTCAGCCGTCCTTAGC
Source organism: Eleusine indica (assembly GCA_030378355.1). Taxonomy (NCBI): domain Eukaryota; kingdom Viridiplantae; phylum Streptophyta; class Magnoliopsida; order Poales; family Poaceae; genus Eleusine; species Eleusine indica. The sequence continues at coordinate 39,103,748 of CM059500.1, forward strand.
TTCTCGCTACTAGAGGATCTCCTCATTTTTTGCCAGTATATTATTCTCACATAAAAGTGGAAAATAAAAATTGCAGATGCACTTCTTATTGTCTTATGACAGATGCAACTAATCCTGAAGACATAAAAAGTATTGATTCTCTTGTTATTGATCTATCAACTCTACGGATCGCAACGGAAAACTTCAATGCAAGCAATAAACTCGGTGAAGGAGGTTTTGGTGTAGTTTACAAGGTGACAACCATATTTACTCATATTTCTTATATGGCTTTCTTGATTTACATTTTGTGTTTTTAATGACTCAATATCACCACTTGTATAGGGAATCCTCCCTAATGATCAAGAAATAGCAGTGAAAAGACTATCAGAGAGTTCTCGGCAAGGGATTGAGGAATTGAAAAATGAGCTTGTGTTAGTTGCTAAGCTTCGGCACAAGAATCTGGTGACACTTGTTGGCGTTTGCTTGGAAAACAATGAAAAGTTACTTGTCTATGAACACATGCCCAACAGAAGTCTTGACATAATTCTTTTTGGTACGTTACTATTACTCGTATACTGTAGATTATAGAGTTCACCTAAAATTGTATAATTTGATTAAGAGTTTTTATATTTCTGACTCACAGATCCCGAGAAATGTAAAGAACTTGATTGGGGGAAGAGATTTAAGATAATAAATGGAATTGCTCGAGGCTTGCAGTATCTTCATGAAGATTCTCAATTGAAGATAATCCATCGGGATCTAAAAGCGAGCAATGTTCTGTTAGATTATGACTACAATCCTAAGATATCAGATTTTGGCTTAGCAAGGCTATTTGGAAGAGATCAAACACAAGATGTCACAAAACGCGTCGTTGGAACCTAGTAAGTCTCAATAACATTGCCCCTACAAGACGTCACAAATTGCGTCGTCAGAACCTAATAGGTGTCGGTAACATGGGCTCTGTAAGATTAATTTATGCATTCTTCGTAACTCTCATTTTCCTTTGTTACAGTGGTTACATGGCCCCGGAGTATGCTATGCGTGGGTATTACTCCATCAAATCAGATGTGTTCAGCTTCGGAGTTCTGATCCTTGAGATTGTTACGGGAAGAAGAAACGGAGGCTCTCATAGTTGTGAAGAAACTTATGATCTCCTTAATTTGGTGACTGCATAATCACTCCAACACTCTGCAGTCTCCAACACTTAGAATCTTGCTTGTTCGCAACATTCATTTTGTTACGATTTGATCATTTCCGTTATCAAATTCAGGTGTGGGAGCATTGGACTACAGGGACACTGATGGAAATCATGGATTCATCCTTGGGCAGACTTACTCCACGAGATCAGATGGTGAAGTGTATCCAAATTGGCCTCTTGTGTGTTCAGGATGACCCCGTTGATAGGCCAATGATGTCGATGGTGAATGTCATGCTCAGCAGAACCATGATAACTCTCAAAACTCCATCCAAGCCGGTATTTTGCGTCCAGAAGGATGCCATAAACTTGGACATGTACTTGGACGTATACCAAGCTTCTCAATCTGCAAGTAGATCCCCTACGTCGCTGAACCAAGTTTCAATTACCGAACTTGAGCCAAGATGATTATAACATCCCAGCTTATTGATATTAGGCCCATAGTGGCCCATGAGCACTTGTGTGCATGAGAAGGTAAGAATTTAGTATCACCTTGCTAGTCTAGTGAAAGGAGGATCAACATATAAGCCTACATTGTCCACCACCATCAACCTTAGGTTAGCCTTTTACACGAAGCAAGGACAAAAGCACAAATAGATTGATGGGTGTGTAGGGTCGACTCAAAATGTGAGTCAGGTCTAGCTGGTTGTGGACCTTAGGGCATTACAATGATCTTTTCAAGGACATCAAGGTGAACTTATTGGAGTATTGTTGAAAAATAATCAAGTCCAATATAGAGAAGCGTCCTATATGTATAGTGAATCAATGATTCTATAGAGTATATTAAAACATTTTTTGTGTGTAATGCATAGACATTCTTTAGGCAAGTGTATGAATAGATTTGTTCAAGTTGCAACTAGGGATGCAGGTGGGTACCCAATAGGTAGTTATGGGTCAATCCTCTAGTTCATTTGTTCTATTAGCTTCATAAGGTGGGAGAAAAATCTAGTTCATTTTAGAGAATTTTGGGCCGACCCACTAGCCCACGAAAATGAAAACCTGCACCCCTAGTTGCAACCCTTCTATATATATCATTCTTCTTGTTTCATTCATCATATCCCAACCGATCCTACCAACAACGTGATCCTAGGTTATCGTCACCGTCATTGAAGAAGATAAAACATAACCAGCTCAACACCGATAGGTACTAGGCCTAACTCTCTATAAAGCATAAATCTTCATAGTTAGCACTGCCCTATCAAGCCATTCTTCTTATCTTAACACATGTGTAGAAAGTTACATCCTCCCTTGTAACAACTCAACTTTGTGGGCAGCAGGACGTGTGGCCCATTATGCAGTAACATGCAACCCAACACGGCAATATCTCCTCAACTGACCCATGGTCCATGTATATGCAATTGCTCACTCTAGGGAGGTCCATGATCCATGTATGCAATCGCTCCGTGGCTAGTGCTAGCTAAACGGGCCGCCCGACACAGCCCGTAGAATTTCGGGCCGGCATGACACGAAATTTATAATGGGCCGTGCCGTGCCGCCCGTCGGCCCACGGCACGGCACGAAATTAGTGAACCGTGCCGTGCCGGGCCGATAGGCCCAACAGCACGGATGGCCTGTTGGGCTCGTTAAGCCAATTAGGCCCGAAAATTAAAAAAAAACATCCATTTCAATTGAAATTTACAGAATAACAAGTTTGATTTCAAAATGACAACCATTATCAAACATAGAAAAACAAAAGAAGAAAAACAGCACAGAACACAAATTTGGCCAAATAAAACTTGTATTTAGACAAGCACAGGTTATAGAGCTGTTTTTAGCTGGCTGTCTCATTAAAAACCCTTTGGCCTAAGGGAAAAAAGAGTACAGCCCAGATCCAGGTTCTAAAGCCTATTACAAAACATTACAAATGGACACATCATACTCAAGTTTCTATACTAGCCACTCCCTCACCACCAGCAGGATCACCATCCAAGTATAACTCCTTAAATGCCTCTTCTAGCTCCTTTTGATGCCTCTCAATGTTGTGTTGATCATGATGCTCTCCAAGCTGCCAATCCTTCAAACATGTCAAGATTTCCACCATATCACTTGTTAAGCTTCGCCTTCTTTTTTCAAGCATCCTGCCACAAAGACTAAAAACAGACTCCGAACTGATAGTTGAAACAGGAACTATCAAGACATCTTTGGCTAAGAGAGACAGAATGGGATATGCATGTTTATGTTGATGCCACCAATTTATAACATCAAATTCATCATCAAAGACAGAAATTGGGTCACTATCAAGGTACATTGTCAATTCAGAAACTTGTGTAGGGTTAGACTCATGAAAATCAGATGCATCATCAGTAGAACCATAGATCTTACCCCAGGCAGTTTTTGTTCTGTCACTACTAAACTGCTGTGTTGGTCTTTGCAACCTAACTGCACCAAATTTATTCTCATATGTGCCAATGATGTTACTCAATTCTTCACGAACCATTGTGAAATAATCAGTATAATCATGGTTAATATGTTTACAAAGAAGTTTTAATGCATTATTCAATTCTTTCATCTTACCTCTAGGATCAAGAAGAAATGCAAATGCATACACAAGAGGAATATCCCGCCAGTACTTAAGATATTTTGTTTTCATAGGAGTTACAACATTTCTAAGCAACCTATCAGTTTCATAACTACTCAAATGACCAGCAATCTCAATGAGCTGGTGCACAATTAGATTAGAAGTTAGATAGTAAACACCAGATAATGCAAGAGTAGAATTATAGAACAATGTAAGAAAACCTGTGACCTTTTCAGCAACATACCAATCGTCCGGAGTCAACAATGTTTGGCCTGGATTAACCTGCTGATACTGACTATTGATAAAGACAGAAAAAATACTTCTATATGGAAAGAGGTACTTCAGCATTAGATAGGTAGAATTCCATCTCACATCCATGTCCAAAGAAAACTTTCTAGGACGAACACTCAATGCAATGCAATATGATTTGTATGCAGCAATGCGTTGGTTAGATGAGTTCAGAAATGAAATTGCAATTCTAAAAGATTCAACAATAGGCTTCAAACGTTTCAAACCAGATTTGACAATAAGATTAATTATATGGTATGCACATCCTTGATGCAAGAACTAGGTACCCATATAACCAGAAAACAGTGGTGTCAAGACATCCATAGCTTTGGCATTAGCAGAAGCATTATCAAGAGTAAGTGAAAAAACTTTATCACTCAAACCATACTCATCAACTACAGCGTGAATGTGTTCTGCTATGTTCTCACCAGAATGTTTAACATCTATAAGCCTCATACCCAAAACCCTTTTCTCCAGAATCCAGTCAGCATTAACAAAATGAGCAACTACAGAGAGGTAATCTTCTTTAGCTTTACCAGTCCAGATATCAGAAGTAATTGCAATAGAACTGACACTAGACTGCAAACATTCAATCAACTTAGAACGACGTTCATTGAAATACTTAGCAAAATCTCTAGTAGTGGTTTGTCTAGAAACTGACTTGTACATGGGATTATGAGCATGCTGAATGTAACGAATAAAAGGTTCTGTGTAACCAATCCCTAAAGAAAGATCTAAAGCAACAATCAAAGCACACGGTTCCATACGAGCAACATTAGATTCATAATTCCATCCACGAACCGAACCATCAGGGTTAAATTGCAACTGAGACTGGATAGAAGCAGCACGTTCAGATTTAGCTAAGTAAGTTTCTTGATGCCTAAGTAAATGACCAGTACCACCAGTTGAGCTAGCAGTTAATTGACCTTTGCAAAGACGACAGATAGCAGCATAAACAACTGGTATACCATTTACCTCCTTGGTGACCGGATCGAAATCATCCCATACCTATGACGTCCTCCTTCTGCCCCTCTTTGTGCCTTGTGTTGGCACTTTCCAAGTGCCCCTTTTATATATGAATATTACCCCAATTAGAGCATAATTGATACTAATTTAGACCATTTACCTGTGATATTATCTATTATTTGTATATGCATTGTTTTGGAGCTTTATTGCAAAAACAGGTAAAATTGGTGATTAATGCGATGATGGAGAGGACAGGAGTCCAGAACTGACGAAAAGCACTGAAGAAGCCAGTGCGCCGATCGGTGCAGCCCATGAGCCGATCGGCGCAGGGGTGTTTTGGCCCACAGAAGTGACCGAGGCCCATTCCACATGTTTATGGAAGTTTATCTGCGCAAGACACTTGAAGATATTTGTCTAGAAGATTTATGAAACTTCAAGAAGATTTATGGAACTTCAAGATTTCAAACGTGCGGTACAAGACTTTATCTCGAAGGAAAAGGCCCACATGGCAGCTGTAGAAGCCGGAGGAACCGACTCGGGGAAGAAATAAGAGAAGACACGGCTTACGCCGATCGGCGTAACCGCCTTATTTGCTAGAAACCGAGTCCTCTATGAGTAGAACTCCTATAAATACTTGTAAACCCTCGCCGCAGAGCGAGAGGAGGCGACAAAGGGACACCAGATCTGTGAGTTAGAGCCACCGAGGCTTGCCCCGTTAGAATAGATCTCTAGTTGAGTTTCAAGAACCATTGGAATTAAGAGCTGATCCGTCAAGGTAGGCCATCTCGACAGGGATGAATCTTACTCTATGTATCTGAAGGATGATTGAATATGTTGATGATGGTTTTGGTGATTTATTTATCTTTATTCTATAATCATGCATGTGCTTATTCCAATTGCTTAGTTCTAGGCTAAGTAAGTAGATAGTATCTTAATCATGGTGATTAGGATAGTATTCGGACATTGTATTGATTATGATTGCTTGATGATGCTAGTAGTGTTGTTTAGTGGTGACAGCACTAAGTCTGGTGCACTTTGGCTTAGATTCACCAGTGTGCCGATCGACTCGACTCCTGCGCCGATCGGCGCAACCACACTTTGGCTTAGATTCACCAGTGCGCCGATCGGCGCAACCACACTTTGGCTTAGATTCACCAGTGCGCCGATCGGCGCAACCACAGATTGGCTTAGTTTCACCAGTGTGCCGATCGGCTTGACTCCTGCACCGATCGGCGCAACGACAGATTTACTGTCTGGCGCACCTTTGCGCTGGCCAGTCTCCCCCTCATGCAAGCTGACCTTGACAGTAGCCTTGACTAGATCTTTTACTGTTAACTTTGTTTAATAAATCCCTAAGGTCCCAGTGGATTCAATAAACCTTGGAATACTCAATTCAAGAGAAAAAATGCTACAAGCGTACACCGTCCTCTTGCGGTATATAAGTGGGTGAGTAGATACGACCAACACCTTGCCTGTAGGTGCTTACGGTACTTGCTCCAGTTCCGGCGTCGGAGTCGCTTGTTGGAGGAGTTCGTGAAGGAGGCATTGGAGGAGGCATATCAGTTGTAGTCGTTGTAGATCGAGGAGTTGGCATCCTCGGGGTAGATCCTGGCGCAGACGGCGGCCTCGAGGCAGATCCCGGCGCGGGCGCCGGCCTCGGGATAGATCCCAGCGCAGCGGCCCCCAAATCCGGCGTCACGTCCGCCGAACCACAAGTCGCGCTCGGCCTAGGCGTCGTCAAGCCCGACCATGGGCTCATCCATAATCCCGGCCTCGGGGTCGTCAAACCCGGCCCCCTCGACGTCGTCAAGCCCGCCCCCCTCGGCGTGTCTGGCGTCGGAGTCCTTGGCGCACCTCCAAAGAGGAGGTGCTCGGCCTTGCGCAAGGACTCGTCGCTCGGCTCTAGGCCGGTCATCGAGCCGGCGAGCAGCTGCGGGACCGCAGCGCACAGTCCTGCCAGAGCTTTTAGCAGGTGGCCAAACGGCCACGCGACCTCAAAGCAACACTCATCTAGAGAAGGGAGAGGGGGTTGGGCGCGACGGCGCACAGGCTCGATCTGCCGCAGAGGCGAGGACTGGAGGAGGCGTCGCACGAGCTAGATCTAGGGTTGCGATGGCTGGCGGGCGAGCGAAGAAGGTTGCGGTGCCGGCGTGGAGGCAGAGAGGTGGGGGTCGGGAGAAAATAAGGCGTAGGGTTAGGGTTTGGCCCCGACGAGGCCTTTTATATGGGGTCGGGAGAAAATTTTTACCGTTGCTGGGCTGCTGGGCTACTGTGTTCTCCGGACCGGGCCGTACCGTGCTGGACATCTAAATGGGCCGGGCTAATTTCATGCTTGACCGGGCCGCGCCTAAACGGGCCATGCCCATGCCGCCCATCGGGCTCGACCCTCGGCCCAAGCACGGCACGTGGCACTGGACCGGGCCAGCCCGGCATGAAAATAAATGGGTCGTGCCGTGCTTGGGCCGGGCCACAAAATTCGTGCTTCAGGCCGGCCCGCTCGGCACGACCCATTTGGACAGCATTATCCGTGGCCAGACTCCTGCCGTCCACTTCGCTACACTCATACACACCCTACCTCTCTGGTACTCAGTACTGGCCCACATCCAATCCATCCTACCAAACTGAATCTCCACTCCACCTAGGCCATGGATGCAGGCTACCAAACAATATGACCATGCATGTATTCGGCCTGGTTCATCAGGCCTAGCCTTTCTCGTTAATGCAGGTCAGGGGTGTCCAGCCTGCCTACCAAACGCACCCTTCATGTGCCTACGGGGGTGAAAACCCAAAAGCCATATAACCCAAGCAATTTGCCCTAAATTGCATTAATCTTGCATGATCTCAGTGGGTCTTTTATTAGACTATTATCTGAAATAATCTTCGCTGAGATGGATTATGAGATTATAAATAATAATCTAGACTTAGATTTATATAATCTGACAAACAATTATGGAAAAATTATGCAAAGGTGGCAATCAAGCCATCAATTGAATAACCACTTATATTTGGGCAGGTTATTAGCTATATTTGCATTTGCAAGAGTTGGCTTAAGAAATGAGATTTGTTATGGTGTTTGGAATTAATATTAACCATTCATTTAGTCAGATCTAGGAGGTACCTATTAAAAGGTACTTTAAGTTGTGGACCAGTACCCAAAAAATATGGGACCAATACTAATTATGTTATTTTAATTTTAATTATAGAGGGTAATTTAATAATTTTACATTGTTATACATATTACGCATTGTATTACACAGCAATTCGGTCTCCTGCGACTTTCTCCACGCGCCGGCGAGTCCCTCCGTCACCTGTCCATGCGCTCGCCTGTCTCCACGCCGGCGAGCCCCTCTGACTTCCCCGTTGCCTGTCTACGCGCCAGCGAGCCCTCCGACTTCCACTTCTTGTCCTTGCGGCGGCGAGACAGCCTGAAACGGCAAAAGATTTGATGTGGCAGCGATGAATCTCCGCTGAATAGACCTTCCTGCTTCGTCATCAGGCCGCGGAAGTGACGTACACGAGGACGAAGGGCCTGAGCAGGCGGAGCGAAGCTCCTGCCGGCCGCCAGCCTCGAGCTTTGTCTTGCGCGTCGCGTAGGAGACCCGCCCCCACACCACCCGAGCGCTGCTCCGCTTCTTCGTCTGGCACCCTACTCTGGCTTCCGTGGTCCATGATTCACCGTTCACACTTGCATCCACCTCCAGCCGAACTCCATCGAAGCCCAATAGGATGCACTGGACGCTGCATACATGGAGCGATATCAATCTCCGGCCGCTTGGATCGGTGCTATCCCCCAATGGCCTTGTTCTCACCAGCGGCAAGGACGGGCAGAGAAACGATGAACAGAGTGGTCGATGGTCATAGGTATACGCCTGATTAATGAAGGGTAATTACTAAAATACGCTGATAGTAATTAATTAAAATAATAATAAGCAGTTTAAGTTTCAATGGCTGAGATTAATTGAGAGGGAGGAACCTTAGGTACCGCCCAAACACTGTATCAAATCTCTTAATAAATTGGTTAATAATGTTACTGTTTTGCAAATTGTGGTTTTTAACCTAAATTGCTTTCAAAGAAAATTCTAGATGTAAAGGAAAAAAGATACACTAATGAAACTAATTTATTATAAAATAACATAACAAATATTTGGCAACAACAACTTTATTATCAAAACCCCTTGACGGCAGTGAATGAGTAAGTACTACTCAGTAACGTAAATGATGGTGTTAAGCTAACTAGATTTCCTTTTTAAAAAATCAAAATAATTTTATAACTAACAAAGTAATACAAAAAGTGTCCTAACTTTGTCTTGAAATGAAAGTGCTTCTGAATATGCTTGGTCAAATTAAACATTTCAATGAATTTATTTGCTAACATAAAATGTTGTTACTTATATTATGAAATCAACTATAAATGGTTGTGTTGCCACGCACTGGCGGTCTAGCAACGCACTCGTCTCCTTTGTCCGCCCGTCATTGCCATCCGTCATCCCGTGCCCTCCCGTCCACGTGGCCCCTGCCACCTTGCCGATTCACGCCGCTGAAGCGGTGCCGTCTCCCGTCACCGGAGGGGGAGGGAGAGGGCGCTCGAGGAGGTTGATAGGACCATCGCACTCTGAAGCGGCAGTCGGGATTCGGGCCACCGCTGCCGACGCGCCCCCGTCCGATGTGCCTCTAGATCCACCCTTGGGGCAATATGGAGGGGCACGAGATGGAGGAGGAGGGGGGGGCGAGGCGGTGGCGTGGGTGATGGCGCGTCGGCACCAGGCGCCAGATGCACCGCGCGCAGCCCCAACGGCGCTGGCGTTTTGACGTCTTCTCCATGGTGGAGGAGAGGAGGCAAATGGTCGGCGGAGGAGGAGGAAACCCTAACCCTAGCTAAGGCGACGGTGCGGAGGAGGAACATTAAACCCTAGCTTCAGGCGGCGGTGCAGCGCGTGCGGAAGTGATACTGCCGCGCGCCGCACCGCCCCTTTTTATAGAAGGGTGTGGTTGTGATGAGGACATCAACGACATACGAATAATGACGACGGAATATGGCAAGAATTAGAGGAAAGCAATTTGATGTATTGCACGAAGGTGGAGTTCTGAATTCACGTCGAGAGACGGATGTATAGCTAAGCTAAACTTAAAACAAAACTCCACCTTCGTGCAATACATCAGATTGCTCGCCTCTAATTCTTGCTTGTTCTTCGATTGCGCGTAAGAATTGATCCTCATGATCAGGTTGATCTTGTTTACCACAAGGTTAATATCCTCCGGAAGTTGGTTCAGTGATTGCATTGGCGCTTCGGCTTGCTCGTCGTAGTCGGATCGTGAGGGTCGACATCCATCAAATCGAAGTTATCTCCACTCGCCGAAAGATCGGACACTCTACACCTAGCTTGTTAGTAGCGGACCTCGTTGTCAGGCCCGCAACAACATAGGCCTTAGGCTGTAGTTGCGAGCCTGACACAAACCGCTACTGTGGGATTTATTTGGTAGCGGGCATGGCGGTCTATAGTTGCGTTCCATTAACGACCGCTACTATGTTTGTTAACGTAGTCGCGGTCTTCCTACTATGTTGCACGTAGTTGCGGTTTTCACGAGGATCCATTACTGAGGCCAAAAGTAGTTCTGTTACTACAGAGCTTTATAGTAGTAGTGATACGTAAGTAGTTCTATTTGGAATATTTAAAAGTTTTACAGATATTGTTGGTGAAAACTGAAAAAACTTTGACTAAACCTAGAAGAAATATACTTGATTGATTGATGGTGTATGTCTTTTGAATTCTTCTTCCTTTTTAGATTTTTTGTTAGCTTGGTAAATAGATATTTTCTTGACCAAAGGAGAGAAATATGATGCTTTGTACTTTACCTTATGCTGGCCCTATCTATTGACAACTGAGTGACAACTATTTTGAAACGAATATGGAACCTTTATTTGGTGAACGTGAATATGAAACCTTTACATTCTTCTGAAAATTGTCATATAATTGTGCCGTTTTTACAAGTTTCTAGCGTGTGTCCAGGAGATTGAGCTGGAGTCGTTTCTGAGCGCCCTGTCGATTAAGATGGAGATGGGGCATGCTAGACGCGTTGGTGCGTGCATCTACCGGCACGGCAGGGGAACACGAGGCGTGACAGGAACGGGAGCACTCGTCGTCCCGTGTAGTACTAGCTAGCAATGCCCGGTAGGTATTTATTCTGGCCTCACCAGTCAATGTTGCCAGCCAAACCAGCCCCCACACCCGTGCTCATTTGATTCGCTCGGTCAAGGGCGCTTCCCCTGACACGCCTCCGCCCGTCAACCCACCAGCGGACAAGCCAGGCAGCCATGGCATTGGTCTACACGTCCTTACTCATCACCTTGGCCATCGCGCCGCTCACCGCCGGCGAGCCCTTGGGCCAGTACTGCGACACCAGCTACAACTACACGACGAACAGCCCCTACCAGTCCAACCTCCAGCGCGTCGCCGCCACGCTCCCCAGCAACGCGTCCGCCTCCAGTACGCTCTTCGACACCGCGACCCTGGGCGCCGTCCCCGACGTGGTGTACGCGCTCGCGCTGTGCCGCGGCGACGTGAACGCCTCCGCCTGCGAGTCCTGCGTCGCCGCAGCGTTCCAGGACGCGCAGAATCTCTGCGCCTTCAACCAGGACGCCACCGTCTACTACGACGCCTGCCTCCTCCGCTACTCCAACAAGAACTTCCTCACTTTCCCCACCAGCGACGGCCGCGGGGACTACATGATCCTCAGTAGCAAGCAGAACGTGACCGCGCCGGTCAGGGTGTTCGACGCGGCCGTGGCCGTGCTCCTCAACGCCACCGCCGACTACGCGGCGGCGGCGAACTCGTCGAGGAGGTTCGGCACCACTGTGCAGGGGTTCCAGACCTTCGACAGCAAGAACCCGAAGCTCTACGGGCTGGCGCAGTGCACGCCGGACATGGCGCCGGCTGACTGCCGGAGCTGCCTCTCGGGAATGCTTCAACTGACGCTCAGCGATTTCAGTGGGAAGACGGGGGGCAGGATCCTCACGCTGCGGTGCAATTACAGGTATGAGCAGTACGCCTTCTTCAGCGGCAGCCCGCTGCTTCAGCTGCCAGAGCCACCCGTGGGGGCGCCACCGGTGAACGCGACGCCACCTACCGCCGGAGGAGGTGAGTTTCGGGAATTAAAGATGCCTTCTTTGTATTATTGCGCGCGATTGAGTCTGTGCAGTGGATGAATTTAATTGGCAATTCTTGGGGCCCTTGGCTCCTTGCAGGAAGAACAGTAAGGTTATCTGAATTCTCGAAAACACTTTCAGATGGACTATATCCAATATATCTACAGAAAAAGAAAACTTTTATCTGACTCTGTAAAGTTGAAAACATAGACACAATGCTTGATTGTAGTATATGAACTCGGAATGATGCTTCAATTTCGTGACTATGCTTGTAGCAAACTTAACTTGACTAAAGAACTGACTAGCGTCAACATCGTTCAAGATATTTCCGTTGTTTCTTCTCTTTCGATAAAAAAAAAATCGGAAGTAATTGGTTTGTATGACGATGAAGAAAAAAAAAGCATATTGACTAGTATGCAACAATAATAGCCTATGTCGCTTTAGGAAATTGTACACAACCAACTCAGTCACTACTGTCGTATTTTTCGTTGCCCCATATTGACTTCTGTGCAGTCTTGTAGCTATCAGGGAAAATATGGTCTTGTATTCTGGTAGAATAACGACCAGTTCTGCATCATGCTAGAATGATGACCATACATATCTCTTGAAAGGTTCCGTATAGAAGTTAAAAAGTTCTATGCTTGGTTTCTAATTTTGTTCTAAGAATAATATTGTGCACCAAAAATGAAAAAAAAACAGAGATCATGGTTTGTTTTATCTGTCTTCTGTTTCAATAAGCACTAAGAGGGGTCAATAGTTCAATGCTTATCACAAAGCTGTGATATATAGGTCTTGCAGCTGTTAGTAAATACGTGTTATTGAAGCGGATGCATTATCTTAACATATTTTATTGTATTCTCTTTTAGTGTGCATCAAGCTGAATTATTCCTACTCGTTTACAGGAGCAACAGGAAACAAGACCAGTAAAATTTTGGCCATTGCGTTGCCTATAGTTGTTTCACTACTGGCAACTGTAATGATTTGTTCCTGTATCTGGAGGAGAAAGAGGAAAACACCCGGAAAACCATCACTTCCAGGTAAGTATATTTATATATAAATAAGAATTAAATATTTCTAAATATATTTGTAAAAGCGCCATGTTTACTCATCTCTCTCAATAAAACACCACCTTCACAAGCGGATAAAACTATGAAAATCAAATTGTGTGACATCTATAAATCGATCAAAATTACCATCATTCTCGCATCGTCAAGTATTTGTTGCTATTTTGTGTGTTGGGATGATGATGATTATCCGTAGGATCATCATAATTAGAGGTCATAATAGATCATGGCCACTACATCACTATATATTAAGGATTTCATTGCTAGCCACCACATTCGCTTTCAAGGGCTAGAAATTCTCACGTTAATCTAAGAAAATAAGAAGAAAACATTACCCACCAATATCATTATGAAAAAATAGAGTAAAATAACTCTAAAAAGTTATTGAATTAGCCACCACTGTCATTATGAAAAAAAAGTAGATTAAATTACTCATAAGAAAGTTATTAAATTATCTATTATTATCATTATATATAAATTAAAATTAAATATTTTTAACTATATTTGTAAAAACACCACGTTCACCCATCTCTCTCACTCACTCTCTCTATCTCCCAATAAAACACGACATTCATGAGCGGATAAGACTACAAATCCAATCTTTATGTGACCTCTATAAATCAATCAAATTACCATGGTTCTCGCATCGTCAAGTATTGTTGTTGTATTTATGTGTTAGGGTGACGACGATTATCCTTAGGATTGTCACAATTAGAGATTACGACAGATCATGGCAACTAAAGCGCTATGAGTCAAGTAGACTGTGACAGCCAATCCTTACCTTTGTCAAAATCAGATATCACTTCCCCATCAACATGCAGCCGTCATCATTGGTTCTTTGCTGATAATGCATGATGGGACATCCATATATTGTGGTGGTTGTAGCAGACAAGGAACTGATCCATTGTCCTTACATCATCATGGATCATGGTGGTTGTGTCATCCACACAAACATCTATTTCATTGTCTTGGATTAGTTTACCGTTAACATCCATGCTATTGTAAATTGTTATGCAATCGGCATAGCAAGTCATGATCAAGAAATAAATAGTTGGATCCCTGCTTAGTGGACATACCATTCCATGATGCTCACGATTAGCCAGAATAAAGAAACAAATAGTCTTTAAAACTTCATTCACATTGGAGATGGTAACCATAAGTTCAGCAATGTCACAAGAGACATGGGGTTTAGAAGTTAGCACGTCAAGTGCAACTTAGCATGCCAATTGCTCATGCCGAAGTATTGGCATGTGTGTTATATAGCTATCATGATTTGTATTGAATGTTTTATAAGATTGTAGAGTCTGACGTTTTTGAGTAATAGATACGATAGATTGGTTCTAAGTAAGTGATAGAAGGAAACCTTGAACCATGTTTTTCAATAGAGATATCCAAAGACTAGTCATGCAAATACGCGGGCAGGTTGACTAGTTGGCTCTATGCCGGATTTTTTTCCATTATCTAAAAATAACTTCATTTAAATGGCATATTGTAAAAAAACTAAAAAATATATTACTTTTTAATCAGTCTGCCTTTAAATTGCATCTATGTGTTGCAAGGTTATTAAGTTTTTGCTTCTTAAAACAGATACAACTAATCCAGAAGACATACAAAGTATTGATTCGCTCATTATTCATATCTCCACTCTACGGGCCGCAACAACAGACTTTGACGAAGATAATAAACTTGGCGAAGGAGGTTTTGGTGTTGTTTATAAGGTGCCAATCATATTTATTATAAAACTTTTTAATTTCTATATTTCTAATCTATTGACTCGATATCATCATTTGTACAGGGAATCCTCCCAGATGATCAAGAAATAGCAGTTAAAAGGCTCTCACAAAGTTCTCGACAAGGGATTGAGGAATTGAAAAATGAACTTGTTTTGGTTGCTAAGCTTCAACACAAGAATTTGGTGAGGCTTGTCGGTGTTTGCTTGGAAGACCATGAAAAATTACTTGTCTATGAATATATGCCCAACAAAAGTCTTGACACCATTCTTTTTGGTATGTTATTCATCATCTTTTAGTATTATTGCAATTGATGAAGAGTACTTTTTCTAAGTTTTCTATTTCTGTCTGACAGATCCAGAGAAGCGTAGTGAGCTTGATTGGGGAAAGAGGTTTAAAATAGTTAATGGGATTGCTCGAGGCTTGCAATATCTTCATGAAGATTCTCAAGTAAAAATAATCCACCGGGACCTCAAAGCAAGTAATGTTTTGTTAGATTCTGACTACAATCCTAAGATCTCTGATTTTGGCTTAGCAAGGCTATTTGGAAGTGATCAAATGCAAGATGTCACAAATTGCGTCGTCGGAACCTAGTAGGTGTCGGTAACATGGGCTCTGTAATATTAATTTATGCATTCCTTTGTAACTCTCATTTTCCTTTGTTACAGTGGTTACATGTCCCCTGAGTATGCTATGCGTGGGCATTACTCGATCAAATCAGACGTGTTCAGCTTCGGAGTTCTGATCCTAGAGATTGTCACCGGAAGAAGAAATGGTGGCTCTTATAGCTCTGAGGACAATGTTGATCTCCTTAGTTTTGTGAGTACATTGTATCTGCCGAACTCCATAATATATGTAACAGTTAGAAATCTTATATTTTCACTACATTTATTTCAACATGACCGATAATTTGGGCTCTCAAATTAGGTGTGGGAGCACTGGACGACAGGAATAGTGATGGAGATCATGGATCCATCCTTGAGCCGCCTCGCTTCAAGAGACCAGATGGCGAAGTGCATCCAAATTGGCCTCCTGTGCGTTCAAGATGATCCTGTGGATAGGCCAATGATGTCGATGGTGAACGTCATGCTTGGCAGCAACACGGTGACTCTCAAAACTCCATCAAAACCAGTATTTTGTTTCCGGAACAATGGTACAAACTCGAACATGTACTCGGATGTATACCAAGGTTCTCAATTCACAAACAGATCCCCTTGGTCACAGAACGAAGTTTCAATTACCGAACTTGAGCCAAGATGATTTTCCTCGTGGAAGTAGAGGTGAATTTGTTGTAGTGTAGTTTTGTTGCAATATGATCAAGTTCAGTATAGAGAAACATCCTCTGTGTATATTGAATCAATGATCCAATGATTGAGAATACAGTAAAACAGTTTTTGTTGGGTATACGAATCATGATGAATGGATATGTGCATCAAGCACTTATATTTGGACAGGTTAGTTAGATTTGCATATGAAATGATTTAAGAACAAGATATATGAAAATTGGACGTACTACTTCAGGTTTTATATGTCCAAAATAAAATGTTACTGTAACTAGGTATTTTAAGAAAACCAAAACAATTTCAGCTAGCAAAGAAATATCAAATGTAGTAAATTTGTCCCAAAATAGCATTTTCTAGGTATGGTTCAATTCAACATTTTAAAACTTGAGTTTGTGAAACTGGTTCAGTTTTGGTTACTTATTAAGCTTTGGATTTTTTTTCCCTTCCGTGTAGCAAGGACATTGCAAGATGTGTTGTAGGATGCCTTAGGCAAACTCTATCCATTCAAACCTCCCATAGCCAGCTCATCAATATGAGTGACAACAAATTGATATCAGTCCTTTACATTCTACTCAAACTATTACTTCCTCCGTCTCCAAATTTTCTAATTTACTTGTCATTTCCGTATCCTAATGCATATTTTCTCTTCCCAATACATTTCTATCTCTTTCTCCTTTTCTATGCACTTACCTTTTTTGGTTCTTCTTAATCTTTGTGCCCAAGTCCAAAATAACAACGAACATAGGACGGAGGTAAGGTAGTTTGTCGTAATGTTTCTTGTGATTTTACATGTTACAGGGGGTATTCAGGATTGATCCATAGAGTTGTTTGTGAACAAAGTGATATGTTCAACTATAGATGTTGAGCATGCATCATAGAGACCATATGTTCTGTATTGAGATTGGTAAAATCTGATCCTAACATATGCTTTATCATATATTTTTTTAGATTGTGCTTTATTTTAAGAAAGTGAATAAACCGTCCTGACTTTGACCTCCTAATATAAGAAGCTACGGCCAGCCTATTATTACAAGAGTTTAAACAGATATATTATTACAATCAATTATGTCCCTATATCTTCATCCAAAGTTGATGAAACTTGTATAACAGTCATCTTTAATGAACGACATGCCTCCTTCATTAAGTTGTCCTTCTCACACTTCTGTAGCTGAGCCAAAGCCTCCCCCAATATGTTAACCTGTATAATACATGTTTTGTTATTAGCCATTAAATTTTTTTAATTTCCTGAGTGACCATTAAGTTAAACTTTTTCGTCTTATTGGCCATCATAGTATTTATGTTGAGAAGTAAAGTCATTTTTGCTCTAGGTCCCATCTTTGTGGCCAATGCTCCTTATTAATCTTGAAATTTGAAAAAAAAAATCAGTTAACATTTAACTTGCAACGGTGAACATTATGAATACATATTTTTGGAATTTTTGGCAGCAATAATATGTATTTTTACCATAGTAAAAATATTGTTTCTGTTAAAAAACCCTAAAAGTACTAATATTTTATTCATATTAAAATATTATATTAACTAAATTTTATGACTTTTTTTTTGCGAGGGAAAAGGTGGACTTTATTAAGACTTAGAGGGGTTAAATCCGTTGCTAACGCAGTAGCAACAAAGTCGGAGGCTCTGGAATTTCCACCTCCCTTAGCTCAGCCATGAGCTGTTTGACCTCCCGCAGCAGTAGCGCAACCCGGGATCTATTCTCCGCCGAGGACTTTAGTGCAACATAAACAGTTAAGCAGTTAGTTTCTAGCGTGATTGGTTGGCTTATCCACTGCAGAGCCAAGGTTGAGCCCTCTCTGCATGTAAGCAAATCAGCCTCTTCCGCATCCGAGCAGTGGAAGAGCACCTGCCCCGAAGCTAGTAAGACATCACCTTTCTCATCTCTGGCCACCACTCCAACAGCTGCCTTCCCCATGTCCTTAAAGAAAGCTGCATCAACGTTAACCTTGACATGCCCGGTTGCAGGAGCACCCACCTACCAGTCTGGCTTGTCGCTGTTGTATCATCATCTCTTACCACCCCCGGGTTACCTCCGGTGCCACCCGGTATCCCATCATCATGATGTTGCCGTACCGAGAGTACTAACTTGTAATAGCTCTCTAGAAATAGTACTGAACCCATGACAGAATGGTGTAGTTCATTTTGTGTGATCTGATTTCGGACGTACCAAGCTCTCCACAATACTAATAACACTCTGTCTTGTACCTCTTCTCGACACGCAAGCAGTAGCAGCCATTTCGTCTCAAGCATCTGAAAGCTCTGAAGGTCTAGCAGCTCCCACTTACTTTTCATGCCAGCTTATATGCACTTCGAACAGAGAAGATCCCCAACCTCTCATGGTGCCAGGATAAGAAGTCTCCCTCGACCCGTAGCGGTATCTTCAGTTTAAGAATTTCCTCCATGTCAGGTGCAAAAAATAATTCATTGATTGGTTCTGTCTTCCATGAATTTGTTCTTCTATCAATCAGCTCGGACACCCATCTTGTGCAAGCTCTCGGCAGCTTCTTTTCTAGTACTGACAGTGAAGGGGGCCTCGGAATCCACTTATCTCGTCATATTTGGATGTTGCTGCCATCCCCAACATGCCAGATCAAGCCTTCTTTTAGAAATTCCAATGCTCCACTGCTCGCCAAGTAGGGGACGTGTTCCCCTGAATACTGTGTCAACTAGGTGGCCACGGGGATATATTTAGCTTTTAAGATCCGTGCACAGAGACTCTCCGGATGTTGAACCAGTCTCCATGCCTGTCGGGCAAGTAGGGCTTGATTGAAGGCCTTCATATCCCGGAAACCCAGTCCACCTTTGCTCTTGACATGCATCATTTTTGCCCAGGCACACCAATGTGTTTCATGTTTGCCATTCTTTGCCCCCCACTGGTACTTTCAAATCTTCCTCACTAATTCTTCACACAAACCATCAGGCAGTTTGAAAACCCCCATAAGATAGGTAGGTAAGGCCTGTGCCATGGACTTGATCAGCACTTCCTTCCCCGCACTTGATATGTATCAGTCACTCCAATCCATTACACGCTTTGCCAACTTCTCATCAATTGCCTCGAACACATCCCTTTTCATACGGCCTTGTGGCATTGGAAGACCAAGGTACCTAGGTTCAAAGGCCTCCTTCTGAACATCCAGTGTTGCACAGATATCTCCCCTTACTTCTTGCGAGACATAGGGCGAGAACAATATAGAACATTTTTCAGGGCTCAGAAGTTGGCCAGTTGCTACCTGAAAGTCCCTTAGGGTGTTACGCACTGCCATCGCCTGCTGGGTAGATGGCTTAAAGAACAGGAGTGTGTCGTCCGCAAATAGTGGATGTGATATACTCTTATTTCTGTTATCCTGTCAGCATCCTCTTCCCTCCTGATCAACCTTGATAAACAATCTGCTACAAAGAGGAATAAATACGGAGAGAGCGGGTCTCCTTGGCAGAGCCCGTGCGTTGGAATGAAAGGATGCAGCAGGTCCCCATTGAATTTCACCTGATACCGGACCGTCACACGGGCCATCACCCAACTGATCCAAGTGTCATGAAAGCCTAGTTTGTGTAGCATTTTCTCCAGGAATCCCCAGTCCACTCTATCATAGGCTTTGGCAAGATCAAGCTTATAGGCACAATAACCCTCATCCCTCCCTTGAACATGTTGCATGACATGTATATTTTCGAATGCAATAAGCACATTATCCGTGATGAGCCTGCCTGGGATAAACACGCTTTGATTTTTTGAGATGATATCTTGGAAGAGTGGCCTCAACCCGTTGACGAGACATTTGGATACTACTTTGTAAATAACGTTGCAGGGAATTATGGGCCTGAAATCCTTCAAACATTCTTCCTGCTCCTTCTTCGGAATAAGGACTATAGAAGTATTGTTTACACCCTCTGGCATGACACCTATTCTGAAAAACTCGTGCACCACCTTTATGATATCAGTCTTTAGTACCCCCCCCCCCCCATTCACGCTGGAAAATCTAGCTGGCAGGCCATCCGGTCCTGGTGCTTTCAGTGGGCCGATCTAGAACATAGCAAAGCTGATATCCTCCTCGGTGAAGGGTGCACACAGTCTCATTCTGTCCCTCAGTGAATTCCGGTTCAATTAGTGGAAAGGCTATATCAAGGCATACTCCAGGATCATGATCATACAATTTGTCAAAAAATTTCATGGCCAAGCCATGCATCCTCTCCTTTTTCACATGTGTCACGCCTTCATCATCTTTCAACTTTCAGATTTGGTTCTTGCTCGCTCGCCACACTGCCTTTCAATGAAAGGACTTGGTATTGCGGTCACCTTCATGCAGCCAGTCCACCCTCGAGCGTAGTAGACACATCATCTCTTGTATAGCAGCTCATTCATATTATCTAGTGTCTCCTTTATCTCCGTGCATGAGTCATATTGTCCGACTGATCTGAGTTGCTCTAGTCTCAGACGCAGTGGCCCAATCCTCTTCGTAATGGCACCAAACTTCCCCTTGCTCCATTCTTTCATGTCTGAGTACTTTTTTAAGAGTCGTATTCACATCCCCTAGGTGTTGAACAGAGCCACGCCTCTCCCATGCTGTTGCAATTTGTTCCTGCAGTTCAGGGTCTCTCTCCCACATGATTTCATACATCAAGCACTTCTGTCGGATGTGTCTCGTCTCCTGTTCCAGTATTAGAAGTAGGGGGAAATGGTCATACCTTGCCGCTACCAGGTGCTTCACTCTTGCCTCAGAAAATAAATCTCTTTAGGAGTAGTCCGCAACCACCCTATCCAAACAAACACGAACATTGTGCGTTCCCTGCCACTTGTTATCATAGGTATATGGGAGGCCCTCAAATCCTATATCATAGAGCTCACAAGCAGATAGTGCATCCCGGAAGTTTGCCATTTGACGTTCCGGCCTTGGAGTTTCTGAGAAGTGCTCGAACTGCCACATGGTCTAATTGAAATCACCTAGTACCACCTAAGGTAACGACAACCGTGGACTCAGTTCCATCAATTTATCCCACATCTTCCGTCTATTCTCCACCCTTGGCTCTCCATATACAAATGTGACCCACCATTGAGGGGCCCCTGCCTCCATACGTACTAAGACATCAATAAGACGTTCCTCCACTTTTAACACCTCCACCTCTATCCGTTCATCCCATAATAAGGTTATACCTCCACTTCGACCATCACTGCTAACTCCCACAAATCCCTTCAGGCCGAAGCACCACTTCAGTTTCTGCACCTTAACATCTTTAACCCGGGTTTCAGAAAGAAACACCAGGCTTGGGGAATACTTTCTGCAGAGAGCCTGCAGTTCTTAAACTATCCAGGAGTCCCCTCCCCCCCCCCCCCCCTGACAGTTCCAACATAAGGTACTCATTGCACCTGACGGGGCTTGTCGTGAGCTCCCGTCAGGGTACCCGTTGAAGCCGGGTTAGCTATGTTAGTACGTCCTCTCTTCTGTGTCTGCATGCCCTCCTCCTGCTCGCCCCCTTTAGCTACACTATTATCCCTCCTCGCCTCTACAGCAAAGCGCTTCCCCAAAGGTGATACCTGTAGCATAGGCACATCCACCTGAGTTTTCCCCAGACATCCTTTAATATCTGCCAAAGCCTCCTGAATTGTGTCATATGCTTTCTTCACCAGTACCGTGTCTCTTCCCTCGGCCATCTGCACATCAGCTATTTTGGTTGGATGTCTTCATATGCTTCCAATTCTTATAGAAGTCAGTGGTTTGTGAGGACGAGGCCTGATTCCCCACATTACCCTGTGGAGCAATGTTCAGTGGTACAGGTGATTCGACATGTATCCCACCGAGCCCTATGACAGAGCATCGTTGTTGATGGTTGTTAAATACCAATTTTGACCATCAATATAGCCACAAATATGGGAAGACTTAGCATTTCATACGCACATGTTATCTAGGATTAATAAGATTCTACTTATCCTTGGAGATTTATGTGCATGCAGAGAATATATATATAAAAGAAGTGGAGAAATAGAGCAAGATCTGAGAAACCACACCTCCGACCAATCAGAGCTCACCAACAGGGATTCTCACGGATCAAATGGCGCACCTACAGTACCAAACCGACATACAAAAGGCCTAAGCCATGGAGGAGTCAAGGGGGGACAACCATCAGTGTGCCAGAACAGCCGGAGGGCCACTGGGCCCCACCCCTGTTCGACCAAACAACCCAGTTCGGCCGAATAAGGAGTGGGCCCAATGGGGCCCATCTTCCTATGGCGGTTTCCCAGTGACTCTCAAAAGGCGGTTGTCCCCCTTAGGGCAGGAGTTACTGACCTCAGAACCGCCTTTGGACCCCTATATAAGGAGGGGAGTGCCTCCACTCTCAACAGACACTAAGAAGAATCCATTCTCTAGCATTACATTTAGTCTTTAGGTCCTAGTGGAGTTTAGGAGAGAGGAGAGTTGTCTTGAGGTCTTCGACCTAGTCTTGGAGAGCCATCGGGTTAGTTCTACTCTAGTCCTCTCTTATAAGACTTATTTTTTATTAATATTATTATATTATTTATTTCTTATGCCTTATCCTTATACTAGTGTGATAGTCATGTGCTTTATATATGGTTATTGCCTAGTCATGTTAGGTTATTATACGCTTCACATATCTATGTTAATCAACTTCTATCCTTATACTCGTGCCATGCATATTATGGATAGATATGCTTTAGTCCATGACATGTTAATCCATAAGGTTAGAGTTATGTGTGCTATAGTCTGTAGCTCGTTAATCCATAGGGTTAAAGCTATGCATGTCCTATCTCTTTACTTGTTGATCCGTTGGGTCAGAGTTGTGCATCTTATACTACTTTAACTTGTCCATATTAACCATTTGTTGAGTTCTACCAGCAAGTAGTTATGGCACCTTGCCCAGGTCTATTTGTTTGGTGTGACTTAGCAGATGTCAACAAGCATTTCTGGCGCTGTTGCCGGGGAAGGCACTGGTTAAAGAGAATCACTAGCATTGTTCATAATTATATTTCTGGTAATGACCATTGTCTAGATAGGTTTACCTTTGCTTGTTTTCTTATTATGTGAAAACAGGGTAGTATACCGCTGACTCTGACCTGTCGAAGAAATACACAGAGAATCTGGAAGTAATCTTGAGAAGAGCACAACCTCGAGTCATCCATCCTCAAGATACTCTTGACAATCAAGTCAGCTAGATCTGCACCATCAAGCTCAACACCAATGGCCGAAAAAATGCTTCATGAGTACTCCGCTCCTTCTGTTGACAATGTGGCTATTGGGCCAGATGTCAACACTGGGAATGGAAACTTCAGTCTCAAAGCTGGCCTAATCTACATGGTGCAAGCCAACCCATTCAGTGGGACGGCCAATGAGGACGCAAATGCTCACCTCTAACAATTTCTAGAAATTTGCAACACTGTGTCCATTGAAGGAGTCACTCAAGGTGCCATCCGACTTCGTCTATTTCCCTTTTCCCTCTGAGTGAAAGTGATACAGTGGTTCCATGCCAACTCAAGTGTTGTGGCTATCTGGAATGATTATTCCACTGCGTTCCTCAAGAAATTCTTCCCGATAGGCAAAACCCATGCCCTTCGTGGAAAAATTTCAAACTTCTAGTAGGCAGAAGAGGGATCCATTCCTAGAGCGTGGGAGAGGCTTCAAGAGTACATGTTAACATGCCCATATCATGGAATGGATGATTGGCTAATTTTGACCACCTTCTACCATGGGTTGGCATCAACATCCCATGATCATCTCGATGCTGCTGCCAAAGGAGCCTTCTTCTCACTCATCACTGCCCACAAAAAAGAATTAAATGAGAAGATAATCTCCAACCAAGGGTGGGATGAGGATCATTCACAACTGTGTCAGAAGGATGAGCATGCCAACAAGGAGATGGATATGCTCAATGCTAAGCTGGACCTCATCATGAAGCGTGTGGATGAATATTCCGAGAAGAAGATGGAGATGTACAACATGGTTCAAGCCGTAGAATGTATGAAGCATGAAGTCAACCATAACATGGAGGATGACCACTCTAGAGCATATGAGGACATGTCGTGCAACGCCAACAGGAGTTATCCACAAGGAGGTCAAGGGTGGAAACAATGCCCTTATCAACATGGAGGTAACAAAAGCAATCTTAATACTTCCAATTATAGTTTTCCCTCCTTGAGAGATATTATTCATGGTCAAACTAAGCTAAATGAAAAACTACTTAAAAAGCTAGAGGCTCATGAGAAAATTTTAGAACATGTCAATACTATGGTAGAAACCTTCTCTTCATTCTTTGAGCACCAACAACAATATAATGAATCATTAGAAGCTAAGTTGGCTCAACTAGCTGCTGTTGTTTCCTCTTTTATAACTGTCAATAAGGTTAATCTTGGAGGATGTGAATCCACTCGCGAACAGTCATATACTAACCATGATGCAGGAACCTACATCAAGGAAGAGAAGTTATCCAACACCACCAAGAAAGAAAGACACAAGGGGAAGAGGCTTCGCACAAGTGCTATGAAAAGACAGCCACAACCCCAACGCGAGAAGTCGTCTGCATCCTCATCTCTGAGATCAGACACCGCGCCACCAAGTTAAAACGCAACAGAGAGATGTCCCGCTCATTGGACTTCAAATTGGTGAGCCCTTGCCAAAGACAAGACTTCAAATGCTCCATCAACACGTTGCAGCAAACCGTGAGCAAGAGCCAGCGTGGGGGGAGTTCCTCCCCCTAAAGTGAAGGTAACATGTATCATTTCCCTTTCCAATTACCACATGCATGATAAACACATGAAAAATATTTGTTTCCCTTTCATATGCATGATAAATAGAAAAACTAAAAACAATAATAATAAGAAGAATGAATAAATTCATGCGCGGTGTGAATGCATAAGGTTTCCTATGTTGAGATGATGAATAGTTGCTCTCTGTTTCATTCCTTTCATATGCCCAGTTTATAACTTAGCACCATATCTAGTTTTGGTTTGTTGGCATGATTAAATTTCACCTCAAACACACTAGTGGGTAGCATTAGCATTATCCTTCTAGGCTATTGGGAGATATGATATGGTTAGTTAGGGCTGCTATGATCTTGCTCAATTTGTAAAACTTGACACCCGAAGAATTAATTTAATAAAAATGATAAGTTCCTCAATAATATAAATTCCTACCATAGCCATATGTTGTGCTATATTGTAAAACCTTCTACATATGCTACTTGTATTTTCATCGAGCCTTGTCAAAATTGTGTGACCCTAGTGAGAAATATTTTTTGCATTCATGATCAAGACCGTGCACACCATCCTAAGTTTCCACACTGGAAATTAGCAATCACTCATGTCACATCATCCATCTACAAAATAAAGACTCTGTCTTCATGATTGAACTCTCCCCAAGGTAATCAAGGTTATGGCTATCGAAAAAAAGAGAAAAAGAGAAAAACTCTTGGTCCATGAAGAGCTTGAAAAAAAAAGAAAGAAAAGATAGCCAATACTGCCAAATAAAGGGACAGACAAATAAAAAGAGTCTCCATTCCAAGGTTGGAATAACCGACTTAACCAGCTGGCTCGGTTCGATAAAAAACCGACCGGTTAACTAGGATAACCGGCCAGTTAACCTATTGCTACAGTACCAAACCGACATACAAAAGGCCTAAGTCGTGGAGGAGTCAAGGCCCCTGTTCGAACGAACAGCCCAATTCTGCCGAACAAGGAGTGGGCTCAATGGGGCTCATCTTCCTATGGCGGTTTCTCACCGACTCTCTAAAGGCGGTTGTCCCCCTTAGGGCAGGAGTTACCAACCTCAGAACCGCCTTTGGACCCCTATATAAGAAGGGGAGTGCCTCCACTCTCAACACACACCAAGAAGAATCCATTCTCTAGCATTACATTTAGTCTTTAGGTCCTAGTGGAGTTTAGGAGAGAGGAGAGTTGTCTTGAGGTCCTCGACCTAGTCTTGGAGAGCCATCGGGTTGGTTCTACTCTAGTTCTCTCTTGTAAAACTTATTTTTTTTATTAATATTATTATATTCTTTATTCCTTATGCCTTATCCTTATACTAGTATGATAGTCATGTGCTTTGTATATGGTTATTGCCTAGTCATGTTAGGTTATTATACACTTCACATATCTATGTTAGTCAAATTATGTCCTTATACTTGTGCCATTCATATTGTGGATAGATATGCTTTAGTCCATGACTTGTTAATCCATAGGGTTAGAGTTATGTGTGCTATAGTTTGTAGCTTGTTAATCCATAGGGTTAAAGATATGCATGTCTCAGCCCTTTACTTGTTGATCCGTAGGGTCAGAGTTATGCATGTTATAGTACTTGACTTGTTGATCTGTTGGGTTAAGGTTACGTGTACTCTTATTCTAGACTTGGTGATCCGAAGGTCAAAGTCCCATGGGGATTGAGAGTATTGTTTAGCAATGTAAGCGTGATGCTTAGATTGGTAAATAGCCATGAGTATTTGTTTGCCCCCATGAACAGGATTGACTTTAGGACTGGCATAGGGACATAATTGCCCTAGTGTCACGTGTCCTAGTATCGGGTTATCCGGTAGGTGGTGACAACCCTGTTGTGCTTAATCCTCCTAGTTCTGGCTTAGCACAGGACCTAGACTTGTATGTGTTGCGTGTATTTAAACTATAGACATGAATATAAAAGTACATAAGGATCTAGCTTGACTCCTCTTTAACCTACTTAACCTAGGCTTTGTGTTAATGTTAGGTTGGATTGTTCTGTGTGCTACTACCCACTACATTTATTATTCTTACCCCTGTTTAGACCTTGGTATATTATTAGTTACATGGTTATGAATATGCTATCTCTTGACCGCCGCCTTCCCTTAGGAGAACTATAAATGATAGCCACTGAAGTAATCCAGTGTGTGAAATGCTACAACGGGATGTTCGTATGCTTGCGGATTTAACTTGCCCACATTAACCATTTGTTGAGTTCTACCAGCAAGTAGTTCTGATGCCTTGCCCAGGTCTATTTATTTGGTGTGACTTAGCAAATGTCAACAAGCATTTCTGGCGCTGTTGCCGGGGAAGGCACTGGTTAAAAGAGAATCACCAGCATTGTTTGTAATTATATTTCTAGTATTGACCATTGTCTAGATAGGTTTACCTTTTGCTTGTTTTCTCTTTATGTGAAAACAGGGTAGCCGTGAGGTTTATGCTTGCAGTTACGCTCTACGTGTCCTATCCTACCACATTTGAAGAAGAAATATGGCACCTTCTTTTACTTAATATCAAACCTCTCCATCACCCCATTCACCTTGACTTCAACCTATGGTTTCAGCAGCTTGTGTATTGGTACATCAACTCTGATACATAGATATCTCCCTGCCACTATCTTCCCATTCTCCATGTACACCTCAATGGCACTGCAAAGCCTGTCCCCCAACTTCATGCCAAAATCCTTGCTGACCATTTTACCTGGGAGGTCGTAAACCTGGATCCACATAGGGATCGAGTCCATGGCCACCTCCGTAGGGCGAGAGAGGCCATCATATGGAGCAATATTAAAGCATCACCCTTATGTCTCCAGGGGGCCCCATTCAAAACAAATTTGTAGTCTCCCTCTCCATAGAACTCTAGCAGGAACAAGTTGGTCAGTAATTCCTTACGGACTACTTTTTGCCTTGGGAGCCATGCTTTGCGCATTTCATCAAACAAGCCTGCCATACTATAGTGCTAGATGGAATAGAAATGAGCAAGGACACGCCAGCATTGTTCTTGTTCGGGTTCCTCATCATCAAAGTTGAATTCCAACACATCTTCCACATACTCCTCCTTAGACTCCTCCCTCGATTCCATGACAGCATCTCTCGAGCCTTTAGAGTCTTCTTTGATCCCATCGTAGATGGCTAGCGCCTTGTCTCCCACCAGATAGGTTTTGGAAGTAACCTCCTCCTCCTCCTTTGATCTGCGGTCGTATTCTTCATCTCGCCTATCCCGCTAGACCTCTGAATACGCCTCTGCCTTCATCCCAGCCTTCATAGGTTGGTTCTTCATATCGGATTCCATATCCCTCGCCAACGACGTCACGCGAGAGTTCATCCCAGTTGCTCCCACAGAGACGCACCTCGCCTTCGGATAGCCCGGATCAAACTACCGTGTTGTGTGATTACTCGTAGAGCCTCGGGTGGGTAGAGGGCCCTATGCCTTCCCATTATCACCCCCAGTCATATAAGAAACCCACCTAGAAACGAAAGTAGAGATCAGGGAGAACACAATCGGATGCGGCTGCAGAATCCCGATAAGACACACCCTTCGGAGATGTTCGGAACCAAGAAAATCGCCCCCGAAAGCCTAGTCACCAGGAAACCCTAGGCGGAGACTTTTTTATGACTAATTAGGAACATTTGCGCAATAATATTATTAAATACAAAAGTGACATTTCTTCTTTAACTTTAACACTATGATGATAAATAAGACAAAAAATTTAAATCTAATGACTACTAAAGAATTTCAAAAATTTTAATAAACAATAAAAAATTAAAAATTCTGATGACCACGACTTTTCTTCTTTCGAGTGCAGCATGTGCAACCGGATTCAACTCGTTGGCAGTCGAGGCAGCGCAGTCGTCCTGGCAGTCGCGTGCGCTGCGTCATCCATCTGCACTGCATTAAATCCTACGGCTACAACTCACGGCAGCAGTCCAGCACCGGCTAGACTGATTCGGCCCACGGCCCATTAAACCGTGCTCGCACCATCGTCCGTCTGCGCCGCACGCGCAAGGAATTTTGGCGCGAAGAAATCAATAGGTAGCGCAGTAAATACGATGTGGAGGGAGAAGTAAGATCGTCAGGTCATTTTTGGCGCCAAAAATGCCGATGTTGTGACGCTCCCGTTCCCCTTGCTTTCCAAAAAAATAGTCACCTAAATCAATCCATGCGTGGGCGAAGCAACAATCAAGGGAAGATTAAAATCCCAACTTGGTCATTTTCTGCATGCCTTGTCGCAACTGATGGAAGGAAAGGACGATGGAGTGCCGGATGGTGAATCAAACAGGTACTATTTAGTTTTTGTATTTCTCCTTTGTTCACCGTCAAACTGTTATGTTCTTCCTACAATCACAGTAAATTTGTTAAAGATTTTTTTATGTTCGTTGATTTTACAGAGAGGAAGGTGAAATTCTCATTCGTGAATCTCAGCTTGGCATGAAGTTTCATAGTGAGATTGAGGCCTGGAAGTTTTGGATTGCTTATGCAGCTTGCACTGGTTTTGAGATCAAAAAGAGGTATGCGAATAAACGAAAAGGTGATGGTAAGATTAGATGATGTCGATTTGTTTGCTCAAAAGAAGATCATCAGAAAGAAAATAAAAGAGACCATTTGACAAAATGTGCTTAAGCTGAAACTAGAATTGATTGTCAAACATCGCATGGGTCTTATATTAAAAAAAGAGTTGGGAACTTATGTAGTGTCTGATCTCAGCTTGCCGGTGCTGGACTGCTGCCGTGAGTTGTAGCCGTAGGATTTAATGCAGTGGTGATGGACGACGCAGCGCACGCAACTGCCAGAACGACTGCGCTGCCTCCACTGCCGACGAGTTGAATCCTGTGCAACCTACCGGCACGGCAGGGGAAGACGGGAGTCGACAGGAACGGGAGGACCCGTCCGTCGTGCCGTCGGGTAGCTGGCAGGGACCGTCAGATATTTATTCTGATCCCACCATGTCAGTACCGCCAGGCGCCAGGCGAGTCAAGTCAAACGGACCCCACACGAGTCAACTCTCGCGGCCCCCTTTTTGTACACCCGTCCTCCGTTGATTCACTTGGCCACCGCCGCTTCCTCTGCCCCTCGCCCACCAACCAGGCAACCATGGCCATGGCCGCGAGCCGCCTAGCCGCCTACCTCGCCGCGTCCGTCCTCCTCGCCTTCACCCTAGCGCCGCCGCTCGCCGCCGGCGACCCCCTGGGCCAGTTCTGTGACACCAGCGGCAACTACTCCGCAAACACCACCTACCAGACCAACCTCCAGAGCCTCGCCGCCACGCTCCCAAACAACACCTCCGCCTCCAGGACGCTCTTCGCCACGGCGACCCTGGGCTCCGTCCCGAACATAATCTACGCCCTGGCGCTGTGCCGCGGCGACGTCAACGCCTCCGCGTGCAAGTCCTGCGTCGACGCAGCCTTCACGGACGCGCAGAATCTCTGCGCCTACAACAAGGGCGTCTCCATCTTCTACGACCCCTGCCTCCTCCGCTACTCCCACAAGAACTTCATCTCCAACCCGACCGACGCCGGCGACGGCCGCCTCCTCGTCCTCATGAACACGCAGAACGTGACGGCGCCGTTCAAGGTGTTCGACGCCGCCGTGGGCGTGCTCGTCAACGCCACCGCCGACTACGCGGCGGACAAGTCGTCGAGGAGGTTCGGAACCGGGGTGCAGGCGTTCGGGACCTTCGACAGCAAGAACCCGGAGCTGTACGGGCTGTCGCAGTGCACGCCGGACATGGCGCCGGCCGACTGCCGGAGCTGCCTCGCGGGGATAATCCAGATGGGGCCCAAGTTTTTTAGTGGGAGGCCGGGTGGGAGGATCGTCGGGTTGCGGTGCAACTACAGGTACGAGCAGTACCCCTTTTTCACCAGCAGGCCCCTGCTTCAGCTGCCGGAGCCAGCCGCGGTGGCGCCGGCGCCGGCGCCCGCGGCGAACGTGACGCCGCCCGCGACTGGAGGAGGTGAGTTTGGGGAATTGAATTTGCCTTTTTTTTTGCATTATATTCTTGCGCGTGATTCAGTATGTACTATCGATGAATTTTGCAATTTGTGGAGGAAGAACACTAGAACAGTGAGGTTCTCTGAATTCCGAAGAACAATTTCAGATGAACTGGATATCCACACAAATACATATTCTGAAAAAAAACAATTATCTGATTTTATTTGGTCAAAACATAGACACGATGCTTGATTGGAGTATATGAACACGGAACAATGCTCCAATTCCGTGTTTATGCTTGTAGTAGCAAAGTTAACTGAATTATTAAAGAAATGACGCGTGTCAACATCGTTGAAGAAGTTTCTATTGTTTCCTTTCATTCGATTAAAAAATATCTCTGGAGCAATTGATTTCTACGATGATGGATAGAAAAAGTATTACAACACAACATATTATAGCACGCTTTAGTAACTTGTAGATAACCAACTCGTCCACTAGTTTTGCATTTTTCGTTGTCTGATCTTGACTAATGTGCAGTCCCGTAGCCATCAGGGACAACACGGTTTTGCATTATGGCAGAATGATGACCAGTTCTGCATGCTGCTATAATGTTACCCACACCCCTTGAAAGGTTCAAGCTTGTAGCGAGAACGTTCTTCTATGCTTAAACCTTAATGTGTAATTTTAGTTATTTCAGAAAAATATTATAATACAATCTGCTTTATCATCTGGTCTGATGCTCACAATGCCTGTACACGTGGCCTGGTCAATTCGTGCAAGCTTGGCCATTGACCTGAAGTAAAATAGCATACCAAGAGCTGTCAATGGTTCGTGGCTTATAACAAAGCCGTAATGGATAAATCTTACAGCTGTTTGTAAATGGAAGCATATGCATCATCTTCTTAATATACCTTGTTATATTCTCTTTATAATGTTCAATTATTACTTTCATTTACAGGATCAAAAGGAAACAAAACCGGTAAAGTTTTGGCCATTGCATTGCCTATAGTTGCCGCGGTACTAGCAACTGTAATAATTTGTTCTTGCATCTGGAGGAGGAAGAGGAAAACACCAGGAAAGCCATCGCTTCCAGGTAAATGTCTTCAGTAGTTCGTTTTGTGCTATTAGATGGACTTGTCAAGTAAAACAGTTCTAGAAAAATTAACCTTTATGTTTTCTTAGTAGCCTGCCCTTACAAAGTTTTTTTTCTTCTTATGATAGATACAACTAATCCAGAGGGCATACAAAGTTTCGATTCACTCATTATTGATATATCAACTCTACGGGCCGCAACAGAGAACTTTGATGAAGCCAATAAACTCGGAGAAGGAGGTTTTGGTGCTGTTTATAAGGTGCCGATCATATTTATATTTATGTTTGTTTTTCGATCTAATGACTCAATACCATCATTTTGTACAGGGAATCCTCCCTGACAATCAAGAAATAGCAGTGAAAAGGCTCTCTCAGACTTCTCGACAAGGGATTGAGGAATTGAAAAATGAGCTTGTTTTGGTTGCTAAGCTTCAACACAAGAATTTAGTGAGGCTTGTCGGTGTTTGCTTGGAAGACCATGAAAAATTACTTGTCTACGAATATATGCCCAACAAAAGTCTTGACACCATTCTTTTTGGTATGTTGTCCATCATCTTATAGCACCCGTACAACTGAAATTGTGCGGTGTACATTTCTAAGTTTTCTATTTCTGTCTGACAGATCCAGAGAGGCGTACTGAGCTTGACTGGGGAAAGAGATTTAAAATAGTTAATGGGATTGCTCGAGGTTTGCAGTATCTTCATGAAGATTCTCAAGTGAAGATAATACACAGGGACCTCAAAGCGAGCAACGTTCTGTTAGACTCTGACTACACCCCTAAGATCTCTGATTTTGGCATGGCAAGGCTATTCGGAGGTGATCAAACACAAGATGTCACAAACCGCGTTGTTGGAACTTAGTGAGTCCTGATAACATTGTCCTTTTAAGGTTTTATTTTACACATTCCTTTATAAGATGATGTCTTTGTCACAGTGGTTACATGGCTCCGGAGTATGCTATGCGTGGACATTATTCCATCAAATCAGATGTGTTCAGCTTCGGAGTTCTGATCCTAGAGATTGTCACGGGAAGAAGAAACGGTGGCTCATATAGCTCCGAGGACAGTGCTGATCTCCTTAGTTTGGTGAGTACATTGTCTCTGCCGAAGTCCATAGTATATGTAAGACATAGAAACCTTGCATGTTTGCAGCATTAATTTTGACACGATTCGATCATTTGGACTGTCAAATTCAGGTGTGGGAGCACTGGACGACAGGAACAGTGATGGAGATCATGGATCCGTCCTTGAGCAGCCTCGCTCCAAGAGACCAGATGGTGAAGTGCATCCAAATTGGCTTGTTGTGTGTTCAGGACGACCCGATGGATAGGCCGATGATGTCAATGGTGAACATCATGCTGAGCAGCAGCACGGTGACTCTCAATGCTCCATCCAAGCCGCTGTTTTGCTTCCGGAAGGATGGCGTAAACTCGGACATGTACTCGGATCTATACCGGTCTTCGCAGTTCGCAAGCAGATCCCCCTGGTCGCAGAACGAGGTTTCTATCACTGAACTTGAGCCGAGATGATTGCCCTGGAGGAAGTAAAGGTGAATTTTATGTAGCGGTGTTGCAAAATGATCAGTTTCAGTGTAGAGAAGTGTCATCCATGTATGTTGAATCAATGCTCTAATGATTTTATTGGGGATATAGAACACATCCCTCTTTTTTGGGGTGTATGAAAATATGATGCGTACGAGTCGCAGTGTTTATATATCTTTATTCTAGGAGCTGCGTTCACTGTATTCCCGGTGATCCTACCCAGGGGCGGGCCCAAGAATTAGAATATGGGTATTCAAAATTTCCAAAGGTTAGAAGAAATATGTTTTGCAGCCTAAAGTACAAATTTTTTAGGCTTTTTAGGGTGTCAGGATAGGAGATTTTTTTGGTTTTTTTGGATGAATGAGTGAAACCTTTTTATTTGGTTTCTTTTTTATTATTTTTTAATGTATACACATGGTATACACTATATATATATATATATATATATATATATATATATATATATATATATATATATATATTTGCTAAAACAATGGGTATTCAACTGAATACCTTTGGTACAACATAGGCCCGCCACTGATCCTACCTACCACAAACCAGGTCTGATCTTATAGATCACCGACGTACAAGGGTCCCTATGGCACGACTTCTTATAAAACTGATTATCTAAAAAAATAGATTTTCTAACAAACGAATTCTCTTTAGAAACGGATTATCTTATATAGATTCATATCGAAAATGAGTAGAGAAGTCATAAGAAGCTAGGTTTTTAAAATTTTTAGATTTTAATACAAATTTAAAAAGTTTTTATAGAAAATAGGAGTACGATCCGTTGTTATTGGTACCTTTGAATGGATTCTCCTAAAACAGAAGTAATTTGAGAAGTCCTACCAAACATGAACATGGGCGGCTGAGCGTATGAGAAGATCGCCACCTCACCGCCTGCACAAACCTTAACTCTCTGGCAAGAATGAATCTTTTATCGCTGTTTCATGCCGATTTGTTCAAAAAGAACTATAAAAAGGAAAAAAAAAATCTTTCAATGTTAGCACGTCCCCGGTCACGCCATCCTTCTTACCTAAACAGAGGGGTGAAGAAAGTCAGGCCGTACCTTCTAATCACTCAACACCGCGTGTGCCACTGCCGCCTGCCGGTGTCTCGTCCACAGTCCACACCTTCAGACCACCGCCATGGCCACACACCGAACCTTGCTCAGTTTCACCGTCCTACTGGGCGCGTTCCTCGTCGCGCCGCCGCCCGCCGCAGCTCAGCCGCCATGGCAATACTGCGGGGACAGCGGCGACAGCTTCCCGCAGAACAGCACATACCAGTCCAACCTGGGGCTCCTCTCCGCCGCCCTCGCCCGGAACGCCTCCTCCTCCCCGTCCCTCTTTGCCGCCGGCAAGGGCGGCGCCCCGCCGGACATGGTCTACGCCCTCACGCTCTGCCGCGGCGACACGAACGCCTCCGCCTGCGGCGACTGCGTCGCCACCGCGTTCCGGGACGCGCAGCAGCTGTGCGCGTACATCAAGGCGGTGACCATCTACTACGACCTCTGCTACCTCCGCTTCTCCAACCGCAACTTCCTCGCCGGAGACGACAACGACGAGCTCCACTTTCCGAAGCGGGACAACGTGACCGCGCCGTTCGAGGTGTTCGACGCCGCCGTGGCGGCGCTGCTCAACGCCACCGCCGACCGCGCCGCGGCCGACGCCACGAAGCGGTTCGCGACCGGCGAGGTGGTCGCCGGCAGGGGGAGCGTCGTCCCTGCGATCTACGCGCTGGCGCAGTGCACGCCGGACATGGCACAGGAAAGCTGCCGGAGGTGCCTCGCGAGCGTGATCGGGAAGGTGCTCGAGTATTACAGCGGGAGTCCCAGTGGGAGGTTCATCGGCGTGCGGTGTAATTACCAGTACGAGTTGTCTCAGTTCTTCTCAGGCGAGCCTCTGCTACAGCTCCCGGCGCCGGCGGTACCGCCGGCGGTGGCGAATCCACCCGTGCAGGTGCCGGAAAACTCGAGTCCACCGGCCCCACCGCCACCGGCAAGCAGAAACAGAGCAGGTAACTTACCCTGTGTGCAAGAAATTCGAGGGGGATTTTGATTTTCTAAAAAAAAGTATTTTTGGTAGCGTGTCGATAATGACATGACTAATCGACTGTTATTTCGACAGTTCCTGATTTGTCATGATGATATACAGACAGTCCTCTAATCTACATTGTTTTCAATTAGTTATTAGTACGTTCGCCATATTTAAAATGATTATCCGGTGTTACATATTACCAGGAAGCTCACATGCATATCACCTACACGTAACCATGATCTACCATAATCTTTACTTATTCTCTCTTTGACTTGTCCAGTCCCGTCGCAATCAGTTGCTTCTTTATCCAGCGAAAACGACAGGACAAGTCCTATACGCGGTGACCCGTCCAAGTTTTGACCGTTTCTTCTTGCAGGCAGGAAAAGCAGAGCAACGAAAATCGCTGCGGGTGTGGCATGCTCTGTTCTCTTGCTGTTGATTATTTTATCCTCTGCTTTCGTTTGCTTGAAGAGGAGGAAGACTGTCAAGGACCAAAAAGGTATTACAAAGCTTACCGTTTGACAGTTGGCAACGAAACTTTAGGTTGTTGACGTCACGGCTTACATGTTTGCAGCCCCAGAAACCAAGAAGTTTGAAACGGGGAAATGTGCGCTATTCGATCTACCTACCCTGCAGGAAGCAACCGATAACTTCCATGAGAAGAATAAGCTTGGCGAAGGCGGGTTTGGTACCGTATACAGGGTAAGCTGCCACGTTATGCAAGGGAGATGGATTATGTTGACTTCCTTTTTTTTATTTGTAATTTAAGGGATATGTTCTGCAGGGAAGGCTCCCAGATGGACAAGATATAGCAGTGAAGAAACTGTCCCGGTGTACTAAACAGGGACTCAACCAGCTGCACAATGAAGTGCAGGTATTGGCTCAGCTTCAGCACAAGAAGCTTGTCAGATTACTCGGGTTCTGCTCGCACGAGGGCGAGATGGTGCTTGTTTATGAACATGTAAAAAACGGAAGCCTTGACAAAGTTCTATTTGGTATTTTTCTTCCAAAACTTCTGTTTATTTATAGCATCTTTTATGATTTGTTACATCTCTGAAAAAATGTTAACATGGTGATTGCAAAGCAAATATGCCATGAAATTTTTGAGAACTGACTGGGCCTGAGCACCATGGGCAGTAGCAGATGAAGTATTGACTATTCACTGTAGCATTTTTGGCAAGCTAATCTAATGGTACAGAACATTGTACAAACAAATATAAATTACTCTCGCGTTTCTTCTTGCATTAGCGTGCATTGGCCTTTTTATACATTATGCACGATGAAGCTTAATTCTTATTACCTACTACTCATTTGAAACAGATCCTAGTAGGAGTGATGCTCTAGATTGGAACCAAAAGTACAACATCATTCTTGGAATTGCCAAGGGTATATTATATCTCCACGAAGATTCAAGCATAAGAATTGTTCACCGGGATCTGAAAGCAAATAATATTTTGCTTGATGAAAACATGAACCCCAAAATTGCAGACTTTGGACTGGCCAGGCTGCTAGGAGGTGATCATACTGAGACCAAGACAACAAGTGTGGCTGGAACAGAGTAAGTTCGTGCACCTAAATCCTGAAACATCGCATATGACATCAATGTAGCTTCTATAGTCTACGCTCAACTGTTTCAAAACTTTTGTCTATGCATATTAATTATTGATTCACAGTGGATATATGGCGCCCGAGTATGCCTTGTCTGGAAATGTGTCACCAAAGATCGACGTATTCAGCTACGGAATTTTAGTCCTGGAGATTATAACTGGGAGAAAGAACAGCAGTTATGACGAGTCTAACAAAGCAGTGAATCTCCTGACTGATGTAAGTAGAATTTTTATCCTAACTGAAATATGGTTATCCTAAGGAACTTGGAATTTTGGAACCAGAAAATCTGAATGGGAACATGAAACAGGTATGGAACTGTTGGACTAAAGGGAAGGCATTGCAACTGGTAAACCATTCAGCACTTGATGAAAACTCCAGGAGAAACGTTCTAAGAGGCATCCACATTGGTCTTCTTTGTGTCCAAGAGCATCCTGATGACAGACCAAGCATATCTTCAGTGGTTGTAATGCTGACCAGAAGCAGGGTAAAGCTCCAGCAGCCGCAACAACCGGCATTCTTTTTCGGGGAAGACTCCAGCTCGGTTCTCGAACAACATGTAAACAGAAACTGCATATATGAGGGGTCTGATGTGATTGTTGAGGACAATTTCTCTGTGAACGATGTTACTAATACTGATCCATATCCTAGGTAATTAAGCCAAAAGGAAGTGTGAATATGACTGACCGAGTGTAATCTAGCTCTTTAGTGTTAAATGTCAAAGTTAATTCAATTGTACATATTGTGAATTCATCATCTAGTGGTCATATTCTCTCCTTTTGTTTTATTTTAGGCCCTTGTTTTATTTGTGTTGGTATAGGAGTTTCCCTTGATTTCTTAAGATAGAGAGTATCAGCTGTTAGCACACTAAACTATGAGCCACAGTACTCCAAACAAACAAGGGTTTATTGGAAGTGTAGTTTTACAAAGCATATTACCTCCAGTAATTACTGGTGATAATACAGTAATTACTGATAGTAATGTAGTAATTACTGGTGGTAGAGCAGTAATTACTACAAGCAGTAATTAGAAGCAGTAATGGTTTTACTGGGGCATTATTAAAAACATGAAAATGATAAACTTGTAATTTATTTTGTTAATTAGGTCTAAGTGTCTTTTTGCTTTTTATTCTGACGAAGCTGAATTTCGGATCGACAGATAAGTTCAAGATGCTTAGAAATGACTTCTTTACCCAAATGGCAATGCAAATAAATAAATAAATATGTGAGTAAATTATATTATTACCTCCAAACATTACCAACTGTAATTATTTAGTCTTACTAGAAGATTTTCAAAGTCTTAATAGTACTCATCACGAACGTGTTCTGCAAATTAAGATTTGCGGAGTCTTCAAGCTTTATTATCCTTTACAACAGTATTGCTAAAAGAGTTCACAACTACCTTTTTACTTATCTTGCCTCAAGTTCAGTAACTGAGATTTCATTCTCTGATACGAGCGATTTGCTTGTGGATTGTGAATTTTCTCGTCTTTGGGAGCACATATCCAAGTTGATGCCGCTCCTTTGAAAGATAAAGGCTGGCCTGGCTGGAGCTTGGCGAGGCATTGTGCTGCTTCTAAGCATGAGATTTACAGTTGACATCATCGGCCTATCTGCAGGGTTGTGTTGAACACAAAGAAGGCCGATGTGGATGCACTTAACCATCTGGTCACTGGAATAGCTGCTCAAGGATGAGTCCACAATCTCCACAACCGTTCCCACCGTCCAGTGCTCCCAAACCTGCATTAGCTAGTGGCGTCACTCCAAATTCATCGCTACAACTTGCAAGATAGAACTATGGCATACAATTTGTCACAGCCTATGCGCTCACCAAACTAAGCAGGTGATAGTACTGCTCAGAGTCGTAGGAGCCACTGTTTCTTCTTCCGGCGACAATCTCTAGAATCAAGATACCAAAGCTGAACACATCTGACTTGATAGAGTAATGTCCACGCATGGCGTACTCAGGGGCCATGTAACCGCTGCCAACAAAATATTCTGTTATTGAATCATCTACTCTCTTATATCATACAAATGTGTTACAAGGTTAGGGTTAAAAAGACTTACTAAGTTCCAACGACACGATTTGTGACATATTGTGATTGATCAATCCCAAATAACCTTGCTAAGCCAAAGTCCGATATCTTTGGATTGAAGTCAGAGTCCAATAGAACATTGCTTGCTTTGAGGTCCCTGTGAACAATCTTTAGTTGGGACTCTTCATGAAGATATTGCAAGCCTTGAACAATCCCATTGATTATCATAAATCTCTTACACCAATCTAGCTCTTTTCTTTTCTCTGGATCTGTTGGATGGAATTAATAAGAAACCTTTAAAGAAGCATACATTAAATTTCTGTTGCTGTTTTGCTGTTACTAAATGTGATGAGTTATAATACCAAAAAGAAATGTGTCGAGGCTTTTGTTGGGCATATATTCGTATACAAGTAACTTTTCATGTTCTTCCAAGCAAACACCAACAAGCCTGACCAAATTCTTGTGTTGTAGCTTTGCGACCAAAACAAGCTCAGTCTTCAGCTCCTTAATTCCTTGTCTGGAACTCTGTGAGAGCCTCTTCACTGCTATTTCTTGACCATTAGGAAGGATTCCCTGTTGAATTAGAGATCTTTACTTATGAATAGTTTTTAAGTTACATTTACAAATACCGAATATGTAAAATAGGGTCTGCCGGTTAGGATATTTTTCTATGTTTTTAGCTATTTGTGGCTGTTGACCAATTTGACATATGTATATCGTACAAGTTTGTAACATGATACTTTTTTTTTAACTTTCAAATAATATTGTACCGAATTAAAACATTTACATATACAGAAATATTTGTAGTACCTTGTAAACCTCACCGAACCCTCCTTCACCAAGTTTTTTGCCTTCATCAAAATTTTCTGTAGTGGTTCGTAGAGTTGGTAGATCAATAATGAGCAAATCAACACTTCCTAAGTCCTCTGAATTTGTTGAATCTAGCATCATCGAACAAATCCTGTTTGATTATGTTGCATACCAATAATATGATTCCTATTTTCATATAAGAATAATGTAATTCTTAAAAGTTTTAGTTTTGATTATGTATATAACGAAGGTCATATATAAGTGCCAATAACGGAATGGCATACCTATTACTGATGGCAATCGTGCTTGTTTCCTCTTCCTCCTCCAGAGAAAATAGCAAATTACTAAAATGACTATCATGACAATTGTAGTCATTATAATGGCCAAAACTCTACCAGATCCTTGTCCTGTAAATTCATGATGGCGCTTACATTCAGTCAGGCACATAATGCAGATTTTAACAAGAACATTAGAAGATGGTTCACATTTTAATTTTTTTTGTTAAAATTCGTTTTTTGAGCTTCGGCACATAAGCAGCAGCCAAGCCAAGCAACTGAAACCTCTTAGTATGTTAATGCAGATTTGTTTATTTCTATCTTTCCTGAAATTTAAATTTCAGCTAAAAGACAGGTAAAGAAACATGCCCATGGTATCTCCATGAGAGTTACACCTAATAACAGATATAAAGTGTGTTTAATCTCCAACATATGCTTCATTGTTTTCTCTCTTTTCATTAGAACGTGAGAGGAAACTTCTGAGTTCTAATCTGCTTAACCTCCAACCAAATAACAGATTAGTATGTTTAACTTCCAAAGTAAACGATTAGTATATATGTTTAAAATCCAACCTAATTATGTTGGGTGTGATCCTTGAGTTGGTGCGGCTTGAGAGTTTTGTACGACCACTACATGTTGGGTGAGATCACTATTATCGAAGCATAAGTAACAAAGGACTTCAAACAATGTTCCAATTTTTCATAAACGTAACTAAGAGTCGTTTCCATGCTTTAAATAACTCAATTTTTTGAAAATGTCAAAACTATACTATGGAAATGATTAGATTCGGTTAATCTTTAGAGTTTCACCTAAAAACAATTTACCTTAGTAGTTCATTATCTAGAGAAATGCACACATATAAATGCCAAACCTGATGATAAAATACTCCCTACATTCAACTACCGTGATTAGGACAACGATTCCAGCTCAAAGTTGAACCAGAGTCGTTGTGCTAACGATAACAATTTGAGGATGTAGAAAATAGATAATACTAAAGTTCTCCTAAAATTATTGCTAAGCATGTAACAATGTTCTAACTTGTGATAGGGACCTTTTAAGAAAAGTTCCTTAGAGCATGTCCAATGAAGACGAGCGAGGATGCCCAATGGTTAGAGCTAGAGCTGCATGCTCTTGAAGTGTTGTATATGTAAGGACCACATGATAGTATCTCTTTCCTTCTTAGAGCTAGCTCTTGAGCGAACCGCTTGAGTCCTCTATTTTTGCCATAAAAGATTATTTTTTTTGCTAGCTCTAAGTCTCTATTGGTTCTGTTTGGATACTCTAATAGTGCTAGAAGTTAGAGTTAATTTTTAGCTTATGACTAACTCTGAACTAACTGTAACTTTTAATGTGTTTGGATGTAAGAGTTAGATTGATAATAAAGGTACTGATATAATCATTTGTCTCCTTTGAGCATGGAGGAAAAAATAACTTTTCAGTAAACCCCAATCAAACTAGCTTCAATTAGCACCTCTTGGGTGGGATAGTTTTTTTTTGTGAGTTAGATGCAACTAGCCCAAACTAACCCTCCGTGTTTGAAGATTTTAGGACTAGTTACACACAAACTAATTTAAACTAACTCTAACCCATGAATCTAAACAGGACCATTATTAGTGACATCCAGTTTCCAGCTACAGGATGCAGAATTGGTCAGGATGGGAAGACGTCTTTGTAATTTCTTTGTTTCCAGTCAACCACTGATAGCTACGGGACTGCATAGCTGTCGCGAGCGAGCAAAGGAAATTAGAAAGTTAGCAGATACGGTACAACACGTCTTTCTATTTGTTGCTCTCTTACTTGTTTCCTCTATTTTTCCCGTCCCGTCGTTGTCGTAGAAAGCAACTGCCACAGAAAATTTCTTCTTTCAATTGAAAGAAAAAGAACAATAATTGAAAAGCATTACTGGGTTGTTGAAGCCTTGATTTGCTGCAAATATAATTGAGGAATTGAAGCATGTTTCAAGTTTATTTACTAGAATCAAACATCGGTGCTGCGCTCCGAATCGAATCAAATCAGGTGAACTGACAAAATTATGATGTATGTAAAATGGACTGGATTCAGTCCATCTGAAAGTGGTCTTTGGAACTCACAGAAGCTCACTGTTCTTTGCCCCTAACTGATGCAAATTTCTACTCCCTCCGTTTTTAAATTATTATCGTCATTGATTTTTTAATTAACTTTGATCATTCGTCTTATTAAAAAAAATTTAAAAAATATCATATATATTGTCATAGTTCATTTTATCATCAAACTAAATTAAAACATAATTTAAAATTTTTCATATTTAAAATAATATTTTAAAATAAAACGAATGATTAAAGTTAAATAAAAAAGTCAACGACGACAACAATTTAAGAACGGAACTACGGAGTAAGTTGTAAAGAATGACCCAAACTCACCTCCTCCAGTCGCGGGCGGCGTCACGTTCGCCGCGGGCGCCGGCGCCGGCGCCACCGCGGCTGGCTCCGGCAGCTGAAGCAGGGGCCTGCTGGTGAAAAAGGGGTACTGCTCGTACCTGTAGTTGCACCGCAACCCGACGATCCTCCCACCCGCCCTCCCACTAAAAAACTTGGGCCCCATCTGAATTATCCCCGCGAGGCAGCTCCGGCAGTCGGCCGGCGCCATGTCCGGCGTGCACTGCGACAGCCCGTACAGCTCCGGGTTCTTGCTGTCGAAGGTCCCGAACGCCTGCACCCCGGTTCCGAACCTCCTCGACGACTTG
The DNA here is from genome assembly GCA_030378355.1 of Eleusine indica. Lineage (NCBI taxonomy): Eukaryota > Viridiplantae > Streptophyta > Magnoliopsida > Poales > Poaceae > Eleusine > Eleusine indica. The sequence continues at coordinate 39,146,691 of CM059500.1, forward strand.
TCCGCCGCGTAGTCGGCGGTGGCGTTGACGAGCACGCCCACGGCGGCGTCGAACACCTTGAACGGCGCCGTCACGTTCTGCGTGTTCATGAAGATGATGACGGGGTCTCCATTGTCCAGTTCGTGGCTGACGACTTGATACTTGTGGCCAGACGCGGACACGTTCCGCATGGGTATGGGTTCGAGTATGATAAACCCACCGCCACCTCCATTGATGAAGGTGAGGAAGTTCTTGTTGGAGTAGCGGAGGAGGCAGAAGTCGTAGAAGATGGTGGCGTCCTGGTTGAAGGCGCAGAGGTTCTGCGCGTCCACGAAGGCGCCGGCGACGCAGGAGTCGCAGGCGGAGGCGTTCACGTCGCCGCGGCACAGCGCGAGCGCGTAGACGATGTCGGGGACGGCGCCCATGGTCGCGGTGTCGAAGAGCGTGCTGGAGGCGGAGGCGTTCTTGGGGAGCGTGGCGGCGAGGCTCTGGAGATTGGCCTGGTAGGGGCTGTTGCTGGTGTAGTTGAGGCTGGTGTCGCAGAACTGGCCCAGGGGATCGCCGGAGGCGAGCGTCGCGAGGGTGAAAGCGAGGAGGACGGACGCGGCGAGGTAGGTGACTAGGTTGTTCGCGGTCATGGCCATGGCTGGTGGGCGAGGGGCAGAGGAGCAGGCGCGGCAGAGGAAGCGGCGGTGGCGAAGCGAATGAGCCGAACAAAGACGGGTGGGTGGGCCGTGGGCGAGAGCTGACTCGTGTGGGGTCGCTTTGACTTGACTTGGCTAGCAGTACCCCGTGGCCTTCGTTGCCCCAGGTCTGCCGCAGAAATCAGTTCCTCAGCCGAAATACTAGTCAAACCATCATTCCTCTGTTCTTCATTTCTTCTTCTAAAAATTCCTCTGTTCTTCATTTCTTCTTCTAAAAATTCCTCTGTTCTTCATTTCTTCTTCTAAACTGACACGGCACATGGCTACCGACGCGCGGCACCGCGTCTCGTCCTGCTTTGCCGCCGGCGTTCTCCTCGTCTCCCTCCTCGCACCGCCGGCTGCCGCCCAGCCGTGGTGGTCCTGTGGGAACAGCGGCAACTACGCGGCGGGCAGCAGCTACGCGGCGAACCTCGGTCAGCTCTCCTCCACTCTCCCCAGTAAAGCTTCTGGGCCCCTGTTTGCGACGGCCAACATCGGTGCCGCTCCAGATGTCGCCTACGCCCTTGCCCTCTGCCGCGGCGACTCCAGCTCTTCTACCTGTGACTCCTGCATCACCAGCGCCTTCCGGGAAGCGATGCAGCGGTGCCCGTACAGCAAGGATGCTGCAATCGTTCTCGACGAATGCAACCTCCGATTCTCTGACATGAACTTCCTCGCCACACTTGACAACGCCCGCATCGTGATCCCGAATGACTCGCTGAGCAGCGTAAGTTCATCTGTGGAGGAGTTTGACGCCGCCGTCGGCGTACTCCTCAACGCCACGGCCGACTACGCCGCGGGGAACTCCTCAAGGCGGTTTGCCACGGGGGAGGAGGCTACTCGTGACAGCAGTTTCACCATCTACGGGCTGGCGCAGTGCACGCCGGACATGTCGCCGGCCGACTGCCGGAGCTGCCTCCGGGAAATAATTTTGTTGAGGCCGCAGTTCCTCAGCGGGAGGCAGGGCGGCAGGATTAGTGGGGTGCGATGCAATTTTAGGTACAACCTCAACAACAAATTCTTCACCAGAGGCCCAACGCTGCGGCTGCAAACGCAGTTGTGGCCGCCGCCGGCTCCTGCTGCTCCTAATAAGAATTCCACGCAGACGCCTTCCCCCGGAGGTAAAAAGCTAGACACAGAGAAGTAGCATAATTCTTAAATTTCGTATTTGAACCTATGAAAGAATTGTTAAAAAAAAACTCTGCATATTGTCATCTGAAGCTTTGCCATTTACTTACAGGACGGAAAAGAACTAGAAAGAGGATTGCTCTAGCGACTACATTGTCTCTGGGTGTTGCAATACTAGCAATAATTACTTTTGTTTGGCTCTGCTTTTGGAGGAAGAGGAATCCGGCACGAAAGCATGTGCCATCCTGTAAGTTGCATTACTTACCTCTCTGAATAGTCGGGCACATGATAAATAGTAACCATCATCTAATTGGCTGTGTTAAAAACTTATCATGTTCCGAGTTAGGTGCTTCAGTGCTTGTGCCCCAGGAATTTCTCAATTTCATTGTGACACTATACATGTATGTACAAATTTTGTTATCTAACAGATGCAGCTGATACTGACGAGGACACTGAATGCGCCAATTCACTTCTTCTCGATATAGCTACACTACGTGCTGCAACTGACAACTTTGTTGAGACCAGTGAGATTGGTCAAGGAGGTTTCGGTGCAGTATATAAGGTACCACTGAAACCATATTTCGCTTCAGAAAGCTTTTTCAGTTTAACAAGTAAAATGTAGACTTATTATGTAGGGCATCCTTCCTGACGGTCAAGAAATAGCAGTGAAGCGGCTGTTCCAGAGTTCAGAGCAAGGAATACTAGAGCTCAAAAATGAGCTTGTTTTGGTTGCAAAGCTTCAACACAAGAATCTCATTAGGCTGATAGGCGTTTGCTTGCAAGAACATGAGAAGCTTCTTGTATATGAATACATGCCCAATAGAAGCATCGACACCATTCTTTTTGGTAATTTTTTATAATAACGTTTCTCAGTTATAGGTACTAGGAAAATCAAGTAGTACTGATACACAACATTTCTCTTTCAACTGCCAGATCCTGAGAAAAGTAAGGAGCTAGATTGGGGAAGAAGATTCAAGATAGTTACTGGAATTGCTCGAGGATTAAGATATCTTCATGAGGATTCTCATTTTAAGATTATTCACCGTGACCTCAAAGCCAGCAACGTCCTATTAGACTCTAATTATTCTCCCAAGATTTCAGACTTTGGCTTGGCTAAGCTTTTCGGAGGGAATCAAGATCAATCGCTGGTCACAAAAAGTGTTATAGGAACATAGTAAGTCTAGTCCAAATAAGTAAATAAATCATTCTCTCTCCCAAATAAAGTAATACATCGATTGTATATCAGTATTTTCTAACCAGAGGGACATTTTTTTTTGACGTGCAGTGGTTACATGGCGCCAGAATATGCGATGCATGGCCACTATTCTGTGAAGTCAGACGTCTTTAGTTTTGGCGTATTGATTTTAGAGATTTTAACCGGAAGAAGAAGTAGTGGCTCGTATAACTTGGAGGAATCTGTTGATCTCTTAAGTCTTGTAAGTTCTTGTATATTATTGCCAAACGTTTTGCACAAGCAGCTTACTGGAAAAGGAATTTTTCTTAGACAAATTGCATTGTGATGCAGGTATGGGAGCACTGGACCACAGACACAATCATGGAGATCATGGATTCATCTCTAAGAGGCAACACCCCGGGAGATCTATTGCTGAAGTGTGTTCATATCGGGCTACTATGTACCCAGGATAACCCAGTCGATAGACCCATGATGTCAACAGTAAACGTGATGCTTAGCAGCAACACTGTTTCACTGCAGGCTCCATTGAAGCCTGTGTTTTTCATTCCCACTACTGGCACCTACTCAAATATGTATTCGGAATCGTATCCTACAGCTACCTAGTTCACCGGTTAATAATCAAAGAATGATGTCACCGGTTGAAGTTTTAGCTACAGAACCATAAGCTTACCATGTCACATGGCAATTGAATTATTATTGTTGAATGAACATAGGTGGAAAAGGTCACATATTTTGAAATTATATCATGCTGATGATATGTAGTGCTCTATAATCTACATTGTTTTCAATTATTTGTAGTTCAACAGACTGAAAATGGTCGTTGTCCTGTGTACTTTATTGTATAGCCATCAAATTTCCCCAGTCAGCTCACATGCATATCACCTACACCTAAACATATAACTAAAATCTTTACCTGTTCTGTGTATCTTGACTTCTCCAGTCCCGTCACAATCGGTTGCTTCATTATCCAGGGAAAACGTAAACGATATAGCGAGTACACGGTGAGCAGTCCAAGCTTGACCGTTCCTTGAGGAAGAAAAGGCAGGTGAACCTAAAATATCTGCAAATATGTGCTAATCAATAAATAAAATAACCAGCAAGCATCTTTCTATGACTTCCAATAGCCTTCATCAAAGAATTAATTCCTACCCAGGCAAGAAAATGGCAGCACATAATTTGTGTAACAGAACCGCCTTACCATGGAGACGATTTCGTTTCAGGATCTTTCTACATGACAAAAATAACATAGCTTGCAATAATAATATAGCTTGCAACAAAAACAAGATAGAGTACAGAATTTTATATAAATCCGAATTTAAGTTACAAACCAGAGTTTTTAAAAGTGCGGAAGCGAATAATTCAACAGAAATAAAATGGTCCAACGGAATAAGTAGGGTACAGTCGCCCTCTCACGGCGATTCACATAGAACAACCGGTCTTGTAGGTGTTTGCCCGAACACCGTACCGGCAATCAACATCTTAATCCTTCTCGTTGTTGGTGCACAGCTCCCATTCGATATTCCAGCAGTCTCGGCGCTGGCCCTCCCAGTGGAACCTCCCACCGCAGTGGCAGACTCCACCCTGGTCATCTGAAAACCACATAGAGCTACGCCATGAGTAACTAATTTACTTAGCAAGACTGACCCGTCAAACTGGTCAACTACAGCTGACATCTAGACATGCAAAGACTAAGGATAGGGTTTATGTTGCCAAAACCAGCCTAAGAGTGGATCCTTATTTTTCAAGTTTTAACATCGAGTTAAGTTGTCATGCAAAATAATAAATTTAGTTTGCATTATAGCTACAACAATCATGGTTGCAATACAAATACTAATAATTCCAAATAGCAGTATTGAACCCATTCATCATATTAATAGCTTCTATCAATGTTCTGGAGCAGCGATCAAGTGGTACCCGTTACTGTGAGGGGCAGCGACTCGAATCGATTTATATCCTGCAGAAGAAACCTGCTTGCACGATCCATACGAGCTTCATGAAAGCCGCATGGAGCAACCTTTCGCTGCAGTACCACAAGGTCTTCCGGGTCCAGACTCCCGAGAAGGGTCCCCCAACGCGATGCGCCCCGTGCCGCCATCCGTGGGTGGATTCTTCTCTCCTCTCAGCCCCAGTTCCACCAAAGAGGAGAGAAGGCTATCTTCCGACCAGGCAGTAGTCGTAGCTACATCGGTTTACTGGACCCATGACTCCAGCATGCAAACAATATGTTCAAACTTGATCCCATGGGCCGGACACGAGGCGTAGCCTTAGGTGACTCGGACGGGGCTACCTCCTTGAAGACAAGCTGTCCTTCCCTTTCCACCTAGTTGCCAGTCCAGTCTTCATTGTTATCCCATCCCAACTTTCCTTCTTCTGACATCATTTCCAAGTGATAATATTTCCTGATCTACGAGTGGTCTCCATACCACTAGATGAATGATCGTCTTACTTTAAGCAGAGCGACTACCGTTCTGAGGCTATTACCGGGTAAAGGTAACCTACTGTAATACTAGGTTTCCAAACAATTCCTATAACCTAGTGCACATACAAGCCTATATCCCTAACTAGTGATAAAATTAAAAGGTAAAACTGGTGGGATGCACCGAGGCTTGCCTTGATCCTGCTCCTGGTTAGTCAAAACACCACCGGGTCCTTCTGGCTTCTGCTCCTGTCCCGTCTCCACATGGTTCACCTCGTGATCTACATGATGCGAATGATGCAATGCATGAGAACCATATTCGATTCATGGCACTTCCTCAACAAATACGTTAAAACATCAATATTACATGTAGAAGTGAACGGGGTGTCGATTAGTTCAGTAGATGCACCATATAAGGTAGAGGTATAGGGTGGATTTAGTTGGTAAATTTTCTTCATGGATTCCAGTAACTTATCACGATGACGTTGTATAAAAATATAGTGTGAGTGCGATAATAGAATAAAAGGTGCAAAGTATACATTACTAAGATGTACTGGTCAAGGCTTTACCTTCAGCTTATATGATATTTGATATGAAAGAAATAACAGCCAAAATAAAAAAATATCGGAATTAAACTATAGTGCCAAGTGAAATAATAGAGCTACAAGACGATTAATTATTTTAACATTATTCTAGAAATCAAATGCACATGGATGATTTACTGTAACTAGGACATGCCAGGGGTGAATTATGGTCCAAGTTTCATTGACATGCATGGGGTTAATAATTTTAATAATTAAAACAATGAAAATGATAATAAATAAATTACGACTAAAATACAGAGAACTATCACTTTTCACTTTGCAGGATGGTTGGGCATGTATAAATATAGGTGGTAACCAAATTTCAAGAATTTACTAGTCTCCTAGATTTATTTATGATTTTATTAGTGTTTTCTTTATTTATTTTAGTCCTGATACAAATATTACCATGCATGCAGTATTAGCATTTTTCTACAACAGTACATGACTAGAGAAACTCAGAGAATTTTAGTTTGCTCAAAAACACCTGATATTTATTTAGTTATGGATTTTACAATGTTTAATCGATTTACAACAGTTTTAAATAAAACAGAGAAACTAAATACGTCTGGGCCAATTAGAAATGGGCCACACAGAGGGCCACGGTGCGAAAGGGGCCAGATCTAGGCGTGGCCACATCGGATTCGGACCCGTGTGGGTCGCGGTGTGGCACCGCCAGCCCGCACTGGAGCTGGGCGGCGCCACCGCCGGAGTTGGGCCGCATGGTGGCCGATGGACCGCGGGACACGTCGCCGGGAAGGGAAACGCAAGTACGAGCGCGGGGGTGCGGGTTAAAGGGGGCTAAGCTCACCGTGGTGGTCGCCGGGCGGCTGACGGAGCTCCGGGGAGGGGTCATCGATTTTTGATTTAATGCGGCACACACGAGGAGCTTCAACGGACGAGACCGGGTGGAAACAGAAGAGGAGGATCTCGCGCACGGAATGGATCGCCGGATCCGTGCGGGAACGGCTCAAGGCGGCGGTGCGGTGAGCTTGGCCGAGCTCACCAATGGTGCCGGCGGTGGGGGGGGGGGGGGGGGGGAGGGGGGAGGAAAGAAAGAAAAGGGGGAGGCCGAATGAGGAAATGGGGAGAATGCCGTGTCGGAGGAGGCGCGGCCTCGGGTTTGGGGTGGTCGGCCCGACCGGGTGAGGCCGACCGCCGGCGTACGGCTGCCATGTGGCGGCGAGGCGCCGGGTGCCCGGCCCACGCGGGAGGTTGAAGACACAGCGGTGGCTGACAAGTGGGACCCGTGGGATTTTTCTTTTTTTGTTGGTTTTCGAAGTAGCATTGTCTTAATAATTTCATATGTTTAAAAATATAAACCCTATGGAATATCTAAAAATATGTACGTATTCATCATGATGTACTCTAGTTTATAAAAATGATAATAATTAAGAGTTGTCATTTGAATTTGAATATAAATTTTGCAAAAATGGGTAGTTTTTAATCTTTGGGTCAATTATTTGGGGCACTTCAACTTAGAATAAAAATCTAAGATATTGCTCAAAATTCTATTACATCATTATATACAACATATATTTTTTATGGATATGAGTTATGTGGGAAAATTTGGACTTATAGTTCAAGTGACATTCAAATTTGATAAATTTTCATTTTGAATTGAATTTAAAGTGGGCTCCAATTTTAGTATGGGTTCCTAACCATGTCAAAGTTATGCCTAGGGTACTGCAGTAGCAAGTTAGACACCAGGGGTGTCACAATTTGCATCTATTATATATATATATATATATATATATATTAGAGAAAAATAATAATTTATCTCTACAACTAATACTAACTTACCCACCGAACCATTACCATTATGAAAATATATAGACTAAAATACCATTATATTTGTTTTTCTTTTACCCACCGCTTCCCTTATTTTTCTCCACCCCATCTGTTCTACCTTGATGTACGTTTGGCACCCCCCACACGAGAGAACCTCCAGCTTTGTTATGTCGCCTGTGATGTCATCAAGAGTTCTACACCATTGATCAATTCTTTCTACATCGCATCCATCAATCAACATCGCCCACCATGACCAGAAACTGTCCTGCTCCATCACGGCTTATGTCTTCCAAAACACTTAGCCCTGCCCGATACTCTCGCGCATCCACCGTGGTGGGTTGATCCTAGATGCACATTTGCAGCAAGGGGTAGCAGTAGGTGTCGACAAGGCTCATGCAGATCCCCGCTGATCTTGGGAAAGAGAAAAGAGACAGACAAGCGAGTCATTATTATTCTCTAATGACACGGACAGCGTTGATACTGCATATGCCAATGCCACCACAAGGACGCAGATTGCGGTAGTTGCCAGCCATATTGGCCATAATCCGGCAGTCATTAGTTGCGGCAGCAAACCAGTATGCAGGAACGTCCATTTGTCAATGTCAAAAGATCAAAGCAGAAAATCAACCTTGGCTCCGACAGCACGAGAGTATGCTATGGCCTCCAAAATACTCAGCCCTCATCACTGATGTTAGCCAACCGCCAACTTATTAGAGGAGACCAAGTAATGAGAGACGGACCTGGCATGAATATGGAGAAGGGGAGGGAGACTTGGTAGCAGCAGTCCTGTAACAACAGGGTGCAAGCATGTATGTATTGATGGTCAGAGCATATGCGAGCAGAAAAACGTCGGATGCATTAGAAGTTGAGGACATGCAATTTTGCACCTATATGTGTGCTTCATCGTGTAGCTTGCATAGGTCATAAGGCATAGGCAATCAGGGTCCATGGTGTTTTTTTTGTTTATATATTCTACGTTAGTCCTCGCCGCCAGCAACCAATGCATCAAACAATATATTAGGCAGTCAAAGTCACCATCCTGATTCCCTTTAGGAAATAATCCAAGCTCAACACTGATCGCCTTCGTGATCTGCTGCCTTGGTCATGCGTCATCGTGATTGCTACCATTAAAGATTATTGGTGGCCTGCACCAAGCACAATCTTTCCCTGGATGAATCTACAAAGAACTGTATGTAAATGCGACCAGTTATCTTTTCAGCCGATGCTTATGATAACAATGGATTTCTTGATTACATGATCTAGAACATTGATGTTTCCATGAATTCATTACTTAGGTAATTTTCCCCCTGAATTCAGGATAATATATGTGTAGTTGAGTACATTGTATTTGTGTTCACTATGGATCTGTGTAAATTATACAATTGGCCCATTTTTTAGTGTTTGTATTTATTTAGTAAATAGTCTTTCTGTTGGTAGTAATATTCAGCATACTTGCTTTTATAGCTTACTAATGGCTGATGCAACACACCGGACAATCAGGGTCCATGGCGTTTTTTTGTTTATATATTCTACGTTAGTCCTCGCCGCCAGCAACCAATGCATCAAACAATATATTAGGCAGCCAAAGTCACCATCCTGATTCCCTTTAGGAAATAATCCAAGCTCAACACTGATCCCCTTCGTGATCTGCTGCCTTGGTCATGCGCCATCGTGATTTCTACCATTAAAGATTATTGGTGGACTGCACCAAGCACAATCTTTCCCTGGATGAATCTATAAAGAACTGTATGTAAATGCGACCAGTTATCTTTTCAGCCGGTGCTTATGATGACAATGGATTTCTTGATTACATGATCTAGAACATTGATGTTTCCATGAGTTCATTACTTAGGAAATTTTTCCCCTGAATTCAGGATAATATATGTGTAGTTGACTACATTATATTTGTGTTCATTATGGATCTGAGTAAATTATACAATTGGCCCATTTTTTTAGTGTTTGTATTTATTTAGTAAATAGTCTTTCTGTTGGTAGTAATATTCAGCATACTTGCTTTTATAGCTTACTAATGGCTGATGCAACACACCGGACAATCACTCCTGATGTGATTTATTGGTGTCAAATGGATCAAACATAACCCTATTCAATTAACAGCAAAGTCTCTTAAAATGTCATGATATGTGTAGTTGAAAAGTGTATCTCCTGGCATGAAATTGAGGCAACAATACCCCTCATATTTTGATCAACAAGAGGTGTAGCATAAGCATGGTTATGTGTACTACTCAAGAAAAAAAGAAGGAAAAAAGAACAACTTGTCGCTACATGTATTAGTATATTGCCTATCACTACTGCTACCAAAAATATTAAGCTAAATTATCACTATGAATATGTTTATAAAGTAGACCAAAAACATTTATAAAACTCTCAAACATAAGCAAGACGCATACGATGCATAAATTACTTTTATAAATAAATTGGAAAATATAAGCAAAATCATGTTTGTTGACTATATTGATGGGACATTTGTATTACCTTCAACATGTGTTTAAGATATAACTCATTTAGTGGCAATCAATACATTATCATTCATATTAGTGATTCAAATAATGATGATGCAAAATTCGAGAGTGTATTAGCAATATTTCATATATGTTGGATAATATCTTAGTTATACTTTGTATTTTCTAAATCCCCAAATACTTTTATATACTAGGGTGTCTGAACTTAAAATGTTGTCCAGTGAATTGTTTCATATTTGAATTTTCACATATGATATATCATATGCCTATACATAATACAATATTATGAAAATTTAAGATTATAAATACTGAATTAGTGTATAAGTAATCAATATTATTTAGCTGAGTTAATGGTGTTAATCTATAATCTAGCCGCATAAATGTGTGGGCAGATTGACTAGTTGTACATATGTAATCTGCACCAAAGCCCTGAATCACAATACCGAAACAACAATGCAACAATACAGTCTGAAACATGGAGTTTCGGAAGCCGCAAGAATACAGCAAACCAATCTATCTATATTAAACGCCATGCGTTCTCTCAAAACCCGTTAACCCACATCGCCCGTTAAAGTTTCAATCGTTCGATCCGACTGACTCGTCATACTAACCGTTGGATACTTGGATGTGGATCGGATGTTCATCCATTTTCCAGTCAATCCGAATGTTCTTGGATTCTCTCGGCGTGTTCATTGCCTCCTCCCTCCCTCTCTCTCACGCTCCACCTATGTTGGCTGTATCACCTTGGTTGTCGCCCCAGGACCTTCATCCTCCTACCTCCTGTCTCCTGCCCGCCCTTCTCCGTCTGCCTTGTCAGTGCATCCTCCAAGTCGCCCTTGCAACCGAAAACATCCACGCCCTTGAGAAACTGAGAAGTCGAAGGACACACCAACATTGGAGGAGGTGGCCCAAAAAGGGCAACAGGCAGCTGAGAAGCCGAAGGAGACGCTGACTCGAGCATCCGGGCCACTACAACTTTCCGGTGAGGATCGTCTGGTTCTGGTCTAGAATTAACCATGGAGAGCTTGTCCTAATGGCTCCTGAATAATAGGGCACATGGTTGAACACGATTCTGAAGCGATGGGTCTAGGGGTGGTAATGGGCCCAGAATTATGAACTAGCAAAGTTGAGGGCCGGGTCGAAAAAGGGCCGGGCTGAAAATAAACTATTTTTTGACTTAAATTAGGAAAGGGCCGAAAAGGGCCCTTCTACGGCCCGTGGGTTGGGGCCCATTACCACCCCTATGGGTCTTGATCCATGTGCAGGCGTGCAAATCGTGGGCTGTCGACACAACCAACATAGGTAACAACTTCAACATTAATCCGGAATCCCCAAATTGTATGTTCCAGTTCTTTTCCCTGCTCTGGTCACATTCTAATGGCTTCTGCTCGACAGACGCTTGATGAAATGCCTAAGTAAGAGGAGCTAGCTTTTTGACCACTTAACTCGTACTAGACAATCAAGTACTCCACGCCAGTGTCGGCGGAATGAAGGTTGGACTGGCAACCCAGCAGATGCAGCTCGCGTGGGAACGGGTCTGGTGTTGTCGGCTGCGGGCTCTGGTGGACACGAGCTTACTGGAGTGGCCAATGTTTGTACCTCTGCAAGTGAAGAACTCTGGTCCCTGCAAAAAAATGATGTCCGTCACTGTATTGCCCATCAAGCACTCAGCCAAATATATAACAGGTGATCTGCTACTGTTGATGTATATATAAGCTCATGTGTCAGTTTTCTCCAACAATAGGTAAGGCAGGTTCCATATCTCAATTTATTAGGAACCTAGGCAATCAATTTATGCCTGGTTAATCTAGCCTTCTGGACAACATATGACATGGCTTAAATATATTATTTGTGTATATGACAATGCTTTTAGACAGCTGAATCTTTTAAACAAGAAAAGTCTGATATTGAGTTTGTGCAGCCTTAGCTGTCCACCGAAAGTTCATAATTACTTTTGGTCATATAATTCAATATTTAGGAGAAACATGCTAAATGCTGAAAACGTGTGAATAGTTAGTTTCATAGACAAAGAATTTATATGAAGCATAAATCCCTGCTCAGCTGAAGATTGACTTCAAGTAATATGGCAGAGAAACCCAAGTGATTAAGTGAATGTTCGTCCAGTTTTCCTGTTTTCTACAGTGCTTTCTATCTTGGCCAGCACCAAGAGAAGGGCCCAAGCTCCAGCTTCTAGAGAAGGGCACAAGCTCCAGCTTCTATACTAGCATGATAGAAGAAATTACATGTTCAGTTGATCACATAATTTTCCATCATAGATTCAGATAAGCACAAACCTTTTGTTTTGCTTATTGTTAACATGTTTTACATCAATCACACAACATTAAAAAAATGAGAAGATATGATTCGAATGATTTATATCTAGAAGATTATGCCTACAAATCTGTGACAAAGCTTATTAAGTTTATTTTCTCTCTAAAGCTCATCTAATTTTTTTAGGCTAATTGAAATACACTACGCTGTTCTAATATAGATTAATCATAACCTCATGGCCTCTAGCATCAATAACTGTTCAGTTCTATTGTTGATTGGCTCAAAAGTTCTTTATTATATGTTCAGTGTTGAATTCACTATGGCAAACCCTCTTTAAACTTTGTTTTGGGATGAATATGGTTTAGTTGGCCTGGTGCGTAAACAGTTAATTTTGAGTGCAATTACATGGGCTCCAACTCCAATAGAACTGCACTATACTTAAGTTTGTTTTGCACTGAAAATACTTTGTATTGACCTAGTGTTATGGGCTGGCAGTTGGGTCTTTATGGGCCGGCGTGGCACTGTAGTGGTGGAGGCTACTGTAGCATCCTCTAGGGTTAGGTTATCGGGTCTATATAATGAGGGTCAAGGTGTATTAGAGAGACAAGTAGAAAAGAAGAACATTGTCGTAGGTCAGGCCTCCAAAGGAGGCGACTTGCTGGGTTCTTCCTGCTAGTATCTAGGCAGTCCACAACAATTGATATCAGATTCAGCCATCGCCGTCTCCACCATGGCCGGCGACGATGATCTTGTGGCCTTGACGTTCTCCTAGAAGTTGGATCGCCTTCTCATGTTGTGCGCGAAGCTGCAAACCCAGATCACCGCCATGAGCCATCAGCTGCCGCCACTTCCTTTGATGCTGCCTCTAGTCGATGCATCGTCGACCAAGCTACAGCCCCCACCAAAGCTGTCGGTAATTGAAGTACCAACAGCACACGCGTGCCTTGTCGTGGAGGCTTCCGCAGTGAAAATCCCATCTGCACCAAGCCACATGGATAATCACCATGAAGAGGTCGATGAGGCACTTTCCGTGGAGATGCCATCTGCGGCCGCGCCACACCCCCAAGCACCGGTGATGGTGGTGTCCCCAACGTTCTTTCCCACAATCGCCTCTCTCGCATCTCCAATCATTAAGCCAGAGCTGATCAGATCGAAGGCAGCTTCTCTCCGACCTGGACCACATCAGCGCTACCATAGAGGCGGGGCACAGTGCTGGCTGCGACGACGAGAAGGCGCTCCAGGAGGTGTTGATCCCCACGCGGATCAGAAAGGCGGCGCAACGCCGTCTCATCCATGGCATCTTCGTCGATCTGCTGCGGCTGCTCGTTGTGCTGGAGCACATGGGTATGCGCGATGTTCTTCACCAGCAGCACTGCATCAGGTTCTTCATGCCACAGTTCGTTGTCAAGGAAAGAAAGGATCCCATGTCCTGTCTATTTCCATGGGAATCAGGAGGAAAATCTGCACACCACATCAAGGTTGAGATCTACAAGGGAACTGCTGCATGCAAGGCCTCAGATCGTCCATTGCATTTTGGTATGCAATCTAACATGGAAATTGCCCTCGAGCTGGCAGGAGAAAGTCTAGGAGGTAGAGGGACAATTCATGCATGCGTCCATGTAGGAGAGGCTGCATGCACAACAGGCGTTAACAGTTCTTTTCTTGAGAATCAAAGGGAATCAGATTCGAATATGTTGCGGCCAGATACGATTTTGTTTTATTATGGTAGTAGGAAGTGCATGGTGTCCTCACTTTTTGGAAACCAAATCGATTTGTGTGGAGATGCAGGAGACAATCAAGGAACACCAGAAAGATATTTGTTTTAGAGTCTGATATCCTTTCTATCTCCTTCTCTGACGTCCAAGTCATGCCAATAGAAAATTGAGTATTCTGAATATCTTGCACATGCATGTTTGTTTCCTCTTGGAATCACGACCAGCTTGGAAGATCATGGCCTCCAGGGAGCACCTGCACAAGAAGAATGCCATACCAGAAGTTGCCCATGGCTTCTGACCTAGCTAGCGGACGAGTTGTCTTTCACCGACGGGAGTAGTATAATGGGCAGCACAATGGTCCTATGGCAAGGCAACAACAGTACATGGCCTATCTATTTGCATAGGAACTAGGTGGAAGAGGGAAAATAGTGCTTCTTTCCATGCCGTGATGTGTTTCCATGGGAACTAGGAGGTCAACTCTCTAATGTGCTGTGGCAACGACAACGTTTCCAGCTGGCTTCTTCTTCAAGTTTGTGCTTCAAACAGCTCTCCTACTTCGGTGTAGTTTAGAATAAGCCTTAAGCCGAGATGTAAAAGGCTTAATTTGAGTTGTGCCTTTTATTTGTTAGTTGTAGTCGTCAGATTTTATTGCAGCTCGTGGGCGAGCTGCTCGTAAGGAGGGGTGGAATGTTATGGGTTGTCAGTTGAGGCGGTTACTGTGCCACCACCGCCGTTCCCCTCCTCCTAACATCTCTCCCCAAGACGACATCGCCCGCAGCTCCCGTAGTTGGAAAGGAGGTCCATGGTGGAGCTCGCCGTAGATGAAGACGAGGACCTGGACCTCGTGTTCAAGCTCAGGTGGCGCATCCAAGGGAAGAAGCTCCATGGCAGAGTTTGTCACAGATGAAGACGTCCGCCCGCCATTCTCTAGCTCGGCCTCTTCTGCCTGCTGCCCACGGCCAATGCTCTCTTGGCCAGCGACGGCGAGCTGCAGGACTTGGTGGTGCTGGAGAGAGAGAGGCAGCTAGCTGAGCCATGCTATGGAGGATGGGGGAAGAGAGGATAAGGCAGGTGGAGGCAGCTTCGGGCAGAAGGGTGTGGGATGGGCTGTCCCCTGCCACGCGTCACTCGTATGGAGAGAATCCAAAGGAAAATAGGTTCCACAGTGGCTACAAATGCTTACATTCAGGAACAAATTCAAACTCCAGAAATGCTTAGATAGTGGAATGGAGGGAGTATAGTATAATGCTTGAGTATATTTTTCTGTATCATGGAATGGAACTTTATCTGCTTGCACCCACGAGATGCTTGGCTAAATACTGCAGTACCATGATAGTTCCTGTTTCATGTATACATACCGGATGAGGTTGCACCCAAGCAAACTCAGCAAGTACTCCATGACATTTAGAGAAGATTGTGCTTTTATCATGCCTTATTAGATTACATCGTTGAACCACAATAAGAGATCTGAGTAGGATCGATGTCATAGTTACAATTGCATTATCGCATCAAAAGAATAGTTGCAGCAAATTGACTTACAAAACAGTGAAACGACATAAATGAGAGCCAAAAAAACCTTTCACCTAAGCAGGGGGAGCGTGGAAAGTTTCAGAGTAACTAGCTAAACTAGCTCAGTTCTTTTTAATTTCTTTCTGTAGCAAATCCTTCTACAAGTATGATTACCGGACCCTTCAGGCATTATAAACATGAAAAGTTCATTTTGGTGTGCTACTCAGCTGAAAACGTTAGTACTTTTCAGCGGGCAATTCGGTGGGCATTGAATCACGAACTTGCCATCTTCATGTGCCATGCTCGCATAATCGCATATAATCTGTTGCTTGCTTGCCTTGATGTGTAAAAAGAATCATAACTTCCGTTTGGTGTGGTGTCACATGCGGTATATCAAGGAAACAAAGTTTCAGGCAAAGCTTATTTTTTCAAACTTCTAAACAAAGTTCCAGTGACTATGGCAAACATACGGGCTGTAAATTGTAATAACCGACTATTGGCCGTAGCTTCTTGTGAAATATATATTTATTCACTATTGTACTACAACAATCTATATATTTTGTGAGATGAAGTATACTCTGTTACAGCCTTTTATAATATTATATGTATATTACACTCAAGGTTATGTACCATTTGCATATTTGCTTCTAAGACAAACATTGTAAGTTAGGGTCTATCTATGGGTCTTATATGAAAAAAACCTACGCACACGCGGCAACGCCGTGTGCTGTTTCTAGTCTTTATCATAGGTTAGAAGCACCAGGGGTATGTACTGCATGTAAGTCTCATGCTGATAATTAGCGTTGGTAGTCTTTCATAACACAGGCCTGCAAAAAAGATTATAGCAACCTCTCAAGCTAATAAAATATGTTAATGCAGGTGTAAGTGGTAACATTCCAACTGCGCCCCCATCGAGAACTAAGTGATGCATAAGCTCATGCCAGTAACACGAACACATGCTTCCTTATCAAACTTAAATAAGCAACAAAGAAAATCAACAAAACAAACAAAGTGAAGAGCTTAGCATTTCACTTAATCCAATCACGGATGCATCAATTGTTGTGATGTTTAATATGCTTCATCTATCTATTATCTTCTTATTTGAAGAGAAAAACAAGGCTCCACGTTCGCTCTTCAGGCAACGAAATTACGACATTAATCTAAAAAAAGAGAAAATATGGATCATTGGATTTTATAAAGATTTAACGGTCTAGATGAAACTAAATAGTCCATGACCAATTTCAACTAAAAAAAGATAAAATTAATAAATATATGAATTCAGATTAATAAAAAATAGAAAAAAAATCTGATTCCCTGCGCACCACTCCCTGCCGCCTCTCCCATTAACTTTCTTGGTTCCGATTCACTTTTCTTTCTATTCTAGATGAAACCAACAAACCATGTCCGGATTAAAATAAGGAAAATATATTTTTTCCCATACACTCCGATCTCCCATTTCCCCATTGGCTTCCCTGTTTCTGATTCAGTTTTTTTTTGTTCAGATGAAACCAACGGTCCATGTGGGACTTCAATTAGTAAAGGACTAGCAAAGTGCATGTGCGTTACGACGGGCTTAAAATAAATAAAACACTGTATAATTTAAATAAAAAAATTATTTACATAATATATTTGTTAAACATATATAATATTATTAATATTTTTACAAGAAAGATCATATTTATATTACTGTTGATGCTTCTTAGTGTACCATTTTATATACAGAAGCAATCATTTTTTCACCATTTTCTACCATATTCTTATCATAAATATGTTTTTTTATCTCTAATATTGATGATTTTGATATATAGTGTTTTTTGAGATGTTGCAGAATTAGGTGAAATAACACTAAAAAGGTTCAAAGATGAGAAGTAGCGATATGAAGCCCGACTCCGGGTTTCCCATAAGCCTATGACACCTACAAGATACCTCTGTACGTACATGAAATCCACCATGCAAGCCTAACATCGTGACCCAATGATTAAGAATTTCTGAAAGGTTTATCCAAAAGGAAGAAATAATTTACGCAGTCCAGAAACAATACTATATTGCGTTGCGGTTTTGGACTTAAAGACGTGCTCCAATAGAAAAAGTGTGACTACGGAAGTTGTAGATTTCATTAAGAGCTTTCCGGGACATATATGCATCATATTATCTGAACTCTCGAGCTATGAGACATAGCCCCCGCAAGGAGGCGTGCATAGAGGAGTCCGAATCGGAACAGATATTTTTACATCGTATATTTGGACACAAAAATTTCCGAATCTATAAATTCATTGAATACCAAAGTTGTAGAAATATTTGAGAGCTACGAGATAAAGACTGAGTTTGATTCATTTGGACTCCGGACGCGGGAGTTATGATTTTTGAAAGTTGATGCTTAATATGGAAGGTATAAAACCGACTTGGATTCAATCTCATCTTTATGAACATGAAGTAGACGACTACACCTCAACTAATAAGTTGTAGAGAATACGTATTAGTAAATATGTAAATTCAGATTAATAAAAAATAGAAAAAAAAACTGGTTCTCCACCCCACCCCGATCTCCCTCCTCTCTGTCTTCCTTGGTTCCGATTCAGTTTTATTTGTGGACTAATCAGCTATACTGTTGAATGGCATATGTGTTGTATAAATATTATTCACACTAATTACCGGCATGTTAGTATTGACAATGAACTCATGGGCCAACACAAAAATTCAGATTTTTTAGCTAATCGGTTTTTCTCACGCCTATTATTGATTGATGAATTGATTATGGTGTTGTCACCTGCACAAGCATGTACCAAATGTCATGTTTTTTAGTTAAAATCAAAATAGTATGTATGTTATTGTTACCTCCCATATGAAAATCATTCATATGATTCCTAAACTTTCACGTGGGTTTGTTTTTCAAAACAATAGTTCACTTTCACATAATATATTACACACATGAAGTAATAATAGCGGTACCTTAGACCTCAAGATGTGGGCAAATGGTTGACTCACAATCATAAAAACTACCATTAAACTCTTTATTCTAATAACAAGTTCTAGTTACATTAGGTTGTGATCTATTAAAATTGATAGATTTTAAAACAATCAATATTGATACTATTTCATGTATAAATTTATAATAAAAGGTTCTTAAATTATATAAATATAGATACTTAGATTGGACAGAATAAGCCTCGTCGTATGTATCTCATGGGACCTTTTTAAAACAAAATAAACTAAATAGGAGCTGATGAGGAGGCCATATCAGTAGTGCCATCTACATGGACACCCTTGCTGTAGTGGTCAACTGTGAATTCCACATCCGTGAACTTTGCCTTCAATTTGATGATGATGGTGTATGGTACCCATAGCAAACGACAAGCTCAACAGGGGCATTTGCATCGCATCACTAACTACCGCGAGGACTAGAAATTGTCGGAGCCTAGGGACACAAGGACGAAGTTTCTTAGGTGTATCTATAGCATGTTGATGCTCCAATAGATTAGGTAAGTAAAATTCAATCGATTTATTTCCTTGATAGATAGTATCAAAAATGAGTCTACGGATGTGAATTGCTCGAGAGGAGGGATCATTCGAGGGCTAATTATGTTTTAACAAGTCTTATCACTGCTTCATTAATTGAAGAAGAAAGCATTGGCCAATGAAATGTCATTCATCCTGAGAAAATCATGGCCGACATGACAGCTTGCAG
The DNA here is from genome assembly GCA_030378355.1 of Eleusine indica. Taxonomy (NCBI): domain Eukaryota; kingdom Viridiplantae; phylum Streptophyta; class Magnoliopsida; order Poales; family Poaceae; genus Eleusine; species Eleusine indica. The sequence continues at coordinate 39,166,124 of CM059500.1, forward strand.
TGTTAAGAATACTGAAATCTGAGAAGTAACTAGATGCTTTTAGTGACTATAATAAAAGGTAGATCTAGATGTTAAGTTTAGGATTCAAGTAATAAGTCTTTTATGGTGTCATGCGATTATCTAGACCATAAAAGTTTTATTAAAATTTATTGGATGAGGCCATTAGACAAACTCACTATTTGAATATGAGAATAATGCACAGATAGCGAGCAAATACATGAGAGCAGGGTGAAATATAAGAAATATGTAATTCTACCCAAAGATAAGTCATTCAATCTAAGTAGCTAAAGCATAATATATAATTAATCATGTGGATCTTGAGTAAGTGGGTTGTGTGTATTTTCACATACATAGGAATCATCATGTAACATTATACATCAAGTTTTAAGCATGTCTCTATATCAAATTATACAGCTTATTCTTATAAATTGGTCTTTGATAAAACTGAGCGTCAAAGTAATCAGTAAGAGGTACTACCTCTCTCTAGAGCCACATTAATTTATCTATTTTCTTCATATAATAACCGAACCTTTTGAGGTTCTACTAAGAATTAAAAAGAATTAAAATTAAAACATTTGATTCAAGAACTTTATGATACATATGACACAACTAATCGATTTCTTTGTATCATTGATCAATTCTAGCCGTGCTAGTAGCGCGGGCCATCTTACTAGTTGCTTATGAATCACTGGTCCCTCGCTGAAACTGGCATTGCCAGGACATCACATGTGATAATTGAGAGGGTTCGATACTTTGTAGAATTACTCTTCCACCAGTTCAGAATATCAAAATCGTCCTTCCTAATGTATCGTCCTTTCCAAACTTATAGGAGTGGACCAAAACACACCAAACTTGATGATTCTCCTTTGAAGTTTCTAATCTGGATCAATAAAATGAGCTAAAAAACAGAGATACTTAACCAAGAGCTCTGCTCCTTGAGGAACACAAATATTTGCTGACAAGGAAACCCGATGGGATGAAAATGCAAGTTTCTCCTTAAGGCCAGCCTTTTCTTTCTGAAACAAAAGGGTTGAATACTCTTCTATATCAATACTCGAATCCATGTTACACTATGGATTGAGGATCTTTGCAAACCTTCTCAGTTCTTCATGCTCAACAACAGAGAAGGGATAACCATGCAAAATAATCATTTTAGTTAGCTGTTGATAAGATGCATCTAGGTCAAATTTCATACTTACGTCTGGAAGAGCCTGAGCAGGTGAGGTATTTTGTTCCATAGGGCTACTCTTATCCATTGCTGTAAAACTAGAATTTGATGGTCAGCAGGGGTTGTATCACCAGAGTTATTTCCCTTGCGGAACTTGCTAGCATATTCGTCAATCTGAACCCTACCATTAGTCAAGGCAGTTGAAAGCTCATCTTGAAGCCTAGACCTAAAATTTGGTACACTTGACTGAAACATACTCTTCTCGTGATTTAAGTTAGTTCCACCTCGTGCTGGACAAGTCAGTGTATCTCGGGTTAAATGGCTTCTACCTTTATCTGAGCCGCTTGTTGCGATGGACACAGTCAGTGCCCTGGATTTTCCCATCAATATAAAATGGTATAAAATCCTTACATACCCTTGACCGGAATTGTTGTTAACGCTATGAGTTACCAAGTTGGTGTCATCAAGTGAATTTGGACATACAACTTCCATGACGAAAATGGCAGTTTAAACCTGAATTTACACTATCTAACAGAGAAAACAGCAACGTTTCTGACATGAGCTGTACATGATAATGCCTTGCTATATTTTGAATCTACTATGCAAACAGAGTAAGGTAGATTGAACCAATTATATCCTTCATAATATCAAAGTAGGGTTAACGAGCAGGGCCGGCCCTAGGGGTAGTGCATTGGGTGCCGCCGCGGGGGGTCCAAGCCAAGAGGGGGCCCAAGTCCAGGTATGTATGTACATACAGTAATACTATCAAAACTAAGGCCCAAAGCAGCAAAGGGTTAAGGATCGGTTGTTTCCGTAGCGCAGACGCCGCGTCGAGCCGCCGATCGTCGCGAACTGGCAAATCGCGATCGCGACCAGGCTGGCAGGGTCACGACTTCGAGTCTTACCGGCGAGTCGCCCCTCGCCCGCCTCGCCGGCCGCCCGGCTCGTCCATCGCCGATCGCCGCCGAGATGCCGGTCGGCTCCCTCTCTTGGTGATCAACGGCAACTCGGCGACAAGGCTGCGCCCGGCCACCCGTGCGTCCACGTCCAGGTCCAATCAAGCTCTAATTTTCATTCTAGTATTCTGGAATTATACTCTAAGTACTCATGTGATCTTGTTTTTCCACTAATTTAGGTGTTAGAATTTAAGAATGTTACCTAAGAAACATTTGTCGGGGGCTGAGAAAAGAAAACGAAAAAGACTAGAAGAACAATTTATTGAATCACAAAGAGGTGCTATACATAAGTTTTTTCCAACATCAAGTAGTGTTGTGCCTGATGATAATGTAGTAGATGTAACTGAAATTGAAGAAGGGCAGCAACAAATTGATGATAATACAGTAGATGCAACATAGAATGAAAATTTGCAGCCTTCCTCTCAACCTGAAAATTCAATTGATGATGCACAAGAGGCTTCTATTCATGATGTCTTTGATCCTAGAACTTGGGAGAATCTTGATAACAAGGGTAGAGATATTTTGATTGAAAAAGGACCGGTGAGAGAATTGGGTCTTGAGTTCCTTGCAGATGCTATTGGTAGACGTTTTTCATATGCTAACTACTCTAGAAAGTTAAGCAATAATCAGGTGGCTGAAAGAAAATGGTTGGTGTACTCTAAACATGTGGACAAAGTTTTTTGTTTTTGCTGCAGATTGTTCAAATCAAATCAGAATGATAGTTTGCTAGCAAATGATGGAATGGAGGACTGGAGACATCTTAGTCTTAGACTCAAGCAACACGAGAATAGTGTTGAGCATATTAGAAACATGAATACTTGGAATGAACTTAGGCTGAGGTTGAGCAAAAATCAAACAATTGATGATGAGTGGCAAAGGGAAATTTCAAAGAAGAGAGAGAGTGTTGGAGACAAATTTTAGTAAGAATTGTTGCTGCTACCAAGTTTCTTGCTAAACATAATTTGGCTTTTCGAGGAAAAAATGAAAAACTATATCAAGATAACAATGGTAACTTTCTGGGCACAGTTGAAATGATGGGTGAATATGATCCCTTGATGCAAGACCATATTAGGCGGATTCAAAATAGTGAGGTTCATTATCATTATCTTGGGCATAAAATTCAGAATGAGATGATTTCCCTTCTTGCAAATTGTGTGAAACAAACTATGTTAAAGATTATCAAGGATTCTAAGTATTTTTTTGTGATTTTAGATTATGCTCCAGATGTGAGCCATGAAGAACAAATGACTCTAATTATTCATTGTGTCAATATGTCGAGGAATGTTCCAAAGATAGAGGAGTTCTTCCTAGAGTTTTTGAAGGTAGATGACACATTAGGATTGGGTCTTTTTAATGAATTAAAGAAGGCATTGACATCTCTTGATTTGAATATTGATGATGTGAGAGGTCAAGGCTATGATAATGGTTCAAATATGAAGGAAAGAAACAAAGGTGTTCAGAATCGTGTGCTCGAAGTTAATCCAAGAGCACTATACATGCCGTGTGCATGTCATAGTCTGAATCGTACTCTATGTGATATGGAAAACTCTAGCAGGTAAACTATTATTTCTATTATACATTGCTTTGGGAAACATATGATACTTACTATTTGTTAAATCTTGCAGGCATGCTATTTCTTTTTTTTGGTATCATCCAACGGATATACACATTGTTTGCAAAGTCTACCAAAAGGTGGAAGATTTTGGTGGATAATGTCCCAGGATTGACAGTTAAATCATGGTCTAATACACGTTGGGGAAGACGAATAAAAAGTGTTGAAGCTATCAGATTCCAAACTCCTCCAATAAAATCAGCTTTAATAGCGCTAGAGAAGGCTGCAACTAATGATTGTGACTCAATGACAGTTAGTGAATGTCAATCATTGGTGAGTGCACTTGAGAATTTTGAATTTTTAGTTGGTTTGGTTATTTGGCACGCCATTTTGTTCTCTGTAAATAAGGTGAGCTAGAAGTTGCAATCTAAAATTGTGAGTATAGATGCTACTCTCAAACATATCGAAGGTGTCGTATCAGACTTCAAGAAGTATAGAGATGAAGGTTTCACTTCTAGTATGGCTACAACAAAAAAACACTGTATCTGAAATGGATATAGAGCCAAAATTTCGTACAAAACGTCAACAAAAGAGAAAGAAACATTTTGATGAACAAGATGACCAGGACGAGGAAATACAGCTTTCTGCTATGGACTCATTTAGAATGGAGTACTTCAATGTTATGATTGATGCTGTAATTGCTTCACTGACTACTGGATTTGAACAGATGAAACAATTTGATAATATTTTTGGATTCTTGTTCAACTCAGACAATTTGAAATCTTTGGATGAAGCTGGTCTTTGGCTGCACTGTATGAATTTTGTGGAAACATTTTCTCATGATAACTCATCCGATGTTGAGATCAGTTCTTTTTTTCAAGAGCTAAAGGTGCTGCAAATGAGTTTACTAGATGCTTTGATGTCAGTGCTTGAGATTCTGGAGTTTGTTATGACTGCAGATTGCTATCCAAATGTTTCAGTTGCCTTTCGAATCCTCTTAACTGTACCTGTGACTGTAGCTTCAGCTGAAAGAAGTTTCTCAAAACTGAAGTTGTTGAAGAACTATTTGAGATCAACTATGTCACAAGAAAGATTAAATAGCTTGGCTATATGCGCCATCGAGAAGGCTATATTGGACACTATTGATCTCTAAACTGTCCTTGATGATTTTGCATCAAGAAACGCCCGAAGAAGTATCTTTGTATGAGAAGCAATTGATTTATGGAGTATAAATAAAAGGTACAAATATATTGCTGTTTTAATCTACATTGTTACTTGATAATTATCATTTATCAAACATATATTGATATATTTGTTTTTGCTTTGCATGAAAAAATAACATGTATATACATATTAAAAGTTTTTATATAAAGTCAGAATATAAAGGGCCCATCGCGACGAGTTCACCCGAGGGCCTCAAAATCCTTGTGCCAGCACTGATAAAGAGTGAAAGGATACACCATTGAAATCAGACTAAATTATTGATTCATCAAATAGCACTCATTGTGAAACAACACAAGAACAAATATTGCTAAATGCATCAACAAAAAAACTGAGGGTTAAAATTCATAAAGTGCATATAATAATATTATCTGGCCGCTTGCTATAGTGCTAATCAGCAATTAATAAAGGGTCGCATCCTGTTGTTGCTCGACCAGACCAAGTCCATCCTTTCCTCGACAAATCTTCTGGCGCTGCCATAATGGCTTGTTCCAATGGACTGGCCATCAGCACCTTTGCAACTCATGAGAATATGGCAGTAACGGCACTCCGCGCTCTGAATCATTACATTCACAAAGATGGGCTTGTACTCATCCCACACCTTAGATAATTCTGAATCTGGAGAGGTCATCAGAAAGCTACCTTTGTTTCAGTATCATAACCTTCATGCTCGTCCATATGATCCTGATCCATAACTACACATAAGGGTACCCACAGTTATTAAATTTTTTTGACAACTTGCAGTAGAACAGCATACCGACTAGATTAAAAAACATGGCTCGACGGCATGCAAAAAAATTATGAACCGCTACATAGAGTTTAACCCAATAGCTTGACAAGCATAAGCTATCTGCTCAATCAATCAAACTACTCACATCATCAGTAGGAAGAGCATGAGAATGGATGGCGTGAGGTTGAAGAGATCAATGGTTGACATGCTAGAGTATGGGGGAGTTCACAACAAGGAAGAGCACATTGGCAAACTTCTCCCACATACTCATCCCTGCAGAGCGTCGCCCCACTCCACGATGCGCCTGCACGGAGTAGTGTTTGGTTCAAAGTTTGTCAAGTAAACATATTTATAATCGGATTATAAATGGATAATGGAGGCTAATCTACAGATATAAAGATTGTTTGTTTCAATAGTATATGTTTGCCATTTTATTTTAGGTGAAATATCCAATGATTCTATATCAAATTAAAGCAAGCCATGGTCCTCATAATATTTTATTTTTCAACCAAGGAAAATGGTCAAATCTTCATCCCACGTTGTTTCTTCCTCTCCTCCTGAAACATATGCTCGTGCCTGCTCCATTTCCTTTCACAACGCACTCACACAGATGGGAACCCGTCAGTGAGTCAGCCTACTAACCTAATCTTCCAAGCATTATGTGACTGAAGCCTAAAACTTCACCCTATAAATTCAGAAAGGATGAAGTCAAAACGCTAAAAGGTTACCAGATCAACAAAAGCCTGAAGTCCATGATTTGTCAGAAAGGCAAGTTCAGACTGAGGAAAAGAAGAGTGGATGAGTACCAGAGTTACCGGATGCAGGGATCCACTTCACTGGAATGGTGATAGGGTAGACAACAACAATGGTCGGAGACTGAATGTGAGGATGAAAAGGGAACCCATCATGGCCTCGACCACATCTGAACAGATCAAGAAAAACAGAGGCAAACAAACATAACAAATGGGCAATACAAATAACAAATTGGAAAGGTAGGGTCGTAATCTTACTCTTCTAGTCCTTCAAGATGTAGAGAACTTCCATGGGAAGCTCATGTTGCGTTTCCTTGAGTTGCAACATCAATCAAATGAAACAACTGACCACGCACCTGCCATATCAACTCCTAGGAAAAAAACTAAACCTAAATAATAAAACTGATCCTATCCTGAATGGAAGCGCAAATTGGTAGCAGTCAAAAGTGAAATAGAAGTGTGAAGAATCACAAAGTTTAGTATCCATGAAACCAATGCAATGATAGAGGTACGTCTCTACAGTCCATGAGGACGAAATCTAATCAAGATGAGATCAGTGGAGCACGAGGAGCGAACCTACTTTGACGTGGCCGAAAAGTTCTGCAGTCAAACCTGAGCACTGAAAACAACAGTCCATGGACTGTAGTAGCTAATAGGAAATCAAACAAAAAGTTTCCCCATGATAGGAGCATTTTGGAACATTAGAGGGCTGAATAAGCCTAGTAGAAGGGGCATGATTGCTGATTTTATCAAGAACAATAGATTAGCTTTGATAGCCTTACAAGAAACTAAAAAGGGGGAGTTCACTCCTAGTTTCTTGAAAGATTTATGTAATAACCTGCCCTTTGACTGGCACTTTATCCCAGCAGCGGGATGTGTCAGGGGTATTTTACTGGGTTGTAGGAATGATCTTTTTTTTTCTATCAGAGTAGGTGATAAGTTTGACTTTAGCTTGAGTGTTATGGTCATAGATAAAAAAAATCTAACTTCAGTTGGAGGTTAGTGGTGGTGTACGGGTGCCCCTATAAAGAAGGTAAAGCAGACTTTATTGATGAACTTCACAGAGTTATGACCTCCTTGAATGGACCCACTATGATTGGAGGGGATTTCAATCTCACTAGGTTTGCTACTGATAGCAACAAGGGTAGAATTAATCAGAAATGGGCCCACTGTTTTAATGACTGGATTCATAGATGGGCTTTGATAGAGCTCAAACCTTCTAATAGAGGCTTTACTTGGCTAACAACCAAGAGAATAGAGTCATGACTAGAACAGATAGAATCTTTGTCACTATTGATTGGGGTGCTACTTTTCCCTTAGCTACGGTTCAAGCGCTCTACAAAGAAGGGAGTGACCATGTCCCACTTGTAGTTAACTTGGATGATAATTCTTCCTTTGCAAGAAAAGATTTACATTCAACAAATGGTGGTTAGAGAGAGCTGGCTTCAAGGTTTTAGTAGATAAAGTTTGGAACCTACATTGTGCTGACACTAACCCTGTTGATGTTTGGCAATTTAGAATGAGAAATTTTCGAAAGACAGTGAGAGGGTGGGCTTCTAATGTAGTTACAGAAACGAATAGAGAGAAAAAGATGTTAGCTGATGAGTAAAATATCCTTGATATTGAATCTGAAACTAGACAGTTGTCTGAGCAGGAAGACAATAGACTGATTTTTTTAAGCAGGGAATTGAATAGACTTTGGGCTTTAGATGAAATTATAGCTAGATAGAGATTCAGAGATACGAAAATTTTAGAGGGGGGGGGGGGGTATAAACACAACCTACTTTCGAGTTATGGCTAACCAAAGAAATAGGAGGAAAAGGATTGATGTCCTGGAGGGCCTAGATGGGCCTGTCTAGGATACCTCCGGTATGCTAGGTTTAGCGGTAGATTTCTATAGAAACCTCTTTAAGAAAGAAGAAAGAGGTAGTGTAGCTTTAGATGAAAACTTTTGGAGGGATGAGGATAAAGTAACCTTAGTAGAGAATGTTAAACTAGAAGCGGAGATTATAGAAGAAGAGATCAAGGAAGCCATTTTTAGTTGCTACCCAGAAGGTGCCCCAGGGCTTGATGGGTTACCTTTCTTATTTTACCAAAAATTCTAGGATATTATAAAAGGTAATCTCCTCAACATGTTTGTAGCTTTCCAGCAAGGTAAGTTAGAGTTGTTTAGATTAAATTTTGCAATCTTAACCTTGATCCCCAAGGAGAATGATGCTAGAAGTATGAAAAAATTCAAGCCAATTAGCTTGCTAAACTGCAGTTTTAAATTTTTTTTCTAAGCTGCTAACAATCAGGTTAGGTAAAGTGTGTCTCAACGTTTAATTTTAGAGCAACAAAGTGCCTTCATTAAGAATAGATACATCGTAGCGAGTGTGGTGGTTGTGCACGAAGTGGTCCATAGTATTCATCAGGCTAAGGAAACGGGTGTGATTTTGAAGTTATATTATGAAAAGGCGTATGATACAGTCGATCTAGGTTTCCTATTTGAAGTGCTTGAGAGTAGAGGTTTTAGGGCAAGGTGGATTAGCTGGATTAAGTAGATAGTCATGGGTGGCTCAGTCGGAGTCACTATTAATGGTGAAGATAGCATAGTTTTTTAAGACTTGGAATGGTTTAAGACAGGGAGACCCCCTGTCTCCAATCTTATTTAACTTGGTAGGAGACATTTTAACTCAGATGCTTATGAGAGCTGCGAACAATAATTTGATCCAGGGGTTGACTAATTTTAGAAAGCAATGTATTATCTCCCTTCAGTATGCGAATGATATTGTGTTGTTCTCCTCAGCAAATGTTGAACATCTTAGAAATTTGAAGGGAGTGCTAATGTGCTATGAAAATCTCTCGGGTATGAGGATCAATTTCCTCAAGAGTGAGATTATCCCGCTATTGACACCGAATTTTGACCGGTCCTAGTGGTCAGTGGTGTGAAGGCGAGAATCAGCTGGAGATTAGCGAAGCTTAGCTGCTGAAGGAAATAAATTGGGCCCGATAGATTTATTTTATCTTTTTCTATTTTCAGTTCAGAGTTTGTTTAGAAATAGATCAAGTCAGTTTTGAGAGTCCTGACCGAATTGGGTTAGAACCCCTTGCATGAGGTTATAAATATTTAATATGGTCCGTACGAAAAAAATACCTTCGTTCAATACAATTCGGCGCATCGCCAACCTTTCCTACTCGACGAAATCCTCGTCTCACGTGGGCTGCATCGGCTCTGATCTCGGCAAGAGACTTGGATTAGTCAACCTCGGTAATTCTATCTATCTCAACTAGAAATTTCTCATTTGTTTGATATTCTAGTTGTTATCGTTAGCATTGCTAGTTATCCGGTAATTAGATCTTTATTATGCTTATTCTATCGACTTTTGATTGCAATACTGTCTTAGCTGAGCCCAATCTATTGCAATTTTTAGGAGATTTTATGAGTATAGTTTAGATCTTTTACTCGAGTCACTCTGTTGATTTTATCTATAAATAGCTTGAATCTAGCTCTATTTACCGTGTTTGAAAACTGTCTCGATTAGGTTTGATCTGTTCGAATCAGCAAGGCTATTTCAGTGTTGATCTCCTGTTGGGTTGATAAGGCTAGGTTCGAGTCGTTTATAGGTAGAGTCGATAGAGTTCTATCGGGACGCTTAGCTGATAGATTATCACGGTTCGATCAACTTTTGGTTTATGATTGATTTCTTACATATTTTGTTAGTCGATTGCCCCCTTATTGAAATAAGTTAGATCTGTGAAGGCATATTTGCAATACCAGCTATCAGATCTATTGACTTAGCACCTATCAATAGGCAGAGTTCTGTGCATGATTATTTTACTTCCATCGACTCTAGCCTATCGGCTTCACTTCAGCAACAGAGCATGTTTTAGCATATCTATCATAAGTCCATTGACTCTGTTCTTTTAGTTTGATTCCTATTGGCACCATTTATGCTTTATTTTATAATAATTTATTGAGTTGCTGATAAGTCGATTTCAGCTGATTAGTTTATTTTAATACTATTTGCTGTTTATAGCCATCGGCTGGTTTTCACTAATAGTGATCATCGGCTTTCTTCATTGGCCTGTCTTGGGTCAGTGACTCGTGGAATCTGAATGTTTGTTCCCTTTGTCGATTTGTAGGGGAAATCGACTGGCACGCTCCGGTTTTCGTATTGAACCTGCACTGGAGCTAAGCAGATCTTCCAGGTCACGCGTGTGATTTTTACGTCAATACGCTTTTTGGCACGCCCAATGGGACCAAAGAACTCTAAGGATCTACAACATGTCCGAACTCGGAATGCCAAAAGACGGCAATCTTCTCCCTAAGCATGACGTCAGTGCTGATCTAAAGACGAAGAATATGCTGCCGATCAATAAAGATGATCTGAGTGATGAGGCAAAAGCACAAATTAATTAGAGAATGACTGAGTATGAAAACCTTCTATTGGGGACATTTAGCAAGACAAGGCATGGCAAGATCGTTCAGAAAGAAAAGTTACTAGTTGCCGCCTTGATTGAAGATGGAACAAAAGAATCATTCACCAACAAGCCAATAAAAGTTATCGATGAGGCAGCGCTGAATAATATGATTCATACAGCTATACACCATGCATTAATTAACCAGTCATCTATATTGGTTAACACATTGTGGACCTTGATCGTTCAGACTATGGAGGAGTGCTTATATGAAGATTCACCTCGTGGGCGGTGTATTTCTGCGTATCTAGGGATACTCATCAGCCTGCAATAGGAACATCCAGTCCACAGCAGCCAAGTGCGAACACGTTAGATCCTGTTATGGGTTCAAAGACATCTCCTTCTGAGGATACTCCACCTTTGAAGAGCGTTGATAGTGGTACAGTGGGAAGAACACCTCGGAGGATAATATTACAAAGGACTGCTCTACAAACACAACCATAGCATTACAGACAAGAAGTAACAGAACCAAATGTCACATATAGCACTGCACCCAATGTTGAGCTTTGTATGTTTGGGATGCCATCGTCATCTTATCTGCCAGGAGAATTAGGAGGCCAGCATACAGTTGTTAATTTTGGCTCGCCAACGCCAGCATCTGGTCCCACATCAACTGTTCCAAATATCAATGTGCCGGCTGATGATTGGGCTGTGAAGATTGCTGAGGTAATGAGGGAACAGTTTAGACTAAAGCTGAAACAACAAATATATATGTATCGACCCCTGTATCCGCCGAGTTATGATTTAATACCTATGCCGAGTTGATACAGGCCACCAAAATTCACCAAGTTTACTGAACAAGATAGTACTACTACTGTTGAGCATATCAACCAATTTTTAGTACAATGTGAAGAAACTGGTAATACTAAAGCATTGGAAATCAAGTTGTTTCCATTATCATTGTCTGGATTGGCATTTTCTTGGTTCACATCGTTGCCCCCAAATTCAGTTATTACTTGGGCTGATCTTGAACAAAAATTCCATAAGTACTTCTTTGTTGAGACTAGAGAGTTGAGGTTGTCCGACTTAATTGCTGTGAGGGAGAAGGCTGGGAAGTCTGTACATGATTATGTGCAGAGATTTAGAGATGTGCGCAGCAAGTGTTTCAGCCTGCAATTGACTGGTAATCAGATTGCAGAAATAGCATTCAATGGTCTGGTTGCACCACTAAGAGAGAAGTTTCCTTTGGCTGAATTTGAGAGTCTTTCCCAGTTAGTGCAGAAGGTGTCGATCTAGGAGAATCTGACTCAGGGGGCACGATCAAGGCCGATTCAAGTAAACTATAATGATTATGAATCTGAGTCCAATGAAGAAGCTGAAGAGGTTGATATGGCTGAATGGACTAGAAACAAGAATGTGTTGTCGTGCCCATGGGTGAAGCACAACAAGCCGGAAGAAAAATACGATTTTGATATCACCAAGGCCGATAAGATATTTGATATGTTGCTGCAGGAGAAACATATTCAATTGCCATCTAACCATGTGATCCCACCTGCCGAAGATTTGAAGAAGAAGAGGTATTACAAGTGGCATAATTCATCATCTCATAATACTAATGATTGCAAAGTTTTCAGGAGGCAGATTCAGATGGCAATCGAGCAGGGTAAAATAAAATTTACCAAAGGTGCAATGAAGATAGATGGATATCCTTTCCCAACAAATGTCAGTATGGCTGGTATCAGTAATGTTGAAGCCTTTATTAAGCAATATCAGAAAAAAGAGGGATAGAGAAGTAAAGGAATCACAGTTCGATCCATATTAGGAGTGCCCTTTCTTTCAATACTGCTGGGATAACAACATGAAACTGCCATCAATCGACAACTATCCTGGATGTAATAGACACGCAGAGTAGATGTATAGAGAAGCTACAGCAGGTCATCAGCACCAATATCATGCAAACGATTCTAAGGAGTCGATAGTGGGTTTAGCCGATCGACATCATAGGGTCTTTGCGTTTGATCAACTTGGAACAAAAAAGGTGGGTGAAGAGGCCAAGTTTGACAAAGAAGTCGATGAAGAGATGCAGGAGCAAGAACAAGATGATCAATGGTGTCCATCTGGCATTTTTTCTAGAAGCCAGAAACGCAGGGTGTAGAGGATGCGGTCTAGACAAATAAGGGCTGGCAAATATTATGATGATGAAGAAGATGATCAGCCACCAAAGAAAGTCTGGAGGCCAAAGTTGAAATCACAAGTACAGGCGTCAAGTGCTGCAAAGAGTATGGTGATGATGTTGCTGCAAGAGTTCATGGCCTTGGAAGAAGAAGAAGTGTTTGCTGATGAAGGGAGTTTAGCACAGCTGATATTTGATGCACAACAAGCAGTGTTTGATAGGCCAGATGAATCTAAGCATCAACATTTAAAAGCTTTATACCTTAGGGCATTTGTCAATGAGATGCTGATGGGAAAGATGATGGTCGATGGAGGTGCTGCAGTGAATATCATGCCGATCACTACTGTCAGAAAGTTGAGAAAAACTGAGGATGACTTGATCGACACGAATATGATTCTGAGAGATTATGGTGGTCATACTGCAGCAGCCAAGGGAGTCTTAAATGTGGAGCTCACGATCGGCAGTAAAACTTTGCCGGTTACTTTCTTTGTTATTGATGGTAAGGGAACCTATAGCCTTCTGTTGGGTCATGATTAGATACATGCCAACTACTGTGTTCCATCAACAATGCACCAGTCTCTGGCCCAATGGATTGGTGATCAAGTAGAGGTGATCCCGACCGATGAAACCGTCAATGTCGCATCGGACAATTTAGTTCCATGGCATGCGGATGATATGGAGTGTTTGTCTGGCAAGATTTGGGATGGAGACTACGTCAAGATTACTACCCAGGGCCTTGAAGTAGTGGATCAGTCAAATTCAAAACTATTTCTCTGACAGGCGCCCCAATGAAATTTGCAGAAGACGCAAAGTTGGGAAAGGGATTCATGTCGGCCGATGAACTACAAGAAGCCGATATAGGAGATGGTGACAAATCAAGGCCGACATTTATTAGTAAGAGGTTAGATGAAGATTTTAAAGTTGAATTGACAAAATTATTAAAAGAATACCAGGATTGTTTTGCTTGGGATTATTCTGAAATGCCCGGTTTGAGCCGATCCATCGTTGAGCATCAGCTACCCATCAAACCTGGATATCGACCTTATAAGAAACCACCAAGAAGAATTGATCCAAAGATTTATGATGATGTCAAGATCGAGATTACCAAATTATATGACGCTAAGTTCATTAGGCCTTGCCAATATTTAGAGTGAGTTTCGAATATCGTGCCTGTGTTCAAGAAGTGTGGGAGGTTGAGACTTTACATTGACTTTAGACCATTGAACAGGGCTACACCAAAAGATGATTACCTAATGCCGATAGCAAATCTTTTGGTTGATGCAGTAGGGCATAAGATTGTTAGTTTGATGGATGGTAATGCTGGTTATAATCAGATTTTTATGGCAGAAGAAGATATACCGAAAGCTGTTTTCAGGTGTCCTGGAGCTCTTGGATTATATGAATGGGCCGTCATGACGTTTGGATTGAAGAATGCTAGAGCCACGTATCAGAGAGCCATGAATTATATTTTCCATGATCTAATTGGCAGGTTAGTTGAGATTTATATTGATGACATGGTAGTCAAATCTAAAAGGGTAGAGGATCATATATTCGATTTGCGGGAAGTATTTAAGAGGTCTAGAAAGTATGGTTTGAAGATGAATCCAAAAAAGTGTGATTTCAGCGTATCAGCTGGTCAGTTTTTAGGTTTCATTGTGCATGAGAGAGGGATTGAGATTGGGCCGAAGAGTATGAGGGCTATCAATGACCTTGAACCGCCGATTAACAAGACAGAGCTTCAGTCGTTAATTGGCAAAGTAAATTTCATTAGAAGATTTATTTCGAACTTATCCGGGAGACTCGATGTGTTTACGCCATTGTTGAAGCTGAAGGCCAATCAGAAGTTTGTGTGGGAACCAGAACACTAGAAAGCCTTGGATGATATCAAGAAGTATATGGTTTCGCCTCCTGTATTAGTACCACCAAGAAAAGGACGGCCCTTCAAGCTTTATCTTGCGGCTGATAAGAAGTCGATTGGGTCAATTTTAATTCAAGAACAAGATGGCAAATAAAGGGTTATATTCTACTTAAGCCGAAGATTGATTGACGCTGAAACCAGGTACACTGAGATTGAAAGATTATGTTTATATCTGTATTTCTCATGTGTGAAGTTAAGGCATTATCTGTTATCGACTGAATGTGTGGTGGTTTGCGAAGCCGATGTCATCAAATATATGCTATCGTCTCCTATTTGAAAAGGGAGAATTGGTATGTGGATGCTTGCTCTAACCGAATATGATCTTACGTATGAATCTGCTAAAGCAGTCAAAGGTCAAGTTCTGGCTGATTTAGTTGTTGAGCATTGTGGATCCGAGGTGTCGATGGTAGAGCTGGTGCCATGGTTATTGTTTTTTTGATGGTTCTGTTTGCAAGAATGGTTGTGGTATCGGGCTCGTGGTCATATCGCCTCGGGGGGCAAGGTTTGAGTTCGCATTTGCTGTCGAGGTATCAACTAATAATCAAGTCGAATATAGAGTTGTGCTTAAGGGGTTGCAAATATTGAAGGAAGCTGGAGTCGATTGTGTTGAAGTCATGGGAGATTCATTACTGGTGCTCGGGCAGCTGACTGGAGAGTTTGAACGCAAAGACGATATATTGAAAGTGTTTTATGCTGAGTGTCTGGAGGTGCTGCAACACTTCAAAACAGTAAGATTCAAGCATGTCCCAAGGGAACAAAATATGGAAGCAAATGACCTAGCGCAGAAGGCATCGAGCTATCAATTGAACACTAGTGGAGTTATTGTTGATATAGCTGATGTCGATGAAGAAGATTGGAGATCCAAGATTGTCCAATACCTTAAGGATCCAGCTCAATGAACTCCTCAGAAGATTCGATATATGGCGTTGAGGTATGTTTTATTAGAGGAAAAACTTTATTATCAGACAGTTGATGGTGTATTGCTAAGATGTTTAAATCAAGAAGAAGCCAAAGTTGTTATGTGTGAAGTCCACGAAGGCATTTGTAGTACACATCAATCTGCCCGTAAGATAAGATGGTTGCTAAAGAGAACTGGATATTATTGGCCTACCATGCTGGAAGATTGTTTCAAGTATTATAAGGGGTGTCAGGATTATGAGAAATTTGGAGCAATAGAGAGAGCACCAGCATCGGCTATGAATCCAATTATTAAACTGTGGCCGTTTAGAGGATGGGATATGGATATGATTGGCCAAATTTATCCAACATCTAGCAAAGGTCATAAATATATTTTGACGGCTACAGATTACTTCACAAAGTGGGTTGAGGTAGTTCCTATGAAGAATGTTACAACTAATGATGTAATCAACTCTGTGAAGGAGCATATTATATATAGGTTTGGTATGTCGCAGACTATTACGACTGATCAAGGTTCTGTCTTTACATCGGAAGAGTATTGAAACTTTACTAATAGTATGGGTATCAAGCTGTTGAATTCATCGCCTTATTATGCTCAAGCCAATGGACAAGAAGAGGCGTCCAACAAGAGTTTGATTAAGTTGATTAAGAGGAAAATAGATGAACAACCAAAGAAGTAGCATACTACATTGGCAGAATCATTATGGGCTTATAGGATGGCTTGTCATGGATCAATCAAGGTACCACCCTATTAGTTAGTGTATGGGCATGAGGCAGTTTTACCGTGGGAGACGAATCTAGGGTCAAGAAGAGTAGAGTTCCAAGATCAGCTATTAGCCGATGAGTATCGACATATAATGAATGATGAGTTAGAAGATGACGTGCAATATCGGATGAAGGCTCTGGAAAAGATTCAAGAAAATAAAACTCGTGTGTCCAGGTTTTATAAGAAAAAGATGGTGCCTAAGACATTCTCAGAGGGGGATCTTGTCCGGAAGTTGATCATGCCCATCGGTTCTAGAGATAGTCGATTTGGAAAATGGTCGCCAACATGGGAAGGGCCGTTCAATGTAAGTCGATGCGCGCCGAGCAATGCATATTTTTTGCAAGGAATAGATGGAGAAGAGTTCGGAAGAGCGATTAATGGTAAATACTTGAAGAAATATCATCCGAGCATTTGGGTTGTCGCATGAACTCGATTATTGGATCATGGCCGATGTGGGAAATTTTATCCGTATGGACAGCCGATGGATGCTCATCGACTTGAGATGGCCGATATTGAGAATATCGCCCTTAGCTGGAAAAATATTAACGCCATGATAAAAAACAAGGATAATACATATTATAGAATATTCGTCCAGTAACAATATTGAGAATATCGCTTATAGAAGAAGTTACAAATAGCCATTGTTATAGGATGAAGATGGGTAGATTACTCGCAGGTAATCAGTTTCTGAAAAAACCTATTCTCCTATTACAGCTAGAGGATGAAGATGTAATTATTATCCTCCCAAATACAAGAAAGGAGGTACATATAGGGAGGAAAAATACATTAGCAGCTTCCTCTGCTTTCCTGGAAGAGAGTCATCGTCATCAGACATCACTCGCCGGACAAGAGGAAGAGAGTGCCACCCTGCCAATGCCATTCTTGACACCTGTGCCTCCATCTAAAAGGAACTAGTGAGGTAATTTTTGAGCGGGGGTAGCTGCAGATTTTAGATTGAAAGGATCACTGTAGGGGCAGAAGAGGCGAAGAGTATTCGCCACAATACACTTAGCAGATTTGGAGATAGATGGTACTTTTCCATCAAGGCTCTCAAGAGAAGACCCATGGTTGAAAGTGTTAAAGTGAGATGAGAAAAGGAAGCTAGAAGAAGGGCCTATTTATAGGGTTTGAGCTTGGCCTTTGAGGAATCTAAACATTGCTTCATCAAGAGGAAGCGATAAAGTTTGAGAAGGAAGGATAAACGAAAGGACGGTCAAAAATAAAGAATGACAGGTTGCAATTAAAGAGCCACAAGTAGTTGGAAAGTATACTAAGAGACGAAGTCTGATGAACGGATGGCTCACAGGTGGCTGCATCGTGAAGTGGTAGGAAGATAAAAGCGCGCGATAAATCAGGAGATTAAATCCGGCGCACGAAGGATTTCGTACCCCGGACTCGAGGGGCATGTGTTGACACCGAATTTTGACCGGTCCCAGTGGTCAGCAGTGTGAAGGCGAGAATCGACTGGAGATTAGCGAAGCTCAGTGGCTGAAGGAAATAAAGTGGGCCCAATAGATTTATTTTATCTTTATCTATTTTCAGTTTAGAGTTTGTTTAGAAATAGATCGAGTCGGTTTTGAGAGTCCTGACCGAATCGGGTCAGAACCCCTTGCATGGGGTTATAAATATGTAACAGGGTCTGTACGAAAAAAAACATCTTCGTTCAATACATTTTGGCGCATCGCCAACCTTTCCTACTCGACGAAATCCTCATCTCGCACGGGCTGCATCAGCTCTGATCTCGGCGAGAGACTTGAATTTATCAACCTCGGTAATTCTATCAATCTCAACTAGAACTTTCTTATTTGCTTGATATTCTAGTTGTTATCGTTAGGATTGCTAGTTATCTGGTAATTAGATCCTTATTGTGCTTATTTTATCGACTTTTGAATGCAATACTATCTTGGCTGAGCCTAATCTATTGCAATTTTTAGGAGATTTTATGAGTATAGTTTAGATCTTTTACTCGAGTCACTCTGTTGATTTTATCTATAAATAGCTTGAATCTAGCTCTATTTACCATGCTTGAACACTGTCTCGATTAGGTTTGATCTATTCGAATTAGCAAGGTTGTATCAGTGTTGATCTCCTGCTGGGTTGATAAGGCTAGGTTCGAGTCGTTTATAGGTAGAGTCGATAGAGTTCTATCAGGACGTTTAGCCGATAGATTATCACGGTTTGATCGACTTTTGGTTTATGATTGATTTCTTATATATTTTGTTAGTCGATTGTCCTCTTATTAAAATAAGTTAGATCTATGATTTAAGGCATATTTGCAATACTAGCTATCGGATCTATCGACTTAGCACCTATCAATAGGCAGAGTTCTGTGCATGATTATTGTACTTCCATCGACTCTGGCCTATCGGCTTCACTTCAGTAACAGAGCATGTTTTAGCATATCTATCATAAGTCCATTGACTCTGTCCTTTTAGTTCGATTCCTATCGGCACCATTTATGCTTTATTTTATAATAATTTATTAAGTTGCCGATAAGTTGATATCAGCTGATTAGTTTATTTTAATATTATTTGTTGTTTATAGCTATCGACTGGTTTTCACTAATAGTGATCATCGGCTTTCTTCATCGGCCTGTCCTGGGCCGGTGACTCGTGGAATCTGAACGTTTGTTCTCTTCGTTGATTTGCAGAGAAAATCGACTAGCACGCCCCAGTTTCCGTATTGAGCCTGCACTGGATCTAAGCAGATCTCGCAGGTCACGCGTGTGATTTTCGCGTCAACACCCGCTAAACTTAGACGACCAACAAACCCACTTGATTTCTCATATATTTGGTTGCCCGGTGGGGACTTTTCCTCTGAAATATTTAGGTGTTCCTCTCCATCGTGATAGACTTAAAAAAAGAAGACATCCAACCATTGGTAGATAAGATTCTAAAAAGAATCGTTGGCTGGAGGGGTAGGCTACTATCTTTTAGTGGTAAAGTAGTGCTTATTAAGACTTGCTTAGCTAGTATTCCAGTTTATCTACTCTCTTTCATAAAATTTCCAAAGTGGACTCTTCAACTGATTAACTCTCAAATGGTGCACTGTGTATGGAACGATTCAGACAAAAGAAAAAAGTTCCATCTAGTGAACTAGCCCACTGTAACAATGAAGAGAGAGTACGTGGGATTAGGTATCCCTGATCTTAGACAACTTAATCTTTGGCTGGCCTCTTGGATAAAGAGGTATGATAAAGATATAGGGAAGCTCTGGAGGAGGGTGATCGATTTTAAGTATAATACGGACTGACCCAATATCCTTAGTTGTATAGATCATGGTGCTTCTAATTTCTGGAAAGGAGTGAAATGGGCTGCTAATGTGGCCAAAATGGGGTATAGATGGAAAGTAGAAAACGGGGCCAAAGTTACATTCTGGGAGGATGTGTGGTTAGGCACTTCAAGTTTGGCTATACAGTACTGGGAGATCTATTCCCTAATTAATGAAAAAACCAGCACCTTTGCTGAGCTCTGGGATGGAACTAACCTGAAATGTACTTTCAGGAGGAGTGTAGACAGTAGATTGTATAGAATGTGGGAGGAGGTGGTTGAACTAGCCAGCACTAGAGATCTCAATGATGAGCAAGACAGCCTTATATGGCAATTTAACTAAAGGTATTTATTCCTCACAATCTTTGTATAAAGTCATCAACTTCAGAGGCATTATCCCAGTCTATGAACCTGCAATTTGGAAACTTCATGTTTCCCCTAGAGTTCATTTCTATCTTTGGTTGCTGTCAAAAAACAAGCTACTCACACGAGATAATATAGATAAAAAAAAATGAATATTGAAGATATTAGATGTGTTTTCTGTCAGGAGGTAGAAACAGCCAACCATCTATTTTTTTATTGTTGTGTGACCAAGCAAGTTTGGGAATTCTTTTTGAGTATTTACGGTTAGACTTTTGAGGCCAACTATGTAGGGATAGCAACTGGGTGGCTGTCAAACAAGAAATGTCTTGTTAGAAATATGATTACCTCAATTGTGTTATGGTCCCTATGGAAACTAAGGAATGGCTTCTGTTTCCATCATTTAGGGTGGAGGAGCTTAAAATAGGTGTGGCAGATGGGCACTGGCATGCTTTTACACTAGAAAGTGCTCTGCCCATTCAAGCACCTTCAAGAACTGGAGGACAGGATTCTTTGTTTGGAAGATCTGAAGCAGAGACCAGAGAGAATAGGAAACTAAAGCCGTGTGAATTACCTCAGTCACACCTGAAGGAGACCAACGCCAAAGATGTTTGGAAAACAGCCAATGTGAATTGGTGCTGGATGATACCAGAACCACTGAAGGGGGGAAGCAAAGGTGACCGGAAGCAAGGAAGAACAGATAAAATGAAGGCTTGGGAGAATCCAAGAGGAAGTATGCTGTTGTCTGATGACTAGAATGACGAGGCTGGTCGTCGAGTGTGAGTGGTGGTGAGCAAAAGTGGCCTGCAAGCTGCAGTGGTCCCAGTGGGGGTGTATGCGAATGATCAAAACAAGTGTTGTACATTGTTTTGCCGTTTGCAATGCATTAAGGCGGGAACCTCCGTTTGGAGGTTCTAAAACTCTAAAAAGAAAGTGCTGCAGACACACGGGACGAGGCAAAGCGTACTGGGGAGCCTCCTTTCAACGAACGCGCCGGCCACCAAATTCACGGGTCCACCGATTCAACGGCGTCCGCACCATGTCGTTCTAGGTTGAGGGCGCGCTGGATCCATCGGTGGTGTTAGCGAGGAGCTGTCGAGGAGGCATAGGGGCGACAGACTGTCGTTGGAGCAGAGGGAGTATTTAATAGAGCTAACTTCTAAATAACACTAACATTGTGAGTTTCCCTAAAATATCACTAAGAAGATTGCCACACCTCTATAATAGCATTATCTCATTATTTAAATCATCTTTCTTTTATTTTGTATTTTCTGGCACGTGAAATAACCATATTGCCCCTTTTTTATTATAACCACTCACACGGTGATTTTTTTTCTCTCTTATCTTTCGTGTCTCTCTCATTCTCTCGTATCTCTCGTCTCTCTCATTCCTTTGATCTAATGCAAACAAGAGGACTGGCGGCAGACGAGACCAAGCAGGTCGTCGGCGTCAGGTTCCACCTGCCGGTCCTCTGCGACCGGCCGGACAAAAAAAGATTACAAAAATGACTCAGAGATAGTATTGTCCTTTTATGTGGCTGTCTGTCTAAACCAAAATAGAAAATAAGAAAAAAACAGTGCATAGTGCTATTTTAGAGGTCATATAATTTTGTTAGTGCTATTTTAGAGAAGCCCACGATGTCAATGCTACTTGGGAGAAGCCATTTCTTATGAGTGCTAAAATAGTCAATCTCTCCCTCTGGGCCCATAATTTAGATTTGGAATGTTAATCTTGTGATTAAGAAAGAAATGATGGTTAGATCCAGGGCTGAGATTTGTTGTTGAGTATATCTTCAGGTAACAAATATTCCTTAGGATGTTTAACCTTTATAGTATAGATACAAAGTATCAAAGTTAAGAACAGAAAACTATGTGACACAAATTCTCCAAACCAACACGTCCGAGACTGATCAGGATTTACAAAACTGGTTGAAACCTGATGGTTAACCTGGTTAACAAAAAACCGGTTTGGTCCGGTTTTACCAAATGATTGATTTTTAGCCGATTTTCAGTGAAAATCAAACCTGGTAGTGGTTTTCACCCGGTTAGAAAACTGATCTAATCCCGGTTTTATGAACCATGCACGCGAGCGCAACCTTTCTGCAAGATCGGGAGCGTGAGAGCTTGGCTCCGGAGTGCAGTGACCAACAACCTCCTGTCCGATACCGGCCGGTTGCTATTGCTTGGCACCCGTTGAACGGTCTGAAAGAGTTTAGGGCTTCTTTGAGATGCAGGATAGTAAAAACACAGGAATAAGAAGAAAAAAAGTAAGAATAAGACAGGAATGCTTGTGCAAAACAAAGGATTGTAAGACGTAGGAATTATGTAAAACAAATCTTTGGATAGACCACAAGAAAAGTATAGGAATTTTGTTAGGTTGAGAACCATAGCAAAATTAATTAGTTATAAAAACATCATACAAGCTTAATTGGGTAGTGCTGGCGGTGGTAGACAAGCTCATGCAGATTAGTTGTTGTGTTGAACATGATTTTAAATGAGTTTATCGTATTTATTTTTGGAGTCATGTTTTTTTCATTTTACTTTGCCTTCTTTCTTGTTAATCATATTCTTCAGTAGGTTAAGCAAGAGGCATTGCCACGATACTACACGGGCGGATAGAAAAATGAGGTCCTGAGTGATGCTATTTTCTGTGGATTTCTTCCAAAATTGATCTCAAAGCAAAATTTCCTATACTTTTCCTACGATTTTCCTTCAATCCAAAGAAGACCTTAACGGCAGGAACCACGGGCAGCATTGCAAAGTTCATAGAAGTCAAACGAGTAGTCGTCGCTAGCATTGCACGTCAAACAATCAATCTTCTTCCATATGATAAGTGACAAGGACCTTTCCAAACCCGTGCTTCAACTCAGCGCTCCATCCTCCACACGGCCACGCGTGACGCACCGACCGCTGCGCGGGTCACCATGGCCACGGGGGCTCCCCGTCGCGGCGTCTCCCCGGTGGGCCTCCACCTCCTGATCGCCACCGCCCTACTCGCGTCGCCGGCGAGCGCGCAGCCGTGGCAGGTCTGCGGGAAGAGCGGCAACAACTACACGGAGAAGAGCCCCTACCAGGCCAACATCCAGCTCCTCTCCACCACCCTTCCCAGGAACGCCTCCTCCTCCCGCGACCTCTTCGCCAAGGCCAGCGTCGGCACCGTGCCCAACATCGTCTACGCCCTCGCGCTCTGCCGCGGGGACACCGCCAACGCCTCCGCCTGCGGGTCCTGCGTCGCCAACGCGTTCCAGGATGCGCAGCAGCTGTGCGCCTACGACAGGGACGCCACCGTCTACTACGACGCCTGCTACCTCCGCTTCTCCAACACCAACTTCCTCGCCGCCGGCACGGGCAACGAAAACGCCCTCGTCCTCATGAACGGGCAGAACGTGAGCTCGTCCTTCAGGGTGTTCGACGCCGCAGTGGCGACGCTCCTCAACGCCACAGCTGACCACGCGGCGGCGGCCAACTCCACCACCAGGCCCAGGCGGTTCGCCACGGGGGAGGAGGGATTTGACAGCAGCAACCCAATTATCTACGGGCTCACGCAGTGCACGCCGGACATGTCGCCGACCGACTGCCGGAGCTGCCTTGGGGATGTAATCCGGATGATGCCGCAGTACCTCAGCGGGAGGCGGGGTGGGAGGATCATCGGCGTTCGGTGCAATTTCCGGTACGAGGTGTACTCTTTCTTCTCCGGCAGCCCGTCGCTGCGGCTGCCCGCGCTGGCGTCGCCGCCGGCGCCCGCACCAGCTCCTGCACCGCCGCCGGCAACCCCACAAGGTGCGATGTCAATCTGACACAAACTAGCTAGATTTGGAGTACTTCTTTTATTTGGATTTTAGTGTTACACATAAGCTTTCTTTGAGTTAGATTTCTGTCTCAAAAATACAACAAAAAAAGTAGTATCATTATCTAAAAAAAAAAAAGGTAGTAGACGAACTGGCGCGCGCCCGGTAGTCCATTCACAATTCATTCCTATGTTATCACGTACTACTTGTTCCACGCGGGCTGTTGTACTGGTTGGTGATGTGATTTGGGGCAAACAACAAAATTTTAAACTTTGAGGTCTACTAATGCTCCAGGAACTACTCTGCTCTAGGAATATGGGGGGTCAACAGATTTCGGTACAAGTCGCCTGGCCGTGTACACACTTTTTGATTCATTGCTTACTACCTACTCCTTTGATTGGAATTCTTGACGTGTCTCTCGGAGTCCCGTCACTATCATACTATAGTACTTGGATATAGCGAGTCCTGTACGCACAAGAATTGTTAACGGAGTAGTTCCAAAGAAACGCACTTTTGTGGAGCTATAGCAACTCAGAGGATCTTCAAGAGAGCCTCATAAATTTTCTCTAAATTTAATTAATAGAATTTAATCTAAAAAATTATTTCTAATAGTTTTTTAAAATAACTCACAGATTTATTCTTTCACTAAATTCTTCTCGTAACTAGAAATAAGAGAAAAATTAGGTGCTTAATCCTTATATTTATAAGAGAATTAATATTGTTATGGTCTCAGATACTGATGTAGCATAATAAAAAGTTTCTTGATCTGTTTTTAGGGAGAACTATTAGAGGAGACAACAAAATTTCTTCCTAATAATTTTTGGGCTGCTACTAAAAAAAAATTTAGAATCAATTTTTTGAAGAGCTTTTAGAGATGCTCTCAAGTCCTGTCTAGCAGTTTTTTTGTTTGTATTTTATTTAGTGATATACATTGCTACAAAGAGAAATTACTGGGACGGTGGACCTTTTTCCAGTGGCGGTAGAACCAAAGCCCACCACTGAGAAGTCTGGAACTGACATCATAAAAAATACCCATTACTAGAAATCAGTCCTAATGGCGAGTATTGCTGACATCAACGATCACAGGCACTGGGAATCGTCTCCGGTGCTTGCTGATATCATCATCCAAAACTTCTGGTGGTGGTACTTATCGACATTAATGCACCACTATTGATAGGTTTTTTTTTGACCCTGGTTGCGGTTTGTTGACGTGAGCGATCTATCAGTGGATATTTTAGCCAAGGAAACCGAGAAGAAGGAACCCTAAAACCAACTGGAGAACATTCATATATAAAAAAAACACTTGTCTTCTCTCTCCCTTCACCCGCCGTCATATCCCACTTTTGTAACATCTCGGTCCATTAAGATTAGGGTCACAGTGGCCCATGAGAACTGTGTGTGTATGAGGAGGTGAGAATTTAGTATCATCTTGCTAGTCTAGTGAGAGAAAAAATAACATATAAGTGTAGATTATCCACCAATACCAATTTTGGATTAGTCCTTTTACATAAAGTGACGAGGAAAGCGTACAAAAGTTGGCGGATGTGTTGGGTCCACTCAAAATATGAGTCGGGCAAACTGTGGATCCTAAGGCGTTACAAGTGATATCAGAGCCGGCCCTCACAGACACGATGCTAGGAGGTCCGTACACATGGCGCATTACTGACACATGTAGGTCCATCCAAAGACATGTCTAAGAGGGAACATTTCTGATAGCTTGGTAGTGTGGGTATGTTGTGTCTGTGTTCCAATGAGGACTTGGTCTTTTGAGGAGAGGGGGTGTTTGTAACACCCCGACCCATTGATATTAGATCTATAGTGGTCCACGAGCATTTGTGTGCATGAGGGGGTGAAAATTTAGTAACAACTTACTAGTCTAATAGAGATAAGATTAATATATAAGCCAAGTTTGTTCACCACCACCAACTTTAGGTTAGCTTTTCTTATGTGACTATGGGCCACTATAGGCGAAGACGATAAGTAAGAGGGTGTTATGTGTGAACGCGCGTGACCGCTCCACAGGTGCGCTAGTGCGGTAAAGCGGACTTTGGATGCGAGACATTACAGTGGTATTAGATCATCAACTCTCGTTTCATCGAGGGAAGGTCTTGAGTATCCGCTTGTTGTGTTTGTGGTGCGCTATCGAGGGCGTTAGCCCTTAAGGGAGTAAGTGTAACACCCCATCTCGTTAGCAGCCTATAGTAGTTGTAGTTTCGGCTCAAGAGGCCTAGTAGTGAAGTTGCAGGCTTAATCAAATATTAGAAGTTTAGATGGATGAGAATCAGCATATAACTCTCGTTGTTCTAACAATAACACTTTCAGGTTAATCTTTTTACATGAAGTAAGAACGAAAGTGTAAGCAAGATGTTATGTCTAAATGTGTATACCCGCCTCACAGGTGGACTAGGACGGTAGATCAGACGTTGGACGTCAGACGTTACAAAATTTAAAATTGGAGGTCTATTAATGCTCTAGGAACTAGTACTATGCTTGAATATGGGGTCAACAGATTTGATACAAGTGGCCTGACCGTGCACACACTTTTTGATTCATTAGCTAGTTCTTTGATTGGAATTCTTGACAACTCCGGAGTCCCGTCACTGTCATACTAGTACTTCTTTGATAGTTTGATTGGATATAGCGAGTCATGTACGAACAAGAATGGTTAATTGACTAGTTCCAAAGAAGCGCACTTTGCATTTAGCTGGCTTAGTGCTGAAAGTAATAATTGAAGGTTCGGATGGAAGTCACTGAGGCAGAAGAAATTTTTAATAGAAAAAGAAATGGCATCTAGGCAACCCAGGAATGTGACAGAAGATGTTGATGTGCGTAGTAGGAAATACAAAGCATGGCTGCTTGTGTTTTCATTTTTGTAATTTAGCATGGTGAAAGTCAAACAGAGTTATCTTTAAAGCAGTGCTTGTTAGTTCAGTTTCCACTTGGCACGAGTGGGTTATACTATATAAAGCATGATGCTTATGCAATGTCATGATTTCCTCTAAGACATGCTAGTTAGAAAAAGAGAACGCACAAGTTGACCGTGTGGCAAACTTACCTTTGTAAATATGTAGGAAATTTTCACGAATAACATATTATGTAATAATGCCACTACGTTAGTTGCTTTCCATTGTGTGTGTGTTGGTGTAGCTGCACTAAGCTTCTTAGTGGTCTGACTTCAAAGTTTTCCTGGAAGTGCTTAAGCCTGTGAACTTTGAAAGAAATTAAAGCTTGATGGAAACATATTTTGTACCAAGTGGTTCAGAACTATCAGACGGTTGAACATTACTACAATTCGCTGCATATATAGGGTCGTCTTCTGAAGTTTGCGGCATCTGTTTACAGGAACGTCAGGGAACAAAACGTGGATTGCCCTCGCAGTTGCATTGCCAGTACTTGCTGCAGTCCTGGCAGTCACTCTATTGTGTTTCTGTTTCTTGAGGAAGAGGAGGCCATCAACAGAACATGCGTGAGGGTGTAAGTTGCCTTACTCATTGATACAATTTGGAATTGTGAACAGAGAGTTATAGAATGACTGAACCAACATACTATTTGTCACATCCTGAAAATTTAAATTCTGGGATGTGATTTATAACAGGGATAAGTAATCTTCTTTTTTGTATTTGATTATTCTGATTATTCAAAATATTATTTGTCCTAATTTAAAGGAAAATATTATATTATGCAAATTGCTCGGTTTATAAATCATGTCACTATATGCTTTTGTTTTTGTAACAGATTCAACTAACCCCGGGGACATTGAAAGCATTGATTCACTTCTTCTTGATATATCAACACTACGTACTGCAACAGATAACTTTGCCGAGGGTAACAGGCTTGGTGAAGGAGGATTTGGTGCAGTTTATAAGGTTTTGGCACCCACTCATACCATTTAAACTGATAAGTGGTTTCAATATCAACAGCTGAAGCTACACACCTGTGCAGGGCATCCTTCCTGATGGTCAAGAAATAGCCGTCAAGCGGCTCTCACAGAGTTCAGGGCAAGGGATACAAGAGCTGAAAAATGAGCTTGTTTTGGTTGCCAAGCTTGAGCACAAGAATCTTGTTAGGCTCTTGGGTGTTTGCTTGCAGGAACATGAGAAACTTCTTGTGTATGAATACATGCCTAATAGAAGCATCGACACTATTCTTTTTGGTACCATTTTGCAATACTTTTTTTCAGAAGCGCATAAACACTACAAAAAAGTTTAACACTAGTAATGACATCGATTTCTTGTTCAACTGCTAGATACTGAGAAAAGGAAGAAACTAGATTGGGTAAAGAGATTAAAGATAATAAATGGAACTTCCCGAGGATTACAATATCTTCATGAGGATTCTCAGTTGAAGATCATTCACCGAGACCTCAAAGCAAGCAATGTCCTACTAGACTCTGATTATACTCCTAAGATTTCTGATTTTGGATTGGCGAGGCTATTCGGAGGAGATCAAACTCAGGATGTCACAAATCGTGTCGTTGGAACATAGTAAGTTTTTGTTTTTTGGCCGGTTGTCCCCACTCTAATGTTGGTTATTAAACTCTGATTTTTATCCTAAGCAAGCAATGTCTGCTTTATATTAGTGATAAGTCATTCGCTCAATACATGGGGTCTGTTAACAACATTAGCTTTCTACATGTGATGCAGTGGATATATGGCACCAGAGTATGCCATGCGTGGCCATTATTCTATAAAGTCAGATGTCTTCAGTTTTGGCATTTTGATTTTAGAAATCTTAACTGGAAGAAGAAGTAGTGGCTCCTTTAACATCGAGCAGTCTGTTGATCTCTTAAGTCTAGTAAGTCATTATATTGTTCCCGAGAAACTCTATAAAATGGAATCATGGTGAAAGGAAAATGTTAACACAATTCACATTTGATGCAGGTTTGGAAGCATTGGATCACAGGAACAGTTGTTGAGATCATTGACCAATCCCTAAGAAGCAGTGCTCCTACGCAAGAGATGCTAAAGTGTGTTCATATCGGGCTATTGTGTGTTCAGGATAACCCCATATACAGACCGACCATGTCAGCAGTAAATGTCATGCTTAGCACCAGCACCGTTTCCCTCTCGGCTCCATCGAAGCCTGTATTCTTCATTCCCGAAAGCCGCACCTACGCCAGTGTTTATTCAGAGTACCCTACAGGTACCCAGTCTACTGGAAAGTCAGAGGCAATGTCGCCAAATGAAGTGTCGATTACAGAACTGGAACCAAGATGAGTTCTAAAGCTCCCCATGTTTTCACGGCAATTGAATTATTCGATGAATAAACTTAAGTAGGGCAAAACATGATGCACGTTTTTTAGTTTTTGAGTTATGTTTCCTCTGCAGCCCATGATGCATGCCTTCTGTACAACTGTCTACTGAAAAAGTCCAAGTCAATCACAATATGTATTGCTCTGTACAGAAATCGTGCCAATTACAAAAATCAATGTGATACTCCCTTTGACTCAAAGTTCAAAATATAAAACAGTTGAGCAGTCTTTAAGGTACCATTTTGACAATAATTTGCTACAAATAGGTGCTGCTTTCGGGAATATTAGCCTTTAAGTCCAGCCCCAGATGATGACTGCTACTTATTTACAGGAAGCGTACATAGTTTTGGAACCATTAAGATTCTTCATTTGATTTAGAAAGTATTATAGGCCGAAGCATAGTTTTTTCGCCCTTAGGATGAAGGAAACACTTTTCTTTTCTTTATTTTATACTGTGATGATGAAGGTGAAGAAAACAAGTCAAATGCTATATATTTGTCAGTTCAATTCATTCTTTTAAATTTAAGAATGGTTTCCACGATGTTGATCCTACCGAGACAAGCTCCCATTTTGCTCTGTTTTGCCCTGGGCTGAGGGCAGCAAGCAGTAGGCTTGGACGCTCGGTCTAGTCGAATTCCCGGTTCGGATATTTCAGTTCTTTTTAATTGCAAATACCCATACCCCCCCCCCCCAACCCCTCTCACACACACACACACAAAAAAAAAACCCAGAATCCAGACTGCTTAAGTGCATGCAGTTTACTTCACCATCTGATGACCAAAGATGGAACATCAGTACCCGCAGAAGCTCAAATATGTATAATATAAGTACCCGAATGCTGGCTTCAAGATAGAACCTTAGCTCGTCTGTCAAGCCATCTGATGATTCTTTTTTTTTAGTTTAAAACATACTTTCATCCAGCTCAAAATTTCTCTACCAAATTGCAGTGTGCCAAAATAAACAAGTCCTGCCAAGCAGTTTGCAAACAGAATAGAGCTATTCCCTACAAATCCCTCGCTGCTGTATCAACTCTCGTCCATGGGTTCATTTCCACTGCCTCTGTGGGACTGCACATCCTTGATTCCAGCTTCTGAATCTTTTGCAACAGAGTCTTCCAAAGCCTCCAGGAATGACACAACTGTGAACTTGTCTGCATTCAAAATTACTTCACATATCAGAATCAGATGCATTATTAAACAGTGATTTTTGGAGAAGACTGCAACACATTCAGTAGGTCCCATTCAGGAAGTTGCTGCAATTAACAATTCCTCTTTTAAGATTAATATTAGAAGCACAAAATTTTCTACATAAAAACTTGCTGGCAGTAACTATTCCATCTCTTTGATCCATTCTTAAGTTGTAATATTGGTTTTAGAAGCATAAAAAGATGCTACATAAAAAGAATCTGTTTATGCACATAGCATGGAGACTTAAAGGGGAATGAAAAAGGATTACATTTACTAGGATCAACTCCAAATTGAGCAAGATCTATTTGCCCAGTTCGTAGCACCTGCCACACAGGCAAATATCACAAATCAGTACTGCAATTGAACTCACAATGTTATCACAAACATGTAAAATGAAAGCCATGGTAACTAACATGGGTAAATGCATCTACTTGTTGACGCAAAGGAGGACTCTGGAGTAGCTCAAGAATATCACCGGGGGTCCATCGACCCTGTGATTCAGAAATTACGAGAAAATTGAGCACAAGTATCAGTTAAACTGGAAATCTGGATAACATCAAATCAATACAAACCTCAGGAAGATGCGATGTCAATTGTTCAATGGGCAACTTTTCAAGTAATGGTAAGACCAATTCAGGCTTCAAGATGTCTCCTAATCCTAGTCCTGCAACACCAACTAATAAATAGCTATGGCAAAAGTTGACCATTTAATTGTCAAAAAAAAAAAGTTGACCATTTACTAAGTGCATCAGTTCAGAATGGCACTTACCAGCATCAGGGTCAGCCACGGCACCTGATGTTGCAACATGAATGTTAATATATGTTACAGAAAAGCATATATAGAAAGGATGAACACTCCTATCTACCAAAGAGAAATTAATTTAAGCCGATACCTGATGGCTGTATTGCACTCAATATTCTTTGCAGGTCTTCCAATCGTACAGGTCCAGCAGCAGATGTCACTTCACCAGCCAAATCAGCAGTCATGCTCTGATCAACTAAATTCCCAGCTCTGCCATATATACACACATATAAAGAAAGAAAAAAATAATCAATACCGAACAAGATGATAATGACAATGCATTCACTTACATAGTTGCAAAGAGCAACATTTAGGAGGAAAAAAGCTTCAGATAACAGAGCATAACAGTTAAAAAAAAATACCATGATGCACATAAAAGTAGTGAAGCAGTGGCAACAAAATGCAGAGCATATATATGCAGTTTTTAACAGGCATATATCAAGTTGACAAGAAATATTAGGTCTAAAAGATCAATTTATACCTGGAAGATATATCATCATCAGCAGTATCTTCAGACATTTCTGCTTCGATAGGCACTGCAAGATCTGCTTCACCATCTACACAACAATACAAGTCAAGAACTTGGCTCAAGAACCTAATGAGTGCATAGCTGAGGCGCCTAATATTCAGACTGTACCTAATGGCCGGTTTATGTAGGCGTTAACTTGGATGCAAATCTGCGAGTCTTCATCAGCATTTGGCTCCTGCAGAATAAACATCACAATAACAGTTAAAACCATCGAAAATGTGGAAGAATCTTTCTTCGCACGTAACCCACCTGCATCCAGAAGAAGAATTTACGATCATCATGCCTGAATTTCAAGATGTAAACCCTTCCAGAAGATGCTGTTACCTGTCCAAGTGAAGTTGGGTTATCACTGAGGCATAGGAGTCACGAAAATGAACTAAGAAAACTATCAAACTGTAATTAGTGACACTCGATACCTTTTCAAAGACAGCCTCATCAGGAAAGATTATTTGGTCCTATTTGGAATCAAGGATAGACAGACAACAACAACATGGATTAAAAGCAGACAATTGTGAAGATGCTTCCACATTTAAACATTCAATTAAACAAAAGCACAATATACAAGCTGAAACATTGATAACAGGAAGGTTATGCAAAGCCAAGGTTTATTCGTAGAATAAGAGTTCCTTTAAAGTTGGGTTGGGAAACCCAAGAGAGCTATCAGGACACCACATATTTATGGTACTATACTATAGATGCCTACAAGAAATACATTAGCAAGAGGATACATCTTCAACTACGTTCTGTCCACGATCAAGCCACTGAAAATGAACTAAACCTTCTTCACCCTAGAAAAAGCCACATAAATAGTTTCAGTTTCAGCAAAATTTCAAATACCTTAATAACTAGAAGTTTCGTCAACCAGCAAAGAATTTGGGCTTACATACCCTTCCAATACGGACAAGTCCCTTGCGTGTGTCTGGAATCACTCGTGTTCCCTCAAGAGACATCTTGCCGGCACGAAACTCACACATGATATCCATATCCTGAGAGAGAAATCAATGAAGTACATTATATTCATATATAACTAGAGAACTCAACAGCTTTGTTAGACAAAGAGCATCCAGATTACGACTTTTGGAAGAAGATTCCAGTACTGGACCGAAGAGAAAACTCTAACCACTACAAGAGAACATAAAAAGGATGCAGATACAGCAACTGAGACGAGGCGGAGCGACCAATAGGACGACTAACGCAAACCGAGAGATACCCTAATCCCTCTCTCCTCGGAGATCTCCGGCCCCATGGTCGCCAGACACAGCTGCCCGGCATCCCATCGTAATCCCAGATGGGGATGAAATCACCCCCATACCCTTACCCATCCCCGCCCACGGGTGAAACTTTCTTCCGCCCTCGCGCAGAGAACAAACCATCCCCGCTACATCCAACCTAACTGTCATCTACAGAAAGAGGGAGGAGGATTAGACGATAGGGAAAGAGAACTCAGCTCTCACCATCCGTAGAAGCTGGACGGGAGCGGGGGAGGGCCAACCCAACTAAGGTGGCAGGCTTGTTCGCCGTTCCGGCCGCGTGTGCCGCCGTGCTTGCTGCGCCGCTGTGGTGCTGCGTTGGAATTGGAGGAGTTCGCGTGCCGCCGGGGTAGGAGAAGAGGAAACCAGGCCGCGGCACTGTTATTATTATTATTATATAAATATAAAAAGCTATGTAATGTAAGATTTCTTTACGGAATGCACTACTCCGCAAATTAGGAAATTAAAAAAACAGGACTCTTCGTCCAAAAAACAGTCAAAGCGTAGCCCAAACCAAATCGTAGCTACCTTGGCCCGCACGCAGGCTCTTCTTCGGCCCACGGCCTCATTTCCGGCGGCGTGTGCTTTCGGCGGTTCGGCCACCTAACAAGTCCACGGTTCCACGCCTGGCTTCCTCCCCTACCCCGCCGCCACGCGCTCCTCCCATCCCAGGCAGCACCACAGCGGCGCAGCAAGCACCGCCGGCACAAGCCTGCTACTTGGTTGGGGGTTGCCCTCCTCGTCCAGCTTCGACGGAAGGTGAGAGCTGAGCTCACTTCCCCAATCGTCTGGTCCTCCTTCCTCCTTCTATAGTTGATATTTAGGCTTCATATATCGGGGATGGGTCGAACCCTGCGTGGGGCAGAAGAAAATTTCGCTCCCTATCTCGCCCTATTGGTCGTTTCGCATCTGATTGATTGATAACTAGCAGATTCAGAGTTTTGATTTGAGTTCAGATGGACAACGATAGTGGCACCGCCAGTGTCATGTGCCAGCTCGTTAGTCCGGAAGGGGATCATCTCGGCGCGCCGCTCTACCTCCCGCAGAACGTTGGGCCGCCTCAGCTTCAGGAGATTGTCAATCACCTACTCCACAATGTACAATTCTCTATCGTTTTCCCAACGCCATCACTTGAATGCCCCTAATAAGAGCTTATTATGTATAACTTCACTTCAGGAGGACAAGTTGCCATATGCGTTTTACGTAGGAGATGAAGAGCTCTCTGTTCAGCTTGGCACGTACATGCACCAAAACAATGGTGAGACAATTCATCTACACCTTTGTCGTCGTCTTTTCTCATGGCTGACAGATAATCTAATTCCTGTTTCCACCACTCCTTTTCTTAATTGATCAAGCCAATGTCGAGGTTACGCTGCGCATAGTATACCAACCACAAGCTCTCTTCCGGATAAGACCAGTCAACCGATGCTCTGCTACAATTGCTGGTATTTCACTTCTGTTCACTATCCCTAGTGAGCTAATGCCACTCTCTTTGTTGAGACAGTCTTTTTCTTTGCATTCAGGTCACACTGAAGCTGTGCTAGCTGTTTCTTTTAGCCCTGATGGAAAATGTCTGGCTAGTGGTTCTGGTGACACAACTGTTCGCTTTTGGGACCTCAGCACACAGACTCCACTCTTCACATGCAAAGGTGAATGCTTAGCACCCTTGCTTATTGGTGATTCATTGTCCTGTTTTCATTATGCGTACCTTATCAAAAGTGTGGTCTCCCCACAAAATTGCTCACAGCTAAGTTTGTCAATTTGATTTCCTCACTTACACAATGAACCTACATATTACCTTGCCCTACATTGTCGAATCGTGGTTTCTGTTGTGATACATTGCGCATTGATACTAGCAAGGTACGCACACTGCATGAGCCATTTGTAAATCCATATGGCCACATTTAAATCCATTGGAGCAAATTTTGTTTGTGGTTTTCTTCGTTGGCACCCATAGTAAGAAATGTATGTTTCCATCTGTCTTTCATCACCCAGGGTTTAACTTGTTGCTTGAGTAATTCCAGTTGCGTATCTGCGGTGTATTTTTCTTATGCTGTTTGTTACCCTGCATATTCCAGGCCACAAAAATTGGGTACTGTGCATTGCATGGTCACCTGATGGAAAACATCTTGTAAGTGGAAGCAAGTCGGGAGAGTTGATATTGTGGGACCCAAAAACTGGGAAGCAGCTGGGCTCTCCACTTACGGTACTATGAATTCTGTGTGATGAATTCAATAGTTATGCTTACTTTATGTATTTAACTGCTACCCAGGACTTCATTTGCAGTGTGTGTACATTTGCTAAGCTTGAATTTTTTTATGAACCTCTTTTGTAAATAGATGACAATCAAAGAGGACTACCACAAACTTTTTCCCCTTATCATTTCCTCTTGTTAAATGTGGATTGATAAAAAGAGACACATTCTTTTACTCCTGCATAATGAAATGACATGCAGCTCTGCTGCATTGTTTGAGAAAAAAAAAACATATTCATATCACAGATGTTTTAGATCTTTCTTTCTTTTCTCATTATATTGGGTGATCACTCATTACGTCCGATTACAAAATAGGGACACAGGAAATGGATTACTGCTGTATCTTGGGAGCCAGTTCATTTGCAAGCTCCGTCTCGTCGCTTTGTGAGTGCAAGCAAGGATGGCGATGCACGCATTTGGGACATTACCACAAGGAAGTGCGTTATATCACTTACAGGTCACACTAATGCAGTGACATGCGTCAAGTGGGGTGGAGATGGTTTGATTTATACTGGGTAAGACTAGAGTACTGAATTATGTAAGCCCCTATTTAAGGTTGTTGTGTTATTGGATAGGTAGCATATTGGAGTTGTGTCAACAGGAAAATGGACTGTTCACTTGTGTGTTTTTATTTTAAAAAAACTTTATATGCTCCTGCTTGACACATTCATCTCCGGTAGCTACAATTGACATGCTTAATTTTCTTTTATTAACCGTCTATGCTTCTATTGTCTCTGCAATCAAGTCAATAAAATGTATCTGATACCATGCTTTATGGACTTGTACTTCATGTTATACTTCTACAGATGCTGTTATTAAAACAGTCTTTTTTTTTTTTTTGCTATAGTTCTGAAGATTGTTCAATCAAAGTATGGGAAACTTCTCAAGGAAAGTTGGTCAAAACATTGCAGGTAGTGTATCAACCCATCATTGCAAATTTATGCATATTTGTGTTCTTGTGATGATGTCAAAACATTTGTTCAGTAGCGATGGGCAAGTCCATGTCAAACTAAAAGTGGTTCATGCGATACTGCAAAGAGCCAGCAACTTCCGTTTGTTCAACATTCAAGTCTAATCAATGCCAATTTGTCCCTTTTAATTATCTTAATTAATGTGAATTTAGTTCAGTTTTGTTTTGTTTTAGATTATGATAAGACAATGCCCCAAAGATTTGTTTATCCCATTACCTAGTTCCGTTGCGTGCCAGTTTATTTGAGACAACCTCGCCATCAATCCATTTGTTCATGTGCATTGGATCTGTATGCTTTCTGCATTATAAACTGGCAATCCTATTCACATGTTGTCTATCATGCACACTGGACCTGTATGTTTTCTGCATTATGAACTGGCAATCATATTGACATGTTGTCAATCATGTGCTCTGAATCAGGTATGCCAGATTCGAGTTCCCTTGTCATCAGCAGGAACTGCTTTGATGGTCACTGATTGTTGTTTTGTTTTATTTCACAGTGATCCTTAACCTACAGCATGCTTAATTTTTTCCAGAAATTATATTGTTTTGTCAAATCATGTTCGCATGTTGGCATTTTCTTTTACTTTACAAAGTTAATAATTATTTTTCTATACAGGGTCATGGCCACTGGGTGAATTCACTTGCCTTGAGCACAGAGTATGTTCTCCGTACTGGGGCATACGACCATACTGGCAAGACATATTCAACTGCAGAGGAAATGAAAGAGGTATTTGATTACTGTTAGTATTCTTTTAATTTGTTGGGACAATTGCACCATTACCCTTATTTTTAACTCCAACTATGAATTTACCCTTACTTTTCAAACTTTGCATGGTTACCCTTACATTTTGAGGACGAAGGGTCCGTTTGCCCCTTGTTTTCTCTCCTGTTAGGCAACCATGAATTAAGTGAATTTAAAAAAAGAAGAAAATAAGTTGAAATTGGGCAAATGACCCAGGTACCCTTTGCCCTCGTCTTCCTCATGACCTGAGTTCACGAACACCTGCGCCTCTCTCAGCTCTGTACCCTAACCCTAGGATTTGGCAGCGCCGCGTGTGCTCATCCGGGCTCCATCGTGGCTGTGGAGGGCCCACATCATGGCGCAAGGCACGGGCCTGCGGCTTGGAGTGGCATCTGGGCGGACGACGGGTAGTGGCCCATCGCCGCATGGCGTGCATGCCTGCTGGGTGGCGCGGCATCGGGGCCGGGGCGGTCCTCGCTGAAGCCAGGCTGCACGTGAAGGCCTTGCATCGGGAAGCGTGGAGCATGGCAGGGGCGTTGCATGCATTCGAGTCAAGAGGATTGGGGCAACCGTACCGTGCCCGTGCGTGTTTCAAAGTCTCCTGGTCCGGGGCTTCAAAATATTTAAATGCTATCAAATATTTCTTAAGCAATGGCCGGTGCAATTGTTGAGAAAAATAGGGCAATGGTTCCAAAGGGCAAGCATGTCTTTTTGTGATTGATTTAACATCGCCAAATCATTGTAACCAAGTAGGGGCAAATGAAACCTTCGATTTCAAAAAACAGGGGCAAACATGCGAATACAATAAAGCAACGGTAAATTCATAGTTGGACATAAAAAATAGGGGCAACCATGCAATTGCCCCTAATTTGTTGCCAGTCTGAATGACAATTAGATTTAGTTTTCAGATTCAAGTATGTCACCATTGTTATCTTAACTGACTGTTGAATGCTATATTCAGGCAGCTCTTACGAGATACACGAAAATGAGGGGTAATGCTCCTGAGAGACTAGTTTCTGGTTCGGATGATTTTACGATGTTTCTTTGGGAACCAACAATCAGTAAGCAACCCAAAGCTCGCATGACTGGTCATCAAAAGGTCAGTGTCTCAGCTTGTTAGCACTAGAAAACATCCTCACACTCGTATGTTTCTGTTGGTACATTTATTTCTTGATATCTGTTTTCTCTTAGCTGGGATAGAATCAGTTTTCTTTTTATTTGTGTTTGATTTTCATCAGCATGATAACTACCACTCTGAGAACTGCCTTGATCGACTAAACGGTTGATTCCATTCACACGAAGTAGTGTTGTTTTTGTAGTCATTACTAGATAGCTTGACCATTTTATCCTTTAAGGTTGTAGATCATGATTAGTTGTTTGGTTATATCTATGCTTATAAATGATCTGTTCATTGTATTTGTGTTTGCAGCTTGTAAACCATGTATATTTTTCCCCTGATGGGCAATGGTTGGCAAGTGCCTCCTTTGACAAATCTGTCAAGTTATGGAATGGTATTACAGGTAAATTTGTTGCAGCTTTCAGAGGACACGTTGCAGATGTCTACCAGATCAGGTGAATTCTCTTATTTTCTAAATAAAACAAAGAAAATAATACCACAGCTTCTGATCTCTCCATGCTTGACAACATTATCTGTTTGTGTAGCTGGTCGGCCGACAGTAGGCTTCTACTAAGTGGAAGCAAGGATTCCACACTGAAGGTATATTAGACCCGTCTTTCCTTAAATACTGTGCATTTGATTTTACACCACTGTATTCAGTTCTGTCTGTATTGCATCTATTAATAGGTCCGAATGCATTTCATGTTTCTGTTTTATGCTCAATTAATTTGCCTCTGTGGAGTTGTCTTGTTTTGGTGATCCAAGACTACTGAGTTGCACATGAATATAGCTGGAGTTGCCAATCATTGGTTTTAATTGGCCTCTGTGAAGACTCTTTGCATGGAGATAGCAGTTTTAAGAAATGCTTGCTACAAATGGTTGTCGGTTAGGATTGTGAATGACATCTCTGTCCTGAGAATACCTGTTACAATGTATTTCAGGTTTGGGATATTCGGACACACAAGCTGAAGCAGGACCTACCAGGCCACGCAGACGAGGTATATCTTGTTTCTTCTATCTGATTGTGTTTCATTAGCAAACAGAAACGTTCATTCATAAGCATGATACGTTTGAACATTGTAAGGTCTACGCTGTGGATTGGAGTCCTGACGGTGAGAAGGTTGCATCTGGTGGAAAGGATAGGGTCATGAAACTTTGGATGAATTGACGTCAAACCAAGTCTATTGAACAATGCTACGCCTACGCATCATATTCAAGGATGCTGGCTAATACTGTTGAAACTCCTGTTATTGTTGCAGGCTGAATTACTGGTATATTTTAAAATTAGATTGGCCTTGCCTGCGCTGCTAACTGCTATACAAAGAAGTGAAGCTCCCAACAGGAGAGCTGGAGTGGTAGTGTCTCATAGAAGGCAACAATTTTGGCGATGGCATTATGAAATTTTGTACCATGCCTTTTTTGTTTGGACGATGTAATGACATTTGAAAGATATTCTTGAAATTTCAGTTGTAGTGCAGTACAAAAGCGTATTAGCATGTCTGTTCAGTGATCCCAATGGGTTTGGTTGGTTGCTGCGTCTGGTGAACGGTGAACAGGATACAAAAGCGTATTACCTGCGTTCTTGGAGCAGGTTGCTTTTGTATTTTAAGCGTTTCTGTTACCAACCTAAATAGATAACGGCGGTCGACGGCAGAAGATAATTTGAACAGCAAATTCGATGTTCGTTTTGTCTTGATCTCTAAAGTAGTTGGGCTGAAAAGAATTTCAGCTCAGTCATCTGATATATATGGCATTCCTGGGCCTGGAGCCTTGGCTACATGCGAGTAAAGCAAAGACCCAAAGTGCAGCCCATCCCATACGTCATACTTTTGGGTCACATTACTCGGAGAGGATGAATGCTCAGAGTCTCAGGCACACTAGAGTGACAATTGAGAAGAGGAGGCAACATGGTGATGAAGTTGGAAACGAGATTAAGTTGTGAATATGATGTTTCAGCTTCAGATGAGGTCATCGTATGATATGGTGTGGTCATCATGATGGCTGCAAGGAGTTACTCAGAGAAGGAGTCAGATAGCAAAGGTCACGATATGATCAGAGCACGATATGATCAGAGAAGATGTCACCATAGGATACGGTGACTGAAGGAGTCTACTTAGGTATGTTGGTATCACCGTAGGATACGGTGGGATCACCGTATGATACAATGCGTGTTAGAAAATTGTTTAGTGAACTCTGCGTAGAAGAGATGGCTCTGGTCTAGAAGAAGAGGGGTTGCCGTATGGTTCAATGGGGTCGCCATAAGGTACACAAAGGACCCTGAATTGGACAGAGCAAAAGTGCAACAGAGATGGAATTTGAAGACGATATGAAGAAGTCGTTGTAAGGAACAGTGTGGTCACGATAAGGTACTATGGGCCAGAATTAGAAGGATGCTAGAAATAGATAGCCTCTAGCAATGTTACGGAGGGATTACCATAAGGTACAATGACTCAGGAAGGAGATGAACACTAGAGGGCGAGAGATGTTACGGGAGGGTGGTCGTATGAACAGTGGACCAAAGAAGAATTATATAGAGAGGTAGTGCCTCTATACAGGATTCTGGTGGTCACCGTATGATTGGAGAAGGCATCACCATATGGTACGCTGACCTAGCTATTCAACGGCTAGTTTGGAAGGTGTGAATGTCCAGGGTTACTGCATGTTATGGTGGACAAGATTTCATCTGTGAACGTTGAAGCAACGACTAATCTTGTGGTTGGAGCCTATATATAGTCATTCCAGAGCTCGTGGAGAGCTCTCTTGGCCGAGGGAAACAAAGGAGATACCTTGGAAGAGTCAAGAGTAAGCAAAGGAAGCACATAGGGAAAGTTTGAGAAGATCTTTAGTGCTTGAGAGAGTAGAAAGGGATGTATCATAGTCCTCTAGCCTAGTGTGGTTGCAGAGTGTGGCTCATGCTGTTACTTTTGGTGATGTGAACAAGGGTTCCCGATCTTCCGATAGGTTCTGATAATCTTGATTAAGGCGGAGGCGATACACAAATCGATCCGGCTTCCGAACGACGCGTTCTGAACCCCGCAATCACAGCACAACGCCTCCTCTGGTTATCAACCGTTCAAGAACGATTGACCTCGCCGAGAAGGCTTATCCTTGCCTGCAAATCAAGAACACAAGCAAGAACAAAGAAGAATGCAACTAAATTTGCAAGTATACGATGAATCTCTCAAGTTGGGATCTCACAAACCGATCAAATGGCAAAACTGTTATCAACAGAATAATCTAAGTAAAACCCAAACCCTAATGAAGAGGCGGCGGCTGTATATGAGGACCCTAGGGTCATGCAAGACCCCATGTACGCAGCCCTAAGTGGGCTCAACTCGATACATGGCCCAAAGACCGATTACGGTGTCGCAGCACCAGGACAGATTCTGGAAGTCGAATTGTTTTGGTGATTGCCGACGGCTTGGGACGAGTTTTGACATGGGACCAGTTGGGTTGGAAAGGGATTTTCGTTATCTTTCCAGGCATATATAGAACATCCAAATCCGAGTCCGTATGCGTCCTGGGCATCCATTTTAATGCAGACTGGTCCTGGGCTCCAAGACAGACTCGAAGTCGGTTTTGATTGGGCCTCCACCTTGGCTTGGACGTCCTTGCTGGCCCATCACGTCTCCAATCACCTCTCTAGCTATCTCATCATCATCTCTATGATTTCTAACAATAATTAATTCATTAGGTAGCAATCTATTCTCAAAATCACATAAAGGAATCATTAGGAACAAGCTCACCCGTAAATTCAGTTGTCGCGCATGAACTTGCATTTTGGTTGGTGGAGTGCTGGGTGTACCCATAAGGGTGATGTCCTCATCATTCTCCTCCTTTTGAATTAGAGTCGTCCTCGACTCGAGCTCATCTCTTTCTCCCATGTATGGTCTCAAATCTGAAATATTAATTGTGGAACTATTCCCAAACTTGGGATGCAACTCATATTTATATGCATTATGAAATTTTTCATCACAATGAGAATCTACAGTAGAAGGCATTCCGTGCAAATTAATAATCTATTTGAAAACTTGGTCAGCAATATGAGCATCATTCTCACTCTTATCACAAGGTAGACAATGTATGATCTTAGAAATACTAGAAAAAGATGACATGGCATGGTAGTTGATATTAAAGTTTTCTAGTTGGTCATTTAGTTGCAAACCAAGAGGATGTTTCAGATTTGAACAAACATAAACTCTATGTACCATAAATACACCTCTATGATCATACTTACCAATAGCATAAAAAATGTTTCTTATCAATAAAGGTAACTTAGTTTGAGAAAACATTTGCTTCTCTAAAGTACTTAGATTACAAAGAATATCAAATTCAATATAACCTAAAGTATTTAGAGAAGAAAACAATTTCTGCTCATCCTTTTGACATGTAACTAAAATCAAACGTTTAATTTCAGCACTAGTGGGTGAATCATAAGCAAAAGCATCAAGCTCATTCATTTGTTGTGGCAAAGTTATAAATGAAGCATTGACACACAACTCCTCTTTATCACACGGACCACTAGGTAAATCAATTTGTGACAAAGGAACATGATCATAAGGTTCCGATATAGCAAGACTATTGGAACAATCCATCATATCAAGAAAGTTCTTACCTGAAGCAACAACCTGTTCTTTATCGTTCCCACTATCATCTTCTTTGTGTATATGCTAAAAAATATTAGTTGTAACAAGAGGCAAAGAAATATGTTCATCCTCTAGCAATTCAGATTTTGATGAAAGTGTTTCGACATTTGAAACAGCCCATTCTATCCTAAACGGTTCATTCTTTCTTCTCTCAAATCGTTGTTGATCCTCTTCTAAAATTTCAGTTGTGGTCATTAGTGTAAGAGTAACCCTTCTATCATTGTATTTAAATGAGTAGCTATTAGTAATGGTATTGCGTAAAATATTATTTATACAAATCCAAGGTTTACCCAATAACAAATGACATGCTTGCATAGGTACTATATTAAATTCTGCACTATCCTTATAAGAACCAATAAAAAATTCAATGCGTGCAGTTTTATCTACCTTCATCTTACCACAAGAATTTACCCATTGGATGTAGTATGGACATGGGTGTGGCTGTGTGGTCAAGCCGAGCTTCTCGACCAATTCCAAGCTTGCGATGTTGTGGCTACTCTCTCCATCAATGATGACATGACAACATCGATCCTTCACAATAAAGTGAGTCTGAAACAAGTTGTTTATTTGATTTTGCTCTACCTTCTCCATTTGAGAACTAAGCACTCGTTGTGCTACAACACTTGTATCAACCTCATTTGACACCATCGACTCATCACCATCAGTGTTGTAACCTGTCATTATTAATAGAAAACAAGAAAACACACA
The DNA here is from genome assembly GCA_030378355.1 of Eleusine indica. Lineage (NCBI taxonomy): Eukaryota > Viridiplantae > Streptophyta > Magnoliopsida > Poales > Poaceae > Eleusine > Eleusine indica. The sequence continues at coordinate 39,209,554 of CM059500.1, forward strand.
AGAGTATATTTTCCTATCACTACTGTTTGATTACGGTGGAAACTCTCAACAAGCAAATGGCAGCACCTAACTGAGTTTTTACAAGATTCTTAATAGCAAAACAGAGGATACCTTGGAGAGTGTGATCCGATGATTGCGAGGGTCCAAAGTTCAGCGCCTATTCAGAAGGATATATGTGGAACTAGGTAGGCAATTTATAGTAGCAAGGATTAGCAAAATTTCAATTCAGAAATTGCAAAACTGAATAATAGTCCCAAGCTAGTCTATGTCACTGGCCTAAACTTGTCTCGGACCTAGTTCAAGCAAGCAAGCAAATGGCTCAACAAAGGACACAAAGGCTGCAAGCAATTCTGAATTTTTTTCTCTTCTCCTTTCATTTTTTTTCTTTTGTTATAGGTGCGGCTTTTTCTTCTTATTTTTTTTCAGCACCTCTTTGCCTTTTACTTCTTTCATGATTTTTTTGACATAGAACTGCAGCAAGAGTTGCGAACTTTATAGCACAAAGAAAAAACCTAAACTTTCTTTTTTGCACTCTTTACGTAAGGAATAGATGTACATGTAGAACTGAACCGACAATTCTCATATGCAACAACGTGTAGCAATCTCTTGACTCAAGGAACAACGTGCAATAGAAAACACTCTAAGTTTCTTTTGCACACAAAAAGTAGAAGGCTAGATGTTAAATAAATATTTAGTGCAAATAATCCAGCAGTACTATTCTCTCAATGTGTGCAACAATCTGATTTTTTTTCTTGATTGTCTATGAACAAGGACACACACGACTCAAACAAGACCAAAGAACAAGTACTAGACCAACAACACAATGACCTTGTAGGGACTAAAATTCAGAGAAGCAAACTAAACTGAAAATTGCAAGGCACAAGGGGGGTGTAGGACAGCGGAAACACGGCGAACAAATATTTTTGTAGGGCAATTTTCTGGACTGTAGGATTGAACAAAATAACAAGGATAAGGGCGAACCTAACGGTGTACCTGAAGCTCTGATTACCACTTGATGTGAACAAGGGTTCCCGATCTTCCGAAAGGTTCTGATAATCTTGATTAAGGCGGAGGCGATACACAAATCGATCCGGCTTCCGAACGACACGTTCTGAACCCCGCAATCGCAGCACAACGTCTCCTCTGGTTATCAACCGTTCAAGAACGATTGACCTCGCCGAGAAGGCTTATCCTTGCCTGCAAATCAAGAACACAAGCAAGAACAAAGAAGAATGCAACTAAATTTGCAAGTATACGATGAATCTCTCAAGTTGGAGTCTCACAAACCGATCAAACGGCGAAACTGTTATCAACAGAATAATCTAAGTAAAACCCAAACCCTAATGAAGAGGCGGCGGCTGTATATGAGGACCCTAGGGTCGTGCAAGACCCCCTGAACGCAGCCCTAAGTGGGCTCAACTCGATACATGGCCTAAAGACCGATTACTGTGTCGCAGCACCAGGACAGATTCTGGAAGTCGAATTGTTTTGGCGATTGCCGACGGCTTGGGATGAATTTTTCCATGGGACTAGTTGGTTTGGAAAGGGATTTTCGTTATCTTTCCAGGCATATATAGAACGTCCAAATCCGAGTCTGTATGCGTCCTGGGCATCCATTTTAGTGCAGACTGGTCCTGGGCTCCGAGACAGACTCGAAGTCGGTTTTGATTGGGCCTCCACCTTGGCTTGGACGTCCTTGCTGGCCCATCACGTCTCCAATTACCTCTGCAGCTATATCATCATCATCTCCATGGTTTCTAACAATAATTAATTCATTAGGTAGCAATCTATTCTCAAAATCACATAAAGGAATCATTATGAACAAGCTCACCCGTAAATTCAGTTGTCGCGCATGAACTTGCATTTTGGTTGGTGGAGTACTGGGTGTATCCATAAGAGTGATGTCCTCATCACTTGGTCTATGGTTGAGCCTAGACCGGTTAGATATCGGTGATCGAGCCTGTCGTGATGGATTGTGAAGGCTATCACAAATTTGTGCAAGGTTGGATATCGCCTTTGCAAGGTGCATCAAGAGAGTGCCCGTGCTTGCACTTTGACAATGCATCAAGTCCTTATGGGTGACAAGCTTGTGCCTTGGTGACTGCGGTTACACCTCTGTGTCTTCACTTGGTGTGATACGGACTTGTGAGCAAGAACTCCATCTTTGAGTGGCCGGACGGACCGATACTCACACAGGAGTTGGTCCAACAAGGAGTAAAGAAATGTGCCATCCTTTCAAAACCTTGGGCTAAAAATGCATGAGCTTCCTTTGACATCGATCTCCTTTACTACTTGCATTTATAATTCTGCATCTTAAGCCTATAATATTGTCCTTGTTCAATCACTACGGGAAATACCTGATTTATGCTCCAAGCACTCAGCAAAGCCCATAAAGCACTTGACAAAGGCTTTGCCGAGGCAACACTCGACTGAGAGGACATGGCAACCAAAGTGTCAGCAAAGTCCTCTTTGTCGAGTGTTTTTTATTGGGCACTCGACAAAGGCTTTGTCGAGTGCGGAAATGGTTCACAACAAAAAAAAGGCGAGGGTAACAGTGACGGCGCAAAAAAAAAACACTTTGCCGAGTGTCCATTCTGTGTTAGTCGTAGTTACGCACCCACTTATATACCGTAAAAGGACCGTGTACAATTGTAGCATATTTTCCCTCAGAGTATTCCAAGGCTTAATCGAATCCACAAAGAGCAGGTGGGATTTTCACTACTATCTAATTTACTAAGTAAAATATATTATGAGAGTGAATGTATGAAATGATGAGAACTAATAAGAACAAAGAACTTAAAGGCTTAATCAGGGTTTGGAAGTATTCCCTCCTGTGGTTCAGGTTGCTAGCATGCAACTCACACCTATGAATTCATTCGGTGAATTTAGTATTCTACAAGACATGGTGGTTCCACTCACTCTGGCCCTGTCACGGCGGAAGCTAATTGTTCCCCATTGGTTTCTTGCACTATGTGGTTTTCGGAGCAAATCCAGATGCCTAGCAGTGCTAATAGATTCATATATGGGATCGGGCATAATCTCATATGGAATGAGTTCACCACACATAGACTAATCACACCAACGAATTCAAAAGAGTTGAGAGTTTACATAGCTAGGGTTCCTTCCCCACGGGAGAGAATATGAAAATTACTCACTCATCTTACCAAGATCCATTGACATGGTTTGGTAGACGAGAGAATACAACGTGGGATCCACAAGTGCTGATTGGCACGACAGGTTGCCGGTCGGCACGCTCTTCATTCCCGGTGATGATGGTTGGTGATGGCCTCTGTCGCCACCACAACTCCTCAAATCCTAGGTTGAGAGTTTTCTGATCGATCCCCAAATGTGAGATGATTCCTTCTCTTTATATAGTCATGTTCTGGGTCCAGCTGTGCTGATACCGATTCCAATTTTGTACTGGACTTTAATCTTGTAGAATTCTTCTCCAATTGGGGCCTGCTCCACATGTGCCGATCAGCACGCGGACCATGCCGATCGGCATTGCCTTCCATCTTCCTTGTCTTGGCCCAATTCCATGGCTTCTGGTTCAAAGGATCGAGTGACCGAGAGGGGGGGGGGGTGATCACATTAACAAGATAATCCCATAAAAGGAAAGACAACCTGAGCATACTAGTGGATCACACACGAGGCACATAACTCCTATGCAAGCTAGTAATGAAAGAACACGCGGAAGCACACAACAAGCTAGCAAAGGAGCCTACTCATGCAAAGCTACAAGATATACAACTAGAGCAAACAAGCATGAGTAGCACAACATATACAACGATGAGTAATCAAGCCAATGCAACTCCTACACATGCTAGTGACCAAGTGAAAGCTAAGCACAACTAGAAAGAAGAGAAGCCTATTCATGCAAGTCTACAAGTAATCAACTAGAGCAAGGTAAGCACTCAAGCATGAATAGCATGATATGTAAATACGGAAAGTAAAGCATCAAAGTAAGGAGTAGAGTAAGAGATGACTCATGATATTTTTTTCTGAGCTCTCGAAAGGATGGCGCCTTCCCCTACTCCTCGTTGGACCACTCCTGCTGGAGTTTTGGTCCCTCCCGCCACTAAGTGGAGTTCTCGCCCACGAGCCTGCAATCACTCCCGGTGTGAAGACACGGTTCGCGTCACCACTGCCACCAAGGCACAAGATCATCTCCCTCGAGAACTTGCCAGACTCCTTGAGTCGAAACGGGCGCTCACTAGCGATGCCCCTTTCACCGGCGGGCTCAAACCGGGTACAAACGTGTGACGGCCTTCACAACCGATCATGATAGGCTCTATCACCAATACCTAACCGGTCTAGGTCTCACCATAGACCAAGAGTAACAACCTATATCACACCCTCAAGGACACCCTAGCCTTAGATGTGCATCAATGCTCAAGTTACTCTCACTAGCACTCTCAAGATATGCAATATCTCCTCCTAGTGCTCTCTTCCTTTCCTCTTGGCTCTCACCAAATACTCCAAGCAATTCCACTAGACAAGTGTGGTCTCTAAGACCCTAGCAACGAAGTTACATAGGCTTCCAACCTCCAACTAGCCGTTGCTCCATGAAATCAGTCTCTTGGGTGTACAAACCAGACTATCCGGTCACTGCCTGACCGGACCGTCCGGTCACTACAGATCTTTCTCCAATGACTCTGCCCACTGCTGATCTTCGTACTGACTGGACTGTCCAGTCAGCTGACCGGACCGTCCGGTCAGTTTCTCTCTCCACAACAGAAACATTTCCAAAGCCGCTTCCTCGCTGCCCAGGGTCGACTTGTACAGACCGGACCGTCCGGTCTGTAGACCGGACCGTCTGATCTCTGCAGACTTAAACTCTGACACTTTTCTCGTTGTGTCTTCTCTATGGAATTCCTGTTCTCCTAGTGACCATAGAGTCTGGTCTCCACTGACCCCTCTGCCTAGTCACTATATCCAGAAGCTGAAACTTCTCGTCCTCGCTTGACTTCATTTCCCGGCTTCTCGGAACAGCTCCTTGGCTTCTCCACTGTCACCTAGTGCGTGTGATTTCACTTAGCATCTATGCACATCACCGACTAGACATGACCTAAGAGAAATGACCTAGACCCCCTTGATAGTCCAGTTTTTCCTATGGACCCAAATCCCTAACAACTATACAAGTATTCCCAACACTTGCACCATAGCTTGTCCTTAGCTTCGATCCATTTCCATCAACTCTTGGACTCCATCAAGCTCATCAAGCCTCCATGCTTGTGGTCATTGTCATCCATTTTCAAGGCCACCGTCAACAATCATCATCGAATAGAAAAGATTTCCTACATGCACAACACTCGTGTAGGTATTAGTCACATTTCATATTTGTCATTCATCACCAAAACATTCATACCTTGGGGTGACCTCAATGGTCATGATCCTTACAATCTCCCCCTTTTTGGTGATGGGTGACAACCACTACTTATGATGATCCAAAACGGACGAGCAACAAAGAACCAAAGGAAAATAAAGGAATGAAAGGATTACCTTGGTCCTTACCTCGGAAGTAGTCCCCCCTTGGAATGTGCTAGGTGTTACCAAGGACGTAGATGTTCATGTCAGTGTAGATGTTCATTATCTTCATATGTACTCCAAGTGAACATGCACCATTGTCCTGATCATCTTCATTTGATTTTCATGTTCTCCTCTTTGTCACTTCATGGCTTCCTTGTATCTTCTTGTTCTTCTCCCCTTCTTGATGTTGATCTTCATGTTCTTTTCCATCTTTCCTTCTCCGCTTGATCTCGGATCTTCATATTCTTCTGCCTTTTTGTGTTATTGATCTCGGCTTTGCTTTTGGATCTTCATGTTCCTTCTCCCCCTTTGTCACCTATCACCAAAAACCAAAGACAAAACACAAGAGAACCAAGGAGCAAATGATAAATGGAAAAAGTTAGGAAACCCCCCCTTTCATGGTGCTCCTCATTGGTCACGATGGTGTTCCACCATAGCTCCCCCTACACACATGACTCAACAAAATATTTCTTTAATAGTGCAATGGTTAGTCATTAGTGTGTTGGGAATGTATGAGTCACTTATCTTTGAGCCACGTGAGTAGATTTAACCTCGGAGCTTGTTTGAACATGACTCAATGAGCATGAAGCACAAAGATCATTATGTGATCATCTAGAGGGTCATATACTTACATTGTAAATAAACAACTCCCTCTAGAAACATGCTTGGAAGCATGTAAGGTACCACAATGCAAAATGCATGAATGCAAAGAATGCAAATGCGAATGCAACAAGTATACAAATGCATGATACGATGCTAAAAGAAAGAGAGAGAAGGGCTACAAACCAAAGTGCCAACGATGAGTTGTTCCCTTCTCGAGCTTACTCACAATGGACCATTCTTCAAAGCCTTGGGCATACCATGAACCACCATCCCAAGCTTAACCCATGTCCATTGCTATCTCAAGGAGGTCCGAAGTTGACCTACAAGCAAAGAGAAACAAGCACAAAATAAAGGCACAAACAACAATCAAAACAAGCAAGGCTATACATATTTACACGAGACAAGCTTTAGGGTTACTTATGTGAAGTTTGAAAGGTCGAGAACATTGAGTTCTCCCCTTAGCTTGTTGAAGGTCTTCTCGTTGAGTGACTTGGTGAAGATATCCGCCAATTGTTCGTGAGTCCGCACACTCACCAACTCAATATCCTTCTTCTCAACATGGTCTCTTATGAAGTTATGCTTGACTTGAATATGCTGTACATGACCATGATCTCCAGTTTTAATAGCCATTTTGATTGCTGCTTCACTATCACAATATAATGGTATCTGAGTGAAGTTGAGGCCATAATCCGAGAGTGTTTTCCTCATGTAGAGAAGTTGTGCACAACAAGCTCCTGCCGCCATATATTCTGCTTTGGCTATAGATAGAGCCACCGAGTTTTGCTTCTTTGAGCTGCAAGATACAAGAGATCTTCCAAGAAATTGGCAACCTCTCGATCTGCTCTTTCTATTCACTTTGCATCATACGAAGTCCGAATCCGAATACCCAAGTAACTCAAAGCTTGTTCCTCTAGGATACCATAATCCCATGGTAGGTGTGTACTTGAGGTATCTGAGAATCCTCTTCATGGCCTTCAAGTGAGACTCCTTTGGATTTTCTTCATAGCATGCACACAAGCACACACTAAACATGATGTCCGGTCTTGAGGCGATGAGATAGAGTAAGGACCCAATCATTGATCTATAGAGCTTGGGGTTCACCGGTTTACCCTTCGCATCACCATCCAAGGATTTCCTTGTTGCCATAGGTGTGTGTAAGGGCTAGCAATTCTCCATGTTAAATCTCTTTAGAAGAGCCTTGGTATACTTCACTTGATAGATGAAGTTCCCTTCTCTCAATTGTTTGAGTTGCAAACCAAGGAACACATGCAACTCTCCAATCATTGACATTTGAAATTCCTTACCCATCATTTCCCGGAACTCTTCATTGAACTTCTCATTGGTTGACCCATATATAATATCATCCACATAGATTTGGCACACAAAGAGGTCGTTCCCAACATAGCTTGTGAACAAGGTGCTGTCAATACTTCCAATTTTGAAGCCATTCTTGAGACGGAAGTTCTTCAAGTGTTCATACCATGCCCTTGGTGCTTGCTTGAGGCCATAGAGAGTTTTCTTCAATTTGTACACATGTCTTGGATGTTTAGGGTCCTCAAACCCCGGAGGTTGTTCCACATAGACTTTCTCATTGATCTCTCCATTCAAGAAAGCACTTTTGACAACCGTTTGATAGAGCTTGAAGCCATTGTGTGATGCATAGGCAAGTAAGATCCGAATCGCTTCAAGATGGGCCACGGGAGCAAAGGTTTCTTGAAGGTCAATATCCGCCACTTGAGAATATACCTTGGCCACTAGGCGAGCCTTGTTCTTGAAAATGGCCCCTTTCTCATCTTGTTTATTCTTGAAAACGCACTTGGTGCCAATGACATTATGATTCTTGGACCTCTCAACCAATTTTCATACTTTGCACCTCTTGAAGTTGTTCAACTCCTCTTGCATAGCCATTACCCACTTGTGATCATCCATAACTTCATCAATGGTAGTGGGCTCAATCATAGAGATGAAGAAGAAGTTCTCAATTACAACATTTGCCTCATCATTATTTTCTTCACTCATATAGTGGCTTGTATTGATTCCTCCTTGTCCTAACTCTTTGAGATGGACTTCCAATGATCAAGTCACGTGAATGATCCTTATTGATGACTTTGGGTCTAGGAAGATGTTCTTCTTGAGTGGGAGGAGGTCTAGGTGAAGTATCTTGTGCATCATGGATTGCTTGCTTTCTTGAGATATGAGTGTCTTGGATTCTTAGTGAGGTGGGGGAATCACTCATATGCTTTCTTGTCTTGGAGCTAGAGCTTGGAGTGGATGAGGAAGTATCATGTGAAGAGATTGGAGAAGTGGCTCGAGGTGAAGTATGTGGGGAAGCTTACGGCTCACTTCTCACTTGGGTTTCCTCTTGGGTAGGTGGATGCACTCTCAATGAATCTTGGGAGGAGCTAGTGGGTGTGTTAATGGCATCTTGGGTTGGTTCTTGCACCTCGAAGGAGGAGGTTGGTTGAGGTGGTGGAGTAGAGGGTTCACCATTATCATCATCATTGGCCTCGTGGGGTAAAACCTCGCCCATGGGCATGTTTCTCAAGGCTTCCCTCATAGGTTCATCTCCAATGTTCACTTTATGGAATTCATCTCCCTTCTGAGAACCATTTGACTCATTAAATTGCACATCATAGGATTCTTCAACACAACCTGTGGCTGAGTTGTAGACCCTATATGCCTTAAAAGTCCCTAAGTACCCAACAAGAATGCCTTCATCAGTTCTGCTCTCAAACTTTTTGGGCTTCCTCCTCTTCTTGAGAATGTAACAAGTGCAGCCAAAGACCCGAAAATAGGAAACATTGGGTTTCCGTCCAACCAATAGCTCATATGGTGTCTTCTTCAACAACCGGTGGAGATAAAGCCAGTTTGAGGTGTAGCAAGCTGTGTTGATTGCTTCAGCCCAAAACCTCTCATGAGTTCCATACTCATCCAACATGACACGAGCAAGAGTGATGAGTGTCTTGTTCTTCCTCTCCACTACTCCATTCTGCTCGGGAGTATATGTAGCGGAGAATTCATGTTTGATCCCCTTCTTGTTACAATATTCCTCCACTGTTGTGTTCTTGAACTCCGTCCCATTGTCACTCCTTATCTTTACAATATTGGCCTTGAATTCATTCTTTGCTCTACTTGCAAACTTTCTGAAGATATCACTAACTTGAGACTTGTCCACAAGAAAGAAAGTCCAGGTGTATCTTGTGAAGTCATCCACAATCACCAAGCAATATAGATTTCCTCCTAGACTCTTGTAATGTGTTGGCCCAAACAAGTCCCTGTGCAAGAGCTCCAGAGGATGAGATGTAGACATGAAAGACTTGATGGGATGTGAAGATGCAACTTGCTTTCCAGCCTGACAAGCACTGCACAATTATTCTTCTTAAAGGTCACATCCTTGATTCCTTCAACTAGATTCCTTTTGACCACTTTCCTGAGTTGATTCATTCCAACATGTGCTAGTCTTCTGTGCCACAACCATCCCTTAGTTGCCTTGGTGAATAGGCAAGTACTTGGTGGCATGTTGATTGATTTGATGTCCATGACATACAAGTTCCCATGCCTCACTCCATGAAATACTAGCCCCTTCTTTGCATTTTCAATCATTGCTCCATCCTCATCAAATGTGCATTTGAATCAGATGTCACAAAGCTGACCAATAGAGGAGGTTGAAATTGAGGGTTTCCACAAGAAAGACCTTGGAGAGATGGAGATCCTCTATGGTCGCCACCTTGCCTGAGCCTCTAACTCTCCCTATTGAGTTGTCCCCAAAAGTCACCTTCTCACAATCTTCATCTTCATCAATGTTCATGAATATGGTTGGCTTCCCGGTCATATGTTGGGTGCACCCACTATTAAGTATCCAGTGGGTACCTCCACTCTTGTAGTTGACGCTGGTAGTAGCCATAAGACAAGCACTAGAGGAAGAAGGGCTAGTATCCAAAGCATTAGTTGATCGACCTTCACTAACCTCATCATGTCAAATGAGACCATCCTCATAATTAGGGATTTTTGCAATCCCTTCTCGAAGTTTTCTCCTTATGGGATAGTGAGGTGCATGATACCTCCACTGCCCATAACCATCCCCCATGTGCACATTGTCGAGGTCGATGTAGTAGTGGGAAGGGTCATAGATCCAATGGCGTGCTCCAGCACGTGTCCTACTTGTGAGTGGAGCACAAGTATCATCTCCATTGCTCTCTCAATTGAGAGCTCAAGCCTTCTGTTGATCACCTCCTCAAGTAAAAAACCCCTCTCAGGAGTTGTGATTTGCAAGAGGAGTCTATCAATCACTTCATATGATGGGATCCTCCGTAGGCCTCGAAAGGAGTTTATCCTATACACAAGATCATCAATGCTCAAGAGAGTCTCACAAAGGTCATCATTCGGATCTCTCACAAATTCATCCTGTTGTTGAGCTCGACGAAGATGCCAAAGTCAATCTTGTGGTGGAGGAGGTGGAGGCGCCGGAGCCGTAGTGTTGAGGTCCATCATCCCAAGTGATCATGTGAGCAACGTGGTCGCCGCTCCTCTCACACCAACGCGTGGTCCACCCGAAGTGCTTAGAGTAGGACTAGGAATGACACTTGGGGTAGGTCTTGATCCGAAGGGGTTGTAAAAGCTGTTGCAAGGCAATCTTGTGGAGGGATCAAAGAAGTTTGAGCTCGAAGCTACTTCTTTCCCTTATCTTGAAGATGCTTCATTGTTTTCCTTGAAGTTCTTCTTCCCCGTCAAGCTCGTGGTGATCTTCTCATCCTTGAAGAGCAGCCTGATTACATCATCAATGGAAATGTTCTTGTCCATGATGAGATCAAGGGTGATGTAGAGGAGCTTGCTGATAGGGAGCAAGGTGAGGATCTTCTCGACTATCACAATCTTGGGAAGCTCGAAAGTAGTTGCTCCAATCCTGTCCACAATCTCTCGCAAGAGAATAAGAGAGTCAAGTAAGTTCTCATTCTCATTAGCACGAAAAGAAAAGAATTCCTCAACAAGTGAATCACTAGCATGACCAATAAAAGACTCACAAACATCATCATCACTAGTCACACTGGAAGAGCTAGCCAGATCAAGAGAGCCAACATCATCAATCATCACATTTGGCACACTAGTAGAGTAACCTATCAAATCATCACTAGTAGAATCAAGGCACTCACTAGAACTAGGCACATCCACACAATCATCATCATCATATACATGATCATCGGTAAAGGTATTGGCAAAGTCCACAAGTGCGGCCATCAACTCATCCTGAATCATGGCATTTAGGTAGCTTTTCAAGCAATCCTTCCATGAGCCATGACCCGACCCCGAATGGGATGACATCCCAACTCAATACGGTCACTACTCAAGGTGCTTAAGCCCTATGATGAGCACTTCGCTCTGATACCACTTGAAAGGATCGAGTGACCGAGAGGGGGGGGGGGGTGAATCGGCAACTCAAACTATGTACCTATTTTGCCAAATTCTAAAACCGAGCACACAAATAACTCCTACACAATTCTAGTGGTGATCACACTAACAAGATAATCTTTTGAAAGGAAAGACAACCTAAGCATACTAGTGGATCACACACGAGGCACACAACTCCTATGCAAGCTAGTAATGAATGAACACGCGGAAGCACACAACAAGCTAGTAAAGGAGCCTACTCATGCAAAGCTACAAGATAGAGAACTAGAGCAAACAAGTATGAGTAGCACAACACATGCAAGGGTGAGTAATCAAGCCAATGCAACTCCTACACATGCTAGTGACAAAGTGAAAGCTAAGCACAACTAGCAAGAAGAGAAGCCTATTCATGCAAGTCTACAAGTAATCAACTAGAGCAAGGTAAGCACCCAAGCATGAATAGCACGGTATGTAAATGCGAAAAGTAAAGCATCAAAGTAAGGAGTAGAATAAGAGATGGCCCATGATTTTTTTTCTCGGAAGCATGGCGCCTTCCCCTACTCCTCGTTGGACCACTCCCGCCGGAGTGCCGGTCCCTCCCGCCACCAAGTGGAGTTCTCACCCATGTGCCCGCAATCACTTCCGGAGTGAAGACACGGTGTGCGTCACCGCTGTCACCAAGGCACAAGCTCGCCTCCCTCGAGAACTTGCCAGACTCCCCGAGCCGACACAGGCGCTCACTAGCGATTCCTCTTTCACCGACGGGCTCAAACCGGGTAGAAATGTGTGATGGCCTTCACAACCGATCACGATAGGCTCGATCACTAATGCCTAACTGGTATAGGTCTCACCATAGACTAAGAGTAACAACCTAGATCACACCCTCAAGGACAACCTAGCCTTAAATGTGCATTAATGCTCAAGTTACTCTCACTAGCACTCTCAAGATATGCAATGTCTCCTCATAGTGCTCTCTTCTTTTCCTCTTGGCTCTCACCAAATGCTCCAAGCAATTCTACTAGCCAAGAGTGGTCTCCAAGACCCCAGCAATAAAGTTATATAGGCTTCCAACCTCTAACTAGCCATTGCTCCATGAAATCAATCTCTTGGGCGTACTGACCGGACTGTTCGGTCACTGCCTAACCGGACCATCCGGTCACTGCAGGTCTTTCTCCAACGACTCTGCCCACTGCTCATCTCCGTACTGACCAGACTGTCTGGTCAGCTGACTAGACCGTCCGGTCAGTTTCTCTCTCCACTACAGAAACATTTCTAGAGCCGCTTCCTTGCTGCCCAGAGTCAACTTGTACAGACCGGACTGTCCGGTTTGTAGACCGGACCGTCCGGTCTCTGCAAACTTCTACTCTGACAGTTTCCTTGCTGTGTCTTCTCTCTGGAATTTCTATTCTCCTAGTGACTATATAGTCTGGTCTCCACTGACTCCTCTGTCCGGTCACTACATCCAGAAGCTAAAACTTCTCATCCTCGCTTGACTTCATTTCCTGGCTTCTCCGAACTGCTCCTTGGATTCTCCATTGTCACCTAGTGCCTGTGATTTCACTGAGCATCCATGCACATCACCGACTAGACATGACCTAAGAGAAATGACCTAGACCCCCTTGATAGTCCGGTTTCTCCTATGGACTCAAAGCCTTAACAACTAAACAAGTGTTCCTAACACTTACTCCATAGCTTGTCCTTAGCTTCGATCCATCTCCATCAACCCTTGGACTCCATCAAGCTCATCAAGCCTCCATGCTTGTGGTCATTGTCATCCATTTCCAAGGCCGCCGTCAACAATCATCATAGAGTAGAAAAGGTTTCCTACATGCACAACACTCATGTAGGCATTAGTCACATTTTATGTTTGTCATTCATCACGAAAACATTCATACCTTAGGGTGACCTCAATGGTCATGATCCTTACACTGGTCCATAATTCCTATATTTTCACCTATTTGCTTCATAAGACACGAAAAGCCATTAAACTATAGATATATGCAATATTTGGGGGTTAGTTGTTAGTAAACCAATAAAATAAGGTGCAAAACACCTTAATTATGACCTAATAATGTGTATCTAAGAAGCGCTAACACTCGACAAAGAATTCACTATTTTTCGAGGGTCGGGCCAAAGACACTTGACAAAGAATCGTCACTTTGCCGAGTGGCAAGGCCATTGCGCTCGGCAAAGGTTGGTCACTTTGTTGAGTGTCTCTCCATTACACTCAGCAAAGTTTGGTCACTTTGCCGAGTGTCTTGCCACTACACTCGGCAAAGTGCCACTACACTCGGCAAAGTGACCTCTAGAACCTTTTTTTTTTGTTATTCCATAGTATCCAAATTCATAAATAAACATCACATGTAGTTCAACAACACTTAAATCCACAAATAAACAAGTGTGTTCATAAACACAAATGATAAGCAAGGTCACTTAGGAGGGGGTGGCTGGAACAGAGCGCGAGGGAGCGATAGATCTTGGTCCTCTGGGGTCACTTCATTCGACGCCGCCGATGGAGGAGGATTCTGCATAAAGGAGAGCATATTACATTTCTCTAGGTTTCTAAGTTTCTCTAATTCTCTAAGTTTGTCTAAGTACTCTAAGTTTTTAAGTTTTTCTAGGTTTCCAAGTTTCTCTAAATTCTCTAAGTTTCTAAATTCTCTAAGTTAACCAACTAAGTTTCTCTAGGTTTCTAAGTTTCTCTAAATTCTCTAAGTTTCTAAGTTCTATAAGTTAACCAACTAGTTGAAATGAAAGTATAAGGTTGTCAAGAGACTCACAGGGGAATAACCCATCGGCGGCAAAACCCAGGGCATCTGTGGCGGCATCCGTAGAGGAGCCTGACCCATCTGCATAGAAAGGTTTTGGATGTAGCTATCAAATTGTGACATCTGCTCTTGACTATGCCTCTATTGATTGGCCGCTATCTACTCCATCCGCCTCTATTGCTCAAGCTGCATCCTCTACTGCTCAAGCTTCATCTCCTGCACCGTTGCCTCCAGCTCCTCTCGTCTCTTCGTCTCTGCCTCCAGCCGGGCCTACAACATTCCATGCAATGTTAACCTAGAGTGTCTTAATCCCAATATTAAAAATGAACGGGTGATAAATAAAACAGAAGTAACCTGGATGGAGGAAATCCTTGTGTGCTCCCTCGTGCTCTGTTCCCGCCACCCATGCTTCTTGCCTCCTCAGACTCTCATCACATCCTCTCCATCAAGGTTGTGGGTGCTCAAATCATAGTCTGACGCATAGACATTCTTTCCCATGTCCGAGTAAGCACTGAGGTGACTATGGATGGAAGGATTATTGTACGCCTCGGGTGGGTCCTCTGGGTTGTACTGGATGTTGGACGTCGCCTTGCCTTTGTGGGACAAAGCAAAGGTTTAGAATGTGTTGATAGGCTGGCCACTGTGAGACGCCGACTGAGAATAAAACAATATGATTAGAAATTTTGCATTATTAGGCATTAACATAAAGAATTGAGCGTGGGAATAAAGAAATTGAGGGATCACATAGGTATCTTTCCTTATATTCCTCGAGGCTAAGACTGCCTTGATGGTGTAGTGCACCTCCCATCATCAAACGCCACTCCCGGCAAGCATTATGGGTCTTCTCCTAGCCATCACCGCAACACCTATCCACCATCTCCGCCCAACACTCGAGATAGGCGGCACACCAATACGGACAAGCCTACACATCATCAAGAATATGACATATAAGAAGATCCAATTGAACGTACTTACATAATCTCAAGAAAAATCATAATTAATATTCTTTGACTACCGCTATGTATTGTTCATGGCTCAGCCTCATAGTTCTTACGTGCCCTTTTTTGACCCTTACTCCTTGGGTAGCGTTGTAATCAATGATGGTCTGGACACCTCGTAGTGCATATCCTTCACAAGTGTATGATAGCCGTTACGTGCCACCCACTGCTCCCTATCCTCATGTCCCAGCTTGCATCTGAAGAAATTCTGCATATATATGAGATGTAAGCAATCAATATTATAAGAATGTTCCATGAATGCATTGTGTTGAGTAATATGGTGAGAGGAAGACATACCCATAGCTCGCCCGTCAACCGATCCGCCAAGTTGTCGAATACATTGCCATCTCAACCCTCGAAATCATGGATGACTCTATAGTGAGCAAACGTCCAGGCTGGTCCCTTCTTCCTTAAAACTCAACCTTGCCGGGGAAGTGTGCCCGACATAAAGAACCCAGGATGCCGCTGGGTTTACGCTTGTGCCCACACTCGACGACTGTAAGCCAAGACCTACCAAAATGATGAAGATAAATTGTTAGTTTACATTATCATTTACAATATATCAAATAAAAATGTATTCATAATATGTAAAGTTACTTACTGAGTTCCTGGTCAAATCATCGGTCGAAGATCAAGAGGTATTAGTTGCCTCAGGATTGTCGAGGGACCCCGCAACCAGACAGAACCCACTGCCTCCTCCTCCTCATCCTCCTCTACCTCCACCTGTCCCCCTCCTATCCCCCTCTTGCTATTCCTGCTCCACCTGCTCCACCTCTGCCTCCTCCTCCATGGAAGAAGAAGAAGAAGCTACAGGAGTCAGTTCCCTCGCTTTGCCATTCCCTCGACCTCTGCCTCCACCTCTCCCTCGTCCCCTCCCTCCTCCTCTCCCTCTCCCTCCACCTCTCCCTCGACCCCTGCCTCCACCACTCCCGGACTCATCGGACCCTTTGGAGTACAACGCGAACACCTTCCTCACAAGGCCACCGCCCACCATCTTTGTTCAATCACCTGCATTTGAAAAGAGTAAACCAAGCAGCATATTTCAATAATGATATGCAAAAAAAAAAATTAAACTAGCATATAATACTATAAATATTAAGGTAATTAGTATGGATCATACATGTATTAGAAATAATAATCATCGTCAGGATTATCTAGATCATTTGTCTCATCATTG
Organism: Eleusine indica; assembly: GCA_030378355.1. Classification (NCBI taxonomy): domain Eukaryota; kingdom Viridiplantae; phylum Streptophyta; class Magnoliopsida; order Poales; family Poaceae; genus Eleusine; species Eleusine indica. Next base: position 39,226,014 of record CM059500.1, read on the forward strand.
TCATCACTATCATTTCCTAAGTGTAATCACTCAAGTAGTTTTAAGTCCTTCACATTAGGAACCAAAGGAGCAATGTCATCAACACTGTCATTTCCTGAGTGTACACGCTCAAGTAATTCTAGGTCTTTTTCACATTATGAACCTCATCTCTAGTGTCCTTATCAACATCCCTTTGATTGTCTACTTCCATTCCGAACACTTCGGTTAAGTCATCTCAAATCTCCCTTCTAGGCCATCTTCTTGAAAGAACTCTACTTCATTAGTGTTTGGGTTATTGATGTAATCAATATTGTTTGGAACTGGTAGTTTACCATGTGGCAATACCTTGTACTCAACATCCCAACCTTTGAGATGGTCATCAGTTCGGCACGAGTATGAGACATAATAAACTTGCATGGCCTGTTGAACCACAATATAGACATCGTCTCCTGGATAGATGGATGATTGCCGAATTTCGACTAGCCCAAGATTAGAGGTTCATCTTACTACTGTTGAATCAAACTAATGATATTTGAAAAGAATAGGATTAAGAGGTTTGGAACCATCAAAGGTGAGTTCGTATATTTCTTCAATTCTTCCATAATACTTGACCTCATCAAGACCGGGCATCATAACTCTAGTATTTGTGGTTTTTTGATTGGGACGACTCTCTTCATATCTTGTTGTGTGAAAACAATATCTGTTGACATCATAAGCATTGAATGACCTGACCTTATACTTACAGTCATTGGCAACCTGTCTCAACTCGGCACTCATGGACGCATCGGTTCGGGCCTGCGAATTACAATAGGATAGGTCATTATTTAAGAGCAGAATGGAAAGTCAAACTAAGTACGAGATTTATTGGATAGTACCTTCTGTTTGAACCAAGAAATGAAACCAGACATTCCATTTTCTGCACCTTGTCTAAGTAGTGTGTCAGTCAAATTTGCTATAGGTTCCCTTTTTTCATGTCAGAATTGATGCGAAAATTCCCTATCCAACGAGGAACAATAGGGTTGGATGCAAATGAGAGACTACTTAAGAAGAATAAGATTTTTGAGAACTTACTGCATATACGGCTCGACTTCAGAAAGGTTGATCAACACAAATAGCATGATCATGCACCACTCTTCATGTGTCAAGGTCTTGAGGGTCGAACCACTTGCACTTTCGAGTTGCTATTGCAAAAGGCTGAGAGTGGAACCATCTTGGTTTGCATTGTAGTGGGGAGGTGGATTATGCATGCTAGGAAGATTGTCAGCATAGTATTTTGTGGTAAAGTTTGACACCTCCTCGAGAATGTATGTCTCTGTCATAGAAACTTCAATTTTGTATTTATTTTTACATTTAGTTCGAAGAACCTTTAAACACCTCTCAATCGAATAACACCAATGGTACTGCACAGCCCCCCCCCCCCCCGCCCATTCGTGCCTCATACGGGAGGTGCAAGATCATATGTGGCATAGGAGTGAAGAAGCCGGGTAGAAAGATGTTCTCTAACTTACAGAGGAAAGCAGGGGCCATTCTTTTCATGTCTGCAATCACAGTTCGAGATAACTCCTTCGCACGAAGCTAGCGGAAGAAATACCTCAACTCTACTAGCACTTGCCACACATGATCAGGGACATAGTCTCGAACCAGCACCGGTTGAAGCAACTCAAGCCTTATGTGGTAGTCATGACTCTTCAGGCTGCTAGTTCGTATAGTAGATAAGTTCACTCCCCTCCTCAGATTCGCTGCAAACCCATCAACAAACATTAATGTTTGGAACTATTCTAGCACTCCCCTCCTTTTTTTGGCTGTCAAGACAAAATTGGCCTTAGGCTTTTTCCATGCCTTACCAGATGTAGGAGACACCATGTTCAGCTTTGGTCTATCGCATAACTCTGCTTGATCCACTCTTGCCTTAATGTTGTCCCTTGTCTTATCAGGAATGGCTATGGATGTTGTGAAAGACACCTCACCGATATTCTTTTTAGTGTACATTATGTCAATGTTATGTGGAAGAAGAATGTGCTCCATATATTCAAGCCTATACAAGATCGAGATATGAGTCCAGGCATGTAACTCACCATATCCCACAAAACCACCATCCTCTGCATTGATCTCGAGAGCATCTAACAAAGCATGAACCACAATACCTGTCATTATCTGCGATGGAGGGTCGTTAACTACAACACCTTTCGTATAGTTCTTTTTTGTCTCTTTCGAATTCATGGTTAAGATGGAGGAATTGTCAGTGTTTGTCGAATGAAGAATATTTGCCACCCTTCCTCAACCAAATGAACTTCAGAGTTTCCTTGCATACTGGGCATGGGAACTTCCCGTCAACACACCATCCGCTGAATATCCCATATGCCAATAGGTCATGCAGGGAGTAGTGGTACCAAACATACATATTGAAGTGTGTCCTTGTTGCTCGATCATATGTCCACACCCCTACCTTCCAAGAACGCTCCAAATCATCAATTAGTGGCTCCATATACACACCCATCTTATTCCCCGGATGTCCAGGAATTATCAACAACAAGAATATGGTCTGTCACTAAAAGAGGACATCGAGGGGCAGATTGAGAGGTATAACGAACATGGGCAAACAAGTGTATGGGGGTAGCCCCCATTCTATAAGGATTCAACCCATCTGTTGCCAGTGCCACACGTACATTCCGAGCTTCTTTAGTTTTGTCACGATGAATCCCATCAAAATGTTGCCAGTATTCATCATTGGATGGATGTACAAGCTTCTCAGGATGGTATCAAATTCCATTTTTGTGCCATGTCATTGTTTTGCAGTTTCCTCAGTCATGTAAAGATGTTGGATCCTCGGTATGAACGGAAGGTACCGTAGGATTTTCACAGGTACCGTGAGCTGCCTCTTTTGGCCATCACCGGAGTCTACCTCCAAGTACCTAGAGGCATTACACTTTGGATAATACTTTTCTTCTTGATGTTCTTTCCTAAATAAGACACATCTGTTTGGACAAGCATGAATCTACTCATATGGCATCTTAAGTGCACAAATTACTTTCTTTGCCTCATACATGCTCTTTGGCAGAATGTGATCTTCCGAAAGCAGAGTGCCAAAGACTATCAGCATTACATCATAACAAGCATGACTCAAGCTAAACTGGGACTTTATGGCCATAAGACGCATAATGGCATCCAGTTGAGAAACCTTGGTATGCCCATGAAGGGTTTGCTGTACCGCTGATAACATTTCGTAAAACACCTTTGCAGTTGGCTCTGGTTCCTCCTCAATACATGCCTCATCATAGTCATTTAACATCTCTCCTACCCCGCCATCATCATCAAAAGCCTCAATGCATTGCCTCACAACTTCGTCTCTCCCACGATGTGCCTCCACATGGTGCGTCCACCGGCTATAGTCCTCCATAAATCCATTCTTGACGAGATGTTTACCCATGATATCCTTTGTTTGTTGTTTACGGTTCTCACAAACTCCACATGGATAGAAAGTTCGAGGAGGCTTCCCTTTAATGTTGGCAATTGCTTGGCATCAATCATCGAATTTGTACTTGGGCGACCCATGTACATCCACTCACGGTCTTCCATCCTCTAATATATCACCGAGCAATATAACAATGAATTGCATCTAGCGAATATTTGTACGATCTAATAGGTGAAGGTAGGTCCTAGTCCCACCCGAGGATGTGTAGATGAGGTAAGTTTCCATACTCTACTCCAAACCAAGATAGAATTTTGGCAGCATCTCCCTGCTATTCTCCAAATACATGTCTCCAAAAGGAGATTGTGTATCCGGAAAACAACAGGGAGGTGCTACTGAAACTTTGACTCGAATGGGAGTAGAGCATGAAAACTAACTCATCTACACATCCTCAGGCTGTCCAAAAAAACATGGACAATTCAAAACAGATATGGTTATAGATATAAAAATATATGCATATCTCCAACTATATCTATTTCGAATGGGAGACGCCTAACTAGGTGAACCACGCCATGACATGGAGCGGCACCTTGATGAGCTCCATGACCACCTCCAGCATCACCGTCATGCACATGCAGCACAGGCAAAAATACATAATGAGGGCTCGTTCGTTTCCAGGCTATAAAAGCCTTTAGCACCAAGTTTTATTATGGCGGAAACGAACACCTCCACTAAATTTTAGTGTGTTAAACTTTTAGTCACCTTAAATGTTTTGTCACTAAATTTTTGCCACTTTTACTAGAAAAGAACAGACCCTGAATCTTAAATGTTTGGCATGCCTTTTCGTGACTTCACAGGATTACTGCTACCCACACATGACCTTCATGGCAGAATGATTGATCTCTAAGAACGGACCCTGAATCTTAAATGTTTGACCCTGAATCTGCTTGCCGAATGTAACAATGTAGGTAAACAAGGAATTTTGTTTGTCTAAGAAGCAAAAACAACGGTACTTAGGATGCACGAGATCGGCAGGGTACCTGTAGCGTGGGCGGGCGGGCTCATGGCGGTAGGGTCGGGGCGCCGGGGCGGGCAGACTCGAGGCGGTGGTGTCAGTTGCCGGGACGGGCGGGCTCAGGGCAGCGGCATCGGTTCGTCGAGGCAGGCGGGCTTGGAGCAGCGGGGCGCCGATGCGGGCGGGCAGGCGGGCTTAGGGACGGGGCGCAGCGGCGGAGGCTAGGTGGCGGGTGTCAGGGAGGCGGCGCGGCAGGCCACCAAGTGTGGGGGCGGGGAGGCAGGGGCGGGTGGATGTGGGAGTGGGGCGCGGAGGGGAGGCGGCATCGGGCGGTGGCATGGTGGGTGCAGGGGCGAGGGCGGGGAGGCGGTATCGGGAGCAGGGGCGTAGGAGAGAAATCGAGAGAGACAGAGAGCAAGGGAGAGAAAGGAAGTTACATAAAAATTCCTCGATCTCTTTGCCGAGTGCCTGGGCCTCTACTCTGACAAAACTTCTTCTTTGCCGAGTGTCTAGGATCGACACTTGGCCAAGTGCCATCTTTGCCGAGTGTCTGAGCCCAGCACTCAACAAACACACTGTTTGCCGAGTGCTCGGCAATTTTTTTTCTACAACTTAAAAAAATTATGAATTTCAAATACATTTGAAAAATAACCAAAAGTTTGTGAGACACATTTTATATGATCTAATACATATACAAAAATATTTGAAGTCAACATCACATTCAAACATCCATTTGACTCAAGTTCTTAACAACTCGTTCTCAACTATATGATTCATTTTCTGAAATTCTCTGATATCTGAGCATCCTACCTGATAGATTGTGCGAAAACTTCTATAGCTTTTTTCTGTATCTCCAAATATGATATCATGGTATCCTGATAATTCTTATAATTTTCTAACTTTATTTGATATTTTTAAATATAAATACAATTCGACCAGATGATCGTTGTAATATTTCATGAACAAGATGCGTGAAATTTCCTGGACATGGCCTCATATTAGACTCACTAACATGAATAATAACTTCCCATTCATTTTATTCTATTATTTGACTCACTTGTAGGTTTAATTTGACATATTTTAGAAAATACTTTTAAATGAAATAAATTAATTAAATATAGCAAACAGACCGACAAATTTACCAACTTCAAACATGGAGTACCATATAGTGTAACAGGAGAGGGAAAAAAATTTAAAGGCCATAACGTGAGGCGCCGTTGACTGGCGGCCGTCAAACGTTTGTCGAGTGGGACCCATTGACTGTTGGCATCAAACGGGTCCCACTCGACAAACGTTTGACGACCGCCAGTAAACGGCGCCGGTTGCATGTGAGCCTCTTTACCGAGTGTCTTGTCTTTGCCGAGTGCGAGGGCGATGTTTGCCGAGTGTTTTCCCGTGGCTCTCGGCAAAGGCCACAAGTTGCCAATGGGTCTATCTTTTGCCAAGTGTTGCTTGTGGGACACTCGGTAAAAGAGATGTTTGCCGAGTACTCGATATATTGCACTTGGCAAAGACGGGGGCACTCGGCAACCAGCCGTTTTCCCGTAGTGAATTGGTAGCTTGCTAGTGTTGTTCTTATTGCTTTTCTACTAACTTGCATGCATAGTACCGTTGGTAGCTAGGTGTTGATTGGTTGTTTGACTATACACTAGCTTGCGTAGAAATTGATTGGCGTGTGAATCACTAACATACGTAGGTTATCTTTTCATATCTAGGATCTTATATAGTAATATAGTATGCTAGTGTACCTCTACTAGAATTGCATAAGAGTTGTTTGAGTGTCCTGTTAAGAATTTAGCATGAAAAGTTTATTGTGTGAGTTTCCAATTTAACCCCCTTCTCGATGACTCGGTCTTTAGACCGAAGACCTTCATACAATAAATCTCTACAGGATTTGAATCCTCCGAAATTCTTATACACCCATTCCAAAGATGTCACCCTATGCCTTGCGACGCAAATTTATACCAGGCACATAGTCATCGTTGCTGTCGGGCCTTTCAAGTAAGGATTGAACTCTGTGTCAGGATAGCATGATAACTATGCCTTGAATGCAGTTTTTGTATCAAAACCCATATGACACACCCTATCCTATAGCTGAATATTTGGTTTAAGTGTATAATAACACTGACTGTACGCGTAGGTACAATCTGCTTAAATGAATCCGGCGAATGAAATTAATAAGCTGGAAAAGGAGAAACAAGGATCTTCTTGTTGGTTTTGTTTGGCTTAGCTCGCATAGGATAGGAGGCAATCCTAGGTTAAAATAATGATCTAGGGGTCACGGTCGCGGAGGAAGTAGTTGCAGGTCATGAAGACGGCGCCTCCGTAGCACTCGGCGCGGCCGCACCCGATCTTCTGGTTCTTCTCGCTAACCATGAGACTGAAGTGGCCACAGTCCTTGTAGGGGCGGCCAGCGACGCATTTGCCCGTGGACTTGTCGTAGAGGGGCTCCTCGGCGCTCCAGCTCCAGACGGCGTCCTTGGCAGTGGCGTTCCAGCCGGTGCTTTTGCCGCTCCTGAATACGCTCTCGCCGTAATTGTTGCCTGCCGAGTGCAGGAGCTGGCAGTCCTTGCGCATGGCGTTGGACCAGCGCCGCGCGTAGCGCGCCAGTTTGTTGTTCCACTTCATCGGCGGCACGCCATAGCGCTCGCGCACCTTGTTGTGGCCGTCGACGAACTGGCGGGACATGCCCTTGTAGGAACCCGTGCCATTGGTGAAGGACACTAGACCCTTTAACTTGGCCACCTGCTTTAGCTTTTCGATCTCCTCCAGCTCCTTCTTCTCCCTCTCCTTCTTCTTCTCGTCTTCCTCTGTCGACGACGATGGCGATGCAGCGTGGACGACGGACGGAGCTGCAGCTTCTTGGACGGACGGAGCTGCAGCTTCATGGACGGACGGAGCTGCAGCGTGGGTAGACGGTGCTGCAGCGTGGACGGGCGGTAAGAGCGATGAGATGTTGTTTTCTTTGGCGAGAGGGTTGAGGAGGGTGGTGTGGACGGAGGAGGCAGCTGGGATGTTGGAGAGTGCCAAGCAGACGAGAAGCACCGGGAGCGTGGCCATGGCGGCCATGTTTATTCGTTCGGTCGGCTCGTCCGATCCGGCCCTCCTCTCCTGTCTGTCCTGCGACGTTGAGAGAGGAGGATGCGGCCGGCGGCGACCGGTGAGCGATCTACTACCCGCCGGGAGTGCTGTGATGGTGCGATCACGAGGACTGGGCGGGTGTGATGGGGCCTGGCTCGCCGCCCGAGGCTTATTATACGCAGTGCATCCGTCGCCATTTTTGGCTCTTTTTTTCGCGGACCAACAATGGTTGGGGCCGAGACAAACCAGGAGCACCGGCCGCCTTATTTTGGGACCCTGTTATCTGCAGCTCTGGCTACAGAAAGCAGCAGTTGGCCAACTTCCGATCTGCCAGATACTCACCCATCCTAAAAATGAAGTCGTCCCAACTGGAAAAAATGGGTAAACCTATAGCCAGTACAAATACCAAGTACAACATGTAGTCAATCTTTTTCAAGTCCTTGGAAATATCTCACGTTACACAATGCAAGTACACAACAACACACAAGTTATCTATCTATCAATTATCTACTTATTCAAATGTCAATGACCCTCCACATTAGCTGTTAATAAGGCTCACTACCGGAAACAGGATATTTGCGGAATGGACAATCGGAAAACACATTATCGAATGTTTTTTGTTTTGGCACTCGCCAAACTAGGTCTTTGTGGAGTGTTGGAGAAAAAACACTCGGCAAAGAGAAATTCAAATTATATTTTAAAGCAGTAAATTAATTCAAATTAAAAAGTTTTCAACTACAAAATTATATATTTTCTCAAGATGTATAATTTTTATTTTTCTTATTTTTTCATTCGATAAAATGATAATAACATTGTTTGTAAATTCTATATCTCATAATTTCATGAAAACTAGAAGAGATATATACACTACAAAAAAGTGCACTGTAGCAGCGGGGCAAAACCCACCGTAGCGGCGGGTGGGCCACCCCACCGCTATGCGAACATCACTAAAAAAAAGAAGCTCTAGCGGCGGATGTCCTGATGATGAAATCAACTGCCGCTGGTAAAAAATTAGTAGCAGCGGGTGACAACATCACCCGCTGTAGATGTCTTGATGATGGAATCACAATGAAGACCGGACGGGCAACTAGGTGGAAAGGGAAGGACAACTTGTCTTCAAGGAGGTAGCTCCGTCCGAGTCATCTAAGGCTACGCCTAGTGTCCGGTCCATGGGATCAAGTTTGAACGTACTGTTTGCATGCTGGAGATATGGGCCCAGTAAACCGACGTAGCTATGATTACTACCTAGTCGGAAGATAGCCTTCTCCCTTTTTTGGTGGAACTGGGGCTGAGAGGAGGGAGCAATCCACCCACGGATGGCGGCACGGGGCGCATCGCGTTGGGGGACTCTTCTCGGGGGAGTTTGGACCCGGAAGACCCGGCGGTATCATAAGAGAAAGGTTGCTCCATGCGGCTTCCCGGAAGCGCGTATGGGTCGTGCAAGCAGGTTTCTCCTGCAGGATGTAAATCGATTCGAGTCGCTGCCCCTCACAGCAACGAGTACCACCTGATCGCGACTCCGGAACAGTGTCGGAAGCCATTAAGATGATGAGTGGGTTGAATACTGCTGTTTGGAATTATTAAGATTGTATTGCAACCATGATTGGTCCAGCTTTAGTGCAAACTAAATTTACTATTCCACATGACAACTTAACTTGATGCTAAAATTTGAAAAACAAGGATCCACTCCTAGACTGGCTTTCTGGCAATATAAACCCTATCCTAGCCTTTGCATGTCTAGGCGTCGGCTGTAGTTGGCCATTTGATGGGTCAGTCTTGCTGAGTAAATTAGTTACTCAGGGCGTGGCTCTATGTGGTTTTCAGATGACTAGGATGGAGACTACCACTGCGGTGGAAGATTCCACTGGAAGGGCCAGCGCCCCGACTGCTGGAACAACGAGTGGGAGCTGTGCACGAATGAAGATGAGGAGTAGTTCCTTGCTTGCCAGTACGGTGCTTGGGCAAGGCACCTATTATGGCCAAGTTGTTCCCTGTGTGTCGCCGTGAGAGGGCGATTGTATCTATCTATTTCGTCAAATTAGTTGAATCATCGTTGGACAAATTCACTGTAAACTCTGGTTTGTAATATAACTTCGGATTTATGTAAACTCTGTTCCCCACCTATGCTCTTGTTGCAATTATATTTTTCTGTCATGGGTTGTACTATTGGGCGTCACAGCGCGTGTCGCCACCCGAGGGAGATCCTGGAACAGAGCCGTCTCCGTGGTAAGGCGGGTCCGTGACAGCAAAGTCCATGACCGAGTTGCTTAAGAAGGTCAAGAAATTCATATGGGATGAAGGCTGCGAAAGTGCTTTTCAAACCTTGAAGAAGCACCTGACCACGGCCCCAGTATTAGCTCAACCGGACCTGGGGAAACCGTTCGATGTCTATCGTGATGCTTTGGGTATTGGATTAGGATGCGTGCTCATGCAAGATGGGAGAGTCATTGCTTATGGATCAAGGCAATTGAGGAAGCACGAACAGAATTACGCCACACATGATCTGGAGTTAGCAGCAGTGGTGTTAGCCTTAAAAATGTGGATACATTACCTCCTTGGAAATTTAGTTCGTATATACACCGATCACAAAAGCTTGAAGTACATTTTCACTCAAGATCACCTGAACATGAGACAACGCCGTTGGTTGGAATTGATTAAGGACTACGAGTTAGAAGTGCACTACCACCCAGGAAAGGCTAATGTCGTGTCTGACGCACTAAGCCGCAAGGCTCAATGCCACCACATTCTGGTCAGCCCGCAAGTCCAAGATGGTGATTATGTTCAAGTAACACCCCACGGAGCCCTCTATAACCTAGCATTAATTCATACATTATGGGAAGAAATAGTAGCGGCCCAGAAAAATGATGTTGGCACAGCACATCTTTGAAGGAGACTAAAAGAGGACGACACTAAGATACAATGTTTTCAAGAAGATGCAGAAGGTGTTTTATGGTTCAAGGATCGACTAGTGGTGCCTAAGGATATGGAACTCCGCAAGAAGATTCAGGACGAGGCTCATATTGTAAAGTACTCCATGCATCCGGGCAGCAATAAGATGTAGCATGATTTGAGATCCAGATATTGGTGGACTCGTATGAAGAGGGAGATAGCACGATATGTCACAGAGTGTGATACTTGCCATCGAGTCAAGGCCGATCATCTGAAGAAGGCGGGTCTACTACAACCCTTGAGTGTTCCAGCTTGGAAATGGGAGGATATCAGCATGGATTTCATCATTGGCCTACTGCTGATGTCACACAAATTTGACTCCATATGGGTCATTGTTGACAGGTTGACAAAGGTCGCCCACTTCATCCCTGTATCGACACGGTTCAAGATGCAGAAATACGTGCAACTATATATTGAGCGAATCTTGTGTTTGCACGGAGTGCCCAAGACTATCATATCTGACAAAGGTCCCAATTTGTGGGACGCTTTTGGGAGAAGCTACACGAGTCACTAGGCACAAGGTTGATTAGAGGTTCCGCATACCACTCCCAAATTGACGGTCAGACGGAAAGAGTTAACCAAATATTGGAAGACATGTTGAGGGCATATGTATTGATTCACAACAAAAAATGGGATGAATGCCTACCCTTGGCAGAATTTGCATACAACAATAGTTATCAAGAAAGCATCAAGATGGCACGGTTCGAGGCTCTCTATGGTCGCCGTTGTCGCAAACCATTGAGTTGGTCAGAACCAGGGGAGAGGGTCATATTCGGTCCGGAAATAGTGCAGCAAGTTGAGGAGAAAGTACTTGAAATCCAATCAAACTTACGAGCGGCAAAATCCAGGCAGAAAAGTTATGCGGATAAAAGACACCGCCCGTTGGAATTCAGAGCCGGTGATATGGTCTACCTTCAAGTGTCACCAACCAAGGGTGTACAGTGATTTGGGATTCGCGGAAAGTTAGCACCTCGCTATATCGGTCCCTACCCAATCATTGCTAGATGCAGATCTGTAGCCTACAAACTCCAACTGCCGGTGGAACTCGCTGGAGTGCACGACTCGTTCCACGTGTCCCAACTAAAAAAATGTCTGAAGACACCAGTAGACATTCCCCTGGCGACCACTGGGCAACTAAAACCCGATCTAACGTATTCAGAGCGTCCGGTGAGGGTGCTAGACGAGAAGGAACGAGTTATGTGTAAGAAGACGCTCAAGTTCTATATGGTCCAATGAAGCAACCACACCACCAGGGAGGCCACTTGGGAAACTGAAGAGTTCCTGCAAAGCCACTACCCCGAGTTCCTACGCCACCACTTAGGTAAACCGTTATTTCTTTAAGGGGGGGAGGGCTGTGACACTCCTAGTGTCATAAAGGTTCCAAGAACAGCACCTTAGTTATCACAAGAGCCTAACACCGAAACTTTGAACTGAAATTTATCAAATTTTAATTTAAATTAAGCATATTTGAATGTCACTTGAACTACAAGTCCAGATTTTTCAACATAACTCATACCCACCAAAAATATATGTTGATGATCATGACGGAGTAGAATTTTAAGGAATTGTTCAGAATTTTATTACTTTATTTGTTGCCCCAAATAATTGCACGAAGGTCCAAAAACAGTCCAACTTGGGAAAATTCCTGTTAAAATTTGAGGAGGTTTCAAGAAGCCAACTTATTTTCTAAATTTTATGTACATCATTCTGGTCACGAAGATATGATTGGATTTGTCATATCGTTAATAGAAATAAAGATACGAAATAATCAAAACACTGCAGTTTGGAAAATTTTGAAAATAATCAAACTCTAGGCGGACCCACCTGTCAGCGATGTTGAAGAAGCACACCGTGCCGCCCCGCCTCGCTCTAGTGGCCGTACGCCGCGTGGACGCCGACGACGAGCCAGTGCGGCACATGAGCGGATCCAGGCCCCCACGCCGACGTTCCTATCCGCTCCTGGTCGGCTCTCCCTCTCGCGCTCGCCCAATTTTTCTCTCTTCCTCGCTCCCGCTCGTCTCTGCTTCCGCCGTCGCCCCTCTGCATTGCCTGGCCGCCGCAATCCACCGAAGCTCGAGCCAGGCCACTAGAAGCAGCGCCGGGACGTCCTGAAGGCCCTGCACGCGTCCCCTCCACTTCGCTCCGCTGGCATTAGAAGATCGACACAATTCTTCCCCGACGCCGGGAACCTAACCTCGAACAACTCCTCCGCGCCGCGTTTACCCCGAGGTGAGCCAGATCATAATTCCTCGCAAAGGAAGCTCTCCATCTTAGTCGCGCACGCGCCTGACCCCATGCATGGACGGATCCTTCCACCGTCCCTCTGGATTTTTAGCTCAAAGTCACCGTCGACCACCGCAGCCACCACCCCGCCGATGAGCCTACATCTCTAGCCTGTCTCTTGTCACGGACCCGCCTTACCACGGAGACGGCTCCGTTCCAGGATCTCCCTCGGGTGGCGACACGCGCTGTGGCGCACAATAGTACAACACATGACAGAGAAAAATAATTGCAACAAGAGCATAGGTGGGGAACAGAGTTTTATATAAATCCGAAATTATATTACAAACCAGAGTTTTATCAGATTAAATTGCGAAAGCGAATTGTTCAACATTGGTTCACCAGTTCGACAAAATAGCTAAGATACAATCGCCCTCTCACGGCGACACACAGGGAACATCCCGGCCATAATAGGTACCTTGCCCAAGCACCGTACCGGTAAGCAAGGAACTACTCCTCGTCTTCATTCGTGCATAGCTTCCATTTGATGTTCCAGCAATCGGGGCGCTGGCCCTCGCAATGGAATCTCCCACCGCAGTGGCAGTCTCCGTCCTAGTCATCTGAAAACCACATAGAGCTACGCCCTGAGTAACTAATTTACTCAGCAAGACTGACCCATCAAAATGGCCATCTACAGCCGACGCTTAGACATGCAAAGGTTGGGGATAGGATTTAAATTGCCAGAAAGCCAACCTAGGAGTGGATCCTTGTTTTTCAAGTTTTAGCATCAAGTTAAGTTGTCGTGCGGAATAATAAAATTTAGTTTGCGCTAAAGCTATAACAATCATGGTTGCAATACAATCTTACTAATTCCAAACAATAGTATTAAACCCGCTCATCATCTTAATGGCTTCCAGCACTGTTCCGGAGCAGCGATCAAGTGGTACTTGTTACTGTGAGGGGCAGCGACTCGAATCGATTTACATCCTGTAGGAGAAACCTGCTTGCACGACCCATACGCGCTTCCGGGAAGCCGCATGGAGCAACCTTTCGCTCACGGTACCGCAGAGTCTTCCAAGTCCAGACTCCCCCGAGAAGGGTCCCCCATCGTGATACGCCTCGTGCTGCCATCCATGGGTAGATTGCTCCCTCCTCTCAGCCCCAGTTCCACCAAACAAGGGAGAAAGCTATCTTCAGACCAAGCGGTAGTCGTAGCTACGTCGGTTTACTGGGCCCATATCTCCAGCATGCAAACAGTACGTTCAAACTTGATCCCATGGGCCGGACACGAGGCGTGGCCTTAGGTAACTCGGACGGGGCTACCTCCTTGAAGACAAACTGTCCTTCCCTTTCCACCTAGTTGCCCGTCCGGTCTTCATTGTGATTCCATCCACCCTTTCCTTCATCCGATATCATTCCCCGGTGATAATATTCTCTATCTACGAGTGGTCTCCATACCGCTCGATGAGTAGCCGTCCTAATTTAAGCAGAGCGACTACCATCCTGAGGCTAATAATCGGGAAAGAGGGACCTACTGCACGCTAGGGTTTCAATCAACTCCTATCACTTAATGCACAGGCAAGACATCCCTAGCTAGTGATAGAATAAAAATTTAAAACGGGGATAATGCACCGGGGCTTGCCTTGGTTCTGCTCTTGCTCAGCAACGGCACCTCCGGCTCCTTCGGGTTCCCGCTCCGGTCCCGTCTCCACGTGGTCTGCTGCGTGATCTATATGATGCAAAGATGCTGCTTATGAGAGAAGATTCATGGCACTTCCTCAATAAATACGTTAATGTACACTGCTACTCGTGGAAGTAAGCGGGGTGTGATGATGAGTTCAGTAATATAACGTATAGAGTGGAGCACAGGGTGAGGGCGTTTCGTGTATTTCCTTCATGGACTCCAGTACTTAATCGCGACGACATCGCACCAATGTACGGTGTGTTTGTGTGTGCCGGGGTTAAGCTACGTAAGTGATGTCCATGACAAGTAGGTGCTAATTAATTAGTGTTTTAGTGTGTCGAGCATAACCCTCGCAAGGTACTAAGTACCCGTGAAACAGCCCTAAAGCGGAATCATATTTAGTAACAGGTAACATTGCACTCGGGACATAATTTATTAAGTTGACATGGTTCTGATCATCAAATGAGCAGGGGTGATTTAATATAGTTAAATTATTGTAGGAGGAATTTACTGGCCAAGTTTCACTCTCATGCACCAAGCCAATAATTTCTATTAATTATTATAAGGAAAAAGGGCATTAAACTAATTTCAGCTAATATACAGAGACTTACCCTATGACATTTTTCCAGGGAGACTAAAACTGAAAAACCTACTTGGTGACCAAATTTCAAGATTTTATCAGCTTTCTATAATTAATTATGAATTTATGAGGGTTTTTATCATATAATTCAATCCGAACAGTAAAACTAACATGCATCTAAAAATTTGTATAATAATTAAAATAATGTAAAGAGATAAATAACAGCTGCACAGAAAAGCCTTATAAATTACCTGACACATGGTGAGATGCAGACAATTGGTGAAATAAACATGCATGCAAAAATTTAGAATTAAATCATGGTCTGATCAATAGGTATGAATTATCTACACTTGGTTTATCATATTTTTCGGCATAAACATGTACATTCAGTGTGATTTATCAATTTGACAATACGCACCACATGCAGAGGATCAAATAAACATCTATAGTATATTATATTTCCCAGCACATATTTTTAGGTTGATTTTTGAAGTTAAATTAATTTCATTGGCTCATTAGAGGCATGCATGAATAATTGAGCACCTTGGCTGTGTTTCACTATTTTGTTAAGATAGAAAATAATATTAGGAGTCCAGAACACTTGTTATTGCATCTTTACTTCCCATTATATTGTTTTCATGTAATTTGTAAAGCTGGAAATAATTGCTTTTGCTTATTTTAAAGGACAGGACAATTACCTCGCCTCTGGGCCGAAAGCTTGTAGCCCAATCGGCTGATGCACAGGAGGGAGGCCATCCTGGGCCTGATCTGGCCCAGAAGCTGGCGAGAGCCCAAGGCCGAATGGCCAAGGTGGCCAGGCCACGCTAGGCCAGCGCCCAGGGCGCATGCGCACACGCGCACAGCATGGTGGCGCGACGCGGGCATGGCGGCCAGAGGCGCGGTCGGCGTGGGCTACCGCCGGCTCGAGAGGTGGCAGCGGGCCTGGGCGGAGGCGCGGCTCGTCGAGGAGGGCAGGGAGTGGGCCGGGGTCGCGACGCGATCTGGAAAAGTGGTCACCGAGCAGAGTTGGAGCGGACACCGGCGGTGGAGGCGGCGTTCACGGCGAGCATTGTGAGCACCCGAGCCGAGGCAATTCAGATGGATGCGGGAGGGAGAAGGGACGTCGCCGGTGAGTGGAATCGAACGGGGAGGGACCACGGCCGAGGGAATCGAGAAAATGGCGGTGGGGTGGTTCGGCAAAGATGACCCAATTCATGGCTATTGATAGGGATTGGGGAGGAGCGAGTCCGCAGGGAGGGGGAGGGGTCATCGGCAGAGCTGTCGCGGAGCTCGGCCGAGGCGGGGAAGGCAGAAGCCGGCCCGGCGTGGACGCTTGCTATGGTGGCTCCAATGATGGCCCGCCCTGTGCAGAGAGCGGGAGGGAGGGTGGGAGGAGGGAAGTGCATGGGGGAAGAAGCAAAACCGGAGGCCGCGCGTCAGTTTGAGCGAGCTGTTTCGGACCAGGTGGGGCATCGATCCGCTCGGAGGGCAGCTGCCCGGTCGCCGGTGGCCACGCGGCATTGCGCGAGCGGGGCGGGAGCGCGGTGCCGGGGTGTGCTTCTTCACCGAGGCTGACAGGTGGGTCCGGCCTGGTTTGATTTTTGTTATTTCATCCAAAAATGTTCTCTTTTGTTTATTTCCATAGATTTAATTCTGGAGCTCAATTAAGGAAAGTAAAAATATGGGTGTGTTTCGAATAGTATGATCTATATTGTAAAAATGCTAGTATTGATCACTTGACAATTAGATTTAAATAGTAATTTTCCCAAAGAGGGGTTGTTTTTATGGCATTTATTTGGGCTGCTAAAATAAGGAGTAAAAATCTGGGACATTTTCTCAAAATTCTATTTCATCATGATCTACAATATATACTTTTGATGGACCTAAGTTATGTTGAGAAAGTTGGGCTTGTAGTTCCAATATGGTTCAAATTTGGCCAAATTTCATGCAAATGGTGTTCGAATGACTCCAAATTTTTGTGAATGAGTTGTTTTTGGCTTATTTGTTGTGCCTAGGGTCCCCTTGTTGTGATCTTGACACCTTGGGTGTCACAGCCCTCGCCCCTTAAAGAAATCTCGTCCTGAGATTAAAGGAGGTTATAACGGTGTACCTAGGTGTTGGTTTAAGAATTCGGGGTAGTGACTTCGTAGAAATTCTTTAGACTCAGGTAGCTTCATTATCGGTATGATTGTTACATTGAACCTTGTCAAACTTGAGTGTATTTTTGCAGGTGACACATTCCTTTTTACCGACCGTCTTCATTGGGTATTGGACGTCGGTTAAGTCAGGTTTTAGCTGTTAAGTGTCTTCCAAGATGATGTCCATAGATGGCTTCAAGCATATCTCGAGTTGGCGCACGTGGAATGTGGTATGCACAATAGCTGGTTCGACTTGTGGTTGGAACTTGTCAGCTACGAGTCCACTTGTGGCAATGATCAGATATGGGCTAATCAAAGTGTGGTACTAACTTTTTCTATGGCTCCACACCATGTCACACTTTTGGTGGATGACCCCCGAGGTCATACTAGATTGTCAATATTAAACTCGTGCGGACGATGTCTTTTATCAGCATAATTCTTTTTCTCGACTCTGCTACATGGAATTTCCTAGAGTTTGGAAGATAGTGGGTAAAAATGGACTTTGACATGATAGAAAAATAGATAGTAACAAATGATACAACTAGAATTTGGATTGAGGCCAAACTAAGTGATGAAGGGTCACAAATCTGCACAACAACAAATCAGAGACTTAAGGCGACAAGGAGGGGTTGGGAAAAGTTTGACACATTACTTGTGGCCAATAATTTATCAAGAGGGAATCAGGACTTGGTCCTCTACAAGGTGGAACAAACAAGGAAATCAACCTTATAGACAATTTATTGTAATATGGAATGAGGTCAATAGTTCATGGAGGTTTAAATCAAATGGGCACTCAAATAAAATGTGTCGCCAAGGTATCGGATCGCTTGGTTGCTCCCCAATGGCAATGGAGGTCATGGAGCAGCCAACAAAATTTTGGTTTAGCAACACGATTACACGATCAACATATTCTTGCTCATTATCATTAGTTATTCATGCATATTGACCGTTAGTTGAGTATCAAAATACATCCTACTGATAACCCGTATGTTATGGTGCAATTCATGTGCATGGCATGCTTGCATGATGCTATGCACGTGAATGATAGTGCATATGCAATGATGCACATGCATAATGACATGTTGCATAATGATTATGTGTGATGGTGCATATGTCATATGACGTACCGGTATATGCATATGAAATGGTGCACTTGTCATGATGCATATATGATGCTTCGTGCATATTCATGATGCACATGGCAATGGTGCAATGTGAGTTTGTAATGTGGAAATGCACAAAATTTTTATTCGGTTGAGGAAGACTAAGGCAATGCATGGGAGAGACATTGTAGATAAACTTTACTTATGGTGAAGGATCATCAAGGTTTTGACTGTAAGAGAAGTTACAGTGATATTGAGATGAACACACAACAAAATAAGCTAGTTACAAGTAGGTTCAACGTGCTCCTTGAATAGATAAGTGCAGTTCATCAAGGATAACAAATTATGACAATGATGATTGATTTTCTAAGTGGTTCCAATATCGAGAAGTAGGCTTGTCAAAAATTTTCAGAACGCGATCAGTTTTGCCCTATCGGTACAGCAGCTAGTAACAACACAAAAATGGTCATCTTAAGTGCAGAATAAGTGGAACCAATGAATACCAATCTTACAGAAAATTTTAATATCTTTCCAATGAGTATTTATACACCCTCATCCAATAAAAGGTTTAGGAGATATGAATTTTCTAAGTTGACCGTCTGTTTTTGAAATTCTGGTCCCAGCAGAATCTGTCTTCACCAATAGGTATCATGAAAATATAAACTGCTCCTTATGAGTACAAAACTAGTCTTTCAAGTTCATCCTAAGTTGTAGAGATCTTTTTCTCCTTTTTAATGAGTACTGACTCAACTTCATCTAATAAGGGGTTCAGAAACTACAAATTTTTCAAGTGGGCAAACGATATCTGAAAATCTGTTATCAACAGAACAGAATTCGTTCCGAAAATGGTCTGAAACCAAACGTTCTGTACTGTTACCCATGGAAGTAATTTATCTATATTATTGAGAGTTCCAACATGTTTCCAACGCATATTTGCACGCGTCCAACAAATTTTTAGGGCTCAAGATACGCAATTTACATTATCGGTAATTTTCTAAACCGATTTTCTGGACAGAACTGGGTGACTCTGAATATTTGCTCATAGCTCTACCTTCCATATTCTAAACCCAAAAACTTAAACTACCAAAGTTGTAGAGCATTTCGTAACCTTTCCAGGGAGTGCTCATACAACTCTAGAGGTGGCCTGAGCAAAACGTTATGGATTTTTCAAGATAGGTCAATAATCTGAATTTCAGATTAACCCGATTTCGACATGCTGACTCGGACGGCCAAAATGGTATGGTCCAGAAATTTTTAAACCCAATTGTTCTTACTGATCGTACAGAGAGTTCATTCTCGATTTCAATAAGTATTCTTTTGCATGCTTTTGACTTTCAGGTGGAAAGATATCGATTTTTCATATGGATGACCTGTCTGCTGAAATTTCAGTTTCATGTTAATGTCTTGATGCTTTTTAACATTTTATGTATGCATATGATCTCGGCCTACCCGTCCTCACAAAATAAAATTTGGTCACGAATAGGACCATACGCATAGTCGGTGGCAAACGATCTCTCCAGTTAGTCGTATGCTACCCGTTTCTTACGAGAATCGTGGTTAGCGTACCTGCAGAAGATTCATTCCAGAAACATTACATCAGATCAAAAGAAACGAGCCAAAAATAATCCCTTATTATTGTCCTAGGGCAGGACACTGATGTTTTACGCAATCAGCCCGCGTTCACACCATTGTGCTAGCTTCCCATGTTACAGTCCACTGGGCGGGACACATACCTGCGTTGACGATGCCGTAGATGCAGTATTTAAACAAACAACCTCCTACAGTTAGCTTTGCCACCTGGATCATAACTATAAATAACCTATTGGGCACGTCCTCACACGTTCGTTACGGGTTTTCAAAAATATGTCTTTGAATATTGCACTATTCTCGAGATAGCTCTGATACCACGCCGTCACGGACCCGCCTTACCACGGACACGGCTCCGTTCCAGGATCTTCCTCGGGTGCCGACACACGCTGTGGTGCCCAATAGTACAACACATGACAGAAAAAATAATTGCAACAAGAGCATAGGTGGGGAACAGAGTTTTACATAAATCCGAAGTTATATTACAAACCAGAGTTTTATCGGAATAAATTGCGGAAGCGAATTGTTCAACATTGGTTCATCAGTTCGACGAAATAGCTAAGATACAATCACCCTCTCACGGCGACACACAGGGAACATCCCGACCATCATAGGTACCTTGCCCAAGCACCGTACCGGCAAGCAAGGAACTATTCCTCGTCTTGATTCGTGCATAGCTCCCATTCGATGTTCCAGCAATCGGGGCGCTGGCCCTCCAATGGAATCTCGCACCGCAGTGGTAGTCTCCGTCCTGGTCATCTGAAAACCACATAGAGCTACGTCGTGAGTAACTAATTTACTCAGCAAGACTGACCCGTCAAAATGGCCATCTACAGCCGACGCCTAGACATGCAAAGGCTGGGGATAGGATTTAAATTGCCAGAAAGCCAGCCTAGGAGTGGATCCTTGTTTTTCAAGTTTTAGCATCAAGTTAAGTTGTCATGCGGAATAATAAAATTTAGTTTGCGCTAAAGCTATAACAATCATGGTTGCAATACAATCTTACTAATTTCAAACAACAGTATGAAACCCGCTCATCATCTTAATGGCTTCCGGCACTGTTCCGGAGCAGCGATGAAGTGGTACTCGTTACTGTGAGGGGCAGCGACTCGAATCGATTTACATCCTGCAGGAGAAACCTGCTTGCACGACCCATACGCGCTTCCGGGAAGCCGCATGGAGCAACCTTTCGCTCATGGTACCGCAGAGTCTTCTAGGTCCAGACTCCCCCAAGAAGGGTCCCGCATCGCGATGCGCCCCGTGCCGCCATCGCGATGCGCCCCGTGCCGCCATCCGTGTCTCCATACCACTCGATGAGTAGCCGTCCTAATTTAAGCAGAGCGACTACCGTCTTGAGGCTAATAATCAGGAAAGAGGGACCTACTGCACGCTAGGGTTTCAATCAACTCCTATCACTTAATGCACAGGCAAGCCTACATCCCTAGCTAGTGATAGAATAAAAATTTAAAACAGGGATAATGCACCGGGGCTTGCCTTGGTTCTGCTCTTGCTCAGCAACGGCACCTCCGGCTCCTTCGGCTTCCCGCTCCGGTCCCGTCTCCACGTGGTCCGCTACGTGATCTATATGATGCAAAGATGCTTCTTATGAGAGAAGATTCATGGCACTTCCTCAATAAATACGTTAATATACACTGCCACTCGTGGAAGTAAGCGGGGTGTGATGATGAGTTCAGTAATATAATGTATGGAGTGGGGCACAGGGTGAGGGTGTTTTGTGTATTTCCTTCATGGACTCCAGTACTTAATCGCGACGACATCGCACCAAAGTACGGTGTGTTTGTGTGTGCCGGGGTTAAGCTACCTAAGTGATGTCCATGACCAGTAGGTGCTAATTAATTAGTGTTTTAGTGTGTCGAGCATAACCCTCGCAAGGTACTAAGTACCCGTGAAACAGCCCTAAAGCGGAACCATATTTAGTAACAGGTAACATTGCACTCGGGACATAATTTATTAAGTTGACATGGTTCTGATCATCAAATGAGTAGGGGTGATTTAATATAGTTAGATTATAGTAGGAGGAATTTACTGGCCAAGTTTCACTCTCATGCACCAAGCTAATAATTTCTATTAAATATTATAAGGAAAAAGGGCATTAAACTAATTTCAGCTAATATACAGAGACTTACCCTATGAAATTTTTCCAGGGAGACTAAAACTGAAAAACCTACTTGGTGACCAAATTTTGAGATTTTATCAGCTTTCTATAATTAATTATGAATTTATGAGGGTTTTTATCATATAATTAAATCCTAACAGTAAAACTAACATGCACCAATAATTTGTATATTAATTAAAATAATGTAAAGAGATAAATAACAGCTGCATAGAAAAGCCTTATAAATTACATGACACATGGTGAGATGCAGACAATTGGTGAAATAAACATGCATGCAAAAATTTAGAATTAAATCATGGTCTGCTCAATAGGTATGAATTATCTACACTTGGTTTATCATACTTTTTGGCATAAACATATACATTCAGTGTGATTTGTCGATTTGGTAATACGCACCTCATGCAGAGGATCAAATAAATATCGATAGTATATTATATTTCCCAGCACATATTTTTAGGTTGACTTTTGAAGTTAAATTAATTTCATTGGCTCATTAGAGGCATGCATGAATAATTGAGCACCTTGGCTGTGTTTCACTATTTTGTTAAGATAGAAAATAATATTAGGAGTCCAGAACACTTGTTATTGCATTTTTACTTCCCATTATATTGTTTTCATGTAATTTGTAAAGCTGGAAATAATTGCTTTTCCTTATTTTAAAGGACAGGACAATTACCTCGCCTCTGGGCCGAAAGCTTGCGGCCCAATCGGCTGATGTGCAAGAGGGAGGCCACCCAGGGCCAGATCTGGCCAAGAAGCTGGCGAGGGCCCAAGCCGAATTGGCCAAGGTGGCCAGGCCACGCCCCGCCAGCGCCCAGTGAGCATGCGCACACGCGCACGGCACGGCGGCGCGACACGGGCATGGTGGCCAGAGGCGCGGTCGGCGTGGGCTACCGCCGGCTCGAGAGGTGGCAGTGGGCCTGGGCGGAGGCGCGGCTCGCCGAGGAGGGTAGGGAGTGGGCCGGGGTCGCGACGCGACATGGAAAAGTGGTCACCAAGCAGAGTTGGAGCGGACACCGGCGGTGGAGGCGGCGTTCACGGCGAGCATTGCGAGCACCCCAGCCGAGGCAATTTAGATGGATGCAGGAGGGAGAAGGGAGGTCGCCGGTGAGTGGAATGGAACGGGGTGGGACCACGGCCGAGGGAATCGAGAAAATGGCGGTGGGGTGGCTCGGCAAAGATGACCCAATTCACGGCTATTGACAGGGATTGGGGAGGAGCGAGTCCGCAGGGAGGGGGAGGGGTCGTCGGCAGAGCTGCCGCGGAGCTCGGCCGAGGCGAGGAAGGCAGAAGCCGGCCCGGCGCGGATGCTTGCTATGGTGGCTCCAATGGCGGCCGGGCCTGTGCAGAGAGCAGGAGGGAGAGTGGGAGGAGGGAAGTGCGTGGGGGAAGAAGCAAAACCGGAGGCCGCGCGTCGGTTTTGGCGAGCTGTTTCGGACCAGGTGGGGCGTTGATCCACACGGAGGGCTGCTGCCCGGTCGCCGGCGGCCACGCGGCATCGCACGAGCGGGGCGGGAGCACGGTGCTGGGGTGTGCTTCTCCACCGAGGGTGACAGGTGGCTCCGGCCTGGTTTTATTTTTGTTATTTCATCCAAAAATGTTCGCTTCTGTTTATTTCCATAGATTTAATTCTGGAGCTCAATTAAGGTAAGTAAAAATATGGGTGTGTTCCGAATAGTATGATCTATATTTTAAAAATGCTAGTATTGATCACTTGCCAATTAGATTTAAATAGTAATTTTCCCAAAGAGGGGTTGTTTCTATGGCATTTATTTGGGCTGCTAAAATAAGGAGTAAAAATCTGGGACATTTTCTCAAAATTCTATTTCATCATGATCTGCAATATATATTTTTGATGGACCTAAGTTATGTTGAGAAAGTTGGACTTGTAGTTCCAATATGGTTCAAATTTGGCCAAATTTCATGCAAATGGTGTTCGAATGACTCCAAATTTTTGTGAATGAGTTGTTTTTGGCTTATTTGTTGTGCCTAGGGTCCCCTTGTTGTGATCTTGACACCTTGGATGTCACATCTCTCGCAAAGAAGATCCTGTGACGCCCTTCTCCGTGCTTTGGTGAAGCTCTCACGTGAGATTCCGAGCTCTTCCACCCTCCCCTTTGCATGCAGACCGACGCCGAACCTTGCCCTGTTTCCGCCACCGTCGCGAGCACATCCCCAGCCATCGCCGACGGTCTCCAACCACCTGAGCTGGTGCGCACCGAGGAGAGGAGCATTTTCTCCTTCAACTCCAACCCGACCCAGGGCCCGCAGTGGGCTGCGGCGAGTAAAATAGGTAGGAAATCATAAATTACATAGTAAAATAAGTACTACAAATTTTGGATCCAAACAAATTTTGTTGGGATGGTCTAGTTATGTACTATTTTAGTAAAATCCTATTTGCCCATGCATGTTAACAACTTTGCCTGAGCCAAATTAATTAGAATAAACACTAAGTAAATCCATATCTTGGTTATTGAATTGGTTGATTCCTGGCCTCTGTCCTGTGTTCACTATTTGTCACCCCTAGCTCTCTGAAAAATCCCATGTTTTAATCTCCATTATTATGACCTGTAGGAATTATTTAGCTTTTGCACTAAATTAATTATTTAAAATAATTGCATCTATGCATGTCAATGAAACTTGGCACACAGAGCACTACTGACACCTTCTACCTATAGTAAATTGCTCCTGGGCATGTACATTCCTGAACCATGTTAAATTAATTTATTTTGTCGCTTAGAGTTGATATGTTATTTAACTATACTCACCTAACTTAGGTTTATTGGACATGCAAGCTTTCCATATCAGTCAACATGCTCAACACACTACGTACATTACTAGATCATATTACTTGTTTAACCACTGATCCTGCCCATAGACCCTCGCCTTGCTCGAATCAGCACAGACACAACATAGTAACAAAATAAAGTTAAGAAAGGATATATGAAAAAATAAATTAAGATAAACTATCAAAAATCATCCTTGGTGCACTCTACTTGTAGCAGATTACACATGCTCACTGGTCTTTCAAAACCATTAATTATTTATCCCTTAGACTTAATATTTTAATTAATCATATAATTGTACTATAAAGCTTTATATCATATATATCTATTTCTTATTTAGCAACCTCCTTAATGCATGGGAAATAGTATTCCGACCATTACCTACTGCCCTTGTGCCTCACACATTTTTCTTGATAGCGATCGACACATCCTAAACCTTTATACTCAATTACTGTGTTTATTCACTGGAGTCCACGAAGGAAATACACTAAACGCACTCACCCTATGCCTCCACTAAATACGTTACATTGCTGAACTAATCAACACACCTCGCTCACTTCCACATGAGATAGTGTACATTAACATATTTCTTGAGGAAGTGCCATGAATCTTCTCTCATAAGCATCATCTTTTTCATTATATAGATCACGTAGTGAATCACGTGGAGACGGGACCGGAGCAGGAGCCAGAAGGAGCCGGAGGTGTCGCAGCTGCCCAGGAGCAGAACGCAGGCAAGCCCCGGTGCATCCCATCCATTTTAATTTTTACTCCATCACTAGTTAGGGATGTAGGTTTGACTGTGCATTAAGTGATAGGAGTTGGTTGAAACCCTAGCGTGCAGTAGGTTCCTCCTTCCCGATATTTAGTCCCAGGACGGTAGTCGCTCTGCTTAATTTAGGACGACCATTCACCGAGTGGTATGGAGATCACTCGTAGACAGGAAATGTTACCCTTGAGGAATGATGACGGATGAAGAAAAGTGTGGATGGGATCGCAATGAAGATCGGACGGGCAATTAGGTGGAAAGGGAAGGACAGTTTGTCTTCAAGGAGGTAGCCCCGTCCGAGTTACCTAAGGCTACGCCTCGTGTCCGGTCATGGGATCAAGTTTGAACGTACTGTTTGCATGCTGGAGTTATGGGCCCAGTAAACCGACGTAGCTACGACTACTGCCTGGTCGGAAGATAGCCTTCTCCCTTCTTTGGTGGAGCTGGGGCTGAGAGGAGGGAGCAATCCACCCACGGATGGTGGCACGAGGCGCATCGTGTTGGGGGACCCTTCTCGGGGGAGTCTGGATCCGGAAGACCCTGCAGTACCGTAAGCGATAGTTTGCTCCATACGGCTTCCAGGAAGCGCGCATGGGTTGTGCAAGCAGGTTTCTCCTGTAGGATGTAAATCGATTCGAGTCGCTGCCACTCACAGTAACGAGTACCACTTGATCGCTGCTCCAGAACAGTGTCGGAAGCCATTAAAATAATGAATGGGTTTAACACTGCTGTTTGAAATTATTAAGAATTGTTTGCAACCTTGATTGCTATAGCTTTAGTGCAAACTAAATTTATCATTTTGCATGACAACTTAACTTGCTGCTAAAACGTGAAAAATAAGGATCCACTCTTAGGCTGGCTTTCTGGCAACATAAACCCTATCCCTAGCCTTTGCATGTCTAGGTGTCAGCTGTAGTTGGCTATTTTGACGAGTCAGTCTTGCTGAGTAAATTAGTTACTCAGGGCGTAGCTCTATGTGGTTTTCAGATGACCAGGGCGGAGACTGCCACTATGGTGGGAGGCTCCACTAGGAAGGCCAGCGTCCCGACTGCTGGAACATTGAGTAGGAGTTGTGCACCAACGACGACAAGGAGTAGTCCCTTGATTTCCGGTACGGTGTTCGGGCAACACACCTATCTTGGCCGGATTGTTCGGATTGTTCACTGTATGTCACCATGAGATTGCGATTGTATCTTATCTATCCCGTCGAACTATTTGAATCACTGTTGAACAAATTTCGCTTCCGCATTGTATTTTGCTAAAACTCTGGTTTGTAATATAAATTTAGATTTATGTAAAACTCTATACTCTATCTATGTTCTTGTTGCAATTATATTGTTCTGTTATGTGTTATACTATAGCGCATGTCGCCATCCAACAAAGATGCTGGAACGGAGCCATCTCCGTGGTAAGATGGTTCTGTGAAAGTGGAGGCCGCGCACCACCGGATCCACCGTCGTGGAAGCCGCGCAACTCCGGATCGAGGCGGCGTGCCACCGGATCCAGGCCGCATGCCACCGGATCTAGACCGGGGAGGAGAGGAGGGGGCGTCGGGGCTCCACGCGCACCCGAGGAGGAAGAGGCGACGCGCGGCCGAGAGGAGGAGGCGCCAGGGGTCACGTGCGGCTGGCTGGAGGAGGAGGCACCGGGAGTCACGCCCGACCGGCCGGAGGAGGAGGCGCCGCCAGGGGAGCCGCCGCACGCCACTAGGGGAGCCTCCTGCCACTGCGCGGTGCCGGGGGACCTCGCGCCGCCAGGGGAGGCGCCTGCCACCGCGCGCTGCCGAGGGGGCTTGTGTCAGTGAGGGAGCCGTCCGTCGAGAGGAGAGAGGTGGGGCACGGGGAGAGAGGAGGGTGGGGGCGAGACGCGGAGAGAGGTGAATGGCGGCGCAAAAAAGATAAAGGAGAGGGAGCGGCGTGGGTGGCTGGGTGGAGTTAGTGTTTGGCGGCGCAAAAAGATAGCGGAGAGCGGAGGTGTTTTTATTTGACTAGCTGGGCCAAACGGGGCAAAAATAATTTGTAGCAGCGGCCCAAGAAGTGACCCGCCCCTAAAAATCGATTTTTAGGGGCGGATTACTTCTTGGGGCGCCGCTAAAAATGGAGACTATTTTTAGCGGTGGTACAAGATGTGATCCGCCCCTAAAAATTATTTTTTAGAGGCAGATCACATCTTGAACCGCCGCTAAAAGCTGAAGGATCATTATAGCGGCAGTTCTCTTTAACATCGCCGCTACGCGCTTTTTAAAAATGCCGCTAAAGGCCCATTTTATTGTAGTGATATATCATTTGTGAACAATGTTACTACCACTATGTTGGATGAAGAAAATGGCTTAAATAAAAGTTGTAGATCTTCATAAGTTATATAATTTTGTAATTGAACACTTTTTAATTTGAATTAATTTTGTTAACAAAAAATACCTTTGAATTTTTCAGACGAACTCGGATGGAGAAAAAAATCAAAGTAAAAGTTATAGTTCGCGAAAAATTATGAAATTTTATAGTTGACAACATTTTTACTTGAAATGGTATTGTCAACGAAAAACTAAGGTTTTTCTCAAATTTAAAATTTAAATTTTATAAATGACCTCGGATGGAGAAATGCCTAAAATGAAAGTTGTCGACCTCGAAATGTTATGAAACTTCGTAGCTGCAACTTTTTAATTTGAAGTCGTTTAGTGTCTCAAACAAGCAATTTGCACTTGATTTAGTATAATATATGGGGAACAAAAATGGAGTATAGACTCAATTGAGTGAGTGGTGCAGTGATTGAGTCGATTATGCACAATGGGGAAGTTGCGTGTTCAAGTCCCGCTGGATGCGCAGCACACGAAAAATGGTAAGCCTGCGTCCCCTCTTTAAGATTTTTTTGGATATTTTTTTTTATTTTTAAAAATTATTTGCCAAATGTTGGTTTTGGCACTCCGCAAAGACTCCTGGTCTACTCTTCTTTTGCCCCTTGCACTCGGCACCAGATTTCCGATAGTGGCTACGGATAACATATTAATCCAAAAAAAAAACTCTTGAATTGAATGACTTACATTTGATTTGATATTCAAATAAAAGTTTCTTAAACAAACAATGCTATTTACGTCTGATTATTTTTTGGTTGAAAAGAGAGTCCTGCATAAAAGAACCTATAGTGCAGGAGGTGGACTCAACCTTTTTGCTCTTGCACCACTACAGTAACATATAATGCAGGGTGGACTCTGCATCTTTAAGATTTTTTTTGATATTTTCTTTATTATTTTTAAAAATTGTTTGCCAAGTGTTGGTTTTGGCACTCCGCAAAGACTCTTGGTCTACTCTTCTTTTGCCCCTCGCACTCAGCACCAGATTTCCGATAGTGGCTACGGATAACATATTAATCCAAAAAAAAAACTCTTGAATTGAACGACT
Source organism: Eleusine indica (assembly GCA_030378355.1). Lineage (NCBI taxonomy): Eukaryota > Viridiplantae > Streptophyta > Magnoliopsida > Poales > Poaceae > Eleusine > Eleusine indica. Next base: position 39,254,843 of record CM059500.1, read on the forward strand.
TACATTTGATTTAATATTCAAATAAAAGTTTCTTAAACAAACAATGCTATTTACGTCTGATTATTTTTTCGTTGAAAAGAGAGTCCTGCATAAAAGAACCTATAGTGCAGGAGGTGGACTCAACCTCTTTTGCTCTTGCACCACTACAGTAACATATAATGCAGGGTGGACTCTGCCATAGATCATTGTGTTCAAAAACTGCTGTACGGTAATGTATTCACTACCGCAAAGGACAGGTTTGTCAAGTGCAAGACACTTTACCGAGGCCATTTTCTTGTGCACTCGGCAAACATGTCCTTTGCCGAGTATAATAGGTGGAACACTCAGCAAAAAAGCAACACTCGGCAAAAGTGACGTTTTGCCGAGTGCTGTGAAGCACACACTCGGCAAAGAGCTGAAATGTCCTTGGCAAACGTCTCACACTTAGCAAACGTTAAAAGTTTTCTGAGTGTCCATCCCCGGCTCTCGGCAAAGTTCAATTCAGTCACGGTCGCTGATGGCCGTCAAAACTTTGCCGAGTGTCCCCGTGACATACTAGGCAAACAATGCTTTTGCCGAGTGCCTGCACTAGGGCACTTGGCAAAGAGTACTTATGCTGACTGCTGGCTCCAAGGTACTCGACAAATATATACTTTTTGTTTTTGTGTTTTTGTAAACTGATCATTTAATGCAAGGGCAAGGCGACTTGTGTGTATAAATTAGTAGTTTATGAATATATACGTGTATTTGGAGAACAGTGGGGAGGTGACACTCCGATTGGACACGATGCATAACACATGCTGGGAGCGGCGTTTGATGATGCCAGGTCCAACCCACCATCAGGCCAATCTTAGCCTCGATAAATATGCAGAAAGATATGTATGACAAATCATATTTTTATTCTATCGCTCAATTTTCATAATTTCTGATCATATTGTGTTTTTGTCTTAGTGGGCATCTCATGGTGGCGAGCATATCTCCACGTTCCAAGCATTTGCTTTGTCACACAAGGGCAAGACGTCGTCTGACATCCACTACAACTCGGAGGACCCGCCCTCGGCATACAGCAATGAGACCGTCTACAGCTGCCTCCGTGCATACTCAAAGGTGGCAAAGGAGGTCCATGGGCTAGACTTCCATCCGAGCGCACAGGACCATGATAGAGAAGTCGTCATGAGGGCGGGAGGAGGCAAATAGCAAGGGTGGTACTATCTCGATGATAGCATAATTGACATGGTCAGTAATACCACGCTCTCACAAATTTGAGCACGGAGCACGAGCTCTAGCCCGGCCATACGCTCACAACTGACTACTATACAGTTCAACATTAAGATACAGCCATTCTAGGTTAACATTGGATGGAATATTATAGGCCCAACTAAAAGAAGAGAGACAGAGACCGGAGGAGTTGGAGGAGAGGATGCAACATATGGCACCCGAGCAACAAAGGCAGAATGAGGAGCAGCAGACATAGCAGATGGCGCAGCGTAGCAGTTCTATAACTACATGCAATGTTTTTCTACGCAGTTTGGTCATCCTCCTCCATCGATGACCTAGGCGTCACCAGTTCCTCCCTTTTGTCGTGCAAGTTTTTATTACTTAGAGTTTTTGTTACTTAGAAACTTAGACAACTTCAGTTTGTTACGTAGAGAACTTAGACAACCGTAGACAACTTAGACAACTTTAGCTTCGTACTTAGAAAACTTAGACAACCTTAGAAAACTTGACAACCTTAGTTTGTACTTAGAGAACCTATTTCTAATATAAATCTTGTGTCACACATGCAATCCGTTCTCTTTTTTTTTTCAGAATCCTCCATCGATAGTGTCGAATGATGCGCATGATGATCAATATCTATTGGGTTATCGTGCTAAACTGTTTCCCACACCTCCACAATGATTTTTGTACTATTTGTTTTGTGATTTGTGGACTTATGTGTTATCGAACTATTTGTGTTTGTGACCTGTGAGTTGTGAACTATTATGTGTTGTCATTCGTGATGCTTATTTGTGGATTTATGACTATAAATTCATCTATATGAACCGATTGTGGATTTATAGTTGTCAAACTACCTGTGATCTATATTGTCATGTATATGAACTGTTTGTGATGCTATTTGATGTACATAAATTGTCTGTGATTTTGGTTGAAGTGACCAAGCAATAAAAACTCCTGCCAAAAGGTCTCTTCGCCGAGTGCAATGACCATGGCACTCGGCAAAAGACTCCTACTTTACCAAGTGCAATAACCATGACACTCAACAAAGAATTCTTGTTTTGCCAAGTGCAATGACCATGGCACTCGGTAAAGGACTCCTTCTTTGACGAGTGCAACGATGAAGGCACTCGGCAAAGCTGCCATCACCATCCCCTGCTCCCATGAGGCCGCCTTCACCGTTTCTTTTTTTTTTTTGCTGTGAGCAATCTGGCACTCAACAAAACGTTTGTCACGTGTCCATCAAAAAGACACTTGGTAAAGACCTCTTTACCGATCCCGTGTTTATTGAGTGCGCTTTGTCAAGTGTTACACTCGGCAAAGGCTTTGCCGAGTACCCTACACACTCAGCAACTGAGGGATTTCCCATAGTGATTCTCTCTGTCTCGAACCCACCCATCCCGATGCTAGACCAAACTGTTCGTACGGTTAGCGGCAGCAGCCACGAAACCTTAATCCAAGGGCAGAACCGGAGCAAGCCGTGGTGACGGCGCAAGCGCAAGCAGGAGCAGGAGGGCACAAACATCCTGCTCGTTGGGGGCAGCGAGGCCCAGCGATGACGCACACCTATAGGGCGTGGCACGGGTAAGCTTCTGCTTGCCAGCGAGGGGGTGAGGCCATGCGCCATGGCTCGGGGATGTAGGCCAATGAGAAGCTTCAGCTTCCTTTGTGTTCAACATTGAGTCGTAATGCTAGCGACAGAGGCTTAGAGCATCTTCAAAAACTCCCCAATAACTATCTCTAAATCAAATTATTGGGATTTAATGAAAAAATCATTCTCCAATAGCTCCCCTAAACAGCTCCTTGTTTTTATAAACTTCCTAAAACAACCTCAATTATAGACAAAAGAAGGAAAGGAATTAGGGTCCCCAATCCCACGCATCCCGTCTTGGCGGCAAAAATCGTGCCATCCCGCCGACAAAACTCTCTACCCCCAAACAAACGTAATTGGTCTTCCGCCGTGCCTCCGCTCGCGCCCTCTGCTGGCCGGAGCACCTCCGCCCACGACCCCTCTCCCCTCCTTCCGGTCGGCCCGCCTCCACTTGCGACCCCGCCCCCTCCTCCAATTGGCGCACCTCTACTCACGCCCCCTCCCATCCTCCTGCCGGAAAGCCTCCACTCGCTCCACCTCCTCTCCTCCAGCCGGCGCGCCTCCGCTCACGCTCCCACCCCACCTCTGGCCGGTGCGCCTCCGTTCACGCCCCCTCCCCCCTCCTCCAGTCAGTGTGCCTCCGCTCGCGCCTCTCCCCCCTCCAATCGCGTCGTGCCGCTCATTCTCCCTGTCGTGCCGGCTCACTCGTCCCTTCGTCATGCCGCTCCCGTCCCCAACAGCAGACTCCTCCGAGTCAGACTGCTGATGCTCATGCGAAGAAGGACAGATTGCTGTTGCTTACGCGAAGGAGGACTGACTGCTGACGTAGCTCAGTTTAAAATGAGTTTTAGTCCACTTTTAATGGAACTGTTGGAGGAGGACAGAAAATTTGACCCCATAATATTTTGGCTGCTCCTAAAATGAGATTTTTGGGAGTATTTTTTTAGGAAGGTCTTGGAGATGCTGTTAGATAGGTGTTGGCTGGGCCGCGGGCCAAGCAAGGACGCACAGAGGTGTCATGCCAGTAGCGGGCCCAGTGTTAGTCCCGATTGGGCCAATTTTTTGGTGAGCAAGGTTAATACAGTACTGTAGCATACTTGTTGGTACTGTTCCTACCTTGTGTGCCTACCCAAAAAATCATTCTGGGTCTCAGGTCCGAGCATCTCCGTGAGCAGGCTGCGGTGTCTTCCTTCCGTGGCGATGGTCATCCTCATTTGTTCACCGTGAGCTGCTGAAACTATGGATTTTTATTAATTGTCCCACGTTCATTGAGTTCTTTAATTTGTATAGCCGTGTCGTGAAGTGAAATTGACCCGGATGTGTTGAATATAGGACCATATTTGCACCACTCTAGTACAGTACATCTCCGTGAGTAGGCTGCCACGTTCCATCACTCTAGTACAGTACATGTTTATAACAGATTGTGATGTATTGAAAATAGGACCATATTTTCCAAAGTTTTAATAATAAAGGACTGATTTTAAAGGGGGCATATGTCTTTTTGACTACCATTTAACGTTGTTAACACTACCACAAAAAAGGCTTGTATAGGCGGTTGAAAAGCTACTGTTATCCGCCACTACACATTCGTAGCTAAAAATTCATGATTTATGACAGCGGGTCAAAAGTAGATCAAATGTAGAACTATAGTGGCTTGACATCTGTCAACCCTTGTTACGAATAAATCAAGAAAATAAAAAAAAACATCTCCAGCCATTGTGGCTGGATCCACCGTCACGCGTTGCCCGCCGGGTTGAGGTGGAAGAGGAAGGAGCAGGCCGGATCCGCCATCGAAGGGAGAGGAGGGGTTGGGAACAGATCCGCCGTGCGCCGCTCGACGCCCGGAGAGATGAGGGGCGGGACTGGATCTTTCGTGCGTCATCCGCAGCCGGGAGAGAGGAGGGGCGGGGTCGGATCCGTCGTGCGCTGCCTGTCGCCCGCCAGCCGAAGAGAGGAGGGGCGGGGCCGGATCTGTCACCGCGTGCTGCCGGGAGAGAGGAGGTGCGGGGCTGGATCTGCCGTGCACCGCCCATCACCGCCTCCTGATGACAGATGCGCTATGGGAGAGGAGAAAGGAAGAGAGGCAATGACAGTTTGGTGGTGCGGGGGAGGGGGAGAGACAGAGAGAGAGAAAGAGAGAGAGAGAGGAGGGCACTATAGGGTTTGGGTTTGCTTCGAATATTTATATACAAATTGGGCCTTTGGGTGGGCTGTGGGGTGCTAGGTTGAAGTAGCAGCAGATGGCTTAGTGGGCCGTCACTACAAATAGGGTTAAATTTGTAGCGGCGGTTTATCTTTGGGCCGCCGTTACTGCAATTTGGCATGCACTGCTATTAGCCTTTGTTTGGTTGTGTAAGTCATCTAAATGGAATAGGACTGACTTGTTTCTTTAAATTAAAAAAAAAGACTGATTTTGTAAAGTTGAGACAACATGACCATATTCAGTATTAGGGTTCAAAAAAGACCGGTTTTGCAATTGTCCCGTAATATTTCTATCTCCACTCGCCGACACTGATGTTCCATATTTTCTCCACTTGACCGCGTGCACAGTCAAATAAACGTTACAAATCAAGCATTCAAAGCATTCATTCTGCGTATCAGGTGCGCGTTAACGGTCGTTGAAGACTATTCCAATAATTAAGCGCCAGCCAGCTTTCATATCCAAACCCCCGCCCTTGAGTTTAGAACTCCTTAATTATTCGCCGCTCGATCCATGCACAACCCCCATGACCGGCGACACCATGGGAACGTGCGCGCGCCTCCTCCTCCTCGCCATTGCCGCCTCCCTCCTCTCACCGCTTGCAGTTGCAGAGTGCTGGGACAAAGGCAGCTACACGACCAATAGCGCCAACCCGGACAACATCCAGCGCCTCGCCGATACGCTCCCTCAGAAGGCCGCTAACTCCACGACCCTCTTCGCGACAGCCACCGTCGGCTCGCTCCCGGACGTGGTCTACGCGCTCGCCCTCTGCCGCGGGGACGCCAACGCCTCTTCTTGCGAGCTTTGCCTCGCCAGCGCGTTCCAGCAAGGGCTGGCGCTGTGCGCCAGCGCCTTGGACGCCACCTTCTACAACTACGACCCCTGCTACCTGCGCTACTCTGACAGGGACTTCCTTGCCACCACCACCAACGACAACCAGGAGATACGGGTGGGCTCGCAGAGCGTGTCCGCACCGTTGGAGCTGTTCGACGCCGCCGTGCACGCGCTGCTCAACGCCACCGCTGACCACGCTGCGGCCGACCCGTTGAAGCGGTTCGCCACGGGCGAGGTGGTGGCCGACGGGATCGTCCCTGCGATCTACGCGCTGGCGCAGTGCACGCCGGACATGGCGCAGGAAAGCTGCCGGAGCTGCCTCGCGGATATAATTCAGAGGGTCCCCTCGTCCTCCAGCGGGACCACGAGCGGAGGCATTGTTGGGGTCAGGTGCAATTACCGCTACGAGTTGCATCACTTCTTCTCGGGCAACCCACAGCTGCAGCTACCGGCACCGGAGAACTTGAAGCATCCGGGAACAGGTGACGTTATTGAGACAATTTATCAACTTTATTTAGACAGTAATTTGAGAGTAATAGTTACTTGGCCGCTAGTAACGTTAAGTGCTTTATTTACATCGTTTTCCGTTGTTTGCAGTACGATACATTATCTTGTGTATTGTTTTTAAATCACAATAATATAGCTTTATATATTAATAATTTTATGGAGGATTACAATCCGTTTATTGTTGAAGTGTCACTATCTCCTGTGTATTGTTTTGATATGACAGTCTTGACTTCTCCGTTCCCACCCCAATCAATTGATTCATCAATCATATATTAGAAACGAAACGCACGCAGTGGACTAACCGTTATGAAGTACTAACAGAATATTGCGATAGTTGACCTACACACTTGGAGGAAAAAACACAAATTCTTTGGCTCGCCACCCGGGCCATATTATATGACATCCAGCCATTTCTTGCTCTTGTTTTTTTTTGGGGGGGGGGGGGGGGGGTCAACAAAGCTAGGGCCGAGACAAACCATGACCATCGACCGTCTTATTTTGGGACCCAATTCAACATCGGATCGGGTCGAGGCAAAGCTACCAGTAGCCGCTCCCGTGGCAAAGCCCAAGCTGCTCGTAGCCATCCCCCTCCCCCAGATCTGAGGTCACCCTCGTCAGATCCACTGCCGTTGTCGTCAGATCCACGCTAGGGAAGGTCGTCGTGTCAGGGAGGGAGGAAGAAGCATGTGGATGGCAATGTGTGGGAGAGGAGTGATGCACGATGGAGATGAGGAGGGAGAGCACAGAGGAAAGGAGGAGGAACAGGATGCGGAGGTGACAAAATGAGGCAAAGGGAGAGGTGCGGGAGTGAAAGACCCTAGAAAAGGTGTGGCTGTGTGGAGAGGAGAAAAGGAGAAGGGGAAACGAGCCCTAGGGTTACGGGACTTTATATACGTACTCAGCTAACTTTGAGTTGAAGTGAGCTAAAATGGACTGGGACGAGCTGAAATGGTCATCTAGCATGTTGCTGGCATCAGCATACCTGCCACTGTTATTTTTGGCATTAACGTCAGCCAAAACCGCCATTGGACTCTATTCCTCATGGCGGATATTGATGACATCAGGAATATGTGCCACTGGGGTTGATTCCCAGTGGCAGTGCATAACCCCAAAAACCTTCCGCGGCTCTCAATGGTGGGTTTTGAGCTCCACCGCCACCGGGAAAAAAAGCCCAACGTCACTAAAGAGTCATTTTGTACTAGTGTGATGAAGTCATAGAATCAGGGTAAATAGTCATAGTCGAGGAATCTCTGCTTGATGTAGTTGTGGTTTATGAAGTCGAGGTTGTCGATATCCGTAAAGTCACACATGAAGCCAGGGGTGTAAGGAGGCACAAGTAGGCCTCGTAACAGGGTTGAAAAAATGAACTAGATTTATTGAGGGCCAGGCCAAAAAAGGCTGGGCTAAAATCTATTTCATTTTTGATCTACAAATGTGTAAGGGATGGTAAAGGTCTTTAAATGGCTCGTGGGTCGCAACCCATTACCAGGCCTAGGCACAAGTAGTAGGTATGCAACGATTTGCCTTGGACAAAGATGATGATATGTTCAATGCATTGTGAGGAAGAGGGTTGACGCCGAGGATGAGAAACCGCCACTGATGTGGCATGCATGAGGTTTGTGAGAGCTGAGAACATGCCGCAGATGAAGCTTCATATATGTGTTGCCAATACTGGACACATAGAGGAAGGCATCATCACAAACTTATATCAATGTTGGAGCAGATCAACAGACGATGCCTCCATAACAGTGGGGTTGTGCATAAGGCAGTGAAAGGAGATGTCATTGCAACCCGCTGCAGTCGATGTAGATAAAGTAGAGTCAGAATGGAGACTACAACTATGGCAGTAGGGTCGTGATAGACGAAGACAAAGACAAAGACAAAGATGTGGCATAACAAACAACCAAGAGTGGCAACATGGACACCCTGAAGAAGTGTGATGATGGTACTCAAGGTAGGCGAAGGAGAACCATCACGTTGAAAAATACCATGTGTGGTTGATCTGGAGGTCGTTGATGCACAAAACGGTGGTGAAGATGCAAAAGTTAATGCCAACATGGACGGGGTTATGCCCAGAGGGACTTATGTAGTTTGTGATGACTAGCAGCCCAAGGCTCCGAGGCTTGGTAAATGGCCTTGATGACGCAACACAAAAGGTCAAGTGATCAAACCGATGGTGCATGCGTGGAAACACGATGAAGCCACTCATGTGGACGTTGTGGCGGTGATATCGAGGATATCCTGATGATGACAACAATGTAGCTGGCTCGACTATGTGCATGACCAAATGCAATTCATGAAGGCATCCCTTGAATGCCTGACATCTGCGTCTCACATGTTACCATGTTGTCAACGAGGAACATGTCATAGTAGTCGATAGCGATGTCAACCAAGAAGCATGCGATGTCGATAGGCGATGCAATTATGATGAATGGATAAAAAATAAGATGGAAACAACAATTGGAGAACTTTGGTAGCATATCAAATAAAGAGAGAATGGTGTGGTTCAAGGAACGCATGCACCTTCCATCATTAAGTCCAGTGCATGGACAGCTTGTCCACGGTGCTTCGCACCCGAAAATCTCAGCAACCTAGCAATGACCCCATGGTGCCCGCAATCTGAATCATGTAAACCCACAACAACAAAAACGGCCTGTAACGGCGGTCCGTAAAGGCCTATAGCGGCGGGCAGACCACCCCGCCGCTACGCAAACGCAGCTACAAATAAGTGTTTGTAGGGGCGGGTGATCTGGCGCGGAAACAAACCGCCGCTATAGAAGCCTTTGTTGCTAGTTCACCGTTTGAATCAAAACACTTCCCTTCTGGATTAATTACCTCTCTCAAACAAAAATGATAAAGACAAGCTACAACTAGATACATGTTATTTGTACTCAAATGAATGCGTTCTTGAGGAATCATACCCGTTCTGATATCATCATTCTTCTTCATCTTTGCAGCCCATTGTGCCTTTTCCCTTATGGCTCTCTGTGTCACATGAGTAGAGTATGTTAATATAAAATCTTAAAAATCCACTATAGAATAAAGTAGAATGGACATAAACAAAATTAACTTACCTCTTCATCAGACTCCTCAATGATATGTTCTATGTAAGTTGACGAGCTAGACGCAAACACACACGTGTAGTAGCCATAATGCACACTTCCTTTTACATGCTTATAGTACTATATAGTAGAGAACACAAGTTAGTTACACTTTATATGATGGATACCACGATAAAGACATGTATGCGATGCATATAAATCTTACCCAAAACCTATGACGGAAGTACATCTTCTTTTTCTGTTTTGGATGACATTTCCCTCCCGCATTGACATATTTCTCATAAGCACTAAATGATCAACAAAAATGTACCATTAGATGATATTAACATTATAAAATCATATACACATAGACTAATTTGTTACCTTTCTATGAGTTCCACAATATTGCTGTACAACTTCTTATCGTAGTCCAGACTATCCAGCACCAGAAGGTACCCATTTTTTGGAATTATCATAAAACAAATCCAAAATTTGATCATCGTACGACACTATATCCCAAGGTTCTTGTCCTTGTAGGATGAGCTTACCGATGCTTGCTAGACATTTTTTTAATCTAGCCATGTACTTATCAACATCATTTTTTGCTTTTGGGCCCTTTGGCTCTGTGTCAAAACCGGTAATCGTCCTTGGGATTACTAAAGCCTTGACAACAACAGGCGTAGGCTGGACTTTGATTACCGGAGCCTGAACTTCAACCGTCTCAGCAGCGGTTGACGGAGGCTCGAGTTGAACAGTCGCCAGAAGAGGCTCGTTGTCACTATAGATTATAGGACTGAGAGTCGAGCCGTCTTCCACATGAGTAGATTGGGGCCTGTTGCCAGAAGCTGCCACAGAGATAGGATACTGTTGTCCAGCTAGCGTGACGGGCTGGCTCGCATGAAAGGACTCGTGACTAGACAACGAGGGTGGAGAAGCTCGTGTCGAGAGGACTACATCACGACGTTTCCAAATGATGAAAGAGCCGAGCGTATCTTGGAGAGTTTCTATACCTGTCTCAGGTATCGGGCATTCGATCTGGTTGTCCTCATAGCCAGGTACTATTTATGACACGGAGACACGCACGTAACCAGGAGGGATATCCTGGTTATGGAGCATCCGTCCTGTAAGTGCCATCCCGGATGCAACTTTCAATGTCTTTCCCTTGTAACCAAATGGCACATGCAACTCACAAGGAGTATGCTCAGTAAGGTCCTCTGTTTCTGGTTACATCGAGGCTGATGGTTCCGTGGAGACTGATGGTTGCATGGATGAGGACATACCACGAAAGAAGACATCCATTGCTGCCTCCAAGTTGGGGTCGAAACGACCGTTTTTTGTGTCGACAGCTAACATCATAAGTTGTCGCCTCCAAGCTTCCTTCACTTTCTCTTCTTGATAATTCTTGTGCAAGGTATGCTTCTTGTATAGGTGAGAGGATGTCTCGGAGAAACCTTCTTTCCATGTGGCCGATGATGACACTCCTCGTACCCGACCACCATGTTCGTTGGTCCCAATAGCCATGGTGAGCTAGTCATTATGATACTCAGGTGTAAACAAACCAGCCTCCGTATGCGCCATGATGGGACCTTTTAATGCTTGCACAACTTCACTTGTCGTGGGATCCTTCATAATGATCTCTCCATCTTCAGTTAAGTTGGAGCGACCATACACCCAGTTCCTGGTACGCTCATTGGTATTTGGCAATGGATTAGGTTTTCCTTCCGCGTGAAGCTTGGCTTCCTTCTCTCCAAATCGGAATCTTCTTTTTATATCCGCCTGGACCTAACCGCGGCTTGTACTTGTTCTTCTTGTTGAGCTCAACCATCTTTTCACTAAGCTCCATCAAAGCATTGCTTATCCTCTACTCAACAAACTCATCCCATTCCTGCTGACTGATATTTCCATACTTGTCGAATGGGGTTTGATTTTTCTTAACGTATTGGCAGTTGAGCTTAGACTTCCAATCTCGAAAGATGTGATTGAAAGTGGACATCGTGGCCTTCTTGGCTCTCTCGAGATCTGCTGGCTGGAACCAGATGGTTGCCGTGACATCATCCCACATATCATTTTTTCTGCCATCCGGGACTTTGCGCCAATCTTCCCATGTGATTTTACAATGGTCTCTCACCACTTTGCCGCAACGATTCCGCCATTTGGCATTGACACCAGCGGGTTCAATTGGTTCTCCATATTTGGGGTCTAGTGCAGTAACCTCATGGATGCCCTCAACCTTGTTCGCGGAGCGCTAACCGCGCTTGCATTTGTGTGTGGACACTTGGGTAGGCACGTCATCTGTTTGCTGCTCGAGGGCTTCATCTGTAGCATCCTCTGCTACAAATAGCCGATGGGCACTTCGTCGAGGGCCCTAGGATATAAATAGTAGATTTTAGTTCATATAATCTATGTACCAAATAAGGAAACTATCTTTGACAAGATACCTTCTCTTCAGTTTGGTCGAGTATAAGTCCGCTAGTATTGTCAAATACACCCTTCCCAATATGCATGTAGTCAAAGGCATGATTCACTTCTAATTCTTTCCAATAATTGAAATATACGAAGAAAATAGATTTATTCTTAAACGGCGTGAGACTTTTTGCCTTTTTGACTCCCTTCACCGGCTTTCCAAAAACAACACTGATGTTTTTAACAAGGTCAAACACGACCCTGCCAGTCCAACGTCGAGGTTCTATGTCGTTCTCAACTTTGCCATCAAAGTGTCTAGCCATCGCACGATCCCTGTGTTTTGCTGGTAAGAATCGGCGGTTTCACGTATACACTAGCTTCTGGGATGCTGGAAGGTACACATGGGATGTATCATCAACGCATACGAAACATGCTGCCTTTCCTTTGACTTGCCCTGATAGCGCCCTTAGTGCCGGGAAATCACTTACCGTGCAAAAAATAATTGCTCTGAGCGTGAAGTACTCTCTTCTATACTCATCCCATATATGGACCCCCTCCAACCACAGTTTATGCAGGTCTTCGAACAATGATACTACGAACATGTCTATTTCGTTTCCAAGTTCTTTGGGCCCAGATATAAGAGTGGTCAGCAATAGGTACTTATGCTTATGGCATAACCATGATGGAATGTTGTACATTGCTAGTGTCACTGGCCAAGTGCTATGCAGATTCCTCACTTGACCGAAGGGGTTCATCCCGTCTGTACTCAATGCAAATCATATGTTCCTTTCCTCATCAGAGAAGTCTCGATGATTCTCATCGAACTTTTTCCACTGTGTTCCATCTACGGGATGCCTGAGCTTACCATCCCTCTTGCATGCATGCCATGTCATCATTGCCGTATCCCTAGGGTTGGCGAACAAGTGTCTGATGTGATCGACCACGAGTAAGTACCATATGACTAAGGCAGGAACCTTACTATCATCACTGTCATCGATGATAGAACTTCTTTTCTTCTTTCTTCCTATTTTGGTATTCTTCACGCCCCCATCGGCATCACAATTGTTGTTCCTCTTGTAACAAATGCATTTGCACCTTGGGCATCTCACAACGTCCTGATGCTCGTGTCGATACAATGTGCAATCATTTGGACACACGTGAATTTTTTACACGCCCAACGAAAGTAGTTAATCACCTTGTTAACAAGATATGTGGTCCTTGGCAACAAGTTGGGCTTCGTCAGCGCATTGGAAATAAGTTCAAACAAATCCGTAAAACTTGCGTCCGACCAGCCATGCAGGGCCTTCAGCTTCATCAGTACAAATACAGTACGCAACACGGTGATCTCTTTACCACATCTATTAAATTCCTCATATAATGGATCCTTTGATGCTTTCTCTATTCTATGCCAATTATCAAGCCCTTTAGTTGTTCCAGCATTAATCAACACCCGTGGCTCAATATGACATAACAACTCCTCAACATCAAAATCACCTTCAACAGGTGACTCCGTCGCATCTGCACCAGATGAATTGACAGTCTCGACTTCAACTTCAATATGCTCATCAAATTCCATATCGACCACACTGTTCTCACCATGTTTTGTGCATCTCGTGTACCACTTAACAAAACCCCTCCGCACCAAGTGTGAGTTGATTACTTCTATATTATTCCACAGCTTTTGATTCTTGCAATCAAAACACAGACAATATATATCAGTTGTCCCTTCACGTCGAGCAAGTTGTGCGACCCCTTCGATGAATTTAGAGACTTCTCAAAAAAATATTGGACCGGCACTTTGATGAATTTAGAGACTTCTCGTAAAAATATTGGACCCGGTCTTGGTGCCTCGTACATCCAAGATCTATCCATCACGAACGACCTTGAACGAGAATATGACACTCCTGGTGTCATAGTGGTCCCAAGAGCAACACTTAGTAATCACAAGACCCTATTACTAAAAATTTGGATTTAAGTTGCCAATTCAAATCAAATTCAAATCCAAATTGAATAACACTTGCACTACAAGTCCTAAATTTTTAATATAAGTCACCACTGCAAAAATTATATGTTGTTGGCCATGGGCAAGTAGAATTTTGAGGATTTTCCCAGATTTTTATTCCATCATTAAAGGCATCAAATAAATGTTAGAATGGTTAAAAACCAGCTCTGTTCATAAGATTCCTAATCAAATTGCGGTGGGAACTGTTGGTAGTTAGTATTTTTATAGAACCCAGCACATTGTGGGAAGCCTACCTTATTTTTGGTCTGATTTTAGCAGCTCTGGATTAATTCTATCAAAAATAACAAATATAGTAGGCTGATAGGATTGGAAAAAGAAATGAAAAAGAAAAACTCCCCGCGGACCCCACCTGTCAGTGACTGTTGACGGCTGTTAAGTACCATTTTCAACCGTCAACTATACTCAAATAAAGGAGAATTTGGCATTTCATACACGCATGCTTTATCACAATAATATAGTTCCACTTGTACTTGGAGAACTTTGTGCATGCAGGAGGAAATGTGAAGGAAACACCTCAAAAGGCAAGAAAACACACTTTCGACCAATCAGAGAGCGCCACATGGACGTCACACGGATTGAAGGGCCCATTTGCAGCACTTAACCGACGTAACTCCCTGTAATACCGCGGGAACCGACCTCAGGACCCACCTGCCAGCCTCCCCAAGAAAGCACAGGCCAGGAGGGGCCACCCCCAGGTCGGCCGACCTGGTCAGGTCGGCCGACCCAGCCGGGCGCCCTCTCCGCCTGGGCTTCCACGTGTTGGCTCCTCCGTGACTCCTGATGGCGGTTTGAGATGCCTTCCGTGGCGGTTACGCTCCCTTGCCGACCTATTGAGGCTATAAATAGGAGGGTGTGCCTTCACATTCAACACACACCACAAGAAGCATTTCTCTCTTGCTAGTAGTAGTTCTTGGAGTTTTAGTGGAGTTAGGCTGAGTCTAGAGCTCTCTAGTCCCAAGTCTTCACTTGGAATTGGTATGGCTCTTGTATCTTTTCCCTTTTGTAAGACTTTACTCTTATCAATATATATATCTTTTCTATATAGTTGTGCTTGGGTCATGAGTTTCTTGTTTGATTTTGTGATCCATATATGTGATAGTATAGTCTACTTGTGTGATAGTAGTTTATATTTATTATACTACTATTGTCATGCTAGTTATATACCGTCACTATAGTCTAGTTTATATGTTATAGTCTCTATGCTTAGTTTTAGCTGATAAAGTATAGCATGGGTTTGGTGATCGTATTCGTACGGTAGCTCTGCCTCGTTAATAGTAATCGCGGAGGGGCAGAGTGCTCTTTGGTCATGCAAGTATGGTACTTGGGTGACTGATGTGCATCAATTATTCGTTAGTCTACTGGTTCGTTGAGGTAGGCGGCAGGTGGTGACAGCCCTGTCCGTCCCTTGAAATCCTCCCCGCTAGGCTAGTGCGTAGGCTCTTGGCGGAAGTCGCCTGTGGATGCAGGGGTAAGTCCGTGCCTGAAGTGCTATACTATTGACTGCTGAACCTGAGTGTGGGTCTGTATGTATTCTACTTAGGCTATGCAACTGTATAGGAATGTATAGTAGGAGTAGCTTAGCCTAGTCTTTCCTCCACTAGACTTTATTTATTTAGTAGGAATCTTCTGTGTGTGTCACACTACCCGGTTATTATCATGTACCCGCCTGTCTTGGTTAAGATATCCTTGCTAATTGTTAACATGATCTTATATGTTAGTAACGCTTCTTGATCATAACCTTCCTCTGGGATAAACAAATACGATACCCTGAATACTTCCGGGTGAAATGCTACAGCGGTATTCTCCGTGCGCTTGCGGATTTTACCTACTTGACTCTGGGACATATTAGTGAACCGTTTCTGGCCCCGTGCCGGGAATGATTTATTAATATGGCTTAGCAAAAGTCAACAAGCATTTCTGGCGCCGTTGCCGGGGAAGGCGTATGATCAAGAAAAATTACTAATGTATATAGTAGTGTTGCAATTATTAAGGCTATCTCCTAAGCAGGTTAACCTTGCTTTGTTTTCTGCATTTTGTATGAAAACAGGGTAGTGTATGACTGGTTTCGACTTGCCGACAAACTTCACTGAAGATCCTGAGTCACTCCTGAGAAGGACACGAGCTAGGCTCACCCCTCCTCGTAAGGAGACTCGGCCAATCGAACCTGTCATTCCCGCACCATCAAGCTCTGAGCAAATGGCCGACAAGACCCTCCGCGAGTTCTCCGCTCCCTCCGCTGCCAACATCCCTACGGGACCAGCTGGCAATGTGGGAGATGCGAACTTCGAGATCAAGACCGGTCTCATCACCATGGTGCAGGCTAGCCCATTCTGTGGGAAAGCCAATGAGGACGCTAGTGCTCATCTCCAGCAATTCCTGGAGATTTGCAACACGTTCAAAAAGAAGGACAGCCTCATCACATTCATGAAGAACTTCCTTGAGAAGGAGAAGGTTGCACAGCAACAACTGATGAAGGCAAGGAGGCAAAGGTCACACATTAAGCAACAGCCTCCGAAGTCCACAGGGCAGCAACCTCCGAGGTCTGCAAAGAAACAGGCTGTGAAGCCTGCAAAACCGCAGCCTCCGAAGCCCGAGAAGCCACCGACCGCAACAAAGACCAAGAAGGTGTGGCGAACGAAACAAGAAGCATCATCCGCGTCTTCATCTCCGGGACCGGACAACGCTTCATCGAGCTGAACGCCGGAGAAAAAGTCCCGCTCGTCGGACTTTAAAAGGTGAGTCCTCGCCGGGAGGTTAAACCGGTAGTTATCCATATTTGCTCTTTTAATTGCATATTTGCTTTCCACCACATTTTGATTTTTTCCGACCACTGCATTTCTGCATTTTTGAATTTTTCCAGTCACCTTGAATTTTTCAAAACTCATTTGCATTTTTGAAAATTTAGAAAATAGGTTTTTTGGGCTTTCCATTTCGAAAAGATTTTTTGTCGAGCTTTTTGAGCAAAAAGGCAGCAGGGGACAAATCCCCTAGCCGTTGGGGAACACATAGGAAAAAGGGGGCTGCCAGGAGGCCCACCTGCCAGGTCGGCCGACCTGGTGGGGTCGGCCGACCCCCTGGCCCCACCTTTTCCTGTGCTCCTTTCTCCCAACGGCTATATGGCCGTTGCTCTGTCTCTTTCTAACGGCCATCTTGCTTTCTTGGCTATAAAAACCGCCCAGGAGCGGGAGCTTCACCATTCCAAGCTCATCTTTCACTCCCCTCCTTTGCTCACTTGTTGCTCTCCCAAAATTTCGTGTTCTTCAACTTTACTACAGCCCCAAAAACCCAAAAAATATTTCCCCTCTGTTTTAGTGCATTTGCAAGATGTTGTGAGAAGAAAACCAATTTCGGAGAAGCTCGGGTTTGTCGTTTTCACTAACGCTCACCCGAACACTTGTTCGATCTTGTTTTTTGTTCTTGTCTTGTGTTTGTTCTTGTGTGCAGCCATGTTCAAACGAATGAAGCAAGTCGCCGGAATCAAGCGGAGAAAAAGCACTCGTGCAAGCACGAGTCAAGCATCCTCCGTCGAGCTCACACCAAGTCCGGGGCATGGTGACCCCGAAGCTGAAATTCCGGAGGAAAGGCCGGCCTTGCTCATCACCGAGGAGCATCTCGACATCAAGGACGACCGCGAGGGCCAAGCCATCGCGCTCATGAGAGAGCGGCCATTCGCCCACACCCGACGCTTCGATCCGGACTTCCTCGAGAAAATAGGTATGAGAGAAGAATTTGCCTCTATTTTTCGCACTATGGGTTGGCTAAATTTCGTAGAAGTAGATGAGCCGGGTTCTCGTTTGCTTACTATGCAGTTTTTATGCACCCTTAGAAAGTATGATGAAGGCATTTCTTTTCGCTTGTTTGGGCAAGAGCGCTTGATCACATGGGGTGATCTTCATGCTATGCTAGGTCTAAATCCTAAATGTAGGCTAGACTTAGATAAAGCGCTAAAGGGGTTCCATAAAGAAAGTTTTTGGAAAAAGATTTCCGGAAACGAGTGGGGTCCCAAGCCTAGAACAAGTGCCATCCATAATCCTACACTTAGATTTATGCATGTGTGGTTGGCTATGACCTTGTTTCCTCGAGGTGACATTAGGGTTGTCCGGCAAGATGAATTGAAAATACTTTATGCCATGATTAAGAAAATTAGGGTGTCACCCGCGGAATGCATGATTGATCAATGGTTAGACAATATAAAGTTGACAGGACCAATTGAGTGCACTTCTTTAGTTACTCGCATTGCGCAGAAGTGTGGTCTGCTTGAGAATGTTCATGTTGAATATTTGACGGTAGATAGAGAATTTCTAGGCGAGGACTATTTTGTGCAAGGACATACTTTGAAACATGGTCCAAATAATACCTTGATCTATCACTTTCCCGGGTATACAAATGAATTCCCGTTACCTAACCCGGGTCTTCGTTTGTATCACTGTCGGGCACTAACCCTCCCACTTGAGCCAGTGGGAGAAGTTCGCAGGCATAGTGTTTCAGGGCGACCGACACGTTCCCGTAGGCATATGGAGCCTACACCGGAGTTTCACACTCCGACCGGGGATCCGGTATGGGAGCAGCCCCCGCCACAGGACGAGGCGGGTGCATCAACATGGCAGGCCGGAGCATGGGAATCTCAGTACAATTACCCCATGCAGACGTCATCAAGTTCAAGCGGACCGCCATCCTTTGCCACTCGGTCATTCTCATCCCGTGGGTTCCGTGAACTCAACTATGGGATGGCCGAGTTGACAAGGAGGGTGGACGACATTGATTTGCGCACCGAGAGCATGCAACAAACTCTCACGCAACATGTCACCGACACCCAGCAATGGCAGAATTTCAGCGATAACCAATTCCGCCAGCTGAACGCGATGATGGCTCAGAATCAGAGCAATTGGGATGCCTTCTTCCGCTCCCAAGGCTACAACCCGAACCAGCAGATATGAGCAAGAACAAGCTTGGGGGAGGACCTCCCTTTTCACGGTAACTTGTATCTTTCCCTTTATTTCTTGCATTTGCTAAATCTGAAATTCCATAAAAATTTGCAAAACATAAAAAGAACAAAAATATTTCCCTTTTTCATGCGCGGTATGAATGTGTATAATTTTCCTATGTTGAGATGATGAATAGTTGCTCTGTCCTTTATTCCTCTCTAATGCTAGTTTACAACTTAGTACTCTCTCAAGAGTTAGGTTTGTTGGTAAATCTTGCCTTGAACTTGAATCTTGTGGGTAGCATATGCATTCTCTAGTTCTAAGTTGTTGAGAGGTATGATATGATAGATAGGGCTGCTATGATCTTGCTCAACGTAAAGCTTGAATTCCGGAGTTTTATTTTTCAAAATGACAAATTGATAAGTTTCTCAATGATGAAATTCCCACCACAGCCATATGTAGTGTTTACATTTGAAAACCTTTACACATATGCTGCTTGTTTCACATTGAGCTTAGTCAAAATTGTTGTGACCCTAGTAGAACTCTTTTCATGCTTTCTTGATCAAGATCATATACACACATCCACCGCCATGAGCTATCCTTCTAAATCAAGAAGATAGCATCCACCATATCCACCATATCCACCGTGAGCTATTCTTCTACACCGGAAGAAAGCCACTATCCATCCATCTATCCAAAGAAACACTCCATATATCCATTGCAAAATTCCTCTCTCAAAGTATTCATTGCAAACTAGGACTATGGCTATGCAAAAAAAAAAAAAAAAAAAATGCTCAAAAAAAGAGAGCAAGCAAAAGATAGCCATAGCCTAGAAACTCCAAAAGAGAGAAGGAAAATTCAAAAAGGAGTTATTTCTTCCCATCCACCATTCCTCCGTTCTCCCACACACTTGCACCTCTTGATCAAGATTGTTTGAATTGATGTTTTTCTTGGATCCGGTCTTTTGACATAGCAATATTATGTGAACATGAGTGCCTCATATATCCCTACCTTGAGCTCCACATAAAGCCTTATTTAGAAGTAGGAGATTATAGGCAACACTTTGCCTTGGTGAGGAATCATACACATATTGAGTGATCCGAGAGAATCATTTGAGGAACTTGGTTTTTATTTTCAAAATCTTTTGAAAACCTCCGGAACAACATAGCGGAATCTAGAGCAAGTGATTGGTGCCCTGCAATTGTTCTATCTCTCAACCGCCCAAGACAATGAGGTGTAAAAGCCCCATGGATCGAGGTAAATGGGTAAGTTATGCGCCAATATATTTAATTCTAGGAAGAGTACTTTGTTGTGCGCATAGTATTATTGAGGAGTAGGACATTGTAGCAACTCCTGATCAACAACTTAAGTTTATCTTTGCTTCGGGACGAGCAAAGGGTAAGCTTGGGGGAGTTTGTTGACGGCTGTTAAGTACCATTTTCAACCGTCAACTATACTCAAATAAAGGAGAATTTGGCATTTCATACACGCATGCTTTATCACAATAATATAGTTCCACTTGTACTTGGAGAACTTTGTGCATGCAGGAGGAAATGTGAAGGAAACACCTCAAAAGGCAAGAAAACACACTTTCGACCAATCAGAGAGCGCCACATGGACGTCACACGGATTGAAGGGCCCATTTGCAGCACTTAACCGACGTAACTCCCTGTAATACCGCGGGAACCGACCTCAGGACCCACCTGCCAGCCTCCCCAAGAAAGCACAGGCCAGGAGGGGCCACCCCCAGGTCGGCCGACCTGGTCAGGTCGGCCGACCCAGCCGGGCGCCCTCTCCGCCTGGGCTTCCACGTGTTGGCTCCTCCGTGACTCCTGATGGCGGTTTGAGATGCCTTCCGTGGCGGTTACGCTCCCTTGCCGACCTATTGAGGCTATAAATAGGAGGGTGTGCCTTCACATTCAACACACACCACAAGAAGCATTTCTCTCTTGCTAGTAGTAGTTCTTGGAGTTTTAGTGGAGTTAGGCTGAGTCTAGAGCTCTCTAGTCCCAAGTCTTCACTTGGAATTGGTATGGCTCTTGTATCTTTTCCCTTTTGTAAGACTTTACTCTTATCAATATATATATCTTTTCTATATAGTTGTGCTTGGGTCATGAGTTTCTTGTTTGATTTTGTGATCCATATATGTGATAGTATAGTCTACTTGTGTGATAGTAGTTTATATTTATTATACTACTATTGTCATGCTAGTTATATACCGTCACTATAGTCTAGTTTATATGTTATAGTCTCTATGCTTAGTTTTAGCTGATAAAGTATAGCATGGGTTTGGTGATCGTATTCGTACGGTAGCTCTGCCTCGTTAATAGTAATCGCGGAGGGGCAGAGTGCTCTTTGGTCATGCAAGTATGGTACTTGGGTGACTGATGTGCATCAATTATTCGTTAGTCTACTGGTTCGTTGAGGTAGGCGGCAGGTGGTGACAGCCCTGTCCGTCCCTTGAAATCCTCCCCGCTAGGCTAGTGCGTAGGCTCTTGGCGGAAGTCGCCTGTGGATGCAGGGGTAAGTCCGTGCCTGAAGTGCTATACTATTGACTGCTGAACCTGAGTGTGGGTCTGTATGTATTCTACTTAGGCTATGCAACTGTATAGGAATGTATAGTAGGAGTAGCTTAGCCTAGTCTTTCCTCCACTAGACTTTATTTATTTAGTAGGAATCTTCTGTGTGTGTCACACTACCCGGTTATTATCATGTACCCGCCTGTCTTGGTTAAGATATCCTTGCTAATTGTTAACATGATCTTATATGTTAGTAACGCTTCTTGATCATAACCTTCCTCTGGGATAAACAAATACGATACCCTGAATACTTCCGGGTGAAATGCTACAGCGGTATTCTCCGTGCGCTTGCGGATTTTACCTACTTGACTCTGGGACATATTAGTGAACCGTTTCTGGCCCCGTGCCGGGAATGATTTATTAATATGGCTTAGCAAAAGTCAACAGTGACCCTGAAGAAACACACCCGGCTGCCGCTGCCCCGCCCGACCCGGCGCGCGCCGCGTGGTCGCCGGCGTACGGCCAATGACCGTTCCCGCGGATCGAAGGCCCCACGCGCGCTCGGACATCCTCTTTGTCGCCTGTCCGAACACCCCCCATTCACTCCTTTCGCTCTCGCTCTCTCTCTCTCTCTCTCCCGCTCGCTCGCCGCGCCCCATTGCCGCCGCTACTGCTCCACGCCACCGCCGCCTCGCCGTCGTCCCTCGGTGCTCGCCGACATCCACGACATCGCCTCGGCGTCTTCAAGCTCCACGCGAAGCTACCTTCCTCCTTCCGCACCGAGCCGCCGTGAATCAGTCGTTTCTTCCCCGTCTCCGACCGCCGCCCCTCCGCGTCGCCCGACCCCCACGGTGAGCCCCTGACCGATTCCTTGCACGGCCACAGGTGAAAGCCTTTCCTTCTCCTTCCCGACCTCACTCGGCTCTTCCCCGTGCAGCCATTCGTCCAGAACACCGCCGTCGACCGCCGGAGCTCCGCCTCGTCGTCGCCGAGCTAGTTCCGGTGAGCCACCCTCCCTCTTTATACGCGCCGCGTGTTCCTCAGAGCTCGCTGGTCGTTACCCGGGCAATGCTGCCGCTGCCGCCTTCCCTGCTGGCCGCCGTGCTCGCGCCACCGCGCATGGCCGAGCGCCGCCGTCGCGCACGCGCGCGCGCTGGGCTCGGCCGCGCTGGCCACTAGGCCGCGAAGGCCAGTGGGCCTGGCCTCGCGCTCGAGCCGTGCCAGGCCCGAAGCGCCCCGTGCACGCGCGCGCCCGCTGGGCCGCGCGAGTCCCAGCCCACTGGGCTGCCGGGATTTCGGCCCGCGAAGTAAAAATCGGATTTTTTGATTTAATCATTTCCAGAAATAGGTTAAACTGGTAAAATGCATAGTAAATTGAATAATAGAAATTTTGTGGCAAAATAAATTTTTTTAGCCTTGTCTGGAATTGTACTATTAAGGAAAAATGCTAAATCACAGTGCTTGTTAATTGTACTGTTAGGATTTAATTAAATGAGGAAAATACTTAAAAATCCATAACTAATTCATTATTAGGTATTTTTGAGCAAATTAAAATTCTCTGAGTTCTCCTAGTCATGTACTGTTACAGAAAAATGCTAATGCCGCATGCATGGTAATATTTATACCAGGGTTAAAATAAATAGGAAAAACACTAATAAAATTTTAAATAATTACAGGGGGCTGATAAAATATTAAAAATTGGTCACCAGGTAGGATTGTCAGTTTTAGTCTCCCTGGAAAAGTTTCATAAAAAAATTCTCTGTATATTAGCTGAAATTAATTTAATGTTTGTTTTCCTTATAATAATTAATAGAAATTATTGGCTTGGTGCATGATAGTGAAACTTAACAATTAAATCAATCCTGGTGTAACCTAATTATAATAAATCACCCCTGCCCATTTGAAGATCAGAATCATGTAAATTTAATAAATTACGCCCGAGTGCAATTTTACCCGTCGGTAAAAATGGCTCCACCTTAGGGCTAGTTCACGGCTACTTAGTACCTTGTGAAGGTTTTGCTCGACACTCTAAAACACTAATTAATTAGCACCTACTGGTCATGGACATCACCTACGTAGCTTCACCCCGGCACACGCAGACACACCGTACTTGGATGCGACGTCGTCACGGTCAAGTACTGGAGTCCATGAAGGAAATACACGCAACACTCTCACCCTGTGCCCCACTCTTTGAGTGATGCTTTCGAACGTCTCACCGCACACCGTTTAATTCCACCAATAACGGTGTACATTAACGTATTTATTGAGGAAGTGTCATGAATCTTCTCTCATAGCATTCCCTTTTGCATCATATAGATCACGCCGTGAACCACGTGGAGACGGAACCGGAGCAGGACCCAGAAGGAACCGGAGGTGCCGTTGCTGAGCAAGAGCAGACCCAAGGCAAGCCCCGGTGCATAACCCCGTTTTAAAGTTTTATTCTATCACTAGCTAGGGTTGTAAGTTTGCCTGTGCATTAAGTGATAGGAGTTGATTGAAACCCTAGCATGCAGTAGGACCCTCTTCCCGATTAGTAGCCTCAGGACGGTAGCCGCTCTGCTTAAATTAGGACGGCTGCTCATCGAGTGGTATGGAGACCACTCGTAGATAGAGAATATTGTCACTGGGGAATGATATCGGATGAAAGAAAGGGTGGATGGAATCACAATGAAGACCGGACGGGCAACTAGGTGGAAAGGGAAGGACAGTTTGTCTTCAAGGAGGTAGCCCCGTTCGAGTCGCCTAAGGCTACGCCTCGTGTCCGGCCCATGGGATCAAGTTTGAACGTACTGTTTGCATGCTGGAAATATGGGCCCAGTAAACCGACGTAGCTACGACTACCGTTTGGTCTGAAGATAGCCTTCTCCCTTCTTTGTGGAACTGGGGCTGAGAGGAGGGAACAATCCACCCACGGATGGCGGCACGCGGCGCATCGCGATGGGGGACCCTTCTTCGGGGAAGTCTGGACCCGGAAGACCCTGCGGTACCGTGAGCGAAAGGTTGCTCCATGCGGCTTCCCGGAAGCGCGTATGGGTCGTGCAAGCAGGTTTCTCCTGTAGGATGTAAATCGATTCGAGTCGCTGCCCCTCACAGTAACGAGTACCACTTGATCGCTGCTACGGAACAGTGCCGGAAGCCATTTTGGCTATAATACTGCTGTTTGGAATTCTTAAGATTGTGTTGCAACCATGATTGTTATAGCTTAGTGCAAAATAAATTTACTATTCCGCATGACAACTTAACTTGATGCTAAAACTTGAAAAACAAGGATCCACTCCTAGGCTGGTTTTCTGGCAATATAAACCCTATCCCTAGCCTTGCATGTCTAGGTGTCGGCTGTAGTTGACCATTTTGACGGGTCAATCTTGCTGAGTAAATTAGTTACTCAGGGCGTAGCTCTATGTGGTTTTCAGATGACCAGGACGGAGACTGCCACTGCGGTGGAAGATTCCATTAGGAGGGTCAGCGCCCCGATTACTGGAACATCGAATGGGAGCTATGCACGAATGAAGACGAGGATTAGTTCCTTGCTTGCCTGTACGGTGTTTGGGCAAAGCACCTATTATGGCCGGGATGTTCCCTGTGTGTCACCGTGAGAGGGCTATTGTATCTTAGCTATTTCGTCAAACTGGTGAACCAGTGTTGAACAATTTGCTTCCGCAAATTTACTTCTATCAAAACTCTGGTTTGTAATATAACTTCAGATTTATGTAAAACTCTGTTTCCCACCTATGCTCTTATTGCAAGTATATTTCTCTGTCATATATTGTACTATTGGGCGCCACAGCGCGTGTCGCCACCCGAGGGAGATCCTGAAACGGAGCCGCCTCCGTGGTAAGGCGGGTCTATGACAGAGAACCAAAATAATATTTTAAATTAATTAATTAATTATATATAACAAAAATATTAAACATTCATTAAATAAATATATATTAAAAATAAATTACATAAAGTGAGAAATATTATGCATGGTAAAATAAAATAAACATCAAATTATTCTATATATTATTTAACTTTTATTGAGAATTAATAAAAATGAATATTCCTCTTTCCCTAACACTTTCTCTCTCTTCTAGTAACCAACTAGATCTAGATTTCCATTGACATAAAAAGGGTACATATAGTAACTTTTTTTGGGTAGTGATGAAAATAGATGATCTATGCCTTCATAAACTTCAATAACAACCCAATAAAACCATAGAAATCAAATATATTTAGCCAAAATTTGATGAAAACTTAACAAACATGAAATGCAAAATTCAACTTGATTTTAAAATAATAGCATAAAAAAATGTATTGGATGATTTCCCCCTACCTCAGAGAGTAAATTTCTATAAAAAAACAAACTCAAAATCTTCCCTCCTTAATTTTTGTGATTTGCCCATATTTTTTGACCGTCACTGTTCGAGTGAAGGCCGGAGCTATCCGAACACGGCTTTTATAGTCTCGGCACTTTATAGCAGTGGTTGGCAATGCTATTATGCCCTTAATAGCGGCGGTTGGAATTGCCAACCACCGCTATAAATATCAGTTATTTATAGTGATGGTTGACAATGTCAATCGCCGCTATTGGGTGCTCTTCAACGGCGGTTTGTATGACGACAGTGCCCATGGGCTCTACAGCGGCGGCCAACGTTGGCTCGCGCCACTATGCTGATTTGGCTACCGCCACTATAGGCCCTCTTTGTGGTAGTGAACAACAAGCACTCAAGAACCTCGGCCAAGGGTGTGACTCGGCTGCCACTGCTTGTGCCTGGGGCACGCGAAGCTTGCATGGAGATCCTGATTTGTTTGCTGCGACACAGCTCAAATGCGACAATGGCACGGGGTTAAACAATTGGTGGTGAAAGCAAGGGCACTGGCCCTCTGCAGAGAATAGATAGATTGGATCATATTGTATTAAACCTCTCCTAGAGGCGGAGGCGGGGGGGGGGGGGGGGGGGGGGGAGGGGGGGAGGGGGGGAGCCTCTCTTGATGCTGTTTCATTAGTCTTTGGCCCCCTTCATCGTAAACTAGCAAAGTGTCCGTGCGTTGCTACGGGCTTAAACAAAATAAAGCACTTGTTATGATTTAAATATAAATTATTTACATAATATAATTATTAGATATATATAATATTATTGACATTTTTACATAAAAGATCATATTTGTATTACCGTTGGTGCTTCTTAGTATACCATTTTATATGTCAAAAGTAACAATTTTTCACTATTTTTTACCATATTCTTATTATAAATATATTTTTTAACCTCTAATATTAATGATTTTCACATGTAGTATCGTTTGAGTGCTATGTTATAAAAATAAGTGATATGATATTAAAAAAAAAGCTCAAATATAAGAAGTACCGATATGAAGCCCAACTCGCCATGCAAAGAGGGTTTTCCATAAGACTATGATGCCTACAAGACATCCTTGGATCTCCATAAAGCCAACCACAAGGCCAAGGTCGTGACCTAATGCCTAAAGATTGCTGGAAGCTTTATCCGAAAGGAAAAAAAAAATCAATTCACACAGTTCAGAAATAGCACTGTATTGCAACGTAATTTTGAACTTGAAGACTTCCTCTAATGAGAAACATTAAAACATAAAAATTGTAGATCTTGTCGAGGCCTTTTCAAAATATATGTGGATCATATTATTTGGACTTTGGATCTAGGAGATATGGGTCCCGCACAGAGACCTGCCTAGAGGAGTCCGAATTAGAACAAATATTTTTGCATCGTATATTTAGAAACCAAAACGGCGGTATCTGGACTTCTGTTGAATACTAAAGTTGTAGAACTTTTCGCGTGCCATCCGAGTTTGCCTCATTTGAGCTCCGGACGAGGGAGTTATGATTTTTTTAATTTGGTACTTGATATAGAAGTTACGAAACCGATTTATATTCAATCTCTAACTTTGTGGATACGAAGTGTACGACCACACCTCAATTAATAGATTGTAGAGATTCCTTGCGCCGCCCTGACCTCTCTGTATGTATGTACAAGAGTACAAGACTTGAAATCATGACAATTTCTCGATATATATATAACAGTCTATACTGCAATATCTCAACTTATCAATTATAATTTAACGGCTATTCAACCTTACAAACTTATGACCATATCTGCACCATAAGAATTAGTAAATCAAAGGTCAGAACTAGCAAATCAGATGATCTAGTTCAGCAGCCCGGGTCTCGGTCGTACACCCCCAGGTTGTGTGCGTATATGTTCCCCAAAACAAAATTCAACTGTAGGAAAATGTCGCTTTCCTTATTATTGTCGACACTGCCTCACAATAATAATTGTTCATCCACTCGCCGACGCATGACCTTGATTATTTTCTCCACTTGACCGCGCCCCGTTACCAATCAAACACTCATTCTCACTGTCAAGTCAAACCCAACGGCCATGGAAGACAATTCCAATAAGCGGCAGCTTCCAAATTCAAATCCCGGCCCTCGAGTTTATAGCTCCTTATTTGCCGCCCGCTCCATCCACACACCCCGTGGCCCGCGGCACCATGGGAACGGACGCGCGCCTCCTCCTCCTCGCCATTGCCGCCTCCCTCCTCTCACCGCTTGCAGTTGCAGACACGCCACTCTGCTGGGACAAAGGTAGCTACGCGGCCAACAGCAGCTACGCGGCCAACATCCAGCGCCTCGCCATCACGCTATCCCATAAGGCCCCTTCGTCCCCGACCTTCTTCGCGACAGCCACCGTCGGTTCTCTCCCAGACACGGTCTACGGGCTGACGCTCTGCCGCGGGGACATCAACGCCTCCTCCTGCGAGAACTGCGTCGCCGCCGCGTTCCGGCAAGGGCTCCGGTTGTGCGCAGGCGCCAAGGAGGCCACCTTCTACTTCTACGACACCTGCTACGTCAGCTACTCCAACATAAGCTTCCTCGCCACAACCACCAATGACTACCAGGATAGACGGGTGGGCTCGCGAGCATGTTCGACGCCGCCGTGGTCGCGCTGCTTAACGTCACCGCCGACCACGCCGCGGCCGACACATTGAAGCGGTTTGCCACGGGCGAGGTGGTGGACGACGGGAGCGTCCCCGCGATCTACGCGTTGGCTCAGTGCACGCCAGACATGACGCCGGAAAGCTGCCGGAGCTGCCTCGCGGATATAATCCAGAGGGTCCCCTCGTCTTCCAGCGGGACAACGAGCGGGGGGATTACTGGGGTGAGGTGCAGCTACCGGTACGAGCTGTATCACTTCTTCTCAGGCAACCCACAGCTGCAGCTACCGGCACCCGGCAACTTGAAGCATCCGGGAACAGGTGCGCGGCGCGCCTTTGGACCCTACATCTCAACCCTAGTTTGAAATTCCATCCCATAAGTTCTTTTGTTGCGAAAATCACCCACCTCACCCCCAGTGCAGGTTGAAATAGCTTCCTACCCGCCTATTGAAACATGTCTACCAATCAAACCTGCTCGATTTCATTTGTTTTATTAGTTGACGTATAGTTTAGAAAATATAGAGTTAGGTAAGTTAAAATTTCTAAAACATTTCGATGATATTTATTTATCTTATTTTCATATTAGAAAAAATCAAATAGCAAAAATAGTATGAGACAATGTTTAAACTCTAATCAATTTTTTCACATAATCTCTAAAATGCTTTTGAATATTATTATACTTCTAGAATATTATAACATTGACCTCCAATCGGATTGACCAAAACATGTAAAATAGAGTAGAGTTAATTAAACACAAGCATATTGAGGTGATTTTTACAACAAAATATAGTGGGTGGGTGGGGATTTGTAACAAAAGATTTATGGGTTGGAATGTCAAATTTAAAATGACTTATAAAGTGGTTTATGTAATTAGCCCTAGTTATTTTGCTGTTAGTAACGACAATCGTGGTACTAAATGTTCTATAAATAGTTTTAATCGTTTTCCATTGTATCAGTACGTTATATTATCTTGTGCATTTTTTTAGGGCAATCACAAGAGCTTTATTAAGACCTTAGTGCAGGATTATAATCCGTTTATTAATTGTTTTAATGTCACTATAACTTGTGCAGTATTGTCTTGATGTGACTAGCTTAACTTCGCAGTTCCAAACCAATCAACTGGTTCATCAATAATATATTGAAAACGAAATGCACGAGTGGATATTGACCGATTCAGAGTACTAACTGGACATTCCGGCCGTTGACTTACACAGGGAAGAAAAAGAACAAATCTACAAAAATCTCTGCAGCTGCTGCTGCTTCTTTTTTCCTGGTGCTGATTGTTTCGGTTTTTGTTTTCATTGGTTTGAAGAGGAGGAAGGACAAAAACTGTGAGAATCATATGCCTTTTATTTTGACACTTTAGAGTGTTTAAGTAATATTTCAGTTTGCCGATACCACTTATACCTTTTTACAGCACAAGCACCCATAATCCCATGGTCAACACCTCCAGCAATGAAAGCTGAAGGCGGGAAGTGTGCCATCTTCGATTTACAGACACTGCAAGAGGCAACCAACAGCTTCCATGCGGACAATAACCTCGGGGAGGGTGGGTTTGGTACCGTATACAGGGTAAGCACCAAATATTATATGAGAACGAAATAGAAGCATTATATTGCCTCCTCTTTATTTTTATGGCTAAAATATAATGTAATATTTACAGGGAGTGCTCTCTGATGGGCACAAATAGCAGTGAAGTTGTCACGGGGTGTTAATAAGGAGGGACTGAGCCAGTTGCAGAATGAAGTGCAACTATTGGCTGTGCTACAGCACAAGAATCTTGTCCGATTACTGGGGTTCTGCTCACACCATGATAGGATTATGCTTGTTTATGAACATGTGATAAATGGGAGCCTTGACAAGTATCTATTCGGTACTAATTTTCTGAGTCACTATCATTTGCTACCTCCATTCCCAATATATTAGTTTGTTATGTTTCCTGCAGCCAAATAACCTTTTTTCATTAAAAAAATAGTAATCTAGTTTGGTACTAGATAAGATGTCTTGCATGCCATTTAGCAAATATGGTAGGAGTATTTAATATTCTGGGTTTGAAAGTGACCTTTGCTCGGTTATGTGTCACGGACCCGCCTTACCACGGAGGCGGCTCCGTTCCAGGATCTCCCTCGGGTGGCGACACGCGCTGTGACGCCCAATAGTACAATACATGACAGAGAAAAATAATTGTAACAAGAACATAGGTGGAGAAACAGAGTTACATAAATCCGAAGTTATATTACAAACCGGAGTTTTGACAGAAATAAAATGCGAAAGCGAAATATTCAACCTTGGTTCACAAATTCGACGGAGTAGCTAATATACAATCGCCCTCTCACGGCGAC
Organism: Eleusine indica; assembly: GCA_030378355.1. Classification (NCBI taxonomy): domain Eukaryota; kingdom Viridiplantae; phylum Streptophyta; class Magnoliopsida; order Poales; family Poaceae; genus Eleusine; species Eleusine indica. The sequence continues at coordinate 39,285,373 of CM059500.1, forward strand.
ACAACAGGGATCATCCGGCCATAATAGGTGCCTTGCCCCAGGCACCGTACCGGCAAACAAAGATCTAATCCTCATCTTCCTTTGTGCACAGCTCCCACTCGATATTCCAACAGTCGGGACGCTGGCCCTCCCAATGGAACCTCCCTCCACAGTGGCATTCTCCGACCTGGTCATCTGAAAACCACATAGAGCTACGCCCTGAGTAACTAATTTACTCAGCAAGACTGACCCATCAAAATGGCCAACTACAGCCAACACCTAGACATGCAAAGGCTCAAAATAGGGTTTTTATTGCCAGAAACCCGCCTAAGAGAGTGGATCCTTATTATTCAAGTTTTAGCATAAAGTTGAGTTGTCATGCAGAATAATAAATTTAGTTTGCACTAGAGCTATAACAATCATCGTTGCAATACGATCTTAAATAATTTCAAACAGCAGTATTAAACCCACACAGCATCTTAATGGCTTCCGGCACTGTTCCATAGCAGCGATCAAGTGGTACTCGTTACTGTGAGGGGCAGCGACTCGAATCGTTTTACATCCTGCAGGAGAAACCTGCTTGCACGACCCATACGCGCTTCCGGGAAGCCGCATGGAGCAACTTTTCGCTCACAGTACCGTCGGGTCTTTCGGGTCCAGACTCCCCCGAGAAGGGTCCCCTAACGCGATGCGCCCCGTGCCGCCATCCGTGGGTGGATTGCTCCCTCCTCTCAGCCCCAGTTCCACCAAAGAAGGGAGAAGGCTATCTTCAGACCAAACGGTAGTCGTAGCTACGTCGGTTTACTGGGTCCATATTTCCAGCATGCAAACAGTACGTTCAAACTTGATCCCATGGGCTGGACACGAGGCGTAGCCTTAGGTGACTCGGACGGGGCTACCTCCTCGAAGACAAGCTTTCCTTCCCTTTCCACCTAGTTGCCCGTCCGGTCTTCATTGTGATTCCATCCACCCTTTTCTTTATCCGATATTATTTCCCAGAGATAATGTTTCCTATCTACGAGTGGTCTCCATGCCACTCGATAAGTAGTCGTCCTAATTTAAGCAGAGCGACTACCGTCCTGAGGCTAATAATCGGGAAGAGGGACCTACTGCACGCTAGGGTTTCACTCAACTCCTATCACTTAATGCACAAGCAAGTTTACATCCCTAGCTAGTGATAGAATAAAAATTTAAAATGGGGTTATGCACCGGGGCTTGCCTTGGTTCTGCTCTTGGTCAGCTACTGCACCTCCGGCTCCTTCTGGATCCTGCTCCGGTCCTGCCCCCATGTGGTTCACGGCGTGATCTATATGATGCAAAAGGGAAAATGCTATGAGAGAAGATTCATGATACTTCCTCAATAAATACGTTAATGTACACTATTCTCGGTGGATTTAAACGGTGTGCGATGAGGCGCTCAAAAGTATCTTATTGAGTCGGGCACAGGGTGAGGGCGTTTCGTGTATTTCCTTTATGGACTCCAGTACTTGATCGTGACGACGTCGCATCCAAGTACGGTGTGTCTGTGCGTGCCTGGGTAAAGCTATGCAAGTGCTGCCCAGGATTAGTAGGTGCTAACTAATTAGCATTTTAGTGCGATGAGCAAAATCCTCGCAAGGTATAAGTACCCGTGAACAGCCCTAAAGCGGAACCATTTAATCAACGGGTAAAAATTGCACTCGGGGCATAATTATTAAGTTGACAAGGTTCTGCTCTTCAAAAGGGCGGGGGGGGGGGGGATTTATAAAATCAGGCTACACCAGGAGTGGTTTAATTGTTAAGTTTCACTATCAAGCACTAAGCCAAATAATTCCTATTAATTATTATAAGGAAAAGGGCATTAAATTAATTTCAGCTAACAAACAGAGCATTTCTTTATGAAATTTTTCCAGGAAGACTAAAACTGAAAATCCTACTTGGTGACCAATTTTAATATTTTATCAGCTCTCTGCAATTAATTATAATTTTAATAGTGTTATTCCTATTTATTTTAATCCTGATATAAAAATTACCATGCATGTGGCATTAGCATTTTCCTATAACAGTACAAGTCCACACAAGGCTATCAAAATTTATCTTACTACAAAATTCCTATTATTTAATTTACTATGCATTTTACCAGTTTAACCTATTTCTAGAAATGATTAAATCTAGAAAAACCTATTTTTGTTTCGTGGGCCGCAATCCCGGCAGCCCACGGCTGCCTCGCCCGCGGGAGAGGTGCTCCTGGGCCAGATTTGGCCCAGGCGGGCACGGCCCAGCGCTCGGCTGGCCCATTGGCCAGCTCGCCCGAGTACCCCGCGCGCGCACGCGCTCGTTGGGGCGCGGCGGCGCTGGTCGGGGGATCGCCGCAGCTCGCTGCAGCCCTTGGCTCGAGCTGGTCTTGAAGGAGAAAACGGTCTACTCAACGTCGCGCACCCATCTAGGCTGTCGGGAACCGCCGGCACTGGCCGGGCATGGCCCCGCGACGGTGGCGGAAGCAGGGCAAGGTTCGGCGACGGCTAGCACGAAAAGGGAAGGGCGGAAAGACTCGGGATCTTGCCGGGGAGCTTCACCGGAGCACGGAGAAGGGTGCCACCGAGCTTCTCCTGCGAGAGGGAGGCCGGGGATGCGGTCTCACCGGCGTGGTGGGGGGTTGCGCTGGTCGGCGACGGTCTCGAGCGATGAACTAGGGAAAACAGTGGACGGATCTGTCCACACAAGAGGGAGAGCTCCTCGTGCGAGGGATCGAAGGTTGGCTCACCTCGGGGTGAATGCGGCGCGGGGGAACAGCTCGGGGTCGATTGTCGGCGCCGGAGAAGAACCGGGCCGATCTCTCATTGCCGGCCGCGCGATGCAGAGGGAACAGGTGCAGGTTCGTCGGGTCGTCTTGGCGCTGCTCCCAGAAGCTTGGCTCGGGCTCCGGTGGGCGGTGGCGGCCAGGCGAGGCGGGGCAGAGGCGACGGCGGAAAGCAGAGATGACGGAAGAGAGAGAGCAAGAGCGAAGGAAAGAATGGGGGGGGGGTGTGCGTTCGGACAGGCGACAGAGGGATGTCCGAACGTGCGCGTGGGGCCGTCGATCCGCGGCAACGGCCGTTGGCCATATGCCGGCGACCCCGCGACGCGCGACGGGCCGGGCAGCGCGGCTTCGGCCGGGTGTGTTTCTTCGGGGTCGCTCACAGGCGGGTCCCACGGGGAGTTTTCCTTTTTCAAAACTTTTTCCAGTCCTATCAGCCGACTGCCTTTGTAAATTTTGTTAGGATTAATCCAGGTCTGCTAAAATCAGACCCAAAATAGGGTAGGCTCCCCATAATGTGCTGGTTTTTATAAAAATACTAACTACCAACAGTTCCCATTACAAATTGCTGAGGAATTTTATGAACAGAGCTGGTTTTAACCCTTCCAGCATTTATTTGAGGCCTTTATTGATGGATTAAAATTCTGAGAAAATTCCCAAAATTCTAATTGACCAAGACCAGAAACATATAATTTTTGCTGAGGTGAGTTTTACTGAAAACTTGGGACTTGCAGTACAAAGGTCATTCAATTGGGTTTGAATTCAATTGAATTGCAATTTGAATTTAAATTCAAAACCTTGGTGTTATGATTTTATGCTGTCTAAGTGATACCCTTGGGACCCTAATGACACTAGGAGTGTCACATTATGTTACATTTCAATAAAGTTGTAAATTTGTCAGTTAAGTGTACTATATTTTTGTGATTGCAAACTGTTTAATTAAATCAACTAAGAAACAATTTGACGAGAATAAAACATGCATTACACAAGGATGGAGCACCATATAGGTAGCAGAAGAATTACACACTCTCTCTCTTTCTCTCTCTAGATATTTTTATGGCATACTAGGATTACATGAGAAAGTTTTTAAAGATATAATTTGCACAGTAAGTTTTCTATATATAATCGTTTTTCTATAAAATTATATCTGATATACAAATTTAATATTGACAAAATATTTTGTAAGATAATAAGACAAGCCCGGATTATGACAAATATATTGTTAATTAAGATGTATAACATTTGACTTTTCATCTGCTGAGATACATTTAATTCATTTATGTTACTGAAACAGATAATGCTACGGGAACTATCCTAAACTGGGAGCAGCGATACAATATCATTCTTGGAATTGCCAAGGGAATACTGTATCTCCATGAAGATTCCAGAATAAAGATGATTCACCGAGATTTGAAAGCCAATAACATATTGCTTGATGAAAACATGAACCCTAAAGTTGCGGACTTTGGATTAGCAAGGCTATTTGGAGGTGATCATACTCAGACCAAGACAGCACATCTGGTTGGAACAAAGTACCTAATCCTCTAAAACTGCATATGACAATAGTGTATTAGAGTCTAATACTAATCACTAAAATCATTACAGTGGATATATGGCACCAGAATATGTAATGTTTGGGAACGTGTCGACCAAGACCGACGTTTTCAGCTTTGGTGTTTTACTCCTGGAGATTGTAACAGGGAGAAGGAATGGTAGTTCCGATGATGCAAACAGTGACGTTTGTCACTTAATAACTGATGTAAGCTTCTGCTGCTTTCTCATTTTAGTTGATGAACTGGCCAGCTGATTCAAGCATATGAAGTATCTGATGGAAGCATCTAATAGGTATGGAACTATTGGATCCAAGGGAGGGCATTGCAACTTGTTCAACAATCACAGCATGAATATTCAGAAAGCAAAGCTCTGCGATGCATCCACATTGGTCTTCTTTGCGTGCAGCAGAATCCAAACGAGAGGCCAGAAATATCTTCAGTCGTTTTAATGCTAACCAGGAGCAGAATAGAGCTCCAGACACCGCGACAGCCTGCATTCTTCTTTGGGAATGATGCGTTTAATGGCATGGCAGAAGAAAATTTTTCGGTGAACAATGTAACTAATACTGATCCCTGTCCTAGATAACAACCCAAAGGATATATATGAATATAACAGTTGACATGCCTTTTCTTTATGTTAGATGGTGTCTACATGCTATAACCCAAACTTTTGTAACCATCAAAGATTAGATGCATTTCTAGGTTTTCAGAGACCAGGATATATAACTTTAATTTTGTTGAAGAAATAGAACTTCTCTTTGTCTAATAAGAAAACTTATTAAGTTACACGGTGCAATTCAACAAAAAAGGCAATTTTTTTTTTTGCGAACATGCAGAAGCTTTGAGTTTGATATTTCATACAAGAAAGGCTCAAAATAGCCGAGATTAAGCCTTAGGCCTGGCGCATCAACCCTAGTTAGATTGTAATTGGCGTAAAAATAAAACGACTAGCTATGAACAACGAAGTAGATCACGCCATGACCTCTTTTAGACCTCCTTTGGATCTGTTCTTCGGGTCGATCTCCAACTCCGGTTATAACCCATAGAGCCAAAATGGGTGAAGTATAAATTAATTATGGGCATCACGGGCTTCTGACCCTGAGGTTTGTAGTTCATTTAGGTCAAAATAGAAAAAACTGATTCAGTGAACAATATGACATATAATCGATTTGTCAAACGGAACTAGAGTAGAGGGAGCCAAACCAAAACAAGCCTAGTAGTGTTATCAGGCTATGCGTGCAACCAGTAAATTGTCAGATGGGGTAGAATAAGTAATCAAGGTAGTATGATATGCAGAAGAATCAAACTCTAATAAATAAAGAAATCTAACTGTATAAAGGTTAAATGGGTTGTGTTCTAATATACTGATACACACTGTTGCATAATCTGCACATACACATACATGCACGTAACTAAGGCTTAGGTTCATTCATTAAAGCAATTTGGGCACGAGCTTACCCCTGGTCCATCAGGTGACTCCATCCAAGAGTCTAGTGCTTACTCGAGCGTGATGGATTATAAAGGATGGATAGGGCTGTCGCCGCCTACTGCTTAACTCTATCATTCGTGAGAGTATGAAATATCCAACGCTATCTACTAATCCAAGCACTATGCTTGTATTGCTAAATAAGCAACCTAAACCCCTTAAGCGACAGATATGATAAAGAGCAATCACAAGGATCATTGAAATGAACAAATGCTGGATTAATATAATCAAATAAAGTATAGTGCTTATTTTAGTGATCCAAGGTAGTGTAGTAAGAATACATAACTATCATGCAAACATAATAACAAGCAATTCAATGGAGAATGTAATCAAATAAGAAACATATGACCTAAGCATAACTATATAACAAGAAGGTAAAATCTATTAAAAACACAAAGTCTTATAAAAACGAAAAGATACAAGAGTCTACTAATATCATCAAGGGTACTTGAGAACTAGAAGAGTTTATTTCTAAGCCTGTCTCCACTACAGCTGGGAAAGTATATGAAATATAAGAGAATTATTGCCTCAGCTAGGATGGGCTGTCACCACCTACCGTATACCTTTACAAACCATAAATTACACAATAAAGAAATGTAATAATTTATAGCCTAAATACCATGATTACTACCTTAGTCTCCATCTGTGATAAAATATTACTATGGTCTCTAAATTATTAATAGAGCAAAGAGAGAGCAAAGAAAGCTAAGAAAAGAAGTTTCTTAAATAAAAAACTTAAATACCATAGGAAAATCATAAATACTTACTTGAACATACAAGAATTTGTCGAGGTACAAGCATGGAAAAGATTGTCGACAAGCCCAACCTTTCCTGAATTGCCCCTAACTCTATCATATGTTCTAAGGACTATAGAGACAACGCTTGACCTTCGAGTGGAGCTCAAATGTTCTTCTACTTGCATATGTTGGAGTCTAACCATTTTCCTCCTTTTATAGTGTTACATAACCGCCTCACAAATGGAAAGGACCGGGGGTGACATCAAAATGACAAGACTCCAAAAGCATACACATAGCATAAATAACAAATGTGTAATATGAAATTTAGTTCTTATAACTTAGGTAAAGATTAGGATATGTAAAAAAAGTTCAAAATTCCATTACAACACTAGTATGACATAGACACCTTCAAATGAGGGGCTAGTCGGAAAGATCAACATTGGGTCTTGACAAAGCAAGAATCTAAAAATACACACATATGCACATAAAAAAAAATATAGTTCAAGTTTAATTTCTATTATTACAACTTAGATTCAGATTTGAGCATATAAAAAAGTTTGGAATTTTGAGTACATAAATTGCGTCAACTATCGTTTCAACGTTGTTAACCTACAATAGAGCACATCGAGCCCATAGATGTGCCTCGTCTCCAAGAAGAACACCCGCAACAAAACAACTTTGAATAAAACTTTGAGCAACTAATGCTGAGCATTAGGGGTGAAAATGGTTCAGATATTTGTCGTCCGTCTGTCTGGCTGAAGACATATGAATCGAATATGACAAGTTGCATTGGAAAATAACCGAATACGGCTTTGGATCCAGATAGTTTGTAGCCAATACAGCTCCGAAATGCACGACAGACTATCCATCGGCTCGATATATACCGATGTCACCATTGGATATTTCTGCATAATAACACATCGGATAGCCGAGTTCTCTAGCCCATAGCTGCCCAGCCCATGTAACTACACGTAATCTGCCAGTTGCACCCTGCACGATATCCACCTTGTAAGTCGCTGCTTTGAGTGCAGCACGAGCAGGTGCCTCAATGGTTTTCTCTTTGTTCACAAATTTGTATGTTTGTGCATGACGCTTTTAGATTTTGGTCTAAAATTGTTTTGCACATTAACCGTGCCTTTTATATGGAACATGGAAATGCTAGTCCGTCATTTTAGCTCATGTTGGTGATCGGTGAGGTCGTACGTATGCAGTATACAACATATGCTCGTGTGTTAGTACTGCAAGCAGCAAAAGATGATTTACATTTTAAATATACCAGAGATGATATTATTATTGTAAACCATGAGTGTGATGTTTTAAGGGGCTACGCGAAACAATTATTCGTTACCGGGCCGATTTCAAGTATATTTGATTCGTATCCGATACTTTCCGTGTCCAATTTGGATTCTGACAGAAAATATGAAATAGAATATGGATAGACAAATATCTATCCCATGTTGATCCAATTTCACCCCTACACAGCATATCTTACCCGTCAAAATGGCACCCCAAGACCGAAATCGAGCATGCAGAGGGCTGACTGGGTTTCTGATATTAATTACAAAATTAAATAATACTAATAATTGATCCTTATTTTTAGATTTTATCCAAGATAAAAGGGCTCTTGCATAAACACAAATGTTGTGCAACTATACTAATACATAAAGGTTGCAATAATACAATGAATTGAAGTAGGATTCTGTCTTCACTTGATAACATTTTGAGTTACATTGTTTTGCTAGTAGTTTTCCTACCAAGCTACACATAAAGCCTTCCACCAAAAATTATAGATCAAAATATTTTTAGTTCTTTGGATTGTGAGATTTGTGAGTTGAGTGTTGCCTTGATTCTTTGCAAGATAATGTTTTCCTTGGATGAATGAGATATAGTTTTTGGAAAATCTTTATATTAATACCTTGTTTGAGGAGTGATCTACTTTGAGAGTTGGAGTTATCTCATTTTGCTCGTTGTGGTTCGTTCCAAATCAACAATTTATCACCCATTAGTATCTATGAGTATGTAATGCATTGGTGAACATAACATTTTTGAACTACACCCTTAGACTGACTTCAATCGGACCAATGCAAATGCAAATGCAAATACGCAATACAAAGAACACTGTAGATGAGGTAAACCTCTTCAACCGGGGAATGCATCGGGTGATGCATTTTGCATCCGAGAAGAGAGGGTAGCTAAAGTTGGCTATTCTCTCTCCTCCGATTGCAAATTCCTGGCGTCGTTCCGGAGGAGCAGCTCGACCGGAGGAGCTGGACTGGCGGCGCGGGCGGCAGAGGGTGGCGCGGGTGGTAGAGGGCAGCACGGACGGGGAGGGAGGAGGAGAGCAGCGACCCCCAAGGCCGAGTTCACTGAGCGGCGGGGCGGCTGGCGGAGCATTGGAGGGAGGTCGGGCACGGAGGCAGAGTTGGACAATGCGCAGACGCGGAGCTCGACGGTGTGGGTGCGAACCTCAGCGGCGCGGACCACACGCGGAGCTCAGACTTCGACAGGCGGAGCTCGGCGGTGCGGGCGCGGAGGCGGACAATGCGCAGACGCGAGCTTGGCGGCGCAGGCACGAGCGCGGACCACGCGCGGTGCTTAGACTTCGGCGGGCGGAGCTCAGCGGCGCGGGTGGGGACCTCGGCGGGCGGTGCTCAGCGGCGCGGACCACGCATGGGTGCGGACCTCGGCGGCACGGACCACGCGCGGAGCTCGGACTTCGGCGGGCGGAGCTTGGCGGCACCGGCGGACTTCGACGGCGCGGGCGCTAGCGATGCGAGGCGAGGCGAGCAGGAGGCCATTTGCCTCTTCAAAATGGCTTTGCTATCGGAGAATACTGGATATGCCTCTCCCAAAAGTTACTGTGGATGCTAGGTAAAAGTTGATTTGCCTCTCCAAAATAGCTATCCTGGTTGAAGTCAGCCTTAGGGCGGGATGAATATGCATGTGCTTTGATGAAAGAAAGTGAAGGTGACTTGATTCCTATAGTAATCTCTCTTTGAGGAAGTGTTTACTTACTCGAGGACGAGTATCGTCTAAGCATGAGGGAGTTGTTGGTGCAGTGTATTATACCCATTTTATGAACCAATATGCGCCAATAACAACCCTATTCTCCCAACAATTATATGTTATTATTTCTAATATTAATTGCTTCCACATATCGTTTTAGTGCTTTGTTGCAGAAACGGGTGAAATGACGACACATTGAATGATCAATGATCAAGACCTCTGATCAGCGCGTCACGTCGCACCTGAAACCACCCCCACAGTGCTTTGTGTGCAAATGTGTCTAATGCTAGGATTCATCTGACAGATAAAGTAGAAAATTTTACGTGTTCTCTTACTGATCTTTGTGGATTGATATTCAATCGTGTAATACTCTTAGGGAAAAGTTACTATTGATCCGTCTGTATGTTTGCTGTTTATATTTGGAGGCATCAATACACGTCAACACCGTGCCCTTGCTGCCGCCTCTTCCTCTACCATGTGCCACCACCGTCACCATGCCAGGGCACCGCCACCGGCACGCGCCCGGCGCCCCTGCTCCTCGCCAGTAGCAGACTAAAATAAAAAAACACGTACACCTCACGCTCCCTCTGTTCATTTGTTACATAATGCAACAATTGCAGCAAAATGGCGTCAGTTGCTTCCTCATCCTGACGGCTTCTTTCCTTCACTCCGACCACTACAGAACAAAGAAGTTGGAAACCATGTTTAATTTGCCAGATGGTAAGGACGACGACTTCCTTAGAGACTTGACACCTTTCTGCATAATTTACGGTGCATATTTGTACCTGACTAACAAGTTATCAATGGCTTCCAAAACTTTACATGGACCCGTCGTCAGTTATAATACACTACCGACATGCTTTTCAATCAACAATACACTATCTTTGAGCAGGCGCAGCAGCTGCGCGCCTTAAGCTGGATGTAGCCATCCATGTCGAGGTGCCGCATGAATAAGTCGTGTGTTCCCAGCTATCCGCCCGCCCCCGTGCATGGCCTCTTCTAGGATGTTTGTACCACATTGACCAAGCTGTTCGTAGGCCACTGGTTGAATGGCGTAGCAATCGATCAACATGTAAATTGCTGCCAGCTGTGTGAACGGCATCAACTAATCATTGATGATGATTGATTAAGGAATTGTGCATTATTTGTTTGTTTACAAAGAATCATGTATTTCTACACTTAAGTAGGAAACTACTGTTGACTATGTTTCTTATCAGCTGTATAATGCCTGTATACTAGGACTTCGTAATTTCGAAATAGGAATCTGATCATTCTTAATTAGGATCCATTGGTTACAGCTATATATATACTCGTTCAAATTGACAATGATGTTTTATTTTCTGTGAGAATTTCTAGAAATTTTCTCCGGTTCAACTGACGGAGGGAGCATCCATGAATAAACACTTATAAAACTCCCGTTCCACTTTCTCATTCTGATATATCTGGTGTACCCTAAACTCAGTCTCTGACCGTATCGAATATTCTCTCGTCATTGCTTGATTTTCTCGTCAACGGTGTTGTGTGATTGGGGGCTGCTAACACATCCCAAGAGTGTGAAACGACTAGCCGTAGCCGGCTCCAGCATTGCTCGTCAAACCCATCCTCCTCCATATATATATATATATATATATATATATATATATACATGATTAACGGCAAGGGCAATTCCATGGTTCAAACTCGGGCGACTTAACGGCTCTGTTTCTTTGCCTCCTTGTTCTGCATCCATCTCGGCACCATGGCCATGGGCGGGTCCCACCTCGGCATTTCTCTCCTCCTGGTGGTCGTCGCCGCCCTACTGGCGCAGCAGGCGGGCGCGCAGCCGTGGCAGGTCTGCGGGATCAGCGGCAACTACACGGGCAACAGCACCTACCAGTCCAATATGAAGCTCCTTGAACAAGGACGCCACCATCTGTGCGCCTTGAACAAGGACGCCACCATCTGTGCGCCTTGAACAAGGACATGAACGCCTCCGGGTGCGGGTCCTGCGTGGCCACCGCGTTTCAGGAGGCGCAGCAGCTGTGCGCCTTGAACAAGGACGCCACCATCTACTACGACGAGTGCTACCTCCGCTTCTCTAACCGCAACTTCCTCGACGCCACCAGGAACGAAAACAGCATGGTCCTCATGAACACAGAGCAAGTGAGCTCGCAGGTGCCGGTGTTCGACGCTGCCGTCGCCGCGCTCCTCAACGCCACGGCCGACTACGCTGTGACGAACTCCACGAGGGGGTTCGCCACGGGAGAGCAGGACTACGACCGCCGCAGCTACCCAACATTGTACGGGCTCACGCAGTGCACGCCGGACCTGTCGCCGGACGACTGTCGGAGCTGCCTTGGGGTTTTAATTGGGAGGATGCCGCAGTACCTCAGCGGGAGGGAAGGCGGCAGGATCACCGGGGTGCGGTGCAATTTCAGGTACGAGGTCTATCCTTTCTTTTCCAGTAGGCCGTCGCTGCGGCTACCAGCGCCAGCTCCTGCGCCGGTTAATGAGAGGCCGACGGCGACCCCACCAGGTGAGAGATGTCGATATTAGATACAGAGTTTGCTTATAGTTTGCAAGTTTTGTTGTTTGTATGTTCGAGCTATACTTATATCTCCTCCTTGGAGTCAGATATGTGTCTCCAAAACACCACACACACACACACACACACACAAAAAAAAAAAATCCCACGCATACTTCTCTGCTGTGTTCTTCTTGACATCTCTAGACTTAGCAAAAAAATTTCGGTGAAATTTCATCAAAATTTTCAAAATATCGCATTTATCGGTGAGGTCCGATATAAATTTTTATCGTCGAAATTTTATTCAATGAAAACTACTTTCTTTATATATGCAACTATGATAGTTTATAGATTAAAAATAATTTCTTCTCAAATCATGCAAAAAAATTTTAAAAATCATTTATTTTGTTCACTGAAATTACCGATATTTTCGAAATTTCGTGTTTATCAGTGACCCCTGATATTTTTTCTCTACCGAAATATTTTTCCTAGCTTCTAGATTCATGTCACTATCATTTACTACTTCTTTCATTGGAATTAGCGAATTAAAATATAAAATTTGGTGTTTCTTTTTGACATCTCTAGAGTCATGTCACTATCATTTACTACTTCTTTGATTGGAATTAGCGAGTTGAGCACGAGATGAATTGTTAATAGCTGACATTTAGCACACTAGGCGGGTAAAGTGGCGGCTTCGGGCCCACTCGCCACTGCAAACTACAATACTACTATCACCATAGGCCCTTATTGCAATAGGGAATATAAAGTAACATAGGATTTATGTGATGTCAGATTTCTTCCTAAGAATTATTGATTATTAAAAGAGCTCCTGAAGATCAAATTATGTGGCAACTGGCAAAGTCCTCTGTTCAAGAATGTGTAAAATTCTCAAAAACAATTTATTATGTTAGTTGTGTTTATTCATAGCGTATTGGTCTGCCTCAGTAAGTTTCTTAGTGGTCTTAACATAGTTTTCGACGAGTTCATGAGCCCGTAAATTTTGTAAGAACCTGGACAAACCCATATATTGTGTATAGTGGCGTAGAACTTCCGGAGGTTCAACTATAATAAGATTAGCTCCATACGGTAATCATCTCTATATTGCACCTTTGTTTGCAGGAAGACCAAGAAACAGAACAAGGATTGTACTTGCAGTTGCATTGCCAATAGTAGCTGCAGTTCTAGCAGTCACTCTGGTGTGTCTCTGTTTGTTAAGGAGGAGAAGGAGGATACCAACAAGAGATCTTCCACAATCTTGTAAGTTGTCTGGGCAATTTGAAATTTTAAACAATTTGTAGAGACAAATTTTGATAACAGGGATAAATGCTCCCTTTTATATTTGATTATTCTGACTGCTTTAAATATTATTGAGTTAATTTAATAGAAGATTTTGTACTATGAAAAATGCTCAGTTTATAAATCATGTCACTATATGCTCTCTAACAGATTCAGGAAATCCCAAGGGCATTGAAAGCATTGATTCACTTCTTCTCAATATATCAACACTGCGTGCGGCAACCGATAATTTTGCTGAGAATAACAAGCTTGGTGAAGGAGGATTTGGTACAGTTTATAAGGTTAGCAACCACTCATACCAATTAAATTAACAGTATGGTTTCGACATAACCATTTTAGGTTACACACTTGTGCAGGGTATCCTTCCTGGTGGCCAAGAAATAGCTGTGAAGAAGCTCTCACAAAGTTCAGGGCATGGGATACAAGAGTTTAAAAATGAGCTTGTTCTGGTTGCCAAGCTTCAACACAAGAATCTTGTTAGGCTGGTTGGTGTTTGCATGCAAGAACATGAGAAACTGCTTGTGTATGAATACATGCCCAATAAAAGCATGTACATCATTCTTTATGGTACTAGATACTTTTTCAGTAACATAAACACTACCAAAAAAAATAACACTAGTAATGACATGCCAATTTTTATTGAACTGCTAGATCTGAGAAAATCATGCAATTAGAATGGGGAAAGAGATCAAAGATAATAAATGGAATTGCTAGAGGATTACAATATCTCCATGAGGATTCTCAGCTGAAGATCATTCACCGAGATCTTAAGGCAAGCAATGTGCTACTAGATTCTGAATATACTCCTAAAATTTCCGATTTTGGATTGGCAAGGCTCCTGGAAGGGGATCAATCGCAGCAGGTCACGAAGGGTATCGTTGGAACATAGTAAGTATTAGTTTTTGGTGGGGCTACATGGCCAGTCGGGTCCATCATTGGTTATTCTCGATTGTTTATTGGGGCTGAGTCGTGCTAATAATAGTTGCTTTATCTCCATATTGCAGCGGATATATGGCACCAGAGTATGCCATGCGGGGCCATTATTCTATAAAGTCAGATGTCTTCAGCTTTGGCGTTTTAATCTTAGAAATTTTAACAACAAAACGAAGCAGTGGTTCCTTCAACATGGAGCAATCTGTTGATGTCTTAAGCCTAGTAAGTCAATATAACTATTCTCAAACTCTGTAAAATAGCACCTTATGCTGCAAAAATGCTAACACAATTCACATCAGGTGCAGGTGTGGGAGCACTGGACCACAGGAACAATTGTTGAGATCATTGATTCATCTCTTAGGGGCAATGCTCCTATGGAACAGGTGCTCAAGTATATTCACATCGGGCTACTGTGCATTCAGGATAAACCTGTTGATACACCGACAATGTCAACAGTAAATGTCATGCTTAGCAGCAGCACTGTCTCTCTCCCGGCTCCATTGAAGCCTATTTGTTCAGAGTCACACCCTAGAGCTACACAGTCTAGTGGCTTACCAGGGGCATTGTCGCCAAATGAAGTTTCAATTACCGAACTAGAACCAAGATGAGTTCTATGCCCTCCATGTTGCCAAGGCAATTGTATTCTTTCGAATAAACTTAAGAGGGCAAGGCATGCTGCATGCCATCCTTCAGTTATGTTACCTCTGGAGTATTCCTCCATGATGCATGTCTTCTGCACAACTTTTTTTTTTTGAGAAATCCAACTTAATAAAATATATGTATTGAGTTATATTCAAAAAAATCAAGTCAGTTACTAGCTAAATCTGATAATAATATAAGAGTAAAGTGCACCGTGGGTACCTAAACTATTTAGGAATGCACATCTAGGTCCATAAACTCTCAAACTGACTATCTGGGTCCCTAAACTATTTCTGGATGGTCATCCAGATCCATGAACTTTATAATGATCCTATAGGTCCATCATCTATTTATTTTGTGTCAACCAGGTCCACACTACTGCTGTCCAGCCGCTCTCCACGTGTGTTTCAACTGCTGCAAAGTCGCTCTATTCGTGCGCTACCCAGCCTACAGGACAACGCCAGCTAGCAGCCGGAGCACTCTACTCACGGCAGCCTCACTCTCTGTATCGTAGCCTGTGCCCCTCGATCACGGACATGTCTGTCTACCCATCAGGCGATGATGACAGCAGCGTGTCACATGCGAAGGGTATCATGCATGGAAGAAAGATTATCGTTATGGGTAAAGGGCAGGTCATCGTTGTGGGTAATAAGTAACGGTCATGGAAAGGCGAGGCTAGGACAAGGAGAGTGAGGTCAAATATGAGGGCGAGGCCACGACGGGCATAGCGCACCTGCTGCTATCTGGCATCATCGTGTAGACTCGACAGTGCCCGCATGGAGAGTGGTTGTGCGGTGGTGGTGGCGCGTGTGGATAGTGGTTGTGCGGCGGCATGACGAGTGGAATGGGGCTGGACATTGTGGATCTAATCGGCACAATATAAATAGATCATGGAAGCAGTAAAGAATCTCAAGAACAAGAGTTTTATATTTCTCAGCAGCTATATATGAAAAGGCAAGTGCCATTGAACACATTGACCCTATTTTTAGGATTTGTCATTTTATAAATTGCATGCTTGTCTTAACCTATATTATGGTTTACTACATATTCCTTGTTATTCCATGAAGCCAGTTATGTAGTGTCTATGTTTTGGGCAGATTTATGCTTAGTTGTGTTGTAAGGGGGAACCAATTAACAATTGGATTGTAAATGAAGAGGAGTGCTTCGACTCTACAGACTACTCAAGATTAGACATTAGAGTTTCATTTCCATAGGCGCAATGCTGCCTAAGTGACTAGAAAACAGGAAGAGAATGAGAAGAAGTTCTGGAGGAAGAGTGGGATTGTCCACCTCTTCTCCACGCTTGTAACTCAACGGATACTTATCATATTTTGTAAGTCTTCCTGATTTCTTTTTTCGTATTTAAGTTTCTTTTTTAAATAAGTTTTTTATATTTATTTGCTTTACTCACTCAACACTCTATTTAGTTATAGACCTTAGTCTTGCATCATCGCATATGGAGATTAAGAGAGTAATTGAAAGCATAGACATATTGTCTATGTTGTATGTTACTTTTGTTTATTGTGTAGTCCATGGGTTGAAGAGGTAGACGGTAGTTGGTGACAGCTCTATCTATTTTTTGTAATCCTTCATGTTTGTCTATGTTGTGGGCTCTTGGCGGGAGCTACCTGTGGATGCAAGAGTAAAGATGTGTCCAATGCGAGCAACTTAGTGTTACTTTTACCTTTGTCACCACCTTTGTACCTATTAGTAATCGCCTCAATGACACGTTTATTTTGATGTACTTGGACGAACTAAAATAGAAGATTAGACAATCCTTGTGACTTCAATATCTTTAGAATACTCCATAGGTGAAGTGCTACAGCGACATCTATGCAGTTATGGATTTATGTATGATGGTTACAAATTACTAACAATAGCCCAACTAGGGGAACTAGAGGCATAAAGAGAGAAAGAAGCTTAGATGGTCTCCTAGTTGACTAAATAGTTTGTCTACAAGTGGCCTTAATATTTTGTTGCTTGTTTGAACTAGTGAATTGGATGAGACTTTTGGATAAATTATTGTATCTTTGTGAACTGATGTATGACTTGGTAAACAATGGTTCAATTAAGTAATATTTGCTAGCTGTGATTATATATTGTTTTCGGGTCTTGTGAATTTTTACTTAAATATTGCTCCTTGTTTTACTATTATTGTGTTCTGAATTGTTGCATTTAGCAGTGTCGACATGTCATTTTTAAAGTTCTGTGGTGTCCGTACTTGCACCATATGACAATGTCAAAATTTTGAAATCCTACCATGTTACGTTCATGTGAAAAAAAACAAAAATTAGTGACACAACTGGGATTGCAAAATTGATAATAACTTGGACTATCACAATGGTCTAAAATGGATTATAAATTTATCCGCGCCATTGACCGGACAAAATTTATCACAATAGTCAATAATGGCATTGACCGGACAAAATTTTCAACTCAATGTTATGTATAGGATAATCAGTTTTACAATGGCTGATCCGGAATTCTGAAAAGTTGTAATATGGCATATACGCAATTGACCTTATTTGTTGCATGGAGAGACAAAGGGACACGATGAGTGCCATCCATATACAGATATACAGCGCTAGAACTGTGAAGCCGGAGGACTAGAAAAATTGTTTACCCCTTGCTATAAACACACGATCATGTCCCAAGTTGTTCTCGTTACAATCATGGAATTTGAAGCTGCACGCTGCTTGTACATCTATTCGTTAACAAAACAGTAGAGCAGCATAATGAGCATTTGGGTACCGAGAAACAATCTCTCGATCATTTCCCGTTCAGCGAAAACGAAACATGGTCTTGTCCCAACCCTGCGTGCGCGCGTTTGTACGCATTGGACCGGACCGAGCACTTTTGACCCGTTGTCCATGGTTTCTACTGTCGGTGACAAAAATAATGTCATAAATAGCAACCGCCCGTTGCCCAGACCACCTTGGCTGCTAGTATTGCAACTAGCAATTGTGCCGTGCCGAAGGGAAAGTAAGCCGTCCCTCCCCTGCCGCACGACGATGGCGATGCTTGCCCGCCGCTATGCTGTCGCCGTCTTCTCCCTCGCGTTGCCGCTGCTGCTGCCACCTGCCACAGTGTCAATGGTGCCAGTCTGCGACGGGAGCTTCTACACGGCCAACGGCACGTTCCAGACGAACCTCAACAACCTCACCGCAGCGTTGACCGCCAACGCCTCCGCCTCGTCGGCGGGATTCGCCACGGCTAGCGTCGGCACGCTGCCCGACCAGGCCAATGGGCTGGCGCTCTGCCGCGGCGACACGAACACGTCCACCTGCGCCGCCTGCCTCGCGGCGGCGTTCCAAAACGCGCAGCAGGCCTGCCCCCTGGACAAGGGGGTCACCGCCATCGAGGACGCCTGCGTCCTCCGCTTCGCCGGCACGCAGTTCCTCAACTTCCTCCAACCGGACCGGTGGCTCCCGCGGGAGATGGTGTACGTGTTATCAGCTCCAGAGTTTCCTATTTTTGTGCATCGATTTCTTTCGGTTTCAAACAAATATGGGAAATTGTTTCGTACAGTCCTACTATCGACATGGCCCTCGAGAACGTCAACGCCTCGGGTGCCTGGTTCACCGCCGCCGTCAATGCAACCTACACCGCCCTGATCGACAGCGCCGTGGCGGCGACCAATTCGACGAGGAAGTACTTCGCCACTGCAGAGATGGCCTTCAACCCCAAGATCTACGGGCTCGCGCAGTGCACGCCAAACCTGACGCCGGACCAGTGCAGGGGCTGCCTGGCAGTCCTCCAGTCGGAGACGAGAATGTGGCAGAGGCAGAAGGGCTGGCGGTCCCCGTCAATGGCCGCTGCGGCGGTGTGGTGCTCTCTGCAGTACAGTGTCTCGCCGGTCTACGAGGGCCCGGCTATGCTGCAGCTTGCCGCGCCACCGGAACCAGTACCGCCGGCCACGCTTTCACCTGCTACTCCAGAGTCCGGAAAAGGTAGCACACTCACTAACGAATAATAATTCCTTTTTTTCGAAAGATATGAATAATGATTCCTTTCCTCTAAGCAAAAATAATTGTTCCATTCATCATGTTTCGGGGAAGCAAAATAGCTCCCGTAACTCTTGACAACTGTTAATCTACAAAATAATCATATAATCATGAGTTCCTAACGATGTTCCAAGTCTAAAAGTTGTGCTAATTGAAACACATGCTTGGGTGTGTAAAGGGAGGAAGAGGATCGTACCTGGCATCTTGGCGGGCATTGCTGGTTCCATTTTCCTAACGGTGATTCTTTCAGTCTTTTTATACCTTCACTCCAGGAGAAGGATCAAAGTCACAGAGAACGATCACTGTGAGTTCCAATGTGATCTTTTCACCACGATCCTGATTGATTCCATTTCTTTCCTTACATACAACTCATGTCGTATGGCACCAGCACTGAAGAAGATGGGTAACGCACGCTACATGGTCTTCGACTTGCCGACACTACAAGAGGCCACAGAAAACTTCTCAGAGACGAATAAGCTTGGAGAAGGTGGTTTCGGTAC
Organism: Eleusine indica; assembly: GCA_030378355.1. Classification (NCBI taxonomy): domain Eukaryota; kingdom Viridiplantae; phylum Streptophyta; class Magnoliopsida; order Poales; family Poaceae; genus Eleusine; species Eleusine indica. Next base: position 39,304,785 of record CM059500.1, read on the forward strand.
AGTATACAAGGTAAACAATCGAAATAACAACACATAAAGATATTTTATTTTTTTAGGAAACAGGAAAATAAATTATAGAATGCCGTGTCTAGCTAGATCCTGTTTGGATCAGTTTTAGTTCATTATAAACTAGTTTCTTGGTATGTTTTCTAAAAGCTAGTTTCTAAATAAAAAGTAGCTAAGACTATTTGGATCTTTAGAAAAAAAAAACAAATCTAAGCGAACAGGTCTTTACCTCAATGGTAAGGTGGCTTAGTAGTATCTCCTAAAGCCTCAGTTCGTTTCCTAGGGTGAGCAAATTTTCTGGACAAGGTTAAAAAAAAATTTCCCTCGCGTCTCCCCTAAGCCAAAGCATGTGTAAAACCCTGTCTGAAGCCAATCGGTGTGTATATTGCTTCCGATTTGAAGGCCGGTGCACTATAAAGTTCTCGCACAAGCTAAAAAAAGGTCACCATATCGGAGAAAGGGAGGTTCGGAAATTTTCTAGGCCTGCATGAGAAGGTTCCTTCTTCTTAATGCAATACCGTTGGGACGATCTTATCCCGACATGTCTAGTTTTTTTGAAAAAAATATCTACAAATCAGTTTTTTTTTCTTAAAAATTGATGAAGTATTTCTTAAAAAATTAATCAAACAATAAACTACCTGTTTGGAGGATCTCAGTTTCTAAAAGATGGTTTTCTAAAAACTAAAGGGATCCAAATAGGGCCTAAGCATATTTTATTTTTCTTTCAGGGAATACTCTCTGATGGGCAAGAGATAGCAGTCAAGAAACTTTCAGGAAGAACCGGACATGGATTGGAGCAGCAACGCAATGAGGTGCTGGTACTAGCACAACTTCAGCACAAGAACCTTGTTAGGTTGCTTGGCTTTTGCTCGCATCAGAATGATATGCTACTCGTCTACGAATACATCAAGAATGGGAGCCTCCATAACTTTCTATTCGGTATTTTCCCCTTCATTCACGTCATCAATTACAATTCCGGAGTTCCCTGGTCATAAATCACTGGATAGTTTTCATGAATATGAAAGGGTATGCTTTATGCATGCATCAATGTTTCAAAAGTCCAAGCACCTTTGAAGTGATGGGATATGGAAAGGGCAAGATCTCTGTTGTCTGCATAAAAAAAAATATACAACAAGAATTACAACTAGTGTGATCTCAACAAATAAAAGTATTGATGAAGCATACTAACGAAAGTCAAACGTAGACATTAATGTTACTTCTCTGATCATCAAGAGAATGATAAAAGATAGGATAAAGTCCACTTTACTCCCTCCAAATATCGCCAAAGTCCGGATAACCCCCTGAACTATTGTTTGATTTATTTTATCCTCATGATTTATTAAAATAGATCATTTTATACCTTTAATCAGTATTTTAATCCTGACTTGCTGATATGGACCGGGAGTTGAGTTGGGATTGCCCTCTTAACATTCATACATGTATCGTATAATGTGACAAAGGACAAAACTAGTCACATAATTCCATTTGTGTGCAGCTTTTTTATGTGTGGTCTTTTTTCTCTGTTCTCTTGCATCTAAAAACAATGGTGCACACATCATAATTGGATCAGGATAGAGTTATATGTTACGTTAATTCGTTTGTCATGTTAGACAAGACCTGTCTAAGACTGAAAGGGGCAATCTCAACTTAATCCCGATCTGTGGCAGCAATTAGAGATTAGAATACCAGTCAAAGGTTGGTCTAGTTTAGTGAACAACAGGGGTAAAACAACCTAAACGATAGTTTAAGAGGTTATTTGTACTTCGCCCATACTTGAAGGGAGTAAAGTGGACTTTATCCTAAAAGATATAAGTAAGCGAGGAGAGAAATTTTTATAACGCGAGGAGCAAATACATCTCTATCACAAGGTATGGTTGTTTCATATAGCACATAAAAACTACACACAATGTTCCTATTTGTGGTTAAATCACTCTTACTATCATCCTGTATAGGTTCTCACTAATACTATCGTCCTTAAGCTTGCACAAACAAATAAGATCCCCATAAGTTGGGTTTGAATTTAACATATTAAAATAAAGGAATAGATCATAGGGATATAACACTGCAGAGCAGGTTTCATTCATTTCTGAACGTCGCCACTTGAATGTTACGTTTTGTATTAGATAATAACTCTATTTAGTTTACCTTTCAGCAACACCTAATATAGGCTGAAAACTTGCTCACAACAGATAATAGTAAGAGAAACGCACTCAACTGGCAGCAACAGTACAATATCATTCTTGGAGTTGCCAAAGGGCTTTTATATCTCCACGAGGACTCGAGTGTGATCATCATCCACCGAGACTTGAAGTCTAATAACATACTTCTCGACGACAATATGGAGCCAAAGATCGCAGACTTTGGTCTGGCAAGGCTGCTAGGAGAAGGAAACACACATACTCAGACACGAAGAGTGGTTGGAACATTGTAAGCCAAGCTAGTTAAACATGAATCGACATTACACGCCGAGCAAACTAACCTAGCTGCGATCCGTTGCAGCGGCTACATGTCACCGGAGTACGCCATACACGGACATGTGTCTCCTAAGAGTGACATCTTCAGCTTCGGAATGTTGCTCCTTGAGATCGTGACGAGGAGAAGCAACTGCATCTCTGACGATCACAGTGTCATGAATCTCCTTAGGGATGTAAGTGTTGGGGCTAGCCTGGTTTGACTCACCTTGTATCTCCTTTTCAGCAAAAGATTAACCTGGTGTTGGTTGACCTTGCGACAGGTGTGGGATCACTGGACGAGAGGATCGATATTGCAGATGTTGGACCAGTCGCTGGATAGATATAGTCAAAGCCAAGCTCTGCGGTGCATACACATCGGTTTGTTGTGCGTCCAGGTGGACCCTTGTGATAGGCCTGACATGTCAGCCGTCGTGTTCATGTTAGTCAGAGACCGCATGGAGCTCCAACCACCGAAGGAGCCTGTATTATTCTTCACGGGAGGAACACCCTCCACGGTCTGATGGGCAAAGCAGCCATGTATATGATAGGTCTTGTTTCACTTTAGAGCAGGACAAATCTATGAATGGGCTTACATTAACAGAGTCGTACGCTAGGTAGATCCAAGAGTTTGTGAAATACCAGGTCAAATGGTTCCAGTCCAAAATTAATGTTCTACTCCTACTGGAATGAATGCATTCTTGACTATATCCTATTTGTGAACACCTAAATTGAGCATTCAAAAAATGGTTTTGATGTTTCTAATTTTTGAAGCCTCCATGTTAATCCTAGCAATGGGAATTTGAGGAAAAAAAAAAGCATGTACCCCTCTAGGTCGCTCCGGGGAGACTAGAGGGGCGGACCCGACTCCAGCCAAATCACCGTCAAATCAACGTTGCTCTGGGTCACCGCCACCAAAGCTCTCACCATCCTGAATATCTATTTGATACTGATTGTCAGGGAATCGAACTCCTCCGTGCGTTACAGGCTTATGCTTAGTTTGGCTGCATGAGGAACGCAACCCAGGGATCATGTTCCCCTCAGGAAAGTTGGTGACTCTTTGCACATTGGCAAGCATCACAGACTTCGCCATTATTAGACTCTGAAACGAAAGGAAGTTGATGGCGACTAAGGACACGTCGAACTATGGGATATGTCGGGTGACCAGGCCGATAATGCCATCGGAATGAGGTAGGTTTAACAACAGCAAAAGCAAACTTGGACGTCAACTGCTTCAGGGAAGGGAGAGGATAGAGACCCCCCCCCCTCCCACGTAGAAGAGTTTTCTTCTTTGTTTGATCCTTTATCAAGAAAAAACAAGGATGATATTGAATGTAAACGTTATTATCTAAAGTGAATTGATAAACAGATAATAGATTTTTTTGTGGCAGAAGGAACATGAAGAATATTGTTTAAAAGAATTGAGCGAGCAGGAGTAAAAACAGTGGATCGACCAGCCATACCTGAGCCGCTGGTGGTGTGTACATGATCACCTCTGGTATACTTCTCCTTCATGGTCAATTTGTCGAGGTCGTCGGTGATGTGGTCTATGGAACCTGTGTCAGTATACCATGCGGTGTCAACATTGTAGGATGCAACAGCTATAGAAGCAACCCTCTCCTCGGGAACAAAATTGCGATCCAAGCATGTTGGTCATTGTTACGCACCCACTTATATACCCCAAGAGGATGGTGTATGATTATAAACTATTTTCTTTTAGAGTATTTCAAAGTTTAATCGAATCCACAGAGAGCAAACGGGACCTTCACTATTATTTAATCTACTAACTAAAATATAATAAGAGAGCAAATTTATGAAAAGATAAGAACTAATTAAACACAAGAACTAAAGATTTGATCAAGACTATGGAAGTATTCTCTCCTATGATTCAGGTAACTAGCATGTAACTCATACTTATAGGTTCATTTAGTGAGTCTTGTATTCTACAAGACATGGTGGTTCCGCTCACTCTGGTCGTGTCACGACAAGAGCTAATCGTTCCCCACTGGTTTCTTGCACTATGTGATCATCATAACAATGCTAATAGATTCATATATGGATGGGATCATGCACAATCTCATACGGAATAAGTTCATCACAAATAGACTAATCACACCAAATGAATTCATAAATGTTGGGAGTTTACATAGCTGGATTTTCTTCCCCATGGGAGAGAATATAAAGACTACTCACTCATCCCACCGAGATCCATTGATATGGTTCAGTGAAACGAGAGAATACAACATGGGATGCACAGGTGCCGATCGGCACGGCGATGTGTCGATCGGCACATTCTTCCTTCCTGGCGGTGATGGTTGATGTTGGTCTCTCTCGCCACCACAAAAGCTCAAAACCCTAGGTTCCGAGTTTCTTGATTGCCCCCTTGATTGATAAATGTCTTCTCTTTATATCATCATGTTCCGGGTCCAGTTGTGTCAAAACTGACTCGTATTCAATTATGGGTTTTTACCCTAGAATCAATCCCCGAGTCAGGCCTCTTCTACATGTGCCGATCGGTACATGGGTTGTGCCAATCGGCATGGCCTTGCAGCTCCCTCGCCTTGGCCCAATTCGTTGCTCTTGATCCACAAATCATCTGCTTTTACCTACTTCTTTCATAAAACATAGAAAGCCAGAAAACTATGAATATATGTAATATTTTAATTATACATAGCCTAATAATTTGTAAAGGGCAAAACACTTTAATTATAGCCTAATAATTTGTATCTAGAAAGCGTCAACAAAGCGCTTCCAACACTTAGCTGCAACATGGCTGAGCTCTTCGCAAATCTGTCATTGGGGCTTGTTGTTGGAGGAGGTGTCGCTGCGAGGGACATCGTGGCCGCCATCATAGCACCCACGAGACGCCACTTTGGGATATGCGTGGGTGGAGGAATCAGGCAACTCTCGACACTGAGCCTCAATACGAGTGTTGAAATATAATCCAAAATCTAGCCTCGCTGGGGACGTCTAGGAGGTGTGAGAGGTGAAGTCCTGCCACGTTACATGTCATATTGTGTAGGGATTTATTTCCTTAGTTATTCATCCATATATATACATCTTGTGTGTTGCATGGGAAGAGTTGAGAGAGACTTATTGTATTTCTCCTGTTTTTTGTAACTCTCCATCATATAGTGAAGATCGTCGGTTGGCGCCCGTGGTTTTTTCCCGCAAGGATTTTTCACGTAAAAATTATGTGTCTCGTTTGATCTTGTTTTACGTATTATTTGCTAACAAGTGGTATCAAAGCCAGACATGATATTTAGTTTAAAAAAATATTAGGGTTCGCCCCTATCCTTTTCCGCCGCCGCCGATTAGTTTTTTTTTCTGCTGCCACCAGGCTTCTGATTTGATTCGATCTGGAGTTTGGCTCCGCGTCAGCTGATTTCTCCGTTGCCGAGTTGAAGTCGCGAGCATCGCATGAGTTTCATTTCTCCAATTGAGGCGTGTACCAAGGCTGTCTCCTGTCCACTGGAGAGAGCAGTTGCAATCGTATCACGTCAGCTATTCTAGAGTTCTTTTTTTCTTTGATCCGCGTGTTGTATCAAACACCGAGGTAATATTCTGAGCGCTGCACCCATACAGGCGCGCTGCTGCCGCTATCCCACTCGTGGGGAAACTTAGAGCTTCTCCAAAGGTAGAGCTAGCTAAGAGCTAGCAGTAAGCTCTTATAAAGGATTGATGAGGAGTAGGGTCCATGTTTAAGTCTCTCATTTTCCTTAGAGACTGACTCTTCATGAAGAGCTAGCTGGCTTCTCTCTCTGCTTTTTCCCCAATAAACAATTCTAAGAGCTAGCTTAGAGCCAGTCATTGAAGACGCTCTTAAGCACTTTCGGTGATTTTGCTTGGCGCATCCGGTTTATGTACCAGGAAGTCGGTTTCTGGTTCTTGTTGCTGAAAGTACACGCAAGTGTACCAGGAAGTCTATAGATTTTGTTTCGTGCACACGGGACTACACCAGAGGCGCTGCAGATTGATTGTTGCTGATTTTCTTCGATGGCTTCTCTCAAGTATGATGTTCCGCTGCTAGACCGTGATACACGGTTCACTCTTTGGCAAGTTAAGATGAGGGCAATATTAGCACACACCGATTTAGATGATGCGTTTGATGGTTTCTCCAACAAGAAGAAAGAACTTTGGACCAATGAAGAAATGTGTCATGATCGTAAGTCTCTTTTATAAATTCATCTTCATTTATCTAATAATATTTTGCAAGAGGTTTTGGACTAGAAAACTGCTGCTGCTTTATGGCTCAAGTTGGAGTCGATCTGCATGTCTAAGGATCTCACCAGTAAGATGCATTTGAAGATGAAATTGTTCATACACAAGCTGCAAGAGGATGATTCTTTGGCCTCTCATTTGTCAGCCTTCAAGGAGATTGTTCCGGACCTAGCGTCCATGGAGGTAAAATATGATGACGAGGATTTAGCACTTATGCTATTGTGTTCATTGTCTCCTTCTTATTTAAAATTTAGAGACACTATATTATACAGTCATGACACACTAACTGTCAATGAGGTTTATGATGCTTTGCATGCAAAGGAGAAGATGAAATTGATAGTGTCTTCTGGAGCTCCTGCCAGTTCTGATGGAGAAGGTTTGTCTGTCCGTGGTTGGACAGAAAGGAAGAAATTCAACAATAGTAGAGATAAAAGTTCGAGTGGTCATAGAGGTCACTCTAAATCCAGAGGCAAAGAAAAGTTGTATAGATATTCCAAGGGGGATACTCATGACATTTCTGAATGTTAAGCTGCAGAATAAAGAGAAGAGAAAAGCTGCACAAAAGGCTAAAGGTAAATCTAATGATGATGGTAATGCCTCTGTTGCTTTTGCTGATAGCAGTTTTAATGGTGATATTCTCGTTGCTTATGCTAGATGTGCTAAAATAAATGATGAATAGGTTCTTGATTCTGCCTGCTCATTTCATATTTGCATTAATAGAGATTGGTTTTTTAGTTATGAATCTGTCCATAGTGGAGGCTTTGTTTTGATGGGTGATAGCACACCTTGCAAGGTAGTAGGCATGGGATCTATTCAGATTAAGATGTGAAAGGATCGAGTGACCGAGAGGGGGGGTGAATCGGGAACTTAAACTATGTACCTATTTTGCCAACTACTAAAACCGACCACTCAAACAACACCTACACAATTCTAGTGGTGATCACACTAACAAGATAATCCTATGAAAGGAAAGACAACCTAAGCATGCTAGTGGATCACACACGAGGCACACAACTCCTATGCAAGCTAGTAATCAAAGAACACGTGGAAGCACACAACAAGCTAACAAAGGAGCCTACTCATGCAAAGTTACTAAATCAACAAGCACATGGAAGGCATACAAGCATGAGTAGCACGATACATACTAAGGTGATCAAACAAGCCAAAGCAACTCCTATACATGCCAGTGATCAAGTATGAAAGCTAAGCACTACTAGCAGGTAAAGAAGCCTATTCATGCAAGTCTACTAGGTAGTCAACTAGAGCAAGGTAAGCACACAAGCATGAATAGCACGGAATGTAAATACGGAAAGTAAAGCATCACAGTAAGGAGTAGAGTAAGAGATGGCTCATGATTTTTTTCCTAAGGTCTCGGAAGGATGGCGCCTTCCCCTACTCCTCGTTGGACCACTCCCGCCAGAGTCCCGGTCCCTCCTGCCACCAATGTGGAGTTCTCACCCACGAGCCCGCAATCACTCCCGGAGTAAAGACACGGTGCGCGTCACCGCTGCCATCAAGGCACAAGCTCGTCTCCCTCGAGAACTTGCTGGACTCCCCGAGCCGACACGGGCGCTCACTAGCGATGCCCCTTTCACCGGCGGGCTCAAACCGTGTACAAACGTGTGACGGCCTTCACAACCGATCATGATAGGCTCGATCACCGACACCTAACCGGTCTAGGTCTCACCATAGGCCAAGAGTAACAACCTAGATCACACCCTCAAGGACACCTAGCCTTAGATGTGCAAGATCACTCCATGTTACTCTCACTAGCACTCTCAAGATACGCAATATCTCCTCCTAGTGCTCTTCTCTTTACCTCTTGGCTCTCACCAAATGCTCCAAGCAATTCCACTGGCCAGGAGTGATCACAAAGACCCCAGCAACAAAGTTATATAGGCTTCCAACCTCAAACTAGCCATTGCTCCATGAGATCAGCTTTCTGGTCCTAATGACCAGACTGTCCGGTCATTGCCTGACCGGACCGTCCGGACAGTGCAATCCTCAGCATCAATGGCTCTGCCCTGCTGAACTCCTGTACTGACTAGACTGTCCGGTTAGACTTTCTCTCTCCATTCCAGAGAGCTCCTAGTTTACGTCCTCTCTGCCTTGCTGCATCTCCATACAGACCGGACCGTTCGGTCACTGTTGATCCTTGCGTAGACAAATTCCTTACAAACTTCTCTCTGTCCTGTGTAAAGCGACACAGACTGGACCGTCCGATCTGTAGACTGAACCGTCCGGTCAGGACAGCTCCTAGCTCAGACAGATTCCTTGCTGCCCGCTGTAAGTCCCAAACAAGTCCTCTTAGTGACCGTAGAATCCGGTCACCACTGACCCCTCTATCCGGTCACCTCGTCCAGAAGCTGAAACTCCTCGTCCTCGCTTGACTTTGTTTCTTGGCTTCTCTAAATAGCTCCTTGGCATCTCCACTGTCACCTAGTGCCTGTGATTTCACCAAGCAACCTTGCACATCACCGACTAGACATGACCTAAGAGAAATGACCTAGACCCCCTTGATAGTATGGTTTTTCCTATGGACTCAAAGCTCTAACAACTAGACAAGTATTCCCAACACTTGCTCCATAGCTTGTCCTCAGTTTTGTTCCATTTCCATCAACCTTGGACTCCATCAAGCTCACAAGCCTCCATGCTTACGGTCATTGTCATCCATTGGCAAGACCGCCGTTATCAATCATCATAGAGTAGAGAAGGTTTCCTACACGAACAACACTCATATAGACATTAATCACATTCCATGTTTGTCATTCATCACCAAAACATTCATACCTCGGGGTGACCTCAATGGTCATGATCCTTACAAGATGTCTGATGGTATTGTCAGGATATTGATAGATGTGAGGCATGTTCCTACTATGACGAAAAATCTCATTTCTTTAAGTACTCTTGATCAAAAAGGGTATAAGTACTCCGCTGAACGTGGAGTTATGAAGGTAATTAAAGGCTCTCTTGTTGTTATGAAAGATGATTTATTAGCTGTAAGGCACTACAGTTATTGGCAATGTTTCTATTTCTACCAAGTCATTATCTGATTCTGATGCTACTAATCTTTGGCATATGCATCTTGGGCATATGAGTGAGCTTGGTATGACAGTTTTAAGCAAGAGAGGACTTCTTGATGCGCATAGCATCACTAAGCTGGATTTCTATGAGCATTGTGTGTTTGGCAAATACAAGAGGGTGAAGTTCAACACTTCAGTTCACACAACTGAAGGTATTCTTGATTATGTGCATTCTGATTTATGGGGGCCAGCTCGTAAGACTTCTTTTGGAGGTGCTCGTTATATGTTGACCATTATTGATGATTATTCAAGAAAGGTTTGGTCTTATTTTCTGAAGCATAAATCAGAAGCATTTTCTGCATTTGAAAAGTGGAAGACTATGGTGGAGAATCAAACTGAGAGAAAGGTGAAGGTTCTTCGCACTAATAATGGGATGGAATTCTGTTCTAATACTTTTAATTCTTATTGTAAGTCTCATGGCATTGTGATACACCGCACTGTTGCTCATACACCTCAACAAAATGGTGTGGCTGAGCGTATGAACAGAACTATCATCTGTAAGGCATGTTGCATGTTGTCTAATGCTGGCCTTAATAGGCGTTTCTAGGCTGAGGCTGCTTCCACTGCTTGTTTTCTGATTAATCGTTCTCCCTCTATTGCTATTGATAAGAAGACTCCAATTGAGGTATGGTTTGGTTCCCCAACAAATTATTCTGAATTGAGAGTTTTTGGTTGTCTTGGTTATGCTCATGTTGATAATGGTAAATTGGAGCCTAGAGCTATTAAGTGCATTTTTCTTGGTTATGCTTCTGGTGTTAAAGGTTATAGATTGTGGGATCCTGAATCTAAAAAGTTTCTCACTAGCAAAAGTGCTGTCTTTAATGAATCTGCTATGTCTACTAATGCTCCTGTTCAGAGTTCGCAGACCTCAAGTGTGTAGGTGGAACATGTTATTGATTCAGCACATACACCAGATATTGATGTCACGGAGGCACCTATTGATGATGATTCATCTGTTATCCCACATTCTTCTCCTGTTGTGCAGTCTCCACGATGCTCTATTGCAGCTGGAAGGTCTAGGAGGTCTCATGTTCAACCCAAGAGGTTAATTGAGGAATGTAACATTGCTGCTTATGGCTTGAGTTGCGCAGAAGATGTTCAAGGTAGTGCTGAACCTTCTAATTATTCTGATGCTATTTCTTCTGTGGATTGCAACAACTGGGTTACCGCTATGCAAGATGAGATGGAGTCACTTGAAAAGAATGGTACTTGGGATTTAGTACCATTGCCTAAAGAGAAGAAACCCGTTCGTTGCAAGTGGATTTTCAAGAGAAAGGAGCCAATTTCTCCTAATTAAACAGCAAGGTATAAAGCAAGATTGGTTGCTAAAGGCTATAGTCAAATTCCAGGTATTGACTATAATGATGTCTTTTCTCCTGTTGTGAAACATAGCTCTATTCGCACTTTACTTAGTATTGTTGCTATGCATGATTATGAGCTTGAGCAATTAGATGTTAAAATTGCATTCTTACATGGAGAGTTGAATGAGGACATTTATATCGATCAACCTGAAGGTTTTGCTATTCCTGAAAAAGAACACCTTGTTTGTAAGTTAAAGAAATCTCTTTATGGTTTGAAACAATCTCCTAGATAGTGGTATAAGAGGTTTGACTCCTTTATGCTCTCTCATGGTTTTAAGTGTTCTAATTATGATAGCTATGTTTATTTGAAGACCATTAATGGTTAAGCTATTTATTTGCTTCTCTATGTCGATGATATGTTGATTGCTGCAAAAGATAAGTCAGAAATAGCCAAATTAAAAGCACAATTGAGTAATGAATTTGAGATGAAGGATTTGGGTACAGCAAAGAAAATTCTTGGCATGGAGATTATTAGAGAGAGGCAATCTGGCAAGTTATATCTTAGTCAGAAAGGGTATATTGAAAAGGTCCTTCATCGTTTCAATATGCATAATGCTAAACCAGTGAGTACTCCTTTAGCTCCATATTTCAGATTATCTTCAGCTCTATATCCTGAGTCAGATTATGATATTGAGTACATGTCTAGAGTTCCTTATACCAGCGCAGTTGGTTCTTTTATATATGCTATGGTTTGCTCTCATCTTGATTTGTCATATGCATTGAGTGTTGTCAGTAGATACATGTCTAATTTTGGTAGAAAGCACTGGAAAGCAGCTCAGTGGATTTTGAGATATATGCGTGGTACTTCTAGTGCTTGTTTGCAGTTTGGGAAATCTGCAGATGGAAATGTTGGTTATGTTGACTCAAATTATGCTAGTGATTTGGACAGAAGGAGATCTCTCACAGGTTATGTTTTCACTATTAGTGGTTGTGCTGTTAGTTGGAAAGCTTGCTTACAGTCTACTGTTGCTTTATCAACTACTGAAGCTGAATATATGGTTATTTCTAAAGCTTATAAAGAAACTATTTTGCTTCGAGGTTTATATACTGAGCTTTGTGGAGATGATTCTTGCACTACTATATTTTGTGATAGTCAGAATGCTATTTGCCTTACAGAAGATCAAATGTTCTATAAGAGGACAAACATATTGATGTGAGGTATCATTTTATCCGAGGTATCATCGCTCTTGGTGATATTAAAATATGCAAGATCAGTACTCATTTTAATTCTGCTGATATTTTGACAAAGCCAGTTCCCACTACTAAGTTTGAGCTATGCTCAGGCTTGGTTGGTGTTATAGTTTAAATTCTAGTAACTTGTTGGCGCATGACACTATTTATTATTAAAGGCAGTTCATTGATGATCCTTCATTTGATACAAGATAGAATTTGTCTCAAGATGGAGTTTGTTGAAATATGATCCAAATTCTAGCCTCGTTGGGGACGCCTATGAGGTATGAGAGGTAAAGTCCTCCCACGTTACAGGTCATATTGTGTAGGGATTTATTTACTTAGCTATCCACTCATATATATACATATTATGTGTTAGTTGAGAGATACTCATTGTATTTTTTCTGTTTTTTGTAACTCTCCATCATATAGTAAAGATCGTCGGTTGGCGTCCGTGGTTTTTTCTCGCAAGGGTTTTTCACGTAAAAAATCTGTGTCTCACTTGATCTTATTTTACACATTATTTGCTAACAATGAGCCTGAGAGAGGAGAGCATCTTGGCATAGAGGTCGCTGAGGGAGATGGGGCTCTGGACCATAGGATTGTAGTCTGCGTCAAGGCCTGCTGGAATAAAGCAGAGGCGATCACATCATCATCAACAGGCGTACCAGCCGCTGCCATCTCGTCAGCGTAACCCGTTGTCTTCATGAAATAAGCAGCGGCGGTAAGATCGCCCTTCCGGTGTGATCGTCAGCTGGTTGCGCAGGTGGATGATGCGCGAACGAGGCTGGACGCGAACCACTTTGAGATCGTCAACCAAACAGCAGCCGACGTTGTCAAACACGCAACCTGCACCATCATCTCCCGGGAGAGGGAATTGAGCAGGAACCTGAGCAGGTGCTGGTCTTGTTGAGACCAGGTAAGGTTATCTGGGTTGGCGACATCTTCCCATCTTCGCCGGCGGCGGGATCTTTTCATCCAGTAGATCTTGCAGGTTTGCCGATCGAACAACGGCGATATATAATCAGTAGGGGCCAAGCCCCTCCTGTTCATTCAAAAAACAACGGTGATATAACTTGGGCATGCCAGATGACGAAGTTATATCGTGAGAGTTTCTCCGAGATGATGTGGTTCAGTAGATTGGCCCACAATTTTTGACCAAAGGGCTCGTAGATACAATTTTTGTCTCTTAAGGTACGCTGAACCTGAACAGTGATATGTGAACAGAGTTAAAAAAAAACAGAGTACTGACTAGGTTACTGCGATGGTGCTGGTGACCACCTGCGTCTTGTTCCAGCCGTACATCTTTGCGAGGAGAAAGTCCGACATCTTTGGGTTATTGTTGGAATCGAATAAAAATGTAAATTGGTGCTGACGTCGAGAGCGCAGTGGATTACTCTGAGCTGCGAGTCCCCTCATGGAGGTACTGCAAAGCCTCGAGCGATGCCGTTGACGATCCTGTACCCCTGCTCCCAGTCCAGCAGCCCGCGTCTCTCCTCGTCATTCTCATCACTACCGAACAGGATGAGGTCCAGGCTCCGGTTGGTGAGGTACTCGTAGACGAGCAGCCTCTCCTGCTCATCAAGGCAGACGCCGATGACGAGCCTAACCAGGTTCTTGTGCTTCAGCCTGACACCAGCGCGCGCTCGTTCTTCAGTTCCTCCTCTCCCTGCTTCAAGCTCTGCGACATCCGCTTTACTGATATCTCCTCGCCGCGCCGGAGGACGCTCTGAATAAATCAATACCACGCACGCACGAGATGTATGTCCCAAGTTGTTGTCGTTAATCATCACGAGAAAACAATCTCTCAATCATTTGCCGTCCAGTGAAAACGAAACGTGCTCTTATCCTAACTGCAGTTGTACGCATTGGACTCGGCCTTGCATTTTCTAATGTCGCTGACAGAAATAACGCCAAAAATAGCAACTGTAGGGCGTCGCCGAGCTAGTGTTCGCAATCGTGCATTTGTACGCATTGGAACGAGCGAAGCATTTTATAAGTCTAGAGCTTCGACTAGACATATGATCACTTGAAGGTTTTGTCTTGCATATAGATGACCAAAAGACACATTTCGACCGTTTAATCAACGATTAGTCGTGTTTAATAGCGCTATAGACACGGGATCCGTGTCTGTCATGCATCTACGTCTAGAAAAGAAAAATATAGTCGCAGACAAAAAGTAAGCCGCCCCTCCTCTGCCGCGCGCTGGCGATGCTTGCCGGCCGTTATGCCGTCGCCGTCGTTGCCTTGGCGCTGCTGCTGCGGCTGCCGCCGGGCGAGGCGATCAGGGCCACCAACTGCGACCGCAGCTTCTACGTGGCCAACGGTACTTTCCAGGCGAACCTGAACCGGCTCGCCGCGAAGCTCTCGGCCAACGCCTCCTCCTCGCCGGCGGGATTCGGCACCGCGACCGTCGGCACGTTGCCTGATCAGGCCAACGGGCTGGCGCTCTGCCGCGGGGACACGAACGCGTCTGCCTGCGCCGCCTGCCTCACAGAAGCGTTCCGGGACGCGCAGGGGGCCTGCCCCCTGGACAAGGGCGTCACCGTCATCCGTGACACCTGCGTCCTACGCTTCGCCGGCAATCAGTTCCTCGACTTCCTCAAAGCGGACCAGTGGATCGTCTCCGAACTGGTGTATGTATACATTTCGTACTTTTGCGCATCAATTTCCTCCGGTATGAGAGGCGTTTCAAACAAATTCCTGAACTTGTTACCCGCAGTTTTGGGGTCGCCACGGCCCCTGGGAGCGTCAACGCCTCGGATGCCTGGTTCACCGCCGCCGTCACAACGATCTTCACCTCCCTGGTCGGCAGCGCGGCGGCCGCGACCAACTCGACGAGGAAGTACTTCACCACCGCAGAGATGCAGTTCAACCCAAAGATCTACGGGCTCGCGCAGTGCACGCCGGACATGACACCGGATCAGTGCCGGGGCTGCCTCGGGTACCTCCAAAACCAAACGTTGACACGGTACATGAGTGGGCAGCCCCCGTCAAACGACGCTGGGACGATGTGGTGCTTGCTGAGGTACAGCGTGTCACCGTTCTACGAGGGCCGGGCCATGCTGCAGCTTGCCGCGCCGCCGGAACCACCGCCGCCGGCCACGCTCTCACCTCCTACTCCAGAGTCCGGAACAGGTACGTAGCACACTGCCACACTCATTAATCCTTCCTTGTTTTCCGCTAAACAGACATTCGTTCCATTCGACCTGTTACCGTGTGCCGCAACGTAGCTTCCCTTAAATCTGAAATACTGTCAAAATGTGGAAATTTCATACTCGAGCTAATTAATGAAAGTTCATGTTATTTTTGGCAAACGCAATGGATGCATTTTTCATTATTAAGAGCAAGAGAAATACAGTGACCACACTACCACACGAGCAAACTCAAATGGTTGTCAGTTTCTTTGGTTCGTATTACAAAAACAGAAGATGAAAACGATCCCAAAAAAGATGAACGGAGACCTAACATTACAATTGATTAAAATACGACAAGGGGCTGAAGCCGGCAGTGCCCTTATTCCTCTCTCATCCAACTGACCAATTCTGTCGCTTGTTGCTGAAGACGTGCCCGTTCCGATCCATTCCTTCCAGATCTCGCAGCAACGGATAATGACGAGCTAATCAAAGCCCTTCCTTAACACAACACATCTGATGTTCATGTTTCGGTGCATGCAGGGAGGAAACAGATTGTGGTTGGCATCATGGCGGGCGTTGCCGGTTGTGTTGTTTTAATTGTGATTCTTTCAGCCTTTTTATTCGTTCGCTTCAGGAGGACTAAGGCAACAGAGAACGACCACTGTGAGTAGCAATGTGATCGTTTTATGGCCTGATTGTTTTGAGTATTTTCTTAACAAAGCTCTTTACATATGACACCAGCACCGAAGACGATGGGGAACGCACAATGCATGGTCTTTGATTTGTCGACATTGCAAGAGGCAACTGAAAACTTCTCAGAGAGAAATAAGCTTGGAGAAGGTGGTTTCGGTACGGTATACAAGGCAAGTAATCGAGAAAACTTAACAGGAATAGAAATTATACAACATTGTGCCTTCTCTCAAGGATACTTTGTTTCGATCTTTTTTCAGGGAATACTCTCTGATGGGGAAGAGATAGCAGTCAAGACACTTTTAGGAAGAACCGGACATGCATTGGATCAGCTACACAATGAGGTGCAGGTACTGGCACAGCTTCAGCACAAGAACCTTGTTAGGTTACTGGGCTTTTGCTCGCATCAGGATGATACACTGCTCGTCTATGAATACATCAAGAACGGGAGCCTTGACAACTTTCTATTCGGTATTTTCTTCATTGTTCACCTCTTTTACATATCTGGATGCTCACAACTTTTTATTGGGTATTGAATTTTTTCATGCTTTTTATCCGCCACTTTTGGTGAATTCTAATGGCATGTTTTATGCTATATGCATGAGTGCTGCTGTTTATGTATCTACCTCTAGCAGCCGTTGTTATTCGAGTATGACAAAAAAGAAGTTAGGAATCACTGGTAATCCACAGTACGTTGTTGCAGTATCATCCGACTACAAACCCAACTCCATTTAGCTTTTCCATAAGTTTTTCCTTCCATTATTGAAAAAAAAACGTTCCAGCCTTTTGCACATTTTGGATATGGCCACAATTTAAGCTTACTACAGCATTTCACACCACACAAAAGCATAATTTGATAAAAGAGAACGCAGAAACTAAAAACATAGCCTATGCCGTAAATACCAGTCTTTGCGAAGACGCTCATGACAACCACCTCCACCACATGGAAAATTTCTACATAGGCTTTCCTGTGGCCTTACTTTTGCAACAGCCTTCAATAACGAAACAAATAAGTAGTTCGAAATATAATCTATATTAAAGAAATCATTAGTTTCTTGTTAAAAACAATATCATTTTGGTACAGCAGAGCGACCAGAACATAGCAGCAACACTCACAATGAAAAAAACTTTTTTACTTTTGCTCCCCTTGAGTCTAACTAATTCCTAACAATATGGTGAGTATCATGTGGTTTAGGTAAACCAGTAGCTATTGTAAAAATCCATCACACATTCTGAGCTACATGACAATCAAAGAAAAGATATTGTATTGTTTTATTCGCATTACAAAAATATCACTTTTGAGCACCTTTCCACTATTTCTTGGCCAAATTATCTTTGGTCAGTGTAACACTGTAACAGAATCGCCTTACCATGGAGACGATTCCGTTCCAGGATCTTTCTCGAGTGGCGACACGCACTATGACGCTCAATAGTACAACACATGACAGAATAATATAGTTGCAATAAGAACATAGATAGAGTACAAAGTCTTACATAAATCCTAATTTAAATTTACAAATAAGAGTTTTTAAAAGTGCGGAAGCGGAAATAGTCCAACAGTAATAAAATAATTCGACAAGATACTTAAGATACAACCGTTCTCTCACGACGATACATACAAGAAGATCCGGTCTTGATAAGTGTCATGCCCACGACACTGTACCAGCAAGCAACAGAGTACTCCTTTTATGGACTGCAAGGTTGCCACTCGACAGTCCAAAAGTCGGGAAACTGGTCATCCTGATTATCTGAAAAACCACAAAGAGCTACGCCCTGATCAACTAATTTACTCAGCAAGACTGACCTGTTAAAATAACCATCTACAGCCGACTCCTAGACATGCACAGGCTAAGGGGGTTTATGTTGCCAAAAGTCAGCCTAAGAGTGGATCCTATTTTTCAAGTTTTAACAGCAAGTTAAGTTGACATATGAAATAATAAATTTAGTTTGCACTATGACTACAACACTCATGGTTGTAATATAGTTATTAATAATTCTATACAGCAATATTAGATCCATTCATCATATTAATGACTTCTAACAACGTTCCGGAGCAGCGATCAAGTGGTACTCGTTACTGTGAGGGACAACGACTCGAATCGATTTACATCCTGTAGGAGAAACCTGTTTGCATGATCCATACGCACTTCCTGGAAGCCGCATGGAGCAATTTTTCGCATATGGCGCCCCAAGGCTGATCCGGGTCCTATCTCCCCCGGGAAGGGTCCCTCAACGCGATGCGTCCCGTACCGCCATCCGTGAGTGGATTGCTCCCTTCCCTCGGTCCCCCGTTCCACCAAATTCAAAGAGGATAGGGTATCATCCAGCCAAGAAACAACCGTAGCTATATTAGTTTACTGGGCTCATATCTCTAGCATGTAAACAGTACGTTCAAACTTGATCCAATGGGTCGGACACGAGGCGTAGACTTAGTTGACTCGGACGGGGCTACCTCGTTGAAGACAAGCTGACCTTTCCTTTTCACCTAGTTGCCCGTCCGGTCTTTATGTGTTATCCCATTCCGACTTTCCTTCATCTAACATCATTCCCAAGTGATAATATTTCCTAATCTACGAGTGGTCTCTATAACATTCAACGAATGATCGTCCTAAATTAAGCAGAGCAACAATCGTCCTGAGGCTATTATCGGGTAAAGAGAACCTACTGCAATACTAGGTTTTCAAATAACTCCTATAAACTTAATGCACATATAAGCCTATATCCCTAACTAGTGATAAAAATAAGAATGTAAAACTGGTGGGATGCATCGGGGCCTGCCTAGGGCCTGCTCTTAACTCAGTGGATCATTTCTTTCACCTTTTGGATCCTGCACGATCTCAACCTCCACGTTGTTCACCTCGTGGTCTACATGATGCAAATGATGATGTAACGCATGAGAGAAGATTCATGATAGATTATTAACAAAAGGATTAATGTCATAACTTGCACTGGGAATTGATGTATTAGATGAATGTGTGGGTTAGAAATAGAGGGTTGGTATATTTGGTGATTCTCTTTCATGGATTTGAGTAAATTAACGCGGTAGCTTTGTATAAAAAGTACGGTGTGTGTGTGTGTGTGTGTCAATCACGATCGATATAAATGTGCAAAGTGCATGAGCAGGGGGAGGTACTAATTATAATAAAGCTCTCGGTGTATAAAAATGTTGCTTTGCGAAGATTAAACACCTAGGATAAAATGCTTACTTATTAATTCTATAAGACAAATAATTATTTTAGTATGGTTCTAGAAGTCAAATCAAAGTGGTTGATTTTCAGTAAATAGAGCATGCTATGGATGATTTATGGACCAAGTTTCAGAGGCATGCACTGAGATAATAATTTTAAATAATTAATCTAGTGAAAATGCCATATAAATAGTTGTGACAAATATATATAGCATTACAAGATGTGACATTCTAGGCTGATGAAGAATAAATAAATATAGTTGGGAGCCAAATTTCAAGAATTTACTAGTCTCCGAGATTTATTTATGATTTTATTAGTGTTTAACATATTTATTTTGATTATGATAAAACCATTAACATGCAAGGGGGGTTTAGCATTTTTCTACAATAGTACATGTCTATGGGAACTCAAAGAAATTTAGTTTGTTCAAAAAATCCAAGTAATCAATTAGATATGCATTTTACAAGTCGAATAGTAATTTCTAGAATTAATAAACCCAAGAAAAAAGATTAATAAGCTACTGGCCAATCACAACTGAGCCACACGGGGGCCACAAAGTTCAGGCCACATGGGATCCATCCTGGAGCTGAAGCCATGGCGCAGGAAATGGCCGGCAAGCGGCGGCGCGGCGGCCGGAGTCGACCGGAGTTGGGGCAACGGCGATGCGAAGCACACCACCGGAGTGAGCTCGATACGGCAATCTCAATGGAGGTGAGGGTAAGGTGAGGAGCTCACCAGAGTGGCCGGCCGTGAGCGACGAAGCTCCGGGGACGTGTTGCGGTCGACGAATTTTTGCGGCTTGCACGGTGGGTTTCGAGGGACGCGACCGGGTGGAAACGGAAGAGGAGAACGCCGCGCACGCGATGAGCCAGGTGATTTATGCCGGGAGGCAGTGGGGTGGCGGCGCCCGAGCTCACGGCAATGACGGCAGTGGCAGGTTTCGAGTGAGAAAAAGAGAAGGGAGAGGGACCGAAAAGAAGAATGGAGGGGTGCCAAAACCAGGGGCGACCAGGCCTTGGTTTTGCCCCAGTCGGGCCGACCGGCATGGCCGCGGCCGACGTACGGCCGCCACGCGGCGGCGAGGCGCCGGGAGCTCAGGCCCACGCGTGATCTGAGAGGAGGAAGGGGATGACAGGTGGGACCCATGCGGTATTTTTATTTTGGTTGGTTTTTAAAACAGCACTCACTTAATATTTTTATATCTTTAAAATTATAGATCCTACAGAAACTTTAAAAATATGTGCGTGCTCAACATGATGTGCTCTATTTTATAAAAATGATAGAGTTCAAAAATTTCCATTTTAATTTGAATATAAATTTTTCAAAGAGGGATAGTTTTTGACATTTTGACCATTTATTTGGGGCATTAAATTGTGGAATAAAAATCTGAGAAATTCACCAAAATTCAAATACACCATTTTGTCCAACATATATTTTTGGTGGCACGTGTTGTATTAAAAATGGGAACCTTGTAGTTCAAGTGACCTTTAATATTTGCTTGAATTTGGTTCCAATTTAACCATTTTGAATTTATAGGGTTACCCTAAGCTCTCCTACATGTGGCCTTGGCTCTAACCAGGTGGCAGAGGTGTCACAAACACCTTTGGATAGGTAGCATAAGAAGATTTTGATATTTAAGGAGAGCTTAATTTTCCACAAGTGTCTTAATTTGGATTTTGTTTGGAGCAGTATGACATGGTACATGGAATGAACCGAGAAGATGCCATTGTCATGTAAATTTCATTTAAAAGTATCAGTTTCATCACTTAGTGTAATCAAGCTTAGTTTTGATACCATTTTGTTCCATTCAACAAGCTTGTTGTCAACTATATATCTTCTAAAGGAAAGATTGAGATGTGTGGATTGGAAGACATCTTGAATAGTGACATTCTACCATCTGGCTACATTGTATAAGTTTGGGAATTGTTCACTCCGAGGTGTGTTATCCATCCAAATATCATTCCAGAATCTAACTTGGTTACCATCCTCCATTTGAAATGAGCCACATTTAAAGAAATCCTCCTGAATCTTTAGTAACCCAGTCCAGAAATGAGAGTCATGAAATTTTCATTGAATTTCTGTGAGAGATTTATCTTTTAGGTATTTATTTCTAAGTAAATTTGCTAGACGTCATCTTCATTGAGGAGCCAAAAAGGTCGCTTGCTTAACGAGCATATACTTTTTGTATGAAGATTGGTTATCCCGAGCCCCCCTTGATCTTTTGGTTGACACAATATTTCTCATTCGCAAGGTGGTACTTCTTTTCATGTCCTTCACCTTTCCAATAGAATTTCGACAGGATGGTGTCTAACTTCTTTAGAACTCCTTCCAAGATCTTAAAGAAGGACATCATGAAGATATAAAGGTTACTAAGGATGGCATTTGTGCCGTCCACTTGCCGAATCAGTTTACCTTTCCATTTATTAAGTTTTTTCTAAATCCTCTCAATCACTTCATTCCATTCACTGTTTTTGAGTTTACTATGTATCATTGGAATAACCAAGTATTTGAACGGGAGGCTACCCATTTTTGCAGCCGAACAAGGCTGTGTATTGGTCCTCAAAGTGTTTTGCTTTTCCATAAGTTACGTTGCAAATCTTCACAAAGCTAAAAATAAAAATAGGTCATGGGATATAATACCGGCAGAGGCAGTTTGCATTTATTTCTGAATTTTATCACTGGAGTGTCATGCGTATAGAATATTGACTGTATTTACATTTGGTCATGACAGATAATAGTACGGGAAATGCACTCAACTGGGAGATACGGTACAACATTATTCTTGGAATTGCCAAAGGCATATTGTATCTCCATGTGGACTCAAGCATGAGGTTCATCCACCGAGATCTAAAATCGAATAACATTCTTCTTGACGATGGCATGGAACCAAAGATTGCAGACTTTGGGCTAGCGAGGCTGCTGGGAGAAGGCCACACCTGTACTCGCACAGCCAGAGTAGTTGGGACATTGTAAGCCAAGCTCGTGCAACAATAATCGGCCTGGTGCGCCGTTCTGAAGATACATATCTTTCCCGAACCTAGTTAACTGATATGGCCCCCATCCTCTGCAGCGGCTACATGGCACCGGAGTACGCGATGCACGGGGATGTGTCACCCAAGATCGACATCTTCAGCTTTGGAGTGTTGATCCTTGAGATTGTGATGAAGAGAAGTAACTGCAGCTCTGACGATCATAGTACTGTGAATCTACTAAGTGATGTAAGCGGCTTTGTCAGGTTCGCCTCACTCTGCATCTCTTTTTAAGCAAAGAATTAACATATTGCTCCATGGTCTTAATTATGACATAGGTCTGGGATAACTGGACGAGAGGGTCGATATCACAGGTGATGGACCGATCACTGGATGGATACGCTCGAAGCCAGGCACTGCGATGCATCCACGTCGGTCTGTTGTGCGTCCAGACGGACCCTGACGATAGGCCTGACATATCAGCTGTTGTGTTCATGTTAACCAGAGATGGCATGGAACTCCAGCCCCCGGAGGAGCCTGCATTCTTCTTCGCTAGAGGATCACCTTCAGCTTCACGGTCAGATGGGCAAAGCAGCTATATATACGATAGATCTAGTGTCAGTTTTGAACAGGACATCTCTATGAATGGGCTTACATTTACAAAGCCGTATCCAAGATAAATCCTAGAGTTTCGTGAGTACCAAGTCCGTGGAATGCAGCTGGTCCAAAATTAACGTTCTATTGGAATGCATGTATTGTTGAGTGTATCCTATTTGAGAACAACCAAATTGAGCATTTTGACAAAGGTATTTTAGAGCCTCCTAGTCAATCCTTGCAATGCATTGGAAGTTCTTCAAAGAAAATACGGATGCCAAAGGAGAAAAAATCAGTCAACCTATCCGCGCATTTAAGCAGCTACTGTTTATATCTTATTATAAAAATTAATTAATATGATATCTCTTATTTACATTATATCTTATACCAACCAAATTATTAAGTCAAAACATCATAATGGGTAAATATTTTCTTTTCTCTTAATATAATATGAAAATTTATGTAAGTTTTTATATATATCTTTTATTTAAACTTATAGGCATGTATTTTCAATACTTTTTATAATGATAATAGAGAGTACATCTGTCGAAAATTTTGGTCCCAAGATTTCGTTCTATTCTATCACTTTCTCAGAACCAATGTATCATATCTACTCCTCAACAATATCATAAGCTCCTGTACCATTTGAATTAAAGAAAAAAAAATATATCAAACTCTACTAATTGAAATGTTTCATGCAAATCCTGATAGCTATGTAGCACACATGCCTAAACCTGCTTTAGCCAGCATATACACTAAGGGAGTGATTGGATCCCTTTTTAATGCCGCCAGGCTCGCACCTCGGGAGCCAGGCCCCGGCTAGCCAGCAGCGCGTGAGCCAGATCTGGGAGAAACAAAATTCAATTTCGTTCCCCACGAACCAGGCTGAGCGTTGCTTCATGCATGCAGACGCGCCAGTCGGATCAAGGATCCAGACAACCAATCGCTCACAAATGCATGCGTGGAGTCTGGCTAGGCGTGCCACATGGAACCAATCATGCTTTTGCTGCATACAGCGAGCCTGGCTAGGTGTGGTGCAGGCAACCAATCGCCCCCTAAGTTGCACACAACACTTTCACTTCTGATGACCATGTCTCTTCTGAATTTACTGATCTTTTGGTTACCATTTCTAACATGAATAAAATGTCATCATATTTGCAGTGATACTATCTCCTACCTAGTCTGACACCAATAAAAGATTCTCACTAAAACGATGATTAATCGTAAATCCAACACCCCTTTCACCACAATAAACCTATCCACCAGAGCTAAGCTCAGTTTACACTCTTCTACAAAATTAATGTTTTACTCAAATGCATGCATTGTTGAGTGTACCCTTTTTGTGAATACCCAAATCGAGCATGCATAAAATCGTTTTTAGAAGCTATTCTTGAACCCTCCATGTTAATCTTAGCAATGCGCTGGAAGTTCAAAAAAAATCTCCATTCCAAAACGGTACATATATAATAACATTCAAACGTTGAAATTGAATTCAAAAACAAAAACCGTTCGGATGCTGTCACAAAAGAAGAAATATGTAGCTAGATACACATTCAAAATTATTTACTATTACATTTTTCGCAGAAATAATATCATTGATCTCAAGAAAGTTAGAATTCATAGATCTAAAGGAATTCATGGATCTAAATGGAATAGAACTTGCTTGAGGCACACTTTTTGACGAAAGGGCCCGCTCATAGGTACATTTAGTCGCATCACATAAAATGTTTCTTGCCCATAGCCATATTTCTTACGTAGTGACTCACTCGTACAGGATTTATCCCAATTTCCTCTGTGCTATCAGCTGAAAATTGTTCCGGTCTCTCGTGGTTAACCTTGCAGCGACACCGTCGACACGGTCATGTCGGTACCGTTGTTCCTAGCGAACACCCCCGGCTTGGACGGGGCATGGAGGGTGATCGTGTCAGTGCCGAGCATCATGACGACTGACGACATCATTGGCCGGGCAGCTGGATCTCCCTGGACGCAGAGCAGTCCAATGTGGAAGCATCTCAGCAAGTCTCCTTCCGGGAAACTGCCCTTCATGGACGGGTCCACCAACTCCATCACCGTCCCAGCATCCCAGTGCTCAAATACCTGCACGTGGGTTTGTAAGCATGAGCCAAAACTGCACAGTGGCAGCACTGATGATAGTAAGATGTCCAGTTTGCACATACAGTGTTCAAGAGATCTCCCGACTGTTTGGAGTTGTAGCTATCGTTGTTCTTCCTCCCTGTCACGATCTCGAGCACAATGACGCCGAAGCTGAAGGCATCCGATTTCACTGAGTAGTTCCCACGCATCACGTACTCCGGTGCCATATATCCACTGAAACGAAAAATCAGCAAAAATTCAGTAACTTTTGCCTTCAGATAAGCTGAACCTGAACATAGTTGAAAACAGAGTACTGACCAGGTTCCCGCAATGGTGTTGGTGACGGCCTGCGTCTGGTCCCGGGTGAAGATCCTCGCGAGGCCAAAGTCCGAGATCTTCGGGTTCATGTTGGCATCGAGTAAAATGTTGCTGGCCTTGAGATCCCGGTGGATTACTCTGAGCTGCGAGTCCTCGTGGAGGTACTGCAATCCTCGAGCGATGCCGTTGATTATCCTGTACCTCTGCTCCCAGTCCAGCTGCTCGCGTCTCTCCTCGTCATTCTCATCACTACCGAACAGGATGAGGTCCAGGCTCCGGTTGGGGACGTATTCGTAGACGAGCAGCCTCTCCTGCTCATCAAGGCAGACGCCGACAAGCCTGACCAGGTTCTTGTGCTTCAGCTTCGCCACCAACGCAAGCTCGTTCTTCAGCTCATCGTCTCCCTGCTTCGAGCTGTCGGACAGCCGCTTCACTGCTATCTCCTCGCCGCCCGGGAGGACGCCCTGAACAAATCAAAGCCACGGACGCGATGAGTCCTGAGAATTTTTTTTCTGGATTCAGAAAAATGATCATAACCCAGGCTTAATTAATTAATTGCGTGTTCAGTACTACCTTGTACACCGCGCCAAACCCGCCTTCGCCGAGCTTGTTGCTATCGTTGAAATCCCCGGTCGCTGCTCGTAGAGTGGAGACATCGATCATCAGGGATTCCACCATTTCGGCGTCCTCTGCTTCAGTAGAATACTTGGGGTCTGTTCATGTTATAGTTTGACAATCAGTTCAGTTCAGGTCAGGTCACCACACAGAAACATTTCACACTGTGGAACCGGAGAAATTCACAGCAACGTACATGGCTTCTTCGCTTCGGCAGTTCGTCCCCGCCTCCTCCAGAAACAGAGGCAGGCGACCAGCAGGTTCAAGGCTGCTAGAACAGCCAGCACTACAGCAAGAACCACGCCCGGAACATGGTACTTTCTTCCCCCTGTGAATTGATGAGTGCGTGAGCAAATTTCACCGTAGATAAAGTGCGTGAAAATAAGTTTCTACCTAGTGTCACTGATAATTTTAATTGGAAAACGATGGCGGAAGTCAGAATCGACGAGGTGACCCTTATTGGTGCGGGACAGCCGGACAGATATGGTTACATGAAAGTGATGCCCAAAGATTATTCGTCAAGAGTAGTTGGAACTTGGAACAATGGGTTATTTCCATGTGGCTAATCAATCATTACCCTTAAACGAGCGCACTGAATAATTTTGGTTCCGTATGAACGCGGTCCACCACCAGCTTGGACTAGATTTTAGTATGGCAAATGAAAACACAAAATAAACGCTTTGACTCACCTCCCCCGGACGTTGCCGGCTCCTCAACGGCCGGCGCAGGCGCAGGCGCTCCGGAGCTCGGTGACGCCAGCCGCACAATCGGCTGTCCATTGTAGAAGGACGCGGTCTCGAATCGGTAGGTGCAGTTGACCCAGAGCACCCTGCCTCCGATATGGCCCAGGAACACCGGCAGGGTGTCCCTGATAATCCCGGCGAGGCACTTCCGGCACCGCTCCGGCGGCTGGTCCGGCGGGCACTGCGCCACCGTGTACACCTTGGGAAACTCCTGGTTGAAGTCGGCCTCCCCGGTGGCGAACCTTTTCGTGGAGTTGAACGCGGCGTAGTCGGCGGTGGCGTTCACGAGGGCCGTAAGGATTTCGTTGAACCGTTCCGGGTCGGAGGTGACGTTCCCGTGGTTGATGATGGGGTAGAAGTCGGTGGTCGGGCCGGTGTCGTCGTCGGGGAGGGTGTGCACGTCGGAGTAGTGGAGCATGCAGGGGTTGTAGTAGATGGTGGCGTCCCGGAAGAGGGCGCACGAGGTCTGCACGTCGATGAACGCCTGGGTGATGCAGGTGCGGCACTCCGTGGCGTTGATGTCGCTGCGGCAGAGCGCCATGGCCCAGACCTGCTCCGGGACGGTGCCGGCTCTCGCGGTGGCGTAGAGGTCGCGGGACGAGGCGGTGGCGTTGGGTAGCGTGGCGGCGATGCGGTTCAGATTGCTCTGGAACGTACTGTTGGGCGCGAAGTTGTTTGTCGTGCCGCACATGGGCCACGGGTAGCCGGCGGCGTGCGGCGCGAGGAGCGCGACGGCGACGATGGTGGCGGCGACCGCGGCCAAGAGGTGGCGGCGACCCATTATTGCGCGTGCGATTGAGTGGGAGGGGGAAAGTCAGGAGGGAGTCAGCATATATAGACGACGCGTAAACTAGTCGTCGTTGTGGGCGCACCTCCTACCCACACGGCAACGGTAGCCAAGGGTAGCAGCAGCAAGTGGCCGTGCAAGTTGTATGTACCCTGACCAGTTTTGTCCTTTGGTTTGCCTGTTATGTTTGTTTTGAGTACCAAACTTGATCCCATGTTCGGATAATGCCGCATACCTTTTTTTTTTTGTGACAAAAAAACTTTTTAAGCTTTAACTTGTGCTTTAGTAATCACTCCTCCACACAGTTGGAAAAGTAAAAAAAAGTTTCACTTGAAACAAAGGATTGGTTTGGCTGGTACCGGCGCGTGGATAAAGAAATCCATGCCTCTATCGTAGCGTAGTACTGTACGACTGAACTTGAACCTATTTGGTTGGGTTGAACCGTCAACCGGTCAACCGTGGGTGGAATGGAAGTATCGGAAGGTGGCTTGGAGCTTCGCTCGGTTCTGGCCGTCGGCCACGGGAAAAACTACTGGCGCCCAAATCGACAACTTGGCACACACGGGGGGCGTACAGCAGTGAAGAAAAAAAGACACTCAACACCAACAGCATATGGATTGCCTGATTCTCATGGGTGACGCGACAGCTCACTATTATATCGTCTTTGGAAGATATTAGCATCGTGAAACCATGGACTTGAATCGCCGAGCGATAGTCGTCGTCTGTAAGTGCTTAAGGGTCCACTAACGAGATTAAAGTAGGAAAGAGTGACACTGACGCCCGCAACGAACGTTCCCACTCATAATGCGACGAGACACAACTTGTCATGGCAATATAGCCACGCAAAGACTAAACGGTGACCGTCAGTTTGGGGATGGTTAAGGTTGGTTACTTTAGGTTCAACTAGTAGGTTGGCATGCGCATTTGCATGACTAATATCAATATTTTAACTATATATATAATATTATATATTACTTTAGGATATCTAATAATTCTATTATTTTCTTATTCTTGTTATTGTTTTCTCTCCTTACTGTCTGTTGATGAATATTTACGTAATGAACTGATGACTGTAATTTATCATTAAAGCTTTTACCTTGAGCGGACAATTTTTTTGGTTGTTTCTTGAAGAACAATCATGCCAGTACTTTCTGACACTGAAATCAAGCTGAACACAATATTTATTGTAGGATTTATATGTGACGTTGCCACCTCGAAACGAGGGGTTAGTAAGGGATCGATACTCGGGTGCCACTTGACGAAGCAAGACTCCATCAATACACAAATGAACATAGAAAATATAGTGCAACGTCGAATTTAAGTTATTACAATTTAGGTTCCAATTTAGGATACATAAAAGAGTTTGAAGTTCGAAAACGAAGTCTTAGCGGAAGCGAATAATCTCGACGATACATATCTTATAATAACTCATGGCACCCCATAACCATGAACCATTTATCGTGCTCCTCTGGAGTAGGGGAAACAGGAATCCATTCCATGTTCCATCCCTTCGGAGGTTCACCATCCCACTCCACATGATTGCCACTCTCAATGTACACAACATGTAACATACCTATACAAAAACTTAAACAATAAACCTTGAGCAACTAATACTCAGCAAGACTTACCCGTCAAATTGACACGCTAAGGCCGACACCTAACATGCAGGGGGCTGACCAAAGGTTATTGGAATAATTGTAAATATAGCACTAATAATTGATTCTATTTTTATATTTTAGCCAAATTGATAGGGTTCTTGCATAAAATAAATGTTATGCAGCTATACTATAGTATCATGGTTGCAATATATTTAATAGAAATACAATATCATGTTCATCATTTCACTGTGTAATTCAAGGTGGCAGTGATCTCACAAGTGGTACTCAATAACCGCGAGGGACGACGACTCGAATCGATTTACATCCTGCAGGAGAAACCCAAATACACGGTGCACGCATACTCCGAGGAGTCACGTACGACAACCTTTCACGAGATACAACAAGGTCGGTCCGGGTCCCACTATTCCTAAGTACACGTCACCCCATGCGATGCTCCTGTCGAAGCCATCCAATGGGTAGCCCAGGCACTCTCCCTTCCAACACATACCCACATTCCACCATACCCGCTTCATCACCAGAAGAAGAGTAGGGTATCGTCCAACCACTGTGGTAATCAAGCTACGTCGGTTTACTAGTGCCCATATCACTAGCATGCACTTGGTACTGTTCAAACTTTGTCATGGGTCCACACTTGAATTGGTTCTTAATCAACACAAACGGGACTATGGCGAACAAGGTCCAACCTTATCACTTCAACTTACACATGCACTTCCCCGTTTGCTCTCCAATTAATCCCTCTTTATATGAAAGATTAACTAGTAATTAATTCCCAAACCATTCTATATCGAGTAGTCTCTGTACCACTCGATGTTGCTACCGATGACTCGATATTAAACATAGCAAATTCTAACGGATGGTTGAACAAGTAGACTCATACCCATAGGATTTGTCTTTCCTACATGCAACTAGGGTTTCAATCATTTCCTACACATAATGCATAATACATGACACGCATACATATGAAACAAAATAAAATTTTGAAACATAGGAGTGCACCCGGGCTTGCCTTTTTTCAGACCACAGTTAGCACTCTCAGGAATATTTGCCTCAGCTCCGGGCTCCTCCAGAACTATCTCGACTTCCACGTTCCCGTCGTTGAGTTCTATTAGATGAAATGAAATGCAAGTAAGGATAGAGAGGATTCATGGCATTTCCTCAACAAATGCATGCATCAGATTTAGTTCAAACTCGGATATTTTTGCATAGCTTTGAAGAGTATGAGTTATAGACCAAATCTAGTGACATGCACAGTTAGATGTGGAATAATGTGTGAGATATTAAATTTTTAAAAGGGCTTGTTGATTAATGAAACTTAGAACTTTCAATTCTGGGACTTTTCCATAACTTTTATCCACTTTGCAATCTACATTTGGGGCACCAAATGAGGTCCAAATTTAAGAAGGGTTCCACATCCATGGAGAGCAAAGCTTGAAGTAGTTAAAAGTTGATGATGTAGTTCTAGAAGATAAATTTTTATAGGACTTATTTAAATTCAAAGTTCCTTAACTATCAAGGCTGAAATTTGCCTAAAAACTTGATATTTGGCAAAATTTCTAAAAGTAATAGTTCTTGACCTTATTAAATCAAGCCAAAATTATATGTTGCTCCTAAAGATTGGATCTTACTTATGAGTATAATCTGATTCAGTGGTTTCTTTTAAAATTTAAAATTTGAATTTTTAAATTGACACTGTTTCTGAGCATAGTTTTAATTATTTGGACTAGTTTACCAAGTGATAAAATCACCAAAAATTACCTAAAATTCTATTTGGAGTTAAGGATTGAGATTATGAAATTTAATTGGGTCACTTATTTTGAAATTTGTGAACTTCCAGTTCAAGGTCTATTTGAGTCAAATTTAGTTAAATTCAAATTTGAGCTTTAAATTTTTCCCTTTCTGTTTCTGATTTCTTTTCTTAAATAACACAGTCACTAGGGTGACACCATGGGTATCACAGCCCTCCCCTCTTAGGGCCCGTTTGGATCCCCTGAATTGAATCAGTTTCATAGAATTAGATTCTAGGAATTCATTTGTCTAGAATTGAATCACTTTAAAACGGATTCAATTCAAATATTCCTGTTTGGCTACACACTGAATTGAATTCAACGAATTAAATTCCAAAGCTTGTTTGTCTGCTTGCACATGGAATTACTTGCATTTTTCCAAATAAACAAACTCAGATGCTATTTAACCTCACTCAGGCATGCAACTCCAACCAAAATGGGATAAAAATTATAGGTACATCTCATACTCTTTTATTGAACTAGAGAAGATGGAGAGTTTCAAGTAGTCCAAAAGTTCAATTTAGGCAGCATATTTTCCCTAAATAATGCTAGTTATATTATCCTTGTTCTCTGAACCAAGTAAAACTTATGACACTGATTATATGCAGTTAAGCACCAAGTTAACTGCAAGTAAAACTTATCACACTGATTATATTGTCTGGCAATCACTTTCTTCAACTTCTCGAACTGATGGTCCAATCTTGCCATCCCCCACTTCATCCTGCAGTGGAATGCTTCCAGCATCTCTACATGTTGAAGTAGATGGTATTGGTACATCAAACGTTGAGTATTAAGGATGAAAAAAACTAATCTCTACAGGCAGTAAAGTGTTTACTAGCGATATTGTCATACGGAGCAAGAGAAAGCAGGTTTCATTAACTTGGAACTACCAAATCTTTCGATGATGCAAATAGCGTTTATTCTTACTGGGCAAACATCAACACTTCAAGCATCACATAAGAATCAACAAAAATTGAAGGCCCAATAGATCTAAGGACTTCGCGGTAAATTTCACCTTGACTCCATAGTGTTGGCGCCGGCTCAAATGGGAGTGTTTTCGCCCTCACAGGAGGACGCATGTCGCTGTTGCGATCGAAGAACTTAGTTCATCTGCTACTCTCGCACCAGTGGATCTGCCTCACCCAAGCTGCTCGTGCACCCAACCAAGGCAGATACATGACTGCGACAACTCCTTCATGCATCAGAGCGGTGATGGCGCGGATCTCTCCTCCACCGGCGGCGACGGCGCGCGGCGTTGAGCTCCACTCCCTTGGCGAGGACGACGCAAAGCTTCCACGGCAGACCTTCCGCGCGGGTCGAGGACGACGAAGACCTCTCGCGGCAGCGCTCTCCCTCCTCCCGTGGTGCTAGAATCCCCTCCCACGGCAGCGCTCTCCCTCCTCCCGTGGTGCCGAAATCCCCTCCCGCAGCAGCGCTCTCCCTCCTCTCGTGGCGGCGGCGGAATCGGTGGCGGCGGCTTGGTGGCATCCGGTTGGGGGAGTCGGTGTCATGAACCCGCCTTACCACGGAGGCGGCTCCGTTCCAGGATCTCCCTCGGGTGGCGACACGCGCTGTGGCGCCCAATAGTACAATACATGACCGAGAAAAATAATTGTAACAAGAACATAGGTGGGGAAACAGAATTTACATAAATCCGAAGTTATATTACAAACCGGAGTTTTGACAGAAATAAGTTGCGGAAGCGAAAGTTCAACATTTGGTTCACCAGTTCGACGGAATAGCGAAGATACAATCACCCTCTCACGGCGACACACAGGGATCATCCTGGCCATAATAGGTGCTTTGCCCAAGCACCGTACCGGCAAGCAAGGAACTAATCCTCATCTTCATTCGTGCACAGCTCCCATTCGATGTTCCAGCAATCGGGGTGCTGGCCCTCCCAATGGAATCTCCCACCGCAGTGGCAGTCTCCGTCCTGGTCATCTGAAAACCACATAGAGCTACGCCCTGAGTAACTAATTTACTCAGCAAGACTGATCCGTCAAAATGACCAACTACAACCGACGCCTAGATATGCAAGGCTAGGGATAGGGTTTATATTGCCAGAAAACCAGCCCAGGAGTGGATCCCTATTTTTCAAGTTTTAGCATCAAGTTAAGTTGTCGTGCGAAATAGTAAATTTAGTTTGCACTGAAGCTATAACAATCATGGTTGCAACACAATCTTAAGAATTCCAAACAGCAGTATTAAACCCACACATCATCTTAATGGCTTCCGACACTGTTCCGTAGCAGCGATCAAGTGGTACTCGTTACTGTGAGGGGCAGCGACTCGAATCGATTTACATCCTGCAGGAGAAACCTGCTTGCATGACCCATACACGCTTTCGGGAAGCCGCATGGAGCAACCTTTCGCGCACGGTACCGCAGGGTCTTCCGGGTCCAGACTCCCCTGAGAAGGGTCCCCCAACGCGATGCGCCCCGTGCCGCCATCCGTGGGTGGATTGCTCCCTCCTCTCAGCCCCAGTTCCACCAAAAAAGGGAGAAGGCTATCTTCAGACCAAGCGATAGTCATAGCTACGTCGGTTTACTGGGCCCATATCTTCAGCATGCAAACAGTACGTTCAAACTTGATCCCATGGGCCGGACACGAGGCGTAGCCTTAGGGGGACTCGGACGGGGCTACCACCTTGAAGATAGACTGCCCTTCCCTTTCCACCTAGTTGCCCGTCCGGTCTTTATTGTGATTCCATCCACCCTTTCCTTTATCCGAAATCATTCCCCAGTGAACATATTTCCTATCTACGAGTGGTCTCCATACCACTCGATAAGTAGTCGTCCTAATTTAAGCAGAGCGACTACCGTCCTGAGGCTAATAATCGGGAAGAGGGACCTATTGCACGCTAGGGTTTCACTCAACTCCTATCACTTAATGCACAAGCAAGCTTACAACCCTAGCTAGTGATAGAAAAAAAATTTAAAATGGGGTTATGCACCGGGGCTTGCCTTGGGTCTGCTCTTGCTTAGCAACGGCACCTCCGACTCCTTCTGGGTCCTGCTCCGGTCCCGTCTCCATGTGGTTCACGGCGTGATCTATATGATGCAAAAGGGAATGCTATGAGAGAAGATTCATGCAACTTTCTCAATAAATACGTTAATGTACACTGTTATCGGTGGAATTAAACAAGGTGCGATGATGCGTTCAATAGTATATCTTATTGAGTGAGGCACAGGGTGAGGGCGCTTCGTGTATTTCCTTCATGGACTCCAGTACTTGATCGCGACGACGTCGCACCCAAGTACGGTGTGTTTGTGTGAGCCGGGGTGAAGCTATGCAAGTGATGTCCATGACCAGTAGGTGCTAATTAATTAGTATACTTGTGTGACGAGCGAAATCCTCGCAAGGTACTGAGTACCCGTGAACAGCCCTAGAGCGGAACCCTTTTTACCAACGGGTAAAATTGCACTCGGGGCATAATTTATTAAATTGACATGATTCTGATCTTCAAATGGGTAGGGGTGATTTATTATAATTAGGTTACACCAGGAGTGATTTAATTGTTAAGTTTCACTATCTTGCACCAAGCCAATAATTTCTATTAATTATTATAAGGAAAGAGGCATTAAATTAATTTCAGCTAATATACAGAGAATTTCTTTATGAAACTTTTCCAGGGGAACTAAAACAGTCAATCCTACTTGGTGACCAATTTTTAATATTTTATCAGCTCTATGTAATTAAGTATAATTTTATTAGTGTTTTTCCTATTTATTTTAACCCTGGTATAAATATTACCATGCATGCGGTATTAGCATTTTTCTAAACCCGTACATAACTAGGGGAACTCAGAGAATTTTAGTTTGCTCAAAAATACTTAATAATGATATAGTTATGGATTTATAAGTGTTTTCCTCATTTAATTAAATCCTAACAGTACAATTAACAAGCACTGTGATTTAGCATTTTTTCTTACTAGTACAAGTCCAGACAAGGCTAACAAAATTTATTTTTCCACAAAATTCCTATTATTCAATTTACTATGCATTTTACCATTTTAACCTATTTCTGGAAATGATTAAATCGAAAAGTCCGATTTTTACATCGCGGGCCGCACTCCCGGCAGCCCACGGCTGCCTCGCCCGCGGGGGAGGTGCTCCTGGGCCAGATTCAGCCCAGGCGGGCACGGCCCAACGCCCGGCTGGCCCACTAGCCAGCTTGCCCACGGCGGCGCTGGCTCGAGCTGGTTTTGGAGGGGAAAACGGTCTGCTCGTCATCGCGCACCCATTTAGGCGGTCGGGAACTGCCGGCGATGGCCGGGTAGGGCCCCGCGACGGTGGCGGAAGCAGGGCAGGGTTCGGTGACGGCTAGCACGAAAAGGGGAGGGCGGAAAGGCTCAGGATCTTGCCGGAGAGCTTCATCGAAGCACGGAGAAGGGTGTCATCGAGTTTCCCCTGCGAGAGGGAGGCCGGGGATGCGGTCTCACCGGCGGGGTGGTGGCTGCGGTGGTCGGCGGCGGCCTCGAGCTACGAATCTAGGGGAAGCGGTGGAAGGATTCGTCCAATCAAAGCTCAAACGTGTGCGCGATTAAGAGGGAGAGCTCCTCGTGCGAGAAATCGGAAGTTGGCTCACCTTGGGGCGAATGCGGCGCGGGGGAACAGCTCGGGGACGATTATGGGCGCCGGGGAAGAACCGGGCCGATCTCCTAATGCCGGCCGAGCGATGCAGAGGGAACAAGTGTAGGGTCATCGGGTTGTCCCGGCGTTGCTCCCAGAGGCTTGGCTCGGGCTCCGGTGGGCGATGGAGGCCAGGCGATGCGGGGTAGAGGCGATGGCGGAGGCAGAGGCGACGGGAGAGAGAGAGAGAGAGAGCGAAGGAGTGAATGGGGGGGGGGTGTGTGTGCGTTCGGACAGGGCGACAGAGGGGATGTCCGAACGTGCGTGTGGGGCCTCGATCCGCGGCAACGGCCGTTGGCCGTACGCCGGCGACCACGCGGTGAGCGTCGGACCGGGCAGCGCAGCTGCGGCCGAGTGTGTTTCTTCAGGGTCGCTGATAGGTGGGGTCCCCGACTGCATTTGTTATTTTTGATAGAATTAATCCAGAGCTGCTAAAATCAGACCAAAAATAGGTTAGGCTCCCCATAATGTGCTGGTTGTTATAAAAATACTAACTACGAACAGTTCCCACAAAAATTTGATTAGGTATTTTATGAACAGAGCTGGTTTTTAACCATTCTAGCATTTATTTGAGGCCTTTATTGATGGATTAAAAATCTGAGAAAATTCCCAAAATTCTAATTGACCATGACCAACAATATATAATGCCTGCAGTGGTGACTTTTACTGAAAATTTAGAACTTGCAGTGCAAAGGTCATTCCATTTGGTTTGAATTTGATTTGAATTCACCACTTAATTTTCAAATTTTTAGTAATAGGATCTTGTGATGACTAAGTATTGCTCTTGGGACCATGATGACACCAGGAGTGTCACAGCCCTCCCCCCTTAAGGAAATCTCGTCCCGAGATTAAACGATGAGTTGACGGGTTACCTAAGTGGTGGCGTAGGAACTCGTGGTAGTGGCTTTGCAGGAATTCCTCAGTTTTCCAAGTAGCTTCCCTGGCGGTATGTTTGCTCCATTGCACTTTATAGAACTTCAGTGTGTTCTTACGTGTCGCTCGCTCCTTCTCGTCTAGCACTTTCACCGGATGCTCGACATAAGTCAGGTCAGGTTGTAGTTGTTGGGTGCTCTCCAGTGGTATGTCCACCGGTGTTTTCAAACACCCCTTGAGTTGGGACACGTGAAATGTGTCATGCACTCCGGCGAGTTCTACTGGCAGTTGGAGTTGGTAGGCCACGGGTCCGCATCTCGCGATGATAGCGTAGGGACCAATATAACGGGGTGCTAACTTCTCGCGAATTCCAAACCGTTGTACACCCTTGGTGGGTGACACTCGGAGGTACACCATATCGCCGACCCTGAATTCCAACAGGTGGCGCCTTTTATCTGCATAACTTTTCTGCCTGGACTTTACCGCACGTAAGTTGGATTGGATTTCAAGCACCTTCTGTTCAGCTTGCTGCACTAGCTCCGGACCAAATATTACCCTCTCACCTGATTCCGACCAACTCAGTGGTGTGTGACATCGGCGCCCATAGAGAGCCTCGAATGGTGCCATCTTGATGCTTTCCTGGTAACTATTGTTGTAAGCGAATTCTGCCAAGGGTAGGGACTTGTCCCACTTCTTGTTGTGATTCAGTACATATGCCCTCAACATGTCTTCCAATATTTGGTTAACTCTTTCCGTTTGACCGTCTGTTTGGGGGTGGTATGCGGAACCTCTGATCAACCTGGTGCCTAGTGTCTCGTGTAGCTTCTCCCAAAAGCGCCCCACAAATTGGGACCCTCGATCGGATATGATAGTCTTGGGCACTCCGTGCAAACACAGGACCCTCGATCGATCGGATATGATAGTTGCGTATACTTTTGCATCTTGAACCGCGTCGACACAGGGATAAAGTGGGCGGCCTTTGTCAATCGGTCAACAATGACCCATATGGAGTCGAATTTATGTGACGTCAACGGTAGACCAATGATGAAAGCCATGCTGATATCTTTCCATTTCCAGGCTGGAACACTCAAGGGTTGTAGTAGGCCTGTCTTCTTTAGATGATCGGCCTTGACTCGGCAGCAGGTATCGCACTCTGCAACATAACGTGCTATTTCCCTTTTCATACGAGTCCACCAATATTTGGATCTCAAATCATGGTACATTTTGTTGCTGCCCGGATGCATGGAGTACTTTGCCATGTGAGCCTCGTCCAAAATTTTGTTGCGGAGTTCCAGATCCTTAGGAACCACCAGTCGATTCTTGAACCATAAAACACCTTCTGCGTCTTCTTGAAAGCATTGTACCTTAGCATCACCCTCTTTTAGTCTCCTTTTGAGATGTGTTATGCATCTATCATTTTGCTGGGCTATCACTATTTCTTCCCGTAAGGTGGGAATTAACGCTAAGTTGTAGAGGGCTCCGTGGGGTGTTACTTGGACATAATGACCATCTTGGACTTGTGGGCTGACTAGGATGTGGTGGCAGTGAGCCTTGCGGCTTAGGGCATCGGCCACAACATTCGTCTTTCCCGGGTGGTAATGGACTTCCAACTCGAAATCCTTAATTAATTCCAACCAACGACGCTGTCTCATGTTCAGGTGGTCTTGAGTGAAAATATACTTCAAGCTTTTGTGGTCCGTGTATATGTGAACTAAATTCCCAAGGAGGTAATGTCTCCACATCTTTAAGGCCAATACCACGGCTGCTAACTCCAGGTCATGCACGAGGTAATTCTGCTCGTGCTTCCTCAATTGCCTTGATCCATAAGCAATAACTCTAACGTCTTGCATAAGCACACATCCCAACCCAATACCCGAAGCGTCACAATAGACATCGAACGGCTTCCCCAGGTCCGGTTGAGCTAATACTGGGGCCGTGGTCAGGTGCTTCTTCAAGGTTTGAAAAGCACCTTCGCAGCTTTCATCCCATATGAATTTCTTATCCTTCTTAAGCAACTCGGTCATGGGCTTTGCGATTTTGGAGAAATTGGGAATAAAACGGCGGTAGTAGCCAGCTAATCCCAGAAAACTGCGTATATGGAATACGGACTTCGGTGTCTTCGAGTTTAGCACATCTCTTACCTTGCTGGGATCTACCGTGATGCCTTCTTCCGAGACAATATGGCCTAAAAATGGTACTTGCTTCAACCAAAACTCACACTTGCTAAACTTAGCATATAGCTGGTGCTCCCTTAGCCTCTGTAAGACAACACGGAGATGATTTGCATGTTCTTCCTCTGACTTCGAGTAGACTTGGATGTCGTCAATGAACACCACCACAAACTTGTCCAACTCGGGCATGAACACTGAGTTCATGAGATACATGAAGTGTGCCGGCGCATTTGTCAATCTGAACGACATCACTAAATACTCATATAGACCGTACCGGGTAGAAAAGGCTGTTTTGGGAACGTCTTCGGCACGGATTTTAATTTGATGGTAACCCGACCGGAGATCAATCTTGGAGAACACCTTAGCTCCTATTAACCGGTCGAAGAGGATGTCAATACAGGGCAGTGGGTATTTGTTCTTGACAGTCACCACGTTGAGGGGTCGGTAGTCTACACACAGCCTCAAGGTCTCATCTTTCTACTTTACGAATAGTGCCGGACAACCCCAAGGCAAGGAGCTTGGTCGAATGAATCCCTTATCCAGCAGCTCCTTAACTTGCTTCTTCAACTCAGCTAGTTCCTTAGGCGCCATTTTATACGGCCTTTTGGATACAGGTGCCGTCCCTGGCTGAAGCTCAATCTTGAACTCAACATCCCGATCCGGTGGGAGTCCTGGGAGATCGTCAGGGAATACGTCCGGAAATTCCCAAACCACTGGAATATCCTTTATTTGTCCGGCGGTGGTGTGGTGAACGCTCGGTGCGACCAGTTGGGGTGGTCGTACTCGGAAGCTCACGCTACCATGGGTGGGAGAGTTTAAGTGCACCGTGTAGGTGTCTATGTCCAGTATAGCTTTATGTTGCCTCATCCAAGGCATGCCCAAAATAATGTCTATGCTGCACCCCCCTAAGACCATGCATTTGGTAGGGTAGACTTTTGATTCTAGGGTTATTGGGAGTTTCTCTATTTCATATAGAGCAGGGGTTTGTCCACCGGCTGATCTAATGGTGTATCGTGCTTTCATAAGGGTGCGAGGCAATCGGTACTTATCAACGAAGAACCCACTAACAAAGCTATGAGATGCTCCTGAGTCAAACAGTACTAGTGCAGGGTGGTCTCGAACAGAGAACATACCAGCAAGGATGGGGCTGTTCTCCGGAATCTCTTCCAGGGTGGTGTTGTTCACTCGTCCAGCACGTACTGGCCCTCGGTTGTTGCGGTTTGTGACACTCCTAGTGTCATTAGGGTCCCAAGGGTGTCACCTAGGCAGTATAAAACCATGACACCAAGCATTGGAATTTAAATTCAAATTGCAATTCAATTGAATTCAAAACCCAATTGAATGCCCTTTGAACTGCAAGTCCCAAATTTTCAATAAGACTCACCTTTGCAAACATTATATGTTGATGGTCTTGGTCAATTAGAATTTTGGGAATTTTCTTAGAATTTTAGTCCATCAATAAAGGCCTCAAATAATTGTTAGAATGGTTAAATACCAGCTCTGTTCATAAATATCCTGAGCTTTTTGTAGTGGGGACTGTTGGTAGTTAGTATTTTTCTGACAACCAGCACATTATGGGGAGCCTACCATAATTTTGGTCTGATTTTAGCGGATCTGGATTCATTCTAACAAAATTTGCAAAGGCAGTCGGCTGAAAGGATTGGAAAAAGAAAGGAAAAAGAAAAACTGCCCGTGGGACCCGCCTGTCAGCGACTCAGAGAAAACACAACCGGCCGAGGCCGCGCTGCCCCGCCCGTCGCGCGCCGCGTGGTCTATGGCGTACGGCCAACGGCCGTTGCCGCGGATTGACGGCCCCACGCGCACGTTCGGACATCCCTCTGTCCCCTGTCCGAACGAAATCGCCCCCGCATTCACTCCCTCGCTCTCGCTCTCTCTCCGCCGTCGCCCTTGCTTCCGCCGTCGCCGCTGCTCCGCGTCGCCTGGCCGCCACCGCCCGCTGGAGCCTGAGCCCAGCTTCTGGAAGCAGCGCCGAGACGACCCGTCGAGCCTGCACCTGCTTCCCCTGCACCGTGCGGTCGGCATTAGGAGATCGGCCCGGTTCTTCCCCGGCGCCGACAGTCGACCCCGAGCTGTTCCCTCGCGTCGCTTCCACCTCGAGGTGAGCCATCCTTCGATTCCTTGCTCGAGGAGCTTCCCATCTTGTTCGCGCACGCGTTTGAGCTCTGGT
Organism: Eleusine indica; assembly: GCA_030378355.1. NCBI lineage: Eukaryota > Viridiplantae > Streptophyta > Magnoliopsida > Poales > Poaceae > Eleusine > Eleusine indica. The sequence goes on from CM059500.1 coordinate 39,345,480, forward strand.
GGGACAAATCCGACCACATTTTTCCCTTAGTTCTTCGCTCGAGGCCGCCGCCGACCACCACAACCCCCACCTCGCCGGTGAGACCACACCCCCGGCCTCCCTCTTGCAGGAGAAGCTCGGTGACTTCCTTCTCCGTGCTTGAGTGAAGCTTTCCGTCTAGATCCCGAGCCCTACCGCCCTTCCCTTGTCGTGCTAGCCGACGACGACCCCTGCCCTGTTTCCGCCGCCGTCGCTGGGCTACTTCCGGCCATCGCCGGTGGTTTCCGGTAGCTTAGATGAGTGCGCGGTGTTGAGTAGATCATTTCTCCTTTCTGGACCAGCCCGAGCCAGGGACCGCAGCGAGCTGCGGCGAGCCCCCCCTGCCGGCGCCGCCGTGCTCCGGCGAGAGCACGCGCGCGCGCACTCGGCCCCGCTGGCCACTGGGCCGTGAAGGCCAGTGGGCCTGGCCTCGCTCTCGAGCCGCGCTCGGCCGAAGTGCCCTGCGCTCGCGCTCGTCGCTGGGCCGCGCGCGAGTCCCAGCCTAGTGGGCTGCCTGTTTGCGGCCCGCGATGTTTAAATCGGTTTTTCTTATTTAAAACATTTCCAGAAATAGGTTAAACTGGTAAAAGGCATAGTAAATTGAATAATAGGAATTTTGTAGCAAGGTAAATTTTGTTAGACTAGTGTGAACTTCTACTGTGGTAGAAAAATGCTAATGCCACATGCTTAGTAATTTTTATATCAGGGTTAAAATAAATAGGAAAAACACTAATAGAATTTTACTTAATTACAGAGAGCTGATAAAATGTTAAAAATTGGCCTCCAGGTAGGATTTTCAGTTTTAGTCTTCCTGGAAAAATTTCATAATGTAATTCTCTATTTATTAGCTGAAATTAATTAAATGCCTTTTTCCTTATAATAATTAATAATTAATTTTTGGCTTAGTATTTGATAGGGAAACTTAACAATTAATTCTCTCCTGGTGTAACCTAATTATAATAATCACCCCTGCCCCTTTTGAAGAGCAGAACCTTGTCGACGAAATAAATTGTGCCCCGAGTGCAATTTTAACCGTTGATAAAATGGATCCGCTTTAGGGCTGTTCGCGGGTACTTGTACTTTGCGAAGGTTTTGCTCACACTAGTGCTATTTAGTTAGCACCTGCAAACCCTGGGCGGTACTTGCACAGCTTTGCCCGGCACCCACCGACACACCGTACTTGGATGCGATGTCGTCGCGGTCAAGTACTAGAGTCCATGAAGGAAATACACGAAGTAGCCTCGTCCTGTGCCCCACTCCTTGAGTGATGCTTTCGAACGACTCGCACCCCGTTTACTTCCACTGATAACAGTGTGCATTAACGTATTTATTGAGGAAGTGCCATGAATCTTCTCTCATAGCATTCCCTCTTGCATCATATAGATCACGCCGTGAACCATGTGGAGGCTGGACCGGAGCAGGACCTAGAAGGAGCCGGAGGTGCCGTAGCTGACCAAGAGCAGAACCAAGGCAAGCCCCGGTGCATAATCCAGTTTGAATTTTTATTCTATCACTAGCTAGGAATGTAAGCTTGTCTGTGCATTAAGTGATAGGAGTTGATTGAAACCCTAGCATGCAGTAGGTCTCTCTTTCCGATTATTAGCCTCAGGACGATAGTCGCTCCGCTTAAAGTAAGACGACTGTTTATCGAGTGGTATGGAGACCACTCGTAGATAGGAATTATTCTCACTGGAAAATGGGTTTGGATGAAGAAAAGGATGGATGGAATCACAATGAAGACCGGACGGGCAACTAGGTGGAAAGGGAAGGATAGCTTGTCTTCAAGGAGGTAGCCCCGTCCGAGTCCCCCCTAAGGCTACGCCTCGTGTCCGGCCCATGGGATCAAGTTTAAACGTACTGTTTGCATGCTGGAGATATGGGCCCAGTAAACCGACGTAGCTACGACTACCGCTTGGTCTGAAGATAGCCTTCTCCCTTCTTTGGTGGAACTGGGGCTGAGAGGAGGGAACAATCCACCCACGGATGCCGGCATGTTGCGCATCGCGATGGGGGACCCTTCTCGGGGGAGTCTGGACCCGGAAGACCCTGCGGTACCGTGAGCAAAAGGTTGCTCCATGCGGCATCCCGGAAGCGCGTATGGATCGTGCAAGCAGGTTTCTCCTGCAGGATGTAAATCGATTCGAGTCGCTGCCCCTCACAGTAACGAGTACCACTTGATCGCTGCTACGGAACAGTGCCGGAAGCCATTAAGATGCTGTGTGGGTTTAATACTGCTGCTTGAAATTATTAAGATTGTATTGCAACTATGATTGTTATAGCTCTAGTGCAAACTAAATTTATTTCTCCGCATGACAACTCAACTTGATGCTAAAACTTGAAAAATAGGGAGCCACTCTTAGGCGGGTTTTCTGGCAATTTAAACCCTACCCCCAGCCTTTGCATGTCTAGGTGTCGGCCGTAGTTGACCATTTTAACGGGTCAGTCTTGCTGAGTAAATTAGTTACTCAGGGCGTAGCTCTATGTGGTTTTCAGATGACCAGGTCGGGGAATGCCACTGTGGAGGGAGATTCCATTGGGAGGGCCAGCGTCCCGACTGTTGGAACATCGAGTGGGAGCTGTGCACAAATGAAGATGAGGATTAGGTCCTTGCTTGCCGGTACGGTGCTTGGGCAAGGCACCTACTATGGCCGGATAATCCTTGTGTGTCGCCGTGAGAGGGCGATTGTATCTTAGCTATTCCATCGAATTTGAACCAATTGTCGAACTTTTCGCTTCCGCAATTTATTCTGTCAAAACTCCGGTTTGTAATATAACTTCGGATTTATGTAAACTCTGCTTCCCCACCTATGTTCCTGTTGCAATTATTTTCTCTGTCATGTATTGTACTATTGGGGCACCACAGCACGTGTCGCCACCCGAGGGAGATCCTGGAACGGAGCCGTCTTCGTGGTAAGGCGGGTCCGTGACACGGTTGTTGTTGGTGTTATTATTCCTCGGCTGGTTCTGGCCAGTGCTCTTCTTAGGTTGCGGGCACTCCCTCGAGAAATGCCCAAGACGACCGCAGTTGTAGCAGGGGAAAGATCCGGTCTGAGCATTCGGCTGCTGGGGTGGGCGAAATCCACCCTGACTCTGCTGCTGGCGCGGTACCGGGGGTCGCTGCTGTGCTGGCTGAGGCGGGCGCACAACAGGTGCCGGTACGGAAGCGGAACGGTACCTCTGTCCCGACGGGGTGGTGTACACCATGCGGAACTTCTGTGGGGGTCCACTGGATGGCCCCACAACACTTGTGGAGCGTTTCCGTTCTGCCATCACCCTGCGATATCCGTCTTCCGCGATGATAGCATTGTTAACAAACTCAACGAATGAGCCTCCCATGTTAAGGTTGAGGCGGTCCTGTAGCTCAGCACTTAGACCCTCCAAGAAACGGTCCTTGCGCTTGGCGGGGGTGTCCACTTGTTCCGGGGCGTATAGCGCCAACCGGTTGAACTCTTCGCAGTATTCCTCGACACTGCAGTTGCCCTGCTTTAGAGCGGCGAATTCACGTGCCTTCCTGCGGACGAGCCCCGCAGGAATGTAGTGAGCGCGAATGCATCCTTGAACTCGTCCGACGTAATCTGTTGGTCGGTTCCCACAGAGGCGACATGGTTGGCCCACCATGCCCCAGCCGCACCATGCAGTTGCTGCGCGGCGAACAATGTCTTCTGCACAGGCGTGCAGTTAAGGAGTCCAAACTTGGACTCGAGTATGCGAAGGAAGTTCTCCGCCTCCATGGGCTCTGTAGTTGAGCTGAACGTGGGTGGCCTGGTGACGAGGAAATCGGAGTAGGAGCTATTCTGCGGTACTCCGTCGTGGCGGCCCCTAGCATTACGGGTTGCTATGTTTTGTTGTGCTAGCTCCCGCATGAACTCCGCCTGCTGTTGCTGGCTCTCCATCATAGTAGCAAAATACTGCGCCATCATTTTCATGGGGTTGGATGGCGACAGCGGTGGTGGAGTCCCCTGCGGAGAGTCAGTCCCCCTAGCCCTGGAACCTTCGGGCTGCTCGCCATGTAGTTCATTGGTGTTACGGGTGCGCACCATTCTGAAATGTAAGAATAAGGGTCCGATTAGTCTCTTCTCCAACATAAGCATTATAGGTTACCAAAGCAAATAATACAGCACACGGGGCAGCAATTCGGTAAACACAATTTTGATGAAGTTGAAAATTTTCCAAGTTAACATAGTTCTAGTACAAGTCAACCGTTCCACTCTACATAGACTCGAAATATGTGGCCATCGAGTTGCAAAAGCTAATCACGTGGGTGATCCCAAAAATACAACAACCACGCGTGGAGTGTCCCAAAAGCTATCCATCTACCCTGCCCTACAAGCACGACCTAGTCGCGTCTACTACTACTGCCATGCCCTCACACCGGTGGTGCCAGAGGGCCCTGGTCGGTCCGCGTCGGTCGGAGCTGGTGGCTCGTAATCCACGTTGGACTCCTCGCCCGCGTCCTCCTCGGGCTTCTCCTCTGCGGGTGCTGCCGGCGGTACAGCAACCGCGTCCAACTGAGCCTGGAGGTCCTGGTTTTCATGAGCCAGTGTCTCCAAGTCCTCCGCCATAAGATCCATCTCCTGCTGGGCACTTGCCAGCTGCTGCTGCAGGTGCTCGTTGTGGTTTGCCCGCTGCTGCATAATCAACCCTCGTCTATCCACCTCCTGCGCGAGAGTGTCGTGCTGCTCAGTGACCTCCGTCACGCGAGTCTCACTCTCCTCAAGAGCAGCAGTCAACCGCTGAATCTCTCTCTGCTGTGCATCGACCTGTGTCTGCAGGTCGTTCCTCTGCAGCCACACCTGCTCAGCATCCGCCAGCAAGGCTCTGCTGCGGCTGCTAGACTCATCATCTAAGTTGAGGAGGTACTCGGAGTAGTGAGATACGCGGTGGTATCCCATGTGGTACTCCGGGTAGTCGTCACGAGAGACGCGTCTCACGCACCTCTGCCACACCGGGTCAGTCTGGTGCCAAATGCGGATCATCTCGAACGGAGTCCCCGAGAGTGCTGCTACGTTGCGCCCACAGAAGTGAGTGAGAGCCCGGTGAGCGACTCTCTCCAGGCCCTCCCTGAGGCTCCCGACCGTGACGGTGCTCTCCATACCCGCCAAGTCGGGTTTGCGCGGGAGTGGGGAGACACTGAGATGCACCTCTGCAAAAGGCACACCGTGGCGGCGGGTCTCACGCCGACGGTACGACGGCTGGTCCTCGTAGCCCAAGGCGCGTAGCATTTCCCACAGGAGGGTGGGAAAATCACGGTGGTGTAAACCGGTGGTATAACGCCACCCGTCGTGCTGGAACAGCTCAAACCCGTGCTCGTCCATCTGGAACACAGACCCCAAATAGTGAGTACTCATTCCCAACGCAGAGGGTGCAGGCCAAAATAAAACAATTTGATGCAATGAGTGATATACAGAATCTAGCCTGAGTACTAAAGTGGTAGAATCCTTCACCACTTTCCTGAAAGTGCAACTACAGCCCTAGGGGTGATCGGAGCAAGGAATTACGGGTTTTACACCATAGGTAAAAGCTGAAATTTAGATTAACCCGTTTTCGACGTGCTGACTCGGACGGCCAAGATGGTATTGTCCAGAAATTTTTAAACCAAAATCTTCTTACTGATCGTACAGTGAGTTCATTCTCGATTCCAATAAGTATTCGTTTACATGCCTTTGACTTTCAGGTGGAACGATATTGATTTTTATATCGATGACCCGTCTGCTGAAATTTCAGTTTCTTGTTAATGTCTTGACGCTTTTTAATATTTTTCATTTATGCATATGATTTCGGCCTATCCGTCCTCACCAAATAAAATTCGGTCACGAATAGGACCATGCGTGTAGTTGGTGGCAATCGATCTCTCAAGTCAGTCGTAACTACTCGTTTCTTACGAGAATCATGGTTAGCGTACCTGCAGAAGATTCATTCCAGAAACATTACATCCAATCAAAAGAAACGAGCCAAAAATATTCCCTTATTATTGTCCTAGGGCAGGACACTGATGTTTTACGCAATCAGCCCGCGTTCACACCATTGTGCTAACTTCCCATGTTACAATCCACTGGGCGGGACACATACCTGCGTTGACGATGCGTAGATGCGGTATTTAAACAAACAACCTCCTACAGTTAGCTTTGCCACCTGGGTCATAACTATTAATAACCTATTGGACACGTCCTCACATGTTTGTTACAGAGTTTTCAAAATATATGTCTTTGAATATTGCACTATTCCCGAGATCGCTCTGATACCATGCTGTCACGAACCCGCCTTACCACGGAGGCGGCTCCGTTCCAGGATCTCCATCGGGTGGCGGCACGCGCTGTGGCGCCCAATAGTATAATACATGACCGAGAAAAATAACAAGAACATAGGTGGGAAAACAGAATTTACATAAATCCGAAGTTATATTACAAACCGGAGTTTTGACAGAAATAAGTTGCGGAAGCAAAAGTTCAACATTTGGTTCACCAGTTCGACAGAATAGCTAAGATATAATCGCCCTCTCACGGCGACACATAGGGATCATCCCGGCCATAATAGGTGCTTTGCCCAAGCACCGTACCGGCAAGCAAGGAACTAATCCTCATCTTCATTCGTGCACAGCTCCCATTCGATGTTCCAGCAATCGGGGCACTGGCCCTCCCAATGGAATCTCCCACCGCAGTGGCAGTCTCCGTCCTGGTCATCTGAAAACCACATAGAGCTACGCCCTGAGTAACTAATTTACTCAGCAAGACTGACCCGTCAAAATGGCCAACTACAGCCGACGCCTAGATATGCAAGGCTAGGGATAGGGTTTATATTGCTAGAAAACCAGCCCAGGAGTGGATCCTTGTTTTTCAAGTTTTAGCATCAAGTTAAGTTGTCGTGCGAAATAGTAAATTTAGTTTGCACTGAAGCTATAACAATCATGGTTGCAACATAATCTTAAGAATTCCAAACAGCAGTATTAAACCCACACGTCATCTTAATGGCTTCCGACACGGTTCCGTAGCAGCGATCAAGTGGTACTCGTTACTGTGAGGGGCAGTGACTCGAATCGATTTATATCCTGCAGGAGAAACCTGCTTGCACGACCCATACGCGCTTCTGGGAAGCCGCATGGAGCAACCTTTCGCTCACGGTACCGTAGGGTCTTCCGGGTCCAGACTCCCCCGAGAAGGGTCTCCCAACGCGATCCGCCCCATGCCGCCATCCGTGGGTGGATTGCTCCCTCCTCTCAGCCCCAGTTCCACCAAAGAAGGGAGAAGGCTATCTTCAGACCAAGCGATAGTCGTAGCTATGTCTGTTTACTGGGCCCATATCTCCAGCATGCAAACAGTACGTTCAAACTTGATCCCATGGGCCAGACATGAAGCGTAGCCTTAGGGGGACTCGGACGGGGCTACCACCTTGAAGACAGACTGCCCTTCCCTTTCCACCTAGTTGCCCGCCCGGTCTTCATTGTGATTCCATCCACCCTTTCCTTTATCCGAAATCATTCCCCAGTGAACATATTTCCTATCTACGAGTGGTCTCCATACCTCTCGATAAATAGTCGTCCTAATTTAAGCAGAGCGACTACCGTCCTGAGGCTAATAATCGGGAAGAGGGACCTACTGCACGCTAGGGTTTCACTCAACTCCTATCACTTAATGCACAAGCAAGCTTACAACCCTAGCTAGTGATAGAAAAAAATTTTAAAATGGGGTTATGCACCGGGGCTTGCCTTGGGTCTGCTCTTACTCAGCAACGGCACCTCCGGCTCCTTCTGGGTCCTGCTCCGGTCCCGTCTCCACGTGGTTCACGGCGTGATCTATATGATGCAAAAGGGAATGCTATGAGAGAAGATTCATGGCACTTCCTCAATAAATACGTTAATGTACACTGTTATTGGTGGAATTAAACAGGGTGCGATGATGCGTTCAATAGTATATCTTATTGAGTGGGGCACAGGGTGAGGGCGTTTCGTGTATTTCCTTCATGGACTCCAGTACTTGATCGCGACGACGTCGCACCCAAGTACGGTGTGTTTGTGTGTGCCGGGGTGAAGCTATGCAAGTGATGTCCATGACCAGTAGGTGCTAATTAATTAGTATACTTGTGTGACGAGCGAAATCCTCGCAAGGTACTGAGTACCCGTGAACAGCCCTAGAGCGGAACCCTTTTTACCAACGGGTAAAATTGCACTCGAGGCATAATTTATTAAATTGACATGATTCTGATCTTCAAATGGGCAGGGGTGATTTATTATAATTAGGTTACACCAGGAGTGATTTAATTGTTAAGTTTCACTATCTTGCACCAAGCCAATAATTTCTATTAATTATTATAAGGAAGGAGGCATTAAATTAATTTCAGCTAATATACAGACAATTTCTTTATGAAACTTTTCCAGGGGAACTAAAACTGTCAATCCTACTTGGTGACCAATTTTTAATATTTTATCAGCTCTCTGTAATTAATTATAATTTTATTAGTATTTTTCCTATTTATTTTAACCCTGGTATAAATATTACCATGCATGCGGTATTAGCATTTTTCTAAAACAGTACATGACTAGGGGAACTCAGAGAATTTTAGTTTACTCAAAAATACTTAATAATGAATTAGTTATGGATTTATAAGTGATTTCCTCATTTAATTAAATCCTAACAGTACAATTAATAAGCACTGTGATTTAGCATTTTTCCTTACTAGTACAAGTCCAGACAAGGCTAACAAAATTTATTTTACCACAAAATTCCTATTATTCAATTTAGTATGTATTTTACCAGTTTAACCTATTTCTAGAAATGATTAAATCAAAAAATCCGATTTTTACATCGCGGGCCGCACTCCCGGCAGCCCACGGCTGCCTCGCCCGTGGGGGAGGAGCTCCTGGGCCATATTCGGCCCAGGCGGGCACGGCCCAGCGCCCGGCTGGCCCACTGGCCAGCTTGCCCGAGTCCCACGCGCGCTCGCCGGAGCACGGCGGCGCTGGCTCGAGCTGGTTTTGGAGGGGAGAACGGTCTACTCGTCGTCGCGCACCCATCTAGGCGGTCGGGAACCGCCGGTGATGGCCGGGTAGGGCCCTACGACGGTGGCGGAAGTAGGGCAGGGTTCGGTGACGGCTAGCACGAAAAGGGGAGGGCGAAAAGGCTCAGGATATTGTCGGAGAGCTTCACCGGAGCACGGAGAAGGGTGTCATCGAGTTTCCCCTGCGAGAGGGAGGCCGGGGATGCGGTCTCACCGGCGGGGTGGTGGCTGCGGTGGTCGGCGGTGGCCTCGAGCTACGAATCTAGGGGAAGCGGTGGAAGGATTCGTCCAATCAAATCTCAAACGTGTGCGTGATTAAGAGGGAGAGCTCCTCGTGCTAGGAATCGGAAGTTGGCTCACCTCGGGGTGAATGCGGCGCGGGGGAACAGCTCGGGCTCGATTATCGGCGCCGGGGAAGAACCGGGCCGATCTCCCAGTGCCGGCCGAGCGATGCAGGGGGAACAGGTGCAGGGTCGTCGGGTTGTCCCGGCGTTGCTCCCAGAGGCTTGGCTCGGGCTCCGGTGGGCGATGGCGGCCAGGCGATGCAGGGCAGAGGCGACGGCGGAGGCAGAGGCGATGGGAGAGAGAGAGAGAGAGAGAGAGAGAGAGAGAGAGAGAGAAGGAGTGAATGGGGCGGGGGTGCGTTTGGACAGGGCGACAGTGGGGATGTCCGAACGTGCGCGTGGGGCCGTCGATCCGCGGCAACGGCCGTTGGCCGTACGCTGGCGACCATGCGGCGCGCGTCGGACCGGACAGTGCAGCTGCGGCCGAGTGTGTGTCTTCAGGGTCGCTGACAGGTGGGGTCCGCGGGGAGTTTTTCTTTTTCATTTCTTTTTCCAATCCTATCAGCCGACTGCATTTGTTATTTTTGATAGAATTAATCCAGAGCTGCTAAAATCAGACCAAAAATAGGGTAGGCTCCCCATAATGTTTTGGTTTTTATAAAAATACTAACTACCAACAGTTCCCACTAAAATTCGATTAGGAATTTTATGAACAGAGCTGGTGTTTAACCATTCTAGCATTTATTTGAGGCCTTTATTGATGGATTAAAAATCTGGGCAAATTCCCAAAATTCTAATTGACCATGAACAACAACATATAATTTTTGCAGTGGTGACGTTTACTGAAAATTTAGAACTTGCAGTGCAAAGGTCATTCCATTTGGTTTGAATTTGATTTGAATTGACCACTTAATTTTCAAATTTTTAGTAATAGGATCTTGTGATGACTAAGTGTTGCTCTTGGGACCATGATGACACCAGGAGTGTCACAGTCGGGGACTAGGAGCATATAGGATTCCATGGGTTTCGGGAGTTTTTGGTCCGAATTTGCAACTGCCTACTAATTCCCCTGTTGGAAATGGGCCGAAATCAACAATTCGATTCCATAGCCCGCCAAACAGCTAGGCTTCTGGAATTTAATTCAATTCAGCCCAATTCAAGGGATCCAAACAGGCCCTTAAGGAAATCTCGTCCCAAGATTAAAACGGTTAATTGACGACAAGAGGGGAAAGACCGAACCTTAAGTACGAAGCTAGGACTTCCGAGAAATGTGTGTTCAGAAATTCTTCTTGTTACCATGTAGCTTCTCTTTGAGAGTGGTTGCTCCATTGCACCTTGTAGAAAGTGATGGTCTTGTTCCTTGTTACCCAATCTTTTTGAAAGTGATGGTCTTGTTCCTTGTTCCTTCAATTCATCCATTCCTTCAATGATAACATAAGTGGGTGCTTTCAAACATTTCTTGAGTTGAGACAGATGGAACACATTGTGTACTTTGGATAGTGTTGCCGGTAGTTCCAATCGGTAAGCAACGGGACTACATTTTTTGGTGATTTTGAATGGACTGATATAACATGGTGTAAGCTTTTCTTGTATCCCAAATCGTTGCACGCCTTTAGTAGGAGAGACACACAAATACACCTGATCTCCTTCCTCAAACTCCAAGGGACGACGTCTCTTATAAACATAGCTTATTTGACGAGATTGTGCTTCCTTCATGTTGGCACGCACTTTATCCTCCGCTTGGGTTACTAGATCAGGACCAAAAATAGTTCTCTCGTCGGATTCCGACCAGTTCAGAGGTGTACGACATGAGTGGCCATATAGTGCTTCAAACGGGGATATTTTTATGCTCTCTTGATAGCTATTATTGTAGAAAAATTCTACGAAGGGTAAATGCTCGTCCCAATTCTTTCCACTTGTTAATACACAGGCCCTCAACATGTCTTCCAAGAATTGGTTTACCCATTCAGTTTGACCATTGGTTTGTGGGTGATAAGCAAAGCTTCGAATTAATGTGGTACCCAAACAAGCATGCAATTGCTCCAAAAAATGGGCAATAAACTGGGCTCCTCGATCTGATATGATGGTTTTTGGAACACCGTGCAAACATAGGATGTGGGAGATATAGAGTTCGGCATACTTCTTAAGCTTGTAGTTGGAACGCACAAGAATGAAGTGAGCTGACTTGGTTAATCGATCAATGATAACCCAAATAGAATCATGTTTCTGCAAAGTGAGAGGTAATCCAACAATAAAATACACAGATATGTCTTCTCACTTCCATTTTGGTATATTTAGTGGCTGCAATAAACCTGCTTTCTTCAAGTGATTGGCCTTGACTCGCTGACATGTGTCACACTCAGCCACGTACCGTGCAATTTCTCATTTCATACGAGTCCACCAAAACCTTTCCTTCAATCCACGGTACATCTTGTTGCAGCTAGGATGGATAGAGTATTTAGATAAATGGGCCTCATCCAAAATTTTCTTTCGTAGATCCAAATTCCTTGGCACAACGAGGTGGTCCTTAAACCTTAAGACACCATCAGCGTCTTGTCGAAAACATGTGTCTTCTCCAATTTTTAACCTTCGTCGGATGTGTGCCTTACCTTTATCTTTCTTTTGTGCAGCAACAATTTCTTCTCGAAGCGTATGAATGAGAGCTAAGTTGTACAACTCACCATGAGGAACAACACGAAGACTTGGTTCACTTTCTTCACAACATACGGTTTCAATTATTGGCTGAACTGAAGTGTGCTTGCATTGGGACTTCCAACTCAATGCATCAGCAACCACAGTTGCTTTTCCCGGATGATAATGAATTTCCAACTCATAATCCTTTATTAATTCTAACCATCTCCATTGTCTCATGTTCAGATCTTGCTGGGTGAAAATATATTTGAGGCTTTTGTGATTGGAGTATAAATTGACAAGGTTTCCTAGAACATAGTGTCTCCAAATTTTTAGAGCAAGAGTAACTGATGCTAAGTCCAAATCCTGAGTAGGATAATGCTCTTCATGACGTTGGAGCTGATGGGATGCATAGGCAATGACACGACCTTCTTGCATTAGAACACAACCCAAACCCATACCAAAAGCATCACAATATACATCGAAAGGTTTGGTGATGTCGGGTTGAGCTAAAATGGGTGTTGTGGTTAGATACTTCTTGAGGGACTGAAATGCTTCCTCATAATCACTAGTCCATTCAAACTTTGATTCCTTTTTTAGTAGTTCTGTCATTGGCTTAGCTATCTTGGAGAAGTTAGGAATGAATCTTCTATAATATCCTGCGAGACCAAGAAAACTACGGATATGCTTGACAGTCTTAGGAGTCTTCCAATTCAACACATCTTGCACTTTACTTGGGTCAACCGCAATACCCTTGTTTGAAATAATGTGGCCCAAGAAAGGAACTTGATGTAGCCAAAACTCACACTTGCTGAATTTGGCATACAATTGGTGATCTCGAAGTCATTGAAGCACGACCCGAAGATGTTCGGCGTGTTCTTCTTCGGACTTGGAGTAGACAAGAATATAATCAATGGAAACCACCACAAACTTGTCTAATTCCAGCATGAATACGGAATTCATCAAGTACATGAAATAGGCAGGAGCATTTGTTAGTCCGAAAGACATAACGAGATACTCGTAAAGACCGTACCTTGTAGAGAAGGCTATCTTAGGAATATCCTCAGCTCTTATTTTGATTTGATGATAACCAGATCGGAGATCAATCTTGGGAAAAACCTTGGCATTAACCAACTGATCAAATAGAAGGTCAATTCGCGGCAGAGGGTATTTGTTCTTGATAGTGACTGCATTCAATGGCCGATAGTCGACACATAACCGTAGTGAGTGATCTTTCTTCATCACAAAAAGAGCGGGCCAGCCCCACAGTGATGAGCTAGGGCGAATGAATCCTTTGTCCATGAGCTCTTTAAGTTGCTCTTTCAACTCTGCTAGTTTATTGGGTGCCATTTTATACGGTCTGCGGGAGACTGGAGCAGTACCGGGCTAAAGCTCAATTTTAAATTCCACTTCCCGGTCAGGAGGCATGCCGGGTAAATCTTTGGGAAACACATCGGGAAACTCACATACTACTGGCATTTCAGCTAGGCTCTTGCCGGTGGCATGATAGACCTCAGGTGCAATCATTGGGGGACGGGATAAATATATGGCAGAAGGACCACAGAGAGGGGAATCTAAAAAATATTTTCCGGGAGTCGATATAGCACAACCTTATGGTGTTTCATCCATTTCATACCCAAAATAATATCTATGCCTTGTCCTTCTAAGATTATGAGGTGCGTGGGATAAATTTTGCCTTCCAATTTGATAGGTGCTGGCATGATGCCTTGTGTTGCATAAATTTTTCCACCAAGTGATGTGATGACATAAGAGACTTCTAGGGCAGATGGGGTGAGGTTTAATTTTCTAACACATGCCATGCTAATGAAATTATGGGTTGCACCAGAATCGAAAAGAACTAGAGCGGGGTTGTCGAGTATAGTGAACATACCCGCAAGCACATCTTCTCCTTCGTGAACATCTCCGGCTGTAGTATGGTTGACATGGCCGGTCTTAGTTGCATTTTTGGGGGCCAGAGGGCGCTGGTTGGTGGTGTTAACTCCGCTGCCTTTCTGCTGCTTTGGCCTACGACATTCCTTTGCATAGTGTCCCACTTGACCACAATTGTTGCACGGCTATGAGTTAGGCCTTCCACCTTGGTAAGCTTGCTGTGGAGGACGGTAGGCTTGTGTGCCCTGCTGTGGAGAGCCATAAGAAGCTCCCTGCTGCTGTGAATTAGGTGGACGGTATCCTCCTCCAGAGGGAATAGCAGCACGGAAATGCTGACCGGTTGGTGAAGTGGGGGCCAACCAATACTTGGTGGGAGGGGCACCAGAGGAACTCCCACTCATATTCTTCCTCTTCAGATCATTGTGATGAGCACGAATAGCATCCTCTTGCACAATAGCTGCACCCATTATCTCGTTGAAAGTGCAGTTGTTGAACAATGCCATATGCTTCTTGAGCTCACTATTAAGTCCCTGACGAAACCTGTCCTTTTTCTTTTCATTAGTGTCCATATGATAGGTTGCATACTAGGAGAGGTAGTTAAACTTCCTGGTGTACTCATGCATGTTGCTAGATCCTTGAGCTAAATCCAAGAATTCCTGAAGCTTCCACTGCATAAGACCAGTGGGAATGTGATGACCACAGAAAGCAGTGTGGAAGGTAGTCCAATTCACCTGCTGTCCAGCTAGGAGTGAGGCTAGGTAAATTGCCCACCAAGCACTCACGGATCCACGGAGTTGCTAATCTAAAAATAAGGTCTTTTGGTTCTCAGTATAGCGGAGAAGTCCAAACTTTGACTCGGTGATGCGGAGCCAATTATCTGCCTCCAGTGGGCCACCAGACTCCACAAACACTGGAGGGTGTGTAGCTAGAAAATCTGCATAAGTGGTCTCCTGGGGTGCATTGCGAGCCTCATTACGCGCACCTTGCTGCTGATTAGTATTGTAAATTAGTATTTCCATAAGCCAATTCTGATTGGTAATGAGCTGCGCAAAGTCTATTGGTGGTGGTGGGGGTGGCAAGTTTTAATCTCGGTTCTGGTTCTGATTCTGGTTCTGGTTTTGGTTTCCATCTTGCCCACCACGGCAGGGACCTTCAGGGCGGTCCTCGTACAAGTCATTCATCCTCCTAGTGTTCACCATTCTCCCAAAAATTTATTTACATCATTAGATCGAGTCACATGAGGTGAAAAACATTGCTTAATTCCAGACCATGGTATAAGTAAATAAATTATAGATCTGAACATAATATTGAAACACCAGCGATTTCCATTCACACTTGTCCAAAATATCCATCCAAAGAACATACATAGGGTTTACTTAGTGGCGGATGTTACAACCATATTACCAAAAACAAAATGGCAGCAAGCATAATGCTACAAGCTGCATGGGAACATCCCTAATGGGGTTAAGCTAGTGTTCTTCCCACGACACTACGTGGCTCGGAAGAGCACACATTTTTCCTAATGAATGCGGCGTATCCTAAATCAAAAGGCTGCGTGTCTCATGGAGACAAGGTCCACTATAAGTTACTCCTAACATAGTTTCATAATTACAAGACCTAACAATGAGAGTTTTGCTCATCTAAAGCTACTCTCCACGTGGCATGTGGCTGTTACCATCGAAAAGCATTTCTTCATACTTCGGAGTCGGGGGTGCCTCATAGTTAAGTCCCCAGTTCTCTTCATCTCCCTCAGCGTGTGGAGGGTTAGGAGGGGCTGCTTGGACTACTTGCTACCCGAGCACATGCCCGAGGTGGTCCTCAAGTTGTATGACAGTCTCATGAAGTCATCCAATCTGTTGTTGTGCTTGATCTAGCTGAGCTTGGAGTTGGAAAATCTGCTAGTGGTTGGCTACCAACATAGCATCACGCTGGGCAAGCTGCTGCCGCACCTCGATGAGTTCATCCTCAGCTTCAAGACGCTGGTCATCCACTAACTCCACCATTTCAGCAGACTCGCCAAGTTGCGCACGCAACTCAAGAGCTTGGCTCGCAAGTTGGTGACCATTGACGGATAATGCAAGAACCATCCTCTCAAGTTCAGAGACACGCCCTTTCAGGTCAGCGTTGCGCAATTGAGCATCAAGGCACTCTTGATCACTGAGTATGAGTTGCTTCTCCAACTCCTCGATGCGAGCAGCCATAGCGGCGCTCTCAGCGGTAGCCTTAGAAGTAGCCATCTGCAGGAACGAGTTAAAAATTGATCATAACTTTTGTATTTATCATAAAACATGCCAATTAGGTTAGCATATTAAGATTAAGATAGGTGCAAGTAAGAAAAAATGTTTAAGAATCATTTATCACATTTCAACCGATTCTAAAACTACTTCTAAAATCTGTCTTCCTACTGACAGTCTGCATAAAAATCCAAACTGCTCTTTCTGGGTGCAGAATCAATATTTTGGGTTCATATCAATGTTTTAGAACATATCCATAGATTTCCAATGCCTACTCATATAGCCTCATAGGCTCAGTGGTTTAGGAGTTATGACTTTTTAAAGTTCCAGTCGACTGCTGAAATCTTGTTCTGGACAGAAAAAGGTTTGTCAGAAGATGGGTCCTAAATCCTGGTTTCTGAGCTCCAAATTAAAAATCTCAGAACACAAAAGTTGTATATAATTTCATAAACTTTCCAGAAAGTACTAGAACACAAAATTTGGTTCAGTAGTTCAGAAGTTATGTATTTTTGAACTTAACCAAAATTTCTGAATCTGCAGTTTTCAGATTGGGTGTTAGTTTGCAATTTGAAATTTTTACATGGTCAAAGCTCTTAAGCAAGGTACCGGGAGATTATTTACATTCAGTAGAGGTCAATTAGGGTTATTAGGCTCATTGAAAATTTTCACCATTCATTTTTGTTGGTATGAGGAATACACATGCGAATGCAACATGGTGCATGACAATGTGTCGTCCTAACGTCCTCACCAATATAAAGATTGGTCAATATATCGACCACACGTGACCCCGGTGGCAAAAATGAGCTCTCAACCTTCGGTTAGTCGTTTGCTAACGAGCTAAGTATTCGTGGTTAGCGTACCTGCAGAAAATGGATTCCAGAAACAATACATCAAATTCAAAAGAAACGAGCCGAAAATAATCCCTTATTATTGCCCGAGAGCCGGGCACTGATGTTCGACGCAATTAGCCAGCGTTCACACCATTGTGCTAGCTTTCCACGTTACTTTCCACATGGCGGGACACATACCTGCGTTGACGATGCCGTAGATGCAAGTATTTAAACAAACAACCTCCTACAGTTAGCTTGCCACCTGAACCATAGCTAATAACATCCTTATTAGGGCTTACTACTTGTACCTCACTGTAAGCGTTGGTTTTTGAAAATTAGTGTTCATTTACGGTATTAATCCTGAGCTGGCTCTGATACCATGCTGTGACGTCGCCACCTCGAAAGGAGGGGTTAGTCAAGGATCGATACTCGGATGGCATTTGACGAAGCAAGAGTCCATCAATACATAAATGAACATAGAAAATAGAGTGCAATGTCGAATTTAAGTTATTACAATTTAGGTTCCAATTTAGGATATATAAAAGAGTTTAAAGTTCGAAAACAAAGTCTTAGCGGAAGCGAATAATCTTGATGATACATATCTTACAATAACTCATGGCAGCCCATAACCATAAATCATTCATCGTGCTCCTCTAGAGTAGGGGAAACAGGAATCCATTCTATAGTCCATCCCTTCGGGCTTCACCATCCCACTCCACATGATTGCCACTCTCGGTGTACACAACATGTGACATACTGTATAAAAACTTAAACAACAAACCCTCAGCAACTAATACTCAGCAAGCCTTACCCGTCAAATTGGCACGCTAAGGCTGACACCTAGCATGCAGGGGCTGACCAAAGGTTGGTGGAATAATTGCAAAAATAGCACTAATAATTGATCCTATTTTTATATTTTAGCCAAATTAATAGGGTTCTTGCATAAAATAAATGTTGTGCAGCTATACTATAGCATCATGGTTGCAATACATTTAATAGAAATATAATATCATCTTCATCAATTCACTGTGTAATTTGAGGTGGCAGTGATCTCACAAGTGGTACTCAATAACCGCGAGGGATGGCGACTCGAATCGATTTACATCCTGCAGGAGAAACCGAAATACATGGCGCACGCACACTCCAAGGAGTCACGTACGACAACCTTTTGCGAGATACAACAGGGTCGGTCCGGTTCTCACTTTTCCTGAGTACACATCACCCCATGCGATGCTCCTGTCGAAGCCATCCAATGGGTAGCCCATGCACTCTCCCTTCCAACACATACCCACATTCCATCATACCTAATTCATCACCAGAAGAAGAGTAGGGTATCATCCAACCATTACGGTAATCAAGCTACGTCGGTTTACTAGTGCCCATATCACTAGCATGCACTTGGTACTGTTCAAACTTGTTCACAGGTCCACACTCAAATTGGTTCTTAATCAACACAAACAGGGCTATGAAGAACAAGGTCCAACCTTATCACCTCAACTTACACATGCACTTCCCCGTTTCCTACCGATGACTTGATATTAAGCATAGCAAATTCTAACGGATGGTTGAACAAGTAGACTCATACCCGTAGGATTTGTCTTTCCTACATGCAATAGGGTTTCAATCATTTCCTACACGTAATGCACAATACATAACCGCGAGGGACAATGAGTGATTTCTTATTTTGACTTTCTTTTAATTTTATATAATACAAGCAAGCTCTCTAGTGGTGATGGTGCAAAGACTAAACACATTTAACCTAATTAGATGACCATAACCACATGATCAGAGGCAACATAACCTAATTAATTTTCCAATGTTGAGAGTAAAACATTTAATGGTTTGCATGCCAACACATGTGTTCATGTTACTATTAATTACTAAATTGTCAATACTAGAGATAAAACAAAGCTTATTATTATAAATCATGGTTCTGAAATATAAATATGAGTGAGAGAAATATAGATGGTTAGAAACATTATTCAAGATTTTTGTACCAAATGTGGTGGCAAGGTGCTGCACCAATAATTTATTTTAATTACAATGGTGTAAACTCTAAAATAATCAATACAGAATAAATACTAGGAATTTAAATATGACACTTGGTGAAATGTCTAGAAATGATGAAATGGTCATGCATGAAAATCTGTTAATTAAATAATGTACCAAAAATTAATTATGATTTTATTTTGGTTTTTAACCATTTAATACATGCATAAATAAATATGTGCTTTCAAAGTGACCTGATATTTTTATAAAATATTAAATACTATAGAGGATACAAAAAGTATTTTTATGTATTTTTATTCCCAATGATAATTTGTGGGCACATTTTTGAAGTTCTATGCATTTAATTGGTTGAGAAATTAAATAACAGAGTTATTTTGAACAGCGGGCCACATCCAGCTCGGCCCAGGAGAGAGGCAGGGCGAGGCGGGGGCTCCCTGGGCTGGATCTAGCCCATGTGCAAAGGTGGCCCGAGGCCACATCGGCCCAAGCCAACGGCCAGGCCGTCGCTGGCCAAAGCGACCGTGTGGGCGCCGGCGGTGGCGAGGCCACGACGGAGGAAACCGGCGCCGGTAACCCCGACCACGCGGACGCGGGGGACCGAGAACTCCCGGCGGGCTCGCAGAGAGAGGGAAACGGGGACGAGGCTCACCTAGGCACAATGCCGATGAGCGGAGGCGGGCGGCGGCGAGGGCGATGGCGTTCCCGGCGGGGGGCTGCAAACATCCAAGCCGAGAGGGGTCACACGGTTTCACGGCTGGAAAGGGAGCTGGCCCGCGAAAACAATTGGGAGGGGGCTTACCGTGGAGAGCTAACGCGGCGGCAAGGCGGTGGTCGACATCGGAGAAGAAGGGGGGCGATTGGCTCGGCTCGGTGCGGGAGAGGCGGTGGGCTTGCGCAGATCGGTGGAGGAGGGGTGCTGGAGCTCGAAGCGGGACGGTTGACAGCCGGAGGCGGCAAGGCGGCTCGTCACTGATGCGCTACTCACGGTGGCAATGGGAGAGGCGAAATGGCGAGAGAGAGGGGGACAAAGGAGGAGTGAGCGAGAGAGGGGAGGATAAGGCCTTTGAACCGGGCATTTACGGACCAAGACCCGGCGGAAGGGGTCTTCGGCCGGTGGTTGATGCCCACGCGGCATGTGCCGGCTCGGCGCTGCGGGTGGCACACAGTGCCTTCACTCGGGGTGAGGTTGACAGGCGGGCCCCACACAATTTCAAACTCCAGGAAAACATGATTGATTAGGTGATTTCTACCGCGAATTTGGAGCATCAGATTTAGTTCGAACTCGGATATTTTTACATAGCTTTGAACTCGGACCAAATCTAGTGACATGCACAATTAGATGTGGAATAATGCGTGAGATATTAAATTTTTAAAAGAGCTTGTTGATTAGTGAAACTTCCAGTTCAAGGTCTATTTGAGTCAAATTTAGTTAAATTCAAATTTGAGCTTTAAATTTTTCCCTTTCCGTTTCTGATTTCTTTTCTTAACTAACTCAGTCACTAGGATGACACCATGGGTGTCACATTCACATTATATGCTTTATTTTCAATGTCGAATTCCATGTCAATCGCTGGCAGTATGGACGACACTCATTTCTCCCATCTCATGGTCTAACTAAGATTTTTTAATGTTTCAAACGTACATATATCATTTTATAGATTGTTCTCAGTATGGGAGCATATTTGAAAGTCTGGAATACTTAATATTCAAAGCTAACATTTTTTATTTTATAAGAAAACTAATGTTCAATTTCAATCTACTTCATGTGTATTAATAATCAAAAGGAAAGAAGATCACCGGTGACCAAGTAATTACATATACGTTGAAGACTAATGTTCAAATTCAAAGCTAACATTCTGTTCACTCAATTAAGCCACCGGTGACCAAGTAATTACATATACGTTGAAGACTACGTGTTGTGTACTGCAGGTTTTCGTTTGTCACCCTAATACTTCAAAGTGAAAAATATGAAAAGAAGATCTCATTTGCAGATATCAGATTAAACCTTATGGAATGTCCATAGTTCACTTGTACAAACGTCGTCTATAGGTTGGGCATGCATTAGGCAATGCTGGTGCGTAGAGGCTTATATACGTAGTAGCATGACACCTATCAACACGTAGTCGGAGGCTTCTATTTTGATTTGCCCCTGGTGGTTACGGTTCTATTTTTACTTGCCTCTTGGTGGTTGTTTAATTTATTTTATTAGAATAGCAAAGGTGGGTAATTACTAATATATAGAGGGGCATTCTAGGCTAATATTTTCATAATGATAGTGGTGAGTAATATTTATTTTCTTTTTTCCACCGATTAACGTGAGAATTTCTAGATTTTGAGAGCCAACGTGGTGGCTCCTTTTGTTGCTCAAATATATATATAATAGATTAGTCAATATAACTATGCATTCACGCGGCTAGTCTATTATATATATATTTGATGAAGAAAAGAAGTCTCTACGTTTGCTCTCAAGGACTAGAAATTCCCATGTTAATTGGAGAAAAAGAGAAAGAAAAATTACCCACCACTGCCATTATGAAAAATTTAGACCAAAATACCCTTTGATATAATTTTAATTTACCCACCATTAACATTATTTAAATTACGCACCACTGCTATTATAAAAATAATAGACTAAAATACCATTCCATATAATTTTAGGGATATGCTATTTGTCCCTTAAAGTTGCGTCAGCTAAAAAATAAATCAATCAACCTTCAACGTTATCAAGCATTAATATATATAGGACACGAAAAGTAAGAATTACCCACCATGCCATAACAAAACATTTACAATACAAATACCATTTCATATAATTTTAAATTACTCACCATTAATTTAAAATACCATTCCACATAATTTTAAATTACTCACCATTTATTTTATTTCAATAATAAAGCAAATTTTCTAAACCAGTTTGGGATAATACATGCACGGTATCTATATATAACTTCAGAAATTTAACCTATTTAGAGAACATAAGGGGAAAAAAACATGTGTTGTGGTAGCAACACATTAACATGGCTGTTGGAAAAACAAAATTATAAAAGAATTCATGGACACACGACAACATAAATATGTGTGTCTTTGAAACAAATGTGTGTTCCTGTTGTGACAACAACATCTATATCAACAACACATACACATATACCGATTCAGAGAATACTTCCAACGTGGCTTTAGAAAAAAATAAAAAGATGGTCATGAATACACCCTACTTTCAATGCATGAGACTTTCTGTATATTGACTCTCTAGCAGCATATATACATAGAATGTGAATGCATTTTACGGTCTTCAGAAAACATTGTAACCTAGATATGAGGGTTCCACCGAATAATCAACCATGTATATGTACATTAAAAATCGTGTTGAATAATACTATACTCAATATATTATATAAATCTAAGTACTTTGATTATAATACCATGGTAGTAGAATAGTTCTGGTTTGTTACCTAAGCTTTGAATGAGTAGATCAATATGAATAAATACAAGCCTGTGCATAATAAGTTGTTTTCTTTTTTTAATCATATCTAAATAGTTGATCAAATATTGATAATAATTTTCATAATATTTAGGATAATATATAAGACTAGCCGCACAAATGTGCGGTAGGTTGACTGGTCTTTGTATTTTTTCTAAAAACTAATAGATATCATATCTCTTTATTACACTATATATTATATCAATCAAATTATTAAATCATAATATCATAAAGGTAAATATTTTCTTTACTTTTAATAATATAAAAATTATCTGGATTTATATTTATTTATTTTATTTAAACCTATATACAGGTATTTGAATATTTTTATATAATAATAGGGAGTGTCTCTGTTAAAAGATTTGAACCCAATGTTTTGTTCTATCACTTACTCAGAATCAATGTTTAATCAATCCTGTAAAAGTATTATAATGTCTTATGCCATTTGTACTAAAGTAAAAAAGGATATATGAAACTCTATCAATTGAAATATTCAACACGAAACCTTATATTTTTGGAGCATGCATGTCTAAACCTACTTCAGCATGAGCTTCTGTCATATACTAAGTTGCACCCGAGATGCTAACTTCTGATGCTCATTTCACTTATGACTTTATTCACCTTAACATCGTTCTAGTGATACTCCCTCATTTCTCCGCTTGTGAACCTCATGTTTTATTCAGAGAGAGAGAGATGGTAAACCTGGTGCTTTTACAAATGTATTTATAAATATTTAGTTTTAAATTATTTATAATGATAGTACTGGATAATTTAGAACCTATTAAAATCTCTCTAGTTTTTATGAAACTAGTTTGTAAAAGTTGGAGGGCTTGTAAACATGTCAGTTTTTATGCCAGTTTCTATAAACCAGATTATGGGTTTCTAAGAAACCAATAATCTGGCTCAACCTAGTCAATATCATTTTTTGCCTCATTCAAAAGCATTGTCTACCCAAAATCTAGTTTATAGATTATAAACAACACGATCCAAACATCTTCACCAAGTTTTTATTTAAAACCAGTTTTCAAAACTGAAAATAAAAATAAGTTGTTAAGAAACTTGTTGATGTTTGCTAAGTTACATTGATATAATCATCCTGGCAATGGCGTCAGACATAATTATAAAGATGCACCTCAGTGTCAATAGAGTAAAATCTGTAAGCGCACGAGAAATACCGTTGTAGCATTTCACCAAAGGATTGCTTCAATGGCTTGTCATTTATAGTTCTACCAAAGAAAGGCGTAGCATGAATATATTATTGTTAATAGTAACATAGACATAAAGATTGGTACTAGTACTGAGAGTTTATATAGGTATAAGTATAATAAGGATAGGGGTAGTGTGATACATAGAGCATCATTCACAAATATAAATAAAAGGTCCTAAGTGTCTAGTGAGTTTTAGTTAGGAGAGCAAAGCCATATTTCTAATGTTAGCCTACCTATATAGTCATATAGTCAAACAATTACAAGCAAGTCTATACTAGTCATAGTCTAATCACTCAATACTTCATGTACGGATTCATGCCCGGCATACATAAGGCAACTCCGTCTTAAACACAGGTCGCAACCGAGTGTGGAGGAGTACAAAGGACAAATAGGGTTGTCACCACCTATTGCCTACCTCTGCAGACTGTGGATTACGAGATGATCAATACTACCTAGCCATCTAAGCACCACACTTACACATTTAAGTAGAGCTCTAGCATGGATCAAACACTAGAGCTTCCCTAAACCTACGTGAATATCAAACCCATGTTGAGGCATAACAACTAGACTAAAGTACAACTAGCATTAAAAACATTTAGACTATAGTCAATGTATATGTCAATCATGACAACAAGCTAAGGTAGCAAGTCTATATTATCATAAAAGCATAAAGTTCTATGACATGAATATGATATATAACCAAACAAGGAACACATATCATAAGAACAACTATATGGAAGAACTATATTAATTAAATAGAGTAAAGTCATAATACAAGAGAATAAAGGAAAGGATACAATAGCCATACCAATACCCCTATGACTTGGAGACTTGAGCAAGACTCCATCTAAACTAAACTCCACTAGGACTAGGAAACTACTAAGTGAAAGAGGGTAATGAGTAACTCTTGAGTGTGTGTGTTGGAGTGGAGCTCTCCCCTTCTTTATAAAGGGCCCATAGGTTGGTACTGGAGAGTAACTGCCACGGAACCTCAGGCCACCAATGTTGCCAAAGAGCTGAGGGAGTGACACGTGGAAGGGGAGGTTGAACCGCCTCAGGACCAGGTCGGCCGACCTCCCCCTTGGTCACCCGACCAAGGAGTAGGGCCTTTGGCCCTGTGCTTCCGTTGAGTGGCAGACAGGTAGATCCTCTTATGTTTTAGGCCACGTATGCAATCCGAGGGAAGTCCAGTTGACACCGTCACAGTGGCTGGAATGGTGTTTTCCCGGATTATGCTCTATTTCTCCAGTTCTTTTATATCAAATCCTTGTATGCACATAAATCCCCTGGAAAGTGGAATCTTATTATTCCTAACTAACATGTGGGTATGAAATGCTAAGTCTTCCTACTTTTATAGGTATATTGACGATCAAAATTGGTACTTAACGACAATCAACGAAACTATGATAGATCCAAATAGAGCCTTAACAACTTCTTTAGATGTATTTTGGTCTAATTTTTTCATAAGAGTAGTGGTATTTTAATAAATTTTAGTGGTATTTTAGTCTAATTTCTTATAATGATAATGATTTCTTTGATTAATGTGGGCGATGTGTTTTAGAGAGAGAGAGAGAGAGAGAGAGAGGAGAGAGAATAGAGAGAGAGAGATACGGAGAGAGAGAGAGAGAGAGCATCTAGTCCCCTAGTGGGTTTTGGTGTGTTGAATGACAACATGATTAAAGGTCTAACAATTCTTTCTAAATGCATAAGTAGGGATTGAAATCTTGGATATACACTCTGTAGCTGAAATGAATATGTTTGAGATTGTACATTGATTCAAAATGTGAGACATGGAAGTTCATGATATGATTTGGTGTCACAAGACAAGACTTATACATAATCAAAGTATGATAAAGTACAAAATGATGAGATGATGAATGGACACTCATGAGTAGCTTGATCATCAATACAATGAAATTTCACAAACAATCAAGTCTATGTGTGAAAGACATAGAAGGATCAAGTGCAAGTTGATTACAAGATGAAAGGATAACTACAAGCAACTTGATCAGCAATATAAAGAAGATATTTAAACAAAGGCTTAATGACAATACAAAAGTTGTATGTAACTTGAGTTAGCTCAGTGGTAAAGAATTGTGCACGACCAAGTCATGATGAACCATGCAAAGGAGAAGGGCAAGCAAGGCTTAGTCCAAGGGTCCAGAGCAGTGGTGAAGGGTAGGTGAAGCTCAATCTCGATGTACCAAGCAACAAGAGTCGTGTACGTTAGAGTATCAATATGTTGAAGATCTTAAGTGACTTGTGAGTACAAATGGAAGCTGACCATAAGGATTCAAATACTCCAAGTCATAAGTTCTAGGTGATGGCGCTTAGAAGAAAAATACTTGTGGTAGTTCCTTATGAAGCTATGTGGCAAGAATCACAATTATGCAAGCTCAACTTGAAGAATGTTTCTTTTATATTTAATCTTGAATTTAGGCATGCCGCTCTATCAAGAGGAATGCCACATGGGTGCTTGCAAAGTCTCAGTGCTCAACAAAATCCCAAGTGAGATGAGAGAAACACAATATCCACAAAATGTCCCTAAAACAACCAACCAGAGAACAAAGGAAGTTCCCTCACTAGACATTCCAGTAACTCTGCAAACCCAAGAGTCACAAAAGTTTTGTCAGAAGTTTTGTTGGAAGTTATTACAGTAGAAACTCTAGTGACCTACCAACAAGTGAGTCACGGAAGTTCCGTCATGCTTATGATGGAAGTTCCATCATGCTTTGTCATAGTGGAATCCTAGCCCATGCAACGACTCTTTTTGAAATAACGAAAGTTCTATGGGTCATCACAGAAGTTTCTGTCAGAGTTAGGATCCCTCTCTAACGGCTAGATTCAAACGACTAGTTTTGAGGGGATGAGTATGAAAGCTCTTCTCTCCCCTCCTTCAGAAGTTGCTGACTTTACCCACAAAAATATCATTCTCAAAGCCTTGTAGCACTCTCCCCAAACTCCTCTTTGTGATGATTGATCTCTTTGTGGGAGTTGGGTTGAGAGAGAGCTTCTTTGTTAGAGAAATTGAGCACTTAAGCATTGTTACAAAGCAAGAATCCGTGAGACATTTGTTACTCTTGGAATTGAAGAGTCCTAGATGACTAGGCATTACCCTAGAGCTCCCAAACTTATGGTAAGTCTTGGGAAAGTTTGTAAAGGTCGGCTTCGCCTCCACAAGGGAAGAATCAAGCTTAATGAAGATCTGGGTTGGATCTTGGTGATTGCTTGGTTATCCAAGCACGATATTGGTGATTGCTTGGAGAGGTATAAAGGTATATATATTAGGAATGTGGGTCATGCAAATTGCGCAGCTAGAATATGTATTAAAAATTTAGATATGAAAATTCACATTTCCTTTTTTTTTTTAAATGAGCATATAAGTATTTGGACTAAGTGTTTTTGATGTTTCCAATTTCCTTAAACTTAGTAATAGAACTATTTTTTAGGACTATTGGATCTCTCATTTTACCGAAATTCTTGCCTTATTTAAGAATCAAAGTTTTAGATTTTTGTTGACAGAGATGTATGCATTATATATGATTTATTTATGATTTTAGACCAGGCACATCTTGTTTGATTTTATTCAACTTAGCATGACATTTTTTTTTGTTTTGATCGAACCTTCATGCTTAACTTGAATGTTGAACTATCGATAAGGGTTGTATCATTCGTGAGGCACATCTTATTTGATTTAACTCTCACCATGTCATATTTTAGATCATTTCTATTTGCACTATACCAATTCCTCTCACACAATTTTCATGGATTATTGTCACCTTAATTGCTTTCTGAATCCTACAACACTATTCCTCCTTTGTCTTGGGTGCCATAAACTCCAAGATGTTGTGCCGCAATAGAGAGTTACCCGGAGTTAGTTCTCTATATGGACACTTACACGTGGGCATTGTTGATTTCAATCTTCATGTCTAGCATGGTTCCGTAGCTGAACTCTGGTTTGGAGCTGAGTGAAGTTAGCCAAACACCTTAACTCCAAAAATTGGTGGAGCAGCCCAACTCCATGGAGGTGGTGGAGTCCTAGTTCATTTTGATGGAACATCTGATTTTGAAAGGATCTAGGAGTACTAAGAGGGGGGGATTTGGACCGGTAATATGGATCATCAACCCAATCAATTTCCACCAAATCTTCCACCTCACTAATGACTAGTCCTATGCAATTCTACCGAGCCAAGACCCTAACAATTCTAGTGGTATGAAGCAATGCAAGCGATGTCAAGCCAATCAATTAAGCAAGCAAGCCCATGGAAGCCCTATCCCTACTTACACACAAGTGCGGAATTAAAGATGGTAAGTAAAGAGGTGGTTTAGAGAATACTTATTGATTTTTAGTCTAAGGTATTGGGAGGACGGTGCCTCCCCCTAGGCCTCGTTGGATCGACTTCTGCTAGAATATTGATCAATCCCACCACCAACCATGGAGTCCTTGCACATAAGCCCATATCAGTTCCAAAGTGATGACATGGTTACGTGACCGCTGCTCATCGAGCTTTTAGCTCCTGGAGCATAAGTTTTCCTCCCTCAAGGACTTGCTGCACCCCCAGAGTGCACGCAAATGTGCTCTCTCACGATGCTCCTTTTGAAGGCGAGCTCAAACCTTGTAGAAACTTGTGACGGCCATCCCAACACGTCACGATAATGATAGGATCGATCACCGACACCTAACCAATCTAGGCGTTGCCATAGACCAAGAGTAACAACACTAACACTCTGTACAACATCTCCTAGGCTAGAAACAATGAGATGTTGTTACTCTCCAAGACACTCAAAGATAGCCCTCAATATTTTCCCTAGTGTCTCCTCTTCTCCTCTTTGCTCTTCACAAGTTTGTCTAGCTCTCCAAATAGCCAAGAGAGGTCTAAAAGACCTATCTAACAGCTATATGTAGTCTCCAACTACCAAACTAGTCGTTGCTAAAGCTGGCGCATTGAGAAGCCAACTGCCATAATATATCACTGTACAGTGCGACGATCACTTAGTACAATTACCATATAATATATAGTGACCTCAGCTCGACTATACACTGACCTGTGATCTCTAGTGTTTCTCTGCACAGAACCCTCTTAGGTTACTACACATTAAGGCGACCTCGCATAACGTCTCCAGAGAGTTCCATTTTCTGGCCACTATAACTCATCATATGTACCTTATGGTGACCCCACCGTAACATCAATGACACCTTATGAAATTTCACCACTTCTTCTCTCTCAGGTCACCATACCTTGTGGCGACCCCGCTGTAATGTATATAGAGAGCTCTACAAAACGGCCTTCCATCCTCCTTGACTCACCGTATCCTATGGAGAGCTCGTTGTACCTTACGACAACCTCCGGAGCGCCGGTCCAGAGACCCTACCCCTCTCTGTACAACTTTTTGATATTCACTGTACCTTATGATGACTTAACCTCTGCACCATACGGTGATACTCACATACCTGCGTGTACAAAATCATTTCTCAATGGACCTTACGGTGACCTCACCGTACGTTATGGTTACTTGTCCTGAAGTTGAAACTTGTTGTCCTCTTGACCCATCTCCAAGCTTCCAAATCTTGATCAATCCTTCTCCATTGCCACTCTAAGTGTCCTAGAGCTTTACTTGAGCATCACAACAATCTAACCCTAGAGAAGACTAAGAGAATGACTCATGCCCTCTTGATAGTCCAGTTTTTACTATGGACTCAAGCCTACACACTAGCCAAGTGATCACAACACACTTGGTACTAGCTGTCCTTAGCCTTGCTCCATCTCCATCATCACGACTCTACATCAAGATCTTCATGCCACTCCACAGAGTCATATAGATCATCAAGGTGACCATTCACCATGTTCGTGTTTGAGATAATAGTTTGTTCTACATCCATAGATGTAGGCATTATTAACCATTTCATGTTGTTACTCAATAACCAAAACACTCATATCTTGGGATTTCCAAACACCAATGGTCATGAAACTTAAACACTTGCAACTCCAAAAACACCCGAAATAAACCTAGACACGGAATTCAAAGATATTTACCCACCATTGCCACTAGTTACACAAAGATAATCTTTTGTTCTATTTCTATCGGGGCATTTCTTCTCCATCCTCGCGCGGCTCAAACCTCAGCCTGTAGTTTGCTTGCGCTCATGGACCCAATCCGCCGCCACAAATCCCAACCCACCATCGTGGCAACAATTGTTACATATCCACTACAGTCAAAGCTTGCACTTTGAACAACACATGCTTTATTCTACATGCTAGCTTCTTATATTGATATGAGGTATAACTATATCTTTTTATTTCCTATGTAGTAATTCAATATTGAGACATCTATAAACCCTCACAATAATGTATTTTAAAGATGCATAGTCACAATTTGATTTAGTATAGTTTTAATTTTAAACACGTCTAACTTCAAATATTATCGATCCTAAACAAAATAACATTCCACATCTTTGTTTTTCCAGTAATAGATAGTACGACCCACTGAAGCCCAAAGGTGTGCACGACGCTCATATGTCATCAATCGTCATATGTTGTGTTGCCACCTGTGGCAATAACCTCGGTGCACTTGCACCACTGTTAGAAAAATAATAAGTACTAAGCACCATTGTTTGTTCCGATAACATCGATACTAATTTTAAAATTAGACATGTCTATGTTGGACATCATATTTGACTTTTGTCAGCTTTGCCCCTGGTTGCCACTACATCTAATGGCTAAAAAAGTTAGAAATGTCCCACTTCCATGCTCACTGATTTTTAAATATTAGATATATCTATTTTGTGCCAAGGCTAGAAAGTAACAGTCATGTATTTGTACAATTCATATGAGGAATATTCCTAGGGCTAAATATAATTGCCAATCTCTTGGAGTTTTTCCACTATGTGCTATTATGACGATGTTTTTTTTCTTATATGAAAATCGGACTCACTTTCTTAAAATAAAAGATGAGAGTTTTTACGGTTCTCCCAAATAACTATGGACCATTCATTTGAGTAGATCTCGATGATCTCGTGCACCCTAGGGTGTAATACATATATTATTATTATTATTATTATTATTATTATTATTACTACTTGAAGTTAAACCAAAATTTGTTGATCTCCTAGTGACTTTATAGCTAGGTGGAAAAAAATATTGATTGTTGCAATTGTCGAATGTATTTGATATATACATGATATTAGGCAAAACGTGCATATGTGACGTGCATAGTTGGAATCACCAGATTCAGGAGAGAAACGTACATATACATGGTTAAAATATGTGTGGATATATCTTTGGAAACCTGGCCATATGTGCTGCACTCACTGGTAGAAAATAAAAAATTGTAACACATGCAACAACAAATTGATACATATCTGTTTTAACAAACAAAATACCAACAACAATAGTAATATTTTGTTTTTTTGAATCTAACAAAATGCAATCATTCATTAGACCTAAAACTTTTCCTTAGTTTCTTGTAAACAATTGGATCTACCATGACATTTCGTTAGACACACAACACAACTGGCTTTTGAGAAGCAAAATAGGATCAGGTAAATTAGAATATCTAAAAAGGGACGTAAAATGGATCGAAAAAAATTACACCTCGTGGAGGATCGGATTTTGGGGAGGAAAAGTAGGATCTAGAGTAAATTGAATATATAATTTCATTTATTATTTAAAATTTTCTTTAAAAAGCAACCGCTGAGATTTACTTGTTGTCATACACCCTCAGGGTCATGAGAACAGACCGAGGACTACCATATAACAGACCAAAAAGATAAGGATAATGTTTGTTATGACTTTTTTCTTAATTTAGATCATCCACAAATAAATTGTGTCTCAAGAAAAAATAAAACTAAATTGATAATAAGGAAGCCAACGTGAGAGGAGGGAGATCAGGGTGAATTTTCTAGTATTTAATGGTCTTGTGCTTTCAGTGTTAGGCGACGCTCCTGTCGATATCGACAGCGAGACAATTGTGGTGACTTTGTCAATCTAGAGGATTTGCCGTCTCAGTCTTTGAGATGCTCCTAGGGGTAGGGTTTATATACGTGTGTTCATAGAAGTGAGTGTGTGTGCGGTATGAGTATCTAAGTTGTTCTGTGTAATCTAAAAAAATAGGCGTGAGGGGATTGGATTCTTTTTTTTCTTTTTTTATTAATCCGAATTTGTCAATTTATTAATACTTTTATCTTTTTGTCAATTGGAGTTGGATATAAACTCTTTTTTGCTTCATCTAGAGCATTAAATCTGTATAAAATCTAACGGTCTATCTCTTCTCTTTTTTAGATTAATATGGTAATTTCATGATCTTGAGAGCAAACATGGTAGCTTATTTTTCTCTTCGAATAACAATATAATAGATATATAGATAGCATAAGATAAGAGGGACGTAGTGACAGGCAATAGGCCCATCATAAATTTTACCAGGTTTTAGTAACGCTTTATCAATAAGGGATCCTGGATCCGTATCAAGGCCGCTTGTGGCCCGTTGTGACAAATGTATATTGTAGTAGTGACTTACAGAGATGGGCAAGCTCCACACCTCCACCGAATCGTCACTGGGGCTGGTTTACATAATTGTTGTAAATGCGCGACTGTTGGAACAATTGCACCGTGAATCCTTGTGTGTGTATGGGTAGGTGGGGGGGGGGTGAGGATGGCTTGCGTTCTACTGTGGATATAACTAAGGGTGTTGATGGATGGACGGCTTGATCGGACACGGTAGATAGCTCAGATTTCCTCTATTTTTAAGTGGATATCTCTATCATAGTTTTTTATATGTGACTAAATCTAACAATCTCTTCTACCACACATCCGTGTGAGACCTATAAGATGTATCAAGTTTTCAACCATGACTCTGGTTCGACTTGATAAAGTGTCAGCCTTGTTCCACCAACGATCAAGTTAACGAGCCACCTCAATTTTTTTTTAAAAGATTATTTCTCATAGGTGAGGCTCTTTCTACGTTCAAATCTGGTTCCTTATTATAAGAGGAGTTTTACTGTCCAAAATACTGACCAGTAGTTTTAAGAAACTATTGGCCAATAGTTTGATTTAACGGTATAGATTTTATAATCTAAAATCATAACTACTGGCTAATAGTTTCTCAATTTAAGAGCAATATTAGAAAATTAAAGAGTATTTTGGACAGTAAAACTCCTCTATTATAAATATCTGATGTGAGCTAAGGCCAACAATTAGACATAGAAGTCCATGCCGCTAGCCTAAGTTACAACATACCTATTATCAACATGGGCTACACCGGATCCATGGCTAAGGTCCCAGGCCACCTCAACCCTAAAGGACTAGCCTGAATAGGTAAGATTCTCTCCACCATTTAAATCAGGAACCACCATCATCTATTTTTCCAGGTGGAACTAAATTAATTCTAACACTGCTCAAGGTTTATCTTTAATCATGCAAGGAGATAAGTTGTTCGTTGTGATTACTGTTCAACACTGAGAACGAAGTAGGGAACGCATGTGTCCATCATTTAGCAGGATTTAAAGTTATCCAAATTGATGTCCTTCTGGCGACTTGACCGAACTATAATCTTTTTCTGAACGATCGAACTGGTTACCGAACATGACAAGTGTAGATACGTTGCTGCGCATAGGAACATTGCTCTAAGAGAAGTATCTAACAGTGTTGACTTACGTTATCTTATTTAGTCTGCAGTTATTAAGAAAAAGAAGGTAGTGGATTGGTGGATCGGGATCGAGGGCCTGGGTCATAGTGAAAAAAGAGATTCCTGGCTTGCTTATTCAGAGTTCAGAGACTGCAGAGTACAGTGACGGTATACAGTGTACAAATGATGCCACTTTTGGGACATTTTGAGCAAGGTACGTGCTTCGGTTGAACCACTTGCACACGTGAGAGAACGGGAACTTGGTGATTGTTGAACCTGCGTCGAAGCCGCTGGCCCCGGATCCATCGCGAAAAATTCGCCATGCGATGCTAGCACGCTAATTAATCCTGTTGGCGGCTATAACTTCTCGCGAACGCTTCGCTGAATTCTCACTTCTTGTCTTTCTCCACCGGCTACTTGCCAGTGTAGAAGATCATGGCGCTCACTCGCCTCCTTGTCTTTGTTCCTCAGCGCAGCATTGCCACTGCTGTTCTCCCATACAGGTAAACGTCTCAAAAACCGCTGTTCTCAGGAAGTTGATAGTTCACGTACGTTGGCAGATGCAAAATAGAGGAATTTTTAACATAAAATAATCTGTTTTAATGTAAAATTATTTAAAAAATCAGGTTATAGTAAATTTACATATCTAGACGTTTTTCACACACCATATCGATTGACGTATGTGAAAAACCGAACACGCAGATCTAAATGGCGTGTTTACATGACACATCAGCAGGGGCTAGTTTTGGCGCGTCCGACGTGGACATCGTTGACCGTAAACATGCCATATAGATCGGTGTGTGTGGTGCTACTAGACACGCCAGAGCCTTTGGCGTGTGTGGTGCTACTAGACACGCCCGTCTATTTAGCGTGTCTGGTTTATATACCCCGTGTCCAGCCTTTTTCTTCCTTCCTCTTTTCACATTTCCTTTTCTTCTCCAAACCGACCCACCGCTGCCGCGCCTTCCCCTCCTCAAGCCGCCTCCGTCCGCCGCCCATTTCAAGGGAGCCCCTAGGAAGGTAAGAGAACAAACCCCTCCGAGTGGATTTTGAATTGAACCTATTTTTAGTAGTTTTCGTGGTAACTAGGGTTTGCTAGAGGTGGTTCAATTTTTTTTAGGAATTTGGACGAATGAAGATAGATCAGACACTCGGTACCACTAGATGAATAGGTTGTATTGTTTGTTTAACGTGTAGGTTAGGATGCATGTGTTCACTTAATTAGTTGTATTGGGTTAGACATATATTGTAATATTTTAGGAAATATAGATGGAATGCAATTAATTTTGTGATGTTTGTTGTAGATGAATCGAATTGTATGTTATTTCAGAGAGGGTTTGTGAATAGATAGGGAATTTGTTAATATGGTTGAAGACGTGGGCACATTTGTGAAACCACCATCGTTTACTGAGGTTATGGATAGAGCATGTTCAATAAGTGAGTGCGGAAGGTCAGTTAGTTTAAGTGGGAGATTTGACGCCGGGGGTGGAGGTCGAGCTCATTATGTGGTTATGAAGTTGTGTGGGAAGGCTGATTGGGAATTATATAAGGAATGTTTGAAAGATGCTCAAGTGAAGTATGCTGAAGTGATAGTAGATGTCATTGATAGTGTCGATGCTAGGGGACCTTCTATATATCCCTCCGAACCTCAACCTGTTTGTTGCGAAGAAGAACTGATTGAGACTTTGACTCAGGAAGAAACCCATAATGTGCAAATGGAGGTGGAGAACCCAGGAGTTGTAGGTGGTGATATATTTGAGTTAGCACTTGTTACGAATGATTTTCCCAACAACACGTTCAAATAGGACGAACGGGAATTGGATGAAGAAAACCAAGTTGAGGGTGAGGTTTTTGTATCGAGCAATTCTGAAGGGGAAGATGATGAGTCATATGGTCGCCAGTCAGCGGATGATGATTATGGAGTACACAATGACTCCGTAGATCCGGGCGAAGGCAATGTTGGGCATGAGAATATGGAGGAGGTGGTTCATGAAGATAGAACTAACAATAGTAATGAAGGTGTTAGTGAACCCAGTGTTTTTGATGGTGTTGTGGAGATTGATTGGAGTAAACATTATACCGCAAAAGAGTTGCGTGCACTATGAGATATGAATGTTGAGTTACCTAAAGTTCCAAATCATCATGATCTTTATCCAATCATGTTTGTTGTAAGTGATAATAGTTTGCTTTCGAAGGATGCACCACCAAGCAGCTCGGAGCCAATGATTAGGAAGGGCATGATATTTGATAGTATGACTGACTTGAAACATTTTTTTGAAGATTATGTGGTGCGGCATCACAGGCCGTACGGCGTGGTAAACTCAAATCGGTCTGAGAGATATCATATAAAGTGTCAACGAGCTAATTGTGGTTGGGGTGTTTGGGCTCGTATACTAAGGAAGAATAGTGGTGGTCGTTGGAGAGTCACAAAGGTGCATCAGCCTTACACATGTGGAACACTTAGTGCTGCACAAGTGCATTCACAATGCACTGCAAGATACCTAGGCCTACGTGTCGCTCCAATGCTATGGGCTGACTCACGCATCACTGTTGCAGCTCTAATTGAAGCCATTCATGGTTTCACCGGGTATCGTGTGAACTATGGGAAGGCTTGGAGAGCTAAGAAATTCGCAATTGCACAACTGTGGGGAGATTGAAAGGAGTCATACAATAAAGTTTTGAGGTTGCTTAGTGCAATTCAACATTTCAATCCTGGCACCAAGTACTTCATTGATACTTGCGGGATGCAATGGTCTGACGAGAAAGGATTCATTGCACCTTGCCTTCGTCGGGTGTTTTGGTGTTTCCCTCAATGTGTTAATGCGTTCCGTCATTGCAGAATAATGCTGAGTGTCAATGGCATGTTTTTAACTGGCAAATACAGGGGCACTTTAATGATTGCTGTCGGAATTGATGCGGAGGATCAGCTTATTCCTATTTCATTTGCACTCATAGAGGGTGAGAACAACTCTAGCTGGTCTTGGTTCATGACACATGTTCGTGTCCATGTGATCGGTACTGAGAGACAGATATGCATGATCTCATATAATCATCAGGGTCTTATAAATGCTACTAGGGAGGACTTAGATGGCTATCCTCCACTCGTGCATAGGTGGTGCATGCGCCATTTTGCTGCAAACATATGGCGGAGACAAAAAAACAAAGAGGTTATCAATGGCCTGAAACTTGTGTGCAAAGCTATGGAGAAGAGTAAATTTAATGAAAAGGTTGATGAATTAAAGAAGATTATGAATGAGGGAGCGAAAGAGTGGTTAGAAGAACACATGGTTGAGAAGAGTAAGTGGGCTCTAGCATTCGATGAGGGAGGATTCAGATATGGCGCAATGACCACAAATATATCTAAGGTGTTCAACCATGTTCTCAACGGCATTAGAGGGTTGCCTGTAGCGGCGATCATTCAGTTCACGTTTTATAAGTGCAACTATTACTTTGTCAATAGGTGGTCAAAGGCAAAACAATGTGTGGAAAAGGGAGAGTTGTGGGGAGCAGCCGTGGCTAAGCATTTGCATGCCCACAAAAATATTTCAAAGAATCAAGATGCACGCCTTTTCAACCCCCGTGAGTTGGTGTACGACGCTAGATCGGTGAGCCATACTAGCATTGGAGGTGAGAGGTCTGGTGGGAGGGAATACAGGGTGGAGGTAGGGAACAATGTGTCATGCACATGCATGACTCCTCAACTATTACATGTTCCATGTTCCCATGTAATGATAGTATGCCGTGTTCACGGGTTGAATTACGAGTCTCCAAGTTATTTGAGCCCTTTTTACTCGAAAATATCGACTATGAGGTGTTGGGAGTCAAGATTCAAACCATGTTTGGATTCAATACAGTGGCCTAATTATACCGGTGATGATTATATCCCCGTTGTTAGCCTATTGAAAGACAAACCAGGTAGAAGGAAGACAAAATGTTTGAGAAATGAAATGGATGATATGAGTAAGGGATATGGGACTGACATGTATGGAACCGGTGACTTCATCGAGGCCCCAATTAAACATCATTGTTCCATATGCAATATAGAAGGACACCGAATGGAACAACACAAGTTGGGTCCGAAGAACAAGACAAAATGTAAGGCTAGAAGTGGGTAGGGATTATGGGACAATAGGTTACCAGTAGCAAGCAGTAGTAATTGTCAGGTAATAGTGTCTGTTATTTATAATTTTAATAATAATTTAATATCACTAAGCTTATATTTCTTATACATTTGTACTAATGTTCTGTTTGTTTTTACAGGGTCATGGCCCCCCACCCGGTCTTCCGGCTCCTTGATCTTAACTATGACAACAAGCATTGTGCCCACCTGATGGTTGATGTGGGGAAGGTATGTACTCATTGAAATAGTAAATGATTTTTCATGCCTTTATACAATTGTGGCAATAGTTGATGAGGACATCACTCCTATGGATACACACAACACTCCTCCAATTCTAGACTTGCAAGGTGCAATGACTAGAGCTCGTGCATGACGACTAAATTTAGAGGTGAGCTCGTTCCTATGTTCTTTGCTATATGTTACTTTTGAGAATGGTTTATTGCCTAATGATTATTTTATGATTAGAAACCATGGAGAGGACCAGGAGATGATGGGAGAAGGAGTTGGGAACGTGGCAGACCAGCAAGGGCTTGGAAGCCAAAGTGGAGGCCCAATCAAAACCGACTTCGAGTCTGTTTTGGGGCCCAGGACCAGTCTGCACTAAAACAGTCGCCCAGGACGAATACTGACTCGGATTTGGACGTTCTACATATGCACGGAAACATAAGAAGAAGACCTTTCCAATGCTGCTGGCCTCATGTCAAAATTCATCCGGAGTCATTGGGAATCGTTGAAACAAGAGAGAGTCCAGAATCTGTGTCGGTGCTGCGTCGCCTATTTTTGGCCTTTGGGCTTTGTATCTAGTTGAGCCTAATTAGAGGCGCGTCCAGAGGGTCTTGCACAACCCTAGGGTCTTTATATACAGTCACCACCGCACCATTAGGGTTTTGGGTTTTGCTTAGATCAATTCTGTTCATAAACAGTGTCGCCGTTCATCGGTTTGTGAGACCCCAACTTCGAGAGTTTAATCATACATCTGCAATTGTGTTGCATTCTTCATTGTTCTTGCTTGTGTTCTTGATTCGCAGGCAGGGATTAGCCTTCTCGGCAAGGTCAATCGTCTTTGGACGGTTGATAACCAGAGGAGACGTCGTGTTGCGATTGCGGGGTTTAGAACGTGCTGTTCTGAAGCCGGATCGATTTGTGTGTCGCCTCCGACCAAATCAACTTACCAAGAACCTTTCGGAAGATCAGGAACCCTTGTTCATAGCAAGTGGTAATCAGAGCTTCAGGTGCACCGTCAGGTTTGCACTACCCTTTAGTGTTGTTTTTGTGTTCTTCCTATCGTCCACAGAAAATACCAAAAAAAAAAATTTTCCCTGCCCATAACCACGTGTTTAGCCTTTGCATATTTCAATTTTAGAGTCCGTAGTGTTGAGTTTGTGCCCTAGTTCTTGTTTAGTCGCTGGTTTAGTTTGTGTTTTTTCGTCAGTAGTGTTTCCCTTGCAACCCTAGCCGCCATCCCCTTCACCATCCTCGGTTTTGTCGGCTTTGTGTGCTAGGGTTGATTGATCAACACGCCCACCCTAATCCCACCCTAAACCTACCCTCACCACCTCGAACCAATTTTCACATATTCCAATTTCCACTGCATCCACCTCGCCAAAAAGAAATCCCTACCCGACCCCAAGCCGACTCGGGTTTCACTCAAACCCCCGGTTTCTTCATAACCGATTCCGACACCCCTTCGGTAAAACGGTCATAACTTTTCGCTCGGTTGTCCGTTTTGGCTGAAATTTTTACAGGAGATTCTTGACAAAAAAGTTGAGCATACCCACACTCGGCTACACCTTGTGTGCCCTCGTCAAAAAATTCAAAAAAAATCGGGAAGATAAAGAAAAAATTCATTCAAGTTGAAACCCGACGTTTTCTGAAACTTCAAGATTTTCTGTAGGCCACGTCCTAGCTCGGTTTGAGCTGAAATTTTTTATGGTTTCTCCCCGTTTGCTAGTGAGTTGGAAAAAAATAAAATAAAAAATAAATAAATTTAGGATTCCTACTAGTGCTCCATCTAGCCCCTTGCAATTTCTGAGTTTGGCTGTTTTACACTAAGCCCCCTGTTATCGACTGTGTCCCTTTGTCTCCTTGTTTCTTCTTTGCTATCACTACTGTTCTAGGACATAGTTAGACCAACAACTAGGGACAAGTTACTTGGGCACTTATTCAGCTTTACTATCTATTTTTGATTTGTGTGCCACTCACATATATATATATATATATTTGGCCTTCCTAGCTCTACATACTTCTTCTGGACAACACATAGGTTATTTTGTAACCCTTGCAATCGTGGAACACAGCTCCCTGGTATCCTTCGCTTT
This sequence comes from Eleusine indica, assembly GCA_030378355.1. Lineage (NCBI taxonomy): Eukaryota > Viridiplantae > Streptophyta > Magnoliopsida > Poales > Poaceae > Eleusine > Eleusine indica. The sequence goes on from CM059500.1 coordinate 39,385,116, forward strand.
GTTGTTTTCAGAACTTTGTAAGAGCTTTGCAAGAAACTTCCTTTTGCTGTGTTGAGAGGCACCACTGCTTAGTACTTTTGTAGGGATAACCTTCACTTGATGTGAACTAGGGTTTGCGATCTTCCGAAAGGTTTTTGGTAAGTTGATTTGGTCGGAGGCGACACCAGGGCCGTCACAGACGCCGTCACCAAGCTTCACGTGGGAGAAAGCATTGAGCGGTTGGATAAGAGAGTCTCTAAGCTAACCGATCTGGTTGTCGAATTGGAGACCGCTCACAAGACCAACAACACCAACACCAACACCAACACCAACAACGACATTGAAGACGATCATGATGAAGCAACGGTGTATAAGGCTGATGGCACCGTCGATAGGTCAGCTACAAGGACCGCAAGGTTACGACGTCGTTTGCAACGTAACCCTCAAGGTATGAGTGGTTTCCACAACCACAACCGTCGCACACAAGGTAACCATGCTCCAGATGACCCGTATGCTAAAATTAAGTTTTCAATTCCTTTGTTTTCGGGTCAGTACGATGGTGATGCTTACCTTGATTGGGAAATAACGGTAGAACAAAAATTTAATGCCCACCTTGTTCCTGAACAACATAGAGTTAGACAAGCCACTAGTGAGTTTAAGGACTTTGCTATTGTTTGGTGGAGTGGTCTAGCTGCTGAAACCGATTTGCCTACTACTTGGGAAGAACTTAAGGTAGAAATGCGTGATCGTTTTGTTCCTCCTTCTTTTTATAGAGAAATTCGTAATAAACTGCAGCGTTTAGATCAAGGAGATAAAACTGTTCAGGAGTATTTTAGTGAGCTTCAGAAGGGTTTGATTCGTTGTGCTGTGGTTGAAAAAGTAGAGGATCAGATTTGCCGTTTTTATTCTGGTTTGAGAAAAGAAATTCAGGACATCCTTGATTATAAAGAATTTTATACCCTCAACCAGTGTTTCCAGTATGCTATGCTTGCAGAGAAAGAATCACAGGGACTTTTCTAGGCTTTTGGGGAGTACAGCAAGTCCAGGAATTTCTACCCACCATGGCCGACGGGGATTTCGGGGCTGCCCAAGCCATCTTTCCGGCCGCCCCCACCAGCTAGTGTTGTTTCTGCAGCACCAAGATCAGCCCCTGCCCCTTCTACGCGCTCAGGTAAAAATTCTGTGCAGGTACCGGCTAGAGTGTCTCCTCTGTTGCTTCGACGGGACGCACTACAGGGATTCAGTGCCATCGCTGCCATGGTCTTGGCCATGTGCAGAAAGATTGCCCAAGTAGGCTGGCATATGTGGCGACAGATGATGGCGGTTACATGAGCACCTCCGATATGGAGGATGAGGAGAAGGATGTCGCTACCACCAGCGGTGACCTCGTCCTTGGAGGCGTCGATACCACGGGCTACATGAATATTATTGTGCAGCGTGTGCTTAGCACACAAATCTAGCAGCCCGAGATGATGCAGCGACATAACTTCTTCCAGATTTTCTTCGTCATCAAGAACCGTCGAGCACGTGTCATCATTGATAGAGGAAGCTGCAACAATTTGGTGAGTTCTGATGTGGTTAAGAAGCTTGATTTGACCACACGCCGACATCCACATCCATACTACATTCAGTGGTTAAATGACTCTGGAAAAGCTAAGGTAATACAAACTTGCAGAGTTCCTTTTTCCATTGGTTCCTATGTGGATTCTGTTGATTGTGATGTTGTACCCATGCAAGCTTGTTCACTTTTGTGGGTAGACCTTGGGAATTTGATAATGATGTTGTACACCATGGTAAAAGTAATAAGTACACTTTTATGTATAAAGGAACTAAAATTACTTTGTTACCAATGACCCCTGCTGAAATTGTACAAGCTGATTTAGAACGAGCTGCTAGTTTGAAAAATAAAAGCCCTGAAATTCAGCAACCTATTAATTCTGCTTCTACACCAAGTAATGTTAATGATTCTTCAAGTTCTAAGAGTGCTGCAATTAAATTACAAGGTCGTTCATGTCTTGCCACAAAATCTGAGCTTGCTGAAATTTCTACTGATGATATTTGCTATGCTTTGATATGCAAACAAGCCTTGTTCTCGCTTGATGATATTGCTTCTAGTGCTTTGCCTCCTGCTGTCACCAATCTTTTGTAGGAGTATGAGGATGTTTTCCCAGCTGAGATACCCCCGGGATTGCCACCTTTGAGAGGGATTGAGCATCAAATTGATTTGATTCCTGATGCTACTTTACCAAACCGTGCTGCTTATAGGACCAACCCTGAGGAGACTAAGGAGATACAACGACAAGTCCAAGACCTTTTGGATCGTGGGTATGTTCGTCAATCACTTAGTCCTTGTGCTGTTCCTATACTTTTGGTTCCTAAGAAAGATGGTTCTTGGCGTATGTGTGTAGATTGTAGAGCCATTAATAACATTACTATTAGGTATCGTCATCCTATTCCTAGGCTAGACGACATGCTTGATGAGTTATGTGGTGCTATAATTTTCACTAAAATTGATTTGCGTAGTGGCTACCATCAAATTAGAATGAAACTTGGAGATGAATGGAAAACAGCTTTCAAAACCAAATTCGGGTTGTATGAGTGGTTAGTAATGCCTTTTGGGTTGACTAATGCACCCAGTACTTTCATGCGTTTGATGAATGAGGTTTTAAGACCTTTTATTGGCAAATTTGTGGTTGTTTACTTTGATGATATCTTGATTTATAGCAAATCCATGGATGATCATATGATTTATTTGCGTGCTGTTTTTGATGCTTTGCGAGTTGCACGTTTATTTGGTAACCTTGAGAAGTGCACCTTTTGCACGGATCGAGTCTCTTTTCTTGGCTATGTTGTGACTCCACAGGGAATTGAGGTGGATGAGGCGAAGATTGAAGCCATAAAGAGCTGGCCTGTACCAAAAACTATCACACAGGTGAGGAGTTTTCTTGGTCTTGCAGGTTTCTACCGCTGTTTTGTCAAAGATTTTAGCACCATTGCTGCACCATTGCATGAGTTGACAAAGAAGGGCGTTAACTTCCATTTTGGTAAGGTACATCATGAGTCTTTTGATGCTTTGAAGGACAAATTTACACATGCACCATTGCTGCAATTACCCAATTTTGATAAGACTTTTGAGCTTGAATGTGATGCTAGTGGTATAGGCATTGGTGGTGTTTTGATGCAAGATGGTAAACCTGTTGCATACTTTAGTGAGAAAATTACTGGGCCTGTTTTGAATTATTCCACGTATGATAAGGAACTATATGCACTTGTACGTTCTTTAGAGACGTGGCGTCATTATTTGTTGCCCAAAGAATTTGTTATTCATTCTGATCATGAATCACTTAAGTATATTCGTTCTCAATGCAATTTGAACCGTAGACATGCTAAATGGGTTGAGTTTATTGAGTCTTTTCCTTATATTATTAAACATAAGAAAGGGAAGGATAATGTGATTGCTGATGCTTTATCTAGGCGATATACTTTGTTGTCTCAACTTGATTGTAGAATTTTTGGACTTGAGGCAATTAAAGAACAATATGTTGCTGATGTTGATTTTAAAGATGTATTGCTGCACTGTAAAGAAGGTCGTGCTTGGAACAAATTTATGTTGAATGATGGTTTCTTGTTTAGAGCTAACCGCCTATGCATTCCAGTTGGTTCCGTTCGTCTTTTGTTGTTGCAGGAGGCGCATAGAGGTGGATTGATGGGTCATTTTGGTGCTAAGAAGACGGAGGATATTTTGGCCACACACTTCTTTTGGCCAAGGATGAGGAAAGATGTTGAGCGTTTTGTTGCTCGCTGCACTACATGTCAAAAAGCTAAGTCTCGTTCGAATCCACATGGTTTATACATGCCACTTCCTGTTCCTTCTATTCCTTGGGCGGATATTTCTATGGACTTTGTTTTAGGACTGCCTAGGACTAAGAGGGGGAGCGATAGCATTTTTGTTGTTGTGGATCGTTTTTCCAAGATGGCACACTTTATATCATGTCATAAAACTGATGATGCTAGTTATATTGTTGATCGCTTTTTCAAAGAAATTGTATGTTTGCATGGTATGCCTTCTACTATTGTTTCAGATCGTGATGGAAAATTCTTGAGTCATTTTTGGCGCACGCTTTGGAATAAGTTGGGTACAAAGTTACTATTTTCTACAACTTGTCATCCACAAACTGATGGACAAACTAAGGTTGTGAACCGCACTTTGGGCACTATGTTACGAGCTATTTTGAAGAAAAATTTGAAGCAATGGGAAGAATGCTTGCCTCATGTTGAGTTTGCTTATAATCGGGCAACACATTCTACTACCAAGGTAAGTCCCTTCAAGGTAGTGTATGGTTTTGATCCCCGTACTCCACTTGATATACTTCCTCTACCTATTAATGAGAGAGTTCATGTTGATGCTAAGGAGCGTGCTGAATTTATTTGTGTCGCCTCCGACCAAATCAACTTACCAAGAACCTTTCGGAAGATCGGGAACCCTTGTTCACATCAATAGTGTACACCTTAACTGTGTTCTTTTTGTCATGCAGCAATTGAAGCCATTGAGGATACGGACGCATCACCCCATGCGTTTTGATGAGCGGCTGGTTCCGTACATTGAGTCGACCGGTTTCCTGCTACTGGCTCGGGTTGTCAGTTCGGGGTTGCCACTCATATTTTTTCTTTGCAGTTGAGTGGCATGTGCTGCAAAGAGTTATGCGCCAATTTGGACGGCTCAAACCGGTAGACATGGACCACGTGTCGACAAATCAGAATCTGCATAAGTGAGTGTTCTTGTGTTTTAATTTTCTTCGTTTGCACGTATGTGTTGCCTAGCATCGTTCCCATGTTTTATCACAAGCTTGACATGCGTAAAGAAAAGGGTCGGGTGGAGTGGGCTAACACCCACCAGGCTTGGTTTCTGCTATGGAACAATCGCCATGAGAAGGCCATGCATTACCTTAGCGGCCCTGTGCATCGTCCTGGACCGTACAAAGAGTACTTGCTCAGTTTGTACTCATTGAGCAGGCTCAAGATCCATCCATCTTTGAATGTTGCCATCATTGCTGAGCTACCAGACTCTGACACTGATGAGGAGATTGTTGACAAGTATGACGAGGCTACTCGTACTGATAGGCAACTGGAAAGAGCGCCATTTGAGGACTATACGGTACGTGTACTCAGTTGTTTCTACTTTATGTCATTGTTCCACTTATACAAACATGCAACGGTGAAATGTGCTATGCAGGCAACATAGTTAATGCGCATGTCCAATGAAGCTGCTACTGCGTTAGGCCACCCGGAGGGTTCAGCGCAGGAACTTACAGCCCTTCGTGGTGCTGTTAGGGTACTTACAAAATTCACGATTACTAGTATTTATTGCACTACTCGACATTCAACTTCAAGAAATTGACATATACTTTTTCATTACAGGTCTTGATGAAAGGTTGTCGCTGGCTAGCTGAGAAGATGAATTGCATACATGCTCCTCATGACGTAGTGGTTCCTCCTAGGTCCCAAGGTACTTCGGGATCCACAGGGGGAACCTCTAGGTTCGCCCATTCCTGCATTGATAAGGGGAAACAACCAGCCGACCCACGCTCCGAGGATGAACAAACCGATACAATACAGGTGCATATTTGTAATCCCTCAACTTGCACTTCAAATTGTTGAAACCTAATTCACTTGTTCTTTTCAATTCTTTAGAACACCATAGGGTTGTCCCAGCTTCCGGATGCACCGGATATGGAGGGAACACAACATTCTCCTCCAGTAGATAGGGTCTTCCGCCGTTGGAGGAACGTTCCTACTGGATCCACCCTCCCAACTGAGCCCAGGTGCAAGAGGATTAAGCCGGATCGCTACACCCCTGGTTCAGCCAAAAGGAAGAAGGAGAAGAAGTGACTTTTCATGGGGATGTCATATGCTCTCGTGCTATGAATAAGTTGTGCTATGTTGCTACTGGATGTTTGGTTATGCTACCTCTTTGTTTCTGTTAAATGTCATGGATGTGTTATGGATGATAAATGTTTGGATGTGTTATGGATGATAAATGTTTGGATTAATGCCACTTTGTTCGTCCTACATTCTAGTTGTCGAGTTGATGTTTTTCATTGTGCTGTGAATGTAAACTTTAGGAAGAATGTTGTTTGACGACATAGCGAGCTAATTTGAAAACCCAATGAAAAAGAAGAGACACGCTAGGAGGTTCGGCGTGTTTGACATAGGAGACACGCCATATCCCATGGCGTGTCTGGTACTTGGTCAATGCAGCAAGCCCAGAAAAAGGTCTGGAACAAACTGTTTTGGTTGAACCATGGCGTGTCTGTCAGAGGAGACACGCCATATGCTCTGGCATGTTTGACCTTAGAGACTCTCCAGGGGCTATGGCGTGTCTGGTACTTCGTTGGTGCGGCAAGCTCAGAAAAAGGTCTGGAACAAACTGTTTTTGGTTGAACCATGGCGTGTCTGTCAGAGGAGACACGCCATATGCTCTGGTGTGTTTGACCTTAGAGACACGCCAGGGGCTATGGCGTGTCTGGTACTTCGTCGGTCCGGCAAGCCCAGAAAAAAGTCTGGAACAAACTATTTTTGCTTGAGTCATGGCGTGTTTGTCAGAGGAGACACGCCATATGCTCTGGCGTGTTTGACCTTAGAGACACGCTAGGGGCTATGGCGTGTTCGGTACTTTGTTGGTGCAACAAGCCCAGAAAAAGGTTTGGAACAAACTGTTTTTGCTTGAGCCATGGCGTGTCTATCAAAGGAGACACGCCATAGCACATGGCATGTCTAATGTATTCCCTGTCTCCAAGATTGCACTAGACCTCCCAGCATGTCATTGCCATATCCATGCAAGTTAATTGATGATACAATGCGACACCATATGGTTCGTTGCTCAACAACACAATAAAAGTCATAATTCAGGGTGGTACACACACAAATTAAATGACATAGTCCAACAGCACAACAAATTGGGGAAGCATTCCAATGACTTAGTTCAAAAACAAAACAGAACGAGTGCAACTATTACGTGCACCGAGGCCATTTCCCCTTCCTCAAGGCGTCCGAACCACCCTCTAGAATAACCTCTTTTGCCCGACGCGCCCGCTCACGCCTCTTCTCCCTTTCCCTCTCTCTCTTCAGTGCAGCCTTCCGCTCAAGCGCTTCCTCCTTCTTTCGTTGGGCCGCACGACATTCTTCAAAACCTCCTCCCGTTGCCTCTCTTCATATCTTCGTGCATGCATCTCCTTCTTGAATTTGCGACTATATGCTCGTTGACACTTGTAACTTTCAATGTAATCAAGTGCTTCCTGAGAGCGTTTAGTGTCAATCCACTGTATGAAGTCACAGAGCGGCGGTGGAGTCTGCAAAAAACATTTTTTCATCGACTTATGCAGGGTCCATCAAAAGAGTATAAATTTAATAACACGTATGACAATATCACACCGTACTCAATCTTTGTCTTTTGTGCAATCAAATGCATCGTTGTCGCACATCCAATACCTCTGCCATAATGTTTCAAACCGACCAGAGCCGGCCACCTTGCAAGGGTCACCACACCAGCACATAGGTGCCTTCTCCTTGGGCGTAGGCCAGAACTTGTTCGATGGAAGACAGAATCCGAAACCATCCCAACTATCTTTAATCCCAACAAAATTAGTTAGTTATTTCAATTACTACAATGGTTTGTGAATATATTTCAAACAAGAATGGATTTGTTACCTTCAGAGTCCGCGGGATCATTGGTTGTTTCCTCAGTAGGAACTTCTTGCCTTGCAAACAAATTACTCACCCCCGAAAACATAGCAGCTTGAGCTTGTTCCTCTTTTTCTTGCCTGCAATTCTCCCTTAACCTTGCCATATTACTCTGCCATGAAGAAGGGTCACACAGGGCCGCTTCATGATATGCCTTCTTCCTTGCCGCTTCAACCTCCTCAAGCCTCTTCATCTTTTTCACCCTCCGCTGCTCCTGTAAAACAGGATCTGCAATGTCTAGCAAGGTCTACGCCGCCCACCCTATTAACTCATTTCTATTCTTCCACGTGCCTTGAGCTTGTATTCCGTCATCGGTCATATAATTCGTCAGAGTTCTCCAATCTGCCTCAGCCGGATACATCTCCTTATTTTTTTTCTCCAATACAACAATGCACCCACGTGATCATAGTTTGCCTCTTCTCTATTGGTATTCAAGATCCATTCCGGTGGGACTTTAATATCATATTCCTGACTTTAATATCATATTCCCGACGTACTATGTCTCTCCTTTTCTGTAGATATTTTGCTTCATCTGTCGGTCCCATCCTCATCGTGTCCTTAGCAATCTTGTGTTGCCCATGATATTCCTCCCAATGACACCGTCGTGTGTCCTATATTAACAAAATAGTTAACATGTCTTCACTACACACTATGAACATAACAACTTTTCCTAGAAAATAGTTTAAAAAAGACGTACCCACTGATTTCTACCAATTGCGTTATCGCAAAAGTAACCATACCCAAGTTCTGAAGGTACTACACCTTTTCGAGCCAAAACCCCACACTGGCATAAAGGAATTGCATCCTTAATGAGAGGTGCGCTTCTTTTCCTGTCTATGTATTCTTGGAGATCACCCGCCTCCGCCCAAATGGCTTTTGACCGTAAACATACTCTTGAAAGTCACAAAGCCGCCACCCATCCTATGACACAACCTCGATATTATTCTCCATACATAAATCACATATACTATACATGAATTTCAAAGACATCAAGAATTGTGGCTTACGTTTCTGACCAGTGCACAACGAAAGAATGGAATGTAACTCAATTCCTCGGGGGGATCTCCAACTCAGAACGGTGACCACACTTACAACGAGGTGGACTATTCATACATCGGACAGAAGCATCTATAATCTCTTCTTTTGTCATTGGTTTTGGATCGGGCAAGGGAGGAACCCAACGCTCAAACTCTGCATATGGCCACGTCAACTTCTCATTGTACGGGAACAACATGATGCGTGAATCATACATCTCAGGCCCATCAATCCATTGAAAGAAGTGGCACTACACCAAAGTAAATTAAAGTTATAGCTACCACAAATACATATTAAGAACAACATCATGTTTGGTTGCGAAAAAATAACTCACCCCAGCTAGCTCATGAGTATCCTTATCTTTGCACATGTAGAAGGCACGTCCCGCTATCATTCGATGCCGAGACTGCTTCACTTGTTACGCTTCTTCACACTCACACAATGGCACAGGAAGCGGTGGGGGAACTGGGCCATCAACTGCGCGGGCGGGGAGGTACTCCTCCCACTGAAAATAAAGCAGACGTTCAAGTTCACAGTACATTCTGACCTACAAGTATAATCAATTAGTCATTAACATAACTAACCACAATTACCAACAACAAAATTATCATATCCCCAAACTCAAACTAATTAAATCAAACTAATTTCTAAACTCAATAGCTTAATCCATTCTAAACTCAATCGCAACTACCAACAATAAAATTATCATATGCACATGAAACTATTTCTATGTTACAACATTACCTAAATAATGCACCAAAAACCATAAAAAATTCTAATACAATCAACAACATAACCTAACACTATATCGTCTAGTCTATCATCAAACTCCATGAAAAAATTCTAATATTTTTGCTATTTTCGCCATGAACAAAACCTAACCCTAGCTAACCTAAATCCAACACAATCAACAACAAAATAAATATTCTACATGGACCAAATCATAATCCAAACCTTGCTTCATGAATCTTTCAAGATATTTAGCTCAATGATTCTCAGATCTGAGAGGGGGTGGGGGATTTCTCAATTTTCACCCGGGGAAAAAAGAGAAGGGAGAAGGGAAGAGCAAATGGAGGAGGAAGAGAAGGGACAGAGAAAAGAAAGAAGTGGTGGAGATTTTAAAGCCCAGATGAGACTCGCCAGACCCTTCGGCGTGTTACACATAATAAACACGCCAAACAGATCGACGTGTCATGTGCCAGCCTGGACTCTGCCTCCTTCGGCCAAGCTTACGTGTAGCTGACGTGGCATGAAAGACATCATTCTATCTGGCGTGTCATATGTCAAGAACACGCATTTGGCTTTGGCGTGTCAAAAACGTCTACATCCTGAAAATTTAGTTTCCGGTAGTTTCTTTTTAATTTTTTAAATAAAATTTGATTCTTTTAAAAAATTCACACCAAAATAGAGCTAACTGTTGCTTCATTCATGTGTCCACTGTAGAAGCGGGAGAGATGGGGGTGAACTACGGCAGGGTGGCCAACGACCTGCCTGACACGGCATCGGTAGTGCGGCTGCTTAAGGACAACGGCATCAGCATGGTGAGAATATACGACGCCAACCCTGCCGTGCTTAGGTCCCTGGCCAACACTGGGATCAAGGTGATGGTGATGGTGCCTAACGAGGACCTGGCCAACGTGGCCGAGAACCCGTTGATCGCGCTCGATTGGGTGTCGAATAACGTGGCGGCCTACATGCCCGCCACAAACATCCATGGCGTGGCCGTGGGCAACGAAGTGTTTGACTCGAGGCCGGACCTGACGATGCAGCTCGTCCCGGCAATGAAGAACGTGCAGGCGGCGCTGGGAAAGCTGGGCCTGGCCAACACGGTGAAAGTTTCCACGCCGATAGCATTCACTGCGGTCACGGACTCGTTCCCACCGTCCGCGGGAAGGTTCCGGGATGACCTCGCAGGACCGGTGATGAAGCCCATGCTCGACCTCCTCCAGGCCAGCGGCTCCTACCTCACCATGAATATATACCCGTTCTTCGCCTTCAACGACGATCCAGCAAACCAAATCAACCGCGACTTCGCGGTGGGGAACCCCAACAACCCTGGCGTGCGCGACTTCGTGACCGGCCTGATATACCACAGCCTCCTGGACGCCCAACTTGACGCCACATACTATGCCATGGATAAGCTGGGGTTTTCCGGTTCCTTGGAAAATAACAAAGTGCCGGTGCGCCAATCTGTTTCGGAGACCGGATTGGAGGTGAGGCTGCCACCCCAGCTAATGCTCAAGCATACAACAACAACCTCATCAACCGCGTGCTGTCCGGCAACACGGCCACTCCACACCGCCCTGATGCTGACATGGACATCTACATCTTTGCGCTCTTCAACGAGAACCAGAAGGGCCAAGGGCCAAACGATGTCGAGCAGAACTTCGGTCTGTTTTACCGGAACGTGACTAAGGTGTACGAGTTTGACTTCCACGGTGGCGGTGGCGCCACCAAGGAAAGCTGGTGCGTGGCGAACGCCGCGATTGGGGATGCGCGGTTGAACGCGGCGCTGGATTTCGCGTGCGGACACGGCGCGGATTGCAGCGCCATCCAACCAGGCGCGGTGTGCTTCGAGCCCGACACAAAGCTTGCGCATGCCTCGTATGCAGTCAACAGCTACTACCAGAAAAAGGGCCGGGCACCCGGGACTTGCGATTTTAACGGGGCTGCTTTCGTTGTGTTCCAGGAACCAGCTGGTGAGTTCACGCTACTTCGCTGCTTATACATTTTCTGCTCTAATGTAACACCCAGGGTGTGAAGTGCATAGCTTAGAGACCCCTAGCTATGACCTTGATCGAATTTGAACCCACTCAATAAGTTTGAACTCTTTTGAACTAGTTTCAAGCAAAATTTTATCAAATTCGACTGAACTTTGAACTACAAGTAAATATTTTTCAATAAAACCTAGTCCCACCAAAAACATATGTTGTAGTGTGGGTCAAAAGAGAATTTAGGGAACAAATTTGGAATTTTTTTCTTAATATTTAATGTCCCAAATAAATGGTCAATGTTCCAGAAACCATCCTAATTCGAAAAATTCCCAACAAAAATATATTCCGGTCTAGAGCTTAAACTCATTTCCTAAATTAAGTACACATCGTGGTGAGCATTTCCATACTTTTGGTTTTCGTGGCACACTTCTGAAAATAAAGATATGAAATTGACAAGACATGGAAAAATGGAGAATTTGAAAAATATAAATCCTCGTGAACCCACCTGTCAGCTCCTCCAAATCGTCTTCTTCGTTGGTTGGCCACCGCGGGCGGCATGGCGCCGCGTGGTGGTCGCCGAGTTATGGCGCCCCCACCTGGTCGGAACCCGGAGGCAAAAACCGTTTCCCTGCCCCTGGTTTTGGACACCGCTCACCCCCTCCCTCTTCTTTCTCCACTCGGGCACGCAACCCTCCCCGCTGCGCTGACCATTGCTGCTTTGCTGCTGCACCGCCCACAGCTACGACACCCCGCGTTGCCGGCTGTCCCAGCACCTTCCTGATCCGGCCGAGCTGCCGTAGGGACTCAGCCGCACCCCCTACCACTCCTGGTCCTCGTCCATTCGCCCATTTCTTCCTCTCCTGCGCAAGTGAATGCAGCCGCGTCGTCATTTCCGCTCGGAGCGAAGCTCCGTCTCGCTGTCGCCTTGCTGCACCGCGTGACCCACGAAGTACCCCGGAGCCTAACCCCGTCGCCATGGAGAACCTTGTGAAGCTGCTGCTCTTCCCCGACTCTGACCCGTCGTGAATCGACATTTCCTTCTCTGCTGCCGACCGCCGTTCCGTTGACTCGCGCTCCTTCTCCGGTGAGCCTCTTCTCAATTACTCTGACATGCAGAGTTCCCTGTGCCTTGAACACCTCCTCGAGCTCATTCGGTTTGCATCCGTGTAGAACCGCCACCGGAACGACTTCGACCACCGCCACCGTCCGTTGTCACTGCCTCTCCACGCCGAGACCCTGCTCCGGTGAGCCGTCTTCTCCCTTTCCACGTGTCGCTACTCCGACTTTGCCCTAGGATACCGCCCATGGAAGCCGGCGACCTCATCGGGGCCCTGCCGCGCCGCCGCGCTCGCGCCACACCGTTGCGCCTAGGGCACCGTGGGCACTGGCCATGGCCCGGCTTGGCCAGCTCAGCTGGGCCGAGTGGCCTCGGGCCATAACCCCCGCCTAGGCCAGGGAAGGTATTGGCCCATGGCCGTTAATCAATTTATTTTTGGTTTATCGATTCCAGGAATTGCCTGCGAAATTGTAAAATGCATAATAAGTACGTATATATTAGGTGTTTTAGGGTAAACCAAGTCTCCTCTTACTTTGTACTATAGGAGAAAAATACTAGACCTCTCTGCATGTTGATGCTTTTATCAGAACTAAATTAAATTAGTGAAACACTAATAAAACCATAAATAAATCTAGGATGCTAGTAAATTCTTGAAATTTGGTTTCCATCTATATTTGTATATGCCTAATCATACTGCAAAGTGATAAGTAATAGTTCTATGTATTTTAATTATAATTAATTAATTTTCCTTTTTTATTGTTTAATTAATTAAAATTATTAATCCCATGCATGTCATTGAAACTTAGCAAATAAGTCACCTCTGCCTAAATTGCCTATCTCCATTTGTTAAGCAGAACCATGCTATGAATAATTATTTGGCTTAAGGTTTGATGTTTTAATTAGTCACGTAGTGATACTTTAAGCATTATATCAGATATGTTCTTTTCTATTTAGCAACCTGCTAAGCAAACTGAAAACATTGTTCCATTCATTACCCACTGCCCTTGTGCCTCACCCATTTTTATTGCTCGCAATCATAATACCTCGTACCTTTGTACTCCGTACCGCATTATATACTAGAGTCCATGAAGGAAACACACTAAACGCGCTTATCTTACTCCTCTACTATATATGTTATATGTACTGCACTAATCAACACACCCCGTGCTCATCATACCTGTCGGTCTTACTTAAGTAGACTGCCATGAATCTTCTCTCATGCACAACATCACATTTACATCATGTAGATACCAAGGTGAATCACATGGAGACTGAAACAGAGCAGGAGCCAGAAGAGCAAGGAGAAGAATCCGCTAACTAGGACTTAGGTTCAAGGCAAGCCCCGGTGCATCCCACTAGTTTTACATTTTTGTTTTCATGTTAGTTAGGGATGTAGGCTTGTTTGTACATTAAATTTATAGGAGTTGTTTGAAAACTTAGTATTGCAGTAGGTTCCCTTTTACTCGGTATTAGCCTCAATACGGTAGTTGCTCTGCTTAATCTAGGACGACTATTCATTGAGTGGTATGAAGACCACTCATAGACCAGGAAACATTATCACCGGGGAATGATATCGGCTGAAGGAATGTTTGGATGGGATAACAATGAAGACCGGACGGGCAACTAGGTGGAAAGGGAAGGACATCTTATCTTCAAGGAGGTAGCCCCGTCCGAGTCACCTAAGGCTACGCCTCGTGTCCGGCCCATAGGATCAAGTTTGAACATACTGTTTGCATGCTGGAGTTATGGGCCCAGTAAACTGATGTAGCTACGACTACTGCCTGGTCAGAAAATAGCCTTCTCCCTTCTTTGGTGGAACTAGGGCTGAGAGGATGGAAGAATCCACCCACTGATGGCGGCACGGGGCGCATCGCGTTGGGGGACCCTTCTCGGGGGAGTCTGGACCCGGAAGACCTTGTGGTACCGCAGCGAAAGGTTGCTCCATGCGGCTTCCATGAAGCGCGTATGGATCATGCAAGCAGGTTCCTCCTGCAAGATGTAAATCGATTCGAGTCGCTGTCCCTCACAGTAACGAGTACCACTTGATTACTGCTCTAGAATAGTGTTAAAAGTCATTAATATGATGGATGGGTTTAATACTGCTGTATGGAATTGTACTAATTGTATGGAATTGTACTAATTCTGCATGGCAACTTAACTTGATACTAAAACTTGAAAAGTAAGGATCCACTCTTAGGCTAGTTTTTTGGCAACATTAACCCTACCCTTAGCCTGTGCATGTCTAGGAGTCGGCTGTAGATGACCATTTTGATGGGTCAGTCTTGCTGAGTATTAGTTGCTCAGGGCGTAGCTCTATGTGGTTTTTAGATAATGTGGATGGAGATTGCCACTGCGGTGGAAGGTTTTACTGAGAGGGTCAACGTCCAGATTGCTGGAACATTGAATGAGAGCGGTGCACCGACAACGAGGAAGATTAAGGTGTTGATTGCCGGTACGGTGTTCAGGCAAACACCTACAATGCCGAATGTTCTATGTGACTCGCCGTGAGAGGGCAACTGTATCTTACTTATTCTGTCAGACAATTTTATTTCTGTTGAACTATTTGCTTTCCCACTTTTAAAAACTCTGGTCTGTAACTTAAATTCGGATTTATGTAAAACTTTATACTTTATCTTGTTCTTGTTGCAAGCTATGTTATTTCTGTCATATGTTGTAGTATTGGGCATCACAGCACGTGTCGCCACTCGAGAAAGATCCTAAAACGAAATCGTCTCTGTGATAAGTCGGTTCTGTTACATCTAAAAATACTGCCTAGGCTCCTGACCGGCCGGTATGACAGCTACGAATTAACATGGACCTGGAAAAATCTATATATCTCACTGAGCAGTCGGTGTGTGCTCTGTCTTTGTACCCGGCACAGACATGTGTGACCCGAATAGGAGTTGGTGCGTGGCAAATGCAACGGTTGGGAAGTTGGGAACGATCGGCTGCAGGCGGCTCTGGATTTCGCGTGCCGACACAGCGCCGACTGCAGCCCGATCCAGCGCGGCGGGAAGTGCTTCAAGCCCAACACCAAGGTTGCGCATGCTTCGTCCGCGCTCAAAAGCTACTACCGGCGCAACCACCGTGCGCCAGGGACGTGTGACTTCGCCGGAGCCGGTTCCGTCGTGTTCCAGGCACCTAGTGAGTTATTTGAAACTTTTGATCACTTCTCTCCTAAGACCAGCAGTGTTTATGGAGACTGCATCCTCGCTACTGTTTCTGTTCTACTATTTACTGCAGAGATCGGAAAATGCCTGCTGCCATGGAAGTCCTGGCTCAAAGAAAGAACATCAATTTCGGATGAAAACTATGCTGACATCTGATCTATATACATTACACAACACAGATTCAAGGACATACACATAACCTCTGTTATGGGCCAAAAGGCCCATCACGACATAGTAGCGGCAGCCACCGAAGCTTGGTCCACTGCTGCCCTTGGCATCAGCCCAAGCAAGGCCATGGTGGGGCCCAAGCGCCACTTTCCACGTGGCTAGATATGAGCCAGTTTGTAATTTAGATAGTGTAGGGTTGCATGGTTTTTGGATCTATCAATGCCTGTGTGAAAAGTCTGTCTTGAGCTTGATTTCTTGGGTCGTCTAAATGGTCGTTGAAGACATGTTTTTGAAACGTGGACATCAGAAATTTCTTAAAAGCAAAACAGCAATGGATTTGAGAAATGTATCTATCTAGTATTCTTATATCTACTAATGGTTTGATTTTGATTGAGTTTACCTAATTATCCTGTTTGCATAAAGGTTATTCTTCATCATCGATTTTTGGGTATGTTTGTTTGAATCGTTAGGTACTTCCTTCTCTTGATGAATTGTTCGATAGGTAACGTTTCCTCCATCTTTTAAGTTGATATCCTTCATCATAAATTTTTGCTATTGGAGTAAATCCAACAATCCCCTCCATCACACATTGTGTGGCCCTAAGAGACTCACTTCCTATGGACAAATATCCATATGAGCCTAATAATATGTTTCAGGTTTTCAACCATGACTCTTGTACCACTTGTTAAAGTGTCAGACACATCGCACCTAGGAGCGGACACAGGGTTTAGGTTCCCTGCTTGGAAGCTACATCATGTGCACCAGATTAAAATGAAGATTAGTGTTTATTAGCTTATTCTAGTCACATGTGACAGTGAAATTTATCTAAGATAGATGCATTTCTAGGTGTTAGACATAAATTTAGTTCTTGCTTCACCCATGGTTGTATTTTTGATTGATATGTTTTGTATGAACATTTTATCCATTTTAATGTGGCACAGACTCTACAAAATTTTTGGGCCCACCACTAGCTGCACCCACGATCAAGGTAATAACCCATCTCAATTTTTTTATAATGATTATTTCGCATAGGGGAGGTTGCTTTTTATAATAATTCTGGCTCCCTAGTATCATTATTTGATGTGAGATTAAACCCAAGAATTATACACATAGGAACCCATGCTACCGGTCTAAGTTACAACAGACCTATTATCGACACAGCCGACACCGAATCCATATCTAAGGTCTCGGGCCACCTCAATCTAAAGCAATAGTCTTATATGTAAGGTCCCTCTATTGAACCATAAGTGAATTGTTTACTTTTTCCCATCAGCTTAAGCTTTTGGGTGTAACTGAGCAGTACATAGTAGCTTAGCATAGTATCGAGCCAAAACGTCTTGAGTTTAAATTCTAGCGACCGCAAATTCCGCTGCCCCACTCCGATTTCCACATTTGCGCTTCAACGAGCTATATATGAGGGTAGTATTGAATCATAAGTGAATTACCTATCCTTTCCCATCAGTTTAGACTATTTGGTGCAACTGATTGGTGCATATTAACTTAACACTCTTGACCTTTTAAACCAGGAACCTCCATCATTTATTTTCCATAGTAGAACTAAATTAAACCTAACACTGCCCAAAGTCATCTTTAGTCATGCAAGGATATAAGTTATTCATTGTGATTATTGCTCAACGCTGAAAAAGAAGTAGGGAACGCACGCACCAATCATTTAGCAAGATTTAAAGTTATCCACGTTGCTGTCCTTTCGGCGACTTGACTAATAAGATAGTATTTGTTTTCTGAACGAAACTGGTTACCTAACATATGACAAGTACTTTGCTGCGCATAGGTACATTGCACTAAGAGAAACATCTAAAGACAGTGTTGACTTACGTTATCTTTAGAAAAAAAAATATTTCCTTTATTCTTAAATTGTTATTATCATTGACTTTTTAGTTAACTTTGATTATTTGTCTTATTTTTTAAAAAATAAGTAATATCATATATATTGTCTAGTTTGTTTTATTATCAAAGAAAATTAAAACATAATTTAAAATTTTATATATTTAAAATAATATTCTGAATAAGACGAATAGTCAAAGTTGACTAAAAAACCAATAGCAATAACAATTTAAGAACGGAGAGACAAGTAGACTGCTGGATCGGGATCGTGGCTTGTTTATTCAGAGTTCAGAGACTGCAGAGTATGGTGACGGTATACGATGTACAAGTGATGCCACGTGGGACATTTAAGCAAGGTACGTACTTTGGTTGAACCACTTTAACACGTGAGGGAACAAGTACGAGGGCGATTGGTTGGGTGCGACAAGCGCTGCCAGGCTCAAGTCATGTGGCAACTGATTGATTGTTTGTTTCAGACGATGCTGGCCCTGCATGCAACAATGAATTGATTGGTTGGCTGCTTGTGTCTGGCTTGTGGGTGTCACATGCAAGAAGCATCGCTCACCGGAAACCAAACTGGATTCCGGTTGAGCAATAGCCAACCAATCACGGCTAGTGATTGATGAACCTGCATCGAAGCCGCTGGCCCGGAATCCACATGGCCATGCAACGCTTGCACGCAGCTTGTTGCCCGCTATAAGTTCCCGCGAATGCTTCGTTTAATCCTGACTCCTTGCGCCAGTGTAGAAGATCATGGCGCGCACTCGCCTCCTCGTCTTTGTCCTCAGCGCACCATTGCCACTGCTGTTCTTCCTGACAGGTAAACGTCACAAAAACTGCTGTTCTCGGGAAATTGATAATTCACGTTTGCAGGTGCAGTTTAGAGATAACTATATTGTTTCGTTGCTATGTACACTGTAGAAGCGGGAGAGATAGGGGTGAACTACGGCAGGGTGGCCGACGACCTGCCTGACACGGCATCCGTGGTGCGGCTGCTCAAGGACAGCGGCATCACCATGGTGAGGATATACGAAGCCAACCCTGCCGTGCTTAGGTTGCTGGCCAACACCAGCATCAAGGTGACGGTGATGGTGCCCAACGAGGACCTGGCCGACGTGGCCAGGGACTCCTCGATCGCGGGCGATTGGGTGTGGAACCAAGTGGCAGTGTACTTGCCTGCCACGCTGATCAATGGCGTCGCCGTTGGGAACGAGGTGTTCGACATGAGGCCGGACTTGACTTCGGTTCTCGTCCAGGCGATGAAGAACGTGCAGGCGGCGCTGGCGAACCTGGACCTGGCCGACGCAGTGAAGGTGACCACGCCGATCAGGTTCACGGCGGTCATGGACTCGTCCCCGCCGTCCTCGGGCAGGTTCCGCGACGACCTCGCCCAGCCGGTGATGAAGCCCATGCTGGACTTCCTCGAAAGGACCGGCTCCTACCTCACCATGAATATATTCCCATGCTTCGCGTTCTACGATCCAGCAAACCACATCAACCGCGACTACGCCGTCGGGAACATCCCCAACCCTGGCTTTCAAGACTCCCGGACTGGCCTCATGTACAGCAGCCTCCTGGATGCCCAGCGCGACGCCACATACTATGCCATGGCCAAGCTTGGGTTTTCCGGTTCCTCGAAAAACAACCTGGGGCCTGCAAAACGTGTGTCCATGAAACAGTCAATTGCGGAGACCGGGTGGCCAGCTCGCGGCAAAGTCTGGAATAGTTTGGAGGACCGGATCGGAAGTGGCCGGGCTGCCACCCTTGCCGACGCCCAAGCATACAACAACAACGTTATCAACCGCGTGCTGTCCGGTAACACGGGCACCCCGCTCCATCCTGACGCCGACATGGACGTCTACGTCTTCGCCCTTTTCAACGAGAACGGAAAGGGCCAAGGGCCAGACGACATAGAACAAAACTGGGGTATGTTCTACCCGAACATGACAAAGGTGTACGAGTTCGACTTCCACAGGCGGAGCTGGTGCGTGGCGAGCGCCGCGGTTGGGGACGAGCGGCTACAGGCAGCGCTGCAGTGGGCGTGCAGAAACGGCGCTGATTGCGGCCCTATCCAGCCCGGCGCGAAGTGCTTCGAGCCCAACACTAGGCTCGCGCACACGTCGTACGCGTTCAACAGCTACTACCAGCGCAACCATCGTGCTCCCGGGACGTGTAACTTCGCCGGAGCTGCACATGTCGTCTACCGGCAACCGAGTGAGTTGTTTCAAGCTTTGGTCACTTATTTCTTTCATGAAGGTTTAAGAAAACGGTAACCCAACTACTGTTTATGTTCCACTGTTCACTGCAGAGATTGGAAACTGCGTGCTGCCATGGAAGTTCTGGCTCGATGAAACAGCGCCAATTTCGGATGGAAGCTATTCTGCCCTCTGATCTGTAAACACCTACACCGAACACATGTAGGGACATATATATGTCCTCCAATTAGCAATTTTGAACACAAATAATTTTTTTAAAGAACGAAAACAAAGAAATTTAATAAACGAGAATAGACTTACTTTTAGGATGACTTGCTGGGTTACTAACACTTTGAGCACTATTATTGCAGCATGTGGAGGCGAATGAAACGAGACAATCTGGACTGTGAGTTCGTTATTGGAGATTTACCTATATAGATATCCGTGATCATGGATGCAACCTTAATAAAGTACTCCTTCCATTTCAAAATTGTTGTCGCCATTGACTTTTTTTGTTATCTTTGATCATTCGTATTATTCAAAATATTTGTTCAAATAAAAAAGTTATAAGTTATATTTAAATTTTGTCTATTAATAAAATAAAATATTAGAAAATACATGATATTTTTTGAAACTTTTTAAATAAGACGAATGGTCAAAGTTAACGAAAAAAGTCAATGACGATAATAATTTTAGAACGGAGGGAATAGTATAGTAAATAAACATGCATGAGCCTCACGAGACTTTTCATGATGTACGTCTCATGATGGCCTATACTGGCAATTGTATTTAGCTATAACTCTTTTAGATAATGGAAACAAGAGTTTCCGGCCTTTTGCAGTTTTAGTGCATACAACCAGTTCCAGGGATTATTACAAAGTTTTGGGAGTAACAAAACCCACACAGAATAGAATAAAGAGAAAAACTCAGAACGGAGTCTAGATTGATATGGCCATCCATGTTTTGAGAAAATCTCCATTGCCACCACCTCCATTTGCCGGCACGCTGTGATAAACGCCCCCTGACGGGTTGTTTTTGTAGCACAGCGCCTGAGCCAAAAAGTTGCTCTGAATAAAACCTGCATATAATTAATAAGTGATTTTTTGTTAAAGACAATATCGTTACGACTGAGCCAAGTGGCCCAAAACATTGCCGCAACACCGACCATACTGATCCTTTTATTCTCCACCCCAGCTGTGTCAATCCAGTTACCCACCATATGATTAATACTAGTAGGCGTTGGTAAACAAAGGGCGACATGTAGTATTCGCCAAAGGGTTCGAGCAATGTGACATTCAAAGAAGAGGTGGTGTATGTTTCATTATGATTATAGAAACTGCACTTGAGACTACCTTTCCATTTTTTTCTTTTTGAGATTATCCTTGGTTAAGGTCACTCCTTTGAGAAGGTACCATAAGAATATTTTAACTTTTAGGGGTATCTTAATCTTCCACAGTTTGTTAAGATGAGAGATATGCCTTGAAAGCATTGCGGCATACATGGAGCCCACTGAAAAAATACCATTATCATGTAGATGCCAAGTAAAAGTATCTGGTTCATCTCTCAATTGAACTGTGGAAACCTTGACCATCAGATTGTTCCATTCTAATAGCTCGTCCCCATTTATTTGTCTCCTAAACGTGAGGTTTGGATGATAGTTTTGGAGCACCTCTTTTACTGTGACTTCTTTCCAGATATTATCCATTCAGGAATCAGTCCAGGAATCAGTCCAAAACGTTGTTTGATTTCCATCTTTAACACGAAATGAACCCCACTTTAGGAATTCTTCCTTGACTTTCATGATGCCAGCCCAAAAATGAGAATCTCCAGATCGATACTGCATTTGTGTTAACGTTTTATTGCCCAAATACTTGTTTCTAAGCAATTGTTGCCATACACCCTCTTCATTGATAAGTTTAAAGATCCACTTACTCAATAAGCAAGTATTTTTTAATGTGTAGGTTGACGATACCTAGGCCCCCTTGGTCTTTGGATTGAAAGAGTATGTCCCATCGAGCAAGGTGGTATTTCTTTTTGTGATCTTCTCCTTCCCAGAAGAATTTGGAGCGGATATGGTCTAGTTTTTGCAGTACTCCCTCTGGTATCTCAAAGAAAGACATCATGAATATGGGAAGATTGCTTAGGGCAGAGTTGATGAGTACAAGTCTCTCCCCTGAAGACAACAATTTTCCTTTCCATTTATTAAGTTTCTTCTGAAATCTTTGTATGACATCATTCCATTCACTATTTCTTAACCTCCTATGTGTCATCGGGATGCCCAGATATTTGAACAGGAGAGCTCCCACTTTATAGCCAAAAAATTAAGTATATTGTGATTCAAGATCTTTTGCCTGGCCAAAGTAGAAGAGCTCGCTCTTGTTAAAGTTTATTTTCAACCCTGATAGTTGCTCAAATACACTAAGCAAGATTTTCAAATTCTGTACTTGTTATGTATTGTGGTTCATAAAGATGATAGTATCATTGGCATATTGTAGAATATAATCCATCGTCGATGAGTTCTCGAATGACTCCAGATATCTGACCATCATCCTTGGCTCTAGCTATTAGAATTGCTAGCATATCCACTGCTATATTAAAGAGTATCAGAGATAGTGGATCACCTTGTCTCAAGCCCTTGTGAGTTTGGAAATATGGGCCAATATCATTGTTCACCTTTACACCCACATGGCCACCGATATGAAGCATATGATCCATTGACTCCATTTTATAGAGAAACCTTTCATGCGTAGAGCTTGATGGAAGAAAGACCATTTGTCTTTGTCATAGGCCTTCTCAAAATCAATTTTAAGTATTACTCCGCTTTTATTCTTTCTATGCAATTCATGTATGGTTTCATGTATTATTACTACTCCTTCCATGATATGTCAACCCGACATGAAAGCGGTTTGAGAGGGACGAATTATCTTTTGCGTTACCAATCCAATTCTGTTTGTTGCCACCTTAGTTAGTATTTTAAAGCTGACATTTAGCAGATAAATTGGTCGGTAATCTTGTATTCTGTCGGCATCTCCTTTCTTTGGAATCAGAGTAATTATTCCAAAGTTAAGGCTATGTGTCGACAAATCTCCTTCATGAAAATCTTTGAATAGAGCCATAAGATCTTTCTTGATTACTTCCCAAAACACCTGGTAGAATTCAGCAGAGAAACCATATGGCCCTGAGGCCTTGTTATGTTCCATCTGAAAAATAGTATGTTTAACTTCTTCTTCATTGAAGTGTTTTCCATTGGCCACTAGGTGAAAATACTAAGTATTATTATCACCCTCCAGTAGCTATAACTCTTTTGAAAACTAAGAATGTTGGTTGTAACTTTCCTTAGAGCCAAAGCAAATTTCGTACTACATCTTATGTGAATAAAATTATTAAACAATCAATTCATTGAGTATATTTCATTTGTATTATTCAACATGGAATAAATAGTAGTTTTATATTTCTTATTTTATGATAAATAGTAGTTCAATTGTTGGACAAAAAATGAGCCTATCTTAGCTGTTGTCTCTTACTTTTGGCCCGACCCCATCAACGCCTTTCTTTTTAGCGACGGTCCCATGGCTCCCTCTCTCTTGGATGTCATGATGCTAACCTCCATGAATATCACCACTCGTCACGACCCCTTCAACCTACAAACCAATCCCAAATGCCTCCTGCATGAAATTTTCAACAAAGACCTCCACAGTTAGGGCAAACACATCCCCGAGCACCATTGCAAAGGATTGGTCGACCATAGGGAGATCACCACCTTCCTTAAACTCTTGCTGGACCACTTTACCTTTTGCAGGACATCAGTGAACCCAACCGCCAATTATCAAGGCATGGCTAAGAGCCTAGCCGACGGTACTCCTATTCCTCTCGGTTGTTACCTTCTTGGGATAGTCTATCAACTTCTCCATCGAGTCGTTCTAAATCTGTAACTCAACCAACCAATCGGCTCAGGAAGCCCCTGGTAGTTCTACCAACTCTGGTTAAATGTGCAATGTGCCCGAGCCATGGGACTGAAGCCTTTCACTAGAAACTCTTTCCCCTCTACTGAAACCACCAAAGCCGATGAAGTAACAAAGGTCCGATGCACCTCTATGGGCCAGGCCGCCATAGTTGCCCCGGGATGCAAAACTACTCCTACTGCTTTTAATGGATTCTTTAAGCTATTCTTCAATAGCATCATCAGAAAAAACCAAATCTGGTTTCCCTGTGAAGATTTGCCCTTCGAGAATCCTTCCACGCTTCGCCCTGATGATCCCCTAGCCGATGATGAATTGACTGCAATCTTCCTGGCCTGCATCAGGCCCAACATTCTTTCTATCGACTTTCACGGTGGTCAGCGCAAAACTCGATCATATGAGTTCTACCAACCGTCGTTGATCGCCTGCCGTCTTGGCTTCTGCCAGCTCCCCATCGGCCTCTTCTATGTCGATAGTCTTGGGGCAAGACAAGAATTGAAAAGCCCTTTGGAACTTCAAACGATCAATGAACTGGCCAACGATATTTAAATGGGTGACTATACTGGTATAGTTCGGTCGCCTTCCATATCTGGCTCCTTTGCAGCATGGTGGAATGAATGGCGACAACACTCTTCTGCAATAACTTGACTCATCACCTGGTCGGTGTTGAGAGCAAGGTACACCATATCTCTTATCGTAAATTCTTGTTTCTTTTTCTCATCATATCTGATATCACCTAGAGTTCAGGAGCCAACCATAGCACCCCCCAACCACCAGTAACAGTGGCAAGCCGATCGCGTATGTTCGAGCGGCTAACAACCCAATCAAAGGTTGTGAAGCCTCAACTCGTGCCCAACTCCTCAGTGGCCATGGCTTGAAAAAACAAGCGGCAATCAGGCAGGCAGTGAGAAAACAAGTAGTAAGGAAAAGGAAGGATGGTCCGACCACTCGATCAACCATAGTTGTCGAATAACAAAAATGTGCACGAGTGGTCATGGACGATCTATCGACTCTTCTTGCATCGATTCAAGCTCCTTCGCCTCAGGTAAATCATCATGATTTTACAATCCACTAGTCAATCCTTGTAATTATATAGCCATTTATGTTCATGTCCTTTCCCAAACTATTTCACCTATCCCGACCGTACTTGAAGAAGTGGCCAGAGAAGTGATCACCGGCTTGGCTCATGCCCACCAACTAAGACAAATCTTTCCTTAGATAAATCATTGTATTGAAACAATCACCAAATTTACTCTCCTGGTTTCATGCAGACATTATCATCGGACTCCTTGGACGATGTTCATGAAGTAGAGCTGATGAACCCTCCAAGCCCAACTATCACCAGATCGGGTTTAGTTGCCATGGTAAGACGATAATCCTTCTTCAAACTAATCTTCTTCCTCTAACCAGCACATAATCTTTGTACCTTCAAGAAATCATCAACGACTTTGACGATCAACTTGCCTGAAGTTGATACAGCAATTTCTAGAGCAGCTATTGAAGAGTCAATTCCTACTGTTCAAACCGTACCATCGCTAGCCATCATCCCTTGGGTCGATCCTAAGTTAATTTACTTCAACCCCTTCATTGGCCCAATCAAATAACCTGTCTTATCTTATTTTGTTTTTTTTTTCATCGGTCATTCGTGCTTTTAAATCAAGTTCTACTGCAACAGCCAATGTTCCTGAGATGACTCCGGTTCCTGAAGAAGTGGTATGGTTTTACCCACACATACTTTAAATTTTGCTCCTTTAAATCTAATTAATCTGCTTCTTCTTGTTCTCAGGTTCAAACTTCTAGAAGCACATCGGCATTGTATTTCCCTCCTAAGATTTGAGGTCAGCTTCAAGAGCTTCGATGACGCCTAGACATGATCTCCATCGACCTCCTTGTCATGGATGCCAGACCAATTAGAGCACACTACATAGATATCAAGGATCACCTTTCCAACAACCATGTAGCGGTTCTTCACCCGGTAGCAAGTGTAACCCCACCTCCGAGGCGTTCTGTGCATCCTGTACCAATCCCTGGATCAATAGTTGGTACGCACATTCAGATTATCTCAAATCCATATAGTACTAAAATACGAGAATATATGGATGACTTACCATGCATAGCTAAGTTACCAACTATTGATCTAGAGATTAGTACAGGATCCAGACGAGGTAGCGGAAATTGGGCGCGAAAGACTGGTTCACTTCAATTCATCACATCACTTCTATCCATAGGCAAACTTGAACATACGACAAAACCCTACTGCTTTTACTCTTCGGGAGTTAGATCACTAAAAACCACAATTAACAAACCGTGAGTACATAAGGTACTCAGCAAGCACTAACACTATTAAAGGGTAAAATCATGCATTGAGGTTGTAGCAAGGATGTAGGCCAGGGGTTTAATATTTGCGCTAGCAACTAAGCAGGCGGGGTTCACTAAGAGTAGATTTCAAGGAAAGAGGGGACCTGTCAATATTTTAGTAGGTTGGCCTTGGAGGGAGTATAAACCATTCCCACCAGTTCCCATAGTTTTAAAAGGAATGGATCTCCATATCCAAACCTTGCACTTCCAAAACACGGGTATCACATCACCCACTCACATATCAAGGGCATTGGCTAATCAACGAGATCCCAATGATTGGTGTGCCATGACCAGTGACAATAGGCATCCAAATGATTTAATTGATAACTCTACAGAGCTTAATATGTTGTACCCACAGGCTATGCACTCTTTGCAAGTAAGTGTATAACGCTCTCACTTCACCCGGACACGCCCACAAGTCAACCACAGAGCTCGGGGTTCCACCATTATGACACACACTCATATCACCGCACTTTGACACACAGTCATATAATCTTGCCAAGTACCGGACTTATCACCACTTCCATCACAACCAACCCCTGAGTTCGTTCCTACTTCACCGGGTGATATTTCCTTGATAAGTTACCCAGGATCCGCGTTAGTCCTGCCCATATAGGTTCTGTGGTCGTACTAAAAATATCACCAAGTTGAGGTCTCGCTATCGTTCTTGAGCGGCTGGGCAAGCACTCATCCGCGACAGGTGGATCTACACCGAAGACACCATCATCAAGTACTCTGCACCAGTACTAAGGGGTCTCGCCCTCGACCAAGTACATCCCACTCAACTTCACCTTCACACAGTTGATTTATCACCCATCCACACCGTACTAATACGCACACCACCAAACATGTTTTCACCCATTTTTGAAATAGAAGTATGTAATATGGTCTTGCGATGAACCTCACCGTGGGGTTCCTAAGTGCTTCTAAGCATAGCAGCATTTCAAACATTAGGCATCTAATATCAGTGTCTATGGAGCTTATAGGGTGGTAAGGTAAGACGGACAAGGAGGGGTTGCTGTAATAACAACGGAATTACCGATAATCAAGTAGGTAGAAATCATGCAAGCAAGTCACAACAATAGTACTCAAGAGAGCATGCAATATGGAATAGGCTCTAAGTAGGTTTCTAAATTACTATGATAGGATCAATATGATCAATGGGATGTTAGAGCTTGCTTGGTATCACTATATCCTTAACGTTGTGGTTTACATCGCTTCACATAACTGTGTTAGAGTCCGTCTCAAGACTTGGGCCTTCAGGCTTCGTCTCCACCATTGGGCTCCTCAGGATCTCCGCGTGCTATAATATGTGACGCTAGCGTGAAGAAAATAAAATAAAATAAATAAGAAACAATCAACACTCCAATCAAAACTCCAAATAGGATATTTGGGAGGTTTGGTGTATACCTGTGGGATTATAGGTAGGTTGGGTCTTTAGAAGGCTGACGACGGAAGAATCGGTTGAAGCAGAGTTCGGGCGGTGAAGATATGATGTTTATGGGGGACAAGGCGGATATCGAGGCAGAAATAGGAATATGATGGGTGGCACAGGGTTCCTCGTGTTGAGACGATCGCGTGGGCACGAGAATCGTCCGCATAGGAGCTACGATTGAAAAGATTTGATTTTTAGAATGTCAGGGTTTTTTTTTATAATTATCATAAGGTCATAGGGACCTATTTGTAATTATAGAAAATACCAGGGACTTGGTTGTAATATGGCAGGGGCTAAAATATATTTCTAGCAGAGACTAGGGGCCCTGGTGCAATGGCTAAGGCTTTGGGTGGGGGACACTATTTTCAGGAAGTGGGAGGATTTATTTGTAAGATTCCTGAACTAGAGTAGGGAGGTGGGCTTATTTGGCAATAGTGGCGGGGCTCTTCAGCAAAAATGCTATGGCTAACGTGTTCCTCTTCTTCGTTTGAACACAGGGCTGGCGGGGAAAAGGAAGGGGGGGGGGGGCTATCGCCCGAGCTCGCCGCACATCCGTCTATGGTGGTAGCAAAGGCGGGGGGTGCTCGGATGAAGGGGGGAGAAGGGGGACGGTACCAGTGCGAAGAGGCGGGCGCTGCGTGTCCTTTGTATAGGTGCGGTGAAGGGGAGCAGGCGGTGAGCTACCGGGCGGTAGCTGGAGCTCGTGTTAATGGCGGCACTGAGCAGTGCATGGCAGGGGCGTGAAACGTGTGCGAGCATCGTCGAGTGGGGGGTGGGGGGCGTCGCAGAGCAAGGGTGGCGCGATGCGGGGCCGCAGGCGGAGGCGATGGCTCGGGACATCTTCAAAGGCGTGACGACGAGTAAACTTGCTTGCCATCAATGGCACTACTGTGGTGGCAGGACAGCGTGTGATCATGTCGGGCGGCGCGATGCGGGTGATGGAGGTGCCGATTACGGCGCTGGGACGAACGCGCAGGCCAGGCGGGGACTTGACCCGTCGAGCAGTGGTGGCTTCCCACTCATGGCGAGTTGGTGCTCCACGGCTTGTCGTGGAGCTTGCTTTGCAAGGCGAGGAAAGGACAACGGGGCATGCAGATCGCGTGGAGAGGAGGGAAAAGGGAGCGTCAGCAACGCAATGCGCTGGGACTGGCTCGCGATGCGGGAGCTCGGAGCAAAGGCGGCGAGCTGGCCGAGTGGAATCGTGCACACAGGTGCGAGCATCGCTGTGAGGAGGACGACGGGGTCATGCGCA
Organism: Eleusine indica; assembly: GCA_030378355.1. Lineage (NCBI taxonomy): Eukaryota > Viridiplantae > Streptophyta > Magnoliopsida > Poales > Poaceae > Eleusine > Eleusine indica. Next base: position 39,414,023 of record CM059500.1, read on the forward strand.
CGTGAGCAGGCCGCGTGAGGCATGCGCGGGCCGCGCTGGGAAGGGAAAGCGGCGACTGGGCCAGGAGCAGGTGTGTTGGGCTGGGGGAGAAGTGCGGCCTAGGAGGGGAAGGGGACAGGGGCACGCTGGGCTAAGGCGGCATGCGGCCCAGGTAGGCTAGTTGGGGGGGGGGGCGGGCGGGTGGGCCAGGAGGAGAGGTGAGGCTGGGCCAAGGGAAAGGGGAGACTGGGTTTCGGCCTGAGGGGAAAAGAGGATAGTGAGAGGCTTATTTTTTCTTGGGAATTTTGGGGCAAGGGAAATGGAGAAATTTCTAGACGGCTTTAGAGTTTTGAATTGAAGCACGAACACACGAACAAATAAAATAAATGTAGAATAAAAAATAAACAATCACTTCGGCAAGGTTGTTTTTAATTATCAAAATTTTCTTTTATCCTATTTCTCTATTTTAATTACTTACCGTGGTTTTGTTTAAATGAGAAATTAGAATCATAGAATCATATTATAAATTAAAAATTGAAATTCGCACCGATTTATTTAGCTAATTTAATAATTAAAATTTTGGGGTATTACATGGCATATATTGAATTTAACCAGCTTTGGTTCTTGAAGCATCAGCTTCGATCGAGCATGGGATCCAGCAGAAAAATGAAGCTGAAGCCGCCGATTTGAAGGCAGAAGAAGAAAAAACAAAATATGTTGCTCTGCTCTCCAAATCGGTCAATCTTGAAATGAAGCTTGAAACTTTGCATAAGGAAAGAGCCGAGATCTAAACAGCACTTGAAGTGAAGAATGAGGAGATAGCCGATGCAAAAGCAGCCCTTGCTCGAGTTCCACAAGAAGTTATGGAGCAAGGAACAATCACCTCATCGGCTTATGCCCAAGCCCTCAGTCTATGGGATATTGCCTCCAACATACACATGTCCATCGAGGAGGATGCCTACACCATTGCTGAAGTCAATCAACTCCATACTCACGCCATCAACATCATCAACTTCTACTGTCCTCCAGAGTAGATATAGGTCTTCTGTACTGTAACAAACAACATCTTGTTTTGCAATATTGTTTGAACTAAGGGTGGTATTCTTAATATCGGCCATTTGAAAACGATATTTAAGCATCAGTTGTACACTTCTCTATCTTTCAATTTTTTGTACTTAGGGCGATACTTAGAATATCGATCATGATCGAACAATCGATATCATGTGCCAACCCAAATGCTTGGATGGTACTTCTTCAAATATTTTCCATTGATCGCTTTGCCAAACTCTTCTCCATCTAACTCTTGCATGAAATAAGCATTGCCTAGCACACATCGGCTCACTTTGAACGTTTCTTCCCATGTCGGTGACCACTTTCCGAATAAGTTATCTCTTGAGTCGATTGGTAGAATTAGTTTCCAAACTAAATCCCCTTCTGAAAATTTCTTGGGTATTATCTTCTCATCATAATATCTGGAAACACGAGCTTTATTCTCCTGTATCTTCTCTAAGGCCTTCATCCAATATTGCACTACATCTTCTAGATCATCGACCATGACTTGCTTGTAATCATCGGCTGACAACTGATCTTGCAACTCAATCCTCCTTGTAACAGAACCGCCTTACCACGGAGACGATTTTGTTCCAGGATCTTTCTCGGGTGGCGACACGCGCTGTGATGTCCAATAGTACAACACATGACAGAAATAACATAGCTTGTAACAAGAACAAGATAAAGTACAGAGTTTTACATAAATCTGAATTGAAGTTACAAACCAGAGTTTTTAAAAGTACGGAAATGAATAGTTCAACAGGAATAAAATGATCCGACGGAATAAGTAAGATACAGTCGCCCTCTCACGGTGATTCACATAGAACATCTAGCCTTGTAGGTGTTTGCCCAAACACCGTACCGGCAATCAACACCTTAATCCTCCTCGTTGTCGGTGCACCGCTCCTATTCAATGTTCCAGCAGTCTGAACGTTGACCCTCCCCAGTGAAACCTCCCACCGCAGTGGTAGTCTCTGTCCTGGTCATCTGAAAACCACATAGAGCTACGTCCTGAGCAACTAATTTACTCAGCAAGACTGACCGGTCAAAATGGCCAACTACAGCCGACACCTAGACATGCAAAGGCTAAGGATAGAGTTTATTTTGCCAAAAGACAGCCTAAAAGTGGATCCTTATTTTTTACGTTTTAGCATCAAGTTAAGTTATCATGTAAAATAATAAATTTAGTTTGCACTATAGCTACAACAGTCTTGGTTGCAATACACATATTAATAATTCCAAACAGCAGTATTGAACCCATACATCATATCAATGGCTTTCAACAACGTTCCGGAGTAGTGATCAAGTGGTATTCGTTACTATGAGGGGCAACGACTCGAATCGATTTACATCCTGCAGGAGAAATCTGCTTGCACGATCCATACGCGCTTCATGAAAGCCACATGGACCAACCTTTCGTTGTGGTACCGTAAGGTCTTCCGGGTCCAGACTCCCCCGAGAAGGGTCCCCCAACATGATGCGCCCTATGCCGCTATCCATGGGTGGATTGCTCCCTCCTCTCAGCCCCAGAAGGGAGAAGGCTATCTTTCGACCAGGCAGTAGTCGTAGCTACGTCGGTTTACTGGGCCCATATCTCTAGCATGCAAATAGTACATTCAAACTTGATCTCATAGGACCGGACACGATGTGTAGCCTTAGGTGACTCGGACGGGGCTACCTCCTTGAAGACAAGCTGTCCTTCCCTTTCCACCTAGTTTCCCGTCCGGTCTTCATTGTTATCCCGTGCAAACTTTCCTTCAGTCGATATCATTCCCGAGTGATAATATTTTCTAGTCTTCATTGACATCCTGCTCTTGAATCAGAGTTGATCTGATCGACTTCTTATCTGTCATGAGGTATAGCTTGAAGGGTAACCCATCTCTTGGTGGCACTAATACCAGAGGCAAAATCAGATAACTGTTGATGTCATCCAGGGCCTTCTGATGTTCAGGCTCCCATAAACACTTATGATCAACCTTCAGCTTCAATAATGGAGCAAAAACATCAAGCCTTCCTGATAAATTAGTAATGAACCTTCCTATAAAATTAACCTTGTCGATCAAAGACTGTAACTCAGTTTTGTTGATAGGAGACTCGATATCATTGATAGCCTTAATGCTCTTTGGGCCAATTTCAATTCCTCTTTCATGCACAATAAAGCCGAGAAATTGGCCAGCTGATACACGAAAAGCACATTTCTTCAGATTCATTTACAAACCATACCTCCTGGTCCTCTCCAGTGCTTCTTGTAAATTGGCAATTTGATCTTCTACTCTTTTGGATTTAACCACTATATCATCAATAAAAATTTCTACTAGCTTACCAATCAGATCATGAAATATGTAGTTCATAGCTCTCTGATATGTGGCTCCATCATTCTTCAACCCGAAAGTCATGACGACCCATTCATACAGGCCTATAGCTCCAGGACACCTGAAACCAGACCTTAGTATATCTTCTTCTGCTATAAAAATCAGATTATAACCAGCATGGTCATCCATAAAAGTGACAATTTTATGTCCAACTATTGTATCACCCAAAAGATCTGCTACCGGCATCGGATATTCATCTTTAGGGGTGGCCTTGTTCAACAGCCTGAAATTAATACACACCCTAAGCTGCCCACTCTTCTTGCACATGGGCACAATGTTTGAAACCCACTCTAGATATCAGCAAGGCCTAATAAACTTAGCATCGTAGAGCCGAGTAATCTCTGTCTTGATCTCATCATAAATTTTTACATCTATCCTTCTTGCTGGTTCCTTGTAAGGTCGACATCCAGGTTTGGTTGAAAGCCAATGTTCAACAATAAATTTGCCAAGACCGGGCCTCACAGAATAATCCCAAGTTAAACAATCCCGATACTCCTTCAATAACTTTCTTAATTCAACTTTAAAATTTTCATCCATCTTTTTACTGATAAATGTCAGCCTTGGCTTACTGTCATCCCCTATATCGACTTCCTGCAATTCCTCGGCTGACATGGATCCTTTTCCTAATTTGCCATCATCCATAAATTCCATTGGGGTGCCTATTTGAGAAACATCTTCAAATTTGACTGGTCCACCACCACAAGACCCTAAGTAGTAATCTTGACATAGTCTCCATACCAAACCTTGTCGGACAAGCACTCCACATACTCAGTATGCCAATGCGCTAAATCGGCCGATGCAACACTGACGGTTTCATCAGTCGGGACCACCTCGAATTGATCGACGATCCAATGGGCAAGAGACTAGTGCATGGTCGACGGTACAACAATTTGCATTTATCCAGTCATGGCCTAGTAGCAGATAGTAGGTTCCCTGTCCATCAATGGTAAAGAAGGTAACCGACAAAGTCTCGTTGTCGATTGTGAGCTCAACATTCAAAACACCCTTGGCTCCTGTAGTGCGACCACGATAATCTCTCAAAATCATGTTCGTATCAATCAAATCTTCATCAGTCTTACCCAATTTACTGAGAGTGGTAATCGACATGATGTTAATTGCAGCCATTGGCATCCCATCAACAAAACCCTTCATGTACAAGGCCTTTAAGTCCCTTATCTGTTTGCAATGCATCCTCTGAACTCTACGTTTCTGGCTCTTGAAGAATATACAAGACGAACACCATTGTGGATTATGTTCCTGTTCTTCCTGTAATTCTTCATCGACCTCCTGATCAAAGCACACTTCTTTCTCGAGTTTCTTTGACCCAAGTCGATCAAAAGCTAACAAGTGTGGTTGTCCATCTGTCGATCTGATCATAGACTCTTTATGTTCAACTTGTCGATGCTAAGGCCGATATCATCTTGGCGCTTTACAAAACATCTGGCTTGCTCGCATGTTGCACCTAGGACAATTATCGACTGATGGCAGCTTCATCTTATTGTCCCAGCAATACTAAAAGAAAGGGCATTCCCAATGTGGATTGAACTGTGACTCCTTGACCTCTCTATCTCTGTTTTTCTGGCACCTATTAATAAAAGCCTCTACATTGCCGATACCAGCCATGTTAACATTTGCAGGGAATGGATGCTCATTGATCTTCATGGTTCCTCTGTAGAATTTGATCTTTCCCTATTCAATCATCGACTGGATCTGTTGTGTGAACACATTGCACTCATTATTGTGATGATACGGTGAATTGTGCCACTTGCAGTACTTTCTTTTCTTCAGTTTTTTGGGCTTTAGTATCGGCTTGGATGGTAGTTGGATATGCTTCTCCTATAGCTGTAAGTCAAAAATCATATCGGCTTTAGTGATATCAAAGTCATGCTTTTCTTCGGGCTCATTTTGCTTCACCCAAGGACATGATAAGACATTCTTATTTCTGGTCCATTCTATGATAGCAACATTCTCTACTTCTTCATTGGACTTAGACTCATAACCAGTGTAGCTAACCTGGGCTTGCCATGTTCGTGCCCCTCGAGCCTGGTTCTCCTAAATCAACACCTTCTAAACCAGCTGAGCTAAGCTTTCGAACTCCATAGAAGGAAACTTCTTCCTCAAAGGCACAACCAGGCCACTGAAAGGGATCTCTGCCATCCGGGTGTCAGTCAACTGTAGGCTAAAGCATTTGTTGCTCACTTCTCTAAATCTTTGGACTGCACTGATTCACTGGCCTTTCGTCTCACAACAATCAAGTCTGATAGCCTCATCTCCCTTGTCTCTGCGAAGAAGTATGTGTGAAATTTTTGTTCCAGATCGGCCCAAATGATGATTGAGTTAGGAGGCAAGGATGTGTACCAAGAAAAGGCCAATCCAGATAGTGATAAGGGAAACGGTCTGATTCTTAGAGCTCCAGTTGCACTAGCCTCACCACAATGCCCCGAGAGTTGGCTAATATGGTCTATCATCGTGGTATTGTCTTGCCTAGTGAACTTAGTAAACTCTGATGCTATGTACCGGTTTGGCATTGGGATCAAATCATAGCTAGGCGGGTATGGTGGCCGGTACATGTTGCTTCGATCCAAACTGCTCCCTCATCACTTCAGCAATCTTCACGGTCTAATCATCGGTCACATCATTGGCATTAGTGGTAGCCGATGTAGGACCAGATGTTGGCACTTGAGGAATAGTTTGTGACCTGTAATTAGCCACCGTGTGTTGGCCTCCTAGCTCTTCTGGCAGTGCGAACGATGATAGCATCCCGAACATGCTTGGTTCGACATTCTGTGCAGTGCCTTAAGTGACATTTGGCGGAATTGATGCATCTTGTTTGTAGTTTTGCGGCTCCTTCACAAAACTATCATGTTATTGGATCCAGGTGACCATCCTATCGTGTTGCTGACAGTATTGGCTGGTAGTGGCGTAGCAGTAGCAGCTGCTGGTATTAGGCTTGTCCATATTGCAGAACTTGAAGTGCTTGTACTTGGATGTTGCTGATTGACTGCTTCAGTGGTCGGACGAGGAATATTTCCCTTGATATGGAAATACATTGGCCCGCATACAGGATCATCATATACACAACCATCTACTGTTTGTATAATCAGGGCCCTCAAGGTATTAACCAGTACAAGTGACTAATTAATTAAAGCGTGATGTATAGTCGTATGGATCATGTTGTTCAACTTCCCTTTATCAATACTCTCTAATGGCTCAGTCGATGATTGCTTTTTAGTTTCATCCGTGACAATAAAGCATCTAGAAGGTTACCCTTTTGCATGACCTTGTCGTTCCTAGTCTTATTGAAAATACCCATTAGAAGACATTCAAACTACGTCAGCCTCTCATCGACCTGAGCCTTCATGTCATCACTTAGATCATTGCGATCGAAGGGTAGCAGATCTTCATCTAATAACTCAGCATTGACAGAAGAGCTCGACGGCGGTGAAGAAGGTTTTGGCGGCACATTCATGATGCTAGGTTGAAACTTCGTTGTCCCATTGGGCGTGCCAAAAAGCATGTAGACTCGAAAATCACACACGTGTGACCTAGGAGATTTCCTTTACTCCAGATCAGGCTCAATGTCAAACCGGGGCGTGCCAATCGATTTTGCCTACAAACTGACAAAGAATACAAAACGGTCAAATTTCCTATGTCACCGGCCCCAGGCAGGCCGATGAGAAAGCCGATAATCATTGTGTGTGAAACCAGTCAATAGTTGTCAAATATAACAACAGTAATCTACACGGCTGATTATATCAGCTTATCGACAAAGCTTTAATGAAATAAAATAAATATTGTAAAAACTAGTGCTGATAAACACTAAGTCGATAGAGCAAGGTCGATAGGATTAAAAAAACAAAGCATAACTGCTTGCTTGGTCGATGGGGTAAAGTCGATGGATCTAGTAGCTGGTATTGCAAATATGTATTACATAAATAGATCTAACTCAACAAAACAAAAGGATTCAATGAATTATCAAATAAATCAAATACTTTAATAAAGCACCATGAAGTCGATCGAACTATGATGACCTATCGGCTAAACATCTCGAGAGAACCATATCGGCTCTTCCTACAATCAAGCTAAAACCAGTCCTATTGACTCAGCAAGCGGTCAAAGTCGATGCTGCATTGCTGGTCCAAGTAGATTGAGCTTAATCAATATAGTACTTAAGATGAAGTAAATCAAACTAAATTTGACCAAATCATAGGTAAAAATCAATAATGTGACTCGAATAAAAGATCTAAAACAAGTTTATAAAACCTATAAATAATCGCAATAGATTGGACCTAACCGAGACAGTATTGCAATGCAAAGTCGATAAGATAAATAAGAGAAAGATCTAATTGCCGGATAACTTGCAATCACAAAGATAACTAGACTATCAAATTAATTAGAAAGTAGTAGTTGAAGTCACTGAGATTATCGAAGGTGACGAATCCAAGTCTCTCACCGAGATCAGAGCCGATAGCCCGCTCGAGACGAGAATTCGTCGAATAGGAAAGAGGTGGCGATGCACCGAATTGTATTGAATGTGTGTTGTTTTTTCCGTACAAATCCTATTATATATTTATAACCCCGTGCAAGGGATCCTGACCCGACTCGGTTGAGAGTCTTCGGTTTACAAACAGACAAACCGACTAGACTTTATTCCTAAACAAAATCAATCTATAAGGAAAATATGATAAAAAACAAAATAAACCCTGAATGGTCCACCTCGCAGGCATTAAGCCATTCAACTTTTTTGACTCAGCCAATTCTGACTCCACGCCGCTGTCCACTGGGCCTTGGTCAAAATTCATGTGCCAACAACTATGCAGGAGCCAGAAGGAGGAGGAGACCCCGCTAGCCAAGACCTAGCTCAAGGCAAGCCCCAATGCATCCCACCATGTTCTAACATTCTTTTATTTCATCACTAGCTAGGGTGATGTAAGTTTGTTCGTGCATTAACTTTATATGTGTTGCTTGAAAACCTTGCAGTAGGTTCCCTTTATCTGATGATAGCCTTGAGATGACAATCGCGCTGCTTAATTTAGGATGACCATTTGTCGAGTGGTATAGAGACCACTCATAGGTCAGGAAAAAATATCACTTTGGAATGATTATGGTGAAATTGTGGATGGAATAACAAATGGAGACCAGATGGAAAAACTAGGTGGAAAGGGAAGGACAGCTTGTCATCAAGGAGGTATCCCATCTAAGTCACTTAAGGCACGCATCATGTCCGGTCCTATGGGATCATGTTCGAATGTACTATTTGCATGCTAGAGTTATGGGCCCAGTAAACTGATGTAGCAACAGCTACTTCCTGGTTAGAAGATTGCCTACTCCCTTGTTTGGTGGAACTTGGAAAGAGAGGAGGGAACAATCCACTCACGGATGTCATCCGACATGTATCGCGTTGGGGGATCCTTCTTAGGGAGTCTGGACCCGGAAGACCTTACGGTACCGAAGCAAAAAGTTGCTTCATGTGGCTTCCAGGAAGCGCGTATGGGTCAGGCAAGCAAGTTTATCCTGAGGGATGTAAATCGATTCATGTCGTTGCCCCTCACAGTAACGAGTACCACTTAATCACTGCTTTAGAATATAGTAACAAGAGATACATGATGAATGGGTTGAATATTATTGTATTGATTATTATTATTTATACTGCAACCATGTTTGTTATAGAGATAGTGCAAACTAAATTTATTATTTGACATGACAACTTAACTTGATGCTAAAACTTGAAAATAAGGATCCACTCTTAGGCTAACTTTTCATCAACATAAATCTTATTCTTAGCCTCTACATGTATAGGAGTCGGCTGTAGTTAGCTATTTTTGACAGATAAGTCTTATTGAGTATTAGTTGCTCAGGGCGTAGCTCTTTATCGTTTTTAGATGATCAGGGTGGCCAATTTCCCGACTTCTAGAACATTGAGTGGGAACCTTGCATCCCATAGGAGGAGTACCCTGTTGCTTGCCAGTACGGTGTTATGCGCATGACACTTACCAAGACCATATTTGCTTCTATGTATCATCGTGAGAGGACGATTATGTCTTAATCATTTTGTCGAATAATTTTATCTACTGTTGAACTAATTCGCTTTCGCACTTTTATTAAACTCTAGTTTGTAACTTAAATTTGGATTTATGTAAAACTCTGTACTCTATCTATATTCTCGTTGCAAACTATATTATTTCTGTCATGCGTTGTACTATTGAACAAAATAGTGCGTGTCGCCACCTGAGAAAGATACTGGTAATGAAATCGTCTTCGTGTTAAGGCGGTTCTGGTACAAATTAGAACTCCAATGCCTATACTTTTTATTCTTAATTATTGGTTGTTTTATTCTGAATTTTCTGTTTATGAATTAGTGTTGGACGTGGACAAGTTAGTTTCATCTATACTGTTTAATCTTCATAAAATCCGACGATCTATATCTTCTCTTTTTTCGAATTAACGTGTTATTTTTAAGGCATTGAGAATGAATGTGGTGGCTTTTTTTGACTTGCAAATAAGAAGATAATATAGGATAAAGTCCAATTTACTGCCTTCAAGTATGGCCAGAGTCCGGATAACCCTCTAAACTATCATTTTGTTTGTTTTATACCCATAATTTATTAAAATAGATCATTTTACACCTTTAATCGGTATTGTAATCCTGACTTGCTGATATGGACCAGGATTTGAGTTAGGATTGAACTCTCAACCTTGACACATGTGTACGTACAACGTGACAATGTACTAAACGAGTCACATAATCCTATTTGAGTCTATACTCTTTTGTGTGTGATTCTTTTTATCTATTCTCTCGCTTCGCGCAAGGAGAACTACAACTGGGCACAACTATAGAGAGTTGATGATAGGCGAATCAAGGACATCGCGGTGGCACGAATTGAGCGAGAGGAATGCGGGCTCATCAGTGACAATGAGCTCCTAATGGATAAGCACCTCGAGAGATTTATGAAATGGAAAGGAAGGTAAAAGTGTATAGAAACAAGGGTGCACACACAACATAACTGGGTGAGGATAGGATTATATATCATATTAATTTACTTACTATATTAGACAAGCCATGTGTAAGACTAAGAGGGGCAATCTCAACTCCATGCCGAACTAGATCAGTAATTTAGGATTAAAATACCAGTCAAAGGTGCAAAATGCTCTAGTTTCACGAACAATGGGGGTAAAACAAACCAAACAGTAATTTAGTGGTTAGTGGACTTTATCATAATATATTAATGTGTTAATTTTGTGACAATGAGAATGAATGTGGTGGCTTTTTTTGACTTACAAATACGAAGAAAATAGATTAGACTAGTTGTCGATACTGTGGACTAATTACTATTTTTTTTTCAAAATGATTTGCTAGTAAAGTAAAATGCATCTTGTAATCTCAAACACAATTGCATTCTTTTTTTTTAGCCTAACACAATTGCATTCTTTAACCGTGGCAGCCGAACTGCTCCAGAACTATCTTTAGTTCAACATGGAGATCAGCTGTTCATTGTGAATGCTGATCAACATAGAAAGCGATGCAGTCAACGCATATTGTGCCCACTCATTTTAGCAGGGATTAAAGTTATCTACCTTGCCGTCCTTCCGGCAACTTGTCGAAATAAGAATGATAGAAGTAGACTGGCTACCTCACATGTCAGGTGTAGATAAGTATAAGTTGTTAGTAAGTACAGTGCACCAAAAGAAATATCTAACGACAGCGCGTTGCTTTATCGTTATCTTATTAAGTCGGCACATTGGATTAAATGAGCAATAAGTTATTAAGAAATTTTATTGGATTGGTGGATGGGGATTGCGGTCGCGGTCATCGCTGGTGGCTCATCTTGGAGAAAGATATTTGTGGCACTATGCACACGACGCGGTCCGGTGATGGTACAATGGACTGGCGATGCCACTCGGGATACTACTTGCAAGGATATGCTTCGCCGGAACCACTTGCGCACAAGAGAAAATGCCAATTTGGTGACAGGTGACTGACGAACCTGCATGGAAGCCACTGGCCAGGGACCGATCGACTTGCGATGCTTGGACGCTAATCTTGTCGCTGGCTATAAGTTCTCTCGAACCCTGGCTGGAAACCCAGGCCCTTGTCTTTCTCCGCCGGGTCCTTGCCATTGATGAAGATCATGGCGTTTTCCCGCCTCCGCGTCTTCATCCTCGGCGCCGTATTTCTACTACTGTTGTCGGCTACAGGTAAACCTCACAGAAACTGCTGTTCTGATGCGCATATATAGGCAAGAGCAACGCATTGACAAGAACAATTTGTAGCTACTAACAATTGCTTCGTTCCTGTGTAAATTATAGAAGCGGGAGAAATGGGGGTGAACTACGGCGTGGTGGCCGACAACCTACCAGACACGTCGTCGGTGGTGCGGCTGCTGAAGGACAACGGCATCACCATGGTGAGGATATACGACACCGACCCTGCAGTGCTGAGGTCGCTGGCCAACACCGGGATGAAGGTGGTGGTGATGATGCCCAACGAGAAGGTAGCCGACGCGGCCAGGGACCCGTCGATCGCGGGCGATTGGGTGTGGAACCAAGTGGCAGTGTACTTGCCTGCCACGCAGATCAATGGCGTCGCCGTTGGGAACGAGGTGTTCGACATGAGGCCGGACTTGACTTGGGTGCTCGTCCAGGCGATGGAGAACGTGCACGCAGCGCTGAAGAACCTGGGCCTGGCCGACAGCGTGAAGGTGACCACGCCGATCGCGTTCAGCGCGGTGGACGTATCGTTCCCGCCTTCCGATGGCAGGTTCCGGCCCGACATCGCGTGGTCTGTAATGAAGCCGATGCTCGACTTCCTCGACCAAACCGGCTCCTCCCTCAGCATGAATTTCTACCCGTTCTTCGCGTTCAACGATCCGGCAAACCAAATCAACCGCGACTACGCCGTGGGGAACCCCAACAACCCTGGCGTCCAAGACCCCAAGACCGGTCTCATGTACAGCAGCCTCCTGGATGCCCAGCGCGACGCCACATACTATGCCATGGCGAAGCTTGGGTTTTCCGGTTCCTCGAAAAACAGCCTGGGGCTTCCAAGAGGTGTGCCCGTGAAACAGTCTGTTCCTGAGTCCGGGTGGCCGTCTCGCGGGCAAGTGAAGAAGGGCGGACGTTTGGGAACTAGGGTCGGAAGTGATGGTGGGGCGGCCACCGTTGCCAACGCCCAAGCATACATCAACAACCTCATCAACCGCGTGCTGTCCGGCAACACGGGCACTCCGCTCCACCCCGACGCCGACATGGACGTGTACATCTTCGCCCTCTTCAACGAGAACAAGAAGGGTAGCGGACCGGACGACATCGAGCAAAACTTCGGCCTGTTCTACCCGAACATGACAAAGGTGTACGAATTTGACTTTCACGGCGGCGGAGCGAGCTGGTGCGTGGCGAACGCCGCGGTTGGGGACCAGCGGCTGCAGGCGGCGCTTGACTTTGCGTGTGGAAACGGAGCAGATTGCAGCGCCATCCAGCCCGGGGCAACGTGCTTCGAGCCCAACACCAAGCTTGCACATGCCTCGTTTGCGGTCAACAGCTATTACCAAAACAAGGGCCGGGCTCCCGGGACTTGCGACTTTGACGGCGCTGCTTTCGTGACGTTCCAGGAACCAGACGGTGAGTTTACTCTACTCTACTATACTTCAAATTTCCTGGCCCCAGGACCGGTACGAACTTGAATGGGTGTTTGGTGTGCTCTGCTTTCCCTGTACAGAGATCTGTGATCCGAATGCTAGCTGGTGCGTGGCGAACGCGGCGGTTGGGGACCAGCGGCTACAGACGGCGCTGGACTGGGCGTGTGGACACGGCGCCGATTGCGGCCCCATCCAGCCCGGCGCCAAGTGCTTCGATCCCAATACCAAGGTCGCCCACGCCTCCTACGCGTTCAACAGCTACTACCAGCGGAACCGTCGTGCGCCGGGGACGTGCGACTTTGCTGGAACCGCTTCCGTCGTGTTCCAGGCACCGAGTGAGTTATTTCAAAGTTTAATCACTTCTCTCCTACGACCACTTGGGTTTATCGACACACCATCCTCACAGTTGTTTATGTTCTATTGTTTACTGCAGAGATCGGAAACTGCGTGCTGCCATGGAAGTCCCGGCGCCAAGAAACAACACCAATTTCAGACGGAAGCTATGCTGCCCTCTGATCCGTAAACACTATACGGAGCAGATTTTGAGGATACGTCGTCCATTTCGCAATTTCAGAAAAATAATAATAAAGCAAAACGAGACTTGTTTATTATATTGCAGGCATCCTGTTATAGTAATAAACACCGTTGCAGTATGCGGAGGCCTGCTTTTTTCAGATGTTGCAGGATGTTTCCGGTTTTTCAAATAAACACGGTTTTCAAGATGTTTCCGGGCTTTTAAAAAAAAAAAATAATAGAGCACCGTTGTAGGATGTGGAGGCCTGCAAGATGTGTCCGGTTTTCAACCATGTCCCTTATACCACGTTAAAAATGCAGCATGGCTCGTGAACAGACTAACCATCGACACACACTGCTACAATAAATATTTCTAGCAATATGTCATAAACATCGTTAGTAGGGCACGTTTTGTCCACTATTATTAATATGTTGCTAATTTACATTTAAACATCGTTAGCCGTGCGCCACGTATTTGCGTAGTTCTAGATTATTACGAAGCTAATTATTGTTGGACACCCTCACTTATAAGTGTTTTTTCATTGTAGTCCAAATAATTCTCCACAGTCATTTAGTATAATCTCAAGGGTCACAAGGAACTCTTACATCTTATTATGCAATAGCTCATCTATAAATTTTCTAGAACTCAATTAATATGATACATGACGTGATAGATTTTTGTCCTATTAAAATAGATAAATCATTTAATAAAAATAAATGTGACAATCATGTGGCAAGGTGCACTACAACAAAAAGGGCCTTTAGCGGCGCCTCTAAAATAACCGCAGCTACGCAACCTAAATTGGGCCGCCGCTACAAAGGCCAGGGGTTAGAAAAAGGTGGCAGGATGACATGCCAAGGTGAATGTACTTAGACGACAATTTTTTCTTGATATATGCGTTTAGATATAGGAAATACATGACAGCTAATATGCGTGCCAAGTTATATGTCATAACATTGTCATGTTAACATATGTTGAATATTTCATATGAAATTCACTCTAATTGTGATGGAACAATTACCAAACAATACGTGTGTGATATAGTATTTGACATGTATGATGTAAAAATGATCAAAACCCTATAGCTTTTAGTTCTGGCCAGAATAATTCTCCCATGATCGATACATATATGTATACTCATATATATACGCTGGCTAGAGGCATGCACGTCCACCAACAACTGAACACGTGAAATTTCATATTGGGGAAAGTGTTCCAAAATATAAATAAATAGTCTAAATTTGATTCTTATCTTATACCTTGAGGCGTAAGGGTATGATTTAGGATTATAGTAAAAGAGTCTTATAGTAATTTATAAATCAGTTTGCAAAGGATGTGAGTTTATACTCCTTGTAAAGTCATCCAACAACTAATTCAATCATAGGTAAGTCTGTTACAATCTCGTCGTAGTGATTGCCACTTCACGTCATCTCATATTTGGTAAGCCTTGGTTTTGCATCTGTGTTTGATAACTCTAGCAGTTGCTCCATCCATTGCATTTTCATTGAGCCTGGTTATCAACAATACAACATCTGTCAGTTACATTGGCTATTCCACTGGTGAGCAACCTCGGTGTCTGATCTTCATTGCTATATACTGAAACTCTAAGGACATATGATCAATGTTTCTTAGTCAACATGATGTCAGAGCATGTATTTATTAATAGATATATGGACAAGGTAAAGTATCTTGTTTGTGGTGATATATAATTATGTCTTTTTAACTTCTATCATTGTTCAATAAAATTCAAGTTCTTCTTATCTTTGACTATGCCCTTTTATTTTATAATCGATCTCATATCCCTTCTCAGCTAAGACCTACGATGATTGCTAACGAAAGTCATCTTTATCAATATAGTTGCTCCAACACTCCCTGGATGCAATATTGCATTTTCAAGCAAGTTGATTTGGTTATCTGACAAAGTGAAGAATAAATAGAGGATTGATTTTTACATCTGAAACTTACAAATTAATTCATTAGCAAATGAAGTATGATAGTCATTGGACAAATATGTTGACCAGCATGACCCGTCCACATGCTTTATTATTAAATGTGTAGCTATTAACGTCATTGTGCTTGATAGCATGATTTTGACATTAATGTCATGTGGACGTCTAATATGAGGACACTGCGGCAGCTCATCATAGTCCAGATGATTTAGATATGTATTTGCGTCAATTTCACATCTTTGTGATCTACGCCGATGAGGTTTGAACATCGATAGCACCTGAAACTAAGATTCCCCATTTTTGTCATGTTTCCTTTATTTTCTCCCTCATGTTAATTCCCTCCTGTCAATTAAAAAAAGAAAATAGCAATGATGGGTAATTAATTAAGAGGGAAGAGGGGTATACATCATTGCAAAAAGAAAATGACAATGGTGGATAATTAATTAATAAAAGTGGTGAGTATATTTTTTTTGTTTTTCCTTTTTTTCTCTCCCTCACGTCAATTACAAAAGGAAAATGGCAATGGTGGGTAATTAATTAAGAGGAAGAGGGGTACACGTCATTGCAAAAATAAAATGGCAATAGTGGGTAATTAATTAAGAGAAATAAGGGTATTTTGGACTAATATTTTTAAATGGCAGTGGTGGGTAATTTTTTTTTCTTTTTCTCCGATTAACGTGAGAATTTGTA
The DNA here is from genome assembly GCA_030378355.1 of Eleusine indica. NCBI lineage: Eukaryota > Viridiplantae > Streptophyta > Magnoliopsida > Poales > Poaceae > Eleusine > Eleusine indica. Next base: position 39,430,212 of record CM059500.1, read on the forward strand.
GGCCTTAAGAGCGAATGTGGTGACTTCTTTTCTTGCTCAAATATATATATAATAGATTAGCGACGGCCAAATATCCGTCACAAAGCTAGCTATTTACATTAAAAAAACAAGGGAAGGTGGCGCCCCTTACTATTGCTGGCTATTGTCGACAAAATAAAAAAAGATGTTGGATCCTGCCATGAACCCTACCCCTTGGCACTGATGGCTGACACCCCATCATCTCTGTCGTCACTGCTTCTTGGGCCTCTCCATTATCTTCGCCATCCGGACCACAGCCCTGGCGGCACAAGCAGTGAGCCAAACCGACACTGTGACCTCCTCGATTGCCTCCACCGCGTTGCCAACATCTTTGAGGTCACCTTGCCGACTGTAAACGTCGCTCTGGCCGTGGTGGTCACCACTTTCTCCCTCTCCCCTAGCTTGGTCAATGTGGCATGAGCAGTCGCCTGCAACAGATCAGCCGTCGTCGGTGCAGAGGCGGAGGTGGTTGCTAGGGTATCGATCAGGGCGCCACCCGCCAAATGGTCGGTAGTGGCACAAGCCCAGCGTGAAGGCCTGGCAGAAGTGTTGCACCAGAAACTGGCATATGGGAACCCACCATGAAGGGTCGGGTTCTGCGAGAGGAGGCCATCAATTATGTAAAAGGAGGACGAAAGGAGAGGTATTGGTGGCAGAAGTGAAGAGACCTCCCGCACCCTTTCTTAATTTGTAGATGATGGTGGTTTTTGGACCACGTTTAACCAAACAATAGGTTCTCAATCATCAATATATCTCTTGTGGGAATTAACCAAACAATTGAGTCCTAAGAGCTGAAACCGCCAACCCAAGTTAGAATAGACAACCACAACTACATTAGGTCCACTATTTAAAACATCTATTTCCTTTCAATAGCCATTGCGTAGTAGAGGATTCGATGTGCGCTGCCATAGTCTTTTACGGCTCACTATTAGAAATGCCATTTGTTGTAGAGAGACCTGCTGCTATCCAAACAAGCAAATGTGGATTTAGGATCAAGGTTGTTGACCTCTTAAAAAGATACTAGCTTCATAAAAAGGTGCCCTCCACCTTTAACATTGGGCCCTTCCACTATCACAAATAGGGCCTGTAGCGGCGGCAGGCAAAACGGCGTAGCGGCGCGAGCCAACGTCGGCCGCCACTATAGAGCCCATGGGCATTGCCCCCAACCACACCGCCATTACAGAGACCCACTATAGCGCCGGTTGACATTGTCAACCACTACTATTAATGGTCCAGGTTTATAGCGACGGTTGACAATATCAACCACCACTATTAAGAGCGTAATAGCGGCGGTTGACAATGTCAATCGCCACTATAAAGTGCCCAGACTATAAAAGCCGCGTTCGGACAGCTCCGATCCTCACTCAAACAGTGGCGGCTCGAAAATTTGGGTGAATCATGAAAATCAGGGGGGGAAGGATTTGAGTTTGTTTTTTTTATTTGCAGAAATTTGCTCTCTGAGGTATGAGAAACTCATCCCATAGGTTCTTTTTGCTCTCATTTTAAAATCAAGTTAAATTTTGGATTTTAAGTTTGTTAGGTTTTCATCAAATTTTAGCTAAATTTGTTTGATTTAGATGGTTCGATTGTATTGTAGTTGAAGTTTATGAATGCATACATCATCTCTATTCATCACTACACAAAAAAATTATTATATCTAGCTTGTTTTATGTCTATGAAAATCTAGATCTAGTTTAGTTTTTAGAAGAGAGAGAATGTAGTATTAGGGCAAGAGGGATGTTAATTTTGTTATTATTTCATGATAAAAGTTAAATAATACATAAAATAATTTGATGTTTGTTTCATTTTACCTTGCATAATATTTCTCACTTCATGTAATTTATTTTTTAATATTTACATATTTAGTGAATATTTAATTTTGTTACACAATATTAATTAATTAATTTCTAATATTTATTAGATAGATGGTGATAAAAGTTAAATAATATATAGAATAATTTGATGTTTGTTTTATTTTACCTTGCATAATATTTCTCACTTTTTGTAATATTCAATTTTTGTCACACATAATATAGTGAATGTTTAAATTTTTTGTTACACATAATTAATTAATGAACTTTAATAATTTTTGGGTTTCCGTTCAAGGTCATTCGCGATGGATAGATCTTGGATGTACGAGGCGCCAAGACCGGGTCCAATATTTTTACGAGAAGTCTCTAAATTCGTCAAGGGGCTGCACAACATGCTCGATGTGAAAGAACGACTGATATTTATTGTTCGTGCTTTGATTGCAAGAATCATAAGCTATGGACAGATATAGAAGTGATCAACTCACACGGAGGGGTTTTGTTGTAGGGGTACACGAGATGGACAAAACATGGTGAAAATAGTGTGGTTGATATAAAATTTGATGAGCCTATTGATGTTGAAGTCGAGGCTGTCAATCTGCCTCGTGCAGATGCGACAGAGTTGTTTGGTGAAGCTGATTTTGATGTTGAGGAGTTGTTATGCCACATTGAGCTGTAGGTGTTGGTCAATGCCGGTACAACTAAAGGGCTTGATAATTTTCATAGAATAGACAAGGCATCAAAGGATCCATTATATGATGAATCTAAGGGATGTGGTAAAGAGTTCACCGTGTTACATACTGTACTTGAGCTGATGGAGCTAAAGGCCATGCATAGCTGGTCAGATGCTAGTTTCACGGATTTGTTGGAACTTATTTCTGATGCGCGGCCAAACACCAACTTCTTGCCAAGGACAACATACCTTGCTAAGAAGTTGATTTCCCCACTTTCGTTGGGCGTGCAAAAAATTCACGCATATCCAAATCATTGCATATTGTATTGAAAGGAGCATCAGAACGTTGTGAGCTGCCCAAGATGCAAACGCAGTCATTACAAGAGGAACAACGACTATGATGCCGATGGTGGCATGAAGAATACCAAAAAGGGAAGAAAGAAGAAAAGAAGTTCTATCATCGATGACAGTGATGATAGTAAGGTTCCTGTCTTAGTCATGTGGTACTTACCCGTGGTCGATCGCATCAAACAATTGTTTGCCAACCCTAGGGATGCGGCAATGATAACATGACATGCGCGCAAGGGGGACGGTAAGCTCAGGCATCCCGCAGATGGAACACAGTGGAAAAAGTTCGATGAGAATCATCTAGACTTCTCTAATGAGAAAAGAAACCTACGGTTTGAATTGAGTACAGACATGATGAATCCATTCGGTCAAATGAGGAATCCGCATAACACTTGGCCAGTAATACTAGCAATGTAAAACATTCCACCATGGTTATGCCATAAGCGTAAGTACCTACTGGCGACCAATCTTATATCTGGGCCCAAAGAACCTGGTAACGACATAGACGTATTCTTAGTACCATTGTTCGAAGACCTGCAAAAACCGTGGTTGGAGGGGGTCCATATATGGGATGAGTATCTAAGAGAGTACTTCACGCTCAGAGCAATTATTTTTTACACGGTAAGTGATTCCCTGACACTAAGGGCGCTATTAGGGCAGGTGAAAGGAAAGGTGACATGTTTTGTATTCGCTGATGATACATCCCATGTGTACCTTCTAGCATCCCAGAAGCTAGTGTATACGCGAAATCGCTGATTCTTACTAGCAAAACACATGTATCGTGCAATGGCTAAACACTTTGATGGCAAAGTTGAGAACGACACAGAACCTCGATGTTGGACTGGCAGGGTCGTGTTTGACCTTATTAAAAACATTAGTGTTGATTTTTAGAAAGCCGGTGAAGGGTGTCAAAAAGGCAAAAGGTCTCACATCGTTTAAAAAAAATCTATTTTCTTTTTATATTTCAATTATTAAAAAGAATTGGAAGTGAATCATGCCTTCGACTGGATGCATATTGGGAAGGGTGTATTTGACAGTACTAGAGGACTTATACTTGACCAACCTGGTAAGACAAAGGATGGACTCAGCGCACATAGAGATCTTGTAGAGATGGGAATAAGACCAGAGCTCTATCCGCAAGAAAGAGCTAATGAAAAATACTTTCTCCCCCCCCCCCTGGTGGCCTACACCCTTACGATTAAGGAGAAAACAACATTCTGTAAGTGCCTCAGTAGGATTAAAGTACCGACGGATTTCTCATCGAATATCAAGAATATTGTAAACATGGAAGAGTTAAAGATAATTGGGTGCAACACTCATGATTGCCATATAATGCTTTCAATGTTTCTTCCTATTGCTATCCGAGCTGTGAAATTGCCATGGCTGAAGTTAGTTGTAACTCGCCTTTGCTACTTCTTTAACACGATATCAAAGAAGGTGATAACTAAAGACGAGTTAAATGACCTACGGACCCACATGAAGGAAACAATGTGCATGCTTGAGATGGTCTTCCCTCCATCCTTTTTCGATACGATGGAACACTTCATGATTCATATTGTTGACTAGATCTCTACATTGGGTCCCGTCTACCTGCATCAGATGTTTCCGTTTGAGAGGTTGATGTATGTATTGAAATGCTATGTACGTACTCATTCACATCTAGAGGGTTCTATGAGAGAGGGCTACACAACTGAGGAGATCATCGAATGTTGCTCAGATTACATTAATGATGGTAGCAGATCAATTGGTCTCCTCGTGTCTCGTCATGAGGGTAGATTATCTGGAAAAGGTACCAAAGGACGTAGATCGTTCGTCGACCGTGACTTCAAACGAGTGGACCAAGCACATTTCAGCGTATTGCAACAGATGCAGATTATGGGACCGTACTTTGAGAAACATCTGTTAGAGCTCCATCGAAACAACAAGGATGTGACGAAACCATCAGTCTCGATGCAACCAGAAATGGAGGACCTTATTAAGGATACTCCTTGTGAGTTACATGTGCCATTTGGTTACAAGGGGAAGACGATGAAGGTTGCATCCGGATGGCACTTCCAGGACGGACGCTCCATATCCAGGATATCCTTCCCGGTTACGTGTGTGTCTCCGTGTCAAAAAGTACCTGGCTATGAGGACAACGAGATCGAATGCCCGATACCTGAGGCGGGTATAGAAACTCTCCAAGACGCGTTCGACTCTTTCATCATTTGGAAATGTCGTGATGTTGTCCTCTCCACATGAGCTTCTCCACCCCTGTTGTCCGGTCATAGGTCCTTTCATATGAGCCAGCCAGTCACGGCAGCTGGACAGCAGTCTCCTATGTCTGCGGCAGCTTCGAGCAACAGGCCCCAATCTCCTCATATGGAAGACGGCTCGACTCTCAGACCTATAATCTATCATGACAACGAGCCTCTTCTGGAGACTGTTCAATTTGAGACTTCGCCTGTTGTCGTCAAGGCTCCACCAATTCAAGTCTAGGCTCCGGCAATTTAAGTCGAGCCTCCGTCAACAGCGGCTGCGACAGTTCAAGTTCAGGCTCAAGTAATCCAAGTTCAGCCTGCGCCAATTATCGTCAAGGCTCTGGTAATCCCAAAGACAATTACTGGTTTTGACAAAGAGCCAAAGGACCCAAAAGCAAAAAGTGATGTTGATAAGTACTTGGCTGGATTGAAAAAACATCTAGCAACCACTGGCAAGCTCGTCCTACAAGAACAAGATCCTCAGGATGTATTGTCGTACAATGATCAAATTTTGGACAATCCTGCAGACAAAGTGGACTACCTAAAATTCGTATTCGGTAAACTCCTTATATCAAAGAACATGTACAAGAACCTGCCGTGGGAGATGCGGAAGTTGCACGACTGTACATGATGGTGTCGAAAGAAGGGGTCACCAAAATAACTTGTAGGATTCCAAAAGAGGTGTTCAACGACGAAGATGAACAAATATTATATCTATTTTGGGAGGATGTCCACTTGATGTATCGTCTAGACAAGATGGACGTCACCTTCATCACCTTGTGGTGCATGTAAGTGTCGCGTTTGATCTACTTCGTATTTCAAGCATAATTCTATATATTATCTTATGCTTTTTTTTTATAGCATGAACTCCTTTTTCCAAAGAAAGGAGACCGACAGAAACCTACGTCAACCCAAACTGGATCAACCAAAGCTCGATCAACCCAACGGTAAATCCGGAAAACAATCCAGATAAGACACCGACAGAGCTTGCTGACATGAAGACGGTCTTGATGATAGAAGTAAGGACTTATGTTGCAAATTACTTGTACGGCTGCTTCATGAGGTGGCAAGATAGAGAATGTATTATGACCCCTTACAACTTCAAGTAAGTTGGACAACTACTGCCTTCGTCATGTATCTTATGTTAAAGTTAAATCCAATCGTAATTAACTTATTGACAACATTGTTGTAGCGATCACTGGATCTGTCTGATGATATTTCCTAAAGAAGGGTACCTTCTAGCACTTGATAGCCTGGACTTTGACAAGAAGTTATACAGTGACATTCTAGAAATCATATATCGATAAGAAATTGGTCTATGTGTGTATGGTTTGATGATATTAATATAATATAATGATAAGCTTTTATCGATCGCGCAGTACTTACGAGAAATATGTCGTAGCCAGCGGGCCATGTCATCCTACAAGAAAAAAGAATATGTACTTCCGTTATAAGTTTTGGGTAAGATTTATATGCATCTCATACACGTTCTTATTGTACTATCCATTCATATAATTATTGTAAGTATAACGAACTTGTGTTCCCTAATTTATAGTGCCATAAGAAAATACGAGAAAGTGTGCATTGTGGTTACTACGCTTGTGTGTTCTTGGCTGACACTTTAACTTACCTAGACCATATCATTAAGGAGTCTCAACAAGAGGTAAGTTGATTTTGTTTATGTTCATTTTACTTTATTTTTTATTTTTAATATCTTATATATTAACAGACTCTGCTCATGTGACACAAAAAGCCGCAAGGACAAAGAGAGAATGGGCTGCAAAGATGAAAAGAAACGATAAGATAAAAAAGGATATAATTCCTAAATCATGCGTTCACTTGAGTACAAATGTCATGTATCTAGTTGTAGCTTCTCTTTTGTCATTTTATGTTGAGAGAGATTATTAGTTCAGAAGGAAACTGCTTTGATTCGAAGGGTTTACTAGCAATAAAATATAGGTCTCTTTGTGAGTGGGCTGGTTCGAGAGCACCATATAAGCCCAATGTTCCGGAGAAAGATGATGACTATGCATTAGGGTTTATATAAGACATTTTGTACTATCCATTGAATATTTTAATGAGATGTTACATATATTCTGTGATGACATGTTGTAAATTTCTATGATGAGATGTTATAAATATTTGTGATGAACTATTATAAATTTCTGTGTATGTAGAATCTGTGATTTCTATATATTTGCTTTATTTTATTTTTATTTTTTAAAAAATAACAAGTAGCGGTGGTTGATGATGTCAACCGTCGCTACTAATAGCTAACAATAGCGGCGGTTGAAGATATTAACCGCCGAGCAGCGGTTGACATCTTCAACCGCCGCTACTAAAACGTTTGTAGCAGCAGTTTGTTTGGGCGACAGATCACCCGCCACTACAAACGTTTATTTGTAGTTATATTTACGTAGCGGCGGGGTAGCCTGACCGCCACTACAGGACTTTACGAACCGCCGCTACAGGTCGTTTTTGTTGTTGTGTTCAGCCATCAATTTTTGGCGTGGGACTAAACCCATCACTGCTCTAGGTCGATCTTTAGTCCTTCATGAGAAAATTTGTTCATTGTGGCTGTCGTTCCACACTGAAAACGAAGTAGGGAACACACGTCGTCCTTCCGGAAACCTGACTAATTAAATAAGATATATTCTTTTTCTGAACGGGACCGGTTATCTAACGTCAGAAATGTAAGTAAAGTTGCTGTGTACAGAGAGAAATATCTAGCGACAGTGTTGACTCGTCGTTATCTTAGTTAGTCACAAAGTATTAAGAAAAAAGATGGTGAAATTGGTGGATCGGGATCGAGGGGTCCGGTCGTCGCTGGCCGGTCATCATGCAGAAAGGTGTGGCTTGGTTATTCTGAGTTCAGACTATGGTGACGGTATACAATGTACGAGTGATGGTTCTTGAGCCCGAGCTCTATCGTTATGCGGCGCTTGCATGCTAATCTTGTTGCCGGCTATAAGTTCTTGCGAACGCCTTTGTCTCTCCTCCAGGTAGCTACTCGCCACTGTAGAAGATCATGGCGCTCACTCGACTACTTGCGCTACAACAAACTATTTAATCTGTGACGGAACTGTAGCGACGGTTTCAAAAAATGCTAGGGATATGCTCTTATTGATATTAAGCCCAGAAAATCATGATGGATTATCAATTTTGTCACGGTTCGGACCAGAACACTGCAACGTTTATACAAATGGCGAATATAAATTAAAAATTTACATGTTCCCATATGGAAAAAAATAAAAAAATTGAACCATAGGGTGTTTGACCCTGGTCTTGAGTTTCAACAATAAAATGGCCTACCACTACACCATGCATTGAGTTGTACTTGTACTAACAGAATTTATTTATTGAAAACAAAGACAACTCACCTGACAACACATCACCCAGCCGCCTCCGCCCAGGCCCTTGGCCACGTCACCCGGCCTCGTCGATCCGCCCTCCGCCCGCGTCACTCGGGACCTCCGCACAGTCCCTTGGTCACGTCACCCAGCCACGTCGGTCCGCCCTCTGCCCGCATCACCCGGAATTTTATCCCGCGCGCCGGGTGGCGACTCAAACCCACGACCTATACGGTAGGAGCCAGATTTGTTACCACTGAGCTTCAAGTCAACCTGTAGCAGATCTGATATTATACTTCTTATACATATGTTGTTTTACCTGAATAGGCCAAGTTCGACATCGACACACAAGATCCTATAGTCAAAAATGGTTGCGTTCAAATGATGAAAAATGCAATTCGCCAACAGAGACACAAGTTAAAGAAGATCATTTTGAACCTTTTCTACTGCATCTGGTTAGGAAAACCTCTCCTGTGACCTCGACAAGTGATGAAGAATGGCTTAAACTTGTGGAATCATGGAAGACTCCCAAAAAAATGGTATGAAAATCAACTCTTGCGATGTACATCATACTTTGGCACTTGTGTAACATGATGTAGGAGGTATGCCAAACAAACAAGGACAACCGGGCCCAGGTCAAGTTCCTTGCAACAACTGACTCATGTAGCTACCCGGTTTCTGTAGAAAATCTGGTAAGTTACCCATGCCAATTGTATATGTCACTTGCTTGCAGATCTATTTTGTTTTGTTCTGGTAGTTAATAAATGCTTCTAGTCTCATAGGTTTACAAGATCTATTCTGATAGTTAAAATATATATTCATTTTTGTTGAAAGTGAACTTGTGGTTTAAGTTTGTTCAACGTGAACTTGCAGGTGTGAAATGTGACCTTGTTGTTCAAGTGCACTTGCTGTTTCTTAAATGAATGTGTTGTGTCTTAAATGAACTTGATGTTTTATTTCTTAAATTATTGCTATCAAGTGTGGCCAATGAAGTAATCTTGCTCCATATAAACATTGTTTTCAGGGAGGCGAGTTTGAGGATAAGTAACCTGATGCGTTCGATTTATTCAAGTTATTTTATTAGATTTGTTCAAGCAACTAAAAAAGGCTACACTCCTAATATACAATTGGCTATCGTAAGTCAACTCTATTATGATGTTATTTCCATTTGTTTAGATGGTTTCATGGTCATAACCATTCTTTGTTGCTTTCTTGCTAGGATGAAATGGAAAAACAGTTGAATGCACCACCAGAAGAAGGTGAAGAACCAAAGTCTGTGACTGAGGTTGTAGGTGATGTACTACTTGACAACACCAAGAAGCTTTGTCTCCTGCTCCGGACACGTCGCTGGGCACTGCATCTCGCCATGCTGCCATGCCACCACCGCCCTTTGCGTCCCTACCATCCGCATGGCCTGACCACGCCCGATGATGTGGGTCCCTCTTCAGCAACTCTTCCACCACCGCAACACCACATGCTGCCACGGCTTCACGACGGTATTCGGCAGACCAACACCAAGTATGTTCATGCCGCCACCACAACCGTCTTGCTCGTGCCGACATTTGTTCGTGCCACGCTGCGTGATCCTGACTGGCGCCAAGCAATGGAGGATGAGTTCAATGCTCTACAACACAACCGGACATGGACACTCGTTCCACCACCTTTAGGCGCCAACATCATCACTGGTAAATGGATCTTCAAAAACAAGCTGTATTTTGATGGTTCTCCAGAATGATGCAAGGCCCGCTAGGTTGTCCGTGGTTTCAGTCAGCATGTTGGGATCGATTTTGATCATACTGTCTTGCCTATGGTCAAGCTTGGAACAAGTCGCACTATGCTCCACCCCGCCGCTTGTCATCAATGGCATGTGCATCAACTCGACGTCAAAAATGCCTTCCTCCATGGCGAGCTACAACAAAGGGTCTACTGCAGGCAACCAATAGGATTTGTTGACAAAACTCATATGGGCCATGTGTGTCTGCTATCTAAATCCCTGTACGGTTTGAAACAGGCACCATGGTCCTGACACCAACACTTCACAGGCGATCTTGGTCAGATTGGGTTTCGATCAACGTCCTCAGACTCATCCCTGGTCGTCCTCCAACACGGTACTGATCTTGCATACCTCCTGTTGTATGTCGATGACATAGTTCTGACCGCCAACAGCACTAGTCGTCTTCATCGGATTGTGCAACATCTTGCCTCTACATTTGCAATGAAAGACCTTGGTCCACTCATTTACTTCCTTGGAATTCAAGTCACTAGAACACCATCCGGATTCTTCCTTAACCAGTCCAAGTATGCAAAAGAGGTTCTTGATCGTGCAGGAATGCTATATTGCAAGATGGTGCCCACTCCTGTTGATACCCAGCCCAAAGTGTCCGGCTCTGACAGAATTCCGGCAACAGACGCATCCTTTTATCACAGCATCACCGAAGCACCACACTATCTCACCCTGACACATCCAGATATTGCATATGTAGTCAATCAAGTGTGTTTGCACATGCATGCTCCTCGTAACAGTCATTGGGCACTGGTGTAGCGAATTATTCGGTACATCTGTGGCACACTTCGCCATGGCATCAACATCACTGCTTCAGCGTCGATAGATCTTGTCACCTACTCCGACGCTGACTGGGCAGGATGCCCGAACACATGGCATTCCACGTCATGCTATTGTGTTTTCCTTGGGGACTCTCTGATTTCAGGGTCTTCAAAGAGACAGACGATGACGATGTCCTGATCAAGCGTGGAGGCAGAATATAGGGCAGTCACCAATGCCACTGTTGAGTGTGCCTGGATCTAGAATTTGCTTCATGAACTTCATGTCGACATCAAGAAAGCTTCAGTGGTATATTGTGACAATGTCTCAGCTATCTACCTAACGGAAAATCCAGTTCACCATCGACATACCAAGCATGTTGGGCTGGACATTCACTTCGTTAGAGAACAATTCGCGCTAGGACAGCTCTGAGTTCCTCATGTACCAACAAAACTACAATTTGCTGACATTATGACAAAGGGCTTGCCTACAAAGCCCTTTGAGGATTTCAGGTCCAGTTTGTGCATCTCGACCGACGCACGAACTGAGGGGGGGGGGGGGGGGTGTAGAAATAGCTGACTCCGTCTATTAGCTAACTAACTTAGAATATAGGCCTCAACGTGCACTACCGCATGCACCCCGGCATTGTAGGATCATCGATTATACACCGCCTCCCTGTACTTGTACAAATACTCACAATATCAATGAGAACATTGCGATTGATTCTCTATATTTCAGACTTCGGTCATTTATTTCTCATGAGAGTTTAAGGACGATGGCAACCTCATTGATCTGTATGTTTCATTCACTCTTTACTGCAAAGATCAGAAATTGTGTGTTACCATGGAAATCGTGGCTCGAAGAGACAACACCAACTTCGGATGGAAACTATGCTGCTCTCTGATCTGTAAACACTATACAGAACAGATTTAGGGATGTATCCTCCATTTCGCAATTTAAAAAAATAACATTTTAAAAATAGAAATGGACTTATTTTAGGAGAACTTTGTGGTTTCCCATTTGGGCTTTATTGCACAATGTGGGAGCAGATGGAAGAATACTGTAAGTCTGGACTTAGTAGTGGAGCCAGACATAAATCCAAAATGGGGTGAATTAAGCACCAAATGATCGATTAAGTTAAGTTACACATAACCAAGCCTTACACATAAATCCAAAGGTAGGGAAGATTCTAGAAGACTTTGTCCTGGTAATATCTCGTATGTAGGTTGCTTTACTAATGTTGGTCATAATTACGCACCCACTTATATACCGCAAGAGTACGATGTATAGTTGTAGCTCTTTTTCCCTCAGAGTATTCCAAGGTTATCGAATCCACAGGGAACGAGCGGAACTAATACTATTAAAGGGTTACTAACAAATTGCAATGGTTTGGTTGGTGTGAATGATGACGGTGAGAAAGTGGAAGGTGAATCTTATTGAAGAGATAACAGGATGATGAAGGATTCTCTCCTTAGGATTGGTTCACTAGCATGCAACCTTATTCTTATCAACTCGAGTGATGACGCTAATATTCTACAAGACATGGTGGTTTCGTTCACCCCGGCTGTCACTACAGAGGCTTTAGCTCCCCACTGATTTCTTGCACTATGTAACGGGCAAAAGTGTATTGGCCGATACACTAACGAAAGGGATAGATAGATGTGCAATAAAGTTCATCACATAGATTAAATTCATCGAGAGAGTATCAACAAGTATGAGAGTTACATGACCAGATCCCCGCACCGGAGAAGAGAATATGAGACTACTCACTCATCCTTCCGCTAGACATAGCTGAGGGGTGAGAAATAGCGCTGAAACGCGCACGAGCAGATTGGGGCAAGCGTCGTGCCGATCGGCGCGACCTTCCTTCTGGTAGATCTCGTCGGTGTTGACCAACCTTCACCGCCAATATGCTAGAACCCTAATTCTAATAACTGATTCTCGCGATTGCCGTCTCCCCGGTTGTCCCTTGGCTCTTGATAATTATCTTCCTTTTATACTCGACGGAATTAGGTCAACTTCCACCGACTCTAACTCATACTGGGCTGGGCCTTCGTCTTTCCTGGACCAGATCGTGTTTTCGTCATCTTCTCCTGTTGTGCTGATCGGCACAGGCCCTGCCGATCGACGTGGCTCCATATCTGGCCCATCTTCGTTACTCTTTAGTTCTTTATCCATAATTGCCCTGTTTTACACCTATTTCCTGCGATTATATCCAAAACAGAACAACTATAAATATATGCAAATATGGGGTTAATTGTTAGTCTAAACCACCAAATTAAGACGCAAAACATCCCTTTTCGGTAGATAAAATGGGCGTCTAGAAACCACCAACAGTTCCCCCACACTCAAATCATTGCTAGTCCTCGAGCAATACAAAATCAAATATATAATAAGAATTTTCACACCATCTCTCATACAATCAATCTCAGTCATCATTTTTACTCGTTATCCCACCACAAAGATTTTCTCTCATCTCCTTTTAACCAATCGGCATATCATACTTGAACTTAATCAAATCACCACAAAACTTTTTCAAAAACAATTTTAGTTCTCCTCAACTCATCTTTTAGCATCAAACATCAAGCATTTGGTCCTCTCTAGATCTCTCAAGTGTATTTCCTTCCCTCTCCTATCTAATCAAGGATTGTATGTGGATCTTGGAGGGCTATATAACTAAATTAAACCATAAGATTAACCATGTCAACAATATGCTCAATCATGCCTATTAAGAAAAAATTTTCTTGGAAAAGAACTTTTAATGGAGAAGAGAAATGTAGAAGATCTAAAAGAAAGAAAGAAAAAAAAATTCGATGAGAACAATGGCAAAGAATGAGAAATAATCAGAAATCTACTTTCTTTGATGACCTTACTGCCTCTCAGGGAATTTTTTTTTTCTTTACCTCTTTTTTTTAATAACTTCTTTTTTTTTCTTTCTTTTGCATCAGTGCCAATCAGCGCAACACTGCGCCGGTTCGGTGTGGTCTATTTTTTCTTTTCTTTCACTTTTTTTTTCTATTCTCGATATGATCAGCAATTTCTGTCTTGTATCAGCAGCGGAAATTGTCTGAATTCCCTTTTATTGAGAATATAGGTTGTATCAAGGAGGAGGGAGAAACAAAGATGTATGGTTTTCATAATAGCAAGGAATTTAAATGGATACGAATGGCTAGAAATACAGAGATAAATAAAATAGATCATCCTTTCCTAACTTGGCCGAAATCATGAGCAAAAAGTTGACAAAGTTACTTACAATCCACTTAATTCAAATGTGTAGCTTGCTCTCATTCACTCGGCTATGTAGGCATTAGACCTTGCTTTTGCTTTAGCTTATGATGAGTCAAAAGAAATTTTCACAAATACAAAGCTCAAAAGTTAAGTGGTAACCAATAAATTCAAGTAATCAACCAATTGATCATCAGAAAGACAAGATAAATAGCATGGGGCACTTTCAATTTGATAATCGACACTAACTTTATTAAAGACAATGCAATAATTCAAACTACATAAAAGACCTTGAAGCAACTCTCAACATGACTCGTGATTCTCTTAAGCACACACACAAACTTAAATAAACACTTATTAAGAAAAACAAATGAGAAACTAGACTCAAAAATACTTAAAAACTATGACTAATGGCAAAGCCCTTCCCCCACACTCAAAACTTGCAATGTCCTCATTGCAAGAGAAGAAACTCAACATACTAATCATGCAGACCATGCATGTTCAAGACTCAGAAAATTCGTCTTATACTCCTTATGAGAAAAGTATAGTCCGCTTCGTTCATCTCGATTGTATCCTGGATTCTGCGGTCCACATATCTTTGATGCCTTTAAGCACGATCTCTGTCTAGATACAGGCGCTCAATGTTTCTTCGGCAGACAGAACAGCAAGCAGGCGGTTGCAGGTTATGATTTTCAACGCTGTAAGAGGAGGCACTATTCAAATTCCTCTGAGCCGATCGGCACAAAGGCTGAGCCGATCGGCGCAGTGGTGTTCTTCCCCCATTGCGACTTCCTCCACTTCCCTGTGCATTACTATTAACTCTTGTTGAAATTCCTGCTGCTCTGTCATTACTGCATTCTGCAAGTGTTTCCCGATTTTCGAACATAGGACTACCAAAGCTTCTTCGCATATCAAAATCATCACTAAAATCTCCAGGCACACTAGGATCACCGCTTTCCAAAGTTTCCAAATAGTATGACGTATCAAAGTCGCTATCCCCTTCGGAATACTTTTGAATGGGCTTACCCGATAGTCTAGCAGATCTACGAACCTCTGATGTAGTCTTACACTTCCTTGCAGTAGGTTCTTCGTCTTCACTTGGCAGAGCCGTCAGATCAATAAATTCAGCCATCTTCAGGCCGTGCCGATCGGCTCCAGTGTCGCGCCGATCGGCGCAGCTAGCAGCTTCCTTCATATATTCAGCTTGCTATAGATTACGCTCACGGATCACCTTATTCTGCTGTCTTCGTAAAATATCATCATTAATCTCCTTATGTGTCCTCTCTCCAGGAACTGCGTGATAGCCATCATCATATATTAAATCTCTAGGTATGAAAGCTGGATCTTCTGTCATTTGGAGTTCAACCTTGCATTGAAGATCTTTAGCACAAAAGAGACACTTGCAACCCTCAATATAACTGTTCCTATGAATCTTATTTTCTTGAAAACTTTCCCAATCGGTAAGAACCCTTGGAAAGGATTCATCCCTTCTACCTTGAGGATCCTTCTCCGCATCCCCCTGGTACATAGCTTCTTCGGCTTCCTCTCGCAGCTTGAGTTCATACTTGGCGGCAATGTCATGTTCACTATAAAGTTGGCACCTATGGATTATGAGGGTGCTCTCTTCATCTAGCTCTTCCTTCTCTTGCTCAGTCAATGATCTTTTGAAAGATAGGAAATCCTCATACGACAAGGGCTTAGCAATATTAAGAAGACTTTCCATGGTATACCTTTGAGAAACTGCTTCACTTTTAATAGGCGCTACAGATTTTCCTTTGCGCACTAATACTCTCTTCATCATCTGCCGAAGTTCATTGTCCATCTTCACCTTGTTGGTGTTCCACGTGTCAGCTTCGCTTTTCTTCATGAGTTTCTTCCGCAGACCTGACCAGACAAGAGGATCATCTCGTGTTGGTGTCAACACTTCGTCGACTTCTTCCCAGGACCAATTTGCAGAGGGCTGAGGAAATCTGCCGCCGAGCCGATCGGCTCCAGAGTCGTGCCTATCGGCGCATGAGTCGCGCCAATCGGCGCCGCCTTGGTTTCTGCCCGATGCGTCGCATTCCATTGCTTCTGCTCTTGGGGTTTGTTCTGGTGACGATGTAATACGAGTTGATCCGTGGGTTTGCTGTCCCCTCATATTTATATCCCTTGATTTCCAATTGGACTAGGACTTTTACTCTTATTCGTGGAATTTAACGAGTCTTAAAAAGGCAAGGTCCAAAACCGACTCAAAAACCAAAAGGACTCTATCGCGCCGATCGGCGCGGTACACTAAATTACCAGATCAGAAAAAGAAAAACTACAGAAATCAAAATACATACAAGCCTTTGTTTTACGTCGTTAAGCTCGACCACACGGGGTACTAAGCAGTGAAATACACATCAAAAGATTTTAATTCAAATGTGTCGGGTTCTAGGTATACCTTTAGACGTCCGTTCACCATGTACTTGTTTCTCTTGCCGTCCATTATGATTACCACTCCCGAAGGTAACACCGTATTCACAAGATAAGGTCCCTCCCATTTGCTTCGTAGTTTTCCTTTACCAAATAATCTGAATCGCGAATTAAATAGGAGCACCCAATCTCCTTCCTTGAATTCCTTCTTCAAAAGCTTCTTATCGTACCACTTCTTTGTTTTCTCTTTGTATATGGCTGCGTTTTCATATGCACGCAATCGCATCTCTTCCAATTCACTTATTTGTATCTTCCTTTTCATGCCGGCGGCATCAAGATCCAATCATTTCCTTTATAGCCCAATAAGCCTTATGTTCCAATTCCACCGGTAGGTGACACGATTTCCCATAGACGAATTGATATGGTGTCATACCAATCGGTGTCTTGAATGCCGTCCTATATGCCCATAACGCTCCATTAAGCTTCATGGCCCAATCTTTTCCTTCCTTTGTAACAATCTTCTGTAGAATTCCCTTTAATTGCTTATTTAAAGTTTCTGCTTGTCCATTCGTCTGGGATGGTAGGTTGTTCTAATTCTATGTTCAACTCCAGATTTGGTAAAAAACCTAGTAAATTCTCCTCCTGTAAAATGGGATCATCCATCTGTAATTATTATCCTCGGTACTCCGTACCTAGGAAATATCTGCTCCTGAAGTATACTCCTTGATTCTCTTGTAGTATTAGCCTTGCATGCCATTGCTTCGACCCACTTGGAGACATAATCAACGGCGACCAATATGTACTCGAAACCATGAGAATTCACAAAGGGTCCCATAAAATCCATACCCCAAACATCAAAGATATCGACTTGAAGATTGTACTTAAGAGGCATTGCATTCCTACTATTATCATTCCCTATTCGTTGGCATTCAGCACATGTTGCAACATACCTTTTTGCATCTTCATGCATAGTAGGCCAATAAAATCCACTCGCCCACACCTTTGCCTGTGTTCTAAAGTAGCCATAGTGTCCCTCATAATCCGAAGAATGACATTTTGCTAAAATGCTCGCTCGTTCTTCTCTGGGTATACATCTTCGTACTGCTCCATCCTCGCAATACCTATACAAGTATGGGTCGGCCCATATAAATTTTCTCATTTCACTCTTAACTCTTTTCCTTGTGTTCTTGTTCATTAGATCAGTTTGTCCCTTGAAACCTTTGATAATATCCATCATCCAGTTCTCTCTACAATCAAATGCGGCAAACAACTTCTCTTGTCGCATTTCATCTCTTATTGGCTCTGTTGATGATGATTCAAGACGAGATAAATGATCTGTTACAGAATTTTCTACTCCTTTCTTATCTCTTATCTCCAAATCAAATTCTTGCAGCATCAATACCCATCGCATTAACCGAGGCTTAGACTCCTTCTTTGAAACCAAGTACCTTATAGCAGCATGATCAGTATATACAATCACCTTAGAATTTAGAATGTAGGATCTAAACTTCTCAAAAGCAAATATAACAGCTAACATCTCTTTCTCAGTTGTTGTATAATTGATCTGCGCCTCATTCAAAGTTTTGCTAGCATAATAAATAGCATGCACTTTACCTTCCTTCCGTTGTCCAAGAATAGCTCCAACTGCATAGTCACTTGCATCACACATAATTTCAAAAGGTAAACTCCAATCAGGTGGCTGCATAATGGGTGCAGAGCATAGAGCTTCCTTTAATCTTTTGAAGGCCAAGAGTCTTTCCTCGTCCATGACAAATTCTGTATCTTGCTTTAACAATTCTATCAGGGGTTTAGCAATCTCTGAATAATCCTTAACAAATCTACGATAGAAGTTGGCATGTCTAAGAAAACTCCTCAAAGTTGTAAGATCAGTAGGGGGAGGTAATTTCTCAACTATAGATACCTTTGCCTTATCAACCTCTATCCCTCTTTTAGATATGACATGACCAAGTATTATCCCTTCTGTTACCATGAAGTGACACTTCTCCCAATTAAGAACTAAGTCGCATTCAACACACCTTTTCAACCTTCTCCAAATTCTCCAAACAGCTATCAAAATGAACACCATGCACGGAGAAGTCATCCATAAATACCTTTATAATATCGTCTATGAATTCAGCGAATATTGCATTCATGCATCTTTGAAATGTTGCGGGCGCGTTGCAAAGACCAAATAGCATCCTTCTATATGCATATGTCCCAAAAGGGCAAGTAAAAGTAGTTTTCTGCTGATCTTCTGGTCTTATCGATATTTCAAAGAAACCACTATATCCATCCAAATAACAAAAGTATGAATTCTTTGCTAACCTTTCAAGCATCTCGTCAATGAACGGAAGAGGATAGTGATCTTTCTTCATCACTTTGTTCAAACTTCTATAATCTATGCACATTCTCCATCCAGTTACAGTCCTTTAAGGGATCAACTCATTGTTCTCGTTAGGCACTACTGTCAACCTTCCTTTCTTGGGTACACAATGCACTGGACTAACCCATTCACTATCAGCAACAGGGTAGATCACACCTACATTAAGCAGCTTTAAAACCTCCTTTTTAACCACTGGCTTTATTGATTCCTTCAACCTTCGCATCCTTTCAACCACTGGTTTAGTATTCTCCTCCAAGTTAATCTTGTGGGTGCAAAATATGGGGCTGATTCCCTTGATGTCATCCAATGTGTAACCAATGGCTTTCTTATACTTTTTGAGCATAGCGAGAAGCCTCTCTGTTTCTTCTTTCGTTAGGGCGTTGTTCATAATAACTGGATATGTTCTATTCTTTCCTAGATATTCATAGCGTAGCTCCTTCGGGAGTTCCTTCTGTTCCACTTCTGGTGCTTCATCTGGATCCAGCTCCCCGAGAGGTTCAAAATCAGGATTTTCCTGGTTGAGCCGATCGACGCAAGCGTTGCGCCGATCGGCGCTGGCAGTATACTCGTCAGTTCCGCGCATGATGTGGTTCAGTGGGTCTCCCATATCCATCCCTATCCTCTCGTCTTCCTCTGGGCAGAATTCCTGATAGTAAGAAGAGTCTTGATGAGACGGATCATTAAATTGAAATCGCACTTCTTCCTCTCTCAGGTGTAGCATAATTTGACTTTTTCCAGCATCTAGAACAGCTAGTACTAATCTTAAGAATGGCCTTCCCAGAATGATATCTTCAACCCCAGTTTCTTTATTGTCTAGAACGAAGAAATCTACCGGTATTGTTTTCGAGCTGATCTCAATTTCGAATTTCTTGATCAGTTCCAGTGGCTTGGTCTTCCTACCATCCGCCATGATGAGCTCAAGTTCAGTCCCCATCAGTCGCTGTTGAGTTCCATAAGACATGCTCATGAATGCATCGTAAGTCATCAAGCTGACACGGGAACCAAAGTCACTCAAGGCTTTCAGAAATTTCTTCCCCGATATCTCACATGGTATGTACGGTTCTTCTCTTTCCTCTTCAGTGAGACCTATAGCATACACACCACATAATCCTTTGTAGGGGAATGGCTCAAAGCAACTGTCTAGCAATCTCTTCGCTTGTTTCACCTCTGTTCCATCAAGCTCTATATCTTCCTTGTAAAGCTTCCCTAAAACTCTTCCGATAATCTCTTGATCGAAAACTTCCAACTTGAGGCGATTACTTGGGAAATTATACTCAATTCCAGCTTCGAAGGTGTCTTGCGGACTGAAGGATCTTCTCATATTGAGCAACTCGTGCGAAAAATCAATGGGAATCCAGTCCATCAGCTTAAATTCGTCAAGTGGTTTACCATTCGCCAATGTTCTATCCTCCTTTGGTTTAGCAAAGTTCCCTTCAAATTCCTTCAGGTGGTTGTCCAGAATCGCAGCTTCTATCTTGGTATATTCGTTGCTACTTGACGGAGTCGTCAGGGTGATCGGTTCTCCTGTCGTGGCGACTGCGCCGATCGGCGCACACGTCAGATCCACAGATGCAGGTCCGACGGGCTTTATTTCTTCGAATTGCTCCGAAGTAATCATTGATCTACTCTCAGACATCAAGATCTGTTCAGCTGGCAACTCTTCCTTTTGCATAACTTCTGGGCATTGCCGATTTGGTTCTAGATATTCTTCCCAATGCTTGTGCAAAGCTTCATTCTCAGTAATTTTGCCTAACAATTCGATCCCTACCTTGGCTGTCAATCTCAGAAAACTTCCTCCGGTCGATCCGTCCAAATGCATCCTCGATGCCTTGTTTATGGCCATGTAGAAGGTTTGAGCGCACATATTCTCATCAATGCCGAGGTCAAGTCCTTGTTTCAACAATGTTTGAAAACGCGTCTAGGCTTCCGCGAGAGATTCTTCATCTTCTTGTAAGAAGTTCACCACTTCCCTTCTCAACTTCTGCACCTTTGGCAAAGGAAAATAGTGGAGATAAAAATTTCCAACTAACTCACTCCACTTACCTTTTGCTTCTCGAGATGCTGCCTTGTGCCACTCTTTGGCTTTTTCTCCCAAAGAGAATGGAAAAAGCAGCCACCTGTAAAGATCCCGAGGCACTCCTTCATGATGGAATGTTTGGCAAAGTGCCTCCAAATCTTGTAAGTGAGTATACGGGTTCTCCTCTTTCGCTCCAAAGAACTTATTTGCTTCAGTCATGCTAATGATAATGGGGTTCAACACATATGAGGAGGCCGTGGCCTTCTCATCTGAGGATTGAGGCACCAACATGTCTGGAGATGGTAGAGAAAGTTCCCTGAGCGTCAGAGAAGGTCCTGTCGTACTCATCCTGAAAATTCACACAAAACACAAAAACGAAAACAACTAGAAAAGAGAGGATTAGATGTTAGTAAAATATTAATAGTAAAAGAACTGGCTTGTTCCCCGACAACGGTGCCAGAAAAAGGTAAGCTTGTTGGTCGTAATTACGCACCCACTTATATACCGCAATAGGACGGTGTACAGTTGTAGCTCTTTTTCCCTTAGAGTATTCCAAGGTTATCGAATCCACAGGGAACAAGCAGAACTAATACTATTAAAGGGTTACTAACAAATTGCAATGGTTTGGTTGGTGTGAATGATGACGGTGAGAAAGTGGAAGGTGAATCTTATTGAAGAGGTAACAGGATAATGAAAGATTCTCTCCTTAGGATTGGTTCACTAGCATGCAACCTTATTCTTATCAATTCGAGTGATGACTCTAATATTCTACAGGACATGGTGGTTTCGTTCACCCCGGCTGTCACTACAGAGGCTATTAGCTCCCCACTGGTTTCTTGCATTATGTACTGGGCAAAAGTGTATTGGCCGATACACTAATGAAGGGATAGATAGATGCGCAATAAAGTTCATCACATAGATTAAATTCATCGAGAGAGTATCAACAAGTATGAGAGTTACATGACCAGATCCCCGCACCGGAGAAGAGAATATGAAACTACTCACTCATCCTTCAGCTAGATATAGCAGAGGGGTGAGAAATAGCGCTGGAACGCGCACAAGCCGATCGACGCAAGCATCACGCCGATCGGTGCGACCTCCCTTCTGGTGGATCTCGCCGCTGTTGACCAACCTTCGCCGCCAATATCCTAGAACCCTAGTTCTAATAACTGATTCTCGTGATTGTCGTCTCCCCGGTTGTCCCTTGGCTCTTGATAATTATCTTCCTTTTATACTCGACGGAATTAGGTCAACTTCCACCGACTCTAACTCATACTGGGCTGGGCATTCGTCTTTCCTGGACCGGATCGTGTTTTCGTCATCTTCTCTTGCTGTGCCGATCGGCACAAGCCCGTGCCGATCGGCGCGGCTCCGCATCTGGCCCATCTTCGTTACTCTTTAGTTCTTTATCCATAATTGCCCTGTTTTACACCTGTTTTCTGCGATTACATCCAAAACAGAACAACTACAAATATATGCAAATATGGGGTTAATTGTTAGTCCAAACCACCAAATTAAGACGTAAAATATCCCTTTTCGATAAATAAAATGGGCGTCTAGAAAACACCAACAACTAACGGTTCTACTTCTAATATGATCGGGAGTCATTCCACCCATATAAATACGTGGAGTACCCTCTTTTGTCATCTTCAATTTATTATAAAAAAATGCTCCATGCTACATTGTGTCTCTTGTCAACTTCTTGTTATCATTCTCAAGAGGAAGAGAGTTTCTATCCTTAGAGAAGTCTGAACAAGTATAAATCCGACACCACTTTCTTGGTAGATCTTTTAGTATATACGCGATGATGAACTATAATATTTGCCAATTGTAAATATGATGTTGGCATTGAGTACTCAAGGGCGGAGTTTGGTTATTGTACCTTAGGGTCCAACAATTACATCGGTCAAATCTCTTAGTTGTCCAAGCTGGAAGCATTTACTGTTGTCCTTCAAGCGAACAGTGTTCTAGATTAGTCATTGTTTTGTTGCCCTCTCCGATGAGCCCCCCCCCCCTCCTCCCCCCCTCCCCCCCACACACACCCTGTCCCTAGATTAAGACTTTTTGTGTGATTGTTACTGACAACTGTCTCTCCCTAGTTATCTTTTTTAGGAGTACATTCATTAAGGAGCTATTTGTTTTAATAGACTAAAAGGTTAAAACTAAACTTGAGTCTAAATTTTAGGTCTAAGAAAATAAACATATAGGATAAAAGTAGAGCTCAACTTTAGCTATAAAGAAGAAAAAAGAATAAAAGAAGGACAAAACTTTAACCCTCCAAAAAATACTAAAATTTAGCTTATATTTTAGAAGCTAAATTTTAGTTCCTGATAGTAAGTAAGGTTCATCGTTTATCCTTCCCAATGAGTTTAAAAAAATTATGTGGTTGTTCGCATGCATAAAGTGCCGCAGAATTGAACCGAAAATGTAAGCTTCGTGTCACCTAACCGCGCACATGTTTTGCATTGGCAGGACGACAAGAGATGGACCAACGGGTACAGTGGCATACGGATTTCTATATGTTATCACTTGATCCGCATAGGCATGGGTAGGTGTCGTCAGGTCTCAACAAGTTGTCGGCTGGCCTGTTCAGATCGTAGCAGGAAGGTGCTAATTTACACGTGGCATGTGGGCACATGGCACATGTAAAGCATGACCGAACAAGACAAGGAATAGTGGCCAGCCCAGCTAGTCACTACGGACTACGGAGTGGAGTAGTTTTTCGTGCTGTCTTCATCAATGCCTGACGAGCCAAGAGCCAAGTAACGTTGCCATCATTAAGGGAATCTTGCATACCCTTATCAAGCACCAAAAATCATCACTATTGATATATCATGACACCTGCAATCCTATACGAAAAATATACTTCCTCTGGATTTTTTTTTCTTAACGTTAAGACAAGGGAGCTAATTTATATTTACACTAGTTCTCGTCAACAATAAAAATTTGAAGGTAGCATATAAAGTAACAGACACATATGATAATATAAACAACAGGTAAGTTGTCACAGATTAAAATCAACGTGGCTAGCTGGTTCCCTCTATAGATTTCCGTATAAGTTCCATACGATCTACTAAAGAAATGTCACCTATAAATATTAGAATGCTACCAAACGAATATCACCTATAAAGTTTTACAACGCGGATTCGTGTAGGGATGGACCGTTCGGGTAAGCATGATAGCTAGTACTAGATGTGTCTGCTTACTGATACAGATCCGCGTGATGACTGTACTAGTGAGTCGTACGAATAGCATGACTATTTTTAAAGTGCAGCATGAGCTCGTACGTGTAGCATGATGACTCTTTTGAAGTGGACTGAGCGAGAGCATATAAGACCGTGGAGTTCACAGCTGGTTCCCTCACCTTGTATTGCTCTATCAGCCTCTCGGTGCTGCAGGGGAGCATGGGGCTGATACAGTTCCTCGTGGTCTTTCTTGGCGCCACATTTCTGATGTTCTTCTTCTCCCCTGCAGGTATACCTCACACACAAAGCCTTCTGTTCTGGTTACGACGATGAGGAATTGGAGGTCCACTCTAGCGCTAATTACTGTTTCCCGTGTACATTGTAGAGGCGGGCGAGGTGGGCGTGAGCTACGGCAGGGTGGCCAACAACCTACCGGACCCGGCGACGGTGGTGAAGCTGCTGCAGCGGAGCGGCATCACTATGGTGAGGCTGTACGACGCTGACCCAGTGGTGCTGAAGGCCTTTGCCAACACCGGAATCAAGGTGATGGTGATGCTACCCAACGACGACCTGGCCGCTGCCGCCGAGAGCCGGCTGTTCGCGCTCCGCTGGGCGCGGCGCAACGTGGCGCCACACAACCCGGCCACGCTGATCAACGGCTTGGCCGTCGGGAACGAGGTGTTTGAGAAGAGGCCGGAGCTGACGCGGAAGCTTGTTCCGGCTATGATCAACATGCAGCTGGCGCTGGCGAAGCTGGGCCTCGCGGACGCCGTGAAGGTGTCCACGCCGATCGCGTTCACGGCGCTCAAGGACACATACCCGCCGTCGTCGGGCAGGTTCCGAGACGACATCGCGCAGTCGGTGATGGTGCCCATGCTCCAGTTCCTGGTGCGGACGGGGTCGTACCTCACGGTCAACCCCTACCCGTTCTTCGCGTACGCCGAGAACCCACGGGATATCCGCCTCGACTACGCGCTAGGGAAGTACAAGCCCGGCGTGCGGGACCCGAACACCGGCCTCGTGTACCACAGCCTGCTGGACGCGATGATGGACGCCACGCACTTTGCCGTCGAAAACCTGACGGAACATCTCAATATCAGGTAGGTAACCTGTTGAAATCTGAAATGTCTCCATCGATTCTACTTCTCTCTGATCCGCCTGCCTCTGCTTCCGCCTGCCTCTGCTTCTTATATTAATGGATAGCTGAAATCATTCTTATTTTCAGGCAACCGTTAGGGGCTGGCCAGGGGAGGCGTCCCAATACACATTACACTGAGACTGGGTGGCCATCAAGGGGAACAGTCAGGACCGGGAGACCACGCAGCGGCAGCAGGGGTTTGGACGCCTGCGACGGATTCCAGCCCGCGACGGTGGCCAACGCCAAGGCATACAACAACTACCTCGTCAACCGCATTCTTTCCGGCCAAACTGGCACCCCGCACCGCCCGGACGCCGACACGGACATCTACATCTTCGCCCTGTTCAACGAGAACCAGAAGGGCCAAGGGCCAGACGACGTCGAGCAATACTTCGGCCTGTTCCACCCGAACATGACTAAGGTCTACGGCTTCGACTTCCACGGTGGCGCGCTGACGGAGAGCTGGTGCATAGCGAATGCGGTGGTCGGGGACCAGCGGCTTCAGGAGGCGCTGGACTGGGCGTGCGGATACGGCGCCGACTGCGGCCCTATCCAGCCCGGCGCGAAGTGCTTCGAGCCCAACACCAGGGTCGCGCACGCGTCGTACGCGTTCAACAGCTACTACCAGCGCAACCATCGTGCTCCCGGGACGTGTGACTTCGCCGGAGCTGCACATGTCGTCTACCGGCAACCGAGTGAGTTTTTAATTCACCCTTCCGTCGTTTTCTCTTGGCATGGCCTCACCGTCTTAGTTATCCTCGGTTTTTGTTTTTATACTATATACTATCTTTAGATGGTAGTCTGTGACTGTTAATTCTTCCATTGTTGACTGCAGAGTTTGGCAGCTGCGTGCTTCCATCGAATGATTGGATCGAAGAAACCGCATCGAAGTCTGAAGCCTATGCGGCCATCTGATCAGTCATAGGGATAAACTCCATGTGATCCTCTTAACTACTTTCATCAAAAGGTCTGTTTTTGGCTCATACGAACCTAGTAGTTTGCAAAATATTGTGCTTCTGGTGGATGTACGACCTCCAAACTATCAGATTGAGAATAGCCCTGTTGCGTGTCGATTTTGACTCTCATAGGGCTCTAGAACTTATCACTCTGTTGTTGCATCCGTAGAGCAATGTTCCGGCATAGGAAAAAGAGCAAGAGGACACCTACAAAATCTGTCTCTGTCAACATTACAGACGTCTTTTTCCATGCCACTACTTGCAATGATGCCTTGTTTCACCAAAGGTTGATAGACGCATGAATATACCCAATCGAATGGCGAGCAATAGGCCTATTCAACAGCGGTCCGGTTAAACCAGCAAAGAAACAGACAACGTTTAATACGTCTAGGAATGAACAATAACTAGTATAATGAACAGTGATTTGTGCGTCGAAATGAACTAACCGGTTTTTCACCGGTTCGACGGTTTTATCGGCAGACAGCCCTGAGAGCAACCGGAGACGCCAGCAGGTGATAATGAGCAATGATGCTCCGTTTAAGCGAGCAAATGAGATCTCGAAGAAACGCCATTCGGTCATTGTTGGGCTCCTAAGTCCAAAATCACATAGTAGAACCAGGAAAAGACCACCGACACAGACTTCTTATTTATTTATTTTTACCAAAAGCAGGCTGCCCAAATTAAAAACGAATCACGCGCTCCAGAGTCTTGAGAACCCCACCTGACGCCAACTACCCACTATAAAGTCAAAATATTAGTAACTAACACCAGGGTGGGGCACGCGGCACGCCTCGTACGCATTCAACAGCTACTACCGGCGCCACCGAAAGTCCGCCTCGTACTTCGCCTGAGCAGCACACATAGTTGTTAGATTGATCTCCCGTTGCACCTAACGGCCCAACACCTTGACACCGCGTCTTGATCAGGGACGTTCAGCTTTCTTCTAGTCTGATGAATCCTGTCACCCTGCGCCATATAAAAAGGGGTGGGGGTTAGAACGGCATGCATCACAAGGTTGATCACGTCGCCACTGATCTCATCCACAAATCCTAATCTGATTGTAAACAGGGCGCAGTCAGTGACGGGATCGTCACCAGGCCACGCCGCACCGTCGTTGACTAGAACCTCGCCATCCTCTTCGCCCGGTGGCCCAGAACCAGGAAGCCGGAGCTTCAGACGCCGCTCAACTCGTTGCCGCACAGCAACACCTCGCCAGCTCCACCTCCGGTCAATGCGCCCATCTCTGCTCTCCCTCTAGCTCTCTGTTTCTCTCTCGTATGGCTTAGATCCGAACCCCTCATGTACAATGTTCATGTTTTCTCTCCTCACTACATCGATGGCTAGGTTGCTAAGTTCTAACAATGGCATCATGAGCTAGGCTAGTTCATCGGCTAGTGGAGGATTAGAAGGAGATAGAATCCGAAAGAAATTCCTAACCCAAACCCTAGCCAAACCCTAACGAGAAAAGAAAAAGGAGGACGCGGGGAAAGGGATCCGGGTACTCATCCGGGCCTCGTCGTCGTCGTGGCGTCGCCGGCTTGTCGGAGACGGGAAAGAAACGAGCGCCGCCGCAAGGCCGCTCGACGGCGGTGCGCTCACTCTCAGGTGAGCGTGCGCGCTGGTGAGAGGGCTAGTGATGGCGCTGCGCCTGGTCGCTGCTGCTCCGCTCTCTGCCGGCCGTCGAGGTCGCGCGCTCCACCGGTCGCCGTCATGCGCCGCGGGAGCGAAAGGGAGTAGAGAGAGCGGGGTGAGAATGAAATGAAGGCTAGGGTTTCCCGGGGTGGCCCGGGGTGCCGTTTTTGCTCCTGGCGAAATCGACGGTGAGCCATAGCGGGCATGGCCGGTCCGCGGTCAGGCTGGGCCGATGTCTTTCACGAGGCAAGCTGGGCTGGGTGGAAATGCCATGACTCTCATGCGCCTGCTCGCCAGTGTGGGCTAGGCTGCAAGCTCCTCGCGCGCGTGCGAGCAGGAGATGGGCTGGAATTTTTCTGGCAATGGGCTAAATGATCAGATTGTAAACAGTAGCAAAGTTGTAATATTTTGGCTCGTTTTGGCTTAAAATTGAATGCATTTTAGAAGAGATTTTGAATGAATATGATCATCTTTACTTCTGGAAAATTAGAATCCTGTTGAAACAACAGGATGATTTTCCAGAGAGTAAGTTAAGGTTAATTTCGCTACTGTTAATATATGCTTAATGATTGTTTCTGCTGCTTATTGTTGATATATGATGAAAATTGGTATTTTCCAAAATTAAATTTTGAACCAACGGGAGAAATTTAATTTTAGGAGCATTAATTCTGTTATGTGATGTTGCTATTTTTTTTACCAACGTTGTTAATTGCAATATGATGGTTATGATGGTTTATGTATTATGTCTATTTTCTGCCCAACAGTGATATAGGCATAATACATACATTTGATTATATGTTTTAAATGTTGTTATCACTTTGTCATGATTATTTCAGGTCTCGCGTTGATGGGTGTGTTGAAGGACATTCCCACGCTGAGGGGAGACAACTATGGTGTTTGGAAAAGCAAGATTGACATGGCTTTTTTCATGGGAGAGTTAGACTGAGTTTTGAATGAACCCTGTCCTAAGAAGCCCACTAACCCTGTGAGGGGGGCTAATGAGTCTGATGCGGATTGGCAAGAGGGAGCGAGATTTTGCTCCCATATGAGCTACCTATGATCTTCAGCATAGGAAATGGACCGTGGACAATAAAAAGTGCTTGTCATTGGTGAAGAACATGATTGAGTCAACCATATTGGGCTCAATCCAAGATTGTGATAATGTCAAGGAATACCTTGAAAGGATAAAGAACCAGTTTACTGGTACTTCAAAGACTTATGCTACCATGTTGATCAAGCAGTTGGTGATACAGAAGTACACAGGAAATGGCATGAGGGATCACATTCTTCGCATGATGGACATGACAAACAAGTTGGTGCCAATGAAGTTGCCACTCCCAGATGAGTTTGTGGTTCACTTGATCTTGGCTTCTTTGCCTAAGGAGTGTGACAACTTTGTTGTCAACTACAACTATAGTCCTAAAAAATAGACTTTTGATAAGCTCATTGCCAACTATGTGCAACATGAAGAAACAATCAAGCAATGAAGTGGAGGTTCTTTGAACTATGTTAAGGACAACAAGAACAAGAACTTTAACCCCTCCACTTCAAAGGGAAAGCAGCCTCAGCATCAACCTCAGTAGAGAGAGTGGACAGTGGAGAAGGATCAGTGTCTCCACTGCAAGAAGAAAGGACACTTCAAGAAAAATTGTCCCGACTTCCTGAAAAAATTCATGGCAAGAAGGGGTGAGAATGTTATTACTTTATAAATGAATCCTTATATATTGATTATTCTAGATCCACATGGTGGATTGATTTTGGTGCAACTATTCATGTTGCTAATTCTTTATAGTGATTCATTTCAACGAGGACCACGGGAAGAAATAAAGGTTCTATTAGAGTTGCTAATGGAGTGGAAGTAGAAGTTGAAGCTGTTGGGGATTTGCATCTGGAGCTAGCTGATGGTGTTAGACTTTCGCTTAGGGATGTTTTTTATGTACTTGCATTGCAAAGGAACTTAATAAGTGTGTCACATTTGGATTATAATGAATATCAGTGTCATTTTGGTAATGGCAAGTGTGAACTCATGTTTAATAATAAATACACTGGTCTTGCTATGTTGAAAGACAAGCTTTATTTATTATCATTGTGTCATAATGTGAATTCCATACATGATGTGAATGTTGATATGAATGTTGATGTATCCTCGTCGAATAAAGTGAAGAAAAGAAAGAGAACTCTAAATGATGTCTCATCAAAATTATGGCATTGTCGCTTAGACCATATTTCGAGGGGGAGAATTGAGAGACTCAAGAATGATATTCTTCCTCCATTAGAGTTCTCAGACTTAGAACAATGCATAGATTGCATTAAAGGGAAATATGTAAAGATAATAAAGAAAGGTGCTAAGCGAAGCACTGGAATATTAGAGATCATACATACGGATATTTGTGGTCCTTTTCTTGTGAAAAGTGTAGATGGTTATGATTCATTTATAACATTAATAGATGATTACTCCTTCTATGGTTAATTTATCCAATTAAAAAAAGATCAGAGGCATTGGATAAATTCAAGATATTTAAAGCTAAAGTTGAAAACCAACATGATTTAAAGAT
The DNA here is from genome assembly GCA_030378355.1 of Eleusine indica. Taxonomy (NCBI): domain Eukaryota; kingdom Viridiplantae; phylum Streptophyta; class Magnoliopsida; order Poales; family Poaceae; genus Eleusine; species Eleusine indica. The sequence goes on from CM059500.1 coordinate 39,460,679, forward strand.
TAAAATAGTGTGTTCCCACCGTGGGGGTGGGGGGGGGGGAGTACTATAGTCGGCACACGCCGTATGGACAAGTCCCTGGACCTTTTGCAAGATTTTTGTAAGAGAATGGTATAGTCGCCCAGTATTCTACAGCAGGGGAACCATAACAGAATGAAGTAGCTAAAAGGCGTAATTATACACTGATGGATATGGTGCGCAGTATGATGAGCTACTCCACTCTAGCGCTGAGTTTATGGATGGAGGCGTTAAAAACCGCCATTCATATTCTCAATAGAGTGCCTAGCAAGTCGATTCCTAAAACACCGTACGAGCTATGGACAGGAAGAGTGCCTTCGCTAGCTCACCTACGTATCTGGGGGAGTCCTGTAGAGGCTAAAGTATTTAACCCAACTATTGGGAAATTGGAACCCAGGACAGTCAGTTGTCATTTTGTTGGCTATCCTGAAAAGTCAAAAGGATATCGTTTCTACTGTGCAGACAGATACACAACGTTTGTGGAAACAAGACATGCCATCTTTTTTGGAGAATGATATGATGAAGGGGAGCATGGTAGCTCAAGAGATTGATCATGAGGAGAAGCGGGTATTTGTGCCCACTCCGATGACTCAAGAACCATTCTTCTCTCTACCTGTTGATGTTGCGCCTGCAATGCATGACGTTGTTGAGCCAATGCCTATTGTGACTCCTAGTATGGCGACAGAAAGAGAAATTTGAGGAACCTATCATACAGGATCCAATAGAACCCGTTGTTACACATGAGGGGGATCCACAACAACCTCAAGTGGAAAATGTGCCAAATGTGGAGGCCCCTAGAAGGTCTCAACAAGGCAGAAGATCAGCTATTGCTGATGACTACCAAGTCTATAGTACAGAAGAATTTCATATGGAGGATGATCCCACCACATATGAAAAGGCCATGAGCAGCGTCCATGCATCTGAATGGTTGGAAGCCATAAAATATGAAATGAGGTCCATGCATCTCAACGATGTATGGGATTTGGAGGAAATTCCCAAAGGAGCCAAAATAGTAGGCTGTAAATGGGTCTACAAGATCAAATATGATTCTCGAGAAAAAATTGAAAAGTTTAAAGCGCGACTTGTGGCAAAAGGCTTCACGCAAAGAGAAGGAATTGATTATAATGAGACCTTTTTTCCAGTCTCTTGTAAAGATTCTTTCAGAATTATAATGGCTCTAGTGGCGCATTATGACTTGGAATTACGTCAGATGGATGTAAAGACGGCATTTCTAAATGGGGATCTAGAGGAAAGATTTTACATGGCACAACTGAAAGGTTTTGTCGTGTAAGGAAAGAAAAATATAGGATGTCGTCTAAAGCGATCCATCTATGGATTGAAACAAGCTTCAAGACAGTGGTACTTGAAGTTTGATGGAACAATAAAGAAATTTGGGTTTCAAGAAAATGTAGAGGACAATTGCATTTATGCAAAGTTCAAGAATGGGAAATTTACTTTCCTAGTTCTGTATGTGGATGATATTCGACTCGCTAGTAGTGATATCAGTCTACTATATGAAACAAAGGAATTCTTGTCCTCAAATTTCAACATAAAAGATCTTGGTGAAGCATCGTATGTCTTAGGCATAGAAATTCACCGGGATAGAAACAAGTTTGCACTGGGACTGTCTCAAAGGACATATATAGAAAAAGTATTGAAGAAATTCAATATGCACAAATGAAGGGCCGAGAAGGTGACCAGAGGGGGGGGGGGGAGTTGAATGGGAGCCACTTAAAATTCTTCTCAAGAACTTGGTCTATGTCCCAATTTCAACGCAAACCAACCTCTAAGAAAATCACCAAGGTCACACGCACCAACTTATGATGTGTTAACCCTAGGAATAATTCTAAACAATATGACACAGAGCGGAAGCTCAAGAGGTTCAAAAAGGGGCACAAAGGGAGATCCGATAAATTCCAATTCTTGAGCTTGACAAAAGTTCCTTCATGGTCACGATGGAAGTTCTTTCAGGGTCATGATAGAGGTTCCTTCGTTGACGGAAGTTCCTTCAGGGTCACGACAAAAGTTTCTTCGTTGATAGAAGTTCCGACAGAGTCAAATCAGGAGCAGTTCTTCAAAGGGAAAAATACTAAAGCCCTATCAAACAGACTCCAAAAATCACGAGATTTGGATAAAAGATGTCTCATGGTAGGACGTTCCTTCTCCAAGTGGAATCACATGAAAATCTCAAGAATTCATCATGAATCTTAGTTTCCACCAAAAACTCTAGGGTTTGAATGTTCTTGAGGAAATCCACCAAATCGAGGATGCTCTTGCCTAGGATTCGATCAAGGATCCATCAAGGAATGTTTAAGCATGTCCTAGCATCAAGATCCCTCAAGAAATTTGTTCCAAAACCCACTCAAAAATGAGACCGAAAATCACCATGAAAATAGCTCCGAAAATAGAGAAAAAAAGAAATTCGGGATTTAGGGAGAAAGGAAGAACTTGAGCACGAATTTGAATCTTATATCATTGATTCATTAAGTCATGATACATGGATACATGGCTAGGAAGCCACCCTCTTCCTCTCACTATTTGGAAGAGCAAGAGATGTCTCTCACACACCCTCTCCTCTCCTCTATTACATGAAGACCTCTCCTAGCACTTTGAATGAAGACCTAAGGCAAGGCTAAGGGAACGAGAGGCACCTCTTCCATCAGCCCTACCTCTCCTTATATAGGCCTAGGGGTTGTCCTAATGACCATCCTACCCCTCACCTACAATACACTGCCACCTACCACCAGGGGCACAACCGTCCATCTTTTTTCAATGGAAACCACCTTGCACGCTTCTCAAAGCACGACTTCTTGATCTTGATGTGTGTCACCTCGTCTTGTGATCCTCCTCGTTGGCAAGTCTCTCCCGCCTCTAGTCTATTGGAAGCCTCTACTTGCACCGACGCCCAATCACCTTTGACATGGTCAACCCCGCCGTCTTGATCATCACCCACGGTTTTGAGGCTCAACCTAAACCATCTGTGCTCCTTGCCTCTCCATGTGTACGGTGTGGATCACCCTTGACTTCACCCGACCTCCCGATCGTCCGGCCCCATGTCTCCTACTTGTGCCTGATCCTCTCGCCGTTGACCGCTAAGTTGACTCCAGTGACCTACACATCATGAGACAAGCAAACACATTTCCCATTTCCTGCAACTTCACCAATATCTTCACCAACTCCGGTTAGTCATAACCATGACATGCACAAACTCATGTAATCCCCAAATTTCCACATTTCAACTCAAACAGCGAACTCAACCAATGTCAATTACTCGTCACATATTACAAACCATGGCACATATCCACATGGTTTCTCAACAAATGTAGTGCCACACCTGCTCCCATAGTGAAGGGCGACAGATATGGGGATTTTCAATGCCCCAAAAGTCAGTATAAGCTCAGCAAAATGAAAGCAGTACCGTATGCTTCGGCTGTTGGAAACCTATAGTATGCACAAGTGTGCACTCGCCCTAACTTAGCATTTGTCACGGGGTTACTTGGCAGATTTCAATGTAATGCAGGCATAGAGCACTGGAAATTGATAAAGAAAGTCTTGCGCTACTTGCAAGGAACAAAAGGCCTCATGTTGATATATAGAAGATCAGAATCACTTCAAGTGGTGGGGTATTCGGATTCTGAATTTGCAAAGGATAATACGAAGTCAACATCGGGATACATGTTCACTCTTGCAGGAGGAGCCATTTCATGGAAAAGCAATAAACAGACGATTACTGTAGAGTCAACGATGTATGCCGAGTATATAGCATGTTATGAGGCCACAGGACAGGTAAACTGGCTAAATAAATTCATACCCGGGTTGAAAGTGGTCAATAGTATTGAAAGACCATTGGCGTTATACTGCGATAATGAGCCCGCAGTAATGTATGCTCACAACAATCAGTCAAGTGGTGTTGCCAAACACATTGACATAAAGTACTATGTTGTGAAGGAAAAAGTCCGAGATCAAACCATAAGTCTCGAGCACATAAGAACAGAAAGGATGCTCGCGGATCCACTCACGAAAGGCCTGCCACTCAATGTGTTCAAGGAACACGTAGCCGACATGGGATTGAGGGAAGCCTAATGATCTCCGAACTAGAGGCCCAAAGTAAAGGAAATGCATCTGTTTCTAAGCAGAGATGCGTACAGTGGCTGTTGATTCTATCGGGATAGACCATGACGATGAAGCATGCTCTATGCGTAAATCTATGATGAAATGAAAAATGAAACTAAATGTAAAGGTATGAGATCAAGGGGGAAAATCTTAGATTGATCTCCCGTTAGGCCCAACAGCCTAACACTCTTGACACCACGCCCTGATCGGGGTTGCCTAGCCTCCTAGGCTGGTGGGCCCCTATCACCCTGCGTCATATAAAAATGGGTGGGGGCTAGGGCAGCACGTATCACAAGGTTGACCGCGCCGCCACCGACCTCACCCACAAACCCTAATCCGATCATGAAGGGGGCGCATCCAATGACGGGATCGCCACTGGGCCATGCCGCACCATCGTCGACCGGGACCTCGCCATCCTCGTTGCCTGATGGCCCAGAACCAGGAAGCCGGAGCTTCAGGAGCCGCTCAACTCACCGCCGCACGGCAACACCTCACCAGCTCCACCTCCGGTCAGTGCGCTCATCTCTCCTCTTCCTCTAGCTCTCTGTTTATCTCTCGTAAGGCTTAGCTCCAAACTTCCCATGTACAATGTTCATGTTTTCTCTCCTCACTAGATCGATGGCTAGGTTTCTAAGTTCTAACAGTAGTCTACCACCAAGTGAGTTTTTTTTTATTCAGTAACCGTCGTTTTGGAAAACTAGTCTACCATCGTGTGCTCCTGCACATTTTGTTTTCTTTTGTTCATTTCTTAACTTACTAGACCATATACCTGTGCGCCTGCACGACTAGCAATAATGTGAAAAACATGGATTGTTATGGTGCTTGAAAGCAATAATGTAAAAAAACATGGATTGTGAAAATCCTGGATCAGCAGCCCGTAATTACAAATAGTTTTTGTAGTAGTGTCACATGATCAGAATTACACATACCAGCATTATGTGTCACGTATTTGACAAAAGAGACGATGCTAAGAAGTTTTAAAAGTAGTGTACAAAATGCGGAGCCAAATAGAGTATAAAAAAGTGTGAAGCCAAATACTAAACCATGTTACTGGTTACTACCAATTACTTTGAAACTTAAAGTAGGCGCCACTTACTCACGTGGTGAGTATTCGTTCTTGGTAACCAGTATTCATTATCGGTCACCAAACCGAGAAGAAAGGGTATTCAAGGTGAGCTGGATTGGGAGCTAGATTGGGCTAGGTAGGGTCGATCAAGACGAACATAAAATCACTATTACAAGACCAACCTTTAGTTCTGGTGCTCATTTTCTCTCAGTGGTGGTTGACCTTAAAACGTTTTTATTGGGTATCCAGAACTGACGTCATTGAATATACTCTTGTCTGAAAATAAGAACCAGTGATGGTGCCTGCTGACATCATCAATTTCTAAAACCTATAATGGTTCTTGTTGATGTCAACACCACTGTTTTTATCATTAGTGATGGTTTGCTTACATCATCAAGCCTCCGCTAAAAAATCGGGTCAACAAAGCCCATGCAATGAACCATAGAGCCCAACCCTAACAAGCACGGTATTTAAACTCCTCTCAACTGTCCCACACATCTCTCTCTCTCTCTCTCTCTCTCTCTCTCTCTCGCACAACTCCTCACAATTCTCCAACACACCTATCCTCGAACTGTAGTACGTAGTGTCACATGATCAGAATTACACATATCACCATTATGTCTCATATATATGATGAAAGAGTTGCTAAGAAGTTTTAAATGTAGTTCAAAAATGTGGAGGCAAATAGAGTAACAAAAAATTGTGAAGTCAAATACTATACCATGTTACTGGTATACTACGAACAAGTTGACCTACCCGCGCACTAGCGCGGCAAGGCTTATATTTATTTATAAAGGTATATAAAGTAATCTTTTTCAATTTGTTTATACTTTGTTTGACAAATAATTAATGTACCAAATTGTGGTAAATCTATGTTACAACCATGTGAAATGTTACGAAAGTTGTAATTTTTGCACACTATCTTGAACTTAGGAATATATTGCCAATACATGTAATGACCTTATTCAATTGTTTATACCATGATATGATATCAATACTGTATGGCCTCGCTATTGTTTGAACTCACCATTCTTGGTTGTATTCATCATTGCTGACGCATACAATACATTTACTTCACCGACTTTGAAACTTATGTCAGCGCACTTACAAATTTCTTTTCTACACACTGCCATGGAGACTGCAACGTCAAATACCACCAATCCTATAACTCGTGGATGTGACTTTGCTGTTTGTGAGCGGTCGCTAGGTTGTGCTGCAGTGGTGACATCTACTTGGATAGGATCATGCATCATGGTTGTCCCTGGACATCCGACTGCATGTCCATCAAGTCTGCCAAATCGTTCAAATTCTAGATCTAGATGATGGCATATGGATAATTTACTCGTTGTTATTATATTAGTAACAGTAGATAATTTAAAGAAATTGCAAAAGTCAATGTCTAGTTGTTCCATTTTTATTACGTGTGGACTAAAGGGGCAATTGTTGGTAATTTAAAAGATTTGTCAAAGGGTATTTTAGTCTAATATTTTTATGATGACAGTGGTTCGTAATTTTCCTTTTTTTTCTCTGATTAATATGGAAATTTTTACCCTTTGTGAGCGAATGTGGTGGCTTCTTTTGTTGCTCAAATATATATATATATATATATATATATATATATATATAATAGATTACTTTAAAACTTAAAGTAGGTGCTACTTACTCACGTGGTGAGTATTCGTTCTTGGTGACCAGTATTCGTTCTCGGTCACCAAACCGAGAAGAAAGGGTATTCAAGGTGGGTTGGATTGGGCTAGGTAGGGTCGGTCGAGGTGAATATAAAATCACTATTACAAGACTAGCCCTTGGTTCTGGTGCTCATTTCTTTCAGTGGTGGTTGACCTTAAAACGTGTCACTCGAGTGTCTAGAACTGATGTCATCAAATATACTCGTCTGAAAATAAATACCAGTGATGATGCCTGCTGAAATCATCAATTTCTAAAACCTATAATGGTTTTTTTTATGCCAACGCCACTATTTCTATATCAGTGATGGTTTGCTGACGTCATCGACCCTCCACTAAAAAATCAGGTCAACAAAACCAATGTAATGAACCATAGAGCCCAACCCTTATAAGCACAGTATTTAAACTCCTCTTAATTGTCCCGCACCCATCTCTCTCTCTCTCTCTCTCTCTCTCACACACACACACACACACACTACTCCTCACAATTCTCCAATACACCTCTTCTCGGACTGTAGTACGTATTGTCACATGACCAAAATTACACATATCACCATTATGTGTCACATATATGTTGAAAGAGTTGCTAAGAAGTTTTAAATGTAGTTCGCAAAATGTGGAGGCAAATAGAGTAACGAAGAAACTGTGAAGCCAAATACTATACCATGTTACTGGTATACTACCTATTACTTTGAAACTGAAAGTTGGTGCCAAGTCTTCATGTGGTAAGTATTTGTTCTAGCGGTGGCTACATGGAGAACAGAGGTGTATCCAAGCTGGACTGGAGAAGTGTAAGCTTCATGACCATAAATGATTAGATCCCTGAGGTATGGATGTTTTGATGATTAATAACAACCATAAAATCTTTTTGATGATGGTTGCCTTGGCGATTGATGATAATGACCACAAGCATGGAGGCTTAATGAGCTTGATGGAGTCTAAGGGTTGATGGATATGGATCAAGGCTAAGGACAAGCTATGGAGCAAGTGTTTGGAACACTTGTCCAGTTGTTAGCGTTTTGAGTCCATAGGAAAAACTGAACTATCAAGAGGATCTAGGTCATGCTAGTCGGTGATGTGTATAGATGCTCGGTGAAATCACAGGCACTAGATGATAATGGAGAAGCCAAGGAGCTATTGGGCTGACTGGACAGTATGGTCAGCAGACCGGACGGTCCGGTCTGTATGGATGGGAGCTGGGACAGAGAGATGCAGAAATAGGTGCTCTCTGGAATGGACAGAGATGAAGTGACCGGACGGTCCGGTCTACTGTCTGGACGGTCCGGTCAGAATGGAAATCACTTAGGAACAGAGAAGCCAACAGCTCTGGGAGCCGTCTTAGGAGAGACCGGATGGTCCAGTCTGGCAGTGACCGGACAGTCCGGTCATCAGGTCCAGAAAGGTGATTTTGTAAAACAACGACTAATTGGAGGTTGGAAGCCTATATAATTTCGTTGTTGGGGTCTTGGAGACCTCTCTTGGCCAGTGGAATAGCTGAGAGCATTTGGTAAGAGCCAAGAGAAAAAAGAGAGAAGCACTAGGAGAGGATATTGGATATCTTGAGAGTGCTAGAGAGAGTAACTTGAGTATCTATGCACATCTAGGGCTAGAGTGTCCTTGAGGGTGTGATCTAGGTTGTTACTCTTGGTCTATGGTGAGACCTAGACCGGTTAGGTGTCGATGATCGAGTCTATCATGATTGGTTATAAAGACCGTCACACGTTTGTACACGGTTTGAGCCCGCCGTGGAAAGGGGCATCGCTAGTAAGTGCCCGTGTCGGCTCAGAGAGTCCGACAAGTTCTTGAGGGAGGCGAGCTTGTGCCTTGGTGGCAGCGGTGACGCAACCGTGTCTTCACTCCGGGAGTGATTGTGGGCTGGTGTGCGAGAACTCCACTTGGTGGTGGGAGGGTCCGGGACTCCGGCAGGAATGGTCCAACGAGAATTAGGGGAAGACATCATCCTTCTGAGACCTCTGAAAAAAAAATCATGAGCATTCCTTGACCCTCTCTTTACTATTTCGCAATTGTGTGCTCTAGTGTGTTGGTTGAATTATGGCTTGCATAGGCTAGTGTGTTTAGCTTCCACATTTACATTCATCATGAACACTAGCATGTATAAGGTCTTGGCCTACTAGATTTGTTAGGTTGCCATGATTGCCGGGATTTAGTGATGTGAAATTAAAGTATTCTTTGTGGTCGGCTTACTAATTCAACCCCCCCCCCTCTCCCCCCTCTCGGTATGCCTTCGGTCCTTACAAGAGGCTAGCTAGATAGGGCCGACCAGGAGCGAATTTAAAATCACTATTATAGAGATCAGTGTTCCATGAAACTGCTCATTGTCTTTCAGTAGTGGTGGACTCTAAAACTCGCCACTGAGACGTCTAGAACTAACGTCATCGAAAATACCCGTTTCTGAAAATAAATGTCAGTGGTGGTTCTTGCTCACATAAACAATTTCTAAAACAAGTGAAAATTACTCTTGCTGATGTCAACGCCACTTGTTTTTATCACGTGTGGCGGTTTTCTGACATCATTAAAATGCCACCAAAAAATCTGGTCAGTATAGCCAACGTAGAATCATAGAGCCCAACCCTAACGACACAAAGTCAATCAAAAGTTCATTACTATCTCCGTTACAAATTATATGACATTCTAGACTTCTCAAATTTTCTTAAATTATATAAGACTGATTTTTTAATAATTCATCTTATTTTATTTCTGACATATCTCTATCTTTATCTCTCTTCTTTTCGTTTTTTGTGCAACACAACTTTTCATCCCATCTTAATTCTTATGTCCAATGTATAATATAAATGGAGGTATGAGAATACACAATACTCCTTCTGTTTATAATTTTTTTATCACCATTAACTTTTTTAGTTATGTTTGACCATCATATTATTCAAAATGCTTGTTGAAATTTATATAATCATAAGTTATGTTTAAATTTCATTTAGTGGTAAAACAAATCTCACCAAATTACATGATACTTTACAAATTTCTATGAATATATAAGATGAATGTTCAAGCATAACAGAAAAACTTAATGGTAAAAACAAATCAAGATCAGAGGGAGTATTTTATTAGTGAGGTGTTGGTCTCAATATTTTTTAGGAGCTAGCTGGCGTTAGGTGTGGTTCTCTTGTATGGAGTGCGTGATTTATTTTTTTTGGCAGCCTGCTTTTCTGGGCTCGTAGCAGTTTGCCAACGAAAAATGAGAGAGAATTTGCTCCGGTGGAGCTGTTTTCAAAAGCTGCATGAATCTCAAAGCACAATTGTTTTTATTAAAAACTTTTGCTAATTTCCTTGATCCTCGAGGCTCCAGGCCCAGCCCTCCCCAGCACCATCCAGACCAATTCAGCTTCTTATGATCCGCAGGGAAGGGATCGACAAAAGACTCGATCCCAATCTGTTCTAACGGAGGTACCGGTCCGGTTGAGTTTGGCCGCAGTCCTATGGTCACCTTATGTGTTTCCAAGAAAAAGGATCGATGGATGGTGAATTCAGGAATCAAATGTTCGACGATGCTAGTTGCATTAGTTCTCATGCGGCTTGCAGACAATCACCGTGGACGATGCATTGCAAAGTACACTTCCTGGTGTTTTAACAGAAAACTCATTGAGTTGATATAATTTTTAAGATGGTTCGTTATCTAAATTTTATCTCTTTCATACCGAAAATAAATTTTAGCTCTTCAATTTTACCAATTCTGCTGGTGATGCTCTTAGGAACGTATCAAAGCAGGAATGGCGTCTTAACCTTCAAAGCGGCATCATTGCAAGTAGTGGCATTAAAAATGTTTTCTGTATTAGACCTACACAGATTTTGAAAATGACCTTGTTCTTTTCCCTACAGTGGAACAGAGCTCCGCAGATGCAACTACAGGATGAAAAGTTACCTACAGGGCTGTTCTCACCTGATTATTTGGATGCCGTACATCAAACATAAGCAAAATAATTTGGAAACCACTAGATTCGCATAAACCTTTTGTAACAGAACCGCCTTACCACAAAGACAATTCCATTCTAGGATCTTTCTCGAGTGGTGACACACGCTGTGACACCTAATAGTACAACATATGACAGAAATAATACAGTTATAATAAAAATATAGATACAGTATAGAGTTTTATATAAATTCGAATTTAAGTTACAAACCAGAGTTTTAAAAAGTACGGAAAAGAAATAGTTCAACAATAACAAAATGGTCCGATGGAATAAGTAAGATACAATCATACTCTCACGATGATACATAGAAGCAGATCCGGTCTTCATCAATGTCACCTTTTTGTGAAAGTAGTTAGAGGATCATATGAAGCTGGTTTATCCTATAACTGATCAGATAGCTGCATAGCCTTCAGACTTGGCTGCTGTTTCATCGATCCAGTCCTTTGATGGAAGCACGCAGTTCCCGAACTCTGCAGTAAATAGCGAAACAATTGAACAAGCAGACTACTATCTAGAGAGAGTATAGTGAAACATTTGAACAGTCAGGCAACAGCTAAGGATAATTAAGAAGGTGAGGCTACAGCAACAGGAAACATTGGAAGCAGGATGAATTAAAAAACTCACTTGGTTTGCGATGGACGACGTGTGCTGCTCCGGCAAAGTCGCATGTCCCCAGCGCACGCTGGTTACGCTGGTAGTAGCTGTTGAACGCGTACGAGGTCGAGGCGTACCAGATCATGGTGTTGGGCTGGAAGCACTTGCCCCCGGGCTGGATGGCGCTGCAGTCCGCGCCGTGGCCGCACGCGAAGTCCAGCGCCGCTTGCAGCCTCTCGTCCCCAACCGCCGCGTTCGCCACGCACCAGCTCTCCGTCATCGAGCTACCGCGGAAGTTGAACTCGTACACCTTGGTCATGTTGGGGTAGTACAGACCCCAGTTTTTCTCGACGTCGTCATATGGTCCTTGTTGGCCTTTCTGGTTCTCGTTGAACAGAGCGAAGATGTAGATGTTCGTGTCGGCGTTGCGAAGGTGCGGGGTGCCCGTTTTTCCAGAGAGCATGCGCTTGATGACGTAGTTGTTGAATTCCTTTGCGTTGGCTACCGTCGCCGGCTGGAATCCATCGGAGACATCCAAACCTATGTTACCGCTAAGTGGTCGTATCCCCCGATGGCGGATTTGTCCTCCCGATGGCCACCCAACCTCGGTAAATTGCGTATTGGTACTCCCTTGCCTGAAAAATAAGATCGATTTCAGTCATCCATTTATTGATTTACATGGGAAACAAGGAACTAAGAAGAGAAGCAGTTGGAGGTAGAATCGATCGAGGCATCACAAATTTCAACAGGTTACCTGATGCTGAGCTGTTCCGCCAATTTTTCGATGGCGAAGTACGTGGCGTCCATCATCGCGTCGAGCAGGCAGTGGTAAATGAGGCCGGTGTTCGTGTCATTCACGCCGGGCTTGTAGTTCCCTAGCGCATAGTCAAGGTCGATATTCGGATCCTCGGCGTACGCGAAGAATGGATAGGGGTTCATACTGAGATACGACCCAATCTGCACCAAGAACTTGAGCATGGGCTTCATCACCGACTGCGCGATGTCGTCCCGGAACCTGCCCGACGACGGCGGGTACGTGTCCTTGAGCGCGCTGAACGCGATCGGCGTGGACACCTTGATGGCGTTGTCGAGGTTCAGGTTCACCAGCGCCTGGTGAACGTTGATCATGGCTGGGACGAGCTGCCGCGTCAGGTCCGGCCTCTCCTCAAAGACCTCATTCCCGACGGCCACGCCGTTGATCCGCGTGGCGGGGTAGTATGACGCCACGTTGCGCCGCGCCCACTGGAGCGCGAATGACTGGTTCTTGGCGGCTGCGGCCAGGTCGTCGTTGGGCAGCATCACCATCACCTTGATTCCGGTGTAGGCAAAGGCCTTCAGCACCACTGGGTCAGCGTCGTACAGCCTCACCATGGTGATGCCGTTGTCCTGCAGCAGCTTCACCACCCTCGCCGGGTTCGGCAGGTTGTTGGCCACTCTGCCGTAGGTCACTCCCACCTCTCCCGCTTCTAAATGTACATACATAAGAGTCAGCAATTAGCACTAAACTAGTTACTGGATCCGAAATTCGCTATATCTACAACAACAGGCATTATAAGGATTATTACCAGCAGGGGAGAGGAAGAGTAGCGGCAATGTGGCGCCAAGGAAGACCATGAGGAGGCGTGTTGACGCCATGCTCCGTTGCAGCACCATGTCAAGGGGCCGACAGAGCAATACAAACAAGGTCTTCAATAAGGCACCAGGGTAACAAACCGTCGAGGCCCGTGCACTCAATGGTCTTATACTCTCGCGGCGTTGACTTCAAAAAAAATCATGACATACGTGCGACACAGTTGTATGATAACCATTCGATCATACAATTCACTCCTACAAAGAATAAGGGGGTGTTCGCACCTCTTGCAAGGCTAAAATTTAGTCCCCCTTTTAGTTCATTTTTCTCTCTTGTGCTAAACTTTAGTACACATGTTCATTTTCATTGTGCTAAACTTTAGGCTAAAGTTTACCTTTAGCCCTTTAACCCTTGGAAACGAACACCCCCTAAATAATGTTGGATAAATTAGCACTCTTAGTTTTATATTAATCCAAAAATAAATCATAAGCATGATTAACAGATTGCATGATAAACTAGATAAGTCTACGCAAGATCTAGACAGGTCTATAAGGCCAGACAAAAGCATAGCATCTATCATACTAGCAACATACATCATAGATAAATAGATCACGAAAGCTAGTATGAAAGACATGGTTTGAGATAAGAGTACGTACATTTCCTTCTAGACTGGGTAGAGAAGGCAGCGACGACGTTCAGCACCGTCACGTTGTTGGCGACAGCGGGTGAGACCGACTCGATGACGAGGAAGACGAGCCGTGGCGACGAGCTTGACGAAGACAAGGAAGCGATCGAGCAGTCGCGCAGAGCGCTTCCCAAAACCTTATTCATCCTCTCCCGGTGCTGGATTGCAAAGGATGATGGTTCCGGAGACCTGCTCTCCCGTTCGTCGGTGCACGCCGACGATCGGGATGGAGAAGTCTTGGCGGCGTAACAGTAGCGAGAGGCAAAACCCTAGGCAATTGCGTGATATGATTTGCAGCAATACCCGTACGTATTTATAGGGAGGAACCACTAGGGTTGGGCGTCCCGCAACCGAGTCGGTTACCATATTAATACGTTGATTTTCATAACCAAATATATGAAAATATATGGAACACGCAGCAAAAAGAAAGTGCAAAAGGAAGCCGCGCCCCCGCAAGGCAAGGGACCGAATTTCGGCGGACCATTCACGCAGGTGATGCGCGGCCACGCCCATCGCCCCCGCCCCGCCCCGCCCGACGAGGCGAGGCGAGGCGAGCGTGCGCGCGCGTGTTCTTCCTTCTTCTCATCCACACACTTGCAAGAGATGCTAGAGCAACCAATCTTATAAGTTGGACTCCCTCCACCTCCACTAGCAATGTGGGACTAAATCTTTGCACTCCCACCACTCATGAATGAGACTTTGAGATTTTTCAGGAATTATTGTAAATATTAATGGGTCAAGCCCATATAATTCCAACAATACCCTACCAGATCTCAAAGTCCCAGCTAGACTTTGCCTCACCCTACTGTTGTTAATATACCAGTGTTTTCAGTGGAGTCTGTTAAGTTGAACTTCCACCTAGAACAATAAGCTACACTCATTCACAACTTGAACAATGGACTATGTCTTGAATTGCAAGTTTTGTACAAACAAGTTTCACTTACTGTCATAACTGATACTAGACCTCCAGTAGGCTTCTCCGTGAGTGGAGCATATAGGTCATACTCCCTTTGTCTTTCATGAGCTTAATAGAGATCACCCAAATCTCACAGATTATGACCTTACAATAATCGGGCTCATATAGGTGTATTTATTCAAGAATGTTCTGTAGGACAACATCTTCGCTATTTAAAGCCAACTGAATACATTAAGGCAACAACCAACCTGCCATACAGATATCGAGAGTAATATATTGTTTCTCGAGTGGGTTATAAAGGTTACTCTCATGCTAACCAATAGCTTGTTCTTCCAAGGTCCTACTTCACGGGATCTCCGATCACATAGGTTGGGTTACTACTATTGAATAGCACATATGGGTCTCATACCCATCTCCTTCGATGCACTGTCTATCATATTACGTGACAGCCTCTTGGTGAATTGATCTGCCAGGTTCTCACCAGTTGAAATATATTCTACTGATATGACTCCGGAGTTTCTCATTTTCCTGACAGACTTCAAACGTCTCTTAATATGTCTTGATGACTTCATATTGTCCTTAGAATTGTTCACTTTGACTATCACAGTTTGATTGTCACAATTCATGAGAATTGTTGGCACAGGTTTCTCGACAATAGGCAAGTCCATCAAGAGCTCACGTAGCCAATCGACCTCAACTGTAGCTATATCTAGTGCAGTAAGCTCTGCTTCCATGGTAAACCTCGTCAAAATGATCTGTTTACATGATCTCCATGAAACAGCAGCACCACCAAGAGTAAATACATATCCACTCGTGGCATACAGCTAATCAGCATCAGATATCCAATTAGAATCACTATAGCCTTCTAGTACTGCTGGATATCCAGAATAATGAATTCTATAATCCATAATACCAACCAAATAGTGCATTACCCGCTCAAGCGCACGCCAATGATCATCTCCCGGGCAAGAAGTAAACCGGCTCAGTTTGCTCACAGTAAACGAGATGTCAGGCCTAGTAGCGCTAGCTAAATACATAAGTGATCCAATAATCTGAGAATATCTTAATTGGTCTTTACCAATTCTCTTATTCTTTTGAAGGATCAAACTAAGATCATAAGGTGTTGGAGAAGGCTTGCTATCCTTGTAACCAAAACAGTTCAAGATCATAAGGTGTTGGCGACGCGAGCGAGCGCGCGCGTGTGTTCTTCCTTCTTCTCATCCACACACTTATAAGAGATGCTAGAGCAACCAACCTTATAAGTTGGACTCCCTCCACCTTCACTAGCAATGTGGGACTAAACTTTTGCACTCCCATCACCTATGAATAGGCCTTTAAGATTTTTCAGGAATTATTGTGAATATTAATGGGCCAAGCTCATATAATTCTAACAAATAAGCCTTTGATAAACCTTTATTCATCTTAAATGCTTAAAACCAAATGAATTTTGTAGCATATTTATTTAGACCCTTTTTGGATTGCCAGAGTTTTAAAGAATCATGTGTGTTTCATGCGCAGTTGACTTATTTTCCTTATAAAACTCATATATAATACAAAAGTTCCATGGAAATCTAGTTAGATATTATTACGTACGGCAACGTTGTATCAATAATAATCATGTGTTTTTGGTGCTGATAATGGATATGGAGAAAACACGGAATATTCCCTTATTGATGGAAACGAAGTTAGTTGCCTCTTGGCTTTGTCAACAATTGATATCACAACCTACGACTTTTAACGATGAAGAGATACTCTGTAGTGACTGACTAGGTGAGCAGGGCACCATTCCTTGTCTTATGTACAGTCATGGGCAACAGAAAACATGAGAGTTGCTAACCTGTCCATGCCTGTGCAGGTCAACTTCTACTAATCTAAATCTAAATCTAAACTATATTAATTGAAGTGGCGCCGCCCGCCCCTCCTGGTTTATTCTGCCTGTTTAACGAATCAGAGTTGGAATCGGCATTAAGGCCATGTTGGACTTGACCAACCTAACACGACAGGACTCAAACAAAAATAAAACAAGTGCTCTCTTCTGGATTGAATAATAAAATAATTAATGTGGCAGCTTGGCCAATCCTATTACTTAGTAGATAATTAATGAAGTCTGCACCATTCTGACTTACTAGCATTGGCTGCTATTGCCTTTTATGTAGATGAACACCCACAAATACCATCTTTCTTGGAATAGTACAAACAGCAGCAAGATTAACGTCAAAAAAATGCACCAAATTGATGATCCACTTGTGAAATCACATAAGAATTTTCTGCAACAATGTTTTGAGGAGCCATGTGCTTATCACCATTTATCCGCGTTGTTATGCGACAATATCCGATGTTGGGCATCAGTATATACAGAGCCAATGGATAATCTGCAGTCAATTTCGAAGTCGTGTCCACTACAAACTATACGGCTTCGAACCCATGTCTGGTGAATTGATGACTCAATGTTTCTATTTTTTCTACGGTTTTTCGATTGCGATCAGATCAAGGTTTTCGATTGTAAACTGATGGTCATAGGCATTGCCAGTCGAGGGTATGGCAGCGTTCATAGGAGGCATCAAAAGTCTTCAAGGCACCCGACGTCGAGGATCCTAGTGGGGAATGTAGCCACCGATCTGTCCCCAATCCTCTCCTCTCTTCCTTTTACATACTCTAATCAATTCCTCCTCAGCGCTGTCCCTAATTCGATTCCCAATCGATCCCTCGGAGAGTAAAAAGTTGTAGAAGCCTGGCGAGGAGAAAAAACTCGACCTGCGGGAGGTATGATAGCCCCCGGGCATTTTTCTAAGGAGAAGACATTCTTACACAGGTCGAGAAAACCCCCGAATGCCTCTCCCTTTCCATACAAAGGGACTCAGCTGGCCTTGTGAATAATGGCGCGAGTCTTTACCTATACTTTAAAATAGGGAAGAGCGAGGAGATTTTTTTTTGCTACACTGCAGCTCCTATTATTTCGCCACAGTGCAAGTGTGGGAACGGGGGTTGAACCCCCGCCGGTGGGCTGCCAACCCGGTGCCCTCACCACTGAGCCGAAGGCTCATCCGCAGCCTAGCGAGGAGAGACAAGGAAGCGGCTGCGACCACGGCCACGAGTCGTTGTTTTTTTTTCTCACGCGGTGCGATTTTCACCAGACATCAGATTACGATCATGCCCACGAGATGAACAGTTGGATGATGGTTCGTACTTCTGAAACCAGCTGGTAACTATTGGAGCATTTGAAAAAAGCTCTACTAATTACTACCAGTTACTTAGAAAACGGAAGTAGGTGTTGCGTACTCACCTGGACAGCATTGACCCAACAATCAAGAGCAAAGATTAAGTAAGCAAAGTTTGCCATTTGAGGGAGAAAAACATTGACCATAGACAAAGGAGGATCTCCCAATAGAGCATGTTAGGGCGACCTGTTGGAGTTTGATCTCAACTCAAACTCTAATCTAACTTGACGTGCAAGCCAATCCACCTGGCTGAACACGTTTTTCTAACGTAATTAGATCTAACACCCTGATCAGTAGTGGTGTCCTATTAGAGTAGGACTCGGCCCCTGTCCCCCCAACGCCCATATAAATAGAAGGGAATCCCCTGGGTTTTCTACACATGAAATCAATCCAAAGCCGATCGCTGGCGCTGGAAGGGGAGAGAATGTCGAGATCCATACCTGAGCAGTGTCGTTGGCATCCAGAAGGTTGCCGGTACCTTCCAGAGCTGTTGAACACCGTCGAGGCGCCCCTGCAACCTCGCCGGTGATCCCTGCACCACCGTCTACACCAACACTGTCATCAACTACATCGCCTACGACTCCAGAAGCTCTCATGGAGTCTTCAAGCAACTCCGTTGCCTCTGGTATAGTCTAATCCCTAGGTTAGATGATATGATCATGTCTAGACTATGTAATTAGATCCTGTAGATAAATGTTAATGCTAATCTGATATTGCTCGTAATATTTACTCATATCAACTGGTATCAGAGCCATCTTAGTTCTAGGCTTGATTCACAGCAGAACTCACAGACCCGCTTCTGGTTAGAGTAGTTGATGATTAGGTCTTAATGATTAATTGTTTTTCTGTCCCTAAGTATAATGCATGCAATTGATTTGTTAACACCCCTAAGGATCGGTTTAGTGACCTAATTTTCCAAGATTAAAAGTAATTAGCTAAGATTAATTAATGATTAGTTCATAATTAGGGTTAATTAGAATCTGGTTTGTCTCTGTTACCACAAAAATAGTAGGCTTTAATCTAATTTTTAAGAAACCCGAAACAAATCTAAGTCCAAGATTAGTCTCTAAAGAATTTAGAAGGAGGGGAATTCGGCAAATAAATTAAAGTGCAGAATTAGATCCCAAATTTCCCCCTAACCCTAACTTACCTCGGGTCATCGATCCGTCGTGGCCTGAGTTCACCGCGTGTGGATACCGACGCCGTTACCCTCCTCCCACCGGCCGCTGACGAGGTGTTGCACGCATAAGCCCACGCACACACCTGTCGCGACCGGATCCGGTCATGCGGCATCAGCTTCGCCGCACGGGGCACCTGCCGGGACTTCGACGCCGTGAGCTTGGTCATCGCCACGCTACCGGGTCGCCGCCGACCACCAACCGCCGCTGCTGCCGCATGAGCTTCACCCACCGCCATATTAGGGCACCGTGACGAGACCCCTCGATGGAGGAGCGCGCGACCGAGTTGCACGCTTCCACCGGTGAGAGGACCCGGCACGGCTGCCGCCGGCGAGGGCTGCGCGCGTTGATGCCAAGGTCGGGACCGGAATGAGCTAAGGGAGAGAGGAGCAGAGAGAAGCGGCGAGCGAGTGGAGAGAATGGCCTAGGGTTTCGGTCAGCCGGAGTTTTATTTCGATCCCGGCTGATCCTGGCCGTTCGTTCCTCTGCCCCGCTGCCAACGGCCGAGATGGCGCCGCGCGTGGGTCGTGTGGGCCTGGGACAGGCATCAGAGATGGGCAGGCCGTGTTGGGCCGCGGCTGCCGCCTGTTGTTGATGCACAGCGTTGCTGATTAGTTGGGCCGCGCGTGCTGAATCTTAAAAAAAAGTCATGCTTCCGCTTTACTGGGCCATTTTCCTGAGCGTGTTAGATGGGCTGCTCTTGGGCCGGTTTTTGTTTTGGGTCAAATTAACGTGTTTCTGGGCCTGCCACACGTTATTGCTATATTATTTTCTCTATTTTACAGATTCCTATTATTTTTCATAAGTAATAAGTAATGATTAAATAATTTAGAAATAATATAATTATATGCTGAAAATTCGTGCTTTTTCCACCACTGTACATTTAAGATGGTCTCTGATTAGACGGAACCAAAGCGAAATTTAATTAGAGATTTCACTCATGATTATATTCTGGCCAAAGCCAACTATCTTTTTCATTATCAAAGGAAATATTCCATGTTTTAAGACATCCTTATTGATGTATCATGACACAAAAGAAGAGTTTTCAAAAGAACAATGATATAGGTCCAATCCAATTTGTCCAACCAATATAAAATCATGTCATCACAAATATTGCATGTGTCTTTCTTGGACACTAGTTGGACAATTGAGTTATACATATAGCATTTCTCTTTCCATAATGTTTGACTAGATTTCCCATGAAAGTTTCTTAAGATTTTTTTTTTGTTTTTTTCCAACAAAAGTGTACACTTTCACGTATACTATAGTAAATTTCATTTGGACTTCCCCATTTAAAATAGATAACATTTTTTCCCTACATATAGCTTCTCGTAGATCACACCGTGTAGCAAAGTACCTTGTTGTGTTTTGCTGCTGGTATTGACACAAGCGATTATCGTGTATACGTGAGAGTATGTGTAGCATGACTCTTTTTAAAGTAGAGCTAGAGCTCGTAGACGAGCGAAGAAATATATGCTGGAATTTTATTGGCTTGATATATTTATGTTCACAATAATTTCTACTAAATCTTAAATACTTATTCATGAGTCGTGAGAGTGCAAAGGTTTAGTCCTACATTGTTAGTGGAGGTGGAGGTAGTCCAACTTGTAAGGTTGGTTACTCTAGCATCTCTTGCAAGTGCGTGGATCGAAGAAGCGAAGAACACACGTGCGTGCTCGCTCGCCTCGCTGGATCGGGCGGGGCGTGAGCGTGGACGCGGCCGTGCATCACCTTTATCAATGGTCCGCTGAAATCTGGTCCCTTGACTTGCGGGGGGCGCGATTTCCTTTTGCACTTTCTTTTTGCTGCGTGTCCAATATATTTGGATATGAAAACCGACATTTTGATATGAAAACTGACTCGGTTGCGGGACGCCCAATCCTATAAATACGTACGGGTACCGGCGCAGATCATATTACGCAATTGCCTAGACTCTCTCTACTGTTGCGCCGTCAAGACTTCCCAATCCCGATCGTCGGCGTGCACTGGCGAACGGGAGAGCATGTCTCCAAAACCGTTGTCCTCTGCTATCCTGCACCGGGAGAGGGCGAATAAGGTTTTTGGGAAGCGCTCTGCGTGACTGTTCGATCGCTTCCTTGTTTTTGTCAAGGTCGTTACCACGGTTCGTCTTACTCTACGTCGAGTTGGTGTCACCCGCCGTCGCCAACAACGTGACGGTGCTGAACGTTATCGCCACCTACTCTACCTAGTCTAGAAAGAAACATACGTACTCTCATATCAAACTATGTCTTCCATACTAGCGATCATGATTTGTTTATCTATGATAATTGTGAATAGTATGGTAGATATTGTGATTTTATCTGGTTTTATAGACTTGTCTAGATCTTACTTAGACTTGTCTAATTTATCATGCAATATGTTGATTATGTTTATGATTTATTTCTGGATTCATATAAAACTAAAAGTGTTAATTTATCCCACAATATATAGAGCCGTGGAGTGCAGGGATCTCGACTTGATGCTGCAGGGGAGCATGGTTCTGTCACACCTCCTCATAATCTTTCTTGGATCGACATTGCCGCTACTAGTCTTTTCCCCACCAGCAGGTAATCCTCACAATAATCCGTTCTGTTGTTTATATTATGATGACGATAGTTTCAGATGATTCAGTTTCGTGCTAACGAATATTTGTCGATTACATTATTTTAGAAGCGGGACATGTGGGAGTGAGCTACGGCAGGATGGCCAACGATCTGCCGGACCCGGCATCGGTGGTGCTGCAGCAGTGCAGCTCCTACAGGCGAACAGCATCTCCCAAACCACAGGTTCTCAGGGCCCTGGCCAACACGGAATCAAGGTGCTGGTGATGCTTCCGAACGACGATCTGCCCGCCACGGGCTTCAGCCGGTCACACGCGCTCCAGTGTGTGGTACACAACGTGGCCGCGCATTACCCGGCCACGCTGATCGACGGCGTGGCCGATCGGGAACGAGGTGTTCGTGGAGAGGCCGGACCTGACGCTGCAGCTCGTCTCGGCCATGACCAACGTGCAGTGGGCGCTGGCGTTGTTAATGGGCCTCGCCGACGCGGTCAAGGTGTGCACGCCAATCCCGTTCATGGCGCTGAAAAGCACGTTCCTGCCGTCCTCGGCCAGGTTTCGGGACAACAGCGCAGTCGGTGATGAAGCCTATATATGCTCCAGTTCTTGCAGCGGATAGGGTCGTACCTCACGATGAACCCTTATCCGTTCATCGCGTATATGGCAAGCACCAACAGGATATCCCCCTGGACTACGCGCTGGGGAACTACCACAGCCTTCTGGACGCGATGATGGACTCCGCCTACCATGCGATGGAGAATATGACGGGACATCTCAACATCAAGTGAATCGAACCGTGCTCCCCTCCTAGTTCCTTTTTCTTTATCTAATGGCGTACATGGATGATAAAATGGTTTTATTCTCAGGCAACCTACGGGGACAGGCTGAAAGAAGGGTCGTCCCGGTACAATAAAATGGACCGAGACTGGATGGCCGTCACATGGAGAAATCAAAAACGGGAAGAAGGGATTGGAGGCTGGTGATGGATTGCAAGCGGCCAATGCCAAGGCATACCAAAACAACGTCATTAACCGCGTTCTTTCCCGCAAGGGCACTCTGTCCTGCCCCAACGCCGACGTCGACAGCGTTATTCGGGCTGTTCCACCGGAACATGATGAAGGTGTACGAGTTCGACTTCCGTGGCGGTACGCTGAAGGAGAGCAAGTGCGTGGCAAATGCCGTCGGGGCCTCGGGCGTGCAGCTTTAGCACCTTGCCACCGCCGTGCCCCAGGGACGTGCGCCGTAGCAGCGCACACGTCATCTACAAACGCCAGTCGCCAGTCAAGTGAGTTATATTGATTCACGGTTCACGCTCGTTTGCTCGGCTCTCTACGTCAGTATCTCTAAATGGTAACCTGACTACTATATATATTTGTTACACTGTTTACTGCAGAGTGCAGAGTATGGAAACTGCATTCTTCCATATCTAAGACCTTTATCGAAGAAACATCAGCTTACCGGAACCGGAAAGCCATGCTGCCATCTAATCAGTTTCCATGTCTTCCTCTATCAACTTTAAAGAAAACTCCTGTTTCTTGATCAAAAAAAAAACTCCTGTTTCTGCTGTATGCTTACGAAATTAGATGACAAGAAGCTCTCGTGATTAGTAAATTATTTGCCTCGATCTTGTAATCTTCTTCTAGTAAACATATCCACTATCAAAAACCGTCTATTTGTCGAGTGTCTGGTGCTTTTCGACAGTGATCAAAGGTGAACAACCCTGTTTTCTTCTCATATCGTCATTAAAATGGATCATCAACTGGCCTAAAGTTGGAGCACCAGGAGTCGATTATAGATGCCATGTTGGATGGGATCCGGCATCGTTGTAGAATGGAGTTTTCTTTGCATTGTGGCTAACAATATTGGAGGACATTTATACTACATATTACCATAAGTAATTGCTAGCATCATCAGTAACTACTAGTCCTATACAATCAATAATTATTGCTTATACAACTAGTAATTTACTGGTGATAATATGTACTGCAAAAATCTTATAATGTTATTAGGTAAAATTAAATCAAAGGCAACACATATGGTTATTTGAAAGAATATAGAAAAGTGACAATAAAAAATTAGTGGATTGTATGTTCCTTGTACCACTGCCACAACCAAGGCCTTTAGCGGCGGTATAAAATAGACTATAGTGGCGGGTATGGCTACCCGTAATTACATTTTCGTAGCTACAAATAAAGTGCAAATTTGGCGGGTAGGTAAGAACCGCCGGTAAAAAAAGAGAAGTAGCGGCGAGTGGCAAAGCCAACTGCCGCTACCAAAAATACTATAAAAAAAGCAACATGCAACACCGGCCACCGCTGCCAATGTCTTGCCGCTGATAGAGGGAGGGGGGGGGGGAGGCGCCAGGAAGGTCGAGTGAGAGCCAGAGAGGAGGGAGAGGTGCCAGATCTTGCCGCCGCGTGAACTGGGAGGTCGAGGGAGAGGCGGAGAGTCGGAAGGGGCTCTAGATCTGGCCACTGCGCGGTGTGGGCTGCTGGAGGAGCGCCGGATCTGGCCACCACGCGCAGGATAAAGTCATAGAGGTCGAGGGACAGCTGGATCCATGCTCCGGAGAGGTCGAGGGAGAGGCCGCACACCACGCGCCTCTGGCTACCACCTCTCGCACCGTCGCAACTGCCTCCTGAGCCGTCGGGGCTGCTTACCGGATCTTGCCTCCCCTTCGCCTTGCACCATCGTCAGACGGGGGGGGGGGGGGGGAGGCGTCGTTCAGCCTCCCCTTGCCTCCTAGATCCGGCCTCCTCTTCACCGTGCAGTGGAGAGGGCGGCACGGTGGAGTTGGGTGGTGCGGTGGAGAGGGCTGACCGGGGAAGAGGGTGACGCGGTGGAGAGGTGTGACACCCCTTCCCGAGGGTGACCCGTGATTACCGTACCAATCCCTGGATCAGTAGTTGGTATGCACGTACAAAGGATACACAGTTGATTTATGACCTTTATTAAGTCCACGTAGGGACGATACATATAAAAAAAGTTCTAAATTACAAACAGAAGGGATTGATGAAACCAATTCGGACTAAAGAAAACAGGAACAAAGCTTCGACAACTCCACAGGCAAACTCGAGCATATGACATGATCTACTTGTCGAGTTCAATGGATTCTCCATCTTTTGCTGATTCTCACAAAAATGAGGCAAATGTGAGTACATAAGGTATTCCGCAAGCCCTACCTCTAACAAGGGATATATTCATATATTTGGGAGAGTGGACAAGGAATAGGGTAAGGGTCAGAGTTCTGCGGAAAAGCGCGGATGCAGGGGTTCACTATGGAACCAAGGGGGGGTGTTCCAGTGAGGAAAAACAGTTTGATAACTTTTAGTTGGTTGGACCTGAGGGAGATTACAATCGATCCCAACAGTTCCTATATTTTAGTTGAGCCTTCTGACACACAGTCATAATGACTTCGGCACACCTTGCCAACAGGTTTTACCAAAACACGGGTGTCTACTACACCCACTCACACATCAAGGAATTGCTAATTTCAAGAGCCCAATGAATTGGTATGTCATGACCTGTGACAACGGACATCCGAATGATTTATAGATAACTCTGCAGAGCTTAGTACGTTGTACCCATAGGCTATGCACTCTTGAGCATGGAGACACATAAAGCTCCTGTTTCACCCAGTCACGCCCACAAGTCCACCATGAATCTCAGGCGTTCCAGATCTATGACACTTAGTCATATCACCACATTTATGACACACAGTCTTATAATCTTGCCAAGTACTGGACTTATCACCACTTGCATCATAACCAACCCCTGAGTCTGTTCCTACTTCACCGGGTGATACTTCCTTGCTGCATAACCCAGGTTCCACGTTAGTCATGCCCATACAGGTTATGTGGCTGTACTGAAAATATCACCAAGTTGAGGTCTTGTTATCGGTTCTGTGCGGCAGGGCGAGCACTCATCCACGACTAGTGGACCTACATTGAAGACACCATCATAAAGTACTCTGCACTAGTACTAAGGAGTCTCACCCACGACCAAGTCTATTCCACCCAGCTTCACCTTAACACAGTTGATTTAACGCCCATCCGTTCGCACGCACACCACCAAATACATTTTTACCAATTTTGTAAAACATTATAGAGTAACGGTGTGGTGATGTGGATCACAGAGTCCTAAGCGTGTATGTTGACGGTCGTTATACATCAATTTCGTCTGTCAATATGATCCATAAAGTGAGAAGATACTGCATTTCACACATGCATGATGGTCAATAATAATAAGAATCCATATATTCTTGGTAGAATAAGTGTATGCAGGGAATCTATACAAAAGGAGTGAAGAATGGAGCAAAGATCCGCAAAATACCCATTTCGGCTAATGGGGTGACGACCCATAAGCAGCACACGGATCATTGACGTGGCTTCACAAGAGTTCTTCATGAAATCACCGACCTATAGAGAAAATACCCACCTGTCAGGGACCAGGAGAAAGCACAGGCCAAATGGACCCACCTCCAGGTCAGTCGATCAGGCCCCCTCTGGTCGACCGACCTAGAGTTGAGGCAGTTCGGCCACCGTCTCCACATGGCAGCTCATGGTGGCTTCCTGATGGCAGTTGCATGACGGTTCCTTCGCGGTTACTCTTCCTCAACCACCTTAGGACCAATATAAATAGATGAGTCACTCTTTACTCCAAACACACACTCATATTTGTATTCATTCTCTTCCTCACTTAGTCTCTCAAGTCCTAGTGGTGTTTAGTTAGTGCGAGTCCTGCTTAAGTCTCCAAAGTTATTTGGAATATTGGTATGGCTCTAGTACTATTTCCTTTATTCATATTTATAACTTTATTCTATTCAAATTATACTGTTCTTCCATATAGTTATGTTTATGATATGTTTGCCTTGTTTGATTATATATCATGTTCATGTCATAGGACCTTAGTAAGCCTTTATAATAGTATAGACTTGCTACTTTATTATTATGATTACTATACACTACAAGAAATATGACATTCTACAACGATTATAGAGGTCAATTTAGTAAAAATATCATAAAGTAATTTATTTTACAACATTTTATTCAATTTAGCGATGATGATTTCAAGTGTGTCGTAAATACCATATAGAAATCGTCGCAAACTAAACCAATATCATATTGCGATGAATCATTGTTTGTTGTAAGACACAAACTAGAAACATCGCAAGTTTACGACACTAGTCAATCGTCGCAAGTAAGGATTTTCGTCACTAGCTTTTATTTTATTTTTAATACTTATTGGCCGTTTCGGTGTGGAAGTAAAATGTTTTTTTCTCTAAAAAGTCATCTTTTTATACAAGAATGTTTTTGTTATATTCATGATGCACACCTTTGGTATAGAAATTAGAAAAAAAAATTGTGAAAATGGTGAGAAAAAAGAGACCAGCTATGCAGTAGCACAAACCAATCTCCTTGTAAATCTGAAAAAGCGAAGTGAAAATGGTCCTTATTTCTTCTTGAGCCAATCTTGATCTGTTCGAGAAGCAATCTCAGCCTGATTCCG
Source organism: Eleusine indica (assembly GCA_030378355.1). Taxonomy (NCBI): domain Eukaryota; kingdom Viridiplantae; phylum Streptophyta; class Magnoliopsida; order Poales; family Poaceae; genus Eleusine; species Eleusine indica. The sequence continues at coordinate 39,487,734 of CM059500.1, forward strand.
AGTAGAATATTTGAAACATTATTTTTTTATTTTTGGAAAATTCAACATTTTCAATACACTGGTTTGATATTTAAAAATTATTCACCGTTTAATATAAAGTTGTTGAAAAAATATATTTCGAATGTTGAATTCATTTTTACAAAATGTGGAACACATACATTTAATATATTTAAAAATAAAAAAATGTCTTATATGTTTGAACATAATTAATTATTAAATAATAAAAAGATTGGAAGACAAATGAAGAAATAGGGAGAAGATTTTGGTTACGAGACTTAAACTGTCTTTTATAAGAAATTGGAGCGGGCTTCTCCATCTAGATCTGGATGGGCTGGATCAGAAAATCAGCTTCCCACATGCGGTTGATTTGGCTGGATCATGAACTGGAAATGATTTTCTTCCCAGCCCATCTCAGCCTGGTTGCAGAAATAAAAAAAGCCCATCTCAGCCTAGTTGTAGAAATAAAAAAGAAAAAGGAAAACCCCCAAAATCTGGATAGTGGGGATCGAACCCACAACCAGATGCAGTCAGAAGACAAATAAACCACAACACCACTTGGTAATATGCCTTTTTTGTTTTTAAGCTTTGCTATTTATAGCACATCCACCTGCTGAAGTGTTATCCACCTGCTGAAGTGTTAAGTTCAGCCACCAATAAAAAGCGGGTCCCACATGCCGGCGCAACTCACAGACTCCCAGGACAAAGCTCTTGTCACGTTCTTAGTTTTGTGTTTTCTTTTTGATTGATTCATAATTTAAAATTCAAACATGTAGATCTTTCTTGTATGAAGTTCAAATGAGTTGATTCTTTTTTCTATATTCTTATAAAAATGTGGTATGTCACTTCGATGACACTTAAATAATGTCCATGGTGATTAGTATTGACTTATCTAACCATGCATGAATGGTCACTTTTGAACATTTCGTTCACATTTTAGTAAATCTCCAATAAAATTGAATTTGGAATGAAAAGTTGTATACATGTAGACCTTATAAATCTATACACATATATTCTTCTCATTGTAAGGCTTAGAAGCAGCTACAACTACGGAATGTTCAACATTTAAAATAAGTTATGTGAAACTATGTGAGAGATGTATCACTTTGTGAATGATGTATATTTTTATTTTATCAAAATCATATGAAATTTTTTTGAGAAGTTTATGGACCAAAAATATGTTATCTTGTTAATTTTTAGAATGTTTTGAGCAAAATGTTTTTTAATATAATTATTTTTTAATAACATTGAAACTCAAGGTTGAATTATCCATAGTAAATATATGAATTACTCTGGTTTCTATGGGTGAGGGGCCATTATGCAACTTATGAGTCTAAATATAATTTTTATTTAATTTTAGGAATGTTATTTGGGATACATCTAATTCAATTTGGATTTTTTTCCATAAACACCTAAAAATAAATTAAGTCTATTAAAAATAGTAAATAAATATAAATATCTCTAAAATATCAATGTAACAACAAACATATAGTCTATGTTATGTAAAAAAATGTTTTGAACATATGCGACAATTTTATTTGCATATTATTTAACAAAATATGATTTATAAAAGGTAAAATAATGAAATAGTGAAATAATGGGTGGAACAATCTCATGGGCCCAAATATTCAAATCAACAGGCCCAATCTAACATGTCCGCGTCCAGGATCATTGGATAATCAGGTCAACGGCTGATATCGTCCTTAGTTTGGAGTATTGCTATAAAACTAAACCCTAGACAGTCCAATCTCCATGGTCTCTCATTCCCCTTCTCCTTCCTACCATGCCCGTTGCCATTGCCCCCTTCTCCCTTCTTAGTCTCTCAGATCCATGCCTGGACATGCCTCCGAAATCCTCCCACTAGCCGATGCGCCCGCATCCCTTCTCCTCTCTGTCCCTTGCACACATCTCACCCGCCGGTGAGGGACATACGCCAACGGTAAGGATGGTCCCCCGAGCGCAACGATGGCGTGGCGCGATCTCCGGTGGCTCATAGCATCCGTGTGGCTTGGATCTCGATGATGTGGCATGGTCCCAGCCTGGATCTCAGCAGGGTGGCGCGGTGCGGCTCGTCCACCTAGCCCCCGGCACGACGACAAGCTCGTCGTGGATGGAGAATAGACAGGAAGGCATCGCGAAGAGAGAGGGTGAATGCATTTGCTTCCTCCCTCGTGCTGTCAACTGACCCTGCCCAAGGTGTTGTGGCTCCAGGATGAGTGAGGTTCTTTTTTTCTTTTCTTCTTTGTGAATCCCTTCTTCAATTCCATGCATTGCTTGTCTGGTATATGGATGGTTGCTTGTGTTGCATACTGCAGGGTCCTTAAAGAGGTTAATTTGATGTTTAGTTAGTAGATTTTTGGGATTGATTTGGTAGATTTGGTAATCTGTAACACTTCTCTCTATATAATACGCACGTAGGCATTCACACGGGTTTATTTTATGATTGTTTGCATCGATCATTCACTGTCAGAATATCTATATGTGCAAGTATTTGCTACCAAATTGTATTCCTTTTCATTGGCTTGAATTAAAAACCAGTTATTTCTTCTGTCAACATTGAAATTGTGCAATAGTGCAAGTGATAGTTGATTAGGACTACATTTTCCATGGAAAAGATTTACCTTATTAGGATTTTTGAAGCCATCTTCACACCTTATCTGAAAACTACTGTATTCTGCAGTTCACAGTGTTGGTGATCACTTGCAAGCTTAAAATAGGTTTTACTGTATTCTGGTTGTGGCATATGTTGTGCTATCTTGTAACTCGTTTTGCTGTGTTTGCAGTCAATCAGTCCATGTTCTCTAGCACTTCCCTTGGCTCTATAGTTCTGAGGTGGCAAGGGACTGATAAAGCATGCTGAGGAGTCTAGTGATTTTTCTGTGTTTCTCCAACATCAGCAAGAAGAATATAGTGCTGATTGCTATAACTGGCTTGGTTAGGACTTTTGCTAGTTATTTGGATTCTGATTTTACTAGTTGGTTGTATACTGTTCTATAGTTCTTTTGGTATTGAAATATGAATCTGGTGTTGTGGTGAGTAAGACGCACACTTTTGTATGTGCTGATATGTATTTGCTGTACTTTGGACCTATATGGACTGACTGATGTATGTAATTATGAATTTATATGGGTTAACTATATTATTCTAATTGTGTTATAATATTAGTATTTATGGTTATTTTAATTTTATAATTAAATGGGCCTATCTAGCAGTTACTAATAGGCTAAGCCTATAGTTTTAAATAGGCCTGACCCACGGTTCCAAATGGGCTTGGCCCAATGTCCTATGTGGTTCATGTTCCTTAACGGGCCTGGCCAATAATATAAATGGGTTTGGATCATAGCGTAAAATGGGTTTTGCCCATCAACACCAAATGTTTGGCTCAAAATGATATAAAAGATTTAGCCCAGAATGCTAAAATGGGCCTAGCCTACATATATATGAAACATCTATTTTATGATGTTTCGAAGCTATATTACGATGAAAATACAATATCATGAGTTAGCGACGAAGTAAGGATCATCATGACAACTTTGCGACGAAAAATGATAGAAACATCGTTGAATATCTTTCATAACAGACATTCAGTGACAAATAGATTTTCATCACCTGAATATCGTAAATTCTATACTACGACATATTTCTTACATTCTACAACAAATCTGAAACATCGTAGAATGTCAAATTTCTTGTAGTGATATATATAGACTATAGTCTTGTCTTTATTTGTTAGTAAATACATAATAATACCTTAGCATGGTTCAAAGTCTCATAGATTGTTAATAGATAGTTATATCTGTTATACATATATCTAAGATATTTAGTTTAAGTGACGACTTAAGCTAAGTAGTAACGTAATAACTTAAGCATGGTGCTTGGGTTAAAAGTTACCTTTGATCGTCACCTTGCCTACGGAAGAGAGGTAGGTTCTAGGAAGTGACAACCCTAGAATCCCATGTAATCCTTCATGTCCGACCGGGAGATATGTGTTTCAGGCGAAGTTGTCCTGAAGAATGCGTTCAGTACATGAATCCGTGCACGAAGTGCTAAGTGTGTCAGGCTAGGCTTTGTATTAACTAACATGTTTATGACTGACTATGCAGTTATGTGTATAGAATACATTAGAGAATATAGTAGAGTCCCTCTAACTAACCCACTAGGCACTAGGATTTATTTGTTTAGAGATGAGTACGTGTGTGTGTCTACTACCCCTTATCATTATTATCCTTATCTACACAAAGTCATAGGTTATCAGTACCAATCTATATTTTAGCTCTATATCTTTACTAATACTCTTTTCTACTACTTCTTATGGGCGAACTATAAATAAGAGCCATTAAAGTAATCCAATGGTGGAATGCTATAACGGTATGATCTGTCCACTTGCAGATTTATCTGCAATAATGAATTATACCCCAACACTCCTTGCGCTGTTACTAAGTCTAGTAATATTCTTGGTACGATGTTAGATTTGCTATAAGCATATCTCGCGCTGTTACCAGGGATAGTAATATTCTTAGTACGATGTTAAGGAGTGTCAACAAGCATTTATGACGCCATTGTGGGGAAGGCTCTTAGAATAGTAGTCAATTAATATTGACAAAGAATTAAGATATTGAATTATTGTAGCCATGGTTTTGTGTAGGCTAATCTTGCTGTGTTTTCTCTTTTGCTTAAAAACAGGGTAGTGCATGATTGGTTTCATTTAGTCTGAAAATTTCATTGAAAACCCAGAAAGAGTTTCGAAGAGAAGCAGACTTTCAGTCTCTCCACAGAAAACCTCTAAGAAAGCAGGTGTACCAGCCATCACCGCACTACCGAGATCCAAGCCAATGGCTGAGAAGACCTTGAAGGAATTCTCTGCTCCCTCGACCAGCCATGTCCCCACTGGACCTGAGGTCGATGTCGGAGAAAACTTTGAGACCAAGACCAGTATGATCACGATGGTGCAGGCTAGCCCATTTTATGGGAAAGCCCATGAGAACGTGAACGCTCACCTGCAGAACTTCCTGGAGTTATGCAACATTTTTACCATAAGGAACGCGAGCCCGAATGCTATTATGCTCCGACTGTCTCCCATTCTCGCTGCTAGGCAAAGCCAAGCATTGGTTCTATGCGAACAAAGATGTTGTCAACACCTGGGACAAGTGTTCTGCCACGTTTCTCGTGAAGTTCTTTCCATTGGGTAAAACCAACACTTCGCGGGGAAGGATTTCGAGTTTCCAGCAGACAGCCTGAGAAAGTGTGCCCGAAGCGTGGGAAAGGTTCCAGGAATACATCCTGGCCCATCCCCATCATGAAATGGATAAGTGTCTCCTTATCAAGAATTTCTACAATGGGTTGACGGCTCCAAACTGTCAGCACATTGATGCTGCTGCTGGAGGAGCTTTCTTCTTGCTCACGGTTGCTAATCCAACGGAGTTGATAGAGAAGATGGTCTCCAACCAAGGCTGGACTGAAGAGCATAGCCAGCCATGTCAGCGAGGCATGCATACTGTCCAGGAGGCAGACATGCTCGCCGCTAAATTGGACCTACCCTTGAAGCGGCTCAATGGTGAACCCAGCCCGTGTGGAACAATGCAATGCATGGGCCATCGCATCACGTGCGAGGTCTGTGGAAACACGGGACACTCGGGTAATGATTGCCATGAGACCTGTGAGGATGCTGCATTTCGTCAACAACGGATATCGCCCTCAAAGAGGTCAGAGGTGGCAACCGCGCCCCTATCAAGGAGGTAATTCAGGGAACTTTAATTCTTATCAATTTTATAACCTGAATCAACCTACCTTGAAGGATCTTATCATAGGCCAAGCTAAAATCAACGATAACTTTAGTAAAAAGCTTGTCGGTTATGATAAGACCTTAGAAGGCATCCATGCTAAGTTAGAAACCCTTTCCTCTTCAGTTAAAAGCCAACCGAGTTTCAACAAGATGGTTGAGACCCAGTTAGCGCAATTCGCTGCTTCCCTACCTGTCGATGAAAGTGGAAAGATCCCGGGGCAACCCGAGGCGCCCACTGAGGCAGTTAATGCGGTCACGACGATTATGGGTCATCCCATTAGCGTCTGGCCAGAAACTAACAATGTAGGAACAGAAGAAGAGGAGGCGTTCTACAACAATGTTGTGCCAATAATACAGGGAGATCTAGGCTGCCTAATCATATCATGCACAATTGGACACAAGGTCTTCTTCAAGGAAGCACTCTGCGACTTCGGAGCTAGTGTCAGTGTCATGTCCAAGACCATCTTTGACAAGCTCAACCTGCCTGCTTTGGTCCCTACTTCTTTTTTCCTCTTGATGGCAGACTCAACCTTACGCCGTCCAGAAGGAATAGATAAAGAAGTCCCAGTCATGATCCAGAGATGCATTGTCCCTGTGGATTTCATGGTGCTCGACGTGACCGTCGATGCAAGAGTGCCCCTCATTCTTGGGAGGCCATTCTTGAACACCACATTAACCCTCATCAATGTTGGGGGAGAGATAGTTTGCCTTGACCTTGACGGGAGGAAGGAAGAGTTCTGTTTCGAACCACCAATAGATTAGTATTCGATGGTAAGCAACGACTACGGACCAGACCTAAGGCAAATTGAAGAGCAGCCCAAGGAGTACAGCTTTGTGGAGTTCATGATGAACTTCCTGACACAACAAGACCCAATTCCCTACACTCCGAGGAAAAAGGCAAATGCCAAACATGGGTTTCGGGCAAAGAAGAAGCCGATACAGCAGAAGGACCCTTCAACCACACCGCCCAAGAAGGTGAAAAGGGTTTGGCAGCCTAAGAAGACTTCCTCGTCGCCATCTCCAGACAAGGATGCACCGAAAGAAAAATAAATATGACAAGAGGAAGTCCCGTACGTCGGACTCAAAATTGATGGACCCCCGCCGGCAGGTAAAACGGTATTTATCCATGTTTCCCTTTCCAAATAAGTTTTTTTCAGTTTTCAATTGCATTTGCATCTTTGAATTTGCTTTGGAATATGAAAATTTATTTTCAATCCATTTGCATTTTCAAATAAAAAAAATTGGAATTTTGGGTTTCTTATTTTTGAGAAAATAAATTTTTGCTAAAGAACAAAAATGATTTTCTTCAAAAAAGCTTTTTATTCTTGTGGTCCATCACTAGTGGGATCGGCCAGCCAGAGTAGGGGATCAGAGGGGCCACTGCCAGGTCGACCAACCTGGCACCCTCTGGTCGGCCGACCAGAGAGCAATGGCTCTCTGGACCCCCTTCCTCCAAGGCTAGCTGGCAACGACCACATTCAAATGTGATCGTTGCTCAGCTTTGCTATAAAAGGGAATGGCCGGGAGAGGAAGAATTCACTCATTCACTTATTTTCTTCTCGCACTTTGCTCTAAGGCTCTTGCTCTCATTTCTCTTAATCAATCAAGCTCTGAAATTTCCACCAAAAAGATTTGCCTAGAATTTGCATTTGCAAGTTGGTTTCATATTCGCAAGACTTTCTTGGCAGAATTTTCGTTTGGTGTTTTCACTAACCTTAACCCCCATTCGAGTTGCGCTTGTGTTTTTGTTTGCTTAAGTGAGCAGTTATGAAGAAAGTGAAGCGCGCACTAGGAAAAGTAATGGACAAGGTGACGGGAAACCCGAGTAGTCCTACATCATCCATGGTGTACAATACTCGCTCCCGCTGACCACGTACAGAGGAATAACCACGCTCAAGCGCACTAGTCGGGGAACCTATGAGGAGGAACCGGTAACCACGTCAAATTTCAGCCACGTTGTGTTCCAACTCAACACCGACAATGACCTTGAATTGGTTAGCAAGAGAGAACGCGACATTTACAAAATGATCGTCGACCAGTCTTATGCTCCTATGCGAGTGTATGATCCAGACTTTCTGGCTAAGACAGGTATGGATTCTGAATTTGCTATCATCTTTCACACCGTGGGGTGGGATGATATAGTATCGGTAGATGAGCCTAGCTCTCGTTTACTTACTATATAGTTTTTATGCACCTTGCAATGGGATAAAAGCGAGGTTATGTTCCGTTTAGGCGGGACGCTTAGCACCGTTGCTTGGAAGCAATTTGGTGTTTTGCTAGGTGTTTCCCCTTTTACTCGTTTAGAACCGGTTACTGGTTTTATCAAGAATAATTTTTGGGATGAAATAACAGGGCAATCTTACCTTGCTCTTTATGGAAAAAATTGCTGGTTATGACTTTGTTTCCTAGATATGATATTAGGACCGTGTGAGCCGATGAATTGTTTATCCTTTTCTGCATGGTTAATAAAAATCAAAGTCATGCCTGTTAAAGCTATGGTTCGTCAGTGGGCCGGTATGATAAAACATAAGGGTGCTTTAGAGTTTACGTCTTTGGTCTTTCACCTTGCACGAAACCTAGGTTTGCTTGCCAATGCTCAACTTGGTGATCTTACCTATGAATAGGAAGTAATAGGTGAACAACTCTTTAGAGTGGGACATACTCTGAAGCATGGACACGACGGCTCTTTGGTTTATTTCTTTCCTGGTTATACAAATGAGATCCGGTTACCTAACCCGGACCTTCATTTGTATAATTGTGATGAACTAACCTTTCCTCTGCTGACGAATGCTAGTGCATGTATGAACAGTGCTTCTAGGTCTGTTACCAGGAATAGGTCACAGAGGAATGCACCACCTCCTCTGACGGGCCAGCACTGGGGAGGACCTAGCACAGGCACTTGGGACAATGCTCCGCATGGCATGTCCTGGGGCGCTAGTGATTGGGTCACCTCCGGTAGCTGAAGCTCAAGTGGCCTGCCTCCACCCTTCATCACACACCACTCACGCACTAGCACACGGAGAGGAACGGATGACATCACACGCCAAATTGACAACATGTCCCTTTGTGTTGACAAACTGGACCAAACTCTCAACACTCATGTCCACCAAGAAACTGAGTAGAGAGACCACGTCCAAGGTCAACTCTTGAGAATTGAAGATAGAGTTGCTTGGGGTAACCCCCAAATGAACTCTTACTTTCATTCTCAAGGCTACTTTGGTGGAGGACCACCGCCATTCGAGTGAGCAACGAGCAATCTTGGGGGGAGTTCCTCCCCCAATGTGAAGGTAACTTGTATCATTTCCCTTTTCAATCATCACATGCGTGATAAAAACTAAAAACAACAAAAAGTTCCTTTTCCCTTTCATGATAAACTAAAAATACCAAAAATAAAAAATAGTTTTCCATGCTCGGTATGAATGCAAGCATTTTCCCATGTTGACATGATGAATAGTTGCTCTGCCTTTAAGTCTTCTCCTATGCCTAGTTGTGCATGCTTTGCTTTCTATCTAGTTTTGGTTTGTTGGCATGATTAATCTTTGCCTCAAATATACTAGTGGGTAGCACAAACTTTGCCTTGCCTAGGTTGTTGTGAGATATGATATAGCTACTAGGGCTGCTATGATCTTGCTCAACTTGTAAAACTTGAAACCCGGAGATTTAATTTGACAAAAATAATAAGTTCCTCAATGATATAAATTCCCACCACAGCCATATGATGATTATCTTTGCAAAGCCCATATTCATATGCTGTTTGAATTTTCATCGAGGCTTGTCAAAATTGTGTGACCCTAGTGATAGAATATTTGCTGCATTCATGATCAAGTCCGCGCACCACACGCTAAGTCTCTACACTGGAGATTAGCATTCATTCATTCATCCATCCATCCATCCACAAAATAAATGACTTTGTCATTCAACTGTCCCCCCCCCCCCCCCAAGGCAATCAAAGGATACGACTTTCAAAAAAAAAAAGAAAGATATGAAAAGATGCTTGCTCCATGAAGAGCTTGCCAAAAAAAAGAGAAAGAAAAAGATAGCCTATTCTTGCCATGAAGAAAGGGAGGCAAAATAAAAAGAGTCTCCATTTTCACTCCACCATATCCACCACACATGCACGTCTTGATCATGGTTGTAGGAAATTTTCTTTCCATGGATCCACTCTTTTGACTCGGCAACATATATAATTTAGGTATACCACGTTTATCCTTACCCTGAGGTCCACATATCAGCCTTATAAAGATAGGATTTTGAGGCATTACCAGCCTGGTGAGGAATATAAACACTTTGAGCAATCTGAGTAAATCATTTGAGGAACTTAGATTTGTCATAATAAATTAAAATCTCGGGCTAAAGTCGATCAAAAAGAGTAGGTAAAATAGAAGACCTACAACCATTCTATCTTCCAACAACCCAAGGTTGGGTGAAGTTACAATGCCCCATAGGTAAAGTAAGGGTAAAGTGCTGGTGCCAACTTATTCAATTATAGGAAGATTGTCTTAGTTGTGCACTCAAGCATATGTTAAGAATAGAGGCATTATAGCAACTCCTGATCAACACAAACCTAAGTCTCTAGCCTTGCTCGGGATGAGCAAAGGTTCAGCTTGGGGGGTCTTGTTGATGATCGTTACTCGGTGGGCAGGTTGACGGTGAGTGAGAAGAAGGCTCCTCCAGTGGAGGCATCAATGTGCGGACGGCTTGAGGCCATCTATCTATTGTAGAAGTTCTGGATAATAAGCCATTTATTGATTCCATGATGGGACAGACCAAGATGTAATCCTGAAGCCTTTCCCATGCTTCTAGTATTGTTTCTCCAGCCGCCTGCTGGAAACATGAAATTCTTCCCCGTAAGGATTTGGTTTTACCCAACGGGAAGAACTTCATAAGGAATACAGTAGAGCATTTCTCCTGGGGATTGATGTTGACGGTCGTTATACACTAATTTTGACCGTCAATATGATCCATAAACTAGGAAGATATTGCATTTCATACACGCATGATGGTCAATAATAATAAGAATCCACATATCCTTGGTAGAATAAGTGTATGCAGGGATTCTATACAAAAGGAGTGAAGAATGGAGCAAAGATCCACGAAATATCTATTTCGGCCAATTGGCACTACAAGGTTTCAGGTCTGTCGCAAGGCCCTGAAAATGTTGCTATATGGGTATTTTTGTTGTGATAATAAACTATCACAACGATGTCGTGTCGTTGGGAGGTGTCGCAAGTAGTCGCGCTGCGATAGCACATTGCATCAATTTTTTGTATCGTTGCGGTAGTTGTGGCTTGTTGCAATGACATGTGGCATTGCGTATAGGTAATATGAAAATTGCGGCTGCGTTGCAGTAGGACGGATTCGCAACTATGAGCATCATTGCTATAATTGCTATTGCATCAATGTTGCCTAGTTGCAAATACGCAATATTGCAACGCTCGTGAGGTGTAGTGAATGTCCGCAATTGCCATGCAGGTGCTCGTCGTGATATCTGACCCAAACTGCAACAACCTCCTCTGCATTGCTATACGTTGAGCTGCAATCACAACACTGGTCATGCCGTTGCTATAGGCTCACCTGCAATCATGACAAAAGCACGTGCCGTTGATATACACCCAAACAGAATCACGACGCCTGTCGTGTTGTTGCTATATGCTCACCTGCAATCACAACGAAAGGACGTGCCGTTGCTATACACCCAAACGGAATCACGACGCCTGTCGTGCCATTGCTTTACGCTCACCTGCAATAGCGATGGAAGGACGTGTCATTGCTATACGCTCAATTGGAATCGCAACGACAAACGTGTCATAGTTATTCGCTAAACTACAATCGCAACGACTAACATGCCATTGCTAAATGCTCTATCGGACAGTATTGTCGAATTGGTGGATGGGATTGCACCCATCAGGCTGATGACTGTTGGAAAAGAAGAACGCAAGCAGGTGATGAAGTAGCATGGCTCGATACCTGGTGTCCCTATGCTACTGACGTCGGCATCCACTCCAGAAGGCCAGATAGAAGAGCCTGATGTTCTTTTTGGATCTTTTGGGCTGCATATCATCGGGCAAGGGATGACGATGACCTCATTATCACAGTCAGTTATTGAGGTGCTGAAGTGATGTAGTTGGTTGGCTGCGAAGGATGACTGGCTCGCCACTATTGATCAGGAGTTCTCCCTAAGCCTGGTCAAGCCAATCACTGGCAAGAGTATCCCACTGCCACTGTTGTCATCAAACAGCGATAGAAATGAGGAGTTGCTGTCGGATTTCATGAAGAATGACGATGCTGGTGGTCGTGGACCTCCGTTCATCGAGCGCGCAGTCCTCTGTAAGACACCCAGGCAAGATGGTGGTCCCTTTGTGATCCTTCTGTTCTCTTCATGAAATATCATGTACCATGAGAAGACTGATGGCATGTGAACGACAATACCAAATACAGACCGATTTGCAACAAGATTTGTGGATGCTACTTATTGGGAAGAGTGATACATGGTGGCAATCGGTCAGTGGGGTTCCATGAAGTTTTGGGACTTGTCCATGAAGCCCATTATTACTGAATCTTCCAAATGGGTCAAGCGTGTCCCTTATAGTCGTCCAATGTCTTCCAGATGCGACCGTGAGGCCACGATGTTTCTTGCACGGTCAGCTCGTAACCGGCCTATGGTCATCCAGCTGTGGGGAGAATTTTAGGGACCACCAACCGATAGGCAACTACGGAGCCACCAGTCAGCGTGCGGTATAGTGGACGGCATGACATTTTATGAGAGAAGAGAAAACGGCGGATGGACGGAGTTGAGAGGTTTGCAGGGTGAACGCTCTCTTTTTTTGGGAGCAAATTATCCATTTTGGTTTGCTGTACCAGAAAAAGACAATAAGAAAGTGGTTCCACCATATCTGTATGTTTCGAACCATATGTTTGGAGAAATGGTGAAGATCCCTGCTGGTTGATCGCCACGGTCGTGTCAGGCACTATGACATGATCGATTTCACCTGGCGTCGTTATTCCGAACCACCTCTGCAACTGCAAGCCCCTCTGTTTATCCGCCCTACCCATCTTTCAAGTACCACCCCCCCCCCCTTTATTGTTATTAGTCTTTGATGTTTAGTTTAAGTTTGTTGGTTGGATCACTGTGGAACACTTGCTTGTAAGTAATGATTATGCACTCAGATTGTATTTTAACTTGTGAATGTTTCATGTTTTCCATTGTTTTAATGATATTCTCAATTATTATGAGCGAAGTAGACCAAGTGATCACGCTGTCCCTTGACTTTAACTTAATATATGTTCAGATAGATCGAATACCCCATTGGGTGTCACACTCGGTTTTAAGAACAAAACCAAGTGCTATTCATATGTGTGCCCAGGAACAAGTTTCACACATATCGACAGTAAGTGCATAATAGTATAACCAATATTATTATTATAATATACGATTATTACATAAAAGATTGTCTTTAAAGACTGAAACGACTCTCAAACTAAATAGCAGCGGAAAACACCATAACACCACAGGCAATCGATCGGGGGCACGCTCGCCTTGTAGTAGTCTTCATCGATGTAGTCCATCTCTCCATCTTCTGAGCAGCAGTTTATAGTATAACAACAAAGGGAAATAGCAAGGGTGAGCACATGCCGTACTCAGCAAGTGAGGGAAAATATGACATGTAGGCTTAATAAAAGAAAGGCTAACATAATGGTTCATTTGCATAAATGAGCACTACACCTAAAACCATTTGAAAAGCACTCCTATTTACTAGGTGAAAAGTTGTCCTAAGTTATCTCATCAAACCAACACTACATGTTACACCGCCTGAAGCAAACCATAGGTTAAACCGCCCAAACCAAACTTGGCTAACCACCAAGTTCACCCATAAACAACCCTCCTAAATGTGTGAGGATCCAGGTCGCTCATGACCGTGAGCATGCTGTTATAACACTTTGACACTCTAAAGAGGTTGCACAACTTTACTCACAGGTTGGTGATTTCATCACTATGCAGTGACTAGAGAGACTCCATGTAGCCCAAATCACACTACCGTAGGTGTGAGGCCAAGAGATCACCACAAGGTCTTTCAAAGAGATTCTCAGCTTGCAAACAATCCACGCCAAGGTTTCACCGCCGGAATTAAACCATTCCTACAGAAGCCCCCTCTGACGCCATGGCTAGGAGTGAACCGTCCATCGCCTGAGTCCGAGAGTTAACCGTCCCGTCCTCATCCCTCGACTGCCTGCAAAACTGGGAAGACATCTTGATACTCAACCAAGCCTACCCATATCAGACCTGGATTTTGCGCTGTTTTCCTGAGTGGCCGCTCCACAAACTACTCTTGTGATCCCAAGAAGGTACCACCACAATCCCACAGTACTATACCGAGTACACATGCATACCCGCACCATCCTTGTCATCCTCCTGCTTAGGTCACCTAGGTTCCATGTTGCTAAAAAGGATTACCCATCCCTCATGATTATTATGTTAAAGTGAATCATTAGTCAAGATTAACAATAGACACTTCCATTCCCGACATAGCAAACTAGCCATGACGTACCCACACTATAAGCTACACCAGAACCCAGACGACAAGGAATAATATAGAACAGGGTAATGACACATAGGATTCAATATTAACAAGCATGCATGGAGAATAAAGAGAAATGTAAAACATAGGTTCAATATGCATCAAGAACACTTGCCTGGTTCCCCTTGCTGCTTCTCAAAGTCTTCTGGCTGGAGGTCCTAAAAGTTCTCCAACTGCTGGTCGTCTACTAACGTCACAGCAGAAAGATAAGCATACAACCAAAATAAGAAACAACACACCACATAATAACAAGCAACAATAAAAATAATACTATGAGAAAGTACATGTTTCTACGATTGCGTGAGCGCAAGAATCGTCTCAATCCGAGTTACGAGTAAAAAGTTATTAACATTTCAAGTTCTAGGGTTAAAATAGTAAAATCAGTAAATTAGTGTAAGACAGTAAGAATAAATAATATTCATCACTACGAACGCATTGGTGCAAGAATTTCTCAGCTCCGAGCTATGGTTGAAAAGTTATGACGATTTGAAGTTTCAGGGGCTAAAACGGTAAAAACAGACAAGTTTAGGGGTCTAAAACTAATTTCCGAAAAGTATAAGGGCTAAATTGTAAAATATAAATATAAAATATAATTTTAGAAAATATTAGGGACTAAAATGTAATTTGTTAAAAGTAATGGGCCTAAGTGTAAAAAGACAGGACTAAAACATAATTAGCAATAAGTATAGGGGTGTTTTTGTAAAATTACAGGACTAAAATATTATTTAGGAAAATACTAGGGGCTTAAATATAATTTCCTCAGAAAAATAGGGCTAAAATCTAATTCAATTATAGTACAAGGGCTTTTATGCAAAATACGCATTAACAGATAATTAATCGATATACAAAAATAATTAATTAAATTAATTCCCGTGGACTAGGTCCACGGGGTCGTGAACCCGCGTTGACCCAAAGGTCCACAGTCCACGGTGGACCACGTGCATACCCCTTCAGGGTGATCTAATCAAGGCCATCCAGATTAGATCGGGCGGCCGAGGGCGAGCCGGCGAGGCGAGCGGCAATCGACGGCGAGCTGCGCGGCGGCGCCATGGTCACAGACGGCAGCGCGACGCGATCTCGTGCTACGATGGACGAAACGTGGCGGCGAGTGGATGTATCAGGAGAGGAGCTCGCGGGGGTGCTCACTATGGGCTTGCGTGCGACGAGGGAAGTCGGAGGAGGCCGCGCGACGGCGGAGCTCGGCGGCGGCGCGGCTCGACGGCGAGACGCAGCTCAGAGGCAGAGAGGCGGCTCGGGGGGTGTGTGGGCTTGCTATTTATGGGGGTGCGACCCCCGAGGTGGCCGTGGCGCGCACGCCAAGGCGGGCGGCGACGGCTGGGCCCAGCTAGGGTTGCGCGTGCTCGGGTAGCCGAGGCGGGCTGGCGCTGGGCCGAGGGCTGCGCACGCGTGGGTGGGCCGAGCGGGGCTGGCAGGCCGGGGGGCAGCTGCGGGGGGCGAGCTGGGCCGCGGGGAGAGAGAGGCCCAGGTCGGGGCAGGCCGAGAGAGGAAAGGAGAGAGGAGGGGGAAAAGAAATTGGGCCACGGGGACTCTGGCCCAGACGGAAAGAGGGAAGAGGGGAGAAGAGGAAATGGGCTGGGGGAAAGGGGTTTCGGCCCATGGCCATGGGAGGTTTCCTTCTCTTTTTCTTTTCTGATTTCTTTTCCTTAAACTCCAAAATTAAACCAAATAGATTCCTACTCGGATTTTAAATAAACTTTTACACACAATAAACTCCTAGTGCAACTAACCAGCATGAATGCAACATTCCAAATTTTTAAAATGACATAAATTTGATTATTTTCTTTAGAAAATAATTCTTTTTCGTAATAATATTCTACAACTTTATTTAATTCTAGGAAAATTTTAAAATACTCAAAAATTGAAAAAATCAGGGTGTTACATTAGGCGACTTTAGTTTAATGTTCGTTGCGATACCATGATAATGCAACGACAGACACTTTTGTTGCAGTATGTAAGACGTTGTCGCAACCACGCCGACATTTGTTACTATATTTATACATTGTTGCAATGACACGCATTTTCGTTGCCATATGTAAGATGCATTCGCAACCATAGCGATTTTCATTGCTATATCCATGCATGGCTGCAACGACTAACAATTTCATTGCAATATGTTAACACGTAGTCACAACCACATTGATTTTCGTTGCTATACCTATGCGTCTTATTGCAACATCTCATTCTTCTGTTGCGATATGATCTTATTGCAACAACTACAAAAAAGCTTTGCAAAAACGTCGCGCTAATTACAACGCACATGCATGCGTGGCAATATATACAATCTATCGCAACCAAAATCACCTTTCGTGGCAATTACCCATATCTATTGCAACGAAAACGACATTGTGGCGATCCTTGTCGTGGCATTAGCCCTGAAACCTTGTAGTGGGGGTGACCGGGTGATAACACATAAGCATCACACGAATCATTAACGTTGCTTCACATGAGTTCTCAGTGAAATCACCGACCTATGGAGAGAAGACCCGCCTGTCAGAGATCAGGAGAAAGCACAGGCCAAACAGGCCCACCTCCAGGTTGGTCGACCAGCCCCCCTCTGGTCGACCGACCTAGAGTTGAGGCGGTTCGGCCATCGCCTCAACGTGGCAACTCCTGATGGCTTCTTGATGGCGACTGCATGACGGTTCCTTCACGGTTAGTCTTCCTCAACCGCTTTAGGACCTATATAAATAGATGAGTCACTCTCCACTCCAAACACACACTCAAATTTGTATTCATTCTCTCCTCTACTTAGTCTCTCAAGTCCTAGTGGTGTTTAGTTAGTGTGAGCCCTGCTCAAGTCTCCAAAGTCATTTGAAATATTGGTATGGCTCTAGTACTATTTCCTTTATTCATATTTATGAATTCATTCTATTCAAGTTATTTTGTTCTTCCAATTAGTTGTATTTATGATATGTGTTGAGTATTTTAATGATAACAGAATAAATCCGCAAGCGTACAAATACCGAAGTAGCTTTCACCCAGGAGTATTCTAAGGTATCGAATCCACAGGGAACGTGTGTGCCTAATCTTCTTTTCTAGTTCATCCAAGGACACCAAGATAAATATGGCATTCGGTAGAGAGGATTCCAAATGGTTATAAGGTCCTAATCAAGGTAATAGCACTATTAGGTTGCTTGCATTGGGCATCCGATTTTCTCCTGCATCCACAGTGCGATTCTAGCCAAGAGCCTACTGCGTAGCCATATGTGGAGGATTTCAAAGGACAGATAGGATTGTCACCACCTACTGCCAACCTCTAGCAATCCGTCGACTACACGATAAACAAAGGTAACCTAGGGCCTAGACACCACGTCTATGCTTTCGACTACTCTCTTAATCTCCACGTGCAATGATATAAGACTAAGGTCTCTAACTAAATAGAGCGTTGAGCGAGCAAAGCAACTAAGTATAAAACTTACTTAAAAATGAAACTTAAATACCAAGAAAGGAATCATAAAGACTTACTAAATATGGCAAGCATTTGTCGAGGTACAAGCGTGGAGAAGAGGTGGACAGGCCCACTCCTCCTTCGGACGTCCCCTCACTCTCTCCCTATTTTCTATGCACTTTGGCAGTGCTAAAGCCTTTGAGAAATGAAGCTCTAAACTATTCTTGAAGTGTTGAGAGAGTGGAGCCCTTCCCTTCCTTTTATAGCACTCCGAAGGTGGTTCTAGGGTTGGTAACTCCGCCCTAACGGGGCTAACCGACGTAGGAAAGGCGGTGAGAAACCGACCACAGAAGATGGGCCCCACTAGGCTCGGTCCATGTTCGGCCGAATAGGGGGTGGGGCCCAGTGGGTCATGCCTCCTCTGGTTGCCAGGTCGGTGGCCCCTCTTCCCGTCTGACACCATAGGGTCTTTGGTTATGTCGGTTTCTTTCTGGAAGTGGGCCACTTGATCCCCGTGCTTGGCTCTGATTGGCCGCAAGTGTGTTTTCTCCCTTGATGACATGGATTTTCTATTAATCCCATAGAATAATCACCTACAACATATATTTACCAACACTTGTGGAATTTGTTAGTAATAAATTCCTACCACTATGTTGGTTGTTCATTTAATTGTTTCTATGCAGGTATTTGACGGTCGAATTCAGTATTTAGTGATCGTTAACAAACTTTCCCACACTTAGCCTTTGCTCGTGCTCAAGTAAACGAAAAGGACTGGATCATAATTTCCAAACGGTATGATGCTAGCATGCAAATTATTCCAAACCATACCTGTACCAATGGACTTGGAAGTGTTTACCATGTCACCTTGGGTGGTTCAAGAGTGGAACAGTACAGATTATGGTCATGTCTGCTCCTTGTGCTAAGTAACTTGGGTTTTTGAAGATTTTTCCAAAGTAAAACAAAACTGTACTCCTCAAGTGATTCTCTCAAGTCACTCATATATGTGTGTAGATCCTCACCAAGGCTTTTGTTGTTGCCTCTTTTTGTTCCTACTTCCAAAAATAGGCTTATGTGTAGCTCAGGGTAGGGAATACAAAGAAGGCATACCTGTGCTTCATATATTACCAAGTCAAAAACCGGATCCAAGGAGAAAATAAGTCATGAATCATTAATCAAGTATGTGCACATATACGACTAGAATGAATGTAGTGGTGGATAATAGGTACTCCTCTCGATATCCTCCCTCTCTTCTATTTGAGAACATGGGCTATCTCTCTTCTTCTCTTTTTTTGAATACTTTACAGCCTATGTCTCTTTTTGTAAGGATAATTGGAGAGGGAGTTTCTCAAATCATGGTGGAGCACTTTATTTTATGGATGGATGATGGGTATGTGTGATGCTATCTTCCGGAGTGGAAGAGTAGCATATGGAAGAAAAAGGATGATGGAGGTGGATGAATACTCCTTTATGTGTAGACTTTCTCTTTCCTTAAAATAATATTGGGCATGGCTATTTCTTCTGTCTTTCTTTTTTTTCATCATGCTCAAGATTAAGAACAAGTATTTTTTTTATAGCCACGCCTTCTATGGGAACAATTGAGAGAGTCATAACAAGATAATCATGGAGTAATTCTTTTGGTGGATGAATGGATTATGATGATGCTAACTTCCAATGTAGAAGATTAACATATCAATGGAATGTGCACATGAACTTGATCAATAATATATAACAAGCATCTCACTAGGGTCACAACAATTTGACAAGGTTCAATGAAGACACAAGTAGCATATGCATAATGTTTATCAAATGAATCTATCATATGGCTCTGGTGGGATTTTCTTAATCATTGAGGAGTAATCTTATAAATTTTAACTTTCAAAAAGATTTCCTGAGTACTTTATGCAATAGAAAGCAAGAATCACTTCATCAACCATATCACACTAGTCAACAACCTAGGTAGCATGCGGTCCCTATGAATATAGTCCACTAGCATTGGCATATGAGCAAGGAATAAAGAGCATGCAGGACAACCATGAAAAACTTTGAATAATTGGGAGGTCATAAGGTTGATTTTAATTTTCATGTTTAGAATTTGTCAATTTGTTTTAGGAAAATTAAATCAATGCACAAAATATGGAGATAGAGGGATAAGACACGCAAACCATTGAAGATGATGTCGAGCAGGGTCAAGGTGGGTTCAGTCGACCTAGAGGGTTCGGCTGAATCATCCTGGCGTCTAGCTTGGTCACCGTATGGTATGGTGTTCTGTGCGGCATTGTTCATTATATTTTGGCCGATGAGGTCCTTTGTTGCGCGTCGAGAATTCTGATGATCTCCCCTACACTTGTTCGCTTGTCTACACTTTTAATCGACACAAGAAAAACAAACAAAAAAGGGGATAAAAGTAAAAGGGACTCTACCGGTTTTATGGGCCCCGTAGAGTCACAACTTTCTTGAATTGAATTGAAAGGAAATAAACCGAAACGCCTTTCTTTTTTTTGAAGCAAGACAAGAATGCAAGAACTAACAAGAACTCTAAGCCAAGAGGCAAGTTGGCATGAATGAAACTTAATACGTGATACTTACAGAACTCCTCCACACTTAGATTTTTGTATCACTTAGACATAATAAATCAAGTGTGTAATGTTGCAGCCTTCTTGTAGTAGGTTCCATCGCCAAAATTACCAAGGTGTTAAGTTGATGCAGCTTCCATGTTCTTAGGCATAGTGTGACCATCGTTCTTTTTAATCTCCAGCTAAAAGGGTTAGTGACCAAAAATACCCGAAGGCAAATACGTCCGAAAAACATATGCTTGCAATTATTAAATAAGGGAAAAGGAACGATAATCCGGGCCATCTCCCGGCAGTGCTTTGTTTATAGTCAGAAGCTCGACTAAGAGGACTTCATGTTACAACTATCATTGGTGATGTAGTTCCCATCTTACCGCCAATTGTTGATGATGTATCAATGAAGTCTTAGCTGCAAGGTTAGTGCAAAAATACAACTACAAGATTTGCAAAATTTATGATAAACAAAAATATCTATAACCATCCTTCTAAACATTTTACTAATGAGGGCCTTAAGGTAGTTGTATGTTAAACTGTGTTGCACTGCTATAGGCCTTTTTTGTGGTAGTGTACGGAAGTTACATTTTTGAGTTCCATGTAAATTTCTCTTTGCTAAATTTTCATTGGTTAAGAAACTCCTTTTTCAAATCAAAGGCATCTTAAATTTCCACATAACCTAGCTTGGTATTCAAAACCTATTCATTTTGAATAGTTGATTTATAGATTGATTGTGCATAAAAAATGGCTATTGGAGTGAGGTTACAAAGTTCTTTATCATTGTTCAAATGGACATGGGCAATATTAGCAACTAAATTACACAACAAAACCAGATTCAACCCATTCGAAGCACTACTACAAAAAGTAATATTCAGCAACGTGCGTAAGCTGGTTTTATGACGGACGAGCTATCTGCCACAAATAATCGTTACTGATTGAGTCTTAAATTTGTAATGAACTAAAGCCTGTCACCAAAACATGCACTAAAAATAGAAAAAAAAAGAATCAGTGGTGGGCCTATGTCTCCCACTAGACACCATTATGCTCCTCATCAATATTGCTCTAACCAAATAAAAAAATAAAAAAGGCCTGGCCCGGCTCGAAGGAGCATGCAGCGTCGCCGTCGTCCCTAGGATGCTCGCCATTCCGTGACCCATACCGTCGTGTCCTGCTGCCAGATCCACGATCCATACCATCGTGTCCTATCGCCGCTCGAGGGAGGTCACTTTGTCGTCGGGAGGGAGCGTCGACGAAGGGGCGGCTCTGGGTAGGGAGGTGGTGCCGGGGAGGAAGGTGGTGTCGGGCCTCGCCGGAATTAGGGAGGAAGGAGGTGTTGGCGAGGGGGCGGCGTCATGGAGGGAGGCGACATCGAGGCGGGAGGCAGTGAGAGAGTGGCGGTGAGGGTCGCCGCTGGATCTAGGGGAGGGAGAGGACATTAGCGAGGGCCGGATCTAGAGGAGAGAGAGAGAGAGGGAGGGAGAGAGAGAGAGAGAGAGAGTAGTGGGGGGGGGGGGCGATGGTAGCCTAGGAGCACCGGATCTGGGGAGGGAGGGAGGGAGGGAGGGAGGTCGGGGTGGGAGTGGACATAGTGGGAGGGGTAGCCATGAATAATTAGGTTAAGTATTTCTTATATAGTTGAAATGAAAGTAACAATAAGTAACAGGCCAATTTAAGCTTGTTTGGAAAAGAGGTATGTCAAAACAGTAATTTTTTACCTCCTGACCGGACCACAAGGCACAGGTTAATTACAAGTGTTAACCATACACTCAGTCATGTGTTTCTTATAACACATCGACCACCAAACAAGACTCCACCAAATCCACCGCTAGGTCTTTAGTAAACAAAATCGAAAAACAAGCTTGTGGAGAACTATAAGGCAATGTGGACTCCCATTGTCATAGTCTGGATTTTGAATTCATAAATTGATGATAAGATATATGTGACAACCTTAAATCTTGGTACTCTTTTATTCATAGTAAAAACTTACTATTCTTAAACTAGACATTTTTTTTTCCAAGGCCGGACCAAATTCAGAACAAAAAAGAAAATAGCCCAATTTAAAATGGGCCTTGGATCACACGCTAGCCCAACAATACTTATTCAGGATCAGGATTCAGGACACCCAACAAGTCTATTCAGAATGGAATTTCGGGATGGGTTGAGCAACAAGGGCTTCAACCATAGCAAAAATGGAATATCAGACTGAGGTAAGGCACTAAGGCCGGCTCATGGCATATTGTTTTCATCAAAACATTCAAATACCAAAACAGATGGAGAATTTTATTTAAATTTGTACAATATACGAGGCGACTTACTTGTATAGTTATTTGAGTTAATACTTTGTGTCTTGATTACTTTGCTTTGTATGAGACAAACAACATAAATTGTCTGATTCACGCACTTACAATCTTATACCGCAAACAATGAAAAGTTTAGCAACTAAAATAACTTAATTTCTAAATATAGACCAACAGTAGCCAGGTTGAAAATACTTGGCTGCAACACTCGTTTTTTAAGTATCTGTATCTACATCTATGAAGGATCCATTAATTAGTTGCTAAGTAGTTTTGATAACAAACATAACATGTTCTTTTTTAGACATATACACACCAACAAACATGCACAAATAATCACCTCTTTGAACGCAACAGGTACATATACGCATACAATAGGTCCTACCTCTCTATAAAATCTTAGGGGAGATTGGGTCAGATCAACCACATACACATCACTCTCGATGTCGCATCACCTACCACTTAAAAATAATTCGACATCTATACAACACATTTGTTGAGATTAGGACTCCGATTTAGGGAGTGTTTTCATCACATATTGGCTGGATGGAATGAGCAAGGTGCGATCAATGTTAATTGATGAGGAGAAATATCAAAAGCCACCAGTATTATACAGTCACGGTCACCTTTCTTATATGGTATCCATACAGAAAATAAGGTACTCCCTCTGTTCTCAGTTATATGGCATTATGATAGATTATATAGTTCAAAACTGAACTAAAGCAACTTGTTGAACATCAAATATAGAAAAATAGAGGGAGTACCAATATAAGAGACCAAATAGCAATAATTATTCTTTTAATCAGCATCAGTGACACCAAGAGAGACGACAAACGCTCCCTTTCTGTTAGTGGCGTAAATAACATGCATGAGATGTGTATGGTCAATCATGGATCAGCCAAGTTTGACGTTAGCGGTAATCAGCGCTTGGACACACTCAAGGACAGAATTGCCGTATTGTTCATGTCAACATCAATCCATCTGATCATGCGCAGAAGCCACGACGAATTAAGTAATGAGACGGTCATGCAGACAGCCGTTAATTGTCTTATGTACACGTGTGCAAGAGGTGCGGCCCCATTCCAGATCTAGAGTCAACAATAGAACTAAGCCGCAAAGGCTGACTATAATATACTAAGTTAGCATAATATTATTTATGATAGCATTTGTTGCGTAAAAAAATTGCTATTGATGGTGAAAGTTCCAAAAAATTGACATATGATAAAACTAAAAAGAGCCTTATATTCCAAAAAATTAACTCTACGGTTATCTGCCACAGATGTAGTGATTAATTTGACCTGATTCTGATCTTTGCTTCGAACAGAGAATGAAGCTCCGTGCAAGCTAAATATTATCTTTTGAATATTTTCATGAAGCCTTAAAAAAGGTTTAATAAGTTTTTAAAAAATAAAGGTTTAACAAGAAACATTTACAATAAATATTGCCATCAATAATTACTAGTTGTGCAACATGTAATTATGGGGTTAACAACTACTCCCTCTGTCACAAATTACTTGTCATTCTAGCTTTTTACTAGATTCATTAAACATTCTCTGAATCTGAACAACATGTATATTCAGATTTAAAAAATGTTTAATAAACCTGGACAATAAAAAACATCTCTAGAACGACAAGTAAATTGGGATGAAGGGAGTAATAATTACTAGCTATATCATCAGTAATTACTAGTCATAATTACATACCATTAACTATTTTCAAAATATCACGTTGATTCTCACCAATAATTTATTGGGGCATTTGTGTTTCTACCCCTGTTTTGCCTTTCAATTATGATTTTACCCTTTCTTTTTCAACTTTGCGATTTTACTCCTAGTTTTTTAAAATGAAGCTAGAAGTTGCCCTTGTGGTTACGATTTTACCCCTGGTTTTGAAGCAAATCAGGGGTAAAATCGCAACCACAAGAGTAACTTCCAGCTTCATTCTGAAAAACCAGAAGTACAATCACAAAGTTGAAAAGGAGGGTAAAATCACAATTAGGAGGGGAAACTAGGGGTAGAAATGCAATAATCTCTAATTTATTGGTTGTAATATGTACCATAAATTCCTATAGATTAAACATATATGACTAACCTTTTTTTCTTACATTTGATTTGCTTCAGTCTATATGTTTCCTATGATGTTGATGGAGTATACACAATGGTGGAGAACCATTTATAATTAGTAAATTGACTATCTGTAGATCCTAGGATATAAAGACTTGGAGATTGTCTTTTGTTTGATAACACAGGGCATCCTTCTATGTCTGAAAGCTATATCTAATAACTTATCGTACATGTGTTAGCTTCTAATATGTTCCTCTTTTTGCATTTACATTATTCCATTTTAGTTCTTAAAGAATTGTGACGTCTTCTGTGGCAAATCATGGATTTAACCCTATTTAGACAAAAAAACGGGAAAAGTCTATTTTACCCCCCGAATAATTCACTTTGTCCAGTTTACACCCTGAACAAAATATTGGCTTAATTTACTCCATCGAACAATTTAAGTTGGTGCGATTTACTCCCTGTTATAATTTGTCCTTTTTGTTTCTCTTTGTACACTTCGAATTCGATGCTCAAAATTTTCACTATCAAAGATTATAACACTCACTATATAAAAAAACATTTTCTATTTTTTCATAAATATTTTGTATATAATTTTAAATCTGTAGTATTAGATATTATTAAAGTATATAACATATGCGTAAAATATATTTTATATTTTTTCAACATAAAGTTATATAAAAACTATCATTGTGCAAAATTTTAGCACTAAATTCATATTGTATAAATAGAAACGAAAAAAAGACAAATTATATCAGGGAGTAAATAGCACTGATTTAAATTGCTTGAGAGAGTAAATTGAGCCAAGATTTTATTCGGGGTATAAATTGGACAAAGTGAATTGTTAGAGAGAGTAAAATGGACTTTTCCCACATAAAAACTATATAAAAACATGACTTTCAGAATATGACTGACAAAAATTTTTGGAAACTCGAAACTGGATGAAACTTTACGTGAAAACTGCCTTTGGAAACTAATGAAATTTCACCGACATACTCCCTCCGTCCCAATTTAGTTGATATTTTAGAGCTCGGCACGGAAATTAAGAAGAAGTATGAAAGATAGGTGTATAGAAAATGAAGAGAAAATAGAGAGAGATAGAGATGTATTTGAAAGAGAGAAAGATATATTAGAAAGTGAGAATCCAATTATTTTAAAAAAACTGAATTTGATTAGAATGCTAATTATTTTGGGACGAAGGGAGTAGTAGTGAAGCACAAACTCGATATACCTCGTTCAACAAGATACAAAACGCGAGTACATCCTGCGCCTGCGCAAGTGGGTCATTATTGAGTGATTAGTTTGAGAGGATAGGTACACCTGCCATGTAGTCCAACATATGAGCTCACAAAACGACACTATAGTGACATCGACTTTAGCGTAGCCGTGGCTCCTGGGGCACGGTAACCAGTGCGTTACCACGAAATAAGAAAGGACATATCACACACATTGGTGCGTCCCCACTCGATCCACATCCCAGATATTCCTCACAGTTCAAGGGTGTGTGCTCCACAGCGTACAGCTGTCAGCTGCAAAGTCTTCACTCGCATTTTCACAAAATAAATGGCCGTTGGCATATAGTACAGTGCTGCTAACTCTAGACCGAACAACAAACATTTCGTTGAGCCGTACTGTTTTCTTATTAGAAAATCTTAATGAAACTGCTGCCTAACCTGTCAGGGTCAGTTGACCCAGCCAATGTGGGTTCTGCAAAATCTAGCCTCCAACTGTTCTAGCTGAGTATGGCCTCATTCTGCAAAGCGGAACACCCGGTCATCTCTGCCTGCATGGCTTCGCCCCTGCCGTGCAATGAGGGAATAAAATGCTATGCATAAACAACAGCATTGGAGCTATTGTCATTATAATCAGTGACCGGTGACAATCGAATGTGCTCCACAGTTCTCGGTCGTCACTTTCCAAGTCTTACTTCACACATTGACAAAGGTATGGTCGTTGGCATGTACTGGGTGCCAGTTCATACGGACGAGGACGGAACAATAACGCTTATCTGAACAAACGAACTCTTTAATGAAAGGGTCTGAATAAGACTGCTGCTCCCTAACCTACGTTGATGTATTTGGACCGTGCAAGAAGATAGAGGAAATTCGGTACAGCATATATGCAGTTGGTTTTATTTTTCCACAGAAGTTGAAAAACTTTGGAAATTGTGAGCAAGAAACAAATGTTGTGGAGTCAAGTCATTGGTTTATCCAACATTAGGAGGATACTGCTGCACGAAGATGCCGACTCATGCAAGTGGTCTATGTGTGGAATGGAAAATGCAATAATCTCATCTGTTAGGTATGAATGCATATGCGGCCACAACTCTAAGATGTAACAGAATAATTCAAGGATGTAACAGAAATTCTATGTTCATCATACGTAGAAAGATGAAGTATATATTAAGAGATATAGCTCATAACTTCAAGTAGGTGACATCAACACAACTCGAATTAAATATGCCACCTTCCTAGGAAAGGTTTCAGATTGACAATAGGTTATACTTCCTCCATTCTTAAATTAATACCATGAGGATAAAAAAAAACATTAGTTCAAAAAGAAACTAAAATTATTGTCCAAATGATAACAAATACAAATCGGAGGGAGTATAATTTCCATGTAGTGTTGTTATTAGTACATTTTCATGCCGAAATATGGGGTAGCTGGGAATCAACCCGGAAACACTGTTATAAGCAGGATTCAGCAGCTAAGTCCAGGTGCAGACCCTAGAGCACATCACTATAGTGCATAGTTGACCACTTGACTGAGACCTCTCCGTGCAAGAATTGGCAGGGCAAGTCGATTGCCAGCTCATTCACCATGCACGAAGTGGCCATGCAAAGCGGAGTCGTCACGGCATGCCGGCCTGCACTGTCTCTCACGGAGTACGGAGTACCGCGTCCGCCGTCTATAAATTCCCGCGTGCGCTTCGTTCATTCCTCACCCAATCTTATCGTTTCGCAGAGCCAGTTCTTCTGCTATCACAGGAGAGATGGCGCTGGCTCGTGACCTTTTCGTTGTCCTCCTCGGTGTCGCATTGCCGCTACACCTCTTCTCCGTTGAAACAGGTAATAACCGTGCAGAAACACGTAACGGCTATCTCAGGAACGATGCGCGTCGTTGAAGCTCTGTGATAACTAACTATTGTGTCTTTCTTTTGGTGACATTATGGTCGCAGAAGCAAGCGAGATGGGCGTGAACTACGGGAGGGTAGGGAACAACATTCCGGACCCGGCGGTGGTGTCGAAGCTGCTCAAGGACAACGGCATCACCAAGGTCAGGATCTACGACGCCGACCCTGCAGTGCTGAAATCGCTGGCCAACACCGGCATCAAGGTGATGGTGATGCTGCCCAACCAAAACATCGCCGACGCTGCCTCGAGCCCGCCGAACGCGCTGCAGTGGGTGAAGAGCTACGTGGCGCCCTACTTACCCGACACGAAGATCCAAGGCGTGGCCGTGGGGAACGAGGTGTTCGACTCGAACCCGGAGCTGAACTCGCAGCTCGTGCCGGCGATGAAGAACGTGCAAGCCGCGCTGGCGCAGCTGGGCCTCGACAACGACGTGAAGGTGTCCACGCCGGTCGCGTTCGACGCGCTCCAGAAGTCGTTCCCGCCGTCCGAGGGACAGTTCAAGGACGACATCAAGCCGGTGATGAAGCCCATGCTCGACTTCCTGAAGCAGACGGGCTCGTACCTCACGATGAACATATACCCGTTCTTCGCCTACGCCGCACAACCAGACACAATCCCCCTCGACTACGCCCTGGGGAACTCCAACCCCGGCGTCCTCGACGAAAACACGGGCTACACGTACTACAACCTCCTTGACGCCCAGCGTGACGCCGCGCACTACGCCATGGAAAATCTGGGAGATTATGCAGGCGTGAGCTTGTATGTTACGGAGAGCGGGTGGCCGTCGCGCGGTAAAGTCAACCCCGGCCACGGCGGCAGGAGGCTTTTGGACACGGACGGGGGCGCGGAAACGGTAGCCAACGCCCAAGCCTACAACAACAACCTCATTAACCGCGTGGTCTCCGGCAGCACGGGTACCCCGCACCGCCCCAACGCCGACATGGACGCGTACATCTTTGCCCTCTTCAACGAGAACAACAAAAGCCAAAACTCTGACGACGTTGAGAACAACTTTGGCCTGTTCGACCCGGAAACCAGGCAGAAGGTGTACGATTTCAGCTTCCAAGGTACGGGTAAGCCACCTGCAGTTCCCACACCAGCACCGGAGAGCTGGTGCGTGGCGAACGCGGCGGTCGGAGACAATAGGCTGCAGGCAGCACTGGACTACGCGTGCGGCCACGGCGCAGACTGCAGCGCCATCCAACCCGGTGGTTCGTGCTTCGATCCAGACACCAAGCTCGCGCACGCCTCCTACGCAGTCAACAGCTACTACCAAAACAAGAACCGCGCAGCTGTGGCATGCGACTTCAACGGCGCTGCCTCCATTGTCTACCAAAAACCAGCAGGTGAGAGAGACTGCTTCGGCTCCAGGCTCGTAATCGTTTCATGACACATTCATTTCTTTGATTTCTCAGCTGACCATTATTAATTTATTCGTCGTTATTAGTTGAATCTTATAATATAAAGTACACATCGCATCCATGAACAACTGACCTCTGATTGAGACATCATCAAAACTGCCAAATTTCGACGAGCGAGATGATATTATTTTCAAAAACAATATTTATAGCGTGGTATGACCAAATTAATGTATGCATGACAAAAATTCGTTATTTCTTTCAATATGTCAATGCAAGGTGATGTCTTATCCTGCGAGTTGATGAAATGCTCGTGAAAATAAAAACTACGTGATGTAGACAACGTCTTGAGAGAGTCAAATCATTTGACAGAAACATATGATGATTGTTACTACTCCATCTGAATTTAAATTATTAACACAGTTGACTTGTTTAGTTACATTTTTCTTATTTAAGAAAATTATTAAATATTTTTTTACAATTTATTTTATCATTAAAGAAAGTTTTGAAATATATTTTATAATTTTGTATATTTAATATTTTGAATACAACGAATATTCAAACGTAGCTAAAATAGTCAACGGCGTCAACAATTAAATCTGGAGGGAGTACTTACTAGCGACTAGTTCTAGTTAGGTCCTGTGGCTTTAACTTCTGGTTCTCGTAATTTGCAAGTAAACACTTCATTTTTTTTTTGTGTTTTCTAATTATTATTTTGAACCTGCACAGCATAACAATTCATTTCAAAAAATGGAATTAACAATAATAATGGTGCTCTTTGTGTATATCAACTTCCATTATTCCATTGAGCTACACCGTTCTTACCAATCCGATCAGCGTTTATTTATTGAGCACAGATATTATTCGTTAGTGCAAAATCATTTGTGGTACGGTCTTACTCTGCGCATGTGTCTGTTATTACGTTACCAGATACGTGCGGCCAAAAGCCACCGATGAGCTGGTGCGTGGCGAACGCGGCGGTCGGGGACGCGCGGCTTAAGACGGCGCTGGATTATGCCTGCGCAAACGGCGCTGACTGCAGCGCCATCCAGCCCGGCGGGTCGTGCTTTGAGCCCAACACCATGGTCGCGCACGCCTCGTACGCGTTCGATAGCTACTACCAGGCCAAGGGCCGGGCCAGCGGAGCGTGCGACTTCTCCGGAGCCGGCACCATCGTCAACCAGCAACCAGCGAGTGAGCACTTACCCGGACGGCCATAATCATTTGACTCCTTGTTTCATTGGTTACCCGAATGATCGGTTCCATTCGGATCTCTGTAGAAACGTGCGGCGTGACGGCGGCAACATGGTGCGTAGCTAACTCGGCGGTCGGCGACGCGCGGCTGCAGACAGCGCTGGACTACGCCTGCGCAAACGGAGCGGACTGCAGCGCCATCCAGTCCGGAGGGTCTTGCTTCGATCCGAACACCAAGGTTGCTCACGCCTCGTACGCGTTCAACAGCTACTACCAGCGCAAGAACCGTGCACCGGGGACATGCGACTTCTCTGGCGCCGGATCCATCGTCAACCAGGCACCAAGTGAGTTCATGCTGCTTCGGCAGTTGACCTAATTCTCCACAACTCTTATCTGAGTCTTACTGACATATATATGTTTCGTCTCTACTGCAGAGTTCGGAAACTGCGTGTTCCCCTCAAATGGCTGAACAAAAGAAAAAAAAATACAGAAGTGTGAAGGCTACTATATCAGTACGCATGAGTATAGGACATGTACACCTTACAGGGATACATCTATATGATAACGAGTGAGGTGGCCCGCGCATTTGCGCGGTTCTAGATTATTATTGTGAAGCCAACATTGTTATCATGGTCACTACTGGATATGTCCTCTACATTTCAGATTTCATATATCTAGCTATTTCCAAACGATGTAAGTTTTACTTAGTATAAAGTCATCCAATACCCAAATTCAGTCAGTAGTAATTCCACTCCAATCTGGTTGTACTAATTGCCACTGCATGTCATCTCGTCCATAATTTTGGTAGCTAGCTGGTTTGGACATGTCTAATCTGCAACTCTAGCAGTTGTTTCTTATTGTTTCTTTTCCATTTCATCGTCATCGAGTCTGGTCTGCAATAAAACTTTTCAAAGGCATGTTGGACATCCCACTGATGAACAACCTCGGCCTCTGAACTTGAAAGTTACATCTTCAAGCTGCAAGGACAAAGGATCAATGATTTATATTTTGAACATGTTTCTTGAGCATTTATTTATTAATTAGACATAAGGTCAATGTAAATTATCATATTTGTGATAATATATAATTATGTCTTTTCAACTTCTATCATATTTCCACAAGGTTTTTCCTTTGCTGTTTCTTTTTTTCCATCTATCTCATATCCTTTCAAGCTATTGTGCAAGTTGTATAAAAATTTTACAAAAGAAACAAAATAAAAAGGAATAGATAAGTCGTTTCTTTCCCTCCTCATCCATGGAAGAAGTATTGAGCAATATCACTACCAAGATGCACCAAAACTCCACTCGATGCAATATTTATTTTTGAGATCATAAGCGCAATATGAAGTGTGCAACAAACAAAGGATTGATTTCTGCATCTGAAGCATAGAAGCTCACTATTAAATGGAGGATGATAATCACATAAAAATCCGGTGCAAAAGATGCAAAAACCTAAGAGATAACAACTCCATATAATTGGAGTACCGACAGGAGCACAAGTGCACACAACAGCTGGTGCAAGGAAATGCTAGCATACTCTAAGTGTAAAATTAGGTATTTTCTTAAATGATTCCTTCACGTTAACCACAATAATAATAATTACATGAATAGCTACAGATTTTTCAAAGCAGCAAGTGGATAGGTCCTTCCAATGTGAAGCTTGAGACCGGTATTTGAAACCTGTAGCACATCATCGCACTCACGCGAAAGGGGTACCTTTGCACTTTCGTTGATTCTTTATCTTCATGAGGTCAGCGAGTTCTCAATATCGATGGCATTCATTCACGATAATTACAATAAAAAAATTGCATAAATAACTATAGATTTTGCAATTGCAACATGTGGACTGATCCTTCTAATGTCAAGCTTGATGCCGGTATTTGAAGTTTACGGCACATCATCGCACTCACGCTAGTAGAAGGAAGAGATAACTATGTGCTCTCGTCAATTCTTTATCTTGGTGAGCTGTGCCAGTGAGTTCTCAATGTCGATTGCACCATAGACGAAAGTTTGCTACGCCACTGATCATGGTGCTATTTTTATGTGGTACTTCAAAAAAGTAGCTCATGATATGTACTCGTACAGACGGTCACACCATATAAAAAAAACCCAAAAAAGGAACAACCGAACCAATTGACGGCTTCATGTAATGGGAATACGGACTGCGGCACAAAATAGCACCTCACGTTAATTATCTCAGTTAATTATCAACTAAAATTGCAATGACTCCTCATGTCACAAAGAAAAGAAAATTATAATGGAATAAAGAATTGCAATGGTCTTACATTAATTATCTCACATTAATTATCAACTAAAATTGTAATAGCCCCTCACGTTCTAAAGAAAATAAAATTACAATGATGGGTAACTAATTAACATGGGTGGGGTAGTTTTGTCTAATTTTTTCATAATAGCAGTGGTGGGTAATTTTCTTTTCTTTTTTTTTTTCAATTAATGTGTGAATTTCGAGGCCTTGAAAGTGAATGTGGTGACTCCTTTTGTTAGTCATATATATATAATAGATGTATCTCCATAAAGAGTTCAGTTTTCCAGTTTATTCTATATAGAACCAGATAATAAAGCCCGGCACCTATAAAATCAGTGGCGTCCGGAGCCCAGGCTGGTAAAAGCAGGTGAGAATTACCAGTGTAACACCCGCAGTCACCTTCTCTCTTTTTTTAGACAATGTGGGAAGATTGTATTAATCCCAGCTTTGATTCTTAACAAGAGAGAATTACAGCCAAATACAATCACCAATTAGCTCGACCATCATCTGATGTTTACAATTGTTATAATAAATAAAAAGAAAAGCATATCCTGTCTACATCTTTATTTTCTTTCATTGCGAAACCGGTTGGGTAAGTCCATTGAGAAGCATCGTGAAGGAGACTCAAGATGGCTGACAACAACAGAGCATGGCACCACCAGCACGCGACGACAGAACTCCAACTTAGGGACTGGCAAGTTGGCCATAAGAATTCCTACCGACGAGTACATATACCACAACCATTTATTAGAAACTACAGGTCACATCACACGAGAATGGCGAGAAGTCGCTCGTGAGTCATCACACTCGTCGCCATGGTCATGCGCATCGGGGAGCATATCACCGTCATTATAGAATAACCACTACTCCATATTGATCCCTGTGTCTGCAACAGAAGAGGGGCAGGGAAGAACCAACCGAAGAAGGGGGCCATCCCTATGATCGCCGACTAATCACAACTAGGCGATTGGTGAGACCGACAATCTGGATCCGCTGTAGCATCTGACTGCGGAAAATTGGCGGATGAGAAACATGCACGAGATCGAATTGCCCCGTTGGAAGGGAGAGGGAAAGAAACACCGTCATTGATCGAGCGACGCCACTGTTCCTCTCAATTGATCCATATATATAGAGGAGGAAATTCACCAACGAGTCGGGGAAGGATGCAGCGCATGACATCGTGGCCACCGGCCTCCGTGACGCGATTCGTGACTAGCATATAGATGAGAACGTGGAATATTCTGCCACATCGCGAGCAGTGGATGACACCACCAGCAGCCGTTGTCTTCAGAGAAGGGAAGGGCCACCCTGCCTCACTGCGCATCGCTCTTATGTGCCGTCCAATGAGGAGGCGTGGATGCGGGACAGAGTACCCACCAGCGGCATCTCACCGTGATCCGCTGTCTGGTGAGGTAGGTTGTAGCAGTGGGGGACAGGGCGCCAACAGCGTTAGCCTATCGCGGTCCATCGTCGATGGTGGCAGGGGCTCCACCATTAACGAGCCATCGCGTGATGCCCCGCCGCCGCCATCCTTGCTTGTCATGCTGGTTGTTCAGGCCGTAGGCTCTAGCAGTGGCAGAGCGAAGGGGAAGGGACGTAGGCTTTGACGGCGGCGGCAGGATCGGCGCCCTAATCTAGGGCGACACGGGTGCCTTACCTCAAATGGTAGATGTACCTGCCACCTTCTCTCTTAATCTTCTCATCCACTTCATATCAATGCTGACCTTTGCCATCAATTAATAATACTATAAAATCATTTACGTTTTTATCGTTTGCATTGTATGGTGTCCATGAAGTAATGGAACTCATCAAACATATATCATATACTAGCAAAGTGCTCGTGCGCTAGTACGGGTATTTAAATTTTATTAAAAAAAATAACAAGTATAATAACTACTTTATAAAATTAAAGGAAGTTTGAGTACGAAAAATGGTTCCGCGCCTTATTCAAAGATTAAAAATGCTATCTTATTGCACTAACTCCTCATTAAACTGAAGTATTCGTTCCTCAAGCAAACAGCTCAATTAGAAATTTACAGTCACATCATCAATTACACTAACTCATCATTGCTACCACTGTGCCTCACTTACATACACATATCATCAAAGACATTACCATATTTTCATGATAGAAAAATGCTTCCTGCTTTTGCAATAGGAACTAAAAATAAGTTACAGAAACTATAGTTTTATTGGGATGAATTAGCTTTGCATATCATGACTGCATGATTTCAATTTTTTTCTATCTCGATGGAATGATTTTTTTTTGTTTTTTTCTATCTTAGTAGGATTGACGGATTTCTCATTGTTAGTTATAAATATAATAAAATAGGATCAATCACCTAAACATCATGAAAGCTAACTATATCATCAGTGGTTGATCATCATAATAAGGTTGTCATCTTCCTTCCTAATTAGTAAGAAATCTTATATGCTGGTTTGAATGTTTTTTAGAACTGCACTTTGTACCTTGTTAGAGTGACAGACATATGTCTGAACATATTAGAAGCATGGGCAAATCACAAACTCAGCAAGCAGGAAACTACTATGAAGTGATTCTTGCACAGTGACAACATACCTTTCGAGCCTTAGAACTTTTTTTTTTACATTTATGAATATTGTACATTTTCAACTATAAGCATTTAAGGAGCAAGCAAAAAAGTACCAGCGGGTTACTCTCCTTTCAAGAGATAATAAATTTTGCCAACTATTACACATTAATTTTGGCGTCTAAAAATATATGTAAAATCACTATATAGCATTATAAATTGTATAAATTTAAAAGTTGCATTCAGAAATAATATCTGAGTAAGTCAGTTTTTCTTTCTAACCTAATCTGCAATGAAATGAATATTGTATATATTTAGGATTATCTGCGGCAATGAAAACCAACAATGACAGCTATAACTATTCACAAGCTAGAACAGAATCGATACGCTTACATTAGCACTTTTGGCAGCTATATTCCACTCATCTGTGGTGGGGGAACGGGAGTCTCACCAGCAGGCTGTCTGGCCTGTTTGCAGCATAAGCTCTCAGTTCTTATACCCCTCACCACAGAGATGGTCGCTTGGCGTCCTGCGTGGTGCCCATATCAACGACGCCCGCCTCGCACGCTCCTCCACTGACCACTGGCCACACGCTGGGGGCAATCCACGGTGACGCATATACGTCGTCAAATGTCACCGATCCTCCACCGGTCGTGGCCTCCTTGTAAAGCATCCTTCATGTCCCCAGCCTCGCCCTTGGACTCCTAAATACATGGAGGACCACGATCCATAGGGAGGCACATCGTGGCGTCCCTCGCCGCTCGTGAACGACAACGCCAACATCCCGCCTTCGTACGTTTGAGGGAATAACTAAAACAGCGCCGGCGCCTGTCCACACATTTGGGTTCGGCACCGACCACCATGACGGCACACCATCACGCACGGAGACCATGAGGGCACGTTGATATTGTGATCTACGAGTACAAGTCAGCGAGGCGCTTCTTGATTTTTGTACACGTGCCAGTAGCGTCAGCGTGAGATCGATGCATTTATCGACTGGGCGGGACGCCGATGTGTTGTGGGGTGAAGACACCGTGGTGCGGAGGCCAATGGAACTGCTCATCACCGGCGACGACAAACACTCGATGGCGGCGCAGCTTCTCTGAAGTCGGCACTGCTCGGATCTGGCCAAGGATGACATACGAAGTTGAGGAGATACAAGAGTTCCTAGTTTGCTGATGTCCGACGCCGGCATGACCTCGCCTACCTTATCTTGGCCTCAACCCCAACACTCATTGATCCGGAAAAGGAAATTGAGTCGGTGTATCCGTTTTGATCTGGACTTTATAGTTTTTTCCTTCCTTTTCTTTAGATGGAGACATATCACATATCAGTTTCACCATCCAACACACAGTAGTCGTATTTGTTTCTGATTTGTAGATTTCTTCATGCAACTCCGCGCGTGCAACACCTTGCAATACCGTATGGACCTTTTCACCTAAATTAATAAGGAGTAGAGATACAACTAATTGTTCCTGCTTCACAAAATAAATGTTCCACGTACATTTTAATTATTAAAATTCTGTGACAGAGAGACAAATACAAAATCTCAGTTAACTGAGAAATAGTCAATGCTTTTATCTAATTAATTAGCAATATACGATTTTCTAAGGGTGTTGTTTCGTGTACATTCCACAATTAGCTAGTTCGGTAGCGAGGGATCAAAGGGCACAGCCAAGTGCATTGGTGGGTTGGGCAGAGTAATTAGTAGGTTCAACCTCAGTCTAGGCCCAGTATGTGGCGAAGCATTTCCATTGTTAGACCGCTTTACCGTATCGCATAGTTGACAACTTGACTTGACCTGTGCACCATGTTAATTAGTCGCACAGGCGTGCACCAATTGGCAGTGACAGTTGTCGCCCATTCATCACGACCATGCACGAAACAGCCATGCAGGGCGAAGTCGAGACATGCCGGCCAGCATGCACTATCGTGCATGCTGCTGCCGTGGCTATAAGTTCCCACGCACGCTTCATTCTTTCCTCACCCGATCTCATCGTCTCTCAGTGCCAGCTCCTCTACCACCGCAGCAGAGCATGGCGCTCGCTCCCGGCCTCTTCATGCTACCGCTGCTCCTATTCTCCTTTGCGACAGGTATTAACAACGCAGAAAGATTTAGGGTGTGTTTGGTAGGTCTTATGCTATTGTTTATTAAAAGTGCTTATGCTTAATTAGTAGTTTGGACTGCAAAACTGTAAAATAGCAAAAGTGCTTATGAAATATAAGCACTTTGCTATTTTATACTACCATAAGCACTTTAGACAAAGCAGCAAAACATAGCTTTTAGGGTGTATTTGGCAGGTCTTATAGAGTGACTTATGTAGTGGGATAAGTCATAAGTCCTGCCAAACAACTATTTTGTATAAACACTTATTGCAATAAACCCTTATAAACTATTTGCTTTTTTGTACTAGAATAGCAAACCAACAAACACTAGTTTTTTGAGCTTATAGACCATTGAACATGAATAAGTCATTTCAGAAAAACAGAATAAGCTGTCTTACCATTTGGTTTGGCAAAACAGCTTATCCTGTTTTTCTGAAATGACTTATTTATTAGGGTGTGTTTCACAGGACTTATGCTTATACTAAAAATGACTTATGTTTTAGCTTATCTGTGAAAAGTGTTTATCTAGCTTATCTGACTTATTGTAACATAAGCCATTAATCCGTTTGACAAAATAATTTATCCTGTTTTTTCTGAAATGACTTACTCATGTTCAATGGTCTATAGGCCCAAAAAGCTAGTGTTTGTTGGTTTGCTATTCTAGTATAACTATTCTAGTACAAAAAAGCAAATGACTTATAAAGGTTTATTGCAATAAGTGCTTATGCAAAATAGCTGTTTGGCAGGGTTTATAGCTTATCATAGTATAAATCACTTCATAAGCCCTGTCAAATACACAATACTTATGATGGTCCTTTTCCTCAACATAAACAGTTTGAACAAATAAGCATAAACAGTTTTGTCAAACGAGTTGACTGCTTATGCTACAATAAGCACTATAACCTCTATGAGCAGTTTTGATAGAATAAATACTTTTAGTACTATAAGCACTTTAAGTATAAGCTCTACCATTGATAGAATAAATACTTTTAGTACTATAAGCACTTTAAGTATAATCTCTGCCAAACACATCCTTACTTCTTTATCAAAAAATAAATAAATAATACACAATGAAGCTCAGTGATAAGTAACTGTTGTGTGTTATACATCATTGTTGCAGAAGCGAGCGAGGTGGGCGTGTGCTACGGGAGGGTAGCGGACAACCTGCCGGACCCGGCGACGGTGTCGAAGCTGCTCAATGACAACAGCATGACCATGGTCAGGATATACGATGCCGACGACGCGGTGCTGACGTCGCTGGCCAATACCGGCATCAAGGTCATGGTGATGATGCCCAACCAAAACATTGCCGACGCTGCCTCGAGCCCGTCGAACGCGCTCCAGTGGGTAAAGAGCAACGTTGTGCCTCACTTACCCGACACGCAGATCCACGGCGTCGCCGTGGGGAACGAGGTGTTCAAATCAAACCCGGAGTTGAACCTGCAGCTCGTGCCGGCCATGAATAACGTGCATGGAGCGCTGGTGCAGCTGGGCTTGGACAACAACATCAAGGTGTCCACGCCCATCTCGTTCGAGGCAATCAAGGATGGATCGTTCCCGCCGTCCAACGGCAGGTTCAATGACGACATTGCCCAGCCGGTGATGAAGCCCATGCTCGACTTCATGAAGCAAACAGGCTCCTATCTCACGATGAACATCTACCCGTTCTTCGCCTACGCCGCACAACCAGACAAAATCAACCTCGACTACGCCCTGGGGAACTCCAACCCCGGCGTCCCCGACGAAAACACGGGCGACACGTACTACAACCTCCTTGACGCCCAGCGCGACACCGCGCATTACGCCATGGAAGCGCTGGGTGATTATGCAGGAGTGAGCTTGTATGTTACAGAGAACAACTGGCCAGCGCGCGGTAGAATCATCAGTGGCGGTGGCAGGAGGCTTTTGGACACCTCCGCTCCTGACGGGGGTGCGGAAACTATAGCCAACGCCCAGGCATACGTGAACAACCTCATCAACCGCGTGCTGGCCGGCCAAACCGGGACCCCACATCGGCCTAACGCCGACTTTGATGTGTACATTTTTGCCCTCTTCAACGAGGACAACAAGGGCAGCCCCGACAACGTCGAAGCAAACTTTGGCTTGTTCTACCCCAACATGACTAAGGTGTACGACTTCAGCTTCCAAGGTACAGGTAAACCACCGGCAGTTCCCACACCAGCACCAGAGAGCTGGTGCGTGGCGAACGCAGCGGTCGGGGACAATCGGCTGCAGGCGTCGCTGGACTACGCGTGCGGCCATGGCGCGGACTGCAGTGCCATCCAGCCCGGCGGTTCGTGCTTTGATCCCAACACCAATCTCGCTCACGCTTCCTACGCTGTCAATAGCTACTACCAAAACAAGAACCGTGCAGCCGGGGCCTGCGACTTCAACGGCGCTGCCTCTATCGTCTACCAGAAACCAGCAGGTGCGATTCTCCCAGCTCGCAACCATTTCAAGTCACTTTAGATATAACGTTTTTTTTTTTTCTGACGTTCAATGGAGGGAAGGGGTAGGACAACACCGCACCCAAGTCTATTATATTAATGATGATGACCCCGAAATGGAGTTTGAATAGGGGTGAGAGTACATAGATTATTACATGAGGGAACATATCAAACACTAGGCACTACAGGAGGTGGCATTATTGCTACACACTTGACTGCATACACCTAGCTTTGCACCCATAAATCATGATGTCAAGACCTTTAGCACCAGGAAATCTCCAGGGCAACGCCCTCAAGAGGAATACAACATCGACGACGTTTTTGTTGCCCCAATCCAGTAAGATGGACTAAGATTTTCACTAAGAGAATACAGGGACAGCAAAAAAGTGCACCTCATCAACACCTCCAGGAAGGGAATGACACTCAAAGCGTCATCATTGCCAGCATCGAGTAAATTAAGCTTTAGCCCGGTGCCCATGTTGGGTCCATGTAGACCACTAGGGAGTATGATCTAGCCAGAAACAGCCTCAACCTGCAAGAAGATGTACCCAACCACTGATCCCAAGTGAGAGGCAACACGAAGCACGATCGCCAGGGGCATGCAGCGGGCTTCTCGATGGGGAGCCGGTCGCCCGACATGACCACCATGCTGACGTCCTGAGCATCCAACCACAACAGCCAAGGCGAGCGGAGACCAGCCGGCGTAGCCCGTCGGCCACCAGCATGCTTGTAGACTAGGGAACGGCCGCCATGCCCAGCCTCTTGAGCATTGTATGGCTTGCACGAGTAACAGGGCACGACGCCTCATTTGCGGCCACACCGCACCTAGCCACTTGATCCCTCTTTGGTTTGCGCGAGCAGCAGGGCCCGACGCCTTATCTGCGGCCGCACTGCCACCCAGGCACTTGAGCTGCATCCTTCAAGCCAGTCCACAAAGAACGAGCACGTGACAGGCCGGATCTAGCGGTCGTGAGGCAAGACATGCTCTCAATTGATCCCAATCTTCACGCAAATCGTTGGATTTACAAATAATTGGCTTGAAAAATGGAGGGAAAAAAGAATACCCGGGGTGAAAGATTTGAAATGGGTGAGTCCACATGCTGAGCAGACCCGGACCTCTAGGGAGTGGATCCGGCCATGGATGGCTGAGCAGGTCAAGGCACACACCACATCGGGAAGATTTTGGTGATGGAAAAATAGAGAAAAAGAGAAGAAGAGGTGGGGGAAAATGAAAAAAGAGGCCGCAAATGGGGCTATTGGGACACCACCGCAGGGCCATTGTTGCCCGGCAGCAACGGCTGTCATCGACCTGGAAGCGGTGGTGGGTTGGCTGTGGGTGGTTCACGGTGGGTTGGCTATGGGTGGTTCAGCCTTCCCGTTGCCTACGGAGACGACGCGGAGGGGTACCGTTTTCCTTCAAGTGTGTAGCTTTCCTGAACATGTCTATAATTTCTATTTCAGTGTGCATCTATTTTTTTATTTCTCCAGCTGATCTTAACTTATTCCAATGCAATATTTCACAAGTGCACTTGGTTTATTTGTGTAAGAAAATGTTGGAATGCACCACCACGCTGTAAATGTAGCGTGTTCCATTTCATTTAGGGTGTGTTTGGTTTGGCTGTGGTTGTCAAAAAAGCTGCTGTGGGCTGTGAAAAAAGCTGCTATTAGATATGAGCTGTGAAAAAGTTGAAAGCCGTTTGGTGAAAACAACTGTGTGACTATGAGCTGATAACTATAAAATAATATATTATTTATTCAAATTTATATGCAATTTAAAAATTCATCTTAATTGGTTTAAAATTTTCATTCTACTATATATTTTCTAAACATAAAAGTTTTCTAAAAATTTTAAAGTTTTTTAAAAATATAAAAACTTTCTTTAAAATTTATTTAAACATTCAAAAAGTTCTTACAAATTCAAAAAGTTTTTAATTAAAAAAACAATTGAAAACGTTTTTAATATATATATATATATTATATATTATTTATAATATATATATATATATCTATATCTATATCTATATATATATATATATATATATATATATGTGTGTGTGTGTGTGTGTGTGTGTGTGTGTGTGTGTGTGTGTGAATATATATTATACATGTATATATATTTCTGTGTGTATGTATATATGTATGAAGGTAATTTCTTTAAACTTGTGGAAGCAAAAGACCAAAAAAACACCTCCTAACCTGCTTTTAAAAATGAACTAGGCAAAATCTGCTTTTGACTTTGGCTTTTTCTGGCAGCCAATCCCTTTGATTGACTTTTTAACTTTTCTGAAAAGACAAAGCCAGAAAAAGCCCAACCAAACACACCCTTAATTGATTGTT
Source organism: Eleusine indica (assembly GCA_030378355.1). NCBI lineage: Eukaryota > Viridiplantae > Streptophyta > Magnoliopsida > Poales > Poaceae > Eleusine > Eleusine indica. Next base: position 39,529,809 of record CM059500.1, read on the forward strand.
GATTGCGCTCACTAGTAGTCAAACTTGAGTCCTGCTTCTGGGATACAATATTGAGTTATTCTGCACCAAACAGTTGCACCCAACTGTCTAAAATGAAAAGAAAAGCTAAAAACAATCTACTTGTACGTTTTAGCAATAAGTATGAGACATCATCAATCAAGAAACATCATCACCTGTCCAGATTGTGTTATGCATATGTTTTACATCAGGATACCGTGGTATGAGGTATGACCATATTAGTATGTAAATGACGCAGAATTTGACTTTGAATGTTTCTGCGAATGTGACGTCCTATCCTGTAAGTTCAAATGTGATATGGATCCCTCGTGAAAAATAAACTACGTAATGTAGACAACATCACCTGGGGGTCATGTCATTTGACAGGAATATCTAATGATTGTTAGTTATTAGTGGTAGTTAGGTTCATCGCAAGAGGCTTTGCCTTTTTTATGTTTTCTAGAAGATTGCTTTTTGGGTTTAAGAGATCACCTATAGTTTTATATTTAATTGTTTCCCAAAACGTCTGTGTGGTTATTGTAAGTAAAATCAGTTCTAGAGCCTTACGTATTTTATGTACGAGAATAGGCAGGAGTCAAGCCTGTTCTTTTTTTTTTTGTAATTTTTTAACTAGCCAGTGTCACTAGAATTAATTATCTGAGTTACGTCATTCTTGTCGATTTGATATTTTTCTATAAGTGTGAGTTCATGCATGATGTCCGTCTAATTCGGTGTGTTTGTTCCATTTTTTACTGACATATACAGACACGTGCGGGCAGAGGCCGCCGATGAGCTGGTGCGTGGCGAACGCCGCGGTCGGGGACGCACGGCTCAAGGCGGCGCTGGATTACGCCTGCGGCCACGGCGCGGACTGCAGCGCCATCCAGCCCGACGGTTCGTGCTTTCAGCCCAACACCATGGTGGCAGACGCCTCGTACGCGTTCAACAGCTATTACCAGGCCAATGGCCGGGCCAGTGGGACGTGCGACTTCTCGGGCGCCGGCACCGTCGTCAACCAGCAACCAGACAGTGAGCACCAGATTTCTTTTGGCTCATGATTATTTTGTATACTCCTTCCGTTTTTAAATTGTTGTTGTTATTGACTTTTTTAATTAATTTTAATCATTCGTCTTATTTAAAAAAAATTAAATAATATTACATATGTTATCATTGTTTATTTTATTATCAAAGAAAATTAAAACATAAATTTATATATTTAAAATAATATTTTGAACAAGATGAATGATCAAAGTTAACTAAAAAATCAACTGCGATAACAATTTAAAAACAGAGGAAGTACTGATTAAATATTTTTTGACCGGATTTCTTTGGCTCCGTAGACACCTGCGGCGCGTCGGGGGCTACTGGTGCGTGGCGAACTCGGCGGTCAGCGACGCGAGGCTGCAGGCGGCGCTGGACTACGCCTGCAGCAACGGCGCGGACTGCAGCGCGATACAGGCGGGAGGGGCGTGCTTCGATCCCAACACAAAGGTTGCTCACGCATCGTACGCATTCAACAACTACTACCAGCGCAAGGGCCGTGCCGCCGGGACGTGCGACTTCTCCGGCGCGGGCACAATCGTCAACCAGACACCGAGTGAGTTCACGCCTGCTCGACCATTGGTCCCACACGGCTCATATCTGAGTGTTACTGATATTTGTTCTTTCTACTGTGCAGAGTTCGGAAACTGTGTGCTCCCGTCAAATGGCTGAACACAAGAAAATTGATAGAAGTGAGAAACTCTATACACATGGAAGAAGTGTGAAAGATACTATATCAGTATATACATGAGATGTAAACCTTACAGCAGACATCCACATGATAATATGCGTTCATGAAATGTTCATGTTCGTCGTTTGAACCAGACAATAAGACCCGGCGCACCTCTGAATCGGGTGCTCCCAGCCCAGGAGCCAGCAGAAGCCGGCAAGAATTACCTTGTTGTCCTTCATCTCAAAATTACCATGCATGTACTTCATGTCAATGCTCACTGTTACCATCAATTAATAATACTACCGCCATTTACTTCCTTGGACTGTATTGTGGCTCTCAAGTTCTAAACACAGCAAACATGTTACAGATCTCTCCATGCACACATACATTGTATCTTCGTAGTGTAGTAAATTTCATCATCACAGTAGGACTGAAAGCGCGGGAGTGAAAGTTCGAACCACGTAATGACCTATTACGTGAGAGTAGGCGAGTACTTATAGGGCGGAGGTCACCCCATATCCAACAGTCAGGTCTCACTATGGGATACACCAAAAACACACACATACACAAACACATCTTGTTACGCTAACACTTCCCCCCTCCCCAGACACTACTATATCAAAACAGCACTATAGCGGTGCAGCCCAATCCACTATAAAGACAGTCCAAAAATACCCCGTTGCTACAAATGGACAGATATTTTTAACGGCAGCTCACAATATCACCCACCGCTAAAAATGAACAATAGCGGCGACCCAAAAGGCCACCCGGCGCTAAACTCAGCCCAAAGTCCAAAATCTGCAACTCATATAAAACCCTCAACCCTAATCAGCCCCCCTTCACTCAGACACGACAGTGACGCCTGCTCCTCCATCTGTGCGGTGAGGCGTGTGCCCTCCCTGCTCCGCCACCCCTCCTCCGGCCGCCCCTCCTCTAGCGACGAGGCCAAATCTGGCCGATGGGGCAGCAGGGGGAGGCATATGCGATGGGTGGCTGCCTCAGCGAGTGGCCACCTAAACGAGGCGCATGCCCTCCCTCCTCTGTCGCCCCTCCTCCGGCCACCCCTCTTCCACCACCCCTCCTCTAGCGCGAACGAGGCCAGATCCTGCCGATGGGGCAGCGGGGGGCTGCCTCGGCAAGCCGCTTCAGGCGGGCGACCGCCTAAGAAATGTGCATTCCCTCCCTCCTCCGCGGCCCCTCCTCTGGCCACCCCTCTTCCGCCGCCCCACCTCTGTCATGGACAAGGCCAGATCCAGCCAATAGGGCGGCAACGGCGGGTGGGCGGCTTCGTGTTGGTGGCGATGCACGGATGGGGTGGCGACGGACACATCCATCATGGATCCCATGGGCAACAGTGCGCGGGGTGGATCCGGCATGCTGCCAGCGGCGCACGGGCTCTCGTGGGCTCCATTTTTTTTTCTTAGAACTATAGCGGCGGGTAACGTTGGTCCGCCGCTATAAATTTTATTCTTAGCTACATTAACATAGCGGCGGATGACCTACCCACCGCTATAGGGCGGTTGGCCCGCCTCCACAGGGCTCTTTTGCTGTAGTGCACACACACAACACCACCAACAACCAATCGAATCGGTATAGGATCAAACATTAAGACTAGACTAGAACTCTACATGGTTCATTTCAGCAAAAAAATGGTGAAGATGTCAACCAACTGTGAGGACGTTGGATCATGGAGAACAAGATGCATGTCACCAAGAGCAAATCACGTTAGAATGCGATGTATAGTGAATCAGGGAAAGGCCAAATTTGGGGATATACAATAACTAATTGGCTGTACTGTTAATGTTAGAATCACTCCATTTGAACGTACCGCAAGCCATAGGGTGAAAACAGAAACGATAATGATGATATATGCCGGTAAATTTCTTATCTAACTGCTCGGGAGGTGCGCCACAGCCATGGATCGGGAAGCCCAAATCCTCTTCAAGCACAACAACAAGAAGCTGTTAGAAAAATAGGCATTTTCAGGTTGAATTTAGTCCATCTTATTAGCAGCATATAGGTGATGATAAATTTCACAAATTTGCAGTTACTAGTTACGATCGCAATCAGACTAGTAAACACAAGAAGAATAAGGATGTACCCCGCGGAGGCACTAATGCCTGAGGCACCGGCGGCTCCATCCGTACCAGTCGTCATGGCACGTTGCTTGAAGTAGTCGATCTTAGTCGATGTAGGTAGAGCGTCGTTGCCATGCAGTCCCTCGAACGGCGCCGGGAGGAAGTCGTGGATTGGGGACGCACCGGAAAGAAGTCGACGAGGTTGAGTAGTCGCGCTGTCAAGCGCTCCCCAAAAACCTGATCGCCCGCACACCCGAGCAGGTGTCGCTTGCGGGAGAGGTTCCGGAGGCCTGCTCTCCCGAAGCTCCATGCGCGCGGATCGTCGGGACAGGGAAGACTCGAAAGGCAACTCGACAAAGGATGGGAAGTGTTGTGTTTCTATGTGGGGCAATGCCGGGATGCACATATATATAGCCTCAGCGTTTTGGAAACTGCAGGCGAGGAGATAGGAAACTGCAGGCGATGAAACGGGAAACCGACATGCAGCAATCAAAGCCAGATTTTGGTTTCCTCGAATCTTGCCTTTCCGTTTCCACGCTGCAAAACTTCCAAACGCGCGCGCGGCAGGCAGGCACGGCACGGCTCGGCTCGCTCGCCACGCCACGCCACGGCTCGGCTTGCTCGCACGCCACACCACGCCACTCGCCTCGGCACGGCATGGCTCGGCGCGGCTTGGCTCGGCGGCGGCGGCGGCGCGCGTGCGTGTGTGGCTCACCTCTAGCCCCTCTCAACTTCTCTAATAGGTGTAACGAGAGTCCACCTATTAAGTTGAGTCAACATGCAGTAAGTACTCCATGTGGAATTAAACTGCTACATTTAATATGGGCCTAGACTTTATTTTATTAAACAAAATATAGACCAGCCTATATTATATCTAACAATCCCCACCAAGTCTAGAGTTTATAAGAAATGTTCTCCCATTCCCTTCTGTCGTTTGATATACTACTGTTTCGATGGAGACTGTTAAGTTGAACATCCATCTAGAGTAGAAGTTATGCCTTTTCACAACTGAACAATGAACTAAGCCTTGAATTGACAGTTTTGTGCGAAGAAGGTTTCACCAAAACTCTTTACTGATACTAGGTTGCCAAGAGCATCCCCTCTGGTTGGAGCGTATAAGTCAAACTCCTGGCCCTTTTCATAAGCATTTAGAGATTCCCACCATCTCATGTACTGTGACTAGCAGTCGAACTCATATAGGTGCATTCCTCGAGGGATATCCTGTAGGTCGATATCTCTGCTTCTCATAAGCCATTGGAACATATTAAGGTAAAGGAAAACCAGCCTACCATACAACATAGAAAAGAAGTACATCTGAGACGGACCGATAAAGGGTCTTTCCTCTCAAACTAGTTTTAGCTTGTTTCGCCATTCCACTTCACGGGAGCTCTGATCACATGGAACAGGTTACCGCTGAAACAGTTTATCAAGTGGGTCTCATGCCCATCTCACTCGATGCACTGTCTATCACATTACGTGACAACCCCTTTGTGAATTGATCTGCCAGATTTTTAGACGTGTAGACATAGTCCAACGCTATTACTCCGGAGTTTCTCATTTTCCTGATAGATTTCAGCCGCCTTTTGACATGCCTAGATGACTCCATGTTATCCTTAGAACTGTTCACCTTGACTATCATAGTCTGGTTGTCACAGTTCATGGAAATAGATGGTATAGGTTTTTCAACCACCGGTAAGTCCATAAGGAAATCACGAAGCCACTTGACCTCAATTGTGGCGGAGTCTAATGCTGTTAGTTCTACTTCCATGGTTGACCTTGTTAAGATGGTCTGCTTGCAAGACTTCCAGGAAACAGCGCCACCTCCAAGTAGAAACACATATCCACTCGTGGCGTACATCTCATCAACATCAGATATCCAGTTGGCATCATAATAACCCTCTAGTACCCTCGGATATCCGGTATAGTGAATACCATAGCTCATCGTACCTTTTAGATAGCGCATTACTCTCTCAAGAGCACGCCAATGATCATCTCCCGGGTTTGAAACAAACCGGCTCAATTTGCTCACAGCGAAAGAGATATCAAGCCTTGTTGCGTTAGCTAAATACATGAGCGAACTAATAATCTAAGAATATTTTAATTGATCCCTTGCTATTCTTTGATTTTTTTCTCAATAGCACACTGGGGTCATAAGGTGTTGGAGCAAATTGACAATCGCTGAACCCGAAGCGACTCAAAATCTTCTCCACATAGTGGGACTGTAGAAGAGTCACCCCGCCATTACCTTTTCTTAACAGCTTGATGTTAAGAATAACATCTGCTTCTCCTAAATCTTTCATCTCAAAATTATTTGACAAGAAATCTTTTACCTCCTTAATCACATTAAGGCTGGTCCCAAAGATTAAGATGTGATCAACATATAAACACAAGATAGCTCCCTCGCCCCCACCATACCGATAATATACACATTTGTCGGCTTCATTGAAGGCAAAGCCGGCCAATATTAAAGTTCTTTCAAACTTCTCGTGTCATTGCTTAGGTGCTTGTTTTAGGCCGTATAGGGATTTCAGCAATTTACACACCAAGCCCTTTTGACCATCTACTATAAACCCATCAGGCTGATCCATATAGATCTCCTCCTCTAACTCTCCATGTAGGAAAGATGTCTTAACGTCCATCTGATGAACGAGAAGACCATGTGAGGCTGCCAAGGAAAGTAGTACTCGAATCATGGTAAAACGGGCAACAGGTAAGTAGGTGTCAAAATAATCTTCACCTTCTTTCTGTGAATATCCCTTAACTACAAGCCTTGCCTTGTACCTCTCGATAGTGTCATCAGGCCTAAGCTTTTTCTTGAACACCCATTTGCAACCTATAGGTTTACAACCATAAGGGCGCTCAACGACTTCCCAAGTACCATTAGACATAATAGAATTCATCTCGCTCCTTACAGCTTCCTTCCATAAGTCAGCATCAGAAGAAGAATATGCCTCCTCAATAGTACTGGGAGTGTCATCCACAAGGTACATAATGAAGTCATCACGAAAGGATTTTGAAACCCTATGTCTCTTACTCTTTTGAGTGACTCCATTGTCATCCTCCTTAGGATTTTTCATATGGGACTGTTCACTGTGTATAACCGGTGTAAAAATCTCATGGGGAATTATAGAATCATGACTAGAAATGCTATGTTCATTCTTCATAGGAAAATTACTCTCAAAAAATGTAGCGTCTCTGGACTCAAAAATTGTACCGACCTCCATGTCAGGTACTCCAGATTTAACAACTAAGAATCCATAACCCACGCTCTTGAATGCATAACCTAGGAAAACACAATTAACAGTTTTAGGTCCTAGTTTGCGCTTCTTGTTAATTGGCACGTTCACCATGGCCAAGCCACCCCAAGTGCGCAAGTATGAGAGATTTACTTTCCTCTTAAACCATCCCTCAAATGGTGAAATTTCTTTATTCTTTATTGGCACTCTATTCAGGACATGACATGCCATCAAAATCACCTCACCCCACCATTCCTTAGATAGTCCTGTGGTCTCTAACATGGCGTCGACCAAATCAGTTAGAGTGCGGTTCCTTCATTCGGCGATCCCATTGGATTCAGGTGAGTAAGGCGGTGTCCTCTCATGAATAATTCCGTGCTCAGTACAGAAGTCAGAAAATTCATTGGAAAAATATTCTCCATCACGATCAGACCTTAACCGTTTGATTTTCTTCTCAAGTTGGTTTTCTACTTCAGCTTTATATATCTTAAAGTAATGCAATGCTTTATCTTTTGTTTTCAACAAATAGATATAGCAATAACGGGTACAATCATCTATAAGTGTCATGAAGTATCTTTTGCCGCCTTTAGTCAATTCGCCGTTCATTTCGCATAAATCGGTATGAACAAGTTCTAATGTCTCTAAGTTCCTCGCCTCCGCAGCCTTGTGAGGCTTGCGAGGTTGCTTAGATTGCACGCACGCATGACATTTGGAACCTTTGACTAAGTTAAATTTAGGAATTAAATTCAAATTTGCTAACCGCGTCATACAACCAAAATTAACATGACAAAGCCGTGAATGCCAAATATTCGACTCATCTGAAATTAAGACATTGTTCGCAACATTATTACAGACATTGTCATTCAGAGAGAAACGGAATAAGCCTCCACAATCATAGCCTTTTCCAACAAATATCCCATACTTAGAAAGTACACATTTATTTGACTCAAGAACAATCTTAAAACCATCTCTACATAGTAGAGAGCCACTAACTAGATTTTTCTTGATGTAGGGGACATGCTGGACGTTCTTCAAAAGCACAGTCTTTTCTGAAGTAAGATTGAGAGCGACCGTACCAACACCAAGAACACGCGCATGCGATCCGTTTCCCATCAACAACGCTCCAGTCACGCCGGCCTGATAAGAAGAAAACAAAGAAATATCAGCACATACATGTACATTAGCTCCAGTGTCCATCCACCACTCAGGCGAATGACAAACTGAAAGAACAGTAGGTAAGTAATTACCATACCGTGATGTTTCTGCAGTCTCGCTAATTACCATATTTGCTGATTTCTTTGGCTGGATAAATTTGTGGTCTGGACATGCACTTGCCCAATGTTCACTGCTGCCGTAAACAAAACAGCCCTCGTTTTTTTTCTCTTTTTCTACTTAAACATGGTAGTCTGCTTTGGCTTCTCTTTCTTTTCCTGCTTCCTCTTTTTATTGCGAGATGCATTGGAATTATTTTTCTTCTGCGCCACATTGGCGGTAGAAGACTCAACGCCGTTTCCGCGCGTGTCTTTTGCTCTCGCCCTCTCTCAACATCAAGAGTCTCAATAAGGTCAACCACGCTGAACTCTTGCCTCTTGTGTTTTAGAGAAGTAGCAAAATCCTTCCAAAAAGGTGGTAATTTGAAGATAATACCTCCAGTCACAAACTTGTCAGGCAACACATAAGGGAATTATTCGAGTTCTTTTGCTAGTGCATGTACTTCATGAGCTTGTTCAACTATAGAACGGTTCTCAACCATATTGTAGTCAAACATTTGCTCCATGACGTACAGCTCACTCCCAGCATCAGATACACCGAACTTAGCATCCAATGCATCCCACAACTCTTTGTCAGTTTTACATGTAATGTAGGAATCAACATACTTGTCAACGAGAGCGCTAATCACACCGCCTCGAAACAGGTTATCGGCAGCCTCGAACGCTTTTTCCTCTTCAGGAGTGAATTGTTCGGGCTTCCCCTGTGTGGCGTGATAGCAATTCATCGCTGTCAACCACAGTATCATCCGTACACGCCACCTCTTGTAAAACGTACCATCAAAATTATTGGGTTTTAACGCAGCAGCAAATCTTCTAACAGAAAAATGCCTATAAAGTTTTTGGATTGTTAGAAAAATAGGCATTTTCAGGTTGAATTTAGTCCATCTTATTAGCAGCATATAGATGATAAAAAATTTCACAAATTTGCAGTTACTAGTTACGATCGCAATCAGACTAGTAAACACAAGAAGAATAAGGATATATCCTGCGGAGGGACCAATGCCTGAGGCACCGGCGGCTCTATTCGTACCAGTCGTCATGGCATGTTGTTTGAAGTAGTCGATCTTAGTCGATGCAGGTAGAGCGTCGTTGCCGTGCAGTCCCTCGAACGGCGCCGGGAGGAAGTCATGGATCGGGGACGCACCGGGAAGAAGTCGACGAGGTTGAGCAGTCACGCCGTCAAGCGCTTCCCAAAAACTTGATCGCCTGATGCACATATATATAGCCTCAGCGTTTTGGAAACTGCAGGCGAGGAGATAGGAAACTGCAGGCGATGAAACGGAAAACCGACATGTATCAATCAAAGCTGGATTTTGGTTTCCTCGAATCTTGCCTTTCCGTTTCCACGCTGCAAAACTTCCCAACGCGCGTGCGCGGCAGGCACGGCTCGACTCGCACGCCACGGCTCGGCGGTAGCGGCGCGCGCGCACGTGTGGCTTGCCTCTAGCCCCTCTCAACTTCTCTAATAGGTGTAACGAGAGTCCACCTATTAAGTTGAGTCAAAATGCAGTAAGTACTTCATGTGAGATTAAACTGCTACATTTAATATGGGCCTAGACTTTATTAATTATTAAATAAAATATAGGTCAGCCCATATTATATCTAACAGAAGCGGTGACGGCCAGGGTTTTCAAAACCGAAAAACTGGCTGGTTTATTAACCTAAGTAACCAAAAAACTGGTAGGGTCCTGTTTCATCGGAAGTTTGATTTTTATGAAAACTGAGCCTGTGTACTGTGGGAAAATAGTTAACTGACGATTTTTCTGGTTAACCGGTCAGTTTTTGCCTGGCTCGAAAACTGGTCCGCTCCCACTTTTTAAAACCCTGGTGACGGTCACTTAGTACTGATGAGCTAGTGTAAACGCATATGTTTCCTTCTTGTCTACCAGCATTCACCAATAGTGTACTCTGGAGCTCATTGTTGACACTTGCTAAGTGTGTTTCTCCACACAACGACAAAATTAAGCTATGGTCGTTGGCATGTACTGATGCCAACTCAAGTGGACCGAACAATCACATCTCCTGAACTATGTACTATTTTTTGTGGAGGATCTGAACGACTGCTAATCTTTCAAATGTTTGAACCTTTCAGTATGAAGGACGCCAAAGGGGTGGCTTTCTGGGGCCATCTGACCAGACGAGTTTTGGTAAGATCAAGCCTGATAATAAATCGCTCTCTGCTGCATATGGTCCCACGTCCGGTAAAGGAGTATAGACCGGTCTTCTGGTCGCCTCGCTTCGCCCCTTTATTTGCCATGTGGAATAAGAAGATGTGATATGCACAGCAACATTGGACTATTGTGCCAATCCACTGTGCACTCCTGTAAAGTGCTAAGTCTTCCCTAGCACTTTGAAAGAAGTTAATGACGCTCGTTGGCATGGATTGGTGCCAATTCGTGTGGATTGAACGTACAATTACACAATTCTCTGATCCGAGCAATTTGCTGAAAGGGTGCAAAAAAGACTGTTGCTTCCTAATAATATCTAGTTTTTTGCATGTGCGGCACGCACGTACGATTATCCATGTCCATAACATATAGTAAGAATGCTTTATTGATAATGTTTAATCATAACCTTCTTAGCCACTTCATTAATAACATGACAGACATGACAGATGTGAAAACCTATAGAGGTAACACAATGTTATAGCATTAAGAATTACAAACCATCAAATTTAATGAGTATAATGTACAATTGAACATTATTTAAATAATAACACTCAGCTACAACATTTGATACACTTATTTTTAAAGAGTTATTTAACATTTAATAAAGATGGCACAGAATTAAACATGCAAGTAAAAACAGTCACACTGCCCTTTCTGAAGGGTGTAGCATATATCGTGGGCCTCTCGTTTCTTCTCCCACTACTGTTCCGCATCTTTGTACTTCGGGACACAGGCTTGTGGAAATTGTTTTGGCTCTTTAGTGGACCACGATGCTTGTCATGCTTTCATCTTGTGACACTCCTTTGAAAATCGGAGACAAATCCAAATCAGTCTATTTTTGAAATTGTTTTGGCTCTTTGCATTTCTCTGAAAATATAATCCACAAGTATCATAATTTCTCACTAATAAAATATAAAAGTAGTAATACTTGACGCCAGTGATAAAAAAAATAATTTGCAGAACTCGGCAATTGGCATCTAACACATAGAAACATGGATGCTTGCAAACCGAGCGTGAGGATGCCCCCCATCGACTGTGTTCTTGCGAGGACACGATGACGGGTGCTCGGTGGTGAGATGGATAGGCAGAGCAAAGACCAGATTGGGATCGAGAGAGATTGCGACCGAGGATTTGGACAAAGGGGAATTCGAAAGACTGGAAAAAATATGGAAGGGAAACAAATCACTTGCATCGATTCGGGGTGGATACGGGATGGCAATGAAGTTTGGGGGCTAGCTTACGATCGGTGAGAAAAATCGGATGCGGAGATCGGGGATGAATACAAAACCGTAAATTTTCTTAACCAGTGTTAGGTTTTTAAACAAAGAGATGGGCCCAGTCATTGACCAAGCGATCAGTAGAACAAGTAGATGTTGATCTAACAGCATATTAGAAGGATGGATAGAATAGCTCAGGATGACAGTAATTGGTAGGATGTTTAGTTTTTATAGTATAGATTATGCCGTTGTTAATATATTTGGACTATGCAAGAAGAGAGAGAAGCTGTACAACATCAGTGGCACTATTGTCATCGTTGACGCTTGACCTTCTCGGCAGATTTGTTTTTCCACACAGTTGAAAACATTGGAAAATACGGGCAAGATACAAATGCTGTGGAGTTTTAGTAAGTCGTTGGCCTATCCATGACAAGGACACTGCGGTAGGAAGATGCAGATACACAAGTGGCCGGCTGGCCCGCAGGGAAGGTGCAATATTGGCATTGAGCCTGCGCGTGCCTTCACACAGGGGCGTTCAGAAATTGACAGCGTAAATTGTCGCCAGTCTTCACAACTGGCGCCGCACGGCAGAAGCCACTTAGTGCGGAGTAGTGGCATTGTTCATTGACGGTCTCGCAGACCTATGGCCACCGACTATAAATTCCCGCGCACACTTCATTCTTTCCTCACCCGATCTTCGTCATCTCGCACTTCCACCGGTAGAATATAGTATGGCGCTCACTCACAGCCTCTTCCGCGTCCTCCTCAGCGCCGCATTGCCGCTGTTCTTCATCTCCCGTGCCATAGGTAAACCACGCATAAAGACGGAGGTTTGAGGAAACAAAGAGACGCATGCATTATGGTGAAGTTCATTACTCTCTTGTGTTTCTGTGACATTTACTTTGTATTGCAGAGGCGGCCGACACGGGCATGAGCTGGTGCGTCGCGAACACTGCGGCCAGCAACGCGCAGCTGCAAGCGGCGCTAGACTATGCCTGCAGCAACGGCGCGGACTGCAAAGCAATCCAGCCCGGCGGCTCGTGTTATCAGCCCGACACCTTGGTCGCGCATGCCTCATACGCGTTCAACAGCTACTACCAGAGCATGGACCGGGACAGCGGCGCGTGCGACTTCGCAGGCGCAGCTTCCATTGTCAACCAGCAACCAGCCGGTGAGCACCTGCCGCTCAATCAGTCTTGTTTCATTACGTCGGGTATTTGAACCCATTATTCCCTTTTGGATGTGTAGATACCTGTGGCAAGACGGCGGCGAGCTGGTGCGTGGCAAACTCGGCGGTCAGCGACGCGCGGCTGCAGGCGGCGCTGGACTACGCCTGCAGCAACGGCGCGGACTGCAGCGCCATCCAGAAAGGAGGGTCGTGCTTTGAGCCTAACACCAAGGTTGCTCACGCTTCCTACGCGTTCAACAGCTACTACCAGCGCAAGGGCCGCGCGACCGGGACGTGCGACTTCTCCGGCGCCGCCTCCGTCGTCAGCCAGGCACCAAGTGAGTTCATGCTGCTTTGGCCGTTGCCCTACGTTTCCCGCAGCTCATGCGCTAGCCCTACTAATATTTGTTCTGTTTCTGTCTACTGCAGAGTTCGGAAACTGCGTATTCCCGTCAAATGGCTGAAAAGAAGAAACAACGTAACGGAGAAGTGTGAAGCATATACATGACACATACGTCTTACAGGGATACATATCTATATGACAATGTACTTTCATGAAACATTTCCTATATTTTTTATTAGATAAAAGGCTTTGGAGCTTTGCTTTATCTATTTAATAATAAAAGAAGACGGACTTTCCACCACATGTCCTTAAAAAAAGAGAAATAGGCTAGAAATTCTTATAAAAAAGAGAAACATCCTACCCTTAATCTTCGCATCATATATCTGACAAACACTACGGAAAAGAGAGAGTATGACATGTGCCGACTTGTTTGCTGTGTGCCTTCTATCGGGCACCCACGCCAAACGGGCTTTTTGCTGTGTGCGAAGAAAAAGACACATGGCAAATATGGGGTACACGGCACAAACATGCTTTGCCGTGTGTCACAAGGCAGGCACACGACAAAGTTGATTTTTGCGGTGTGCCTGGTGAGCTAGCACACGCCAAATAGACTTGTAGCTGTTTGCACACACGATGGCAGGGATCAAGCAAACGGCTGTTACATGTTTGTCGTGTGCCCTAACTTGGCACACGGCAAACATGACATGTGAGGATCACGTGACTAAATGTGCCTAAGTATTTTTAGTTTTTCTTTAAAAAACGTAGAACCTAAATGTTTGTCGTGTGCCGGAGGGTCCAACACACGGCAAAGAGCTAGGGTTAGCTCTTTGCCATGTGCCCGATAAAAGACACACGACAAAGCCTTTGCTTGCCGTGTGTCACATGTTTGTCGTGTGCCCCCTGGTTGGCACACGGCAAACATTTTGGATAAGCCCTCGATTGGATCGGATTTGGGGACTTATCCATTTTTGGTCACACATCTCCGCCACCGCCGCGCCTCGCTGCCATTGCGCCTTTGCTCGCGCCCACTGCAGCGCCTCCGCTCGCGCCCGCCGCCGCTGCCATCGTCCCTCCGAGCCCGTGGCGCCTCCGACTTGGCTGAGCCCCCGGCTCCCCTGACGACGCCGCGGTCCCCGGTACCTCCAACGACCCAAAGCCCCCACTACACCCCCGTCGACCCCGAGCCCACCACACCCCCCGATGACCCAGCCCATGCGTCCCGGCGATCCTGACGACCCACGAGCACCCCCCCCCCCCCCCGTGACCCCGCCCTTGCGCCCCCGGCGACCCCGACCCCAACAACCCCCGAGCCCCTGGCGATCCCGAGGCCCCCAGCGACCCCGAGCCCCCCCCCCCCCCCCCCCACCCCTGCGGCCACCCACGACCCTCGGCGCCCCGAGGTACTGTTTATCGCCCCCTCCAGTAGGCCATGCTTTTTTTTCATGTCAAATACTACTTGGTAGATGTAGTGTGAAGTGCTGATATGCAACTGCTACTTGTGTACCTTTACGTTGGTGAAAACAGTAGGCTCGATGTAGTTCCCATTCTGACTGAAGGGCCTTCGTCCTGTCAGAACAGTGGCTCCTTCCCTCTTAGGTTGCCGTGGTCAACAGTGGCGAAGCTACCAGTATGGTGAGGCATGGCGCCCTACATACCTCATGCTGGGGTCGGCTGCACAAGTTTCAGACAATCTGAGGAAGAAGAAACACGATCTGATTGTTATATGGGCCTATTGCTAATTAGACATTTTTTAATTACCAATTGTCATTAGGATGCATGGCTGCCGCAGCTAATACACACGATCATTGATTTACTGGTCTTGCCTCCGCCTCGCTTAATACTTATACAGTACGTTCAATCAATCATTACGTATCAAGATTTTATATTATCATTAAATTTTAAACAAATTAGTAGTAATACATTCGCCACAGGTAGATTTTGATCCTGGCTTCGCTAGTGGTCAATGTAGCTGAGCAACCTTTTATACTGAACCTTGTCCACCTGCAGAGTGACAACTTTGTTGGTTTGAACTGAAAACAGAGCAAGTGTGTGAAACTTAAGCATAGTTACACTTAAGAATATGTAGGATTAGTTTACTTTCAAGTTCTATAGACAGATAACCTTTGTTTACATAGTTACACTTAACCATATGTAGGATTAGTAAATAATTTGTAGACCATACATGAACCATATAGATCGATACTTTTAGTTTTCCCTACTGTATATAGTATGAAATGGCATAAACCAGACATTCATGTTTCCTTGCACTTTATATAATTAAGCAATTGACACCATCCTAATATATTTTTTCTTTGATTAATAATGGTTTTTACGAACAATAAAAACTCCTGAGTTAGATTTTGCTATATGAGCAACAAAGGAAAATCATGCCTAGGTCCTAATATATCTATGATACTATTGTGCTCTTTTTTTGGTTGTAGGGAGAGGCTGCTGCACCGTCCTCTACTCGTCACTTTGCGGGTTTCATCAAGGTGAGGCATCAACAACCCCCTCTTTCTTGTTTATGTTTGTAGGTCATGTAACCTAGGTGTCTCCCGTTCGAAAGAGATACGGTTGAAGATATGTGGATCTTTGCATATCTATAACGGTATCTGTATTGAATTGTCCATGTTTTTTGGACAGCCCGAGGATGCGTAATTGGTGTTAGTTTTCATGGTCTACTCCGATCTAAGATAGAGTTTCGGAATCATCTCTCCACTGTTCTTTGAATACAGAATCTCCTTTCTTGGATGTTGTGGGTCGTATCTACGCACCCACTTATATACCGTAAGAGGACAGTGTATGATTGTAGCACTTTTTCCCTTGAATTGAGTATACCAAGGTTTATCAAATCCACTGGGACCTTAGGGATTTATTAAATAAAGTTAACAGTAAAAGATCTAGTCAAGGCTACTGTCAAGGTCAGGTAGCATGAGGGGGAGACTGGCCAGCGCAAAGGTGCGCCAGACAGTAAATCTGTCATTGCGTCGATCGACGCGGGGATCAAGCCGATCGGCACACTAGTGAAACTAAGTCAAAGTGCGCGAGATCTAGTGAATTGGTGGTTGCACCGATCGGCGCTGGAATTGAGCCGATCGGCACACTGGTGGATCTAAGTCGAAGTGGTTGTGCCGATCGGCGCAGGGTTGAGCTGATCGGCACACCTGTGAAACTAAGCCAAAGTGTTCCAGATCTAGTAAACCTATGTTGGTAAATGAGTAGCCAGATATTTACTAGTGAGATCGTAACCAGATAGTCTAATTGAATAGCATCATAATGGGTAATTACATAGATCAATGAAAACCTATAATGAGTAAGATCACCTTGCTTTCCAAGCGGCTCCTGATTTATCGCTGCCGGGAGAAACCCTTAATCGCGCGAGTATCTTACTCTACTCAACTATGCGATAGTGCTGTGCAGGCTTAGTGCTGTCACCGCTAAACCACACTACTGACATCATCAAGCAACCATAATCAATACAATGTCCAAATACTATCCCAATCACCACGATTACGATAATATCTACTTACTTAGCCTAGAACTAAGCAATTGGAATAAGCACATGCATGATTATAGAATCAAGATAGACAAATCACCACAACCATCATCAACATATTCAATCATCCTTGAGATACATAGAGTAAGATTCATCTCCGTCGAGATGGCCTACCTTGGCGGATCAACTCTTGACTCCAATGGTTCTTAAAACTCAACTAGAGATCTATTCTAACGGGGCAAGCCCCGGTGGTTCTAACTCACGGATCTGGTGTCCCTCTGTCGCCTCCCCCTTCTGCGGCGAGGGTTTACAAGTATTTATAGGGGTTCTACTCGTAAAGGACTCGGTTTCTAGCAAATAAGGCGGTTGCGCCTATCGGCGCAAGCCGTGTCTTCTCTAATTTCTTCCCCGAGTCAGTTCCTCTGTCTTCCACAGCTGCCATGTTAGTCTTTTCCTTCTAAATAAAGTCTTATACTACACGTTAAGATCTTGGAGTTCCATAAATCTTCTTAAAGTTCCATAATTCTTCTTAGACAAATATCTTCAAGTGTCTTGTGCAGATCGGCTCATGGGCTGCGCCGATCGGCGCACTGGGCTCCTTCAGTGCTTTTCGTCAGTTCTCGACTCCTGTCCTCTCCATCATCGCATTAATCACCAATTTTACCTGTTTATGCAATAAAGCTCCAAAACAACGCATATACAAATATATAGGCAATATCACAGGTAAATGGCCTAAATTGGTATCAATTATGCTCTAATTAGGGTAATATTCACATATAAAAGGGACACTTGGGAAGTGCCAACAGTTCTCCCACACTTAAATCTTTGCTCGTCCCGAGTAAAGTAAAAGAAAGAAAAATCGAAAAACATACTCTTTCTATCATAAAAGATATCTCAAATCAGCAAATATTGAGCATTGTTCTATTGTGGTATATTTCATATTGGTATTCAGCAAAATAGATCAAATATGAGCATAAGCTTAAAGTTCTCCCCAAAGCAAAAGATCATGTCGAATTCATAAATTATAACTTTTCCACACATGAAAATCACTTAAAAGATTATTATGAACGTAGAGAATCTATCTTCCAAATAATCCAAGGCAACAACTCATCTTTCAAATCACTCAACCTATATCCTACAACATAATGATCAAATAATATTAGTGTAAGGCTTATATGAGTAGCTAGGTGAGGTAATTCAAGGATTGCAAACATAAATCAATAATATATTATAAAGCTAGGAGATTATTCTTTGTTGGAATTATAGAAACTTATCAAGATGGCAATTAAGAAAGAAAAATTTAAGAAAGGACTCAGACTTTGGATATGTGGACATGTGCATAGCAAAAATTTGATCTTGGAAGATTGCACATGGTTGAAATGATTCATGGCTATATTGAATTTCGAGAATAAGCATGTCATATACCATCCCCCACACTTAAAATTTTGCTAGTCTCTTAGCAAACAGCAGAGTTTTTTTTTTCACCATCTCTGCTGCGCCGATCGGCTCTCAACCAAAAATTACCAACATTTGTTGGTATGTGATTTGTCTGGCTTCAACTTTTATTCAAGAATTAAATATAGCCAGAAATATAGGATGTGGTCAAGGAATGATACTCAACAAGTTGTTTTGGGTTTATGGTAGTGTACTCAGCGGAATTGAATTTTTGCATGAGTAATTTTAAGGCTAGAAAAAGATACACAAAGAATTGCCATCTTAATAAAGTTCATATCAAAAAGAATTAAATCCTAACCGAACTCAACCATCAATTTAATGTTTATCTACATATCAAAGGTTCATGAGTATTGTTCAAAATATGGCATTGGTAGGTAAGGATCTTGAAAACAATAAATTCTAAAGTCCACAGCATAAAAATTTATTTTTGAAAAGATTGGTACTAAGTTATTATTACAAACTGAACAACACAAATAAAGCACATGGGTACTATAAATTGCTCCACATAAGACATATTTGTCGAATAATCATTAAGTGTAAGTTCGAAATTTTATTCAATGCTCAACACTATTTGATCTTCATCAACACTTTTCAATAAAGAATAAATGATTTAATTCTCCTAATAGAGCATAACTGCCACCATTATATTAGGATCTAAACTTGAATACATGATGATGATGATTTTTGCACACACTTCATAAAAATAAAACTACTACTAACACACTTGCATGAAAATAAAACTACTACTAACACACTTGCTTGAAAGTAAAACTACTACTAACACACTTGCATGAAAGAAAGCACACCCGATACATGGTTTCCCAACCCGCTCACACACATATAAGTAAATAAAGAAAAAGATTGCAAAAGATAAAAGAAAACGCAAACCGGGAAACCGATACTCCTACCAACTCCTAGGCACTCTAATCATCCAAAAGTGAAGACGGTGGCTGATCGAAGCCATAGCACCGCACCTTGAGTCGCTTGAACTCCTCCACCATTGCATCGTGGTTGTTTCTCCATTGGGTTGTAGCGTCCTCCACGCGCTCGATGTAGTGCATGTTGTTGTCGAGGTACCCCTGCATGGGCACGAAAAAGTTTGCACCGGGCACAGGAGGCACCACTGGTACACACCCTTGGTACCTGTAGTCAATGCCCGCGCTGCATTAGGGTGCGCCGATTGACGTGTTGCCTGCGCCGATCGGCGCAGAGGGCTGTGAACCGTCCGCTGCGTCGCTCCACCCTGACTGGTACTGCTGGTACTCCTGGCGTGACCCCCAGGAATCCCACTCGCCGCCGGCTGCTGTAGATGTGTCCGGCTGTCGAACCCACCCACGACGGTCCTTGAGAACTCGGCCCACCTCCAAGAGACCTTTCTCAAGCCAATTTCCTCCCTCCAGCTTACGAGGGAGAAAAACTACTAGATCTGCACACGGGAGCTTTACGTTGGTGCCGCCAACATGGAAGTCGGCACGAACACTTCCCGTGACAATATTGCCACGAGTCATATTCTCGTCGATCTCCGTCGCGCACTCCCACTTGTCATCGCGCCCTCCCGGTCTGTCGCTGTCATAGACGAGGGCTGCTAGGCGTTGAAGATAGGTCCCGAAGGCCAACTTCTTGCTTGCCTTGCCCCTCTTGTCGAGCCAACCCCGCACCATCACTGACATGGGATTGCAATAAGACGGACTCACGATGGCGTTGAAGAGCCACCACAAGTCCGCATCGGTGACGTTGCTGGAGTCGACCTTGTTGCCTATGCGCGCCGCCAACCATCGATGGAAACCTTGAATGGTCGGGTTGCAAATGTTGCCGCGCTTCATCTCCTCTATGAACGAGAGCCGCCTCCAAAAGGAGTCCAACTCCCCACGTCCCAAGATGCCGGCGACGTCGGCGTCGGCATCGAAGCCGAAGGCTTGAGCCGCCGCCTCCATGGTCACCATGTGGCTGATGTCGCGGACGCGAAAGTTGACGGCCTCGCTACCGTCTTCGACGGTGCCAAGCCTCATTGTAGAAGCAACCTCGGTGATGACATTGAGGTTGTAGTCCATGGGGAGGAGGTGGAAATCCACCCAGCCGAGGTTGTCTAGCATCCTCCTTAAGTCCTCCCACATGCCGATCGAGGTGAGGAAGGTCTCGTCCAGGTCGAAGTTGGGGACGAACCTTCCCCTCACCGCGAGGTAGTGCTGCTGTTCCTCCGTGCTCAGGAGGGTGAAGCCCTCCTTCCACCGTTCGCAGCATGAATGCCGGCGGCGGTGATGATGTGGGAACCCCACGGCTTACCGCCGTTTGGCTCCTCGTAGCATGCCCTGTTGGAAGGGACGCGCCGGAGACGGAGTGGTGGGCGCGGAGCTTGTATGTCGCCGCCGCCGAGCCGGTGGATGCACCACCCACCGACATGTCATCGTGAGCGTCAGAGTCACCCCTCACCGAGGAGTTACCGCTCGACTCGCTGCTGCCGCCGGAACTGCTCCCCTGACGTAGCCTCTTGTCCAACTTGCCGACGGAGGAACGGAGACGATCCATCTGTGAGGAATGCGGAACGTGTGCGAGATCGTGGGTAGTGGGGAAGGTGGAGAGATTACCGGGATGGTGTGACGAATGGGGGCACCTGGCCTCCTTTTTATAGTGTGGGAAATTTCCAGGAGAAGGAACCGCCATAAAATTTCAAAATTTGAGAGCGCGCCGATTGGCACGGGTACTACGCTGATCGGCACAATTCAAATTTTGAATGCTCTGACCACTCTAATGCTTGATTCCCCTCCTTCATGTCGCTTCCTGGCACATCATGCTGATTGGCAGGGGAACATCACGGAATCCTGATGTCTTGTTGGCGGCGCCGATCGACGCGCCGTCTTCTTTTCATCTTTTGGTCAATTCCGTGTCTCTGTACTACACACCTGCATAACAATCATACCTGTTCCTCAAAATCAATGCCTGCCGCCTTTGTCGCCCATTGGGAACATCATGGGTACCCGCGTTGATCGGCGTAGTAGGGCGCCGAACGGCGCAGGTCCCTTGCACCTCGTCTTTAGGTCCAGCATTGATTCTGATGCCTCGTGTTCATCTTTTTCACCTAATTTCCACTTCTCCAATGTTCCTGTAGTATTGGCATACGTGTCGGGGCTCATCTGGTGACCGCGCCGATCGGCGTGTTGTCCGTTTTTGCTTCTGACCCCTCGCTTCTTCGCTAGATGTTGTCTTCCTTGAAAATAGCTCTGTCTCTAAAAGTTATTGTGCTGGTTTAGCACTCCTTCAATTCTGGGCGTCATCGGCCTTCTGTCCTGACTTGGGCAATGCTGAGCCGATCGGCACAGATGTGCGCCGATCGGCGCAAGCTTTGTTCTTTCCTGTTTTTGGTCTTTTTTTTATATTCCTGCATTGTTAGTCTACAACATGTATATATACAGTTTTGAATGAATAAACAGACAACACAAGAGCACACAAGAATTAAGCACACACTTTTCTAAAGTTTTTTTATTTTATTCGGGAGATTATTTTTATCACAAGCAAGCAAATTTTAAAAACACCGGGTTGCCCTCCCGGCTAGTACTAATTAACTAAATAAAAAGGGTTGCCCTCCCATAAGCACTGAATAACTTCTAAACCCCCCGATCATTGGGTTGCCTCCCAAGAGCGCTCAAGTTATTTAAAGGTCAAAGAGCTCGACCTCCCCGCAAACAATCCATCCTTAGTGTCACGGTGCGGGATGGGAGGCCGCGACACTACAAGGTTATCTTATCTCCATGGTTCATATAGCT
Source organism: Eleusine indica (assembly GCA_030378355.1). Lineage (NCBI taxonomy): Eukaryota > Viridiplantae > Streptophyta > Magnoliopsida > Poales > Poaceae > Eleusine > Eleusine indica. Next base: position 39,551,713 of record CM059500.1, read on the forward strand.
TGGATGACCTATCCATACATCCTGTCCAATTACTTTCGACGCCTCGATGCCACGGTGTCTTGTATCTCTTCACTTCATCAATAGCACAGCACTCTTCTCCCTTTGGGCGAAACTTGAAAGAGTAGGGAGTCCCACTTATATCGAAGCTTATCTCACCACTCCTAACATCAATACTTGCCTTTGTTGTCCTCAAGAAGGGTCTGCCTAAGATCAACGGAGTCCTCGTCCTCTTATCCATATCAAGCAGAATAAAATCAATAGGGACGATATGATCTCCAATTTGAACAGGCACATCCTCAGCAATTCTATTAGGGAAGCGTACCGATTGATCGGCTAACTCCAAACACACACCCATAGGCTCTAATTCAGGCAAATTGAGATTTGTGAATATATGGCGGGGCATAACACTTACGCTTGCTCCAAGATCGCACAAGCACCTATCAAATATCCTTGTTCCAATGATGCATTTGATGCTTGGTGATCCAGGGTCAGGTTTCTTCTCCAGTGAAACATCATTGATTGCCGCCGTTAGTTCCTTAGTGACCTTCACAACTTCCTCAGAAACTAGAGACTTCTTGTTTTGCATCATGTCCTTAATGTACTTGGCATAGGTGGGTACTTGGATAGCGTCAACAAAAGGGACATTGATGTAAAGCTTCTTCATATTTTTGACGAATCTTGCAAACTGCTCATCATGTTATCGCGCTCTTTCTGTCTTCGTCAGTAGTTGAGTATCTACAAATGTGGCAGGGCCATGCTCTTCTGTCTCCACGCCCATCTTCAGACCAGAGAGGTCATCATCCTCCTTGCGCCGATCAGTGCTTTCAGGGAGCCGATCGGCTCCGATAGGGTCGTCGCGCCGATCGGCGCCGGGTGTGCGCCGATCGGCGCGGGGCTTCTTTGCTCGCGCAGAGTGTTCTGGATCTTCTATTTGTTTTCCTAATCGTGTAGCTACTGCCTTCAACTGTTCTGCAGACATCATATTGGCAGGAATAGCCCCATTATTGTCTTGAATGGCTTGCGATAGCTATCCCATCTGTTGCTCCATAATCTTGGTATGCTTCAAAATCTGCTCGTTGGAGCTCCCAATTTCTATCACCTTGTCATTAACTCTCTCAAGGACACGATCAATCTCCTTGAATCTAGCTTGATTGTCCGTGTTGATCTTCTCTTGAGCTTGGAAGAACTCATGACATTGGAGACGAAGTGGGATAGAGTTTTGCATGGACGAACTAGGAGAGAAAGAACTCCTTTGTTGTTGATATTGGGGCTTCCATCCACTATTCTTCATATATTCTAACATCTTCATCTCTTCAGGGCAATCTTTCTGCACATGACCAAATTCTCCACACTCACTATATGTTGAGCGTGATTCCGCCAGCTTGAGTGTCTCTTCCTTAGGGATATGAAGATTATTGTCCAACCTTCTTTGAATAGCATCGAGGCGATCTATAATCAATTCTTCCTGAGTCTTCTCAATCACACTCTTTGCTACTCCTTTTAAAGGTTGCGAATTCCTTGAGCTTCTCTCACCATCCCATGATTGATTTTCAAATAACAACTTCATCAAATTCTTAGCTTCGGTGGGGGTTTTTGACATGAATGATCCTACAGCTGAGGCATCCAAATGTTGACGTGACAAAAGATTCAATCCTGTGTAGAACTTCTCAACAACTTCTCCAACCGTCAGACCATGATGATGGCATGCATCTATATCTCATTGTATCTTTCCCATGCTTCTCCAATGCTCTCATCAATATTCTATGTAAATCCAAGAATCTTATTTTTCAAAGCTTGAGTCTTACCGGGGGGGAGTATTTGGCCAAGAATTTAGCTGCTAATGTGTTCCACACCGTTTTCACTGTGTTTTCCAATCCATTATTCCACTGCTTGGGGTGTCCAACTAGAGAGAAGGGGAACATCCTCACACGCGCTTGATCTCCTATCAATCTCGCTATCTTGAATGTGCTGCAAACTTCAAGGAAGTGTTGCAAGTGATGATTAGGATCTTCTGAACCTGTGAACGGTTGTTGCGCCACTATTCCAACATATCTCTCCAATTGATACGAAAGTTGATCCTGAGCTTCTTGGAAATCTGTCTTGACGATACTAGTCAATTGTGGCTTGAGACGATTAACCATAGGCACCTCTGCCATCTCCTCTTCTTCTTACTCTTGAACTGAGTCTTCTATTGTGAATGATACTCGAGGTGTTGCGCGGACTGCTTCCAAATCTCCAAGTGACTTGCTTCTCTTCTCCGCTGCTCTCTTCTTGTGTAAGAGTCTTTCTGGATCATCGGCGTAATTAGAGGGTTTGTTTGACTTAGGATCGTCCATACCTGTTAGTTTCACTTAACAGAATATATGTACTAGAGAGACAAGTAAAGCAGAATGACTAAACACTAATACATCAAACAATGTTTAAAAACCTGCTATGGTCCTCGGCAACGGCGCCAAAAAATAGAGATTGTTGGTCGTATCTACGCACCCACTTATATACCGCAAGAGGACGGTGTATGATTGTAGCACTTTTTCCCTTGAATTGAGTATTCCAAGGTTTATCGAATCCACTGGGACCTTAGGGATTTATGAAACAAAGTTAATAGTAAAAGATCTGGTCAAGGCTACTGTCAAGGTCAGGTTGCATGAGGGGGAGACTGGCCAGCGCAAAGGTGCGCCAGACAGTAAATCTGTCGTTGCGCTGATCGGAGCGGGGATCGAGCCGATCGGCACACTAGTGAAACTAAGTCAAAGTGCGCGAGATCTAGTGAATCGGTGGTTGCGCCGATCGGCGCTGGAATTAAGCCGATCGGCGCACTGGTGGATCTAAGTCAAAGTGGTTGCGCCGATCGGCGCAGGGTTGAGCCAATTGGCACACCTGTGAAACTAAACCAAAGTGTTCCAGATCTTGTAAACCTATGCTGGTAAGTGAGTAGCCAGATACCTACTAGTGAGATCGTAACTAGATAGTATAATTGAATAGCATCATAATGGGTAATTACATAGATCAATGAAAACCAATAATGAGTAAGATCACCCTGCTTTCCGAGTGGCTCCCGATTTATCGCTGCCGGGAGGAAACCCTTAATCGCGTGAGTATCTTACTCTATTCAACTATCTGAGAGTGCTGCGCAGGCTTAGTGCTGTCACCGCTAAACCACACTACTGGCATCATCAAGCAACCATAATCAATACAATGTCCGAATACTATCCTAATCACCACGATTAAGATAATATCTACTTACTTAGCCTGGAACTAAGCAATTAGAATAAGCACATGCATGATTATAGAATCAAGATAGACAAATCACCAAAACCATCATCAACATATTCAATCATCCTTGAGATACATAGACTAAGGTTCATCCCTGTCGAGATGGCCTACCTTGACGGATGAACTCTTAACTCCAATGGTTCTTGAAACTCAACTAGAGATCTATTCTAACGGGGCAACCCCGGTGGCTCTAACTCACGGATCTGGTGCCCTCTGTCGCCTCCCCCTTCTGCGGCGAGGGTTTACAAGTATTTATAGGGGTTCTACTCATAAAGGACTCGGTTTCTAGCAAATAAGGCGGTTGCGCCGATCGGCGCAAGCCGTGTCTTCTCTGATTTCTTTCCCGAGTCGGTTCCTCTGTCTTCCAAAGCTGCCATGTGGGCCTTTTTCTTCGAGATAAGGTCTTGTACTGCATGTTAAGATCTTGGAGTTCCATAAATCTTCTTGAAGTTCCATAATTCTTCTTAGACTAATATCTTCAAGTGTCTTGCGCAGATAAACTTCCATAAACATGTGGAATAGGCCTCGGTCACGTCTGTGGGCCAAAACACCCTTGCGCCGATCGGCTCATGGGGTGCACCAATCGGCGCACTAGATGAGCCGATCGGGCTTCTTTAGTGCTTTTCGTCGGTTCTAGACTCCTCTCCTCTCCATCATCGCATTAATCGCCAATTTTACCTATTTTTGCAATAAAGCTCCAAAACAACGCATATGCAAATATATAGGCAATATCACAGGTAAATGACCTAAATTAGTATCAATTATGCTCTAATTGGGGTAATATTCACATATAAAAGGGGCACTTGGGAAGTGCCAACAGATGTGTATTTCGAGAACTGCGGGAAGGTGCTACCAAAATTCTGTCTCGGAGAGGAGTAGACCGTGGAAACTAACCTCAGCTACGGATTCTCGGGTGGGATTAGGACCTATCTTCACCTATTAGATTGTATAAGCATCGTGTAGACAAAAATATTTTTAATATTAATTGCTGATATGTTAGAGGATGTCGAACCGTGAGTGGATGTACACGGGCTAGGCAAAGAACCGGAAGTACACCAGTGAATGGATTCGATAGACCAACAAGTTCTTGGAACGATCATTTGCCAAGGTCAAAGGAACAAGTGTCACTTGGTGTCCCTACAACAATTGTAGAAACACGTGTCAACACAATAAAGAGGTTATGGGCATACACCTTTGCAAGAATAGATTTATGCCAGACTATACCTGATGGATCCTTCATGGTGAAGGCGAGCGTCCAAGGCACGAGGTAGTGAGCTAACGCATGGAGGATTATGAGGCAGATGCCGGTGTAGGAGACATGTTAAATGACTATCATGAAGCACACGAGGATGAAGTACGCAGGGAGGAGGAGCCAGAGCCAAGTGCAAAGGCATATTAGCAAATGATGGAAGCGGCACAACAACCCCTTCACGGGCATACCAAGGTTTGTCAACTGAATGCCATTGCACGCCTAATGGCCATAAAGTCCCAGTTTAGCCTGAGTCGAGGCACCTTCGATGCTATGTTGACAGTCATTGGCAGCCTCCTTCTAGAAGGTCACATTTTGCCAAAGAGCATGTATGAGTCATGAAAACTACTTAGTGCGCTTAAGATGCCATATGAGCAGATACATGCTTATCCTAATAGATGTGTCTTATTTAGAAAACAACATGTAGAAGCAACGCATTGTCCAAAGTATAAGTCCTCTAGGTACTTGGAGGTAGATGCACGTGATGGTGGTAAGAAGCAGCTCACGATTCCTATGAAAATCATACGGTACCTTCTGTTCATACCGAGGCTTCAACGTCTTTACATGACCAAGGAGACCGCAAAATAGATGGCATGGCACAAATATGGACATAGATACAATCTTGAGAAACTTATACATCGAGATGATGGTGAATCCTGGACACATTTTGATGAGATTCATGAGCGCGAAGCCGGAGAGGCTCGTAATGTATCTGTGGCACTTGCAACAGATGGGTTCAATCCTTGTGGCATGGGGGCTGCCGCATAAACTTGTTGGCCCGTGTTCGTTATACCCCTGAATCTCCCTCCAGACGTACTATTTTAACTACAATACATATTCTTGTTATTGATAAACGACAATTCATATTCTTGTCGTTGATAACTCCTGGGCACCTGGGGAATAATATGAGTGTATACATGGAGCCTCTAATTGATGATTTGGAATGTGCTTGGGATGATGGGGTATTAACATACGATCAAGCTACAAGGCGCAATTTCAAAATGCATGTTTGGTTCCAGTACTCTGTGCATGACTTCTTGGCGTATGGTACATTCTGTGGCTGGGGTGTTCACTCTAAGATCCCATGTCCAGTATGTAAGGGAGCTGTGGAATTTGTTTATTTGCTGAGAGGTCACAAGTTTTCTTCGTTCGACCGTAACCGACAATTCCTCCCTCTTGACCATCCATTTAGAAAGGACAAGAAGAAGTTCATGAAAGCTTGACCATCCATTTAGAAAGGTGTAACAGAATCGCCTTACCACGGAAATGATTCCGTTCCAGGATCTTTCTCGGATGGCAACACGCGCTATGATGCCTAATAGTACGACACATGACAGAGATAAAATATATACAACAAGAACATAGATAGAGTACAGAGTTTTACATAAATCTGAATTTAAGTTACAAATCAGAGTTTTAAAAGTGCGGAAGCAAAATAGTTCAACAGTAAATAAAAGGGTTCGATGAGATACTCAAGGTACAATCGTTCTCTCATGACGATACATAGAAGCAGATTCGGCCTTGATAAGTGTCATGCCCACGATACTGTACCGGCAAGCAACAAGGTGCACCTCCTATGGACTGCAGGGCTCCCACTCGACGTTCCAAAAGTCGGAGAACTAGCCACCCAGAACATCTAAAAACCACAAAGAGCTACGCCCTGAGTAACTAATACTTAGCAAGACTAACACATCAAAATGGCTAACTACAGCCGACTCCTAGACATGCACAGGCTAGGGGTAAGGTTTATGTTGCCAAAAAGTCAGCCTAAGAGTGGACCCTACTTTCCATGTTTTAGCATCAAGTTAAATTGTCATGGGAATAATAAATTTAGTTTGCACTATAACTACATCAATCATGATTGCAATATAATTAATAATAATTCCATACAACAATATTAAACTCATTCATCATATTAATGGCTTCCAACAATGTTCTGGAGCAGCGATCAAGTGGTACTCATTACTGTGAGGGGTAACGACTCGAATCGATTTACATCCTGCAAAAGAAACCCAAATACACGGCGCACGCACACTCCGGCAGAGTCACGTACGACAACCTTTCACAAGATACAACAGGGTCAATTCGGGTCCCACTTTTCCTGAGTACACGTCACCCCAAGCGATGCTCCCGTCAGAGCCATCCATGGGTAGCCCATGCAGTCTCCCTTCCAACACATACCCACATTCCACCATAACTAGCTTCATCACTAAAAGAAGAGTGGGGTATCGTCCAACCATTGCAGAAATCAAGTTACGTTGGTTTACTATTGCCCATATCAATAGCATGCATTTGGTACTGTTCAAACTTGATCCCATAGGACCTAACACGACGCGGGCCTTAAGTGACTCAGATGGGGCTACCTCCTTGAAGACTAGTTGCCCTTTCCTTTCTATCTAGTTGCTCGTCCAGTCTCCATTTGTTATCCCATTGAAATTTTCCTTCAACCGATATCGTTCCCCAGTGATAATATTTCTGATCTACGAGTGATCTCCATACCACTCAATGAATAGCCGTCCTAAATTAAGCAGAGTGACTACCGTTCTGAGGCTATCATTGGATAAAGGAAACCTACTGCAATACTAGGTTTTCAAACAACTCCTTAAACTTAATGCACAGATAAGCCTACACATCCTATCTAGTGATAAAATAAAAAGGGTAAAACTTGGTGGGATGCACTAGGGCTTGCCTTGAGCGGGTTCCTGGTTAGCAGGGTCACCACCTGGTCCTTCTGGCTCCTGCTCTTGTTCTACCTCCACGTGGTTCACCTCGTGACCTATATGATATGGATGATGCGATGCATGAGAACAATATTTGAGTCATGGAACTTCCTTAGCCTTTACAGGTTTCATGTAGAAGTGAACGGGGTGTCCTATACTAGGGTGCTACTTGCCTTTACAGGTTTTGATAAAATTATCGAGCTTAAGTAAGCAATTAATATTTTAGCATGGTTTTGGAAGTCAATTTAACATGGGTGAACTTACGGTAGGTAGTGCACACTAGGAGTGATTTTTAGGCCGAGTTTCAATTACATGCATGGGGCGATTAATTTTAAATAATTAATACAAGGAAAAAGGTACTAAATTAATTATGACTAAAACATAGAGAACTAGCACATGTCACTTTGCAGGGTCATGCAACATGCCAAAACATGATTTTGTGCCAAGTATCAAGAATTTACTAGACACCCATATTTATAAATGAATTTATTAGTGCTTTGCCATTTAATTTAATGCTGATAAAAACACTAACATGCAGGGTGATTTGGTATTTTTCTTAAATAGTACATGTCCAGAGGAGCGTACTAAAATTTATCTTGCCCTAAATTCGTAGTACCTATTTAACTATGCATTTTACAATTTTGGACCATTTTTTGGAATTGATAAATTGAGAAAAATCTAATTTGATGCCCGTGGGCCGCTTTCCCGCAGCCCAGCGGACTGAAGCCCACGCGAAGAGGCGCTCCTTGGCCAGATCTGGCCCAGGCGGGGCGTGGCGCAGTGGCCAGCTTGGCCTATCGGCCAACTCGACTGAGCCGAGCGCGCGCGCGGCGGCGCTCTAGCCACGTGCGGCGGCGGGGGCGAGGCCGATTGCTGGAGCGACGACGGACCTGCAGTGAGTGCGATGGTGACCGGGAGGTGGTGGCGGTTACGTGGCGTGCCGGCAAGAGGCAAGTCACTCACCGGAGCTTGGGCTTTGCCGGCAGTGGCGGAAGGTGGTGGGCGGCGGCGACGTTCCGGCGGGAACCCTACACCAACCCGAGCCGAGTGAGGTCGAGTGGAGGAGCCGGGACCGGGAGGTCGTGCATGTGAGAGGGATTGGCTGAAGGCTCACCAGAAAGCTCAGGCGAGGCGGCGACCGGTTGCGGAAGAGACAATGCAGCTCGGTGGGGGCGGGGAGGTCTTTGAGGTGTAGCTCCGAACTGCACGGGGAGGGTGGTAATGCGTCGGCGCGGCGGGGCGATGGAACTCAGCTCCAGGCGTCCATGATGGCGGGTCGAGCGAGAGAGCAGGGAGTGAGAGAGAGTGGAAATTGGGGGGGGGGGGGCAGAGAGGATGTCGGGACGGCATGTGGGGGAGTCGATCCGCGGAAGGAGTCGTTGCTCGTACGCCAGCGGCCACGCGGCGGGCACCGAGTCGGGCAATGCAGTGGCAGCCGGGTGTGCTTCTTTTGGGTCATTGACAGGTGGGCCCCGTGGGAGTTTTAGAATTTTGTTTATTTCCAAATCCTGACTGCTGGTTGTATTTTATCTTTTTGTGGGAATTAATTTATAACCGACCAAAGTAAACCAAAAATGTGGTCGAGCCCCACATGAAGTGCTTGATTTTATAAAAATGCTAACTATCATTGGTTCCAAATAAAATTTGAATAGGAATTTTGTAAAGAGGGATAGTTTTTGACATTTTAACCATTTATTTGGGGCATTAACTAATGGAATAAAAAACCTGGGAAATTCCTCAAAATTATACTTGATCATAAGCTACAACATATATTTTTGGTGGGTATGGCTTATGTTGTAAAATTTGAACTTGTAGTTTAAGGGACTCTCAAATTAATTTGAATTCCATTCAAATTTTGATTACTTTCAGTTTAACTTTACCCTAAGTTTTATTTCCTGGGGAGCCTAACCCTAAGTGGGTAGTAGGAATATCACAAAAGGAAAAGAAGAACTTCATGAAAGGTTGAGAAGTTAACGACCCTCCACTGCCCCTCATGAGAAGTTTGATAAAGAAAAAAATTGTTTCGTGGGATATGGTGAGCGACAGGCCTGGACTCAAAAACCTGGCTTGTATCGGCTTGGATATATGGATGACATAATTCTTCCATATTGCATTGATACAATGCACACTAAAAAGAATATCGGCGAGGTGGGTTTTCACACAATCACGGGCATTCCTGATAAGACAAGGGATAACGTTAAAGCCAGAATAGATCAAGAATTATTATGTGATAGACCAAAGCTAAACATGGTGCCTCCTAGAGCCGGTACCAAGTCATGGAACAAGCCTAAGGCCGACTTTGTCCTGATGGCGGCCAAAAAGAAGGAAGTATTTGAATGGTTGCAAACGTTAATGTTCCCTTATGGTTTTGCAGCGAAACGAAAGAGGGGGTGAATTTTACTACTATGCGAGTCAGCAGGCTCAAGAGTCATGACTACCACCTGTGGCTTGAGATGCTTCTTCCGGTGCTGGTTTGAGGTTGTCTCTCAGCATGTGTGTCTAGTGCTGACAGAGTTGAGTTATTTCTTCCGTCAGCTTTGTTCTCATGAGGTTTCTCAGACCGTGGGCCATGGACACGGCACACGGAAAAACTGGAGGTTTTGCCATGTGCTGGGACACGGGCACACGACAAACTGAAGTTCGCTTTGCCGTGCGCCAACTGTCGGGCACACGGCAAAGCGCGTCATCACCGTGCTAGCAGATGACGGCGCTTTTTTTTACCGTGCGTCATCATGGGCTCACGGCAACAGCTACGGCACATGGCAAATGTGCCCAAGAAAAAGCACACGGCAAAGCTCTCTTTGCCGACGGAATTTGTACAACCCATGGCAATGCCTTTACCGTGGGTATTTGCTGCTTTGCCATGTGCCGTGGGCACACGGCATACCCCTTTGTTTCCTATAGTGAAAGGAAATCTGGCCCTTAATTTCCTCATCATAGGATCCTTTACGTAGCCCTCTTCCTCCTCATGCGACCCAAATAATCGATCTCACAGCATCTCTTCCGCCTCATCTCCATTACGATCCAAAATCACATATGCCTGCCCTATGCAGTCGCCGGCAAGTCACAACCCTAGATCGACCACGACATTATTGAGTTGTGTCGATGCTGTTGAATCTGAGAGGCTTGGGCACACCGTAGAGCGGTCACCTCCGATCCTATTTCTTCGGTGACGCACAGCTGCATTTGACATCAGATCATATATTTATTTTTCCGGCAGTGCTGTAGCAATGGACATGCACAGAGATGCATGCACATTTTTCACCCCGACGGACATATATACAAGGCCACAGAATCGATGTGATGGTCATTGGCATTTGGCTTCCATGACTTGATCTTCTCCAATCCCAAGACGAATCTATTGTAATTAAGCCATTCGCAACCGATATACGCATTGCCGAGACCTTCGAGATAATCATACAAGCTGCTGAGATTTCTTGAATCGCCAAGGCACTCTGGAAGAAGTTCAAGAAGGAAGTTGTAATCCAAACCCAGCCGTTTCAGATGTCAATTAAAGCTGCCGCCAGCAATGTGTTTGGCTGCTTGACACCAATTTCGTTTCCCTTTGTTTCAACAGGTCAGAATTTCTTTTGCCAGTTCATGTATTTGTTGCAACTGTTGTCAAACGTATACACTTATAGTTATCTATGCACTATCTTAAGAATAAATAAATACATAAAATACAGGGAAACGCTGCAACATACTCGATGATGTCATAAAAAAGGCCATCAGGTACACGTGTTCCTTGCATAGGTATGTTTTACCACTTTGTTGCACTTTCGTGTAACTAGAATTTTACTTTCCATATGAGACAAGCTGATTATATAGACAATGAATGAAATTTAAATTTGAATCGATAAACACACATCATTGATTTGCATGGGTTATGTATGGACTAGAGATGATTCTCATATAAATAACTCCCCTTTCACACGTCAAAAACTTTTATCTTGCTACACACATGATTTTTGCAACATATTCATACTTTACTCCTGTAGCTCATTGGACCCTATTTTAACTAGCTTAGATAATGTATCTCACTCTTTCATATAACATGTGTACTCATGTGCTTCTCACACCATAATTTAATTGTTGAATCAAGGAAATTTAATCTGAGACACTTGAAGTGTGAGTGACACAATTAAATCATCGCCTGCTTTCCACAAGGACATGATGACTGGAATCTGCATCGAGCAAAGATGCATCCTTAGACATATAACATATGTGGCCAGGTCACAGCTTAATTTTTTTTCCTAAGACAATGTTTTGTTTTGATGCATTTAATACTCGGTGAGCTTTTTATACAAAAGTTTCTAGTTTCCTGAACATAATATCTATATATTAATTCGGCATAGCCTACGCGCTCGTACGGGAGCTCGGCGCTGCCTCCACCAATCAGAACGTCTCGTCAATGTTTTCACCACTGATTGATCGCCACGTACGGCTGCGGGAGCGGCGTGTGTCCGACGCTGCACTTGGGCTGGGCTGTCGAATTGGCTGTTTGATCGATGGTCCTGACCTGCGACTCTCGTCATGCACTGGACGGCTAGCAGCGCATCTGGACGGCTTGGTTTCTATGCTAGCCCAACAACGATAAAAAGAACACAGATAGAAGGGAAGGGAGATAAAGCTGCAACAGATGAACGAATCAGCTCGAAAATTCAAAGAATAAAGAGGAAAAAAATTAAAAAAAATCAGGTCCATAATTACATGAAAAAATTGGATAGAGATTTTGAATCTCTATATAATTACATCAACAACTTGCTTTGAAAGCTCCAACTAAATTTAAGATTTATACCATTGCTACATCTAGCATTGATGATGTTGAGAGCTATGGGTTGGTGTGTCGATGTCATCCTAGATCATGCAGCCTCCAAACACAAGTCACAACTGCTGGAAGCAACCGCTGCCATAGCTGGTTCGCTCGATCGACCATCGAGTTGCCCGGACAGCATGATCCCAGGACCATGTCGTTGCTATGGCCTTCATCGATGCTTGGGCTTTCAACAAGGAAGAACAACACACACACTAGATGGGAAAAGACTTTTACTTAAAAAAAAAAGAGATGGGAAAGCCCATGCTGCTAGGAATGTCTTGAGGTACCATTTCATGGGCGAACGAAAAACTCAGGCCATGGCAGATGGAGTTAGGCGCGCGTGACTCTGCTGGGCTTTGGTGAGCAAGAGAAAAGAGAGTGAAGATGAAAGAGAGTAGCGCAGAGAGAGAGACAGAGAGATAGGGTCCTCTTTGCCAGCGAGCTTAGACGGAGGCCAATAACGGTGTTGTGTCTATGTGAACTTGTTAATGAGGGAGAAAAGAAACGGCATGACAACGTCGTGAGCAGTTGTGATGGTACGTGGCAGAGGGGCCCGGCCGCGTGGCCGTGCGCCAGTGCCAGCTACCAGAGGAGAAAATTGAGCGGTGGTGCCATGGTGCAGACGGGGAGACAAGGAGTGGAGTGCGGGACCCATAATTGACTTAAGGAGTACTATAGGACGGAAACCACCACAAACATTATGGGCTCCACTGAAATTTCACCGGCTCTTTTGTGTTTCCTGCTAGCTGCACCAAGCCTTTTCCCCCAACTTGTCTTAAAAAAAGCCTTTCCCTAAACTATGATCACTCTACGTTCCAGTCATACGGCCGTCCAAGATAAAAAGGATTAAAATACAGGCACAAAATAAGCAAAACACTAGACCGGGCGCAGCGCAGCAAGGCGCTCCACCCTTCCTAGTAGATATAAAAGGAATCTGGCCAGGAGATAATAGCTGACTTTTGGGTTTCTTGCCATGTGTTACTTTTAGTTATGTGATTTTTTTTTTGTTCCATTCAGCTAGCTATATGTACAATAAGAATAAAGGATATGGTGACATAAGCAACTGGGTTCCTTTTTAGGTTTTAGGATTGTCATAATGCCTACACGTCCACCGGATATCGTCGAGATGCTATGAAGCAATAGGAAATATAACATGGTCATTTCTGCGAACAAATAACTAGAACAAGCTAGTATAAATCCTGAGTGTGGTCCATGCATCTCGATGCAGAAATAAGAGGCAATAGAATAAGTGCATGTGCCTAAGAAAAGAGGAAGAAAAAACCTAGGAAAACGTTATACGTGAACTAAGAATTGTGCAGGACTTTTGTTATGTTTATTTTGAATAGTAAGCAAATAAGATTTTGTTTACTGTTAAGTAGTGTAGGAGTCACTTGCAAGGAAACAGATGAAAAACATAGGAATAGTGTCCGATTTAATATGTTCCACGTGACAGATCATAGTAATATAAGAGGACTTGAGTTTATAAGGTTAATAGAAGGCAAAAAAGAATGCTAAAACAATGAAATATACATAGAGTGAAAAGGGAGGCTACACCAAATTTGTTTTGGACAATGTTCTGAGCAAATTCAGATGTACGTACTGTGGTTACTAAAAAATTATTTCCAAGAAATATTTATGCAACCACATATATCCGCTACATGAAGATTTTCTAAGACCTCGAGCTACATGAATATTCATATAAAATTCTACAAACAAGAGGACATTACAGTGTTTTAACACAATAATGTACAACTTCATACACATCAGCATGGTATAAAAAAGAGCATTTTTTCACGTTCCAAGATATTAGTAGCATTTTTCCTTACACATTTGATACTAAAGAAAATCTATAAAGAAACATTTTGAAAAAATATCATTCGCACGGTTGGTATGATCCAAAGAAAAGTCCAACTGATAAAATAACAATAGTACCAGAATTACAAAATTAATTTAGTCTCGAGTTGCACCATAATACTATGAAAAATAATATACAATACCAGATTATTAGTTATATTAGATAGCCCGCACGATTGTGCGGGCCATTTGATCATTAACAAAAGCAGCCAATATTCAGTTACGCTGGGATTGCCAGCTTACATGAAAGCACTCACGTTTGCTCGAAAGATCCTTGCACATTTCCGTTCTCAAAAACTAAAACCTGGCTTAAAAACTGCCATAACACGGGCAAGGGAAAACCAAACACTTGCCTGATATTTGTCACGACCAAGGATTAGACCTCATAGTGTTGGGTCCAATTTTTTTCTCACGGGAAAGGCAGTTGCGTCCGCCACGTCGCCGGGCGCCTCCCCAGTGGTGATCCCCTTTCCCGCCTCCTCCGCTAGTGAAATCAAAGATCTAAAGTCCTCTCCACCTCCTTCATCTCCTCCCACAAACAGCTCCTTCCCAATCCGCCTCTATTAACAGATCGAAGGGCTCGATTTTTTGCCACCTTCGTCGCTGTCAGCCGCCACGAGGTGCCATCGCGTGGTGCCAGCGGCGGGTGATGCCACGAGCCACCATGGATACATCGTAACGCAAGCGGAGATGCCGCGGCTAAGGACCTGCCGATGTCGTCGGCAAAGGCATCAATTGGCTGATTCTTTCCCTCTCCTCACGTCAGGTGAATCCCGGCCTGATTTGGTTGTTCGTGTCTTGCAGGCATCCTCCCGGCGGCTCATGGATCAGGAGTGTGAGGAGGTTGTCTCGTAGGGAGAAGGTAGATGGTGCGTGGATCTGGCCGGATGAGGTGGTTTGTGGGTCACAGACATTTCTCGCAGGAGCTGCAGATCACCGCTGGTCGCTGTACTTTATGGGGATTGGACGCCGTCTCTCCCCTCGTTGCTGCAGCAGGGTCGTTGTTGGTCGCCCGTCACAATAAGGTCGATGTTGCCGCCTCCGCATCCTACTTCATTGTGCCTCCCTTCTAGTCGCCGACTCTCATGCCCTCCATGGCTGCCAATGGGATCAGATGTGATGGTTGCATAATCGTTCATGATGGTCGCTAAGTGCAACGTTTCTTGGTCACATGGTTGCTCGTGATGGTCGCTTGTGCAAATACGTAATGAGCTTGTGCAAGAATGGTCGTCTCTGCTCTTGGTCGCCTTCAACTTCCTCGCTCATCGGTTGTCGACATCCCTTGCAGAAGCGGTCATTCATAGTTGGTCATTGTTCAAGGCGAGGATGGGTCACTCATCACTGCAGCAAGGTTGCCGCCGCCATGACCGCAGTATCATACATCATCGTGGCTCCCTTTTGTTCACCGACGCTTGAGCCTTCCATGACTGCCAATTGGTGGTGAGTCTAGGGAGCAGCATCGAAGGTCACAACTCACAAGGTATGGTCACAAGTTGAATGTAACTCCGGCCGCTTTGCTGATGGATCTGGGAAAATTAACTCAGATTGTGGATGAGGATCAAATAGTCACTTGTTTCTTGAAGATGGAGATGGTTCTTGTCTAATCCAGCCTTGTTCTTAAATCTTGAGGAGTCAGTTTCGAACATCTAGTAACTTAGGGTCATATGTTTGTTTGAATATGGAGAGCTCATGTCTACTCCTGGTCGTAGTTGTGGTTGTAATGCTGAACTTTGTATCTTATCTTCTTTTTAATGTGAAACGTGCCTAGGCACGATACAGAAAAAACTGCCATAACACGAATGTGAGCCACACAAAGCCACAAACAGCTATACTCCAGATTTCTCCTTGGTGGTGCCATCTCCTCCAGCCTGACTTTTCGCCCTAGTAGCCACAGATAGGATCTTCTGTTTCAGCTCCTCCCTACTGACTACACTCCATTTCTGTATGCAAATCACTATAACTGATCATCCGGGCTGCCCGGCCCGCTCTGCTACAGCCCGCTCCTAAGCCCGGCCCGATAAAGCATGTTGGGCCATACAGGTCGTGCCTTGGTGTGTTTTGGGCTTAGGGTCGAGCCTGAGGCACGGTCCAGACTAGCGTAAACCATGACGTGCGGTGCCGTTTGCCCTGTTGTTGGTATTTCTAACGATCACAGATAAATCCGCAAGCGCACGGATACCACTGTAGCACTTCACCTAAGAGTATTCCAAGGTATCGAATTCACAGGGAACGTGTGTATCTAATCTTCTATTTTAATCCGTCCAAGAACAAAAGAATATGGTAGGCAAAGGGTAGAGAGGACTCCTATGGTAAAAGATCCTAAAATAAAAAAGGTTCAATCTATAACTGTTTACTTCGGACACCGGCTTACCCTACAACCACAGACGACTCCGACCGACAGCTCTACAACGTATCCGAACATGGAGGCTTACTAAGACCGGATAGGGCTGTCATCACCTACCGACTACCTCTACAAATCGTGGGGCACGCGACAAACAAAGATAACCTCTAGCCTAGACACCACGTCTACGCTATTAATTACTATCAAAGTCTCGACGTCATGCTTATAGAATACTATGGTACTCTAACTAACTAGAGCAATGATCCCGTAAGCAACTAAGGAAAGAACTTACTTAAAAAGAAAACTTAAATACCAAAGTAAGATCATGAATACTTACTAAGAAACGAAAGCATCTGCCGAGGTACAAGCGTGAAGAAGGCGCCGATAAGCCAGGACCTCCTCCTAACTCTCCCTCACTCTCTCCCTATTTTCTAAGCACTTTAGCAGTGCTAAAGCCTTTGGAGTGGAGCTCTAAACTCTTCTTGTGTTGTGTGGAGAGTGGAGGCACTCACCTCCTTATATAGGGCCCAAAGACGGTCGCTGAGACGGTAACTGCCACCCTAACCAGGCCAACCGACCTTAGAAAGACTGTAACGGGTCGCACGTGGAAGCTGCGGATGAGGGGGCCCACCCTCAGTTCAGCCGAACAAGAGTTGCTGCCTCGTGTCCCTGCTTTGTCTGGGGCACTGGAAGGTGGCTCCCTTCGTCGGTTATGTGGGTAAGGCCCTCTAGAATGTCGGTTCACCCTATTTGTGGGGCCGTGAATCCTTGTCCTACGCTCTGATTGGCCCAAACTGTGTTTCTTCCTCTAGTTACTTGTGTTTTCCCTTTACTCCATGGATAAATAACCTGCATACAAATAATCACTAACACTTGTGTAAATTGTTAGTAATAAATCCCTACCACTATGTTGGTTATTCATTTTACGTTGTTTATGCAAGGATTTGACAGTCGGATTTAGCATTTAAGGATCGTCAACAAACTCCCCACACTTAGCATTTGCTCGTCCTCGAGTAAAGGTTGAAGACTAAGGTGGATCACAACTTCAATTGGTGTGATGCTAGCATGCAAATTATTCCATATCATACCTATACCCATGAACTTTTGAAGTGTCTATCATGTTACCTTTGGCGGTTGAGGAATGGAACGGTCCTGACTCCAATCATCTTCACTCGTTCTGCTGAGTAACTTGGGTTTTTGAAAAGATTTTCAAAACAAGTCATAGCTGTACTCCTCAAATGATTCTCTCAAATCGCTCAATGTGTATGGTTCCTCACCAGAGCATTTGACATTGCCTCTTTTCATTCTACTTCTAAATATGGCTTTATGTGGAGCTCAAGGTAAGGGGTAAAAGAGAGGCATACTTGTGTCTCATATATCAATAAGTCAAAAACAGGATCCATGGAGAACAATTCATGAACTTTGATCAAACATGTGCATATGTGGATATGTGGATGGAAAATGGATGAATGGGAGTCTCCCTTTTTGAGATGCTCCCGCGCTTCTATTTGATAAGCATTTGAGAACACGGGCTAATTCTTTCTCTTCTCTCTTTTTTTTTATTTTTTTTAATCACGAATAGCCCATGTCTCTTTCACAAGGACATTTCGAGAGGGAGTTCATCAGAGTATGATGGAGTACTTTATGCAATGGATGGATGATTGACATGGAAATACTATCTTCCAGTGTAGAAGATTTAGCATATGGGGATATGGTGGTGCTAACTTCCAATGAAGAAGTATTAGCAAAGTGGTGTGCACATAATATTGATCAAAAATTTATAAAGAGTAACTCACAATGGTCACAATAATTTGACAAAGTTCAACAAGACAACAAGCAACATATGCATAAGGTTTTCAATGAGTTCATCATATGGCCTTGGTAGGATGATATAATCATTGAGGAGTCAAGCTTTTGAGTTTAGTTTTTGCAAGAAAAATTCCCAAGCATATCAAGCATAAGAGAAAGATTCATTTTGTCAAACCATATCTCATAAATCAACTACCTAGGTGACATGCTTTCCTAAAGATATAGTTCACAAGCAACAGGTTTATGAACTAGGAATAAAGAACATGCAAGCCAACCAAATAGAAGCATGATATAAAATGAGGGTTCCACAAGGTTCATTTTTGTTTTTGAGTTAAATTTTTATGATTGATTCAAGAGGAAATAATTTCAACTCGCGAAACAGGGAGGTGAAGGGACTGAGTGCGCAAATCATCGTAGTGAAGAGGATGGGAGCTGGGATGTGCCTGGCTGCCACACTCTTTTTCATGATGTTGACCTCTTTTGTTTATGCATCGGAAAGCCTAATAGACCTCCCCCACACTTGTTCTTGTACCTGGCTGCTTTTTATTTAAAACAAACAAAAGATTGTGGAAACAAAAAGGACACTATCGGGTCTAGGACCGGGGAGTCTAAATTTATTCAAATGAAGAAAACAAAAAAAATGAATGCTAGGGTAGAGCATTGAAATCAATTAAATTAATCACATCTACCTCCTTACTTTGGTTGTCATCTGGTTCTAGGAAGACTTTTAAATGATGACCATTTACCTTAAACTGATTCCCTCTGTCATCTTGGAGTGTGATTGTTCCATGCGATATAGCATTAATGACGGTGAATGGTCCTTCCCATTTACTCTTAAGCTTCCCATGGCCGAACAACTTGACTCTGGAGTTGAAGAGCAACACCTTGTCTCCTGGCTTGAACTCCTTAGGCTTGATCCTCCTGTCATGCCATCTTTTAGTTCTATCCTTGTAGATCTTGGCACTATGATAAGCCTTATCTCTCCATTCCTCTAACTCGGATAGCTGCATTTTTCTATGTCTCCCGGCCTCCCTAATGTCCATGTTCCATTTCTGGATGGCTCAATGTGCTCTATATTCCATCTTGACTGGTAGATGACATGTTTTTCCATATACGAGCTGGCAAGGAGACATAGCAATCGGTGTTTTGTATGCGGTCCTGTATGCCCATAGTGCATCTGGTAGCTTCATCTTCCATCCACTCCTCATCTCATTCACGGTCTTCTGCAAGATGTTCTTAATTTGTTTATTTGAAGTTTCTACATGCCCGCTTGTCTAGGGGTGGTATGGAGTTGCAATGTTGTGCTTTACTCCAAGCTCTCTTAAGAAGTTCCGGAAGGCCTTATCAATGAAATGAGACCCTCCATCACTTATCACCATCCGTGGCATTCCAAAACAAGGAAAGATGATCTCGTGGAACATTCTTCGAGCGTGCTTGGAGTCGACAGCTCTGTATGGCATTGCTTCTACCCACTTAGATACATACTCAACAACCACCAAGATGTACTCGCAATCATAGGACTTCGGAAATGGTCCCATGAAGTCAATGCCCCATACATCAAATAATTCCACTTGAAGGTTGTATGTTAGGGGCATTGCCTTGCGAGCAGTAATCCCTCCATGCTTCTGGCAATTCTGACATCTTCAAATGAATTCTTTTGTGTCTTCATGTATTCTTGGCCAGAAGAATCCACTCTGCCAGATTTTTGCTTGGGTGCGGAATACATCAAAGTGACCTCCAAATGGAGATGCATGACATTTCTCAATTATCTTGGTGCCTTCAATTCTTGGGACACATCTTCTTAGCAACCCGTCAGCACACACTCTGTAGAGGTACGGGTCGTCCCACATGTGATGTCGACTCTCATAGATGAGCTTCTTCTTGTTCTCCCCTAGTGGTACATACCTTGTAATAATGAAATTCACAATGTTTGCATACCAGAGGTTGGAGTCCATCACTTGCAGTAGCATGTCGTAGTGGAGGAAGTCATTTATCAGAATTTTCTGCATGTTAGTCACTTGCATACGTGACAAATGATCTGCAACAGAATCCTCTACTCCTTTCTTATCTCTAATTTCAAGGTCAAATTCTTGGAGTAGAAGAATCCAACTAATTAACCTTGGTTTAGCATATTTCTTAGTGAGCAGGTATTTTAAAGTGGCATGATCAGTGCGAACGATAACCTTTGCTCCTACTAAGTAAGACCTAAACTTATCGATAAGAAAAACAACAACAAGGAGCTCTTTGTCTGTAGTTGCACAATTAAGTAATGCTTCTGTCAAGGTGTTGCTAGCGTAGGCTATGGCATGATGCTTTTTATCTTTGCTTTGGCCAAGAATGACCCCAAAGTCACTAGCATCACACATGATTTCAAAAGGCAACGTCCAATCGGGGGGGGGGGGGGGGTGGTTGAATGATTGGAGCTGAGATGAGTGCCTTCTTAAGGATATTAAAGGAATGTAGGCACTCGTCATTGAAATCAAAGGTAGCATCCTTAGCCAATGGCTAGTGAGGGGTCTAGCGATCTAGGAAAAGTGCTTGATGAAATGCTATTAAAACCCTGCATGTCTTAAGAAATTACGGATCCCCTTAATAATAATTGGAGGTGGAAGCCTTTCTATGACCTCAATCTTTGCTCTATCCACCTCAATCCCCCCTCGGACACAAGGTGTCTTAAAACAATACCCTCTCGGACTATAAAGTGACACTTTTCCCAATTAAGTACCAAGTCCTTTTCCTGGCATCTTTGTAAGACCCTATCTAGGTTCTCAAGACAATGATGAAAAGTTTTCCCATAAATAGAGAAGTCATTCATGAAAACTTCCATGATTTTTTTGATCATATCAGAGAAGATAAACATCATGCACCTTGGGAACGAAGCGGGTGCATTGACAACCCGAATGACATTCTATGATAAGCATAGGTTACGTAACGATATATGAAGATAGTCTTACTTTGATCATCGGGATGGATGAGAATTTGATGGAAACCAGAGTACCCATCAAGGATACAAAATAAGGAATGATTCGCAAGCCGCTCCAACATTTCATCAATGAAGGGCAGTGGGAAATGATCCTTTTTCATTGCCTTGTTGAACCTCCGATAGTCGATGCACATCCTCTATCCTGTGACGGTGCGTTGAGGGATCAACTCATTTCTATCATTTCTAACGACCTTCATGCCTCCCTTCTTAGGCACTACTTGCACAGGGCTAACCCACTCACTATAAGGAAACGGATAAATTATCCCAGTGTACAAAAGTTTCAAGACCTCCTTCTTAACAATCTCTCTCATTGCATTATTTAGACTCCTCTGAGGCTCCCTGGAAGGTGTGCTATCAGGATCAATGGGAATGTGATGGGTGCAAAGAGCGGGACTAATTCCCTTAAGGTCTTGGAGTGAGTAGCCTAGGACAGAACAATGCTTTTCTAGGATGACTATAAGTTTTGCAGTTTCTTCCTCGGATAGCTTCTCACTTATGATAACAGGGGCTTCCAGGTCGCCATTTAGGAAATCATAGCGTAGGATAGAGGGTAAGGGCTTAAGCTCAATTGGAGGTTGTGATGGTGGTTCTTTAACGGATAGCTCAATTGTCTCTTAAAACTCATCCTCCTCTTGGATGCACTCTTTAGCATCTCTTTCTAGAAGGGATTCAGGAGAATCAAATGGGAGAATAGCCATTACTTCCTTGATTGGCTCCTCCTCGGGGGAAATATCTGGTAGCGAGTTCCTCGATCGGGTGATTGGGACAAAAAAACGTTTTTCCCCTGAGTTTTACATCGAGACATCCAAGCGTTGGAACATCCATGAGTAATTTCTCAATTGGATGTTTGATTAAGACATCAAAGTCCTGAATGTCAAAGACATGGAAGTCTATGATAGCCTCGACGTTTGCATGCCTTACAGTCACATCTTACGAAATCCTGCATCCTTCTAAAATAGGGCAAAAGGGGCTCTTGAAGGATTACTAGTCTGTGCCAATGGTGTATCGCCCAAAATGTCAAGTGCAAAGGCACTAGAAACTATGTTGGCACCGATAGTGGGATTATAAAGAACATCCACTGTGACTCCTCTAAGATGGCCGAATGATTGAAGAGGGAGCACAAATTTGAATTACTTCAGGGGATAGCTCAACCTCTCGCAGCCATTCATCACTCATAATCGAGGTTAAGTTCTTTATCGTCTCTTGGAGGAATGCCTCTTTGAGTGGCTCAGAAGGAGAGATGGGAGTTAGGGGTTTCTTTTGGCAACAATACTTTGTGTTTCCATAATCTTCAAAAAGTTCTTCCTCAATGTCAAATGGAAACTCCGAGGGTTGAATTTCTTCTTCCTATGTGTTCCCGGTTTGGGCGAGGGCTCAATGGTAGAATCTTGGTATATGCAAGGAATGAGTTTGGATTTGGCTATTAAGGGTTTCTCATGGCTCAACTTGGCTTCCTCCTGGAGGGGTTCGGCATGATCGGAAAGGAAGGAAGTATTTTCTAGGATATGGTCTAGGATTTCTAAGAAACCATATGGATATGTGCCATGGTTTGCAATATGTGATGAGTAATTGACTTGAGTTGTTTTGGTCTTTGTGTTGAAATGTGGGGATTTGAGGATTACATGGGTTTGTGCATGATTATGCTTTGACTAACCAGAGTTGGTGAAGGTGTTGGAAAGTTGCAGGATTTGAAATGTGTGTTTTCTTGTCTCATGATGTGTAGGTCACTAGAGTTGACTTGGCGGTCAACAGCGAGAAGATCGGGCACAAATAGGAGACTTGGGGCCGGACGATCGGGAGGATCGGGCACAAGTAGGAGACTTGGGGCTAGACGATAAGAAGGCCGGATGAAGTCAAGGGTGATCCATACCGTACACATGGAGCGGCAAGAAGCACGGATGGTTTCGCGGTTGAGCCTCAAAACCGTGGGTGATGATCAAGACGATGGGGTTGACCAAGTCAAAGGTGATCGGGTGTCGGTGCAAGTAGAGGCTTCCATTGGACCGGAGGTGGGAGAGACTTGCTGGCAAGGAGGATCACTGGACTAGGTGACACGCGTCAAGATCGTGAAGTCTTGCTTCGGTGGAAGTGAGCATGAAGTCACGCTTTAAGAAGCGTGCAAGGCGGCTTCCCGGTTTAGGCCTCAAAATCGGTGGCGGCGATTGGAGGTGCACGTAGCACCATCACGGAGCTTGCATTGAGGTGAAACAAAGTTGTGAAGGGCTCGACGGCATTCGGGCAACGAGGACAAAGTTGGACGGTTATGCCCCTGGTGGTAGGCGGCAGTGTATTATAGCTGAGGGGTAGGATGGTCTTTAGGACAACCCCTAGGCCTATATAAGGAGAGGTAGGGCTGATGGAAGAGGTGGACTTTTGGGTGTCCCTTGGGGCCTCTCTTTCCCTTAGCCTTGCCTTAGGTCTTCAATTCAAAGTGCTAGGAGATGTCTTCTCATAATAGAGGAGAGTAGTGAGTGTGTGAGAAACATCTATTGCTCTTCGAAATAGTAGGAGTAAGAGGGTGGCTTCCTAGCTATGTATCCATGTATCTTGACTTGATGAATCAATGATATGAGATTCAAATTCGTGTTCTTCCTCTCTCTCTAAATCCCGAATTTCTCTTTTTCCTTATTTTTGGAGCTATTTTCATGGTGATTTTCGATCTTGATTTTGATTGAGTTTTGTGATGGATTTTTTTGGGGGATCTTGGTGCTATGATGTGGTAGAACAACCCGATATAGGTCCTTGACCGAATCAAAGGCACGAGCACCTTCGATTTTAAAGATTTCTCAAGTTTCCCTTTTTCGGTGTTGTTGGCACAAGATCTAAAATTTATGATGAGTCCTTGTGCTTTTTGAGTGGATCTCTTTAGAGGAGTGTCTTGATGTATTGAGGATGATCTGGTCCAAATTTTGTGATTTTTGGAGTTCGTTCGATAGGGTTTTGGCAATTTTCTTTCTGAAACGGAGCTGTTGTTCTGTCCAGGACAGAACTTCTGTGGCCAGGATAGAACTTTCATTACCGTGATGGAGCTTCCATCAAGAACTACAGAACTTCCATGAGTTATAGTATTTCCATCGCCCGGAACTTCCGTCGGGCACCACGGAACTTCCATCAAGCTCAATTTTGTGATTTCTCGGATCTTCCTTATTTCCCTTTTTATTCCTCTTGTGCTTCCGCTATGTGCCCTTTTAGTTTGAGTCATTTCTAGGGTTAGCACATCACAAGTTGGTGTGTGTAATCTTGGTGACTCGGTTAGAGGTTGGTTTGGGTTGTAGTTGGGACATAGGCCAAGTTTTTGAGAAGAATGTTAATTGGCTCCCATTCACCCCCCCTCTGGTCGCCTTCTCGGTCCTTCAATTTCTCTTCCTTCTGTTGCGGTCTTGTGGACGAAGGATCCTCCGATAGCAATGTGGAGGTATGGGGCAGCTTCCTTGTTCAGACCCTCATGAAAATGCTGAAGCAACATCGGATCGGGAATGGCAAGGTTGGGTCTTGATTTTGATAGCAAATTCAGCCTAGCCTAGGCTGCACCTAAAGACTCCTCTTTCTGGTGAAAGTCGAGAATTTCCATACGAAGGGAGACAATACAGGACATAGGGAAGATGCGAGACAAAATTTATCTCAAAGTTCCTCTCAATCACCATTTACACTCTCGATGGTATGAGTGTACCATTGTTTCGCCCTCTCCTTGATGGAGAAGGCAAACAATTTGCACTTTAGAGTTTCCTGTGTCATGCCCTTAATGAAGAGGCACAAACACAGTTGCTCAAATTCTCGTAGATGGTGGAATGGGTTTTCACTATCTAAGCCAAAGAAGGACTGCTCTCGAACCATGGCTATAAAGCCAGGGCGGAGCTTATAGCCGAATGAACTAATTGGGTCCGCAGATAGCAGTGGCTCATAGAAGTCGCCCTTTGGAGTAGAGAAAGATTGGATAGTAGGTTGCTCCATGAAAGAAATAGGGACATAAATAAAGAAAAACAAAAAGATACGAGGACGAACATGGTTCGAAGATAGAACCATAATTGTTCCCCGACAATGGCACTAGAAATGCTTGTTAGTATTTCTAACGATCACAGATAAATCCGCAAGCGCATGGATACCGTTGTAGCACCTCACCTAAGAGTATTCCAAGAATTCACAAGGAACGTATGTGTCTAATCTTCTATCTTAATCCATCCAAGGACAACAACAATATGATAGACAAAGGGTAGAGAAGACTCCTATGGTAAAATATCCTAAAATAAGATAGGTTTAATCTATAATTGCTGACATCAGGCACCAGCTTACCCCTGCATCCACAGGCGACTCCGACAACAGCTCTACGACATACCCAAACATGGAGGATTACTAAGGCCGGATAGAGCTATCACCGCCTACCGATTACCTCTACAAATTGTGGGGCACGCGGCAAACAAAGGTAACCTCTAGCCTAGACACCACGTCTACACTATTAATTACTATCAAAGTCTCAGCGTCATGCTTATAGAATACTATGATACTCTAACTAAATAGAACGATGATCCCGTAAGCAACTAAGAAAAGAACTTACTTAAAATGAAAACTTAAATACCAAAGGAACATCACAAATACTTACTAACAAAGGAAAGCATCCGCCGAGGGACACGCGTGGAGAAGCCACCGACAAGCCCGGACCTCCTCCTAACTCTTCCTGACTCTCTCCCTATTTTCTAAGCACTTTGGTAGTGCTAAGGCCTTTGGAGTGGAGCTCTAAACTCTTCTTGTATTGTGTGGAGAGTGGAGGCACTCCACTCCTTATATAGGTCCCAAAGGCGGTTCCTGAGGCGGTAACTGCCGCCCTAACCAGGCCAATCGACCATAGAAAGGCGATAACAGGTGGCACATGGAAGCTAGGGATGACGGGGCCCACCCCTATTTCGGCTGAACAGATGTGTTCGGCCAAACAAAAGTTGCCGCCTATTGTCCCCGCTTTCTCTAGGGCACTGGAAGATGGGTCCCTTCATCGGTTATGTGGGTAAGGCCCTTTGGAACATCAGTTACCACTGTTTGTGGGGTCACGAATCCTTGTGTTGCGCTCTGATTGGTGTTGGTCGTATCTACGCACCCACTTATATACCGCAAGAGGACGGTGTACAGTTGTAGCTCTTTTTCTTTCAGAGTATTCCAAGGTTATCGAATCCACAGGGAATGAGCGGAACTAATACTATTAAAGGGTTACTAATAGATTGCAATGGGTTGGTTGGTGTGAATGATGACAGTGAGAAAGTGGAAGGTGAATGTTATTAAAGAGGCAACAGGATAATGAAGGATTCTCTCCTTATGATTGGTTCACTAGCATGCAACCTTATTCTTATCAACTCAAGTGATGACTCTAATATTCTACAAGACATGGTGGTTTCGTTCACCCCGGCTGTCACTACAGAGGCTATTAGCTCCCTACTGGTTTCTTGCACTATGTAATGGGCAAAAGTGTATTGGCCGATACACTAATGAAAAGGATAGATAGATGTGCAATAAGTTCATCACATAGATTAAATTCATCGAGAGAGTATCAACAAGCATGAGAGTTACATGACCAAATCCCCGCACCAGAGAAGAGAATATGAGACTACTCACTCATCCTTCCGCTAGACATAGCAGAGGGGTGAGAAATAGCGCTGGAACGCGCCCGAGCCGATCGGCGCAGGCGTTGCGCCGATCGGCACGACCTCCCTTCTGGTGGATCTCGTCGGTGTTGACGAACCTCCGCCGCCAATATCCTGGAACCCTAGTTTTAATAACTGGTTCTCGTGATCGCCGTCTCCCCCTCGGTCGTCTTGGCTCTTGATAATTATCTTCCTTTTATACCCAACGGGATTAGGTCAATTTCCACCGACTCTGACTCAT
Organism: Eleusine indica; assembly: GCA_030378355.1. Taxonomy (NCBI): domain Eukaryota; kingdom Viridiplantae; phylum Streptophyta; class Magnoliopsida; order Poales; family Poaceae; genus Eleusine; species Eleusine indica. Next base: position 39,578,626 of record CM059500.1, read on the forward strand.
ACTAGGCTAGGCCTTCGTCTTTTCTGGACCGGATCATGTTTTAGTCGACTTTTCCTCCTGCGCCGATCGGCGCATGGGTCGCGCCGATCGGCACGGCTCCGAATCTGGCCCATCTTCGTTACTCTTCAGCTCTTTATCCATAATTGCCCTGTTTTACACCTCTTTCCTACGATTACATCCAAAACAGAACAACTAGAAATATATGCAAATATAGGGTTAATTGTTAGTCCAAACCACCAAATTAAGATGCAAAACATCCCTTTTTGGTAGATAAAATGGGCATCTAGAAACCACCAACAGTTCCCCCACACTCAAATCATTGCTAGTCCTCGAGCAATACAAAATTAAATATGTAATAAGAATTTCCACACCATCTCTCATGCAGTCAATCTCAATCATCATTTTTGCTCGTCATCACAAAGATTTTCTGACATCTCCTTTTAACCAATCGGCATATCTTACTTGAACTTAATAAAATTACCATAAAACGTTTTCAAAAACAATTTTAGTTCTCCTCAACTCATCATTTAGCATCAAACGTCAAGCTTTTGGTCTTCTCTAAGTCTCTCAAATGTATTTCCTTCCCTCTCCTATCTAATCAAGGATTGTATGTGGATCTTGGAGGGCTATATAACCAAATTAAACCATAAGATTAACCATGTCAACAATGTGCTCCATCATGCCTATTAAGAAAGGATTTTCTTGGAAAAGAACCTTTCATGGAGAAGAGGAATGTAGAAGATCTAAAAGAAAATTCAATGAGAACAATTGGCAAAGAATGAGGAATAATCAGAAATCTGCTTTCTTTGATGACCTTACTGCTTCTCAGGGAATTTTTTTTTTCTTTACCCCTTTTTTATAATAACCTCTTTTTTTGCAACAGCGCCAACCGGCGCAAGCGTCGCGCCGATCGGCGTGACCTATAATTTTTTGTTTCTTTTCTTTTACCTCTCTTTTTTATATTCCCTGATATAATCAGCAATTTCTGTCTTATATCAGCAGCGGAAACTTTCTGAATTCCCTTTTATTGAGAATATAGGTTGTATCAAGGATGAGGGAGAAACAAAGATGTATGGTTTTCATGATAGCAAGGAATTTAATTGGATAAAAATGGCTAGAAATACAGAGATAAACAAAATAGATCATTCTTTCCTAACTTGGTCGAAATCAGGAGCAAAAAGTTGACTAAGTTACTTACAATCCACTTAGTTCAAATGTGTAGCTTGCTCTCATTCACTCGGCTATGTAGGCATATTTAGACCTTGCTTTTGCTTTAGCTTATGATGAGTCAAAAGAAATTTTCACAAATATAAAGCTCAAAAGTTGAGTGGTGACCAACAAATTCAAGTAATCAACCAATCGATCATCAGAAAGACAAGATAAATAGCATGGGGCACTTTCAATTTGACAATCGACACTAACTTTATTAAAGACAATGCAAGAATTCAAACTACATAAAAGACCTAGAAGCAACTCTCAACATGACTCGCGACTCTCTTAAGCACACACACAAACTTAAATAAACACTCATCAAAAACACTTAAAAACTGAGAAACTAGACTCAAAAACACTTAAAAACTAGATTAAAAAACACTTGAAAACTATGACTAATGGCAAAGCCCTTCCCCCACACTCAAAATTTGCAATGTCCTCATTGCAAGAGAAGAAGCTCAACACACTAATCATGTAGACCATGCCTGTTCAAGACTCAGAAAATGCATCTTATATTCCTTATGAGAAAAGTGTAGTCCGCTTCATTCATCTCGATTGTATCCTGGATTCTTCGGTCCACATCTCTTTGATTCCTGTAAGCATGATCTCTGTCTAGATACAGTCTCTCAATGTTTCTTCGGCAGACAGGACAGCAAGCAGACGGTTGCAGGTTATGATTTTCAACGCTGTAAGGAGAGACACTGTTCAAATTCCACCGAGCCGATCGGCGCACAGGCTGAGCCGATCGGCGCAGTGGTGTTCTTCCACCATTATGACTTCCTCCACTTCCCTCTGCATTACTATTAACTCTTGTTGAAGTTCCTGCTGCCCTGTCATTACTGCATTCTGCAAGTGTTTCCTGATTTTCGAACTTAGGACTACCAAAGCTTCCTTGCATATCAAAATCATCACTAAAATCTCCAGGCACACTAAGATCACCGCTTTCCAAAGTTTCCAAATAGTATGACGTATATTCACTATCCCATTCGGAATAATTATGAATTGGCTTACCTGATAATCTAGCAGAACTGCGAACCTCTGGTGTAATCTTACACTTCCTTGCAGCAGTTTCTTCATCTTCACTTGGTAGAGTTGTCAGATCAATAAATTCAACCATCTTCAGATCGTGCCGATCGGCTCTAGTGTCGCGCCGATCGGCGCAGCCAGTAGCTTCCTTCATATACCCATCTAACTGCTCTAGATTATGCTCACGGATCACCTTATTCTGCTGCCTTCGTAAAATCTCATCATTAATCTCCTTAGGTGTCCTTCCTCTAGGAACTGCGCGACAACCATCATCATAAATTAAATCTCTAGGTATGAAACTTGGATCTTCTGCCAATTGGAGTTCCACCTTGCGTTGAAGATCTTTAGCACAAAAGAAACACTTGCAACCCTCAATACAACTATTCCTTGAGTTGATCCGTGGGTTTGCTATCACCTCATATTTATATCCCTTGATTTCTAATTGGACTAGGACTCTTTCTCTTATTCGTGGAATTTAACGAGTCTTAAAAGGGCAAGGTCCAAAACCGACTCAAAACAAAAAGGACTCTGTCGCGCTGATCGGCGCAAGTGTCACGACGATCGGCGCGGTACACTAAATTGCCAAAAAAGAAAAACTACGGAAATTAAAATACATATAGGCTTTTGTTTTACGTCGTTTAGCTCGACCACACGGGGTACTAAGCAGTGAAATACACATCAAAAGATTTTAATTCAAATGTGTCGGGTTCTAGGTATACCTTTAGCCGTTTCCCGTTCACCGTGTACTTGTTTCTCTTGCCATCCATTATGATTACCGCTCTCGAAGGTAACACCGTATTCACAAGATAAGGTCCCTCCCATTTGCTTTGCAGTTTGCCTTTACCAAATAATCTGAATCGCGAATTAAATAGGAGCACCCGATCTCCTTCCTTGAACTCCTTCTTCAAAAGCTTCTTATCGTACCACTTCTTTGTTTTCTTTTTGTATATAGCTGTATTCTCATATGCACGCAATCTCATCTCTTCCAATTCACTTATTTGTATCTTCCTTTTCATGCCGGCGGCATCAAGATCCAGATCCATCTCCTTTATAGCCCAAGAAGCTTTATGTTCCAATTCCACCGGTAGGTGACACAATTTCCCATAGACGAATTGATACGGTGTCATACCAATTGGTGTCTTGAATGCCGTCCTATATGCCCATAACGCTCCATTAAGCTTCGTGGCCCAATCTTTTCCTCTTTTGTAACAATCTTCTGCAGAATTCCCTTTAATTGCTTATTTGAAGTTTCTACTTCCCTATTTGCCTGGGGGTGGTAAGTTGTTCCAATTCTATGTTCAATTCCAGATTTGGTTAAAAACCTAGCAAATTATCCTCCTGTAAAATGGGATCCTCCATCTATAATTATTATCCTCGATACAACGTACCTAGGAAATATCTGCTACTGAAGTATACTCCTTGATTCTCTTTTAGTGTTAGCCTTGCATGCCATTGCTTTGACCCACTTGGATACATAATTAACGACGACCAATATATACTCGAAACCATGAGAATTCATAAAGGGTCCCATAAAATCCATACCCCAAACATCAAAGATATCAACTTGAAGATTGTACTTAAGAGGCATTGCATTCCTACCGTTAACATTCCCTATTCGTTGGCATTGAGCACATGTTGCAACATACCTTTTTGCATCTTCATGCATGGTAGGCCAATAGAATCCACTTGCCCATACCTTTGCCTGTGTTCTGAAGTAGCCATAATGTCCCCCATAATCCGACGAATTACATTTTGCTAAAATGCTTGCTCTTTCTTCTCTGGGTACACATCTCCATACTGCTCCGTCCTCGCAATACCTATACAAGTATGGGTCGGCCCATATAAATTTTCTTATTTCACTCTTAACTCTTTTCCTTGTGTCCTTGTTCATCAGATCAGTTTGTCCCTTGAAACCTTTGATAATATCCATCATCCAGTTCTCCCTACGATCAAATGCAGCAAACAACTGCTCTTGTCACATTTCATCTCTTATTGGCTCAGTTAATGATGATTCAAGATGAGATAAATGATCTGCTACAGAATTTTCTACTCCTTTCTTATCTCTTATCTCCAAATCAAATTCTTGCAGCATCAATACCCATCGCATTAACCGAGGCTTCGACTCCTTCTTTGAAACCAAGTATCTTATAGCAGCATGATCAGTATATACAATCACCTTAGAATTTAGAATGTAGGATCTAAACTTCTCAAAAGCAAATATAACAGCTAGCATCTCCTTCTCAGTTGTTGTATAATTGATTTGAGCCTCATTAAAAGTTTTGCTAGCATAATAAATAGCATGCACTTTACCTTCCTTCCGTTGTCCAAGAACAGTTCCAACTGCATAGTCACTTGCATCACACATAATTTCAAAAGGTAGACTCCAATCAGGTGGCTGCATAACGGGTGCAGAGCATAGAGCTTCCTTTAATCTTCTGAAGGCCTAGAGTCTTTCCTCATCCATAACAAATTTTGTATCTTGCTTTAACAATTATGTCAGGGGTTTAGCAATCTTCGAATAATCTTTAACAAATCCGCGATAGAAGTTGGCATGTCCAAGAAAACTCCTCAAAGTTGTAAGGTCAGTAGGGGGAGGTAATTTCTCAACTGTAGATACCTTTGCCTTATCAACCTCTATCCCTCTTTTAGATATGACATAACCAAGTACTATCCATTCTGTTACCATGAAGTGACACTTCTCCCAATTAAGAACTAAGTCGCATTTAACACACCTTTTCAAAACCTTCTCCAAATTCTCCAAACAGCTATCAAAATCAGCACCATGTATGGAGAAGTCATCCATAAATACCTTTATAATATCGTCTATGAATTCAGCGAATATTGCATTCATGCATCTTTGAAATGTTGCAGGCGCGTTGCAAAGACCAAATGGCATCCTTCTATATGCATCTGTCCCAAAAGGGCAAGTAAAAGTAGTTTTCTGCTGATCTTTTGGTCTTACCGGTATTCTAAAGAAACCACTATATCCATTCAAATAACAAAAGTATGAATTCCTTGCTAATATTTCAAGCATCTCACCAATGAACGGAAGAGGATAGTGATCTTTCTTCGTCACTTTGTTCAAACTTCTATAGTCTATGCACACTCTCCATCCAGTTACAGTCCTTTGAGGGATTAACTCATTGTTCTCGTTAGGCACTACTGTCAACCCTCCTGTCTTGGGTACACAATACACTGGACTAACCCATTCACTATCAGCAACAGGGTAGATCATACCTGCATTAAGCAGCTTCAAAATCTCCTTTTTAACCATCGGCTTCATTGATTCCTTCAACCTACGCATTCCTTCAACCACTGGTTTAGTATTCTCCTCCAAGTTAATCTTGTGGGTGCAAAATGCGGGGCTAATTCCCTTGATGTCATCCAATGTGTAACCAATGGCCTTCTTATACTTTTTGAGCACAACAAGAAGCCTCTCTGTTTCTTCTTTCGTTAGAACGTTGTTCACAATAACTAGATATGTTCTATTCTTTCCTAGATATTCATAGCGTACTTCCTTCGGAAGTTCCTTCCGTTCCACTTCTGGTGCTTCGTCTGGATCCAGCTCCCCGAGAGGTTCAAAATCAGGATTTTTCTGGTTGAGCCAATCGGCGCAAGGGTCACGCCGATCAGCGCTGCCAGTATGATGGAGCCGATCCGCGCTGTCAGTATGATTGAGCCGATCGACGCAAGGGTCGCGCCGATCGGCGCTTCCAGTATGATTGAGCCGATCGGCACAAGGATTGAGCCGATCGGCGCTGGCAGTACACTTGTCAGTTCTACACATGATGTGGTCCAGTGGGTCTCCCATATCCATCCCTATCCTCTGATCTTCCTCTGGGCAGAATTCCTGATAGCAAGAAGAGTCTTGATGAGACGGATCATTAAATTGAAATTGCACTTCTTCCTCTCCTAGGTGTAGCGTGATTTGACCTTTCCTAGCATCCAGAACAGCTTGTACTAATCTTAAGAATGGCCTTCCCAGAATGATATCTTCAACCCCAGTTTCCTTATTGTCGAGAACGAAGAAATCTACCAGCATTGTTTTTGGCTGATCTCAATTTCGACATTCTTGATCACTCCCAGTGGCTTGGTTTTCCTACCATCCGCCATGATCAGCTCAAGTTCAGTCCCCATCAGCCGCTGTTGAGTTCCATAAGGCATGCTCATGAATGCATCGTAAGTCATCAAGTTGACACGAGAGCCAAAGTCACACAAGGCTTTCGGAAATTTCTTTCCCGATATCTCATAGGGTATGTATGGTTCTTCTTTTTCCTCTTCAATGACTCATCCTTCGTAGGGAGATGGCTCAAAGCAACTGTCTAGCAATCTCTTCGCTTGTTTCACCTCTGTTCCATCAAGCTCTATATCATCCTTGTAAAGCTTCCCTAAAACTCTCCCAATAATCTCTTGATCGAAAACTTCCAACTTGAGGCGATAACTTGGGAAATTATACTCAATTTCGGCTTTAGAGGCGTCTTGCGGACTGAAGGATCTTCTCATATTGAGCAATTCTTGCGAAAAATCAATGGGAATCCAGTCCATCGGCTCAAATTCGTCAAGTGGTTTAGCATTCACCAATGTTCTATCCCCCTTCAGTTTAGCAAAATTCCCTTCAAATTCCTTCAGTTGATTGTCCAGAATTGCAGCTTCCACCTTGGTATATTCCTTGCTACTTGGCGGAGTCGTCAGGGTGATCGGTTCTCCTGTTGTCGCGGCTGCGCCGATCGGCTCAGAGACTGCGCCGATTGGCGCACACGTCAGACCCATAGAGGTGAGTCCGACGGGCTCTATTTCTTCGAATTGTCCTAAAGTAATCATTGATCTGCTCTCGGACATCAAGATCTGTTTAGCTGGCGACTCTTCTTTCTTCATAAATTCTGGGCATTGCCGATTTGGTTCTAAATATTCTTTCCAATGCTTGTGCAAAGCTTCATTCTCGGCAATTTTGCCCAACAATTTGATCCCTACCTTGGCTGTTAATCTCAGAAAACTTCCTCCGGCCGATCCATCCAAATGCATCCTCGATTCCTTGTTTATGGCCATGTAGAAGGTCTGAGCGCACATGTTCTCATCAATGCCAAGGTCAGGTCCTTGTTTCAACAACGTTTGGAAACGCGTCCAGACTTCCGCGAGAGATTCTTCATCTTCTTGTAAGAAGTTCACCACTTCCCTTCTCAACTTCTGCACCTTTGGCAAAGGAAAATAGTGGAGATAAAAATTTCCAACTAACTCACTCCACTTACCTTTTGCTTCTCGAGATGTTGCCTTGTGCCACTCTTTGGCTTTTCCTCCCAAAGAGAATGGGAAAAGCAGCCACCTATAAAGATCCCGAGGCACTCCTTCATGATGGAATGTTTGGCAAAGTGCCTCCAAATCTTGCAAGTGAGTATACGGGTTCTCCTTTTTTGCTCCAAAGAATTTGTTTGCTTCAGCCACGCTAATGATAATGGGGTTCAACACATACGAGGAGGCCGTGACCTTCTCATCTGAGGGTTGAGGCACCAGCACGTCTGGAGAAGGTATAGAAAGTTCCCTGAGCGTCCGAGAAGGTCCTGTTGTACTCATCCTAAAAATTCACACAAAACACAAAAACGAAAACAACTAGAAAAGAGAGGATTAGATGTTAGTAAAATATTAATAGTAAAAGAACTGGCTTGTTCCCCCGCAAAGGCGCCAGAAAAAGGGCTTCTTGGTCGTATCTACGCACCCACTTATATACCGTAAGAGGACGGTGTACAGTTATAGCTCTTTTTCCCTCAGAGTATTCCAAGGTTATCGAATCCACAGGGAACAAGCGGAACTAATACTATTAAAGGGTTACTAACAGAATGCAATGGGTTGATTGGTGTGAATGACGACGGTGACAAAGTGGAAGGTGAATGTTATTGAAGAGGCAACAAGATAATGAAGGATTCTCTCCTTAGGATTGGTTCACTAGCATGCAACCTTATTCTTATCAACTCAAGTGATGACTCTAATATTCTACAAGACATGGTGGTTTTGTTCACCCCGGCTATCACTACAGAGGCTATTAGCTCCCCACTAGTTTCTTGCACTATGTAATTGGCAAAAGTGTATTGGCCGATACACTAATAAAAAGGATAGATAGATGTGCAATAAGTTCATCATATAGATTAAATTCATCGAGAGAGTATCAACAAGCATGAGAGTTACATGACCAGATCCCCGCACCAAAGAAGACAATATGAGACTACTCACTCATCCTTCCGCTAGACGTAGCAGAGGGGTGAGAAATAGCGCTGGAATGCGTCCGAGCCAATCGGCGCAGGCGTTGCGCCGATCGGCGCGACCTCCCTTCTGGTGGATCTCGTTGGTGTTGACGAACCTCCACCGCTAATATCCTGGAACCCTAGTTTTAATAACTGGTTCTCACGAACGCCGTCTCCCCCTCGGTCGTCTTGGCTCTTGATAATTATCTTCCTTTTATACCCGACGGGATTAGGTCAACTTCCACCGACTCTGACTCATACTGGGCTGGTCCTTCATCTTTCCTGGACCAGACCATGTTTTAGTCGACTTCTTCTCCTGCGCCGATCGGCGCATAGGTCGCGTCGATCGGCGCGGCTCCGAATCTGGCCCATCTTCGTTACTCTTCAGCTCTTTATCCATAATTGCCCTGTTTTACACCTGTTTCCTGCGATTACATCCAAAACAGAACAAATACAAATATATGCAAATATGGGGTTAATTGTTAGTCCAAACCACCAAATTAAGACACAAAACATCCCTTTTTGGTAGATAAAATGGGCATCTAAAAACCACCAACAATTGGCCAAAATTTTGTTTCTTCCTCCAATTACTTGTGTTTTCAGTTTACTCCATGGATAAATAACCTGCATACAAATAATCACCAACACTTGTGGAAATTGTTAGTAATAAATCCCTACCACTATGTTGGTTGTTCCATTTATGTTGTTTATGCAAGGATTTGATGGTCGGATTTAGCATTTAAGGACCATCAACACCTGTAAGCCCGGCAGCACGATGGCCCGCTACTAGCATGGTGTTCCACCGATGAGGCAGCTCGACGCTGGCTGGAGGAGATCTGGAGGCTAGAGCCTGGCGAGAGGAGAGGGAGAACCTTTCAAAGGGAGAGGAGAGGGAGGGGTGGCGGGAGTGCTGGCCGAGCCGAGAGGAGAGGGAGGAGGTGCGGCGGCCGACGGTCGAGAGGAGAGGGAGGGGCCTGAAGGGGCAGCTTCAGGCGGGGTCACGGAAAGGTCGTGAGGACGAGGGATGGCGGCATGCAGTGGCCGAGCAGAGAGGAGAGGGAGGAGCCGAAACCAGAAAGGGCGGCTTCAGGCGGGGTCGCCGGGAGATCGATGGGAGGCCGCGAGGACGAGGGGTGGCGACCGAGCCGAGAGGAGAGGGAGGAGCCAGAACCGGAAGGGGCGACATCGGGTGGGGTCACTAGGACGTCGCGAGGAAGAGGGGTGGCGGTGTGCGGCGTGCTGGCTCTGTCCTGCTGGCGTTAGGGTTTAGAATGTGGCGTGCTGGCTCTGGCCTCTGGGTCGTTGGCGTTGGCCTGCTTCTTCTAAGCCGCTGGCCTGTTAGAATGGATGAGCGGGCCTTCTAGGCAAACCCCTTTTCTGAGTCATGCTGCGTGCCGTGCTACGAGTCTGGGGTCAGCCCATAGCACGGCCCGTAACAGGGTGTGGGCTGGCACGAGCGCGATTAAAATCATGTCGGGCTGTGTTTGGGCCATGCCAAAAGTGGCAGGCTTCGTGCTAGGCCTGTTTTCACGGCCCGGATGCCCAGATATACAAATCACCATTCTATGTATCAAAACTTCAGGATTAGAAATAATTTCATCTCTAAAAAAATAAGTTTCTACAAAGCCAAATGGACCAGCAAGGAGCTGCTATAATATTTGCTATTATATCTTGTTCACCTCTCTTTTCATGCATCAATACACCGATGTTTATATCAGAGATATTGCAAGGCACATTCCATTCAAAACGTTCACTAAGGCTACACCATAAGAATTTTGCCACTGGGCACTCAAAGATTAGGTGCGTCACTAATTCCACCTTACTATTGATCACAAAACTTGAAAATGTTCTCAAAAAGAATATCGAGCGGACACTCTAAGATCCAAGTATCTATCCAGAACCTTATTTTCTCTCTATCTCCCATCATATATCTTGCTCTTTGCAAGAAAACATCTTTGTTTTAATGTAAACCTCACAAGAACTGTGACCCTTCCCTTGAATTGCTACTAAAGAAACCTATTTCACCCATGTATTTCCATGTTAGTAACTCAATACATGGGCCCGTATCCCCATTTTCTATCTTGTAAATCCATTTAGCCAACAGGCATTTGTTCACTGTCCCGATTTTAATGATCACAATCCTCCTATTTCACCATATGATATTTCCTCTTGTTGTTTGCCCCATGCCAGTAAAAATTCACTCTCACGGTTTCTATCTCATGGTGCAGGTTTTCTGGTAAAAGGTAGAAGCCCATTGTGTAGTTTTGAATTGAGCTTAAACAACTGTTAATCTAGATGGATTTACAACCATATGATAGATGCCTACTTTGCCATGTTACTAATCTTATCCTAACTTTCTTTTGAACCCATCTAGGTCAGCTTCTCTCATCATCTTGATGCTCACTAGTATCCTTAAATAGGACATTGGAAAAGATCCCACTTTACAATTGAACTTCTAGAAATCTTCTCCTGAGCTTCAGCATCACATCCCATGGCAATGACCTCAATCTTCTCATAGTGTTTTTTTAACCCTGACATGTCTTCAAAGCAGTAGAGCAAGAATTTTGTATTCCTTAAGTATTCCTCATCTATGTTCACAAAAATCACTATATCATCTGCATTTTGTAGGTGATTTAATCCTCCATCTACCAGGTGTGGAAATATTCCTTTCATGAATCCTCTATCTCTTGCTTTCTTGAGCATTGTTGTCAACACATCTGAGACTAAATTAAATAACAATGGTGACAATGGGTCACCTTGTCTAAGACCTTTATAAGTGCAAAAATATTGTCCAGGGTTCCCATTCAAATTGATACCTACTCTTCCTCCTTCTACTACTTGCATTTTCCATCTAATCCATTTATCAGGAAAAATTTTCCTATTCATTACCTCTTCCAAGAAACTACATTGAACCTTGTCATGAGCTTTTTTGAAGTCTATCTTCAAAATTATTCCTGCTTCTCTATACTTCTAAATTTTGTGTACTGCCTCATACAAGATAATCACACCATCTAAAATTTTTCTTCCTAGAACAAAAGCACTTTGTGAGGAGGCAATTACTTTATCTACCACCTTTGTCAATCTATTTGCGAGATATTTGGTGACTATTTTATAAGATGCATTCAATAAGCAAATAGGTCTAAACTGATTTATGTTATTTGCCTCTTTTATTTTTGGGATCATAGTTATTAATCCATAGTTAAATCTGCACAAATTAAGTTGCCCATCAAATAACTCATCTTCATCAGCTCTTCGTCTTCGACTCGCGGTCATGTGCTTCACCATCCCCGCCTTGCAACACCGTTGTTGACTGCCACAGTCGGGCGCTCGCCAACGGCCGCACTCGTGCGCTGTCACTTACCTGCACTCTGCCCACCTACGTCTTCGCCTCTGTGCTTGTGCGCCATCCTCACACTGTCGACAACCACCGCTATTGATTGAGCCACCACCATTAGCTCTTATGGCAAGCCCTCATCGCCATCTCCTGCAGGGCCGCTGCTTGTTTCTCACATGCACTATGCTAGCGTCACCCATGCCTGCCCTCGCCGAGCTCATGCGCCACTGCAAGCCATCACGGTTTTTTAGTTCTCTGGTGATCGACGTCAAGGCTTGTCCTTTTTCGGTGATTTGCTATTCCTCTGTTCTCTAGGGTACTTGAGTCATTCATCCTTTTCCTAAGATGCCCTAGATTGTTGCAATTTTCTAGTTTCATGCTAGTAGATTAAATTCTTGATCTTATTCATGTGTGACTACCTTAATTGCTTGATCATTGTTGCAATTGTGGTTAAGTTCTAGATATCTTGTTGCACTACGATCCCTGCTCAGTTCTAGGTCACACCGTCACATATGTCATTAAAGTTTGATCTTTGCATGTGCACTACAATAATTCTACACCTAGTGTCGATGACCTCCATTGCTTACATTGCTTAATTTGCTAGTGATCACGTCCTTGTTCCTACGCTAGGATTTGGACATGTGCTTTCTTAGCTAACAATGCTTTTCTCATAGATTATACTAAGTTATTCTATACCTTATATATCTTTTACCCACGTGTGGTCAGTTGGCTATTTAGGCAATGAGCAGCTATGGCCAGGTCAGAGACAATGACATGAGGAAGGGCAAGGCTATTGTCCAAGAGATAGAGCAGCACCCCATGAGGGCAAGATTGGATGACCCAGAGGATGAGAGAGCACTCAGGGTCGTAGAGGCTGCAGAGAGAGAGGCTGCTAGGATAGGACAACCCAGGAGGAGGATTATGTCCTTGACCATCCCATACACATGGACAGCTGGACAGAGGGAGCCCTTGAGGAGGTCAGGCAGACAGAGAGCAACTATTGAGCGACATGGAGAGCAGGTAGCTCCGGTTCCTTATGAACTGTTGAGACCTCCTAGGAGAACTGCCACGACGGTTCATGAGCCTTCTAGTTCTAGAGCTAGAGGCAGTCAGGCTGTAGGAGTAGCTGGAGGCTACACAGGAGGAGAACATTGTGATTGTGCCATCCGTGCCAGGTTACAGTGAGAGAAAGTTTGGGGGGACTCCACTGACCATCTGGAGGTAAAGCATGCTGACATCAAGGAGCTATGAGATGTACCTTTTGAAGCGTGGGTTCTAGCCTACAAGGATGCACTTGACAGGAGATACTAGACACTACTATAGAGGAGGTTTGCACACGCATATAGACATTTGCATGACACACCTGAACATAGGACTATGTTTTCTACTCACCGCTAGAGCACACTAGACGACATCAATAGGGGAGTTGGCATGGATATTGGAGGTCACTTCTCTTACTAGTCGAGAATGTAGGACTTGGTGACTACACAACTGACATGGAGCGAGGAGATAGTGATTGAGTTCTACACCTCACTAGGGATTTCCCCGGATCGTTCAGACATCTGGTTTGCCTTTGGTGGGTAGCCACACAGACTTCAGAGGGAGGATGTGATAAGGGGTTGGGTATGTTTTCTACTAGCTTGAGAGTGCACGACCGTGCATACCAATAGTTTGGACCACCCCGCAGACCGATAGAAGGGATTGAGCCAGATGACGAGCTTGCGAGCATTGATTTTCTGCCACCGCACCCTTAGCACTTTAGTAGGGCACCCTCTAGGTTGACTGACAAATGCTATGAGGGAGGTGCTTGCTAGGATGCTTATTCCTAGAGCTGGATATAGAGACTGTGTCATGATCTTGTTTCAATGGATGATATCTATTGTGATCAGGCACATTGCTTTCGACATGGATGATATGATGGTCTCACAGCTACAGGATGTTATCTATGATAGGATTAGTCATCATCGACTCCCGTTTGGTCCATATATCTGTAGATTGTTGAGGATGAGAAGGATCATGACTCAGGAGCAGTACAATGATCTACCGTTGTAGACTGAGAGGTATCATCCTGTGTCACCTGGCATGAAGAGGACACTATCGAGGACTGCCACATCGCCTAATGATAGCTCACCACAGCCAGGAGTGTCTATGCACCAGGAGAGAGAGACAGAGAGGAGGATGACATTGAGGTAGAGCAGTCAGGGGGAGCTCACACCACTGTGGCTGGTAGTACAGGAACACCACCAGCTGCAAACTCAGCTCCACCAGCCACTTCTCCTGAGATGGCTCAGGTACTTGTAGAGAATAAGCTTCCCAAGACAGCTGGACACAACAGTCACAGAGGTTTGATAGGATGGAGGACAGCCAAGCGAGGATGATGGACATGATGGCAGCTACACACATTGACTTTCAACAGATGGCTCAGGCAATCACAGGCTTAGCATAGGGGTCGTCAATGTTCTTTCAGTTTGCTCACATAGGAGTCTTACCACCAACTACACTCTTCCCTATAGTAACCTTGCCTTGTCAGCTTCCACCTCAGGTTATGCAGTAGCAGCAACAGCAGATGAGTGAGCTCTTTCCATTCACTTCTTTGATGACGGCACCAACCACTCCTTCCGATAGCCAGGGCACCATAGGACCAAGCACGAGTCAGTTTATCGGTCACGTGACAGCTGGAGCAGGACCTTCTTCTACACCAGCACTATCTCCATTGTTGGTGTCAAGATACTCTATGTCTGCCTTACTTGCTACACTATCTCTTACCCGGTAAGTAGCAGCTCGGAGTGCTCCGGCAGTTGTAGCAACTACATCTAGTGCTTCACCTTGTCTTGGACATTGATCTTCACTGAGGTAGTTGACGCACCTCAGGCAGCTCCAGCCCTGGCACCACAGCCAACAGCTACTCTAGCACGAGACTTTTGCACGCCATCGTCTTCTGTAGGCTTAGAGGATTTTTAGCAGATGGATGCAACAGCAGCCTAGGGGGAGTCTACTCAGAGGGAGTAGCCAGCTAGCACTTTAGAGGATCCATCATCGCAGTAGAACAAACCACCTTCTACTTCAGAGCCTACCACGGATGCCACTGTCTCATGCTCTTCAGCCCCGAACATCAAGACTTCTCTTCTTTTTCTCCTTTTTAGTCTTCGATGCCAAAAAGTGGGGAGAGACTTGATCGAGAGAGTGATAGATTTTGTATAAGTTTTGTGAGATACGATGGATGTGTGGTTTTGAACTTTTGTAGAGTTCATCATTATTTTGTTATCATTGATGAGTTGTGCTTTCATTTGTTGTTTTAGTTCATCATTAATGCACTTGTTTTATTTACATTCCTTCTCATTTTTATTTTATTATTTTGAGGAATGTATGTATGGTGCATAGTTTTTGGTGCACTGTCACCTTGATGGTGTATGTTTTTGCAGTAGGTATCCTATGTACATCATCATATTTTGGTTGGCATGTGATTTTTTTTCTCTTATATGTTATACATGCCACCACATGTCACGAATCATCTTGAGCAACTATTTCTCTTCATATCCTATTTTGCTCTTGATGTTTTGATCTTGAGGTAAGCTTTCATTTCCACTTTGTCCTTCCTTTCAATCATGTTGTTGTTTGAAATAAGTAGTGTTGTTATGAATCACCAAAAAAGGGAGATTATAAGCTTTGTGGCCATTGGAGTATGGAAACCTCAAAGGTATAAATGCTTTGGTGATTGAGTACCAACATGAAATGTGTACTAATGCCTACATCTAGTGTTGTGGATATAGAACAAACCCATTAACTCAACATATGAACATGGTGAATGGTCACCTTAGTGATTGATGTGGACTCGGTGAATTTCCATGAACATCTTGATGGGGAGTCATGGTGATGGAGATAGATCAAGATGAAGGACAACTAAGTCCAAGTGTGTGTGATCACTTGGCTAGATTGTAGGCTTCAGTCCATAGAAAAAACTGGACTATCAAGAGAGCACGAGTCATTCTCTTAGGTATCTTAGTGTTATGGGTGTTGGGATGCTCAAGTGAGGCTCTTGAACACTAGGAGTGACACTAGAGAAGGCTGGACCAAGGTTGGGAAGCAAGGAGACGATGTCAAGGAAGACAAGGAGTTTCAACTTCAGGAGAGTTCATCGAAAGGTATGGTGGGTTCACCGTAAGGTATGGTGACTGGACACCAGATCAACACTGGTCGATGGACAAGAGTGAAAGTCAATAGAGATGAGGAGGTCAACATAAGGTACGATGGGGTCGCCATAGGATATGGTGACTCAATGAGCAACGAATACCAAAAAGTGTATGTCTTTGGTGAAGATATTGTGGGGTTGTCGTATGGTACAGTGACCCAAAGAAGAAGGAATTGGCCAAAACTCAAAAGGAGTCGTTGACATTACGGTGGAGTCGCCATAAGCTACGATCACTCAAAGGAGAAGATGGTCGGAATTTCGACGCCTCTGTTGAAGCTATGGCGGGGTCGTCGTAAGCTACCGTAACCCAGGGAGTATTTCATATAGAGAGGCACTGGAGATTAGAGGTCACCTGATGAGGTCACTATAAGTTATGGTGACATGGCCCGGAGGGTCACCGTAACTTATGCGGTATGTTACGGTGGACATTTCTACAGGTCGCAGCTTTTTGGCAATGACTAGTGGAGTAGTTGTAGCCTATAGATAGTTGTTGTCCAGCTTGTGGAGAGCTCTCTTGGCCATTTGGATTGTTGGGAGAACTTGTAGAGGACCAAGAGGAGAAGAGAAGAGACTTGTGCAAAGATTGAAGAGTTATCTTTGAGTGTCTAGGAGAGTAACAAGAGCATCCCTTCATCTCTAGCCTAGGAGATGTTGTAGAGAGTGTTAGTTTTGTTACCCTTAGTCTAAGGCAACGCTAAGACCGGTTAGGTATCGGTGATCGAGCCTATCATGTGATTGGTTGAAAGCCATCATAAGTTTGTACAAGGTTGGAGCTCACCTTCGAAAGGAGCGCCAAGATGAGAGTACCCGTGTTTGCACTAGAAGAGTGCAGCATGTCCTCGAGGGAGGCAAGATCTTGCCCTATGGGCAGTGGTCACGCAACCACGCCATCACTCTGGGTGTGATGCGAGCTTGTGTGTAAGGACTCTATCATTGAGTGGCAAGAGGGATCAATACTCTGGCAGGAGTCGATCCAACGAGAACTAGGGGAAGGCTCCATCCTTCCGATACCTCAGGTTGAACTCCTTGAGCATTCTCTAAACTCCCTTTACTTATCGTCTTTAATTCTGCACTTGTAAGTAGAGATAGGGTGACATGGCCTTGCATGATTGTTGATTGGCTTAGCACCTCTTGCATTGCATCATACTACTAGAATTCCTAGGGACTTGGCTCGGTACAATTGCATTGGATTTGTCGTTAGAAGTTGTGAGGAATTGTTTAGTGCAGTTTGAGCTGACGATCAATATAACCAGTCCAATTCAACCGCCCCCCCCCTCTCCCTCTAAGTATTCCTTACAGATATCACTAAACACTATCTGGTGTGTTGTGCGTCAACCTCAAGGTGTGCATATGATCCCTTCAAGAAGAACAACCTCACACAAGCGGTTTCCATGTTGAATGCAAGAACCATTGGGTCCCCTGAAACTACAGCGTTGCAATATGTTACCACAAATGACCTCAGTGCCTTATTAGAAGATCCACGTCAACTTTATGATAGGGTTTTGAGAGTTGGCAAACCACCCGTCAGTGCTAGGTTTCTCTAGCAACACATATCAGATACTGATGTTCCGTGATAAATATGCTTCCCTTGTACTTTTTTTTATTTTTATTCTATTGTACTTATAAATTGTTTTCTAATTGAACTGCCTGTCTTGTGTCAAGCATTCCCGGAAGACAAACAACTTTTCGACAAGACTATCTGTAAGCTTCATGAACATTGATGGGATCCCCCAAGGTATGAATGCTTTGGTGATAGATGACAACTATGAAATTGTGGGCTCATATCTACAAGAGTGTGGTATATGTAGGAATCATCTCTAAACTCAACTACAAATCATATGGATGATGGTTGCCTTGGCGATTAATGACAATGACCACAAGCATGGAGGCTTGTGAGCTTGATGGAGTCCAAGGGTTGATGGAGATGGATCAAAGCTGAGGACAAGCTATGGAGCAAGTGTTTGGAACACTTGACTAGTTGTTAGGGCTTTGAGCCCATAGAAAAACCGGACTATCAAGGGGGTCTAAGTCATTTCTCTTGGGTCATATCTAGTCGGTGATGTGCATGGATGCTTAGTGAAATCACAGGCACTAGGTGATAGTGGATAAGCCAAGGAGCTATTCAGAGAAGCCAGGAAATGAAGTCAAGCGAGGACAAGGAGTTTCAGCTTCTGGACGAAGTGACCGGACAGAGGGGTTAGTGGTGACCGGACTGTACGGTCACTAAGAGGTTTTGTCTGGGACTTATAGCGAGCAGCGAGGAATCTATCTAGTCTGGAAACCCTAGAGACCGGATGGTACGGTCTACTAACCGGACGATCCGGTCAGTAGAATTGAGACTTGGGCAGAGTGGAACCAGCGCATGAAATGTTTCTGGACTAGAGAGAGAAACGGACCGGACGGTCCGGTCAACTGACGGACGGTCCGGTCACTATAGGAGTTTAGCAGGGCAGAGCCGTTGGTGCTGAGGATTGCACAGACCGGACGGTCCAGTCAGTAGGCCCAGAAAGCTAATCTCGTGGAGCAACTGCTAGTTGGAGGTTGGAAGCCTATATAACTTCATTGTTGGGGTCTTGGAGACAACTCTTGGCCAGTGGAATACCTGAGAGCATTTGGTAAGGTTCAAGAGGAAAAGAGGAGAGCACTAGGAAGAGATATTGCATATCTTGAGAGTGCTAGTGAGAGTAACTTGAGCATTGATGCACATCTAAGGCTAGGGTGTCCTTGAGGGTGTGATCTAGGTTGCTACTCTTGGTCTATGGTGAGACCTAGACTGGTTAGGTGTCGGTGATTGATCCTATCGTGATCGGTTGTGAAGGTCGTCACATGTTTGTACCCGGTTTGAGCCCGCCGGTGAAAGGGGCATCGCTAGTGAGCGCTCGTGCCGGCTCAGGGAGTCCGGCAAGTTCTCGAGGAAGGCGAGCTTGTGCCTATGTGGCAGCGGTGATGCGCACCACGTCTTCACTCCGAGAGTGATTACGGGCTCATGGGTGAGAACTCCACATCGGTGGCGGGAGAGACCAGGACTCCGGCGGGAGTGGTCCAATGAGGAGTAGGGGAAGGCGCCATCCTTCCGAGACCTCGGGAAAAAATCATGATCATTTCTTGACCTACTCTTTACTATTCTGCCATTGTGTCCTCTAGTAACTAGGTTGAATTGGGGCTTGCATAGGCTAGTTTATTTGGCTTTCGTGCTTGCTATCATCATAAACACTAGCATGTGTAGGGTCTTGGCTTACTAGAATTGTTAGGTTACAATGATTGTTAGACTCAAGTAGTGTGAATTGAAGTATTTGGATTTGTGAGCGGCTTACCGATTCAACCCCCCCCCCCCCCTCTCGTTATGCCTTCCGTCCTTACAAGTGGTATTAGAGCCAAGTGCTCATCTTTGAGGCTTCACCACCTTGAGTAAGGATGTTGGGATAGGTGGGGAGTGTTCCTATATTCAACAGGGAGGACAACGGCTATTGGAAGGCTCACATGCAAGCCTACCTGGAGTCCCTTGATCCAGAGATATGGATGGTCACTTACGAGTCTGATGCGGATGTGAACCTGCTTGAGCCTGATTTTATTAAGTGCAACGCTAAGGCCAAGAATGCTCTGTTTGCATGCATATCTAAGGATGTTCTTGCTAGGTTGGATGCAAGTTCTACAACACATGGTATCTGGACTGAGATTCAGAGTCTCCATGAGGGTACCAGTGATGTCAAAGAGGAAAGGTACCATGTGCTGAAGAACAAGTATGATAACTTCACTAGATTGCCATATGAGAGAGCTAACACTGTTTATTCTTGCTTTCATGTACTAGTGGAGGAGATCAATGCTCTTGGGGATGACTTCATGCTTAAGCCTGTTGAGGTGATAAGAAGATTCTTGAGGCTATTCAAAGACCCCAAGTATGAGTCCATCATCACCTTCACCTTGCAAGGTGACCTCAAGATCAAGACCATGAAGGATGTACTTGGCAACATCACCGCCTTCGAGAGCTACCAGCTGGGTTTAGATGATCCACAACCATCCAACCTTGCTCTTCAAGCCGAGAAGCAAGAGCCTATCAAGAGCAAGAAGAGCAAAAAGAAGGCAGAGATTGAAGGAGAAGATGATGATGATGAACATGACTTGATTGAGAACTTAGCTCTTGTCATGAAGAAGAGGACCTTCAAGAACAAGTTTGCTTCCATGTTCAAGGACAAGTGCTTCAACTGTGGGTCCAAGAACCACTTTGTTAGAGATTGCCCCAAGCCAAAGAAAGAAGTATTCCAGTTCCAAGACTCAAGTGATGATGAAGAAGAAGAAGACACCAAAGCCAAGCAAAAGAAGAAGAAGTACTTCAACAAGGACAAAGGCAAAGGCAAAGTTCAAGAACACAAGAAGAAGTTCTCACGCAAGTCCCTTATTGGATAGTGGACAAGTGACAACTCAAATGACACATCCTCTTCCTTAATCAATGATGAAGAAGTGGCAGGCCTAGCCATGATCAAGACCACACTTCCATGAGCTCTTCCTCGACCTCCCACGTGCCTCATGGCCGCGAGCCAAATTAGGGACAGTGAGGATGAGAGCAGCGATGATGAGGAGCTCTTATATGCCGAGCTTTAGAGTATGCTTGAGCAAGCCCGTGACATCGCCGTCAAGAAATCCAAAATGTTGGATGTGGTAAGGAAAGAGTGTAAGCTGGCTGAGGACCATGTTGGCGAGCTTGAGAGTGAGCTCAAGGACCTTGTCGCATCTCATGAGGCCCTAAACAAGAGTTATGACAAACTCAAGGGTGATCATGTAGAGCTACGTGAGAAGTATGAGGCCCTTGAACTTACTTTTGAGGCCATCAATGTTGATAACCTTGCCTCTCCCTCCTCTAGTTCATCTAAGAGTAATGCTTCCACTATGTGTGATGAACTAACTACCTCGATTGAGGCTTCTTCTCTTGAGCCATTTGTGTTGGAGGAATATCACAAGCTCAAGGAAGAGAGGAAGATGGTGATGGATGGTTTCGAGAGGCTCACACGTGGTAGAGCCATCCACAAGGAGATTCTTGGGAGAAACCTTATGAACAATGTCTCCCACCGGGGACTTGGCTCATATCCCACCGCCATCGACATCATCGGGACGAGTGATTCCATCCCCGCTTGGATCAAACCCCTGCTCTCCGATGACTACTATTGCGAGAGGTGTTGCAAGAACGGCCACACCATCAAGGATTGTCCTATGGTAAGAAGTTCCACTGTTTTGCCTAACACTAACTTGTTCTATGAGAACACACATTTCAAGCTTTTTAGGAACAAGGATGACAAGGTGAATGCTAAGGCTTTGGGACCACCAAACAAGAAGAGAAAGGTCAAGAGCATATGGGTGCCTAAGTGCATTGTTGATCTTAAGAGATCAACGAAGTATAAGTGGGTGCCCAAGAACAAGACCTAGAAGATGGTGGTGGTGGACCGTGAGCTAGCTTGAAGATCAAGTGAAGTCCACTACAAGTGACATGGGCCTCAACGTCATATCTACTCATGAGGGAGGCGACCGTGTTTGTCCTTGGTAGTGGTAGTGTGTTTTTCCTTCTCTTGCATTGCATGGTAATTTGGACTCCTTTGTGACTAGTATGCTTTGTATCCATACATGTGTAAATAACTAAAAGAAAAACACATAAAAATTAGTCAATGTCTAACCCATCCAAGATAGCTATAAGCAAGGGGGAGTGCTTGAGATGGTGGTTTGGCTTCTCTCAAGGCAAGGGTATGGCTTATAGTGAGTAAGCTTGGGAGGGGTTCAAACTTGGCATTGTTAGATTTCCTTTGTGTCTTGTTTAATACTACTTGCATTCACATGGCATGTTTACTTTCTATGCATATGTAAAATGCTTGTTGCATGCATCATATAGGAAACACAAAGGAGGCCTGTCACATTTAGAGATAGTTGTGCCTCATGATCTATATGAGATTACATCTCCGCAAGTGTGACCAAAGGAAAGGATTGTGCTTCATGCCCATTGAGCAAGCTCTTAGGAACTCCAAGGTTAAACCCACTCGCACGGTTCATGGACTAAAGCTCATCCATACCCATTTGGCTCTTATTCGCTTTGGTTCTTAATTGCTAGATTCTTCATTTGGCATTTGCAAAAATTATCAGGCCATAAAGAGCCACTATTTGAAAAGGAGTGTTTGAGAGTCCCCTTCATGCTCCAAGTGCAGTGTTTATTTGGGTGTTGAGTGAGGGCACTTGGAAAATGGAGAAATTCCTTGTTCTGCGAAATTTCTGATAGTGACCGTACAGTCCGATCTTCGGACCGTATAGTCCAGTCAGGGCCCTCAGGCATAGTGTTCTATGGGAGTCTAGTCATTGAGACCAGACAGAACGGTCCTAGTGACCGGACCGTTCGGTTTGTATGGAGTGCCAGCAGACCCAGAGCAGACCGGACCGTCCGGTCACTAAACTTTACCGTCTGGTCACTATGGTTGATCGTGCGATGCAATCCAATTCCGTGACCGTTGATCTATTCCTTGATTTGATCTTGGCCATCCAGTTCAGTCTTGACCTAAGTCAAATTCATGAGATGCTTTTTGGCTTTGTCCCTGTTCATCTCCAACGCCGAGAACACGCCCAAGTCGTCGCCGCGTCTCCACTGCCGTCGCCGAACTCCCCTTACCATCGTCACCGACGAGCCACCGTGCCACGCCTCGCCCTCACCTGTGCCACCACTCGCCGTGCCCCCACAGCCGCGTGGCACTCGCTCCTAGCCGCACGCTCCCTCTCAAAGGCGCCGCCATCAAGGACCTCTAGAGTTGCCGCCGCTCATGATTGTCGCCGCCACTGCTTGTCTCTCGCCAATGCTCGTTGTGCGCCGCTGTCGCTCTACCCTCCTTGCGCACAAGCTGCCCCCAAAACCGAGATCCACCAAAAGCTAGGGAATTTCTCCCTTCCCCCTCAACCCCCATTGACTGGTGACGAAAAGCTCCAAGTTTTGATCTTTTCGGGCGATCGGTCAAGTGTTCTTCGAGGTTCTCATCGAGAATCCTCTAGGGTATTGTGCATTTCTACCTTTTCATCGATTATGCCCAAATTAGCGAGCAATTCCTTTGATTAATGCACTTGAATTAATTGCCCATGATTAGTTGCATTAATTAGGTAATTGGCTCAACCTAGATGCAATTAATTCCATGCATATCTATTAATTGCAATTCTAGGGTTTGTCTCGCATCTAGTCTACAGTTAGATTTATTGCAAATTATTCGATTGTACACTAGATGACTCGCACCAGCCACATATAGTCGATGACCATTGTTGAATACATTGCTTTACTTGTTCAGTGATCATGTCCTTCATTCAGTGCTAGGATTTCTATTGCGCATTATTACCTAGCGGTGCTTTGCTGGTATATTTATATAGATTCTATGCTTATCCTATCTATACCTACGTGCGTGAAGTGACAGCAGTCAGCAGCAGCAGAGATGGCAGGATCTGGACAGGATAAGGGCAAGGGTAAGATGCCAGAAAAGCCAAAGAGCAAGAAGAGGACGAGGCTGGACCACAGTCTGAGAGGGCCAGGAGGGTTGCACAGCACATAGAGGCCATGCAAGCTTCCCGCAGGATACTTGGATCACTGCTGATCACAGGTACTCAGACAGACGACCAGGGTCGTAGGAGAAGCACCAGGCAGAGGACCACAGGGCCAGATCTGTACATAGGGAACAGGTTGCCCTCATGGTCGCAAGGTACTCCGACTTCTTGTTAGGAGAGATCGTCGAGACCTGCGGAGCAGGGATCCTCTAGGTAGAAGGAGGAGTTAGAGTCAGAGGGGTTTGAGGAGTCAGAGGAGGAGACCGAGCAGCCACAGTCAGAGCAGACAGGACCATAGAGGTCAGCTCACTGGGTAGGAGACCCGAGGTGCACCTGTGCAGTGTGCACGAGGAGGCTGCAGAGATAGGTACAAGCAGTTGGAGAGATAGACATCCTTAAGGTTCCTGCAAAGGACCTTGAGTTGCTACGTCTTGTCTCCTTCGAGCAGTGGGTTCTAGTCCTCAAGGACCCGGCTGCAGGAGAGAGGTATTTGATAGGCCTCCAGAAGAGGATTGGAGAGGGTCTGAGACGCTATCTTTCGCTGAAAGGCAAAGATAAGTTGTTTGTGCCACAGTAGTACACCACTTACCAGGCTATCAAGAGAGCCACTGGCACAGAGATGGAGCAGTATTTCACTTACCTACCTGGTCTGGCAGAGTTGGTCACAGAGGCCTACAGATACAGAGAGGATATTGTGCTAGAGTACTATGTGACACTGTGGGTTGCCAGAGACCGCTCAGAGATCTGGTTCCAGCTCAGAGGGCAGCCGCAGCATGTGAGTAGGGAAGACCTGATAGCCAGCTTTGGACTCATTGCTTCAGATCTTCAGCTATACAGGAGTGCTTACCCGACCCTTGCTCCACCCCGCAGACCTCAGCGGGGAAGCTACCTTCAGACGACATGGTGTCGATTGCTTTTCCACCACCGCACACCCTAGGATTTGAGAGAAGCCCTGCGAAACTCACCGTAGAGGTCAAGGTGGTTAGAGCGATAGTCACCGGGACTATCATTCCCAGGTATGGCTACAGAGAGGAGTTTACACTACTTCACCAGTGGGCAGTAGCACCTATACTGAGGAGACAGCCATTTGACTTGGATGATTTGCTGATTGGTGAGATGGAGGAGGTTATTTCTGAGAGGTAGGAAGACATCACTTGGTCTATGCTCCCTACATTTGCTATCTACCGAGGAGGATGGGACTAGTGATGGAGGAGCAGTATGATGCGTTCCCTGAGGTGACAACCAGCTACTCACCTAGAGTCCCCCGAGGTTTGCAGTCAGTAGACGGGAGACGGGGAGCAGGAGTCACCGCCAGTCACTCACAAGCAGGCAGCTCATCCAGAGACGATGGTTCCTGAGTGAGCCAGTACAGGAGCACCTCCCCAGCCTACAGGTACACAGACAGAGGACGCCCTCACTATTGTAGCACTTGCAAGACGCCTGGGTGAGTTCATCTAGAGCGCAGCTGAGGATAGACGTCGGATGATGGAGGTCATCAGGGGACAGGCAGAGCTTCAGAGACAGCAGATGGCACTACTGACCACCCTGATGACTCAGATGGCGGAACTCACCAGAGGACAGACTAGCCAACAGGCAGGAGTCCACGTACTACCACAGTTCCAGCAGCTTCCGACCCAGGCAGGCCCCTTCACTACTATGATGACAGCTCAGTCCAGTGGGTTGTCACACTCAGGGGTGTTACCGACAGGGGGAGTAGGACAGACTTTCTCTCTAGTGACTCAGCTCTCCCCCTTGTCAGGATTCTCAGTCTCTGCGTTGTTCTCTTCACCTACATAGTCTACAGCTTCGTAGAGGACAGCACCTACCACCTCATAGCAGCAGCCACCACTTAGGAGTCTGTTCTCAGAGATTGTGCACACCACACGTGCAGACTCCCAGTCAGCCCTAGTGTCAGCTACAGCTCCACCCCCTTCTGTTATAGACACCCCTCTAGTCACACCTAAGGTAGCAGAGGATCTGGTCCGCTAAGGCTTCACTCAAGAGGATGTGGATGACCTTGCTCTTCTTCAGGCGACTGTTGCCGAGGAGACATCCACAGTCCCACCAGCAGGGCAGGACAGAGGGTCTGAGTCACCTATAGACCTTGACTTCTTCGAGCAGATGGATGCTCAGGCGGCACAGGCTCAGAGAGTGCAGCAGGATCCAGCATAGGAGCAGCCAGAAGTAGAGCCTTCAGAGGACATTGTTGCACCACTTCCTTCGACCACGAGCGCGTAGATGTTCTCTTTTCCTGCTTTTTGGTGCTTGTTGCCAAAGGGGCAGAAGTATGTCATAGGTCTAGGGAGAGTCGGAGTGTGATCCTGTGCAATCGATAGTAGCTTGTATCTAGGGGGAGCATATGAGTGTACATTGGTTTTTGGTCATTAGATACATTTGGATCTTATTTTGGTGGATTTATCGAGATATTCGTGGATTTTGATGAGTCATGTTTTCCATTCGCTTGTGTTTGACTCATCTTGATCTCACTTGGTTTATTTTCATACGTAGTGTGTTATATTCCTTACTTATCTCGTATGCATGTGTATGATTCGATGGTGATGATGATTGCTTGTTCTTAATTCTTATGCATTGCCATGCTAACCTGTTGCATATCATCATTCATGTCTTGCATCACATGTCCTTATACCTTTATTAATATCTTCTCATGGCATGCATGCATATCATCAAGAGTGTGCTTTTCTTTCTTATTCCTCTTAGCTCTTGATGATGCTTGTGTGAGTAGGACCTTGTGTGTTTCTCTCTTATGCTATTGAGGTTCCTCTCAATCGTAGTGTAACTCTTTTAGCCTTGTGGTTCATTGATAAGATTATGATAAGTAGTGCTTGTCATCAATCACCAAAAAGGGGAAGATTGTAAGCTTCATGACCATTGATGGCATTCCCTAAGGTATGAATGTTTTAGTGATAGATGACAACTATGAAATTGTGGGCTAATATCTACACGAGTGTTGTCTATGTAGGAATCATCTCTAAACTCAACTACAAATCATATGGATGATTGTTGCCTTGGTGATTGATGATAATGACCACAAGCATGGAGGCTTGTCAGCTTGATGGAGTCCAAGGGTTGATGGGGATGGATCAAAGCTGAGGACAAGTTATGGAGCAAGTGTTTGGAACACTTGTTTAGTTGTTAGGGCTTTGAGTCCAGAGGAAACTGGACTATCAAGGAGGTCTAGGTCATTTCTTTTAGGTCATGTCTAGTCAGTGATGTGCATCGATGCTCAGTGAAATCACAGGCACTAGGAGACAGTGGAGAAGCCAAGGAGCTGTTCAGAGAAGCCAGGAAACAAAGTCTAGCAAGGACGAGGAGTTTCAGCTTCTAGACAAAGTGACCGGACAGAGGGGTCAGTGGTGACCATACTGTACGGTCACTAAGAGGTTTTGTCTAGGACTTACAGCGAACAGCGAGGAATCTGTCAAGTCTAGAAATCCTAGAGACCGGACGGTATGATCTACTGACCGGACGGTCCGGTCGGTAGAATTGAGACTTGGGCAGAGAGGAAGCAGCGCACAAAATGTTTCTGGATTGGAAAGAGAAACAGATAGGATGGTCCGATCAACTGATCAAACGGTCCGTTCAGTACTTGAGTTCAGCAGGGCAGAGCCGTTGGTGCTGAGGATTGCACAGACCGGACGGTCCGATCAGGCAGTGACCGGACGGTCCGGTCAGTAGGCCCAGAATGCTGATCTCGTGGAGCAACGGCTAGTTGGAGGTTGGAAGCCTATATAACTTCGTTGCTGGGGTCTTGGAGACCACTCTTGGTCAGTGGAATACCTGAGAGCATTTGGTAAGGTCCAAAAGGAAAAGAGGAGAGCACTAGGAGGAGATATTGCATATCTTGAGAGTGCTAGTGAGAGTAACTTGAGCATTGATGCACATCTAAGGCTAGGGTGTCCTTGAGGGTGTGATCTAGGTTGTTACTCTTGGTCTATGGTGAGACCTAGACCGGTTAGGTGTCGGTGATTGAGCCTGTCATGATCGGTTGTGAAGGCCATCACACGTTTGTACCTGGTTTGAGCCCGCCGGTGAAAGGGGCATTGCTAGTAAGCGCCCGTGCCGGCTCAGGGAGTCCGGCAAGTTCTCGAGTGAGGCGAGCTTGTGCCTATGTGGCAGTGGTGACGCGTGTTGGCACTTCCCAAGTGCCCCTTTTATATGTGAATATTACCCCAATTAGAGGATAATTGATACTAATTTAGGCCATTTACCTATGATATTGTCTATATTTGTATATGCGTTGTTTTGGAGCTTTATTGCAAAAATAGGTAAAATTGGTGATTAATGCGATGATGGACAGGACAGGAGTCCAGAACCGATGAAAAGCACTGAAGAAGCAGGGTGGTCTTACTCATTACAGATTTTCATTAATCCATGTAATTATCCATTATGATGCTATTCAATTAGACTTTCTGGTTACGATCCCACTAGTAGATATTTGGCTACTCACTTAATAGCATAGGTTTACAAGATCTGGCACACTTTGGCTTAGTTTCACTGGTGTGCCGATCGGCTCAACTCCTGCATCAATCGGCGCAATAACTTTGGCTTAGATTCACCAGTGTGCCGATCGGCGCAACCACAGATTTAATAGATCTTGCGCACTTTGACTTAGTTTCACCAGTGTGCTGATCGGCTCGACTCCTGCGCCAATCGGCGCAACGACAGATTTACTGTCTGGCGCACCTTTGTGCTGGCCAGTCTCCCCCTCATGTAATCTGACCTTGACAGTAGTCTTGACTAGATCTTTTACTGTTAACTTTGTTTAATAAATCCCTAAGGTCCCAGTGGATTCGATAAACCTTGGAATACTCAATTCAAGGGAAAAGGTGCTACAATTATACACCATCCTCTTGCGGTATATAAGTGGGTGCGTAGATACGACCAACAAGCTCTATTTTCTTGCGCTGTTGCCGGGGACCATAGCAGGTTTTTAAACATTGTTTGATGTATTAGTGTTTAGTCATTGTGCTTTACTTGTCTCTCTAGTAAATATATTCTATTAAGTGAAACTAACAGGTATGGATGGTCCTAAGTCAAACAAACCCTCTAATTACGCCGATGATCCAGAAAGACTCTTTCACAAGAAGAGAACAGCGGAGAAGAGAAGCAAGTCACTTGGAGATTTAGAAGCAGTCCGCGCAATACCTCGAGTATTATTCACAATAGAAGACTCAGTTCAAGAGCAAGAAGAAGAAGAGATGGCAGAGGTACCAATGGTTAATCGTCTTAAGCCACAATTGACTAGTTTTGTCAAGACAGATTTCCAAGAAGCTCAAGATCAACTTCCGTATCAATTGGAGAGATATGTTGGAATAGTGGCGCAACAACCGTTCACAGGTTCAGAAGATCCAATCATCACTTGCAACACTTCCTTGAGGTTTGCAGTGCATTCAAGATAGCGGTATTGACAGGAGATCAAGCACGTGTGCGGCTGTTCCCCTTCTCTCTAGTTGGACGCTCCAAGCAATGGTACAATGGATTGGAAAACACAGTAAAAACGGTGTGGAACACGTTAGCAGCTGAATTCTTGGCCAAATACCCCCCCCCCCCCCCCCGGTAAGAATCAAGCTTTGAAAAATAAGATTCTTGGATTTACACAGAATATTGATGAGAGCATTGGAGAAGCATGGAAAAGATACAATGAATCTATGGATGCATGCCTTCATCATGGTCTGACGGTTGGAGAAGTTGTTGAGAAGTTCTACATAGGATTGAATCTTTTATCATGTCAACATTTGAACGCCTCAGCTGCAGGATCTTTCATGTCAAAAACCCCCACCGAAGCTAAGAATTTGATTAAGTTGTTAGTTGAAAATCAATCGTGGGATGGTGAGAGAAGCTCAAGGAGTTTGCAACCTTCAAAAGGAGTAGCGAAGAGTGTGATTGAGAAGACTCACGAAGACTTGATTATAGATCGCCTCGATGCTATTCAAAGGAGGTTAGACAATAATCTTCATATCCCTAAGGAAGAGACACTCAAGTTGGCGGAACCACGCTGAACATGTAGTGAGTGTGGAGAATTTGGTCATGCGCAGAAAGATTGCCCTGAAGAGATGAAGATGCTAGAATATATGAAGAATAGTGGATGGAAGCCCCAATATCAGCAGCAAAGGAGTTCTTTCTCTCCAAGTTCGTCCATGCAAAATTCTATCCCACTTCGTCTCCAATGTCATGAGTTCTACCCAGCTCAAGAGAAGATCAACAAGGACAATCAAGCTAAATTCAAGGAGATTAATCGTGTCCTTGAGAGAATTAATGACAAGGTGATAGAAATTGGGAGATCCAACGAGAAGATTTTGAAGCATACCAAGATTATGGAGCAACAGATGGGACAGCTATCGCAAGCCATTCAAGACAACAAGGGGGCTATTCCTGGTAATACGATGTCTGCAGAGCAGTTGAAGGCAATAGTTACACCATCAGGAAAACAAACAGAAGATCTAGAGCACTCTACGGGAGCAAAGAAGCCCCACGCTGATCGGCGCACACCCGGCGCCGATCGGCGCGATGACCCTATCGGCACCGATCGGCTCCCTGAAAGTGCTGATCGGCGCAAGGAGGATGATGACCTCTCTGGTCTGAAAATGGGCATGGAGACAGAAGAGCATGGCCCTGCCACATTTTTGGATACTCAACTACTGACAAAGACAGAAAGAGCGTGGCAACATGACGAGCAATTTGCAAGGTTTCGTCGATATTATGAACAAGCTTTACATCAATGTCCCTTTTGTTGACGCTATCCAAGTTCCCACCTATGCCAAGTACTTTAAGGACATGATGGAAAACAAGAAGTCTCTAGTTTCTGAGGAGGTTGTGAAGGTCACTAAGGAACTAACGGTGGCAATCAATGATGTTGCACTGGAGACGAAACCCGACCCTAGATCACCAAGCATCAAATGCATGATTGGAACAAGGATATTTGATAGGTGCTTGTGTGATCTTGGAGCACGCGTAAGTGTTATGCCCCATCATATGTTCACAAATCTCAATTTGACTGAATTAGAGCCTACGGGTATGTGTTTGGAGTTAGCCAATCAATCGGTACGCTTCCCTGATGGAATTGCTGAGGATGTGCCTGTTCAAATTAGAGATCATATCGTCCCTGTTGATTTTATTGTGCTTGATATGGATAAGAGGACGAGGACCCCGTTGATCTTAGGCAGACCCTTCTTGAGGACAGCAAAGGCAAGTATTGATGTTGGGAGTGGTGAGATAAGCTTCGATATAAGTGGGATTCCCTACTCTTTCAAGTTTCGCCCAAAGGGAGAAGAGTGCCGTGCTATTGATGAAGTGAAGAGATACAAGACACCGTGGCATCGTGGCGTTGAAAGTAATTCGAGGGGATGTATGGATAGGTTATCCAAGCTATATGAACCATGGAGATAAGATAACCTTGTACTGTCGCGGCCTCACATCCCGCACCACGGCACTAAGGATTGATTGTTTGTGGGGAGGTCAAGCTCTTTGACCTCTAAATAACTAGAGCGCTCTTGGGAGGCAACCCAATGATCGGGGGATTTAGAAGTTATTTAGTGCTTATGGGAGGGCAATCCATTTCATTTAGTTAATTAGTGCTCGTCGGGAGGGCAACCCGGTGTTTTTAAATTTGCTTGCTTGTGATAAAAACAATCTCCCGAATAAAAAAAATAGAAAAGCGTGTGCTTAACTCTTGTGTGCTCTTGCGTTGTCTGTTTATTCGTGCAAAACTGTGTATAAACATGTTGTAGACTAACAATGCAGGGATATAAAAAAACCAAAAACAGGAAGGAACAGAGCTTTCGCCTATTGGCGCACCTCTGCACCGATCGGCACAGTATTGCCCAAGTCAGGACAGAAGGCCGACGACGCCCAGAATTGAAGGAATGCTACAAATCAACCACCACAGTAATTTTTAGAGACGGAGCTGTTTTCAAGGTAATCAAAAATCTTTTTGAATTAATTTTTTGGTGCAAAATGGTTGCTAAATAACGCAGGAAAGGATGAAGAACAACATCTAGCGAAGAAGCGAGGGGCTAGAAGCAAAAACGGACGTCGCGCCGATCGGCGCGAGTCAGCGCCGATCGGCGCGATCACCAGATGAGCCCCGATACATATGCCAGTACTACAGGATCATTGGAGAAGTGGAAATTAGGTGAAAGAGATGAACATGAGGCATCAGAATCAGCGTCGGATCAAAAGACAAGGTGCAAGAGACTTGCGCCATTCGGCGCCCTACTGCGCCGATCGGCGCAGGTACCCATGCGGTTCCCAAATGGCTGACAAAGGCGGCAGGCATTGATTTTGAGAAATAGGTATGATTATTATGCAGGTGTGCAGTGCAGAGGAGACACGGAATTGACCAAAAGCTGAAAAAGAGACGGCGTGTCAATCGGTGAGGGCCCGCGCCGATTGGCGCAGCCAACAAGACATCAGGATTCCGTGTTGTTCCCCTGCCAACCAACATGATGTGACAAGAAGCGACATAAAGGATGGGAATCAAGCAACAGAATGGTCAGAGCATTCAAAATTTGAACTGTGCCGATCGGCGTAGTACCAGAGCCGATTGGCGCGCTCTCAAATTTTGAAATTTTTCGGCGGTTCCTTCTCCTGGAAGTTTCCCATACTATAAAAGGAAGGCCAGGCGCCCCCAATTCAGCACACCATCCTGGTAATCTCTCCACCTTCCCCACTACCCACGATCTCGCACACGTTCCGCAATTTTCGCAGATGGATCGTCTCCGCTCCTCCGTCGGCAAGTTGGGCAAGAGGCTGCACCGGGGAAGCAGTTCCGGCGGCAGCAGCGAGTCGACCGGTGACTCCTCGGCGAGGGGTGGCTCTGACGCTGACGATGACATGTCGATGGGTGGTGCATCCACCGGCTCGGCGGCGGCGATATACGAGATCTACGCCCGCCACTCCGTCTCAGGCGCGTCCCTTCCAATGCGGCGTGCTACGAGGAGTCAAACGGCGGCAAGCCGTGGGGTTCCCACTTCACCACCACCGCCGGCATTCATGCCGCACCCGGTGGAGGAGGGCTTCACTCTCCTGAGCGCGGAGGAACAACGGCACTACCTCGCGGTGAGAGGAAGGTTCGTCCCCAACTTCGACTTGGACGAGACCTTCCTTGCCTCGATCGGCATGTGGGACGACTTAAGGAGGATGCTAGACAACCTCGGCTGGGTGGATTTCCACCTCTTCCCCATTGACTACAACCTCGATGTCGTCACCGAGGTGGCCACTACGATGAGGCTTGGCACCGTCGAAGACGGTAGCGAGGCCGTCAACTTCCACGTCCGTGACATCAGCCACATGGTGACCATGGAGGCGGCAGCTCAAGCCTTCGGCTTCGACGTCAACGCCGACGTCGCTGGCATCTTGGGACGCGGGGAGTTGGACTCCTTTTGGAGGCGGCTCTCGTTTGTAGAGGAAATGAAGCGCGGCAACATCCGCAACCCGACCATTCAAGTCTTCCAACGGTAGTTGGCGGCGCGCATAGGCGACAAGATCGACTCCAGCAACGTCACCGATGTAGACTTCCAGTGGCTCTTTAACCCCATCGTGAGTCCGTCTTATTGCAATCCTATGTCGGTGATGGTGCGGGGTTGGCTCGACAAGAGAGGCAAGGCAAGCTAGAAGTTGGCCTTCGAGGCCTATCTTCAACGCCTAGCAGCCCTCGTCAGCGACGGCGATGGACCGGGAGGGCGCAATGAAAAGTGGGAGTGCGCGACAGAGATCGGCGAGAATATGACTCATGGCAATATTGTCATGGAAAGTGTTCGCGCCGGCTTCCACGTTGGCAGCACCAACGTAAAGCTCCCGTGTGCGGAGCTAGGAGTTTTTCTCCCTCGCAAGCTGGAGGGAGGAAATTGGCTTGAGGAAGGTCTCTTGGAGGGGGGCCGAGTTCTCAAGGACCGTCGTGGGCGGGTTTGACAGCCGGACACATCTACAGCAGCCGACGGCGAGTGGGACTCTTGGGGGTCACGCCAGGAGCACCAGCAGTACCAGTCAGGATTGAGCAACGCAGCGGGCGGTTCACAGCCCTCTGCGCCGATCGGCGCAGGCGATGCGCCGGTCGGCGCACCCTACTGCAGCGTGAATATTGACTACAGGTACCAAGGGCGTGTACCAGTGGTGCCTCCTGTGCCCGGTGCAGACTTTTTCGTGCCCATGCAGGGGTACCTCGATAACAACATGCACTACATCGAGCGCGTGGAGGAGGCCACGTCCTAATGGAGGAACAACCACAATGCGATGGTGGAGGAGTTCGAGCGACTCAAGGCACGATGCTATGGCTTCGATCAGCCACCGACACCACTTTCGGATGACTAGAGTGCCTAGGAGTTGGCACGTGTATCGGTTTCCCGGTTTGCGTTTTCTTTTATCTTTTGCAGTTTTTTTCTTTATTTGCTTATGTGTGTGTGAGCGGGTTGGGAAACCATGTATAGGGTGTGTTTACTTTCATGCAAGTGTGTTAGTAGTAGTTTTATTTTCATGCAAGTGTGTTAGTAGTAGTTTTATTTTTATGCAAATGTGTTAGTAGTAGTTTTATTTTCATGTAAGTGTGTGTAAAAATCATCAGCATATATTCGAGTTTCGATCTTAATATAATGGTGGCGGTTATGCTCTTTTAGGAGAATTGAATTATTTATTCTTTCTTGAAAAGTGTTGATGAAGATCATATAATGTTGAGCATTGAATAAAATTTTAAACTTACACTTAATGATTATTCGGCAAATATGTCTTATGTGGAGCAATTTTGAGTACCCATGTGTTTTATTTGTGTTGTCCAGTTTGTGATGATAACTTAGTACCAATCTTTTCAAAAATAAATTTTCATGTTGTGAACTTTGGAATTTATTGTGTTCAAGATCCTTACCTACCAGTGCCATATTTTAAACAATACTCATGAACCTTTGATATATAGATAAAACATTAAATTGATGGTTGAGTTTGGTTAGGATTTAATTCTTTTTGGTATGAACTTTATTAAGATGGCAATTCTTTGTGTATCTTTTCCCTAGCCTTGAAATTACTCATGCAAAAATTCAATTCCGCTGAGTACACTACCATAAACCTAAAACATCTTGTTGAGTATCATTCCTTGACGACATCCCATATTTCTAGCTATATTTAATTCTTGAATAAATGTTAAAGCCAGACAAATCAAATACCAACAAATATTGGTAAATTTGGGTTGAGAGCCGATCGGCGCACGTTGAGCCGATCGGCGCAGCAGTGGTGAAAAAAACAACTCTGCTGTTTGCTAAGGGACTAGCAAAATTTTAAGTGTGAGGGGATGGTATATGACATGCTTATTCTTGAAATTCATTCTAATATAGCCATGAATCATTCCAACCATGTGCAATCTTCCAAGATCAAATTTTTGCTATGCACATGTCCACATATCCAAAGTATGAGTCTTTTCTTAAATTTTTCTTTCTTAATTGCCATCTTGATAAAGTTTCTATAATTCCAACAAAGAATAATCACCTAACTTTACAATATATTATTGATTTATATTTGCAATCCTTAAATTACCTCACCTAGATACTTATATAAGCCTTACACTAATATTATTTGATCATTATGATGTAGAATATAGGTTGAGTGATTTGGAAAATGAGTTGTTGCCTTGGATTATTTGGAAGATAGATTCTCTATGTTTATAACAATCTTTTAAGTGATTTTCATGTGTGAAAAAGTTATAATTTATGAGTTAGACATGATCTTTTGCTTTAGGGAGAACTTTAAGCTTATGCCCATATTTGATTTATTTTGCTGAATACCAATATGAAATACACCACAATAGAACAATACTCAACATTTGCTGATTTGAGATATATTTTATGATAGAAAGAGTATGTTTTTTTTTCTTTCTTTTACTTTACTCGGGACGAGCAAAGGTTTAAGTGTGGGGGAACTGTTGGCACTTCCCAAATGTCCCTTTTATATGTGAATATTACCCCAATTGGAGCATAATTGATACTAATTTAGGTCATTTACCTGTGATATTGTCTATATATTTGTATATGCGTTGTTTTGGAGCTTTATTACAGAAACAGGTAAAATTGGTGATTAATGCGATGATGGAGAGGACAGGAGTCCAGAACCGATGAAAAGCACTGAAGAAGCCCAGTGTGCCGATCGGCGCAGTCCATGAGCTGATCGGCACAAGGGTGTTTTGGCCCATAGAAGTGACCGAGGCCCATTCCACATGTTTATGGAAGTTTATCTGCGCAAGACACTTGAAGATATTTGTCTAGAGATTTATGGAACTTTAAGAAGATTTATGGAACTTCAAGATCTCAACGTGCAGTACAAGACTTTATCTCGAAGAAAAAGGCCCATATGACAGCTGTGGAAGACAGAGGAACTGACTCGGGGAAGAAATCAAAGAAGACACCCGCCTTATTTGCTAGAAATCGAGTCCTTTACGAGTAGAACCCCCCTATAAATACTTGTAAACCCTCGCCGCAAGAGGGGGCGACAGAGGGACACCAGATTCGTGAGTTAGAGCCACCGGGGCTTGGCCCGTTAGAATAGATCTCTAGTTGAGTTTCAAGAACCATTGGAGTTAAGAGTTGATCCGTCAAGGTAGGCCATCTCGATGGGGATGAATCTTACTCTATGCATCTCAAGGATGATTGAATATGTTGATGATGGTTTTGGTGATTTGCCTATCTTGATTCTATAATCATGCATGTGCTTATTCCAATTGCTTAGTTCTAGGCTAAATAAGTAGATATTATCTTAATCGTGGTGATTAGGATAGTATTCGGACATTGTATTGATTGTGGTTGATTGATGATGCTAGTAGTGTGGTTTAGCGGTGACAGCACTAAGCCTACGTAGCACTATTGGATAGTTGAGTAGGGTAAGATACTCGTGCGATTAAGGGTTTTCTCTACACTGCGACAAATAGGGAGCCGCTCGAAAAGCAGGGTGGTCTTATTCATTATAGGTTTTCATTGATCCATGTAATTATCCATTATGATGCTATTCAATTAGACTTTCTGGTTACGATCTCACTAGTAGATATTTGGCTACTCACTTAATAGCATACGTTTACAAGATCTGGCACACTTTGGCTTAGTTTCACTGGTATGCCGATCGGCTCAACTCCTGCGCCGATCGGCACAACAACTTTGGCTTAGATTCATCAGTGTGCCGATCGGCTCAATTCCTGCGCCGATCGGCGCAACCACAGATTTAATAGATCTTGCGCACTTTGACTTAGTTTCACCAGTGTGCCGATCGGCTCTACTCCTACGCCGATCGGCGCAACGACAGATTTACTGTCTGGCGCACCTTTGCGCTGGCCAGTCTCCCCCTCATGCAACCTGACCTTGACAGAAGCCTTGACTAGATCTTTTACTATTAACTTTATTTAATAAATCCCTAAGGTCCCAGTGGATTTAATAAACCTTGGGATACTCAATTCAAGGAAAAAAATGCTACAATCGTACACCGTTCTCTTGCGGTATATACGTGGGTGCGTAGATATGATCAACAACGCGCACCGTGTCTTCACTCCGGGAGTGATTGCGGACTCGTGGGCGAGTACTACACATCGTTGGTGGGAGGAGGAGTAGGGGAAGGCGTCATCCTTTCGAGACCTCGGGAAAAAATCATGAGCATTTCTTGCCCTCCTCTTTACTATTCCGCAACTGTGTGCTCTATTAACTAGGTTGAATTGTGGCTTGCATAGGCTAGTTTGTTTGGCTTTCGTGTTTGCTATCATCATGAACACTAGCATATGTAGGGTCTTGGTTTACTAGAATTGTTAGGTTGTAATTATTGTTAGACTCAAGTAGTGTGAATTGAAGTATTTGGATTCGTGAGTGGCTTACCGATTCACCTTCCCCCCCCCCCCCCTCCCCTTCTTGGTACGCCTTCGGTCCTTACACTATCCAAATTTCTTCTATATACATGTTTTTCGGTAGAGGTGTGATGCCTAGCCCACGTAGAGGAAAAAAGGACGGGTGATGGACAATCCACCACAACAAGAGGTCGTAGGAGCAACACGGAAAGATGGACTAAGCAAGCAACAACCATGCAACCAAATAGCAACGATGATGATGATGATAATGATTTCATGCCAACGAACCCCCCCATCATAATATATCCGTCAGACCCAGAGGAGGAGGCAGTTGCCGATGCTATAACGTAGCAAATGAAATAAGGTAATTTCAAGAAAAACACCACAGAAGAAATGGCCCATAAATCTCCTATTTTCTTCTTACAATTTTAATCCGGAACATTGGGACTGACAATTGTGGCATGTGAAGTCTAGTTGGTGCATTGGTAGGTTACAAATGTTTGATTGCACCACCGTAGATGCCATTGTAACTTTGCTTTGCTTGGTTACATATTATCCTATATGTATTGTACCTGATATTTACCTTCGTTATGGATTGTGATGTCTTATGACCGATTGTATTAGGATTTCCTAAAATTGTAATGTTATTTTACTATTTTACCTTAGGTTTGAACCATTGTTTCTTACTTGTGCCTTGAACTATTAATCGTTAAAAGTTATGCTCACAATGGATGATCACATGTGTTATTGGTCGTGGCACCTGATATCTTGAATTATTGACGCTGTCAGTACATTGTGGTCAATATAGCCACTTAGATGAGATCTCATTTTTTATCATGTCCATAGTTAGAATTAAAGAGGTTCACCGCACACTATAATTGCACCACCAGTCACACTTGCCAGTAACAACACAGTGCACCATCAATGATTGCACAGTTAAAATGCGCCTGCATCATAGCCATGATTTCTTATACCATCCCGTAGCTTTTTCAGCTGTGTCTCCTCACGTTTTAACCGGGGACATATGATGTGGGTGTCAGTATCTACCGTAGTAATTTTGTTCGTGGACCCTTAGCGCTTGCAGACAACGACTGTCGCTCGACCAGGCTAGTCAAAGTCATGGCTGTTCATGAATCAATAATCATGATGATACTCTCCGGCACGATATATGATACTGAACGAGCAAGGTTGCCCGCGCAATTGCGCGGCTAGGTTTGTTACTCCTAATTTTCTACTTACAGTTGTTGTAAATTAACATCTTATAATATTGATTAACAAAATTATTCTATGATTGTTTTGAGCCTTTATAATATCTGATAAATATATCTCTTTGCTCGCATTTCCTGAGAATGATTCTATCTTGTGTTGCTGATCCATGACTATAATTATGTCTCGCCTCAACAGTATAATGCAACTATCCAATTTTGTTTGGTCCATTCAATTTCATAAGATCAAATAGTGTCCACTTTCATTCTACTTTGACATATAGTGCAATTCCTTCATGCTACTCTGACATCATGATCTTGTGCAATGCATTTGTAAATCTAATTTGAAGTTTTTAGAATTTATCAATTGCATTTTCTCATCGCTTGTTATGTGAGTGCAAGATTTGTTCCTTTCTACCAGATATTGAAGTAATATCAAAATAAATCTAGCAGAATTGGTTGCATGACCTTTGTTCCGCTCATTACCGTATATTAGTTCCAATCCAGGTAGGGTCCGCATACAGCTCATTGCGGACGGTCCGCACCCAATTTATTTCCGAGTTATTAAAGCGTTTAAGTACTCTTTTGAGCGCTTTAGCAATTATAACAACTAATAACACGTTCCACCTGGAGTCTTTTTTGTAAAGTTATCCATTAGTATTAAAAAAGAACAAGTAACACGTTCAATGTTGATGAATCGCGTTCGTCACCTTGAATCAAAATTGTTAAGTGATTGACACTTGTTTAGTGCGCGCCTGCGAGGGTGATGATTGATTTGTCACAAAGCAATAACCAATAAGACATCTTCTTC
This sequence comes from Eleusine indica, assembly GCA_030378355.1. Taxonomy (NCBI): domain Eukaryota; kingdom Viridiplantae; phylum Streptophyta; class Magnoliopsida; order Poales; family Poaceae; genus Eleusine; species Eleusine indica. The sequence continues at coordinate 39,618,006 of CM059500.1, forward strand.
CAACTACCCTTGATGAATAATCTCCGGACATCACATTCATGTAACCATCTGTCCCGCACTAGGGTTCACTGCGTCAATTTCAATTCCCGCCATCTTTAAAAAAAAAAGGATACTGACACTTAGGAGAAACTTCTTTTTTGCACCTAATTGCCGTGATATTTGCTCACACATTCATCAATTCACAGGGGGGGGGGGGAGAAAGTACCATGTTCCGGGTGTGGTTCTTGCCGTGGTGCCGGCTGTTCTAGCAGCCTTTAACCTGGTCGCATGCCTCTGTTTCTGGAGGCAGTGGCGACAACCTGCGGAAGCGAAGAAGCCATGTATGATCCCGAAGTTAGAGTGCAGAACGGCTCGTCCCCTTCACACGAGCCCCTGTCGCCAGCCCAGGTCAACTCAACTGAAGCCGCAACCAAGGTCCTGAGACACCTCAACTCAAAAGACTATTCTTATAGGTGAGGTTCCCTCCACCTTATAAGTTGGGCTCCCCCATCATCAATATCCGATGTAGGACTAAACCCAACAATCTCCCCCGCCATGTTCCGGGTGTGGTTCTTGCCGTGGTGCTGGCTGTTCTAGCAGCCTTTAACCTGGTCGCATGCCTCTGTTTCTAGAGGCGGTGGTGACAACCTGCGGAAGCGACTCGTCCCCTTCACACGAGCCCCTATCGCCAGTCCAGGTCAACTCAACTGAAGCCCAACCAAGAGCCTGAGACACCTCAACCCAAAAGACTATCCTTATAGGTGAGGTTTCTTCCACCTTATAAGTTGAGCTCCCTCATCATCAATATCCGATGTAGGACTAAACCCAACAATCTCCCCCATCACACATCGGGTGGCCCTATCATCTCCCCTTCACACTCGGGTGGACACCCCTCCGACAGCCCGACAAACTGTGTGGTCTGGGAGACCCAATCCGACGATTTGATATCCGTATGAGGCCCATGAGATATTCCAGGTTTTCGACCATGACTCCGATACCACTTGTTAGAGTGCATTCCGGCTCGTCCCGCACACGAGCCCCTGCCGCCAGCCCAGGTCGATCCAACTAGAGCCCAATTAAGGTCCTGAGACACTTCAACCCAAAAGACTAGCGTGAGCTTCCCTCCACCTTATAAGTTAGGCTCCCCCATCATCAATATCCGATGTGGGGCTAAACCCAATAAATTTTGCTTGCTTTGACAGCGTGAAATGTTTCTAGGAAACCTAAAAAAAATGACTTGTTATGTTCATTCTTTGAGTAGATCCCAAGTACTCCACTGAAGCAGAGTACACTCGAATTGCTGGACTCAATGATGATTGACGTCTCCACCCTGCGAGCCACAACCGGGAATTTTGACGACGGCAACAAGCTTGGTGAAGGCGGGTTTGGTGCGGGGTACCAGGGTGTCTTCCCAAGCAGCAAGGAGATAGCAGTCAAACGACCGCCGCCTCCCTCCATGTGGCAGGCGTCGCGTGACGGCAACAGGGGGTGATGAGAGGTGGCTGCAGGGCGATGCGAGGCACGAGCATGGTGACGGCGGGGGGCATTGCAGGGCGCAATGACAGTGGGTGGTTGTGTTGCTGCGGTTATCTGTTGATTGTCTTCTGTTGAAATATTTTATCAGAACACGGGACACGCAAATGTATGGAGTGGAAAGATACATGCTTGCCCTCAAGTAGTGCATGTGTTCCCGCCACGCGGCTGCCACAGCAACAGCATGCGCCCGACGGTTATGATGATTTGAGGACTTGTTGATGTGAAGGCACTATAAGTCGATTGGGTTCTTGTCCAAAATAAGATAAAAGTTGGTGAATTGATGGGTGATTGGCTAAGATAAAATGAGGGGTATATTTGTCTTTCTTTTAGTTATTACTTTTATCTTGGAATTCTAGCAATCTTTGTATTAGAGACACGAAGAGAGTATATAGTTACTTTTCCAGGAGTGTTACTGTCCAAAATATTGGTCATTAGTTTTAAAAAATTATTACTAATAGTTTAAGGGTAATTTCATAATTATACCATTGTAAATGATTTTATGTTTATTATTTTACAATAGAAATCTAACCCTACCAAATTATTAAAATGTCAGTTAATCTTTTAAAAAATAAAACATCAGTTATTAATCATATTACTAATTTATTTTTATTCATAACAATATAAAATAATTATTATAAATCTAGAATATTATTTTTTTCTAATAGTACCCTCAAACTGATAAACTATTGGCTAATAATTATGTATTTATATTATCGAATCTAAACCATTAGATCAAACTATTGACCAATAGTTTATTAAAACTAATAGCCAATATTTTAGACAATAAAACTCCTCTTTATTTTTCTTGCAAGACACTTATCTCTTTTGCATGGCGGCGACGACTTATGAGTCACGACTCTCAGCAAGTCTAAGTCCATATTTCGTCTTCAATGATGCTGATGCTGCTCTCTTCCACAGCGTATAATACGGAGCTGTCTGTTAGCCTGAGGTCATGAGGATCAGACGATGCACACGCTGTTGGTGGGGTGTTTTCTTTTGCCCCTCGCCTGCACGACGACGACCCTCGTGAGCCATGTTGCGCCAATTTGTTAGTATTTCCGGGCTAGGCGGCTAGCTGACGCCGACAACCGAACAACGCACGGCGAACGAAGCTCCAAGCCACCTTCCGAGACTTCCATTCCTTCGACAGTTGACCCTGCCTAATCTGTGGGTGATCCCGACCGGTTGACTTGTTGAATTCTTGAGATCCTATCATGAATGGGTAGTAGCGCAGTGGATATCATCCATCTTTATTTACGCGCTAATTACGGCCAAACCAAACCTTTCCGTGATGACATGTTAGTATCATCGAAGAATGAATCGTGACTACTTTTAACTAGAAAGCACATAAAAAAAATGGCTCGCACTCTCTGTAACACTGCGTCCAGCCTGGCAATCCTAAAAGAAAAGAACAAGAAGAAATCCACTGCATCGAAACCAGGCGAGCAAAGCCGGACAAGTATGCAAGTTGCAATGGCAGTTGCTGTTGCCAGTCGTTAGCGTCGTCGCCGCGTGCGCCCGTGGTCCATCTTACACTAATTTACTCCGCGTCTACATATGCTGACTGAATAATCCTCAGCTTCCCAGTTCCCACCGCGCGCACGATGGGTCACCACCACCACCTCCTGCCCGTCGCCGCGGCCATCCTCGCCGTCGTCGCGGTACTCGCGCCCGGCGCCGCGAGCTACCCGTGGCCGTTCTGCAGCGTGAACAACACCTTCGCGGCCAACGACACCAGGTACCAGGCCAACCTGAACCTCCTCGCCGCCACGCTCCCGGGCAACGCCTCCGCCTCCGCGAGCAAGGTCTTCGCCGTCGCCAGCGCCGGCGCCGCCCCCGACCGGGTCTGGGCGGCGGGCCTGTGCCGTGGCGACGTGAACGCCACCAACTGCCAGGCATGCCTGGGCCAGGCCTTCCGCGACCTGCCCAACACCTGCTCCTACGCCAAGGACGGCACCATCTACTACGACCCCTGCGTCCTCCGCTACTCCAGCGCCCGCGTGCTCTCCCGCGCCGACACCGACGACTCGGGCGGCCCCTACTTCACGGCCTCCGCTCTCAACGTCACCTCCGACCTGGCCCAGTTCAACCGCGTCGTGGCCAAGCTCATCAACGCCACCGCCGAGTACGCCGCGGTCAACTCCACGCGGCGGTTCGCGACGGGCGCGGCCGGGTTCGATCAGGACGTCCCGATGGTGTACGCCGTCGCGCAGTGCACGCCGGACCAGACGACGGCGGCGTGCCGGAGCTGCCTGGCCAGGATGATCGACAAGAACCTTGGAGGCATGGAGAACGCTATCTACGGCAGGATCTTTTGGATGAATTGCAATTTCAGGTACGAGATCGTGCCATTCTTCAACGGACCGGCGGATGTGAAGCTGGCGTCGCCGTTCCCTCCCGCGCCGGCGCCGACCGTGCAGCCGACGGTTCAGCCGCGGTCGCTCCCCGGAGGAGGGGAGCTCAGGGGAAGAAAGAAGTACAACGTGCCGGTCGTGGTTCCTGCTGTTGTGCTGCCTGTTCTGGCGGCCTTGAACCTTGCCATCTGCCTCTGTCTCTGGAGGCGGCGGCGGGGAACAGTTGCAGAAGCGAAGACGAAGAAGCCATGTATGTTTCTGATGAATTCTCGGATTCCGCTTCTTGTTATCTACTGACCTGAAAACTCACCAATTCTTACTTGAACAGATCCCATGTACTCGAACTCAGCAGAAGCAGACGACGACGACGACGAAATGGTGGACTCGATGATGATGGACGTCTCCACCCTGCGAGCGGCGACCGGGGATTTCGACGACAGCAACAAGCTCGGCGAAGGCGGGTTTGGTGCCGTGTACAAGGTACTGCTACTGAACACGCCATTGATTAATTGAACACAGCCCATGAATTGCTGTATCAAAAGGGACAAAATTACTCACGAATCACCAGTCAAAAAAAAAATTACTCACGAATCTTGGCGTGCGTGGCTTTGCTTTGTCCAGGGCGTCCTCCCGGACGGCGAAGAGATAGCGGTGAAGCGGCTATCGCAGAGCTCGACGCAGGGAGAGGTCGAGCTCAAGAACGAGCTGGAGCTGGTGGCCAAGCTCAAACACAGGAACTTGGTCAGGCTCATCGGCGTCTGCCTGGAGCAGAAGGAGCGCCTGCTCGTCTACGAGTACGTCCCCAACCGGAGCCTCGACCTCATCCTCTTCGGCAGTGAGAATGAGAATGAGAATCAGGAGAGACGTGAGCAGCTGGACTGGGAGCGGAGGTACAGAATCATCAACGGCATCGCCCGGGGCCTGCAGTACCTCCACGAGGACTCGCAGCTCAAAGTCGTCCACCGTGATCTCAAGACCAGCAACATCTTGCTCGACGCCAACATGAACCCCAAGATCTCCGACTTTGGCCTCGCCAGGATCTTCGAGAGGGACCAGACGCAGGCCGTCACCAGCCAAGTCGTCGGAACCTAGTGAGTACCACGAGAGAGACTGTTTTTTCAACTCTGTTTCAGCTTCTGTTGGATTGGAACTTACCGCTAAAATTCTCGTTTCATTCAGCGGGTACATGGCGCCGGAGTACGCGATGCAGGGGAACTACTCGGTGAAATCGGACGCATTTAGCTTCGGCGTTATCGTGCTCGAGATCGTCACGGGGAGGAACAATAACGACTGCTACGAGTCCAAACAGTCCGGAGATCTATTGACCACCGTGAGTACAAATTGAACACCTGAATCAATGACCATTGTTGCCGCGACGCAGTTTTGGCTCATGGCTACAAACCAACGTGCAGGTTTGGGAGCACTGGGAGGCCGGAACGGTGATGGAGCTGGTGGACCCATCCATGAACGGCAGTTTCGCGGAGGGTGACTTGCTTAGGTGCATCCACATTGGCCTCCTCTGCGTGCAGGGTGATCCGGTGGCCCGGCCAGAGATGTCATCGGTCGTCATGATGCTGGGCAGCGACACTGTGGCCCTCCAGGCCCCGTCGAAACCGGCGTTCTACGCCAAGAAAGGCGGTCCCAACACGACCGTTTCTACAGTGTCGCTACAGGGTTAGCCACGGGAGTCCGCATGAATTTTCTGCTGATAGCACAGTGGAAATGGGATAATACATCTGAGTCGAGTGGCTCCACGAACGTCTGTATGAGTTATTTATTAGTCGCAAAAGATACAAAAGGCTATGCGGAAGAAGCATTTGCGTGTTTATCAATCCTTGTCAAAAAAGTGTGGCCCAAATTTGATCATTAATTTAATTAGAATCATAATATGTTTATAAATTCCAGCTCAATTTTAAACTACGAAATCATTTCTGAAAAAACCGATGCTCTATTTGGGTATTCACAAATAGGATAATCCTGTCCAAGAATTTAAAATTACTGGATTTGACCAAAGTCAAACAGTTCTGACTCTTACTATTAATAGTGAAAAATTCATTAAATTTGCTCAAATGTAAATGATGTTATCAGATTCATTGTAAAACACAACCTGTTGTGGTTGCCTCTGTCTTATGCTGCCCTAAATCAACTGAATGACCTTCAAGATGAGCTACAGAATGTGCTTCTAGACCCTAATACTCATGATGTCTGGAGTTATACTTGGGGTAACCAAATTTTCTCGGTCAAACAGGTTTATTTGGAATTGATGGGTCCCCACAATGCTTCCCCGTGGTTCAAGTGGCTTTGGAAAACTTGCTGCAAAAGCCGGTTAAAATTCTTGTTTTGGTTACTTATAAGAGACAGACTGAACATGAGGAATCTTCTTAGGAGGAAAAATAGACATCTTGACTCAAACAATTGCGTCCTTTGCTCTCTGGATCAAGAAGAAACTCTGCTTCACCTGTTCTTTGAATGCCAGTTCAGTTTGGAGTGTTGGAACTTCCTTGGAATCCAATGGAATCTGAACTTACAACCGGACGACATGCTGATGGTGGCGCGTCAGGCTTTTAACTCCAGCATCTTTAGAGAGGTTCTCATTGTTGGCAGTTGGGTTATTTGGTGCCATCGTAACAGCATCATTTTCGACAATAAGACAATTTCATTGTCAAGATGGAAGCAGTCCTTCAAATCTGAATTCAGTTTGGTCTTGCCTAGAGCCAAGGCAACTGTGAGAGTTCTCCTGGATGATTTTCTTAGCAATTTGTTGTAGCTTGATTTCTTAGGATCTTCTTTTGGCCTAAGACCTCTCCTTTGTACATATCTTGTATGCTTTTTTTATATTTATTTTTAAAAAAAGGTAGGGGGCTGAAGATGCATCTAGGATTCCCCAGTGGGTTTTGATGTATGATGATGAAACATTAAAATTGTGCTAACAAGTTTACAAAGTAAATGTGCAGATAATCAATATATGCAAGATGGCTATTAACCCCCCCCCCTCCCCCAAAAAAAAAGAAGAAAAAGAAAATGGACTCAAAGCAATTCAAGGAGTAGTTTTTACTTTATTTGAGTCATAGATATGCCGAACTATTAAGAGGGGTAGAACTTATCTTGCTACAAGGGAATTCATGTGCCCAAGCCAAACTAAATCTTTGTGGAAGAATTATTCCTCTAAAGCCAATAAGAATCAAATCTCTCAGAGCCAAACAGAGAACAACGGAAGTTCCGTGAGCCCTCTCACGAAAGTTCCGTCATTGCCAAACCCTCACTTATCTTGCAACCCGAGAGCTACAGAAGTTTCGTGAGCTCCTTCACGGAAGTTTCGTATAAACCTATGATTCCAAAAGTTGCAACCCGAGAGCTACGGAAGTTCCATGGTTCCCTCACGGAAATTCCGTTACAGGAAGTTTCGTGGGGTAATCACGGAAGTTTCATCAGTGAGCCTGAGTCTTCTCCTCGCCAACCCGAAAGTCACGGACGTTCCGTCACCCATTTGACGGAAGTTCTGTCGTGACTGGTTCCTTTGATTTTAGGCTCACGCAACGGCTAGATTTGAAATGACAGAAGTTCCGTGGGTTCTCACGGAAGTTCCGTCGGACACAGAAAACTCTCCAACGGCTAGTTTTTAAGAGAGCTCTATAAATAGGCTTCCCTTTCCTTCGTGGGAAGGGTCGGACTCTTTGGCGTTTCACTTCATCTTCAGCTAGAGCTCTCTCCTCTCACTTCTATACTTGTTCTTGTGATTCCAATCAAAGTGAGAGAGATCCAACCACAAAAAGATTGAATCCATCCACTCAAAAGCTTGAGCATATCTTTCCCTCCCCATCAAGATTTTATTTGCTTGTTACTCTTGGAGACTTGGTCTCCTAGACGGCTAGGCGAAGCCCTTGAGCTCCCAACTTGTTGTGGTGAGATGGGGACGTTTGTGAAGGTGTGATTCGCCTCCGGAGAAAAAGAATCAAGTGGAGAAAGAAATCCGAGCACGATCTTTGTGATTGCTTGGCGGGGTAAAGGGTTGAGAGAGACCTGACCACTTTATGTGGCTCCTCAACGAGGACATAGGAACTACTTAGTGTGGTATCCGAACCTTGGGTTAATTCCTTGTGTCTCTCTTTATATTTCCACTTTTATCTTTGTGCTTGTGTATTTCATTCTTATCATTGTGCTAGTTTCACTTGCTAATTGTGTTGATAGTTATCCATCAAAGAACCCTAGGTGTACTTTGCTATAGTTTCACTACTACCAAGTATCGCATTCCTTTCTCTTAGTTATCCGCATTTAAATAAGTTTTAGAGGAAGGTTTGGCAAAGTTCTGTCATTTGACAGAACTTCCGTGGTGATGGAAGTTCCGTTGTTTCTGACAGAAGTTCCATCGTTCCTGGCATTTGATCAATACTTAGTGTTTTTTCTGGATTATTTTAAATTGCCTATTCACACCCCCCCCCCCTCTAGGCAACTTTCAATTGGTATCAGAGCCATAATATTTTATAAGGCTTAAAAGCTTGAAGGTTAAAGGATGTCGAAGCCGGGGGAAGGCGACAAGCGTCAAGATCTTGCTTCGGCAAGAAAGGGAAGTGATTTGCACACCGCCATGCCTTTCAACTATGCCGATGTGGAAAATATACATGGCAGTGGAAGTGGAAGATTGCCTTACTTCGAGGGCAAAGATTTTAGTTGGTACAAGCATCGCATGAAGATGTATCTCATGTCAATTGGTCCACCAATTTGGGAAATTGGTGAGAAAGGATACACCTTGGAGGACAAGGATAATCCTACAACCATGGATCAACTCAACATATATCGCAATGTCCAAGTGGTGTCCGCCATTCTCTCTTCCTTGAATCCCAAGGAATACTCAAGAGTAGCCGGAATTGAGAATGCCCGAAAAATGTGGAAGAAACTTGTATGTGTTCATGAAGGAGTTGATATGGTGAAGAAGTCAAGACTCCAAGTTCTCAAGAATCAATTCAACTTCATCATGAACAAAGGAGAAGAGCCTCAACAAACACATGATAGGCTCATGGATATTGTAAATGAGAGAAGAGCTTATGGAGATAACATCAAGGATGAAGAAGTCAACTACAAGGTACTCATGGCTCTTAGTATATGGAACCCAACTCTTTGCACCATCATTGAAGAGAAAGATGGTTTTGAAACCTTCACGATGGATGAAGTCATCAGAAGAATCAATGCCCACAAGAGTCGTGATGATGAGGGCAAAAGAGTGAATGTGCTCATTGCTGATGAGAGCACAAGCAAGAAAGATTTGGCACTCAAAGCCAAAAGGACTCTAAATGACAATGATGATGAAGATGATGACATGGATGATGAAGAAGAAGACAATGAAGAGTTTGCCTTATTTGTCAAAAAATTTGGCAAATATATGATCAAGAATGGCTTTACCAAGAAAAGCTTTAACAAGGCAACACCTAGAAGAACAAATAGAAGGTGCTATGAGTGTCATGAGCAAGGACACATGATTGCCGATTGTCCAAAGTTAAATGGCAAAGGCAAGAAGAGTGAGAAGTACAACACCAAGAACAAGGCCAACAAGAAGACATACAACAAGGGACAAGATCATATTGGCCAAGAATACATCTCCGATGATGATGAAGAAGATGATGAGGGTGGCATTGCCAACATTGCCATTGGTCTATCACCGGCCAAGAAGTCACTCTTCAGCAACCTCACCGATGATGAGGATGATGCTCCTCGATGCTTCATGGTCAAGGAAAGCAAGGTAGCTCCTCACACCGATTTCAATCCTTCCTATTGTAGTGATAAAGAGGAGGACTTGGTCCCCTTTATGCATGAAATGGTTAAAATGCTAGATAAGCTACAAGGGGAGCTGGACAATAAGAAAGAATCATTGATAGACAAGAAGAGTTGCTTGATGAAGAAATGTCCTCACCAAGCAACTCGAGCAAGAGAAGGAGAAGAACAAGACCTTGACTAAGGAGCTTGCAAAGGTCAATGAGTCAAATGAATCAAGCACCTCAACAAGCAAGAAGTATCAAGAAAGGTGTAACTCCTTGATAGAGGAGAACAACATTGATGAAGAAGCTTGAATCCTCTCAAGCTTCAACAAGCAAGGGTTGTGGAAGATGCCACAACATTGATGTTGATATGATTGCCAAGAAAGATGCAATCATTGAGAAGTTAACCAACCAAGTCAATGAGCTCATGAAGAAGGCTCAAGTGGAAACCACAACAAAAATAGTCGGTGAACCAAGAGCTACTCATGACAAAAGAGGATTGGGGTATAACAAGAATACACCAAAAAGAAGGCACAACAAAAGAATCAACTTTGTGCATGAGAACAAGGGAAAGCAAGTAGCACAAGAGAAGACAATCAAGACAAAGAATGCTTCCCAAGTCAACAAGAACAACAATACCTCTACCATATCCTTTTATGATTTTGATGCCTCTGATGTGCTAACCCGCAATGCTTATGGTAGAGTGGTTGCTAAGTTTATTGGGCCACACGATGCAAGGTGGAAGCCTAGTGTGTGGGTGCCCAAAGTACTTGTATCTAGTGTTAAGGGACCCAAACCAACTTGGGTGCCTAAAACACATGCTTGATGTCCCTTGTAGGAATACTCCTCCGGTGGCGCGACATGGGTACTTGATAGTGGGTGCTCAAATCATATGACCGGAGAGAGATCAATGTTCTCCATACTTGATCATGACAATCTACCAAGTGGAGGCATATCATTTGGAAATGACAACAAGGGAAAGGTAATTGGTCGTGGTCAGATTGCCATCACCCATAACCTTTCAATTGGTAATGCTTATCTTGTAAATGGTCTAGGATACAACTTGATGTCTATCTCACAACTTTCTGAGATGGGATATAGTTGTCTCTTTGACGATGATGGCATGACCATTTTTAGGAAGAATGATTCCTCAATAGCTTTCAAAGGCTATTTAGAGGACAAGATCTATCTTGTTGATTTTACCAACAAAGAGGGATCTAACCTAAATGCTTGCTTGGTCGCTAAAACCACCTTGGGTTGGCTATGGCATCGCCGGCTAGCTCATGTTGGGATGAGGAACCTTTCCAAACTCCTAAAAGGTGGTCACGTCGTTGGACTAAAGGATGTTACTTTTGAGAAGGACAAAATATGTAGCGTATGTCAAGCCGGAAAGCAAGTTGGAGCGGCACATCCATCCAAGACAATGATGACAATGACAAGACCGTTGGAGATGCTAGACATGGACCTATTTGGACCGGTCACCTACATAAGCATTGGCGGTAACAAATACGGTCTTGTAATTGTTGATGATTATTCTCATTTCACTTGGGTATTCTTTTTGAAGCACAAAAGTGCAACACAAGGTATCCTAAAGAGGTTTTTGAGGAGAGCACAAAATGAATATGAAGTGAAGATCAAGAAGATAAGGAGTGACAATGGAACCGAATTCAAGAACACTCAAGTTGAAGAATATTTTGATGAAGAAGGCATCAAGCATGAATTTTCAACTCCATATACTCTACAACAAAATGGTGTAGCCAAAAGAAACAACCGCACACTCATAGAGATGGCAAGAACAATGCTTGATGAGTACAAGACACAGGACACCTTTTGGGCCGAAGCCATCAACACCACATGCCATGCAACAAATAGATTATATCTTCACAAGATTTTAAAGAAGACGCCTTATGAGCTCCTCACCGGTAACCTTCCCAATGTTTCATATTTTTAGGTTTTTGGGAGCAAATGCTTTATTCTTAATAAGAAACCCAAATCCTCTAAGTTTGCTCCCAAGACTCATGAAGGTTTCCTCCTTTGTTATGGAACTAACATCTATGCATATCGAGTCTTTAACAAAGACACCGAAGTTGTTGAAATCACCCGGGATGTGCAATTTGATGAATCTAATGGCTCTCAAGTAGAACAAGTTAACCCAAGTGATGTAGTTGATGAAGCTTCTTGTGATGCAATAAGGAACATGGCAATAGGTGACATAAGATCATAAGATCCAAACTCAAGTCAAGATAAACCATCTTCTTCAAGACAAGATGACTCATCTCCACAAGAGCCACATGATGAACAAGATCAAAGAAGTAACCAAGATCATGGTGACGATCATGGTCAAGGAAACAACCAAGATCAAGCTCAAGATGGCGAAGATAGAGACATTCAAGATGACAACAATCAAGAAGAAGAAGAAGAAGATGCATCTAGGCCAATTCATCCTCGAGTCCGACAAAGCATTCAAAAGGATCACCCCGTTGACAATATTCTTGGTGACATCCAAAAGGCGGTAACTCCTAGATCCTGAATGGCTACGTTTTGTCATCATTACTCGTTTGTTTCCTCCATGGAACCTCTTAGGGTGGAACAAGCACTTCAAGACTCGGATTGGGTGATGGCCATGCAAGAAGAGTTAAACAACTTTAAAAGAAAGAAGGTGTGATCATTGGTGGAAAGACCCAAGTAAAATGTTGTAGGTACAAAATAGGTGTTCCGCAATAAGTAAGATGAGTACGGTGTGGTGGTGAGAAACAAAGCAAGACTTGTTGCAAAAGGCTACTCACAAGTAGAAGGTCTGGACATTGGTGAAACTTATGCACCCGTAGCTAGGCTTGAGTCAATTCGCATTTTACTTGCCTATGCTACTCACCATGGCTTTAAGCTTTTTCAAATGGACGTAAAAAGTGCATTTCTTAATGGCCCTATTCAAGAAGAGGTGTATGTGCAACAACCTCCGAGGTTTGAAGACCCAAAGAAACCAAACCACATGTACAAGCTTCACAAAGCTCTCTATGGCCGCAAGAAAGCTCCTCGAGCTTGGTATGAACAACTCAAGGGATACTTGATCAACAAGGGCTTCACAATTGGCAAGGCCGATCCTACTCTCTTCACAAGAAAAGTAGATAATGATTTATTTGTGTGCCAAATATATGTTGATGACATTATATTTGGTTCTACTAATCAATCTTTTTGTGATGAGTTTGCCAAGATTATGACTAAGAAATTTGAGATGTCCATGATAGGGGAGTTAAAGTTCTTTCTAGGTTTTCAAGTCAAGCAACTTGAAGAAGGAACATTCATAAGTCAAACCAAGTACATTCAAGACATACTCAAGAAGTTTGACATAGAGAACGCAAAACCAAACAAGACTCCCATGAAGAAAAATGGACACCTCGAGCTAGATGTAAACAGTAAGCCCGTGGATTAAAAGGCATATCGATCCATGATTGGCTCCTTGCTTTATCTTTGTGCATCTAGGCCCGATATCATGCTTAGTGTGTGCATGTGTGCAAGATTTCAAAGTGCTCCTAAGGAAAGTCACTTAGTGGCTGTAAAAAGAATCTTGAGATATTTGGTTCACACACCTAACCTAGGATTGTGGTATCCCAAGGGCTCCAAGTTCAAGCTAGTCGGTTATTCCGATGCCGACTATGCCGGATGTAAGGTGGATAGGAAAAGTACCTCCGGGATGTGCCAATTCTTGGGTAGGTCCCTTGTGTCATGGTCATCCAAGAATCAAAATTCTGTTGCCCTATCCACGGCCGAAGCGGAGTATGTCGTAGCCGGAAGTTGTTGTGCTCAACTACTTTAGATGCGTCAAACTCTAAAGGACTTTGGATACACTATGATCAAGGTTCCACTCCTATGTGACAATGAGAGTGCCATCATGATCGCATATAACCCCATTGATCATAATAGGACTAAGCATATAGATATTTGGCACCACTTCTTGAGAGATCATTCAATCAAAGGGGATATTGAGATTAGCTATATTAGAACCGATAAACAACTAGCGGATATATTTACCAAACCCCTAGATGAGAAGCGGTTTTGTGAGCTTAGAAGTGAACTAAATATTCTTGACTCATCCAACTTGGAGTAGAATCCTGTACTTTGTTTGATGTAATGCTCATGCAAAATGTCTTGAAAGTAAAATTCTTCAAAAATTTCTTAATGTCTTTGGTTTTCAAACAAAGTGTTTTGATCAATAGATCATATTGTTGAAACCTATGAATATTTTTTGCTTGATTGATTTCTACTATTCACAAGTTGAAACAAGTCATATCCTCCCTACCCATGTTGTCGAAAAGTTCAATCTTGTAGAGGATTTCTCTCTGTTAAACAAAGAACGATGGAACTTCCATCACCCACTGACGGAACTTCCGTCGTCCACGGAAGTTCTGTGTAAACTTCTATGACCTCTAAATTGCTTGTCTGCTCAAACCCGAGAGCGATGGAACTTTCGTCGCCCAATGACGGAACTTACGTCACTCCCACGTTAAGGGGCCTGATGCCCTTCTTCTTCCTTATCTAACCGGCCATTTCATCTTTTCTCTTTCTCTCTCCTCAACTCAAACCCTAAGTGGCGATTTGTGGTGATTTGGAGCTTCAAGCAGTGATTTGCTTGGATTTGGTGGAGATTCAACACTTCCCCCACGTAAGTTCTGCGATCTCCAACTTTTTTTTCCAACTTCTTGCCCTAGGTATGAGATTTGGCCTCAATATTTTGATTTGGGTCAAAAATTCAAATGTCCTCGATTCCTTTGGATAGATTAACTTCTCTAGGGTTAGTTTATTTGATGTTAGAGGCATTTGCGTTGTCGCGGTAGGATTTAGGGACTAGATAGACTTTTGTGCAAACTGCAAGTGGCGGAAGTTCCGTCCGAACTTCCATCATGACGGAACTTCTGTGGTCTGTCACGGAACTTCCGTCGTCTGTAGTTCAGTGCACTAAAGTTTGTTGGCTTCTCTATTCTCTCTTATGACCTATACCTAATCTATTATGTCATTGTTCCTATCTTTGGCAGTAGAAAATGGTGAGGACCAAGTTCGCCTCAAATGCACCAAGCGCTCAAGGAGGATCAAATCATGGAGCAACACCAATCCTCTTCCTCCGGTGATGATTTAGTGCCTATAGCACAGCAGAAGAAGGCAGTGTTCAAGAGAAGGCGAGAATCAAGCAGCGGTGCTCAAACCGTGCATGTCGAGGCTGGAGGCTCTCTACCTCCCCGGAGAGCACAAGACAAGGGAAAGAGACCAGCTAAGGAGCAAGTCACTCGACCTCGCAAAAGGGGCGCACCGGCACATTTGGATGTAGTGGAGGGACTACGTGTCCATGCTCCTACATATCCAAGTGGCTATGTGTACAAGGACTACAAGAAAGATCTTGATTCACTTATTGAAGCACGGAAAGTCAATCCTAGTCTAGTGGGTGAGCAAGAGGCAACAGATAACCGGTTCTACACTTGGTTTTAGCAGGATTACTACACATCCATGTTCATTGACATGAACCGGAAGAATCGGTTAGCCTCAGACCAATGGCTTGACTGGACATACATGGAGTCTAAGGACAATCAGGTGTTCAAGGACATCATTCAAGCATGCAAGAACAAGGGTGTCTATGACCTCATGGGTTTCAATTATGACTGGAATGAAGAGATAATCTGCCAATTCTATGCAACTCTCTACATTGATGGCAATGACACCATTCATTGGAGAACACAAGGTGTCGAGTATGCGATCACCGCAACTCGCTTTTCCACCTACTTCTTTCAGGGTGATGAAGATAGTGAGAGGGAGATCATCTCAAATGACCCCATTATGAAGCGTCGTGACATGGGGTTCATGTACTATGAGAGGAGTCCTAGTGTGTTTGGAACCACCAATGGACTCCACAACTACTACTTCACTCTCAACCGGATGCTCCAAGTCACCATTGCGCCTAAGGGAGGATATGCTACATCCATTGTAGAGACGTCAAGGAACATTCTTGCTAGATTCGCTCCGGATGCAAATCCGTTTTGTGTCATGGACTTCATATCTAATGACATCCACATGTCATCTATTGACACACGCCGGGTCCTCCCCTACGCTCCATATCTTATGAAGATGATAGAAGCCGAAACTGGTCTAGTGTTTGAGAAGGAATGCAAGCATCTTCCACTGAAACCAAGAGTGCAAATGGACATTCGCCCAGCTGATCGCTCCTCTCCTAGACGACCTTCCTCCGAGAGAGCCAGTCTTGCTCGTGCCCATGCCGAGATTGCAGCAGCAGAAGAAGAAGCAGCAGCTCAGAGGGCATCTTCCTCAGCCCAAGACCGGTAGCGCCGTCCCTCTTCTCCAGTTCTCACCATCCTCAAAGGCATCCTCAATGTCTGTTGCTTCAATGCTAAAGAGAACTGGGAGAACAAGAGGAGAATCAAGAAGCAAGTGAGGCGCTACAAGAGGGATCAGCGAGCTCAAGGACATGAGGTGTCTCCTGATGGCTCCGAGTGTGAGCCCGATGGTGAGCCACCGATCTTTGCCGACCCTCTTGCGGGCTATGATTGGGATGATATTTCCGCAGCTGCTCCTGGACCTTCCATCGCTCCTCCTCCACCGACGCATGACGATGATGAAGATGATGATGAGAGCATGAAGGACGACGACGCGTGATTTCTTTTCTGTCTCTCTTCCTGTCACTCTTTTTGGTGCTTTGATGCCAAAGGGGGAGAGACATGAAGAAAGGATTTTCTATTGTAATAGGCTAGTTCAATGAACCTATGGACAAGTATCTCTTCTTTGCTTTATGTGTGAAAACTATTTGAGAACCTTTATTGTAATAACTCTATCATTTTATGTCATGTGTGGTGCTTGCTTTATTGCTCTTTGTTGATTGTTTGTGTCTAGTGTGTTGAATGCTTATTGTTGTATCACTTTGTTGCACACTTGTACACTTTTTAAGCACCCCACTCATTGCAAAATATAAGGGGAGCTCCTTCACATGTTTGTGTGATTCATGCATATCTTTATGGGGAGCTCCGCTATATGTTGCTCTTTTTTTTCAGTTTGATTATCCCTTTATATTCTTTTTAATCTATTGTCATTAATCACCAAAAAGGGGGAGATTGAAAATGCATCTAGGATTCTCCAGTGGGATTTGGTGTATGTTGATGAAAGATTAAAATTGTGCTAACAAGTTTACAAAGTAAATGTGCAGATAATCAATGTATGCAAGATGGATATTAACCCCCCCCCCCCCCAAAAAAAAGAAGAAAAATAAAATGAACTCAAAGCAATTCAAGGAGTAGTTTTTACTTTATTTGAGTTATACGTATGCCGAACTATTAAGAGGGGTAGAACTTATCTTGCTACAAGGGAATTCATGTGCTCAAGCCATACTAATTCTTTGTGGAAGAATTATTCCTCTAAAGCCAATGAGAACCAAATCTCTCAGAGCCAAATAGAGAACAACGGAAGTTCCGTGAGCCCTCTCATGGAAGTTCCGTCATTGTCAAACCCTCACTTATCCTGCAACCCGAAAGCTACAGAAGTTCCGTGAGCTCCTTCACGGAAGTTCCGTACAAACCTATGATTCTAAAAGTTGCAACCCGAGAGCTACGAAAGTTCCGTTACTAGAAGTTTCGTGGGGTAATCATGGAAGTTTCGTCAGTGAGCCTGAGTCTTCTCCTCGCCAACCCGAGAGTCACGGAAGTTCCGTCACTCCTTTGACGGAAGTTCTGTCGTGACTGGTTCCTTTGATTTTAGGCACACGCAACGGCTAGATTTGAAATGATGGAAGTTCTGTGGGTTCTCACAGAAGTTTCGTCAGACACAGAAAACTCTCCAACGGCTAGTTTTTGAGAGAGCTCTATAAATAGGCTTCCCTTTCCCCCGTGGGAAGGGTTGGACTCTTTGGCATTTCACTTCATCTTCAGCTAGAGCTCTCCCCTCTCACTTCTATACTTGTTCTTGTGATTCCAATCAAAATGAGAGAGATCCAACCACAAAAAGATTGAATCCATCCACTCAAAAGCTTGAGCACATCTTTCCCTCCCTATCAAGATTTGATTTGCTTGTTACTCTTGAAGACTTGGTCTCCTAGATGGCTAAGCGTCGCCCTTGAGCTCCCAACTTTTTGTGGTGAGACGGGGACGTTTGTGAAGATGTGATTCGCCTCCGGAGAAAAAGAATCAAATGGTGAAAGAAATCCGAGCATGATCTTTGTGATTGCTTGGCGGGGTAAAGGGTTGAGAGAGACCCGGCCACTTTGTGTGGCTCCTCAACGAGGACGTAGGAACTACTTAGTGTGGTTGCCGAATCTCAGGTTAATTCCTTGTATCTCTCTTTTTATTTCCGCTTTTATCTTTGTGCTTGTGTATTTCATTCCTATCATTGTGCTAGTTTCACTTGCTAATTGTGTTGATAGCTATCCATCGAAGAACCCTAGGTGTGCTTTGCTATAGTTTCACTACTACCAAGTATCGCATTCCTTTCTCTTAGTTATCTGCATTTAAATAAGTTTTAGAGGAAGGTTTGGCGAACTTCCGTGGTGACAGAAGTTCCGTCGTTCCTGACATTTGATCAATACTTAGTGCTTTTTCAGGATTATTTTTAATTGCCTATTCAACCCCCCCCCCCCCCCCCCCCCCCACCCCCCTCTAGGCACTTTTCAGGGGCTTCCCTGCTGACTTCGGTCAAAAAAAAAGATTCATTGTAAAACAACATGTCATAACATATAACTATTTCTATTTAAACTTGCAGCCATAGCGCATACCAAATGTTAATTAGAGAATAGGATTTATGTCCCATGTAAATTCACATAAAGCCCGATCAGGACTCTGAGCAATGTTGTTTCCCCATCCTATAATCAGATGGTGGCAAGCACCATCCCATGAAGCACCGAGTCATTGAACCTAGAGGACAGCATCTAAATCATGGATTAAAAAACCATCAAAAACCATTCGAAAACCACGGTTTTCGGTGAAACCGGTCCGGTCCGGTTTCACCGAACAATCAGTTTTCGGCCAGTCAAAATTCAAATTTTTAAAATTTTAAAAAACATTATAGAAAAAATATGTAAACAAACTAGATCAAAAGTTATGAATTGTGGTATAAAAGTTTGATAAAAATAAATATGTTTCAGTGGTGAAATAATCAAAGGCAGATAAAAGTATACGAAAAATAATGGGTAAAAAAGAAAAAACGGTCTTAGGCTGTCTCCAACTGGTGGAGCATTTGCTGACCCATACCCAAAATGGGCTGCAAAACACACAAAACTGGTCTCCAACAGGTGCTCTAAAGGTGAGACCCACTCTCGGCTGCGTCGACACGGCGACCCACATTTAGAGCACGCCGCCAGCGACCCAAATGCCTGGCAGCAGTAGCCCGCACACGAGCGAAAAGAAAGAGGACGAGCGAGAGAGCAGCAGCGAGCGACGGCGATGGGAGAATCGAAGGCGGTGCAGCGTGTGCTTGGTTCCAGGACCGGGCCGAATCCCCAGCCGGAGATCGTCGGAGACAGAGCGAGATAACGCAGAAGCAGAGCTTGTTCAAGGGGAAGAGCAAGAAGAAGGTCATCCCGCCCAGTCGACACGGCAAGCCCCCCCCCCCCCCCCCACATCCGCAAAGGTATGCTTTGCACCAATAGAGATGGCTCAGCTTCCTGAATCGGATCTTCTTCTGTGGCGCAGCCGCGTGCTTGCTCGATTGACGATTTTCTGTTGGCTGCGCAGGGAAGAGGTTCTTCCTCGTTTACTCAGCAAGTCAGCATGATTAATTTGGATTCGTTACTCTGGTTCATGTTAGTGGAATTGGGTGTTGAGGCTTGAGAACCTGCTCCAATTTGTCAAACTGGTTTAGACGAGGATGTCGCTGAACTCGGTTGCCAGTGCCCCCGTGCTGTTCCGTAGTAATTAGCGCCTTTTTTGTGCTTGGTATATTATGCTATTTGCATATACATTTAAACATCCTCGTTTTTTTTTTGGATTCGCCAAACTCGCTTTTTTTGTGATTTGGATTCAATTTCTGAGCAGGCGGAGCCGTCCACAGCGGTAAAAAAAAAGCGGGAACCAAAGTTCGGCGCTCCCGCCCTTTCTTCCCGCGCCGCACTGGTAAAAATGGTTGCCACGACCTAGTTTACAGCAGCCCGTTGGAGATCCTCGCTTTTGGGTCTCGTAACTTCAACCTCACCAGCACCCATTTGGTCTTGATCGGCACCGTTGGAGACAGCCTTATACTCTTCTCCAGGAAGTCCAGGCTCCATTATTTCTTTCTCCCACCCCGGACACTGGCCATTCTCATTAAATCTGCCACAGATGTTGCCGTTCCCATCAAATCCACACATCCTTTGGCCAAATCCAATCAAATCGTGTTGATTCCAAGCATGTACCCCGGCTAGCCATCGTGATTGTCGGTTAATCGAGCGATTAGCGTGGTTAGCCGAGCGGGTCGCATGAGGCCCGATGTGACTCAGTTACCACTCAGATTAGCCGCAACTGAGGGACGGCTAGTCGGGTTCCAGGCGCGGCAAGCCGAGCTTCGAGGGCGGCAAGCCGGAGGTTCCCTCCCCGATAGAATTGCATTGACAGATTAGTGCCCCGCTGACAGAACTGTTTTGGTGTGCTTCTTCCTCGTTTCTGAGTTGTGTTGCTGATCTAGTGCCGTTTCTCTCTACGGATTTTAAAATTATCGGTTTTTCATGAACACTTTGTGGCTTACCAACAAAATCGACCGGCTTACCGAAAAAATCGCACGGCTAGCCGTTCTGATTTCGGTAAAATTCATTCAAATTCATTTTTTGAAATTTGACCGAAAAACTGGTCGGTTTTTTTAATTTTTGCGGTTTTTGTCAAACCGCCATGATCCGGTTTGAACGGTTCAAACGGTTTTAAAATCTTGATCTAAATACGTCCCCGCGACCATGTTAGGCCGCCCAGGTGAAGGTCGGGCTCAAAGCATCTCAGCTCGACAAGACTGCCTCACGACGACAGCGGCGGAGCTCGGAGCATAGGACAAGTTGAAGGAGGCTAAGCTCGGTGTGGCAAGCATGGGGCAACGAGAGATTTCTTCTCAAAGCACTCGTATGCGACAAGATTGAGGCATTTATGCTGGAAGCTTGATTTAGCTTTGATTGTGTGCCAAGGAGGTCGATTTGGACACGTCTTCTGCTCCTCCACAAGCCAAGTCATGGCTCCTGTTGGCACTAGAATTTTGACCCGGGTCCAGTTGGGCGTGACGTAAGTTCAGAATCAGCCAAATCGAGGGAGGCGAACATCTGAAGTTTGTAAAGTGGATCCATTAGAGTTTGATTATTATTTTTCTCTTTTAGATAAATTCAGTTTTAGGAATAATATGTAGTCGGTTTGATTAGGAAGCCGAAGAGTCCTGGTCAACTCAGGATCTGACCCCTTGTATGGGTTTATAAATATATTATAGGGTTTGTACGAAAAAAAACACAGGTTCAATATAACTCAACGCATCGCCACTTTTTTTCTTTTCGGCGAATTCTCATCTCGAACGGGTTACATCGGCTCCGATCTCGGCGCGAGGCTTGGATTCATCACTTTCAGTAATCTCATCGACTTTGATATATGAGCATTTCTCCAAGTACAAGTGAAACTTTATTAATTCTAACTAACATGCATGGTGGGAATCTTCTGCTCGGGTCAATCCTATCTATCCAACCCAATCCTTTTTAGTAGCGAGTCGGAATCGAACCAGCGCAAGAAGCTAAGATTTCCATCTTGTCGCCACTTTTGGTCACCTGGTTCACCACGTTAGTGGCTACATCCAAGACGGGATGGATTGGTGTGGTTCCTCTACGCCTAGGGCACCAGAATATCGAACCATGAATGAGAAAAGGCATGAGAGAAATATTGGCTAGTAATTGTGAAGCCCCAATTCTTAACTGGAAGGGACACCAAAGGACTCTACCCTCCCTCTCTATTTATCCAAGAGATGGAAGGGAAGAGTTTTTTTTCGGTTTTTTCATCTTTTCATCAAAGAGTTGAACAATGAAGATAGATGGCAAGTGCCTGATCGATTTGATCAGGTTGTAGAAACAAGGTTCAAATCGTTCGTTCATTAGGATGACGGAATTGCTATTCTTTCTACTTCTCAAGGTATAATGACAGATCGAGAAGCTCAACTAAACAAAATTAGGGGAGAAGTTTTATGTTATATATGGTAATGACCCCCCCCCCCTATAGTACCCGAATTCTATCTCGAACTTCCTATTTTGAAAATGCAAATAGAAAAAATAGGAGGCGACGGGAAGGTTTGGCACCTCGATGTCGGCTCTTCGCCACCTGGAGCTGTAGGTGGTTCCAAGGGTTGGGTTGTTCGCCCATTAATGCGGTATGTGAGCTGGGTTCAAAACGTCATGAGACAGTTCGGTCCATATCCGATGTTAGCGTTAGAGCATTGAGAGGACCTTTCCCTAGTACGAGAGGACCGGGAAGGACGCATCTCTGGGTGCAGACAGAATAAACAAGGGAACAATAAATTCACCTTGATTTCCTACCTCACTGCATTGACGAGCTGATTAAACTCCCATTGGAGGTAACACGTCTGGACGCCCGACACATTGCGCAGGTAATAGTGGATAAAGTCGTTGCTCCCGATTGACACAAAGAACACTAACCTCCTGAACTGGTCGGCTGTCGCTGCCTCCTCAAGAGCCAGTGCTAGCAGCTCATATGTGTCCTCAACCTGCTGCACCTGCTGGGTGAGCAACACATGCATCCCCTACAGCGCAACCAAAATCGCAAGAGTGACGGGTTCTCCACCCATACGGGGATGGAGCGACTGAAGTATGGAAATGGGATAAGGTAGCGGCGAGACGAGCCATTTAAATAGGTGTCAAGTGGAAGTGTAGTGATGGCTGACGTCTGCCTAGTGCCGGAAGATCAAGGAAGTTGGTGAACTGATGATAGGGAAGCCGGCGATCGAAGCCCCGGTGAACGGCGGCCGTTGCCTCGCAGGAGCTCGGAGTTGCCTCGCGGGATTAAACCGCTCGGGTCTTACCATCCCTCGAGTCTGATCTCGGGATGGCACTTGGGCCAACCCGGTGAAATACATAGAGTGGATCAAGAAAAAATAAAAATGGAACTATGATTCATACTCACTATTTAGACCTCGCAACCAGACTGAAAAAAAAAATTCAAGTAGTTCTTAATAAAAAAAGAACTTTTCTTCTTTTCAATTTTGTTTGCCCAAAAGACAACTTTTTTTTCTCTCGATTCCTGTAGTAGCGACGAGCAAAATGGGAGCAGCCTGAACCGTGAAAACGGGGTTGTGGGAGAGCAATACAAGCGTTGTGCTGCTAAGCGAAGAGGTTGAGTGTCACACCCTAGATGGCTAAAGTCCAGTAGCCGAAAGCATCACTAATTTTTGATATTGATAAGATTGCTTATTATAAAGCAATTCTTTCTATTTTTTTTATTGAGTCCTTCTTCATTTTGAGTAATATTGATGTTCAGAAATGGTAATTAACTACCGTCAATAGTCACCATAAGGAGGAGAAGATGTCACCGTAAGCTACAGTGACCTAGCTGCGGCTAGTAACCGAAGTTTGAATACTTTGTGGTCATCGTAAGTTACGGTGATAGGTCACCATAAGCTCCGGTGACCTATCAGCAGTCGGTGTTTTGCCAATGGCTAGTGGAGTGGTTATAGTCTATAAATAGTTGTTGTTCAGCTCGTGGAGAGTTCTCTTGCCCATTTGGATTGCTGGAGGAATCAGTAGAGGGCCAAGAGGAGAAGAAAGAACACTTGTGCAAAGATTTGAGAGCTATCTTTGAGTGTCTGGATGGATCGATACTCCGGCGGGAGTTGATCCAACGAGGAATAGGAGAAGATATCATCCTTCCGAGACCTTGGGGCTAAAACTTAATGAGTATTCTCTAAACCCTCTCCTTACTTACCGTCTTTAATTTCACACTTACGTATAAGTAGGAATAGAGCTGTCATGGGCTTGCATGCTTGTTAATTATGTTAGCATCGCTTGTATTTTTGAGAGAATTCTCTATATGCCATAGAAATTGCTATCAATTCCTTCAGTGTCATAAATTCTGGCGAAATTCCCTTAGTGTCATGACTTCTAAATTTTTTTTCCTCAATGCCATTTCGTCCACTTTTCCATCCATCAACTGTTAAGTGTAGTTGGAAAAGATGATTTTACCCCTCCTAGATGTGGACCTCGCATGTCAGCTCTCCTATCAAAAATTGGAATTTGGACTAGAATAAAAAATCCAAATTTGGGCTAGAATTCAAATTTATAAAATTCGAATCTGGATTTGATTTTTTCTGAAAATTTGAAAATCTGAATTAAATTTGAAAATATGAATTTGGATTAGAATTCAAATTTGTAAAATTTGAATCTGGATTTGAATTTTTCTGGACATTTGAAAATCCAAATTAAATTTGAAAATATGAATTTTGGACCAGAATTCAAATTTATAAAATTCGATGGATTTGAATTTTTCTGAAAATTTGAAAATCCGAATTTGGACTAGAATTCAAATTTGTAAAATTCAAATCTGGATTTGAATGTTTTTGAAATTTTGAAAATCTGAATCAAAAATCAAATTCGAATTTGGACTAGAATTCAAATTTGTAAAATCGTCTTTTCCAAAATCAAATTCGAATCCAGGAGGGGTAAAATCGTCTTTTCTAACTACACTTAACGGTTGATAGATGGAAAAGTGGACGGAATGGCACTAAGGGGAAAAAATTAGAAGTCATGGCACTGAGGGAATTTAGCCAGAATTTATGGCACTAAAGGAATTGATAGCAATTTCGATGACATACAGGGAATTCTCTCTTCATCATTCTACTGGCAACTGTTAAGATCTTGGCTTAATAGAATTACATAGGACTTATTGTTAGTAGGTGGTCTCGTTTGGTTAAGTTGAAATTTAAGTTATCAATCCATCTCGATCCAATTCATCTCAACCCCTCCCCCCTTACAGAAGAGACTGCTGGATTGGACAACGCCAAAAGGTTGTGGGACTGCACATGTGGGCGACGGCGAAGGCAGCTCTATTGGATGGTGATTATTTTTTCTCTGAAAGAAGGAAAGGAGGCGTAGTGGTAGTGGAGAATGACAGGAATTTTAGTGAGATGGGGTTTGCGATAGATGCTGGAAGCCTCCCTGCCAAGGAGTGTGGGGCGTGTTCCATCCGGTAGGGAAGAGATTTCCGAAGATACCACAAAGAAAAAAAAGAAGTATACTTTTTAGGGGATTGTGTACAGGAACTGTCGTTTTTGCTCTGGCTCAAGCTGAACACCTTGTTATTCACATGACCTGTCTATTAGACATCGGACTTGCTGTAACTCTTAGAAAGCACTGTTATTCACACATATTTTTTTTCTTTATTATGTACACTCACATCCTCTTTACAAGCAAGAAATAGAGCGAGCTACGTAGGCTAAGCTACATTTATGGTTGTTTGAATGAGCTGATCAACTCGTAAATATTTCTTGTTCTCAACCCTGCAATATGAGGGCTTTTTTTTCTAGTAACACCTTTGTACCTCTACCTTGGAAGTCATGTTCTTTTTTCATACAAACTTCAATTATCAGTTGACTGAGCCCCAGTGAAAAAGTTTTGGCGAAAATAAATGAACAATAAGAAGCTTTTAATGAAAGTGAGACAGGAGTCTGAAAAGTAATACACGTTTCACATACATAAATAAGTATATTTATTTTTTAAATTTATTATTTTAAGTCCATAATAATGTACGAACACTTTGCTAGTATATTTATAAAGATTGTAGGTTAAAGTAAAAAAAATTGACTTCGATTAAACCTAAATATGCTTATATTCTTCTAGGGGTATCTTCTTAGTGAATATTTGATCATTAGCTTAGTTAAAATATAGTAATATTTTTATGAATTCCAACTTTATTATGATCTATGAAATTACTTTTGATAAAATCATATGGTCAATAAATTTGGACGTGTATCTAGGAATTCTCCTTTTTTCTTTCCAAAGAGCATATCCATGGATTATGTTTTCTAGATTCGACATTTAAATGTTCTTTTAGAAACTTCCAAGGCATTGCGGGGATTAACGATGACGGCTCCAAAAGTAATTTTGTCACCAGCATTTTTTGCATGCTCAATTTGGGTATTCACATATAGAACACATTTAAATACATACATTCCAGCAGACAATTATTTTTGGACCAGAGCAATTTGACCTCTAATCCCCAACCGCACTCCATGGACATGGTATTTACAAACTCTAGGATCTATCTAGGGTATGGCTCTGTAAATGTAAGACCATTCAAGGAGATGTCCTGTTCCGAAATGAAACTAGATCTGTCGATCCGTGTAGGTGACTCTCCCGTGAAGCAGAATGCAGGCTTCTCCGGCGGCGGCAGCTCCATGCCATCCCTGGTTAACATGAACACGACAGTTGATATGTCAGGCCTGTCGTCAGGGTGCACCTGGACACACAGCAAACCAACGTGGATGCATCGCAGCGCCTGGTTTCGACCATATTCATCTAGCGATTGGTCCAGCATCTGCGATACCGACCCACTCGTCGTGTGACGCCAGACCTGTCACAAGCGCATCCATACCAGGTTAATTCATCATTGAAAAGGAGATGTGGAGTGGGGCGAAAAACGCTCCGGCACTTACATCGCTCAGGAGATTCACGGTGCTATGATCGTTGTAGCTGCAGTTGCTCCGCCTCGTCACAATCTCAAGGATCAACACTCCAAAGCTGAAAATGTCGATCTTGGGCGACACGCGCCCCTGCATCGCGTACTCTGGTGGCATGTAGCCTCTGCACAGGATTAGGACCAGATCAGTTAGCAATGTGAGGAGAAACCTGCGTTCAACACAGCGTTCCATGCCTAATCATATGTGCACGAGCTTGGCTTACAATGTCCCGACCCTTTTGGTTGTCTGACTACGGGTGTGACCTTCTGTTAGCAGCCTCGCCAGCCCAAAATCCGCAATCTTTGGTTCCATGTCGTCGTCGAGGAGAATATTACTAGCCTTCAGATCTCGGTGGATGATCCTCATGGTTGAGTCCTCATGGAGATACAATATCCCCTTGGCAATTCCAAGAATGATGTTGTACTGTTGCTCCCAGTGAAGTGTGTTTCCTGTACTTTTATCTGTCGTGAACAAATGTTCAGCTTATATTAGGTGTTGCGGAAAGGTTAAATACAGTCAGTATTCAATACAGCATAATAGTGACAAAGTTCAGAAAGGAAGATGCAAACTGTCTCAGAAGTATTATATCCTCGTGACTTATTTTTCTTTAATTTTGAGAAGATTTTTAACCCAACATAATGGAAAAGTTTTATTTATTGGTTTGTAGTCAGATGATACTACTGCATGCAGCAAGTTACAAGTGATTCTTATATTCTTTTGTTTGTCATACTTGGAATAATCAGTGATGTTTCCACATCAGTCTCATCTAGTGCTCCTAGATACATTATCAACAGACAACAGCAATCACGCACATAAAACATACCATTGAGATTCATGAAAAGCAATAGAAACAAAGCACTGGAAAATTTTACCTATAGTGACTCATGAGCAGAGAACACCAAAATTATAACTCAAGACAGGAACGAAGAGTAAAATACCAAATAGAAAGTTGTCGAGGCTCCCGTTCTTGATGTATTCATAGACGAGCAGCGTATCATTCTGGCGCGGGCAATAGCCTAGTAACCTAACAAGGTTCTTGTGCTGAAGCTCTACCAGTACCTCCATCTCATTGTTTAGCTGATCCACTGCATCCCCGGTTCTTCCTAAAAGTGTCTTGACTGCTATCTCTTGGCCATCAGCGAGTATTCCCTGAGACAGATATGAAATATCCGTGATATAAGGCACGATGTTCTATAATTTTTTCCAGTGTTGTTCTTTCCATTGCTTACCTTGTACACCGTACCGAAACCGCCTTCTCCAAGCTTATTCTTCTCTGAGAAGTTTTCAGTCGCCTCTTGCAATGTCGACACATCGAAGACTGGGCATTGTGCATTCCCTATCCTCTTCAGTGCTGGTATCACACGGCAAGAGTTGTGTAAGGAAAAAATCGAATCAGTCAGGATCGTGAAGTAATCACATTGCTACTCACGCTCTGTCGCCTTGATCCTTCTTCGCTGGTACCGGAAGCGAAGGAAGAGAAAGACTGAAACAATCAAAATCAACACAACAGAACCAGCTATGCCCACCGCGATTCCAGCAATCCCTTTTGTCCCTGCATACGCACAAACATGAATTTCAATCAATACAACTCTGCTATTATGAGGACTCAGGATTACACGATTCTGTAGATTTTTGCAGTATTTGAGATGAACGGAACAAATGTTTTTGTTTAGAGGACGAGGAGTGTACTACCTGTTCTGGACTCTGGAGTAGCAGGGGAAATTGTGGGTGCTGGTTCCGGCGGTGCGGCAAGCTGCAGCATCGCCCGGCCCTCGTAGTACGGCGACACGCTGTAACTCACAAAGCACCACACCGCCCCAGCGTAGTTGGACGGGGGCCGCCCGCTCATGTGCCGCGCCATGGTCTCGTCGCGGAACATTCCCAGACAGCTCCGGCACTGAACCGGCGTCAGGTCCGGCGTGCACTGCGCGACCCCGTAGATCTTGGGGTTGAATGCCATCTCCGCGGTGGCGAAGTACTTCCTCGTCGAATTGGTCGCCGCCACCGCGCTGTCGATGAGGGCGGTGTAGGTCGCATTGACGGCGGCGGTGAACCAGTCCTCCGACGCGTTGACGCTCCCAAAGCCCGTTCCGACATTCGGACTGCAGGTAACAAGTTCTCAGATTTGTAAGAAGCGCCTCACAAACTGGACGAAATCGATGCCCCCAAAAAAAAAAAAGGAATTCCGGAGGGGAATAAGGTTCGCATACACCAGTTCCGAGACGATCCACTGGTCCGGTCGGAGGAAATCGAGGAGCTGCGTGCCGGCGAAGCGGAGGACGCAGGCGTCCTCAATGGCGGTGACCCCCTTGTCCAGGGGGCAGGTCTGCTGCGCGTTCTGGAACGCCGTCGCGAGGCAGGTGGCGCAGGTGGACGCGTTCGTGTCGCCGCGGCAGAGCGCCAGCCCGTTGGCCTGGTCGGGCAGCGTGCCGACGCTGGCCGTGGCGAACCCCGCCGGCGAGGCGGAGGCGTTGGCGGTCAGCGCTGCGGTGAGGCTGTTGAGGTTCGCCTGGAACGTGCCGTTGGCCGTGTAGAAGCTCCCGTCGCAGACTGGCACCATTGACACCGCCGCCGGTGGCGACAGCAGCAGCAGCGCCAGGGCGACGGCGGCGGCGGCATAGCGGCCGGCAAGCATGACCAGCCGACCAGCGGGCACTGGAGGAGCTCCTCGCTTTTTCTCTTCTCCACGGCACAGCTGCTAGCAGGCAAGGCGAGCACGCCTGTGAGTGCGGAGGGAGCGAGCACCTGACCGTGGCCGGCGACGGCGGTGGGAGGGCGACGCGCACGCGCCAATTGCATTTTTGGTGTTATTTTAGTCAGAGATAACGGATACCGTGGACAACGGGTCAACAATGCTCGGCCGGCCTGGACGCGGCACACACGGGTGATATGGGCATATGGCACGCAGAGTTGGATTATTGGATAAGATCTCGTTTGATTTCGGCCGAACGCGAAAATTATTGAGAGATCATTTTCATCGTGCCCAACTGCGCTTGTCTTGTGAATCTGCAATGATTAAAGAGAGCTTGGGAGTTGGGACATGCTCGTGTGTGGTGTTTGACGCGCGGGCTCTGGCTTCACCGTTCTTTCCTTCCTACCAACCCACTTCATCTATCATCATCTCCGTTGTAATGTCTCTAAGTACGTGGTAACATTTGAATTTTAGATATTGTTGATTCAACCTACGGTCATTTTTATTGCGTCTATCTATTCAAATTTTTAGAGTTGCATTTTTGCTTTATGTTTTGTTTTATTATCATATCTAGAGAACCGAGTCGTGGCTCGGTTGGCTAGCTGAGGGGAGTCTCTGTGCGGCCACCCGCTTTCGAGCGCTGGCTCGCGCGGTGGTCTGCGTGAGATTTTTCTGCCGCGCCCGTCTGCGTCCAGCGTCGTCTGGCATGGGTGTCTTACAAAAAAAATCTCCTCGTTCTTCCTAGACCAAGCATAGGTAAAGATTCGCGTCATAGCTCACACGGTCAGCTGAGTCTCTGTGTATAGTTGAGGAGGAGGTTTGGAGATTTTCTCGGCCTACGTGAGAAGGCTCTTCTCCTTAATTAATGTCGTCGGCGTGGCTTATTCTCCGGCAGATCAAGTTTTTTTTTATTATCATATCTAAAACAATAGTACAATATTGTAACGTGATTGATCACTACAGTACATTTGCGTCGTTGATTGTTGCCACTCACCTCGGGTAGTGCTATCCAAACAGGCCGCCTGGCACGGCCCGACCCAAGCACGGAAAGGCACGACCCGTTGAATTTTGGGTCGGCACGACACGAAATTCATTTCGGGCCGTACCATGCCAGCCCACATGTCTGGGCGTCAGCCCACGATACGTCACAAATATGGGTAGTCAGGTCGGGCCGACCCGATAAGCCCATCAGGCACGGCAGCCCGACTCGCACGCATGGCACGACTTTGCCTTGATGTCGCTCGCAGGCGACCTCCTAGCGGCGGCGGCGACGCGATTGAAGGCAACACCGAGGACCTTCGCACGACATCGGAGAGGGCGACGTGAAGATGTCGGCGGCATCCGTTTGCACGGAGGCGGAGAGGACGAGGGGAACGTGACGGCGAGCGAGGTGGAGGTCGACGTGGGGGCGAGCGAGGTGGAGGTCGACGCGGGGGCGAGCGAGGCAGGTGTGGTGCAAGCAAAGCAGGCGCAACGCGTGAGCGAATGAGACGGGGGCGGTGTGATGTGAGCGAGGCGCGACAGTGCGTTACGGCTTGCGGGCGAGTGAGGAAGAGGCAGGACCGTGCTTATATACCTAGGTTTTATAGCAGGTTTTGTCTTATGGACTGGTAGCACACCGTGCCGAATAGGTCATATTCGTGCTTTACCGGTCCGCTGACTAACCGGGCCATGCCTGTGCTGCCCGTCGGGCTTCCCCCTCGGCCCAAGCACGGCCCCTAGCCTCGGGCCATGCCAGTCTGGTACGAAATTAATCGAGCCCTGCTATGCTTAGGCCAGATAAAAAAAATTATGCTTTAGACCAGCCCACTTGACACGGCCCATTTGAACAGCACTAGCCTCACATCCGTAGGAACAGGTCGACCCATGGTATCCAGCCCACTACTTTGGCCCATTTACGATGTTTAACCCGTAGTATAGCTGCCAGCCAGCCTATCTCACATCTACTTGCTGTTATTTCTTTTTTTTTTTTTACTGAGACAATAAGGATCTATAATTTAAAATGAACATGCATCATGGGAATAAACAATCGAAATATGTAGCCACTAGATAAGTATATCATAGATTCATGGATTTGAGATGCGAGTAGTAGAGTGCAACATGAAGAAAAATGCCATCTATGATCTAAGATAACTACCCTAAAGATGTAACATCACATAGTCTCAAGAAGTCAAGATAACGAGGAATCCAGTATGCATGCTACATCCTTCTCATAGGTATGGTCGAATGGAAAGGGTGCATTACAAGCCATGAGCCACCACAAATCTGTCGTCGACCTGCACCAACTCCTTGGCTCATCACCAAGTACCTACTATAACACACATTCACGATCGTGATGAAGTGTCTAATAGGCTTTGGCGCAATGGCATGCAATGAAGTCAGTGCACAAGCCAGTGTCTTGCTCCGTGGGAGCAACAACCGATTGCCCAATGCGACATGCACGCTGATGATTATTCTAAAATATGTATGAATTAATTCAGGTTTCTATGATTAAATCATTTAAACATTGATAATTTTTTCTTTTCCTGCCACTATCTTGGGAGAGAGACTCTCAATTGAATCTCATCGATGCATTGTGGATTGTGTCATGATTGGAAGAAACATATCACGAAGAAATTCTAACTGAGGATTGTATTGTGAAATTCAATTCCATTTGAAATGAAGTATAGTAAAGACAGCGCGAATCTGTTGGAATTCAGAAACTATTTCTTTAAACTAACAACATAACCGCAACCACATGTACTCAAGATGGTACTCCGCATAAGACTTTTAGAGAAGATGAAACAAGATGTACTGTTAAGTGACGCGGTTTTGGCAGCCATTTAGGTACCAATCAATATTTAGGACCGACGACATAGAACATGATAAATAGAGACTAAGCAGTTAGGAAACAAGTCCGATTTAACATTGAATTTCTTAAAACATTTGCAAAGATTTGAATCTATCTATTGAATAATAAAAGGAGATAAAGTTTCTAACTGGATGTCTAGAAAAATAGAGAAATACCCTCTAAATTCTCACAAAAAAGCAAAAAATCTAGCCATTAATCTCTTCCTTATATTATTTGGTACTAACATCTGGCCGTTGATTTATTTCCTATGCAAATCCTCTGACGTTCACCCTCCGACGTCTGGAATTCCATTGGCCAGAGGTCGAATCTCACCAGCTACAGATTCAAGACAATGTATTTTTCATTAAAAGAAAGAACTGTACCGCGTATCATGTGCGCACGCCTTCCACAGGTTACGATCCCAAAATATAAGACAAATAAAGATATTTTTATCTCCAACCATCTCTCACGTATCCAATTACTAAAATCATCTTACGAAGCAATCTATCTTTGAAATCAAAGTGAACATTGGCACCTGCGACGATTTACCAGCAGGCTCTTGCCATTGATCAGGTCAGTGTCTTCAACTGCGCAATGTACATTGTCAAGGACGAGTCCATGGTGCATCGATCCGGTGCCATCTCTTTGCGCATTCAACAAACTGAAGGCAAACAATTGACCAATTACGCGATATTTTTTTTCTTCAACTGCACAGGATACAAAATCACCGACCAGTCCCCATATACATCCTATATGTGCCACCGCTGTCCGCATTCAAGAAACTAAAGGTGATTAAACAATAGACCAATTCCTGGAATTTTTTTTTATAACGAATGTTTTACTCTGGGTGCCGGCTTGCTTGATTTGTTCTATATGGAGAATACCTTTCCGTTCTTTCTGTTACTCTTGGAACGTGCTGGCTCATCTAATAATTAACTTTTGTAGCTAGCTTAAGTGCCTAAAGAAAGTTCCTATTCGGCTGCGAGAATTGCCAAAGATGACGTGTCTCAGTAGGCACACTCCTCCAGATTCGTCCTTTCATTTATAATTATTTCTGCTTCTTTCTTGATAGCAGCAAGGATTGTTTTTTTGGTTTCAATCTGTTTTTTAATGAACTTCTTCAGAATTTTGGTCTGATATTTTTCCTATCAATTGAATCTTAGGTGTACAAGTTCTGGTCCAAATGTTTTACTCCCTCTGTCCAAGAATATAAGTATTTCTAGAATTTTAATGTAAAATAAGAATAAAATAAAAAGACTACTATATCCTACTTTTATCACATAAAAAGTCTCTCTCATCTAACTACACCTTATTTATTGCGTTCACACATCTCATTTATTATATTTATACTCTACAAATGATTATATTATTAAACAAACTCAAATATTTAAAAATACTTATATTATTATACGGAGGGAGTAGCATTCTGTTATGCAATCTCAAGAAACAAAACTGCAAAACAGAAGGAGCATGCAGGTGGTACAGAGCACAAGAAGCAAGCAGCAGTAGGAGTATCGACAGAGAGTCAGAGACTTGCTTTGTGTGGTTGTTTGTCGGCATCGACAGCGCTAGCAGAATGGAACAGTAGAGGAGCCCTCATCACATGCAGAATTACATAGCAGGATTCTGTCGGCTGGGCTACTGTATCTATACAAGGTATCCTCTACTTGATATGAAGTATTTAGGGCCATTTGCATGATTGTCATTGGTTTACCTCCGGGTTGCCATTAAAAATTTTGCATTAGCACAGATGCCACCATTTTGCTTAGGTGGCAGTAGGGTTTACCATTATTCTGTAACGGTATGAAGACGCCGTTTAGCAGTTTTTTTTTTTCGAATCTGTTTAGCAGTCTGCTTACCCAGAATGTATTGCCGCAGCATAAAATTGCTGAAAGAAACGAAGCGGCCTGCAAATTACGGACGCAAGCAGATGAAAAAAAGATCTACTCGCCTAGCATTGACCAACTGCTCAACCTATGGTTCACCGACCAATGCACGGCTGCACCCTTTGATTGGGGAAGGGGCCGCTTGCCGCTCGCCGGTGCCGCTCCTGCGCTCCATCGGAGCGCTCGCCAACCAGCTGCATTCTCGATTGGATTAGTCAAATCATCACTGGTGACCGCCTCGCTCTAGAATTTGGGGTGCAAGAGATGACGAACACGAACAGGGCATGACTCTGTTATGCGTTGAAGAGTTAAAAAGGCATTTGTGTTTTTTTCAAATCCCTTATTTTTTTAATAATACTTCTTAAATATTTTAATTTGTTAAATCTAACGGTGATAAACGGGAGCTCTAGTGGCAGACGGCATACTCGTGAGGTTGCTTCAGGGGCATCCATGCCAAAGCGATTTTTTTAGTGGCTATGGTAAATTAAGGTCCAGAACCAGTGACAACTGTGCAATTTTCCCAAGTATTTATATATGTTCAACTTCGAGAGAATATATTGCCTATATCTTACTCGGCTAAGTAGTTATAATATTTATGTGGAAATGTTACAGCTCACTCTAGGACATAGGAGGTTATTGATGTTCGATGGTGAGAATAATTAACTCTCTGTGAATGCAGAGCTCATTATTGAATCATAAACATCGAATTCCTAAAAAGTGAATTTAGTTCTAGATATTGCTGTCACAAAAGCTACTTTAAATATATAGAGTTTGTTTATATGGCAATAACTCAAAACAATATTAGCAATATTAGTAACCCATGGATCCTCAAAGAATGACAATAAACTTTTGAATATGGACATGTCAAGAAAATCTAAATTTAGTAGTGATGACATAGCAAGCTTGCAATCTTCTGTCATTTAAAGCCGAGATGTTATACAAACTACGCAACCCATATTGCAATGTATGTGGCCATATGCTATCAGTTATGCACAATCCTGCACCTAATTTAGAATCATGGTATTTATATTTTATGAAGGGAATTTATCTATAGGACACACTTTAATGTTGGTTTTGTCTCCTGAATACTGGATTGTTTCTTTTAGTCTCGTAGACACTGAAAAAATACGCCTTTTGTCTATAGGACACTATAGCGATAAAAGTGACTATTTTCAATTTTTTTATCTTAATATACAAAATACATTGGCACTTGAAATTTTGCACAAGCATACATTACTAAATTTCCTATACATGCAATTTTTTTCATATTTATTGCTGATTGTTTATATAACTTTTTTACTAATAAAATATTTATTTTTAAAATTAAACTATGCAAACAATTGGTAAAAAATCAAGAAAAAATCACATGAACATAAAATGCAACAATGTAACATTGTGCCAAATTTCAAGTTCTAATGTGTTTTGTACATTAAGATAAAAAATTTAAAAATAGTCACTTTTGTCGTTATAGTGTCCTGCAGATAAAAGGCGCATTTTTTCAGTGTCTACGAGATCAAAAGAAACGATCCAGTGTCCAGGAGACAAAATCAGTATTGAAGTGTGTCCTACAGACAAATTTCCCTTTTATGAATGGCAACTATCCAATATAAGAAGTACTTCTTCATTGGAAAAATGTAGTAGACTAGAATGTAAATAGGAAATATACTTGGAAAATGGTAAAAGAAACAGTAGGAACTTTGTGTACTTCCTACTGTAGATAGTAGGAATTAAACAATGAAAGATCAAAATGAGAAAACGCGTTGTATTAAAGATTTAGTCTGTACAGTTCATTGCAGTGATAGCATGTCATTAAGTGTCCAGAACAAAATGTGTGTACAACACTAGCCGCACAATTGCGTGGGCTGGGTCACTTCCTAGTTTGAATCAAAAGAAAAAGAAAAAACTAAAAAAAAAGGAATAATGGTATGAATCTGGAGGCTGCCCCTACTTACACATGTTATACTCTGGACGTTGCGTTTACCGTTGTTTCAAGGATGACTCCCCTTGACTTCCTTGGGACTGAGGGTGGTGTGAGCCCAATTTCCCCCCACCTCTCTAGCACTTCTTGACACTAGCAGTGTGCCTGTAGCATCGCCTCCGCGGCGGCTTCGAGGTCGCGGGTCCCCTGTATTTTTGCTCGTACATCCGGAGGAACACTAATTTTGGACCAGATGGTTTTTGCAGATTTAAACAGAGTGGTTAATCCCCAGATGCATTCTATGGACTCTCGCTATTCACAAAAATTTATGTATTATCTAGGGTACGGCTCTGATACTGTAAGACCATTCACAGAGATGTCCTGTTCCAAAATAAAACTAGACCGATCATATACATAGCTGCTTTGCCCATCTGACCGTGAAGCTGATCCTTTCGCGAAGAAGAATGCTGGCTCCTCTGGCGGTTGAAGCTCCATGCCATCCCTGGTTAACATGAAGAGGACGGCTGATATGTCAGGCCTATCGTCAGGGTCCACCTGGACGCACAACAGACCGACGTGGATGCATCGCATCGCCTGGTCTCGAGCGTATACATCCAGCGATTGGTCCAACATCTGCGATATAGACCCTCTCGTCCAGTTATCCCATACCTATCACGAGATCATCCAGCACCTGGTTATTTCTTTGCTGAGAGGAGATACAGAGGAGAACCCGAGATAATGCCACTTACATCGCTCAGGAGATTCACAGCACTATAATCGTCAGAGCTGCAATTGCTTCTCCTCGTCACGATTTCAAGGACTAACACCCCGAAGCTGAAGATGTCGATCTTGGGCGACACGCGCCCATGCATCGCGTACTCCGGTGCCATGTATCCTCTGCAGAGTGTGCGGGGCAAGTCAGTTAGCTAGGTTTTAGAAAGACATGAGCTCAGCGCACCATTCCGATTCATGTTGCATGAGTTTGGCTTACAATGTCCCGACCGCTCTGGCTGTCTGGGTACGGGTATGGCCTTCTACTAGCAGCTTCGCCAGTCCAAAGTCTGCGATCTTTGGTTCCATGTCGTCACTAAGAAGAATGTTATTTGCCTTTAGATCTCGGTGGATGATTCTCATGCTGGAGTCCTCATGGAGATACAATATCCCCTTGGCGATTCCAATAATGATGTTGTACTGTAGCTCCCAGTGGAGTGCATTTCCCTTACTCTTATCTGTTGTCACCAAATATTCAGCTTATATTAGGTGTTTCTGAAAGTTAAATACAGTCAGTATCTAAAACTTCAATGACAAAGTTCAGAAAGGAATGCAAGCTGTCTCTGGCATTGGATTATACTGCAGCATTCAGCTATCAGTGATTCTTATATTCTTTTTTTTATCACAAAATTTAAATAATCAGTAACCTTTCTCATCAGTATCATCTAGTGCTGCTAGATACGTAATCAACGACCCTCATGCCGTTGAGATTCATGAAAAGCAATAGATGCAGAGCATTCGGAAATTTTATGACCAGAGAGCTCCGAATATGTAACTGAAGAGGTGAATGAAGAGGTCAATACCAAAAAGAAAGTTGTCGAGGCTCCCGTTCTTGATGTATTCGTAGACGAGCAGTGTATCATCCTGATGCGAGCAAAAGCCCAGTAACCTAACAAGATTCTTGTGCTGAAGCTGTGCTAGTACCTGCACCTCATTGTGCAGCTGATCCAATGCATGCCCGGTTCTTCCTAAGAGTGTCTTGACTGCTATCTCCTGCCCATCAGAGAGTATCCCCTGAAACAGACAAACAAAAAAAAGTCCTTCAGAGAAGGCAGATGTTATGCAAATAAATCTTTTTCCATCGCATTCTCTCTCGATTGCTTACCTTATATACCGTACCAAAACCACCTTCACCAAGCTTATTCTTCTCTGAGAAGTTTTCAGTCGCCTCTTGCAACGTCGCCAAATCGAAGGCCATGTATTGCGCGTTCCCTATCTTCGTTGGTGCTGTGTCACATGCCAAGAGTTGGGTAAGAAAAAAAAATCAAACCAGTCAGGGTTGTGAGAAGATCACATTGTCGGTACTTACGGTGTTTGTTCTTCCTTGCCTTGATCATTCGCCTGAAGCGAAGGAAGACAAAGACTGAAATAGTAAAAATGAACGCAACGGAGCCGGCGATGCCTGCCACAATTCCGGCAGAAATCTGTTTCCTCCCTGCATATATATACACCCAACCATGAATTTGACGTATGACAACTTTGAAGTTTGAACATTGCGAGGAATTCTGGATCATATGACAAATTTGTATGTTTTCACAATGTTTGAGAGTAAATGGGAGCTACTTTGCAGCACGGACTCGGTATGACTGGAGGAAATGTTTGTTTAGCAGAAAAGAAAGATTAGCGACTGTGGTACCTGTTACGGACTCTGGAGTAGCAGGGGAAAGCGTGGGTGCTGGTTCCGGCGGCGCGGCAAGCTGCAGCATGGCCCGACCCTCGTAGACCGGCGAGACGACGCTGTACCTGAGCAAGCACCACACCACCCCACCTTCGTTTGACAGGGGCCGCCCGCTCATCTGCTGCGCCAACGTCACATTCTGGATCAGTCCCAGACAGCCCCGGCACTGATCCGGCGTCAGGTTGGGCGTGCACTGCGCGAGCCCATAGATCTTGGGGTTGAACGCCATCTCAGCAGTGGCGAAGTACTTCCTCGTCGAGTTGGTCGCCGCAACCGCGCTGTCGATGAGGGCGGTGTAGATTGTTTTGACGGCGGCGGTGTACCAGGCATCCGAGGCGTTGACGCTCCCAATGGACGTGCTGCTCGCAGGACTGCCGGTGACAATTTCGCAAATTCGTTTGAAATCGGACCAAATCCATGCTCAAAAAATACGAAATTATGGAGCTGAGATTACACATACACTATCTCCGAGACGATCCACTGGTCCGGTCGGAGGAAGTCGAGGAACTGCGTGCCGGCGAAGCGGAGGACGCAGGCGTCCTCGATGGCGGTGACCCCCTTGTCCAGGGGGCAGGCCTGCTGCGCGTGTTGGAACGCCGTCGCGAGGCAGGCGGCGCAGGTGGACGCGTTCGTGTCGCCGCGGCAGAGCGCCAGCCCGTTGGCCTGGTCGGGTAGTGTGCCGACGCTGGCCGTGGCGAACCCCGCCGGCGAGGCGGAGGCGTTGGCGGCCAGAACTGCGGCGAGGCTGTTCAGGTTCGCCTGGAACGTGCCGTTGGCCGTGTAGAAGTTTTTGTCGCAGATAGGGTCCATTGACACCGCCGCCGGTGGCGACAGCAGCAGCAGCGCCAGGGCGACGGCGGCGGCAGCATAGCGGCCGGCAAGCATCGCCGGCGCGCGGCAGAGGAGGGGAGTACGTGGCTGAATCTTTTTTGCTCTCTGTCTTTCTCTTCGCCACCGCACGGTTGCTTGCAGGAGATAGCAGCTCAGGTGGCCACGCCTGAGTGCGGAGTACCTGACCGCAGCGGATCACGGCGGCGGGACCGCGGGAGGGCGACGCGCCAGTGCCCGGTTTTGCGGCGTTATTTTAATCAGCGGGCAGTGGGAACCATGGACGCGAAGTCAACAACGCTCGGCCCGCCCCAACATGTGCACGCGCACGCAGAGCACGATTCATTTTCTCGGTACCCAACTGCTCTTGTGCTACTGTGTGATGATTAAAAGCAACAACTGGGGACATGGCTCGTGTTTGGCCTTGGCGTGGACACTTTGTGGGGTCGTGAGTCAATTCATCTTTGGAGTATTATACTGGCCGTCGCTTTTGTTTGTTGCACCATCCCGCGTCTATTAAAATTTTGCTGACGCTACTGTTTTACGACATTGGTATAGTCAATTCTTTTTGCAGAAATTTTTAGGATGCCTGTTTTAGGACGTTGGTATAGTCAATTTTAGTATATTATTATGTCCTTATCTTTAAATTTTATATAAGTGTACAATGCTTTATTATCCATCTAGGAATTATTTTCATACTTTTCCACGTAACATTGTCAGCATATATAGTCTAGAGTAGCGTTTGTTGCTGCTCTTCATTTTTTCTATTCTGTGCAATAACCAAATGATCGTTTTTGTCGTGTCCTGTTGGTAACTGCAGTACTAGTTTGCAACCAAAACCTCCTAGAACAAATATTAGCCAGACTAAAAATACATAAGAAGCTAAAATATATAGGGTGTGTATGAGTGAAATTTGGTTTATATCCCAGTCAATGAAAAGTAGTTCATCTTTGTGTCCTGTATGAGTGAAATTTGGTACATATGGTTTCATTTGTATATGTTGCAAGTTTCAGATTTAATATAAAAGGTATTTCATCATTCAATAAGATAAATGTTTCATTTAGACAGAACAAATCCACACATACATCTAACTTGTTTCAACTTCAATAAAAAAAAATCAGCCTTACAAGAACAAAGTTTCACCTTTTATAAGAAAAAAGGATAAAAAGAGGGTGAAAGATATTTCTATCTTGAGTACAAAAAAAAAACATATACATTTTATTTGCTACAAAAAATATAAGGGAGAGACATGTAAAATCTAAGTTAACGGAGAACTGGCAAATCAATAAAATGTATCGGCAGCAACAGGGACATGTCAATTGCTAGGATACTAGCTAAAATATACTTGTGGTAGTCTTAAGTTTTGACTAGGTTTTATAGGTAATGGGAAAGAGATAGCATCCTGGCCTTCCCTTCTTGCGAGGTCATCACCACCTTATTAAAAACAAACTCATAGAACACATCCGGCTGCCTCCAAACATTGTCCGGCTGCCTCCAAACATTGGGAAATGGAAAAAACTATCGAACATTGCTAAAACCATCGAATCTGAGTCAAAAGTGTAAATAAGTTGGGTATTTCTTGCTGATTAAATAAGAATCAATGTTGACGGACAGAGAAACATGTTCTCTCTTGACTCAAGAATAGGAAATTGAAGGTGGGTATTTGAACCAGGCCCTATTTGGCACAATACTATAGCAGCCCCGAAAAATATGTCCATCACCCATAGCTCTATAACTGTGAACAGATTAAATGTATTAGCAGAGTCATTTGCTTATTATTTAACTTTAAAACAGAAATATCTAAATATTTTATTTTATTCTATAAACTTAAAAAACCTAGCGTTGATCTCGAAACTAGAACTCATAAATAAGTGTATCTACATTGAACCACAACACTATAGCAATCGTATATGTCTTCTATTAATGACAATAGTAGACAAATTTAAGAATTAGAGGAATACCAACATAAGTTGTAGAAAACCATAAAAGCATGTTGTTACAAAAAAAAAACTGCATGAACTTTAGCTGCAAATTAAATAGTTTATCATTGGAAGTGCATAGTTTATCCTTCAATGTATCTAAAATTAAACACTTGAAACTACATCTCCCACTTTGAAATTTAGTACAATTTTTGCTAAACATTTGCTATGATATTCTCTTCTTTGGAAATGTGGTGAACTAAAAAAAATGTTCAACAACACCTTTATATCTTTAGCTAAATCTAGAATCTACTTTGCTTGTGTACAGAATCCTATAGAAATTAACATGGGACTTTTTTATAATGAAATTAACAAGAGATTTGAAGTCTAATTAGAATGTAACATTTCTTTTTGTACAACTTTATCACAAGATTTAGGACATATTTGACATGGCTTCACTTCATACTAGAGCAGCTCTGCTTCAAAACTCTATCATGGAGTAACTCTGTTATGGAGTTAAAGCTGTTTGTGAAGGTGTTTGGACAGGAGTTTGTTTCAGCTCCCGAAAAAGAGATTTTTTAAAATGAATTGCCATTGCTACCCTTAACTCATGACCCTACACGTCATCTCCTCTATCATTTTTTTTTCTTTCTCTTTCAGCGTTATCTTCTTCCCCTGACCTGACGCAGCTGCTCCGCGATGAGCCGACGACCCGATGGCCAACACCGCCGCTGGCGCCCTCCTCTCCTTCCGCGCGACTGCGCCCGCCTGCGGCCCGGGCCCTGCCGTGCCAGCCTCCACGCTCACCTCCCTCCTCTCCCTCTGCAATGCGGGCGAGCTGTCGCTGGCTGTCGGGGGCGGGCACTCCGGGGTCGCCGATGGTTGGGGGCGGGTGCGAGGGCATCGTCGGGGCGGCTGGTGGCAGGCGAGCTTTCACGGCGGTCAGGGAAGGGCGCGACTAAGTGAGCGACGGTTAGGGGCGGGCGCGTGGTACTCGCCGGCGGCTGGGGGCGGGCGCCTGGGAGTCGCCAGCGGGCGGCGGTCGGGGACGGGCGCCTGGGAGTCGGCTGGAGGCGGCGAGATCCAGAGTCGGGCGTGGGAGAAGAGGATCGATCGATTCACGGAGGCCACCGCGAAAGAAGAAAAAAGAAAACAAAATGATTCGTTTATGTAGTGATAAAGGTGGATAATTTTAGCCTAACTCTATGAGGACATATAATTTTATAGCTTCTGGAGTTAAAAAAAAAGTACTCCACTAAAATGAATTAGACCTCCTTCAACTTTAGATGGAGCTGCTGCTCCATAGAGTTTTAAAGCTAGACTGTTTAACTGTCGAGCCATGTCGAACAGATCAACATGTTAAATGCATACCTTAAATTACAATGAATGCTAGGTTTATAAAATGCTTCGATTAGAAGGAAGAGCATGACTGGTCTTCAATCATATTGAAGTAAATTCAAAGGCCCAACTTTATTATCATTGTGAAAAGATATGCATTAATGTTTAAACACATTTAGAAACAACAATAATGATTTCCTGATGAAAATAATAATGGTTTCTATGAAGAAGAGTTTAAAGTTTTAGATTTTATAATATTATTTTGAATTTTCCATATAAACCAAATAATGTAACAAGCAAGCTCGATATCTTTAGAATAATTAACGACACTAAAATGATATAAAGTCTGCAAACACAAAAGCTATATATTTGATCATTTTTGATAGCTAGCTCTGGTACCATTAATATTGGGTTAACCTTTTATCGTGAAACGGACAAACAAAGTAAAAATATGTTGTCCACCCAATACTTAGGTGGACCTAAGCCTGTCTGGACCTTATGGTGTTATTATATATTTAATTCATAAGCATATATAGAATGAACATTTCTTTATTCTAGTTATTATCATGATATGTTACATGGATGTATAGCACGGAAATTTTTTCCAGTCGTCCATACTCTAGAGTAGAACATGTTAAGTAGCTCGACATGGACATATGACTTAACCAGCAGCTTCTCCTCTGCTGTGCTTATTGTTAAAAGCACAATATATGCGCTTACTGTTCCAGCGCATCCTTTATTCATGCTGCAATATTGTCTAATCAGTTCAGGGGCTTGATGGAAGTGCGCAGTTTCCGAGTCCTGTAAACAACGGAGGAAAAAAAAAATCAACACCAACATGTGAGAGATATATCTGAACAGAAGCAAGTAAAATAAATTAGGCGGACGGACAGGAGGAGGTGAGCGTGTGAAGAATCAACTCACTTGGCTCCTGGTAGACGACGGAGGCGGCGCCGGAGAAGTCGCACGTGCCGCTGGCCCGGTGCTTGCGCTGGTAGTAGCTGTTGAAGGCGTGCGAGGCGTGCGCGGCCTTGGTGTTGGGCTGGAAGCACGACGCGCCGGGCTGGATGTCGCTGCAGTCAGCGCCGTTGCCGCAGGCCCAGTCAAGCGCCGCCTGCAACCGCCCGTCCCCGACCGCCTCGTTCGCCACGCACCAGCTCGTCTGTGCGCTGCACATGTCTGCCTCAGGAAACAGTGGAATAGTGATACCCAGTGAGATCACTAGCTACTGATTGGATGTTAAGAAGGAAAAAAAATCGAAAGAAAATAATGTAAAGAGTGTCAGTGATTTATGTAATGAGCAACTGCATGTATGCCTACTCACTTGGTGCCTGGTAGACGATGGAAGCGGCGCCAGAGAAGTCACACGTCCCGCTGGCTTTGCCCTTGCGCTGGTAGTAGTCGTTGAACGCATACGTGGCGTGCGCGAGCTTAGTATCGGGCAAGAAGCAGGACGCACCGCGCTGGATGTTGCTGCAGTCCGCACCGTTGCCACAGGCCCAGTCCAACGCCGCCTGCAGCCTCGCGTCCCCGACCGCGGCGTTCGCAACGCACCAGCTGTCCTTTGCGCTGCACATGTCTATCGCAGGAAATAGTTGAACAATGATACCCAGTGAGAGATCATTAAGGTGAATGTTGAGAAGAAAAAAAATCGAGAGGAAATAATGTAAAGGTTAGCACGGCGTGTCAGTGATTTATGTAA
Organism: Eleusine indica; assembly: GCA_030378355.1. Classification (NCBI taxonomy): domain Eukaryota; kingdom Viridiplantae; phylum Streptophyta; class Magnoliopsida; order Poales; family Poaceae; genus Eleusine; species Eleusine indica. The sequence goes on from CM059500.1 coordinate 39,661,843, forward strand.
CGCGAACACAACTGGGTACTCACTTGGCGCCTGGTAGACGACGGAAGCGGCGCCGGCGAAGTCGCATGTTCCACTGGCTTTGCCCTTGCGTTGGTAGTAGTCGTTGAACGCGTACGTGGCGTGCGCGACCTTGGTGTCGGGCTGGAAGCACGACGCGCCGGGCTGGATGTTGCTGCAGTCGGCGCCGTTACCGCAGGCCCAGTCAAGCGCCGCCTGCAGCCGCTGGTCCCCAACCGCCGCGTTCGCCACGCACCAGCTCTCCGTCGGGCCGCCGTGAAAGTCGACCTGGTAGACCTTGGTCATGTCGGGGTAGAACAGGCCGAAGTTTTTCTCCATTTCGTCTCCGGCCTTGCCGTTCTCGTTGAAGAGGGCGAAGATGAACACGTCCATGTCAGCGTCGGGGTGTTGTGGGGTGCCCGTGTTGCCAGCCAGCACGCGGTTGATGACGTAGTTGTTGTAAATCTGGGCGTTGGCCACGGTAATTGGATCTCCTCCATCCCCGTCCGCCAAACGCCTCCCGCCATGGTGGACTCCTCCACGCGACGGGCGCCCTGTCTCCGTGACATAGACTTTCACTCCTCTGGACCCCGCCAGCCTTCTCCGCGAACCGGAGAAACCCAGCTTAGCCATCGCAGAGTATGTGGCGTCGAGCTGGGCGTCCAGGAGGCTGTGGTACGTCTTGCCATCGGCGACAACGCCGTCCACGTAGTGCCCCAAGGCATAGTCGTTGCGGATTTGTGCCGGGTTATCCAACTCTGCTATGTGAGGGTACAGATTGATCGCGAGGAACGATCCCGTCTGCTGCAGGAACTGGAGCATGGGCCTCATCACCGAATCCGCGACCTCGTTCACGAACCTGCCCTTGGACGGCGGGAACGAGTCGGTGATCGCCGAGAACGCGATCGGCGTGGACACCTTCACGGTGTCGGCGAGGCCTAGTTGTTCCAGCGCCGCGTGCACGTTGTTCATGAACCGGACGAGCTGCGAGTTCAGGTCTGACCTCGCAACGAACACCTCGTTCCCGACGGCGATGCCAGTGATCTTCGTGGCCGGTAAGTATGCCGCCACGTTATTCCGCACCCAATCTAGCGCGCGCGACAGGTCTGAGGCCGCGCCGCGGGCCAGGTCGTCGTTGGGCAGCATCACCATCACCTTGATGCCGGTGTTGGCCAGCGACCTCAGCACGTCACGGTCGGCGTCGTATATCCTCACCATGGTGATGCCGTTGTTCTTGAGGAGGTTGACCACCTGCCCCTGGTCCCTGGGGAGGTCGCTGGCTTCCCTCCCGTAGGTCACGCCCACCTCGCCCGCCTCTGCAATAATAATGTACCATACCAACGACAACGAGCAGAAAAATTAGTTAATCTCCACTTAATCCAATCATTGTTTGCGAACAGTGTCAGTACACACTTCTATGCCGTTGTGCATTATACCTGCGGACAAGGAGAGGAGCAGCGGCGCCAATGCAGCGCCGAGGAGAACGACGAGGAAGGGAGCGAGCGCCATGATGTGCGCCAGGGCTATGCAGTTTTGGACTTAGATGAACAAGCAAGGTTCAGTGTGTGACGACGAGCACAGGATGAGTGGGAATTTATAGCCCAGCTCGAGGTACGGTGCTGCCTGCGTGCATGGTGGTGGGTCCCACGGCGGCGGCTACTATATGCAACTGAGTGAGTGCTACCTTTTGTGCTCTGCACTCACTCACGTTTGCTATTTTCCACGATCGAGTGGAGCTCCAACATGGCAAAATCCAAGGATGTCACCGTGCCACCTGCATGGCTACCTACAACCACTGACTGCGTGGGGGCATGCTTCTGTTTGATTCTGACGTGGACAGCCATAACCAATCAGCAGATCTTTTCTCAGAGTAAAACCAAACTGCATATCTGTGGTGCAAATTGCCCAGCAACATGCATCGTGGGTTGATTGAACCCCGCCCAACCCACGTCGCCATGGGTGATGCTGTAAGTCCCATCCAGCCCACTTCGATCGGCATGGGTGCTTCGCACCATGTATACATGGCCCCTAATCCGCAGCCACTTAGTACTATGGACTATAAAATTTATTATTAGTGATTTTAATTAGATATCTGATACTGATGAGTTGTATGTCACGAATAAAAATATATTCACTCTTGGTGGTGCTATTCTTTTATAGAGATCACATGTAAATAGACCATCTTGACAAGATCTATCACACAAGGAGAACTTACCATATTCAATACAACACTATTATTGATGTGAAAATCAAATTGTATAACTTTAAAAACAACATGAGGTCATCAAGACACATTAAAAAACGTTTAAATTCTATCTGAAAAATAAGAAACTCCAAAGTAATATTAGTGGATTATATTTCAATTGATAAGAACAACAATTCACTATGGGTCTATATCACGTAATGTGATGTTACTACTACAATTAAGTTCTGTTGTAGCGTGCTAAAAGGGGACTCAGTGACCCGACAACCAAATTGTCACTCGGCCTTTGTCACTATTTATTTACAAATTTAGTAGCGATCTAGTGGCCGCTACTGTCGTAGATCACACTTAAGAAAAGGCAACGCCCAAATATACTACAAAATAAAAGGGCGGGTCCCAGCTAGTACTAGGACACGCTCTATAGATGTGCCGCCGCCGACACCAACGCGCCGTTGCCCTAGCTAGACGCGCTCGTCTTCCGCCCGTCTTTGTCCGCCGTCTGCCGTCCGCTGCCCGCCCGTCCGTCGTCCCCCACCCACCGCACCGCGTCACACCACGGCGTTCGGGAGACAGAAGAGAAGGAGGAGGAGGGCGACTCGGTGGCGTGTTGGCGACGACGACGACGCGCCGGCACCAGGTGCACCAGACGCACTGCACGTGGCCCCAATGACGTCGGCTCTTCGTCGTCTTTGCCATGGAGGTGGAGGAGATCGAGGAGGTGGTCGGAGGCGGAGGAGGACAACTGGCGGTAGCGGAAGAACCCTAACCCTAAAAGGAGGTGGTGTGGCACGCGCAGAAGTGATACTGCCACGCGGCACCGCCCCCCTTTTCATAGAAGGATGCGGTTGGCAGTAGCGGGCCATGTTATCAGGTCTGCAACTAAATGGGCTTTAGGCCATAGTTGCGGGCCTGATAGAAACCATAACTACAGGATCGAGTTTAGTAGCGGGCACTTTGGTCCGTAGTTGCAGTTTTGTTGTGTTCGCTACTATGTTGGTAATCGTACTTGCGATCTAGGTATTGTTCTACTCTTAGTTGCGGTTTCTTCGAAGGCCTGTTACCCAGGCAAAATATTGTTCTGCTACAACAGAGCTTAATTATAGTAGTGTATACAATGCATCAAAGGAGATGAGTATAAGACCCATATGGGTTATTCCAAAGTGGTAACCCAACCTATGTGACTAGCGATCTCACAAAGTAGGATCTGAGAAAGAACAAACTATTGGTTAGCATGAGAGTACCCTTTTAACCCACTTAAGAGACGATGCAATACTTCAGTATCTGCATGATAGGTCAGTTGTTGTCTTAATTTATTCTATTGTCTTTCATTAGCAAAGATGCAATCCTGTTGAGCATTTTTGAATGAATGCATCTATTGAGTCCCATTGTTGGAAAGTCACAACATATGAGATTTGGGTGATCTTTATTAATCTTATGAAAGACCATGGAGTACGACCTATATGCTCCACCCACAAAGAAGCGTATTGGTGGTCTAATATCAGTTATGGTAGAAAACGTGTTTGCACAAAACTTGCAATTCAATACATAGTCTATTATATAAGTTGTGAAAGAGTGTATCTTATTGTTCTAGGTAAAAGTTCAACTTAATAGACTCTACTTAAAACACTACTATATATCAAACAAGAGTAGAATGAGGTAAAGCCCAGATGATACATTGAGATGTGATGGGCTTGTTTGATCTATATGGGCTTGGCCCCACTTAATATTATAAGAATTTTTAGGAAAATCTTAAAACCCCATTCATACATCATGAGAGTGTAAATATTTAGTCCCACATTGCTAGTGCATGTGAAGGGAGACCAACTTATAAAGTTGATTGCTCTAGCCTCTTTTACAAGTGTGTGGATGGGAGGAGGAAAAACACATGCGCACACTCGCCTCTCCTCGTGGGGGTAGGTCAGGGTGTGGCGTGCCACCTGCGTGAATGGTCCGTCAAAATTCATCCCCTTGCCATCTAGGGAAATGACTTTCTTTTGCAGTTTCTTTTTGCTGCATGTCCAATACATTTTTGATATAAAAAACGATGGGGTTGCGGGGCGCCTCAACCCTAACGGTTCCTTCCTATTAATACGTACGGGCATCACCGCAAATTAAACTACATAATCATCTAGGATTTTACCTCTCTGAACTAAGGTTGCGCCTCCAAGTCTTATCCATCTCGATCATTGTTGTGCACCGACGAACAGGAGAGAAGGTCTCTGGAACTATCATTCGCTATACGCTCCTGCACTATAAGAGGGCAAATAAGATTTTTGGGAAACACTGTGTATAACTACTCGATTGCTTCCTTGTCTTTGTCAAGCTCATCACTATGACTCGTCTTCCTCTACGTCGAATCGGCCTCTTGCACCGTCGTTAACAACGCGATGGTGCTGAATGTCATTGCCGCCACCTCTACCCGGTCATTATAAAGAAGAAAACATACGTACTCTCATATCAAACCACGTCTTCCATACTAGCTATCATGATCTGCTTGTCTATAATAGTTATGGATAGTATGTGATACTCCATGATCTTATCTGGCATGATATGCTTGTCTAGATCTTATATAGACTTGTTGTCGATGTTTTATATCAGTGGCTAGTAAACTTCCATGTATTGCACGCTCAAGATTGAATGATTTGCAAGAGGACACAAGGATTATACTAGTTCAGAGAAAACCCTTACGTCCAATCTCGGGTAGTTTGTGTTACTTGCATGGGCTGTACAGGAGGGGGATTACAATGGTGGCAAGAGAGGAAGCGAGCTTCCAAGTCTCTAGAGTGTGCGAGCGAGTGGGTGAGAGCAAGCGTTCTTCCACACGTGAGTGTTAGAGTGGGAAAAAACTGCTCGCGGAATGCGTTCGACTATATCTGGGCACTTGGGTCGTGCAAAAATGGGCCGACACGAGGCCCGGTCGCTTTGGCCTGGCATGGGCATGACACGGCCCGACCACCAGCGGGCCCATGTCGGCACGCCCGGTCCACCATGACGTGCTTGGGCCAATCCCCAGGCACGAGCACGGCTCACGACACAGCCCACCAAGCTGATCTCATATAAAATAGCTCCCGGTCTCCCGTATGGCCATAACCTACCACCGTCTCCTCCCCACGTCTGCCGCCCTGTCCCGCTCCTTGCCTCCCGGTCGTGCTCCATGGCTCCCCACCCGCCTTGCTCCCCGTCCGCTACCTGCCGCGTTCCCTGCCCATCGTCACTCGGCTCCCCGCTTGCCTTGCTTCCCGCTCTGCTCCTTGCCCGCCCGTCACTCTCCGTGGCTCCTCGCCCGCCGTTCGGATCCTCGCTTGCCTCGCTCCCCGCCCACCGGGACAAGCCGGGCGCCGTGCTTGTGAGGTGGGAGAGGCTCACAGGATCAGATCCGTGCTCACGGGCTAACGGGCCAACACGACACGAAAACCATTTTTCCGTGTGCCGGCCCCTGAGCCCATGGGCTGTTCAGCACGACCCAGTCAGCCCGCCATGTCATGCTGGCCCGGTCCATTACCATGCCAGGCCAAACCGGTCCCGTGCCATGCTGGACCGGGCCTCCCAAATGCCCAGGCATACATTAGACCCTGCTTGCAGGGGTCGGGCAAGACGAGATGCGCTCGGCGAGGTTTACCTGGCCAAGTGGGCTAGGCTAAATGGGCCGGCACGAGGCCCGCCTATTTTGGCCCAGCCTAAGAACGAGATGACATTTGACTGGCCATGCCTGGGCCTAGCCATAGGCCCGTCATGCCGGCCCGAGCACAACCTATTTAGCGTGGCCCGTCTAGCCCGTGCAATAGCCCGTTTAGACTGTAAAGCACGACCCGACCCGTCATGGCCCATCCAATAAAATGATCAATATTTTAAAATTTACACTGAAAATCATATTTTTTTGTCCTAATTTATTGATAAAAAAAATTTATACAAAAAATTATTATTTTGGAGAAAAAAATAATGCATATAAAATATAACGGCCAACCTGGCTCAAATAGCCCATCGGGCCGGCTCGGTCCATTTAAAACTGTTCGTGCCATGCTTGGGCTCGCCCACAGGCGCCTCGTGCCGCCACGGCATGACCCGTTAGCAAGACGGGTCGTGCTGGCCTGTTAAGCTAATGGCCCGGCCTGTTGCGGGCTCGGCCCAGCATGGCCTGTTAGCCAGGTATAGGGCGAGACAGAGTGTGACCGACCCTACTCGTGGGGTCGGTTGAGGTGGGAGGCGCTCGACCCTATCCATGGGGGTCGGGCAAGGCGTGACTTGTCTGACCCTGTTCATAGGGGTCGAACATGATGAAGGCGCTAGACCTCACTTGCGGGGTCAGGCGAGGTGGAGTCGTCCCGACTGTCGCTGAGCACGTGGCCACAAAGGTGATCCTGTCGACGTGGCAACGGTGATATATTTCCTCGACACTTGTCTAGTTTATTATGTAATTTGTTCATTATTTTTATGATTTTTTTGGCTAAATTAAAATGAAAATGCTAATATATCCAACAGTGCATGCTCCTGACAAAAACTGCATGCAAACATATACATTCGCACGACACCACACCACATTTTCCTAGCCAGTTTCCACAAGCAAGTGCTGGTGCACAGCCTTCAGTCCAAGTATTTTTGACAAGCAAGTTGCCAGCGCCCAGCGGGTGGCACGTCCTTATTCAGTCTAAGTTAATCTGAAAATAAAGATGCTAGTTCTATCTAAACCACAGGCAAAAAAAAATTACTTTGACCAGTTGTAGCTGGTGTGGTTTCTTTGTTAGTATTTTAATCAGAACTTCAGTTATAATTCTGATTTTTTATATACGTGGCCTTTTGTAATGAAGTATACATTCAAATATGCTATTTTTTTCCTTTTGATCTTACAAATTTTACTAATTTGCACGAATTGTCTTTGAATGTTTCATTTATTTTGGCTAGTAAAGTACAAGATTCTACAACACAGTTTGTGTATTTTCCTTACATTCTATCCAAATGATCAGTTCTGTAATTTTCCTATGTTTTAGTCTACATAGTTGAAGAGGATATATGACTATGAATTTATATTTGTTATTTTGCTAAATATTTAATATTTTCATGCGTTTTGGGACATGTACAATGCAAGGTGTTCTGCAATTAATGCTTAAAAAGAGAGAATATTGACGCATTTTTAAGCAATGATATAAAATGTCTCTTTTTAAATGCGATGCAAGGGTGCTTTAATAATCTAACAGTGTTATAGCGTATCTTAAGGCCCTATTTGTTTCACCTTATGGATGTTGGATTATATAATCTGGATAGGGATGTTTGTTTACTCAGATTATTCGTATTTAGATTATTTTTTTAATATAAAAAGACAACAATATTCTTCTTCTTCCACCTATTTCTCTTCCAATCTCACTGTTTTGCTGGTCCTCTTCTCCCGGCCTCCCCACCGGCGCTTCATGCAGCACATTTCGACGACTGCCTGCCCTTCCATCCGCAGCCTGCCTCCACCTCCCAGCGCCGCCCTCGTGAGCCCACAGGCCTCCTCCCCCGCCGTGAGCCTGCAGCCCACCTCCGGCCGCCTCCCCTCCGATGCCTACCCATGTCTGGCTCCTGCGCCTGCCTACGCTCAGCGCCGCCAGGCCGCAGCCCGCCTCCCCTGATGCCACAAGCCCGCAGGCCATAGCCCGCCTCCCCTGACGCTGTGAGCCCGTAGGCTGCAGCCCGCCGCTGTCGCCCAGTCCCACGAGCTCGTGAGCCTGCAGCCCACCTTCACCGCCCAGCGCCGCGAGCTCACAAGCCGCAGCCTGCCTCCGGCCGCCTGCCCTCCGGTGTCTTCCTGCGCTCGGCGTCGCCAACCTACAGGCGCCTCTCCCGCCGCCATGAGCATGTTCCATTCTCCCTTAGACGCGAAGAAGAAATAGAGGAGGAAGAAGAGAGAGAAAAAAAAGAATGAATGGGTATGTACATAATCAGTGACATGGTGGGTAATTTGCATCAAAAGATCAGGGATGGTGGGTCTTTTATCAAAATAATCTGAAATAAGTTTCTCATAAGGAGATTATAGGATATACATAATCTGGCGTTCAGATTATATAATCTGACACTATAATCTGGCTTGTTTGTTTTCCTCTTGGATTATTTCATCCAGATTATCTAATCTATATGGATTATAATCTAAAATAAACAGGACTAAGTATCTGGTGTAAGGTCATGTAATGTTTCTTTCATTGAAGCACCTATCTCATTTGAGATGCACAAAATAATAAAAACATCATAAAACTACATATACTATGAATCTTTCGTAAATTGTGCTCCAACGCTGCAAATTTAGTGTGTACTTGTGTCATAAACTATAGATTTAGAAAATTGGATCACAAAAAGACAGATTCTATGATCAACATATTATAAAATAATATGCTAAATGAGTTAATTTGTCATAAAGTTTGATATTTAGGCCATGTAAATTCTGTAGTGTCGGTCATTGAGTAGATGGCACATACTTTAAGGTTACTAGATTAAGTGATTTTAAATGGTGTTTTTTTTCTTAAATGATGCATCTAATATGTGAAGTAATTGCATCATAATATTCCTTGCAATTTAATCCAAAAATGAGATCTCAGTTGATTATATTTTGATAAAAAATAATAGCATATGGACCCTACATGTCATAGTAACAACGGTGGTAAAATTTGGCAAGGTTTTAATCCAAACATTTTGTTACTAATGTTTTGGTGTTACCATCCAAGATTTGGTAAAGGTAAACATTGGATAACATAACACACCCTGAAGCTGGGTATTTGCACCAGGCCCTATTTCGCAGATCATACCTGGTCCAAAAAATATACCCATCATCCATAGATCTATAACCGTGAACAGATTAAGTGTATTAGTAGAGTTATTTGGTATTTATTACTATTTAACAAAATATTTAAAATATTTCATTTTATCACATGAGCGTAAAAATCTAGCATTGATCTCGAAATTGGAACTATTTCAAACAACGCTTATAAATAAGTGTATCCACATTGAACCACAACAGTATAGCAATTGCACAAGCCATCTATTACTGAAATAGTAGAAAATTCTAGGAACTTAGAGTAACACTGACACAAGTTGCAGAAAACCGTAAAGCATGTTGTTAAAAAAGAAACTACATGAACTTTAATTGAAAATTATATAGTTTATCTTTTTTCGAATAGTTATATAGTTTATCATTGGAAAGGAAGCCTTGAATGTGCTAAAAAATAGAGCACTTGAAACTAAATCTCTCACTTTCTGATTTAGAACATTTCCTGCTAAAACATTTGCTATATATGATATTCTATTATTTCGTAATATGGTGAACTAAGCCTTGTAAAATGTTCAACAACACCTTTATATCTTAGGCTCAATGTGAAATTCTACCAAGCCTATGTACAAAGTCCTACAGAAATTAACAAGGAACTTGAAGTCTAATTAGAATGTAACATTTCATTTTGTGCAACTCTTTCGCAAGGTTTAAAACTACAACCATGTTAAATGCTTTAACTTTAATTACAATGCATACTAGGTTTGTTAATGGTTTGACTTATAAGGACAAACATTAGTATAACCCAAGACACAACTTGATTATCATTGTGAAAAGATATGCATTAATGTTTTAAAAAGAGTTAGAAACCAAACCAATGGTTTCTGTGAAGATAAGATTATTTTGTTTGGATGTTAACACCTTTTTGAGTTTTTCATATAAACCAAAGAATGTAACAAGCACGATCATCGATATCTTCAGAAAAATTAATGATGCTAAAAATTACAAAGTCCATAAACATAAGAGCTATATATTTAATCAGTTTTAATAACTCTTGGCACCATCAATATTGGGTTAACCTTTATCATTAAACGAATAAACAAAGCAAAAATATGTTGTCCACCTAGTATCCGAGTGAACATAAGCCAGTTTGGTCCCTATGATGTCATATACTTAATTCATAGCTCAAATAAGATTAGAGAAACAAAGCATATATAATATGTGGTGAACATTTCTTTATTTTAGTTATCATGATATGTTACATAGATGTATTACACGGAAAATTTCCCCTGTCCTCGAGATTCTAGAGTAGAATTCTTAAGTAGCCCAACATAGGCATATGACTTAACGACCATCTTTTCTTCTATTGGGGTAGTTTTATATAATTGCCCAACATAGGCATAGACTTAACGAGTTGTTCTAGCCATCCTTTATTCATGCTGCACTATTGTCCCTTCAGTTCAGGCCCTTGATGGTAGCACGCAATTTCCGAGTCCTGTAAACGGCGGAGGAACAAATCAACAACAACGTATGAGATAGCTGAACAAAAGCAAAATAAAACGAGACGGGAGTTATATATGGGGCACGGACAGGAGGAGGCGTGCGAAGAATTAACTCACTTGGCTCCTGGTAGACGACGGAGGCGGCGCCGGAGAAGTCGCACGTGCCGCTGGCCCGGTGCTTGCGCTGGTAGTAGCTGTTGAACGCGTGCGACGCGTGCGCGGCCTTGGTGTTGGGCTGGAAGCACGACGCGCCGGGCTGGATGTCGCTGCAGTCGGCGCCGTTGCCGCAGGCCCAGTCAAGCGCCGCCTGCAACCGCCCGTCCCCGACCGCCTCGTTCGCCACGCACCAGCTCGTCTGTGCGCTGCACATGTCTGCCTCAGGAAACAGTGGAATAGTGATACCCAGTGAGATCACTAGCTACTGATTGGATGTTAAGAAGGAAAAAAAATCGAAAGAAAATAATGTAAAGAGTGTCAGTGATTTATGTAATGAGCACCTGCATGTATGCCTACTCACTTGGTGCCTGGTAGACGATGGAAGCGGCGCCAGAGAAGTCACACGTCCCGCTGGCTTTGCCCTTGCGCTGGTAGTAGTCGTTGAACGCATACGTGGCGTGCGCGGCCTTGGTGTCGGGCAAGAAGCACGACGCGCCGGGCTGGATGTTGCTACAGTCGGCGCCGTTACCGCATGCCCAGTCCAAAGCCGCCTGCAGCCTCGCGTCCCCGACCGCGGCGTTCGCAACGCACCAGCTGTCTTTTGCGCCTCCTCCTCCTCCTCCACCACCACCACCACCACTACTGTGGAAGTCGAAGGGGTACACCTTCTGCATATTTGGGTAGAACAGCCCGAAGTTCTGCTCGATGTCGTCGGGCCCGTTCCCCTTCTGGTTCTCGTTGAACAGCGCGAAGATGTACACGTCCATGCCCGCGTCGGGCCGGAGCGGCGTGCCCGTCTTGCCCTGCAGCACGCGGTTGATCACGTTGTTGACGTAGGCCTGCGCGTTGGTCACGGTGAACGCGTCGTCGTCCTCCTGCAGACGCCTCCCGCCGCGGTGGTGCCTCCGGCCGCGATGCGGTCCTCTTCCACGCGACGGGTGCCCGGTCTCGGTGACGTACAGGCTCACGCCGGGGACCAGGCCGTCCATGGCGGAGTGCGCGGCGTCGCGCTCCGCGTCGAGGAGGTTGAAGTAGGTGAGGCCGGTGTCCTCGTCGAGCACGCCGGGGTTGGAGTTGCCCAGGGCGTAGTCGAGGGAAACGTCGCCGTTGACGTAGGCCCAGAACGGGTAGATGTTCATGGTGAGGTAGGATCCCGTCTGCTTGAGGAACTCGAGCATGGGCCGCATCACCGGCTCCGCGACCTTGTCCACGAACCTGCCCGACGACGGCGGGAACGTGTCCGTGACAGCGGAGAAGGCGACCGGCGTGGACACCTTCACGGCGTCGGCGAGGCCCAGCTTTGCCAGGGCGCGCTGCACGTTCTTCATCGCCGGGACGAGCTGCGAGTTCAGCTCCGGGTTCGAGTCGAACACCTCGTTCCCCACGGCCACGCCGTGGATCTGCGTCGCGGGGTAGTACGCCGCCACGTTGCTCTTCACCCACTGGAGCGCGTACGACGGGTTGGACGCCGCGGCGGCGATGTTCTCGTTGGGCAGCATCACCATCGCCTTGATGCCCGTGTTGGCTAGCGACCGAAGCACGTTCGGGTTGGCGTCGTAGATCCTTACCATGGTGATCCCGTTCCGCTTCAGCAGCTGCGTCACTGCTCCCGGGTCGGGAAGGTCGTTCGCCACCCGGCCGTAGCTCACGCCCACCTCGGACGCATCTGAAGTTTACAGCAAACATAAATACATTACTGTTACTGGCCATTTCATTGCAACATCAGTGTTAAGAGGGTGACTGTATTTCAGCACCGTGCGGCATTCTATACCTGAACAGCAGTAGAAGAGTAGCAGCGGCGCCAATGCCGCACCGAGGACGACCAGGAAGCGAGCGAGCGCCATGATAAGCGAGTCGAGTGTGTGACGACGAACTAGCGGCCGGGTGCCTGGAAATTTATAGCAAGCTCCGAGTGCCCGCTGGAACCTGCATGCATGGTGGCGGGTCCCCCGGCGGCGGCTACGATATGCGAGCGAGCGAGTGCTACCTTTTGCATTCTGCACTCACTCACGCTTGCTATTTTCCACGAGCCAGTGGAGGTCCAATAGCAAACCAAGGATAACACAGCTCGAGATCCAGTGATACGCGGTGCCACCTGTTTGACTCCGACGTGGACAGCCATGACCAATCTGCAGATCTTTCCTGAGTGTAAAACCAATCTGCAGATCTGTTGCGCCCTATTGCTGGCGCACAAATTGCCCCGTACTAACATGCATCGTGGGTTGATTGAACCCCGCCCAACCCACTTTGCCATGCGTCCCATCCAGCCCACTTTGGCCTGGGTGCTCTGCACCATGCATACATGGCCCCTAATCCGCAGCCACACTTCGTCAGTTGCAGCTTAAAAAATGCGAGAAATAAACGCGGGATCGAACGGGGAAGCAACATGTTGCAGTCTGCCCACATGCGCAATGCCGTCGACAATGATTTGACCCACCTGTGATGAGGTATATAAATTAAAATGGGAAGATAATGCGTGTTTTCTATATGTTTAGAAATCCTATAAAAACATATATATGCTACAATATCTACATACGAGAAATTTTGGTAAGTATATATACTTGCAAGCTTACAATCACATGAAAACAAATCATCAACGACTTGCTAATTATCACGGAAATGTAGCAACACATCACTGATCTGATGAAAAATATACAGTGGTATGTGTCATTGATTCACTTAATCAATATAGCAAAATATCCAAGGTGTTCCTACCATCCGCGCCTAGGTTAAGTGACTTCAGTCGAAATTAAAATATGTGCCACCATGGCATGAAGGGTTTATAGTCTCTGCAAAATATCGTGTGGGTAGTGGATACAGTTCATGACATTGATTTACTGTAGTATACTCAGAACACAGTTCATCCTCTGCATTGATTGAAGCAATACGGAAGATTTGGATCCCTCTTAGACCAGACCTAGACCGTTGTAGGCATTATACAGTAGAGGAGATGTTTGCAAGCATGTAAGGGTTTTTAATATAGTTAATAATCTCAATAGTTGAGTGATGTATAATGTTAAGAAGTAATTAAGATCGTTGGAACATATATCCTTTTGTGTGTTGTGCCTCCACCCAAACACTTCCCATCCATTAGTTACCCTCTGCTCACCGACCAATGGCGTCATCACCACCTTGCATCCCTATGTAAAATCTCTTACCATTTTTAAGGATAAAAATATCCCCGGCCCACCATAACTCAAAATCTCGTTGGTGGTGGCAACAAAATGTAATGTCAACGGAAACCTTCTCATTTTCCAGACATTAAAGAATTCGGACATGGGTATAGAGGTGGTTAGATGATCCACCGTTGCATTTGGGATTTGGGAAGTGATTCAGCCAACTCATGTCTGCAACTCTTCTGTCCAGCCTAACTCGCACATTTAGGTTCCCCCTTTATTGTTGTTATATGTCCACGGCAAGCCACTAAAACCTAGGTCATGGAAATCGCAATGGCTTAGCACCTCTCTAAAGTCATCGTGGGCAAGAAGAGAAATACTCATATTGCCACGTTGCTTCATTAAAATCCCCTATTAGTAACCATGGTTTGTCCGGTGTTCCACACATGTTACGTATTGTTTCACACATATCCTTCCTTTTCTCCACCTTAGGTTTACTGTATACAAAAGTAGCTCTCCAAAAGTGTTGTGGTGGTATGGGATTCAAAGACTTGCGCCTATTTAACCAAGCATTACTGGCTAGACAAGCATGGCACCTACTTCAGTTCCCGAAGAGTTTATGTGCATGACTGCTTAAAGCCCGATACTACCCACAAGGAAGCCTGATTGATACTTGTTTGGCATCAAATGCTTCGCAACACATGGAAGGCTATTACTCATGGACTTGAGTTACTCCAGAAAGGTATAATTTGGCCGGTACACAGGTTCGCATATGGAGGGACCCATGGATCCCAAGGGAATGCTCTAACAGAGGAAGATGTCAGATCCGGTGGGTGTCTCAACTGCTGGACCCATCGGGGAGTCGATGGGATCACAACTTGCCCTTGTCCTACTTTGCCCCGGAAGATGTTGAGGAGATGATGAAAATTAAATTGCCACACCGAGCAACGGAGGACGTAATAGGAAGGAGCATGGAAAAGACAGAAATTTTTTCAGCACGCAGTGCTTATAATCTAGCATTGCGTGACAGGAATGGAGATATTGCAGGCCTCTCCTCTATAACTGGTCAGAATGAAAAGTTTTGCTTGGAAACTAGCTCGAGACGCCCTGCTAACGAAGAAGAGCAAACATATCAGGAAGCCCGAGCCTCTCTCCTAGGGAGGCGGCGGGCTGAACCCTAACCGCCGCCAGCGGCCTCTAGCCCCAACCCCCACCCCCACGCGCCTTGCCACCGCCCGAGCAGGCCGTCGGCCAACAAGCCGTGCGCGCTCATGAGGAAGTCTTCAGCAATGGATAGACTCTCACTCCTAGAGTTTTCTTCTTTTCTGTTTTTGTATTGTTTTGTTTCCTTCTTTCTGTAAATACTTTTTCAAATCAATAAATTTTCTATAGGGACAGTTGTCCCTCCAGTTCTTTTAATAACAAGCCGTGCGCGCTCGTGAGGAAGACGACGACAGGGCTGGTCCCTGCCCCGCACGGCGCACACCCTGCCTGATTCCAACAACTCCGGTGTCCAAGCCGGTGTCCCTGCGCGCCCGAGCGGCGGCGGCGTGGTTCCTGCTTCCCTCTTCCTCCCTCCAGATTCAACTTCACCGATGCATCCTCGAGTTAGGGCCACAGTCCTGCCGGCCAGATCGAGGCCTTCTTGACGGATCTGACCGCACAACAACTGCAGCACAGAGGCATGAGCAGGGTGCCCCACCTCGGGGTAGTCAAGCTCCACAGCAACAGTCCAACGATAATGCCTGGTGAGGAGGTTGCAGCACGCGGCGGCGATCATGGCCACCATGGTGGGGGCGCACGTCCTCTCCTCTCTATTCCAGCGGGGGCGGCGGCTAGAAGCCCATGATTTTTTTTGTCCCTCTTTTGTTGGAGACCCGGTTAACAGCATAGGTCGGTGTTTTTTCAGCAACAACGGTGATGTGCTCTACTGATCGCATGATAATGGCTGGAGATCGTCCAACCCAACCGGCGAAAGGCCCGATTCAGATGCACGAGTGATTTCTCCTCGTGTAAGATTCGGTCTATCGTCTCTAATACATGGTTCTATGACATGTACTCATCAGACAATTCTCGTCATTGATTTGACATGATCTCTCATGTGGAATGGCTGCCGCATCGGTGGTGCTAGATCTCCATTGTTTCCAACCACTCCGAATGCTCTTTGGAGTCGCCTTGAAGATGCTTTTGATTATCGAGCCGGTCTGCATTGGAAGATAACAAAGATATCGAGAGGATATACTTTTTTTTAATCATTTAGATTTTTTGTAAACGTCTAATGATGGCCGAGTTAATCGGTGATAGTAATTGGCTGTAACTCTCTTTTTGAGAGTCAAAGCTGGGATTAATGCAATCTTCTGCTGTCTGGCTGAGGCAATGCCCTGCTTGTATTGTCCAACATGTTTCTAATAATGATTGTAACTCCACTAATAGCTAAGCAATAAAGTTCTCGTTTGCCCGCAAAAAAAAAAGAACAATAAATTGTCATATCTATTTAATAATAAAAGGAGATGAACTTTCCACCATATGACCTGAAAAAAAAAGAGAAATAGGCTAGAAATTCTAACAAAAAAGAGAAACATCCTAACCTTAACCTCCACATCATATATCTAACAAAGGAAATCTGACCCTTAATTTTCTCATCATAGGATCCTTTATGTAGCTCTCTTCCTCCTCATGTGACCCAAATAATCGATCTCAGAGCATCTCTTCCACCTCATCTCCATCAGGATCCAAAATAACATACCCCTGCCCTATGCAGTTGCCGGCAAGTCACAACCCTAGATCGACTACAACATTATTGAGTTGTGTCGATGCTGTTGAACCTGAGAGGCTTGGGCACGCCGTAGAGCAGTCACCTCCGATCCTATTTCTTCGATGACGCACAGCTGCAGTTGACATCAGATCATATATTTGTTTTTCCGGCAGTGCAGCAGCAACAGACATGCACGGAGATGCATGCACATTTTTCACCCTGACGGACATATATACAAGGCCACATAATCGATGTGATGGTCATTGGCATTTGGCTTCCATGACTTGATCTTCTCCAATCCCAAGACGAATCTATTGTTACTAGTGTAATGGGGCACGCCCTTGCGCGCCATTTAAATGAGAAATGAACGTAAAATAGAGGATGTAGGTAAAATTCAATAAGATATATAGTGATGCAAGAAAATTTTTAGCTTATTCACCTTGTGTGCACATGCTTGTCACTTATTAAATATCTAATTTGATGAAAAGGTATACAGGAAAGAAGTACATCTAACAATGGCGTGGTAAAAACTATCATTCTGATTATCATGTACTACACTCTTCAACTTCCAAGAGAGAATATGATACATTTCTCAAAAGAGTTGCGTCAATGTCTATATGTCAATAATAATGTTACTAAATAATGTTAGATTCATCTAACGCAATCTAACGCATCAGTGATAGCCTGATAGAGCCTATGTGAACAAAGAATACAAATCACTCGTTCAGTTGAGTAAAATACAGTTCATGACAAAATAGCAAATATATCTTAATGTTTAGCACCATGAAACAATCAAAGCGTGACTATTAGTTACAAAAAAAAAGTGTGACTGTTAAGATTTTATTGCTTTGCATACATCTTGATATCCAATGCACAAAAGCTGAAACAATGACAAAAAAAAAGCTATAAACTGTTGTATTGACATAAATATTGACCGTACAAAAACCATTTTGAAACATGAAGCTTTTTAATCTCACAGCGGACAACGTGTCATCAAAGCTAATAAAAAGTACATATGAAAGCACATCTTCCACAATACATGTTGATGTCAAGGTCTCAAGCAAATTGTTCTGGTACAGATTAAGCACTTCACTGCCTAATTTGCTTAGACTGAACAGAGATCATTGTGAAATCAGAACTGAAATAAGCTAAACATGGTGACATATACAAGCAGCAAATTTTGGAATGAGGTGGTGAAGTTTAATTGCAATAAATGTAAACAACCTATGAAAATCTTAACTAAACCGTAGCTTAAAAAAATTTAATTTATATTAGATTCTTAGGACATTATTACTCCAAGAATATTCAACATCTTAAGCTTTGAACAAGCACCAACCTTTCTTTAGACACCACAACTATTTCCACTATAATCCAAGAGAGTAACATTATCCAAGGCTTCAAGAATTTATGACAATCACCCATTGATGGTAGTGTCTGGAAAGGAAATTTTTTTCTCCTCGATCATTCCTACAGGATGAAAGGGTACACAATCTATACGCTGCTACCTATGCAATAAAAGTCCAGACATTTACCCACAAGGGTTTGCCGTAGTTCTCTTCAAAAAACTAATGCAATTCATTTTTAGATTCATTACACCATGGACAAAAATCAACATAACATCATGTAGGATGAGATTTGTGGCCTATGTTACTATAAATGGGAAAAATGAGAGAAAGAAAGCAGCAAAGAGGAGCATTTCATTTTCAGTAGCCCTGCTATCCCCCTGATAAATGAGATGCTAAATGATACATCTAGCCAATCAATGTTAAGGGAAATACTACGTAAACAATGACAAGCGGTAGAAGGAAGCAAGTGATAAAAATTTAACAAAGTTACTGAAGCATGGACATGAATCACAAAATGTTAGTACTTTGGGAAAAAAAATACGCATGATTAATCATACCACCAGAATTCAAAGAAACAGAAATGACCTAAAGTGCTTTCAGATAAATAGAGGACAGTAACATACTCTGTTTTTTTGTTATAGAGATTTATTTCAATTCAATGGGTTCTAACAATGGACCATGTACAAATCATTCCTACAGAATAGAAGGATGCACAATTTTTCCTAATGTGGTTAATTTTTAGATTCATTATAGCTTGCTCAAAATCTACATTATACCATTCAGGAATGATTTAATATAACCATATTAGAATATATTAGTGTAATGATATGCTTTGCATATCATGTAGAGCGACAGTAGAATCGACATCTTATTTTGTTAACAAAAAATGGCATATACTCTATTAATTCTACAAAGCCATTGAGCAATAGAGATTCTACTGCCAATCTGTAGTCAGCTCCTTGCCTTCACATAATGATTTGCAAATATTTCACCCTTGCAGAAACATTAAATTAAAGAAACTCAAGAAATTTGAATGGATGGCTGATAATTTAACCACCGAGTTTATTTATTTCCTGCCATTCTAATTTCCTGATATATTACACACATATAGGTGATACAAATGATCTTAAGCGCAAAGTCATATTCTGCAGCCTTACTCTAAAATAAGTATCCAAGGATACTCCATAAGGCAGACAGATGCACATAGACCAAATAGAAAGAAACAAAGAAGCTCACCTTGGGGAAACAGGAACACGCAACACCAATGTGCACAATTGCATCTGCCTTGTTGTTGTCATCATTCTAGCATTGACTCAGCACCAACACTGCCCTCGCTAGTGCATCGCCTTTCTCTGTCGGTGACCACCTGATTGAGTACAATAGTTAGCAATCCATACCAATGCCAAGGTTTAAGGAAAAATGCTTTTTTCTCAAATAATGAAGTCAAAAGTTGTTAACATAACATTAAGTTAAACCAATGGACCCTTCCATCTGTGATGGAAGGTTCGAACCAACAAAATTTACACCAGCTTGAAACAAAAGCGTGAAGCCATAATTAGCGTTTTAATAAAAATATATGGAATGGCATCAAGATTAACTTTGAGTCAACCGAAAGCCTCAATTCTTGACAGGCAGCAAATGTATTCCTTGTCAAACTAAAATTATGCTGATGGCGGTAATGAGCCATATATGAGGACCCACACTAATGTATGTTTCATTGGGACTCACCTAGGAAAAATCCATAGCACTAAAGTGACAAGCATTATGGAAAACGTTCACATACTTCAAGCATATGACCTAATGTTCAAACCTGCATATACAAAGAGATATTTAGAGTTAGTGCTTAATCAGAGTCATATGTGACTTTTGGATGTTTAAAGCACTGATACTGAACAATCTGATTCTAGCTTTTGTTAGACAAATATAGCAAAAGCAAAGATCATATGTATATATATATCCTAAAATACATTTAATGGTTCGTTTGCATAATGATACAAACTCAACAAAAATGTAGAGACAAAGTTTAAAACAATGTTCTTAAACACATCGGAGCAAGCACAAGGAGGGAATGTCTTCTCAAAACTGATGCTCTTACCCTGGTACTGATTGGCCTCCTCGCTGTATGAAATTTACGCATCTTTTTAACGGAAAGAACCAGCATAAAAAGGGTCTTACACATGACAAACACACATGAAATGAATTAAAAGAGCAATCTAATATGAGAGAATATATACCTATATTTTTTAGCATTTTAATCAAGCCAAAATACAGTTCACAATTACTGGTTCTCTGAAAGTTGATATTCTAATGGGTACAGAAAACAAAATAAGAAAAAGGGGAAACTTGCTTAGTCTTTTCATGTAACATCCATTGATGTTTGATGCATAACAAACAAGCCTGAACACATGATAACATACCAGTTCAATGCATAAACGCAAAATTCAATGCGCAAACAACCCAATCCATCTGTTCACGTACAAGAACATGGTAGAATTATTTTGCTGCCTTGCTCCTCTTCCAGTAGACAGCATTAATATAAGGACATAAGAACCACCTCACCCTCTTGAGAGGAAAATGCATATAGAACGTAACAATCTAAGTAGCAAGATAATTGATATATAAACTACATATATTGGAATAATTATTTTGCATTTTGACTGAAAATACAGAAAACCATCTATGCAATTAAACCACGTGCATAGGGCATGTAATGGCAGAGGAGATTTAGACTGGAAAGAACATTTTAACCAAACAGTTAACAAATAAGAAACATAAAAATAACTTTTGCCAACAAAAGCAGAAACAAAATTCTATTACACATGTTTTTCTTCCTTAAATCACTATGTGCCATTAGTCAATAGCAATTGTGGTGCAATTTGACATAGTCAAGCATGAAGGGTCAACAGATATGTCTTAAATTAGGCATAAATAAGAATAGAATGTGTTACCTTGTTTTTTGGTTGTGGCATTCAGCTGTACACACCCTAAGACTAAATAAAAGGTGGATACCTGTAGTAATAGTGAAAAATGTATTTTTTCCTGCCCAAGAAAATATAAATCAAAAGAAAGCATGCATAAAGACATCTAAATAGAAGAATGTACCTTGACCTTCTCCCTGAACTATTTGCAAAATCAAGCAATGGCTCTACATAGAAGCATAAACATAAAGGCTAGGGTGGCTTGATAGTTGATGAAAGTACGAATAACAAAATAAAATGATTGTTTATTCCATTGACTATACGTTCCCCTTTCCTAAGAGATCTTCAGCGCAATACGATTTTTATTTATAATAGTTCTGCTAGCCATTAGTGGTAAATGTTAACTACTGCACATATTTTCTTTTGATCCAAGTTGGATAGGGATATGCCTGACAATAATTCTGTCACCCCAAAGAAGTCATAACAGCCTATTATGTTAGTATCACCATTGTCTTGAATATAAATTGGACAAAAGGAAAACTGGAAGACCAGAAACAGACTTAAAAATAATATTTGCCATGGCACAATAGCTTGATAAATACCTTGTAGCTAGAAATCAAATATATGTTGATACTGCAACACAAGCTAAAATTTCCAAAAGGATGCCTCACCTTAACTGAAAAGGAAGGCTTGGGGAAATGGTTTTTGTAAATGCAAAAGAAAAAAAAAAATCTGTCACTGCTCGTATCTTCGTATGGCTGTTGTGCAAAGTTTGACACCAATGCCCAATGGTGCTGCTTCATGTTTGAGCGGAGTGCCAGTTACAGGCCTCTGAATCAGTCATGCCGAAGGCATCTCTGGCCATAGGGCACAGGCAGCCCCAACATGGGAGCCCCTACGCGGCGGCACGGCCTGGGTGAGGTATCAAATGCAGACCATCGAGGAACATCACGAGGCAATCGGCAAGATGTCTGTCTCAAAATATTACAACAACCTTGGCCAAGTACCTAAACCTTAAACACATCAAAATCTAAGAATTTTGAATTAATAAGGAAGACAAGAAGAACAAGCGAGAAGAAGAACCAGACTTCAAAGGAAAACCAACAACCCCAATACAGATCGATCAATAGAGTTCATTGAGGTAAAAAAAAAAACTGAATAGCGTATGAAATCAGTGAAGAACGAAGATGACTCTCCTACGGGCCACATCCAAATCAGTGAGGATGAATCCTCTGCACAACGCGTCTCAAATAAGAAATGCACCCAAAAAAACCAGGAAAGAGGAAGAAGGGGGTGGATGCGGTCTATCAAAGCGCCGGCAGATCGGAACGAGCGAGAGGGAGGGGAGAGGAAGAGACAGATGCGCCTAGGAGCAAGAAGAAGAGCAGCGTCAGCCTCCTCGCACTACCGCCATGAATGCACCCATTGCACAACGCTCCAACGAGGCCTAAACACGTAGTGGCACCGTACAAGCTGCTTTTTTTTACCGACTTTATTTTCACCCAAACCATCAGAACTCACGACGATTTTAATCAGACGGTAAAAAATCAACGCTAATACGTGGCTCGCGTGTCTGCATCGGGTCATCTGCAAATCTAAAGAGAGAAATTAAGCCATTCGCAACAGATATATGCATTGCCGAGACACTATGTAAAAACAGGTTTTTAGTGACACTTCATAAGTGACGCGGATTTTAAGGAAACGTGTTTAAGTCTAGACGCGTTTAAGTCTAGACGCGTCAGTAATGTGGGAGTCATTAGTGACGCGTGTGAACCAAAACGCGTCACCAATGTCGAACTCATTAGTGACGCGTCACAGGAAGAAGTGTCACCAATGATAAAATTAAAAAAAAAAAGAAAGAGAATGTGAATATATCTCATATGCATCAAAAAATTCACATATTTTATCCATTATATAGATCTCATCTCTCAGACAGAACAAAGCACAAGTTTCCTTAAAATTCAATAAATAAAAATTATACATGGCGGTCAAAAAAATATAGTTGCCCTTAGTTACCCAGAACAAAATAACCAAAGAGAATGTGTATTCTATTACAAAATCCGACAGAGCCAAACTCTTCTAGTAAAAAAAACAAGATGAATCAGAAGGTCACAACAAGTTCCCCTCAAGCAAACACTTGTCTAGAAGCATTAAGTTCAAAGAAATTGATTTAAATCTACAATTGAGTTACAATGATGTCGTAAAATAAACACCAGTACAGGAGAACGCATCCATGACCCAAGCTAAGACTAACATCATAGTGCTCAGAGAAGTGACATAACATACATTTTCTACAGGACATAAAGCTGTGAACAGAACACATACCCCTGCCAGAACACAATGCCATAGTAAAAAAAAAAGTGCAGTACAGAACTTCATTGGCCATCCAGTAGAGCAAGGCAGCCTGAACTGCACAACATTGAATTCAGATCGATTAAAAGAATGATTTGAGGATTTGAACCTCTGTAGTATGCAGGCAAAAAAATTCAGTTTACTGAAGTCTCAAGCGAACTTGGGCTAAGCACATAATTGTTCTTAGTCACTCGAAAACAAAATAACCATAGAGGTTGTGCATTATGTTACAAAATCTAACAGGCCAAGCTGTTCTAGAGAAAAAAAAGATGAATAAGAGGGTCACAATACTT
The DNA here is from genome assembly GCA_030378355.1 of Eleusine indica. Lineage (NCBI taxonomy): Eukaryota > Viridiplantae > Streptophyta > Magnoliopsida > Poales > Poaceae > Eleusine > Eleusine indica. The sequence goes on from CM059500.1 coordinate 39,685,214, forward strand.
TCCCACCAGCAAGCAGTTGTCTAGAAACATTAAGTTCAAAGTTGATTTAAGTCTACAGTTAGTGCAGGGTATGAATATATCTCATATGCATCACAAATACACATGTTTTATCCATTTTATACATCTTAACCTCTCAAACCCAACATAGCATAAGTTTCTACTAAGTCTATTATCAAGAAATAAAAAATATACATAACTGACATAAGTATTCCAGTTTTCCAACAGATAGTTGTTCTGTATGCAGTACTAAACAAATAGATAAATACACTAGGCAGCTGTAGAATCATAACTATAGGTTAGATTTCCAACAAAACTCTGAAAACATTTCTGTAATGTACAGTTATTAATACATGCATATAATAGTCATGCTCATTTATCTAAAGAACACTTAAAACCTGTTTGCACTGATTTACTATAATTGAAAGATAAAAGCAGAGGGGTGATTTACCTACAGAGTAAATGATAAAGTAAAGATTGCACAGTGACCACGTATACAACTCCATCTATTTACTTTAGAATCAGTCAGACCAAGATTGCACACACCTCTGTTTAGGTAGATCTAATCTAAACTTCACAAACAGCAGTATTAAACTGTGGTCTAAATCAGAAAAACTGTTTGATCGTTTTATTCCTTCTTGGTGAAACAGTTCTATGGTTTTAAGAGAATCTAGGATGCCGTTTCCATCCAACAATCTACTAGTACTTTACTACATCATCAAAGATCAAATAAATGGCAGAAAAAACACATCACCAAATCCAACTCACACATGATCTACTCACGCAGCAATCCCCATTGTACTACCATTGCAATAAATCGATGGAATATCCCCCATAACCTCAAATTTCAACAATCCTGCATCGTTGGACAGGAAAACAACACTCCAGAGTACTACTGCTCCGTCGAGTCAAAGATCTAGCGAGTACGGCAGCTGGCACATTACTCATTGATTATAGAGGAATTTTGTACAGGATCTTGCGCCCCTCTCCTCTCAATTCGTAGTACAAATCAACTAACACCCAAGGAATCTAGGCATATATACTCAGGGAAGTATATTTTGACAGATTTACTACTAGTAACGAGGAGATCGAAGAAGAAAATATACTGAGGAGGAGGGAGGATTGACCTTGTGTCTTGAGAAGAGGTTGTACTCAGGCTGCTCGACAATTGGTCCAACGAGGTAGACTTGGTTGGCGACCCCACAGGCCTCAGTAATCTGCTGCGCGGACCACTCGGATGTGCCCCAGTAGAAGGCCCATCCCTGGTCGATGACCCGGTTCATGGCGCGGACCGTCTCCTCGAAGAGTCCATTGATTCTGGGAACCCTGCGCCGCCAAATTTGTGTGCGAGGGGTCATTCATGGGTAAGGGGATGACGAGCTTACCGGCTTTGGATCTGCATCTGGAAGAACCAGAGACATGGCACAACGATGACGTCCTCGAGGTCGGCCTTGTCGTAGCCACGCTGGACCGGCCGTGCCACGACGGGGGACAGCGCGAGGTAGCGGCCGTACGCGGCGCCGTGGAGGAGGACGTAGGCGGCGGCGCCCCTAAGGCCTAGGGTGCCCGAGATCCGGCGAGCAAGAGCTCCAGCCATGGCTGCGGACATGGGACTGGTTGACAGAGAAGGAGGCAAGGGAGAGTGGGGAAGGGTTCAACGCTCGCACACGACAACCAAGGCACCTCCGCCGGCCGGCAGCGGCGGCGGCGGCCGTCGATGTGGGTGGCGGCTAGGTTTGGTCGCCCCTCACCCCGAGTCGCCTCAGAGGGAGATGGAAATGCATCAGGGATTCGGGGACGCGGACGCGAGAAAGCGTGCAGTGAAGGAGATTGAGTAAAATTTTCGAGTCCGAGTTCCCGCAGATAGGTGACGCGCTAACTTTAGTAGCGTCACTAATTACAGGTCTTGTTATTAGTGACGCATTGAGAATAGACACGTCACTATTATGTTGTCATTAGTAACGCGTCTCGACTGAGGAACTTGCTTTAATGACGCGTCCAGTTTTCACGTGTCACTATTATGTGATTAGTGACGCTTCTTTTTAGAAATATCACTAATTAAGTGTCATTTTTGTGCATTTCTTACATAGTGAGACATTTGAGATAATCATACAAGCTGCTGAGATTTCTTGAATCGCCAAGGCACTCGGAAGAAGGAAGTTGTAATCCAAACCCAGCCGTTTCAGATGTCAATTAAAGCTGTCACCAGCAATGTGTTTGGCTGCTTGACACCAATTTCGTTTCCATTTGTTTCAACATGTCAGAGTTTCTTTTGCCAGTTCATGTAATTGTTGCAACTGTTGTCAAACGTATACACTTATAGTTATCTATGCACTATCTTAAGAATAAATAAATAAAAATACAGGGAAAACAATGCAACACACTCGATGATGTCATAAAAAAGGCCATCAGGTACACGTGTTCCTTGCATAGGTATGTTTTACCACTTTGTTGCACTTTTGTGTTACAAGAATTTTACTTTCCATATGAGACAAGCTGATTATATACACAATGAATGAAATTTGAATTTGAACCGATAAACACACATCATTGATTTGCATTGGTTATGTATGGACTAGAGATGATTCTCATATAATTAACTCCTGTAGCCACACACATGATTTTTGCAACATATTCGTACTTTACTCCTGTAGCTCATTGGACCCAATTTTAACTAGCTTAGATAATGTATCTCACTCTTTCATATAACATGTGTACTCATGTGCTTCTCACACCATAATTTAATTGTTGAATCAAGGAAATTTAATCTGAGACACTTAAAGTGTGAGTGATACAATTAAATCATCGCCTGCTTTCCACAAGGACATGATGACTGGATTCTGCATCGAGCAAAGATGCATCCTTAGACATATAACATATGTGGCCAGGTCACAGCTCAATTTTTTTTCCTAAGACAATGTTTTGTTTCGATGCATTAATACTCGGTAAGCTTTTTATACAAAAGTTTCTAGCTTCCCTGAACATAATAGATATAAAAGGAATCTGGCTAGGAGATAATAGCTGACTTTTGGGTTTCTTGCCCTGTGTTATATGTTGGAATTTGGCCTATTTTATATGACCCATTCTAGAGAAATTCCAAAGTAATAAGTGGCTATTGGTATTAGTACCATCTTGCTAGTCCACACCAACTTAAATACCAACACTCCTGCTCATGGCTAAATAAAGAAGCATTGAGAGAGAAAGGGAGCATTGCTATGAGTACACACGTAACCACGTGCGCGCGCGTATACGCGCTTTTTTACATGCTATTCCACGTGACTTGTGACTTACGACGCGCGACCGTGGCGTGGCGTGTCTGTGAGTTTAAGTAATTTTTGTCACTCATATCCTCCATAATCCTGAATTGTTATGTACTAATTAAGAGGATTAATATATAGTTAATTGCCATAATTGGAGTTAATAGACCAGACTTGCTATTAACTACTAATTAATGGCGCAATTAGAGAGGAAACGGCTTCTGGAGGGCAGCCGTGCCTATATAAGGCCCCTGGAGACGTCCAGGTTTCCAGAACGTGAAAAATCGCTTTCACTTCTTCTTCTTTTTTCTTTTGGAGAGCTGTGCTGTGGTGTTGAGCTGCTTCCATCTCGCCGGTCCTATTCTTTGGCGTGCACCGAGGAAAAGGGTGAGCGGAATCTCCATACCTTTGCCGCCGTGAAGCCCGCACGAAGGGCGGCAATAAGGTTTCTGGGCAGCGTATCTGTGTGACCGCTTGAGACTGATCCGTGACGACCTGCACTGCCTCATCGACGAGCTACCACGTCTACATCGATGGTCTGCTTCATCTATAATTTACGCTATTTTAAGCGCCGACAAACCCAATGTGAGTCTAATGGCTCCTTTGGTTTTTATTACGTTGCTCTGCCTGCTGCATGTGTTAGTTTGTATCTCGAGTTTGAATTGTTATGAAATTTGCCTAAAACTAAATTCTGGAATCAGAATAACACGCATCTTTCCAACATTACATTGAGTTATGTGATTTTTTTTTTGTTCCATTCAATTAGCTATGTACATTAATAATAAAGGATATGGTGACATCTCGATGCAGAAATAAGAGGCAATAGAATAAGTGCATGTGCCTAAGAAAAGAGGAAGAAAAAAACCTAGGAAAACGTTATACGTGAACTAAGAATTGTGCAGGACTTTTTTTATGTTTATTATAAATAATAAACAAATAAGATTTTGTTTACTGTTAAGTAGTTTAGGAGTTACTTGCAAGGAAACAGATGAAAAACATAGGAATAGTGTCCAATTTAATATGTTCCACATGATAGAGCATAGTAATATAAGAGGAATTGAGTTTATATGGTTAATAGAAGGCAAAAAAGAATGCTAAAACAATGAAATATACATAGAGTGAAAAAGGGAGGCTACACGAAATTTGTTTTGGACAATGTTCTGAGCAAATTCAGATGTAAGTAATGTGGTTACTAAAAAATTATTTTCAAGAAATATTTATGCAATCACATATATCCGTTACATGAAGATTTTCTAAGACTTCGAGCTACATGAATATTCATATAAAATTCTACAAACAAGAGGAAAACAAGAGGACATTAGAGTGCTTTAACACAATAATGTACAACTTCATACACATCAGCATGGTATAAAAAAGAGCATTTTTTCACGTTCCAAGATCTTAGTAGCATTTTTCCTTACACATTTGATAGTAAAGAAAATCAATAAAGAAACATTTTGGAAAAAATATCATTCACATGGTTGGTTTTATCTAAAGATAAGTCCAACTGATAAAATAACAATAGTGTCAGAATTACAAAATTAATTTAGTCTCGAGTTGTACCATAATACTATAAAAAGTAATGTACAATACCAGATTATTAGCTATCTTATTCGTGCGGGCCATTTGATCTAGTTAATCGAAAAAAGATATGAATTACTGGGTTATATGATGATACTACGTGTAAGATTGAATTCAAATAGAGTGCTCGGCTGCGTTCGGAATACTACTAGATTAATCTGTCTGATCAAAGCTTTCCATAGATAATTTAAGAGTCCATCGTTTTTTTTAGATAATGGAAAAGTTCCGGCCTTTTGCAACTTGCATATGCCAACAAGGACTCCGAATTACAGCATTAGGCTCTTACAAAGCACGTTGAAAAAAAAGAAAAGAAGCAAACTAAGAAAGAATTAATAACAAAGTCTATGCCGTATTGGCCACCCATGCATGGAGAAGACACTCATGGCGGCCACTTCCAACGCCATGCATACTTTCATAATAACCTCCCTGTGGATATCCTTCTGCAATATTCTTCAAAAGTGACACCAGTAAGTCACTTTGAACACCATCTACATCAATGAGATCATTGGTTTTTTGTCCAACACTATATCATTCCTACAAAGCCATATCGACCAGAAAATGGCTGCAACCCCAATGATGATTAATCTTTTTTCTTTCACTCCCTTCAAAATTAGCCAATCCCCAAAGATGTGATTAGTATTAAGCGGTCTTTGTAAACCAGTAGCAATGGTAAAAATCCGCCAAACATTTTGAGCGATATGATATTCAAAGAAGAGATGTTGAATAGACTCGATAGAATTACAAAAACAACATTTTTGGGAGCCTTTCCAAATTTTTTTTTTGCCAAATTATCTTTGGTCAAGGTTACTCCTCTTGAAAGATTCCATAAAAAAATTTTGATCTTTAAAGGAAGCTTGATCTTTCACAGGTGTCTCAATCTGGACTTAGTTTGGAGCATCATAGCATTATACATAGAGTGGACCGAGAATAGGCCACTTTCATGTAGATTCCATTTGAAACTATCCGGTTCGTCTCTAAGGAGCATGGTGCTAAGCTTAGAAATCATATTGTTACATTCTACTAACTTTAAGTCAGTTATGAGTCTTCTAAAAGTGATGTTAAGAGAGATAGACTGAAAGACATGATGAACAGTATCATTCTTCCATCTTGTCATATTATCCATCCAAGTGTCTTTCCAGAATCTAATCTGGCTTCCATCCCTAATTTGAAATGAGTCCCATTTGAAAAACTCTTCCCTTACATTTAGTAACCCAGCCCAGAAGTGAGAATCACTTGGTTTTCTTTGGATCTATGTGAGAGGAGTGTTATGAAAGTATTTGTTTTTAAGCAATCTTTGCCAAATCCCATCTTCATTCAGCAGTCTAAAAAGCCATTTACTCAGAAGACAAATATTTTTAGTGTGAAGATTAATCACCCCAAGCCCCCCTTGATCTTTGGGTTGACATAGTATTTCCCATTTAGCAAGGTGATATTTCTTTTTGTGTCCTTCTCCCTTCCAATAGAATTTGGAGCGCATTGTGTCTAATTTCTTTAGGACACCCTCCGAAATCTAAAAGAAGGACATCATGAATAATGGTAGGTTGCTGAGCACGGCATTAACAAGTATTAGCCGCCCCCAGCAGACATAAGTTTTCCTTTCCACTTATTCAATTTCTTTTGAAATCTCTGGATCACGTCATTTAAGAGTCCATCGTTGCTACTGCCAACTTCTAATTTGTGTTGTTGGATTTTGGTCTCATACTTTCATGGTTCAAAACAGCCTACAAAGTCGTTCTAGAAAAGATTTTGCAAAATATCCTTAGAAGATATACCCTCCCACGCATATAGAGTCAAAAGAGAGATAATATCGTGCATCTGAATTAATCTATACCATATACATGTTGCCGTAATCATCAGCACTGGACACTAGTCACTGACCGCTTCTCCACGACACACAGTGGGCCTTACCTTACTCATCCAATGCACATATACACCAGCGCTTTCCATTAGAAACACTATACCACTATTGCGAGATAGAACACCTCCAACAAACAGAACTAGCCAAGGCTCAAGAGCCAACTCTGGCCTAATTCTTTGTCCAATCCAATCCCCCTGATATGGTTGGTGAATACGGCCGAATATCTCCATGTCATGAACTTCATTCAGTCTCCCGTATTTAGTTTGGCAAAAAAAAACATGGTGAGAGTCTTTGCGGTAGCAACTATGTTTTGTTGAGATAATAATACTCCCATAATTCACATGATAATTTTTTAAGAGACCTTTTATATACGGTGTGCAGATAGTGTGGGCTCTTTTTGTTGCCATAAATTAAACTCTCCACGATCAAAGATACCAACCAAAAGATACTTATATAATAGAGATATTTCAATGTTCATGATAAGAATGTAATTTCAGTTGTGGATATTGTAGAAGGTAAAAATTCCTTTGACACGTGATCTCTTCCCCTTTTACACTGTTTTCTTAAGGTTTACTTAGCATTCTTTTTTGAGAACTGCTATATGTCCGACCCAGCCGTTCGACCAGTATAACCAAGCAGACGTTAGCAGCTAGCCAGCTACAGCCACATGACTTTGTATAGGTGATACGTCTTAGTCGGAAGATTCTGACATATGTGGAGCATTTCCGTTCTTTTTGGGACGGGACCAAGAGCACGTCAATTACTGATTCACCATACCACTACTAATTGCAACAAGATTTTAGATGTCCATCACGCTCGATCCCAAACCGCTCCCACACACCTCTAAATCCTAGGCCACGTTCTCTATATCACTTGAGTGATTGATTCGATAAACTAAGTAAAGAATCAAAACACTTTTATCGAATGCACAATCCAGTTTTGATCTCGTCGTAGCATTCTTGGATACCTTTCTCGGTCTCTTCTTGCACCCCAATCGATATCAAGCCTACAATCCCACCACCCTTATAAATCCTATATGCTACTATCCATAACAATATCAACAACCACAACTAGAAACCGGACCTTTGTCGAGTGTCAGGGGCACTCGACAAAGTCTTTACCAAATGTTTTGGTTTGCCGAGTGTTTTTGTTTTTGGTCTTTACCGAGTGTCCAATAAAATACACTTATCAAACTTTCAGACATTTGGCAAACTGCTGATTTCTGTTAGTGAGCCAAGTATAATCAAGAAGAAAAGTGAGCAAATAATCGTATTTTTTTTACCGGATACCCAACTTCCACCGTCCACCACATAGAGTCCTGCGAAGAATGGAGAAGATAGTCAACTTTTTAGTCATCAAGGATCTTTACTTTTAAACCTTTGATCACTTACTGAGAGAGAGTAATCTGAGCGTTGCCATTCCGTGGAATCTTCCCCTGGACTTGAAAAAAATGTGGTCGTTGGCATGGCATGTATTGGTTGTTTGGCACCAGCCCGAGTGGACTGAAGTACTGAACAAGCCTGTCTTTCCAATTCGACAAGACTGATCGATCGATGCAACCCCTCCGAACAGTACTGACTGCTACAATCTAACCTTGAGTCTAGAGAAGAAACCAAGTGACACAACATGATTGCAGGTCACTATTATTGTATTTGATTTATCCAACTCAAGTTGACGATCGAGCTTTGGAAAGTAGTATAAGAAGAAACGTTTTTGTGGAGTCAAGTCGCTGTTTGTTTGCCATCACGAAGGACAGAGGAAGGCAGCCGCAGAATGCGATCGACGAGCAAGTTGCCTAGTGGTAATAATAAAGAGCCGCCACAAGTCAGGCCCACGTTCTTGTAGTATATGCACAGGTCGGGGCGCCAGGCATCTGTTAGTACGTTCGTCTGTACTAAGACAATGGGAATGATTATCCTGGAGGCACCTGACGAAAAGTTCAACATCATTGCTTTGCAGCATAGCCGCCTGGCCGCTATAAACTCTCGCGCATACCGTTTGGTTAGGCAGTGGGCACACACTCTGCTCTCACCAAAGAAGGGCAGGGCAGCATTCGATGGCGCTCGCTCACTTCCTAGTCATCGTCCTGCTAGGCGCGCCACTACTCCTTTTCCCCTGTGCAGGTATAATAATCGCGCATTTCGCAGAAAGACTTCCTCTGTTTTGAGGATACAAATATCATCTGTATGTAATTGTTGTTGGCGTGCATTGCATTGCAGAGGCCAGCGAGGTCGGCGTGAGCTATGGCAGGATCGCGGACGACCTGCCGGACCCGGAGGCGGTGGTGCAGCTGCTGCAGGACAACGGCATCACCATGGTGAGGCTGTACGACGCCGACCCAGAGGTGCTCAGTGCCCTGGCCAACACCGGAATCAAGGTCATCGTGATGATGCCCAACGAGGAAGTGGCCGCCGCGGCAGAAAACCCGTCGTACGCGCTCCAGTGGGCGCAGTGCAACGTGTCGGACTACTACCCCGACACGCTGATCAATGGAGTGGCCATCGGGAACGAGGTGTTCGAGTTGAAGCAGCCGGACCTGAACCGAAAGCTCGTCGGCGCCATGACCAACGTGCACGCGGCGCTGGTGCAGCTGGGCCTCGCGGACGATATCAAAGTTTCCACGCCGATCGCGTTCACGGCGTTCAGAAACACGTTCCCGCCGTCGGACAGCAGGTTTAAGGATGACATCGCGCAGTCGGTGATGAAGCCCATGCTCCAGTTCCTCCGGCGGACGGGGTCGTACCTCAGTGTCAACCCTTACCCGTTCTTCGCGTACGCCGACAACCCACGGGATATCCCCCTCGACTACGCACTGGGGTACAACAAAACCGGCGTCGTCGACCAAAACACCGGACTCCGCTACCACAGCCTGCTGGACGCGATGATGGACGCCACGTTCTATGCCATGGAGAACTTGACGGGACATATCAACACCATGTGAGTCGCATTTATAAATCTCAAATGTCATAAACTTACCTCTCTAATCGTCCGTGCTGTCCTGCTCGACTTCTTAGTTCCTAAATTTTCCATCTAATGCGACATGGATGACTGATATTATGACCATCATAGAGAACAGCGCATAGCGTAGTTGCTTAAGGCCATGTTTTATCTGTAAGACTAATTATTAAGTGATTAATTCTAATTCTTAGTCCATTCAAACAAGAGGACCAGTAGGACTAATTATTAGTCAACTTGATGAACAACTTAATAAACAAGAGAACCGACTAATAAATCCAACGAATAGTGTAATGACGAGATCTCCCCTAATTTTAGTCAACCAATTGTTAGTTTTAGGGCATGTTTGGGAGGGAGGGATGTTGACTACTTAGTGTATCCAAACAGGTCCTCTTGTTTGAATGGACTTAGTGTATCCAAACAGGACCTAAAGCTCTTGGGTAGCCAGCCAATGGTTCTGAAACCATGGACCTCATCAATTTATTATTCAGCCCACCTTAAAAAAAAAATTCATGATCTTATTTTTCAGGCAATCTGGGGGGACAAATGGTGGCGATACAAAATGGTCGGAGTCTGGGTGGGCGTCAAACGGACAAATCAAACCCGGGAAGAAATCTCTGCCTGACGGCGGAAGCCTTTTGGAGGCCAGCGATGGATTCCAGCTGGCGACGGTAGCCAACGCCCAGGCATACAACAACTACGTCATCAACCGCGTGCTTTCCGGTAAGACAGGCACCCCGTACCGCCCCAATGCTGACATGGACATCTACATCTTCGCCTTGTTCAACGAGAACAAGAAGGGTGACGGGCCAGACGATGTCGAACAGTACTTCGGCCTCTTCTGCCCGGACATGGAGAAGGTGTATGAGTTTGATTTCCGCGGCGGAGCCGGTTCCGACGTCCACCAGCCTTAAAGTCAGTTCACGCACGTCGGTCGTCTCGTCTTGCATGCCCGTACATGGATCTTGCGAAAGATAGAGACCTTAGTATTGGTCGTTGCAGCCGTATTTTGCGGAGGTCGGAAAGTGGCCGCTGAACTCAAGAAACAACGGTGAAGTTTGTTTGAGCTGATATTTACAGTCACTCAATAAACCATATGCTCCTCAAGAGACAAGTCGATATATACAGTCTACGTATAAAACTAGATAAAGTCCACAGTTGCTCGGTAGTAAGCCTGCACGTCGAATACATGTATCAAAGAATTCCGGAAACAACTCATTGTATAAAGAAAAGTCTAGGGCACGACATATTTGTGGCCTATGTTGTGAGCGAATAATGTGGTGATTATAAGATGAGGCTTTGTCCAGTCCTCCAGCCGGTACCACGCACGAGTGGTACCGAGCTCATCGGACCGTCCGTGCGCGCAGGACAGGATTGCCTTTTCCCCTGACCTATATGCCCATCTCACCACGAGGAGCAAGCCAACGCCCAAAGAAAAAAAAGGGAATAATTGTATAAACCATCTCATAAGTTACTTTGAGTGTGAGATTCCTACCCATAAATGTTTTTGTTGTAAATTACCATCCACCCAATGAGTTTAGTTGCAAAAATACCGTAGTTGACACATGTTTAATTGATTTTATATATTTTTAATGATATAAATTTAAAAATAAACTAAATTAAATAAGTTTACTATTGTTAAAGATTTTTAGTGTGTCATTCCTCTTATTTTCACGAAAAATGTATTTAAATTTCAAACTTTATGAAACATTGTTCGAATTTTAGTTGACATTTTTTTTACATATTCTTTATAAAAATATGAAGATTATACTTTCAAAATTTTGTATGTTTATTAAGAACATCATTGGTTACTCCAAATAAATAAAAATATGTTAACTAAATTACACATGTGTATACTGGTGTGGATGCGCTTCTGTTCCGGCCGCACAGTTTGCCACAATCATGTACAACCATGGCCTCCATGGCCGCTTCTCTGTTCGTGTGGCTGAAAGCCTTGCGCTGCTGTGAACGTCGCCAATAGAGATGGAGAGGATCTAAGATTTGGACCGGAGAGGACAAGGGGATGGAAGAAGGGGACCGGTTTTTTGTTTTTTTATATATTTTACATCGAAGAGGATTGGTTCGGGACTGAACTAGAGCGGCGTGGGTGATAAAAATGACACGCATACCCTTGCCCGCGGGAAGCCTCCGTCCGGTACCTGGTAGTCGCACTGGGTACCATTGTTTGTGAGCCGTAGGATGTTGTTCATCCAACGGTTATAACTATAGTACCTTTGGTAGCTGGTACCTTTTGAAGGACTGTAAAAAAACTCTTATAAGTTATTATATTTATGTTTTCTTAGTTCTACTTCTACACACCGCTAGCAGCTAAGCACGATGTTGACACCCACAAACATTGATTTCATACACAATATATCCCGAGTAGTTCGTAGATAATGCCACATCAAGGATAGCACAGATTGAAATGGTGTGTGCAAAAATTAAAAATTTTATTCACGCGAAATTGAAATGGTATCTTGAAAATAAAATAATATATAGCAAAAATAATCTTTAATGCATTTTCATTCACTATGTAAAAAAAGGTCTTTAGAGACTCTGCTCAAGACTTATTGGATACTCTGAATTTTAGAGTTGTTGGTGTCACCTAGCGCGAGCTTCGGTGCTACTAACAGAAAAGGTGAACGAAAAGGAGAATCTCGAAGGATTCAAGTTGGAGCGGTAGGCACCCTTCACGTATTCCCAAAAAGATTCTCCCGTTACCTTTAACTAGGGGTGTCCTATTTATAGGCCCGTACTTAGGTCATATACAAATGACTATTTTATCCCTAATTACCTACTTTATCCTACGAATATTCGATACAAAATGGCCATAAAGGGTAAACTGGTCATTCTGGCCTTTTTTGTACCCTTCCTTGATCCGCACGCTACGACACGTGCTGGTGCCACATGTCGCCTTTTACATCCTCTGCTTGTTCTTGGTCTTGAGCATAGTCTTGTCTTCCGAACGGACGGCGATACCCTCCGTATTGGCCTGGTACCCTTGAGAGTCCCCGTGATCCGTGCGGTGCGTCGGGGTCTGCTCTGGGCACAACTTCACCCTTCGAAGGCTTGCAACGGTGTCCTTCAAACGGGGCCTGTTACCTTTGAACGCTTTTGGCTTCCTTTTGCTTATGCCAAAGGGCCCTTATTCTTCCGGGGTCTCCAATGGTAACCTGCACCTTGAAGTCATGGTTAGTGAGAGGGCAACAATGGTTAGCCTTGATCCTCGTTCGTAGCCCGACTTTAACAAGTCCCGAAGGGTGGCACACGAGGTGATCCCCCAACAGTAGCCCCTCGAGGGGTGAGTCCAACTTTGATGGGCCGAAACCCTCGCTCCGATGGGATCTCTTACCAAAACGCCACCCTTTGAGCATCAAAGTTGGGCTGCACAGAGTGTGGTTTATAACAGGGGTTAGTGTTTTTATGTGATATTTTCGGGGCCTCTGCCTATAAAAGGAGGGTGGTTGTGGTAGAAAATTATTTTTACTGCTTATCTGATTCTTGAGCTTGCGTGATGCCCGCCATTATGACTATGACTCGGACGATAACCATTTCTGGGAGCGAATCTTCTTTTGGGAGTTCACCGAGCTCTCTTGAAGGTAACCCCTGGCTAATTTAGGTGCCGCGGCTGTTCACATTCCCTTCTTATCTTTAAATTGATGCGCTCTCAGTTCTCGAGCCTTCGTAGTAAATGCTGGTTCGTTTTCACTCGACTATATAAACGAGGGGTAGGGGGGGGGTGAAAACGTACGAAGGTTTCTTGCACTAGGTTTTGTTTGCTTTCTTTTTGCCCTTGCTTTGCTAAGGCGTCGCACATTGTGATTGCGTAAGATAGGGTTGCATTTGCTTCAAAGCATAGTTTGAGGTATGCCTCGTAGTGATCAAACTAGATCGCGCCTCCCGGCTCATTTTGCTTTTTCAAAAGCGTATAACTATTCTCTTTGTTAATTTCATTGTTCGGTTTGGTTTTAGGATCTCAAGGCATGGCTCGAGTTGCACAAACTGCTCGACCTGATGAGGCATCTTCGGAGGGGGACTGACCTCCACCAGATTCTAAGATTGTTGCCACGGAGGCTGAGGCAGATGCTGCCTTCGTCCAATGCTTGGAAGAGACTCTGATTACTGGTCCTGAGGGCAGGGCTTAGGATCCTCATCAAGCCACTAGTGAAGACGTTGAAGATGAGGAAGAGTACGACGATGGGTATGAAGAGGAGGATGAGGACGAAGAAGAGGATGAGGACGAGGAATTTCATCCTCGGGGAGGGGGGGGGGGACAAAGTTGCCGCTGAAGCTCAGGCTCAGTGCTCGAGCCGCAAGATCCGAAGCTCCGATCCCAATGAGGAGAGTTTGGAAGGCGTAGATGCTGACATTGGTGACCTCCTGCCTTTTGGTGCCCTTGGCCATCATAAGGGCCGGAAAGGGAAGAACAAAGAAGGCGAGGAGCCGAGGCCTCGGACCTTTGTCTTTGGCAGATCCCGCTTTAGAGCTGCCGTGGTTACGAACCTCATCAAGTTGGGATGCTTCACTACTGATGAGGCTTGGCTACCTGGCCAGTTAGAGATTCCCTGCCCCCAGCAACACGAGGTTGTGATCTTCAAAGAGCATTTTACCGCCAGACTATGCTTTCCCTGCTCGTCCTTCGTGGGAGAAGTGTTGGACAGATTCAATGTTCAACTTCACCACATTAGTCTAAGCGGCATAGCGATGCTTAGCAAATTTGCTTGGAGGATGCTTAGTTATCAAGGGAAGCCTGATATCGAGGTGTTCTGCAAGTACTACTGCGCTCACTACCAACCGAAGCTTATCAAGATCGATGGCGTGACGCAGGAGGCGAAATTTGGTTCCATCACCTTCGTGCCTTGCTTTCGGCGAAGTGACCAGTTTGTTAAGTGTAGTCATAACCGCTGGGGTGATAAGTGGCACAAGAGCTGGTTATATGTTAAGGTTCTCTCGGAGGTTGCTGTTGTGGATGAGAAAGAAATGAAGATTTTTCCTCTGGCCTCATGCCTTACCCCCTACGAGCCTTGATCTGTGGACGGACGAGTACCTCAAGGTTGCAAAAATGACGCTGTCTTTCGCGTCGCCGCTTATAACTCTAGCGACTGTGATCTCGTTGCGGAGTTTATTGCTGCTAACAAGTGGCCTCTGCATGAAGGTTGTGTGATTCCAGGCTTTATTCTGAAGAGGATTCCTTTGAGGACTAAAATTACTATACCGTTTCCCAAGGTCCCTATGGACAAGCGGGGCTTTGGTGATGATGAATTTTTGGCTTTCTTGCTCCGTGCTGGTGAAGCTATGGTGGGTCCGTACACCCGCGAGGAGCACAAGCATACATGCGAGAGGACTTCACACAGCGGGCACCTTAACCGTGTTTTGGTTTTGGCTGGCATTAAATATCCTGCTCGTGTCATGCCTGGGCCTCGCGTTAAACGTACTCAGGCTCTTGGGAATGTAGGCTCCGAGGCCATTGTGACGAAGAAAAGTAGAAAAGGGAAAGGCCCCGCCCTATCTCTGGCCAAAGCTGGCAAGAGAAAAAGAGAGGATGCGCTGCCCGCGGATGCTTCCAAGCGCGCACAAACTGCAATACCTCGTCGTGACTGCTCGGGCTCTTCGGCCTCGGGTGTTTGCGCTGTGGGAACTTTGATAACTGCTGGGGCTATGGCGGATGCCTTCGGTAGCGATGATGATGAAGATGGAAATGTGGTTGTGATTTCTCCCACTCCTATAGCGCATGCTGATACTACGCGTCCCCCTTTGCGTCCCCAGCCTGTGAATTTGAACAGCCACTCTGCTGACATAGAGGTTGCTAATGCTCTTGTTGATCTGAGGGGGCGATTTGTTTCCCGCTCTGAAATCAAAACTTCAGTGCGCGATTCGGCTCTGGATGGTGTTCGTCGAAAGGCTGCCGGGAAGGAGCCATCGTCGTCCAAAAGAGCTGGAGATTTTGCGGATCCTGAGGCATGGGTTGAACTGCGCTCCGCCACAGATGACTCGGTGGCCTCCACTGCTGAAGAATTCCATATTAAGGACTTGCAAGTTAATCTTGCTCACATCCCGAGACACGTATGCAAATTTTTGCTTTATGGGATTCAATTTTGCTAATTTTCTTGCATTGTTTTTCACTTTTCACTTCACTTCAGGCTCATACCTTTGCACGCATTGCGGCTGAAAAATCCAACCAATTGCTAGTCTCGCTTGAAAGGGCGAAGGATTCGTATGCAACTGGGAATGCCGCGCTGAAGGAAAGTGTTGCTTCCCTTCAAACTGCGAAGGATGAAGCCACCCTCGAGGCGACTCATGGGAAAAATGAGTTGGAAACTTTACGAGCAGAAGTGGTTGAGTTGAGAAAGTCTGTAACCCGCCTTGAAGCTGCTGAGGCCAAGGCTGCCACCCTTGCTGAGGAAAACAAAGTTCTAATACATGCCGCGTCAACCCGCAATTATGGTTTTGCTGCCCAAGTTCTGGCGACTCACCATAGGTATCACGAAGCTTTAAGCTATGGGGGTGCGGAGCCTATGTCTTTGACCGATGGATCTACTGTGAATGAAGAAGTTTTCTTTAAATGGTTGGAAGCTGAGTTCATAGCGCTCTCAGGGGTTATGGACAAACACAACAATTTTGGCTTGTTGCATACCACCGAGGCTGCCTTCGGTCTACTGGAGCGTAGGGGTTGCGACCATTTCCGAGACCTGGGGAAATGAGATTTCCCTATTGAGGCTGACGCTCGGGACAATTTGTCACCCGATGCTTCCGCTGCTGCAAAACATCTGGCTATCAGGTTTTGGCGCGACCACGGTCATGAAGCTGCCCGGTTGGCTGCGATCGAAAAACTTGCCCAGGTGCGAACTTTGTTTTCTATAGTTTGTTTTTGTTATAATCTCAGAGCTTCGAAGGTGATGATCGCTTTTGATTTGGTTAGGCTCGCAACGTTGCACAGGCTGCTAAACGGCCTTCGAGCGAAGGAAGAGGTCGAGAGGACCAGTCTCGTACTACGGATGGGGCGAGGGATGAAAGTGCACAATCGTCTCGCGAGGTTTAGAGCCTGCTTCGACTTGATGCCTGCTGGCCAGCCGTACATTTTGGATGGGATAGGGATTAGTTTTTGTAACGGATGATGTTGTAAAGGACATATTTTTTAATGCTCGCTTCTGGACCTGCGCAGATGCCTGAAGAGCCGCCTGTGCAGATTGACGAGAAAATTTCTACTAGTGATTCTTCCGTGATGCGCATCCTTGGCGACTTGGACGACGCTTGTACTTTAAGAGCGCTTGACAGGGTGATGCTACGGCCACCTCAACAAGCTCGTAGGTTAGTTTGAGTGGCTTCGAGGCCTTGGATGTCGATGACGCTGCCGATGAGGCTGCAAGTTTGACTCGATCTGGTTCGCTAAGGGGTGGTGTTGTTGCTTTAGATGCTGGAATGTTTTGCGTGGGGGATTATTCACCTTTGTTTGGACGTCAGTCCGGATCTCCGGGGTCGAGCGGTCGACATGCTCGAAGTGGTGCTGATTTTAGTGGTCGACGATCCTCTCCGGGTGTTAGCATAGGTGCAACACGTAGTCGCACCGGGGATAGTCGATTGCCGTGCCAACGCGAAGTACGGGTTCCTAAACCTTCATCATTGGGCGACGAAGGGAGCCTCGGCTAGGCTAGGGTTCTACCATAGATTGAGACCGAAGCTAAGGGTTCAGTTTCACGGCCAGGGTGTCCTCGATGCGCCATGGCTAAATGTTCTATTAGTTCTATGATGAACGCTTCTGCCAGGGGTTCCGGATCTAAGACGATTGCTGGGGCACCTTCGGACGAAGCTATTCGGAGCTCTGGTGCTGTTCGAGCTAGAATCCCAGGGTGTGACCCTGGGACACCTCCGCCCGGTTATTGTGTGGACGAGTGGTCTATTTTGTTTTCACAGCTTTTGGCGTCTGGGGTTATTGTAAAAGAAAAACCTATTGACTATGATTTTTGAATATATAAGTGATTAGTTTTTAGCTTGAGGGAAACTTTCTGTGAATTTGATTATTTTCATTTTTGTGAACCCCTCAACGAGTTTGGGCTGCAACAAGCCCCTTAGCACTTTTCGCTAAGTTTTTTAAAAAACGCCACCCTCCCCTCGAAGTGCTAGGGGCGAGGTGTTTTCTGGCGAACCCTTTGACGGTCTTGGGCTGCAAGGAGCCCCTTAGCAATTTTCACTATGTTTTTTAAAAAACGCCACCCTCCCCCTCGAAGTGCTAGGGACGAGTTGTTTTCAGGCAAACCCATCGACAGGCTTAGGCTGCAACGAGCCCCTTAGCAATTTTTGCTAAGTTTTTTTTGAAAAACACCCCCCCTTGAAGTGCTAAGGGCTAGGTGTTTTCGGACGAACCCATCGATGGGCTTGGGCTGCAACGAGCCCTTCAGCAATTTTCACTAAGTTTTTTTTTGAAAAACGCCACCCTCCCCCTTAGTGTGCTAGGGGCGAGGTATTTTCGGGTGAACCCATCGACAGGCTTGGGCTGCAATGAGCCCCTTGGCAATTTTCGCTAAGTTTTTTGAAAAACGCCACCCTCCCCCTCGAAGTGTGAGGGCCGAGGTGTTTTCGGGCGAACCCATCGACGGGCTTGGGCTGCAACGAGCCCCTTAGCAATTTTCACTAAGTTTTTTTTGAAAAACGCCACCCTCCCCCTCGAAGTGCTAGGGGTGAGGTGTTTTTAGGTGAACCCATCGACAGGTTTGGGCTACAACGAGCCCCTTAGCAATTTTTGCTAAGTTAGCTGACTGCACGACTTTCAGCTCCTTGGGCTTAGCCAGTGCAGTAGCTATGATTTGAGAGCCTTTGCTCTTTGTTGAATATCGCAATCTCCGTGGTGAGAGTTCTTTCGACATGCTCTGCTGAGTGAAGCTTTCCACTTTGGGGAAGGCAACTTTATAGATTTAGCTGGGGTTTATATAGGATCCGCCTTGTTAAAAACATCACCCCTGTGAAGTGCTCCCCTTGTGAGGAAAAGATTACGGTCCTTTTTACAACTGGTTAAGGAAAAACTTGAAAAGAAAATCTATCGACTAAGCTTGAGGTAGCACTTATAACTTCGTGCTATGCTGGGCTGTTTACATACTTCGAGCATTACTTTCCTAAACGTGAAACTTTTGAAGGTTGTTCGCATTCCAAAAATGCGATAACTCTTCTCCCTGCGAGGTCTGGAGCCTATAAGCTTCGAGCCTGTTTGACTTTGCCACAATGTAAGGGCCCTCCCATTTGGGTTCTAATTTGCCTTTACTTTCTATCTTTGGGCTTCGGAGTAAGACTAGATCTCCAACCACATAGGCTCGAGGTGTAACCCTTCGATTCCTTCATTGACGTGTTTCCCTCTGATATTTTTCGAGGTTAACAGCTGCGTTTAACCTATCGACTTCCATGAGGTCCTTTGATTCTGCCTCTATAGGCTATGGTAGTTTTGTGTTTGATGTTCTTGGACTTTGGTGAGCAATTTCCTCAGGATTAACTGCCTCCTCCCCGTAAAGCAGTCTGAAAGGTGAGTACTTGGTTGCCCTGGTTTCTATTGTGTTGTGTGACCATATGACCCTTGGCAATTCCTTCCCCCACTTTCCTTTTTGGTCATCCAGGAGTATCTTTTTGATTGTCTTGAATATGAGGTTGTTTGCCCGCTCGATGGCTCTGTTTGATTGGCGGTGATATACTGATGCGAATTTGACTTTTGTTCCGATGGGGTGGCAAAATTGTTTGAACATGTCGTTTTCAAATTGTTTGCCATTGTCTACCGTAATGTCTTTCGGGACTCCGAAGTGACAGATGATGTTTTGCCAACAAAACTTCTTGATTGTAGTGGCAGAAATATTTGCGATTGGTTTAGCTTCGATCCACTTGGTGAAGTATTCGAGGACTATGACTGCCCATCTATAATTCCCGGGAGCTGTTGGTAGTGGTCCAACAATGTCGATTCCCCAGCGTTGAAGGGGCCATGATGGAGCTATGAGTTGTATTGGCTGCGAAGGTGCTGATTGTTTGTTCTAGATCATTTGGCAGGCTTCACATTTGGTTGCCACTTCTACAGCGTCCCTGATCATTGATGGCCAAAAGGAACCCTGCCTGACTGCTTTTGCAGCTAGCGAACGAGGGCTATGTGTGCTCCACAGACACCTTCGTGTATCTCTCTGAGCAGCTGAGAACCCTTCGCTTGGCTTACACACTTGAGTAATAGGGCACATACTCCGGATTTGTAGAGCTTACCCTCAATGATTCTGTAATTTCTAGCTCTTTGCTCCATTCTTTTTGCCTCTGACTTAGTGTCTGGCTCATAAAATCCCTTAAGATACGCAATGATTTAAGCTCTCCAGTCTTCGCTGAATAACACATGGATTTGTTTAGGGTCTTGTATGGCTACTTTGATTGAAGCCTCGGTAATTGTTTGAAAAAACACATCTTGCGGCATTGCCTCTTGCCTTGCTGCTAGTTTTGCGAGCTCATCTACCTCGGTGTTGAATTTCCTCTCAATATACTATATGTCAAAAACCTTTGAAATATTTTTCCATACCCCTGATGGTGCAGCTGAGGGTCCCTGATTGTGAATTCTTTGTCATGTTGGCTGACAACAATTTTGGAGTCCGTTCTGACTTTGCACCTCTGGACTCCGAGTGCCCTGAGTTTCTTGAGTCCTAGTAATACTGCCTCGTATTCTGCTATATTATTGGTGCACTTGTCTATTTCCTTGCTGAATTCGAGCCTTGTGGCATATCTCATTTTTACACCTGTGGGTGAGGTGATTATCATTGCTATGCCTGCCCCGGCCAGCCCCCAAGCTCTGTCGCAATGTACTGTCCATTCAGGCTCAGGTATCTCTTGGCTTTTTGTGCATTCTAGAGCTGTCCAATCTGCTATGAAATCAGCAAGTACTTGAGATTTGATGGCACTTCGCCTCTCAAAGTCTACCACGTGCTCTGACAGTTCCATGGCCCATTTGCCAATTGTCCCCGAGGCCTTTCTGTTGTTGAATACTTCGTTGAGTGGTTGGTTAGTGAGCACTTTGATGTGATGAGCCTCAAAATAATGCCACAAATTTCTTGAGGCCATGACCACTGTGCATGCAATTTTTTCCATCTCGGAATAGAATCTTTTGGGGACGGGCAGTGCTTCACTAACATGGTATACTGGGAGCTGTACTAGGAGTTCCTTCAGTTCCCCTTTAACCATCTTGACTATCTTCTTTTCCTGCACAAGGACCGCGCTGACTGCTGAGTGTGATGCAGCCACATATAAGAGTAGAACGGCCCCTAGCTCCGGGTTGGTGAGCTTCGACTGCTTCTCTAGGTAAAGTTTTAGATCAGTGAAGGCTTTCTTCTGGTCCGGGCCCCATTTAAAGGGTTGAGCCCCTCGGAGGGTTTGGAAGAAAGGCAGGCTTCGTTCGACTGATCTGGATATGAATCGGCTCAGTGCCGCCATTCTACCTGTAAGTTTCTGCACATCTTTCCTGCACTTGGGCTCTTGCATTTGAGTGATTGCTTTTATTTTGTCAGGGTTGGCTTTGATGCCTTTGGCTAACACTAGGCAACCAAGTACTTTTCCTTTACGAATCCCGAAGACGCACTTTTCTGGGTTCAACTTCAGCCTTGCCACTCGAAGGTTTGCAAATGTTTCTGTCAGGTCTAAAATGTGATTGCTCTTTTTCTTGCTTGCTATTATGATGTCATCCACGTAGGCGTGTACGCTTTTTTAACCCCTCGGGCATCCTTACAAAACAATAAGTGCCAAAGGGAATGATAAAACTTGTTTTTTCTTCGTCTTCCTTCCTTAGCCAAATCTGATGGTAGCGGGAGAAACAGTCAAGCAAAGACAGCAGCTCGCTTCCTGCCGTTGCGTCCATAATTTTGTCAATTCGGGGTAATGAGAAATCATCCTTGGGGCAGGCCTTGTTGAGATCAGTGAAATCTATACACATTCTCCACTTCTCGTTCTTCTTTCTGAGCATTACACAGTTTGCTAGCCAGCACGGGTATTTGACTTCACGAATAATGAAGGCATCGAGGAGTTGCTGTACTTCTGCCTTGATGGCTTTAGTTCTTTCATCAGACATCTTTCGAAGCCTTTGCTTCTTTGGTTTGATCTTTGTGTCTATTTCTAATTTGTGTTCTATGACGCTTCTGTCCACTCCTTCAAGGTCAGCTGAAGACCAGGCAAATACATCTTTATTTTTGCCCAAGAATGCTAGCAATTCCTTTTCTTCTTCGGGATCTAGGCCAGAACCTATTATGATGAACTGCCCAAGGATTTGCTCATCGAGAAGTACTTTTCTAGTTTCTTCATCTGGCTGTACTGCAATTCTTTCTTTGTCGAGACAACGTGCTTCTTCTCTTGTATTCGCCATATGTTGCTCATGAGCTTTTTGGGCTCTTTCCTCTTCTTCTAGTTGCTCTTGTGTGAAGACTTGTATGTTGTTACAGTTTCTTTCCCCCGGAGCATAACCTTGTTCTATGTCCCTTGCCATCTGCTAGTTTCCTCTAAATGTGATGACCCCTCCGGCTGCCGGAATCTTCATACATAGATACACACCATGGATGACAGCCTTGAAGGTGTTAATGGTGCCTCGGCCAAATATGACATTGAATGGGTTGCAGAGATCCACTATGTCAAATGTTACATACTCTGTCCAGGGGTTCTGAGTATTGCCAAATGACACAGGGAGAGAAATTGTGCCCATGAGAGTGATTCTTTTTCCTCCAAAGCCTATGAGTGGTACATTTGATGGATGCAAGGAACTTTTGCTAAGGCCCATCTGTTCGAAGGCATTTATGAACAATATGTCTGCTTGACTGCCATTGTCTACGAGGACTTTACTGACCATCCAAGTGTGGATGTGGACTGCGATTACAAATGCGTCAACATGCAGATAAGCTTTGAGATTGAGATCCGACTCTGTGAACGTAATGGGGATATTAGACCATTTTGATTTGATGACATGCCCTTCTATGAAAACACAGTTTACCATTCGGAAGTGATCTCTTCTTCTTTTCTTGTTCTCAAAGTCTAAAGATGACCCTCCGCATATTATTCCAATAAAGCCTTGCACTGAGAATGCCGCGGCTTGGTTTGGGCTAGGCTCAGGCTTCGGCTAAGGTGGCTGTTGTGGCTCTTGCTTTTGTGCTTGGCGCTCTTGGCTGGGCTCTGGCTGGGAGAACTGTCACAAATCAATATGGACCATGTAACAAAATTGCAATAAGATGCGAAGATGGTACATGCAAACTGATTACAAAGGGAGGAATTGTAACTTATAGCATGTAGCAGCGTAGAAGTGATACATCCAATGCATCAAACTTTCAGTAGTTCATATATGTCACCGGATGCCACAACAAAGTACTCAGAGTCTAGAGAATGTAAAAGATGACTACGCTTATATGAGACCGCTATCCCATTCTAGAGCCTTGACACTAGAATTCTCATGTACTGCCTATGTAGCGCAAGCATTGAAGGTCCAATGATCTCAAGTTCATCAGCTGGTAGCATTGGCTGTCCAGGTTCGTAATTTGGGTTTCCCTGAGTCCATGCTGTTGCCGCTCCATTCTTAGGCTGACTTAGAGTTTTGGTACACTGCTACTTCTATGAACTCATAGTAGCAACCATCTGAGAGTTTTTGGTGGGCTGCTACTTGTGTAAAGTTCCATCAATAAAAAAGGACCGAGTGACCGAGAGGGAATGCCTTCATCAGTTCTGCACTCAAACTTTCCGGGCTTCCTCCTTTTCTTGAGAATGTTGCAAGTGCAGCCAAAAACCCGAAAGTAGGAAACATTGGGTTTCCGTCCAATCAACAACTCAATATGGTGTCTTCTTCAGCAGCCGGTGGAGATAGACACGGTTTGAGGTGTAGCAAGTTGTGTTGATTGCTTCAGCCCAAAACCTTTCATGAGTTCCATACTCATCTAACATAGCACGAGCAAGGGTGATTAGTGTCTTGTTCTTCCTCTCCACTACTCCATTTTGCTCGGGAGTATATGTAGCGGAGAATTCATGCTTGATCCCTTTCTTGTCACAGTATTCCTCCACTGTTGTATTCTTGAACTCAGTCCCATTGTCACTCCTTATCTTCACAATGCTAGTCTTGAATTCATTTTTTGCCCTTCTTGCAAACCGCCTGAAGATGTCACTTGCTTGAGACTTGTCCACAAGAAAGAAGGTCCAAGTACATCTCGTGAAGTCATCCACAATCACCAAGCAATATAGATTCCCTCCTAGACTCTTGTAATGTGTTGGCCCAAACAAGTCCATGTGCAAGAGCTCTAGAGGATGATATGTAGACATGAAAGACTTGGTGGGATGAGATGATGCAACTTGCTTTCCAGCTTGACAAGCACTACACAATCTGTCCTTCTCAAAGGTGACATCCTTGATTCCTTCAACTAGATTTCTCTTGATCACTTTTCTGAGTTGATTCATTCCAACATATGCCAATCTTCTATGCACAACCATCCTTTAGTTGCCTTGGTGAATAGGCAAGTACTTGGTGACATGTTGCTTGACTTGAAGTTTGTGACATATAAGTTCCCATGCCTTACTCCATGAAATACTAATCCCTTCTTTGCATTTTCAATCATTGCACCATCCTTATCAAATGTGCACTTGAAACCCATGTCACAAAGTTGGCCAATAGACAGGAGGTTGAAGTTGAAGGTTTCCACAAGAAAGACCTTGGAGAGATGGAGGTCTTCAGGAATGGCCACCTTGCCTAATCCTCTGACTCTTCCTTTTGAGTTATCCCCAAAAGTCACCTTCTCACTGTCTTCGTCTTCATCAATGCTTGTGAACATGGTTGGCTTCCCGGTCATATGTTGAGTGCACCCACTGTCAAGAATCCAATGAGTACCTCCACTCTTGTAGTTGACCCTGGTGGTAGCCATAAGACAATCACTAGAGGAAGAAGGATTAGTATCCAAAGCATTACTTGATTGACTTGCACTAACCTCATCACGTCGAGCGATAAGTCCATCCTCATAGATAGGGATCCTTGCAATCCCTTCTTGAAGTTTCCTCCTGATGGGATAGTGAGGAGCATGATACCTCCAATATCCATGACCATCCCTCATGTGTACATTGTCGAGGTTGATGTAGTAATAGGGAGGATCATCGAGACCAGTGATGCGCTTAAGCACATGTCCCACTTGTGAGTGGAGCACAAGTATCATCTCCATTGCTCTCTCAATTGAGAGCTCATGTCTTCTGTTGATCACCTCCTCAAGTAAGAAACTCCTCTCAGGAGTTGTGATTTGCAAGAGAAGTCTATCAATTACTTAATATGATGGGATCCTCCGAAGATCTCTGAATGAGTTTATCCTACACACAAGATCATAAATGCTTAAGAGAGTATCACAAAGGTCATTATTCGGATTTCTCACAAATTCACTAAGTTGAAAGATGAGATCCTGCTGGTGAGCTCGACGAAGATGCCAAAGTCGATCTTGTGGTGGAGGAGGTGGGGGCGCCGGAGCCGTAGTGGTAAGATCGATCATCCCAAGTGATCGTGTGAGCAATGTAGACGGTGCTCCCCCTACACCAATGCGTGGTCCACTCGAAGTGCTTGGAGTAGAACTTGGAATGGCACTTGGGATAGAACTTGATGAAGTCCCTGATGAAGAGCTTGGGGTATGTCTTGATCCGATGGAGTTGTAGAAGCTACTGCAAGGCAATCTTGTGGAGGAATCAAGGAAGTTTGAGCTCGAAGCTACTTCCTTCCCTTTTCTTGATGATGCTCCATTGTTTGCCTTGGAAGTCTTCTCCCCAGTCCAGCTCGCGGTGATCTCCTCATCCTCAAAGAGCAACCCAATCTCATCCTTAACAGAGAGATTCTTTTCCATGAGAAGATCAAGAATGATGTAGAGTAGCTTGCTGCTAGGGAGTAAGGAGAGGATCTTCTCGATTATCACTTTCTTGTGAAGCTTGAATGATCCTTCATTTGCTTCAATCACGTCCACAATGCCTCACAACCGAATAAGAGAGTCAAGTAAGTTCTCATTGTCGTTAGCATGAAAGGCACAAAACTCCTCAACAGGTAAGATACTGACATGATCAAGAGGCACACTATCATCAATCATCTCATTGGACACACTAGTAGAGCAACCTATCAAATCATCACTAGTAGAATCTAGGCACTCACTAGAACTAGGCACATCCACACAATCATCATCATCAAATACATGATCATTGGTAAAGGTATTGGCAAAGTCCTCAAGTGTGTCCATCAACTCATTTGGAATCATGGCATTTAGGTAGCTTTTCAAGCGATCCTTCCATGAGCCATGACCCGGCCCCGAATGGGATGACATCCCAACTCAATACGGTCACTACTCAAAGCGGTTAAGCCCTATGATGAGCACTTGGCTCAGATACCACTTGAAAGGACCGAGTGACCGAGAGGGGGGGGGGGGGAATCGGGAACTTGCACTATGTACTAAATTCACCAATTTCTAAAATCGACCACTCAAAACAACTCCTACACAATTCTAGTGGTGATGACACTAGCACGGATGATGAACCTATGAAGGGAACTACAACCTAAGCACACTAGTGAATCACATAAGGCAATACAACTCCTATTCAAGCTAGTGATAAAGACACGCGGAAGCAAACAACGAGCTAGCAAAGGAACCTACTCATGCAATGCTACAAGATAAGAAACTAGAGCACACAAGCATGAGTAGAACAATACATTCAAGGGTGATCAATCCAGCCAAAGCAACTCCTATACATGCTAGTGATCGAGTGGGAGCTAAGTACTACTAGCAAGTAAAGAAGCCTATTCATGCAAGACTACAAGGTAATCAACTAGAACAAGGTAAGCATACAAGCATGAATAGAACTGTATGTAAATGTGGAAAGTAATACATCAAAGTAAGGAGTAGAATAAGAGATGGCTCATGATTTTTTCCTGAGGTCTCGGAAGGATGGTGCCTTCCCCTACTCCTCGTTGGACCACTCCCACCTGAGTCCCGGTCCCTCCCGCCACCGATGTGGAGTTCTCGCCCACGAGCCCGCAATCACTCCCGGAGTGAAGACATAGTGCACGTCACCGCTGCCATCTGGGCATAAACTCGCCTCCCTCGAGAACTTGCCGGACTCCCCGAGCCGACACAGGCGTTCACTATTGATGCCCCTTTCACCGACGGGCTCAAACCGGGTACAAACATGTGACGGCCTTCACAACCAATCATGATAGGCTCGATCACCAACATCTAACCGGTCTAGGTCTCACCATAGACCAAGAGTAACAACCTAGATCACACCCTCAAGGACACCCTAGCCTTAGATGTGCATCAATGCTTAAGTTACTCTCACTAGCACTCTCAAGATATGCAATATCTCCTCCTAGTGCTCTCCTCTCTTCCTCTTGGCTCTCACCAAATGTTCCAAGTAATTCCACTGGCCAAGAGAGGTCTCCAAGACCCCAGCAACAAAGTTATATAGGCTTCCAACCTCTAACTAGCTGTTGCTCCATGAAATCAGCTTTCTGGGCCTACTGACCGGACTGCCCGATCACTACCTGACCGGACCGTCCGATCAGTGCAATCCTCAGCACCAATGGCTCTGCCCTGCTGAAATATTGTACTGACTGGACCGCCCGGTCCGTTTCTCTCTCCAGTCCAGAAACATTTCGCGCGCTGCTTCCTCTTTGCCCAAGTCTCAACTCTACTGATCGGACTGTCCGGTCACCAAATCGTACCATCCGGTCTCTAGAGCTACCAGACTTGACAGATTCCTCGCTGCTCGCTGTATGTCTCAGACAAAACCTCTTAGTGACCATACAGTCCGGTCACCACTGACCCTCTGTCCGGTCACTTCGTTCAGAAGCTGAAACTCCTCGTCCTCGCTTGACTTCGTTTCCCGGTTTCTTCCAACAGGTCCTTGGCTTCTCCACTGTCACCTAGTACCTGTGATTTCACTGAGCATCCATGCACATCACCGACTAGACATGACCTAAGAGAAATGACCTAGACCCTCTTGATCGCCCGGTTTTTCCTATGGACTCAAAACCCTAACAACTAGACAAGTGTTCCCAACACTTGCTCCATAGCTTGTCCTCAGCTTTGATCCATCTCCATCAACCCTTGGACTCCATCAAGTTCACAAGCCTCCATGCTTGTGGTCATTGTCATCAACCGCCAAGGCCGTCGTCGACAATCATCATAAGGTAGAAAAGGTTTCCTACACGAACAACACTCGTGTAGACATTAGTCATATTTCATGTTTGTCATTCATCACCAAAACATCATACCTTGGGGTAACCTCAATGGTCATGATCCTTACAAATATCCTTTTGAGAGATTTGAACTAGCTACTTCTTATGTGGAAGATCAACAAAAAGCACCCTCTTTGGTGCTTTTGGCTGGCTGGTGCCTCTGTGAACTATCACATGCAGCTTTCTTCATCAAGAAAGTCTCCACTTGAGCAACAAATTCTTGTTGCTTCATACTCTGAGCATCATCTTTCTTTGACCTCTTGGCTGTAGGAGCAGGTTCCTTTGAAACAATAATGGGAGAACTCTTGGCTACACTAGATGAACTCTTTGTCTTGTCATTGCGCGGAAGCTGGTCTGGTGCCACAGTTCGAGAAGCACCACTGAGCGCTCTAGGATTCAACAAAATAAAAGTCCTCCTCCACTGTATCCTCTTATTGATAGCATCTCCAATGTTTGTGGTTTCATCATCTGGAGGGGGGCAGGCTTATAATCATCAAACCTTGAGTGTACAAACTCCACCTTGACCACCACATATACCCCTCCAGAATAGGTACAATATGCAGTGTTAGCACTAATCCTGACTTGCACGTATGTTAGATTAGTTTGCTTGCAGGATGTGTGTGCGTGCGTCGCGTGAGTCTGTTAATGCATGGCTGCGTGCCGGTGAGCTGCGTGTGCATGCGTTTAGCAGTTAGTTGAGTGTGTGGCGATCAGAGCAGAGGAGGCTGCCACGTCATGCGCTGGAACGAGTGGTTCTGGTATGACGATGTGCTGGATCGTGCGAGTCATGAGCGAGTTAGCCGGCATGGAGTTCGTGCTCCTGCCGTGTGTGCCCGGGCTATAAAATGCCATGTACTCCTTCGTTGTAAAAGAGCCGAGAGAATACATAGAGAAAAAAGTCCAGCGTTCGTCGCTGGGGGCATCCGGAGCCCGATGGGCGTTCGTCGCCTGGCAAATTCGAGTGTCTTGTGTTCTTCTTGATCGTTCGTTGATCCTCGGTTCCAATAATTGGCATTAGAGCTAGTTCGAGCTGGGCTGCTCCCCTATCACCGGAGTCGCGCTGGTGGTGGCCGATGCGTGATGACATTCATGGCGGCGTGGTGGCGAGCTCACCGGACCATGTGCCGGGCCGTGCGTGGTCGCCATTGGAGGTGCTGCGGGAGAGGATCATGTGTTGGTTTTTCTAGGCGTGCTAGCTCCATGGCGTGTGTCGCTGGCCGAGAGTGGCGGTGTGTGTCGTCGGTGGCCGGAATCAATGGCGTTGTGTCACCGGAGAAGAGGATGGCAAGGTCGCCAAGTCGTGCCTTGGCCCGCGCGTGATTGGCTGATCGCCAATGGGAGCCGGTACCACGACAGCGGATTATATGTCGGTCCTGCCGTGCGTCTTGTGCTCGACGGCGTTTGTCGCCGGACCGTCAGGCGTGTGTCGCCGGCGGAGTATCAGCTCAGAGTTTGTCACTGAGGAAGAAGTTTGAGGCATGATACGCTGCGGCCAGGCACTAGATCGTGAGTGTCATTCTTGCCTTGGTGTGGCGTGAGGTGCGCAGCTGCCTGTCTTGCCACAGAAGCGATGTGTGTTATCAGGAGAAAAAACGCCGGTCTGTGTCGTAGAGGAAGGATGCTGTGGCGTTTGTATGGAGATGCAGCATGCAACGGATGTCGTGTCAGGTCGGGAGGCCGTGGTGGCGGCCCGGGCGATGATGACGGTGGAAGACTGCAACATGTTCTACAATGGAGGACACGACGGTCCGGGAGAAATGCTCCTTGATGGACGACGCTGAGCCGTGCTCTGCCGTGTTGAAGTGTTCGTGGATCATGCAAGTCAAGATTAAGGGAGGCATTGTTAGCACTAATCCTGACTTGCACTTATGTTAGATTAGTTTGCTAGCAGGATGTGTGTGCGTGCGTCGCGTGAGTCTGTTAATGCATGGCTGCATGCCGGTGAGCTGCGTGTGAAGGCGTTTAGCAGTTAGTTGAGTGTGTGGCGATCAGAGCGGAGGAGGCTGCCGCGTCATGCGCTGGAACGAGTGGTTCTGGTATGACAATGTGGCGGATCGTGTGAGTCGTGAGCGAGTTAGCCGGCATGGAGTTCGTGCTCCTGCCGTGTGTGCCCGGGCTATAAAATGCCATGTACTTCGTTGTAAAAGAGCCGAGAGAATACACAGAGAAAAAAAGGCCAGCGTTCGTCGCTGGGGGCATCCAGAGCCTGATGTGTTCGTCGCCCGACAAATTCGAGTGTCTTGTGTTCTTCTTGATCTTTGTCGATCCACGGTTCCAACATGCAGTACCTTTTGATGTGGATAAACTTGGCCTCTTGCAACCTATACCGGATAGCCTGCATGGTTGCCTAAGAGAGAACATGGAGTAGGCTCAGTCAAAAGATCTATAGAATCCACCTCTGGACTTGGAATTTGCTGTAACTCAATCTGTTCTTCATCTGCATTATGTCCCACTTCCATTGGGCAAACATTGTTGTGTTCATCTGCATTATGCTCCATTTCCATTAGATCCGCATTCTCCACTCCATCACCAGCCTCAGATGCAGTCACACAGCTGCTCTTTTGTCCAGGTCCAGGGCTTGGGTTCCTACTTGAAATTCATTGGAACTGGTATCTAGAAGCTTCAAAGAAGGATAAGACGTCTCGTGCAACCGTAACCGTAAGTTCATCCTTTATAGCTTCTAGATCCATCGATCGGGTCCTTATCCTCTTCTTGTACATATCTGAATACTCAGGCCATCCATGCTTCCAGCCCATGTAACTGGACACACCACGCACACGACCTAATGGTTCAGGGCCCAAGCATGCAGACAACACATCATTCTCCCTTACCCAAGAAATTCCTGAAGATTCTGCATTTGCTTGCTTGTCTTTAATTTCTTTAGATACTTTCTCAGTGGAGTTATTCCTCCACTCAATCTCAGGAACACCTTCTGAAACTTTTAATTTACTCCTAGATTCAACCAATTCCTGGGTTGCCCCATAGGGAAGTCCTCCCATGGATTCTGGATCCCTTGTGCAGTTAGCTGACTGTCTTCTGCCTCCAACTGAACCAGTTTGCCACCATATCCAATCGAACCCAAGCTATGGTTGTGCACGTGCCTTGAGCGAAGCTTCTTGTATCTTTCACTTACTGCAATGGACTCCTCAAATTCCTTCAGCTGAACAAAGTCATTCCAATCTTCCGGTTCGATATACGGGTGTTGCGTAATGGTTCCAGTCCTTTCAAGAGAAAATTGTGTGCAAGGTTGCTTTTGTGCGTTCTCCATGTCTTGGTTGTCGTCTTCATAACCTGCTTAAACCCTAAAAGCTTCATCTCTACTGAAACATCCAAATAAGGCATCATAAACTTCTCAAAGATTCTCCACTTTTCCTTATCATCTAAGGATTTGAATGATGGCATGACCAAGGAAAGGTTGTGCCGTGCAATGAGATCTAAAAGCTTCCGTAACCTCAATCTTTCCCTCCTAACCGTGGGCATGCTACCTTCATCAATTTTTGTTACTGTTATCTTGTCTGCTGGCCACTTGTTTCCTTTCCTTGCATTTCAGACTCAACGGTTAGTTCTAGGCTGCTGCCGTTCTTCATGGTCACCACCTTCATACTGACCGCCTTCATGGTCACCACCTTCCTGGTCCCCAGCAGATTCATCCGAAGACACCTAATAATTATTGGATTGTGAGAAGAGTTGCACATAAAATGAAATAAAGATGAACAAAAATAAGGTCATATCATTTAATAACATCTCAAAAGCATCAATTAAAGGCATACTAAAAATCTACTAGGACGCAAATAGGTGCTGGTTCCACTATTTACTGCACTCATCTACAATACAACCACACTAAAGCAAGTTGCTATTTGCACAAAAAGCTGTGGGTTCCACTATATATAGCTTAATCGATATAAGATAATGCATCCAACCTAGTTGATCAATTTGGCATCAATTAGAGGCACACTAAATATCTACTACTAGACCAACTACAATTTGGCACATGATGTTAAACATAAACATGCAGCATAGTTCTTAGGCTACTCTAGTATAATATCATTAGAAAAAAGCAATCACATTGATGGAAGTCTACAAATAGTAACAGAGGATCCTTATCAGTGTAGTGTAAAATTAGTAAGTCTATAAACTTACCATTTTGTTGTAGTTGCAACAATAAAGGCAACACAGCTATAGACTTCTTCTCTTCCTGCACATAACAGACAGAGGATCATTATTGTTAGTATAAAATCAGAGGTAGACAACACTAAGAGAAAGGAAAGTGCATAGCTGTTTAAACAAGGCAATCTTGATTTCTGTGGGTACCCACTTGTCCACTCTATCAGTTGTAAATCATGTAGAAGACTATGATGTTATTACTATCGATGTGTTACTCAGTAAATTGCAGGTTCAGGGCATATTTGTGTCAGCAATTTGTGTGCTACTACAGCATGAACAGACACTACTACATGGCATCACCCATTTTTAATGTAGAGTCTATGATGATGGTGTCTTATTAGACCCTTTTTTTACATAGTGATATCATTACTACAAAAGAGATTTATTGCAGCGGCCCATAGCTCTCTGCATTAGCGAAACATCAGTCCGCTACTAAGAAAAGGCTACTACAATTCACATTTTCAGCGGCGGTACAGTCCAGATACTTGCCATTACAAATCCCATTTAATTATGTTAAAAAATCCCACCAGTTCTGTTCCTCTCATTGGTCAAAAACAAAAATCACCACCACAACCTCATGGGCCGTTGTAGTTCCCGCCACCATTGCTGATGCGGCCTTCAACTCGGCGCAGCATTTGGAGGCCGCCTTTGTGGAGCTTTAGATCTACACTGCTACCCTGCATTGTTGTGTTGTGACCTAGGACTCTGCAGGCATCAAACAGATATGCACATCTGCCCGTCGCTATTAGCACCATGGTCACTTGCTGTGTTGTCACCTAGGAGTGCGCTGGCATCAAACAGCTATTAGCACCATGGTCACCATCACCGCCCTGGTGCTCCAGTTGAGGTCTGGTGGTCATAGAAGAGGCAGATCCGCCAGGTGCTGCAACCACACACCTTCCGCATCATCATTTCCTTGTGGATCGTTGGGGATGCATGAGATGCAGAGTGCAGATGTATCCGACAGTGTTGATAAGGGATGCTCAGTCGAGATACCACGCGTGAAGGCAGTAGAAGAGTGTCTCAGATTGGTGGGAGTCAGGGAGCCATGCTAGAGATCACTTGGTGGTGGAGGTGAGGTGGGATTAGAGGTGGCCAGGGCGAGGAGGCAGAGATGAGAGGTGGCTGGAGTGAGGAAACCCTAAGAGCCAGATCTATGAGGGAGAGAGGAGGATGCTGAGTGGTGACGGAAGATGGTAGAAACCATAAAGAGAATAGGGGTGAGGTGACATCTCCATGCATGTATATATAAATCGTTTCTCTCCAACACTAAAGGTCCGCTAGGGGAAATGGTTGTAATGTGCAGCATAATTGCCACCACTACTATGTCGTCATTTGTAGTGGCGGGCACTTGTATTTTGCATTTGTAGTTACGGTTCCCAAGGTGTCCGCTACTCCAATTATTTTTGGATAAACATCACTACAAATCATTTTTGTTGTAGTGCATGGATAGTTGAAACATTAGATTATTTCCCTTGTGTTGCTACTTGCTGCAGGAACTAAACATGTAAGGCATACAAAAGTGATGGCCGATAAAAACATTAATTCATTATTGGAAGAAATGATTCAGGTATAAGTATATTGTACATCATATAGAACCCATATATTTTACAAAACACACACACACACACACACACACACACACACACACACACACACACACACACACACAAACACACACACACACACACACACACACACTAAAAACATATTACATGCTGTCGACATAAAACGAATTCCGGTGCCAACACATGCTCTTGACACCCCGAAATAAATCTAGATTCATTGATGCCCGTCACTTCTCTTGGGTCATCTCTCCATTGTATCTATGCAAAACCACTTTCTCTTGGCTTCATCGCCGTCGTGTTTATACAATATCTGGCTAAACCTGTGACAACTTTTGTTCTTTCTAAAAAGTTCAATTCTATTGAGTTTTTTATCTTTTTCTTTTATGTAAAAAAATCTTACAAAAATGCATAAAAACTTAAGGGCATAACTTAGGAAAAATAAAATAACAGATCTGTGGATCACTGCCAAAATCACTATAAACGTCTCGTGTCCTTGATATTCAGGAGCATAACAATATATGAAATAACATAAGCAACATACTTTGATGTGGATTGTACACACACACACACACATCAAATCAGTTGCGGGCATTCAGGTAATTTGCATAGTTCTATTTGAGTAATCGGGTATCGAATTTTAATCTTTAAAAGAAGTGATATCCAAACTTGTGCGTGAAATTTGGGCACCCAAAAATTAAATTTAGACACCCAATTTACCCAAGTTACCTGACACGAATAAATGTTTATTTAAGCAGCATGTCAATAGATTTTGAAGAGTTACAACACAATGCCATCATAAAAGCAATCACTTTATGACATTGACATAAATGTTTTCTTGTATCACAGTTTCATCATAAAGGTTAGTAAATAATAGTTTATCATAAGTTGTATTTAAATATCGGGGCTTTAGTACCCAGAATACCAAAACACCTACACCAAACTAGAGACCAAGACCAAAAATTTAAGGTAACTCGGATTTGGTTCGGGTAATTCAGATTCACAATTTTGGGTTTTTTTGCCCATCCCTCAACAAAATCTTCGTGGTTGATATGCCTTTAGTGGTCCACAGGATATAGGCAGATTCAATTGAAAGGGAAAGAGTTCAAAGAAAAGGAAAGTACAAATGTAAAACTCCACACCCAACTCCTGATTCCTACCATCCAAAGCATCTAAAACCAACCTTGTCGCCGCTCGACCTCGTGCCGATAGATCTATGATGAGGGATCCAAAAGACCTTGATGAAGATGTCTAGACTGCCCTTCATTGAACAGCATGAGGTGCTGCCATCAAATATTATATCTATATCACTGACATCACCATCAATGTCGCTTCTCCATGTTGCCCCTGCCGATTCTATCAGCTCAACAGCCATGCTGAAGGTTGTCTGCTTGATGAACTATTAGTGGTCTACACACTTGATCCATTGTTGGAGGTGAGCCCTAGCCCCCAACACATCTTGTACATTCTGATTCCTACCTTTGCATCCCTTGCTGCGTTCATGTTTGTGCTGTTTGTTTCTTTCGCCTCTATGTCCTACTATTTAATCTCAAGTTATGGTTTGCGATGTTGGTCACTCTCACATGTTTTTAGGGTTCATTGATTGACTCCATTCATATAGTAAAAGTGCTATGCCCAGAAGACACAATGGATACCAGCAATCATGGAATCTTTAGGCAAATATGGGGGGATGTAGTGTCCATGAGCTCGACTATGATTCATGTGGGGTTTCCGTAATTGCTTTGATGTGAATTTTTGTTAGGGATCTATGGATATGATATGCCTTTTATCAATCAAACCGTACTGAATATATTTGAGTTTGTGATTCCCTTTTGAAGAAACGAATTACTTCTTCATTGTGTTTGTTTCCTAATTTGAAAATTTTGGTCACTTCTAGTAAATATGTATGGTGGGTTGCTTTGATTTATGTTAGGTTTCATCACCATTGGATGTTGATAGGTTTGTGCAATTGTATGATTTGAATGGTGATATGATTGGCAATTCGAGGGATCCTGCTCAATGCTTGACCTAGGCTCCATAACCTAGATGTATACAATAGAGGTGCAAGTTCAAATTCATTTTGGAAAGAAGTTTGTAAAAGTACGAGAAACACCCATAAAGATGAAGCAGGGTGCAAACAATTATAAGAAGAAGAACAATAATAAGTGGAAGTTCAATCCAAAAGGATGTACTAAGCCATGACAAGACCATTAACCATTTCTAACTCCATGAGAACACAAATGATGGGGAATGGCCTTGCAAAAGGAATGATGGCAACAAATGGCAGTGTAAATCCACTATTGAGCCCAACTCCAGGTGTTGCAAGCATTTACATAGGAAAAGCAACTTTGAAGAAGTAGCTCAAGGGGCCACTGCCAAGTCATCAATGATAAAGGCTTCAGCTAGTCTGATGTCAGCTCGAATGAATGCATTGACTAGTTCCAATATAGCTTCGATGAAGACCTTAGCAAGATCCAAGGCAAGTCCTCTGAGTGTTGCATCTGGTTCCGAAGAAACATTGTCAGTGACCATGCTGCGTAGGTCGAGGTAGCCACACATGAAGAATAAAGTGGATGATGATTTGAGTGGACCATTCTACTACTATCACACGTCCATGTCATAAATTAGGAAGTAAGAAATCGTGTGAAAAATTATTGCTGGTGGTGTTGAAAAAAGAAATTTCCACAAGAATATAGCATTGCCAAGGCTAGACATGAAGATATGCTGCCACTAAAGCTCTAGAGCAAGGTTACACCTCACTTGATGATGGTTCGGATGGCGACAACATTATTGAGATCAACAACGACAATGATAAAACTGATGAGGAACTACACCCCCCTCCTATTGGCCACAATAATCATTATGCTTAGAACGATCAAAGAAAGCTAAACATGATAGATTTGATCTATCCCAAAGTGGTGAGCAAGCACACAAAATCAAAGCTGCTTATGTCACTATAGGACCATCTACTTCGTGCATAGTTTTCCTCAACAAAAAGATAGAGCTAAAAAGGGGAAAAAGCACATGCCAAAGCTGGCTTGGTTATTGAACAGTCCTTAGGTGTTGGATTTGCATGATTTTTAATTTGAAGCATGATTCATACGAGTTTGATTGTGTTGTTGTATCTTATGTTGTTTATTGTTGTCATGTATGGAAGGTATTGTCAAACTATTGTTTGTTCATTTGGGTATATTTTCATAATCTTGAGAAAATTCACAGATTTATAGTTTCAAAAAATCTGTAACTCTGGCTTTGTTTGGATCCACTAAGATTTTAAGAATCTTGATTTTAAAATCTGCAAGGCCTTCAAACGAGCAGTTTTTTTTATTCTAAAATCTAGGTCCTCAAATTTTAAGAGTCTCATAATCTAGTTATACCCAGCTAAATCAGATTTTATATGCCAAAAGATCAACAACCCTTCGGAATAATAGGATAACTACGGGCTATTGCCACCTCGTCATTCTTTGCTTTTTCTCTTACCGTGCGTAGACAGGTCATTAGCATAAAAAAAAAGAGACTCGGTTTATAGACTATAAAATCTGGTATCCAAACACCACCACCAGATTTTGTATAGGATCTAGATTCTAAAATCTCAAGATAAAATACAGATTTTAAGAATCTGAACTAGATCTGAATAGGGCCTCAGTCATGGGGTAAATGTAGTTGTGACTTCACTTGACGGTCTTTGGTATGGGAGGATTCATGTTCCTTTGGGATTCTTCTTGCCTAATTAATCTTTGGATCATATAGGAAAGGAACTTCACTATGATTCTTTGATGTATTTGTGTTGTCTCTTCCTTTGGGTAGTGTAGCGCCTCAGGGTCCACACCCGGTTGGATCCGACTCACATTTTGAGTGGAGTACGCACACCCACCAATCTATACACACTTTCATTCTAGCTTCTCGTAAAAAGGCTAACTCAAAGTTGGTGATGGTGGACAGCCTAGGTTTATGTGTTGGCTTTCCTCCCACTAAACTAGAAAGGTGGCACTAAATTACCACCTCCTCATGCACACAAGTGCTCATGAGCCACCATGGGCCTAATCTCAATAGGTTGAGATGTTATAGACAGCCCCCCCTCAAAGGACAGACATCCTTGTCGGAACATAGACACAATATACCACACCGGGAAAGCTAATACCTGCAATGTTCCCCTCTTAGGCACGCCCATGTCCAGTGCCGGCTCATATGTCATGCCAGTCCCACGCGTGGGTCTACATGCGCCATGCACCATATATTCGGACCTCCCAGCCATCACGTGCATTGTATCCATGTGGGTTCACACCCGGATGGGCTGACTCACATTTTGAGTGGACCCCACACACTGTTGATGCAAAAATCTATACGTGGTACCTGTGAGATCTTCTTAACTCCAGTGCAGGATCATAATGAATAGATGCGTGCCAGTCTATTTTTTCCACAAATCAACAAAGAATACAAACTGTCAAATTCCCTGGGTGACCGAGCCCAGACAGACTGATGTGAAGCCGATGATCATGAGATGTGGAAACTAGCCGATGGTTAGTGATTAAAATAAAGAATAAAAAATCTAATCAGCTAATAATATCGACATATCAGCAGTCTTAACAAAAGTAACAACGAATAGCACAAGTCAAGACAGATCAAGTTGATGTCGATATAGTGTTAAATAGGATTGCAACTATGCCGAATCAATTGCTAATAATGTAAGTTGATAAAAGGTTCAAAATAATCTAATAATTTGAAATCTGGATCAAGTACAAAGATTATAATTGATCCGTGATAAACTACCAATTAAACACCCCAATAGAACTATGTTTACTAGACTTTAGTTAAGTTCTTTCTAGTCTTATTGGCCCAGTAGGAGATGGGAAGTCAATGCAGCCCTACAAATCATAGCAAATCAATGTTAATCAAGACAATGTTATAGATAAAAGTTGATTGAGATAAGATCTAACCAAATTAAAGATCTAATCAATAAAGTGACTTGAATTATAGATCTAAACTATATTCAGCAAATCTAATACTTGTTATGATAGGTTGGTTTTTGCCAAGACACTATGGAGCAAATAGTCGATGGAATAACTTTAATTTAGATCTAATTATTGAGACACTATGGAGCAAATAGTCGATGGAATATCTTTAATTTAGATCTAATTACTGGATAACAAGCAATCATATAAACAAAGATTAGAACATCAAATTAATGAGAAACTACTAATTAGAGTCAGTGAAATTGCCAAATGTGATGAATACAAGTCTTTTGCCAAGATCAGAGCTGATGCAGCCCGCTTGAGATGAGAACCCACCCAAAACAGGAAAAACGGTGATGATGCGCCGAATTGTATTTGATTGCGTGTGTGTTTTTTGTACAACCTCTATTACATATTTATAACCTCATAGAAGGGGTCCTGATCTAAGTCGATCAGGACTCTATCTAAACAGACTTGATTTATTTCATAAAAAAAACTCTTATTTATATGGTAAATAAATAAGACTAACCCTAACAGGTCCACCTCCCCCGGCTTGCCTCTTCATCTTCTTATTACCTGGTGGATGCCGACCCTATCGGCTTAAAACTTGGCTCTGTCAAAATTTTAGTGTCAACACATATCCATCAACATATTTATGCTTTCTCATCTGTTTCTCTTATGTCTGTCTCTCTCTCAACTACGCATCCTCTACTTCTACTAAATTCGTTTTGCAGTCTGATAAGTTCGCATAAAATCGAGGTTTGATGAAAAGAAAAACTGGAATCAAAATACATGTCATAAAAATATACCGCTCGCTCCAGAGGCAGCAGCTCTCCCGCCAATAGGGATCTGACCCCAACTTAGGCAGCACGAGTTCTTCTCAACAGCGCAAAGCCTCGATTGGTGTTGCATTGAGCTGATGCTCAATGACTTGGTATTTCATTACTGGAGTAGGTGTTTTGAGCTGGGCAGCAGGGAGCTGGAATCCCTACCAAGGTGTTTCTTGATTGGTGCTGTCACAAGCTCTTGCTCGAGGTCGATTCCAGCAGCCTTGAGTTTGAATTTTTATGAGATGGATTTTGATTCCAGTGTTTATTCGTTGAATCGGAGATCAGTGTGGCGGCTCATGGGACTGCAAAACGAATAGCAGAAGCAGTACGCAGAGTATGCAAACTTGAAAGATTGAGATGGAAGAGAAACAGGTCAGTAAATTATGGACCCAGCCCCTAGCATGGGATGCACCGGTTACCATCGATAGGCGCGGGCACACTGATTGGAACAGTGCAATGGGCGCAAGGAAGCCGCACCCAAAAAAGATGGCCATCGACCCCCCAACACACCACACATTTGGGAGAAGTTTCTCCAAACCTGATTAAACATGGAAATTATTAAAGTAAAATAAGGAATATACTAATTGCTCATAGATGTTGGCAAAAATTGAGGGCGGGCAGCCTGGGCGCGGTGGGCGGATAGGTGTTTCGTCAGGTGAAAAATGTCAATGAATTTTGGACAGATTACAGTCATTTTTGTGTAAACATGGGCATGTAACACTCCATTTGTGGGCCTGGATTTAATCTAATGGCCAGATTTGAATCAGCGGATGGATCTAAGTGAGGAAAAGGAGGTGGGTAGATGTTCTCAAAGTAACGTATATATAGAGAACGGTGTTTAGTCTTTACAGTATAGATTATAAAAGTGGTTGCCCGATGTGATAAAATATTCAACAGTTGGCGCCGGCGGCTGCGCCACATCTCCAACAATGAAGAGAAGGAAAACGATGAAGGTCCATCAGAATATGTAGACAATGAGCACACTTTGATTCCGTGAGCACACTTTGATTCCATATCTCGGTGAATTGACTCGTCAAACTCGCATAGTCCACGAGTCGTGTCACTTTGATTCGGTATCCCGTGAATCGGCTCGTCGGAGTTACACAGTCCGCTACTCCAATTGTTTTTGGGTACACATCACTACAAATCATTTTTGTTGTAGTGCATGGATAGTTGAAACTTTATATTATTTCCTATGTGTTGCTACTTGCTGCGGGAACTAAACATGTAAGGTATAGACAAGTGATGGCGGATGAAAGCATTAATTTATTATTGGAAGAAATGACACAAACACACACACACTAACTAACTAACTAAGTAAGTAAGTAACTAAAAATATAACTATTTTTACATGCTCTTGACACCTCGAAATAACTCTAGATTCATTGATGCCAGTCACGTCTGTTGGGTCATCTCTCCTTTATATATATACAAAACCACTTTCTCTTGGCTTCATCTCCGTTGTGTTTATACAATATCTGGCTAAACCTATAACATTTTTGTTCTTTCTAAAAAGTTCAATTCTATTGAGTTTTTTCTCTTTTTCTTTTATGTAAAAAAATCTTACAGTAATGCATAAGAACTTAAGGGCATAACTAAGAAAAATAAAATAATAGATCTGTGGATCACTGCCAAAATTACAATGAACATCTCGTGGCCTTCAAGATATTCAGGAGCATAACAATACATAAAGTAACATAAGCAACATACTTGGATGTGGATTGTACACACACACACACACACACACACACACACACACACACACCAAATCAGTTGTGGGCATTCAGGTAATTTGCATAGTTTTATTTGAGTAATCGGGTATAGAATTTCAATCTTTAAAAGATGTGATACCCAAACTTGTGTGTGAAATTTGGGCACCCAAAAATTAAGTTCAGACACCCAATTTACCCAAG
The DNA here is from genome assembly GCA_030378355.1 of Eleusine indica. Taxonomy (NCBI): domain Eukaryota; kingdom Viridiplantae; phylum Streptophyta; class Magnoliopsida; order Poales; family Poaceae; genus Eleusine; species Eleusine indica. The sequence continues at coordinate 39,726,497 of CM059500.1, forward strand.
TTACCTGATACAAATAAATGTCTCTTTAAGCAGCACATCTAAAGATTTTGAAGAGTTACAACACAATGTCAACATAAAAGCAATCACTTTATGACATTGATGTAAATGTTTTCTTTATCATAGTTTTGTCATAAAGGTTAGTAAATAATAGTTTATCATAACTTGTATTTAAATAGTAGTGCTGTAGTACCTGGAATATAAAAACACCTACACCCAAACTAGAGCCCAAGACTAGAAATTTAAGGTAAGTCGGGTTTGGTCCTGAGTAATTCAGATTCACAATTTTGGGTTTTTTTGCCCATCCCTCAATAAAATCTTTGTGGTTGATGTGCCTTTAGTGGTCCACAGGATATAGGCAGATTCAATTGAAATGGAAAGAGTTCAAAGAAAAGGAAAGTACAAATGTAAAACTCCACACCCAACTTCTGATTCCTGCCATCCAAAGCATCTAATACCAACCTTGTCACCGCTCGACCTTGTGCCGATAGATCTATGATGAGGGATCCGAAAGACTGTGATGAAGATGTCTAGGCTCCCCTTCATTGAACAGCGTGAGGTGCTACCATCAAATATTATGTCTATACTGACATCGCCGTCGGTGTTGCTTCTCCATGTTGCCCCTGCCGATTCTATCAGCTCAACAACCATGCAGAAGGTTGTGTGCTCGATGAACTATTAGTGGTCTACACGCCATGAATGACAGGCTTGATCCATTGTTGGACGTGAGCCCTAGCCCCCAACACATCATGTACATTCTGATTCCTACCTTCGCATCCCTTGCTGCGTTCACGTTTGTGCTGTTTGTTTCTTTCGCCTCGATGTCCTACTATTTAATCTCAAGTTATGGTTTGCGATGTTGGTCACTCTCACATGTTTTTAGGGTTCATCGATTGACTCCAGTCATATAGTAAAAGTGATATGCCCAGAAGACACAATGGATACCAGCAATCATGGAATCTTTAGGCAAATATGGGGCGATGTAGTGTCCATGAGCTCGACTGCGATTCATGTGGGTTTTCCGTAATTGCTTTGATGTGATTTTTGTTAGGGGTCTATGGATATGGTATGCCTTTTATCAGTCAAACCCTACTCAATATATTTGAGTTTATGATTTCCTTATTTGAAAAATCAAATTACTTCTTCATTGTGTTTCTAATTTGAAATATTTGGTCACTTATAGTAAATATGTGTGGTGGGTTGCTTTGATTTATGTTAAGTTTCAGCACCATTGGATGTTGATAGTTTTGTGCATATGTATGAACTCAATGGTGATATGATTGGCAATCCGAGGGAGCCTGCTCAATGCTTGACCGAGGCTCCATAACCTAGACGTATACCATAGAGGCACTAGTATTTACCGTCGCTGTTGTGTCATCCATGACTTGTGCTGCTAAACCATCAAACATACCAACAATGTCCACTCAGGAATGAAGATCAAATAAGCAAAGGACACCTTGTCTAAATGGTTCCAATTAAACTATTTGTATATATTATATATACTGCCTGTAACAGTGTTGCGGACTGAGGAAATTAAGTGGTTGGCAGCTTGCATGAGCTCTTGTGGATTGAACAGGACATTGTTGTCTTTCCAGCTCTAGTTCAAGTACCGAATGATCCTTGTGTAACCTCGCCAAACTTAACTACAGCCTAATTTTAAGAAGAAACCAAATGATTCAACATGATTGCAAGTCACCAGTTAGATATTTTTTTTGTGATTAGAATAAACAAGCTTTGGAAACTAGTCGCCTCAACCAGTCGCCTCAACCAGACCTATATCTTCTCCGACGTCGGCACCACGTCTCCAACTATGAAGAGAAGGAAAATGTTGAAGGTCCATCAGAATATGTAGACAGTGAGCACACTTTGATTCCATATCTCGGTGAATTGACTCGTCGGACACATATAGTCAGCGAGTCGTGTCACTTTGATTCTGTATCCCGTGAATCAGCTTGTCGGAGTTACACAGTCAGGTAGCAGTGTCATTTTGACTCCATATCCGGGTGAATCGGCTCATTCAAGTCACACTGGCAGCCAGCCGTGTCCGGGGTGGCTGGTTGCCGTCACATCACATGACGAGTATGGGACTTCCGTCGCTAGAGCACGACACGAGGTCAGTATTCAAAAAGACGGGCAAAATAATGATGACTCTACCCTTCCTCAGACGTTTCTTCCCAAGACGTAGAGAGTTTACGAGGTGGGGGGAAGGAGCGTGAATAACACGTCTAATAGGACACGTGTCGGTTTCTGATTAGGCGACTGCACTAAGAATTAATATTTTGACAATGTGTACATGTAATTTCATTATTAACATATAAACGTGTAACTTCGTTTTTTGACATTTGATATATATTATTATAAATAATGATTATGCTTGTAACTAACGATTCATGAAGATGGTGTTCTGAAACTGAGCTTACTAATTTTATACCTGAGTGATACATATTGAATATAATAATATTACATATTTTATAGCTTTTAATTGGACTGAAAGCTTTCAATTAATGGTTTGTTACTTTGTGTTTTGATTTTTCTTTTGTTGGATTATATCTATATAATAATTATGAACCTTTGGATCTAGATTCAATGGCTCAAAGTGGTGATTGAAAGTTGTCCAAACTTTCAGTCAGCTGAAGTTAGCAAGTCCCATAATATTATATCCGTACCACAAATTTTAGCGAGCGTGCAACCACAATTACGGGCATTAATTTAGTTATGGGCATATGACGTCACAGTATCTCTTACTAATGGTATTAATGGTATTAATTAGTAGCTTGCATCGCGATCACCACTAAAAGTAGCATGTCAGTAACAATTGGTGGTGTCGGACAGCTTGCCCGCCACAAATAACGATCACGGCCTGTTGTTGAAAACTGTTATTGTAGTAGTGTATGTCAACAATTTCTAGTTGGCTTTCTTTACAACAAAACATGCATATAATAACACACTCTTGTAATTCATGGACTTTAGTGTTAAAATAGATTTTATAGGAACACAAAATTATGTGTTACTAACAAATTTGTAACACATAGTTTTCATTTTCAAAAAACATGTTGCAAGAAAGAATAAAAACGGATTGGCAGATGGGAAAACAAAGCAGAAGATCTATATTCTTATCAACAACGGTGACAGCCATGGTTTGGGCTCTGGACCGCGCCAACAAATTTATATTTAGAAACAAGAAAGGGTATAAAAGTCATTTTTTCACCTCTCAAAGCCAAATTCATATTATAAATGTTGGTGGTGTGCTGTAGCTAAGAACCATGGGTTTTTAGTGTGTTTGGCCTAAATATGAGATTTACGGTTTGTTGAGTCTCAATCAACATTTTTATAATGTTCCATATCCCATTTTGCCTGATAACTAGCATTCTGCCCCTGCGTTGCAACAGGAGGCCAGAACAAAACAAACCCAAAATATCCAACTTACAAATTGCACTTTCTTTTTTCTTAAGAAAATTACAAGTGCACAATTAGACCAAACGTAGGTAGAAAAATACTAAGATGCTCATCATACAAAGAATTGATTCATAAACATTTTAACGAATTAAAATGTTAAAATTTCCATAAACAAAAAGAATTAGGAAGGTCTAGGATCCCAATAAATGAAACAAAGCAATCATACACATTACCTCAAGTCCTCGAAAAACCGAGGTTCATCACAATGCAATGCCAAGATCTTAGGAGAAAACAAGGTGTGCCATTATATATGCATAGGTGAACATGAAGTCAACTGGTTAAATCTCCATATTATTAGTATACGCATATGTGGAATACAAATTTAAAATATAATATACTATGAGACACTTACAACAAAGTATGTTTGGAGAATATGCTAAATTCAGGATATTATTATCAAGGCATATTTCACAACCAACTGTTTTCCCATAGTTTTTCTTATGTGGGAGAATCTTATGAAATACAACACTATATATTTTGAAATTGTGGAGGATCTGTGTAGTCTAGATCCTCTTTAATCTAATAACAAAAGCAGCAAATTACATAATAGATAAACATAGCAGTGAAGCCATGTGCACTATTCTAGCTGTATGCGATGCTCATGCGTAATGCAGTTGGAGCAAAACTGAATTTGAGAATCAATTTTTACAAAGAAAAACATGATTACCATGTAATCTGTATCACTGGAATAGAAGTATGGAGAGACAAAAACTTTGAAATAAAATCAGGGATATGTTAAAACACATGGCTGTGCTAGAACTGGTGGTGCTGATGTAAGAAACAAACAACAATTAGCAGAAAAAAATAACTAAAATAGATGTAGAGATCAGTGGAGTATAGAAGAAAGACAAGGATTCAGAGAAGCATTAGCACACGAACAGCAATATGCCATCATCATTGGTCCAAGAGGCCATCAGCTGTGAATTTCGCCAACCTCTAATTGGATAGTTAGATGGCTTCGCAGCCGCAAGAGGCCATCAGCATCGTGCAAGATGCTTTAAGCTTGGTGCCATCATCCTCCAGTCGTGAGATTCCCCAGCAGCTATATGTGTACGCACAAACTCCAAGTACACCCAGCCTAAAATATAAGGAATATTATTACCTGTATATAAACAACAAAAGAAGTGCAGTATTGCTGAAGACGTGCTCACAAGTTAGATAGATCACGTTTTCTTAGCAAAGCAAGAAGCATGTTCAAAGGATCGCGGCGATCATGCAGCTCACGATGGCTCCATGCTTGTGATGGATCCTCCATGCGGCGAGAAGCAGATGGGGCTACCCAAGGGTGCATGCAAGCGCATCTGGATGTCATAGCACCCAGAAAAAGTGAGAACGATAAGCCGGTAAGAGGTTGTCGTGAGGGTGCTAGCAGATTGGTCGCGATTGCTGCGGCAAGACCCGCCGGTGAGGCTCGCCGAGGAGAGGATCGTGTGTGTTGGAGGTGTGTTCGCTGTTTGCTAGGGTCGTGATGCATGGGACCTGATGGCTTTTGTTTCCTCGAGGCCTAACCCAACCCGTTTCACGGGTTATCGGACAACTTACGAAGGGGTCGCCAAACAAAGTAGAGGGAATAGCAGGGGGCAGAAAAAACTTAGTGGAAAAGACGACTGCACTAGAATTAATAGCAGTAGAGATTAATATTACAGCTGCTACATGGATCGATACGTTTGGCATTACCTAGACTGGACTGACCAGACTGTCTTCCATCTCCATGTTGACCGACGACCAATATGCAACCCCACCGAGCGAGCACTGCAAACTTACCATAATGAGCAACAGGATTGCAGTTCGCCAGAATTAGATTAGTTTTTACCAACTCAAGTTGACGAGCTTTGGAACGTAGCATATGAATAAAATGTGTCTGCATGTGGAGTCAAGTCGTCGTTATGGCGGCTGCGGAGTGTGGTCGACGTCTCGACGAACAAGTTGGACTACTGGGAAGGTGAAGTCAGATGTTAGGTTCATACACGCATGTATGAATGCACTAGCTACTTGTACGACGGTTCGTCCATAGTACTCCCTCCGTTCGTATTTATATGTCATTCTAAGATTTTCAACTTTTCTCTAATTACATGTTATTCTTGCTTCTCAATACACATTTCTCTCTTTCCAATACAATATTCTCTTTTCTTACTATATCTCTATCTCTATCTCTTTTCTTCTTGTTTTCAGTATACCCATCTTTTTACTTCTTCTTATTTCCCGTGTCCAATTCTAAAACGACATCTAAATATGAACGGAGGGAGTAGGACTAAGAGGGTGCGGATGTTCGGCTTGTGACGCAAAAGTTCGAACTCATGGAAATTGCAGCCCAGTCATCGCGAGTCGCCGCCGGCCCTACGGTGGGACCCATGAAAATGCAGCACGTCGACGATGGCTATAAAATCCCTCGCACTCCATTTGGTTCGGCACACAGTTGATCGGTCTCTCGCACATCACCAAAACAGAGCAGCATTCCATGGCGCTCGCTCGCTTCCTCGTCGTCCTCCTACTCGGCGCACCGCTACTCCTCTTCTCCTGTGCAGGTATTCTATAATCGCGGCCATTGTTTTGATGATATATATATATCGTCCGGACCGGGATGGATCGAGTGGTGCATGACTCATGTTTTGTGTTGGCGTGCATTGTATTGTGCAGAAGCTGGCGAGGTGGGCGTGAGCTATGGTAGGGTAGCCAGCAACCTCCCCCAGGACCAGGCGCAGGTGGCCAAGCTTCTCAAGGATAACGGCATCACCAAGGTGAGGATATACGATGCCGACCGTGACGTGCTGTTGTCGCTGGCCAACACCAACATCAAGGTAATGGTGATGCTGCCCAACGACGACCTGGCCCGTGGCGCGGCCTCGGACCTGCCGCGCGCGCTGGATTGGGTGCGGAATAACGTGGCGGCGTACTTACCAGCCACAAAAACCACTAGCATCGCCGTCGGGAACGAGGTCTTCCATGAGAGGTCAGACCTGAACTTGCAGCTCGTCCAGTTCATGAGCAACGTGCAGGCCGCGCTGGCGCAGCTTAACCTGGCCGACACCGTAAAGGTGTCCACGCCGATCGCGTTCTCGGCTATCACGGACTCGTTCCCGCCGTCCAAGGGCAGGTTCGTGAACGAGGTCGCGGATTCGGTGATGAGGCCCATGCTCCAGTTCCTGCAGCAGACGGGATCGTTCCTCGCCATCAACCTGTACCCGTACATAGCAGAGTTGGATAACCCGACACAAATCCGCAACGATTACTCCTTGGGCAACTATGCGGCCGGTGTTCCCGCTGACGGTGTGACCTATCACAGCCTCCTGGACGCCCAGCTCGATGCCACATACGCTGCCATAGCTAAGCTGGGTTTCTCCGATTCGCGGAGAATGCTGGCGGGGTCCAGAGGTGTGAAAGTCTCTGTCACGGAGACAGGACGCCCGTCCCGCGGAGGAGTCCATGGCGGGAGGCGTTTGGCGGCCGGGGATGGAGGGGATGTGATCTCGGTGGCCAACGCCCAGATTTACAACAACTACGTCATCAACCGTGTGTTGGCTGGGAACACGGGCACCCCACAACACCCCGACGCCGACATGGACGTGTTCATCTTCGCCCTCTTCAACGAGAACGGCAAGGCCGGTGGGGAAATGGAGCAGAACTTCGGCCTGTTCTACCCCGACATGACCAAGGTCTACGAGTTCGACTTCCACGGCGTCCCAACGGAGACCTGGTGCGTAGCGAACGAGGCGGTTGGGCCCGCTAGACTGCAGGCGGCGCTTGACTGGGCCTGCGGCAACGGCGCGGACTGCAGCGCAATCCAGCCCGGAGCAACTTGCTTCCAGCCCGACACCAAGGTCGCGCATGCCTCTTATGCGTTCAACGACTACTACCGGGGCAAGGGTCGGGCTTCCGGGACATGTGACTTCAACGGCGCCGCCTCCATCGTCAACCGGGCACCGGGTGAGTTTCTGATCATATCTGTACCGGTTTCCTGATTGCAATCGTCCAATGTTCTGATCATACATACATTTTCTCATTGTCGTCATGAAGTCCGCAAGCTGATCTAACTATGTATTGTTGTTCTAGACATCTGCTGGAGCTGGTGCGTGGCGAAGGCCGCGGTTGGGCCCGCGCGGCTCCAGGCGGCGCTGGACTTCGCGTGCGGACACGGCGCAGACTGCAGCGCTATCCAGCCCGGGGCCGCATGCTTCCAGCCAGACACTAAGGTCGACCATGCCACCTACGCATTCAATAGCTACTACCAAAACAAGGGCCGCGCTGCCGGGACGTGCGACTTCAACGGCGTCGGCTCCGTTGTCTACCAGCCACAGAGTGAGTCCACGCTCGTCTCGGTCGTCTCCTTTTGCAATGACCATACATGGATCCTGAGAAAAATATGTAGTGACCTTACTGGTGTTTGAAACTCTGTTTTGCAGAGGTTGGAAACTGTGTGCTCCCGCCTTCGAATGCCTGAACGGCTGAGGTTCAACTCAAAAAAACAATGGTGAAGCTAGTTTGACAAGGCCGCATTACTTCCGAGCGCCGAATAAAGCTAGCCCACATGTCAGCTACAAACTGGGTTGCTCGGTTATGCACCTGTGAACTGGCACTAAAAGCATGCTTGTCTAATAAATATTTTTTATTTATTTTTAGATTAGGGCCCCTTACTGTCACAGAACCGCCTTATCACGGAGACGGCTCCGTTACAGGATCTTTCTTGGGTGGCGACACGCGTTATGACGCCTGATATTACAACACATGACAGAAGAATATAATTGCAACAAAAATATAGGTAGAGTACAGAGTTTTATATAACTCCGAATTTATATTACAAATCAGGGTTTTAACAAAATAAAATTCGGAAGCAAAATTTGTTCAACAGTGATTCAAATAGTTCGACGGGGTAGATAAGATATAATCGCCCTCTCACGGCGACATACAGAGAACAATCCGGCCATGATAGGTGTTTTGCCCAAACACCATACCGGCAATCAAGGTACTACTCCTCGTCTTCATTCGTGTACAGCTCCTACTCGATGTTCCAGCAGTCAGGACGCTGGCCTTCCCAGTGGAATCTCCCATCGTATTGGCAGTCTCCACCCTGGTCATCTGAAAACCATATACAGCTACGTCCTGAGTAACTAATTTACTCACAAGACTGACCTGACAAAATGGCTAACTACAGCCGACACCTAGACAACGCAAGGCTGAGGATAGGGTTTATTTTGCCAAAAAGCCAGTCTATGAGTGGATCCTCATTTTCAAGTTTTAGCAGCCAATTAGGTTGTCATACAGAATAATAAATTTAGTTTGCACTACAACTATAACAATCAAGGTTGCAAAATAATCTTAATAGTTTCAAACAGCAGTGTTAAACCAACTCATCATCTTAATGACTTCCGACACTGTTCCAGAGCAGCGATCAAGTGGTACTCGTTACTGTGAGGGGCAGCGACTCGAATCGATTTACATCCTACAGGAGAAACCTGCTTGCACGACCCATACGCGCTTCCTAGAAGCCGTATGAGGCAACCTTTTGCTTACGGTACCGCAGGGTCTTCCGAGTCCAGACTCCCCCGAGAAGGGTCCCCCAATGCGATGCGCCCCGTGCCACCATCCGTGGGTGGATTGCTCCCTCATCTTAGCCCCAGTTCCACCAAAGAAGTGAGAAGGGTATCTTCCGACCAGGCAGTAGTCGTAGCTACGTCGGTTTACTGGGCCCATAACTCCAGCATGCAAACAGTACGTTCAAACTTGAACTCATAGGACTGGACACGAGGCGTAGCCTTAAGTGACTCGGACGGGGCTACCTTCTTGAAGACATGTTGTCCTTCCCTTTCCACCTAATTGCCTGTCCGATCTTCATGGTGATTCCATCCACCCCTTTCTTCATCCGGCATCATTCCCCAATGATAACATTTCCTGTCTACGAGTGGTCTCCATACCACTCGGTGAATGATCGTCCTAAATTAAGCAGAGCGACTACATCACTGGAAAGAAAGGGGGCCAAATGAGAAAATAGGGGGGGGGGGGGCGGTTCGGGGAGGCGCGGCCTGAGTTTTGGGGTGGTCGGCCTGATCGGGAGAGGCCGACCGATGGCGTACGGCTGCCACGCGGCAGTGAGGCGCCGGGCGCCCGGGCCCGCGCGGAAGGAGGAAGAGAGAGTGGTAGCTGACACGTGGAATCCGCTTCCCTTTTCTTTTTTGTTGGTTTTCAAAACAACATTGGCTTAGTAATTTTATAAATTTAAAAATATAGATCCCATGGGAAATCCAAAAATATGTGTGTATTCCTCGTGATGTACTCTATTTTACAAAAATGATAGTACTCATTGGTTGTTAATTAATTTGAATAAGAAATTTTCAAAGGGGGGGGGGGGTAGTTTTGGACCGTTTAGGCATTTATTTGGGCCCCTAAATTAAGGGATAAAATTCTGAGAAATTTCTCAAAAATCTAATTTGCTCCCCTCTATGACATATATTTTTGTTGGGTGTGGGCCATGTGGAAAAAATCTATACTTGTAGTTCAAATGACATTCAAATTTGCTCGAATTTGATTTGAATTTGGCTCAAATCTCAGTTCAAATTTTGGTTCTACATGCCCATGCTTGTGTGGAAAGATGCTAAGGAGTAGGCTTTGGAAGTTCATGACTCCAGGGTGTCACAGCCCTCCCCACTTAAGGAAATCTCGTCCCGAGATTGTAGGAAGTTGTAACGGTTTACCTAGGTAGTGGCGTAGGAACTCGGGGTAGTGGCTTTGGAGGAACTCTTCAGTTTCCCAGGTGGCTTCCCTGATGGTGTGGTTGCTCCATTGAATCTTGTAGAACTTGAGCGTTTTCTTACACGTAACTCGTTCCTTCTCGTCTAGCACCCTCACCGGACGCTCTGAATACATCAGATCGGGCTGTAGTTGTTCAGTGCTCTGTAAGGGGACGTCTATTGGTGTCTTTAGGTATTTCTTTAGTTGGGACACGTGGAACATGTCGTGCACTCTAGCGAGTTCCACTGGCAGTTGGAGTTTGTAGGCTACCGGCCCACATCTTGCAACGATCAAATAGGGTCCAACGTATCGGGGTACTAGTTTTCCGCGGACTCCAAATCGTTATATACCTTTGGTTGGTGACACTCGGAGATAGACCATGTCACCGGCTCTGAATTCCAACGGGCGGCATCTTTTATCCGCATAACTTTTCTGCCTGGATTTGCTGCTCGTAGGTTTGATTGGATCTCAAGTACTTTCTCCTCAGCTTGCTGCACTAGTTCCGGACCGAATATGACTCTCTCCCCTGATTCTGACCAACTCAATGGTGTGCGACAACAGCGACAGTAGAGAGCCCTCGAATGGTGCCATCTTGATGCTTTCTTGATAACTATTATTGTATGCAAATTCTGCCAAGGGCAAACATTCATCCCACTTTTGGTTGTAATTCAATACATACGCCCTCAACATGTCCTCCAATATTTGGTTAACCCTTTCGGTCTGTCCGTCCGTCTGGGGGTGATATCCCGAACCTCGAATTAACCTGGTGCCCAGTGACTCGTGTAATTTTTCCCAAAAGCGTCCCACGAACTGAGGTCCTCTATCAGATACAATTGTCTTGGGCACTATGTGTAAGCATAGGATGCGATCCATATACAATTGTGCATACCTCTCAGTTGTGTACCATGTCGATACAGGGATGAAGTGCGCAACTTTAGTCAGCCGATCGACAATCACCCATATAGAGTCAAACTTGCGCGAAGTGCGGGGAAGACCAACAATGTAATCCATGCTGATATCCTCCCATTTTCAAGCTGGAACACTTAAGGGTTGTAGCAGGCCCGCCTTCTTTAGATGATCGGCCTTGACTCGGCGGCAGGTATCACACTCTACGACATATCGTGCTATTTCCCTCTTCATACAAGTCCACCAATATTTGGATCTCAAATCGTGGTACATCTTGCTGCTGCTCGGATGCATGGAGTACTTTGCAATATGAGCCTCGTCCAGAATCTTCTTCCGGAGTCCCATATTCTTAGGCACCACTAGGCAATTCTAGAACCATAAAACACCTTCTGTGTCTTCTCGAAAACATCAAACCTTAGCGTCACCCTCTTTTAGTCTCCTTCTGAGATGTGCTATGCCAACATCATTTTTCTGGGCTGCTACTATTTCTTCCCGTAAGATAGGAATCAATGCTAGGTTATAGAGGGCTCTGTGGGGTGTTACTTGAACATAATGACCATCTTGGACTTGCGGGCTGACCAGGATGTGGTGACATTGAGCCATGCGGCTTAGTGCATCAGCCACGACATTAGCCTTTCCTGGGTGATAGTGCACTTCCAACTCATAGTCCTTTATCAATTCCAACCAACGACGTTGTCTCATGTTCAGGTGATCCTGAGTGAAAATGTACTTCAAGCTTTTGTGATCGGTGTATAGACGAACTAAATTTCCAAGGAGGTAATGTCTCCACATCTTTAAGGCTAACATCACGGCTGCTAACTCTAGATTGTGTGCGGGGTAATTCTGTTCATGCTTCCTCAATTGCCACGATCCATAAGCAATGACTCTCCCATCTTGCATGAGCACGCATCCTAATCCAATACCCAAAGCGTCACAATAGACATCGAATGGTTTCCCCAGGTCCGATTGAGCTAATACTGGGGCCGTGGTCAGGTGCTTCTTCAGGGTTTGAAAAGCATTCTCGCAGCCTTCGTCCCATACGAATTTCTTTTCCTTCTTAAGCAACTCGGTCATGGGCTTCACAATCTTGGAGAAGTTGGGGATGAAACGGCGGTAGTATCCAGCTAATCCAAGAAAACTGCGTATATGAAATACGGTCTTTGGTGTCTTCCAATTCAGTACATCTCTTACTTTGCTAGGATCCACCACTATGCCTTCTTCCGAGATAATATGGCCTAGAAATGGTACTTGCTTCAACCAAAATTCGCATTTGCTAAACTTAGCATATAGTTGGTGCTCCCTTAACCTCTGTAATACAACACGAAGATGCTCTGTATGTTCTTCTTCTGACTTAGAGTAGACTAGAATGTCGCCAATAAACACCACTACAAACTTGTCCAACTCTGGCATGAACACCGAGTTCATGAGACACATGAAGTGTGCCGGTGCATTTGTCAACCCAAACGACACCACTAAATGCTCATACAGCCCATATCGAGTGGAGAACGCTGTCTTTGGAATATCTTCAGCACGGATTTTGATTTGATGGTATCCAGACCAGAGATCGATCTTGGAGAAAACATTGGCTCCTTTTAACTGATCAAAGAGAATATCAATGCGGGGCAGTGGATACTTGTTCTTGATAGTTATGACGTTGAGGGGTCGGTAATCCACACATAGCCTCAAGGTCTCATCCTTCTTTTTCACGAACAGTGCCGGACAACCCCAAGGTGAAGAACTTGGTCGGATGAATCTCTGATCCAGCTGCTCCTTTAACTCAGCTAGTTCCTTTGGTGCCATTTTATACGGCCTTTTGGATATAGGTGCCGTCCCTGGCTGAAGATCAATCTTGAACTCAACTTCCCAATCCGGTGGGAGTCCAGGAAGATCGTCAGGGAATACGTCCTGAAATTCCCTAACCACTAGAATATCCTTTATCTGCCCGGCGGTCGTGTGGTGAATGCTTTGTGCAGCTAGTTGGGGAGGTAGTACCCGGAAGCTTACGCTACCATGGGTGGGAGAGTTTAGGTGTATAGTGTAGGCGTCTATGTCTAATATGGCCTTATGTTGCCTCATCCAAGGCATGCCCAGAATGATGTCAATGTTGCACCCCTCCAAGACCATGCACTTGGTAGGGTAGACTTTTGCTCCTAGGGTTATTGGGAGTTTCTTAATTTCATAGAGAGCAGGGGTTTGCCCATCGGCTGATCTAATGGTGTATCATGATTTCATAAGGGTACGAGGCAGCCGGTACTTATCTACGAAGAACCCACTAACAAAGCTATGTGATGCTTCCGAATCAAACAGAACTAGTGCGGGGTGGTCTCGAACAGAGAACATACCAGCAAGGATGGGGCTGTTCTCCGGAATCTCCAACAGGGTGGTGTTGTTCACGCGGCCAGTACGGACTGGTCCCCTGTTGTTGCGGTTGTTGTTGTTGCTGTTGTTGTTGTTCCTTGGCGGGTTCTGGCCAGTGCTCTTCTTGGGGTGCGGGCACTCCCTTGAGAAGTGTCCAAGACAACTGCAGTTGTAATAGGGAAAAGGTCCAGTCTGAGCGTTCTGTCACTGTCGCGGGCGGTACCCACCTTGGCCCTGCTGCTGACGTGGTGCCGGGGTCGCTGCTGTGCCGGCTGAGGTGGACATGAAAATGGTGCCGTCACAGGGGCGGAACGGTACCTCTGTCCAGATGGGTCTATGTACACCATGTGAAACTTCTGCGGGGGTCCACTAGATGTCCCCATAGCACTTACGGACCTCTTCCGCTCTCCCATCACCTTGCTATATCCATCTTCGGCGATGATAGCGTTGTTGACAAATTCAGCGAACGTGCCGCCCATGTTAAGGTTGCGGTGATCCTGCAGCTCTACACTTAGCCCCTCCAAGAAATGGTCCTTGCGCTTGGCGGGGGTGTCAACTTGTTCCGGGGCGTACAGTGCTAACTGGTTGAACTCCTCGCGGTACTCCTCGGCGCTGCGGTTGCCTTGCTTCAGTGCGGCGAATTCACGTGCCTTCCTGCGGATGAGCCCCGCAGGGATATAGTGGGTCTGGAACACAGTCTTGAAGTCGTCCCACGTGATCTGTTGGTCCAAACAACAGAGGCAACATGGTTAGCCCACCATGCCCCAGCTACGCCATGCAGCTGCTGTGCTGCAAACAACGTCTTCTGCACCAGCGTGCAGTTAAGGAGCCCAAATGTGGACTCGAGCATGCGAAGAAAATTCTCCGCTTCCATGGGCTCAGTGGTTGAGCTGAATGTAGGTGGCCTGGTGGCGAGGAAGTCAGCGTAGGTGCTGTTCTGCGGTGCGCCGTTGTTGTTGCCCCTAGCATTCCGGCCGACTAGGTTCTGCTGTCCCAGCTCCCGCATGAATTCCTCCTGCTGCTGCTGGCTTTCCATCATGGTGGCGAAGGACTGCGCCATCATTTGCATGGGGTTGGGTGGTGGCGGTGGTGGTGGAGTCCCCTGTGAAGAGTCATTCCCCCTAGCCCTGGAACCTTCGGGCTGTTCGCCATGAAGCTCGTTGGTATTGCGGGTGCGCACCATTCTGAAATGCAAGAATAAGGATTCCAATTAGTCTCTTATCCAACATGATCATCACAGGATACCAAATCAAATAACACAGCAACACGGGACAACAATTTGGTAGACAGGTGCGAATACAAGTCAATAGTTCGGTACTACATAAACTCGGACTGTGTGGCCATCGAGTTTCCAAAAGCTATTCACGTGGGTGATCTCCAAAATACAACAACCACGCATGGATCATCAAAAGCTACCCATCTATCATGCCCTACATGTACGGCCTAGTCATGTCTACTACGACTACTAAGCCCTGTCTCCGGTGGTGCTAGAGGGTCCTGCACGGTCTACGCCTGTCGGAGCGGGTGGCTCGTAGTCCATGTCAGACTCCTCGCCCATGTCCTCCTCGGGGTCCTCCTCTGCAGGTGCTGCCGGTAGCGCAACAATCACGTCCAAGTGAGGCTGGAGGTCCTGATTCTCGTGAGCCAGGGTCTCAAGGTCCTCCGCCATAAGGTCCATCTCCTGCTGGGCACTCGCCAACTGCTGCTGCAGGTGCTCGTTGTGATTGGCACGCTGCTGCATAATCAAGCCCCGTATGTCCACCTCCTGCGTGAGAGTATCACGCTGCCCAGTGACCTCCGTCACGCGAGTCTTACTCGCCTCAAGAGCGGCTGTCAACCGCTGAATCTCTCTCTGCTGTGCATCGACCTGTGCCTGCAGGTCGTTCCTCTACACTCAAACCTGCTCAGTGTCCGCTAGTAAGATCCTACTACGGCTGCTAGACTCCTCATCCAAGTCGATGAGGTACTTGGAGTAGTAAGATACACGGTGGTATCTCACGTGGTACTCCGGGTAGTCATCGCGGGAGACGCGTCTCACGTGCCTCTGCCATACCGGGTCAGCCTGTTGTCAAATGGGGATCATCTCGAACGGAGTCCCTGAGACCACTGCTATGTTGCGCCCACAGAAGTGAGTGAGAGCCCGGTGGGCGACTCTCTCTAGGCCCTCCCTGAGACTCCCAGCCGTGACTGTGCTCTCTATCCCCGCCAAGTCGGGGTTTCGCGGGTGTGGAGAGGCGCTGATATGCACCTCTACAAACATCACCCCATGGCGGCGGGTCTCACGCCCATGGTATGAAGGCTGCTTCTCGTAGCCCAAAGCGCGTAGCATCTCCGACAGGAGGGTGGAAAGCCACGGTGGTGTAGACCGGTGGTATAACGCCACCCGTCGTGCTGGAACACCTCAAACCCGTGCTCGTCCATCTGGAACAGTGAGTAATCATTCCAAACACAGAGAGTGCAAGTCAACAATAAAATAATACGGTGCGATGAGTGATATATGGAATTTAACCACCGCAATCAGTTACATATTCTAGGATGGATTCAGTTACTCCGCTAAAATGGTATGTTCTGTCTTAGGGTACAGCAGCCACTAAATCGAACCTTTAGGCAATCATACTTACAGATTTTAGACAGAAATTGAATACCAAAGTGGTAAAGTTTTTCAACACCTTTCCAACAAGTACTTACTCAACTTCATATAATGAGGGAATCGGGAGTTATGAATTTTCTAAGTGGCGAGTCAGAATCTGAAAATTTGTTCTGAACATCACGGGGTTCACTCCGGAAATGTCCTAAAATTTGGAGTCCTAGGCCTGAACTTTCTGGAGCAATTTACCCACATTATAGAGAATTTTAATACCTTTCGAACGCATATTTATACGCTTCCATCTAATATCTGGAACTCGAGATATTAAAATTTTACCCTACCCGTCGAATTTCTGAACCGGGTTACTCTAAAGATTTGCTCATAACTCTGACTTTCAGGTCTCAAACCCGAAATCTTAAACTACCAAAGTTGTAGTACTTTTCATAAGCTTTCCATAAAATGCTCATACAACCCTAGAGGTAGTCTGAGCAATGAGTTATGGGTTTTTCATGATAGGTCAAGAATCTGAATTTCAGATTAACCCGAATTCAATGTGCTGACTCGGACGGACCAAAAATGGCATTACCCGGTAATCTTTAAATTAAAATTTCTTGCTGGAGGTACAGAGAGTTCGTTCATGATTTCAATAAGTATTTATTTGCATGCTTTTGACTCTCGAGTGAGAAGGTATCGATTTTTATGTGAGCAACATGCTTGCTGAAATTTCCGGTTTCCACAACGGCTTAATGCTTACTATTTAACATGATGCATATGCTTTCGGCCTATACGTCCTCGCAAAATAAAATTTGGCCACGAATAGAACCATACATTTAGTTGGTGGCAGACAATCTCTCAAGTTAGTCGTATGCTACACGTTTTCTTACTCGATTCGCGGTTGGCGTACCTCTAGAAGATTGATTGCAGAAACATTACATCAAATAGAAAAGAAACAAGCCAAAAATAATCCCTTATTATTGTCCTAGGGCAGGACACTGATGTTTTCCGCAATCAGCCTGCGTTCACGCCTTTGTGCTAGCTTCCCATGTTACTGTCCACAGAGCGGGACACATACCTACGTTGACGATGCCGTAGATGCAGTATTTAAACAAACAACCTCCTACAGTGAGCTTTGCCACCTGGATCATAACTAATAATAACCTATTAGACACGTCCTCACACGTTCGTTACAAGGTTTTTGAAAATATGTCTTTGAATATTGCACTATTCCCGAGACAACTCTGGTATCACGCTGTCACAGAACCGCCTTACCACGGAGACGGCTCCGTTTCAGGATCTTTCTCGGTTGGCGACACGAGCTGTGATGCCCGATAGTACAATACATGACAGAAGAATATAATTGCAACAAGAATATAGGTAGATTACAGAGTTTTACATAAATCCGAATTTATATTACAAACCAGGGTTTTAACAAAATAAAATGCGGAAGCGAAATTTGTTCATCAGTGATTCAAATAGTTCGACGGGGTAGATAAGATACAATCGCCCTCTCACGGTGACATACAGAGAACAATACGGCCATGATAGGTGTTTTGCCAAACACCATACCGGCAATCAAGGGACTACTCCTCGTCTTCGTTCGTGCACAGCTCCTACTCGATGTTCTAGCAGTCAGGGCGCTGGCCTTCCCAGTGGAATCTCCCACCGCAGTGGCAGTCTCCACCCTGGTCATCTGAAAACCACATAGAGCTACGCCCTGAGTAACTAATTTACTCAGCAAGACTGATCCGACACAATGGCCAACTACAGCCGACACCTAGACAATGCAAGGCTGGGGATAGGGTTTATTTTGCTAAAAAGCCAGCCTACGAGTGGGTCCTTATTTTCAAATTTTAGCAGCCAATTAGGTTGTCATATAGAATAATAAACTTAGTTTGCACTACAACTATAACAATCAAGGTTGCAAAAAAATCTTTGTAGTTTCAAACAGTAGTGTTAGACTCACTCATCATCTTAATGACTTCCGACACTGTTTTAGAGCAGCGATCAAGTGGTACTCGTTACTGTGAGGGGCAGCAAGTCGAATCAATTTACATTCTCCAGGAGAAACCTGCTTGCACGACCCATATGCACTTCCTGGAAGCCGCATGGGGCAACCTTTCGCTTACGGTACCGTAGGGTCTTACGGGTCCAGATTCCCCAGAGAAGGGTCCCCCAACACGATGCGCCCCATGCCACCATCCGTGGGTGGATTGCTCCCTCCTCTCAGCCCTAGTTCCACCAAAGAAGGGAGAAGGCTATCTTTCGACCAGGTAGTAATCGTAGCTACGTCGGTTTACTGGACCCATAACTCCAGCATGCAAATAGTACATTCAAACTTGACCTCATAGGACCGGACACGAGGCGTAGCCTTAAGTGACTCAGAAGGGGCTACCTCCTTGAAGACACGTTGTCCTTCCCTTTCCACCTAATTACCCGTCCGGTCTTCATGGTGATTCCATCCACCCCTTTCTTCATCCGACATCATTCCCTAGTGATAACATTTCCTGTCTACGAGTGGTCTCCATACCACTCGGTGAATGGTCGCCCTAAATCAGAGAGACTACCGTCCTGAGGCAAAATATCGGGAAAAAGGGCCTACTGCAACACTAGGGTTTTCAACTAACTGCTATCACATAATGCACAGACAGGCCTACACTCCTAACTAGTGATAGAGTAAAATTAAAACAGGTGGAATGCACCGGGGCTTGCCTGGGTTCTGCTCCTGGTCAGCTGCGACACCACCGGCTCCTTCTGGCTCCTGCTCCGGTCCTATCTCCACGTGGTTCACTGTGTGATCTATATGATGCTTATGAGAGAAGATTCATGGCATTTCCTCAACAAATACGTTAATGTACACTATTTCATGTAGAAGTGAGCGGGGCGTGTTGATTAGTTCAATAAATATATCGTATATAGTAGAGGCATAGGGTGAGTGTGTTTAGTGTATTTCCTTCATGGACTCCAGTATCTTATTGCGATGACGTTGTATAAAAGTATGGCGGGTCGCGATAACCGGACGGAGGCGCAACATGTACATTACTAAGGTGTGCTGGTCAAGGCATTACCTACAGCTTATATGATGTTTATCATGAAAGACATAATAGTCAACCCCAACATATCGGAATAAATTTATAACGCCTAGTGAATTACTAGAGCTACCATACCATTAATTATTTTAGCATTGTTCTGGAAACCAAATGCACATAGGGAATTTACTGTAACTAGGTCATGCCAGGGGTGAATTATGGCCCAAGTTTCATAGACATGCAATGAGCCACTGATTATAAATAATTAAAATAATAAAAAAGGTATTAATTTTAATTATGACTAAAATATAGAGACTCACCCCAAGAACTTTTCCAGGGAGACTAGAAACTGAAAAACATAATTGGTGGCCAAGTTTCAAGATTTTATCAGCTCCCTATAATTAGTTATGAATTTATAAGGGTTTTTCTTATTTATTTTAATCCTGAAAATAATACTAATATGCAACGTGGTTTAGTATTTTTCTACAGAAGAAGAAAAATACTTAATAGGCTAGAGCCAATTAGAATTGGGCCACACGGGGGACCACAGCGCGAAAGGCCTAGATCCGGGTGCAGCCGCACCGGATCCGTGTCGTGTGGCCCGCGGTGGGGCACCGCCAGCTCACGATTCACGATGACTCCGGATGAATTTTGACATAAGGCCAGCCGCATTGGAAAGGTCTTCTCCTTATCTTTCTGTACATATGTAGAACGTCCAAATCCGAGTCCGTATGTGTCCTGGGCGACCGTTTTAGTGTAGATTGGTCCTGGGCCCCGAAACAGACTCGAAGTCGGTTTTGATTGGGCCTCCACTTTGGCTTCGAAGCCCTTGCTGGTCCTCCATGTTCCCAACTCCTTTTTCCATCATCTTTTGGTCCTCTCCATGGTTCCTAATCATAAAATAATCATTAGGTAGCAAACTATTCTCAAAAGTAACATATAGCGAAGAACGTAGGAACGAGCTCACCTCTAAATTTAGTCGTCGTGCACGAGTTCTAGTCATTGGACCTTGCAAGTCCACAATTGGAGGAGTGTTGTGTGTATCCATAGGAGTGATGTTCTATGGGAAATCTTTTTCATTGGTTTTCAAAACAACATTGGCTTAGTAATTTGATGGATTTAAAAATATAGATCCCATGAGAAATCTAAAAATATGTGCGTATTCCACGTGATGTACTCTATTTTACAAAAATGATAGTACTCAATGTTTGTTAATTAAATTTGAATGAGAAATCTTCAAAGAGGGGTAGTTTTGGACCTTTTAGGCATTTATTTGGGCCCCTAAATTAAGGGATAAAATTCTGAGAAATTTCTCAAAAATCTAATTTGCTACCCTCTATGACATATATTTTTGTTGGGTGTGGGCCATGTGGAAAAATCTATACTTGTAGTTCAAATGACATTCAAATTTGCTCGAATTTGATTTGAATTTGGCTCAAATCTAAGTTCAAATTTCAGTTCTACATGCCCATGCTTGTGTGGAAAGATGCTAAGGAGTTGTCTTTGGAAGTTCGTGACTCCAGGGTGTCACACTTACCTGGGCTTCATTGGAGACCTTTTCACAGGGGCGTGTGAGGCAGGGACGAACCCTCGCTGGCTTGGCTCCACCCTGCGAGAGTCCACTCGTCGAATAAATAATGATCGAAGAACTAGGAACGTCGAATAAATGTCCCTTGTGTGGCCTATATTGAGCAAACAGCACGGTGCTTATATAAGATACTAGCGTAATGCCCGTGCGTTGCTACGGGTGTAACTTTCAGTGGCTAGTGTTAAGAACGTGGGTCATCATTTCGCTTTATGCCCATGCATTGAGAAACTAAAAAAATTAATAACATAATAACAGAATATTTCACTTTAAAACATTTTTCTACATTACAATACAATAACAAATTAAATTTAGAATAACCAAATGGTTAAACAAATAGCACGAGCTAGCTGAACATATTATTTATAGATTAAAATGATTAAATTTCTCTATGACACATATCATTGATAACCACACATAATTATTATATCAACCTTCTTGATTCACACCATTTGATAAAAAAAAACAGCATAAAGCAATTTGAGTTACATTATACACATCATTCTATGTTCTAATAGCTCATGGAGATGCCTCTTATTATCCACAGTGGCAAAAGGCAACTTCGAACATATGATTCTAGCTCTTAAACGACAACAAAAAATACATTGTAATGTTATAAAAGAACCTATAACTGTAGACGATCCATTGCAAACTGAACACCACCCACAACAGTTGAAAGCAAGTCTTGTTGGACTTAATTGTCTCCATGTACCAGTTGAAACTTGAAACTTACAGGATCGACTCACGCCATTTGCTTGGTCCTTGGTTCAATGTTTCCACTCCACAACCATAGATGAATAATTAATGCATATTGAGCCATTATATATTTATATGGTTCAATTAAAGGAAACTTCAAACAATTCAAATTTTCAAAAGAGCAACAACCGCACTCAACCTTTTAGCCCATCAAAAGTAATTCCTCTACCTTAGTTGCTCTATGCTTTTGGTATTTAAATTAATTCATGCACAAAAAAATTGCTAAATGTAAACATGGGTCACCCGTTTGATCATTTGATCTCAAGTCGTTGTTGTGATATCCTGCTTCCAGTACCAGCTTTTTACTTGATAATCATAACCTGACAATAGCACCAAAAAGAATTAGCTCCTAAGGATCATCACCTAACATAGCTACAACTGTTGTATAGACTTTTCTTCACTTTCTAAACATATCTAATTATTATTTATGTACTGCAAAACACACATTATAAGGAATAGTAATTAAGGAGCAAAACCATCCATTTCCTTAGCCTTACATATATCATAAAACCGCAGCATTGGAAGCAAACTTATTAGGTTCTCCCTAAACTCTATGTCAGAATCAAAACAGAATCAGGATACGTTGACTAAATTATACAACAAAGCCATGCATGAATCTAAAGACCAATCTGCTTGCTACAAGGACGCATATGCATTACATACAAATATATTGCACTTATTTATGGGTCACATCCTTATTACATAGTTACGCACATGGGACTAATCACAAGCAGAACACATGGCAGAAGAACCAATGGGACAAGAGGAAACATGTATATTTTTCATTGATAAAATGTTAGGATTGATGCCACATTGCCACCTACTGGAAGCAATTGACATCATAATCAATCACCCTTGTGATGCAGCCACATGCTTAGAAACCTATCACTGAATGATTAAAACTTCTTTGTAGTTAGTGAGCAGAGGACTGTCTCATCATAGACACCTTCAGACCCTCCTCCCACCCACTACCTTGTTGTTCACCTCGTTATGTCTGATCACAATCAAGTAGATAAGGCGGGACAACTCCTTCCTGAACATCCTCAACCTTATTCCTCATAGTTAACTCATCATGCATTTTAAGGTGTAAAATATTAGTTGCAGATAAGCACATCATGTACATAACAAAGAAAAGAGTATATTCAAATTAAAAGCCAAAAGCACATAATCCCCATGTCAAAGCTATGTGCTAATTCAGAATTCAGAAAAACCATGAGCCTCACTCTGCATAGTGCAGTTTGAGCTTCAAATTTCAATGTGAAATAATCAACAACATTATTGTATCAGTTCCAGTAATCAGGCACACAGATGCAAAACTGCGAATTGAATTTGAATGACTTTGATAGCTTCATGCATACATGGAACGAATTAAACCTTTTGTATAGCTGCAGGTAGGAGATCTATGCAGTTTAACCCGTCAAATTCTGAAACAATCACAAATAGACGGATATCACTTACGTCTTGTTCATCTGTGCAAGAAAATAATATGTAAACAACTCATTTTAATAATCAATTACCAGATTGAATAACATCACAATATTGATTGATCTTAGGTTTAGATTTGGGGCACCATACCTTGCTTTTTGAGCTGGTCAATAGGAGAGTAGAGGCAACTGCAGGTTTCAATTGCTGACCTACTGATCTAGAAGAAGAGGGGTTAATTTCCTCAGTGCCATTAGTAAGAGTCACCTTCTCTCCAATACCGGCAAGGTCCAGGCTTCAGTCTGTGCCTCCCCCACTCCGTATTATTTAAGCACCTGTAACAACAACATCAATATCAACACAAATAAGCACCAACACTACAGATCACACAAAGAACACAAGTAGAATAATATAAATAAAAGGTTCCATAGAATGTCAGGAGAAAAAGAGAAATAAACAAATCATCATGCAAATTCAACAACTCAAATTAGAAGTGCTAGATATTATGCCAACACAAAATATTATGAACAGATAAACTAAAGGTTCATGGATAAGAAACATTTGTTTTGGTAGCACAAAATTAACATCAATTATCAAAGTATCTAAAATGAGAAGAACTAAATCTAACATTGTAAACACAAAAAGTGGCTTGGCAAAAGGAATCGTCATATCTGACCGTAGCTGAACACAAGAATATTCAGAATAAAAATCAAATCAGCAGCCATTTTGTATGGCCCCTGATACCTATTATCCTTGGATTTTTGAAGTTTCTATAACAAACAAATATGCAAAAATTTGAATAGGTACTCTCGGTCAGCTGTCGCATAGCTCTGAATACCTCCTACCAATGTCAACCTTAGCAAATTGTGAAAAACAATTCTCAAGAAAAAAATACAGGAAAATACTCAATTATTTCAAAAAGCACATAAAAATAAAACCCTTCATTGCATCATAAAGTTTATGGCACAATGTGACTAAGACCTCACAGGCTTTTAGGCAGCACTAAAAGCTGAACTTTTTTCTTCTTTTATCCTCTATGTTGCTCACTGGAAAATGAAGGTTTGATAAAATGAAACGGTAGAGGACCTGGCCTAATTCCTTGAAAGAGAAGGTGGGTTTAGTGCAACTGTAGGTCTACCAAAAGTGGTTTGCCATTCTTCTTAGGCTAGCAGGCCCTAGTGAGGTAGCTTAGAAACTCATCACGGATTCACAATCACCTTGTAGCAATAAGTAGTAAACAGATGAAATTAATAAAAACATATAGATAGTTCTAGATACCAGAATTTCAGAATGACTTACAGATAAACCAACAACTACCTGCTTTTACTTGATGTAGACATTGTTTTCATAATAAATTGGTTTATTCCAGAAGATGGTAAAAAGCTAAATAAGAAAACAAACACATGAAGCTAAATAAGATAATTACTTTTTAGCAGTTTTGAAAATGAATATATTAGATACAAAGCTCAAACTATCATGGTCATATCTGAAGTAATTTATTAAGATTGGAACTGACAAACCTGGGATGGTATAGCACATTATGTATAAGGCTGAGACTACGATCACATCAAACCTGGGATGAAATAAGAAATAAGTTCTATATAGCAATGTTCTACTGAGATGGTATATCACATTCTGCATAAGGCTAAGACTAAGATGACATTCTGTACAAGGCAAAGATGAGAAGTAAAGCATTGGAATTTAGAACAGATGCAGCATATGCAAGGTGCATAAAATTAGATAGCAGGCATGATACAATTCAAATAATTTATTAGAGAAGCATTTAACAATTTACATATTCTTGTAGGAAAAAAAAACTCAAGAATAATATAGATTTAATCTTGTTCAGCCGACCATTCTCACATCTTTGGGTGCATCATTTGTGGCAACACAAGACTTCCCAAATTCTAGACGTGCCTTCATCTGCATGGGAACAAACACATGCAAGCGCTTCAGTTCGAGTTCTTAATTTACAGTATATCTCATAGTGTTTATTTGAAATACTCAGAGTAACTGTGAACAAAAGAACCAGCAACAACCAAAACTCCAAAAGTTTAGAACCGTACAGGATGACTTGAGTGAAAATTAAACAAACATGCAATGCATCAATTTTTTTTTTTTTGCAACTTCACTAATTGAAACATACTATGGGCACTTGTGTCAGTAAAGTTCTTAACAACCAAAAGAGGAGTGAAAATACACATGCATCAGGGGATATTTTAGTGCTTTAGAACCTAAAGTATGTATCAAGGGATATTTAATTACGCTGCAGTAGGTTTTGGTAATGCTGAATAGCAATATGTTTTCTTTCATTTTGTTGTGTAATATGTCAGATTACAGTGTCTTGGCCCTATAATGAAAATATAGGGTGGTCATGGTTTGATCCATAACATAAAATATCTCAAGAAAGACAAATTATCAATCAGGCAAATGACCTCAGTCATTGAAGACTTAACAATACAGAACTACTGAATGGTATCCAAGGAAACTTCTATCCAAAATTATTAGTTCAGGCAATGAGTTGACATGGATCACCTCGTGAAGGAAAAAAGCACTCCTAGTTTACTAAACTATATTGTTAACAACAAAAAACCAAGTTAAATTAGCACAGAGATCACCTGTCTCTCAGTAACAGACGAACTCCACACCTCTGCATTTACTGGAACAACCACGGTCACCTGAGTAAGAACATGCCTAAAAAAGTATTACATTGCAGAATTGAGAACCAGAAAAAAAATAGGAATGCTTAGACAAAAACTGCAATGCTTAGAAGAGGAACACACCCATGGCTAGGCATGTTGCGCCCTGCTCTCGTTGCTCTTCCTCCCTCCTCCCTCCTCTGGTTGAGTGGTGAGATTGATGGGAACACGATGAGAGAGAGAGAGAGAGAGAGCAACAGCAGCAGTAGCAGCAGCAGCACCTGCACCGGAGTCGCCCTGGAAGAAATCAAGATCTGCGGGCATCGGAGATGAGCGGAGGGGTCGCCAGCTGCTGTTACTGCTCGGTGCGGGGAAAGGAGGAGGGCACGGCGGTGGCTGCTGCTGCTCTAGCCCGGGAAGAGAGGAGGAGCAGGAGCGGGGAGAGGCAATGGAGGATTAGGGTTGGGAGGGAGAGATGGCAGGCGGCAACAGCTGGGCGAGGGAGCTGCCGTGTTTGGTTTTGGGAGCGGGAGTGTTCACCGTGATCCTTTCCGTTTTGTTGCTGATTGAAGAAGGAGGGCGCGGCGCCGTGGCGGCGGCGGCTGCTCGGGACCAGGGAAGAGATGGAGAAGTGCTGGAGAGGTAAGGGGAGGCAGAGGATTAGGGTCGGGGAGGGGAGGCGGGCGAGCGACAGGTTTACGGGGGTGCGATGGATTAACTAAAGTCTCAATCGCGCATGGGCAGAGGAATTGATATCACATGATCATGATGCGGGGCAGGGGGCAGAAAAATTAGGTGGTAGAGACGACTCCACCTAATTTAATAGTAGTAGAGAAGATAATGTATTTCTTTATGTTTTTTTGTTCCACATACATATATTGGATATGTTTGGTTGGTGTCCTTTAGAAAGCTTGGCGACCAGGCAAGCAGAGCAGACTCAGGCTTATTTTCTTGGACAACAATCAAGCAGGCTCCTATTCTCATTTCAAAGGGAACTTATCACTTACATTATGAAACAGAACCAACCATTTGGTGCAAATGTTTACTAATTTTCAATGAACTTATTTTTTCCAAAACTGCAACATCTATAAACTACTACCAAGTGTGTCGTACAGGAGTGGGCCGGTACTAGAGATCGGGGGGGGGGGGGGGGGGGGGCACTGGCGCATAATACCGGAGCTGCGGCTTTGATTGGCTGGCCCAGCCCATGTTGTAAAGCAGGTTCTAATGTAAGGGTTCTAGCCTGGCTACGGCTAGCTGGATGCGGCAGGTGTGCGCCATAGAATCAAAATGATATGAACAAGGGTTATTTGATCTTCCGAAAGGGTCTAATAACTCTTGATTGGTTGGAGACAAAATGCAAATTCATTCGGCTTCCAAACAACACGTTTTAAACCTTGCAATCGTAACACAACTTCTCCTCTGGTTATCAAGAGGCGTTGCATGACCGACCTCGTATAGAAAGTTAATAATCCTTATTACATTTTAATCAATAATACAAGCAAGAACAAGAAAAAATGTGATCAAAATTGCAAATGCATTATAAATCTCACAAGTTAGGATCTAAAAAACCGATGAAACGATAAAATTGTTCTTGACAAAATAATCTAAGTGAAATCCAAACATTAATTAAACGGTGGTGGCTCTATATGAGTACTATAGCATCATGCAAGGCCCCCTGAATGCAGCCTACGAATACGGTGTCTCGGCACTGGAACAAATTCTGGACATACATTTATTTTGTCTATTCTCAATGACTCAATGATGAGCACATGGCTCCTCCAGTTATATCTGGCGATTCTATTATATGCAAGAAATTAATCATTGGAGCTACTCCAAGCTTGAAGCAAGAAACTAAGACCAAAGGATTTATTATGGTTGGTAAAATGCTTGTTGACATGCCTAGTTGAAGCATATGAAGATTTGATTATACACATGAGTATTAGTCAGGTTCAGTCTGGTTTCACCCAAACCCTAATGAAAGTATTAGCATCCGTAGCCCCAATAGTTTACAGTATCTATAAGCAAGTGTCTTAGCTAAGTTAGTACAGGTCATATTTGCATACATAGCAGCCATATTATTTTACTCTATTTATTACTTTTGGACGTGAGTTATGTAGCTTAATTAGAGTATAAACTAGTAAAGTGTCCGTGCGTTGTTACAGGTTTAAATTTCTACTCTTAGTTAAAACAGGTAATAAACATGTCAACGTGTACTACCATGTTGGTTATTATTGAAAAGAGAGTCAACTCAATTTTTTTTCAGAACAACTTTTTTTTCTCATGTAACTCAGATGCTATTTTATTCTACCTAGAAGTCATATTTTTTATATTTATAGGAACTCGGATGCTGCTTTGTTCTAAGCAGAAGTCGTATTTTTGTATTTATGGAATGGACGTGTTCTCTGAGTATACTATGAACTGGCGACATCTGATTCCTCGGTACTTGTGATCAATGGTTTTATGTATTCATTTGACATTTTGTTGATCTCAGCTTGGACATATGTTCTAATAATTGAAATATCCTTTCTAATGGTTGTTAGAAGCGAGTCCTAATAGCAGTCTAAATCCTCATATTTAACTTTGTGATCTAGGCTTATTTTTATGCAGTTCACTCCCTTCTGCTTTTTTTTTATGAGGGCGTTCACTCTCTTTTGCTTCACTACGTCACTGCGTATGTGTTGATCTAATTAGCTCTTTGTTTTTTATTTCTAAAATGGCAGTGACGTTTTAGTGGATCAGGACTTAGGAGTTTATGTTATCGTGGAGTTTGATGGGTTGTGTCCAGTTATTTTGTCCGTGAAGACTTCTCTCTCTCTCTCTCTCTCTCTCAAGCAAACAGAGAAGCCCAACACTCCTGTGGAGCCGCCAGTAATGTGGTCTCGAGCGGATGCTCTGTTAGCCTCTGGTCTCTGTGTGTCGAGCGGCCATTCCTGAGCTCCATTAGCGATGTGGGCCCTCACTCGAGGTTCCTCTGCATAGGTGGCTCGTCCTGAGCTTCCAATCCTGGCGGTGGCCACGGGATCCTGGCGGGTGTGTAGAGCTCCGGCAAGCTGGCGGTGGGATCTGAGAAGGTGCGGCGCATTCCGTGCGGTCGCTGGTTCTGGCGGCGGTGAGATTCGGACGGGAGCGGTCGCTCAGAGCGGAAGGTGGCCCTCCTCGGAAATCTGAGAATGCTGGCTCAGCATCGACGGTGTTGCCTTCTAGGAGCCGTAGTGACGGTATTCTTGTCTCCTGGTCCCACGGCGATGGTGGCGTTCTTCTGTGAGACCGTGTAGACAGCGACAGCCGACGGCCTTCCCAAAGGAAAATGTCCATGGCGGAAGTCTTCTTCCCCAACCGTATTAAGACATTGCACTGCAGCCTCTTCTTGCCGATTGCAAATCTGCTTCCTCATCGTCAGGCTCGTATCTGGTATGGAGTCTCCTGTTACCGTATTTTTTTCTCTTTAATGTAACGTAACTCCTTACGCAGTTATGAGTTTGAGTTCATATGGAGTCTCCTCGCACCATAATTTTTTTTCCTCAATGAAACACCGATTCATATTTTTCCATCGTGCTATAACCTTAGGCTATCACCGTGCGCAATAATGTATGAACGCGTTCACCTTTTTTAATAAAGTATAGAGATAATAGACGGAGATATGTTTTGCCTCTTTTGTGAAAAATTTCTTGATTTTTTTCTGATTAACATGAAGACTTCAAAAAAAGCATCTAATTAGTAAATGTAAGATGCAACACAAGAGCGGAAGAAACATTAGAGCACTTGTTTATTGAGTGTCAATTCATTGTTCGATTTTGGAGAATGTTGAACGTCTCATGGAACATAGCCTTGTCCTTTCATGAACTATTTGACGAAGGATGAAGAACTAATAATTTTCCCATCTTTAAAGAATTGGTTATAGTGGCATGCTAGATAATTTGAACTCACATGATGAGCATCATCTTTGACGACAAAGTGGTATCCTTCTGGAGATAACACAACAATACCATTCTTTTTATGAACATAGTACAGATGCACACACTTATAAATATGTATAATACTCATCCTTATAAATATACGCATGCACAACCTACCCTTCCTATGAAGCAGCCCACAAGACTCAGGAGTCGTCATGGTCAACCTCCCGCAGCTCGCTATCCTGGCCTCGGTCCGTTGTTTCCACTACAAGAAAAATGACATTCTACAATAATTATAGAATGACATTTAGTCAAAACATCACAAAGCAATCAATTTTACAATGATTCATTATATTCATTTTAGTGACAAGGATTCTAGGTGCTCGTAATAACAAATAGAAATCGTTGCAAACTAAATAAATGTCATTTTGCGATAAATTATTGTCTGTCACGAGAGGCAAACTAAGAGCGTCACAATTTTACGACACTACTAAATCGTCATGACTAGGGATTTTTGTCACAAAAGTTTTTATTACTCCTCAAATATTGCTTTGATGTAAATAAAATAAATAACTAATATTTGTTCCACAAACTATAGGCCAGCCTTCATCATTTATTTGCTTCTTTTCATTCAAATTAAAATTTGAATTTGATGGAAACAAGAAAGGCTAAAATTTGAACTCTCTCCTGACTCTGGGCTATCCATCACCACCTATATATCAGTAGTACTAATGATAAAGCATAGGGTCCTTGTGGTAGTCAATAGTGATCAAATTCACACTAGAACATGCAAATGACAGTGGACACATTTCCCTACTAGCATCAATAAGCATGTCCAGCCTTTCAAACTTCTTACCCTGAAAATTGCATGTGTGTTCTCTTTGTGCGTTACTGAAACACGAAAAACAACTGAGAAAAATTAAGGTCCTATTTTTTACTTATTTTTCTTCAACCACTTCGTTGTCCGGATCTGTAACACCTGCCGACCTTGCGCTAACCTGTCTCTGCTCTCGCCTCTGCTTCTTCCTCTTCCATCATCTCCAACACCACCCGCCGTCGGATCCATGCTCCCGATAAGATTTCACATGTATTTCTCATGTGGTTCCACACATGTTGTTCCACTATTCTACAAATCATACTCCATTGTTCTAATCATAGTACTTCGTTGTTCTAGAGATACCCTTCGTTTGTTCCACAAAATAAAATAAATTGTTTCATATCTTAAATCTAATTTCTTTTGAAAATCAAATTGAATTATTGTAAACATGGCAGTTACAGCACAACGGGAGAGGAAGCTCGAGGTGACGCATCAGATAGAGCATGCACGCACGCACGGAAGAGAACGACATCCAGACAGATGGACGGAGAAGGAAGACGGCCACATGCGGCAGAGGTGGCGGCGTTGGCCATGACACTCGAGCTTGGGAGCTGGGAGAGATAATTGATGGAAATCAGATGGACGACAACGCCAACCACACAAATCTTAAGGCGCACTATGTGGAAGCTCCACGTGGCGCGCGCTATGTATAGGAAGTATGTCCTGAGTGCTTTCAAAAGACTAAGGTGACCTGATATTGAGATTCATAAAGTTATCACAGACGTCTCATTGCACGTCGCTTCCCACAAAAAAATAACTAGTCGTAAATATATACTATATTTAGTTATACTCACTATATTATCGAGAATACACGACTAATAGTAGACAAATCCTACATAGTAATACGTAAAAAATTCAAGATGGAGAAATTTCAAAATAATACCAACACATTGGAAAAGATGGGGCCTATCAACTAGTAAATCCAGTCCAGCTACATCAAGATTGTTCTCATTTGTCATGCATGAGACATTATTTATTTTGTAGAGCAAATGTAGAAAGTCATGATAGACTGAGTTGATTGCTCTTAAATTTCACGAAGTCGCAACATTTTTCTCAATATCGATAGGGATGTTGGCATAATGCAACAGCTATATTCATTTAGAGATTATAAACCTAGTGAAGAGATTCCACCTCAGTAAATAGTAATCTAAACATAATTTGAAAGAAAATATCCAGAACGTGATTCGGTAAGCACAAGAAGCAAGCAAGGGAAGAAGAAGATTAGGCGCCATATTGCCGCCAGGGGCTACAGGACCGTCTCCCTGGGCTTCCGGCTTGCCACCCTCGGCACATGGATAGCCGCCTGATCTGCTCGGCTAGCCACGATTCGTCACGGCTAGTCATTCATTGGTGGCCAGACGAGCTCCAATTGACGTGATTTCTTTTAGGATTCGAAGGATTTGCTTGGGATTTGGTGGGGATGAGCAATGCAGGCGGAAAAATTTGGTGTAGTCGACAACAGAATGAGGAACAGGAGGCTCGTGACTCTTCTGGGATGATAACGATTGGTTTTTCTCTTTTTCTTCGTCTTTTATTCTCTTCCTTGATTTCTTTTTTGCCATTGAAATATGCTTCTTTTCATCAAATTCTTTCACCATGATAATTTTTGTTATAAAATTTTGAATTTTGACCTGTCGAAAACCGGTCGTCCGGTGAAATCAGTGAAACTGAAAATCGCTGTATTCGACTGTTTTTCAAGCCATGCAGTGATTGACTAGTTATTAATTAATCAGGCGGCGGCGGAATCTGGTATATGAACAAATGCTATTGGCCTATTTAGAATGTGGTAGACGAGGAAGGGACACAGGAAGGCGGCATCGGAATATGTTAGGCTCATACGTCTTGTACAAATGCACAGATGAACAAGCAATTGGTATATTTAAAATGTGGTAGACGAGGAAGGGACACATGAAGGCGGCATCGGAACATGTTAGGCTCATACGTCTTGTACAAATGCACAGGGCCGGCACCTCCAACTTGTATGCCGTTTGTCTGTAGTAACAATACGATAATGAGGATGCTAATGGCCGATGATTACACATCATGCAAAGGGTTGACCTCACTTGTATACTTGTTTTTCAAAACATAGACGGCACGCATCCCTATAAATACACATATATTCTATCTTTACGAATACCTTAACATGCTGTGTGGATCGGTTTTGAGATTCATGAAAGCAGCCGCCATGGGACCCATGCATATACAGCGTGTCGCGTTGACCTGCTTGCATATAAATTCCCGCGCAAACCATTTTGTTCGTCACACACACAATCGGTTAAAGAGAGCATTCCAATGGCGCTTGCTCGGTTCCTCATCGTCCTCCTTGGCGTGCCTCTACTCCTCTTCTCCTTTGCAGGTATAACTAAACCATCCACATGGCACCGAGAAATTTCCATCATTTGGACGATACAAGTGTCATCCGTATGGATTGAGTGGTGAGTGATGTTTGTGGCGTGCATTATATTGCAGAGGCGGGTGAGGTGGGGGTGAGCTACGGGAGGGTAGCCAACGACCTCCCACAGGACCAGGCTCAGGTGGCCAAGCTGCTCAAGGATAACGGCATCACCATGGTGAGGATATACGATGCCGACCGTGACGTGCTGTTGTCGCTGGCCAACACCGGCATCAAGGTGATGGTGATGCTGCCCAACAAAGACCTAGCCAGCGGCGCGGCCTCGGACCCGTCGAGCGCGCTGGATTGGGTGCGGAATAATGTGGCGGCGTACTTACCGGCCACGAAGATCACTGCAATCGCCGTCGGGAACGAGGTGTTCGTTGAGAGGTCGGACCTGAACTCGCAGCTCGTGCAGTTCATGACCAACGTGCAGGCCGCGCTAGCCCAGCTGGGCCTGGCCGACACCGTGAAGGTGACCACGCCGATCGCGTTCTCGGCGGTCACCGACACGTTCCCGCCGTCCAACGGCAGGTTCGTGGACGACGTCGCGGAGTCGGTGATGAGGCCCATGCTCCAGTTCCTGCAGCAGACGGGATCGTCCCTCGCGATCAACCTGTACCCGTACATAGCAGAGTTGGATAACCCGACACAAGTCCGCAACGACTACGCCTTGGGAAACTACGTGGCCGGCGTTCCCGCCGACGGCGTGACCTACCACAGCCTCCTGGACGCGGAGCTCGACGCCACATACGCTGCCATGGCTAAGCTGGGTTTTTCCGGTTCGCGGAGAAGGCTGCTGGCCACAGGTGTGAAAGTCTATGTCACGGAGACAGGGCGCCCGTCGCGTGGAGGAGTCCATGGCGGGAGGCGTTTGTTGGCGGCCGGGGATGGAGGGGATCCAATTACCGTGGCCAACGCCCAGACATACAACAACTACGTCATCAACCGCGTGCTGGCCGGCAACACGGGCACTCCACAACATCCCGATGCCGACATGGACGTGTTCATCTTCGCCCTCTTCAACGAGAACGGCAAGGCCGGAGGTGAAATGGAGCAGAACTTCGGCCTGTTCTACCCCAACATGACCAAGGTCTACCAGTTCGACTTCCACGGTGGCGCGCTGACGGAGACCTGGTGCGTGGCGAACCCGGCGGTCGGGGACGCGCGGCTGCAGGCGGCGCTGGACTTCGCGTGCGGCCAAGGCGGCGCGGACTGCAGCGCAATCCAGGCCGGCGCCACGTGCTTCTGGCCCAACACCAAGGCCGCGCATGCCTCGTATGCGTTCAACGACTACTACCAGCGCAACGGTCGAGCTCCAGGGACATGTGACTTCGCTGGCGCCGCCTCCATCGTCAACAAGGCACCAGGTGAGCAATCAGGAGTTCTCCATGCATGTGTCCTCATCCAAGATTCTGATCGTTCGTATACATAATTTCTCGTACTGTACTTTTTTATGAATTCTGCTAGCTGATCTCATACATTTCTCGCACTTGTCATGGATTCTGCTAACTGATCTCACTATGTATTCTTTAACCGAGATAGACATCTGCTGGAGCTGGTGCGTGGCGAACGACGCGGTTGGGGACGTGCGCCTGCAGGCAGCGCTGGACATCGCCTGCGGCAACGGCGCAGACTGCAGCGCTATCCAGCCCGGCGCCAAGTGCTTCAGGCCCGACACAAAGCTTGACCATGCCACCTACGCACTCAACAGCTACTACCAAAACAAGGGCCGCGCTGCCGGGACGTGCGACTTCAACGGCGTCGGCTCCGTTGTCTACCAGCCACAGAGTGAGTCCACGCTCGTCTCGGTCGTCTCCTTTTGCAATGACCATATATACATTGCTCTTGAGAAAAATATAATGGTGACCCTACTGGTGTTTTGAAACTCTGTTTTTGCAGTGGTCGGAAACTGCAGGCTCCCACCTTCGACTTTCTGAATGGCTGTGGCTTAACTAAAGAAACAATGATGAAGTTCGTTTGAGAAGGTCGCTTCACCTGCGTGTACCGAATAAAAGCTAGTGTTGAATAAATGTATCCAAGAATTACGGACAACAAATTTGTGGTTCTACGTTCCAAAATTTAATAAATATTACATAATATTCCTTTATGTTTTCCTAGCTCTCGAAGATGCGGAAAGACTGTTTTCATTATCTAAAAAAACATAAATATATGTTCTTATTCTGAAAGAAACATGTTGCTTACATTATCAAAAAGGAACAATATTTACTCCTATGAGATTTATGAGGAGCTTACATCATCTAAATACTAGAAGTTGGCATGTACGACACACATACGAAAATTTACCAATAACAATAACAACTAAACTTTTAATCCCAAATAATTGAGGATAGCCTAGAGAAGAAAGAACGCAAAGAAGAAGAGTGGTGAAAAGAAAGCAATAAAAACCAAAACAAAAAGTGCAAAGAGAGGAAATAAGACTGGAACAGGAAAAAAAAAGAGAAGAAGTACAAAAGGGCGACAAAAACTAAACAAAATGAACGGAGAAAAACAAAGAATCAAGGATCTGGTACATGGGTTGCTAACTTCCACACACTCCTATCCATTATCAGCTCCTTGACGATATTTCAATCCTCTCACTTCACATACTCCTTCCACGTCAATTTTGGTCTATCTTTACCTCTCTTTACAATATATGGTCGTCTTAATACCCCGCTCCACACTGGTACCTCTTTGGATATCTGTTGGACACGTACAAACCATCTCAAACGATATTGCACAAGCTTCTCCTCAACTAGTGCTACCCTTTATCTCTCTTGTATGTCATCGTTTCAGACACGATCTCTTCTTGTGTGGTCACAAATCCATCATAATATACGCATCTCTGCTACAATTAGATGTTGGACATGTCATCTTTTAGTGGGCCAACATTCTACTCCATATAATGTAGCAAGCCCAACCGCAGTCCTATAAAACTTGGCCTTGAGCTTTTATGGCGCCCTTTATCACATAGTACACCAAGAGCTTGATGCCACTTCAACCAATATGATTTAATTGTATGATTAACATATTTATCACTATCTCCGTTCTTTTGCAGTATCGATTCCAATTAACAAAAAGTGTCTTTCTTGGGCACTATCTGGCCATCAAGACTAACCTATCCCTCATCATATAGAGTTGAACTAAAATCACACTTTATTTACTCTATTTTAGACCTACTATAGCTAAAACCTCTGGACTCCAAATTTTGACTCAACAAAGAGCATACACCATGGTCTGATCCCTTAGTACCACATCATCCACAAAGAGCATACACCAAGGCATATCCCCTTATATGTCTCTTGTGAACTCATCCACCATTAAAGCAAAAAGATAAGGGCTCAAAACCGATCCTTGGTGTAGTTCTATATTAATTTGGAAAGCATCGATGTCTTCATTACTTGTTTGGATACATGTCACAATATTACTGTTCATATCCTTAATGAGGTTGATGTACTTTATTGAGTCTTTGTGTCTTTCCAAGGCCCACCACATGATGTTCCTCGGCACCTTGTCATAAGCCTTCTCTAAGTCAATGAAGACCATGTACAGGTCTTTTTTTTTCTGTTCCCTAGATCTCTCCATAAATTGTCTTCTCAAGAAAATCGCCTCCATAGTCAATCTCCCTGGCATGAAACCAAGTTGGTTTTTGGTGATGCTCGTCAATCCTCTTAAGTGATGGTCAGTGACTCGCTCACATGGCATTATTGTATGGTTCATTAGCTTGATACCCCAATAGTTGGTACAACTCTGAATATTGTCCTTGTTCTTGAAGATTGGAACTAAAATACTCTGCCTCCACTCATCGGGCATCTTGTTTGATCAAAAGATAAGGTTGAACAACTTAGTAAGCCAAACTATCGCTACATCCCAAAGCAATCTACACACTTCGATGGAAAGACCATCCGATCCCAACGCCTTGCCTCATTTTATTCTTTTCATGGCATCATTGAACTCAAATTCTCGAATCCTTCACATAAAGTGACTGTTGAGGTCATCCAAAGAGGTGTCCAACTCAATGGATGAGATCCCGCTGTCTTTGTCAAAGAGTTTGTCAAAGTACTCCTTCCATGTTTTCTTGATCTCATTGTCTTTTACTAGAAGTCGATTTGTCTCATTGTTGATGTATTTGACTTTTTTCGCCACTTTATACTACTCTATGTTGACCATACTCCTATCAAGGTGTAGGCGTCAGAAGCACTCCTTCTCTTTTTTGACCTTCTTGACATCCTCATTCCACCACCAAGTGTCTTAGCTTCTCTCTTGCCTCCCTTAGTTGTTCCAAGCACCTCTAACATCACTTTTCTAATGCAAGTGGCCACTGCAATTCACATGTTGTTAATATCTCTCTTTATGCCACGGTCCCTCTAGGATAACCCTCTTCTTGAATGTTTGTGATGCCTCTTCTTTGAGTCTCCACCACTTTGTCTTTGCCACTTTGATGTGCTTACTCCACTGGATGCGTACCCAAAAGCGGAACTCTACTACCACAAGCTTATGTTGAGGTACTACACACTCCTCAGGTATCCCCTGACAATCTAAGCAAGCATTCTTATCCTCTCTTCTCGGTAAGATGAAATCAATTTAGCTATTGAGTTGACTGCTGCTAAAAGTTACTAAGTGAGAAACACTCTTTCTAAAGAATGTGTTTGCTATAATCAAGTCATAAGCAAAAGCGAAGTTCAGGACCTTCTCTCCTTCTTGGTTCCTACTCCCATGTCTGAAACCCCCATGAGCCCCTTTAAAACCTACCCTAGAAGACCCTACATGACCATTGAGGTCTCCTCCTATAAAGAGCTTCTCGCCGATAGGCACACCACTAACCACCACATCGTCCAAATCCCCCCACAATTACCTCTTGGCGTTCTCATTGAGACCTGGTTGAGGGGCGTAAGTGCTAATTACAATAAGGACCAAATCTCCCACGAGAAGCTTCACTAGAATAACCTTATATCCTTGCCTCTTGATGTCCACCACACCATCCTTAAGGGTCTTTTCAATCACAATGCCTACACCATTCCTGTTCATTGTCGCCCCTGTGTACCATAGCTTGAAACAAGTATCTTCCACCTCTTTCCCCTTTTACCCCATCCATTTTGTCACTTAGACACAAAGAATATTCACACTTCTTCTGATCATAGTATCAACCACCTCTCGTAGCTTACCTGTAAGGGACTCTACACTCCAACTACCCACTCGCAACCTACTAGGCTCGACTAAGGATGCGCTGTCTCGATCCTTGCTCACTTATCACCGTATTGAAAGGACCGAGTGACTAAGAGGGGGGGTGAATCAGGAACTTGCTATACGTACCAAATTCATCAATTCCTAAAATCGAACACTCAATCAACTCCTATCACAAATCTAGTGATGATCACAATAGCAAGAAAATGATCCTATGAAAGGAACAACAACCTAAGCATACTAGTGGATCACACAAGACAATACAACTCCTATGCAAGCTAGTAATAAAGACATATGGAAGCAAACAATAAGCTAGCAAA
This sequence comes from Eleusine indica, assembly GCA_030378355.1. Lineage (NCBI taxonomy): Eukaryota > Viridiplantae > Streptophyta > Magnoliopsida > Poales > Poaceae > Eleusine > Eleusine indica. Next base: position 39,764,624 of record CM059500.1, read on the forward strand.
GGAGCCTACACATGCAATGCTACAAGATAAGGAACTAGAGCACACATGCATGAGTAGCACAATACATATATTTTTCCCGAGGTCTCGGAAGGATGGCGCCTTCCCCTACTCCTTGTTGGACCACTCCCGCTGGAGTACCGGTCATTCCCGCCACCAAGTGGAGTTCTCGCACACGAGCCCGCAATCACTCCCGGAGTGAAGACACGGTTACGTCGCCATTGCCACCAAGGCGCACGCTCGCCTCCCTCGAGAACTTGTCGGACTTCCCAAGCCGATACGGATGCTCACTAGCGATGCCCCTTTCACCGGCGGACTCAAACTGGGTACAAACGTGTGATGACCTTCACAACCAATCACGATAGGCTCGATCATCGATACCTAACCGGTTTAGGTCTTACCATAGACCAAGAGTAACAACCTAGATCACACCCTCAAGGACACCCTAGCCCTAGATGTGCATAGATACTCAAGTTACTCTCTATAGCATTCTCAAGATATCCAATATGTTCTCCTAGTGATCCTCTCTTTTCCTCTTGGCTCTTATCCAAATGCTCCAAGGTATTCCAATAGCCAAGAGAGGTCTCTAAGACCCCAGCAATGAAGTTATATAGGCTTGCAACCTCCAACTAGCCGTTGCTCCACGAAATCAGCTTTCTGGGCCAACTGACCGTACAGTCCGGTCACTCCTTGATCGGACCATCCGTTATCCTCGAAAACAGCTCCTCCAGAGCTGTTGGTGCTCTGCCCACTGCTGAAAACCCATCTGACTAGACCGTCTGGTCTATCTATCTCCTGTGATTCCAGAGAGCAGTTATTTTTGCACCTTCTGTCCCGACTCCCATCCATATAGACCGGATCGTTCGGTCTACCGACCGTACCGTCCGGTCAGTATGGATCCTCGCGCTGACAGACTCCTCATAGAATCCTCTCTGATCTTCTAGTACTGTACAGTCCGGTCTACTCTGACCCCTCTGTCCGATCACTTTGTCCAGAAGCTAAAACTTCTCGTCCTTGCTTGACTTCATTTCCTGACTTCTTCTAACAGCTCCTTGGCTTCTCCAATGTCATGTAGTGCCTGTAATTTCACTGAGAATCCATGCACATCACCAACTAGCATGACCTAAGGAGACATGACCTAGACCCCTTTGATAGTCCGGATTTTTCTATGGACTCAAAGCCCTAACAACTAGACAAGTGTTCCAAACACTTGCTCCATGGCTTGTCCTTAGCCTTGATCCATCTCCATCAACCCTTGGACTCTATCAGGCTCATCAAGCCTCCATGCTTGTGGTCATTGTCATCAACCGCCAAGGCAACCATTTACAATCATCATAGAGTAGAGAAGGTTTCCTACACGCACAACACTCGTGAAGGCATTAGTCACATTTTATGTTTGACATTTATCACTAAAACATTCATACCTTGAGGTGACCTTAATGGTCATGATCCTTACAATCTCCCCCTTTTTAGTGATGGATGACAACCACTACTTATGATGATCCAAAATGAACGAGCAACAAGGAACCAAAGGAAAAGATAGGTTTGAAAGGATTACCTTGGTCCTTACCTTGAAAGTAGTCTCGCCCTTGAAATGTGCTAGATGTTGAGGGAGAACTGCCCAAATACGTAGTGCACTTGATGTTGATCTTTGAGTTGAATTTTGCGCCCGTCATGGTGTAGTGGTAGTTGATCTTGTTGTTGTAGACACGCACCATAGATGTAGATGTTCATGTCGGTGTAGATCTTCAATGTTGTTGTTCTCCATGTTGGTCTAGATGTTCATATTGATAAGATCTTCATACGTACTCCAAGTGAACATGCACCATTGTCTTCATCATCTTCATTTGGTCATCTCTCCTTCATGTTCTCCACATCCATCTTCTTTGTCACCTTATAGCTTCCCTTGTATCTTCATGTTCTTCTTCCCCTTTGTGCTATCTTCAATCTTGACCTGACTTTTGGATCTTCATGTTCTTCTCCCCCTTTGTGCTATCTTCAATATTGACATGGCTTTTGGATCTTCATGTTCTTCTCCCCCTTTGTCACCTATCACCAAAAACCACAAATCAAAGACAAAACACAAGAGGACCAAGGAGCAAATAATAATTGGCAAGAGTTAGGAAACTCCCCCCTTCATGGTGCTCCTTCTTGGTCACAATGACGTTTCACCATAGCTCCCCCTACATACATGACTCAACACAAATATTTTCTCAAGTATGCAATGGTTAGTCATTTATGTGGTGGGAATATATGAGCCACTTGTCTTTGAGCCGCACGAGTAGATTTAAGTTCGGAGCTTGTTTGAACATGAATTAATGGGCATGAAGCACATAGATCACTATGTGATCATCTAGAGGGTCATATACTTACAGTGTAAATAAGCAACACCCCCTAGAAACATGCTTGTAAGCATATAAAGTATCACGATGCAAGAATGCATGAATGTGAATGCAAAAGGTATACAAATGCATGATGCGATGCTAAAAGAAAGAGAGGGAAAGGCTACAAACCAAAGTGCCAACGACGAGTTGTTCCCTTCTCGAGCTTACTCACAATGGACCATTCTTCAAAGCCTTGGGCACACCATGAACCGCCTTCCCAAGCTTAACCCATGTCCATTTCTATCTCAACGAGGTCTGAAGTTGACCTACAAGAAGAAGAGAAACAAGCACAAAACAAAGGCACCAACAAAAACAAACAAAAGAAAGCTATACATAGTTACAAAAGACAAGATTTAAAGTTATTCATGTGAAGTTTGAAAGATCGAGAACATTGAGTTCTCCCCTTGGCTTGTTGAAGGTCTTCTCGTCGAGTGGTTTGGTGAAGATATCCGCCAATTGTTCATGAGTCCACACACTCACCAATTCAATGTCCTTCTTCTCAACATGGTATCTTATGAAGTGATGATTGACTTGAATATGCTTAGCATGACCATGATCTCTAGTTTTGAGAGCCATTTTGATTACCGCCTCACTATCACAAAATAGTGGCATTAGAGTGTAGTTGAGGCCATATCTAAGAGTGTTTGCCGCATGTAGAGAAGTTGGGCACAACAAGCTCCCGCTGCCATGTACTCCGCTTCGGTTGTAGATAGAGCCATCGAGTTTTGCTTCTTTGAGCTCCAAGATACAAGTGATCTTCCAAGAAATTGGCAATCTCCCCATGCACTCTTCGTATTCACTTTGCAACCCGTGAAGTCCGAGTCTGAATATCCAAGTAACTTAAAGCTTGTTTCTCTAGAATACCATAATCCCATGGTAGGTGTGTATTTGAGGTATCTAAGTATCCTCTTCATGGCCTTCAAGTGAAATTCCTTTGGATTTACTTAGTAGCATGCACACAAGCACACACTAAACATGATGTCCGGTCTTGAGGTGGTGAGATAGAGCAAAGAACCAATCATTGATCTATAGAGCTTGGGGTTCACCGGTTTTTCTTTCACATCATCATCCAAGGGTTTGCTTATTGCCATAGGTGTATGCAAAGGCTTGCAATTCTCCATGTTGAATCTCTTGAGAAGGTCCTTGGTGTACTTTTCTTGAAAAATGAAGTTCCCTTCTCTCAATTGCTTGACTTGAAAGCCAAGAAACACATGCAACTCTCCAATCATTGCCATATGGAATTCCCTTGCCATCATTTCCTGGAACTCCTCATTGAACTTCTCATTAGTTGAACCATAGATGATATCATCCACATAGATTTGGCACATAAAGAGATCCTTCCCAACATGTCTTATGAACAAGGTGCTATCAATGCTTCCAATCTTGAAGCCATTCTTGAGAAGGAAGTTACTCAAATGTTCATATCATGCCCTTGATGCTTTCTTGAGACCATAGAGAGCTTTCTTCAACTTGTATACATGTCTTGGATGTTTAGGGTGCTCAAACACCAAAGGTTGTTCCAAATAAACTTTCTCATTGATCTCTCCATTCAAGAATGCACTTTTGACATCCATTTGATAGAGCTTGAAGCCATTGTGTGATGCATAGGCAAGTAAGATCTGAATTGCTTCAAAATGTGCCACGGGAGCAAATGTTTCTTCAAAGTCAATGCCCACCACTTGAGAATATCCTTTAGCCACTAGGCAAGCCTTGTTCTTGACAATAGCTCCTTTCTCATCTTGTTTGTTCTTGAAAACCCACTTGGTGCCAACCACATTATGATTTCTAGGCCTTTCCACCAATTTCCACACTTTGCACCTTTTGAAGTTGTTCAACACTTCTTACATAGCAATAACCCACTTGTGATTTTCCATAGCTTCATCAATGGGTATAGGCTCAATCATAGAAACAAAGGAGAAATTCTCAATTGCAACATTTGCCTCATCATCATTTCCTTCACTCACATAGTTGGGCTTGTATTGATTTCTCCTTGTCCTAACTCCTTGAGATGGACTCCCAATGATCAAGTCACGTGAGTTATCCTTGTTGATGGCTTTGGGTCTAGGATGATGTTCTTCTCGAGTAGGAGGAGGTCTAGGTGAAGTATCTTGTGCATCATGGATTGCTTGCTTTTTGAGATATGAGTGTCTTGGGTTCTTAGAGAGGTGGGAGAATCACTCATATGTCTTCTTGTCTTGGAACTAGAGCTTGGAGTGGATAAGGGGGTATTATGTGAAGAGCTTGGAGAAGTGGCTCGAGGTGAAGTATGTGGGGAGGCTTGTGGCTCACTTCTCTTTTGAGTTTCCTCATGGGTAGGTGGATGCACTCTCAATGAATCTTAGGAGGAGCTAGTGGATGTGTCAATGGCATCTTGGGTTGGTTCTTGCACCTTGGAGGATGAGATTGGTTGAGGTGGTGGAGTAGATGGCTCACTAATATCATCATCATTGCCTTGTGGGGTAAAACCTCACCCATGAGCATGTTCCTCATAGCTTCTCTTATTGGTTCATCTTCAATATTCACTTCATGAAATTCATATTCCTTTTGAGAACCTTTTGACTCATCAAATTGCACATCATAAGATTCCTCCACACATCCTGTGGTTGAGTTATAGACTCGATATGCCTTAGAAGTCCCTAAATACCCAACAAGAATGCCTTTATCCATTCTGCTCTCAAACTTCCCGGGCTTCCTCCTCTTCTTGAGAATGTAGCAGATGCAGCCAAAGATCCGAAAATAGGAAACATTAGGTTTCCGTCCAACCAATAGCTCATAGGGCGTCTTCTTCAACAATCGATGGAGATACACACTGTTTGAAGTGTAGCAAGCCATGTTGATTGCTTTAGCCCAAAACCTCTCATGAGTCCCATATTCATCTAGCATAGCACGTGCAAGAGTCATGAGTGTCTTGTTCTTCCTCTCCACTACTCCATTCTACTCGGGAGTATATGTAGCGGAGAATTCATGCTTGATTTCCTTCTTGTCACAATATTCCTCCATTGTTGTGTTCTTGAACTCAGTCCCATTGTCACTCCTTATCTTCACAATGCTAACCTTGAATTCATTCTTTGCTCTTCTTGCAAACTTTCTGAAGATATCACTTGCTTGAGACTTGTCGACAAGAAATAAGGTCCAAGGGTATCTCGTGAAGTCATCCACAATCACTAAGCAATATAGATTGCCTCCTAGACTCTTGTAGTGTGTTGGCCCAAACAAGTCCATGTGCAAGAGCTCTAGAGGATGAGATGTAGACATGAAAAATTTGGTGGGATGGGATGATGCAACTTGCTTTCCAGCTTGACAAGCACTGCACAATCTGTCTTTCTCAAAGGTGACACCCTTGATTCCTTCACCTAGATTCCTCTTGACCACTTTCTTGAGTTGATTCATTCCAACATGTGCCAATCTTCTATGCCACAACCATCCCTTTGTTGCCTTAGTGAACAGGCAAGTACTTGGTGGCATATTGCTTGATTTGAAGTCCGTGACATACAAGTTCCTATGTCTCACTCCATGAAATACTAGTCCTTTCTTTGCATTCTCAATCATGCACCATCCTCATCAAATGTGCACTTGAATCCCATGTCACAAAGCTGAGCAATAGACAGAAGGTTGAAATTGAGGGTTTCCACAAGAAAGACCTTGGAGAGATAGAGGTCATCCGTGATGGCCACCTTGCTCGAGCCTCTTACTCTCCCTTTTGAGTTGTCCCCAAAAGTCACCTTCTCACTATCTTTATCTTCATCAATGTTGGTGAATATGGTTGGCTTCCCGGTCATATGTTGGGTGCACCCACTATCAAGGATCCAATGGGTGCCTCCACTCTTGTTGTTGACCCTAGTAGTAGCCATAAGACAAGCACTAGAGGAAGAAGGGTTAGTATCCAAAGCATTGCTCAATTGACTTACACTAACCTCATCATGACGAACCATGAGACCATCCTCATAATGAGGGACCCTTGCAATCCCTTCCTGAAGTCTCCTTCGTATAGGATAGTGAGGAGCATGATACCTCCATTATCCATCACCATCCCCCATGTGCACATTGTCGAGGTCGATGTAGTAGTGGGGAGGATCATAGAGACCAATGACGTGCTCAAGCACGTGTCCCACTTGTGAATGGAGCACAAGTATCATCTCCATTACTCTCTCAATTGAGAACTTATGCCTTCTGTTGATTACCACCTCAAGCAAGAAACCCCTCTCAAGAGTGGTGATTTGCAAGAGGAGCCTGTCAATCACTTCATATGATGGGATCCTCCGTAGACCTCGAAAGGAGTTTATCCTGCACACAAGATCATAAATGCTCTAGAGAGTCTCATAAAGGTCATCATTTAAATTTCTCACAAATTCATCAAATTGAAAGAAGATATTCTTGTTGAGCTCGACGAAGATGCCAAAGTCGATCTTGTGGTGGAGGAGGCAGAGGCGCCGGAGCCGTAGTGGTGAGATCGATCATCTCAAATGATCGTGTGAGCATTGTGGTCGACGCTCCTCTCACACCAATGCGTGGTCCACTCGAAATGCTTGGAGTAGATCTTCAGATGGCACTTGAGGTAGAGCTTGATAAAGCGCTTGATGATGAGCTTGGTGTTGGTCTTGATCCGAAGCGGTGGTAGAAGTTGTTGCAAGGCAATCTTATGGAGGGATAAAAAAAAGTTTGAGCTTGAAGCTACTTCTTTCCCTTTGCTTGAAGATGCTTCATTGTTTGCCTTGAATGCCTTCTTCCCCGTCAAGCTTGAGGTGATCTCCTGATACTTGAAGAGTAGCCCAATCACATCATCAACAGAAAGATTCTTGTCCATGATGAGATCAAAGATGATGTAGAGAAGCTTGCTGCTAGGGAGCAAGGTGAGGATCTTCTCGACAATCAATAGCTTGGGAAGCTCGAAAGTAGTTGCTCCAATCCTGTCCACAATACCTCGCAAGCGAACAAGAGAGTCAAGTAAGTTCTCATTCTCATTAGCACGAAAAGCAAAGAACTCCTCAACAAGTGAATCACTAGCATGATAAACAAAAGGCTCACAAGCATCATCAATACTAGTCATGCTAGAAGAGCAAGTAAGATCAAGAGACACATCATTATCAATCATCACATTAGACACACTAGTAGAGGAACCTATCAAGTCATCACTAAAAGGATCTAGGCACTGACTAGATCTAGGCACATCCACACAATCATCATCACACACATGACCATCGGTAAAGGTATTGGCAAAGTCCACAAGAGTATCCATCAACTCATCCGGGATCATGACATTTAGGTGGCTTTTAAAGCAATCCTTCCATGAGCCATGACCCGACCCCGAATGGGATGGCATCCCAACTCAATACGGTCACTAATCAAGGCGGTTAAGCCTTACGATGAGCACTTGACTCTGATACCACTTGAAAGGACCGAGTGACCGAGAGGGGGGGGCTGAATTGGGAACTCTCTATATGTACCAAATTCGCCAATTCATAACACCGAACACTCAATCAACTCCTACCATAATTCTAGGGTGATCACACCAGCAAGATAATGATCCTATGAAAGGAACAACAACCTAAGCATACTTGTGGATCACACGAGGCAATACAACTCCTATGCAAGCTAGTAATAAAGACACACGGAAGCAAACAACAAGCTAGCAAAGGAGCCTACACATGCAATGCTACAAGATAAGGAACTGGAGCACACAAGCATGAGTAGCACAATACATATGAGTGTGATCAATCAAACCAAAGGAACCCCAATACATGCTAGTGATCAAATGAAGGCTAAGCACAACTAGCAAGTAGAGAAGCCTATTCATGCAAGTCTACAAGGTAATCAACTAGAGTAAGGTAAACACACAAGCATGAATAGCACGATATGTAAATGCAAAAAGTGAAGCATCATAGTAAGAAGTAGAGTAAGAGATGGCTCATGATATTTTTTCCCGAGGTCTCGGAAGGATGGCGCTTTCCCCTACTCCTCGTTGGACCACTTCCGCCGGAGTATCGGTCCCTCCCGCCACCAAGTGGAGTTCTCGCACACGAGCCCGCAATCACTCCCAGAGTGAAGACACGGTTGCGCCACCGCTGCCACCAAGGCAGAATCTCTCCTCCGTCGAGAACATGTCGGACTCCTCGAGTCGACACGAGCGCTCACTAGCGATGCCCCTTTCACCAGTGGGCCCAAACCAGATACAAACGTGTGACGGCCTTCACAATCAATCATGATAGGCTCGATCACCGACATCTAACCAGTCTAAGTCTTACCATAGACCAAGAGTAACAACCTAGATCACACCCTCAAGGACACCCTAGCCCTAGACTTGCATAGATACTCAAGTTACTCTCTCTACCACTCTCAAGATATCTAATATCCTCTCCTAGTGCTCCTCTCTTTTCCTCTTGGCTCTTACCAAATGCTCCAAGGTATTCCACTGAACAAGAGAGGTCTCCAAGACCCCAACAATGAAGTTATATAGGCTTTCAACCTCCAACTAGTCGTTGCTCCACAAAATCAGCTTTCTGGGCCAACTGACTGGACCGTCCGGTATCCTTGAAAACGGCTTCTCCAGAGCCATTGGCTCTCTGCCCACTGCTGATCCCATCTGATCGGACTATCCAGTCAGTAGACCGAACCGTACGGTCTGTCTATCTCCTATGATTCTAAAGAGCACCCATTTCTATACCTTCTGTCCTGACTCCCATCCATACAGACCAGATCGTCTGGTCTGTTGACCGTACCGTCCGGTTAGTATGGGTCTTCGTGCCGACAGACTCCTTGTAGACTCCTCTCTGATCTCCAAGTGACCGTATAGTCCGGTATCCTCTGATCCCTCTGTCTGGTCACTCTATCGAGAAGCTAAAACTTCTCGTCCTCGTATGACTTTGTTTCCCGGCTTCCTCCAATAGCTCCTTGGCTTCTCCACAGTCATGTAGTACCTATGATTTCATTGAGCATCCATGCACATCACCGACTAGCATGACCTAAAGAGACATGACCTAGACCCCCTTGACAGTCCGGTTTTTCCTATGGACTCAAAGCCCTAACAACTAGACAAGTGTTCCAAACATTTGCTCCATAGCTTGTCTTTAGCCTTGATCCATCTCTATCAACCCTTGGACCCCATCAAGCCTCCATGCTTGTGTTCATTGTCATCAACCGCCAAGGCAACCATCTACGATCATCATAGAGTAGAAAAGGTTTCCTACACGCACAACACTCGTGTAGGCATTAGTCATATTTCATATTTGTCATTCATCATCAAAACATTCATACCTTAGAGTGACCTCAATGGTCATGATCCTTACACGTATCCAGATCAAGATACGGTGCGTCACCAAGGGGGTGATGGTCCGACCCTTGCTCATTTATCACCGTACCCGATTTCGACATGGTGTGTCGCTAAGAGGGTTACTCCTCAAAGGTTTTTGTAGGGTTTCATTTCCATAAGAATGGCTGAAATTGTTGTTGACTCGCCACGCCTATCACAACCCCCTTCTCCTTTATCTAGGATTGGGACTAGCTCTGTTAGGGCAACTAGGCAGTGTTACATACAACAATTTACCGATGAAATATATTTGTAGTTGTTTTATTATTTGACAATGGATGTTTCTTTTTGCCTTTTTATTTCTATTTATTTACTTTATTAGTGGGTATAAAATAAAAAACTAACAAAATAGGAGTGAAATCACAATTAGAAATTGAGGTTAAGTACAATATTGATCCTTTCTATTATTTCCTAAAATCCATTGATCATATCTCAAACTCAAGATGTTTGTCTCATTTGCAGCATCTTGACACCAGATGTTAGTATCACAACAGATTGGGAGGAGCAGGTAACACATTCCCTAGCAAAAGGGTCTGTATCCTAATGGTTACAAGAGCCGCAGTAGCACCTCAGGTACTGAGTTCGACTCTTCATGGGAGTGAATTTACTAGAATTTAACGGCAATGTGCTTTCAGTGGTAAGCAACGCTCTTGTCGACAGCGAGATGCCAATGGTGACTTCGTCAATCTAAAGGATCTGTCAGCTCAATCTTCGAAGATGGTCATAGGAGTAGGGTTTGCGTACGTGTGTTTATAGGGTTGAATGTGCGTGCATTGTGAGTGTCTGAGTTGTACTGTGTAAGCTCAAAAAAAAAGTAACACATTTCCCATATCGTAATCCATGTTTATTCAATGGATTCGGAGAGGGCAACGTAAAAGGATGAAAATATGGGAAACAGATTTGTTTGAAAAAAAAATGTTCTGGAAGAAGAAGGATTAGAAGTGGACTTAAATTTGCGGATGGTGTTGCATTATTATTTACTAACTGATAATTCACTACATAAATCATATTTCAATATCTTATGAATTAATATATCTAGAACATCAACATATACGAATGGCGTGTTGCTTATACTACTATATGGATAGAATATGTTTTGATGTGCTTCACGGGGCAAATTTGCATGATAATCCTAATTTGGACCTCATATAATCTGACTTTCGTTTTCGGATGGCCCATATCTGTTAGATTTTGCTTACTACATATCCTGTCCTGTATCCACACACAATCAGATTCGGATTATATATTCGTTAGGATATCAAAAGCCCGATTTTCCACATCCTCAAAAAAAATCGGATATTATGCAGTCAGAATTTTTTGTTAACAATACAACAGAGTATTTAATTAGCAAAACAAAAGGCCCGAAAGCCAACTCTGGCCTAACTCGATCACTATACTATAGAGAAAAAGGTTGGTGAATATGGCCGAGAGCTATCCGTGTCCAGTTGTCTTAGAAAAGGTGTGGCAAAAAAATCAGGACGATCAAAATGTGATTGGTGTCTTTGTCTTAGCATTATTGGACCATGCTCAGGTAGGCCGTAGGCCTATCGTACTTTCCCTCAAACAAAAATTATTGTTGTACCATGTTTTGTTGAGATAATACTGGCATAGTCTATGATTGCTTAGTTACTGAAGGAGACAAGGAGTGGTGTAACCACGGCGAAGGGCAGAGCAACCTATCCATCAGCAGAAACCGATCGAGTGATACATCATGATTGCAGTTCTCGAATATTGGATTTGTTTTTCACAACTTGAGTTGACGAGCTTTGGAAGGTAGTATAGGAAGAATCGTGGTTGTCAATGTAAAGTCGCCGTTTGGTTTGCCCGGACGCGGGACAGGACGAAGGCGGCAACCGAATATGGTCTATGAAGTCTATTGGGGAAGATGCAGCCATAATATCGGGCCATACTCCCTTGTAAAAAGAAAAGTATCGGGCCATACTAACATGTACGGATGTACCGGGGCCGGCACCTGATAATGCCTTCGTCTCTAGAAAGACAAAGGAGATGATGTTTGTGATGCAAAAGTTTGACCTCACAGTCACGGGAGTCCAGCGCAAAGCCGCCGCGGGACCCATGCGCATATGCAAGGTCGACGTTGGCTATAAAATGCGCGGGCACATTATTTGATTCGGCACAGACTCGATCAGTCTCTTGGCGCCCCTTGGCTCTCACCGAGAACCAAGGTAGCATCCCATGGCGCTCTCTGGAATGCTCACCATCCTGCTTGGCGCGCTACTACTCTTCTTCTCCTATGCAGGTATAATCGTGCATTATGCAGAGAAACTTCCACTGTTTCGAGGATACATTATACATAAGATAGGAATTGAGTGGTGACTGATGTTTTTTGGTGTGCATAACAGAGGCGGGCGAGGTGGGCGTGACCTACGGCAGACTGGCGGACAACCTGCCGGACCCGGAGACTGTATCGCAGCTGCTCGTGGACAACGGCATCACCATTGTGAGGTTGTACGACGCTGACGAAGCGGTACTGACGGCGCTGGCCAACACCGGAATCAAGGTAACTGTAATGATGCGCAACGAGGAGCTGGCCGCTGCGGCCGCAAGCCGGTCGTACGCGCTCCAGTGGGTGCAGTGCAACGTCTCGGCGTACTACCCCGACACGCTGATAAATGGCGTGGCCGTCGGGAACGAGGTGTTCAAGGAGGCACCGGAGTTGAACTCGCAGCTCGTCCCGGCCATGAACAACGTGCAGCTGGCGCTGGAGGAGCTGGGCCTCGCCGACGCCGTGAAGGTATCCACGCCGATCGCCTTCACTGCGCTCAAAGACACGTCCGTGCCATCGTCGGCCAGGTTCCGGGATGACATCGCGCAGTCGGTGATGGTGCCCATGCTCCAGTTCCTGGTGCGGACGGGGTCGTACCTCAGTATGAACCCCTACCCGTTCTTCGCGTACGCCGAGGATCCACAGAATATCCACCTCGACTACGCGCTGGGGAACTACAAGCCTGGCGTGCGCGATAGAAACACCGGACTCGTCTACCACAGCCTATTGGACGCGATGATCGACGCCACGTACTACGCGATGGAGAACTTGACGGGATCTCTCAACGTCATGTGAGTTGCATTATATTGAAGTCTCAAATGTCAGGAATCGATTCTGAAGTAGACGGGGATTATCTTATTTTCAGGCAAGCTACTGGGGGAGGCTCCACTCCGGATACAGAATTGTCGGAGAATGGGTGGGGAACAAAAGGACAAGTCAAACCCGGGAAACCACCACGCAAAGGCAGTAGGGGTTTGCAGGCCGGCAATGGATTCCAGCCAGCGACGGTAGCCAATGCCAAGGCATACAACAACTACGTCATTAACCGTGTGCTTTCTTGCAAGACGGGCACCCCGCACCGCCCCAATGCCGACATGAACATCTTCATCTTCGCCCTCTTCAATGAGAATCGGAAGGGTCAAGGGCCAAACGACGTCGAGCAATACTTTGGCCTGTTCTACCCGAACATGACCAAGGTGTACGACTTCGACTTCCGCGGACGGAACGTGGGACTTTAACGGTGGTGCGCCTCCTTTAATTTGTCTATCCATTGTCTAGCTACCAGCCTTAAAGTGAGTTCACGCTCGTCAGTCGTCTCCTCTTGCGAAGTCCATACATGGATCATCCGAATGTCTGAACGGTTGATGTTCAATTCATCAAGAAACAAGGGCGAAATTTGAGAAGCCACCACCTCCGTGTACTGCTCGGGCCGTAAGAATGCAACCCGAATAAATGTATCCAAGAATTACAAATAACAAATTATATTTGATGGTGCAAAAAAATTAATTTTATTAAAAAATATTGAAACATAAGTAAATTATCCATTCTTTTGGGTGCAACTGGTCGGTGCATATATATAGTAGCTGAATATGGTATTGAGTCAGAAGTCTTGAGTTTAAGTCCTACTAGCTGCATTTTTTACTATGTTACTTCTATTTTCATGTTCATGCTTCAAGAAAACTACATGTATGGAGTATTGAACCATAAGTGAATTACCCGTCCTTCTCTATCAGGTTAAGCTTTTTAGGAGGAACTAGTCGGTGCATAGTACACTAACAGAAAAAAAAAGTGCAAGTCATCATAGCCATGCTTTTGTAGCCTATATTGAGCAAAGAACGTGGTTTTTAAAACATGACATATTCTATTTTCTTTTAATTCTACATATATTGTCATATTCCAAAAGAGATTTTCCACTTACATTACAAAAAAGGAACAAGCCGAATTGAAAAAACAAAAAAGGGCAAAACAATAGATCCAAAATAAAGACAAGAAAATCGAATGTATTATCTCCGTACGAGAAAAAACAAAACATATAGGCTGGAGATTCTCCCCATATATTAACAAAAGAAAAGAAATGTCATTAATATTCCTTATATAGTATATTAAGAAAAAGGAATATTTCCATAAATGGCAAAGAAAACAGCACAAAACTACACTTTGACGTGAATTACACTAGCTATTCTCAACTACTATAAAATCAGGCTATATTCGCAGGCCATAGTTTACGCTCTGGCTGGCAGATAAGTGTGATATACAGGCTCAGGGCTTAATAGGATTGATCGAATACTCACTAACAGTTGTAACTTTTTTTCGGAAGCTTATCTCCAAACAACTTTGAGGTTAAGCGTGGTTGGCCTGGAGCAATTTAGGGATGGGTGACCGACCGGAAAGTTCTTCTCAGATGCGCATGAGTGAGGACAAAGTGTGTAGAAAAAATTTATATTGGTCTGTGAGGAAAGTCTTGAGGTCCTACAGAGCTGTCAGGTGTAAGCAGGCCCCACCTCGGAGGGGCGGGACGTTACAGTTGGTATCAGAGCTGACCCTTGCAGTTTTACGGGCACGTGGGGTCACGGTTGCGCAGGGATGATGTGCATGGCTGGTGTGAGTCCAGAGTGGTCACACAACATGGCACATGCGTTGGCACTGGGCACACGGATGTGGCCAAGAGGAAAAATTTCTGGCCTGGGGTTGACCGATGAGGACGTCGGTCTTCTAAGGGGGTGAGAGTTTGATATCCTGGTTCAGGGTTTAATAGGATTGATTGAACACTCATACCAACAAGTTATAAATACTTTTCCGAAAGCTCATCTCTAAAGAACTCTGAGGTTAAGCGTGCTTGATTTAGAGCAATTTATGGATGGGTGACCGACCGAGAAGTTCTTCCCGGGTGCGCATGAGTGAGGACAAAGTTTATATAAAAAAGACTTATGTTGGTCTGTGAGGAAAGTCTTGAGATCTTACAGAGCTGCCAGGTGTAAGCGGGCCTGGCCTCAGAGGAGGGCGGAACGTTATAATAAGAAATAGTCTCAGTAGTTGAGAAAAAATAATTATATTGAATTCTAATGCACGCATAAGAAACATCCTAAAATTAGTAACATAAATACAAACTCTGATAATTTTTTCATTTAATTAAGATCAAAAAAATGATCATCCTTTGAAATATATATATATATATATATATATATATATATATATATATATATATATATATATATATATATATATATATATATATATATATATTTGAGCAAGAAAAGGAGGCACCACGTTCGCTCTTAAGATTTAGAACTTCTCACGTTAATCAGAAAAAAAAAAGAAAATTACCCACCACTGTCATTATAAAAAATTTAGACCAAAATACCCTCAATTATCTTAATTAATTACCCACCACTACCATTATAAAAAAATAGACCAAAATACCCTCACTCATCTAAATTAATTACCCACCATTAATATGAGGGGCCAATATTGTAATTTTCTTTTCTTTGTAACGTGAGAGGCCATTGCAATTTTAGTTGATAATTAACATGAGATCATTGTAATTCTTTTTTAGTATTTAACGTGAGGGTTCAATTAGAAAACAAAAGTAAAACACCCCTATTAATGTTTTTAAATTACCAATCGTGTGCTCTGCTTCCATGCATGATATCCCCTGCATCAGCATCATAGTATTTTTTTTTTTGTTACACGGAACAAAGGTTGGTAACGTGGAATAATAGAAAGAAAAAGACTACTATATTGTTACATGAAAAGAAAAGAAAACAGAATTTGGCGAACCATATCAACGTGAATCATTTATGCTTCACCAAGAAATTTTTTTTTCTTGACGTGATGGAAAATAAGAAAACAGTGCAAAATGTAAAGCCGTTTATCTCATCTTCGCAACAACATTGGAATGAAATATATGTAAAAAACATGCAATTTCAGAAACAAACTAAAATAAAAAATTAACTTTAGACAACTTCTGAGATATTGGTCACTCATCTAATTAAAATGGTCGTTTTCACAAATTTTTTGAAGTATAGTAATATAAGTACAATTAAAGAGTAGCCTACAATACCATTGTATAGTAAAAATAAAAACTTATTCTAAAGAGACAATCATACATAGAAAATAAAATATTCTTACGATATAGTTTTTAAGTAAATTATTTTAAAGAAAGTTTTTCAATTACACAATATCGTGTTAAATGAGACGTCATCTTTTCTTTAAGTGTGTGAGCTTTGACACTAGATCAAAGCCCCTCTCCATATGTTTAGTCACCGACAAAGGGTAGCATCGGAAAACAAATCAACCTCATCACCAGTCAAACATGTTAATCCTATGGAATGTAATGACTCAAATATGACAAATAATGGCATAATATTGGATAATTCTTTGGTAGCGTGAAGAGAGAAATTACATCGGCGGTAATGTCAACCCAAGATAATTGTTTGCACACGAGCAACCACATATGGGTTGTAGCACTAGCATGAGTACACACGATAGCCAATGAGGATGTCGCATGCACTTCAGTAGCTGGGTGAGGGTTCAAGGCAAAGAAACACCACAAGTAGGTGAAGTAGCTAAAACTCCAAGATCATATGTCAACAAACAAGTAGGAAAATTGTTGCCAGATGCTCTAGAGAAATGAGTAATGAAAAACATAAAGCTATCAACTAGCTAGACCAATAAAACTCAAGAAACTAATGCTAAATTAACTTTACTCTAGATCTAAGGAGTCAATTTTTCACAAAAATATTTTAGTTTTTATGACATCCATCAATACTGCAACTATTGAAATCTATAGCCTTAAAATACAACTCTTTGAATCTATAGTTTTTCTTATACTTTTCCTAAATTATTCATAACTTTACGAACGTTAGTCAATATATATAATAGAGTATGTGTAACATGAAAGCTGAGAAATTAAGAAATAAAGAAAGATAATGACCACAAAGTTGATATTGTCATACAAATTTCTTTTTAAATTATCAAACATAATGGTAACAAGTCTAGCCGCGCAAATGCGCGGGCATCTTACTAGTTGGGTTTTCAATGAAATAATTTAATAAATTGATGAGCCAAAGTGCTTTATAAAATTAAAGATAATTCTTTTAATCAACTTCTACAACAAGATATGAAAATGTGCAGGTAGGTTGACTAGTTCCACAATAATGACAAGCAAATCAAAGATAATATGTTCTTAAGAGGAAATAAACAAAAATCTAGGATGGAGATGCCCTTACCCTCTATATATTAATCAAAAGATACAAAGAGCACTCATATTTGTTTTCAAATATAATATATTAATAGAGAGGAAAATTAAAAATTTGCACTCTGGGGTGTATTACACTAGCTTCTCTCAACTAATATAAAGCAAAAAGACAACAACAATAATATATCACAATCCAAAAGTATGCTACCTTAGGCTTAGGCCATTGCCGCGCTACCTGGCTAATGAATAAGAAACACTACTGCAAGAGTATCCTGAGCTTCCATCCAAGAAAAATGTTGGTCTAGCAGCGGGAGGCAGGGAACTAGTATCATCGCCGTTGAGCATCACCACAATACCTGACATTGTAGGCCGGTCTATGGGGTTTTGTTGAAGACACAATAGGCCAATGTTGATACATTTTAGTACCTCTGTTTCTGAGTAATTTCTTCCTAAAGAATCATCTATTATCTCCATAATCGATCCCTCAGACCAGTGTCTCCATACCTAGCACCAGTTACAAGCATTCAATCAGTATCAAAAACAATATGTTCAAGTATTACAGAAGGATTGTTCTTTGCTGGCGAGTACTTACAATGCTTATGACATCTTCATTTTGCTCACAAAAGAACTGGCCGCTGTTTCTCCTGCCTGTTATGATTTCTATCACAAGAACGCCAAAACTGAACACATCCGACTTTGCGGAGTATTGTCCACGCATCACATACTCCGGTGACATGTAGCCACTGCAGTGTGAAGAATTAACAGGAGATTCAGTTAAGCTTGCGCTATATGAGTATGAATGTGAGATTAATGAATGGTTAGTTATTAGAGGGCAAATTACAATGTCCCAATGATGCGGTTTGTGACATCCCGAGTCTGATCTTGTCCAAAGAGTCTAGCCAGGCCAAAGTCACCAATCTTAGGATTCATGTCCGCATCCAACAAAACGTTGCTTGCTTTCATATCGCGGTGGACAATCTTCTGCTGGGAGTCTTCATGAAGATATTGCAATCCTCGAGCGACTCCTTCTATAATGTTGAATCGTTTTCTCCAGTCTAGCCTCCTTTTTTCATCAGGTTCTGGTGCAAAAAGAAAGCCTCATGATTGCTGCAACAAAGATATGTGAATAGTGTGGATTTAGATTATATAGAAGGATGACAGTAGTACCGAAAAGAATGGTGTCAAGGCTTTTATTGGGCATGTACTCGTAGACGAGCAACTTCTCTCCCTCTTCTAAGCAAAATCCCTCTAGTCGAACAAGATTCTTGTGGTGAAGTTTGGCCACCAGCACTAGCTCATTTCGTAATTCTTCTAGCCCCTGATCCGAACCCTTTGACAACCTCTTCACTGCTACTTCTTGTCCGGAAAGATTTCCCTAAATAAATTTGTAATCTTCCATGAAGTTAAATGAGTAAACTGTATGAAATGATCAAAACTATTGAAAATATTCACATATTCACCACAATTGATACTACTATATTCAAACTTTCTGCCTCAGTTTATTTCACATTTTTGTTATTATTGATTTGGACCAACTATCCCTTATGAGCATTGTACATCAGTCTCACTCGAGATTTGTGCATAAAAGCTTGCTGCCAACTGACATGCCTGTAGATATTTTGTTGAAGAGAATGTCATGACCATACCTTATAAACTGCACCAAATCCTCCCTCGCCAAGTTTATAGCTCTCACTAAAGTTATTTGTTGCTGCTTGTAGCGATGACAACGATAATAAAGTTGATTTGATGCTTTCAAAGTCATCAACTGTACGAGAGAATGAGTTTCATAGTTCGATTGTTAGTGATAAAGAATTGAAAATTTATACAGCTTCATGCCACAATATACAAAAGACTTACTTTGTTGAGGAAGCTCAGTTCTTTGGTATTTTCTCTTCTTACGCATGTTCCACACACAAAGGATTATGGAAGCTACCACAACAAGAAATACTACTGGCAATATAATTCCAAGAAGTTTGCCAACTGAATTATTTTTACCTGTAATATTGCAAAACACGATTCAGTTCAGATATGTGTGTAAGTTACTAAAACTAAATATTCGAGATGGCAGAAAGGGTGGCACAAGGTGTTGTGATCTGACTAACGTAGCCATGTTCTCGTGGCATCATCCCTTGCTCGATTAAAAAGTGAAAAAGTTGCCCATCTAGTTTGAAATTAAGATGCAATTCCTTAAATTTGGAATCAACAAGTGAATTGAATTTTACTGTAACGCTGATAATTATACCAATGTACATGAAACCTTGAGAAGATGTCTCTTTCTTTTATAAAACGATCCTTGGGGAAATACTTAATAGGAAATACAGCCATATATACGCCATTAAACTGCTTGTAATTTTAATTCATATATGCTAGTGAAATAGTTTAATGTATGTGACACCTGGGGTGTCATGGTTCCTATGGAAAACACATCAAAGTCATTCCCCACAAGCCTGAGAACTTAGGACAAAAAGTAAACTGAAATTTTGAACCAATTTGAACTAAATTCAAGCAAATTTGAATATAGTTTGAACTACAAGTTCAGATTTTTCCACATAACTCATACCCACCAAAAATATATGTTGCTGTTCATGGTGGAGTAGAATTTTATAGAATTTTTCAGAATTTTATTACTTTATTTGTTGCCCCAAATAAATGGTTAACAGACAAGAAACCACCCCTCTTTACAAAATTCTCATTCAACATCTATAAAGGATTTTTGAAAGTTACCATTTTTATAAATTCGACCACATTATGGGGAGCCTGCCCTATTTTTGGTTTAGTTTTATCAACTCTAGATTAATTCACACAAAAAGATTAAACGTAGTCGGCTGTCGGGGTTGGAAAAATAAAAGATAAAGAAAACTCCCTATGGGACCCACCTGTCAGCGACTTCAAACAAACACATCGGCGCCTCCCCCGTGCTCCCGTCTGCCCGTACGCCGCGTGGGCGCCGACGACTCGGCATCTGCCGCGCCCACGGATCGACTGCCCCACCCGCCGTTCGGACATCCGCCTTGTCCCCCACTTCCCTGTCCGAACGGCCTCATCCCCCCACTCGCTCTCTCTGTCACTCTCTCTCACTCGCCGCACCCCTATTGCCGCTCGGAGCCGAGCTCCGCTCCGCCATCGCCTTCTCCGCTCGTCCACCACACCGCGCCTCCGAGAGCCCCGCCCTGAAGCCCCGGTGCTCCGCGCGAGGCCATTCCCCTTCTCCGACCTCAAGCCGCCGGGAATCGGTGTCGTCTTCCCCGATCCCGGCCACCCTCCCCCACCATCGCTCTTCCACCACGGTGAGTCACACTCTGATTCCGCGGGCAGCTAAGACCCTGTTCACCCCGCGCACACCCCCAGCCTCACTCGGCTTTCATCCGTGCAGCCAATCGTCCGGAACACCGCCGCCGGCCACCGGAGTTCCGCCTCGCTGTTGCCGCACTAGCCTGGTGAGCCATTTCGTCTCCTTTCACGCGCCGCATGTCCGCTGGGACCCACCGGTTGCTATTCCAGCAATGCTGCCGCCGCTGCCACCCCAGCTGGCCGCCGTGCCTGCGTCGCCGCGCGCGCGCTCGGCTTAGCCGAGCTGGCCAGTGGCCGGGATGGCCGCTGGGCCGCAATGGCCTTTGGGCCCAGCCTCGCTCTCGGGCTGCATCTGGCCCGAGGACGCCTCCGCGCGCACGCTCGGCCGATGGGCCACGTAAGATTCAGCCCGCTGGGCTGTCTGGATGCGGCCCGCGATTATAAAAACTGATTTTCACATTTTATTCATTTCCAGAAAGGGGTAAAACTTGTAAAATGCATAGTAAAGTATTTAATAGGGATTTTGAAGCAAAATAAATTGTTTTAGCTTTGTTTGGATCAGTATTAGTAGGGAAAAATGCTAAATCACATTGCTTGTTAGTTTTATTTTTAGGATTAAATTATTTGATAAAAACCATTATAAATTCATAACTAATTATAGGGAGCTGATAAAATATTGAAACTTGGCCACCAAATAGGTTTTTTAGTTTCTAGTCTCCCTGGAAAATGTCTTAGGGTGAGTCTCTGTATATTAGTTGTAAATAATTTAACACCTTTTTTCTTATGATAATTAATTAAAATTATTGGCTTGGTGCATCAAAGTGAAACTTGGCCAGTAATTCACTCCGGGTATTCCCTAACTATATTAAATCACCCCTGCTCATTTGATGACCAGAACCATGTCCACTTAATAAATTGTGTCTTAGGTATAATAGTATTACCCTTTAACATATATGGTTTCATCTTAGGACTGTGTCGTGGGGACTTAGTGCTTTATGAGGGTTATGCTCGATACACTAAAACATTAATTGAATAGCACCTACTGGTCATGGACATCACATATGTAGCTTAACCCCGGCCGACACACACTCACCGTAGCTTGGTACAACGTCGTCGCGATTAAGTACTGGAGTCCATGAAGGAACTACACGAAATGCCCTCACCCGGTGCCTCCGCTAAATACGCTACATTGCTGCACTAATTAACACACCCCGCCCACTTCCATGAGAAATAGTGTATATTAACGTATTTATTGAGGAAGTGCCATGAATCTTCTCTCATAAGCATCATCTTTTGCATCATATAGATCACACAGTGAACCACGTGGAGACGGGACCAGTGCAAGATCCAGAAGGAGCTGGAGGTGGCGTAGCTGAGCAAGAGTAGAACCCAGGCAAGCCCCGGTGCATTATCCCCGTTTTAAATTTTTATTCTATCACTAGCTAAGGGTGTAGGCTTGCCTGTGCACTAAGTGGTAGGAATTCTTTGAAACCCTAGCGTGCAGTAGGTCCCTCCTTCCCGATAATTAGCTTTAGATCGGTAGTCACTCTGCTTAATTTAGGACGACTAATCATCGAGTGGTATGGAGACCACTCGTAGATAAGAAATATTATCACTAGGGAATGATATCGGATGAAGGAAAGGGTGGATTGAATCACAATGAAGACCGGACGGGCAACTAGGTGGAAAGGGAAGGACAGCTTGTCTTCAAGGAGGTAGCCCCGTCCGAGTCACCTAAGGCTACGCCTCGTGTCCGGCCCATGGGATCAAGTTTGAACGTACTGTATGCATGCTGGAGATATGGACCCAGTAAACCGACGTAGCTACGATTACTGCCTGGTCGGAAGATAGTCTTCTCCTTTGTTTGGTGGAACTGGGGCTGAGAGGAGGGATCAATCCACCCACGGATGGCGATACGAGGCGTATCGCGTTGGGGGACCCTCCTCGAGGGAGTCTGGACCCGGAAGACCCTGCGGTACCGTCAGCGAAAGGTTGCTCCATGCGGCTTCCAGGAAGCGTGTATGGGTCGTGCAAGCAGGTTTCTCCTGCAGGATGTAAATCGATTCGAGTCGCTGCCCCTCACAGTAACGAGTACCACTTGATCGCTGCTCCGGAACAGTGTCGGAAGCCATTAATATGATGAGTGGGTTTAATACTGCTGTTTAGAATTATTAACCATGATTGTTATAGCTTTAGTGTAAACTAAATTTACTATTCTGCATGACAACTTAACTTGATGCTAAAATTTGAAAAACAAGGATCCACTCCTAGGCTGGCTTTCTGGCAATATAACCCTATCCCTAGCCTTTGCATGTCTAGGTGTCGGCTGTAGTTGACCATTTTGACGGGTCAGTCTTGCTGAGTAAATTAGTTACTCAGGGCGTAGCTCTATGTGGTTTTCAGATGACCAGGACAGAGACTGCCACTACGGTGGAAGATTCCACTGGGAGGGCCAGCGCACTGACTGCTAGAATATTGAGTGGAAGCTGTGCACAAATGAAGACGAGGAGTAGTTCCTTGCTTGCCGGCACGGTGCTTGGGCAAGGCACCTATTATGGCCAGGTGGTTCCTTGTGTGTCGCCGTGAGAGGACGATTGTATCTATCTACTTCGTCGAATTAGTTGAATCACCGTTGGACAAATTCGTTTCCGCAATTTATTTTGATAAAACTCTGGTTTATAATATAACTTCGGATTTATGTAAAACTCTGTTCTCCACATATGCTCTTATTGTAATTATATTCTTCTGTCATGTGTTGTACTATTGGGCATCACAGCACGTGTCGCCACCCGAGGGAGATCCTGGAACGGAGCCGTCTCCGTGGTAAGGCGATTCCGTGACAATGTAGCAAAGAAAAAAAAACATGTCTGTGCTTCATTAGCCGAGTGTTTTGTTTTCTTTTGACAGAAAAAGGAGTAACTGAGTTTTACTCAGTTTTAGAAGGGAAAAAAAAGAGAGAATGATGATAATGCAAGCAACTGATGGATGATTAATATTTTATAAATTGTGAATACTAGCTGTTTAAATGAACAGATAGACTAATCAATTAAGATGGTCAAAGCGTGGCAACAACTGAGAGCACTCACCGTCACCGCCCACCGTTCCCGGTGAAACATCAGTCGAAGGCGCCGGCGCCGGTGCGGCAACCTGGCCGTTCATCAGCAGCTTCACCATGGGCGCACCCGTATAGAACCTGTAGTCGAGCTCGGACCTGAGGTTGCACCGCGAGCCGGCGATCCTCGCGCCCACTGCGTTCAGCCGGAAGCCGAGGAAGCCCTCACTCCCGTTAAACCACCCGGCGACCAGGCCGTCGAGGCACCCCTGGCACTGCGCGGGGGACAGGTCCGCCGCGCACTGCGCCGTGGACCAGATGTTAGGCACCCTGACCGGGTCGAGCCCGAGCAGCTGCCCCGTCGCGAACAGCCTCCCCGTCGAGTTCCCCACCGCGTGCCGCGCGGTGGCGTTGAGCAGCGCCGTGACCGCGCCGTCGTACGCCGCCACGTCGACGCCGCTGCTGATGTTGGTGCTGCTGACGAGGTACACCTGGCCGGAGTTGTTGGGGGAGGCGAGGAAGTTGGTGTCTGAGACGCGGACGTAGCACTGGTTGTACACAAGCGCGACGTCCCGGGTGCGGTTGCAGAAGCGCTGCACGTCGCGGCCGGACCAGGTGCCGCAGTCGTAGCAGTCGGAGGGGCTCACGTCGCCGCGGCAGAGGATGAGCCCGTACACGGCGCTTGCGCCCGTGCCGGCGGAGCCGGAGGCGAAGAGGGACGGCGAAGAGAAAGCGTTGCCGCGGAGGGCGGTGATGAGGTTCAAGAGGTTGTCCTCGAAGGTGCTGCCCGAGGAGTAGTTGCCGCTGCTGCTGTCGCAGCGCGGCCACGGCTGCGCTGCGGCGAAGGGAAGGAGCGCGAGCGCCGCCGCTGCGAGGAGCACCAGGACAGGACGGCGAGCTGTGCCGCCCTCCATGGCCGGCGCAAAGGGGTCAGAGGAGAGCAGCAGCGCAGGATAATGAGCTGGTGATATGTGTGATCTTGTACAAGTTTCAGCCTTGCAAGGGGACGAACAACTTCAAGGATGCATCATGCATGGCGGTACGACCAAACGATCGATATCTTTGTTAGGTTATTAGGTTGGTGTAAGTGATCATTGTAGCTTGGCAACTTGCCGGCGCGTTTCATTTGAAGAAAGTACCTTTAGCGAGCTCGGTTCAAAAGAATACGAAAAGAGGACCGCAACAAGTTGCAAGAAAGGGGTGTTTCTCGGAAACGTGTCCGAGGGAGCTGCATATGCTTCAATGTGTTGCAACTTGGTCGTAGTACACGATCAAGTCGTCCGCGTGGCTACAGGGGAATCCATTGGATCGGATAAAATGATTCAGACCCGTCAACGTCAGTGGACACACGACGCGGCAAAAGCAACTTGTGAGAAGACAACAATGAATGGCAACTTGTGACAAGACAGCAAACGAACGCCGCTGCCGGTTTTATTCGGTCGCAGTATTGCTGGTGCTGCAAGTTGCACACAAGTTCTAGAGAGAGGCACACGATTGTGAAATGCTGATATTGGTGTTCCTATGCTTTGTAAAACTCTTCTTTCACAAAAACAAAAGAGATGTGAACGGAAATATTTTAGTTGGATCGTTCAAGATTCAAGGTCCACGGCCACACAACAACGGACGTGGCGTGCGATTATATATTTACTTTTGACGTGCCCGTGGACTCTGTCACGCGTGATATACGGGTCGTCCGATCAACACGGCGCCGCGTCAGTGGGGATGCAAGAGCATATATATAATATGCCCGGGAGGCTGGTACGACGACCGGCAGACCGAGCAGAAGTAGCAACGCCTGAGTAGCCGACCTCTCGCTCAAGCCCGGTGCCCACAATCCGGTCTGCATTCTGCTCTGCTGTTGTCCAGCGCAAAGCGAACTTCGTCCAGCTACTCGATCAGCCGCCAGAGGGGAGAACCGGAGAAGGTTGCTGACGCCATGTGAGAGCGCACGAGCCCGAGAACGCATGCAAGGCCTAGCTGCAGGTCAAGCTCTGCCTCGCGGTGTCTGGCGGCATCAGTCTTCTGCCTGGTTGCGGCAGGACATTACGAGCGACCTGCACCTTTTGTGTTGCCAACTTAGCACGGAATTGGGTAGAGAGATGAACCTGCGGCCTGGGAATTGTGTTTTGCCAACTTGCCATGGGCGTGCGGGTCAGAGCAACAACTACCACAGTACCGCTCATGATTTCCGTGGTGCCGACCAGAAGGCACGGGGCACGTCGTTCATTTCCACCTGCCCGATAAACATCCCTCACAGAGAAGACAGCAGCAGAAAGGGGCGGGTTAACGGGGATCGCGTCGTGCGATCCCTCCGGCCGCACTCCATGTGTCCGCCGCCATTCCGACCGGAGTCTTCTTCCTCCATCCCGACCATCCCGGCTGCCGTCACTCCATCCCGACCATCCCTGCTCCGCCCACCGCCCTCCAGCCGGGCCTCACCGACGGCGCCTCTGGCAGTCTGGCGCCGCTGCGCCACCTGCCACCGCCGGTCCGGCCACCATCCCCTCCCAAAACCTTCTATATACGTCGGATGAAGCTCAGCCCCCGACAACCCAGCTGTTAAGAGAAAGGATTTGCTATAGTTAGAGATAGATTAGTTTGTTAGCCTGCCGCCGCATACGCGTTGTCGCTATCTTTATCTTGTAACAAACCTCTTACATAACTCTCCTTCCGTTATTAAATTATTGTCATTGTTGAATTTTTTAATCAACTTTAACCATTTATTTTATTTAAAATATTATTTTTAATATGCAAAATTTTAAATTATATTTTAATTTACTTTGATAATAAAATAAACTATGATAACATATATGATATTACTTAAAAAAAATTTGAATAAGATGAATGGTCAAAGTTAACTAAAAAAATCAATGGCGATAATAATTTAAAAACGAAGGAAGTACATAAATACAACGTCATGAGCCTGAGGATGATTATCTCGTGGCATTCAATCTAACATGGTATAAGAGCCACCGATCCTAGAGTGATTTTTTTTCGCTCCCGCATCAACCCATATTGCCGATCATCGTGTCTTCTTCTTCCTCCACTTCCTCTCTGATTTCCTCCTCCACCTCGCTCTAATTCGCACCAATTCAAATTGGCCATGCCATGACGATACGTATTGGCAAAGACAACTATATGCTGTGGAAAGCACAGTTCTACCTGCGCACTACCGGATTGATCGGCTACGTCGACCGATCCTTTCAGCAGCCGCCGCGCCTGGTTGTTCAGATGATGGCGCTGATCAGGTTGTCAATCCGCTCTACACTACCTGGATCAATCAGGATCAACTGATGTTGAGCGGGATTCTGGCATCCCTGACCGAAGAGATCCTTGCTGATGTTGCTGATGCATCTACTTCGAAGCAAGCCTGGGACAAACTTGCGAGCCAGTTTGAGTCGCGCTCTCACGCGCGCAAGGGCCAGCTTCGTCAACAACTGGCCACGACAAAGAAGAACGATCTCCCTGCGTCAAGTTATTTCACCAAGATGAAGGCTATTGCTACCACCCTTGCTATGATTGGTACATCGGCGCAGGACGATGAGTTTATCACCTATGTCCTCGTTGGTTTAGGCCTGATTGGAATTCCTTCCGGACGTCCATCAATACTCGCTCCGGTGATCTCACCGTGGACGACTTCTACGACTGTCTCCTGGCGGAAGAGGCGCAGCAGTCCCAGGACGATGTCGCTGCTTCCTTGCCGCCTTTGGCAAATTTCGCTGGTCACCAGAACCAGCAAGGGCGGCGCTACAACAACAATTCGCAAACTACTAATGGCAATCGGGGCCAGGGAGGGTCTCGATCTAATCAGCAGCAAGGCTCGCTAGGTTTTCAGCGGTCTCGTCCTCAGCATCGGCCCTCTGGTCACCCTCCTGTCCTATGCCAGATATGCAACAAACCGCGTCATGACGCCTCTCGATGTTGGTATCGTTTTGATTCGAATCATCAACCTCATACACTATCTGCTGCTGCGGCTTTCTCTCCTTCGTACAGTCTTGTTCCGGATTGGTACACGGACACTGGTGCCATTGATCATATCACCAGTGATTTGGATCGTCTAGCTGTTCGGGAGCGCTACCACGGCAATGAGAAGGTTCACGTCGGCAATGGTCAAGGTTTGCGCATTACACGTATTGGTCATAGTCATATTAAGACTGATGCCAAACCTCTTATCCTTTCTAATATCCTTCATGTTCCTAAAATTAAAAAGATTCTTTTATCTGTTCATAAGTTCACTCCTGACAACAATGCATCCATTGAATTTTTTCCTTATTCTTTTGTTGTCAAGGATCTGGTAAAAAAGACCAAGCTCCTATAGGGTAGCTGTCATGACGGTCTCTATCCGATTTCGCCTTCGATGATTGATGCCTCCAAACAAGTGCTTGCTATATCTAGGGAACAGTGGCATGCTCATCTTGGTCACCCTGCCTCGCCAATTGTTCAGTCAATTTTGTGTCTTAATAACATTTCTTGTTCTAGTAGTGCTTCTAGTTTGAAGGTCTGTCATGCTTATCAATTAGCTAAAAGTCATCAATTACCTTATTCTCACTCCATTCATAGGTCTACATCTCCTCTTGAGATGATTTTTTCAGATGTATAGGACCCTGCTCCTAAGTCTTCCAATGGGTTTAAATACTATGTCAGTTTTATTGATGACTATAGCAAATTTACTTGGATTTTCCTTATGCATGACCGTTCTGAGTTGCACAAAAAATTTATCCAGTTCCAGGCTCATGTTGAACGCCTGTTAAATGCTAAGATTAAGACTGGTGCAGTCCGACTAGGGAGGGGAGTACCAACACTTACATAACAATTTTTTTACTTCTATTGGTATCCATCACCGTGTGTCTTGCCCTCACACTCACCAACAAAACGGTTTTGCGGCACGGAAACACCGTCACATTGTTGAAACCGGACTTGCCCTCTTAGCTCAAGCCTCCATGCCTTTGCGTTTTTGGGATGAGTCATTTTTTACTGTCACCTATTTAATTAATCGTTTACCCACACGTGTGATTGATAATTCTTCACCGCTCGAATGTTTGTTTGGAACTAAACCCAATTATTCTCTCTTACGAGTCTTTGGTTGCGCTTGTTGGTTACACCTCCGCCCATATAATACTCAAAAACTTGCCTTTCGTTCCAAACAATGCGCTTTTCTTGGGTATAATGCTCTTCATAAGGGTTATAAATGCTTAGATCGGTCTACAGGGCGTGTATATATTTCTCGCGATGTCATCTTTGATGAAAATCTTTTCCCGTTTGCCAACATTTTGCCATCTTCTTCATCTCCTTCATCGGCCAAGCCCACTCCAATTTATCTTCCTGGCAGCGCTGTTAATTTGATGAATGATCGTTTGTTGCAGTGTGCACCTAACATTGTTGATGCAGAAACTACTGTGCATCAGAACTTGGCGCCATCATCTTCGGATTCGCAGTCTGATCCAGTCGCTTCAGCAGCTACGCCTCTGAACTCCGAGTCTGATTTGGCTGTTCTTGCATCCGTTCCACCGACTCATGCAGCTGCATCACGTCAAGCTCCAGCCCCTCCTGTTGATCCTCTGGCACATGCAACAAGGTCCAAACATGGGATCCGGCAACCCAAGGTGCGCATGGATGGCACGGTTGCCTAGAGCGCCAAGTTCTCTGCTTCTGAACCTAACTCGTACAAGCAAGCTGCTCAAGATCCATTGTGGCGTCAGGCCATGGGTGATGAATTTTCTGCACTACAATGCAACAAAACATGGCATTTGGTACATCCGCGGCCTGGCCTCAACATTATTGATTCTAAGTGGGTGTTCAAAATTAAGACAAATGCTGATGGTTCTATCTAACGTTACAAAGCTCGTCTTGTTGCCAAAGGTTTTAAACAGCGGGAGGGTCTTGATTATGATGATACATTTAGTCATGTTATCAAGCCAACTACTATTCGTGTTTTACTCTCTCTTGCTGTTAGTAAAGGATGGAATCTTAGACAGATTGATATCCAAAATGCATTTCTTCATGGGGTTCTTAATGAAGACGTTTACATGAAGTAGCCTCAGCGATATATTGATTCTCGGTTCCCAGACTACATTTGTAGATTGGACAAATCTCTCTATGGTTTGAAATAGGCCCCTAGAGCCTGGTTTGCTCCCCTCAGTGCTAAACTTCAAGATCTTGGTTTTACTTCCTCCAAGGCAGATGTTTCTCTTTTCATCTTCAACAAAGGAGGTATTCAAATGTATATTCTGGTTTATGTGGATGATATTATTATTGTCAGCTCCTCTTCTGCTGCTACTTCTCGTCTCCTTGGTTGCTTACAAGATGATTTTGCTGTTAAAGTTCTTGGTGATCTTCATTATTTTCTTGGGATTGAAGTACATTCAGTTGCTGATGGACTTCTGTTGACTCAGCACAAATATATCTCTGATCTTCTAACCAAGACTAATATGACTCATGCTAAAGCAGTTGCTACTCCTTTGGCCTCGAATGAAAAATTATCCAAGCATGATGGTCAGCCATTGCACTCTGATGATGTTACACGGTATAGGAGTGTTTTTGGAGCCCTTAAATACATCTTACTTACTTGGCCTGACATTGCATACAGCGTCAACAAAGTCTGCCAGTTCATGGCGTCTCCTACAGATGTGCATTGGGCTGCTGTTAAGCGCATTCTCCAATACTTGTGTGGTACATCTCGCCTTGGCCTTCGCCTTACTCGGTCTTCGTCTCTCCTTCTGAGTGCGTTTTCTGACACCGATTGGGCTGGGGATCAAGATGACCGCCGTAGTACTGGTGGGTTTGCTATCTTTTTGGGTCCAAATTTGATTGCTTGGAATTCAAAGAAATAGCCGAGTCTTAGATTACTAGAATACAGTGTACATCTTTGTCTTTCAGCAGGAATAAAATGTTAACTATGTGACTGTAGGTTCCGACTCATAGATGTTAGTATTGAACTATTGATAATAAATTTGAATGAGATAATCAGTCCCATCGCCTCCTTTTTCCTTCTTTTGATTTGGAATCCTCATGCACCTAAAATGAGATAAATTCGTTGACCAGATAAAAGCTCATATAATTAGTTGACAGTTAAAAGTTCATTATAGAAAACTTGGAAGTTCAGTTACAATTTGATCTACAGGTTGTCTGCACAGTATAACACTAGGTACATTGTCCTTAACAAAAGCGATGGAAATTTAGCAGATATTGATTATTCATTGGGTCTTTCATTTATGACTTTTGCATTATATCTGCTGACATAAAGGAAATTCTTTATGCTTTTATGATTGTCTTGGAGGCACATTCAAATTGGGTTGTTTAATGAAAACATCAACAAGGTTTAGTACACCGACTTTCAGACCATGATGTGCATGTTTTTTTTTCTAAGCTTTTATATTAAGTATATCTTGTGAATAGTTTCCTGTCCTGGACAGTTAAAAGTCTTTCAAATTGCAAATTAACTCCAACTCAATTAGTTAGAGCAATGATAATATCATGCATGGTAGGTAAGAATCACACATGGTAACTCCAACTTGCATTGGCGTGCTGTGATGATGGTTTAGTTTTGTACTATTCTGTGCAAGTAAACTAACATGCATCTTGCTTTTTGACAAAAAAATTTGCTTTACCAAAATTAGTATTCTGATATGCACTGTTGGATTTTCGTACAAAATTTTGTTGGGTGATTTAGAAGGTGCATTTTTTTGTTGATTACACATTTCAGCTGTTGTTGTGATATGAGTTTTAGTAACATGCATCTATCTGTTAGAAATGAATATAAGCAGTTCATCTTATTTGTTGCTTTATTCAGTGGATGTTCAGTCCATTTCTAAGATTTTTGTCTCGAACTTTCACATATTCCATGGCCTGATCATTCTGTGCTCATATGGATGCTTTATTGTACTGGATGGACAAAGGAGGAGGGATGTAGAATGGAAATGAAGAGGCAAAAATAGGAGGACCGCAAGAAGTTGATAGGAAATAGTGAGCAGAGAACAAAACAGGACAACCAGAGAACAGAACAGGAGGTCCAAATAGGTTTGTCGCAGTAATGAATGGCAGGTATGCAATCTGGGTTCATAACTCAAATTAATTCGGAACATAATGTTTTATTCATCTTATTAATAGTAAACTTCAAATAATTACAGTGGGAGGGTGCTTTTATCCAATGGATGAACATGCGAAATATTTGGAATTAGCGTAGAGCAGAAGCCATGTTCGGCACTATGGTTGCACTACATGTCAAATTCAACAAGCTAAGGGGTATTAATTTCACTATCACCTATGGTTACTGTTATATATTCTCTTTCCGCGTAGTTTTCTAACATTGCTTACTATTTCTTTTAGGTGTGTTGATCATGACCCAACATAGTTTGTATTGTTTTCTCGCCACCAGTTGCACAATCTAACGAGCTTTAATGTTTACGCACCCAAATCCTAATGAATTGAATGGAGCATGAATGATTGGTCATGCCGCCATCTTTTTACACGTGATGAATACGTAGTGCTTCAATCTACGGGAGAGGGTGATTAAAAAAAAAAGAATTCCAGCTTTCCAGTAGACAACATGTGTATATCCGTTTGTACTGAGCAAATAGATTATGTCGAGATTACAGATTTATCTCTACTATCTTAGTGTTTATAGACACATCGTGAGATTTGCTTTTTGCACTGATAACAGGATATTTTACATTTCTATTTGATAACGAGTTATGATATACGTCATGGGAAAAAGATGAATCATTGGCTTTTCTTTCAATACATGTCTCCATTATAGCTTTGTAGAATAGTAGCAACATACGTGTCACACATGTAAAAAACTAGTTGTACTAAATGGTTGTTTCTTTTTCATATAGATGGCATGTGGCAAGTTGCCTTTGGAATGATAATACGAGCCTAAGCAAATATGCCTGAGCCAAGCATCATGCCCAAGGGTCCAATTTCACGCTTGAGTCTGCTCTGCATGTTTGGCGGGCAAGCTGACTAAAGGGCACCAACCAAACATATCCAATGTACGTAGAACAAAAAACATAAAAAAAAATTAGAAAACTTTGTCTGGAACACACCAACAAAATATGGTTTCATCTTGATCACATCGTCAAAATCGAATTTAGCTGGAACATACTTTGATTATGGAAAAATTCGTTTATGACATACTATAACTATTTATCTATTATTTTCAACTTTAATATCTTAAAATATAAAACACGTTAGAGTTTGAAACTCGACACACATATATATTGTTACATTCTCTATCAGCAAAAAATGGTATCAGCAAAAAATAGAGCTAGAATTTTTTGACTGTTTCTATTGTTTTCTTATTGTTTTAATATTTAATTTATCGAGCAAGCCATACAAATAATAGAAAAAATTCTAGCACCATTTTTTACTGATAGAAAATGCAACAAGGTATATGTGTGTCAAGTTTCAAGTTCTAAAGCCTTTTATATATTAGGATAGAAAAGTTGAAAATAATAGTTAAATGGTCATACTGTGTTACAGACGAATTTTTCCATAATGAAGTATGTTCCTGCTAAATTTGATTTTGACGGTGTGTTCATATTTTGTTGGTGTGTTCCAGATAAATTTTTTAAAAATAATATTATCTTAAGCACCATATTCTTCGCTCAATATAGGCCACAAAGACAAAAGTGACTGTTTACATATAAATTGAAATCTGAACGTATAACCTCAAATGTGTTTTTCCTAATTCTTGGATCATTATTTTTTCGAGGAACATGCTTTTACTGCTCGTTCATAGATGAATGTATAGCCGAGCAACCCAGTTTGTAGCTGACATGTGGGCTAGCTTTATTCGGCGCTCGGAAGTAATGCGGCCTTGTCAAACTAGCTTCACCATTGTTTTTTTGAGTTGAACCTCAGCCGTTCAGGCATTCGAAGGCGGGAGCACACAGTTTCCAACCTCTGCAAAACAGAGTTTCAAACACCAGTAAGGTCAGTATTATATTTTTCTCAGGATCCATGTATGGTCATTGCAAGAGGAGACGAAGGAGACGAGCGTGGACTCACTCTGTGGCTGGTAGACGACGGAGCCGACGCCGTTGAAGTCGCACATTCCGGCAGCGCGGCCCTTGTTTTGGTAGTAGCTATTGAGTGCGTAAGTGGCATGGTCGACCTTAGTGTCTGGCTGGAAGCATTTCGCACCGGGCTGAATAGCGCTGCAGTCTGCGCCGTGTCCGCACGCGAAGTCTAGCGCCGCCTGGAGCCGCGCGGGCCCAACTGCGGCGTTCGCCACGCACCAGCTCCAACAGATGTCTATTTGTTGGGGGGAAAAAAGACAACAAGAATACATAGTCAGATGAGCTTGCGGAGTTCATGACGACAATGAGAAAATGTATGTATGATCAGAACAGTGGACGATTACAATCAGGAAACCGGTACAACAGATATGATCAGAAACTCACCCGGTGCCCGGTTGACGATGGAGGCGGCGCCGTTGAAGTCACATGTCCCGGAAGCCCGACCCTTGCGCCGGTAGTAGTCGTTGAACGCATAAGAGGCATGCGCGACCTTGGTGTCGGGCTGGAAGCAAGTTGCTCCGGGCTGGATTGCGCTGCAGTCCGCGCCGTTGCCGCAGGCCCAGTCAAGCGCCGCCTGCAGTCTAGCGGGCCCAACCGCCTCGTTCGCTACGCACCAGGTCTCCGTTGGGACGCCGTGGAAGTCGAACTCGTAGACCTTGGTCATGTCAGGGTAGAACAGGCCGAAGTTCTGCTCCATTTCCCCACCGGCCTTGCCGTTCTCGTTGAAGAGGGCGAAGATGAACACGTCCATGTCGGCGTCGGGGTGTTGTGGGGTGCCCGTGTTCCCAGCCAACACACGGTTGATGACGTAGTTGTTGTAAATCTGGGCGTTGGCCACCGAGATCACATCCCCTCCATCCCCGGCCGCCAAACGCCTCCCGCCATGGACTCCTCCGCGGGACGGGCGTCCTGTCTCCGTGACAGAGACTTTCACACCTCTGGACCCCGCCAGCATTCTCCGCGAATCGGAGAAACCCAGCTTAGCTATGGCAGCGTATGTGGCATCGAGCTGGGCGTCCAGGAGGCTGTGATAGGTCACACCGTCAGCGGGAACACCGGCCGCATAGTTGCCCAAGGAGTAATCGTTGCGGATTTGTGTCGGGTTATCCAACTCTGCTATGTACGGGTACAGGTTGATGGCGAGGAACGATCCCGTCTGCTGCAGGAACTGGAGCATGGGCCTCATCACCGAATCCGCGACCTCGTTCACGAACCTGCCCTTGGACGGCGGGAACGAGTCCGTGATAGCCGAGAACGCGATCGGCGTGGACACCTTTACGGTGTCGGCCAGGTTAAGCTGCGCCAGCGCGGCCTGCACGTTGCTCATGAACTGGACGAGCTGCAAGTTCAGGTCTGACCTCTCATGGAAGACCTCGTTCCCGACGGCGATGCTAGTGATTTTTGTGGCTGGTAAGTACGCCGCCACGTTATTCCGCACCCAATCCAGCGCGCGCGGCAGGTCCGAGGCCGCGCCACGGGCCAGGTCGTCGTTGGGCAGCATCACCATTACCTTGATGTTGGTGTTGGCCAGCGACAACAGCACGTCACGGTCGGCATCGTATATCCTCACCTTGGTGATGCCGTTATCCTTGAGAAGCTTGGCCACCTGCGCCTGGTCCTGGGGGAGGTTGCTGGCTACCCTGCCATAGCTCACGCCCACCTCGCCAGCTTCTGCACAATACAATGCACGCCAACACAAAACATGAGTCATGCACCACTCGATCCATCCCGGTCCCGACGATATATATATATCATCAAAACAATGGCCGCGATTATAGAATACCTGCACAGGAGAAGAGGAGTAGCGGTGCGCCGAGTAGGAGGACGACGAGGAAGCGAGCGAGCGCCATGGAATGCTGCTCTGCTTTGGTGATGTCCAAGAGAGACCGATCAAATGTGTGCCGAACCAAATGGAGTGCGAGGGATTTTATAGCCATCGTCGACGTGCTGCATTTTCATGGGTCCCACCGTAGGGCCGGCGGCGACTCGCGACGACTGGGCTGCAATTTCCACGAGTTCGAACTTTTGCGTTAGACGACGAACATCGGCAGTCAGCCCCGCCTCGGTCCTATCCTACTACGCACCAACGGCGTACAAGTAGCAAGTGTCGGCCCATGTGCATTCGTACATGCGTATGTGCCTAACATTATCTGACGACTGCCCAGTAGGCCAACTTGTTCCTCGACCACATTTGGCTGCCGCCTTCCTACGTCCCTCGTCGGGGCAAACCAACGACGACTTGACTCCACACACCCACGTTTTATTCATATGCTACGTTCCAAAGCTGGTCAACTTGACTTGGAAAAAACAAATCTAGTTCTGGCGAACTGCAATCCTGTTGCTTATTATGGTAAGGTTCCATATCGGTCGTTCCTTAGAGCGCTTGCCGACGGTATCGGATGTATCAATTAACCCAGGCGCGATGTAACTTAAAAAACTAACAAACTGCCTTGTACGGGATCATTTCTTCTTAATATGATAACACGCAGTTCTCCTGCGTGTTCGAGAAAAAAAAATCGGTCGTTCCGTCTGCATCTATCCATCTATTATCTTAATATTTGAAGATAAAAATTGTCATTATATTATGCTCTCAAAGTTACAAAATTATTTAGTCGAAAAAAGAAGATATAAGTCATTAAATTTAATAAAGAATTAACTATCTAAATGGATCTATATAGTTCATATCCAACTATAATTCATAAACAGATAAAATATAGAAAAATAGAAATAAAAATTTATATATACATACAATATTATAATAAGAGAGGAGATGTAAGCATATGAATTGACGTGGCTTCCCAATTACCTACTCCTATCAGATGTTCTCTTTTGATTGGGTATACAATACTCCCTTCGTTCCAAAATTGTTATCATTATTGACTTTTTTCGTTACCTTTGACTATTCCTCTTATTCAAACAATTTATTCAAATCTAAAAAATTATAAGTTATATTTAAATTGTATCTAGTAGTAAAACAAATCATGAGAAAATACATGATATGTTTTAAAATTTTTTGAATAAAAAGAAAGGTCAAAAGTAGTGGAAAAAATCAATGACGATAATAATTTTGAAACGGAGGGAGTACTTCTTAGTGGCGTCGATGTTCAACCAAAAAGACATTGTCGTTTTCTTCAGTTATGTTTTGTCCTTCCTCAGCTAGTGGACCTGACTTATATAGACACTATAGATATGTAAGGTTTCATCCATCTTTTATGTTAATATATCTCTCATCATAAATTTTTGGTATGGCATCCAACAATCTCCTCCACCACACATTATGAGGCCCAAGAGTCCCACTCCAGTGGATAGATATACATGTGAGGCCTAGATATTTCAAGTTTTGAACCACGACTTTGGTACCACTTGAGAAACTGTCAGGCTCGTTGTCAAGCGAGCAGCTAGAGAGAGAAAGAGTCACGTCCATGCCGCCAGCCTAACTTACAATAGACCTATTATTATCGACACTGGCGACAGCAGATCCACGATCAAGGTCTCCGGCTAACTCAACCCAAAGTACTAGATTCATATAGGTAAAGTTCTCTCCGCCTTTTAAATAAGGAACTTCTATCATCGATTTCCAAAGTCAGACTAAAGCAAACCTAACACTGCTCAAAGATCTATATCTTTAGTCGTGCAAGGAGATAAGTTGTACGTTGTGATTGTTGTTCAACACTGAAAACGAAGTAGGGAACGCATGTGTCCATCATTTAGCAGGATTTAAAGTTATCCAAATTGTTGTCCTTCCGGCGACCTGACTAAGATGTATTCTTTTTCTGAACGAAACTGGTGACTACCTAACGTGACAAGTATACATTGCTGCCCATAGTTACATTGCACTAAGAGAAATATATCTAACGACAGTGTTGACTTACGTTATTTTATTATTAAGTCAGTAGTACTTATTGAGAAAAAAAAAAGGTAGTGGATTGGTGGATCGGGATCGTCGCTTGCTTATTCGGAGTTCAGAGGCTGCTAAGTATGGTGACGGTATACAATGTACGAGTGATGCCACTTGGACATTTGAGCAAGGTATTTTCTTCCGTTGAACCACTTGCACACGTGAGAGAACGCGAACTTGGTGATTGATGAACCTGCATCGAACCCACTGGCCTGGGATCCATCGCCAAGCGATGCTTGCACGCTAATTAATCTTATGAATCCGGGGGATGGAGGCAGTCTCGTCGCCAGCAGAAGAGCCCTCGCGGCGGGGAAGAGAGCATATGAGCGTGAGACGGGGAGGAACAGAGGAGTCGGCACCATGCGAAGGAGCATGTGCGGCGTTGCGCACGCGCGGGGGAGAAGAATGCGACGGCGACCAAGCGACCAGCGCAGCGACGGCGCCGGCGGCTTGGGTTCGCTGCTTGGGGTCAGAGCCCCATCGACCCTTGGGTCGAGCCAAACCGATGCGTCGGTGCTCGTCGGATCAAGAGCACCGCTGTCGCGAGTAGCGTTCCCGTCGAATTAGACCGTCATCGCTCCAGGTTGCCACCTATTATTTGCGCGTCTCACCGGCTGAATCGATGCTGCTGAGGTTCTTAGGTTGCCAACGGACAACGGTCTTGCCGGACTTCAGACGCCTAGCTTCCCTAACGAACAAGACCGTGATGAAGGGGTCGACCCTTTAGCAACGCAGGGGCCATGGGTTCGCACCTCGACCCTCGTCATTGTCTAGGGTCACAGGGTAAGCGAAAGGGGCGCTCTGCCACGCCCCGCTTGCAGCTTTAGCTGCTAGGGTAGTAGGGTTTGCTTCGCGGCTCGCTGCCTCACCCTGGTGAGCGGTGACTGTCGGTGGCCGAGTGGCCATTCTCACTTCTCAGTTGTTGCTTGCTGGACTGAGATTTTTTAGACCTGGCCTGCTCGGCGACGGCCTGCTGGAAGATGCTTCATGGGTCGTGCTTCCTCGGGCTGTTAACGGCCTTTAGCCCTTTACCGTGTCGGCTGTTAATCAGGTCGTCGCTTGTGCCACCCATCGTGTCCAGAGAGGATTTCTGGGCATAGGACTACGAGAAGTCAGGTGTTTTCTCTGTTCGCTCGGCGTACAGAATGCTAGTTCTCAACAAAGAGAAAAGGACAGCCTGGATAGAAAACACGGCTGGTAAATTGGATGTCAAGGCTGTTGAGAAGGAGTGGACGGCACTTTGGAAGGTGAAAGTGCCATCCAAATTACGTGTGTTTCTTTGGAGGCTGGCGCAACACTCAATACCAACCGGGGATCTTTTGCATGGCTATGCAAAGCTCATGTGCGATCTGCAATAGCCCGGACTCTTGACGTCATTCACTTTTGGAGTGCAACATGTCCAAGTGTGTATGGGCGCTAGAAGATGAGGAGCTAATGGAGTTCCTGAGGAGCATTGAGAACCCGAGCGCAAGGAACACGAGACGGAAGGCTATCCACGAGAGTCTTTTTCAAAGCCCTCTATCTACTTGTTGCTTCATCGACAGGTTCATAGAAGACCTGGAACAATAAGACCCAAGGCCAAGGAGGTAGGAAAGGTGAACGCGCCGGTTATGTGGTGGGTTGCACCCCCTACCGGCATGGTGAAGATCAATGTTGATGATGCGGCCCTCTCCAAAAATCACCCAATGGCCTCGGCTGCTGTAATCACCCACGACGAAGAGGGGGTTTTTCTGGGGGTGTCGGCGGTGGTCATTCAGGGATTGACGGAGCCAGAACAGGTAGAAGCAACTACGTGCAAAGAGGCATTGGCCCTGGTAGTTGATCTACATCTCCGTAAGGTGGTGGTGGCTAGTGACTGTGCTAATGCGATCAGTAGCATCCAGGGCATAGGTAAGGGGCCCTACGGGCATATAGTTCAAGAGATTAAAACGAGAAATTCAGACTTTGGTCAAGTTTGTTTTACACATGAAAATCGTCAATGTAATGTAGATGCCCATAGGCTGGCCAGAGGGGCAGTTTCCTTGCCTTTCAGTCACCACCTATGGTTGGGCAGTCCGCCAGAAGGCGTTTGTACATCCATCTCTTTGAGTTAATAAAGAGGTTGATTCTCAAAAAAAAAACATCATGTTGAGGGATAGGTCCAAATATGACACGGTGCATCGAATCGTGTCAGTCCGGACTTGCAGTGGCGGAGCCACGTTCCGGCCAGAAGGGGCTCCGGCCCCCCCTTGGCAATGTAAATTTTCTGAAGGTCCAAGAGTATTTGAGCCTATTTCATCTACATGTGGGCAGCAATGCAATTATTCAAGGCACATCGACAAGCACCTAAGCAGACTAGGGCGCACACAACCCAGCTGAAGCACAAAATCCCACATGATAATACACGTAATCTCACTTGATTTAGGTCTGTTACTGTTCATGGCCCCTCCTGTGGTTCATGGCTGGCTCCACCAGTGCGGACTTGGTCAGGTCAAAAAAAAATTGTACTTCATGTTTTCCCGATAAACCTGACTCATTTGAACTTTTATGACTGTAGCCAACTTGTCATGGGCGAACGAGGTCAACCTATGTTTTTTAAAATAATATTATTTTAATATATAATTGCAGAACTAGGGTACGAAATACAAAAAATGCAAATTTATGGCCAGTCGATTATGTGGGAACCAACTAGCACGTAATCGGTTACTGGGCGACTGATTTCCATCGTGGCAGTGATGTGGCATCCTATGTGGCCGAGACATGGGGCCTGTCGGGGGAAAAGGACCTGTCGGTCACACAGGACAACCGACAAGTCCCTGAGTGGAGGGTAGTCGTTTATCCTCTGATTGACTAGGTCCTGTCGGCATGCAACTGCACACGACAAGCCAGTCAAGCCAGTCGGCCATGCAAACTGTTAAATAGGGTAGTCGGTTGATCAATGACCGACTAGTAGTCTTCTAAACTAACTATAGTCGTTCATTTTTGTGTCAATACTTTAATCAATTTGTTTTTGCGGACTCATGCAGTCAAGAATATTAGAGTTGAAGATAACTTTTGCGGACCCATGCTCTAAATATTTTAAATAAAGAAAGTATATAATGAAGTAAGAGGTAATATTAGTATTGTGACAGTACAATAAATACATATTGTTATTCATTGGCATTATAGCGGTGGTGCAACATACAATTATAACATAACAATGCACTGGAAGTACACCTCTTTTATGAAATGTAATACAATTGTCTAGTGAAATGGTTCAGGGTGAATCATCAAATTGGAAATTATAGGGAAAATGACGATTCCAAGGCCATTTGTTGCATTTTTTTTCTTCATTTTGCGCATAAATTCTTGATAAATAGCCTCATCTTCAGGGCGGAGCCCTTTCAATGGAGGGTTCCTCGGGCATGAAATCATCGTCCTCATCATCATTGGTGGTTGATGGTCTTACACTGTTGGTCGGACGGGGTCTTGATGTCATGGATTATTCTGTAACCATTCGTCTTCTACGGGAGCTAGGCATGACACCCCCACCAAAGAACATGAACATGTAGAAGGAATTTAGGATAGGTTTGTTGATGAGTTCATCGTCCGTCGAGAAATCCTGAGAAATTAGGAGCAGTTCGATGAGGAAATGAAATTATAAGTTTGAATAGAGTACTATTATGGTAGAAAAAATAGAATGAACCTAAATATGCGGGAGATAGTGATCGTTAAACAAGACCATGATCTGAAATATCCTACTAGAGAAACCTGCATATGGTAGGTTCGTCAGCTCGCAAATCCTGAGGTACTTTGTGCGGTGATCTTCCAGGAGGGCCCTAATGTCATTTTTTGTGACATGTCACAACACTTTAGTTTCAGGAGACTGGGGGATTTTTTCATTCAACATGGACACCACTTGCGTGATGTTCTCCTCCTTGAAGGGATATGGATCCCTAGGCTTATCTACGACTCGGTGGATAGTTGCAAGTGCTATTTTGATGGAGGTAAGTGTCCATAGAAACCCAGCACTAGATGATCCTGTCATGGATGTTATTGGTTTGGTAAAAGAAGGGTGGAGGTCGGTAGAAAAGAGAGTGGCTATTGAGGACGAAAGCATGAGTAGTGCGCCTTTTTATGGTGTAAAAAGGAAAGATGGGTGAGCCTTAGATTCTTTATCAGTATTGTTGAGCTATGTAGTCTACATGCCCTCTATGATGTACTTTTTTCAGATGATGTGGACGGTTCACTGCTGTTTTGGCGATACATTATTGCTCGTGGCACTTGATGCATGCATTATTGGTCCTGGCACTTCAGTGGGATGTCGCTTTCAGTCTAGTCCACATATACAGATAAAGAGGTTCACTACATGAGTTGTCTTTTGATGTTCACGAGGCATTATTGAATGGAGTACTGAGTTATCAATTTTGAAGTCGTACTAAAGTAAGAACGATCCATTACGTAGTGACAATCTTATTACACTCCCAAAACAGTACACATGGCAATCTTAGCATAAACAATAGATAAAATATGAATAA
Organism: Eleusine indica; assembly: GCA_030378355.1. Classification (NCBI taxonomy): domain Eukaryota; kingdom Viridiplantae; phylum Streptophyta; class Magnoliopsida; order Poales; family Poaceae; genus Eleusine; species Eleusine indica. The sequence continues at coordinate 39,806,548 of CM059500.1, forward strand.
CACATATTTTTAGAAAGTAGTGGTGCATAACAAAACACGTGAAGACCGGTTGTTCCTCCATATTAGTAGGTGGATGAACCTGTATCACCATAGTAGCTGGCACCATCATAGAGGCCTGCGGATGGTGGCGGTGAGGGCGGCGGACTCTTGGCTCGACCTGGTTTGTGATGTGGGTACCGACAGAAGGCGTTATCACATATGAGAGGGTTATTATCTATTATACTAATTGGGTTACCTAATACTTAATATAAATATTATATTTAATAATAATGTTACAGAATAATATAAATCATTATTTATGTGTTTCCTCATTCTCTTATTCTTATTTCTTGTCTTTTTTGCATAGTTCAAATCTTTTTAATACATGAACGAAACTACTTAAAAAATACACTATGTCCAAATCTAACTACATCAATTACAAAGCAAATCTAACTTACACCCAAATGTTCATTCTCACTAGGAGCTTAAATCAAGCTAAAATAACTAAGAAAATTTAACTTCACTAAAATCTATAATCGAAATTATTTAGAACAAATTAACTAATGAAATAGGAAAAAAAAAAGGGTTTAGGGTTTAGGAGCATTTCAAACAGCACACAGAGAACACTTATTATTACCCCCAAATAGCAAGAGATGAAGATAAGCGTCTCATTCTAATCACTTCAAAGTTTTCACATTTTTCTGGTTATTTACATAACTATCTCTACAAAAGAATTTAACACCCCCGGTGATTTACGAAAAAATGCTCCTACAGCTATTCCATCTCACTGTACACAAATCTGTATGAATAATGATTGACACACGGCAACTACACTTTATGCCATAATTATCATCACAAATCAAGCATAATGAAATAGAAAAAAATTATTACCGGCCCACGCCTCCCGCGCCGGTCACCTCCCGCGCCTCGCCGCGCGCGGCTGCCCTGGCGCCTGCCACGGCCACCTCCTCCAGCGCCCCCAGCGTCACCGCCGCCTGCCGTGCGCGCTGCAGCTTGCCACCGCTGCCGCCGCTGATGCTCCGGTCCCTGAGCCCGCCTCCCGCGCGCGCGCCTCGCCGTCCCGATGCCTGTCGTGACCGCCTGCCCCGGCGCTGAGCGCACGTAGTGTCATCGCCGCCTGCCCCCGCTGCCACCGACACTTTGGCTCCCATTATCGCCATCGCCGAAGCTGCCGGCCTGCGCATCGCTGATGCCCGCCTGAGCCCTCTCTCTCTCTCTCTCTCTCTCTCTCTCTCTCTCTCTCTCTCTCTCTCTCTCTCTCTCTCTCTCTCTCTCTCTCTCGATGCATGTGGAGGCCGGATGACGGGGGTGCAGTTGAAGAAGCATGTCGGTAACTGCCCAACCGATAGGCCGATCGGTTTTGGGCCCCCACCGATTAGCCTGTCAGGACCAACGGTCACCCCAACTACCTACGTGGACATGGGGCCTATCTACGAGGTAAAGACACAACCAATAAGAGCCAGTCAGTCATTGGGTAACCGATTACCTTCTTATCGGTTGGAGCACGACCGATTAACCTTTATATTTGTAATTTCAACAAAACATGTTCCTAATCTGCAATTCTTTATTAAAATAATATTATTTAAAAAAACGCCAACCTACCACTCTGCTGTTTGTGCTCGTTGTTTAGGCCGGACGTATGGGCAAAAATTCGTTTATGATCCGCCACGGAAATATGGGCCGGCACAACCCAACAGGCTTGTACTACACAACAACAAGTGGCTCAGTCAGGTTTAACAGCCTAGCACGATTTTTCTTAAGTCCAGCCCAGCACAACCGAACCATGCATGCACCAGAAGGATTGTGCTGCTATCCTCCAGCAGGCCACGGCCGGTAACTGAACGGGCCAAAATGAGGCCCAAATCGAATCTCGCCGTACTGTTCGAGTTGTTCTTCCGGAACAGATTTCTTCCGTGACACATTGCAGCTGAACTTGTTCTTCCGAAACAGATTCCTGCATGAGCTTTGCATGCTTATCGAATCACAAGAAGAAGCCAGCATGCGCCATCAGCTCGAAGAAATGCATTGCTTCGGTGTTCAAGAAGAATGAAGACGAAATAAGTTTCACCGTGCAGTGGCTATGGTTTTCTCGAGGAGAAAAATTGAATGCAGAATATACTGATGGACGTCAACCAAACAACAAGACATTCCATTGTGCGTGGAGGAAACAGCAAATTAAAATCAAAAGCAACTTGACGGATCATGGGAAGCACGAACGCGCGATCTGGCCCCGGGAGCTGCAATCAGTGGACTTGTGTAGTCGTGCTCACGTAGTGCGAGATTCGCCCATCATGAAATTGGAGCCAAACACTGCTGAAACCGTTTATGTGGTAGATGTAGGTCAAACTATAAACATACCTCGCGTTGACTTTACAACCTCAAACTCTCAGGCGCAATGTACATCTAATCATTTTAGATTAATTCCCGAATAATAATATAATTATTTTGCGATCGATTGAAGAGCCCCAAATCACCATTTTCCCCAGCCCGTGCGTGCTGCTACATGTTTCATGCCAGGCCACAATCACTTTTTTAATCGGAAAAAATAAAGTTTATTCGGTTCTTCGAGCTACCTCCTTTATATATATATATATATATATATATATCCCCGTGTAGCCTGGCTGTGCAATATCTCGCATCACATTATCGCAGCGTGGCAAAGATATAGTACTACCTAGAGCCTAGAGGCTAGAGCACATCGTCTTTGAAGCAATTCAGTCCACCTCAGAAACAATGAAGGCCGGCTCCAGAGCGCTACTCGTCGCCATGGCGTTGGCGGCTTTGGCTGCGACGGCGCTGGCCAAGGACCACATGGTCGGCGGCTCCGACGGGTGGGACACCTTCATCGACTACGACAAGTGGGTGGCCGGCGAGATCTTCATGGTCGGCGACACCATAAGTGCGCACTTCCTTCTTCTCTGATCTAGTATCTACCATTTCTTCACAATCCATTAATAATATTGGTTGGATGATGATCGGCATGGCTGCGTGCTTGTGCACAGCGTTCAAGTACATGGCGTACCACAACGTGCTGGAGGTGACCGTGGACGACTACGCCGCCTGCGCCGTGGACAAGCCCCTGAGCACGCACTCCAACGGCAGCACCACCTTCGAGCTCGCCGACGTCGGCACGCGCTACTTCATCTGCGGCATCCCGCGCCACTGCCGCAACGGCACCATGCACGTCGCCGTCACCACCGTCCCCTTCGACGCCTCGGCGGCAACCGGCCCTTCGCCGGCGCCGCTCCCGTCGGCTCCGGCCGACGGCAGCGTCGCCGCGTCGCCGGCGGCGGACGCCGCCGCGCCTAAGCCGCCGACCGGCGCGCCGAGCAGCGCGGCTCGGTTTCAGAAGCCGGTGGCGGCGGTGGCCGGGCTGGCGTTGGCCGCTCTGGCGGCGCTGTTGGTCGCCTAGCCCAAGCGGCGACGTGCGCAGTTGCACGCACGTTCTAGTTTTGAGTTACACGACGTGTACGCTACACGAGTGTGTAAAATGTACTTATACATACGTATCCGGGTTTTTTTATGTTGTATTTGACATTTTGTCCATTCTAGTTCATTTTTTTTCATTTTGATTTAACTTGTAACATTTCATTTTGTAACTCCACTCCGGCTGCTTGGTTACTGCTTTGCGAAAACAAGGGTTTGAAGAATTAACTAATGAACACTTCAAGCTCTCTTTTTTAAAATTTTGAGACTACATTTCAGGCACTCGTTTTTGAGACCACGCTTCAAGCCACAACACCGTCGGAGCAGCTATTTTCTCCTCCTTGTGGTGCATAACCGAGTAAATGATGCAGCATTAAAAAATCACAACCTTAAAGATGAATCCCAAAAAATCACAACCTGAAAGATGAATCCCAACGGAATCAGAAAATGGGAAGGCAAAAGGAACATTCAGACACAGGAAAATTCATTAATTAGGAGCACGTCGTTGCTAAGAGGGGATCACGTTGTACCCACCAATCATAGGAACGTCAAAATGCAAGATACATGACTAGCTCGATCCAAGATGGTAGACAAAGCACTAGCTATAACCTAATCACTAATCAGTGCCAAATAGTAGCAAGACAATAATACAACATCTAATCCTTATTTTTCCTTTATAAGTCATATATGGATTTTATTTACTAATAATATACAACGGTGTCGTCAGATCACCCATGTAACCAGCTGATACATTTAGCTTCCCTTAAGTTCTCGAGTCAACTACATCAACAACACTGAGAACCAGACTAGACTTGAATGGAGGGCAGTATCGCCTCTTTCCAAAAGATCAGGCAACTGGCTTGCGCTTGCTTATGCAACAGGAGGGCATGACTTGGGGTCATCAGAGGTATCCACATCTGAAGGCGGCATGAATTGCCACATCGGAAATCCAGGGTAGCCGATCACAGGCATCATTAGCTTCTGCCCTGCTGCGGGTCCTTGAGGTGCGGTGAATGCAGATGCTGGGATAACAGGAGGATGTGGTACAAGGCTTGGGCGTGCATTCATGAACTTTATTTGCTGCTCCAAGTTCTCCTTTTCTGCCTTCAGCCTTTGCTTCTCCTCCCTCAGCTCATTCTTCTCAGCCTGCCAAAGAGGATTTGAGGGCCAAACAGTTACTTGCATGAACCAAATCAAATAAACTACAGACTTTCAAAATCATAAAACACAATATATCATAATAAGCAGTCTGGATTTTAACACATTTAGATAACTAAGATTTGGAATCAAAGCTTATATACAGGAAAAAGAGCTGAACAATTGGCGTATGCTTGCAAGCCTGTCAACTCAACAAACAGACTTTGATGGTTTCCATACATACAGCAGGTGAGTTTGAGTAAATGCCTTGTGTGGATAAAACAAATAAACTTACTACAGCAAAGCACTAACACCACAAAGGATGTAGAGGATATTACAGAGGTATGAATAGTTTTTTAAGCATCTCATATATAAGCATTATATTGCATTACATACAATGAAACAAAGCTATCAAGATTTTCAACAGCTTAAATAGTAGATAAACACTTATGCAGACACCCTGTTGACATTCGAATGTTATGTCTGGAATTTGAAGAAAAGAGCGATGGAAAACAATGGCAACTGAACTCGTGCACAATATATCCACAATTCGCTGCATTGATCCACTTGGCTATATCGCCACTTATCTATCTAATATATCATTTGCTCCATTTTATCCCGCAGGTAGACAGCATGCCAAGCACATATGAGAAATTTTGCCAATTTGAACAAAGTTTCATATAAAAGGAATGAGAAAAAGAAAATATCACAGATTATGACTCTGAAATATATGGAGTGCTTATGTAGTACACGTCATAAGAGAATTATCCCCTCTATGAAAGTGTAAATAGGTGCAAGAAAAAACTAGGCTATGTGAAACAGAACAGACCTTCAACTCTTTGATCTTCTCTTGTAAACTCTCATTTGAATCTTTCAACTTTTGTGCTTCAGTACGCAATTCAGATACTACACGAATCGCATCATTCAGTATAGCTGACTTGTCCATTTTAGGTGTCTTGCCTGGCTCCAAAATGGCACCCAATTCCAAGAATCTAACAAACCAAAGGTTGAATTATAGCTACAGTAAGTATAACAGAAGAGAAAGTTTAAACCATGAAACAAAATGCAGTTGAAGGACACAACATACCTCTCATTTAGCTTGTCCCTTCTAATTTTTTCTCGACATGCTTTTGTGCTTGGTTGAGCAATGCTTTCTGACCTTGGACTGAAGCAAGTTTGTGTTTATGTTAAAAGATTTCAACGGATAAAACATGCAGATACCATGAAGCGGAAAGAATATAAACATACAAACCGTTTGTTCGCTGGCTGTTCTTTTCCCTGATTACAGTCCACAGAGCTATTGATTTCCACACTGCTAAGAAATAAAGTTGAATTCAGAATTATCAAGTCTCTGCATAATGCAACAGAAAATGCAGCAAAGAAAACAGGGCAATAATGAATAGAACGGCATCTTTAACACAGAATTTCAGCTAAAACAAATTCAATAGTTGGGGCGGTAATACCATAACCTGCACTTGGTGAAATACAGAGTTAAAAAACACTGATCTAGACTAGACAACACATGTGGTTCGGACACCAGATGAAAGGAAAAAAAATAATAAATTTTCCAATCCCAGGATCGTCCCAAATAAAGTTTGCATTGTTCTTCCTCTGCTGAGAAGCTAGAATTTGATTGAGGAATATGGTTTGCATGTTCCGACAAACTGGTTTCTAAACAACAATTGTGTGCAAAAGTAACATATGTAAATAAAGGCCAATATTTACTCGAGTATCAGATGTAGATACTTAACACAGCATCTAGCATGACTGGTACTCACCTAGGTCGACTATTCACCAGATGAACACTACGTAAATCATCATGTGTGAATAATCTCCTGAGCATTACTACACACTTCCATCAGCAGAACCAACACCACTCAGTTCACCACTACCATACAAAAAAAGGAGGAAACACAAGAGGCCCCATGTAACAAATTTTTTGTCTTGTTACACATGTACATCCTAATATTGTGATTCATATTCCACTGCCTAGGTGCTTTATCCAACCATAAGCTCTAAACAACGGTTGCGTTGTAATACAGATGAATGAGATCATACGACAAACAGGACGGATATATAGACACTACAGCAGAAAATCAGGACCAAATGCAACCCAAACCCATGCCATGCATCCACTCCTGCCATGCCGGAGCAACAAATCGAGACCCGTACGCCCGTGATTACCATGGATTGGAAGGCGCCGCGGCGGCGACGGGCTGCGACGGCGGTTGGATCACCTGAGGCTGCGGCTGCGCTTGCATCGGCGTCGGGGTCCAGTAGAAGCCCCCCGCGGGTGTGGCGGCGAAGTCGGCGGCCGAGAGGTCATCTATCAGGGGGCAATCGAAGACCCACTGGGAGCCCTCCGAGGAGGTCATGGTGGCGGCGGCGGGAGGGGAGCTCGCCGGAGCCCGCGCGCAGGTGGTAGAAGGAGGGTGGTGCTAGGGTTCCGCTGCCGCGTCGGGAATTGGGGATTCGCGGGCGGTGCGGTGCGTAGGGAAGCAAGCGGTCGTGGGCTCGGACGCCGAGATAAGGTGGTTGGTGAGCCGAGTGGGAAGTGAGCACGAGGTAAACGAGTACGGACTTCTGGGAGGCCGTGGGCTCGTAGGCCGAATGAGTGTGGGCTAACTTAGCCCGGCTAAGCAGGACGCATTACAGGCCACGTATGTTAAGCCTGTATGGAGCACTTCGATTTCAGCCCAATCCAAACAAATATAATTTTAAAAAAAACAAAAATATTCCTTCTGCTAGTTAGGCATCCAAGACCTCACCACAACTGTTCCCGGCTTCCCGCATACTCTCTCTCTCTCTGTTCATAAAGGTTACGATTTCAAGGGTTAAATTCAACATTCTGCATAAATTATTGATAAAAAGTTTTCAACTTAAATTTTTTTTGCCAAGTTACCGTCCCCCCCCCCCCTAATTTCCAATTCAAACTTCGCCAGTGTGTCCCTTAACTTCACAATGCTGAAGGTCGTAGGGGCAATAATCGTGGGACCCACAACAAAGCTAAAAAAGCTCTCCCATGTCGAGCCACAACGAGAACAAGAGAGAGATAGAGGGTCAGAGGGGACAGGGAGAGATTTATTTAATTTTGTTCACTAACTATATAGCCAACACATAGAAACTTGTATATATACGGAGCTATGGATGATTTTTTTTTAGGTTAATTGTAAAAACCACCCCATAAGTCAGTTAGAGTTTGAGATTCTCACCCATAAGTTATTTTGTTATAAATACCCACCCACCCATTGAGTTTTGTTACAAAAACCATCTTAAATTATACATGTTTAATTTATTCAACATGTTTTTGTTTATTTGAAATAGCCAATAGTGTTCTTATCAAAAATACAAAATTTTAGAAGTATAATCTTTTTGCAATTATGAGATGATTTTTGCAATTAATACTTTTTTTTACTGTAGAGCCAATACATACATTTCTAAAAAAAAGTGGTGAACACATAAAGTTATATATAGGCGGAGCTATGGATTGCCTTCACAATGCTTATGGGAATCTATAGGAATCTTTTTATTCTCCATATGGAGTAGTTTCTGAGCACATAGTGGTTCGAAGAATGCCCGTCGAATCCACGCCCTTGCTGGCGCTATCATCGCACGGAGCCAAAGACGAAGCAACAGACAGTCACAATAGTCCCCCCCTGGCACGTTCCCGGATCCAACATTTCGAACCACGAAATTTGCCCGCGGACAGAAGCGAGAAAACCTGAGGCGCACACGCACGCTGCTGCACTGGCGTGCACACGAACCACACCTTCGCGAAACACCGGCAGATCGGGGCTCTCTTCCCGTGCGCAACCATCGCCGGGAACGGAACAAAACCGTCCGTGTCACGCGGATGCCATGGCGCGCCGATGCCGGCCACGTATGTGTCGCGACACATCAAAGCCAGGGGCGCCGTCGCTGATGCAGCGAAGCAGAGAAGGCTAGACTGCACACCATGCTCTCGCCCTCGCCGCCGTCGTCGTCGTCACAGGTGAAGGTGCAGCAGCAATGGACAAGGTGTCTGTCCTTCCGGAGCAGGGCGGCGCCGCCGTCCGCTGCGCGTCATCTTCGTCCAGCGCCGGTCGCCGGACGGCATGTCGTGAGCACGGTTGCCCCCGCAGCTGTTCGAGCTCTGGCCGCGGAAACGTCTCCTCCTGTGCCACAGGTGCGTACACGTGCTGTGCACGCGCAACGTGGAACACGCGTTTGAACTAGTTCGGATCAGTGTTCGCTGACATGTGGCAGCTCACGGCAGCCTCCTCCGCTTCTGTTCCCCGACGAGGAGTCGATGCTCGCCAACTACGTCCCGGTCTTCGTCATGCTCCCGGTAAGGCGGTAACCCAACACAAATCCAACCCTCGTGCTCATCACGCAATCCCCAGGCTTCTATCTGCACGCTTAACTGATGATACTAATTAACAAAGATGCTTCTGAACATGGCGTGGCAGCTGGGAGTGGTGACCTTGGAGAACGAGCTTGACGACGCGGCGGCGCTGCGCGCGCAGCTGCGGCGGCTGCGCGACGGCGGCGTGGACGGCGTGATGGTTGACGTGTGGTGGGGCGTCGTGGAGGGCGCGGGGCCCGCGCGGTACGAATGGCGCGCGTACCGGGAGCTGTTCGCGATGGTGCGGGACGAGGGGCTCAAGCTGCAGGCCATCATGTCGTTCCACGCGTGCGGCGGCAACATCGGCGACGCCGTGAACATCCCGATACCGCAGTGGGTCCGGGAGGTCGGGGACGCCGACCCGGACGTGTTCTACACGAGCTGCAGCGGGGCGAGGAACAGGGAGTACCTCACCATTGGCGTGGACGACGAGCCTCTGTTCCACGGCAGGACGGCCATACAGGTGCGAATGCCAACAAATTTTGAATGAACGTCCAACGTCGCTGAATGAAGTTGAAATTCCGCTACGGACAGCGTAATCAGTTGTTCTACTCTTGTTTTATGTCCCCAGTTGTATGCCGATTTCATGAAGAGCTTCAGAGAGAACATGGCGGACTTCTTGGACTCGGGCTTGATCGTGGATATAGAGGTCGGGCTTGGCCCCGCCGGGGAGCTGAGGTACCCGTCCTACCCGGAGAGCCAGGGCTGGGTGTTCCCCGGCACCGGACAGTTCCAGGTAATATTACTTCATCGCTGTGTAGTAATGTAATCTCTTTGTCACGTCCGTACTTATTGCCTGCACTAGTGATTCAGAATATGAGCACTACGTACACTGGTGGTGCAGTGTTACGACAAGTACCTGGAGGCGGACTTCAAGGCGGCCGCGACAGCCGCCGGCCACCCGGAGTGGGACCTACCCCGCGACGGTGGCGAGTACAACGACGCGCCGGACGACACGGGGTTCTTCGCCGCCGAGGGAGGCACCTACCTCACCGAGCAGGGCAGGTTCTTCCTCGCGTGGTACTCCACCAAGCTAATCGAGCACGGAGACAGGATCCTGGACGAAGCCAACAAGGTCTTCCTGGGGTGCAGGGTCAAGCTCGCCGCCAAAGTATCCGGGATCCACTGGTGGTACAGGCACCCGAGCCACGCGGCGGAGCTCGCCGCGGGCTACTACAACCTCGGCGACCGGCGGGACGGGTACCGCCCGATCGCGCGGATGCTGGCCCGGCACGACGGCGCCGTGCTCAACTTCACCTGCGCGGAGATGCGCGACGACGAGCAGCCGGAGGCGGCGATGAGCTCGCCGGAGGGGCTGGTCAGGCAGGCGCTGAGCGCCGGGTGGAGGGAGGGCGTGGACGTGGCGTGCGAGAACGCGTTGAGCCGGTACGACCGCCGAGGGTACAACCAGATGCTGCTCAACGCGCGGCCCAACGGCGTCGTCCTCTCCGGCGGCGGAGGGCCGCCGCTCCGGGTCGCCGCCGTCACGTACCTACGGTTGTCCGACGAGCTCGTGGCGGGCAAGAACTTCCGGATATTCAGGACATTCGTTCGGAAAATGCACGCCGACCAGGTACGCATATTGCTTGGGCCTGGCTTCTCGCAAACAAAAAAAAAATTACTTGGGCCTTGCTTTTTTCTTATCGATGAGGCCGATGTCGCTAAACTATGTGAGCTTTTTTGTTACCACAGGATTACTGCGCGGATCCGGCCCGGTACGGCCGGCCCATCAGGCCGCTGGAGCGGTCGTCGCCGGAGATACCAATGGACTGGCTGCTGGAGGCGGCGACGACGCCGGAAGCGCCGTTCCCGTTTGACCCGGAGACGGACATGAGCGTCGGCGGCGGGCTCGCGGAGGCCGTCGACTGGGTGCTCGACAAGATCGCATGGATATTCACCTAGACCAAGCTTACGAAGCCTCCTCGTCTCCTCGTCTCTCGCGTATCGTCAGCGCCGCCGTCGGATTTCGTTCGCATGACGCCTCTAGTGATTAGTGACGCCAGCCAGCAGTAACTGAAAGTATAGACACGTAGTACTACTTTGGAGCGGCGGAAAAGGAGAAATTTGTGTGCCAGATATTGTTCGGAGTTTGGATTGCGTAAAAACCAAAAAAAAAAAAAAACACTTGGTTAGGATTTCATAAGCAAGACCTCGTGTACGCGTACGTTTACCCGCTTAAAAATGTACGTGTACGTGTAGACACTGCATGATGCATCATTGCATCTTAATAATACGTTAACCGTTCTGTTTTGCATTGATTCGGTGAGGACAAAAGGGGGCGGGCCGGCACTAGGACATCACGGCCCCAGATTAGATTCGTCCAAATTGAATGGAAATCTACGGGAAATAAATTGGACGGCTTTTTGCGAACGTGCCTGAATCAAACGTGTCCTACAAGCCCCTTTGCTTCATAATCTGCCTATTCAATGCCAAGGATATCGACACGCTGGTGGGTGGTGACTGCTGAGGTTTCCTGTGGCGGCGATTTGGCTGGACAGCAGGGGGGGCCTGTTGAAATTGGAATGCACGATTTGAGTACCAGCATCGGTGTGAAGCTGTGTGATGAAGTCGATCGAAACGGCGGATGGCTCAACATGACAATTTAACTGTTACTACTATCTGAAACTATTTGATTCAAATTTTTCCATAGGAAAAAAAACATTTATCGGTAGGAGAAAATCGATGAAATCCCTTTTTTGGAGGAAATGGTAGGGAAAATCTCGACAGATGAGAGTCGTTCTTTTCAAACCTCAATCATGCGATCCTGATGATTAGGATGCCGCTGATTCGGCTAGCAATAATATCCAGCAACATTGCCAGGTCAGTAATGGCGTCCTCCTCTCGCTACTAATATAAAGCAAGTACACTGATGACGCGGCTCCTATCGTGTATCATCGCCTGTTTCTGCCTTTTGCGTTGCAATTTAAGCGGACACGCAATTGGCAGCGATCGCGATCCCCACACTCAATGTTTGAAAACAATGCGCCATCAGATCGGACGGCTCCGATACGCCACATTCTGGCCTCGCCGTCGTCGTCGCCGCGGCGTGGCAGGAGCGCCGGCCTTCCAGGCGCCAGAGCACATGGGCTCTCGGCTATAATGGGACCTCGCTTTCGCGGCGTCGCCCGGTTTATTGCGGAGGAAGGGGAGGCGGTTGCACCAAACAAACATGCGCCAGCTGAAAGTGATGGGAAACGGCATACGCTAACGCTACCCCGCGAGATGATTTTCAGGTGCTTCACGAATGGCGGATTTTTTTTTTTTTTTTTGCAAGGACACGAATGACGGATTCTGTAGGTCGCACAGTTGAACGAGCGTAACAGATGAAAAGCATGCTCGTAACATTACATTGCAAGAAATAAATTCTTTTGAGATGTTGCAGAAAAAAATGAATTGGTAAGTGCACCCTGCTCAAAAGATGGCTTTCAAGACCTGTTCGGTAAAGAAGGATGACACTATGACAGGAGAGGCATATTGGGTCAATACTTGATTGCGCGTAAACTGAGAGGAGCCTAGACTGCATGGCCCGCTAGGCCCAACTAATCATATCTCCCACTCTTTTTCTTCGCTTCGTAAATCGTAACCAACAAAGACAGTATCGTGTCAAAAAAAAAAAAAGACAGTATTCATGCATGAATCGAAAAATTAAAGCAACAGTTTGAACCTGGAACAAGGTTGCGGCAACGCTCGTCCAAGATTTTGGAACAAAATTCTGTTGCCCACCTCACCGCGGCAGGTGCATACAACAGAGTCCGTTCCACGAGCAGCGGCAAGGGGAGCGTAATTCATCACCATAGACTATAGACCCTACGAAACCATAGCAAATGGATAAAGATATGAGGAACTGTGAGTCACTGGCGCCGTATATTGTTTCCATTTCAAAGTTTCAAACTGAAGATGGACGGACACAGTATCATGGATAGCTGACACGTATACATGATCATGGCGAATTGAACATGCTGCATGCAGAAAACGAACATTAGTAGTTCTATAGGCAAATGCCACGTAGTGTATAGCAGCAACGCCCAAGATGCTGCATACAGAAAAACATAGTGAGTTTTTTCTTTTACAATGGTGAAAACATTAATCGTTCCGAGTTGTGGTGCTGGTGCTGCTTCCCATTCCTCTGCTCAAATTATAACCGTTCCTTGTTTGTACTTCAGACAGCGTTCACATCATTAAATGTGACAACGATGACGATGGAATACGGTAATGGAGGTGCTATGCACTGTCAATCACTCATTAGAAATCATTAATATCTCATTTACCCTGCCCTTCAGTCATACACTGCGATCGTCGGTGCACAGGGCAGCTTGGATGGTAATTAAACAGAATCAGCTTGCAGCGCAGCTGCACCCCTCCCGCCTCTCGGAGTCCCGGGCGAAAGTAGGAAACCAACTGAAGGAAATGGAAAGGTTTGTGGCTTGCGCCACTGGAGAATGGAGCCCACTCTCCCTACCTCCACTGTATAAATAGGCTCCCAAGCTCCCAGCAAAATTCATCAAGCCCAAGCTCAGTGAGCAAGACAGGAAGCAAAGCCGGAGATCGGAGAGCTTAGCTAGCCACGATGGCAACGAACATGTTAGCCAATTATGTCCCAGTCTACGTCATGCTGCCGGTAAGCTTAAGCACAAGCATGCGTTGTTCTAACCTTTCTTCCACTATTGGCAACAACCTCACGAGTAGGAGCTAATCGATTGAATCCTGCCATCCCCAAAACAGAAACATGACGATAAACAATGGCCTCTGAACGTACCTTTATTTCGCTCTTTGTTATGTGAATATGTGATTGTAGCTGGATGTGATCACCGTCGACAACAAGTTCGAGAAGGCCGATGAGATCAGGGCACAACTGAAAAAGCTGACGGAGGCCGGTGTCGACGGCGTCATGGCCGACGTCTGGTGGGGGCTGGTCGAGGCGAAGGGCCCCAAGGAGTACGATTGGACAGCCTACAAGCAGCTGTTCAAGGTGGTGCAGGAGTCCGGGCTGAAGCTGCAGGCCATCATGTCGACCCACCAGTGCGGCGGCAACGTCGGCGACAACGTCAACATCCCGATTCCGCAGTGGGTCCGGGACGTCGGTGATGCTGACCCGGACATTTTCTACACCAACCGGGCAGGAACGAGGAACATCGAGTACCTCACCATTGGTGTGGATGACCAGCCTCTCTTCCATGGAAGAACTGCCATTCAGGTCAGCTAGCTTACACTTTCAGTGCAGCCATGTGACAGAAAGATAATCGTACTGGGCATATTCAAGGGTACTTGTGATCTTCATGTGTGATCTTGGGTCTTCTCTGTCTGTGTCAGATGTATGCTGATTACATGAAGAGCTTCAGGGAGAACATGGCAGAGTTCTTGGATGCGGGTGTCATTATTGACATTGAGGTTGGACTTGGCCCTTGTGGAGAAATGAGATACCCCTCGTATCCCCAGAACCAGGGGTGGGTGTTCCCTGGCATTGGAGAGTTCATCGTGAGTCCTCTTTCCAGAAAGATAAATATTTCCCCCCTCTCTCTTCTAACAGGAAAACAAAAAAGCAAGCTGCCAGGCTCTTCTCCGTGTGATGAGCAAAGACAGTTTTCTCTTGGTGCAAGAGTTAATTTTTGCTAGATCTAGAACTGTGGAAATAGCAAAACCAATGTTAAAGTGACTACAATCAAAAGAGGTGCATGTATAAAGTAGGAAGTCCAATTGATCAGGCCAGAGATGCCTGAAAGCTACTCTATTCTTTTGAGAAAAGTGCCCCAAGTAAACCAAAAAGAAATCAAATGCTTGCTAAACTGACAAGGAACAAAGTGTATTTCATCATTAGAAGACTCTACTTACTAGATATAACTTTTACTGGAGAAATAATTATAATTATAATCTGCGTGCTATGATAGCAATAATTGTAATTGTAATCTGCAGTGCTATGATAAGTACCTGGAAGCAGACTTCAAGGCAGCAGCAGAAGAGGCTGGGCATCCTGAGTGGGAATTGCCTGACGATGCTGGGGAGTACAATGACACTCCTGAGAAGACCCAGTTCTTTGCCGACAATGGAACATATCAGACAGAGAAAGGGAAATTCTTCCTCACATGGTACTCCAACAAACTCATCAAGCATGGTGATAAGATCTTAGATGAAGCAAACAAGGTCTTCTTGGGATGCAAAGTGCACCTGGCGATCAAAGTGAGTACCTGGGAGAATAACCCAGCTTAGAACTTTCCTTTGATTTTCTTAGCAATAATATAGGCATAAAGTTCAATAGAGGCTAGATCACAAATTAAAATATTTGTAGCGATATATGGGTAAATCTGGAATATAAACGTGAGAAACTCTGTATTTTTTTCCATTGCAGATCTCTGGCATACACTGGTGGTATAGGGTTCCAAACCATGCAGCTGAGCTTACTGCTGGATTCTACAACTTAGATGACAGAGACGGCTACAGAACCATAGCACACATGCTTACAAGGCATCATGCTTGCATGAACTTCACATGTGCAGAGATGAGAGACAATGAGCAGAGTGAAGAGGCGAAAAGTGCACCTGAGGAACTGGTTCAACAGGTAATTACGCAATTGAGATTTGTCTATAATTTAATAGTTGACCTCCGACCAAGGAACACAAAAGAAGTTCTAAATCCTCATAATGTTCTGCTGCAAACCATACAAACTGGCAGGTGCTGAGTGCTGGGTGGAGAGAGGGCCTACTTGTTTCATGCGAAAATGCACTAGGTCGTTATGATGAAACAGCTTACAACACAATCCTCAGGAATGCAAGACCACAAGGCATCAACAAGAACGGCCCTCCGGCACACAAGTTATCTGGCTTCACCTACCTAAGATTATCAGATGAGCTGCTGCAGGGACAAAACTATGCCACTTTCAAAACTTTTGTCAGGAGAATGCATGCTAACCTGGTAAGTGGAACCCATGTAAATCAATACGTCCAGAATTCGACACATGTATCTTTGCAGCTATATACTGACACAATATATGGAAATTGAAACAGGACTATAACGCAAATGTTGATCCAATTGCACCCCTGCAAAGGTCAAAGCCAGAGATTCCAATTGAAGAAATCCTAGAAGCCGCAGAGCCAAAACTGGAGCCATTTCCCTTTAACAAGAACACAGACCTACCAGTTTAAATATCCCA
Organism: Eleusine indica; assembly: GCA_030378355.1. NCBI lineage: Eukaryota > Viridiplantae > Streptophyta > Magnoliopsida > Poales > Poaceae > Eleusine > Eleusine indica. The sequence continues at coordinate 39,822,639 of CM059500.1, forward strand.
ATTGAGCAGTCTACTGCAAGGGCCAAGAAGCACTTAAGAGACTCCATATAAAAAATGAAATAAGCCTATTGTGGAACAATAAACTGCTACAGACGGCAGGTCGGAAACAAAATAATCTGTTACAGCCAGCAGATTATAATAATATTGTATGAATATGGTGTTGTTAATCCTGAGGTGCTTGCCTAATAAGTTGTAAGATGTCCACTCTTGGCCTTCACGTTATTGTATTTGTTTGTGCTGAGGAATAAAAAGGTTGATATGTGTCTTATGTTATCATATGGATGAATTCTTTCAACTGAGTTATTTACAAAATTCGTGCACCATAAATAAGATTATGAAACAACGTCCAAAAACAAGATTTCACAAAAAAGAGTGAAGACAAGAAACATGAGATGTAATGTTAGTGAGACTAAAATATGTGTCAAAACAAAGAACATCCTGCTCAAAATAATTTGAACCGACTAGTGTTGTGTCAGTTTTTTTCTGAAAGCAACAACTCAAAAATATAATATTTTTTCTAAGAGGTTTTGTGTCAATTTTCATATGAAAGCAACAACTGAAAAATACAACAATTTTCTCATGAGTTGTTCACTAATTTTCTTCCGAAAATCAAAATATCCCAAAAACACAATATGTTTTTTCTCTCATGGATAAACTCGGATATGGAAAGTCAAAAATGACGGAATTGTGAACAGGCCTCTAGCTGAGTTGGTTAGGTGGTCCTAGTAGCACTCCTCACGTCCTGCGTTCGACTCCTGGTGGGAGCGAATTTCAGGTTGGGGCTAAAAAAATCCTCTCGTTTGTCCCATGACAAAACACAGGTCTAAGGCCTGGCCCATGTCGTTGGTTGTCTCACACAGGCCACAGTGCCACTGCGTAAGGGTGGGGCATGGGTTCAGGGGTTTTCTCGACCTGCATGAGAAGGTCTTCTCTCGTAAAAAGAAACAGGGGTTGTCCCCCCAGAGGTCGAGTTTTTTTTTCTAGAAATGACGGAATTGCAGAGTTGTCCAATATGAAATCTAGCACAGCTAGGAAGACTTTACTTCTTTGACAATACAAGTCTCCATGAAAGAGTAGTATCTCCACCGGTACATGATGCAAACTTTCAGATAACTGCCAAACTAACTTGTTTGACCTTTGTTAGCCACACCAAAGGTGACCCAAATTGGCAGGACTGTGCACATTTCTTACAGATCATCGTGCAGTTCTGCAAGGAATGAAATCTTTCAGCGCAAAGTGACCCAACCCACTCGGCTAGAAGGGCACAAGAACTTGTCTTCAGAATCAGGATAAAGTAAACAGCAGAGTGCAACATAGCCTGTTTTCTCCCAACTTACCAAACCATATAACAGTTACTCATAAAGTGCCCAATTTAGGGTGTCAATTTGGATCTGACGTTTATTTCCAGAAGGAAAGAGTGTCTACCCGACCTAATTTTAGTCAATCAGTTTGTGTGATAACTGTACCTAGGTAGAGAATTAGTTGAGTAGAACGGATCTATGGAACATGTAGTATTGCTGATCCTACCAAGTTTAGCAAATCATAAAAATACTCCTATTTGAAAGGAAAAAGGTCCCAATATATGTTGGACCATCAATAAGGTGTTCTTACTCATCCGCACCAGAATTCCTATCGCTTGTTTGACACTGAAAAGATTTATATTGGCACTTTGTATAGGACACATATTGATAATATGTATCGCAATTGATGCCTTGATGGTTGTGCTTGCGCTGACAGGGTTGAGAGTTATTGATGAGCCAGCCTACCCAGCCAGTTAGCCACCGATGGTTCACATCAATTGATGATTAGTCACTATCTTATTGAAGATTTGAAGTACGAGACACGCCAGAAAATTTGGAATGCAGGACGAGGCTGGGTATGGGGTCAGCGTGAACGAACCTTCCGGCGGGGAGTGCGGAGGAGGAACCCGGCGCGCCGCTGTAGCCGGGAGCAGCTGTCTAACCCCTGCGTAGCTGAACGCTCACCTCCGCCACGCTCCCGCCGTTTCTTGGCTTCATGGGCCCGACCCGAGCCGATTTGCCGACGCCGCGCCGCCGCCGTGCCTTCGAAGGGCTGCTATCGCCGTTGGAGCGGGAGCGGTTCGGGTTTGGGGGGGCGTCCACGGCTGTGGTGAGCCGCAGCTGAAGATCCAACGGCTCTAGCCTTGCTGCTTGTATCGCTTTGCATTTTTCTCTCGGATCGTCAGACTTTAACGATGCTGGTAACTCCAGGCGGCATTCAACTCATTTCGAAAGGACGAATATTCGTTCGATTTTACGGGAATATATGGTCTTGTTGCGTTTCAAGCAGCATTTCTAATTCACGGAGTCGGTAGTAATGCTCAGCAAATTTTCAGCAAGAAATTACAAAAAAATCGTTCTGCATTCTTGCCTCTCCTTTACCACGGAGAACATTCTTGGAAGACGTTACCAAGAAGATACTGCTGGTACTATCGATCAAGTGAAAAGGCAGAGAGTGGTCACGGACCATTGCTCACACGTGTCACCGCATCATTGGTCACCGCGCAATCCAAACGGAGGCCACAACTGATTCACGAGACGATGTGGCGATCACATACTGGCCGCCAAGTTATCCAGTCAGATAAGGTCCGCGTTGGCACACTTCACCAGCTACACGTCCTCCTCATATATTTTTTTGCCACGCTGCCACTTAAGCAAGAGACTGCTCGAGAGAGCTCAGCTTCGCGAAGGGAAGGGAAGGGAAGGGAGAGCAGCGAGAGATCGAGCAAGCTGAGATGGCACAAGCCATGGCGTCCATGACCGGCCTGTCGCAGGGCGTGCTTCCCGGCCGGCGCGTGGGCAGGGCCAGGACGGCCATCAGGGCGTCGGCGGAGGGCGAGACCGCCGCCGTGGCCGGACGCCGCGCCGTGCTCGGGCTCGTGGCCACCGGGGTCGTCGGTGGCGTGTTCTCCCAGGCGGTGAACGCCGAGACCGTCAAGACCATCAAGGTCGGACCGCCGCCCCCGCCCTCCGGTGGACTTCGTAAGTGCCTCAACATTTGCTAGTCTCAAAGCTTTTACGCTCATCTAGATCGGTAGAGTATTGTTTAACTTACACCATTTCTACAAGGCGTCGAAAATAATTCGAATTTGTTGCTGATATTTATGGGTAATTAGTAATTACTGCCACGCGGTGTAAAAACGATAGATAATTCGGTAATGCTTTGTGTGCTGAAACTGGTGAAAAGTTTAAGTGGAACGTAGATGAGTTCAATATGCCCGGATCGACTTTCTGATGCATCGATTTCTTTGTTTGTCATGGCACAGCCGGAACGGAGAACTCTGACGAGGCGAGGGACTTTGGACTCGCCTACAAGAAGCGGTTCTATCTGCAGCCGCTGCCGCCGGCAGAGGCCGCGGCGAGGGCCAAGGAGTCGGCGCAGGACATCATCAACCTCAAGCCGCTCATCGACAAGAAGGCGTGGCCGTACGTCATGAACGACCTCCGCCTCAGGGCTTCCTACCTGCGCTACGACCTCAAAACCGTCGTCTCCTCAAAGCCCAAGGAGGAGAAGAAGAGCCTCACCGACCTCACCAAGAAGCTCTTCGACACCATTGACGACGTAAGCACTTCAACGGCAGTTCAATTTTTTCCCCCTATCCCTCTTGATAAGAGGTGTTGTACTGACATAGATATGATCTTCTCCTTTTGGCAGCTTGACCATGCGGCCAAGATCAAGAGCCCAACAGAAGCTGAGAAGTACTACGCAGAGACCAAAGCTGTTCTCGGCGATGTCCTCTCCAAGCTAGGCTAGATGGAACATAATGGGCCAACGGCCATGTAATTTTTCAGGCTTTTCGGTTTGTTCATATGGAACCGGCAATGTACCTTCCCAGTTGATACTATATCAACTAGCGCTTAACTATGATGATCTATCCTGAGTTCTTGATAAATCACCTTTCAGGCAGGTGCAAAATCAGAAAAGAGAACAATGCCGGCAAAAGCTTAGACAACTTACATCAAAACTTTAAGTACAACATCAGGCACCAGATTTCAGAAATTCCTTAATTTTAGGAAGCAAATTGGTCCAACTAAACAACAGCACCACCCACCAGATCATCGGATGTTCCATCCAATACACCACTACGAAGTGTAAGCTACAGGGGAATTTTTACTTGCTTTCAGACATATGAGCACCTCTGAATGGCACCTCTCCTCCATCCACAAATATATGGCTTTCTAGTTTTGTCCTAAGACAAACTTTTTGAACATTCTAGTAATGTTATTCTTGTGCTGTCAATGTTGATGAAAATTTTACTATCAACAGTCACCAGTTCAAAAAGTTTGACTGAGGACAAACCTAGCTTATATTTGTGGAGGACAGAGGGACCAGCAACGAATATGAATGCAGCTGACATGATTTTGGCTCATACCACTCTAGCTAGCCATATATCCTACCAAACATAGTGTTTATTTCAAAAATTCTGTTAAAGTGACAATCAGAAATACAGAAGGTATAGGAGAAGAACTATTATGAATGCTCACCCTAGGATACAGGAATTCAACGATTGTAAGAAAACTCCACCAAATCTGCAGATGCTTACAACATCAAGATTTTGTAATAGAAGAGACTTCAGCTTAACATACAGTGCCGCTCCCAGGAAAGGAGGATAGATAATATGCAAGAAAGTTTCACCACTTAATATCAAATAATAAGCCTTCCGCTGTTTGCCAGGGTGACCCAATGTTTGTCTTCTTTGATCTGCAAGATATGAAGCATGTCATATCCACTATTCTAACATAAGTCACACTAGAATAGGTAATGCATACAGTAGGCCTGAAGTCTAATGTTGACCAGTACAAATAGAGAATAGGAAGCTAAATGGAGGTACCCCATGCAGTAAACTAAAACACAACGAGTGATATTCAGCTGGCATGATTCATAACATGGCAAACTTTTTGCCATCATATGAAATGGTATGGCAAAAGAAAGGTTTCAACAAGATAAAAGCAAAAGACATAATAATGCTGCAGTAACATGTGATGACTTTAAGCCTTCCAAACAAAGTACATGGGAGGTTACATCTGAATCATAAAAGAAACTGAAAACAACCCTTAAAATTCAATTCGAATATCTAAGATATTGAATAGACAAACAATAAAATTAACAGACTCTACGCAAGTAGTGATGATTCAGACATTAAAGTTCAGAATTGTATTTACCAGTGAAGGCAAGTAAGTTCTGGCTAAGACTACACGGCAACAGGAGACACGCCTTCCTTTGTATCTGCTACTTTACTTGTTTGGTCACCATTGCCATTACCAGCTTCTAGCTGCTTCATCTTTGACAAAGCTCTTCTTGCTTCCCTACGGACCTCTCTCTTGGCAGCACGAGCCTCATCAAAACCCTGTTCAATCTTAGCCTCTTCCTCAGGAGGGAAGAAGCCTACTTCCTTTTCAGCCAGCTCTGAATACATCTTCTCGATCTTTGCTTTCCACACTATCCCCATCTCAGTATCCATTTTGTTATAAGGGGTCTTCAGGAGGTATTCATCAATGCCACCAGCTTTGTCAATGCATCGAAGTGCATGAGTTGTAACCTTAACTCTAATGTGCCGGTCATGAATATAGCTGAAAAGACGCTTCTCCTGAACATTTGGTTTCCATGATCGCCTCGTTCTAAATAAGCAGAAGATATCATGATCAACATGTAATAAAACAGGAGCAAAATGCATGCGTGTGATACTAAAAAATATATACATTCAAACTTGGTAACAGGGAAAATGCCCTGCAGCAATTTTATTAAAAGGAAATCTTTGTAACGTGACACTGCAATGTTTAAGAAAACTACTTTTCAGGTGAGAAAAAACAAAGGGTGCAGCTCTGATCATTATCTCTTTATATAGATACAAAAGCAGAACATCTAGATGTTAATCACTACATAGTTAATAGTTAAGTAAGCAGATTTGCCCCATGTCTATAGATTATAGGAACAATCCTGCACCAATTCGATTTAGTGATTGGGTCCTAGATGTCAATGGTATGACATAAATCCAATTGAAATTAGTAGCTCCAAGACAGCATGAATCACCACATATTAATAGTTAAACAAGCACATTTGGTACATCTCTAGAGGTTATAGAATGATCCTACATCCACTGATCGATGTGATTTAGTCATTGGCTTCTACATGTCAACTGAATGACATTGATTGCATCAAAATAAGTACCACAATGCAACTTCTGAAGTAGATCAGTTACTCTCAAGGTGATTGACGACTGTAATTCAACTTGAGAATATAAAGACAAAATGAAATGGGGAAAAGTGGAAAACATCATGGTGACCTCAGTCACCATTTTCAAGAAATTTACACAAACAAAGGCATCAAATGACGTCCTTTATTATTATTATTATTTCATTTCAAGATACACATTGGGATATGCTCCAGACAAGAGGCTAAATCAATGGTCCGGAAACCATTCTACCATCCAAAATGTGAATAAGTGAATAGCAAACATCTAGCTTTGTAGATCTAAAGAATCATAAAAAGACACTAGCAACAAGAGCTAAGAGATTGTAATTCAGCACTAGAATCACATGGCTGTACCATGACAGCCTAGTTATGTTTCATTTGGATTTTGGAAACGCCAAGTCCCTGCATCTCTGCTGAAGCATCAGTTCAAAATGAAGTGAAAAAGTGAATCCAAAAACTAGCCGAGTCAGCCCTCTCAACCCAACCAATGCTATGGACGCCATTTTAGGAAAACAATATGGTTACACAAGTAAACAAAGCCACAGTACAATGGGGATACAAGGCTCCGAGCAGTGCTCTTCCAGATGTACTCCCCTTCATGGCTCACTCAGCAGACAGCATGAATCCTATCATTTGTTCTCTTATATGTAAATTGGGCATCTGCAGTCCGCAGTGTCCAGGTCGATAAATCCACATTATTTTTTGCAAATTATGCCAAAATCCATTCCATGCCATCCAAACTAACTGTAATTTCCCATTTTAATTTTTTTGTATCTCCCATTTTAAGGATTCAACCTCACATTTAACGGTGGACGCGTAGAGGCGTCTAGATCAAAATAGGGGTTAAACGACCGCATGGGCGGAGAGGCGAGGCATCTTACTTGTTACCGCCGTCCTCAGAGACGTTGTTTCCGAACTGGATGTGGCGGCCGGCGAAGATGCCGCGCTTGGCCCGACCCATGACGATCTTGCTGTTGGGCAGCATGTTCTTTACCGACTCCATCAGCTCCGCCGGCAGATTCCCTTCGCTGCCCACGCGCCGCACCACCTTCTTGTACATCTCCCGCGCACGGAACGACATCTTACTACCTCCTCCGCTCTTCGCCCCCTTTCTAGACGGCGGCGCCGGCGGCCGGTAGCGTCGAGAGGTATTGGTGCCTGGGGCTGGAGCGGGACGAGAGGCTCCCCACGCGGCTGGCGGTTAGGGCTGCGGAAATGGGCTTTGGCGTGGTCTGGTGGCTGTGGGTGGGCCTGATCAGTGTCGGCCCATAAGTACGATTATTTCCTTGCAGTAGAAGTATTTTCGACTTTGGATGTAAACTGTAGACTACTATCCAACTACCAAGTCCTATAACTAAAAAAATAATATATAATTATAAAACTGGGTGATATTTTGAAGAACAAAGTGTCCTATCATTCCACCAATCTGGTTGCACAACACTTTGATGAATTAAGGGCCCCTTTGAAACACACCCCGTTGCCACTCTATTGATGAAAAAGTAAAATTTTATTGAAGTAGTGCAACATTTTTCAACAGAACTTTATGCATTAATTTGTGCCACTGTACATATGTATATGAGTATTTACTTTGAACTATATTTTTTTGAGAAAAGCCAGTCATATATTTATTTATTTATCGTCACCAGTCAGTTCATAAATATTTCACGGTCGAGGTGTAATATGGTACTATAGTAGAGCATAAAAGGTGATAGCCATATGAACTTACGACTTCAGCCGTTGCCTATAATGAATCAAATTATTTTTCGTTGATTCTTTTGTTTTTCTTTATATACGATGTTTGCTTTTTAGCATAGAAGTTGTGATGGCAAAGGGACCTGTGCTAGCTTGTAACACGTGTGCATGAATGATTAGCTAATGTTTCTACCTTGTAATATCAAGGAGAATTCCCATGCAACATTTTGTTGGGAAACATAGTACTAGCCAGCAAGGCTTTCAGGTGACATGAGTTCACAAAGCAAGGTTTGGATTAGCATTAGCAGGCGTGGCAACCAAGGTACTCCGTATTCTGTATTCTGTTTATGGCTTGTTAGCAATGATATCCATGGGGGCATGTCGGCTCACCTTAACCTCAACGTCTCTCTTTTTTCTTCTTGTTAGCAGCGACACCTGGTAGCTTTCCGCAGTCCTCGTGACGCGGAATGAGTAAAGAAATGGAAAGCAGGGAGATAAAAAACTCCAAAAGCAGAGAGCCGATGGCATCCCGACAACCAGTGCGGCAGTGACCAAGTGCACTGTTTAGCTCTGCGCCGCGCCGCGCCGGCCCTCTGCGCAATCTGTACTGCACACCGGCCAGCATCCCAAGTCCCGAGCATCACTGGAACGTCGTGGAGTGATCGAGTGAAGAAGAAAAAGGGGGAGAAGGAGAAGAACTGAAGGAGCTGAACCATGGCGAGAGTCGAAGCGGTGGTCGTCTGCCTCCTGGTCATCGCCATGGACGTCGTCGCCGGCGTGCTTGGAATCAAAGCCGAGAAGGCTCAGAACCAGGCAAGTGTTTTTGGTTTCCTGTGTGGTGGTGGTAAAAAGCAGGGGAGATCTTGTCTCTTGCTCATATCATATCTGGTGCGATGTTATTGCTGCAGGGGCGGCACCTGCGGGTCCTGTTCATCGAGTGCCGGCAGCCGGTCTGGCGGGCCTACGAGCTGGGCGTGGCGGCGGCGGCGGTGCTGGCGTCGTCGCACGCCATCGCGAACCTCGCCGGCGGATGCGCGTGCGCATGCTCCGGCGACAAGCTGCGCCGGCCGTCGCCGAACCGGCACATGGCGTCCTTCGCCTTGGTCCTCACATGGTACGTCGCATATGCATGACGAGCCTGATGAGATCATCGACGAACGTTGTCAGATTTTTTCTCGCATGCATCACCCTAGCAACCAGTATAGTATCAGTGATTGATTGGATTCGAGCAGGATCGTTCTGGTCATCGGGGTGGCGCTGCTGGTGCTGGGCGCGCTGCCGAACCGGACGCACAAGGTGGCGGAGTGCGGGGTGGCGCGCCACCGGTTCCTGTCCATCGGCGGCGTGCTCTGCTTCGTGCACGCGCTCGTCTGCGTCGTCTACTACTCCTCCGCCAGCGCCGCAAAGCGGGAGGAAGGCCGCACGGGCGCCCACGCGTGATGAACATGGTCGCCGTCGATTCCTGCCACCCGTGTGAATGTGATCCCGTTGCTCTTTGAGCCGAAAGTGGAGTGGATACGCTTTCCTGCCTGTATGCGTGTATCGCTCGGCTGGCTTCTTTTCCAGGCCCTCCTGATGCGTCATGTAATTTTTCTTGGTGTCTGGAACACGTAGGAGCATCTTTTACCGTCTGCCGTGTGTGTGAACATTCAGAAATCGTGTTCGTGTCAATGTACAGACTTGCCGATTTACCCATCTCGGAAATCTATATTGATCTCCGTAACGTTGCTTTGAACTACTAGCACGGCTTCACTTTCAGTATTCTTGGCCGACCTCTATCTGGATCAGGATATACCTAGAATGATGGCTTCGTAACAGGCGAGTTGACAGAACACTCTTCTGACGCCCAACTTTATAGCTTGCGATCGCTGCCGACAGAGTTTGATGTCCCATGGGAAAAACTTTACTGTGATGTGAAAAAGAACGGGAATGTTTCTTTTTAATCGATTGAAAAGAGGGTATCTTTTCAATCAACAGCATTTTAAAAAGAGAGAGAAAAATGTTGTTATATTTATTATTTTTTATTTATAAGATTATTTGTATTAATTAGTGTTATGTATAGACTATAGAAAAATTTTGTCCTTTTGTATCCATCGGATCTAGATCCAAAGGCTAAAAGCGTTGATTAAAATGAATCCCTATTTTCAATCAATTAAAAATTAAACGCTCCCGAAAAAGAAAGATGCACCGATAAGGTCTTCTGCCGACTAGCGGAGTGGGGTTAATTCATTTTGCATAATAAAAAAAGAAAAGCTATTTGTTTCTGAGCCAATCCACACTAAAACAAGCGTTCAACCGCATATGGATTCCGATTTAAGCGTTTTACATGTGTACGGAAAGGTAAGAAAAAGTCCTTTCCAATGACATTGGTCTCATATCAATATTTGTCCGGAGTCAACGAAAACTGTTGAAACAAAAGAGGGTCTAGAATCTGTCCTGACGTTACGTCGCTTGTTTTGGTCTTTAGGTCGTGTATCCAGTTAAGGCTAATTAGGAGTGCATCCAAGCGGTCCTGAATGATTCCAAGATCTTTATAAACAACCGCCATCGTTTCATTAGGGTTTGAGTTTTGTTTAAGTTAATTCTATTAAGAACTGTTCGGTGTTTTTATCGGTTTGTGAGACCCCAACTTCGTGGAATTAATCATATGTCCGTAATTCGATTGTTTTTTCTTTATTCTTACTTGTGTTCTTGATTCGCATGAAGAGATTGGCCTTCTTAGCGAGACCATGCGTGCACCACCGGTTGATAATTAGAGAAGATATTGTGCTGCGATTGCGGGGTTCGGGACGTGCTTATCTGAAGTCAGAATGATTTATTTATCCCCTCCATCTTAATCAAGATTATCAGAACTTTTTACAGGATTAGAAATCCTTGTCCCCATTAAGCAGTAATCAGAACTTTAGATGCGCCGCCAGGTTCATATTATCCTTTAGTTTAGTATTGCTTTCGTTTTCATCATATCGTCCATAAAAAAATTAAAAAAAACATTTTCCAACCCAGATTCACGCTTAGTCCTTTTACATATTTTAATTTCAAAGTTCGTAGTATTGAGTTTGTGCTCTAGTTTTTTTTGTTGCTGATTTAGTTCATGTTTTAGTTTATCAGCTCTGTGTACCCCCTAGCAACACTAGTAGTCACCCTTCCACCACCCTCTGTTTGATTGGCTTTGTGTGTTAGTGTTGATTTACTGACACATCCACCCTAGCTAAACTCACTCTTAGTACCACAGATCAATACACACAACTTCCGCTTTCCGCTTCATTCATCTCGACAAAAAAAGTCCTATTCAATTGCAATTTTAGGGTGCGTTTGGTACAGCTCCAAATTCACCTTCAATCAGAAACATTTCAAATTCTATCTTGGAACGTTTCTCTAGTGAATCACTCTAAACGTTTGGCAAAAATCCTAGATTCGAATTCTTGAAGCAAAATGAACTAAGTGATTCATGAATCAGGTGAAACACCATTTTGGGTGATTCAGGTTGGTAGTGTAAAAAAATTGAAATGTTTCAAGTGATTTACCCCTGAAACGTTTCACCCTTTTACTGTTTGGAAGTGATTCAGGTGATTCAGCCTTGAATCTGAAATGTTTCACTCAGCCAAACGGACCCTTAGTGCCATCAAAACCATGATTTAGAGTATATTTCTTAAAACAATCATAACTTTCACATACGGATCCCAAATCAGATGATTTTTTTATATTTGGTAGAAAAAGTTCGGATATGCCCAACCCCACTACGTCGAGGAGGAAATATCTCAAAAAATCAAAAAAAAAATCATTAAGACCCACTTCTCAAAGGGATTAAATTTGAAACCCGGTGTCATGAAAATTCTATAAGTCAGATACTACCTCTGCTTGAGCTCAAATTTTGTGTGGTTCCTATTTTGTTATCTTTGGATTGGAAAAAAAATATTAAAAAAATAAGTGAATTTTTTCATGGTTTCTACTAATCCTTCAGGACAAGATAGGATTTTGATTGTTTTCTATCTAGCCCCCTATTATAATAGACCAACAACTAAGAACAAGTTACTTGGGACACTTATCCAGCTTTACTCTCTGTTTATGTGTACCACTCACATATATATTTGATCATCCTAGCTCTACATATTACTTCTTGACAACACAAGTTTTGTGATCCTTGCAATCATGAACCACACCTCCTTGATATCCTTTGCATTTTTTTTCAGAATTTTGTAAGAGCTAGATGTGTTTCTTTCTACGTGTCTTTGCTCACTAGCTTGTATAGAAGTTGCATTTACTAATGTGATTCACTAGTATATTTAGGATGTTGTTCCTTTTCTAGAACTATTATCTCACTAACATGATCATCACTAGAATTGTTATAGAAATTGTTTGAGTGTTCAATTTTGGAATTAGCGAATTAGATTCATCTAGCGAGTTCTTGATTCACTCCCCTCTTGGTCACTTGGTCCTTTGAATATGTCAATATGCAAGCGTTGTCCAGACAATCAAATGGCAAGCAAGCCCAACTCAATCTTATCTCTACTCACACATAAATGCAGAAGCTTAAAAATGTTAAGTAAACAAGGGATCAAGTAAAGCTCAATGATTTTTGACCTGAGGTCCCTAAAGGATGGTGCCTTCCCCTATGGCTCGTTGGACCAACTTTCATTGGAGTATAGGTCATTGTTGATGCACCAAACCATGCCCTTGTCCACAAACCCGCTTCACTCTCCTAGTGAAGTCGAAGTTGTGTCACTTTTACCCACCTTGGCAAAGGCTCTCTCCCAAGGACATGCTTCACTACTCGAGTGGAAGAACGAACACTCTCTCGATGATGCTCTTTTTAAAAGCAAGCTTAAACCTTGTATAAACTTGTGTCGGCTTTCACAACCAACATGGTAGGCTTGACCCCAACACCTAATGAGTCTAGGTCCAACCATAGATTAAGAGTAACAACACGAGATCACTCTCTACAACCTCACTAGGCTAGAGATGATGAAGGATGCTCTTGTTACTCTCCTTAACACTAAAAAGATAGCTCTCAATCTTTCTTAAGTGTCCCTCTCTTCTTCTCTTGATTATTGCAAGGTTCCTCCACTAATCCAAATGGCCAAGAGAGCTTTCTACGAGTTGGACAACAACTATACATAGGCAATCACTCAAATTCCAGTCATTGCCAAATGGCCAAGGGAACTGATGAACCTTGCTCTGTGCTTTATTTAAGCTTATAATGTGTGCCTCGTAAAGTTTACAATAAGCATGTGAAGTACACTCAAAGCCTCATAGTTACTTCAGATCTGCTTGTTCATATTTGACCCATGGTGGATCCAATGGGGGCACGATCCCCCGTACAAGCTACCACAACATGGAGGTCCCATCGAGCCCTCCTCCCCCCTTACATATTTTTCTACCATGAGAGATAGACAAGAACTTAGGTGAGGCTAGAGGTTGAGGACAACAAAAAGAAATTATGACTTCAACAAATGAGTGGCAACGTTCTATAATGGGAGGTACCTAGTAGGACAAAAACCTAAAATGATACAATCCAACAGGCTTGCATGGTATTTCTTTCCCTATATGTCCTGTGCAGCAAATAAAAACCATCAATAACATGAAGTAAGCAATTTAGCAACAATATGATGAATTGTGCAAATCCCAAACCAAAAATGTATTGATTATTCACGGGTTGAGTTTTTGTCATGAATACTCTGTAGATTTCCAACATGGCCAAAAACTTCACTAGTGTATTTTTAAAGCAATAACAACACTAATGTTACTCTACACAATGATGAGGGAACAAGTGAACAAAAAAAGGGGAGCTTCATTTTTTCTTTAGGCGGGTCTCAATGGACATTTCATCGGTATTAAATGAGGTACCACATCAATAAAATGAATGACATATAACATTAATTAAGATGAAAAAGAGTAATGCCTTTTCATGGGAACGAAACCAATTTGACATAGTTTCATATAAATGAAAGTCTATTGAAACCCCATTGAGAGAAAAACTTTCATCCCAACATGTGTTTGACCAATCCCAACTAAGGAAAATTTACTTCAAGCATGATAGTGGCCCCTATCCAAAATATGTAAGTGTTTTACGGTAGTGTTAGCCATAGGATGATTTGTCTTTGTAATAACAAGCCCCGTTTGTGCTAAGGCATCAAAATAAAATATTTCTAAACAAATGATATTAATATTATGTGTTGAAACAAATTTAACAATGCCACAAATTGAAAGATTGAAATGGCGACTAGAGTCGGACGTAGAGGCCACTTTCGTGATAACAGACTTAACACTAAAATTACAGCAATCAAAACTTCTGATTGAAATGTGGAACTTGGCAATCACATCCTAAAAGTATGGGGTAAAACTAACCTCTTTAATTTTAATAGTGGAGGGACGAAATTGAGCTTTGGACAAAAGTTTAAATCAACAAATTGACTATTCTGTCAAATTTATTGGTCAAACGCTCATGAAGTATTATGATTTTAACACTACTAGTACCATTTTTTTGTTTTTTGGTAGTTCTAGGTGCTAATATGTTGCTTGTGACGATATCGTTAGTCAAGTTCATTCGATGCCATTGTCATGAGCAATGCTACTCACGGAGATGTACATAACTGAAGAGATCCAAACAGCGCCTAAAAATAGAGCAATCATCCGTTGACTATCAAGTTAGTACACATTTTCTTCCATTGTTAAATCAAACTTGATATCAGAACACATAAGTGACTCAAACTGGGCTCCGTGCATCACAACAAAATTGCAAAATGAACGGTGCTTCTGCTTCAGCGGTGAGCGCTCAATAGTCAAGCCGTTGACGTGGTGCACGGTGAGAGTGGCCTGTTTTTTATATAAATAATATTATTTTAATAAAAAATTGTATTTATAGGCTATAATTTGATGAAATTGCAAAAATGAAAACTAATCGGTTATGTAGAAACCGACTAGTGGGAAGTCGTTTTCTCGCTAACCAATAGGTGCAATTCGGTTTGTGCAAAACCGATTAGGTGGACCCGTCATGTGGAAGTTCCTCGATGTTGCTTAGAGGGGGAGGCTGAATAGATATTCCTGAAAAATTAACAGAGTTGTAATGATATAAACAAATAAAAAGAGAAAGCAGCCAAGCTCTAAAGACAAACAAGCCAAGAAAACACGCACATGAACCTCCCCAAATAAATTCACAAAATATTAACCTTAAAGGCAAAGTCCAAAACCGGACACATATTGGTTTTTTAGGCACATAAAGCAATTTATGATCTACTCACAATTTTAGCAACTTAAATAAACAAGCACTATACTAGAGAGGTAATAAGGCACACACAAAATAGAAACACTAAGAATCTATATAATTTATTAAATACAAAAACCGGACCTACCGGTTTGGTAAATCGGATTCTCCGGTTTTTTCGGGATAGAGAGAATAAGACAGGAAAAGCAGTGTCTCATTGGTTCTAGCAAGCTTGATAGATTCTAATAAAGCATATAAGATTTAGCACATATAACCGCATAGGAGACAAGCACAACTACTCATGCAACCTAATAAATCTCAATAAATAAAATAAGAGCTCAAGCGAGCAAATCAAATAAAGCACACGAGGATTTGTTCGTCGAAGTCAAACAACTTGCTTCCAAGCTGTTTACGTCTCCGTTGAGGAAGCTTAAGCTGCTCAATAGCATGTTCCAAATCGGGTCTCTTTCAACCGCTTTCTCTGATCTATTATCTTTGGTTCTTTCCTTACGGAGGCGAAGCGGATCTTCATAAACTTTTCTAAGACTCACCATAAACTTGAGAGCTTTAGGGCATCGCCTAGCTGTCTAGGAGATTTCACTTCCAAGAGTAACAAATGTTTTACGAATTAGCAATATGATGCTCAAATGCTCAAGTGTGAAATCTTTTCTTTTGAGCTCTCAATCTCAATCTCTCTTAACCCAATATTTAGGTTTTCTCACGAATCACTCAACTCTTATAAAGAGAAGTTGGGAAGAGCTCTATAAGTATTTGGATTTATTTTCTTTGTGCACACGATCAACCACTTCCAAAGGAGGGGATGAGAGAGTTTTTATACTTGTCCCTGTAAAACTAGTCGTTACACTGATCGTTTTTGCAAACTGGACCCTCTAGTTTTTCTAAACTAGCCGATAGAGATTGAACTTAAACCGGTCCCTCCGGTTTGGTAAACCGGACCAACCGTTTTTTTTCAGAGTTAGTGAGACTTGTGATTTGTGTGACTATTGTGTTTTTCTTATCTCACTAGTGTTTTTCTTTGAGAATTTTAGACATTGTAAGCATACCATGTAACATCCCCCTTAATAGAACGACATAACTAAACTCAAGATTAAATAAAAAATAATTTTTCTTCTTGAGTTTGCATGATAATGAATTTTACCACTTCTTAATTTTTATGTTTTATGAGAATTACCACATGTGCTTTTGCTGATATTCATCACTAGAACTTGTGACTTGGAATTATTTCATGCATGATATCAATTTGCGTCTCTTTGTTCACAAGTCACTTTATATCTTCATATTCTAATAATGCTAGAAATATATGACCAATTGTAGCTTGATCGGTCCATCGTGATTAAGCTTTATCTGCCCTTCACCATGGCTTGGGTTCCTCGACGTCAAGACTCCATCTTGACTTTTTTCCTTATATGATCCGTTACGATCAAGTCATGCCAATCATTCACCATATTGCTATCTTAAACTACATATACTTTATATCATTATTATGTCTTTATTTTAAATCCTTCTTTAAAACATGTCATGAGCTACTTTAGAGCTGAAAAGGATGACACGTCAGCGTCACGTAGGCTATCGCACGAGCGATTAGTACGTAGTCGAGCATTACACAAACTGATCTCTATTTCTATAATTTTTGAAATTTCTACCCGACAACAATTATAATTCTTTATTAAAATAATATTATTTTTTAAAAATACTGCAATGCCCGTCTATTCGCAGGGCAAAATGGAACGGACAGCGGCACAAAGTTCAAACAAACAAAAAAAAAACCGACAACCGGGCCCGCTCAAAGTACACGTCACCGATCCGGCGATTCCCCGCTGAGCGCGCGTTCGCCCACCCAAAAATCGCCCAAACGAAAAATCCTCGCGCGCACCGCCTCCCGCCGCATCCGGATCGCTGACTGCGCGACCCCGCACCCCGCACATCCACCGTCCATGCAGATGCATCCAACGGTGACAGACACACGATCCGCGTGATCGACTGCCATTGGCTGCCGCCCCCGGCCCGGGCCCCTATATATCTCGCCCCGGCAACCTACCCACCTCTCACGCATCACCCTCGCGACTCCGCCTCCCGACGCAGCAGCAGCCTCCCGGTTTCCTCAGACTCTCCTTCGACCGCAAGCAGCTTTCGAGCCTCTCAACGCGATGGCGGGACGCGGCAAGGCGATCGGTGCCGGCGCGGCGAAGAAGGCGACGTCCAGGAGCTCCAAGGCCGGGCTGCAGTTCCCCGTCGGCAGGATCGCCAGGTTCCTCAAGGCCGGCAAGTACGCCGAGCGTGTCGGCGCCGGCGCCCCCGTCTACCTCGCCGCCGTCCTCGAGTACCTCGCCGCTGAGGTTCGTTCTTGCCCCTTCTCCCCGGATCTCGCTCTGGTTTGGATTGGTTCTGTTGGGTCGATCTGTTTCTCGAGTTCGTTTCGTACTGGGCGTTTGTAGATCTGAATCGAGCTGCGTCTCGTCGATTCGTTGCATTGGAAGATAGCAATGTGGGGGGATTTCTTGTTGCTCAATCAAGTTGTCACCATATCCATGCCCAAAATTAACCAATGAAGCTCTGCATATTAGTCGAGATTTGTATATCCGTGTAGAAATTTGGGGGCCAAATGCGCCCTGTTCTTGCAGATTTGTTTTGGTTTGTCCCGTATGTTCTCTTGGATTCTAACCATGACTAAATGAATTTGTACTGATTGATTTGATTTCCCCAATGCAGGTCCTGGAGCTCGCTGGAAACGCCGCGAGGGACAACAAGAAGACCCGCATCGTGCCGCGCCACATCCAGCTCGCTGTCCGCAATGACGAGGAGCTGACCAAGCTTCTCGGCGGTGCCACCATCGCAAGCGGTGGTGTGATGCCCAACATCCACCAGCACCTGCTCCCAAAGAAGGCGGCTTCGTCCAAGGCGAGCCACGACGACGATGACAACTGAGGCCGTTGCCGGATCCAATCAACACACTGTGGTTCCTTCATAGCTGTAGCTGGTCTGTTGTCTTAATTTCTTGAGAAACAAAGTTCGATGGGTTGGATGAAATATTAGTTGGTAGTGGTTTCTTTGGTTCGTTAGGTGCTGCAATGAATGGGTGTGAATATGGCCAAGTTTTTGGGTTGTTCAACTCAGGGATGTAAGCCAGAAAATGTTTATGGAATGTTTGAGAAATGGGAAGAATTTGAAACTTGAGTTATCTGTTTCTGTTTATTTTTCCCTTTCGGCCGTGCTCGACTTCAGTAAAGTCATACCGTTATGCGCTGGTTCGCTCATCTTTCTCGAGCGATCCAAATCTGGTGTGATGACATTAGAAAACGTGTTGTTCCTTCCCAACCGAAGGAGCAACGAACGGATGCTGCAACTTTAATGAAAAGCGAAGGACTTGAATTGCTCAATTTGGCACGTCTTAAGTTTTCAGACTATGAGTTGTTGCTTGCCCTGAACCAGACTAACGCTTGAAATTGCATAAGAAAAGTACTGTAGGATCAAGTAATCACATCTCTATTCGACTAATCAGGTCAGGCAGTGGCGCTGTTTGGAGCTATTAGATCAGTTCTAGAGATAAACATAAAAAGGAGTAGCGTTTGGTACTGACTGATTTCAGATTGATAAACATAAAAAGGAGTAGCGTTTGGTACTGACTAATTTCAGATTGAGACCCAAAGAACAGAGCAAGGCTAAGACAGGAGGAAGCAGTATAGATAGGTCAAGTCAATTCATATAGCCATAGGGTGTGTTTTTTTTTTGAGTCTAAATTTTAGTGGTGTCATATCAATCCTTCGAATGCTAAATACATGGATTAAAAATAAATTAAATATAAAACTAATTATATAGTTGGATGCTAATATGCGAGACAAATCTATTAAAGTTAATTAAGTCATTATTAAGAGATGTTTACTGTAGCATCATATTATCTAATTATAATCTAATTAGTCTTAATAGATTCATCTCGTCATTTAAAGGATGGGCTATGAACTGAGTTTTGTCATTAATCAATATTTAGTACTTTTAATTAATATGTTAATATTTGATGGAATAGATCTAAAAATTACATAAAAAGAACAGACTCATAGTTAATTGTCTGCAGTAGAGATAGCTTCTTGTCTGCCATCATTTTTTTATGCAAAAAAATTGATAAAAAAAGTGACAAACGCTACCTACAAGAAACCATTCTGGAGACCCTTACACAAGCGTGGCGTGATGAGCACATCACGCCCCACACCGGTTCTGGAATCACTTCTTGTGAAGTGTGCGACATTGAACGGAAAATTACAGCACTGAGCCACTGTCTTATAGCGTCTCCAATGGTAGAGTTAACTAAGAGGTAGCAGTATCTAACTTTGAAGAAATAATTATAGAGTATTAAGGTTTATGTTTAAGTATCACATTTTTTTTAAAGACTACCACTTAAATAAGAGTTAGTTGACTTCTCTCTCTTTAATAAATAATTCTAAGAGACATGTTAGAGACAACCATTGGGAACACTCGGACGCCCCAGAAACGGCGATTTACTTGTAGACTTCGGGATTCATGCACCGTCTGATGTGTCGTGATTCCCAATTCATGCACCGTCTGATGTGTCGTGATTTCCAATTCATGCCACAGAATCTGCAAGACCAGGCAGAAACTTGAAATGTGCAATTTGCTTTGCAATCGAAGGACAACAGAATCTGCAAGACCAGGCAGAAACTTGAACGGGCCAAAAACGATTTAAGGCTCACTCTTACGCGAGCCCATCAAGCCGAGATTAGCCGAAACATAAACAAATGTCTCAGGCCCACGATCCGTGATTAACGGTGGGGCCCGCGGTCCGGCGAAATAACGAAACGCTGTGGCGGCAAAACCAAAACCAACCCCGCGCGCACGGCTCTCCGCATCCGACGGCTAAGATCGTTCCCCCACCCCAAGCCCCGCCTCGCCACGTCAACGATCCGCGTCCTCTCACCCCATTGGCTGCCGCCCGCTATATAATCTGCCCACTCCACCTACCTCTCCCTTACTCTGTCCTCCCGCTACCGCCTCCACGCATCCGCTTCTCCTTCTAGTGCCTTCGCTTCGCTTCTCCTGTCGCCGCCGAATCTTCCAATCCCATCACTGTAGCCATGGCCGGAAGAGGGAAGGCGATCGGCTCTGGCGCCGCCAAGAAGGCCATGTCGAGGAGCTCCAAGGCCGGGCTCCAGTTCCCCGTCGGCAGGATTGCCAGGTTCCTCAAGGCCGGCAAGTACGCCGAGAGGGTCGGAGCTGGCGCCCCCGTCTACCTCGCTGCCGTGCTCGAGTACCTTGCTGCTGAGGTATGTTATGGTTTGAATTTTTTGGTTGTGGTGTTCGATTTGGTTTCTGGTGGTGGAATTGTGTGGTGCTGAGGATTCCTGTTTCGTCAGTAGTTGGGGGTAGGTTGCAAATTTGGGGACGGAATTAATTGGTTTTTTAGTAGAATAATTGGGGGGGGGGGTTCAGTGAAGAATTCGATTTCATCTGGCGCAGGGCTATTCGATCTGCCTATTTTGCTTCAATCAACTTGACTTTTTTTTTGACTAATCGTTTGGATTGTGCCTTGATTCCACGCAGGTTCTTGAGCTCGCTGGGAACGCCGCGAGGGACAACAAGAAGACCCGTATCGTGCCGCGCCACATCCAGCTCGCCGTCCGCAACGACGAGGAGCTCTCTCGCCTGCTCGGCACCGTCACTATCGCCAGTGGTGGTGTGATGCCCAACATCCACAACCTGCTGCTCCCCAAGAAGGCCGGTGGCAGCGCCAAGGCTGCCGCCGCCGACGAGGACTAGATCCTGACGCCGCCAACCGCTCCATGTTGATGATGTATTGCTTATGCGTGTGTGATGTAGGCTTCCTTTAGGTGTTGCGTTTTATTTAGCTGGATGTTGTCTGTAGGGAGGTTATGAGTGCTTGTACCGATGATAAGCTAAGTGTTTACTTACTCTAATACGCGCATGAATTAATTGTCTCTGTATTTGTTGCTACGTTCCTATTAATGGTTCATCTTTTCGATGACTTATCAATCAAATTTGGTGCACTAATTTGCAAGTATATTTGGAAGGATGCAAATTTCTTTTGAAGTTAGAAATTCTCATGAGAATGATCAGTATATGAAGTAGAATAAATTCTCATGAGAATGATCAGTATATGAAGTATATGAAAATTTCTACTTCATATACTGATCATTCTCATGAGAATTTCTAACTTACATAGAAATTTTGCATCCTTCCAAATATAATGATCATTCTGATGAGGACGATTAGCTCTAAATGAAATGAGGGCATCCATCATGTTCCTTTCAAAGCTGAAAAACACTGCTTTCTTTGGAATGGTTGGATGCCTGAAACAATGGTGCAGGGCGCAAGCAGCAGTGGCGGCCAGCGGCAGGTATCACCGTATCAGTAACCACAACGTTATGCCCGAGACGAAAGAGAAATCGCAACCCTCCAGACAGATCATGCTCAATGAAAAGGTGCTCTTGAATTCATCCCACTGTTTTCCTGAAAAATAAACCTGAAACTTCCGGTGCCTTCACTGGACAGGAAAGCAAGACGAACTGTTGAATCGAGCATTATCACCTGATGAGTGATACAAGAAAATTAAGTTGTAGTCAGAGCATAAATGCATGAACACACTTCTTGTAACAACTAAGCATTTTTTTACATTCTGCTTTCAAAAAGTAGTGTTTATTTTTAAATTCTTGCGAAAGTAATGTGAATCACAATAGAAGCAACTAATTCATATTTCTGCAATATGAGTTTTGGTACAAATGCATAATGGAAAAAAGAACAGTATGAGTCAGCCTACATCCTCCTGCATGCTATGCTGATCTAAACTAGGTCAGTTTCTCTTGGTTTGAATTGCCATTGGTTGCACCTTTCAGCTTGATTCTGTCATAACCATGACGATCTCTTTTGCTCAATTGACTGGCCATTTTTTCGCGACAGTACAAGTTTACAGCAGACCAGGTTTAGCAGTTTGATTCTGTTGATGCTATGAATGGCCTAAACAGCATTTCTATCACTGCACAAATTGTTTCGAAGGGGCAATGTAGTGTACTTTGAAAGGAACATGATGGATGCCCTCATTTCATTTAGAGCTAATCGTCCTCATCAGAGCTTGAGCTTGAGCTATCGGCTCTTCGATCTTGAATTGCTGGGAACAGATTGCGCCTGGGATCATTGAAAGACTGAGATGTTTGGGATGGCTGTTTGGCTTGTGGTTTCTTTGGAGCTACTTTTGATGCTTCTTTCACCTCTTTGCAAACCTTGTCCAACATTGCAAGAAAATCCCGCACAATCACAAATAAGCGAAGGCCCTCGTCCTTTCCAGTACTCCCGTGGAAGTAGTCAACAGTACTTTTAACCAAGGATCGTATTTTCTTCTCTTCCTCTAGCAAGAATGTAACATCAATTTGAGACTGCTCTGCGAAATTCTTAAGCTTGTGGTGAAATCCACTGTCTTCATCCAAACTTTTCATGGCTGTGTTCAGGAATTCTTTGGTTTTAACAAGCTTGTGGCCAAGACTTGCTACCGACATAGTCAATTGATCTGCATCAAGGACGGCTGCCTTCCTGACATTTTGGAGTTCATCTCCTAAGCTGGACACAACTTTTAGTCCGATTTGTTTGTAATCATCTTCAGTTTTCTCATTATTGTCATCAGCATCATTGGTGTCCACACTGGGCATGCTGCTATTCTGTTCTTTTGCAGAACGTGAAGCACGAACACCTTCAGAACGGATGATTTCTTGAACAACAAAATGCAACAGTGTTGTCTTCCCGTCAGTTCCTTTGACATCAGATAACTTTAAGAGCGTGTCAAGTTTAAAAGCCTGAGCTCCTCCACGGAATGTGCCAACATTCATTCGGTTTCCTGTTTTCAGGACGGCTTCTAGTAGCTTAAGAAAAAGGCGGCTGTTTCTAAGCTCCTGGCATGCCACCTGACCAATAGCCAAGATAAAAATAATGTCAATAAGAAGCTACTTCATATAGAGCATACTTTTCCAGAGAACTTATGCAAGTCGTGTTTGGCAACACTTATCCAAGGAATGCTTGAGATTCAATGCTATAACATTGAACAAAAAGTTCATAAATTAGAAGAAAACAGATTGCTGAAGAAAATTAAAAAAAAAAGATTTATACAGCGACATATATAATCTAAAACATGAGATGTTATAATGAATGTGTTATTACCTCTAAAGTGGCAAAAGATTGCTTCACATTTGAACCTTCCTCTGGTAGATTGGACATGAAGAGTAATGAATCGAGGCGCTGAAAAACGTGTGGAATGTCAATAATGGCTTTTAAGAATTGTTCTGCAGGACCAAGCTGAGAGAGTTCCCCAGTGTATAATCGAAGCCTAAGCTCCTCATCATTGCTTGGGATCCACCTCAGTAAGGTCTGTATTAATTCCTGTGGAAGTTCATTTCCTACAGTTTACAAGGACACCCGTTAAAAAAAACAATTTACAAGGACAGTGGGTGAAGTGAAATAACTAATAAGTAAGGAAACAATCTTACGGGAAGAAATCAAAATAGATATTTAATAGATATACACAGAAGGAATGCATATTATATACGATATTACAAGGAAATCCATAAACCAGAAGCTGGAAGAAGATTCGAACACCACATTTTCGAAGGTATGAATATACAAGCATAAAGAGACCTAAACTTTTTTTATAAAAAATAAAGAGTTGTAGAATTAAATATGTAGATACAAATCTAATGCACTAAATAGTGAATAGATGCAGACAGAAGGCCTTTGTGCATGTAGGATCAGTAACTGCAAAGTCGATTTACCTTCCTTGACTGCAGTACACACTTCCTCCGGTGAAACACTCAGAGCCCTCAACGATATCGCCAGGTTTTGTGCTTTTTTAGGGTCAAGTATCCGCACAAATTGACAAGCATCCTTTGATGATAAATCTTTCTTGGCATCACCCTTCTTGTCTGTTGAGTTATAACCAAATAGGCTTTCAATCATCTCCTCATTGAACCTGTAAATCATACACGTTCAGCTACAAGTGGTGTGATATTGAAACAGGGGAGCTATTTGAGGTAGATAGTTGCAACTTGATCAAGAAACTTACTGGAATGATCCAGCTTTGAGTTGATCCCACACCATAGACTGATCAGGATTTGCAGTTACTTTATCCCAGAAGAAGGGCTTGAGTTTTGTTTTAGCTTCATGAGAATCTGTATTATCATCCACCTTATTCCCTGACTTCTTCATAGGAGGGGGTGGCCGTGTTTTTGATGAACCAGGCATTGCTGGTGGTGGTGGACGAGGTGGGCCAGCAGATTTTGGTGGAGGTGGAGGAGGTACAGATTTAGGAGCAGGTGGTGGCGAGGGTCCTGAGGGGACAGATGGAACAGGTATTGAAGGTGATGCGGATGCTTGAGGAGTTGATGATGGAGGAGCCTTTGGAGGTTGAGGAGCCTTTGGCTGTGGAGGAGCCTTTGGAGGTGGAGGAGCTGGAGGTAGCACCACCGGTGGAGCCACTGGCATTGATCCTGGGATGGGACGTGTAGAGGCTGGCATTGGCTCAACCAAACTGTTGTAGACCGCTGGATGAACCTCAGTATCAGGGCCTTCATATGAGCTTAGTTTGACATTGCTATTTTGACCAGCCTCTGACTTCAGCGACAATGCTCCCAGCTTATTAACATCAATGGGATTTCCTTGGGCAGACTTATGAGAAGCAGCTGCAAACAAGAGGATAAAAATCAATATGTGAATACATATAATGTTACATAGTACAAAGACAGATCGCTGCATTTCATACCAGACAAGTCACTCAAGTTCAGACTCAGAAGTGGCTTATCATCCCTTGAATCGTATGAAGAGTTTCCGTTTGCACGGCACATACAGCAGCACAGGCAGATAAGAGTTAAAAGTGCTATACCAGAAACGGAAAGACCGATGATAGCAGCAGTTGGCATGCCACTACTATTATCTTTTTTTGCTGCTGATTTTTTGGTTAATGAAGAATCTGTTCCTTTGTCAGGCTTTGGTGAGGAATTTTTGCCTAGGGAAGGTGGGGTTGATTTTACAGTCGGTGGTGTTCCAGGAGTTGCCGTTGTATCAGAAGGTCCCTGAGCAAGATCTCTTCTTAGCGAGGCAACAAGCGTTTTGATATAATCAACTGGCAAGTTTTTTGCGCTCTCCTGTAGAGAGACAACAAGTGGCTGCTTGCTTAAGCAGTTCAGCAAAGTTTGCTTAATTTCTGGAGTCAATGCTTTGTCGGCACCTTCTTCATTGTCAGGAGATGGGCCCTTAGTATCTGTTCCAGAGATCGCACGGAGAATGTCCAATACATGGTTGTAATTGAAATGTTTCCTAACATCTTCAAGAGATTTCTTGTCAAGCCCACACTTAAGCCATGCATCTTCCACCTGTATGTAATGTAAGCAGCATTCACTCTTGTCAGATTACGAAAATAAATTAGTGTGAGAGGACATGATAAACTAGACATGCAGGACTGCGCAAAGTATTATGAATGGTCATAAAGCGCATCTTGTTAGACATTAACAATTTTAAGCCTTTGAATTACAGGTTGACATCCTGTTACAGAATAAGTCTATCAGACATCATAACAGATACTTAAAAGGAACCATGATCCTCTCTCAAAGCACACAAATATCATGTCAATTAGAAAATAATTTTTGGCATAATTCACATGGCGCATGTTGCTTGCTTAGAACAGTCACAAGAAGAAAAATTATTAGGAAAAAAAAGTAAAGTGGAAACACAGAATATGCTCAACTAATTCAGTCATGTACACTAGCAGCAAATTATATAATTCTTTTAGAAACTTATATTATGCCATGCAGGTTTTGAAGATAGCTATCAAAGAAGAAACAAATACAATAATGCACAGCTTTGGAAATCCCCATCAAACTTTATCAACCAAATAGCTCGTTCAGGCACTATGCATTTCCCAGATCAAACAAATACATACATAACGATGATAAACTACTCTGAATTTTAGCTACAATTTCCATAAATACATGTTCTGTTGAGCAGCCTCTAACTTTCTACAACCTCTGCTTCGTACCGAAAGGGCATCATCCTAGTACATGCCAATATCAGGAGAGGGAAACATATGTAACTGCAAGTTCTCAAAGTTCAGTTTCATGTCTCGCCTGCACTTCCAGCTGTAGCTAAACAACTTTCCTCTAAATTACTACGTGATAACACCACCGTGCCTACATTTCCACAGAAAATTCGCGATGCAATATAATATAAATGAACCTACAACACATGCAACAAAATATGAGGAAATGCATTTACCATTGCGTCCGCTTGCTTGATAAGGGCTGGTGTCAAGGCAGGCGGATCCATGTCCTTTGCGCTGACGAGCAATCCCTCGAAAACCAAAGGCGCAAGGAGGTGAACGGTGATGAGGCACAGGGCGAGGAGCCATTCGCTCCTGCAGGGCCTCATTTTTCTCCCTTTCTTCTACACCAATTGGACCATCTCAATGCAAATACTCTGGAACTGCGCCAATGATTCCTCGTCCACGAAAAACAAATCCGAGGCGACGGACAATCGTTGCTCAGAACCACAGAATAGATTGGCGAACAGAATCCACAGATTTCGGGCAGCTCTTGAATTTGACCCAAGTTTTCGATAGCAATTCCAGGATGGATGGCACCTTCTTGGAAGCTTGCTTTCTAGCACAATGCGAGAATCCGAGCAATTGAATGAAACGCCACTTTCACCTCTCAGAATGAATACCTTGGGATGGTTCAATAATTTCACCGATTGAGGCGAGGCAGCTCAGAGAAAGAATGAATTAAGCTGGGGAAATTCCGGGGGCTTCCACGGAAGGACCGACATGCAAAGTCGCATTGCCCTCTCAGACACGAACAAAATCCGCGAATGCGGACGGAGAAATCCCACAAAAGCAGAGGCCTTTATCCGCGATTCCCCAAGCCGATAAGAAATCCTCCGCAAGAACAGGGGGTGAAATGGGGACGGGGGAAAAAAAATCACGAAATGGAAATTGCACCAATGCTCTCCCCTCAGAAAACAAGGCAGAAAGAAAAATGCAGAGCACCAAATCCGCGGGCAAATAAGGGGATTTGCCGCGTGATTTGGATCCTGCCACCGAGACGGGCGAAGCAATTCCCTCAGCTCTCTTTTTTCCCCACCATGGCGCTGGAGAACAGGAGGGGAGGAGAGGCCGAGACGTGGAGAGTCAAAACAAGGGCGGTCGGTCCCTCGGAAAACGGGAACGTTTTTTTTTTTGTTTGAGTTGACATGTGCTGATTAGTGATTATTAAGGGTAAATCCAGGTTCAGCCCAGCTGGGACCCAGCCCACGAATTGCAGGCCTGAGGAAACGGGCCGAATACCACGAAGCCTGTAGTGTTGTGCCCATTAATACAGATTGATGGGCCAGTCCGTCCTTGTTTAAGTAGGCCCAACGCGAGACGGGACGAATCGGAGTCGTGTTCGGGAAGGCCGCGGCGTCAAATACACGGAGACGGCTCGTCGCGGGCAACCGCCTGAAAGCCAAGCCGGCACGATGGATCTGCTCAAGGGGGTGCTGCAGAGGAAGCGGAAGGCGGCGGCGGATGATTTCGCCGGGAAGGGCTTCGTGCGGCGATCGGAGCTGGAGCAGAAGCAGATCCAGAAGCGCCGTGACGCGCACCGAACCAAGCTCCTCGCTAATGCCCGCGAGCCGGCGCGCTCCCCCGCCGCCCCCGGACCCAGCGAACTAGGCCCCGCGGCGGGTGACCCTGGCCCTAGCTCCTCCTCCGCCGCGGCGGCATCCTCCGTCCCGCCCGCCCCCGACCTCCCGCGCCATGAGGTGGTCCGGCGCCTCCGCGTGCTGCGCCAGCCTGCCACGCTGTTCGGGGAGGACGACGACGCCCGCGCCGAGCGATTCAAGGCCGTGCTCAAGTACGGCCTGTTCCACGACGTCGACGACCTCGACATTGCCGAGGGACAGACCAACGAATTCCTCCGCGACGTGATCTAGACGCGCAAGCGGCGCAAGGTCGCCGCCGGGAGGGACACCAGCGCCAAGGGTAGGCGCGTCGGCGGCGGCGCTGGCGGGAGCAGTGCAGATGAAGACGATGGTGACGGTGACGACGACGATGAGAAGAGGATGAACGCCAATTTTGAGGAGCTTTGCGAGGAGGACAGGATTCTGGTGTTCTTCAAGAGGCTGCTGAACGAGTGCAAACAGCAGTTGGATGCAATGACCGAGCTGGAGAAGGCGACAGATAGACGGGAAGCATAAGATTGAAACATTCAGGCATCGGTCACGAGACCTCGAACCCTTGTTCCGTCTCTGCAGGAAGAAGGTGAGAGTTCTTGGCTTTTTACATCATTCTGCATGCCCTTTTAGAGTTTTTCTGTTCTTCATGCATTCAACTTACTTTTCAATACCAGAATTTGATTTAGGATACTACCAATCACATCACTTATATAGTATTCTTACCTTCTTCTACAAGTATAGTATTCAGTTGAACTTTCTACAGAACTCTGTTTATTGTCGTCAATTCTGAAATTACCAGAACTCTGATGTTTAATTACATCTGAATGTTTTTTATTCTAATTCAACATTACTGCCTTTTCTAACTGTCATTGTTCGTCAATTCTGAAATTAATCATTGTTTGTGTGTAGGTTGTTCCCCATGACATCCGTCAAGCATTGCTTGTTATTGTCGAATGCTGCATGAAGCATAATTATTTAGCAGCGTCAGAGAAATACATCAAGCTGGCCGTTGGCAACGCGCCCTGGCCTATCGGAGTCACCATGGTTGGTATCCATGAGCGTTGTGCCCGAGAAAAGATCTTCGCCAAGAGTGTTGCACATATCATGAACGATGAGACCACTCGCAGGTATCTTCAGTCAATCAAGGGGCTTATAACTGTTTGCGAGCCACTTTATCCAGCATAAGCGTAACCCTAGCAGTCAGTGCAGTTCAACAGCCTGCAAAATGGAAGTTGCCTGCAGGCGATTTTATCAGAGTGGTTCGAGCACTGCAGGATAGTTAGCGGCAGAACTTAGATTGACGGCAAAGTCAGTTATGATATCACATATTTCAACTTGTACCATTGCATTTAGGGATTAAAGCAATTCGAAACGATTGGAAGAAGGTTTAAATGTTTTTTTTTTCATTTTTTTAGAAGCAAAATTGATAAAGATGCTAACAGAAACGAATATAATGTCGGTGTTTTGGTAAAGTCAGAAATGATATTATCTACATATCTTTGGAAGATGCAATCCACTAAGAAACCTTAATTGCTATTTCTCTTAATCCACAGCCAGCCACATCAGCTCTTAAATTTCCACCGTTAGATCATGATCTTCGAGTCTCATCTAGCCATCCAGTCACCCTCTCTCTATGCGACCTGAAGCAACACGTTGGTCGTCCTTTCTTTACTCTACATGCCGCTGAAACTGCCATCACCAACGTGGAATCAAGACTACCACCCGTCATTAATCCAAAATGTTGGGAAAACTGTTGCCGTTACTCAGCAAAATAAAGAGTCCCCCCCCCCCCCCCCCCCCACCCATGTATATTGCTCTTCCAATTCCTCCCGCATAGCACACATATGCCATTAGCCTCCATGATTGAAGTGACTTTCCCTTGCAGATGCGTTCACCAATAGTCCTCTTGATTCTCTAGAATATGTTGCCGTTTTCGCTGGTTGTCTTTGGAAAGTCAGCGAGCAATCTTGAGATTTAGATGTGGTAATAATTATCCCCTTCATGTTTTTGACAGAAAATTCCCCTTCATGTTCTCGCCAATCTAATTTCTAACACAAGTTAGTAGATTCCCGTCATTGACAAGCCCTTCTCACACCAATCTGCTTTGATTCGGAGGTAGTGCATCTATTGGATCCCTGCTTCATGGTTTATGTAAATATATTTTAATCTTGCCAGTCATTCAGGTAACAAAGTACACAATCCAACCTATACATTGTTCATAATATATTTTTCTACAGTTATTCAGAAGTTTTCTTTTTGTTACCTTCAGCAATCAACCACCTCTGCCCTTTTATTATGAGCATTCTCACATTACAAAACAGTCATATATCTTTTGATGTCAGGGGACATTATTTTGTTACTTTCAGTTGCTGGTGGTCTTCATGATCGAATAGTGACTAGCAGATATTTGTTACATTCAGTGGTTTTTCTAAATAATTGTGTCGGTGATATGAGACTGGAATCCCTAACACCGCCTAATACTATATAAGTAATAGTCATAGAAGATCATAAAAGATACCAAGATAAAAAAAAAAGATGAAAAACTTGCATATAAAATGGGAGGTT
Source organism: Eleusine indica (assembly GCA_030378355.1). Classification (NCBI taxonomy): domain Eukaryota; kingdom Viridiplantae; phylum Streptophyta; class Magnoliopsida; order Poales; family Poaceae; genus Eleusine; species Eleusine indica. The sequence continues at coordinate 39,853,042 of CM059500.1, forward strand.
GCATGCATGGTAGGCCCTGCACCCAAATACTTTCTCCCTCTCTCTCTTGGCTTGCACGGGAAGGGCTCTTGGCCTAAAGCAAGCAGCAACATCGCACAACATGCAAGGAAAGGGTGGAGATCCGACCCTCCCAACTATACGCATTTATTCTCCTCTGTACTGTCTGATATGGGATGCCTTTTAACTAATAAAAGGAAGCACCCAGAACAGGCAAAAGGGGGCTTCCTCCTCTAGAGACTCTTCTTCCTCCTCCTAACTCTCTATGGCTCAAGAACAAACTCTTGTACTCAGATCTATACATCCCACAACTAATACAGACAAGCAGGATGTAAGTTTATTAGCCTCTGAGTGGCCCGACTCTGAGTAAAATCCTCATATGCTCGTATTTACTCTTATCTACTATTTATTTGAAGATTACAACACGTTTCATCTCCTAACTAAACCATCAAAGAACGGTTTGACCAACCTCTATATGTCATACACCGATATTTGGCATGACAGGTAGAGGGATGAGACGTTGTCTTCTCTGCTCTGGATCTGCATTTTTCCATTAAATTCGCTGGCTCTTCCTGAGTTACGAGATCCGCCTTCCCTATTTGCAGTTCCGTGCCAGCTGCAGGCATAAGCATGAATGATTGCCGTTTTCATTTTGTGCCTAAGCAAATCGCTTTTGGAGATTTTAACCCTCCTTTTTCTACTACCCTTCCGTTGAGCTGGGGATGGATGGTTTCCTGGCGGAGCTCGCAAATCCTCGCGCGCGTGCAGGGAAGCACAAGCCAGTCACGCTATGGCCGACAGCGCCAACGAGCAGAGCACGCCCGACGGGGTAGTGGCGCAGCTCCCGAGCTCGATAGCTTACCTCGATGGACGCGGACGGGCCCGCATCTCACCGGCGGCCCCAAGACATGGCACGGGACGGGATGGAGCCCATGCAAGTCAAGACGGGAGGCAGGCAAGCTTGCCTGCTGCAGGTCTCTCATGCACATACTCGCTGGAATCCGTGCTGGCCCGGACGGACAAACACAAGTGCTCGCGGAGCCAAGATATGCTTGTGGACGAATTCAACTACTAGTCCCGAGAAGCCTGGGACGGATTCAGCTGCTAGTCCCGAAAAGTTTCAGTCTTCTATTTTTTAATCAAACTAATATTTTCATGCCTTTGATGCTGGCTGTTCTCCGAAGCACGTGCTCGGGTGCGAGTGGCTACGGTTTGGGCTTCCAAGGAATCTATTCCAGCTCAAACGCGGACAAGCATGCTGAGACCCGCAACGCCGTGCAACGACAACACTCAGGGGCTCGGCGCTGGACGGCGGCCGCCGGTGACGACGACTCGAGGCTCGGTTGCCCGCGCTCCCCGCGGGGTCGACTCAGGCAGCATTAATGCTGACTTGGGCTTAGGGGCTCGACCCCAATGTCGACCCGGGCAGTGGCAATGTTGACTCGGACAGCAAGGCTCGACCCCTATCGGCGTGATTGGTTGGTAGTATCGGTAGAGCCTGGCTCATACCAGGCAGCTTGGCTCTCGCCACCCAGGTTCAACACATGGAGAGGTCTAGTGATTGCTTGCTCGCACGCATGCAACTAGGATGAATAGAGATATTGATTGGTTGGCCTGTTAATCACCCTACGCTGCATCTCTTCTCTCTTGTTCCATGCAGACAGCGTGTAAAAGCTCGCCGGATATGAAGAATTTTTCTGTATGAGCGGAGCCTGACTCAGACGTCTGTTTTACATGCGGGGAGCCAGGCCAAGCAGTTCATACAGATAACCAATCAACAACAATTTGCATCCCGCGAGTCTGATCGGACCAAATGCAGCCATCCAATCACACCCTATGTGGACCCGGGCGCTCGGCTACGTCATAGAGCACCCGACTCCATCCACGTCGACTCGGGTCGATGCCCGGGTCCCTGGCCGCGTCGCACAGCGTTCTGGAGCCCCGTCCGCGTCGGCTCGGGGCGACGCCCGAGCTGCGCCGTATGGCGACCCGGAACTGCGCCGGACTACGACCACACCGACTCGGGTCGATGGCCGAGTCCCAGGCTGCGTCGCACAGCAACCGGGAGCCCTGTCCGCCTCGACTCGGGGCGATGTCCGAGTCCCTGGTTGCGTCATGCGGCCAGCCGGCGCCGCGACCTCCACATATGGCGCCCCGGGTTGCCAACTGACCCGGGCAACTCCTCCGTGTCCGGTGACCAGGACACGCGCCCGCATGGCTCTGACGACCCGGTTCGCTTGCACCCACGTGGCTCCGGTGCCCCGGGCAAGCCCCCCACTCGGCGCGAGCGCCCGGTGTCTGTGACCACGGACTCGCCTCCACCCGGCAACGACGACCCGGGGCTTCGACGAGAGCCGCGCTGGCGACGTCCGCGGGCTCCGCAACCACGACAGCAATGCCCGAGGGCTACTCGGCACCGCGACGGCGTCCTGGAGCCGCACCCAAGCACGCGAGAGCGGTGCTCCGAATAGTTCAAACAAGAACCCGGGGGCTGCATCCAACTCGCGGCTCTGCTGATGTCGACTCTGTGCAGCGCCCGGGACCACGACCGATGCCCGCGGTGACCCGGAGCAGCATCCCCGCTCGCGGCTCTACAGCGTCAACCGGACAGCTCTAGCGACCACCCGAGAGGGCTTTCGAGTCCCCTGCTCCAACACGCGACTACCGGAGGAAAGCTGCCCGGGTCCCCTTCCTCGACATATAGCGACCAGGGAGGGTCTCCGGGGCCATGTCACCGACTCGCAACCACCCGGGTCAGCACTCGGGTCCCCTACCCCAACTCGCGACCACTTGGGATAGCGTCCGACTCCTTTACTCCGACACATGGTAAGCAGGAACGACGTCTGGGTCCGCGCCTTCGACGCATCATCAAGCAGAGCAACCTCCGGCTCCCCCCCCCCCCCACCCCCCTCGGCTCCCCTGGCATGTCGCGTTGCGACACGCCACAACGACGATGCCCGGGGGCTACATCCCAGGCAACACATGATGAGGCCGCCCTCCACGGCAGCAGCGTGACGCAGCGATGGCCGGGGGGCTCCTCAACAGCGTCGCGCAGCAACCCAGTACTGCGCCCCAATGCGCGGCGACCCGGGGTCGTGTCCGAGCTCACGGCTCCGACAACCACGACCCATAGCAGTCGAAGACTCCCCGGGCCTGGCGCCCTGCGACTCGCAATGATGACAATGGTGACCTGGAGATGCGTCTGAGCTACCGCCACGACACGCAGCGAGTCGGGGCCGTGTCCCAGCTTGCGGCTCCATCGCCAATGACCGGAGCCGCATCCAAGCTTCCGCGACAAGCGCGACGCGACCCGGAGCCGCGTCCGAGCTCCCGCCACAGTGCGAGGCGAGTCAGGGTGTCACGGCCCAGCTCGCAGCACCACCCGTGACGCCCATGACGCCGACCCGGAGCAGTCTCCGGCTCCCCGGCCACATCGTACTGCGACCCTCAAAGCACGCGCCAACTTTAGCGCAATCGGCCTCGACCCGGCGAAGTGAGCAATCGCACCAAGCACACCTACAGCTCACACCACCACTCGCAGCCGCGCCTTGCCGCGTGCTTGTCTTCATGGCAACGTGAGCTCGGGGGCTGGGACATCCTGGACAGGCAACCAAGCCGCTTGCACACATCAAGGCTAAGTCTTTTTATTTTTCAATTAATTGCACTAATCACTTTTCTCTCATGCCTTTTCCTTTGATATTTGGCTCGGGCTCCGTGATGCTCAGACCGTCTCGCCAAGACCAACTTAGGACAACATGCCTACCTTACTCTGGCTACGAACCACGTGTCTGTTCCCAAGACAGGAGCATGCGTGTTCGCAGCTCTGGCTCGGACCTGAGGGTCCGTTCCACAACACAAATGCGTGCCTCCGTGTCTACGACTTGGACAAGTGAGTTCGTTTCCACGATGTGGCGCACGGGCTTCCAGCTTGACGACAAAGACCGACTGTCAATCCGGGCGCTCAGGCGGCGTGGAGATCTAGCATCACCTAAATCTGACTCCGGTTGCACTGAGAGGCCACTCAGGTGGCCCGCTGTGGCGAAAACCGTTTGCTTCACTGCAATTACGTAAAGCCGACTGCGCGGCGCAGTCGCACCTAAGCCGACCGTCTTGTTATGGTCGCACCAAAACCGACTGTCACGCATAGTCACACCTAAGCCGACCGTCCCGCTATGGTCGCACCCAAGCCGACTGTCACGCATAGTCATACCTAAGCCGACCGTCCCGCTATGGTCGCATCCAAGCCGACTGTCACGCACAGTCACATCTAAGCCGACCGTCCCGCTATGGTCGCACCAAAGCCAACTGCCATGCGCAGTCGCACCCAAGCCGACTCACATGCATAGTCGCACCTAAGCCGATTGTCCCGCTATGGTCGCAACCAAGCCGTCGTTCCGCCATAGTAATGAAGCATCGTTTCGACACGACGTACCAACATCACTCGTCTCGTCACGGGCCTCCAAACCGACTGTCTCGACGCGGTCGCAACGAAACCAACTGCCCCGCACAGTTTGTCAACCCTATCAAATGGTTACACCAAAGGCTGAATCGCTACTGCTCACAACTTTGCATGAGTACACTTTAGACCTTGCAACTATGACGCTTGCACTTCCATGAGGCTATCGTCGGAGCCAGTCGACCTGAATGATGTCTGAAAGTGGTTGAGCGCCACGACTAGGATGGACCACTCGGGTTGAAGTCTGGTGGCTAAGATCATGAACCTGAATGTCGCTGAAAGCGGTCCGGCACTGCGACTAGGACAAACTACTGGGGTTAGTTTTGGTGGCCAATAAATAAAGTTAAAGGCTGATGGCCGCGGGACCGCGCGGTGCACACATACGAGCTCGCTTTTACGGCTCGAGGTCATTTGATGTACAACATCCGTCCGATCATAAACATGAAAAATACCATTGTACAGTTGCAAGGGTTTTTGTCAGAGTTAGGGTGGACACCTGAGCCCTGGTCGTCTAGTCTGGCCCTACCCCCGTGACACTGGTCTGGCTTAAGGTCGCCCCGACTCCGAAACTCTTGTGATTGCGCTCGGTGGTTTCCATACAGATGAACGGCTGAAGCTTCATGTCAAATGATCATTCAACCCGCAAATGAGTTTTGTGTACTCTGCCCAATAAAGGATAAACCTATGAAGGCATCGCGACGACAAGGATTGTTAGGCCTCATTGCCGGCCTCCTCGCACGACAACAAGCCTGAGGGCTTTTGTCGGTGATATGGGACTGGGTCCCTAACACTGTCTAATACTACATAAGTAATAGCCATAGAAGATCATAAAAGATACCAAGATAAAAAGAAAAGGACGAAGAATTTGCATACATAATGGGAGGTTGCATGCATGGTAGACCCCGCACCCACATGCTCTCTCCCTCTCTCTCTTGGCTTGTAGGGTAAGGGCTCTTGGCCCAAAGCATGCAGCAGCAGCACACAACATGCAAGGAAAGGGTGGGGTCCGGCCCTCCCAACTGTATGCATTTATTCTCCTCTGTACTGTCCGATGTAGGATGCCTCTTGGCTAATAAAAGGGAGCACCCAGGACAGGCAAAAGGGGGTTTCCTCCTCTGGAGACTCTTTTTTCTCCTCCTAACTCTCCATGGCTCAAGAACAAGCTCTTGTACTCAGAGCTGTACATCCTACAACTAATACAGATAAGCTGGATGTAGGGTTATTAGCCTCCGGGTGGCCCGAACCTGGGTTAAATTCTCGTGTGCTCATATTTGCTCTTATCTATTATTTATTTGGAGATTACAACGTGTTTCATCTCCTAACCGAACCATCAAAGGGCGGTTTAACCAACCCCCATATGTCATACACCGACAAATTGCTTCTAATTTTCATTATCAGTTTGTAGGCTGATGATTACAATGAACCTACGGCCCAAGGCAAAGTCACATGCATTTTAGAACTTTTAGTCGAGGTCACATACATCTTACAACTATTAGGTGTAAGATTAATAATTTCCATGTTTAACAAACATGCATGTCAGAACCTTTCTTTTTGCAGGAAAACAGGCTAAACTCTTAGTGAAACAAAAATTAGAAGGTTATTGCACAGTGGTTATGCAGAGTTCAAGAGGTCTATGTTCTATTTTAATCACTTAATTTTAATTTAGAGCTCATTTGACACTCAATTACTATTTTATCATCTTTATGATTTTTTTATTCTTCAAATGCCGCGGCATCGTGCGGGGTATCATCTAGTTACAAGTAAAATGGACGGTATCGATCGGGAATCAATATTAACAATCGAAAACATGAATCGAGAAGTATAGCAACGATAAAACGAATAATTTAATACTTAAATAAGTATGATAAGAACAAATTTTTATATGATAAATATTACTAGCATAATTGTGCGCCTAAGAATAAATTGAAAACGAGTTGTTGCGATGGTTAATAACCCACTCTAGAACTTCAATCTTTCCGTCATTGCCCTGTGCAAATGTATGGAAAATTAGATCTATAAAAATAAGAAGTAGACAAAATTTCTATAGATTATGATTTATTTTAGACTAAAGGATCACTTGCCTTTTAGAGAGATTTGTTATAATTAAGATACTCAATATGGCAATTACCTATATTGCTCTAAGATAATTTTCTTATTAAAATGGAAATTACGGAAATGATTGGAAGACTCTAAAATTGTTTTCACTACCACTTTCAACAATTACTAACATTTTTTACTTCCACTTTTCACTAATAGTATTGGGTGTTTGGTCGATTTGGAAACATTCGAACCACTATGTGTTTGATGGCATTGCACCCAACTTAACAGACATTTTCTCTTCGAGTCTCCCGAAGCTCTTAAGGCTTGTGCTCCAGCCAAGCCCCATAGCAATATTTCCTCCTGCATCTTCTGTAGTATATGTAGCTTCGTCAGCTCCACATCTTGTAAGATCCTTTGATTGTGCTCATTCCACCATTCCCACATCACTGGGATAATTAGCATATTCAGTCCTTGACATATGCTTTTAGGTTGTAAGATTCGCTCTTTCCACTAAGAAGCAATGAAGTTTTGGACCGTTCAAGGGTTCAGACGAGTTTACTCCTTTCACATTTCAAATTACATACGAGTTCTTAATTCTACACAGGTGATTAGAGAAACATATTGAATCCGGACTTGGACACTATTGTAAAATGAGAAAGACAAGCCTCATTTCATTTGGGGTTGTCATGTGATTGAGACCATGGTTTTGGAGATATTTGTGAGGCATGACTGGTTTAATAAGATTAGACTTTTTTTTGTTTAATGAAGAACGACGTGATGAGTTGTTTCTATTTTAACTGCAGCAGAGACGGTAGTTTTGTGATCTTGCAGCGGTTAGAATATTGAAATATATTTTTGTTTTTTAATCCAAATGGAACCTAGTATCATAAGTATATCTAGACCTTAATAGCCCTGGATCTTGACCGTACCACAATATCAACGTTGTCGTTCTGAGGAACGACGCTACGGATCTTCTTGAGTGCATAGTCGGTATAAACGCCTTCTGATACAGTAATGAGCACGTTTTCCTTGGACGTCCCGCTGCATTTGATCAACAGTCTCACGAGCTCCACCTTGTCGTTCACCTGTCCGGTTTCCTTCACTTGGACTTCTTGGAGCGAGCTCAACACGACGTTGTTTGTCCCTCGACTCTCCAGCCGAATGCACGGGCACCCCGACGACTTGCACCGACGATTATTGTACTAATAAAAGAATATAAAACATGAATTCGAAATCTATCGACATGGGTTGCATTGATTATTGAAGACTGGAAATTGAAAAATGAGACTGAGAGTTGAAGAGAGTGGATGGGCGCAAGGGTTCAAAAACCGTTGGAAACCGGTCGAAAACCGCGGTTTTCGACAAAACCAGTCCAGTCCGGTTTCACCGGACAACCGGTTTTCGACCGGACAAAATTCAAATTTTTGAAAATTTGAAAAAATTTGTATTAAAAAATATGACAAAAAACTAGAGGGAAACCTTTGAATTATGATGAAACAACCTTATAAAATTAAGAAAGTTTGATAGGGAAAAAAATTACAGAAAGATGAAATATAAAAAAAAAGAAAAAGAAAAAAAAAAGAAAACTCACCTTATCCTCTTCTCCCTACCCCCACCGTTCATTCTTTCTCTTCTCCCCAACTCCCTGCGCGGTACCGAAGCTTGCTCCTCACCAAATCGCCATCCCCTTCGCTCATCCTCCTCAATAATCCGATTTCGTGTCGGTTAGCAGGCCGCAGCACCGGCAACCGCCGAGTTCACCGGCTAGCCGAGCGGTTTCAGCGGCTAGCCGGGCGCCGAAACGGCTAGCCGAGGTAGCCGAGCGCCGGTGGAGAACCGCTCGGCTAGCCGGTTATGGCTGGCGGTTAGCCGCTCCCGTGCGGCGGTTTGCCGAACCAGTAAGCCGGTTAGCCGCGATTTGCGTCGGTTTATAGGAAGGTAATTGTTTCTTTTTTTTTAAGATTTATTTCTTTTATAACCAGTAGGTAGCTAGATAATTTAAAGATTTTAATTAGAAAATGCACATGTTATATAGATAGGGGAAATAGTCTCCATGGGGGATGGTAGTCAAAGCGATGAGGTTTGGGAGCATGGAGAGAACATATATCCAAGCTTTGCATGTAAGTATTGCAAGACACGGAAGAAGGGGGGTGGTGCCACTCATTTCAAAGAACACTTGGCAGGACGTGGAAAAAATATTGTGTCTTGAACTCTTGTTCCGGTAGAGGTTCGTGATTATTTTCGTCGTAAGTTGGATAGAACTGCCGATAAGAGGAGGGGCAGGCAACAAGAGAGATTGAGAAGAGAGAAAATTGCCGCCGAAGGGAATGTGGACGATGAGAATGATGAGGAGTTGCAGCGTGCCTTGCATGAGTCACGGGAGGAGGAGGCATACGCGAGGCGAGTACGTGAGCAAGGTGGGCAATACGAGCACGGTGGTGGATCGTCTCAACCTAGGAGCAGTGAAGGTGGTGGATTAATGGGGATGTTGAAGAGGTCCGTCTCTGGAAAAGGAAAAGGTGAGAAGGTGCAAACAAGGATTGACACTGGGCCGTGGATAACGAAGAGTAGACTCGCAAGGCGGGCAATTGGCAAGGCTTGGTCTAAATGGTTTCTAGCAGAAGTCATTCCTGGTAAAAAGGCCGATAGTCCTTATTTCACTAGCGCTGTGAAGGAGACACAAAGATGGGGTAAGTTTATTTCATTGGATTGTAACTTACCATTCAGTTTATAACATATGAGATCTTATAATGTTCAAATTTGTAGGTGAGGGTATCCCCAGTCCAATGGGTCGAGAAATAGATGGTACGTATTTAGATGCAAATGAGGAAGACATTAAAAAGCAGTTTGCAAAGTTCAAGCTAGATTGGAATATGCATGGTATTACTATAATGTGTGATTCTTGGACGGGACCAACAGGGATGAGTGTCATCAATTTCATGGTATATTGCAATGGGATCATGTTTTTTTACAAGTCAATTGATGCCACCGGTCATAGCCAGGATGCAAACTTCATTCACACGGTACGATCATAATGTTGTAACTTCATACTTATGCTAGATGGTATTAATCGATGTTGTTATTTATAGGAAATTAGCAAAGTGGTGAAAGAGCTAGGGCCAGAACATATTGTGCAGATAATAACTGATAATGGAGCAAACTATAAGAAGGCTTGCAAGATGTTATTTCGCAAGTACCGGATTGTGTGGCAGCCATGTGTGGCTCACACTATCAATTTGATGTTAAAGTCCATTGGGGAGTTTCCAGAGCACAAAGCTATGATTGAAGCTGCTCGAAGGATATGTCGGTGGCTTTACAACCATAACAAGTTGCATGCTATGATGCAAGTAGCTATTGGTGGTGAGTTAGTGAGATGGAATGCTACACGATTTGGCACAAACTACATGTTTCTAGAGAGCATGCTTCGTAGAAAAGATAAATTCATGGCATGGGTGGCCTCTCCATCGTTTTTGGAGAGTCATTTCAGCAACATGGATGAGGGAAGGTATGCTCATTCTTGCTTATCCAGCTTGTCGTGGTGGGACAACATGAGCCATGTCGTCAATGCAGTACAACCACTATATGCATTTCTGCGCTTCGCGGACCAGGATAAGATCCCCAATTTGAGTGAAGTTCTCTTAAGGTTCAATATGCTACGTAGTGAATATGATAGTCTATTTCATAATAATAGACATGAGTTTGATCGCTACATGGCGGTGATAAATCCAAGGATGGGTGACATTGCAAGTGACACTTATGTTAATGCAGGTAATATTTTTTTTTCATTGTTACATAAATTCAATTGCTGAACATTGCTATTAAAAGTATCATTTTTTTAACAGCTGCGGGATTGCACCCAAGAACTCATTATGCTTATGGCACGACGAATAACGTCCTTCATGATCTTCGATCAGCATTTGAGACGATGACTGACACGAACACGTGTGTAGCAGCACTCCAAGAAGCTGAAAATTACAGACGTAAGAGTGGTTCCTTTTTCACAGAATTGGCTCAGAAGATGGCATATGATAGTAATACTTCTCCTGTACGTTCCGTGGTGATACTTATGTTTCTTTCTAAGTCATGCCTACTTTTTCTCAGGCTCACTTTTTTTTACACTTCATGATATAGCGCAATGGTGGGCTATGTTCGGTGCTGACACTCATCTTCAAAAGCTTGCACTACGACTTGTGTCTCAATGTTGTTCGTCAAGCGGATGTGAACGTAATTGGAGTACATTTGCATTGATTCACACAAAGGTCCGTAACAAGTTATCTCATAAGAAACTAAACAAGTTGGTGTATGTTAACTACAACTTGCGCATTCGCATGAGGGAAGCGGGATCATACAAGCTACCAGACGAAGATCCATTCCATAAACTTATGGAGCTTTCTTTGTATGATGATAAAAATCCTATACGAGATTGGATGGAGAATGGCCGATCAAATACCGATCTAGTACTTGATGAGGAAGACACTGAGAGTGACACCCCTCTCCCTTCCCACTTGGTGACTGAGGGAGATGATCCAAGGGAATTGCAAAGGATTATTGGCAAAAGTTCTCTTGTTGAGTGGGCAGAGGAACATGTGGGAGATACACACATAGGCAAGCGGAAATATAAAGCTGTTTCAAGGAAACCTAATCCAAAAAAGAAGAAAATTGTTGATCCACAAGGAGTTTCCAGTGATGAGTCCAATGCTAGTGAAGATCCAAGGAAGAGCCCGCCGTACCAAGAGTCGGACGATAGTAGCCCCAAATCTGATTCAGATGACAACACGGGTGATGTGGGTGGTAGGACGATTACACCGTCCACTCTTCAGTTTACAGGTCAAATATCTTGTTGTAATATTTATTAAGTTCATAAGATTAATCACTAACTCCAGCCTTCTATTTATAGGTGAGGAAGACTTCACACATGCTACCTAAGATCAAGATCATGGCGCTCCACAATCACAAAGGATGACCATTATGGATCGTGGCAGAGGCAAGGGTAGGCAACATCATTACGGATCCTACCTCTCCCCTGTCGAAAGTGAGTCTTCATTTACCCCAACTAGTGACACAACGCCTGGTTACATTCATTACATGCTTTCTGATGCAACCCTTGAACGGCCTCCAACATGGGTCTATGAGTGGCAAGATCCAGACTTTTATAACCAGATATTTTCACAATGGCAAACAACTTCACATTGGACGGGATTAAGTTGGCAACAATATAAGGCGGATTTGTTGCGAGAACAAGGGATTGCGGTCATGTCTATCGAGGAGTATAACCGGGCATGTTACAATTGGAATGAGGCACCATGGTCTTGAGTGTAGGCCATTGTATCACTTGTATTACTACATAAACTATGTTCTATTTACCTATGTAATTTTAAAATAGACATGTATGAACTATGTTTGAATCCTTGTAAAATTTATATTATGACTGTTCTATGAACCATATATTGATAATGTTTGCCTATGTCTGCTATAAATACTTAATAACTTCATGTCAAAATTTTCAACATTTTTGCACCATTTTTCACCTCATTTTTTATTTATTTACTTCAATTTCGGTTTCTGTGACTTTACTACCAAAAACCGATAAAACCGTTCGGCTAACCGGCAAAACCGGTTGGCTAGCCGTTTTCTTGTTCAAACGGTACCGTTTCCGAATTTTGGCCGGTTAGCCGACCGGTTTTGTCGGTTTTCACGGTTTTCGCAAAACCGCGCCGGAGCGGTTTCACCGGCTCAAACGGTTTTTGAATCCCTGGATGGGCGTACATGTGGAGAACTAAAATAGCATGACATCAAAATAAAGGATTAATCAGACGCCACGAGCGTGCCTTGCTGTCACTCAGCTCCACCACAAGCTATCTTATTCCAGGGCATTTACGTAGAAGATGCGCCACTATTGGCACGAAGTAATGCCCGATCCACAGAAATCGTACCACCAAAACCTCGCACTTGGCTACGTGGCTTAGATCAACCTCCAGAAATCTTTTGTACTCATTCACTCCCTGAATAAAAGTCCACGCAGTATATAGATATATAGGGCGCCAAAAAAAAAGACAGGATTTATTTTATGAAAAACAATATAGGATATCAAGGCATACCTCGTAAGCAAAGAAGATACTGAGTTCCAACTCGTCGACCGTGTCGAACCGCCGCATCAATGCCGCCGCCGAAGAGCACGCATCGACCTTAAGCCGCCGGAGACGGTGACCACCAGCCTCATCATCATAAGCGACGCGCTGAAAGCACGGCTCGACGTCGGTGGCGTGCCAGTCAATCTCGGAGATCTTGGGTGCGGCGATGTGGAGGTCGCACGAGATGCACCACTGGCGCAACGACCGGAGCTCGGGCGTGACCACCTGGAACTCGTCGCTGTTCTTGATCTCGAGCTCCCGTAGCGAGCATGAGCGTATCGAGATCACATGACAATCTCCGCCGCGCAGGGCGGTCCACTCGAGCACGAGCCGCCGCAACCTCGGGCAGCGAGCCGAGATGAGGTCCTCCAGCTCGCCGCCGTCCACGCGGGCCAGGGGCGGAGCTGCAGGGGGTGCTGCCAGCACCCCCTTAGCCCTCAAAACTCCAATCTTTTTCCTTACTAAATTGAAAAATTGGCATGTAAAAAAATCAAATTTTCTTACTAAATTGAAAAATTGTCATGTGAAAAATCAAATTAGAAGTGGAGATAGTTTCAGAACAAGCAGCCAGCACCCCCTACAGCCATTTGCTGGCTCCGCTCCTGACGCGGGCCCTGTGCAGCCGGAGGACGGCCAGCGCCGCGAACGTGCCGCCGGTGGTGGCGGCGAATCGTAGGGGCCGGTTCACGTTGTCGAGGTCGATGGACGTGGCCGCCTCGCAGACGGGGAGCACGGGCTCCTGCTCCTTGTCGTGCGCGTAGCCGGGCGGTAGAGAGAGGCGGAGGTCCCCCGCGGGGACGGCACGGCGATCGCGAGGCGGGTGACGGTCGGCGCGGCGAGGGCGGCCTCGACGGCGCGCTGCGTCGATGGTGGTGCCCCGCGGGAGGCGGAGGAGGATGCTGTGGAGGAGGTGGTCGGAGAGGCCGCTGATGCGGTCGGTGGCCGAGGACGCCGGCGTCACCGCGCTGCTGTTCCGTGGCCATGGATTCTCGCTCCGATCTTTTGATCTGTTCTTGTTCCTCCCATGGTTCCGATCGAGGTTTTCCCCTTCGTCAGATTTCGCTTCGGAAAGAGTTCCGTCCGAATTGGCCTTCAAGTTGCCCATCCGTCGGCAGCAGTTCACCGTCTCGGTTACAGATAGGTGGGCCGGCCTGCACGATTGAGTTTGGTCCAACAAGACATTTGGCCCAGCTCAGTTGAGACCGACGATCAGCCAACCGGGGCGAAGCCGCCCGGTGTGGGGATGGTGGTCGCGCGGACCAGCCTGGCGAACGGAGGAGGTCCGGTCAGCTATGACTATGAGCTTATTATGACGCATCTGGCTGTGCAGACTGCAGACACGACCAGCGAACCAAGGATTTGAACAAACTTTGGTCAAATCAATTGCTTGAACACCACCAGATTATTTTTAGAATAATACACCACTGGATTATCCACGAGGAGGAGCGAAACAACTCGCACTGGCAGTAGTATAACGAGGCGTTTGCACGTGTGCACGGACGACATGTTGCCAGGGCAACGGGAGCAGGCTGTGGCTGCCGGGAAAGTTTCAAACGAGACCAGACCAGTGCGTACCTCTTCCGTACCGAAGGAACCGTCAAATTTACTCGTTCATCGGGAACTCTGTGTTCTCGATCAAACAGAGTGACCGACCAGTTTACAGCCCCAACGGCGCACGTGTGAACGGTGAACCGCCGTATCGACAACCCATTGTTTGTTATAATTACTAGGCCAGCTGTCAGCTGATAACCAGCAAGAGCAAATCCGCTTCTCCACCTCCGGTTTCTGGAGATGATCACCACCTGAGAGCCGTCGTTGATCACCACGGCGACCCGATCAACGAGACGCGATCTTGACCCGAGTCCAAAGCGAACAAGGGTGGCTGATGATGAGGCGGGCGCGCACGCACGAGGGGCGCAGCGGATTATTGGATTGAGAGAAAAAAAAAATTAGTGGGATTAGTCTGCAAGATCGGCTGTTCATACTAGTTCACATTGTGTGTCACGCGCTGACACGCACGGCGACAGCTAAGCCGCTGCATCTATCTCAGGTTGGGGATGAGATGCGCGCTGGCGTCATCGCTCGAGCCGCGTCGCCGCGGGTTCGTTCAGTGCGACTGCCCCACGGTCGCTGTCACCTAGGTGAACCGGTGGACGGCTTGTGCGTGACCGATGATGTGCAGATAGAGATAGATGCAATGCCAAAGTGCAGATCTCAGATCTAAAATTTGGCAAACCTGAAAGCATGCTGCTGACAGTACTGCTTACAAGTAGTACTCCTTCCGTCCCGTAAAGATTATCACTTTTAACTTTTGAACATTATCTTTGACTGTTTATCTTATTTAAAAAATTTATATATAAATAATGTATCTTTTTATAAATTGATTTATTACTATAAATATTTTAGTTATAATATATTTATTTTTAAATTTATATAAAAAATTTGAATAAAACAAATAGTTAAATATAAAGTCTGAAAGTTAAAATAGACAATCTTTATAAGACGGAGGTAGTAGTATTCCACAACTACTAGTAATCGATGAGACGAGGGAGTGGAGCGTGTTCTATATCATCGGATTGAATCATTAAACCCGCGCAACATACAGCCAGCATGATAGCATCGGAGAAGGAACATGCGCGAACCGGGGGTGATGGACGGTGGGACTGCTTAATTAGCAGCCTCGAATGATGACAACCAGCCAGCCGCACGAACCAGATGCTAATGATGTTTGTTGTGGATCTGGATGGCCGGCCGCAGAAACACGCACGTGTATCCCTTGGATCAATCACCCGCTTGTCCTCTCTCACGCTGCTCGATACGGGAGATATCGCATCTTCCGCCCGCACGAGCGCGCGCCGCTGTGTCAGCAATTCAGCATGCAGCTGCGATATCATCGAGGGAATCTTTCTGGTGTTGCCAATGAGAAAGGGGACCTGCACTGTAGTAGTACGTTTTTCAGACGGGGTTTGGTTTGGAGGAGGTTTCCTGCTGCTCGAAGCGATGCTCTTCTCGTGATAAAAAATATCAGTGGACTTCGAGTTGTGTTTTTGGAGTAGTGTGCATTATGCAGTGCTTCTGCATTAACTAGTACGATTTTGTCGCGTGAACAGCACATGTTTCCCGTGGAGGCAGTACCAACAACCGGGATGGCCGCAACGTCATAAACCAATTAACGTGTTGTTCTTTATTATTTTCGGAATCACAATAAACGTTGGTTCACACAGAATTATCATTTACTCCATACTTCTATTAGATGCCGTTTTAGACATGATTTATAATATCAAAGAGTGTTTAATTAGAGGGTATTTTTTTATTTACTCCATACTTCTATTAGATGCCGTTTTAGACATGATTTATAATATCAAAGAGTGTTTAATTAGAGGGTATTTTTTTTTCTCTCGCATTATTAAAGATGTCTTGGAACTAGCTCAATCAATAATATGTGCTCACCTAAGTGGTTACTACTATATATCAAAAGTGCTTTAACCTATAAGGTCTCTGATTCAGTTCCCCACAACAACAATAATTTTTTTTACTTTTCGAGAGAACGACTTCCTTTTATAAAATAAGTTATAGAGCCAGAACGACATCTAATAGAAGTATGAAGGGAGTATGCAAAATATTGATGGGAGTTTCTGTTGGCGTGGGGTGGGAGTCTGACGTGCGCATCAGTTCTCTGTCTGCCTTAAGGCTCAAAATAATCGACATTGGATTATCGATTTGGGCTCACGATAACGCCACCCGAAATAATGATAGTTTTGCTCCTTTTGATTTTACACCTTTATGTTTTTTTATCTGAGTCAATTAAAGAGATTTAGTCATTTAGAGCATCTCCAGTGGAAGTTGCTAAATGCCCTTCTACCCTAAATTTAGGAGCCCAGTCCACAACATGAACTCCAGTGAGACTCCTAAATTGGCTCCCATTTTACATGTCCTCCCAAATTTCTCCTCCAGATTGCTATATTTGCAACCCTCCTATCTCCCTCCTATCCGCGGATCCCACCTTTTTTTCCTTATTTTTCTTTTCCTTTTCTTTCTCCTCTGCTACCTCTTCTCCATCTCCCTTACGCACGACGCAGCAGTCTCCCCGACGCCGGCCGCCCACTGCCCCCGCCGTCGGCCGTCTACGACCATCCTATCACAGCCCTATACCGAAATATAGAGTGTGCCGTACAGGACCTTCTCAAGAGATGATTATCGAAGTAACCATACATAACATACACACATGAACATCCATTATTTACAACGATACATCAATTAAGTGCTTAATATTACAAGTCCAAAAGTCATAGTGGAAGCAAATTAAGTTACATTACAATACATATGTTCTTGGTTCGGACTACATAAATAAGCGGAAATGAAAACACGGTACACTCGACGATATATAGCCTAAGTAAACCATGTCGGCCCTATGGAAATGGCTCACTCATCTTGGGTAGGCGAACTAGGAACCCACTCAATGGTCCACTCCTATGCTCCTCACATTCCCACACAATCTTGTTACAACAATCACAATAGGTAGCCTGAGGGATATCTGAAACTAACATAAATCGCAAAGCCTGAGTATCTAACATACTCCGTAAGACTTACCCCACAAATGGTTATCTAAAACTGACTCCTAGCATGCAGGGGGCTGACCGGGCTTACTTGGTATTTTGCATAAACAACACCTATTAGCTCTATGTTTACCGGTTAGTCACTTAGTCAAATTTTAAATTATGGTTACAGGAAAATAACTTTAGTGAACCTGACTATCCACTAAGATTGTACAAATATAAAGAACAATACATCATAGCAATATGTAGCCATAGAGTAAATAAAATTCAGAATCATAATCAATCCTCTCTACTTAATTATCATTGCCAACTGCTCAAAACAAGAGGTACTCATAACCACGAGGGACGGTAATTCGAATTGATTTACATCCTGCAGGAAAAAACCCAAGTACACGACATATGCATCATTTAAGAACACGTATGGCTATCGTTCACGAGGTTGCTATAAAGTCGGTCCGGGTCCATCGATCCCAGTACACGTCCCTCCCCGCGATACAGTACTTCGTATCCGAGGTTTAACCCATGCACTCTCCAGCGGTCCTCCAACCTGTGCAACCACCGTGCCATTCACATCACCTCTGGATTGATGAGTGTATCCGTCCAACAATACGGCGTCCAAGTTACTAGGTTTACCAATTCCCATATAAAGGTATGCACTTGGTACTATTCGATACTTATTCGCGGAGTTGCAATGATAGGTTCTCAAGTTTTAACCAAATTCGTCTTTTCATGTGAACCATAAGTGTATCAAATGACTCCATAACCTATCGTTGACTCCACTAGAGTAAGCGTAGCATTTTCTAACAAAAGGCTTACTAACATAGACTAACATAGGTCATTGTTGGTTTATGCAAATGGATTTTCATTCAATCCCTATACCTAATGCACAATACAATATCCTTATGTTGTGATTAAATAAAAAGGACTCTCAAATAAATAGGTGTGCATCGGGGCTTGGCTTGGGAGTGATCGTGGTTAGTGTCTTTGGTGAAATTCACGTCAGCACCGGCCTTCTCCGGTGTGGTCTCCTCGGGTTCGTGTTCTATATGAAAATGAAAATGCATAATTAAGAGATGAACGCTCAAGGATTTATCGAATTTCTCGAATACATATGACATGCATGGAAATGAGCATATGATGATGAACACATAAATCTACTGTTATTCATGACCTAAATATACTGAATGAACAGTATCAGAGAGCCAATGCTAGTAAATAATCTAATTATGCATATAAGTCAATATTTATCTAAATAATTTCTAGGCTATTTATTAAATAAACTAAAGGAGCAAAAACATACTTCTATTGCTAAGGATTTAACATGGAGTTTTATATGAAGGTGTCAAGCCATAAGTAACAATCAGGCAAGTTTCATAATTAAACCCCTAACAAAGAATTTATAAAAATTCAGTTACTAGAATTAAAGATTTTGCAATAACCAAAAATATGCATAAAATGAAGATGTACTTTTGCAGAGAGTTTAGAGATGCCATAAGATGCTTACTAACCAAATTTCATGATTTTACAATTTATATATTTTTACTTATGAATTTATTAATCTTAAAAGGGTTCCAACTTTGGTGATTTGCTTTAATTAATAAACTTCAGAACCTTGATGCTCATCTTACTTTTTGGATAGAGGAGAATTTTTTTAGTCTAACAAAATTGGTTTTGCATTTTTCCCATTTTCCTATCGCCGGAGCTTCGCCGGAGGCTCACTGCTAGCTTCTGGCGAGGGAGATGGGGGACGGGGCCACTACGGCTAGGCTGCGCGCGCGACAGGGAAGTCGACCAGAGGGCCTCCGGCCTTTGGCGATGGCCAGAACAATGGCAACATCGACGGCGGGGGTAGGGGAGATGTATGGCGGCGTCGCGCGTTGCGCACAAAGGACGAGAAGGGCCGAGTGTTGGTTGAGGAGCTTCACCGTGCTGCGGAGATCGTCGGCATGGAAGAAGGAGTCGATGGGGATGATCGGAACCGTGCTCTCGCTGCGGGAGGGGGGGGGGGCGAATCCGGCAGCGGCGGTGCTCCTGTCTTCCCGAATTCCGGCGAACCTGGAGGACGGCAGGGCAAGGCAGTTAGGGAGGCGCTAGAGGAGGTTGTTGAGCATCGATTTGACAAAGAAGAGGCAGAGGAGAGGGGGCTGCCTAGGCGGAGATCGACGCGGCAGCGTCCATGGCGGCCGAAACAGGGGAGCGGCCGGATTTTTCTTTGCTTGGGCTCGCTGGCAGAGGAAAAGAGTGGGGCGGGGGCTTGGCGTGTCGAGAGAGATCAGAGGGAGAGTGAGGGTGTGCTAGAGGGTGGGAGCTTGGCCTGCTGCAGCTATTCTCCAGGGAGAGGTGAGCACGGCGGTCAAGAGCAGGGAGAGGAGTGGGAGGGCGAGAGAGGACAAGGCAGTAGGGTGGATGAGCGCGGCTTCAATGCGTCGCCGGCTGCTCCGGGAAGGTAGGCAGCACAGTGGATGGCATGGGAGGACGTCGAGGTGGTGGTTTGGCCAGCGGTCCAAGGGCGTCGAGTCGGCCATTTGCCTGGCAGTCCATAGGGTGAGCTCGACTCTTCCATTGACTTTTGCCATTGCCCTCTGTAAATGGGTAAAATCTGAAGTTACCTTACTCCAATAATTATGCAAATTTGTGTGCATGTCCAGCAGAATATCTGCTCCAACTTTGTTTTTGGGGTGAGGTTGTGATCTCTGCTGAAAAAATGATTACAATTCCTAGAACAGAGAAACCTCTTTCTGCATTTAGGGAATTTTTAAGGGTATTTATCCTTTACAAAAAATTCAGATAAATTCCCTAAAAATCATTCTTGATATAACCCACTGGAATATGAAAAAACATTGGCACACTTTCATAGAGTTTTGTGATGTTTGTGGAATGCTAGTATTTTTGCTAATTTGGATTTAATTAACTAAATTTCCCTTTTCTTTGGCAAATTTAATTTCTCTCATTTTTAATTAGCTAGCAATTAGCATTAGGATTAGGTTAATTGCCTTTTTGGTGACATGGGATGTCACAACACTCCCCCCTTAAAAGGAATCTCGTCCCGAGATTCGTAATAAAATGAACTAGGAAGAGGGGGGTGGGGCGGTTACCGAATCTACGAGGTCAAGAACTCGGGGAAGTTGGTTTTCAGAAACTCTTCTTGCTCCCAAGTTGCTTCGTCTTTAGTATGGTTACTCTATTACACTTTGTAGACATGATCTCCCTTTTTGAACTCCAATGGGCGCCTTCTTTTGTTGGAGTAGCTTATTTGACGGGATTGTGCGGCTCTCAGGTTAGCTTGAATTTGTCGCACTTTCTCCTCAGCTTGAGTAACAAGATTCGGACCAAAATTAATCCTTTCTCCTGATTCCGACCAATTCAATGGTGTTCGGCATGAGTGACCATACAATGCCTCAAACGGTGACATTCCCGAACTCTCTTGGTAGCTATTATTGTACGAGAATTCGGCGAACGGAAGACAATCATCCCAATTCCCATGATTGTCTAGAACACATGCTCTCAACATGTCCACCAAATATTGATTGAGCCTTTCGGTTTGACCATCTGTTTGCGGATGATAAGCGGAGCTTCGAATAAGAGTCATACCAAGACAGGAATGCAGTTACTCCCAAAAACGAGCGATAAATTGCGGGTCTTGATCAGAGATTATAGTCTTGGGTACACCGTGTAGACATAGAACTCTTGAGATGTAGAGCTTGGCATACCTTTTGGTAGAGTAGGTTGTATGGACGGGAATGAAATGAGCAGATTTTGTCAACCTATCCACAATGACCCATATAGAATCATGCTTCTTGGGTGTGAGGGGTAACCCAACAATGAAATCCATAGCAATATCCTCCCATTTCCAAGCGGGAACTTTCAAGGGATTTAAAAGACCAGCTTTCTTCAAATGATCAGCCTTCACACGTTGGCAAGTATCACACTCAGCAACATAACGAGCAACTTCTCGCTTCATGCATGTCCACCAAAACTTTTCCCTTAACCCACGGTATATCTTGTTGCTACCGGGGTGTATGGAATATTTGGATAAGTGATCCTCATCCAATATTTTCTTTCTTAATTCCACATTCCTTAGAACCACAAGACGATTGTTGTACCATAGTACTCCATCTTTGTCTTGTCGGAAACATGTAGCTTCATCTTTGCCTATCTTTTGTCGGATATGTTCCATTTCCTTGTCCTTCTTTTGTGCTTCAACAATTTCTTCACGAAGGGTAGGAACAAGAGCCAGATTACACAAGGATTCATATGGAACAATACGGAGACTCGGTTCACTAGAATCTGAACTTTGAGAAGCTTCTATAGAGCAAACAGTTGCATGATTGCATTGATCCCTCCGACTTAGGGCGTCGGCAACCACGTTGGCCTTTCTGGGATGATAATGAATTTCCAACTCATAATCCTTGATCAATTCTAACCATCTACGCTACCTCATGTTCAGTTCTTGCTGCACAAATATGTACTTGAAACTTTTGTGATCGGTGTAGAGATTGACAAGGTTACCAAGGAGATAATGGCGCCAGGTTTTTAAGGCTAGGACAACGGATGCCAATTCCAAGTTATGAGTGGGATAATTTTGCTCGTGTTTTTGGAGCTGTTGAGAGGCATAGGCAATGACGCGGCCTTCTTGCATGAGTACACAGCCCAATTTGGTGCCGGACGCATCACAGTAAACATCGTACGGTTTGGTAATATCGGGCTGAGCCAAAACCGAGGCAGTTGTCAAATGCTTTCTGAGCGACTGGAAAGCTTCCTCACACTCGCTACTCCATTTAAATTTGGCATCTTTCTCCAATAACTTTGTTATAGGCTTGGCAATTCTCGAGAAGTTGGGAATAAATTTTCGATAGTTGCCGACAAGACCAAGGAAACTATGAATTTGCTTGACCGATTTTGGAGCTTTCCATTTCAGCACATCTTCAACCTTACTAGGGTCAACGGCTACACCTTCCGCTGAAATGATATGACCCAAAAATGGAACTTGCTTTAGCCAAAATTCACACTTGCTAAATTTGGCATAAAGTTGATGATCTCGGAGCCGTCGGAGAACAATGCGAAGGTGTTCGGCATGCTCTTCCTCGGATTTGGAATAGACAAGGATATCATTGATGAACACAACCACAAATTTGTCCAATTCTAGCAAGAATACAGAATTCATCAAATACATGAAGTGAGCTGGAGCATTGGTAAGACCAAAGGGCATGAGAAGATATTCAAAAAGACCATATCGTGTAGAGAAAGCGGTTTTCGGAATGTCTTCGACTAGGATTTTTATTTGGTGGTAACCGGATAGAAGATCAATCTTTGAAAAAACTTTGGCACTAACGAGTTGATCAAAGAGAATATCAATTCAAGGTAGAGGATACTTGTTCTTGATGGTTACGGCATTTAGAGGCCTATAATCAACACATAGGCGTAGGGTATTGTCTTTCTTCTTCACAAAGAGGGCGGGGCATCCCCACCGACATGAACTAGGTCGAATGTAACCTTTGTCCATAAGCTCTTGTAATTGCTCTTTCAACCCTGCTAATTCATTGGGAGCCATTTTGTATGGCCTACGGGAGATAGGTGCCGTACTGGGTAGGAGTTCAATCTTAAACTCGACATCCCTATCCGGAGGCATTCTCGGCAGATCATCCGGGAACACGTTGGGAAAATCACATACCACTGGAATTTCCTTTATCTTTTTCCCTTCAACATGATGGATTTGAGACGTGGGCATTTTGAGACATGGCAATCGGAGAACAGATGGGCCATGTAGGGGCGAGTTTAAGTGGACTTCCCGGGATTCGATGTGCAAGACGGCTTTATGCTTAGCCATCCACCTCATACTAAGGATTACATCAATGCCTTGCCCTTCTAGTATGATTAGCAAAGAGTAGTATATGTTGCCTGCTAGCTTAAGTGGCACTCCTCTCAACTCAAGATTGGTCCTTATTTTTCCACCGGGTGACGTGATTATGTAAGGTGTTCCCGTAGCGGTGGGGGTGATTTTTAAATGATTCACATATGCTTGACTAATAAAATCATGCGTTGCTCTGGAATAAAAAAGAACCATAGCGAGGATGGGTTGATCGAAAACATACCCGCGAGGATGGGTTCTCCAACTTGAATCTCTTCGACTGTGGTATAGTTGACTCGGCCATTCTTATGAGTGAGAGTGGATGATTGGGGATGATTGCCGTTGCTGCCACTATTGTTGCTGCTGCTGTGGTTGTTGTTGCTGTTTCCGGAAGCATTGGGGCGGTTGCTGCCTTGACTGCGCTTCAAAAAACAACAATCTTTCGCAAAGTGACCGAGACGGCCGTAGTTGTAGCATGGCTGCAGTGAACCGGACCTCACAACTAGATTAGCTTGCTGCGGAGGGCGGGAACCAGAGGACAACTGCTGGTTGTTGCCATGGGAACGAGAGGGCTGCTGCGAATAGGATGGGTGAAATCCTCCTCCCGGCGGTATTGCCGCTCGAAACCTCTGTCCGGACGGGGAGGTGATAGCCAACTTGTACTTGGGTGGTGCAGAACTGGATGAACTTCCCATAGCATGCTTCCTTTTCTTGTCATCTTGATTAGCACGGATAGCGTCTTCTTGCACAATGGCGGCACTCATCAAATCATTGAACGTGCCGGCTGTAACTTGTGCCAAGCGATCCTGCAGCTTCGGGGTAAGGCCCGAACGGAAACAATCCTTCTTCTTCTCATCCGTGTCTGAAAGTGCCTAGAGGGGAGGGGGTGAATAGGCAATAATCCCTGAAATTCACTTAATAATAAAAGTCAAATGCGCAGTGTCAGACTTGTCTGACGATTGTAGGGAAAGTCCGATGACTTGTTCGATGGCACAAGATAGAAAAGTAGATCGATCGAGTAAATGTTAAAACTAGTGTAAGGCAAGCTAGGAGTAGGTGAATATAAGCAAGGGGAAGCTGTAAAAATAAGAAGAGCAACTAGCAAGCAACTTACCCAAGTTAATCTAAGAAATACGAAGCAAACCCTAACTAGCAAGTTTATGAGCAAGAACAAGTAAATGAGACACAAGTAATTTAAAGCACAAGAAAGGCACAAGATTTGTTCATCGAAGTTCAGCTCCACAAAGAAGCCTACGTCTCCGTTGAGGGATCCACAAAGGACCGGGTCTTTTTCAACCCTAACCTCTCCAAGTGACCACAAAGATCAAACATGGTTTTCCACTAGAAACTCTACAAAGGAGGGGTCAATACAAACTTCCCGAGGTGTCACCACACAAGTTGGGAGCTCTACGGGCACCTCTAACCGTCTAGGGGAAGAATCCCTAAGAGTAACAAACACAAAAGTTGTCGGCGGTGAGGATGAACCAAGTGCTGAAGAGGATGAAAGCTTGGATTCGATGGAGCACTTCAATCTTCTCTCAATCCCTTCACAAATCAAGAGTGGAATCAAGAGAGAAGAGTTGGGGAGAGCAAAGTGAGCTTGAGAGTGTTTTTGAGTGGAAATGAGTGACCAACCGGCCATAGGGCGAAGAGGGGTTCTATTTATAGCCCAATGGAGAAAAGAGTCGTTGGAGACCCAATTTCTGAGATCTGTGTCAGACAAGTCCGATAGTCATCGGACATGTCCGATGATCAAGGTGGCGCAGAAACTGGAGTCCGACAAGCTTGCCCGATGCCTCGGATAAGTTGGCCATCGGACAAGTCCGATGGCCATCGGACATGTCCGACGGCACAGGAGGGGCAGAGGAACTGAAATCCGATGGACTTGTCTGATGGCTCGGATAAGTCTTATCCATCGAACAAGTCCGATGGCCATCGGACAAGTTCGATGAAAAAGGGTGGCAGGGGAACTATACTCCGATGAAAGTGTCCGATGCGTTGGACTTTCCTCTGGTCATCAAAAAAGTCCGATGACCGTCGGACATGTCCGACGACCCAGAGTGGCAGAGCTACTGGAGTCCGATGGACTTGTCCGATGGGTCGGACAAGTCCGATGATTTTGCCCTGGAAATTTCTGTATGGCCTAGAAATAGGAATTTTGCACTTAGTTCATCTCCGCTTCACACTTTTGTGTCCCTCTTAATAGTATGGCTTTTCCTATACTCAAGATTTAAAATAAAATACTATGAACTTCATTCTTGAGCGTATTTTGAATTTCAACTTGAAGCACTTTGCCATCTTCTTTTCTCCCTTTCTGTTTCTATGCATTTAATCACCAAACTTTGTACCATAATCTACACACATGCGCATTAAAAGATTAGTCCGTTCTTAATTGTATTGACGCCAATCACCAAAACAAAATTAGGGACCTAGATGCACCTTCAGTGTCAGCATGATATGAAGCATATTGAGCCAAGTAATTGAACTTCCGTGCATACTCTTGCACGGTTCTAGAGCCTTGCTTCGAGTTGAGAAATTCCTGTAACTTGCGCTTCATGAGACCGGCTGGAATATGGTGTGCACGGAAGGCGGTGCAAAATTCCGTCTAAGTAACTTGGTGGTCAGCGGGAAAAGCGGCGATGACGATTGCCCACCAAGCACTCGCGGAACCACAGAGTTGTTGCGCTGTGAAGAGAGGCTTTTGGTGGATGGTGCAGTTGAGAAGTGCAAACTTCGACTCCAGAGTGCGAATGAAATTATCCGCTTCCAACGGATCACCAGCTTCTCCGAAAGTGGGCGGGTGAGTTGCCCAGAAGTCGCTGTAGGAGGACTCACGGGGAGCTTGGGGCTGCTGCGGTGGTGGTCCTTGAACTCCTTGGCGGTTCATATTTTTCATGAACATACGGAACATCTCATTTTGGTTGTGAATGAGCTGCTCCATAGGAGTTTTCGGTGGAGCATGGGGTGGCTGCTGGGATCCACCAGTGTTTGAGCCACCGGGAACATCACCGAAATTCTCACCACCATGGCAAGTTTGCACCATCTGCCATAGAAACAATTTACACGTTAGCCCGATCATTACATGAGCCAATATGACAGGATAATAAGGCCAGGACATAGAGACGAAATAAAATTTCAGATTGCTCTGCAATTGGAAATGATGCAAGACATGGCGGGAAACTTGAATTCCATTGATTCCAAACACCATAGACAACATCGATGTGATAAAAGTCATGAATACACGTGACACAACTTTTCAATAAAAAACAAGTCTTAAAGTTACATCACTAAGAAGCACGACAACAACATGATCTCGAAGAGCTTAGGTTATAACATCACTTAACATTTATTGACACTACCAACATACAAGCACGATGTCTCACGAGATTCCACCCTACAAGACGTACTACTCCTCCGATGTATCGCCACTAGTCACGCGGCGTGGCTGTCACCATCGGACTCCAAGTCCATGTCACCCGTGTCGGGAGGTGCCTCGTAGTCAAGACTGGAATCACCGTCATCACTCAAATCGGCATCATCTGGGGGAATCACTGCAAGTGGCTCAGGTGGTTGGTCATTAAGGACAGCGTGCAGTTGAGCATTGGCAGCTTGGAGCTGCGCAATGATGTGGTCTCGCTACGCGATGGCGGCGTTGGCGTTGTTGAGGTTTCCTTCCATAACGTCCCGCTCATCTTCAGCTTCCGAGTGTTGAGCTTGGAGCTCACTTCGTTCTTCCAAGAGAGCAGTGATCTGCCCATGAAGAGAATAGTTCTCCTCCTGGGCGGCAGTGAGCTAAGCATTCCGTTGGTTCAGCTGCTCTTGCAACTGATCACTCGTGTCGCCCTCGATAACGAGTTGCACGTCATGGAGTTGCTCGAAAAGGTCAGCCCGCTCCAACTCGCTATTGTACAGCTTGTCCTTAAGGGTTGCGGCCTGGACATCACGGGCAGCGAGCTGGGTGTTACGGGCTGCGAGTGCGGACTGCAGCGCGTCACGCTCCTGTTCCAACTCGAGAACACGCGCGGCAAGGTGCTCGGGGTCCATCATGAGCTTGCCAATAACCATCTATCGGAAGAAAGTTTTGAAAGTATGAGTCAAAACTTAATATCCCATAAATTATATGCTCAAAATAGCATAAAGGTTGATTGGTAAAAAGGGCACAATAGGTGTCCAACCAGCTCAATGAAAACACAGTGCAGTTTCTGTTTTTGACAGGACAGCCAACAAAGATATGCAAAACTACTTAGCTTCTAGGCAGAACTAGATTTTTGGCCTTTTACAAAAGTTGTACAGGATTTTAGTATCTTTCCAACGCATACTTAAACAGCTCTATCCGATAATATCTCTGGGAGTTATGATCATCCAAAGACAGAGGACAGAAGTGGAGCAACTTCTGAAATCTCAGGAAATGCTCACTGTTGGGAGCCAAATTTCAACCTTAACTAACCTGATAAAAATAGAGGCACTAGCTGATAATCGTAGATTAATTCCCAAGCTTTCCAACGGGCACTAGCTGATAATCGTAGATTAATTCCCAAGCTAGTTACCGTGAAGACGATATTTGGACCTACGACCAGTTATGGGTTTTTATTCTCTCGAAAAGATTGAGTTATTTTGTTCCAATTATAGGGGTGTGTGGTTCGAGTTATTGTTTGTGATGATGCATGAGATATGATGACATGATTATAAATGCATCAATGATTCAAAATGCTATCAATATATCGCATCCCTCATCCTCACAAAAGAAAAATATTGACTATTTATATAGACCGATCAGTTCGGTGGCACACACACACCTCTCACACGTTTCTAAAAGAGCTAAACATGGTTAGCGTGCCTGCAAAAGATTCATCCTAGAAATAATACATCAAATCCAAAAGAAACAAATCAAAAGAAGTCCGGACCACCTCGCCTCGCACGGGAGCTCTCGAATAAGAGTGTATTCGAGTCACACCAAACTCAATAAAATCCTATCTAAGCACAACAAATCCATGACCACCTCGCCTCGCATGGGAGCTCTCGAATAAGAGTCTATTCGAGTCACACACATACCTTCATTGAAGAAGCCGTAGATGCAAGTATTTAAACACTCGTAACCCGGGTTAGCTTTGCCACCTACTAATAGTAATCCTTACATGGGCACTACTAGTCCGTACCTTACCGTAAGACGTAAAAATGGGTTGTTCAAGTTTTAGAATGTTCATTGGTGTGTTGCTTATCCCAAATCAGCTCTGATACCATCTGTCACAGCCGTATACCGAAATATAGAGTGTGCCGTACAGGACCTTCTCAGGAGATGATTATCGAAGTAACCATACATAGCATACACACATGAACATCCATCATTTACAACAATACATCAATTAAGTGCTTAATATTACAAGTCCAAGAGTCACAGCGGAAGCAAATTAAGTTACATTACAATACATATGTTCTTGGTTCGGACTACATAAATAAGCGGAAGTGAAAACACGGTACACTCGACGATATATAGCCTAAGTAAACCATGTCGGCCCTATGGAAATGGCTCACTCATCTTGGGTAGGCGAACTAGGAACCCACTCAATGGTCCACTCCTATGCTCCTCACATTCCCACACAATCTTATTACAACAATCACAATAGGTAGCCTGAGGGATATCTGAAACTAACATAAATCGCAAAGCCTGAGTATCTAACATACTCCGTAAGACTTACCCGACAAATGGTTATCTAAAACCGACTCCTAGCATGCAGGGGGCTGACCGGGCTTACTTGGTATTTTGCATAAACAACACCTATTAGCTCTATGTTTACCGGTTAGTCACTTAGTCAAATTTTAAATTATGGTTACAGGAAAATAACTTTAGTGAACCTGACTATCCACTAAGATTGTACAAATATAAAGAACAATACATCATAGCAATATGTAGCCATAGAGTAAATAAAATTCAGAATCATAATCAATCCTCTCTACTTAATTATCATTGCCAACTGCTCAAAACAAGAGGTACTCATAACCACGAGGGACGGTAATTCGAATTGATTTACATCCTGCAGGAAAAAACCCAAGTACACGACATATGCATCATTTAAGAACACGTATGGCTATCGTTCACGAGGTTGCTATAAAGTCGGTCCGGGTCCATCGATCCCAGTACACGTCCCTCCCCGCGATACAGTACTTCGTATCCGAGGTTTAACCCATGCACTCTCCAGCGGTCCTCCAACCTGTGCAACCACCGTGCCATTCACATCACCTCTGGATCGATGAGTGTATCCGTCCAACAATACGGCGTCCAAGTTACTAGGTTTACCAATTCCCATATAAAGGTATGCACTTGGTATTGTTCGATACTTATTCGTGGAGTTGCAACGATAGGTTCTCAAGTTTTAACCAAATTCGTCTTTTCATGTGAACCATAAGTGTATCAAGTGACTCCATAACCTATCGTTGACTCCACTAGAGTAAGCGTAGCATTTTCTAATAAAAGGCTTACTAACATACACTAACATAGGTCATTGTTGGTTTCTGCAAGTGGATTTTCATTCAAGCTCTATACCTTATGCATAATACAATATCCTTATGTTGTGATTAAACAAAAAAGACTCTCAAATAAATAGGTGTGCATTGGGGCTTGCCTTGGGAGTGATCGTGGTTAGTGTCTTTGGTGAAATTCATGTCAGCACCGGCCTTCTCCGGTGTGGTCTCCTTAGGTTCGTGTCCAATATGAAAATGGAAATGCATAATTAAGAGAGGAACGCTCAAGGATTTATGGAACTTCTTGAATAAATATGACATGCATGGCAATAAGCATATGATGACGAGCACATGAACAGTATCAGGGAGCCAGTACTAGTAAATAATCTAATTATGCATATAAGTCAATATTTATCTAAATGATTTCTAGGCTATTTATTAAATAAACTAGTTAAGAGCAAAAACATACTTATGTTACTAAGGATTTAACATGGAATTTTATATGAAGGTGTCAAGCCATAAGTAACAATTAGGCAAAGTTTCATAATTAAACCCGTAACAAAGAATTTATAAAAATTCATTTACTAGAATTAATGATTTTACAATAACTCCAAAAATATGCATAACATGAAGATGTACTTTTGCAGAGAGTTTAGAGATTCCAGAGATGCTTACTAACCAAATTTCATGATTTTAAAATTTATATATTTTTACCTATAAATTTATTAATCTTAGAAGGGTTCCAAATTTGGTGATTTGTTTTAATTAATAAACTTCAGAACCTTGATGCTCATCTTACTTTTTGGATAGAGGAGAATTTTCTGTGTCTAACAAAATTGGTTTTGCATTTTTCCCAGTTTCCTATTGCGAGATATTGATTTTTGAATATTTAACAAAGTTCGGACTAAATTACAGAATTGCCACTTGGCATTTTGAACAGCAGAGCGCGCGCGCGGTGGCCAGGCTTGTCGGAGCTCCGCCGGAGGCTTGCCGCCGGTTTCTGTCGAGGGAGATTAGGGACGGGGCCACTACGAGTAGGCTGCACGCGCGACGGGGAAGTCAACCAGTGGGTCTCCGGCCATGGCGATGGCCGGAACAGTGGCGACGTCGACGACGGGGGCAGGGGAGACATACAGCGGCGGCGCGGATTGTGCACAGAGGGCGAGAAGGGCCGAGTGTTGGTTGAGGAGCTTCACCGTGGTGCGGAGATCGTCGGCGTGGAAGAAGGAGTCGACGGGGATGGCCGGAACCATGCTCTCACCGCGGGGAGGGGGGGCGGGGGGGAGGGGGGCAAATCTAGCGGCGGCGGCGTCGCTCCTGTCTTCCCGAATTCCGGCGAACCTGGAGGACGGCAGGGCAGGGCAGTTAGGGAGGAGCTAGAGGAGGTTGTTGAGCATCGATTTGATGAAGAAGAGGCAGAGGAGAGGGGGCTGCCTAGGCAGAGATCGACGCGGTGGCGTCCATGGCGGCCGAAACAGGGGAGCGGCCATATTTTGCTTCGCCTGGGCTCGCTGGCAGAGGAAAAGAGTGGGGCTGGGGCTTGGCGCGTCGAGAGAGATCAGAGGGAGAGTGAGGGTGTGCTGGAGGGTGGGAGCTCGGCCTGCTGCAGCTTTTCTCCAGGGAGTGGTGAGCACGGCGGTCAAGGGCAGGGAGAGGAGAGGGAGAGCGGGAGAGGACGAGGCAGTTGGGTGGATGAGCGCGGCTTGACGCGCCGAGAGAGATAATGTTGTTGTCTGCTCCGGGAAGGTAGGCAGCACAGTGGACGGCATGGGAGGATGTTGAGGCGACAGTTTGGCCAGAGGTCCAAGGGCGTCGAGTCGGCCGTTTGCCTGGCAGTCCATAGGGTGAGCTCGACTCTTCCATTGACTTTTGCCATTGCCCTCGGTAAATGGGTAAAATCTGAAGTAACCTTGCTCCAATAATTATGCAAATTTTTGTGCATGTCCAGCAAAATATCTGCTCCAACTTTGCTTTTGGGGTCAGATTGTGATCTCTGCTGGAAAAATGATTAAAATTCGTAGAACAGAAAAACCTCTTTCTGCATTTAGGGAATTTTTAAGGGTATTTATCCTTTACCAAAAATTCTGATAAATTTTCTAAAAATCGTTCTTGATATGACCCACTGGAATATGCAAAAACATTGGCATATTTTCATAGAGTTTTGTGATGTTTGTAGAATGCTAGTATTTTGGCTAATCTGGATTTAATTAACTAAATTTCCCTTTTCTTTGGCCCTCCCGCAACACCGGCCCGCCGCCTCCCTCCCCATGTCGCTGGCCCGCCGCCTCCCTTCTAGCCAGTGCCGGCCCGCCACCTCCCTCCCCTGCCGCTGGCCCGCCGCCTCCCCCCCCCCCCCCCCCACCCCCGGTCGCAGGGGAGCGGGATCGAGCGCGGGCAGGGCGGCGGCGCTCGAGCAAGCACGATCGGGGGGAGCGAGTGCGGGCGCAGGCCGGGGGCAGGGCGGCCGGATGTTCCCCTCTAGCGGCAAGATCCGGCGACGCGAGAGGGATGCGGTGGCGCAAAAACTCAGGCCCGTTGGCTCCGGTTTGGGCATGGAGGCGCGGTCGCCGGAGCCTGCTTGACGCCATCCGCCACCGAGGTCTTCGCTCGCTGCCTCCCCTCCCTTCTCTCACAGGCGGCATCGGCCGCTGCGGCGCGAGGATGGTAGCCAATCGGAGTGGCGCCGAAGCGGGCTCCGGTGGCGATTTGGGCCGCCGCTCTGGCGCCGCCGGGGCTGGCTCGAGCAGGGCGCCAACGAGAGCAGAGAGCAGGCGGGAAGGTGGGCGACGGCGCTGGCGGGGAGGAAGACGCGGAGCAGGATGGCGCCGGCGGGGAGGACGGTGCCGACGGGAACGAAGGCGAGGAGGAGAGTGCGGCTCGATTGGAGAAAGTTTTTTATTTTCCTTTCTAACTGATGGGTCCCACATTGTTTAGGAGTTTATTTATAAGTTTTCACTGAAGTTGAGGTCAAAATTAAGCCTCTAAATTTTATAAGTGGACTTATAAAATAGAATTTAGGAGTCTAATTTTACAAGTCCCACTGAAGATGTTCTTAGATTAGGATCGACCAACCAAGCCACATACCTCATCAATTAAAGAGATTTAGTCATTTACGGTATGCGAATGTTTCCTTTTTTTTTTTTTTTTGCTTTTCTTTGTGGCTGAATCGGATGACTAGCAATTGTGTGGCCCTTCAATGATGACTGATATAGTATTTCAGAATATTAGACAATTTTCGTGAATCAAAGAATATGAACAATTGAAGTGGAGACAAATCTGGTTAGGTGGTCCTAATCTCAAGAGCGCATGTATCAATAGCAGAGATTGTGTTTTAGATCCCTACAAGAGTATTATGTTGCATTATTCATGAAGCATACTCCGATCCCATTATATTCAACCGAAGATATCCTGGCCTGCTCATCGCTTGACGACAAACCTATGTCACTGTCTCCATGCTCACCCACCAATGGCCGCCCTTGCTACTAGATCGTTCATTGGCGGAGAGAAAAGGAAGATTTCTTGCAAAAGCTTCACGCACGGAACATGTAATCCACTAGATTAAACAGATCGCCCAGGAGGCGTACTTGATTATCCCAACTGAGCTGCACTCTTGGTTCTTAATTAATCCCCGTTCCTTCTCGTTCAATCGATCGCCCCCAACCACAGGACATGATTACTTTTGCAAATCCTCTCGCCAGAGCATGAAAACCATCTGATGTGACAGCGGACGATAGAAAGCCAGGAATCACTTCCTTTTGCTGATGAGGTGACGAGGCCGGTCACTTTTAAATAATTCCAGTTCATCGAACATACAACTACTAGGTCAAATATATTGTTTATGTTAAAAAAAAGGACAAGGATATTTAAAATTATACAAGAAAAGCAACGAAAAGCACGCGGAGCACTTGCGATCCCGAGTTGAACGCGCGGGTCCGTCGAATCCGCATCAGGAGCGATGTCAGTGACCTCACCAGGTAAAGCCATGGCTACGCTACGCTAGGCTCCAATTTTGGGCGGGTCCTCGAAGGAAGTGCGTGGCAGCGTGGGCCGGACGGCCCACACCCCCGTCGCTGTTCCTCACAGTTGTTCGAGGGCCCGAGGCACGTGGCAGACTGCCTTTCGAGGATGGCACCTGATCTTCTAGAAGCCTGAGTTCATGCGATGTTCAGATTTCAGGCCGCATCTCTCTCTCTGGTTTTCTATCGTACGGTCAAATGGTTTCATTTGATCAGTTAGGTCGTGAGCTGAAATTTTCATTGATGGAGTTAAGTACTCTTATCTAATAGTCCTTAGTACAGTAATTATTCTAGCTGAGGCGGTACATATATGGCTATTCAAAACCAGTATCACTCGGAGTGAACACAAATATATTAGTCGGTATATTCTTTGAGCTTGTTCATCTAAATATATTAAGAAAATTGAGATGTATCTCTATAAAGTTTTCAAAGTTTATTATGACATGTTTGAGTTGTCTCATGTATTCCTTAAAAAAAGGACTTGCTACTGACTAAAAATTTGAATAACTTTTAATTGTCGTTTTAAATTATAAAATCTAGATCTAATAATTTATAATTATTATACAGATAATCCTATAAAAAAAATCAAAATATAAAGTAACAAATCATTCACTGAAAACTTTCAGTCGATTGAAAGCTAAATAATATAAGGAAAAAATAGACCTTGACCATGCAAAGTGCGAACGTTTGGATCAGCGTCAACGATTGACGAGACTAGCCCCACAGTGGCAATGCATGTTCAATTTCCTTGTCAATAGCAGCCAAGTGCAGCATATTATTCTTCACCAACGTTTAGGCTCGCCGATGGTTGCCGAATCGAGCAACAGCAGAAACCAAGCACACCTGTACCATTTCTAGGTCTAAAAATCCTTATGTAGAAACATGCATCTCCCAGATGTACCAAGTCCAAATTTTAAATAAATATAAGAAAATGCATGAGTCCGTTTATTTTAGCTTGTAAGTACTAGCTTAGTTGTTGTTCAAGTTCAGAGTGGTGCCAGAAATGTTGCTGTACAGATATGTTTTCAACCAGACAAGTTTGAGTTTTTTCTACGTAGAATCTTGAACGGAAATTCTTGGCAGAAGAAATTCTCGGTTGAATTTCTGGGCGAAGGAAACAGGCATGGCATCACATTCCCCTATCAAAATGGACAACACCCAGGCAGAGAGAGGCACAGAGCTATCGCGGCCTATCTATCACCTCACCTTCCTTTGTCGGCTTCCCAGTGGCGGGGCCCACGCACACACACGGGTCCCACGTCACCATCTTATCTCCTCCACTCCCCGATCGGACGGCCGGGACGCACCTCTCACGCACTAGCCATGCATAAGCCCCCTTCGAACCTTCCAATACGGATCGGACGGACCGCAGCGGTTCAAAGCCATCCACGTCAAGTCAAACGTTCGACCGCGTGTCCCCGCCCACCGCGTCGCGCGTGTCGACCGAGCCCGTGGCCAAAACCTCCCGTACGCCTCGGCACGTGACCCTCCGCGTCCAGCCGTGACAGTATGTATCTCCGCCGCTCGCTGTGAATCGGACGGTGAGTGATTCCTGATCCCACAACGTACGGTGGCTGGCGAGTGGGGCCCGGCGTCGCGACGCGGAAGCGCTGACCGCGCGCCGTCGGGGGACGTGGCCGTGACGGCGTGAGGCGAAGACGGTGACGGTCGCCGTCAGGCTGCGGGGTATATAACGCGTGGCCGCTTTGAGGCTTTACCCTCTTTCTCTGCAAAGATATTAATTATCGCGCACACAAAAAGAGGGGGCACAAGCAAGAGAAGGATTAGGACACGAGAACCAGCAGAGGAGAAGGAAAAGCTAGAGAGAGAGAGAGAGAGATAGAAAGGCGGTGGCGGAGCTGGATCAGGGCGCCGGGCCGTGCGGATCGGAGGAGGTGAGCGCTGTCTTCTCGTACTAGCTCGTTGGATTCTGTGCTTGCTGCTGTGCTGTGGATGTACCTGCTGCTGAAAATTTCGGTGTGCCGTTTTGAGGGGTGGTTTGATCGGGTTGGGAGTGTGGGGGTGGGGATCTTTGTGCTGTTTTCGGGTGTTAATTTGGATACCCTTGGAGCAGCGGATGGGTTCATTCGGTGGATGGGGTTAACTGGCCGAGCTCCCGCGGACAAATTAGTTTGGGATTTGGGGGGTAGCAGATTCCGTCTGTTTTGCGGCCGCTTCTCGGAGCATTTTGCTTGTTGCTTGGAGACCGCGCTTCCATTTCCGGATCGATGACTCCATCTTGCTTTGGATGCGCAGTATGTAGTGCCGTTGCCGTCAATTTGTGCTAGTTTTAGTAGGTGGATTAGTGCTAGTTTACTTATTTTTCGTTTGTTGCTTTAGTTGCTATAATTAGCCATGCGGGATGCATCTTTGGTTTATTTGATGGGATGTGTTCCCTTTTAATGGAACGAAACAGTCCCTTTCCTAGTATAGTCTACTGAATAATGGTGGATACAGTACTAGTTCGCTGCAGTAATAAAAGTACCCCGTTCCAGTTAATGGCATGAACTCCCTATCCTGGGAAAAACAATTATTCTCGTTAAAAACGAAGTCCCCTGTAGCAACTGAAACTCTTAGGATCCGTTTGTTTGTTTGATTAGGCCATGGATTAGAAAATGCTATTATCACCTGATCAGTTAAATCGATTTGAATTTCCTGATGACCATCGACGTGAAACTGCTTTGCTGAATAAAGTATCTCAACGGGGAAGAACAAATCGAAGTTCTTCTTCAACATGGGGTCTCTAACTAAGGTTTTAACATGGTCAACCGGGCGTCCAGGATCCTAGAAGTTTCAGACCTTTGCTTACTGGACCGAGTATTAGACTATACAATTTGCCTTCTTGTTTGGGTGATGAAGGCGATGTTGATTCTACAGGGTTGATTGGTCAAACTTCTTGTTGGGAGGCCCCTTCAATGGAATTCAAGAGGGGACCATAGACCGATAGTCAAACTAATAGGTAGGTCAATTGCCTTCAACCAACTAGAGAATATTGGTCTTGATTGTTTATCTAAGCAAGGACAAATAAGTTAATAGTATAGGTCAGTTCTCTTGAATCAGCTAGAAATTTTGAGGTTGCTTTCTTAATTGTGAGAGTGGTCAATGTGAGTGCTGATCATAAGATAGTTGTCCTATGTTTGTCCTATATTTGAGCACCTTTATTTGTTTCTTGCCTTCCTCTAGTGAATCCTATTTCTAACATTCTATTTGCTGATTGAATTCAACATTCTGAATACGTCATATTTATTTATGCAGCTGTGCTTTTGTTTCAAGGGTAGAACAACGGGTCTATCAGGATTATTGGGAAGCGATTGAGATATTAACAAATGAACTAACTAGCTATGTTGAATTGCATAACACAAGATGCAAACATGTTTCCAAGAGAGATTTTTAATAATTTATAGTTTAGATCTTCTGCTCATCAGATCTGACAGTGGGCCTATTATCAGTGACTGTTGACTCTTTTAGCAACAATCATTGTCAAATAAAGTCATGTTGATACATCACTTACTTGAGTGCAGTTTACTACCTATCACTGTTATATTACTTTATTTTACCGTAAAATACAGCATGATACACAGTTAACTGTTTGAATCTACCAGTAAAATGTATTTATGTTTATTTTTAGCCTCCTGTATTCCAAATGCTATGCTCCTTCTGATATATGTCCAAACAATTGTAATGCAACGGTTAACTTCTTGTTCCTGTTCATTCCACATGTTCTGATGATAATCATGAAGGAAAAGAATTTCTCTTTCAGAATATTGAGGCTCATAGTGTTTCTGGTGTTTTTATTTTGAAGATATCATGTTTATGTAGTCCCTACTATTGGTTCAGACCTAAGGTAGCCTGTTACGCTGTTTTTCATGTGAAACATATGCCCATGCACCTGTGATATGCTCTGTAATAACAAGGTTTTACTTTGTCCTAATGGTGTCTTTATGAATTTATTTTGCATGGAAATGGTCGTGTAATGTTGCTTATTTTAGGCCACTGCTGGTTTGCAATGTTTGCTTTCTGTTGCTTGTGCCTTCTTCTTATTTCTCTGATTTATATGATGGAAGTTTCACTGGTAAAGCAAAATGTTTGTTTGTCACCATCCATGAAATAAGATGTTCATAGTTTCCACTTTTTTCCTATGTACAGGTCATGAACAGCTAATGCACATTCGTGTATTATGGACTTGCAGCAGTTATTAAAGTACAGATTGGCATGTACTAACGTGTTCTACGAAATCCCTACAGACAACACAAACTCTCCCTGGCCAGCCAGTCCGCTGAAGTCTGATTTCAGCAACTCCCCGTACACCCCTCTTTCTTCACAGCTTGAGTGTGATAATTTGTCTGCTCTTAGCAACACTCCAGATAATCAGAGTTCTACAGAAACTATTTCAGCCCAACCGATATCACCACTGGAAGCAGACAGCTCATACAGACAGGCAGGTATCATTCTTCGGGAGAACATCCAAGTGAGACCTGATCCATTGTATGCAACATCAAGGCATAATATGCAACACGCTTTACGGGAGATAGAGACTGTTCTAATGGCACCTGATGCTGATGATGCAGCAACTGGTACCAAGCATGAGATTGAGGAGAACAAGCCTTCTCAGCTCATGAGGCAACGGTCAAGAACATGTAGTCATGAATCAAGACAGTCATCACCAGGAGTTGTCTGGCCGCAATTTGCAACTGGATACCCCTCAGCAAGCTATGAATTCCGCCCGGAGAAGCGGCAAAGGGAGTTGAGGGAGGATCCACAGAACATCGTAAAGCAGCTGTTAACAAAATGTGCTGAAGCATTAAGTGAGGAGAGGATAGAGGAGTTCCAAAAGCTTGTCCAGGAGGCTCGTGGAGTTGTTTCAATAACTGGGGAACCAATCCAGCGGTTGGGTGCGTACCTTCTTGAAGGTTTGGTTGCTAGACATGGTAACTCAGGTACAAGCATTTATCGTGCTCTCAAGTGCCGTGAACCGGAGAGCAATGAACTTCTGTCTTACATGAAGATTTTGTATAATATTTGTCCATACTTTAAATTTGGCTATATGGCTGCCAATGGGGCGATTGCAGAGGCACTGAGAAATGAGGACAAAATTCACATAATTGATTTTCAAATTGCTCAAGGGACACAATGGATAACTTTGATACAAGCTTTGGCTGCAAGGCCTGGGGGTCCACCACATGTGCGGATCACCGGGATAGATGATCCAGTATCAGAATATGCTCGTGGTGAAGGTCTGGACATTGTAGGGAAGATGTTGAAGAGCATGTCTGAAGAGTTCAAAATACCTCTGGAGTTTACCCCTCTAAATGTCTACGCCACTCAAGTTACAAAAGAAATGCTGGAGATTAGACCCGGTGAAGCTCTTGCTGTCAACTTCACCCTCCAGCTGCACCATACACCAGATGAGAGTGTCGATGTCAACAACCCACGGGATGGGTTGCTCCGGATGGTGAAAGGGCTGTCTCCAAAGGTGACTACGCTGGTGGAGCAGGAGTCTCATACCAACACAACACCATTTCTGATGAGATTTACTGAGACCATGGACTACTACTCTGCAATGTTTGAGTCGATTGATGCGAACCTACCACGGGACAGCAAGGAGAGGATAAATGTGGAGCAGCACTGCCTCGCCAAGGACATTGTGAACATAATTGCCTGTGAGGGGAAGGACAGGGTGGAGAGGCATGAGCTCCTGGGGAAGTGGAAGTCAAGGCTGACCATGGCCGGCTTCAAACCTTACCCGTTGAGCTCGTATGTTAACTCAGTGATAAAGAAGCTTCTCGCATGCTACTCTGACAAGTACACCTTGGAGGAGAAGGACGGCGCGATGCTTCTTGGCTGGAAGAACAGGAAGTTGATATCGGCTTCTGCATGGCACTAACAATAAGTTCAGAACATAAGAAATCATCTCTTATATACGTATATATACTGAATTCCCTGGTCTGTTTTGCAACAAGAAATGCCCTGTGTTGTACATGTCCAAGATGCTGTACCCTAGTGTTGCCTATCCACGTGGACCAGGATAATCATTGACATTAGATTGTAGCTGTATGATAATTAAAAAATTTCTTGTGCTATAATGTATTCACCAGTGTAGTTGATGGTATCTTGGGTGTACTTCTTAATGCATGCTCGATGAGTTTTTTGGGTGTACTTCACCATTTCGATTTTCAAGGATCGCTGAGTTTCTGCCTTGGTGAATCTATCGCTCATTGAAGTGCTGATTGCTGTCAGGTAGTACTATTTTGTGCGGGCAAATGTGATGCTACTGTGATCATTGAATCATCTTTCCACGAAGATCGGCTGTGTGATAATTACAACTTCTTTGTTCAATCATGTATTCATTGTTGTTTAGTCGATGGCAATGGCATCGTTGGAGTATTTCTCGATGCATATGCTCTTGCTGATCAGTAAAGCAACCGAGATGTTTCACGTTTTCCCCATTTTTGGGAAGAACCTCAGTGCTGGTGAATATCCTCTTTGTGGTTATACACCATTCCTGGGAAGGAAGAATTTCAGTTACAAGCTCATAGGAATACTGAGTGCTGTGAGGTAAAATTTTGTTCAGGCAAACGCGATGTTATTTACTTATATGATTCTCGTAAACTTTGGGCGGCGTAGTGTCAAGGTACAGTAACAGACAATTTGGGCAGGCCGGCAGGGCCGACATCAAGTGATGGTTTTATCTCGTAGTGAATGAATCTGAATCTTTCAGCTAAAATGCTGGGAGATAATGCTCCAGGTATGGAGTGCAGCTCACCTGTGCAGGTGGGAGTTAGCATCGCGCCAAGACAAAAAGCTAGCATAGGCTCCGTTCAGGGGCAGCAGAACAATCCGCTTCCAGAGTTAATGTTTATATGGGAATAAAATGCTTCCAGTGAACTGGTTCTGTGTAAATAAGTTGGCACAAACATTGTACATGTTGCAACGATCCAGATCTACCGGATGTCTAGAGCACATAAAAAATTGTTGTTGTATACGGACTCTTCTGTTTTCTGGGAAAAAAAGGGGAAAAGTGGAAAACCAGAAGCTGGGTAAGTCATAACGTTCCTTTTTCGAAAGAAGTAATTCGGTTTGTCTGCGAATCCATAAAAGGCATTATGAAAAGACGGGAATTCGAGGTTGCTTCCCCAGGGCACTTTGAGCTTTAGCATGGGCCTTGCGTTAGGCAATAATACACAGCTGATTAAGTGCTTCGATTTTTCTGTGAAATCACAATGCACATCAACTGACTATGCTTAAGCAATCACGTCTTGTCTTTTTCAGAAATTCAAACCCTATCAAGTCGTCGTTTCTTTTTGTTTGTCCAGAAGTTCAGCAATCAACTAACTGAAACGGCAATATCGCCATGTCCAATGATTCAACAGACAGAACATTACACAGGATCATTGGAAAAACTGATCAAATCTTCAGTTCTTGCACAGATTTCTTTTTACAAAGTTTACGAAGAACACGTATAAAAAAAAAAAAGTTTACCAAGAACATGTATGACTTTTCAAACCCAAACCATGTTCAGCAGGGCCCTTTTCGACATCTGCTAGGCCAAAGCAAGGACGGGCCGAACGGCGGGAGCGGGAGTCCACAGGCCCAGCCTGTCTGGCCCGTCGGATCAACACGGGCCGTCAGCATACGGATTTCGACGGAGGCTACTCCTTCCCACCGCCCACCATCTCCAACGTTATCCGATTCCGCCGCCCCCCAGTTCGCCGGAGCTTGGGGAACGGCCACCGCGCCATGGCAGGAGCCTTTGCTCTGCGTGTCGTGCCGCGCCTCTCTGCGCCGCCCCCTGGGGGGAGAAGGGGTGGCGGAGGAGGAGGCGTCCGGGATGCCAGCAGCAAAGCGCTGTAAGTGGGGATAGTCTTAAGCTCTATGAATGCGAATGCCATATAGCTTCCACTAGATACGTTTCCGTCAAAAGGGTGATCCGGTTCAAAGCAGACGAAATTGACTTGTGACTTACGAGGTAGTTGAAGATGGTTTTAGTGGAATGGTGCCGTCTGTCTTGTAGTATATTTTCATAAGAAGGTTCATATGGATTCAAGGAGGAGGATTCCTGTGAGAGGATTCCATGATGCAAATATTTACTTCAGATCCTCTAGAGGCGTAGTACTGATGCATCGGGTTATTTTGTTTACGGTGCACAGTAGAGTAGCTATATGGAGTTTAAGGCATAGATCCATCAGTTGCACACCTAGTATTATTGGATCGAGTGCTACCTCCAATTTTTTTTCTTGAATAGCAGGAATCCTGCTAATGTCAGTTTCTTTCCTACAGTTTGATGTTGTGGCCGGGCAGATGGGCTGCAACTGCAAGCCATCATTTTTTTGTTGGCTTCCTAGTCCAAGATATATTTATGAGAAAATAATGGTTTTTAGGAATGCTAGCGCATGTAGTTGTAGTAGTAGAAAGGTTGATGCATTATATAGATTCATTCAGTTTGCAACAACTGCTGCCGAGATTATGATGTATGCTCAGTGCTCTGACTTGATTTTTCATTAAATTAATTTGCATTTATTATGGTCATAGGGTGTCAAACAAGCCAAACAAGCAGCATCATTTGTGGATCAGGAAGGAGACAGCGGGGTCAGGGAAGAAAGCTGTCCGTCTTGTTGATACTGTAAGATATGATATGACATTGTCACACTTCAGTTATTCTCACTCAACATGTGAAAATCAGTTCAAGAAATGCTGTCTTCTGTTACCGTACTTTCTTTTTATTATGTTTTGATTAATTAATAAAAGGTTACTATTATTAGTGATGACCTTATGAGGCTTAAGAAACTGACGTTTCTTAAATCAGTGTTGCGAAATTATATTTTAGGTTTCAAAGCTACCAAATGAAAGAGAAGCTGTATATGGTGCATTGGACAAGTGGAGTGCTTTTGAGCCTAAATTTCC
Source organism: Eleusine indica (assembly GCA_030378355.1). Lineage (NCBI taxonomy): Eukaryota > Viridiplantae > Streptophyta > Magnoliopsida > Poales > Poaceae > Eleusine > Eleusine indica. The sequence goes on from CM059500.1 coordinate 39,895,446, forward strand.
TGTTATAGCAGCAGCAAAAGCTTTGGGGATGTTGAAAAGGCGAAGACAATGGCTAAGAATAATCCAGGTACAGTTCTTATGGACAGAATCTATTAGTCAAGATTACAGCTATGAATTGGAACTCTGTTATGCACATGCAGCTTCTGATAGCAAGGTTGTTTATTCATTGACCTAACAACTTTCAATGCTTTTCATAGGTAACCAAGTGGTTGATGAGCAAAGGGCAGGTGCTGACATGGACAACGTATGATACTCTTCTGATGGCACTTTTTATGGATGGAAGAGTGGATGAGGCTGAGTCAATTTGGAATACCATTATACAGACTCATACACGCTCGGTGCCTAAGAGGCTGTTCTCTAGGATGATATTGATGTATGACATTCGCAACCGTCAAGACAAAGTTTTGGAGGTTAGATCTGATTTTTTTACTTGTAGGCTTAAGTGTGCACTACATTTTGGACACTCAGCAGTAGCCCAATGTCTGACTTTATTTCCAGCTAGCTGTTTTTCTTCATTTGAGTTGAATTTGTTGAATAAATTAATCCAAAATCGGTCAATCTATGCTTTAGTGCTGAAAAGTAGGTAAACCACATTTACCTCATTGTTCCAAAAAGTCATACTTTCCGTACAATTGCCTTCCTAGTAGTGATTATACCAATAAATTGGAACATGAAGGGCAATCCTTTCTTGTTTGTTGGCAAAAGGACTAAGTCCAGCTGGTTAATCAGAGTTGAACCTGAAAACTTGTTTGTCCAATGCGAAAGCATGAGCATCTTATTCAGTTCTCCTTGTCAATTTCAGATATATGCAGACATGGAGGAGTTAGGGGTGCGTCCAGATGAGGATACAACAAGAAGGATTGGAAGAGCATTTGAGACTAAAGGCCAGAATGATAAACACCAATTTGTCCTGAACAAACACTTGAAGAAGTGGAAGTATATCCATTTCAATGGTGAGCGTGTTCGTGTGCGGAGGGATGGCCCATTGGCTTAGTAGCCCTTGTCTGAACTGCCACTCCTCGTTCATGAGAGGTGGAACAAAGCCGAGAGATTGTATTGTTCTAGCCTCTACGGACAGACGAGAAGTGGATGGGTTAGCAAACTAAATAGATAGTAGCAAGTAGTAACAACATACGGATTTGGGTACTAACATTGAGCCAAATATATGTGATGGGTCAAACTGGTCAATTTAACTGTGTACAATTGCTTGTGTTAGGTATCTGAAGTTTTCATTACAATGGTGTTTTGCTATGTTCTAAAATTGATTCGTTGAACAGTGTTTAGCTACCGGAAGTCATAGGCTCATATCCCTCATGTGGTCGCTTGGTGCCTTTTTTTTCCCTCTTGCTGTCTATACATGCGATCCAACACAGCTGTTAGATCCCCTCAGCTCAATATGAAATGCTCGAGCGTTTGTTTTGCACTTCTGCCTGACACTCGACCTTTGTAAGGCTGATTGCTGTTGATTGAAGCTCGGATGCCCGCTAGATTGCCCAATAATGCCAAGCAGGTGTCAACTCTTGTGCTGGCGCTGCAGCCACACATTTGGCCGCTCGCGTCGCAGTCTCGTGCCGGACACTTCGGCATGTTCTGTCTCGTCGCCACAGAGAAACAGCGACGCAGCGGCCGTTTTTTCTGTACTCCCCTGCGCTGAACCAAGAACGTGCAAGCCGTGTATGGTCTCAATCAGTTCAGAAAGGTCGATATGAGCAGACTCGGCGAGGCAAGGCAAGGCAAAGCCTCGGTTGCCCGTTCGTTCTTTGTGACGGTACTGGAAGCTTCTCCGGGTACACGGCGGAACGCGGCCGGCGGCGGTGGGCGATCGCTCGTTCTCGTGGATGGCTGGGCTGCAGATGATTTGATTTGTGTAGCGTTTGGTGGTTTGGCCGGCTCTGGCGTCCGTCGCTGCCGACCACGACAGAAATCTGCGATCTTCCAAACTGCTGACGGATGACCTGTGCGAGCACATGCGGCCCGCGGCTTCGTCCCGCTCGGCGTTCTCGCGTGCGGCAATCACAGAAGCAGGGGCCTCAAGATCTGACTGCCACTAAACAAATTCTTGGATCTTGGACGATAGCGTTTTAAGTTTTATCTTTTTGAGTATCATCTCATCTCGTGCTGCTCCAATGCATGCAATCTATGTCCCACCCGGTCGTTCTGATCGGATCCGTGTGACCAGATTTCGAAATGTGGTGTGTTTTTTCTTTTTTCTTTTTTCTTTCTATATGCTATGGCCAGCTTACACTACCACCCAAAAATATGCCGCACTTTTTATTTAGTTCAAAATCAGAACATAATATGGCACACCTACACGTCTCTATAAAAGAGAACCAATTTGTTTTTGAATTTTTTATACAAGCACGTGACACAGTATAGGTCACATTTTTTCCAAGAAATTTATTCAAAGGTTTCTAAATGTAAATTGTTTATGGCGTGCACAAATCGCAGCTAATACTATTTTTTGTCTTATTCTAATTTATTAACTATCCAAAGTTGATTTATAGATTATAAAAATTAATTTCTAAAAACAAAAGTTGGTTTCCAAATCTTCATACCTAGTTTTTATTTAGAAACCAGTTTCTAGAAACCATATCAAGAAACCAATTTCTAAGAAACTAAAACTGATCCAAATATGATCTTATTTGCTACTTGTTGTCCCTGTTAAATCAGGGTTTGTTTGAACCTAAGTGGTTTGGCGTGGATTGGATTGCAAAATGGATCAATTCCCCCCTTGACAAAGATATGTATTATGTCTCATGGTAGGGGCTGGTTGCTCAGTATGATACTCCCTCCATCCCTTTGCAAGTGTCACTGTGATGTTCGTATCAGTCAAATTTTTTTAAGTTTAACTAAATTTATAGAAAATATTAATAATATTTGCATCTTTAAATAAGTTTATTATAAAAATAGATTCTTAGAAAGCGAGAATGACACTATCTAATAATATTAATTATATATAATAAATATTTATAATACTAATATATATTTTTGATCAAAGTTTAAAGTATTTGACTTCTTAGGAAGTGAGAATGACACTTTTAATGGGACGGAGGGAGTATAAAACTTTCTCATATAAATACCTAAAAATAACTTTTTCATCCAAATCTTACCGGGTTTTGTCAGTTACCAACAATTTGGTCACTAGTTTAATAAAAATTGACGACCAGTGATTTGGTTAATAGTTGTAAGAAACTGAGCTACCATTGGTAAGGAGAAGAGAATCTTATGTAACAAAAATTTCTAGCAAAATTAAGTAATGTATAAGCATTGACAAAGGTTGGCTGCAAATCTTACCGAAATTTTATGGCATTGAACGAATTTCACAGTACTCCGTTTGAACTGCCAAACTTGACCAGAGTCGCCCCTTCTTTCTCCATTGAGGTTGAGTTCCCAAATTTTTGTTTGAAAATTTGATAAATAAATAATAATAATAACACGTGAGAAGTTAAGTTTGGCATCCTATCAAACTTGCCTTGTAAGACTGACTTCAACCGCATTATGTATTTTTATTTTTGCATTACCAGGAGCACTGTGCATGCTTGTTTTCATCTTCAACCGTAGAATGCATCACCGATGCAAACTGCATGAGAATGAGAGAGGGTAGCTAAAATTGGCTTCCCTCTTTTCTCCGAGACATTCACTCCTCTGAAGCAGCGCGCGGGAGGCGAAGCGCGGGAAGTGACCTCGGACCTCGGACGAAGCCCCGCTCGACCTCGGACGCGCGAGCGGAGGCGGCCCCACTCGACCTCCTCCTCCCCCGGCCACAGTGTCGTCGGGCTGCTCCTCCTCCCCCGACCGCGGTGCCGTCGAGCTCCTCCTCCTCCCCTGACCGTCGCGCCACCGGTCTCCTCCTCCTCCCCCGGCCACCGGGCTGCTCCTCCTCCCCTGAACGTCACACCGTCAGGCTGCTCCTCCTCCCTCGGCCGCCTCACCGCTGGTCTTCCTCTTCCTCCCTCGAGCTCGGGCGCGGCAAGGCGCTGGCCGGGCGGAGCTCGGCAACCCGGAGGCGAAGACGCGGGCGGAGGCGGCGAGGAGCTCGGACGCGGCGAGGCGCGTGCGCAGCTCGGGCAGCTCGCGCGGCACGATCTAGTATACCTGTCCAATTTGCATGTTATTATTTGAGATCGTGAAAAATAAAATATCTTCCTACTACTGTAGATATGAGGCAAATAGAATTTTGCCTCTCCAATTTGCACTTCATGGTTGGAGTGAGCTAACTCCGATCCAAGTTTGGAACACCAGAGACATGTGGCTGTGGGTTTGAATAACTGAGCATGAACAACACGAGCAGGACTAAAAACGTACGCCTTGGACCCACGTGCCAACGACAGGACGAGGAAAAACATCCCGTTGCTAGTGCGAACCAGGAAATGGAAATCCACGACAAAACGTGCCTGACTCGGTCCCGGGATTCTCCGCCCGCCCGCTGACATGCGGACCCCGCCACGTCGTCTGACCGATCGCTTCCCGTTATTTATCTGCCCCGCACACCTCGGCCGGGCCCGTCGTCCCCCTCTCCCGGAGCACGCGCACACTCTCCGCAGCCGCAACGCCGCCGCGCTCCTCCGCCGGATCCTTCGCCGCGAGACATGGCCGGCGCCGGAGATGACGCCGGGATGGATGCCGTCCAGAAGCGGCTCATGTTCGAGGACGAGTGAGCGCTCTTATCCTCTGCCTCCCTTTCCCTTCCTCTTTGTGTGTAATCGTGTTCCTGTACGGCCGTGCTAGCTTGGCGATCTGCTCTGCTCGTCCCCGCATCCTTTCCGTGATGCGCTTCTAGATTTGATTTAATCGCCTCGGGACAGAGCGGCCTCCTGCTCCTGCGGATCTCGCCGGCGATCAGAGCGCGGGGATTTAGCTTGTGGGGCTCCCGCGGCCGAGCCGTGGGGATTGACTTGTTTTTTGAACCTGAGAGTTGGTTGCGATTGCCTTGCGTGGCGTGTATGTCCATGGGCCATAACTGGATGGGGTCGCGGATCATCAGTTCATCACATTTTCGTCTCACGTGTTTGGTGTGCCGTCTCGTACCACACCGCGAACTTACTAGTGTCACCGGAATTCCGGCCACGCCATGCGCGCCGTAGACTCCGGTTGGTATGGTTTGGAAAGTATGGAAACAGTATTTGAAGGACAAGGGTTAAGCTGTTCCGCATCAGGATTCGACCAGTCCATCCAATTTTTTTCTGCTTCATTCATGGCACCATCATTCCCCCCACCCCCCCCTCATTTTGGTTTTGTTACAGTAAGATTTAAGAAGCCCTCAAGCCTCAGGTCAGACAAGTTATTTGTACAATCATTGAAGTCTTTTATATCACAAGTTTGATCTAGGACTAGGATAGTAAGTTCCTGGCATAGGAGCAGGAACCAGGAAAGTACTTTTAATTGTCGGAACAGTCCTTAGCTCTTAAAGAAAACTCTAAAGCAAAATTTAAGTTAGATCTGGCTCAGGTGAGCTGTGAGCAAGGGTTAAAAAAAAGTTTGAATTTTGGGGTTAATGAATTTGCGTAATCAAGATAGTAGTAAAGCTTTTCTGAATCAAAGTGTTCACCTAAACTGAGCTATTTTTTAGCTTATCTGGAATTGTGTTCTTTTTGTTGGCCAGAGTGCTCTTTTTAATCTGAAAAAGAAGACTAGTTCAGGTCACATTGAAATCATTTATCATTCACTAAATTTTTTGTCGCTTGTGCTTGGCTTGGTGATTCTACAGATGCATTTTGGTGGATGAGCAGGACAACGTAGTTGGCCATGAATCAAAATATAACTGTAAGTCCTGCTCTGCCAAGGATATGTGGTTGAATTCCCTGCCCTTTTGATAAATTCATGTTGCCTTGAATTAATTACGGGGACCGTTCTTCATTTCTCTATTGTTTGACATTCAGGCCATCTGATGGAAAAGATTGAATCTGAGAATCTTCTTCATAGGGCCTTTAGTGTGTTCCTTTTCAACTCAAAATATGAGCTTCTGCTTCAGGTTAGTTGAAAATGTTGATTCTGCAGTTTCATCATAAATCTTTCCATATCGATTCAAACTGGCAAGGGGAATTTAAGAATTGGCTCTTCCTATATCTGAGGCTAAACTGACAAGAGAAATAGGTTTCCTGACGTGCCAAGTTTCTCTGGCTAACATAAGATGTCTAGCTGAAAGTTTTAACTCATGCCTTGAATTTGAATCACAATGGAGAAAAACTGTCATTGTGTGAATGCTCCCTGCGAGTTTGTTCATCTAGGAACAATTTTAAACTTGTAGGTGTTTTCCTGGTAACTGCTGATATTTATCAATTATCTCTGAAGTTGCCTTAGATGCCATGGCTCCCACTGCATATTAGTACACATGTTAGATTGACTTGTTGTCTGAGATAAATACATTGGGTAGCGACAGAAAAATGGCTAGATGTAACTTTAGATGTAGCAAAATTATCATGGAAAACATTCAAGGATCTTGGGTCAAAATGTCCACTGTTTCTGATGAATTATCTTTCTACTCTTGCAGCAAAGGTCTGCAACAAAGGTTACATTTCCTTTAGTTTGGACTAACACCTGCTGCAGCCATCCTCTGTACCGTGAGTCTGAGCTTATCCAGGAGAACTACCTTGGTACGTGATTAAAAAAAAAAAAACTACCAAACCAAACAGTTTGTCCTTGCTTACTTTGCTTCTCTAACCTTTAGTGATTTTTCATTTTCCAGGTGTAAGAAATGCAGCACAGAGAAAGCTCTTGGATGAGCTTGGCATCCCAGCTGAAGATGTCCCAGTTGACCAGTTCACGCCTCTTGGTCGGATGCTTTACAAGGCCCCATCTGATGGAAAATGGGGCGAGCACGAGCGTAAGTTCTTATCCTTGGCTTGTACTCTGTTTCTAGGAATCAGTTTTTACATTAGAATTTCTTAGCATTGATTAAACATTGTTATTTGAATTCTTTTATCACAACTATAAAGCTGTTAAGACTCTAAATCCTTGTGGTAACACAGTTTGCTTTCTCATTCTCAGTTGACTACCTGCTGTTCATTGTCCGGGATGTGAAGCTGCAGCCGAACCCTGATGAAGTTGCCGATGTGAAGTATGTGAACCGCGAGCAGCTCAAAGAGCTCATCAGCAAGGCAGACACCGGCGAGGAAGGCTTGAAGCTCTCACCCTGGTTCAGGCTGGTCGTCGACAACTTCCTTATGGGATGGTGGGATCATGTCGAGAAAGGCACGCTAAATGAAGCGGTGGACATGGAGACCATCCACAAGCTGAAGTAAGAGCCTGCCACTGCCAGCACCGGCCTCCGGCATGGATCCAGTGATAGCGTTTGACTGTTGTTGTGCTGCATGTTCCCACTTCACACACTTGTCTTGGAAGTGGATTTCTGTGTCCCTAGACTGAAAGTATCGTTCATTTTGAACTGGCGATGAGTGCTGCGGGGAAGAAACTCTAGATTACCTTTGAGGGGGTTTTATTTGTCTTTATTTTTCAGGGACCGCACTGGAAACTCTAGATTACTTTCACTGGTCCTTGCACTATTGCATACATCTGAATAAGAAAGCAATAAGAGTTTTCTTCATCCTTGTGACTTGGAAGATGTTGTGCAGCACCGATGTCTTCTGGTGGCTCCACCAGAGTACAACTGAGATTGCTAGGAACAGGGATTCTGTTCCACGAAACTTTTGGAACTTAACTCAATTATATGAAAATTCATCTGTTTCTTAGATTGCTCTTTACGTTGTCAGTCCAAATGTCTAATGTTTGGAGGTTCTATATAACCCATGATACAACCTCAACAAATTCGTAATGTATGTCATGAAATAAGTGTCATATGACACATTCAATACCGCATCAAGAAACATAGAATCCCCGCACGGTTTTTTTTTTCAAGAAGTCTGCGTGTCCGCGCTATAGAAAATGTGTGCCGATGTATCCTGCTCTGGCAGTTTGGTAAACTCGGTCAACCAATGAAAACAGCGCTTGCTCCAAGCTCCATCCATCTTACAATGCGCATACTCTTGCAAGCTCCATCGGGGCATCGTGCACGCGACGACCAACCTGGAGATGGAGGCGTCGCTGGCCGGCGACCCCAAACCACATAGTAAACCGCAGCAGGAACCGAAGAAGAGGAAGAGCCTTCTTGCCGTCCCCGCCGAGATCAAGAACAAGGCGGTAGTGAACAAGCTGGTGTCCAAGTTCCCTCGGGGCATCGTGCACGCAGCGACCAACCTGGAGATGGAGGCGTCGAGGTCTCGCAGCCCGCGCTGGACCGGGCCTCTGATATCCACCACGCGCACACTGCCCACCAGGGCGGCGGCGGGTGGGTGAAGGTGATGGTGCCCGTGTTCTCGCGCGCGGCGTGGCGGTGCGCGTGGGAGATGATTCAGAACGACCTCGTCCACGGGTGGGGCCTGGATTTCAAGCTCGGCTACCGCGCGGGCGGCGATCGTGCGCCTGCGCGGAGCGTTGGTGCGGTCGACGGCGAGTATGTGCTGCACCGTGGTGTGGCCGTGCTCGGCGACGATGGTGGGAAGGAGAGTGGTCGGGGTGCAGTCAGGTGGCGGGCGTTCAAGGAGATGCAGATTTTCGATACCCCTCCATTCACATTTACATGTTAATCTAAGATTTTCAATTTTTATCTAATTACATATCATTCTCGTTTTTTAATATATCTTTTTCTCTTTCTAATATAATATTATCTTTTCTCACTATATCTCTATCTTTATTTCTCTCCTTCTCATTTTTAATGCACTCGTATTTTTACTTCTCCTTATTTCTCATGTCCAACTTTAAAACGATATCCAAATATGAAAGGAGAAAGTAGATGACAAACTGGTAGATTTTTGTTAGGAAACAGAACAGAGCTTCGGCCTTGCATCGTGTAATCTAACATCGGTTTGTATGTTAAGTTTAACACTAAAGATGAAGTAATATTTGACCAATCACGACTTAAATTGTTAGGACTATTCATGGTTATTAAAGCGATGTACGTAGCTCAGTCGCACGAGTCCAATGCCTTTATCACAAAAAAATAAGCCCAACACGACGTCCCCCCAAAAAAAGAAAAATGAGCCCAATACACCTGTGCTACTAGAATGTGTCTGGCCCAGGAGTAGCCCACATGGTATTATTCTGTACTAATCAGTCCAAATTAATGGTCACAAGAATACAAATTATCTCCTCAAACGGCGCAAGGCACGCATCATCAGCCGTAAAATTGCCAAGACTCCCAAGTCCCAAGCAAGTCCCGAGACACGACGCACAAACCCTTCTACGCTCGGGTGCACGCACGCACGCACGCCGCGGAGGAGCCGACCTATCAGGCGCGCCAAACCAGCATCTACAGCAGTCGCAGCCGCCCATCCACCGGCGCCGGCGGAGCCTCGACGGCCACCGCGCCGGCCGCGGCCATGTCGAAGAAGAAGGCGCTCACGACGATGACGCTCAAGGACTTCCACGGCGGCTCCATCCCCTCCGAGCTCCCCCTGCCCTCCGCCCCCGGCGTGTAAGTTTTCTCATCACCAAACCCTAACCCTCCGCTGCTCCGCTCCCCCCCCCCCCCCCTCCAATCTTCGATTCAGCTGATGAGGCCACGTCTCGTTCTCTCGCAGCACCCCGCGCCCGGCGGACCGCCCCGTGCCCTCCGCGTCCCCCGTGGCGGCAGCGGCGACTCGTCCCCGCGTCCCGGCCGCTTCTGCCACCGCAGCCGCGGTGCCTTCCATCTTCACCAACCCCTCCCGCATCGGCCGCCACTTCGACGAGGACGAGCGCACCCCATTCGAGCCATCTGCGCCGCGCCGCGGGCCGCCGTCGCCCGTGCCTTTCGCCCCCGCCCCCGCGGCGGCGCCCGCCAGATCCGTGTCCGGGAACGCCTGGGGCCCGAAGAGTCCGGCCGCTCCGGTAGCGACTTCTCCGGTGGGCCCCGCCCCAGCCGGCGGACAGATCTGGTCCGCGACGCGCATCGCCCAGGCCAGCGCAGTGGAGAAAGTGATCTCCGGGAGGTGGAGCTCGCCCAAGCCCTCGTCCCCGCCGGCGCCGGTGTCGGCCCCGTCGGTGCAGACTCACGTGCCCTTGCCGGAGGTGGAGAGGCCACGGTCTGTTGGTGTCAGAGACCTGGACGGTGGGGTAGAGAGGGGCGCGGCACCAGTCAGGCCCGCGTCGCATGAAGGCAGGGTTGGGGATGGGAGGGATAAGGAGGTGTCAGAGAGACCCAAGTTGAAGCTGCTTCCTCGATCCAAGCCAGTCGAGGCTCCTGAACCTTCTCCCATCAATGTTGAAGAAAAGCAGGTTGGTACTTTTTTGTTCCTCACTAGATTAGATTGCACGTTGAATTGTGCTTTCTTTGCATCCGCTAGCAAAATTAGTTAAGAGGATAAGTGCCAGTCTGTTCAAAGTGCCTTTTGCAAACCTTGTGCAATATATAGCAAAATTGGTTAGAGGATAAGTTCCAGTCTGTCCAAAGTGCCTTTTGCAAACCTTGTGCAATATATATCCATGGAAGTGTTACAAGATTGTGTTGTGTGGTTCTGTGCTCCTTTAAGGTTTTGTTTAATTTGAAAACACTATCTAACTGAATCATTTTCTTCATTGGTGATCTTGATCACAACTGTATAGGTGCATCAGGTTCAGGTTACTGCAAACGTCATGAAGGTTGAGGCGAACGTCATGAAGGTTGAGCCTGTTCATGATGTGCCCCAGAATGTCATGCCAGCTAAAACAGGAGTTGTAGGAGTAGATGCTGAGAGCAGGGCAACAGAGCGGCCACGATTGAATCTGAAACCCCGTTCCAGTGCGACGGGTCATTCTGAGGAAACTGCTGCAAAGGAAAGGTATGTGATGTTTAGCTTTTGTCCTGCTTTGATAATTGTTGAAAATTAAAATGCAGTCAATTGTTTTCTTATTTATGTAAATTTACTTCTATCATCTATTACCTGTCATATGTGTAGTAAACCATGTAATGTCACCACTCACCGGCATCTTCTTGTTTTTTTTGCACTCCAACTTGAACATATCATTTATGCTAACTGATCTATGGTTACTGTCAAGTAGGTGGAACACAGGAACTGGTTCACTGTGTTCTGTTCTGTTACCTGTTTATCTCTAGATTGCTATGTTATTTTGACTTGTACCTGTTAAGAAGGTTGACATAGTACTTGCAATAAATTCAAATTTACCTGTATTTTGACAAAAAAAAAAGATAACAAAATCCTTGTTGCACATAGCTGATGCTTTACTTATAAGTATAAAACAGGTTAATAGTGTCAAGTAGTATCATTAGTTGGTGCTGGTCACCTTCAGCTCCCTTGAGTGATTAGTGTGTAGAAAGTGTGTTCCTAGTTTCTTACAGCACACCATGTGTGGAGTGTTTTTGGGTGATGGTCACAGGGCAAATGTTTTAGTTCTCCATGTTACAAGAAACTCTACCTCTACTTTTAACAAGATCTGTGAGACTAGTGGATAAGAAGAATATCCATATGTGGAGTGAGTGGTTGTGATTGCAGCAGAATAAAGTCTAGATGGTGGATTCTTTAACTTCGTTGCACTTTGTCATCCATCCCCTAAGCTATAAGTTTTGAATATTTGTTTTTGTCTATTATTACTGTTGTCTAATGCTTTTATCAAGTTAATATTTATATGTTACTTGGCAATAAGATATTTGATATGATTCACCTTTGGGACCATCAATTTTTTGTACTACATATGATATATGTTTTGTCAATGTTTTGATGCATATAACTTTATACTGGTATTCTGAGATGAATTTGCTACTTTCAAAATTTCTTAGGCCATCCCTATTTGGTGGTGCGCGCCCTCGGGAACAAGTACATACACTGATCCTTCTCTTTACACACCTTTCAGTTATATGCTATTTTCATTTTTTTTTGTTTTTGCTGAATCAAGTCTGAAGCTATTCTTTATAAACTCAGGTTCTCAAAGAACGTGGAGTAGATGTTTCGGCAAGTGATCTTGAGAAGGCTTCACCAGTTGGCAGGTAATTAACATATACTGTACTTATTTGTTGATGGAGTTAAGTTCGGATGATATATTTTGCACACATGTTTAGTGCTACATGATCTTGGTTGCATGGTCTTGATTGTTCAAAGTCTTTTATTCTTAGTATAAGAGGGTGTTTGTATTTACATTATGTAGCACAGTTTGCTCATCTCTTATAGGTCGCCGATTGCTTGGATTATAGATGATGCTGACAGTAATGATAGTGAGTAATGTAACAAAAGACATGTACTTCTAGAATCTGTTGACTTGTCAGTTGTAATGCATTTTGGCAGGATAGTCTTTTAACAAAAAAAAATCCAGATCATAATGTAGTTATGTCATTGGTAGCATTTTAATGAACCAAGGAATGAGGCTGATGTAAGAAACGGTAGTGTTTGCGCTGCAACCTTTACCTTTGCATGATTTCCTGTCACACAATCATTTATAATTGGAGAAAAGCATATTTATTTTTATCTTGCTGATGGATGTATCTGTCATTTTGTAGGTCTAAAAATGAATTTGCAAAGGTTGAGCAAAGGGTTGATGCTATGTCCATTAACCCTTCTGTCGAAAGGGTTGAGAATTATTCAACTGGACATAGAGGCCCAAGGAATGTTGATAGGAAAGACTTCAAGCGGGATATGGACAGAGGGGATGCATATAGGCCTACACGGCGGGAGGACACCAGGAAGGGTGCTAGAGATGTGGAGAAGCCGCTTGAGCAACCACGCCCAGAGCCTGAAACCTGGCGTAAGCCAGTGGAGCCACCAAAGCCTGAGGTTACCACACCTCGTTTTGGGAAGACGGCAAGTGCACTGGAGCTTGCTCAAGCCTTCTCAAAGCCCATGTCTGATAATGTGCCACAGAGCCGATTGACCAGTGTTCCTAGTCCAAGAGCTCCTCCGAGTCCAGGGGTTAGGGATCAGGTTGGTTTCTCTAGGCTCACTGACAACAGGGGATTACACTCTGGTCCTTCTCAGCGAAAGATAAACGGCTATTGATCCCTTTGGCACGCATATTACATGTGCCATAGTGACACAGATCAAGTGTCATGGCCTCAATGAAGCGCTCTGCTTTGTCTTCATGTTCAGCTTTTCTGTTGTGGGGAAGCCACTATTGTTGCTCTATTGAATAGTGACATGCGAGGGGTGCTTATTTCAGCAAACTATAAAGGTTCCTCTCTTAAGTTGCTGGTCAATGATCTATGTAACTTGGGGTTCATTTCCTCTCTTGATGACGAGAGATGAGAATTTGTGAACTAAAACTACTTCTGTTCTTCAGCCTCCTACCCGTGATTAAATATGCTGGGGAATAATTGCTGCCCGCGTGCGTGCTACGAGGTGGATGTGCCATGTATTTCTGGCATGCTTGGTTTTATAATGTTGCCAGAACTGTGCGATTCAGCTTTACAGCATCGTATTGAACTGCAATTTTTATTACTTCTGCTCATATTGTGTAAAGAGCCTGTGATTTCATTGTGTTGCTTTTTAAAACTTATTAGTGGCACATGGGTCTGAAGTAAGATTAGCTCAGGATTTAAGGATAAATAGTTTTTATATCTTGTCTGTACATAAATTCACAAGGATAAACGGGCCTTTGGAATTTCACAGGGTTTATGAATTCTGGTGGAATTATTAAGTTTTCCTTTGTTCAAAACGTTGGGGCATCGTCTAGTCTCTAGTTCTGTAATAACAGCGGGCGTAAGAAAAATCACGAAAAACGAGGGAAACGGAAAGGCACAGCTCCAAGCGTTAGATAATCCAGAACAGTAACTAAGATCACATTTCGAAGAGTTGTATGCACATCAGGAGCACTAGCTGACTAGGAGATCACAGTGAGAGCTTGCGAGTTCATGTTGGGAGCACACAAAGCAGAGCTGTCGCCGCTGGTCCATCCCCACCGGTCTGCCACGCAGTTTTGCTCGTCCGAGCTCAGAACAGGAACGCCGTCGGCGTGAAGGCCGGCAGCACCGTGGGCGGTCCGGAGTACCTGCAGGGAGAAAGAGAGATCTGAGTCGGCCGATAATGTAAGCAAGCGAGTGCTATTATAACATACTACTCAGTCCGTTCGTGTTTAGTTGGGAAAAGTATCGACTAACGTCAAATAAACACGAACGGAAGTGAGTAATAAAGGACAAACGCTGAATTTGTTCTGATCTACTACGTCATCTGAATATATCCAGAAGACTGCAAGTTGTTTCAAACCTTGAACCGCTGATGCAATTTGCAGTTCATATGCTTATCTTTTCGTGATAAAAGACGATTGTCGGTTGGGCAAGTGGTCGCGGGTTTTAGTTCGGATGACCACGGAGTAGTCACCTGCGCGGTGCAGGCCGCAGATCAGCTTGAATTTGACCAATACTAAAGCTGTGGCAACGGGTCCCTTTCCTTTTGCAACACATGCACTAGGAAGCTATATATGACAGCGCAGGTTCATGATTCCGCCGATAAGGTGGTCCATTCAGTTGCAGGTTTGCAAATGCTAGGACAATGACACTGCAATTTGAACTGCAACATGATTGATTTTGCAAGGTAAGCTTTGACCATAGATGTAAGCTAGTATGGAAAAGGAGTTTTGACCCGGGAGAGAGTGGACTTTTAGGTGTCATCCAACGAAACTAAGGTTGCCTCAAGGTGACCAACTAGCCAAACTTTTTCGATGGTTATCCGAAACCAGAAGATTGCGTTCACGTCGAAACCGCAATGACTCGGGATCGGGAGCCGCGTGCGCAGCAATGAACTAGCGGGGACCACACAAAGCTCAGTGTGGGCCCTGCCTGGCAGTGACACGTAGTGACGTCTATCCCGATTACTGCCGGTGGGCTGATCTCGAAGGTGGAGCCCCCTCGCTGATGTCAACGGACGCGTGGCGCTATCTAAGCGCCCCTCCCTCCCTGATTCACCGAATCAACGGCGCTGATCTGCCTTCACCCCTCGCACGCTTGGGAACTCGCCAGAGAACTGAGAAACTCACCGGAAGTCGTCGTAGCTCGACCGGGCCACGCGAGGAGGCGGCCTCGCCTTCGCCTTCCTAGCCGGCGCCGCCGCCGCCGGCTTCGACTGCGCCACGGCTGTCACCGTGGCGTCCTCGGAGATGGCGATCAACGTCGGTTTCCACGCCGCCGACCCCGACGACGGCCTCCGACGCCGCTTCTCCGCAGGAGCACTGCCGGCGGCGGCGTCCTCCTGCGCCGCGGCCGTCGCGGGCTCCGACGACGTCGCCGGCGGCGGCCGGCGCGCGCGCCTGACGAAGGCGAAGAGCTTCATGGTGTTTTCTTTCCTTGGCTGTTCTTTTTTACGCTTTGCCGTTGAATGGAAAGCGGTAGCTGATCTGCATCACGGGATGGTTTTATTTGTAATGGGCAACAGGGGTTGCAGTACGGGTTGTTGGATTATGAACAACAGGGGTTGCACTTGCACCACTTGTGTGGTTGCCAGAAGTGTAAATGACTGAAGTGCCCTCGGTTCCTTATTGGCTATTTTGTTACAAAAGTTGCAAAAAAAAAAAAGGTCTGCTTTGGTTTCATCACCATGACCCCATCCGTTCTCATATTTTAGCAAATGGAACACAATAGAATGGTTCAACGAGGATTTGTTTTGAACTTGTCCATTCTTTCTACTGCTAAGTAACAGTAGCACACAGTATATATATGGAACTTCTTAGTTGTAGCACACAGTGTGGCACTTAAATATTTCAAGTGCGGTCCATGCCAAGTTTCAACTAGTATTAATTTGCTTACAATATGTTGTCCCTTGTCCGTGCCATGCCCCGAAAGTGAGACGCCAACTGCCATGCTATTTGTTAAAAAAATCACAACTGCTATTGGTTGGATCTCGATATGGTAAACTGTTCCTAGACCTCTTCATCTGGACAACCACGTAAGAAGTTAATAAATTCGAGTAAACTATAATTTTGATTTATCTCAAGTTGGCCAAACACAATGGGACAAGCGGAGTTTCTCTCTCCCAGCAACTCTATCTAATTTTCCAGTAGTCGTGTGTTAGTCTGCCACAAGTCCAGCTTGTTGAAAAAAAAGTTACGGAAATCAACACTTGCACGCGTCACCTCTATCTTGACTAGTGCATACGCATGGTCATTTCTTTTGTTATCTTTCTTGGGTGTAACATGATGTTATGCACGATGACCTTGGTGATTTACTGATTTGAGATAATCCCGTATATGTCATTATAAAATGTTCTAATCTTAAATATGTCAATGTAAAACGACTATTCTCATACATGTCATTAGATTGTAATTTTCTTTCCCAAATATGTCATCAATCATAGAAAAAGACTAAAATGCCCCTCACTTTCTTCCTCCCTGAGGCAAGCTCAGATGATGGCCGCCGCTCGAGCTCCTAGCGCCATGCCGCCCCCATGCAGTCGCCCGCGTCGCGCCGTTCCTGCACAGCTGCCCGCTGTTCGAGACCCCTGCGCCGCGTCGCCCCCGCACAGTCGCCCGCCGCATGCGCTGCAGCGCCCGCCCTCGCGCAGCTGCCTGCCGCTCAAGCTCCCCGCGCTACACCGCCCCCGCGCAGCCGCCGCTGCATGCGCTGTGCCGTCCCCGCGCCCTTGCACCATCCACCGCGTGCACTGCACAGTCCCAGCGCCCCTGCCCCCGCTCTACCAGCATCTCACTCGCCTCGACGCCGTGCGCTAGCCGTCGCCACCGCTCTGCCGGCTGCTGCCCAACCGCCCCACGCGCCGGTAACGCATGATTAGGCTGGCAATTGCTTAACTTAATAACAGTAATTAAAAGAACAAGGACATATTAGTCATTTTTGAAAAAGAATTGATACTTTGATGACGTGGATGGCACCAATGGAATTAATTTTGCAACATAATAACACCTACGGGATAAGTGATTTTATAATGGTAAATTCGGGATAAATGAAAATTATAATGACATCTATGAAATTGGCCCGACTAATTTCTACGCATGCAACTGAGACTTACTCCAGTCTCCTATTTCAGTAAATAAATTATACACTGCTTTGAATAAACGCCACGTGTACTTTTCCTAACATCATCCAAATTGCAATAGTGGTAGTGGTAGTGTCGAGGTCATAAAATGAGAGAGCTTAAGTTTGAGAAAACATTGTAACTAAACTTACTTTTGGAATCGCAAATCTACCAACTCTCTTGCAGCAAAAAGTTATTCACATTCTGGAGGTCATTGTTGCAGCGTATGCGATATCATGTAAATCGGAACGACCACATTTTTACGTCACCAAATGCATCGTGTGACAATTCCTCTTATTTCAATACAAAATCTTCAATCTTTTCGTCTAGTACTTTCCAATTTAGCACGAAGTTTTATTATTCTTCTTAGTATGAGGTAACATGGGCGCATGGCTAGTCTAAGAGTGCCATGTCAGAACTAGAGTATTGATTTGATAAATGAAATATCCTCTCTCAATGTATGATTTCATCTCATGATTTCATAAACAACTCAAAGCATTCATTTGTTGCATTGAGATTGGTCAATAGATATTGGGATAAAAGTTTTAATGAACTTTCATATCTATGAAACCGTGTCAAATGACAGTTCATCTTTTTTATTTTAAATGATGCGACATGTCATCTATTTTGCTGATGTGATATCTTATTTAATGCTGATGAAATGTCTATTAAGAGTGACCTAAGATCATAGTATAGAGGCGATGAATGGGCAAAAGCCAATAGTGCACCCTGATTGTCTTGCATTATTTTCTTCTTTGAAAAATATGAATAACAAATGTGATGTCAACACCTCGACAGACGCATGCATATTTGTTTATTGTTCTATCTCTTTCGGATCACAAATCCAACACAGTAGTATCTGACAAGATATGTATATGAGGGAAAAAGAAAGACTCGATCAAAAAAGCAAAATATTTTCGAAAAAACAGATGCAAAATATTGAGTGCATCTCTAAGGATTGATGACTACTGAAGAGAAACTAGCAAGAGAAGTCTTTTTGCAGCTCTAAAACTAGGTTTGGGAACCTAAATGGGTTTAATTTTCATTCTTTTTCATAGTAAAACTACTCTAATGCCAAGATTCGCAGGTTTAGTTACAGGAACAGATGAAACTCTATGCACCTCAAAATGATATGTGCACACCGTTGTTTCAAATATGTTGTGGAATGCAGTGAAGAAGTTCATCTTCCTTAAACAATTTCCAGGATGTTATTTCCTGTAACGTGTTGTATCTCTCATTTTTATAGAGTTTATAGCACTGAAGGAAAAAGGGGAAGAACACTGAGCCTCGGGGTGTCGCTTTGCAGGAGAATCTGTGGATTTGGAATCCAAACAGACCATAACGAAAGAGAGAAGAAGAAATTGAAAGAAGAACGATAAAGATTACAAAAGCAACAACTGAAATCAAGAGTAGACAAATGACTGTTAATGTTAGTGACAATGACATGCGCTATGATTGATTAATCTTTAAGGGGCCGTTAGGTTAATCTGATATACATATCTTTTTGTCATCTTTACCCTATACTCATCACCCATTGGTCAATTGCCTGGAAGCAGGCAGTGACAAGGAGGCCTACTGTTCTGTTCTCAATCTTATTCTGCTGAATGAGTGTTCTGTTCCACTCAGCACTCCTTACAACATGAGATGTTCTTCCTACGACGAAGAGGAGTCAGTCTCCACCGATCATTAAAAGGATGAGGAAATGATATGCAGTCAAGCTTGAAAGACAGAAACTTCCGACGAGCGAGAAAAAACAGGGAGGATAAAGGCAAGAAAATAAATAAGGCCCAAGAGTGTCATGGTATCACGTTAAATCTTTAAAGTGATGTCTTAGCTTTTTATCTCCTAGTACAAGAACCCAAACCGTTCCATGTGGCTCTGCCTGAGTTAGTGGGAGCTAAAGGGCCTTTTGCGCTATCATATGACAAGAGTGACGGAAAATAGTCTTGTTTCATTCAGGAACAAAGGCAGCTTTGGCCACTGGACAAGTGGAAAATTTAGGTTGAATCGAACCAAATAGAGGCTTGAGAAGACACCAATATACATCACATCCCAGGTTGTCCTTCTGAACCGGTGAGACGCCAAGCAAAATTTGGGCCATGCCTCCATGTGCTAGTTTTACGTTGCACTGTCTTCTGGAGAACTGCACATGGTTGCCCTGTACTTGTAATTTTTTTTTGTTTGTCAACTCTTCATCAAGTCTTTATCTAGTGCCTATATATGCGCAACAGCGCAACAACTCAACATCTATGGCTGCACAAATATTGCGCAAATTTTGTCCATTTAATTTGTAATAAACAATCAAACACTTTTATGAACGGCTGAACCAATGTTCACTGCTTTCCCACAAACCAGGACATAAGAAATAAAGAAACAATTTGGACACGTTTCGTGTCGGCAGGCTCAAATGTTCAAAATGAACACGAACGTTCCATCTCAGTGCGCTGAATCCTTTAGGGAAGCAAAGGTACTGATGATTGTAGCTGGCGAGAATAAATGCTCGGTATGCGAAAGATCACGAACCCAAGAGCACTACGAATCAAGTACCAGTGAATGATATATCCATCGATTCATCGGCACCGAATAAAAGTTAAGAGCACCCTCTCACTATTTTCTGTCTGTAATACTTATCTTACCGGTATCCATAGCTATGCTAAAGTCGGTGAGCAATAGGATGCCTACAAGGAGAAACCGACTAAGTCTGCTTGATGCGCAAGAAAGTTAAAGATAGACTTGCCTTACTTTATCTTATAGTATACGACTAGGATTCTTCATGTATACTCTTGCCGACCGAATATATAAGGTGGCAGAGACCCCCTCATTGAGGAGATCATGCTTTACAACAATCATCAATACAATATCACATACAGGATATAGTTTTTTTTTATTCTCGACGAGAGGACCCGAACATGTCTAAATCGTCTTATGTGCTAACCATAAAGTTCTTGATTCCGTACATAGCCCTATAAATATATTATCGAGATTAAGTCTCGACAGTTGGCGCGCCAGATAGGGGACACGGTACGCCAGGATCCTCCGTCGATCTTGATGGCTGAGATTTTCAACATCCAGTACTCGCCGGACTTCAAGATCTCATTCGATTCGCTCGACTTTGCAGTCAACACTGCCGGAACCCTTGGTCTGGAGAAGAGATCTGACCCGATCGCAACCAATTCAATGGCGTGACCATCAGGCTTGACAGATTTGCCTCCACCATTGATACCACTCGGACTTGATGAGACAGACCAACCCAGTGGGTTTGACTCCAAGTCATCAGTCCTCAGATGAGGGCTCGGACGGTTCTTCCTATCCATACCCCCGAGCTGTGTACATGGTAGAGCCACAACACACTCCGCCACCGGCGAACAATGGCAAAACAACCAATGACGATGCTCTGTCAGTAGGCCATCGACAGTGCCGACCGAGGGGATCTCATAATATCGCACGAGAGCTAAACCTCACAGATCTGGAGATCGAGATGGATGGCGAAAAGGTCTACACCACCCCACAAAACCACGTTACAGGGGCCGGAATGATCCTTGATGGCTTGATGGCCGACAAGACGTTTTGTACCCCCGTGATGAAAAAGGTGGTCACTATGCTCAATGCAGTCGCTCTTCAAGACCAGGCAAGGGCTCAAGACCGATCGACTTAGTCGGTTGTAAGTTCTAGCCAATCGGGTCATTCCAGCCAACGAGGGTCTCATAATCTAAGGGATTCCCTAGGCAATCACGATGGCCGTCAGATCATCAATGCTTATCATGAGAAGCGGATCCATGATGAACAATGTCACTCTGAAGAACGACATAACCGGAGGGACAACCAACACCACGACAGGCGCCGAGAAGACCGACATGATGACTGACCTTGGAGAGATAACTGTGACGACCGACATTGAATCCATGACGATCAGGAACAACGCAAAGACTGAAACGAGGACAACCATCAATGCCGCCATGATGATGATGTTGGGACCTAACATCGACGTCGAACATCCTCACCCTCACTCTCGCCTTGCTACCGACGTTGGTCGAATTCACCAACAGATGAAGAGTTCGAGGGGATGAAAGCCTTCGTGCCTGAACTTCGCATCTGCAAGTGATCGAGGAGCTTCAAGTCAGTCGGCATCGAGAAGTATGATGGCTAGATCACCCCCCAAGAGTGGTTACAGATCTATAGCACCGCTATTCGATCAGCTGGGGGAGATACCTTCGTGATGGCCAACTATCTGCCGGTCTGCCTTGAGCCAGCCATTTGGATCTAGCTCATGTCTCTCTCAGAGAAGTCAGTAATATCTTGGGAGATCTCAACAAAAAGTTCATTGAGAACTTTCAGGCTACCTACAACCGTCCGGGTAACCACTTCGACCTCACTCGGATCAAGCAGAAGTCGGACGAGTCCCTGCGCCAAGAAGACTGAGATCCATAATGTCCCGGATCAGCAGATCATTGATGCCTTCCAAGGTGGGTTACAAAGCGATGAGTTGGTTCGGGAGATCGGTCGGCGCAATCATGATCTTGACATGATCGTTGTGATTGCTTTGAGATAGCCGACAAGTATGACTCAGGAGAATCTACACTGCACAATATCAAAGGCAAGGGGAAGGAGAAGCCCCGTCAAGACAAGCCGGAGTCCTCCAAGAAGGACAAGAAAAGGAAGAATGACAATCTGGTGGTTGCTGTTGATCGAACTAAGAAGAATCCTCGGATGAATCAGCAGATCATGGATGACTTGCTGGATGGTCCATGTCTATGGCACCCAAAGGGAAACCATAAAGCAAAGGACTGTTATCGGCCAAAGGGATTCGCGACTGTTGCGCTTAAGGTAGCTAAGTCCCCACCTAGACGGAACGGCCCTGCCTAGGACAATCTCGACAACAGCGAGAAGGACGCCGAGGATGAATACCCGGAGCCGCGAAAGGAGTTGAACTTCATCTTCGAAGGACCGAAAGCCTACTTGTCCAAGTGAAAGCAAAAGCTAGCGTTGCGCAAGGTAAACATAGTAGAACTGGCTGCACCTGAGTAAATGAGGTGATATGAAATGCCAATTACCATCGATCAGTCAGAACACCCCAGGCACCTGCCCAAGCCAGGTCGCTACCCACCGGTGCTCGACGCTACGGTTTAGAAGGTCAGGCTCAATAGAGTGCTCAACTGCTCATTGACAGAGGAAGTAACCTTGACCTGATCTTCACCAAGACGCTCAAGGAGCTAGGCCTATCGGTCAATGACCTCAAGCCTTGTTCTTCCCCCCTTTCGTGGGACCATGCCAGGAAGACCTCTGTCCCCATTGGACAAGTCACTTTGCCGAATACATTTGACACATGGGAGAACTTCAGGACCGAGCAGGTTACCTTCCAAATGGCCGACTTTGAGTCCATTTATCATGTCATCATCGGAACCGGCGATTGCGAAATTTATGGTGATCCCCCACTATCCATACCTCACCTTGAAGATGCCTGATCCTAAGGGAATCATATCCCTCCACTCTAATCTTTGGATTTTTTTTGATTGCGATGTGCAGAGTTGTGACTTGGCCGAGCGACAGTTGAAGTTGTCGGATCGGGAGGAGATCCTGCAGGAGGTCAGTGACATGATGAACATTGATGCGGAGATCCCAGCGAAGAAGGGAAGCAAGGAGAAGCTCCAGGTGGTCACAAAGTCTCAAACAAAGAGATCCCGCTCGACTCTGAAGACCCTGCTAAGGATACTTATGCAGGGACAGATCTCGAAGATAAATGAGAACTCACACTCACTCTTTTCCTCCAGGAAATCTGGGATATCTTTGCATGGAAGCCTTCTGACATGCCAGGAGTTCCAAGGGAAAATATTGAGCATGAACTAAAGGTACCTCCTGGGGCACCTCTAGTCAAGCAACGACTCGGAAGATTTGCGCAAGACCAAAAAAACAACATGAAGAAGGAGATTGCTAGGCTTTTAGATGCTAATTTTATAAAGGAAGTGTATCATCATGGTTGGCTGGTTAATCCAGTCCTTATACCTAAGAAGAATAAAGAGTAGCGTATATGCATTGATTATACTAACTTGAACAAGGTCTGTCCCAAAGATCTGTTCGCTCTGTCACGTATTGATCAGATCATAGACTCAACAGCCGGGTGTGAGCTCTTAAGCTTTCTGGATGCTTATTCAGGCTATTACCAGATCCCACTGAAAATCAAAGATCAAATCAAAACTTCCTTTATAACTCCTTTTGGTGCTTATTGCTATATCACCATGCCGCTCGGTCTGAAAAACGTTGGCGCGACTTACCAACGTGGTATTCAACGATGCCTCAAAACTCAGATCACTTGGAATGTGGAAGCTTACATCGACGACAATGTTGTAAAGACTCGGAATACTGAAGAACTCATCTCTGACCTGGTAGAGACGTTCGACAATCGAAGGCAATACTCAATGAAGTGAAATCCCAAGAAATGCATATTCGGGGTACCTTCGAGAAAGCTACTAGTCTATATTGTTCCCAAGATGGGCATAGAAGCTAACCCGGAGAAAATCAAGGCAATCCTTGACATGGGACTGCCGAATTCTCAAAGGAATGTATAAAAGTTGACCGATTGCATGGCAGCCTTGAGTCTCTTTATTTCCTAACTAGGAGTAAGGGGTCTGCCGTTCTTTAAGTTGTTAAAGAAACAGGACAACTTCGTCTGAATAGAGGAGGCTCAATCAGCCTTGGACGAGCTGAAAGATCACCACATCCGTATACCGGTCCTGGTTTTGCCAGAGGCAGAAGAGAAGATCCAGCTCTATGTCTCAGCGATGACACAATTGGTGAGCACCGTTCTAACGGTTGACTGAGAGGAAGAGGGTCATGTACAAAAAGTACAACACCCGGTGTACTTCATCAACGACGTCCTTAGCACCTTAAAAGAACGATATCACCAAATCTTGAAGCTTCTTTATACGCTCTTGATTACCTCGAGGAAGCTAAAACTTTATTTTCAAGCTCACTCGATTGAAGTCCATATGTCTTTTCCACTCAGAGAAGTACTTTATAATTGAGAGGCGATCGACAAAGTTGCCAAGTGAGCGGTCGAACTTGGTCACTATACCATAACATTCATGGCTCGCTCATCAATCCCGGGACAAGCTTTGGCGGATTTTATTTCCGAGTGGACAAAAGTTCAAATGCCACCTGCACCGTAGGACCTCGAATACTAGAAATTGTACTTTGATGGGTTGCTCTAGTTGCAAGGTGCGGGGTCTGGTGTTGTACTCATATCACCTCAAGGAGAGAGGCTTAGATACATCCTCCAATTGAATTTTTGAGCGTCCAATAATGTTGTAGAATATGAGGCCCTTCTTCATGGACTGCGCATTTCTATATCACTCGGTGTTCAACGGTTGGACATCTATGGTGACTCGGCTCTGGTCATCAACCAGGTCATTAAAGATGGAACTGTGTGGACGACAACATGGCTGCTTATTGCCAAGAGGCCAGGAAGCTTGAAAACAAGTTTGACGGGCTCAAATTCACGCATGTTCTCCTTGATAATAGTCAAGCTGTCGATGAATTTGCAAAAATAGGATCATCAAGATCAATGGTGCCCCCAGGTGTGTTCTTACATACTTTGGATAATCCCACCATCTCTCCCTGGTTAGACGTGCCGACAACTGTTGGTAGTCGTAAATTCCCTTTTTCGACTACCAATTTAACATGAAAAGGTGGATCTTAACTAATAATGTAATGAAAATAATCTTTGTACTCATGAGTTCTACAAGTTTTGGTGAAATATGTGGTTACAAGTGCTACAAGGTCAAAATATGCAAAAACATGTGAAAATACCATGTCGGCCGATCACGGCTATGAAACAGCCATTTTCTGACAGCCGATAGGGTCGTTAACAGCCAAAATCAGCACCCGGTCAGGTCATCCCCAACTAAAATTGTCAACCGGCCGGATCATAAGCTATCATCACTCGGCAGGGTGAATCAAGTGTTCAATCAATTCCCAGCCATACGACAACATGACCTAGGACCACCGACCGATTTAGAACTTCACCCCCTCACCCGACCGACATGCAAACACCATCACCATGAAGCCGTTTCCTAAATCCGGTCCAAAAGATTTTCAAAGAGACAAAGGAAGGAAGTCGACACATGGCCTAATCGAAAGAAGGGAAGGACAACTAGGCCACAAGGCCATAGGGCTGCCACCCAAAAATGGGCCGTCACCCGGCGGACCTTGCCGCCCGGCGGGCTTGCCACCTGGCCTACCGGGCCATTCGGCTCATCAAGCTTACCGCCCGGCCTGCCACGCCTACCGACATAAAACCAAAGGAAAAAGGCCAACCGACCCTTGAAACCGACCTTAGAACATCATCACGACCGTCCAGAATGAGTCGGTTGGAAAACCGACCAAATCGGGTGGTCACCTGGCCCTCCTGGCCGCCCGACCGACCCTGCCGCCTAGCAATCCAAGACGCCTAGCACACGTGACCGCCCGGCCTTGCCTGCCGCCCGGCGGACCGACTTTGCCCTACCGACTCACCTTCACCTACAAGTACCCCTCTGCCCATTGCCACCTATAAATAGAAGGGGAATTCGGCAGAAAAGATCAACAATTGAAGAGGAGAATAACAAGCACCACGCTGTAGAAATGTATTAAAATAGGGAGTGAGAGTGAGTGGTAGAAGTTCGGGAGGGAGCCGGGGATGTCGGCTCCTTCTCCACTTTGTGCCTCGGGGATGATTCTCCACCAAGAGTAGAGTCCCTGTCCTTCGGCTGGATAACATGTAGACATTCTATTATTTATTTAATCATTGAAGCTTTCTTTATTTATATCTTGTTTATGGGTTCTTAGTTCATGTTAGATAAAGTTATTTACTTTATTTGACTGTGGTTACTCTGCCTTTAGTTAACAAGGTTAGAGTAGTAATTGTAAGTGTATACGTGGTGTATAGACTTAGAATTATCTAAGTTTGCTCCCAACCCCACAGGTTCTGTGGTCGGCAGTTAGGTGGTGACAACATTGAGCTATCCTTTGTATTCCATCATGTTCGGGTTGGGCTCGTAGGCGTTGATGGTAGTTTTACCCGAGGTCCCTTCTAATCTCTTTCCGTACCTCGGACGACTATGCCCCGAAGTAAACAAGAGTAAATATTAGAGTTTGATGATTATTTGGATATAAGTTATCACATGAAGCCAAGGCTAGAGGACCCTCTCAAACCGTTGTTATCCTTCTCTTTTGTTCACTAGAATTGGATTTGGATAGAATTTCACTTATCGTTCCACGTGGATTCGATACCTTGGAATACTCCCGCTGTGAAGGCTACATCGGCATCCATACGCTTGCGGATTTCTCTGTTAGGCATAAGGATTGCCAACAACGACCAATGTTGAAAACCAACCACAAGTCATGAATGTAGAGTCCGATTGGCGTAACCCGATTGTCCAATATTTGACTAAGGGTACGCTGCCTATAGACCTGAATGAGCAACATAGATTGAAGGCGAAGAGTCACTGATACATGATGGTGGATGACATGCTTTATCACAGGGGAGAATCTAATAACTTGATGAGATGCATATAAATTATGGAAGGAAAGGAGCTGTTGGCACTAGGATTTGGACCGGTTCCATTGATCAGAGGTAGAGAATTGTAGTCGGCCAAAATCAGCAAAGCTCAACGGCCGAAAAGAATAAAGCGGGCCCAGTAGGGTTATTTTATCTCTTTCTATTTTAGTTTAGATTTTATTTCGAAATAGAACTAGTCGGTTTGTTTAGGAGTCCTGATCGAGTCGGACCGGAACCCCTTGCACGGGGCTATAAATATGTAATAGGGTTTGTACGAAAAAAACACTTTCGTTCAATACAATTTGGCACAACGCCAAACTTTTTCTCGACGACATCCTCGTCTTGCGCAGGCTGCATCGGCTCCGATCTCGGTGAGAGACTTGGATTAGTCACCCTAGGTAATTTCATTGGCTTCAGCTAGTACCTTCTCATTAAGTTGATATTCTTGTTATTATCATTGAAATTGCTAGTTATCCGGTAACTAGATCTTAATTATGTTTATCCTATCGACTTTTGGTTGCAATACTGTCTCGGTTTGGTCCGATCTATTGTAATCTTTAGTAGGTTTTATGAATTTGATTTAGATCTGTTATTCGAGTTATCCTATTGATTTTACCTATAATTGCAGAGTTTTTAGTTCTATTTGCTTCGTTTGGGCACTGTCTCGATTAAGTTCGATCTTCTTGATCCAGTGAGGCTGCATCGATTCTGACCTCTCACTGAGTTGATAGGATTAGATACGATTCAATCATAGGTACAGTCGATAGGGTTCTGTCGGGATATTTAGCCGACAAGTTATCACGGTCCGATCGACTTCTCAGTGTTTCACTCGATTATTGATGTATTCATTGAATTCGATTGCCCCCTTTATTTATTAAGAGTTAAATCTGTGATCTCGAGGCGTAATTGCAACACCAGCTATCAGATCTTTCGACTTAGCACTATCAACAGGGAGAGTTTGTGCATGATTACTGTATACCTATCGACTCAGGCCTATCGACTTTACTTCATCGACAGAGCAAGGCTGGCGTGTCTTTCATAATTTTATCATTTTTGCTCTATCGATCTAGTTCTCATCGGTGCTGTTTATATGATATTTAATATTTATTTATTGAATTGCTGATGAGCCAATTCAAATCAGCCGATTAGTTTATTTTAATAATATCATTCATAGTTTACAGCCATCAGCTGGTTTTCACTAACAGTGATTATCGGCTTTCTTCATCGGCCTATTCTGGGCTGGTGACCCGTAGAATTTGACCGCCCGTTTTCTTTGTTGATTTGTAGGGAAAATTGACTGGCACGCTCCGGTTTCCGTATTGAGCCTGCACTGGAGCTAAGTAGATCTCCCAGGTCACGCGTGTGATTTTTGCGTCAACACGCTTTTTGGCACGCTCGATGGGACCCAGAACTTAAAGACTGACAACATGGTTGAACTTGGTATGCCAAAAGATCCCAAGCTCCCTGACAATCCTTCACCAAAACATGATGTCGGTGCGGATTTGAAGATGGAGAACATGTTCCCTGTTGATAAAGACGATTTGAGCGATGAAACGAAGGCACAAATTGATCAGAAGGTTGCTGAATATGAAAGCCTTCTTTTGAGCAACTTCACCAAGACTAGGCATGACAAGATCATATAAAAAGGAAAATTACCCGTTGCTGCCTTGATTGATGAAGATGAAACTAAAAAATCAACTGCCAATAAGCCAACAGAGGTGATCTATGAAGCTACGTTGAACAACATGATACATACAGCCATACAACATGCATTGATTAACCAGTCACCTGTGTTGGTCGGTACTCTGAGGGCTTTGATTATTCAGACCGTTGAAGGCTGTATATATGATGATCCAGCATGTGGGCTGATGTATTTCCGACCATCTGGGAATATTCCTCAGCCTACACTTGAAGTACCTAGTTCACAACAGCCAAATGCGAGCACAACATATCCTGTTACGGGTTCAGGGCCATCAACTTCTGAAGCTACTCTACCCTCGAAGAATGCTGATAGTGGTATAGTGGAGAGGACACCTCGTAGGATAATATTGCAGAGAACTACTCCATAGACACAGCCGCAGTTCTATAGGCAGGAAACGTCAGAGCCGGATGTCACATATGGTACAACACCGAATGTAGAGCCAAGTCAGTCGGCATGCCGTCTTCATCTGCATTGCCCGGGGAGTTAGAAGGCCAGCACACTGTTGTCAATTTCGGTTCGCAGACAGCCCCACAAGTGCCAGCATCTGGTCCTGCATTGGCTACTCTAAATACTAATGTTTTGACCTATGATTGGGCAGTGAAGATTGCTAAGGTAATGATGGAACAATTGAAGTTAAAACCAAAGCAGCAGACTTATATGTATCGACCCCCGTACCCTCCTAGCTATGACTTGATTCCTATGCCGAGTCGATACAGGCCACCGAAATTTACTAAGTTCACTGGACAAGACAATACTACCACTGGTGAGCATATCAGCCGGTTTTTGGTGCAATGTGGAGAGGTAGGAGCTACCGAAGCATTGAAAATCAGGTTGTTTCCGTTATCGTTGTCCGGTTTGGCTTTCTCGTGGTTCGCATCGTTGCCCCCGAATTCTATTATAACTTGGGATGATCTCGAACAAAAATTTCATAAGTATTTCTTCGCTGAGACCAGAGAGATGAGATTGTCAGATCTGATTGCTGTAAGGCAGAAGGCTGGTGAATCTATGCAGATTATGTGCAGAGGTTCAGGGAAGTGCGCAACAAGTGTTTCAGTCTCTAATTAACAGATAATCAGATGACAGAGATTGCTTTTAATGGGTTAGTAGCAACCTAAGGGAAAAGTTTCCCTCGGTTGAGTTTGAGAGCTTGTCCTAATTAGTATAGAAGGTATCTATCCAAGAGAATCTGACTCGAGGGGCATGATCCAAGCCGATTCAAGTCAACTATAATGGTTATGACTTTGAGTCTGGGGAGGAGACAGAAGATGTCAATATGGCTGAGTGGATGAGGAATAAGAATATTTTATCGTGTCCTTGGGTGAAGCAGAATGAGCCAGAAGAAAAGTATGACTTCGACATCACCAAGGCCGATAAGATATTTGACATGCTATTGCAGGAAAAGCACATTCAATTGCCACCCAATCATGTGATTCCACCTGCTGAAGATTTGAAGAAGAAGAGGTATTGCAAATGGCATAACTCGCCGTCTCATAATACCAATGACTGCAAAGTTTTCAGAAGACAAATACAGATGGGGATTAAGCAAGGCAAGATAAAGTTTACCAAAGGTGCTATGAAGATTGATGGACATCCATTCCCTGCAAATGTTAACATGACTGGTATCGACAATGTTGAAGCTTTTATTAGCCGATATCAGAAGAAAAGGGATAGGGAATTAAAGGAATCAAAGTTTGATCCACAGTGGGAGTGTCTGTTTTTCAAATATATCTGGGAGAATAACATGAAGCTGCCTTCGATCAACAATTGTCCTGGTTGCAGTCGGCGTGTATATCGGATGTACTGAGAAGCTCCAAAGTTCTATCGACAGCAAGATCAACAAAGCAACATTAAAGAGTCAATGAAAAGTCGATGGGCAAAGCAGAGTGCCATCTTTTGATCGACTCAGAGCAGCAAAGATTGAGGAAGATAAATTTGACAAAGAAGTCGATGAACAGTTGTAGGAAGAACAAGCATAAGAAGAGCAGCGGTGTCCATCTGGTATATTTTCTAGGAGCCAAAAACGATGAGTCCAGAGGATACAGTACCAACAAATAAGGGCTGGCAGATATTATTATGATGAGGATGATGATCAGCCACCTAAAAAGGTTTGGAGACCAAAGGTAAAATCACAAGTACAAGTACCCGGTGCTACAGTGGGCATGGTGATGATGCTTCCACTGGAGTTCATGGCCTCGGAAGAGGAATTGTTTGCTGCTGATGATGAGGTGTCTTAGTTGGTATTTGATATCTAGCAAGCAATGTTTGATAAACCAAATGAAGCAAAACATCAGCACTTGAAGGCTTTATATTTAAAAAGGTTCATCAACAGGATGCCGATGGGGAAAATGATGGTTGATGGAGGTGCTGCAGTCAATATTATGCCGATCACTACTGCCAGGAAGTTGGGTAAGACTGATGATGATTTAATCGATACTAACATGATTTTGCGGGATTATGATGGTCGTACTGCTGTGGCCAAAGGAGTTTTGAATGTGGAACTCATGATCGGCAGCAAAACTTTGCCGGTTATGTTCTTTGTTATTGAAGGAAAGGGAACCTATAGCTTTCTACTAGGTCGTGATTGGATACATGCGAATTGCTGTGTACCATCAACAATACGTCAGTCTATGATCTAGTGGATTAGTGATCGAGTGGAGGTGGTTCCGGCCGCTGAAATCGTCAACATTGCATCGACCGATTTAGCACCATGATACGCAGATAATATGGAGTGTCTCTCTGGCAGGAATTGGGATGGGGGCTATATCAAAATTACTACTCAGGGTCTTGAGGTGGTGGACCAATTGAATTCAGAAGTTGTTTCTATGATAGGCACCCCAATGGAGTTTGTAGAAGATGGCAAGTTAAGAAAAGGATTTATGTCGACGATGAATTGCAAGAAGTTGATATAGGAGATGGCGACAAGTGCAGGCCAACGTTTATCAGTAAGAAGTTAGTTTAGAATTTTACGGTTGAATTAATAAAATTGTTGAAGGAATATCAGGATTGTTTTGCTTGGGATTATTCTGAAATGCCCGGACTTAGCCGATCGATTGTTGAACATCGGCTCCCCACCAAACCTGGATATCGGCCATTCAAGCAACCACCGAGGAGGATAGATCCGAAGATTTATGATGATATCAAGGCTGAGATTACTAGATTATATGATGCTAAGTTTATCAGGCCTTGCTGATATCCAGAGTGGGTTTCTAATATTTCACCTATATACAAGAAGAGTGGTCAGTTGAGGGTGTGTATCGACTTCAGACCATTAAATAGGGCCACGTCGAAAGATGATTACCCGATGCCGATTGCAGATCTTCTGGTTGATGCAGCAACTGGACATAAGATTGTTAGTTTTATGGATGGCAATGCTGGTTACAATCAAATTTATATGGCAGAAGAAGACATACCGAAGACTACTTTGAGGTGTTTAGGGGCTATTGGTTTATATCAATGGGTTGTCATGATATTTAGTTTGAAGAATGCTGGAGCCACATATCAAAAGGCCATGAATTATATTTTCCATGACTTAATCAGTAGGTTAGTGGAAATTTATATTGATGATGTTGTGGTTAAATCCAAGAGGATAGATGATCACATGGCCAATTTGCGGGAAGCACTCGAGAGGACTAGAAGGTACGGTTTAAAAATGAATCCTAAGAAGTATGCTTTTGGCGTATCGGCTGGTCAGTTTCTGGGTTTTATTGTGCATGAGCGAGGAATTGAAGTTGGTCTAAAGAGCATAAAGGCTATCAACGACATTGAACTGCCGACCAACAGGATTGAGCTACAATCTTTGATTGGCAAAGTTAATTTTATCAGAAGATTTATGTCCAATTTGTCAGGAAGGCTAGATGTGTTTACTCCATTATTAAAGCTGAAAGCCGATCAGAAATTTGTATGGCAGCCTTAACATCAAAAAGCTCTGGATGATATCAAGAAGTATTTGATGGCTCCTCTTGTGTTGGTGCCACCAAGAGAAGGGTTACCTTTTAAGCTATATATTGTTGCGGGTAAAAAGTCTATCACATCAACTTTGATTCATGAACAAGACAACAAAGAGAAAGTTGTGTTTTACCTAAGTCAAAGATTAATTGATGATGAGGCCAGGTACACTGAGATTGAAAAGTTATGTTTGTGTTTATATTTCTCATGCGTGAAATTAAGGCATTATCTGCTATCGACCGAGTGTTTGGTGGTATGCAAAGCCGATGTCATCAAATATATGCTACCGGCTCCGATTCTAAAAGGCTGGATTGGAAAATGGATGCTGGCATTAGCTGAATATGACCTAACTTATGAGTCTCCTACGGCTATCAAAGGTCAAATTCTGGCTGATCTGGTGGTTGAACATTGTGGCTCGAGTATGTCGATGATAGAGCCGATACCATGATTAGTGTTTTTCGATGGGTCTGTATGCAAGAATGGATGTGGTATCAGACTCATCATCATATCGCCTGGGAGGCAAGATTTCAGTTTGCATTTGCTATGGAGGTATCAACTAACAATCAAGTTGAGTATAGAGCTGTTCTCAAAGGCCTACAGATTTTGTGAGAAGCTAGAGCTGACTTCGTTGAAATCATTGGTGATTCGTTGCTGGTACTCGGGAAATTAGCAGGAGATTTTGAATGCAGAGATGATATTCTGAGATTATTTTATACCGAGTGTCAGGATATGATACAATGCTTCAAGGCAGTGAGTTTCAAGCATGTCCCGAGGGAGCAAAATATGGAAGCAAATGATTTGGCACAAAAGGCGCCGGGCTATCAACTGAATACTAGTGGTATGACTATGGAGATCGCCGATGTCGATGAAACCAAGCAATCTGATGTCGATGAGATCAATGTTGATGAAGAAGATTGGAGGATCAAGATAGTGCGGTATCTCAAATATCTAGCGCAGCGCACTCCTCGTAAAATCAGATACATGGCGTTGAGGTATGTTTTATTAGAGGAAAAGCTTTATTATTGGACGATTGATGGTGTAGTGTTAAGATGTTTAAATCAAGAAGAAGCCAAGGTGGTTATGTGTGAAGTCCATGAGGGTATTTGTGGTACCCATCAATCGGCTCATAAAATAAGATGGTTGTTCAAAAGGACTAGGTATTTATGGCCAAGTATGCTAGAAGATTGCTTTAGGTATTACAAGGGGTGTCAAGATTCCTAGAAATTTGGAGCAATTCAGAGGGCGCCGACATCTGCTATGAATCTGATCATTAAGCCTTGGCCATTTAGAGGTTGGGGTATGGATATGATTGACCAAATTTATCCAGCGTCAAGCAAAGGTCACAAGTATATTCTGGTAGCGATAGATTATTTCACAAAATGGGTTGAAGCAGTGCCGATGAAGAATGTGACAACTAACGATGGGATCAACTTTGTGAAGGAGCATATTATTTATTGGTTTGGTGTGCCGCAGACTATTACTACTGATCAGGGTTCTGTGTTTATTTCGGAAGAGTTTCAAAGCTTTGCCGATAGTATGGGGATCAAGTTGTTGAATTCGTCGACTTATTATGCTCAAGCCAATGGTCAGGCAGAAGCGTCTAATAAGAGTTTGACCAAGCTTATCAAAAGGAAGATTGACGAGCAACCTAAGAGGTGGCATACAACATTGGCTGAGTCATTATGGGCCTACAGAATGGCGTGTCATAGGTCTATAAAGGTATCACCATATGAGTTAGTTTATGGGCATGAAGCAGTGTTGACATGGAAAACAAATCTGGGGTCCAGAAGAATAGAGTTGCAAGATCAATTATCAGTCGATGATTATAGGCAGGTTATGTTTGATGAGTTAGAAGATATCGTGCAACATCGAATGAGGACCCTAGAGAAAATTCAAGATAATAAAGCTCGTATGGCTAGAGTTTACAACAAAAAGGTGGTGCCTAAGAATTTTGCAGAAGGCGATCTTGTATGGAAGTTAATTATGCCCATAGGCTCTAGAGATAGTCGATTTCGAAAATGGCTTCCGACTTGGGAAGGACCATTTAAAGTGAGCCGATGTGCACCCGGCAATGCATATTTCTTACAAGGATTGGATGGAGAGGAGTTTAGGAGAGCGATTAATGGTAAATATTTGAAGAGCTATCATCCGAGCGTTTGGATTGGCTCATGATCTCGAGTGCTTGATCACGTCCGATATGAAAATATCGTCATTAGCAAAAAAATAAAAGATTGAAGAAGAAGAAAGTGAGTGTTTTACAGCCGATGTGCACACATCGACTTTAGATGGCCGATATTACGGACATTGCCCTTAGCGAAAAAGATATAAAGTAAAAAGTGCAACATGCAAGACAGAGATTAACACATTTGTAAAGAAGAGGAGGTTTTCATAAATTACAGATGGCCGATGTTAAAGATGAAAAACAAGCTGGTTACCCGGTTTCGGTAAAACCTATTCTTCTATGACAGCTAGGGGATGAAGATGTAATTATTAGCATCCCAAGCGCGTGGAGGGAAGTACATAGAGGAGGAAAAATGCACCAGTAGCTTCCTCTGCATCCCCTTCAGGAATGGCAGTGTCATTAGACATCACCCGCCGGACAAGAGGGAGAGAGGGCTGCTCCGTCGATGTCATTCTCAACACCTGTGCTGTTATCCAGGGGCAGAAGGACCAACGGATTGGCTTCTAGGCAAGAGGAGCTGCAAGCTTTGGATTGAAAGGAGGACTCTAGGGGCAAGAGAATCGAAAAGTATTCGCCACAAAATGTTCAGTAGGTTTGGAGATAGATGGTATTTTTCTATCATAGCTCTTAATAAGAGTCCCATGGTTGAAGGTGGTAAGCAAGATGAGGGGAAGAAGGCTGAAGGAAGGAGTTATTTATAGGAACTAGATTTGACCTTTGAAGAGTCCAAACGCTGCTTCATTGAAGGAATAGGAAGCGATAAGGATTGCATGGAAACCTGAGGAGGAAGGATAAGCATGAGGACAGTCAAAAGGTAAAGGCAATAGTCGAGGCGACGCTGTAAATAGTAGGCCAAATTTAAAGACCACGAGTGGTTGGTTGGTGTACCGAAGGCATGACCTGACGAGTGGATGGCTCCTGACTGGCTGCATTTACTAGGTCATGAAGCAGTCGGGTGATAAAAGTGCGGGGTAAACAAAAAGGTAAAATCCAGCGCACGAAGATTTCGTACCCCGGACTCGGGGGGGGGGGGGGGGGGCATGTATTGGCACCAGGATTTGGACTGGTCCCATTGGTCAGAGGTAGAGAGTTGAAGTCAGCAAAGCTCAACAGTCGAAAGAAATAAAGCGGGCCTAGTAGGGTTATTTTATCTGCTTCTATTTTAGTTTAGATGTTGTTTAGAAATAGAACTAGTCGATTTGTTTAGGAGTCCTGACCGAGTCAGGTCGAAACCCCTTGCACGGGGCTATAAATATGTAATAGGGTTCGAACAAAAAAAACACTTTCATTCAATACAATTACGCGCATCGCCAAACTTTTTCTCGATGACATCCTCGTCTCGCTCGGGCTGCATCGGCTCTGATCTCAGTGAGAGACTTGGATTAGTCACCCTCGGTAATTTTATTGGCTTCAGCTAGTAATTTCTCATTAAGTTGATATTCTAGTTGTTATCGTTAAAATTGCTAGTTATCCGGTAATTAGATCTTAATTATGTTTATCCTATTGACTTTTGGTTGCAATACTGTCTCGGTTAGATTCAATCTATTGTAATCTTTAGTAGGTTTTATGAATTTGATTTAGATATATTATTCAAGTCATCTTATTGATTTTACCTATAATTAGAGAGTTTTTAGTTCTATTTGCTTTGTTTGGGCACTGTCTTGATTAAGTTTGATCTGCTTGAGCCAGTGAGGCTGCATCGATTCTGACCTCTCACTAAGTCGATAGGATTAGATATGATTCAATCATAAGTAGAGTCGATAGGGTTTTGTCGGGATGTTTAGCCGACAAGTTATCGTGGTTCGATCGTCTTCTCGGTGTTTCACTCGATTATTGACGTATTCATTGAAGTCGATTGTCCCCTTTATTTAATAAGAGTTAGATCTGTGATCTCGAGGTGTATTTGCAATACCAACTATCTGATCTATCGACTTAGCACTATCGACAGGGAGAGTCTGTGCATGATTACTGTATACCTATCAACTCTGGCCTATCGACTTTACTTCATCGTTAGAGCAAGGCTGGCGTGTCTTTCATAATTTTATCATTTTTGCTCTATCGATCTAGTTCTCACCGACACTGTTTATGTGATATTTAATATTCATTTATTGAATTGCTGATGAGCCGATTCAAATCAGCTGATTAGTTTATTTTAATAATATCATTTACTGTTTATAGCCATCGGTTGGTTTTCACTAACAGTGATTATCGGCTTTCTTCATCGGCCTGTTCTGGGCCGGTGACCCATGGAATTTGACCGTCTATTTTCTTTGTGGATTTGCAGGGAAAATCGACTGGCACGTCCCGATTTCCGTATTGAGCCTGCACTGGAGGTAAGTAGATCTCCCAGGTCACGCGTGTGATTTTCGCGTCAACACGTTTTTTGACACGCCTGGTGGGATATGTGCCTTCACAACAACTTCAGATGATACCTATGACTTGGCCTTTTGCAGTCTGGAGACTCAACAGTGTAGGACCTTTCAAAAAGACGCCAGGCAGGTTTACTCATCTGTCCATTGCCATTGACAAGTTCACCTTGTGGATCGAAGCGATGCCGATCAACAAGATAACTTTCAAAAAGGCGGTCGAGTTTGTCATTCGGGGGCTGCTTTGGAATACTTACCTTACCGGTATTCATAGCTATGCTAAGGACGGTGTGCAATATGATGACCCACAAGGAGGAACTGACCGAGTCGGCTTGATGCGCAAGTAAGTTAAAGATAGACTTGCCATACTTTACCTTGCAGTTTATGACTAGAATTCTACATATATACCCTTGCCGACCGGATATATAAGGCGGTAGGGACCCTCTTCATTGAGAAGATCTTGCTTTATAGCATTCATCAATACAATACCACATACAAGACATAGGTTTTTTGTTCTCGTCAAGAGGATCCGAACCTGTCTAAATCTTCTTGTGTGCTAACCATCAAGTTCTTGGTCTCGTGCGTAACCCCATAAATATATTGTCGAGATTAAGTCTCGATATTCTAAAAGTCTAATACAAAAACCAAACTTCAGTAGGTCTCCTACTCTTCTTCTCATTTTAGTAGCCCTCTCAAATCAGCACACTAGACTTCTAGGCAAAGGAGACCTCTCAACCGTGAGTCCTGCCATTTTTTTCTTTTTTTTCTTTTTTCTCTCTTTTTCCTCTTCTCTCCCAAGCCGATGCACCCGCCCGATCCCACCATTCCATCGCGAAGACAACACCTCCCACTCCTGCCACCGTCGGGCCTGGCCCCCTCCAAGATGCTACGGCGGATCCTGACCTTGGGCCTAATGCCGCCTGTGGTCACCGCCACCCCCATGACACCGCCGCAGGTCCCTTGCTACTCCACGATGGCGCCATCCTCCACCCTTTATCCCTCCCTCGATTCGTCGGGATGTGGGCCTGATGGCGGTGTGTGCAGCCTGGTCCAGGGTAGAGGGCGACTTCCAAGATCCGATGGCCTTGTCGAGTAGCAAAGACGACAAGGTCTGGGTGTCGACGGGTGATGGGCGGGCGGCAGGCCGACAGGCAGGAGCAAGGGGATGGCACGGTGAGGCGGGCGGGCAGCACCGGCAAGGTGGGCTTTGTTCTTTCTTCCCTTGTTCGATAGCTAGGTCTTGTAGGGCAGAGAAAAATAAGAGGTGAAAATTGAGCAATACTGTTAAACTTCAAAGGAGAAAATAAAAGGCCAAATTTGTGAGTGGACTCTTAAAAGAAAGAGTTGGGAGTTCCATTTAAGAGGTAACACTCAAATAGCTATAACGCCGAGTAGGATCAACTGGAGCGCGAGATGAGATCTTAGTGAAAACGAAATGAAGGTGGGCAACTCTTTACGGAGCTGATCTTCTTCCGGAGCAGATACACATTATTGAGGGGAGGTCTTGGACTCTCAACATGATCCTGGTTCATCGAGTGTGAGTGACTGGCGAGCATGTGCACGCCGGCTAACGCTTGTGCCGGTAGCGAGCTCTGCCCTTGCTGAGCTGCCGGAGCAAGCATAAAGGGCGGAAGAGACAGCGCATCTAGCTGCCGAGTCTGAATGTCTGGCGAAATCGCTGCTGAGCCAACGTCAACGAGTCTATGGCTCGAAATTCTGGGCTCTGGCAGACGAGCTCAGCTCTGATGATGAGGAGGATTTGCAACCTCCACACCAGCTGCCTGCAGGTTGGGACGGCTCTGGCGCAGGCGCCACAAGTGATGCTACTGCATTGTAGGAGAACGTGTCGAAGGAACCTACCCCAATGACTGGAGAACAAAGCTCCAAGGTACGTAGCGTATCGGTTTTTGCAGGATCAAAGGCGGACAAGCTTTCGCTGGACGAAGACTGAATGCGGCCGGCGGTGAAGCCGTGGCGCGGGCCGCTACCGACGAAGTGACCACCGCTGATATTCACACTTGGTGATGTGCTTGCACGGACCCAGTCTACGCTGTCCAAATCGGCGGGGGAGATCAACCTGAACAACAGACACAACGAGCGGGCGGTTCTTTCCCAACTTCGGCGACGGCGAGTGGCTGGCCACCGGGCGGTTCCAATTTTGAATTTGGCAGACCGGGAAGACGGGATCCCGGAGCTGGTCGGGAGAGCGGTACTGTAAATGGGCCGGGCCAAGTGGTGCTCATTTACAATGAATGAAAAACAACCCATTTCACGTTTTCTGCAGGATTATGCGATCTTTTCAAGCACGCGGGGAGGCCGCGCGCATTAGCTCGGGTCAAACCTGTTGCGCCTTCCACGTGCGTGGCTCTTGTAGGCGACGACTTGGGTTTCGTGTCCATTCACTCTGCTTCGGTTCCTGAGTCCAGACCAGGCATTCGTGCGGCCAAGGGTGCTGGTGCGGCAAAGGTAGCGAGTCGTGACGTTGCTCTCGGCTCTAGCCCGATGGAAAGGATGAACACGGGCGATCGCAACGGAGGAGCGCCTGACCCTGGCCAGGGGCAGGGTCGGGGACGTGGCATGGGAGGAGCTGAAGAGGAAGAGCTTTTCAATGGCGGTGGCGGCGGTTTTTAGGGTGCCGGGTTCGACTTCAACCCGGGCTTTGGTGGCTACGGCGGGCACGACCAGGGATGGCCGAGAGCCGGCTTCCGCACTCGCGGCTCTAGGGGCTTTACACCTCGGTGCAGTGGCATGGTTGGACGGCCAGGGCACGGTGGCTCATCTGGTCGCAATGGCGAGCATGCGCGAGGGGGGGGGGGATCAAGAGGCCGCGGACCGGCGCCATTCCAGCAGCCGCCTGGGGGCAACACCAACGCCAAGCAAGCCTAGGTGGCTAGGAATGCAGGAGGTACAGTTGGTGGGGGTCAGCCTGAACCGACTCTCACTAGCGCTGAGGCGGAGATGGAGGCGATGGAATGGGGACAGGATTTGGAAGACGGACAACCTGAGATGGCAAAGGTGGGTTCAAAGTCAAAGAACTGCAGCCGCTGCGCTCAAAAGGGGCACCTTGCCGCGGATTGCACCAGCAAAGTCTACTGTGTTTTGTGTGACAGGCATGATCACGTCAATCACAAGTGCCATTTGCTTCGGCAGACACGACCAGTATCCCACATCGTCGGATACTCGGTCACGGGGCTGGGGTTCTATCATATTCCCCGCCCACCACTCTCCCGGAAGAAGGATTCCAAGACTGCACTTGTGAAAGTTGTTGGTGGTACACTCAAGGTTGATGAAATAGTGGCTCAGTTACAACGGATAGTGCCAGGCAAGTGGAAATGGGAACCTACGACACATGAGAAAGATTTTTATGTGGTTCCGTTCCCGTCAAAAGGTGGAGCTACAACGGTCCATTGCATATAGAAGTGCCAATGTCCATGTGAACGGTGTGGCAACCGGGGTGCACTTGACCTTTGAAGAATGGCAGTCGGAAGAGGAAGGTTATCTCCTCCCTAAGGTGTGGATAGGGGTCACCGGGTTACGTAAAAATCTGAGGGAGTTCTTGAATCTTTGGGCATTAGGCACGATGCTTGGTTCCACTCAAACGGTGGATATGGAGACCACACGCAAGAGTAACTTTGGTCGTATTTTCGTGGCTGTCCTAGACCCCAAATTGATCCCATCAAAGCTTGATGTCGTGATTGGTGATCACTACTTTGAGTTGAAGTTCGAGGTAGAGCTGAAGGGATATGATGAGAATGGAGATGAGGTGCAAATGAATTTGAAGGACAGGGATGACAATGGAAATCAAGATATGGAGGAAGATGACCCCAATGGTGATAACAATGCAGATAGAGAGCCAAAGAGATCACGGTGTGACGATGTGGCTAGTGACAAGCAAGATCAAGTTGATCATACAAACATGGATGCCGCACCTAGCATGCCACCTAACAAAATGACAACTAGTATGTCGCTGGAGCAGCAGGCAGAAATGAAGGAAAAAATTCAGAAAATGGCAGATGAGATATTTGAAATGGCGATGAACCATACCTTGGAGGCATGCGCTGATAAGGTACTCGCTGAGAATAAAGTGTTGCAAGTTGATGGATTGGTAGAAGATGTAACATCGGATGACGACGATGATTTGCTTGAGGAGTCCGAAAATGGGGATGACACTTCCATGATTTCCAACACCAAAGTCAGTACGGAGGACAATGCTATAATCTGTGATAAGAATGTTGTTGTGGACAGGTACAAAATGGGAGTGCTGGAACCGAAAATCATTGCGGACACTACGCTGCTGTGTGCAAGTGCTGAGGCTAATCAAGTTGGCCTCTCAACAAGAGTCAAGCTGGCTGTAGCTAAGACCGGGCAGCACCACATGGCGCCTGTGGTCATGCCGATCAGGCTACCAATGCTTGCCGAGCTGGCGCAAGAAGCACCACAAGCTGTGGCAGCCAGTCCGCCGGAGCACGCTCAACCTGCTGGGGATGGCGTCGTGCAACTGCACTATGGCAGCAAGAACATTGTGGCTCGATCTGCTTCCCTCATTTGTAGCTCCACATGCTGACCGAGAAATTACAGCACGCGCGCTGGAGGGCGCACAAGACGTCGTGAACACCGCAGCAATTTCACCGCGTTCTGGTTCTCGTGTTGAAGCCCATGCATCGCATGACACCAGGGCGCGGGCTACTGGCTTGACAAGAACGTTGATGCATGAAGCTCATGCATCACGACTCGACCACGGGCTCAGCGGTGAAGG
Source organism: Eleusine indica (assembly GCA_030378355.1). NCBI lineage: Eukaryota > Viridiplantae > Streptophyta > Magnoliopsida > Poales > Poaceae > Eleusine > Eleusine indica. Next base: position 39,936,848 of record CM059500.1, read on the forward strand.
CAACGAGCAGCAGCGGCCGAGATGCGGAGCAGCTAAGGCTGGGCTGCTGCTGGAATCAAGGAGGCAACAACTTCGCCATCGCGCTCGAGCCCAAGGCTTGCAAGTACTGCAGACAAAAACATCTTGGACAAGGCAAGGAAGAGGACCGATTGGAAAAACCTCGACACAGCTGAAGGTAATAAGCCTTCATTTTGTTCGTTTCCCGAGTCTTCAATTCATTCAAACATATCTAAATTAGGAGTTTCTCTTGGTTCCTCTCGTAAGCAAATTTCAGATTCTGTTTTTTTATTTAAGAATTTAGAGCTGCAAGGATATGAATCATTAAAGGAGAGTAAGTTAGAGATTTTTTGCTCAGATTTAGAATGTTCAGATAATGATGAGGATGAGGATTACAAATTCGACAATCTCACTCTTGGTCACTTATGTGGCGATATAATGGAGGAGGTTATGGACAAAGATGAGTACAGTGATCACCTAAGTTGTGATTTTCAAGCTGTCTTCAAAAAGAATAAATCAAAGAAATTCTCAACGACAAAAAATAGTGCTAAAATTAAGTTCGTCAAAAAACAAAGAAATTGTTCAAAATGAAAGGATTTTTTTTGGAATAGCAGAGGTCTTAGTGAGTTGGCTAAATTTAAGATCCTTTCGGATACATGTAGAGAAGAGAAGCTAGACTTCATCGCTCTATTGGAAACGGGGAAAGAAGGATTTTTCGCAAACTACTTTGAAAAATATTTGTGCCGGCCAAGACTTCATATGACACTGGTCTGAACCTCATGGTAGATCAGGTGGCATCCTTTTGGATATCAATTTGGAAGTCTTTGATATCGGTAGCATTGACGAAGGGGATTTCTATGTGAAGTTCCACCTTCGTAATAAAACTGATAGTTTCCGATGGGTTCTTGTCACGGTATATGGGACTGCACAAGACGAATTCAAGGAAGCTTTGAGCTAGTACAAACGTGCTCCAAGGAGGATTTGCTGCTGCTTGTGGGTGGTGATTTTAACATCATTAGAAATCCGCAAGAAAAGAACAATGATAGATACAATGATCGATGGCCTTTCCTCTTCAATGCTGTCATAGACAGCTTGGATTTGAGAGAACTACATCTTTCTAATCGTAAGTTCACATAAGTACGATAGATACAAACTCTAGGACAATGCCAACTTATGAAACTCTTGATCGGATTCTCGTAAGTACTGATTGGTAAACCAAGTTCCCTTTATCAATGGTGCAAGCATTAAATAGGGATATTTCCGATCACACCCCATTTCTCTTAAACTATTGGTAAACCAAGTTCCCTTTATCAATGGTGCAAGCATTAAATAGGGATATTTCCGATCACACCCCATTGCTCTTAAACTCCGGGAGTGGTACTCACTCCAACAAACAACCTTTATTTAAATTTGAGCTTGGTTGGCTTCTGAGAGATGGTTTCTCAGAATTAGTGACTAAAGTTTGGAAAAATGAGAAACAGGGTAAGACTCCACTACAAAGATGGCAAATTAAAGTCTAAAAACTTAGACAATTTCTAAGGGGTTGGGCTAAGAATACCAGTGGAGCATACAAGAAGGAAAATGACAAAATAATTAGAAAAGCAGATGAATTAGACAAAAAGAAGCTGAATCACAACCTCTTAGTGCACAAGAGATTGATCTCAAGCAACGACTTGTGCAATTACTAAGGGAGGAAGAAATAAAATGGTATCAAAGAGCCAAGACAACCAAGTTGTTACAGGGCGACAGTAATACCAAATATTTCCAGCTTGTTACAAATGGGAAGCATAGAAAAACGAGGATTTTTCAGTTAGAGCAAGAAGAGGACATAATAGAGGGTGACGAAAATCTAGAAAGATATATCACTAACTATTATAAGGGACTCTTCGGCATTCCTGAAAAAAATAGTTTCACTATATTAGAATCCATGAGAGATGACATCCCACAAGTTACTGAGGCAGAAAATGAAATTCTTACTTCATGCTTTACGGAAGAAGAAGTCAATAAGGCCATTTTTCAGATGGAACATAATAAGGCACCGAGGCCCGATTGCTTCCCGGCGGAGTTCTACCAATCTTTCTGGGATGTAATCAAGGGAGATCTTATGCCTCTTTTTGAAGAGTTCCATGATTTTTAGTCTTAACTTTGGTATTATTACATTACTCCCCAAACAAAAGGAAGCTAAACAAATCCAACAATTTAGGCCTATTTCCTTACTCAATGTGAGTTTCAAAATTTTCACAAAGGTTATGACAAATCGGATAGCTCTAGTAGCTCAAAAGTCATAAAACCTTCCCAAACGGCCTTTATGTCTGGACGAAACATTATTGAGGGTGTAGTGATCTTGCATGAAACTATCCACGAGATGCATAGGAAAAAACTAGATGGGGTAATCTTAAAGCTAGACTTTGAGAAAGCCTTTGATAAAGTTAATTGGCCATTCCTCCAATAGACTTTACAGATGAAAGGATTTGCTCCAATTTGGTGCAAATGGATCGATCAAATTGTTAAAGGTGGCAGCGTCGGAATTAAAGTAAATGATGATATTGGCCACTATTTTCAGACTAAGAAAGGGCTTAGACAAAGTGATCCTTTGTCTCTGCTCTTTTTTAACTTAGTAGCTGATATGTTGGCTATTCTCATAGAGCGTGTAAAAAATAAGGGAGACTTTAAAGGGGTCGTTCCGCATCAAGTGGATGGCGACCTCTCAATCCTTCAATATGCAGATGACACTATACTTTTTATGGAACATGATGTAGACCATGCCGAAAACCTTAAACTAGTGTTAAGCACTTTTGAGAAACTGTCGGGTCTTAGAATTAATTTCCACAAAAGTGAGTTATATTGCTATGGAGAAGCGAAGGAGTTCAAACATGAATATGCATGCCTTTTTGGTTGCTACTTCCTATGCATCATAGAAAGCTTTCCAATAGTGATTGGATTATAATTGAAGAAAAATTTCAGAAAAAGCTTAGTAGTTGGAAAGGAAAGTTATTCTCAGTTGGGGGGAGACTTGTATTGATTAACTCGGTACTCACGAGTCTTGCAATGTATATGTTATCTTTTTTCAAAGTACCCAAAATGATACTTAAGAAATTAGACTATTATCGTTCAAGATTCTATTAGCAATGTGATGAACACAAGAAGAAGTATCGACTTTCTAAATGGAGTATCTTGTGTCGTCCAAAGGACTGTGGAGGTTTAGGAATTCAAAATTTGGAATTACAGAATACATGCCTTTTAAGCAAGTGGCTTTTTAAACTAATCAACGAGGATGGTATTTGGCAAAATCTCCTAAGGAGAAAATATTTGACAAATAAAACAATAACCCAAGTAACAAAACGACTGGGGGATTCACACTTTTGGTCGGGTCTTATGAAAGTTAAGGACAAGTTCTTGGAATTTGGTCATTTCCGGATTTAAAGTGGCGCCAAAACTAGATTTTGGGAGGACACTTGGATAGGAGATAGACCTTTCAAATCACAGTACCCAGGCCTTTATCATATAGTGAGAAAATGATCTGCAACGGTGGTCGAAGTACTAAGTACTACACCACTAAATGTATCTTTTCATAGGGCTCTAGTACAGGACAATCTAAAAGCATGGTTTGAGATGGTAGGAAAGGTTTTAACAACCAATCTCACTAACAACAGGGATATGTTCATATGGGACTTGCATAAGAGTGGGGTTTTTCCCACACGCTCTATGTATATGTCCATAATTAAGGAGGGGATTGTCCCATATAAGTGTCCTATTTAGAAACTAAAGGTGCCATTGAAAATTAAAATTTTCTTATGGTACTTAAAAAATGGAGTCATTGTCACTAAAGATAACCTTGCCAAACACAAAAGGAAAGGAAATTTAAGTTGTTGTTCTTGTAGGTCTCTAGAGACCATAGAACATCATTTTATTGACTGTCACTTTGCTCGCTTTATTTGGAATACCATTCATATTACTTTTGGAATTCAACCTCCGTATAGCATTTCACATATGTTCGGTACTTGGCTCAATAACATCCAATCCGAACTAAAAGACTAAATTTATGTTGGTTTGACAGCTGTTTGCTGGGCAATATGGTTAAATAGAAATGATATGGTTTTTGATCGATGTAAAACTAACACTTTCATGCAGATAATTTTCAGGACAACGCACTGGACACGCACTTGGTCTCTGCTGCATAAAGACAAAGATACAAGAGCAAACTTGAAGGATGCATGCCATCTTTTGGAGACAGTTGTTATGGAGGTGTTTGCGAAGTTTGGTTGGAAGTTCTCAGATAGGATTACAGCTTAGTTGTCTTGCTTTCAATGATTTTCTTCCTATGTATCTCAAGCTGAAACTGTTAGCTTGTAATCTCTAAGCCTAAGTGCTCTTCATTTGTATTGAACTGTTGCATACACTCTTTTCAAGAGTGTGAATGTCAGGACTCTTGTTTTATCATCTAAAAAAAAACTTTTTCCGGAGCCGAATCCTTTTGGCGTCTCTTTCCAGATAGGCTCAAGACGTCCTTTTTTTTCCCTCTCGTGGGAGGCAGTCAGTTTCTTAGGATCGAGTAGTGGATGCTGATTGAGCCGTCTGTTTGCAGCCGCAGGGCATAGGATGGGAAAGCCTAGGTCTGCACGTCTGTTCAGTGTTGAGGAATCGACGTTTGTACTGGGAACGATGTGACGATGGTGCTGTACCACGAACGATTCATTAGGATCCAAGCTTGAAGCCTCGAATTACTGCAGTTTTTTTCCGATGAAATGAAAACGTGACGATGGAGACTTCAAACAGTGGCAGTGCTTTGTTTCTCTTGTTGGAGGCGATCACTTCAACTTTTGGCAGAGCTGCCTTCTTGTGCAGGTAAACTGAGTGCTATGGGCGTGATTGGTTGGGTGGCCCGACCCCCAGCCAGGTCCATCTGGTGCAGGCAGTCCGTGTTTGGTTGATTGATTAAGGCCTGTGGCCAGGCCCAGCGGATGCCAGATTCGTTTCCGAGCCAGGCCTGATGGAAACGTGGGGGTTGGTCTTCGCTCCCGAGCACGCTCGCGTTTCTGCTCTGGTCACCTCTGTGCCGAATCCTCACCGCTCAAACTCCGCGCTGCCGTCGAACCTCTTCACGCACACAGCCTGCCATCACCGCCTTCCCAATCCACGGCACCAAGATTGAACTCCGCCTCCGCCGGCTCCATTCCTCATCGTCGCTACCCAGCTCCATCTCCTGCCATCGCTGCCCAGCTCCGTCCCCCGCCGTCGCTGCCCAGGTCTCCGGTTGTCGTCGACGCTACGCTGACGGCCGTGGAAGAGCAGAAGAGAGGCGCAGGGTTCTAGGCTCTACGCAACGCCGCTCCCCCACGCACCCGCTCTATGTTGTCCCACTAATCTCTGGACCTGTGCTCCGTCCTCCTCCTCTGCAGCTTTGCTCCTTAGTTCATGTCTGATGCCGCATGAATTTGAAGCTGGAGGCTGGAGCCACCCGCGTGAGCTTGACTGGACATTTTGACGGAAAATATTGAAATTGGAGGCAACGGAAGCTTATCTATTCAACAAATTGGATTTTGATTACAGATTTTGGACAAGGACAACACAATATTGGGCAAATCTTGAAGCTGAGGCTAATGGCCGCAAGCACAAAGGCTGTTAGAAATCAGCTTGGGGACATCAAAGCTTTTTACGGTTCGAGCTTGATTTGAGGCACTAGATTCACTTTCCATCATGAAACTTCATTTGTTTTCATTTTTGTATTCGAAGCAATATTATTTGTAGCATACATAAGTTCTTCATCCATATTTCAGCGTAGTGTGTTGGAGTTTGAGTAATCTCACCGGTCTGGAATCACGATACTTGCAACATATGTGATGCAGCCAACCAAACAATAACACACCTCAGCCTCGCAATCACTAAAACAGGAAACCAATCATCTAATCTTGCAGCCACTCATACTGGCTCATGTGAGCCTGTATCCGGCCTCCAACCAGGCCCAACACCATCCATCCTACCAATCACACCCTATGTGCTCTCTGTCGGCTATTCTGTTCCAGTTCCAAACTTTGTTTAATACATGAACTTCTTGTCCCGATCACCTTCGCCCTCAACTCGATCCGGGATTCCAGATGCTAGTCCTATCTTAAGCAGTAGATCAAGGACCAGCTAGCCCTCGCGCAATCCAGCATGGGGCGATCCTGGCTGCATATTAGTACTGAAGGCTGACAACGAGTTTGCCCATTGGCTGGAGAGATTCCTAGGGGACGGGACCATGCTAGCACAGATTCCTACTAGGAGACCGTGCTAGTAGAACAAAGAGCCCCGCCCGGCGCGTCCGTCTGCTGCCCTCCGCCGGCGTGCACAGCGACGCAAAGAAGAGAGGAAATTTTTGATATTTTGACCATGAAATCGGTGGACTTTGTTAAAACAATCATAAAATCGTAAGTTTTTTAAAATAATCATAAAATCATTATCTCTCTGGTAAAATGACATGATCTATTTTCTGAATAAAAATGCTATTATCTTTCTTCTTCCTCTCTCTCCCTCTCTCTTCTCTCTCTCCTAGCCCCATGGTCTCTAGGGTTCTGACTTCTGAGCTCCAGCAGCTTGGTCGGCCTAGGCCAGGAGTAGCGGGTGCGACACGGTGGCCCGTTGTGATATCTCGGCTCAGGGGTTAATAGGATTGATTGAATACTCATAACAACAAGTTGCAACTTTTATTCCAGAAGCTTATCTCTAAAAAAACTCTAAGGTTAAGCGTGCTTGGCCTGGAGCGATGGGTGACTGACCGGGAAGTTTTTCCCGGATGCACACGAGTGAGGATAAAATACGTAGAAAAGACATGTGTTAGTCTATGAGAGCAGTATTGAGATCCTAAAGAGTTGTGAGATGTAAGCGGATCTGGTCTCGGAGAGACAGGATGTTACACCCGTGGAGGAGGCGCCACAGAGGGGGCGGCGGAGCTGTGGGTGGTGCTACTCAGCGCGGGTGTGGCGCTGCGGGGACGACGGAGCTGTGGGAGTGAGGGCGCTGCTGGGCAGGAGAGGGGGAGATGAAGTGACGACCCATGGTGAAGTGTTTGAGAGAGAGAGAGAGAGAGGAGAGATAACAGTTTCAAGGTCATTTTAAAAAAACTCACGGTTTTATGATTATTTTAACAAATCTTACTGATTTCGTGGTTAAAATACTAAAAATCTCATAAGAGAACGCCATGATAGTGATCTGATGAACGTGCAATTTCGTGAAAAAAACATACTAACCCTTCCATTAAAACTGTGTAACTACTACTCGGAATATGATCTCTGTTTTGGCACAGAGCTGTAAGGCGATAGGGTTGGCGCCAGGCAATGAAAGGGGCGTGACGTCACGTCGTTGATGATGAGCGGTGAAGTGAGAAATTTCTGTTGGGCCTAAAGCCCAGACACATCCTCTTTGGGCTCCGGCGGGACCGTGGAGATCTGATCCACATTGGCTGGCCCATCGTCACAAACAGCCCACGTCAACCGATCGAGAGGAACAGAGAAGAAGAGAGCCTGTGACCCATCGACGGACGCCATCCTCGCGCCGCCAGAGGCCGGCGATTCCAACGCCGCGCCGTCTCCAGTCGGAAGCCAGCCAGATGAAAGTCTCCCGCACTCGCGAGCTAGTAGGCAACATGTGTTGAAGACGCTAGCTAGGCGTCATGCGCATGGCCTCTCCGTGATTCCTGGTCAGGTGGTTACACGGCTTTGCAACAGAAAAGCGATGGGGGCACTCTCCCAAATCTTTTTTTCTTCTCTCTTTTTAGTTGAAGCAGATGTAAGACTCCACCAGGATCGTGTCACTACGATCACGAACGTCACGTTCCGGTTGAGGAAAAAAGATCCATGGACGTGGAGACAGGCGTGAGCGTGGCCGAGAAGGGAGCGACGGCCAACAAAGCAGCGCCGCCGGCCCCGGACGAGACGGCGGCGGGGTGGAAGGCGCCGGCGGCGATGGTGCTGGTGCAGCTCTTCAACACGGGGATGGTGCTGCTGTCCAAGGTGGCAATCGGCGGCGGCATGTTCGTCTTCGCGCTCCTCGCCTACCGTAGCCTCTTCGGCGCGGCCATCATACTTCCCTTGGCGCTCCTCCGAGAGAGGTGAAGTGCACACGCATGATGCATGCAGCAGCTACTCGATCCATATCGGAAAAATAACCTTAGAAACATCCATTAAAATCAGCTGTTCAATTCAAATTGAAGCTGGATATCTGGGATTTTCAGAAGTCTAACTGTGAATATATAGGATCACATCCTGTAATAATTAATGTAACCTTTTATTTTCTTGTCGAATTACTTGTGCTAAAAATAGCTCTAAACAGATCTTTGTTTTGTCTATTGTGCAGGGGAAAGTGGAGAGAGATAGACTGGTCTGCCGCTGGATGGATCTCGCTCAATGCGTTCATTGGGTAAATATGTTGACCAAATTGAAAGCAATTTTGGATCCTCTCCCAAATATTCTTTCTTCCTTGGTTTATACATAAACATGATAATAAAGTATTATAGTACTATACAAAACCGTCTGATTCCACACCCTCTTTTCTTTTCTGCAATCTAGATACTTATATTTGATACATTTCACTGATAGCAAAAGCATAAAGTATTTAGTATAATCCATTCTGCAACATCCATTTACCTTGCTAATTTTCCTGCTCCATTCATCCCATGCAGATATGCTGTGCCAATGAGCCTTTACTACTATGGCCTGGGGGACACGACCGCATCGTATGCAGTCATCTTTCTGAACATAATCCCTCTAACGACCTTTGTACTGTCCCTCATATTCAGGTAAAGCTTCTCCAGTTTTTAAGCCGACATACCCATAATGCAGCGAGGGCAACAAATGCACCCACTCAGTTTTGATATTTTACATTATATGATCATGTGTTGTCTATTTAAAATTTGAAAACTTACAACATCTTCGATCCTTGATGGGGTTGCTCCCACTTATTTTTAGGATGTAACCCAACCTTTTAGGCTATAATGACACAATCCTATAGATATAGGGGTCCAGGTCCAAACTTACTCCACAATTTGCAAAATAAAAATAAAATGGAACTCTAAACTGAGAGACATGCATATGACTAGGATGGAGGTATTACAAATTGGTACCTTAGCCGAATCACTGAAGATTGTGGGGGTTATTGTCTCTGTCGGAGGCACAATGCTCATCAGCCTCTACAAGGGGAAGACGCTGCATCTGTGGAACCCTATTCTTCACCACCACAACGAAGAAAGTAATGAAGTTGCCAGCCATCAGCTACGGGGGACGATTTTGTTGCTGGGCAGCAGCTTCATGTTTGCTTGTTGGTACCTAATTCAGGTAATTAATTTGTTGGGTTGACCAAACTTTGAATTTTATTTTTTATTAACAAGATTGTGGCTTAATTTTGATGGTGTTTTCTGACCATGATGCAAAGCAGTCTAAGGTTCTCAAAGTTTATCCATACAAATATTGGTCATCTATGGCAACATGCTTGGTTGGAGGATTTCAGACATCACTTGCTGGAGTAATATTGAGGAGAGACAAGAGCGCTTGGAAGATAGGATGGGATATAAATCTTGTGACCATCGTATACTCGGTAATTTCACATGTTTTTTTGCTTTAGCTCTTCTCTTTGGTGGTTCACTAAGAACTAAAGTATTGACAAACCTGGTGCCAGAAACATTACTAGTACATAGTGGTTGTGGAAGGAATTTGCAGAAAATGTATTTCACTCAACTAAGAATTAACATTATACCATCTTGGTTATAGGGGGCGCTCGCAACAGCGGGGAAGTATAGCCTGAACTCGTGGGCTGTGGCTAAGAAAGGTCCAGCATATCCTCCAATGTTCAGCCCATTATCAGTAGTTTTCACTGTTGTGTTAGGTTCCATCTTCATCGGGGATGACATTACAGTAGGAAGGTTTGTTGCCTCTCTGTTCTTTCCGGTTTCTATAATGCACATATTCATATGCTATGTATTTGTCTTAAGAAATACGTGGGCAGAAGAAGAGTATAATATGCGACATCTCTAATAATGTGACGTTAACTAAGACCTGATTATTGCATTGTACAATCAGTTAATTGACTCACGAAGAACTTGATCAAATTCCTCTTCTTTCTTTTCGAACACGCAGCCTCATCGGCACGGGAATGGTCATTGTTGGGCTCTACGTCTTTCTCTGGGCTAAAGCAAAGGAGCTTCCTAAAAAGTAAATATGTCACAACGTACTAAATATGTAGTCACAGGGTACATAGGCATTGACAACTGTAGAACCATCGTACAACAATTTTGCATATGAAAGATCTTCTTTATTTATGGCTCATAGTACTCATTTGTTTTTGTTCCTTATACTTGGAAGGGACATCGGTGTGTTTATTTTCTGCGGTCGAAATTTTAGAACTCTCATATCAAAGAGAATTTTACCATTTAGGAATACTAAATAATGTCTAATTACAAAATTAATTGTAGAACCCCTAGGCTAATTTGATCATGAGGCGAATCTAATGAGGGTAATTAAGCCATGATTAGCAAATATTTACTGTAGCATCACTTTAGAAAAACATAGATTAATTAAGCTCATTAGATTTATCTCGAAAATCAGCACCCATCTGTCAAAAAGGTTTTGTTATTAGACTGAAATAAGAAATATTCTCTTTCATGTGATAGTGCTAAAGTTTAGAGGGCAGGAAATGAACACACCCTAGTTCTACTTGAATTTTCAATTTTTGGAAGAAAAGAAAATTGTTATTGTTAGAGACTATCGAACCCTAGGCACCGATCCAGATGAAGGGGAACTATTCGACCTTGACGGTTCTAGGTCTAGGAGCTAGCTAGAGGGAGAGTGGAAAGAAGTTACCATCGGAGGAGATGTTGGAGGCAAATACGGCCGCAGCCGGTGCCGAGCCATCGATGGCCATGGCATCGATGTCAAAGGGGCATCGGGTCGATGTTGGCGACGACGTGTTGGTGTAGAAGACGACGTCGGCGAAGTCGATCTCATGGATGTGGCACGGCGGTGGTGATCCCGTCACTTAATGCACCCTCTTGATCGACTAGGGTTTGTAGGTGGGCTGGTGGTGGTGGTGAGCCTCGTGTCATGTGCCGCCCCGACCTCCACCCCTGTTTATATGGCATAAGGGGATGGGGGCCCACCAGCCAGATGCGCTAGGCGACCCAATCAAGGTGCGTGGTCAAGGGTGTGAGGTCGTTGGGCCCAACTACAGAGATCAATCTAACATTGTCTCCCTTGATCTCATCTTTTATCTTTAATAATTACTATACACCCTTTTCCATTACATCATAGATTTGCGCATAGAGCATGTTTCACTGGCACGATCAATCACCGATAGATTTGGCTACTTTAACTTTTGTCCCTATTTTATAGTCCAGGAATCAAAGAAGGCTTTTGCTTAACCCTATATCAGCTACATGTTCCTTGAACATGTTGGGTGGTAGGCCTATAGTAAGTGGATCTACAAGCGTTCTTTCTGTTCTAATGTGTTCGAGACTGATTGTGTGATCCCGGACTTTGCCCTTCATAACATAATACTATATGTCAATGTGTTTGGAAACACCACTTGACTAATTATTGTTAGAGTACACTGCTGCTGGTTCATTGTCGTAGTATAACTTTAGTGGTTTTTCAATACAATCAACCACCTTCAAACTGGGTATGAACTTATTTAGCCAGTTCACTTGCCCTATGGCCTGATAACATGCTATAAAATCGACATACATCATAGACCCTATAGTGATTGTCTGTTTGGAGCTTTTCCATGTAATAGCTCCTCCTACAAGAGTGAACACGTCTCTTGATGTCAACTTTGTATTACCTTTCACAAAATCAGAATCCGAATACCCCACTATTTGGAGTGAACCTAAAGCACATGTTCCTAATTTTGATTCATTGTCACCATGAGGGGGGTAAAGGTGCTGGCACCACAACATTATGCATTGCAGGCGCAACATCAGCAAGTACTAAGGTAGTGAGAAGAAAGGCTCTTGAATCATTAGAGTGGGCTCACACACCCGCTTCTCCTATAGATCAATTTCTCGAGCTACCATGCTCCCCTTATCAACTCGTCTTCCAAGAGAACAACATGTTTCGTTCTACAAACTTTGTATAACTGTGATAGTAGAAATGATAACCTTTTGACTTTTCCAGATAGCCAATAAAATGGGAACTGATTGTGTTGAGATCTAATTTCCCAAACTTTGGGTTAAATATTTTGGCCTCTGTAGGGCTCCCCCACACACGGAGGTGAGCTAGCGAGGGTACTCCTCCTGTCTATAGATCATATGGTGCTATGGGCACCGATTTCATTGGTACTCTATTCATAATATGAATGACAATTTTTAACGCCTCCATCCATAAGCTCAATGGTAGGATGGAGTAACTTATCATGTTGCACACCATATCCATCAAGGTACAGTTGCGCCTTTCAGCTACCCAATTTTGTTGAGACTCGCCCGGTGTAGAGTACTGGGCAACTATGTCATTCTATTGTAGAAACCTTGCAAAGGGTCCAGCGTCTTGTCCATAAGCTGTATGCCGACCATAGCACTCCTCCCACGATCAGATCTTAATATTTTAATCTTTAAATCACGTTGATTTTTAACTTCAGTTTTAAATATCTTGAATTTATTCAATACCTCTGATTTTTCTTTAATTGGATAAATATAGCCATATCAGAAGTAATCATCTGTGAGACTGTGAATGTTATGAACGAGTCATAGCCATCCAAACTTTTCATAGGAGAAAGACCACAAATATCAGTATGAATGATCTCTAAAATTCCTATGCTTTGTTTTGCATCCTTCTTAATTTTCTTTATATATTTTCCTTTAATGCATTCTATGCATTGTTCTACATCTAAGAACTCCAATTTAGTAAGAATATCATTCTTAAAAAGTCTCTCTATTCTCTCCCTCGAAATATAGCCTAAACGACAGTGCTATAATTTCGACGAGACATCAGGAGTTATTTTTCTTTTCTTGTTTACTTTTGGCAACAACGACACATCATCATTCACATCACGTATAACATTCACATTCTCATAAAGTGATAATAAATAAAGCATGTATTGTAAAAAAAGTAAGATCAATACATTTATTATTAAACCATAGCTCACATTTGCCACTTCCAAAATAATAATCAAAACCATCATAATCGAAACGTGATACACTAATAAAGTTTCTTTGCAAAGAAGGAACATAAAAGACATCTCTAAGCATAAGTGTGAAGCCATCAACTAGTTCTAGATGAAGATCTCCAATGGCTTCAACTTCTGCTTCAACTCCATTAGCAACTCTAATGGAACTTTCGCTTCTTTGTGTAGTCCTTGTCGAATGGAATCCATGTAAAGAATTTGCAACATGAATAGTTGCTCTAGAATCAATTCACCATGTGGATTTTGAATAACCAACATATAGGGATTCAGTTATAAATGTAATAATGTTCTCACCTTTCTTTGCCATGATCATCTTCAGAAAGTCAGGGACAATCTTACTTGTAATATTATGTCTTCTTGCAATGGAGACACTCATCTTTCTCCATATGAACTATTTCATCTGAGGCTGGTGCTGAGGCAGATTTAATTTCCATGTGACTTTGAAGAGGATGGTTTATAGCTCTTCTTCTTGTTATCTTTTACATAGTTTATAGAGCCACCATTTGCATCATTTATTCTTTCCTTCTCTTGCACACAATTAGCAATGAGCTTGTCAAAGTTCTATCTCTCTGAGTTCATATTGTATTTGATAACAAAGTTATCGAACGGTTTTGTCAAAGTAGTAAAAGTCAAATGTATCAAGAAGTCATCTTGATGCCCGGATTAACTTCCGCTTCGATGCTAAGTTTCTCATTCTAAGTCTGTGGTCTCTTATGCCACCTCTAGTGTACCTCGGTGTCACAAGCTGCATTATCAGCTGTGTAACATAAGTCTTTGTAGATCGAGTGAATTGGGCCTTTATTCTATTGAGGTACTCAGTGACACTGTCACACTCTACGATTGAGCCCAATATGGTTGGCTCAATCATGTTTTTTACCATAACCAAACACTTCTTGTTGGCTAAGGTTCGCTACCTATGCTCAAGGTCATAAGACATTCTTTTGGGAGCAAAGTCCCTTTTTTGTTCTGCCACTCAACATCATTCTCATTTTCACCTCTGACAGGGTCAGCAGGTATTATAGGACATGATGCGGTCACCACCTAATCCACCCGCTGACTCTGTGAGAGGTGAAAATGAGAATGGTGTTGTGTGGCAGAACAAACATAGGGACTTTGCTTCCAAAAGAATGTCCTATGACCTTGAGCATAGGCAATGGACCTTAGCCAACAAGAAGTGTTTGGGTGTGGTAAAGAACACGATTGAGCCAATCATATTAGACTCAATGCCAGAGTGTGACTGTGTCATTAAGTACCTCAACAAAATAAAGGCCCAGTTCACTGGATCTATAAAGACTTATGCTACACACTTGATAAAGCATCTTGTGACAGAGAGGTACAGTGGAGGTGGCATAAGAGACCACATACTAAGAATGATCAACTTGGCATCAAAGCTGAAGCCAATGGATCTAGCATCAAATATGACTTATTGATCCATCTGATTTTTGCTTCCTTGCTAAAACCGTTAGATAACTTTGTAATCAAGTACAACATGAACCCCGAGAAATGGAACTTTGAGAAGCTCACTGTTGATTCTGTGCAAGAGGAGATAATAAAGGATCCAGGTGGTGGCTCTATTGTCAACTATGTAAAAGATAACAAGAAGAAGAGCTATAGACCATCCTCCTCAAAGTCACATGGAAAGCGGCCTCAGCATCAGCCTCAGATGAAATAGTTCACAGTGGAGAAGGATCAGTGTCTCCATTGCAAGAAGACAGGACATTACAAGAAAGATTATCCTGACTTTTTGAAGATGATCATGGAAAAGAAAGGTGAGAACATTATTACATTTATAAATGGATCACTATATGTTGATTATTCAAATTCTACTTAGTGGATTGATTTAGGAGCAACTATTCATGTTGCAAATTCTTTATAGGGATTCAGGAGCAATTATTCAGTTGCAAAGAAGCGAAAGTTATATTAGAGTTGCTAATGGAGTTGAAGCATAAGTTGAAGCCATTCGGGATCTTTATCTTGAGCTCCTAGCTGATGGGTTCACATTTGTGCTTAGAGATGTCATTTATGTTCCTTTTTTGTAAAGAAACTTGATTAGTGTATCATGTTTGGATTATGATTGTTATGATCGTCATCATTTTGGAAGTGGAAAATGTGAACTATGGTTTAAAATAAATGCATTGGTCTTGCTTTTTTTTTATAACTCATGCTTTATTTATTATCACTTTGTGAGAATGTGAATGTTATAGGTGATGTGAATGATGATGTGTCCTCATTGCCAAAAGTAGACAAGAAATGAAACTGTCATTTAGGCCATATTTTGAGGGAGAGAATAGAGAGATTAGTTAAGAATGATATTCTTCCTAAATTGGAGTTCTCAGATTTAGAACAATGCATAGAATGCATTAAAGGAACATATGTAAAGAAAATTAAAAAGGATGCAAAACAAAGTGCATGAATTTTAGAGATCATTCATACAGATATTTCTGGTCCTTTTCCTATGAAGTGTGGATGGCTATGACTCATTCATAACATTCACAGATGATTACTGCTGATATGGCTATATTTATCCAATCAAAAAAATCAAAGACATTAATAAATCAAAGATATTTATAGTTGAAGTTGAAAATTAACATGATTTAAAGATTAAAATATTAAGATCTGATCGTGGGGGTAGTACTATGGTCGGCATACGCCTTATGGACAAGGCCCTAGACCCTTTACAAGGTTCCTACAAGAGAATGACATAGTTGTCTAGTATTCTACATCGGGCGAGTCTCAACATAATAGGGTAGCTGAAAGGCGCAACCATACCTTGATGGATATGGTGTGAAACATGATGAGCTACGCCACCCTACCAAGCAAATCGGTGCCTAAAACGCCGTATTAGCCATGAACAGGAAGAGCACCCTTTGTAGCTCACCTCCGTGTGTGGGGAGCCCTGCAGAGGCCAAAGTATTTAACCCAAAACTTGGGTAATCAAATTCCAAGATAGTCAATTGCCATTTCATTGGCTATCTTGAAAAGTCAAAGGTTATCATTTCTACTGTCCACATAGATATACAAAGTTTGTAGAAATGAGACATGTTCTCTTCTTGAAAGATGAGTTGACAAGAGGGAGCATGGTAGCTCGAGAAAGTGATCTTGAGGAGAAGCGGGTTGTGACATCCCACAAATCTATTAAGATTAAATAGCAGAGTTAATTAAAATTTTCCCATAATCTTACCTCCTAAAGAAAATTTTTCCTAAATAAATGTCACTAAATTAAACCTAGAAATTCAAGGTGAAACTTTTCCAAATAAATAAAGCAGGTGCTCAAGTGTATGTTAGATTATGTGCATTCAATTTGTCAAGATTTTTTTATTTGCCATTGATTTTTGAATTTGACTTTTAAAACTATTTTGATTTCAAACCAAAAAGGAAAAATCTGAGAAAATATTAAACCCAACTCCCTTCCCTCGGGCCGAAACCTCCTCCCCTCTCACTTCCTCGGCCCAACTCAACTTGCCTCCTCCCTTCTCTTCTCCCCAACTGGGCCTCGCCCCTCTCGACCCAGCTCCCTTCCCTCTTGTTCTTCTCCCCGTGTGGGCCATCACCCTTTTTCCATTCCATGGCCCAACTCGCCCCTCCGTGGCCAGCCAGTCCGCCTCCCTTCAGCCCCCAGCTAGGCTGCACCCCTTCTCCCTCCTCCAGCCGCGACGCGACACGCACCCGCGAACAAAGTTGTTCGCTCGAGCCCCCGCCGTCGCCCTCTGCACTCATCGCGACCTACCCGTCGCTCGCCATCACTCGCTTCCAACACAGCGCCCAGTCACGTCGCTTTGCCAATACTGCTCGCTGCACCGCTGTCCCTTGCCACTCGCCTTAACCCGCACCACAATGCTGCTGCACAGAGCCGCCGCGACGAGACCGCTCCCTGTCGCCCTCCTGTGGCCGTCGCGATGCCATTGAAGCTTAGCGTAGTGACCGGTCAACCTCACCACGCCCTTTACCCGGACGGCGATGCTGCCTCGATGCTGCTCGCCCCTCCTCCTTGCACTGGCCTCTCATTGTCGCGAGACACGACCACACCCTGGCCACCGTCGTGAAGCTAATCAATGTCAACGCAAGGACGGGCCTTATCATCTGCGCGCCTGCACCCGTGCCCACACAAGCGCTATGCCCTCGCTGTTCTACTGCTCACGTCAAAGCCGCCTGTTTGTCGTAATTACGCACCCACTTATATACCGCAAGAGGACGGTGTACAGTTGTAGCTCTTTTTCCCTCAGAGTATTCCAAGGTTATCGAATCCACAGGGAACGAGCGGAACTAATACTATTAAAGGGTTACAAACAAATTGCAACGGTTTGGTTGATGTGAATGATGATGGTGAGAAAGTGGGAGGTGAATGTTATTGAAGAGGTAACAAGATGATGAAGGATTCTCTCCTTAGGATTGGTTCACTAGCATGCAACCTTATTCTTATCAACTCGAGTGATGACTCTAATATTCTACAAGACATAGTGGTTTCGTTCACCCCGGCTGTCACTACAGAGGCGATTAGCTCCCCACTGGTTTCTTGCACTATGTAATGGGCAAAAGTGTATTAGCCGATACACTAATGAAAGGGGTAGATGGATATGCAATAAAGTTCATCACATAGATTAAATTCATCAGAAGAGTATCAACAAGCATGAGAGTTACATGACCAGATCCCCGCACCAGAGAAGAGAATATGAGACTACTCACTCATCCTTCCGCTAGACATAGCAGAGGGGTGAGAAGTAGCGCTGGAACACGCACGAGCCGATCGGCGCAAGCGTCGCGCCGATCGGCGTGACCTCCCTTCTGGTGGATCTCGTTGGTGTTGACCAACCTCCGCCACCAATATCCTGGAACCCTAGTTCTAATAATTGATTCTCGCGATCGTCGTCTCTCCGGGTCTCCCTTGGCTCTTGATAATTATCTTCCTTTTATACTCGACGAGATTAGGTCAACTTCTACCGACTCTAACTCATACTGGGCTGGGCCTTCATCTTTCCTGGACCGGATCATGTTTCCATCATCTTTTCCTCCTATGCCAATCGGCGCAAGCGTCGCGCCGATCGGCGCGGCTCCGCATCTAGCCCATCTTCGTTACTCTTCAGCTCTTTATCCATAATTGTCCTGTTTTACACCTGTTTCCTACAATTACATCCAAAACAGAACAACTACAAATATATACAAATATGGGGTTAATTGTTAGTCCAAACCACCAAATTAAGACGCAAAACATCCCTTATTGGTAGATAAAATGGACATCTAGAAACCACTTATTGGTAGATAAAATGGACATCTAGAAACCACCAACAGTTCCCCAACACTCAAATCATTACTAGTCCTCGAGCAATACAAAATCAAATATGTAATAAGAATTTTCACACCATCTCTCTTGCAATCAATCTCAATCATCATTTTTACTCGTTATATCACCACAAAGATCTTCTCTCATCTCCTTTTGACCAATCGGCATATCATACTTGAACTTAATCAAATCACCATAAAACTTATTCAAAAACAATTTTAGTTCTCCTCAACTCATCTTTTAGCATCAAACATTTTGGTCTTCTCTAGGTCTCTCAAGTGTATTTCCTTCCCTCTCCTATCTAATCAAGGATTGTATGTGGATCTTGGAGGACTATATAATTAAATTAAACCATAAGATTAACCATGTCAACAATGTGCTCAATCATGACTATTAAGAAAGAATTTTCTTGAAAAAGAACTTTTAATGGAGAAGAGGAATGTAGAAGATCTAAAAAGAATTTCAATGAGAATAATGGTAAAGAATGAGAAATAATCAGAAATCTGCTTTCTTTGATGACCTTACTGCCTCTCTGGGAATATATTTTTTTTTCTCTTTACCTCCTTTTTTTTCTTTTGCAACAGCGTCGATCGGCACAACACTATGCCGATCGGCGCGGTCTATGTTTTCTTTTCTTTCACTTTTTTCTTTTTTCTATTCTCGATATGATGAGCAATTTCTGTCTTGTATCAGCAGCGGAAATTTTCTGAATTCCCTTTTATAGAGAACATAGGTTGTATTAAGGAGGAGGGAGAAACAAAGATGTATGGTTTTCATGATAGCAAGGAATTTAAATGGATAAGAATGGCTAGAAATACAGAGATAAACAAAATAGATCCTCCTTTCCTAACTTGGTCGAAATCATGAGCAAAAAGTTGACAAAGTTACTTACAATCCACTTAGTTCAAATGTGTAGCTTGCTCTCATTCACTCGACTATGTAGGCATATTTAGACCTTGCTTTTGCTTTAGCTTACGATGAGTCAAATGAAATTTTCACAAATACAAAGCTCAAAAGTTAAGTGGTAACCAACAAATTCAAGTAATCAACCAATCGATCATCAGAAAGACAAGATAAATAGCATGGGGCACTTTCAAGACAATCGACACTAACTTTACTAAAGACAATGCAATAATTCAAACTAAACAAAAGACCTTGAAGCAACTCTCAACATGACTCATGACTCTCTTAAGCACACACACAAACTTAAATAAACACTCATTAAGAAAAACAAATGAGAAACTAGACTCAAAAAGACTTAAAAACTATGACTAATGGCAAAGCCCTTCCCCCACACTCAAAATTTGCAATGTCCTCATTGCAAGAGAAGAAACTCAACACACTAATCATGCAGACCATGCCTGTTCAAGACTCAGAAAATTCATCTTATATTCCTTATGAGAAAAGTGTAGTCCGCTTTGTTCATCTTGATTGTATCCTGGATTCTACGGTCCACATCTCTTTGATGCCTGTAAGCACGATCTCTGTCTAGGTACAGACGCTCAATGTTTCTTCGGCAGACAGGACAGCAAGCAGGCGGTTGCAGGTTATGATTTTCAACGCTGTAAGGGGAGGCACTATTCAAATTGCTCTGAGCCAATCGGCGCAAAGGCTGAGCCGATCGGCGCAGTGGTGTTCTTCCATCATTGCGACTTCCTACACTTCCCTCTGTATTACCATTAGCTCTTGTTGAAATTCCTGCTACCCTGTCATTACTGCATGCAAGTGTTTCCCGATTTTCGAACTTAGGAGTACCAAAGCTTCTTCGCATATCAAATTCATCATTAAAATCTCCAGGCACACTAGAATCACCGCTTTCCAAAGTTTCCAAATAGTATGACGTATCAAAGTCGCTATCCCGTTCGAAATACTTTTGAATTGGCTTACCCGATAGTCTAGCAGATCTGCGAACCTCTGGTGTAGTCTCACACTTCCTTGCATCAGGTTCTTCGTATTCACTTGGCAGAGCCGTCAGATCAATAAATTCAGCCATCTTCAGGTCGTGCCGATCGGCTCCAGTGTTGCGCCGATCGGCGCAGCTATCATCTTCCTTCATATACTCAGCTAACTGCTCTAAATTACGCTTATGGATCACCTTATTCTGCTACCTTCGTAAAATCTCATCATTAATCTCCTTAGGCGTCCTCCCTCCAGGAACTACGCGATAGCCATCATCATATATTAAATCTCTAGGTATGAAAGCTGGATCTTCTGCCAATTGGAGTTCAACCTTGCGTTGAAGATCTTTAGCACAAAAGACACACTTGCAACCCTCGATACAACTGTTCCTATGAATCTTATTTTCTTGAAAATTTTCCCAATCGGTAAGAACCCTGGGAAAGGATTCATCACTTCTAGCTTGAAAATCCTTCTCCGCATCCCGTTGGTACATAGCTTCTTCGGCTTCCTCTCACAGCTTGAGTTCATACTTGGCGGCAATGTCGTGTTCACTATAAAGTCGGCACCTATGGATTGTGAGGGTGCTCTCTTCATCTAGATCTTCCTTCTCTTGCTCAGTCAATGATCTTTCGAAAGACAGGAAATCCTCATACGATAAGGGCTTAGCAAGATCAAGAAGACTTTCCATGGTATACCTTTGAGAAACTGCTTCACTTTTAATAGGCGCTATAGATTTTCCTTGTGCACCAATACTCTCTTCATCATCTGCCGAAGTTCATTGTCCATCTTCACCTTGTCGGTGTTCCACGCGTCAGCTTCGCTTTTCTTCATGAATTGCTTCCGCACATCTGACCAAACGAGAGGATCATCTCGTGTTGGTATCAACACTTCGTCGACTTCTTCCCAGGACCAATTTATAGAGGGCTGAGGAAATCCCCCGCCAAGCCGATCGGCTCCAGAGTCGCGCCGATCGGCGCCGCCTTGATTTCTGCCTGATGCGCCGCCTTCCATCACTTCTGCTCTTAGGGTTTGTTCTGGTGACAATGTAATGCGAGTTGATCCATGGGTTGTTGTCCTCTCATATTTATATCCCTTGATTTCCAATTGGACTAGGACTCTTTCTCTTATCCGTGGAATTTAACGAGTCTTAAAAAGGCAAGGTCCAAAACCGACTCAAAAACCAAAAAGACTTTGCCGCACGCACCGATCGGTGCGGTACACTAAATTACCAAATCAGAAAAAGAAAAAACTACGGAAATCAAAATACATACAAGCCTTTGCTTTACGTCGTTAAGCTCGACCACACGGGGTACTAAGTAGTGAAATATACATCAAAAGATTTTAATTCAAATGTGTCGGATTCTAGGTATACCTTTAGACATTGTCCGTTCACCGTGTACTTGTTTCTCTTGCCATCCATTATGATTACCGCTCCCGAAGGTAACACCGTATTCACAAGATAAGGTCCCTCCCATTTGCTTCGTAGTTTGCCTTTACCAAATAATCTGAATCGCAAATTAAACAGGAGCACCCGATCTCCTTCCTTGAATTCCTTCTTCAAAAGCTTCTTATCGTACCACTTCTTTATTTTCTCTTTGTATATGGCTGCATTTTCATATGCACGCAATCGCATCTCTTCTAATTCACTTATTTGTATCTTTCTTTTCATGCCGGTGGCATCAAGATCCAAATTCATTTCCTTTATAGCCCAATAAGCCTTATGTTTCAATTCCACCGGTAGGTGACACGATTTCCCATAGACGAATTGATACGGTGTCATACCAATCGGTGTCTTGAATGCCGTCCTATATGCCCATAATACTCCATTAAGCTTCATGGCCCAATCTTTTCCTTCCTTTGTAACAATCTTCTGCAGAATTCCCTTTAATTGCTTATTTGAAGTTTCTACTTGTCCATTCGTCTGGGGATGGTAGGCTGTTCCAATTCTATGTTCAACTCCAGATTTGGTTAAAAACCTAGTAAATTCTCCTCCTGTAAAATGAGATCCTCCATCTGTAATTATTATCCTCGGTACTCCGTACCTAGGAAATATCTGCTCTTGAAGTATACTCCTTGATTCTCTTATAGTATTAGCCTTGCATGCCATTGCTTCGACCCACTTGGAGACATAATCAACGGCGACCAATATGTACTCGAAACCATGAGAATTCACAAAGGGTCCCATAAAATCCATACCCCAAACATCAAAAATATCGACTTGAAGATTGTACTTAAGAGGCATTGCATTCCTACTGTTAACATTCCCTATTCGTTGGCATTGAGCACATGTTGTAACATACCTTTTTGCATCTTCATGCATAGTAGGCCAATAGAATCCACTCGCCCATACCTTTGCCGGTGTTCTGAAGTAGCCATAGTGTCCCCCCCATAATCCGAAGAATGACATTTTGCTAAAATGCTCGCTCGTTCTTCTCTGGGTACATATGTCCGTACTGCTCCATCCTCGCAATACCTATACAAGTATGGGGCGGCCCATATAAATTCTCTCATTTCACTCTTAACTCTTTTCCTTGTGTTCTTGTTCATCAGGTCAGTTTGTCCCTTAAAACCTTTGATATATCCAGCATCCAGTTCTCTCTACGATCAAATGTGGCAAACAACTGCTCTTGTCGCATTTCATCTCTTATTGGCTCAGTTGATGATGATTCAAGATAAGATAAATGATCTGCTACAGAATTTTCTACTCCTTTCTTATCTCTTATCTCCAAATCAAATTCTTGCAGCATCAATACCCATCGCATTAACCGAGGCTTAGACTCTTTCTTTGAAACCAAATATCTTATAGCAGCATGATCAGTATATACAACCACCTTAGAATTTAGAATGTAGGATCTAAACTTCTCAAAAGTAAATATAACAGCTAACATCTCTTTCTCAGTTGTTGTATAATTGATCTGCGCCTCATTCAAAGTTTTGCTAGCATAATAAATAGCATGCACTTTACCTTCCTTCTATTGTCCAAGAACAGCTCCAACCACATAGTCACTTGCATCACACATAATTTCAAAAGGTAAACTCCAATCAGGTGGCTGCATAATGGGTGCACAGCATAGAGCTTCTTTTAATCTTCTGAAAGCCAAGATTCTTTCCTCATCCATGACAAATTCTATATCTTGCTTTAACAATTCTGTCAGGGGTTTAGCAATCTTCGAATAATCCTTAACAAATCTGCGATAGAAGTTGGCATGTCCAAGAAAACTCCTCAAAGTTGTAAGATCAATAGGGGGAGGTAATTTCTCAACTGTAGATACCTTTGCCTTATCAACCTCTATCCCTCTTTTAGATATGACATGACCAAGTACTATCCCTTCTGTTACCATGAAGTGACACTTCTCCCAATTAAGAACTAAGTCGCATTCAACACACCTTTTCAAAACCTTCTCCAAATTCTCCAAACAGCTATCAAAATCAGCACCATGTACGGAGAAGTCATCCATAAATACCTCCATAATATCTTCTATGAATTTAGCGAATATTGCATTCATGCATCTTTGGAATGTTGCGGGCGCGATGCAAAGACCAAATGGCATCCTTCTATATGCATATGTCCCAAAAGGGCAAGTAAAAGTAGTTTTCTGCTGATCTTCTGGTCTTACCGGTATTTAAAAGAAACCACTATATCCATCCAAATAACAAAAATAGGAATTCTTTGCCAACCTTTCAAGCATCTCGTCAATGAACGGGAGAGGATAGTGATCTTTCTTCGTCACTTTGTTCAAACTTCTATAATCTATGCACATTCTCCATCCAGTTATAGTCCTTTGAGGGATCAACTCATTGTTCTCGTTAGCCACCACTGTCAACCCTTCTTTCTTGGGTACACAATGCACTGGACTAACCCATTGACTATCAGCAATAGGGTAGATCATACCTGCATTAAGCAGCTTCAAAATTTCCTTTTTAACCACTAGCTTCATTGATTCCTTCAACCTTCGCATCCCTTCAACCACTGGTTTAGTATTCTCCTCCAAGTTAATCTTGTGGGTGCAAAATGCGGGGTTGATTCCCTTGATGTCATCCAATGTGTAACCAATGGCTTTCTTATACTTTTTGAGCATAGCGAGAGGCTTCTCTGTTTCTTCTTTTGTTAGGGCGTTGTTCACAATAACTGGATATGTTCTATTCGTTCCTAGATATTCATAGCGTAGCTCCTTCGGAAGTTCCTTCTGTTCCACTTCTGGCGCTTCATCTGGGTCCAGCTCCCCGAGAGGTTCAAAATCAGGATTTTCCTGGTTGAGCCGATCGGCGCAAGAGTCGCGCCAATCGGCACTGGCAGTATGCTTGAGCCTTTGGACGCAAGGGTCGTGCCGATCGACGCTGGCAGTATACTTAAGTTCCACGCATGATGTGGTCCAGTGGGTCTCCCATATCCATCCCTAACCTCTCGTCTTCCTCTGGGCAGAATTGCTGATAGTAGGAAGAGTCTTGATGAGACGGGTCATTAAATTGAAATCGCACTTCTTCCTCTCTCAGGTGTATCGTAATTTGACCTTTCCCAGCATCCAGAACAGCTTATACTAATCTTAAGAATGGCCTTCCCAGAATGATATCTTCAACCCCAGTTTTTTTATTGTCTAGAACAAAGAAATCTACCGGCATTGTTTTCGAGCTGATCTCAATTTCGACATTCTTGATCACTCCCAGTGGCTTGGTCTTCCTATCATCTGCCATGATCAGCTCAAGTTCAGTCTCCATCAGCCGTTGTTCAGTTCCATAAGGCATGCTCATAAATGCACCATAAGTCATCAAGCTGACACGGGAACCAAAGTCACACCAGGCTTTTGGAAATTTCTTCCCCGATATCTCACATGGTATGTACGGTTCTTCTTTTTTCTCTTCAGTGAGGCCTACAACATGCACACCACATAATCCTTCGTAGAGGGATGGCTCAAAGCAACTGTCTAGCAATCTCTTCGCTTGTTTCACCTCTGTTCCATCAAGCTCTATATCATCCTTGTGAAGTTTCCCTAAAACTCTCCCAATAATCTCTTGATCAAAAACTTCCGACTTGAGGCGATTACTTGGGAAATTATACTCAATTCCAGATTCAGAGGCGTCTTGCGGACTGAAGGATCTTCTCATATTGAGCAACTCACGTGAAAAATCAATGGAAATCTAGTCCATCAGCTCAAATTCGTCAAGTGGTTTAGCATTCGTCAATGTTCTATCCCCCTTTGGTTTAGCAAAGTTCCCTTCAAATTCCTTTAGGTGGTTGTCCAGAATCGCAGCTTCTATCTTGGTATATTCCTTGCTACTTGACGGAGTCGTCAGGGTCATCGCGATTGCGTCGATCGGCTCTCCTGTCGTCGTGACTGCGTCGATCGGCTCAGAGACTGTGCCGATCGGCGCACACGTCAGATCCACAGAGGCGGGTCCGACAGGCTTCATTTCTTTGAACTGCTCCGAAGTAGTCATTGATCTACTCTCGGACATCAAGATCTGTTCAGCTGGCGACTCTCCCTTCTGCATAACTTCTGGGCATTACCGATTTGGTTCTAGATATTCTTCCTAATGCTTGTGCAAAGCTTCATTCTTGGCAATTTTGCTTAACAATTCATTCCCTGCCTTGGCTGTTAATCTCAGAAAACTTCCTCCGGCCGATCCGTCCAAATGCATCCTCGATGCCTTGTTTATGACCATGTAGAAGGTTTGAGCGCACATATTCTCATCAATGCCGAGGTTAGGACCTTGTTTCAACAATGTTTGAAAACACGTCCAGGCTTCCGCGAGAGATTCTTCATCTTCTTGTAAGAAGTTCACCACTTCCCTTCTCAACTTCTGCACCTTTGGCAAAAGAAAATAGTGGAGACAAAAATTTCCAACTAACTCACTCCACTTACCTTTTGCTTCTCGAGATGCTGCCTTGTGCCACTCTTTGGCTTTTCCTCCCAAAGAGAATGGGAAAAGCAGCCACCTGTAAAGATCCCGAGGCACTCCTTCATGATGGAATGTTTGGCAAAGTGCCTCCAAATCTTGTAAGTGAGTATACGGGTTCTCCTCTTTCGCTTCAAAGAACTTGTTTGCTTCAGCCATGCTAATGATAATGGGGTTCAACACATACGAGGAGGCCGGTGACCTTCTCATCTGAGGATTGAGGCACCAGCACGTCTGGAGATGGTAAAGAAAGTTCCCTGAGCGTCAAAGAAGGTCCTATCATACTCATCCTGAAAATTCACACAAAACACAAAAATGAAAACAACTAGAAAAGAGAGGATTAGATGTTAGTAAAATTTTAATAGTAAAAGAACTGGATCGTTCCCTGGCAACGGCGCCAGAAAAAGGGCTTGTTGGTCGTAATTACGCACCCACTTATATACCGCAAGAGGGCGGTGTACAATTGTAGCTCTTTTTCCCTCAGAGTATTTCAAGGTTATAGAATCCACAGGGAACGAGCGGAACTAATACTATTAAAGGGTTACTAACAAATTGCAATGGTTTGGTTGATGTGAATGATGACGGTGAGAAAGTGGAAGGTGAATGTTATTGAAGAGGTAACAGGATGATGAAGGATTCTCTCCTTAGGATTGGTTCACTGGCATGCAACCTTATTCATATCAACTCAAGTGATGACTCTAATATTCTACAAGACATGGTGGTTTCATTCATCCCGGCTGTCGCTACAGAGGCTATTAGCTCCCCACTGGTTTCTTGCACTATGTAATGGGCAAAAGTGTATTGGCCAATACACTAATGAAAGGGGTAGATGGATATGCAATAAAGTTCATCACATAGATTAAATTCATCGAGAGAGTATCAACAAGCATGAAAGTTACATGACCAGATCCCCGCACAAGAGAAGAGAATATGAGACTACTCACTCATCCTTCTGCTAGACAAAGCAGAGGGGTGAGAAGTAGCGCTAGAACGCACACGAGCTGATCGGCGCAAGTGTCGCACCGATCGGCGCGACCTCCCTTCTGGTGGATCTCATCGGTGTTGACCAACCTCCGCCGCCAATATCCTGGAACCCTAGTTCTGATAATTGATTCTCACGATTCCGTCCCCTCCTTGGGTCTCTCTTGGCTCTTGATAATTATCTTCCTTTTATACTCGACGGGATTAGGTCAACTTCCACCGACTCTAACTCATATTGGGCTGGGCCTTCGTCTTTCCTGGACCGGATCGTGTTTCTGTCATCTTTTCCTCCTGCGCCGATCGGCGCGGCTCCGTATATGGCCCATCTTCGTTACTCTTCAGCTCTTTATCCATAATTGTCCTGTTTTACACCTGTTGCCTGTGATTACATCCAAAACAGAACAACTACAAATCTATGCAAATATGGGGTTAATTGTTAGTCCAAACCACCAAATTAAGACGCAAAACATCCCTTATTGGTAGACAAAATGGGCATCTAGAAACCACCAACACTGCCCTTGTCGCCTCTACCCCCCCTCCCCCCCCCCCCCCCCCCCCCCCCCCCGCCCGCTCGCGCGCTGACACACCCTGCTAAAGCTTGCCCTGCATCGCTCTGCCGCTGTGCCAACCGCTGCCATTACTCTGCCTCTGCTGCCCAGCAACCAACCCCACCACCGCTACCCAATGCCACCACAGCACCGCCTAGCCCCGCCCTGGCCGTGCGGTGCCATGCCGCGCCTGCCAAGCTCCCTCCTCCCGCACCTATAAAAGCCATCGTGCAATCTCCTTCGCTTCCACACCAAGCCTTCCTCTCTCTCGCTCTCCCTTTTCCCCACCTCAACGCGAGCATACTCTCGGCCTCCCCGGCCTTTGGGCTCATGCCCAGCAAACGTGGAGCCTCGCCCTCATCCCCGTTGTACCCTCTGCGCAGAGTTTCCCCCATCGGAGCGCGAGAACCAGGACTGAGGCGAGCCTCCCCCATGGCGGCGCCGCCCTGATCATCTCCAGCCGCCGCGCATCCATCTCGGCCAACCTCAGCGGTCCACCTCAAACTGACGACCCAGATTAGAAGGTCCATACCGCTTCACTTTCATAAAATTCAGACCGTCCACCCATAGATCAACGACCCAGAGCAGGTTAGCCCACGGTAGACTCATGGACCCGCGGCGAGAGCCAGTCCAGAGGACCCATGGACCAAGTCCACCAGCCGTTTTCCTTTTCTAAATTTCCATACCCCTATTTATTGCATCAAATCAAATTCCAGTACAAAAATAATTTCAGGAATCTCTGAACCCTGCCATTTTGCATTTAGCCCCCTGTGCTTTGTCTTATTCACATTTCAACCCAAAACTTTTATAGAAAAGACCCTTAACTTTTCTGTAATTACATTTAAGCCCTCCAGATTTTCACAACCAAGCCCTGAACTATTCAGTAATTATAGAAAGGTCCCTAAAACTTTTTGAAATTATAGAAAAGCCCTTGAAACCTTTAAAAGGCCATAACTTTTAAACCATAGCTCCATTTTGAGTGATTCTTACACTCACGAGTTCGTCTCAGTGAGTAGTACCCAGTGGTACTACCCATATCACTAACCCGAGACCTCATAAGTCATCCCTGGCCCAAACCTTACGTTGCTTTACAGTAAGTTCTTTTGCTCGATTTAATTGGAATTTATTTGGATTTTGTTTCTCATTTTCTCATTCCTTCTATTTTTTTCTTTTGCGATATTTTATTTATAAGTTGTAGCTATATGCGCTAGACTAGTCAAGAAGGATAGCACTTTGAGGCAAGCTTTGTCTATTCCTTGATCATGATTGCTCCTAATAATTTGAAAATGGACCCAACTTAGAGCCTACTTCTTATATGCATTATTCCTTATATTTTTGAAATTGCTTAGTTAAAACCCCACTTGTGTGAAAACTAACGTTCCTATCGCCTATATAAGATATGAACGTTAGATCCTTGATTGGCCGCAATTGTTATCCCACTACCTTGATAAACCTAGGAAGTTGTCAATAGCCTTGCTAATGATGACATCACCCCTGCTAGTATACGCCTAGGACTCCGTGATCCATATCACCATACCTTTACACTACAAAGTTTTATAAAATATGTGAAAATGTGTTTGGTGGTGTGCATGCGAACGGGTGGGTGTTAAACCAACTGTGTTAAGGTGAAGTTGGGTGGGATAGACTTGACAGTGGGAGAGACTCCATAGTAATAGTGTAGAGTACTCGGTGATGATGTCTTCGGTGTGGGTCCACCTATCATGGATGAGTGCTCGCCCTGCCGCTTAGGGACTAGTTAGCAAGACCTCAACTTGGTGATATTTTTAGTACGACCACAAAACTTGTATGGGCAGGACTAACACGGAACTTGGGTTACGCAGCAAGGAAGTGTCGCCCGGCGAAGTAGGAATGGACTCAGGGGTTGATTTTGGTGCAAGTGGTGATAAGTCTAGTACTTGGCAAGAATATATGGTGATATGACTGTGTCATAGCTGTGATGATATGACTAAGTGTCATAAGTGCGGAACCCGTGAGATCCGTGGTGGGCTTGTGTGCATGCCTGGGTGAAGAGAGAGCATTATGTGTCTCCGCGCACAAGAGCGCCTAGCCTATGGGTACAACGTACTAAGCTCTGCAGAGTTTTCAATAAATCATTCGGATATCCGTTGTCACCGGTCTTGACACATCAAATCATTGGGCTCTTGATATTAGCAAATCATTGATGTGTGAGTGGGTGTAGTAGACACCTGTGTTTTGGTGAAAGGTGTTAGCAAGGTGTGCCAGAGTCATTATGCATGTGTGTCAGAAGGCTCAACTAGAATATGGGACTATTGGTATCGATTATGTTCTCCCTCAAGTCCAACCAAATAAAAGTTATAAAATTGCTTTCCTCACTTGAAAACCCCTTTGATTCTATAGTGAGCCCCTGCATCCATGCTTTTCTGCAAAACTCTGACCCTTACCTTACCTCTTGACCACTCTGATGATTCAACAACCTTTCTTCTCACTACTTGTTGATGTTGTGCCTGCAATGCATGACGTTACGGTGCCAACACCTATTCTTACCCCTCCTGTGACAACAATGAATCAAAATGAGGAACATGTTCTTTAGGATCCAACAAAACCTATTGCCTCACATGAGGGGAAGCCAAAACAGCCTCAAGCAGACAATGTGCCCAATGAGTAGGCCCCTCGAAGGTCTCACAGAGTCAGGTCTGAAGGTCAGCTATCCCTGATGACTATGGAGTATATAATACAAAATAGTTTCATATTGAGGATGATCCCACCTTGTATGAAGAAGCCATGAGAAGCTCTCACTTATTTAAGTGGTTAGAAGCTATGAAAGATGAAATGAAATCTATGAATCTCAACAATGTTCGGGATTTAGAAGAAATTTCTAAAGGAGCCAAAATAGTAGGTTGTAAATAGGTCTACAAAACAAAATATGACTTCAGAGGGACTATAGAAAAGTTTAAAGCATGACTTGTGGCAAAAGGCATCATACAAAGAGAAAGGATTGACTACAATGAGACATTTTCTCTAGTCTCTTGTAAAGATTCCTTCAAAATTATAATGACACAATTAGCACATTATGATTTGGGGTTACATCAGATGGATGTAAAAACGACATTTTTAAATGGGGATTTGGAGGAAAGAGTCTACCTAGCATTACCAACAGATTTTGTCATGGAAGGAAAAGAAAATATGGGATGTCGTCTAAAGATATCTATTTATGGATTAAAGAGGGCTTCAAGACAATGGTACTTGAAGTTTGATGGAAAGATAAAGAAATTTGGGTTTAAAGAGAATGTTGAGGAGAATTGTATTTATACAAAGTTCAAGAATGGAAAATTTATTTTCCAAATTCTATATGTGGATGACATTCTACTGGCAAGTAGTGATGTCAGTCTACTACTGTAAACAAAGAAGTTCTTGTCCTCAAATTTTTAATATGAAATATCTTGGTGAAGCATCATATGTTTTGGTCATAGAAATTCACCGAGATAGAAAAAAAATGTGCATTGGGACTCTCAAAAGACATACAAAGGAAAGGTATTAGAGACATTCAATATGCTCAAATGCAATGTCACGCCTGCCCCTATAGTCAAGAGAGACAAGTATGGGGAATAGCAATGCCCTAGTGTAAGGACCGAAGGCGTATCGAGAGCGGGGGGTGAATCGGTAAGCCGATCATGATTATGAACACTTCAATTCCACTCCACTAAATCCCGACAATCGTTGCAACCTAACAATTCCAGTAGGCCAGATCCAACACATGCTAGTGTTCATGACGAGAGCAAATACGGAAGCTAAACACAGTAGCCTATGCAAGCCATAATTCAACCTATTCACTAGAGCACACAATTGCGGAATAGTAAAGATAAGGTCTCAAAAGGATGGTCCCATCCCCTAATCCTCGTTGAACCACTCTCACCGGAGTGCTGGTCCCTCTCGCCACCAAGTGGAGTTCTCACACACAGTCCGCAATCACTCCCAGAGTGAAGACACGGTTGCGTCACTGCTGCCAGGCATAAGCTTGCCTCCCTCGAGAACTTGCCGGTCTTCCCGAGCCGACACGGGCGCTCACTAGCGATGCCCTTTTCAATGGCGGACTCAAACTGTGTATAAACATATGACAGCCTTCACAACCAATCATGATAGGCTCGATCACCGACACCTAACTGGTCTAGGTCTCACCATAGACCAAGAGATATAGCCTAGATCACACCCTCAAGGACACCCTAGCCTTAGATGGGGACAGATGCTCAAGTTACTCTCACAAGCACTCTTAAGATATCTAATATCTCCTTCTAGTGCTCCTCTCTTTTCCTCTTGGCTCCCTACAAATGCTCCTAGAAATTCCATTTCCAAGAGAGGTCTCCAAGACCTCAACAACAAGTTTATATAGGCTTTTAACCTCAAACTAGCCGTTGCTCCATGAAATCAGCTTTCTAGGCCTAATGACCGTACAGTTCGATCATTGACAGACCGAACTGTCCAGTCTCTCTTGGACGACTCCACCCGAGCCGTTGGCCTGCTGATCCCGTACTGAACAAACTGTCCGGTCTCTTCATCTCTGTCCTGCTTCTCTCCATACAGACCAGACCGTCTAATCTCAGCTGGTCTTCACGCAGATAGTTTCCTCGCAATCCCACTCTATGATCCTCTGATGACCATAAAGTCCGGTATCTCCAGACCCCTCTATCTGGTCACTCTGTAACAAAGCTGAAACTCCTCGTCCTCGCTTGACTTTGTTTCCTGGCTTCTTCCAACAGCTTCTTGGCTTCTCCACTATCACCTAGTGCCTGTGATTTCACTGAGCATCCACACACATCACCGACTAGCATGACCTAAGAGCCATGACCTAGACCCCCTTGATAGTTCAGTTTTTCCTATGGACTCAAAGCCCTAACAACTAGACAAGTGTTCCAAACACTTGCTCCATAGCTTGTCCTTAGCTTTGATCCGTCTCCATTAACCCTTGGACTCCATCAAGATCATCAAGCTCCATACTTGTGGTCATTGTCATCAATCGCCAAGCCAACCATCATCAATAAAATTTGTAGTAGAGTTTAGAGATGATTACTGCATAGACAACACTCATATAGATATTAGCCCATAATTTCATAGTTGTCATTAATTACCAAAACATCCATACCTCGGGGATCCAATCATCAATGGTCTTGAAGCTTACAATCTCCCCCTTTTTGGTGATTGATGACAACCACTACTTATCATAAAAACATCAAGGCTAAAAGAGCTACACTAAGATCGAGAGGAACCACAAAAGCATAACAAAAAACGAACAAGGTCCTACTCAAATCAAGCATCACCAAGAGCTAAAGGATAAAGAGAGAAAAGCACACTCTAGATGATAATGCATGCATGTCATGTTAGGTGATAATTAAGGAAAGCATAAAAACATGCAATGCAAGACATGAATGATGATATGCAACAGGGTAGCATGAAACATGCAAGGAATTAAAAGCAAGGAATCATCATCATGGAATCATACACAAGCATATAGTATAAATTAAGAAAGACAAAGTATTGCGTATGAAAATAAACCAAGTGAGATCATGATGAGTCAAACACAAGCGTATAAAAAACCATGACTTATCAAAATCCATGAACATTGATAAAACCACCAAAATAAGATCTCCAAATGTATCTCCTAAAACCATGTATACCACATATACTCCCCCCAGATACAAGCTACTCTCGATCGACACAAGTCACACTCCCCCTATCTCTATGTCTTCTTCCCCTTTGGCAACAAGGACCAAAAAGAGAAGAAAAAAGTACTAGGCGCTTGAGGTCGTAGCAGGTAGTGGGGCAGCAACATTTTCTGAAGGCTCTGTGCTGGGCTGCTTTTGTGTTGGACCCTACTGCTCTGACTGTGTCTGTGCCACCTGAGCGTCGAGCTGCTCAAAGAAGGTAAGATCCTCTGGTCACTCAGACCCTCTGTCCTATCTTTCTATGACTGTGGCGGTGTCCTGCGCAACAGACGCCTGAAGGAGAGTAAGATCGGGCCACGTCCTCCTGAGTGAAGCCTCCTCGGACAAGATCCTCTACTATCTGAGGTGTAACAAGTGAAGAAACTATAACAAAAGAAGGTAGAGTTGTGGTAGTAGCTGTAGCTGTCTGTGGGGTTGCCTAAGTGGTGTGCACTATATCAGAGAAGGTCAGACTCCTGACTAGTACCTACTGTGAGGTGGAAGGTCCTGCCATCTATGAAGCTGTCGACTGTGCAGGTGAGGTGAACAGTGCAGACACTGAGAAGGTTGATAGCAGGGAGAACTGAGTATGTGAGAAAGACTGTCCTGCTCCCCCTATCGGTAACTCACCTGAGAGTGACGACAAGCTGCTAGATTGTGTCATCATCATCGTGGTGAAGGGGACACTCTGAGTTAGAAGCTTCTAAAACTATGGTAGTGTAGGGACTCCTGCCTGCTGGCTAGACTGTCCTCTAGTGAGCTCCGTCATCTGACTCAATAGATGTGTCATCAGTCTCATCTGCTGCTGCTAAAACTCTACCTGCATCCTCAGCACATCAATGATCTGACGCCTCTCCTCAGTAGTGTTCTAGATGAAGTCACCCAGACGTCCTACAAGGGCTGCTACGGTGGAGGCGTGATCTGTCTCTGTAGGTGATGGCTGAGGTGGTGCACCCACACTGCCTGACTCAAGAACCGTCGTCTCTGGATGAGCCTCCTACTCATGAGTGACTGGCGGCAACTCCTGCTCGTCTGTCTGCTGCCTGGAGGCTGACTGTGATCCCCTAGGGACACTAGGTGCGTAGCTGGTGATCACATCAGGGAACGCCCTGTACTGCTCCTCCGTCACTAGTCCTGGTCTCCTCAGAAGATAACAGATATAAGGTCCATATACTAGGTGACGACCTCCAACTCTCTCAGAGATAATCTCCTCCATCTTAGCAATCATCAAGTCAGTCAAGTCAAACTGTTGTCTCTAGAGCATAGCTGCAACGGCCCTCTGGTGTAGAAGTGTGAACTCCTCCCTGTACCTAGACCTCGGAATGATAGTCCTGATGACTATCGCCCTAACCACCTTCTCCTCTGTTGTGAGTCTTGCAAGACGTCTGTCGAACCCTGGTGTGTGAGGTGGCTGGAAGGCTATTGACACCATGTTGTCTGTAGGTAGCATCCCTCCCTGTGATCTGCGGGGCGGAGCCTAAGTCCCGTAGGCCTGTACAGCTGCAAGCCCGAAGCTATCAATCCCAATGTAGCTATAAGGTCCTCCCTGGTCAAGCACTGGGGTTCTCCTCTGAACATGAACCAGATCTCTAAGCGATCTCTAGTTACCCATAGTGAGGCATAGAACTCCGTCACTATATCCTCTCTGTATCTGTAGGGACTGGTGACCAACTCTGCTAGTCCAGGTATGTAGTCAAAGTACTGCTGCATGTCTGTGCCTGTGGCTCTCCTCATTGCCTGGTAAGTCGCGTACTGCTGAGGCACGAACAATCCAGACCTGCCCTTCCTGGCAAGGTAACGTCTCAAACCCTCACCTATCCTCCTTTGAAGATTGGTCTAGTTCCTCTCTTCTCTAGCTAGGTCCCTAGAGACTGGAACCCACTACTCGAAGGATACCAGGCGACTCACCTTAAGATCCCTGGCGGGAACCTCAAGTATGTCTTTCTTTCCTGCTGCAGCTACAAGCCGCTGTAGTCTCTTGGTGCACATAACACACGTGCACTGCGAGTCTCCTGTCCGGTGAGTTGTCCTCTCCTAAGGTGTTGTCTGCTGTTGTGGCTGCTCTGGCTTCTCTTCCTTTGAGGACTCCATCTTAGACTCTGAGTATCCAGACTCCTCCTCCTCCTCCTTGGACTCCTCCTCCAGCTGCGTGGAAGAACCCTGGTCCACAGTCCTCGACGACCTCCCCTGATGATGAGAAGTCAGAGTACCCTGCGTCCACGATGGAAGTCTTACACCTATGTACAGCTCTAGGGCTGTTGTCCTCTGTCTGGTGCTCCTCCTACGGCCCTGATCATCAGTCTATGTCCCCATGATCAGTAGAGCTCCTGGTGTCCTGTGTGACTGCTCCATGGCCTCGATGTGCTATGCAACACGTCTGGGCATCTGGCCCTCTGTGTCTCTATGTCCTCTCCGGTCCTCTTCTTGCTCTTGATCTGCACTGGCATCTTCCGATTTCCCTTATCATGATCACCTGCTCCTGCCATCACTGATGTTGACTGCTGTCACTGCACGCACATAGGTAGGATTAGGATAAGTGTAGAACCTAATAAGATCTACACGCAAAGCACCGCTGAGTAAGAATGCGCAATAGAAATCCTAGCACTGAATGAAGGACACGATCATTAAACAAAAATGCAAAGTACAACAGTGATCATTGACTATATGTGGCTGGTGCGAAACATCTAGTGTACAGTCAAATAATGGCATTTAATCTAACTGTAGACTAAATGAGAGACAACCCTAGAATTGCAATTAACAGATAAGCATGGAATTAATAGCAGACAAGGTTGAGATAATTTAACTAATTAATGCAACTAAAAATTATCTTTTTACTTCTAATTGCATCAATCAAGTAAATTGCTCAGAATTAGGGCATATGACGATGAATTGGAGAATGACACAATACCCTGGGTGAACGAGGACGAGAACCGCAATGAACACGAAGTCGATTGCTAGAAAAATCAAATCTTTGAGCTTCAGACACCGGCAATGAAGGCAAAGGTACAAATTGGCTCTTAGCTTCGTGGTGGAGCTCGGCGAGGTGGGTGAAGGCGGCTCTGGGGGCGTGCGAATAGGTGAGTGCGGCGGCTGCCGGCGGCGACGCACGGGGGCTATATGGCAAGAAACAACGGTGGCGATAGAACATGCGGCGGTGGGTGCTCTAGAGGTGGTGACACGACAGCGCTAGGGATCATGATGGCAGATGCTGTGTGTGCGGGTGCATCGACAGTGAGCGGGTCCAACGCAGTTGCGGGAGAAGGACACGTGTGTGCGGGTGCGGCTTGGCCGGAGGTGGCGATTGAGCTCGAGCGATGGTCGGAGAAGGTGTCCTGGGCGTGCTCTCAGCATTGGCACCGTCATTCCGAGGAAGGCGATGAAGTTCCGATGATTTTGACTTAGGTCAAATAAGAACGGATGGTCGTGATCAGATCAAGGATAGATCAACGGTGAAGATTTGAAATGCATTACATGATTCAACTTGAACTGACCAGACGCTATGGTCTTTACACCGGACAGTACGGTCACTTAAGAGCTTCGACTTACTGGTTCTATTTGCAACAGAACCTCTTCTGACCGGACAGTATGGTCTTAAGACCGGACTGTACGGTCTCTGGTCTTTGTTCTATGAGGAATAGTGTCCGGAGACACAGACCGGACTGTACGGTCTCTGGTCTTTGTTCTGGGAGGAACAATGTCCGGAGACACAAACCGCACTGTATGGTGCCTAGAGGGTTTTGTACAGTCACTTCCAGAATTTCGCTGAATCATGGAATTTCTCCAATTTCTAAGTGCCCTCACTTAACACCCAATTAAACACTGCACTTGGAGCATGAAGGGAACTCTTAAACACTCCTTTTCAAATAGTGGCTCTCTATGGCCTTATAGTTTTCGCAAATGCCAAATGAAGAATCGAGCAAATAAGAACCAAGGCAATTAAGAACCAAATGGGTATGTATGAGCCTTAATCCATGAACCGCTCAAGTAAATTTAACTTCGAAGTTCATAAGAGCTTGCTCAATGGGCATGAAGCACAATCCTTTCCTTTGGTCGCACTTATGGAGATGTATTCTCATATTGATCATGAGGCACAAATTTTCTCGAAGTGTGACAAGCCTCCTTTGTGTTTTCTATATGATGCATGCAACAAGTATTTCACAAATGCATTGGAATTTAAGGACATGTTTGGCATGGCTCGACTCCAAAATTCCAAGGGGGAGCTGGTTGAAGCCACGCAAACACCTCAGCTCCAAAACTCCATGGAGTAGCAGCTCCACCTGAAGTTGGAGGAGCTCTAGTTCATTTTGATGGAGTACCTCTTTTCCAACTCCAAGGTCTATGGAGTTATATGTCCTTATGGAGTTGGAGTAAAATTACCCACCTTTGCCACTAGTTACAAAAACGAATCATTATTTTTCTTTTTCCCTCACCTCTCGCAGTTGCCCTTGTGAAATCGATCGATCCCTACCCATCACCGCCCCTGCCCCCATTCCTCCCTCTGGATCGACATCGCATCAACACTCCCCCAACCCGGCATGGAAACTGGCCTTGGCACTGCATCGACGCTCGCCGACCGTGGATCTCGCGCCGCATCGATGCCCGCTCCCAAATCCCACGTCCGCCTCCCCCGGATTCCATTGTGGAGCAGTCTCAACTGGTCTGCCTCCTCTGCCTTCCTAGATCCCACAACCGAAGCAATGATCTTCATTGTTGTAGCTCACCTAGGCCAAATAAAGCCCACCGTCGATGCTCCAGGACCCACCAATAGCAGATTTTTGGATCGTGATTACAATTTGCTTGTTGTTTTTTTACAAGGTTGTTGTATGCAATGATGACATGATATTTTGGTTTTATTTCATATGATTTGAGGACTATAATCCTGTAAAACAAAACATTGGTACTATAAAATTTCACGTAGATAAATATGTTACTTATATTTTGACGTGATAATAATACATTTGTATTATTCAAGGGCAACAAAGTGTTTTCACCCTCCAAACCAATCTTTCTAGAGCTGGACACAACCTCTTAGTCAAACATCCTCAAAAAACAACCCTAGATCCATAGTAGAGCTGCTCCACCTTGGAGTTTTGGAGCAGAGCTACTTTGAGATGGTGCAGAGCCATGCCAAGCAGGTCCTAAACATGTCATGTGTATGCAAGCAATATTAAACAAGACACAAAGAAAACCTAACAATGTCAAGTTTGAACCCCTCTCAAGCTTACTCACTATAAGTCATACCCTTGCCTTGAGAGAAGCCAAACCACCATCTCAAGAACCCCCCCCCACCACCCTTGCTTATAGCTATCTTGAGTGGGTTAGACATTGACTAATTTTTATGTATTTTTTCTTTTAGTAATTTACACATGCATGGATGCAAAACATACTAGTCACAAAGGAGTCCTAGTTACCATGCGATACAAGAAAAGAAAGAACAGACTACAACTACCAAGAACAAACACACACGGATACCTCCCTCATGAGTAGATATGTTGTTGAGGTCCATGTCACTTGTGGTGGACTTCACTTGATCTTCAAGTAAGCTCTCGATCTACCACCACCACCATCTTCTAAGTCTTGATCTTGGGCAGCCACTTGTACTTCGTTGACCTTTCAAGATCAACATTGCACGTAGGAACCCATATGCTCTTGACCTTCTTGTTCGGTGGTCCCAAAGCCTTTGCTTTCACCCTTCCACCCTTGTCCCTAAAAAGCTTGAAATGAGTGTTCTCATGGAACAAGTTAGCGTTAGGCAAAACAATGGAACTTCTCATCATAGGATAGTCCTTGATGTGTGGCCATCCTTGCAACACCTCTCACAGTAGTAGTTGTCGACGAGTAGTGGCTTGACCCAAGCAGGAATAGAGTCACTCGTCCCAATGATGTCAATGGTGGCGAAATATGAACCAAGTCCACGGTGGGAGTCATTGTTCTCAAGAGTTCTCCCAAGAATATCCTTGTGTATGGCTCTACCGCGTGTAAGCCTCTCAAAGCCGTCCATCACCATCTTCATCTCTTCCTTGAGCTTATGATATTCCACCTCCAATATTTTGGATTTCTTGACGGCAATGTTGCAGGCTTGCTCAAGCATGCTCCAAAGCTCGATGTAGGAGAGCTTCTCATCATCACTGTTGTCGATGCTCTCCTCCTCACTCTTCTCAAAGTGGCTAGCAGCCATGAGGCACGTGGGGGTGGAGGTAGAGCTCCAGGTAGAGTGGTCTTGATCATGGCTAGGCCGGCCACTTCTTCATCATCGCTTGAGGAAGAGGATGCTTCACTTGAGTTGTCGCTTGTCTACTCTCCAACAAGGGCCTTGCATGAGAACTTCTTCTTGTGCTCTTTGACTTTGCCTTCTTTCCGTGTTAGTAAAGAGCAAATGCGGAAGCTAAACACACTAGCCTATGCAAGCCACAATTCAACCTGTTCACTAGAGCACATAATTGCGGAATAGTAAAGAGGAGGTCTCGAAAGGATGGTGCCTTCCTCTAATCCTCATTGGACCACTCTCACCGGAGTGTCGGTCCCTCCCGCCACCAAGTGGAGTTCTCGCACACGAGCCCGCAGTCACTCCCGGAGTGAAGACACGGGTGCGTCACCGTTGCCACTAAGGCACAAGCTCACCTCCCTCAAGAACTTGTAGGACTCCCTAAGCCGACAAGGGCACTCGCTAGCGATGCACCTTTCAACGGCAGGCTCAAACCGTGTACAAACTTGTGACGGCCTTCACAACCAATCACGATAGGCTTGATCACCGATACCTAACTGATCTAGGTCTCACCATAGACCAAGAGTAACAGCCTAGATCACACCCTCAAGGATACCCTAGCCTTAGATGGGGATAGATACTCAAGTTACTCTCACTAGCACTCTCAAGATATCCAATATCTCCTCCTAGTGCTCCTCTCTTTT
Organism: Eleusine indica; assembly: GCA_030378355.1. Taxonomy (NCBI): domain Eukaryota; kingdom Viridiplantae; phylum Streptophyta; class Magnoliopsida; order Poales; family Poaceae; genus Eleusine; species Eleusine indica. The sequence continues at coordinate 39,977,176 of CM059500.1, forward strand.
CCTCTTGGCTCCCTACAAATGCTCGCAGTAATTCTACTGGCCAAGAGAGGTCTCCAAGACCCCAGCAACAAGTTTATATAGGCTTCCAACCTCAAACTAGTCGTTGCTCTATGAAATCAATTTTTTGGGCCTCATGACTGTACAGTCCGATCATTGCCAGATAGGATCGTCCAGTCTCTCCTAGACGACTCCACCTGAGCTGTTGGCCTACTGATCCCGTACTGACATGACCGTCTAGTCTCTTCATCTCGATTCTAGAGAGCAACATTTTTTCTTCCTCTCTATCCCGCTTCTCTCCATACATACTGGACCGTCCGATCTCTACTGGTCTTCACGCAGACAGTTTCCTCGCAATCCCACTCTCTGATTCTCTGATGACCATACAGTCCAGTCTCTCCAGAACCCTCTATCCGGTCACTCTGTCCAGAAGCTGAAACTCCTCGTCCTCGCTTGACGTTGTTTCCTGGCTTCTTCCAACAGCTCCTTGGCTTCTTCACTGTCACCTAGTGCCTGTGACTTCACTGAGCATCCACACACATCACCGACTAGCATGACCTAAGAGACATAACTTAGACCTCCTTGATAGTCCGGTTTTTCCTATGGACTTAAAACCCTAACAACTAGACAAGTGTTCCAAACACTTGCTCCATAGCTTGTCCTTAGCCTTGATTCATCTTCATCAACCCTTGGACTCCATCAACCTCATCAAGCTCCATGCTTATGGTCATTGTCATCCATCGCCAAGGCAACCATCATCAATAAGATTTGTAGTAGAGTTAAGAGATGATTCCTGCATAGATAACACTCATGTAGATATTAGCCCACAATTTCATAGTTGTCATTAATGACTAAACATTCAAATCTCGGGGATCCAATCAACAATGGTCATGAAGCTTACAGCTGGGAATCAATATGAGCTCAATCAAATGAAATTGATTCCATATGCTTCATCTCTAGGAAGTTTACAATATGTGCAAGTACGTATGTGCCCTAACTTGGTTGTTGTTACTGAGTTGCTTGGCAGATTTCAAAGTAATCCAGCCTCGGAGCACTGGAAATTAGTAAAGAAATTCTTGCGATATTTACAAGGTATGAAAGATCTCATGTTGACATACAAAAAATTAGATTCACTCCAAATAGTGGGGTATTCAGATTCTACTTTTGCGAAAGATAATACAACGTCAACATCGAGATACATGTTCACTCTTGTAGGAGGAGCTATTTCATGAAAAAGCTCCAAACATGTAGCCGACATGAGGTTAAGAGAAAGTCTTCTTTGATTTCTGGACTATAAAATAGGGCCAAAAGGTTAAAGTATCTGTCACTGAATGGAAAGGTGGGTAGTAGCTGTCAAATCTATCGACGATTTATTCAACATGATGATAAAACATGCTCTATGCGTAAATCTGTGATACAATGAAAAAAGTTGAAAAGCAATGATTAAAGATACAAGATGAGATCAAGAGGGAGAAGGTTAGATTGATCTCGACTATTAGGCTCAACGGCCCGACACCCTTGACCAGGCGCCCTGATCAAAGGTGCCCAACCCGTCTGGTTGGTGGATACCGGAGCATGACATGACACGAGGTTCGTCGTTAACACTAGTCGATCGAGGGGGTGCAGCCAGTGACAGGATCGCCATCGCCTTGCCACATCCTCAACTTCACCGATGCCGTCTTCTGCACCAACACATCGTCACCCACACTGACCTGACGCCCCTTCGGCACTGATGTCATGGCCGTCGATGGCTGAGCATCGGCTGCGGCTGCATCCGCCTCCAACACCTCCTCCTGTCGGTAACTTCTTTCCCCTCTCCCTCTAGCTAGGTCCTAGACCTAGAACTGTCAAGATCGAATAGCTCCCGTTCGTCTAAATCAGTGCCTTGGGTTTGATGGTCTCTAACAATTGGCTATTTAGGCTACTCCCAATGGTAGTTTCATCTACATATCTTTTATAAGTGCAACCCACTAAGCATCATTAACTTCTAATTCTCTCAATTCTCATGCAGCCACATCATCTATTATTTATCCACCATCAGATTATGACATTTGACTCCCATCTGTCAGTCCGTTCATCCTCACCTTATTACCTCCCAGCTAGAGCAATATTTTTCACATCTATCGACAGGACATGTACCACTCTTCATTACCACTACCCTAGCCAATGTTACTCACCACTAACGCACACCATTGCGTTCATTCATTACTTTTGTGTGCGTGTGTGGTTTAGTGCCATGTATCCTGTTCCAGTCCTCTGTAAATAAGCTTGCAACCCAATCTTCTTCCTGCACATCCCACGTCCTTCTTTACTTAACTACTCTCATTTAGTGGCGAGTGATGAGAAACATGCAAGCTGCCTGCCTTCCACCATTAGCAGTCTAGCACGTTACATTAGCCCCTCTTTAAGATAAAATAAAAACGTATGCAAGCATCAAAAGCGTGCCCGTTTCGTCTCCAAATCGTTTTCATCCCGGTTTATAGTACTACCTTCCAGCATTATCTCATTACATTAGCCCCTCTCCAAGATCAAATAAAACGCATTCATGCATGCAAAAGCGTGCATACCGATTATATAGCACTACAGGAACGAGAAAATTGAATCATTCTTCTATGTCACCATGAGCTTTGTTTCTTTCATCGTTGAAGCCGCCGAGAAGAAAATGATCTTCTTCCTCGCCTGTGCTGCAGAACCCTGGCTCTAGTGTAACAAATTATCTTGCTGCTCTGCTCTAGATTTTCGTTTCATCAGCTGGAAAGTGTAGTTCCAGGTAAGCCTGCCTGCGTACTTATTTTGGGTAAAGTACTCCATTGATTTATGTTTCACTGCATGGGACATATCACATTCTACACAGGTGTTTCAAACGAGTTAATTTATTATCTCTCTTTTTATTTTCTTTGATTTCATTCATTTGACCAATAGGCCTACACAAAACACAGCTTTTCGAATCATACATATCTACAGTTGTCTGCAGCTTTTAGGTCCTGTGCAAGTTGCCCTCCGGTTGCATGATTGGTGTTCTGGTTTCACGCCAAATAAAATAATACAAGGTGAGCATGTTAGTTTTTTTTTAAGATAAGATAAGGAGGTGAACATGTTAGTTAACTACAGCATGCACATACCCCTTTCGGTCTTGTATATCCTTAAATTTCATTCAAGGTTTTTTTGACGATGAAAATTCCATTCCATTCTTTTGATTGGAAAGGTGCTAAATCCAAATTTAATTGATTTGTCCAATGTAATTCTAATTCAGAATTAGTTGTTGATTACTTTGTTTAAGCTATCAGTTGAAACATGCATGTGATTTCTCTGTTTTTTTACAATGAATAGCTACTTTCTTATATATTATTTTGGTTATTTCTTCATGTCTCGAATTATGATACTTTGGTTATGCATCTTTTATATATCATTGAAATATAAAAGATGTTGTTGCTGCCGCAACTCATATAAGAAATTGAGAACCTATTTTTGGTTCACAATCTCTGTTGTTGCTGCCTCATGCTATGAGCTCATCCTATTGTTTCATGTTCAGCTTTTAGGATATGGCCAGTTAAAATGACCCTTCTTACTTACCACAATAAATGTTTTTAAACTATGATTGTTCATGCGATGCAATCACGAAGGTATCTTTTTTCTTTCGTTACGAGCATTCTTCCTTTGTGGTCTAACTTTTGTTCTCAACTCATGTTTATGAAATACTCACTCTGTCTCAAAATATAAGCATTCCAGACTAAGAGGGGATGTCCAGATTCATAACATCTTTTATTAATCTGGACACATAGTTTCAAATGCTATGAATCTGGACTAAAGTTTCAAATGCTTATATTTTGAGACTGATGGAGTAATTTTTATCAATCAGAGGTCACACGATTTCTTTTCTAGATTTAGTGACAAAAGATTTTTTTTTTATATATTTACAACAGCATATTCGGTCTACTCAATTCTTTCAAAACATTCTAAAATCCTGCAGCAACGCGTGGCGTATTCATCTGGTTTTCATTAAATGACATACCACATAAGCAAATTTGGTGCCTAGGGTTTGAGACATCCTAGATCATGGTCGAAAAAAATCAAGGAAAGAAAAACTGGAACCCTTCATCTGGATCAGTGCCTACGGTTTGAGATAGTCTTTAAGAATTGGCTATTTAGGCTACTCTCAATGGTAGTTTCATTTTTATTAAATGTGATATCACATAAGTAAATCTCTACTATAAAGATTAAACTTCATCTCATATTTTTACACCAGGAATTCATCTACACACCGCTCCTAAGTTCCCTTGATCTCAGCCACCCCCACGCCCATCCACCCTTGGATCAATAGAAGGGTCCACCTTCTGATCAAAGTGTGACACAATGTCACAAATTCTTAACACCTTTTAGTGTTGGAAGTCCCAAATAACCTGTCTAAACTTACTCAATTATTTCCTACCCACCCACCCATACCCACTGGTGCATGCATTGCATGATTGCCTCTCGCTGATGATGCTTTCCTTGATTGCCTCACGTTGATGCTTTCCTTTTTTTGCCCCTTGCTTACCATTCTTCCCTCTAGCAGCCAGCAATCCTTGCCGGCAGCAGCTCGTCCAACCATCTCTATTTGCATGCGACGGTAGCTCGAAGTTACTCATGATTTGGAGGTTGAAGGCTATGGCAGCTTGTCTTTCTCTCTCTGGACGCCAGCGGTTGCGGCATCTCATCCATGGCATCCATGCTGATCTCGGCAGCTCGCCATCCTCGGCGCTTGAGGCCAACTCACGCCGCGACACCGGCTCGGTGGATCATTGGCCACCGAGGATAATACATGTGTTGGCCATCACCTCCATGCTCGACGGATGCGGCAGATCGTCCACGCTACTCTTGGTGGCTCGCATGAACCCATAGCGTCCGAGGGCAACGCACGTGGCGACAGCTTGGCGGATAACTTTGCCACCAACGGTAACTCACGCGACACAGGTTTTTGATTTCAAAGGTCGGTAGGTCATCGCTCTCCCTGGTCACCGGCGGCTGTGGCAGATCGTCCACGCTACTCTCGACGGCTCGCCCGAAGCCTTGGCGTTCGAGGGCAACGTGCGCGGCGGCGGCTCGGTGAATCCTTCGGCCATTAAGTGTAGCACACGTGTTCCTGATTGTTCTCTCCCTGGATGTCAGCGGCTGTGGCAAATCGATCACATTGATCGCTATTCACGCAGAGGCAGGAATGCGAGAGCCAGCTACAATTTGTTTTTGCGCCACTGTGATAAAGGCCTTTTACTTGCTTTCTTTTGTGATTCTAGAGAGCAACATTTTTGCTTCCTCTCTATCCCGCTTCTCTCCATACATATTGGACCGTCCGGTCTGTAGACCGGACCATCCCGTCTCTACTGGTCTTCACGTAGACAGTTTCCTCGCAATCCCACTCTCTGATTCTCTGATGACCGCACACTCCAGTCTCTCCAGAACTCTTTGTCCGGTCACTCTGTCCAGAAGTTGAAACTCCTCGTCCTCGCTTGACTTTATTTCCTGGCTTTTTCCAACAGCTCCTTGGCTTCTCCACTGTCACCTAGTGCATGTGACTTCACTGAGCATCCACACACATCACCGACTAGCATGACCTAAGAGACATAACTTAGACCTCCTTGATAGTCCGGTTTTTCCTATGGACTCAAAGCCCTAACAACTAGACAAGTGTTCCCAACACTTACTCCATAGCTTGTCCTCTGCTTTGATCCATCTCCATCAACCCTTGGACTCCATCAAGCTATGCTTGTGGTCATTGTCATCAATCGCCAAGGTAACCATCATCCATATGATTTATAGTAGAGTTTAGAGATGATTCATAGACAACACTCGTGTAGACATTAGACGCACATTTCATGTTTGTCATTCATCATCAAAATATCATATCTCGGGGTGACCTCAATGGTCATGGTCCTTACAATCTTCCCCTTTTTGGTGATGGGTGACAACCACTACTTATGATGATCCAAAACGGACAAGCAATAAGGAACCAAAGGAAAAGAAAGGAATGAAGGGGTTACCTTGGTCCATACCTTGGAAGTAGTCTCCCCCTTGGAATGTGCTAGGTGTTGAGGGAGAACTACCCAATCATGTAGCGCACTAGAAGTTGATCTTGTCTTGAATTTTGCGTCTGCCATGGTGTTGTGGTTGTTGATCTTGTTGACGTAGACACGCACCATAGACGTAGATGTTGGTGTAGATATACATCTTGATATGATCTTCATGTGTGCTCCAAGTGAACATGCACCATTTCCTTGATCATCCCCAATTTGTCTTCATGTTCTTCTCTTTGTCACCTCATATCTTCCTTGTATCTTCTTGTTCTTCTCTCCTTCTTGATGGTTGATCTTCATATTCTTTTCCATCTTCCCTTCTCCTCTTGATCTATGACTTGGCTTTAGGATCTTCATCATCTTCATGTTCTTCTCTCTCTTTGTGTTATTGATCTAGACTTGGTTTTGGATCTTTATGTTCCTTCTCCCCCTTTGTCACCTATCACCAAAAACCAAAAACAAAACACAAGAGAACCAAAGAGCAAATAATAAATGGCAAGAGTTAGGAAACTCCCCCTTTCATGGTGCTCCTCCTTGATCACGATGATGTTCTGCCATAGCTCCCCCTACACACATGACTCAACAAAATATTTTCTCAAGTATGCAATGGTTAGTCATTTGTGTGTTGGGAATGTATGAGTCACTTGTCTTTGAACCGCGTGAGTAGATTTAACCTTGAGGCTCGTTTGAACATGACTCAATGGGCATGAAGCACAAAGATCACTATGTGATCATCTAGAGGGTCATATACTTATATTGTAAATAAGCAAGTCCCTCTAGAAACATACTTGGAAGCATGTAAGGTATCATGATGCAAAAGTGCATGAATGCAAGTGCAAATGCAACAAGTATACACAAGGATGATGCGAAGCTAAAGGAAAGAGAAAGAAAGGCTACAAACCAAAGTGCCAACGATGAGTTGTTCCCTTCTTGAGCTTACTCACGATGGACCATTCTTCAAAGCCTTGGGCACACCATGAACCACCATCCCAAGCTTAACCCACGTCCATCGCTATCTCAAGGAGGTCCAAAGTTGACCTACAAGCAAAGAGAAACAAGCACAAAACAAGGACACAAACAACAAACAAAACAAATAAGGCTATACATATTTACAAGAGACAAGCTTTAGGGTTACTCATGTGAAGTTTGAAAGGTCGAGAACATTGAGTTCTCCTATTAGCTTGTTGAAGGTCTTCTCGTCGAGTGGCTTGGTGAAGATATCCACCAATTGTTCATGAGTCTGCACACTCACCAACTCAATATCCTTCTTCTCAACATGGTCTCTTATGAAGTGATGTTTGACTTGAATATGCTTTGCAAGACCATGATCTCCAGTTTTGAGAGCCATTTTGATTGTTGCCTCACTATCACAATATAATGGCATTTGAGTGTACTGAAGCCCATAATCCAAGAGTGTTTGCCTCATGTAGAGAAGTTGGGAACAACATGCTCCTGCTGCCATGTACTCCACTTTAGCTGTGGATAAAGCCATCGAGTTTTGCTTCTTTGAGCTCCAAGATACTAGAGATCTTCCAAGAAATTGGCAACCTCCCGATGTACTCTTCCTATTCACTTTGCATCCTGTGAAGTCCGAATCCGAATACCCAAGTAACTCAAAGCTTGTTCCTCTAGGATACCATAGTCCCATGGTAGATGTGTACTTGAGGTATCTAAGAATCCTCTTCACGGCCTTCAAGTGAGACTCCTTCGAATTTGCTTGATAGCGTGCACACAAGCACACACTAAACATGATGTCCGGTCTGGAGGCGGTGAGATAGAGCAAGGACTCAATCATTGATCTATAGAGTTTGGCGTTCACCGGTTTACCCTTTGCATTATCATCCAAGGATTTGGTTGTCGCCATAGGAGTGTGCAAAGGCTTGCAATTCTCCATGTTGAATCTCTTGAGAAGATCCTTAGTATACTTCTATTGATAGATGAAGTTCCCTTTTCTCAATTGTTTAACTTGAAAACCAAGGAACACATGCAACTCTCAAATCATTAACATTTGAAATTCCCTTGCCATCATTTCTCGGAACTCTTCATTGAACTTTTCGTTGGTCGACCCATAGACGATATCATCCACATAGATTTGGCACACAAAGAGGTCCTTCCTAACATGCCTTGTGAATAATGTGTTGTCAATGCTTCCAATGGTGAATCCATTCTTGAGTAGGAAGTTTCTCAAATGCTCATACCATGCCCTTGGTGCTTGCTTGAGGCCATAGAGAGCTTTCTTCAATTTGTACACATGTTTTGGATGTTTAGGGTCCTCAAACCCTGGCGGTTGTTCCACATAGACTTTCTCATTGATCTCTCCATTCAGGAAGGCACTCTTTACATTCATTTAATAGAGCTTGAAGCCATTGCGTGATGTATAGGTAAGTAAGATTCGAATAGCTTCAAGACAGGCCACGGGAGCAAAGGTTTCTTCAAAGTCAATGCCCGCCACTTGAGAATATCCCTTAGCCACTAGACGAGCCTTGTTCTTGACAATTGCTCCTTTCTCATCTTGCTTGTTCTTGAAGACTCACTTGGTGCCAACCACATTATGATTCTTGGGCCTCTCAACCAATTTCCATTCTTTGCACCTCTTGAAGTTGTTCAACTCTTCTTGCATAGCCATTACCCATTTGTGATGATCCATATCTTCATCAATGGTAGTGCGCTCAATCATAGAGACGAAGGAGAAGTTCTTAATTGCAACATTTGCCTCATCATCATTTTCTTCACTCACATAGTTGGGCTTGTATTGATTCCTCCTTGTCTTAATTCCTTAAGATGGACTCCCAATGATCAAGTCACATGAATGACCCTTATTGATAGCTTTGGGTCTAGGGAGAGGTTTTCTTGAGTGGGAGGAGCTCTAGGTGAAGTATCTTGTGCATCATGGATTGCTCGCTCTTTTGAGATATGAGTGTCTTGGATTCTTAGTGAGGTGGGAGAATCACTCATATGCTTTGTTGTTTTGGAGCTAGTGCTTGGTGAGGATGTGGTGCTGTTGTGTGAAGAGCTTGGAGAAGTGGCTCGATGTGAAGTATTTGAGGAGGCTTGGGGCTCACTTCTCTCTTGGGTTCCCTCATGGGTAGGTGGATGCAATCTCAATGAATCTTGGGAGGAGCTAGTGGGAGAGGCAATGGCATTTTGGTTTGGTTCTTGCACCTCGGAGGAAGAGGTTGGTTGAGGTGGTGGAGTTGAGGGCTCATCAATATTTCCGTCATTGGCCACGTGGGGTAAAACCTCGCCCATGGGCATGTTTCTCAAGGCTTCCCTCATAAGCTCATCTCCAATGTTTACTTCATGAAACTCATCTCCTTTCTGAGATCCATTTGACTCATCAAATTGCACATCATAAGATTCTTCCACACATCCCGTGGCTGAGTTGTAGACCCGATATGCTTTGGAAGTTCCTAAATACCCAACAAGGATGCCTTCATCGGTTCTGCTCTCAAACTTCCTGGGCTTCCTCCTCTTCTTGAGAATGTAGCAAGTGCAGCCAAAGACTCAAAAATAGGAAATATTGGGTTTCCATCCAACCAATAGCTCATATGGTGTCTTCTTCAACAACTGGTGGAGATAGACACGGTTTGGGGTGTAGCATGCTGTGTTGATTGCTTTAGCCCAAAACCTCTCATGAGTTTCATACTCATCCAACATAGCACGAGCAAGAATGATAAGTGTCTTGTTCTTCCTCTCCACTACTCCATTCTACTCAGGAGTATATGTAGCGGAGAATTCATGCTTGATCCCCTTTTTGTCACAATATTCCTCCACTATTGTGTTCTTGAACTCAGTTCCATTGTCACTTCTTATCTTCACAATGCTAGCCTTGAATTCATTCTTTGCTCTCCTTAAAAACTTTCTAAAGATGTCACTTGCTTGAGACTTATCCACAAGAAAGAAGGTCCCAGTGTATCTCATGAAATCATCCACAATCACCAAGCAATATAGATTCCCTCCTAGACTCTTGTAATATGTTGGCCTAAACAAGTCCATGTGCAAGAGCTCTAGAGGACAAGATGTAGACATGAATGACTTGGTGAGGTGAGATGATGCAACTTGCCTCCCAGCCTGACAAGCACTACACAGTCTGTCCTTCTCAAAGGTGACATCCTTGATTCCTTCAACTAGATTCCTCTTGACCACTTTTCTGAGTTGATTCATTCCAACATGTGCTAGTCTTTTGTCACAACCATCCCTTTGTTGCCTTAGTGAAGAGGCAAGTGCTTGGTGGCATATTGCTTGATTTGAAGTCCATGACATATAGATTTCCATGCCTCACTCTATGAAATACTAGTCCCTTCTTTACATTTTCAATCATTGCACCATACTCATGAAATGTGCACTTGAAACCCATGTTACAAAGTTGACCAATAGACAGGAGGTTGAAGTTGAGGGTTTCCACAAGAAAAACCTTGAAGAGATGGAGGTCCTCAGTGATGGCCACCTTGCCTGATCCTCTGACTCTCCCTTTTGAGTTATCCCCAAAAGTCACCTTCTCATTGTCTTCGGCTTCATCAATGTTGGTGAACATGGTTGGCTTCCCGGTCATATGTTGGGTGCACCCACTGTCAAGAATCCAATGAGTACCTCCACTCTTGTAGTTGACCCTGGTGGTAGCCATAAGACAAGCACTAGAGGAAGAAGGGTTAGTATCCAAAGCATTACTTGATTGACCAGCACTAACCTCATCACATCGAGCGGTAAGCCCATCCTCATAGATAGGGATTCTTGCAATCCCTTCCTGAAGTCTCCTTCTAATAGGATAGTGAGGAGCACGGTACCTCGAATGACCATCCCCCATGTGCACATTCTCGAGGGTGATGTAGTAGTGAGAAGGATCATAGAGGCCAGTGACGTGCACAAGCACGTGTCCTACTTGTGAGTGAAGCACAAGTATTATCTCCATTGCCCTCTCAATTGAGAGCTCATGTCTTCTTTTGACGACCTTCTCAAGTAAGAAACCCCTCTCTGGAGTTATGATTTGCAAGAGGAGTCTATCAATCACTTCATATGATGGGATCCTCCGAAGACCTCTGAATGAGTTTATCCTATACACAAGATCATAAATGCTTAAGAGAGTATCACAAAGGTCATCATTCAGATTTCTCATAAATTCACCAAGTTAAAAGATGAGATCCTGTTGCTGAGCTCGACGAAGATGCCAAAATCGATCTTGTGGTGGAGGAGGCTGAGGCGCTAGAGTCGTAGTGGTGAGATTGATCATCTCCAATGATTGTGTGAGCATTGTGGTCGGTGCTCCCCCTACACCAATGTGTGGTCCACCCAAAGTGCTTGGAGTAAAACTTGGAGTGACACTTGGGGTAGAGCTTGATGAAGCACATGATGAAGAGCTTGGTGTAGGTCTTGATCCGAAGGGGTTGTAGAAGCTGCTGCAAGGCAATCTTGTGGAGGGATCAAAGAAGTTTGAGCTTGAAGCTACTTCTTTCCTATTTCTTGAGGATGCTCCATTGTTCGCCTTGGAAGTCTTCTCCCCATTCCAGCTTGCGGTGACCTCCTCATCCTCAAAGAGCGACCCAATCACATCCTCGACGGAGAGACCCTTCTCCATGATGAGATCAAGGGTGATGTAGAGGAGCTTGCTGCTAGGGAGCAAGGTGAGGACCTTCTCGACTATCACAATCTTGGGAAGCTCAAAAGTAGTTGCTCCAATCCTGTCCACAATACCTCGCAAGCGAATAAGAGAGTCAAATAAGTCCTCATTCTCATTAGCATGAAAAGTAAAGAACTTCTCAATAAGTGTATCACTAGCATGACCAATAAAAGACTCACAAGCATCATCAGTACTAGTCACACTAGAAGAGCAAGCAAGATAAAGAGAGTCAACATCATCAATCATCACATTAGGCACACTAGTAGAGCAACCTATCAAATTATCACTAGTAGAATCTAGGCACTCACTAGAACTAGACACATCCACACAATCATCATCATCATATACATGATCATCGGTAAAGGTATTAATAAAATCCACGAGTGTGTCCATCAACTCATTCGAAAACATGGCATTTAGGTAGCTTTTCAAGCGATCCTTCCATGAGCCATGACCCGGTCCCGAATGGAATGACATCCTAACTCAATATGGTCACTACTCAAGGCGGTTAAGCCCTATGATGAGCACTTGGCTCTGATACCACTTGAAAGGATCAAGTGACCGAGAGTGAGGGTGTATCGAGAACTCACACTATGTACCAAATTCGCCAATTCCTAAAACCTACCACTCAAAACAACTCCTACACAATTCTAGTGATGATCACACTAGCAAGATAATGAACCTATGAAAGGAACAACAACCTAAACATACTAGTGGATCATACAAAGCAATACAACTCCTGTGCAATCTAGTGATAAAGACACGCGGAAGCACACAACAAGCTAGCACAGGAGCCTACTCATGCAAAGCTACTAGATCATCAAGAACAAGATAAGCACACAAGCATGAGTAGCACGATACATACTAGGTGATCAAACAAGCCAAAGCAACTACTATACATGCTAGTGATCAAGTGAAAGCTAAGCACAACTAGCAAGTAGAGAAGCCTATTCATGCAAGTCTACAAGTAATCAACTAGAGCATGATAAGCATACAAGCATGAATAGCACGGTATGTAAATGCAGAAAGTAAGGAGTAGAGTAAGAGATGGCTCATGATTTTTTCCCGAGGTCTCGGAAGGATGGCGCCTTCCCCTACTCCTTGTTGGACCACTCCCGCCGGAGTCCCGGTCCCTCCTGCCACCAATGTGGAGTTCTCGCCCACGAGCCCACAATCACTCCCGGAGTGAAGACATGGTGCGCGTCACCGCTGCCACCAAGGCACAAACTCGCCTCCCTCGAGAACTTGCCGGACTCTCTGAGCTGATACGGGCGCTCACTAGCGATGCCCCTTTCACCGGCGGACTCAAACCGTGTACAAACGTTTGACGGCCTTCACAACCGATCATGATAGGCTCGATCACCGACACCTAACCGGTCTAGGTCTCACCATAGACCAAGATTAACAACCTAGATCACACCCTCAAGGACACCCTAGCCTTAGATGTGCATCAATGCTCAAGTTACTCTCACTAGCACTCTCAAGATATGCAATATCTCCTCCTAGTGCTCTCCTCTTTGCCTCTTGGCTCTCACCAAATGCTCCAAGCAATTCCACTGGCCAAGAGAAGTCTCCAAGACTCCAGCAACAAAGTTATATAGGTTTCCAACCTCCAACTAGTCGTTGCTCCATGAAGTTGTCTTTCTGGACCCCAATGACCGGACTGTCCGGTCACTGCCAGACTGGACCGTCCGGTCTCTCTGGAACGGCTCCCAGAGCCGTTGGCTGCTCTGTCCAGACTGAACTCCTATACTGACTGGATCGTCCAGTCAGACTTTCTCTCTCCATTCTAGAGAGCTCCCAGTTTGCGTCCTCTCTGTCTTGACGTGTCTCCATACAGACCAGACGGTCCGGTCTGCTGACCGGACCATCTGGTCACTATTGATCCTTGCGCAGACAAATTCCTTGCAAACTACTCTCTGTCCACTTAGAGACCATACAGTCCGGTCTCCACTGACCCCTCTGTCCGGTCACTTCGTCCAGAAGCTGAAACTCCTTGTCCTCACTTGACTTCGTTTCCCGGCTTCTCTGAATAGCTCCTTCACTTCTCCACTGTCACCTAGTGCCTGTGATTTTACTGAGCATTCATGTATATCATTGACTAGACATGACCTAAGAGAAATGACCTAGACCCCCTTGATAGTGCGGTTTTTCCTATGGACTCAAAGCCCTAACAACTAGACAAGTGTTCCCAACACTTGCTCCATGGCTTGTCCTCAGCTTTGATCCATCTCCATCAACCCTTGGACTCCATCAAGCTATGCTTGTGGTCATTGTCATCAATCGCCAAGGCAACCATCATCCATATAATTTATAGTAGAGTTTAGAGATGATTCCTACAAAGACAACACTCATGTAGACATTAGTCGCATATTTTATGTTTGTCATTCATCATCAAAACATCATACCTCAGGGTGACCTCAATGGTCATGATCCTTACATACTATTTACGTAATATTTAACATTCGTTTATTAATTCACCGATAAGTCGATATAAATCAGCCGATTAGTTTATTTCAATAACATTATTTGTTATTCATAGCCATCGGCTGGTTTTCACTAACAGTGATTATCGGCTTTCTTTATCGGCCTGTCCTGGGCCGGTGACCCGTGGAATTTAATTCTTCGTTTCTTTGTCGATTTACAGGGGAAATCGACTGGCACGTCCCAGTTTCTTTGTGTTGAGCCCGCACTAGAGTTAAGCAAATCTCTCGGGTCACGCGTGTGATTTTCACGTCAACAGATTGGTTACCTGGATAAGAGAGATCTAGGCCCGCCGGATGCAAGTTACCCATGTTTGGTTGCGGGGAGGCTGTGTTGCGCCTGGCCCGCACGATGCAAAATACAGCCCAGAGCCTGGCTCCCGGGGTGCAGATATTTTCCTCATTTCCTCGGAGCTAGGCTTTGGCGATGTGAGTGTGCGCTCATGGCGTGCAAGCGGGAGCCAAGGCGGGTGCAGGCGGAAAGTGCAGGAGGGGGGGCGCGGGAAGAGTAGGGTCACCGCCTCCGTTTCGCGCCATCGACCGCCATTCATGAACCTTCTTCTTGCATGTGCGCGAGGAGGACGCCGGAAAAGCTAGAGTTTCCACGGCCCTTTCGCGCCATCCGCTGGTGAATAAATCCGCAACACCGTTCCTCCTTGCTCATCCAGTTGCCACTTCTCTCCCTCAGCGACAGGTGACCTCGAGCTTCTACCCTCTCTTCTCCACTATTCCCCTCTCTTGGCCAGATGCAATCTGTGTTCTAACAAGTCCTCTCCCTTTTTTTTCTTTGTTTTGCAACGGTGAGATCTCGACGAATCCGTCTCTCCGGGCAAGTACCTCTCTTTCACCTTTCGATTCAATTCAATTAGCCTATCGATGTTCGGTTCAGTGTTCATCGATTAAACTATTTCCCTGCCTTGTTGTCGTGTGATGTGTGCAGGCCCCGACTGGATTAGTTGAGGTTTGCTTGCTTGGTTCATCTTGTGCTGATTTCCTTGCTTGGTACATTCTGTGCTAGTTTGCTTGGTTGAAGGTAATACGCAATTGACCTATCCCCTTATTTTTCCATCTTTGTCCTTCTTCTTACTAGACTAAATATATGTGTCTTTATGGTTAAATCTGAGCATATGTGCCCATGTCCATGATGTCTTGGATTATTTACCTATATGTCTATGATGCCTGGTTTGTTATTTGCATGTTAAAATCTGAGCATATAAGCATGTCCCTAAAGGATTTATTATTTGCACTTGTCATTTGCATAGATGTCCCCCGAAGACAAGAGAAACATGCTTATCATTCAGGCAGCTGCTCTGATCACTGCTATGTACGCATTCATGTTTAGTAGGTTGTGTGCTATGTATGCTAAACAATCATGGCCTAGGATCACTTATGCCCCAATGAGTGCAATGGATGAGGAAAGGCAAAAGAACTTGAGTAAAATTTATAACTGTAATGATGTTGAGTGTGTTAACAAGCTTAGAATGAGAAGGACATCCTTTTTCCATCTTTGCAACTTGCTTAGGGAAAGGAACTTGCTTAGAGACAGCATACATAGCAGCGTAGAGGAGCAAGTTGCCATGTTTTTGCATGTTGTTGATCACAAACAACGTTTTAGAGTCCTACACCAAACCTGGAGGCGTTCAATTGAGACAGTGTGTTGTGGCTGAGAACTTTCCTGACCAAGAACTACTACGTGTGAGCTTGCTCATGCTTATGGCCTGATTGATCCACACATTTGTTGTAGTCAGCCTGATGTTAGCTGCTTTTGTGGTTCTGGTGGCTCCTTTTGGTGGTTCTGGTGGCTCCTTTTGTGGTTCTGGTGGCTACTTTGGTGGTTCTGATGGTGCCTTGGTGGTTCTGGTGGCTTATTTTGTGGTTCTGGTGGCTCCTAATAGGTTCTTTTATGCAGCTAACACCTCATACTCTGGCTGACCATAGCTCTTAGTTGCTAGTAGTACACATTCCACTCTAGAACTATATATATGTTCCCTAAACTCTACTTTGTTATATTATGTTCATCGGACTATTTGATGGGTCAACCATTCTGCTATTTGATCCCTTGTCTCTATTCTGATTTCATGTCCTAAATGCCATTGATATGTTTACTTATTTTCTACATGTGCTGAGCTGGTGTCCTTATCCAATGTTGTTACTTCTATCTGAGCATATGTCCATATTCAATGATATTTTCTTGATCTGTTACTTGTATGTGAGCATATGTGCATGGTCAATGATAATTGTTTTGATCTGTTACTTGTATCTGAGCATATGTCCATGGCCAATGATAATTTTTTTGATCTATTACTTGTATCTCAGCATATATATATGTCCATGATCAATGATAATTTTTTTTGATCTGTTACATGTTTCTGAGCATATGTCCATTGACAATGATAATTTCTTGATCTATTACATGTTTCTAAGCACAAGTCAGTGGCTTCAAGGTGCGTGCTATGGAGGCTTCAAGTCTAAAGAACAGGCTTTACATGCATTCTGTAGTCATGAAAAAAAAACTTGTCTGTTCATGTAAAGATGTATTAATTTGTGCTAAGACTGTTGTTATTTCTATCTTACTTTGGATGATGTTTTATGCTTGATCAGTGAACACAACTTGTATTTCTATCTTACTTTGGATGATTTGTGCTAAGACTTTACAAGATGTATACATATTTTCCTTAGTTGTTCTATTGAACTATTTGCTGTTGGTAACCTTACCCTTGTATGCAAGAGGTGAACACACCTACATTCATCCAACCAACCAATCATATCTACATTGCATCTCATATTTGAAATGTTGAATGCAACCTGTAAACCAATCACCAGCTCCAGCTGGTCTGGCTACCTAGATACGCCAATCAAATATGAGCATGTTGCACCTGTGAAAACTGGCTGTCTGGAGCCTGTATGCCTAATGCGAGCCAAGCTTGGCTGGCCAGGAAACCAACCAGGCCCTATTTGACCATCCCACATTTGTGAATTGCTTAAGTAAAAAAATTTCAGCCATATATATTTAATCTTATCATGTTGACCTTTTGTCCCTATGGACACACGCTGATTTTATTACTTAGGCCAGTCTCAATGGGGGTTTCATCAGCATTAAATAAGGTGTCACATAAGCAAAAGAGATAACGTGACATAGCAATTAATATGAAACTGGGCAAATAGGTTTCATAGGAATGAAACTCATTTGGCACTGTTTCATAGGTATAAAACTCCATTAAAACTCTCATTGAGAACATAGAATTTCATCCCAACACATTTTGATTAATCTCGATGTAATAAATAAATGTTAATTTAATGCTATAACTTATATATGAAATCGTGAGATGAAACTATATATTGAGAGAGACTATTTCATACATCAAACTAAATCTTCAAATTTGATATGGCACTGTTGAAAAGTGTAAAATGAAACTATGCATTGAGACTGGCCTTAGCAACAAAAATGGCATGGTTCAGTTTGGCATTGGTGTACAACATGATACTTGAGTTGGGAAGTTGTGCTAGTATTGTTACTTTTCTGTTATTTTTTCTTGCTTAGTTTGGTTGTTTCTGCTTGTAAACTTTAGTAGTTTATATTATAAACTAACCTTATCCAGTGAGACTCAAATTTAGGTGGCTCGCGTACTATCTAATTTCCTAGGAAAAAAAACTCTTACCGTTTAGAAAGGTCACTGTGACCTGAACTAGCTGAGTGATCGTATCATAGCATTTGAAAAAACCTCCAATTTTTTATTCGAAGTTTGAACCTTGCTATGATGTATCAGGTTTACTTTTTCGCTGCAAAGGCTTGGTGGTAGTCTGCAATTTGCAAAGCTCCAAGCATACATAATTTTTTTAAGAATCAAGTAACTGGGTCCACTATCCTAAGAAAGTAAGAAATTTTGAATAAAGAATAATGCCAACTCTGATCGATTTTGAGATGGTTCAACGGGAAGGTGATTTTTCAGGCGCAAAATATAACAGACACAAGAAAGATCCTAGTTAAGTGCGTGGCTTCCAGGTCTTCCCTCCCCTCGACGATCCTCAATTCTGTGTCGAGCCTGACAAAACCTGGTTCATGATCGAGGTTGGCCGACAATCATACCATCATCAAATGGCGCGCGCATCACAAGTGCGCCGTAATCACAGCTCCAGCTGCTGCAACGATCAGTGCAGCAAGGAGAATGTTGCAGGAACAGGAGGCTGGTGCGCCGGAAGGAACCAAGGGCGCGCCTGAAGGAACCTTCTCCGTCGGCACGGACACCAACTCTGGGACAGCAGCAGCTGCAACAGACACATGGATCACCTGATTAGTTCATCCAAAATACCACCACGCCACATAGTAATTACTCCCAAAGTTCATTACACAATGCTTAGAGTAGTGCATATCCAGAAAATATGAAAGGTGTTATGTCATTGTAACATTAACCATTATAACTATGCAATGAAAGCTAGTGACGATGCAGTGAAGCAGAGTGTGCACATACTGTCAAGTACTACTACGTTCCAGTATTCCATTCTTCAATAACAACAATGTAATATAGCACAAACTGTAACTGCACAGCAAGTTACTACTCTCGGACTGCTCTGGCCTGATGAATGATGAGCAGTGACCACTTATACAAAATCTCCAACAATTGTTCCAGATTCACATAATCACTAGGACTAGGAGGAGACGTGTTTACCTGGGGAAATGCTTGGCCTAGTTGTTGTTGTTGATTGTGGTGTGACATGCATTTGTGGCAGCGTCTTGAGCTCTGTGTTCAAGAGGCGAAATGACAAAACAATCAGAGATTAATCCAAGTTACGAGTGTAAAAAAAGTTTGTCATTATATTTCTTTATCAGACGCTCAGAGAAGCAACACAGCAGGCAGTAATTACACTAACCATTTGTGAAGGATAAGTTCACAAAGATTGTCACAGAATCAAAATTGATTAAACTGATTTTACTATTAGTTTTTAATTCTGGAGCAATAGTTTGCTTCCCAGTATTTCATTTCTTTACAGAAAAGTACACATAGGGTTCGAGCCACCAAAGATATGAACATGAAACGAGAACACCAGATGCAAGTACATTGGTAAACCATCAGGTTCAAGTACCAGAACCAAAGCTCAGAAGACTTTGAACAGACACTTAAATCCAGACATGAGTAACTGAATAAGATGACTAATCATGAGACAAATGCCTGGTAAGATACAGCATTCAAGCAATTATTATGCTTTATTTATGCACTTGACCTTCCCAGCATATTTGGTTGCTGCACAAGTACAGGCAAGAAGCACGAACAACAGAAAACCAAAAATTAATCCTGTTAAGCAAACGCCATAAGTTAACCCTGTTCTGCATACAGGTTACATGAGCGTGAACGCATAGTGTTTCTGAATTATGGCACGAGACAAAACACAGGTTCAAGTTGGATCTAAATTTCTCACATCGACAGGTGTAGGACGGTAATAGAGATTGCAACTAGCTAAAACTGGTGAAAGCAGAGTTCACCAGTGGCTTACCAAATTCTCGAGAAACATTCAGGAACCCCTGGATATCACTGCGTTTTAAGCAATAAATACAAACAAACTTCGACTATCCAAAGAAAGTAATACCCGTGCAAAGTACCCTGCTAACCATCAGGACATGACATGAGCCTAGAACAAAAATCCTAAGCGCCAGTATGAAGCAAACAGCAGAACAATTCGTGGGGCAGAACAGGGTAACTTAAATCTAAAATTGAACAGTAATTAAGACGACTAATCGACTAACCATCGCAGAAGTGATGCAGGGTGATAGCATCTAAGATGCACTCAAACTATCTCTGGCATACGCGGTTGCCGCTCAAGCACAAGCACAAGCGAAAAATGCAGGAACACAAGAGCGCAATCAAATGAAATCCAGCGCAGGGACATGTATGTGCATTACGCATTTACGCCAATAGCAGTACTCGCTCGCCACACGAACGTCGCAGGGCGTTTCTGAATCCCGGCGCGAGAGGACAAAAGGACACGGGGGGCTTGCGAATCGCTCACCTCGGCAGGCGTCGGCGAAGAGGGTGGCCGTCTCGACGGTGGCGGCGGTGAAGGAGTTCCCAGCGGCGCAGGCGGGGAGGAGCGCGCCAAGGCGGGCGGCGTCGACGGGGAAGCCGAGGAGGAGCGGGTCGCGGAGAAGGTGGCAGAGGC
This sequence comes from Eleusine indica, assembly GCA_030378355.1. Taxonomy (NCBI): domain Eukaryota; kingdom Viridiplantae; phylum Streptophyta; class Magnoliopsida; order Poales; family Poaceae; genus Eleusine; species Eleusine indica. Next base: position 39,997,473 of record CM059500.1, read on the forward strand.
AGCCCTCCCCACCGCCGCCGCCCGAGGGGGAGACCGCGCGGAGGAAGGCGACGCAGCAGGCGTCGGTGGGAGTGGAGGGCGGCGCGCCAACCGCCACGTGCGGCAGGCACGGCGAGATGGAGACGATCGCCGCCGCGCACCGCGCGGCCGCGTCCTGCGCGGACTCGGCGGGGGGTGGGGCGGAGGAGGCGTGGGCGGGAGCGACCGCCGCGGCGGCGAGGACGAGGAGGAGCGCAGCGGTGGGGCCCATGGCGGCGGTGCGTGGCGTGGCTCGCGCTCTCGTTCTCTTCTGAAAAAGTGGTGGGGTTTTGGGCTTGGGAGGGGACGGACGGTGGCCTCCCTTGCTCAGAGTCGAGGACAAGTCTGTGTACGTGGGTGACGTGCCCGTGCCAGTTTACCTGCTCGACTTGCTTACGCATTTGTAGATGTTTTTATTTCGATGTAATTTAACGTATTTTGACATAAAATCAAAATTTAGAGAAAGGCACTGTGGAGTATATGAGTCGACTTGGACGAAAAAGGAGTGGATAGCCATTTCAGCAAAGCATGGACCTCATTCTCGCCGTTGTTTATGGTTTTGTCATTGCAACTATTTTTGTCCAAAAGGGGTGGATATAGGAGAGATACATTACTTATGCAAAGGTCATCAGTATATACATGAATAATCAATACATGACCACCTGAAAAACACAACCATGCATGTATGTCATATGCTCCATCAACCTCAAAATTGAGAAGGGAGACTAAAACAGTCAATTAATCAATAGAACATCATTTTTTTAAGGAAGGAAGTAATACAACATCATTATAGAAAGAGTGATTTATTTAGTAGCTTCTCTTTCTGTTTTTCCGCATCGGTAGCACGTAGGCCTCACTCAGCAGGGCATGGACCTCGGCGCCAACAATGGCAACGAAGTTTTTCGACTTTGGTCAATCCTGAGGGTAGTATACACTTTCCATGATCAAAACCCTTTGCACTGCACGCGTGTCTGCATGCCTTGCTCCACAAGGGCCAGCAGGACACAGGTTCATCTAATTTGATCGAGCAGGGCATAGAGTCCTCCCAATCTAAGAACCAATATTGCATAAGAAACACTGAAAAATAATGGACATAAAGAGGGACGAATATATATAGTAGACTAGTAGAGATGAGACGTGATCGAGAGTGTACTTGCGAAGACCAGCAGCATGAGAAGCATTGACCACAACATCGTCTTCTGGGCGGCCATCATCTATCACGCTTTCTTGCAGGTTTGGGCGGCCTAGCGGTTTCTAATTTATATACATTCGGTGGACGAATTAATGAATATATACAATCTGTTTCGTTGTGAATATACCTCCGCGCTTTGACTTGCCCATATATATGAAACGAGATTCCTATTTCTAGTAAACAGATACTGCCTCATTAGTTCGAGCCTCAGAGAGATACTATTCCCTCTAGTTGCACTTGTGTCCGGCCGGGATGTAGCGCATTTATTTATTTGCATTGTGAAGTATATATACACTTCTATAAATTAGGTGAACACGTTCACACAAAAAAAAAATCTGCCGTACATGTATTGCTAAGGAAATCCGAAACTGACTCTCATCCTATTGTTAAGAGGAAATACGAAATTATATTTGTTACCGGACGTCTATTGCTAAGGAAATCCGAAAGTGGCTCTCATCCTATTGTTAAGAGGAAATACGAAATTATATTTGTTATATAAAGAAATATAGATGTCCGTCGAGAGGCCGCGATTCCTGGCCCAACAAGAAAAAGTGTCGCAACTGAGCCGAATTCAGAGTCAGAAACATGTTTTCATCGGGCACCAAAACGCACTCCCTCCCATATACTTCCTCTCTCTTACAGTTATTCCCGAAGCCAACTGTATTGGCAGGACAGAGAGCAGTCGCACTGACGAGGAGAGAAACAGGGAGCAATCACACTGACAAGGGAGACGTCGTCCACGATCGGCCTGCACAGCGTCCCATCATACTTCATGTGGTGGTTGTCGCTCTGGAACACGACGCGTGTCACCTTGTCTAGGGCCGTGAACTCGAGCCAGGCACGCTTGGACCCACCCATGCCTCGGGACTCTTATTCTTTAAATTTGGTGAACATGTTCACACAAAAAAAATTGTCGTACGCCTATTGTTAAGGAAATCCAAAACTGACTCCCATCCTATTGTTAAGAGGAAATACAAAATTATATTTGTTATATAAGGAATTATAGGTGTTCATCAAGAGACCGTGATTTCTGGCTAACAAGGGAAAGCGTCGCTACTGAGCCGAATTCACGGTCAGAAATATGTTTACATCGACACCAAAATGCACTCTCATCCCATATACTTTCTCTCTCTTACAGTGATCCCCGAAGCCAACTGCATTGGCAGGACAGAGAGCAGTCACACTGACGAGGAGGGAGACAGGGAGCAGTCACACTGACGAGGCAGACGTCGTCCACGATCGACATGCACAGCATCCCCTCGTGCTTCATGTGGTGGTTGTTGCTCTAGAACACGACGTGCGTCACCTTGTCCACGACCGTGAACTCAAGCCAGGCGTGCTTGGACCCACCCGTGCCTTGGGACTCGTAGCGCACCTGCATCCTCGACCATGCCGCATACGCGATATGCCTCAATGATCATGGACTCCTGGCACCCGTCGCCCGCGTCCTTGACGGAGAAGAACAACGCCTACCACTTCCCCGGCGTGGTGGACACCCCCTGCACCAGCGTTGTCTCCCTGCCGGACACCAGCTCCATGGCGTATGAGCCCTACGGCACGGCGTGGTGCGGCGAGTCCACGTACTTGATCACCTTCTAATCTGATTTGTTTAATATATTTTTTCACATGAATACATATTGAGTTGTAAACATTACCTGTTTTCGTATTTTTTACTATAAGAATTTTCAAATTTTAGTGCCCCAATTTGTCGGGGTCTCAAATTCCATATGGAGTCTGTAGCAAAAACAAAACGCAAACTTAAACATGATGCCACTAGCCTGCTCCGTGTCCGTGCACAAGTTCCTCGCAATCCCCCGGTCCGCCTCGCAAATGTGTCATTGTTGACTGCCTACTCTGTGCCTTACCCATTGACACTTGCACCCATCCTACTTTGCATGTGATACCGCTATCCTGCTCTGCAACCACAGGACTTGCTGGCATGCCTTATATTGCATGCTAACGCCAAGTACCATATTGCATTACCGAAGGCGTTTAATGTTGACGGTCCTTAAGTGCTAAATATGACCATTATTTGCTTGCATAAAAACTACAAAATAAATAACCAACTAGTGTTAGGAGTATTACTAACAAATTCCACAAGTTTTGGTGATTATGTGTATGCAGGTGATTTACCACGGAGTATTAATAAAACATAAGTAATTAAGGGAGAAAACACACCTTCAGCCAATCAGGAGAGAGCACATGGATTGAAGGGCCCATTTTTAGTACTACACCGAAGAAACACACAAAACGACCCCGACATCTGGGATGAGGACCCACCTGACAGCCACCCTGAAGAAGCACAAGCCAGGAGGGCCCAGCCACAGGTCGGCCGACCCCCCAAGGTCGGCCGACCCAAGCCTGCGCCCTTTTCTCCTGTGCTTGCACGTGGAGGCTCCTAGTTGATCCCTGAAGGCGGTGGGCAGGGTCTTCCTTGGCGGTTACTCCCCTTTGCCGACTTATAGAGGTTATAAATAGGAGGGTGTGGCTTCACACTCACACACACAAGAAGATAAACACTTGAGCTCCACTCCAAAACGCGAAGTACTACCTCCTTAGTGCTTAGAGAATAAGGAGAGAGTGAGGGGTAGTTCGGGGAAGTGCCGGCCTATCGGCACTCTTCCCTAATCTTGTACCTCGATGGAGTCTTGCCATTTCAAGTAAGTCTTCAGGATTCTTCTATGGTATTGTTCCTTTGATTCAATAAGATCTACTCTTTACATGCTTACGGGTTCATCATTTGTAATTGAATGCTTTAGTCTTTGATCAAGATTACAGTAGTGATTCGTAGCATAGGCGTGGTGTCTAGGCTATATATTACCTTTGATTGCCGCGTGCTCCACGAATTGAAGAGGTAGACGGTAGGTGGTGATAGTCCTATCCGTTCTTAGTAACCCTCCACGTTCGGGTACATCATAGAGCTGTAGGCCGGAACGTCCTGGCAGACCAAGGGGAAGCCAGCGCCCGAAGTAAGCATTAGAGTTTGACCTTACCTTGTCCTTGGTCCAATCCATCCTAGAATCCTCTCTACCCTCGCCTACCATATTCTTGTTGTCCCTGGACGAGCCCGATTCTTTGATAGTCCACACACGTTCCCCGTGGATTTCAATATCCTTGGAATACTCCTGGGTGAAAACTACTTTGACAGCCGTACGCTTGCGGTTTATTACCATGAGTGACCGCTAGAGTCAACAAGCTTTCTGGCGCCGTTGCCGGGAACAGTTGCTGACTTATCTTTGAACCTAGTTCATCCTTGTATATCTTTTTTATTTTATTTTATTTCGTTCCTATTTCCAACTTCTACGAAGGAGCCACAACCTTTATACCAATTCTTTGCTTCGAAGGGCGAGTTTTGTGAGCCACCTCCCTCTACGAACCCAATTCGTGCATCTGGCTATAAACTCCACCCTGGCTTTATAGCCATGGTTCGGGAGCAATCCTTCTCTGGGCTTGACCATGAAAACCCATACCACCATCTGTGGGAGTTTGAGCAATTGAGCTCGTGTCTGATGATTTTGGGCATGACACAAGAAACCTTAAAGTGGAAATTGTTTCCTTTTTCTCTCACAGAGAAAGCAAAACAATGGTATACTCATACCGTAGGAAGTGCGAACGATGATTGGATAGAACTAAGAGACAAATTTAGTCTTGCTTTCTTTCCTTTATCCCGTATCACGTCTCTACGAAGGGAAATCCTCCGCTTTCAGCAGCATGAGAAGGAATCCATAGGTGCAGCCTAGGCCCGATTTTTTATCTTAATTCAGTTCGGCCTGGAATTGTCTATAACCGACCACGTGTTTTTACAATACTTTTGTCCGGGTCTTAACAAGGAGTCTGCCCTATATCTTGATATCTCTGCTAGAGGTTCGTTTGCACACAAGACCATGATAGCATGTAAGGGCCTTCTAGATCGTATTCTAGAAAACACTTCCTTCATCGAGGACCTTCTTGAACCACCAAAGGATGACGTCAAGGCTAGCTGCGAGGAAACCTCTTTAGCCGGCCCAAGCCTTCACCTTGTTTATCCCAAGCTTCAGCTATTGAGCCCTTGCCCGAACCACGAACACCAAGGGAGGAAGAAATTCCTCCTTTGGAGTTCACTTTTGAATTCAAGGATAATCTATTTGATGACTATGGGAATACCTCGAATTACTGCTGTGAGAAGAAGCCTTCGGTACCTTCTTCCCTCCCTGATCCCCTCGAAGAACACTTCCTAAAGGAGAGCGTGAAGGAGTTAACCTCCATTCTAAGTGATGAATGGTTGAGGGAAGTTGAGAATTCTCCTAATATCCTTCGGATTAGTTCATCCCCTTCAACTATTCGTCTTCAAATAAGGAGGACCGACGTAGATTCTCTTTATAATCCCACGGTCAAAGCAAACATAATGTCTGATTCCCTTGCTTTCGCCCTGCTAGGCGATGAACCTTTAGCCCCGACCAATAAATGCTTCAAGAGCCAGTCTGGTGCTATCCTAGAAGGATATGCGATTATACGAAACGTGACCGTTAGGCACGGAAATGTCGAGGCCATCCTAGATTTCCATGTTTACGAAGTCTATGACTTTGATCTTTTGATCAGACATCCTTTAGAGAAACTTCTCTTAGATGATCCTCCACTAGGAAACCTCGACATAAAACTTGGGAGAGACACCCTTTCAGTTCCGTTTGTTCGAGCCAAAAATTCTTTGGCGGAACCTCATCCTGAGTGTGAGCCAGTTGAAGAAGTGATGGCCATTCTCCCCTTTGACTCTCCTGATTCTATCCTTGAGCAAGGCGCGGAGAATTTTGTAGAGGAGGAGGATGAAATGCAAGAAATCTTTGAACTCCCCAAAGAAAGATTACCATCACGGCCTTCAATTGAGCTTAAACCTTTGCCCCCACGCCTACGCTACGCTTTCCTAAATGACGACATAGAGGCCCCTGTCATCATAAGTGACAAACTGTCTGATGAAGAAACCAATAGACTCATAGCCGTCTTAGAAAAGCATCGCTCTGTCCTTGGCTACTCACTCCAAGACCTTAAAGGGATTAGTCCTGCTCTTTGCACCCATCGCATTCCCCTTGACCCTGAATGCTTGCCTTCTAGGGAGCGCCAAAGGAGGCTAAACAACGCAATGCGAGAGGTAGTAAAGAAGGAGGTCTTGAAACTCCTTCATGTCGGGATTATTTATCCTGTGCCATATAGTGAGTGGGTTAGCCCCGTTCAGGTAGTGCCTAAGAAGGGAGGCATGACGGTAGTTAGGAACAACAAAAATGAGTTGATTCCACAACGAACCGTCACAGGATGGAGGATGTGCATTGATTATAGGAAACTCAACAAGGCAACAAAGAAGGATTATTTTCCGCTCCCCTTCATTGATGAAATGTTGGAGCGGCTTGCTAATCATTCCTTCTTTTGTTTCCTTGATGGGTATTCTGGCTATCATCAAATACCCATCCATCCTGATGATCAAAGTAAGACCACCTTTACATGTCCTTATGGAACTTACGCGTATCGGCGTATGTCTTTCGGGTTATGCAATGCACCCGCATCATTCCAAAGGTGCATGATGTCCATTTTCTCTAACATGATCAAGGAAATTATGGAAGTTTTCATGGACGACTTTTCTGTCTATGGAAAAACTTTTGATCACTGTCTCGAGAATTTGGACAAGGTCTTACAAAGGTGCCAAGAGAAGGACCTAGTGCTTAACTAGGAGAAGTGCCACTTCATGGTCCGAGAGGGCATCGTTCTAGGACACCTTGTGTCTGAGAGGGGGATAGAGGTGGATAAGACAAAGATAGAAGTTATAGAGCAGCTGCCACCTCCAGCTAACGTTAAGGGAATCTGAAGCTTTCTAGGTCATGCAGGGTTCTATAGGCGCTTTATAAAAGATTTTTCTCAAATCTCTAGACCCCTCACGAGCCTATTAGCTAAGGATGTTCCCTTTGATTTCGATGATGAGTGCCTTAAAGCTTTTAATACCCTTAAGAAGGCGATCATCTCATCTCCAATCATCCAACCCCCCGATTGGACGCTGTCATTCGAAATCATGTGTGATGCTAGTGATTATGTCGTTGGGGCCGTCCTAGGCCAAACCAAGGATAAGAAGCATCACGCAATAGCCTACGCTAGCAAAACCTTGTTAGGAGCTCAACTTAATTATGCAACAACTGAAAAAGAGCTCCTTGCTATTGTTTTTGCTATCGATAAGTTTAGATCTTATTTAATTGGAGCAAAGGTTATTGTTTACTCTGACCATGCTGCATTAAAATACTTGCTCACTAAAAAAGATGCTAAACCAAGGCTAATTAGATAGATTCTTCTACTCCAAGAATTTGACCTTGAGATCAGAGATAAGAAAGGAGTAGAAAATTCTGTAGCAGATCATTTGTCTCATATGCAAGTCACTAACATGCAGGAGTTACCCATAAACGACTTCCTACGAGATGACATGCTGCTGAAAGTGACGGACTCCAACCCCTGGTATGCAAACATTGTGAACTTCATGGTTTTAGGGTATGTACCACCAGGAGAGAACAAGAAGAACCTCATCTACGAGAGTAGATTGCATTTGTGGGATGATCCGTACCTCTACAGGGTCTGTGTAGACGGACTATTGAGAAGATGTGTGCCAACAACTGAAGCAACCAAGATCATCGAGAAGTGTCATGCAGCTCCATATGGCGGGCACTATGGTGCATTCCATACACAGGCAAAAATCTGGCAGAGTGGGTTCTTTTGGCCAACCATGTATGAAGACACAAGAAAATTCATTCGAAGATGCTGGAGATGCCAAAAGCATGGAGGCATCACTGCTCGAGATGCAATGCCACTGACATACAACCTTCAAATGGACCTATTTGATGTCTGGGGCATTGACTTCATGGGACCCTTCCCAAAGTCCTACGACAGTGAGTACATCTTGGTAGTTGTTGACTATGTGTCCAAATAGGTAGAAGCTATGCCTTGTCGAGCTGCCGACGCCAAGCACGCCCGCAAGACGTTCCACGAGGTTATCTTCCCTCGTTTTGGAACACTTAGGATGGTGATAAGTGATGGAAGATCTCATTTCATTGATAAGACCTTTTGAAGCTTTTTGAAGGAGCTTGGAGCCCAGCACAATATTACAACACCATACCATCCTCAGACAAGTGGCCAAGCAGAAACGTCCAACAAGAAAATCAAGAATATTCTGCAGAAGACGGTCCAAGAGATGGGGAAAGGTTGGAAGTTGAAGTTACCTGACGCACTTTGGGCATATAGGACTGCATATAAAACTCCAATTGGCATGTCACCTTATCAGCTTGTCTATGGGAAAACATGCCACTTGCCAGTTGAGTTGGAGCATCGAGCACACTGGGCCATCCGAAAGTGGAACATGAACCTAGATGAAGCCAGACGGCACAGAAAAATGCAGATATCTGAGCTAGAAGAATGGAGAAGCAAAGCCTATCATAGGGACTAAGAGATGGCACGACAAGAAGATCAAGATAAAAGAATTCAAGAAAGATGATAAGGTGTTGCTCTTCAATTCTAGAGTGAAGCTTTTTGGGCATGGGAAGCTTAGAAGTAAATGGGAAGGGCCTTTCATCGTCGTTGACGCCGCCTCACACGGAGCAGTCACAATCAAGAACGATGATGGCAACCACTTTAAGGTAAATGGCCAACGCCTAAAAGTTTCTTAGAACCCGATAAAATTCTAGATGAAGACGTAGATGTTATTGAATTAATTGACTTCAATGCATTACCATAACTCTACTTGCTTCATCTTCGAACTTCCTTAGATATGTGACTCTCCGGTACTCATACTGGTAGAGTTTTTGCTTCCACTTGTTTGTCTGTTTTGAATAAAGATCCAGGTCAAGGAACAAGTGTGGGGGAGGCTTTCGGGAACATCGATGCACAAACAGAGAAAGCGCCTCAACAACGTGCAACAAGACACAACAAAGACCGAGACATCAAAGAGCGAGGCCATTTGGCCCAGAAGCAAGTCGATCGACCCCATGGTCGGGCGACCCAATCCTGGCACCTCTCGGCCTCCCCTTTCTTTAGAGCGCTGGTTTGCACATCCTATCCCTCATCCTCCTTGATTTTTTAGTTGAATTTACGTTAGCATAATTATTAATATCAACTCAAAATAAAAAAAATTGAATCTTGTGTATCTCCATGATCATGCTTTAATTTGGTTGACTTGCATGCTCCTTATTTCTAATTCATATACCTGTTGTTCATGAAAAATATATTAGGAAAGCATGTCACCTAGGTTGTTGACTTATGAGATATGGTTTGACAAATGAAATCTTGCTCTTATGCTTATGTACTTGGGAATTTTGTAAAAAGATGCCTACTCTTCAATGACGTAATTTTCCTACCAAAGCCATATGATGATTTTCTTGAGAAATCTTATACATATGTTGCTTGTAGTTTCATTGAACTTTGTCAAATTCTTGTGACCCCAGTATGAAACTAGTTATGTTTTATTGATTAAGATCATGTGCACACCCACCATCATATTGCTAAACTTCCACAATGGGAGATAGCACTATCATCTTCCACTGCCATTTCATAAACCACTCTATTTTTTTTCATGATCTCTCTAAATATTTATGCAAAAGAGACATGGCCTAAAAAAAAGGGAAAAAAGAAAGAAAGAGAAAAAGAGATAGCCATGTTCTCTATAGTGAATCAACCAAACGAGAGAGAGGTCATTTCAAATAGGAGTATCCATTATCCATCATCCATTCCATCCATAAGTGTGTGCACATGTTTGGTCATAATTCATAACTTGATTTCTCTGTGGATCCGGTCTTTGACTTAGTAATATATGAAACTCCAGTATGCCTTCTTTCATCCCTTACCCTGAGCTCCACATAAGCCAAAATAAATTAGAGGTAGGATGAAAAAGGCAAAGTCAAGTGCCTTGGTCAGGAAAATACACATTGAGTGCCTTGAGAGAATCATTTGAGGAGTATGGCTATGCTTTATTTGAAAAAAATCTTTTCGAAAAACCCAAGTTACATAGCAGAAGGAGGCAAGTAATCTGAAGTCAAGACTATTCCATTCGTCAACCCGCCAAGGTAATATGATAGACACCTACATATTCATGGATATAGGTATGATATGGAATAAGTTGCATGCTAGTATTGTACCATGGGAAGTTATGATTATACTTAGTCTTTTGTTCTTTACTTGAGGACGAGCAAAGGCTAAGTGTGGGGGGAGCTTATTGACGGTCCTTAAGTGCTAAATATGACCGTCATTTGCTTGCATAAAAACTACAAAATAAATAACCAACTAGTGGTAGGAGTTTATTACTAACAAATTTCACAAGTTTTGGTGATTATGTGTATGCAGGTGATTTACCATGGAGTATTAATAAAACACAAGTAATTAAGGGAGAAAACACACCTTCAACCAATCAGGAGAGAGCACATGGATTGAAGGACCTATTTTCAGTACTACACCGAAGAAACACATAAAATGACCCCGACAACTGGGATGAGGACCCACCTGGCAGCCACCCTGAAGAAGCACAAGCCAGGAGGGCCCAGCCACAGGTCGGCCGACCCCCCTAGGTCGGTCGACCCAGGCCTGCGTCCTTTTCTCCTGGGCTTGCACGTGGAGGCTTCTGGTTGATCCCTGAAGGCGGTGGGCAGGGTCTTTCTTGGCGGTTACTCCCCTTTGCCGACTTATAGAGGTTATAAATAGGAGGGTGTGGCTTCACACTCACACACACAAGAAGAGAAACACTTGAGCTCCACTCCAAAAGGCGAAGTACTACCTCCTTAGTGCTTGGAGAATAGGAAGAGAGTGAGGGGTAGTTCAGGGAAGTGCCGGCCTGTCGGCACTCTTCCCTAATCTTGTACCTCGACGGAGTCTTGCCATTTCAAGTAAGTTTTCAGGATTCTTCTATGGTATTGTTCATTTGATTCAATAAGATCTGCTCATTACATGCTTACGGGTTCATCGTTCGTAATTGAATGCTTTAGTCTTTGATCAAAATTAGAGTAGTAATTCGTAGCATGGCGTGGTGTCTAGGCTATATATTACCTTTGATTGTCGTGTGCTTCACGGATTGAAGAGGTAGATGACAGGTGGTGACAACCCTGTCCGTCCTTAGTAACCCTCCACGTTTGAGTACGTCATAGAGCTGTAGGTCGGAACGTCCTGGCAGACCAGGGGGAAGCCGGCGCCCGAAGTAAGCATTAGAGTTCGACCTTACCTTGTCCTTGGTCCAATCCATCCTAGAATCCTCTCTACCCTCGCCTACCATATTCTTGTTGTCCCTGGACGAGCCCGATTCTTTGATAGTCCACACACGTTCCCCGTGGATTCTGATACCCTTAGAATACTCCAGGGTGAAAGCTACTTCGACAGTCGTACGCTTGCGGTTTATTATCATGAGTGACCGCTGGAGTCAACATTTAACACGTGTCATAAGGCGATATAAAATCACATGTTCATTCCACATTATCATGAAACAATATATGTTGAAATTTATGACTTGTAAATTTAAACTTGATAGTTACCATGCATATGGCCATACATCAAAACCATATTTAAACAACATTAGATTGATTGGCAAAAGATTTTATGACCTTATTATTACATAGCATCTTGATGCCCAAGCGAAGTAGTGATGCTCAATTATTCATTGATCAAACTGTGGTGGCTTCAACAAACTGACAAAAGTACAGAGATTAAATTTATACCTGAATTGTGTCTAGCAACGTTCGTGGTAATAAAACACATAGAGAAAGTGGAGAGAATGGATCTAAGCTTAGAAAAACTTCGAGGAGCAGATAAATGAACAATACAGGGCTTTCGAAATCGAGTGAGACAAAAGAGTTAGAAAATTTTACATATGTCTATAGAAGAAAAAAAAATCTATTTTTTAAGCCCGTAGTAACGCACGGGCACTTTGCTAGTTTTGAAGTATAAGAATCCATTTGCTATGTATATTTCACACCCAACGTAAGCAAAAACAGAAAGTCACGAGGATTGTGTTTGGGCTGTATTTTGTTTCTTCTGTTTCTGAGGAGGCTGGGCTCTGGCACTTTCACACGGCCCATGCAGAACGATACGAGCCTCATTAAGCCTGGACAGTTTTGGGCGCTACTTGGTTGTAGTCCATCTACATTTGGGCGAGTCTCAGAAACGGGAGGGACTATATAGGCCCAACATCTAGCTTTTCTGTCCTACTGCGACTCGCGGCACTCGCCCGCCACTATTCGCGCCAAGAACGTGACACCGCCCAAGTCCGCCGGAACACTTCCCCCGTGACATGGCTATCGGGCCCGGCGGCCGGTAGTCCTCTTCGGTACAATAATTTGGCTGGCCGGAATTCTCGCCGTCAGACATGTTGACATGCTCATGTGTTCATACTTACCAGATAACACAGGTGGGTCCTACAAATCACACAAAAAATGAGAGGTGTAATTTAAGCACTACTGCTCGAGTGGAGAGTGGAGTTTGAGAAGCCAAATTATAGATTGGACTCTCAAAAGAGGGAGTGAGGGTTCTCATGCTGTGTAAGCAAGACTGAAGACACCGTTGTTCGTCATGTGCGCGAGCCTGGTCCCTGCTATATATAGACACCGTTCCTTCCCTTCCCGGGAGGATGGCGTCGCTCTCTCTGCCCTCCCTCCTCCGCATGGCCATATGCCTGATCAGTTACTCAGTTACTGCTTGCTCCGATGCAGAGAGTTACCTGAACTGAACTGTTATACTGTACTAGTAATCGTAAGGCATTCTGAGTAAGGCGAAAGAAACAAAAGAGGATAGGTTAAATCAACGGCCACCGATGACCATTCATTCACTAAAAGCGGAGATTTTGGAGAGCACTTGCAAGCTAGTGCTGCGATTTTGCAATATGCATTACGCTGGTCTGGTCAACCAAGACACCTCAGGACTCAGTCAGCAGCAACCTGCAACCGTGACCATCGAAGCGGTAGTAGTTTTGTTATTAAACTGTTATTGTTATTGACTTTTTTCTTTAATTTTGATCATCCGTCTTATTTTAAATATTAAAAATTTTAAGTTATATTTTAATTTCCTTTAATAATAAAATAAACTATGATAATATATATAATATTTTTTAAAAAAAATAAATATGACGAATAGTTAAAATTAACTAAAAATCAACGACGATAATAATTTAAGAACGGGTGTGCTGACGGGAGCAACGCGAAGCAGAGAACAAATGTGCTCGATACAGTTCTTCAAAGTTCAGACACATGGACACCTCCAGCGCTTCGTTATGGATAACCAGCAAAACTGAACAAAAGGTTTGGATTTGTTTAACCACTACCCGCCTTAATGAGAATCCCACCGAGACAGGCGCTCCGGGCCCCCTGATTCCGAGGCCACCGTTTACGTCATCTGCAAGCGTGAGAATCTCAAGGTCACTACCGCCGCTTCTCCGGTGGACCAATGCTGCCGCCGCTGCTGCTGGTGCGTGTGCGCGCCCATGCTTTTTTAGTGTGTGTGCCTTTCTGCTCCTGATCCAGAAACCCAGACAAGCAAATGTTTTGCTACGTATGATTAATACTTTAGATCGATCACGCTCCCTTCCCAAGCAATATTGGTCTCTTCTTGGGTCCTTCACAACCTGCCCCTGTCCCTAGGAATAGGATGCTCCTTGACTGACGCCGGCCTAGCTTTCCTCCCTTGAGCAGGGCGTGGCCATTTGTAACACAGCATTGTCTCTGGAATCTCAAGAGGTGATGCACAAGCTAAGCTAGGGTATGTGTGGAATCCCTTGTTTTATTTCTTGGTCTGTTTTCCTTGGGAACCTAGCACCGTACCCCGGGAGCATCTGCACAGTGACATTGACATTTCAAAATGGGAACCTTCCATACCCCCTTGCTACACATCTGGTACTACTAATTTAACAAGTCTTACGGGTGGCAGGTTGTCCACCTGAGTTCGATTCCCAGAATCGATTCTGGTGTTTCTTATCGGGGTTTTTTCTCAATAATTTTCAGGTGATTCCTCTCGCGCGCGTGGTGTTATAATGAGAGGGTGACGTCTCCGTCACACATCTAGTCTTGTGGACTGATGATCTCTCAAAGGACTGGATATAGTTGTAGGGCTGCTCGTATACGCGGGTGTGTGTAGGTGTGCGTTGTGATGATGTGCGTAGGTACATGCGTACATGAACAGATACTACAGTTGTAATTAGTATGAGAGGCTCAAAAAAAATTAGCATTGTATACATAGAATGGAATCCTTGTTCCGGTATAGTATTCGGAGAAGTGCCAGCTGTTCTACAGAAGTGATTTGTTATAACTGCTTTGATCGTGCTCACAGTCATGGATATGGTGTTAGCAATCAGCATGCCGGAACTGTTGTTTATTCAGAAATCTGTGACGCTGCACACCATCATCTGTGCGAAACAGAGCACTGAAGTCATCTGATTAGGCGTTGCTACATTGGTTGATCTACAGATCGTTGCAAATTGCAATGTGTTTACGTTACGACACACTGTTCATTGTTTCAGTCTAATGTTGCCACACCACATAAATCGAACCGTCGTTAGTTCGTCAGTACGGGAGAATCCAATGCGACATTGAAGTAGTCGTCGTCCTAGTTTATATATAAGTACGATTAATTTACTAAGAAAGCCACACTTTGCGTGGTGCTTATCCCCTCACATGACAACATGAGTGTGCTCTAAGGAATCTAGCTAGCTAGTTCTGGTACCAGTACTAGTCTAGCATAATAACCTCTCCAATCCGAGCCTTACGTAATTATTTGCCCAAACGCTAACAGCCGAACTAACCAAATAATTATCCAAGCTGTGACGCCATGCACGCATGATACACGCCACTTGGCATTGCAAATGAAGTTTCTTTTTTCTTCGGAATCACGAGGAACGTAGTTAAGAGATGTTCGAGTGCAATCTAAGGGATTATTTCCGTAAGATCTTAACCTTCTGTGGATGCCTTTTGCAGCGTTGCACGTGCTCCGATCCGGGGATTACCGAGAGTAGTACACCAGTTAACAAATGTTGTCAAAGCTCACAACTAAGTAATTGTCTCTTCGTGCGTCACACGGAAAACATTTTTCTTTTGGAGGCCGCCTTACTTGCCGGTTGGGGCAGTCGTCGATGCCAGCAGGCGAGGATCCCCGTTGCAGAGATCAAGCCTCCCTGACCGTGATGACCTGTTTGGGGGTAAAATCAGCTAGTTTCATCTGCAATTTTCAACACAAGTACAAACCAAGTTTCATGGTGCATATAATAATGACTGTACATTTTCATCCATACGAACAAGAAGGAAATGAAATGTCCTTTCAGGTATCCAAGACTGGCGATCCTCCGACTGTATATAGAGCTTCCTTCGAAAAAAAAAAAAAAACAGACTGGACTAGATTGACTGTTAGCAGCAACGTGTGATTAGTGGCGGTAGTTGGATTAATGCCCTAACAACTGTACCTGCGCATGGATTAACATTCACGACGTGCATGTTCATTCCCGATCGGGTCTAATGCGAGCAGTTAATGCGCGCTGGGAGTGGCAAGTTGCTGCCCCGACCCGGTGGATCGGCCGCGGCCGCGCGCGCACATCTGGTCTGGATCAGGTCCAACGAACATCTCAGGCTCTCAGCAGCCTCAGCACCACGGGAACGGTGACGTCAGGGAGAATGTGGCATTAATTGTTTGGTCCCTGATGCCGCGTCGCCGGCAGTTCGACCGCGCAGACGCCGGAACAGGGCGAGCGGCAATGATCGTCTGTCTTGTGTGCGCCGTTCCGTGCCCGTCGCGGCTGGACAGGCACCGGCCCTCCCTGGTCGACCGGACACCTACGAGGTCGAGTGAACTCACCGGTAATCGTATAGGTCGACGCGTATACTGTAAAAATCGCAGACCAGAATTCGGCCTAGACTCCCTTAAACCAAAAAAAAAAGAAAAGAAAAAATCAGCAGTGATTGTGGGGCTCCGCTGCTGATGGCGTGGCGCATGGTGGACATGGTCCATGGGTTTGGTGATACATTTGTGTAACTCGTAAAGATGAGCAGCCTTTTTGACCATGATGATGCCGGTGATGACCAGTCAGTGTTGTTGGCGGTGGATCTCTCTCTCGTCTCGGGAGGAAAAGGGAGGTTTGTCATGGCTTGGCGACGCAGCATCTTTCTGCTGCCCGCCACGCTCTGCCTCTCCAACTTGGTGTGTCCATCGACTCAGGCCAGGCATTCAGCAGTCGGCACGGAGCAGGCATCAAAAAGGGGGCAACAGACCAACGGTAAATTCAGATGCCCCTCAAAAAAGAAAGAAAAAAAAAACTCGATCCGTTCTTTTATTTCGAAACGAGGGAGCACAGTATGTTTATGATTATGAAAAAAGTAACGCTTTCTTTGTTTCTCAACTCTTGTGCGTGTTTAATTTGTATAGTGGGCCTAAAAGGAGTCGATTTGGACATTACGGAGGCAAGTAGGTAACGTGTTAGACGATTTTAGCAATTGTACAATTTTTTTATTTGAAAAAACGTATTGAAAGGAGTAACAATTTTGGAATAAGCTTCAGTCACGCAACATATGTTAGCTCTAAAGTAGTTATGCCGTTGGCCTAGAAAAGCAGGTGCCAGGGAGCATAATGACCATGGATTTCCATAGGAGGTAACAAAAAGGAAAGGAAAGGTTCTGTCACCAGGCACCAATGCAGACAATAAGACTGTTCACCAGAATCTACCCACTGTGATGCGAACTGGTTGGTCGAAGATACAAACACACACACACACCATCATACGGTAATTTAATTGGAAGCGTGACTAGATCACCTTATGTGGTGGAAAACATAGTTTAAGGTTGGACGCTGCACACTCCTCCTTTAAGACCTTGTTTTATCCTCTCAAAGAGCATCCAAAAAGCTCAAGGAAAAGTTCGCCCACAAAGGTACTCGGATGCCCATGATCTTTGTTTGGCCCTCCTCAGGGCCATATCACGCTGTCAGAGCGATGTCCTTGCTTTCTAAACATTGTAACAGTAGTTAACAACAAGGGGTTTAAATTACTACAGTCCAGCAAGTCAACTGCTCCCCTGAATCCTTACCTGCCATGATGTCATGTTTTCTTGCCCTTTAACCACGCTTTACTCTGCACGTCCTTGTGTTGCCCCGTAGGTTAACATGGACGTACGTCTCTTAATATTTGTTTTAGTGCTTTTGATTTGTTCAGGTCAAAAAAGTAATCCTGCACGATAAGGTCGTAGCATAGGATACACACCAGCTATGAATAAGGATGTACTTGTTGTCAAATATATTCCTGAAGCAAAGTGCGATTAGTGAATATTATATTATACACAAGCTAGAGCACTTTCAGATTCTTCAGTCATTTCCCCTGCGTTTTGGGATAAGATTCAGTGAAGGACCACCACGACTCAAGCTAGTAGCTCTTCCCTTTTCTTTTTTTTTTTTCCGAATAAGCTAGTAGCTCTTCTTTCCAATCACGAAGAACTGATGATGCGCAGCATACATAGACATAGGAAAATTGGAACAAAAATGATGGGAAAAAAGGGTAGTGGAAGCAATGCAGCTGATTCTAGCCCTATGTACATTATGGCACAAGTGTTGTTTGTCACTAGAGGAAACGAGATGGATGCATCAAGAACACATCCTGGGTAGCGACCTCGCCGTGCATGTGCTGCTTCGCCTGTGCCTGTTGGTGGCCTTCATCTTGGTCATCTGCGCCTTCATCCGGCTGCAGACCTTCTCCAGCTCCATGACCCGCCAGTGCATCCCGTCCAGCAGCGACCGCAGGTTCTGGTTCTCCAGCGTCAGGTCCAGCCTCCCCGCGTACAGGATCACCTGCCCATCGTCGTCGTCCTCGCCGCCGTACCCGTCGCGGCGGCGGTGGTGCTTCCCGGCGAACGGGGGAGGGGATGATAGCGGCTTGAGCTCGCCGGAGTCGCGGAGGACGAGGCTCTTGAGCGCCGTGTGCTGCGACGCCAGCGCCTGCACCGCCGCCCGCGTCGGGAAGGCGGCGTTCCGCGCCAGGTGCTTGCAGCATTCTGGGGACAGCTTCTCATAGACGAGGCCCCTGCAGATCTTCATCTTGTCGTCGTCCGTCAGGCGAGCGTGGACCTGTAAAACATCAAACATGGTTTAACTGTAAGCTTCGAATCATCAAGCTCAAACAATTAGAGTAGCAGTGACAGTTATCAATTTTTCTGAGACCAATCAATCAGTTGATGCAGAGAACATTCAGAAACGCGAGTCCTGAATTCCATGGCTATATACAGCGCACGCATAGGATTCAGACTTAGGCTGACATGCTCGCCATAAATGCGCGGCCATGGTTTTCCACGAGAAACTAAACTCGGAGTACATGTGAAACGCTGACGGAATTGGCACAGCAGTGTCGATCGGAAGGGAAGGAGGAAGGAGTGTAGGAGTGTAGGAGTACCTGGAAGTAGACGTCGATGGCGCGGTACATGGCGTCGTGCGAGTCCCTGGCCGCGGCGGGTAGCGCGGTGGCGAGGTCGACAAAACGGGCCGGGCCCAGCGACGAGTCGGGGGCCACCTCGGCCATGTACAGGTCCACGAGCCGGCCCACCTTCTTCATCCTCGCCGGCGACGGTGTCGTCGGCTCATCCCCTCCGCCGCCGCCGCTGTTGAGGAAGGCCTCCACGAACCGGAGCACGAGGCCCACGTCGTACAGGCTGGTTCCCGGCCCGGACGGCGGCGCTGCCGGGACGAGGAGGTTGTCGAGCGTGGCGTGGTCCAGCTTCCGCCCGATCATGGCGACGAGCCGGTCGCGGCACGCGTCGGAGAGATGGAGCGGGGTGGAAATTCTGAGCACGCCGAAGAGGCCCTTGCAGGAGACCGCGCCCCGGTCGAGGAGCGCCATGGCGTCGACGGCCGCCTCGATCACCGCCCGCTTCTCCTCGGCGGTGGCCCCCGCCGCGGCCACGCGGCACTTGAGGTAGTAGAAGAGGAACCGCGCGACGACGGCGTGGTGGTCAGCGCCGGCGGACCTCGCCGCGAGCGCCCTGGCCACGCGCGCCACCGCGGCGGGGCCCAGCGCGGCGGCCAGGTCGTCGAACCACCACGTGCCGCGCCCGCCGCCGCCGCTGCTCTTGGTGTCGCACGAGAACCGGAACGCCGCGCTCTCCGGGGACGAGCTCGTCGGCGTGGCGTCGCCACCCGCGCCACCGATGGAGATGGGGGGTGGGACCGTGGCAGCGGCCACGTGGCACGCCAGCGCGGACGCGGCGCGGTCGAAGGCGCCCGTGGCGTCGGAGAGCGGGATGAGGCGCTCGCACTGCCGCGCGGCGTCCACGACGGCGTGCCACGGCCAGTGCGGCATCTCGTCCAGGGCCTTCTCCGTCAGCTGCGCCAGGCTCGGCGCCATGTCAAGGAACTCTGCCGCGCAGCGCAGCGCGCACGCGTTGGCCGAGGTCACCACCGGTGCGCCGCCGCCGGCGTAGCAGAACCGCGCGACGAGCTCGAACGCCTCGGCGCCGCCTGGGAAGCCGTGCAGCACTAGCTTCGGGCGCCGCCTCCTTCCCGACGCTGCCGCGGACGACGACAGCTGCTTGATCCTACCGCAGAACCCCGCGAGAACGTCCTGCAATTTTATCAAAAAAAAAAATGCAGAGAATTCAGAACGGAGACGCCATCATCACATTGGTATCAGTATTAAAGAACTGCACATCAGCAGAGCAATGCGAAAGGCCCACCCACTCGCGAGAACCCAAACTAACGCCAACGCCACAGAGGAAGGAAACGATCAGGTCTTTTTTCTTTGCAGAGAAAGAACAATCAATCCACCCAGGCTTTGAATGCGCGCAGAAGAAGGAAGAAGGCACTAGCACTAGTGGGGGCGTACTTAAGTCAGCCACCAAACGGGCATTACGCCTTGCCTATTAAAGTGAGGAGAGGATGACCTGTAGCAATTGTGTCATCAAGGGTCTAACTAACCAGGTGGAGGAATGAGGCGGACGGACAAGGCACATTAGCAGGTGCGCGAGATGCGCGGTACAGTTGCAACATTTAAGACGAGGGAAGGGGAGGAAAGGAAGGAGAAGGACCCAGTGCAGGCATGGCGAGCAGCTAGCTCATTGATGGGGATGGCGAAACGGACGCTGCGTCACTGTGCTCGCGCTGTGGAGCTGCGCTTAAATGGAAGATTGCGACGTGCTCTTCCTTCTCTCTGAACCCAAGGTGGCAGCACTGCTCCTAACTGTAACCGGCAGTAAACATCACAGAAAGCGCGCAGGGAAGGGGGATTAATCCGAAGGCAACATACGCAGACAGAAAATGCTGCAGTAGGCGGACCGAAATTAAGGTGATTCCATCCGAGCGCGACAAGCCGCCTTCGGATTGACCCCCCAGGGTAGCAACAGCTTGGCAGCAAAATTACAGCAATAACACGGCGCCAGACGACGGACAATGCAACGATTTTAGGCGAATCGACCCCCACAGGGAAAGGGATCAGGAACTAGCAGTTCGAGACGGGGCATGGAACCACTGGGAATGTGACAACGTGCACATGCCCCGAAAACCTGCGATGCGGCGGTAGAGAGCAAGAGGAAAACCGTCGGAAAGTCTGGAGGACGAGGCCAAATTGGGGAAGGAGGTCGCGAGGGTAGCGCCGAAAATTTGGGGACTACCTGAAGCGATTTTTGACAGAGGATGGAACGAACGCTAAGAATCAAAACAGGGTGAATTACACCAGGATGCGGCGAAAACTTCACTTATCCCCAAGAGTTTTGGGCCTGTTGTGTGCGCTAGAAACCAGCTGCTAAACAACAACAAGTTCAAAAAAAAAAAAAAAAAAAGGAACAGAGGCGCTAGGGTGTAGACAGGAAGCTGCCAACCTAGTAAACAAATAGTAGTAGCAGAGACAAAATCATCATCATCCTCGGCCATTAACCAGCAGAAAACCAAAGCAAGCAGCGTCGACCATGATCCATGGAGGACGCAAGAAGAACAGCAAGAAAGAAGAGTTACCTTATCAACAACGAAGAGCTCCTCGCCGTTCACATCCACCTCCAGAAGAAATACACGGCTCATCTTTCCGGCAAAAGAAAAGAAAAGAGGCCTCTGCACTGCTCCTGCCTTCACGATCCCACACACGCTTACTTTAAAGCCGCAACATGGCGAGGAGTGAAGAAAAAAGGCTGTAATGATGGGGATGGAAGCGCGGGGATGCGGCACCCACGCAGAAAGCCCAAGCCGCCAAATGGCTACACGCCCAAGCTGCTACTGCTCTGAGTGGTCAATGGCTCGATTCGCCGGGGAAGCAGGGGAAAGGGAGGAGGAGACGAAGTTGGTGGATCCTGAGCTGCCTCCGACTGACAGGCCCCTCCTCCTGCAGCGCTGCAAGCAAGTGGAGCGTGCAGTGCTGAGGAGTTTTAGGGAATATGTAAGGCTGGCTCTTGATTTTATCTCTCCCTCCTGCCCTGCTTTTCCTTCCCTCATATATGTGCTTGGGGACTATGCAACCGCATCAGTCCTTTTCTGGATCAAAGATATGGGCAACAAAAAGATGATGGTTATATCTTGTAGGGAGTGGGTTGTTGTAGAAACTAGAAAGAAAGGAGGGACAAGAATGCATTGTCTGTGTCGACTAAGATTGTGTAAGCAAAGAGCATCTGAGTTTGTCATTTCCATGTGACATTGAGATATCATCTACAGTATGTTTCATTTTTATTATTCCTACTACTACGGGCAACAAAGGACACAAACATAGCTATTTCTCTCCTATAGCCCTATATACGAGTTTGTCTTTGTTGACCCTTCTTGGCCGAAGTTTTTTTTTTCCTTATCTATAATCCACTTTTAGTTGAAACTAATTTTCTATGTGCCGTTGTTGTTAATAACCTTGCGATAACAGTACGTCTCTCTCTGTTTTTTTTTTTGAATGTATGTGATTCTTTCTTGGGACCGAAAGAAACGCCACAGGCTATCGTGTGTGCGTGAGGAAGCTCCAATCAAAAGGCAACACGGCCAGCCGCTCTGCTTACTTGTTGTTACGGCTGCGGCTAAACCAGCATTTGTAATAAGTACCGTTTTGCCCCTGATGAGCAAAGGCGCAGTTGCTGCATGTACTAGTACTGTGGAATGGTCCATGTGGCGTTCGTTTCCTTTTGCTGCTTGGTATCATGTCGTCCTATCGATTCGCCAGACGTAGAAAGATATGCTGCTGCTCTCAGAAACGGAAAAGGGAGGGAGACATGTATGATCCTCTGTGAGCACTGGTACAATCTTTTTATTTTTCTGAAGGAAAGAAAATAGCAATCTTTCTCGGCTCTCGATTTTGTAGTGGGCCGAAACGGACGCGTGGTTCAACGAGTTGCGTGGCTGCCGACGACCAGTCCACCTCCCTCTAATCCAGCGTCGTCGGTCGTTGCCGGCCTTGCGTTTCTGGTCGTCTTCCGCCGGAGCAGGAGCAGAAAGGCGCAAAGAGCGTGAGCAGCGCCAGCTTGGTGCGGTATATAGTGGCTTTGAGACTCTCACACGGGCTTTCTGTTTTGTGACGCAAACGCCGGGCTAGCCACGTCCTAACTCCGTCCGTGTAGGCCTCGGAATTCGCGCCGTGTCAGTGAGATTCTTAGCGGTTAAACTAATCTAAAAACAACTGTGAACCAATGTTCTCCTCTTCCTCCTGGCTACGCCTGTCAGTAGTAGTAGACTATAGTACTTACTTAAAATATTTAACATTTTAACCAACTTTATTTGTTTCAAATTACTTATCATTTTCAGTTTCTGATATAATTTTTTTTTCTAACACATCTCTATCTTTGTCTCTCAGCTTCTTATTTTTTATGCACCTAACTTTTATATTTCTCTTCAATTCTTATGTCCGGAGCTAAAACGTCAAATATTTTAAAACGGAAAGAATATATAAGATCAAATACAAATATATATATACATATGCTGTAATGTACAGTCCTGCTTGCAATGAAATGAATGTCCATGTGTCGTAGCCGGCGAAACAAAAATGTGTGTGCCCATCACTTGAAAACGTGAGTGCAGGTGCAGCGGCGGCTCTGCTCTTCCGGCTCAAACTCCGGTGCAGCAGAGCAGAGGAGGACATGCTCCGATCTGGCAGGAGGACACGACCGATTAAATGCGCGCAGCAGAGCACAGGGGTTTCACGCGATGCTGGATCTGGCTCTCACTCTCACTGCTACGCTACGGCTCAAGTAAACTGTAGCGCGCACAGGGATACGACCGTGCGCGTGTTCGGCAAGGTGTACCTGCGAGGTCGGACGTGCCTGTCAGAGACAATTAGTATGTCTAGAACAGGGTTAACTACTGTGAAAATGGAGCTCTTATGCCAATGCATATACTACTGAAACAGTTTTATCTCCCGATTCTGTTAGGAGTTAGTACAGCTCATGCTACTAAAACAGTTCTGCAAGAAACATGAGGACTCCATGATTGCCAACAAGGGGTTATTATGCCAACACCGTGCTTTTGTTTCAAGGACCCCACGTGTTAATCCTTTAACTCGTGATCCCATGCACGCAATACTTATGGTCCAGATCGATCTTTACTGAAATTTCCAGCTAGCTTTACCATGTCTATGTGTTCCCATTTCTGACCCATCAATCCTCTAACCTACATACCCGTGTTACCGTAGTCAGTAACATTTCTCAGACGATGATGATGCTCGTGTTTGTGGCCGCAGAGAGTCCGCAGACCGCACTCGATATTATTGGACGGTGACTGCAAACCATGCATCTCTCTGTACGACAAAGTGTGTGCCGCATGCATGGCGAAATCTGTTTGTTTAAATGAAACGAAAAACGTTGTTGTATTATATAGACAGGAGATCAGGGGGTGGCAGGGATCAAACAAAAGATGCTCGTCACCTAGCCACGACAAACCCGGTTCCCATCGATTGTAGCAAAACACAGGTCAGGTCATGGGAGAGCTTGCATGCATGGACACTCCATCATGGTGGAAAAGGCTGGCTGCGCCGGTCTCACCGTCTCCCTGCAACAACACATCCACGGACCCGTTACACCACGGTCGGCAACGCGTGTCAATCACCAGAGGAGAGCGTTCCAGCCTATAGTACCAGCTAGTAGCACTAGCGGCTGTGCAGCACGAGCTTTTTGTGTGCACGACCTGCGTCTGCGTGCGAGGCATGGACAAGATAGCGTTCTGTTTGTCGACAGGACACAGGACAATCTCCCCCACACCAAAATTTTCACGACTGATCGCCGCAGCCTCGCGCGTGTACAGTTAAAGAGCTGCGCATGCAGAAGCAGCCATACCGCTCGATGATCTGTTGGAGAGTGACACCCCGCGCGTATAAAGTGCCATCTGGCATTCTGGCTATCAGTACTAGAGCGTGCTGAAAGACTGAACAATACTGCTACGTGCTACTGGTACAAAAACCTGCAGCGAAAAGAGCAGTCCACCTGAAGTGCTCTACCGCTGCAGATACGTTGGTACTTTGTCCCTAGCTACTGTTTATCTACTCCATTTGAAAAGAGATGTTTTTTCTATTTTTATCCAAGTTTTCTAAAAAAAGAGTGTCGTTCTCACCTCAACGTCACGGTGTGCTCTGTAGTACTAGTACGACGTCAATCATCACTGTACCGTAGTACTAGTAGCATCCATGTAGAGTATCACGGGTGAGGCCATTGCTTTTCCTTTTTTCTTTCCCTTTCGCTATGTTTTCACTTTGTGGGAAAAAAATATGAATAAGTCAAGATACCCATCACTATCACACAAAGGTACTGTAGCGGCGGACCAAAATACACTATAGCGGCAGTCCAACCAACTCGCCGCTGCGTCAACTTAGCTAAAAATAAAAATTTTTTACAGCGGATTTTTTATGGGTCAAATCCACTGCCGCTAGAAATGCTATTGTGGCGGCGAGTGACAATGTCACCCGCCCCTACCATCGACCCAAGAAAACAAAAAGAAAAGCCCATGTCTGAGCCCTAGGCCCGTCTACCTCAGACCGCGCTTGGAGACCCTGCCCGGATCTAGGCCGCCGCAGTGCCCGTCGTCGTCTGGCCGTCGCAGCGCCCACAGCCGCAACTGGATCTGCGCCGCCGCAAAGCCCGCCATCGCGCCTGGAGTGCCGCCCGCAGACGGGCCTGGACCTCGCCCGGATCTGGCCACCGCGCCTGGAGTGTCGCCCGTCGCTGCGCCTAGACCTCTCCCGGATCCGGCTAGCCGCCGCGCCTGGTGTGCCGCTCGTCGTCGCGCCTGGACCCCGCCCGGATCCAGCCAGCCGCCGCGGCTAGAGTCCGCCCACCGCTGCGCCTGAACCCCGCCCAGATCTGGCCGTTGCGCCTGGAGTACCGCCCGTCGCCACGCTTGGACCCCGCCCGAATCCGGCTAGCCGCCGCGCCTGGAGTGTTGCCCGCCGTCGCGCCTGGAGTGCCGCCAGCCGCGGCGCTTGGAGGGGAGATAGGGGGAGGTTGCGATGCTGGCTGGGATGGGATGGGGAGGTGGCAGCGCTGGGGTGGTCGTGGGCAGGCGACGATGTGGGAAAGGGGAGGAAGGGAGGGAGGCGCCGCTGGAAGAGAAAGACTGAGGGAGGAAGTGAGGGATTAGGGTTTGAAGCCTCCCACCTCCAATTTTATACTGCCAACTCGTTGATGGGCTTCATGGGTCTATGTTAGACGGACTGGGCCAATTAGCGGTGGATGAAAAACTGAATCACCCCTAAAAATCGATCTTTAGGAGCGGGGCCCAGAATGTGAACCGCCCCTAAAAATCAATTTTTAGGGGCGGTTGATGTTATAAACCACCGTTAAAAATCATGTAGATACTGTAGCGGCGGATTTCTTTATACCCGCTGCTACGACATTTTTTGTATAGCCGCTAAAGAGCCTTTTTGTGGTAGTGCATGAAAATTCTATGATTCTGCCAATTGTGTATGCCTTCACAATGCTTTCTCTGAGGACATAGACATTATATATGCTCGAGACTGAATTACCAACCAAGAGGGTCAAAATTTTTGCGCAAGCCTGCTTAATTTCATTTTCAATGTCATGTGGAATATTGCTCGGAACGCTGAATTAATTAATCAATCTCAGACACACACATGGAGTGTGCATGCATGCATTCAATTCTCAAGCATCTATGTTGCGACGTGATTAAGCTAAGCAATGCGAGCAACATATCGTCGAATTGCGCTTGTGGCTGCTTTGACCATATTAGTTTAACTCTCCTCGAGCGAGGCTTTAAGATCTTACGGAAATGATACCTTGGATGGTACTCGATCATCGCTTATTAACTGCGTACTTACGTACGTTGAGAACCCAAGAAAGAAAATAATATCACCGTCAGTCATTGAGCGAGGCATGCACGCAAACAAGTTTGGCTACAGCCCCAATGCGTTACAGTATTTGGTTAATCAACTGATGACGGCCGAGTTGTTGGTCTGGAGAAATAAAGGTACGTAAGAATCGGAGAAGTTAGTAAATACTGATTATGTTCCTTAGGGAGTACTCATGTTGTCAAGTGTGGGAAAACGTAGGAGGTAATATACTTAATAAGTCCATGATACTAATTAGTTAATTAAAATTAGTAATGAACCTGAAGCCGGCCTACACTTGCGTGGCCTGAGTGTCGTAGTATTGGATTCTCCTAGTTTCCGATTAGAAAAGGCATCAGTGGCTCTGATGCAGGAGTATACTAAAAATTAGTGTACTAATAGCACAGTAAACAAGTTCAGAAAATGCACATACATACATGTAATGTAACTTCAGCAACCTACTAATGCAGGTAGACAACATGTAACATTCAATGGTTCTTTTGGTAGAATTCATGTCCAATTTTCCACCGGGGGTTAATATCGTGTATTATAACATTAAGAGGAAAACAAGCCATCCATAAAAAAGAGGGAAACAGACCAAGAAATAAAACAATGAAATGCTGCGAGTAGCTACTACAAGAGTTATTACGAGCAAGAGTGAGTATGGAAGGTTCGCATTTTGAAATGCAGGCTTAAACTCCCAGCTCCCAAGGAAACACACAGGAAAACAACCTAATTCCACACATCCTACAGCTCGCTGAAGGAGCATCCTATTCCTAAAAATAAAAAAGGAGGAGCGTCCTAGGGGTAGGGACAGGTTGAAGGACCCAAGAAGAGACCAATATTGCTTGGGAAGGCAGCAAATTAAATTTGAGTTACTATTCTGTGTACTCATAAAATACTACTAGTATATTTCATTGCTTGCTTGCCTGGGGTTCTGGATCAGCAGGAGCAGAAAGGCACACAACAAGCAGCATGGGCACACACGGAGTGCAGCATTGGTCCAATCCATTGAAGAAGAAGCGGCAGTGGCTTTGAGATACTCGTCACGAACTTGCAGGTGACGTAACGGTGGCCCGTCCGTGTCGTGCCCATGTATGTAGGCCTCGGTATTCACGGTCCCAAAGCGCTGTCAACGGGAACAGTTATTAACGGTTAAACAAGTCATAAACGAAACGGCCGGGTAAATCTAGGAGCCCTATCAGTACTGTCGTGCCGCTTGTGGTGGTGGTGTCCATGTGTCTCAGCAGAAGCAAACACGTTTGTCTGTACCTGTTGCTGCTCGCCAAGTCAAACGGCACAGCAGCGGCGTGCGCATACCAGTAAAAAATCGTCTTGGAATCGCCTCGATTTGTATATCCGCTTGCTTCTTGCTTGCTTGTGTTATGGGCAACCCAATTAAGCTAAGCGTGAGGGGAATCTTTGGGTAGCACGGTGGTCGCGGGGCCTGATGACGCCTCGGGGAGTAAAAGAATTGTGTTATCTTTGGAATGTTCAGGTTGACCAATGGCATCAACAGCAAAAAGCCCCGTTCTAATCGCGAGTAATGATGGGTCGCCGTCCTTGTTAACCTTTCTGCCATCTTTTTACCACTGTTCACGTAAGCGGAAACAGGGTACGCTACTGGGTTGCGCGAGCAGAAAAGTTTTTCTTTTTCTTTTTACATTGAGTAGACGAGTACTTTTTTTTTTGCGAGGAGAGTAGACGAGTACAAAAGATGGTTAATAGCATTGCTCCTTTCTATGGTTTTTGTCTAGTAAAAACAACATTAATATTTGCTCTTTTCACGGAAGTTTTTTTTAAAAAAAAAATCGGATATGCCACGTCCATTTCACACGAAACGGTAATATTAGTACCATTACAAAACTAAGCATTTAGTAGACTCTAAAAGTTTGGGATAATGTAGCTTATTGGAGAAAAAAATACTTGACGGAGTAAGAAGCGGGGAACCCAAGGTGCTGGGTATCGTCCGTAATCCGTTACCATGTAATCAGATTCTGACATAATACAAGTCTGACTCCCTCCCTCCCCAGCCGGTATCAAATCAATACGACGCCTCCTTCTCTCGTTCGCACGTACAGCGACGACGACGGCTCATCCTCTACCTCCTTCTGCTTCGGCTCGCCTCCTCAACTTGTGTGACATATGAGTGGCATCGCGGTGGGAAGGTGAAAGCACAATTCCCTATTGCAGGAGGGTGTTGGGTCATCAATCCGTTCAAAGAGCTAACGTGGACAAGAATGTGATTGAACTGCTAGAGGTAAGTATGGCCCTGTTTGTTTCCGCTTATAAGCGGCTTATCAGTGAAAATAAGCGATAATTCCACCAAAAGATTTGCTTATTCTACCTTATTCTTGCTTCTACTAGCTGCCGCTTCACAGTTTTATACTGCAATAATAAAAAAGCGAGAAGCAAGAGAATTGTTTTTTTTTTATGAATCTAATAGTGATCCAGAGAATTGTAAACAAACAGTGTCTATGTTTAGGACAGATAAAAGGCATTAGAAATTGTATACTTCCTCCGGTTCAAAATGTAAGCATTCCAAGCATTCAAGAAATTGTCCACAATGTAAGTATTTGTAGGAATAACACAAAATCTAGTAGGTTGGTGGGTGAGGAATTGATGAAGTAGTGTAAAATAAGGGGTATATATGACTTTTCTTACCTTGACTTTTTTAAAGTTTGAATCTTGAAATACTTATCTTGTGAACCAGAGGAAGTAGCTGTTTTGAACCATGGACCAATGTAGGATGGCTACACTTTAATGCAACATCTCAGATAGATTATTTTTTTATTTTTTGTAATTTTCCACAAGTAACGTGAGATGATGATGGTCATATGTAACCAGTGGTATCAGTGTTATTGTGTTTTTTTACATTATTTTCTGGTTCAATTTTATTGATTAGTTTATATAGGTGAGCTTGAGATGGATCGCGTCGAAAGCTTGTCCCAAGGTGCAGGTGGTTTCTGCTAACCTTCGCATGCTGGCTGTGCACTTCTGCTTTGAGTCTGTGTCAGTGGTGCATCAACACTCTGGTTGAGATCTCCAAAGAGGGTACTCCTTCCGTTTACAAATAGATGTTGTTAGGACGACAGATCTAGTTTAAAATTGAACTAAAATTTGAGTCCTAATGACATCAATTTAAGAATGGAGTACAATATACAACCAATCTTTAACGTATGTACATCATAGTCGGGGATTTTAGTAAAACTTCGTCTCTCACCTGTCAATCAAAATCGGGTGTCAGAAATCCCATCTCTAATGTTGGACATCAAAAGACGGCTTCCAAACCCCGTCTATGTGATGAACATGTAAGAGGGTGCAATCCCAGTCTGTGTTCACATCACATCAGTAAATTCTGTGACACCCTAAACTCAGTAAAAATTGGAAATCCACTATCACTAGTGAGGGTACTCACCCAACACCAGACTTAAATCCAGGCATGAAACGTATATGAAACTGCAGGTAACTTCATATGTACAGTATGCTCAAATACAGCTTCTAGAGGAGGATTTATAACCTCGCAAATCGAAAGTCGTATGATAACAGTATTGCTATACAACACTTGTAGCAATTCTTTCAATTTATAAATGGAATACCAGGAGAGAGAGGTTTAGCTATAGATAATACAAACAACCCGTGGAGTGCTGATGTGGAGCATATAGAGTGAATTTGATTTTTACAGGCCAACAGTAGAAGACAATAGTCAACCCAACAAAACTTTACTATAGCAAACCATATGAAAACTTGACTAGTTCATAAGAGCAACAAGCTTTACTGATGCTATTAAGAGTTTTCTTCTCACCTGGGAATAACACAGTTCCCCCCACAGAAGCTACCAGTGTAACATTATGATTTATGATGAAGTAGCTTGTTAGCATTTGGATTCTACATTCATTCTTTTATTCAAAGAGTTAATATATTAGGATAAATCAAGAATTCCCATCTCAATGATCCTAGTGTGTATCTAAGACGAGCAGCACTGTGATGTTAAACTGCCAGAATTTGAGGCTGACACTTGAATGGATTCTCCCTCTCTGATGTTACTACTATACCCTGATCCAGACTGCGATGACAGGGGCTTCTTGCTGATGATCCGGTATATCTCGGCAAGAACAGTCTGAAAAGCCTTCTCAACATTTGTTGCATCGAGTGCAGAGGTTTCAATAAAGAACAAGCCTTCGCTCTCTGCAAAGCTTGCTGCATCCTCAACAGCAACGGAACGGAGATGCCTAAGGTCGATCTTGTTGCCAATAAGCATGACAACAATGTTGGAGTCAGCATGATCCCGGAGCTCCTTCAGCCATCGCTTCACATTCTCAAATGTCATCGCCTTGGTGACATCATAGACTAGCAATGCCCCTACAGCTCCACGGTAGTAAGCACTTGTAATTGCTCGGTACCTTTCCTGACCAGCAGTGTCCCATATTTGAGCCTTTATAGTCTTACCCTCCACCTGAATCACAGAAATCACACTTTGTAACTCTTCTGTAAGTGGAAATTTTTTTTTGCCTTAACAAAAGGCAAGGATTGTTATGTTAATATAAGGAGAACACAACGCACGTGGAACATGCTGCAGACTAAATTCACTCAGGATTAACCAATTATCCAAAAGGCAGAATTCAGTTACTAATATTGAGGCTTCAAGTAGACAATTAAATGTCACATTTGATCCCTAGTTTCATGACATTAATAGCTGTTAAAATAAATTTATGCCAGGCTTATTCAAATGGAGTTGGCAAGCTGTTCATAGTGGCTATCTATCAAACAGTGATAAAGGCACTAGCAACAGTATAATATTTCATAGACGGAAAAACTTACTAGCATATTGGTATTTTACCAGCTAGCTATTTTAAAATGTTTTATTTGTTCGAAAACAAACTCCACCTGGCATTTGAACATAATAATCACCTAGAGTTATTTTTCATCCTTTCCTATAAGAAGTCATGCCCACAAAACAAAAAATCATGAAGGTCTGATGGTAGAACATAAAGCTAGAACAAATGATGTGCATTTCAGAAGCAATGCAGATGCCAAGTCTGCAAGCTTCCAAAAGGTTGTCACAATAAGCAAAGCAATGCAGTATACTTACTACTGCAGAATAACAAATGATTTCAACCCCCAAGGTACACAATAACAAACAATGGTATATTGATAGCTTGTAGTAGTTATATGAGTGAGTAATCAATAACGCAAGATTGCCAGTAAGCTAAGTATCAAATTTGTTTTTGAGGAAGTTAAGGTAAGTATCACATTAACAAGTTCTATATATATATATATATCAGTCTCAAACCAGAAGTAATTATCAGTAAGAAAAATATGTCTCAGTCAGAATCACTTCATTTACTTCTATCATTCATTTGTAGCCTTCAATGCTAGTATGGTCTTTAGGAAACATGTACATGTTTCAGTCACCCTTCCAAGACAGTGACACGTGTCTCAACAGATCTAAAGGAGTCGAACTGAATGCAAGTTGGGAAGGTAATACTAGAATCGGCATGACCACAAGTTACCTAACAAAATGCTAAACGACGTTCCATTACCCCATAGTTCAGTTAGTACAAAGGAACATTCTGACAAATTTTGGATGCATCTATTGTTTATATTACTGCACCCTTGCATTGGCCTGCCTTCAGTTGCTTAGGACCATGAGATGACTTTTAAGGCTTTAGAAAATTGTGTGGACCAGTATATGCCAGTCTTCTTTTAGAGTTTTCAGTTACCATAGGGCCTCTCATCATTGCTTTGAGAGCTCAGCTAATGGATTTATCTTGTTTAGTAAGACTTATTTATTCTGGGAGCACTTAGGTGACACAGGGATAAATTAGTTATTACTAAAACTTTCCACAGAAGAGCACCATCAACATTGAATGACAACACAGTGAATCACGTCAGGTCCTTCAGGTGCTGGCAGCGCATGGATAGTGGATGGATGCCTATGATCAAGGATGCCAGGACGGATGTAGTGACACTATACTTCAATAAACACAATATATCCTGCCTTTCGTTTTCATTTGCAGCATGCCTTGTCACAAGAAAAGAACACAGTAGATGTTCTCATGGGGGCAAGAAGAGGTTTTGTTGGGGGAACATATTAATGAAGGTCTTTTGAGGAATACGTTCCTGGTGTTTCAATACAGACCTGGGAAGGGTAGATAACAATTGTTGGAAGACCAAGCACTTGTCCATCCCAAAAGGATAAAAAAAGATCAAGATGCCATACAACCTTAAAACCAGTGGATATATTTATAACAAGCAATGGTTTAGTTTAAACAAGAACCATAGCATGGCACCAAGGCAAGTCTCTTCCATTTTCTAAAAAGAATGGCGCCAAGGTAAGTAGAGTGACAAAACCATTCTCAGGTCGGTTTGAGGTTCATGTTCCCCGGTATACCCATCAGTTGAATTATTCTGGCTGAAATAATCAGAAGACTGTTTCGTACAGGGAGCAAGCAATGCAATTTACGCAGGTCATCCTGGATTACAAACAGTTCAAGCAATACTTCTTGTTTCCAACTAGTCCGACATGTCTATTTTGTCGTAGACCATTACTGAGCAAATAGGAATGAAAATAAAACCTCAGCAGTAATATGCGGACACCAGGAAACTTCTTCAGCTGCCTTCCGAGACGAAGGAACTAAATTAAATTCCCATATCAATTCCATGGGTGTCGCTCAAACCAAACAACTATGCAAGGAATCTCCGCCGCAAACATTACCAACCCAACAACATCTCACTGTTCAACAATCAACACCATCCGATTCAAGAACCGGAACAACAGGAGAAAGCACTATGGTCTATGGAGGTAGGAGAAGGTAAAAGCCGTTGGACTGGACCTGAACGGTGCGCGTGGCAAACTCGACGCCGATGGTGGACTTGGAGTCGAGGGCGAAGCTGTTGCGGGTGAAGCGGGAGAGCAGATTGGACTTGCCCACGCCGGAGTCGCCTATAAGCACCACCTTGAAGAGGTAGTCGTACTCGTCGCCGCCCTGCTCCCACGACGCCGGCCGGCGGGCCATCCCAATGGCCCTTCCTCTGATCGTCCTCCCGGTCGCCGCCGGCTTGCGAGCCCTGACCTCTTGGAGTGCTGTTGCGGGTGAAGCTTTGGAACGCGTGATGGGGGAACAGAGGTGAGAACAAGTGCCGTTCTTTGTCTTCTTCTCTCCTTGGGAGAAGCCGAGAGGACAAGCGGTTTCTGATTTTTTTTTCGATGTTTCGGAGTGAGGCATTTCTTTCGAAACTTTACAGTTTGGACCTAGAGATTGAAACAAAAATCGGAGGTAGGCATTTTTCGGAGCTAAGAATTTTAATAATAGCTTACTGAAAGATTGAGAAGATAGAGAAGCCTGAATGCCTGGTGCGAGAGGAAAAGCATATTCCGTGACAATTAGTAAACTTCTTAAAAGATAGCAAGGATTCCAAAGTTTCATAGTATGAAAGTGTTCACCCGAAAAATAAAATGACAGCGCAATATGCATATGCGCTGATGGCAGCATCACTTCACGGTGCTGAAAATTAGCTACAGCAATTTGTTGAAATGCTGGATGGGAAATATACGACACGCATTTCGCAACTACCATTTGCTCGAAATATGCGGACCACACACCACGAAAGCAAAAGGTAAAGACGCGTATAAAGAGACCAGACAAGCCAGGTCACTTCGAATAGATCCGACTGGTGGCTAGGCAAAGTAATTTCACAGATTTTCCATAGGGATTTCAAAGCTCGAGCAGTAACCATGATTTCCATACATGGCCCTTTAGAAACAGTTTAAAATCCCTGCATTTTAAACAAACCAAACAGATCACAACTCCTTATTCGCCACCCATACAGATAATCAATTCCTATGCACCATTGATGCATCTATGATATGCAGGCAACACCTGCGTAACTGTCATGGGAAATTTAGGATCATGGAGATTATATTCTGTAGCGGCTCCGGCCATATTGCTCACGTTCCTGAGCGTCAAATAGGAGTTAACCAAAGGAACAAGATTCCAACCAAACTACACATTCAGATGTGATGTGACTTACACGCAACATAAAAAGTCATTTTGCATGATGCACTGGGACATAACATGAAAGGTAGTGACTGGGATCATCAGGACAGATCACATCATGAAATAAAATATCACTTCGTGTTAATTCTGAGATAACGTGGACCATCCACTTACATCGCAAAACGCAGTTAGCAATGACAGACTCCTACCACAGCTTTTAACCAACATGACAAGCATTTCCCAAATGATGGGTGGTCCCGTCTCCCAGTTACCACTACACAAACAGGAAACTCTGACAAACAGGAAACCCCGAACATAGACCTGAATGAATGCTAACTCAAACCATCAGAAAACTGGCAAAAATCTAAGCTCACTTTTCTTGTGGTTCACACAAATCGTCGCTCAATGTTGAATGAGCATGTAGTGGTCCTATATCTGGGACTTCTTCAATACCTTCAGCAGGCTGAGGGAGAAAACAACAATAAGGATTCCATCAAATCTAGCCAAAAGAAAGAAAAACTGTAGACCACATATACAAATTACCTGTAGGAATTCTAGAAGGCGCCATAGTAGGTAATTAATGATCATAACCAGGCAAAACAATTTTCCTGCCCAAGCTCCACAACTGAGATATCTACATAAAAAAGCACCACATTGTTGAGCCTATTTCAAATTTATGCAGGTGCAAAAACAGTGATATTACCCATACTTCAACCTAGAGCTTGTCAATATCTAGCAGATACAAAGTATAGACTCAGTTTGGACCATGGAACAACAAACAACACTAACATAAGTTTGCTTCTTTTGGGGAAAAAATGATGAACTTTGAACAGTATGAATTTCGTATACTCACCGAGGAAGGCGGTCTAGTAAATCTGTGGTTGAGGACTGCATTGCATGATCATATACAGCCTCTGTCCTTTCGGCTACATCATCCCAACTATAAAGCTTTTTCATCTATGGCACACATTCAAAGAAATTGAATCAATAAACTAGTTTTCCACAAAAAAAAATGCAGAATGCCCAAACAGGCACAGCCGATGCTACAGTAAGTTTACACAAAGGTATATAGGGTTGAGACTCACCCGAAGATGCATAGCTTTGGGATCTATGTTAGGTAGCATGTTTATAGCTTTCTTGATCGCTTGTACCATATCTTCTGGAGCTGGTTCTGCAAGTACAATCATGTCATCTGGAAGAACCTGGAAAAGAAAAAATATGGTTTTTAAGAAACTGCATATTGCGGACTTCATATAATGAGATGAGGTCACATAGAGAGCACACACACCTCTGGGACACCTCCAACTCGGGTGCTTACTGTCAATAGTCCACAGCTTGCTGCTTCTAAAATGGCTATGCAAAATGCCTCTGTAAGAGAACTAAAATAACAACTATGTTTAGTCTTACTATGTTCATCCATGTCAGATAAAAGTAAACTAGTTCTATCTGTTGGAGAAAATAGTCAATGTATTCCTCCAAACCCTAGAAGGTTGGGTATATATGGATAGGTTACATGGGCATAATATGTGGGTTAACATATACACTAACACCCCCCCGCAGTCGGAACTACCAGCGCAACGGAGTTCAAGACTGGACAAGAAAGAAATAAAGGTCTATCACGAACGAACGAAGTGAAGGTCGATCTCCACGTGCTTCGACCGCTGATGCTGAACCGGGTTGGTGGAGAGGTAGACGGCGCTGACGTTGTCGTAGTAGACGAGCGTGCTCTTGGTGAGCGGGCTGTGAAGCTCCGCCAAGAGCTGCCGGAGCCAGGACGCTTTAGCAACGCCGTTGGCAACCGCCCGGTACTCCGCCTCTGCACTGGAGCGGGAGACCACCGGCTGCCGCTTGGACGACCAGGAGACCAGGTTGCCGCCGAGGAAGACGACGTAGCCGGAAGTAGACCGACGAGTGTCATGACACCCAGTCCGGTGTAGACGACGAGCTCGGTGGAGGGAGCCCAATGAAGGATTAGGCCGTAGTCAACAGTACCACGAACGTAGCGCAGCAGACGCTTCAGAGCAGTGAGGTGTGACTCTCGAGGATCATGCATATGAAGGCAGATCTGCTAGACGGCATATGTGATGTCAGGCCAGGTGAAGGTGAGGTACTGTAGAGCCCCAGCAAGGCTACGGTGAAGGTGAGGTACTGTGAAGCAGGGCTTGCAGTCAGTCATTCCTGCCTGTTCTAGGATATCAAGAGCATACTGTCGCTGGTGAAGAAAAAGGACAGAGGGACAAGGCTCCACAGTGACGCCCAGGAAGTGGTGGAGCACACCCAGGTTCTTCATGGCAAACTCACGCTGCAGTGACTGAATGATACTCTGAAGGAAAGGCTGACTGGAAGCGGTGAGGATGATGTCGTCGACATAAAGCAGCAGGTACGCAGCCTCAGAGCCCCCAAACAAAGAAGTGTTAGACTTGCACTCAGTGAAGCCCAACGAGGTCAGGAACGTAGCAAACCGAAAGTACCACGTCCGAGGAGCCTGCTTCAAGCCATAGAGGGACTTGTTGAGACAGCAGACCAGATCCGAACGACTAGAATCCACAAACCCCGCTGGCTGACTATAGTAGACTGTCTCTGTCAGAGTGCCATGAAGGAAAGCATTTTTCACATCCAGCTGGTGCACGGGCCAAGAGTGGGTGAGAGCCAGTGAGAGAACTGTGCGCACTGTGGCTGGCTTCACCACCGGACTGAAAGTCTCATCATAGTCCACACCAGGCCGCTGGGTGAAGCCCCGAAGAACCCAGCGAGCCTTATAGCGCTCCAGAGACCCATCACCCTGATGCTTATGTGTCCAAATCCAATTGCCGGTGACCACATTGCAACCAGACGGACGTGGCACAAGGTCCCACATCTGGTTGGCGAGAAGAGCCGCGTACTCCTTCATGGCCCGACGTCAGTAAGGATCCGCCAAGGCATCGCGGACGGAGGAGGGTACAGGCGAGACCCCCGGCTCTACCTTGATAGCCAAGAGGGCCGCAGGCCGGAGGACGCCCGCCGCCCGTCATGTCATCATGGGATGAGTGTGGCCAGGATCCCGATGGACGACAGGCGGGTGGTACACGGTCGGGTCGAGCCGAGAGCGAGCCCGAGAGCGGACTGTCGGCTCAGGCGAAGGCGGCGACGCCACCACGGGCTCCGGTACTGGCGCCGTACGGCGCCTATAGACCTGCACCGACTGAGCGTAGCGGGCAGCGAAGCCCGGAGGCTCGCACGGTGCAGAATGAGGCGACGGTGCTGCGCGTGGCACAGGCAAGGACTTTGGGGCCGCGCGTGGTGCGAGAGAGGACTCCATGGCTGCGCGTGGCGCGGTAGAGGACTTCGGGGTCGCGCGTGGTGCAACGGAAATCGTCGGGAAACCTGCTGAAAAGGGGTAAACAGGAACAGAGGGCAGAACCACCAGGTCAGTCGGAAAAACGGACTCGAGGTCAAGGTCAAGAGAGGGTGTAGTGGAGGTGGAGTACGGGAAATTTGACTCGTCAAACACAATGTGCCGGGAGATAAGGACTCGACGGGAAGTGAGATCGAAGCAACGATACCCCTTGTGGTCAAGGGAGTAGCCAAGGAACACACACCGAGTCGATTGAGACACCAACTTGTGAGGAGCAGTGGCAGAGGTGTTAGGGTAGCAGGCGCACCCGAAGACACGGAGGTGATCATACTGAGGTGGGGTGCGGAAAAGGGCATGGTGAGGGGTGGGAGCAGGTGAGGCAGTGGAAGGAATGCAGTTGATAAGGTAGGTAGCTGTGTGTAGTCCCTCGGCCCAGAAGCGGGCAGGAAGGGAGGCCTGGAGGGGAATGGTGCGCACGACATCATTTGTGGTGTGAATCATCCGCTTAGCCTTTTCGTTTTGAGGCGAGGTATACGGACACGACATGCGCAGGTGAACACCGTGGGAGAGGAAGAAGTCACGAGAGGCATGATTGTCGAACTTACGACCGTTGTCACACTGGACGACCTTGATGGTGAGGCCGAACTGAGTGAAAACCCAGGCAAAGAAGTAGAGGAGGGTGATGAAGGTGTTAGACTTGGCACGCAGCGAAAAAGTCTAAGAGTAATTAGAGAAATCATCCACAATCACCAAGTAATACTTATAGCCAGACATACTGATGACAGGAGAAATCCATAAGTAACGATGAATAAGATCAAAGGCATGACTCGCATGTGAAGAAGACAAAGAAAAAAAAAGTCTAACATGACGACCTAACTGACACACATGACAAAGGTGCCCATCAAGAACCCGAGTAAAATGAAGATCTGCACTACGACTGAGACGAGTCAAAACGTCGCGGCCGGGATGCCCAAGCCGACGGTGCCAAGTCGTGGAAGATGTGGTGGTCGCAAAAGCAGCTGAAGTAGGAGGCGATGATGAAGAAGCGGAAGCAAGAAGACGAAGGGTGTAAAGGGGTCCCGTGCTGTCACATCGGAGGAGCGGGCGCCGGGAAACCAAATCCTTCACAGTAGGACCAGATGAATCGAATTTCACAAAGCAGGAATTATTAGCAGTAAATTGGCGAATGGAAAGAAGGTTATGAACCATCTGCGGAGCAACAAGAACATTCGGAAGACGAAAAGAACCAGGAGGAGACCCCACAGAGGTGACAGAAAAACAAGTGCCATTGCCGACCATGATGGAGGACGGACACAAGGGAGGAGAGTGGACGGAGGATAAAATGACAGCATCAGGTGTGGTGTGGTACGAGATGCCCGAGTCGGCGATCCACTCTGTGTTGACCGGCGGGGTCAGCCCCATGGTGCTGAAGGACTGAGCCAGAGCCGCCTGGTCCCACCTCCCAGCCAGGTCGGAGGTTGGCTGGGCAGCGCAGGCGAAATCCATCCCCCAGTCCAAGTCGGAGGCTGAGGAGCCGAAGCAGGAGCAGTCCAGGTCGACGGGCCCAGGGGAGCAGGGCCAGCAAACATGGCCACAGCTGGTGCTGAGGACGAGGCCCCACCCCCTCGAGCCCGGAACGATCACAACGAGATGTGCCCAGACCATGGGTTGCTGAAGGATGGCCAGGGTGCACCGCCAAAAGCGGGCAGGAGGGCTGGGGAGCCAGAGCAGTAGAACCACTCTAACCCCCCCCCCCCCCGAGCCACCCCACGCAGTAGCACCGAGGAGGGCCCGCACTCGTGGCGGCGACAGGTGGTAGGGCCCACGGCATTGGTGGTCGGGGCGGCGGCAGGGCCCGCAACGACGGCGGTCGAAGCGACCACGGCGGCGGCGGCGGCGGGGGCGACCGCTGCGGCCGCGGCGGCCTTGGCGACCCGCGCGGCCAGTGATACGGCGGCGGCGGGAAGAGGAGGCGGGGGCACGGTGACGACAACCCACGCCCGGGGTTGACCAGCGGTGGCCGCGGAAGCACTCGGCGCGGGCGAGGGGAGGAAGAGGAGTGGAGGGGAGGGAAGAAGGAGAGGGGAGGGGTGGCAGGCGGCCATGGCGACGGCGGCGGCGACCGGTGGGTGGCGGCGGGTGGGAGGAAGAGGAGGGAGAGAGGAAGGAGAGAAACCCTAATCTGATACCATGTTGGAGAAAATAGTCAATGTATTCCTCCAAGCCCTAGAAGGGTGGGTATATATATGGACAGGTTACATGGGCCTCTAGATGGGCCTAATATGTGGGCTAATATATACACTAACACTATCTTCTATAACTCTCCCACTACAAAGAGAGAGAATCAAGCAAGATGACAAAAGGGCAAACAGCTTAATACTTCTATTTACCCGCTATCAACATAATTGTTTTTCAAACATCAGAATATATTTCCCACGATGCCACTGTTTAACAAACTTTTTAGTGTTCATGGAAGGAACTATGTTCACTAGACAGTTCAATAATCTGACATACAAGCATCAAACTTTTATTGCAGGAGGAACAATGGTATCACCACATCAAACAAAGGGAGAGGCATACACTCTGCAGAAACTAGTGAGACACACTCAATAGAAACTAAACCATATTTTAGAAAAGGATGAATATTAAGAAAAAAACTACCTGTTCAAAAATATATGACCAGATATTAGAACTGATTGCACTTGAGCATGAGGCACAGCTCCTAACATCTCGACTCTATCCTGAAGGGAGAACTTCTCCCTCATCTCTTCAAGTCGCACACGTTTTGGGCCATCTCCGCCAACAATAAAGCGAACCTGACATATCATGAATCCGCTATTAGGTAATGATGCAGGATTATTAGATGACAATAAGCAGACTCTAGTGTCCAATAAGTAATGCACTCCCTTCTTTTCTTTTTATAGGGGGTATTAGGATTTGAAAAAAGTCTATAGGTGTACACTTTGACAATCAATTTATCATATGATACTTGTTCAAGAAAAAAAAAATTTATCAGACGATACAATATCCACAACAAAATTACTATCTCATTAAAACAGCAATGAAGTACAAATCTACTGATACAACTGTTGCGCACTATACCTGCATAACTTGATTAGTTATTGGTAAAAAAAAATTACTAAGTTCAACGTTTTCAAATCTTAATACACCCTAGAAAATAAATGGCAGAATTTTGTGGTGCAAGAATAAAAAGACTAGTGATCCAATGTGATCCAGATAGTCAACGATTATATAATGCATAACAAAGGCTCAACCTCACCTTTGGAAATAGGCGGCACACTTCAGGAATAACTTCCACAAGAAGGTCCGCACCTTTTCGATATACTAATCTACTTATCACAACAATAACTATTTCATCACAGCTTAAGCGCTGAGGGGAGGGAGTAAACATTGCAGTATCAACTGCATTAGGAACCATGAAAACCTTCTCCGGAGGTATCCCAGATCTCAAGACAGTGTTCTCTTTGCTTGTGTGCGATACACATATTGCCTGATCAATATCTGCAAGAGTAAACTGCAGCACCTTATTCATGTGAATGCTTCCAGCATCAGCAAAACCGTAAAGTGAGTGATCTGTGAAGACAACTTTGTACCCCATCGTCCTAGCATGCATCAATGCTTCATGGCACAGTGTTGAAAAAGCTTGATGTCCATGCACAACAGAAATCTTCTCACGAATAAGGATAGTCCTTATAATTGGAAAGGTCAAGAATAATGTAGGCAGTGTATTCTGCATCAGGAATGGCCTCCATGGCACATAATAAACCTTTAGGCCATTTGTGATATATCGTACTCCAGAACGGTTCCCATAGGCATGTGTCATGACAACAACCTACACAATCAAGTATAGAGATCTTTAAAATAACATCTTCAGATGATTTCTTCCATCATTTTAGTCTGATGGTACTGGGCAACTTATTAAGCATGTCATCCTTCTTGAAAGCAACAAGCCAACAACACATATGTGCAAGATTCCAGAATCCAAAATAGATTATGCATATAATAGTAGAAATGATGAAATAGATGGAATGAAAACATATCAATTAGCTTATCAGACATCCCTGAAGCAAGGATATGGTGCAATCCAATCCACATTTATTAGCACACCGACAGAAACATGGTATAGTTAACTCAAATCCTTAATCATTAGCGTATTGTCACTCCTAAACCATGGATGAGCAGTAAGGAGAACTGAAAAAGGTTCATAAGGAAGCCTAGTACCTTGTGACCAAGCTTAAGCAGGCATTGCGACAGATAGTAGATATGACTTTCTACCCCACCAAAGTTAGGGAAGAAAAAGTCGGACACCATTAAAATCCTATGCTTCTTCTGTTGCTCTTCCATTTTGTCGAAAATCTGAAACTGCATGATGGCACTGGGAGAAGTAAGGTAATGAACCATATATTAAACTCACTCCATTCCTATCATGAGAATAACGCTTAATTGTAAAACAAATCATACTCAATCATGTAGAGCAGCCCTAGACAAAATGGTCTAGGAATTACTACACTAGCTTGAAAGTATCACTACATGCATTTCAAACCTTATTGAACAGCAACAAGAGAATAGGTACTGGACGTTGCAGGAGAAATCAGACCAAGGGCAAGCACAGATATACTCTAATTTGCAACGACAAAAATGATCTAACAGCATGGCACCTTGATTCGAAACAAAAATCAGTAGTCGTCACCTCATAATGTATAAGTTAAGGAACCGGGAAGGTGGAAACAGTTTAACTTGTGATGTGGTTATTTAGTGGAAACAGCTGGCATAAGCTTTGTGAATCTTTTAACTTTTGTGAAGTGCATGAATGCATCCATAAAATCCACCACACATACATACAACTGCAAGAGCAAGATTCTAGCTCCCCTGCCCTAAGAAATAAATAGCTTTGCTGAGAATTCAAGCAGGCCAGTTTGCCGACATACATTTTGATGCACCTGGTGGCTCCGCTCCCCAGATTGACAGGCACAGCTGCCGGGAATTGGTGGCGTCGCTGCCTGCCACTTGAGTTGTTTCGAGTGGCTACTGTTCCATGAAGAAGAACTGAAATCCCGCGGCTACTGGATGCCCATCCCTATCTCTATCCCCATTCCCGATTGGGATGAAATCACCCCGTCCCCATCCCTATCCCCATTCCCGATTGGGATGAAATCTCCCCGTCCCCATCGCTGCCCACGGGCGAAAATTTCTTCCCGTACCCGCCCGCGAACAGGGATCGACCCACCTCTGCTACATCCAGCCTAAATGTCAACTACAGAAGGACTGGGAGGATTGGGGAGGAGAGCTTAGCTCTCACCTTCTGTCGGAGA
Source organism: Eleusine indica (assembly GCA_030378355.1). Taxonomy (NCBI): domain Eukaryota; kingdom Viridiplantae; phylum Streptophyta; class Magnoliopsida; order Poales; family Poaceae; genus Eleusine; species Eleusine indica. The sequence continues at coordinate 40,040,563 of CM059500.1, forward strand.
AGGCAGAGCGTCCTGGCCGCGCGTCACTGGCGCCGGGAATTGGGAATGGCCAGGTCGTCGAGGAGTCGCAGGAGGTCGAGAGGGCGCGTGCCGAGAGATCCACCTGACCGCCACCAGGTGCTGCGTTTGCCGCACTGCTATTGTAGAGACGAAGCGACGCTGGTTCTGCCTCTCCGCCTGCTACAGGAGAAGCGCTGCCGCGCTGCGCGGGGACAGAAGATGCCGACGCAGTCGCAACGAGAACGCACAGGCATCAGGTGATGAGAGCCACGACGCCGCCGTGGTCCGGACTTCGCCGCACTGGGCTGCTAGGAGGCCGGATGAGGCCGTCCACCACGTGAGAATCGATCGTTCGATTTGGAATCAACTATCGATAGGAAGCAATAGGAAGCCTCTGTATTTTTAATTTCTGTAAAATTGTAATTGATAAGCCAACTTTAATTTTACGTTTTTCCTAATTCTATATTTCTACAATCCTACGTTTCAAGAAAGCCTTACTTGGACCAGAACGCCATCGAGCTGCTAGTTGGAATCAAAAGTTGTAAATTATGTTCAGATCTCCTGTCTGTGTTTGAAAGCCTACCAGCTAAATATCATGCATTTGGTTTACATCTATGTTCATTTGTCCAATTATCAGCAACCCACTTCTTCATTTTGAATGTCACAACGCGAGTTTGAAATTTGCAGGATGTCTCACACATTATTTTACTTTCTACTGAATTTCGATAAATTTTATTTATGAGATTCATGCGTCATAGAACAAGACTTAGAGTTGTTCGTTTTCATGAGCTAAAGAACTAAAATTAAACTTTAGTTCAAATTTTAGCTCTAAAAAAACGAACGAGAGAACTAAAAAAGAATTAAAAGAAAAGCTAAGCTAAACTTTAACTTTTCAAAAATAACTAAAATTTAGCTTAAATTTTAGAAGATAAACTTTAACTCTTCATAAAAACGAACACCCTCTTGTTATGAAAACGAACACCCTCTTATTACAGTCCAGCTCTGTGACCTAGTTATCATCCATCGTCAAGCCCACCGCCCACCGCGATGCCATCCTAGGCCCTCGGCCAGACACCGTGAACGTGCCGAGGTCCAACATCATTGCTCGATCCGTCTCGTGGCGCTACTACAGCCGGCCAGTCAAGTGGCTGGTCACTGGCAGCTAAGCCCTGCCAATTGAATAGCATGGGGCTCAAGGCAAATAGCACACAGCAACAGTTCGTATCCTTCATTGGGATTGGGGCTGGAAACTCATTTTCCTGCAATAACAAAGCACAGAAACATAAAATTGTTGACTTATGGCATGTTCGATCGAGGGACTCGTATCCAAATAGCTAAGAGTTATTTCAAATTTAAACCACATCCCAAAAATTCCCCTTATCCATAAACGGAGCTGGCGCACAAGTTTCAGTGAAGTGATTCAACCCCATTCTAATGGTTGAACTCCAGGCATAATCCTCAATTTTGATTCCGATCAGGCATGATTCTAAATCAAGAAACATGATGCTTCCATCAAAAAAGAAACATGATGCCTAGTGCTAATCGGAGTCTACCAATAAATCAAGAAAAGAGGAAAATGATGAACTTTTTATATGAATATCATACAACTACATAGGACACTAGGACAGTGGCTAGTGGGCATCAGCTAGCAGCTGCTGTAGTTAGCTTGTATTTGAGGTACGCTTTGATAAAGGGATCGAGCTCCCCGTCCATGACACCGGTGATGTCCGATGTCTCGCAACCTGTCCGGACGTCCTTGACAAGCTTGTATGGGTGGAAGACATAGTTGCGAATCTGCTGCCCCCACTCCGCCTTCACCATGTCGCCACGGATTTCCTTAATCTCTGATGCACGCTGCTCCTCTGCGACCACCAGTAGCTTCGCTTTAAGTCGGCTCAGGGCCTTTATTTTGTTGGCCAGTTGACTCCTCTCCTCTGCAAGTTTGCCAAGAAAAAGATTGCAAAATCATTGCCAGGTGTATTCTGTATAACTCGGGGTTACCACCGCTTCTTGATTCAAAAGATATGACAATTATCTCTATATGTAGAGCCAATGTATTATTCTGTTTCCCTCAAAAAATTATTATTCTGCCATGAAATTGACAGAAGCTGACAGAATCTTGTCTCTCAACTAGGCTCAGGATTTAGGGGTACGCTAAGTTCAGAAGAACATTTCGGTCTTTCACATCAACGTCACCAATTCATCAGTACATTTTCTTTTGCTTTCCTGACTATTTGATGATAGTCACACTAAACTTACTGGCTAGCCAAACAAGACAGATGTATATTTGTTCAGCATATGTGAAAGTAGGAACCCAAGAATTTTGTTATCTGTCGCACAAGTTAGTCCAAAAATATACCTGAGCAACGAACTGCAATTCCAGTAGGAATGTGGACCATACGTACAGCCGTTTCCACCTTGTTCACATTCTGACCACCTTTTCCTCCAGCTCTAGTGAAGCTTATCTCCAGATCCTCTTCAGGTATTTCTACATCGAGAGAATCCTCCGGCAGAAGAGGCATAATTTCAACACCAGCAAAGCTTGTCTGCAAATAGCATAGTAGTCTCTGGATTCAGGTCAATTTTTTTTTTAAAATAGAAAAGCATAACTTTCTAATGCAAAAATACCTGACGGAGACCTTTAGCATTGAACGGAGACTGACGGACAATCCTGTGTGTCCCTTTCTCACCAGAGAGATATCCATAGGCAAACCTTCCCTCTAATTCAACTGTTGCTGACTTTATACCAGCCTCTTCACCAGGTGATTTCTCAACCACTCTCGTCTTGTAACGCTGCTTCTCTCCCCATCTTACATACATCCTCAGTAACATGTCAGCCCAATCCTACAAACCAAACAAAGTTTTAACAGATGCTGTCATTGATGCATATATCGCAGTCTAGTGACATACAATTTGGAGTAAGAGTAACCATCAACAATATCATTGTCGCACCATAGTTTACTGTCCATAGTTTTAAAAACAACCATCAACAATGCCATACTTTTATTTTTTTTACTACCTCTTCAGAGTGTCAAGATAACCCATTTGTGGTAACAAATAGAATAAGACTAAGTTCATATAGGGAAATTATTACAATGTTGTATAGTTGGTGATGTCAAAAAAGAAAAGATGGTACCAACCTTATATTTTTCTGATGCAACAGTACCAAATAACTAACATATAAGATCTTTCAAAACTAATAACAAAACTCATTCTTAGTCAAGGAGTACAACTGTCCAGCCTACATAAAGCGAGTTTAACTAAGTGGTATTCCACTCACCAAAAAGGTCTTATTTGATACAAATGAAACAATATGGCAAATGCTTACCTGAGCATCGGTGCCACCAGCGCCAGCAGAAATATTAATTACAGCACCTTCCTTGTCATATGGTCCAGAGAGAAGTTGTGTCATCTCAAAATTATCTAGTGCCTTATTTAATGACTTTATAATCTTAGAGGCCTCTTCAAGAAGGGCAGTATCGATAGAATCTAATTCCTCGGTAAGCATCACAATGGTCTCAGCTTCTTCAACCTACAAGTAGCAAATAAATATTATTATGATTCAAACCAGTGTTCATACACAATTGATGCCATATGGCAGTGTTTCTTCCACCAAAATAAGAGTGTTAAACTAAATGTCTGTGATTAATAAACCGTTGCATGTATAAAAATGCAGAAAGTATGTATTTCAGTACTATGTATCATCATATGAACTGTGAAGTAGAGCATTTTCACTATACACAGCTATGTCATGGGGGCACGAACCTGCGACTTAAAATCACTGAGAAGCTTCACTCTCTCTTTGACCTCTGTCAGAGAAACAAGTATCTCTTGTGCCTTGGAAGGATCATCCCATAAAGAGCTATCTGCTGATTTGTTCTCGAGTGAAGCAATCTCCTCCTCAAGCTTTTCCAGACCAGCAGACTCTCTGATTTCATTGACACGCTCTACAACCAGCTCAACATCCTTCCGCAGAGCATAGAAATCTGTCACAGAAACAGTCATATTAGTTAAGTCCAAGCGTTGAACAGAAACCAGTAGCCTTACACTTGGTCACTGAAACGAATCAATAATGCGAGCAGATATGATTACCCTGCATGGCCCATTCGGCAGCTTCTGGTTCATCCGCAACGCTCGATTGGCTCCCAGCCCCGGAGAATGCAGATGGCACTGTGTTGACCCAATTCTGTCATTGTTTCATCCAGAGAATAAGAGAACTAACGCATAAATGAACCCTTTTTTAACGAACAGGCATAAATGAACCATAGTATTTTTAGCTAAAATTAACAAGAATTGCAGTTTCTCTCTCCGCGACAAAGTGCTCACTGCTCAGGTGAGTGTATTGGTCATAGAAATTTTACAAGCCACAGAGCACCCGGAGCCGAAGGTCAGAGTCGTGTATTCTGCCCAGGACTAAAGGAGGATGAGAAAACAAAACTCACCGAGAACGAAGCGCCGGCGGCCGCTGCGACAAGAAAGGGATAATGAAGGACGCCCCGGGGTGAACCTGCTGCAGGCGGCGCACTGAGGGCACGGTGCGGCACCAGCGTGAGCGGGGGCCAAAAGCGGCCGCGGGCAGCCGATCATACCGCCAGAGAGTCAGGTGCCCCGGAGCCGACGGTGGGGCGCAGAAACAGGCACAGCGGCGGCGAGGGAGAAGAAGGCAAGACGCGAGCAAAGGTGAGGTAGATAGCAGGGGCAGGAAACTCAGACGTTGCTCTGAGGCGGATAAGAGGGGAAGATGAGTCTCAAACGTCGGATCACCATGGACGGTCCAGATGAAGCCACCGTACACAACGGGCCAGAGTTGTCTCTGAAATGCCACGAATTATTACCAGTTTGGCTCCTCATCAGCTATTAAGCGTATTAATAAAAATGTTACCGACACAAGGTTTATTAGGATCAGTTTTGCTCCTCATCATTTACCATCCATAGTTTTCACACATTTGATTTCTAAAACCATTGAGCATCACTGAGAGAAAAGTTCAAACCTGCTTTTTTACATTTGAAGTATTATTATAAATGATAACAAAAAGATAACAGAATGACATTGATGTTTCTTGGGGTTCTAGGGTGTACATGCACAGCGCAAACCACCCCAATATGCCCCATCTCAATACTCTAAACTCGATTATGCTTTTTTTTTCTAAGATGACATGACAGATGAGTTTGCAACAACCTGGAGCGTCAACTCATTCACAAATACCACATAAATTTTCCAAATTCTTCAGAATATAAGCAATATAAAACCAGAACAAAGGACACATTAATGGCATTCACTGACTTTAGAAACAAAATTGATAGGGGACTAAGGGGAGACTTCAATTCCAAACATCACATTTCAAACTCGAAACATCAAGGTTCACTCAAAGGAGTAACCCACACATATTATACTAAGCGCAACAGCAGAGCAAACATCTCTGATCCTGCAGGCATATTCTTGCTCACACTCAAATCTCCTGGACGCTTAAGCCTGCAAAAGGAGGATCACAAAAAGTAAGTGTCAACACTAATTGCACGATTTCACACACACAAAAAAAATGCACATCACACATGAAAAGTGAAACAGAAGAGAGCATAGCAACATTCTAAATCAGATTGACACAAATCACGCGCAACTGTAAGATTAACAATAAACAGCACGAGCAGACGTACAGGAAATGCAAATCTAAGGATGGTTTTGAACATCTTGTTCATGCAGTTGTGCAGAAAGTATGAACACAACTCTGAAACAGAAAGATTCTACAAATGCGCTATCAGTCTCTGAAGATCACAGTAGGCAGAGCTAAACTAAACTAACTCCTATGTACGCCAGGTAAAATTGAAAGTGGTGAGATTATGCATGCAGAATCTAATAGGCCCAATTACAAATCACTCAATTTCAGACCACATAGTGTTACTTGACGTTGAATTCTAAAGCCGAATCAGAAATGTGGTTCCCCTATCTATCTATATAGCGCCAATCAAATAATCTCAAACCAATCCAGCTGGAACCCGGATGGCATAACGATTGGCGATACAAACAGATGAGCTAGCAGCAGCCAAGGGTTGCGGGTCGAAGGACTACGGACCTGGAGGGAGGGACTGCTTGAGCTTGTTGGCCTTATCGGCGTCGTGGACGCAGAGCGTGTACAGGTACCTGGAGCAGCGGACCTTAAACTTGACGGCGCCCTTGGCACGCTTGATCCGCACGGACCGCGCGTCCTTCCGCCGCGCCGTCAGCAGGAAGTCCTTGATCTCGTGGATCTGCTTCGGCTGCCGAGGGAAAAAGAACAACACGCAGGCAAAGCAAGAACGAGTCAGCACTCACGCCAGCAGACATCTACTTACGCCCAGGGTGGAAAGGGAAGCAAGCCTCATTACCATGGTGGTGGCTCCGGTGCAAGGCGATGCCGACGCAATCCGCGGACAACCGAGGCGGCGGCGCGGGGAAGAATGGGTTAAGAGAGGACTCGCTCGAGGAGGAAGACTGGAAGAGGGCCAGCTTATATGGGCCACTAACTCAGGCCCAGTTATGGATCAGCTCTAGTGCTGTCCAAATGGGCGGGGTTCCGTAGGCCGGTCTGAAGCACGCAAAGAAGCATGATACAAGTCTGACATGACCGGAAACTATTTTTTGTCGTGTCGGGTCGGCACGAGGTTATGAATTGTATTTGGGTCGGAGATGCCGTATGGTCTGATATATTAAATAAAATATATTTTATATGTAAACAAATAAAGTATTATAGCTCAGTGGTAAGTCAACTTCACTTGAAGTGCGAGGTCAAAGGTTAGAATTCTCCACCTCGCATTATTTTTACTCTATTTTCTACTATTATTGTAGTTTAATGGGTCAGATTTTAATTTCATATTGTTATTTTAACGGACCCAACGGGTCGGTCTGACACGTCTGACCTATTTCGTGTCGTACCGTGGGTCGGTGGCCAGGCAAATGAACCAGCACGACATGATCTAAAATGAAAGCATGACACGGGACACCGAATAGACCCTCAATCTTAAGAAGCCCAAGGCAGGAAAGAATGGGTAAAGAAACTTCTACAGAGACCCTATTTTTTTAAAAAAGAAAAAAAATCTAGAGAGACCCTAACTTATTTTATTGGCATTACTTTATTTTTAGATATCACCTCTTCTTTTTTAGCATTTCTTTAGGTTTTTAAATTTTTTTGTAGCAATGGATCAACTTTTTCATGAATGATAATTTTATAATAATAGTAGGCCCATTGAATTAAACAGAATCAAGATGAATGTTCAGGTTACGCAGGTCATGATCAGAGCTTCTGACCTTTTTCGTCCTCAATGCAATACGTATTGTAAAACACTGTCCTTTAAATACCTTCACATGTGATGAGTTTCTTGGAGATGCCCTTACGGGCCTTTAAATGCATTCACATGGTGTAGCAAGTCAGAAGTGACTCAGAAAAAAAGATGAATTGATGGAGTATAAAAACATTGTTTTTATTTCACTTGTGTGCTGCTTTCAGTTGCTTTACGGGCGCTGCAAAGTCCTGGCATCACCACTGTATAGTTACCATTCCACTAAATAACACACACAGCTTAACCACTATTTATAATGTAAATTGTACTTAATAACATAATATCAAAATAAGTAAAGTCAGTAAGACAGAACCAGATAGCTTTTTTGCAAACACAACAGATGTTTCCTTCTCGTCAATTCCACTATGTCGCAAGGTGTATTGACGTATTGGAGTTCAGGGAATGCTTGAGATCAGTCAACTCCTGAACCATGATCGACTAGAATTGACACTTTATTTTACACGATTTCAAACAAAATCTATATTCCTGATATCCCTATTGTTTCATTATCACAAAAAGAAAAGGAGCATGAACAGGTTGCCAGAGTAATGGTATAAAGTAACAAAGCCCAGACTAGATGTAGAATTGATTAAAATGTTAGGACAGTCTTTAGAGGCACTTTCAACTGTAACAGGCAGGTCATGTAAGAGGAAAGAAAAAAAAAACACCAAAGACAACCATAGTAGAGAAATTACTGAAGAAATTGTTTATCGCAGACAGCAAACTCTGCAAGGCGAAGAATGGTGACAGATTTAAATCAGGTAATCATTAATTGAGGGAAGATAATGGAATTTCAATAGTTAGATTAATAGAAGATACATCCCAGTGATACACCAAGTAGCGTGATAGGGTAAGTTATTTAACGTAGAGCTTAATTTATTCATCTCCAAATGACCCAAATTTCTGCTAAATATGCTCATTAAGTCCTTTTTTAGTTGACTATATGTGCTGGTTGAGCACAAATAATAGCATCACTGCGTATCAATTTGGTTAAGCAATCAGCAAGCTAAGTTTGAATCAAAAGAAGTACATGCCATGTCTTTTTCATCCTAAATTGCCATGTTATGGAGTATGACACAAGCTTGCATGATTTTCCTTAGAGTTGATTGTCGGATGAAACGTGTTGGACACTTGGACCTCGAACAATAGGAAAACGAGTTTGCAGGGCATTAAGTGCGCTGGAGATCATTCCTTGCCTGTTCTTGATTGCAGACACATGTTCCTTTTCTGTTTGAGTGGTAGATATTATCTTAACAAATGCAGTCCATCCGGGTAGATTCAGTCGGCAAGATAGTAGTCCGAATTGACTATTTGTCTTTTCTTTTGTTCATTTTTATATTGCTCCTTTTACATCTCTTCTCTGTTTTTTTCTTGTCCAGTGTTTTTCTTCTCTCCTTTCTCTATTCTTTTTTAACCCTTTTTTCTTTGTCTTGTTTTTTGTGTTTGTTAGTTTTACTCTTGTTCTTGGATTTTTCGAGGTTTCATCTTTAGCATATCCTAATTTGTTTGGGATTAAAGATTTAGTTGTTGTTATTATTGTTGATGATAATGACGGAAATTTGAATCCGAGGAGCTCGTACTTTCAAGATAGCAGTGAACAATGGTGATTCATTGAGTCCAATGATCTCATTGTCAGATCCAACAATACCATAAAAAGCATGCCATATTCAAAGTTCTTGTTAAGCAACAACTTCAAGAATGACTGTGGCGTAACTGAAATCCCGATGATTAGGTCGACACATCCATTTAGGCGGGTAGTCCTCCCACTCCCAATGCATACAGCCAATGCTACCTAATATACCAGGGAAGCCACGATCCTCATGTTGAATATCACCACACAAATATTGTCACCAAATACTTGTAAAAAAAAAATTTGTCACCAAACATATCAATTACTAGGGATGAAAGTGGTTTGGATTGGATTGGATCAGATAATGCCTTTTTCAAATTCTAATCCTCAATTATTTGTCGGATTCGGGGCAGAGCGAATAATACATGGATGTGGATACAAATACGGATTTTTTCGAATGTCGACGATGATACGGATTCAGATGGGAGGCGGATCAGAAGCAGAATTTTATCGGATAATGTGTCTTATGTATCTAATTATAGAAAAATACACGTTGATTGATAATTTATGTAATAAACTTATACAACTATAATATAATATAGTATAAAAACTTGATTGAAGCAACTAATCAAATAGCAAAGTATATTGCACAACTCAATCATTTTTAGTCGGTAGCATAAATATTACATGTTATTATTATTATTAGTGGATAATCCTATTATGAGTTTCAAATAATCCACTTGTACTTATTGGATAATCCGTATCCATCAGATTTCATCAATACCATAATCTATCCTACATCCGCATGTCATCAGATTCAGATTATCCATATCCATTAAAAAACCTCAAATGCTATCCAGCATCCTCAAAAATCAGATTCGAATCGGGTCAAAAATTATCCAAATCGCTTCCACCCTATCAATCACCCCTTCCGCAAACAGCTCCAAACATTCCATCGCCGTGCAGTCACCAATCATGTACTACATATTCATCATCTGCTGGGACGCCACGAGCTAACATACGAATAACGGAATAAATATAGTGCACTTCTGGAGAGGTGAGATTCCTTGACGATAAAAACCATCTCTCCTCCTGATGAAATAGGGAGACCATTCATCTAGGGCATGAACAATACGTAGAAAGCGGAGTCTTCTCATGCTGTATGTTGTTTGGAATAGTCTGTCAGTACAGACTGGATCTTCAGAAAAGAATTAGTCACGAGCCGTTAATGACCCTCTTCATGATTTCTCCCAATGAACCTCCTGTTACCACGGCGGCGGCGAGAAGTACCAGCTTGTTTTGCTTTTTCTTTTTTGGAAGGAACTCAGCTTGTTTTGCTTCAATTTGTGAATGAATCCTTGCAGTAATTTGCTCGAGAAAATTATGCAACATGCTTTGTTCAGCAATGAATTCTTCAATACTGTATATGCTGGTTGGGTCGAATCTACTGCTATCTCCAGAGTCATCTGAGCAAGGTGATGAGTCTGATTGATGGGACATACTACAAAGGTAAATAGTGAATCAATGTTACACATGCGACCTAATTAGCTTTATCAATATTCAATTGGTTTCTAAAGAAAGAAAGTGTTTGCATTTCACTTACAGAATAAATTGGGACTACCTTAAAACCTTCTCAAATATAAAGGCACAGTTGGAGTCCAAGAATTGTTCTATACCGAACTAGCATTTTTTATTCGCTTCTACATGCAAGATATGTAGAAATGCTAGAGTGCATGGTTGTAGTGACCAAATATGCATGCAAATTGCTTACAGGACTACACCAAGGACTTGCAAAAGTAATTACAGAATTGGTAAGATTTCAACACAAATTTCACCATACAAAAGTACAATTGATATTCTTAGCTCAAGCGTATAATGCATTTCCAAATGCAAGCATTCCAATGGAAGAAAGATTGCTACATGAAATTAATCCATTCAAGGCGCTTGTTTTTCTTTTGAAGGGAAAGGGGCAGGTGCTCTGCCTCTTCATTAAGATATAACAGAGTACAGAATTAAGAAAACTGAGATCTTAAGTGCTAGTTAACATATTGCCAGCTTTATCTAGGCCCAAAAACGAAGCCACACAGGAGTTAGGTGCACACTAAGCGGCTAAATAACTTGATTTTGATGCTCCGTGGAACTGAGACCAGTAGGCTGACTGTGGTGCATACATTCCAGTAGCCATCATTTCCATGTTGGAACATCCTATTGTCCATCAACCAAATATTGTCACAAAGAAAACGGGGCGGAATGGAACACATCATTGGGACAGAGCTAGCTATAACTTATGTCTGGGGGCCTTGGCACTGGCTGCCATCCAGCGCAGAGCTGCAGAAGCTCCTTTAGCGCTGGTGATGGCGGCTCCATGGTCCAGTGCTGGTAATAGTCTTGTGGCCTGAAGATACCCTCAACTCCCTGGCCATTGATCAGGCAGGGCAGTGCACCGCTGAGGAAGGCATCTCCTTCTGATTTGATACATCCAGCAACCACATCGTCACGGTCGGCAGCCTTCTCCGGCATGTACTTGAACACAGTCTTGCTGCTTTGGCCAGCCTCATAGATGTTGCAGTGGGATACAATCTGGGCCTCGACACTGGCACAAACCGCGTAAATCCCCCAATCCCTCGTGTAGTTGTTGTAGAGGTGGACCTTGCCAAAGCGCAGGCGTGGGTGCCTCTGCCGTGTGCCGTCGAAGAAGCAATGGTGAATGGTGACCCTAATGCAGCGATCTTCGACGTGCGTGGGATCAGCGCCAATGAGCATTGTCTTGTCGTGTCGCGCAAAGTGGCATCTGCAGTGGATCGAGTGGTATCATCTTCCATTTTATTTGGTGCACTGCATTAATAGTAATGAATCTGACAAAGAACAAAAAAGGACCTTGAGATCGTGATATCCGTGCTCTGGCGTGTGATGTCGATGAGTCCATCCTCATAGTTGACTAGTGTGCATCGGTCAATCCAGATGTTGGTGGAGCCAGGCTTGATCTGGATGGCGTCCATGTCGTGGCCGCGACCACCCTCGAAGAGGAGATTGCAGATGATGACATGATGGCAATCCTTGAGTTGGAGGCCCTTGCCGGCGAGCACCATACGGTGGCCACGACCATCAATAGTCTTGTGGGAGGAGACACGCAGGTAGGACTGAAGGTGGATGGTGCCTGAGACCTCGAAGATGATCCATAGAGGCTCCTTCAGGCGGCATGCCTCGCGAAGGCTGCCAGGGCCGTCATCTAATTAAACATCCCAACCTTTTTAGATTGGATTGCATAGAAGAGCTGCCACCTACCTTGGATATACCATCATGATATCATCCTTGCAGTTGGAGGCATCTCCCAAACCAGAGGCTCTCAAATAAGGAATAAAAAGAAAAGGAAGCACCTTGAAGGGATGTAATGTGGTATATGGCGCCGTGGAGACCGCCGATGGCATGTTGCCCAAATCCCTCGGCGCGGCCGGCAAGTGCACGAAGATTGCAATCTACATCACTGTATGGCGTCATGTTGAGGCTCTGCTGCATTTGTGGAGGTGGAGGATGGTCCATGCCCACATTGGCGGAGGAGGAAGTGCTGCAGCAGGAGCAGAGGAGACGGGAGAAGCAGGACAACCCCATCTGATCCAGCAGGCTAAATCCAATATACTTGTACAATCAACGATCAATGACACAATCTAAGCTCCATATAAACTCGTATCTGGAGCTCGACTTCTTTACTTGTAGGATGTGCACAGTGCTACTGCTGTCCAACAACAAAAGTTCAAAGACAACTTGACAAAAACTAACAGATCACTGAAAAATCACTATGCCCCTAGTTTCATTTCTTCCTTCAAATTGTGAATGTACGGCTTCTTCTATCAAATTGCCTTAAATATAAGAGATAATTCCTCATAGGTTTTATGGGTGCTATGCTATCCAGTATACATGGTCCAAGGTCCATTGATTTTACAAACTAATTTAATGATGGGTCTAATGTTCTAGCTGAGCGATAAAGGAAATTACCAAGGTTTTTCATCCCAAGAGATAAAAAAATTCCCCAAATGATGCAGATAGCATGCAATTGGAAGCTAAACTACAAGATGCAACAACCTAATTTCAATTAGTTTTGCAGTTCTGCCGAGGGTTGGGGCAAATCATCATTTTCTATGGGTTTCTCTCTCACAATAGAACTAAGTTACTACATGTAAATTCAAAGCATAAGTGCACAACAGGCGGAATCGCAATAAAAACAGATATAATCCCACGAGAATAATACAAGCAAGAAAAGATTACCTGCCTGGCGTGGCAGGAAAAGGGGGGCGAGTTGTCGGTGGAAGTACTTTGGACGACCAGCTCACGCGGAAGGGAGGGCGCGACGGCGGCTGGTGAGGAAGAGGAGCGGCAGCCGGCGGAGAGCGCACCGGGCGAGGGGCTTGGTTAGGGTTGCGCCGTCGGGTACACAGACGGCATGGGCACAACAGAACGCCGGCGCAACCGAGGCGACCCCGCGGTAGCCAACCGGCCGTCGGCGAGTCACCGCGGTGGAGGAGAGGGCGAGCGTGCGAATCCAGAGAGCATCGGGCCGTCGGCCAACCGACACGAGAATCTCAGTCAGAGGCACCACCATGGGTTTCTTCCTGTGGGCCAAATGCCTATCTGTACAGTATGAGCAGCCCACCTGTTTCAGCCCCATTGTGATTATGTTTCTAATCTGATTGAGCCCATATTATCGCGCTTCAACAGGCGCAGTCTTCTGTACGGAAAAAACATAGCTAGAAGGGGCAAAATATTATGCTGCTGAATAAACTTAGACTATTCTTTCTTTAAAAAAATGATTTAGCCTTTTCTCTCCTAAATACATTGTGCAGTACACGGAATCACAGATGAAAGATTTATCTTCCTAATTCTGACGGAGCCATGCACATAAACCATATACCATACACCTTCATCTTACATGATGAGCCATTGCTGTTGGAAGTAGCAAAGATATCTAGATAACATTATGCAGCACAACACAAATTGGATCTTTTTGACAGAACGCGAAGCTGGAGTGATGTTCGGCAATTTCAATTAATTCCAGGATGTAAGCTTTGTATATCGAGATGTTAATACTAAAGAGATTGGTAGGAGATGGAGTTTAAAAAGAATCATAGGAGATGATACAGCCAAACACTCACCAATAAGGGCATAAGTGTAACTCAAATATACTACAACTTATTTGACTTGTCGCCAAATGGCCCAAACTGCTGCCAGATGTGCTCAACTAAATCCCTTTTTAGTTGGTCATGTGTTGGTTCAGTACAAATAGTAGCATTTCAGCAGACACTACCACAAAACAACACTATAGCGGCGGTGGCAAAAAACACATAGCGGCGCATCTAAAAGAAGACCGTCACTATAGCTATATAATATTTATAACGGCGATTCACATTATCACCGGTAGCAAAAAATAATTTCTAACGGATCAAAACATCAACGGCCGCTACAAAAGACTTGGACCATATGCCCATATGCTGCTACCTGATGTTGTTGTTTTTCATCTATCCAAGCACGTGGGCAAGTAGAAGACACTTAAGACCTAAGCATAGGACCCATCATGTCATTCTCTCAGAAGAAACACATCTCCTTGCCATGTCAGCGATCCGGATCACCCAACCCGAAAGCACATATTGGACTCAAGTGCCAATGCGTGAGCCAGAAGCACATGCCCCATTCTTATCTTCTTCCAAGTTGGAAACCAAGACTCAGGGGAGCTCACATCGGGAGGTGACCTTGCTCCTGCCGCCGGCGAGGTGGGCCAGGGCGGTGGCTCTTCTCCACGGCGACTCGGGCCGGAGCTGCAGCTCCTCTCCGCGGTGACTCGGGCCGGGGCAGCCGCTCCTCTCCGCGGCGACTCGGGCCACGACGGGAGGTGGCCTTGTAGGCGGCCTCGCTCTCGCCGGTGACAACCCGGGCGACTCGTGAGCCCGTGTGCGGTGTCTCTCTGGCCAAATCCGGCCGCCCCACTCCTCGACGCATGTGGGCGTGGAGGTAGAGGCGAGCGATCGGCAGGCGAACGAAGGGTGGAGGCGAAGGCAGGCAAGCAGCGCACCGACAAACGGTGGAGGCGGCTGCGGGCGAGCGGCGGGCCGAGTGCTCTGGCGCGACGACGGGCACCTTCCCCAGTGTCTACATCTAGCCATGGCGCGGGCGGGCCTAGAGGACGGGCCGGGCCATGGGTGCGTGTTTTTTTATTTATTTTTAAATCCGTAGCGACCCGCTACAATAGGGTTTTCACCGACGGGGTGTTCGTCTCATAGACAACCTGCCAGAATAAAGATTTTTTTTAGCTGCATTTGTATAGTGGTGGGTTAGTGGACCCGCCACTATAGTCCATATTAACCTGCCGCTATAGGCCTTATTTGTGATAGTGAGCCTAGTTTTGACATTTGAAGGTAGAACAACTGATGTTGCCGGAGCTTCCCTTGAGTCAAAGCAAGCACTTGCCATGTTTTCTCATCCTCAATTGCCATGTTATGAAGAATGATGCAAGCTTGCAAGATTTTGCCAAGAGTTGCTGTCTCAAGAAAGCGATTTGGACCATGAACAATGGGAAAACGAGATTGCAGGAGTGCAAATGCTCGTTGGATATCCTTCCTCGCCTGTTCTTGATATCGTGCAAACAATCGCTCCTTTTCTGTTCAAGGGAAGGGTATTGCCTTAACAAATACAGAGCATTCTGGGTAGATTTCACTAGCCAGGTAATAGCCCATATTGTATTGGCCCTTGTTGATGGAGAACTGCACCTGAGGCTCTTGCCCTTTCAAGACTTCAAGGAAAAATGATGATTCATCGAGCACATTGACATCATCATTGGTGGACCCCAAAACACTGAATGAAGCATGCCATATCCAGAGGTCTTGTGAAGCAATAGCTTCAAGAACAGTCATGGCAACACCGTGATCAATATGATTAAGTCGACAAATCCATTTAGGTGGGCAATTTTCCCACTCCCAATGCATACAACCAATGCTACCCAATATGCCAAGAAACCCACAGTCCTCACCAATTTACAGTAGACGCTGCATATCAACATTTGCAAGTCCTCGAAAATATTTTCTGTCAGACTTGTCAACCACTCCTGCAAATTACTCCGAACACTCAAGTGTTGTGCTCTTTCCAATCTGTACATATTCGTCCACAGCATCTTCCACACACGCATTAATACACGAATAGCCGCTGAACACTTTTGCAAAAGGTGAGAATCCTGTCTGACAACAAACATTTGTCCTTTGGGTGAAATAGGGAGACCACTCTCCCAGGGCATCGATGATACGTAGAACGAGAGGTCTTTATTAGTCTAATTTAATCTAGATCATTAACACTTAGAACTGAGGATCAAACTAGTCAATTGATAGATCACATCTAGCAACTAATCTAAAGCGGAAGAAATGGGTTCGGCTGTTACCGGCGCTGGTGTTGGGCTCCATTGGCGTCAGTGCAGAGGTGGGGAAGTCGACAATGATGGCATTGTCAGGGACGTAGCGCAGCTTCGCCTTCAGCGTCCTCAACGGGTAGCGGTGCCCCTCAGGACGGTAGCGGCACTGCCCCGGGCGTGGTCCTTTGGCTTCCGTGACTTCCAGCGCTCTCAGCGATTGTTTTGGGTGGAATTAGATCGATGAGCGTCCTGTGGGGCGACCCCTCTTTTTATAGCACTGTAGCCACAGGGCCAATTCCGTTTTTTATCTCTAATTTTGCCTCCCAATCAAGACATAAACAGAATCGTATCTGTTGGCCCAGATCCAAAATCCACTAGGACAGTCCACCAAAAAACTAAACCAACATTCTTCTCCTGACCAAAAGGTCAACAACTTAAACTTATTCTGAACTTAAGGTCTTTCTCAGAAAATCAGCAAGTACTAGACCAATATGTCATCAACAGCACCACGACATACTGGGACAACATTACCCATAGTATTACTGAGAAACCTTGTCAGAACTCTTATACTTAATTTGGGAAAATTAATTGCCCTAAAATCAGGACTGATCAAGGACTAGTGGCCCATGCCTAGGACATGTTTCTAAAAAAGGGTTGGTGGTAAACCTTCTATGAGCGGATCTACTATATTATGCTTAGTACTTATACGTTTAATCCTAAGTGTATTGTCCTGATTTTTTCTTTTATGACATGATACTTAAGATCTATGTGCTTAGAAGCACCACTTAGTTTATCGTTGGCGTAAAAGAAAACCGCGGATTGATTACCACAATATATTATGATAGGTCTCGAGATACTATCAACAACTCTTAATCTCGGAATAAAACTCTTAAGCCACACTACCTGCCCCGTAGCATGTAACATGACACAAATCATGCTTGTATCATAGATGCAGCAGTTACACTCTGCTTGCAACTTCTCCATGAAATTGCTCCCCCTGCTAACATGAAGACATATCCTGAAGTCGACTTTCTATCGTCTTCATCACCAGCATGGTCAGCATTAGTGTAACACTCAATTTCAAGATTGTCTGATCTTTTATATGTGAGCATGTAATCTTTAGTTCCTTGGCAATATCTTAATGCCTTCTTGACACCTACCCAGTGAGCCCAACCTAGATTAGACTGATATCTACTAAGTACTCTGATTACAAATGCCAAATCTGGACGCGTACAGACTTGTGCATACATCAAGCTTCCAACAGCTGATGCATAGGGAACGTTCTCCATTTTCTTTCTTTCTAAATCATTCTTAGGGCACTGACTTACATTTAACTTATCGCCCTTTTGAATCGGAACAGGTGACGTGTTGCACTTATCTAATTTATATCTCTTAAGCATTTTCTCATTGTAAGCTTTCTGAGACAATTCAAGTATTTCTTGGGCTCTATCTCGATGTATCTCAATGCCAAGTGCATACGAGGCTTCACCGAGATCCTTCATATCAAATCAAGATGACAGAAAATTCTTAGTCTCATATAACATATTCTTATCGTTGCATGCCAATAGTATGTCATCCACATACAGTACTAGAATTATTAGTTTTCTACCCTTTTTCTTAATGTAGATGCATTTATCTGCATCATTTTTCCTAAATCCAAATCTCTTAATAACTTCATCGAATTGAAGGTTCCACTATCTGGACACTTGTTTAAGTCCATAAATAGATTTCTTTAATATACATCCTGATGTGAACAAGGGTTCCCGATCTTCCGAAAGGTTCTTGGTAAGTTGATTTGGTCGGAGGCAACACATAAATCGATCTGGCTTCAGAACAGCATGTTCTAAACCCCGCAATCGCAGCACGACGTCTCCTCTGGTTATCAACCGTTCAAGGACGATTGACCTCACCGAGAAGGCTAATCCCTACCTGCGAATCAAGAACACAAGCAAGAACAATGAAGGATGCAACACAATTGCAGATGTATGATTAAACTCACGAAGTTAGGGTCTCACAAACCGATGAACGGCGACATTGTTTATGAACAGAATTGATCTAAGCAAAACCCAAACCCTAATGGTGCGACGGCGGCTGTATATGAAGACCCTAGAATCGTGCAAGACCCTCTGGACGCGCCCCTAACTGGGCTTAACTAGATACAAAGCCCAAAGGCCAAAAATAGGCGATGCAACACCGACACAGGTTCTGGACTCTCTCTTGTTTCAACGATTCCCGATGACTCCGGATGAATTTTGACATGGGGCCAGCGGCATTGGAAAGGTCTTGTCCTTATCTTTCCGTGCATATGTAGAACGTCCAAATCCGAGTCCGTATGCGTTCTAGGCGACTGTTTTAGTACAGACTGATCCTAGGCCCCAAAACAGACTCGAAGTCGGTTTTGATTGGGCCTCCACTTTGGCTTCGAAGTCCTTGCTGGTCCTCCACGTTCCCAACTATTTCTCCCATCATCTCCTGGTCCTCTTCATGGTTTCTAATCATAAAATAATCATTAGGTAGCAAACCATTCTCAAAAGTAACATATAGCGAAGAACGTAGGAACGAGCTCACCTCTAAATTTAGTCATCGTGCACGAGCTCTAGTCATTGGACCTTGCAAGTCAAGAATTGGAGAAGTGTTGTGTGTATCCATAGGAGTGATATCCTCATCATCCTCCCTCTCTTGAAGTGGAGTCGTCCTCGACTCAAGCTCATCCTCTTCTCCCAAGTATGGTTTTAAATCTGAAATGTTAAAAGTAGGACTAACCCCAAACTCGGGAGGCAACTCAAGTTTGTATGCATTATCATTAATCTTCTCCATTATTTTGAATGGACCATCAGATCTAGGCATTAGTTTAGACTTTCTCAATTCTAGAAATCTATCCTTCCTCAAGTGTAACCATACTAAATCTCCTACATCAAGCTTTACTTCCTTTCTACCTTTACTACCAGCAATTTTATACTTTTCATTCATCTTTTCAATGCTAAGTCTAGTGGTCTCATGCATTTGCAAAATAAATTCAGCACGCTCCTTAGCATCAACATGAACTCTCTCATTAATAGGTAGAGGAAGTATATCAAGTGGAGTACGGGGATCAAAACCATACACTATCATGAAGGGACTTATCTTGGTAGTAGAATGTGTTGCCCGATTATAAGCAAACTCAACATGAGGCAAGCATTCTTCCCATTGCTTCAAATTTTTTCTTTAAAATAGCTCTCAACATAGTGCCCAAAGTGCGGTTCACAACCTCAGTTTGTCCATTAGTTTGTGGATGACAAGTTGTAGAAAATAGCAACTTTGTACCCAACTTATTCCAAAGCGTGCGCCAAAAATGACTCAAGAATTTTGCATCATGATCTGAAACAATAGTAGAAGGCATACCATGCAAACGTACAATTTCTTTAAAAAAGAGGTCAGCAATATAAGTAGCATCATCAGTTTTATGACATGGTATAAAATGTGCCATCTTAGAAAAATGATTCACGACAACAAAAATGCTATCGCTCTCTCTTTTAGTCCTAGGCAGTGCTAAAACAAAGTCCATAGAAATATCCGCCTAAGGAATAGAAGGAACAGGAAGTGGCATGTATAAACCATGTGGATTCAATCGAGACTTAGATTTTTGACATGTAGTGCAGCGAGCAACAAAACGCTCAACATCTTTCCTCGTCCTTGGCCAAAAGAAGTGTGTGGCCAAAATATCCTCCGTCTTTTTAGCACCAAAATGACCCATCAATCCACCTCCATGCGCCTCCTGCAACAACAAAAGACGAACGGAACCAACTGGAATGCATAGGCGGTTAGCTCTAAACAAGAAACCATCATTCAATAAAAAAATTGTTCCAAGCATGACCTTCTTTATAGTGCAGCAATACATCTTTAAAATCAACATCAGTAACATATTATTCTTTAATTGCCTGAAGTCCAAAAATTCTACAATCAAGTTGAGACAACAAAGTATATCGCCTAGATAAAGCATCAACAATCACATTATCCTTCCCTTTCTTATGTTTAATAATATAAAGAAAATACTCAATAAACTCAACCCATTTAGCATGCCTACGGTTTAAATTGTATTGAGAACGAATATACTTAAGTGATTCATTATCAGAATGAATAACAAATTCTTTGGGCAACAAATAGTGACGCCACGTCTCTAAAGAATGTATAAGTGCATATAGTTCCTTATCATACATGGAATAATTCAAAACAAGTCCAATAATTTTCTCACTAAAGTATGCAACAGGTTTACTATCTTGCATCAAAACACCACCAATGCCGATACCACTAGCATCACATTCAAGCTCAAAAGTCTTATCAAAATTGGGTAATTGCAGCAATGGTGCATGTGTAAGTTTGTCCTTCAAAGCATCAAAAGACTCATGATGTACCTTACCAAAATGGAAGTCAACGCCCTTCTTTGTCAACTCATGCAATGGTGCAGCAATGATGCTGAAATCTTTGACAAAGCGGCGGTAGAAACTTGCAAGACCAAGAAAACTCCTCACCTGTGTGATAGTTTTTGGTACAAGCCAGCTCTTTATGGCTTCAATCTTCGCCTCATCCACCTCAATTCCCTGTGGAGTCACAACATAGCCAAGAAAAGAGACTCGATCCGTGCAAAAGGTGCACTTCTCAAGGTTACCAAATAAACATGCAACTCGCAAAGCATCAAAAACAGCACGCAAATGAATCATATCATCATCCATGAATTTGCTATAAATCAAGATATCATCAAAGTAAACAACCACAGATTTACCAATAAAAGATCTTAAAACCTCATTCATCAAACTCATACAACCCAAATTTGGTTTTGAAAGCTGTTTTCCATTCATCTCCAAGTTTCATTCTAATTTGATGGTAGCCACTACGCAAATCAATTTTAGTAAAAATTATAGCACCACATAACTCATCAAGCATGTCGTCTAGCCTAGGAATAGGATGACGATACCTAATAGTAATGTTATTAATGGCTCTATAATCTACACACATACGCCAAGAACCATCTTTCTTAGGAATCAAAAGTACAGAAACAACACAGGGAGTAAGTGATTGACAAACATACCCACGATCCAAAAGGTCTTGGACTTGTCGTTGTATCTCCTTAGTCTCTGTTGGTCGTACCTACGCACCCACTTATATACCGCAAGAGGACGGTGTATGATTGTAGCACTTTTCCCTTGAATTGAGTATTCCAAGGTTTATCAAATCCACTGGGACCTTAGGGATAATTAAACAAAGTTAACAGTAAAAGATCTAGTCAAGGCTACTGTCGAATTCAGGTTGCATGAGGGGAGACTGGCCAGCGCAAAGGTGCGCCAGACAGTAAATCTATCATTGCGCCGATCGGCGCAGGAGTTGAGCCGATCGGCACACTAGTGAATCGTTGCGCCAGAAGTTGAGCCGATCGACACACTAGTGAATCTAAGCCAAAGTGCGCCAGATGCCTTGTAAGTCTAGGCTATTAAGTGAGTAATCAGATATCTACTAGTGAGATCATAACCAGAAAGTCTAATTAAATAGCATCATAATGGATAATTACATAGATCAATGAAAACCTATAATGAATAAGACCATCCTGCTTTCCGAGCGGCTCCCGATTTATCGCTGCCGAGAGAAAACCCTTAATCGCGCGAGTATCTTACCCTACTCAACTATCCAATAGTGTTGCGCAGACATAGTGCTGTCACCGCTAAACCACACTACTAGCATCATCAAGCAACCATAATCAATACAATGTCTGAATACTATCCTAATCACCATGATTAAGATAATATCAACTTGCTTAGCCTAGAACTAAGCAATTGAAATAAGCACATGCATGATTATAGAATCAAGATAGACAAATCACCAAAACCATCATCAACATATTCAATCATCCTTGAGATACATAGAGTAAGATTCATCCCCGTTGAGATGGCCTACCTTGACAGATCAACTCTTAACACCAATGGTTCTTGAAACTCAACTAGAGATCTATTCTAACGGGGCAAGCCCCGATGGCTGTAACTCACGGATCTGTTGTCCCTCTGTCGCCCCTTCTCTCTGCGGCCAGGGTTTACAAGTATTTATAGGGTTTCTACTCGTAAAGGACTCGGTTTCTAGCAAATAAGGCGGTTGCGCCGATCGGCGCCGGATTGTGTCGATCGGCGCAAGCCGTGTCTTCTCTGGTTTCTTCTCCGAGTCAGCTCTTCTGTCTTCCACAGCTGCCATGTGGGCCTTTTCCTTCGAGATAAAGTCTTGTATAGCACGTCGAGATCTTGAAGTTCCATAAATCTTCTAGGCAAATATTTTCAAGTGTGTTGCGTAGATAAACTTCCATAAACATGTGGAATGGGCCTCGGTCACTTCTATGAGCCAAAACACCCTAGTGTCGATCGGCTCATGGACTGCGCCGATTGGCGTACTAGGATTCTTCAGTGCTTTTCATCGGTTCTGGACTCCTGTCCTCTCCAGCATCACTTTAATCACCAAATTTACCTGTTTCTGCAATAAAGCTCCAAAACAACGCATACACAAATATATAGACAATATCATAGGTAAATGGCCTAAATTAGTATGAATTATGCTCTAATTGGGGTAATATTCACATATAAAAGGGGCACTTGGGAAGTGCCAACAGTCTCCTCAGGGTTGGTCCTATAAGCAGCACGGTTTGGCAAAGTAGCACCAGGAATCAAATCATTTTGATGCTCAATCCCTCTCAAAGGTGACAATCCCAGGGGTATCTCAGTTAGGAAAACATTCTCATACTCTTGCAAAAGGTTAGTGACAGCAGGAGACAAAGCACTAGAAGCAATATCACCAAGCGAAAACAAGGCTTGTTTGCATATCAAAGCATAGCAAATATCATCACTAGAAATTTCAGCAAGCTCAGATTTTGTGCCAAGACATGAACGACCTTGTAATTTAATTCCAGCACCCTTAGAACTTGAAGAATCATTAACATTACTTGGTATAGAATCAGAATTAACAAGTTGCTGAATTTCAGGGTCTTTATTTTTCAAACTAGCAGCTCGTTCTAAATCAGCTTGTATAATTTCAGCAGAGGTCATTGATAAGAAAGTAATTTTAGTTCCTTTATGCATAAAAGTGTACTTATTACTTTTACCATGGTGTACAACATCATTATGAAATTCCCAAGGTCTATCCAATAAAAGTGAACAAGCTTGCATGGGTACAACATCACAATCAACAGAATCCACATAGGAACCAATGGAAAAAGGAACTCTGCAAGTTTGTATTACCTTAGCTTTTCCAGAGTCATTTAACCACTGAATGTAGTATGGATGTGGATGTGGGCTTGTGGTCAAATCAAGCTTCTTAACCATATCAGAACTCATCAAATTGTTACAGCTTCCTCCATCAATGATGACACGTGTTTGGCGGTTCTTGATGACGAAGAAAATCTGGAACAAGTTATATCGCTGCATCGTCTTGGGCTACTGGATTTATGTGCTAAGCACACGCTGCACAATAATATTCATGTAGCCCGTGGTATCTCCGCCTCCAAGGACGAGGTCACCGCTGGTGGCAGTGACATCCTCCTCCTCATCCTCCACATCGGAGGTGCTCATGTAACCGCCATCATCTGTCGCCACATATGCCCGCCTACTTGGGCAATCTTTCTGCACAAGACCAAGACCATGGCAGCGGTGGCACTGAATCCCTGTAGTGCGTCCCGTCGAAGCAATAGAGGAGGCACTACTAGCTGGTACCTGCACAGAATTTTTGCCTGAGCACGTAGAAGGGACAGGGGCTGATCTTGGTGCTGCAGAAACAACACTAGCTGGTAGGGGCGGCCAGAAAGATGGCTTGGGCAGCCCCGAAGTCCCCGTCGGCCATGGTGGGTAGAAAGTCCTGGACTTGCTGTACGCCTCAAAGGCCTGGAAAAGTCCCTGTGATTCTTTCTCTACGAGCATAACATACTGAAAACACTGGTTGAGAGTATAAAATTCTTTATAATCAAGGATGTCCTGAATTCTTTTCTCAAACCAGAATAAAAGCGGCAAATCTTATCCTCTACTTTTCAACCACAGCATAACGAATCAAACCCTTCTGAATCTCACTAAAATACTCCTGAATAGTTTTATCTCCTTGATCTAAATGTTGAAGTTTATTACGATTCTCTCTATAAAAAGAAGTAGGAACAAAACGATCATGCATTGCTACCTTAAGTTCTTCCCAAGTAGTAGGCAAATCAGTTTCAGCAGCTAGACCACTCCACCAAATAATAGCAAAGTCCTCTCACTAGTGGCTTGTCTAACTCTATGTTGTTCAGGAAGGTGAGCATTAAATTTATTTTCTACAGTCATTTCCCAATCAATGTAAGCATCACCATCGTACTGACCTAAAAACGAAGGAATTGAAAACTTAATTTTAGCATACGGGTCATCTAGAGCATGGTTACCTTGTGTGCGACGGTTGTGATTGTGGAAACCACCCATACCTTGAGGGTTACGTTGCAAACGACGTCGTAACCTTACGGTCCTTGTAGCTGACCTATCGACGGTGCCATCATCCTTAAACACCGTTTCTTCATCATGATCGTCTTCAACGTCGTTGTTGGTGTTGGTATTGGTGTTGGTGGTCTTGTGAGCGGTCTCCAATTCGACAACCTGATCGGTTAACTTAGAGACTCTCTTATCCAACCGCTAAATGCTTTCTCTCAGGTGAAGCTTGGTGACGGCCCTAGTGATCGTCTCTTAAAATCACTCTGAACCGCCTGCAAAGCCTTCTGTAGCTGACTTTGGCTCACACACTCATCAAATTTTGAGGGCGAAGCATCCTCTCCATCGCTTCCTGACATCAGAAACACCAAAATAGGAAACAAAAAGTGAAGGTTATCCCTACAAAACTACTAAGCAGTGGTGCCTCTCAACACAGCAAAAGGAAGCTTCTTGCAAAGCTCTTACAAAGTTCAGAAAAAAAGCAAAGGATACCAGGGAGGTGTGTTCCACGATTGCAAGGGTTACAAAATAACCTATGTGCTGTCCAGAAGAAATATGTAGAGCTAGGAAGGCCAAATATATATATGTGAGTGACACACAAATCAAAAACAAATAGTAAAGCTGAATAAGTGCCCAAGTAACTTGTCCCTAGTTGCTGGTCTAACTATGTTCTAGAACAATAGTGATAGCAAAGATGAAACAAGGAGACAAAGGCACACAGTTGATAAGGGGGGCTAGATGGAGCACTAGTAGGAATCCCAAATTTCTTTTCTTTTCTTTTATTTTTTTGATATTTTTTTCCAACTTACTAGCAAAGGGGGAGAAATCACAAAAAAATTTCAGCTCAAACAGAGCTAGGACATGGCCTACAGAAAAATCTTGAAGTTTCAGAAAACGTCGGGTTTCAACTTAAATGAATTTTTTCTTTATCTTTCCAATTTTTTTTTGAATTTTCTGACGAGGGCACACAGGGTGTAGCCCAGTGTGGGTCACTTCAACTTTTTGTCAAGAATCTCCTGTAAAACTTTTAGCCAAAACAGACAACCGAGCGAAAAGTTATGGCTGTTTTACCGAAAGGGTGTCGGAATCGGTTATGAAGAAACCCGGGGTTTGAGTGAAACCCGAGTGGGGTTTGGGGTCGGGTAGGGATTTTTTTAGCGGGGTGGATTTAGCGGAAATTGGAATTTATGAGAATTGGTCTGAGGTATTGAGGGTGGGTTTAGGGTGGGATTAGGGTGGGCGTGTTGATCAATCAACCCTAGCACACAACGCCGACAAAACCGAGGGTGGTGGAAGGGATGGCGGCTAGGGTTGCAAGGGAAACACTACTGACAACAAAAACACAAACTAAACCAGCGACTAAACAAGAACTAGGGCACAAACTCAACACTACGGACTCTGAAATTGAAATATGCAAAGGTTAAACACGTGATTATGGGTGGAGGAATTTTTTTAGGCTTTTCTATGGACGATAGGAAGAACACGAAAACAAAACTAAAGGGTAGTATGAACCTGACGATGCACCTGAAGCTCTGATTACCACTTGATGTAAACAAGGGTTCCCGATCTTCCGAAAGGTTCTTGGTAAGTTGATTTGGTCGGAGGCGACACACAAATTGATCCGGCTTCAGAACAGCACGTTCTAAACTCCGCAATCGCAGCGCGATGTCTCCTCTGGTTATCAACCATCCAAGGACGATTGACCTCGCCGAGAAGGCTAATCCCTGCCTGCAAATCAAGAACACAAGCAAGAACAACAAAGAATGCAACACAATTGCAGATGTATGATTAAACTCACGAAGTTGGGGTCTCACAAACCGATGAACGGCGACACTGTTTATGAACAGAATTGATCTAAGCAAAACCCGAACCCTAATGGAGCAGCGGCGGCTGTATATGAAGACCCTAGGATCGTGTAAGACCCTCTGGACGCGCCCCTAATTGGGCTCAACTAGATACAAAGCCCAAAGGCCAAAAATAGGCGACGCAGCACCGACACAGATTCTGGACTCTCTCTTGTTTCAATGATTCCTGATGACTCCGGATGAATTTTGACATGAAGCTAGCGGCATTGGAAAGGTCTACTCGTTATCTTTCCGTGCATATATAGAACGTCCAAATCCGTGTCCATATGCGTCCTGGGTGACTGTTTTAGTGTAGACTGGTCCTGAGCCCCGAAACAGACTCAAAGTCGGTTTTGATTGGGCCTCCACTTTGGCTTCCAAGCCCTTGCTAGTCCTCCATGTTCCCAATTCCTTATCCCATCATCTCCTGGTCCTCACCATGGTTTCTAATCATAAAATCATTAGCTAGCAAACCATTCTCAAAAGTAACATATAGCGAAGAACGTAGGAACGAGCTCACCTCTAAATTTAGTCGTCGTGCACGAGCTCTAGTCATTGGACCTTGCAAGTCCAGAATTGGAGGAGTGTTGTGTGTATCCATGTACGATTAGGCCGCTCAACAACTCCATTTTGCTGTGGTTCTCCTGGCATGGAGTACTGCGCTCTTATGCCATTTTCTTCCAAATACTTAGCAAACGGTCCCTTAATTTGACTGTATGTTGCATGTTTCCTGTAGTATTCTCCCCCACGATCTGATCTTACTATTTTAATGGAAGCGTTATGTTGTTTCTCAACTTCCAACTTATAAATTTTAAATATTTCTAGCACATCTGAACGCTTCTTAATATGGTACATATGTCCATAACGAGAATAATCATCACTAAATATGATAAAAGAATCATATCCATCTACTAATGGTAATGAGAGCGGGCCATAGAAATATGTGTGAATTATTTCTAAAATGCCCCTACTCCTAGTAGCTCCTTTTTTAATTGTCTTAGTGTATTTCCCTTAATGCAGTCGATGCACTGCTCTGAATTGGAGAAGTCTAATTCATAGAGTATTTCATCTTTAATGAGATGTTCTATTCTCCCCTCGAAATGTGACCAAGGTGACAATGCCACAATTTCAAAGAAGTCTTATCATCATGCTTACGTTTATGTGAAATACTAGCAACATTCATCACAGAATCATCAAGAGAGGGCATATAAAGTTTGCCTTGCCTAACTGCATGACCAACATTTATTGAATTAAACTTTATCACACATTGATTGTTGCCAAACTCACAAACATGTCCCGAATCATCTATGGTTGATACAGAACTTAAATTTCTCTTTAAACTAGGAACATAAAAAATATCCTCTAAATTAAGCTAGAAGCCACCCGACAAGTCCAAGTGGAAGCTCCCAACGCCTTCAACTTCAACGACGTTCCCATCAGCCACTCTTAGGCTTCGCTCCCCCCTTCTTATAGTTCGGATCGAACGGAATACTTGTAATGAATTAGAGATGTGCACAGTGGCACCCGAGTCAATCCATGAAGTGTTTGAGAAAAAATACACTAAGAATAACTCATCAATAAAAGAAACAACATCAAACTTGTCATTACCTTGCTCCTTCAACCATTTCTTAAAGCCTGGACAAACCTTCTAAAGGTGCTTAGGTGAGCCACATAAAGAGCACATCTTACTACCCTTAGACTGGTGGTTCTTGAAGTTGTTGT
This sequence comes from Eleusine indica, assembly GCA_030378355.1. Lineage (NCBI taxonomy): Eukaryota > Viridiplantae > Streptophyta > Magnoliopsida > Poales > Poaceae > Eleusine > Eleusine indica. The sequence goes on from CM059500.1 coordinate 40,068,850, forward strand.
TGTTCTTGGGTCCAGACTTGTTCCCATTCTTCTTCTTCTTCCTTTGGCCTTGCTTGCTACTGCCTGACTCATGCTGGTTCTTAGGAGGATTGTTGATGCTGAGGTTGCCAACCATGTTCACAACATTGTCCTTCATCTTCTTAGTCTTAAGTCTCTCTTCTTCTTCAACACAATAGCTAATCAACTCAGTGATATACCAAGTGTTCTTGTTGGTCTTATAGTTGATCTTAAATGGAGCATACTGAGGCGGGAGTGAGGTCATGATAAAATGAACAAGGAAACCATCAGAAATCTCCATCTTCATCTCCTTAAGGTTGCTAGCCATGTCACACATAAGAATGTGCTCCCTTATTCCAGTCTGATCATTGTACTGAGAACCCACAAACTTCATGATGAGTGTACTAGCATAAGTCTTAGGAGCTCTTAAAGTTCTCCTCAGTCATGGCCAGTAGCTCCTTAGCAGTCAGATCAACTCCAGCTGCATTCTTAGTGGGGATGGCACCCTTAATACCAACACTTATGGTCTGAAGCATGACCATGGTTGCCATCCGGTCAGACCTCTCCCATTTCTCAAAAGCGACAGAAGGTTCAGCTCCATCAGCAGGTGGAAGAGGCTTATCCACCCTCAGCACGACATCGAGATCATTCCATGCCAAGCATGTGACGACCTTACCCTTCCAGTCTGGAAAGTTCGCTCCATTGAGCGGCTCAATATTGTTGAGGTAGGAGGCAACAACATTGATATTACTCACTGAAAAGCAAAGCAAGACAAACTTAACTTAGTAATCATATACAATGAAATACAAATAAGTGTATGAAAATAACCCTATGGTTGTCTGATTAAAATCATACAATTAAATTTCAATTTGCATCACCGGCGGGGAAAACAAATGAAATTCATCTTAATACTCATGATTAAACAACGGTGGTAAAAAATAATGACAAGTTTACTCTAAATGAACTTCTGGGTGGTTCCATTTATCTACAGGCATCTCAAAGCATATTGGTGGATTTAATACTTAAATTTAAATAATAATACTTAAGACACCAACACTTAAATAATTACGATTAAATGTAATTACTTAGCTAAAAACAGGAATTGAAAAATAGGCTAATTTGATAAAACAGTAATAAAAATACTTAAAAAAAGAAGAATTAAATCTCAGTTGGCCTGTTCTAATTATTGACCCGAAGCCTTATTGCTCGTGTGGCCCAAAAACAGACGGTGTGAGAGCGTGCAGTGCGCAATCGGCCTAGCACACGACAGCGGGTGCGGCCCGAAACACGGCCCAACAGCGCGCGTCGGCTAGGCTCAGCGGGGTGACTCAGCGGCTCAGTGTGGGATGGCTCAGCGGCTCAGCTCGCAGCTCAGTGCGGGGCGAGCAGCGGTTTAGCGGCCATGGGCCGAGATAACCTTCGAGCAGGCCACCAATTCAGCCCATGCAGCGCGCGCGGAGGGCAAACCCGCTCTGATATGAGCCATTGAGCGAGATGAACGGCTCAGCGCAGCCGCCGCTCCCTTAAAAGGGCGAAAACCCTAGCCTCATTCCACTCACTCACTCACCTCCCTCTCTCTCTCTCGCCTCCACTCTCTCTCCCCTGTAGCCGACAAACCGAAGACGCCTGACCCGACCGCCGTGGCACCATGGGGAGTTGCTCGCCGGCGCGTGCATGCGAGAGATCGCGTGCGGCTCCATTGAGCTCCTCCGCTATGGTGCCCTTAAGGTGGGCATGTCACGCGCAGTTCTAAGGCGACAATGGCGGCGACCAGAGGCGGCGCGGCGACGACGACCACGACACGAGGGCCGGGTTCACGCCGGCGTGCACGCGTGGCAATTGATGCCGCGCGGTCGGACCTAATACCGACAAGCTGCACACATTGCGAGATTTGATGCTGTGCGGGCCTCGTCGGCAAGTGGGGAGAGGGTGGCGCCGCCGTCCGCGTGATCATGAACTTAGCGCACGGCAGAACGATGGCGACAGAGAGGTATGTCCTCTGAACTTAGGGTTAGGGTTCTTAGATCTAGGGTTAGGTTTAAGCTTAGGGGATCTGTGGGTGTGTATGATCGATTCGGTGTTTTCATGATCCCCTTCTTCTGATCTCATGTGTGACACGGCCTACTTAACACATAACCGAAAACCCTAGCAACCTAATCAGTCACTAAAACATGAAAAAACTTAGTTATGTTTCTGATCTAATCAATCTAGGCATGTAATGTGAACTGATCTAAGAAAACTTTCTTAAAACATGACTAGATCAAAACAAAATCACCTCCGATTTTAGTACTAGATCGACTAAGTAACTTAAACATGATTAGATCTAGTACTAACTGAACCTGCTAACTTAAACTAGTGATCTAATCAACTAGATTAAGGCTAACTAATACCAATTGTTAGTCTAATTTAATCTAGATCATTAACACATAGAACTTAGGATCAAACTAGTCAATTGATAGATCACATCTAGCAACTAATTTAATGCGGAAAAGATGGGTTTGGCTGTTGCCGGCGCTGGTGTTGGGCTCCATCGGTGTCGGTGCAGAGGTGGGGAAGTCGATGATGAGGGCGTTGTCGGGGACGTAGCGCAGCTTCTCCTTTAGCGTCCTCAACGGGTAGCGGTGTCCCTCAGGGCGGTAGCGGCGCTGCCCCGGGTGTGGTCCTTTGGCTTCCCTGACTTCCAGCACTCTCAGCGATCGGTTTGGGTGGGATTAGATCGATGGACGTGCCGTGAGGCGACCCCACTTTTTATAGCACTGTAGCCACGGGGCCAAGTCCGCTTTTATCTCTAATTTTGCCTCCCGATCAAGGTAGAAACATAATAGTATCTGTTGGCCCGGATCCAAAATCCACTGGGGCTGGTGCCCCTTATTTTGGTTCTGTTGGTGACCTGATGGTCCACAAAAAAACTAAACCAAGTCTTGACATCCGGTACCTTGAACTGAAAAGTTTTTGATCACGGTATATACTAAAGATGAAACAATAGTTCAAAAATGTTTTTCATCACATACTTGATCCTCAAAAAAGAATTCAGTCACAAGCAGGGTTGAAATAACCGAGGTTAACCGGCCGGTTAACCCGGTTAACCGGAAAACCGGTCCGGGCCGGTTACCCCGGTCGGCCGGTTAACCCCCTGTTATAGTTCAAAAATTTTCAAAATTCAAAAAAATTCGAATTAGTCAAAACCGATGTAACCGGCCAGTTAACCGGAATAACCGACCAGTTAACCGGTGAAACCGCTCATAAACCGATATTTTTAAATTTAAAAATATATATTCAAAATATATCACTAAAACCGATCAAATCGACCGGTTAACCGAAATAACTGGCCGGTTAACCAATGTAACCGACCAATTAACCGGCCGCCGACCCTGCGCCAACCAAAATGAGTTTTATCCAGTTAACCAGCCGGTTATATCAGTTAACTGGTTAACCGACTGGTTATACCGGTTAACCGGTTAACCGGTGAACTAGGCTCGGCCGGTTATACCGGCCCAGCCGGTTATGTTAACCTTGGTCACAAGTCGTTGATGACTCTCTTCATGATTTTTCTGTACGAACTTCCTGCTGTGACTCCTGCAGAATGATGTACCAGTCTCAACCTCTATCGCATCGACTTTTTCTTGAAGATTTGCACCAATCCGCTCAACAAAACTATACAGACACTTTGGTCAGCAATGTATTCTTCCATAGTGTATCTCGGGTTGATGGTATTGGCTAGACTTCTTATCATTATGTTTGATGATTTGAAAAGAAATTTATATGACAATATCAACTTTATGACCATTATCTTTCTTTATTTCTTAATTTCTCAGCTTTGATGTTACACATACTCTATTATATATATTGACTAACGTTCACAAAATTATGAATAATTTAGAAAAAGTATAAGAAAAACTATAGATTCAAAGAGTTGTATCTTAAGACTATAGATTTAAATAGTTGCAGCATTGATGAATGTCACAAAAACTAAAATATTTTTGTGAAAAATTGACTCCTTAGATTTAGAGTAAAGTTAATTTACCATTAGATTTCTGAGTTTTTATTGATCTAGCTAGTTGATAGCTTTATGTTTTTCATTAGCTCGTTTCTCTAGAGCATCTGGCAATAATTTTCCTACTTGTTTGTTGACATATGATCTTGGAGTTTTAGCTACTTCACCTACTTGTGGTGTTTCTTTGCCTTGAACCCTCATCCAGCTACTGAAATGCATGTAACATCCTCATTGGCTATCCTGTGTACTCATGCTAGTGCTACAACCCATGTGTGGTTGCTCGTGTGCAAACAATTATCCTTGGGTTGACATTACCGCTGATGTAATTTCTCTCTTCACACCACCAAAGAATTATCCAATATTATGCCATTGTTTGTCATATTTGAGTCATTACATTTTATAAGATTAACATGTTTCACTGGTGATGAGGTTGATTTGTTTTCCGATGCTACCCTTTGCTGACGACTAAACATATGGAGAGGGGCTTTGATCTAGTGTCAAAGCTCATACGCTTAAAGAAAAGATGATGTCACGATATTGTTTAATTGAAAAACTTTCTTTAACATAATTTACTTAAAAACTATATCATAAAAATATTTTATTTTTTATGTTTGATTGTCTCTTTAGAATAAGTTTTTATTTTTACTATACAATGGTATGCTACTTTTTAATTGTACTTATATTACTATACTTCAAAACATTTGTGGAATCAACCATTTTAATTAGATGAGTGACCAATATCTCAGAAGTTGTCTAAAGTTAATTTTTTATTTTAGTTTCTTTTTGAAATTGCATGTTTTTTACATATATTTCATTCCAATGTTGTTAGAAAGATGAAATAAACGGCTTTATATTTGCACGGTTTTCTCATTTTCCATCACTCAAGAAAAAAAATCTCTTTGTGAAGCATAAATGGTTCACGTTGATATGGTTCGCTAAATTCTGTTTTCTTTTCTTTTCATGTAACAATACGGTAGTCTTTTTCTTTCTATTATTCCACGTAACCAGCCTTTGTTCTGCGTAACAAAAAAAAACTACTATGATGCTGATGAAGGGGATGTCATGCATGGAAGCAGAACACACGGTGGGTAATTTAAAAACATTAATAGGGGTATTTTACTTTTGTTTTCTAACTGAACCCTCACGTTAAATACTAAAAAAGAATTACAATGGTCTCATTTTAATTATCAACTAAAATTGCAATGACCCCTCACGGTACAAAGAAAATTACAATATTGGCCCCTCACATTAATGGTGGGTAATTAATTAAGACGAGTGAGGGTATTTTGGTCTAATTTGTTTATAATGGCAGTGGTGGGTAATTTTCTTTTTTTTTTCCTGATTAACGTGAGAATTTTTAAACCTTAAGAGCGAACATAGTAGCTCCTTTTCTTGCTCAAATATATATATGTTATTTAGAAACAAATAAAATGTGTTATTTAGCAACTTAAAAAGTTTTATGGTTGCGGTTGAAATATTTATGGTCATGGGAGCAACCTCAAAAAAAAAATTATGGTCACGGTGTAAAAGATTTTATGGTTGCGGGTGTGAGCCTCCATATTTTTATGGTCACAATGCATAATTTTATGGTTATGAATCAAACATTTGTGGTCAAAGGGCTGTTGTGCTGAATAACTATTTAACGCGCTGCACGTTAAATAGCAGATCCCTATATATATATATATATATATATATATATAGTAGATATTGATGGTTCATACCTACAAATATAAACAATGAAAAATGTCTCAGTATATATATGAGTTTTTGGAGGCAGGATAAAATAACGATAGAATGATTTTTCTTATTCAAGCATCATGTCATCCTAACACGTGGTTAGGGTGAAGATTGATATAAAAACATTATTTTTTTTCTTAGTCATCTAATAGATTATTTGAACTCACTATGTTTGTGGGATGTACATTATTTCTCTGGTACAAAAACTTGTTATATGACCGAGGTGTCGCTCTTGCACGCGCAGCCCAACGAGGTGAGGCGCCGTCATCGGCTTTAGGCCATTTGAGGCCGCGCAAGATAAAAGCCGGTCCAGCCTTGTCCGTTCCACGATTGGTGAGAACTGTGAACAAGAACGCGCATCCTATGAATGGATGGATGTATTCATTTAGACTTCAAATTGATTTTTCTATCAAACTGTGGCTCCATTTTTTACTCCATTGAAACCTTAGTATTTATTATAATTAATATAACAAAAAAGATTATACATGAATATTTTTTTTTGGATTTTTTGAAATTTAATATTTTTGAACTACTCCCTCTGTCCAGAACAATGGTTGGAATTCTAGGAATCTTTATATTGTTGGACGGAGGGAGTAGTTATAAACTATGGAACATTTTCATAAACTGTTAGAATAATGGTGACCAACTAATAGAACAATACTTGTAAACTTCTGGTACAATTATTTGGTATGTCTATAACAATGTTTTCCTATGTTTAGAACATTTGATATATGTAGCTAGCTAGAACATTGTATTTATTGGGTGGATGTTGAAATGAACAACGAGCAGTTGATCCTTCACATACAAACACGAGGGCGTAAGATCTGCTTAACTCCAGTGCATGTTTAATGTCACGTTGTAGAAGGTGCATGATGTGCCGGTCAGTTTGAGTGTTTGACCATTTAACTGACAACGTGTGCGCCGACAAGCCCCCCAATAATAGCTTTCAAGCAAAGGGCCGATACAGGCTAAGTGTATGATTAAACATTGACTAAATTTTAATAATACAAAGTGTAAATATATGAGCTGATGCAACACATGACTAATGACAATATTTAATATTATATTGAGCAGTTAATAAAATCACAATGCTAAGCTGACACAATAATTTAATAAATAAACTATAAGATGAAACCGGTGAACTACTAGTCGATACAAGAACTAATATTTGAAGAACTACTAGCTGTTGCTAGTAACCAGATAATTTATTGGCTAAACACTCCAATAAATTCCCGAACATACCCTCACGACTAGATCGCTCTTGTTTGGTTGTCCAACTAAGAGATCACACTTATGACTGTTATAGATATTCTAGAAGATCGGACTTAATCGACACAGTTCTTGGAATGAATAGATGCACAAATAGTACTAGATATAATCGCTAGGATCTATTCAAAGATGACTCAAATATACAAATCTAGCTAGAATTGCAGTATTAGAATTAACTATGATAGATCAGACCGAACCGAGACAGTATGCAGTTATCCTAGTAAAACATCCTAGCAAGGTCTAGTATAGCAGATAACTACCAATCACAACAAACTAATAAGAATATCAGACCGAACTGAGAAAGTCCTGAGCAGACCACCATGATCAGTGAGGTGGCGGGTCCAACACCTTTCCCGGAGAGTCCGCTCCAGATGAAGAACCTGCCGAGTTCTCTTTATTGCCAAGGTTGGAGTTGCGCCGGAGTAGAGTTTTATTGATCAAGAGATACCTTACAATTGGTTGTGCACCCTTCATATTTATAGGGCGGCTAACCTTGGGCCTGAAACTAAGTACAAGATCCAATCTTAGCTTTATATCTAAACTAATGAATTTCCTATTTTTGACTAAGGGTGCATTCCATGCATGTCCGTAAAGCCTCCACACAATACACTCATAATTAAATAATCCAAACTGACTCAAAGCTAGCATTGCATAATCAAGTCAAACTCCAGCCGCTAATCTCGTTTCTTTAATCTTCCGGCTCTTGAATACTCTTTATCCAGCAATAGAATTGTCAAATCCTCTGTATCTTCAACCAAATATACATGTATGTACACATGTCTGTCTCAGTGACGCCGTATATATCATTGACTTAGCCAAGGGATTTGCCAGGCTTGTATCTTGATGATAAACCATTGGTAATCAAATCTTTGAAAACACTAGATACCCTTTTGTTTGTAATGGGCCAAATACCATTCTTTTTTAATAAGGGAATATGTTGATCAATATTCTAGCCTCTACATCAATCGATACATGTAACATAGTTCCAACAAAATAAGCAAACCAAAAAACAAAACCATACACTATGGGATGACAAACATAAAGTTTCTATCCATATGTTTATATGCTTTAATTATTCTCATCGATCTTACATGCACCCTTTTCCTTTTTAAATACTTAATGCATGAAGTTCTGATGTTAACGATAGCACTAAAAAATTGTTCAATCCAACCTGTTTCTACGCAGGATCAGAAGCACACCCTTTGAGGCCAATCGGTTCACATTGCGGTCTGTTCGATCATGGGTTTCATCTAATAGTGTCCAAATGGGCCGTGCCTGCCCGGCCAGCCCGAAGCACAGAAAAATTGGCCCGGCCCAACCACGGCACGACCTGTACTATTTCATGCTTGGGTTGGCACGGCCCGGAGTGTCATTCCATGCTTGGGCTGAGACCACGGCCCAGCGGGCGGCACAAGCACGACCCGATTATGTTTTATTTAAAAAAATATATGTTTCGTATTTAAACAAAACCATGAGGCTGGTCTAGTGGTTAGTCTGTTGTCTTTAAAACCTTAGGTTCCAAGTTTGAATCCTCTCTTCTCTAATATTTTGCTTTGTTTTCCATCTTTTCAGTGTTATTGGGCTGTTTTGTATGTTAACGGGCTGTACTCTTATTGTGTTCCACCGTGTCTGATGGGCCGACCCAGCATGATTAACCAATTTCGTGCCGGGCCTCGGGCTGAAGCGCCGGCACGATCTGCTAGGCACGGCGTACTGTGCTGGGCCGAAAGTATACGTGCCGGGCCTTTTCGGGCATAGGCTGTGCCAGGCCAGGCCACCCGTTTGGACACCACTAGTTGCATCCTGATTCTTGTTGATGGGCCATGGGCCGTGGTACATTGAAGCTTGACATAGCGTTGGCTACATACAAGAGGCTCCAAAAAAGAGGCACCAGGCGCCAGGATGACTTCTGGGCCATCACGACAAGTCCGGAGTGCTCACTGTTAGGTCAGCCCACAAGATGTTAGTGAGTAACAGTCACGGAAAAATAGGTGTTTGTCGAGTGTTCGTTATATTACACTTGGCAAAGAGCAGGGCACTCGGTAACCATCCGTTCTCTTGTAGTAAAGGATAGAACAACAACCTATATTGAAAACAGGGTTGGTAGGTCGGATACAAGAGCAGAATAAAAATAACGGTTGGCCTCAGTGGCTGAGCTACGTGCATGGTGCTGGGTGCGGCCGCACCCACAGAATGACAAAATCTACACTATAAACAATACATTTTCACCATGTATTAGGCTATAATATCCAATTGTTCTATAGAGCTGTATCCTCATTATTCTGCTCTAGCTCCGCCTTTGGTTGGCCTTGTGGAAAGTGTAAGTTCCTCCAAAAATACATGTCATGTTGTGGCGGTTGGCAGGATATTCTCTCCCATTTAAAAATGTTCTGCATGATAGAATATGGCAACACATAGCTTATGTGCCTTCTGTGGAGCACAAGATTCCTAGAAACACTCCTTTGGTTGATTCCATCTAGCCAAGTGTGTGTGGGCGCTTCAAGATGAAGAGGTGATAGAACAGTTGCGCAACATATAGGAGACAAGCGCAAAAGGTTGGCTAACGGTCGCGATGGAGACTTTACCGAAGGAGGAATTCATCAGAGTTGTTATGAATCTGTTGGCTATTTGGTATGTGTGTCACCAACACATATAGGACCATCAGAGTTGTCAAAACTCTCAACTCATCAGAATTGTCAAAACTCTCAACTCTCCATCGACAGCCCAGCTTCACATATTTGGGGTTGTTTGTTTTCTAAATGTTAAATGGTGTAAGCTTCATGACTATTGATGATTGGATCCCCCACGTATGGATGTTTTGGTGATTAATGACAGCTATAAAATTGTGGGCCAATATCTACGTGGGTGTTGTCTATACATGAATCATCTCTGAACACTACTATAAATACTATTGATGATGATTGCCTTGACGGTTGATGACAATGACCACAAACATGAAGGCTTGATGAGCTTGATAGAGTCCAAGGATTGATGGAGATGGATCAAGGCAAAGTACAAGTTAGGAGCAAGTGTTTGGAACACTTGTCTAGTTGTTAGGGCTTTTGTTCATAGGAAAAACTGGACTATTAAGGGGGTCTATGTCATGTCTCTTAGGTCATACTTATCGGTGATGTGCATAGATGCTCAGTGAAATCACAAGTACGAGGTGGCAGTAGAGATGCCAAGGAGCTGTTGGAAGAAGCCAAGAAATGAAGTCAAGCAAGGACGAGGAGTTTCAACTTTTAGAGATAAAGACCGGACAGAAGGGTCATGAAGACCAGACTGTACGGTCATCGGAGGAAGACTTAGTTCAGAGACGAGTTGCTGCGAGGAATCTATCAGTGCGAAGACCCATAGAGACCGGATAGTACGGTCTATAGACCGGATGGTCCAATTTGTATGGATAGGAACAAGACAGATAAGAAGCAATTTGCAACGGCTCTGGAATGAATAGAAATCAGAGAGACCGGACGGTCCGGTCTGTACAACAAAAGCAGCAGACAAAAGAGCAATGGTTCTGGAGGAGCCGTCCGGTGGAGACCGGACTGTTCGGTCTGTATGTACAGAAGGTTGTTTCGTGGTGCAACGACTAGTTTAAGGTTGGAAGACTACATAAACTCGTTGCTAGGATCTTGGAGACCTCTCTTGGCCCATAGGATAGCTGAGAGCATTAGTAGGGAGCCAAGAGGAAAAAAGAGGAGCACTAGAAGGAGATATTCGATATCTTAAGAGTTCTAGAGAGAGTAACTTGAGCATCTAATCACATCTAAGGCTAGGGTGTCCTTGAGAGTGCAATCTCGGTTGTTACTCTTGGTTTATGGTGAGACATAGACCGGTTAGGTGTCGCTGATTGAGCCTATCGTGATCGGTTGTGAAGATCGTAACACGTTTGTATACGGGTTGAGCCCACCATTAAAAGGGGCATTGATAGTGAGTGCTCGTGTTGGCTCGGAAAGTCCGACAAGTTCTCGAGAGAGGTGAGCTTGTGCATTGGTGGTAGTAATGACACAACCATGTCTTCACTCCGGGAGTGATTGCGGGCTCAAATGCGAAAACTCCACTTGATGGCAGGAGGGACCGGCACTCCGGCGGGAGTGGTCCAACGAGGAGAAGGGGAAGCCGCCATCCTTTTGGGACCTCGAAAAAAAACCATGAGCATTTCTTGACCCTCTCTTTACTACACCGTAGTTGTGTAGTATAATTGATAGGTTGACTTGAGGCTTGCATAGGCTAGTGTGACTTAGCATCCGCATTACACTCATCATGTACACTAGCATGTGTAGGGTCTTGGTCTCCTAGAATTGTTAGGTTACAACAACTTCTAGGGTCTGGTGGAGAAATTAGTAGCATTTGTTGAATGCGGTCGGCTAACCGATTCACCCCCACTACGAGAAAAGCAATCTTTGCCGTGTGCCTGAAACTATGCCGTGTATTTTGTTACTAGCACACGACAAAGATGGGTGTTTGTCATGTGCTAAAATAAAACACATGGCAAAATCTTTGTTATGTGTAAAGAAAATTTAACATACGATAAAGATGGTTGTTTGCTGTGTGATAAAATAAAACACACGGCAAAATCTTTGCCGTGTATAAAAACAAATTGACCCACGACAAAGATAGGTCTTTGCCGTGTGTTTTTTGGTGACACTCATTAAAGATCATTTTAATTATTTTGATCATTTTTAAATTAAACAATATGTTGAATTTTGAACTTAAACTTGTCATATAACTGTTTAATGATAATTCTAACCCATTTATGTTTTTGTTTTTTCTTTTTATGATTTTACAAAAAGTTTGTTTTGAAATAAGACTAGATGACTACTATGTTATAGAAACATATAGTCATAGTCTATGTGTAATGAACCTAAACAAAAGTAAGTTCTTTCTAAATTTTTAAAAAAATTATACTCACATATGTGTATGATTTCTGCATACACACCAATTTGCACTGTAAAAATCATTAAGATTATTAAAATAAAAATCAATCAAGAAAATGTCAAAAGTGATATTATATTTTGCCTAGTGTTTTTTTCTTGGCACTTAGCAAAATTTGTCTTTACCGAGTGCATTATACTTTGCACTCGGTAAAGATTAAGATTGTTAAAATAAAAATCAATCAACAAAATGTAAAAAGTGACATTATATTTTGCCGAGTGTTTTTTCTTGGTACTCAGCAAAAATTGTCTTTGCCGAGTGCATTATACTTTGCACTCGTCAAACATGATCTTTGCCGAGTGCCCGACACAATACACTCAGCAAAGGGGTAAAATATAAAAAGAGTGAACACGGGGTGTATTCACAAGTAAATGTGTGGTGCAGTGGTAGACGTGATTTTTTTGGCTATTTTTGGGGTTTTTTTATGATTTAGATTTTACCGAGTGCAAGTTTTTACTGAGTGTATGTTGACACCCGACTAAGCTTTTGTCATGTGTCCGATATAAGGCACACGGCAAAGCTGGCTTTGCCGACGAGTTTTTTTTGCCATGTGAGAGATGTCGTGTGTAGCCTACGGCAAATACTTTGCCGTGGATATTTCGTGCTTTGCCGTGTGCCATGAGCACACGGCAAAGGTGCTGCTTCCCATAGTGCCCCCTTTCGATACGCCTTCAATCCTTAAAAATAGGAATACATATAGAACCATCAATGGGTGCGAATACATGTTCAGATTATCTGATTTTGTGAACCTACTTGTCTTTTACCACAACTTATAAAGTATTTTTATTTTTTTGAAAATATGTTCATGTTCATTTCGAACAGTTTATTTCATATTCCGTAGCATAGCACTATGATGTCTTCTTGATATTATTTTTATAGTCCACATGGACGAGTTACTGGCAATAAAAAATGTCATATGTTTTTTAATATTTTCTATCATGAGATATTCTTTCGAACTCCGGTGTGAGCCAAGGAGGGTGTCTCATTCTAGTAACCTTTTTCTATGAGATCTCCATGTTTTCCCATACTGATAACGTATATCAAAAGAAAAGATGATATAAACATGGTTAAAATTATTGATGAAATCAGAAACTTAATAGCCAGAGGAACCAATGAATATGGTTGGATTATAAAAGAGATTTCGGTTACACAAGCTTGCACAAGGTAACCTATGTGCGAGGAGGCATTGAAAATGGAATTGGTGATACCTTTCCGGGGTCTGGCAACACCTTTTCTTCTCACGCTGAGGCGTAATAAAAAGGTAGGGCTAGAAGGTAGTGTGCTTATTGGATACATAATTCTTAAAGACTAACTACTTTTTAGATTATGTTAATTATATATGCAACTTGACAGGTGTCGCCTTTCTGGTGGGGGTGCATGTGCCAATGTGCACATGAAGTATTTACCGACCCACAAAAGGTTATGAACATCGCATGCTATGAGTATCTATCGGGTGGAGACCAGATTTGACCAAAGAGAACCAATTCCATGAAAAACATTTCTCACATGTTCTTTATCCTGCAGTTATAGCTGTTGTCATCACGAGATTTTCCAAATTGAGGGTGGAGCATTTCAGATGCAGGATGGAAAACATATATACTATGGTACCTTATGTGGTACATGTTTATGTTTATGAAGGAGATATTCGATATCTTAAGAGTTCTAGAGAGAGTAACTTGAGCATCTAATCACATCTAAGGCTAGGGTGTCCTTGAGAGTGCAATCTAGGTTGTTACTCTTGGTTTATGGTGAGACATAGACCGGTTAGGTGTCGCTGATTGAGCCTATCGTGATCGGTTGTGAAGACCGTAACACGTTTGTATACGGGTTGAGCCCACCATTAAAAGGGGCATTGATAGTGAGTGCTCGTGTTGGCTCGGAAAGTCCGACAAGTTCTCGAGAGAGGTGAGCTTGTGCATTGGTGGTAGTAATGACACAACCATGTCTTCACTCCGGGAGTGATTGCGGGCTCAAATGCGAAAACTCCACTTGATGGCAGGAGGGACCGGCACTCCGGCGGGAGTGGTCCAACGAGGAGAAGGGGAAGCCGCCATCCTTTTGGGACCTCGAAAAAAAACCATGAGCATTTCTTGACCCTCTCTTTACTACATCGTAGTTGTGTAGTATAATTGATAGGTTGACTTGAGGCTTGCATAGGCTAGTGTGACTTAGCATCCGCATTACACTCGTCATGAACACTAGCATGTGTAGGGTCTTGGTCTCCTAGAATTGTTAGGTTACAACAACTTCTAGGGTCTGGTGGAGAAATTAGTAGCATTTGTTGAATGCGGTCGGCTAACCGATTCACCCCCACTACGAGAAAAGCAATCTTTGCCGTGTGCCTGAAACTATGCCGTGTATTTTGTTACTAGCACACGACAAAGATGGGTGTTTGTCATGTGCTAAAATAAAACACACGGCAAAATCTTTGCCGTGTATAAAAACAAATCGACCCACGACAAAGATAGGTCTTTGCCGTGTGTTTTTTGGTGACACTCATTAAAGATCATTTTAATTATTTTGATCATTTTTAAATTAAACAATATGTTGAATTTTGAACTTAAACTTGTCATATAACTGTTTAATGATAATTCTAACCCATTTATGTTTTTGTTTTTTCTTTTTATGATTTTACAAAAAGTTTGTTTTGAAACAAGACTAGATGACTACTATGTTATAGAAACATATAGTCATAGTCTATGTGTAGCCTACGGCAAATACTTTGCCGTGGATATTTCGTGCTTTGCCGTGTGTGCCCTGAGCACACGGCAAAGGTGCTGCTTCCCATAGTGCCCCCTTTCGATACGCCTTCAATCCTTACAAATAGGAATACATATAGAACCATCAATGGGTGCGAATACATGTTCAGATTATCTGATTTTGTGAACCTACTTGTCTTTTACCACAACTTATAAAGTATTTTTATTTTTTTGAAAATATGTTCATGTTCATTTCGAACAGTTTGTTTCATATTCCGTAGCATAGCACTATGATGTCTTCTTGATATTATTTTTATAGTCCACATGGACGAGTTACTGGCAATAAAAAATGTCATATGTTTTTTAATATTTTCTATCATGAGATATTCTTTCGAACTCCGGTGTGAGCCAAGGAGGGTGTCTCATTCTAGTAACCTTTTTCTATGAGATCTCCATGTTTTCCCATACTGATAACGTATATCAAAAGAAAAGATGATATAAACATGGTTAAAATTATTGATGAAATCAGAAACTTAATAGCCAGAGGAACCAATGAATATGGTTGGATTATAAAAGAGATTTCGGTTACACAAGCTTGCACAAGGTAACCTATGTGCGAGGAGGCATTGAAAATGGAATTGGTGATACCTTTCCGGGGTCTGGCAACACCTTTTCTTCTCACGCTGAGGCGTAATAAAAAGGTAGGGCTAGAAGGTAGTGTGCTTATTGGATACATAATTCTTAAAGACTAACTACTTTTTAGATTATGTTAATTATATATGCAACTTGACAGGTGTCGCCTTTCTGGTGGGGGTGCATGTGCCAATGTGCACATGAAGTATTTACCGACCCACAAAAGGTTATGAACATCGCATGCTATGAGTATCTATCGGGTGGAGACCAGATTTGACCAAAGAGAACCAATTCCATGAAAAACATTTCTCACATGTTCTTTATCCTGCAGTTATAGCTGTTGTCATCACGAGATTTTCCAAATTGAGGGTGGAGCATTTCAGATGCAGGATGGAAAACATATATACTATGGTACCTTATGTGGTGCATGTTTATGTTTATGAAAGGTGTGATACAGATAAAATAGTACAAGTATGCAAAACTACCCAGGAAAAGATTTTACCTTAATTTGATGTGGCTCAACATGAAGTTCAGTGCAAACCTTTCACTACAACTAGACGGACTTTGAGCAACACATTTCTTGCAACACATAGGGCATATGTTGCCGACCCTTACCAACTTCTTTGTCCGTGAACGGCGCTGACCATTGCTGACGATTGGATCTCATAGTGTCCATCGAGAAGCTGTGATGCCTACACACTGCAGAAATCAGGTTCGATCTGATCCACTGAAAAATAATACTTCATCTGTTCTAGATCTTGTCCGTTATTAGTACCTAAACTTTTATTTTCTTTTCTTTGATGAAATTCGGAATCAACAAGACGTCGGTTTGCGACATATGTGCAAAATTGAATATGATCGAGTTTGAATGCTCCTGTGATAGGTGTGTATCTGCTGGTGTCTATGCTTTTATTTTCTTTTAGGAATTACATATTGCAGAATATTTAGGTGATATGTGAATCAATTACTGCAGATTAGCATAACTCGATTAAACGTGCACCTTAGCTCTTCTTTCTTGAATAAGAATGCACGTATGTACACTAATTTTTGAGCCATCGCCACCCGTACAGGATTGAAACACGCACATATCTTTTGATATGTCTGTCTGAGAGAGATGGAGAGCATTTGGATTATCTTTTCCAGTTCTCTTCCAAGGTGTTTACAATTCTTTTTCTTTTGTTTCTAAGTGATGGTAATTCTACTACGGAACATGCAAACAGAACTTTCCGTCTTTACAAGTTTGACTTCAGAACTTTCTCTAGAAAATAGGTTTAGTGCTCGATAATACGAAGAAATAAGAGAACACTACACAAATCAGGCCAGTAATTCTCAATTGCCATCCTCAACGCTACTTCTCAAGTTGACCATAGTTAAAACATTAGTAGAATGTGGAATTGCATTTCCACACACACGGTTATATAGTTTAATGACTGTAATTCTATTTTCTTGTTACTTACTCCTACCTTTATTTTCTTCACAGAGGATATATAATGATCAAGATTTATGGATAACTGATAATCTTTCAATCTTCATGATGAAAAGGCAATGACGAAACATTGCGTGGTGATATTGAGCAGGAGAGTTGGAACTTTTTAGTCTAGTAGTAACCTGATGCTGGCTACTGCAATAGCTAGGATCATATATAGGGGATCAAGGATGGATGAAATTCTCGTCCTGGTCCATTGAGATAAAGCTTTCAGCAATCAAGCTTCTTGTACCTCTTCTTAGATTATATAGGAGATGTAAACCAAAGCAACAATGTATTTACTATCTCTATTAATAAAGAGTGAGATGAGTAATATGATTATGATTCTAAATTGCTTGGTGAAATTCAGTGACAACATAAATATACATTTATTTTGCAAAAAAAAAAAGAATCCATGTAAGCTACAAAATAAATGTCATAGGTGTTGTTAGATGTAGAGATATGTGTTGCAGGTGTCACAACGTTGCAACATATTTTTTTATCTATAGCAACACTTACTGTTATGTTGCAATTTAATTTTTAGTAACACCAGCTATAACAACACATATGACATGTGTTTCTAAAGACTCTAGCAACACTTTTTTGTGCATACAACAACACAAATGTGTGTTGCTATAAGCCGGTTACGTAGTAGTGTTTGGAGAATGGAGAGCATCCATGCACCAAATGTATAGCAAAATTTGAAAACAAATAAAATAGCATAAAATATAAATGTTCTGAATGTATAAAAAATGCAAGTTGAAAATCTTAACAGTACAATAAATTGAACAGTTGAATAAACTTTGCAAAGCACTACAGTGAGCCAGTGATTTGCAAGCTATTCATAATCCTCCACCTTGCATCAAATTTTAGTTTTAGCTGGACTAAAAGTCGTTACAAAATAATATCAACTCAGGCATCTCACTTTTCAAACAATGATGGACCCATTGCCTGGATTTTTTTTGCATCCCATGTATTTATCATACATGTTATGCCATGATTTTTTTCTTTGAATTATGCCATGAATATTGAGAACTTCTTTTCTCGATCACTGTTACTTAATTAATCCCTTTTATAAAGTCTCCCTTCCATGGATTGCATGTATCAAAATGAATGTCCTTTAACTATTTCCATCTCGGGTGCTTAGCTTATTAACAATAGGCACTGTAGAACATACAAAAAATATCTTATCATTTAAGAACATAATAATAATGTATGTCAATCATCTCTTCACTGGTGGATGCATATACGTCATGCCCTACCAACTCAAAAGCATGTATTAGACAAAAAGCGTCTTAGTTGATATATTTTTTTTTAAAAAGCATCTCCGCTGCTTATAAATAAGCACCGGCATTTCAGTTTATGTGAATAGTAAGTGTATTGCAGGCAGAGCCATACAATCATATCTAACTGAGGAAAGACATGGAGTTTTGGAGGAACTCAATATATTGGATGCATTAACAGCTTAAGCTCAGGAGTAATGTATATTGACTTGAAATAAATAATCTGATCATGCATTTAACTTATTAGTGTTAAAAGTTTGACCTTACAACATTAAATAAATGGAAAAATATTTCCAAAAGAACACAAAGGCTGCTATATTTCATAGTTTTCATAACATAACTGTTCACCACAGATATTTCGATGAACACTGTCTCCACACGACGCAGCCTCACTAGCTAGATAATGCGCAAGCACTCGATGGTGCAACCTGATGGGACTAGTTTATCGAGTATGTATAGAAACATTTGAGGTGGTTCAACACATGCAGGGAATACTATAGACACGTTGCGAAGTGCTTTGGCATTTCCCACAATAGAGTATAACACACCCGTCTCATCTTTTGTGCCTCTAAAATTCTTTATAACAAGCCGTTTGAGGTATGGCAGTTTGATCTTGTTGCCTCTCCAGTTTTCTATTTTTCGGCAACCACAATCAGATGCACATGGTGAGATGATATTCTGAGCCTGAAATAGAAAAATGAAAGTTATCTAGTAACTGAACCTATTTTTGCTAGGACTATAGTAAACAAAGATGTGTAAATATATTGAGAGCCATACCTCCCCATCATGCATTATTTGAAGTGACACCTTTCCTACCCAGTAACGTCTGTTGAGAAGGTTCAAAATTGTTGGGCCAAACATATGCTCATTTTTGCGCACATTCAAATGCAACTCCTCAAAGAAAGGAATATTAGTATTCTCTATCAGGTTCTTTTGATCAGTGCTACCCTGCAATGAAGTGCCAAATTAAATTAAAGACCAAAATAAATATATGCTATTTCACTGAAACAAAATAATCTGAAAATGTGTCCTTGTCCAACCATCAGTGATGATATAGTGGAGAAAATTATATAATTACAATATACTGACCAAGTTTAGAAGTATTCAGCAACTTAAGATAGATATAATAATATAGTACATTTCTCCATAGAAGATTTAAACTCGAAGCAGTACCATATATATTTATCAGATACAGGCCATCAAGACAAGTTGGAATAAAAATGAAAACAGTTTTCACCATCACAGAGAAGATTCCAATAGAATGAACTGGCAACTATAGACCCTTTCAGCTATCCTTTAAATTTCAACTGATCGTTTTAACAACAACATTATAGCCTCTAATAAGTTAATTCATAAAGCACAAGCCCCAGCCCTATAGTATCAGGTTGATCAGGTTAAACATTATACAAGACTACAGAATCACACATTTCTGTTTTGATTAACAGGGAACTCATAACTCATGGTTGGTTTTGTCAGTATACATTGTGAAATTTTCCTCTGCAGATCCCATGTATGTACATGTGAACACGCAAATTCACACATTGGGCTACCGTGAAATGACCAAACAACACTCTATAAATTAACTAGGCATTATTACATGTCCCGTGTTTATCTGAGAAGAAGATGTATGTTCACTTTCTAGTAGATGATACTTACAGGTGCAATAGGTATCTCAAGACGTAGAATGTCAGTACGCTTGAAAGCCTGCAGGATCCTTGTGAAATGGGATTGGCCTCCACCACAATAGTTCAGATAGGCACGTGAGAGCTCGACGATGGTGAGGTTCCAGATTTGGCTTGGTAAAGACCAACGCTGAATGTCATCCGGGCAGCAGTCTTCCCAGTGGAGCTTCTCCAACTTAGGCAATGTGAGCCAGATCCACGTGCGTTCTATGGCCATTACGAAGCACCTGGTCACTTCCATCTCACGGAGGTTTTTCGCCGTCGCTAGTAGCCGTTCCAGGTCCATGACCTTGAAGAGGCGCAACCTCAGGAGTGACTCTGAGAGGAGGAAGAACATCTTGATGCCCTCGACCGTGTGCAGCTCGAGGTCCTGGAGACAAGGACACTGGCGGATGATGGCGTTGTTGATGCCGTCGCCGCCGTCGGTGAACTGGACGCCGAAGATGTAGAGCTTGGTGAGCTTCTCAAATACTCCCGTCCTCGGCATCCTAAGTTCCACCCCCCGAAAGCTGAGCGCGAACTCCGTTACCATAGGGAAGCACGGCATGTGGAGTGTTGGCGGTGGTATCCACTCATCATCCTCGTCCTCCGTTTCATCCAACTCCAGGTTCACGGCATGTCGTGATATGAAGAAGCCAAACCTGGTGGACGTAATTCCGTTACGGATATTATAGAATGTGAGGCACGCCCCTTTTCAAAAATAAATAAATAGTTAATGAAGAAGCCGAACCTGGTGGTGGTGGTGGTGGCACGCTGCGCCACGAGGAAGGCCGACGCTGCTATGCGAACAGCTTCGTCGAGGGTGTACTGGAAGCAGCCGCGGACTGAAATTAAGACGTCAGGCATGTCGACGTCGGTGGCGTAGCCGCGGATGACGCCAGCGACGAGGTTTGCAAAGGATGCGACGGGGGACGCCTCGTCGTCAGCGAACTCGAGCATCGGGAGGCGCGTCCAGACGTGGACCCAACGGCGAGATAGCACGCTGGTGCGGACGACCTCGACGAGGGGAATAAGAACCAGAATTCGGAGGAGCAAGTCATCGGGAAGGTCGCTGATCCGGTCACGACGGCTCTCGTCACCGCCAGCAGGGGAGCAGGGTCCATTGCGAACCATGGCGGCGCGAGGAGGTCGAGGAGGGATTCTAGGGTTTCGTGGCGGCGGCGTGGTGCTGGTTGGAGCGGAGAGAGGGGCGAGGGCGAAGCTGTTGTAGCAGAGTAGTCGGAGCGAAGATGGTCTGGCTTTGAAGGCAGACAGGTCACGTTGAGCGGGAGAGCGGGTTTTGGTAGGAAACGCGCGCGCGCGCTCATCCACGCAGTGTAGCCGTTATGCCTTCATCTGGCATGTCCATCGTGATATGGAGGGCTGGGATTCATCGGTGCTTCCCTCCTCTCTGAGACCAAACTGGGAAAAAGAGTTGCGAAACTTGCCATGATGAGCTGGAAATGATCTGCAATAAATAAGTAATTGAATCCGGCGGAAATGAGAGTTTAATTTGGTAGGAAACGCGCGCTCATCCAGCGTCAGGAGGCGTTGTACCTACATCTGGCATGTCCGTCGTTATACTATGCACGGCTGGGATTCATCTGTGCGTCTCTCCCGCTATACTAGCACGTCGTTTTTCTCTCTCTGACCAAATTGGAAAGAAAAGGTGTGATGTATGGCCTGGAATGATCTGCAATAAATGAGTTATTGAATCCACAAATACTATTACCATATACTCCATCCGTTCTAAAATTGTTGTTGTCATTGACTTTTTTTACTATCTTTGATCATTCATCTTATTCAAAAAAATTAAAAATTTTGATTTACTTTTTCATAATTTAATTTATCACTAGATAAAATTCAAATATAACTTATAATATTTTATATTAAAATAAATATTTTAAATAAAATAAATAGTCAATGGTGACAATAATTTTTGGACAGAGGGAGTATTCGCAGGAAAGGTTGTTTTTGATTCTTTATATTGGTGTAAGAGTACATATATGTATATATATATACTTTAGATATCTTTGTTACTAACAAGTTTAATTGAAAATTAATGTGCAAATAAAATTGGTACAATCTCTACACTTTATTAAAAGAGGTGAACACATCCATGCGATATTGCACGGTGTTGCTTAAGGTCAGCACGACTTCAAAACAAATACGACTCGACGCACAGGGTGACTCGGTGAGTGTCCGAGGGGAAGAGGAATAGAGAGAAGCATATTGCGGCGTCGACTAATAGAGAAGCTAATGATGGATGAGTGCAGGGGCATCCCAGATGACACCTTGGTGGAGATCCTGTTGCGCGTCGCGCCGATCTCCCGACGGAGTCTTCGCCTCGTTAGCCGGCACTGGTGCAAAATCATCGATGAGCGGACGCCGGAGACGAAAGACCGCACCAAGCCTCTCGCCTTGTCGGGGAAGGCTACACCAGCAGAGGGTTGTGGAGAAACTACACGAGACACCGGCCTCTAGATGAACGCCACTACATGTGGTGGGCCTAGCAGCCCGGCGGCTACTACCCCTTCGACACGACGATTGTGGGCACGTGCAATGGGCTGTTGTGCGTGTGCGCAACACGATACCCAGTGGCGCCATCATGCTGAAACCTATGACGCCCTCCCCTCTCTTCCGCACCACAAAACTACCGTCGCCTAATCCTCTCCGCCCAGCTGCGGACAACGCGCATCGGATTCGGTCCGCTCCCTCCTCTCTCCCGTGGCAAGCGGTGTGGTGCCCTCCGTCCCACCCCATCTACTCCACTAGGTGATGGGCGACGCACGGCAGATCCGACCCATGCCCTCCTCTCTCTTGGTGGCGGTTGGCGCATGGTGGATCTGGCCCACCCCCTTCTCTCTCCCTATGCTGGGCGGTGAGGGGAAAGATTCCATCCACCCTGCCCCATCCTCTTCACCCTGTGGCGGGCGGCGTGCAGGAGATCCGACCCACTCCTCTCTCCCATTGGCGGGTGATGCGTGGTGTATCCGGCCCGCCCACTCTTCTCCTGGCGGCACGCGGCGGATCCGGTCACCCATCTTCTCTTCCAGTGGTGGGCGACGCGTTACGGTAGATCCAGCCACGACGGCTAAACACCTTTTTTATTATTTTCTTGATTTATTCATAGCGGTAGGTGAAGATGTTAACCTCTGCTACAGTTCCCTTTTTTATGACAGTTTGTTCGATCTACCACCGCCACAAATCATCGATTTTTGGCTATGGAAGTGTAGCAACGCCACTACAATTGCTTTTGAACCGCCTCTACAAGCCTTTTTTTGTTGTAGTGTATATATTTATATTTTAGATATCTTTGTTAGTAACAAATTTAATTACAAATGAATGTGCAATTAAAACTGGTAATATTTGTAAGGAGTGTATTTATTTAAATAATATTAGCTTGGGTAGGGATCACACATTTAATGTATCCTCTCCGTCTATTTATTGACATGTGTGATTTGACCCTTATGCCCTCTGGTTTTATTTTCTCTGTCCTCAAATTGTTGTCGTCGTTGTTTTTCTTATTTTGTGAACAAATACCATATATATTGATATGGATTATTTTACCATCAAATAAATTTAAAGCATAACTTATAATCTTGCATATTTGAAATAATATTATTGAATAAGATTAATGGTCAAAATTAACTAAAAAATTAATGATGATAATAGATGTAAAACGAAGGGACTATCTTCGTGAGACCGAGTCGTGTGCCATACAGCTGCTATGCCACAGTGCCTGGCCACCGCGTGATGGCAACCTTGCATCCTACCTCCTCGCACAACACCAACTCTCAACTGGAATGCTCTTCACCCTCGCCATTTTCTTAAAAGTCACTGATTTGGAGCTTGTCGGGCCCTCAGAGCAACTCCAACCCTTCCCCTTTCCTATCACCTAAACACAAAAAATCTATCATATAGGAAATGAGGATGGAAAAAACTTCTTTATCAGTTTCCCTTTTTCATCCCCTTGGTTAGGTGATCACCTAAATCCAGTCCACCATCCCCTCTATGGAGGGGATCACCCTTCCCTCACCGAAATGGTGGACCCTACCCTTTTAGGTGATGGAATAGATGAACTGCTACAACACCATCATCTATAATTCAAAAAATAAGTTGAAGGGATCCCCTTTAACCTCTTTTAGGTGATGAGATTAAAGAGGAAGAGTTGGAGTTGCTCTCAATATCGTGGTGACAACGATGGAGGGGTGGGAGGGGCCATAGCCTGGAATGCAAGCAAATAACTATGTTGCGGGGTATGACGAGTGTCCATACCCTGATGACTAAAAATAAAAGCACCACCACTGCGACCATCATAGTCATTGTCGCCGCTGCTTTGCCACCACGTCATCACCGAGGAGGCCTCCTCTTTAGAGGAGACCGTTCAAATGGATACAGGCTTTCCTGTTGTCGACGCTGCCTCGATGCAACGGTTGGTGCTGTCCTGGGTGAAGAATGGGCGGATCCGCCCGGTGCTACAGCCGCGCACAGCAGATTCGTGTGTTGTGCAAACCATTATTCACGCGGTGGCCACGCGAGTCATTGTTCATGCTCGGCTCAGCACCGATACAATGAGTGATGGCGCATGTAGGTTAATGTTCTTAGGGAGCCATGGTGGAGACAAGAAGGCAGCAATGGAGGTGAGGAAGTACAGAGGTGAGGCAGTCAGAGGGAGAAAATCCCTAAGTGCCAGATCGAGGAGGGAGAGAGGAGGAGGAGTCGGTGCGGAAACCGTAAGGGGATGGAGGAGATTTGACATCCTCCATCTACATATGGACCACCCACCCTTGTAGTAGCCGGTAAGTCAGGTGGCCTACTACTGGTTGTCGCGCGCAATAGCATGATACATGACTTACTGCCACTGCTATGACATTTGCAATAGCGGATGCCTTGTTTTCAGCCATTTGCAGTAGCAATCCCAACACTACAACAAAAAAGGCTTATAGCGGCGACACCTAAAATAACGTAGCGACGGATATAAAGACACCCGCCACTACAGTAAAGAAATGATTTTTAGCGGTGGTTGATATTTTTAATCGTCGCTAAAAATCGCCATGATTTTTAGCGGCGGATGACAACGTCAACCGTAGCTAAAAGTAGATTTTTAGCTGCGGTTGAAAACCTGAACAGCTGTTACAAATAATATTCACCATGTCAGCGATCCGCTACTTTTTTTCTCAGTCAATCAACATGCATGACACAGATGTGTGTTTTCTCAGAGACCCTCTCTCTCTCTGTTATTATCTCTCCATGCAAAGGAGTTTCCTCCACCTTCTCTCTCTCCCTCCACTTCCTCCCTATCTCTCACGGAGCTCTCTCTGCGCGTGGCGGCCAAGGGCAAGTGCCGGCAAAGGGGCGGCACATGGTGACTTGTGGCGTACGGATCTGGCGGCACGAGGCGTGCGGCGGCCTCATGGCCGGGATCCGCTGGCGAGAGGCCTCGCCGCGGCCTCGTGTGTGGCGGCAGGAGGCCGAGCGGCGGGAGGCTCGCTTGCAACGACGAAGGGGCCACCTCAGCAAGCTCCTCCCCTCTGCGCCGTCTCCCCCTCCCCTCGGCCAGCGCCGCCCCTCCTCCACGGCAGATCCAGCGTAGCGGACTCGTGTGCGGTGGCATGAGGACGGGCGGCGGGAGGCTCGCTCATGGCCGGGATCTGGTGTGTGGCGGCAGGAGGCCTCGCCGCGGCCTCGTGTGCGGCGACAGGAGGCTGGGCGGCGGGAGGCTCACTTGCGGCAACAATGGGCCCACCTCGGCGAGCTCCTCCCCTCTGCACCGTCTCCCCCTCCCCTCGGCCAGAGCAGCCCCTCCTCCACGGCAGATCCAGCACCTCCCCTTCTCCTCCACGACAGGTCCGGCGCCGCCCCTCCTCTTCCTCGCCAGATCTGGCAAGGGCGTCATGGGTGGCGACTTTTTTTATTATTTTTTCATGTTGACGGGTAGCAGCGGGTGACATCTTCACCCGCCGCTATTGATGTCTTTTTTAGCTGTGGATGGTTTGGTCTATAGGTTGTCCACTGTTGTAAATTATGATTTTTAGCTACGATTACGTAGTGGCGGTTGGGCAGACTTGCCACTACAGTAACTTTTCGACCGCCGCTAAAGGGCTATTTTGTGGTAGTGCAAGGATGCTCGTTTCTTCAAATTTTTTTTGGCTATACGCAACTACTAATCACTTTGTAGTAGTAATAGAACAGAGTATGCCACTAGAAACTCTTAGTTATTCCTCAAATTTAAATATTATTCATTCAGCAACCAGTAAGTTCAACATTAATACTAAATGCGCAAGCCCTTGTCCTATATATCTCTCCCCTCTCCCAACAAACTCTCTCTCTCTCTCTCTCACACACACACACACACACACACACAACTATGCATGACTTATGAGCTATTTGTTAGAAATATCATTTTGGCCAACCCGAATGCAACGAGATTTGCATGCATGGGAGCACAATTGATTATTTTAGAGCTATGTAAAGTTAATATTCATCTTATATAGCATATGATATCTGAAACCATGTTTTCTTTGATCAGCGCAATGTGCAGTCAATGACACTTAAGTATAAGTGCCATAGGAAATCAAAGATTTATAGCTTGACACTTGCAGAGAATACAATACACACCATGCATAATACTTTGACATTTCCCAGAAAAGATGGTTTTGTTGTCTCTTGTTTTGTATTCACAGCCTGAAATAAAAGAATGAAAACTATCTAGTAACTAAACAAAATTTGCTAGGGACATAGTAAACAATGATGCATAAATATATTGAGAGCCATACCTCTCCATCGTATTTGTTATTTGAATTCACAACTTTTCCACCCAATAACGTCTATTGAGAAGGTTCAGAATTGTCTGGCCAAACATATGCTCATTTTTGCGCACATTCAAATCCATCTTCTAAGGGAGAGGAGGAGGCAGCGATGGCGGTGAGGATGGAGAGAGGAGAGGCAGTTTGAGGGAGAAAATCCATAGGATCCAAATCCAGGAGTGGAAAAGGAGTGCGGCAAAAACCCAAAGCTGATGGAGGAGAGGCAACGCCCTTGATCTATATATAGACCACCCCACTCTTACAGTAGCCATTTATTTATGTGGTCTGCTACCGGCAGTGGCAGTAGCGGGCTACATGACTGATTGTGGCAGCCAGCACATGCTTTTCAACATTTGCAGTAGCAATCCCCCAGACACTCCCTACTTCAAATTTTTTGCAACAGAAACAATAAAAACAAAATTCTCGGTACACTTTTTAGGGCCTATATGTTTCAGCTTATAATCTACTATTTTAAATAATCTAGATTAAATAGTGCAGATGACAAACAAACATACTAGATTACATGGGCAGATAAATAATCTAGAGGTCAGATTATGATCATCCAATAATCTCCTCAAGATGTGCTTATTTTGTTAAAAGACCCACTACCCATGGTTAACTTGATAGAAATTACCCATCATGCTACTAGGCACCCCTTCGTTCTTTTTGGCCTCATATTCTTCCTCATGTATCGATCCCCTCCCGTACTTCCTCATGGTAGCACTAGAGGAGCCACTCACCAATCACCCATGCCGTCGCCGAGGGAGACCACAGATCTGGTGAGCATGAGCCTTGGCGGCTTCAACGGTTCACGGCTCGCGGCCTCACCGGCTTCCCGTAGTACCCAGCCGACGAAGAGGTACTACGATGCCAGATCGAGATGATGTTCGTGTTCCCTGTATTTCATGTTTTACTACATTTTATTTTCTTGAGTATATTTGTAGGAACTCTGGGGTATTTTTGTCTTCTCACATCTAAAATCAATAATCTAGATAAACAAACACCCCCTTCAGATTAAATAATCAAGCTTAAATAATCCAGATCAAATAATCTGCACAGGAAACAAATAGACACTTAATGATAATGTAGCAATGTATATTTGTGTCAAATTTCAAACTCTAACATCTTTAAAGTATTGAGATAGAAAAGTTAAAAATAATTATTAAACACAATTATAGCGTATTACGAACAACAGTCCATGGAATGATATAGTGTTCCAGCAAAAGTCGACTTTATTAATGTGTTCACGACAAAGCCATAATTTGTTGTTGTGTTCTAGATAATTTGCCCTTCTTTATAATGAGAGTTTTCTGGTCTCTCCAATTGTGTAGCCAGGCTAGATAGGGATTGTTTCTGGAGGGTCTGCAGAAATTTTTCAATTGGTTCAAAACCCACGGAGAACATTACAGACATCTTGCAAACAGATTTTTCATTTCTCACACCAAAGTACAAAATGTTCTTCTCATCTTCCGTGCCACAGAAATTCTTCTCATAACAACCCAATTAAGATAGTCCAATTTGATCTTCTTGTCTCTACCATTTTGTATCTTGTGGCACTTGCAATTAGAAGCACATGGTAGAATGATATTCTCCTCACGAAACAGAAAAATGAAAATAATTTAGTAACTGAACAGATTTTGCTAGGCATATAGTCATTAAAGATGTGTAAAGATATTAAGATCCATACATCTATTTAAGGTGACGACTCTCCCAGTCAGTAAATTCTGGTAATAAGGCTTACAAGTGTCGCGCCAAATCTATGCTCATTCTTTTTCACCGTCAAATCCAACTCATGAAAGAAAGATATATTTGCCTTGTCTACCAAGTTCTTTTGCTCAGCACTTTCGCACAAAGCAGTAGCAAGTTAAATTAAATACCATGATAACTATACACATTAAATCATTGAATGAAAGCACATATTAGCTCTTTTAAAACCATATAAAATTAATTTGTATCAGAGCATACAATATGTCAAACCATGGTTGCTTTTGTCAGTGCAATCTGAAAGTTTCTTCTGCAAAGAGCCTATGTACATTAATATAATATGATAAGAAGTATGTCACTACTAGCTTTTTGTTATAAACTTGAGGAAATAATTATTTGCTCAGACATGTGCAGTCAATGATATTTACATTCATGCAATAGCTATGAAACTAAATTTGCTCTCCAAATCCTGTATGCATGTTAATTACATAGGTACATGGACTGGGAAATAACCACACACAACACTCAAAACTAGGCATAGCATCACATGTATGAGGTAATAACTATGACACAAAGTTCATAATTATTAAGAAACATAATAGTGATACTTTATAGTTACTAATGGGAGGCTGTCGAATTAAGTGCTTGGCTAATAGTAGTCAATGTATCTAACATGACTCTACACACCTTTTACATCACAAAAAAGTTACTCTAATGCATTCCTAATGCCAGTTTCAAATTATGAACCTCTATTATTATAAAAAATATAGTCTAAAGCATTTTAAAAGAGCAAATTTTTGCTGATTGTAATGGCTTTAACACTCAGCAAAGGTTGAGTGTTTGCCGAGTGTCTTTGCTTGGAACAATGATAGAGCAGATTACTCCAATAGAAACACTTAGCTATTCCTCAAATTTACATATTGTTCATTATAAGAACCAGTGAGTTCAACATTAATACTAAAAGCCCTTATGTGCCCCCCAGCGCACGCGCGCCCATACACACACACACACACACACGCGCGCGCGCGCGCGCACACACTATAAATGACTTATGAGCTATTTGCTCGAAATATCATTTTGGCCAACCGGAATGCAACGAGATTTGAATGCATGGGAACACAATTGATTATTTTAGAGCTATATAAAATTAATTTGCATCATAGCAAATGATATATGAAACCATGGTTGCTTTGATCAGCGCAATGTGCAGTCAATGACACTTAAGTATATGTGCAATAGGAAATTAAACATTTAGTGTTATGATACTCTCCAAAGTCTACAGGATTCTTGTGAACTTGGACTGGCCTTCATCACAAACAATCAGATTAACCATGGGGAGTCGAGATATGATGCTGAGCCTTGAGAGTTGGCTTGGTAATGAATCTCATGAATGCATGCAGTTGTCTTCCCTGGCATGTGAACACTCGGCCAAGGCACGGAATGTTGTTATTTGAAAAAATATGTCAATTTCAAACAACAAATAACGGACCAATAAGTTCTAGAAAAAAGAAAGTGCAAAAATGCTGTCATATGTCATAGTTTTGATAACAGCCATTCACCACGGATACTTCTTTGGACCCAGTCTCCACATGTGTAGCCTCACTAGCAAGATAGTGCACGAGCACTCGATGGTGCAACCTGATGGGGCTAGTTTGTTTAGGATGTGCCAAAACGTTTGAGGTAGTTTGACACTTGCAGAGAATACAATACACACCATGCATAACACTTTGACATTTCCCATGATATATAGAGCATAACACACTCACCTCATCCTTTTTTTTTTTGCTTCTGAAGTTCTTCATGACAACCTATTTGAGGTAGGATGGTATGATCTTGTTGCCTCTCTAGTTTTGTATTTTGCAGCAACAACAATAAGATGCGCATGGTGGGATAGTATTCTCAGCCGAAAAAAAAAAGAATGGAAACTCTCTAGGAACTAAACCAATTTTGCTAGACATATATTAAACAATGATGTATCAAGATATTGAGAGCCATACTTTCTCCATCACACGTATTATTTGAATTGAAAACTTTTCCACCTAGTAACGTCTGTTGAGAAGGTACATAATTGTTAGGCCAAACAAATGCTCATTTTTGCGCACATTCAAATCCATCTACTATGGGAGAGGAGGAGGCAGTGATGGAGGTGATGACGGAGAGAGGAGAGGCAGTCCGAGGGAGAAAATCAGTAGGGTCCAAGTCCAGGAGGCAAGAGGAGTGCGGCAAAACCCAAAGCAGATGGAAGAGAGGCATCGCCCTTCATCTATATGTAGACCACCCCACCCTTGTAGTAGCCATTTATTCATGTGGCCTGCTATCGGCAGTGGCAGTAGCGGTCTACATGACTGACTGCAACAGCCAATGCCTGATTTTCAACATTTGCAGTACCAACCCCCCCCCCCCCCCCCCCCCCCCCCCCCGCCCATACACTCGCTACTTCAAATTTTTAGCAATAGAAACAATAAATAAGTCTAGGTACATTTTTTTAATGATAGAGAATGTAACAATGTATATTTGTGCCAAATTTCAAATTCCAATGTCATTATTGTATTGAGATAGAAAATATAAAAATATTTATTAAACATGGTTATACTATGTCATAGATTAGAGTCCCTAGAATCATAGCATGTTTCAGTTAAATTCAATTTTATTAGTATGTTCATGACAAAGCCATAATTTGTTCTTGTGTTCTACACAATTTTGTCTTCTTCATAATGATAGTTCTGTGGACTCTCCACTTGTGTAGCCAAGATAGATAGATAGTAGTGAGTTCAATGGTGCAACCTAATAGAGATTGTTTCTTGAGGGTCTGTAGAAAATTTTCAATTGGTTCAAAACCCACGGAGAACATTACAGACATTTTGCAAACAGATTTTTCATTTCTCACGACAAAGTACAAAATGTTCTTCTCGTCTTCCGTGCCACTGAAATTCTTCATAACTACCCAATTAAGATCGTCCAATTTGATCTTCTTCTCTCTCCCATTTTGTATCTTGTGGCACTTGAAATTAGAAGCACATGGCGGAATGATATTCTCCTCCTGAAACAGAAAAATGAAAATAATTTAGTAACTGAACAGATTTTGCTAGGCATATAGTCATTAAAGATGTGTAAAGATATTAAGATGCATACATCTATTTGAAGTGACGACTCTCCCAGTCAGTAAATTCTGGTAATAATGCTTACAAGTGTCACGCCAAATCTATGCTCATTCTTTTTCATCGTCAAATCCTACTCATGAAAGAAAGATATATTTGCCTTGTCTACCAAGCTTTTTGGCTCAGCACTTTCATACAAAGCGATAGCAAGTTAAATTAAATACCATGATAAATATACACATTAACTCATTGAATGAAAGCACATATTAGCTCTTTTAAAACCATTTAAAATTAATTTGCATTGGAGCATACGATATGTCAAACCATGGTTGCTTTTGTCAGTGCAATCTGAAAGTTTCTTCTGCAGAGAGTCTATGTACATTAATATAATATGATGAGAAGTATGCCACTACTAGCTTTTTGTTATAAACTTGGGGTCATAATTATTTTCTCAGATATGTGCAGTCAATGATATTTACATTCATGCAATAGCTATGAAACTAAATTTGCTCTCCAAATCATGTATGCATGTTAATTACGTAAGTACATGGACTAGGAAATAACTGGACACAATACTCCAAACTAGGCATACACTACTGGAAAATAGAATATCCCTGTGTACATCCGAAAATGCACAGGGATATAGGACAATATCTTGTGTGTACCCGGCAGGCACATAGGGAAATCCGAAACACACAAGAAATCATCGTTGTTCCTGTGCGTATGTCGAAACACTCAGAAAATATAATAACCTTGTTGGTGCACCGAATTAACTCACAGGGTAAACATCTCGCGCCTGGCTGATAACAGAAATTTTGGTATCACGCTCTTTTTTTAGCTCCCGCCTGAGTTCACTCGGGTTGCCACGTAATTTGGACCCTAGACTTTACTGTTTAGTGAGACCCACAGGCAATGTATCACCCAAAATCCCCAAATCGGCTGCTCCATCTTTGCAACACATCGAGAAGCTGTGCCTCTGCCACAACCGCAAGTCTCACCTCCACCCTCTAGCACACCGGGGTGAGCATCCCTGCAGCCGCCGCTCAAGGCCTCGCCTCCAGCACGTCCACCTGCCATCGCCACCACCACAATGAGTGGCCCTGCCACCGCCGCCTAAGGTCTCGCCCCCCACACCACGTCTAGCTGCCCTGCCGCCGCCGCCCAATATCTGCGGTCATGCGCAGCCGCCGCCCTCACGGGCCCTGCTGCCTTGCCTGACCGTGTCGGACTACTGCACCACCGGCCGCCGCTTCCATCTTCACCAAGCCACAGTTTGCCCTGCTGTGGGACCTTGCCGCTGCATCCATCCGGCCACAAATCGACTCCTCTGCCTCTGGCCACCAGCTGGATCCCGTGCGCACTGAGCTGCATGTGCACGTTGCTGCTGCTGTAGGTTTACTTCTGCTGGAATTTCATCTCCACGCTCACCTCACCCCCTGCTGCATCTGGTAAGTCAACCGTACTGCAGTTTTACTACAGTTTGTATTTTGATTTCCTGAATGGATTCCTAGAATGTGTGATTTGTCTATATTGGTAGTGTATGGAATCATAGATTTAATCACTATAGTTCTGATATCCTGCCCTTCTTGTATCCTAGTGACTGAAGGAAATCCAAGATTGGTATTGGAGAATATTTTCGGACTTCGTGGGTGAAGGTAACCTCTTTTTTTTTCCGGCCACTTAACACTGCTTGAAATAACTCGTCATGATATATATTTATGTACCTGCAGATTCCAGCAGGTTACAGAATCCTCTCATGCTGGTTCTGCTAATAACAATGATGGTTTGAGCACCCGGAGTGGAGACCATGCTTTGGAGTGATGGTTTTAGCTTCGATCACATTTAGAATTGAATTACTTGACGTAGTTGCATCTTTTGATGAATTGGGTCTATATGAATGCCCGCTGCTAGGATAGTACAAGAAAACAATGGTGTTCTATGGTCTTGTCTGAAACAACGGTGATGCTGAAACTTATGGCTTTTGTGGACTGCGGTCCTTTTGCGTGTGCATATCATGATGCCAAACATTTGGGACATCATTTTGATGCTAATATTTATTGTGCTATAAAAATATGTATGTAACTATGGATGTCACCTCTTCCTGTTCTCTATTGATCAAATATAATTTAAGCTAATTGCAGTTGAATTATCGGTAAACTAATTCCTGTCGGACATATCACTTAGGGAAATTGTTGTATATTTTTCAACTTTAAAAGTCATTTCCTGGCGGTTATAACAGTTTTTGCGCATAAGGATATACATTTCCATGTCGGTTTATGCTAACAGGAAAAATCGTGGGAAAACCTGGTCTCGTTAATTTTCCTGAGTAGATGCCATCAGGAAATGCCGCCAGGGAAATCAACTCTAACGGTGCGTCATCAGGGAAATTGTTTTTCCCTGTCGCTTTATCCCTGACGGCGAGCCGATGGAGCGTATTTTCCTGAGTGTTTTCAGCTTTGTCCACAAGGGATATTCCATTTTCTAGTAGTGATAGCATCACATGTATGAGGTAATAACTATGACACCAAGTTTATAATAATTAAGAAACATAATAGTGATACTTTATAGTTACTAATGGGAGGCTGTTGAATTAAGTGCCTGGCTAATAGTAGTCAATCTATCAAACATGACTTTACACACCTTTTATATCCCAAAAAAGTTACTCCAATGTATTCCTAATACCAGTTTCAAATTATGGACCTCTATTATTATAAAAAATATATAGTTTGAAGCATTTTAAAAGAGCAAATCTTTGCCGAGTGTAATGGCTTTAACACTCGGCAAAGGTTGAGTGTTTGCCGAGTGTCTTTGATTGGAACAATGATAGAGCAGAGTACTCCAATAGAAACTCTTAGCTATTCCTCAAACTTAAATATTGTTCATTCTAACAACCAGTGATCTCTCCCAATAAAAGCATTTGGACACTCGCTCTCCTAGCCTCGAATACTTATAACATCTATAATGAAATTGGACACATAACTGTCTAGATACATGAGAGATGGTACACATTTGGACACTCGCTCTCCTAGCCTCGAATGCTTATAATTTGGGATGGAGGGTGTATGAAGTTTGCTTTTCTCAGCACAGAGGCTAAAGCCTTGCAGATGGATAGCGCGGTTCAACCAAGCCAAGTGCCTAGTGGTGCAGGCCAATGATTGACAGTACTCTATTGTGGCGATGCTTGAAGTTTTTCCGTGTGTGTGCGTGTGTGTGTGGGCGCGCGCGAGCATGTGTGTGTGTGTGTTAGCTTTTGCTGATCACTTCTGATTAATTAAGGTGGGGATACTTCTCAAAATTGGCAAGGAATAATGATTTGGAAGAAGGACACGGTTTACTGAGGGAATAGGAACAATGGGCCTCCTAAATGGTGAGCAAGACCTTGACGATGCCTCCAAGGAGGTTACGAGTTAAAAACGCACCAATCTGACATGATAGTAGGTGCGCTTCATGTTATTAGCAAAGTACAGTGAGCTATCTGTGCCAATTTGCACTCTCATGTCTCATACTGCTTGACACATCACCTAATGCGGTGCATGATGCTGCACCTTGATGAAGTATTTTATGTTTTTCCTGAATTTTCAGAGCAATTTATCATTTCTTTGTTTTTCCAGGCATTTTTTTGAATTTCTTGAATTTACTCTGGGTCTAGATTCCCTCTGCTTCCAAATACTGTCGGGCACCGGCTTACCCCTACATCCACAGGGGACTCCGGTCAACAGCTCTACGACGTACCCGAACGTGAAGGATTACTAAGACCGAATAGGGTTGTCACCGCCTACTGACTTCCTCTACAAACCGTGGGCCACGCGGCAAACAAAGGTAACCTCTACTAGGCTATCAATTACTATCCTAGTCTCGGATCCACACTTATAGAAGACTACGATACTCTAACTAGATAGAGCGCTGATCCCATAAGCAATAAAGAGAGAACTTACTTAAATAGGAAACTTAAATACCCAAGAGGAATATGAACACTTACTTGAAAAGGAAAGCATCTATCAAGGTACAAGCGTGGGGAAGATCGCCCACAAGCCCGACGCTTCCCCGAACTGTCCCTCACTCTCTCCCTATTTTCTAAGCACTTTGGCAATGCTAAAGCATTTTTGAGTGAAGCACTAAATCTTCTTGTGTGTGTTGGGAGTGGAGGCACTCTCCTCCTTTTATAGGGCCCAAATCCCTTCATTAGCTTAGTAAAATGACAAAATTAGCATATGATGCACGCATCATTGAAGCTCCTTATGAATAGTCTATCAGTCTGACAACAAAAAAAAAAGTTTACGACATTCCCACTACTGTTATGAAAAGAGATAATTCCACCATCATAATTTTTCCAAATCACTTGTTAAAATGCTTATCTCGTGTACACTACCACAAAAATAGCCTATAGCGGCGGTACCAAAAATGCACCAGCGGCGGCCCAGCAGTGAACCGCAGCTACAAATAAAAATACATTTATAGTGGTGGCCCACTAAGTCACCCGCCGCTATTATATATTTGTAGCGGCAGACCACTTATACTCGATTGTATATAAATCATATTGTAACCCTAACTCGCCACCCCACCCCTCCTCTCTCACTGACTCCCGCACCGCACTCCTCTCTCTCCCCACGCCCCACCCCTCCTGTCTCCATGGCTCCCTGCGCCACCCCCGCGCCACTCAGTTATAATTTGTAGCTACGTGTGGAATGTGAATTATTTTTACTTCTCCATCTTGCCAATCTTGCTCGGAATGGAACATGTTTCACACGATAGGCTGTGAGAGCGTAGGTATGTGGAGCAATCCACAGCGCTGTCTGCCTTCGCAGCCTTGACCCTTTTTTTGGCAGTGGTCCATGTAATGAAAATCCGTTCACCAGCTCCGTAAATTGACGCTAATAGCATATAATGCATGCATCATTGAAGCTCCTTGAGAACCATCTATCAGTTTGATAACAGAAATAAATTACGAGATTCCCACAACTGTTGTTAAAAGATGAAATAATTACTTGAGTGCCATCATAATTTGTCCGAACCAGTTATTTGCCACTCTATACTTCACTACATGCATGTTATATGTATTCAAATAAAAACATAATGGTTTATTGTTTTTGCAAAGGGAAATCATGATCGATGGTTTGTCAATAACATATATGTTGAAGGCTTGAAGCTGTATATGGTAATAACATCACCTGCATACCTGGAAGTCTCAAGTCAAACAAAAGCTTATCTAGTGCAAATTGAATGGGCATGCACAGTGGCATCAAGAGTACGTATTGGATCAAAACTTTGAACCACGAAAACCATTTACTTTATGATTTTGATGTACTACCGCCATTCATTATTCTAACAACATCAATTTAGGAACAAAGCTAGTAATGTTTTACATTGAAGCAAACTGAGCGTAACTCAGTTGAGTTAGGTTCCTTGTGCTGAAACCAACTCACCTGGGCTCACTTCGAGTCTTAGATTTGACGTGTTGCATTTAAAACAATTTTCCTTCAGTTAGAGGTGATGTCTTTATTTAACAGCGCGGCAGCCGTGGAGACTTCTTCATGAATTCCAGTATTAGATGGTCGAGTCTTTCGAAGGTGGTCAAGGGGTAGAGTGTGCACGTGTGCTGATAAGAGTTTTGTCTATTTCTGTGTTTCAAAATAAAAAATCACTACTATCATGTGCTTTATTTGCAAGCGTGCATAATTTCTTGTCCACCTTAAAACCCGTTCCGTGAGTGGGCGCATGTCAGCTGAATAATTGGCTTTCCCTGACAGCACTTAGCAATTAGTATGGCCAAGGTCGGTGGTCCACTGGCGGTTCATATGTGTGTGGGCGCAGGTAAAGCAAAGCACGTTTTCTTTTAGACTTTCATGCTGAATGCATGCGCCCGTAAAAGCATGCCACGGGGTACACGACGGCCCTAGCCAGATCTAGAGTACCATAACAATATCGGCCTTCTAATCCATTTGGATGTAGAGAAGCTGAGTTGATGAGTTTATTCTCTTGGTGACATAACAAGGGCATAGTACAGCAATCAGAAATGCTGAAATATAATTCTGAATAGGAACAATATTATAAGAAGGAGCTCCATCAACACTGGACTTCGTTTCTTCTGCTCTTGCATAGAGACCGCCTCATGCCCAGCTCATAATCCCTGGAGCAGATGCTCAGTTTCAAATAGATAATAACATGATAAGCGATCAAGGAACTGAAAAGG
This sequence comes from Eleusine indica, assembly GCA_030378355.1. Classification (NCBI taxonomy): domain Eukaryota; kingdom Viridiplantae; phylum Streptophyta; class Magnoliopsida; order Poales; family Poaceae; genus Eleusine; species Eleusine indica. The sequence goes on from CM059500.1 coordinate 40,106,324, forward strand.
AAAAAGTCTGAAAGCGAGAACCCAGAGCATGCTTGCATGAAATTTATAAGGCAATTTGCCTTTCTGGTATATAAGAGGTATCATCTCTCAGTATTGAAAGATAAAATGTGCTCTGCAGCATATTTATGACATGTTTGGCATGAATCTGCTCCATAGTAGAGCAGCTCTACTCTAAAACTCTGTTGTGGAGCTGCTCTGCTATGGACTTGGAGTTGTCAGTGTAGGTGTTTTGCTAGAAGGTTGTCTTCAGCCAGGCCCGTCTCTTAGCATGGGCAACATGGACGACGGAACAGGGCCCCAAAATATTTGGGGTCTCCAATTCGTAATATATATAGAGAGTTGGATGTGAGCGGTGATTGTCATTTCTTGTCCTTGCATAGACAATATGTTTTCTCCAGTCAGACACGTAAAAGAAGTTTTATGCTTTCACCGCATTTGTTTCTTCCATGGACGAAGACGAACAAATCTAGATCTTGGCTTTGTTGAGGTTTGATTGAATGGGTAAGTGTGTGGGCTGTTTTCATTCAGCTAATGGGTCTGAGTAGACTGTCAGGCTCGGACCATCTTTTATGAGATGGGTTGGTTTGCTGACATGGATCATGGCTTGTGTTGTCTGACCGACAGGGCTAAAGATGGCAATGGGCCCCGAAACCCGTCACCTGAAGGGTTATTACTCCATTAGGGGCCAGGTCTGGCTGAAATTTTTTACCCGTGGCTTTGTTAACGGGATAAAACAATACCCATCGGAGGAACCAGGTTCGGGTATGGAAACCCTTCACCCGTTCCTGTTTCCTCGCAAACCCGAGAACAAGGCCCAATTTTCTTATGAATTTAGCCCAGCCCAACCTGACATATATAAATTGAGCTCGGCCCAAGCTAGCAACCCTAAAAGAGACTCGCTCCACAATTTCTAATCATCCCATCGCTGCCACTTGCTGGTCGTCACCCTCGCTCCTCTGCTGATGCGCCGCGCCGTCGCCTCCATGCATGACTACACCAAGGCGCCGATCACGGGTGTGCGGAGGTCCAGCAACAGCCTCGGGTGTCGTGGCCGCTTGGGGTGTGGCAGGGTGGTGCACGACAGCTCCTCCTTGTGCTTGCTTGTGCAGCGTTGCTGCTTTTTTAATTGCTTTCGCTTGTACGCGCAGCGCTGCTACTTGCCTGCTTCTTTTCGCTTGTGCACGCACAACTACTAGCGCTGCTTGCTTGCTTGCAGTGCTGCTTGCTAATTTTTTCCCTCATAGCTGGTGGCCCGGTGTGGGTACCCATCGGGTGAGTATTACCCACGCGGAGCCAGGTACGGGGGAGGAATTGTACCCGCTAACGGGTCTGGGTTCTGGAACGGAGGAACTTATTTATGACGGGGCCGGGTCTGAGGTGATAAAAACCAGCGGGTTTTCACCCGTTGCCATCTTTAGACAGGACGATCTATATGGAAGTCATGAGGTTGATCGTTTTAAGATACATATAAAAACAGTAATATGATGAGCAACGTGCACTGCGGGTGACAGGACTGTCCAGCGAGGTTACACAAGGCATGTTGCTAGTGACCCGAGATGAGTGGGAGGTAATTGAATACACATTCCAACTGTAAATACTTTTTTTCCCCAAACCATGAGTCCATCTTTAAATCCGTTTGAATCTATGTGTTCTTTATAATTTACCCTACAAAATGAGATCCAATTTATAGGAATATGTTTTAAATGTTTTTAAAATTTCAAATTTTCTCAACATTTTTACTGCACTCTGTCAACATTTAGATATTCTACATCAATTTTTTCGATGAAAATGTTGATTTTGTTTTTTGAAATGTTGAAAGGGATTTAAGAACATATTGATAATGTTGAAACCTATTTGAAAAGATATTAAACTGATATTCAAAATGTTAAAATAGTTTCCATGATTTGAAATTAAAAAATTATTAGCATTCAATCCCTACAGTATGTGCGTTTCATGGGCCGCAATCTCATGCGTTTCATGTGTTGATCGACATGCATGTATAGATAAAAAGAATGTCAGTTAATTACAAGTAAGCAATTGCAGGTATCCATTATTATGTGCACGTTAGTGCAACTCAGGCCATAAAATCATATATCGTTGGTCATGGACATGAATTCTTGGACAAAATCAATAAAATTTTCTCAACACTAAGCTCAGGAGTAATACACTTACTTTTAACCGCTTGACTAAAGCATCTAATCATACATATAAACTTAGTGTCAAACGTTTTACCTTACAATATGAAATAGGGAATTTTGTCTCTGGGACACCCCATGATTCTGGCTTTGTCTGGAACATACCGCACGGGGTGGTTTTGTTGGCCGGACACTGTGAGAACGGGACTTTATCCCAGGCACACCGCCACCAATAAACAATGTATTTTTCCCATCAGTTGGGGAGAACGGGCAGGGGAAAAGACTCTGATGCCCCTGACTACTGTTCCTGGTCGAGCTGGACCAAGTTGACGCCGTCCCCGATCCTAGTCTGGCCCACCCTTCTTTCGCCGAGTTCCTGGTCGAGCCCTCATTCTTTCGCCGCCATCACGCCCTTCTCCCTCTACGACGACTCTGCTTGTAACTGAATGCTATGTGATGGTAACTAATATATCAATGTTTTCAGCTACAATGCATGTCTGTCGATGGAATGAATGGACAAATGAATGGAAAATAACTTGGGTGCAGTAATATAAATGGTCCAGAATAACCAGATTACATTAGCGAGTAATAATAGTGCATACATATGCACCGAAATTCTTAGCAACATTCCATGAATAATCAGATTACATTCTGGCCAAGAAGGTGACTACAATATTTAGTTAAATGTCTCAGATTACAATCTGGCATTACACAAAAGAAATCCAACACAAATTAGATCCTCATTTGCTTAATCCGTCAGCTTCAAGGTCGCCACCAGTAGTGCTGCAGTCCTCCAGCAGAGCTCTCTTGCGGCTGAAAAATTAGATTAACAACCAGTAAGGACTTGGCACTAGACAACATGAGTATTGGGCACATTATTATACATACACTTACCTCTTAGTGACTGCTCCAGGGCTGTTGTCGGAGGTGGAAGGTGCATGCTTTAGCTTCAGTGGGGAAGTAGCTTCTTGTATGTGATGACGCTTCGATAGCCTGTTCCACAACTTGTTCGACAACCGTTAGTGTTGCCTAGAGCCTGTACAACAACCTTTGATGCATCTGCACTCTCAATCACAGCTACCTCCTCAACTAGCTGAAGAGAGGTAGAACTCTGTTGTGTGTATAAAGGAGGTTGTGGCTGTGATTCTGCTTCTACCTTAACGGCAGTTATGGCACTACTTTCTGCATCACATGGAGGGAGTCCTTGCACTTCCACGATGATTGGGAGCCTTCTTGTCGACCAGTACATTTCAAATGCCTCAAGCAACTTACCATCAGAAACAATCTCCTTGTAAACACCACCATTCTTATCCCAAAATCTGACTACCAAAGTCTGGTCTGCACCATGCTTTATCTCCACATCTAGGTCAGCTCTTAAATCCATCCAGCAAATCGTATCCCTGTCTCTAACCCATGTCAATTCTCGTGCTACATGTGATTCCTTTCTACCGGTTTCCTCATAAGCTGGTACACGAATAGCTAATCTGCACGCTGATTCCTGGTCCATCCTAACCATGCGAAAACCAAATGCAATGAAAACCAAATCAAATGTCTGAAATCCAAGTACAAAACTACATCTAGGTACCACGAGTACTCCATTTTGCCACAAACAGAACCGCATCTACACTAGCTTGAACCAAGATGTTATACATACCCAGCAGGAATCCATGGCAAGTTCACCTTCGTCGGGCTCCCTGTGTTGTGAAGCCGCGCCACCGCAGCCGCGCGTCGAGGACTCGACGAACTGAGCGACGACATCTTCCTCTCTCGCCTGCACCTCACTGCACCATGGCTCGATTTATTGAGGAGAGAGAGGGAAGGATCGATGGAGCGGGTGTGGCGGCGGCAAAGGAAGGATGTGACTCGCTCTTGCTGGTTAGCGTTGGTCTGGCTCAACCAGGAGCGCTGTCTGCCTCGGCCAGGGACACTAGGGTTTTTTCCCATGCGCCCTCTCCCCTCCTCACACAAGAAATTGGCGGCAGTGTGTCTGGGACAAAGTCCCGTTCTCACAGTGTCCGGCAAACAAACCCACCCCGTGTGGTGTGTTCCAGACAAAGCCAGAATCGTGGGGTGTGCGAGAGACAAAATTCCCTATGAAATATGAGGGGATATATTTCTCCAAATAATAGATAATAAAACAACCTCTAACAAAAATGAAATATTCAAAGTCTGACTTGATTTGTTATTTTGATAAAGCACATATTGACACTGATACTTCTGTGGGTTCTCCAATTGTTAGCCAAACTAACTAGATAGTACCATGCTAAATAATGGTGCAACAAGATGGGGATTGCATCTGGAGGGTTTGCAGAAACTTTTATGTTGGGTCCACACACCCATGAAGGATACTATAGTCACCTTGTCAGACCTCATTTCTAGAATCCAAATGCTTGTTGTACCAATCCCAAGATCAGTATTAGGTACACACATAAGAAAGCAAGGTTTTTTCTTGGCATATTCTTCAGAATAACCAAAATACCAGCCTTAGCCTTTGTCTAACCATAGAAGTCCCTGGTATTGCTACCTATCTTTCCCTTCCTCCATCTACCGCCTTCCCATCAATCTCGACCCAAAGGTTAGCCAGTGGAAGAAATCAGAGTGGAGTTAAGGAAGAAAACACGGGCAAAATCAACCTCAAAGTATTACACCTTGTTTAAAAAAGCGTCCACCTAGCTAGGCTGCTTAAACAATGCTTAAGCACTTGGCGGAGCTCCACCACCTCACTTTCAACTAATCTATTAAAAACATTTTCTTCTATTTCGTTAATAATTATGCGGTCTCTCATCCCCTAACATTTCTCATATTAATTTGTCAAAATTACATACACCTAGAACCGCTTACAAGCACAGCTTAAACTTTAGATGGTAATGATATTGCTCCCTTAGTTTTCCTTCTTTTTCAAACAATATTAGTATTATATGTAGCAAAAATGAAAGTTCTTTAGCTATTTCTCAGGTGCTTGTTAATAGTGGCACTGTAGATCACACAGGAATTGTCAATTACGAACACAATTGGAATAGTTTATGGGAATCATCTCGTAACTGGTGGATGTATACCACCACACCCTACCAATTCAAAAGCATTTATATAGAGAAAGAGCATCTCACTTGCTTATAAATCATGAACTTTTCAATTTTTAGTGCACCATGCCATAACCGTGAAATCATATCTAATTGAGATCATAAATATGAATTGTTGAAGAAACTCAACAAAATGTGCTAAACAATATCAAGCTCAGGAGTAGTAACCTTTTACAATGTTAAATATTGGAGAATATTTCTAAAGAAAAGATTATTTAAAAGCTCTAGCAATATTGGAACACCGAAGGTCTGCCATTCTTCATAATTTTGATTACTTGCCGCTAGTTGTTCCCCGGTGTAGTAAAGTTAGCTAGATAGTATTGAGCTCAATGGTACAACCTGATGGGGATTGTTTCTGGAGGGTCTGCAGAAATTTTTCCATTGGTTCAACAACCACGGAGAACATTACAGACAACTTGTGAAGGGCTTTGGCATTTCTGACAATGGAGTATAAAAAGTGGTCCGATATGACCCAGTTCTTGCATCAGATCTGTTTTTATTTCATGTTTGTAATCTTAGAAAAATATGCTCTCTCACTACGAATATTTTTCATCTTGTTAGTTTAGTTCAATTATGCAATGACTCATCAACTTTATTGTGTGTGTGTGTGTGTGTGTGAAGGACAGATGAAGGCGACCAGAGGGAGGGGGTGAATGGGAGCCAATTAAAATTATTTACAACAACTTGGCCTATGTCTCAATTCCAACCCAAAGCATCTCTCAAATGAACCACCAATATTACACACACCAACAAGCACCTCTCATGTTTGTAATCTTAGAAAAATATGCTCTCTCACTAAGAATATTTTTTATCTAGTTAGTTTAGTTCAATTATGCAATGACTCATCAACTCATTAATAGTCACTATTCAACATTTCTCTTCATTTTTTTTGTAAATCTTCAAAGAAATTAAAATTTTAAATGAAACTTTGTGTATATATATATAACTTCTATATAACCTCTCATAGAAATTTTGTATATTTTGTTCAAAACTCCTGGACTTGTTTAAGTTTGAAATACTCTCATTTATCTCAAAACCTCATACCTTCTATATTGTTGAGTAGAACTTGAACACACTTTCAAGAAAAAAAAATAAAAAAAATTCCACATAAATTGTGGAGATTGGTGTTGCCTTGGAAAAACCCCACGCCAAAATTGAGTTCAAATTTCAATATATTTTTGAAGATAAAAAAAATATTTTTCATTTGTTTTTTATTACACTTAAATTATGATAATTTTGGAATTGAAACATGGTGGTCACATGTAACATAGACTTAAGAAACTGATATAATTTTGGTAAAATTTTATAAATATTTTAATCTATATAATATTATAAAACAATCAATTTAAACATTTAAAGTATGTCTTCTCTATGCTGAAAACATATTCATGAGGGACGCCTTCACTGAACCTGGGCCATGTCTGGGCTTCGCACGACCTGACAATAGCCTCTCATGCCTCGTGCCATGCCTGGGCTGTATTTTTGTTAGGTCGGCCGGACCGGCATGACCCGACGTGGCCCAACGTGCCGCCAAGGCACAACACGAGGCGGCCCGAAGGATGATGGGCCCGTGCTGCGCCAGCGCGGCATGACCTGAGTCCTAGGACTAGTCGGAGGTAATTGAATAAAAATTCTAAACTTTAATTTTCTTTTTTCCGAACCTTGAATCCATTAAATCCGTTGAACCTGCATGGTCTTAAAAATTTACACTACAAAATGGGATCCAATTAATACAAATATTTTTTGAATGTTTTTAAATTTGAAATTTTATCAAAATTTGTACTGTACTATGTCATTTTTACAATGTCAACATTTAGATATTCTATACAATATTTTCGATGAAAAGGTTCATTTTATTTTTGAAAAATATTGAAAGGGATTTAAGAACATATTGGTAACGTTGAAACCTATTTGAGAAAAACATTAAAGTAATATTTAAAATGTTAAAATAAACTCCATGATTTGAAATTTTTTTAAAAAATAGCGTTCAATCCCTGCAGTGAGTGTATTTCATGGGCCGCAATTTTGTGTGTTTCATGTGTTTCGATCCATCTGCATGTATAGACAAAAAGAATATTAGTTATTTACAAGTAAGCAATTGCGGGTTTTCATTCCTATGTGCACGTTAGTTTAACTCAGTCCATAAAATCGTATGTAGTTGATCATGGACATGGATTCTTGGACAAAATCAATAAAATGTTCTCAACACTAAGCTCAGGAGTAGATACATCGGCCTTTAACTGTTTCGGGAAATATTCTGTGCAAAAGCACAATCCCTGCAATGGTGCAATCGGCCATCTGAGTATGTGCGATAGCCATCCAGTGGCTTGCCTTCTTCCCACCGCTCAGCAAACGTATTTTTGCACAAAACCCCCTATAAAGATTTAGAAGATCATGATCTAGATCTTCTCTCTATTCTTTCACCAGATGCAGTTCTTCCCTTTCGATCTATCTCAAGGTGTGAAGAAGTTCTAGAGTTCAACGGGGATGCCGACCGCTAATGGCATGCATCTTCATTCCTGCAGCAAAACCATTTGCGCCAATCATGTCTATGCCGTCACCCATGATAACATCAGTTCCCGCATGTCCCATACCATCTTCAATTTTTCCCCATCGTCTCTGTGTGTCCAGCCGCCGTGGCGTAGTAGGAAGGTGTCAACACAGATATTCCTTTGCCAAACGATGTACCACTGGCTCAATACACTTCAGTCACCGAAAAACAAATCACTCCTCCACAAGCTGGATGTTGTATGTCCAGCACTACACAAGACCAAATTGATTTCAAAACAGAGTTCAGAACCAAATAAATAGTCTGACCAAATAAAATATTTCTAGGTGAACGAACTAAAGACCAATTCCCATGCATATGGCCTCGGGTCTACCAAACTGCCACAATGCAAAGTGTGACATGCTCCTTTACGCCAAGTCATGGAAGTGTTGAAAAGGTAGTGAACACGGGTGTCAGTGCCTCTTTCTGTGCTATTGCCACGCTTCATGAATTTGAAGGACCTCCCCATCGGTGTTTGCAGGGTAGAGCAGGGCAGGCCAGAAAGCTCGATCAACGGGGCAAGGCAAAGACTAATTCCATTACATGAGTGCGCCAGTGAGTGGGGCGGAGCAAACCGATTTTGTCAATTGGAATGACAAGCCTAGGTGGCGGTCCATTGTCAATCTTTTGTTGGCAGACAGGGGAGATTGGACCATTGGTGAATCCAGGAATGGAGGAAGACTCAGGGCAACGGCGAGGTAGAGAGGAAGTATGGTAAGTTTCACCCTATATAAATCCTTGTAGGGGTTTTTGTATGAAAGGTGTTTGCTAAGTGTGGGAGAAAGACAAGCCGCTGGATGCGATCCGACGGACACATAGGGTTGTTTGCACCATTGTAGGGAATTGTGATTTTGCACCGAAGTATCTAATCATTCATACAAATTTGGTGCAGACGTTTGACCTTACAATATGAAATATGGAGGAATATATATATTTCTCCAAACAATAGATAATAAAAAAACTCTAACAAAAGAAATGAAATATTCATAGTCTGTCTTGATTTTTAATTTTGATAAAGCACATATTGACACTGATACTTTTGTGGATTCTCCAATTGTGTAGCCAAACTAACTAGATATATAGTAGCATGCTAAATAGTTCAACCAGATGGGGATTGCATCTGGAGGGTTTGTAGAAACAATTAAGTTAGTTCCACACACCCATGAAGGATACTATAGTCACCTTATCAGACCTCATTTCTAGAATCCAAATGCTTGTTGTACCAATCCCTAGATCCGTCGTAGGTACACACATAACAAAACAAGAATTTTTCTTGGCATATTCTTTACAATAACCAAAATACCAGTCTTGGCCTTTGTCTAACCATAAAAATCCCTGGTATTACTACCTATCTTCCCCTTCCTCCATCTACTGCATTCCGGTCCATCAATCTCGACCCAAAGGTTAGGCCGTGGAAGAAAGAGTGGAATTAAGGAGGAAGAAAACATGGGCAAAATCAACCTTAAAGTATTACAAAATGTTAAAAAAGCATCCGCCTAGGATGCTTAAGCAAGGCTTAAGCGTTTGGTGGAGCTCCCCACCATGCTTTCAACTAATCTATCAAAAATATTTTCTTCTATTTTGCTAATAATTATGTGGTCTTATACCCTGTTTTCATTATTTTTTTGACATTTCTCATATTAATTTGTCAAGAATACAGACACCTAGAACCCCTTACAACCGCCTAGGACTGCTTAAATGCTAGACGATGGTACTGATATCGCTCCCTTAGTTTTTCTTCTTTTTAAACAATTGTATTATGTGTAGGAAAAATGATAGTTTTTAGGTATTTTTTAGGTGCTTGTTAATAGTAGACACTGTAGATCATACAAGAATTGTCATTTACAAACACAATTGGAACCATCTCGTAACTGGTGGATGCATACCATCATGCCTTACAAACTCAAAAGGATGTATATAGACAAAGAGCATCTCAGTTGCTTACAAATCATCAACGTTTCAATTTTTAGTGCACTATGCCGTAAACGTAAAATCATATCTAATTGATATCATAAATACGGATTGATAGAGAAACTCCATGAAATGTGCTAAATCATATCAAGCTCAATAGTAGTAACCTTAACTGAAGCATCTCTGATCATGAATTAACTTCATGTCAAAATTTTGACCTTTTACAATGTTAAATATTGGAGAATATTTCTGCAAAAAAAAAAGACTATTGAACAGATCTAACAACAATGGAACACCGAAGGGCTGCCATTCTTCATAATTTTGATTACTTGCCGACAGTTCTTCTGTAGACTCTCTCAGGTGTAGCCAAGTTATCTAGATAGTATTGAGCTCAATGGTGCAACCTGATGGGGATTGTTTCTGGAGGGTGTGCAGAAACTTTTCCGTTGGTTAAACAGCCATGGAGAACATTAGAGACACCTTGTGAAGGGCTCTGGCATTTCTGACAATAGAGTATAAAAAGTTCATCTCATCTTCAGTGCCGCTGAAATTCTTCATAATAACCCAATTGAGATAGTCCAGTTTGATAATCTTGTCTCTCCCATATTGTATCTTGCGGCAGTTGAAATAAGAAGTGCACTTGACATTACCTAACCCCGTTGAGACAAGGGATCACGGGGGGCAAGCAAGCTCTCCTGTGCAACGCAAGTGGAGTCGGCGAAGAGCAGCTACGGCTTCCCGTCGATCATAGTTGGAGGTGGTGATGTCGCCTCTTCCGTCAGTCAAGATGGAGGCAGTGAGGTCGCCTCTCTTGTCCGTTGTAGAGGGGAGCCGGCGAGGTCAGATCTCACTCTGTCGCTACGGGAGGCGGCGAGGTGGAGGGGACTCAGTTTGGAGAGGTTCCGTGAGGCGGAGACGGAGGTTGATCATCCATGGGTCGGAGGCAGAAGTTGGAGGTGGATGCGGGAGAAGAGAGGTGGGGGTCGTGGTTAGTATGTGGTGTGGACGGGATCAGGGTCGCAGGTGGTGGGAGAATTGGTCATCTGTGAGATAATTGATCGCAGGTTGGACGAAGATTGCAAGTGAGAGAAAGAATCTATTATCTTCTTATTTGAAGGTCAAAAGGAGCCACCACGTTTACTCTCAAGACCACGAAATTATCACGTTAATCTAAAAAAGAGAAGAGATAGACCGTTGAATTTTATGAAGATTTAACGGTTCAGATGAAGCCAAAAAAAAAGAGTTTATATCCAACTTCAATTGACAACAGATAAAATTATTAATAAATTAACAAATTCAGATTAATAAAAAAGAAAAAAGAATCCAATCCTCCCATACCTCATCCACCCCGATCTCCCTCCTTTCACGTTGGCTTCCTTATTATCAATTTAGTTTTCTTTTTATTTGAGACACAATTTTATTTGTGAACAATACAAATTAAGAAAAAAAAATCATAACAAACGTAACCCATATTTTTCAGGACTATTTTACGGTGGTCTCAGGAAAGTTCTCATGTACGTGAGGGTGGTATGATAACAAATAAATCTTAGCCATTGCTTTTTAACAAAAAAAATTATATAATAATTGAAATTATATATATGATTTAGTCCATATCCTACTTTTCCTCTAAAAATTAATATAGACCATCGAATTTTATGAAAATTTAATGGTCAAGATTAAGATCCAAACATCCAAACATTGGAATACCAAAGAGAGTTGTATTGTATTTGAAAAGGAAGGTTCATGAGGGAGAGCATAAGAAAGAAATAATTAGCACCGATTAGGACTCTCTCTACCGGCCATGGTTATTGGCTACTAAAAAGAGAAACAACGTATGTTCTGGCCATGATTCTCGCGAGATCGATCAACATATATCAAAAGGAGAAGTCATCGACACCCCCACGATGATGACTTAGCGACATCGGCGAACCCCATGGCGGTAGTCCAGCTATATCTCAACTGCACAACAATGATGGTCAGAAATCGTGGTGCCCGGGTATCATCTCGGCAGCTTCGCGACCATGAGTAGTGCTAATGGCAAATTAATGTAGCAAGCTGCAGCAACTTTCGGGAAACCTGACGAGCATGATTACACAGACTGAATTCGCATGCGAGAAGTGCAACTCATGTCATTGCAGCATGGCGATCATGAAGGCATCGAGATTGCGAGCTGGGAACCCCAATCTCGATACCACCAGTGTGACAGGCAGTTCGCCAAGGGTTTGAACAAGATTGTTCCATTCGACACAATAAAATCCAGAGAAAACTGCTATAGTCGCTAGCCATACCGCCGGCGAGTTCGATGATGTGTTTGTCAGAACATCATGCATCCAATCACTAATTTCAGAAAGATTAACGAGTCGCTCTTGCGTGAATCAAGGCTAGAAGATACACAAAAGCGAGACCGGTGTGGTTTTTGTGTAAAGGTTTGTTGGTACTAGCACTTAGCAGTACAACATGTACGAGCTACGACGTTACAACAAGTTCAGATAGATATAGTAGTTAGAGTAGAACATTAAGTCGTGCTTTAAGCTACTTGAGATAAAGTGCAGATGCAATGCCAGAAGCATCTCCAGCATGATGGCAACATGCAAGTTCACTGTCACTCCTAAAAATCAATTTGCAGGAGGATGATGGCTAGGAATCAAAGATGCTGAGGCAGGGAGCAGAGGAACCAAATTTCTATAATGAGCTATTGTAGCAACGTTGTAGTATTATGAAACTACTATTTGAATTAGGTATATATCATTTATAAAACTTCAATAAAAAGTTATAATAAAGTATTATTTTTTTTCAAAATTTAAATGTGTTAAGACGTATACACAAATCATCAAAACGGTCAAAGAAAGAAGTAAATAATCTATCATATACAATATCAATAAACTAATATAATAGTACTAAATATACTAGAATAAGTCTATCTTCACAAATACAAAGAAAAAAGACAAAGATCTGACCGTCAATTTTAATGATAATCTAATAATCAAAGTAAAAGCTAAGTTCATATTAAATATCAGGATTATATTAGAAAAGTAGACATTATCGATAAAAAACAAATACACAATCTATTATGTTAGATTTAGTATACAACTCCCGTGTGACCATGCCGATAATTACAGGAGTAGCATTACCGCTTTGTTTCACCATTCCTCAAAGCGCACAATATGGAGTCTCTATTACTCTAAAAAAAAGTATGGAGTCTCTGTTAATGGAAGCTTCAATCAGAAAACAATCAAACTTTAAAACCTGATTTCCCGTTCAGAGAAAATTTGATCATGTCAATGTGCAAATCTCACCGGCAAGTTAGGCGCAAAAGGTCGAAAGTGAGCACGGTGAATGCAAACCGACCTGAAATCACAGTAGTCTCACCTGAGATCAATCATAATTGAGCAAGTGAAAGTGAGAAAATTAAACGATTGCAAGATTGTAGTGGCTGGCTGTATGGCAAGTGCCATTAGCATGTGAGCAGGTCATGGAATGTACTGTGTGAGAAAATCTCAGTGTTATTGGAATGCATCCCTGCCGCATAATAATCAAGTACAATCATCCTATTTGGGAACCACTTGACAGGAGCAACTAAATGGATCAATGATACGAGCAGTAGAGCACACCATGAACAAGAAAAATAGAAAGGAAGTAGGTAGAAGAGATAATCGCGTGCGACATCTCCTATGGCAACTAGAAAAAATCATACTCCTTTTGAGCGCTGTCACATGCCTCAGCAGGGCATTGCAAGGAGTCGATATAGAGGAGGATAGTTGTAGTAGGGAATCACAGTAAACTAGCTTGCTTTAGCTAGGCTCGATGCAGTTGCAAATAGTCAGGAACTATAAGGATGGTGACATGGTGTCCCGCATGCAGGCCGCTGCTTCCCCGAGTTGTGGTCAAGGTGGCAAAGTAGGAGTACGTAGTAAGAAATTATCATGAGTACATAGCGTTCAACCAGATCTTCGTTCTCAAGGAGTCGACAACACTCCCTCATGAAGATGACGAGGCGGTGGACAGGATTGGTACACTGCCACGTGGTGAGGTGGGTGCACATATGTTTTCGTGTCACACGTCCAAGGTGATCCAATAAAACAGTTTAAGCAGCAAGTAAGAGCATCACATATAAGTTTAAATATTAAATACTCTATCTAGCTGTTACCTTAATTTAATAATTTATGATCAACTGCAATTTGTAAAAGGATAGTCTAGCCGCGCAATTTGCGTGGGTAACCTTGCTAGTTCACTTCAAATTTTTTAGTAGTAGAGATCTCTCCAGTTACGGTAAGGGCCAAATTGGCAGGGAGACTGGAAAACTGGAAACTAGTTGGCCACTGTCGAACTCCATTATCTCGTCTTTTGTCAAGCTTTTCACGACCATATATACCCTGATTGGACGGACTGCTGTCACGCATAAGCTGTGTGAACCATTAACACATTTTTTAAAAAAAAAACAAAACACATTGCGCGCCCACTTTGTTGTCTTAAGTCAAGATGCTTTTTAATGTCTACATTAACTTGCAATCAGTAATTAGGTATACTATACATATAAACTCAAATAAAAATCCATTAAAGTTTTTGGATGATATATTTTTAGGAAATCCTGTAGCAACACACGGGTTATCATCTAGTCTACCTGACTAGATCCTCCTCCTCCTTGTATTTCTCATTGCAGATGTCATCATCTGGGATCCTCCATCACACAATCGCCTATCCCTCATAGGTTATTAGGTTGCAATTTCTTACCCCTTCATGCTATCCACGTCATTTTTGCAGGGTTTTCTCATGTCACATTCTTCAAAATAACCAAAATACTCTGGTCTTAGCCTCTGTCTCACCATCAAAATTCCTTGCATTGCTGCCTATCGTCCCCCACCTCCATCTTTGGGCACAACGAAAACAACCTGTTAGAAAACTTTATTGGAGATCGATGTCACTGGTAAATCCAGTTTTCAGAAATATAAATACAATTTGAAAAATATTTGAAAATTTAAATAAAACTTAAAAATGTTTAACATGATTATGATAGAAATATTGCATATATAATTTGTTTCTGAAATATTTAATATCTCAAACTTTATAAAATAATATAAAAATGACATGACAAGTGCTGCAGCGTATGAGATCATAATGTTGGTTGGATTGCAATTTCTATCATAAGGATGAGAAACGGAGGGGCAAATGGTTGGTCAGTAAGTTTGAGCAAGGAATTAATGGACTCAAGGCATGATGATGTATTTTTTCGTGGGCTCAAACATACTCAACTACAATAATTTAGTTTTTTTTTTTCAAAATTTTTTACGGCCTCCACTGGTAAAACCGAAATGCTGGAAATAAATTTTGGAGTAAATATATTTTTATTAATAAAAGATACAAAAGTACCTTCAGCAATGCAACCTCTTGTTATTTATTACAAACTTAATAATACGTGTACCCTGGTGGAGAGTGAATCTCTAGAGCTCTGTGCACTCGTTGAGGATATGCTGTTTTCAGGGACACGGCATGCATGCAACGCGGTTGATGGTCGCAGGGACACGGACGTGTGTTCAGTAAAATGCGATGCCGAGTCACCGCCGTAGCATGGGGCGAGCTCGGGGAGGTGCGCCCAAATAACCGCGGCGCCAACGCCGGGCTACCCGTCTGCTTCCGCTGTGAATGGGTGGCGGATCAGAGGATGCCGTGTGGTGGACTAGTGGCGTCCGGCGCCAGTCATGTTCTTCCACGAGACCGTGACTATGACTGCAAGTCGTGGTTGGCATATATGTTCTTCTAATCTCTCCAGTTAAGAGGCAGGAAGACTGGAAAATTAAACTGGAAACTAGTTGGTCACTGTCAAACTCCATTATCTCGTCTTTTCTCAAGCCTTTCACGAAAATGTACACACTTAATGGACGGACTGCTAGCTGTCACGCATAAGCTGTGTGCACCATTAACACATTTTTTCTTTAAAACTAAACACATTGCGCGCCCTTCATGTTGAGCACTTTTATTGAATAGAAACATACATGATGCCCTTCGTGACGAGCACCTTGATAGTCATACAAACTACACATACTGAATGTGCTCTGTAATGAGCACTTTTATTTAATGGGAACATACTTGATGAGCTACACTGTGACGAGCACGATTAGTTACTTGTAGGAACGTGCACGATGTGCTGCAGGCATGAACGGACGCAGGGTGGCAGGGCATGATGCCCATCTACTATGCCGGCAGCTTGATGATTTCATCATCAGAGGCACCGACAGCCATGGTAGACTGGTTGAAGAGCTCTGGCAGTGCCATGGCGGACTCGGTTCCATTACAGCAAGCGCCACTCTGGCAGCCAGCACCACAGTACTCTGGTCCGAGGCCGCAAATCCCCGACTGGCTGCAGCAGAGGTTGTTGCCGCATAAGCGGCCGCCGTTCTGCCGACCGCACCTCATGTCAGCTCGACAAGGGCCGCTCTGGCAGCCGGTGCCGCAGTACAGTGAGCCGAGGCCGCAGTATCCGGCATTACTGCAGCAGAGGTTGTTTGGGCACACCGCGTTGCCAGCCTGCCGGCCGCACCGCGCATTGACGCAGCAAGGGCCGCTCTGGCAGCCCGTGCCGCAGTACGCAGAGCCGAGGCCGCACCACCCATGCTGGCTGCAGCAAAGGTTGTCGCGGCACAGCATGCCGTTGCCCTGCTTCCCACACTGCTGGGCGTCCGCGGTCGCCATGGCGTAGGCAAGGGCAAGTGCACCCAATGCTAGGACCTTCGTCATCAAGGCATTCTGGTTTGCTCCTCTCGCTGCCATGTTCTCAGCTGTGGTTCGCTGGAAATTGTATGCTATGTTGAATTGTGTGTTTGCTTGCCAGTGATGAAGAAATATTCTACCCGGAGGTCCCTTTTTATAGGCGCTTGAGCTATGAAAATGTTGCTCGTCAGCTCACCACTTCACATGCATGCATGGTCCCACAGATATAATGCTTTTGTCCGGCGCAGCTGATCACGTGTGTCACATTGAGAATACGTCAAACGGTTAAAAGCTTATCTAGTACTACACGATTCCAGACTTATCTACTCACCGACGGAAGGGGCGGGTGAGAGTCCATGGATATGGAGGCCTAGCTACCCTGTAGTAATCCAACAGCGATGTACCAAATGACCGGTCACTACGTTTGTTTTTTAATGTAGTAGCAGGCTTGAGCAACGGCTACCAAATCATTGAGAGTCGTCTGCACGGGTGTGCACGTTAAGTACCCCCTACAGTGTTTTTAATTTATGGCGTAAGGATAACAATTAACTTTCAATACCATAGATTCGGGCTTTAGTGACATGAGTTTAGCGACGGCTAAAACGGTCATGTCACTAGACCATCTATAGTGACGTGTATATAAAACCGCGTCATTGTTATTTGATTGAAAAGTACTAATAGTGATGGCTGTATAGAAAGTCGTTTACAGGAAAACATTTAATGACATGTAGCAGAAATTCATCCCTATATCCTTAAGCAATAGGGACGTGTTTCAGTAATAGTTATGGTTTTTAAAAATCCATTGCTATCGGCTGGAGATTTAGGAATGGATTTTTAACGTAGTTTTGATTGCATGTCCCTATTACATAAGCATATAGTGACGGGATAAATAGCAACATGTGTGTACTGATGAAGGCGTTTCCTTTAGTTCAAAGACACCAGGGTTCAAATCTCACCAACAATTTTTTTTCTCTTTTTCTTTCTTTCCCTTCACAGTCATCCCGCCTGCCCTCAGAATCCTAGCCGCCATCCCATCTCCACAACCGCCCGCCAGCCGCCGCCTCAGATCTCAATCCCCTCCTCGTCGACTCGCCTAGATCCTGATTCCCTCTTTCTCCTCGCTCCACCTCGGAACCTCCTCCTCGCGGGCGTATCTGGCCCTAGATCCCCGCCTCCTCTTCCTCCTCGTGATGGCCAGGAACTGCAGGAGTTGGCAGGGTAGCGGCGGGCGGCGCTGGATCTCAACCCTGACCGCAGCAGATGACGGCGTTGAGCAACGTCACCAACCTGCTCCTTCCCAAGACCTCGACCCCGACCCTGACCAAGCCAAGGCGAACCACACGCCGGCCGCATCCGCAGCCCTCCGAGGCCTTCTCCGCTTGCTACTCCTCCGCCTCGGTTACGCCTGCGCCCAAGCGTGAGCCTGCTGCCCATGCCCCATTTCCACTCAATCTGGCTTCACTGATACTTCCGCAACTAGGGATTGGGGTGTGCAATTACGGATCCCGTTGGGTTTAGGGAGAGATTTCTAATCCTGCTCTTACTTTGCAGTGCTAGAGCAGCAGTAATGCAATGTGGTTAATTCGTGGACCATCTCCACGGTTTTCGTGAGGAGGGGGACTGTTGAGGCTGAATGTAGAGGGAGGAGGCACGCTCCTACTACCAACAACGGCAAGGGCAAGGAACCTGCGGCCGCTTCACATGTCCCACTGATATAATGCTAGCTTTTGTCCGGCGCAGCTGATCACGTGTGTCACATTGAGAATACGTGAAACTTTGTTACAAGCTTATCTAGTACTACACGATTCCAGATTTATCTCTGCACCGACGGAAGGGGCGGGTGAGAGTCCATATGGATATGGAGGCCTAGCTACCTTGTGGTAATCCAACAGCGAGGTGCCAATGACCGGTCGCTACCTTTGTTTTTGAATGTAGTAGCATGCTTAAGCAACGGCTACTAAATCACTTGAGAGTCATCCTCGGGTGTGCACGTTAAGTACCCAGTGTTTTTAATTGATGCACTACGGAAACAGGTCGTTTCCATGTGCCCAGTGCACATGACAAAGACCAAAATACCCATGTGGGTCCGTTTGTGTGCCAGGTCACATAACGCATGGCAAAGATGATGTTTATCGTGTGTCTACCTCATGACACACGGTAAAACCTATATTTTCTGTGAGTCATATCTTTATCATGTGTCTTTCGTCTGGCACATGACACAAAGTCTCTTTACCGTGTGTTCGAGATAAGACACACAACAAGATCCTGACACACGACAAAAGTATCGTCGTGAGTATAACAATTAATTTTAGTGTTTTTTAACTAATTATGTCTCTTTGTATAATGTAATTAATTTAAGACAGAGAAAATGTGTTGTGCGTGCTAGTTAGAAATTTGAAGGGACATAAAATGGTTCGAGGCATGAAGAATAGACAAAAGATCAGCAGAGAAAAGATTGAGAATCTAGCTACGTGGCCATATGAGTTATTTTTTCCTCTACATTTTGCAAATCTTGCCAGAAAACCCTTTGCATTGACAACCTAGCTAAGCATGCTTCGCATGCGAGCCTGCGAGACAGTAGGCACTACTGGAAATCAGTACATTGCCGAGTGCCTGAAGCACTCGACAAAAGCCACTAAATATTCAGCAAACCCTTTGCCGAGTGTAACACTCGATAAAAAGCGCTCGACAAAAAAAGTGCCGGCAACGCGCTCTTTATCGAGTGTTTTTTATCGGGCATTCCACAAACGGCGGTTTTACTGTAGTGAGGTATGGGGCAAACCTACCCATCTGTACACGACTTCTTTTTGCAGCGGTCCATGTAAGGAAAACCGTTCGTTAGTAGTAAAATGACAATAGTAGCATATGATGCATGCATCATTGAAGCTCCTTATAAATAGTCTGTCAGTTTGATAACAAAAAAAATATTTACGATATTCCCACAACTGTTGTGACAAGAGATAATTCTGTCATTATAATTTTTCCAAATCACTTATTAAAGTGCTTATTCGTGTATGCCATTCAGTTATAATTTCTAGCTACGTGGAATATGAATTACTTCTCCATCTTGCCAATCTTGCTCTGAATGGAGCATGTTTCACATGCGATGCTGTAGGCATGGAGCAACCCACAGCTGTCTGCCATCGCAGCCTCTTGACCCTTTTATGGCGGCAGAGTGGTCATGTAAGGAAAATCCGTTCACCAGCTCAGTAAATTGACGCTAATAGCATATGATGCATATGCATCATTGAAGCTTTTTTAGAACCGTCTATCAGTTTGATAACAAAAATAAATTACGAAATTCCCACCACTGTTGTTATAAGATGAAATAATTACTTGAGTGCCATCATAATTTGTCCGAATCAGTTATTTGCCACTCTATATGTACTTCACTACATGATACACGTATTCAGAATAAAAACATAATGGGTTTTTGTTTTTGCAGAGGGAAATCATGATCGATGGTTTGTTAATAACATATATGTTGAAGGCTTGAAGCTAAATGGTGACATCACCTGCATACTTGGAAGTCTCAAGTCAAACAAGAGCTTATCCAGCGCAAATTGAATGGGCATGCACAGTGGCATCAAGAGTACGTATTGGATCAAAACTTTGAACCACGAAAACCATTTACCTTATGCTTTTTATGTACTACCGCCATTCATTATTCTAACAACATCAATTTAAGAACAAAGCTAGAATGTTTTGCATTGAAGCAAACTGAGTGTAACTCAGTTGAGCTGGGTTCCTTGTGGTGAAACCAACTCACCGTCTTGGACTTGACACAAGTGTTGCATTTAAAACTAATTTTTTCTTCAGTTAGAGGTGATGTCTTTATTTGACAGTTCGGCAGCCGTGGAGACTTCATGAATTCCAACATATTAGCTGGTCCAATCTTTGGAAGGTGGTCAAGGGGTAGGTAGAGTGTGCATGTGTGTTCATAAAAATGCGTGTTTTGTCTATTTCCGTGTTTCAAAATAAAAAATCACTACTATCATGTGCTTTATTTGCAAGCGTGTATAATTTCGCGTCCAGCATCAAACCCATTCCGTGAGTGGGCGCATTCAGCCGAATAATTGAATTGGCTTTCCCTGACAGCACTTAATTAGCAATTAGTATGGCCAAGGTCGGTGGTCCACTGGCGGTTCATATGTGTGTGGGCGCAGGTAAATTTTTTTTAAGATAAAAGAAGAATTATATTAAATAATGATTGAGTACATCTTCATGTTACAAACATTCTAAAAAACAGAGATATTACAATTAAGTGCACTCAGTATGTAGCTTCAAAACTCAATCTTAAACCTGTATGAAGATTCATATAGATGAGCACACAGGTAAACACTCAGCAAACAAACTGAGAACAGGTGTCCAGGGAAGGGCGGCCAACATTCCTGTAGGTAAAATTGAGCATAATCCTCTTCTTTTTCCTGTCTTCCTTCTGCCACTGAAGAAGAAGAAAAAACATTGAACCTGATCTCACAAGCCCTTCATCGCGGTTGAAACTAACCACGACAAAACGGAGAAGGGACCGAAGAATTTTATTCCACGCCAACAACACCATCTTCATCTTGATGTTGCCGTCTGGAAACTTAAATCTCCATATCGTCAAGATGATGCCGCCATGAAGAGACCAAATCCACCCTTTATCCTCGACAAGACCGGCGAGAAAAAGGAGGAAACAAATTCTCAATGTCAAAAAACTCATCATAGAGAAGAGCTCAATCCTAACCTAAGACTCGATCTAAGAAAAAGAACAACTAGACTAAGAAGAAGAATGGATCCCCGCTCCTCCTTACCACTGGTGTGGGCACCGGAGGAGAAGGAGGAGGGGGACTGTGACACTCCTAGTGTCATAAAGGATCCAAGAATAACACCTTAGTCATCACAAGACCCTAACACTAAGAATTTGAATTGAAGTTGCCCAATTTAAACCAAATTCAAACCAATTTGAATGACACTTATACTACAAGTCCCAACTTTTCCATATAAGTCACCACTGCCAAAATTAGATGTTGTTGGTCATGGTCAAGTAGAATTTTAAGGATTTTCTCAGATTTTTATTCCTTCAATAAAGACCCCAAATAAATGGTGGATTGGTCAAAAACCAGCCTTATTCACAAAATTCCTAATTAAATCTTAATGGGAACTGATGGTAGTTAGTATTTTTATAACATCCAGCACATTATGGGAAGCCTGCCTTATTTTTGGTTTGATTTTATCAACTGTAGATTAATTCAAACAAAAATATCAAATGCAGTCTGCTGTTAGGATTGGAAAAAGAAAAGAAAAAGAAAACTCCCTGTGGGACCCACCTATCAGTGACTCCAAAGAAAGACACCGGCGCCTCCCCTCGCTCCCGCCTGCCCGTACGCCACGTGGGCACCGTCGATTCGGCATCCGCCGCGCCCACGGATCGACGCCCCCACCCCGTTCCGACATCCCCTCTGTCGCCCCCGCGGTCGGAACACCCCCCTCCCCATTCTCTCTCACGCGCGACTCCCATTCTCTATCTCTCTCTCTCGATCGCCGCGCTTCCCCCCATTTCCACCCGGAGCTGCTCCGCGCCACCGGCGCCTCGCCGTCGTCACCAACTGCTCGTCGACGTCCACAGCGCCGTCTCGACGTCCTCAAGCTTCGTGTTAAGCCACATTCCCCCTCCCGCACCGAGCCACCATGAATCGACCTCTTCTTCCCCGCCTCCGACCGCCGCTCAACCCCGACGCCCGACCCCCACGGTGAGCCCCCGGGCGATTCCTCGCATTGGCACGCGTGAGTGCACCTCTTCTCCCTCCCCGGCCTCACTCGGCTTCTATCCGTGCAGCCACTCGTCCGGAACATCGTCGCCGGCCGCCGGAGTTCCGCCCCGCCATCGCCGAGCGAGCCCCGGTGAGCCGTCTTTCCCCTCTTCGCGCACCGCACGTCCGTTGGGACCCGCCGGTTGTTATCCCGGCAATGCTGCCGCCGCCGCCACCCCTGTCGGCCGCCGTGCCCACGCCACCGTGCGTGGCCCTCGCCGCCGCGCGCGCGCTCGGCTCAGCCAAGCTGGCCACCAGCCGGGATGGCCACTGGGCCGCAATGGCCTTTAGGCCTGGCCTCGCTCTCGGGCTGCACCTGGCCCGAAAACGCCCCCGCGCGCGCTCGACCGATGGGCCGCGCGAGTTTCAGCCTGTCGGGCTGACTGGATGCGGCCCGCGTAATAAAAATCAATTTTCTCGTTTAATTCATTTCTACAAAAGTGTTAAACTTGTAAAATGCATAGTAAAAAGATTAATAGGAATTTTGAGGCAAGATAAATTTTGTTAGCCTTGTCTGTACTAGTACTAGTAGGGAAAAATTCTCAATCACAGTCCATGTTAGTGTTACTTTTAGGATTTAAATATGAATTAAAAACCCTCATAAATTAATAACTAATTATAGAGAGCTGATAAAATCTTGAAATTTAGCCACCAAGTAGGTTTTTCAGTTTCTAGTCTCCCTGGAAAATGTCTTAGGGTAAATCTCTGTATATTAGCTATAATTAATTTAACGCCTGTTTACTTATAATAATTAATTAAAATTGTTGGCTTGGGACAGGAGAGTGAAACTTGAGCAATAAATAACTCCTGGTATAATCTAACTATACTAAATCACCCCTGCTCATTTGAAGATCAGAACCATGTCAACTTAATAAATTATGTTCCGAGTGCAATATTACCCGTTAATAAATATGGTTCCACCTTAGGGCTGTTTCATGGGTGCTTAGTACTTCGCGAGGGCTAAGCTCGACACACTAAAATATTAATTAATTAGCACCTACTGGTCATGGACATCACTTACGTAGCTTAACCCCGGCCCACACAAACACACCGTACTTTGGTGCGACGTCGTCGCGATTAAATACTGGAGTCCATGAAGGAAATACACGAAACGCCCTCACCCTGTGGCCCACTCAATATGTTATATTGCTGAACTAATCATCACACCCCGCTTACTTCCACGAGTAGCAGTGTACATTAACGTATTTATTGAGGAAGTGCCATGAATCTTCCCTCATAAGCATCATCTTTGCATCATATAGATCACGCAGTGGACCACGTGAAGACGGAATCGGAGCAGGACCTAGAAGGAGTCGGAGGTGCCGTAGCTGAGCAAGAGCAGAATCCAGGCAAGCCCCGGTGCATTATCCCTGTTTTAAATTTTTATTCTATCACTAGCTAGGGATGTAGGCTTGCCTGTGCATTAAGTGATAGGAGTTAATTGAAACCCTAGCGTGCAGTAGGTCCCTCTTTCCCGATTATTAGCCTCAGGACGGTAGTCGCTCTGCTTAAATTAGGACGGCTACTCATCAAGTGGTATGAAGACCACTCGTAGATAGAGAATATTATCACGAGAGAATGATGTTGAATGGAGGAAAGTATGGATGGGATCACAATGAAGACCGGGTGGGCAACTAGGTGGAAAGGGAAGGACAGCTTGTCTTCAAGGAGGTAGCCCCGTCCGAGTCACTTAAGGCTACGCCTCGTGTCCGGCCCATGGGATCAAGTTGAACGTACTGTTTACATGCTGGAGATATGGGCCCAGTAAACCGACGTAGCTACGACTATTGCCTGGTCGTAAGATAGCCTTCTCCCTTCTTTGGTGGAACTGGGGCTGAGAGGAGGAACCAATCCACCCACGGATGGCGGCACGGGGCGCATCGCGTTGGGGGACCCTTCTCGGGGGAGTCTGGACCCGGAAGGCCCTGCAGTACCATAAGCGAAAGGTTGCTCCATGCGGCTTCCAGGAAGCGCGTATGGGTCATGCAAGCAGGTTTCTCCTACAGGATGTAAATCGATTCGAGTCACTGCCCCTCACAGTAATGAGTACCACTTGATCGCTGTTCCGGAACAGTGTCGGAAGCCATTAAGAGGATGAGTGGGTGTAATACTGCTGTTTGGAAT
This sequence comes from Eleusine indica, assembly GCA_030378355.1. Lineage (NCBI taxonomy): Eukaryota > Viridiplantae > Streptophyta > Magnoliopsida > Poales > Poaceae > Eleusine > Eleusine indica. The sequence goes on from CM059500.1 coordinate 40,130,622, forward strand.
TATTAAGATTGTATTGCAACCATGATTGTTATAGCTTTAGTGCAAACTAAATTTACTATTTCACATGACAACTTAACTTGATGCTAAAACTTGAAAAACAAGGATCCACTCCTAGGCTGGCTTTCTGGCAATTTAAACCCTATCCCTAGCCTTGGCATGTCTAGTCGTCGGCTGTAGCTGGCCTCTTTGACGGGTCAGTCTTGCTGAGTAAATTAGTTAGTCAGGGCGTAGCTCTATGTGGTTTCAGATGACCAGGGCGGAGACTGCCATTGCGGTGGAAGATTCCACTGGGAGGGCCAGTGTCCCGACTGCTAGAACATTGAGTGGGAGCTGTGCACGAATGAAGACGAGGAGTAGCTCCTTGCTTGCCGGTACGGTGCTTGGGCAAGGCACCTATCATGGTCGGGTTGTTCCCTGTGTGTCGTCATGAGAGGGCGATTGTATCTATCTATTTCGTCAAGGTAGTTGAATCATCGTTGGACAAATTCGCTTCCGTAATTTATTTCGATAAAACTCCGGTTTGTAATATAACTTCAGATTTATGTAAAACTCTATTCCCCACCCATGCTCTTGTTGCAATTATGTTTTTCTGTCATGTGTTGTACTATTGGGCGTCACAGCACGTGTCGCCACCCGAAGGAGATCCTGGAACAGAGCTGTCTCCGTGGTAAGGCGGTTCCGTGACAGGGACCATGCTGCAGCGGCAGCTGGGTGCTCCTGGGCTCCTGGTGGCATTAGGTTCGCTGCCTCGGTTCCGAGAGAGCGGCGGTTCTGGAAAGGGGAAGATGACCTGCTGTTGATCAAAGCGAAGCCCCTTTTCTTTTAAACTCTTATGCTGCATGCATGGGCCAGTAAAAGCATGCCACAGGGTACACATGATGGCCCTAGCCATATCTAGAGTACCAATATCGGCCTTCTAATCCATTCGGATCACTACCACAAACATCAATTGTGGCGGCGGTTTAAAATGGGCAGTAGCGACGGGTGTGCCCTCCCGCCGCTACACTTTTGCAGCTACAAATAAACCACTATAGCGGCGGATATCCAAGAACCACCGGTAAAAACAACAAAGTAGTGGTGGGTGATGTCACCCGCCGCTATAAAAAATACTGTACAAAATAAGAAAATCGGCATGCAGCAGGGTTGTCGCCACCGCTGCCTTGCCGCCGTCCGGAAGAGGGAGGCGCTAGGGAGGTCGAGGGAGAGCCGGAGAGGCGGGAGAGACACCGGATCTACCTGTTGTGCGCCGGATCTGGCCACCACGCTGCCCGCCGTGCTGCTTCCTGAGCCACCTCCATTGCTAGGGAGGGGGTCACCGAAGCTACGGAGGGACAGAGGAGTGGAGGGGGTAGCCGAAGAAGAGGAGGCGGGACTGGATCCGCCTTGTGCCATTTAGAGAGAGGAGATGCAGGGCTGGTTCCGCCGCGCGCTGCCCGGAGAGTCGAGGGCGTCGTCGAAGCTGCCGAGCTGCCGCTGGATCTGCCCGTGCGCCGGCTCGGAGGGGGCAGAGGAGGGGTGGCCGGAGGAGGATCTGGCCGCCGTTGACGTCCAACCAGCCGGATCTGGCCGTTGTCGATCTCCAACCAAGCCGTCTTTGCTGGAGAGCCGGAGAGGTCGAGGGAGAGGCGTGCGGCAGCTAGGGAGCGGTGACCGCCTCACGAGCCGCCATCGCCATCTCATGAGCCGCCGTTGCAGCCTCCCGAGTCATCGTTGCTGGGCACGCGCCGCGTGGGAGCTGCTGCCGCCTCCTGAGCTGGAGAGGGAGAGGCGGCGCTCGAGGTGGTTAGGGGAGGGAGAGCGCTCGAGGGTGGCCTTGGATGGAGGGGCGGCTGGAGAGAGAGAGAGAGAGAGAGAGAGAGAGAGAGGCAGGGGCTGAGAAGGGAGGGATGGGTGGCCGGTTAGGGTTCTAGACGCCAGGAATATTTTATATAGGCCGGAGAGGTGGGCTGTGGAGTGGGTTGTGTAGTGGGCCTTAGCGGCGGTCTACGTTTTGGGCCACCGCTACTGTCTATTTATAGCGGCGGTTGAAGTTTTGGCCCGCCGCTATAAATTGTTTTTCAATTTTAGCGACGGATTTCTTTCGGACCGCCGCTATGTGACTTTGGCCGGCGCCGCTAAAGACCCTTTTTGTTGTAGTGGATGTAGAGAAGCTGAGTTAATTAGTTTATTCTCTTGGTGACATAACAAGGGCATCGAGCATCAATCAGAAATGTTGAAATTCTGAATAGGAACACTAGCGTACAAGAAGGAGCTCCATCAACACAGGACTACATAACTTTCTTCTGATCTTGCATAGAGACCGCCTCATGCCCAGCTCATAATCCCTGGAGCAGATGCTCAGTTTCAAATAGTTGACATGATAAGTGATCAAGAAAATGAAAAGAAAAAAAAAAGTCTGCAAGCGGAACCGAGACCATGCATGCGTGAAATTTATAGGGCAATTTGTCTCCCTGGTATATATAAGCGGTATCATCTCTGAGTATTGAAAGATAAAATGTGTTCTGCAGCATATTTAGGGCGTGTTTGGCATGACTCTGGTCCACAGTAGAGCAGCTCTACTCTAAAACTCTATGATGGAGCTGCTCTGCTATGGAGTTGGAGTTGTAAGTGCAGGTGTTTGGCTAGGAGGTTGTCTTCAGCTCCAAGAAATAGAGTTTTGAGCGTGAATTATCATTTCTTGTTGTTGCTTAGACAATATATTTCCTTTAGTCGAACACGTAAAGAAAGCTTTATGTTTTCACCGTGTTTGTTTCTTCCATGGACCAAAAAAATAGGTCTAGATCTTGGCTTTGTTGAGTTGTGATTGAGTGGGCAGCAGTGGCCACCAAAATGGAACCATTAGGAGGTGGACAAGATTGCAGTGCAATCAATTCAACCTCATTCGTGATCTGTATAGGAAATTTTATGGTATTAGCAACTCTTCGTTTGGAGTTCCATGGCAGCACGGGCTTTGTGACTGTTATCTCCTTTTGGCAGGCGACCGGTAGAGGACGCAGGGAAGTCTCCTTCACGCGAGCGGACGAGGTGGGGTCGATGCATGGTAGGCATGGCAGGGTTGATGTAGGCAGCCGAGGCGGCGAGGCTGATGGGCTGGGTTGTGGCTAGGGTAAGAAGAGGGTGGAGGGTACTCGGTCTACGATGTTGTCTGGAAGAGAAGAACACGAACCGGCACGAGGGAAGGAGGGGAAAGGAAAAAAAGAATGAAATATTTTTTTTTGTAACCAGTGGTAGTAGCGGGTAATTACTTCATAACTCCATTTCTTGGTATTTTTTGGGCATTTTTGGAGTTGTAAATGAAGTGCTCCATTAAAATGAACTACAACTCCACAAATTCCAGGCAGCTGACCTCCTCCACAAATGTTTAGAACTGGGATGTTTGGCTTTTTTTTTTTTTTTGGGCTCCGAACTGGAGTTGAGCTAAACGCTTGTGTATATTGCTTGAGTTTTGCAGCGTCCAACACCTGTGCGTGAGTGTGTGGGCTGTTTTTATTCAGATAATGGGCCTGGGCAGACTATCAGGCTCGGGCTAGCTTTTATGAGATGGGTTGGTTTTCTGAATCTCTAAGCCTGGATTGTCTGTTAGCTGGGACCATGGCTTGTGTTGTCTGACCGACAGAGAATTTCCTATATGTAGGGTGACCTATATGGAAGTCATGAGGTAGATCGTTTTAAGATACGTGTAAAAATGGTAATCTGATGACCTGCATTGCGGGTGACAGGACTGTCCAGCGAGGTCACACATGGCACGTACCTAATAACCCGAGATGAGTGGGACGTTTTAACTGAATACGCATTCTAAACTGTAAATGTTTTATTTCCCAAACCACAAATCCATCTTTAAATCTGTTTGAACCTACGTGGCCTTTATAATTTACCCTACAAAATGATATCCAATTAATATAATTTTTTTTAAATATTTTGAAATTTCGAAATTTTATCAACATTTTTACTGCACTCTGTCATTTTTACTACGTCAACATTTACATATTCTATATCAATATTTTCGATGAATGTTGTTTTTATTTTATTAAATGTTGAAAGGAATTTAACAACATATTGATAATGTTGAAACCTATTTGAAAAAAATATTAAACTGATATTCAAAATATTAAAATAAATTCCAAGAACTGAAATTAAAAAATTAGCATTCAATCCCTGCAGTATGTGCGTTTCATGGGGCCGCAATATCATGTGTTTCATGCGTTTCCATTCCTATGTGCACGTTAGTGTAACTCAGGCCATGAAATCATATATAGTTGATCATGGACATGGATTCTTGGACAAAATCAATAAAATGTTCTCAACACTAAGCTCAGGAGTAGTGCATCGACTTTTAACCATTTAACTGAAGCATCTAATCATGCATACAAATTTAGTGTCACACGTTTGACCTTACAATATGAAATATGAGGGAATATATTTCTCCAAACAATAGATAATAAAAAAAAGCTCTAACAAAAACATGAAATATTCATAGTCTGACTTGATTTGTAATTCTGATAAAGCACATATTGACACTGATACTTCTATGGATTCTCCAATTGTGTAGCCAAACTAACTAGATATATAGTAGCATGCTAAATAGTTCAACCAGATGGGGATTGCATCTGGAGGGTATGCAGAAACATTTAAGTTCGTTCACACACGTGAAGGATACTACAGTCACCTTGTCAGACCTCATTTCTAGAATCCAATTTCAACTTGTACCAATATATCCCTAGATCCGTAGTAGGTACACACATAACAAAACAAGGTTTTTTCTTGGCATATTTTTTAGAATAACCAAAATACTAGTCTTAGCTAGCTTTCTTCTAACCATAAAAATCCCTAGTATTGCTACCTATCTTCCCCTTCCTCCATCTACTGCCTTCCCATCTGTCAATCTCGACCCAAAGGTTAGCCCATGGTATAAATCAGAGTGGAATTAAGAAGGAAGAAAACATGGGCAAAATCAACCTTAAAGTATTACACAATGTTTAAAAACGCGTCCGCCTAGGATGCTTAAGCAAGGCTTAAGCATTTGGCGGAGCTCCGCCACCACACTTTAAACTAATCTATTAAAAATATTTTCCTCTATTTAGTTAATAATTATGTGGTCTTATGCCTTATTTTCATTATTTTTGATATTTCTCATATTAATTTGTCGAGAGTACAGACACCTAGAACCACTTACAACCACCTAGGACTGCTTAAATGCTAGATGGTACTGATATCGCTCCCTTAGTTTTTTTTTCTTTTTAAATAATTGTATTATGTGTAGCAAGAAATGATAGTTTTTAGGTATTTTTCAAGCGCTTGTTAATAGTAGACATTGTAGATCATACAAGAATTGTCATTTACAAAACAATTGGAATAATTTATGGAAATCATCTCGTAACTTGTGGATGCATACCCCCATGCCCAACCAACTCAAAAGCATGCATATAGAGATAGAGCATCTCAGTTGCTTACAAATCATCAACGTTTCAATTTTTTGTGCACTATGCCGTAAACGTAAAATCATATCTAATTGAGATCATAAATATGGATTGCTGTAGAAACTCAATGAAATGTGCTAAACCATATCAAGCTCAGGAGTAGTAACCTTAACTGAAGCATCTCTGATCATGAATTAACTTCATATCAAAATTTTGATCTTTTACAATGTTAAATATTGGAGAATATTTCAAAAAACAAAACAGACTATTTATCAGCTCTAGCAACAATGGAACACCGAAGGGCTGCCATTCTTCATAATTTTGATTGCTTGCCGATAGTTCTTCTGTAGACTCTCCCTGGTGTAGCCAAGTTATCTAGATAGTATTGAGCTCAATGGTGCAACCTGACGGGGATTGTTTCTGGAGGGACTGCAGAAACTTTTCCGTTGGTTCAACAGCCATGGAGAACATTACAGACACCTTGTGAAGGGCTTTGGCATTTCTGACAATTGAGTACAAAAAGTTCATCTCATCTTTAGTGCCACTGAAATTCTTCATAGTAACCCAATTGAGATAGTCCAATTTGATCTTCTTGTCTCTCCCACTTTTTATCTTGCGGCAGTTGCAAAAAGAAGCACATGGTGCAATGATACTCTTATCCTGTAACAGGAAAATGAAAATAGTTTATATTAGTAACTTAACAGAATTTGCTAGGCATATTGTCATTAAAGATGTATAAAGATATTGAGAGACATACCTCCCTATCATCTGTTATTTGAAGTGACAACTTTCTCACCCAGTAATTTCTGTTGAGAAGGCTTAGAACAGTTGGACCAAAGCTATGCTCATTCTTTTTCACAGTCAAATCCAACTCATGAAAGAAAGATATATTTGCATTCTCTACCAAATTCTTTTGCTCGGCACTTTCCTACAAAGAGGTAACAAGTTATATAAAATACCATGATAAATGTATATCCTTATTTATTGAATGAAAGCACACTTTGAATCTTTTAGAACAATATAAAACTAATTTGCATTGGGGGCATACGATATCTCAAACCATGTATGGTTGCTTTGTCAGTACAATTTGAAAGTTTCTTCTGCAGAGAACTTATATACATGCTAATTACACAAGTATACAGACTGAGAAAAAATCAAACCACTCCAAACTAGGTATAGAATCACATGTATGAGCTAATAACTATGACCCTAAATTCATAACAGAAAGTTCATAGTGATTACTTCTAAACACATGATATTGACGCTTATCCGTTAAGATGTGCTGTCAATCATACTTACATTCATCCTAATAACTACGAAATTTTCTTTTCTGCAAATCCTACATGCATGGTAATTTCATAAATACATGGACTGGGAAATAACCACACAAAAATCAAACTAAGCATAGCATCACATGTATGAGCTAATAACTATGGCAAAAAGTATTTAATAAGAAACATATATAGTAGTGATATTTTATATCTACTAATGGGAGGCTTCTTTTGAGGCCTCCACATCTAGCCATCAAATTAAGTGTTTGTCAAATAGTAGTCAATGGATCTACCACGACTTTACACACCTTTTCCATTACAAAAACGTTATTCCAATGTATCCCTAATACCATTTTCAAAATTATGGACCTCCATCACACTAAAAGGAAAAGACCTTCTATACACGATTGTGTAGTGACGTTTATAAGAATGTCTCGATGTGATAAGATATTTAGACACCAAACAAAGACTCATAATGAAAGTGAAAAAATTGTTTCCGCCCCTTATACGTATCGACGTCTACTTCTATTGGATGATATGCTTAATAGCATGTTTTACGTAATCCTTCAATGTTTTATTCAATTTACTACTAAAATTATGCTACAGACCATATTTAATTTTCAGTCTCCAGTGTGCTAATAAAAAGATATGAGATAAGAATGGTGATAAAAACACAGAGAAATCTTGGTATTTGAAAATTACAAAACCTTGAAGTGATAAAAGAAAGCATCTGGGGCCTATTACAGAACCTCTTACTGTGATATAGGTATTTGGTGTATGAGTACTACTGATGAGGACCAAGCACAACGTCAATATAATATCATTCAAGACCATGCTGAAAGCAAAATTATGCTACAGATGATAATGCAGATTTCAAGTTTGCCTCTTTGTTGAGTTAATACATATTTGTGCAAACTTGTACCCTAGATTTGAGAAAAAAGACCATATTTCAGTCTCCAGTGTGCTAATAAAAAGATAAATGAGATCACAACGGTTCAAAAAGAACAGAGAGATCTTGGTATTAGTGAATTACAAAACCTAGAAGTGATGAAAAGAAAAAAACATCTAGGCCCTACATTACAGAACCTCTTACTGTGATATATATAGGTATTTGGTGTGTGAGTGCTCAGGAGAAAGCACAACGTGAATATAATGTCATATTGTCATTCAAGGCCAATTTATATAATTAAGTGCTACATTTTCTTAGACATGATTGTATCATTGATTTCTTGTATATATAATTCATAAATACAAAAACATTGTTGAATTAAGCATTCAAAACTAGTTTGGAATAGAAACACATATATGATTTAGTTCAAATGCTTGAGATCATCAACAAAGATGTAAACAAGGTGGCTTTACATATCACAGATTTTGCAATTTAATTCGAAGAATAATTTGAGACAGAATATTGTTACTAAAGCCACGAGTAGTGTTGAAGTAACACATATAACATAAATTAATAAAAATTATGATTATATGTTATAATATGAGCCTGCAGGTTTACCTCATATAAATAAATACCTTAATCATATGATGCAAATATATATATGTTGCTAGAGTACTATAAATAGGAACCAAAGCAAACAAAATAAAATATCAAGTACTTCTAATGATAAGCGATTAAGTGCTGTCGATGATACTTACAGGTGCAATAGAAAATTCGAGACTTAGAGCTTGTATACTCTTGAAAATCTGCAGTATCCTTGTGAACCTGGCTGGGGCAAAGGAGATCTCTACGACAGTGAGCTTCGACAGTTGGTTCGGTAATGACCATCGTTGGATCTCATCTGGGCAGCGGTCTTCCCAGTGCCACTGCTCCAACTTGGGCACATCGAGCAGCATGAATGTGGGTTCTGAGGCATGCACGAAACTCCTTGTGACTTGCATATCTCGGAGGTTTGCCCCCACCACTAGAAGCCGCTCCAAGTCCACGAGACTGAAGAGGCGCAAGCTCGTAAGCGACTGTGAAATGAGGAAGACCTTCTCCAGGCCCTTGATCATGTGCAGCTGCAGGTCCTGGAGGCAAGGGCAGCGCCAGGAGACGGCATCGTGGAGCCCCCATCCTTCGTCGGTGAATCGGACGCCGAAGATGTACATCTTTGTGAGGCGATAGAACGTGCCTATGTACGGCATCCAGAGGTTCACTCCCGAGAAGGTGAACGACAACTCCTTCACCCATGGAAAGCACGGCATGTAAAGCGGTGGCGCTTGCAGCACAGCCAGCTCGTCCTCCTCATCTTGGAACAGGAAGAGGTCGAACGTGGATAAAACACGATCCGCCGCGAGGAAGGCCGATGCGGCGATGGAAACGGCTTCGGAGAACTCATACCGGTAGCTGAGCGAGACTGAGACGTCAGGCAAGTGGACGTCGGCGGCGTAGTTGACGATAGCCGCGGCGATGAGCTCGGGGAAGGACAAGACGTCAGGCGCATCTTCGTCGTCGTCGAAGTCGAGTCGCGGGAGGCGCGTCCAGACGTGGCGCCAGCGGTGCGACAGGACGCAGGTCCGGACGGCCTCCACGATGGGGAGAAGAACCAGGATCTGGACGAGCAGGTCGTCCGGGAGCTCACTGATCCGGTCCCGGCGACGATCGCCGGAGCAGAAGCGCTTCGTGCGGATAGTGCGAGCCATGGCTTTCGATGGGCTTCGGCGCGAGTGGAACGAAGGGCTGTAGGGTTTCTCTGGCGGCGGCGTCGTGGTAGGTGTGACCGGAATGGAGGACGAAATGCCAAGGTTTTATAGCAGAGGCTTCGGACGGACCCATGGCGAAGGTCTTATAGGAGTGAACGCGGGAGAGGGCGTGGGAAGGAAAACGCGCGTCAGGAGCCGTTACTAACGCGTCTCTCTGAGACGAAACTGGAAAGAATACCGCGATGTATGATCTGGATATGGTCTGCAGTAATAAATGAGTAAATCAAAATCTACCACAGGTGATGAGTGTATCCGGAAGCTGTTGTGACGTTGTTATTGGTACATGAGTATAGGTATAAGTAGAATGTGCATCGACTCGTAACGTTTCACATGGGGCACTTTTCAACATTTTTTAAACGCAAATTAATTAATATAAAATTAGTTTACAGAATTGATATAATATATATACGGTTTTTCTCTAAAAATGCTCGGGAATATGCTTCTATGAATAAAAATAATATATTATATTACAGAAATCATGTATATGAAGCACATTAAATATGCATAAACAACGTGATGGATTTTAGCTAATCTGTAGCTGCTATATAATGAGTAGTGATTAATTGATCCTCTCCAATAAAATAAAAGGTCGTGATTAATGATTTTGGGGTATATATAACTGGCATAACTTAAAACAGATTTGTAGCATGATCTGGATATGGTCAACAGTAATAAATCTGTAAATCAAAATCTACCAGATGATGAGTCTATCCGCAAGCTATGTGAAACTGTGAACGTACGTTGTTATTGCTGGTTCATGAGTACGTATAAGTAAAATGTACATGCATGGACTCGTAACATTTTCAACATTTTCTCGACCGCAAATTATTGTCAAAATTAGTTTACAAAATTGATATAATGTATATGGTTTATCCCTAAAATGCTCTCCGGTTATGCTTATATGAATAAAAACTATATTTCACATAGGAAATTCTAAACAGAAATAATATTGTAATATGAAATTGTATCATATATTTGAAGCACACCAAATAAGCATAAACCAACGTGATGGATTTTAGCTAAACTATAAGCTGCTATATAAGTAGTGATTAATTGATCCTCTCTGAAAATAACGGTAGTGATTAATGATGTTTGGGTATATGGCACTAGCATAAAACACACTCAATTTGTAGTGACATTTAATTTCAATTATTTACTATAGTGACAGACATTTGACAATGGAACATAGGATAATCTTTGCACGGTGGCTGCTTCTTGCCAAATACAGGGCACATCGAGTGACGTCCGGTAAGTCTTCCTCGCAATACATTGCTCAACATATTGCATTTATTGAATAATCTTGAAATAATGATTGCATACATCACGTATATATGCAGGATTTCTTCAGATGTGATTCGGGCTACGAGACCAAGGCGACTCAGGTGGCATGTAAAGCATGGCATAAGCTAGTGAAGGACATGCACTACGAGGCGTGCATCCAGGTCGTTGTAGATTACAATGTCGGCAAAAATGTGACTGTTAAAAAAAATAGCGACAAGAAGCATGCTGTTGAGCCGGGAACAATACATGGAGGTAACTTTAGATTTCAATTTATGATTTTAATTCAGATTAAGTACTTCTAGTTTGAAATTATATGTCATATATTTAATGTGTGTAGGTGATTCCGTGGTGGTTGTGCTCGCATCCCCTGTGCTGGGAAATGATGATGGACAAGTGGTGCAGCTCCAACTGGGAGGAGAGACACAATGCTTGTAGGGAGCGACATTTGATGATGCCTGATCCTGCATACCATCAGGGCAATCTAACCCTCGATGAATATAGAGACAGATATATAAGTCAAATCATTTAATTATTTTATCGTTCAATCATGCATAAATACTAATCATATTATTTTTCTTTCTCAGTCAGAGTGGCGAGCCTATCACCACGTTCGAAGCATTTTCTTTGTCCCACAAGGACAAGGCAACGTCGGATGTCCAGTACAACCTAGAGGACCCTCCTGAGGCGTACAGCAATCCGAACGTCCATAGTCGCCTTGTTTCATACACAGAGGTGGCAAATGAGATCCATGGATCAGACTTTGATCCGAGGGCACACGACCTTGATGGAGAAGTCGTCATGAGGGCAGGAGGAGGCAAGAAGCATGAACGCTACTATCTTGGTAATAGTACACTTGACACGACGAGTAGTCCCTCCCTCTCCCATATTCGAGCACGGAGCACGAGCGCTGGCCCAACCATACGCCCAAGACCGATCGTGTCACAGTTGCAGACGGAGGCCCTCCACCTCCAGGTAATTCTTGTTTTATTCATGATTTGTTCATTCTTAACATTGTCCTGCACATGCTCCTTGTTAACATTGAATGGAATATTGTAGGCCCAGCTTGAAGAAGAGAAAAAGAAACGGGAGGATCTAGAGATGCGGATGGAGGAGCGGATTCAGGAGGCCCAGCGGCAGAGTCAGCAGCAGATGGCGTAGTTCTATAGATACGTGCAAAGTTTTACTGCGCAGATGGGTCATACTCTGCCACCAATGTCGACATTTGCTCCACCACCACCACCTTCTACCATTTCTCCTGTAAGTCCCTTGACAAACTTGTAGTTTCATTTCGTATAGTTGCTTAGCTTAGATACAACATTAGATTGTTCTCTATAGTTTTAGTTATTTAGGAAACCTACACCAACTTAGACAACTTAGACAACACAATTTAGAAAATTTTAGTATGTTACTTATAGAACTTGTATATGTTTCTAATGTTGTGCAGAATCTTCTTCCGTCGGTGGCGTCAAATGATCTTCAGGACTAAGAGTTGTTGAGCCGTCGCACTCTGTTCCCACCTCCGGAGTGATTTTTGTATTACTTGTGGTTTTGACATGTGTATTTAAAGTGACTTTCTATTTGTGAACAAACTTCTGAGATTGTGGATTATGGGTTGTCAAACTTTTGAGATTTGTGGATTTGAAGTGGCCTACTATGTTCAATTATGGATTTTCTGTTGTGATCTTCTATATGAACTACCTGTGATGTATATAAACTACATGTGATGAATATTGTGATTGTTTTTTAGTTTAATGATTTTTTTTAAAAAAACAAAAACTGTTTCTGGATGGGCTCTTTGCCGAGTGTCATTACCAAGACACTCGGCAAACGGCAGGGATTTTGCCGAGTTTCACTACCAAGACACTCGGCAAACGGCAGGTATTTTGCCGAGTGTCACTACCAAGAAACTCGACAAACGGTGTTCAAACTTTGCCGAGTGCCCGGCCAAGACACTCGGCAGTCGCTGTTTGTTCAATTTTTTTGCCGAGAGCGGTCGCCGATACTCGGTAAAGTGTTTACCGAGTGCGTGATAGAAAGCACTCAGCAAAGTACCCTTTGTCGAGTAAAATTTTACCGTCTGCTATTTGTCGAGTGCAACACTCTGCAAACATTTTGCCGAGTGTTTCTTCTTCTTTGCCGAGTGTCTGTGGCACTCGGCAAACTGGGGGATTCCAGTAGTGTATATCATGGCTTTCCAAAAATAAAAAAAATAATTAATTGATGACCTATTACCTCTTAGGAGGTACTCCCTCCGTCCCAAAATAATGGACATTCTAGCCCTCTTCAATTGTCCCAAAATAATTGGCATTCTCACTTCCCGATGCACCTTTCTCTCTTCCCAATACACCTCTATCTCTATCTCTTTCCTCCTTGTTTTCTGTGCACCTATCTTTTACACTTCTCCTTAATTCTCGTACTAGGATCTAAAGTGTCAACTATATTGAGACGGAGGGAGTAATATATCTCAAGGTACTGTAAAATCTGCCTCCTGTATATAGGGTGTGCCGATGTGGTGGAGAGGAAGAGGGGCCCATGCCTGGTGGAACAGGTTCAGCGAGACCCTACTGCAGTAGAAGTGGTGCATAGTAGCTTAACATAAATAACCTGACAAACTTCAGATCGTTGGTTCCAAATCAGTAACAAGCACCTGCCAAGCGTTTTTTTCACTCACTCGTAAGTAATTCCTGCTGTATTGCAAACAGCATCCCATCCCTACAGGCCTGCGCCTCCATTGAAAGAGGACTCAGAGCATGGTCATATACAAGATGGACTGTTCCCCTTGACCATGAAAGGCCCCTGCATCGACGTGCATCACCATAACTGTGTAGCACCATTCCATTCGTCTACATCAAAGGGCAATTTTTTTAAGGGAACAGGAGGTGCAAGCTGATTTCACTTTGTATGAACCATGTTGTTTTTGGATCATACCCAAAAACCCAATTCTTCTCTTCAAATGGAATTATCAAGATTGTCTATGCATCAGAATTTACAACACAATTTATCATTTTCACATATCATTGCCACTGTCAATACAATTTTCCCAAGGGCGGTCTACGTGTGAGTGATTCCAGAAAAACATTACTAGAAAGGACAATATTAGGTGCTGCTGAAGAAACTAATTTAACCTATTCTTTCTTAAAAAATGATTGTGTAGTACACATATTAACGGATGAAAGATTTAGCCTTCCTGATTTTGAAGGACAATAGCATATAGCCATATACCATACACCTTCATCTTACATGAAAAGCCATATCAATTGGAAGTAGCAAACATATCTAGATAAAATTACACAACACAGACAAATTGGATCTGTTTTGATGGAAAGCGAAACTAGAGTGATGTTCAGCAATTTCAATTAATTCCAGGATGTACGCTTGAATATCAAGATGTTAATACGGAAGAGATAAATAGGAGATGAAGTTTAAATAGATTCATTGGAGATGATAGAGCCAAATTCCCAGCATAACTGTAATTCAACTATACTACGACTTATTTGACTTGTCGCCAAAGGGTCCAAACTGCTGCCAGATGTGCTCAACTAAATCCCTTTTTATTTGGCCATGTGTTGGTTCAGCACAAATAGTAGCATTTCTCTGAAGTACATTGGTTAAGCAATCAGCAGGCCTGGTTTTGACATTTGAAGGTAGAACAGCCGATGTTGCAGAAGCTTCCCTTGAGTCAAAGCAAGCACTTGCCATGTCTTTCTCATCCTCAATTGCCATGTTGTGGAGTATGATGCAAGCTTGCAAGATTTTGCCAAGAGTTGCTGTCTCAAGAAAGCGTATTGGACCACGAACAATGGGGAAACGAGATTGCAGGAGTCCAAATGCTCGTTGTACATCCTTCCTTGATTCTTCTTGGTATCGTGCAAACAATCGCTCCTTTTCTGTTCGAGGTAAGGGTATTGTCTTAACGAATACAGAGGATTCTGGGTAGATTTCGCTCACCAGGTAGTAACCCATATTGTATTGGCCCTTATTGACGGCGAACTGCACCTGAGGAGCTTGCCCTTTCAAGAGTTCCGGGAAAAATGATGATTCATTGAGCATATTGACATCATTGATGGACCCAAAAACACTGAACGAAGCATGCCATATCCAGAGGTCTTGTGAAGCAACAGCTTCAAGAACAATTGTGGCAATACCGCGATCACTATGATTAAGTCGACGAATCCATTTAGGTGGGCAATTTTCCCATTCCCAATGCATACAACCAATGCTACCCAACATGCCAGGAAACCCACAGTCCTCACCAATTTGCAATAGATGCTGCATATCAACACTTGCAGGTCCTCGAAAATATTTTCCGCCAAAATTGTCAATCACTCCTTCTGCAAACCGCTCTAAACACTCCAGTGCCGTGCTCTTTCCAATCTGTACATATTTGTCGACAGCATCTTCCGGACAGCCACGCATTAACATGCGAATAGCTGCTGAACACTTTTGCAAAGGTGATAATCCTGACTGACAACAAACATCTGTCCTTTGAGTGAAATAGGGAGACCACTCGCCCAGGGCATCGACAATACGTAGAAAGAGAGGTCTTGACATCCGGTGCCTTGATCGGAAAAGTTTTTCATCACATACTGGATCCTCAGAAAAGAATTCAGCCACAAGTCGTTGATGACCCATTTCATGATTTTTCTCTATGAACTTCCTGCTATAAATCCTGCGGAACGATGTACCAGTCTCAACCTCTAGCGCATCGACTTTTTCTTGAAGCTTCGCACCAATCCGCTCAAGAAAACTGTACAATACACGTTGCTCGGCAATGTATTCTTCCATAGTGTATCTTGGGTTGATGGTATTATCCTCTACGGACTCATCTGAGCTGGACGATGTCTCTAATAGATATTGATGGTTCATACCTACAAATATAAACAATGAAAAATGTCTGAGCATATATGATTTTTTGGAGGCAGGAGATAAAATAAAATGGAATGATTTCACTTGTTCAAGCATCATGTCATCCTAATACGTGGTTAGGGTGAGGAATGATATAAAACATTATGTTTTTTTCCTTAGTCTCATAAATTATTTGAACTCTTTATGTGTGTGGGATGTACATTCGTTTTCTGGTACAAAAACTCATTGTATCTATTGTAAGGACCCTGTCGGAATTCACCTATGGTAACATAATGTAACCATCCCCAATGAAAGCTTAGCAGCCAAGTTAGCTGTATCAATATTTATTTGGTTTCTACAAAGAAAGGAGTGCGCTATCATATCACTTGTGAAAGGACCTGAAGAAATGTAAATGGGTAACAAGACAAATTCAAGTATTATTCAAATAAAAAACATTAATGAAGTGACTAGCAGATAGGGTAAACGATACACGAGTTTCAGAAATTCAAGTGAAGTGAGATGTACATATACATTATGTGTCATGCACGGACATTTAGAAGTTGACATCGGACATTTGGAAGTTTTCAGAATGCAATATAAGAATTAGATTTTGCAACCTTCAAAAGAAAAGATTCTTTTTATTATTCAGGAAATCTTCAATTTAGAAACAATTACTCTATCAACATTATAGGAAATGTAGTCGTTCCAGGTGCATCTACAATCAATACCCAAGAAAATCATCCATGCTACATATAAAACCATAACCAAAGCCTTGACTTATTTGCATCTTACTACTTTACTTGCAGTACGCACATAATGGTACAGTTGTCCAAGAAACAATACTAGAACCGCTTGATACGTTTTGAATGAAAGTTAAAACCAACAAGGCAGCCAACATCATATTACTCAAAATCACTCTGCTTTTGGGTTGCATCAATTATAATTTAAAACTTCCTTACTAATAAACTTAACAGGGGCCTCTTCCCGCAGAGGCGCAGATCACAGATTTTACTTTCAGATGCCTAGACTAATGCTATTTCCGATGTGAATCTCTATTCGCTTCATGGGTAACTCCAATTCACCGGATCCTGGCGATGTGTCAAGTTCAGATGGAAAAGAAGTAAGGAGCACGACCTTTCGGGGTTAGTCAAGGTTCTGCATTCCATAAGCGGCCGAAAATCCCCTAAATTAATGCCGATAACAAATAAATGAACAACAAATTAATCAATCCTACAGTTTCGTGGAAATTTCTTAGAGAAATTGAATATGGTTATCCAATATCAGTGCGAAACAGTAGAAAGAAAGATTAATTAGCCGGATTGAAGCGACGCGATTAAAATGAAGGGAAATGCTTACCTGCTTCTGGCGGGAGGGGGAGGGAATGATTGCTAGGCGCATAGATTTGTGGGGACAGTACAATGAGGAGGAGGAGGAGCGGCAGGTCTTGACGCGCGATGGCGGCCGGTGAGGAGGAGCGGCAGCCAGCGGAGGACGCGCGGAGTCGATGAGCTGTTACTTCGGATTTGCCGCTGTGGGTGAAGCAGGCGTCGGTTAGCGCAATCCCGTGTCCGGTCACAGAGAGAAGGAACTGGGTGCGCCGGCGGGCGGTGATAGGGACGGCGCGGTCGGCCGGTGGGGGCGCCGAAGAGAGACGGAGGTGGGGGAGCTGGACAGGACCGAGGCGTCGGCGGGGCTCTTCCTGCTGGACCGAGCCACCGAGGTAGTGAGGCGCCACCATCGGCTTTGGCCCATTTCACGCCGTGCAAGATATTGGATTGAGGCGCCACCATCGGCTTTGGCCCATTTCAATCATTGAGCCCAGTTTCGAAAGCCCCGTCTTCCACAATTGGTGAGAACAAGAATTCAAGAAGACGACAACTCACAATAACAGGAGAGTGACTATTTGTTAGTTAGCTAAAATTTATTTTGGTTTCAGTCAGTTTTTCTTTGACCAACAAGTAATCAACATGAGTGTTGAGAATCGGCTGAACTTATTTCCTATTCCACTCGATTATTGCTTAAATTTTACTTTAATCAATAGTTGACCAATTTTTCAATAGAAATCAGTTGATTTTTCCTTCATGCATGTATGAAGCAGAAAACTCAAATAGTATAGCGTATGATTGAGGCATCGGTCAGGCAAATTCGTGTCCAATAAAATAGTAAATCAAACAGACAACAAAATTCTTTAAATGAGAAAAATGTAGATTTTAAAGTAATGAAGAAAGTGGAATCAAAGAACAAATATAATTTGTCTTATTATTGTACCATAAAAGTATGAAATTAGTCATGTTTCAATAGCTTTATTTTTACTAGTCAAACAACACTGTAGTATTGAATCAGCCCAAGACGGTCCAACTACGGGCAAAAACACTGACGGAAATGAGATCAATATTTAGCTGACATATCTCTATATATCTAAAACGCATATGTTTTCATGCAAAATAGCCATGTCTTGTCATCTATGAAACGTGAACTGGTGGATCTCTTCTTGAAGAAATACAGAGAGTTGGATATGCATATGTAACAATTATTACATCAATATCCTTCCAGAAGTAAGCTATTGTTTCCTGGTCCTTCCACCTCTACAAGTTCTATCTAGCCCCTTTGTGAATGTGTAATTTGTTTCCAGTGCTTCCACCTTCGAATTTTGTAGAAAGGTCTACTAAATAATAAAAAATAAACTATTCAGTTATTTTCTCCATGATTCAACCACTCCATCTAACTCTATTATCGACATGACATGTGAACCGTTAGATTTCTCTTTGAAGAAACACATAGACTTGGATATGCATATGTAACAATTACATCAAGATCCTTCTAGAAATAGCTATTGTTTTTCGGTCCTTCCACCATTCTCTATAACTTATATCTAGATCCTTCACTGTTAATTATTTTGATCCTCTATCCTTCTACCTCTACAAGTTCTATCTGGCCCCTTTGTGAATGTGTAATTTGTTTCCAGTGCTTCCACCTCCGAATTTTGCAGGAACATCCACTAAATTATAAAAAATAAACTATTCAGATCTTTTCTCTACAATTCAACCTTTCCATCATAATAAAAATGAAAAACAAATGCACAAAGGAAGAGAGTATAATACAACTACGAAACTTTCTCATGCAGTTAAAACATTCCTAATCTTCAAGAAAGATTAAAAAATTGTTAACCTGTGAACTTAAGGTATGAGAATCATCTTTTTGTAGTTTTCTTTTATGAATAACTATCTTGATTATTTTGAATTGTATTTAATAATCCATTTGATCCACTTGGAAAAATCTCATCATCAAGAAAAGATTGAATATTAATTATTTGTGCATCTTTTGAATAAAAAAGGAATTTTTCAATTCTTTTGATATATAGATATAACAACTCTTTTGTTAAAATAAATCATATATATATATATATATATATATATATATATATATATTGCGTAAGCATATAACAAGTATAAACAATGAAGTTTGATTTGATTGTTGGCTACAAATGTATAGAAAAAAAATATTGAGAACTAAAAGATCATTGAAAATCAATTGTAATAGTGACAATGAAGCACTAAAGTGATGTAAAACTCGCATAGTTTCTTTCTTTCCACATCACTAACTTATAGTTTATTTTACATCTAAATGTTATTCTAAAATATTATTTTAAAAATATTCAGAATAAACTAATTTTGTTATCAAAATATCTCACTTTTAAAAAATAATGATGGAACACATCTTATTTATTGCACAATTTTAGCACATCGTTCATCTATGTCCACAAATAAATATGGTTATGAATAAACTTACAATATAGTTTGCTTAAAGAAATATTGAGTTAGAGAATTGTTGTACTATATTGCTATTAATATAATCCAAATAATTATGATCATACTTGTAGTTACCTAATCTATCTAAAAATCATAATTGTATCATGAAGCTAAAAAAAAGAAATACAGTACGCGCAACAACGCCTTGTTGCGCGATAATTCTAGTATTTACTAATTATGTATTATCACATCCAAGCCCTTTGAAACTAAATCTCAAATGCTCAGGAGGAGGTTTCAGATATGTTAGAAAAAAGTTATTTCTATTTGAAGAGTGACTAACCACATATATAATTTCACATTAACCTATCATTTTTTATCACAATTCGGGACATTTTTTGGGAAGTTCTCGAAAGAAATTTGAATAATATCGATTCATACATAGCTCAAAGTTCTTTATTGATACAACAGTATACCTAGAGGATAGGGACAGAGGAAGGGAGCCAAGCAAAGAACAAATAAAATGTCGAGATTTATTCTCGACACTAGACATAGGATAGTTCACCTATGACGATTTATATGTAAGAGAGGGATATGCGCGAGATCGAGAGATGATGGTAACACAAGATATCGATTTATACAGGTTCGGGTCTCCCGGAGGATAATAACCCTACGTCCTGTGTTCTATGATATTTATATTAATATGTCTAGATTATAGATCTAGATGAGGAGGGTAGACCTATACGTAATGTCTAGTTCTATGTTTTGACCGATGTCTCTTTGAGGGAGGTCCCTACCCCGCCTTATATATCTGGGGGACAAGGTTACATGGCGGAGTCCTAGTCGGTCTACTATACATATTCAAGTAGGAGTCTATCTCTACTTTACTTCTATATGAGGTATCCCGGGTACATGTCATCGACAGAAGCCCCTGAGAGTCTTGCAAGCTTGATGATAATCTTTAGTAGCTTTCCGACTGGTTTATGCCATGTAGAGTGCTTCACCTTTGTATCAGCGAGCTTGTGAGGATCTCAAAGATCAATACGTCTTTAAGAAATCAATTGGTGCGCCAAATAGGTACACCTAATTAGGTGTAGCCTCCGACTCTTGTATCATTTGAAAATTGCAAATAATGCGAGAGTCCAAAACAAGAATAGTCGTGTTGGCTCTCTTTAAGGAAAAATCACTTGAATCATCAAATCCGAGTTATAAATAACTCAGTAGAATGACATCAATCATTACCGAGTGATAGATGACTTAGACGAGTGACTTCGATCACCGCTGAATGGTAGATGACTCAAGCCAATGACTTCAATCATTGCCGAGTGTTATATGGTATACTCGGGTGACATCAATCACAATCGAGTGATATTAAGTTCAAATGGATGACATCAATCACAGCCGAGTGAACATGGCCTTATGACATCAATCATAGCCAAATGACATAAACTTTGGCCGAGTGACCTATGAGTGATTATGAATCAAACGGATGACTTCAATCACAACCGAGTGAATGAGGCTTTATGACATCAATCATAGCCAACTACTAAGTTATCATGATTTCAATCATGATTAAGTAATCTTTCCTTAAGAATGTTAATCACTCATATCTTTGAGCTTTATTTTCACTATTCTAGACTGACTTCAATCAGTCATGTGATGCTCGATATTTTGCGTATATGATCATCAAGTCATAGTGACATGATCATCAAATCATGCTTTGAATAATTATGGCATCAACCATTTTTGATAAAGTACTTTTGTTCAAAAAAGCACATATTGATAGAGTGAGCATCAAGCCAGTGTTATATGATCATCAAATCATATATTTTTATATATTATGGCATCAAGCATAAATTTGATAGAAAATGCTTCTCTTCAAAGAAGCCGCCGAGACAATCGTCGTTATGAGTGGCTATCGCGCTCAACTGAGAATATCATATCCGAGTGGCAGCGGCGCTCATCTCAAGACAATAAGGTCGAGTGAATAAGGCAGTTGAGGTTGTTATAGCCGCCATCCGCTAATGATGTGATGACCGAGTGAAGTCGACGATCTGATATGTGGCTGACCGATGGTGGCAGTCGGAGCTGGTGTACCTGACCGATAAAAGCAGTCGGAGCTGAAAGCCGACTAATGAAGGCAGTCGGAACTAGTATGATCGACCGATGAAGGTGGTCGGAGCTATAAGCCGACCAATGAAAGGCGAGAAAATCACTCTATGTCGAGTGGTATATCCACCTATCTATCATAAATGTTCCTAATAATAAAGAAAATTAGAATAATTAGTTATAATTAACATTATTTGCTTGGAAACTTATTTTTACAAGCCAAACGAATCAGTCGACTGAAAAAATCAAATCTGCATTCATTTTTCTCCTTTGAGTAGACCGACTGGCACATAGCAGCGTATTCGCGCATTAGCAACAAGACCGATCCACTGTAGGATACTTTGTACAAAAGATAAAGAGCTAGGAGCTCGGTCTGCCGCAACAATATCGGTCATAATTTATTGTTGCGTAGCAATCAGAACCGGTCAACACATGACCTCTCGTAACTTTGGCTCTGGGTTTAGTATAGTGGTAGTCTGACACGTAGCTAAGAAATTCTATGTCTTAGTTGTTTGTCGATGTTAGACCAAATCACAAATAAAATGCAATATATCGATCGAGGCTGAAGGCAAAAAAAGATAAAATTAGAACAGACGATATGGGTCATATAGTGTCAGGGCTGAAGCACTACTGAAAGGTTACCGACCGATATGGGTCATATGGTGTTAGGACCAATGCACTACTGAAAGGTCATCGACCGACATGTGTACTGCTAGATTCACAAACAAAAGTGGGAGAACACATGTATAGATACACAAATAGTCCCCTAGCTCAATTATTTAATGTAAAGAATTAAAGAACCGAGGCAATATAAAGACGAATAAAGCCATAAAAAAGCACTGATTAATAAGCTCAACTTTATTTACAAAAAATCCTAGGACCTTCTATTTTGAAAACAGAAATAAGTTATCGTGGGAAAAAAAGTATGAAGGACATGAGCCCAAAACCTCGAAAGTAGATCGAGAAAGTATAAAGATACTTAGCTTTGATATTCGACGAGTTGAAGATGAGCCCCCGAGTGTGCGGTCAACTCAAGTAGCTGAATCGCCATGTTGCCTTGATGAGCGAGCTGAGACGCCGAGTTGTCGTAGTGCGACATTGTTGCGTGGCTGCGTGATCAAAACATCGAGTCACCGAAGGTGTCCTCAAGGTGCTAGATCATTGAGGTGTGAAGTTGTTGTAGTCCTGCCGAGTCATCAACAGGTATAGCCCCCGAGCGTACCGATGTGGTTGGCGTGTGGTCGATCGTTGAAGTTGAGCCATCATGTTGTCGGAACATTGAAGCTTCAAAGTGGTTGTCTTGTGTCGCCAAGTAACCGGATCATCAAAACACCGAGTGGCTGACCGAGATGCCAAGTCACAGCGATGTCGCCGAGTGGCCGAGTTTGTCGAATCATCGAGTAGCCGATGCACTGAGTCATCGAAGACGTCGTCGAGTAGCCCTCAGGCAAACCCATGTGGCGCCGAGTGGCTGACCAAGACACCAAGTCATGGTGATGTCATCGAGTGACCGAGTCGTGACGATGATGCCTAGGACGTCATTAATTCATCGAAGATGCCATCATACTGTGGCGATATTGCTGATGTGCCGAGCCCCGTGCGTGTCCTTGTAGTCATCGGGTGGTAGATCGTTCAATGGACAAATCAAAGATGCCAATGACATCAACCATGGTGGCCATGATGGGCGATGCAAGCCAGATGATCAGCATGGAGTCGCTGAGTAGTAGCAGCATGCCGGCATGGTTGAGCAGTCCTTCTCTTGGTTGAGCCATCACAACGTCAAAGTGTTCGACGAGGCTTTGCCATGCTGCTCCTCCAAACGCCATTGCTTTGCCGACTGCTATCACAAGTTGCACGGCGAGCTATATGCTTGCACGTGTTGTCTCGTATATGCAAAAAATAATGCACCATGTAATTAGTATTCCATTAATCAAGTAGATCAGTATATATGGAATAAACTAACATAGAAGGAATAAAAATAAAGAAGCAAGCCTTCCCTATTGCGTAATGATTTTGACCGGTAGACCGACTCGTAGAATCTTGGAGTCTTAGTTGATGTTCTGGATCAAGGAACTCGGCTCGACTCTCCTAGCAGATCGTGAAGATGCGCTCCACCATAGATGCCTGATCAAGCCGACCTCTGAGTATCATCCCCACAGCTCGAAGTGAACACACATCAGGGACAAGTGTCCTGATTGAAGTGGGGAAGCCCCTTGCTCGGCTGAGTAAGGGAGCTAAGCGGCCAAAAGCCCTCGATCAGTTGCAGATCGCCATGCGAGCCCCCGACTCTACCGCGGGTCTCCGCATGTTGCAGGTCGAGGTGGTCGGTGGTATCAGCTGAAGGGCCAAACGATCAAGTCGAGTGAAAGTCATCCCCGAATCGCCCAGTTACTAGCTAAGTCATCAACTGAAGGGCCGAGATGACACGCATGTTGGATCTGACCAATACCATACAGCCAACGTGGTGTAGATGGTCAGCTCGTATATGCAAAAAAGATCACGTAGTGAGTACTCGACTAATTAACCAAAGTGATTAGAGCAGTATATGGAATAAAATAATGTAGAAAGAGAAAAGGAAAGAATCTTCCCTACTTTCCGTGAAGCCTTGAGGTAGTCGACTCGGACTCAGACAAATCCAATACGCCGACTCCTTCAGTCTTCAAAGATGAAGTCGCCGACTTCAAAAGTACCATGGCATCTGAATGACCGAGAAGACGACCAGAGGGAGGGAGGGGGGGGGGGCGGTGAATGGGAGGCAATTAAAATTCTATAAAAGAACTTGGCCTATATCCCGATTACAACCCGAGCCAACCTGTAAAACCAATCACCAAGGTTACACACACCAACTTGAGATGTGCCAACCCTAGGAATGATCAACTATAGCAGTGGAACATAGCGGAAACAAAAAGAAACTCAAAACACTCAAAACAATGCGTAACTGGACTACCATCGGCAGTGCCGGTTGGCACCATCGGTAGTGCCGGTAAAGCCCATCGGCAGTGCCGGTGAAGGATTCTCAGAAGCAGCAAATAGCGTGCATCGGCAGTGCCGGTCTAGCCATCGGCAGTGCTGGTGCGGGGTTCGGATGACCTACCGGTAGTGCCGGTCCCGATCGTCGGCAGTGCCGATCGACCCCGATAGAACGGGAAAAGGTTTTGAGATTAGGCAAAAACTTGGTCAAAACCTAATCAAACGAACTTCAAATGATGCAATTTTTGGACCAGTGAATCCTCAATAGATCACGACCCTAATCCCACAAGATCAAATCGATTGGCTTAAGGAATCATCACGAATTTCATATCTTTTGCTAAGAATACCAAAAAGAGGAAACTTGAGAAATCCTTCAAATCGATGGTGCTAGAGCTATTGATTCGGTCAAGGATCCATAGAGGATTGTTCTAGCTTATTATAGCAAAAAGTTTCTCAAGAAATTCGACCCAAAAACTCATTCAAGAAGGAGACACAAAATTCCCACGAAAATAGCTCCAAAAATAGAGAAAAAGAAAAATTCAGGATTTAGGGAGAGAGAAAGATCTTGGCCACGAAAATGAACCTTATATCAATGATTCAAGAATTCAAGATACATGATTACATGGCTAGGAAACCACCCTCATCCTCCCACTATTTGAGAAGGGTAAAAGATGTCTGTCACACACCCACTACTCTCCTCTTTACAGATAAAGCACTCTCCTAGCACATAAGAAGAAAAACCTAGCAAGGCTAATGGCAAGAGAGGCACCTCTTCCACCAGCCCTACCTCTCCTTATATATGCCTAGGGGTTGTCCACATGACCACTCTACCCTTGACCTACATAACACTATCACCTACCACCAGGGCAAACTTGTCCATCTCTCTCCTTGTCGCCCGAACGCCCTCGGGCCCTTCACGACTTTGCTTCATCTCGAAGCAAACTCCGTGATGGTGCCACGTGCACCACCAACCACCGCCTCCGGTTTTGAGGTCCAAATCGGGAAACCGCTTTGCACGCTTCTCAAAGCGTGACATCTCGATGTCGACGTATGTCACCTTGTCTCGTGATCCTGACCACCGGCAAGTCTCTCCCGGTCCCTATCCATCGGGCCTCCTTGTCACTTGCACCGGCATCCCGCTCGCCTTGACTTGGTCAACACGCGTCTTCATCATCATCACGGTTTTGAGGCTCAACCGTGAAACCGTCCGTGCTTCTTGCCTCTCCGCGTGTACGGTATGGATCACCGTTGACTCCACCCGGCCTCCTGATCGTCTGGCCCCAAGTCTCCTACTTGTGCCCGATCCTCTCGCCGTTGACCGCCAAGTCAACTCTAGTGACCTACACATCATGAGACAAGAAAACACACTTCCAAACTCCTGTAACTTCTCCAACACCTCCACCAACTCCGGTTAGTGAAAACATCAACATGCACAAACCCATGCAATCCTCAAATCCCTGCATTTCAACTCAAACACCAACAAGCGCAAGTCAATTACTCATCACATATTGGAAACCATGGCATATATCCACATGGTTTCTCAATCTCCCCTTTGATGAGTACATTGACAACACCAATTGTATAAAGAATAGAATTGAGAAAAGAGTTTGAAATGCGAACTCAAATAAGCACATTCAAATGGCTCAAACCCAAAGAAAAGGTGAAAGAAAGCCATCTAGCATGAGAAGGATCATAAGGACCAAGAGTTGGCAAACGAAGTGCAACGATCACAAAAAGCTCAAGAAATGCTCAAAGCAATGGGATGCTCCCCCTCAACTTATGGTAGTTGACATGAATGCAAAATGGGCCATTTTAAGTTACTTAGCATTATTTGCATGACCCAACAATTTCTCCCCTTAGGCACTTATTTCTCCTCCTTTGGCAATGAACTCATCAAAGAGACAAAAGAGCAAACATGCAATGCATGAAAATGCACACCTAAAGAGCTTCAACAATTAGCCAACAAGCATTTAACTTTGCTAATCATAATCATAGAGCTATGAAGTGTAAAAGCAATAGCTCACAATCATGCAGAGATTAAAAGCAGATAGCAAGGCATAAGCTCCAAGAGCTGGACAAGCTAAGCAGAAAGATTGACTAGCTTAGATAGAATCAAATTTGCTTATCATGAGAAAACTGCCACCACATGTATAAGTACTCCCATCCAAGGCAAAATAGGCATCAAGTGAATCAAAAAAAAAAAAACTAGCCAGTCTCAATCTCGACTAGGGCAACAAGCATTCACAGAAAATTGATCAAGTGTTTATTATTTATCCTCATGTGTACTCTTATCCATGCGGAGGGTCGCATGACTGGGTATGGCAAACACCCCGAGGCCTCAAGTCATAGTGTTTGGATTTAGCATTTTAGAATTATCTTGATCAAAGCACTTAGCAGATTTTTCATGATTAATCACAAGACAAAAGAGCATGCCTTTGCGACAAAAGGAACACACGTTCCCACAATGTTCCATCATGAGCTAAACATTTGCAAAGCCTTCCATTTCGCAAACACAAGGTGCTAAAGCCAAGACATCCTCTAGACTAACCTCAATACAAGTTTCAACAAGGATAAAAGCAATTATCCATATGATGAGCAAGTTTTGGCAAGATTAGTTCATAAGGTTCACAAAAAGCCAAGTTTATCTTTAAGATTAGCAAGTTGCTCAACAAAAGTCTATGACAAGCCATCTAGACAATCCTAGCAAGAGAGTTTGCTCATCACATCCACACAACTTAGCTCAAGCTCAATCATAGCAATGAGAAATACAAGAAGACATAAGAATCAAAGCTTATCTACAAATGCATATATTACAAATGAGATGCAATGCAGAGAAAGTAAGATACATATATACAACAGCATCAACTCCAAGAGCAAAGAGCAACTCCCCCTCAAACAATGCCATAGGGATGGCAAATACCAAGTTCCCCCCACGAAGAAAAGCAAACCTCGAAGCATCTAGGGGTTTGGTGAAAATGTCGGCCAATTGGTGTTTAGTGTCAATGTATTTAAGGTCAACATCTCCCTTCTCAACATTGTCTCTCAGGAAGTGGAATCTCACATTTATGTGTTTGACCTTACCATGTTGGATTGGGTTTTTGGCTAAGCATATGGCATTGGAGTTATCACACATAAGTGGAACACTCTTGAAGTTTAACCCAAACTCTCTCATGGTGGATACGATCCATAGGATTTGTGAACAGCAGCTAGCAGCAGCAACATACTCAACTTTGGTTGTGGATTGGGCTACGCTAAATTGCTTGCGGGAAGACCAACAAACTAGAGAAGTACCCAAAAAGTGACATGTAACAGAAGTGCTCTTCCTATCAATTCTACACCTAGCAAAGTCCGCATCCGAATACCCAATGAGATCATGAGATGAAGACGCAGAGTACCAAAGACCAAACTCAAGGGTGTATTTGAGATACCTGAAGATGCGCTTGACAGCCTTGCGATGAGTCACCCTTGGGGAAGCTTGAAAGCGAGCACAAAGACACACTGCAAAGTGTATGTCGGGTCTTGTCGCCGTCAGGTATAAGAGGGAGCCAATCATGCTCCTGTACTCCCTTTGGTCCACCACTTCATAGTCTTCATCAGGATCTTCATCAGGGTCAAGTGCCGTTGTTGTGGACATTGGTGTTGACAACGGCTTCACATTGACCATGTCAAACTTCTTAAGAAGATCCTTCGTGTACTTGGCTTGATGTATGAAGGTGTCTTGCTTGCACTACTTGATTTGAAGTCCAAGAAAGAAGGTGAGCTCGCCCATCATCGACATCTGAAATTCACCTGCCATGGCTTCCTGAAATCTGGACACAAGAGTATGAGAGGAACCTCCAAAGATGATATCATCCACGTAAATCTGAACCATTAGAAAGTCATTGCTATGCTTTAGAGTGAACAAAGGTTTATCAACACACCCCATGACATACCCGCGCTCTAGCAAGAAAGTCTTAAGCCTAGCATATCATGCTCTAGGTGCTTGCTTTAGCCCGTACAAAGCCTTTTAAAGCTTGTACACACGGTTTGGGTATTTGTGGTGCTCAAAGCCAGGTGGTTGTCTCACATAAGCCTCTTTCTCTATGAAACCATTTAGGAAAGCACTCTTGACATCCATTTGGTAGAGTCTAATGCCCTTAGAGGCAGCAAATACAAGCAAGATCCTAATGGCTTCTATGCGTGCAACAGGAGCAAAGGTTTCCCCATAGTCTAAGCCCTCCACTTGACTGAAACCCTGGGTAACAAGCCTAGCCTTATTTCTAACAACCTCACTATCTTCCCTATGCTTGTTTTTGAAAATCCACTTGGTTCCTATGACATTGACACCATCAGTAGGCTCTACTATGGTCCACACTTTGTTTCTCTCAAAGTTTTCCAACTCCTCATGCATGACATTAACCCAATGTTCATCAGATAATGCTTGTCCAACATCCCGAGGTTCAAAGGTGGCAACAAAGAGAGAATTAGTAAAGCAGGCGAGATGTGCAGACCTTGATCTTGTTGTCCTCTCATAGAGATTACCGATCATCTATTGAGGTGGATGTTCACGCTGAATGTGGTGAGCAGCCTCTCTCTCAGAGCATACCTCCCCCTCAACCACAAATAGAGCTAGCTCGACAGTTGCTGAGAACGATGTAGAAGATTTTGGACCCTCTGCTGGAGTGGTGAAAGCAGTAGGAACAAGCTCGGATGTGGGATGGAATGACTCATCATCGTTATCATCCAAGCCCTGTAGGTCCTCTTATACAAAGATACTCTCCACCATCTCCTTGTTATCTGCTATCTCAGTCACATTGCTTGCTCAAGAGTTTGATTTATCAAAGGTTACATCACAGGATTCTACAATGGTGTTAGTCTCCAAATTCAGAACTTTGTAAGAATGGCCATGAGCGGTGTAGCCAAGAAAGATGCCATCAGAAGATCTCGACTCAAACTTATCAAGATTGCCAAACTTGAGAATAAAGCAATTGCAACCAAAAGCACGCAAAAAAGAAACTGATGGCTTCCTCCCAAAGCTTAGCTCATAGGAAGTCACATTAAGAATTGAGCGTAAGAAAATCCGATTGGAAACATAGCAAGCAGTGCTAATGGCCTCAGCCCAGGACCGCCTCGAAGTCCTATGCTCATGAAGCATCATCCAGGCCATTTCCACCAAGGTTCTGTTCTTCCTTTCGACCACACCATTCTGCTGAGGGACATGAGGCGCTAAAAACTGATGCTCAATACCATGCTCAAGACAGAAGGCATCAAAGGAGGAGTTCTTGAACTCAGTGCCATTATCACTGCAAATTGCTCGTAATGCACCAGGAAGTTCCTTTAACAACCTTAAAGCTAAGCTCTGAAAGTGATGAAACACTTCATCCTTGCTCTCAAGAAAGTAAACCCAAGAGTAGCGAGAGTAGTCGTCAACAATCACAAGAATATACCACTTCCCACCGGCCGAACGAACCCGAGAAGGACCAACAGTGTCCATATGAAGCAGCTCTCCAGGGCGTTCAGTCATCACTAAATTGATTGGTGGATGAGAAACGACAATCATTTTCCCATGACGACAAGGAGCACAAACCAAATCCTTGTCAAATTTGAGCTTAGGCAATCCTCGGATCAAACCTAGGCCACTCAAGCGACAAAGCAAGTCAAAGCTCATGTGACCTAGTCTCCTATGCCATTTCCAGAGCTCAGAAAAAGATTGAGCAAACAAGCACTTGTGAGAACCAGAAGAACCAACAAAATCAACCTGAAAAACTTTCCCAATGCTAGAAATCCCACAAACCAAAGAGCCATTCAAATCAAGAACACAAGGAAGCATTTTTCTTAAAGTGCACTTCCAAACCAACATCAAGCAACTGAGAGACAGATTGGAGATTGTACTTGAGATGCTCAACCAAACCAACATCCTTGAGAGTGAATTTTTCATTTACCTTTACCACGCCTCTTGCCTTCACTCTCCCTCTCTTGTCATCTCCAAAGGTCACATACTCCCGACGCTTCAGAGGAGTGAGGCTGGAGAACCACTTTGCATCTCCGGTCATGTGGCGCGAACACCCGGAGTCCATCAACCATTTGTTCTCCATGCCTCCACCTGCTGCCTACAAAGAACAAGAAGGAAAGATCGATGACTTAGTGCTAGGGTTAGAAAGAAAACTCTTGGGAAGCCAGCACTAAATCACACGACCTGCAGGGGTTATCACAGTTCTTTGCACATTACCAGTCGAACGTGTGGGACGAGTACCACGATGGGGAAAGCGTGGCCTGTCAAAGTGTCTCGACTCAAACCTAGGATTGTGAGGATAGAAATCATCTGTGTGAAATCCAAATCCACCTGAGCGACGCTCACCACGATAGGGAAAACATAGGGCGCCAAAGCGCTGCTGAGCAAAGCCTCTGTTTCATGAATCAAAGCCATATAAGGAATGATCCTGTCCATGATAGGCACGAGAAAAAGAGCGAGGATGAAAACCAAAAAAATTATCATGTGCACATTCCTAGTTAACTCAGCTTGCATCATCTCAATTCTCTTACGCCTATAACAATACTCATCCTAGTGACCCTTACGACCACAGAACATGCAAATGTAGACACTCTCATGTTTAGGCTTAGCTTGCACGATGGGTTTGGGTTTTGGCTTCTCGTCTTGCTTTGGGTTGAAGGAAGGATTGGGGCTAGGTGGGTAGTATGTGTCAATGGGTTTGATGGACTGTTCCTCATCCTTGTAGCTAGAGCTAGGCACAAACTTACCCACATTCTCACTCTCCTTCTCACATCTCTCAAATCCCAAGCCCAAGTTGTAGGTTGACCTACTGGCACTTTCTTTTACTCTTGCCAAGTCACTCTCAATCTTCTCCTCACTCACTAGGGTTCTTTGGAGACGAGAGATCAGATACTTATTTTCTTGGGTTAGGATTTTGTTTTCTTCTCTAGTGATTGCAAGCTTATCCTTAAGAGATCCATACACTACACATGGTGGTGAAAGAACTTTTGAGCGAGTCTCATCTAGCAGCTTGGACTCGAGCTCTTTGACTTTGAGGGTTTGAGCTTCCCACTCATTAGTGAGCTTGGGGCACTTCTGACATGCACCCAAAAGAGTTTGTCTAGCTTTGAATTCATCAAGCTCTTTAAGGGCACTCTCAAGTTGACTGGCAACTTAAGCATGCATACTTTCCCTCTGTGCAAGATCATTCATCACAATTTGACAAGACTCACACTCAACAGCAATGTCATCTTTTGCAAGCTTAGACCTAAGCGAAGTGATTTCATACTCAGCACTCTCCAACTTAGACTTAAGCTCTCTACTCTCACGAACAGCGCTGCGAAGCTTATCATCTTGCATGAGCAAAACATCGTGCAAATGATCAAGTTTAGAAGAGAGCTCATCAAGAGTCGGAGGTACCTCGCTTGTGTCAGAGTCAGAGTCGGTGTCATGGTCCTTCTTTGCCATGAAACAAAGCCCGGTGATGTCGTCCTTCCTCTTGACTCGTGGCCTCACAACCTCCTCCTCAGAGCTTGTAAGGCCATCACTTGATGTGAGGTTGACATCGCTCAAGGCTGCAACGCAGGCGCGTGCAATGGCCTTGGCGAACTTCTTGGAGTTCTTGCCTTTCTTGTAGAAGCGGTTCTTCTTCTGCTTGAAATCTTCAGTGTTATTGTCGTGGTACCCGACCTTCTTCTTCTTCTTGGGACAGTCAGCAATGAAGTGTCCCGGGTCACCACACTCGAAGCAGGTTCTTGAACCACCTCCTCTTGTCTCCTTGCGGGTGTTGTAGAACTTCCTAAACTTCTTTGTGAGCAAGGATAGCTCCTCATCAGGAATGCACTCCATCTGTTCATCGGAAGCTGCAACAAGAGAAGAAAGAGCAAACTCCAAAGAAGACTTGTCAAGTGAGGGGTTAGTTCCATAAGAAGCACCACTGTGACTACCCTTCAAAGAGCTAGAAAGAAAAGCCATGCTAGAAGCAGAATTAGCCAGATTTGGACGAGACTTCCTAGACAGTTCATGAGATTTTAGCTTGCTATACAACTGCTCACAGTCCAGGGTATTGAAATCAGTAGTTTTTTCTAGTGCAGCAATCTTAACCCCCAAGCATTTTCATCAAGTGAATACAACAATTGCTTAGCTCTATCATTATCACAGTACACAAGGTTACCACAAGCCCGCAAGTTGCATCTAGTGACTTACCAGGTTTTTGTGCAAAGGTTTGGTACTGTCTATTGTAAGAATCCTTACGCATAGACTTGAGTTGATTGGTACCCTCATGGTACATGCAAAGCTTTGCCCAAATGGCATGTGCAGTATCAAGATGAGCAACACGATCATGTTCATTCCTATCTAGAGCAGAAAGCAGGATATTGACAGCTTTCGAGTTGTTTTCATACCAGGTCAACTCACCAACTGGCGTGATCTCCCAAATTGCACGTCCTTGGCTCAAGAGATAATCCTTGGTCCGTGACTTCCAGTAGGGAAAGTCCTCTCCATCGAACATCCAAAGGTTGACCGCACGCTTCTCTATGTCGCCTTCGGATCACAAAGCTGGTGAAGGTCAACTAGTGATCAAACCGGCTCTGATATCAATTGAAGGACCGAGAAGGCGACCAGAGTGGGGGTGAATGGGAGCCAATTAAAATTCTCCAAGAGAACTTGGCCTATGTCCTGTTTACAACCCGAGCCAACCTCTAAACCGATCACCAAGGCTACACACACCAACTTGTGATGTGCGAACCCTAGGAATGATCAACTACAGCAACAGAACATAGCGGAAACAAAAGGGAACTCAAAACACTCAAACCAATGCGTAACTGGACTACCATCGGCAGTGCCGATCACAGCCATCGGCAGTGCCGGTAAAGCCCATCGGCAGTGCCGGTGACGGATTCTCAGAAGTAGCAAATAGCGTGCATCGGCAGTGCCAGTCTGGCCTTTGGCAGTGCCAGTGTAGGGTTCGGATGACCTACCTGCAGTGCCGGTCTCGGTCGTCGGCAGTGTCGATCGACCCCAACAGAACAGGAAAAGGTTTCGGGATTAGGCCAAAACTTGGTCAAAACCTAATCAAACAAACTCCAAATGATGTGATTTTTGGACCAGTGAATCCTCAACACATAACAACCCTAATACTAGAAGATCAAATCGATTGTCTCAAGGAATCATCACGAATTTCAGATCTTGTGCCAAGAACACCAAAAAGAGGAAACTTGAGAAATCCTTCAAATCGAAGGTGCTAGAGCTATTGATTTGGTCAAGGATCCATAGAGGATTGTTCTAGCTCATCATAGCAACAAGTTTCTCAAGAAATCCGACCCAAAAAATCATTCAAGAAGGAGACACAAAATTATCACGAAAATAGCTCTAAAAATAGAGAAAAAGAGAAATTTGGGATTTAGGGAGAGAGGAAGATCTTGACCATGAAAATGAACCTCATATCATTGATTCATGAATTCAAGATACATGATTACATGGATAGGAAGCCACCCTCATCCTCCCATTATTTGAGAAGGGTAAAAGATGTCTGCCACACACCCACTACTCTCCTCTTTACAGATAAAGCACTCTCCTAGCACATGAGAAGAAAAACCTAGCAAGACTAATGGCAAGAGAGACACCTCTTTCACCAGCCTTACCTCTCCTTATATAGGCATAGGGGTTGTCCACATGACCACTCTACCCTTGACCTACATAACACTATCACCTACCACCAGGAGCAAACTTGTCCATCTCTCTCATTGTCGCCCGAACGCCCTCGGGCCCTTCACGACTTTGCTTCACCTCGAAGCAAGCTCCGTGATGGTGCCACGTGCACCACCAGCCACCACCACCGGTTTTAAGGCCCAAACCAGGAAACCGCCTTGCACGCTTCTCAAAGCATGACTTCTCGATGTCGACGCGTGTCACCTTGTCCTGTGATCCTGACCACTGGCAAGTCTCTCCTGGTCCCTGTCCATCGGGCCCCCTTGTCACTTGCACCGGCATCCCACTCACCTTGACTTGGTCAACACGCCGTCTTCATCACCACTACGGTTTTGAGACTTAACCGTGAAACCGTCCGTGCTTCTTGCCTCTCAGTGTGTACAGTATGGATCACCCTTGACTCCACCCGGCCTTTTGATCATCTGGCCCCAAGTCTCCTACTTGTGCCCGATCTTCTCGCCATTGAGCGCCAAGTCGACTCCAGTGACCTACACATCATGAGACAAGCAAACAAACTTCTAAACTCCTGCAACTTCTCCAACACCTCCACCAACTTCGGTTAGTGAAAACATCAACATGCACAAACCCATGCAATCCTCAAATCCCCGCATTTCAACTCAAACACCAACAAGCTCAAGTCAATTACTTATCACATATTGCAAACCATGGCACATATCCACATGATTTCTCAGCATCGACCAACAATTGTGCAGAATCACGCGGACTCCTTGTTCGGTCTTTGTTGAGCATCGTTTGATGAAGACGAGATGACTTGTGCAACGATACGACGCTTGAACACTAGTTAGCTCGCAATCAGATCTTAAAGTAGATTGAGGCCATCAAACTCGACAAGCTGATCATCTCGCTCTCCCCACGGACGGCGCCAAATGTCAAGATTTATTCTCGGCACTAGACATAGGGTAGTTCATCTATGACGATTTATATGTAAGAGAGGGGTATGCGCGAGATCAAGAGACGATGGTAACACAAGACGTCGATTTATACAGGTTCAGGTCTCCTGAAGGATAATAACCCTACGTCTTGTGTTCTGCGGTATTTGTATTGATATGTCTAGATCATAGATCTAAACAAGGAGGGTAGACCTAGACGTGATGTCTAGTTCTATGTTATGACTGATGCCCCATTGAGGGAGGTCCCTGTCCCGCCTTATATATCTGGAGGACATGGTTACATGGTAGAGTCCTAGTCGGTCTACTATACATATCAAAATAGGAGTCTATCTCTACTTTACTTCTATATGAGGCACCCCGGGTACATGACATCGACATAAAAAAAGCCAAAAAAAAAAATATCAAAGATAGAAAAGCCCAGATTAGTAAGTACTCCCTCCGTATTTTATTTGTTGATGTCCGGTAGTTCAAATTTGAAATACTGAACGTCAACATTAAAAATACAGAGGGAGTATATACTAGACTACCCGTGCTTTTACTACCACAAAAAGGGACAATAAAGGCGGGTCAAAAGGCACTGTACAGCGGGTAGGGCATCCCGCCGCTACACTACCGCAACTAAAAATAAAAGGCAACAACGGCAGATGTTCTCTGGACGAAATCAAACATGACTACAGAGATATTAGTAGCGGCTTGTGACAACTTCACCAACCGCTACCCATGAACCAAAAAAAAAAAAGAGCCCACTAGCCCGGAAGAGCCCACGCCATTCCGTGCCTCGGGCCTGTCCGAATTCGGAGATGCCCCATCTCACAACCGCTAGGATCCGCCGCCACTTGTTCACCCGAGGAAGATGGTGATCGCTGGCACCCGACAACGCGGCCACCACTACCCACGCTGGTCCCATCGGGAGAGGAGACGAGGAAGGCCACCGTCGTCTAGATCCACGTGTGGCCGCTGCCGCCCAGATCCGCGCGCGGCTGCTGCCGCCGTGTAGATCCGCGCGAGGCCGCTGCCGCCCACGTGCCCGTGGCCGCCACCGCCACATGTGTGTGCGCAATGTTGCCCAGATCCGCACGTGGTTGCCGCCATTGCTGCCCGCGTGCGCAAGGCTGCCGCCACCGCACATGTGCGCATGGCTGTCGCTACCAAGTAGAGGAGGGCTTGCGCTCAGTGTGGGTTTGGGGGGAGGAGAGAAGCGAGACGAGAGGCGGCAGCTGTAAAGAGAAAGAGAAGGAAAGAAGAAAAATAGGTTAGGGTTTGGAGAGGGTGAGGTTTTTATAGCTACCATGTCAGCTGGGTCAAATGGGCTAAAGAAAAAGAACAGCTGAGCCTGAGATTTTTAGTGGCGGCCTTGTGACCCACCCCTAAAAATCAAATTTTAGTGGCGGTTCACAACATGAGTCATAGCTAAAACTTATATTACCACTGTAGCAGCAGGAGAATTTGAAATCACCGTTACACAAATTTTTGTACCACCGCTAAAGGCTGTTTTCGTGATAGTGTTTGCCATGGATTTTACAAAATAAATTTGGATTTAATATTTTTTAACACCATAGAACTCAGTTATAATACTAGACGTCAGAAAAACACCATAGAACTGGTGATTATATCGCATATCTAAGAGTTTGCCAGTGTAACATAAATCTCTAATCTAATCATTGACTATAAAGTATAAACCTCATAGTCGAGAATGCCTACATAAACTGCATGGTATTCTATTTATTGTACCAATTTATTAGTGCAAGTTTACACTATTTTTTAATATAAATGCTATAATCTTGCATATTTTTGCTTAGTATAATTTTTAATACTTCATTGTAGAAACAGGTAACATCATGATATATTAGACAAAACCAATATATTAAGGGTGCGTTTGGCACGGCTTATACACAAAGTGCTTATAAGTATTTATTATGTCAAAACTACTAATAGTGCTTCTAGTCTTATTATAGCACAAGCATTCAACCCGTTTGGCAAAACTGCTTATGCTTATTTGCTCAAACTGCTTATGCTGAGAGAGAGGACCATCATAATCCCTAAAAGCTACGTTTTGCTGCTTTGCTCAAAATGCTTATGGTAGTACAAAATAGCAAAGTGCTTATACCTCTAGCACTTTTACTATTTTGCTGTTTGGCTATGTAAACTGCTTATTGAGTATAAGCACTTGCATAAGCTGTGCCAAACACATCCTAAGATCACAAGAGAAACAGAAAAGGTGAAAAATGCTCAAAATACCCGGTTGGTCAATCGGGCAAGGGTTGACTTTGATCAATATCATGCAACATACATTCCAAAAGATTCCAAAACAAGAAATTGAATTAATAAAGTACCAATTCAGACTTCGAATTTTGTAGAGCTCTAAACAATTGTTCAAAGAAGTGGCAAACTTTCACACTCAATAACGCCTGTTAAGAAGGTTTTGAATTGTTGGGCCAAACATATGCTTATTTTTGTGCACATTCAAATCCATCTTCTAAGGGAGAGTAGAGGTGGTGATGGAAGTGAGGAGGGAGAAGGAGAGGTGATCAGAGGAAAAAAAAATATCTAAGGTACTGATCTAGGAGGGTGAGAGGAGGAGTGGCAGTCACTACCACAAATAGGGCCTGTAGTGGCGGCAGGCAAACCATCGTAGCAGAACGGGCCAAAGTCGGCCGCCGCTACAGAGCCAATGGGCACTGCCCCAACTAAAACCGCTGCTACAGGACACCCAATAGCGGCGGTTGACATTGTCAACCGCCGCTATAAACGATTGTCAACCGCCGCTATAAACGGCCGCTATTTAAGCCGCGTTCGGACAGCTCCGGCCCTCACTCGAACATTGGCGGCCCAAAAATTTGGGCAAATCATGAAATCAAGGGGGGAAGGTTTTGAGTTCATTTTTTCTTGCAAAACTTTGCTCTTTGAGGTAAGGGGAACTCACCCCATTGGTTTTTTTGTGCTCTCATTTTGAAATCAAGTAGAATTTTGGGTTTTATGTTTGTTAGGTTTTCATCAAATTTTAGCTAAATTTGTTTGATTTGGATGGTTCTACTTGGTTATAGTTAAGTTTATGAAGGCATACATCATCTCTTTTCATCACTACACAAAAAAATCATTATATTTAGCTTGTTCTATGTCAATGGGAATCTAGATCAAGTTTGGTTTTTAAAAGAGACAGAAAGTAGTATTAGGATAAGAGGGATGTTAATTATTTAATAAAAATTAAATAATATATAAAAAAATTTGATGTTTGTTTCATTTTACCTTGCATAATATTTCTCACTTCATGTATATTATTTTTTAATGTTTATATATTTAGTGAATATTTAAATTTTTAGTTACACATAATTAATTAATTAATTTCTAATATTTTTTGGCTAGATGGTGATAAAATTTAAATCATATATAAAATAATTTGATGTTTGTGTCATTTTATCTTGCATAATATTTTTCACTTCATGTAATATTCAATATATATATATATATAGTCAATGTTTAAATTTTTTGTCACACATAATAAATTAATGAATTTTAATAATTTTTGGGTTTCCGTTCAAGGCCGTTCGCGATGGATAGATCTTGGATGTACGAGGCACCAAAACCGGGTCCAATATTTTTTGAGAAGTTTTCAAATTCATCGAAGCAGCCGCACAACATGCTCGACGTGAATGGATGACTGATATATATTGTCCGTGTTTTGATTGCAAAAATCAGAAGTTGTGGAATGATATAGAAGTAATAAAGTCACACTTGGTGCGGAGGGGTTTTGTTGAGGGGTACACGAGATGGACAAAACATGGTGAGAACAGTATGGTCGATATAGAATTTGATGAGCATATTGAAGTTGAAGTCGAGGTTGTCAATTCGCTTGGTGCGGATGCGATGGATTCACCTGGTGAAGCTGATTTTGATGTTGAGGAGTTGTTATGTCACATTGTGCGGCAGGTGCTGATCAATGCCGGTACAACTAAAGAGCTTGATAATTTTCATAGAATAGTGAAAGCATGAAAGGATCCATTATATGATGAATCTAAGGGATGTGGTAAAGAGTTCACTGTGTTGCGTACTGTACTTGAGCTGATGAAGCTGAGGGTCATGCATGGCTGGTCGGACGCTAGTTTCACGGATTTATTAGAACATATTTCCGATGCGCTGCTGAAGCCCAACTTATTGCCAAGGACAACATACCTTGCTAAGAAGCTGATTTCCCCACTTTCGTTGGGCGTGCAAAAAATTCACGCATGTCTAAATCATTGCATATTGTATCGAAAGGAGCATCAGGACACTGTGAGATGCCTAAGGTGCAAACGCAGTCGTTACAAGAGGAACAACGATTGTGATGCCGATGGTGGCGTGAAGAATACAACTAAGGGGAGAAAGAAGAAAAGAAGTTCTATCATCGATGCCAGTGATGATAATAAGGTTCCTGCCTTAGTCATGTGGTACTGACCCATGGTCGATCGCACCAGACGCTTGTTCGCCAACCCTAGGGATGCGGCAATGATGACATGGCATGCACGCAAGGGGGACGGTAAGCTCAGGCATCCCACAGATGGAACACAATGGAAAACGTTTGATGAGGATCATCGAGACTTCTCTAATAAAGAAAGGAACATACGGTTTGCATTGAGTACACATGGGATGAACCCATTTGGTCAAATGAGAAATCCGCATAGCACTTGGCCAATGATACTAGCAATGTACAACATTCCACCATGGTTATGCCATAAGCGTAAGTACCTACTACTGACCACTCTTATATCTGGGCCTAAAGAACCTGGTAACGACATAGACGTGTTCTTAGTACCATTGTTCGAAGACCTGCAAAAACTATGGTTGGAGGGGGTCCGTATATGGGATGTGTATCGAAGAGAGTACTTCACGCTCAGAGCAATTATTTTTTACACGGTAAGTGATTCCCTGGCACTAAGGGCGCTATCAGGACAGGTCAAAGGAAAGACAACATGTTTCATATGCGTTGATGATACATCCCATGTGTACCTTCTAGCATCCCAGAAGCTAGTGTATACACGAAACCGCCGATTCTTACCAGCAAAACACAGGTATCGCGCGATGGCTAGACACTTAAATAGCAAAGTTGAGAACGACATAAAACCTCGATGTTGTACTGGCAGGGTTGTGTTTGACCTTGTTAAAAATATTAGTGTTGTTTTTGGAAAGCCGGTGAAGGGAACCAAAAAGGCAAAAGGTCTCATGCCGTTTAAGAGGAAATCCATTTTCTTTGTACATTTCAATTATTTTTGTAGAGATCTTGTAGTGATGGGAATAAGATCAGAGCTCCATCCGCAAGAAAGAGCGAATGGAAAGTACTTTCTCCCCCCGGCAGCCTATACACTTACGATTGAGGAGAAAATAGCACTCTGTAAGTGCCTCAGTGGGATTAAAGTATCGACGGGTTTCTTATCGAATATCAAGAATCTTGTAAACATGGAAGAGTTAAAGATAAGTGGGTACAACACTCATGATTGCCACATAATTCTTTCGGTGTTTCTCCCTATTGCTATCAGAGCTGTTAAATCACCATGGCTGAAGTTGGCTGTAACTCGCCTTTGCTACTTCTTTAACGCGGTATTGAAGAAGGTCATAACTAAAGATGAGTTAAATGACCTACGGACCCACATGAAGGAAACAATGTGCATACTTGAGATGGTCTTCCCTCCATCGTATTTCGATATGATGGAACACTTTATTATTCATATTGTTGACCAGATCTCTGCATTGGGCCCCATCTACCTACATCAGATGTTTCCATTTGAGAGGTTCATGTATGTATTGAAACGCTATGTACATACTCGTTCACATCCAGAGGGTTCTATGATCGAGGGCTACACAACTGAGGAGATCATCGAATGTTGCTCAGATTACATTAATGATGGTAACAGATCAATTGGTCTCTCCGTGTCTCATCATGAGGGTAGATTATCTGGAAAAGGTACAAAAGGACGTTGATCGTTCATCGACCATGACTTCAAACGAGTGGACCAAGCACATTTCAGCGTATTGCAACAGACGCGGATTGTGGGACCGTACTTTGAGAAACATCTATTAGAGCTCCGCCAGAACAACAAGGATACGACGTATAAATGGATCATAGACGAGCACAAGCGCTCTTTCACATCATGGTTTACCTCCCTAGATCTTCCAAGTGGCGAGTCCGTGGAAGAGAAAATGTTGAGAAAGTTAGCTAATCGCCCGAGAAGAACCATGGTTACCTTTCAGGCATACGACATCAATGGTTTTACCTTCTACACCCAACAGAAGGATAAGAAGAGCAACTGTCAAAGCAGCGATGCACGAGTACAAGCTATTGACAAAGTGGACCAGACGACCTCGTATTACAGGTACATTGAGGAAATATGGGAGCTAGACTACGGTGCAAATTTACAGGTTCCCATATTTAAATGCAAATAGGTGAAGCACCCTAATGGCATCTAGGTAGATGAATATGGTTTCACAATTGTTGATCTTAACAATGTTGGTCACAAAGATGAGCCTTGGATACTTGCCAAGACTGTGGAACAGGTGTTTTATGTACTTGATCCAAAGGTCGAAAAGAAATACATTGTTGTTCCAGGTAAACAAAGAATTATTGGAGTGGAAAATATGGAGGATCGAGATGACTACAATCAATATGACAAGGTGCCATGTTTCATAGATCCGATAAATTTTAAAGTCTTGGAAGCAAGACTCTCCTTTGCTGACGGAATGCCCTACATGCGGACCGATCACTGCCAAGGAAAAGTCGTTC
This sequence comes from Eleusine indica, assembly GCA_030378355.1. Classification (NCBI taxonomy): domain Eukaryota; kingdom Viridiplantae; phylum Streptophyta; class Magnoliopsida; order Poales; family Poaceae; genus Eleusine; species Eleusine indica. Next base: position 40,172,296 of record CM059500.1, read on the forward strand.
AAGGATAACTCAAGCATCATGTAATTTTATTTTGTTAAGTATCTTTTATTATTCGAACCTTGTATTATGTTCTATTTAATATATGTTTATTTGAATATAAAGATTGTGTAACTTATTTTTATAAGCATCATGTAGTTTGAAGTTATAGGGGCTAAAAGGTAAATATAAAATAGTTTAGGGACCTATTTGTAATTTAATAAAAAGACAAGAATTAAAGTGTAAAAATATTAGGACTAAAATGTAATTAATAAAAAGTATTTGGTTGTTTCTGCAAATGTTTAGGACCTAAACATAAATTTAAATAAGTACAGGGGCCTTAGTATAAAAATACAAAACTAAAATATAATTAATTATAATGAACTCAGGGGTTCTTTTGTAAAATTATAGGGCTAAGGTATTATTTATAAAAAAAATCAGGGGCTAAAATGAATAATACAATTTTTTGGAAAATGAATGATATAATTTTTAGAAAATCAATAGTATAGTTTTTAGAAAATCAATAATAGGGTTGTTTCTGTAAAATTTTAGGACCTACCATTAATTTTTATGAAGTATAGGGACCTAAGTGTAAAAAGACAGGACTAAAACATAATTAATAATGAACTCATGGGTTCTTTTGTAAAATTCTAGGGCTAATATATTCTTTATAAAAAATCAAGGGCTAAAATGAATAATACAATTTTTGGAAAATGAATAACATAATTTTCTTAAAAAAAACTGACATATTTTTAGCGGCGGCTCACAAAGGCAACCGCCGCTATTGCTTTGTAGCGGCGGAGTGCTTTGTGAGCCACTGCTAAAGAGCATTGCCTTATATAAACACGGGGCGCGACGGGGCCCAAACCCTAACCGCGCTGAGAAGAGACGACGCTGTTAGGCTGTCCAAGTCCCGAGCGCCGCCACGTCCTCTCTCGACTGCGCCCCGTGTCTTCGCCTCCCTCCCCAAGCGCTGCCGCGGACTCTCCCTCCCTAAGCGTCGCCACATCGACCTCTCCACCTCCCTGAGCACCGTCACATTGACCTCTCTGCCTCCTCGAGCGCCGCGTTGGTCTCTCTACATCCGCGAGCGCCGCCGCGTCGATCTCACCGCCTCCATCCCGGAGCGCCACCGTGCTCCTTCTCTACATCCCCGACCACCGCTGCGCCCCTCGTCGACATCCGCCTCGCCCCCTTCTCGATGGCCGCCTCCGTCCCTGAGCACCGCGTGGGCCTCCCTCCTCCTTCCCCGAGCGCTGCCGCGTCGACGGCTGCCCTCCTCCTCGAGCTTCGACGCCGTAGGCACGACCCCCCTCCTCCCCGAGCTCCGTCACCGCAGGCACGGGTCCCCTCCTCTGACCAGGTGCACCCTCTCTCTCTCTCTCTCTCTCTCCGTGTGTATGTATGTGAGGTTGTTCTTGTCCTCTACACCATGTGCGTCTCCCTCACCCCTCCTCCCTCCCTCTCTCGCCTCTGCCATGAATTTTTAAAATGTGATTTGGTTGCAACCTTCTGATGCGTGGCAACATATTGTGTGTGTATGTATGTGAGGTTGTTCTTGTCCTCTACAACAGTACTTCATGACTGCACTATTGTATACATGCCACTGTTCTTCATTAGTTTCTTCAACAGTATTTCGTGGACATTTTAATTCATAATGGCACTATTCTTCATTAGTTTCTTAAAATTGCTCTTCAATTTACAGTGTTGCTTGCTTAATCATGCCCTCCAGCAGGCAATGGCCTATTTGTTTGTTTGGTTAACTTGGGTATAAAAATTAAGGAGTCCCTGATCAAATTTCCAACATGGTTAACCATTAGAACTACAGCACATAAAACCATTAACCAATTAAAGGTTATATCACGATGACTGGTACGCGCATAATTCAGCTTAGAACATGCAAGGTTCATTTTCGTGTGTTAATTATTTGTCCATCGATTTGGGTTCTATTTTTTAGTCAATTAAAAGTTGTGGGAATAATAATATATGCTAATATAGTATTAAGGATATATCTGAACATAAAGATACCATCTATCTAATTTCTTATGTGTCATTTTGTATAAATTTTCCTCACAGTCCTATTCTAACAAGAATAATTTCCTTTGTTGTCCTATGAATATTGACTTTCTGAATATATGAGTAGAATAGGAAATTAAATACTAGTACTAAAATCCCTGAGGGTTGTGTCTGATGCCTATAGTATTGACACAACTCAATTAGCAGCTTATTGAGTTGTGTCTGATGCCTATAGTATGACCCTTAGCTTGTTACAGTTTCGTGCACATTTTAATTCATAATGGCCCTGAATCTAATTGCATCTTGTCATTTATACGTTGGGTTTCTGCTATATATATGTGTGTGCCACAAAAATTACCTTCTAGTTTGCACTTATGAGCTACTTGTGACCTTCTGGTTTGCACTTCCGAGCTTCTTTTTATTATCTTTTGACTATGTTTGTTCAGACTAAACTATATATCTGTGGACTACTATATCAATAGCATTGTATGCTGTCATTTGTGGATTGAATGTAGCGTTATAGTGCTTCTACATTTGTGGACTGCTATATCAATAGCTTTTTATGCTGCCATATGCTAGGATCTGAAAATGCTCACTGTCATGCTAGGATCATTTGCCATTAGTTGCTGCTCACTGTTTGCTAGGCTCTGAAAATGCTCACTTTATATATACTAGGATCTAAAAATGCTCATTGTTTTGCTCACTGTTTGCTGCCATTTTTTTACTGCCATATGCTAGGATCTGAAAATGCTCACTGTCATGCTAGGATCATTTGCCATTTTTTTGGCTGCCATTTTTTGCTACTCACTATCTACCATTTTTCATGTTGATATCCATGTTGTCAATCTTTTGCTTGCTTACACTTCATGTTGATATTCATATACTTGTTGCCGTACTATAGATTCCCTATATGCCATTTCTGAAATCCGTAGTATTATTTACTTGTGGCCATATATATGCCATATTACTTGATGTCCTATATTCCCTATGTTCACTGAGAGCAAATTTTGACTTTTCTATTCTTTTCCTTGTCTCTTTGTACTACTTATCTATTCTACGTAGGCGATCGATGCTCAATGATGAAAGGGGGCCAAGTGAGGCTAGTGTAGCGACATGGACCATATCCTAGTATATTGGATACATGCTGTTGTACAGGTCAAGAATCTTAGAGCGTTGGATGGCCGTTGATTTGGCAACACACACTGAGAGCAAATTTTGATTTTTCTATTCTTCTCCTTGTCTCTCTGTACTACTTATCTATTCTACGTAGGCGATCGATGCTCAATGATGAAAGCGGGCTAAGTGAGGCTAGTGTGGTGACATAGACCATATCTTAGGATATCATATATATGTTGTTGTACAAGTCAAGGATCTTAGAGCGTTGGAAGGCTGTTGATTCAGCAACCCGCACTGAGAGCAAATTTTGATTTTTCTATTATTTTCTTTTGTTTTCATTGTCTCTATGCTCAATGATGATAGGTGTATACTCCTTGTTTTCTAAACTAGTCATCATATCTAACATTAGCTGTCAAAGTCTTCTCGTCATGACGGACAATATGCCATCTCAAGAGGAAGATGCCCTCAAGGCGTACTCACAAGCGAGGTCATCTTCAGATGATGAAGGATCAAGCGAACACTGGGAAGAACCAGAAGATCCGCATCCTCCACTACCAAAGGAACGTTGATTAGGGAGCCCGGATCCTGATCTTGTGCCTCAAGATGAGGTATCTTGTCAAAGATAATTCTCTCATTTGTTCAACTAATTTATAAACTAAAATCTACTACTTATATCCTAGGGACCTCGACGAAGTGCCCGTCGGCTATTTGCAGCAGAGGCTGCGACAGATGAGGCCCTTGAGCAGCAAGCGGAAGAGGTGCCTGCCATAGTGTCCACACACAAACGCAAGCGCGGTCAGCGCTCCGTGAACAAGGCAGAGGGCATCTATAAGGTTACTGCACTAGACCCCAAAGAGGGAGAACCGATTGAACCCGCTGGTGTCAATGCCAAATGGCGGAAATATGTGGGCTGACATCACAGCAACCATCTGGTTCCAGCCAGAAGATCTCGAGAGAGCCAAGAAGGCCATAATGTCCACTCTCAATCACATCTTTCGAGATTACAAGTCCAAGCTCAACTGCCAATATGTCAAGAAAAATCGAACCCCATTCGACAAGCATGGAAATATTAGTCAGCAGGAATGAGATGAGTTTGTTGAGCAGAAGACGAGCAGTGTTTCAAAGGAGCTCAGTGAAAAGATGGTTGGGCTCAACAAGCAGAACAAGTACAAGCCACGGTTAGGTTCGGGCGGATACAAAAAGAAGATTTCGATTTGGAGAGAGCAGGAAGCCAAGCTCCGCGCGGAAGGAAAACCTGATCCTTTGCCAAACACCAATGAGCATACCAGGAATTGGGTATATGGTCGCTCTGAGTTAACCGATGAAGGAGAGATTATTGTGAAGGATCCGTGATAGTTGATGTTGTGCAAGCCTTGAAAGGTCCCATCACGACGCAGACGGAGGCTGGTCTGTTTACACCGGAATATCACAAGGATGAGCTAGTGAAGGCTATTAGGACCAAAGAACATGGTGGTCGGGTAAGAAGAGTGTCATCATCGGTAACATGAAAAGAAGGTTTCTCTGAAACATCCTCACACCTCTACAAGAAGCATACATTGACAAGAAAGAGCGAGAAGATAAAACCAAGGAGGATTGGAGGCGGCAACTTCTTATGTTTGCTATTGACAAAGAAAGCGGTCGTTTGGACCCCAACCTGCAGGCTGCGATGGATGCCTTCTTACGTGGTTCATCCACATCCACGCTGCCATCCGTCTCCATGCAACCATCTGTCTCTGGTCAACCATCAGTCCCTATGCAATCAGAAACAGAGAACATCGCTGAGGATACTCCTTGTGAGTTGCATGTGCCATTTGGTTACAATGGGAAGACGATGAAGATTGCATCTGGCACGACATTTCTAGGAGAGACGCTCCATAACAGGGATATCCCCCTAGGTTACGTGCATGTCACCGTGTCACAAATAGTACCTGGCTATGAGGACAACGAGATTGAATGCTGGATACCTGAGGCGGGTATAGAAACTCTCCAAGATGTCCTCGGCTCTTTCATTATTTGAAAACGCTGTGATGTTGTCCTCTCACCACGAGTTTCTCCACCCCCGCTGTCTGGGCACGGGTCCTTTCATGCGAGCCAGCCAATCAATACAGGTGGACAGTCGTCTCCTATGTCTGTGGCAGCCTCGGGAACCAACCTCCAATCTCCTCATGCGGAAGCCGACTCGACTCATAGTCCTATAATCTATAGTGATAACGGGCCTCTTCCACAGAGTGTTCAAGTTCAGGCTCCAGTAATCCAAGTCCAGCTTGCACCTGTTGTCGTCAAGGCTTCGGTAATCCCAAAGACAATTACCGGATTGAAAAAATGTCTAGCAAGCACCGGCAAGCTCGTCCTGCAAGAAGAAGATCCTCGGGATGTATTATCGTACGACGATCAAATTTTGGAGAATCCTGTGGACGATGTGGACTACCCGAAATTTATACTCGGTAAATCCCTAATATCAAATAACATGTACAAGAACCTGCCGTGGAAGATGTGGAAGTTGCACGACTGGTACGTGATGGCGTCGAAGGAAGGGGTGACCGAAATCACTTGTAGGATTTCAAAAGAGGTGTTCAACGAAGATGACGAACAAATCTTATACCTATTTTGGGAGGATGTCCACTCGATGTTTCATCTAGACCAGATGGACGTCACCTTCATCACCCTGTGGTGCATGTAAGTATCGTGTTCGATCTACTTTGTATTTCAAGCATAATTCCATATATGATCTTATGCTTTTTTTTTGTAGTATAAACTCCTTTTTCCAAAGAAAGGAGACCAATAGAAAAGATTGGAAGGTGGCCTACGTCAACCCAAGCTAGATCAACCAAAGCTTGATCAACCCAACGGCAAATCCAAAAAATTATCCGAATAAGACACCGACAGAGCTTGCTGAAATGAAGACGGTCTTGACAATAGAAGCAAGGACTTATGTTGCAAATTACTTGTACGACTGCTTCATGAGGTGGCAAGATAGAGAGTGCATTATGGCCCCTTACAACTTCAAGTAAGTTGGACAACTATTACCTTCATCATGTATCCTATGTTAAAATTAAATCCAATCATAATTAACTTGTTGACAACAAACATTGTTGTAGCGATCATTGGATCTGTCTGATGATATTTCTAAAAGAAGGTTACCTTCTATCGCTCGACAGCCTGGACTACGACAAGAACTTATACGACGACATTCTGGAAGTCATAGATAGGTAAGAAATTGGTTTACGTGTGTATGGTTTGATGATGTTAATATCATCTACTGATAAGCTTTTGTCGATCGTGCAGTCCTTACGAGAAATATGTCGTAGCCGGTGGGGCATGTCATCCTACAAGGAAAAATAAGATGTACTTTCGTCATAAGTTTTGGGTAAGACTTATATGCATCTTATACATGTTCTTATCGTACTATCCATTCATGTAATTATCATAGGTGTAATGAACTTGTGTTCCCTACTTTATAGTGCAATAAGCAAATATGAGGAAGTGTGCATTATGGTTACTACACTTGTGTGTTCTCGACTGGCACTTCAACTTACCTGGACCATATCATTGAGGAGTCTCAACAAGAGGTAAGTTGATTTTGTTTATGTCCATTTTACTTTATCTGGACCATATCATTAAGGACTCTGCTCATGTGACACAGAAAGCCACAAGGTCAAAGAGAGAATGGGCTGCAAAGATGAAAAGGAACGACGCAATCAAAAAGGGTATAATTCCTGAATCACGCGTTCACTTGAGTACAAATGCCATGTATCTAGTTGTAGCTTCTCTTTGTCGTTTTATGTCGGGAGAGGTAATTAGTTCAGAAGGGAAGTGCTTTGATTCAAATAGTGAACTAGCAATAAAACATAGGTCCTTTGTGAGTGGGCTGGTTCAAGAGCATCATATGAGCCTAATGTGTCGAAAAAAGATGATGACTATGCATTATGGTTCATATAAAACATTTTGTAAGCTCGATTGAACATTTTGATGACAATGTTGTATATATTCTATGATGAGATATAAATATCCGTGATGAGATTGCAAATACCTATGATGAGATGTTGTAAATATCTGTGATGAGATTTGTAAATTTCTGTGTATGTAGAATCTGTGATTTCTGTACATTTACTAAATTTTATTTTTTTTTGAAAAATAACAAGTAATGACGGTTGATGTTGTCAACCGCCGCTACTAATAGCCAACAGTAGCGGCGGTTGAAGATGTTAACCGCAGCTACTAATGGCTAACAATAGCGGCGGTTGACATCTTCAACCGCTGCTAATAATGTGTCTGTAGCGGCGGTTTATTTCGGCGACAGACCAGCCGCCGCTACAAACGCATATTTGTAGCTGCGTTTGCGTTTGCGTAGTGGCGGGGTGGCCTGCCCGCAGCTACAATGACTTTCCAACCGTCGCTACAAGCCATTTTTGTTGTTGTGAGTGAAAACTCTCTAATTGGAGGATGGAGAAAAGGCGGCCCCCTTTATCTATAATTTAGACCGCCCCACTTGTGCAGTAGCCGGCTATTCATGTGGCTTGCTACTGACAGTGGCAGTAGTGGGATACATATGACTGACCGCCATTGCTATGGCATTTGCAATAGCAGTCGCCTACTTCTCAGCAGGGCCGGTTCTGAGATTTGGATGGCCCAAGGTGAAACAGGATAGAGAGGTCCCCTCAACACAATAAATCATGGAAGTGGAAATCATTGAATTATTATCGATAAATACTCATACATCATATATGACAATACCTGTGTTAGGACAACTTGCTTGTGCTGAAATAAGCATAAATTAAGAAAATACTAACTAATCACTCATAAATTTATATGCCACTCATGATGCACTACACAATAAGTTCATAGGTAGAATACTTCTTTCCGTGTCTTGGAGGACTGGATTAAATCAAATCACGATGTGGCCATGGTAGCGGCAGTGCAGAATTGCAATTGTGGTAATGGAGAATGGCGTTCAAGCTTCTCACAGTAGGATACAGGCCAACAGATATATTTTGTGCCCGTTGTCTCGTATTGAGAATTCCAGCGCCATGCCATGGAAAAAGCAAGCACTAGGCGGCGACGTTGTATACATCACAAATTCACAACGCGCTCGTGCAACTCAAGTTTCACTGGACAAAACAACCTCACGATAACAGACTAGTAGCTGCAGGATTAGACGGTCGACAAACTTCATATTCCAGACGTTGAGATGATTTTTCAATGAGCCACGTATCTATGTGTGCCCTGGGAGCCCCCCCCCCCCCCCCCCCCGGGGATTTGGGGGCCCAGGGCGACTGCCCTGCCTGCCCCCCTAAGGGCTGGGCCTGCTTCTCAGAATTTAAGTAGCCAGCCCAGGACGCCCATGACTTCAGTTTTCTTTTGGCTCAACACCACTACTAATCATTTTTGTAGCCGTGATAGATCTAAGTCGATAAAATGAAATATCCACTAAGAGACTCTTATCTATTCTTCAGTTTTCAATATTGTTTCTTGTAACAACCTATATCGACACACGGAGTTTGACATTAATCCTACAAGCACAATCCACCCACCCAAACACACACATACACACAATGTGCAATAGGAAATTAAAGACGTAGAGTTCTGATACGTATGAAAGTATGCAGGATCCTTGTGAACTTGGACTGGCCTCCATCACAAACAATCAGATAGGTTACGGGGAGTCGATATATGATGGTGAGCTTTGAGAGTTGCCTTGATAATGACCAACAGTGAATCTCACTCGGGCAGCTATCTTCCCCAGCATGCGATCGTCATTCCACCAAGGCATGGAATATTGTCTCAGCTAATGTATCACATGTGTCCCATGTATTTTTCATGGATCTTATATATGACAAAAAGTTTCAGGACTTCGTTTCTGCACAGTCACTAGCTTATTAATCCATCCCTTTAAGTTCTCACTTCATGATGGTTTACATATAGCAGAAATGAATGTCCTTTGAGTATTTCCATCAGGTGATTATTAACAGTAGGCACTATAGGACGTACTAGAAATATCATAGGCCTATAATACTATAGACACCTAGCCAAGTGCTTTGGAAGTTTTCACAATAGAGCACAACAAACTCGTCTCATCTTATGTGCCTTTGAACTTCTTCATAACGACCCATTTGATGTAGAGAAGTATGGTCTTGTTTCCTCTCTAGTTTTATATTTTGTGGAAACCACAACCAGATGCACCACCACCACAAAAGGCTCTATTGTAGGCAATAGAGATGGTTGGTAACATCACCGCTGCTAGAGAATTGTACTATAGTGGCGGTTTGTTTCCTTCTAAGGATGTCTGCCACTATGAACAACTATTTTTAGCTACGGATGCGTAGTGACCGATAGGCATACCCGCCTCTACAGTGGATTTTAACCGCCGCTATAGGGCCTTTTTGTTGTAGTGCATACCTAGGCGTGGTTCAGCAAACAAGGTCTGTGGTGGTGGTGTTGGAGAATGGCTGGTGGAACTCAATTGTGGCGACGAAGGTTGTGTGTGTGTGTGTGTGTGTGTGTGTTCTCATTGTTGATCACTCTTGCTTGAGATTGAATTGATGGACGCATCTTCGTTGTTGTCAAACTCAAGCCGCGGGAGGCATGTCCAGACATGGTGCTTGTAGTGGGACAAAATGCATATCAGGATGGCCTCAACAAGGGGCAGAAGCACTAGGATTTGAACGAGCAAGTCGTCTAGGAGGTCGATGATCCGGTCATGATAAATGCTAGAGCGGGAGAGCCTAGTGCAGATATTGGGTCCTGTCGCACTGCCAACAAGGATAGATGGATTGCCATGTTGTCGTCATCGAGCCATCGCCTTAACACTCGACCGTCCATCGCTGTTGCCGATCTGGAGGGAGCGACGCCCGAGCCTTGCTGTCGTTGTTTTCCATCACTGTGCTGCCAAGCATGGGAGGTAGAGGCGCCACCGTCAAGGAAGGTAGGGGTGCCACCCACTTGGATCCACCGTTGAGGTAGTCAGCGCGGAGAGAGAAGGAGGTCGAAGTGCCGGAATGAGCCACTGCTAAGAGGTCCTCACACCATCGTTATCGTGTGTCGTGTCAGAGAGGAGGAGGCAGGTAGCACTACTACAAAAGTAGCCTTTAGTATCACTTCATTTTTTATAATAATAGCTGACACCATGAAAAACAATATTGTAGTACATAAATGCTGATGTCAGCAACAAGCAGCACTATTACAGTGGTCACATTAATATTGGACATTGATGATGTCATCAAGACCAACGATATTGCAATCTATCCCAAACAACAATATCAGTTGGATGATGATGTCAGCATTATTCGATATTGTAGTGACCACTACAATATCATTTTGTGTGATACTGATGTAAAATGGGCCAGCGCAATAGAAAAGCCAGTCCTTGGCCCATATTTTTTTTCGGCTCACTATATAAGTCTCTAACCCTAACACCAACCTTAGCTCTCTCTCCCTCAGGGTCGCCACCGCCCTCCATGTCTCTTTCTCTCTCTACCACTGCCCTCCTCCCCTCTCTCTACTCCCTTCCTCAACGCAATGGTGCCATGGCGGTCCCTCTCGCCGACGCGCGCGCGGCTCTGTTGAGGGGCTCCACCTTGGTTCCTTGATGGTGGTGGAGGCTAGGCGTAGCAGGACGGCAGACCGATGGCAGGCGGATCCAAGTAGGCGCTGTTACACGGAAGCTCCAAGGCAGGTGGATCCAAGCTCCAGGCACAACTGTGCTCCTCTCCCCCAATCCCTCGCGGCACAACCCACCGCGCTCTGACGGCAGCTCCAAGGCGGGCGGATCCGAGCTCTAGGCACGACATGGTCCTCCTCTCCCCCAACAAGGCACAGCGCAGCAGTGGTCCTCCTCTCCTTCGATGCAGTGGGGTTCTTCCCTCCATCCTCCCCTTTGGCAACAAGCGCACCAGCAAGGATGAGATTGGCGGCGACAGATCCGGTCAGGAGCTCATCGGCAGCTACGGATCCGAGCGGATGGCACATGGGCTAGCGGTGGGCTGGATGGCACATGGCTGGCGGTGGGCTCGGTCTAGCCTAGTTCTGGCATTAGGTGTTTCTTTTTATCCACCATCAATATCGGACAGGTTACCCGATATTGCTGTAGCACCACTACAATATCGTTGGAGTAGTATCGGTTGTATTGTCCGATACTATAGTTCCATTTTGACCGATATTGTAGGCTATGTTTGTAGTTGTGTCATGCCCCAGAACCTCATGCATGTCTGTCGAGTTGTGCCTGGTGCAGCTCGCCTCAACCTGCGTCGTAACCTACCGCCCGCCCGCCAATCACCACCGCTTTGTGGCCTCGCCGAGTGAAGAGAGAAAGAGAAAGGAAGGTGGAGAGTAATGCTATTGTTCAGAAGACATCGATCAAGCTCGGTTTTATCCAAATTGAGCTGCGTGTTGACCATCGGATTCAATCCGACAATATATAGCTGCGTGTTTTTACTGATGGTTCATAAGGTGGCCCTTCGCTAAAAATTGTTGATGATATAAGCAATATTTTTAGCACTAGTCCAGTAAGTGGTCCACCGCTAAAAATTAAATTGGTGATGCAACCAATTATTGTAGTTGTGGATCACTTAATGAACTGCCGCTAAAAGTGTTGAGAGCATTTTTTGCTACAAATATCTTTTGAACCATCACTAGGCTTAAATGGGTTGTGTCGTTCTATGCGGTCTTTTTGTTGTAGTGGAGGAGAATGAAGGGTTCTACGGTTTCCATGGTGGCGGGATGGTGGTAGGTGAACCCAAACTTGTTGGTTTTTTTTTTCATTTTCCTAAATGATTTTTGACTTTTTCCGCACCTGCTCAGACCAAAATCCCCCTTGGCATTTTTTTCTCTTCTCAAAATGATTCATCACCTTTGTTTGTCTCTCTTCTGTTTTGTTTTGTTCTATTCGTCGACTCTCTCTCTCTCTCTCTCTCTCTCTCTCTCTCTCCTTATGAGACATTGAGATCATGCGTCGCCTATCGGAGGAGCTCCTCTCGGCGGTGATCTCCCGCACCGCACTGCAGGACGCCTGCCACGCGACCGCTATTTTGCAGTCTGGTCCTGCTTCATGCCCTTCGACCTCCTATCGCTCGACGACTGGGAGCTCCACCCAAGCCGCTGCCCAAGAAGGATCTGTTCATGCACCTCTCCGGCGACCCCATCCTCCTTGCCGACGGCCTTGTGATCCGAGAAATCATAGTTAGTGGCCCCCGACCTCCCGCTGCTCGTCGAGGATCAGGCTGTACTATGAAGCATGTTGCATGATGTTTTTGTTGTTCCCAGGACCTTGCCTGATTCATCCGGCAGGCAAGCAAGCTCGGTTTCATGGCCGGGGCACGGGCATCATGATAGGCGACATAGAGGGAGGGGATATGCTGCGGCCAAGCGGCGGGAGAAGGTGGGATGGCGGTAGGGCTACTGCCAAGCGCTGGCGCATCCATCTGGGCCATCTCCGACCGTCGGGGTGGCTGCCTCGACATGGATCTGAGAGGAAGAGAAAGAGATTAAGCAAGAACAGAGAGGACCGAAAAAGATGACAAAAAAAAACCGAGTCATGAGATAAGAAAGGAAAACAACTAGGGACAATTTGGTCAGATGAGAAAAACATTGAAATTATTTAGAAATAATTAAAAAACAAGTTACCTATAGTAGTAGCAAGGGACAGGGTTCTGCTGACTTAAGTTACTCACGCTGATGAGTGGGACAGTGGTTGTGTGTGACCCATGTGCAGTGAACCACTGCCCACTGCCTTAAGTCAGCGGATCCAGAGCAAGGGGGCCTTCATTGGGGTCGTTGGGGTCAATAATGGTCCTCAAAGTTGATGGCTCGAGCTCAGTTCTCGATGGGGCAACCCCAAGTGGGTGTCATGTTCGGTATGGCAGTGGCTAACGTCGGATTTTGGGCTGCGGCAGTAGGCTGGGTTGGGCTCAGTCAACTTATTTTAACTTTGTTATTTTATTGGTCTTTCCTTACTGGCGGACATGGTGTCCCCATATAGTGGCCTATGGCTTGTTGCTAAAAATACTTTTTTAGTACTAGTACGGTTATATAAACTATAAAAACTATTATATAACGGTTCACTAGCACTCTCAAGATATGCAATATCTCCTCCTAGTGCTCTCCTCTTTTCCTCTTGGTTCTCACCAAATGCTCCAAACAATTCCACTAACCAAGAGAGGTCTCCAAGATCCCAGCAACGAAGTTATATAGGCTTCCAACCTCAAACTAATCGTTGCTCCATGAAATCATCATTGTGGGCATACTGACCGGACAGTCCGGTCACTGCCTGACCGGATCGTCTGGTCACTACAGTCTTCAGCTCCAAAGGCTCTGCCCCTCTGCTGACTCCTACTGATTGGACCGTACGGTTAGTTGATCAGACCATCTGGTCCGTTTCTCTCTCTATTACAGAAACATTTCCAGAGCGCACATAGATTCCTCGCTGAGACTCTTCTCTGGATTTCCTGTCCTCCTAGTGATCATACAGTCCGGTCTCCGCTGACCCCTCTGTCCGGTCACTATGTCCAGAAGGTGAAACTTCTCGTCCTCGCTTGACTTTGTTTTCCGGCTTCTCTGAACAACTCCTTGGCTTCTCCACTGTCACCTAGTGCCTGTGATTTCACCAAGCATCCATGCACATCACCGACTAGACATGACCTAAGAGAAATAGCCTAGACCCCCTTGATAGTCCAGTTTTTCCTATGGACTCAAAGCCCTAAGAACTAGACAAGTGTTCCCAACACTTGCTCCATAGCTTGTCCTTAGCTTGGATCCGTCTCCATCAACCCTTGGACTCCATCAAGCTCACCAAGCCTCCATGCTTGTAGTCATTGTCATCAATCTCCAAGGCAGCCGTCTACAATCAGCATAGAGTAGAAAAGGTTTTCTACACGAACAACACTCATGTAGACATTAGTCATATTTTATGTTTGTCATTCATCACCAAAACATTCATACCTTAGGGTGACCTCAATGGTCATGATCCTTACACTGCTCCCACGAACTTCGCCCAGGATTCGGCTCCTCTTGAGTTTGAACCAGGGAGTTCCAACCCTAAACCTAGCCCGTCCCGAGTGGAGAAATTTGGGCATGTTTGGAGAAGGAGTATTGAGGTTGGATACTACGGAGTGGTGCAGGTTCAGCAACAACCGCTGAACCGTAAGCACAAGGCACATGGAGCATCTCCCCTCAGTGGAGATTGCACCAATTGGAGTATGTTTGGTGGGGATACTAGGTTGTTTGTGCAGGTAGTTCAAAGCCACACATCAACGATGAATAGATTTGCTCCTAATCGTGGGGGTGAGTGGAACAACAGAGAGAGATTTGATCAGAATAGAGGGGGATTTGCTCAGAACCGAGGTAGACTTCCAAATCGTGGAGGTTTTGGGACAAATCAAGGCGGTCTTGGAGCAAGAAGAGGTGGCAGGGGAGCTGGTAGAACTGGAGCAAGACTAGGATTCAAACAAAGACGAGAATGAGAGGACCATGAGCAGCTGCGGGGATTTAGATAGAGGAATCCGACAAGCAGAAATTATGCAGGGTTACATGAGGATGGAGAGCGGAGTAGTGAAGAGCAAACTCAGGCTATGAGAAGTCAAACTACAGGGGGGCATGCACGATAAAAACATCACAGCTGGAGCGAACTGGCAGCAAATTGATACTGGTCTGAATCAGAGAAGTAAATATTAGCAGCAGGATGGATATGAAAACTCTGGTAAAATCAACACACAACCAGGAGGGGGGCAGATACTGGAACAGGGTGGGAAAGTGAGTAATGTGCTAAAGCAAAGGAAGGATGAAGACAAACTGGGATATGGTGGACAAAATGTTGGGACCAACAAAATGCATGAGGGGGTAGAAAATCAGGATTAGAGGGACATTAGCGACAACTCTGATAGTATTAACAAGAAAGCTGATGAACAGAGAAGATTTGAGGGAAGAAAAATAGTGCAACAAGGTGGTAACAGAATGATGCATCAGTGTGGGAAATGTGGCAACACTGGGCACATCAAAGCAAACTGTCCAACTAGTAAGCCATGATAATACATGGCTTCTTTCTGTAGGTCAGCTGCACCTGAGCAAGGATTTCATTATATTGAGGATGTTCCTTGTGAACAAGGCTCTAAAGACATGGCAGCATGTGCTGTGATCATTGTAAAAGTTGGGGAGGTAACTGCTAGACAACTGGAGAATGAGTTCAAGACTCTGGCAGGACCTAGCTCAACTTGGAGATGGTATGCCAAGAAGATTACGGACAATCAATTTCAGATGAGATTCCCCACTAAAAAGAAAGTAGATGAGGCAACACATTTCAGGGAAACGAGATTGAGGATAGTACCCTCAGTGGTTATTGAAATCCAGAAATGGTCTTCTGGTATGGGAGCGAAAGGGGTCGCTGAAGAGGCCTGGTTCAGAGTGAGGGGGATACCTATGGAGAAAAGGTCAATCCCAAATGTGTGTAGGGTTGGGTCTCTAGTGGGGATCACTCTGGAAGTGGATGAGGATAATCTCAAGAAGTGGGACTTTATAAGATTAAAAATTGGCTGTACAGATGCCGCAAAAGTACGTGCGATTGTTGAAGGGTTGTTGGGGTCTTTTATGACTTCTTTTTCCAAAGGGAAGTCTAGCAGGAAGGGAAAACAAACCCAGCAGGAAACAAATGGGTCAGGATTGAGGCAAAGGACAATAAGGGGAAAGGTGACCCTTCACCCAAGAAGCAGAAAACTACAAATACAAGGGAATAGAAGGTGGGAACTCAAACTAACAATCCTAAACTAAGCTCAGCGCCATCAAAGTTCATGGCAGATGCGTAGAAGACTCACGAGGAAATGATACAGGAAACCCCAAAACTAGTGGTGGAAGAAGAGATTGCAGGAAAAGGAAAAGCAATCCTAATACAGGAAGATGACAGTGAGGATGAAGCTTTGAATATGGGTCCACTAATTTTTCCAGGGAGTGATGTTCTAAACATTGGCTATTCTAAGATAGGGGAGGAATACACAGAGGGAGATAAGAAGATGTGGTCAATGCAATGCAACGCCATGCACACAGTTATTATCAATGAATATGGATCAAATCTATTCCAATCCAAATTTCATCCTCTTGCAACTTTAGAAGCTAAGATAGCAATTAATGAAGGGAAAGAGAAGATGGTTATGGGAGAGTGCATGATACTAGAAGTTGGAGGGGGAGAGAAAAACACAGCAACAGATGTCCAAAGAATGGAATCACCCAGTCCTCCAAGAGGAACTCAAGAAGCACCTGGTGTGGAATTATCTAGCCAGAAAGAGGAAGAGGGGAGGGGATCTGATACAGAAAAGGTGTCTCAAAAATAAGAAAAAGAGTATGAGGGAAAGAGGATAGGAGATATTGACATTGTCATGGAGAGGGGAATAGGAGGTCAAGAGGAAGAGGAGGAAAAAGAGGAACCAGAAGGCACAAAACTGCACGAAAGGATTCACGGAAATGCAAACCAGGAAGAAATCCAGGAACAAGTAAATGAGATGGGTCAGGTGGAGGAGAAAAAAGAAAATCCAAGGAGAAGTTCTAGACTTGTGGGGCAGTATGGGAAAATTAGTGAAAAGGCTAAACAACTGACAAAAAAGTGAAACCTTAAAGGTACAAATCTAACTTCCTCTAATTCTTTTGCTGTTCTTGATGATCAAACTTTACTTAACAAATCTAGTAATATGGGAGTCAATGTGAAGATTGTTGATATGGCAAAATTTGATATCATTAAAGATCTGGAATTGGCTAGGCATCAATTAGAGGAAACCAGTGAAATCTTACATAAAGATAATGATGTTGACCAGCAAGAAGATGTCATCCCCTCTGCGGAGCATAAACTTCTTGGCTGGTATCTTGAGGAATCAGAAGATGAAGAAGGATACCATTTGGTACTATCTAAAAGCTCCAAAAAAAAAGAAAAAGAGAAAATCTTTCTGTGGAACAAGGGAAAATATTTGGCCTCACCTACAGAGAGTGCCAGTAGTAAAATGGAGAGTCCTAAGGTTAGCCCTGGGATCCCAGTGAGAAAAGGAAGGAAAGGGAAAAAATCAAAATGAATGGAATAATTTGGAACTGCAGGGGGTGGAGAAAAAAGGTTTGGGCACTTTCCTTAAGAATTTGCTTCATGAACATCAAGTAGACTTTGTGGGTGTCTAGGAGACTATGAAAAAAAACTTCACTGATAAATTTTTTAGGAAAGTAGACTTCCAAAAATCTTTGACATGGCATTGGTTACCTTCCAAGGGCAAATCTGGGAAGATTCTTTGTGGAGTAAATCTTGATAGATTTGATGTGATTAATTTTCATAGTGGCAAGTTCAGTGTAGCAGTAACTGTTCATGATAAAAAGGAGAATGCAGACTGGTCCCTAGTGATAGTATATGGTCCAGCACAGGAGGAGGAAAAAGAGGAGTTCCTTATTGAACTCTCTCAAATTTGTGGTTCTATTAAATTACCAATGTTGATTGGTGGGGATTTCAATTTGCTGCGATTCAGTTCTTAAAAAAAACAAAGTTTTTGCAGGCAGTAAATGGAGCGGCATGTTTAACCAAATTATCAGTATGTATGAGCTCAGAGAAATTTATCTGACCGGAGGGAAGTACACCTGGTCGAATAACCAGGTAAATCCAACTCTAGAGAAGTTGGATAGGGTTCTAATGAACGAGATTGGGAAATCAAATTCCCCTATTCTATGATAAAAAAAATCCCTAGGATTATGTCTGATCATAATCCATTAATATTCTCAGTGGGGCAGGACTGTAATCAATATAGAAAACCCTTTAGGTTTGAACTGTCCTGGCTCAAACGGGAAGAATGCTTAATGAAAATTAGGGAGATTTGGGATAAACCGGTGACGGCAAAATCTAACATGGAGAAGTGGTGCATTAAAGAAAAACGTATTAAAACTTATCTGAAAGGATGGGGAGATAAGCTAAAAGGTGATGAAAGGAGAATAAAGAAAGAGCTTCAAGAGGAGTTACTTACTCTAGAAAACTTGGAAGAAGATCAAGCTCTTGACGCTTGCCAGCTGAAAAGAAAAACGGACATACACTCAAACTAAGTTGATGAGAAAAATTGAGTTAGAAGAACAATATTGGAATGAGAGGTCGAATTCTACTTGGCTCCTTAAGGGGGACAATAATACAGAGTTCTTCCATAGGGTGGCAAATGGGAAGAAGAGGAAGAACACAATTTACTCTCTTTATTAGGATATAGAATTATAGAAGGAGATAAGAACCTGTTAGCTCATGCAAGTGAGTATTATAAAACACTGTTTGGACCTGAAGATAAACCCTCTTTTCAATTTGATCCGGATTATTAGGATCCTGCAGAAAAAATAACTAGTGAAGAGAATGCTGAACTCACTAAGAACTTTACGGAAGAGGAGGTAAAAAAGAGCAGTTTTCTCAATGGAAAAAAATACTACCCCTGGCCTGACCACATTCCAATAGAATTCTATCAAGAGTGTTGGGAAGTAATCAAGGCAGATCTCCTAAGCTTATTTGAGGACTTCTTCAATGAGAACTTGGACATTAGTAGAATGAATTATGGTGTGATCACTTTATTGCCTAAATTGAAGGATGCTAGTAAAATTAAACAATATAGGCCTATATGTTTATTGAATGTGAAGTATAAAATCTTCACCAAAGTGATGACCTTGAGAATGGAGTTGAGTACGGGAAGGATTATAAACAGGTGTCAAAATGCTTTTATTAAGGGAAGGAACACAATGGATGGAATTCTTTGCCTCCATGAAATTCTACATGAAACCAGAGTTGAAAACAAAATGGGATTGTGCTTAAGTTGGACTTTGAAAAAGCGTATGACAAAATCAGTTGGATTTCCTGTTTCATTGTCTGGAAAGCAGGGGATTTGATGGGAAATGGTGCAGATGGATCAAAATGGTGGTTACCAGGGGTACACTTTGTGTTAAGGTGAATAACCAGATGGGGCCGTATTTCCAAAGTGGGAAAGGAGTAAGACAAGGTGATATGTTATCACCTTTTCTGTTCAATATTACAGCAGATACACTAGCCAAAATGATTAAGGTGGGACAACAGTCAAATCTGTTAGTGGGCCTAGTCCCCCACAAAATTGACAGAGGAGTGGTAGCGCTGCAGTATGCAGATGATACCATTATTTGCATGAAAGAAAACCCTGAAATTGCTATTAACATGAAATTGTTGTTGTATATGTACGAAGCAATGTCAGGACTCAAAATTAATTTCCAGAAAAGTGAATTGATGATGGTTCAACAGGATGACCAGAAATCCCAGTTTTACTCTGAAATGTTCAATTGTGCCATTGGAGAGTGGCCTATAAAATACCTAGGAGTCCCAGTCTCTAGCACAAGACTTAGAGTAGTGGATTGGGTTCTGATTGAAGGAAAGTTGGAAAAGAGATTAGATGGATGGCAAGGTGGCTCTCTAACCATAGGTGGCCGAAACTTACTAATCAATACAAGTTTAAGCTGTATACCGACATATCATATGTCCATGTTCTTGCTGCCCAAAACAACCATTGAAAGAATGGACAACATTAGAAAGAGATTTTTTTTGGCAGGGGGTGGTACAAAGAAAAAGTACTACCTTGTGAAGTGGTCTAAGATCTGTCTACCCAAGAAAAAAGGGGGATTAGGAATCAAAGATCTGAGGAAATTAAATATTAGCCTGTTGTGTAAATGGTGGTGGAAGTTAGAAAAAGAGGAGGGGCTTTGGCAGAAGATAGTACGGAAAAAATATTTCAGAAATGGTTGTGTCTCGCAAGTAAAACATAGAGCACAAGGCTCACCTGTTTGGTATGATCTACTTAAAGTAAGAGATCATTATACCCAAGAGAGATCTCTCACCTTGGGTAACGGATAAGGGATTGATTTCTAGGGAGACACGTGGCTTGGCAATTTCACACTTATGGAGAAATACAAAGAACTGTGGACAGTCTGTAATGAAAAACAGATTTATGTGGCCCTCTTGGCCAACAGAAACTGGCAACTAACTTTTAGTAGATGGATTGATGAGTTGTTACAAAGGCAACTTGGACAAATAAGAAATACAGTAACAGCAGTGGCAATAGGAGACTCAAGAGATCTACCTAAGTGGTCTATGGAAAAATCTGGGAAATTTTCTGTGAAATCAATGTACAATAAACTCTGTCATGCTGCAGTTGACAAACCAAACAAGGAGATTTGGGGTCAAGATTCCATTAAAGATAAATATCTTTATGTGGTTAATCGATCAAAATGCAATCTTAACCAAGGATAATCTCATAAAGCGAAAATGGAAGGGAAACAAAAAATGCAGTTTCTGCAACCAAGATGAAACAATTAACCATCTGATGTTTGAGTGTGTGGTTGTACAGTATGTGTGGAGTATAGTTGCGATGGTCCTAGGAGCAGATTGTCGTCCTGAATCATTCACTCAATATAAAACCTGGGTGAAACACTTCCTACCTCAGGGAGAGAGATTTTATTGGGTAGGCCTGGCAGCCATTTGCTGGGCAATTTGGAAAATGAGAAACTGAGTATGCTTTGAGAAAAAATTGATACGATCTCCTACTGAGATTGTTTGTTATGCTTGTGTTTTCTTAAAATATTGGGCATGGATGCAAAAGTCTGAGGACAAGCAGAGCCTGGAGCAAGGGGCAGAAGTCCTGCAACAAGCAGCAGTAAGAGTTCAGCCACAACAGCAGAACTCTGGACCAAGACGCGGACAACGAAGGGCGATCTCAGGATGAGTAGAGAACGTATCAGAAATCATGACAAGGCTCGATTATGGTGGCAGTTCGGGAAGCTTTGTTTTTTTGGAATCTTTTGTCAGCCCTGGGCGCTGTGATCAAACATGTGTAATAAGTAGTAGTAAAGTCCTATGAACGTGCTAGTCTGGGCAAAACGTTTTTCTTTTCCTTTTTTGTTGCTTCGTTTCAACTGTTGGATCGCTGTGATTTCGTTATGAAAGTGATGAAATTCCAAGGAAAACCCTGTTATGCAAAAAAAAAAAAAGCTCATATCATTCTCATTCCCTACCCATAAAGCTCCTGATGGCTACACAAGCGAGCTCGAGCAAATCCAGCGTCAATGTTCCGTTGCCAAATCCTCTGACACAATCGTTGCTCCCCTCTCCCCTCCACTCAATGATTTAAGAATACGATTGTCTGATGCTAAGCGCTCCTCTAAACTCTCCAAATTTAGTTGTCTAACTAGACAATGTTGCCGGCAAACAAATCCATCCATATCCGAGCTCTACATGCCACTTCCTTTTTTCATATCATCGGTTGTGGCCTTTGTGGACTCCGGTGGAGGACATTGCAAGGAATTCAGGCCCACACATGGGCTGAACTCGCCAAGACGTCTAGGCAGGACCGCCCTGGGCCCCGGGAGAGGTAGCCCCCCTCCCCCCCCCCCCCCAAAAAAAAAGTAATTTACCCCTAAGTCTTCTTTGGTTTCAGATAGCTTGAGCTATGAATTTGCACGACTACAGTGATATGTCCACGCTCCTAATGTAATTTCCTTGCGAGTCCAATTAAGCAAAACAAGACCCACACACTATTAGTTGTAAAACCTCAAATGTATGGTCTTATTCATCGAACCCTACAATCGCAGATTGGCATGTGTGAGGTTGTGCAAGTAGCGGCGCTGCCGATCGACAAAAGCAACCAAGAGTAGGATTAGCACCTGCTAGGAAGTAGGAATATGAGGTTCCATGTGGTCAGTGATTGACATATGGCAACATATAGCAAGACATCAGGTTCGTGTTTGCAGCACTACAAGAAACTTGACAATCCGTGACATAAGTTTTGTGACATAACAACAAAATGTCACTATGTATCAACTTTTTATGACATTCCTCATTGTTACTGTAAGTTTATAATGCAGATTGGCTACACCGTCATAAGTTCAATGAAATATCGTCACAGATAGAAACACTAGCTTTATGACGGGCACTACTAGGACACTTACTAGTGTAATGGATGTTTACAAAGGCTAGTGACAAACTAGTGCTGTCACAAATGAAAATGGGCTTTCATTAAAAAAAAGAGAAAATGGGCTTTCATTAAAAAAAATGAAAATAGGCCTGATTACATGGGTTGTATTAGATGGGTACGGTTGTTCAGGATTTTCATAGTGATTTTAATTTAAATGAGTTGTTCTTATTTGTTTCTTCGTGCAAAAAAATAGTTACAGTTTATGTCCGCTCTTTTCTAATGTTTGAATAAAAGAACAATGAATTTTTCCTGAATATAGAAAACAGGAGCACACAGAGATCTCTTTAATTGAGTTTTTCACGATGTCCTTGTTTGGTTGGTCTCTGCACAGTTTTTACAATCTAATCAATTTTATTAATAAGGCATGTTTGTTTCTCCTAAAATGGGCCGAACTGAATCCATTTCGAAGAGCCGGTCTTGTTTGGCAGCCCTGGAGTACTCCCTCTGCCCACATGGTCAGTAACTTTTTCTGAGAGAGAGAGAGGGAAAGAAAGAGAGAGAGAGAAATGAGAGGAACATGGTCGGTAACTTATAGCAAACCGCCTCTAACAAGTAGTCTTGCGAGCCCCCCCCCCCCTGGCTGAACCCATGCATTTTTCAAAATAGTGAACCTCCGACGCCACCGGCAAGTGCTAGCCACCCCGCGCACCACCAACCACTAAATCCGGTGCCGCGCCCATGCCATGTATTCACAACGCAGCAAGTCTTGCTTAAATCTAGGCCTCGCTTCTGCAGACTCTGCTTTACACTACTGGAAACAGGAATATCCCTAAGGGCCAAAACCAGTCAGGGAAATAGCAAAAACTGTCAGGGAAAGTAAACCTGACGGTGACCCGACAGGGAATAGCCGTCAGGGATAAAAGGACAGGGAAATTGGAATTTGCCTGTTGTGATGCCCACATGGAATTTATTTCTGATGGCTGGCCGACAGGGAAAATAGTTTCAGGAAAACCAAAAAAAATTACTGGTTCATCAGATGAATTACATCGATCTGTACACTTAGAGGCACATAGAAAAATGTCCTCATAACCTCCAATTAAACCCAATTGATATTTTAATTCATCAAATCAATTACATCAGCCCATGCATTTTGATCGACATACAAAAATGTCACTTCACCAACAACTCAAATTAGTCCACCAAGTGGTATACAGATCATCAGTTTGCAGTTTGTGCAAGTGAAAAATTACGTATCATTGAACCAGCACGTAGCTAGCCTAACAACATAAGGGAGCTCGTGTGTAGTTACCCCATTTTTCTGATGCACCTCACAAGCTTCTACAATTGATATTGCCTTCCCTGCGTGGGTGAACAGCAGCCTAGCAGATCTGTTGCAACTCCCTTTTGCACATATTGCCTTTTGCACTGGAAAGTGAGAAAAACGTAGCATTAGCATGGAGCAACAACTTGTGGAAGTTACAGTTTCTAGCTTTATAATTGAAAGGTAGTTTCTAGCTTTTCATGTAGGACAATGCATCTGAACCGAGCAGCGGCTAGCAAGCAAAAGCCCTGGCCACAAGCAACCAAGCAGCTACAGCAGCGCGCGTCGGCCGGCGTCAGAGAAAAAATCACGCATCGGGATGGAGCTTCAGATCTGACGGCGCCACGAGCTCGGCCAGCAAATGCCGGCGAGCTGCATTGTGAAAGTGCACCCACAAAGAGCTGGCCTCTGTCAGAGACACAGCAGCGGCGCCTCGGAGCTCACCTCCAAATCTGACCACTAGAAAAATGGAGAAAGGAGCAGAGATTGGAAAGAATACAAGGGGCAACGAAGGAGCTCACCTTGCTGCGGCGTCCCATTGACCTATGGTGGCGGCGCAGGGGACCAGCAGAGCAGCATCGCCTCCACATGCAATGGCGCCCCAGCGGCACCTCTTCTAGTCCGAGGAGTCTGGGCTGCGCCGGATCCGGCCGGGAGGTGGGCGTTTTGATGGCGGATCTGGTCGGAAAACATGGGGCGGAGGCGCAGGACGGGAGGGGTGGAGCAGAGATGGGGGACGTGACATTAGAAATGAAAGGGAGGCAGAGTGGGTGTGAAAGGAAGAGGAAGGGCAGATAAGATTTCAGCGGTAAAGTGGGCAGGGGAGATATTTTCCTTTGAGCTTCTTGCTTCCGTCAGGGATAAAACGGTTTGCAGTAGTGTTAATTTGCTGGCGGCAGCCGGTGCACCACGTGCGGTCCTTTAGATCTCGTTGCTGGCCGGCAAGTGCTTCTACGCCCAGACTGCCCAGTCGCTCACACTAAAAGAAGGTATTGATGCAAATCATTTGTAATATGTATATGTGTTAAATATTACAATTTTGTTATATTTTATTGTTTTTGTAAAAACTAAAAGTTCATAAAATGCGCCACATGCAGCATAAAATAATGACTCTGCATTTTCGACAGATGTACAGAAGCTGGATGAATGCTCCGCTATTTTCCAAACCACATCGTGATGGAATGATTGAGTTCATGATGTTTATTCGTGATAAATTTGATAAGCATGCCAAAATATTGTGTCCATGTCGTACACGTCTCAATCAGATTAAAAAACCTCAAATGGTGGTGTTGGCTCACTTGTATATTCATGGTCAGGTTTCTTGTAGTGTTGCCTACCCTTCCGGACTTCTTTTCTCCTTGTTGGTCTTTGCATTTTGCCATATAAAATGATTTTATATTTCATTTGATATCTAAAAATTTTATTGGTATGTATCTTTGAAATGATCATAAATGATAAGCCACAACGATATACAATAAAATGCATCAAAATTTTGTTTGTAATATTGGTATGGCTCTTTTGGCAACTGTGAGCTCCTTCTGTTCTAGTTTGTATTATATACTGTTGGTACATATTCTTCAATTTAACTTGATATAAAGGTAATTCTAATAATCTCATATACATGAGACAAGAAGGAGCACATCATAATGAAGTGCCTCCGCCTTTTGTTTCATCCTGGGCCCCATAAATCTCAGGACCGGCCCTGCGTCTAGGCCACCGACCCACAAGCATATTTGACACTGATGACTCTGTCCACATCGTACCAAGGCGACGTGTGGTTGAAGTGCAAGGAGGCCATGTTGCCCAAAACACTGGGAGAGCTATAAATCCTTCTTCTATCTTCTTACTACTATTTGTAATGTCATGTTCCAAAAGAACATTTATAAACTAATATGCCTATGTGAATGCATGGGTTGGCAGCTAATACAACTTGCATCTATCCTAAGTTGTTCCTGCACTGATTGGCAACGGGATGGCCCAGCACCAAGTAAATATGTGTACTTGCATGATATAAAGGTTTCCGTATGCCATCATTAGAGCTACAAGATCATTGAAAGACTACATGTTCAA
This sequence comes from Eleusine indica, assembly GCA_030378355.1. Classification (NCBI taxonomy): domain Eukaryota; kingdom Viridiplantae; phylum Streptophyta; class Magnoliopsida; order Poales; family Poaceae; genus Eleusine; species Eleusine indica. The sequence continues at coordinate 40,197,697 of CM059500.1, forward strand.
GAGCCCATTTAGAACATTGGTTCCTGCATTTGACCTTACTATATTAAATGTTGAAGGATATATTGCTCCAACGAATGTAGACGATCAAAAAGCCCTAGGTAAAATGAAATACACATAGGCCAACATTCTTTATAATTTTGATAACACAGATCAGTTGAATACCGATGCTTTTGTTGATTTTCTACTTGTAGAGTCGAGCTAGCTAGTTAGTAACAATGGTAAAACAGGATAGAGATTGTTTCTGCAGGGTTTGCAAAAACTTTATGGTTGGTTTGACACCCATGAAGGATACTGTAGACATCTTGTGAAGTGGTTTTGGCATTTTTGCAAAAGAGAATAAAAGGGGATCATGCCATCTTCCGTGTGAATGAAATTCTTCATCATACAGCCCAATCGAGGTAGTCCAATATGATCTTGTTGTCTCTCCCATTCTTTATTTTGCTGCAGGAGCAATTTGATGTGCATGGTGGGATAATATTCTTGTCCTGAAGGTGCAAGAAGACAATAGACATAACATTCGCCATAAAGAAAAAATGAACATTCTTTGGTCCAACAGTTCTAAGCCTTCTCAATAGACATTGCTGGGTGAGAGAGTTCTGACTTGAAATAATTGATGGTAGAGAGTTATGTGTCTCAATATTTTACATATCTTCATTAACTATATGCCTATCAGAACTTTTATTTTTCTATTTTAGGATGAGAATGCCACACACACACGCAAGCGACACATATCACCCAATGGTCACACTTCACCTAATACTCCATACAGAGTTCAATTTGGATAGCAGCAATAATCAATTTTTGCACGAATTGTTTGGAGGGGAAGTCTACCCTTTTTGATGCATTCGACATGTGCAATTTCTTTCCTTCCTTGATTGCTGAAATAACTGAAGCATCTTATCATGAATTAACTTAATTTTTTTGACATTTTACAATGTGAGAACTGGAAAATATTTCTCCAATAAATAGATCACTTAGAAGATTGAGCATTAATCAAACACCCAAAGAGTAGCATTCTTTATACTTTTGAATACTCATTGGTTGAATACTAATAGTTCTGTGAACTCTCCGCTTGTGTAGCGGAGCTATCTAGATAGTACTAAGCTCAATGGTGGTTCGCAGCTAATAGGATTTGTGTGTATCCTAAGTTGAGCGTGCACTGAGTGGCAACAAAATGCTCATGAAACTAAATACTTATGTGTAGTTGAAAAAACAATTTGTAGCGCTATGTGGCCAGCTATTGTATTATAATGAACTCCACAATCATTTCTTACCTTCCGGCCCAAATTATATCGTTGTTAGCATAAAAAATCCCCCCAATCAACTTGGTCCTATGCTTCGCCCTGCATCTCGGTCGCTGCTATGTCCTTTATCACTTGCCTTCTTCAATCCATCGTCATAATGTTTAGCTACTTCTCCACATGTCTCATTTGCTTTGGGTTATTCTAATGTTTTGATTAAGTGTGTCTTAGATTTATGCACTAGGACAACAATGATTTCATTCGATTGACCAAGTAATGGGAGTCGATGCAGCAAGATGGGAGCGCTAAAAGAAATAGTTGAGGTTGAAGATTTCTTTCTTTGTTTTGTCTGTTCCTTTTATCTTAAGTTGAAAATCAATAAGTTTTGCCTCTGTTTTTTAGTGTCGTGGGTTGGAGCTAGCATAAAGGTGACATGGAGCTCGATCAAGATTCTGCTTGAGAACATGGACTAAAGAATTTTTCATGGCTACCACATCACTCGGCATGTTGAGGCAGATGGCGGCTGACTACATGTAGCATAATGGCAGAGGGTGACAAACAGTGTGGTGCCCAACCATCTTTAGGTTGCACAAGGGTGGAGGATGGTTGCCTATATATAAGTGCTATCCAAGGTTGTAGACGGATGGATGTTTATCTAGCTATGCCCTTCCCAGTTTCAGTTGTCGCACAAATGTTACTATCATATCCACAATATTTCAGTCAGTTTTCGAGCAAAATTACAGTCGGTTGCAATCACAAACACCTGGTAGCAGACGGTTCTGATATCTGACTGAATTGCTGATATATATAGTGTCGATAGGCATCAGTGCCTTGACCATGTAGTTGCAATATGGAAAGCATACCTTCAATGTTACACTTATATAATGCATGTTTATATAACAGTGGAAATTTATATGTTCCAGTCTTATTTCCTCTCCTTTCTTATTTTTGTTTTGGTTTTTATTGCTCTTTTTCCACCTCTCTTCTTCTTTGCCTTCTTTCTTGTGTTTGGTTGTTTTGCTCTTGTGTTTGGTTTCTTCGGGTTTCATCTCTAGCCTACCTCAACTTACGTGGGACTAAAGGCTTAGTTGTTTGTTATGGAAATTTATATGTGACAGTATAAAAATGTATAAAATGATACAAATATGTGAAACTACCATGGAATATATTTTGCCTTTGATGTTATTGAAGTTCTGTGTTAAAACCTTTAAAAAATGAAGATAAGGTATTATTGCACCAAGTGTGTAGGATAATTTGTTCCTGTCTTTTATATGGTTGCTTGTATAAACTGCATCAACTCTGAGTGTTGAAAGAACGAAATGTGCTGCATATAACATATATTTCTGCCCTGGTACAAAAATCCTAATAGCACGATACATTGAAAAGTCACAAAGGATCATTTGCAGCCCAGTCATGATCCTTCATCTTGTACCAAAATTTAGTTTTAGCATGATTAAAAATTGTTACAGTAATGTCAAGTTGGGGCATGGCCTCACTTTTCAAACAATATCAGATCCATTTGCAAGCTTTTTTTACGTCATATATGCATTTGATGCATGTTATGCCAAGAATGCTGTGAATTTTTTTCCCTCGCAAAGTCTCTTAATTAATTCAACCCTTTAAATTTGTTGCTTCCATGGTTTTTGCAATGTAACCAGTGCAATTGCCTTCCTTTTGTCAGGAAGCCAGACCATGGAATCATGAAATCAGGCTTGTACATAAAAACTACATCTGAAACATAAGGAACCTGACCCTTTTCAGTATTACATGTAGGAAAAATGAATGTCTTTTAGGTATTTCTCTCTGGTTCTTATTAATAGTAGATCACATAAGAAATATCATTTAAGAACATAATAACAATGTATATAATGCATGCCAATCGTCTCTTTTATTGCCGACAGATGCATACTACCGTACCCTACAGCACAAATTCTGGGATGGATTAAAAGCATATCTGTTTCTTATAAATAAGCTCGAGGGTTTTGATTTGTATGTGCATCTTGTTGTAATTAGATGGTATAATTGCATCTAACTAGGAATGGACGTGTGGACACTAGGAGAAAACTTATATCACATGACCATCGATATCAAGCTCAGGAGTAATATCTATTGATTTTAACTTAAATCATCCCATGATGCATTAACTTAATATAAAAATTTTGACCTTACAATATTGATTGTATGAAGAATATATTTCTAAAGAACAGATCACAGAAGTATACAAAGGCTTCCATGCTTCACAGTATTGATAACGCACCAGTTCACCACCAATATACTTCTGTGATTCCTGTCTCCACATATGTAGCAAAAGGTATAGCTAGATAGCATATGAGCAATCAATGGTGCAACCTGATGGGGCTAGTTTGTGGAGGGTGCGCAGAAACATTTCCGGGTGTACGACATCAGCTTCAGAGAATATTATGGACACCTTGCGAAGTGCTTTGGCATTTCTCACAATAGAGTCTAAAAGACCCTTCTCCTCTTCCGTGCCACTGAATTTCTTCATGACAACCCATTCCAGGTAGTGCCATGTGATCTTGTTTTCGTTGTTGTGGCAATCACAATTAGACGGGCATGGTAGGATGATGATGTGCGGAGCCTATGAAATACAAAATTGAAAATACTATATATATTAGCTAAACCAATTTTGCTAGGCATATAATCACCAAAGATGTCTAAAGAAATTGAGAGTCATACCACCCTGTCAGCTTTAATTTGAAGTGACATCTTTCTCACACCGCTACGTCTGCTGAGAAGGTTTAGAATCGTTGGGCCGAACATGTGTCCATTTTTGTGCACAGCCAGATCCAACTCCCCAAAGAAAGGAATAGAAGTGCTATGTATCAGGTTCTTTTGATCAGCACCATCCTACAAAGAAGGGCAAAATTGAGTTAAATGCCAGGATAATTATATATATTCTTATTGTTTAACACAAAATATTTCAGTTTCAAAATCTAATATCTGAAGGGTTGATCTGCTAATATAGCAGACAGACTGTCATGATAAGTTGGAAGATTAAATAATTTTTTTACGTTACTGAATAGACAATCCAATAAAACGAGCTTCCATGTCTTATATGGCCTCCATAAAAGTTGTCATGAATTCATGATAACTATTATAAAATACTACACATTCATATTTGTTGTTGTTTTAGTTAGCATGCATGTCATAATTAAGTCATGGTCTCTTTTGTCTGCAATGTTTAAAATTTGCTCGTGTAGATTCTATAAACATGCTAATACTTTACTTATAAAGACCAAAAAATAACGAAACAACACTCCAAATTAACTAGGCATATCACATGTCCCTTGCACACCTGTATAGGCTTACTTCTAGTTTAAAAATCTAAGATTGCTGAATGGTTGATCTGATAATAGCAGACAGACTCTCAAGACAACTTGGAAAATTAAAGAAAATTTGACATTGCGGAGTAAAAAATGTAATAAAATGAGCTTCCATGTCCTATATGGCCTCCATAAAAGTTGTCATGAGAATTTATCTGGCATGGAGCTTCAAGTTGATCATGAATTCATGATAAATATTATAAAAAGACTACACACATTCATATTTGTTGATGTTTTAGTTAGCATGTATGTCATAAGTCATGGGTCCTTTTGTCAGTGCAATTTTAAATTTGCTCCTGTAGATTCTATAAACATGCTAATATATATATACTTTACTTATAAAAACCAGGAAATAACCAAACAACACTGCAAATTAAATAGGCATATCACATGTCCCTTGCACACATGTATAGGCTTACTTCTAGCTGTCTCGTGGGCAATAATGTTCATCTGAGAATATGTGTAGTAGATAATATACTTACAGGTGCAATACGTATATCAAGATGGAGAGTGTCAATACGCCTGAACATCTTCATGATCCTTGTGAAATGGGAGTTGCCCCCTTCACAACGCTTCAGGTAGGGAGGAGGGAGCTCGATGACAGTGAGCACCTCGAGCTTGCTTGGTAGAGAAGAGCAAATCTCATTGGGGCAGCGGTCTTCCCAGTGGAAGTGCTTCAACTCCGGTAATTGGAGGTACATCATTGTGGGTCCTGTGACAAACACGAAACACTTGGTTACATTGATGTCACCAAGGTTTGGTGCCACCACATGGAGCAGTTCCAGGTCCATGACTGTGTCGAGGCGACACTTGACGATTGACGTCGAATGGAGGAAGAACTGCTTCAGTCCCTCAATGGTGCGCAGCTCCAGGTCTCGGAGGCATGGACATCGCGAGGACACGACGTCGCCGATGCCATTGCCGCTGTCGGTGAAGTAGACGCCGTAGATGCTGAGCTTGGTGAGGCTAGCGAAGGTGCCTGTGTTGGGCATCCGGAGCTCCACGTCCTGAAACCAGATCACCAACTCTTTCACGCATGGAAAGCACGGCATCAGGAGCGGTGGCTCTTCCGAATCCCATTCCCAGTTCACGGCGTCTCGGGAAAGGACGAGACCGAACGAGGACTTGACACGCTGCGCCGCGAGGAAGGCCGACGTTGCGATGCGAACGGCTTCGGCAAACTGGTACCGGAGGTCGACGAAGATTGAGACATCAGGCATGTCAACGTCGGCGGCGTAGCCGCGGATGACGCCAGCGATGAGGTCTACGAATGAGGCGACGGGCTCTTCGTCGTCGACGAACTCGAGCAGCGGGAGGCGCGTCCAGACGTGGCGCCAGCGGCGGGACAGCATGCTGGTGCGGACGGCTTCAGCGATGGGCAGAAGCACCAGGATGTTGAGGAGCAAGTGGTCCGGGAGCTCGCTGATGCGGTCGCGACGACGAAAGCCGGAGAGCTTCTTGCGGACGATGCGAGGCATGGCGGTAGTCTAGCGGGGCGGCGGCGTGAGGAGAACGGAAGGGTATAGGTTTTCTATAGCGGCGGCGTGGTGATGGATGGAACGGAGGGGAAGGCGAATGCCAAGGTCTTGTAGCACAGGCGTCGGAGTTGAAATGCTATGGATTGAAAGCGGACAGGTCATGTCGAGCGGGATAGAATCGGTCTGGAAAGCGCGTTCATGCAGCGTCAGGAAGGAGCCGTTATAACTGCATCTGGCACGTCCGTCCAGATTTGCACGGCTTGGATTCGGTGCCCTCCTCCAGCTATTCTATTAGCGTATCTCTCTAAGATCGACGGAACTAGAAAGAAAAGCTGCAAATTAAAGTATGATCTGGAAATGATCTGCACCAAATAAATGCATACTCGAAGCAACCAGATACCGATGTGTAGCATATTCACACCCAAATCTGCCTGTGACGCCGTAACTGTTACATATAGGCATATATACGCGTACGCATGAGTTTTTACTCGAGGCGTGTTAAATACTTTTCTAACATTATGCAAATTATTATGAAAAATTGAAATATAATGAAACTATATGCAAAAGTAGTCTGGGTACAAAGTTACACTACCACAAAACCTTACTATATAGCGACGGAGCCAATTTTTAACAAGTGACGTCCAAATCTCTCACTGTCGCTACAGTTCCATAGGATGCTTGAAAACACGATTCAAAGATAATCCACCGTTAAATACAAACTAGTGGTGATAGAAAAATTTATCGACCACCGCTACAAATAACTCCTCATTTGTAGCGATGATCCATGTTTTCCCCACGGCCAGCCGATACTTGTAGGAACGTTAACTCATCACAGTGCCCACAAGCCCATTAGCAACTATAAAAGAAGTAGAAACCCTAAACCCTTCTCTCAACTCTGAGCCGCCTCCTCCTCCCCTCTCTTCTCTCCCAGCCGCCTCCTTCTCCCTTCTCTCCTCTCCTAGTCGTCGCCTCCCCATGACCACGCCGCCGCCTCCCCGATGGCACCCTCCCCCGGCCGCCCCTCCTCTGGCCACCACTCCTTGGCCACCCCCTCCTCCGACCAATGGCGCCCTCCCCAGGCTGCCCCTCCTCCGACCACCCCCTCTGTCGTCCCTCCTCCGGTCTCCAACGTGGGTGAAGCTAGATCTGGTTAGCACGGCACGGATGGTGGTGGGCGCGAATCTCGACGGCCGTAGATGGGGTGGTGCACTGGCGACGCTACGTGGTGCTTCCCTAGTGCACTGGCACCAGGGTAAATCAATATTTTAGCACTAATTACTTAAGTTTTGATCACTTGTGCATCAGATTCAGCCTATAATTTGAATATTTGGCACCGCCATCAAGTGAAGTCTAGCTTTGCCACTAGGGTGGCGGGTGGTGTGACATCCCCACTTCCAAAATAACGGGTTAGTCGAAGGACCAATCATCAGGTACATCTTGACAAAGTAAGAGTCTAAAAGTACACACATATGAGCATAATAAAATAGTGTGCAATGTCAAACTTTAATTGTTACAACTTTGGTTCAGATTCCGAGTGTGTAAAACAAGTTTGAAACTCGGTAACATAATTCGTAAAAATGATACATCTCATGTTAGAATCCTATCACGAAACACGTCAAGCTCGTCGACATTCCTCGTCGCCAAGAAGAACACCTACTACAAAACAACGTAGAGCAAAACCTTGAGCAACTAATACTCAGCAAATCTTACCCGTTAAAAATGACATGCTAAGGCCGACATCTAGCATGCAGGGGGCTGATCAACGGTTATTGGAATAATTGTAAAAGCAGCACCATTAATTGATCTTTTTTTATATTTTAGCCAAGTTAATATGGTTCTTGCATGAAATAAATATTGTATGAGTATAATACAACAAACAAGGTTGTAAATAGAATTTAATTAAATACAAATAGCAAGTATAACCATCATCATCATTCATGTTGTTACTACCATATGACAATGATCTCGCATGTGGTACTCAATCACCGCGAGGGGCACCCTCTTCTGGCTGCCCCTCCTCTGGCTACCCCACCTTGGCCACCCCTCTTCCGACCAATGGCGCCCTCCCATGGCCACCCCTAATCCGATCACCCCCTCCGCCGCCCCTCCTTCAGCCTCCAGCACGGGTGAAGCTAGATCCGGTGAGGACGACACGGATGGTGGGGGCACGGATCTCAGTAGGCGTAGATAGGACGGCATGTATGGCGGCGGGTGGATCGAGCCGGGTGGACATCGATGGCGGACCGATCCGGTCAGGTGGACATTGACGCTGGCAGCATCGCTGAGAAGGGGCTCCAGATCTGGGTGCGCACCACCCTCCTCCATACAATGGCTCCTCCCTTTCCTCTGACCCCTCCTCCACCTCGGTGCACGAGACGAGGAGTCGATAGCCATCGATGGCCGGTGGATCCGGCCAAGACTCGGCAGCAGCGGGTGGATCCAGCTGGTACTCAGCGGTGGCGACAACTAGGTTGCCCCGTGGGTGGGCCTGGTGTTTTTTTATTTTCTGGTTTTCTTGGTAGCGGCGGGTCATCTTATCGTCTGCACTACTGTTGTGATTCTAGCGGCGGTTGGATCGGCCCGTCTACCACACCCCCGCTTATGTCGTGTATTTTTAGTTACGGAAGCATAGTGGCGGGTGGTCGTCCCAGCCGCTATAGTATGTTTTGATCTGCCGCTACAGGCTGCTTTGTGGTAGTCTTAGTTTTGGTGTGGATTGTATTTCGAAATGATCTATGATCTATACTATACATGGATCAAAAAAATTCTTGCCTGAAGGACAACTGCTCTATTTATGTAGCCTGGCTGCCATTTCTTGGGCGATATGGAAAGCAAGAAACAAACGCTTGTTTGGGCCCCTCGTACCGCAGCCATCTAAAGAAATGGTATATCAAGCTTGTGTGTTTTCTTAGACATTGGGCACATCTCCTGAAGGGCCTGACAAAAGAACACCTCTCAAAAGCGTGAAAGGACTACTCCAGACAGTGGCGACGCCGGCGTGGACCAGCACCGGCAGGCAGTTGGAGTCGCTGGAAATGACAGAAGGTTGATGTTGCGGTACCAAATGCACGACGAAAATGAGGAGCATCAGCCGAGCAACATCAAAGAAAGACGAGATCTTCTAGGAGATGCGAACTGTACAATGACAAGTGTCCCCTATTTCTACCTAACTATTTCTATCTTTTTTTACTCTCATTAGTATGCCTGTTTTTTGCTTGTGGTGCTGTGTCTTGCGATCTGTAATGGGTGATAACAAACCTGGGTCGTTATACCTGTAACGTTCGTGCCACTCAGAAACTTCTGTGTAATTCAGCGGTAAAATAATATCTAATTGATCATGGACATGGATTCTTGAAGAAACTCAATCCAATCTAGCCCACACGACCACGAGTGGTATACATGGAGCTTAATTTAACAGTTCAAATGAAGCATGTGATCACGAATAAAGTTAATGTCAAAAGTTTAACCTTTCCATATTAAATATAGGAGAATATAATTCTCTAAAGAATAGATAATCAAAAGGCAATAGAAAAAATGAAATAGGCATAGGCTCACAAGTTTCGTAATTTGCTGAAACTTTTCTATTGGTTCAACACAATAGATACTATATAGCCATTTCATGAAGTGCTTTGGCATTTTTCAGAATAGAAAAAATGGATCATTTCTCATCTTCTATGCCATTAAAATTCTTCATAACAACCCAATTGAGTTAGTTGAATATGATCTTGTTGCCTCTTCCATTCTTTATTTTGTGTAGCAATTGGATAAATATGGCGGGATGATCTTATTGTCTTGATGGAGGATATGCACGGCGACACTAGACATTACTTTGCCATGAAAACCATGAACATTTCTGTGGCCCAATTGTTCTAAGCCTTCTCTATAGACATTACTTGGTGAGAAAGTTCTCACTTCTAATAATTGATGACAGAGAGGTATTTCTCTCTTACTCGTCTTTGTTTACTATATGCCTAGCAAAATCGGTTAAGTTCATATATTTATTTTATTGTTTCTCTTTCGAGACAAGAATATCTTTTTTCCTGAGATGTCGGTGGAGGGGAGGGGGGTGGCATCCCTGATGTCACAAAGTCCTCATCCTTGCTTCGGCATGCTCGCACTCAAGGAAACCAGAAGTTAATAGCAGTTGTGATGAAAAATATTCAAATTCATTTTAAATTGAAAATGACTCCAAAGTTGGTTTGAACAGCAAGTACAAATATATTCATACAAGAGTACCGATGTAACTTCATATTCTCAATACAGTGGCAAAATTAAAATTTGAGAGAAACTTTCAGGATTTACAAGACTTCAAGCTATTTTTAATAAATCCCTAAACATCCAAAAACTAGCTGAGTTTGAAAATTCATAATTCAAATTTTATTTAAAACAGTAAACTCTATGGTCATCAAAATTAAGTACTAATCATTCTGAACATGTGCAAAATTTGCTTTGATTTTGTCAGACCTGAAACAATTTTTATTCGAATTTTTGAAAGGAAGAGCAAAAGGACAAAATTGGAAAATATAATTTTGGACTGGCTTCGTCTCCCAGCTCTGGTTTGGCCAGCAAGGGCAGCCACCTGTTGCATGGACGCCAAGGACCAGCAAGTCCCAGCCCCTCCAATGCGAAATGTCGGTCGTGTCCCCCCTCCCCCCCCCCCCCCCCCCCCTCTCCCCATCAACCTTATAAAGTGTATCCCAGTTGGAACACGAAACGCTAGGTCCATCACTCTTTTATCGCCCGCCATTGTTGAGCCGAGCAAATGCTCGAGCTTGCCACTAGCTTTAGTGCCATCCCAACCACACCGGTTTGTGCATGGTGGTTTTTGGGTGAGTGAATGATGGAAGAGCACTTGGACTAACCACGGATACTGTGTATTGTGTAAGGTCATTTACTCAGGAGAGGTGAGCCTCGGAGCGGCCCTTTGGTGTCTCGCGAAAGGTAGTCATATGTGACTCCTCATGACTATGTGTGCGACGTGTATTTGGGTTTCTCCTACAAGATGTTAATTGATGGTAGTCGTTGTCACTTACGGTTATTAAGTACCACTTGTGATCGTTGTCACAATATAATTATATTGTTGTTTTGAAACTTCAATTAATTGTATGCAACCTTGTATGATTTAGCATAGTTGCATAATATTTATCTTTATATAATAACTCTTTTAACTTGGCTGAAATCTGAAAATAAGGATCAATTATTAGTGCTATTTTTGCAAGTAATTCCAACAGCCTTTGGTAAGACCCCTACATGCTAGGAGTTGGTCTTACCGTATCATTTTGATGGGTAAGACTTTCTAAGTATTAGTTGATCACGGGTTTGCTCTATGTTGTTTTATTGTAGGTGTTCTTCCATGCAAATAAGGTACGTGTACGGGTTTGATGTCATTCGTGGTTGGATAAATATCGTTAGATGTACCATTTGAACTATTTTATGTAATCAAATTTTGAACATATTTTGTGTGCTCCGAATCTGAACCAAAATGATAATAGCGAAATTTTGACATTACACTATATTATACTCAGATATACGTAATTTGAGACTCTTATTTCATCAAGATGTCACTCGATATTGATCCTTTCAACCAGCCTCTCATTTTCATATGGTTACATCAAAATGATAGCGTCACCTAGATTATTTGAAAATGTAACACCCAGAAATTAATTAAGATTTTATTTGGAAAACCCATGACTTTTGGCCTGCCACAACCTTTGGTTTCCCCCCTCCTTTCCTTAAAGAAGAAGGTGGAACCCAAGGGCTGGCCGTGGCTGCTTCTGGACACCAGGAAATAGGAGAAAAGCCAAGAGAGAAGAGGAGGAGAAGGAAAGAAGAGGGAGGAGGAAGGAAAGAAGGGGTGGATCCTAGGAGAGAAAACGAATCCATAGCTCCTCCCTCACCATGATTGGAGATCAAGGTAGGATCTTGATGTTACCCTCTCTGATTTTGGGTAGATTAGAACCTAGGTTTAGTGGTAACCATATCAGGTTTGGATTAAACTCCTAGATCTCTCTCGTTGTGGTTCCTGCATGTAGCAGATTCGAGCAAGTTTTAAGATCTCTGTGGTTACTCAGGTTCTCGACCTTAAACAAATATGAAACCTTTGTCAGATCTACAGAGGGTTTGATGATCTTTCCAACAGTGTATGGTAGAGCTTCACCGGATCTGAGATGCCAGAGTTGGGCTATTTCTAATCAGGCTGATTTCCAGTCTCGTAACTCTAACGCATGTGCTTTCAAGTCTAAATCTATCCTGCTTAGCTTCCGAATTAGGATTCAAGATGACTTAGGAAAGTGTTGAATATTTCATAAAATTTCTGGATTGGGTTTATTTGTCACCATAGCTGGTCGGTAACTCCAGTTATGATGTTTTTAGTACAGCTATTCTGCTTTTGCTGTCAGATTCTCGGTTTGTCCGGTTATGAGTTTGTCCATCATAATGATTTTTTGGGAGGATGTTTTGAACTACAAAATTCACTCTAATGAAGTTTTACACACTCTGACAAAAGATGGGATTTTTATGACTAAATGGTATTGAGATATGCGTATTTTATTTCAACTTTGTCAATTCTGAACAGTCAGTCTTGAAGTGCAGTTCAGAATATGTTTCCAACATGATCAAGTTTAGATTCTTTTATATTGGTGTATCTTACTTCATGTAGTATTCAAATAATCTAGTTTTTCAAGTGTTGTTGCTTTTATATTAGAAAATTATGAGGAATACAAGCAAGCATACTTTTGTCATGTTTGTAGTACTTGAGTAGCTTAGTAAGCGGTGGGTTTGAACGGCATAGAAGCTCTTTACTTGTTTGCTTTACATATGCATGATTGTTTTGGTGTCTGAGAATTGTTTATGGTCAGGTGGTTCCTCTTCGGAGCATGCTTAGCTCTCTATTGACCATTGATTAGTGAAGGCAAGTAAACATAGTGTCGTGGTCTACATGCTTTAACTCTATTAGTTGAATTGCCTCCACCAAATTTTAATACTTCACATCAGCAAGATAATCTGATAATTAGAAATTATTTGTTTATCTTTAAGTATTCTTATATTATATTATGTCAGTTCTCTTTACAAATGAAGTTTGAAGCACATAAACATCGTACATTGTATCTTGCATTTTTTGCACTCTCCGTTGGAATGCATAAGAAGACACCGTAGCCTGATGTTGGTGCGGTAAGTACCGCTACAGCAATGCATGTTGAATTAAGCAATGTGGCTGTAGACCTCACTTCCTTTTGTTTGGATTTGAGGGTAGAAGTGAAGTCATGCACTGCATTGCATCGTTTGCACCTGCATTTGCATGGAGGTTCATATTCATGAAGCAATTGATATTTTATTCTTACAATCTGGAGTTATATTCAGTTGATGCAGTACTTTGATATTATAATTTAAATTTGATTCTTAATCACATTGTGATTTGAATAACCTTGTTAAAACAGTTTACTTGTTGAGGTTTTCCATAAACCTCATACGCTTCTTTATCATCTCAGGTACTTGAGCTTGGAAGACGTGAACGTGGGATGGGGCTAGAAACACATGTGCACAATTCATGATAATTTTACATTTCAAACACCTGAGTTGTCTTCATAATGTTTGGTCGTCTGAGTCTTCCTTTCTATTGAATAATGACTTGGAGTTGCAAAGGCTTGGATTGTAGTCCTTTATCTTGCTGCCCTATAATACTTGTTTTTATAAATCTTGTTTGATGCTTCCGCGCACTCTGTTATTGATAGTAATCTTGCTCTCTTTCTTTTACCCGTCATAGTAGTGTGGTGTGGTAACGTTCTGGAATTTCTAGGGTTATGCTCTAGAATTTTTGGGGTGTTACAGAAAGTGACCACTAAAGATGATTACAAAGCGTGGAAACCATGGCCATGGGAGGCCAAGACCCCTGCACGCACACGTGCGCCCCCTCCCCCCCCCCCCCCCCCACCCACACACACAATAGCCACACACGTGGTCATCCAGTGTCAGGAGCCGCTATATAGCTTCATCTGACACGACGAACCGGACATGGTCGATTGGGATTGATGAGTGCTACCCTCCAGCGCTATCTATAATATAGGACATCTCTCTAAGGCCAAACTTGTACAAAAACATATAAAATGATACCAATATATGACACTGCCATGGAATATATTTTGCCTTTAATGTTATTGAACTTGCAGTTATGTGTTAAAACCTTTGAAAAATGAAGATAAGGTATTATTGCACCAAGTGTGTAGGACAATTTGTCCCTTTCTTTTATATGGTTGCTTGTATAAATTGCATCAACTCTGAGTATTGAAAGAACGAAATGATGTGCTGCATCTAACATATTTTTGCTCTGGTACAGAAATCCTAATAGCACAATACATTGAAAATTCAGAAAAGATCATTTGCAGCCCAGTCATGATCCTCCATCTTGTACCAAAATTTAGTTTTATCTTGATTTAAAATTGTTACAGTAATGTCAAGTAGGTACATGGCCACACTTTTGAAACAATATAAGATCCATTTGCCAGTTTTTTTTTACATCATATGCATTTGATGCATGTTATGCCAAGAACTTTGTCAATTTATTTTTTGCAAAGTCTCTTAATTAATTCGACCCTTTAAATTTGTTGCTTCCATGGTTTTTGCAATGTAACCAGTGCAGTTTTCTACCTTTTGTCAGGATGCTAGACCATGGAATCAAGAAATCAGGCTTGTACATAAAAACTACATCTGAAACATAAGGAACCTCACCCTTTCAGTATTACATGTAGGAAAAATGAATGTCTTTTAGGTATTTCTATCTGGTGCTTATTAATAGTAGATCGCATAACAAATATCATTTAAGAACATAATAACAATGTATGCCAATCATCTCTTTTACTGCCGACAGATGCATACTACTGTACCCTACCAACACAAAAGCTTGGATGGATTAAAAGCATATATGTTTCTTATAAATAAGCTTGAGGGTTTTGATTTGTATGTGTATCTTGGTGTAATTAGATGGTATAACTGCATCTAACTGGGAATGGTTGCGTGTGGACACTAGGAGAGAACTTATATCACATGACCATCGATCACTACAAGAAATATGACATTCTATGACGATTATAGAATGACATAGTCAAAACGTCGCAGAACACTATATTTTACAACGACGAGGATTTCATGTATGTCGCAAAAACCAGACAAAAATCATCGCAAACTAACTCAATATCATATTGTGACAAATGATTGTGTGTCGCAATAGGCAAACTAGAAATGTTATAATTTTACAACACTAATAAATCGTCACAACTGAAGATTTTCGGCGCTATAGTCTCCTTACTCTTTATATGTTATCCCTCCATTTGTCTTTTGTTGAGTGGAAGAGTTCATCTCGTTACTAAAGCTTTTTATCTTTTTATTTTTCTAATACTGAATGCAGACAGTACAAACTTTCTTTGGAGTTTAGAACGTGTTTCATAACTACTGAAAATAGTATCACTCGGAATTTTTTTAAAAAAAATAGTGCCACTCTAAAACTCTCTTGTGCTCACACGACTCAGACCCCTGCTTTTGGTTATACTTCACCTTGCCTATGCGTTAGCTAGCATTTGCAAAAGGATGTGCTGCTATGAATGATGCAAGCAGCACAAATCATTTAGAAACTGATCGAGTTTTGATGTGCGTTATAGATTGATAGGGTACAAAAGGAAATAAACAGTAGAATAGAGCAGGATATAAGCCACGATAAGCAGCAGAACAGAGGATAGACCAGCACTTTGGCCAGATGTGCAGGAGGGGAAGCAATGAGCACCTGGAGTAAGGCAATGGTTAGCGGGGCGCTTGAAGTCGAGCTGAGGAGCGGCAGCACTTAGAGACTGGAGCTATGATCTGCGAACACGTGAATCTGGGGTCGACAACTGGAGCAGGAGGTCAACGGCGCATTTCCCGTGGCTGAAGATGAGGATGCACAGAGCCACGCCCGGCACAGGACATAGCCCAAGTCTGGAGCTGCGCGAATCTCGATCAGATCAGGCCACCAAATCTCACCTAAAACGATCAGATTAGGCCACCAGTAGCACAGGAGGCGGAGGGCAGAAACAATTAGTCTTTCGCTTGGCTGTGCGGGGATTGGAAAATGTTGGGCAGAGAGAAGACGGAAGAGGGGGAGGAGGTTCGGTACCTACGCACAGCGGAGCCTGTTGAGGCACATGCGTGCGCCGAGAATCGCCATCGTGCCGGCATCCATGACACAGAGGAGGCAAGGAGCTGCAGTTGAACCGCCGGGTCGCAGGCCAGTGCCATTCGTGTCGTGGATGTTTATTCGCGAGAGGCCCAGGACGGCGGCGACATAAACTTCAGCGGTAGCTTCAGCTCGGCGTGACTGAGCTCCAAGTCAGTTGGTTTTAAGTACCCGTATCCCGTGGTCACAAATTGAGCTCCGACTTCCCGCCAAACACGCTCGTGCCCTACGCCTTCCCTACCGCTGCAATTTGTGCTCCCACCAACCACTAATGAAGTTCCCGCCTACCGTGCTCTGGTCGCTCTTGCTGCACGCGCTACTTTCGCACGGCCGGATTGAGTGCTCGCAATGTCGAAATACCTTTTTCTATAAAAATTGGACCACGAAGGAGGTGAGTTACAGTGGTAACCAACACAAATTTGAAGCAAAAACTTCCTCGTTTGAGACGTCAACTTTTCAGAATTTTTATTGTTTATTTCTTTCTTTTTAAGAAAACAATTATTTGATAACTTTTAGGAAACAATTAATTTTAAATCATTTGGTTTACTTATAATGATACTTTCTTAATACACATTTTTTGCTCAAGATACAAATCAGATTCATTTCTTGGGCCATAGGATCTCATTTTTTCAATTCCTTCTTTTAAAGAAAATGGTTATTTAATAATGTTTAGCGGTTTTTAGTTTTTCATTCCATCTTTTTATGGAATTCATTATTTAGGTTTTTTAGGTAGCAGTTACTTTAAAATTAATTGGTATATTTTATATTCGTTATGTACACATTCTTTGCTCATTATATAAATCATCATGACTTAAATCTCATTATGATATTGGGTAAGAACAAAATACTTTGGTTCTTGGTTTACAAAACGACATTCAATCAAGAGAACCGAAAAACAATGTTGAACCAAGGTACATTGTCATGTTGGTTTATAAAAAAAAATCTATGTGAAATGTATCAATTTGTAAATAATATATAGTCTGATTGTAGGGAAGGAAATTTTGATGGAGATGTTGATGTTATAATGATTTAGTCTTTCAAATTGGTTTCATGTTTTTTCTCATAAATAACAAAATGAGTATCATATTCTTGAACACCCCAAATTCTCATAATAAAACTGGTAGAAGACTAAAAATTGATCCACGGTGATTCTTCTTCTAACTGCATACTAAATTAGTATTTCTTTTATATGAATATTTTTTTATTTTTATGATAATGTTTACACTTCATATGAAATTCATTTGTCGTTGTTTTGGTTTATTAAAAATTCTTGAAAAAGATAAACAAAAAAAACTCCGAACTTGAACAAGCCCACCTTTTCTAGTCTTCTCTACGAAATAGCGTAATCTAGGATATCCGCCTTCAGTTAAACCACCAGAAGGGCTGGTGGGCTCACTTGTCAGCACCACTCAGGTGTGATCCAATTGTTGCTCAATAGTTATTTTCTTCCTCTTGATTCGCAATTACCATTTCATACAAGTATAATTTCCTCATGATGAGTCCAAATGAGATGATTCTTCTTCTTATAAAATCACACTCTGTTATTTACGTGCACTTTCATCACGCCAATTGACTTTAATTTTGTACCTCTCTAACAATTTATTAATTATTACTTATTCCTTAGCTGCTTCATTTTTATACCGCTCCAAATCAAGGAGTCCGTAACAAAAGTTTAGTGAACATGTATAACTTACTAATGTCTACATATTATACTTCTGAATATTATATAAAAATAAGAATAAAATGCATCGTTGGTCCTTAAACTATTTAGAAATGTTCATTTAGATTCATAAACTCTCAAAGTGACCATCTGGGTACCTAAACTATTCCCGGATGATCATCCAGGTTCACGAACTTTATACTACCCATAGTGTTGGGGATGAATATTGGCGATGCCACGTGGCGATCGCTGACCCCATCTTTTCGAAAACAATAAACAACTATGCCAAGGGACGCACGACCCAATACAACGAGTCAGCGGAGTCAACGGCCCTAGGAAAGGAATTGGCACGTCCCGCCTCGACCGGCCTCCTTCGAGGAGGACGAGCCGACCCCGCCTCGCCTGATTCCGTCAAAGGGGTCAAGGGCGTGATGTCATCTCTCAACCCCTGTTGAGGAGGTCGATCGCACTCCGCCTCGCTTGACCCGCTACAAGGGGGATGGCACACCTGCTGCCCTCGCTGACCCCTAGCGTCAGTCATCATGCCAGGGCGCGATAGTGCGCCATACTGCTGACCCCGTGGGAGTGCCGGAGTGGAGAAGTCCGGCCATCATGGCTATGCCCTGATAGGATGGTGTCCAAGCACCCCGCCCCACGTACTACATGATAAACCGACTCCCGTCGAAGACGATCCAATGGGACAAAAGTCCACAACTACCGCCTATGCCTATACAGGCGCCGTACCGAGCGTGCGGCAATAGTATCAAGGGGTCTAAATCCCCCCTGCAAATCTACTTTTGTCGCCATTAGCGCCAGCCCGATGGGACGGAACCCGACACTCTGACACAGTTCGACATGATGACGCCCCTAAACAAGGGTGATCAAGGACGGCTCTATGGACGGGCGTGACAGGACAATGCACGGCCTTGTGATAGTCCATTACGATGAGCCATCCGGATCATCTGGCTCACGCCAACTTGAAAGGACCTTAATATCGTCTAGAGAGGGGGGGGGGGGTGGGATGAATAGGCGATTAAAACAAATTTGCAGCCGATGAACCCGGATAAGTCTGGGCAGGGCCGAACTAGTCCTAGAGCTGAACCAGTACTTAAGATTTCCAAACAAATTTAGAACCCGGACTAGTCCTTAGGGTTCCCGGACTAGTCCGAACTGCACAACGAAAAGATGAACAAAAACACGTTTTTAACAATCTAGGTACAAATCTACTTCTACCAAGTTGTTCTAGACATATATATGAGCAAATACACCAAATGAATTGAACTAACAATAAGTATAATGATAGAATAATTCGGTGTAAGCAAATCAAGCACAAATATGAAGAACAAGATAAAGAACTTGCAAACCAAATATGAGACGTGATGATTTGTTTCCCAAAGTACAGATTCTTCAAGAATCCTACGTCTCCATTGAGGAGCTCCAAAGAGCCGGGTCTTTTTCAACCCAAATCCTCATCGAGCAATCACAAAGTTCAAGCTCAGGTTTTTCTTCCTTCCTTCGATTCCTTCCCTTACGGAGGTGAATCGAAACCTTCACAAACTTCTCGAGGCTCACTACATAGCTTGGGAGCTCACTAGACGACGCCTTATCGTCTAGGGGATGAATCCCCAAGAGTAACAAATGCCACAAAGATTGCTTGCTTATGAACTCAAGTGCTCAACAATGGAATTAGCTTTCTTTCACTCAATATCTCACCCAATCTCACCCACAAGGTCAAGCACTAAGCAATGGGGAGTGAAGAGGTTGTTTCTTGGCCTAAATATGTGTTTCTTTGCTACGGAACCGACAGCCAACCGTTGGGGATGAAGGGGGGTATATATAGGAAGTTTTCAAAAACTAGCCGTTATGTTCTATCAGTGGCCATCTTAGTCCGACCACGGGGGCCGTCCTAGTCCGGACCAACTCAGAACAGAACAAAAGTTATCGTTGTTAGTCCCTCAACCGTCTTAGTCCGGGTGATCCTGTCTTAGTCCGGCTGACCCGAGACCCCGTTCTAGTCCGGGTGTGGCCGTCCTAGTCCGGGTCAGGCGAAAACAGAACCAAAATGGTTCTGGACCAGGCCGAGCTGTCCTAGTCCAGGAGTACCCAGAAAAAATGGCATAACTTTTGCTCCCGAAGTCCAATTTAGGTGATCTTGGACTCTATGAAAAGATAATTCAGAAGGGTATCCATCGTCACTAAGAACAAGCCTCGATTTCACCCAAAGGAATGTTAATCTCTCACAAAAGTTTGTTAGATCATTTTGAGCACCGAGACATAAGCAAAGTTATCAACATTGTATCCCTCTTGATAGTACGACATTCCTATACTCAAAAGTAAATATAAAACTATGCCAATAGGAACACCTTCATGTCTTAATATTTTCTTATCTTGAGGGTTGCCAACGCATGAGCATTTCTCCATTTGAACATTTAGTTGTTGATCAACTATCGATAAACGTATATGTCCAACATTATTATATCTCTACCTTGAGCATGTCCACTTAAGATTTTATATTTGATGTTCATTAACTTATAAATTATGACCGCCATCTTTTCTTTTCCTTGGGCATGTCCACATGATATTTTGGGATTGATGTTCATCAACTCATGAAGTGTATGTTATCACTTCCATATGTTCAACCCACTTTCAGTTCTTCAACATGTGAAATTCAACCATTGCTCTTACTTTAGTTTCACTTGGTGTGATTAAACTCATGAATACCATCTTCTTGCATTTCATATTTCAACCATTCTTCAAATGAGTGATATAGATAATCCATAGCTTCACATAGTTTTGCACGGTTCATCGCGCTAAGTCTACACTTGCTCTTCACCATTGTCTTTGGTTCTTCGGCACCAAGCCTCTTGCTTGCCCTTCACACTTGCACATGGTCTGTTGCAGCCAAGTCTTTCTCAACCTTCACCGCTTTCCATGTAATACTACTTTATATCCATCATCATCAATATGCTCACTATTATTTCAATAACCAAGTTGAAATATTCCTTTCCTCAAGTGTCTTGATTTTCATCTTGTCTTAATGGTCATGTAGCTTCAATTTATTGACCAATAATCTCTACTTCAGTTATTGACACATTACCATGTTGACACCATCAAATATTAATATTCAATCATCTTCTATGATGTGTTTCTAGCTTCAACCATAAGTGTTGATTATGTCTACCGACACCTTCATCAACACATTGATCACTATTATCCTTTATCAAGCATTTCATCAAATAACTTATTGAGTCAACCATATTGTCATCAATCTATAAGCTTGTCCATGTTGGTCCTCAACACTTGTTATAAATTGTTTAATATCATAGCTTGATCTTCTTGCTTGATGCCGAAACATAACCTATTATGCAAACTCACAAACTCATATAAAAGGTTAGTTCTAACAACCATTGTCGTCTATCACCAAAACTCATCATTAATCCAAGGCTAGAGACCTAGACCTTTCACAACTACAGGAGCGGCAAGCCTCGATTCATCGATGGAAGACGAGGGCACGCCTCGATACAGCGACTGCAAACCAAGAAAGCGGGACCAGCGAAGACAGAAGACCACGCCACTGACCAAAGTCCATGCCTCCTTTCGCACGGCTTCAACAACTACCCACATGTGTTCTTCTCTCTCTCTCTCTCTCTATAAGGGGGGCCCTCCTCTTGAGGTCTAAAAGGGGAGGCCCCTCTTCTACCTAAAAAAGACGAAGGCACGCACACACTCATGTGCATGTATAAGTTCATCGAGACTTGAAGAACTCTCCTCTCTCAAATCCATTGTACACCCTGGTGCAAGTAACACGAGCATCTACTCTAACTGGACGTAGGGGGATACCCTGAACCGGTATAATCCCTTGTATCCTTCTTGCATTGCCATCACTGAGCCTAAACGCGCATCTCCGGAATAAATTCTACTAGCCGGTGATCGAAACACTGACACATAGGTCCATGGTTGTTGTGGGTAATGAGTAACGGGCACGGGAAGATGAGGCTACGACGGGAAGAACGAGGCCAGATGGGAAGGTGAGGCCTCGATGGGCATAGCACACCTACTGTTATCTGACAACGTCGTGTAGCCTCGACAGTGCGGCGGCATGGCACGTGGAGAGGAGCCGGAGATTGTGGATCTAATTGACACATTATAAATAGATCATAGATCTTGAGGGCTACTATAAACTTTATGGTCCAAGATGACCATCGGAGAATAGTTTAGAGACCAAGATAGTCATTTTGAAAGCTCGTGGACCTATCTTACCGTTACTAAATAGTTTAGAGACCTGCGATACATTTGACTCTAGAAACAATTAGACTTGTGTGAGCTCAAATTATAAAGAAGGCACTTATAAAGTACAAATGATATTTATACAGAGTCAAGTCTCAACACATGTACATGGAGAAATGTTTTTCAAAAATAATCAATCAAGTGCTAGAGCTAAAAGTGCAGATGAAGCACACCCACACCAAAGTTGAGTTCATAACTCAACATACTTTTGGAGATAGAAAAAAGACAAAGAATTAGAAAATACTAATCACTATTGTTTTGTCTTTTGTTGTCCCTTTTAATACAAGAAGATTGAGCATTCTACAAATTCTTCTGAACCACTGGAACTTTAGATTCGTTAATTTGAATTTGTTTTGCTTATCCAAATTATTTTCAAAACAAAAAGAAATGGAAAACCCAAAACTAAGCCCAACCCGCCAAAAATCCAGCGGCAGAGCGCCCACCGGATACCAAAATTTCAGACGAAATGACAATAATGTCCAAACAGTTCAAAAAGACCTGACACCACACCAGGGGTACATTGGTAAACTCCTATCAAAAACTGATTAATACCCGTGCTACCCCAGAACCCTAGCCGTTCCGAATCAATCGAGTCCATACTCCTCCCTCATGCGCCGCCGCGCCGCCGCACCGCTTCCCTTGTCAGTAGCCGCCGCGGACACCTCGACTCCACCACGGCACCTTGCTCATCCACTGCCGCCACGGCTTCTTTGCGGAGGCAAAGCGTGCTGGCAAGCTCTTTTGGTCCAGGCGTGCGTCGCGCGAGCTCGCGTGGAGGCCGAGTGAGGATGTGGCATCTGCGTCCGGTTGACAACGGCGAATGCTCGACGGTGGCTAGCAGCGTATTATGAGTTTATGAGTTTATCGCCAGGTAGGGACCTCCTTGCAGATTGCCTTACATTTGCTTAATTATATTCCGGTGAATTCCATGTGTTATGTGACGATTTTTTGCAATATATGTGCCGACTCTGCCGACCTTCTGGTGCAGGCCCCCAGATCCGGTGCGTGAGGCCTCTCCGTGATGCTGCTGACCACTCACGAAGTGATGTGTGGGCAGGTTGAGGCGCCTAGCAGAAGTGGTACTTTGATTTAACTACTTATTTTTTTGCTAACTAAAACTAATAAACATCTGTTTAATTCGATATCACGTAGGGCTCAATTTTCACAATTGCTTCATTCTGGTGTGTGTGCTCCCTTTTACAGTTCATTTTGTTCCTTAATGACTATATATATGTTTCGAAGGTGACGTCCTACCGGTTTGTTTTAATTACACCATGACTCCTAATTTTCCTAATTTTCAGTTATGGTCGATTATTTTTAAGTGTAGAAATATTTGCTTATCTGTTTTGATACATCCTGATAGCAACTAGGAGATTATTTTTTTCCCACATTGATTCTTTATGTTACAGCATCTATGAACAATGTTCAGCTTATTGATACCTATACTCATCCCCTGGAAGATTCTAAATGTTTGGAATCTATTAGTAATTTATTGGAATCTATTTGTGTTATTATCAATTTTCTTTACAGCCTCATTGTTCCAACTTAGAAATTTTCATCTGTTTTGAAAAGTCTGTTTTGAACAGGTTTAGACAATGTTTGTGTAATACCTTACATGTACAAGTTAATTAGCATCTATTTGTACTCAAGATGCAAACTGCATTACTAGCAAGTTACAAATTCTTACTGTGTAAAAGTTTCCATCCAATCTTCTAAAATATGTTAGGCTCGAGCTGGTGTTAATGTTTTGAACTTGTAACATTGGATCCCACATAGCTTTTTTTATGGTCTAGTCTTGGCATTGCTTATGCTATCTTTTAACTTGATTTGCTTTGATTGCAGTTAATTAGTATATATTCTTTGGCATCTGCCTTGACTCCATACTTGATGTGGCAAAGGATGCAACATGAAGATATTGAGGCATTGAAGAAGCATGTTGAGGAGCCTCATGCTTTTTTGTTGTTTTTTCAATGTTAGCATCAACAAGTAGTAGTTCACTCTTGACTACCTTGTAGATGCCCATCTGTATGGGTTGACCATGACTTTATATAGCTGGATTAGGACTTTTGCTAGTTGTCTAGATTTTGATTTTGCTAGCAGGTTGGATTGGTAATTAGTTCTTTCGCTATTGAGTTATCAATCAGATTTGATGTGAACTTTTGTACGTGTGGATCTATATTGGCTGTCTTTTGGATCAGGATATTGTAATTGTGGATGATTGGATTATTGTAATTGTGGTGTAATTATCCTACACCGATTTGTGGAGCATGCTTGAACAAGCTCGTGACATAGCCATCAAGAAATCCAAATTGTTGAAAGTGATAAGAAAAGAGTGTAAGTTGGTGATCTTGAGAGTGAGTTTAAGTACCTTGTCATATTTTATGAGGCTCTAAACAAGAGTAATGATAAACTGAAGGGTGATCATGTACAAGAC
Source organism: Eleusine indica (assembly GCA_030378355.1). NCBI lineage: Eukaryota > Viridiplantae > Streptophyta > Magnoliopsida > Poales > Poaceae > Eleusine > Eleusine indica. Next base: position 40,222,342 of record CM059500.1, read on the forward strand.
CCTTGAACTTACTTTTGAGGTCATCAATATTGATGAACTTAGCTCTCCCTTTAGTTCTTCTAAGAGCGATGCTTCTACTATGTGTGATGAATTAACCATCTTAGTCGAGGTTTCTTCCATTGAGTCATTTGTTTTGAAGGAATATCGTCAACTCAAGGAGGAGAGGAAGATGGTGATGGGCTTCGAGAGGCTTACACGTGGTAGAGCCATCCGCAAGGAGATTCATGAAAGAAATCTTATGAACAACATCTCCCATCGTGGACTTGGCTCATATCTCGCTGCCATCGACATCTTCAGGACGAGTGGCTCCATCCTCGTATGGATTAAACCCCTACTCGCCGATGACTATTATTACGAGAAGTGTTGCAAGGATGACCACTCCACCAAGGATTGTCCTATGGTGAGAAGTTTCATAGTTTTACCTAATGCTAACTTGTTCCATGAGAACACACATTTCAAGTTTTTTAGAGAAAAGAATGACAAGGTGAAAGCAAAGGCTTTGGGATCACCAAACAAGAAGAGAAATATAAGGAGTATGTGGGTGCCTAAGTGCATTGTTGATCTTAAGAGGTCAACTACGTATAAGTGGGTGCCCAAGAACAAGACCTAGAAGATGGTGGTGGTGGTGGACCGAGAGCTTTCTTGAAGATCAAGTGAAGTCCACCACAAGTGACAAGGACCTCAACGACATATCTACTTATAAGGGAGGTAACCGTGTTAGTTCTTGGTAGTTGTAGTGTGTTCTTTCTTTTCTTGCATCGCATAGTAATTAGGACTCCTTTGTGATTAGTATGTTTTGTATCCATGCATGTGTAAATAACTAAAAGTAAAACACATAAAAATTAGTCAGTGTCTAACTCACTCAAGATAGCTATAAGCAAGGGGGAGTGCTTGAGGTGGTGGTTTGGCTTCTCTCAAGTCAAGGGTATGGCTTATAGTGAATAAGTTTGAGAGGGGTTCAAACTTGACATTGTTAGGTTTCCTTTGTGTCTTGTTTAATATTTCTTGCATTCACATGACATATTTAATTTCGTTGCATATGTAAAATGTTTGTTGCATGTATCTTATAGGAAACACAAAGGACGCTTGTCACATTTGGAGATATTTGTACCTCATGATCTATATGAGATTACATCTCTACAAGTGTGACCGAAGGAAAAGATTGTGCTTCATGCCCATTGAGCAAGCTCTTATGAACTCCGAGGTTAAACCCACTCGCACGTTTTATGGACTAAGGCTCATACATACCGATTTGATTCTTAATTGCATTGGTTCTTATTTGCTCGATTCTATATTTGGCATTTGCGAAAATTATAAGGCCATAGAGAGCCACTATCTGAAAATGAGTGCTTGAGAGTTCCCTTCATGCTCCAAGTGCAGTGTTCATTTGGGTGTTAAGTGAGGGCACTTGGAAAATGGAGAAATTTCTTGATTCAGTAAAATTCCTATAGTGATCGTACAGTCCGATCTTCGGTCCGTATAGTCCGGTCAGTGCCTAGTGCACAACATCACAAGTCAGTCTGGTCATACAGACCAGACCGTGGGTCGCCAGCAAACTCGGGACCAGATCGAATAGTCCGGTCCAGAGACCGTACCATCCGGTCACTATGTTGAAAACACATGATGTTTTTCAATCTTGACCGTCGATCTATTCCTTGTTGATCTTGGTTGTTTGTCGCAAATTGACTTAGGTCAAAATCATTCGTCGTCCTTATTCTCTCACAGAACGTCGAGTGCTTGCCCTATTCACGTCGCCCGCCGCTGATGCTGCCGTCACTGCGCCACCCTTTGCCACGCTGAGCTCGCCCGCACACGCTGTTGCTCGCACTCGCGTCGCTGCTAGCCCCTGCTCTCACGCGTAGCTGCGCTCACCCACTAAACCCTAAGCGCCACCGCAAGCTAGAGCCGCCGCCGCCGCCGTGCGCCTCGCCGTCGCTCTGCCCACTTCTTCTCGCGTGCGCGCATGCCCACAAAGCCGCAGCTCCCCCTCCACCTCTCCGAGCTCCATCGCCAAGCACAAGTTTGCACCCTTCTCCATTGCCGATGACCTAAAGTTTCCACATTTCCGGTGATTGCTCGCGTGTTCTCTGAGGTGTTCATCGTCTCCACTTCCAGGGTTTCGTGCTTGTCTCCTATTCATCGTGTTATGACCTAATTGTTCGAGCAATTAGCTTAATTGATGCAATTAGATTGATTGCCCATTTCTTAGTTGCATTAATTGGACAATTAACTCAACCTAGGTTGTAATTAATTCCATGCCTATTTGTTAATTGCAATTCTAGGGTTGCCTCTCATTTGGTCTACAGTTAGATTAATTGCTATTAATTGATTGTACACTAGATGACTTGCACCAGCCACATAGTCGATGATCACTCTGGTTACTTTGCTTAATTGCCCAGTGATCATTTCCTTCATTCAATGTTAGGATTTCTATTGCGCATTCTTTCCTAGCGGTGCTTTGCTTGTAGATTTTACTACGGTCTATACTTATCCTATCTCCACCTACGTGCGTGCAGTGACAATTGTTTCAGCAGCAATGATGGAAGGAGGACAAGATAAGGGCAAGGGCAAGATGCTAGAGAAACCCAGAGGGAAGAAGAGGACGAGACTGGACCCAAAGTCAAAGAGCGCCAGACGGGTTGCTCGACACATAAAGGCTATGGAGCAGGCCCGTAGGACACCAGGAGCAGTACTGATCACAGGGACATAGACTGATGATCAGGACCATAGAAGGAGCACTAGGCAGAGGACAGGTGATCCAGTACTCTTCACAGGGATCCGTCTTCCACATTGGGTGCAGCGTACTTCGGACTCTCACCAGAGAGGACAGTCGAAAACTACGGACTAGGGATCCTCCAGGCGGCAGGAGGAGGAGTCCAAGGAGGAGGAGAGTTCAGAGTCAAAGTCAGAGGAGTCAGAGGAGGAGGAGCCAGAGCAGCCAGCACAGCCACAATAGCAGGCAACACAGCAGCAGAGAACAACTCACCGGGTAGGAGACCCGCAGTGCACGTGTGCTGTGTGTGCACCAGGAGACTGCAGACTGGTCGCTTCAGCAGGAGAGAGGGACATACTTGAGGTTCCCGCCAGGGATCTCAAGGTGAGTCACCTCATACCCTTCGAGCAGTGGGTTTCAGTCCCTAGGGACCCTGCTAGAGGAGAGAGGTACAGTACTGGACAGGATCGCACAGGAGTATAGGTGAGGGCCTGAGACGCCACCTTGCCAGGAAGGGTAGGTATGGACCGTTCGTGCCCTAGCAGTACGCTACTTACCAGGCTATGAGGAGAGCCACAGGCACGGACATGCAACAGTACTTCGACTACATGCTCGGACTAGCAGAGTTCATCACCACTCCCTACAGATACAGAGAGGATATGGTGATGGAGTTCTACGCCTCACTATGGGTAGCCAGAGATCACTCAGAGATCTGATTTATGTTCAAAGGAGAGCCCCACCGCTTGAGTAGAGAGGACCTGATAGCAGCACTGGGACTAGTTGCTTCAGACTTGCAGCTATACAGGAGTGCTTACGGAGACTAGGCTCCACCCCGCAGACCACAGGGAGGGATGTTACCTCCAGACAACATGGTGTCTATAGCCTTTCAGCCATCTCACACACCAGGGTTTGACATACGCCCTGCGAGTCTCACTACAGAGGCTAAGGTTGTTAGAGTGATAGTCACTAGGACTATCATTCCGAGGTCAGGATATAGGGAGGAGTTCACACTAGTGCACTAGAGGGCAGTTGCAGCTATGCAGAGGAGACAACAGTTTGACTTGACAGATCTGATGATTGCTGAGATGGAGGAAGTCATTTCTGACAGAGTAGGAGGACGTCACCTAGTCTATGGACCATATATCTGTTATCATCTGAGGAGACTAGGGCTAGTGACGGAGGAGCAGTACGAGGCATTTCCTGAGGTGACCACCAACTATGCACCTAGAATCTCCAGGGGATCACAGTCAGCCTCTAGCAAGCAGACAGGTGAGCAGAAGTCGTCGCGAGTCACTCATGAGCAGGAGGTTCATCCAGAGATGGCGGTTACTGAACCAGCCAGTACAGGAGCACCACCTCAGCCAACAACTACAAAGACTGATCATGCCTCCATCGTCTTAACACTTGCAGGATGCTTGGGTGACTTCATCCAGAGCTCTACTGACGAGAGGTGCCAGATCATGGATGTGCTGAGGATGCAGGCAAAGTTCCAGCAGCAACATATGAGGATGTTGACCTTACTGATGGGACAGATGACAAAGCTTACCAGAGGACAGTCTAGCCATCACGCAGGAGTCCCTACGCTTTCACAACTTTAGCAGCTTCTAACACAGACAGGCCCCCTTCACCGCTATGATGACGGCACAGTCTTCCGCCTTGCCATCACTCTCAGGGGAGCTACCGATAGGGGGAGCAGGATAGTCTTTCTCACTGACACAGTTCTCCCTGCTGTTAGCTTTCTCAGTGTTTACACTGTTCACTTCGCCTACACAGTCGTCTACTTCACAGATGGCACGACCCTCCACCTGCAGCAGTTATTAGTCAGGAGTCTTACCTTCTCAAAGATAGTGCATACTACCCAGGCAGCCCCGCAGTCAGATATAGCTCTACCTTCTTCTGCTACAGTTTCTTCCCTTGTCACACCTCAGATAGCAGAGGATCTTGTCCGAGGAGGCTTCACTCAGTAGGATGTGGCTGATCTTACTCTAATTCAGGCGTCTGTTGCACAGGAGACTGCCATAATCACAGCAGGACAGAACAGAGGGTCTGAGTCACCAGAGGATCTCACGTATTTCGAGCAGCTCGATGTTCAGGTGACACAGGCACAGGTGCTTGTTGCCAAAGGTGGAGAAGACATAGAGATAGGGGGAGTGTGACCTATGTAGATCAAGAGAGAGTAGGTTGTATCTAGGGGGAGCATACGTGTACATGGGTTTTTGGAGATACATTTGGATCTTATTTTGAAGTGTTTATCGAGATGTTCATAAATTTTGATGAGTCATGGTTTTCATTCGCTGGTGTTTGACTCATCATGATCTCACTTGGTTTATGTTTCATACGCAGTGTGTTGTCTTTCTTTATGCTTTCTTTAATATCCTATCATGACATGCATGCATATCATCTAGAGTGTGCTTTTCTCTCTTCATTCTCTTAGCTCTTGATGATGCTCGTTTGAGTAGGACCTTGTGTGTTCCTTGTTATTCCTTTAAGGTTCCTCTCCTTCTTAGTGTAGCTTTTAGCCTTGTTGTTTTATGATTAAGTAGTCGTTGTCATCAATCACCAAAAAGGTTGAGATTGTAAGCTTCATGATCATTGATGATTGGATCCCCAAGGTATGAATTTTTTGGTGATAGATGACAACTATGAAATTGTGGGCTAATATCTACATGAGTGTTGTGTATGCAGAAATCGTCTCAACCTCTAGTTCAAATCTTATAGATGATGGTTGCCTTGACAATTGATGACAATGACCATAGGTGTGGAGATTGATGGAGTCCAAGGGTTGATGAAGATGGATCAAGGCTAAGGACAAGCTAGGAGCAAGTGTTTGGAACACTTGTCTAGATGTTAGGGCTTTGAGTCCATAGGAAAATCCGGACTATCAAGGGGGGTCTATGTCATGTCTCTTAGGTCACGTCTAGTCGGTGATGTGCATAGATGCTTAGTGAAATCACAGGCACTAGGTGGCAGTGGAGAAGACAAGGAGCTGTTGGAACAAGACGGGAAAACGAAGTTAAGCGAGAACGAGAAGTTTCAGCTTCTGGACATAGTGACCGGTGTTGGGGGATCACCTTGCGGGCGACCCCTCGGGGCTCACCAAAGTTATGCTGCGGACAAGATCGAGGTCAACCACCAAAACTCTTTTTTATTAATCTTGACTTCGAAGCATAGGTACCCCTCGAAAGCCCTAAAAGAACCAAACCCTTTGGCTCCAGTCAGAGAAAGGCAACGACGCTCGAAGGTTACAAGTCCATATGAAGGCTGCCACCGTGCCCTCGGAGGGCAAGACTACGCCTAAGCGCAAAACTAGGAGCGGTGTGCAGAAGGCGACATGTGGCGCTGACACGAGTCATAGCGTGCGGTCAAGGAAGGTTACAAGAAAGCTAAAGTGACCAAATTACCCATATGACCGTTTTGTACCGAATATTCGTAGAATATAGTAGGTAATTATAGGGAAAATGGTCATTTGCATATGACCTAAGTACGGGCGTATAATAGAGCACCCCTACCTCCTTGTAACGGGACGAATCTTTTTGGGAATACATGAAGGGAGCCCATTGCTCCGCTTTGTGTCCTTCGAGATTTGCTTTTTCTGTTCCCTTTTCTGGTCGTGGCACTGAAGCTCGCGCTTCGTGAGACCAACAGTTGCACCCACTGTGTTGTGAGCTCGTATACCAGCTCACGATGACTCAACCCCACGGATCGCTGCCTCCGAGTGGTACTCCGCCTCTCCGAAGCAGTGCTCCGAGAGATCCCCAACTAACTAACGACCAATCCACCTCGCATGTAACAAAGGAGAACACTCCTAAAGTCCAGTTACCACCTCAAACAGATGCCCCCGTCGACCCAAAAGACCTAACCCATCGCCAAGAACAAGCGTCAAGCTCGAACCCTCCGGGAAATACTACCCCAACCTCGATGACAGCAGCATAAGAAATGGAGCTGTTGGCTCAAAGAGCTAAGCACCTCGAGCAACTAATGGAAAGGGAAAGAACTTTGCTAGAAAAGGATTACATATCTCAGTTCAGACACAAGAACCTGCAGCTGGCAAAGGAGATCGAAGAACTCTAGGAAACCACAAGCAGAACGAGTGACCAAGAACATAACCCTATGCATGAAACTCACACATACCTCGAGCGAGGTGTACCATTTACACCAATTAGCCAACCAATAGCCACAGAGACCCTGCCAATCCAAAGGGCAAGTATCTTGAGCATAATTGACAAAGATTCAGCCCTCTCTGAAGGATTATAAAGAGCTCCGTACCCACCAGAGTTCAGAATGATACCGCTGGCCAAATTCAGAGGGAACTCAGACCCCAAGGAAATTCCTCATGAGCTACGAAGCAGCAATAGTATCAGCAGGAGGAGATGAAGCAACATTGGCAAAAGCATTCGTCTGCGTCCTTGAAGAATCTGCTCTGAACTGGTATTTCAACCTGTCCCCGGATCACTATACAGCTGGGAGAACATCTGAGACAAGGTGATATCAAGCTTTCGAGGGTTCCACACCATCATGGAGCCATCGCACGAATTACTAAACATAGCTCGGCAAGAAAATGAGCTGTTGCACGATTACTACAGAAGATTCCTTACCCTTCGAGCTTAGGCCCCAAGCGTCATAGACGAAGCAGCAATAAGCTCTGTACTTTGAGGCATGCGAGCATGCCAGATGTCGTCTTATTGTGCACAAAAACCCTCGCACACAATGCAAGTCTTGTGCACAAAGTTTGAAGAATATAGCAGATCGGATGTGGATTACAAAACGCGCAAGCAGAACCAGAGTAAGAATCACAACCAATCACACAATGAAAGCCGTCATCAAGGAAGACAGTACAGAAAAACCAAGTATTCTGCCAAACCTTCGCCATTGTTCGTCGGACACATCTAAGAGGAAAGGCAAGATCATGCTAGTAAAGATAATCGCAACAGTGATTACAGCGAGAGCAACTATCGAGGCCAGGGCAGAGGCCGAGGTCCCGAAAACCAAAGCCAACAAACCAGAAAACCATACAGCCTCTATTGCAGAGAGGACAAGGGGCACAAAACTTCCACTTGCCTCAAAGCAAAAGAAATCCAAGAAAGAATTGAAGCAGAAAAGAAGATCCTATCCCGGCCAAAACTATCAATTACACATGTGGCCCCAACAACCATACTCGCAACCCACTTAGCTCAACTACCATTACCCAACCACCCACCACCAACCATACACACTATCCCCATATTTCAACACAACTCATCCAATTCAACCTCCGAGCCACTATATTCAACCAAGGCAACTAACTCTGCAACCAGAGCCCAGCCAAGAGCTCCAAGTGCAAAAGCAAGAGCCACATCAACTTCCCCAACCTAAACCAGAGCCTACCCCAAACCAAACTACAACATTCCCAGTACAGGGCTTCATTGGGATGATCTGTGGAGGGTCATCCTCGGACTTCAAAAACAAGAGAAGAAGAAGAGATCATTTTTGAATGGTAAACAATGTTTTCACAGAGGGGCCAGTCATCAAATCAAAGTGGTTTCACATCCCCATCACATTCACAGAATCGGATATAAGTCTCAAAGATTATCCGCACGTTGATGCATTTGTATTCAAAGCTCACATTCACACCTGGATGGTCCGTAAAGTCTTGATAGACAATGGCAGTCAGGCGGATATTTTATTCATAAATACTTGTGAGCAAATGGGGCTCAGCAAAAGCTCGCTGCAACCATCAAATGTACCTCTTATAGGCTTCAGAGGCAAAAGAATCACTCCTATGGGCACAATTTCTCTCCCTGTGTTGTTCGGCAACACACAAAACCCTTGAACAGAGTACATAACATTTGATGTGGTAGATATCTGCCACCCATTCAATGTCATATTGAGCCGGGGTACAATCAATACATTCAAAGTTGTCATCCATAGTGCGTACTTATGCATGAAAATCCTAGCAGCAGGGGGGTGATCACAGTTAAAGGAAATCAACAAATGGCAAGGGACATAGGAAAAGGCTACACCTCGGGCGAGAGAAATTGCAATAACATACAAATTTTCACCAAGAGCAACCGGAAGAAGAAGAAAGGGCCAAAAAGGCTTGCGAACAACATAAGTAGAACGCAAGAGAAGAAACACGTTATCTTGACAAGGAAAAAATCATGCTCCAACCAAACAAAGAAACCAGAAACGTACTCCTCGATGAGAAAATCCATGGGCAGTTTGTCACAATTGGCTCTGGTCTAGATCTCGAAGAAGAGAAAGAGTTGCTAGCATTCCTTGGCAAGAACAAAGATGTATTAGCCTGGTCTTTAGCAGACCTCGAGGGGGTAGACAGGAGCATCATAGAGCACAAGTTAGAAATTGACACAAAGATCAAACCAAAGAAGCAAAGGCTCCACAAGATGTTTGATGAAAAACCGAAGCCATCAAGGAAGAAGTGCAATGGCTGATCGATGCCTCCATTATTCGTGAAGTCAAATACTCATGCTGGCTGGCAAATTGTGTAATGGTCAGGAAAAAGAACGGAAAATGGAGGATGTGCATAGATTTCACAGACCTTAATAAAGCCTGTCCGAAGGATGATTTCCCCTTGCCTCGAATAGATAAAATCATAGACGCAGCGGCAGGTAGCGAGTTGTTATCGCTACTTGATTGTTTCTCTGGTTATCACCAGATCTGGCTATGAAAAGAGGATGAGGGAAAAACAAGTTTCATCACATCCTTCGGCACCTATTGCTTCGTAAGGATGCCCGAAGGATTGAAAAATGCTGGCCCCATATTCTGCCGCATGACCCAGAAAGCTTTCGAGTCTCAATTTGGAAAGAGCGTTCACGCCTATGACGACGACATCGTAGTGGCAAGTAAAGAACAGAGAAATCACAAAGCAGACCTGACCGAATCATTCGCAAACCTCCGAGCGGCAAGACTGAAGTTAAATCTAGAAAAGTGTGTTTTCGGGATTCGCAAAAGAAAAGTGCTCGGTTGTCTCGTGTCAGCCAAAGGAATCGAAGCCAACCCTGATAAGATCAAAGCAATCACTCAAATGCAAGAGCCCAGATGCAAGAAGGATGTGCATAAGCTCACGGGTAGAATGGCTGCCCTTAACAGATTCATATCCAAGTCGGTGGAACGAAGCTTGCCATTCTTTCAAACGCTCCGAGGGGCTCAACCCTTTGAATGGGGCCCAGAGAAGTAGAAAGCCTTCGCTAACTTAAAAAATTACCTTGAGAGGCAATCAAATTTAAGTAACCTTGAGCCCGGGGCCATGCTGTTGTTGTATGTTGCAGCATCGCACTCGGTAGTCAGCACAGTCCTTGTACAAGAGAAAAAAGTGCCAAAATAGTCAAAGGAGAACCGAAGGAACTTGCGGTGCAACTTCCAGTACATTACGTTAATGAAGCATTGTCTGACTCTAAGAGGTTTTACTCCGAGATGGAAAAGATTGCATACACAGTGGTCATGGTGTCGAGAAAGCTGCGGCATTACTTCAAGGCCCATCACATCAAAGTCTCCACCAATCAACCACTCAGTGAAGTATTTTGCAACAGAGATGCCTCAGGAAGAATAAAAAAGTGGGCCATGGAAATTTCAGAACATGTCGTTGACTTCGAAAAGCGAAGCGCCATTAAATCTCAAGTCCTTGTTGATTTCATAGCAGACTGGACGGCTCCAACGTATCCAAAGAATCATGCACTATCAGAGCCTGAGTGGGCTATACAATGCAATGGAGCTGGGGACTAGTCGAAGTGGGCATAGCGGCAGTAGTCACATCGCCCGTGGGGGTAAAAATGAAATATGTTGCAAGACTCGAGTTCAACAAGGAAGTAGATAAATGCACAAACAACATAGCAGAATACGAGACAGTATTATCAGGGCTTAGAAAAGTGTAAGGATCATGACCATTGAGGTCACCCCAAGGTATGAATGTTTTGGTGATGAATGACAAACATGAAATATGACTAATGTCTACACGAGTGTTGTTTGTGTAGAAAACCTTTTCTGCTCTATGATGATGGTTGATGGCGGTCTTGGCGATGGATGATGATGACCACAAGCATGGAGGCTTGTGAGCTTGATGGAGTCCAAGGGTTGATGGAGATGGATCAAAGTGAAGGACAAGCTATGGAGCAAGTGTTAGGAACACTTGTCTAGTTGTTTGGGCTTTGAGTCCATAGGAAAAACCGGAGTATCAAGGGGGTCTTGGTCATTTCTCTTAGGTCATGTCTAGTCGGTGATGTGTAAGGTTGCTTGGTGAAATCACAGGCACTAGGTGACAGTGGAGATGCCAAAGAGTTGTTTCGAGAAGCCGGGAAACAAATTCAAGCGAGGACGAGGAGTTTCAGCTTCTGAACGAAGTGACCGGATAGAGAGGTCAGAGGTGATCGGCCTGTACGGTCACTAAGAGGTTTTGTTCAGAGCCTACAGCGAGCAGCGAGGAAACTGTCAAGTCTGCAAGACCTAGAGACCGGACGGTCCGGTCAGTGGCCTTGATACTTGGGCAGCGAGGAAGCAGTGAGCGAAAATGTTTCTAGACTCGAGAGAGAAACATACCAGATGGTCCGGTCAACTAACCGTATGGTCCGGTCAGTATAGGAGTTCAGCAGGAAAGAGCCGTTGGTGCTGAGGATTGCACTGACCGGACATTCCGGTTAGGTAGTGATCGGACAGTCCGGTTAGTAGACCCAAAAAGCTGATCTCATGGAGCAACGAATAGTTGGAGGTTGGAAGCCTATATAACTTCGTTGCTGGGGTCTTGGGGACTACTCTTGGCTAGTGGAATTTTTTGGAGCATTTGGTGAGAGCCAAGAGGAAAAGAGGAGAGCACTAGGAGGAGATATTGCAAATCTTGAGAGTGCTAGTGAGAGTAACATGGAATGATCTTGCACATCTAAGACTAGGTGTCCTTGAGGGTATGATCTAGGTTGTTACTCTTGGTCTATGGTGAGACCTAGACCGGCTAGGTGTAGGTGATCGAGCCTATCATGATCGGTTGTGATGAACGTCACACGTTTGTACACGGTTTGAGCCCGCCGTTGAAAGGGGCATCGCTAGTGAGCGCCCGTGTCAGCTCGGGGAGTCTGGCAAGTTCTCGAGGGAGGTGTGCTTGTGCCTTGGTGGTAGCAGTGACGCACACCATGTCTTCACTCCAGAAGTGATTGCGGGCTCGTGGGCGAGAACTCCACATTGGTGGCGGGAGGGACCGGGACTTCGGTGGGAGTGGTCCAACGAGGAGTAGGGGAAGACGCCATCTTTCCGAGACCTCGGGAAAAAAAATCATGAGCCATCTCTTACTCTACTCCTTATTATGATGATTTACTTTCCGCACTTACATACCGTGCCATTCATGCTTGTGTGCTTACCTTGCTCTAGTTGACTACCTAGTAGACTTGCATGAATAGGCTTCTTTACTTGCTAGTAGTGCTTAGCTTTCATACTTGATCACTAGCATGTATAGGAGTCATTTTGGCTTGTTTGATCACCCTATTATATATCGTGCTACTCATGCTTGTGTACCTTCCATGTGCTTATTGTTTTAGTAGCTTTGCATGAGTAGGCTTCTTTGCCAGCTTGTTTTGTGCTTCCGTGTGTTCTTTGATTACTAGCTTGCATAGGAGTTGTATGCCTCGTGTATGATCCACTAGTATGCTTAGGCTGTCTTTCCTTTCATAGAATTATCTTGTTAGTGTGATCTCTACTAGAATTGTGTAGGAGTTATTTGAGTGGTCGGTATGAGTAGTTGGCAAAGTAGGTACATAGTTTGAGTTCCCGATTCATCCTCCCTCTTGGTCACTCGATCCTTTCAAGTGGTATCAGAGCAAAGTGCTCCTCATAGGGCTTAACCACCTTGAGTAGTGACCATATTGATTGTGGATGTCATCCCATTCGGGGTCGGGTCATGGCTAATGGAAGGATCGCTTGAAAAGATACCTAAATGCCATGATTCCAAATGAGTTGATGGACACGCTTGTGAACTTTGTCAATACCTTTACCGATGATCATGTATTTGATGATGTTTGTGTGGATGTGCCTAGTTCTAGTGAGTGCCTAGTTCTACTAGTGATAATTTAATAGGTTGCTCTACTAGTGTGCCTAATATGATGATTGATGATGTTGGCTCTCTTGATCTTGCATGCTCTTCTAGTGTGACTAGTACTGATGATGCTTGTGAGTCTTTTATTGATCATGCTAGTGATTCACTTGTTGAGGAGTTCTTTACTTTTCATGCTAATGAGAATCAGGACTTACTTGACTCTCTTATTCGCTTGCGAGGTATTGTGGACAGGATTGGAGCAACTACTTTTGAGCTTCCCAAGATTATGATAGTCGAGAAGATCCTCAGATTGCTCCCTAGCAGCAAGCTCCTCTACATCACCCTTGATCTCATCATGGAGAAGGGTCTATCCGTCGAGGATGTGATTGGGTTGCTCTTTGATGATGAGAAGATCACCGCAAGCTGGACTGGGGAGAAGACTTCCAAGGCGAACAATGGAGCATCCTCAAGAAAAGGGAAAGAAGTAGCTTCGAGCTCAAACTTCTTTGATCCCTTCACAAGATTGTCTTACAGAAGCTTCTACAACCCCTTCGGATCAAGACCTACACCAAGCACTTCATCAGGCGCTTCATCAAGCTCTACCCCAAGTGTCATTCCAAGTTCTACTCAAAGCATTTCGGGTGGACCACGCATTGGTGTAGGGGGAGCGCCAACAACAATGCTCACACAATCATTAGAGATGATCAATCTCACCACTTTTGGAGATAACTCAAAAGGGAGAGTCAGAGGATCAGGCAAGGTGGCCATTACTGAGGACCTCCATCCCTCCAAGGTCTTTCTTGTGGAAACCCTCAACTTTAACCTCTTGTCTATTGGTCAACTCTGTGACATGGGTTTCAAGTGCACATTTGATGAGGATGGTGCAATGATTGAAAATTCAAAGAAAGGGCTAGTATTTCATGGAGTGAGGCATCGGAACTTTCATGTCACGGACTTCAAATCAAGTAACGTGCCACCAAGTACTTGCCTCTTCACTAAGACAACTAAGGGACCATTGTGGCATAGAAGACTGACACATGTAGAATGAATCAGCTCAGAAAAGTGGTCAAGAGGAATCTGGTTGAAGGAATCAAGGATGTGACTTTGAGAAGGACAAACTGTGCAGTGCTTGTCAGGCTGGAAAGCAAGTTGCATCTTCACATCCCACCAAGTCTTTCATGTCTACATCTTGTCCGCTGGAGCTCTTGCACATGGACTTGTTTGGGTCAACACATTACAAGAGTCTGGGAGGGAACCTATATTGCTTGGTGATTGTGGATGACTTCACGAGATACACTTGAACCTTCTTTCTTATGGACAAGTCTCAAGCAAGTGATATCTTCAGAAAGTTTGCAAGAAGAAGCAAATAATGAATTCAAGGCCAATATCGTGAAGATAAAAAGTGACAATGGGACTGAGTTCAAGAACACAACAGTGGAGGAATACCGTGACAAGAAGGAAATCAAGCATGAATTCTCCGCTACATATACTCCCGAGCAGAATGGAGTAGTGGAGAGGAAGAACAAGACACTCATCACTCTTGCTCGTGCCATGTTGGATGAGTATGGAACTCATTAGAGGTTTTGGGCTGAAGCAATCAACACAGCTTGCTATACCTCGAACCGTGTCTATCTTCACTGGCTATTAAAGAAGACACCCTATGAGCTATTGGTTGGATGAAAACCGAATGTTTCCTATTTTTGGGTCTTTGACTGCACTTGCTATATTCTCAAGAAAAGGAGGAAGCCCGGGAAGTTTGAGAGCAGAACTAATGAAGTCATTCTTGTTGGGTACTCAGGGACTTCTAAGGCATATAGGATCTACAACTCAGCCACAGGTTGTGTGGAAGAATCCTATGATGTGCAATTTGATGAGTCAAATGGTTCTCAGAAGGGCGATGAATTTCATGAAGTGAACATTGGAGATGAGCCTATGAGGGAAGCTTTGAGGAACATGCCTGTGGGCAAGGTTTTACCCCACGAGGCCAATGATGATGATATTGGTGAACCCTCTACTCCACCACCTCAACCAACTTCCTCCTCTAAGGTGCAAGAACCAGCCCAAGATGCCATTAACACACCCACTAGCTCCTCCCAAGATTCTTTGAGAGTGAATCCACCTATCCAAGAGGAAACACAAGTGAGAAGCAATCCGCAAACCTCCCCACATACCTCACCTCAAGCCACTTCTCCAAGCTCCTCACATGACACTCCCTCATCCACTCTAAAGCTCTAGTTCCAAAATATGAGTGATTCTCCCACCTCACTAAGAATCCAAGACACTCATATCTCTAGAAAGAAAGCAATCCATGATGCACAAGATATTTCACCTAGACATCCCCCCACTCAAGAAGAACGCCATCCTAGACCCAAGGCCATCAACAGGGATCACTCACATGACTTGATCATTGGGCGTCCATCTCAAGAAGTTAGGACAAGGAGGAATCAATACAAGCCCAACTATGTGAGTGAAGAAAATGATGATGAGGCAAATGTTGCAATTGAGAACTTCTCTTTCGTCTCCATGATTGAGCCTACAACAATTGATGAAGCTATGGATGATCATAAATGGGTCATTGCCATGCAAGAAGAACTGAACAACTTCCAGAGATGCAAAGTATGAAAATTGGTTGAGAGGCCCAAGAATCATAATATAGTTGGCACCAAGTGGGTCTTCAAGAACGAGCAAGATGAGAAAGGGGCAATTGTGAAGAACAAGGCTCGTCTAGTGGCTAAGGGTTATTCTCAAGTGGTGGGCATTGATTTTGAAGAAACCTTTGCTCCCGTGACCCGTCTTGAAGCTATTCGGATCTTACTTGTCTATGCATCACATAATGGCTTCAAGCTCTATCACATGGATGTCAAAAGTGCCTTCTTGAATGGATAGATCAATGAAAAAGTCTACGTGGAACAACCTCCGGGGTTTGAGGACCCTAAACATCCAAGACATGTGTACAAACTGAAGAAAGCTCTCTATGTACTCAAGCAAGCACCAAGGACATGGTATGAACATTTGAGGAACTTCCTACTCAAGAATGGATTCACCATTGGAAGCGTTGACAACACCTTGTTTACAAGACATGTTGAGAAGGACCTCTTTGTGTGCCAAATCTATGTGGATGATATCATCTTTGGATCAACGAATGAGAAGTTCAATGAGGAGTTCCAGGAAATGATGGCTAGGAAATTTCAAATGTCAAGGATTGGAGAGTTGCATGTGTTCCTTCGTTTTCAAGTCAAAAAATTAAGAGAAGGGAACTTCATCTATCAAGAGAAGTATACTAAGGATCTTCTTAAGAGATTCAACATGGAAAATTGCAAGCCTTTGTACACACCTATGGCGACAAGCAAATCCTTGGATGATGATGCAAAGGATAAACCGGTGAACCCCAAGCTCTATAGATCAATGATTGGGTCCTTGCTCTATCTCACCGCCTCAAGACCGGACATCATGTTTAGTGTGTGCTTGTGTGCACGCTATCAAGCAAATCCAAAGGAATCTCACTTGCAGGCAGTGAAGAGAATTCTTATATACCTCAAGTACACACCTACCATGGGACCATGGTATCCTAGAGGAACAAGCTTTGAGTTACTTGGGTATTCGGACTCAGACTTTGCGGGATGCAAAGTGAATAGGAAGAGTACATCGAGAGATTGCCAATATCTTGGAAGATCTCTAGTATCTTGGAGCTCAAAGAAGCAAAACTCGGTGGCTCTATCTACAGTGAAGCGGAGTATATGGCAGTGGGAGCTTGTTGTGCACAACTTCTCTACATGAGGCAAACTCTCTCGGATTATGGCCTCAACTTCACTCAAATACCATTATATTATGATAGTGAAGTGGCAATCAAAATGGCTCTCAAAACTGGAGATCATGGTCATGCAAAGCATATTCAAGTCAAGTAACATTTCATAAGACACCATGTTGAGAAGAAGGATATTGAGCTGGTGAGTGTGCGGACTCATAAACAATTGGCGGATATCTTTACCAAGCCACTCGACGAGAAGACCTTCAACAAGCTAATGGGAGAACTCAATGTTCTCGACCTTTCAAACTTCACATGAGTAACCCTAAAGCTTATCTCTTGTAAATATGTATAGCCTTGTTTGTTTTGTTTGTTGTTTGTGTCTTTGTTTTGTGCTTGTTTCTCTTTGCTTGTAGGTCAACTTCGGACCTCCTTGAGATAGCAATGGACATGGGTTAAGCTTGAGATGGTGGTTCATGGTGTGCCTAAGGTTTTGAAGAATGGTCCATTGTGAATAAGATCAAGAAGGGAACAACTCGTCGTTGGCACTTTGGTTTGTAGCCTTTGTCTCTCTTTCCCTTAGCGTCGCATCATGCATTTGTATACTTGTTGCATTTGCATTTGCACTCTTTGCATTCATGCATTTTGTATTGTGATATCTTACATGCTTCCAAGCTTGTTTCTAGGGGGAGTTGCTTATTTACAATGTAAATATATGACCCACTAGATGATCACATAGTGATCTTTATGCTTCATGCTCATTGAGTCATGTTCAAATGAGCTCCGAGGTTAAAACTACTCGCGCGGCTCAAAGACAAATGATTCATACATTCCGAACACACTAATGACTAACCATTGCATCCTTGAGGAAATTTTTTGTTGAGTCTTATATGTAGGGGGAGCTATGGTGAAACACTATCATGACCAAGAAGGAGCACCATGAAAGGGGGAGTTTTCCTAACTCTTGCCATTTATTATTTGCTCGTTGATTGTCTTGTGTTTTTGCCTTTGGTTTTTGGTGATAGGTGACAAAGGGGGAGAAGGAACATGAAGATCCAAAAGCCAAGTCTAGATCGATAACACAAAGAGGAAGAAGAACATGAAGATCCGAAAGCCAAGTCAAGAGGAGAAGGAAAGATGAAGAAGAACAAGAAGATCAAATGAAGATGATCAAGACAATGGTGAATGTTCACTTGGAGTACACATGAAGATCAGGTCAAGATGAACATCTACACCAACATGAAGAAGAACAACGATGGTGCACTTTCACAACAACAATGAACATCTACACTGACATGAACATCTACGTCCCTTGGTTCGTGTCTACTTCAACAAGATCATCAACCATGATACCATGACGGGCGTAAAATTCTACTCAAGCTCAACTTCTAGTGCGCTACTTGAATGGGTAGTCCTGCCTCAACACCTAGTACATTCCAAGGGGGAGACTACTTCCAAGGTAGGGACCAAGGTAATCCTTTCACTCCTTTCTTTTCCTTTGGTTTCTTGTTGTTCATCCATTTTGGATCATCATAAGTAGTGGTTGTCATCCATCACCAAAAAGGGGAAGATTGTAAGGATCATGACCATTAAGGTCACCCCAAGGTATGAATGTTTTGGTGATGAATGACAAACATGAAGTGTGACTAATGTCTACACGAGTGTTGTTCGTGTAGAAAACCTTTTCTACTCTATGATGATGGTTGACGGCAGCCTTGGCAATGGATGACGATGACCACAAGCATGGAGGTTTGTGAGCTTGATGGAGATGGATCAAAGCAAAGGACAAGCTATGGAGCAAGTGTTGGGAACACTTGTCTAGTTGTTAGGGCTTTGTGTCCATAGGAAAAACCGGACTATCAAGGGGGTCTAGGTCATTTCTCTTAGGTCATGTCTAGTCGGTGATATGCAAGGTTGCTCGGTGAAATCACAGGCACTAGGTGACAGCGGAGATGCCAAGGAGCTATTTGGAGAAGCCGGGAAATGAAGTCAAGTGAGGACGAGGAGTTTCAGCTTCTGGACGAAATGACCGGACAGAGAGGTCAGAGGTGACCGTACTATACGGTCACTAAGAGATTTTGTCCGGAGCCTACAACGAGCAGCGAGGAAACTGTCAAGTCTAGAAGACCAAGAGACCGTATGGTCCGGTCTAGTGACCGGACAGTCCGGTCAGTGGTGTGAGACTTGGGCAGCGAGGAAGCAGTGCTCCAAAATGTTTCTGGACTCGAGAGAGAAAAGGATCAGATGATCCGGTCAGTATAGGAGTTCAGTAGGGCAGAGCCGTTGGTGCTGAGGATTGCACTGACCAGGCAGTCCGATCAAGCAGTGACCGGACAGTCCGGTCAGTAGGCCCAGAAAGCTGATCTCGTGGAGCAACAGCTAGAGGTTGGAAGCCTATATAACTTCGTTGCTGGGGTCTTGGAGACTACTCTTGGCCAGTGGAATTGCTTGGAGCATTTGGTGAGAGCCAAGAGGAAAAGAGGAGAGCACTAGAAGGAGATATTGCATATCTTGAGAGTGCTAGTGAGAGTAACATAGAGTGATCTTGCACATCTAAGGCTAGGTGCCCTTGAGGGTGTGATCTAGATTGTTACTCTTGGTCTATGGTGAGACCTAGACCGGTTAGGTGTCGGTGATCAAGCCTATCGTGATCGGTTGTGAAGGCCGTCACACATTTGTACAAAGTTTGAGCCCGCCGGTGAAAGGGGCATCGCTACTGAGCGCCGTGTTGGCTCGGGGAGTCCGGCAAGTTCTCGAGGGAGGCAAGCTTGTGCCTTTGTGGCAGTGGTGACGCACACCGTGTCTTCACTCCAGGAGTGATTGCGGGCTTGTGGGCGAAAACTCCACATTGGTGGCGGGAGGGATCGGGACTCTGACGAGAGTGGTCCAACGAGGAGTAGAGGAAGGCACCATCCTTCTGAGTCCTCAGAAAAAAAATCATGAGCCATCTCTTACTCTACTTATTATGATGCTTTACTTTCCGCACTTACATACCGTGCCATTCATGCTTGTGTGCTTACCTTGCTCTAGTTGACTACCTAGTAGACTTGCATGAATAGGCTTCTTTACTTGCTAGTAGTGCTTAGCTTTCATACTTGATCACTAGCTTGTATAGGAGTCCCTTTGGCTTGTTTGATCACCCTAGTATGTACCATGCTACTCATGCTTGTGTGTCTTCCATGTGCTTGTCGTTTTAGTAGTTTTGCATGGGTAGGCTCCTTTGCCAGCTTGTTGTGTGCTTCCGCGTGTTCTTTGATTACTAGCTTGCATAAGAGTTGTATGCCTCGTGTATGATCCACTAGTATGGTTAGGTTGTCTTTCCTTTCATAGGATTATCTTGTTAGTGTGATCTTTCAAACAATCACCGAGCCTTCGATCAAATCGATCCTCTAGGACCCCAAATTAATCCAAGCTATAACAAGTGAAGACTGGAGGGCTCAGCTCATCGCATACCTCAAAGGCTTCTATGAACTACATACTGAATCAGAGGTAAAAAGAATGCAACAAAGAGTCAGGAATTACAGAATCATTGAGGGTAAGCTTTATAAATCTGCAGTATGTGCCCCGCTACTCAAATGCCTAAACAGAAGGTATTCAACTACTCAAGGAGATACATGAAGGTATCTGTGGATTGCATATTGACCCCTGGCCCCTGTCCGCCAAAGCAGTCAGCCAAGGTTTCTTTTGGCTATCAATGATCAAGGATGCTGTAGAGGTGGTAGTCACATGCGAAGCTTGCCAAAAACAATGCATAACCCTATCATGGCCACTCCAGCACTAGGGGATCGACATTGTCGGACCTCTGCCCACAGCCCCCGGGAATTAAAGATGGGTAGTAGTAGCTCTTGAATACTTTACCAAGTGGATCGAAGCCAAACCAATCACAAACATATCTACCAACACAATAAAAAAGTTCTTCTGGCAAAGCATCATTTGTCGCTTCAGAGACCCGAAAGACATAACAGTAGACAATGGCAAATAGATTGAAAATGACATGTTCAAGGAGTTCTGCCACTCTATC
Source organism: Eleusine indica (assembly GCA_030378355.1). Classification (NCBI taxonomy): domain Eukaryota; kingdom Viridiplantae; phylum Streptophyta; class Magnoliopsida; order Poales; family Poaceae; genus Eleusine; species Eleusine indica. The sequence continues at coordinate 40,242,830 of CM059500.1, forward strand.
AGCACAAAAGTTGACTTCGCATCAATGTATCACCCCCAGTCGAATTGAGCTATCGAGCGCGCAAACGGCCTCATATTCAAGGCAATAAAAAAGGTACTCCTAGATGACAAAAAAGGAAAATGGGCAGAGGAGCTCCCAAGGGTCATATGGTCACACAATACAATAGAGACTAAGGCAACCAAGTACTCACCTTTCAGACTGATGTATGGTGAAGAGGCAGTCACCCCTAAAGAAGTTGCACATCGTTGTCCTAGAACTCAAAACACAAAACCTCCACAACCGACGGAAGAGGAGTAAAAGGACCTAATGGAAGTAGACAGGCTTGACGCAATCGTCAACCTCAAATCTTATCAAAGGGAAACGCGTCAATGGAGAGATCGCAAAGTCATACCCCGAGCTTACAAAGTGGGAGAACTAGTTCTGCAAAGAAGCCCAAGAACAAAAAGCAAAGGCAAATTAGAACCCAAGTGGGAAGGTCCGTACATTGTGGCCAGAATAGACAGACCTGGAGCATACAAACTCCAAACCTCACAAGAAGAAGATTTGCAACATTCTTGGAATGCAGACAACCTTTGCAAGTTTTATATATAGGAAAATAGCACTCAAGCCATGTAAAAGCCAAGCATAGCATGAAGATATAAGTGCTACCTTGAGCTTAGTCGGTAGATTTTCCTCTTTTTTATTTTCTTGTCAAAAGGACCGTACTCTTTTCCTCACAAGGGGAACCCTTCGCAGGGGTGAGATTTTTAACGAGGCGGAACCTATGTAAAACCTAGCTAAATTTATAAAGCTGCCTTCCCCAAAGCGGAAAGCTTCGCTCAGCAGAGCAAGTCAAAACAACTCCCATTGCGGAGATTGAAGCATTTGGCAAAGAGCAAAATCTCTCAAATCATAGCTGCTGCGTTGGCAAAGCCCAAAAAGCTAAAAGCCCCGCAGCTAGCTAAACTTAGCAAAAAATGCTAAGGGGTTCTCTATAGCCCAAACCCATCAAAGGGTTTGCTCAAAAACACCTCGCCCCTAGCACTTCGAGGGGGAGGGTGGCATTTTTCAAAAAACCTAGCAAAAAATTCTAAGAGGCTCGCTGCAGCCCAAACCTGTCGAAGGGTTCGCTCAAAAACACCTCGGCCCTAGCACTTCGAGGGGGAGGGTGGCGTTTTTCAAAAAACTTAGCAAAAATGCTAAGGGGCTCGCTGCAACCTAAATCCGTCTAAGGGTCCACTCAAAAACACCTCGCCCTAGCACTTCGAGGGGGAGGGTGACCTTATTTCAAAAAAACTTAGCAAAAAATGCTATGGGGCTCGCTGCAGCCCAAACCCGTCAAAGGGTTCGCTCAAAAACACCTAGCCCCTAGCACTTCGAGGGGGAGGGTGGCATTTTTGAAAAAAATTTAGCAAAAAATGCTAAGGGGCTCGCTGCAGCCCAAACCCATGGAAGGATTCGCTCAGAAACACCTCGCCCCTAGCACTTCCAGGGGGAGGGTGGCGTTTTTCAAAAACCTAGCAAAAAATGCTAAGGGGCTCGCTGCAGCCCAAACGCGTCGAAGGGTTCGCTCAAAAACACCTCGCCCTTAGCACTTCGAGGGAGAGGGTGGCGTTTTTTAAAAAACTTCGCAACAAAAATGCTAAGGGGCTCGCTGTAGCCCAAACCCGTCGAAGGGTTCGCAAAAGTAAAAACAACTAAAAGCCACACTAGTTCTACAAACTTGAAATCAATCACTTACACATTGAAAAATCATAGTCAATGGGCTCTTCTTTTACAACAACCCCAGACGCTAAAAGTCGGGGAAACAAAATAGACCACTCGTCCACACTATAACCAGGTGGAGGAGGACCGAGGTCACAACTCGAGCTTCCAGCTCTGGCAGCACCAGAGCTCTCTGTAGCTTCATCAGGAGTCCCTCGGGCCGCTGATAAAGACCTGACGCTCCTGGCAGAAGCGTTCATCACGAAGCTAATAGAACACTTAGCCACGACGTGTCGAGGACGTCATGGCTGTGAAACCGGATCCTCACCTTCGTCCCCAACCTGTGGCAGAATGCTTGCCTCACGGAGGTCCTCTTCATTGCCCAAAGGCGAAGTCTTAAGGACCCGTACCTTGCGTCGGCATGATAAGAGACCAGCTCTGACATGAGCATGCCTCGCACCTAAGCCAACACCATGAGAGGGTCATCTTCCACTTGAACTAACATCACTTCGGCGGCATTACGTAGCTGACCCCGACAATTAGGGTCGGCGTCCAAATAAATGAGAATAATCTCCTACACAAGCTACTCCAGCATCTAAAGTAATGACGCCACCACTCAACGAAGTAGATCGGTCCCGACTTTCAGCCTCATCTGCAGCATCGGCAACATCCAAGGCCTTGAAGTTGCTTAAGCTAGCCTCCGAGCTCGTAACGGTAATCATGGTATTGCCCCCACCAATCGCTGTCAAAGGAGAAGTTCTATCCAAATCACCAAGAATGAGTATCATGGAAGAGTCACTAGTAGAAGTATCCTCGTCACCCTACGCAGGCGGCTCATCAGGCACTTGCGCAGGTCCAAAAGCGAGCATTAAGATTATCCTATACAATATCATCCTTTACAAAATTTAGTCCCTATCCCACTCAAAATATATGTTCGGCCAACGGGCATCAAATCGAAGCAAGTGCTAAACCTCACGAGACGACAGTGCGCCTTCATCCCTCGTCGCATCCGTGGTCAGGGCCTCGTCCTGTCGACCCCCTCCCTCCTTCGAAGTCGGGTTTGCGGTCAAAGCAGCCTTGCAGGCATCACGAGCCTAAGAAAAGCAAAAACGAGCATTATCTCCGAAGCACCAGAACTAAATAAAACAATCATCCGAAACAAGGGTCGCACCTGGGCAAGTCTTTCGATCGTAGTCATCCGGGCAGCCTCGCGCCCATGGTCATGCCAAAATTTCATAGCAAGGCATTTTGCAGCAGCGGAAGTGTCCATTGACAGATTATCTCGAGCGTCAGCCCCGATTGGGAAATCTCGCTTCCCCATGTTTTGAAAATGATTGCAACCCTTGCGCTCCAGTAGTCCAAAGGCAGCCTCGGCAGTATGGAGCGAGCCAAAATTGCTGTGTTTATCCATGACCCCTGAGAGTGCTGCAAACTCAGCCTTTAGCCATTTAAAGAAAACCTCCTCAGTAAAAGTAGACCCATTAGTGAAGGACATGGCTCCGCACCCACATAGCCCAAAGCATCGCGATACCTATGATGAGAAGCTAGGGCTTGAGCGGCGAAGCCATAGTTGTGAGTCGATGCGGCGTGTATTAGAGCCTTGTCTTCCTCCGCGAGGGAGGCAGCCTTGGCTTCAACAGCTTCGAGGTGAGCCGCAGATTTTTTCAACTCAACCATTTCCGCCCACAAAGTTTCCAACTCATTCTTCACCCAAATTGCGTCAAGGGTAGCCTCATCCTTCGCAGTCTGAAGAGGAGCAACATTTTCCTTCAGTGCAGCATTCTCCATCGCATACAAGTTCTTCACCCATTCAAGTGACGCCAACTCCTGATTGGATTTCTTAGCCACAACACATGCAAATGTATGAGCCTGAAATAAGGTCAAAAATAAAAAACAATGCAGGAAAATCAACAAGACTGAAAATTTAACAAAACAAAAATCTACATATGTGTCTCAGGATGTGAGCAAGATTAACTTGCAAGTCTTTGGTATCGAACTCTTCAGCGTCAGAGGCCAAAAAGTCATCTGAGGTGGAGCGAAGCTCAGCCCATGCCTTAGAATCAGCGAAATCTTCAACCCCCTTAGAAAATAATGACCCCTTATCGGCAACCTTTCCATCAGCACCTTCCTGAGCCAAGTCGCGCTTTGGAGCCTCAACCCTAGAGCGGGTGGTAAATTGTCCTTTCAGACTAATGAGAGTGTTTGCAACCTCCGTGTCAACAAGGTGGCTCGAGGAGCCAGGACGGATGCCACTCACCGGGGTCACATGCAGCAGGCTCGAAGAGGGCAGCGCGGTGCATGGGTTCGGCACAGTGGTAGGGGAAGAAAGCACAACCACCTCTTCATCATCGTTGTCACTATCAAAGACATCCACCATAGCCCCAGCAGTCATCAAAGTCCCCATAGCGTGAAACCCCAGGGCCTAAGAGCCCGAAGAACCGTGGCAAGGCACTGTAGTATGTGCGCGCTTCAAAGTATCCTCAGGCAGCTCCTCCTCTCTCTTCCTCTTGCCAGCCTTGTCCAAGGGTTTGGCAGGGCCTTTTCCATTTCTGCCTTTTTTCACCGTAGTAGCCTCGAAGCCAACATTCCTAGGGCTCGGTTGCGCTTTACACGGGGCCTAGGCACAACACGAGCCGGGCATTCCACGCCAGCTAAAACCAAAACACTGTTGAGGCGCCCGCTTTGTGAAGTCCTCTCGCAAGTATTCTTGTGCTCTTCGCGAGTATAGGGACCCACTATGGCTTCACTAGCATGGAGCAAGAAAGTCAAGAATTTGTCATCACCAAGGACCCGCTTGTCCACAGGGACCTCGGGAAATGGTATAGTGACATCAAGCCTCGAAGGAATCTTCTTCTGAATAAAGCCTGAGACTGTACACCCTTCGTGTAGAGGCCATTTTTTAGCAGCCACAAACTCCTTGACGGGATCATGACCGCTAGAATTAAAAGTAGCAACGTGAAAGACAACGTCATTCTTACTGCCTTGGGGCACTCGACAATCCACGGATCGAGGCACGCAGGGGGTAAGGCTCGAGGCTAGGGGAAAAACCTCCGTTTCCTTCTCATCCACAACAGCAATCTCCAAGGGAACCTTAACATATAGCCAGCTTTCATGCCACTTGTCACCCCAGCGGTTGTGAGTACACTTAACGAACTGATCAGTTCGCCGGAAGCGGGGCACGAAGGTGATGCAACCAAATTTTGCCTCATGCATCACGCCATTGATCTTGATAAGCTTTGGTTGATAATGAGCGCAGTAGTACTTGCAAAACAATTCAATATCAGTTTTCCCTTGGTAGCTAAGCATCCCCCACGCGAATTTTCTAAGCGTCGCTATGCCATTGGGACTAATATGGTGAAGTTGAACATTAAATTTGTCACCTCTCCCACAAAGGATGAGCAAGGGAAACGCAGACCAGCAGTATAGTGCTCTTCGAAGACCACAGCCTCGTCCCACTGGGGGCAGGGAATTTCTTCCTGCCCACGAAGGATGAGCAAGGGAAACACAGACCGACAGGTTTTTCAGCGAAGCAGCTTTAAGGCTAGACTTGCCAAACACAAGGGTTCTAGGCTTCGGCTCTTCGTCATCTTTGTTTTTCCCTTTTCGACCCTTCTGGTGGTCAGGGTCACCAAATGGCAAGAGGTCGCTAATTTCAGACTCTACGCCCTCCAAACTCTCCTCGAGAGGATCAGAACTCTGGACCCTACGGCTCGACCCCTGTGCCTGAGCGTCAGTCGTAACCTTTTCACACCTCCGAGGGTTGAAGTCCTCGTCATTGTCCTCTTCTTCATCTTCTTCTTCCTCCTCCTCCTCGGCCTCCTCACTAGCAGCCTGAGGGGCGGGGGTCCCGCTGCCCCCCTTCAGGAGCGGCGATCAGAGTATCTTCCAAACTTTGCACGAAGGCAGTATCAACCTCAGCCTCAATAGTAGTAGTCTCGGAATTTGACGGAGGCTGATTATCCTCCGAAGCAATCCCATCGGCTCCATGTTGTCTGAGCAACCCGGGCCATCTCTTGAGATCCTGAAATCGAAATAAGCAACAAAGTTAGCAAAGGGCACAAATGTGTGCCCCACAAAAAATCAAAACGAGCTGCAAAATTCAGTCTGGCTCGGCCACCACAAAGCATATCTTGAAATATGCTATGGCACGAACCAAAATCTATCCAACGCAATCAAAGCAAGTCAAACACTAGAAAAAGCAAAAACAAACGAAAGCAAGAAAGCACGTAGAGCAGAGATCTTCGCATGTTTTCACCCCCCACTCCTCGCTTATATAGTCGGATGAAAACAAATCAGCACTTACTATGGAAGCTCGAGAATCGAGAGCACAATAATACATAAGGATGGAATACGAACAGCCACAACACATAAAATAGCCAAGTGTTACCTCCGAGGGAGCTGGGTGAACTCCCAGAAGAGGATTCGCTCTCAGAAACAGTTACCATCTGAGCTAGAGTCATAATTGCAGGCATCTCGAAAGTGCAACGTCAGGAGAGCGGTAAAAATAAATTTCTATTGCAGCTACTCTCTTTTTATAGGTAGAGGCCCCTAAGTTATCGCCCAAAACCTTAATTCCCGTTACAGAGCACACTTCGCATAGCCCAACTTTGAAGCTTGAAGGGTGGCATTTTGGTAAAAGATCCCATCGAAGCGAGGGTTTCAGCCCATCAAAGTTGGACCCACCCCTCGAGGGACTATTGTTGGGGGATCACCTTGCAGGCCACCCCTCGGGGCTCACCAAAGTTAGGTTGCGGACAAGATCGAGGTCAACCACCAAAACCCTTTTTTATTAATCTTGATTTCGAAGCACACGTACCCCTTGAAAGCCCTGAAAGAATGAAGCCCTTCGGCCCCAGTCAGAGGCAGGCAACGACGCTTGAAGGTTACAAGTCCATACGAAGGCTTCCACCGTGCCTTCGGAGGGCGAGACTACGCCTGAGCGCAAAACCGGGATCGATGTGCAGAAGGCGACACATGGCGCTGACACGAGCCGTAGCGTGCGGGTCAAGGAAGGTTACAAGAAAATCTCAAGTGACCAAATTGCCCTTATGACCGTTTTGTACCGAATATTCGTAGAATATAGTAGGTAATTACAGGCAAATGGTCATTTGCATATGACTTAAGTACTAGCCTATAAATAGAGCACCCCTACCTCCTTATAACAGGACGAATCTTTTTGGGAATACGTGAAGGGAGCCCATTGCTCCGCTTTGTGTCCTTCGAGATTTGCTTTTTCTGTTACCTTTTCTGTTCGTGGCACTAAAGCTCGTGCTCGTGACACCAACAATCGGACAGAAGGTCTAGAGAGACCGAACTGTACGGTCAATAGGAGATCAGAGATGAGACTGCGAGGAGTCTATCGACGTGAAGGCCCATAGAGACTGGATAGTACAATCTACAGATTGGATGGTCCGGTCTATATGGATGAGAGCTGGGACAGAGAGGAGCATTTTCAGGTGCTCTCTAGAATGCTGAAGATATGGAGAGACCGGACAGTCCGGTCTACTGAACGGACAGTCCGGTCGGTGCAGGAAATCGCCTGGGACAAGAAGCAGTGGTTCTAGAGGAGCCATTCGAGAGTGACCGGACGGTCCGGTCTGGCAGGTCTGTACGTCCAGAAAGGTGATTTCATGCAGCAACGGCTAGTTTGGGGTTGGAAGCCTATATAAACTCATTGCTAGGGTCTTGGAGACCTCTCTTGGCCATTTGGATTGATGGGAGCATTAGTAAGAAGGCAAGAGGAGAAGAGAGGAGCACTAGGAGGAGATATTGCATATCTTGAGAGTGCTAGTGAGAGTAACTTGAGCATCTATACACTTCTATGGCTATGGTGTCCTTGAGGGTGTAATCTAGGTTGTTACTCTTGGTGTAGGGTGGGACCTAGACCGGTTAGGTGTCGGTGATCGAGCCTATCGTGATTGGTGTGAAGGTCGTCATATGTTTGTGCGCAGTTTGAGCCCGCCGGTAAAACGGGCATCAATAGTGAGCGCCCATGTTGGCTCGTGGAGTCCGGCAAGTTCTCAAGGGAGGCGAGCTTGTGCCTTGGTGGCAGCGGTACGCGACCATGTCTTCACTCCGAGAGTGATTGCGGGCTCGTGTGCGAGAACTCCACTTGGTGGCGGGAGGGACCAGCACTCCGGCCGGAGTGGTCCAACGAGGATTAGAGGAAGGCGCCATCCTTCCGAGACCTTAGGAAAAAAATCATGAGCATTCCTTGACCCTCTCCTTACCATTCCGCATTTGTGTGCTATAGTGGATAGGTTGACTTGTGATTTGCATAGGCTAGTGTGTTTAGCTTCCGCATTTGCACTTATCATAAACACTAGCATGTGTACGGTCTTGGCCTCCTAGAATCGTTAGGTTGCAATAATTTCTAGGATCTAGTGGTCTGAAATTGAAGTATTTGAATCCATGGTCGGCTTACCGATTCACCCCTCCCCCCCCCCCCTCTCGGTACGCCTTCGATCCTTACAGTGGCCGACGGCTCCGATCGTGCCCCAGGGAAATTCGTTTCAGTCGTGGACTCATCGTGGACACAAGAACTATGAGCTCCCGGTGCCTTCCACTCTGACCGATCGTATTAGAGCGTCCCCAAAGGTACGGTAGAGCTAGGTAAGAGCTATAGCAGCAAGCTCTTGCAAAGGATTAATGAGGAGTGGTGTCCATGTTTAAGTTTCTTATTTGCCTTAGAGGCTGACTCTTCATGAAGAGCTAGCTGTCTTCTCTCTTCTTTTTCTCCAATAAGCAATTCTAAGAGCTAGTTTAGAGTCAGTCTTTGAGAACACTCTTATCAAGTCCACCAAAGCCGTGAACATCCCGGTCTTTGGGAACCGGACCAGCCTTGTTTCATCGACCCTGGGAACCGGACTATACGTGGAACGCTATAGTTGACACCTGTTTCTCCATATTCAACTTCACTACCAATATACACAAAAACAAAAATCATGTGGCCCCTAAAGCACCTTGAAGGCTTGAACTGTACTCCCTTCATTTTTTTTTTGCTGTCGTTCTGACCAGCCAAGTTAGGCTGTGAACAGTATAAAAGTTTTGTCCAAAACGACAGGAAAATCCGAATGGAGGAGTACAAAGATAGCAATCGTGAATATCTCAATCACTCGCGGCACCGCGGAGCGAGTTTGAATAATCTTTGTATGAAATTCATGTACCTGCAGGTACACTAATCCAAGTATTGTTGCATAGTGCTCCTATCTTTTCAATTTTTTTTTCAATGTAATCAAACCAGCGCCTCTGCTAACCGTACAGGCTAAGAAGCAAAAACAAAATATAAAAAAAAGAAAAGAAGAAAAGATTGATGATCACATACTGCGGAAAAAAAATTTAACAGCATACACGGCGGATCATATGTAATCTACGTTCCCACTGCGTCCTAATTCATTGAGTTAGAAGTACCTAAATCCAAGCTGTGACCCACGATCTCTGGTTGCAGCGTGAACTGACAATACAAGGAGACGATGGTTGCGACATGGGAGGAAAACGGTAAGTTATATGGATGCTGCGAAAAGGCTGAGTACTGAGGGAGTTAGTGGCCGTCACGAACCACGGCGTCCAATTTAGTCTTTCTTTTTATTAGTATATGGTGATGATTTTTCGCGGACATGACGATTTTTTGCGGCCTGCATATGGAAAACACCCCCACCAGCCTAATTCCCGAAAGACTCCCACATGCATGTTTCGGTAAAAATATCGGGTGGTGGTAGGGAAACTGAGCTTATGATTTTTAACTTTTTTTGAGAAAAATTCAGCTTATGATTTGTGTAGGCCTAGAAGGCAAGGATATAAGAAACTCTCTATAGGGGGTACATGAATTGAGTGGGGTAGAAATTAATAAATAAAAGAGAGGCATTTGGTTACTTGTGGCCATTTCAATTGGAATGTTTAAATCTATAAGTATCTGTATACAATTCTCAGTGAGCAAACTATGTGCTAAATTCGTATAACCTATCATAAAAAAGGTTTGAAAGTGTACATATCAATTTGGAAGACTTAATTAAACATTTAGTCGAAAGGCACCCGAATAGAATTCAACTTTAAGATTTGAAAGACACTTGCTACGGACATTCTGACAAACCTCCTTAGTTACAGGAGTAGGGTAGTGTAGATAACGGATGACAATCCTTTTAAGTAGTGCTGCATTGCATTTGGATAGGTGCTCAACAAATTCCACTTCTTCTTGAGAACTTCTATAGTAATAACAGCTGATTTCAACTTTTTCCAGTGCACCTAGTACGATGACATCAATATTGCAATTCTCAGACATGCGACACAGGCAAGATGATGACACACGACATTTTTCCTGTAAATAACAGAAGATATACTATTATCAGCCTACATAAAAATAACTAAGTTTGCTTTTGCTGATAAATATTTTAGGTTCTAAATCGTACGAGGATTTGCAACATTGATAATCCGTCTCTGCTCACCAATGTACCTGATATATCCCATATTTTATAGTTTGGTGACAAACCCAACCATCCACCAAATAATAGGTCACTCACTACCTATGGTTTGATCACTACACTACGAATAGTTCATATAGCGTGACATTTTCAATTCAGTAATAAGATGTAGCTGCTCAGTCCCACAGTGGTAGACGCAAAGAAAAAATGCTTTCTGTTAATGAAACTACACTAGCTTGGAAATAATTAGGATCATCATATATATAATCAACTTAATTACTTAAGTAAAAAAATACATTAAATAGATAAAAAGAGGTAAACTAGAAAACAATGTGTTGACTAAAAGAAACGACAATGTTTTCACAATTCTCATATGTCATCCACAAATTTTTTATGATTTTGTGGAATTAACTTAATTGAACAAAGACGTCACTGGTTAATTCCCTGATTGTGCCCCGCATGCATGGAGCGGTGCACAACTCCACCAACTAATTAATAACCACGTTGTTCTATATATCACAAGAATGTATCATTCTAGGCGGCCCAACAATGATAGGAACAAGACCCACCAGCGTTCCGTATTCATTTATAATATTTGTTCTCATATACAATAATTTGTTGTAAACATTCTTAAATGGTTTTGTTTCAAGTATACAACTTGCTTTGTCTAGATTACTATATAATTTTATTCAAAGCATACAAATTACTTGGTTCGCCTACCTGAAAAAACTTATATTCCATTAATACAACTTATTTATTCAAAATTCTAATACTTATAAACGATTGATACCTATGTGCGAAGCAACTATATGCTTCTTATTAAACAATTGGTTGCAAAAAGCAGCTATATATTGGTCGTTATTATAATCCAGATTCATAAATAATTTGTTTGGTGCGACATTTGAAAAGAAAATATATGAAAACTAATAATATATTGAAATACTAGAACCATGAGATATTGTAGCATGAACAATAAAAATATGTCTTGAAACATCCCAAACTAAAGAATTAGATATCAAGGACAATATTATTTTAAAACTCTAATTGATTTTTTTAAAAAACTCGACCTACGGGGGTAAGACAACCATCGGCTTTTTTATAAGAGAAGACCTTTTCATGTACGCCGAGAAGACCCCCGAACCCCTGCCCCACCATTACACAGCGGCATCGTGGCTCGTATAGGACGACCAATGACCTAGACCGGGCCATAGACCTATGCTTTGGCATGGGATAGACATGAAGTTTTTTTTAATAGCTTAAAATTCGCTCCTACTGAGAGTCGAACCCAGGACCTGAGGAGAGCTACTATGATCACCTAACAAACTAATCACGTGTACCACCAAACTAACTCAGCTAGAGGCCCATTCACCTCGATCTGATCCATTTAACAAAATGAGTAAAGAAAATATAGTATACATAAAACTTAAAAGGAAAAATGAAATAATTCTCGTAAACATATTTGTGTGTGTCAGGACTAATAAAACACAAATGTGCACATTGCATTAAACTAAGGATTTGCTTACACATAAGAACAATTCAAATTATACTAAATAAGGTATGGAAACGAAATTACAAACAACACAAAAAATATATAGAGAAAGAAACTAGAAATAAGTGTACTAACTAGGAATAAGTGTACTATCTCATTCCAAAAGAACGAATCAGAAAACAAAAAAAAAAGCAAAATACTAACTTCATTCCAAAATAAGTGTATCTCTTGAATTGATCAAAGTCAATAAAATTGATCAATTCCTCATGAAAAATGAAAAACTGACCAATTAAGTCAGTTTGCTTTGAACCAACTTTATTATGGTCAGAGGGATAGAATGCATACTATTTTGGTACAAATTTATTCCTTATTTAGGTATAACAAAATATAGGCCCAATACACACTCATCAGTGACCCATAACGCAACACCTGTACCCTTAAATTCTGGTTCAGGTCGAGGGCCGGTCTGGCAGGATCTTCACATTGTATTGCTCATTTCACTACCAATCCAAATGCCTAGTTGTTCTGATTCAACCAGACTGCTTTCATCCCACAACCAGAAACAATAATACTCAAAGGTTAACCGAACAAGAAAGATAGAAACCATATAACCTCGTCCCGCTGTTCATTATTTATACTAAATATCATAATGAAAAGAACAGTTTAAAAATAACTAAAAGTGAAATAAAAGATATTCTAACAAATATTAAAGCTAAGAAATTACCAAATTATAAGCATTTAATGAAAGGCGAATCTTCCTTGTGGTGCCGCAACTCCTCAAGTGATGCAACATGAGTGGTACACGGCTGTGCTGATTGCTCAGTAGAGATACCGACAAGGTTTCACACTTTGGCAACTTCCTTGTTTCCTTCAAGAAGCTTATATACCCATTTATACCCTGCCATGAGTTGTCAGAGTAATTTTACAATTACATGATGTCATAGAGATAGAACTTGTGAACAAGCTATATTTATTTGTTGATACCAAGCGTACCTGTTTAACAGAGAGATTCATATGCAAATCACTAACGGTATCAAACCTCTGCATCAGGGGTGCAAATGTCGAATTTAGATTCATTTTTAGCAGCCGGAGGTGACGGCTGACATCACAAAGCACGTGGCGGCGTGGATCATAAACATCGTCATCCCAGTCTAGCTTGGCAAGATTTGGCGCGGAGATTTGGGCCACCATGTTGCTAGTGTAAGATACATCCAGCTGTTCCAGCCTACGGGCGACGACCTCTAGTCATCTGGTGTTGTCAACGTGGAACATCAGTGACTCGAGGGAGTCTGTGCGCAGGGTGACATCAGAGAAAACACATAATGTGACACAAAGTCGCAGGGTCCTCAGGCGCGGGCACTGGGTGGACACCAGGGCTGTGAGCTCGCTACCTTCCACTCTTGCAAACTGTAATGTCAGGTCATGCAACGCCGTGAACATCCCGGCCAGCGGGAGCCGGAGGCGCCATCTATAATCGAGCTTGAGTTCGATTTCTGTCACTCCACCGCACGCGGGAATCTCGAGCTCCTCTTCTAGCCCACCACGCGCTGCGAGGCTAAACCGAACCATGATGCGACGTGGCGGGCCGGAACGCGAGGGCCATCGATGGGTAGGCAAATCCGGAGGAGATCGACGGTCGGAGCACAGTAGGCGGTTGTAATAGAACCGTCTTACCATAGAGACGATTCTGTTCCAGAATCTTTCTCAGATGACGACGCGTTGTGACTCCCAATAGTACAACACATGATAGAAATAATATAGTTGCAACAAGAACAGAGATAGAATACGGAGTTTTACATAAATCTGAATTTAAGTTACAAATCAGAGTTTTAAAAGTGCGGAAGTGAAATAGTTCAATAGTAAATGAAATGGTTCGACGAAATACTTAAGATACCACCGTGCTCTCATGACGATACATAGAAGTAGATCCGATCTTGATAAGTGTCATGCCTATGACAATGTACCGGCAAGCAACATGGTACTCCTCCTATGGGCTACAGGATTCCCACTCGACATTACAAAAGTTGGGAAACTGGCCATCCTGATCATCTAAAAAACCACAAAGAGCTATACCCTGAACAACTAATTTATTCAGCAAGACTGACCCATCAAAATGGCAATCTACAGCCGACTCCTAGACATGCACAGGCTAAGGGTAGGGTTTATGTTGCCAAAAGCCAGCCTAAGAGTGGATCCTTGTTTTTTAAGTTGCCATACAAAATAATAACTTTAGTTTACACTAAAACTACAGCAATCATGGTTGCAATACAATTAGCACAATTCCATATAGTAGTATCGAACCCATTCATCATATTAATGGCTTCCATCAATGTTCCGGAGCAGCGATCAAGTGGTACTCGTTACTGTGAGCGGCAGCGACTTGAATTGATTTACATCCTGCAGGAGAAACCTGCTTGCACGATCCATACACGCTTCATGGAAGCCGCATCGAGCAACCATTTGCTACGGTACCACAAGGTCTTCTGGGTCCAGACTCTCCCGAGAATGGTCCTCCAACGCGATGCGCCCCGTGCCGCCATCCGTGGATGGATTCTTCCCTCCTCTCAGCCCCAGTTCCACCAAAGAAGGGAGAAGGCTATCTTCCGACCAAGCAGTAGTCGTAGCTACATCAGTTTACTGGGCCTATAACTCCAGCATGCAAACAGTACGTTTAAACTTGACCTCATAGGACCAGACCCGATGTGTAGCCTTAGGTGACTTGGATGGGGCTACCTCCTTGAAGATAAACTGTCCTTCTCTTTTCACCTAGTTGCCCGTACGGTCTTCATTGTTATCCCATCCAAACTTTCCTTCAACCGATATCATTCCCCAGTTATAATATTTCCTGGTCTACGAGTGGTCTCCATACCACTCGACGAATAGCCGTCCTAGATTAAGCAGAGCGACTAACGTTCTGAGGCTATCATCAGGTAAAGGAGACTTACTGTAATGCTAGGTTTTCACACAACTCCTATAAACTTAATGCACAGACAAGCTTACATCCCTAACTAGTGATAAAATAAAAAGGTTAAAACTTGGTGGGATGCACCGGGGCTTGCCTTGGTCCTGCTTCTAGTTAGCTGAAACACCACCCGGTCCTTCTGGCTCCTGCTCCTGACCTGCCTCCACATGGTTCACTTCGTGATCTATATGATGCAAAGGATGATGATTATGAGAGGAGGTTCATGACACTTTCTCAACAAATATGTTAATGTTGAAATGTGATATGTAGAAGTGAAGGGTTGTATGTGTATTTATAATCAAGTAATATCAAGAGTGGGTTGAGCATGTCATCGTGCAAGAGTAAGCATAAATAAGACAAATCCAAAATTGCACTATCGAGTAATTAAGAAATATTAAACCCTACAAGATAATTAAATAATTTGGCATGATTTAGTAATTATTTACTCGTATGGTATCTACTGTAAATAGAATATACCATGAGTGATTCTTATGTCAAGTTTTCATTATATATATTACTTGCTTGATTTTTAATAATTAAATAATGGACAAGGGAAATTAATTATTTTGACATGGTTCTATTTGTCGATAGTGCATGAGTGATTTACTGTAAATGTTTAATGCCAGGAGTGAATTATATGTCAAATTTCACTTACATGAAATGAGCCATTAATTTTAAATAATTACAACAATGCAAAAGGTTAAACAATTAATTATGACTAAGATACTAAGAACCAGAACTTATGCTTTTTCAAGAAAGTGCAATATGTCAACACAGGATTATTCACCAAGTTTCATGAATTTACTGGTCTCCTAGAATTCTTTATGATTTTATTAGTGTTTTAGCTATTCAATTTAGTTCTGATAAAAGTACTAACATGCATAGGGGTTTAGTATTTTTCTTTAATAGTGCATGTCCAGAAGAGCCTACTAAAATTTGCCTTGTCCCTAAATTCGGAGTAAATATTTTATTGTACATTTTACAAATTGCTAGCAATTTCTTGGAATTTCATAAACCGAGAAAATCCATTTAACGGCTCGTGGGCCGAAGCTCCAGGGGCCCACAGCAGAACGCGAACAGGGGCAGGATCCTCGGGCCAGATCTGGCCCAAGAGTGGGGTCGGGCCCGAAGGCCATCGGGGCCCATGGCCAAAGCGGCACAGAGGCCAGCTCGGCCAGGCCGAGCCGAGCGGGGCGGCGCGCGGGCACGCATGGTGGCGTGGCCACGGCGGGGTGGTGGGTCGCCGGCGGGACCCCCATTGAACAGCGCTGGACCCAGAAGACAGGGACCATCAAGCAGCACAAGGGAAGGAAGAAAAGGGCTCACCAGCAAGGTTTTCGGCTCAGAAGGCGACGACGACGGACGGGCAGCGGTCGATGAAGACGTGCCGGGGAGGTGGCTGCTCGGGAGGCTTGCGAGGTTAGCCGAAAAGGAGCAAGGGGTCAGAAATACCGTGCATGTGGAAGTAATTGTGTCGGGGCTCACCGGAGTGGGCAGGCGTGGCAAATCGGTGGTGGTCGGAGGCGGCGACGAGGGTGGCGATTCCTATCGGCTCGGTGGAGAAGGGTCGAGGCGGCTTCGTCAGGAGACAGGGGATGTGTAGGTGATGCGTTAGGGCCGCTTGGCTACGGCGGGGAGGGTCAGGGCGGCTTGGCAACGCGGAGCTCAGTCGCGAGCTGCCCTGGCGGAACGAGCTCCTGGCGAGAGTGAGAGAGAGAGAGAGAGAGAGATGAGAGCGGCGTTTAGACCAGGAGGGGAGGCAAGAGGGATGTCGGGACGCAGGTGGGGGCGTCAATCCATGTGGACGGCGTCCGCCCGGTTGTTGGCTCCCACGCGGCGTACGAGTAGTCGAGTGAGGCGGGCGGCAGGCGATGTGTTTGTTTGAGGTCACCGATAGGTGGGTTCCACGGAGTCTGATTTGTTTTTGTTTTTCTTTTTCCAATTTATAAACTACAGCAGCTTGTGGTTTTTGTACAAATTAATTTATGGCTGACCACGAGAAACAAAGAATATGGGTGGATTCCCCATGATGTATAGAAAATTAGAAAAAATAAGTTTGGGCTTTGGATCAAGATAAAAATTAAATGGGAATTTTTCAAATGTGTCTATTTTTGGACCTTTTGGCAATTATTTGGGCCATTAGATGAAGGGATAAAAATCTGAAAAATTCCTAAAACTTCTATTCCACCATGGTATACAATATATCTTTTTGAAGGATCTAAGTTATGTTGAAAATTTTGGACTTGTAGTTCAAGTGACATTTAAATTTTCTTAAATTAAATTCAAATTTGATAAATTTCAGTGCTAAAGTTTATCCTAGGCGTTGTTCTGGTTATTAAATATGACAGCAGGGGTGTCACAGCGACGAGGGCCGCGTCAACATAGTCCAGGAACAAGCGCGGCGGGGGCTCCTCGTTGAAGAGGTCCAGCCTGGGGAGGTGCGTCCAGACGCGGCGCCAGCGGCGGGAGAGGACACTGGTGCGTGCAGCAACGCGAGTGGAGCCAAGGCGGAGGAGGATGAGATGGAGCAGGTCATCGGGAAGGCCGCTGATATGGTCCTCGCCAGGGCGGTGGTGGCCATCTTCAGCCATAGCTATGGCGGTTTAATTATTTGGGATCGATTAGGGCTTCCATGGCTAGTGGAATCTATATGTACTTGTTTCGGCCAACGAGCTTTTTTTTTTTTTGCAGGCAAGACCGAATCCTCGTAACAAATAACAAAAATAGTTAGTATCTGTTACTTCTCCAGTAGAAAAAAATTATGTGCAAAAAAATATCGGGATCACCCAAAAAAACATAAATTTAGGTATAAAAGATTTAGAATTTTTGGTGGTTTTGGAGAACAAGTTTTATTGTTTTCGGTGCATCAACGGGTTGAAAATCATAAATATAACACAATAATTACAAGCTTACTAGCAAATTACCCATGTGTTGCCATGGGATTTAAAAACAATCTTGTTTATGTATACAAAATGTGTTTCATCAAACTATTGTTGTCTCTTGTCGTTGATAAGAAATCAAATTGTTTGAATCTGGTTTGCATTTATACCTCACTATTGGAGGTGTTGGCAATGCAAACTTTTTGTTTTTCCTCTTAGCGTGGGCAGACGGAAGTGCTGCACTGATTGTCATAATTAGGCCATAGTCCACACCGGGGACAAAGGTCGAAACTGGTTGTTTTCCATTATCTAAAAAATTGACGTAGAATTCATAAATATGGTAGATGAGGTTGTCAATAATATCTTGAACAACAATTTCTCTGAATTGAGTAACAAATTATTACATTATTTAAGGAACTATAATTCTTGACTTTAGTATTTATTTTAAACTTGCCTAATTGGTGAGGTCTTGTAATTGTTGCAGTAAGATAATACTTGTTCATCCATCTTTTTTGATCGATTTCTTGTATATATATATATATATATATTTCATTGGTACTCTACAGTATTTTTTGTTGATGCGTTTTTGTACAAATTATTAAAAGTTAATTTCTCCAAAAATATTTTTGTGGAGCAAGAGGAAAGAAAATATCTTGATCGGACATATTACTAATCAACTAATCAAGTGTAGGCCCTATAGGTACCGTGACTATATTGCGAATTGATATGATAGATGGCTAATCACCGAAGTAACAGTGAATGACTAATCAGAATTTATCCACACAATGCCTAGGACTTATGGCCTTCCGGGCACTCGTCAGACCCCACCCTTTCAGTTTCTTCTCTCTGTTATCGTCTTCCTCTCATGAACAGAACACGGAGCCCAGAGCCATGGCAGAAATATAAATCACATGCTGCAGCAGAGGAAGCAGGTGCTGATGGCTAGGAGTGGAGGGGGTCCTTCCCGCCGGTAACTGGGGCAGCCGCCTCACCTTGGTGTCGGGGACAGTCCGCCCATGCAAACGAATGTGAATAAATGGATTGGAAATCGATGAATAAAAGAGATCACGGAGTTGCTGAAGTAGTTCATGGGTGTCCTCGAGGGAGGGAGGGAGGTGAAGTCCCAGACGGAGGCAGAGGTGGGTGGCGATGGAAGGGAGAGAGGGAGGGAGGCGGAGTCAGTGGCGGAAACTGCATTAATAACTAATTTTTTATCATAGTTCAAAATAAAATGAGTGAAATGCATCCTGGATTTCTAAACTATTTAGTAACGGTTATATAGGTTTACAAACTCTTAAAGTGACCATCTGGGTCTCTAAACTATTCTCGGGTGGTTATCTAGGTCCATAAACTTTATAGTAACCCTCTAGATCCATAATTTATTTATATTATGTCAATTAAATCCATAATGTCTAGCCGCTCTCCACGCGCCACGTCGCCGTACAGCCGCTCTCCACATGCGTTACCACCACCGAACAACCACTCTCCATGCAGGCCCTATCGAGTTCATACGACAACGCCTAATAGCAGCAGGTGCGCTATGCCCGTCGTGGCCTCGCCTTCCCATGCAGCCCCGCTCTCCCTCTGGTAGCTTCACCTTTCCGCTCCTGTTACTCATTAACCATGACGACGACCTGCCCTTTACCCGCGACAACGGTCTACGGTTTGCCTTCAATACATTATAGTATCGTTCGCACGTGACACGATGTTGTCATCACCACTTGACGGGTAGACGGGCATGCCCACGATTGGCAGGCATGGCTCCGATAGGAAGAGTGAGGCTGCTACGGGCATAGTGCACCGGTTGCTAGCTTGTGTCATCGTGTAGGCTCGCGACGCTCACGTAGAGAGCGACTTTTTAGCAGTATGGACCTGGTTGACTAAAATAAATAGATTATATGGATCTATACGGCCATTATAAAGTTTATGGACCTAGATGATCATCCGAGAATAGTTTAGCGATTCAGATGGTTACTTTGAAAGTTTATAAACCTAGATGAATATTTATAAATAGTTTAGGGAACTATAATACACTTTACTCAAATAAAACTATATATAGCAGTAGTTACATGTCCATTCATTACCTGAAACAATACAATACAGTAACGATGTAACAGTTGACTATCTTGCAACATTCAATTTGATTTGATGAGCCACACAATGTCAACACTCGAATCAATAAATTATCTGTGACAACTCTGGTGTCATGAACTTCCCAAGTACAATTCCTTAGAACTCTCATCACATGCAGGAGAGCTTGGGACAATAATTTGAACTGAAATTGATCAAATTTGAATTTAATTTAAGCAAATTTAAATGTCACTTGAACTATAAGTACAAATTTCTCAACATAATTTATACCCACAAAAAATATATATTGTAGCTCATGATCAAATGGAATTTTGACCAATATCGCAGATTTTTATTCCATGATTAAGTGCCCCAGATAAATTCTAAAATGCTTAAAAACAAACCCTCATTGCAAAATTTATATTTAACTTCAAAATACAACTGTTAGACACATTTATATAAATTATAGCACATAATGATGAATATACACATATTTTTAGATTTTACATAGGATCTATATATTTAAAGATATGAAATTATTAAAACAGTGTTGTTTCGAAAACCAACAAAAAAAAAAGGAATTACGGGCCGCACCTGTCATCTTCTTCCTCCTCACATCCCTGCACGCGGGCCCAGTTTTCCGGCGCCTTGTCACCGTGCCACCCCGGCGGCGCGCTTCCACTTCCAGTCAGCCCGACAAAGCGACAAACCGTGCCCAACTGGCCTCTACCCATTTCCATTTTTGGCCTTTCCCTTACCTCTCTCTCTTTATCTGACCGAACAGCCTGCACCATTGGCAATGGTGTGCGACGAGCTCGGAGCTCAAGGCGTCGCCGCCTCATGTCCATCCGGCACAAATCTGCTGGCCCAAAACGAGCGCCTTGGTCTCCTCTACCACCTCCACCCCACCCTGTCCCGTGAGACCCAACGAGCAACTCACATTAATTCAAAAATCGAAACCCTCTCTTCCACCTTCGCTGCTCACTGCAGCTCTCTCTGGTGAGCGCCTCCTCTCACCGACCCCTCCAACGTGTTCGCCATGCCGATATCTCTCCGGTGGCGTGCTTCGCGTCGTCGTTGGCCCATCCCCGACCGACTCCGGCGGCCGCGCCGCTGCTTGCCGGCCACCCGTGCGGCCATGGCTGGGAGCCTGAAGCTCCAGGCCGGATCTCATGTGTGTCCAGCTTCCCCATGGCCCTCTGTGTGGCCGCGTTGTCACTGGCCCGGCCTTTTTAATTTTTTCTATTATTATTTAATAGCCTGTAAATCAAAGTGATCTTGTAAAATCCATAACTAATGTGTTATTAGGAATTTCGAGCAAATTAAAATTCTACGTACTCCTCTAACCTTGTACTATGGTATAAAAATGTTAAACCCCTTTGCATGCTAAACCTTGTACTATCGATTCGAGTCGCTGTATCTCACAGTAACAAGTATTACTTGTTCACTTCGACGGAACATAGTAAAAATAATAACATGATAAATGAGTTTAATATTAGTGTATGAAATTATTGTTACTTATATTGTAACCATAATTGTTGTAGCTATAGTGCAAACTAAATTTATTATTTTACGTGTCAATTTAATTTGATGCTAAAACTTGAAAAATAAGGATCCACTTTTAGATGGATTTTTTACAACATAAATGCTACCATTAGTCAATGCATGTCTAGGAGTCGGCTGTAGTTGACTATTTTTTACGGGTAAGTCTTGATGAGTATTAGTTGCTCAGTGCGTAGGTTTTCAGATGAGCAAAGTAGCCAGTTCATTGACTTCTGGAACATCGAGTGGGAACCTTACAGTACCTGGAGGAGTATCTTGTTGCTTGTTGGTACGGTGTCATAGGCATGATACTTATCAAGACCGGATCTACTTCTATGTATTATCATAAGAGGGCGATTGTATCTTAAGTTTTTTATTGAACTATTTTATCTACTGCTGAACTAATTTTCTTCCGTACTTTTAAAACTCTAATTTTATAACTTAAAATTGAATTTATATAAAACTCTATATTCTATATATGTTCTTATTATAAGCTATGCTATTTCTGTCATGTATTGTACTATTATGCGTCACAACGCGTGTCACCACCCAAGAAAGATCGTAGAAGGGAATCGTCTTCATGGTAAGACGATTTTATTATAGCGTAGTTATCAGATCTATCTCGAAATAGTATAATATTTAAAGACATATATTTAAAAACCCCGTTACAAATGTGTGAGGACGTGCTCATTAAGATATATAATAGTTATGAATAGGTGGCAAGCTAACTTTTGAACATAGGGTTGGATTTACATTATTGTAAAACTTCGTATTACGATGCAACTACGCTCAGGTAAGAAGGTAAGTTGCAAAATGCTTGTACTGTCTGATTAGCTCCCCAAAAAATTGATTCGAAAAGAGTATTTTTAAGAGCAGTTCAAAAATTATTACTGAGATGTTTTCTTGTCTCCTTCAATAGTTCTTCCTAAAATTAGACGAGAAAAACTTTTGACCGGGCCACGTCAGCATCTAGGACAACAACAATATTAATTCCATTCTAGATATAAGTATTGGGGTTCTTAATTTTTTCATCATTTCTAGCTATAAATGATGAGAATTTATAAAGAGAATAAATATGTGAGTTGTTTAAAGGAGCTGTTAAAGATGGTTTTCTAGACTAATCCCAGGAAGAGTTTTCTTGGTGTCCCAATCGATTGAATCTATCATGTTATAATGTGCCAAAGAAATGCAATTACTATTTTGTTCGACATGGATAAAATTATCCAAAAATAATGAATTTTACTATGCCGGTAAACCACGCAGCACAACCAGATTTTTCGAGAAAAAAATAGGCACTGCGGAGGACCGGATATTAGGGAGGAAAAATAGGATCTAGAATGTAATCATTTTTATTTAAATTTTCCAATAAAACGAACCACTACAATAGAAAACGCCTATAGCGGCGGGTGCAGATACACTGTAGCGCCAGGCCGTCGGACCCGCCGCAATCAAATCACAGCTAAAAATGGTGGTTTGTGACAGCGGGTCGTCCATGGACGAAACACATCGCCGCTGAAAACATCATTGTAGAGGCGGGTGACAATGTGATCCGTCATTACAAATGCATCCAGAAAAATAAAAAAAGAAACCCTAGCATCCGCCCTAGGGCCAGATCTGGGGCCGCCGGCCACCGCCCGTGAGGCCGCAGCTCGCCTGCAGGCCGAGCCGCCGCATCGACGCCGCTCGAGCACGAGGCCACTGCCGCCAGGCCTCCTGCGAGGCCGCCCTGACCAGATCTGCGACGGGGGAAGGTGCGCCGCCGAAGAGCCGACCAGATCCACGACGAGGGAGGCACCTCTGCCCTGATGCGGTAGAGGAAAGGAGAGGCAGGGAGCGCCTCCGCCGGTGCGCCTCCATTCGCGCGCCACCGCCCTGACGTCGAAGAGGAGAGGAGAGGGAGGCGCCTCCACCGACTGGATCTGCCTCTGAGGGGGACGTGAGGTAGCATCACCCGACGGAGGGGGAGGGGAGGAGGCAGTGGCCGACGGTGGAGGGTGCGCCGCCGAAGAGCCGGTTCTGGCCTCGTCCGCTATGGCACCACCGCCTGAGCTCGTGCGCGGCTGGAGCTCGCATGCCCGCCGTGCTCGTGCTCTGCCAGAGAGAGGGGGGGGGGAGGCGAGAGAGAGGGGGGAGGCTAGAGAGAGAGAGAGAGAGAGAGAGAGCCAGAGAGGGGAGGCGAGTGGCCGGCAGTGGCGCTCTAGTATGAGACAGAGAGAGAGGTGGTGTGAGAAGTTAGGGTTGAGAGAGGCAATTTATTCGAGAGAGTTAGGATTTGGAATAAATAGGCCAGAAAACAAAATAGGCCTCAATGTTTAATAGCGGGCCAAGTTGTAAACCGCCGCTAAAAATAGATTTTTAGCGGCGGTTCACATTGTAGGCCACCACTAATAATAGAGTCCATTTATAGCGACGGTCCAAAATATGAGCCGCCGCTAAAAATTGATTTTTAGGGACGGTTTGCATTGTGAGTCGCCACTAATAGTTAGAGTACCACTGTTGTGGTGGATCCCTTCAAAATCACCGTTACGGCTGTTTTATAACACCGCTATATACCTTTTTTATGGTAGTGAACGCCTGAGATATATTTCTTCTATTACACCCCCGACGGGTGCAAGAAGGATGGTCTGGACTACCATAAAACAGCCCTAGTTATATATATAAACAAATCAATTTATGTTGAAAATATATAGAGGTAGTAATTTTTTATGACATATTATATAGGACCCACCGATAAAATCTATATTTTGGTGAAATTTCAATAAAATATTGCGAAACCGTTTGTAGTGTTTCTAGAGTGAAATCGTTAAAAATATATCAAAAGATGAATAGCAAAGTTGAAGCAAAAAAAGGAAAGGAGCAAAACATTGATGGATCCGAACTCGTTCCAGGTCTCAGGTTTATTCTTGTCGAATCATAAAAAAAAAGGTTTTAAGAAGGGCCAATTGCATAAATGACCCTCTTTTAGAGGCCAATTGCATGTCTGACCCGTTTTCTTTGTTTTGCATGTTTGATCCTGTTTTTTGAAACCGAAGCACACACTCGACCCTATTCTGTTACATGACAATAACGGTGTGAAGTCCATGGTACAAATACCATGATGCCCTTGCTCAATTAACCCTAAAAATTAAAGACTTTTGTATGAATGACCCTATTTTCAGAAACAAAATCTTGACAAGTAATTTAGGCAATGGTTCAAAACCTTGCCGCCCCTTGGTCGATGCAGCACCACGTCGTCACTTGGTCATCGATGCAGAGCCGCACCGCACCCTGGTTGATGCAGAGCTGCGCCGCCCCAGAGGTTGTGCGCCCTTCTCCAAGCTCACACGCCGCGGGCTGATGCCGTGCGCCGCCAGGGCCGCCCACCCTCCTTCGTCCCTCCCTCCCAGACTGCCCTAGGGTTAGGGTTCGCCCTAGGCATGGGAGTGGAGTGGACCGACACTTCTGTTTGGGAGACGAGAACGGGAGCGACCGAGCGCTCTTTTTGGGAGAGGAGGGTACTTTCGTCCTTTCCTCGTGCCTCACTTTTTTCTTTTTCTTTTCTTAATTTTTTAAATGATTCAAAATAGTTGCATCTAACCCCGTTAGAAAAGAGGGTCAGATGGAGGTTTCGGTTTTAAAAAACGGGTCAAATATGCAAAACGAAAAAAAGGGGATCAGACATGCAATTGGCCTCCAAAAGAGGGTCAGTTATGCAATTGGGCTTTGAAGAAAATGGAAAACATTCCGGTCTCTTCTGGGATAAAAAAAAGGAAGGAAATATCTTCTCAATTTATCGTCCTATGTAGTCATCATAAGTTGTCGATCAACATGACCCGCATCTCGAGATCCCAGCTTCCGGCTTCTTCATCGATCAGCAAAGTACCTCAAAACCGATGTCTAAACGCGTTGAGGACTATGGCTTGGCCCTCAACGACGAGATCATCCTCCTGGTGTTGGCGAGTTCCGTAGACACGGCCGACCTCCTCCGCCGCACGGCCACCTGCAGGCGGTGGCGGCGCCTCATCACAAGCGATGCCGAGTTCATCTGTCGCCTGAAAAAGCTGAAGCCTCCGAACCATAGTCTTGCCGTCGGCTTCTTCCACCAGATGCACGACCCTAACAACCCGAGGACGTCTCTGCAATTTCTCCCGTCCCCATCATCCTACCAAAACATGATCTGTTCAAGAATTCCCGTCACATAACGTCCCGGAAAGGCCTCCTCCTCCTGCAAATCCGCTGTGACCCCATTCTCGTCATGTGCAACACCATGACCGGCCGTGTCTTCACCCTCCTGGACCCCTGGGATGGGACGGAGGACAGGCCCGAACACCATGCCTACGCATTGCTCACCTCTGACGACCTCCACAGCGCCGTCGACCCAATGCTGCGCCCGGGATCACCCGCCACTTTTCGGATCCTCCTGCTCTACAAGCGCGGCGAATCCATGGTGTGCCGATGCTGCTCGTCCGACACCAATGCGTGGGGACCCGAAAGTCAGATATCCGGTGCCAATATCATGAGCAGGCGACTGGGCGAGATGGATGCTGGTGTGGCCGTGGGCGGCTGCGTGTTTTGGCTGTCGGGCAACAAGGTCGTGTTCGGCCTTCGCCTGGACACGCTTGAAGGGAGGGTCGAGTCGCCCAAGTGGTACCGCATGCACCGCTTCAGCAGCTTCGGCAAGCCGTATCGGGACCGTGTCACGGAACCGCCTTACCACGGAGACGGCTCCGTTCCAGGATCTCCCACGGGTGGCGACACGTACTGTGACGCCCAATAGTACAACACATGACAGAAAAACATAATTGCAACGAGAACATAGGTGGGGAACAGAGTTTTACATAAATCCGAAGTTATATTACAAACTAGAGTTTTATCGAAATAAATTGCGGAAGCGAAAAGTTCAACATTGATTCGACTAGTTCGACGAAATAGATAAGATACAATCGCCCTCTCACGGCGACTCACAGGGAACAACCCGGCCATAATAGGTGTCTTACCCAAGCATCGTACCGGCAAGCAAGGAACTACTCCTCGTCTTTATTCGTGCATACCTCCCACTCAATGGCAGTCAAAATGGCCCTCCCAGTGGAATCTTCCACCGCAATGGCCCTCCCAGTGGAATCTTCCACCGCAATGGCAGTCTCCACCCTGGTCATCTGAAAACCACATAGAGCTACGCCCTGAGTAACTAATTTACTCAGGAAGACTGACCCGTCATAATGGCCAACTACAGCCGACGCCTAGACATCCAAAGGCTAGGGATAGGGTTTATATTACCAGAAAGCCAGCCTAAGAGTGGATCCTTATTTTTTAAGTTTTAGCATCAAGTTAAGTTGTCATGCCGAATAATAAATTTAGTTTGCACTAAAGCTATAACAATCATGCTTGTAATACAATCTTAATAATTCTAACCAACAGTATTAAACCCACTCATCATCTTAATGGCTTCCGACACTGTTCCGGAGCAGCGATCAGGTGGTACTCGTTACTGTGAGGGGCAGCGATTCGAATCGATTTACATCCTGTAGGAGAAACCTAGCTGCACGACCCATACGCGCTTTCTGGAAGCCGCATGGAGCAACCTTTCGCTTACGGTACCGCAGGGTCTTTCGGGTCCAGACTCCCCCGAGAAGGGTCCCTCAACGCGATGCGCCCCCTGCCGTCATCCGTGGGTGGATTGCTCCCTCCTCTCAGCCCCAGTTCCGCCAAAGAAGGGAGAAGGCTATCTTCCAACCAAGCAGTAATCGTAGTTACGTCAGTTTACTGGGCCCATATCTCCAGCATGCAAATAGTACGTTCAAACTTGATCCCATGGGCCGGACACGAGACGTAGCCTTAGGTGACTCGGACGGGGCTACCTCCTTGAAGACAAGCTGTCCTTCCCTTTCCACCTAGTTTTCTGTCCGGTCTTCATTATGATTCCATCCACCCTTTTCTTTCATCCGATATCTTTCCCTAGTGATAATATTTCCTATCTACGAGTGGTCTCCGTACCACTCGATGAGTAGTCGTCCTAATTTAAGCAGAGCGACTACCGTCCTAAGGCTAATTATCGGGAAGGAGGGACCTACTGCATGCTAGGGTTTCAATCAACTCCTATCACTTAATGCACAGGCAAGCCTACATCCCTAGCTAGTGATAGAATAAAAATTTAAAACGGCGATAGTGCACCGGGGCTTGTCTGGGTTCTGCTCTTGCTCAGCTACAGCATCTCCGGCTCCTTCTGGATCCTGCTCCGGTCCCGTCTCCACGTGGTTCACTGCGTGATCTATATGATGCAAAAGATGATGCTTATGAGAGAAGATTCATGGCACTTCCTCAATAAATACGTTAATGTATTTTATTTCTCGTGGAAGCCAGCGGGGTGTGTTGATTAGTTCTGCAATGCAACATATTTAGTGGAGGCACAGGGTAGGGGTGTTTCGTGTATTTCCTTCATGGACTCCAGCATTTAATCGCGATGACGTTATACCAATGTACGGTGTGTGTGAGTGTCGGCCGGGGTCAAGCTACATATGTGAGGTTCAAGACCAGTAGGTACTAATTAGTTAATGTTTTAGTGTGTTGAACCTCACCCTCGCAATGGACTAAGTATAACCTCACCCTCGCAATGGACTAAGTATCTATGAAGCAGCCCTAAGGTGGAGCCATATCTCTATTACGAGTAATATTACACTTGAGACACAATTTATTAAGTTGACATGGTTCTGATCATCAAATAAGCAAGGGTGATTTAATATAGTGGGCGGATACCAGGATTGAATTATTGACCAAGTTTCACTCACATGCACTGAGCCCTTAATTTTAATTAATTATCCTAAGGAAAATAATATTAAATTATTTATAGCTAATATACCAAGACTCACCCTATGATATTTTCCAGGGAGACTAGAAACTGAAAAACCTATTTGGTGGCCAAGTTTCAAGATTTTATCAGCTCCTTATAATTAGTTATGAATTTATAAGAGTTTTTATTACATAATTTAATCCTAAAAATAAAACTAACATGCAATGTGATTTAGCATTTTCATAAAACATAGAATATTTATTGGAGTTCAACAAAATTTATTTCGCATTTTTATGTGCTTTCATCAATTTTAAATTAATTTGTTTTATGCTGACATAGTTTCTGCCAAAATACACAAATATCCAGCAAAAGAAAAGACACGTGGGCTAACTGATCTGGGCCAAAAACGGCCCACAGCCCCTCACGCAGGGTATCGACGTGAGGTGGATTCTCATGGCGCCTAGGCACGCCGGCGACCACAAAAACTCGAAATCCGACGAGGATGCACGCGTATTCAGCCGAATAACTTGTCAATGGGGTGCGCAAGGAAGGCAGGGAGCTAGATGCACAAGCTCGTGGTCAGAAACTCACCAATGGGAGGGAAATTTCCCCTACAGAATGGGTCTTGGCCTCACGGTCGCGGTTGGGGAAAAGTTGAAAACCGGCAGCTATGGTTGAGCTTCTGCACCCGAGATGGTTCAAACGGTTGAGCAAATCGGGGTAGACCTTTTATATGAGACGAATCAAGGTATGGCTCACCTAGGAGGGAGGAATCAGAGGAGAGGCGATGACGGTTGGCTCGGCACGAGCTGAGGAAGACGGTTCGATTTCTTCGCGCCTGGAGGGCAAGATAACAAGGGCGGGCCACGGGAAGATGGAGGGGGGTCGGAGTGCTGACGAGGGTGGAGTTCAGCAGCGCTGGAGCAATGGGGGAGGCAGTGAGCTCGAGCTCTGTGCTCGGCCAAAAATGGCGGCTCTGTGCAATGGGGAGGGAAGAGAGAAAGAGGAACGGTGTGGCCGAAACCAGGGGCGGGTGCTCAGTTTTGGAGCTGGTCTCCGGACCAGGTCTAGCTCTCCCCGTCGACGGCCTCCACGCGGCGTCGGGCGACTCGGCGAAGTGGGCGGTGCACAGGAGCAGGGGCGTGAGTGAGGCTGACATATGGGACCCACTTGTTCAAAAATCTCCCAGAACCATGATGCTTAAGCGACTTTGACAGCTGTTTTGAGGTACTAATAGCAAATGAGGACAAACATAAAACTATAACTTCATTTTGGTGAACATGCAAGAACATGCATAATTAAGTTGCATATATGGCGGGGGCATCATAACTAAGCATGCATAGGGATTTCTCTAGCATTTAAATGGTTTTATTAAGGACAATTAGTGAACTCTAAATTTCCAACTATAGAATGACCGACAAAATTCACATTTTAGATACATGCAACATGAGAAACGTGCATGAAAGAATTTATAATTTAATCAAGTTTTAAACAATAGCTATGAATTTACTTCTATCTTTGCTCATTAACGCGTTCATAAATAAATGGGTGTTTTTAGGGTGTTTTATCATTCGATTAAAATAGTAAATATTTCAAGGAGTTCTAAAAGTATTTATTTTTATTTTGCTTCCAAGTAATTACTTATGTATCAATCTATTTGAATCTTGAAATAGGGTTTTGATATATTTTAAATACTCTAGGAATTACCAGATCCTCGGGCTGAAAGAAGCCCAGCCCATCAGGGCCTGGCCTAGGCGAAAGAACACCCTAGGCCAGATCTGGCCCAGAAGCAGGCGAGGGCCCAAGGCCGAATTGGCCAAGGTGGCCAGGCCACGCCAGGCCAGTGCCCAGGGCGCATGCGCACACACGCACGGCGCAGCGGCGCGATGCGGGCATGGCGGCTAGAGGCGCGGTCGGCGTGGGCTACCGCCGGCTCGAGAGGCGGCAGCGGGCCTGGGTGGAGGCGCGGCGGCAGAGGAGGGTGGGGAGTGGGCCGGGGTCGTGACGCGACGTGGAAAGCGGACGTCGAGCAGAGCTGGAGCGGACGCCGGCGGTGGAGGCGGCGTTCACGGCGAGCGTTGCGAGCACCCGAGCCGAGGCGATTCAGATGGATGCAGGAGGGAGAAGGGATGTCGTCGGTGAGTAGAATCAAACGGGGAGGGACCATGGCCGTGGGAATCGAGAAAATGGCAGTGGGGTGGCTTGGCAAGGATGACCCAATTTATGGCGATTGACGGGCATTGGGGAGGAGCGAGTTCCGCAGGGAGGGGGAAGGGGTCGTCGGCGGAGCTGCCACGGAGCTTGGCCGAGGCGGGGGTGAAGGTAGGTGGCCGGGCGACGAGCTTCAACAGGTTGCAGTCATGGCGGGCGTTTGCGCGGTGGCTTGTGCGAGCCGAGAGAGAAAGAGAGGACCAAGAGAGAGAGGAGTGCAGTGGGGCGAAACCGGGGGCGACCGACTTCGGTCTTGGAGCTTCGCTCCCGACCAGGTGGGAAGCAGGGCGCGGGATTGGGCGAGCGCGTGGCGGCCGCCCGGGGTGCCCAATCCGCTGAAGGAGGAGCCGACTGGGCAGGCTGACATGTGGGGCCGGGGGGGGGGGGTTTATTCGTTTCAAAATTTTCAAGCTGCAGGGTTTTGTTATTTGCATAGATTTATTTATAAGCGTGTTCAGCAAAATCTAAAAAGATGAGTAGACTCCCCATGACGTGTACAAAATTTAGAAAATGAATCTAAGCTCTGGACAAAAACAGGTTTTTTTGGTGGGAAATTTCCAAAGTGTAGGGCACTTGTACTTTGAAGAAAAATCTGAGATTCTTATCACAATTATCCTTCATTAATACATACAACATTTAATTTTTATGACACTGTATTGTGTTCAAAACTTTTGTCTTGTACCTCAAATGTGGTTTCAATTTGATAAATTTTTATTCGAACGAAGTTCAATTGACTTCAAACATTTTGGATGGTTTCACATTTGGTCAAAGGGCATGTCTAGGTGGCCATGTTAGCTTTTCTTGACGCCCTGGATGTCACAGACCGCCGGCTCCTCGTCTTGCCGGACGGCCGGCTGGGCGCCGTGCCGGTCGGGCGAGGCGACAGGGGCAAGTTCCTCATGAACATCTTCTCTCGGTACGAAGGGAAGTTAGGTAGTGGTTACAACCGTGTGAAGCGGTGGCCTCATCGCGACGTCGACTTGGAAACGTTGCTGCCGCCGTGCGCCTCTGGCGCTGTCAAGAGTATGCGCCTGCTGGCCGTCTGCGAATGGAGTGGCCTCGTATTCTTCGCAGCCATTTATGGAGAACAGCAAGACCCGGTGTTATACGCGCTGGACTTGAAGAAGAAGGTGGTGCAGTTGATGCCAGTTCGTCCTGGCAGCTGCTGCTTCCGCAAGCGGTGTAGATTTCACTGCTGTGTCATGGATCCCGTTGCATACCTGACCTCGATCGCTTCGCCCGTGTACAGTGCACTCACATGAACGAAGAGGTGACAAGTAAGATTTTATCTCATGTGGAGCTTGTGGAGGCAACAGATTTTAGATAATTGTAAAAAGAATCATGCTTTTGCTACAAAGAGCTACAGCGCCACTTGTTACAAACTGCAGCACATCCGTGGAGGCTATAGATAGAGGGGAGAGAACGAAAGATGTTGGCTGCTCCCTCCATCCCAAATTATAGATCGTTTTAGCTTTTCTAGATACACATTGTTTTGGCTATGCACCTATACATATACACTTTGTTACTGTAATACCCCATTTGGGAGAAAACACTTATGGACAACAATTTACCCATTGTAAAGATGTCGTTCTAACTAAAGATAACCAGACAAGAAGACAATGAAAAGGTAGTGTAAAATGTTGCTTTTGTAACTTAAATGAAGAAACATACAACATCTCCTTTTTGATTGTCATCTTGCTTGGGTTGTTTGAAAAGTGATTCATGTATCTTTAACTTACCAACATCTTGGAGCATGGATCATCTTTTTGGGATGTGGCTCAGTGGGGTAGAGAGGAAGCTTATGCACAAGATCATGGTTGGAGCAATTACTTTTTGTTGAGCAATTTGGTTATGTAGAAATGATATGGTTTTTAACAACACATGAGTTCTCTCTTCGATGCAGGTGATTTTGAAATATACACATTGGATTCGTGCATGGACACAATTGCTGAAGGATGGAGACAGACCCCAAAAGAAATAGGGATATTTTTGCTAGATTTGACTGGTTTTATAGTAATTGAATAGCTTCCTAGAACTATGGCCTGTGTGATTTTTTGTCATTGCGTTACCGATGCTTGTTACTAAGGTGTCTTGCTTCGGTTGTCATAATGATCATCCATAGGCATTCATCGATGCATAGCCTCAAATATTATTATATATTTCTGTTTCTAAAAAAAATAGTCTCCCAACCATTTTCATTCATTAGTGTCATGGAGCATGGCCATCAGTACAACAAAATGGTCATATGGTACCTCTTTTACCATAAGTACGGGCTACACCTAAACCCCTACTACTAATAGATTATCAGTACCGGTTCTTAACCTCTAGGGCATGATCAAGCATTCCGGAACAAAGAACCGGTACATGCAGTTAGTATTGGTACTGATTCAAAACAGAAGCGGATACTGATACTAGCACAAAGTTTTTGTACAAGTTCCAGTTGTGAAAGAGTACTGATACTAGTTTCTTGCACCGGTTCTAGTTACGAACCGCTAAAGATATGCTCCAGCAGTATATATTCGCTCCATCTTCTTCCTAGGGCCAAAATATCATTTGACAGACCAAGTCATCTTACCCTATTTCTTTTACTTCAATTAGCAGTTTGTGATTGATTTTGAGATATTTTCATTCATCTTTGTATTTTTAAGAACTTCAATGCAAAAGAACAAAATACAGCTAGTGTATATTGGCCAATAATCAAATACTCTTCTCTTTTAGGCATCCAAACAAGTTACCCATCTACATGATTACAAAAATTTATTTTATTCATATAAAAAATGTTACCAAGGACAAAAATAATTATACCAAATGATCGTGTCGCCATCGTTTATCCTTACATAACAAGTTTATGTATGACCCATACTTCAGTTGAGTCCAGGATCCACCCATTGCAGGGTCACAAAGTCCATCACTCCTTTCTTTCAACCACATGCATGCATGATACCTTCTTTCCTAGCCACCCTTGTGCCCCCGCTAGCCAATGATTCCAACAATTGTGACGCAACCAGCTTTTTAGTTTACAATCTGGACATAATAGTGTAGAAATAGAAAGAAACATAGGCCTACATCTACCTCGTCATCGTGGAAACGAAGGACGGAGCAGTATAATCCGTGGATCCACTTGCAAATCAATCCTTGCAAACCCTGGGCATTAGATCAAACTGCCTCAATATGGAGCTTCAGTTCCTCGTAAAACACGTCTTTAGTGTCCTCTATGAAAACAAGATATGTTGTTGGCTCCTGTAGGAACCAGTCGCGTCGGCAAGCGGATTTCATATACACCGCGCATGTGGTTTGTGCCCAATTTAGCATCATTTTCAGCCAACCACATGTTTTCCTCTCCCGTGGACTCCTCCTGTTTCGTCTCCTCGTGTTCAGCAATCAGCGGACTCCACATACTCAAGTGTTTCTCTGTTCTCCTCTGTCCGCTCGCATGGATTGATCACTCCGCCTCCTTGCTTCCTCGCACTACATCTCTTCTTCTTTGATTTCGCCGCTATCTCCGGGTATTGAGGCGCACCACTAGATCAGTTCCTACAAGATCGACGCTAGGTTTCACGCTCCTCTAGTCCTCTCCTGCGCTCTCTCCTCCTGAGTAGTAATTACGCCTTGTTCCTTCTTTGATTTGTGTTGCTCCCTTGATTGAATGCGGTTGCCGTCCCATTCTTGATGAGCTCACTTCTACCAGATGCAAGAACAGTAGTTATCCTGAGAGGAATGAAAAACATAAAGATTGAAGCTCCAGGTGGTTGCTGAAAACTAGAGTAATAAGATTCCAAGTTCCCAACTGCTGCTCCAAGTATTCTGTAATGCCAATTTATTCACAACAAGATAACATTCTTGACTGCTATTTTAAATTGTTCTGACAATTATTTATAACTGTTGCCATTGTTTTTTTTTAGTTATTCAAGTTGTTATTCCGAATTGTTCCAATCAGTATTTCAAATTGTGTACCGAGGAGCACATACCGAGAACCGCGCGACATTGTACAGAAGGCCCATCTGCAAGTCACTAATTAGAAGCTAAAGTCTAACATGAATACATATGTTTGCACTATTTAGAAGCTGATGTGAAAGCTATCAAATTTAAAGGAACATGTTTTGTTTAGGTTTTTGTTGATGCATATTTTTGGTTCCCGTAAGGATGCCATAATAAAGTCAAGTATGTTCAGTAGGAGTACACTCGGAATGAGAAGATAGGTTATAACAGCTCATGGTTTGATTCGTAAATTAACAAAGATAGTCATTTGTTTTAGCTCCTGTTACAACACATAAGCATTCAGCTACTACTATAAAAACTAAGGCGGCTAAACAGGCAGGAAAGGTGTTTGCCTCCTGCAACTGTTCACAGATGAGCTTCATCCTTAATCTCCGTGATGATGAGTCTTTGCGCAGTTCTCTCCCTGGACTAAAACACTGAGGCATTCCTTCCAGATAGGCCAGCAGACGAGGATAGTTATAGAGGGTAGCCCCTTGGAGCTTGTCGTCCAGGTGTCTTCAGAGATCACCGTGCTGCTTTATTGTTATATAAATATATGTATGCTATATGTAATTTGTTAACTAATGAACTCATATGAGAAGGCAGTCTGAATGGAATAACCACACTAAGAAAATTGTTCTATTAACTACTACTTCGCGGAAAGAGAGGATTTCTTGTACTTGTTTTTTTTTTCCTCGAATATACGTCTTCGTGTATATATGTCTCCTTGCAAACCGATTCACTCCTTCACGCCCAGAATCGTCGTATGTACCCAAACTCATCAGGACCGTACAATGACCTCAACTTTCTTGTTTGGACGACCAATCCTAGAGACCTTCGTGCGAATATACTCGGCTAGTTTATCCTGTGATACGGTAATGACCACCCTTTTCTGAAACATTATGCTGCAGCTGCACAAAAGCCTCACAACTTCTACTTTGTGATCTGCATCTCCAGTCCCTTTTACTTCTACTTCCTCGAGTGAACCCAATACAATATTGGCTGCCTTGCGATTCTCTAGCAGGCTGCACGGACATCCTGAACCCCAATTGCAGGGATCACAATCATTCTGAAAGAAAGACATCCATGTTTAACTATTCAGAAAACATCAAAAATGCAATTCCACAACAAGATATTTGTGACACTCCTAATGTCATAAAGGTCCACAGAATAACACCTAGTCAGCCTAAGGCCCTAACACCAAGAATTTAAATTTAAATTGTCCAATTCAAATCAAATTCAAACCAAATTGAATGACACTTGCACTACAAGTCTCAAATTTTCAATATAAGTCACCACTGCAAAAATTATGTGTTGTTGGTCATGGTCAATAGAATTTTAAGGATTTTCTCAGATTTTTATTCCATTAATAAAGGCCCCAAATAAATGCTAGAATGGTCAAAAACCAGCCCTATTCACAAAATTCCTAATTAAATCTTAATGGGAACTGATAGTAGTTAGTATTTTTATAAAATCCAGCACATTATGGGGAGCCTGCCTTATTTTTGGTCTGATTTTAGCCACTCTAGATTAATTCAAACGAAAATATCAAAAGCAGTCAGCTGTCAGGATTGCAAAAAGAAAGGAAAAAGAAAACTTTCTGCGGGACCCGCCTGTCAGCGACTCAAAAGAAACACGCCCGACTCGACGCCGCCGCGTCGACGTCGGTGTACGGGCAGCGGCCGTTGCCGCGGATCGAAGGCCCCACGCGCGCGCTCGGACATCCGCCTTGTCACCTGTCGCCCTGTCGGAACGCCCCCCCCCCACTCACTCTCTCTCCGTTCTCTGCTCTCTTCACCCGAGCCGCCGCATCGTCGCCCGGAGCCGCTTCGCACCACCCGTGCCTCGCCGCCGTCACCGACCGCTCGCCGACGTCCACAGCACCGCCTCGACGACTCCGAGCTCCGTGTGAAGCCACATTTCCCCGCCCGCACCGAGCCGTCGTGAATCGCCGCTTTCCCCTCCACCTCCGACCGCCGCTCAACCCCGACCCCTGACCCTCACGGTGAGCCCCTGGGCGATTCCTCGTACTGGCATACGTGAGTTCACCTCCTCTCCCTCCCCGGCCTCACTCGGCTTTCATCCGTGCAACCACTCGTCCAGAACACCGCCGCCGGCCGCCGGAGTTCCGTCTCGCCGTCGTCGAGCCAGCCCCGGTGAGCCCTCTTCCCTCATTTTGCGCGCCGCGTGTCCCTCGGAGCCCTCTGTTTGCTAACCCGGCAATGCTGCCGCCATCGCCCCCCCCCCCTTGCCGGCCACCGTGCCTGCGCCACCGCGCGTGGCCGTGCCGCCGCGTGTGGCCGCGCCGCCGCGCGCACGCTCGGCTCATGCCGAGCTGGCCAGCGGCCGGGGTGGCCGCTGGGCCGTAATGGCCTTTGGACCTGTCCTCGCTCTCGGGCCACGCCTGGCCCGAGAACGCCCCCGCGCGCGCGCTCGGCCGTTAGGCCGCGCGAGTTTCAGCCCGTCGGGCTGGCTGGATGCGGCCCACGTGATAAAAAACGATCTTCTCATTTAAATCCATTTCCAGAAAGGTCATAAACTTGTAAAATGCATAGTAAAATGATTAATAGGAATTTGGAGGCAAGATAAATTTTGTTAGCCTTGCTGGACTAGTACTAATAGGAAAAAATGCTAAAGCACAATGCATGTTAGTTTTATTTTTAGGATTTAATTATATGATAAAAACCCTCATAAATTCATAATTAATTATAGAGAGCTGATAAAATCTTGAAATTTGGTCACCAAGTAGGTTTTCAGTTTCTAGTCTCCCTGGAAAATATCATAGGGTAAGTCTCTGTATATTAGCTGAAATTAATTTAATGCCCTTTTCCTTATAATAATTAATTGAAATTAATGGCTTGGTGCATGAGAGTGAAACTTGGCCAGTAAATCACTCCTACCATAATCTAACTATATTAAATCACCCCTGCTCATTTGATGATCAGAACCATGTCAACTTAATAAATTATGTCCCGAGTGCAAGGTTACCCGTTAATAAATATGGTTCCGTTTTAGGGTTGTTTCACGGAAACTTAGTACCTCGCGGGGGTTACGCTCGACACACTAAAATATTAATTAGTTAACACCTGCTGGTCAGGGGCATCTCTTACGTAGCTTCACCCCGGCACACACAAACACACCGTACTTGGGTGCGACGTCGTCGCGATTAAGTACTGGAGTCTATGAAGGAAATACACGAAACACCCTCACCCTGTGCCCCATTCAAGACGTTATATTACTGAACTAATCATCACACCCCTCTTACTTCCATGAGTAGCAGTGTACATTAACGTATTTATTGAGGAAGTGCCATGAATCTTCTCTCATAAGAACAATCTTTGCATCATATAGATCACGCAATGGACCACGTGGAGACGGGACCGGAGCGAGAACCCGAAGGAGCCGGAGGTGCCGTTGCTGAGCAAGAGCAGACCCAAGGCAAGCCCCGGTGCATTATCCCCGTTTTAAATTTTTATTCTATCACTAGCTAGGGATGTAGGCTTGCCTGTGCATTAAGTCTATAGGAGTTGTTTGAAAACCTAGTATTGCAGTAGGATCCCAATACCCAGTATTAGTCTCAGGACGGTAGTCGCTCTGCTTAATTTAGAACGGCTACTCATCGAGTGGTATGGAGACCACTCGTAGATAGAGAATATTATCACTGGGGAATGATATCGGATGAAGGAAAGGGTGGATGGAATCACAATGAAGACCGGACGGGCAACTAGGTGGAAAGGGAAGGACAGCTTGTCTTCAAGGAGGTAGCTCCGTCCGAGTCACCTAAGGCTACGCCTCGTGTCCGGCCCATGGGATCAAGTTTGAACGTACTGTTTGCTAGAGATATGGGCCCAGTAAACCGACGTACCTACGACTACCGCTTGGTCTGAAAATAGCCTTCTCCCTTCTTTGGTGGAACTGGGCCTCGTGTCCTGTAGGATGTAAATCGATTCGAGTCGTTGCCCCTTACAGTAACGAGTATCACTTGATCGCTGCTCCGAAACAGTGTCGGAAGCCATTAAGATGATGAGTGGGTTTAATACTGTTGTTTGGAATTAGTAAGATTGGATTACAACCATGATTGTTATAGCTTTAGTGCAAACTAAATTTTATTATTCCGCACGATAATTTAACTTGATGCTAAAACTTAAAAAACAAGGATCCACTCCTAGGCTGGCTTTCTGGCAATTTAAACCCTATCCCCAGCCTTTGCATGTCTAGGCGTCGGCTGTAGATGGCCATTTTGACGGGTCAGTCTTGCTGAGTAAATTAGTTACTCAGGGCGTAGCTCTATGTGGTTTTCAGATGACCAGGACGGAGACTGCCACTGCGGTGGGAGATTCCATTGGGAGGGTCAGCGCCCCGACTGCTGGAACATCGAATGGGAGCTATGCACGAATGAAGACGAGGAGTAGTTCCTTGCTTGCCGGTACGGTGCTTGGGCAAGGTACTTATTATGGCCGGGATGTTCCCTGTGTGTCGCCGTGAGAGGGCGATTGTATCTTAGCTATTTCGTCGAACTGGTGAACCAATATTGAACAATTCGCTTCCGCAATTTACTTCTGACAAAACTCTGGTTTGTAATATCACTTCGAATTTATGTAATACTCTGTTCCCCACCTATGCTCTTGTTGCAATTATATTTCGCTGTCATGTGTTGTACTATTGAGCGTCACAGCGCGTGTCGCCACCTGAGGGAGATCCTGAAACGGAGCCGTCTCCGTGGTAAGGCGGGTCCGTGACAATATTCTACTGGTCCACGTCCATGCGGAATCATAAATTAGCTAGAGCTGGCAGGCACATGGTAAATGCACACGATAATTAAAATTTGTTGAATCAAGCACTCCGTATATATAGGCAAAGCATTCTCTTTCCTATAGCAGTAATTAGTAAATGGTCAGTTGCTTCGATCCTGACCATCATCAGATAAATTATGTGGTTTTCATTGATTAAAAACTTGAGACACGTGTGCAGCATGACAATATTTTAAAATGAACCGCGTATAACTTCTTAAATTAAAAAGAATAAAAGAATCAAAAGAACATACCCTATTAGAGCTCAACTGCAGCACAAGCTTTCTTACTCGAGAACATTTTCTAAGAAGAGATATCATTGTAGACCTAAGAGCATGGTTTTTCCCCATGGATACCACCAAAACCTCACACCTGGGAAGTTTGTTTATGTCCTCCATATATCTCTTGTACCCTTCAGTGCCCTGAAATAAAAACAACGCACAAGAAAAGGCATGTAAAACAAGATTTTATTATCCCCCACAATGCATGGACACGATATATGATGCAAGCTTCACGTGTGGGAACGTACGTCGTCAATGGTGATATTCAGGTACAGCTGGTGGACGCTGTTGAACTGCTGCATCAGCTTTGATCCCACCATGCCTGCATCCTTTATTATCTCAAGGCGCCGGAGAGTGTGCCCCTCCTCCGCGATATGATGGCGTGTTGGATCATATTTGCCATTGTCCCAGCACAGCTCCGAGAGCTTGGGCGCAGCGATGTAAAAGTCGCACTGGTCCCCACAGCGTAGTGTCCGGAGCATAGGGGCAGCAACTTGGAGCAGTCCCTCATGGTATCGGATATACAAAATCTGGAGCTGCTCAAGCGAGCCCGAGCATACGGAGAGGCCACGACGAGCATCATCCTTGAAGTTGATGATCTCCAACTTGAGCTCTTTCAACCTCGGGCAGCGAGAGGACAACATGGTCTCAAGTTCACAGCTGTCGACGATGGCTTCCCTGATGCTCAAGCTGGCCAGTGCCTCGAACGCGCCGAGCTGGGGCGGGAGGTAGAACCGTAGGGTGCTGCTGTCCAGCTGGAAGCCCATGGATGTAACCCGTTCACATACGGGGAGCATGATGTCGCCATTGGCTTGGAAGTGGAGCACCGAGAGGTGGAGGTCGCCGGCGAGGCGGTGCGACGCGAAGCGCAGCCATGAAGAGACGTCATCCGCCGTGACATGGGGCAACGCGACCGATGACGCGGTGATGTCGAGGCGGCGGAGGGTCGGTGCGGAGTACACGGCCAGGGCGTCGCCGATGCAGTCGCGCACTGTTGCCGTTGCAGCATCAGAGACCACCGGGTCGTCGTCGTCGTTTTTGTCATGCCGGAGGAGGACGAGTTTGACGAGGCGGGCCGCGGCGTGGCTCGAGCGGATGCAGAAGTGGTCTTCGAGTGAACCAGACACCAGTGTGTCAAAGTCGTGGAGGAGGGACGATGGATCAGGCGGTGGTGAAGGGGAGACCGGCGTGTCACCATCGTCGAGGGTCGAGAGCTCTGGGTCGACGTCGGGAGATGGTGAACGAGAGTCCTTCTCACGGTACTCATAGCGGAAGGAGAGCTCCGGGAGGTGGGTCCAGACGTGGCGCCAACGGCGGGAGAGGACGCTGGTGCACGCGGCGTCGGTGGTGCTCTCGAGGAGGAGGAGGATGCTGTGGAGGTGCTCGTCGGGGAGGCCGCTGATGCGATCGTCCTCCTCCCCGCCGGCGGCTACGACGAGGCGGTCGTCGACGCCTCCCTGCTGATCCGTGTCCATGGCGATCCGCGCCCCGAGGCGAACCGCAAACGGCGAGATTTGCTCACTCGTGACTCGGCACCGATCCGGTAGGCACGCTTCATTTTGGGGATTTTGATTTTGATTCGATCGTGTGCAACTCTGTTGCGTTGCCTTCGCCGATTCGGTCGCGATTGGGTTGGGGCTTTGCGTTTTGATGGGCCCCGGGCTATGTTGACACGAAAAATCGTTCGTGGGCAGCGCTGAAGATATGGAATGGAAAGGGTCCGGGAGCCAGAAAAGCCAACAATGGGCTGGACCACAGCTCCAATTGGCACCAAATAGATTTGCGTCCTTCGAATTCGAGTCTGCGCAGTCAGCTCTCTTGACCCGAGGTGAGCTGCGCCCGGCGCTGCCCCATGGCCCACTAGCCCACGCATC
This sequence comes from Eleusine indica, assembly GCA_030378355.1. NCBI lineage: Eukaryota > Viridiplantae > Streptophyta > Magnoliopsida > Poales > Poaceae > Eleusine > Eleusine indica. The sequence continues at coordinate 40,283,772 of CM059500.1, forward strand.
TGTCAAGGCATCAAGGGTGCCGCAGCCACACTACCACAGACCCCACTGCCACCTTGGCACAGCCCTTCTTCCTTCCACCGTCATATACCCACCTTGCCCTTGGCTTCCGGGCGAAGCTAGCCGCCAAAATCGCCCGGGTCAAGAAGATTACTCAATGGGGTCACTAAGCCTGATTAGCAGCTGTGAGCATGACTTTCTATTGAATTTTGCTGGAAGTCATCGACACCGATGCTTGCACCAGTGGCGGACCCAGAGTTTGTGAGAAGAGCATTAATATTTGACAAGAAAGTAGCAAAAGAATTTCATTGACAAATTCCATAGTTGAGAACCTTTTTTTTTCAAAAGAATATGATGAATTATGCATTTCAGACTTCATTTTCTTGGTTTTTGGACACAAAGTGGCTAGAATTTCATCCCAATTGCTTTACATATATGCATATGTGTCAACTACACATGTATATACTTCATAGTTTTGATAGAAATTTTGGGAATAACATGAGGTCCGCCCCTCACTACCACAAAAATGGTCTGTAGTGGTGGCATCCAAAATAAGGTAGCGGCGGGTATAAAGAAACCTGCCGCAACAGTGAGAAAATAATTTTTAGCGGCGGTTGACATTGTCAACTGTCGCATTTTTAGTGGTGGTTGACTTTGTCAACCGTCGCTAAAATATTATTCGCCACGTCAATGATCCAGTGTTTTAACTCTCCACGAATCAGCATGAAGCACAAGGATGTATGTTTCTCTTCTTTACTCTTGTACCTGCCCCTCTCTCTCCCGCACCCACCTCCTCTCTCTCTCCTGCATCCCTCTCTCTCTCCCGCATCCCTCCCTCTCTCTCTCACCCACCTCCTCTCTCTCTCTCTCTCCCGCATCTCTCTCTCCCAGCCTCTCACACCTTGGGCAGCGTGATGGCGACCGGGGTCGCGGACGGCGGGCGGGTGGTGGCCTGTGGGCGGGCCGTGGCGGCGGCAGGCCTCGGTCACGATGGTGGCCTGGGGTGCGAACGCTGGCGTGGGAGAGGCGGCGGCGCGTCGCGGGCTGGGGGATCCAGCCGGGAGATGCGGCGGCGCCCTCCTCCTGCGTGCGGGCCATGTCCGGCCGGCCTTCCTCCTGCGCGTGGGCCATGTCCGGCCGGCCTTCCTCCTACGCGTGGGCCATGTCCGGCCGGCCTTCCTCCTACGCGCGGGTCTCCTCCGGCATGGCGCGCAGGCCTCCTCCGGCCGGCCCTCCTCCTACGAGCGGGCCTCCTATGGCCGGCCTCCTCCTCCGGCGCGTCGGGCAGATCTGGACGGCGAGCAGCACAGTGGCAGATCTGGAGGACGGCCCTGGCGGATGGGCCTCGTGCAAAGGAGGCGACGAGGCCACCACGGCAAGCTCCTCCCCTTTGCGTCGTCTCCTCCCCCTCCCCTTCCCTACGCGTGAGATCCAGCGCTGCCCCTCCTCTATGGCAGATCTGGTGGCGCCCCTCCTCCATCGCGGCGGTGATGGTGGGACCGGCGGGCGTGGTGTCTGTGTTTTTTTCGGATTTAAGGGTAGCGGCGGGTGAAAATATCACCCGCCGCTACTAATACTTCTTTAGCGGCAGTTTATTTTATTTTCAGACCATCCGCCGTTAAAGCTTTCCATTTTTAGCTGTGTTAACGTAGCGGCGGTTCGGTTAAACCACCGCTATAGTGTGTTTTAAACCGCCGCTACAGTGTATTTTTATTGTAGTGCCTGCTTGCACGTAGCTCCGCCCCTGTCCTTGTCATCATGAAGCCTCACAAGATTTAAGCTGCCACCTCGTCCACTGCCACCAATGATCAACAGCGCAACCTTGCCATGCCGCCCTCTGATCACACAACCCTTGAGATTCTAGATTGAGCTCCATCTCTTCCTTCTCAGATTCTTGGTCGACTTCATCCTCTTCCTTCTCAAATTCCCGTGCCGTAAATGCACTCATCTGCCAAGACACGAAGAGATCCAACTAGTGGCGAGCCTGACACGTGCTGCGAGGCGAGCCAGAGCGGTGGTGGTTGCCTTCTTCACGCATAGCTACGGTGTTGGATCGATTAGGTCTATGCATGGATTCTGTGCATCCTTCCATATTGCTTTCAAGTACATGTAACCACGTGTGGTTCTCCAGAGTGGTCCCATGGGACTTCCTATACATAGAGCATCCTACAAGAGTCAACTAATAGATCTGCCCACAATAACCCATGAAATCTAAGCAATCCAACCCAACTTGGCCGACCAATGATGTTCAACATTTCAAATAACAGTTTTTTTTTACCATTCTATTAATAGATTCAATATTGAATCTATTTCAATACCTCAAAAGAACACACATTTAACATTTTCATAACCAAATTTGACGTAGTACATTAAAATGTTGACATCATGAGTATGAAATGTTGAACCAGTAATTAAAATGTTGATGCAAAAAAAAAATCTTTTAGAAAATATTCATATTGCATTTGTACCATTAATTCTAAGTAATACGGCGGTCCAAACGGATTCAAAAATAGAGTGACAGTTTAGGAAAATACGTTTAAAGATTGAAAATCGGCCTTTTTCTTCAACCTGCCACCTGCGCCCATGATATTGCAACACGTAGCAGCGCCTGCCCTCTCTGGGATATTGGGTTGCAGGAGGAAAAGTTTGAAGACGGCTCTGTTATGTATAGGCGTCTGCTACCGGATGCTTGGTAGGCCTTAACCCCCTAGCCATATTAGGAGAGCTTCCTGAATATCCATCACTGTAGTGGAATTGTAGTGGAATTGGGAAGTATTATCGGAATGGCAGTTTTATATTGGGGAAAGACAATTAGAGATTGCCCTAGTTAGACTGACTCCAACAATACAACACATTTTGAAGAGGCAAAAGTCCATTTGCATAGCATCTACAGTAGCAAGGGAGTGATGCATTTTCTGCTATCTCCAACAATAATAGACAGAGTGCATAGGCAAAAGATACGGGAGAGAGATCCACTGCTCCCTGGTGAAGCAGGCGCGGTCCAAGCACGGAGCCGACGAGCACCAGGGCGGCTCCTCCGCGGGCAGGGCCTGTCATGCCGCCATTCAAGCTGGTAGGGGGGCCACCTGCAGGGGGCCTGCCTCCCCACGCAAGGCCACCCCGTAGCTCGTTGCCTCCCCGCGCGTTGGCCTCACCTCCCCGCCTCCCACCTACGCAGCCCTGCCTCCCCGCGCAAGGCCGCCCCACCTCTCCGCCTTCCCGCGTGAGCTAGCGCCGCTGCCCTCATCCGTGTGCTGCCGTCTCCGCCTTCCCGCACACCGCCGCCTCTATGCGAGTTGGAGCCGTCTCCTTGCAGCAGGGCGGGGGTGTCCGGAACCATGGGTCGAGGTCGGAGGTGGGGCTCCTCCTCCTTCCCCGCATCCCCGCGCGAGCTGGCGATGCCGCCCACTTGCGCACCGGCGGCCCCACCTCCCCGCTCGATGCCAGATCTGCCCCGTCGAGCTCCACCAAGCTTGCTCATCGCCGAGACCGCGCTCGCCCGCTCTGGAAGAGGAGGCCGACACGGTGGCAGGGAAGGTGGAGGAGGCTGCCGTGACCGCTCTGGACGAGGAGGAGGCCGGCGCGGTGGCGGGGAAGGAGGAGGAGTCCGGCGCTGGCTGCTTCCCGCTTGTTGCTTCGCTTCCGCTTGCTGCTTCCTGCGCTTTGCCTCTCGCGCTCACCTCCCGCGCGGCCGAGCGAATGCCTCGGAGGAGAGAGGGAAGCTAAATTTGGTTTTCCTCTCTCCTCCGATGCATTTTGCATTGCCCGCTGCCTCGCCTTGTTGGAGGACACGGAGGAGAGGCACAGTAGACTCTGTGTTCTATTTTTGGCTTTGCATTGCGTCTGTTAGAGTCAGTCTTAGCTTGCATTCTGGTAAATATTTCTATTTGTTTGAAATTTCACGAGTCATAGATAAGGTTTATATTCTGACATTATTGTAGTTGGTTTATCTCGTGAGATTTCATGATTGTCATTAATATATGCGACTACTACTGCTTGGGTCTGTCGCTATGTAGAACCAAAACAAACGTTGCAATTCAGCAAGTTTTTAGAGTAGGTAGACGTATCGTAATAGTTGATCTACATGAGACATGAGAAGGAATGTGGAAGAAAACAATCAAGTTTCATAACAGTGTCATATCAAGAACAATTTACAAGCAACATATCAAAGAGCAGTTTTGGAAAAGAAAATCCTTAACTCCTACCCAAAGTAGGATAGAAGCGCAGAAAATAGTTCAAAAAAATCAGTACTTCATATTTTTCATATCAGCCACATGTGATTAGTTGAAAAGAACCCACCTCATATCCGACTTTACATAGAATTCAACTTTCAAATTTGGATTAAATTTGCTACAAACCTTCTCGCACATCTCCTCAGTCAATGAAGAAAAAATGCATGATGCATAGATGGCCACCTTTTTTAAGTTTGCTGTGCTGCAATTGGATAGTATCTCCATGAATTCCAGTTCTTGTTCAGAACTAGCAAAGTTCCTGATTTCTAATTCTTCAAGTGAACCAAGAGCAACATTTTCAAAACTGCGATTCTTGATCCAGCGACAAGGGCAAGCTGACGGGCAAGAATTCATCTGCAATATAATTTAAAAAACTATTATTTTACTAATACATAGTGCAAACACATATAGAGAGAAAGACACTAAGTTTCTTAAACCATGCAAGGAGTTGCACAAACCCCTTTTATGTTACAACAAGGTAAAAGAAAACGGACCTAAACCATTTACTAAAGAAGAAAAGGCCACTGGTACCTATCGCAAATTAAATCTTCTCATTTATTGATCTGAATGGTTTATATGCATCTCACATTCTCACTAGATTCACTTTGGAATATCCGTTGCTCCATTAGCAACCCGTCCAAATGCAATATTTAACAGGAAAATTATAAATATCTAGGATATCCATGCGATTTGGGCCCCAAACCTGGCTGTCCCCTTTAGTCAACAAAGATTAAAATTAACCCATGCATAACCTCAGCCAACATTGAAGAACCGGATTAGGACATATATATGTAGATTATGAAAACTAGAACGATCACTCTCAAGAAAAAAAAATGAAATTAAATAAAAACCATTGAAACGAAATATTGAAATTAAAGATATTCCAAAAGGTTAACAGCTCAGAAATTACCAAAGAGAAACCTAATTCTACGGAAAACTTCCTTGTGGTGCTGCATCTCCTCAGGAGATGGTGCATGATTGGTAGAAGGCCATGCCGATTCCATGTTACGGATACTGACAGAGTGTCACACTTGGGTAGCCTGCTTGTCTTATCGAGGAAGCTCTCGTACTCGAGTATGTCCTGCCAAGAGTAGACGTCAGAAAGAAAATGATGAGCCTTTTATTCATATAAGTTCTTTTGATTTAATACATTTATTCATAGGCGTACCTGGGAGATGGCAATATTTAGTTGTAACTTGTCAGCTCTATCAAATCTCTGTAGCAGGGGCAGGGACGGAAGTCGGCCAAGTTCTAGCAGCCGGATGTGACGTCCTACATCGACATATTGGTGGCGGCTCGGGTCGTAGACCTGGCGATTCCATTGCAGCTCGGCAAGCTTCGGCGGCGAGATCATGTGGGACTCCATACCACGAACACCCAGCCGTTCAAGCCTAGGGGCGACGACCTCTAGACTTCTGGTGTTCTTGACCTCGAACCACAGTGACAGGAGAGAGTCCGTTCGCATGGAGACGTCAGAGAACGTGCGCAGTCGGACAAAAAGGACTAGGACCCTAAGACACGGGCACTGAGTAGACACGAGGGCTGTGAGCTCGGTGCCGTCGATACTGGATGCTGATCGTATTGTCAGTGCGCTCAGCGCCGTGAACAGCCCGGTGGGCTGGAGTCGCAGCCGCCATCGTAAACCGAGAGACAAATGGATTACTGTCGCTCGATCACACACGGGAATCTGGAGCTCCTCTTCCCTGTTTTCTTCGTCATCAACACCCGGCATGTAGAGGTAGAGACTGCCCACCACGCGCTCCGAGGCGAAGCGGAGCCACGGCGCGACGCGGTGGGCTGGGACTGGGATCTGGCGGGAATCTTTTGGCGGCTTGATCCTGAGGAAACCGATGGCTGGAGAGGAGTAGGTGGCGAGGACGGCGTCGACTGAGTCCACGAACGAAGTTGACAGTGGTTCATCGTGGTGGAACAGGACCAGCGCCGGGAGATGCTCCCAGACGCGGCGCCATCGGTGCGAGAGCACGCAGGTGCGCGCGGCAGCACGAATGGAGCCGAGGCGGGCGAAGATGCTGTGGAGGAGCTCGTCGGGGAGGCCGCTGATGCGGTCTTCGCCAGGGCGACGACAGCGGGTGGTCATCTTTCCCCATAGGCAGGGCAGCGACGTATGGTGTGTTCCAGCCGCCACGCTGCCGACTCCCGATCCACGTATGGCACTAACTTGCTTTTGATTTTATGTTAAAATATCACCCACCCAAAGGACGCAAACATAAATAATTAGTATTAGTTGTTTCATTTTTACATGTACCTAGTGATCCAAACATAATTAAGCAAGTAAGAAAAATTAAGCAACTAAGTAAGACTAATTGTACCTAAGTAAGACCTCAATGCACGGGAGCATGAGGTCGCGCATGGGAGCATGAGGGTGAGAGGGGAGTAAATATGTGTTTTGGTATTACTAAAATAGCATGTATTCGGAGGAATCCAAAACACATTTTTGTGGATTTTTCTTCCCAGTAAATATATTGGTGTCGATTTTATAAAGGTGTAGCAAATTAATTTTGCTTATTTAAATGAACAGAATTGAAACCAGGCCTTTGGGCCGTGCGATTCTTGACCCAACAGGCCTAGGCGCAGTGGGGAGACCTCCCTTGGGCCAAAACCGGCCCGAGCACTGGCGAGGCCCAAGGCTTGCTTGGCCTAGCCGACTTCGGCCAGGCCAAACCCAAGGCGCTTGTGCGCGCTCTCGGCTCGCGACGGCGGTGAGGCTGCGGTGACCGAAGGCATGGGCGCGGCGACAAAATCCTTGACGAGGGGGCTAGGGGGCATCGACGAGCTCACTGAGTAAGGTCTCGGGTGACGGAGCTCACCGAGACATGGAGGCGATGAGCGGAGGCAGGCGGCGGGGATGGGTGGTGGCGACGGTGGCGTTGTGACGACACGGCAGTGATAGAGATAGAGAAAACTCGTCAAAAGGATGCGCATGGGCGAATGGGTGTTGCTAGCGAGAGGAGTCAAAGAGGGGCTCACTGTAACGGCCTCCTCTCTTCTTCGCCCCGGTGGCCCACCACCCCACGCGACTCCGATGCCATTCCCGCCCGCCGCCGGCCACCACCATCGACAGCTGACAGCGCACCGCCGCCACCGCCCGCCACGCCACCGCTGCCATCGCGCCGCCACCAGCTAACTCGTCGGTGACGTGACGCCCCTGCCACGGATCCCGGCCCACTGCCGGGTCCGGTCACCCCCGGCGGGTCAGCCCTCCACCATGGCTGGGAAGCGCAGAGCCCCCCCCCCCCCTCGGCAACCCGGACCCCCTAAGGGATCCTCCGAGCCGCCGGCGAGGAGGAAGATGTGAGGGAGGGACGAAGGTTTTGTCTTGCCCTGGGCGGAGGCGAAGAATGTTGCACCGTAGTGGGGCAATGGAGCAGTGGAGAGGTGGTCCGAGCTAGGAAAGAAGCTAAAATCCTCCCTGCACAGGGCACGGAAGTGGATTGAGCTGTGCCAGACACAGGAGGAGGTCGAGGTAGAGCTCGGGGCGGGGTTGGACGATAGCGGGAGGCAGCGGTTGGCTCCGACGCGGGAGCTCTGCTCTTAGCAGCAGTGGAGGCATCATCTGAGAGAGAGAGAGAGAGAGAGAGAGAGAGAGAGCGGAGGGAGGGAGGAGTGAGAAGAGGAGGGGGGAGTGAACCTTAGGCATGGGAGTGTCGATCCGACCAAAGGGTGGTCGCCCAGTCGACAGCGTTCACTTGGTGCATAGCGGCTTGATGCTGCGGGCGGGAAACGAGATTTTGGCCATTAGACCACTGGAGAGAGTGGCCTTTCCATTTATACCATGATAACATGTTATTAAACTGTTATTTTGTTCCTTCTTTTACCATTGGTTAGTGTTTGACCATTTTTACCTCTATTAAGGTACATAAAAAGACCAAAATATCCTCACATCTTTCTCACACAATAGAATAACTTTTTCATCTTACGCCACTTTTAAATGCAAAAACAATTCAAAAAATTGAAAAAAGACTCACGTAAGGCAAAAATTCATTAAAATCCAGAAAATTAAAAAATGGCAAAAATTCAATTATTCTCTAACGCCACTTTTTGATTTTTCTAGATTTTTAATGATTTTTTGCCTTATGTAAGTTGTTTTTTCCAATTTTCTGAATTTTTTTGCCTTAAAAAGTGGTTTAAGATGAAAAAATGACTCTGTTATGTGTGTGAGAGATATAAGGGTATTTTAGACTTTTTATCTATTTTAATAGAGATAAAAATTATCAAATACTAACCAATGGTAAAAGAAGGAACAAAATGACAGTTTAATAATATAAGGGAAAGCCTCATATTGTCATGGTATAAGGGGGAACCCCCACTCTCTTCAATGATATAATGGCAAAAATCTCGTGGCAAACAGGGACAAGACCTGTTGGGGTCTCTGGCATGTGGGTCAGGTGGTTCAAATGCTCTAAAAGAACATGGTGATTAGGCGTTTTGAAGCAACTACTTAGAGCATTGTAACAATTTCCAGAGGGGTTTCAATTACACAAAACTCTAGAGAAAGCTTTGGGTAAGATCAAGGTGAGGACATGCAAAATATCTATGGAAGGATTTGTGTGACACTCCTAGTGTCATTAGGGTCCCAAGGGTGTCACCTAGGCAGTATAAAACCATGACACCAAGCATTTGAGTTTGAATTCAAATTTGTAATTCAATTGAATTCAAAACCCAATTGAATGCCCTTTGAACTGTAAGTCCTAAATTTTCAATAAGACTCACCTTTACAAAAATTATATGTTGATGGTCTTGGTCAATTAGAATTTTGGGAATTTTCTTAGAATTTTAGTCCATCAATAAAGGCCTCAAATAATTGTTAGAATGGTTAAAAACCAGCTCTGTTCATAACATTCCTGAGCTTTCTGTAGTGGGGACTGTTGGTAGTTAGTATTTTTGTAAAAACCAGCACATTATGGGGAGCCTACCATAATTTTGGTCTGATTTTAGCAGATCTGGATTAATTCTAAAAAAATTTGCAAAGGCAGTCGGCTGAAAGGATTGGAAAAAGAAAGGAAAAAGAAAAACTGCCCGTGGGGCCCGCCTGTCAGCGACGCAGAGAAAACACAACCGGCCGAGGCCGCGCTGCCCCGCCCGTCGCGTGCCGCGTGGTCGCCGGCGTACGGCCAACGGCCGTTGCCGCGGATCGACGGCCCCACGCGCGCACGTTCGGACATCCCTCTGTCCCCTGTCCGAACGAAATCGCCCCCGCATTCACTCCCTCACTCTCGCTCTCTCTCCGCCATCGCCTCTGCTTCCGCCGTTGCCGCTGCTCCGCGTCGCCTGGCCGCCACCGCCCGTCGGAGCCCGAGCCCAGCTTCTGGAAGCAGCGCCGAGACGACCCGACGAGCCTGCACCTGCTTCCCCTGCACCGCGCGGTCGGCATTGGGAGATCGGCCCGGTTCTTCCCCGGCGCCGACGGTCGACCCCAAACTGTTCCCCCGCGCCGTTTCCACCCCGAGGTGAGCCACACTAAGGCTATTTAGTTAGCACCTGCGAACCCTGGACGGCACTTGCGCAGCCTTGCCCGGCACACACCGACACACCGTACTTGGATGCGACGTCGTCGCGGTCGAGTACTGGAGTCCATGAAGGAAATACATGGAATACCCTCACCCTGTGCCCCACTCCTTGAGTGATGCTTTCGAACGTCTCGCCGCACACCGTTTAATTCCACTGATAACAGTGTGCATTAACGTATTTATTGAGGAAGTGCGATGAATCTTCTCTCATAGAATTCCCTCTTGCATCATATAGATCACGCCGTGAACCACGTGGAGGCTGGACCGGAGCTAGACCCAGAAGGAGCTGGAGGTGCCGTAGCTGACCAAGAGCAGAACCAAGGCAAGCCCCGGTGCATAACCCCGTTTCAAATTTTTATTCTATCACTAGCTAGGGATGTAAGTTTGCCTGTGCATTAAGTGATACGAGTTGATTGCAACCCTAGCGTGCAGTAGGTTTCTCTTCCCGATTATTAGCCTCAGGACGATAGTCGCTCCGCTTAAAGTAAGACGATTGTTTATCGAGTGGTATGGAGACCACTCGTAGATAGGAATTATTATCACTGGAAAATGGGTTTGGTTGAAGAAAAGGGTGGATGGAATCACAATGAAGACCGGACGGGCAACTAGGTGGAAAGGGAAGGACAACTTGTCTTCAAGGAGGTAGCCCCGTCCGAGTCCCCCCCTAAGGCTACGCCTCGTGTCCGGCCCATGGGATCAAGTTTGAACGTACTGTTTGCATGCTGAAGATATGGGCCCAGTAAACCGACGTAGCTACGACTACCGCTTGGTCTGAAGATAGCCTTCTCCCTTCTTTGGTGGAACTCGGGCTGAGAGGAGGGAACAATCCACCCACGGAAGGAGGCATGAGGCGCATCGCGATGGGGGACCCTTCTCGGGGGAGTCTGGACCCGGAAGACCCTGCGGTACCGTGAGCGAAAGGTTGCTCCATGCGGCTTCCCGGAAGCGCGTATGGGTCGTGCCAGCAGGTTTCTCCTGCAGGATGTAAATCGATTCGAGTCGCTGCCCCTCACAGTAACGAGTACCACTTGATCGCTGCTACGGAACAGTGCCGGAAGCCATTAAGATGCTGTGTGGGTTTAATACTGCTGTTTGAAATTATTAAGATTGTATTGCAACCATGATTGTTATAGCCCTAGTGCAAACTAAATTTATTATCCTGCATGACAACTCAACTTGATGCTAAAATTTGAAAAAATAAGAATCCACTCCTAGGCGGGTTTTCTGGCAACTTAAAACCCTAGCCCTAGCCTTGCATGTCTAGGTGTCGGCTGTAGTTGGCCATTTTGACGGGTCAGTCTTGCTGAATAAAATAGTTACTCAGGGCGTAGCTCTATGTGGTTTTCAGATGACCAGGTCGGAGAGTGCCACTGTGGAGGAAGATTCCATTGGTAGGGTCAGCGTCCCGACTGTTGGAACATCGAATGGGAGCTGTGCACGAATGAAGAGGAAGATTAGGTTCTTGCTTGCCGGTACGGTGCTTGGGCAAGGCACCTATTATGGTCGGGATGTTCCCTGTGTGTCGCCGTGAGAGGGCGATTGTATCTTAGCTATATCGTCGAACTGGTAAACCAGTGTTGAACTTTTCGCTTCCGCAAATTTATTCTGTCAAAACTCCGGCTTGTAATATAACTTCGGATTTATGTAAACTCTGCTTCTCCACCTATGTTCCTGTTGCAATTATTTTCTCTGTCATGTATTATACTATTGGGCGCCACAACGCGTGTCGCCACCCGAGGGAGATCCTGGAACGGAACCGTCTCCGTGGTAAGGCGGGTCCGTGACAGCGTGGTATCAGAGCTATCTCGGGAATAGTACAATATTCAAAGACATATTTTCGAAAACTCCGTAACGAACGTGTGAGGACGTGCCCAATAGGTTATTGATAAGTTTAGATCCAGGTGGCAAAGCTAACTGTAGGAGGTTGTTTGTTTAAATACTGTACCTACGGCATCGTCAACGCAGGTATGTGTCCCGCCCAGTGGATTGTAACATGGGAAGCTAGCACAATGGTGTGAACGCGGGCTCATTGTGTAAAACATCAGTGTCCTGCCCTAGGACAATAATAAGGGATTATTTTTAGCTCGTTTCTTTTGATTTGATGTAATGTTTCTGGAATGAATCTTCTGCAGGTACGCTAACCACGATTCTCGTAAGAAACGGGTAGTGTACGACTAACTTGAGAGATCGTCTGCTACCGACTATACGAATGGTCCTATTCGTGACCAACTTTTTATTTGGTGAGGACGGGTAGGCCGAAATCATTTGCATATTTGAAAATGTTAAAAGCGCCGCAACGTTAACAAGGAACCGAAGTTCTAGCAGTATGCCTTCCGTACGAATCGGTACCTCCTCGCTTGTGACTTTTGAACTCTTAAACGAACTTTCTGACTCTAGCCGGAACGTTGGTTTAAGGATCACCGGACATCACCAACTTGGTCGTCCGAGTCAGCACGTCGAAATCGGGCTACTACAAATTTCAGGTGGTATGCCTATGGTGCTAAATCCGTGAATCCTTGTTCCGCTCACCCTAGGGCTGTAGCTGTGTTTTCGAGGAAGTGGTTAAGGATCCTATCACGTTAGTCTTGGGCTAGCTAGAGCCTGTATTTTACTCACTACTTCAAATTGGTTTATTTTGGCCTGCACCCTCTGCGTCGGGAACGAGTACTCACTTTTTGAGGTTTGTGTTCCAGATGGACGAGCACGGGTTTGAGCTGTTCCAGCACGACGGGTGGCGCTATACCACCGGTCTACACCACCGTGGCTTTCCCACCCTTTTGTGGGAGATGCTACGCGCCCTGGGCTACGAGGAGCAGCCTTCATACCGCGGGCGTGAGACCCGCCACCACGGTGTGCCTTTTGCAGAGGTGCATCTCAGTGTCTCCCCACACCCGCGCAACCCCGACTTGGCGGGTATGGAGAGCATCGTCACGGCTGGGAGCCTCCGGGAGGGCCTGGAGAGGGTCGCTCACCAGGCTCTCACTCACTTCTGTGGGCGCAACATAGCAGCGCTCTCGGGGACGTCGTTCGAGATGATCCTCATCTGGCACCAGGCTGACCTGGTGTGGCAGAGGCGCGTGAGACGCGTCTCTCGTGACGACTACCCGGAGTACCACGTGGGGTACCACCGCGTAGCCCACTACTCCGAGTATCTCCTCAACTTGGATGAGGAGTCTAGCCGCCGCAGCAGAGTCTTGCTGGCCGATGCTGAGCAGGTATGGCTATAGAGGAACGACCTGCAGACACAGGTCGATGTGCAGCAGAGAGAGATTCAGCGGTTGACCGCTGCTCTTGAGGCAAGTGAGACTCGCGTGACGGAGATCACTGAGCAGCGGGACACTCTCGCACAGGAGGTGGATAGACGAGGTATAATTGTGCAGCAGCGGGCGAACCATAACGAGCACTTGCAGCAGCAGCTGGCGAGTGCCCAGCAGGAGATGGACCTTATGGGGGAGGATCTGAAGACGCTGATTCATGAGAACCAGGACCTCCAGGCTCAGTTGGACGCGGTTGCTGCACCGCAGGCAGCACCCGCAGAGGAGGAGCCCGAGGAGGATGCGAGCGAAGAGTCCGACGTGGACTACGAGCCACTCGCTCCGACCGGCGCGGACCGACTAGGGCCCTCTGGCACCGCCGATGTCCTGGCTTGGCAGTAGTAGTAGATGCGACTAGGTCGTGCTTGTAGGGCTGGGTAGGTGGATAGCTTTTGGGACACTCCACGCGTGGTTGTTGTATTTTGGGGATCACCCGCGTGCTTAGCTTTTGCGAACTCGACGGACACATATTCCGAGTTTATGTAGAGTGGAACTGTTGACTTGTACTAGGATTGTGTTAACTTGGAAATATCAGCTTTATCGAGATTATGTTGTTGACCACATTGTTGTCCCGTGTGCTGTATCATTAGCTTTGGTAACCTATAATGCTAATGATTGGATAAGAGACTAACTGGACCCTTATTCTTGCATTTCAGAATGGTGCGCACCCGTAACACCAATGAGCTGCATGGCGAGCAGCCCGAAGGTTCCAGGGCTAGAGAGACTGACTCTCCGCTAGAAACTCCACCACCGCCGCCGCCATCTAACCCCATGCAGATGATGGCGCAGTTTTTCGCGTCGATGATGGAGAGCCAGCAACAGCAGGCGGAGTTCATGTGGGAGGTGGCACAGCAAAACCTAGCAACTCGTAATGCTAGGGGCCACCATGACGGAGCACCGCAGAACAGCTCCTACTCCGACTTCCTCGCCACCAGGCCGCCCACGTTCAGTTCAACCACCGAGCCCATGGAGGCGGAGAACTTCCTTCGCATGCTTGAGTCCAAATTTGGACTCCTTACCTGCACGCCGGTGCAGAAGACACTGTTCGCCGCGCAGCAACTGCATGGTGCGGCTGGGGCATGGTGGGCCAACCATGTCGCTTCTATGGGAACCGACCGATAGATTACGTGGGACGAGTTCAAGGATGCGTTCCGCGCTCACTACATCTCAGCGGGGATTGTCCGCAGGAAGGCGCGTGAATTCGCCGCGCTGAAGCAGGGCAGTCGCAGTGTCGAGGAATACTGCGAAGAGTTCAACCGGTTGGCGTTGTACGCCCCGGAGCAAGTGAACTCCCTCGCCAAGCGCAAGGACCGTTTCTTGGAGGGGCTAAGTGCTGAGCTACAGGACCGCCTCAACATTAACATGGGAGGCACATTCGCCGAGTTTGTCAATTACGCGATCGTCACGGAGGACGGATATCGCAGGGTAATGGCAGAATGGAAGCGCTGCGCAAGTGCTATGGGGCCATCCAATGGACCCCCGCAGAAGTTCCGCATGGTGTACACCACCCCGTCGGGACAGAGGTACCACTCCGCCCCCGTGCCGGCACCTGTTGTGCGCCCGCCTCAGCCAGCACAGCAGCGACCCCCGGTACCGCGTCCGCAACAGAGTCAAGGTGGATTTCGCCCACCCCAGCAGCCAAACCCTCAACCCGGATCGTTTCCCTGCTACAACTGCGGCCGTCCGGGGCATTTCTCGAGGGAGTGCCCGCACCCCAAGAAGAGCACTGGTCAGAACCCGTCAAGGAGTAACAGCACCAACAACAACCGCAACAACCGAGGACCAGTTCGTGCGGGGCGAGTGAACAATACTATCCTAGAGGAGATTCCAGAGAACAGCCCCATCCTTGCTGGTATGTTCTCTGTTCGAGACCACCCTGCACTAGTACTGTTTGACTCAGGAGCATCTCATAGCTTTGTCAGTGGGTTCTTCGTTGACAAGTACCGGCTGCCTCGTACCCTTATGAGAGCACGGTACACCATTAAATCAGCTGGTGGACAAACCCCTGCTCTATATGAGGTAGACAAACTTCCAATAACCCTAGGATCGAAAGTCTATCCTACTAAGTGCATAGTCTTAGATGGGTGCAGCATTGACGTTATCTTGGGCATGCCTTGGATGAGGCAACATAAAGCTATGCTGGACATAGACACCTACACGGTGCACTTAAACTCTCCCACCCATGGTAGCGTAAGCTTCCGAGTACGACCACCCCAACTGGTCGCACCAAGTGTTCACCACACCACCACCGAACAAATAAAGGATATTCCAGTGGTTAGGGAATTTCCGGACGTATTCCCTGACGATCTCCCCGGACTTCCACCGGATCGGGATGTTGAGTTCAAGATCGAGCTTCAGCCAGGAACGGCACCCATATCCAAAAGGCCGTATAAAATGGCGCCTAAAGAACTAGCGGAGTTGAAGGAGCAACTTAAGAAGCTACTGGATAAGGGATTCATTCGACCAAGCTCCTCGCCTTGGGGTTACCCGGCATTATTCGTGAAGAAGAAAGATGAGACCCTGAGGCTATGTGTAGACTACCGACCCCTCAATTCGGTGACTATCAAGAACAAATATCCACTGCCCTCTATTGACATCCTCTTCGACCAGTTAATAGGAGCTAAGGTGTTCTCCAAGATTGATCTCCGGTCGGGTTATCATCAGATTAAAACTCGTGCCGAGGATGTCCCCAAGACCGCCTTTTCTACCCGGTACGGTCTATACGAGTATTTAGTAATGTCGTTCGGATTGACAAATGCACCAGCACACTTCATGTATCTCATGAACTCGGTGTTCATGTCCGAGTTGGACAAGTTTGTGGTGGTTTTCATTGATGACATTCTAGTCTACTCGAAGACGGAGGAAGAACATGCAGAGCATCTCCGTGTTGTCTTACAGAGGTTAAGGGAACACCAGCTGTATGCTAAGTTTAGCAAGTGCGAGTTTTGGTTGAAGCAAGTACCGTTTTAGGCCATATTGTTTCGGAAGAAGGCATCACGGTAGATCCCAGCAAGGTAAGAGATGTGCTGAACTGGAAGACACCGAAGACCGTATTCCATGTATGCAGTTTTCTGGGGTTAGCTGGCTACTACCGCCGTTTTATTCCCAATTTCTCCAAAATCGCCAAGCCCATTACAGAGTTGCTTAAGAAGGATAAGAAATTCATATGGGATGAGAGCTGTGAAAACGCTATTCAAACCTTGAAGAAGCACCTGACCACGGCCCCAGTATTAGCTCAACCGGACCTGGGGAGGCCGTTCGATGTCTTTTGTGATGCTTCGGGTATTGGATTGGGATGTGTGCTTATGCAAGATGGAAGAGTTATTGCTTATGGATCGAGGCAATTGAAGAAGCACGAGCAGAATTACCCCGTGCATGACCTGGAATTAGCAGCAGTGGTATTGGCCTTAAAAATATGGAGACATTACCTCCTCGGGAATTTAGTTCGCATATACACTGACCACAAGAGCTTGAAGTATATTTTCACCCAAGACCACCTGAACATGAGACAGCGTCGTTGGTTGGAATTAATTAAGAATTACGAGTTGGAAGTCCATTACCACCCGGGAAAGGCGAATGTAGTGGCTGACGCCCTGAGCCGCAAGGCTCACTGCCACCATCTCCTAGTCAGCCCACAAGTCCAAGATGGTCATTATGTCCAAGTAACGCCCTACGGAGCCCTACACAACTTAGCATTAATCCCTACCTTACGGGAAGAAATAGTGGCAGCCTAGAATAAGGATAGAGGCATAGCGCATCTAAAAAGGAGACTAGAAGAGGGCGATGCTAAAGTACAGTGCTTTCGAGAAGACACCGAGGGTGTGTTGTGGCTCAAGACTCGACTGGTAGTTCCTAAGGATCTGGAACTCCGCAAGAAAATTTTGGATGAGGCTCACAGAGCAAAGTACTCCATGCATCCGGGCAGCAACAAAATGTACCAGGATTTGAGATCCAAATTCTGGTTGACTCGTATGAAAAGGGAAATAGCACGTTATGTCACAGAATGTGATCCTGCCGCAGAGTCAAGGCCGATCATCTGAAGAACGCAGGCCTACTCCAACCCTTGAGTGTTCCAGCTTGGAAATGGAAAGATATCAGCATGGACTTCATCGTTGGTCTACCGTTGACGGCACATAAAGTCGACTCCATATGGGTCGTTGTGGACCGATTAACAAAAGTCGCCCACTTTATTCCTGTGTCGACGCGGTTTAAGATGCAAAAGTATGCGCAACTCTACATTGAGCGAATCCTGTGTTTGCACGGAGTGCCCAAGACTATTGTGTCCGATCGAGGCTCCCAATTTGTGGGACGCTTTTGGGAGAAGCTACACGAGACACTGGGTACCCGGCTGATTAGAGGTTCCGCGTACCACCCCCAAACAGACGGTCAAACAGAAAGAGTTAACCAAATATTGGAAGACATGTTGAGGGCATATGTGCTGAATCACAACAAGAAGTGGGATGAGTACCTACCCTTGGCAGAATTCGCCTACAACAATAGTTACCAGGAAAGCATCAAGATGGCACCATTCGAGGCTCTCTATGGGCGCCGCTGTCGCACACCACTGAATTGGTCGGAATCAGGGGAGAGGATAATCTTTGGTTCGGAGCTAGTGCAGCAAGCTGAACAGAAGGTGCTTGAAATCCAATCCAACTTACGTGCGGCAAGGTCCAGGCAGAAAAGTTATGCAGATAAAAGGCGCCGCCCATTGGAATTCCGAGTCGGCGATATGGTCTACCTCCGAATGTCACCCACCAAGGGTGTGCAACGGTTTGGAATTCGTGGGAAGTTAGCACCCCATTATATTGGTCCCTACCCTATCATTGCTAGATGTGGGTCAGTGGCCTACCGGCTCCAACTGCCAGTGGAACTCGCTGGAGTGCATGACACGTTTCACGTGTCCCAACTCAAGGGGTGTTTGAAAACACCGGTGGACATACCCCTGGAAAGCACCCAACAACTACAACCTGACCTGACTTATTCCGAGCGTCCGGTAAAAGTACTGGACGAGAAGGAGCGAGCGACACGTAAGAAGACACTGAAGTTCTATAAAGTCCAATGGAGCAACCATACCGTCAGAGAAGCTACTTGGGAAACTGAAGAGTTCCTGCGAAGCCACTACCCCGAGTTCCTACACCACCATTTAGGTAAACCTTCAACACCTCTCTTAATCTCGGGACGAGATTTTCTTAAGGGGGGAGGGCTGTGACACTCCTAGTGTCATTAGGGTCCTAAGGGTGTCACCTAGGCAGTATAAAACCATGACACCAAGCAATTGAGTTTGAATTCAAATTTGCAATTCAATTGAATTCAAAACCCAATTGAATGCCCTTTGAACTGCAAGTCCCAAATTTTCAATAAGACTCACCTTTGCGAAAATTATACGTTGATGGTCTTGGTGAATTAGAATTTTGGGAATTTTCTCAGAATTTTAGTCCATCAATAAAGGCCTCAAATAATTGTTAGAATGGTTAAAAACCAGCTCTGATCATAAAATTCCTGAGCTTTTTGTTGTGGGGACTGTTGGTAGTTAGTATTTTTGTAAACACCAGCACATTATGGGGAGCCTACCATAATTTTGGTCTGATTTTAGCAGATCTGGATTAATTCTAACAAAATTTGCAAAGGCAGTCGGCTGAAAGGATTGGAAAAAGAAAGGAAAAAGAAAAACTGCCCGTGGGACCCGCCTGTCAGCGACTCAGAGAAAACACAACCGGTCGAGGCCGCGCTGCCCCGCCCGTCGCGCGCCGCGTGGTCGCCGGCGTACGGCCAACGGCCGTTGCCGCGGATCGACGGCCCCACGCGCGCACGTTCGGACATCCCTCTGTCCCCTGTCCGAACGAAATCGCCCCCGCATTCACTCCCTCACTCTCGCTCTCTCTCCGCCATCGCCTCTGCTTCCGCCGTCGCCGCTGCTCCGCGTCGCCTGGCCGCCACCGCCCGTCGGAGCCCGAGCCCAGCTTCTGGAAGCAGCGCCGAGACGACCCGACGAGCCTGCACCTGCTTCCCCTGCACCGCGCGGTCGGCATTGGGAGATCGGCCCGGTTCTTCCCCGGCGCCGACGGTCGACCCCAAACTATTCCCTCGCGCCATTTTCACCCCGAGGTGAGCCATCCTTCGATTCCATGCTCGAGGAGCTTCCCATCTTGTTCGCGCACACGTTTGAGCTCGGGATAGGCAAATCCGACCACGTTTTCCCTTAGTTCTTCGCTCGAGGCCGCCGCCGACCACCGCGACCCCCACCTCACCGGTGAGACCACACCCCCGGCCTCCCTCTTGCAGGAGAAGCTCACTGACTTCCCTCTCCGTGCTCCAGTGAAGCTTTCCGTCTAGATCCCGAGCCCTACCGCCCTTCCCTTGCCGTGCTAGCCGATGACGACCCCTGCCCTGTTTCCGCCGCCGCCGCCGGGCTACGTCCGGCCATCGCCGGTGTTTCCCGATAGCCTAGATGGGTGCGCGGTGTCGAGTAGGTCGTTTTCCCTTCCTAGGCCAGCCCGAACCAGGGACCGCAACGAGCTGCGGCGAGCCCCCCCTGTCAGCGCCGCCGTGCTCCGGCGAGAGCGCGCGCACTCGGCCCCGTTGGCCACTGGGCCGTGAAGGCCAGTGGGCCAGGCCTCGCTCTGGGCCGCGCTCGGCCGAGCGCCCCCCCCCCCTTGCGCTCGCTCGCCGCTGGGCCACGCGCGAGTCCCAGCCCAGTGGGCTGCCTGTTTGCGGCCCGCGGAGTAAAAATCGGTTTTTCTTATTTAAAATATTTCCAGAAATAGGTTAAACTGGTAAATTGCATGGTAAATGGAATAATAGGAGTTTTGTGGCAAAATAAATTTTGTTAGACTTGTGTGAACTTGCACTGTTGTAGAAAAATGTTAATACCACATGTTTAGTAATTTTTTTACCAGGGTTAAAATAAATAGGAAAAACACTAATAGAATTTTAATTAATTACAGAGGACTGATAAAATATTAAAAATTGGTCACCAATTAGGGTTTTCAGTTTTAGTCTCCCTGGAGAAATTTCATAATGTAATTCTCTATTTATTAGCTGAAATTCATTAAATGCCTTTTTCCTTATAATAATTAATAATTAATTTTTGGCTTAGTATTTGATAGGGAAACTTAACAATTAATTCTCTCCTGGTGTAACCTAATTATAACTAATCACCCCTGCCCCTTTTGAAGAGCAGAACCTAGTCGACGAAATAAATTGCGCCTCGAGTGCAAGTTTTACCCGTTGACTAAAAGGTTCCGCTTTCAGGCTGTTCACGGGTACTTGCACTTTGCGAGGGTTTTTGCTCACACTAAGGCTATTTAGTTAGCACCTGCGAACCCTGGACGGCACTTGCGCAGCCTTGCCCGGCACACACCGACACACCGTACTTGGATGCGACGTCGTCGCGGTCGAGTACTGGAGTCCATGAAGGAAATACACGGAATACCCTCACCCTGTGCCCCACTCCTTGAGTGATGCTTTCGAACGTCTCGCCGCACACCGTTTAATACCACTAATAACAGTGTGCATTAACGTATTTATTGAGGAAGTGCCATGAATCTTCTCTTATAGCATTCCCTCTTGCATCATATAGATTACGCCGTGAACCACGTGGAGGCTGGACCGGAGCAGGACCCAGAAGGAGCCGAAGGTGCCGTAGCTGACCAAGAGCAGAACCAAGGCAAGCCCCGGTGCATAACCCCGTTTCAAATTATTATTCTGTCACTAGCTGGGGATGTAAGTTTGCCTGTGCATTAAGTGATAGGAGTTGATTGCAACCCTAGCGTGCAGTAGGTCTCTCTTCCCGATTATTAGCCTCAGGACGATAGTCGCTCCGCTTAAAGTAAGACGATTGTTTATCGAGTGGTATGGAGACCACTCGTAGATAGGAATTATTATCACTGGGAAATGGGTTTGGATGAAGAAAAGGGTGGATGGAATCACAATGAAGACCGGACGGGCAACTAGGTGGAAAGGGAAGGATAGCTTGTCTTCAAGGAGGTAGCCCCGTCCGAGTCCCCCCCTAAGGCTACGCCTCGTGTCCGGCCCATGGGATCAAGTTTGAACGTACTGTTTGCATGCTGGAGATATGGGTCCAGTAAACCGACGTAGCTATGACTACCGCTTGGTCTGAAGATAGCCTTCTCCCTTCTTTGGTGGAACTGGGGCTGAAAGGAGGGAACAATCCACCCACGGATGGCGGCATGAGGCGCATCGCGATGGGGGACCCTTCTCAGGGGAGTCTGGACCCGGAAGACCCTGCGGTACCGTGAGCGAAAGGTTGCTCCATGCGGCTTCCCGGAAGCGCGTATGGGTCGTGCAAGTAGGTTTCTCCTGCAGGATGTAAATCGATTCGAGTCGCTGCCCCTCACAGTAATGAGTACCACTTGATCGCTGCTACGGAATAGTGCCGAAAGCCATTAAGATGCTGTGTGGGTTTAATACTGCTGTTTGAAATTATTAAGATTGTATTGCAACCATGATTGTTATAGCCCTAGTGCAAACTAAATTTATTATCCTGCATGACAACTCAACTTGATGCTAAAATTTGAAAAAATAAGGATCCACTCCTAGGCGGGTTTTCTGGCAACTTAAAACCCTAGCCCTAGCCTTGCATGTCTAGGTGTCGGCTGTAGTTGGCCATTTTGACGGGTCAGTCTTGCTGAGTAAAATAGTTACTCAGGGCGTAGCTCTATGTGGTTTTCAGATGACCAGGTCGGAGAGTGCCACTGTGGAGGAAGATTCCATTGGGAGGGCCAGCGTCACGACTGTTGGAACATCGAATGGGAGCTGTGCACGAATGAAGAGGAAGATTAGGATCTTGCTTGCCGGTACGGTGCTTGGGCAAGGCACCTATTATGGCCGGGATGTTCCCTGTGTGTCGCCGTGAGAGGGCGATTGTATCTTAGCTATATCGTCGAACTGGTAAACCAGTGTTGAACTTTTCGCTTCCGCAAATTTATTCTGTCAAAACTCCGGCTTGTAATATAACTTCGGATTTATGTAAACTCTGCTTCTCCACCTATGTTCCTGTTGCAATTATTTTTTCTGTCATGTATTGTACTATTGGACGCCACAGCGCGTGTCGCCACCCGAGGGAGATCCTGGAACGGAACCGTCTCCGTGGTAAGGCGGGTCCGTGACAATCTACAAGCTAAATAATTTTGAAAGATGCTAGTCGATTAAGAAAATTACAAAAAATAGGACATTAAACAAACTCCAATGTGATTGAGACTTAGCATACATGGAGATCAAGAGGTGTAGCAACTATCCATGGATGATGTAGCTCAGAGAGTGAAATAGTGTAAAAGTTATTCAATTTCAAACATGCGTAAGTGACAAGGTGACTCGATGGTTTCTAAGTCTGATCTTCAATTTCAATCTTGTCTTTGGTGTAAATTCCAAGAAGTGGTCTTCCTGACTTTATAAATTCAAACCACAATTATATGTTGTTCATAAATATTTGATTTAATTGAGGGGTATGATCTTGTTAAATTGCACTTTTAAAATTTGAAATTTCAATTTCAAAAGTGACATTGTTTTTGGCATTGTTTGATTTATTTGACCCACTTAACTATGAGATAAAATATTTAATAATTCTTCAAAATTCTTATTTCAGATATAAATCATGAATATGAATTTCGTTTGGGTCTCTTATATTTCTAAATTTGAACTTCTACTTCAAGCCATATTTGACTTCAATTCAAATAATATTTGAATTTAAAATTTTAAAATGTTATTTTTCATTTTCTCTTTTTTCCTATGGCTTGCTAGGGTTGATTCTTGTGTTCTAAAGTGAAACCAAGTGCCACAATTCGAATGGCCAGATTGAGTTCTCCCCAACCTCTTTATGTGATACTTGAGTGATTTGGTGAAAATCTTTGAGTTTGGTTGAGAGATTTGAGCTAAGTGAGCAATCCTAAGACTTGAGAATTTGTGGTTGTGTCAAGCATTTTGTGAAGCAGTTTTTACTCTTGGAGGTGAAGCCTTCTAGATGGCTAGGCATTGCCTGATGAGCTCCCAAGTTGTGGTGAGCCACGGGTCAGATTGTGAGGACTGCGATCTTGCCTCCGCAAGAAAAAAGATCAAACTAGTGGATTGGAAAAGGTGGTTGAAAAAGACCAATCTTGGAGTTGGCTATTGAGCGACTCAAGCTTCCTCAATGGAGACGTAGGATTGAGTTGGTGAATATGAACTTGTGTCTCCTTGGTTTGGTTTGCATCTCATATTTACTTCTTACTCATTTTGTGCTTCCACTTCTATCTACTTGTGTATGCTTTGCTTTTATGTGCAAAGGCTAAGTGTGTCCTCAAGGAACATCAATTAGAGCACTACTTCAAGTACTGGTTTGAGTTAGAATCAAATTCGTGCATTTCTGTGTTTCCTGCCCAAAGTGGTCTGACCGGTTTGCAAAGTGATGTGACCTGTTTTTAACTGATTTTTGTTTTAAGTTTTGTAAATTTTAAGATTCTCCTATTAACTCCCCTCCCCCTCTAGGCGACATCTAGTTCTTACAATGAGGAAGGAGCAAATAGAATATCTGCCACTGTCATCATTGCGCTTGCCCAAGCTTTGGCTCACAATAGGCTCGAGCGGTGGCAGAGAGGGAAGAGGCACGTAGGAGCTGGTGGCGGCAGTGATCCGATCACCACCTGTGTCTCCTAGGAGACGATGCAAGGGCCTCTCATAATGTTCCATCTATATGTTTTTTTTAACACATTCTCGAATAAACATCACTAGGTTGGGGTATTGGATTGCACGAGAGAAGTTTCATCGACCTATTGGGTACCTCTCCTTTTTACAGTTTGTGATTTTACACCGACTTTTTAAAATCAAACTCTGAGTTTACCCTACCCCATTAGAGCCAATTAACGGTGTTAAACTTGATATAAAAAGTCTAAATTTCTACTTCGTGATTTTATCCCTGTTCTGTATCAACAATTGTATCAGACTAGGAATATGCTAAGAAATTGGATAATATCCCTTCTACCATTACCCACCCACCTATCAGAAAGTTATAATCTAAAATATTGTAAATGCAATTTCTTAGCATAACCTACTTTGAAAAATCATTTGGAGTCCAGTCCTCTATAACTTTTATCTCCAGCAACGTTACACGATGGTAAAAGCAAAAACGAGAAGAAAAAGAAGAAAAATAGATCGGCTTTACGAGGTCCAAGCCGCATTTGTCTATCAAACTCAAAGTTATGCTATAATGACCCTTGGCAACAGGTTTTTTTCAGACCAAAGACCTTTCGATCCTGATTTTTATAGAAAGCAAAAGTAACGGTTTGCTGGGGCCACCAGCTTAATTATAAGGAACTCATCAGGAAAGCTTCACTAGGGAAAGAAACCTAGCTAACAACAAAACACCTCTAAAACCTACCTCCCCCTCCAGAGGAAAACAGAGAGCATAAAGAGCTTAGGAAAATAACCAGGTTCAAACATCGAAACTCCCTTGGCAACAGGTTTCATCGGGAGGTGGCACTAGAAAGCAAATGGTAGGCGCTCGGTAGGATGGGATGGGATGGGATGGGTTTGATGAGCTCCAATCGCTTCGCAGGCCGCAGGCGGCACATGGCAAAATAGAATTATACCACAAACTGTCCTCACACGGGCCACGCTCGCTATGAACCTAGCCTGTGCCCGCTGCGAGGCTCAGCGCGTGTGAGCCTGTGCTTGGATCACCACTTGGTCGTATCTGCATTGATCCCGTCCCATCGCCCTTTCTAGTACATAGAGGAGTCAGCGTAACAAAAATGAGATTCAGTTTCGTCAATCGTGTTCAAAAGAAAATGTTGTGAGGGTAGTTTCATCTTCTATTCTTTTTCCAATCATTTTCTACCTTCTATTTTTTTATTTCATAAATCAGGAGCCAATAATGGACGGGCGTCCAAATCAGGGGTAGACGGATCTTTCATTTTAAAACAGCATGGCTAAGATCGCAAACCCTAAATAACAGGGACAAATAATCACAATAATTAAAGAGCAAAGAAAGGGTAACAACACAATAACCCTTTCAGTGTAACTCTATTTCAAGTGACAGCCCTTTTAAGTCCACCACTACATGCTTGATAGGCCTTAACCCTAGTGACTTTTTGCCGCTTCATTTTAAGTGACGCAAGCGTCCGTCAGTGGGGGCTACTGTGGCATGTTGAATATTATGGGCCAATTAAAGTCCATATTATCTCTATTAATTCTAATTAGTCTATGCCCATATTTAATACTATACTGATTTAGTCTCACATGGGATTCCTAATCATTAACTACCCTAACTTATTAGGTGGAATACCAGTATATCCCCTAGAGAATTTAAGGCAGGACAAGGGAAAGCCACACGCGCGCACGCCACCGATGCCGCCGAGATGAGCTGTGCCAGGGCGGGCCGGCGTTGGCTGCGTGCGTGCGTGCGTGTCGTGGCAGACAGACAGACTGGGCGCGTTTTAATTTTGGAAACGGTCGTGATTAATGCTTCCGTTACGCATAGGAATAAATCTTATTTAATCCTTCCGCCTCCGGAACCTCTCCCGCAAGGCGACACCTGCTCGGGTGGAACGCTTGACGGCGCGACTGCTCACATCTTCCCGGAGCGCGCACCCCAGGAGCTGTTTTCGTGGCATCCAACAACCTGTTTCGAGGCGTCGTGATTAGTGCTCTCGCTGACAAGTACGTTGACTCCTACATCACATGTGAAACTGCCAAGGAATTATGGGATGCATTAGACACTAAATTTGGTGTCTCTGATGCTGTGAGTGAGCTGTACGTCATGGAGCAACTGTTTGACTATAAGATGGTTGAGAACCGTTCTGTAGTCGAACAAGCTCATGAAGTACAGGCACTGGCAAAAGAACTCGAGCAATTTTCATGTGTGTTGCCTGACAAGTTTGTGACTGGAGGTATTATCTTCAAATTACCACCTTCTTGAAAGGATTTTGCTAATTCTCTAAAACACAAGAGACAAGAGTTTAGCGTGGTTAACCTTATTGGGACTCTTGACGTTGAGGAGAGGGCGAGAGCAAAAGACACACGCGGAAACGGCGTTGAGTCTTCTACCGCCAATGTGGCACAGAAGAAAAATAATTCCAATGCCCCTCGCAATAAAAAGAAGAAGCAAAAGAAGAAGCAGGAAAAGAAACAGAAGCCAAAGCAGACTACCACGTTTAAGAAGAAAAAGGGAAAAGAAAACGAGGGTTGTTTTGTTCGCGGTAGCAGTGAGCATTGGGCAAGTGCGTGCCCAGACCGCAAATTCATCCAGTCAAAGAAATCAGCCAACATGGTAATTAGTGAGACTGCAGGAACATCGGGGTACGGTAATATTTTATCTACTGTTCTTTCAGTTTGTCATTCGCCTGAGTGGTGGATGGACACTGGGGCTAATGTTCATGTCTGTGCTGATATTTCCCTGTTTTCCTCTTATCAGGCGGCATGACTGGAGCGTTGTTGATGGGGAACGGGTCGCATGCACGTGTTCTTGGTGTTGGTACGGTCGTTCTGAATCTTACTTTGGGAAAAACCGTGCTTTTGAATAACGTCCAGCATGTCCCCTCCATTAAGAAAAATCTAGCGGCTCTCTACTATGTAGAGATGGTTTTAAGATTGTTCTTGAGTCAAATAAATATATACTTTCTAAGTATGGGATATTTGCTGGAAAAGGATATGAATGCGGAGGCTTGTTCCGCTTTTCTTTGCATGATAATGTCTGTAATAACGTTGTGAACAATGTCTTGATTTTGGATGAGTCGAATATTTGGCATTCATGGCTTTGTCATGTTAATTTTGGGTGTATGTCGCGGTTAGCAAATTTAAATTTAATTCCTAAATTTAATTTAGTCAAAGGTTCCAAATGTCATGCTTGCGTGTAATCTAAACAACCTCATAAGCCTCACAAGGCTACTGTTAACTTTTGCTAAGCCATACTAATAAATCATCGCTGCCAAGGTGTCATAAATGCTTCATTAATAGGACCTAGAGCTAATTAGGTAAAATCCGCAAGCGCACGGAAAATACCGTTGTAGCATTTCACCTGGAAGTATTCAGAGTATCGTATTTGTTTATCCCAAAGGAAGGCAATGAATAAGAAAGCTTACTTATGCACATATTTACATTGCGAATTGATAAGGATCATCTAACCAAGGCAGACAAGCAATGGATAATGACGAGGTAGTATGACACAGAGAAGATTCTATCTTAAATATAAATAAATAAATAAAGCTAAGTGGAGAAAAAACTAAGCTGAGCTACTCCTACAGTACTTTCATATATAGTTGTATAGCCTAAGTTCTATACACATACACACTTATACTCAGGTTCAACAATTATTAACATAACACTTTAGGCACGGACCTACCCCTGCATCCACAGGCGACTTCCGCCAAGAGCCTACGCACTAGCCTAGCGTGGAGGAGCTCAAAGGATGGACAGGACTGTCACCACCTGCCGCCTACCTCGGCTAACCGGTAGACTAACGAATAATTGATGCAAAATCAATTATCCAAATACCATACTTGCATAATCAAAGAGCACTCTACTCCTCCATGGTTATATTAACGAAGCAGAGCTATCATATAAATATGATCACCAAACCCATGTCATGTCATAACAATGAATCCTAAGCATAAAGACTGTCATATAAATTAGACTATAGTGACGGTATATAACAAGCATGACAATAGTAGTATAATAAATATAAACTACTATCACACAAGTGGGCTATACTATCACATATATGGATCACAATATCAAATAAGAAACTCATGACCCAAATACAACTATATGAAAAGATGATATTTATTAAATAGAGCAAAGTCTTACAAAAGGGAAATGATACAAGAGCCATGCCAATTTCTCCAACAGAAGACTTGAAGAACTAAAAGCTCTAGACTAAGCCTAACTCCACTAAGACTTGAGAACAACTAAGTAGCAAGAGAAGGAATTCTTCTTGTGGTGTGTGTGTCAGTGTAAAGCCACACCCTCCTATTTATAGCCTCTATAGGTCGGCAAAGGGGAGTAACCGCCAAAAATATCCCTGCCCACCGCCTTCAGGGATCAACCAGGAGCCTTCACGTGCAAGCCCAGGAGGAAAGGCCGCATGTCTGGGTCGGCCGACCTGTGGCTGGGCCCTCCTAGGTTCTGCTTCCTCAGGGTGGCTGCCAGGTGGGGTCCTCATCCCAGATGTCGGGGTAGTTTTGTGTGTTTCTTCGGTATGGTACTGAAAATAGGCCCTTCAATCCATGGGATGTCCAGTTGGCGCTCTCTCATTGGTCGAAAGTGTGTTTCTTTGCCTTTTGGGTGTGTTTCCTTTATATTTCCTCCTGCATGCAAATAATTCCCAAGTACAAGTGAAACTATATTATTATAAACAAATATGCGTGTATGAAATGCCAAGTTCTCCTTTATTTGAGCATAGTTGACTGATGAAAATGGTACTTAACAGTCGTCAACAGCTACGGAGGCGAGGAACTTAGAAACATTAGAACTTGTTCATATCGATCTGTGCGAAATGAATGGCAAGTTGACTAAAGGCGGCAAAAGATATTTCATGACCCTTATAGATGATTGTTCCTGGTTTTTCTATATTTATTTGTTAAAAAAAAAAGGTGAAGCGTTACATTATTTTAAGATCTATAAAGCTAAAGTAGAAAACTAACTTGAGAGGAAAATTAAACGTTAAGGTCTGATCATGGTGGAGAATATTTTTTCAATGAATTTTCTAACTTCTGCACTGAGCACGGAATTATTCATGATAGGACACCACCCTACTCACCTGAATCCAATAGGATAGCCGAGCGAAAGAACCGCACTCTAACTGATTTGGTTGATGCCATGTTAGAGACCGCGGGGCTTTCTAAGGAATGGTGGGGTGAGGCAATTTTGACAGCATGTCATATCCTGAATAGAGTGCCCACAAAGAATAAAGAAATTTCACCATTCGAGGAATGGTTTAAAAGGAAAGTAAATCTCTCATACTTGCGCACTTGGGGTTGCTTGTCTATGGTGAATGTGCCAATCAGTAAAAAGCGCAAACTTGGACCTAAAACTGTTGACTATGTTTTCTTAGGTTATGCTTTTAACAGCATGGGTTATAGATTCCTAGTTATTAAATCTGGAGTACCTGGCATGGTGGTCAGTATATTTTTTGAGTCCAGAGACACTACATTTTTTTAGAGTAACTTTCCTATGAAGGATAAACATAGCATTTTTGGCCATGAATCTGTAATTCCCCATGAGATTTTCACACCAGTTATACACAATAAGGAACCCCATGTGGAAAATCCTGAGGAGGATGACAATGTAGTCACTCAAAAGAGTAAGAGATAGAGGATTGCAAAATCCTTTGGCGATGACTTTATTGTGTACCTTGTGTATGAAACACCCAGTACCATTGAGGAGGCATATTCCTCTCCTAAAGCTGACATATGGAAGGAATCAGTAAGGAGCAAGATGAATTCAATTATGTCCAACGGTACTTGGGAAGTCGTTGAGCGTCCTTATGGTTGTAAACCTATAGGATGCAAATGGGTGTTCAAGAAGAAGCTGAGGCCATATGGTACTATCGAGAGGTACAAGGCAAGGCTTGCGGTAAAGGGATATTCACAAAAGGAAGGTGAAGATTATTTCGACACCTATTCACCTGTCGCCCTTTTGACCACAATTCGAGTATTACTTTCCCTGGTAGCCTCACATGGTCTTCTCGTTCACCAAATGGATGTTAAGACAGCTTTCCTACATGGAGAGTTAGAGGAGGAGATCTATATGGATCAGCCAGATGGGTTTGTAATTGATGGTCAAAAGGGCTCTGTGTGTAAATTGCTGAAATCCCTATACAGCCTAAAACAAGCACCTAAGCAATGGCACAAGAAGTTTGAAAGAACTTTGATATCGGTCGGCTTTGCTGTGAATGAAGCGGATAAATGTGTATATTATCGGTATGGTGGGGGCGAGGGAGTTATCTTGTGTTTGTATGTTGATGACATTTTAATCTTTGGGACCAACCTTAAAGTGATTAAGGAGGTAAAAGATTTTCTGTCTAATAATTTTGAGATGAAGGATTTGGGAGAAGCTGATGTTATACTTAACATCAAGCTGATTAGAGAAGGTAATGGTGGGGTCACTCTTGTGCAGTCCCACTATATGGAGAAGGTCTTAAGTCACTTCGGCTTTAGCAACTGTCAATCTGCTCCAACACCTTATGACCCTAGTGTGCTATTGAGGAAAAATCGAAGAATAGCAAGGGATCAACTAAGATACTCACTCATGTACTTAGCTAACGCTACGAGGCCTGACATCTCTTTTGCTGTGAGCAAATTGAGCCGGTTTATATCAAAACCGGGAGATGATCATTGATGTGCTCTTGAGAGAGTAATGCATTACCTAAAAGGTACGATGAGCTATGGTATTCACTATGACGGGTATCCGAGGGTACTAGAGAGTTATTGTGATGCCAACTGGATATCTGATGCTAATGAGATGTATGTCACAAGTGGTTATGTGTTTCTACTCGGAGGTGACGCTGTTTCCTGGAAGTCTTGCAAGCAGACCATCTTAACGAGGTCCACCATAGAAGCAGAATTAACAGCATTAGACACCGCCAGCATTGAGGCTGAATGGCTTCATGACTTCTTTATGGATTTACCGGTGGTTGAAAAACCAATACCGGCTATCTCCATGAACTGTGACAACCAGACTATGATAGTCAAGGTGAACAGTTCCAAGGATAACATGAAGTCATCTAGGCATGTAAAAAGGTGGTTAAAATCTGTTCGAAAGATGAGAAACTCCGAAGTATTAGCGTTGGACTATGTCCATACGTCTAACAATCTGGCAGATCAATTTACAAAGGGACTATCATGTAACGTGATAGATAGTGCATCGAGTGAGATGGGCATGAAACCCACCTGATGGATTGTTTCAGTAGCAACCCATTCCATGTGATCAGAGGTCCCGGGAAGTGGAATGGCGAAACAAGCTGGAACTAGTCCGAGAGGAAAGACCCCTTATTGGTCCACCTCGGATGCACTTCTTTCCTATGTTGTATGGTAGGCTGGTCTTATCTTAATGTATTCCAATGGCTTATGTGAAGCAGAGATATCATCCTATAGGATATCTGCTGAGGAATACACCTATATGAGTCCAACTGCTAGTCACAGTCCGTGGGATGGTGGGAATCTCTAGATACTCATGAAAGGG
Source organism: Eleusine indica (assembly GCA_030378355.1). Taxonomy (NCBI): domain Eukaryota; kingdom Viridiplantae; phylum Streptophyta; class Magnoliopsida; order Poales; family Poaceae; genus Eleusine; species Eleusine indica. Next base: position 40,315,014 of record CM059500.1, read on the forward strand.
CCAGGAGTATGACTTATACGCTCCAACCAGAGGGGATGCTTGTGTCAACCTTGTATCAGTAAAGGACTTTGGTGAAACCTTTTTTGCACAAAACTATCAATTCAAGGCTTAGTCCATTGTTTAGTTGTGAGAAGGTGTAACCTCTGTTCTAGGTAGAAGTTCAACTTAACAGTCTTCATTGAAACACTGATATATCAAACGAGAGGAAGCTTTCTGAGAGCATTTTCTATGAGCACTAGACTTGGTGGGGATTGTTGGATATTATGGGCCAATTAAAGCCCATATTATCTCTATTAATTCTAATTAGTCTAGGCCCATATTTAATACTATATTGATTTAGTCCCACATGGGATTTCTATCATTAACTGTCCCAACTTATTAGGTGGAATACCAGTATATCCCTTAAAGAAGTTGGGGCAGGACAAGGGCAAGCCACACACGCGCGTGCGCCGCCGCCGCCATCGCCGAGACGAGCCGGGGCGGGCGTGCATGTGTGTCGTGACGTGACGTGGCAGGCAGGCAGACAGACAGACTAGGCGCGTTTTAGTTTTAGAAATGGTCGTGATTAATGCTTCCGTTACGCATAGGGAGAGGCGACACCTGCTCGGGTGGTGCGGGCAATCAGGTTTATGGGGAGCGCTTGACGGCACGACTGCTCATGTCTTCCCGGCACACGCACCCTAGGAGCTGTTCGAGGGACTGCACTGCATCAACTAAGATCAACTACTTCAAGCAACCTACCATGCCTAGTGCGAATGGAGCCGCCGGTGCCACTGGCACTGGTCCCTCCGTAGGGTACATCCTAATACTCCTCGTGATTACCAGTTTTGTTGAGATCTTAACTAGTAATCTTGCTCTTGTGAAAACTATCATCAACTGCATGCTGCTGTTTGTGCGATTAATATGGATTAAATTTAACATAAAAATGCCCAATTACTTAACATGGCATGCCTTAACTCCTAACCACTTTAGTGACAGATTGGTAGGAGTTTCTGGATACCCATCACGGCAGTGGAAGTGGGTTACTATAGAAAAAGAATTGAAAAGTATTATGGGAATGGAAGTTTTATTCTGGTGAAAGACAACTACAGATTGCCCCACTTAGCTTTTAGCGCTCTAGAAAATATATCTGTTTATTTTAAATTTCAGAAGTCTCATAGATAAGGTCTATACTTTGGCATTATTGTAATTAGCTTTTCTCGAGGATTTAATTTTTGTCATTTATATATGTGACAGATAGTACTTTGGTCTTTCGCAATATGGAAGCAAAACCAACGTTCCAATTCAGCATGTTTTGAGACTATTACTGTGTCCTTATCTTAGTAGGTTGATCTACTTAAGACATGTGAATGAATGTGGAAAAAAGAAACAAATATCATAAAAGTATGTCATATCTAGAACAATGTACAACATATCAAAGAGCAAATTTGGAAAAGAAAATACATAACTCCCAATCTTCCATCCAAAATAGGACAGAAGTGGGGGAAATGGCTAAGAGCATTACCTTACACTTTTCATATAAGCCACATATGTTTAATTGAAACGAACCCACATCATGTCCTACTTATAATATGGAATTCAACTTTACAATTTGGATGAAATTTGCTGTGAATCTTCTCACGCACTTCCTTGGTCAATGGATTAGAAAAGTATGATGCATATATCACAATCTTTCTTAAATTTTGACATGTTGACATTGGATAGGTGCTCCATGAATTCCAGTTCTCCTTGAGAACTAGTGAAGTTCTTGATTTCTAATTCTTCAAGTGAACCAAGAGCAACATCATCAAAACTGCAACTGTTGATTAAGCGACAGGGACAAGATGACCGGCAGCTCTTCTAAGATATAATGAAAGACAACATTATTATATACGTAGAGAGTAAAAAAAATAGAATTTAATGAAGTCTCTTCTTGTTCGAAATCATACAAGGAATTGGGTTACCCTTTCCCTTTATAGGTTGGTGACTATAGGTAAAAGAAACAGACCCAAACCGTGTACTCCCTTCATATTAGAAAAGGAATTCGTTTTGGCTTGTTAGCAATTGTTCCCAAATGAATTCGTTTTGATAATTTGACTCATATTTAGACGGTCTTGCCCCTGCTAGCAATAACTCAAGCAAAAACCGAGGCGACGTCCCCGCGTGCCGTGCTGGCTCCCGATGCATCGCCCGCTCGAAACCCGATTGGCCCGCGCGCTGGCCTCTTCCTGGCTGACCGTCTGCCGCTGCTTTGCTTCTCTCTCTCTCTGCATGCGCTGCACCGCTGCAAGCATGAAGCTCTTGCGTTGCACGGAGGTCGCAAGGACAACGTCATGCTGTAGAACCTCGCCGCAACTGTGGATGCTGTCGTGGCCGCCATGGCGAAAATACGGATGCCAGCGTGCCATCAATACACTCGTTAAAACGAATCAACGGCCCAGCACAGTGCCATGCAGTGTTCGGGCAAAATCCTAGTACATAAAAAACGTAAAACCAAAAAAAGCGCCGGTGGGATCGAACTCAAGACGTGATGTCTCGGGGTCATAATGTTAACCAATTGGAAAGGAAAACTTTTTTGATTAAGAGGAAACGAAGATGCTAATAATAAGGACAGACATGGAAAAATACCTACCTCTTAATTGTTTCTTGGTATCCTAAATGATGTCCAAAACGAATTGTTTTTCTAATATGGAGGGAGTACCGAACAAGAAAAAAAAAAGGCAACTCCATTTCCAATAACCTAAACTATGGCACATCTTGTCATTTATTGAATGGTTTATATATCTCTATCTGTTTTTTTTAATATAGTAACACGTTAGGTTTGGCAACCTATCCAAAAGCCAGGTTAGGCCTGAAAATTCTAGTGGTTTGGCCACTCTACTAGAGAAAGTCAAAATGGATGTATGCTTCGGACAATTGATTATGAAATAAAACAAGGTTCATTCTCAATGAAAAAAGTAAATCAAACGATTTAAATGATAGATTGAAATTAAGGAGAACACCCACGAGTAAGGACGGTATAAATGTAGAGAAATCTTCCTCGTAGTGCTGCATGTCAAGAGATGAAGCATGATTGGCAATAAGCCATGCTCATTCCATGCCAAGGATACCGATAAAGTTCCACAGTTGGGTAGCTTGCTTGTTTTATTGAGGAAGGTCTGGTACTCGGGAATTTCCTGCATCAGTAGACACATAGAAATCACACGAGGTTTTCATAAAAAAAAAGCATATCTTCTTTCAATAATATTATTAATATATCAACACACCCTTGTAACGGAGACGCTCAGTTTCAACTCATCAACCTCATGAAATCTCTGCAGCAGGGACGAAACATGGCCAAGTTTGAGTAGCCGGAGGTGACCAACAACATCAACGTATCGGTGGCGGCGAGGGTGATAGACGTCGTCATCACCCCGCCACTCTAGCTCGGCATGCTTTGGTGCGGAGATCGTATGGTACTCCGTACAGCGACCGCTCAGTCGTTCCAGCCTAGGGGCGACGACCTCTAGTTTTCTGGTGTTCTTGACCTCGAACCGCAGGGACTCGAGAGAGTCCGATCGTATGGAGTCTTCAGAGACTGGGCGCAGTGCAACATAAAGGGCATGGACCCTCAGGCGAGGGCACTTTGTTGAAACAAGGGCGGTGATCTGTCACGGACCCGCCTTACCGCGGAGGCGGCTCCGTTCCAGGATCTTCCTCGGGTGGCGACACGCGCTGTGGCGCCCAATAGTATAATACATGACAGCGAAAAGTAATTGTAACAAGAACATAGGTGGAGAGACAGAGTTTACATAAATCCGAAGTTATATTACAAACTGGAGTTTTGATAGAAATAAAAAAAATGCGGAAGCGAAAAGTTTAACCTTGGTTCACCAAAACGACAGAGTAGCTAAGATACAATCGTCCTCTCACGACGACACAACAGGGATCATCCGGCCATAACAGGTGCCTTGCCCAAGCACCGTACCGGCAAGCAAAGATCTACTCCTCATCTTCATTTGTGCACAGCTTCCACTCGATATTCCAACAGTCGGGACGCTGGCCCTCCCAATGGAACCTTCCTCCACAGTGGCACTCTCCGACCTGGTCATCTGAAAACCACGTAGAGCTACGCCCTCAGTAACTAATTTACTCAGCAAGACTGACCCGATAAAATGGCCAACTACAGCCGACACCTACACATGCAAGGCTAGGGAATAGGGTTTTTATTGCCAGAAAACCCGCCTAAGAGTGGATCCTTACCTTTCAAGTTTTAGCCTCAAGTGAGTTGTCATCCAGAATAATAAATTTAGTTTGCACTAGAGCTATAACAATCATGGTTGCATTAAAATCTTAATAATTTCAAACAGCAGTATTAAACCCACACATCATCTTAATGGCTTCCGACACTGTTCCGTAGCAGTGATCAAGTGGTACTCGTTACTGTGAGGGGCAGCGACTCGAATCGATTTACATCCTGCAAGAGAAACCTGCTTGCACGACCCATACGCGCTTCCGGGAAGCCGCATGGAGCAACCTTTCGCTCACGGTACCGCAGGGTCTTCCGGGTCCAGACTCCCCTGAGAAGGGTCCCCCATCGCGATGCGCCCCGTTCCGCCATCCGTGGGTGGATTGCTCCCTCCTCTCGGCCCCAGTTCCACCAAAGAAGGGAGAAGGCTATCTTCAGACCAAGCGATAGTCGTAGCTACGTCGGTTTACTGGGCCCATATCTCCAGCATGCAAATAGTACGTTCAAACTTGATCCCATGGGCCGGACACGAGGCGTAGCCTTAGGTGACTCGGACGGGGCTACCTCCTTGAAGACAAGCTGTCCTTCCCTTTCCACCTAGTTGCCCGTCCGGTCTTCATTGTGATTCCATCCACCCTTTTCTTCATCCAAACCCATTCACCAGTGATAATAATTCCTATCTACGAGTGGTCTCCATACCACTCGATAAACAGTCGTCTTAGTTTAAGCAGAGCGACTATCGTCCTGAGGCTAGTAATCGGGAAGAGGGACCTACTGCACGCTAGGGTTTCAATCAACTCCTATCACTTAATGCACAGACAAGCTTACATTCCTAGCTAGTGATAGAATAAAAATTCAAAACGGGGTTATGCACCAGGGCTTGCCTTGGTTCTGCTCTTGGTCAGCCACGGCACCTACGGCTCTTTCTAGATCCTGCTCCGGTTCTACCTCCACGTGGTTCACGGCGTGATCTATATGATGCAAGAGGGAATGCTATGAGAGAAGATTTATGGCACTTTCTCAATAAATACGTTAATGCACACTGTTATCAGTGGAATTAAACGGTGTGCGGTGAGACGTTCAAAAGCGTCACTCAAGGAGTGGGGCACAGGGCGATGGTATTTCGTGTATTTCCTTCATGGACTCCAGTACTTGACCGCGACGACGTCGCATCCAAGTACGGTGTGTCGGTGTGTGCCGGGCAAAGCTGTGCAAGTGCTGCCCAGGTTACGCAGGTGCTAACTAATTAGCATTTGGCGTAAGCCAAACCCTCGCAAAAAAAACAAGTACCCGTGAACAGCCCTAGCGCGGATCCATTTTTATCAACGGTTAAAATTGCACTCGGGGCACAATTTATTTCGTCGACAAGGTTCTGCTCTTCAAAAGGGGCAGGGGTGAGTATTTAAAATTAGGCTACACCAGGAGTGATTTAATTGCTAAGTTTCACTATCAAGCTCTAAGCCAAAGATTAATTATTAAATAATATAAGGAAAAAGGCATTAAATTAATTTCAGCTAATAACAGAGAATTTCTATATGAAAATTTTCCAGGGAGATTAAAACTGAAAATCCTACCTGGAGACCAATTTTTAATATTTTATCAGCTCTCTGCACTTAATTAAAATTCTATTAGTGTTTTTCCTATTTATTTTAACCCTGGTATAAAAATTACCATGCATGTGGCATTAGTATTTTTCTACCATAGTACAAGTTCCCACAAGGCTAACAGAATTTATCTTCCTACAAAATTCCTATTATTCAATTTACTATGCAATTTACCAGTTTAACCTATTTCTAAAAATGATTTAAATAAGAAAAACCGATTTAAACTTCGTGGGCCGCAATCCCGGCAGCCCACGGCTGCCTCGCCCGCGGGAGCAGCGCTCCTGGGCCAGATTTGGCCCGGGTGGGCACGGCCCAGCGCTCGGCTGGCCCGTTGGCCAGCGCACCCGAGTCCGCGCGCGCGCGCGCTCTCGCCGGAGCTCGGCGGCGCTGGCAGGAGGCTCGCCGCAGCTCGCTGCGGCCCCTGGCTCGGGCTGGCCTAGGAAGGGAAAACGACCTACTCAACACCGCGCACTCATCTAGGCTATCGGGAAACACCGGCGATGGCCAGGCATAGCCCAGCGACGGCGGCGGAAACAGAGCAGGGGTCGTCGTCGGCTAGCGCGGCAAGGGAAAGGCGGAAAGACTCGGAATCTAGACGGGAAGCTTCACTGGAGCACGGAGAAGGAGGTCATCGAGCTTCTCCTGCGAGAGGGAGGCCGGGGGTGCGGTCTCACCGGTGGGGTGGGGGTTGCGGTGGTCAGCGGCGGCCTCGAGCGAAGAACTAGGGGAAAACGTGGTCGGATTTGTCCAACCAGAGCTCAAACGCGTGCGCGAACAAGATGGGAAGCTCCTCGAGCGAGGAATCGAAGGATGGCTCACCTCGGGGTGGAAGCGGCGCGGGGGAACAGTTCGGGGTCGACTGTCGGCGTCGGGGAAGAACCGGGCCGATCTCCCAATGCCGACCGCGCGGTGCAGGGAAAGCAGGTGCAGGCTCGTCGGGTCGTCTCGGCGCTGCTTCCAGAAGCTTGGCTCGGGCTCTGGCGGGCGGTGGCGGCCAGGCGACGCGGAGCAATGGCGACGGCGGAGGCAGAGGCGATGGCGGAGAGAGAGCGAGAGCGAAGGAGTGAATGCGAGGGTGAGTGCGCTCGGACAGGCGACAGGGGGATGTCCGAACGTGCGCGTGGGGCCGTCGATCCGCGGCAACGGCCGTTGGCCGTACGCCGGCGACCACGCGGTGCGCGACGGGCGGGGCAGCGCGGCTGCGGTTGGTGTGTTTCTTTGGGGTCGCTGACAGGCGGGTCCCACGGGCAGATTTTCTTTTTCAAACCTTTTTCCAATCCTATCAGCCGACTGCCTTTGCAAAATTTGTTAGAATTAATCCAGATCTGCTAAAATCAGACCAAAAATAGGGTAGACTCCCCATAATGTGCTGGTTTTTACAAAAATACTAGCTGCCAACAGTTCCCAACACAAAAAGCTCAGGAATTTACTGAACAGAGCTGGTTTTTAACCATTCTAACAGTTATTTGAGGCCTTTATTGATGGATTAAAATTCTGAGAAAATTTCCAAAATTCTAATTGACCAAGACCATCAACATATAATTTTTGCAAAGGTGAGTCTTACTAGAAATTTGGGACTTGCAGTACAAGGGTCATCCAATTGGGTTTGAAATCAATGGAATTGCAATTTGAATTTAAATTCAAAAGCTTATGTTCTGGTTTTATACTGCATAGGTGACACCCTTGGGACCCCAATGACACTAGGAGTGTCACATGATCTCGCTGCCTTTGACGATGGCAGAGTCTGTTGTCAGCTCCTTGAGCGTCGTGAAGGATTCAGAAGGCGGTGGGAGCCGAAGCCACCATCTTCCATCGAGCTGAAGCGGATTTCTATGGCCCCGGGGCACACAGGAATCTCGAGCTCGTCTTCCACGATATTTGCTTCGTCATCGACGTAGAGGCAGAGCCTGCCCACCACGCGCTGCGAGGTGAAGCGGAGCCACGGCTCGACGCGGCCGGCTGGGACCCGGATGCGGCGGTGGTAATCATTGGGCGGCGTGATCCAGAGTAACTCAACGACTGGAGCGGAGTATGCGGCGAGGACGGCGTCGACTGAGTCCGTATAAGAACTTGTTGGTAGCTCATCGTGGTCGCGGTCGCAGAACAGGACCAGCTCCGGGAGCTGCTTCCAGACGTGGCGCCATTGTTGCGAGAGCACGCAGGTACGCGCGGCAGCACGGACGGAACCGAGGCCGACGAGGATGCCATGCAGCAGCTCGTCGGGGAGGCCGCTGCTGTCTTCGCCGCCCATATGCTGATATATGATGCAACTCCGATCCACGGAGGACTCGAATCGATTAGGGTTTGAAAGGAATCGCTGGAGCAAAATAGTGGGCTGTCTGCTGCGTGTACATGTGAATTAACGAGGCGGTCCGGGTCTTCAGCATTGGCAGACACTACGGGAAACGGTCATTTTGCCGTGTGCCAGATCCTTTGCCGTGTGTCTTTAGTCAGGCACACAGTAAAGAATCTTTTCACTGTGTGTTACAAGAAAGGCACACGGCAAAGAACAGGTATATGTTAAAAAATATCTTTACCGTGTGTCTTTTTACAGGAACATGGTAAATAATATCTTTGCCGTGTGTCATGTGACTCGGTACACGGCAAAGAATCCTTCGTGTCGACCTGCCGCGTACATGTGACGTCCGTTACTTCTTTGCTGTGTGCCAGCCGTCTGGCACACGGCAAAGTTGGGTTTTTTGCCGTGTGCCTTGGCCAAGCACACGGTACACAGCCATTTTGCCGTGTGCTACTGCATGGCACACGACAAATTTGTTTTTGTTCACCTTTTGCCCTCTTGCATTTTTTGAAGCTCATACCATTTACATAGTAATTTGACATTGATATTTGATGAAATTTTTAGTTGTGTTTGCTATATGTATTTAGTTTATTTTATTATTTAGATTATTTTGTGAAAATACAAATTTGAATTGTAATGGTTCGAATAATGTAATGTACTAGATGCAAATGTGATATTTATGGTAATGATTCCTATTTGAGACCGTCTCCATAAAATAACAAGAAAGTTTATGTATATAGTACATGAAATATAACCACTTTCGTGTGGTTCAAATAAAATTATATTTTTTTAAAAAACAAACAGAGTTTAAAAATCATGAGAATTGTTCTGATAACATTATATCATATGAAGAGACTGTGGTAAAATATAGAAAATAATATGCACAAGTTATCATGTGTATTGCTCACTAATCACAGAATCTTCGCAAAAAGAATGGAGTGTTGTATAGGAACCATTCATATTTTGAATCAAACTGGACAGTCGTTTGAAGTTTTGGCTTCATACAAATTTGTATAATCAACAATGGATATGAATAGTCTTCAGGTCAATTTTGGTTATTTTCTAAATTTTCTACGTAATTATTAATTTTTTAAAAAAACAAACATAAAAATGTTTGTCGTGTGCCTAGATAGGTGGCACACGGCAAACCCAGATTTTGCCGTGTAGGCCCGTTGGGCACACAGCAAACAACACAGTTACTTGGCCTCTGCCGTGTGCCTAGCTTTGCCGTGTGCCGGGCCACGTGGCACACGGCAAAGATTGCCTACTAGTCCCCATTGAATCTGGGACTTGGCCATTTTTGGCTGTCCAAATTTCCAATCGGGCTCGCCGCCGGCCGCCCGCCGTCACCACCCCCGCACCCCCGTGCCCCCACCGCCCACCGCAACCCATCGCCGCCATCCACCACACCCCCGTGCCCCCGCTGCTCAGTGCCCCCTCTCTTCGCCCCCCCCCCTCTCCTCGACCCCTAACGGCCCCTCTCCTCGGCCCCCGACGACCTCGACCCGGACGACCCCCGACCCTGAGCAGCACTCCCCTCCAACACCCAGGCCTGCCGCCTCGGTTAGTGCCCCGCCGCACCGCCTCCTCCCCCCCCCCCCCCCCCTCTCCCGCCTCTGTCGCCGAGCCCGCAGGCACCGCTGCGCCCCCCCCCCCCCCCTCCCCCTCAGTCGTCGAGGCCCATAGGCACCGCAGAGCATCCATGACAGCTCCAACTGTAGCATCTCCAACCAAATCAATGGGTACCCCCACCGTGACGAACAGTCCAACCAGTGGCTGCCTCATTATCTCTGCTCCACCGAATTGTTGTACGTGAGCAATCTCTCCTCTTCTCCGTAAATCTGCTACGAATCTAATTTTGTTGTGCGGTGACTTGTGAGCCATAGAGCAAATTAATATTCATAGCATCCAGAAATTTTCCAACTGCCATATAGCTAACAGATTTGTAAAACTAGGTTTTAGGCCACTATAGCAATGCTTTATTTTAAATGCCATATTCTTATTTGCTAGTGGATAAATTCAACAGATGACTGAGAAAAACATTGCCATGTCTGAAACTGATTCTGAGGAGGAAGAAGACAAGGAGCTCATGATGCTTGTCTTCCCTGCACTATATGTAGCTTCTACCAAAACAAAAGAACCATGTCCTGAACTCCGTCACAACTATTTGTCAACCAACACATCAACTCTATTCATGAGCCTCAGCTGGAACCAACCATCGTTAGTGTTGAAGTTTACCCGTAATTTTTCTTATCTTTGAACTAACATGGATTTTGTGTGAAGTCAATTATTGCTATTTTATGTAGCTAGCTTGTGTGTTTTTGCCTTCCTTAGCAAGTATTGATGAATAACTGTGATGATTGAATTTGTAAGTTATATATATGCTTCATGTAAGCTAGCACTAAAAGACATGTTTTTTTTCTATGCAGGGGAGACGCTTTTGCACTTTTCTCGAACCGTCACTTTGCTGCACAACAAGGTACGTGAGCCATAAAGACCCCTCTTTTTGTTTATGTTTGTAGGTCATGTAACCTAGTTAGACGTCTCCCGTTCGAAAGAGATACGGTTGGACGTATGCAGATATGGTTGCATATCTTTGACTATATTTGTTTCGAATTGTCCATGTTTTTTGGACAGCCCGAGGATCCGTAGTTGAGGTTAGTTTCCATGGTCTACTCCTCTCTGAGATAGAGTTTCGGCAGTACTTCCCTATTGTTCTCCGAATACACAATCTCCTTTGCAGGACGTGTATTTAGAGAACAACGGGGAAGTGCTGTCGAAATTCTGTCTCGGAAAGGAGTAGACCATGGAAACGAGCCTCAACTACGGATCCTCGGCCACCTACTCCGGCTAGTACTCCTGTGAGTATGAACGTTTTAGTTTCTGTTTTGTCCATATAGAGCATTTATTACAATAACCAAACTCAATACTAGAGACTTAGGATATTAGAGCATTCACGTATTAAAAAACTAATCAGTAATCAATATCTCTTATTTGTGCAGAATCAATCGGCGGGATCGACTGCATGGAGTCAATGGCCTGAGGGGAATGAAGATCAGGACTTATCGCCAGCTGGTGAGCAAGACTTTTGTTGTCAGTGAACTTTCTATCTTAATATTTTTCTTGTTTGACTTTGTGAACTGTCTGGGATGTTATGTGAATGATTGTTATGTTTCTGAACCTTCTATATGATGGTTATTATGAAACATTTGTATTGAGAATCTCCAGGATGATATTTGGATGCCAGTGATGATATTTGAATGCCTGTGATGATATTTGAATTTCTATGATCATATATATTGAATATTGGTTATTTTTTTTATCCGGGAACAACTAATTTCAATAGGTTGCTAACAGATTATTGATCCTTTGCCGTGTGCCTTGATCATGGCACACGGCAAAAGAGGGGGTTTCTGCCAACCTGGAAACCACCTTTGCCGTGTGCCATGACTCTGGCACACGGTAAAGATTGAACCTTTGTCGTGTGGCACACAGCAAAGAGAACAGGCTTTGCCGCCACGGCACACCGTCAACGTGGGAGAAGGTAACGACACCTTTTTTTACCGTCAGCCAGCCGAGGGTTTTTTGCCGTGTGATCTATGTCATGTGTTACTCATGACAAAGACATTGCCATGGGTATTTTTATCATTGCCGTGTGCCCTAGGCACATGGCAAATATGTTGTTTCCCGTTGTAAGATGGGCTTTTTTGCCTCTGTTTCTTGGAAGGGGGTCGGGGCAGTACCAAGCTATATACGACGGTCGGATATGGACTGCGCCCGTGTGCGTTTTTGACAAATTGTTTATTTCCTATCTATTATTCAGAGATATCCTTGCCCCTCGCCCTCGGTCTGAATGCAGGGATATGTTTTTAATCCATTACAAATGGAATTACTACAAGCATGTATCGAAGGCCTACAAGTTGCTAGCAAATGGGTATGGTTTCCTTTCGTCAGAAGATGACCAGTCGGTGAATGGTGCCCTGGTGATGAAGCTAAAGAACTTCTTCCAGAGTTATGATATTATTTTTGAAGCCCCGTGAATGTAATCAAGTAGCTAATGCTTTGGCTAAGGTAGGCCGTAAGTGTCAAGCAGAGTATTTCCATTTTAAACACGCGCGGGCACACACAAATATTTATCCGACTACAGATCAAACATGTTTATCAGACTATAAGTTACCATGCGTATTTCAAAGAATATACGTGGCCGTTCATTTACACTATGCTGATTCTTGAGTTGTGAGCATTTTTACCAATGACACTCAAAAGCATTCTGATACATTGAATTAGATTAAATTTCATTTCTACTGTCCTGCACAAACTCTACAAAAATCAACATAGCTGAAACTATAACTCCATGTTACTCCCTCCGTCCCAAGATATTTGGCATTCTACCCTTATCTAGCTTTCCCAAAATAATTAGCATTCTCACTTCTCGAGACACCTTTCTCTCTTCCTAATACACCTTTATCTTTATCTCTCTTCTCGTTTTCTACGTACCTACTTTATTCCTTCTCTTCTTAATCTCCGTGTCAAGGACTAAAATATCAAACATTATGGGACGGAGGGAGTACAAATCAATGTCTCAGCAAAATGTTGGAAATTGGAATCATAGGACAATATCAATTCCAAGTCCCAACCCACAATCCTGATACTGTTCATTCCTATTTGTGTCCCCATGTATTTAGTCTCCCTTCTGGTACAAATATTCATGTTGAAAGCAGAGCGCAGTGGTCAGAAAATGTCGATTCACCTGATGACACACAACCATTATGTTGTCTCAGTAAAACCAGATACTCGATAAACTTCCATTGTAGATGAGTAGAAATGAACAAGCCAAGAACATTACTCAAACAAACGATTTATAGAGAAGTGCACGTACAAACAAAAGTACTAACCTTCTAGAAGTTTAATACGATTAAGTCTGAAACCATCAGCCATCCATAGTTGCGTGTATCTATGCAACCCTCATATGTTTCATGTATCTTAAAGCCGACCGTAGCATTGCTCTAGCTTTTCGATCAGGGTTGCATCCTGATGTGATCATTTCTTCGTAGATAACAGGAACCTGTTAAATCAATGACCAGACCACAAGATTTAGATATTCAGATCATGCAAACTGGAGCTTGCAGTTCTATAGCAATATAAATCATGCAAAAATTAGATACAAGTTTGCATGCTGCAATTTAATGGGTAGGAAAAGCTTTGATCTGAGTTATCTACTCATCACTACAACTCGAAAAGAGACACATAAGAATATGTATTTACCTTGTCAAATTGCTCAACACGTATTAAAGCTTTCATTAGTGTTGTGTATGTTATAACATCAGGCCTCAAACCCTGCAATATGAAATGCATAACATTGCAGACATTTCATTAGACCCTGATGAAGTGTCGAGAAATCTTGATCACACAGAAAGAAGAAATTTGAATACATGAAGCATGTCAAAATAAGAAAACGAAGACAAGAAGAATACTCACGTTTTCTTTCATAAACTGGAGCACCGAGAAGGCTTCAGCAACCCTTCTGTCCTCACCAAAAGCATTTATCAAAGAATTCAACACTACGGTACTGACCTCTAGGCCATCTGCTTTCATGGCCTTAACAACATTTAATGCATGGTCTGCTAATCCCTGGAGATGTTAAATATATTAATTTTGAGAAATCAAAATTATAATTTGAATCAGGTTATCTGGCAGAAATAAATGAGCAATTAAGCATCACAATCCAATTGTATAGGGGCAATTGTGTTCTTACTCCACATCGAGTGTCAATTGTGATTATGCCCCCACTTTTTAGGATTTATGATTTTGCCCTCACTTTTTCAAAATGTAACAAAACTTTACTCCTGTTCTGTTAGTGCCACCTAACAGTGTTAAATTAGGTGTAAAAGGACAAGCATACCATTGCAGATTTGACCCTACTTTCCTTAGTACTTTGTGATTTTATCATAGCTTTGACAGTCATTTTGACCAATTTATTTATTTTTCATAATAGGAAAAAAGGGGAAAATACTTTGCACAAAATCCAAACTATCTGAATTTTAATAAAATTGACAAACGAGAACAGAACTTGAAAAAAGATTGGTACGGAATTTGACGACCTATCTCTATTTGGTGAACTGAATTTCTGGATTTGGTGGACTAGCGTTTACTCAAATCAAAATCATATTCTCTGTATATTCTGCAATGAAACAAATGAATACTATTTATTGTTCGGAAATCAAGATGGAACTGACATGAACACAATAGATCAGAGTAACCAGCAGAAATACGCAGATAAAATTACACAGATTAGTATAATATACCGACAATTCCAAATGGTGCATGAACAGAAAGAATACATTCTATTATGAATCCTGTACAAATTGGCAAAGGCAAATTTTCAGAACCAGTGCAGAGCTAGTAGAACTAACTAAACTACCCGACAAATGTTTTTGTAAGAAGCACACAAACTTGCAGAAAAATCACAGCTGGCATTCAGACTTGGGGTAAGAACACAATTGCCCTGCTTTTATACTCAAACAACCTAATCCATCGTACACCAACTACACATTTCAATTAAGTAGTTGTAAATCAGAGCATACAAAATTTGTTATTAGACCAAGCAGTGTACAAAAGAAAAATTATGATGACCAAAACTTCTGGTAATACAATGCAGGCTATCATGATTAGTTAACTGAGAATAACCGGGCAGACAGGAATATTCATTGGTGAACATAATTGAAAAATAAGCAACATTGTTACATCTTCTTACCCTTTGAGCATATGCATTGACTAAGGCATGGTACATAGTAGGTGATGGCTTCAGGCCATCAGCTTTCATTGCTTCAATGCAATCAATTGCATCCTTGTACCTACCAGATCGTCCATACACATCTACAAGTGTAGTATACGTAATGATGTTTGGTACAAGGCCTTGTTCCTTCATCTCTGACAGCATTGCTTCCACCCCTTGCCACCGCTCTTGCTCTCCGAGTAAATTGATCATGATGTTAAATGTGGTTGTGCCTGGTGGGCAATTGCTTTGACGCATCTCCTCAAACAACTCCATGGCTCGGTCATGCCGCCCTCCCTTACAGTGGGCATCAATTAGAGTGTTCCAAGTGACAACATCTGGCTCAATCCCTTCTTCTCGCATTCGGTCAAATGCATCCATGGCATGACCCAGGCAGTTGTATTTCCCAAATGTATCTATCATGACATTGTAGAAATGACGGTCTGGCCGTACCCCACTGGCATGCATCTCCCGGAGCACTGCAAATGACTTCTGCCAATCACCCCTGTCACGGAACCCTGCAAGAATTCTGCTGAACACATACGAGCTTGGTTTGACTCCATCGGCCTCCATCTCCTTCAGCAGTATCCTAGCACTCTCCCATCTCCCAGCCCTTGTGTAGGCGTCAACGAGCAGGCTGTATGTGGCCTCATCCGGCGCGACTCCGCACTGTGACATTTCGTCAAGCACCTGCTCGGCGTTCTTAAGGGAACCAATCCTCACATACCCTTTGAGCAGCGCGTTGTAAGCGCGTGTTCGTGGCTTGATCTCCCCGGCGAGGAAGAACTCGAGGAAGAGCGCCTCCGCTTCGGCGACGCGCCCAGCCGAGCCGAGAGCGGAGATGAGCGCGGTGACGGCGTTGGAGCGCGGCGTGAGGCCGATGGCCTGCGCGGAGGCGAGCAGCTCGAGCGCCGCGTCCGGGATCCCCGCCCGCGCGAAGGCGGAGACGAGGTCGGAGAAGAGCGGTGCGTCGGGCTCGAGGCGCGATTCCCTGAGGTCGCCGAGGAGCCGCTCCAGCAGCGCGGCGTCGGGCGGGTCCCGCGTATTGAGCAGCGAGGCGAGGAGGTGGGAGTAGGAGGCGAGGTCCGGGAGGAAGTCGTGCTCGCGGAGGAGCGCGAGGAGGCGTAGCGCAACGGCCGGGCGCGACGCGGCGGCGGAGGCGGCGAGGAGGGAGTTGAGTAGCAGCGGGGAGGGCGGGTCAGAGAGGGAGGGCGGGAAGGAGAGCAGCAGCGAGTGCGGGAGCAGGCGGCCGGAGACGGAGAGCGAATGGAGGAGCGACGACAGGAGGAGGTCCAGCGGGAAGCAGAGACGGTGGCGGTGGAGGAAGGGCAGCAGCGCGAACGCGACCGGCAGCGACGCGTCGCTGGCGGCGAGGTCGCGCAGCAGCGCGTGCCACTCGTGAGAGGGCACCGCGGCGTAGGACGCGGCGAGGCTGCGCTCAGGCGCCGGGACGGAGGCCGGCGGGGACGGCAATGTCAGGGAGGCCGACACCGACGGAGAGGAGAGGTACGCGAGCAGGGGCTCGAAGTCGTACTGGCTCGCCGGGACGGAGGCGGATGAGGAGGAAGCCGGGGTGGTGCAGGCCGGCGGAGCGAAGCGGCGGAGGCGGTGGGGGAGGAGGTTCGGGGGGAGGAGGGAGGCGGGCATGGTGGCGTGGAGGTGGAGAGAGCGAGTGGTGGAGGGGCGGGCGCGGGAGGAAGGCGAGGGAGCCGGGGTTTATCCCCTTCCCGATATTTTTCTTCTCCCTGGTTGAAGCCAGAACTGACAGGTAGGTCCCTTGTGTCGGTGGACAGAATATGCTGCTGCAGTGCTAAATATATGGACCAAAATGTTTTTTTAAATAATATATGGACCTTTTATCTGCAAACTATAATATACAGTGCGCATTAGGGTCGGCCTCCTCGTTGCTCGTGTGTAGCTATTGCGTTTGACCAAAAGTAAATACAAACTAGACTTTTAGCCTGCATCGTGATTATACTTATAGGTGCTGTTTTATTTCGATTGGTGACCTCTTCAATTGTAGAACATACTTTTTATTTGGAACGAAGTATAGCTAGGTGTAGTTGTTAGAAAAAACAGAGATTTAATGGATAGATGGTTGTTCCTTTGTCTCTGTATCCATATGTAATACGTCTTGTATACATGGACAGAGGGAGTAGCAAGCATTATATTAAAGATGTGTTTGACAGAGCTTATGCTTAAAGTGTTTATAGTGCTAAAAGTGTTTATTCTATCAACACTGCTTATAATGCTTATAGTGCTTATAGTGCTTATTGTAGCATAAACAGTCAATTTATTTGGCAAAACTGCTTATGCTTATCTATCTAAAGTGCTTATGCTGAGAGAGAAGACCACCATAAGCATCAAAAGCTATGTTTTCACTACTACAATCTAGTTTTGTTGTAGCGGGCTAAACGGGAACTCAGTGGCGAACAACATAATCGCCACTGGACCAATGTCACTGCATATTTAGAAAGTTAGTAGTGACCGCTACTGTCGTAGGTGACACTTAAGAAAATGCGTCAGTAGCGGTCTAAGAACCGTTACTGATGCCTAAAAATACTACAAAATAAAAGAGTAGTGCTAGGACCTACCCTATAGATGCGCTGCCGCTGACGTCAACGCGTCGCCGCCCTAGCTAGACGCGCTTGTCTTCCGCCATCCGTCATCCACCGCCCACCGCGCCGCATCATGCCACGACAACCACCGGTGGAGGAGGGAGAGTGCACTCGTGGAGGAGAGGAGGAGATCGAGGCGACGTCGACGCCCCCGCCGCCGACGCGCCCCCGCTCGAGGCGCCATCGTCGCCCCCTCGGGATCGATCTGGTGGCAAGCATTGCCAGATCCACCCATGGGGCAACACGGCGCTACAAAACGGCGGTCGGGAGACGGAGAAGGAGGAGGAGGGGGACAACTCGCCGACGTGTTGACAACGACGATGGCACGTCAGCACTAGGTGCGCCAGACGCACCGTGCGCTGCTCCAACAACGCTGGATCTTCGTCGTCTTCGCCATAGAGGTGGAGGAGATCGAGGAGGACGGCTAGTGGTGGAGGAGGAACTCTAACCCTACAAGGGGGCGGTGCGGCGTGCGCGGAAGTAATTGTGCCACGTGGCACCACCCCCTCTTTTTACAAAACAATACGGTTCGCCGTAGCACCACGTTGTTAGGTCCGCAACTAAATGGGCCTTAGGCCATAGTTGCGGGCCTGATAGAAACGTAACTACAAGATGGAGTTTAGTAGCGGACACTTCTGTCCGTAGTTGCGGGGTTATTATGTCTGCTACTATGTTGGTAATCGTAGTTGCGGTCTGGGTTTTGTTTTGCTTTTAGTTACGGTTTCTTCGAAGACCCGTTACCCAGGCAAAACATTGTTTCGCTACAACAGAGCTTAATTATAGTAGTGTTTACTGCTCTGTTCAAAGTGTTTACGGTAGTATAAAATAGCAAAGTGCTTATACTCCATAAGAACTTTTGCTATTTTGCTGTTTGGTAGTCCAAACTGCTTATTGAGCATAAGCACTTTCAATAAGCAGCAGTATAAACCATGCCAAACACACCCTAAGCATTCGTGTATCCTCTCACAGTAAGGCTAACCCTTATAGAAGATCTTATTTTATTGTTCTTAAAATGTCATGTCATTTTTAAAATGTCATGTCATTTTTAGCATTTTAGAGTAAAAAATGAAACAGCTCCAATACATAGTTTTATTTTAATGTTTCATTACGTTAGTTCTATTTATTTTATTGATTATCTATAGAATAAAATAAAATCCATTCCTTGCTCCGATGCTAATTTTATAGTGTTTCAAGTCTAGATAACATTAGAAACCTAATTCTATTTATACAAAACTCTTCACCTCTATCTTTTAAAATTTTCTTGACATGTCATCAAATTTGTTTATATAACATTTCAATTAATGATAATAAAATCATATTATTTATTTGTGACATGTTATATATTTGATCAAACGTGTAAAATATAAAACTAAAATAACTCTAAAAAGTAATTATTTATACATATTACATGAGGTGCAGTCAATTTAATTATAAGCTAACTCTTCCTTTTGTATTCTATTTCAGTTTGGAATGCTAAATATCAATGTATCGCTAGAAAATGAAATTGCCATTACAAAATTCACAACTACCGACCAACCATGGACATGACCTTCACCTAGATGTCATAGCTCGCACGTGAACTCATATCAGTATATTAATAATTAAAAGAAGATAAGAAATTACAAACATGAGGCCTCGGCCAGCGTTAACAAAATCACGGTTACCCAACAAATCGGTCCGAGCTGGTTAACCGGCAGTTTACATTTAAAAAAATTTAAATTTGAAAAATTCACATGCAATAAAACCGGTAAAATCGGATGGTTAACTGGTAAAACCAGTTAGTAAACTGGTGAAATTGCCGGTTAACCGCAAACCAGTAAAATTTAAATTTAAAATTATATTTTTAAAAATCTATCGATAAAACTGGTCAGTTAACAGATAAAATCGACTAGGTTAATTAGTCGTCAACCGTCTACTCTTCGAATACGAATTTTGCTCGGTTAATCGACTGGTTTTATCAGTTTTTTCGGTTAACTGGTGAACGGATTGGTTATGTAAACCCCCAGCCGACTCGACCAGTGGAGGCCGTGCGAAAGCGGTGGTTCACTTATTCTTGATGCGCCGCGACCTGATCTTAGAGCCCCTGGAAGCAGCTGGCAGCATGGTACGTCCGAGATGTAGCGTGTGCCCATGACGATAGTGTCGGCGGTCGTTCTACAGTATAACTCACACGCACAAGTTTTGACCGCACAAGCCCTCGAATTTGCAGGGGGTAAGAGCATCTCCAGCACAAGCCCCCCTCTAGACCCTATCATAAATTTTGCATGCCAAGCAAAAAAAACTTCTCTAGTCAGATCCCTATTTAGGCATGCAAAATGTGTGGGCTCCCAAATTGCCTCCTCCCAGCCTCAAGTTTTGAAGCCCCCCATCCACCTCCCAAACATGGGCCCCATTGATTTTTACCATTTTTCATTTTTTTTTCTCTTTTTCCTCTCTTCTCTTCCCCTTCTCTCTCTTCTCCTGGTAAACGCCGCCGCCTCCCTGCCCCGTCACCATGAAGCTCGTCGCGCCGCCTTCTTCTCCCTGCCATGTCGCGCCCCCTCCTTCTTCCCGGCCGCCGCTCCGCCTCATTCCAGCCGTGCCATGCCGCCTGCCTCCCTCTTGTCCCAACCGTGCCACCGTCCTCCCTTCGGCTGGTCGCGCCGCCACCTCCCACCCTCTAGTCGGCCGTGTCGGCCACGCCACCGCCTCCCAGCCGGTCGCATCTTCTCTCACCGTCTCCAGCTGGTGACTCCGGCCTCCCTCCCCCTCGACGATACAGATCATGGCCAGGGGTGGGCGAGGAGATCCCCTCCCTCGACGACCAGGCCTCTTCACCCCTCCCATGGCTGCACCTCGAGGTCGTTGGCCTGCCGAGCGTTGGCTCCACTGGTCGAAGGCGGGCAGAGCAACAGCCGCGACCTATCTTGCCGGCAAGCTCGCCTTCCTCCGCGCCGGCGCCTCCAACAAGCCGAGTTCCCAGCCCCTGTTTGCCTCGCAGGGCGTGGCAGGGTCAGAGAGCGGGCAGAGCAAGGTGGGTTCGGAGCGCGGGTGGGGCGCGGCGTCGGAGTGTCAGCGGTGGAAGGTGGAAGAAGCACTCCAAATTGCTCGACTCAATGACAGACAGGGTCCACTCATCAGGAAAAAATGAGGGTCTAGGCTGAATTTACCACTGGAGTTGGCAATGTTTTTTGGAGACCAGTATTTTTCAGTTCGACCTGCAAATGAAGTTTGCGGGCTCTATTTTGCAGGCCGGGCTGGAGATGCTTTAAGGGTAATATTGTTCCAGTGAAAAAGGCATTGTAAGCTTGCAGTGCGGTGGCATGCTCAACAGCTCAAGCGTTCAAGATCCTGTGCACCGCACATCCGATCCGTCCATAGGAAGGTGTGATAAGTGCTGTCGTGTGTCGATTTGGCTTGAATGGACGGCTTGTGCTGGTTCATCATATGTACCCAAGTGGGCAAGCGAGAAAATGACGAAAATAAGAAGGAGCCTAATTTGGAAGTGAGCAGAAGAAGCCGATGGAGGTTGCTTTCACGTTAAGTGGAAAAGGTGCATTCGGCGAAAAGAACCAGGGAGGCCGGGGATCGGGGACTTCCAACGTTTTGGCGGAGCTCTTCGTTTGTGCTCGTTATGGGTTCAGTTGGTAAGAAGCACATCGACCATGGTTACCTCTAGGCGGGAGGCTACTTCTTTTGCAAAACAGGATCGATCATAGAACAAAACTGGGATCGATCCAGTAGTTCCTGGGATCGATCAGAGAACAAAACTCGAACCAATTACGGAAGGCACGAACAGAGAACAGGTGCGAGTGTTTTTCTGCAGCGCAAGGTGTTGACGGCAGATAAACTACTAACACGAATGTTTACCCAAAAGTGCAACCTGTAGTCCTGTACCATATACATCAGGAAACCGGTGTGCTAAAAAGCTAAGTGCTACGCACCAACGTTTTGTGTGCAAATGAACATGGTCTCAGGAATTTTTCACCATTAGTGTTTTATGTTAGAGGTGAACAATGTGCACGTTCTGTCGTTAAATTTTCTTAAAAAAATGATAACATATATATTGTTCTTTCTTGCAGAATCGATAAGAAAAATGACAAGCTCGAGAGAAGTTAAAGATGATGATTGATCCTGGTGCGCCACTCACGCTGACGCTGACACAGCCGAGACCGAGCCGCGGTGGTGGAATGCTGACACGCAGGTCCAGCTCGTCGATGGTGTGGAACCGTGTTGGAACAACGCCGCTATCCGCAGCACCGACGGGAGGCAGTACAGCCTGATCGTCGATGGTCATACGTATCGCCGGAGGCACGGCGCGCTCAAGGTCTTGCGGAACCCGAGCCTGAGGCCGACGTGGTCGACGCTGACGTCGATCGACGTGGCGCGGTCGCAGACGGGGACCTTGAGCACTACCGTCCGCGGCACGGAGTCGATGAAGATCATCCGGGGGAGATCCGTGGGCCGGGGCACGCGGAGGCTGATGAGCTCGCCCGTCACGCGCCGCGACGCGAAGCGCAGCCAGGTGCTCATGCGGGCGAGGTACCAGTCGTCGTCGACGGAGACGGCCAGCAGGTCCAGCGCGTCGATGCCCCTGGTGTCGCTTGCGAGAGAAATGGCTGGGACGTGGGCCCAGATGCGGCGTCGGCGGTGGACTGCACGGCAGGCGGCGGAGGATTTCGTGGAGGAGCTCGTCGGGGACGGGGAGGCCGCTAATGCGGTCCACGCCGCGGCGGTGTAGGCGGCGTGCGCTGGCACGGGCACAGGTGTTGCCCATGTCACGAGCGCTCTAACTTCAACTTGCAATTCTCTCTGGAACTAGGGATGTGCCGCTTGCCGGACGACGAGTAGTATACAGCTCTAGCACACGTATGGTATGGGTTCAGAACTTAGAAGCCACGTAACATGACTTATTGAGTCCAGGTCCAGCCAGGTAGAGTCAAGACGACGAACGCCTAAATCTGTCTATACGTTTCAGCCCCGAAATTAAAACGCCCGATCCCCATCCCTCGCGGGCAATGGCGTCCTCGGTTTGCGTGGTCCGCCCGCGCACGGAAGCCGCGGCGGCGCTCACCGACGACCTCCTGGAGGAGATCTGTCACGGAACTGCCTTACCATAGAGATGATTTCGTTCCAGAATCTTTCTCGGGTAATGATACGCGCTATGACGCCCAGTAATAAAACACATGACAGAAATAACATAGCTTGTAACAAGAAAATGGATAGAGTATAAAGTTTTATATAAATCCGAATTTAAATTATAAATCGGAGTTTTACAAGTGCGGAAGCGAAATAGTTCGACAGTACTAAAGAGTTTCGACGAAAGTACTAAAGAGTTTCGACGAAAGTAAGAGACACACCCTCTCATGGCGATACACAGTAGTAGAAGCCGGCCTGGATCGATGTCATGCCCTTGACACCGTACTAGCGCACACAAGTCTACTCCTTGTCATCATTGGTGCAAAGCTCCCATTCAATATTCCAGCAGTCAGGACGCTGGCCTTCCCAGTGAAACCTCCCACCGTAGTGGCAGTCTTCACCCTGTTCATCTAAACACCACATTGAGCTACGTCCTAAGTAACTAATTTACTCAGTAAGATTGACCCATTAAAATGGCCAACTACAGCCGACACCTAGACATGTAAAGGCTAAGGATAGGGTTTATGTTGCCAAAAAGCCAGCCTAAGAGTGGGTCCTTATTCTCAAGTTTTAGCATCAAGTCAAATTGAACCCATTCATTATATTAATGGCTTCCATCAACGTTCCGGAGCAGCGATCAAGTGGTACTCATTACTGTGAGGGGCAGCGACTCGAATCGATTTACATCCTGCAGGAGAAACCTGCTTGCACGATCCATACACGCTTCATGGAAGCCGCATGGAGCAACCTTTCGCTGCGGTATCACAAGGTCTTCCGGGTCCAGACTCCCCCGAGAAGGGTCCCCAGCCGCGATGCGCCCCGTGCCGCCATTCTTCCCTTCTCTCAGCCCTAGTTCCACCAAAGAAGGGAGAAGCCTATCGTCCGACCAGACAGTAGCCGTAGCTATATCAGTTTACTGGACCCATAACTTCAGCATGTAAACAGTACGTTCAAACTTGACCTCATAGGACCGGACACGATGTGTAGCACTAGGTGACTCGGACGGGGCTACCTCTTTAAAGACAAGCTGTCCTTCCCTTTCCACCTAGTTGCCCGTCTGGTCTTTATTGTTATCCCATCCAAACTTTCTTTTAGCCGATATCATTCTCTAGTGATAATATTTCCTAGTCTACGAGTGGTCTCCATACCACTCGATGAATAATCGTCCTAGATTAAGCAGAGCGACTACCGTTCCGAGGCTAACATCGGGTAAAGAGAATCTACTGTAATACTAGGTTTTCAAACAACTCCTATAAACTTAATGCACAGATAAGCCTACATCCCTAACTAGTGATAAAATAAAAAGGTTAAAACTTGGTGGGATGCACCAGGGCTTGCCTTGGTTCTTCTCCTGATCAGTCGAAACACCATTGGGTCCTTCTGACTCCTTCTCCTATCCCGTCTTCACGTGGTTCACCTTGTAATCTACATGATGTGATTGACGCAATGCATGAGAACCCTATTTGATTCATGGCACTTCTTCAACAAATATGTTAAAGCAACAATATTTTATGTAGAAGTGAACGGGGTGTCCTATACTAGAGTACTACTTGCCTTTACAGGTTTTGACAAAATTATCGAGCTTAAGTGAGCAATTAATATTTTAGCATGGTTTTAGAAGTCAATTTAACATGGGTGAACTTACGGTAGGTACTGCACACCAAGAGTGATTTTTAGGCCGAGTTTTAATTACATGCATGGGGCCTAGCACATGTCACTTTGTCACTTTGCAGGGTCATCCATCATGCCAAAGCATGATTTTATGCCAAGTATCAAGAATTTATCAAACACCCACATTCATAAATGAATTTATTAGTGTTTTTGCCATTTAATTTAATGCTGACAAAAATACTTACATGCAGGGTATTTGGTATTTTTATTAAATAGTACATGTCTAGAGGAGCGTACTAAAATTTGTCTTACCCCTAAATTCACAGTAATTATTTAACTATGCATTTTACAATTTTGGACCATTTTTTGGAATTGATAAATTGAGAAAAATCTCATTTGATGCCCGTGGGCCGCATTCCAGCAGCCCAACGGACCAAAGCCCACGTGGGAGCTGCTCCCGGGCCAGATCTGGCCTGCGCGCGGCTAAGGCCTTCAGGCCCTGCGGCCCAGCGGGGTGCTGGCCTACGGCCAACTCGGCAGAGCCGAGCGCGCGCGTGGCGGGCCGTGGCCATGCGAGGTGGCACGAGTGCGGCGGCTAGCTGGAGCAGTGGCAGGGCCGGCATTGGCCCGCCGACGACTAAGGGAGTGAGGATGGGTGTGCGGCGCGCGAGAAAGAAAGAGACGGCTCACCGGAGCGGGATTTCGATGAGGAGAGGCGTCGACAGCGGATGGCGGCGGGCGACGAGGTCGTTTCGAGTGGCGGCTACACAACACAGAGCCTAGTGAGGTCGAGAAGCAGCGCGAAGTCCGGGAGAGCGTGCATGCCCGGGGAATCAATGCGTGGCTTACCGGCGAGCCCGGATTTCACGACGACGGCGACATGCAGGCCGACGGCGCTCCGTCGGAGATCCACCAAATACGCCGTGCACGAAGGGAGAGGAGGGGTGTGGCTTCGGGAGCTCGTTGAGGATGACAGGGCGCGGCTTCTTGTGGCACCATGGCTCGCGCGATGTGATGGAGTGGCGGGGCGGTGGTTGGAAGAGGCAGCGGCGGTGGCTCGGCCGGGCAGAGGAAAAACGGGAGCGAGAGCGAGGGTGAGTGGAGTGTGAGGGGGTGGGGAGGGCAGAACGGTGGGTTTGACCCCGGTTTCGGTGCCTAGGGGCCGACTAGGGGGAAAGCGCCCGGCGCTGGTTAGGCGAGCGCGCAGCGGCCGGCCATGGCGCCCAATGGATGGGGTGGAGGCCAGGCAATGGCGCTGACACGTGGGCCCGACTGAGGTGTATTGTTTTTAAAAATTTCTAACTGTTGGTTCTTGTTAATTTTGTGGAGATTAATTAGAAATTGACCCAGGCTAAACAAAAATATATGAGGGCTCCCCAAGAAGTGCTCTAAATTATAAAAATACTACTACAAATCATTTGGCATTTGAATTTGAATATAAATTTTTCAAAGAGGGGGTAGTTTTTGATATTTTTACCAATTATTTGGGGCATTAAATGGTGAGATAAAAATATGAGAAATTCACAAAAATTCAAATGCACCTTGTTGTCCAACATATATTTTTGGGTGGCACATGTAGTATTAAAAATGGGAAGCTTGTAGTTCAATTGAGATTCGAATTACTTGAATTAAATTCAAATTTGACCCTATTTAGTTCAAATCCTTGTTCCATGCTCTTATGCAGGTGGTGAAGGCTCCACGGGTTGGCTCTTGGGACTCCCTGACACCAGGGGTGTCACAACCCTCCCCCCTTAAAGAAATCTTGCCTCAAGATTAAGGGATGTTATAACGGGTTACCTAGGTGGTGATGTAGGAACTCGGGGTAGTGGCTTTGCAGTAACTCTTCAGTCTCCCAGGTAGCCTCCTTTGCGGTGTGGTTGCTCCATTGAACCTTATAGAACTTGAGCATCTTCTTGCGAGTAACTCGTTCCTTCTCGTCTAGCACCTTCACCGGACGCTCTGAATACGTTAGGTCGGGTTATAGTTGTCCAGTGCTCTCCAAGGGAACGTCTACTAGTGTCTTCAGACATTTCTTGAGTTGGGACACATGGAATGTGTCATGCACTCCAGCAAGTTCCACTGGTAGCTGGAGTTTGTAGGCTAAAGGCCCATATCTTGCAACGATTGAATAGGGGCCAATGTAACGGGTTGCTAGTTTCCCTCGGACTCCAAATCGTTGTACACCTTTGGTGGTGACACTCGGAGATAGACCATGTCACTAGCTCTAAATTCCAGCCGATGACGTGTTTTATCCGCATAACTCTTCTGCCTGGATTTTGCTGCTCATAGGTCTGATTGGATTTCCAGTATTTTATCCTCAGCTTGCTACACTAATTCTGGGCCGAATATTACTCTCTCCCTTGATTCTAACCAACTCAATGGTGTGCGACAACGGCGACCGTATAGAGCCTCGAATGGCGCCATCTTGATACTTTCTTGATAACTATTATTGTATACAAATTCTGCCAAGGGTAGGCATTAGTCCCACTTTTTGTTGTGATTCAATACATAGGCTCTCAACATATCTTCTAATATTTGGTTAACCCTTTTGGTCTGACCATCCGTTTGGGGGTGATATGCCGAACCTCGAATTAACTTGGTGCCCAGCGACTCGTGTAGCTTTTCCCAAATGCGTCCCATGAACTGAGACCCTCTATCAGATACTATTGTCTTGGGCACTCCTGTAAGCATAGGATCCGATCTATATACAGTTGTCCATACCTCTCTGTTGTGTACCATGTCAATACGGGGATGAAGTGTGCAACTTATAGTCAGCCAATCAACAATCACCCATATAGAGTCAAACTTGCGTGATGTGCGGGGAAGACCAACAATGAAATCCATGCTGATATCTTCCCATTTCCAAGCTGAAACACTCAAGGGTTGTAGCAGGCCGCCCTCTTCAGATGATCAGCCTTGACTCAGTGGCAGGTATCACACTCTGCGACATATTGTGCTATTTCTCTCTTTATACGAGTCCACCAATATCTGCATTTCAAATCGTGGTACATCTTGTTACTGCCCGGATGCATGGAGTACTTTGCAATATGAGGCTCGTCCAAAATCTTCTTGCAGAGTTCCAAATTCTTAGGCACCACTAGGCGATCCTTGAACCATAAAACACCTTCTGCGTCCTCCCAAAAATATTGAACCTTAGCGTCGCCCTCTTTTAGTCTCTTTCTAAGGTGTGCTATGCCAACATCATTTTTCTGAGCTGCTACTATTTCTTCTCGCAAGGTAGGAATCAATGCTAGGTTATAGAGAGCTCCATGGGGTGTTACTTGGACATAATGACCATCTTGAACTTGTGGGCTGATCATGATGTGATGACATTGGGCCTTGCGGCTTAGTGCGTCAGCCACGACATTAGCCTTTCCTGGGTGGTAGTGTACTTCCAACTCATAGTCCTTAATCAATTCCAACCAATGACGTTGTCTCATGTTTAGGTGATCCTGGGTGAAGATGTACTTCAAGCTTTTGTGATTGGTGTAAATACGAACTAGATTTCCAAGCAGGTAATGTCTCCACATTTTCAATGCTAACACCACTGCTGCTAATTCTAAATCATGTGCGGGATAGTTCTCCTCATGCTTCCTCAGTTGCCTAGATCCATAAGCGATGACTCGTCCATCTTGCATGAGCACACACCCTAATCCAATACCCGAAGCGCCACAATAGACATCGAACGGCGTTCTCAGGTCCAGTTGAGCTAATATTGGGGCAGTGGTAAGATGCTTCTTCAGAGTTTGAAAAGCATCCTTGTAGCCTTGATGCCATACAAATTTGTTTTCTTTCTTCAGCAGCTCAGTCATGGGTTTTTGTGACCTTGGATGAATTTGGAATGAAACGGCGGTAGTAACCAGCCAATCCAAGAAAACTACGTATATAGAATACGGTTTTCGGTGTCTTCCAATTTAGTACATCCCTTACTTTGGTGGGGTCTACCGCTATGCCTTCTTCTGAAATAATGTGACCCAGGAATGGTACCCGTTTCAACCAAAATTCGCATTTGCTAAACTTAGCATATAGTTGGTGTTCCCTTAACCTTTGTTGCACAATGCGAAGGTGCTCTCCATGTTCTTCTTCTGACTTCGAGTAGACTAGAATGTCGTGAATGAACACCACTACAAACTTGTCCAGCTCTGGCATGAACACCGAGTTCATGAGATACGTGAAGTGTGCCGGTGCATTTGTCAAACCAAACGACATCACTAAATATTCATAAAGTCCGTGTCGAGTGGAGAACGTTGTCTTGGGGATATCTTCGGTACAGATCTTGATTTAGTGGTATCCAGAACGTAGATCGATCTTGGAGAAAACCTTAGCTCCTATTAACTGATCAAATAGAATGTCAATGCGAGACAGTGGATACTTGTTCTTGATAGTCACGGCATTGAGGGTCGGTAATCCACACATAGCCTCAAAGTCTCATCCTTCTTTTTCATGAACAACGTCGGACAACCCCAAGGTGAAGAACTTGGTCGGATAAATCTCTTATCCAGCAGCTCTTTCAACTGCTCCTTTAACTCAGCTAGTTCCTTAGGTGCCATTTTATATGGTCTCTTGGATATGGGCGCAGTGCCGGGCTGAAGCTCAATCTTGAATTCGACATCCCGATCAGGAGGGTGTCCAGGAAGATCATCAGGGAATACATCCAGAAATTCCCTAACCACTAGAATATCCTTTATCTGCATGACTGTGGTGTGGTGAATACTTGGTGCGGCTAGTTGGGGAGGTATCACTCGAAAGCTTACGCTACCATGGGTGGGAGAGTTTAGGTGTATGGTGTAGGCGTCTATGTCCAACACAGCCTTATGTTGCCTCATCCAAGGCATGCCCAGAATGATGTCAATGTTGCTCCCATCTAAGACCATGCACTTGGTAGACTTTTGCTCCTATGGTTATTGGGAGTTTCTCAATTTCATAGAGAGCAGGGGTTTGCCCACCGGCTGATTTAATGGTGTACCGTGATTTCATAAGGGCACGAGGCAGCCGATACTTATCAATGAAAAACCCACTAACAAAGCTATGTGATGCCTCCGAATCAAATAGAACTAGTGCGGGGTGGTCTCGAATAGAGAACATACCAGCGAGGATGGGGCTGTTCTCCGGAATCTCCTGCAGGGTGGTGTTGTTCACGCGGCCAGTGCGGACAGGTCCCTTGTTGTTGTTGTTGTTGTTGTTGTTGTTCCTCGGCGGGTTCTGACCAGTGTTATTCTTGGGGTACGGGCACTCCCTCGAGAAGTGTCCAAGACGGCCGCAGTTGTAACAGGGAAAGGGCCCTGTCTGGGTGTTCTGCTGCTGTGGTGGGCGATACCCACCTTGGCCCTGCTGCTGACGCGGTGCCTGGGGTCGCTGCTGTGCTTGCTAGAGTGGACGTGGAAACGGTGCCGTCACGGGGGTGGAACGATACCTCTGTCCCGAAGGGTCCATGTACACCATGCAATACTTCTGCGGGGGTCCACTGGATGGCCCCATAGCACTAGCGGACCTCTTTCGCTCTGCCATCACCTTACGATACCCATCTTCTGCGATGATAGCATTGTGGACGAACTCAGTGAATGTGCCGCCCATGTTAGGGTTGAGGCGGTCCTGCAGCTCTGCGCTTAGCCCCTTCAAGAAACAGTCCATATGCTTGGCGGGGGTGTCTACTTGTTCTGGGGCATATAGTGCCAAATGGTTGAACTCCTCGTTGTATTCTTCGACACTGCGGTTGCCTTGTTTCAGTGCCGCGAACTCTCGTGCCTTCCTGCGGATGAGCCTCGAAGGAATATAGTGGGCCCGGAACGCGATCTTGAAGTCGTCCCAAGCAACCTGCTGGTCTGCACCAACAGAAGCGACATGGTTAGCCCACCATGCCCCAGCTGCGCCATGCAGCTGCTATGCCGCAAACAACGTCTTCTGCATAGGCGTGCAGTTGAGGAGCCCAAATTTGAACTCGAGCATGCGAAGGAAATTCTCCGCTTCCATGGGCTCTGTGGTGGAGCTGAACGTAGGTGGCCTGGTGGTGAGGAAGTCGGCGTCGGTGCTGTTCTGTAGTGCACCATCGTTGTTGCCCCTAGCATTCCGATTTGCCACATTCTGCTATGCCAACTCCCGCATAAATTCTGCCTGCTGCTGCTGGCTTTCCATCATAGTGGCAAAGAACTGCGCCATCATCTGCATGGGGTTGGGTGGGGGTGGTGGAGTCCCCTGCCGAGAGTTATTCTCTCTAGCCCTAGAACCTTTGGGCTGTTCACCGTGAAGCTCGTTGGTGTTGCGAGTGCGCACCATTCTGAAATACAAGAATAAAGATTCCAATTAGTCTCTTGTCCAACAACATCATTGCATAAATGAATTTAGATATCATAGCAACACAGCGCAACAATGCTAGCAACAACATAATTTTTGACAAGCATCCCTAAGCCAACACAAGTTTTTAGTACAAGTGAGTCAAGCCTGCAATACATACACTCGGAATATGTGGCCATCGATTTACCAAAAACTATTCACGCGGGTGATCCCCAAAATACAACAACCACGCGTGGATCGTCAAAAGCTACCCATCTATCCTACCCTACATGCACGGCCTAGTCATGTCTACTACGACTACTAAGCCCTGCCTCCAGCTATGCTAGAGGGTCCTGGACGGTCTGCGCCTATCGGAGCGGGTGGCTCGTAGTCCACATCGGACTCCTCGCCCATGTCCTTCTCGGGGTCCTCCTCTGCGGGTGATGCCGGTGGCGCAGCAACCACGTCCAACTGAGCCTGTAGGTCCTGGTTCTCGTGAGCCAGGGTCTCAAGGTCCTCTGCCACAAGCTCCATCTCCTGCTGGGCACTTGCCAGCTGCTGCTGTAGGTGATCGTTGTGATTGGTGCGCTGCTGCATGATCATGCCCCGTCTGTCTACCTCCTGCGTGAGGGTGTCGCACTATCCAATGACCTCTGTAACGCGAGTCTCACTCGCTTCAAGAGTAGCGGTCAGCCTCTGAATCTCCCTCTATTGTGCATCAACCTGTGCCTGCAGGTCATTCCTCTGCACCCAAACCTGCTCAGCGTCAGCTAGTAGAATCCTGCTGCGGTTGCTAGACTTCTCATCCAAGTTGAGGAGGTACTCTGAGTAGTGAGATACGCAGTGGTATCCCGCGTGGTACTCCGGGTAGTCGTCGTGGGAGACGCGCCTCACGCGCCTCTGCCAAACCGGGTCTGCCTGGTGCCAGATAGGGATTATCTCAAACGGAGTCCCCGAAAGCGCTGCTATGTTGCACCCACAGAAGTGAGTGAGAGTCCTGTGGATGACTCTCTCCAAGCCCTCCCTGAGGCTCCCAGACGTCATCGTGCTCTCTATCCCCGCCAAGACGGGGCTGCGCGGGTGGGGAGAGACGCTGATGTGCACCTCTGCAAAAGTCAGACCATGGCGGTGGGTCTCACTCCCACGGTAGAAAGGCTGCTCCTTATAGCCCAAAGCGCGCAGCATCTCCCACAAGAGCGTGGGAAAGCCACGGTGGTGTATACCGGTGGTGTAGCGCCACTCGCCGTGCTGGAACACCTCGAACCCGTGCTCGTCCATCTACAACATAAACCTAATGGTGAGTAATTGTTCCAAACGCAGAGAGTACAAGTCAACAACAAAATAATAAGGTGTGATGAGTGATATAAGGAATTTGACTATCATAATTGTTTACATTTTCTAGGCTGGATTAGGTTACTCCTCTAAAAGGGTTATGTTCTGTCCTATGGTACTACAGTCACTAAATCAAGCTTTTAAGCAAACTTACTTACCGATTTTGGACAGAAATTGAATACCAAAGTGGTAGAGTATTGCAACACCTTTCCAACAAGTACTTACTCAACTTCATCCAACGAGTGGTTTAGAAAATACAATTTTTACAAGTTCACAAACTATCTCTGAAATCTGCTATCGACAGTGTAGAGTGTGTTCTGAAAATGGGTCCGACGTCTAAAGTCCAGTGCTATTACCCCTAGAAGTAAATTATCAGCATTATACAGAATTTTAACATCTTTCTAACTCATATTTGCACGTGTCCAACAATTTCTTAGAACTCACAATACGCAATTTATACTATCGGTAAATTTTTTTGAACCGATTTCCTGGACAGAACTGCGTTGCTCTAAAGATTTGCTCATAGCTCTCCCTTCCAGTTCCCAAATCCAAAAACTTAAACTATCAAAATCTTAGATTTTGTAAACTTTCCAGGGAGTACTCATACAACCTTAGAGGTGGTTTGAGCAAAAAGTTATGGATTTTACAAGATAGGCCAAAAATCTGAATTTCAGAATAACACCAAATCGACGTGCTGACTCGGACGGACCAAAAATGGTATTGCCCGGAAATCTTTAAAGCAAAAATTTTGCTGAAAGTACAGAGGGTTTGTTCATGATTCTAATAAGTATTTATTTGCATGATTTTGACTTTCAAGTGATAAGATATTGGTTTTTGCGTGAGCAACATGTTTGCTGAAATTTACAGATTTGCTTAATGAATTGATGCTTGAACATTTACATGAATGCATATGCTTTCGTCCTACACGCCCTCACAAAATAAAAATTGGCCATGAATAGGACTATACGTATAGTCGGTGGCAAGCGATCTCTCAAGTTAGTCGTATGCTACACGTTTCTTACTCGATTTCATGGTTAGCATACCTGCAGAAGATTGATTTCAGAAATAATACATCAAACAGAAAAGAAACGAGCCAAAAATAATCTCATATTATTATACTAGGGCAGGACACTAATGTTTACCGCAATCAGCTCGCGTTCACACCTTTGTGTTAGCTTCCCATGTTACTGTCCACAGGGCGGGACACATACCTTCGTTGACGAGGCCATAGATGCAAGTATTTAAACAAACAACCTCCTACAGTTAGCTTGCCACCTGAATTATAACTAATAATAACCTAATGGGCACATCGTCACATGTTCGTTATGGGGTTTTCAAAAATATGTCTTTGAATGTTGCACTATTTCCGGGATTGCTCTGATACCATGCTGTCACGGAACCGCCTTACCACGGAGACGATTCTGTTCCAGGATCTTTCTCGGGTGACGACACGCGCTGTGACGCCCAATAGTACAACACATGACAGAAATAACATAGCTTGCAGCAAGAACATGGATAGAGTACAGAGTTTTACATAAATCCGAATTTAAATTACACACCGGAGTTTTACAAGTGCGGAAGCGAAATAGATCGACAGTACTAAAGAGTTTTGACGAAAGTAAGAGACATGCCCTCTCACGGCGATACACAGTAGTAGAAGCCGGCCTTGATCGGTGTCATGCCCTTGACACCGTACCAGCGCACACAAGCCTACTCCTCGTCATCATTGGTGCAAAGCTCCCATTCAATATTCTAGCAATCAGGACGCTGGCCTTCACAGTGGAACCTCCCACCACAGTGGCAGTCTCCACCCTGGTCATCTCAAAACCAGATAGAGCTACACCCTGAGTAACTAATTTACTCAGTAAGACTGACCCATTAAAATGGCCAACGACAGCCAACACCTAGACATGCAAAGGCTAAGGGTAGGGTTTATGTTGCTAAAAAGCCAGTCTAAGAGTGGATCCTTATTTTTCAAGTTTTAGCATCAAGTTAAGTTGACATGCAGAATAATAAATTTAATTTGCACTAAAACTATAGCAATCATGGTTGCAATACAATTAGAACAATTCCATACAACAGAATTGAACCCATTCATCATATTAATGGCTTCCGTCAACGTTCCGGAGCAGCGATCAAGTGGTACTCATTACCGTGAGGGGCAGCGACTCGAATCGATTTACATCCTACAAGGGAAACCTGCTTGCACGATCCATACACGCTTCATGGAAGCCGCATGGAGCAACCTTTCGCTGCGGTACCACAAGATCTTCCGGGTCCAGACTCCCCCAAGAAGGGTCCCCCAATGCGATGCGCCCCGTGCCACCATCCGTGGGTGGATTCTTCCCTTCTCTCAGCCCTAGTTCCACCAAAGAAGGGAGAAGGCTATCTTCGGACCAGGCAGTAGTCATAGCTACATCAGTTTACTGGACCCATAACTTCAACATGCAATTAGTACGTTCAAACTTGACCTCATAGGACCGGACACGATGTGTAGCATTAGGTGACTTGGACGGGGCCACCTCCTTGAAGACAAGCTGTCCTTCCCTTTCCACCTAGTTGTCCATCTGGTCTTTATTGTTATCCCAACCAAACTTTCCTTCAGCCGATATCATTCTCTAGTGATAATATTTCCTAGTCTACGAGTGGTCACCATACCACTCGATGAATAATCGTCCTAGATTAAGCAGAGTGACTACCGTTCCGAGGCTAACATCGGGTAAAGAGAACCTACTGTAATACTAGGTTTTCAAACAACTTCTATAAACTTAATGCACAGACAAGTCTACATCCCTAACTAGTGATAAAATAAAAAGGTTAAAACTTGGTGGGATGCACCAGGGCTTGCCTTGGTTCTGCTCCTGGTCAGTCGAAACACCACCGGGTCCTTCTGGCTCCTGCTCCTGTCCCGTCTCCACGTGGTTCACCTCGTGATCTACATGATACGAATGGTGCAATGCATGAGAACCCTATTCGATTTATGGCACTTCCTTAACAAATATATTAAAGCAACAATATTTCATGTAGAATTGAACGGGGTGTCCTATACTAGAGTACTACATGCCTTTATAGGTTTTGATGAAATTATCGAGCTTAAGTGAGCAATTAATATTTTAGCATGGTTTTGGAAGTCAATTTAACATGGACAAACTTGCGGTAGGTAGTGCACACCAGGAGTGATTTTTAGGCCGAGTTTTAATTACATGCATGGGGCCATTAATTTTAAATAATTAATACAAGAAAAAAGATACAAAATTAATTATGACTAAAATACAGAGAACTAGCACATGTCACTTTGTAGGGTCATCCAACATGCCAAAACATGATTTTATGTCAAGTATCAAGAATTTATCAGACACCCATATTTATAAATGAATTTATTAGTGTTTTTGCCATTTAATTTAATGCTGACAAAAATACTAACATGCAGGTATTTTGGTATTTTTCTTAAATATTACATGTCCAGAGGAGCTTACTAAAATTTGTCTTACCCCTAAATTTGCAGTAATTATTTAACTATGCATTTTAAAATTTTGGACCATTTTCTAGAATTGATAAATTGAGAAAAATCTCATTTGATGCCCGTGGGCCGCATTCCAGCAGCCCAACGGACCAAAGCCCACGCGGAGGCTGCTCCCGGGCCAGATCTGGCCTGCGCGCGGCTGAAGCCTTCAGGCCCTGCGGCCCAGCGGGGTGCTGGCCTGCGGCCAGCTCAGCAGAGCCGAGCGCACGCGCGGCAGGCCGTGGCCATGCGGGGTGGCACGGGTGCGACGGCTAGCCGGAGCAGCGGCGGGGCTAGCATTGGCCCGGCGATGACTAAGGGAGTGAGGGCGCCTGTTCGGCTCGTGAGAAATAAAGAGACGGCTCACCGGAGCGGTATTTCGGTGAGGAGAGGCGTCGACGGCGGATGGCGGAGGGCGACGAGGTCGTTCCAAACGGCGGCTGCACAGCACGGAGCCCAATGAGGTCGAGAAGCAGTGTGAAGTCCAGGAGAGCGTGCATGCCCGGGGAATCGATACGCGCTTACCGGCGAGCTCGGATTTCACGACGACAGCGACACGCGCCGGGCACGAAGGGAGAGGAGGGGTGTGGCTTCGCGAGCTCATTGAGGACGACCGGGCGCGGCTTTCTTGTGGCACCGCAGCTTGCGAGATGTGGTGGAGTGGTGAGCGGCGGTGGGAAGCGGTAGCGGCGGTGGCTCGGCCGGGCAGAGGAAAAACGGGAGTGAGAGCGAGGATGAGTGGAGTGTGAGGGGTGGGGGGGGGGCAAAACGGTGGGTTTGACGCTGGTTTCGGTGCCCAGGGGCCGACCAGGGGGAAAGTGCTCGATGCTGGTTGGGTGAGCGCGAGGCAGCCGGCCATGGCGCCCAATGGGCGGGGTGGAGGCGAGGTAGTGGCGCTGACGCGTGGGCCCGGCCGGGGTTTATTGTTTCCAAAAATTTCTAACTGTTGGTTCTTGTTAATTTTGTGGAGATTAACTGGAAATTGATCCAGGCTAAACAAAAATATATGAGGGCTCCCCATGAAGTGCTCTAAATTATAAAAATACTGCTACAAATCGTTTGGCATTTGAATTTGATATAAATTTTTTAAAGAGGGGTAGTTTTTGACATTTTGACCATTTATTTGGGGCATTAAATGGTGAGATAAAAATATGAGAAATTCACCAAAATTCAAATGCACCTTGTTGTCCAACATATAGTTTTGGATGGCACATGTTGTATTAAAAATGGGAAGCTTGTATTTCAAATGAGATTCGAATTACTTGAATTAAATTCAAATTTGATCCTATTCAGTTCAAATCCCTGTTCCATGCTCTTATGCAGATGGTGAAGGCTCCACGGGTTGGCTCTTGGGACTCCCTGACACCAGGGGTGTCACAAGATCTTCCTCCAGATCACCTGCCCCGCCGCCTCGCCCGCGGCTCCACCGCGTTCGCCTCCTTCTGCCAACTGCATGGTCCTTTTTGATAGTTTGCTCGTTTGTTCATATTCGCATGATTTTCTTAGTACTCAATCATCACTCTCTTTTTGTCTATTGTTCCAAAAGTTAATTACACTAGCGAAATGGCCGTGCGATGCTACGGGTTAAAAAAACTGTAAATGGGGGATCAAATTTTGGCATCCAGATTTGGTAGATATAGTATTTTCAGTTCGGATTGAGTAACATTAATTCAAGTCAAGATAAGAAAGCAAAGGGACAATGAAGTGTCAGGAACCAATGAGTTTATATATTCAGAGGCAAGATTAACTGTAGGCTAGATACTTTCAAGTTGCAATGCACCAAAACCCGTCACAAATTCTATCTTACCTATAGTAATTTGGCAACTGAAATATGCAGATCAAACAAGGGACAAATATACCTGTAGCACCGTCATCATATTCTTAATGGCAAATAAATCACTTTTGGTAATCCAAAATTTTTAAAAGAAAAACTAGTTCTTGGTTACCATTTCTTTTTTTTTTGAGAGGATGTAGCTCAGCATTTCATATGAAAAAGGAGGAATGATTTGGATTGGTGCATGCAGACCCACATCGTAAGTGGAGTGGCATTGCACCTAGGAAGAAGTCCTATTTACCTCCCTTAATTATCATGGATGTCTCACTATTCCTCCCTCAACTACAATACCGGGTATATAGCCTCCTCTAACTCTTAAAACCGTTTATTTTTCCTCTCTGGGCCGTTTTGATGGCGGGTTTCGCTGATGTGATGCACATATCAGCTGACATGTCAACATCTATTTTATTTTTTCTTTCTCTCTTTTAATAACAGTTTTTTCTTCCAAACACTAACTTTCAAGACTTAAAATATTATGGGACTTTTTGTACTAGTAGGACAGAAGCTAAGAAACAACTATTTTTATTACAAATTTCTAAATTCAAAATAAATTTCTAAATTAAAAATTGTTAAATTTGAAATAATAAAGTGACATCTATAATTTCTAGTTCAAAATTTATTTTGAATTCAAAAAGGTCTAATAACAAAAATGATTTTTTACATAATGTACTATAAGCACAAAAATCACATAATTTTTTAAGATTTGAAACCTTATATTTGTAAGGAAAATCATCATTAAGAGAGAGGGAAAAAAAGAAAATATTGACGCGGCAGCTGACATGTGCGCCACGTCAGCTAAAACTGCCTCCAAAACTGTCCAGGGAGGAAAAACAAACGATTTTAAAAATTGAGAAAGTCTAAATATCCAGTATTATAGTTGAGGAAGGAATAGTGAGACACCCATAATAATTAAGGGAGGTAAATAGAACTTCTCCTTGCACCTACCTACAAATGGAGGCCCAGCAAAGAACCACCCAATAACGACGACCCGACGGGAAGACATATAGATGGATCTTGTTCCACCTTCAGACCTTCGGTTTCCTCTCTCTCCTCGCTCCAGCACACCACCACGATCCGGCGTTTAGAAAGTCAGATTCCTTCCTTTGTCATGCAAAACCGAATACTTCTGCTTCCCAACATGCTATCTGTAAACTAACTAAAGTCTGCCACAGTACTTATTAACAAAAAACAAAAAACAACGTCAAGCAGAAGTGCAGAACACCTACGAAGTTGAGTAAAGAATGACTCATAAGCATACGTAGGTGAGGACGTAGGAACGAGCAGGTTCGTTCACGCAAGAGAAAATACTTTCTCCATCCTAAAATATAAGTATTTGTTGACTTTAGAAAACATCTATGATCTTTTGTCTTATTCAAACTTTTTTATCTAAAAAATATTTATTTTGGTATAATATATTTCATTATTAGATACATTTCAAATATATTTTATTTGTTTTTATATTTGTTATAAAAAGTTTGAATAAGACAAAGAGTCAAACATATTTTCTAAATATCTTGTTTGATCTACCATTGCTTGTTTGATCTACCATTGCTTCTCGGCCCTTAGTTACGGAATAGCCATAGTTTATATACATGCTAGATCATGATCTCT
Source organism: Eleusine indica (assembly GCA_030378355.1). Lineage (NCBI taxonomy): Eukaryota > Viridiplantae > Streptophyta > Magnoliopsida > Poales > Poaceae > Eleusine > Eleusine indica. The sequence goes on from CM059500.1 coordinate 40,353,795, forward strand.
CTCTCGTTGCAAACATGCATGCAGATTAATTAATTGCATCACACAAAGATAGGAGTTGGATGCGGTTGCCTCGACATTTAGAGGAGTGGAAGACGAATTTCAAGAATCTGTTGCGTGCCCATGTGCTACATGTCAATGCATGATAAGATATCATGACGTGTTTCAGATTCAGGTTTATTTAGTTACCAGAGGGTTTGCTGATTGTTTCATCAATAATGAATTATTGGAAGGCCCAACTTGTTCATCATCAGCTTAGGGTCGTGTGAATCATGGTGTTGGTGCTGATCTCAATACTGGTATAAGAGAAGAACATCAAGATGACTCAGCACCGTATTTTGGAGAAGATGATGAAGAAGCTGACGATGACCTTGCTACCACTAATACTCTAATTAGAAACATTATCAGTGGCTCCATACATGGACAAATCATAGATGATGGTGAGGAGCCAAATAAGGATGCAGAGATTTTTTTGAAACTATTAGAGGAGGCAAAGAAGGAATTGTATCCAGGATGCAAAGATGCAACTAAGGTATCTTTCATAGTGCAACTTTTTCAGATAAAGTGCTTGTATGGAATTAGTAACTCAGCATTGGAGGCCATACTAAAACTGTTCTCAAAGGTTCTCCCTGAAGGCCATTGTATCCCTGACTCGTTGGATAAAGTGAAAAGGGTGGTACGAGACCTAGGCTTGGATTATATCAAGATACTTGCATGTAAGAATGATTGTGTCTTGTTTTTTAAGGAAAATGCAAAGCTAGAGGAATGTCCCGTTTGTGGGGAGTCTAGGTGGAGACTTGCAGAGAAATCCTCTGATAATGATGTTGCGGATGGTACTGTAAAGATGAAAAGGTTACCAGTTAAGATCCTATGCTACTTTACTCTTATTCCTCGGCTTCAAAGAATGTATATGTCCAAGCAGTTATCAGAGGAAATGCAATGGCATAAGAAAAAATTGGTCAACAATAGAAAAATGCGTCACCCTGCTGACTCACCTGCATGGAAGCATGTGGATAGAGAATATGAATGGTTTGAAGGAGAAGGTCGTAATATTAGGATGGGTCTTGCTTCTGATGGCTTCAATCCCTTTGGGATGCAAAATGTTACATACTCTATTTGGCCTGTTATACCTTACAATTTGCCTCCATGGTTGGGTCAGAAACAATGTAACTGATTGTTGTCAATGTTGATACCTGGTCCAAAATCTCCTGGATTGGATATTGATGTGTATTTGAGGCCCCTTATATTGGAGCTCAAGGAGCTTTGGGAGAAGGGTGTTCCAACATGGGATGCACGGGCAAGGAAGAATTTTAAATTACATGCTCTTCTACTTTGGACAATTAATGACTTCCCAGCTTATGCTATGCTTTCTGGATGGAGCACGAAAGGAAAGTTTACATGTCCTTACTGCCACAAAGATACAGAGTATTTGTGGTTCAATCATGGGTCGAAGCATTGCTACATGGGACATCGACGTTTCTTGCCCTCGAACCATCCATGGCGCAAGAACAAGGTCAGCTTTAACAACAAGGACGAAACCAGGGATGCACCAGTACCTCTGTCAGGCGCACAAGTACTTGAGCAGTTTGAAAGTTTTGAACAAGTGAGATTTGGGAAGAATAATGCATGAAAAAAAAGGAAGCGTGATGAAGACCAAAGATGGCACAATTGGAGGAAGAAGAGTATTTTTTTTAGCTCCCTTACTGGTCTACTTTGCTTATCAGGCATAATTTGGACGTCATACACATTGAGAAAAATATATGCAAGAGCATATTAGGCACTCTGCTTGAATTGGCTGGTAAATGTAAGGACGGGGAGAAGGCCCGACTTGACATGGAGCTTATGCAGATACGCCCAGATCAGCATCCTATGATTAAGAATGATAAGTATATCTTGCCACCAGCCTTGTACAAGTTAGAGAAGAAGGATAAGGAATTGTTATGCCAATTTCTATATGGAGTGAAGATGCCTGATGGGGTTGCCTCTAATATAAGAAGATGTGTTGACCTAAACTCGTGTAAGGTGTCTGGCTTGAAAACTCATGATTACCATCTAATTCTATAGAAACTGTTACCCTTAGTGGTGCGTAGGATTTTGCCAGAACAAGTTGTCATCGAATTGATTCAGCTTAGTAATTTCTTCGATGCACTATGTTCCAAGGAGCTGGTGGCAGTAGAGTTGGACAAACTTAGCATTTCAATTAGGGAGACTGTTTGTCGACTTGAGATGCTATTCTCACCATCATTTTTTGATATCATGATGCATTTGCCTGTTCATTTAGCTGAAGAAGCTAAACTTGGTGGGCTTGTGTGTTATAGATGGATGTATCCAGTGGAGCAGTACCTACGTACTGCGAAAGGATATGTGAGGAACAAGGCGTACCGTGAAGGTTCAATAGCCAAGGGATACATACTCGAGGAGTGCCTTACATTTTGCTCAAGATTCTTGGACGTGGACACCAAACTGAATCATGTTGATCGACATGAAAGTGTTGCTGTGAATGAGCCACCATCTGGTCTGAGCACCTTTGCTGACATGGATTACAAGAGGAGAGGACAGACGATCAAAAGAATTGAAGGAGATGAGATGCGGAAGATGAGGCACTACATAATTTCAAATTATGATGAAGCTACACAATGGATCGAGTAAGTTACGTGACTAAACATCAATATTTTAAAATTGTATTTTTTTGGACTAACAGGAATATACATTTCTTTGCAGTGCGCATATGGAAGAACTTAAAAATTATGGTTCAAGAAATATTAAAAGGAGACACGAGCAACAATTTGTAAGATGCTTCAAGGCCAAGATCAGGGATCTACATGCGAAAGGGGAAGTAAGTTCAGAGATGTTTGCACTTGCTCAAGGACCGGACGATCGAGCTCGTACATTGCATAGATGTCATATCAATAATTGGTTGTTTTGAACAGGTGACATTGAGAAAAGCCTCGTAACACAAAACAGTGGTGTGCTTGTCAAGGGCGACGGTACTACTGGCAACATGAATTAGTATGGGGTGATTAAAAGAATGATCTCACTAGATATTCCTAGACAAACAGAAGTTATTTTGTTTGAGTGTGACTGGTATGATGTGCCTGCTGCCACTAGTAACAGAGGCAGAGGATACAATAAGGATCAATTTGGGGTTATTGATATCGACACTACCAGATACAGGTATACGAATGAACCCTATATTCCAGCAACACAGGCAGAACAGGTGTTTTATGTGAATCTAGTAAACAATCCTGGTTGGAGCAGTGTCATTGCGTTGAAACCAAGGGACTTGTTCGTCATGCCTGAATTAGAACTTGAGGACTCGATTGATGTGGGTATCGAAGACAGTAATTTATTCGGTGGACACTAGGATTTGACAAATTGGACAAGATCTGACAAGGAAGGCACAGCCGGGGATGTCTCTATTATTGCTCAGGTGCAGACCCAAGCAGTTGATGAACTAGACAATGTGGTCTTTGATTGTGATGATGAAGATGACGAAGATGAAACATACATTGATGATGGAGTTGTAGCTTCAGTTGCTTTTGTGATACAAGGCGAAGATGATGACTTTTTTATTTGATACTTGTACGATGTTGGCTATGCTTGTCATGGAACTTGCATTTTCATTACATGGAACTTGCATTTGCTGCGTATAGAACTTATATATTGGCCACATGAAACTTGCCTTTCCATGATATACTTGTACGATTTGTTTGCCTTTCCATCATATACTTGTATGATTTGTTTGCCTTTTCATCACACCAATACAAACATAGCTAGAGAATAAGAACACCAATACAAACATAGAGAATAAGAACACAAATATAACATAAAGCTTATATATTTAGGAAGTCCACACCACCACCAGCATTCGATACTACATAAAGTACCTAAAATATGACAAGGCAAGCAACCACTACATAAAATATGACAGCAGAGGCAAGCAAAGCAGCAGCTCCATCACATCCCATGGTCGTCCATGATCCTCCTCTTCAGCAGGTACCTGAACCTTCTTCTCTCTCTCCTAAGCTGGTCCCATGACAGCAGAGGCGTGCCTCCAGCTTTGGCGATGTTCTCGGTAGTGTAATCCAACTCAATGTACAGGTCCTTGAGCCTCAGGTATAAAATGTCGGGCTTCCTCCTGTGCCCCTGTTTTAACAGATGCATGCATCAACTTATCAATCATAAACAAACAGGACACTATCACCTAATTAACCATAAGGACTACTTTGATAAAATCAGGACGATAAGATATGATCTACAAGTACTAAAAACCATAAACCTACATGTGAACTTCAATTAAAACTGGATATACAACATGCATGGGATCCCAAAATAAGGAATAATTTAAGGCATGTGAACTACAACCTACATGTGAACGACATTAACTAAGGATGCATCAGGTAATTTCTATCAACATTTCAATCCCAAAAGAATATTGAAGTATCACATTTCAACAAGATTGATTGAATATGACAAAACTAGACAGTAATAAACAAACAAGATTGAAGTTACTCACCCCTTCCGCAATGGTCGGGTCGATCTCGAACTAGGGCTTAACGTCCTCGATCTCATCCATGGCCACCGACGTCGTAGAGAAGGAGTGCCATGCCGACATGCCTCGAAGGGAGGCCGCACCCACGGAGGTGGACGCGCGGGGAAGGGTCCACCTCCCAGAAGTGGTCACGGCGCATTTGGAGGGAGTCCGCTTGATCTTGGGCGTGACGCGACGCATGGACGTGGTCTCCGAGGCCCTCGCGGCGATGCTGGAGGTCTTCGAGGCGCGGCGGGAGGTCCTCTTCCCCGGGGTCGTCGCGGCCACGACGAAGGTCTTCGAGGCGCGGCGGGAGGTCCCCTTCCTGGGGTCTTCGTGGCAACGCGATTCGATGTCCTCCCGGACGCCGTCGATGTGCGGCGGATGGCCGGCAATGCCGAGGTGGTCGACCGCGTGAATTGGCCTGACGCGTCGCGAGCCTGCCAATTGGACTGGTGCGTGCGGGGAGGCGGAGCCATGGATCATCGTCGGGGGAGGTGGAGAAATCGGAGATTGGATTGGGGATTTTTTGGGGAGATGAACAGTTGCCGTGAAACTGAGGCTTTTGGGCGAGGTTTGGAAGGGGAGGAGTCGTTTCAGGGAGAGGGGGCCTTTATACATTCCTGGACCAGGAGTTTGGGTGGCACATTCACATTTGCGTCCATGACATGCAGGTCCCACACATCAACGCCTGTTGTCGTTGACTCACTTACATGCGGGACCCAGGCCACGCGTGCGCATTTCTCCTAGGTCGGCGCGGGTTTTCTCTCTCGCTTACATGCAGGTCCCACACGTCGGCACGGGGATTGTCGCCAGTTCGTCCTTAGTTAGTCTTGTTCTTCATGTTTGCCACTATTTACTCTATCCCATAGAGTCACTTGATTCATGACAATACAACAATATTTTTAAGTTATTAGACGCACCCATGTTTGCCACTATTTTTTATTTTATTCAACATTTTCTAACACTCAAATTAAGAGGTCAGTGCCAGCAAGATTCGAAACCCAGGTCACCTTAACATCTCTCTAGCTATAGGATTTTTTATGAAATTGTTTAAACAACCTAAACTTGGTTGTGTTCATTCCGCCTTGAACTTAGTTGAATGAACATGTGTCATGAGACCTTGTGTTGTTCCAATACACATACATTTAATTTTTTGTCACGGACCCGCCTTACCACGGAGACGGCTCCGTTCCAGGATCTCCCTCGGGTGGCGACACGCGCTGTGGCGCCCAATAGTACAACACATGACAGAGAAATATAATTGTAACAAAAGCATAGGTGGGGAACAGAGTTTTACATAAATCCGAAGTTATATTACAAACCAGAGTTTTATCGAAGTAAGTTGCGGAAGCGAATTGTTCAACATTGGATCACTAGTTCGATGAAGTAGACAAGATACAATCGCCCTCTCACGACGACACACAGGGAACAACCCGGCCATAATAGGTGCCTTGCCCAAGCACCGTACCGGCAAGCAAGGAACTATTCCTCGTCTTCATTCGTACACAGTTCCTATTCGATGTTCCAGCAATCGGGGCGCTGGCCCTCCTAATGGAATCTCCCACCGCAGTGGCATTCACCGTCCTGGTCATCTGAAAACCACATACAGCTACGCCCTGAGTAACTAATTTACTCAGCAAGACTGACCCGTCAAAATGGCCAGCTACAGCCGACACCTAGGCATGCAAAGGCTAGTGATAGGGTTTTTATTGCCAGAAAGCCAGCCTAGGAGTGGATCCTTGTTGTTCTAGTTTTAGCATCAAGTTAAGTTGTCATTTGGATTAGAAAATTTAGTTTGCACTAAAGCTATAACAATCATGGTGGCAATACAGTCTTAATAATTCCAAACAGCAGTATTAAACCCACTCATCATCTTAATGGCTTCTGACACTGTTCTGGAGCAGCGATCAAGTGGTACTCGTTACTGTGAGAGGCAGCGACTCGAATCGATTTACATCCTACAGGAGAAACCTGCTTGCACGACCTATACGCGCTTCCTGAAAGCCGCATGGAGCAACCTTTCGCTCACGGTGCCGCAGGGTCTTCCAGGTCCAGACTCCCCCGAGAAGGGTCCCCCATCGCAATGCGCCCCGTGCCGCCATCCGTGGGTGGATTGCTCCCTCCTCTCAGCCCCAGTTCCACCAAAGAAGGGAGAAAGCTATCTTCAGACCAAGCGGTAGTCGTAACTACGTCGGTTTACTGGGCCCATATCTCCAGCATGCAAACAGTACGTTCAAACTTGATCCCACGGGCCGGACACGAGGCGTAGCCTTAGGTGATTCGGACAGGGCTACCTCCTTGAAGACATGCTGTCCTTCCCTTTCCACCTAGTTGCCCGTCCGGTCTTCATTGTGATTCCATCCACCCTTTCCTTCATCCGATATCATTCCCCAGTGACAATATTCTCTATCTACGAGTGGTCTCCATACCACTCGATGAGCAGCCGTCCTAATTTAAGTAGAGCAGCTACCGTCCTGAGGCTAATAATCAGGAAGAGGGACCAACTGCACGCTAGGGTTTCAATCAACTCCTATCACTTAATGCACAGGCAAACTTACATTTCTAGCTAGTGGTAGAATAAAAATTTAAAACGGGGATATGCACCGGGGCTTGTCTTGGGTCTGCTCTTGTTCAGCAACGGCACCTCCGACTCCTTCTGGGTCCTGCTCCAGTCCCGTCTCCACGTGGTTCACGGCGTGATCTATATGATGCAAAAGATGATGCTATGAGAGAAGATTCATGGCACTTCCTCAATAAATACGTGAATGTACACTGTTTCTCATGGAAGTGGGTGTGGTGTGTTGATTAGTGCACAAATATAGTGCATTTAGCGGGAGCACCGGGTGAGGTCGTTTCGTGTATTTCCTTCATGGACTCCAGAATTTAATCGCGACGACGTCGCACCAAAGTACAGTGGGCTTGTGTGTGCCGGGGTGAAGCTACGTAAGCGATGCCCCTGACTAGTGGGTGCCAGTCAATTAGTAGTGTTGTGTGTCGAGCAAAACCCTCGCAAGGTACCAGGTACCCATGAAACAGCCCTAAAGCGGAATCATTTTTGTTAACGGGTAAAACTGCACTCAGGGCATAATTTATTATGTTGATATGGTTCTGATCTTCAAATGGATAGGGGTGATTTATTATAGTTAGATTACACCAGGAGTGATTTATTTGCCAACTTTCACCTTCATGCACCAAGTCAATAATTTCTATTAATTATTATAAGAAAAAGAGCATTAAATTAATTTTAGCTAGTATACAGAGACTTACCCTGTGATATTTTTCCAGGGAGACTAAAACTGATAATCCTACATGGTGACCAAATTTCAAGATTTTATCAGCTCTCTGTAATTAATTATGAATTTATGAGGGTTTTTATCATATAATTAAATCCTAATAGTAAAATTAACATGCACTGTGATTTAGCATTTTTTTCTTATTAGTACAAGTCCAGACAAGGCTAACAAAATTTATGTTGCCTCAAAATTCCCATTATTCATTTTACTATGCATTTCACAAGTTTAACCCATTTCTGGAAATGATTTAAATAAGAAATTTTGATTTTTTACTTCGCGGGCCGCAATCCCGGCAGCCCACGGCTGAATGTCCCGCGGGGGAGGTGCTCTCGGGCCAGATTTGGCCCAGGCAGGCATGGCACAGCGCCCGGCTGGCCTACTGGCCAGCTCGCCCGAGTCAACCGCGCGCGCGCACGCGCTCGCCGGAGCACGGCGGCGCTGGCCAGGGGCTCGCCGCAGCCCGTTGCGGGCCCTGGCTCGAGCTGGATTTGGAGGGAAAAACGCCCTACTCTTTATCGCGCACCATCCTAGGCGGTCGGGGACCGTCGGCGATGGCCGGGTATGGCCCCGCGACGGTGGCGGAAGCAGGGCAGGGCTCGGCGCCGGCTAGCACGAAAAAGGGAGGGCGGAAAGGCTCTGGATCTAGCATGAGAGCTTCACCGGAGCACGGAGAAGGATGTCACCGAGTTTCCCCTGCGAGAGGGAGGCCGGGGATGCGGGCTCACCGATGGGGTGGTGGCTGCAGTGGTCGGCGGGCGGCCTCGAGCTATGAATCTAGGGGAAGCGGTGGAAGGATTCGTCCAATCAAAGTTCAAACGTGTGCGCGATTAAGAGGGAGAGCTCCTCGTGCGAGGAATCGGAAGTTGGCTCACCTCAGGGTGAACGCAGCGCGGAGAAGTGGCTCGGGGTCGATTATCGGCGCCGGGGAAGAACCGTGCCGATCTCCCAATGCCGGCCGAGCGAAGCGGAGGGGACGGGTGCAGGGTCGTCGGGTTTTCCTGGTGTTGCTCCCAGAGGCCTGGCTCGGGCTCCGGTGGTGCTGGCGGCCAGGCGATGTGGGGCAGAGGCGACGGCGGAGGCAGAGATGAGCGGAAGAGAGAGAGAGCGAGAGCAAAAGGAGTGAATGGGGGGGGGTGTTCGGACAGGGTGACAGGCGACAAAAGAGATGTCCGAACGCGCGCGTGGGGTTGTCGATCCGCGGCAACGGCCGTTGGCCATACGCCGGCGACCACGCGGCGCACGCAGTGTCGAGCGGAGCGGGCAGCGGCGGGTGTGTTTCTTCTGAGTCGCTGACAGGCGGGTCCCACGGGGAGTTTTCTTTTTTCTTTTCTATTTCCAATCCTAACAGCCGACTGCATTTGTTATTTTTGTTAAAATTAATCCATAGCTGTTAAAATCAGACAAAAAATAGGGTAGGCTCCCCATAATGTGCTGGTTTCTATAAAAATACTAACTACTATCAGTTCCCAATGAAATTGGATTAGGAATTTCGTGAACAGAGCTGGTTTTTAACCATTCCAGCATTTATTTGGGGCCTTTATTGATGGACTAAAAATCTGAGCAAATTCCCAAAATTCTAATTGACCATGGCCATCAACATATAATTTTTGCAGGGGTGACTTTCATTGAAAATTTGGGACTTGTAGTGCAAGGGTTATTCATTTTGGATTTGAATTCAATTTGAATTGACAACTTAATTTCAAATTTTTAGTAATAGGGTCTTGTGATGACTAAGTGTTGCTCTTGGGACCACTATGACACCAGGAGTGTCACATTTTGAAACAACAAAAATGTACAATGATGTGTCCATGCCAATTGTTACACATGTTTGAGGTAGAAAAAGCTTAAATTTTTAAATAGACGCACAAGAATCAAAGGGAAATTCACTTTGAAATTTGAAAGCAAACCACTTTACGCCTTCTCTACATGAAAGCGTAGATCCGAATAAACTATCTGTCTATGACCTGTGGGCCCAGCGTGGACAAGCCTTCTGTACCAAAACGTATTTTTTAGAGAGGTCGGACCTTTTTAAATTGGTTCGTCGTGATCTTCATGTTTTTCACTCTCGATCTTGGGTGGATCTTGGAAAATGTTTAGATCTCGCATACGAAGTCCAAATGAGATGATTTATTTTTCTTAATCATATAATATCATGATCTTTCACTTATTTTCTTCAACATTCTCTAACTCTTCCAATTAAGAGGTTAGTGGCTGCAAGAATCGATAGCAGATTCACATATAAACATGTTCATTTCTTCCACAGAAACAAGAACCTAGCTACTTGCACGTGGTTGGGCGAAACAACATTGGCCTCTGGAGTGCATCACCAACAACAGGGACAGAGATACAATTCATCGTCTTCTCACGCTGGTCGCGAATGTTGAAAGCAGCACAATGGCTACCCCCCACATCAGCGATGTACACACGATCTCCCTTGAGGTCCCCATTGGGGGTCTGCACTTCGATGAAGAAATGATAAGCCAGCCCCAAGAAGAGAGACCTTCCATTGCCAAAGTCCTCAACAATCCCCCATGGCCTTAGGGTAGAAGTTTGAAATCTTATTTCTGGCCACCCCCCTCAAGCTACTGTATCCATCACCTTTCAGAACTACCAACACAAGATCACCATCCCCGGATGATGCCAAGAAGTATGTTTCCTTCCTGCACCATCCATCCATTGGTGGCGGCTACAAGCAACTTGATGTGGACAGATCTCCATTGAGGTCCCAAGAGAACAATTCGCCCCTTGTTGTAACTACCACCAAGCTGTTGCCGACTAGAACTGCATCACAAAGTCCATTCCATCCTACAGGTGGACAACGCACATTCACCCAAGAATCCTCCCCAGGCCGTGTCAGAAAAATCAAGTTCCATGCCATGATGGCAATCAGAAGGTATCCAGAGGGATGCCTTGGAGTCCTAGCCAACACAACCCTCTTCAAAAAAGGTCTATTCATATCATAGACGACATTGTTTCTCAGATTGCTAATTAGCGAGACTGCTGCTAGAGAAGGAAGCGAGATGAAACCTGTGTTTATCAAATTGACAAGTGCCAAATTCAGATTTGGATCCAACGTCATCAGCCAATCATCCTTTCCCCCAACCCATGAGTGACCTCTCAGCAAATCCGATTGACATTGGAATGATGAACCCTCTGCAATGTCATGCATTCCAAACTCACCAACCATGACATCCCTCTCAGCCGACCAAGTACCCTCGCCAAAGTGTGAAGTGATGAGGATGGGAGCGCCAGATCAGAGCAGATCAAGTCGACCAGAATACTTGACCGCGTTCCTAAATGGACCACAACTAACACATAACCGCAATAGTCCAATAGCATCGGTAGTAGATCTCTCCATAATCATCGTGGCTAGGTCGGAGGTAAGATGGCCGAGAGAACCATAACTGAAAAAGACAATGGTAGCCACTGTAAAGCAACACACAGAAAACTCTAGATGCAGATAATAAATTAAACACCAAAGACAACAGAATCACGATCATAGAATGAGAAAACTATAATGCTATTGTTTGGTTTTGAGTTGGGGAAACTATAATCACAACTGCCCAAATTCAGTTGGGGAAACTATAATGATCTTATCAAATATGGTATATTTATGAAGATCAGACTAAACATTAATTAATACATAATTATTAAGGGGCATACAGACACTATGATGTTGTAGTTTAACTAGGTGTTGCAGTTTCATTTGCTTCTATCGATGCATTCTGTGTACCAAAACCATACTAGAATGCTTCCTAACACCCACTCTGCATCTACTAATTTCAGAACATAGAGCATGTACTCTGTCTTTGCGGCACAAAGGGAAATTCAATCTAACACAACAATATTACAATTTTTGCAGAGAAGAGGCGTATCATACTTTTGAAGCGGAGCTTCCTCTTCGACTTCCTGTACTCCATGGCCTCTCTCATCACCTTCATCCGCCCCTTGCTGGAAAGAAGAAGAGGACGCCGCGGCGGAGTCATTGCTGGCGTTGAGTGGTGTCGCACGTGTCGCAGTGGTGCTCCGGCGATGTGAATCCGGCAAGGGCTCTTCCGAGGTCCCTTCATCACGAGCCCTCTTGGTCACCATGTCTACAGTAACTATCCCCCGATCCCTCCCGCGGTGAGCAAAATGCAAAATAAAACGGGGGAAAATCTCCAATGTAGAAAGCGAAATACTCACCGGTCCTAATCCGCGCGTCGCTGGCTTGAAACCACCCTGCGATTGCTCGGCGTCGGGAAGGTGGTGGCAACACCTTCGAGGGTTTGTGCGGGAGGGAGCGGCACGAGCGCGTTAATGACGATGAAAAGGAAACGACGCCGCTACAAGTTAAGGGACGCCCCTAACGCTTAGCGATGAAATGGGCCTGTTTCCAAATAGGCCAACTCACACAGGGGACGACAAAGGCGAACTGGGAAAGGAAACTGACGCATGAATGGAACTTGCCAAATAACAAGTGGGACCCACCAAATCTAGGCGCCCCAGACGCACCAAATGACATGTGGGACCCGCCAAATCCAGGCGCACGAGACGCACCAAATGACAAGTAGGACCCACCAAATCCAGGTGCCCCAGACGCACCAAATGACATGTGGGACCCACCGAATCCAGGCGCACAAGACGCACCAAATGACAAGTGAGACCCACCAAATCCAGGCGCACGAGACGCATGAACACAAATGGAAGAACAATTTTTCTTTTCAATCTCTGCATACAATTTGTAACTAGTATTTCTCCCTCATACGAACTTCAAAATGTGTCATTTTTTTCCTACACCTTCATAAAATTATGCTATATTCTTTTATGCAACTTATTAATGCTACTATGTTGAAATATATTCTCGTGTCAGTCTGTTTCCACAATCCAATTTTTGAATTTAAATAAATGACAACTACAAGCAATATGTTCATACACTAAATGATGTCAAATGGATAGTTGATGACTACCGAAGTTTCGTATCTCATCATGATCTACAATATTTATTTAGGTCATTTGGTCATTTTCAAAAGTGGTAGTAACATGTAGTGCAAACTTGACAAGTGTCCAACATAGTTTCTTAAACCTTGTGAGTGAGTCTAGGATTAATGAGAAATGTACACTACCACTTTGTCAAATGAAAAAAAAACCTAAATAAATATTGTACATCTTGATGAGTTATGAAAGTTTGATATTCATGACTTTTTTGGATGAAATCATTTACGGCTAACAAAAACTGGCTTTTAGTTAACAACTTTGATAATTCTATATTTGTAGGATTAAAACTTTGTCAAATGGATTAGTGACTTACATAAAGTTTGTAGAACTTGATGAGTTCAACAACTTTGTTATTGATGACTTTTTATTTTGAAAACATTTAATACCCTAAAAAACTATGTGAATTTGTTAATGTTTGAAATTTTAAATTTAAAGAGTTCAATCTAACTAGGAAGGGGGATGACAGAACATTTTAACAATTTCACTTGGATGGGGCATAGTACTAGCGCGGTAGTTTGGTTCCCTAATGCGTGGGTCTAGTGATGCTGGGGCCCACGAGTTAGTGATTGATCACTAAACTCGTCCCTAATTTTTTGGTTTAAAAAATAAGTGGTGCCGATTTTTCCATCTGAAACATTTTTTTTTCGCGCCATACTACCACACCACACCATCCCTGGGCCCACGAGTCAGTGATTGATCACTAAACTCGTCCCTAAATTCTTGGTTCCGAAAATAAGTGGCGCCGATTTTTCCATCCGAAACTTTTGTTCCGCGCCATACTAGCGCGCGCCACACCATCCCTGGGCCCACATTGAAGCCTAAAAGCGGCATTATCAACTTGACTGCATCTTAGCCTCCCTAATCTCATCGCATTAGTTAGGGTTATACAGGCGCTGCCGGCGGCAAGGTGGTTTTCGCGATCGCCTTCCACCACGCAGGCGCAGAGGATGCCGGCGTCGAGCGAGGCGGCGAGGGGAACTAATTCCTCGTCGACATCATTGCACACGCATTCGACGGCGTCGGCGATGCTACCTCTAATGTTCACACCACCGTCTCGTAGGCCTAGCGCGGTGGCTTCGCTCTTTGTGTCGCCGTCGTCCCAAGGACCATCACGCAGATCATATGACGAAGTTGCTGGCCGGACGACTCTCGAGATTCAGAAGATTTCCTGCCTTCGTCTGAGTTCGAATCTGAGAGTGCGTACATGCCTTGGATCATCCCCTAGTACTAATGCCTGTTGCTTGCATGCATTTGTCCCAGCGATCGATTCCCTGCACAAAATTGAAATGCTTCGCTAAATATGCAGAACGGATGATACATGGCTTGTGTATGTCGTTTGCAAGGGGAGTGAGGAGGGCGAACAATTTGTTAAGGAATATAGAGTTGACAAGAGTCAAATCACGCTGGGTAACTTGACAACAATGAAAGCAAAGTTGGGGTATGGGTCCAGGGACTACATGTAGTACAAGAAGAGAAATCCTGATAATCCTATGGCAGCAACACTAAATGATATCGACTATGATGTTGATGTATTAAGAATGGTAGATTGTAATGAGGAAGAGAGGGAGCTCAGATTAGTATTGTCGAAGAATCCATTGGCAGAGCGATGTGTGGCCATTACACCAATTAAATACAGAGCAGTTTGCTCAGATCCTGTTGAAGAAGAAGAAGTGGACGAATCAGAATTACATGCATACAAAGATTGACTACATTATATAGATACAAGGGACCAAGCCATGGGTGAGTTATATATGATGCAGCCCAATACGTACATGGTTTTTTCAATGCACTTATGACTGATGTTATCATTCCTTTTCAGAATTTGAAGATATCTACAGGGTGGACACAATCAAGACATACCAAGAATGGTTGGGTGTTGAAGGAAAACTTGATGACATCAGTAATATCCCTCTCCTAATTGTAAATTTAATTACCATTCTTCACTGTCAAGCTTCACACCATTATGCTAGCTGATCATGTGACAATATTGTCTGCAGATTCTTTTTTGCATTCTAGCAGTCAGGTACATTCCAGTCAAGACAACAACCCAACACCTCCAGTGCAGGCACCATCTCATGCTCGCCGTTCAACACAGGGGCAAGGAAATGGTAAGTTGTGTTCATTAGGAATTAATCTTGTTTCTGTTTCATGTGGCTATATATATATATATATATATATATATATATATATATATATATATATATATATATATATACATACAGAGTATTACAGTTTGTTCATGTGGGAATATGATCAGAAAATGGGAAGAAAAGAGGACGTGGTCCTCTAAAAGGCTTGAAGACAATCTCCAAGAGAATCAAGGCGGGCAATCAGAAGATGAAAGTTGAGTTCTCCAGACTTGGAGGACCAGTAGGTGAGAACTACCGCTCGTTCACTGATGAAGTAGTACTATTTATGAGGAAAAGGGCGCCACTCATTGGAGTGAGATCGTGGAAATAGATCCATGAAGAAGTTAAAGAATCAATAGCAACTGATATATTGGTAATAATCATGTTTGCTTGTGTATACATTTTAATAATACACTACCATAAGAACTGATCTAGTATTTGCATGTTCTTGTAATTTTATAACAGGCTAGGTGGGACTGTTGGCACTTCCCAGGTGCCCCTTTTATATGTGAATATTACCCCAATTAGAGCATAATTGATACTAATTTAGGCCATTTACCTGTAATATTGTTCATATATTTGTATATGCGTTGTTTTGGAGCTTTATTGCAGAAACAGGTAAAACTGGTGGTTAAAGTGATGATGGAGAGGACTAGAGTCTAGAACCGACGGAAAGCACTGAAGAAGCCCAGTGCGCCGATCGGCGCAGTCCATGAGCCGATCGGCGCTAGGGTGTTTTGGCCCACAGAAGTGACCGAGGCCCATTCTACATGTTTATAGAAGTTTATATGCGCAAGACACTTGAAGATATTTGCCTAGAAGATTACTGGAACTTCAAGATCTCGACGTGCAGTACAAGACTTTATCTCGAAGGAAAAGGCCCACATGGCAGCTGTGGAAGACAGAGGAACCGACTCGGAGAAGAAACTAGAGAAGACACGGCTTACGCCGACCGGCGCAATCCTACGCCGATCGGCGCAACCGCCTTATTTGCTAGAAACCGAGTCCTTTACGAGTAGAACCCCTATAAATACTTGTGAATCCTGACCGCAGAGGAAGAGGCGACAGAGGGACAACAGATCCTTGAGTTAGAGCCACCGGGGCTTGCCCCGTTAGAATAGATCTCTAGTTGAGTTTCAAGAACCATTGGTGTTAAGAGTTGATCCGTCAAGGTAGGCCATCTCGACGGGGATGAATCTTACTCCATGTATCTCAAGGATGATTGAATATGTTGATGATGGTTTTGGTGATTTGTCTATCTTGATTCTATAATCATGCATGTGCTTATTCCAATTGCTTAGTTCTAGGCTAAGTAAGCTGATATTATCTTGATCGTGGTGATTAGGATAGTATTCGGACATTGTATTGATTATGGTTGCTCGATGATGCTAGTAGTGTGGTTTAGCTGTGACAGCACTAAGCCTGCGCAGCACTATTGGATAGTTGTGTAGGGTAAGATACTCGCGCGATTAAGGGTTTCCTCTCAGCAGCGATAAATCGAGAGCCGCTCGGAAAGCAGGGTGGTCATATTCATTATAGGTTTTAATTGATCCATGTAATTACCCATTATGATGCAATTTAATTAGACTTTTTGTTACGATCTCACTAGTAGATATCTGGTTACTCACTTAACAGCATAGGCCTACAAGGCATCTGGCACACTTTGGCTTAGATTCACTGGTGTGCCGATTGGCTCAATTCCTGCGCTGATCGGCGAACGAAAGATTTACAATGTCTGGCGCACTTTGGCTTAGATTCACTAGTGTGCCGATCGGCTCAACTCCTGCGCCGATCGGCGCAACGATAGATTTACTGTCTGGCGCACCTTTGCGCTGGCCAGTCTCCCCCTTCATGCAACCTGATTTTGACAGTAGCCTTGACTAGATCTTTTATTGTCAACTTTGTTTAATAATCCCTAAGGTCCCAGTGGATTCGGTAAACCTTGGAATACTCCATTCAAGGGAAAAGTGCTACAATCATACACCGTCCTCTTGCGGTATATAAGTGGGTGCGTAATTACGACCAACAAGCCCTTTTTCTGGCACCGTTGCCAGGGACCATAGCAGGTTTTTAAACATTGTTTGATGTATGCACGGTCCTAAGTCAAACAACCCCTCTAATTACACCGATGATCCAGAAAGACTCTTTCACAAGAAGAGAACAGCGGAGAAGAGAAGCAAGTCACTTGGAGATTTAGCTGGAGAAGACCCAGTTCAAGAGCAAGAAGAAGAGGAGATGGCAGAGGTACCTATGGTTAATCGTCTCAAGCCACAATTGACTAGTATTGTCAAGACAGATTTCCAAGAAGCTCAAGATCCACTTCCGTATCAATTGGAGAGATATTTTGGGATAGTGGTGCAACAACCGTTCACAGGCTCAGAAGATCCCAATCATCACTTGCAACACTTCCTTGAGGTTTGCAGTATATTCAAGATAGCGGGATTGATAGGAGACCAAGCACGTGTGCGGCTGTTCCCCTTCTCTCTAGTTGGACGCCCCAAGCAATGGTACAATGGATTGGAAAACCCAGAAAAAACGGTGTGAAACAAGTTAGTAGTTGAATTCTTGGCCAAATACTTCCCTCCTGGTAAGACTCAAGCTTTGAAAAATAAGATTCTTGGATTTACACAAAATATTGATGAGAGCATTGGAGAAGCATGGGAAAGATACAATGAATATATGGATGCATGCCCTCATCATGGTCTGACGGTTGGAGAAGTTGTTGAGAAGTTCTACACAGGATTGAATTTTCTATCATGTCAACACTTGGATGCCTCAGCTTCAGGATCATTCATGTCAAAAAACCCCACCGAAGCTAAGAATTTGATCAAGTTGATAATTGAAAATCAATCGTGGGATGGTGAGAGAAGCTCAAGGAATTTGCAACCTTCAAAAAGAGTAGCGAAGAGTGTGATTGAGAAGACTCAGGAAGACTTGATTATAGATCGCCTTGATGCTATTCAAAGGAGGTTGGACAACAATCTTCATATCCCTAAGGAAGAGACACTCTAGCTGGCGGAATCACGCTCTACATGTAGTGAGTGTGGAGAATTTGGTCATGTGCAGAAATATTGCCCTGAAGAGATGAAGATGCTAGAATATATGAAGAATAGTGGATGGAAACCCCAATATCAGCAACAAAGGAGTTCTTTCTCTCTTAGTTCGTCCATGCAAAATTCTATCCCACTTCGTCTCCAATGTCATGAGTTTTTCCAAGCTCAAGAGAAGATCAACAAGTACAATCAAGCTAAATTCAAGGAGATTGATCATGTCCTTGAGAGAATTAATGACAAGGTGATAGAAATTGGGAGCTCCAATGAGCAGATTTTGAAGCATACCAAAATTATGGAGCAACAGATGGGACAGCTATCGCAAGCCATTCAAGGCAACAAAGGGGCTATTCCTGGTAATACGATGTTTGCAGAGCAGTTGAAGGCAATAGATACGCGATCAGGAAAGCAAATAGAAGATTCAGAGCACTCTGCAGGAGCAAGGAAGCCCCGCGCCGATCGGCGCACACCCCGTGCCGATTGGCGCGATGATCCTGTCGGCGCCGATCGGCTCCCTGAAAGCGCCGATCGGCGCGAGGAGGATGTTGACCTCTCTGGTCTGAAAATGGGCGTGGAGACAGAAGAGCATGGCCCTGCCACGTTCCTGGATACTCATCTACTAACAAAGACAGAAAGAGCGCGGCAACACGACGAGCTATTTGCAAGGTCCATCGATATTATGAAGAAGCAGAACAGTTGAAGGCAATAGCTACACGATCAGGAAAACAAACAGAAGATCTAGAACACTCTGCGTGAGCAAAGAAGCCCCACGCCGATCGGCGCACACCCGGCACCGATCGGCACGACGACCCTGTCGGAACCGATCGGCTCCCTGAAAGCGCCGATCGGCGCAAGGAGGATGATGACCTCTCTGGTCTGAAAATGGGCATGGAGACAGAAGAGGATGGCCCTGCCACGTTTCTAGATACTCAACTACTAACGAAGACAGAAAGAGCACGAAAACACGACGAGCAGTTTGCAAGATTCGTCGATATTATGAAGAAGCTTTACATCAATGTCCCTTTTGTTGATGCTATCCAAGTTCCCATCTATGCCAAGTATATTAAGGACATGATGCAAAACAAAACGTCTCTAGTTTCTGAGGAGGTTGTGAAGGTCACTAAGGAGCTAACGACGGCAATTAATGATGTTGCACTAGAGAAGAAACCCGACCCCGGATCACCAAGCATCAAATGCATGATTGGAACAAGGATATTTGATAGGTGCTTGTGCGATCTTGGAGCAAGTGAAAGTGTTATGCCCCATCATATATTCACAAGTCTCAATTTGCCTGAATTAGAGCCTACGGGTATGTGTTTGGAGTTAGCCGATCAATCAGTGCACTTTCCTGATGGAATTGCTGAGGATGTGCCTGTTCACATTAGAGATCACATCGTCCCTGTTGATTTTATTGTGCTTGATATGGATAAGAGGACGAGGACCCCGTTGATCTTAGGTAGACCCTTCTTGAGGACAGCAAAGGCAAGTATTGATGTTGGGAGTGGTGAGATAAGCTTCGATATAAGTGGGACTCCCTACTCTTTTAAATTTCGCCCAAAGGGAAAAGAGTGTCGTGCTATTGATGAAGTGAAGAGATACAAGACACCGTGGCAACGTGGCATCGAGAGTAATTGGAGGGGATATATGGATAGGTCGTCCAAGCTATATGAACCAAGGAGATAAGAGAACCTTGTAGTGTCACGGCCTCACATCCCGCACCGCGACACTAAGGATTGATTGTTTGCGGGGAGGTCAAGGTCTTTGACCTCTAAATAACTAGAGCGCTCTGGGGAGGCAACCCAATGATCGGAGGATTTAGAAGTTATTTAGTGCTTCTAGGAGGGCAACCCATTTCATTTAGTTAATTAGTGCTGGCCGGGAGGGCAACCCGGTGTTTTTAATTTGCTTGCTTGTGATAAAAACAATCTCCCGAATAAAAGAAATAGAAAAGTGTGTGCTTAATTCTTGTGTGCTCTTGTGTTGTCTGTTTATTCGTGCAAAACTATGTATATATATACTGTAGACTAACAATGCAAGAATATAAAAAAAGGACAAAAAACAGGAAGGAACAGAGCTAGCGCCGATCGGCGCACTTCTGCGCCGGTCGGCGCATTATTGCCCAGGTCAGGACAGAAGGCTGACGACGCCCAGAATTGAAGGGGTGCTAAAAATCAACCAGCACAGTAATTTTCAGAGACGGAGCTATTTTCAAGGTAATCAAAAATATTTTTGAATTAACTTTTGTGTGCAAAATGGTTGCTAAATGACGCAGGAAAGGATGAAGAGCAACATCTAGCGAAGAAGCGAGGGGCCAGGAGCAAAAACGGACGTCGCGCCGATCGGCGCGGTCACCAGATGAGCCCCGCTACGTATGTCAATACTACAGGAACATTGGGAAAAGTGAAAAATTAGGTGAAAGAGATGAACACGAGGCATCAGGACCAGCACCGGACCAAAAGACGAGAAGCAAGGGACTTGTGCCGTTCGGCGCCCTACTGCGCCGATCGGCGCAGTTACCCATGTGGTTCCCAAATGGGCGACAAAGGCGGCAGGCATTGATTTTGAGGAACAGGTATGATTATTATGCAGGTGCGCAGTGCAGAGGAGATACAGAATTGACCAAAAGCTGAAAGAGAGATGGCGCGCCGATTGGCGCGGGGCCGTGCCGATTGGCGCAGTCAACAAGACATTGGGATTCTGTGCTGTTCCCCTCCCAACCAACATGATGTACCGGGAAGCGACATAAAGGATGGGAATCCAGCACCAGATTGGTTAGAGCATTCAAAATTTGAATTGTGCCGATCGGCGCACAGCCGTGCCGATCGGCGCCCTCTCAAATTTCCCACACTATAAAAAGGAGGCCAGGCGCCCCCAGTTTGGCACACCATCCCGATAATCTCTCCACATTCCCCACTACCCACGATCTCGCACACGTTCTGTAATTTTCGTAGATGGATCGTCTCCGCTCCTCCGTCGGTAAGTTGGGCAAGAGGCTGCGCCGGGAAAGCAGTTCCGGCGGCAATGGCGAATCAAGCAGTGACTCCTCGGTGAGGGGTGGCTCCGACGCTCGCGATGACATGTTGGTGGGTGGTGCATCCACCGGCTCGACGGCGGCGACATACGAGATCCGCGCCCGCCACTCCGTCTCCGGCGCATCCCTTGCAACGGGGCGTGCTACAAGGAGCCAAACGGCGGCAAGCCGTGGGGTTCCCACATCACCACCACCGCCGGCATACGTGTCGCGCACGGTGGAGGAGGGCTTCACCCTCCGGAGTAGGGAGGAACAGCAGCACTACCTCACGGTCAGGGGAAGGTTCGTCCCCAACTTCGACCTGGACGAGACCTTCCTCACCACGATCGGCATGTGGGAGGACTTAAGGAGGATTCTAGACAACCTCGTTTGTGTGGATTTCCACCTTCTCCTCATGGACTACAACCTCGAAGTCGTCACCGAGGTTGCCTCTACGATGAGGCTCGGCACCGACGACTACGGCAACGAGGCCGTCAACTTCCGCGTCTGTGACATCAGCTACACGGTGACCATGGAGGCGGCAGCTCAAGCCTTCGGCTTCGATGCCGACGCCGACGTCGCCAGTATTTTGGGACGTGGGAAGTTGGACTCCTTTTAGAGGCGGCTCTCGTTCGTGGAGGAGATGAAGCGTGGTTACATCCGCAAACCGACCATTCAAGTCTTCCATCGGTGGTTGGCGGCGCGCACATGCGACAAGGTCGACTCCAGCAACATCACCGATGCGGACTTGCGGTAGCTCTTCAATGCCATCGTGAGCTCGTCTCACTACAACCCCATGGCAGTGACGGTGTGGGGTTGGTTCGACAAAAGGGGCAAGGCAAGCAAGAAGTTGGCCTTCGGGGCCTATCTTCAGCGCCTAGCAGCCCTCGTCTGCGGCGATGACAGATCGGGAGGACGTGACGACAAGTGGGAGTGCGCGACGGAGATCGGCGAGAATATGACTCGTGGCAATATTGTCACGGGAAGTGTTCACGCCGGCTTCCATGTCGGAGGCACCAACATTAGGCTCCCGTGTGCGGAGCTAGGAGTTTTCCTCCCTCACAAGCTGGAGGGAGGAAATTGGCTTGAGGAAGGTCTCCTGGAGGGGGGCTGAGTTCTCAAGGACCGCCGTGGGCGGGTTCAACAGCCAGATGGCAAGTGGGACTCCTAGGGGTCACGCCAGGAGCCTTACCAGTACTAGTCAGGGTGGAGCGACGCAGCGGGCGGTTCACAGCCCTCTGCGCCAGTCGGCGCACCGTACTTCAGCGCGGGCATCCACTACAGATACCAAGGGCGTGTACCAGTGGTGCCTCCTGTGTCAGTGCAGACTTTTTCGTGCCCATGCAGGGGTACCTTGACAACAACATGCACTACATCGAGCGCGTGGAGGAACCCACGTCCCAATGGAGGGACAACCACGATGCGATGGTGGAGGAGTTCAAGCGACTCAAGGCGCGGTGCTATGGCTTCGATCAGCCACCGCATCCACTTTCGGATGACTAGAGTGCCTAGGAGTTGGCACGTATATCGGTTTCCCGGTTTGTGTTTTCTTTTATCTTTTTCAATCTTTTCCTTTATTTGCTTATATGTGTGTGAGCGGGTTGGGAAACCATGTAACGGGTATGCTTATTTTCATGCAAGTGTGTTAGTAGTAGTTAGTAGTGGTTTTATTTTCATGCAAGTGTGTTAATAGTAGTTTTATTTTCATGCAAGTGTGTTAGTAGTAGTTTTATTTTCATGCAAGTGTGTGCAAAAATAATCACCATGTATTCGAGTTTCGATCTTAATATAATGGTGGCGGTTATGCTCTTTTAGGAGAATTAAATTATTTATTCTTTCTTGAAAAGTGTTGATGAAGACCAAATAATGTTGAGCATTGAATAAAATTTCGAACTTACACTTAATGATTATTCGGCAAATATGTCTTATGTGGAGCAATTTTGAGTACCGATGTGCTTCATTTGTGTTGTCCAGTTTGTGCGGATAACTTAGTACCAATCTTTTCATAAATAAATTTTCATGTTGTGAACTTTGGAATTTATTGTTTTCAAGATCCTTACCTACCAATGACATATTTTGAGCAATACTCATGAACCTTTGATATGTAGATAAACATTAAATTGATGGTTGAGTTCGGTTAGGATTTAATTCTTTTTGGTCTGAACTTTACTAAGATGGCAATTCTTTGTGTACATTTTTCTAGCCTTGAATTACTCATGCAAAAATTCAATTCTGCTGAGTACACTACCATAAACCCAAAACATCTTGTTGAGTATCACTCCTTGACCACATCCTATATTTCTGGCTATATTTAATTCTTGAATAAATGTTGAAGCCAGACAAATCAAATACCAACAAATGTTGGTGAATTTGGGTTGAGAGCCGATCGGCGCACCCAGAGAGTGAAAAAAAAAAAGCTCTGCTGTTTGCTAAGGGACTAGCAAAATTTTAAGTGTGGGGGGATGGTATATGACATGCTTATTCTCGAAATTCATTCTAATATAGCCACGAATCATTCCAACCATGTGTAATCTTCCAAGATCAAATTTTTGCTATGCACATGTCCACATATCCAAAGTGTGAGTCCTTTTCTTAAATTTTTCTTTCTTAATGGTCATCTTAATAAGTTTCTATAATTCCAACGAAGAATAATCTCCTAGCTTTACAATATATTATTGATTTATGTTTGCTATCCTTGAATTACCTCACCTAGCTACTCATATAAGCCTTACACTAATATTATTTGATCATTATGATGTAGAATATAGGTTGAGTGATTTGAAAGATGAGTTGTTGCCTTGGATTATTTGGAAGATAGATTCTCTATGTTCACAACATTCTTTTAAGTGATTTTCATGTGTGGAAAAGTTATAATTTATGAGTTGGACATGATCTTTTGCTTTGGGGAGAACTTTAAGCTTTATGCCCATATTTGAACTATTTTGCTAAATACCAATATGAAATACACCACAATAGAACAATGCTCAACATTTGCTGATTTGAGATATCTTTTATGATAGAAAGAGTATGTTTTTTGATTTTTCTTTCTTTTACTTTACTCGGGACGAGCAAAGGTTTAAGTGTGGGGGAACTGTTGGCACTTCCCAAGTGCCCCTTTTATATGTGAATATTACCCCAATTAGAGCATAATTGATACTAATTTAGGCCATTTACCTATCATATTGTCTATATATTTGTATATGCGTTGTTTTTGAGCTTTATTGCAGAAACAGGTAAAATTAGTGATTAAAGTGATGATGGAGAGGACAGGAGTCCAGAACCGACGGAAAGCACTGAAGAAGCCCAGTGCGCCGATCGGCGTAGTCCACGAGCCGATCGGCGCTAGGGTGTTTTGGCCCACAGAAGTGATCGAGGCCCATTCCACATGTTTATGGAAGTTTATCTGCGCAAGACACTTGAAGATATTTGCCTAGAAGATTTATGGAGCTTCAAGATCTCGACGTGCAGTACAAGACTTTATCTCGAAGGAAAAGGCCCACATGGCAGCTATGGAAGATAGAGGAACCGACTCGGAGAAGAAACTAGAGAAGAAACGGCTTGCGCCGATCGGCATAACCGCCTTATTTGCGAGAAACCGAGTCCTTTATGAGTGGAACCCCTATAAATACTTGTGAACCCTGGCTGCAGAGGAAGAGGCGACAGAGGGACAACAAATCCGTGAGTTAGAGCCACCGGGGCTTGCCCTGTTAGAATAGATCTAGCATACTTTGGCTTAGATTCATTGGTGTGCCGATCGGCTCAATTTCTGCGCCGATCGGCGTAACGACAGATTTACAATGTCTAGCGCACTTTGGCTTAGATTCACTAGTGTGCCGATCGGCTCAACTCCTGCGCCGATCGGCGCAACGACAGATTTACTGTCTGGCGCACTTTGTGCTGGCCATTCTCCTCCTTCATGCAACCTGATTTCGACAGTAGCCTTGACTAGATCTTTTACTGTTAACTTTGTTTAATAATCCCTAAGGTCCCAGTGGATTCGGTAAATCTAGGAATACTCAATTCAAGGGAAAAGTGCTACAATCGTATACCGTCCTCTTGCGGTATATAAGTGGGTGCGTAATTACGACCAACAAGCCCTTGTTCTGGCGCCCTTGCCGGGGACCATAGCATGTTTTTGAACATTGTTTGATGTATTAGTGTTTAGTCATTGAGCTTTACTTGTCTCTCTAGTACTTATATTCTGTTAAGTGAAACTAACAGGTATGGACGGTCCTAAGTCAAACAAACCCTCTAATTACACCGATGATCCAGAAAGACTCTTTCACAAGAAGAGAACAGCGGAGAAGAGAAGCAAGTCACTTGGAGATTTAGCTGGAGAAGCAGTCCGCGCAACACCTCGAGTATTGTTGACATAAGAAGACCCAGTTCAAGAGCAAGAAGAAGAGGAGATGGCAGAGGTATCTATGGTTAATCGTCTCAAGCCACAATTGACTAGTATTGTCAAGACAGATTTCCAAGAAGCTCAAGATCAACTTCCGTATCAATTGGAGAGATATGTTGGGATAGTGGTGCAACAACCGTTCATAGGCTCAAAAGATCCCAATCATCACTTGCAACACTTCCTTGAGGTTTGTAGTACATTCAAGATAGCGGGATTGACAGGAGACCAAGCACGTGTGCGGCTGTTCCCCTTCTCTCTAGTTGGACGCCCCAAGCAATGGTACAATGGATTGGAAAACCTAGAAAAAACGGTGTGGAACATGTTAGCAGCTGAATTCTTGGCCAAATACTTCCCTTCTGGTAAGACTCAAGCTTTCAAAAATAAGATTCTTGGATTTACACAAAATATTGATCAGAGCATTGGAGAAGCATGGGAAAGATACAATGAATAAATGGATGCATGCCCTCATCATGGTCTGACGGTTGGAGAAGTTGTTGAGAAGTTCTACAAAGGATTGAATCTTCTATCACGTCAACACTTGGACGCCTCAGCTGCAGGATCATTCATGTCAAAAACCCCCCACCGAAGCTAAGAATTTGATCAAGTTGCTAGTTGAAAATCAATCGTGGGATGGTGAGAGAAGCTCAAGGAATTTGCAACCTTCAAAAGGAGTAGCGAAGAGTGTGATTGAGAAGACTCAGGTAGACTTGATTATAGATTGCCTTGATGCTATTCAAAGGAGGTTGGACAATAATCTTCATATCCCTAAGAAAGAGACACTCAAGCTAGCGGAATCACGCTCCACATGTAGTGAGTGTGGAGAATTTGGTCATGTGCAGAAAGATTGCCCTGAAGAGATGAAGATGCTAGATGATATGAAGAATAGTGGATGGAAACCCCAATATTAGCAACAAAGGAGTTCTTTCTCGCCTAGTTCGTCCATGCAAAATTCTATCCCACTTCGTCTCCAATGTCATGAGTTCTTCCAAGCTCAAGAGAAGATCAACAAGGACAATCAAGCTAAATTCAAGGAGATTGATCATGTCCTTGAGAGAATTAATGACAAGGTGATAGAAATTGGGAGCTCCAATGAGAAGATTTTGAAGCATACCAAAATTATGGAGCAACAGATGGGACAGCTATCGCAAGCCATTCAAAGCAACAAAGGGGTTATTCCTGGTAATACGATATCTGAAGAGCAGTTGAAAGCAATAGCTACGCGGTCAGAAAAACAAATAGAAGATTCAGAGCACTCTGCGGGAGCAAGGAAGCCCCACGCCAATCGGCGCACACCCTGTGCCGATCGGCGCGACAATCCTGTCCGCGCCGATCGGCTCCCTAAAAGCGCCGATCGGCGCGAGGAGGATGTTGACCTCTCTGGTCTGAAAATGGGCGTGGAGACAGAAGAGCATGGCCCTGCAATGTTTCTGGATACTCAACTACTAACAAAGACAGAAAGAGCACGGCAACACGACAAGCAATTTGCAAGGTTCATCGATATTATGAAGAAGCTTTACATTAATGTCCCTTTTGTTGACGCTATCCAAGTTCTCACCTATGCCAAGTACATTAAGGACATGATGCAAAACAAGAAGTCTCTAGTTTCTGAGGAGGTTGTGGAGGTCACTATGGATCTAACGGCGGAAATTAATGATGTTGCACTAGAGAAGAAACCCGACCCCGGATCACCAAGCATCAAATGCATGATTGGAACAAGGATATTTGATAGGTGCTTGTGCAATCTTGGAGCAAGTGAAAGTGTTATGCCCTGTCATATATTCACAAGTCTCAATTTGCCTGAATTAGAGCCTACGGGTATGTGTTTGGAGTTAGCCGATCAATCGGTGCGCTTCCCTGATGGAATTGCTGAGGATGTGCCTGTTCAAATTGGAGATCACATCTTCCCTGTTGATTTTATTGTGCTTGATATGGATAAGAGGACGAGGACCCCGTTGATCTTAGGCAGACCCTTCTTGAGGATAGCAAAGGCAAGTATTGATATTGGGAGTGGTGAGATAAGCTTCGATATAAGTGGGACTCCCTACTCTTTCAAATTTCACCCAAAGGGAGAAGAGTGTCGTGCTATTGATGAAGTGAAGAGATACAAGACACCGTGGCAACGTGGCATGAGAGTAATTGGAGGGGATGTATGGATAGGTCGCCCAAGCTATATGAACCAAGGAGATAAGAGAACCTTGTAGTGTCGCGGCCTCACATCCCGCACCGCGACACTAACGACTGATTGTTTGCGGGGAGGTCAAGCTCTTTGACCTCTAAATAACTAGAGCGCTTTTGGGAGGCAACCCAATGATCGGGGGATTTAGAAG
Organism: Eleusine indica; assembly: GCA_030378355.1. NCBI lineage: Eukaryota > Viridiplantae > Streptophyta > Magnoliopsida > Poales > Poaceae > Eleusine > Eleusine indica. The sequence goes on from CM059500.1 coordinate 40,381,514, forward strand.
TTATTTAGTGCTTGTGGGAGGGCAACCCATTTCATTTAGTTAATTAGTGCTGGCCGGGAGGGCAACCCGGTGTTTTTAATTTGCTTGGTTGTGATAAAAACAATCTCCCGAATAAAAGAAATAGAAAAGTGTGTGCTTAATTCTTGTGTGCTCTTGCGTTGTCTGTTTATTCGTGTAAAACTATGTATATACATACTGTAGACTAACAATGCAGGAATATAAAAAAAAGGACCAAAAACAGGAAGGAACAGAGCTTGCGTCGGTTGGCGCAATATTGCCCTGATCAGGACAGAAGGCTGACGACGCCCAGAATTAAAGGGGTGCTAAAAATCAACCAGCACAGTAATTTTCAGAGATGGAGCTATTTTCAAGGTAATCAAAAATCTTTTTGAATTAATTTTTGTGTGCAAAATGGTTGCAAAATGACGCAGGAAAGGATGAAGAGCAACATCTAGCAAAGAAGCGAGGGGCCAGGAGCAAAAACGGACGTCGCGCCGATCGGCGCGGTCACCAAATGAGCCTCGCTACGTATGTCAATACTACAGGAACATTGGGAAAAGTAAAAAATTAGGTGAAAGAGATGAACACGAGGCATCAGGACCAGCGCCGGACCAAAAGATGAGAAGCAAGGGACTTGTGCCATTCGGCGCCCTACTGCGCCGATCGGCGCAGTTACCCATGTGGTTCCCAAATGGGCGACAAAGGCGACAGACATTGATTTTGAGGAACAGGTATGATTATTATGCAGGTGCACAGTGCAGAGGAGATACGGAATTGACCAAAAGCTGAAAAAGAGACGGCGCGCCGATTGGCGCGGGTCGTGTCGATTGGCGCAGTCAACAAGACATCGGGATTCCGTGCTGTTCCCCTGCCAACCAACATGATGTACCGGGAAGCGACATAAAGGATGGGAATCAAGCACCAGATTAGTTAGAGCATTCAAAATTTGAACTATGCCGATCGGCGCACAGCCGCGCCGGCGGCGCCATCTCAAATTTTGAAATTTTACGGCGGTTCCTTCTTCTGGAAGTTTCCCATACTGTAAAAAGGAGGCCAGGCGCCTCCAGTTTGGCACACCATCCCGGTAATCTCTCCACCTTCCCCACTACCCACGATCTCGCACACGTTCCACAATTTTCGTAGATGGATCGTCTCCTCTCCTCCGTCGGTAAGTTGGGCAAGAGGCTGCGCCGAGGAAGCAGTTCCAGCGACAGCGGCGAGTCAAGCAGTGACTCCTCGGCGAGGGGTGGCTCTAACGCTCGTGATGACATGTCGGTGGGTGGTGCATTGACCGGCTCGGAGGCGGCGACATACGAGATCCACGCCCGCCACTCCGTCTCCGGCGCATCCCTTCCAATAGGGCGTGCTACGAGGAGCCAAACGGCGGCAAGCCGTGGGGTTCCCACATCACCACCACCGCCGGCATACAAGCCGCGCACGGTGGAGGAGCGCTTCACCCTCTAGAGCGCGGAGAACAGCAGCACTACCTCGTGGTGAGGGGAAGGTTCGTCCCCAACTTCGACCTGGACAAGACCTTCCTCATCACGATCGGCATGTGGGAGGACTTAAGGAGGATGCTAGACAACCTCAGCTGTGTGGATTTCCACCTCCTCCCCATGGACTACAACCTCGACGTCGTCACCGAGGTTGCCTCTATGATGAGGCTCGGCACCGACGACTACGGCAACGAGACCGTCAACTTTCACGTCCGCGACATCAGCTACACGGTAACCATGGAGGCGGCGGCTCAAGCCTTCGGCTTCGACGCCGACGCTGACGTCGTCGGTATTTTGGGACGTGGGGAGTTGGACTCTTTTTGGAGGCGGCTCTCGTTCGTGGAGGAGATGAAGCGCGGCTACATCCGCAACCCGACCATTCAAGTCTTTCATCGGTGGTTGGCGGCGTGCACATGCGACAAGGTCGACTCCAGCAACATCACCGATGCAGACTTGTGGTGACTCTTCAACGCCATCATGAGCCCATCTCACTGCAACCCCATGGCGGTGATGGTGCGGGGTTGGTTCAACAAAACGGGCAAGGCAAGCAAGAAGTTGGCCTTCAAGGCCTATCTTCAGCGCCTAGCAGCCCTCGTCTGCGGCGACGACGGACCGGGAGGATGCGACGACAAGTGGGAGTGCGCGATGGAGATCGGCGAGAATATGACTCATGGCATTATTGTCACAGGAAGTGTTCGCGCCGGCTTCCATGTTGGTGGCACCAACATTAAGCTCCCGTGTGCGGAGCTAGGAGTTTTCCGCCCTCGCAAGCTGGAGGGAGGAAATTGGCTTGAGGAAGGTCTCCTGGAGGGGGGCCGAGTTCTCAAGGACCGCCGTGGGTGGGTTCGATAGCCGAACATATCTATAGCAGCCGGCGGCAAGTGGGACTCCTGAGGGTCACGCCAGGAGCCTCAGCAGTACCAGTGTGGGTGGAGCGACGCAACCGGCGGTTCACAGCCCTCTGCGCCAGTCGGCGCACCGTACTTCAGCGCGGGCATCCACTACAGATACCAAGGGCGTGTACCAGTGGTGCCTCCTGTGTCAGTGCAGACTTTTTCGTGCCCATGCAGGGGTACCTTGACAACAACATGCACTACATCGAGCGCGTGGAGGAACCCACGTCCCAATGGAGGGACAACCACGATGCGATGGTGGAGGAGTTCAAGCGACTCAAGGCGCGGTGCTATGGCTTCGATCAGCCACCGCATCCACTTTCGGATGACTAGAGTGCCTAGGAGTTGGCACGTATATCGGTTTCCCGGTTTGTGTTTTCTTTTATCTTTTTCAATCTTTTTCTTTATTTGCTTATATGTGTGTGAGCGGGTTGGGAAACCATGTAACGGGTATGCTTATTTTCATGCAAGTGTGTTAGTAGTAGTTAGTAGTGGTTTTATTTTCATGCAAGTGTGTTAATAGTAGTTTTATTTTCATGCAAGTGTGTTAGTAGTAGTTTTATTTTCATGCAAGTGTGTGCAAAAATAATCACCATGTATTCGAGTTTCGATCTTAATATAATGGTGGCGGTTATGCTCTTTTAGGAGAATTAAATTATTTATTCTTTCTTGAAAAGTGTTGATGAAGACCAAATAATATTGAGCATTGAATAAAATTTCGAACTTACTCTTAATGATTATTCAGCAAATATGTCTTATGTGGAGCAATTTTGAGTACCGATGTGCTTCATTTGTGTTGTCCAGTTTGTGCGGATAACTTAGTACCAATCTTTTCATAAATAAATTTTCATGTTGTGAACTTTGGAATTTATTGTTTTCAAGATCCTTACCTACCAATGACATATTTTGAGCAATACTCATGAACCTTTGATATGTAGATAAACATTAAATTGATGGTTGAGTTCGGTTAGGATTTAATTCTTTTTGGTCTGAACTTTACTAAGATGGCAATTCTTTGTGTACATTTTTCTAGCCTTGAATTACTCATGCAAAAATTAGATTCTGCTGAGTACACTACCATAAACCCAAAACATCTTGTTGAGTATCACTCCTTGACCACATCCTATATTTCTGGCTATATTTAATTCTTGAATAAATGTTGAAGCCAGACAAATCAAATACCAACAAATGTTGGTGAATTTGGGTTGAGAGCCGATCGGCGCACCCAGAGAGTGAAAAAAAAAAGCTCTGCTGTTTGCTAAGGGACTAGCAAAATTTTAAGTGTGGGGGGATGGTATATGACATGCTTATTCTCGAAATTCATTCTAATATAGCCACGAATCATTCCAACCATGTGTAATCTTCCAAGATCAAATTTTTGCTATGCACATGTCCACATATCCAAAGTGTGAGTCCTTTTCTTAAATTTTTCTTTCTTAATGGTCATCTTGATAAGTTTCTATAATTCCAACGAAGAATAATCTCCTAGCTTTACAATATATTATTGATTTATGTTTGCTATCCTTGAATTACCTCACCTAGCTACTCATATAAGCCTTACACTAATATTATTTGATCATTATGATGTAGAATATAGGTTGAGTGATTTGAAAGATGAGTTGTTGCCTTGGATTATTTGGAAGATAGATTCTCTATGTTCACAACATTCTTTTAAGTGATTTTCATGTGTGGAAAAGTTATAATTTATGAGTTGGACATGATCTTTTGCTTTGGGGAGAACTTTAAGCTTTATGCCCATATTTGAACTATTTTGCTGAATACCAATATGAAATACACCACAATAGAACAATGCTCAACATTTGCTGATTTGAGATATCTTTTATGATAGAAAGAGTATGTTTTTTGATTTTTCTTTCTTTTACTTTACTCGGGACGAGCAAAGGTTTAAGTGTGGGGGAACTGTTGGCACTTCCCAAGTGCCCCTTTTATATGTGAATATTACCCCAATTAGAGCATAATTGATACTAATTTAGGCCATTTACCTGTCATATTATCTATATATTTGTATATGCGTTGTTTTCGAGCTTTATTGCAGAAACAGGTAAAATTAGTGATTAAAGTGATGATGGAGAGGACAGGAGTCCAGAACCGACGGAAAGCACTGAAGAAGCCCAGTGCGCCGATCGGCGTAGTCCACGAGCCGATCGGCGCTAGGGTGTTTTGGCCCACAGAAGTGATCGAGGCCCATTCCACATGTTTATGGAAGTTTATCTGCGCAAGACACTTGAAGATATTTGCCTAGAAGATTTATGGAGCTTCAAGATCTCAACGTGTAGTACAAGACTTTATCTCGAAGGAAAAGGCCCACATGGCAGCTATGGAAGTCAGAGGAACCGACTCGAAGAAGAAACCAGAAAAGACACGGCTTGCGCCGATCGGCGTAATCCTGCGCCGATCGGCGTAACCGCCTTATTTGCTAGAAACCGAGTCCTTTACGAGTAGAACCCCTATAAATACTTGTGAATCCTGGCCGCATAGGAAGAGGCGACAGAGGGACAACAGATCCGTGAGTTAGAGCCACCGGGGCTTGCCCCATTAGAATAGATCTCTAGTTGAGTTTCAAGAACCATTGGTGTTAAGAGTTGATCCGTCAAGGTAGGCCATCTCCACGGGGATGAATCTTATTCCATGTATCTCAAGGATGATTGAATATGTTGATGATGGTTTTGGTGATTTGTCTATCTTGATTCTATAATCATGCATGTGCTTATTCCAATTGCTTAGTTTTACGCTAAGTAAGCTGATATTATTTTGATCGTGGGGATTAGGATAGTATTCGGACATTGTATTGATTATGGTTGCTCGATGATGCTAGTAGTGTGGTTTAGCGGTGACAGCACTAAGCCTGCACAGCACTATTGAATAGTTGAGTAGGGTAAGATACTCGCGCGATTAAGGGTTTCCTCTCAGCAGCGATAAATCAGGAGCCGCTCGGAAAGCAGGATGGTCTTATTCATTATAGGTTTTCATTGATCCATGTAATTACCCATTATGATGCTATTTAATTAGACTTTCTGGTTACGATCTCACTAGTAGATATCTGGTTACTCACTTAACAGCATAGGCTTACAAGGCATCTGGCACACTTTGGCTTAGATTCATTGGTGTGCCGATCGGCTCAATTTCTGCGCCGATCGACGTAATGACAGATTTACAATGTCTAGCGCACTTTGGCTTAGATTCACTAGTGTGCCGATCGGCTCAACTCCTACGCCGATCGGCGCAACGACAGATTTACTGTCTGGCGCACCTTTGCACTGGCCAGTCTCCCCCTTCATGCAACCTGATTTCGATAGTAGCCTTGACTAGATCTTTTACTGTTAACTTTGTTTAATAATCCCTAAGGTCCCAGTGGATTCGATAAACCTTGAAATACTCAATTCAAGAGAAAAGTGCTACAATCGTACACCGTCCTCTTGCGGTATATAAGTGGGTGCGTAATTACGACCAACAAGGATATTGAGAATAATTACAAGTCAAGGACAAACATATGGGGCATTGCTAGGGAGCGTTACAAAGGATGGCGTTCAACTTTCAGTGCTACAACAAAAGCATACAACAGCTACCGTGAGAGAATGTTAAATAAGCCTATAGAATTAGATATTGTTGAATGGCACTATCTATTGCAGTATTTTAGGACTGCCAAATTCAAGGTTTGTTTCCACTTAATTACTATTATTGACAATACCACTTTCATATAAATGGATATGTCTGGGTCATTAAGATTATTGTTCAAATCTATGCACTCTGTAGGCAAGAAGCATACAAAATTCTGGGATTTGAGGCCAAAAAAAGACCACACATTTGTCAGGCGCTAAGCCTCATGCTCAGTGTAGCTATGAGAAGGTAATAACTGGAAGTGCACATCTACAGGCTTTCTTGCATGATGATTTTTTAATTTGTTATTTTTTTGGCATCTCAGAGAGACCCAGAAAGGGGTGAGGAGCCCAATAATATGGAACTTTGGTTCATAACTCACAGCAAGGATGGGCAATAGAAAGACCAAGAATCCAGGGATGTCTATGTGAGTTCTCATTGAATTTGTACATGACTTACTATAGTCCATGCAAATAGCGAATGCATGCAATTTCTTCTGCAACTAACTCCTCCATCTATGACTTGTAAATGTTAGGAGAAAGCAAGCAGCCTTATCTCTAAGGCAGAATCAAATTCGGAGGGAAACTTCATCACCTTACAGGAAAAGAATGAGATTTTCCAGAAGGCATACCAGGCAGTCACAAAGTGCAAATCAACCAGGTTGCATGGTAATGGGTACTTGGCAAAGAACCCAACTAGAAGAGAGCTGCTGAATGCTGATCGCCTGGAAAAAATTCGTGTGGAGGAGCAACTACATCAGGAATACCTGGACCTCATGGAATCATTTAATCAGCTACATGAACAAATGACCACATATGAAGCTGAGAGGGAAGCAGAAAGGATAGAACATGCATGACAGATTGATGAGCTGAAAAAGGCAAGGGAGGCTGATTTACATACGCTTCGGCAAGAGTTCCTATCGATGATGCAAGCAGCACATGGACAGACAACATTTGAGTAGGTACTAGTCAAGCCAGTTTCTGAATGCCTATTTTTCTTTAGGTACTATATCTACTTGTCTGCATGTTTCATACATTCTCCAACCAACATCTGTCCAAGCAAACAACAATGTCACTGAAGTGGCAGAGGTGGCGGCAGCTGCAACAAACACGAATACTCAAGTAGTTGAGCCAACCACACAACATGAGGTCCCTTCAGATCAGGTTGTTTGTGAATTCACAAGCTTTTAGTGCTATCATCAGATACTAAACAAAATGGTGCCTAATTATTTCCTTCAAACTTTTTTGTTCCTAGGAAAACACTCCAACCAACCCAGTGCAATCTGAAGTCGATGATATATCAAGGGAAAACAGCGCTCGGACTACAAGAAGTACAGCTGCAAATACGACACGGGCAACATTCATTACTACAAAACAGCTAAGGGATAATGCTTTAAAGGAATGAAAGGGTGGCAAAAAGACAGGTGCAATTTTGGTTTACTGCCTGCTGTTGTTTCCTCCTACTCATAAATTCAGATTACTTTCATGATAAAAATGTTATTCTTTCTTTTCAGGTAACTAAGGCAGTTCAAATAGAGGGAACAAGTGATGGGACCATCTTGAAGTCACCCTTTGCTGATCAAGTGATGGGATCATCTGCCTTGTGTTTCTTTGCTCATGATTAACTTATTATCCAGTTCTTGTCAAATTAGCCTACTATATGTGTGTGTTCAAACAATCTGGTGTCGCAAACTTGTAATTATTTCAGTACTATGTGTGTCATGTAATTGTACAATGAATGGTTGAATTAATCTTGTTTTCATGAATGATGAATGCATAATTATGATTGATCCTATATTATATTGTTTTGAAAATTGGTGATACAAATAATTGAACGTGGCATGCTGGAGATATGGCCCAGTAAACCGACGTAGCTACGACTATCGCTTGGTCTGAAGATAGCCTTCTCCCTTCTTTGGTGGAACTGGGGCTGAGAGGAGGGAGCAATCCACCCCCGGATGGCGGCACGGGGCGCATCGCGATGGGGGACCCTTCTCGGGGGAGTCTGGACCCGGAAGACCCTGTGGTACCGTGAGCGAAAGGTTGCTCCATGCAGCTTCCCGGAAGCGCGTATGGGTCGTGCAAGCAGGTTTCTCCTGCAGGATGTAAATCGATTCGAGTCGCTGCCCCTCACAGTAACGAGTACCACTTGATCACTGCTCCAAAACAGTGTCGGAAGCCATTAAGATGATGAGTGGGTATAATACTGCTATTTGGAAATTCTTAAGATGGTATTGCAACCATGATTGTTATCGGTTTAGTGCAAACTAAATTTATTATTCTGCATGACAACTTAACCAGATGCTAAAACTTGAAAAATAAGGATCCACCCCTAGGCTGGCTTTCTGGCAATATAACCCTATCCCTAGCCTTTGCATGTCTAGGTGTCGGCTGTAGTTGGCCATTTTGACGGGTCAGTCTTGCTGAGTAAATTAGTTACTCAGGGCGTAGCTCTATGTGGTTTTCAGATGATAAGGACGGTGAATGCCACTGCGGTGGGAGATTCCATTGGGAGGGCCAGCGCCCCGATTGCTGGAACATCGAGTGGGAGCTATGCACGAACGAAGATGATGAATAGTTCCTTGCTTGCCGGTACGGTGCTTGGGCAAAGTACCTATTACGGCCGGAATGTTCTCTGTGTGTCGCCGTGAGAGGGCGATTGAATCTTAGCTATTTCGTCAAACTGGTGAACCAATGATGAACAATTCGCTTCCGCATTTACTTCTGTCGAAAACTCTGGTTTGTAATATAACTTCGGATTTACTTAAAACTCTGTTCACCACCTATGCTCTGTTGCAATTATTTTTCTCTGTCATGTGTTGTACTATTGGGCGCCACAGCGCGTGTCGCCACCCGAGGGAGATCCTGGAACGGAGCCGCCTCCGTGGTAAGGCGGGTCCGTGATAGTTCTCTGAATTTTAGTCAAAATTAAATTATTGACTTTTTCCTTGTTTTAATTATTTAAAATTTTTAACCCCATGCATGTCGATGAAACTTGGCCCATAAATCCCTCTTAGTATGTTCTACTTATAGTAAATAGCTCATAAGCTTACCACTCCTAGAACCATGTCATAATAGTTAAATGCCCGTGCCCATGGTTTTAATATTTAAAAATCAATTAAGCATTGCATGTGATTGGAACTCGACCTAGAAATCACGCATGATGTGTGCTACCCACAGTAAGTCACCTATATGCATTTGACTTTCAAAACCATGTTAAATTATTTAGTTGTCTTATAGAGTCAATATTTCCTAATCAATCTATAGTGTACCTTTGGGTTTGTTTCTTATATGTCCATTCTTGCCTAATAACGTACCCAACACACTAGTAATATTATTTTGGATCAGTGCCTACTCATCATGTACCTAGCATTGGTATATCGGACGCGAGCACATAAACACCCCGTACCTTCTGTACAAACTTACCGCATTTAACTACTGGAGTCCATGAAGAAAATACACTAAAGACACTCACCCTATGTCTCTATTTTATACATTATGGTCACTGGACTAATCAATCCCGTACCCGCCATACTTGTCAGTCATGATTAAATGGGCTACCATGAATCTTCTCTCATGCATCGCATCACATTTGCATCATGTAGATAACGAGGTGAACCACGTGGAGGCGGGACAGGAGCAGGAGCCAGAAGGACAGGGTGGTGCTTCAGCTGACCTGGAGCAGAACCAAGGCAAGCCCCGGTGCATCCCACCAAGTTTTAACCTTTTTACTTCATCACTAGTTAGGGATGTAGGCTTGTCTGTGCATTAAGTTTATAGGAGTTGTTTGAAATCTAGTATTGCCCTTTACCTGATGATAGCCTCAGGACGATAGTTGCTCTGCTTAATTTAGGACAACTATTTATCGAGTGGTATGGAGACCAATCGTAGAACAGGAAAAATTACCACTGGGGAAAGATATTGACTGAAGAAAAGTTTGGATGGGATAACCATGAAGACCGGATGGGCAACTAGGTGAAAAGGGAAGGACAGCTTGTCTTCAAGGAGGTAGCCCCGTCCGAGTCATCTAAGGCTACGCCTCGTGTCCGGCCTATGGGATCAAGTTTGAACGTACTGTTTGCATGCTGGAGTTATAGGCCCATTAAACTGATATAGCTACGACTACTGCTTGGTCGGAAGATACCATACTCCCTTGTTTGGTGAAACTGGGGCTGAGAGGAGGGAGCAGTCCACTCACGGATGGCGGTACGGGATGCATCGCGCTGGGGGACCCTTCTCGGGGGAGCCAGGTCCGGAAGACCTTGTGGTACCGTATACGAAAAGTTGCTCCATGCAGCTTCCAGAAAGCGCGTATGGGTCGTGCAAGCAGGTTTCTCCTACAAGATATAAATCGATTCGAGTCGTTGCCCCTCACAGTAACGAGTACCACTTGATTGCTGTTCCGGAACAGTGTTGGAAGCCATTAATATGATGAACGGGTTCAATACTGCTGTTTGAAATTATTAATACTTGAATTGCAACCGTGATTGTGGTAGCTATAGTGCAAACTAAATTTATTTATTTTACATGACAACTTAACTTGATGCTAAAACTTAAAAAAAATAAGGATCCACTCTTAGGCTGGCTCTTTGGCAACCTAAACCCTACCCTTAGCCTTTGCATGTCTAGGTGTCGACTGTAGTTGGCCATTTTGATGGGCCAGTCTTGCTAAGCAAATTAGTTACTCAGTACGTAGCTCTATGTGATTTTCAGATGACCAGGGTGGAGACTGCCTTTACGGTGGGAGGTTCCACTAGGAAGGCTAACGTCCTGACTGCTGAAACATTGAATGGGAGCTTTGCACCAATGATGACGAGAAGTAGGCTTGTGTGCGCTGGTACGGTATCAGGGGCATGACACCGATCAAGGCCGGCTTCTTCTACTGTGTATCGCCGTGAGAGGGCGTGTATCTTACTTTCGTCGAAACTCTTTAATACTGTTGAACTATTTCGCTTTCGCACTTTAAAAACTCTGGTTGTAATTTAAATTCGGATTTATATAAAACTCTATATTCTATCTATGTTGTGATTGCAAACTATGTTATTTTATCATGTATTATATTATTGTCACCATCTGAGATAGATCCTAGAACAGAATTATCTTCATGATAATGCATTTCTGTTACACTCATCACCGACCGCACCTTCCTCCGCCGCTACCGCTCTCTCCACCCGCCGCTTCTGATTCCTTTGGGCTGGATGCAGCGAAGACTTTTCCGGCATCAAATTCGAACCCGCTGAGACGCCCCATCCCAACGCTTGCGTAGCCAGAGCTATCAAAAGTACTGCGGACTTCGTCTTCGAGGAGTACCTCCCGCACAGGGAAGGGAAAGAATGGCTGCTGTGCGACGTCTGCGACGGCCACGTCCTCCTCAAGAGCATGTATCTAATTCGTTTCTCCGTCCGCGCCTTCCCCGACCTCGCTGTGTTCGATCCCTTGTCCAGGAAGCACCTGCTGCTACCACCCATACGCGACGAGGACCTACTCGCCTCAGTACAGGTCCAGGAACAAGATGTCCAGCGTTTCAAAGCCTTGCTTGTTCCCTGCACGAGTGAGGAGGTAGACGAGACGTCATTCCGAGTAATTGCCATGATGAATTACAGTACCAAATTGGTGGTGTTTGTCTTCTCCTCGGTCTCTGGCCGCTGGAGTATCGGCGCATCGACCGCCTGGAATGCTCCAAGCTTCAACTCACTACCAGAAACATTCAGGGATTATTGGTACCGTTGTGGATATGGCTGCTTCTACTGGAAGGTCTGCGAAAGTTGATGAAGCTCGACATCACCAGGATGGAGTTCTCCCTCTCTGAATTTCCGCCTGACTGCGGCTCTTCCGATATTGTCAATGTGGAGGAAGGAAACGGTAGAGTCGGTTTGTTTAGACATAAGTACCGCAGCGCATCAGTGGATTATTACACTACTATTACGCAGCTAAACGTGAACAAGAGAGCTGATCGATGGCACTTGGAGAGTTCAATTCCAGTGCCCTCCGGCGTAACACATAATTTCTTCATCCATGGCGCGCCTGTACAATACGTATACCTGGTAGCATCTTTTGGAGCATCGGAAGTATTTGATCCACACCGTGCCGAATGTTACTCCTTTGACATTAGGACGTCAAAGTTTGAGTACGTCTGTAAACTAAGGAATGCCTATCGTCGTTACCTCTACCCATATGTTTGGTACCCGCCATTCATGTCGCCGACAAGAATATGAACCACTCCTTGCAAGTACTTTTGTTGTCTTTTGTCATTAATTAAGCAGATCGGATGTAGGGATGCAAATAATATTTATGGATTCTAGCTAGGTGCATCCAGGTCCAATTCAGATCTTTGTGGTACTACATAGCATGTGTACTTAATTTTGATAGTTTGCTCATGTTCATATTCGTGTGGCTTCCTAATACTTTACTATGTAAGCCATTAGAGTCTGTCAAGGAACTTTTCCACAGTAGTTAACAAACCAATTATAAAGGGATATATGTTATGATTGCTGGGCAAAGTTAATTTGTTGGAGCTACATTATGATTTGCCTTTGCTTCATCACAGAAAAAATATATTACTAACCAATTTTTAGCGCAATAATGACCACATGTGCAGAGCAATAGTAGTGTTAGAGATTCCCTACTTCTCATATATCTTATTTTTTGGAACGAATCAGACGTATCTATGGACCTTTGCCAATTCTCTTGAATATGGAGCTTTCTTCTATTTTTAGAAGTATTATAACAACATTTAGGCCCCTTGGATTGACTTTGTTTTATGAAACTGAATTGTTTCATTGACATTATGGACAATTCTAGTGAAATTTCTGGACTACAAGTGACGTGTTAGTTAGGTCTTTCACCTTTACTGCATCTTTTCTCTTGAAGGTGGGACATTTTGTTTGAACGAGCAATTGGTACCTCTTTTATAGCGAAATGGAACATTCCGGATTTATGTGTGCAACTGTTTTTTCATAGACGGAACCTGTGTCCTTATTGAAAGATGCAAATCCTTTATTTTTCTTTAAATTTATAAGGTGTCCATTATTGGAGATGGACCTGTTCTTATCGATAGAGCTGAAGGAAATCTCAGTTACATGATAATAAGGAGATACACCTATATAGTGTTTTCGCATTTCCTTGGAACAACTTCCAAGCGAGTGCACTTTTCATTTTTCAAAATATGTCTTTCCCTGAGATCATTTTCTTCAGCTGAGGTTCCGGAAAGTCGGAGGTAAAGATCTTTGTGCTGCATCTGCAGCGGTGTCTTTCCCTGAGATTATCTAGAATGATAAACGTTTACTCACTGAGCATAGAAGATAGAGATCTTCCTTATCAAAATGGAGAGATAGGCATGGAAAAGAATTAATAGATATTTTCCTCGCACATATAAAACTTTCCCCTGCAGATCCCTGGGCCCGACATTTAAGAAAACTTCGTAAACTGGAGTTTGTACCTTTGATTCACAAAGTGATTGGACGGCTGCCAGGATGGAAAGGAAAAGGATATGAACAGTGAAATCTCGGTTATCTCCTACTACACAATGGTGTTTACATTTCCGACGTGGGTGATCAAAAGAATCAACAGAATAAGAAGAAGCTTCCTTTGGAGAAGGGACGATGGAGACAGAGTAGTGTCCAGAGCAGTCAATATAGTAAACTGGCACATAGTGTGCCACTCGAAGGAGTTGGGGGACATGGAATTTCGGACTTGAAGTGGAGGGCTTCCAAACAGGTCAGTTTATTTCTCAGTTTCTAAAAACTGGTTTATAGATTTCTAAGAAACCTATAATCTAAATTAGACCAGCTAATAACAATTTATATTTGGCTAACGACCCACTGCCCTCAATGGTTTTCTGAAATTTATGGTGAATGCTACTCCCTATCCATCCCATCCCGTGCCCGCTAGCTCTTTCGTCCCCATCCTACACCCGCCCGCCCCTTCGTCCCCAATCACGCCACCTCTGAACCGCTCCCCAACCTTGGTACGTGATTTTTTTTTCATGAAGTACGTTATTAGAGATAGCTTTTTGTGTATTTGTTGTACTCATAGGTTAGAGGATAATCATGTACCATATAGGCCTTAGTCCCTCCACTAATTGTGGATTTTGTAACCTGTACATTGTCATGTATATACAAGTCACTCAGCCCCCTTACGGGTGTGCTGTTTTCCCAATCTCCTACATGGTATAGAGCGATTTTTTTTATCCTCCTTCCGCTGCCCTACCCACCCAGCACGCCACCACCATGTCTAACACCTCCTCTTCCACTACCAGTGCCACCTCTGGAGCCCTCGGCGTGTTCAACGCCGGCGCTCTCAACCCCTACTGCATGGTGAACGTCAAGTTCCATGTTCCCATCACCCTTGATCTCAAGGCCCTCAACTTCTCCCGATGGGCCTTCTTCTTCTATGCCCTAGTAGGCAAGTTTGATCCCATGGAACACATCAATGGCACGGCCGCGTGACCCGATGATCCCGCCTAGGCCACCACGGACTGCTTCATCAAGACCTGGTTGCTCGGCTCCGCCGCTTTTGAAGATGTCTTGGCCCTCGCCTCCATTGACGACTAAACTGTGCATGATCTATATGTCGCCATGACGAATCTCTTCACCAACGACAAGGAATCCCGAGCCATCTACCTCAGCCACGAGTTCCACTCGCTCGTCCAAGGCGATCTCACGATCACCGACTATGACCAGAAGATGAAGGAGCTCGTCGCGGCCCTCAAAGCCACGTCGTTCGTGATCCCCAGCTGATCTTCAATCTTTCGCATGGCCTCAACCCTCAGTTCTCCAACACCGTCGACCACATTGTCGAGATGACGCCTCTTCCCGACTTCTCCAAGGCCCTTGGCATGCTTCGATTGGACGATTCCCACCTCGCCAACGAGCAGAAGGTGGCCACTCAGACTGCCTTCGTTGCTTCCGCTTGTGGCCCTGATGGTTGCCACGACGCTGCGCCACCTGCTTGGCGTCCCCCGACTTTACCAATGCCGACCTGGTCCTACCAGCCATGGACCGGGCCGGGCCACCCAGCACGCAGCCGCGCTCGTACCCTCCTCCCCACGCACAGGGCGCGTGACCTCCAGGCGGGAACCCGCGCAGCAACAACCAAAACGCTATCACGGTGGCGTCCCTGGACCACCTTCTACCGGCCTGTGGGTGTGCTTCAACCCCTGGGCCCTTCCCAGTGCCTTCGTGCCCGTGTGCCCCCACCTTGGAGTACAACGCCATCCTCCTCGGCCCCTATCTGCAGGCACATATGGCTCTCATGTCATCTCAGTCCTCCAACCCCGTCATGCCACAATGGAATCAGGCCAACCTCATCGCTGCCATGAACCAGCTCGCCCTTCCGCCCACTGACGATTGGGTCTTCGACTTCGGCACTTCTACTCACATGGCCTCTAGCGAGGGTATTCGCCTCCTTCACCTCCCCTCCTACTCCTCGTCCATCATAGTCGGCAACAGAGCGTGCCTTCCCGTTACTGCCCATGGCACTTCCACTCTTCACACACCTTCATCTAAATTTGTTCTGAACAATGTTTTAATTGCCCCTTCTCTTGTTCGTAATTTTCTTTCTGTACGACAATTCATGCGGGGCAACCTTTGTTCAATCGAATTTGAACCTCTTGGTTTCTTTATTAAGGACCTCCGCACTCGACGCGTGATTCTTTACTGCAACAGTGATGGTGATCTCTACACCATCACTCCGTCTGATATCAGTGCCCTTGCCGCCCACGCGCTGCTTGCCGCCTCTTCCTCCACGCCGTGGCACGAACAACTTGGTCATCCTCTCCCCGGTGTTTTAGATACATTAAATAAGCGCCATCTTATCTTATGTAATAAGCATCCTCTTGGCCTTTGCCACTCATGCCAAGTTGGCAAACACACTCGTTTACCTTTTTCTTCTTCCACTTCACATACTTGGACGTCTCCCATACCCAGTACCTCTGGTTACTCATATTACCTTGTAGTTGTTGATGACTTTACACATTTTTGCTAGATGTTTCCCCTTCGTAAGAAGTCTGAGGTTCGTGAGAACCTTGACTCTTTCTTTGCCTACGCCCACACTCAATTCGGTGCTACCATTAAATCGTTGTAGGCCGACAACGGCACTGAGTTTGTGAATGGCGCCCTCACCATTTATCTCAGCTCCCATGGCACCATTCTGCATCTCTCCTGCCATTACACATAACCACAGAACGGCAAGGCAGAATGCATGTTCCTCACCCTAAACAACTCCATCCGGACCTTGCTCCTCCATGCCTCTATGCCTCCTCCCTACTGGGCCGAGGCCCTTGCCATAGCCACATACCTCCTTAACCGACGCTCTTCTTCTTCTATTGCTCACACAATTCCCTTTGAGAGCCAGCTCCGCACACCTCCCTCTTATGACCACTTACGAGAATTCATGTGTCTCTGCTACCCGAACCTCTCAGCCACCTCCGCAAACAAACTCACTCCTTGTTCCACTGCGTGCGTCTTTCTCGGCTACCCTAACTCCCACAAGGGTTACCACCTAGACCTCCCCACCAAGAAAATGTTAATCTCATGACATCTCAGCTTCGACGAGTCAATTTTCCCTTTTGCAGATTGTACACCATGCACCTCATCGACCTCGTTCGACTTTCTACTTGATGAGGTCGATGTGCCGCCTACTGCCCCTATCATGGTGCTCTCGCCAGTAGCCGCTCCACTCTCCTCGGATGTAGAGCAGCTGCCCTCTCCTCATATGGTGGCTCCGTCCACAGACATCGAGCAACCGCCTCCGGGTACGACGCGCGGCTCTGGCCGGTCGCCCCCGCACTCTTCCGACACCCTAGCTCCTCATGATGCACCCGCGGCCTGCGCTGGTGCTGCATCTGCGTGTCCTGCACGCTCTCTGGCACCGCCACTCATTCCCTCTGCTGTCGCGCCCCCAGTTTTTGTTTTCTATAAACAAGTTTCTAGAAAGAAACTAGTTTCTTAGAAACTTCCTGGATCCTCTGATCTAGATGTTTGTTTGGAATTCCCTTTTCCTATAGATCGAATATTATTCTTATGGAGATATGAAATTACTCCATGTTTTCCAAGATCATTTTTCTTGAGTTGAGGTTCCAGAGGAAGTATTCTCATTGTGGTTATCGAGACAGCAGGAGGGCTTGGGATGTTTATAGTTGCTTCTACGGCAGCACCTTTGTGGAATATTACACCACTGTGAAAGCAGATGATGAGGATGCAGATAAGTGGCAGATGGTGAAGGAAATTCCTGTCTCCCCCCCCCCCCCACCCCCCCCCCCCCCCCCACACACACACACACCCCACCACCACCACCACCACCATATAGTCTATACTATTGCATGTATGGAGATTCTAAAGAATGCATCTTCCTAATTGGCATGTCAACCAATACACTACCACAAAAACGGCCTATAGCGGCGGAACCAAAATGCACGTAGCAGCGAATTTAAAGACACCTGCCGCTACAGTGTTAAATCCATTTTCAGTGGTGGATTGTAAAGTGATCCGACTCTCAAAATCATTTTTTAGCGTCGGGTCACATTACAGTCCGCCCCTATAAATAAAGACGATTTAGAGAGGCTGGTCAAAACATGATCCACCTCTAAAAATCAACTTTTAGGGGCGGATTACATCTTGAATCGTCACTAAAAATCTTAGCCTATCTATTTGGCCCATTTGGTCCAACTCGCGTAAATAAAACCAGCCGCTCTTCTCCCAAACCCTAACCTCTCCACCCTTTCTTCTCCACCCGTTGTCTCCTCCTTCTCTCCTCTCCCACCCACCTACCTCCCTCTCTAGGTAATCGCCCCCGCTCTCCTCCACCGGCGAGGAGCACCAACAAGGTACGGCCGCTCGCGAGGAGCGATGGCACGCCAACCCGCCTCCCTCCCTCTCCTGGTCGTTGCCCCAGCTCCTCTCCGCGAGGAGCACCAGCGCGTCGACCCACCTCTCTCCCTCTCCTGGTTGCCGCCCTCACTCTCCTCCTCCATCAAGGAGCGCCAGTGAGGTACGGCCCCTCGTGAGGAGCGGCGACGCACCGACCCGCCTCTCTCTCACTCCTGGTCGCCGCCTCTGCTCTCCTCCTTCAGCGAGGAGCACAGTCGGATCTGGTCGGGCGAGGCAGTCGCACATCACGGGCTGGCAGATTCAGGCGAACGAGGCGGGCTGCTCGAGTGGCTAGGATTTAGGAGGTTTTTTTTATTTTTTCATATTAATTCATAGCGGCGGGTGACATTGCTGTCCACCCTTACAAATTATGTTCCAATGGCGGTTTGTTTGTCTCATAGAGCAGTCGTCGCAACAAATGGATATTTTTAGCTGCGAAATGATAGCGACGGGTTGGTTGGTCCGCTACTACACTTTATTGTAACCATTTTTTCTCATGAAGTGTGGAGCATTTTTTTTTTTGGTAAGGTTGGAACCAGCATAGCGAAGCTGTACAAACGCAATGTATGTTTTTCTCAATTTTTCTTTTCTCTTATACGTGGAACCTTTTTTCTCAATTGAAAAGATGAAATCACTATATTTTAATCGAGTTCATGCTTGAACTTATCAAATGTATCACAGAAATAAAGTTGTCTTTGATTTATTTTAGAGATAAACGAAGTCAGTCACCTGATACGGGGACACATGTGTTCTCAGGTGAATGCACTTTTTACCTTTCAAATTACGCTTTGCTCCGAATCATTTTCTTTCGGTCGAGGTTCTGGTAAATGGTAATAAGCAGGAAGAAATGTTTGAGCTAGAGCTGCAATGGTGAATTCTAAATCCTACTTGCACGCAGGATTAAATTTGCATCCAAATTCGTGGCGTCGTCAGAGCATCTCCAATAGATTACCTAAACTTACTACCTATATCTAAAAACTACCAAAAAACCTAAAAAGCACCTCCAACAGAGTACTCAAATGATTATCTATACCTAAAATTTTTCAGTACTGGCCTAAGTCTCTCTCTCTCCTCGATCGAAATATTAGTCTGCGGCTCTCGACGACCTAAATTTCACTCGCGCGCGCGGGAACAGAGTAACTGTCAGACGGGAGTATTCCGCGACGTTCCGACCGCCGCCATTGGTCATGCCAACATGTCATGGTCGCCTCCAGCCGCGCCCTTTTGACGCCCGACCCACCTCCGCCTCCAGCCACGCCCAGAGTGCCACCGCCTCCTCCCGAGCCCACAACATCGTCGCCTCGAGCCACACCTCCAGCTGCGCCCCCCCCCCCCCCCCCCCCCCCGAGCCAGTAGTGTCGCCGCCTCTAGCCGCGCCCACAACGCCACCGCTTCAGGGCCGCCTCCAGCCAGGCCCGTAGTGCCGCCGCCTCAAGCCGCACCTCCAGTTGTGCCCCTCCAGCTAGGCGACGGCCATGGGCGAGCAGGAGCAAGGATACCTGAGAGAGAAGGAGCAAAGAGAAGAGAGCAGAAGCTAGACGCCTCCACCGGCAGCTCCCGTGGGGATGCATCAGGCTAGGAATTTTTACAAAAACGTCCTCATAAAAAGTTGTAATTATTCACTATGTTTCTGTGTCTTTAAAGTTTTATGAAAACCTCCTGGAATTTAAGATTATTTTTAGATAACTTATAGGTATCCGGTTTTAAGTATTCTATTGAAGAGGAGGAGAAAATGAACACCTACTTATTCTCTCTTTTGTACCTAAAATAAGTTTTAGGTTTTTTATTTTAGGAAATAAGCTATTAGAGATGCTCTCAGGACGGCTACGGTGTGACTGTGTTGACGTGGATGAAAAGTAGATGGTATAGGATTCTGTGTTGCACTTCTCTATAATGTGATGTTTCGAGTTATCCTTCTGTCCACTGAACTGAAGCTGCTTGTCCACTTTGTATGAAAATCACAAGGATTATCAATTTTTGTTTAGACAAAAGACGGATTAGTTGCTGTTTTTAGCACACGGCTGCAGAATTGTAGATAGAACAGGCTCAATTTTGGACGGACGGGCCGACGCCGGTCCAGTACACGAGAACACGTATTGTCACGTACAGGGTTCCAACAGTCGGCATCCCCTCTCCTCAAAAAAAAAAAAATCGCGCCGCCGCCGACTCGTCAACTCAAACTGGCGCCGACGGCTCGTGCGGTTCGCCTGCGCCCCGAATTAAGCTACGGAGTTCCCACAAGCACGGAGGCAGCCGGCAGCCCTTCGCGAAGACCTCCTGGAGGAGATCTTGATCCTCCGGATCGCCTCCCCAACCGACCTCGCCCGCACCTCCACCGCATGCGCCTCCTTCCGCCGCCTCATCACCGACCAATCCTTCTCCGTCGCTACCGCTCCCTCCACCCACCCCTCTTTCTCGGCTTCGTCCACCACACCGGCTTATTCGTTGCGGCCCAAGCGCCCCACCCCAACGCTCCTGCGGCCAATGCTTTCGCCCAAGCCGCCAGTGCCGGCTTCTCCTTCGACAAGTACCTTCGCCCTCCCAGCAGCTGGAACAGACGATGCGGCCTTTGCGACGCCAGAGACGGCCGCGTCCTCCTCAACTGTCAGCCTCTGTATTTCAGCTCCTTCATTACCTTTCCCGACATTGCCGTGTGCGATCCCTTACACCGGAAACACCAGCTGCTGGCCCCAATCCCCGAGGAACTGCTCACCGCAGTCGACGTCCAGGAAGAGAGTCCCGGTTTGTTTGTGACCTTCCTTGCCACTTCAACATATGAAGACGACGAGAAATTGTTTAGAGTGATCGGCGTTGCAGATATCTTAAAAAAAACTGGTGGTATTTGTCTTCTCTTCGGGATCTTGCTGCTGGAGCATCGGCATGTCTACAACTTGGGGTGATCTAGGCTTCAGCTCACCACAAGGAATATGGTCGTTCCATCAGCCCAGTCGTGCATATGGCTGCTTCTATTGGAAACTTTTGCGCAAAAGATAAAGAGTTGCTCAAGCTCGACATCGACTGCATGATGTTCTCCACTATTAGGCCTGGGCGTTCGGTTAAATCGGTTAGTACGGTTCGGTTAATTCGGCTATGGAATATTTCGGTTATGTAAAACTGACAACCGAACCGAATCAGAAAAAAGCAATAACCGCGCACTTCGGTTGCGGTTAATTCGGTCCGGTTTTGCGGTTAACCGCAATAATCGTAAAATAAATGAATATTGCTTCTTTCAGTACATAATCCATCGATTAAAACAATAAAGTGAAAAAACTTACACAAACCGACACAAATATCACTTAAAAACATGGTCTGATGCATAATCACGTAGTGTCACATGACAATCAGAGTCTCACACAAATAAGAGTACAAACATATTCTAGTCTCAATTCTCATACAAGACACAAGACAGACTCGAATAAAAAGGGGTAGGGGGAAACAATACTAGTGACCAAAGCTCCAACTCCAACCTTCAATCAATCAATATTGATTGTTGTATCATTGGTGTCTGATTTGCTCTTTGACTTGGAAGAAATTACCAGGCCACCTAGTCCATCGATCAATGCTGAAATCGAACAAAATTGAATTAGTTTATGAATCAGGCTAAAACATAATTGAACAAAGAAATAAAATTTTTATTTGATTTACCTTCCTCTATTTTTGCCAACTGTTCAGGGTCCTCTTCAACACTAAGGCAAGTTGATCCTCGCAGCCAATCTTGTAAACAAACAAGGCGCTCAACCATCTGTGGTGTGAGCGAGCTCCGAAAATCATCAAGAACACGACCACCTGTGCTAAAAGCTGACTCAGATGCAACTGTTGATATGGGAATTGCTAACAAATCACGGGCCATGTGAGACACTATTGGGAATCTATGAGCATTGTCCTTCCACCACTCAAGAATGTCAAAGTCTTTCTTATCTTCCTCATTTTCTTCAGCTAGGTATTTCTCAAGTTTAGATTTGATGATGCTAGTTGTGTTGTCCAACCTCATCTTCTAAGCAATTAGAGTCCTCATTAACCTTCTGCTTGTATCTGGTGGTGCTTGAGAATCACCACATTGTGGTGCCTTGTCATTTGGAGCATAGAGATTTCTGTACTCCTCAAACAAAGAGCGAAAAGAAGAGACCACTCTGTCCCATAATTCATGTCCTCTCTCATATCCAAACAGCTCAATAGTAGCCATCATTGTGTAATTGGACAGCTTGTACCTTGGATCAATGGCAACACAAAAGAAAATGACCAAGTTCAGTTGCTCTCCCTTCTCGCCCGGCTTCTCCCAATTGTTATCGCCCCAATATTTGTAGTACTTTTCCATCATTCTCATACCCATTTCCTTTCGTGTCTTATCAGAACTGTCACACCATTCTCTCAACAAAATTAAGACATCACCAATTTCATGGAAAAGAGTGTTAGAAGTAACATATTGTGTGCCTGAAACACGGAGAGTTAACTCATAAAAGTGTTCAAGAAACTCAGCCATTTTCTTTGCATTTTCCCAATCTGACTTCTCAGGAACTCCTGGACTATTCCTTGAACTTTCAGCATTTGCTCTTGTATTATCACCTTCTAGATCAAGTTTATAGAATGGATCTTCCTCGCTGTACCTTTCAAATGCCTTTTCATATGGTTGTGCAGCAGATAACATAAGATAAGTAGAATTCCATCTAGTGCAAACATCTAAAGATAAAAAAGCTTTGCTGTCCACTTTTGCTAGTTCAGCACATTTCTTAAATTTGGCCAACCGAGATGGTGAACTCTTAACAAATTTAACTACAGCACGGACACGAGCAACTGAAACATCAATTTCTTTGAGACCTTCAGTAACTATCAAGTTTATTATGTGTGCAACACATCTAATATGGAGGTACTGACCATCTGCAATGCTATTGTTTGACTCATTCAAGACTCTCTTCATATACCGTATAGCACCATTATTTGCACTAGCATTGTCAACAGTTATGGTAAAAACTTTGTCAATACCCCATTCAGCCAAGCAATTCTCTAATGATTTCCCAATGTCTTCCCCTCTATGGCCTTTCACCAAGAAAAAACCTATGATCTTCTTGTGCAACTTCCATTCATTATCAATAAAATGTGCTGTCACACACATGTAATTCTGTTGCATATTTGAAGTCCATGTGTTAGTGGTGAGACAAACTCTTTCACATGATTTCTTAAAAAAATCCTTAAGTTCTTCCTTCCGAGACTCATAAACCTTAACACATGTCCTAGTTGCTGATCTTCTTGAGGGCACAGTAAAAAGTGGACAAGCTTTGGCCATAAATTTTCTAAATCCAGGACGTTCAGTAAATACAAAAGGGAGTTCATCTTCAATCATCATCTCAGCTAAACAAATCTTTAGGTCATCAACATCAAGTTTCCAAGTGCTAACAGTACCAACACTACTATCCCCTTGTGATAGTTGCAATTGCAGAGTAGGCTGGCTATTATCAGTATTTCTATTAGGATTTTTCTTACAGACACCTAAGTGGTATTTCAGAGAGGATGTACCATTTCTTCTTGTGTTGCATATGAGCTCACGGGAGCAGTAGTTGCACTTAGCACTCTTGAGTAAGCCATCAACTAGTATCTTGGAGAAGCTTTCCCACACTTCAGATCTTGTTGCCATCGCTTTCCTTTTCTTGACTTCTTTCTCCGGCTCTTTCTGTCCATCCTTGTTCTGCTGCTCTATATTCGGCTGTGTGTTTGCCGTGGACGCAACATCGGACCTTGCAACATCATCACTCCCCCCCATTTACAATACAAGAAAGATGAACCAATGTAGCAGCATGTATTAGTCACCATTCAGGCAAAGTAGCAGCGAGTAGGCCTAGCAGCGAGCATTCAATCCAAGAAACAAGAAAGAATAAAAAGTAACATACATTGGAGGAGAGCTCGGTTGCTGCCGCCGTAGTTCTGTATGCGCCAATCACTTGCAAATCAGCACCCCACCACGTTCAAGCCAAGCCAAGCAGGAGCAGAGGCCAATCACTTGCAGAGCAGCTGCCGCCTCGCGCGTGCTCGATTTGTCGGCGTGGTGCGGCACTCTCGCGGTGAGCGACGGCGTCAGGGCGAGATGGCTGCCGGCCTGCCGCCTCGCACGTGATCGTCTGGTCGATTTGTCGGTGTGGTGCAGCACCCTCGGCCCCTCGCGGCGAGCGACGGCGTTGGGGCTTGCCGGCTTGGTGCGGCGTCGAGGCGACCGGGCAAGATACGGCGAGCGACCGGGCGAGATGCGGGGCGAGACACGAGTGGCGGCTGGGTGCCTACTGCCTGGGAGAGCCGACTGGGGTTAGGGTTGAGGGTTCAATATGGGCTGGGCTTTCAAGTTTCCACGCTAGTTGGGCTCTGTTCTGCTTCAGCTCGGTTAATATGGTAGTTCGGTTAACGGGAGCTCAAAACCGCAGTTTTAGCCGATCACCGAACAACAGAAATTTTATAACCGCACCGATAACCGACGGCCAAATTAACCGCAAATTCCGGTTAAATCGGTTCGGTTTGGTTCGGTTTGCGGTTTTACGGTTAACCGCGCCCAGGCCTATCCACTATTGATCTCCCTCATGACCGTGGTTTCAACGTTGCCATTGTGGAGGCAGGGGAAGGAAAACTTGGGATGTTTAGTCACACGTTCCCAAACAAATATGTGGATTATCACACCATGGTGCAAAATGGGAGTAGGTGGCGGATGGTGAAAAGAGTTCCAGTGCCCGACACACCCAGGCCATTAAAGTGGCATTACATCGTTGGAGTTTCAGAGCAGTATATTTTACTATTTGCCACACTGTTGGGAGAAGCAAGACTTGGAGTATGTTTCTCAATTGAGACCAAGACTCTCAAGATTGAGATGGACACTACCATGGAACCGTTAGATTACAGTCCTGATTATTTCCGCCCGTATATTGGATACCCACTTTTCATGTCACCGAGAAGGATATGAAGTGGTATGCTTTGTACTCAAGTTTTTGCTACATTTTGGTGTGAAGTGAGATGTTCAGAGATGCATTCATATGTTGTCATGCTGAAAATATTTATCTTAACGTTTGGATTACCTAGATAGAGTACATAATATTCTCGTAAATGACTGCCAGCTTACTCATCCTGTACTATCTGGTCAAACAACAAAAAAGTATGGCACGAACGGATGAAAGAATGACTATGCTGCATGCCAATGAAGATTGTTATCTCCTATATGCATTTCTGGAAATAAAAGGGGAGAATTTCTTGTACTCATGTATGGAATGTGTGCGTTTGACAGTTTTGTAATTTTAGTTTTCTCCATTTATCTCTACTCCATATTAATTTAGATGAGTCCGTCTATCCCATATTGTTTTGGTGTTGGTTTTAGTGTTCCGATCGCCCGTGGCGAGCGCTCAAGCCCGTGGCCGTTCGATCCCTCCACGTACAATCGCTCACGGTTTCCCTCTTACGTCTTCGTTTCTTGCCTGGTCCATATTTGGTAAGAGTCCGCCTCGTATTTGGTACGAAGAGTCCGCCTCCACCAGTAGAAAATCATCGGATGTCGCAGACTGCAACACAGGCAACAATCGATCAATATTTCGATAGAGAACCCGCCGCCTCCATTAGGACGTTTTTCACTTAGAGGAAAGCCATCGATCAAGCCAAGATGTTGGTTTTGTCATTGCGAGCACATGGCCGTCGAACTCCAGCCCGATCGGTTGGGAGGAAAAACACAATCGATCTAGCAAGGTTAAATCCTCATTCCGTTGACAACGTTGGACCAACATCAGGTGTGAAGGTCTCCGTTACAGGTGATTCTTGGTCAACATGCAAAAGTTGATTTGCGTTCATGTACATTCTGCACTCTTTTCTTTTATTTATCACCTTGCTAGATCAAAAGTTGATTTGCGTTCATGTACCATATTTTCATGGATCCGGAAAAGTAAATAAATCTAAAGACTATTTTATAGGACTAATTTATCCAGCAGTTGCATACGAGATGATAAGATGGCTTCTTCAATATTACATACAAATCAAACGTAATATATAGGATATGATTTCATAGGTTATTGCAACACAATTATCTTTTCTTATTTACGTGTACTCACTGTGAAATCCCTGGTTTACCACCGAGATCATGGCTGGAACTTGTCAGAGCTTGCCGAAGGATTTGTGAGTCCAGTTTATCCTAAAGGTGATTTATAGTAAAACTTGCATAGCAAATATATGCAGATTTCTTCAAAATTCGATCCAAGTTAAGATGCACTACAAGATATGATTACTAATTAGTTACAATGTGCTCTGCAATTTTCATTCAGATGTCGTTGAACTGTAAAGTATGTGGTCATTGAACGTACTGTTTTCTACAAGTTGCGTATCCTGCCAAGTTATTTGCAATTTTGTCATATATATTGACGGAGAGTAATATAGGCTACTGTTATTTGGTATCGCCATCATACATTATCATACATTGAACTGGTGTGTTAGTTTAGCTGAACTAGTTAATTGGCCCGCGCATTTGTGCAGCTATTTTATATAACTTTTTATAAGAGTATAGTAAGATAGTTTTATCTAAATATTATACCTGTATCTATAGAAACTCGATTATTAAACTATTTCATATAAATCTGAGTCTAACATAAAGTTGTTGAATTCAACTTTATTGATTCAAAAAATTCACTACCTTGTTACGTAAAGTTACTCTCATAATACTTGATTCGATGGAATTGGCCTACACATCATTAATATCTTGTTGATTTAATAAAAACATTGTGTTTTGCCCGTTCTAGTTTCCTCTAGCACTTTGTTGTACACTCTCTCTCTTATGTTGATGGAGCTCTTGCAACAAATGAAACATGATGCAAGCGCTGGAGCGGATAACTGCTAAGAGATTGGATCCACTTTGATGGTTACGCGGCATAGGCAACGGAGTCACTGAGGAAGAAAAAGGAGAGAAAGATCAAATTCCTAGTATATAAATAATGGAAGGATACTGCAAAAGGAAGTTATATTAGCTATGACAGAAATTCTGCAAAATAAAAAAAATTGAAATATGATACAGAAGCAATTTCGCAACTGCCACATATCTTGCGTGAGCAGTTTTGAAGTTAGTGGGTAATTTGAAAAAGCAATATATGGTCTATTTTTTATAATGGCATAAGCAACGAACTCACTGAGGAAGAAAAAGAGACAAAGATCTAATTCCTAATATATAAATAATGGAAGGATACTGCAAAAGGAAGTTGTAATAGCTATGACAGAAATTCTGCAAAATAAATAAAATTGAAATATGATACAGGAGCAATTTTACAACTGCCACATATCTTACGGGAGCAATTTTGAAAGTAGTGGGTAATTTGAAAAAGCAATATATGGTCTATTTTTTATAAGAGTGAAATGCGCCTCACGTCCCTAAACTATTTAGTAACGGTCATATAGGTTAATAAACTCTCAAAGTGACCATCTAGGTCCCTATACTATTCTCGAATGGTCATCTAAATCCATAAATTTTTTAATGATCCTCTAGATCCATGATCTATTTATATTGTATCAATTAGATCCACAATATCCAGCCGCACTTTACTGGCCACGCCGCCGCACAACCACTCTCCACATGCGCCACCACCACCGCACAACCACTCTCCATGCAGGCACTGTCGAGTCTATACGATGATGCCAGATAGCAGCAGGTGCGCTATGCCTGTTGTGGCCTCGGCTTCACATTCGACCTCACTCTCCTTGTCACAGTCTCGCCTTTCCGTGCCCGTTACTCATTACCCACGACGATGCCTGCCCTTTACCCATGACAACAATCTTTCTTCCGTGCGTGATACCCTTCGTATGTGACACGCTATTGTCGTCACCGCCTGATGGGCAGATAGGCATGCCCGTGATCAAGGGACACGGGCTACGATACAGAGAGTGAGGCTGCCATGAGTAGAGTGCTTCGGCTGCTAGCTGGCGTTGTCATGTAGGCTGGGTGGCGCACGAATAGAGCGGCTTTGCAGCAATTGGAACACACGAGGAGAGCGGCTTTGCTAAACGGATTGACTGCTTATGCTATAATAAGCACTATAAACAGTTTTGATATAATAATTACTATAAGCAGTTTTGACAGAATAAGCATTATAACCACTTTGTGCATATAAGCCGTGCCAAACGCATCCTTAGATGGTTATTTATATAGTTAATGGATCCAAGTGAGCATATAAGAAAAGTTCTTTTTTATATTATGGTGCCAGAATATCTTCCTTGTCTCTAACGCAAATGCATAGATTCGATAATTATATGTGATGTTTCATACATTGAAGACATTTTTTGTGTGAAAACATGCCAAATGAGAAATGGCCCTTCTTTACTCTGCCGCTGTCCTCACCGTCTCTTAAGGCACTATAACACCGCCAGACATGCCACACTGCAAATGACCTGATGAGAATAGTTTCTACTGCACGAGATTATGATCGAAGTAGCACATAACTCATGCTATTCTCCTTGATCTTTCAGAAAAACAAAATATAACATGTAAATTAACATGTAAATTGATCTTTCAGAAAAACAAAATATGACATGTAAATTGATCTTTCAGAAAAACAAAATATGACATGTAAATTAACAAAAGAAAATCCCTTCGACACATAACAGATTGATGTTATGCAATTATTTGGGCCGGCCGGTTAGTTCGCGCCGCCGCATCCTTGGCAGTAGCATTTCTCCGGTACGAGGTTGCATTTGCCAGCGGTGTCGCAGTTGAAGGTGGAGCAGCAACTGACGGTTACGCACTGGGCAGGGTTCTTCCTTGAGCAGCACCGGCACTGCAAGCACACGGGCGCCGCCAGCGTCCCCATGCCGCCGCCGGGCATCGCCACCATCGTGTTCCGTGCCGGCGACACGGGCACCATGTCCGCCGCCGCCATTACCCAACCTGCGAGATCAGTTTTCCATGCGTCAGGTTAGTGGATATATATGATTGAACCGGCGGCATATAGATATGGCCATGTCTATACCTTGTTGAGCTTGTGCGCTGGCCAAGACAATGAGGGCCACGACGATGGCAGTCATGTTCAAGTTCGGCGCCATGGTCTCTGATTCGACGAGAATTGGAATGAGGATCGAAATGGGTATTGGTTTCTTGTGATCTGCTTTTCCTTGGGACTCGTACAGTTGTATATATACATAGTGGTAGGAGACGGCGCGTATATAGCAAGGGCAGTTTTGGTCGTCTTCTTTCGATAACTCAACGACATACAAGGGATTTACTCGTCTGTTCATTTCTAATAAAATGGAAACCAATCTCTACTCCTTTATAATCCTGAGCGAGTCGTCGTATCCATCGATCCACCTAGTTTCTTCAATCCAACCCCGAGCTTGTAGGTTACCGTTATTTGGTTTTCTCGGGCAAAGACTAATGTCGAGTTATTTGGCTTTTCGCATTCCGAATATCTTTAGATTACCGTTCTGTGTTCCTATACTTGTAGCTAACAAATATTGCTGCACTGCAGGCTAGTATACCTTCAAAGTCAGCCGCCACAACCAAACCACTGAATTTTGTTTCGGTGGAGTGGGAAAATATCAGCCCTGCGTCGCCCCTCTCAGGCGACACGGGCGGAACCCTAATCGTGCCGCCACCACCACCTCCCCCTACCATCTCCGGTCCTGCCGCCGCTCGAGTGCCTCGTCGCCAATGCGGTCGGGCGCGAGGACGGCGGGGCAGTTCCTTTCCCCGGGGTGCTTCTCCCCTCGCCGTAGGGTACCTGGAGCGACTCCACCTCCCAAAATCGCGCCGCCGCCACCATCTCCGGTCCTGCTGCTGCTCGAGCGCCTCGCTGCAGATGTAGGCTGGCCCGAGGATGGCGGCGGTGGGGCGATTCCTTTCCCCGGGCTACTTCTCCCCTCGCCGTAGGGTGCCCGGGGCGACTCCATGGCGTAGACGGCATCTCCGTCGGCTCCGACGGTGGATCTATACCCATGAAGGTCGGATTCGGTCGTATGCGGGCAGATCTGGTGGCTCCCTCAACAGAGGCGGCGGATGCAGCGATGGGCAGCGGCGGGTCCTTCGCCGAGGCGGACATAGCCCCTTGCGCAGTGGCGACGACGGCCCCTAAGGTGGGGGAAGCGGTGTGCACTGCGGACTGGCGTTGGAGGCCACCTGGGGAGGTCATGGGCCCGATGCACGACGGAGGGCACGGTGGCTCGAGGTGCAATGGCGGGGAGTGCATGTCCTCAACACGATTTGACGATGGCAGTCGGTGGTTCGTGGTCGTGGGTGTCAGCGGCGAGCTCTGCGTTGGGACTGCTCCTCATATTCTTGCTGAGTGTGAGCAGATCAGGAGTTCTAAATGAGCCGAAAAGCTTTGTGCGATCTTCATCGGTGCCGATAATGTCAACACCCTTGGGTGCCGATTACCTTGTTGAAGGCATTGCTGAGGTGATTTTTGGGCTCCCCTTGGAGGTTCTCTAGGTGCCGTTCTAGAGGCCCCTGTTCTTGGTCGTTTTGCTGCAGGTTCGTTTGGTGTTGCTCATCGTCCAAGAGGAGACCCACAAGGCTTGCCGGGAGCGGCATCTAATGATGGGAGGTGCACCACACCATTAAGGCAGTCATAGCCTCGAGGAATATAAGGAAAAATACGTATGTGAACCCTCAATTCTTTATGCTCATGCTCAGTTTTTATGCTAAATCTCAATAATGAACATTTCTAATAATTGTGTTTTATTCGCAGTTGCCATCTCATGGTGGTCAGCCTATCAACATGTTCCAAGCTTTCGCTTTGTCCTACAAGGGCAAGGCGCCGTCCGACATGTAGTACAACCCGGAGGACCCACCCGAGGCATACAGCAATCCGTTCGTCCATACTCGCCTCACTGCTTACTCAGATATGGCAAAGAAGATCCATGGGCCAGACTATGATCCAAGCGCACATGACCTTGATAGAGAGGTTGTGATGAGAGTGGGAGGAGGCAAGAAGCATGGCCGGTACTACCTCAGTGACAGTGCACTCGACACGGCTAGTACTCCCACTCTCTCTAAGATTTGAGCACGGAGCACTAGCGCTGACCTGGGCATACTCCCACGACCAAGTTCCTCCATTCAGGTTATTCCCTGTTTCATTAATCGTTCGTTCATTCTTAATACTGGGATAAAGACGCTCTAGTTTAACATTGCATGGAATTTTCTAGGTCGAGCTGCAAGCAGAGTAGAAGAGACGAGAGGAGCTGGAGTTGACGGTGCAGCAGATGAAACGGGATGTAGAGAGGAGGGAACAGGATGCACAAAGGATGCTGCTTGAGCAACAGAGGCGGATGAAGCAATTAGCGGCTGATCAACAGAGGCATAGTCAACAGCAGATCTCACAGTTGTATAGCTTTCTCCAAAGTTTTTCCATGTATTTTGTAATACACTCGGCAAATAGCTAGGTCTTTGCCGAGTGCCATCCGTTTGACAATCGGCAAAGATATTTTTTGACCGTTTGCACCGTCAACGGTAACTTTATTTAGCCGTGTGTCGTGACGGCACTCGGCAAAGCTTTGCCGAGTACCCGACAAAAAACACTCGGCAAAGAGCTCTTTGCTGACACATTTTTCGCCGAGAGCTCTTTGCCGAGTATTTTAGTGGCTTTGCCAAGTGACCAGGGCACTTGGCAAAACATTGATTTCCCGTAGTGATAGGCTACTGTTATTTGGTGCCGCCGTCATACATTACCATGCATTGAACTCAAGAATTTAAATGGTGTGTTAGTTTAGCTGAATTCATGAACTAGAAGACGATACAAAATGATTTTGCCTTTACATGATAACAAATTTTGCACTCATCCACCGACGTGGCAAGTCGTGAGCTGTGACAACGTTGATAGCTAAAGTTTAAAGGTATTTGGACTTGGACCTCTATTACACCACCTAGATAGATCACGAACTTAGGGTGCATTTGGTAAAACATAGCTTTTAGTGCTTAGGGGCAAACATAGTCAGTTTGAAGAGATAAGGGGTTGTTTATTTCTATGGGCTAAAGGGTTAAAACTAAACTTTAGTCCAAATTTTAGTTCTAAAAAAATAAACAGGAGCGCTAAAAGTAGAGCTAAACTTTAACTCTAAAGAAGAAAACGAGTTAAAAAAGGGCAAAACTTTAGCCTCCTAAGAGGTGCTAAAGTTTAGCTTAAATTTTATAAGCTAAATTTTAGCTTCACATGAAAACGAACATCCCCTAAGTGTAAGCAGTTTTGCTAAACGGATTGACTGCTTATGCTATAATAAGCACTATAAACAGTTTTGACATAATAATTACTATAAGCAGTTTTGACAGAATAAACACTATAACCACTTTGTGCATATAAGTCGTGCCAAACGCATCCTTAGATGGTTATTTATATAGTTAATGGATCCAAGTGAGCATATAAGAAAAGTTCTTTTTTATATTATGATGGCAGAATATCTCCATTGTCTCTAACGCAAATGCCTAGATTCGATAGTTATATGTGATGTTTCATAGATTGAAGACATTTTTTTTTGTGAAAACATGCCAAATGAGAAATGACCCTTCTCTACTCTGCCGCTGTCCTCACCGTCTCTTAAGGCACTAATAACACCGCCAGACATGCCACACACTGCAAATGATCTGATGAGAATAGTTTCTACTGCAGGAGATTATGATCGAAGTAGCACATAACTCATGCATGCTATTCTCAACTTCATAATATACTTAATTGAATCAAATTTTATATAACATGTAAATTGATCTTTCAGAAAAAAAAATATGACATGTAAATTAGCAAAAGAAAATCCCTTCGACACATAATAGATTGATGTTATGCAGTTCTTTGGGCCGGCCGGCTAGTTGGCGCCGCCGCATCCTTGGCAGTCGCATTTCTCCGGTACGAGGTTGCATTTGCCAGCGGTGTCGCAGTTGAAGGTGGAGCAGCAACTGACGGTTACGCACTGGGCAGGGTTCTTCCTTGAGCAGCACCGGCACTGCAAGCATACGGGTGCCGCCAGCGTCCCTACGCCGCCGCCGGGCATCGCCACCATCGTGTTCCGTGCCGGCGACACGGGCACCATGTCCGCCGCCGCCATTGCCCAACCTGCGAGATCAGTTTTCCATGCGTCAGGTTAGTGGATATATATGATGGAACCGGCGGCATATAGATATGGCCATGTCTATACCTTGTTGAGCTTGTGCGCTGGCCAAGACAATGAGGGCCACGACGATGGCAGTCATGTTCAAGTTCGGCGCCATGGTCCCTGATTCGACGAGAATTGGAATGAGGATCGAAATGGGTATTGGTTTCTTGTGATCTGCTTTTCCTTGGGACTCGTACAGTTGTATATATACATAGTGGTAGGAGACGGCGCGTATATAGCAAGGGCAGTTTTGGTCTTCTTCTTTCGATGACTCATCGACATATAAGGGATTTACTCATCTGTTCATTTCTAATAAAATAGAAACCAATATCTACTCCTTTATAATCCTGAGCGAGTCGTCGTATCCATGGATCCACCTAGTCTCTTCAATCCAACCCCGAGCTTGTAGATTACCGTTATTTGGCTTCTCGGGCAAAGACTAAGAGCCGTGGACTAATTGTGTCGACTACGTAGTTGACGTTGACGGTGTGGCTTCTCCCAGGGACGAGCTGCTTTGATCTCAGCTACAGCCCATGTTGGAAGTCAAAGCCCAAGCCCAGCAAAAAACCAGTGCAGCAATCTTCTAAAGTATTTCTGCCACGGATTTTGTCAATTTGCCTCCTCTACTGACTTGCATCGATCTAGCCATTAATGTTTTGATGTCTGAGATGACAATCTCAGTAAATCATTTGACTTTTTTATGTTGATTAAGCACCTAAAATGAATCATTGTAAGTAAACTACAAGTTTCTGGTAGTGCTCATATCTTCAGTTTAGCTCTGTGACAACTAAACAGAATCATAGTCAGTGTTTTGCTATTTCCAATAGCAGTTGAAAATCTAGTTATATTCTCACAAGAACAGAAAGGTTATTCATTCGAAAACAAGAAATATTAATGATATCTCATACATTTTCACTCCATAACGGTGGTTTCATTACACAAAATAAAGGCTCAGTGGAAACTGATCTACAGTCATTGTGTCTAAGCAGTGTTGCACTAAACATGAAAACAGGTCATCCAATAAACTTCTTAGCTGCCTTCTATCCATTCATTTGTTCGGGCAGAAGACCCAATGGATCACCTTTTCCCTACAATAGAAGGGAGAAAACAATGAATTGCTGAAAATTTACTTTCTACTAACACATGATAGAAACCAGAAAAATGTAAACTAGCACCTAACGGAGATCTATGTAAGAGGTCACATGAGATGGTAATGCTTGATTTGACTGAAGCTCCGGGAGAAAAGTTGCAGAATTTTAACAATTACAATAATATAAAATTAAGTGTGAAAGTACAATAAGCTAAGTACCTCATGAAACTCATTTGGAACAACATCCACAGTTCCTGCCTTATATGATCCAATACTAGAATGATAAAAAAAATCCCTAGTAACAAAATACATATTCAGAATAACGAACTGAAGTATTAAGTAGGACTGAAACACATCTTTAGCAAAGGGATCACCTCAATTTGTTTTGACCTCTCAATATTGGTACCCTGACCATCATTTGAGTTGCTACAAGGCTTGAGCTGCACAATATTATTTTAGCATATAGACTAAGTATTAAACATTGAAGTAAAGTTTGATAGACACACTAACAGTTTGCGCTTAAAATCCTTTCTCCACCGCTCCAGTATATATTTGGATGGGACTATGTTCAAGTCCACTAGAGGAAGTACAGAAAGAATATGGTTGCACAATATTCCTCGAAATTCAAAGTGCTGGCATTCGCATCGCACATCACATTCCCCTTCGATGAAGGAAACGATATACTCTGAAATAATAGTTTTCTCTTCAATTATTTGGTCCTCCCTAACTCTGAACGTACAAACTGAATTGTATTTGTTAAGAAGAGTTGGATAGCAGTATATTTTCCCTCTCAATTGATCTTGAAACTCTTTAAACTTCACATTGGTGTATGTTTCTTGAAATTGCCTCCCAAATTCATAATGAGTAATGCATGGAATCACCTCTTGGAATGATTTACAATCTGACTTGTTTTCTTTCTCTACCTTGTCCCTTAATGCATTGTCATATTGCTCCACAAATTGCTTCAATGTGGTTCTATCATTAACATACCCATCAAAGAAAGCATTCACACTCTCACTCCTCTGTGTGGAAGACATTTCAGCCCAAAAGGTATCTTTCATATAAGATGGGACCCATAGATGTCTATTTTCATATAGGTTTGTTTAAGAGTTCTGACTGAGTCAGGTCAGAACTCCTTGCACGGGGATATAAATATGTAATGGGGTCTGTATGAGAAAACTCAACACTTTCGTTCAATACAATTTTGGCGCATTGCCAAACCTTTCTCGACGATATCCTCGTCTCGCGTGGGTTGCATTGGCTCTGATCTCGATGAGAGACTTGGATTAGTCAACCTCGGTAATTCTATCGATGTCAACTAGTACTTTCTTATTAATTTAATATTCTAGTTGTTATCTTTAGAATTTCTAGTTATCCGGTAATTAGATCTTTACTTTGTTTGTCCTATCGACTTCATATTACAGTACTGTCTCGGTTAAATCCGATCTTCTGTGATTTTAGTAGATTTCATGAACTAGATTTAGAGTTGTTATTCGAGTCATCTTATCGATTTTATTTATAATCGAAGCGTATCTAGTTTTATTTGCTTTATTTGGATACTGTCTTGATTAAGTTCGATCTGCTCGAGCCAGCGAGGCTGCATCGACTTTGACCTCTCGCTGAGTCGATAGGACTAGATATGAGTCAATTATGGGTAGAGTCAATAAGGTTCTGTCGGGGTATTTAGCCGATAGGTTATCACGGTTCGATCGACTTCTCAGTGTTTCATTTGATTATTTATATACTTTTGATAGTTGATTGCTCCCTTACTTGAATAGATCAGATCTGTGATTTTAAGGCATGTTTGCAATACCAGCTACCAAATCTATCGACTTTCACCATCGACTGAGCAAGTCCTCACATGTTTAGTTTTATATCTATCGACTTCTTTTATCGACACTAGTTAAATGTCTTACTTTTAATCAAGTTTGTCGACAAGTCGATATAATCAGCCGATTAGTTTATT
This sequence comes from Eleusine indica, assembly GCA_030378355.1. NCBI lineage: Eukaryota > Viridiplantae > Streptophyta > Magnoliopsida > Poales > Poaceae > Eleusine > Eleusine indica. The sequence goes on from CM059500.1 coordinate 40,417,509, forward strand.
TATCTTTATTAATTACAATTGTATAGTCATCGAGTGGTTTTCACGAACAGTGACTATCGGCTTTCTTCATCGGACTGTCCTGGGCCGATGACCCGTGGAATTTGATAGTTTGTCTATTTATCAATTTGCAGGAAAAATTAATTGTCACGCCTTGATTTCTGTATTGAGCCTACACTAGAGTTAAGTAAATCTCTCAGATCGCGCGTGTGATTTTTACGTAATAGGTTACAAGGCAGGAAAGTTGGGAGATCACGTCGGGGTGGTCTTTGGGACACGAAGAGATCAGAGCTCGATATTGACTTGGGCCTGGTTTTGGGCTTTGGCAGGTCCAAAGGAATCCACGTCTAGCCGTGAGTCCAGAGAGCAAGCGAATTGATGGTGTTTTATATAGATGCCGTAACCGTAAGACGAAGTCGTAAGTTGAAGTCGTGTGTGTAGCAATTCTGAAAGACTAATGTCGAGTTATTTGGCTTTTCACATTCCGAATATCTTTAGATTACTGTTCTGTTTGTTCCTATGCTTGTAGCTAACAAATATTGCTGCACTGCAGGCTAGTATAGCTTCCACCTGCTCCCATGGTGAATATTTGAACGATGAGGTTATTCCCTTATCGTAATTCATATTTTTTCGTACCCATCGTTTCTTTAGTAAAATGAACGAGCAGAACAATATATGATTGGTCTAACAGAGGATAGATAAATGAAATTCAATAGATGTGGAAGTTTCTTTGAAATAAGTAAGACTTCCATTATGTTTGGCGCCGATGCCATAGTTTGGTCAGTTTAAATGTAACTGGTAATGTGGCTCCGTAAGCTAAGATAATTTCGTCCCAACTTCTATGACAAGCGAACTGTAATCTTTGGGTGCTCCAAAAGAGGTTATGAAGTTCCCTTTTTAAGGGTCTTTTTTTTTCAGGAACATCTATTTAAGTTCACGACTTTTCTCTTTGACTCCTATATATGGAGCTAATGCTGAGCCAATTAATTTGGCAATTCTGATTGAGTCATTTATCTAAATGTGTCGAAAGGAATAGAGCTAGAATGTTGCAACCTTTCGAATGGAATAGATGCGTTTATCTACTAACTTCTACAGTTGTGCATAAACTGAACTTTTGTAGTGATGCACTAGATATATAAGGGCACATGCCCTACACAGGTCGCATTATTGATATATAAATCACTTTACCATTGCAATTGAGATACTAACTGCACAGTGTTGCACATTGAATACTAGTCTAACATAGGGTTACATACTTATTAATCTTCTACTATGATTAGTTCAAGCACACAGAGTGTTGCAACTTATTCTTTTGTCTATGTTACTTGCAGTGGATTGGAGTGAATGCATATCTGAGCTGAGATATAAAACTAATAAATAAGTACATTCCTTGTTTTGTTCCAATTGCTGATCCATTCAAATCTACCTCAGTTCATGATGGTATATTCACTATGATCTTTAACACTTTCTCAACGTTCAACTGTATTTTTCTTGTGCATAGGATCTGGTATGGATCAACAAGTTTTGATATTCTTGGACATGTGAAGTAAGCTGAGATGATAGTGCTATGTTAGTACTCCCTCCATCCAGAAATGTAAGAATTTGTTGACTTTCAGATAACATCTTTGACATGTCGTCTTATTCAAATTCTTATGACTTGTTTTGTTATTAGAGATATTTTAAATAAGATTTATTTGTTTTTATAGTTTTACAAATATTTTGAATAAGACGAGTGGTTAAACATGTTCTCTAGAAGTCAACAAATCTTTATATTTCTGGATGGAGGTAGTAGGTTAAAAAGAGAATATATCACTTTGTAACATTTTATCTTGACTTGTGACTTCTTTCCTGTTAACATTTGGTTATGACTTTCTTAGGACCTAGTAACATAATCCATTCTTGTACATTGTCATGTTGTGATAAAGACATTATGATTTCTATTTTTTATTTCTTTGTTGCTAATTCTCTGTTGCCTCTAATCTGCTTTGATGTCTCAACAGAAGTGAAGAATAGAGCAAATTAGAGGTAATAGGGGATTTTTTATTTAAATAAAAATGGTCCTGCTGATGTCATCAGCCGCCACTAGGCTTTGGTGCAAAACTAATAAGGCCCTTGATGCATACCTAAAAACTGTGTATAGTGTGTGCTATCCTGAGTTTCGGGGTAGCACATGTGGAGATCCCGGGTGTAGCAGTGCATATATGTTTCAATAATTTCATTGCCCTCCTTTGTAAGTTGTCTGATTTTTTACACTATTAGACAAGTACAACCATTCAGATTGAAGTGCAACGAGCCTATCGGCCTCCGCTATGCACCAGCGGTCGTCCACCACCATGCAAAGCAGGCGAAGTTCCAAACAAGCCATGTGGTCCTTCCCAACCAATGTGAAGCTTTTGTCATATTGTAAATCTCACCATGCAAAGCAGGCGACGTTCCGCAGCCACGTTCGTTGTCCTTCCCCAACGAATATGAAGTTTTGTCACGTAAATCTCCACCTCCAAAACCTAAAAACCCAACCCGATCAAATTTATTAATAATCCAAGTTGAAATTTCGGCTACACTGGTATATTAGAAGGTCTGAAAAAGAGCATGATCTCAAGGGATTGTGCTGCGACTGCGAGTTTATGACAGTGTAGCATTTCAAATTAAAGCACTCGTATTATTCTTAACTGTATATAATAATAAGCGAATCAAATGATGACATGTAAACTAACAAAATCCCTATGAGAATTGGGATGTAACACATGGACCATATGCATTTGTTCGATCGAGCCGGCTAGTTGGCGTGGCCGCATCCGTTGCAGCTGCAATTTTTCAGCACGAGGCGGCAATTGCCGGCGGTGTTGCAGTTGGACGTGGAGCAGCAGCTCATTTGCTTGCAGTCGTGAGGGTTTGAACTGGAACAGCAGTTGCACGGCAGGCAGATGGACCCCGACAGCATCGCCCCCACGTCGCCACCGGGCATGTCCACCATCACGTTCCCCACCGGCGACACGGGCACCATGTCCGCCGCCTCATCCTCCACCGTTGCCCAACCTGCGAGAACATTTCCCCATAGTTAGTGGATACAATTATACAATTAAACGACGACATAGATATAGCCATATGGGCATGTAAATTGTACAGTACATACCTTGAGCTTGTGCGCTGGCCAAGACGACGAAGGCCACAATGAGGGCGGCCATGTTCAAGTTCGGCGCCATGGTCTGATTGTCGACGAGAATCTAGACGATGGATTGAAATGGGTATTGGTTTTGTGATTTGCTTTCCCTAGGGACACGGTCGTATATATACACAACCAGGAGACGGCGTGTATGTAGCAAGGGCAGTTTTTCTTTCTTCTTCTTTCGATGACTCATCAATTTGCACTAGATTTGTTCGTTTGTTCATTGCTACTGATCGAGACTCACATAAATTTATCCTATGTTTGTTTACTGCTTTTTCTAGAATGCTAAAAAGGGTATTCACTTCTTGCTATCAATCTCGCCAGAAAATCATCCCTAATTGCCTTTAATTAATTTATTCCAAGAAGTCCTTTTAATCTCCCTTAACTATTACCAAAGTCCAGTATTACTCCCTTAATTATAAAACCGGATATTCGTGCTACTCGAACTCTCAAAACCGTTTGTTTTTCCTCCTATGACTGTTTTTTATGGTGGTTCTGTCCACGTGTCGCATGTGTGACAGTAAGAGTACATTTTAGTGCCATGTCACCATTTTCCCAATTATTTTATATACATTTATAGATATTTTTAATATTTAAATTATAACTATGGATTATCACATCTCTTTGTCATCATAGACTATCACACCTTTTAAATTTACACTAAAGAATCATTTCATATGAACCGTGGGAATCTGGTTTGAATTATGAACAGTATTGCCTTTGAATTTGAATTAGATAGAATTAATGAATAAAATTTTAAATAAATTAATTTGAAAAAAAAATAATAACTTACAATACAAGATTGGCTACATGATGAATTGTAATTCAAATATGAGAATATCCATATATACTTTTAAAGTAAATAATTTTAACAATAGATTAATCTTGAAATATAAAAATATCATGATTTTTAGACCTCCCAAACGTATATTTTTATTTTTATTACAAAAATGATGATGTGGCATTAAATAAGTGTTTCCCTACACCACATGTATGCCACGTAGACAAAACTATCATTCAAAATAGTCAGAGAAGTAAAAACAAACGGATTCGATAGTTGAAGAAGCGCGAATACCCGATTTTATAAGGAAAAACGAACTCCAACAAAAGTTAAGAGAGGCAAAATGATTTCTTCCTAATTTTTTCTTTTATTTTCAATGTGCCCTGCTCATCTTGAATGTATCACCCGATATAAAGTTTCCATACTCATTTGGGCTCCATTTTGGCCAATCATGGAGACCAAAAGGCTTTACCCACTAAGTATACATACACACCAAAACGAGGCCCATGATCCCTGATGCAGTCAAAAACTGAGGCCCATGGAGGCAATGGATTCCTAGCCTTACCAACCTTTTGAGCCCTACGAAAATGGGAGAGCCCACATGAAGCCAACTAGCCTGCATACACATTTTTTTTTTCATTCTGATTGATGATGAAGATGAAGGCCACAGTATATTACACGAGAACACCCAGTCTCTATTAACCGTAACTCCATGCCTCCCAGGTCCAGAGACGGGTGATCCGCACGTGGCCATGCTCGTCGCCAAGTTGTACCGCAAATCATGGCACGTGGGCTGTACCAGAGTTCTGTCAGCATCCACGTACTACGTACAGCTAGTAGGCTAGCTAACCTAATCATCAAATCAAATCCGCGTATATCGTGCCATCCGATCCATCCATGCATGGCGATCGAAATGGAATGGAAATGGCCATCTCCCGCACGCAAACGCACGAGGTGGGGTAGGCCGTCCATGGCTGATGGCTCGATCAATGCAGGCATGGCAATGTGGCATTTGGCCGGGCGCAAACGAAACTAGACTAGACTTGGCGGCTCTGGACCATTGAATTTTCGTTTCTTTTTATCTTTTTTCCTCTGCCCGGAAGCGACCGGTGAAATCTAGGCTCCTATAAGGCTGGTCAAGCCGACCAAAGGATACTGTGACGTCGACAGTTATATGTCGAACTGTTAGTCAAGCTGACCACCAATCGAAACTTGTTTTCGTCATATATTATCGTTCCGGGATCCAGACCCGAACTGGCTTTGTCCAAAACGGGTCCCTCCTCGACGCTTCTATTTTCTTTTCGTCCTCAAACAATTTATCAGTAATCGGCATTTCTTTTTTATCTCAGAGAAAGAAACGAAGAACGTGCATGCCCGGTGAGTTTGCCATGGCAGCCGGAGAGCAGCACATGGCCGTGTTGGGCTGGAACACTATGCATGCTGGTCGGCCGCCGGCAAGTCGTTCATCATCATCTGCCATTGGGAAACCAGCCAAGCTCCAGTTTTTTTTTTTAAAAAAAAAAACAGTACTGCCATAAATGAAGCGTCACGGCGTGAGCGGACTGTTCATCTCTGATTCGTCGGCATGGATGGATGGATCGTCTCGTCAGGGCCCTGTAGACCCGTGATGGTGAGGTAGGACGAGCGACCACGTGTAATTAACTACCAACGGCAATAACTGTCCTGTTGTTGGTGGTCGTGCCAGAGGCTCAACTCAAGTTCAACATCCAAAATACGAAACGCGGAACCGGGTTCGATTCGAATTTCGATCTAATTTAAACAACGCCAACACTAGAACAAGTCATCGATTCGTGCCCTGCTGCGGGGCGGGAAATCCGAACAAATGAAGTTCAGTTTTTGTCTTCCCTTGAGCTTTGAATCCAACATACCATGCAGCAGCCTGCAGGAAGCCGCCAACGCCGTGGGCCAGGTCCTGGGGCCGTGCCGTGCTGGGCCCCCACGCAGGATCCAATCAACGCCGAGTTGGCCCGCACCCGTTAACCACCCTGGCCCCACGCATCGATCCTTCTTAGCTCTGCCAAAGCTTCTTCTACCGCAAGGAGAGAGAGACCACCCACACTGCCACGGTATCTTCAGTCATCTGAAACTCGAGAATATGGTGACATATTCGAAGTGGAGGCTGGAGAGCATACAACGATGCCAACAAAATGTCATATATATGTCATCTCAGATTCTACTAATCCAATATTAGGGAAGCATTTTTAGAAATAAGCATTGCGCAGGAACTAGGCTTGTCCCAGTTAGCTAGTGGGAGATGTGGGAATGCACCTCTAGCCTCTCCACAATCTTGAATTTTCTGATCGTTTTCTTCTTCTTAATGAAAAACCACCTCGGTTCGAGTTTTCACAATCTCGAATTTGAATGCCTATTTTATGATTATTTTCTTTTCTTTAATGAAAAATCACCTAGTCCAAATTTTTACGACTTACACGCCGTGATCTCCGGTCCATCTCTTTGGCTTAGGCCGTGTGCTGTTGCTGAAGCTTCATTTGCTTGTTCAACACGTACACAAAATCAACGGAAACGGCCAAGCCCAAGATGTTGAACTGAATATATATTCATTCACGTGCACGTATGACACCTAAGCCGATGGACACCGAAGCCTAAACTAACGTAGGAGCAGGAGCGACAAAACGGCAGGCCCGACTGTTGACGTGTGAATCCTGATGGATGTGGAAAAGGCATGCGTAGGATCCCTATTCGTTAGTACCACGTAAACAACACAAGAAGCAGACGACTGCGTTTGGCATCTCACGGCACACTGGGAAGGGATTGACATTGTTGATTCCATTATCCAACTCATCATCTTGCTTTTTCTTAGACATGTCTTGACATGATTTTTAATTTTTATTACTCCCTTCGTCCACTAATTGATGTCTTTCCGACTGTTAGATATTGAACTAGAAAAGAACTAATTAATGTTGTCCGAACGACAATATTTAAAAAGATGGAGGAGTAAGTTAAATCTTGCTTCCATTTTAAGAGGATGGTGTTCTATAATATGAAAATACAGTTAGTTTTTTAATATTAGAATATATGCTTTTGAATAATTCTTGTCTTAGATGTTTTCAGTTGACTATTAGAACAGATCGCCTTATCTCGTGTCCAAAGCTTACCCTGTATATGCAGCAGTGGTTTTCTTTGCATTTATTAGGCAGCATTTGAAAAGGGGATCTTTTTTCTCGTTACCAAAGTTTTTGAGGTATTTTGCTTGATATCCTAGTTTTTTTTTAACAAGATATCCTATGTTTGGTCATGGGGGCCTGTTGGTTGTACGTGTATCAGCTAAAGCCTACAAGCAATAGGACGTCATTATGCAGGGTTAATTAAGGTTACAGACATCGTGCCTGAAAGCGGAGGAAAACATGATGGTCTTCTTTGAAAAAAGGAGCGCAAATGCAATGATATAGTTGTACACATTTGGTGGAACATGACAACGCTTTATTTCTCCTGGAGACGTATGCACACGGAAATTTAAATAAGAAGTTGTCACGGCCAGCGATGTATGTATGGCTAGGTTTTCTTGTGTTCTTTTTTGACTGCTACACATTTGAACATTGTATATTTAGGACGAGGGGTTAAAAAAAGAATTCGGCTTCACGTTGACTGGAATTGAAGGGAGGCAACCTAGCGAAGACAACTCAAGGGGAGCATATGCTATCTTGTTTTCCGATTATATGTTGTCTTTCAAGACAAAACAATAATGCCTTCCAATAAACATGTCCACAAACTAGTCAGAACAAAATAACAGTTGACAAATCAGGTAACCTTGCAGTTATTATTCAAAATAATGCAATTCATTTTGAACTTTGAATTTTGTACAACTATATAACTTATACAATAATATACATAAACATTTAAAACCCCTCTATGTGTATATATGAAGTTCTCAAGGTTAAAAAATTGTGCACTATTTTGGTAGCATGTGTATCCTGCATAGCGTCATTACTCTTAATCTTTAAAGATTGCGGAGAAGACTCTCTGGAACTAGTTTATTTTGCTTGGCGTAGTTGACAACAGGAAATCGGTATGAAGAAGATCTAGCTGCCTGTACAAAAATGCATGCCGCACCTATTGTAAATCTAACCTTTTTTGTGGAAACATGCCAAAATTGCCCATCACGACCCAACAACCCCTAATTGGTAGCACATGGCTAATGCTCAAAGGGGATAATACAAGCTTGGCTACAACCCTCTTAGTGTAACCAGCCAGCAAATCTCTCATTATGGTTTGTATGCATAAAAGCCTGTACCTAAAAGTGGTCGTTACGCGGAGGCTCGTGAAAAGGAAATACATATATTTTTACCAGTGTTGTGAAAAAAAATCATGTTGCATCACTGAAATAACAAGAGGGGAAACATGAAGGACTGGCTTACTCGCAGCACCAACTTTTATTTGTTCATTATTGTAAAAACTTTACAGGGAGTATTATTTACAGAGTTAGGCATTTGCTTATTGGATTAGGGTAAGGATGCATCTTGGATTCTTGTTAGGTTAGGTAATAGCTAGTGCAAACATGAGGCATATGGTATGATGGGAATGGCTAAAGGGGCCTTGATTAAACTACCGAGGGGAATTTTTGGAGCTCAATGATTGATGTCCAAAGCGTATCATTAGGGAAACTTGAGCCCAAGGCATTACCTAATAAGAAATCAAATCAAACAGTTTGTTCGGACATGAGACTGGGGGTCCAGGTACCACCAATCAATTGCTCCGCGCACAAATATACCTCCACGGCTCCTCGGCTGGTCCTGCATGTCAGTGCCTCTCGGTTGGTACGCGTAACTGCGCTCCAAGCTATTAGCAGGCAGCTAATAATAATAACCAATCACAGGAACAGGCCAATGCTTGGAGCTGTGAGCCAGCCGTAAACCCCTGTTGCCTAGTGTGCGGTAGCTACTAGCTACTACTGCTGCCACTTGTGCAATGGTTAACTTGATCCTACAAGGCTAAGTTGATTAGGTTGCTTGCTCTCCCTATTACCTGCTGCTGATTTGGCCAATTTAATCAATTGATTAATGCCAAAGCATCCGTGCTTTGTGCGTTAGACTAGTCTGGCCATTGGTTCAAAATGGTTTGTTAATTCTACAGCCTGATCAGCTTGGCATCTTCCATGGGGGCGTCACTTGGATGGCTTCATCGGCCGGTAGCGCGCAGCGGCAGTACCTGGCTCCCTGATTATTTGCCGGTCAGAGGGAGAAGGTTCTTGCGTCAGAGACGGGATCAGTTGAGGATTCGGAGCATGTGTATTGAGCGTTGGCATGCTACAATACATGGACCTATTCTTGCAAGTTTTCTCTGCACTGGACTTTGGATATCTATGACGTATATAAAAATAAATGTTATGCAAGGAGTGGCCGACTCTTCTAATTTTTACTAAAAGAGGTGCGGAAGCGCTAGCTAATGTTCATCAAAGATTTTATGCAGGTAAATGTCGTGTGCAACGTCACCTCTTGTGGCTTTACCAAGATCATGAACCCCATCAATTGGTATAGCATACATCTTTTGTATCTATGGGCTATGGCATTTGTTTGTGTTGAGCTTGACATGACTGTTCAAAGTAGTGAATAATTGAAGATGAGAATTTTTTATATTTTCATTGTATTTTGTTCTTTATATAAGATCCATGATTTAAACATATTAACACAATGCAACCATATCCAAACAGAAAGAAAAACACATGATTGATTAAGATAATGTTAGTAGTTACTACATATTATGTTGAATCGTGGTGTGGAATCTAAATAGTTACTGAAAATATTTTTGATCTCTGATGTGATATTGAGTATCATAGAAAGGTTATGCTAAGATGGTCGTTAATTGATCTAAAATGGTGTAATAATTTAGTTAAGGGTTATGCGTTTGGTCTTCCTGGTGTTCAGCACAGCTGCATAAACCGTCAGGATGGGCTGTTGCTGTACGTACCACAACACACAGAGTAGGAGTAGGATGCTAATGATTGGAAAGCCTGAACTTTTGTTCACGGCATGCATACTTAATCTTCTTTACCTCAATAGAAGAGCGTGCTTGGAAGTTGGAACACAAGTGTTTCACATGAATTCCGCAAGGAATTAAGGGTACCAAGAATGTTCATAATCCCAGTTCAAGTTAATAAAATTCCCTGCTCCAAAGCAAGGACCACAAAAAGCTCCAAGGCGGCAAGTCTGTAGCACCACCGTACACGTGAGCTCGGACAGAACAAGAGAAGGACACGCTCTTGGAACAGAGCATCCTCGTAGCTCTTGTTCTTTCTCCCTTTTCCGTGTGCCGTGATCCATGGTTCCTTGCCTTTGGCTTTTACTCATCACATGAAGAACTTCTCGCCTTAACAAACTCACTGCAACGGGACAAGAGCAGATGAACTGGCCGGCCCCTGCCCCCGGAAAATCTGTTCCGGCACAGACAAATTCCGCTTCACTTTTGACGCCGGCCGGAACAGAAACCGACGCCGAGTGAAGCGAGCAAGACGAAGGCCAGAACGTCGCGAGGAAGGCGAAGGAGGTAACGTCAAAACGGACGCACGCTGCCAGTTTCGTTTTCTTTGTTGCGACGCGCGTGGTTGCAGCTGCAGCTGCACGTACCGCGCGATTGCTGATGCCAGTGACGTGGAAATGGGTCCTGGGATGAAGAAGAACCTCGCGTACAAGGTATCGCAAGTGACATGGAGAGATAAACATGCTTCGCGTACGACTTATCTATTATTTGTGCCGTTCAATCGGGCCATGTTATTTTACAGATTATTATTTCGAGTCGTTCTCCAACCTTGGTACATAGAAAAACTTAAATAATATGATAGTGGATTATTAGAAGAATACCATGTTAGTATCGTTGGATATTATTTGCTGTATTTAGTGATTTTTTTCCGCCCGTTTTGGCTGCCCCGTTGACAGATTCCGTGCTGCCGTTCTGTTAGGCCTCCCACATGAAAACGCCAAAAACAAAGGGCTCCGCCAACAGCAATTGCCATCCCATGCCACCTCAATAATACACCATTTGCTGTGATGGCTCCTGCTGCCTGTGGGGCCAGCGGGGTGCTTGGTAGTCGGACTAAACTGCCCCTGGCCAAGAATACTACGCGTACTACTGAATAATCTCCCTGTCTTGTTCTTTCATTTAGCTGCGATGATGTGCTGTCTAGTTGTTTTGCCTCCTTTAGCTCTCGATTTCTAATGTCAAAACGAGACACTTTTAATTTTATGGATGAAAAACAAGATTATAACATTTACAATCACACATGGAAAATAAACCAACTGTTTCTTTTCATTTTGATTTACAATCCGTGAACTCGAGTTAATTCATTACGTCAAAAAATTACTTTCGACAAATTGGATTTCTTGTTATTTTGATATATTTAATTAACTCATTTTGAGAGTGACTCAATAGTTAATTAACTTGTAAGCCATGAAAATGTAGAAAATGATACATGTGCATCAAGTAGTTCAACTTGTCAGCTCGTTTTCAATCCATTACTGTGGGTCGCACGTTGCTTCTTCTTTAACACTCAGCTCAAGGCCCCCAAACTAGTAATCTTTAACTTTTGTAGCAAATTCACAGATATGAAAATGACATGTACATATACTTTAGGTGATACGATAGTAACCGTACTAAAAAGGAAATGTACCAAGTGGTGTGATGTCTTTTGTAATTATGGTTCATATAATCTATTGCTAGTCGTGTAAGTTAAACATCCTGCAACACCCATTATTAGTTGAAAACAAAGCCCTGATCACAGGGGGTTATACTAATCTTTAGACTCAAATTAAGCATGCAAAGCTGAGAGACATATTATTGCCTCTGCTTTCATGTCACTATCAAAAATAAAGAATTGATGTTTATGAATATTTCTAATAATTAATACCCACAGCTTATTGGTTCTATTAGTCTCTAGAGACAACAACTTCATTCTAGAACAACCCATATATCATTGAAATCAGCTATTCTTGCAGCCTACTTCTAATACAGATCAAACATGGGCCATAGTATAGATATCAAAGGGACACGATCCCAAATCCCATGGCTATATGATCTACCATATGCAACTATGCATGCAAAAGCGCAACCACTACCATTTTAATGCCGTGTGTAGGGGATCACAATGAAGACTTAATGCGGCATGCATCCATACTCTCTTAGCATCGATTGAGCTATATCATATGGATGTATGTTCAATTTACCATAGCTGACATAACAACGTGTTTTATCATAGAAATGAATGTAATGACAAACTAATTACATTAACAAAGTTATTATCAGAAAAAATGCATAATACTTGTATTTATTTGGTGTTTTATTGTAGAATTCAGTTTACTTCACAACCAAAAACAATAACTTGGGTACTGCAATAGTCTCATGGACAAGATAGAGAAAACAAGTAAGCCAATCCAATAAACATTGTACATGTCAAATTGTAGCAATGCAATACCAAACATCTAGTGATGCCTGTAATGTTACCAATAGATACTCTCTTTTTATCACCTAAATAACTATCAATCAATTCGTATGAAACAAAGTTGTATATACTTATTTGTACTTATTTGACAACTTGCTCTATGATTTATAAAATTGGCATGATTGTGTTTCAAATTTATGGCATGACAGAAAAACGACAAATTTCTTATCTTAACGGTAGTGTGACAAGGTCACAAAGATAAAATAGAGTAAGAAAACAAGCCAATTCGAGTACCATATACGTAAGATAGAATAGTATGTTACTCAATCCACTATTTGTCTGATCAAGTAACGCATAACTCTAGAAATCCAACCCTTGATTTGTCTTATCGATAACGCATAAGACTCACAACTCCTGATTTGTCCGATCAAGTAACACATAACACTCAAAACCAATCCCTCCTCCCGAATCGTTCATAAAAAATTATGACATGATATCTTACAAATCTAAACGGTAGCATGACAAGGTCACGTAGACAAAATAAAAGCAAGAAAACAAACCAATCCGACTGTGGACGTAAGTTACAATAGTACGTTACTGAATCTTTTATTTGCCTGATTCAGTAACGCATAACGCTTAAAAATGAAATCTTGATTTGTCCGATCGATAACGCATAACACTCATAACTCCTGATTTGTCTGATCGATAATGCATAACGCTCAAAAACTAACTCTTAATTTGTCGGATAGAGTATCGTTCTAATGCTCACAACAGAATTTTTTGGCAGACACCTGCACTTTAGCTTACAACCTATTTTCTCGGTAAAAGCCGTTTAAACAAACAACCATACTTGTTGAAATGATAGGAAAACCCCTGGAACCAATTTCCTTTCCCACCTTCTCACAAGGTCAGCAAAGGGCATTATTGTCATTCTATCACCCGAATAACAAACTCTTAACAAAAAAAATCTGGCAAAAGCAAAACCATTTTGGTCGCCCCTTCACATTTCTCAGCCTCCCCGGTTTGTTTTTTCCTATTCCTTCCGGTGCTTCAAAATCCACCCCTTCTTCCCTTAAAACCTCCCCTTCCTCGTTCTCCTCCTCTCCGCCTTCTCCTCCACCTCACCCCACCTCACCGCCGCCGCCGCCGCGCCGGCGCCCGCCCTCCTTCGATGGCAAATCTTCCGCCTTTGCCCTCACTTCTCGCCGCGCTCCCCCTGCTGTGCCTCCTGCTGCTCGCCGCGCCGCAGCCCGCGCTCTCCCGCACCGCTCCGAGCAACGCCGGCAACGGCAGCTCGATACACAAACTCCTGACCGATCACGGTCTCCCCGGCGGCCTGCTCCCTCGCGGCGTGCAGTCGTACACCATGGACGAGTCGAACGGGCTGCTCGAGGCGCGTCTGTCGGCGCCCTGCTACGCGACGTACGACAACGGCAACCTGGCCTACTTCGACACCGTGGTCCGCGGCAACCTCAGCGTCGGCGCGCTCCGCGGCGTGGAGGGCCTCGCGCAGGAGGAGCTCTTCGTGTGGCTCCCCGTCAAGGGCATCGTCGTCGACGACCACCAGCCAGGGGTCATCCTCTTCGACATCGGGTACGCGCACAAGAGCCTCTCCAAGTCGCTCTTCGAGGACCCGCCGGACTGCAAGCCGTCGGCCTCCGGCGGGATGGGCGCCGCCGAGGCGGCCAGGTGGACGACCGGAAAAGGTGAGATTTTTTTCTCGAGATGCTGTTACTGTTTCAGATTTGTTCCTGGCCTGTTATTTCCTCCGCGATTTGTTAGGGAGCCTCTCCCTCCCCTGGCCGCTGGTAGGTAGATGGTTGGTTTCGTCGAGCCTGTTCGTCGTCTGCTCCATGGAATTTTATTCCGAGATTCCATCCATTCAGGCAAATGTTTAGTTGAATTCGTCGGGTCTAGTCATTGATTTGTTCTTCAACTGCGACTTTACTCGGTCGATTCGATTCCTAGTCGGTGGTGAATCTCAGCTCGATTGGTGAGATGCAGTCGCAAGCATTGGATCGCGAGGATTGATTAGAGTTGCGACTGTGATCTCGGTTCAGAATTATTTTAAGTGCTTCTTGGATCAGTGGACATCAGTTACGACTAGTTGGCAAGTAGGCGGTTCTTTAGTTTGATTCGGCGGAGGTGTGGGGGAGCTGGACAGATTGAATTGTAATGGCGTCAAGGAGTTGGAAGCTTGTGGAGGAGTAATTCTTGGACGGGGGTGGGGGATTGATTAATGGCTTCAGTTACAGCCGAATTCGGGGGCATTAACTCCTCAGGAAACTCGTTCATCTGGTGTTTGCGAAATCAAGGCCCTGGATTTGGCAGTGGATTTCTGAGCCCTTCAGGAGCATTTATTACCAAACAAAAAATATCTTTGTATTTAGCATGACTAATGTGCAAAAATTGAAAAAAAAATCCTTTATTATGCGTCACTAGTGTTTGCAGCAACTATGCTTGATATGTGGTGGATGGGGTTGAACAAAGTACCCAATGTGCTTGTTTGACTCGATCCGGGGTCTTAGGTACAGGAGCTATTGTTTATGCTCTACTAGTTCAGATCACTCGGGTTACAGTTACATATACTAGATAGCATAAGGTGGCAACTTTGAGTTAGGTGGTTAACTACAGTTTGATTATATTGAGATGATGTTAAAAGCAAGTTGTTGTATCCTCTACAGGTGGCAAGAGGAGTAGTAAGCATTAGATGCTTGCACTCCTGGTCTTCTTTGCTTTTGAAGCAAAGATTTTCGCCTGATGCAGGCTTTTGCCTGTCTATCAAACTTCATTAGGACTCCAATTTTTTCCCCTTAAAACTTCTTTTCCGAGTTTGTTATAGGCAGGGCTGTTGCTGTTCGACGTGCCCCTCCTTTGCAGATTGTTATCTTTCCCTGTTAGAATGTGTGTCTCATCTCGTCACCTTGTCCTTCCATGGTTCGTGCTCGTGCTGTCTTTTCTCACCATCTTTCTTGCTGCTGCGACCTCCATTGGGAGATGGAAAGCCGGTGCAGCAAACAGGAACACTGAAACAAGGAACGTCCATCTCCATTGCTTGGAAAGGGTGGAACCAAGCATGTTGTCAAGAGCTCGCTTTGTTTCCTCCAATGGCTAAACTTATTCACATGATTGATGTGAACCCTAAACAGTTGCAAAGGAAAAACAAAAACGCTTTTTCTGTTCTTTCTATAGTTTCAATGCACAGTATTTGTTGTTTTATACAGTAGTACTTTATATACGTCTGGACATGAGTCTGAAGGCAGTGGCTGCAACAAGAGTGTCTAAAAAAGCTGCTTCTTTCGCAGGTCTTCCTGGGATGGGGATCAGGAGGAGAGAGGAAGGGGGAGACGGTCGCCGGCAGGACCAGCGGTGAAGAGCTGAGCGTGCACCTGAGAGAGACAAGAAGACAGACAATGTCGAGACAGTTTTCCCCTCTGTAAAATCCTGTGGTGAGATAGTAGAGTGATGCTGCAAAAAACAACAACAACTGCATCTGCCTGCAGTGTTTGGAATGAAAAAAAAATGTATGTATCTACCTAAGGGAGATGTGGGTGCTTTTTTGCAGTTATTTTTTCCCCTCCTTCCTGTTTTTCTGCCACCTCTCCACTCCTGTTCATGCATCTGATGAGTGATATTAAGCATGTGTTACTAGTAGTAGCAAGAGAGGAAAAAAAGAACAGGATGAAAAAAAAAGTTGGCGGAGAATTCTATTGAGGGCTGGCTGGGCTGGTCTTCCATGAGATTCCAAGCGAAATTCTCCGGTCAGTTGGTGGCGTGTGTGCCAGCTCAGCGGGGAGTGAGCTGGGCACAGCACATCCTCCATGTGAGCTTGTGTTGGCTGGTGGTTGGTTGGAGTGCTCCTTGTGCATCGTCCTCTTCCTTCCCTGCCCTGGGATGAGTGAGTACACACACCAATCATACAATATACTATTCAATTATTCAGCTCTTTGAGGTTAGGCCATACATCTACTAGTACCTTAAACTAGTAGCTTTATTATACAAGTGAAACGGTTCCTTCCATCTCTTTCAGCATCAGTTATGTGGTTTGCAAGTTTTCGGTCAGGTATCTATCTGCCTGCCCGTGCCTACCTGTCAATCCAAGTAGTGTTGTTTCTTTCACTTGTGAAATTCTTCGTCAAGCCTGCAGCCAACCGGGAACCAGCTACGACGCGTATGGGAATGACATGGAACGGAAAGAGACCGTTTTTGTTTTGTTTTCCCTGTCCCTTGTCCCATGCTTGCCTGCTACTGTATCTTTTACCTCACTAATTTTTAATTAATCGCCGATTGATCGGTCATCGTCGTCTCGAGAGAGACGGAAAAATATCTCGGTCTTCTTGTTTGTTCGTATGGACGCGAGAAGAGGAAAAAAAATGGTCGAAAAGATGGGCGAATCACTTGTTTGACAAGTTACGGAGCACTCTGGTGTATCTCATATCTCTTTCGGCGCTTTTTATAACCGAGTCCGTGGTTACGGAAAGGCTGCTGGTCTCTGGGTTCTAGTAGCTCTGCCTCTGAGGAACATTTTTTTTTTTTTTTGAGAACCTTCTGCCGGACATGTCAGCCTGAACTGAACTCATTGAGGTAAAAAGAGGATCCAGTGGCGGTTGAAGAAATCTGCGTTGGATCGCACATGACAACACCAAATCTATCCCCCCACAAGCCAGAGTTCCTATTTTTTTTTTCATAATACTCACTAGAGTCACTTGACTATCATATATAGAAACAGAAATGTAACCCTTGGTCTAATAATCCTTCAAACGAACCTGACAAAAGCTGCTGCGCAAGTTTTTATCAGGGTAAGAACATCTCCATCTTTTTTCTGCTGCGCCGCCACCTGGTTGCCGGGACTCAGAAGAAGAGCCCCGAGATCCAGCAGTGCCGTTGTTCGTTGCGAACAAGGTTACCACATTTGCACCTTTGCAGAGGTTTGCTTTGCCAAGCTCTGAGTTGCTTTTGCCCTTTTTAACACGGCGCCTGCCCTAATGGCACAAGCGTAGGCGCACTAATAAATAATCCTGCCCCGCCGGTGCCGGCGCAGCGCATGATGATGGTAGCAGGGACCCCGGACTGAACCCAGGGTCCTTGAGAACGCCTTCCGTTCCAACGCGTAGTAACGTGGGGTAGCAGTGACAGAGAGCACGGGCGGCTGATGATCCACACTTGCAAAACATCGAATGGCATTTGACCCTACCAAATGTACGTAATAATGTGCACGAGACGGCAGACATGTCATACGATACATGGATGAGGTTAGCAACACAATCGTACAGAACTACAGATGGAGAGGAGAGGACCCAAAAGGTTTTGCTGCTAATAAAACAGAAAGCGCGATGAGGGGGACGAGACCCATGATGGCATCGCACAAGCGCAGAAGCAACCCAGATGGGTGGAGCCCTGGGGGGAAAAAAGATCCAAAAGTTTCGACATCGCAGGGCGGCACCGCACGGCACAACGACCAGATCACAACAAAAACAAATGCCTGTACGTTGGCTGGTCCATCAGGCACTAACCATCCTACTGGTGTGTTGCTTTCTCCAGCAGATTTCAAAACAACCTGACCGATGGACACCACCAGGCAGGATATTCCCACCATTCCTGGCAAAGATGAGCGGACAAGAAGCGACGGAGGATACTTCTACAACTACTTCGCAGTAGTTTACAACAAACTGCACTATGAAACCACTAGTTAGGGATAGATATAGTAACATATATATTTACAAGTATACATTAAAACTGCAAAAGAGGATGGTTTGGAGCTGAAGGTAAATACAGAAGTTTCACATCCATCTTTACAGGAAGAGTACAATATGACTATCTGCGATGTACCAGCTGAAATCAAACAAAACACTCTTAGCTTAGGACGGCAAACAAAGCCATGTTATTTTCAGAGGGTAGGGAAGAGGTCGGCTTCGAAGTCTCAGAGGTCTGGCCCTTGCTGGAAGAACTCAAGGTCTGGGTGAGTGCTCCCGCCCGGATGCTTAGCACGCCTATATGAGCACAGAAAAAAAAATTACTTAGCTTATATGAGATTCAGAGTTGGGTAGACTTCAGACTTGGGATGGCTATTCCAGAATCAAATGAAGATGCCAATAAGCATTGACACTTTCTACAGGATATCAGTGAAAGCTTCCCATGATGACGAGGAAAAATATGTAATTATGTAGGCTATAATTGATCTATCATAGAACATGACGCAGGATAGCAACCCGCACTAAAAAAAATACATGAAGAATCGTTTAGTTAATTACACATCAGTCATCTTGGAAGTTATATATTGCAAAGAATCTCATGTGAATGCATGAATGATTAACTTACCTAACAAACCGAGATGGTTCAAACCCTGGAACATCGGGTGGGCCAATTGGATCATAGCGTCCGCCCGGTGGAACACTCCTGTTTTCAAATATTTATTATTGTCTTTCAGAACCATAAAAACCGTCTCAAGAAACAAGTTCTGAAATGACGAAGTTAGTGAAAAAAAGAAAGGAACATACCCAGGGCCACCAAATGGGGCAGGAAACGGATTAGAAGGAAAGAAACGTGGATCATTTGGACCTGTTGTTTCAAAAGGAGGTGTAAGTCTAACTGTACTGAAGGTTTATAGAGAGAGCGAAAAAAAATAAAAGTGTTAAATGAATGTAATATTACCAACATGCATGCTGCCACCGCCCCCAATACCACTGCAAGCAAAACAAAAGTTAACTATGCATGAAGGTACCATCTCTCCATATTATATGAACAGTCATGGTTGAAAACATACCTGTGAGGGTAGAAGCCTGCACCAGGTGCAGGGTAGAGATCATCAGAACCAAGTGGAGCAATTGGAGGATACACTAGGCTGCGCATAATAACAAAAAAAACCTGATTAGCCACAACCAACAGGAAGGAAATCACTGCAACCTGTACAAAACTACAACATCTGACATGAATATTTATTAACAGTACTAAATATACTTCTCAGATATTCTAGGCATGTGTTATTTGTAATAATGTATAACATTTGCTACTTTTATGGTCTAATGGTGCAGATGTATCCGTCAATAACTAAACACATTCAGAAGTTTCATCAATAATACCCATGTTTCCTACTTAATAATTTACAGATCAGGTGATACGAAGTATGCATAGACATGTAGTAATCATATCAATAGATTATAAAATAAAAAGAATCTTAGTTCCAGTTTTTGAAACAAAAAAACATGTAATATGTCCAGTGGAACATAAGAGCACCAGCAACATGGGGTGAAACCGATCCGTCATCCTCGCTGACTGTTTGGTGATCAAACATTACACATTAGAGACATAGGAACAAGAGGAGAGAAAAAGTCAAAACGAGTTTACCATCCGAACCGTGCGGAAAAAAGAAATGGAACCAGGAGCGGTTGCCTTGGACTATAGCTCGTTTGGGCCTTGAATGAATATAGTGAGCAGAACAGACTAGAGATCGAACTTAGTAGGGGATGATTTATAGAGTCCAACTGATGCAATTCTATTGGAACCAGCATTGCTGGTGCTCATTTTTAGATATTTTACTGTTTCAGTATCTGCAGAAACATAATATTAAGGCAGCCAATTGAATAAAAAGACACTGGGACAAAGACCAAACATTGACAACAACACACAAAAAAAGGAAAAGCACGGGATCAATCAACCCAACCGGTCAACGCAAGAGCAAGAAAAATTATAAACAATTCACATATAAAAAAGAAATGAAGAGACCCCATGTCTGAGAATTATACCCTGAAGGATCAGTAGTCCTGGGACCAGGATACCCTGAAGGTTCAGCAGTTCTTGGACCTGGATTTTCAGAGCTGGAAGACAATGTCTTATGTTAGAGAGAGAGAGTGAGAGAGGGAGGGAGGGAGAGAGAGAGAATAGGACCGCCTAACAAAAAATGTTATAAAAAAAACAGCTTTCAAATGACATTTACAGAATTATTATCCTAGATTTCAGACAAGCGTCACATTAGAACTACAATCTAATTTTTTTCCCCAAACTACAACACTACATGATGCAAAATATTGAACCCAGAAAGATAAATATATCAAGAATTTTCTACAACAGCAATTCTTAGAAGATGAATGGTGGAAAGTACTACCAAAATGTAAGAATACCTCTGCATGGATGAACTGCTTTCAGCATCAGTCTTCTTCGCAGCCACAGCATCAGCACTCCCATCCAATTTGGACAACACGTTTGAGTTGATATTCTCAATGAGGCCAGCAAAGTTCTTGTACATATCACCGTAATTCTTTGGATTCTCCTCAGAAAAGAAATCTTTAATGCTGCAGATATAAGAAATAATTGTCATAACTCAAGAACTGGAAGATTCACATAAGTAGTTACTCAACTAAACAAGTGTGCCAACCGATTTCTGTTTATTTCTGCTAGGATTGGAGAAAATAGTTTATTCCCACAAAAAAAGATAGTACAACTTTAATAGATAAAAACTTGTAATTAGTAATTACAAATATCCGTAATTCTTTTGAAATATTTGAAAAAATAATATTCAAGCATGAGCACACATGCTAACAGTTCAGCACAATTCATATATGTTTATACACACCAAATCAAGATCAATGTTGCACAAATATTGCAAACATACTTCTTCAGTGTTAGATGCGGAAGCGCTTTAGGAAATTCATGGGACCCAATAAATCTTTAAGTTTCTGTCAGCGATGGCTGCCACGAAAACTGAGTATCAAAGGCCTCATTAGGGCTTCTTACTCTAGCCTCAATTTCAGACCTACTATAAAATGTTTGCAGAAAAAGCTTTGGTAAATTAAGTGGTTACACAGGTCAAACCCAGACTTAAAGGTTGTATTCAGACACAGATTAGCTCATTTCTCTTAGTTGTAGCTCCTTTGTCCAATTACTGGCTGCTTCTTACATAATTCCTTTTGCTTCTTTATAGGTATTGTATAGCAGTATAACTTATCTTTATTAAATAAAAAATTTGCAAGGTAATGATTATCCTACTGACTACTGTTAATACCCTAGAAAAATTTTATTTTCCAAGTAGAAGTGATGCCAATTATTCTAAAAGACGCTTCAAGGAGCACTTGCATAAATCATGCTTTATTACTTGCCACAGAAAACCACCAAAAAAGCATGATGATTGTTCAATAACTACCTTAGCCTAGGGCTGCGACATTCATTAGCTTGTTATACCATGAATTCCTGAGAAACCAAAGACTAGTGAAAAACAAATGAATTGCAGGATTCAAACATACTTGATCTGGACATTGTATGGAGCCTTGTCCTGTGCCTCAAGATCCAGCACGTCAATGGCAAGCAAGTCACCGATGACAAGACATTTCACCAACACCCGTTTCTTCTTGCCCTTTTCCTCCTTGTTATATAAGAAGGCATAGCAATTCTCCATGCTGTTCCAACCATCAATGTCCACATCCTCATCACCTGAAGTTAATTATAATAGAAAAAAATATAAGTACTCTCATAAGACTCAACTGCTGGTATAATGTCTGCACCCAAGAAGACAAAGAATCCTTATCCCTCAACTCCTCTGTCCTCTAAGCTCAAACCCGTTGTCTCATTCATGGGAGACCATGACACAGTGCTAATCATCCTACCCACACAGAACCAGCAAAACCAAATTGATCTTGACATGATCATGGGGTTGGAACTTGGAAGAATTAAACTTATTCTGATGAATAGAGGATGAATTTAGGGCTTGTAGTATAATCATTTTACTTTCAACTCCAAAGCACATTAGCTCTCTGAAATTGAATCAATCAAATAAAATGGACAGAAATTTCCTGCAATTGGCTTGTCCCATCCAATTTTGAAGAGTTTTTGTGAGTAGATATCGCGTGAAACAGCACTTCTACAACTACAAGTTTAAACAAAGCAGCATGAACCATAACAATAGGGGCGCAGAATAACCAAGCTTAAACTAAGCAGCATAACTTGTAGCCCAAAATGTACACACTACAAGCAACGGTGATATGAACCCTAACAATAGGAGGACAGAATAACATAGTAACCAACAGACCACCAGTACGCACAAATTAGGGATCACACCGCACGAGGCGCCCCTAGGGCTAGGACGAGGGCGAGGAGGGGGCAGCGAGCGCACCTGAGGGCAGGGGGTCGGTGAGCGCGGCGGGACCGACGGCGCAGAGCGAGTACCCGGCAACGAGGAAGGCGGCGTGGGCGGCGAAGGCGACCCCGTCATGGGCGCCGCGGAAGGCCGGGCGCGCCGCCCTCACGACGGCCATCGCGGCGGCGTCGGTCACCATCGCGCTCGGCTGCGGCGGTCCGGCGCGCAAGGTTCCTGGTTTCGGCGAGCGGGGATTGGGAGGGGAGGGGATGTACGGCCGGGGGTTTGGAGAACAGGGGAGAAATCAAGCTGCCGCTCTACTACTTACTCCGCAGAGAAGACCTAAAGGCACTAAAAGTCTAGAACATATCCGGCACCCGTGCTTTTGTGGTTGAGACTTGAGTACACAATAGAAAAAAGATATATATTTTTTACACAAATAAATATGAATGTACAGTATAAATATGAATGTACAGTAAATGGTAATTTATCATCATGTAAAATGTTAGTGGATACAATATCTACTTTTGCAAATCGTAATGAAAAAAAAAAGGGACATATCAGTATGGAATAGTAAACGGGCTAGGAGGCATTGAGGCAGACCTTCTTGAGATGCAAGAAAAACCGCTTGTTCATTTACAAGGACATACTTGGCATATGTGTAATTATTAAAAATATAAGCACCAACCACCGATATTAAAGATGTGTTCGGTAAGACTTATGTTGCTGCTTGTTAGAAGTGTTTATACTCAATAAACAGTTTGTATTGCCAAACAGCAAAATAACATAAGTGCTTATAGGGTATAAGCACCTATAAACACTTTGCTATTTTATACTATCATGAGCACTTTGAACAAATCAGCAAAACGTAGCTTTTAGTGCTTATGGTGGTCCTCTTTTTCAGCATAAGCAATTTGAACAAATAAACATAAGCAGTTTTACCAAACAGATTGATTGTATATGTTATAATAAGCACTATAAATATTATAAGCAGTTTTGATAAAATAAACATTTTATAAACACTTTGAGCATAAGCACTGTCAAACACATCCTAACCCAAACACATCCTAAGAACCAACTATTGACCAACTTTGCTTCTCAATTATTTTTTTCACAAACAAAGCAGGAGCATTGGTTCTCTTTTGTCGCGCTCTTTTCGTTTTCATCACTCATCAGTTGCACCGGCCCACGAGTAGCTTTCATAGCCGAAAATCTGCAGGTTTGTTATATGGATTCAGGCCCAATTTACAGTTACAACAGAAGTGATGGCGCACATCGTGAGAGACGCCACCGGTTCAGAGCGGGGGATGCCAGTTTAAAGACCAAGCTCAAAAGAAAACCAGGTTCAGAGCTGCATCATAAAAACTTGTCGCGTTCGCACCTCCAAGCAGAGGGAATTGTGGGCTTGTAGCTGCATCGATCACTACTACGCAGTAATTGGACATCATATTGATTGTTCGAGTGCATGCACATATCAGTGGCGATTGAGAGCACTGACAGATAAATCAACTTCTAGCTGAGGGCATCATATGGCTTTTTCGAGATCTGAAACCACTCTAGAGGAAGACAACACAAATTCTAACACGTTCGGGTCTACTAAAGCTTATGATGGAAATCTTTGTTCATCTGGGATCTTCGATGTTCAGGACTACTACTAGTTAAGTTTTTATGTGATTTTAAATGAATGTGCTGATCAAAACCAAGTGGCATTCTCCCTGCAATTTTTTTTAGAACATTCTCCCTGCAAAATTGAAGACTACTGTGAGTAGCTTTGGTCTGAGAAAGCTTGACGGTACGGAGTTCTTGAAACCGGATAGGTAAGATATTGAACATCCTATAAATGCTTCACGACTATTTGAGTGTCGGTGTTTTGATCACCGGCTAGTAGAATTTGTTCCGGGGATGCGCGCTTAGATTCGGTGATGGTAATACAAGAGTACACAAGGGATTATACTGGTTCGAGAAAGACCCTTACGTCCAGTTCGTATGGTTGCTCGTGTTACTTGCACCGAGGCGTACAATGAAGTTGAGAGAGGAGAGTTCTCCAAGTCTCCAAAAACATATGCGTGCGTGTGTGTGCAACTTGTTGCGTCTTTGGGTGATCATGTCTTGAGGAAGAAGAAGGGCCTCCCCTTTTATATTTCAAGGGGAGGGCCCACATTATAGTGAGAGAGGTATAGAGAGAGAGAGAGAGAGAGAGAGAGAAGGGGAGACACGTGTGGTGGTTGGCGAAGACGTGCGAAAGGGGGCATGGACTTCAGTCAGTGGCGTGGTCTTTGGTCTTCGCGGGTCCAGCTGTCCTGGCTCCGCGTATGCAGTCGCTGCGTCGAGATGTGCCCCTATCTCCCGTCGATGAATCAAGGTTTGCCGCTCCTATAGTTGGCGTGGACCGGATAACCCGGATGGCTCAATGCTAGGGACTGTCTAAAGGCCATGCGCCGTCTCGTCTAGCCTGTCCATCGAGTCGTCCTTGATTGCCCCTCTTAGGGGCGTCATCATATCAAACTATGTCAGGGCATCGGGTCTCATCCCATCGGACTGGCGCTGATGGCGATGAGATTAGGTTTGCGGGAGGATTTAGACCCCTTGATACTGTTGCCGCACGCTTGGTACGACGTCTATAGAGGCGCAGGCAGTAGTTAGGGACTTTCGTCCCGTTGGACCGTTTTTTATGAAAGTCGGTGTGTCGCGTAGTACTTGGGGCAGAGTGCTTGGACGCCGTACCCTCATGCCATAGTCATGATAGCCGGGCTTCTCCACTCTGTCACTCTCGCGGGGTGAGCGGTTTGGCGCACTGTCGCACCCTGGCGTGATGACTGGCACCAGGGGTTAGCGAGGGCAGCAGGTGTGCCACTGTCACTGTGCCTGTGCGGGAGGGGACCGTTACTCTGAGATGGTGCTGGCGATCTTATCTGTAGTCCACTCGACTGCTTACGGGGGTCAAGCGGGTCGAGCGAGGTGGCGTGCGATCGAACCCCTCCCGACGAGGGTCGAGAGGCGGTTTCATGCCCTTGACCCCTCTGACAGGGGTCAAGCGAGGCGGGGCCGGCTTGTCCTCCTTGACGGAGGCTGGGCGAGGCAGGACGCGCTAAGTTCTTTTCTTGGGGCCGTTGATCCTGTTGGCTTGCTGTATTGGGCCGCGCATCCCTTGGCCCACTACGGCTCTTTGGCATGGTCGTTTATTATTTTGGAAAAAAGGGGGTTAGTGACCGCCACATGACATCGCTAATATTTACCCCTGACAGTAGTCCCTGAGCCCTCGAGCGAGTCGAAGAGTCGCTTGGGGGGTCTGTTAGTGTTTTTCGGTCGAGAGGATGTCTTCGTGGGGGGTTTTTTGTGAATCGATCGGTGCGCGCGAGCGCACCCGCCGGGTGTAGCCCCCGAGCCAAAGGGCGAGTCGTAGACTCATGTTTTGGCTTAAAACGTAAATTTGGGTGTGCGAACCCGAAGTCGGGTCTCGGTTGGCGATGCCAACCCTCGAGCCCCTGCGCGTTGCGGTGGGCCCAGTCAAGCGGTTGTTTCGACGTTGTCGGTTTCCCCCTCCGCGTCCTATTCATTGGACGGAGGGTAGAACCAAGCCACATTTTACCTCGAGGGCCGAAATATGGTGCTTATTGAGCTGCTATCAGGTTCGTTCGAGTGAAGCCCCCAGTTCTCCGGCGACGGGGTCTCCGCGAACCAGCTGGTGGTCGACTTCATAAATCCGTTTATCTAACGCGACTAGTTGCCACGACTGTTCGATGGGTCGTGGTGGCTAGTTGCCTCTCTTCGGAGAGACACCAATGGACGAGTCAGAACGGGACTCAAACGCTACTCCGCGATGCCCTTGACCTTTGGGGTCAGGGTACTGGCCCCTAAGCGGGTTCATTGCTCGCGCCCCTCGCTCTGTTTTGTGCTTGAGGCAGCTATCAAACCCTTCAAACCTCGGCAGGGGTGGGCCGTCGAGGCAGTTTTTAGCATTTTATCTGCTTACCTACATGGGTGAACCCCACGGGGTCGATTGGTTTGTTGCTTACCTCGCATCTGTCGAGTCGGTGCTGCAAGAGCAAAGTAGTTGGCATCGTGGGATCCCAGAGGGGAGTCGGTCCGTTTCTCATGTTTAAGAGAGATAAGTAATGAAAACCATGGGAATTTGAGCTGTTATCGATCCGTTTCCCCACGATTTGAGGAGGATGCGGTGCATTTACCTCCCGCATGCGTTGTGGTGCCCTTTCCCTTGTGCGTCGTGCGGGTCGTAGCGGGCCGAGGTGCGTGGTTTTGCTGCAAAGTTTGGGCAAGACGTGCTCCGCCAGTCAAAATGAGAGTTAGCTAGCATTTTGTTTGGCGTTGGGTCACCATGCCCGAAAGTTCATAAATATTTGAGTCGGAATAAGTGCTTTGTTTCGTTCGACCCGTCGTGGTCTTAAGTATTTTTTAGTTCTTGTTCGAAGGTTTTGTTATTCGCTCAGCCCTTTGCTCTATTTGTTTTGACTTGCAAAGTTTGAGCCCCCGGGCCACTCGAGATTTAGTAGATTCGGTGATCACCATTGTCATGGCCGCTGGGGCTCGCATGATCTTGCGACGTTCGACCGAGTTGACTTTGAATCTCTTTTACCCGTGGCATAATTTGCTCGTCGCCACAGTCAAGCTTGGGGTCGAGAGTTTTTAGACTTAGCAAATTTTTGTAAAGATGCCGAGCGTGGTGCGCCTCCTAGCCCCCGAGTGACAGTCGACTCCTGGATGAGAGTCGAGGGTCACTAAAGAACAGTCGACATGCATGGAAATTGAAATTGACAAAATACTAAGGATAGAATTTACGTAGCGGCGTGACGTTCCGCGTGTTGTTGATCTTTTGGCTTTTTGGAGTCTTGAGGTTGAATGCCACCATGGAATCGCCTCGGTAGCTTGAGTCTTTCATGATTCGGACGACCATGAGCTGCAAGTTTCCTTGGGTCAGAATGGGCGGCGGCTCCGCTTGTGCGTCGGCTGTTGGGTTCCCGGGTGCACCTGCCGCTAGATTTTTCGGTCCGACCGGGTTCCTAGGCCTAGCTCTCCCTGGTCGGGTACGAGCGCCGTAGTGGTCTCCCCGGCCGCTGTCGTGATGACGCCTTGGTGGCGGCAGGGGCGACTAGTGAAGATAACGGCACCAGTGTATCGGTACGCACTAGCGTCCGTTCTGTGTTGGTGATGAACTCCAGGCTCCCAAAATGCATGGTGGTGCCGGGGACCTAGAAAGCGGAGAGGTTGGCCATCCAAGCCTGATGGAAAAAAACAAACGAAGCACGCAAAAGCCCCTACCTGGCGTGCCAACTGTCGGTGTTTCCATCACCGGCTAGTAGAATTTGTTCCGGGGATACGCGTTTAGCCTCGGTGACGGCAATGCAAGAGGACATAAGGGATTATACTGGTTCGGGAAAGACCCCTACGTCCAGTTCGTATGGTTGCTTGTGTTACTTGCACCGGGACATACAATGGAGTTGAGAGCGGAGAGTTCTCCAAGTCTCCGGGAACGTATGCATGCGTGTGTGTGTGTGTGCGACGTGTTGCGTATTTGGGGATCATGTCCTGAGGAAGAAGAAGGGCCTCCCCTTTTATATTTCAAGGGGAGGGCCCACATTACAGTGAGAGGGGCAGAGAGGGAGAGAGAGAGAGAGAGAGAGTAGGTTTGCGGGAGGATTTAGACCCTCTTAGGGGCGTCACCATATCAAAATCTTAGGGGCATCGGGTCTCATCCCATCGGGCTGGCGCTGATGGCGACGAGAGTAGGTTTGCGGGAGGATTTAGACCCCTTGATACTATTGCCGCACGCTTGGTACGAAGTTTGTAGAGGCGCAGGCGGTAGTTGTGGACTTTCGTCCCGCTGGACCGTTTTGTATGATAGTCAGTGTGCCGTGTAGTACTTGGGGCAGAGTGCTTGGACGCCGTCCCCTCATGTCATAGTCATGATAGTGGGGCTTCTCCACTCCGTCACTCCTGCTGGGTCAGCGGTTTGGCGCACTGTCGCACCCTGGCGCGATGACTGATGCCAGGGGTTAGCGAGCGCAGCATGTGTGCTAGTGTCACTGTGCCTGTGCGAGAGGGGACCGTTACTGTGAGATGGTGCTGGCGATCTTATCCGTAGTCCACTCGACTCCTTACGGGGGTCGAGCGAGGCGGTGTGCAATCGAACCCCTCCCGACAAGGGTTGAGAGGCGGCGTCATGCCGTCGACCCCGTCAGAGGGGTCGGCTCATCCTCCTCGATGGAGGCTGGGCGAGGCGGGACACGCTGAGTCCTTTTCTTGGGGCTGTTGACCCTGTTGACTTGCTATATTGGGCCGCGCATCCCTTGGCCCACTGTGGCTCTTTGGCATGGCCGTTTATTCTTTTGGAAAAGAGGAGGTTAGCGACTGCTATGTGGCATCGCTAATATTTACCCCCGACACTGAGTTACTGCAAATAGGCTTGAAGAGGAGGCACTACAGGAAATCTAATTTTTGCCGAGTGTCTGAAACTTTGCCGAGTGTATTTATTCGAGCACTCTGCAAATAAGTTCTTTATCGAGTGTTGAAAAAAACACTCGACAAAATAAGTGCAAAAAAAAACACACTCGACAAAGAGCTCTTTATGAAGTGCATTTGTTTTGACACTCGGCAAGAATTAAGTGACCACGTCAGTGATCCACCCATTTAGAATCGTAGCCTCGTATTGGTCCAAAGTGACCACCCGGATCCCTCCCACCTCTCTCATCTCTCTTTCTTTCCACCGGCCTCTCTTTCACCTCTAGCACTTTGATTTCTTCCACTTCTCTCTCTCTCTCTCTCTCTCTCTCTCTCTCTGGTAGCAGAGGCAGAGGCCCTGGCGAGCGTGGCGGCGACTATGGTGGCCGGTAGCGCTCCATCGCCCTGGGCGGGCCGATAGGGCATGGCGCAGCAGGGTGGTGGTGGCGGGTGGCGCTCTATTGGACTGAGCGGTCCGGCAAGGCAGGACGCGGCAGGGTCGTGGCGGCATGCGGTGGTGGTGTGGCCGGCGGGCGACTGGGGTGTTTTTTTAGTAAAGTCCTATTTACCTCCCTTAATTATAAGAGGTATCCCACTTTACCTCCTTCAACTAGAAAACCGGGTATCTTACACCTTAAACTGTGGACTCTGATTCAATTTTTCTCTCTCGGTTGTTTTGTCCTACATGGCATAGTGGGCTCCATATGTCATATGCCATATCATTTTTTTCTTTTCTTTTTTCCTTCTCTTTCCTCTCACTTCTTCTTCCCCAAACTCAGCTATCGGCAGTGGGAAATCCTCTTCCCACGCTGCCGCCGCCGTTGTGGAGTTGATGTCGACGCTCCACTGCCTATCTGTCTCCTCCAGCAACGCTATCAGGGAAACCTGCGGCGACGTGCGAGTCACCGGAGCGACGACGGCAGATGCGAAGTACGCGGCACGACAGAGGTCGTCATGGGCTCATGGCCGGGGCGGCAAACGAAGGCTCGTGGTCACGAATGATGTCGAGGAGGCTGCACGGGAGAAGGAAGTGGTGGGCGGTGGAGTCATGCGGAGGAGGAGGCGGAGCTCATGAGGGGCAGGGTGGCAGCGCTCGCGCGGGGCATGGCGGCGGCGCTCGCGTGGGGCAGGGCGACGGTGGGCTCATGTGGGACATGACGGCGGCGCTCGCGCGGAGCAGGGCGGTGGCGGGCTCACATGAGGCATGATGGCGGCGGGCTCGCGCGTGGCACTGTGGCAGCAGAGCTCGCATGAGAGAGAGAGAGAGAGAGAAGAAATAAATAACGTGGTGGGATCCACTATGCCATGTCAGACAAAACCGCTCTCAAAATCGTCGAGGGAGGAAAATTGAACCGGAGTCGACAGTCTAAGGTGTAAGATACCGATTTTCTAATTAAAGGAGGCAAAGTGAGATACCCCTTGTAATTGAGAGAGATAAATAGGACTTTACTCTTTTTTATTATTTTCAAAAAATATTTTGCCGAGTGTCTATTTTGGCACTCGGCAAAGTGCTGAGTGTCCGACAAAAAAGACTCGACAAAGATTTTTTTTTTATCGAGTGGTGTTTGCTGTCGAGGGTAACAGTCGACAAACATCGGGTTTACGATAATGAGGACTGGAGAAGAGGAAAAAAAACCCTCTAAGGTGCCTTTTCAATTTTCATTTTCAAGTAAAGGCCTCGCCTATTGCTACCTCCGTTTTAAAATGTAAGCATTTGTTGACTTTTTTATATCACATTTGATTATTTATTTTATTCAAATATTTTAAAATTATAAAAATAAATAAGTCATATTTAAAATATATATAATAATAAAATAATTCATAAAATAAATAAATAATATTTCATAAATTTTTTAAATAAAATAAACGGTCAAACGTAGTTTCTAAAAGTCAACAAATGCTTATATTTTGAAATGGAGGAAGTAGTTGTTTTGGTCCTGATTTCTGAAGTGAGAGACAAGACAAACCACATGTACTTTAACCGAAGTTTAAAGTGTGGTTTGTCTTGTACGGATTAGTTACAAGAACTAAAAGAGAAAAGCAGTCCGGCTCAAATAAGATCAGCTGCACTATCTGATACGATTCCTCAATCGACAC
Source organism: Eleusine indica (assembly GCA_030378355.1). Taxonomy (NCBI): domain Eukaryota; kingdom Viridiplantae; phylum Streptophyta; class Magnoliopsida; order Poales; family Poaceae; genus Eleusine; species Eleusine indica. The sequence goes on from CM059500.1 coordinate 40,448,482, forward strand.
CAGAAATCAATCAGCTCAAGGTAGGTGGTGTTCGAGTTAGTTAAAGCAGTCAACGCATAGAACATTGGAAGAATTCGTTCATTATTGCACATGCTGGTACTGGAGAGACGCTGGGTACGTGTTCATCACACGAATAAAGCTTCAGCTTTTATTTGGTGCTGCTCTTTCTCCCAACCGATCTTTAGGTGTTGTGCTACCAGCAACAATGGAGAAATTCGGATAATCACAGGCAAATCCGATTGCTTTAGAAATAAATCCGAGTTGGTGGCGCAGTATATACATTTGTCCAAATGTTAGGGCTTTCTAGTAGAGTTTCTCTTGGAAGATAACAGATCACATGCCCGCATTAACTCCAGGATCAGCGAACCATCTTTTTAGGTTTTCGGATAGCATCTGGTCACCATCCCTCTTCAAAAGCAAAGACCTCAATTAGGATCACAACTTAACCCATCCATGTAACAAGCTGCTAATCTGGATAACATGGAAAATGATGCAGGCTTTATTTAGTCCAAGAACACTGATCATTTCCAAGCTTAACTTTCCTGCAGAGGATTTCAGTACCGGAAAGAAAGAAATAAGAACAGTGGGCCGCTGGAAGGAGATGAATAATCTATTCTTCACCAATAACTTGTTTACATGTTACAACGAATCTAAGGGGTTACACTTGTTTCGCATGTATCATCAGAACTGTAGAAGAAAAGGGGAAAATATATCTGATTTTTTTTCAAGAAAACCACGAGAGTATAGTCAGCCTTGCATTTCTCAAGATTTGGGTTCGATGACCTGGGCCTGCTTCTTCGTCCTCGTGATGCGGATGTAGCAGAAGACAGCGACGATGATCGCCGCGGCGAGCCCCCCCACGATGATCTTGCCTCCGGCGAAGTGCCGGTCGAAGGGACTGTGCGAGCCGTGGTGGGAGCCCAGCGGCGATCCTGCAAACTTGTGCTCCAGAAGGGAGTGCACATGTAGAGCTCCAGAAGCAGACGGAGCTTCTGCAATGCTGCGGATCGCGCCGCCGTCGAAGGAGAGGACGGGGAATGGCCGCGCCATGACGGTGTTCACGGCGATCTGGCTAGACACCAGGCAGAAGAGGAAGAGCCGAGGCATCCTCAGATCCTGAGTGAGAAACAGATGAAAAGAACGGATGTGTGTAGGATCAGATCGAGCTGCAATGCAGCAGAAGAGCCTAGCTTTTTCACAAGTGGACTGGCTTGGTGATGGGTAGAGGAGGCCATGGCCCATGGCTAAGGGGGCTCTTATATAGAAGCTGGCTCCTGCGCTTTCCCAGTTCTGCTTGCTCACTGCTCAATGATCAATTGAATACATTTTTTTTTAAAAAAATGATCAATTGAATAAACAAAGATGGAAGTGTTGGGCAAGGGCTGCATGGCCGTGCACGCACCCACTCTTTATGGATCTTGATTTTTTGCAGTCCATCTCATGACTGCTGGCTGTAGAAAATAATTGGAGGCTATAGTGGGGCTTCTAGGAATCAATGGGGCCAACACTCGGCACTACAACAGCAAGTGACATGTGGATACTACCTCTGAATGGTATGGAGAAGGAAGAAGCACCGTTGCGTCAGCAGCTCAGTGTCCAAAAGTCAGCTTTGTGGCCACAACTGGTACAGGTAAGGTAGCCTCGGAAGCAGTAGCTGCCTGGCAGCTGGACATTGTGCTCTGCCCAGAAGTTGACAATGGATTTCTGGTTCTATGGGCAAGTTCTTGGAAGATGAAACTCAGCATATGCAAACCTTGAGGTGGCTAATGTACCTACAAATGAGGAGTCGCTGTAGCACCAGAAAGGGAAAACTTTCTTGGTACCAGCGTGGGTAGTTTATACCTTGATTGTATTGAAAAGTAAGTTAAACTCAAAGAGTGTTACTTTTTTTCTTAATCGGGTGTTCCCCGGTCCTCGCCTAGCCCCTATAGCCCACACTTGACATTGAAACCGGTTGTGGCAAAGTGTTTTAGAGTGACTATGTATGGCCGGTACGTACATAAATTTGATTTTTATTTTAAGATCATGCTTTGCATGTTTGATAACATGAAAAATAAGTGTTTACAGCGCCATGAACTCATCAAGAAACAAGGGGAGAATTTACCATTTTTGGAGGATGGAAGTTAATTGTGTGTTCAGATGGCTCCATGTGTTGCTTATAATCAGAACACAAAGAATAGCAAATGAAACATGACTGGGCATGATTTATCTGGCAGAATGAGTGGTGGAACAGCTGCAAATCTTAACACTGGAGCTCAAAAGTAGAATATGTGATGAAAAACCACATAATAAATCAATGGGATCAAAACTTCTGACTTTTTCTGTGTCCCCGAAGTCAGAGTTGTGCCGTTAACCTATGACCATGTGATCGGCGAAGATGCTTTCATTGTTTATTGCACCCTTCATGCCACCACATGTGTGGAGGAATCACCGGACAGGACTTGAACAGCAACCCATTCTAATACGTTGTTCAGAATTTATTTTGTTTGTGTCCTACAGGGAGCCAACATTGGAGGCACAGCGCCAGTTTGCAGATATTAGGTGCTGCATGGCAGGAGAGACACCATTGTTGAATTCGTCGCCTACTGAAGATGCCACTTCATTTCCTCTGGAGACATAGGATGAGTGATCGAAGCTTCTGGTCGTTTTTGTGTTTGGAATGCCTGTCAAAAGCAGCAGAGATTATTGCTACCAAGCCCCCTAGCCAAGTTCAGTTGCAAAAGGAGTCTGAGCCGTTCATTCCTTTTTTTTTTCTTTCCTTCTCCGCAGATTACTGTTGTTTGACAGAGTGGCAGAATCCCTGCATGTAAAAAGTATCAGGTATTTAATTCTCATTAAAACTGAATTTTAGTATAGTTTGTTGAACCACTGCATGTACGTAACTCCGTAGAGACCAGAACATGATCCATGGCACATATAATCATTGCTCCGGAAAGAAAAACACCAAGGAGAAGATATCGTGGAACACTCCCGTACATGCTGTTCATGTTCGTGGATCATGGTGCTCCGGCTGTTCCCTTTCCTAGATTCAATTCAAGGATCTAGGAAGCGTCCCTGTCCGGATTGAATGGAACTGGGATCGGGACTCAGGACAGGCGCACGCTCGAGATAGCTGTGAACAGCGAGCCAACACGCATGGCGCCTACAATGTCAACTTATCAGGAATGATTAACACGGGGAGACAGAATCGAACCAGCACACGGATGGAAGAAGCTTCTTCCTTCCTCCCACGGCCGTCGCTGCGACCGACCAATTCATGGCGACCAGCCCCCTCGTGCAATGCAAAGCTGCAGGTGTCTTCAGACGCATTGCCGAATTCTTTATGGCGTGCGAACCGAGCCAAAATTTCAGATTGTTTTCTCTGAAGTCTAAGGGTGCGTTTGGTACAGCTTCAGATTCACCTTGAATCAGAAACATTTTAAATTCTCTTTTGGAACGTTTCTCTAGTGAATCACTCTAAACGTTTGGCAAAAATCCTGGATTCTGATTCTTGAAGCAAAATGAACTAAGTGATTCATGAATCAGGTGAAACACCATTTTGGGTGATTCAGGTTGTTAGTGTAAAAAAATTGAAACATTTTAAGTGATTCATCCCTGAAACGTTTCACCTTTTTGCTGTTTGGAAGTGATTCAGGTGATTCAGCCGTGAATCTGAAACGTTTCACTCAGCCAAACGGACCCTGAACCACTGGACGGCAGAGAACGGCGACCATGAGCTGTCCTTTTTCAGGACCACAAACTTTGATATCCTGCTCCACTCATCAGAGGATCCGGACAGTATAAACCTCCTCGCGACACGACCGTCTCTTGTATGGGCAGGTGCCGATTGAGGTGATTGCGCTAGTTAAGATCTCCATTTGGGAGCAGATCATGATGCTGTTTCAGTGCTTCTGTAATCTGTATCTTGGTCATCCAAGAGATTCCTTCTACGTTGCTGACTCAGACATTTAGTTGACATATTTTTGGCATTGAGGCTGTTCAAGTACATCTCACACAACTAGATGTACTGTCACTGTACTTCCGGTGCACGGATGCTGTGAATCATGTGATCAACTTGGTCTTGTCTCTGATTTATTATTCAGGTGAAGTTTCAGAGTAGGTGTCAACTTGATAAACTCGGTAGTACTTTCATCGGTAAGTATCAGATGAATGATACAGGTACAGCAAAGGTCTGCCTCTGGATTGTGTATCCACAAGTAACTGTAAATTTACAGGGAAACTTCCGTTGAAGAGCAGTAGAAATTTGAAGAGCAATCGAACCATCCTCTAGCTTATTAGAATTAATTGAGATTTGCAAGAACATTACAAATTTGCTCATTGATTGAACAAAATATACCTAAAAAAATCAATTAAACAGGCTATTCCCAGACTGGCAAAACGATTCATTGACAGTGACTGGCCAATAATCAGCTCGATCCGGGACAAGATCATTCAGGACAGCATGAGGAATAAATGATTAGTATTCTGGTGCACAACGAATAGAGCACCCTAAAAAGAGTACCATATACCCGGAGATGGCCCCCCCATACGTGTTTGATACAGTATATCATAGCTCATCTTTTGGAGTTCTAGTGGGTCCATATTTATGTGATACAGTACTTGAGCCTGGCTGTTGGTTGTCTGAATAAAGTATATGTACAAGTGCTAAATTTATTCCTGCAAATAGCATCAATAGTTATTACCTCTTTCCTCAGTAATGTTGATATTTCGCACATTTTCAGCTGAATCAGTTTATCATTGCAATACAAGAACCTTCTTAGGCTCAAACACAAACACCTTCTTAGGTTCATTGCAATACAAACATCATTTGCTTCACTTTAATTCTCTTAGTTCGTCTGAGTCTAGAACTCAAATAGTTCATGATAGGGAAATGAGATACATTCATCCTAGTCAAAAGTGCATCTCTCAAGTCTCAAGTGACTAGGGAAGGTACAATCGTTCATGTGGCCAGTACATTGCTCTAACAATCTATCATACAATAGACCAAAGAAGAGCATCTTCTGTTTGTTCTCAGATCTCAGATCCTGCATTAGTCACAAAATAGAATTTATGTCACCATAGGGCAACTATCTAGCCATCATCAAGAAGAATCCTTTGTTTCCATCCTTCCCAGTTATTTGACTCTCAGCAACAAGACCATCCCATACATAACATGCACTCTGTATGTGACCTGAAAGTTTCCCCACTGCAAAACATTCTCCAGAAGGTTCTTGAGATGTAATGATATAGTGTGTAGATCAGCTGACTGATCAAACTTTGCGCTCATCAGGCTAAAAACTGGCACCTCACTCCATGCCAAATATTTCTTCTGGAGGATCATAGATATGCCTCTCGGGGAATAACTCTTCAAAATCTTGCTTCACTCTGTTTCTTAGCAGTGGATGAGGTAGAAGACCCTTCAACAATACACGGAAAGGCAATTCTTCTGGTGGATCAGGTGACTTTTTCATGTCCTCATAAATGTTCATGGCATCTGATGGAGAGCCATATCTCAGGAATCCTCTTATTACTTCAGCATAAGTCTGGGAGTCAGGAAACAGATTCTCATCTCTCATGTTCCCCCAGATTACCATTGCTTCATCCATCTTCTTGCACTTGGCTAGTGCAATAATCAAGTCCTTATACATATACATATCCGGCTTATACCAGTCCTCCTTTTGTATGATCCTAAACATCTGCAACAACAAAGATACATATAAGCCCAACAATGGCAAGAACCAGAATACTATCTCAAAACTGGACAGAAGTGAAATTATGTTAAACAGATCCATTGTTTTTAGTATGACAGGTAGAAAGTAAAATTCTCCTTGGTCAAATAGCATACGGTTTTGAGAACAAAAATTGACAATAAATAAAAAAAAATATCAAAGAACCATTTCTCTACAGGTTTATCTTAACTCTCTGATTTTACCATATTGTTTTTCCCAATATCACACATGTCATTCAAAAACATATATACTGATTATTCATCATTTGAAAACCAACTTAGCCTCTTGTATGAAATTATATCCACATTAAATATCACATACTAAAGATGAATAGAGGCAAGCATCTCAAAAAGCTACAAAAGTGAAAATGCAAATAAAGGCAATAGTCACTCAAGCCTAAGCTGATATCTCTTGAAAAACTAATTGAAATCTATTTGTAATTCTTGAATCTATCTATTCCTAAAGAAGACTAGTTCCAATGAAGGCAAAGTAATACATTAGCACCATTCTACACTACTTCACAGTGACACCGATTCTTAACGCATAAAATTCACCACTCTTGAGTATCAGTAAAAACATTTCAATAGACTCACCACATATCCACATATATAGCACCTAAGTAGCCACCTGTCACAACAGTAATAACAAAAGTAAATTCACCTTGACACTCTAGGAAGCCTGATTTATCCCATCATCTCCTATACTCTAGGAAGCCTGATTTATCCCCATCATCTCATATGTGCATTCCTTGCAAATCCATGTACCAGTCAAGCAACCAACACCATTTCAGCAAATTGCCAATACGGCACCACCAGAATTTGACTTCGCAGGCTAAAAGCCGTCTCCTATTGCCTAATTAAGTTTTCTCCATATCACATAATTAATCTTTGTAAGCATTCCCGCAAATCAAGCTCACGACCAGCTCTTGGCGCACTAAATCACTGAAAGAAGAAGGGGGCGGGGAAGAACGGCGCAAGCCCTCACCTTGACGGCAAGATCGACCTCCTCCTGGCGCTCCAGCTCGCCCAGAACGGCGAGCTTGTCGGCCTTCAGCAGCCGCGCAACATGCCGCTTGACGAAATCCGCCAGCTTCTCCTCGTCCCCCTTGAACCGCTTCAGGCCCTGGATCGCGAACAGGGCCTCCTTCCCGATCAGCTTCTTACTCCGCCATAGCGGGCCGCGGGGCCGCCCATCGTGGAACGCGCGCCGCCATGCGCCGCCGGGCGACGGAGATGACGGCGGCGGCGGCCAGAGAGAGGATCCCGCGAGGAGGCCGTGGGGGGACGAGGAGGAGGCAGAGAAGGGCGGTTGGATCTTGGGGCATCGGCGGCGAAGGTGGAGGAGGAGGCGGGCGAGGTTAGCTCGAGGCGTCGCCATGGCGGCGGCAAAACCCACGATGTCGTGTCCGTTGGATTGTTTGGGTTTACAGAGTTCAAGCCGATCCGTGGAGACGGCGGCGAGACGGTTGAGTCAACTTCAGACGAACGTGTCATTTTGGTTCCGGGCTAGTTTGGATTTAGGACTTCGTATATTTTGTTTGACATGGGGATGTGTTTGAAAAAAATCATTTTTTCTTTTCTTTACTATGCACAATATTAATTAGGTCATATTTATTGGTTTTTTTTTGTTAATTTTGTGAATTGGCTTTTAAGAGAGATAAAAGTTTGATGCTTAAAAGTTAAAAGGAATATGTATACTGAAGCAGCGGCGGGGCTCATTTTAGTATGATGAGGTGGAGTACTCGTCGTACCTCCATTTTCTATCTGATTTCTCTGGAGTTGTTGGTTGTGTTTCTGTGCATATCGTTATTAGAGACACCGGATACGAACCAAGAGAAGAAGAAGGAATGAGGAACCATATAGTTCTTAGTGGACATGGGCAAATTTCTTTACCTTTTGTTGCTTGTGTTGACCTAGAGAAGCTTATGTGTGGCCTCTGTCGTGCACGTTTACTTGATCAGGCCAACCACAAAGTTTTTTTTTTTGAGGAATCAACAGTGAGAAAGCTCCCCACCTGAACCAATTGTAAGGATGACCACGGGTGCTAGTAGCTAAGTGACTGACTGTCATTAAAAAAAAAAATTTAAGTTGGCTTTGATTTTGTAATTCACTTTACGCTATGAACTTCGTCACATCTTAAATTTTGATTGTCTTTCACCATTGCGACGGAGAGCAGATATAACTCGCCTGATTTGATACAGAAATTTCTTAAAAACACAAGCCACAAGGTAGCTAGCAAGCCAACCAAATGCTTTAGTTTTCATCCAACTGAGCAAGACAAGCCATAGCAAGACATCCCAAACGGGCTCTTAGTCATCTTTGACATGTCTACTATAGCTAGCAAATCAAAACTCTAATTAGATGCAAAGATTAAACAAACATATTTGTAAAAAATAAAAGTGGATGTTTCTCTATCGTTTTCATTAACAACTATTTGAAACTGTTGCACTAGTATAGTTGCTGTTGAGGTGATGATGAAATCGATTACACACATGTAGAAAAGTCAATGACCTTGATCTATGATAGAGGGAGAGAGTTAGGAGAGTTAGAACATCTCCAAGAGCTCTTCAAAAAATTACTCTTAAAAACTTTTTTTTGGGGCAGCCTAAAAAATTATGGGATCAAATTTTCTATCCTCCTTTTAACAATTCTCCTAAAAGTGAACTAAAACTGCCTTTCTTTTTCTTTTCTCTCTCCCTCCGCGTGAGCAGCGGCAACCAATTTGTCCTTCGCGTGCTGCAGCAGCAGTCCATCCTCCTTGGTGTGAGCACAGAATGCTATAGCATTGCAGAAAATAGTAGCACATTTCAACAGTAGGCATATGGTCCACAACAGTTGCCCATCTCCTACGAAATACTACAGCATTGATCATTTTTTTCCGTAAACATGTAGCTCGGGCGTGCAGTCGAGAATATCCTTGTAGCAGATGGACTCCCAAGCGATCTCCACGAGGCGACAAACGATGCGGAGATGGCGTGAATTTTTGCCACCGAGTTGGACACGTGGGATTGGGACCCCAATATCTTCCCTTTTTTTGTCTAGGTTGTTTTAAGGAGTTAATAAAAATAAAAAGGTGTTCAAGAAAGCTGTTAGAGAATTATTTTTTCATTAAATCTTAATAATTTGATTTAAAAATAATTATTAGAGAGCTTTTGAAGATGCTGGACAGCAACAATGTTTGTTGCCAAATTCGGTAGTAAAGGTGGGCCAATGTGTCAGTCGGCTATAGTTAAATCAACCCACACAATGTGAAGCAATAAAGGTAGGGTCCACCAGGTATAAAAACGCAGCTCTATAGCAAGTGTTCTTTCATTTGGGCTTTTTCTTTCTCCCTATTTTCTCCACACCGAGCAGACAAACTATTGGCACGAGAGAGAAACAATAATTGTTTATTTCTTACAGCCGGCAATGACACTAATTCCGGCTTTAGTTGTTGCCGCCTTTAAAACCGACCCTCACAATGTATCCTACCAGTAATAAGCCTTACTACCCTCTCTTATTTCTATGTTGTGAATGTTCTTAGTGAAAGTGGGTAAATTAAAAAAAACTTGAGCCATTATATTAAGTAGAAGACCTTTTTACACAAGTTGAGAAAACTTCCAAATTCCCTTTTCCACCTTTATATAGTGAGTTGTTCATCGTATGAGATCGGTTCTACTCTTATTTATACCTATGATTTGAGTGAAAAGAGGCGAGAATTTTTTTTTAACTCAGTCTAAAATCCATCTTCACTGGAGATCAACCCAAGACATAGGAGGTACCGCTTGGGTGACTTGACCATTCAGACAAGACCCCTTTGGCAAAAGAGGGCAAAAGTTATGGACCTGTAGCAGCACTCTAAAATTTTAAAGTAATATAATATTAATTATTATTAAGCACTACAAACGGTGTGGTCACGGAGGGCGTGAAGTAATTTTGCCGAAAATCCTCCACCCGACTTTCGTACGCTCACAGATTAAAATCTCCTAGAATTAAGCCAGGATCTCATGCACCAAATAAGGATGAAAAGTTACTCAAAACAATAAATTTTAGATCCAAAATACTACTATTTTAATTATCCTCAAACCTTCTGACTATGTATATATCCATGGCAATCTATCTGAGGCACAAACATTGGAAAGCAACACGCTCTTGTCGGAGTAGAAAACAATGGCAGGAAGGAACAAGGCCGTGTGCTTGTGGTTGATGCTGCTCGCTTTGACATCAGGTACATACATATATATATATATATATATATACATCCTGTCATCCTCTAACACTGACATGTAAATAATTTTTTTTCAAATACGTAGAAGAACTGCATATCATTATATTAAAGAGAAAGAAAAAAACTGAACCGATACAGTGCTGTATCATTATCAGTGACAAGATTGAAGGCCTCAGACGTGTAAATAATTGGCTAGTTAAATGCATATAATCAATCACTATCGTGTATAAACTCATTCATACTGCTGCCGGTGCAGATGAGGTGGTTATGTTTACCCCAAGGGGGTCTGTAGAAACTCCAAATGCTTTTGTAGCTCACCTCCTCTGCCTCGTATCCACAAGAACATCATATGAAAATAAGGTTGGGTAGGTCTCAGATGATTGTACTTCTATTCCAGCGTTGTTCAATGAAATAATAATGTTGGGGGGATCACTTCGCAAGTCACCCTTCGAGGGTTCTTCAAAGTTGGGCTGCGAGTAAAAGTCAAAGTTAACACATTGACATCCTTTTTATTTATTATTCATTATTAACTGTAATTTCGAGATACAGGTGTTCATCGGAGGCCACAACGAAGTCAAGACCTTTCGAGGGGTACCTCCGCACACCCTGAGGATGAAGTCATCATCCTTCGAAACACAGGGCGCGGGGCAACACCAAGAGCCTGGTTGGTACGAAAAGGCCAACACGTGTTGTGGCGTGCGGAGCAAGGAAGGGTACCAGGAGCGCTCGAATGACTGATTTATCCGATCATTTTGTATAGAATATTCGAAAAATATAGTAGGTAATTAGGGACAAAATGGTCATTTACATATGGTCTAAGTACGGGCCTATAAAAGGAACACCCCTACTTACTTATAACGGGATGAATCTTTTTGGGAATACGTGAGAGGATCTCTTTTTGCCCTGTTTCATACCCTTCGCTATTTCCTTTCATGTTCGTTCTTACCGTCGGTATCGACGAGGCTCGTGCTCAGTGACACCAACAAATAATAAAGCGTATGTTGTGCTGGAATTATATGGGCTTGGTCTATTAGTATTTTAATAATTTTTGTAAAATCTCAAAGTCTCATTCATAAGTGGTGAGAGTGTAAAGGTTTAGTCTCATATTACTAGTGAAGGTGGTGTGAGTTCAACTTATAAGGTTGGTTGATCTAGCATCTCTTCCAAGTGTATGGATGGGAGAAAGTAAGAACACACACGCGCGCTCGCTTGCCTCGCCGGGCGGGGCAGGGGCGCGGTAAATTCGGTCTCTTGTCTTGCGGAGGCGCGACTTCCTTGTGTATTTTATTTTTTATGCGTGTCTAATATATTTAGATATGGAAACCGACGTATTAATATGGAAATCGACTTGGTTGCGGGATGACCAACCCTAGCGGTTCTCCCCTATAAATACGTACAGGTACTGCCGCAAATCATATCACACAATCATCTAGGATTTTGCTTCTCGTCACTATTACACCGCCAAGACTTCTCCAGCCCGATCGTCGGTGTGCACCGGTGAACGGGAGAGCAGGTCTCCGGAACCATCGTCCTCTGTGATCCTGCACCAGGAGAGGGCGAATAAAGTTTTTGGGAAGCGCTCTACGTGACTGCTCGATCGCTTCCTCGTCTTCGTCAAGCTCATCACCACGGCTCGTCTTCCTCAACATCGAGTCAGTCTCATCCGCCGTCGCCAACAACGTGACGACGCTGCACGTCGTCGTCACCTACTCTATCCTGTCTATAAGGAAACGTACATACTCTCATCTCAAACTATGTCTTCCATACTAGCTATCATGATCTATTTATCTATGATAGTTGTGGATAATATGATAGATGTTGTGATATTGACTGTCTTTATAGACTTGTTTAGATCTTACGTAGACTTATGTAATTCAGTATGCAATCTGTTAATCATGTTTATAATTTATTTCTGGATTAATATAAAACTAAAAGTATTAATTTATCCAACAATCCAAAAACCTTATTGTAGGCACTTTAGTTTTATGGCTGGATTTATCGATGCACTGAGGCTTGAAAACTTTACTGGCATGCATTTTAACAGATGGCAAGTGAAAGTCACTCTATGACTTACTACTATGAATGTGTTCTAGGTGTCCAATGGCAAACCTGTAGGCGATCTCATTGAAGATCTGAAAAAAGCCTACAACAAAGCTAATATAATATTCTTGGGCGCTGTTATTAGAGTTTTGGTAGATCATCTTCAGGACATCTACATCCATTATACAATCACAAAGGATATATGGGACGCTCTGATAGCTGACTATGGTTGTTCTGTTGGCACCGAAAATTTGACCGGTCCCAGTGGTCAGTTGCATGGAGTCAGAATCGGCCAAAGTTAATGGAGTTCAGCAGCCGAAGAGAATAAAGTGGGCCCGTTAGGGTTGTTTTATCTTCGTTTATTTTTAGTTTAGATTTAGCTTCGAAATAAATCAAGTCGGTATATTTAAGAGTCCTGACTGAATCGGGTCAGAACCTCTTGTATGGGGCTATAAATATATAATAGGATCTATACAAGAAAAATAACAATTTCGTTCAATACAACTCGGTGCATCGCCAAATTTTTTCTCGACGACATCCTCGTCTCGCGCAGGCTGCATCGGCTCTGATCTCGGCAAGAGATTTGGATTAGTCACCCTCGGTAATTTCATCGACTTCAGCTAGTACTTTCTTATTAAGTTGATATTCTAGTTGTTATCTTTGAAATTGCTAGTTATCCGGTAATTAGGTCTTTATTTGGTTTGTATTATCAATTTAGATCGCATTACTATCTCGGTTAGGTCCGATCTTCTGCGATTTTTATAGGTTCTATAAGCTGGATTTTAAATCTATTATTCGAGTCACTCGATCGACTCTATCTATAATTAGATTAAATCTAGCTTTATTTGCCGTATTTGAACACTGTCTCGATTAAGTTTGATCTGTTCAAATCAGCAAGTCTGCATCGACTTTGATCTCTTGCTGGGCTAATAGGGTTAGATTCGATCTGTTTATAGGAAGAGTCGATAGAGTTTAGTCGGGACGTTTCGCCGACAGGTTATCATAGTTCGATCGACTTTTTGGTATTTTGCCTATTTTATTATTGTATATTATAAGCATATTTGCAATACCAGCTATCAGATCTATCGACTTAGCATCTATCGACAGGTAGAGTTCCGTGCATGATTATTATACTTCTATCGACTCTGGCCCATCGACTTGCTTTCATTGACAGAGCGAGTTTATGCATCTTTACTGTAGATCTATCGACTCAGCTCTATTGACTTTAGTCTGTTGCATTGACTTGGCTAGTTATTATACGAATACCGTAGATTTATTGACTCTGGCCTGTTGTTCTAATTTGTTATCGGCATTAATGATTTTTAATTGCTTATTTAATTCAATTTGCCGATAAGCCGATATAATCAGCCGATCAATTTATATTCTCCTATGTTTTATTCCTATAATAGCATCTGCTGGTTTCACAAACAGTGACTATCGGCTTTCTTCATCGGTCTATCCTGGACCAGTGACCCGTGGAATTTGACTGTTTGTCTCTTTGTCATTTTGCAGGGAAAATCGACTGGCACGCTCCGATTTCCGTATTGAGCCTGCACTGGAGCTAAGCAGATCTCCCAGGTCACGTGTGTGATTTTCGTGTTAACAGATTTAGATGTTGGCGCTGAACTGTATGTCATTGAGTAGTATCATGATTATAAGATGATAGATGGCAAATCTGTCATTGTGCAGGCTCATGAGATACAGTGTATTGTGAAGGAACTCAAATTGCTTAAGATCGTCATACCTAAGAAGCTTGTAGCTGCGGGCATTATTGTCAAATTGCCTCTGTCTTGGAGGGATTTCGCCACTACTCTTAAACATAAGAGAACGAACATATTTGTCTCATATTTGATCGCATCTCTTGATATTGAGGAGAAAGCTCGTAAGAAGGATGGACGTTCTAAAGCTAACGAGGAACACACTAGTGCTAATATGATGCATCATCTATAGTAGTCTCATGGCAGTGGTGGTAAGGGCAAGGGCAAGAACAATAAGCCTAAGCAGACCACTACCTTCATGAAGAAGAATAAGGAGAAGCGAGCATGATTTATTTGCGGTTCCACTGAGCATTGGGCAAAGAAGTGCCCAGAATGTAAAGGAAGAAAGCCTCCACAACAGATGTCTGCGAACATGGTGACCAGTGCCGGAGAAACTAGTGGGTATGGTAATTTATGATATATTTTTCTGTATTTCAATCTACTAGTTGGTGGCTTGATACTGGTGCTAATGTTCATGTGTGTGTTGATGCTTCTTTGTTTACTTCTTACCAGGTCATCCGGGATTCCTCCGTCCTAATGGGGAATGTGTCACATGCTTCTGTTTATGGTGTTGGCACGATCGAGCTAAAGTTTACTTCGGGGAAGATTGTCCAATTGAAAAATATACAATATGTCCCTTCTATCAAGAAGAATCTCGTTAGTGGCTCTCTTTTGTATAGGGATAGTTTTAAGGTAGTTCTTGAGTCGAATAAAGTTGTCGTGTCTAAGAGTGGACAATTTATTGGTAAAGGCAATGAGTGCGGAGGCTTGTTCTGCTTTTCCCTTTCAGATTATTGTAATAAGTCTGTGAACTATATTTGTGATGGTATTAATGAGAGTGATGCTAGTGTTTGGTATTCACGTTTATGTTATCTAAATTTTGGTTCTATGTCTTGACTTTCCAGATTGAATTTAATTTCGAATTTTTCCATTGTCAAAAGTTCTAAATGCTCAAGGTGTGTGCAATCTAAGCAACCTCGAAAGCCTCACAAGGCTGCAAAGGAGAGACATTTGGCATCGATAGAACTTATACATTCAAATCTTTGTGAAATGAATGGTATATTGAGTGAGAGTGGAAAAAGATATTTCATGACTTTGATTGATGATGCGACTAGATATTGCTATGTTTATTTGTTAAAAATTGAAAGATGAGGCTCTAAACTACTTTAAAATTTATAAGGCTAAAGTTAAAACTCAACTAGAGAGAAAGATCAAAAAAAGTAGGTCCGATCGTGGTGGCAAGTATTTCTCAAATGAGTTTAACTTGTTCTGTGTAGAACATGGTATGATACATGAGAGAACACCTCTCTATTCGCCCCTATCAAACGGGGTTGCCGAAAGAAAGAATTGCACCTTGACTGACTTGGTTAATTTCATGTTGGACACAGCTGGATTATCTAAGGCATGGGGAGGAGGGGGGGAGGAGGCTTCATTGACATCATGTCATGTCCTAAATAGAGTTTCCATAAAGAATAATGAGAAGACGCCATATGAGAAATGGATTGGTAGAAAGTCATCGCTCTCTTACTTACGCACATGGGGTTGTTTGGTCAAAGATAACGTGCCAATTAACAAGAAGCGTAAGTTGGGACCTAAAACCGTGGATTGCATATTTCTTGGATATGCTCATCATAGCATTGCCTATAGATTTTTAGTGGTTAAATTAGAGGTGCTTGATGTTTATATTAATTCATTAATGGAGTCTCATGATGTTACTTTCTTTGAGAACATATTTCCTATGAAATATTTACATAGCATGTGTAGATTATCTTCTGATGTGATTGTTGAGACAACTCCTGAACCTAGTGCATTTTCTAATCATGTTGAACAAACTCTTGAACCAATTCATGAGGAGATTGATAGTAAAGCTCCTAGGAGGAGCAAGAGACAAAGGACTGCAAAGTGTTTTGGTGATGATTTCACTGTTTATCTCGTGAATGACACTCCTAGAACCATTTCAAAGGCATATGCATCTTCTGATGTAGATGACTGGAAAGAAGCTGTCCATAGTGAGATGGACTCCATTCTTTCTAATGGAACTTGGGAAGTTGTTGATAGACCATATGGTTGCAAACATGTCGGTTGCAAGTGGGTGTTCAAGAAAAAGCTTAAGCCTAATGGTAGTATTGACAAGTATAAGGCTCGTCTTGTGGCTAAGGGTTATACCGAAAAAGAAGGCGAAGACTTCTTTGGCACTTATTCACCTGTTGCTAGATTGACTACTATTCGTCTATCACTTCCTCTGGCTGCCTCACATGGTCTTATCGTTCATCAGATGGACGTTAAGACAGCTTTCCTTAATGGAGAGTTGGATAAGGAAATCTACATGGATCAACCTGATGGATTTGTAATAAAGGGTCAAGAAGGAAAGGTGTGCAAGTTGTTGAAGTCTTTGTATGGTCTGAAACAAGCTCCTAAGCCGTGGCATGAGAAATTTGATTGAACACTTTTAGCAGCAGGCTTTTCAGTCAATGAGGCTGATAAATATATGTACTACCGCCATGGCGGAGGTCAAGGAGTTATATTGTGCTTGTATGTTGATGACATACTCATCTTTGAAACAATTCTTGACGTGATCAATAAGGTCAAGACTTTTCTGTGCCAAAGCTTTGATATGAAGGATCTGGG
This sequence comes from Eleusine indica, assembly GCA_030378355.1. Classification (NCBI taxonomy): domain Eukaryota; kingdom Viridiplantae; phylum Streptophyta; class Magnoliopsida; order Poales; family Poaceae; genus Eleusine; species Eleusine indica. Next base: position 40,464,821 of record CM059500.1, read on the forward strand.
TGAGGCTGATGTTATATGGAACATCAAACTAATCAAAGGAGAGAATGGAATTACTCTTACGCAATCTCATTATGTAAGAGTAATCTCACTAACATAATAGACCCATCAAATCATATCAATATATCAAAGAACATATAAATCTCTCATATGCCAACATAGCCACACACCATGTAACTTGAGTAAATGGCACCAATATCAAGAAAAGCAGTGAACAATCAATTCATATGACAAGAACATTATTGAATCAAGAGAAGACACACGAATTTCCATGGGAAACCCCTTACAGGAAAAAACCCACGGGCGGCGGCGAGCAAGCAATCAACTATGAAGATGAAGGATACAAGAGGTGGAAGCCAATAAGGTTGGGGAGGCTCCAAAACCTTATTTATTTCACTCTTTTGTTGGTGGATTTGATAGATCAAAGTCTCACCCATCTCCTCTCAAACTCCAGCTCTCTCTCTCCCCGTCAAAACAAATGAACAAGCCACTCCAAAAAGAGTAGGTTCGGGTAGCTCTCATGGGTAGATTTGGGCACTTTTCAAAATGCCCCCTCAAGTTGCAGATTGTTACAAAGAAGCACCTGCTCGGCCTACAATATGCATAAGCAATGCTTTGCATAACAAATGAGCTATATTAGCTCCAAAATGGTGAAATCGGAGCTACAACATCACAATTATCCACCTTGGCAATGATTGAACCATAGAGCAAATACATCAAGCTTTTTGATGTCAAAAGTCCAATCTTCAAATGCTCCATCTTCAAGTAAATTAAGCAGTCAACATGTACCAAGCCTACCGCCTGCAATATTCCATATGGAGATAGCTTAACCTCGACTTGACAAATCATTGATCCGTATACAAATGCATCACCAAACTTTTATAAGTGAACAAAATAGTCAACACATCCATGATTATGATGCCAAACAATCAATCTCCAATTAATTGCAAGTCGAGCGAAAATACAATATCTCCATCAAATGCTTCACATGAAGCCCAAACAACGAGCACATAAACAAAGAGAAAGTACAAAGCACATCTCACCAACTAAGTTTAACAAACCTTTGGATCTTCAACAATTTCAACACCTAGAAAATGACTCAGTATGTCCAACTGACCTCCTGATCCAAATTAGAACTAATGCACGCTCAATATATGCGTATGCCAAGAAATCATCTGAGGCCTGAACAAGTTGTGAAGGATCCACAATATGACTATTCCATAATGCTCCACCTGAAACTCATAACTCAACAATCAACACTCACCTTACAGAGCAACGTTAACATATGAACTTCATCATGTATAACAAACTTGTTGATCAAGAGCATATGAAAGTTACGTTATTATCAATTCTCCTCAATAGTTTGAATGAAATAAACAACCAAATGTGCAACCTAGAGAGTACCAATAAATTCTACAATAGATCTCAGAAACTGAGAGAAGACAACCATAATGTACTGCCACTGTAATACTCAACATTGACCTCAATTTTAGTACAAAATCCATACAGAAACAAGCTCTATGCTGCTCCTAATTTTTCACATCAGACACAAATTTGGAGAACAACTTTCACTTTCAATTAACAAACTCAGAATGGCTCCAAAGAAAACTGCAACTAAAATGCCATAATGTAAGGATCATGACCATTGAGGTCACCCCAAGGTATGAATGTTTTGGTGATGAATAACAAGCAAGAAATGATACTAATATCTACATGAGTATTGTGCGTGTAGGAAACCTTTATACTTCATAATGATTATTATTGGTTGCCTTGGCGGATGATAACAATAACCACAAGCATGGAGGCTTGATGAGCTTGATGGAGTCCAAGGGTTGATGAAGATGGAACAAGGCTAAGGACAAGCTAGGAGCAAGTGTTTGTAACACTTGTCTAGTTGTTAGGGCTTGTGTCCATAGGGAAAAACGGACTATCAAGAGGGTCTAGGTCATGTCTCTTAGGTCATGCTAGTTGGTGATGTGCGTAGATGCTCAGTAAAATCACAGGCACTAGGTGACAATGGAGAAGCCAAGGAGCTGTTGGAAGAAGCCGGGAAACGAAGTCAAGCGAGGACGAGGAGTTTCAGCTTCTGGAGACAGACACTGGACAAAAGGATCATGCAAACCGGATTGTACAGTCATGAGAGGATCAAAGAGGAGGAATGCGAGGAATCTGTTGCACGAAGACCCATAGAGATCGGACGGTCCAGACTGTATGGATAGGAGTTAAACAGAGAGTAGTAGTTCTTGACGCTCTCTGGAATGAGCGAGGACAAAGAGACCGGACAATCCGATCTGTACAAGATCGGCAAGGGACATAGAGCAATGCCTTTAGAGGAGCCGTCTAGAAGGAGACTAGACGGTCCGGTCTGGCAGAGACCGGACTATACGATCTGTATGTCTAGAAAGCTGATTTCGTGGAGCAACGACTAGTTTGAGGTTGGAAGCGTATATAAGGTCATTGTTGGGGTCTTGGAGACCTCTCCTGGCACATAGGATAACTGGGAGCACCATTAGGGAGCCAAGAGGAAAAGAGAAGAGCACTAGGAGGAGATGAAGATCTTGAGAGTGCTAGAGAGAGTAACTTGAGCAACTATTCACATCTAAGGACAGGGTGTCCTTGAGAGTGTGATCTAGGTTCTTACTCTTGGTCTATGGTGAGACCTAGACCGGTTAGGTGTCGGTGATCGAGCCTATCGTGATTGGTTGTGAAGGCTGTCTCACGTTTGTACATGGTTTGAGCCCGCCGTTGAAAGGGGCATCGATAGTGAGCGTCCGTGTCGGCTCGAGGAGTCCGGCAAGTTCTCGAGAGAGGCGAGCTTGTGCCTTGGTGACAGCTGTGACGCAACCATGTCTTCACTCTGAGAGTGATTACGGGCTCGCGTGCGAGAGCTCCACTTGGTGGCAGGAGGGACCGATACTCTGGTGGGAGTGGTCCAACGAGGAGTAGGTGAAGACGCCATCCTTCCAAGATCTTGAAAAAAAATCATGAGCCATCTCTTCTCTACTCCTTACTTTGATGTTGTACCTTTCGCATTTACATACCGTGCAATTCATGCTTGTATGTCTAACTTGCTCTTGTTGATTATTTTGTAGACTTGCATGAATAGGCTTCTTGCGTGCTAGTAGTATTTAGCTTCCGCATATGATCACTAGCATATATAGGAGTTGCTTTGGCTTGTTTGATTACCCTCGTATGTATTGTACTACTCATGCTTGTGTGCTCTAGTTCATGATCTTGTAGGTTTCCATGAGTAGGCTCCTTTGCTAGCTTGTTGTATGCTTTCGCGTGTCGTTTGTTACTAGCTTGCATAGGAGTTGTATTGCTTGTGTGATTCACTAGTATGCATAGTATGCCTTTTCTTTGATAGGACTATTCTCTTGCAAGTGTGATTACCACAAAAATTGTCATAGGAGTTGATTGAGTGTTCAATTTTAGGAACTGGCAAATTTGGTACATATTATGAGTTACTGATTCACCCCTCCCCCCCCCCCCTCGGTCACTCGATCCTTTCACATAAGCACAATGCAACAAGAACATAAACCATCTGAAAGTACCTCAAGATGATATAAGCTCAAATCGGCTCCTCATGAATGAGAAAACAAATTTAGTGTGTCCCTGTCATATAAGATGCATATGCCAACATTATAATTATCAAAAGACAAACATTGTCTTCAACATATATCAACTGGCCAAAAACCTTAGATCTGAACAGTAAAGTTTTAACACAAGCAATCTGAGATATCCAACTGCTCCACCTCAATGCCAACTGCCATAAGCAGTCTGACAACCACAACAATTGAAAGAGCTTCAAACAATGAGAGAACATCTTTTGGTAACCAAATCCCTCAAACAAACTAAAGTAACAAAGAGAACTTCATCATAGAGATAGTATCTGAAGAAAGACAAACATCTCCAAAGAATCTCAATGGAAATAATGTCTAAAGATTTCTTGATAAGAACACAATGATGGTGATCCGTATATTATGTCCCAACCTTTCACGGTACTAGAAACCAATTGTAGCTCTTCTTTGAAATATTATTAACTAACTATCATACCCTAAAATAATGGAAATTTTGAATATAAGAATGCACTTTGTGGTCTCTGATCAATTGATGGTTCAGTCGATATACCGGCAATAAATAATCTCAAGGTAACTGTTGGATTAAAACAAGACTATCAGCCAATAGTATTGAACCAATCTGACACCAAGCATCCATGTCATAGAAACTAAAGATAATGCTAGCTGGCATTATGGAAACAAACCTAGAACAGTGACAACTGCTTTATTAATCTCCAGCAAAATCAATTTAGAGAGAGATGTAAACAAAAACCTAGATAACAAAAACTCTCACCCATGGTACTGGCTTGAATCAATAATATACCTGATAGTAGACCTCAATAGCCAAGCTCAATAAGTCTGATTGATTACGACAGAAGGTATAGGTTATAGTAGTGCAATCAAAACACTAGACAAAACTCTCCATCCATGTGCCGAGGAAGGCCACGATCAGAGAGAGTGGAATTCTTCAGAATCCAGTGGCGCACCCTAGGGATCAACACATTGATCATGTTCGCCTTAATCCAAGAAGGATCAACAATTGCTGTCACCACGACATGGAAGGTTGCAGCGCCACCTTCCCTTGCGATGAACCCTCGACTACTAGTCAAACAACAGATGATCACAAAACCTCCTTGTTACATGGCCGCCAGGGCCTTTCAAGTGCACGCAGGCACATGGATGTTGAGTCCAACTTAGACTCGACTAATAAGCTTTGTCTTACTCGACTTTAGTTGAAAATATGACTCGACCAACTATGCGCACAGGTACCACAAACTAAACTAGCCTAGACTCTATCACTAATAGTACTCACGACCATGTAAAAATAATAAAATATTGGTGTCGGGTGCTAATTCATTTATTCTAATCTCATGTTTGTACGTGAACCTGTATGGACCCAACATAGAAGTATTTTCTTGACTTCTCTCTATGCTTACGTAAATTTGATCCAACAGAATGTATTTTGGAACATGATGGAGGCACAACTAAGAGTATTTTTTTCATGTTCTTGCAACAATTTTCATCAGAAGCTGAAGTACCAAACTGCATAATATAGCTTGTATTATAATTATCATCTTCAATACTTGAATTACTGCAAATATTTCTAGGATTTCATGTAGAACTGATTTGATAAGTTATGGCCTCATCATATCCCAACATCTCCAACTAACAAAAGCCTCATTGAAAACCTCATCAAATGAGAGAATATCAAAAGATACACAAACTCCTCCAACAAATTGAAGTTTTCTATAAGGTCACAAAATCTTGAACCATGGAGCAATAATGGGATAGCCTGATTAACCAAATAGACCCAACTGCAATCTATGAATTGCATCTCTCCATTAAGAGACAACACAAGCATCATATAATCTCATGAACTTTATGAGCCCACATAGTTACATGCAAACCAATAAATGGTATTCTTGTATGAGCTTGGCTCCTCATACATGACCTGAAATGCAACTAACAAAATGTTAGCCCAAAATACCATGCAAATTCATACCTCAATGGTAACTGAGGATTCCACATTTAGCAGTATTCGAAAGGAATCTTAACCAAATTGTTAACTGTCAACTCAATCACATCATCATCAATCTCAATATCAACAGTGGCTATCTGCCATATCTCAAGCAGTATATGACTGAAATGATGTGCCAATGGATTGGACAATGGCTAAAACATGCTGCCCAAATAGTGGATTAACTCATGACAAGGTCACCACCTCAGATGTTGCGTACTTTCTACGCATTCAATCTCCAAGAGAAACAGTTGATTGAACTCTCCACCTGAAGTGGAACAAAATGTTGACTAACATAGTGGAGTAAGATTGTCATGTCAAAGGTGATCACTAGACAAGCTGGCAATCAAATGGGTATCTGATACAACACCAGAAGTGGCTCACCAAAAACTCCATAACCAGTCTCAAGGATTTGCATAACAGCCAAACTTCTAAAAATACCAAACATAGACATCCACAAACCATTGACAGAAAATGATCCTCAAGGTTGGCAAGGGGAAAAAATAAAATTATCATACCACTTTCAAAGTCAAGCAATTAGTCACTGTAGAGATAGAACGAATTTCCAAGTAGCAAACCAAAGTGACAAGCTCGGTCTTGCATGGGAGAACATGCAGTGAGCTTTCCAAATTAATGTTCTGTTCATATTTTCAATTATCACCACCATGGTGCAGTGGTGAACAATGCTATAGCAAATCAAATTTCTTATAAACAGAACCCAAAGCCATACAAGTGTCCAAAGCATCAACATACTACCGTGCAACATAAGTGAAGCTATTGGATTCAGAATGTGACCCAAAGCTTCATCAAACTATAGGATGCACCATAAAGATTTTTTTTATACCACCACAAGACAACTCAAATCAAATATAATCCCCACAAAATACCGAGTAATCATAGTTAAGGGTGATCTCAATCATATAAAATGATTGCTTGCTTAAAATTATGAGTAGACTTTCTCAAATGCTCTAGCTGATAGAATAGAAGTAACTCATACCTAAACACCAAAATGGTTCTAATAAGAAAAGTATGCTTCCCAAAAGTGCAAACATAATAGAAGCAACTCATATTTTCAATAATGACATGCACCGCAACAATACTCAGCTATATAATACAATAAAGTGTCCCAAATTCCAAATATAAAATGGTAGTGGTAATATAAATTGGATCCGAAATAGAAGCAATTATCTGAGGTTGTCCAAATGATACAAATGCAAAGAACTGTTGAACACACTAGAACACACTGAACATCTCTCCAACATACCAAATGACAACAAATTGTGAGCACCTGAACTACGCCAACAAATATCTTGATTATGAACATATCACATACCAAGCAACATTGCACTTCAAGTAACTGCCTTGCAAACTGAACCCTCAAAGAAATAGGCTCAAAGGTGAAAATTACAATTAATGCAAACAACTGGCATGCACAAATAGAACCAAAATTCCAACCAGTAGTGTGATTCAAGATAAAACAACCACAACAACTAAAGTAAAGGCACTGCCTAGGCTCACACAAATAGTAGAAGACAACAAAGAAATCACCGAATGTTATCCTCCACCTCAAACTGCCAACATTGTTGAAAATTATCCCAAAAGTGTCCAATAACTTTACAGCAACAATCTCATATATTTCTAGAACAATAAATCCCAGTAGCTTCCACAGATTCTTCATAATCCATAATCACTACCATCACTAACGCTACACTCAATCGGTCTCAAAATATGGTCTTAATAAAACTACAGCCCATATCACAACTCTCTATGCAAATATTCAAACCCTTTGACAAGAGAGAAAATGAAGCACCAACCATAGAGATAACATAATGGACTGAAGTCTCAATTCTAACATATGACCGAGGGATAACAGCCAAGAAATTCATGCTTGGTTGGGGTTAATTTTTAGAATGTGTGCATGAACCAAATGCACTATCAAACTACCGTCCATAGCGTGACTTGTTCAAAATGAGAGTGTCATAATTGCTTGCATAATAAATGCTATCTTCATCATACAAATACTGCATAAATTATCTACTCTCAATAAACATAAACCAATACTTCCCATAATTAAATGTCACCGAGTGACATCAAACTTGCTTGCTTCCAAAATTGACATATTTAAGCAAATCAGCAATCCAGTATGCATTTTTGATATAGAACAGCTCTGATACCACTTGCGAACACAAAGGAACAACAAAAGCGATCAAAACAGCAAGCTAATGCTTTACAAGAATGTCATTGAACATCTTGTGTGCATAAATCATAACAGCCCTTTAACATCAATATTTCATAATAAGGTGATGTCCAAACTTCATAATAGATAATATACTTGCAATGGTAAGCTTGCTAACATAATAGCCACATCGAATCATTATCAACATATCAAAGAACACATAAATCTCTCATATGCCAACATAGCCACACACCATGTAACTTGAATAAATGGCACCAATAGCAAGCAAGACAGTGAGCAGTCAATACATATAGTAAGAATAATATCGAATCAAGAGAAGACGCACAGATTTACGTGGGAAACCCCTTGCGGGAAAAACCCACGGGCGGCCGTGAGCAAGCAGTCCACTATGAAGATGAAGGATACAAAAGGTGGGAGCCAAAAAGATTGGAGAGGCTCCAAAATCCCTATTTCACTCTTCTATTGATGGATTTGATAGATGAAAGTCTCACCCATCTCCTCTCAAACCCTTGATCTCTCTCTCCTCCATCAAAACAAATAAACAAGTTGCTCCAAATAGAGGAGGTTCTTGTAGCTCTTCTGGGCAAATTTGGGCACTTTTCAAAATGCCTCCTCAAGTTGCAGATTTTCATAAAGAAACCCCTACTCAATCTACAATATGCCCCCAACACACTGCATAATAGTCCATTGGTCATCCATTTTATTAGTCAAGTGTCATCCATTTTAGTTACTCATTATGTCTGAATGATAAACAAAGCCAAAAGCACTATGAAATAGAATATTCATTCATATTAACTGGGACGACGCTTTGTAGAGCCCAACGTGGGCTGTAGCTGCCTTGGTCCAAAAAAAATAAAATAAAATAAGAGTGAAATGTACCGTAGGTCCTTAAACAATTTGAGAATTGTCATCTAGGTTTATCAACTTTCAAAATATTCATCTTAAGTCTATAGACTAATTATGTAGCTGAGCTCATGTCCATACCTCTTTATTCAAGTGTTTTTTTTTTTTTGCTGATGTAGCCATGCCAGTCGTCACTAGATTTTGCGTTCCTATTGTTGTTGTTTTTTTTTTGTACTTTCCCAAGCCCAATTCTCCCTTACACTCTAGCCATTTCTATCACTGTGTTCGCCTCTACCCAGCTTCAAGCACCATCAGTTGATTGATAATAATGTCTTAAATTTGACTTTGTGTGCTATTTATGCTACTGCCATCCGAGCCAAGAGTCATCCAAATTCCCTACTAGCAATAATGTTTGTTTCCATACTTGATCACGATGGCACTGCCAGACAAGTCAAAACCATTAAAATGAAGAGGTGTGGACCTGATCTTAGATACATAATTAGTTTATGGACCTAGATGAATATTTTAAAACTTGATGAACCTAGACAAGATTTTTTAAAAAATTTGAGGACCCATAGTGAATTTTACTCATAAAATTACAAGTATCAATTATGAAGCTTCAACCCAATACATGATAATTTCCACTATCCCCCCCCCCCCCCAACCCGATGTTCCAGGTGTCTCCTATATGTCAGGCGCCCGACGAGAGTCTTTACGTTGGACGCTTTAAGATTCGTGCTATGGAGTAAATCGAATGGTGAAGACGAGGCGTGGGTGCTGCAGGGTGCCTCTCCAGCTGACATGTGGCGCAATTCTTTGCGCGGGATGGTGTGAGAGAAAATTAAATATGCATCAAAACGTGAACCTACGTTATCCTTACCATTAAATCTACAAAATGAGATCCTATATGAATATTTTTGAATTTTATAAAATTTGAATTCTCATCAACATTTTTAATGTATTGTCTCAACATTGTAAGCATTCTATGTCAACATTTTTAAAAATATTTACATGGATTAATAAAATTGTTGATAAATGTTGAAGCATATTTGAAAAGGTATTAGACAAATAGTTCAAAATATTGACGTTACTGCTGTGATTTAAATTTTGAAAAAAGAAACGTAGGCGCACGTCAATGAACCGTGGGCCAATTTGAGTATGCACGATGGTACCTGCACGAGTGTCCAGAGATTTGAGCTCTCATTAGTGTGCCACTTGCCTTATTGTGCTGAATGTTGGCGCATGCGTTGCTGCTTGTTGATTAACGCTACGGGATGCCGCAGTTCCGCCCTGAGCATCCATGCTAACAAGTAACAAACGTGGTAAAGTGGCCTAAAAAACGTCATAAAGTTTGCCCGCCAGACGCCTGCTATTTGGTCTTCAACTCTTCACGCAGTCTATGAAAAGTGGAAAACGCAAATGCAGTTTCCCAAAAAAAAAAAAACGTAAATGCAAGAAAAGACAAGAGAGAGTAATAAGGCAATAATTGATCTTCAAGTGAGGGCAGTGATTATGATCTTCCAAAATCCAGCCCAGGAGTAACACCCCAACAAAATAGGCCAGAAATTAGCCTGGTCTTAATGCACGAAATAAGGCTGAGCATTTATAGGACGATCGCAATGCAAACTGGCATATTATCCTCAATTATTTGACAATATAAATAGCCATGGCAAACTGCAGCGGCAGCTCAAACACTGCAAAGAATACAGTCTTGTCAGCACAGAACACAATGACGGTCGTCATAAACAAGGTCTTCTTGTGCTTCTGGCTCCTGATGCTGCTCACCTTGTCATCAGGTAACATACGACCACATCACCGATCTTTTTGAAACCAAATAATTAACCAGTCAGTGAAATTGCTTAAAATAAATAATCACTCTTGTTCTTCATTCCGTTTGTGCAGAAGAGGTTCGTGTGTCGGACGCCTCCTGCGATCTCATCCTTCACCCTTTCTGCAGCCACGACAGGGACTGCGACGGTCCATGCTTGAAGGAGGCGGACCCAGACAATGGCTATAATAATATCGTTGGAAAGTGCAGAGACTTGACATGCTTCTGTTGTCCTCCCGCACAACACCAGCCCCACGACCACGACCACCACGGTCACAGGACACGGAAATTAGCGAGGTAGGATTATCGGAGGTCAAATTACTTAAATACAATGGTTGTAACTTTTTGGCATTATTGATCTTGGAATAATAATGCGTGCAACGTTTCCATGATTTGATTCGTTGTGAAAAGCGGTGTGAAAAATCTTATTGCGGTACTGTGCTAAACACAGAACTGAAGAAACAACGGTCTGTTCAAGCTTGCAAACGGAACTCATTTTTTTCCTTGCTTGGTAGGAAAGTAAATGTTGACGAGAGAGAACAAAGAAGCCTTCTCAGAGGCGTATTGGCGTATTTTCACGAACAAAAAAAGACTGATGCATTACACTTTTTCTTTGTTTCCATTGCACGGGATAGATGTAAGAGCATCTCTAAACGAGGTAAAAAAAACTTTTTCTAAATTAAATAACTGAGATTAAAAAAACATCCCAATTGAATTCTCAAGCACACTGAGAAGTGCGAAGCAGCCAAGTGAAACTTTGTCAGGGTAGAAAAACACAACAAATTTTTTGTGCTTTGGCTCTTAGACAGCTGTTGTCAGTCCACTACACACGACCTTACACTGGTTGCCTTGTCACTCGTACATCTAAACACTGCAATGCGATTGTCTCATGGATGTTTCGATGACAAACCAAGCAGATAACTTTGTCAAAATTATTTCACCCGTGCAGAAAGGTTGACTATGAAATAATAAGGCATACGACCATATGTCATACCTTGGAATTTTTCTTGGTGGAGAATTTGTCACCTCCAATTATTCCTCTGTTTCGAGAAAAAGGAGCCGACTCTTGCAATTTAAGAACTATATATAGGACGATAAGTGCTTGTGCGTGCTACGAGCTCTAAAATAAATAGGTAGAGAGGCTTGCTCTGCCATCACGATTGCGAGTCATTGATGAATCGTTAAAAGGATTTTTTATATTTAGAATTATGTCATCAACAAGAAGATCAGTTTTCTATTTACAGGACTATATGTATAAAGGATACAGAGGGTCTTTGTGTAAAATAGCCAATTGAATTAATATGAAATGTATAAGATACTTGTGTAATTATCAAGAAATAGAAAGGATTTTCTACAAAATAGTTGTAAAATACGTGTAACCTTGTACTTCACATTCGCATCGATCTTATTTGGTGGGATCACTCTCTCTCTCCCCAAGCCGCTCCATCCTTCACCACTGTTGCGCAGCCATGCCACCCCATCTCTGAGCCACGTCGTCGTCGTGCATTGCATATGATGAAGACATTACCTTTATAGATATACCTAACATTTTTTCAAGTAAAATGCAAGTTCATAAGTGATAACTAAATTTACGGGTAAGCTTGTTCCTAATAGTTTCTTTGGATGATTTTGAAAATAGATTGCTACCTAATCAAATAATTGTTATATTAGAAACCATGGAGATGATGATGATATAGCTAGAGAGGTAATTAGAGGTGTGGTGAGCCAGCAAGAACGTTCAAGCAAAGATGTAAGCCCAAATAATATAAACTTTCAGCCTGACTCGGAGTCTAGAAGCAGGTTGCACTAAAATGGGTGCTCAGAACACATACGAACGTGGATTGGATATTCTATATATGCCTCGAAAGATAACGAGACTTCCTTTCTAATGTAGCCACCCTCATGTTAAAATTCATTCAGAGTCATCAAGAATTATCGACACAAGTTAGCGTCTAGAATCTGTCCTGGTGTTACGATACTATTTTTGGCCTTTGAGCCATGTATCGAGTTGAACCCACTTAGAGCTGTGTTCAGGGGGTGGTTCATGACCCTAGGATCCTCATATACAGCTGTCACCTTATCGGTAGGGTTTGAGTTTTGCTTAGATTATTCTGTTGATAAGAACTTTGTCGTTTTATCGGTTTGTGATATCCAAACTTGTAAGATTCATTATATACTTGTAAATTTGGTTATATTCTTCTTTGTTCTTGTTTGTGTTCTTGATTTGCAGATAAAGATAAGCCTTCTTGATAAGGTCAACCGTGTAATACCGTTGATAACTAGAGGAGAAGTTGTGCTATGATTACGAGATTCACAACATGTCGTTCAGAAGCCGGATCGATTTATGTATCACCTTTACCTTAATCAAGTTTACTAGAACTTTTCAAAAGATCCGGAACCTCGTCCACATCAGCACACCTCGTTCAACGTTGTCGCAGCCCCGCTGTCTTAGCCAATGCTAGTGAAGGAGGCAGAAGAGGAACTGGGCCGACGAGGGTCGCGACTGCCTCGGTGTCACGGGGAGCCATCGATTTAAGGGCCGGTGACCAATCAAGATGCCTCTGTATCGTGGGTAGTTGTCGATTTCATGGCCTATAACCAACCAAGACGGGTCCAAGAGAAAAGTCGCGACCGTCTCGATGTAGCTTGGGGTTGTTGGTCACTAGAGGGGAGATCGAGGATGTCGATGTAATCTTGCAAGACATGATGGTATGCAGTTCTGTGAGCGCGTGGTGGTGGAAGACACGGGAAAGTGGAGACTGATCGGAAGACACAATCGGGTTGTATCAGACTTAGAAACTGACCAGGTATTTTCTTTTTCTTTTTTTATTGACTTTTTCTTTTCTTTTCTTTTTCTTAATATATTTGAAAACTGATTAGAAGACATGGTCAATACAGAATAAGAGGCGTATTACATCACCTCTTTTAATAAGAGCATCTCCAATAGAGTTTTTAAAATAAATACTTACTAGTAAAATATTCGTGCGTTGCTACGGACTTTAAAGAATAACAAATTATATTATGTATATTATATCCATGCATCGCTAGGTCATCCAAGTTGAACAATCACGAAAAATGCTACATAATTGTATCATCAGCTTACTACATGTGTCTAGCAAATATTGTTTAACAGTTTAAATAATTAATTATTGATCATAAAAATTTATTATAGTTGTTTTTCAAGTCATTGTCCATTAGATGATGGGAAATTTTGCTGGTGCACACTATTTAATTGTGAAATTTTTGCTGTTGGACACTTAGATTTTATTTGTTGTTGGATACTAACAACTACACATAGTGTCCAGCAACAAATAAAACTTATTTCAGTGTCTAGCAGCAAATATCATGTTTATACGGTGTCCACCAGTAAATTTTGCCTTAGATTATTTATTAAGTTTAAATATATATATATATATATATATATATATATATATATATATATATATATATATATATATCGGCTATTATTAATTTAGGAGACTATCATGGTTATGTAATCAGTAATGTCACTATATACGTTCCATTTGGAATCTGCTATATAGCAATCACGGTTCTTTGCTTCGTAACCAAATAAGAAATCAACGTATATGCAAAAAAAAAAAAAATGCCACATATATATTTGGGCAATATATTTCACAAGAAGAAGCGGTCTAGCTAAACCATGAGTATAACCTCTTGATTCTCTAAGATAACAACATTTTTTCCCAAAATAGTTAAAATATTTCTGAGGGGCACTAAAAACACATTTTGTTGTCTAACTTTTATTAGCAGATTTTATTAATGTAAGTGGAAAGGAAATTGTACAAGCGATGTACAAGGATAGAAAGAAAGTGTACTAAGAGCAAAAGGAAAAACAATAGGAACGTGTATCTCACGCTCTGAAACTATTTATTGGCTATATAACATTTGACATCATAATCAATTAAGAAGCAAAAGATGCAACTGGCTCACATATGGCAGCAATTTCTGGGCTGTGGCTCTAGTCCCAAGTGGCCCAAGGTATACTTGGCAGCCCACGACGAAAAGCAGGACCTAATAAAGATCATGAAAAACAAAACAAAAGCCCACAAATAAAAACAAACAGGGAGGCAGGCTTTCGTCTTCCTCACGGACGCACGCATGCCGCCGACCATCCGCCATGAGTGAAACTTTGAGCTCCAATTAACATCTAAACAACGGTTAAGGATGGTTAAGAATTAGCAAAACTGAACTCACATACATGGCAAACTAACCTAGGTTTGTTTCTTGGCTCATTTGCTGCTTCTCGAAGTCTCGTCATGTCGTCGCATGTTTCAGTCATTCGAATCATCATCTCATTGAAATCACGATTGATTAGTAAAAAATTCAGACAGAGAAACATTATTGTATACATTGGGGATTGGTTTGTGAAACCATAGAACTAATTGAAATGTTATTGAAGCCTGATCGGACTCGAAATAGAAAAGAAAAGGATACGGGTAACCAAAATCGGAATCTTCTCTCTATACGTCCGTCCGTTCGTTTTTTTGGCAGAATTATTAGGCGGACGACGCCACCTCAAATAATAGGTTATAGAGATACCTAAAAACTATCAAAATGGCTCAAAAACTGCTCCAACAGAAGACCTAAATAAGTACCTATACCTAAAAATTTGAACCTAAATTCTTCTCCCGATGACCCAGGTCTGGAGCAAGCCGCGACCGAAAAACTCTCCAACGCGCGCGAGAGGCCCAACCGCTCCTCCGAGGACATTTCCTCACCTGCCCGCCGCCCCAATCCCCACCCGTCCCCCATCGATCCGGTCACCGTGGACACCATCGACGGCGAAGACTGCCAGCCCGCACCTCATCCACCATTCGTCGCCTCTCCTGTGTTGGAACAAGCCGCCACCGGAGCCCCATGAGCAAGGCGATACGTCGGCTAGGGCTGGAGCCGCCACACTTGACCGTGGCTCAAGGGTTCCACGGCCTCGAGGGCGAGGAGCTGGGGGACATAGGTGAGGCGACGGAGGTGGGCTCGCAGGCGCATGGAGGTCCCGCCAACCACCCCGTTCGCCTTGAAGAGGGCAGAGGTAGCTACAGACGAGCTTGAGGTGGGAGAGAACGAGTTTGAGGAGGCATCAACCTCAACTTGGACATGGGCGAGCACGATGGGCGGGTGAGCAGGGGAGCTGTGCGGTAGCCATGGAATTTTTTTTTTGAACCTCGGTAGCCATGGAATTGCAGGGACCGAATGGATCTCACCGCGCCTGTGGAGAAGATAAGGCTAGGCATTTTTGCGAAAAAGTCCTCCCTGAAATATGTAATTAATTGTTGTTTCTCCGTGTCTTGGCATTTTTATTAAAAACTCCCTAAGGCTAATAGTATTTATAGATAGTTTATAGGTTTCTGATTTTAGGTACTCTGCTGGAGATGAAAATAAAAGTTTTTAGAAAATCTTCTCTCTCCCATACCTAAAACAAGTCTTAGGTTTTCAATTTTAGATACTCTATTGGAGATGCTCTAACGGGTATATAAAGATTTGGATGCATAATGGATAGGGCCGAAGGGATACAAAAGGCCATGCCACGGTTTCGACTACGAAAACAGCAAAGCAGAGGGTGTCAAAAAAAAATAAAATAAAGCAAAGCAGGGGTGATGAAATACAAACGGAAAATCCATGTTTGCTACTCAAAGGCAATTGGCCTTTTACACTCGAGAAATCTTGTTGCATCATGCGTGTATACACCAATGATTCAGATATCTCTCCTCCCCTTTTGCGACTTGCCATGATCCGATGATCCTACTCGAATGGAACGCACACTGGGCCAAGGGCGCCTCCAATCATCACATCTTTCAGTTACCAAAATCTCCAGTACAGGAGATCTCAGCAAGGACCCAGGAACAGTACAACCCTGCCAGACGTCCTTGATTTCTTCATGCCCCTCATGATCTTTTGCCTCTTTTCCCCCATGAATTCCCATGACCCAACCGCACACCTCAAAGCCCCGGCCGGGCATCTTTCAGTTACCACACCCAAGCAAGGCAAGGCAGTCGAGTCGAGAACCTGCAGCAGGTTCAGAGGCAGCGTAACCAACCAGGTCAAGCGCCCGCCGCTCCAACCAACTCCCCCGGGAACAAAGGAGGGCACTTGCGTTCAAGGCATCGCGAGATTCCTCCCAGTCCCGTCGTTATAAGCCACCACCCGCAACCGCAGCGAGCGAGTTGGGTGAGCGGGAGCAGCAAGAGACCCGAGCAGCGCGGCGTGCGGTGCAGTGCGGCACTGAACTTCCCAGTCGCCTGTCTCGTGTGTGTCTGCGTGCGGGGGAGGGGATCGGAGGCAATAATGCCGCGCCGGCAGAGGGCGCGCAGCAGCGAGGAGGTGAAGGCGGAGGACTTCGTCGCGTCGGTGCTCAACTTCGGCGACGGGGGAGTAGGAGCGGGTGGAGACGAGGAGGAGCGCGAGGACGGGGACGGCCAGCCGGCGGCGGCGGGGACGGGGACGGGGTTCAAGTCCAAGAACCTGGAGGCCGAGCGGCGGCGGCGCGGCAGGCTCAACAACAACATCCTCGCGCTCAGGGCCGTCGTGCCCAACATCACCAAGGTGATCATATCATGCTTCCTCCGATTTGTGATTGTGATGCGCACACATGTTCTGTACTGAACATGAACTTGTTGTTCTCGTGTCTCTCTGAAGAATATAGAACTTGAAAATTCAGTCAGTCGCCTGATGTGTGTGTTGCGATGGTTTTGTTCAGATGAGCAAGGAGCACACCCTGTCGGACGCGATCGACCACATCAAGAAGCTGCAGAACCAGGTCCAGGAGCTGCAGCGCCAGCTCGATGACTCCCCCGGGGAGGCCTGGGAGAAGCAGGGCAGCGCCTCCTGTTCTGAATCATTCGCCGCCACTGAAAACATGCAGTACCAGGTAAATAGCTTCTTGCAACAAGAAACTGTTTTTTAAGTTACAGGAGAATGCTAGTACAACAACATAATATTGGGTTCAGGATTAAAAATTGTTCTGCATCTTTGGAACTGAAAATTTAACTAAGCCCCTTAAAAAAAAAACCAAGAACAACTGAATGGTGCTGCATTTCCTAAACCGTGGTTACTCATCTTTACCGCAATATCCAGTGTTCCGATGCACAACTTTTTAATATTCACAATCACCAACAAATGCTTCAAGTGATATACATTTTCTGGAATCGTCTTTTATCTATGATAAAGTAGAAATTCAGTAAATTCGCCTATGGATTTATCATCTTCTCAGAGGTTTCTTGGAACGAGTGAGGCCCGAAAACTTGAATCAACGCTTAGCTGTTGATCGCCAATTTTCACCCAAAAGCTTTGGCTGCAATTTGCCACTAATTCCTCAAAAAATCACGGTATTACTCATATCTGTAGGGCCAGGTGGAGT
This sequence comes from Eleusine indica, assembly GCA_030378355.1. NCBI lineage: Eukaryota > Viridiplantae > Streptophyta > Magnoliopsida > Poales > Poaceae > Eleusine > Eleusine indica. Next base: position 40,482,638 of record CM059500.1, read on the forward strand.
TGGCTCCTCTGGGGCCACACAAGTACCACCTCAAGGTCTTCTGCAAGAAGGCCGGCGTCTTCACCAAGGTGCTGGAGGCACTGTGCAGCTACAACGCTCAGGTTACCAGCCTGAGCACGATAACGTTCTACGGTTACGCTGAAAGCGTCTTCTCCATCGAGGTGAACTATTCTCAAGAGATTGTCCTACAACTTCCATCTGATCGCTGGACTTTTACACTGTCCTCTGTCGTTGCTCAAATAGTGATTATCAAATATCTTCCTTTTCTTGTTTGTAGGTCAAGGGCGAGCAGGACGTTGTGATGGTGGAGCTGAGGAGCCTTCTGGCTAGCATTGTGGAGGTCCCATGCAACTGAGATTTTAATAAAAAAATAACTCAGAGTTGGATTTAGTGAGGAAATCTGATAGTTGAGGAAGAACTCAATAGCACAAACTGTGTGTATGCAGTGTAACAAGGTTACATGACAAAGTGAGTAAAACTGACGAAAGGACCAGATTTTATGTTGAACACATGGCAGAATGAACTTGTGTGTTCCCTGAAGAAAAATGAACATGTCCTACTCTTGAGCACCTTTTTTTTTACTTTTCTTTAATCTTAAAATCTCTGGTGCAAATTTTGTAGTGCTTTCCTAATTTTGGGGGCAACGATTGAAATTATTATTGCAGAGCATGCTGTAATGATCAGTCAAAATCATCCAATGTTTTGTGAGCTCATGTTCTGGACGCAGGCCTTGTTTCAACTGAAATATCAAACTACGACTACCTCAGTCAGATCCAAACCTTCGATCGACTGAGTTTAAGATATTCATGATACAGAGTATCAGCCATTAGGAAACCAGGAAGCAGGAACCATGCCAGATTTTCAACGAACTCAGTTTCAGTAAGGTGCCAGAAAACAGTATGGAGAGAAGAAGCCAGTGCCCGATCCCAATTCGATGCCAGGCAAAATAAAACAAATTAATTAAAAACAGAAACATTGTTTATTACCCGCTTCAAGATTCGCGCTGCGTGATGGATCGCGATCAGGCCTGCAGTGCAGCGGGGCACGACTCCTCCACGTGGCCATGTACTCGCGGGCCCCACGACCGTGCGGACTCGGCCACTCGTCTCGCGCTCATCTAATTACGCCCGTGTCCGTCTCTCAGATCTCTCTCCTCCCTTCTCCCGTCTTCCTCCTCATCATCGTCGTCGCTGCGAGCCTACCGATCCCTCCTCTCCACCTCGCCGGTCGCGCCAGGTGAGCAGGAATAGGGTAAAAATCCGGTCTTTTTTTCGATCCCGCTCCTGTTCGCGCGATCACTCGAGGGATTCAGTGGCGCGCGGGGAGCCGCTGTCGCTTCGATCTGATCCACCTAGCGGTGGAAGGAGAGGCACGGCTTCCGATCTGATCCGGATCGACTTTTGCAGGTGGTTTCGGGGGCGGTGTTGGGCCTGCCGCCGAGATGGATCGCGCCGAGCTCACCAACGAGCAGGTTAGTGCCTGGGGTTGTTTATCCGCTTCCCAAATCTGTGCTCGACTGTCAAACCTTGCTAGCTTCCCTGTGCTTCACAGTTTGTTGAATTTTATTGCTTGGCTGGTTGGCTTAGTGGCGCGCACATTTTAAGTAGCCTAGCGCTGGTAGAGATATGTGCTTTGCAAGTTGCAACTGAACATTGGTGACCAATACAAGTAGACAGATTCTGCTGTAAGGGTACTTGGAGGACAGATCAGATTTTCTAACTACAACATTATGCTCGTCTTGTTATGTTGCAATTTCCAATTTAGGTTGGCCTTTTTTGCCTGTCCATATGTAGTAGTCCTTACTCCAGACGGTAGTAGTACTGCATGCCAATGTGAATCGATTGAGTTCTGCTAAACCTGTAACAATCAAGACGGTCATTTTGTTGCTTGACAAAAAATGTGCTCTTTCTACATAGCTGAACCATAACAATCTTTGGTGATCTTATACGACATTGTACCAGGTCATGCAAATATCCTCCACGAGCATGTTCACTTGGTCTGTGGGTTCCAATTGAACATTATTCACTAGTAACAGTAGATAGATTCTGCTATAACAGTACTTGGAAGCAGATCGTATTTTTTATCCATGGCATTATTTGCAATTCACAAACTAGATTTTCTTTTTGTTTCGGTCTGTTTGAAGTAGTCCAGACAGTTGAGTTATGCTAAGCTTGCACCCGCTGAGAGGGGCATTATATTGCTTTGAAAGAAAAGAGGGTCGCTTTAAATGATGGATAACTAATATGCAGAGGTAATAGTTAATACAGTATTATACAGTCCATGTAGATGAATCTATTCTCATTCACTGGAAATTGAATCTAGGTTACTGTCCAGGTAGAATATGCAGCGCACACCTATATGTATAGATTGCTAAACTGCTGATGGTATAACATACCACTTTTTTTTTTTTTTGTGTGTGTGTGTGTGAGAAACTGTTTATATGCACCTTATATTTGTCAATGACTACCCCTTCTTGAATCCAGCCTAATCAGGATAACCCTTAACACTGACTTATGGGCAGTGGTGGTAATTTTACTCTTTGCCTTAATTCTTGTGGCCGTATATAAAAGACTTATATTTGGAAACAGAGGGAGTATTTGTTTTCTGCAGTTTTGAACTAGATGTGTGCTTTCCTTTTCTTTTTTAATAAATTCTATTGGCCGTTAACTATTGACATTATTAATTTTTTCTGAAGAAGTTCATTGTAAATTTGCAATGTCTTAACAATGACAGAATGAAGTCTTGTCTTTTTTGTTGTTGTTAATATATGTGGGTTCTGCTTTCTTGAATTTTAGGTTCTCAAACGGGACATTCCATGGGAGCATTACATGTCAACGAAGCTGATTTCTGGGACATGCCTTCAGCATTTACGGCGGTATGACCATAAACAAGAAAGCGAGCGAGCTCGTTTGCTTGACGAGGTGAGTTACTTTTTTCATCTTTAATCGTAGTGTGGATATAAAAGCCTAGACAACACAATGTTGGTTCATTTTGTTTGCCATCTTTCAGACTAGTAGTGTATTGTCATTGTGCTGTCTGCCCAGTATGGTCATAATGCTCTCCTTTTCTCACTCTTTTTATTTTTTTAAAAAATTTCCTTATACTTATGATTATGGGTTTAAAGTCACTGCTTTTAGCTTACATATGAAACTAAGGTGATCAGATTTTTCATATTAGTAATGCAATCTTTTTTCACTATGCCTAAATCCACTAGGGGTGTGAGGTACAGCGTGTAGTCAACATTTTACAGTTTTTTGTGAAACAGGAATTCATTGAAGTATTGAACAATTGCCCTTTCTCTTTCTCTTTAGTGCGTTTTAACTATCTATGCTTCCTTATACAAGTCATTTGAATAACATTACTTTCTATTTTTGCTGGAACTGACTTTTACAATTTTTTGTTCCTCTATTTGGATAGATATGTATCCTTTTTCTGGTGACGCTTGATAGCTTTCACAACATACAAATCCTTAATTCTGTTCTTTCAGGATGGTCCGGCCTACATTCGAGTGTTCCTGAATATCCTGCGGGGTATCTCAAAGGAAGAAACTGTTGAATATGTGCTTGCTCTCATTGATGATATGCTTACAAGTGCGCAATTATTCATTCTCTTCATTAACTATTTGATAATGAGTCATTTATGTTACATTAGTTGTTACTATTGTTTTCAGCTCATCCTAACCGGGCGGCACTGTTCTATGACAAATCTTTGTCTGGTGAAGATATTTACGAGCCTTTCTTAAGGTAAGTGTTCTCTATTTGTTAAGTACTCCCTCCGTCCCAAAATAGTTGGCATTCTAGCCCTCTTCAGTTTTCCCAAAATAATTGGCATTCTCACTTCCCGATGCACCTTTCTCTCTTTCCAATACACCTCTATCTCTATTTCTTTCCTCCTCGTTTTCTGTGCAACTACCTTTTACACTTCTCCTTAATTCCCGTGCCGTGCTCCAATGCGCCAATTAAATTGGGACGGAGGGAGTATTCCTTAAATTTATCTTTATAATAGTTTGATGAGTAAGCCCATCTGTGGCGTGCTACCCATGATGGTTGTACATTAAGTAGTCAGGAACTCCCTGCAGATCCCACTTATTTATGCAGCACACATATATAGTCCACGATTCCAACATCTAACTCAACCAAGCACTTCATCTTGTCCAATGCCTAGAGAAATGCTGTCATCTAGGCATAACTTTTGCAGAATTACCCTGTTTTTTTTTCTGGCTGCTATATTTAGTTCACAAAATTACAATTTGCAGATTGCTGTGGAAAGGCAACTGGTTTGTGCAAGAAAAAAGTTGCAAGATATTGACCCATGTAGTAAGGTAAGTCCTGTTAAAATGTAAATTCATATCTCGTGAACTTGCATGATCTGTAGAATCCTACTTTGGTTGATTGTAGTGCTCGTCCTAAGCTTCAGAATGGCATGCTTCCAAATGGAGAGGCTTCAAATTCAAAGAGCAAGCTTACGTCCACTCATGATGTCCTAAGAGGTTTGGTTGATTGGCTCTGTTCTCAGGTCAGGACACATGAATTATTCTAGTTTATTTTTATTTGTCTTTGTGCCATTCAGAAGTTCTGAACTATTGAGTCTGGTCTATTTGGCAGCTGAGGAACCCTACCCATCCGAACTGCTCTGTTCCGACTGCAGTCCATTGCTTGTCCAATTTGCTAAAAGAACCATTTGTTAGGACATTATTTGTCCAAGCTGATGGTGTGAAGCTGCTCATTCCTTTAATATCTCCTGCATCCACACAACAGTCAACTCAGGTAATAGCTGAGGCCATCAATTATATTTAGTGGAAGTATTGGGCAAATATCTTTGCGGAGATATGACTGTTTTAGATAGATATTGGAAGTTCATTGCAGATAATAATCATTGTTATTTTTTTTGGTTGAACAGACTGTTGAACTTTCTACTTTGTTTCTTGTTTTGTGTCTTATGCAGCTTCTCTATGAAACTTGCCTCTGCATCTGGCTTTTATCATTTTATGATGCAGCAGTTGACTATTTGTCTACTACTAGGGTTATGCCAAGACTAGTAGAGGTCGTCAAAAGTTCTACCAAAGAGAAGGTAAGGCTATTAGTTTTCATCTATTTAAGTTATGATTCATATCAGAAGTACTAACATAATTGTAAAATTTGAAGGTTGTCAGAGTTGTTGTTATGTCCTTGCGTAATTTGCTGGCAAAGGGCGCCTTTGCTGCCCAGATGATCGATCTTGGATTGCCTCAGATAGTGCAGAATTTGAAAGCTCAAGCATGGACTGATGAGGTGAGGAGACTTCTAATCATTTTGATGATTCAGTGTTCCATTGTGAAGTATGCATGAAATCTTTATTTAAGTGTTAATGAGACTTTAATCATTTTGATGATTCAGCATTCCATTGTAAAGTATGCATGAAATCTGTATTTAAGTGTTACATAGGAAAGTATGAATGAAATCCTTATATCCCACTCATGGTACTTTATTACTAAAATTGTATATTGCTAATTAACAACTATGTTTTCTTAAAAATCAGCCATCTGAAATTGAAATCTTGTGATGGTCTAATGAAATAAAAAGCTGCACCCTTCCATAATTTGTTTTACTCAAACTTCAAAGTTTCCTTGAATCTGAGGTGCTTCCACGTGATCTGCTTCGCACTAACAATATTTTGTTATTTCCTGTGCACCCAGGATTTACTAGATGCACTGAATCAACTGGAAGCAGGACTCAAAGATAGCCTTAAGAAGTTGAGTTCATTTGACAAGTACAAGCAGCAAGTTCTTCTTGGTCACCTTGACTGGTCTCCAATGCACAAGGATCCGATGTTCTGGCGTGAGAACATTAATAATTTTGAAGAAAATGATTTCCAGGTATGCTTTGTCTTTGATAAAAATATTCAGATAAACTGCAAATAGAAATTCTGGAGGGTTTTCAATGATTTTGCCAGTTTCATGGTATTCATCCATGCAAACTTGCTGCTTCAAAAATTAAGAGACAGTTCTGAACACGTAGGGACTCCAATTTGGATATGAGCTAATTGGGGTGGTTTGATTTATGTTAGACAGGCATTTAGCTCTATAGTCCTGATTGATGACCCTTTCGAATTTGCAGATACTTCGTGTCCTCATGACAGTCATTGACACATCAACTGATACCACTGCTCTCGCTGTGGCCTGCTATGACCTGTCACAGTTCCTTCAGTACCACCCTTCAGGCCGAATAGTTGTGGCAGACCTCAAGGCAAAGGACCGAGTTATGAAGCTCATGAACCATGATAACGCAGAAGTACGGAAAAATGCCCTACTCTGTGTGCAAAGGCTCTTCCTTGGTGCAAAGTACGCTAGTTTCATGCAGGCTTGAGACCGATGAGGTTTTTGTATTTAGATCCAGAGAACCGCTGGCCATTTTCCAGAATGGCGGAACGGTTATTGAAAAAGACCTTGAAAATTCTTGTCCAGTCCTACAGCTATTTGATTTTTGGAAACCAGTGTATAATAAATAATCAGCCACACCTTGCTCTTGCTCGATGTAATAAAGTGTCCATGGGCTTGTTGATTCTTTTGTTTATCTGTACAATTTCTTGGGTATGAAAATTACACAATATATGTACATTTTGATGTATAACTTGAGTACTAAATTACTTCTGTAGTTCTATTCAAGTACATATAATGGGTTCATGCCTGAGCCTTACTGCCATATATTTGCATTTTAGACTTTTATTGGGGCTGAAAATAAATTCCATATTAATGAGGATATGATGTGTGTAATCCTCTGCATATTCAAATTTGATGGATATTTAGTGGCATTGTGTTCGTTAAAACGTTTGATCTGCAGGGATCACCAGTTTTAAATCCCCTCTTTTTTATATACAAAGGAAAAATCGCTGCTCCGAAAATTCACAGTAACCCGCTCCTAAAATTTGGACTCCCAATGCAAGAAGCTGAGTGGCCAATTTTGTCAATCTCTTCTACACTCAATTGTGAAAAGGAAAAGCCAGAAGTCCTTTGTGAAGCCTAGCACCACGGTCCACGGGTGCCAAGCGGCAAGGCCAGGCGTGTCAAGCCAGTAGTCCTCGGTTGGCATTTAGGACGATCCAATCTTCTATGATACCTGGGCTGACTACAATGCCACCATGAAGGAACTACAATGTAACCTGGTCCAAATCTCCACACAACTGGGCTATCACAGGGATATAGTGTTTTTCTAAGTCTAGACGCATTAGACATAATAGGTATATTCGTACTACTCGAGCTAAATAAGTAAATATATAGCACATATTAGATTTAAAGTGATAAAAAATTTAAATATGTAGCACATATTTCTATTAGCAGTAAAAAAATAATAAATATATAGTATGACAAATATCAATACTCAAAGATAGATAGATAAATTAATAATTAAATACACTAATAATTATAGTTTTTAAAGTCATAAACATAAAAACATCCTAAATAGCATATAAATTGCAAGTTCATGAATACTTGTTGGTTAAATGAATTATTAACCATTAGTATCTCTCGCTTTGTTTTGCTAATAAATCTATGAACCACTTCCTCTTAGACTAGATAGATGTCTAGACGCACAACAACGTTATTTAAACATGTCCAGAATATGTCTAAAGGACATGTTTAGACAGTCAAAGACTATTTAAATAATCTTAGACGTGTTTTGTGTCTAGAGTGACGACTAGGGGGTGAACTCAACATCAACCGCAAGTTTTACGTCTAGACGATCTAGACACACGTCTAGAAAAACACTGTCTGGATGAAAAAAAAACCACACAGACGTCTAGACGGTCTACACACACGTCTAAACGATCTAGACACACGTCTAGAAAAACACTGTCTGGATGAAAAAAAACCACACAGACGTCTAGACGGTCTAGACACACGTCTAGAAAAACATTGCTTGGATGAAAGAAAAAACGACACTTTATAAATCAATGTTGTGAAGGAACCATTTGACTTGCAATGTGTATGTAATACTCTGTTCAGTTTGAAGATCAAATGTGGAAAGGAACAAGCTGCTAGAAGATATTGGAAATTGGAAGAAGGCAACAGAGAGGATGTTGGGAAATCGATGTTTCTAGGCTAACATCGACTTCCGAGAAATAGTACTAAACTGGCATGATACCACTTTTTCGGTGTATCCAAACCCGATACTTCGATCTATAACAAGGAGACCTTCACTTCACTATACTAGATTGGGAGGCCAACTCTTCACACCAGATAACTCGACCTTTTCTTACACTAGAACAACTTGTACAACACGATGAGCCTTAGAATTGATGTGGCTACACTATAGTACTCATAACCTAGGACTCATCCTAACACTAAGACTCATCATGGCAACCTTGCCATGCCCCCTTACTTATGTTGGCTCCTATGACTCCATGGCATGGTACTTTGAAGGGTGGACGATACCCTATTTATACTGGTACATGACTACTAGGGTGTTGTGACAACATTCTACACCATTCCAAGAAGAAAGTGCTTCGGTGGAGCTCTTTTTAAAGTTAGCACGGATCTCAAAGCAATTTTGGTTAATTAAATAATTAATGATTCTTTGGATTTTCGAGGCCCATCTAGCCGTGCCCCATTCCAGACCCAGCCAGCCCAACCGTCGATCTACGCGAAAGAGAGGAAGAAATCCAGCACCATCACAAATCGATGTGTGCCTGTTCGGACCACCCCCCCCCCCCCCCCCCCCCCCCCCGTGCGGCATCATCTTCTTCTTTGCTTCCCCATCCCCTGGTCAAGTCTGCAAGGTCGCGATCTCGCGAATAATGTCCATGGCGTGAGTACTAGCTGAGTACGCATAGATGCCGTTGCTCACCGCTTGCATCACCGTTCGTCTCTGTATAGGCGTCATCGGTTCGAGTTGTGAAGCCTCTGCTCATAAACCGTTCATTCGCCAGCACCGCAGCTCATGCATTCTTTGGGCGGACGTTGGCCCTAGTGTGCTGTCTGGTACTCTGATCTAGGCCGGCAAAGATTTATTTTTCTTCACCTTGTTAGGCTCCGGGGAGAAGATGGACTTGTTCCTATGACTTCGATGTGAATTTGGTGGAACGGGGATGGGCTGGGTTTATTGGAGAAAGACAAGGGTCGGGCAAAATTACAAATCATTTATTAATTATATGACTGCTTTGAGATCCATGCTTGTTTTTGAAAAGAGCTCCACTGGAGCACTTCTCTTCTAAGAAAATATCTATCTCTAGAAAATTTTCATCCTTATCTTAATATCTAGATATTTTCTATCATCTAAAATATCTATATTTTAGAGTTTTTTCTCATGCTTCATCATAAAGCATGACAACTTGAATCATGCATCTTCTTCATTTCTCTAGAACATTCTCAAATATGCATTGCTACTTTCAACAGAGGAGACTAATGGTTTTGGTCCATCCATAACTCTTTTTTACCCTTGTAATTCGAGATGAAATGACCATGGCCTCTAGTTTGGTGTGATTTATACATGACTTTGATACTATGTGTCTACAAATATGTAACAGTGATATTTTTACCTATTTTGTTTGGGCTGCAATGTGAGTGGTATGTAAAAACGGGTTAAAATTTGTTTGTGCTTCACTTATGCTGATCGACGTGGTTCAGAGCTCAAAGTTGACCTGGAGCCAGGAACCTTCTGCTCGTGCAATTTCATGTTAGAATTTAGGCCCTGTAAGCAGCTCATTCTGCAGCTATGTGTGTGGCTCAAATTCATAAGAAAAGTCTGGGTGGGTGTGGAGAGATGACATTGTAAATGTTTTATACCATATTGGTCATCTAGGTGAAAGTATCCCAATGTAAATAGTGGGTTGTTGATTGCTCTCCAATATGAGCAAGTGCTAGGCAAAGATAGAGGCAGTGGATAACACACGCGCGCACGCATCGCGTGAGTGACTTGTGACTTGCACGTTCGTGTCGTGTTCTCTGCTGTATGTTTCTTTTATTTTGCCGCACGTGAAAGTTATTTCATCAACACCTTGACTGCCACGTAAATCTGAGAATAATGGTTTGTGCGAGTTTAATGCACGTTAATGTCACGCTTGATTGTTGCTCTTATCAGTTTTACGTTGAGAGAGTTCAGGAGGGCGGTTTCCTATAATTATGGCAGATCAATGCTAATTGATTGTACGCGTTTTCTTTCCTATATATTGAGGCGACCATTGGACGAGAAAATATAGAACACAATCTACTCGCCACCAACTCTCACATCTTGAGCACGCCATCTTCAAGCCTTGCTATCCCTCTATCGTCGTGCAGCGGGTTTGGGAAGAGCGGTGTCTCCGATCCGGTGCCGGTGTTTTGAGGACTTGCACGGGTGTACCGGCGATCAGATTTCTGGGAAGTGCTTCTGCACGGCCGCTCGCTGCTCATCGACGACTACTTTGACTACGTCTCAGTTCCAGCCTCTTCTACTAAGCGGGATCCATTGTAAGTAATCTTCTGTTTCAGTTTGACACTTGATAGGCCTTGTTGTAGGTCTTTTGCTATGCAATTCAGTGGTGTCAATTTCTTTTTCTCGATCATGAACTGTGTAGTACTAGTATGGTTTTTGTTGACTGCTAGTAGATTCATAGAACTCTTCTTCTGCTGGATCAAATTAATCTTACACCATGTTAATTTTGTAACATTTCATATTTGTGGGAAACCGAATGCCATCTCATCTGCTATCTCTTTCAGTTAGGCCTCGTTACCTACTACCCGATGCAGAGCCAGCAAGCGATTGCAAGCGCTGAGCAGTAGCAGGAAAAATATGAAAGAGAGAACAAAAGAAGAAATAAGAAATATGAGCAGTAGGCCTCATTTTCCTATAGTATACAGGCTACGCAGTGACCATATATAAGAGGCACGACAGACACATGAAAGATGTACGTGAAAGATGAAAGGCAAAACACAGACACACAAAAAATTATTTCTGCATAATGTAACACACAGAATTATCGCATATCTCTGCAAATGTGCAACACCAGTGGAGATTATGATGAAAACTTACCAATCCTATCTTGTTAGTGATATGGTTGGCGGGAAACCGAAATACGGAGGGACACGAAAACGACTACTCGTTTGAGTGACCATCTCAAACTCCAAAGTCTTAATATCAACTGAGTAAACTGTCGCGCGTTTCGAGCCTTGGACTTTTGTATCGCCTTGTAGGAAAATGAAGCCTTCAGGTGCTCCAACGATCCATAAATCATCAACATGGAAGGGCAATGGGAACATCTTCATCATCTTCCGCTCATTAGCTTTCTTATCACAATCGTAATAGTAATAGCTCAGAGATTTCCTATCATCAGTAATGTAGCTAAACATCCCAAGCCTGCCGTCCCCACTCCCCAATCTCCACAAGGACAACGCCATGCTTATGATGGCCGGGTGGCAAGTGAATGGTAGAGAATTCCATCGTATCAATGACGAGCTTGAGCAAGTTGTCATTCGGTTCAGCAGCTTCCCAGTAGAGGCAGCCATAGACGTAATTGACAGGGGCACCCGGGCACATGAGCAACGGGTGTTCCGTAGTCCGTAGGTCAAATTTGATGCACCGACGGTCCAGCTTCCAGGGGCCGAACCGAAGACTAAAACCACTAACTCTGAATGACGTGAGAACTGCTCGTATAGCAGGCGGTAAGGCTCCAAGGTGGGAGCCAGCCGGCCAGGGATCGATCCCTGGCTCTCACAAAGACCTCCAATGAAGATCGGGTCCAAAGACCTATTTCTTAAAAAAAAAAAACTCTGAATGACGTGTCATCATTATCTGCACACAAGGGGGCAAAGACAGCGTCAAAATCTTGGATGTCTTCCATTGATTGGACATTGGGTACTGAAGGCAGAAGCAGGTATCTTCGGGAGAGGACGAAGAAGGGTCCAAGACCACGAGGCTCGTCCAGACTTTCCCAACAACAGATATCAATTAAGCGTGCGAAGAGGATGTAGCAAGATTTCCTACAGTGCATGAGTTACGGACCTTGATGAACATGCTCAACGATTTGGATGGGCTGCGGTCGTGAACCTGTAATTCCACTGCATGCAGCCATTTTGTTGGTCCTGGCACTGTGGCACTAGGTGACAACGCGTAACTTCATTTTAGATAAAGGAAAATTATTCCAGACTTTTGCATGGAAATGTGGATACGGCCAACATCGACAATAATTTGACACTTTTAGATTTGCAGCTTGTGACGACCCGATTTTACCAAAAGTCAAAACCGAGCCGTTTGTACCTCTTAGTCACTCCTAGGAGGATAGCTTGTACAACCATTCACAAATAAATATCATAAAACCATAAAAGATCAAGACAAGAAGATAAGATAGATCCAAATGGTAACAACTACATAACATGAACATCATCATGTGGGTACAAGATCATAGCTCACGGGCCAAGGAAGATGAATATGATATATAGCAGAAGCGAAATCTACAGCAGAAGTCTTTATGGGTGATCCATCTCCACAGGCAGCTCGAGTGTAGGTGAGAGACCGATCTACTTCTCATCATCCACGTTGTCGAAGTTGTAGTCCGGTTCGCTGGCTTCACCATCCCCTGAAAGCGAGAAGGGAAGCAGCCCTGAGTACATGGAGTACTCAACAAGTCGGTCAACCCTGAGTACATGCCGTACTCAACGGGTCGTACTATCCTAGCAAATCATGCTATGCATGCATGATATTTCAAGGAGGGGTTAAGGCTGAGTGCGAAAAGCTAGGTTGGCAAACATTTTCTTTTAAAACTTTTCAAATCATTTAAATCATCAAGTTTTATTATCTTGCCCCCTTGGGATTAACACGTCCCAATAAGATTCAAATTTTAATCCTAGCTAATATCCTCCCAACTGGGCCACAGCTCTAGGCCGGATGCAAAACAAGAGAGGGGGAAAATGTAGTAAAACAAATCTCGTGGATGCTCACAAGACAGTTGTCCATTACCGAGGACGCGGCTATGTACATAGATAATAGTAACTCTGCAGAGTATATATACCTGTACCCACATGATGTGGCTATATAGTATATCTGGTGTATAGTAATATAGCACACACAGAATCTATCAACAAGCATCGACTGGTGTCTTCCGTATCTCCAGAACTGAGCTCCCAGAGCCTCGCAAGACTAAGGGTCCTGAAGCTGTGACGGGCCTACAACTGATCAGGTGAGATATCCCTCTCGTGGAGCCAGGTCGCAACCTACGAACACCACTAACACTATCCCCGTATGCCTACGGCTAAAGCACCAGTCCTCTGCAAGTATCCTGATCCAGCCACTGCCTAGACAGGGTCGATGTGGTGTGTAAGAAATGCCAGGGAGACATACGGCACAAGTACAGTCGGCAGCCAGAGCAGGCATCTCCTCCTCATCCTCCTCCTCCAAACAGTCTCACAACAACAGCACCACAACGGAGACCTAAAGCCCAAGTCTCCACACAACTGTGTCCGCCACAAACACTCTCCCAATGGGGGTTGCCCAATCTACCCCCCGACACCTAGTAACGCCTACGCCCGCCCCCGCTAAATCGGTTTTGGTGGAGTTATTTGCAATCACATACACAGAGCATATTTTAAATCATTTACACAAATTCAGTTTATAGTGTCTAGGTGAGAGTTTGAAATTATGCGACTAAGCATACTAAGCATCGTTATAGTAGCAAAACATTCTTATGGCTTAACTGTGGAAAGGTGAGCATGATGTGGCTTGGGTGTGATCTAGCGATATTTTAAACAGTTGGCATGCAAAACGGTTGCAAATAAATCATGCAGTTTTAAAAACTAGGAAAACAATAGTGACTAAGGAGGCGACTTGCCTTGAGATTCGGGGTTCCAAGTGGGGTCTTGGTCCTCGAAATGCTCCTGTTCGTACTCCTGTAGCTCCGGTGGGTCTGTACATCGAATCAGGATCAGACGGGTAAGTCACAGCGAATACAACAAATTCGGATCAAAATTAAATTACAAACCTACAAATATTCTAATTCAAATTAATGGACAGTGCTATAGCGATGAGGGCCTTTTTACAAAACTAACGCATTTGGAATCACCGAAAAAGGAGCTAGGATGAAATTACTAGGAATTTTGGAAGATATATAGAAGATAAATGAATTTCTGGAAATAACCAGGGAATATTCTAGAGAGTATTCCCTCTCAAACTGCCATGGACTAACTCGTGGACCCTATTGTTATAGACCAAAAGAGATAGGCCCATAGTGGACAAAGTCCAGGAGTAAAAGAGACAGACTGATCTGGTGGGCTATCAACTACACCATAGCCCACCTAAATCTCGGCCCAGCCGCATCGCCACTGGACGACGGGCCGACTCAACATTGTGCGGCACAGCCACAAAGGCGGCCCAACTGCACCAGCCCACGAGGCCTCGCCTTGGTCCAGCAAACAGAACAAGCCCTGCAACCTAATCGGGCCACAAGGCACTAACTCGGCCCAGCGAGAATGAGGTGGCCCGCGAGGCCTTGCTCCAGCCCACCACAACAGCGGCCTGGCTGCAAACAGGCCACCAGGCCACGAGACCAAGTCTCGGCCCGGCCAGCTTCCAGGTCACATGGCCTCTCCCTGGCCCAACCAGCTCGGCGGCCCGGCTGCAAGGGCAGCCAAGCTGGACGTGCGGCCTGGCGCACGCACAGGCCATAGGCAGGCAGGCGTGTTGCGCATGGCGCGAGCGCACGCCCGCACCAGAGCGGCAGCGACGACAGCACAACACGCAAGGAGCAATGATCCGAGCAGAAAGGGGAAAGGGGAGAGATGCGCATGGACTCACCACGGCAGTTTAAAGGGGAAAGCTGCGTCGTGGTGGTCCGGCCGAAGGGGGATGACGATGACGGCAGTTTTGGCCCTCGGCTCGGGTAGTCGATGACCGCGGCGACAACTCGGGTCCCTGTTCTCGAGGATCTGCAACGCGAAGAGGTCGCGATCAAAGGAGGGAGCAACGACATGTGTCCAAGGGGCAAGAACAGGAATGAACACGAGATGGGGCTCACCGGAGAGGAGGCAATCAGCGATGACGGCTCACGGCCGCGGATGGGTCTTCCCTAAAATTCCCCTCCTCCTTCCCCTGGAACATGGCGAGGTCAACACTACGATGAGCGCAAGACAAAAGTGAGTCGGGGAGGCAGGCCACTTACCGGCGGCGGTCTTCTAGGTGGCCTCGCGCAGGCGACGAAGGAGATTGGTGGCAGCGGCTAGGATTTCCAGCGCCTGCGGCATGAGAGGCGGCTAGGGTTTAAGGCGGTGGCTTGGGCTACTTATAGGCAGGAGGCGACCTAGGGTTCGGCGAGCGCGGGCGCTTGAGGTGATGCCATGTCACTTTCGACGTCCGTGCCCCGAGCGCGCTTGGCCATGATCGGCGCCAGGAAAACCACAGAGGGAGGGAGTCGGTGGTTTGGGCCAGATGGGCTGAAACCTTACACGGGTGAAAACCAAAGAGAAAGAGAAAGAGTGGACCGAGCTCGGGAGTGGAAGGAAAATCGGCCCAAAAGACTTGGCGCCAGCAGCAATAGTTTGACAATTACTAGAAGTCAAATTCCAGCTCTGTTTGAACTCAAACTTGATCCAAATTTGAAATTTGACATTTGATTTTGATTACAATAATTTATGGGTTGTTACAGACCTCCCCCTTACAAGAATCTCATCCTTGAGATTTCAATCCTGCTCTACAAACAGATGAGGAAATTCCTTCTTGAGATTCTCTTCTTTTTCCCAAGTTGCTTCTCGCTCAGTGTGGTTGCTCCATAGAACCTTGCAATACTTGACTTTTGAGTTCCTTGTCTCCTTATAGTCTTCCCCAATGATCTTGACGGGGTATTCCAGGTACTCCAAGTTCTCTTGAATGTCCAAAGCACGCGGTGCCACAACCTTAGTTGGCACTTCCAAGCATTTCTTGAGTTGAGATACATGGAACACATTTTGCACTCCCGCCAAGTGAGATGGCAGATCCAGCTTGTAGGCAAGCTCTCCGATTCTCTGCACAATGGGAAATGGCCCAACATATCTAGGTGCAAGCTTTCCACGAACATGGAACCTACGAGTACATCAAAGATGAGAAACCTTGAGGTACACATAGTCTCCCACTTTGAATTCCAGCGGTCTCCTTCTTTTGTCTGCATAGCTCTTCTGTCTACTCTGGGCAATCTTGAGGTGTTATCTCACTTTCTCCACATGCTCTTCTGCAGCCTTGATCATATCTGGACCAAAGAACACTCGCTCTCCTACTTTTGACCACATGGAGGGGTCCTACACTTTCCGCCATAGAGTGATTCATTAGGAGACATTCCAATGCTTTCTTGATAGCTGTTGTTGTCGGAGAATTCTGCATAAGAGAGGCTATCTTCCCAATTCTTCCCATAAGTGAGTGCACATGCTCTCAACATGTCCTCCAGAATCTGATTCACTCTCTCTGTCTGGCCATCAGTCTAAGAGTGATAAGCTATGCTGTAATCAAGTTCGGTGCCCATGGCAGCATGCAAGCTCTTCCAGAACTGTGAGACAAACTGTGAGCCTTTGTCGGAGATTATGGACATGGGAGCTCCATGTAGTCTCAAGATGTGGTCAATATAAAGCCTAGCCAACTTGCTCACAGGATAGTCTGTTCTGACAGGGATGAAACGAGCACCCTTGGTGAATCGATCAACTACCACCAGAATGGAGTTATGAGAGTGAGGTGTGAGGGGCAGACCGTTGATAAAGTCCATGCTGATGTTTTCCCACTTCCACACGGGTATGGTGATTAGCTTAGCAAACCAGCTGGCTTTTGATGCTCTGCCTTGACTCTTCTACAAATGTCACAACGAGCCACATAACCAGCAACATCCCTTTTCGTACCCTTCCACCAGAATATTGTCCTAAGATCTTGGTACATCTTGGTCCTGCCAGGGTGAATAGAATATCTGGACTCATGAGCTTCCCGTAAGATGGTTTGACGAATTTCCTTGACCCTTGGCACACACAAGCGATTCTTGAACCATAGGGTTCCATGCTCATCCACCCTAAAGTCAGGTGCGACATTCCTCTTCATTTTCCCCAAGATTTCTATTATTTCTGCATCCTCCTTCTGTGCATGCTTTATTCTGTCACTCAAGAGAGGCTTCACTATGAGTTCATTGAGATAGCCCTCAGGAATCAGCTCTATTCCTGCATCCATCATATCCTCAAAGATTGGGGGTTGACTCACCATGAGACTAGTGCAATAGGACTTGCGACTCAATGCATCAGCCTCAACATTTGCTTTGCCAGGATGATAGTTCACACCAATGTCATAGTCCTTGATCAATTCCAACCATCTCCTCTGTCTCATGTTCAATTCTGATTGAGTGAATATGTACTTGAGGCTCTTGTGATCAGTGTAGATTTCACAACGGTTGCTAATGAGATAGTGCCTCCAAATCTTCAATGCATGTACAACCACTGCCAGCTTGAGATCATGAGTAGGATAATTCTGTTCATGCTTCTTCAATTGCCTTGATGCATATGCCACTACCTTCTTATTCTGCATGAGAACACAGCCAAGACCTTATGTTGAGGCATCACAATACACTTTGAGGTCTTGATTAATGTCAGGAAAGGTGAGAATATGAACGGTGGTCAATCTCATCTTTAATTCTTGAAAACTGCGCTCACGTGCTGTAGTCCACTCGAAATCCACATTATCTTGCAGGAGTTCTGTCATTGGCTTGGCTATCTTGGAGAAGTTCTCAATGAAACGGCGGTAATAGCCTGCCAACCCAAGGAAGCTTCTCACATCTTTTATGTTCCTTGGAGTAGTCCATTCAACAACTGCTCGGACTTTTTCTGGATCTACCGCTACACCATCAGCGGTTATGATATGACCCAAGAATGCCACTTCTTCCAGCCAGAACTTGCACTTACTAAATTTTGCATACAATTGGTGTTCCTTGAGTCTCTCAAGCACAACTCTCAAATGTTGCTCATGCTCTTCAGCTGTCTTGGAGTAGAGAAGAATACCATCAATGAATACCACTATAAACTTGTCCAATTCAGCCATGAAGGTCTTGTTCATCATATTCATGAAATAAGCCGGGGCATTGGTGAGCCCAAAAGAGACAACCAAGATCTCATACGAGCCATGCCTCATCACAAAGGACGTCTTAGGTATATCACACTCATGAATCTTCATCTGGTAGTACCCCGATCTCAAATCAATCGAGGAGAAGTACTTAGCATCCTTCAACTGATCAAACAAATCATCAATTCTGGGCAAGGGGTACTTGTTCTTAATAGTCACTTCATTGAGAGATCAATAGTCCACACACATCCTCATGGTGCCATCTTTCTTCCTCACAAAGAGTACCGAAGATCCCCATGGAGATGCACTAGGGCGAATGAATCCCTTCTCAAGCAATTCATCTAATTGCACCTTCAATTCTGCCAATTCTTCCGAGGACATGCGATACGACTTCTTAGCAATTGTGGCCGTTCAAGGAACAAGATCAATGATGAACTCCACATCACGATTAGGCGGGTGTCCTGGCAATTCCTCAGGAAGGACCTCTGGGTACTCACAAACCACTGGAATCTGGTCAAGGGTCAACTCTTCTAGGTGGCAGATTTGGGGAGGAAGCTTTGAAGCTTTAGGGGAGAACTTGACTTTGACACCTAGGTGGTTCTCAAGAGAGACTACCCTCTCAACACAGGATATGACTCCTTTGTTCTTGGCTAACCAATCCATGCCCAAGATGACATCAATGTCATGAGAAGGTAGCACTATAAGATCAGCAAGAAACTAGATATCCGCAATGAGAATGCGGACCTTACGACAACCTATAAGGCATTTGTGGGTGCCTAAGGGAGATGAGGCAATACTTGGAGTTTTGAGTAAAGTGGTTGGTATAGCGAGCCTAGACATGAACTTGGAGGCTATAAATGATTGAGTAGCGCCAGAATCAAATAAGACAGTAGCCATGCAAGAATTCACCAAGAACTCACCAAGAACGACGTCCGGTGCACCTTGAGCTTCTTCAACTGAGATATGGTTCACCCTGCTTCTGGTCACGCTCTGCGGAACTGGTGGCTTTGCCGCTAACTATGCTGGATGGTAACCACTCTGGTGCTGAGGCTTCTGAGAAGTGTTGTTGTTCCTGTTGCTGAGCTGGCTGTTGGTGTTGTCGTTGACCCCGTTAGGACACTGGTAGGACTTGTGGCCATCTTTGCCACATGCATAGCAGCGAATGGAGTACTGCCCACTGCTACTCTATGACCTCCACCCAGACTGCTGCGAGGGTGACTGCTGCATGTAGCCTCTACTTGTCTGCTGCTGTGTGTATGAACGGGGAGCGGAGCTGGAGCCCTGCCCCTGAGAAGACCGTCCGAACTGAGGCTGAGAGACGGGAGGACCATTGAACCGCGGTCGCTGGGGACCTCTAGGAGGGTTCACTTGAGTTGCTGACTTCCTTTTGCTTTCTCTTTCTTTTTCCACTCTCTTGTAAGCTGTTTCCACGAGCATTGCTTTATTGACCATCTGCTTCAGGCTGGTACAGTCAACAAGGTGTACACCCATGCCCGCGTGCAAACCTCAAAAATTGTGAGAAATCTAAAATTATACAACTAAGCAGACTCGACTGGTAATATTGTGAGAATTTAAAGTTCTCACCTACATGCAAACCTCGAGAAAACCAGTACATCTTTTGCTTTTCAGTTGCTATCTTAGTGGGAACGTAGCGACTCAGCTGAGTGAACCTGTTGGTGTACTCTGACACAGACATCTATCCAAGCTTCAGGGATCAGAACTCCTTAGCCTTCTTGACCATAGCACCCCTAGGAATGTGGAAGGTGCGGAACTCCTCCATAAACTGATCCCAAGTAATACTATTAGGATCCTCGTGTGTGGCAACAAAGCTATCCCACCAAGCACCAGCTGTGCCCATGAGCTGGTGCGTGGCAAGACGCACACACTCAGCATCGTCACACTGTAGTAAGTCCAGCTTCTTCTCAATTTCTCTGAGCCAACCATCAGCAACCAGCGGATCATTAGAACTGTCGAACTCTGGCGGCTTCAGACGCATGAAAGCACGCATGCGGTCCCCAAGCCCTTGGTGATGGAGCCCGTATCCTCTAGCCCATCCACGCTGGTTCTGCCAACTAGTCGTGGCGGTCACAAAGTGTTGTATCAGCTGTGTCTGTCTAACCATCACCTCAGCGAAGTTAGGAGCAGCAGGTAGCACCTCATCCTCAACTAGCTCCTCAACCTCGAACTCGTCGCCATCAGGGCTATGCTCTTTGCCCCTGCCACGACCACCAGCACGGCCACGACCCCCAGCAGCTCGACCGCGTCCTCCGTCGCCACGACCACAGCCATGAGTGTCACGGCCACGGCCATGGCCTCTCGGAGCGGCATGACGCCCCCGACCATGAGGTGGTGGAGCGATCTCCTCCTCACAAGCAGCTTCCTCGAAGCGCTCGTTCAAGCGGTTGAACCTTCTGGGTGGCATCTGTTGCATTAGAAATTGCAATAAGAAAGACTGTTTGATCCAAAATATCATAATACTTGCATTAATAGATAAGGTATGAAATTTCATAATGCTTAAATTTAATTGCAAGAATTAACTCATCCAAAAGGGCATCAAAGTTGTTTTGTTACACCCACAATTCCATTAGTTTGTTGTAAAATGACTTATATGCGTCTCCTTTAATATTAGCAGACCTTAACGCATAAACTCAAAAACTTTTCCTCTAGTAACCTTCTTGATCTTAGCAGCTCCTTCGCAGGCAAGATTCTGAGATGAAAAAGGATTGAAGATTCCAAGGTATGATGAAGGAGTTATAAGCCGAAAGGATGACTAGAATTGATCCTTATACTAGCGTCCATTTCTAGGGTCTCATACTTAAAGTCAAGTACAGCTCTGATACCACCTGTGACGACCCGATTTTACCAAAAGGCAAAATCGAGCCGTTTGTACCTCTTAGCCACTCTCACGAGGGTAGCTTGTACAACCATTCACAAGTAAATGTCATAAAACCATAAAAGATCAAGACAAGAAGATAAGATAGATCCAATTGGTAACAACTCCATAACATGAACATCATCATCTGGGTACAAGATCATGGCTCACAAGCCAAGGAAGATGAACGTGACATCAAGCAGAAGCGAAATCTACAGCGAAAGTCTTCATGGGTGATCCATCTCCATAGGCAGCTCGAGTGTAGGTGAGAGACCGATCTACTCCTTATCATCCACGTCGTCGAAGTTGTAGTCCGGTTCGCTGGCTTCACCATCCCCTGAAAGCGAGAAGGGAAGCAGCCCTGAGTATATGGAGTACTCAACAAGTTGGTCAACCCCGAGTACGTGTCGTACTCAATGAGTCGTACTATCCTAGCAAATTATGCTATGCATGCATGGTATTTCAAGGAGGGGTTAAGGATGAGTGCGAAAAGCTAGGTTGGCAAACATTTTCTTTTAAAACTTTTCAAATCATTTAAATCTTCAAGTTTTATTAACTCTCCCCCTTGGATTAACACGTCCCAACAAGGTTCAAATTTTAATCCCAGCTAATATCCTCCCAACTAGGCCACAGCTCTAGGCCGGATGCAAAACAAGAGAGGAGGAAGATGTAGTAAAACAAATCTCGTGGATGCTCACAAGGCAGTTGTCCATTATCGAGGACGCGGCTATGTACATAGATAATAGTAACTCTGCAGAGTATATACACCTGAACCTACATGATGTGGCTATATAGTATATTGGGTGTATAGTAATATAGCACACACAAAATCCATCCACAAGCATCGACTGGTGTCTTCTGCATCTCCAGAACTGAGCTCCCAGAGCCTCGCAAGACTGAGGGTCCTAAAGCTGTGACGGGCCTACCACTGATCAGGTGGAATATCCCTCTCGTGGAGCCGGGTCGCAACCTACGGACACCACTAACACTACCCCCGTACGCCTATGGCTAGAGCACCAGTCCTCTGCGAGTATCCTGATCCAACCACTACCCAGACTGGGTCGACGTGGTGTGTAAGAAATCCCAGGGAGACATACGACACAAGTACAGTCGGCAGCCAGGGCAGGCATCTCCTCCTCATCCTCCTCCTCCAAACAGTCTCACAACAATAGCACCACAACGGAGACCTAAAGCCCAAGTATCCACATAACTGTGTCTGCCACAGACACTCTCCCAATGGGTGTTGCCCAATCTACCCCCCGACACCTAGTATCGCCTACGCCTGCCCCCCACTAAATCAGTTTTGGTGGAGTTATTTGCAATCACACACACAGAGCACATTTTAAATCATTTACACAAATTCAGTTTATAGTGTCCAGGTGAGAGTTTGAAATTATGCGACTAAGCATACTAAGCATTGTTATAGTAGCAAAACATTCCTATGGCTTAACTGTGGAAAGGTAAGCATGATATGGCTTGGGTGTGATCTAACGACATTTTAAACAGTATGCATGCAAAACGGTTGCAAACAAATCATGCAGTTTTAAAAACTGGAAAAACAATAGTGACCAAGGAGGCGACTTGCCTTGAGAATCGGGGTTCCAAGTGGGGTCCTGGTCCACGAAACGCTCCTGCTCATACTCCTGTAGCTCCGGTGGGTCTGTACATCGAATCGGGATCAAACGGCTAAGTCACAGCGAATACAATGAATTCAGGTTGGAATTAAATTACAAACCTACAAATATCCTAATTCAAATTAATGGATAGTGCTAACGCGACGAGGGCATTTTTACAAAACTAACGCATTTGGAATAACCGAAAACGGAGCTAGGATGGAATTACTAGGAATTTTGGAAGATAAATAGAAGATAAATGAATTTCTGGAAATAACCAGGGAATATTCCAGAGAGTATTCCCTCTCAAACTGCCATGGACTGACTCGTGGACCCCATTGTCATGGACCAAAATAGATAGGCCCACAGTGGACCAAGTCCAGGAATAAAAGAGATGATCTGGTGGGCTATCAACTACACCATAGCCCACCTAAATCTCGGCCCAGCCACATCGCCACTGGACGACGGGCTGACTCAACATCGTGCGGCCCAACCACAAAGGCGGCCAAACCGCACCAGCTCGCGAGGCCTCGCCTTGGTCCAGCAAACAAAACAGGCCCTGCAACCTAATCAGGCCACAAAGCACTAATTGGCCCAGCGAGAACGAGGTGGCTCGCGAGGCCTTGCTCCAGCCCACCACAACAGCGGCTTGGCTGCAAACAGGCCACCAGGCCACGAGACCAAGTCTTGGCCCGGCCAGCTTCCAGGCCACATGGCGTCTCCCTGGCCCAACCAGCTCGGCGGCCCGGCTACAAGGGCAGCCCAGCTGGGCGTGCGGCCTAGCGCACGTGCAAGCCACCGGCAGGCAGGCGCGTTGCGCATGGCGCGAGCGCACGCCCGCACCAGAGCGGCGGCGATGACAGCACAACACGCAAGGAGCGATGATCCGAGCAGAAAGGGGAAAAGGGAGAGACGCGCATGGACTCACCGCGGCGGTTTAAAGGGGGAAAATGCATCGTGGTGGTCCAGCCGAAGGGGGACGACGATGACGGTGGCTTTGGTCCTTGGCTCGGGTAGTCGGTGATCGCGGCGACAACTCGAGTCCCAGTTCCCGAAGATCTGCAATGCGAAAAGGTCGTGATCAAAGGAGGGAGCAATGACACGTGTCCAAGGGGCAAGAACAGGAATAAACACGAGATGGGGCTCACCGGAGAGGAGGCAATCGGCGACGACGGCTCACGGCGGCGGATGGGTCTTCCCTAAAATTCCCCTCCTCCTTCCCCTAGAACACAGCGAGGTCAACACTACGATGAGCGCAAGACGAAAGTGAGTCAGGGAGGTATGCCGCTTACCGGCGGTGGTCTTCCAGGTGGCCTCGCGCCGGCGGCGAAGGAGAGAGGTAGCAACGGCTAGGATTTCCAACGCCTGTGGCGCGAGAGGTGGCTAGGGTTTGAGGCGGTGGCTTGGGCTACTTATAGGCAGGCGGCAACCTAGGGTTCGGCGAGCGTGGGCGCTTGAGATGGTGCCATGTCACTTTCGACGTCCGTGCCCTGAGCGCGCTCGGCCACGATCGGTGCCAGGAAAACGACAGAGGGAGGGAGTCGGTGGTTTGGGCCAGATGGGCTGAAACCTTACGTGGGCGCAAACCAAAGAGAAAGAGAAAGAGTGGACCGTGCTCAGGAGTGGAGGGAAAATCGGCCCAAAAGACTTGGCGCCAGCAGCAATAGTTTGACAATTACTAGAAGTCAAATTCTAGCTCTGTTTGAACTCAAAATTGATCCAAAATTTGAAATTTGACATTTGATTTTGATTACAATAATTTATGGGTTGTTACAGTGCTCACCCAGCGTATACACACAGTCCACGTCGTCATTTGAATCTTTTTCTGTTGGATTTTGATCTACGCCAAGTGCATTAGCGTGGGTTATCTGTGATCAGGTGAGAATTTTGGGTTTGTACGACTATTGGTCTCTCCACATTTTGATTGGCTCGTTCCTGTGGTGGTACGAGGCCCGATGTTCCTTGACTTGGCTCATCATGCGACGTGCGCATTCAAGGTGTTTGGTCGAGGAAGTCGTCACCTCGCTTCTTGTTGTCTCGGGACGTGTGTGCCTCTTCCCCTTCTCTCCTTGCAATCCGCTGGCGCTCGACAAGGTGACCACGTCCGCCCCCTCCTTCTCCTTTTTGGTGCTTTTGGTCTTGTTCTTTGTTGCTGTGTTGTGCTGTGCAGAAGACCCATCTCGTTATTGTGTGATTCTGTTCGGTATGCGGTTCTTGATTTCGACCAGCAGCCTCTGATGTTCTGGCCAAGGTATGTGTCTTCTTGTTGCGTTCCTGTTCGACATCTAATGCTTGGGTGGTGATTCCAGTTACCGTCTTCTACAGCGCTAGGATTTGGCCTAGGGTTTTGCTCTTTTCCCCTTCTCCCAAGCTTCATTATTCTTGGTCCGGTGGCGTTGGTGCTTCTTGTTGTCTGTCTTAATTTTATCTGCAGAAGAACATGTGCTATTTGCTTGGGATCGGCCGTGGCATTTCACGTTTGACCTAGATGATGAATTTTTTATGTCCGAGTTCTTGGGTTTCTTTGATTCCTCTACTCACGTACTTGGATTGATGTGATCCTGTTGACTTGTGCAACTTCTTTCTCATCGTGCAAAATCTGTTGACCTTTTTTCCCCTCTTCTCATGAGTGCTTTTGCCTTTTCTTGTTTGCAGGTTGTCCCGTTCGTGGATGAATTAGGCCCAGGTCAACCTCCAGATCATGTGCCCGCTCATCTCTTGTTTGTGTCCACCATGGCAGACATTGGGTGAGATCAATGTCTGCTTTTCTGTCTCCATTCCCTCTATGGCTTTGATGTGCCTTTATGATTCATCGTTTCTGCTATTAATTTCTAGGAATTGTCTATTTGGAGAATGATGGCTTGTCTCACTATTGCTTTGAGATGAAATCCTTTTGCCACTTTTACTGTGTGATCAAGATATCTTGTCAAGTGTAGTTGAACGATTATTATAGAGGTACGGTGATTGTGCGAGGATTATTTGTTACTGCAAATGCAGGATATGTTAGAAATTGGTCTCCTATCTATTTTGGAACCTTTTTTTAGTGTGGTCTGCTTGACATTTCTTCTGTTGTACGTGAATAGCAAATGTATTTTGCTTGCTTAAGTCAATCTAATCCTGTAGCTAGCATGTTAGATCTGTAATGATCAGCTTATGCCTGCAAATAGTGTTGCTGCTTCTTGTTTGTAGAAAAGTAGTGTTGATGTGTCAGGAAGTTGAATTCAAAATGAAAGGAAAAATTCCTTCATGTTGATCATTACCTATTATCTACGTTTAATAGTGGTTTACTTATTTGCATGGCAAGGCTGCAGCTTCCATGTTACACTTCTTTTGTATTGCTGCATTGAATTTATTTTAATAAATCAATTGGTTGATTACTTTTGAGGATAGTTGCTTGTCTAGTTGTGGGCAGAAGAGAACGCATTTAAAAATTGTTGTCACTGTTCATTTCAATAATGTACCTCTGTTTTTTTCCATGTTTTATAATTGAATGGATTGTCCACTTCAATTACTTGGTCTATTTGACATACTATTTTTAGCTTTAGCTGGTTCTATTAATTCTACGGGGACTTAGTTAATTGAGTTTTCCTTGTCGGCATGTCACAGGTTTAGGAAGAGGGTACTTTAGTTGTTTTGTAAAGGTCCTTGCCTTCAGTTAGTCCTGGACATATGGGCCAGAGAAAACAGCCCGGCACGCAACCCGCTTCAAAAAGCCCGGTCCGAGCATGACCCGGTACAGAACAAACCGGGCCTCGCACGGCCCGTGGATTGGTGCGGGCCGTGCTACGGGCTGACTTCTAGGCCCGTAGCATGGCACGGAGCCTGGCCCAAAAAGAGCATCGGCCTGATAGGCCCGGAAGACCGACAGGCCAAACCGCCGAAGCCCACAACCCCACGTCCCCACTCCCTATCCCGACCCCCCGACCCCGGAACCCCCCACCCCCCACCCCGCGTCCCCAGTCCCCACCCCGACCCCGCGTCATCTCTCTCTCCCGGTCTCCCCTACCACGCCGCCGCTCCCTCCCCTCCTCCGGTCCTCTCTCCGTCATCTCCGATGCGGAGCACGCCCGACACCGCCGCGCTCTCTGCCTCTGCCTCTCCTCCCAGCCGCCGACCCCGCCGCACTCTCCGCCTTCGCCTCTCCTTCCGGCCGCCGACCCCACCGTGCTCTCTGCCTCTGCCTCTCCTCCCGGACGCCGACCCCACCACCACCCTCTCCGCCTCTCCTCCCTCCTTCTGGCCATTGCCGGTCGCCCCTCCTCCCTCTCCTCTCGCCGGGGCTCCACCGCTTCGGGTCTTCTACAGCCGGCGCTGTTGCTGCCTCCACAGTGGGCCACTGTGCCACCGGGCTTACGGGGCAAATGGGCCTGCACGGCACGGTTCATGCCAGTCTGGGCCGTGCCTCGGGCTCGATCCCAAGCTCGAAGCATGCTATAGCATGGCCCGCACGGCCCGACGTGCCTTATTGGGCCGTGCTTTATCGGGCTGTGCCCAGAAGCGGGCCATACCGAGTCGGGCCGGGGAGCCCGGATGCCCAGCTATACCTTCAGTGCTGCTTAAGTTGGTGCTGCCTCTATGTTTTTCCTCTTGTTTCCCTTTCTAAGTTATTGTCTGTAATTTCATTTTGGTTCTGCTTCTATTTCCATTTGTATTTATATTTTACCGTACTTGTGTGATGCTAGAAATGTCTGGACGCTCATATGTAATCAAGGTTGGTTCTCCACTTTATCACAGTTTTACTCTTTTATTTGTTTTTGCAAGTGCCTTTCACTCTCTTTCAAAGCTTATTTAGTACACCCAGTTTGTCTAATCTGCCTCTATTTATTTAAACTAATATACTCTGCTAATTATTAATAATATGGATAAAAATGAAAAATGTGTTGTCGTTTGTTCTTATAAAGCAATTGATCCCAGCCTTTAGACAAGCTGCTATTTTCACAACGGTGTCTCCTATGTGGGATTATCGTGGAGGAAGGTATGATGTGGATATCTACAAAATATTGATATTCTTTTGGTTGATCAAGAGGTATCTTTTTTTTAAGGCATCTGTCAGTCCCACCTTATTTATGTGTTTTGGCAAATTCTGATACAATCTTTTTTTCTTTTGGTTTATTTAGTATTTACTATATGTTCCTTCTTTTGTTTTTTCTGTCAGGGAACTGTCATATATGCTAAAATTTGAGTTGCTGATGTCGAGACTAAAAAGGCGCGTGTTTATGAGGTTCAGAGTGTCTAATCCAAAGCCTACCACAAGACAGAGGATTCTAAGTTTATGATCAACTTAGCGTATCATATACTCATTGAAGAATGCTATGATCCTCCATCGGATATATTGTTATATATGTCATGGAAAATCCTATGTTAAGTAACAGATGCCAAGGTGATAACTGAAAAAAATTGTTTTTGTGCAGACGATCTGAGGTCAGGCGCTCATGACCAAAGAACTTTGTGCTACTATGGTAGTGGTATATGCATAAATGACAGATGAGTTCAATGCCTCCTAGTGATGATGACTGAAATATTTACTCCCATGTCAATTTGCAGCTTGTGAGTTACAGTAAATCGGTCCTATGGATATGCTCTCTGGGAAGCATGGTGATTACAAGGTTCCATGTTATTTTCTTGGGAATTCTTATTTTCAAATAATATCTTAGAGTTTGTAAGTTGAAATGAAAATGATGGTGTGTAAATTCTGGTGTAGTTCAATGCTTTACCATGGCTCTCTATGGAGTTCCTGTGACCAATTCATTGCTTTACAAGGTTATTCATCTATGTCATTTCCATTAATACATGTTAGAAGTCTAAATCTGAATATAAAAAACATTTTAGAGGTCTAAGCATGAATATAGAAATGAATAAAAAAATGATATGCATGTATGGATTTGTTATTGTCACCGCAAGAAAATGAATCTATCTTTGTTCTTATTAATATTTTTATTCATTCCATACAATTCTATGCATGTAACATGTCATGTTTTCCTTTGTGGAACATAATAACATTTTAATTTGTCTCTTAGGATTGAGGATTGTTAATATTTTGTGAGAGTATATAATGACTGTGTCTGCCATGTGGATATTGTCAAAGTGTCTCATGATTTCCTCAATGTTAAATTATTGCCACCTTTTTAGAGATGGGTCTAAAACTTTCTCATCTTTGCAATTGTGTTTTATAGTTGGTTAGGATCTGCAACTGATGAGCTCTTCAATTACTTTTTGTGTTCAGCAACCTTGTCTTCAGGTAATAGGTTCCTTGCTTTCGTGCATAGTTCTAGCCACTTTTGACCAAAATATTTGTTTTCTTCTACTCTGTCATACATTACAGTCACCCTGTTATTCGAGTGCTCTTGATTTTTGCCTTCATATTTATTTAACCTGTGTGATGCCATTTCATATCAAAATATATATTTAGTATAACCCAGCTTTCCCAGCTCTTGCATCCAATGTTTGCAGTCTTGCAAAATATTATATTTTGAAATGTATTTTTTTGCATATATTATATGTTCGTGTTGCGCCATAGCTTTCTACCGAGAGAAAAAACGGCCTTACTTTCAACTGCAGATAGAAAAAAGAATTTTTGTCAGTAGATACATGCTTTTGGATCTATCTACATTTACCATTTCCAGTCAATGATTACATCATTTTGATAACCTCGCTTAAGTCCATCAGTAACCAATCTGCTATCGCGTAAGTATCAGAACGAAATAAGCCTCCATCCAGGCGCCTAAAAAGGCCTACCATGCCATCCTCTTCAGGTTTGCCCCATAGCATGAACCCCATGATTTCATGTATGCTATTATTGCCTAATAATCATTGTATTTTTAATGTCAGAATTCAGGTGCATTGGTTCAGACCCGCCGATTCTCTACCCATCTAAATATCATTGTAAAGCATCCGATATGTAGTTGTTCTCATGCTGCACAAAGATATATGCTGCAGATTAAGCTTAGTTTGGTTTCTTTAGTGTACACTTTTAACATAATGAAATCATGCTCATGTTGCACTATGACAATTACTCTGTTAAAATTATACTCAAATATGATATTCTATTAACAGTGTTTTGGTTATAAATGTTCTCATAGCCTCTTTCAATATATGCCTTTCTGATATCCTCTTTCAATATATGCCTTTCTGATATGTAAGAATAAAAAACCTCATGAAATCCTTTTTTTTAACACATGCTTTTTCTCTATATGGCACGCAAGGGCACGCCGTATTACACTAGTTATTACAAAATTCATGCATTTGACAGTCTAGCAAGCTGAAAAAGTCCTTACAAAAAAAAAACAGTAAACTGATAAATAATTGTGTTTGTTTTAAGGGCAAGGTTGGATGGGATATGGTCATCCATATATTTTTTGGTGGCATGATCCAAGTTTGTATTTGATTAGGTGAATGGAATGATCCAATTTCATGTTTGGTTAGATGGATAAGAATGGATAGAACAAGATCAAATAATAAAATTATAGATCTTATTATTAAATAATAATAATTGACTATGCAATAATAATAATAATTGACTATGCACTAATTAATACAATGTGATACTTAAAGTCTTAATTTTATCACAATAATTTCTAATCAATAATAAAAACACTAATTATCATCAATCTTAGTATAATCAAGCTCTTATCATACATTAATCAACACCTTACTACTAATCAATCATAATATCATAGTGATAAATATTATTGAATATTAAATCACACTAATAATGTCTAATATAATTACTTTAGTAATTATCATCATTACACAACTTCGATAGGCTCTCGTCGTTTTTGTCGGACAAATTCTTCTAGCATCTTAAGGGAATATTATCTTCTCCGTGCATCCCTATCCACACTAAGCGTAAATCAAACATTGGACTGGATGATGCCGTCCAAGCCTATCAAATCCAATCCATGGAAACAAACACAAAGTGACACATATTTTAGCATGATGTCATTACAAATATCTACATAGCAAGCACCTCCAATGTATGTTATGCTTTCTCAATGTTAGCCTTCATCTCCTCCTTTTGTAGCAGCCTCCAAAATATGAACCAATATGTTGCTCTGAAGATTAACTGCATATGAGTGGATATTGGTTTCTAATTAAAAATGATATCTTTACAACAAAGCAAAATTCACCAAAACATAGCTGCATCTCCTCGACTAATAATCTTCTTTGTACACTGTACGTTTCCACATTGCCACTACCTAGAAATATGATTAATATTACTAGGTTTATCAATATTCAAAAGCAATCAAGATATTTTGCCAAATAGAATTTGCAAAGTGTCAGTCAAAGCAAAAGTGTGATTGTTGGTCTCTAACAAGAGATGAATGGAGATTTCCTCGGTGGCGATGGGTACTAAATTTCATTAGCCACATGATAATATTGCACTACAAAGAGAGCAACATGCCCATGAGTTAACCAATGGGGGTAGATCAAGAAGTTTCTTCCATGACTATGGCTGGTCTCCAAGAGGCGAGGTCAATGGAGATTTCCATTGTCAGTATAGAGGAACTTCATGTGGGCTTCTCTTCCTTGCCTTCACCTCTTGTCGGATTAAGACTTCAACAAGTCCCATAGAAACAACAACACAATGCATTCTATTAGCTAGATCGAATAGGGAAGAATCAGAGATCAAATTACACATTCTCTTCAAATTTAGAGCTATCAACGCCTCATCTTCCCTTGAATTGATCTCGCTCTACAAGGTGCATTGTAATCCATTATTTCTTCCAACTTTGACTTTTCTTGCAAATTCAATCTGCCAAGCAAGCAAGATCCTATCACAATAGATGCAATTGGTTGAGAAAGGGATCCACTGCTTTTCAATTTAGTTGTCAATGCCCTTGCGACTATGACAACCAAGGAGGAAAAAAAATGAGGGATTGATAAAAGGGCTAGTACCACTGAAATGGTTTCAACTAAGTTCTCTCGATGACACAATTATTCTGTTAGAGGTAGATGACAAGTTAGTATATACAAATTTTAATGATAGTGTTTTGAAGTCATGTATGTATGAAACCTACTGAGTAATTTGACCTAGCGTCACTTCTCACAAGAATGGATAATCTAGAGTGGTTAAAAGATGCTTTTACAAAGGAAGAAATAGATCAGGTTGTCAAACACTTGCCCTCCAAAAAATTCCTAGGTCTAGATGGATTCAATGGTGACTTCCTCAACAGTTGTTCGCCTATTGTGGCACAAGACTTCTACAAGCTCTTTCATCAAACTAGTCCTAAAAAAATGAAAAACTAACTCATGTTAGTGACTTCATACCAATATCTTTGCTAAATACAACAATAAAGCCTATCACAAACATTTAGCCAACATACTCCATGTGGTAATTTTGCAGTTAATTTACCAAAACAGTATGGTTTCATAAATAGAAGAAGCATCCAAGTCTGCATGGCTTATTCATTTGAATTCCTGCATTTGTGTAAAAAAAAAAGAGATGATCTTGCTAAAGAATGATTTTGAGAAGGATTTTGACAAAATAGAGCACCAAGTCATGTTGCAAATCCTCAAAAAAGGAAGGGGTTGGGAGACAGGTGGCTTCACTGGGTGGAGGTGATAATGAATACGGGTATCTCATTTGCATTGCTAAATGGCACACCTGGGAAAGTCTTTCATTGCAAGAGAGGAGTCAGATAAGGAGACCCTCTCTTACTCCTCTTTGTACTAGCTGCAGACCTTCTCCAATCAATAATGAACAAGGGCAAGGATATTAGCCCTTTCAAATTGCCTCTGCCCTAGAGAGCTGGTACTGACTTCACAATCATACAATATGTAGATGATACTCTATTAGTCATGTAGGCCTGCCCTAAGCAACTTGTTGCTCTGAAATACCTACTTCATACATTTGCTTAGTCAACAGGCATGAAGCTAAATTATAGCAAATCTATCATTTTGCCAATCAATGTACTCCTGGAGAAAATGTAAATCTTGGCTGGAACTCTCAACTTTGAAATAGGAACCATGCCTTTCACTTATCTTGGATTACCCATGGGCACCAAAAGGCCTCCTGTTTCTAAATTCCTCCCAATAGTACAAATAATTGAGAGAAAATTTGTGGGATGCTCTCAGTTCCTCACCCAAGTAGCAAATTGGAGATGATAAACTCTTTCCTATCCTCCTTGCTAACTTTTTCCTAAGCAACATCGAGGTGCTAGTTATAGTGATGACCAAAATAAACAAAAACAGAAGGCACTGTCTCTGGAGAGGTTTAGACCTGAATGGAAGGAAGCCACCACTTGCTTCTTGCAAGCTAGTGACAAGACCAAAGACAGAGGGGGACTAAAAGTCATTAAACTTATATCACAAATAAGGCCTTGTTAGTGAAGTATCTACACAAGCTATACAATAGAGAAAACCTGCCCACACATCTTAATAGGGACTAATCTATTGTATAACTTCAATCACAAATAAGGCCCATCCTCTTCCAGTTGTTTAGCATTAAGATTTTTAGAAACGGGAATATATTTCAATATTCCAGCCTCTGTATCGATAAATGCATGCAGCTGTTTCTTATTACAAACACACCAGACAAAACAAACTGCCACACCTCACAACTAAAAGGAAAGTCTATTATTATTAAACCAGCCTTGTCTAGCAAAGACTTCCATTCCTGTGGTCTTGAGCACACGACACCCCCACATAAAGTGTGGCTTGTCCTCCTCCTTTTGCAACATGGTCCATACCCCTCCTTTTGCAACATTGTCCATACCCGGATCCAGTGAGTTCCTCTGTATATCACCTGCATGGAAGAAAGTACTTGTATGATGTTAAAGACCAGATCATTCCTACATAACCAAATTGCCCAACATATATTAGTTGTCCGAATCAAAATTTTGTTCCTAAGTTTTGCATCAACGCCATCTAGCCAATTACCGTATAGATGGTCCACATTCATAGGTGGCGTAATATTAAACGAAACTTGGACAATTCTCCAAATGAACCTAACAAGATGGCAATCAAAAAACTAGTGTTGTATGTCCTCATTTAGATTACAAAAACAACACTTTATGCTTCATTTCCATTGTCTTCTTGCCAGGTTATTCTTAGTTAGTAAAATACCTTTAATTAAATACCAAGCAAAAATTTTTATTCTTAAGGGCAATTTGAGTTTCCAAATGACATGATTATGCGGTACCACATCAGGAGCAATCAACAATCTATACATCGATCGAACTGTAAATCTCCCATGCTGGTGAAGACCCCAAGAGAAAGAGTCTCAGTGATTAGTTAGGTGTGTGTTCATTACTGTGGCAACTAATTGATGCCATGATAGTAAATTATTACCCACCAAAGATCGTCTAAAAGAAACATTTAAAGGGACCGAAGATAAAACCGCAATAATCATAGCATCTTTTCTTCTAACAATGTTGTAGAGGTTCAAAAATCCATCCATAAGTGTAAAATTTCCTACCCACTTATCTTCTCAGAATCTCATTTGAGTACCATCACCTAAGTTAAACTTTCCCATCCTCATGAAATCATTTTTGGCCTTCATAAGACTTGACCAAAAAATGTGAATCACCAGGGACATGTTATACTTGAGTAATCATTTTATTTCTCAAATAGTTATTTCTGAGAATTTGTTGCCAGATTCCATCCTTGTTAATTAACTTGAACAACCATTTACTAAGAAGGCATTTATTCTGTAGGTTTAGGTCTAGTATCCCTAGGCCACCTTGATCTTTTGGTGTACATAGAATTCCCCACTTACTCAATCTATACTTTTTCTTATGTACATCCCCCTGCCAAAAAAATCTAGACTAAAAAATCTAGATCTATAATAGTCTAGATTTTTTAAGACCTCCTTAGGGACTTCAAAGAAAGAAAGCATAAACATTAAAAGACTACTTAGGACCAAATTAATAAGCACCAATCGACCTCCTACAGACAACAGTTTACCTTTCCAGCCGTTTAGCCTTTTTTGAAATCTCTCCTCTATCACTTTCCATTCACTATTCCGAAGTTTTATATGATGCATTGGTATTCTAAGGTATCTAAATGGAAACAATCCGATATCACATCCAAAAATCTATGAATATTCCATTTCCAGGTCCTTGGCATCCCCATAACAAAAAACTTCACTCTTACGAAAATTAATTTTGAGGCCCGAAAGTTGTTCAAATGCGCATAGCAATAACTTCATGTTCTTTTGCCTCTTCTATGTCATTTTCCACAAAAATAATAGTGTCATCGACATATTGTAGTATGGAAAGGCCGTCCGGAGCTAAACGAGGTACAATTCCTCTAAGTTGACCATCGTGTTTAGCTCTCTTAATTAGGATTGCCAACATATCCACCACAATATTAAACAAGATAGGAGATAAAGGATCGCCTTGTCTAACCCCTTTCTTAGTTTGAAAAAAATGACTAATATCATCATTAACTTTAACCCCTACACTTCCTCTAGAAACGACCTTCTGGATCCAAGAGCCCCACATTTTTTTAAAATCCTTTTATCCTCAACACTTGTTGAAGAAAAGGCCAATTCACCTTTTCATAGGCCTTTTCAAAATATAGTTTCAATAAGACACCATTTTTCTTCTTCTTATTCATGCATAGTTTCATGAAGAACTACTACCCCTTCCATAATATATCTTCCTGGCACGAAAGCTGTTTGAGAGGGCTGAATCACTTTATTATCCCAAAATTAAGACTATGAATAGAAAGCACATCATGGAAATCATCAAAAAGCGCCATAATGTCTGGTTTAATCAATTCTTAGAAGTTTTGATAAAACTCAGCTGGGAATCCATCCGGACTAGGGGATAACACATAAAAGGCCCATTCTGTTGGAGAGATGTGGTAAAACTGCTGGACCAATACAAAGGAATAGTTTTAGTTAAGGTGGGAAATGGAACAAGTACTCTCTGGCATGATTCTTTTTATGGTACCCCTCTACAATTTTAATTCCCTGAGCTCTTTTCTTATGCAAAAGAACAAAAGATGCTACTAAGTAAAGAAGCAATTACTGAGCAACCACATAACCAATTCCACCAGCCCCTGAGCACACAAGCATTTGATCAATAGCAGCAGGTGAGAGACATCATGCAAAACTTGAACCTCACTGACACAGAGGACATTTCCAAACACATGGGGTAAAGTGGCAAATACTAAATGTAAAGGGTTTACAAACAAATAATTGGATATGTGGCAGTTCACCCAACCTACATATGGATTTGGAAATCCAACTGCCAACCAATATATACAGTATTTATTTTCTGGTTGATGCTCTAGAACAGATTGAACACAAGAGGAATGTTGAGGAGAAGGGATATGGTGCTTGACTCTTACACCTACGAGCTCTGCATTTTGCAGATACAGGAGACCCCAAGGCATCTCTTCATCAAATGCAAGTTTGCTAAACAATGCTAGTCGAAAATAGGGATTAATCTACCCACACATTTTAATGCTAAACAACCGGTAGAGGATGGCTAAAGTGAAAACTAGCAGTTCCTTTCTACATGGATATCTTCATACTCATGTGCTGCCGCATCTGGATAGTCAAGAACAAATGGCAATTTGAGGAGGCTAACCCAAGAACCTATCAATAAATCAAAATTTTCAAGGAGCTCTAATGAGCAAAAAGCGACACATACAAGGACTACAAGAATGGATTTAGAGTTATTTGTAGTTTTGTTGCTTTCTCTTTTTGGTTTTTTTGTATAGACTCTTTGTTGTTTAATTAATAAATTATCATAGGGGTTTGCCCCTCTAGTTTTTTTTATAAAAGAGTTAAATTACTACAGTTGGTGTTTCAAAGGAGGAGCAACAAGCTAACTTGGTGAACTGTAAGATTGGAAGGTTGCCAATGAAATATGATGACATCCTGGCTAGTTATAAAACTTGGAGTGACAAAATTTTGTGATGTGTTCTAGAAGACAGAAAAAAGACTACCGGCATGGCAGAGTGGATTCCTATCTTATGGGGAAGAAATCTATGCTCATTAAAAGTAGCTTAAGCACTTTGCAAAACTACATAGGGGCGTACATGCTCCTAGAGAAAATTCATCACAGAGGTTATTAGACACATCAAGTACAAACTTTTGTTGGCATACGAGTAAAACAAAGAAGTATGTGGGAAAATATGGTGGGATGTGTTTCACAAATACTAGAGCTATGAATACATGCCTCGGGACTAATGGAGATAATTAAGCTAGAGATGGGCAATAATGCACATGTTATGCTGCTTACTGGTCAACAATAAATATCTCCAAAATAAACATTTCCTCAGTAATACCATTGGAGGATCGCTTTTTTTGCAGGTATTATATGTGGTTCCGAGTATTTGACTGCAGAATTTGGTTTCTATGGTGGGCAATGGGAGGAAATCTAGTTTGTGGCATGCCAGTTGGACTGGTGAGCATACACACTAACCAAGAGGTGACACCAAGAAGTACAACACCATAATGAAGACGAGTGTTGGCAGGAATTGGATGAACACATGATGATAGTGTTTTAGATTGTACACTTTTTAGTTAAATTCCCAGGCATATTGCTTTCTACTAAAGCAGCATGAATTTTTCTTATATAAATTGATAGTCAAATTGGACACATTCAAGACCTTAAACTTGATGAGGACTATGTATCCATAGTACCTCTAACGCTAAAACTAATGGAAAATTGCTTTAGAATAATTTCAACTAGCGATAACATTGTCAAAATGAAAGTAAATTTTACTACAACAATTAATATAATGTGGTACATTTTTGATCAAACTAATATTCAATCGTACCATTGTTTCGCTTTAAACATGAATAATATTGCATTAACTAAAGTTCAGAGGCTTTGATGTTAAGTTGTTGGACCTCCAATATCTATTGTAGTAGCTTAATGATAGAGAATTAGAGGATATAATGAGATTAATGAATCAATTATTGCATTTTCTTATTCTTAACTTTTATAGTGGAGGCAATAAAATTTTAGAGAGGATATTCTTCTGATGAAATTTTTCATATTCAATTAAAAAGACTTGCAATGTGTTACTGACATAGGTTAGGTGAAGTGTCAATCTAACTAACCTAGTCAAGGAGAATGTTTAAACAACATATTAATTCCGAGGAGACAAACTCACTTCAATGATTGAAAATGATAACAAAAATCATTTTCTAAGTAACCAAACCAATCTGTCATGCTACTTTCTCTCATTTCCTTGATCCAATTATTATATAAGACTTAACAACCAATAGTGTTTATAAATTTTTAATTCACATACTTACTGACTAATATATAAAGTTTATTAACATTAATTTGTTCTTATAAAGAAAAATTGATATGCTACAGTTTGTTACATACTTGAATAAACCATTATATATAGCTTAACATGGAAGGTATACAACACATAATATTGAACTAGTCATTTGAAGTAATAACAATACAACAAGAAACACCAAACCGCATGGCTATGCATAGAGATGCAAAAACTAAAGCGAAGGAAAGTAGATTATATATGAATTTATTCAACCATGAAAAAATCTACTTGCACCGACGCTAATGGTCATGGGTATCATGGCAACTGCTGCACAAGGAAAAGTGATGTGTGGTGCCAAGAGATATCTAAGCTAGGGTGGACATAAGCAATGCAGTAATATGTACCTATTATTGTTTTTCTCTCTCTCGTTATTTTTCTCTCTCGCATTTGGACACCTCGTAGTGGCAGAGTGACTGTACATCCTTGTCGGTATTGTCTACATGTGAGGCATAGAGAAAAAAAAATCTTCGCTTTGTGATTTTGAGTTTTTTGAATTCATTTTATATTGAGGTGATGGACAGAGACACCCTTTACATACTCAAATATCTACAGTTTCGCACAGTATAATCATGTTTGAATTGTGCCTAAGGTTGTCAAATGTCATATGATGATTAGTCCATAACAATTTTCTTAGTTTCTGTTTGGTTTTAGTCACAACTCCATTGTGTCTAACTTTTTAGCTCCCTAGGCCCTATTTGTTTCAGATGTAAACGTTAAAACTGGAAACAAACGGGATATGAAAAACTGGCTTTTGAAATGCTGAAGAGCCATTTTTTAAGAGAAAGAACCAAAATCTGAAAAGTTTACGCGTAGTTGTTATTCTGGTTTCGGTATGCAAAGAAGATAAAAGTATATTACAAAAAACCAAAATTTAATCACGAACTTTTCAACTACTAGCCAATAAACAGTATTTCTAGAAGCACAAAAACTACAGCTGAAACAAACAAAGCCTAAGCTTGATCAATATGTGTAGCAAGAGTAATAACTTCAGGTAATGTGTTGTGGTAAATATGTCCCATGTCTATTGTTAAGTTACTATGCACCGACCAGTCGCACCCAAAAGCCTAAGTTGATGAGGAAGGGTGGGCAATTCACTTATGGTTCAACACTCTACCTCACGTGCAGCTCCCTCGGGGCGCAAACGTGGAAATAGGAGTGGCGCAACGGAAAATGCGGTCATCAGGACTTGAACTCAAGACCTCCGGCTCTGATACCATGTTAAGTTACTATGCATCGACCAGTTGCACCAAAAGTCTAATCTGATGGGGAAGGGTGGACAATTCACCTATGGTTCAACACCTATACTATTATACATCTCCAGAGCACTAGGATTTGAGTGTTACTTGGTCAGTGGAGTTGTACCCCCTATCAACTAGTGTTGTGCAAACAGGACATGCCAAGCGTGTTGGTCCAAAGCACACAATTTTTTGTCCCATCCAAGTACAGCACGACTCGTTTAATTTCGTGCTGGGTCGGCATAGCCCGTTTCGCTGTCGGCAAGTGAAGCACGATATAGGCTCAATTAGGAACGATCCAATGACATTAAAAAGAATATATGTTTTCAATACCTACAACAAGGTGTGATTGTGCAGTGGTAAAAAAACCCTCTCTCAACCAACACGTTCGGAGTTTGAATCTTGTCTAGCACTCATTTGTCCTTCATTTTTCATCACTCAAACACTAATGGGCCTAAAATATTTATTGGGCTACCGTGCTTAATGGGTTGGTCCGATACAACAAACTAAATTTATATCAGGCCATGGGCGAAAGACATGGCACGTGGGCCGGCACGACATAATCAGTTAATGTTAACTAGACACGCCCTATGTTTTTTCTTTTGGGAAACTAGATCGTTGATCCATTATAGGGTCTGGGCCAACAAACCAACTTGAGGAGGGCTTCCAAAATTCTATGCAGCGGGGTGCAGAACCGATTCATTTGCAGCACTACATGACTTGGATCCATGGGCCCTCTCCCGAATCTCAAAGCAGCACCTAGTCGGCCTCCCACACGCTTTTCCTACATCTAGCGCGCGCTACGGCGGGCTTCGCCACGCGCCTCGAGATCAGTGCGGCCGAGGGAATCTGGCGGCTGTTAGAGGGCCAGCAGTGAGTGGAAAGGACCATGCGGGAGGCAGCATTGGCCGTTGGCGAGTTGAGAGAGCGAAAGTAGTTGCGACACGTGTGTCGGCGTCTCAATGGAGAGAGCGGTATTTAGGTTGCATTCCAAACTTTAAATTGTTTTTTCTCCTGAACCATGATTTTATTTTTGAATCAGTTTAAACCATCGAGTTCTATGAATTTATGCAACAGAACAAGATCTCACATGACTAGATTTTTTATATCTTTTAAATTTTTTAAGAAATCAACATTTATGTTGTTTCAATATTTTTCTTGTATTGTTTCAACATTTTTAATGTTCAATTTCAATAAAATTTTAGAATAATTTCAACAATTTCAATGCGTTGTTTCAGCATGTTTTAAAATTTGTTAATTATATTTTTCCAAAATATTGAACCTAGTTATTGTAAATGTTGAATGTACTGGAGCAATCCAAAACAGCTACTAGAACAATTAAAATCTACTACTAAAACAGTCAGATTCTACTGCTAGAACAATAAAAATATAGTGTTATTGGAACAATCAAAGTACAGTGCTGAAACAACAAAAAAAATACATGTTGGAATAGTCAATACAGTGGTGAAACAATTAAAATACGCTGCTAGAACAATAAAAGATAACTCCTGAAACAATAAAAATATATTGCTGAAATATGAGATAAAAACAATACTCCCTCCGTTTAGTCATTGTTATCGTTCCGACTAGCTTATTTGAACTGCGGTCAGCATAATTCCGTTGTGAGGAATGACAACAAATCCGGAATGAAGGGAAGTACAATTTATAATAAGCTTTTCTTCCAGTCCAGAAAAATCCGTTCCTGCTACAGGTGTGCGTACGGTGAAGAAGAATAGGTCCTGTGGCATCCGGCGCTGGCACGGTGAAAAAGTCCCGCGGATGGGATGTGCGCGCTTCTTGACCTGGCCAAAAACGACAGGCCCTGGGCCATGATTGCTGGCTTTGTCAAGTACCATGATTGCTGCACATTCGACAAAGATTGTGTATTTTGCCGAGTGTTTTGATATTAGCACTCGGTAAAACACTCGACAACGTAGGCAAATCCTACATGTTTCAATTTCAAATCACGAAGATCAAAAGATATAAATGCAAATTATCACAATAAGCATCACCTCCAGTTTATGTAGATATCCACAACACAGAAATGCAAATAAACACAAGTATCATCACAAGCAAAATGATAAATCACCAACGTGGCCATGGCGACAAATCTATGAGGCCCCGTCATTCCATGTCGTTGATTGATTCACCAATTGATTCTGCACAGAGGAGAAGAGATTGCATATGTGAGGCGAGATGTAACATATGAACATACATACTAAATTATTCATACTCAAAAGAGTACTTATAGGAGTAGGTGGAGCAGGGAATAGCAATGGTGGCATAGGTTGACCCATCTTCTCGCCAAGACTTTTGCATCCACCGATCAAACATGTGCTCTATTTTCTGCTGATCAACCTCCATCCTCTGTTGTTCGGCCTCCATCGTGGAGTGCAGATAAAGTTTGATGGGCGGAAGGGGAGAAAAAAATATTAGTTTTTCGAGTGCCAAAGGGAAACAGTAGGCAAAATCCCTTGTTGCTAAAACTTGGTACAGTTTTGACAGTCGTCACTGTTTCTTGATGGCCATCGCACATAGCGGTGACGTGATTTTATTTATCTAGTTGTCGAGGGTTTTTTAAATGTTTATCGAGGGTTGGCTATGCAGAACTCGATAAACCTGATTCTTTGTCGAGTGTCTGGTGACACTCGGCAAAGTACCTATTTACCGAGTGTCCAAGAAAAAAACCCTCGGCTAAGAATTAGGCACTCGAGTACTCGACAAACATGGGGTTTCCAGTAGTGGAGGTAGATGAGTTTGCTGCAGAGAGGGGGAATGCATCTGCACATCCTTCAAGAGGACTAGTTCACATGCAGGAACGAGCTTCGATCCCATGGTCAGGTCGCCAATGATATAATGGAGAGAGAAGAATCAGGCGTCAGTGGGACTAATGACTAAGCCCCTATTTGGATCCACTGAGATTTTAAGAATCCAGATTTTAGAATCCACGAGACCTCCAAACATGACAGATTTTTTTCTGGATTCTAAAATCTAGATTCTCAGATTTTAAGAATCTCATAATCTGGTTATGCCTAGCTAGAGCCAGATTTTATATGTCAAAAGACTCAAAACCATTCGGATTTTAAGAATTTGATCGGTATCCAAATATTAACACTCAGATTTTATTTAGAATCCGGATTCTAAAATCTTAAGATAAAAATCTGATTTTAAAAATGTGAATTAGATCCAAACAGGCCTAAAGCGACACTCTTTCTGGGTAAAATTTGAATTCCAAAGGATACTTTTTTGGGGAACGGAGGGAGTGGCTAGCTCATTAAGTTGTGAGTAAGGCAACCTGGGTTTGATTTTCCTCCCTTGTACATGACTTCTGGATGTGAGAGGCACCTGCGATTACAATTTAAGTTTTGCGATATAGCTAAAATGCTTCTCTGTTATTCTCACAAACCTTATACTCCATCGCATTGCAAAATGAGCATTAAAAGAACATAGTACAGGTTGTCTCCAGTATCGCCCACCTCACCACAGCAATTTATGCATATTTTCGTATAGTACACATGCTATGCAGTGACCCCAAGATATAGAGACTTAGATGCGTTCACAATCCAAGTTATACATCAAAGATGAAAGTCAATACGGGCACTACAAAAACTTATTTTGCATATATAATGTAAAACACAGCATTATAATCACATATCTCTGCAGACGTACAACGTCAGTGGAGATTATGATGAAAAAAAAGACACATACCATTTCATATCCTTCTTGGTGATATGGATGGCGGGAAACCAAAATATGGCAGGCCGCAAAAATGATAACTCATTTGGGTGACGATCTCAAACTTCAAAGTCCTTATATCGAGTGAGTAAACTGTGGTGCGTGGCAAGCCTTGGGCTTTTCATATCACTTTGAAGGAAAATGTAGCCTTGAGGGCCACCAGTAATCCGCAAGTAATTATGA
Source organism: Eleusine indica (assembly GCA_030378355.1). Taxonomy (NCBI): domain Eukaryota; kingdom Viridiplantae; phylum Streptophyta; class Magnoliopsida; order Poales; family Poaceae; genus Eleusine; species Eleusine indica. The sequence continues at coordinate 40,525,524 of CM059500.1, forward strand.
TGAGCAGGCAACGGGAGTGCACTCTTCATCTGCCAAGGCTCTCTTATCCCCATTTTGCTCACAATTGTAATTGTAATAGTTCAGAAATTCGCGGTTATTATTATAAATATTGCAGGTAAACATCCCAAGGCTGCCTTCCTCCGTCTCCAGAAGAATAACGACATGACCCTCGTGGCCGGGCGGGAGCTCAATTGTGGAGAACTCCATTCTATCAATTTCGAGCTTGAGCAACTTGTTCTTCCCATGAACTTTCGAGTAGAAGCAGCCACACGCGTAACAGGGACTCTAGACACTACCGGAAAACCTGTAGTTGCCGAGTGGAGAAACATTTGCCGAGAGCAGTATCTTGGGCACTCGGCACATAGAATATTTGCCGAGTGTCAACGCAGCAACACTCGGCAAAGTTTCCACACACGGCAAGCAGGACTCTTTGCCGAGTGTCTGAAAAAGGACACTCGGCATACGTATAGTGCTGGGGAAAGACCACCCACTTGACACACACGCGCAGCTTCCGTTACTTCCGTTTTTCTCCGCCATCCTTTGCCGAGTGTTGAGACAATACACTCGGTGAAGAGTCGTTTTTGCCGAGTGCATTTAAGGCTACTCGGCAAAAACTTATCTGTGCTGAGTGTATGCCATCGGCACTCGGCAAACTAAATTTTTTTTGTTCATTTTTTGGGTCAAAGTTTTTTATACAGCCTGCAGAGATGACTTTATACCTAATATTGAGATTATGTAAATATATTCATCTATTTACTATATTTTGTTAATTTAGTTCCTTAATCATATTTTGCCGTGGTAAGTCAAATTTGAACTATGAGTTATTCAAATTATAAAATATAGTGAATGAAGAAATGATATTCATGCAAGTAAATTCAAGGTGAGGCCATATACATGATATGATAGAAAAATTCGTGTATCTTGATCATAAAATATAACCACATACGCATGGTCAAAATTGTTATTAAATTTAATAAAAAGAAAATAAAGTTAAAAATAAATCATGAGATATGTTTCGTATGTCAAAACATCATGCGTGGAGGTTGCAGTAAAAAATAGATAAAGTTTCACACAATCCGTCTCATACTTTGCACACAAAACGAACAATACTCGAGGAATGTCCATAGTGTTGGAAGGATTCATTAAAATTTTGAGTCATATTCAAGTTGAGATTTAAGTTTGACTTCAACCTTTTTGTTATCGGCATTAGATCATGTAGATTGTGTGATGTTAAAGTTTGGTAATTTTTTAGATTCGATTGATAATTTATAATTATTTTTATAGTATAGATTTTTAATGTTTGCCGAGTGCTTTTTTCTGGCGCACTCGGCAAATATATTATTTGCTGAGTGCACGTGGGCAACACTCGGCAAAGGGAGCCATTTTTTGTTTGCCGAGTGTTATTTAATTGCACTCGGCAAAGAGGCTGTATATGAGCCGTGTTGACCCTCGCCCCTGGATCCATCAATAACCCTCTTCTTCCCGGCCCGCGCCGCAGCCGTCGCCCACCGCGCCCGCCGCCGTCGCCCACCGCGCCCGCCGCCGTCGCCGACCGTGCCCTCTGCCATCGCCCACCGTGCCCGCCGCCGTCGCGCATCACGCTCTCCGCCGTCACCAACCGCGCCCTCCGCCTCCCGCCCGGGAGAGCCCGCCCCCGACGCCCACGGCCCTGTCCTCGACGCCTCTGACACCACCCGCCGGCCCGACGCCTCCGACGCCAGCCACCGGCCCCGGAGCTCCCGCCTCTGACGCCAGCCGCCGGCCCCGAAGTCCCCGGGTGCCCTGAGCTCGCACGGCGCCTTGAGCGTCCCCACGCCCGACGCCTAGAGCACCCGCCGCCGCCCCCGTCCACCGCTGCCCTGAGCTCCCCTCATTCTCTCGCCCGATAGGTCAGTTTCTTTGCTTGTTCCACTTTTTTTCCTGGTTCTTTTGCTTGTCACCTCAATTGTTGTCAGTACTGATAGTATCATAGTTGTAGTTTGGCTAGATAGTCTAGCAGAAGTTCGAGTGCAACCATCAGCATAATTTCCACTAGGGCAGCATGACACCTTATGTGATCCCAGCATTTTATTCTTCATGATTAATGGGAGCTGTGGTAATGCTTTTGATCCAAGCACATTTATTAGAGCGCCAGCAGTGCGAACTGATGCAGAAGAAGTAACTGTATCACCAGAGCCAATTTGATGGATTATTTCTGCAAGGCAGTTGATATATGTAGGATTATCCTAGGGGTATTCTTTTGCTAGCGTTACAAGAGCAGAAATAGCGGCAATTTTCACCGAAGCGTCCTAATCAACCCCTCTATCAGTTCTTTTCTGTTCTGCACATCATCTTCCATTTTTGTATGAAACCTTTTAATCTTCTCTCTCTTTTGAATATTGGCAAAAGTGAGACGGTTGAAACTCGGCAACGAAATTTGAATTTTTGCAATCCATATTGCTCCTGCGGCTGGAATTATCAGCTATTTTTTCAGTACTGCTCTACCTTCCATTTTTGATGTAATAGAAGAGAGTTCTTTCCTTTTAGTATTCTACATCTGATAATTTTATCTGAAAAATTGGCAGGGGTGAGATTGGTGAAACTCTGCTAAGAGCTTCAGAACTTCAGCTTGCTCCCGGGGCTGGAATTATTCGATACCCTTCTTATCCAGGTACCCGACTCTTCCCAGAATCAGGTTGTGAATGTTCTCAGCTAATTTGTGTGCTGAATTCGAAGCTCCATGACTGTTGTGTGGTTGATTGTGTTGTGTGCTTAGATCTTGACCATCGCGTAGTAAAGTTTCGGGCATTCATTCTTTCTTGTTTTGTGCGTCTGGCATTGCATGCAGTCAAGTTTGCCACCGGAGCTCTTGTGCGTGCAGCGTTCAGTGCTGACCTGAACCGGCAGGATATTGCAGCGTTCAGTATGGTTACATAGGTTGTGCACGCTGTTGTCAGTCAGCTGTATTTTACTGCGTTATTTTTGTGGAGAATCAGTTCATTAGCCAATGCGCAAACAAATGTGCTTCCATTAACACAAGAGAACAAAATGCTGGCTGCATATGGGCTCTCCCTTGCAGAGCTGAACCTGGACGCATAGTAGTGGTAAAACACATAAGTGCGATTTATAGAAAAACGAAATGAAGAAGCATGAATTATAGATTTAAGCAAGCAATATGCAGATCTTTGCTAGGAAAAATTTTCTTTGAACCATTGTGTTGCGAGGAAGACTTATGTGTTCTTTTTCTTTATAGGGAGCGCGGCTGTTGCATCCACCGTCCTAGACTCGTCACTTTGTGAGACATCAAGGTGAGGCATCAACGACCCCTTCTTTTCGTTTATGTTTGTAGGTCACGTAGCCTTGGACGTCTCCCGTTCGAAAGAGGTACGGATCAAAATATGCAGATCTTTGCATATCTAAAACCATATCTGTTTCGAATTATCCATGTTTTTTGGACAGCTCAAGGATGTGTAGATGGGTTAGTTTCTATGCCGTACTCCATTCCGAGATAGAATTTCAGCACCATCTCCTTATTGTTCTCCGGATACACAATCTCCTTTTCAGGAAGTGTATTTGGAGAACAGCAGGGAGGTGCTGTCAAAATTCTGTCTTGGAATGGAGTAGAGCATGGAAACTAACCTCATCTACACATCCTCGGGTGGGATTAGGACTTATCTTGACCTATTAGACTGTATAAGTGTGCGATAGAGGCAATTGATGTTTATATTACTTGATGATATGTTATAGCATGGATGATCGTGAGTGGATGTATACCGGCCGTCCAAATGCGAGATCGATGAGTGATGAATGGATTAAAAAGACACAAGCTTTCTTGAACCAAGCATTTGCCAATGTTGAAGGGGCGGCTCGAGTTTTTTGTCCATGCAAAGTTTGTGGAAACTATAAAAGACAAACTAAGGAGGTCATGGGTAAACATCTTGTACGGAATGGATTTACAGAGAACTATACACGGTGGACCTACCACGGTGAAGCGGATCGTGTGAGAGAGGAGGTCGTAAGACAACTTGTCGAGGCTTGTGATGCTGATGCTGGTGTAGGAGACATGTTAAATGACTTTCATGAAGCGCAATTCAAGGAAGGACAAAGGGAGGAGGAGTCGGAGGTAACCGCAAAGGCTTATTACAACATGTTGTCTGCGGCACAGAAACCCCTTCACAGGCATACCAAGTGTTCTCAATTGGACGCCATTGCACGCCTAATGGCTGTGAAGTCCCAGTTTAGCCTAACTCATGGCGCATTCGATGTTATGTTGACCGTCTTTGCCAGCCTACTACCAGAAGGTCACATTCTTCCAAAGAACATATATGAGCGTAAGAAAGTCCTTCGTTCATTGAAGATCCGTATGAGTAGTTACATGCTTGTCAGAATGGATGCATCTTATTTAGAAAAGAACATGTAGAAGCAAAGTATTGTGTAAAGTGTAAGGCATCTAGGTTTCTAGAGGTAGACTCTGGTGAATTGGTCAGAAGAGACAACTCACGATCCCAGTGAAAATCCTATGGTATCTTCCGTTCATTCTGAGGATCCAGCGTCTTTACATGACTGAGGAGTCTGCAAAACAGATGACATGGCACAAAAAAGGAATTTGATACAATCGTGACAAGCTTGTACATCCATCTGATGCTGAATCTTGAAAACATTTTGATGTGAAACATCGTGATAAAGCGAGTGAGGCTCGTAATGCATGTGTGGCACTAGCAACAGATGGGTTCCAACCTTATGGAATGGGTGCTGCGCCATACACTTGTTGGCCTGTGTTCGTGATACCTCTCAACCTCCCCCCCCCCCCCCCCCCCCCCCCACGGCCCGACGTCCTCTTTCAATGATAGAATAGATTCTTGTCGTTGATAATTCCTGAAAACCCGGGGGATAAAATGAGCGTGTATATGGAGCCTTTGATTGATGATTTGGTTGATGCTTGGGAGGAAGAGGTTTGGACATACGATCTGGCTACAAAGACAAACTTTAGAATGTAGGTTTGGTATCAGTACTCCCTGCATGTCTACCTGGCGTATGGGATATTTTGCGGCTGGTGTGTTCATGGGAAGTTCCCGTGCCCAGTATGCAAGGCAGCTGTGAAGTTCATTTGGTTGAGGAAGGGTAGGAAATATTCTTCATTCGACCAATACCGACAATTCCTCCCTCTCGACCATCCATCCAGACAAGACATAAAGAACTTTAGGAAAGACGTTGTAGTTAACGACCCTCCACCACACATCATGGCAGGTGCCGAGGTGCGTGCTGTTGACTTTTGCTAAGCCATATTAATAAATCATTCCCGGCACGGGGCCAGAAACGGTTCACTAATATGTCCCAGAGTCAAGTAGGTAAAATCCGCAAGCGCACGGAGAATACCGCTGTAGCATTTCACCCGGAAGTATTCAGGGTATCGTATTTGTTTATCCCAAAGGAAGGGTATGATCAAGAAGCGTTACTAACATATAAGATCATGTTAACAATTAGCAAGGATATCTAACCAAGACAGGCGGGTACATGATAATAACCGGGTAGTGTGACACACACAGAAGATTCCTACTAAATAAATAAAGTCTAGTGGAGGAAAGACTAGGCTAAGCTACTCCTACTATACATTCCTATACAGTTGCATAGCCTAAGTAGAATACATACAGACCCACACTCAGGTTTAGCAGTCAATAGTATAGCACTTCAGGCACGGACTTACCCCTGCATCCACAGGCGACTTCCGCCAAGAGCCTACGCACTAGCCTAGCGGGGAGGATTTCAAAGGACGGACAGGGCTGTCACCACCTGCCGCCTACCTCAACGAACCAGTAGACTAACGAATAATTGATGCAAATCAGTCACCCAAGTACCATACTTGCATGACCAAAGAGCACTCTGCCCCTCCGCGATTACTATTAACGAGGCAGAGCTACCGTACGAATACGATCACCAAACCCATGCTATACTTGATCAGCTAAAACTAAGCATAGAGACTATAACATATAAACTAGACTATAGTGACGGTATATAACTAGCATGACAATAGTAGTATAATAAATATAAACTACTATCACACAAGTAGACTATACTATCACATATATGGATCACAATATCAAACAAGAAACTCATGACCCAAGCACAACTATATAGAAAAGATATATATATTGATAAGAGCAAAGTCTTACAAAAGGGAAAAGATACAAGAGCCATACCAATTCCAAGTGAAGACTTGGGACTAGAGAGCTCTAGACTCAGCCTAACTCCACTAAAACTCTAAGAACTACTACTAGCAAGAGAGAAATGCTTCTTGTGGTGTGTGTTGAATGTGAAGGCACACCCTCCTATTTATAGCCTCAATAGGTCGGCAAGGGAGCGTAACCGCCACGGAAGGCATCTCAAACCGTCATCAGGAGTCGCGGAGGAGCCAACACGTGAAAGCCCAGGCGGAGAGGGCGCCCGGCTGGGTCGGCCGACCTGACCAGGTCGGCCGACCTGGGGGTGGCCTCTCCTGGCCTGTGCTTTCTCCAGGTGGCTGTCCTATGGGTCCTGAGGTCGGTTCCCGCGGTATTACAGGGAGTTACGTCGGTTAAGTGCTGCAAATGGGCCCTTCAATCCGTGTGACGTCCATGTGGCGCTCTCTGATTGGTCGAAAGTGTGTTTTCTTGCCTTTTGAGGTGTTTCCTTCACATTTCCTCCTGCATGCACAAAGTTCTCCAAGTACAAGTGGAACTATATTATTGTGCTAAAGCATGCGTGTATGAAATGCCAAATTCTCCTTTATTTGAGTATAGTTGACGGTTGAAAATGGTACTTAACAGCCGTCAACAAACTCCCCCAAGCTTACCCTTTGCTCGTCCCGAAGCAAAGATAAACTTAAGTTGTTGATCAGGAGTTGCTACAATGTCCTACTCCTCAATAATACTATGCGCACAACAAAGTACTCTTCCTAGAATATATTGGCGCATAACTTACCCATTTACCTCGATCCATGGGGCTTTTACACCTCATTGTCTTGGGCGGTTGAGAGATAGAACAATTGCAGGGCACCAATCACTTGCTCTAGATTCCGCTATGTTATTCCGGAGGTTTTCAAAAGATTTTGAAAATAAAAACCAAGTTCCTCAAATGATTCTCTCGGATCACTCAATATGTGTATGATTCCTCACCAAGGCAAAGTGTTGCCCATAATCACCTACTTCTAAATAAGGCTTTATGTGGAGCTCAAGGTAGGGATATATGAAGCGCTCATGTTCACATAATATTGCTATGTCAAAAGACCGGATCCAAGAAAAACATCAATTCAAACAATCTTGATCAAGATGTGCAAGTGTGTGGGAGAACGGAGGAATGGTGGATGGGAAGAAATAACTCCTTTTTGAATTTTCCTTCTCTCTTTTGGAGTTTCTAGGCTATGGCTATCTTTTGCTTGCTCTCTTTTTTGAGCATTTTTTTCTTTTCTTTTTGCATAGCCATAGTCCTAGTTTGCAATGAATACCTTGAGAGAGGAATTTTGCAATGGATATATGGAGTGTTTCTTTGGATGGATGGATGGCTAGTGGCTTTCTTCCGGTGTAGAAGAATAGCTCACGGTGGATATGGTGGATATGGTGGATGCTATCTTCTTGATTTAGAAGGATAGCTCATGGCGGTGGATGTGTGTACATGATCTTGATCAAGAAAGCATGAAAAGAGTTCTACTAGGGTCACAACAATTTTGACTAAGCTCAATGTGAAACAAGCAGCATATGTGTAAAGGTTTTCAAATGTAAACACTACATATGGCTGTGGTGGGAATTTCATCATTGAGGAACTTATCAATTTGTCATTTTGAAAAATAAAACTCCGGAATTCAAGCTTTACGTTGAGCAAGATCATAGCAGCCCTATCTATCATATCATACCTCTCAACAACTTAGAACTAGAGAATGCATATGCTACCCACAAGATTCGAGTTCAAGGCAAGATTTACCAACAAACCTAACTCTTGAGAGAGTACTAAGTTGTAAACTAGCATTAGAGAGGAATAAAGGACAGAGCAACTATTCATCATCTCAACATAGGAAAATTATACACATTCATACCGCGCATGAAAAAGGGAAATATTTTTGTTCTTTTTATGTTTTGCAAATTTTTATGGAATTTCAGATTTAGCAAATGCAAGAAATAAAGGGAAGGGGAAAGATACAAGTTACCGTGAGAAGGGAGGTCCTCCCCCAAGCTTGTTCTTGCTCATATCTGCTGGTTCGGGTTGTAGCCTTGGGAGCGGAAGAAGGCATCCCAATTGTTCTGATTCTGAGCCATCATCGCGTTCAGCTGGCGGAATTGGTTGTCGCTGAAATTCTGCCATTGCTGGGTGTCGGCGACATGTTGCGTGAGAGTTTGTTGCATGCTCTCGGTGCGCAAATCAATGTCGTCCACCCTCCTTGTCAACTCGGACATCCCGTAGTTGAGTTCACGGAACCCACGGGATGAGAATGACCGAGTGGCAAAGGATGGCGGTCCGCTTGAACTTGATGACGTCTGCATGGGGTAATCGTACTGAGATTCCCATGCTCCGGCCTGCCATGTTGATGCACCCGCCTCGTCCTGTGGCGGGGGCTGCTCCCATACCGGATCTCCGGTCGGAGTGCGAAACTCCGGTGTAGGCTCCATATGCCTACGGGAACGTGTCGGTCGCCCTGAAACACTATGCCTGCGAACTTCTCCCACTGGCTCAAGTGGGAGGGTTAGTGCCCGACAGTGATACAAACGAAGACCCGAGTTAGGTAACGGGAATTCATTTGTATACCCGGGAAAGTGATAGATCAAGGTACTATTTGGACCATGTTTCAAAGTATGTCCTTGCACAAAATAGTCCTCGCCTAGAAATTATCTACCGTCAAATATTCAACATGAACATTCTCAAGCAGACCACACTTCTGCGCAATGTGAGTAACTAAAGAGGTGCACTCAATTGGTCCTGTCAACTTTATATTGTCTAACCATTGATCAATCATGCATTTCGCGGGTGACACCCTAATTTTCTTAACCATGGCATAAAGTATTTTCAATTCATCTTGCCGGACAACCCTAATGTCACCTCGAGGAAACAAGGTCATAGCCAACCACACATGCATAAATCTAAGTGTAGGATTATGGATGGCACTTGTTCTAGGCTTGGGACCCCACTCGTTTCCGGAAATCTTTTTCCAAAAACTTTCTTTATGGAACCCCTTTAGCGCTTTATCTAAGTCTAGCCTACATTTAGGATTTAGACCTAGCATAGCATGAAGATCACCCCATGTGATCAAGCGCTCTTGCCCAAACAAGCGAAAAGAAATGCCTTCATCATACTTTCTAAGGGTGCATAAAAACTGCATAGTAAGCAAACGAGAACCTGGCTCATCTACTTCTACGAAATTTAGCCAACCCATAGTGCGAAAAATAAAGGCAAATTCTTCTCTCATACCTATTTTCTCGAGGAAGTCCGGATCGAAGCGTCGGGTGTGGGCGAATGGCCGTTCTCTCATGAGCGCGATGGCTTGGCCCTCGCGGTCGTCCTTGATGTCGAGATGCTCCTCGGTGATGAGCAAGGCCGGCCTTTCCTCCGGAATTTCAGCTTCGGGGTCACCATGCCCCGGACTTGGTGTGAGCTCGACGGAGGATGCTTGACTCGTGCTTGCACGAGTGCTTTTTCTCCGCTTGATTCCGGCGACTTGCTTCATTCGTTTGAACATGGCTGCACACAAGAACAAACACAAGACAAGAACAAAAACAAGATCGAACAAGTGTTCGGGTGAGCGTTAGTGAAAACGACAAACCCGAGCTTCTCCGAAATTGGTTTTCTTCTTACAACAACTTGCAAATGCTCTAAAACAGAGGGGAAATATTTTTTTGGGTTTTTGGGGCTATAGTAAAGTTGAAGAACACGAAATTTTAGGAGAGCAACAAGTGAGCAAAGGAGGGGAGTGAAAGATGAGCTTGGAATGGTGAAGCTCCCCCTCCTGGGCGGTTTTTATAGCCAAGGAAGCAAGATGGCCGTTAGAAAGAGACAGAGCAACGGTCATATAGCCGTTGGGAGAAAGGAGCACAGGAAAAGGTGGGGCCAGGGGGTCGGCCGATCCCAACAGGTCGGCCGACCTGGCAGGTGGGCCTCCTGGCAGCCCCCTTTTTCCTATGTGTTCCCCAATGGCTAGGGGATTTGTCCCCTGCTGCCTTTTTGCTCAAAAAGCTCGACAAAAAATCTTTTCAAAATGGAAATCCCAAAAACCTATTTTCTAAATTTTTAAAAATGCAAATGAGTTTTGAAAAATTCCAAGGTGGCTGGAAAAATTCAAAAGTGCAGAAATGCAGTGGTCGGGAAAAATCAAAATGTGGTGGAAAGCAAATATGCAATTAAAAGAGCAAATATGGATAACTACCGGTTTAACCTCCCGGCGAGGACTCACCTTTTAAAGTCCGACGAGCGGGACTTTTCTCCGGCGTTCAGCTCGATGAAGCGTTGTCCGGTCCCGGAGATGAAGACACGGATGATGCTTCTTGTTTCACTCGCCACACCTTCTTGGTCTTTGTTGCGGTCGGTGGCTTCTCGGGCTTCGGAGGCTGCGGTTTTGCAGGCTTCACAGCCTGTTTCTTTGCAGACCTCGGAGGTTGCTGCCTTGTGGACTTCGGAGGCTGTTGCTTAATGTGTGACCTTTGCCTCCTTGCCTTCATCAGTTGTGGTTGTGCAAAATTTTCCTTCTCAAGGAAGTTCTTCATGAATGTGATGAGGCTGTCCTTCTTTGGCGGAGTGACCTCCACTTCCTTGATGTTGCTTGGGTTCGGCCCGTACTTGATACGGATCATGTTGCACTGTTCTTTCCTTGGCCGAAAGTCAAACTTCTCCTCCTTGCCATTGATGTGGAAGCGGATTTCTCCGGCTCCTACATCGATGCGAGCATCCGCAGTGCTGAGAAATGGGCGTCCTAGGATGAGCGGTGTGCTCTTCCCGACGTCCATATCAAGCACTACGAAGTCGACGGGGATGAAGCAATCCCGGATTTTCACTGGAATATCTTCGGCGATCCCCGCCGGATAGCGGACCGTTGAATCGGCCAGCTGCAGCTGCATCGGCGTGGGGGATAGTGTAGTGTAGTTGAGCTTGTCGAAGACATCCTTCGGCATGACGCTCACACTTGCCCCAAGATCACATAAGGCATGGTCGAAGTTCTGTGTCCCGATCGAGCAGGTGATCGTGGGACACCCTGGATCTTTCTTCTTCTCAGGAAGCCGGTTGAGTATAGCAGCGCTACACTCTTCCGTCAGCTTGACAATTTCTGTGGTCGGTAGTGGGCGCTTGTTGCTGATAAGATCCTTGAGGTAGCGAGCGTACGTGGGTACTTGTATCGCATCCAGCAAGGGCACGTTGATGTGCAGCTTCTGGATTACCTCAACGAAGCGTGTGAACTGCTCGTCCACGGTGGGCTTCCTTCTTCTTTCGGGAGACGGCATGAGGTTCGTGTCATAGAACTCATGTGGGGCCGTTTTCCTGGGCGGCAGTTCTTCTTCTTCTGCCGGCTTCTCAGCTGATGTGTCCTTTCCTGCATGGTTAGGATATGGCGGATCCCGAGTGGACTTACCTCCTCTCGTGGTAACCGCATTAACATTTTCTAAGGGGGTCTCGGGTTGCCCCGGGATTTTCCCCGACTCAGCAGTAGGAACAGCAGCAGCTAACTGAGCTAATTGAGTTTCTATCATTTTATTAAAGCTCAGCTGATTCTTGAGAGCAGAGGAAACACCCTCTATCTTAGTGTGGATGCTCTCAAGAGTCCTATCAGTGGTGGCAAGCTTTTTACTAATGTTATCATTAACCTTAGCTTGACCAAGCACAAGATCTTTCAAGGAGGGCTGATTATAACCGGAATTAAAACCAGAGAAGTTGCCAGAGTTACCTCCTTGGTAGTTGGGACGTGGTGGACCCCAACTTTGACCTCCTTGTGGACGGTAGCCGTTGTTGTTGTTGTTGTTGCCCATGAACATTACGTCCTCACGGGTCTCAGGGCAGTCATTGCCCGAGTGTCCCGTGTCGCCACAGACCTCGCAAGTCATCCGAGCATCTAGGGCTTTCACGTCTCCATTGGCTTGGTCGTCCATCTTCTTCATGAGAAGGTCAATCTTGGCGGCGAGCATGTCAACCTCCTTGACGGAGTGCATGCCTCGCTGGCGAGGTTGGAGGCGTTCTTCATTCCAACCTTGGTTGGACACCATCTTCTCGATCAAAGCTTTTGCCTTGCTTACAGTGAGCGAGAAGAAGGCTCCACCAGCAGCAGCGTCGAGGTGGTCGCGGGCCGACGGAGTAAGCCCGTTGTAGAAGTTCTGGATGATCAGCCAATCATCCATCCCGTGGTGGGGACATGCCAGGATGTACTCCTGGAGCCTCTCCCATGCCTCAGGAATCGACTCCTTCGACTCCTGCTGGAAGCTTGAGATCCTTCCGCGGAGGGCATTGGTCTTGCCCAGCGGGAAGAACTTTGCAAGGAACGCAGCTGAACACTTCTCCCAAGTGTTCACAGCTTCAGGGTTTGCGTAGAACCACTGTCTCGCTCTCCCAAGGAGAGAGAACGGGAACAGTCGAAGGCGAACAGCGTCGGGGGTGACGTCCTTCATTTTGAACGTGTTGCAAATCTCCAGGAATTGCTGGAGATGAGCACTAGCGTCCTCATTGGCTTTCCCACAGAATGGGCTAGCCTGCACCATGGTGATGAGACCGGTCTTGATCTCGAAGTTCGCATCTCCCACATTGCCAGCTGGTCCCGTAGGGATGTTGGCAGCGGAGGGAGCGGAGAACTCGCGGAGGGTCTTGTCGGCCATTTGCTCAGAGCTTGATGGTGCGGGAATGACACGTTCGATTGGCCGAGTCTCCTTACGAGGAGGGGTGAGCCTAGCTCGTGTCCTTCTCAGGAGTGACTCAGGATCTTCAGTGAAGTTTGTCGGCAAGTCGAAACCAGTCATACATTACCCTGTTTTCATACAAAATGCAGAAAACAAAGCAAGGTTAGCCTGCCTAGGAGATAGCCTTAATAATTGCAACACTACTATATACATTAGTAATTTTTCTTAGATCATACGCCTTCCCCGGCAACGGCGCCAGAAATGCTTGTTGACTTTTGCTAAGCCATATTAATAAATCATTCCCGGCACGGGGCCAGAAACGGTTCACTAATATGTCCCAGAGTCAAGTAGGTAAAATCCGCAAGCGCACGGAGAATACCGCTGTAGCATTTCACCCGGAAGTATTCAGGGTATCGTATTTGTTTATCCCAAAGGAAGGGTATGATCAAGAAGCGTTACTAACATATAAGATCATGTTAACAATTAGCAAGGATATCTAACCAAGACAGGCGGGTACATGATAATAACCGGGTAGTGTGACACACACAGAAGATTCCTACTAAATAAATAAAGTCTAGTGGAGGAAAGACTAGGCTAAGCTACTCCTACTATACATTCCTATACAGTTGCATAGCCTAAGTAGAATACATACAGACCCACACTCAGGTTTAGCAGTCAATAGTATAGCACTTCAGGCACGGACTTACCCCTGCATCCACAGGCGACTTCCGCCAAGAGCCTACGCACTAGCCTAGCGGGGAGGATTTCAAAGGACGGACAGGGCTGTCACCACCTGCCGCCTACCTCAACGAACCAGTAGACTAACGAATAATTGATGCAAATCAGTCACCCAAGTACCATACTTGCATGACCAAAGAGCACTCTGCCCCTCCGCGATTACTATTAACGAGGCAGAGCTACCGTACGAATACGATCACCAAACCCATGCTATACTTGATCAGCTAAAACTAAGCATAGAGACTATAACATATAAACTAGACTATAGTGACGGTATATAACTAGCATGACAATAGTAGTATAATAAATATAAACTACTATCACACAAGTAGACTATACTATCACATATATGGATCACAATATCAAACAAGAAACTCATGACCCAAGCACAACTATATAGAAAAGATATATATATTGATAAGAGCAAAGTCTTACAAAAGGGAAAAGATACAAGAGCCATACCAATTCCAAGTGAAGACTTGGGACTAGAGAGCTCTAGACTCAGCCTAACTCCACTAAAACTCTAAGAACTACTACTAGCAAGAGAGAAATGCTTCTTGTGGTGTGTGTTGAATGTGAAGGCACACCCTCCTATTTATAGCCTCAATAGGTCGGCAAGGGAGCGTAACCGCCACGGAAGGCATCTCAAACCGTCATCAGGAGTCGCGGAGGAGCCAACACGTGGAAGCCCAGGCGGAGAGGGCGCCCGGCTGGGTCGGCCGACCTGACCAGGTCGGCCGACCTGGGGGTGGCCTCTCCTGGCCTGTGCTTTCTCCAGGTGGCTGTCCTGTGGGTCCTGAGGTCGGTTCCCGCGGTATTACAGGGAGTTACGTCGGTTAAGTGCTGCAAATGGGCCCTTCAATCCGTGTGACGTCCATGTGGCGCTCTCTGATTGGTCGAAAGTGTGTTTTCTTGCCTTTTGAGGTGTTTCCTTCACATTTCCTCCTGCATGCACAAAGTTCTCCAAGTACAAGTGGAACTATATTATTGTGCTAAAGCATGCGTGTATGAAATGCCAAATTCTCCTTTATTTGAGTATAGTTGACGGTTGAAAATGGTACTTAACAGCCGTCAACACGTGCTATGTTAGAGTCTCTTGTGGTCGATGAAGAAAAAGGTGTTTTTATGGGATATGGTGAGCTACATGCCTGGACTCATATCTCGGGCTTGTATCGTCTTTCCTATATGGATGACATTCTTCTTCCATTTAACCTTGACCTGATGCACACTGAGAAGAATATCGGTGAGGCACTTTTTGCAACAAGCATGGACATTTCTGATAAGACAAAGGATAATGTTAAGGCAAGAGTGGATCAAGCGGAGTTATGCGATAGACCAAAGCGGAGTCATGGAAAAAGCCTAAGGCCGATTTCGTCTTGACAAGACCACAAAGGAGGGAAGTACTAGAATGGTTCCAAACATTGATGTTCCCTGATGGGTACGCAGCGAACAAGGCGGGGAGTGAACTTATCTACTATGCGAATCAACGGGCTCAAGAGTCAAGACTACCACATATGGCTTGAGCGTCTTCTTCCAGTGATGCTTCGAGGCTATGTCCCTGATCATGTTTGGCAAGTGCTTGGAGAGGTTAGCTATTTCTTCCACTAGCTTTGTGCTAAGGAGTTATCTCGGACCATGATTCTGGACTTAGAAAGAGAAGATCCTAACCTACTCATTAAGTTAGAGCAGATATATCCACCCAGCTTCTTCCTCCCGATGCAGCATTTGATTGTGCACCTCCCGTATGAGGCACGAAGGGGGGGGGGCTGTGCAGAATCGTTGGTGTTATTCAATTGAAAGATGTCAAAAGGTTCTTCGAACTAAATGTAAAAATAAATGCAAAATTGAAGCTTCCATTGCGGAGGCATATATACTGGAGGAGGTGTCAAACTTCACAACAAAATACTATGATGATAACCTTCCTAACGTGCATACTCCATCCCCTCGTTATAATGCCGATGAAAATGAATCGAATCTTAGCGTTTTCCAAGGGCAACTTAGAAGTGCAAGTGGTGCGACCTACAAGTCCTTGACACATAAAGAGTGGCGCAGGATCATGCTATATGTGTTAACCAACCTTTTTGAAATGGAGCCGTACATGGGGTAAGTTCTCAAATAATTTTCTTCTCGAGTAGTCACTCTTCAGCATCCAACACCTTGTTGCTCGTTGTTACAGGGAATTTATTCAACAATTCTGGCATGGTTCAAGGGAACCTTCACCGAACAAAGTTGAAACCCTACTTAGACAAGGCATAGGAAATGGAATGCCCAATTTCTTTTCTTGGTGCAAACATGAGGTAATTTCTATTTAATCCCATACATATTTGGACATTAAAAGTTCCTTGTAATGACCTATCCTGCTTGAACTTGCAGGGCCAAACCGATGCGTGCATGAGTGCCGAGTTGAGACAAGTTGTCGATGGTTGTGCCTACAGGTTCAGGTCATTTACCGGTTATGACATCAACGGATATCGATATCACACAACAAGCTATGAGCAGAATTGTCCAAATCGAAGAACCACCAACTCTGGAGTTTTTACGGCCGGCCTTGATGGGCTGGAGTATTATGGAAGAGTTGATGAAATATACGAACTGTCATTCCATGGATGCAACCCTCTTAATCCCATCATTTTCAAATGCCATTGGTTTGATCCGAAGGCAATGAGATGTGTGACACCTCGGGTGTCGAGAGAGCTACGAGTTCAAATTTCTCAACATAACTTAGACTTAATAAAAATATATGTAACAGATGTCAAAAAAGAAATTTGAGGATTTTCTCAGAATTTTATACCTTCATTTGGTGGCCCAAACAAATGCCAAAACGGTCAAAAACTCTCCCTATTCAAAAAATTCTTGTTCAAATTTGATTTGCAACTAGTAAGCACGAGCATTTTGATAATTATGATCACATCTCGACAAACATGCCCATATTTTTGGTTTCTCAATTGGAGCCCTAGAATTTAAGGTAAGTAAATAAACAGGAGTAGCATTTTTGGAAAATCTGTAAAAGTCAGAACCAGTCGGGACCCACCTATCATGCTCGGTGGAGAAACACACCCACTGCCGCCCGCCTCGCTCCGGCGGCCGTACGCCGTGTGGGCGTCGATGACTGGCACGAGCAGCACTTGCGCGGATCCAGGCCCCCACCCCGACGCCTTGTCCCCCTCCCGGTCGACTTTCCCTCCCTGCCCCGCTCATTTGCTCTCACCGCGCTCGCATCCGCTCCTGCTCCCGCCGTCGCCTCTCCACCTCATCTGGCCGCTGCAGTCCATCGAGGCCCGAACCAAGCCGCCGGAGCTAGCGCCGGGATGTACTGAAGCCCCTTAATGCGTCACCTCCCCTTCCCTCGCCTGGCACTAAGAGATCGACGCGAGTCTTCCCCAGCAATGGCGACTTCGGCCATCTCCACCCCGCGGCATCACGACTTCCCCAAGGTGAGTTTAAGCCAAAGTGTTCTAGATCTTGTAAACCTATGCTGGTAAGTGAGTAGCCAGATATCTACTAGTGAGATCATAACCAGAAAATCTAATTGAATAGCATCATAATAAATAATTACATAGATCAATTAAAACCTATAATGAGTAAGACCACCCTGCTTTCCGAGCGGCTCCCTATTAATCGCAGCAGGGAGGAAACCCTTAATCGCGCGAGTATCTTACTCTACTTAACTATCCAATAGTGCTGCGCAGGCTTAGTGCTGTCACCGCTAAACCACACTACTGGCATCATCAAGCAACCATAATCAATACAATGTCCGAATATTATCCTAATCACCATGATTAAGATAATATCTACTTACTTAGCCTAGAACTAAGCAATTAGAATAAGCACATGTATGATTATAGAATCAAGATAGACAAATCACCAAAACCATCATCATCATATTCAATCATCTTTGAGATACATAGAGTAAGATTCATCCCCGTCGAGATGGCCTACCTTGATAGATCAACTCTTGACTCCAATGGTTCTTGAAACTCAACTAGAGATCTATTCTAACGGGGCAAGCCCCGGTGGCTCTAACTCACGGATCTGGTGTTCCTCTGTCGCCTCCTCTTCTGCGGCGAGGGTTTACAAGTATTTATAGGGGTTCTACTCATAAAGGACTCGGTTTCTAGCAAATAAGGCGGTTGCGCCGATCGGCGCAAGCCATGTCTTCTCTGATTTCTTCCCTGAGTCGGTTCCTCTGTCTTCCACAGCTGCCATGTCGGTCTTTTCCTTCGAGATAAAGTCTTGTACTGCACGTTAAGATCTTGGAGTCCATAAATCTTCTTGAAGTTCCATAATTCTTCTTAGACAAATATCTTCAAGTGTCTTGCGCAGATAAACTTCCATAAACATGTGGAATGGGCCTCGGTCACTTCTGTGGGTCAAAACACCCTTGCGCCGATCGGCTCATGGGCTGCGCCGATCGGCGCACTGGGCTTCTTCAGTGCTTTTCGTCGGTTCTGAACTCCTGTCCTCTCCATCATCGCATCAATCACCAATTTTACCTGTTTCTGTAATAAAGCTCCAAAACAATGCATATACAAATATATAGGCAATATCATAGGTAAATGGTCTAAATTAGTATCAATTATGCTCTGATTAGAGTAATATTCACATATAAAAGGGGCACTTGGGAAGTGCCAACAGTTCCCCCACACTTAAACCTTTGCTCGTCCCGAGTAAAGTAAAAGAAAGAAAAATGAAAAAATATACTCTTTCTATCATAAAAGATATCTCAAATCAGCAAATGTTGAGCATTGTTCTATTATGGTGTATTTCATATTGGTATTCAGCAAAATAGATCAAATATGGGCATAAGCTTAAAGTTCTCCCCAAAGCAAAAGATCATGTCCAATTCATAAATTATAACTTTTCCACACATGAGAATCACTTAAAAGATTGTTGTGAACATAGAGAATCTATCTTCCAAATAATCCAAGGCAACAACTCATCTTTCAAATCACTCAACCTATATTCTACATCATAATGATCAAATAATATTAGTGTAAGGCTTATATGAGTAGCTAGGTGAGATAATTCAAGGATTGCAAACATAAATCAATAATATATTGTAAAGCTAGGAGATTATTTTTTGTTGGAATTATAAAAACTTATCAAGATGGCAATTAAGAAAGAAAAATTTAAGAAAGGACTCAGACTTTGGATATGTGGACATGTGCATAGCAAAAAATTTGATCTTGGAAGATTGCACATGGTTGGAATGATTCATGGCTATATTGAATTTTGAGAATAAGCATGTCATATACCATCCCCCCACACTTAAAATTTTGCTAGTCCCTTAGCAAACAGCAGAAGTTTTTATTTATTTATTTATTTATTTTAGACACCATCTCTGTTGCGCCGATCGACTCAGGGTGCGTCAATCGGCTCTTAACCCAAATTTACCAACATTTGTTGGTATTTGATTTGTCTGGCTTCAACTTTTATTCAAGAATTAAATATAGCCAGAAATAAAGGATGTGGTCAAGGAATGATACTTAACAAGATGTTTTGGGTTTATGGTAGTGTACTCAGCAGAATTAAATTTTTGCATGAGTAATTTCAAGGCTAGAAAAAGATACACAAAGAATTGCCATCTTAATAAAATTTATACTAAAAAGAATTAAATCCTAACCGAACTCAACCATCAATTTAATGTTTATCTACATATCAAAGGTTCATGAGAATTGTTCAAAATATGGCATTGGTAGGTAAGGATCTTGAAATGAATTCTAAAGTTCACAACATGAAATTTATTTTTGAAAAGATTGGTACTAAGTTATCATTACAAACTGGACAACACAAATGAAGCACATGGGTGCTCAAAATTGCTCCACATAAGACATATTTGCCGAATAATCATTAAGTGTAAGTTCGAAATTTTATTCAATGCTCAACACTATTTGATCTTCATCAACACTTTTCAAGAAAGAATAAATAATTCAATTCTCCTAATAGAGCATAACTGCCACCATTATATTAAGATCAAAACTTAAAAATAAAACTACTACTAACACACTTGCATGAAAATAAAACTACTACTAACACACTTGCATGAAAATAAAACTACTACTAACACACTTGCATGAAAGTAAAACTACTACTAACATACTTGCATGAAAATAAACACACCCGATACATGGTTTTCCAACCCGCTCACACACACATAAGTGAATAAAGAGAAAAAAAAAACTGCAAAAGATAAAAGAAAACGCAAACCGGGAAACCGATACACGTGCCAACTCCTAGGCACTCTAGTCATCCGAAGGTGGAGTCGGTGGCTGATCGAAGCCATAGGATCGCGCTTTGAGTCGCTCGAACTCCTCCACCATTGCGTCATGGTTGTACCTCCATTGGGACGTGGCTTCCTCCACGCGCTCGATGTAGTGCATGTTGTTGTCAAGGTACCCCTGCATGAGCACGAAAAAGTCTGCACCGGGCACAGGAGACACCACTGGTACACGCCCTTAGTACCTGTAGTCAATGCCTGCGCTGCAGTAGGGTGCGCCGATCGGCGCGTTGCCTGTGCCGATCGGCGCAGAGGGCTGTGAACCGCCCGCTGCGTCGCTCCACCCTAACTGGTACTGCTGGTACTCCTGGCGTGACCCCAGGAATCCCACTCGCCACCGACTGCTGTAGATGTGTCCGGCTATCGAACCCGCCCACGGCGGTCCTTGAGAACTCGGCCCCCCTCCAAGAGACCTTCCTCAAGCCAATTTCCTCCCTCCAACTTGCAAGGGAGAAAAACTCCTAGCTCCGCACACCCGAGCTTTACGTTGGTACCGTCGACATGGAAGCCGGCGCGAACACTTCCCATGACAATATTGCCACGAGTCATATTCTCGCCGATCTCCGCCGCGCACTCCCACTTGTCGTCGCGCCCTCCTGGTCCGTCGCTGTCGCAGACGAGGGCTGCTAGGCGTTGAAGATAGGCCTCGAAGGCCAACTTCTTGCTTGCCTTGCCCCTCTTGTCGAGCCAACCCCGCACCATCACCGACATGGGATTGCAATAAGACAGACTCACGATGGCGTTGAAGAGCCACCGCAAGTCCGCATCGGTGACGTTCTGGAGTCGACCTTGCCTCCTATGCATACCGCCAACCACCGACGGAAAACTTGAATGGTCGGGTTGCGGATGTTGCCGCGATTCATTTCCTCTATGAACGAGAGCCGCCTCCAAAAGGAGTCCAACTCCCAACGTCCCAAGATGCCGGTGACAACGGCGTCGGCATCCAAGCCGAAGGCTTGAGCTGCCGCCTCCATGGCCATGGTGTGGCTGATGTCGCGGACGCGGAAGTTGACGGCCTCGCTATCGTCTTTGATGGTGCCAAGCCTCATCGTAGAAGCAACCTCAGTGACGACGTCGAGGTTGTAGTCCATAGGGAGGGGGTGGAAATCCACCCAGCCGAGGTTGTCTAGCATCCTCCTTAAGTCCTCCCACATGCCGATCGAGGTGAGGAAGGTCTTGTCCAGGTCGAAGATGGGGACGAACCTTCCCCTCACCGCGAGGTAGTGCCGCTGTTCCTCCGCGCTCAGGAGGGTGAAGCCCTCCTCCACCGTGTGCCGCATGAATGCCGGCGGCGGTGGTGATGTGGGAACCCCACGGCTTGCCGCCGTTTGGCTCCTCTAGCATGCCCTATTGGAAGGGACGCGCCGGAGACGGAGTGGCGGGCGCGGACCTCGTATGTCGCCGCTGCCGAGCCGGTGGATGCACCATCCACCAACATGTCATCACGAGCATTGGAGCCACCCCTAGCTGAGGAGTTACCGCTCGACTCGCTGCTGCCGCCAGAACTGCTCCCCCGGCGCAGCCTCTTGCCCAACTTGTCGACGGAGGAGCGGAGACGATCCATCTGCGAGGAATGCAGAACGTGTGCGAGATCATGGGTAGTGGGGAAGGTGGAGAGATTACCGGGATGATGTGCCGAATGGGGGCGCCTGGCCACCCTTTTATAGTGTGGGAAACTTGCAGGAGAAGGAACCACCATAAAATTTCAAAATTTGAGAGCGCGCCGATCGGCACGGGTACTGCGCTGATCGGCACAATTCAAATTTTGTATGCTCTGACCACTCTGATGCTTGATTCCCCTCCTTCATGTCGCTTCCTAGTGCATCATGTTGGTTGGTATGGGAACATCACGGAATCCTGATGTCTTGTTGGCGGCGCCGATCCGCGCGGGCTTGCGCCGATCGGTGCGTCGTCTCCTTTTCAGCTTTTGGTCAATTCCGTGTCTCCTCTATACTGCACACCTGCATTATAATCATACATATTCCTCAAAATCAATGCCTGCCACCTTTGTCACCCATTGGGGACATCATGGGTACCCGCGCCGATCGGCGTAGTACGGCGCCGAACAGCGCAAGTCCCTTGCAGTTTGTCTTTAGGTCCAGCGCTGATTCGGATGCCTCGTGTTCATCTCTTTCACCTAATTTTCACTTCTCCAATGTTCCTGTAGTATTGGCATACATGTCGGGGCTCATCTGGTGACCGCGCCGATCGGCGCTGCCTTGCGCCAATCGGTGCGACGTCCGTTTTTGCTTCTGGCCCCTCGCTTCCTCGCTAGATGTTGTCTTCCATGAAAATAGCTCTGTCTCCGAAAATTATTGTGCTGGTTTAGCACTCCTTCAATTCTAGGCGTCGTCGGCCTTCTGTCCTGACATGGGCAATGCTGAGCCGATCGGCACAGATGTGCGCCGATCGGCGCAAGCTCTGTTCCTTCCTTTTTTTTATCTTTTTTTTTTATATTCCTGCATTGTTAGTCTATAGTATGTATATACACAGTTTTGAACGAATAAACAGACAACGTAAGAGCACACAAGAATTAAGCACACACTTTTCTATTTCTTTTATTCGGGAGATTGTTTTTATCACAAGCAAGCAAATTTTAAAAACACCGGGTTGCCCTCCCGGCCAGCACTAATTAACTTCTAAATTCCCCAATCATTGGGTTGCCTCCCAAGAGCACTCTAGTTATTTAAAGGTCAAAGAGCTCGACCTCCCCGCAAACAATCAATCCTTAGTGTCGCGGTGCGGGATGTGAGGCCGCGACACTACAAGGTTATCTTATCTCCATGGTTCATATAGCTTGGACGACCTATTCATACATCCCCTCCAATTACTTTTGACGCCTCAATGCCACGGTGTCTTGTATCTTTTCACTTCATCAATAGCACGGCACTCTTCTCCCTTTGGGCGAAACTTGAAAGAGTAGGGAGTCCCACTTATATCGAAGCTTATCTCACCACTCCCAACATCAATACTTGCCTTTGCTGTCCTCAAGAAGGGTCTGCCTAAGATCAATGGGGTCCTCGTCCTCTTATCCATATCAAGCACAATAAAATCAACAGGGATGATATGATCTCCAATTTGAATAGACACATCCTCAGCAATTCCATCTGGTAAGCGTACCGATTGATCGGCTAACTCCAAACACATACCCGTAGGCTCTAATTTAGGCAAATTGAGATTTGTGAATATATGACGGGGCATAACACTTACGCTTGCTCCAAGATCGCACAATCACCTATCAAATATCCTTGTTCCAATCTTGCATTTGATGCTTGGTGATCTAGGGTCGGGTTTCTTCTCCAGTGCAACATCATTGATTTCCGCCGTTAGTTCCTTAGTGACCTTCACAACCTCCTCAGAAACTAGAGACTTCTTGTTTTGCATCATGTCCTTAATGTACTTGGCATAGGTGGGAACTTGGATAGCGTCAACAAAAGGGACATTGATG
Organism: Eleusine indica; assembly: GCA_030378355.1. NCBI lineage: Eukaryota > Viridiplantae > Streptophyta > Magnoliopsida > Poales > Poaceae > Eleusine > Eleusine indica. Next base: position 40,548,799 of record CM059500.1, read on the forward strand.
TAAAGCTTCTTCATAATATCGACAAATCTTGCAAACTGCTCGTCGTGTTGTCGTGCTTTTTCTGTCTTCATCAGTAGTTGAGTATCTAGTAACGTGGCAGGGCCATGCTCTTCTGTCTCCACGCCCATCTTCAGACCAGAGAGGTCATCATCCTCCTTGCGCCGATCGGCGCTTTCAGGGAGCCGATCGGCTCCAACAGGGTCGTCGCGCCGATCGGCACCGGGTGTGCGCCGATCGGCGCGGGGCTTCTTTGGTCCTGTAGAGTGTTCTGGATCTTCTGTTTGTTTTTCTGATCGCGTAGCTATTGCCTTCAACTGTTCTGCAGACATCGTATTGCCAGGAATAGCCCCTTTATTGCTTTGAATGGCTTGCGATAGCTGTTCCATCTGCTGCTCCATAATCTTGGTATGCTTCAAAATCTGCTCGTTGGAGCTCCCAATTTCTGTCACCTTGTCATTAACTCTCTTAAGGACACGATCAATCTCCTTGAATCTAGCTTGATTGTCCTTGTTGATCTTCTCTTGAGCTTGGAAGAACTCATGACATTGGAGACGAAGTGGGATAGAGTTTTGCATGGACGAACTAGGAGACAAAGAACTCCTTTGTTGTTGATATTGGGGCTTCCATCCACTATTCTTCATATATTCTAACATCTTCATGTCTTCAGGGCAATCTTTCTGCACATGACCAAATTCTCCACACTCACTACATGTTGAGCGTGATTCCGTCAGCTTGAGTGTCTCTTCCTTAGGGATATGAAGATTATTGTCCAACCTTCTTTGAATAGCATCGAGGCGATCTATAATCAATTCTTCCTGAGTCTTCTAAATCACACTCTTCGCTACTCCTTTTGAAGGTTGCAAATTCCTTGAGCTTCTCTCACCATCCCATGATTGATTTTCAACTAACAACTTGATCAAATTCTTAGCTTCGATGGGGGTTTTTGACATGAATGATCCTGTAGCTGAGGCGTCCAAATGTTGACATGACAAAAGATTCAATCCTGTGTAGAACTTCTCAACAACTTCTCCAACCGTCAGACCATGATGAGGGCATGCTTCCATATGCTCATTGTATCTTTCCCATGCTTCTCCATTGCTCCCATCAATATTCTGTGTAAATCCAAGAATCTTATTTTTCAAAGCTTGAGTCTTACCGGGGGGGGGAAGTATTTGGCCAAGAATTCAGCTGCTAATGTGTTCCACACCGTTTTCACTGTGTTTTCCAATTCATTGTACTATTACTTGGGGTGTCCAACTAGAGAGAAGGGGAACAGCCTCACACGCGCTTGATCTCCTGTCAATCCCGCTATCTTGAATGTGCTGCAAACTTCAAGGAAATGTTGCAAGTGATGATTGGGATCTTTTAAACCTGTGAACGGTTATTGCGCCACTATTCCAACATATCTCTCCAATTGATATGGAAGTTGATCCTGAGCTTCTTGGAAATCTGTCTTGACAATACTAGTCAATTGTGGCTTGAGACGATTAACCATAGGCACCTCTGCCATCTCCTCTTCTTCTTGCTCTTGAAGTGAGTCTTCTATTGTGAATAATACTCGAGGTGTTGTGCGGACTGCATCCAAATCTCCAAGTGACTTGCTTCTCTTCTCCACTGTTCTCTTCTTGTGTAAGAGTCTTTCTAGATCATCGACGTAATTAGAGGGTTTGTTTGACTTAGGACCGTCCATACCTGTTAGTTTCACTTAACAGAATATATGTACTAGAGAGACAAGTAAAGCACAATGACTAAACACTAATACATCAAACAATGTTTAAAAACCTGCTATGGTCCCCGACAACGGCGCCAGAAAAAAGGCTTGTTGGTCGTATCTACGCACCCACTTATATACCGTAAGAGGACGGTGTACGATTGTAGCACTTTTTTCCTTGAATTGAGTATTCCAAGGTTTATCGAATCCACTGGGACCTTAGGGATTTATTAAACAAAGTTAACAGTAAAAGATCCAGTCAAGGCACTGTCAAGGTCAGGTTGCATGAGGGGGAGACTGGCCAGCGTAAGGGTGCGCCAAACAGTAAATCTGTCGTTACGCCGATCGACGCGAGGATTGAGCCGATCGGCACACTAGTGAAACTAAGTCAAAGTGCACGAGATCTATTAAATCTAGGGTTGTGCTGATCGGCGCAGGAGTCGAGCCGATCGGCACATTGGTGAATCTAAGCCAAAGTTGTTGCGCCGATCGGCGCAGGGTTGAGCCATTCGGCACACCAGTGAGTCTAAGCCAAAGTTGTTGCGCCGATCGGCGCAGGGTTGAGCCGATCGGCATACCAGTGAGTCTAAGCCAAAGTGTTCCAAATCTTGTAAACCTATGCTGGTAAGTGAGTAGCCAGATATCTACTAGTGAGATCGTAACTAGAAAGTCTAATTGAATAGCATCATAATGGATAATTATATAGATCAATGAAAACCTATAATGAGTAAGACCACCCTGCTTTCCGAGCGGCTCCCTATTAATCGCAGCAGGGAAGAAACCCTTAATCGCATGAGTATCTTACTCTACTCAACTATCCAATAGTGTTGCGCAGGCTTAGTGATGTCACCGCTAAACCACACTACTGGCATCATCAAGCAACCATAATTAATACAATGTCCGAATACTATCCTAATCATCATGATTAAGATAATATCTACTTACTTAGCCTAGAACTAAGCAATTGGAATAAGCACATGCATGATTATAGAATCAAGATAGACAAATCACCAAAACCATCATCAACATATTCAATCATCCTTGAGATACATAGAGTAAGATTCATCCCCGTCGAGATGGCCTGCCTTGACGGATCAACTCTTGACTCCAATGATTCTTGAAACTCAACTAGAGATCTATTCTAACGGGGCAAGCCTCGGTGGCTCTGACCCACGGATCTGGTGTCCCTCTGTCGCCTCCTCTTCTGCGGCGAGGGTTTACAAGTATTTATAGGGGTTCTACTCATAAAGGACTCGGTTTCAAGCAAATAAGGCGGTTGCACCGATCGGCGCAGGATTGCGCCGATTGGCGCAAGCCGTGTTTTCTCTGATTTCTTCCCCGAGTCGGTTCCTCTGTCTTCCACAGCTGCCATGTGGGCCTTTTCCTTCGAGATAAAGTCTTGTACTGCACGTTAAGATCTTAGAGTTCCATAAATCTTCTTGAAGTTCCATAATTCTTCTTAGACAAATATCTTCAAGTGTCTTGCGCAGATAAACTTCCATAAACATGTGGAATGGGCCTCGGTCACTTCTGTGGGTCAAAACACCCTTGCACCGATCGGCTCATGGGCTGCGCCGATTGGCGCACTGGGCTTCTTCAGTGCTTTTTGTCGGTTCTGGACTCCTATCCTCTCCATCATCGCATTAATCACCAATTTTACCTGTTTCGGCAATAAAGCGCCAAAACAACGCATATACAAATATATAGGCAATATCACAGGTAAATGGCCTAAATTAGTATTAATTATGCTCTAATTGGGGTAATATTCACATATAAAAGGGGCACTTGGGAAGTGCCAATAGAGGCTCGCCAAGGCCGTCACACCCCCCCCCTGACTACTTGCTTGCCTAGATGCCGCCGTTGTTCCACCGGATTTGATGCTCCCGCCGCCGTCAAGCAAAGCCACCGCCATGACATCGATGACCCGCGTCCTCCGGTTTTCCTCATCTCGGTCCAACCCCGCGCCGCCCTGTTCCTCACCCCGGTGAAGCTCTCAGGCAAGACCCGAACCTTTTTCCCTTGTCCCTCGCCGCGCGAGCCACCGCCGAACCTTACCCCTACCCCCATCGCTGTCGGTATCCCCTTTCCGGTCACCGCCGGTGGTCACCGTCCACTCCATCAGGGGCGCCCCGAGGAGAGGAGTGTTTTACCCTTTTACGTCAACCCGAGCCGAGGCCCACAGTGGGCTGCGACGAGCCCGCCGGTCATCGCCGCCGCACTCCGGCGAGGCAGCCTCGCGCGCACACGCGGGAGATGGGTTTAAACTAATTTTCTTTTAGGAAATTTTATTCTAGAAACTCATCTGAAATTAAAAAATGCATAGAAAATTAAATTCTATGAATTTTGGGGCAAGGAAAATTTCTCTGAGGTACTGTAGATTTGTACTATTTTAGAAAAATGATGAATCCTATTGCATGCGATTATTTTTATCATAACTAAAATTTATGCATAAAACATTAATAAAATCATAAACTAATCTATGAGTCCAGTACAACTTTTTCACTTAGTAAAATAATTATACTTAGATATATGGGACCTCCCTGTAAAAGCACAATCTTTAGTTCTCTGTATTTTAGTCATAATTAATTATTCAGGCCTTTGAATTGTTTTAATTATCTAAAATTAATAGCTCAATGCATATAACTGAATGTTGGCCAATAAATCACTCCAGATATGTACTATCTACAGTAAATCTCTCATATGTAAATGAACTCCGGAGCCATGCAAAAATGTTAATTGCTTCTAAAACTTGATAATTCCGTAAATCCTATAAAGGCTGGGTAGCAACTTAACGTGCGGCACTACCATTCATTCCTGCATGCAAATATCGTTGTATTAATGTATTTGTTGAAAAAGTGCCATGAAATCGAACCTTATCCTCATGCATCGCATCATCTGCATCATGTAGGTCATGAGGTGAACCACGTGGAAGCTGGACAGGAGCCGGAGCCAGAAGGACACGGTGGTGCTTCAGCTAACCAGGAGCCGGACCAAGGCAAGCCCCGGTGCATCCCACCAGTTTTACATTTTTATTTTATCACTAGTTAGGGATGTAGGATTGTCTGTGCATTAAGTTTATAGGAGTTTCTTGAAAACTAGTATTGCAGTAGGTCCCCTTTAACCAAAAATAGCCTTAGGACGGTAGTCGCTCTGGTTAGATTAGGACGATCATTCGTCGAGTGGTATGGAGACCACTCGTAGATAAGGAAATATTATAACTTGGGAATGATGTCAGATGAAAGAAAGATGGAATGGGATAACAAGTGAAGATCGGACGGGCAATTAAGTGGAAAGGGAAGGACAACTTGTCTTCAAGGAGGTAGCCCCGTCCGAGTCACCTAAGGCTACGCGTCGTGTTCGGCCCATGGGATCAAGTTTGAACATACTATTTGCATGCTGGAGTTATGGGCCTAGTAAACTGATGTAGCTACGACTATTGCCTAGTCGGAAGATTGCCTTCTCCCTTGTTGGTGGAACTAGGAAAGAGAGGAGGGAAGAATCCACCCACGGATGGCGGCACGGGGCACATCGTGTTGGGGGACCCTTCGCGGGGGGAGTCTGGACCTGGAAGACCTTGTGATGCCGTATGCGAAAGGTTGCTCCATACGGCTTCCATGAAGCGCATATGATTGTGCAAACAGGTTTCTCCTGCAGGATATAAACCGATTCGAGTCACTGCACCTCACAGTGACGAGTACCACTTGATCGCTGCTCCGAAACGTTGTTGGAAGCCATTAATATGATGAATGGGTTCAATACTGCTGTTTGGAAATTATTAATATTTGTATTGCAACCATGATTGTTGTAGCTATAGTGCAAACTAAATTTATTATTTTGCATGACAACTTAACTTGATGCTAAAACTTGAAAAATAAGGATCCACTCTTAGGCTGGCTGTTGCCAACATAAACTCTACCCTTAGCCTTTGCATGTCTAGGTGTCGGCTGTAGATGGCCATTTTGACGGGTCAGTCTTGCTGAGTAAAGTAGTTGCTCAGGGCATAGCTCTATGTGGTTTTTAGATGACCAGGGTGAAGACTGCCACTGTGGTGGGAGGTTCCACTGGGATGGCCAGCGTCCTGACTGCTGGAACATTGAGTGGGAGCCTTGTACCAATGATGATGATAAGTAGGCTTGTGTGCAGTGGCACGATGTCAGGGGCATGACACCGATCAAGGTCGGCTACTACTACTATGTATCATCGTGAAAGTGTGATTGTATCTTACTTATTTCATCGGACCATTTATTCACTATCGAGTTATTCCGCTTTCGCACTTTTAAAACTCTGGTTTGTAATTTAAATTCAGATTTATGTAAAACTCTATACTCTATCTATGATCTTGTTGCAACTCTATTATTCTGTCATGTGTTGTACTATTGGGCATCATAGCGCGTGTCGCCACCCGAGAAAGATCCTGGAATGGAGCCATTTCCGTGGTAAGGCGGTTTCGTTACAAGACAGACCCCCAATCTTGGGCTAGTCGAAATTCGACAGTCTTCCGTCTATTCGGGAGACGATGTATATATCGTGGCTCAACAAGCCACACAAGTTTATTACCTCTCATACCCGTGCCAAACGGACGACCGTCTCAAAGGTTGGGATGTTGTGTACAAGGTATCACCACACGGTAAACTACCTATACCAAACAACGAAGATTACAACATAGACCCAAACACATATGATGGAGAGTTCTTTCAAGAAGAAGGGCTAGAAGGGAGTTTTCAGATAGACTTAACCGAAACAATGGGAATGGATGTAGACAATGAAAGGGTTGTTGATGAGGACGATGGCGATGAGGTTCATAATGTAAAGGCCTTAGAATTACTTGAGCGGTTACATTTAGGCCATGACAGTGATGATGACGTTCCTCCTTTGGAGATTGGGATTGATCCTGTCGAAATGCGTGATAGTAACGATGAGACTTATGATCCAGCTAATCCCGATGATGATGATTATTTCTAATACATGTATGATCCATACTAATTAATTTATGATTTATGATATTATGTTATTTCAAATTATGTTTTGTCTATTTACATCTCTTTTAAAGTGTGGTGATCAATTTATTCTTTTTAATTATAGGTGACTGGACCAAGATGGTGGGCGGTTTGAAGCCCTTGTCCTCGTTTTACCGAGGAGGGTCTTCTTCAGCTGAGGAGACCAGGAGGGGTCGAGGGAGAGGTGGAGGCAGGGGGCGAGGGAGAGGTGCAGAGAGGGGGCGAGGGAGAGGTGGAGACAGAGGTCGAGGGAGAGGTGGTGGTAGGGGCCTAGCGATGTCATCGTCGCTTGTGGCTTCGTCTTCTTCAGCTGAGTCTGAGGAGGAGGCGGACCAGGAGGAGGAGGAGGAGGAGCAGCAGCAGCAGCAGCAGCAGGAGGAGGAGGAGGAGGAGGAGGAGGAGGAGGGGACGGAGGGGATGAGGGGGATGGAGGGGAGGAGGGGAATGGGGGTTCCGCTTCTGTCTGGTTACAAGATCCCTCGACCCTCCTAAAGCGACCGATACCTATTGAGAGCCGTCCCATAATTCGACCCCGTGGAAATTGGTAAGTAACTTTATATGTTTTCAATACATTTTCATTAGATATGTTTCAAATCGCAATAAAAACTAACAATTTATCTTAATCTATTCGGCAGGTCTTGGAGTGTGGTCTCTCATGGCGCTTACAAGCGCAAAGTCAATGGCATCCTAGGTCTTCTATGCAGGCAACACTTCCCTGGCCTGGTTCAAATCAACAAAATCATGAAGGCAGCGTGATGAGTACATCACACTCATGGATACTCATGCAGACAATTTACCACTTGATGTGGACAAGGGTTCCCGATATTCCGATAGCATCTGATAATCTTGATTAAGGCGGAGGCGATACGTAAATCGATCCGGCTGCCGAACGACACGTTCTGAACCCCGCAATCGCAGCACAACGTCTCCTTTGGTTATCAACCATCTAAGGACGATTGACCTTGCTGAGAAGGCTAATCCCTGCCCGCGAATCAAGAACACAAGCAAGAACAACAAAGAATGCAACGCACTTGCAGATGTATGATTAAACTCACGAAGTTGGGGTCTCACAAACCGATGAACGGCGACACTGTTTATGAACAGAATTTATCTAAACAAAACTCAAACCCTAATGAAGAGGCGGCGGCTATATATGAAGACCCTAGGGTCGTGCAAGACCCCCTGGATGCAGCCCTAAGTGGGCTCATCTCGATACATGGCCCAAAGACCGATTACGGTGTTGCAGCACCAGGACAGATTCTGGAAGTTGATTTGTTTCGGCGATTGCCGACGGCTCAGGACGAATTTTGACATGGGACCGATTGGGTTGGAAAGTTCTTTTTGTTATATTTCCAGGAATATATAGAACGTCTAAATCTGAGTCCGTATGCGTTTTGGGCGTCCGTTTTAGTGCAGACTGGTCCTGGGCTCCGAAACAGACTCGAAGTCGGTTTTGATTGGGCCTCCACCTTGGCTTGGACGTCCTTGCTGGCCCATCACGTCTCCAATCACCTCCCCTGCTATCTCATCATCATCTTCATGGTTTCTAACAACAATTAATTTATTAGGTAGCAATCTATTCTTAAAACCACATAATAAAAACATTAGAAACGATCTCACCTGTAAATTCAGGTGATGCACATGAACTTTCATCTTAGTTGGAGGAGTGTTGTGTGTATCCATGAGTGTGATGTACTCATCACAGCGTACACTTTTGAGCACTACACTCCTCTGGAGGATTTCCCTGATCGAGATGGCAGGGTATTCCTCAACAGGGTAGAGCGAGTGACGTCCGAGCTATGGGTAAGCCTTCCTCGCAATACATTGCTCAACACATTGCATTTATTGAATAATCTTGAAATAATAATTGCTCACGTATATATGCAGGATTTCTATAGATGTGATACGGGGTACAAGGCCAAGGCGACTCAGGTGGCACGTAAAGCATGTCATAAGCTAGTGAAGGACATGCACTACCAGGCGTGCATCCAGGTCGTCGTAGATTACAACGCCGACAAAAATGTGACTGTAAAAAAAAAACAGCAACAAGAAGCATGTTGTTGAGCCGGGAACAATACATGGAGGTAACTTTAGATTTCAATTTATGATTTTAATTCAGATTAAGTACTTCTAGTTTGAAATTACATGTCATATACTTGATGTGTGTAGGTTATTCCATGGTGGCTACGCTCGCATCCCCTGTGCTGGGAAATGATGGTGGACAAGTGGTGCAGCTCTAACTGGGAGGAGACACACAATGCTTGTCGGGAGCGGCGTTTGATGATGCCTGGTCCTGCACACCGTCAGGGCAATCTAACCCTCGATGAATATAGGGACAGATATGTATGACAAATCATTTAATTATTTTAACGTTCAATCATGCAAAAATACTAATAATCATATTATTTTTCTTTCTCAGCGGCGTCTCATGGTGGCGAGCCTATCACCACGTTTGAAGCATTTGCTTTGTCCCACAAGGGAAAGGCGACATCGGATGTCCAGTATAACCTAGAGGACCCTCCTGAGGCGTACAACAATCCGACCATCCATAGTCGCCTTGTTTCATAAACAGAGGTGGCAAAAGAGGTGCATGGGCCGGACTTTGATTCGAGGCACACGACCTTGATGGAGAAGTCGTCATGAGGGCGGGAGGAGGCAAGAAGCACGGATGGTACTATCTAGGTGACAGCACACTTGACACAGCGAGTACTCCCTCCCTCCCCTAGATTCGAGCACGGAGTATGAGCATTGGCCCAACCATACGCCCAAGACCGACCGTGTCATAGTTGCAAACAGAGGCCCTCCACGTAATTCTTGTTTTATTCATGATTTGTTCATTCCTAACATTGTCCTGCACACACTCCATGTTAACATTGGATGCAATATTGTAGACCCAGCTTGAAGAAGAGTGAAAGAAACGGGAGGAACTAGAGATGTGGATGGAGGAGTGGATTCAGGAGGCCCAGCGGCAGAGTCAGCAACAGATAACGCAGCTCTATAGCTACATGCAAAGTTTTACTGCGCAGATGGGTCATACTCTGCCACCGATGTCGACATTTGCTCCACCACCACCACCTCCTGCCATTTCTCCTGTAAGTCCCTTGACAAACTTGTAGTTTCATTTCATATAGTTGCTTAGCTTAGATACAACATTAGATTGTTCTCTAGAGTTTTAGTTATTTAGAAAATCTAGATCATCTTAAACAACTTAGACAACACAACTTAGAAAATTTTAGTTTGTTATTTATGGAACTTGTATATGTTCCTAATCTTGTGCAGAATTTTCCTCCGTCGGCGGCGTCAAATGATCTTCAGGACCAAGACTTGTCGAGCCGTCACACTCTGTTCCCACCTCCGGAGTGATTTTTATATTACTTGTGGTTTTGACATGTGTATTTGAAGTGACTTTCTGTTTGTGAATAAACTTCTGAGATTGTGGATTATGGATTGCCAAACTTTTTGAGATTTGTGGATTTGAAGTGACCTAGTATGTTCAATTATGGATTTCCCGTTATGATGTTCTATATGAACTGCATTTAATGCTTATTCTGATGTATATAAATTGCATGTGATGAAAATTATGATTGTTTGTCAGTTTAAGCAAAAATAAAAAAAAAGCTGATTCTGGATAGGCTCTTTACCGAGTGTCATGACCAAAACACTCAGCAAAGATTAGGTCGTTCGCTGAGTGTCAAGACCAAGACACTCGGCAAACGTTAGGGCCTTTGCCGAGTGTAGTAAAGACACTTGGCAAAACGCCCGTTTCCATCGGTCCACCGTTTACCCCTTTTTTTTTGCCGAGAATGTCTTCTCACTCTTGTCAAAATATTTGCCAAGTGCGTGGTGTAAAGCACTCAGCAAAGTATCCTTTGCCGAGTAAAGTTTTGCCGAGCGGCTTTTGCACTCGGCAAACACTTTGCCGAGTGTCTTGTGCACTCGGGCAAACGGGGGGATTCCGGTAGTGAGAGCAATGGGGGCGTCCTGTTGTTCAGTTGCTCAAGCTTAGGGCATCCCAGCCAGCTGATGTAGTGACGGTCCAGCTGCCGGAGACCGAATCAAAGACTCGAACCATCAGCTTCGTCTCGTAGTACATGGCGCTGATCACTCTGAATGATGTCTCGTCTGCATCATCACACGGGGCAAATGCAGCATCGAAATCTTCGAGGCCCTGGTCCCAGGGCAGCGGAGGCAGGTATCTTTGGGAGAGGGATGGCGGATCAGAAACAACGAGGTCCACTGAGCCTGTCTCATCAAAAAGTTTGATGCATTCAAAGAGGACGCGGCTGTCACGAATGTCGGTGGCGTTGACGTACCAGCAGCCTGGGTCTGGGATAGGCAACTGCAGAGGGGGGAATTCGAAGAAGACGTTGTTGGCCAGGGATCGGGCAGTCGGGGCGTCGGGGTGGGACGCGTCGACAGGGCGAAAGCCCCTGGAGACCTCCTTGTCAAGGAATCCAAGGAGGAGCGGCGGGTGGAAGGAGCGGTAGCGACGGAGGAACGCGTCGTCGATGATGAGGCGGTGGAAGGAGGCGCATGCGGCGGAGGTGCGGATGAGGTCGGCGGGGCAGGTGATGCGGAGGAAGATCTGCTCCAGGAGGTCGTCGGTGAGGGATGCCAGCTGCTCCAGCAGCAATGCAGTGACTTCGAGCTCCAGGCGGCCATGAACAGGCGATGACACCATTATTAATTGCTAGAGAGACACCCCTTTGCCTTGCCTCCGGCAATTGACGGATCAACGGAAGAGGGGTTCAAAGCGGATCGTGTCATACGTGTATATATCTATGGGACCTTTTTGTATATACGTCTAATAACGTGCGTGATCAGGAGTCAGGGCAGTTGTTTTATGGAAGCCGTCAATCTGTGTACAATGCGTTATGGACATTGGTTGGTCGCCGCCTAGTTGTACTCGGATTCCTCTACTCACCCCTTCATTTGGATTGATTTTGGAGGGAGCACGGCAATGGCGCTTCGGAACAGCGTCGTCTAGTAATAGTGCATGCCATCCCAGACTGGGCGTGCACACCTTCACCCATTCCCCGCACAGGATGATCGGGATTGAGCCAGGCAACCAAAGCAAGCACATGAGCGCCAGGTCACACGGAGCACAGTGCACATAACGCCTGTACTTGAAGTTTTGCTTAGAGCAAACTGAACGTGCTCGACGATGCGGATGCTTCCAACTTCCATCGTGATCCCGTAGTTCCACGGCATGAGCTATGTAACGAACATGCATAACTGACATAGAGCAGACGAGACGACATATGACGATGCAATGCAATACCAGATGGTTCATTTAATCAACCAGTATCAAAGTGTAAAAGTACTCACCAAGTGTTCTTTGGGGTTTGCGAAATTTCAAGAGGATCTATTTTCAGCAACTAGATTTTCCCCTTCCAAACACACTCATAATGTTCCCCACCCCTATCCATATATAGCTTGTTATCAAGCTATATATATTTGAATAGGGTTCAGACACTACCACAAATAGGGCCTGTAACGGCGGCAGGCAAACCGCCATAGCGGCGCGAGCCAAAGTCGGTCGCCGCTATAGAGCCAATGGGTACTGCCCTAACTAAAACCACCGCTATAGAGCCAATAGCGGCGGTTGACATTGTCAACCGCCGCTATAAACGACCCATGTTTATAGCGGCGGTTGACAATGATAACCACCGCTATTTAGGGCATACTAGCGGTGGTTGACAATATCAACCGCCGCTATAAAGTGCCCAGGCTATAAAAGACACGTTCGGACAGCTCCGGCCCTCATTCGAACACTGACGGCCCAAAAATTTGGGCAAATCACGAAAATCAAGGGGGGGAAGGTTTTGAGTTTGTTTTTTTTGCAGAAATTTGCTCTCTGAGGTAAGGGGAACTCATCCCATTGGTTTTTTTGTGCTCTCATTTTGAAATCAAGTAGAATTTTGGGTTTTAAGTTTGTTAGGTTTTCAACAAATTTTAGCTAAATTCGTTTGATTTGGATGGTTCTACATGGTTATAGTTGAAGTTTATGAAGGCATACATCATCTCTTTTCATCACTACACAAAAAACTTATAATATTTAGCTTGTTTTATGTCAATGGGAATCTAGATCTAGTTTGGTTTTTAAAAGAGAGAGAAAGTAGTATTAGGGCAAGAGGGATGTTAATTATTTTATATTTCTTGATAAAAATTAAATAATATATAAAATAATTTAATGTTTGTTTTATTTTATCTTGCGTAATATTTCTCACTTCATGTATATTATTTTTCAATGTTTATATATTTAGTAAATATTTAATTTTTTGTTACACATAATTAATTAATTAATTTCTAATATGTTTTGGCTAGATGGTGATAAAAGTTAAATAATATATAAAATAATTTGATGTTTGTTTTATTTTACCTTGCATAATATTTTTCACTTCATGTAATATTCACTATATATATATATATATATATATATATATATATATATATATATATATATATATATATATATATATATATAGTGAATGTTTAAATTTTTTATCACATATAATTAATTAATGAATTTTAATAATTTTTGGGTTTCCGTTCAAGGCCGTTCGTGATGGATAGATCATGGATGTACGAGGCACCAAGACCGGGTCCAATATTTTTATGAGAAGTTTTCAAATTCATCGAAGCGGCCGCACAACATGCTCGACGCGAACGGACGATTGATATATATTGTCCGTGTTTTGATTGCAAAAATCAGAAGCTGTGGAATGATATAGAAGTAATAAAGTCATACTTGGTGCGGAGTGATTTTGTTGAGGGGTACACGAGATGGACAAAACATGGTGAGAACAATATGGTTGATATGGAATTTGATGAGCATATTGAAGTTGAAGTCGAGGTTGTCAATTTGCCTGGTGCGGATGCGATGGATTCACCTGGTGAAGCTGATTTTGATGTTGAGGAGTTGTTGTGTCACATTGAGCCGCAGGTGTTGATCAATGCCGGTACAACTAAAGGGCTTGATAATTTTCATAGAATAGAGAAAGCATCAAAGGATCCATTATATGATGAATCTAAGGGATGTGGTAAAGAGTTCACCGTATTACGTACTGTACTTGAGCTGATGAAGCTGAAGGCCATGCATGGCTGGTCAGACGCTAGTTTCACGGATTTGTTGGAACTTATTTCCGATGCACTGCCAAAGCCCAACTTGTTGCTAAGGACAGCATACCTTGCTAAGAAGCTGATTTCCCCACTTTCGTTGGGCGTGCAAAAAATTCACGCATGTCCAAATCATTGCATATTGTATCGAAAGGAGCATCAGGACGCTATGAGATGCCCAAGGTGCAAACGCTGTTGTTACAAGAGGAACAACGATTGTAACGCCGATGGTGGCGTGAAGAATACAACTAAGGGGAGAAAGAAGAAAAGAAGTTCTTTTGTCAATAACAGTAATGACAGTAAGGTTCCTGCCTTAGTCATGTGGTACTTACCCATGATCGATCGCATCAGACGCTTGTTTGCCAACCCTAGGGATGCGGCAATGATGACATGGCATGCACGCAAGGGGGACGGTAAGCTCAGACATCCCGCAGATGGAACACAGTGGAAAAAGTTTGATGAGGATCATCGAGACTTCTCTAATGAGGAAAGGAATATATGGTTTGCATTGAGTACAGACGGGATGAACCCATTCGGTCAAATGAGGAATCCGCATAGCACTTGGCCAGTGATACTAGCAATGTACAACATTCCACCATGGTTATGCCATAAGCGTAAGTACCTACTGCTGACCACTCTTATATCTGGACCTAAAGAACTTGGTAACGACATAGACGTGTTCTTAGTACCATTGTTCGAAGACCTGCAAAAACTATTGTTGGAGGGGGTCCGTATATGGGATGAGTATCGAAGAGAGTACTTCACGCTCAGAGCAATTATTTTTTGCACGATAAGTGATTCCCCGGCACTAAGGACGCTATCATGACAAGTCAAAGGAAAGGTGGCATGTTTCATATGCGTTGATGATACATCCCATGTGTACCTTCCAGCATCCCAGAAGCTAGTGTATACGCGAAACCGCCGATTCTTACCAGCAAAACACAGGTATCGCGCGATGGCTAGACACTTTGATGGCAAAGTTGAGAATGACACAGAACCTCGATGTTGTACTGGCAGGGACGTGTTTGACCTTGTTAAAAATATCAGTGTTGTTTTTGGAAAGCCGGTGAAGGGAGCCAAAAAGGCAAAAGTTCTCACGCCATTTAAGAAGAAATCTATTTTCTTCATATATTTCAATTATTGGAAAGAATTGGAAGTGAATCATGCCTTCGACTGGATGCATATTGGGAAGGGTGTATTTGATAGTAGTAGCGGACTTATACTCGACCAATCCGGTAAGACAAAGGATGGACTTAACGCACGTAGAGATCTTGTAGTGATGGGAATAAGATTAGAGCTCCATCCGCAAGAAAAAGCAAATGGAAAGTACTTTCTCCCCCCGGCAGCCTATACACTTACGATTGAGGAGAAAATAGCATTTTGTAAGTGCCTCAGTGGGATTAAAGTACCGACGGATTTCTCATCAAATATCAAGAATCTTGTAAACATGGAAGAGTTAAACATAAGTGGGTACAACACTCACGATTGCCACATAATGCTTTCGGTGTTTCTCCCTATTGCTATCAGAGCTGTTAAATCACCATGGCTGAAGTTGGCTGTAACTCGCCTTTGCTACTTCTTTAACGCGGTATCGAAGAAGGTCATAACTAAAGACGAGTTAAATGACCTACAGACCCATATGAAGGAAACAATGTGCATACTTGAGATGGTCTTCCCTCCATCCTTTTTCGATATGATGGAACACTTTATGATTCATATTGTTGACCAGATCTCTGCATTAGGCCCCGTCTACCTGCATCAGATATTTCTGTTTAAGAGGTTCATGTATGTATTGAAATGCTATGTACGTACTCATTCACATCCAGAGGGTTCTATGATCGAGGGCTATACAACTAAGGAGATTATTGAATGTTGCTCAGATTACATTAATGATGGTAGAAGATCAATTGGTCTCCCTGTGTCTCATCATGAGGGTAGATTATCTGGATCGTGACTTCAAACGAGTGGACCAAGCACATTTCAGCGTATTGCAACAGACGTAGATTGTGGGACCGTACTTTGAGAAACATCTGTTAGAGCTCTGCCAGAACAACAAGGATGCAATGGATAAATGGATTATAGACGAGCATAAGCGCTCTTTTACATCATGGTTTAGCTCCCTAGATCTTTCAAGTGGCGAGTCCGTGGAAGAGAAAATGTTGAGAAAGTTAGCTAATCGCCCGAGAAGAACCGTGGTTACCTTTCAGGCATATGACATCAATGGTTTTACCTTCTACACCCAATAGAAGGATAAGAAGAGCAAGTGTCAAAACAACAGTGTACGAGTAGAAGCCATTGACGAAGAGGACCAGACGACCTCGTATTACGGGTACATTGAGGAAATATGGGAGCTAGACTACGGTGCAAATTTATAGGTTCCCATATTTAAATGCAAATCGGTGAAGCACCCTAATGGCATCAAGATAGATCAATATGGTTTCACAATTGTTGATCTTAACAATGTTGGTCACAAAGATGAGCCTTGGATACTTGCCAAGACCATGGAACAGGTGTTTTATGTACTTGATCCAAAGGACGAAAAGAAATACATTGTTGTTCCAGGTAAACAAAGAATCGTTGGAGTAGAGAATGTGGAGGATCGAGATGACTACAATCAATATGACGAGGTGTCATGTTTCATAGATCCGAAAAATTTTAAAGTGTTGGAAGCAAGACTCTCCTTTGCTGGCGGAATGCCCTACATGCGCACCGATAACTACCAAGGAAAAGTCGTTCAAGGATAACTCAAGCATCATGTAATTTTATTTTGTTAAGTATCTTTTAGGATCTAACATTAATTTTTATGAAGTATAGGGACCTAAGTGTAAAAAGACAGGACTAAAACATAATTAATAATGAACTCATGGGTTCTTTTGTAAAATACCAAGGCTAATATATTCTTTATAAAAGAAATCAAGGGCTAAAATGAATAATACAATTTTTGGAAAATGAATGACATAATTTTTTAAAAAACAACTAACATGTTTTTAGCGGCGGCTAACAAAGTCAACCGCCGCTATTGCTTTGTAGCGGTGGTGCGCTTTGTGAGCCGCCGCTAAAGAGAATTGTGTTATATAAAATAGGGCGTGGCAGGGCCCAAACCCTAACCGCGGCGAGAAGAAACAACGCCGTCAGGCTGCCCAAGTCCCGAGCGCCGCCGCCTCCTCTCTCCTCATCCCCGAGCATCGCCGCATCGGGCCCCCTCCTCGTCCCTGAGCACCGCCGCTACCGGCCCCCTCCTCCGTCCCTGAGTGCCTCGACGACCGTCGCACGGGCCCTCTCGTCCTTCCCTGAGCACCGCTGCCGTGGGCCCCCTCCTAGTCCCCGAGCGTCGTCGCATCGGGCCCCCTCCTCGTCCCCGATCTCCGCCGTCGCCGGCCCCCTCCTTCGTCCCCGAGTGCCTCTAGGGTCTCTACGCGGGCTCCCTCGTCCTTCCTCGAGCATCACCACCGTGGGCTCCCTCCTCATCGACAACGCGTGCACCGGCATCCTCCCCCTCCTCGAACTCGCCGACCATCACCGCGAGGGACTCCCCCTCCTCGATGGCCTCCGCCTTCTCTCTGGTAAGCGCTGCACCCTCTTCTTCCTCCCCTGTCCCCTCCTGTCCGTTGCCCTCCTGCCCGTCGATGACCAGGTGCGCCCTTTTTCTCAACCCTCCTCCCTCCCTATCTCGCCCTCGGTTCTTGTTTTCTTGCTCACCGTGAGGGCCTGGCTCGCTTGGTGCGCACGGGACTGCATCCTCCACTTGTTCGATGAAATGCGGCAATGCTTGTCTACTCTGTTTTAGTCATGTGTGTGAATTTGTAGTGAGTCATGTCTGTGAAAATTTTGCATTGTCATTCAATAGCTTGTCTACTCTATTTTAGTCATGCTTTGTGCTCTATGCTCTATGCTCATGTGCTTTGTGCTCTGTGCTCTGTGTTGAACCGCCTCCGGTGCCTTGAGCCGAACCCTTATGCTCTGTGCTCTAATATGATATCAGTCACCCCTTGTGCTCTGTGCTCTTGTGCTCATGTGCTCTATGCTCTAACTGATAACATAATTGCTTGCAATTGTAGTTTACAAGTACTGCTTTCATAATTGCTTGCAGTAATTTAGTTTCTATAGCAGCTATTGGCCCCTGTCCCCCTCCTTCTGCCCCTATGATCAATGATGCTCCATGAGATGAGAAATGGTGCTTATACTCCCTCTGTTTCAGCCATGATATTAGAAATGCCATGCTCATTGATATGGTGCTTATACTCCCTCTGTTTTAGCCATGATATGAGAAATGCCACAGCTTGAGAAATTTTATCGGTTGCCAAATATGCGTGCTCTCATATACTTAACTTTGCTGCCATATGCTTGCCACATTGTGTTTGTGTTCTCGAGATATACATAAATCTCCAGTCAAATTAATGCTCACTGTTCTACATATGTTAGATGCTCACTAAATTAATGCTCACTGTTCTACATATGTTAGATGCTCACTGTCATGATATGATCTGAAAATGCTCACTGTTTGCTGCCATTTTTTTTTTTGCTCCCATATGCTAGGATCTGAAACTGCTCACTGTCATGCTAGGATCATTTGCATTTTTGGCTGGCATTTTTTTCTGCTCACTGTTTGCTAGAATCAGAAAATGCTCACTTTATATATATATTAGGATGAAAATGCTGTTTGCTGCCATATGCTTGCCACATTGTGTTTGTGTTCCCGAGATATACATAAATCTCCAGCCAAATTAATTTTACAGCAACCATCAGGAACTGAATAGATGTCACCCTCCAAATTCCCGTGGCAACGCTCAGGAAATATACCTAGTTCTACATATGTTATATGCTCACTGTCATGCTACGATCTGAAAATGCTCACTGTTTGCTGCCATTCTTTTTTTGCTCCCATATGCTAGGATCTGAAAATGCTCACTATCATGCTAGGATCATTTGCCATTTTTTGGCTGCCTTTTTTTTGATGCTCACTTCATGTTGATACACATATACTTGTTGTCGTACTATAGATTCCCTATATGCCATTTCTGAAATCCGTAGCATTATATACTTGTGGCCATATATATGCCATATTACTTGCTGCCCTATATTCCCTATACTCACTGGGAGCAAATTTTGACTTGTCTATTGTTCTCCTTGTCTCTCTGTACTACTTATCTATTCTACGTAGGCGATCAATGCTCAATGATGAAAGGGGGCCAAGTGAGGCTAGTGTAGCGACATGGACCATATCCTAGGATATTGGATACATGCTGCTGTAGAGGTCAAGGATCTTAGAGCGTTGGATGGCCGTTGATTCGGCAACCCGCACTGAGAGCAAATTTTGATTTTTCTATTCTTCTCCTTGTCTCTCTGCACTACTTATCTATTCTACGTAGGCAATCAACCCATGCTCAATGATGAAAGCGGGCTAAGTGAGGCTAGTGTGGCGACATAGACCATATCCTAGGATATCGGATTTATGTTGTTGTACAAGTCAAGGATCTTAGAGCGTTGGAAGGTTGTTGATTCGGCAACCCGCACGGAGAGCAAATTTTGATTTTTCTATTATTTTCTTTTGTTTTCGTTGTCTCTATGCTCAATGATGATAGGTGTATACTCCTTGTTTTCTAAACTAGTCGTCATATCTAACATTAGCTCTCAAAGTCTTCTCGTCATGACGGACAATATGCCGTCTCAAGAGGAAGACGCCCTCAAGGCACACTCACAAGCGAGGTCATCTTCAGATGATGAAGGATCAAGCAAACACTGGGAAGAACTAGAAGATCCGCATCCTTCACTACCGAAGGAACGTCGATTGGGGAGCCCGGATCCTGATTTCATGCCTCAAGATGAGGTATCTTGGAAAAGATAATTCTCTCATTAGTTCAACTAATTTGTAAACTAGAATCTACTACTTATATCTTAGAGACCTCGATGAAGTGCCCATCGGCTATTTGCAGCAGAGGCTACGACATATGGGGCCCTCGAGCAACAAGTGGAAGAGATGCCTGCCCAAGTGTCCACACACAAAGGCAAGCGCGGTTAGCGCTCCGCGAACAAGGTAGAGGGCATCTACGAGGTTACTGCACTAGACCCCAAAGATGGAGAACCGATTGAACCCGCTGGTGTCAACGCCAAATGACGGAACCGTTGCGGCAAAGTGGTGAGGGACCATTGAAAAATCACGTGGCAAGATTGGCGCCCAGTCCCGAATGGCACAAAAGACGATATGCGGACTGACGTCATGGCAACCATCCGGTTCCAGCCTGTAGATCTTGAGAGAGCCAAGAAAGCCACGATGTCCACTTTCAATCACATCTTTCGAGATTACAAGTCCAAGCTCAACTGCCAATACGTCAAGAAAAATTGAACCCCATTCGACAAGCATGGAAATATTAGTCAGCAGAAATGGGATGAGTTTGTTGAGCAGAAGACGAGCAGTGCTTCGAAGGAGCTCAGTGAAAAGATGGTTGAGCTCAACAAGAGGAACAAGTACAAGCCACGGTTAGGTCCGGGCGGATACAAAAAGAAGATTCCGATTTGGAGAGAGTGGGAAGCCAAGCTCCACGCGGAAGGAAAACCTGATCCTTTGCCAAACACCAATGAGCGTACCAGGAATTGGGTATATGGTCGCTCTGAATTAACCGATGAAGGAGAGATTATTGTGAAGGATCCCGCGACAGTTGAGGTCGTGCAAGCCTTGAAAGGTCCCATCACGACGCAGACGGAGGCTGGTCTGTTTACACCGGAGTATCACAAGGATGAGCTAGCGAAGGCTATTGGGACCAAAGAACATGGTGGTCGGGTACGAGGAGTGTCATCATCGGCAACATGGAAAGAAGGTTTCTCTGATACATCCTCACACCTCTACAAGAAGCATACATTAGACATGAAAGAGCGAGAAGATAAAGCCAAGGAGGATTGGAGGCGGCAACTTCTTACGTTTGCTATCGACAAAGAAAGCGGTCATTTGGACCCCAACTTGCAGGCTGTGATGGATGCCTTCTTACGTAGTTCGTCCACATCCACGCAACCATCCGTCTCCACGCAACCATCCGTCTCCGGTCAACCATCAGTCCCTATGCAATCAAAAACAGAGAACATCATTGAGGATACTCCTTGCGAGTTGCATGTGCCATTTGATTACAAGGAGAAGACGATGAAGGTTGCATCCGGCACGGCATTTCCAGGAGAGATGCTCCATAACAGGGATATCCCCCTAGGTTACGTGCGCGTCACCATGTCAAAAATAGTACCTGGCTATGAGGACAACGAGATCGAATGCCCGACCTGAGTCAGGTATAGAAACTCTCCAAGATGCCCTCGGCTCTTTTATTATTTGGAAACGCCGTGATGTTGTCCTCTCACCACGAGTTTCTTCACCCCCGTTGTCTGAGCATGGGTCCTTTCATGCGAGCCAGCCAATCAATACTGGTGGACAACTATCTCCTATGTCTGCAGCAGCCTCGGAAAACAAGCTCCAATCTCCTCATGCGGAAGCCGACTCGACTCATAGTCCTATAATCTATAGTGACAACGAGCCTCTTCTGCAGAGTGTTCAAGTTCAGGCTCCATTAATCCAAGTCCAGCCTATACCAGTTGTCGTCAAGGCTTCGGTAAACCCAAAGACGATTACCGGATTTGACAAAGAGCCAAAGGACCCAAAAGCAAAAAGTGATGTTGATAAGTACTTGGCAGCATTGAAAAAACGTCTAGCAAGCACCGGCAAGCTTGTCCTGTAAGAAGAAGATCCTCGGGATGTATTATCGTACGATGATCAAATTTTGGAGAATCCTGCGGATGATGTGGACTACCCGAAATTTATACTCGGTAAACCTCTTATATCAAATAACATGTATAAGAACCTGCCGCGGGAGATGCAGAAGTTGCACAACTAATACATGATGGCGTCGAAGGAAGGGGTCACCGAAATTACTTGTAGGATTCCAAAAGAGGTGTTCAACGAAGATGACAAACAAATCTTATACCTATTTTGGGAGGATGTCCACTCGATGTTTCGTCTAGACCAGATGGACATCACCCTGTGGTGCATGTAGGTGTCGTGTTCGATCTACTCCATATTTCAAGCATAATTCCATATATAATCTTATGCTTTTTTTATAGTATGAACTCCTTTTTCCAAAGAAAGGAGACTAATAGAAAAGATTGGAGGGTGACCTACGTCAACCCAAGCCAGATCAACCAAAGCTCGATCAACCTAACGGTAAATCTGAAATATTATCCGAATAAGACACCGACAGAGCTTGCTGAAATGAAGACGGCCTTGACAACAGAAGCAAGGACTTATGTTGCAAATTACTTGTACGACTGCTTCATGAGGTGGCAAGATAGAGAGTGCATTATGGCCCCTTACAACTTCAAGTAAGTTGGACAACTACTGCCTTCGTCATGTATCCTATGTTAAAATTAAATCCAATCGTAATTAACTTGTTGACAACAAACATTGTTGTAGCGATCATTGGATCTGTTTGATGATATTTCCGAAAGAAGGGTACCTTCTATCGCTCGACAGCCTGGATTACGACAAGAACTTATATGACGACATTTTGGAAGTCATAGATCGGTAAAAAATTAGTCTATGTGTGTATGATTTGATGATGTTAATATCATCTACTGATAAGCTTTTATCGCTCGCGCAGTGCTTACGAGAAATATGTCGTAGCCGGTGGGGCATGTCATCTTATAAGAAAAAAGAAGATGCACTTTCGTCATAAGTTTTGGGTAAGACTTATATGCATCTCATACATGTTCTTATCGTACTATCCATTCATATAATTATCGTAGGTGTAATGAACTTGTGTTCTCTACTTTATAGTGCAATAAGCAAATACAAAAAAGTGTGCATTGTGGTCACTACACTTATGTGTTCTCGGCTGGCACTTCAACTTACCTGGACCATATCATTGAGGAGTCTCAACAAACGGTAAGTTGATTTTGTTTATGTCCATTTTACTTTACCTTGACCATATCATTGAGGACTCTGCTCATGTGACACAGAAAGCCACAAGGTCAAAGAGAGAATAGGCTGCAAAGATGAAAAGGAACGACGTGATAAAAAAGGATATAATTTCTGAATCACGCGTTCACTTGAGTACAAATGCCATGTATCTAGTTATAGATTCTCTTTGTCGTTTTATGTTGAGAGAGGTAATTAGTCCAGAAGGAAATTGCTTTGACTCAAACAGTGAACTAGCAACAAAATATAGGTCCCTTTATGAGTAGGCTGGTTCAAGAGCACCATATGAGCCTAATGTGTCGAAAAAAGATGATGACTATGTATTAGGGTTCATATAAAATATTTTATAAGCTCGATTGAATATTTTGATGATAATATTGTATATATTCTATAATGAGATGTAAATATCTGTGATGAGATTGTAAATACCTGTGATGAGATTTGTAAATTTTTATGTATGCAGAATCTGTGATTTCTATATATTTACTAAATTTTATTTATATTTTTTAGAAAATAACAAGTAGCAGCGGTTGATGTTGTCAACCACCGCTACTAATAGCCAACAGTAGTGGTGGTTGAAGATGTCAACCGCCACTACTAATGGCTAACAATAACAGCGGTTGACATCTTTAACCACCGCTAATAATATGTCTGTAGCGGTGGTTTATTTAGGCGATAGACCACCTGCCGTTACAAACGCATATTTATAGCTGCGTTTGCATAGCGGCGGGATGGCCTGCCTGCCGCTACAATGTCTTTCCAACCGTGGCTACAGGCCATTTTGTTCTTGTGATACACGCTTACAACCAGCAACATAGAACCAACTCCAACAGCTACTACGAGCTATCGAACACCATCATCATTACTTCTTCCGCTTTTCCTTCGCATGGCTTCTAGGATGCATCATCATTGGTCTGCTCCTTCGTCTCGTCTTCAGCCTCCTTGATCATCAGCTGCTCTCGAGGACGGTTGCAGTTGTGCATCACCCGCATTGCCGCCTGCATATCATCGACTCCGCTCCCGCCACCAGCACTGTTTTCATGTCGTCAGAGCAAAGACCTTTAGGGTTCCATTTCCTGGTTATTTCATCTCTTCTATTATATAACTGGACATTATTCAATTGACATTATTTCAAAAGGATCTATTATATTAGGCTTTCTATGCTAGATTGACCTCCTCTTTTCTAGCTAGAGAGAAAAATGAAATAACGCATGAATTTTAGTCAAAGAAATATTTACTTTTTGTGTGGGATTTTTTGGTTCTTAATTAGTGCCCACTGTAATTGTAGTCAGCATCATGGTCACCATGTCTTTATTTGGCAGACGGTTCCTGGCTGGTCAGCTTTGACCTCTGAACCACGTCATCGCCATATGGTCATGTATTTATTTAGCTGGAAAAGGTAATACGCAATTGTTACATGGTACATACGACTCACATCATTAGCACTTAAAACAAATAAACCAGCTAAGTTCGATGACTGCATCAGACTGAACATGCATGGTTCGTCAGGCAATATGTACAAGTGCTACACATAAGCGCATCGTCTCGCCTAGCTAAAGAGGCACCGACATGGCAGTAAAGAGGCGCCCGACCTGATGCGCGCGGATGGTCCTGCGCGCAAATGAGGAATGCATTCAGTTCAGAAACCGACATTTCATCTGTAACAAAAACATTCACTTCTGACAAGTGCGAAGAGAGAACTTGACATCAGTTCAGCTAAGTATAGTGAAATGCAATCCATTTCACTAAAAACATACTATCTCTGTTTCAAAATATAATCACTTGTTGACTTTCTGATACCACGTTTGACCGTTTGTCTTGTTTAAATATTTTTTAAAATTATAAAAACAAATAAGTTATGTTTAAAGTATATCTAATAACAAAACAATTCATAATAAAATAAATAATATTCTCATAATTTTTTTAAATAAAACAAACGGTCAAACGTAGTCTTTAAAAGTCAACAAATGGTTACATTTTGAAACAGATGGAGTAAATGTGTAATACAAAATGCTACACAGATGTAACAGTTCTATGATGTACGCATCAATGCAGTAGACAATCAAATTGCAGTTAAAAACATGTCAAAGTTAAAATAATGTATCTCCAACAAATTAACACTGCAGCAGAGCCTCGCTAGAATTAACTAAGAATAACATCTACATTATATACTAGGCACACAGATGAGAAGGTCTTTTCGGCAGCTGTGACAAGAAGTGTATGATAAGCCAGTAAACAGAGATGTGCATAGACTAAAAACAAAGAAAAAAAAGGAAGTACACTACGGAATGTATCTTGTATAACTACGAAAGTAAAACTCAGATCGGTCAAGCAATAATGGAATACGCAAGGAAAGGCTATCACATTACAAACACACAGTCGACAGCCTTATTAGGAATGCACGCAGCCATTGCATAAGGCCAAACTTTACATGGAAAAATAATACCAGCTTATCTAAAAAACTAAAATCAACAGGTCTGCCAACGACAATTATTTCACAAAAACAACGATTAATCACCAGAAAACTCTCATTTGCCGAGTGCGTGTGTTAAGCACTCGGCAAAGTTGGTCCTTTACCGATGCTTAACTCAGACACTCAACAAAAGTGGTCCTTTGTTGAGTGTCTGCTAGTGACACTCAACAAACAGCTAACTAACGACCGGCCAAAGCGGTGACAGCGCTCCTATTTGTCGAGTGTCACCTGGATAGGCACTCGACAAAGATGCACCATTGCCGAGTTCACCTTTGCCAAGTGCCGCTTGAAATGCATGTTTACTGAGTGCCCGAAATTATGCGATCGACAAAGCCCGTGACACTAGGCAAATAAGGGGTTTCCGGTAGTGATTAGAGCTTGATAGCTGATACACGGAGTTTAAAAACAATAGAAGCAACTTGACACACTTCAAATGCATAGGCCAGCTAGGTCAGCAAGCTGAATCACATTCGGCATACTACAATAGAGTACAAACATAGCAGGAAACATCGAGCTTAACTGCAACATTAAAGGCATGTCTTGTCACATTGCCGCTGCTCAATACTACTGCACTTCAAATGCATAGACTCATTAAACCTTTTGACAACATGCAGGAAACCTAAGATAAACAAAGAAACAGCAAGAAACGCTGCAGCCAAAAGAAGTTTTTTGTTCATTTGAGAAGGCCCGACATCAGGTTTACCTTCATGTTGACTTGAGAACATTTAACATTTTCAAATAACGTGATCTCCCGGTGTGCGATATATAATTCCCGTTTAAAACCATTCAAATGAACATGAACATCACATTTGTTTAGTATTTCGTTTTTCATTTTGCAATTAAACAAACATCACCTAATGAAACAGGTAACACTTCTTGAGGTGTTTATGCGTTGAAATTTTAACAACTAAACCATTAGAAAATGTATATTGAAATGGTGTTAAGTGTATATAGTTTGCTAGCTAGTAAACAGATGAGCACAGAGCAAAGCACAAGAAACACTACTGAATGAGACAATAAGAACAAGATTAACATGACTCCAATAACTCAAACTTAAATTCTCAAACAGCAGTCTGAACCCCTGGCATTAGAAGAACATGACATCACAAAAACACGGGAAGACAGCCTATAAGGAGGGCACACACCTATTGCATATATAGGACCAAGTTGTGAATGGAGACTCCAAAATATCAGCTTCTCTCTCCAAAACACTAACTGTGCATCCACAACAGATTTTGCGACTGGCAACAGCACCTAGAGCTTGATAATTAATAACATTTCCTTACATCATAGAAGCGACACAGAATACATAGTAGCACTTCAAATGCATAAACCAGCCAGGTTTGATAGGTGCAATAGACTGAATAGCCGAAGGGTTCGACATAGTATACCATAAGAGTACAAGATATATAGTCAGAAACGCCAAATTGAAGGGCAACATAGAAGGTCAATGGTTCATCATCACCACCTAACTCTAACTCCACTGCTCCACACCTACTTCAAATACATAGACCACTAGCTTCGATAGCTACAATAGACCAAACAGGTTTCAATAAACAGCACTGTTAGAGCACAAAATAACAGGAAACACCTAGTAGTAGAAGTGCAACACAAAACGCCTCTGCAACACCACCACTTTAACTCCACTGCTCCATACTGCACTGAAGAAGCCACAAACCAGGATGCAGACCTAGTCCTGCAACTGAACAGATGCAAATTAAAACCGCTATTGCAGATACAGCCAAAGCATTTACTTTCAACAGCTTCAGCCAAGGCACAATTTGAACTTTTGAAGGGTAGGTGGCACAGTTTTTAGCTCAATATGTATTCAGTAGTTATAAAAGAAAGTAACAACAAAACACTGGCATCATTTATTTGCAGTTTATGGAGAACGTTGACTAGAGGCCTACCCCAACTTGCTTGGGATTAAAGGCTTAGTTATTGTATAGATACCGTTGACTAAAGCAAAATGATGTAGCTCCAAAAGTTTACTTGTGCAACAGAATTTAGCTCGATTGAACAAGAACAAGATGAGAGTCCAGAAAGACGGTAACCCATTATAACTGGACTCTATGGCTAAGATATGGTTATCTCATATGCCAGTTTTTACAGGTGAATAAACTCACCCCAATATCTTTTGCAGGCCAACAATGTTGTTATTCAAAAATTGATGCTTCAGACAGTGCTTAGATAATCTGTATAAGCAAGGTAGGCAGGAGTGAATGATGTTAAGACCATACATGCATATACTACAGATACAGAGTTTAGCATCATTAGTCATAAGACAAACTAACACTAACATAACAGTTCAGAGAAACACATAAAGGCTGACTATAATAATAAACTTTACCATGTTATATCCATGAATACTTCTTGGCGATATAATTGGTGGGAATCCAGAATACGGGGCATCAATTGCAGGGTAGTGTATCCCATCGAGTCTCTTGATCTTCAAAGTTTTGATCTCAAGTGCGAAACAAGCTTGACTTTTGGCACGACAAAAAGGAAAATGTGACCTTCAGATTGACGAGGAAGCATGTGACACTTGTAGTGAGAAGGCAACAGCACTGTGTTCTCCATACGCCACTCACCACCCTTCTTACTGCCATCTAGGCAGAAGATGTAGTAATCCAAGGATGTACCTTCATCAATCTGACTAAACATCGCAAGCTTGCCATCCCCAGCCTCAACAATGGCAACTCTCTGCTCCTCATGGTCACGGGGGAGGTCATGAGTGGAAAGCCTCATTGTGTTCATGTTGAGCTTGAGCAATTTGCCCTTGTGGTCCACTTTCCAGTAGAAGCAGCCATGCATGTAACGGTGTGAACTCAGCATGTCGATCCAAGCTTTTGGTGCATCCAAGCCAAGAGCATCCCAACTGGTTGATGTGCAGACACTCCAGCGGCCAGCGCCTGAAGAGAAGACAAAAGGCAACAGCCCTGTCTTGACAAGAAAGAAGCGGATCACTCTGAACGACGTCTCTTCCAACACTCCAGAAGGGACCAGGAAGGTCTCGAAATTGAAGGTGTCGTGTTCATGGATCTGGGCAGATGCAAGTACCTCGTTGGGTATGGGAGGTACCAGTCGACTCGCCGGGACATGGGGTAGCAAACCGCAAGGTTCCACAGTAGGGTGCTGGGCTTGTCCTCGTCTATGGGCTCGACGAGGATGCGGTCGCCGCAGACATCGATGATTCCGCCGTCGCCAGGGAGGTAGCCGAAGGAGAAGTCGACGGTGCGGGCGAAAGCGCGGGCGGCGGAAGCGTTCGGGTGGGGTGCCTGGATGGGGTGCAGGCCATCGGTGTCGATGAAGACGAGGAGCAGCGGCTGGTGGAGGGAGCGGTACCGGCGGAGGAACGACGGGGCGGCGATGAGGCGGCAGAAGGAAACGCAGGCGGCGGCGACGCGGGCGAGGTCGGCGGGGGAGGCGACGCGGAGGAAGATCTCCCTCAGGAGGTCATCCGTGAGGGCCGCAGGGAGCCGCTGCGACTCCATTGCTTCGAGGCGGCAAGAGGTCCGGCGGGCGAATCAGCGATGCCATCGCCGGCGAGGCTCCCGTAGAGAGGAAGCAGATCGAGTGTTGTTTGGTCAGTTGATTCAGTTGGGCTATTTTTTTTTCTATGGCCGGGGGTCAGTTGGGCTATTGGCTGCTGAAGCAAGGACCAAGGAGTGAACTAGCGTCAGTGAATAGTCAAGTGGGCCTTATCTGGTAAATGTATTGGGCCTCTGGCCCCATCCATCTGAATGAGCTTAATTATTTTTGAGCGATCATTCTTGAATGCTACTACATGCACCTAACACGAGTGTGAGTTACCTAGGAACTTTCTTCCTCTCTCTCGAAGCGTCTCCCCATCTACAGGTGAGAGAGGCGGAAGAGTGATCCCAGGTCGTCGTCGGTGGATCCGTCAGTCTTCCTCGCTCCGGTGGCCCTCAGGGTGCCGGGAGGCGGTGAAGACCACAGGTCTGCTAGCTGGCGGAGTAGGTCCTAGGTTTAGGTCTAGGGTTTGATGTCTAGGTCGTGTCGTTGAGGCAGTGGCGGTGGTGCGGCTATGGAATAAGGTCCTCCGAGTTCTCCCTCGTCTCGTGGGCGTCCTCCTCTGACGTCGACGACGAGCTCGTAGTGGTCTGGTCCCCTATGGGGGGTCTTTGTACAGGAGTCAGTCGACCTCTTGTTATCTCCCGGTTTGGCCCATCTCGCTTATGCGAATGTCTTCTCCGGCTCACTTCAAAGCGTTTGTGCTATGAAGCTCCATCTGGCTTGATGTTGGCCGGTGGTGGTGGATCTCATCGCCTCTGTAGAGCTAAAGGGTCAGGGACCTTTTTTTTGTTTTCTGGTTTGTTAGGGGCCTTTTTGCTCTTTTGATGAGACAGTTGTTCTGTGTATCCTTCCTAATGTATCTGTATGTATACTCCTTTCTTAACTTTTAATATAGATATGGTTGCTAAAAAAATACGAGTGTGAGTTTTAGGTTTTGCAGCCGAAGTTCTGAAGCGATTGTGTCGAGTCATGTCATGTATGGGACACAGCGATGGCCCATTAATACCGGACGCAGCGCAACAATAAAGGTTCGTAACGATCGTGCATGTCTAGATCTCAGCAAGTCAGAGAAAGGGAGAAGCGAAAAAGGATTTTCTTTCCGATTGAGTTTCAGTTTCTATTACTGCACATGGTAGTTCTTAGATTACGTGATGGTTCTGTTAATGATGAGATGGCAAGCTGTCGTGTGGCTGCAGGTGCATGTTAGGGCGTCCACAACGGTGAGATAGCTGTAATTTATAGTAGCTATGTAAAGATCACAATTCTATACGGTCACCTTTAACACATTGTCCCAAAAAATAGGTCCCGCATGTCAGTTTTATTTTATTATTTCTTCTTCTCCATCTACGACGCTGTGATTTAGTGTGCTAGAGGCAACAGAAGAAGAGTGGCTCACAAAACGCCTGGGGTGCAGTCAAGTCCGTCGCTATGTAGCTTTTAGCTTGGCAATATCCTAGCGTCGCTGCCAGAGTCATCTCCCGTCTCTCTCTCCTATTTTTCTATTATTTTTCTCTGACTGCAGCTAGCTGTACTCATC
Source organism: Eleusine indica (assembly GCA_030378355.1). Taxonomy (NCBI): domain Eukaryota; kingdom Viridiplantae; phylum Streptophyta; class Magnoliopsida; order Poales; family Poaceae; genus Eleusine; species Eleusine indica. The sequence goes on from CM059500.1 coordinate 40,579,123, forward strand.
CATTGTGGAGGCCCTTAGCGGAAACAACCCACACGGTGCTGACTCGATCTGACAGCAGTAAACATGTTATAACCATGTTAACAATACGTTTCGGTAGCTGTTGATTTACGGTTTTTTTTTCTCCTCACGGCTCTACAGTTTTCGTGTGAGAAACCAAGGACCTTCTCAAATGCACAATCTCTTACGGCTCGAATTAGATGTGAGATTAGACATTGCTAGGTTATTGACTTGGTTTCCACACAGGCCACAACCCTCCTTCAACCAGTTTTTTTAAATAATATTAATCTAAAAGAAACTTGCATAAATTGCAAGTATAGAGGCCAGTGGATCATGCACCGATCGACTAGGGGGAACTCGGTCATTCAACTCCTGAATACAAGAAAAAGACCTTCTAGATACGGTTGTGTAGCTACGTTTTTATAAATGTCACTATATTAATATCTAAAAACATATTTTGATATATTTTTTAAAAATGGATCAGCGAGATATAATATTAGATACACTTCAACGTTGATAAAAAAAGTAAACATGTTTTTTGACGCGTTTTTTATAACATCTTAATGTGACACGATATAGACACACTTTAAACTGTAATTAGCTATCATAGAAATATTTTTTTGACATGTTTTTTTTAAAATATCTCAAAATGATACGATATTAAACATGCTTTCGATCATTACTAGCCCGCCCAAATATGATTCTTGACATGGTTTGAGAATGTCTGAATGTGATATGTTATTTAGACATGTTTTGATCATATCTAACATCAAGTAAAGACGTTTGTTGACATGTTATTCCAAACGTATAAAAGTGAGATGGTATTAGACACACATTAATTGTATATATTTTTATTCAAAGATATTTTTGATACGCTCTTGAGAACTCTAGAGACGTTAAAAGACTTAGAAGACATAAAAATAAAAGGAAAAATATCTTAACTACAACTAGAATTGCTTGCCGGATGAGATGCAAAGCGTGTCTATGTTAGCAGATACGTAATATAAAAATATATCAATAAAAAACATACTTAGCTTTATTAAACGTCATAACAATATGTCTAGAATAGTTGACATGTCACATAACATAACTATAAAAGCATATGTAGACGTGTAAACGTGTTTATATCGTCTCAATAAAACATCTTATATGTTCTAAACACGTTCTTAAAATTCATATCTACAAGAATATAACACCATCCGTGTAGAGACGCCTCCAACACGTTTTATAAAAATGTCTCTATTTTACAGTAAAAATCAAATAAACATATCTAGCCCTTAAATAAAGCATATCTACAGGGGTATGTTTCTAATAGTATGACTAGAGCTACCGGTTAGGATGCGGCTTCTCTCCTCCCAAGCATCCTCCCGCCACATGGCAAATTTTTATTTGATCCCTATTCCTCCTCTGGGTCCAGCTGAACGAGTAAACCCACCGCCCGGGGCTCACGTACGTAACGCCGTTAGCTTAACGTCTATGTGGGTCCTACACGAATTAGGAAGGGAACAAAATTCAAGTACTCTGCATCACTCTTCTTCACCCAACCTTATCTTTCAGCTCCGATGAAATCCATGGTCGGTCAAGCCGAATCCACCTTGGCAGATGACCCTGCTACCTAGATCTAGGTCCTTCCTCGCACATGCTGAAGCTCACGCGTTGATTCGCAATGGTGATGCCGGCGCCCCAAGTTCCAGCGCCCCTGTACGGACACCATGGCAACACTGGCGACGAAGCTCCAGGCAGCCCAGCTTCTGGTAGGCATCGGCGCCGTGCTCGAGTGGGGCGACAGCCACTGCCATGACCGTGTGGCTAACAAAGATTAGGCGTCCGCCATCGACCCGAGCGCGCGTCCGTCCGCACAGTCAAGCGCATGCAGCGCCGTTGTCTGCAAGAAGCAGCTCGATGAGTTCTTTGTGATTGTATTCTTGCGGCTCGATGGGAGGAGATAAGCTTCATTGATTGGTTAGTTTTCCTTTTTGCTTGGTCTTTGTGCTTCTATAATTTCGTAGACGATTCAACTAATCTGGCTAGTACAACAAATTCACTATTGCAAAATACAGTTTAAGAAGAACAATATTTTAAAAAAATATTCAGTTTAGAAAATCACTAATGTGGCGCGTAGCACCATGCTTGAAAGCTGGAGTCCCAATATTTCGGATGCTCATGTAGTCCATTTAAATTAAAAATAACTAATTTATTCTTACACTTCATGAAAGAAAGACTAGGGAAATCTATTATATAAATCTGGAGTAAATGGTTGAATTGGCCACTGATGCTGCAATCCTCCTATTTGCTGGAGCATTGACATTAGACTAACCCAGGGTGGGTGCATTGAAGCACCTACAACACCATGCTGCGGTGTATGCATGAAGTTCTGATTATTGGGAATCTCTGAGTAACCCCCCTGAACAAGGAGAAAGAGATGAAAGATGTTAGGAACAAAATTTAGCTGAATATCTTTGAATTAGCAATACGTTAGAACTGTTGTACCATCATTGTTGCTTGTGGATGTGGTTGTGCTTATGGCTGTGGTGGTGCTTGTGGCGTGATATTGGCATCTTTCTTTGTCCTTTTTCTGCTCCGTGAAGATTTTTCTAAACCACTAATAGGTCTTGCTGACCCACGGATTTCCTTCGCCTAGATCTTGATGCCCTTTGGCTTCCTAGTCTTCACGGTTTCTTCTGAACCTGTAAATAATTGCAGTAGAATGTGCAAAGGTGAAACAATGACATGAGTAGTGAAATGAATTGTTAATCATATACTCATGTGATTTAATGTATATACCTTGTGGGATAGAGGAACTGCTCAGATCTAGGTTAGGCCTGATTTTTAAGCTTTTCTCTATGTCTTCTGCCAATTTCTCAGCAGTTTGAGTACAAATAGAATATGTTCCTTCAGATTCCGCAGCTAGAGCAAGTATTCTATTGAAAATTCTGCTTAATGTACAATAGCGATTGGATAACTGGACTTTGGGATCATCATGCATGCTAGTGTTGCTAGTTATCTGTAGAACTTTTGCATCAATGGTCCACCTCTTTAGTATGTATTCCTCAGGAACTGATTTGATATTGTTGATGTCCAGTATCTTTAGTGCATGAGAGCAAAGGATACCAGCGAATTCAAATTTTTTGCAACTGCATCTCACTCTCGAGTCTGAAGGTGAGAACTTAACAATATGTTCATGATCTTTTCCATGTACCTTTACTTTGTACACCTTTTCAGCACCATCATCACCACAACAGAACAAGTCACAGTTTAAAGTTTACGGCACCTGAGCCTCAAATAATCTAAATATCATTGGAGTATACACTTTTGCTGCTTGCTTTAATACTGTCAACTCTACCTTTGGAACAGATATGCTCTGTGTTGCTTTGAAGTCATTTTTTAACTTCTTCATATCGTTTATCCCTCACCAGCCCGTCGAAGTGCTCAAAGAAAGTAAGCATGTCATACTTTACACTAATATATTCTTTAACTTCATTATTCGAGCTTTCATTTCTCTGCGTAGAACTCATACCAGCAGAGAATGAATTTGTACCATATACTAGTGCCCATTGGTACCTTTTATCAAAAAGTCGTTGAAGCCATTGGTTATCTTGAAACTCAAATGTCTAAAGTAGTTTTTTCCATGCATTTATGAAATCCTCCTCCTCTTCCTGGTCATAAATACATTTCTGAAATTCAATATTAAATTTCTTATCCGTAACAGCTCCAGCAAGATGCTTTAAGGCATTCTGATTCATATGCCACACGCATAGCCTATGATGTGTATCTGGTAGAACTATTCTGATTGCTTTAGCCATAGCTGCATCTTCATCTGTTAAAATAGTTTGTGGTTTCTTTCCAGACATTACCTTTAGAAAAGTTCTAAACAACCAAATAAAACTTTCTGTTGTCTCATCGTATAGAAGTGCAGCACCAAAAACAATTGTTTTCTTATGATTATTTACCCCAACAAGCAAGCCAAGAGAACGGCCATCATCCAATTTTCTGTATGTTGTGTCAAAACCAACAACATCACCATAAGATTCATAATCTGCAACCATTTTAGCATCTGCCCAGAAAATGTTGGTTATCAAATCATCCTCATCAACTTGAATAGCATAGAAAAACTTAGCATCCTTCGATGTCTTCTTTTCCATGTATTCCAACACACCTCCAGTATCCCCTTCGTGTACCTTTAGTGATCTCTTTGTATATAACCTATTCTTCACATCTACACGAGTGAACCCAAGATTCTCCATTCCACCTACTTTCTTTGCCAATAGATCAATAGCTGCTTTTGTAGAGATGCCTACAGATTTTGCCATTTCTATTCTTGAAATCTGTGCTTCATCAATTTTCCTTTGTGATCTTAACTGGTGGCTCTGTTGTCTACTGGCAAGGGTGTGATTATGCTCGGGCACAAAGTGATAGACAATGTAGGATCCATCTATAAGGCTTATCTTCATACAAGCTTGACACATACATCATGATTATTTCTGCTGGGTTTGACCTTTTGTCCGGGCGACGAGTTCCTGCTTGGTTAAAAGATATGTTAAAAATAGATGATGCTAAGCAGATATATTGTTGTAAGAGCAGTGAATGCTATACCTTCAGGAGAGCAACAGAAGGCTCTAGACTTTATTATGGGTGTAGTTCCCACATAGTGGCATCCATTTCTTCGGATACTAAACCCCATCTTTCCGGCATAAGCATTGTAAAAATCATATGCATCTTGATCAGAGTTAAATGTCATTCCTATCTTTGGTACCATGTCTTCTGGACAATTCTTCATGTGAGTTGCACCATTTTTTTCTTGATCCTAATTAAATCATGATATTGTTTATGTTATCATATGAATACAACACGAAGTTAGTAATTAGGATGAACATAAGCAAGTTGTGAAGGATAAGCTATCATATATATTTACTATTTTTTATATAAAATAGGGCAAGATTTATCTAGAGTGTCAAACACAACGGAGATGTGAAACTGATCTTACACTTTCCAATGGTGTTGTTTCCAGATTTTCTGCACTAGATGATGCACCCACGTTGCAAGGAGAATTAGGAGTGGTTGAACTTCTAGGTGTCATCGAATCTTTCACCGATCCAACACAATGGTGCGACTCTACTCCATGAGCCATGAAAGTTGCCGGTGAGATCGAAACTTGAGGATCATCTATTTCTCCACGAGTCGGTTGCTTCATCACCACACGAGTATTTTTTTTGGATGAGAGATTAGGAGAGGATTTTATTGTTGTACTATTGAGGCTATGAATAAAGAATTATATTCTCTGTATAAATGGTCACGGCAGGAATTTCTGGTTCCATCTATCTTGTTTGCCGCCTTTTTTTTTTTTGTTGGCGGCTAATTTGCTGCTAGATATCTGAGACATACGGACGTAGATGCTGTGACGCGGGCGGTGGGCTTACTCGTTCGGCCGGGCCCAGAGGAGGAATAGGGATCAAATAAAAATTCACCACATGGTGGGAGGATGCATGGGAGGAGGAGATGAGAGGAGAGAAGCCACATCCTATCGGTTATGTAGTGTTCAACTAGATAGACCCTCCTATCCACGTCGTCCCCATGTAGGCAATCGAGGTGGTCGTAGCCCCAACAAACTAATCGGTTGTGGGCAATCGAGAAGGAAGTTGGTTTTAATTTCCAGCCATCGACAAGCTCCTTTAACTGGTCGACAAAGAGACGAAAGAGAGAGAGAGAGAGAGACGCGGCAGCGGGTATCGGAGACGCGGACAGAGGGCGGTGTAGCCATGGGCCCGATCGGAGCAAGGCAGCTCGGGCGCGGGCGCGCGCGGCCCCGTGAGCTTAAGTTGATTTTTTTTGTTTTACTTTCATTGTTTAGTAGGTATTGTTTAGAATTTTCTTTTATATGGATTGATTTGTAGTTTTGATATATGTGGTGACCATTGTTAGCATTCAGACAACGACAGTGGCAGGGGCAGCTTGGATTGGTTGTCCTTGACCCCCACCACCATGGCCAGCGGCAGGGGCAGCTTAGATTGGTTGTCGAGCGCATGAACAATAGGAAGCGTGGCTGCATCCGAGCTTGCAGTTTCTTTGTAGTACACGTGTCGGGCAGAAACTCGATCTCACGGGCTGACAGGGGAACCCCAATGGCAGCGACAGAGGCATATGGTGGAGTCGGACCAAGAAGGGGATGGGATTGGTTCACCCAATACAGGTTGGTGAAGTCCCAAGGAGCAGGTATCATCTACTCGATCCCTATCTGATTCTTCTCCTACCACTCGCTCCTCACCAGATGCTTCTTCGGTTCCGATTCCTCTAGAATCGGACTTGGTGAACCCTAACTCCAGTACCCATAGATTTGAGCATGCTTGGCTGAGAAGTTCTTCGGTTGGGTTTTGTGAGTGTGGTGGTGGAAGGAATTCCTCTCCAGATCCTGCAACCTGCTTCCCTCTGTGAAGTTGGGGCAGCGTGGACAACTCTTGGAGGTGATTCCCGTTTGTTTGCGCAGGTGGTGAGCTCAAAACACCCACTAATGGAGATGTATGGAAGAGGGAGGAATTTCAATCTGCGCCAGGGAGGTTTGGGAGCGGGGAGATTTGGCAGAGGTGCTGGCCATGGCAGAGGGAATTGGCAAAGGAAGGAGGAGAATGACTGAGAAAAGGATCCCAGGAAAGCGCTAAATCAGAGGGACCCCCAAGGAATCACAATTGCCCCACAGTCAAAACACACAAAATAAATCGTGGCCTATAGGTGGAAGTGGCGGTGGAGGTAGGAAGGAGATGGAACAACTCAATGCCAATGGGGAAACCAGTGGTGAGGAGAGAGAGAAAAGTCAGAAGGAAGCGGAATTGGAGCAAAGTAAATTAAATGCCAAAGATGAAAGTGTTAACAGGTAGGTGGGTCAGGGTGGAAAACACCAGAGTTTTTATGACACTGCAAACAACAACAGGAATATGCATAGAAACATGGAGATGAGACAGAGTGTCAAATGCCTTAATTGCAATAGAGAAGGGCATATTCTAGCTGAATGCAAGGACCCAAAACCGTGGGAGTACACAACACAATTCTGTGGTTCAGCAGGTCTAGGTCAAGGGTTCTATCATATCCATGATGTCCCATGTGAGAAGTTAGTGAAAGATATGTCAACTTTGGCTGTGATTGAGGTAAAACAAGGTGAAGTTTCTGCAAGACAAATAGAGAATGAGTTCAAAACTCTAGCTGGCCAGGGTTTGACCTGGAGATGGTATGCCAAAAACATAGGTGATAAACATTTTCAAATGAGATTTCCTACAGCAAAACGACTAGAGGAAGCTGCTCACTTCTTTGAGATGAGACTGAGATCAGTCCCCTCTGCGGTAATTGAGATGAAAAAGTGGTCAGCTGGAATTGGCTCTAAAGGTACACTGGAAGAAGCCTGATTTAAGGTGAAAGGAATTTCAATTGATAAGAGATCAGTTCCCAATGTGTACCAAGTAAGATCTCTGGTAGGCAGAGCACTGGAAGTGGATGAAGACAATCTTCTGAAATTTGACTATGTTAGAGTGAAAATTGGGTGCAGATCAATCAACAAAGTGCCTGCTGTAGTGGAAGGTGAACTAGCTAAACATTTCTATGACTCCTTTTTTCAAAGGGAGATCATACAGGAAGGAACAACCAATCAAGCTAGGAACTAATGGATTAGAAATGATGGGGTGGATGGGGACAAAGACAATGATCCAACAGCAAAAAAACCTAAGACTAGGGACCAGACCAAAAATGATCAGAAGGGGGATGGTTCAAATTCTAGCATTCATCATTCTGCACCACCAAAGTTTATGGCTAGCGCACAAAAAGCCTATGCTAAGTGCTTCACTACAGAACCAATGATTATGGATGGGAGTAAAGCCAAAGTCTCTACAATGGTAGTTGAAGACGGTGATAGTGAAGATGAAGGACTAAAAATGGGTGACTTAATTCAACCCAGGTGTGATAAGCTGAACATTGGTCAGTGCAGTGGGAAGACAAGTAATGAAATGGATGATAGAAAACTGTGGTATATGCAGTGTAACACTGTAAGGACAGTGGTAATAAATGAGTATGGGTCTAATATATTCAAAACCAAATTTGATTCTCTGGCTGCAATTGAGGGCAAGATAGCTATCCAGTCGGCTTATAAGAAGGAAAAAAATTGAAATCTCAACCTTGATGGTGGAACAACAAGAGACTGTTTTATCATAGGATCCAACTAATATTCAAGAGTGTGATGTTGATATATCTCCAAGCCAAGTCAAGGATTCACAAGAAGGACATCAAATGGGGGTATCATGTCAGAAAGGGGAAAGAGAAGCAGAAGAGGAAGTGATAGTCACTAAGCAGCAATTGGAAATGATTGAAGAGATGCAGGAAATTCAGCAAGATGATCCTATGGTTCATATTCAGGAAGAACAGATGTATCCAATCACAATAGAAGTAAACTCCCTGGAGTCAAATGAAGATGAAGGAACTAAGGAAAAGAACAACAAAACCATCAAGAAAATTCAGAAGAAGCAAATAAGAAATGGGAATGTTGAACCCATAAGAAAAAGTTCAAAGCTGAAAGGACAGAACGTACCTGTAGCCCAGAAAGCTGAAGAGTTAACCAGGAAGAGAAACCTAGAAGGTAACAAGACTACATGCTCCAGTAATTCTTTTTCTATTCTTAATGATGATGTCATTATGGCCAAGTCTGCTAGCATGGGGGTGAATATTAACATGAATGACATGGGGGCTATTAATATAATTAGAGATCTGGAATTTACGAGACAAAACCTAGATAAAAAAGAAATGAGCTGAACAATAAGGCAGATGAGGTTCCAGAGGCTAATGTCCCCTTGGTGGACCAACAACTACTTGAATGGAACTCGAACTCATCTGATGATGATATGGAAGATGGTTTTCAACTAGTTGAATACAAAAGTTCAAAGAAAAAAAATCTTTTTATGGTACTAGAGAAAAATACTTGGACTCACTTCTTGTGAGTACAAGCAAGAATGAGAGTGAGGATCCTAAGACTAGCTCTGGGATCAAACTCAAGAGGAGAACAAAAACCAAAAAGTATCAATGATGAATGGATTGATTTGGAACTGTAGGGGAATTCAGAAGAAAGGCCTCAATCCTTTTCTTAGAGGTTTGATTCAGGATCATCAGCTTGACTTGATTGGTGTTCAGGAAATGATGAAAAAGAAATTCACTGACCAGTTCTTTAGAAAAGTAGATTGTGCAAAATCTTTTGCATGGCACTGGGTGCCAGCAAGAGGAAAATCTGGTGGTTTGTTATGTGGAATCAATCTAGATAGATTTGATGTCATTAGTTTCAAGTCTAATAGTTTTCTTATCTCAGCAGAAGTGCATGATAAAAAGCTCAAAGTAAATATTGGCTTGATGTTTGTGTATGGCCCAGCTCATGATGATGACAAAGAGCAGTTCCTTCTAGAACTTGCTCATGAAATCTCCAACATTAGTATCCCTCTCTACTTATTGGAGGTGACTTCAATTTAATAAGATATAGTTCTGATAAAAATAAAAACTTCCACAACAACAAATGGAATGACATGTTCAATCAACTTATAAATACTCATGAGTTGAGATAAATTTACTTGGCAGGGGGTAAGTATACCTGGAGCAACAATCAACAAAACCCAACTCTTGAAAAGTTGGATAGAGTGCTTATGAATAAAGATTGGGAAATGTTATTTCCCCTTTCAGCAATTGTTAAAAAAGTGCGTTTCATGTCAGATCATAATCCTATTCTCTTTTCAATGGGTCAGAAACAACAAGAAAAGAGGAAACCCTTCAGGTTTAGCCTCGCTTGGCTTCAAAATAAGGATTTCAAGCAAAAAGTGGCTGAAATCTGGAACAAGCCTATAATAACCAAATCAAGTTTGGATAAATGGAACATAAAGAAAAAAAGGTTGAAATCATACCTCAAAGGCTGGGGTGATAAAAAAAAGGAGATGAAAAAATCTTGAAAGTTGAGCTCCGAGAGGAGCTCCTTGTGCTGGAAATAATTGAAGAATCTCAACTCCTCTCTGTTGATCAGTTAAACAAAAAAATTGAAATTCAAAAAACACTAATAAAAATGTTGGAACTAGAGGAAATCTATCGGAATGAAAAATCCAATTGTAACTAGCTACTCAAAGGGGATGGAAATACTGAATATTTCCATAGAGTTGCAAATGGGGAAAAAAAAAGGAAAAACACGATTTATTCGCTCCAAAATGATGATAGAATCATTGAAGGGGATGAGGAAATCTTGATACAGGCTACTGACTATTATAAGGAATTATTTGGTGGTATAGATAAACCGAAGATTTGTCTAGACCCTATGTGTTGGACTAAGGATGAAAAGGTGTCGAGTCAAGATAATGAAGAATTGACCAGACCATTCTCTCAGGATGAAATTAAGAAAGCAATTTTCTCGATGGAAATAAATACTGCTCCTGGCCCAGATCATCTTCCTATAGAATTTTATCAAGAATGTTGGGAAATAATCAAACATGACCTCATCGATATGTTTGAAGACTTTTTCAATAGTCAGCTGGATATTAGCAGAATTAATTATGGGGTCATAACCCTTTTACCTAAATTGAAAGAGGCAAATAAAATTCAGCAATATAGATTCATTTGTTTGCTAAATGTGAAATACAAAATTTTCACTAAAGTGTTGACTCTGAGAATGGAAAGAATAATGAACAAAATTATTGATAGATGTCAAAATGCTATTATAAAAGGAAGAAATATAATGGATGGGATCATGTGCTTACATGAGATTCTTCATGATACCAAGATCAGAAAAACGGATGGAGTGATTCTCAAACTAGAATTTGAAAAGGCATATGACAAAGTAAGCTGGAACTTTCTTTTTGATTGCCTCTCCAGCAGAGGGTTCAATAGCAAGTGGTGTACTTGGATTAAAACATTGGTGATGAATGGGACACTTTCTGTAAAAGTAAACAATGAAATTGGTCCTTATTTTCAAAGTGGGAAAGGAGTGAGACAAGGTGACCCCCTCTCCCCTTTTTTGTTTAATATTGCTGCAGATTCTTTGGCAAAAATGATCAAAATGGCACAACAAAATGATCTTATTATTGGGTTGGCTCCCCAATATATTAACAAAGGTGTTGTAGCCCTGCAATATGCAGATGATACAATAATGTGTATCCAAGATGATGAGGAAATGGTGCTTAATCTAAAGCTTATGTTATACCTGTATGAAACAATGTCCGAGCTTAAAATCAACTTCAAAAAATGTGAAGTGTTAATGATACAACATGATGATAAAAAAAGCCTCAGATATGCAAATATGCTAAATTGTGCCACCGGTAATTGGCCTATCAAATACTTGGGTGTGCCTGTGTCACACTCGAGGTTACATGTTGTGGACTGGGAACCAGTAGAAGCAAAGCTTGGTAAAACACTTGATGGCTGGCAAGGTGGATCTCTAACCTTGGGAGGGAGAAACATCTTGATAAATACCATCCTTACAAGTATTCCAATTTACCATATGTCAATGTATTTACTTTTAGAAATAAACATTGAGAGAATGGATAAGATAAGGAAAAGATTCTTTTGGCAAGGTGGAAGTACCAAGAAAAAGTACCACCTGGTCAAATGGGAGAAAATCTGTAGACCAAAAATGAAAGGTGGTCTAGGCATTAAAAACTTGAGGAAATTAAATATTAGCCTCTTGTGTAAATGGTGGTGGAAAATTGAAAATGAAGAGGGTCTGTGGCAAGAAATTATAAAGAAGAGATACATAAAAGGGGGATGCATCTCTCAGATAAAGCATAAACAATCAGACTCCCTAGTTTGGAATGACCTGCTCAAAGTTCGAGATTGGTATCTACAAGGTAGACTGGTGATACTAGGGGATGGAAAACAAACTGATTTCTGGAATGACCAGTGGTGTGGAGATTTCTCCCTTAGAGAGATTTGCAGAATTATATGACATTTGCAATGATAAGAAAAGTACAGTGGAAGCGATTGCTAACAGAAATTGGAACTTGTGTTTTAGAAGATGGCTCATAGAACATCAACAAGCAGATTTGAACAAACTTAGATATATGTTTGTGGTTCATTCTTTAAATAATGATAAAGACAAACCCAAATGGGCTTGGGAGAAGTCAGGACGCTTCTCAGTGAAATCAATGTATAACAAGATCTTCAGTACAGACCCAAACTTGCCCCATAAAGCATTGTGGAAAGCTAAAATTCCACTGAAGATTAAATTTTTTCTGTGGTTGATACAACAAAATGCTATTCTTACAAAAGACAATTTGTTGAGAAGAAAATGGCAAGGAAACAAAATCTGTGCCTTTTGTAACAGAGAGCAGACAATATCCCACCTATTCTTTGAATGCAATGTGGCTAAATATGTCTGGAGCATGGTAGCACTTACAATTGGAGCCACATGCAGACCGGAGTCAATTAATCAATATATGATATGGGTAAAACACTTCCTCCCTGCTGGAGAGAAGTTTTACATTGTAGGACTAGCTGCTGTCTTTTGGGCCACTTGGAAATTGAGAAATAAAATGTGCTTTGAAAATAAATTGATTCGATCTCCTATTGAGATCATTTGCTATGCTTGTGTATTTCTCAACTATTGGCAGGATTACAAAAGGAAGGAGACCAAACAATGCTGGAAGTAGGTGTAGCAACTCTACAACATAATGCAGTTGTGCTACACCCATATCAAGACGAGGATGCACAGAAAGAGGACGGCACCCTAGCGCTGGTCTGAAGAAGTTCAAGAAACAATCAAGTGAACAAGGGTGCGGGAAACTGGAAGAAGGAAATGATTGCTTGTCAGCCGGAATTGGCTTATAACCTCTAAACAAAGGGTCTGGAGGTGCGAGTTTGGTTCAAACGCTAGCGTAGCCAGAGTTGACTGGTCCTTTTGTTTCTTCTTTTTTTGCCTTCGTTCTCTCGATTTTAGTACTTTTCAAACTACTCTAATTTCGTTAGGCCAGTAATGAAATTCCAAGGTGGAGCCCTGTTATGCAAAAAGTTTTGATATATGTAGATTTTAGCATTTTAGAGTTGGAATTTGTTGTATGTCCCGAATAGATTATAGTAATTGCATGCATAATGTAGGCAACAAATGTTGCTTGTTGGTGTACTGATTAGTCGTGCCTGGCTCCAGTTTTCATTTCCACATTCAACTGCTCCAATTTTCTCAGACTTTCCTGACGAATGGTGAACTCATCAACAAACCTATCCCAACTTTCTTATACCTTTTCATGTTCTTCGGTGGGGGTGTCATGTCTGGCTCGCATTGAAGACGAATGGGTACGGGACAATCCACGAGATCAAGAGGTCGTCCGACCAACAGTGAAAGACCACCAATCACCAATGACGATGATTTCTTGCCTAACAAACCTTCCCATCCCAAGTGCATGGACTACATCAGAACCTAAGGACATGGCTAATGCTGAACAACTTATGTCAGAATAAAAAAAAACCAAGCAAGAAATGACCAAGGAATAATCCATTTCCTTACAATTGTCAATATGATGATTGAGCCCCAACCATTTGTCACTTGTAGTATGCAATTTCTTTACTTCCCTAAGCCATGCACTTTTGGGATACTTCCGGTGCATTGGTTTGTTAGCCTTCTATGATTGTACCTCTATAAATGCCAATTTAACTATGTATTATCCTATATAAGTTGTACCTCATATCTACCTTCGCTATGTCAATGTATATCTTATTTGGATGGTGGTGAGACATGCTACTATGTTCATAGAGACAACTCCAACATGCAGTGATGCATGAATGCATGAGATGCCTCTATCCTACCACTACCACCGGTACAACTTAGTGATACAGGCCAAAGCTGGGGAGAGGTACGAGTCTGGCTCAGGGTACGGGTTAAAGGAGAGAGTCGCGCAAATAAATGGCAACTAGTCGGTTGGTGGGTGACCAATAGGCCTATTATACTATTTTCATGCCGACAAGCAGGTAATCGGTTATCCATTGATCGATGTCGAAAAGCAGGTAATCGGTTATCCACTGACGGGCTAGTCAGTTGTTTGGCATGAGACTAAACTAGTTGGTTATTGAAAGACCAACTAGTCTTCAAGCAGGGACTAGTCGGTCAACCAGTGACTGACAGGTCCTTTTCTCCTTGGCCCCATGCTACAGACGTGAAGAAGAATGCCAGGACAGCGCCACGTGGGCAATCGGTCACTGCACAACCGGTTGCACACTAGTCAGTCAGTACAATGCTAACAGGAACCTATTTGTGCAATTTTTGGATTTCATATCTCAGAATTGCAATTTTCTATTAAACATGTGTATATTTGGGTGATTTTTGCAACACAACTCAGTGGGTGGGTGGGGATTTGCAACAAAATGACTTATGGGTGGGAATCTCAAATTCTAAGTGAATTATGGGGTGGTTTTTATAATTAACCCTTATTTAAAAGGAAACTCTTCAACCACCGCCCCTCACTACCTTACCCACTACCCGTGCGAACTTGTAAAAGAACCCTAGAACTGTAACCTTGTTCATTAAGACAGTAAAATTCCATTAGAACTTAGTTTGCTTGATGCTCTTAAGAGAGAAGCAGCATTTGTAAAAACAACATTACCATTTAGTTTCATTGATGCTCTTAACTGAGAAGCAATACTTGCAAAAAAGAAAATCCTACATGCGAACAAATCATGGAGATGAATGAGAAGCCAAAAACTTTTTATTATGGAGTATTAGTGGAAAATTGTTCCTATAGAATGATCTTTGCAATTTTGATATTTTTCAAAAATGTAGAATGCCAATGTCCATTATTGTGAAGAACAAACCTTAAATTTTTCATATCAATCTTGGAGACATTGATGGTAGGAAACCAAAATATGGGCAGCCATGTGAATCAATACAACTCATCTGCATGACCCTCTCAAGGTTTAAAGACTTAATATCAAGCGAGTAATATGTCTTTATTTCATCTGAGGCTTGGACTTTCTTCTGATCGGTTTCTAGGAAAATGTAGCTTTGAGGTGCTTCAACAATACACAAGTAATCATGGACTGGCAACAGGATTGCATTTTTCATCTGACACTCATCGGGTAGCTGACTGTCATAATGGTAATAGTTGAGAAATTCACCACAGCGGAGAATGGGACTAAACATCCCAAGTATGCCTTCCCCGACCTCGACAACAACAACAACACGCTTCAGCTCGTATCCCGGAGGGAGGGAAACAATGGAGAGCTCCATAGTACTGATTTCGAGTTTGAGCAACTTGTTCTCCAATTCAACTTTCCAGAACAAGCAGCCATAGGCATAGGAGTGACACATGAGCAATGGACAAGGACAATCTTCCGGATCGTCTCGGGATGGCAATGGGTACCCATCACCCGATACCCGATGGGTTTTTACCCTATTAGGGTATGGGTTTGGGACTCTTTCTCTTCCCATGGGTTCGTTAATGAGTTATTTTCACTACCCAAAGGGTAAACAGGTATGGGTCCATTCTCTCATAACCCATATCCATTTACCCACCATGGGGTCCCACAAATTCAATTAATATGTGGCTTCTAATTAATTTTTATGATATTATGGTCATAGTAAATTATTTGTAATAGCTAATACATCATATTGGAAACTACTATTCAATGTAAAAATTGCAAAGCATTATCTTTATTTGTACTAAATGTGACCCATACTATTGAATGGTGACTTTTTTACTTTCTTATTAGTGGGTATGGGTAACCCAATAGGTAACCAGACTTATTTGGATATGGGCATGGGAAAAATTTGAGACCCAACACCAGAATGAGTGTGGGTCATGGATGACTCTTTTTCCTATGGGGATGGGTATGTAACTCCATCTCCCAATGGGTAATGTACCCATTGTCATCCCTCGTCACCTCAAGTCTAGGGTATCCCAACTGTAAGACTTGCCGATAGTCCAACTACTAGAGCCAGAATCAAAGAGCAAAAGGACCACCAAATCTATGAAATAGCTTATCATGGCAATCACTCTAAATGACTCCTCGCCTTTTTGTCTGCACAAGGGGCGAGCACAACATCAACACCATCGAGATCGTCGACATTGTTGCACCGGAGTATGGGAGGCAACTTGATGTACCGCTGAGACAATGGGTCTCAAACAACCAAGCAAGTCAAGCAAGACGTTGTCTTTCTCTGTACCCCTACACTCAAAGAGGACGCGACCATCGCAAACGTCACAGGTGTACCAGCGGTCCAATTCAAGCTACATCCAAACAGCTGGACATGGCCAAGCCCAATGCCAATGCGCCAATTCCAAACCGAATTCCGACATCCAAATGGACCCTAAGGGTGTGGACGCTCCTAGCCTGGATGTTGTCGTAGAGTCGGGCCTCGGCGAGCCAGGCTACTAAGCTGCAACTCCAGTTTTAATCATCTTGTGTTGGTACATTAGATGTGCTGATGAGGCAGGCTTCACACTGTTAGTGATTGGTTGCTTGTATCGATTGATATGCTTACCTTGTATTAGAGGTCTTGTAGAGTTACCACCAATCCATGCAAATTTCACCAGTAGTATAGGCTTCAGATTGTCTGGTGGTTATTGGTCATACATTATGACTCAATGGCTCGAACAGATCCCTTGGTCTAGTGTCTGTCTCGCAGGGGCCTGGCTGCAGAGAAACACTTTCAGTTTTCATTTCCCACGGTGTAGGCATCCAGGGTCCTTTTGTATCATCAGAGCTAGGTCCAGAGAGGCATGCAACTAACCAATCACGGTGAAAGTCAAAAGATGCTACACCAACTCATGCAATGCACGCAATATCCGCAAACCAATGACGTCCTAACCATCAGTTGCGAGCTCGTAGGGTCGTGGGCTAAGATAGAGGGAATCTCAATGCTTGTCATGCCATCAGAGATGAAAGTGATGGGTGCAACGCTTATTGTGCTAGTGGTCGTTGGAGAAGGAGAAGAATAGCAAGGTCTTTCCTGAACGATAACACTTGATGTTTAGAGCCTGATCGAGGCGCCTCCACCCTGTGCATGCTTGTGGAGGTCATCATCACAGTGTCATGCGCCTCATAGAACCGACCTTAAAGGAGAAGGTGGATGGGGGTGGGGGAGGTGACAGACAAAGGTGTATTGACGGCTCAGTCCCTTTAGTCGATGTCATCGCCAGTACCCCACCATGGGGGAGCGACTCTCCATGGAGTGGTTGGAGAAAAGGGCTAATAAAAGAAATCAGAAAAATGGATTGCAGAAAACATTTAAGCAAGAATGATTGTGGATACCCTCAAACTGGTAGTTCATTTAGTCACTCTTCAACCACTAAGGGTGTGTTTGGTAAAGCTTATGCAACAACTTATTGAGTAACTTAAGTTATCATAAGCCATGAGCTCTGCCAAACAGGTTAAAAGCGTAAACATTTATTGCAATAAGCAATCATAAGCTAAAACCTCTTTTGTACTATAAGCCATAAGCAAAAAAAAAAAAATTCTTGTTTTTCCAGCTTATGGACAACCTCTCCTAGGATGAGTTGTAGAATAAGTCATTTTACCAAACGGATTGATTGTTTATGATACAATAAGCTACATAAGCTGAATAAACACTTCTGACATATAAACTAGAACATAAACAATTTTCAGCATAAGCAAAACCCTGCCAAACACAACCAAGCATAACCTTGTGCAATGATTTTAGTGTCAATTTGCAATCGTGAAGTCTGAATCCAGCTTGGCTAATCAAAAATAGTTTTTTAATTATTTACTGATAGCAAAGAAAAATCATGAGCTATTCGTCGAGCATTTGTTACTTTGTTGCATAATTAATGGCACTCAATACATATATGAAGTCGAGTGGGATATGTCTTTATTACATTTTATACTAACTGCAATATTTACACATGACACTTGGATGGTGATCAGCTAAAGTTCCAAAACCACGTAGGACTAGAATATCAGTAGACCACATTATAACTCAGAAACAATCGATATTCATCGACCATTGTCCATCATCTAGCTCTCAGCAAGCAGCATGGCACCATAGAATCGATGAGTTGTATGCAAATGAACGCTGCAACTTGGTTCTGTTAGAATGCAGAAAGCACAATCGCAGATACAATGTACACATTTATTTTCTGTGGTTTCAGGACAAGATTATGATTTAAACTCAAGAACTTAGTAGTTTGCCCGTAAATGCATAAATGTAGTATACATAAACAAAGACATCATCATTTTACATTATAATGTTTAGCAAACAGTTAAAATTCACAAAGCTCCAAAGCATTTACTTATGCAGTCAATCATTTTACTTATGCTAGCTTTACCTATATATACTACTACTACTACGCTGATGCCAAAAATAAAAGGACGGAGGGGATATTCTCTATAAACAAATTTAATTATAATGCTAGCACTATCATGAAGAAAAGGAATCATGCAAATGATTCTCTGATTGTACGCTACCAAAATTAATATAACAGAAATCTTAGACGCTGCCACGACACAATAATGATTATACTACGTGGAGAGAAGAGTTCCTCACCAAAACTAAAACAGCAAGTACATGCTGAAATCGACTTAATGCGCGTGTTATCTGTATCTTTTTTTTTTAGGTCAAGTTGCTTAACAGAATGCCGTGTGGTTGAGGCTACTTTCAGTATCTTTATAATGACAGATTGAGATAATGGAACAGTCATAAATACTTTGGCATAGGTAAATTAGATATCAGGTTCAGTTTTGTTATTAGTATGTTTCTTTTTTTGAAGTGTTGTTAGTATCTTATTCGTGCACACTGAAAACACAAACTTATTCGTGCACTTCCACACTTGCAAAAGTAACACAGTGGAATTGAAGCTGACAACTCTAAGACAATGATAAACAGCTTACCACTTCATATCCTTCTTGGGGACATGGACACCGGGAACCCAAAATAGGGGTAGATATGACAATGCTTCAATAACCTTATATCACTGACCCTCTCAATCTTCAAAGTCCCAATCTCAAGTGAGAAGCACACCGCACTTAAAGCACCTCGGCCTTTCCTAGTGCCTACCAGGAAAATGTATCCTCCAGCAGCACATTTGATGGAACACTTGTAATTGGAGGGCAGCGGAACCGTACCACACACATTAGCACCCTCCTCACTCTCATTCTGCAGAGTGGTGTAATCCACAGACGCGCCTCCACATATCTGACTAAACATCAGAAGCCTGCCTTCCCCTGCTTCTGCAAGAACAATACGGGGGTCAAAGAGTTCAGGAGGGAGGTGAAGCGGGAGGTCAACTACGGAGAACTCCATCCTACTCATGTCCAGCTTCAGCAACCGGTTTCCCTCTCTTCCCACTCTCCCGAAAAAGCAGCCATACGCGTAATGACAGATTTGGTCGTAATAGTCTGGCATGTTCAAGCTCAGAGCATCCCAGCAGGTAGATGCTCCAACAATCCAGCTGCCAGAGCATCTCGAGAAGATAAAAACCACTATCTTTGTGTTGCAATATGTCCAACCAATCACTTTGAATGACGTCTCATCGTCTTCCTCTCCGGAAGGCACAAGGCGGGGCAGGAACCACAGGAGATCTTGGTCCTCGATCTCGACGGAAGCGAGTAGCTCGTCGGTTATGGGAGGCAGCAGCAGGTACCTCTGGAAAACAGGGTCGCACACCGCGAGTTCCGTCAGGGCGACGCCTCTGTAACGCTCAGGGCTGCTCTTGAGGAGGACGCGGCCGTCGCGGACGTCGTAGGGATCCCATCGATTCCAGACACCAGGGGGCAGGTAGTCGAAGGAGAAGCCGGCGGCGCAGGAGAGGACGTGTGCGGCGGCGGAGTTGGGGTGGGGCGCCTCGGCCCGCTGGAAGTCCGCGGGCGCCGAGTAGACGAAGCCGAGGAGGAGCGGCGGGTGGAGGGTGCGGTACCGCCGGAGGAAGGTGCGGTCGGCGATGATGCGGCGGAAGGTGGAGCAAGCGGAGGAGGCGGAGGCGAGGTCGGCGAAGGAGCCGATCCGGAGGAAGATTTCCTGCAGGATGTCGTCGGCGATGGCGGGTAGCCGCGTCGGCGGCCGCGTGGCGACGAAGAGGCGGACAATCGATCGGATCAGCGAGGCCATTTCCAGCTGGAGAGCTCCGTTCGGCGAGGGGAGGCGGAAGGGGATCGAGTTATCAGAGGACTTCAGTGGAAATATCGGTGTCCCGGTGTGAAAGCGCGTGAGACTGCGAGTTACTGAAAGCTGAGCTGAGAGCTCAGAGATGTTAGACTTGTTCAAAGCTCACTGATTTTTCGACACGTAGGGCTTTCTTTTGCTTTTACTTTCCTTCGATAGAGAACTAGCTTTTACTTTCGTTCGATAGAGAACTAGCAGGATTTCTTTTTCTTTCTGGGAATTCGATTTTCTATCTGGATCTTTAGGGATGTATGTAATTTAAAAAGGACCTGTGCGATGGAACCTTGCTCTCTGCATCTACATGTAACATGTCCATCTCCGTGGGTTCCCGTCACAAACGTATGCTGGCTCGCTATGAAAGTAGTACACGTGCATCAAGAATGGTGATGATCGCCAGGCATCTGTTCATCACCATCCACATCGTGTCATGCAAGTGAGCACAATGATCTTCGTCTCCATCTTACATACATACTGCCAGCCCGTCACACCTATCGGCGAACGACTCGTCATTAATGTTGTGAAATGTTCAGTTGAGCAACTGCTCTCCACTCTGGCATGACTTCACCCACGCTCCTGTCAACGGGCACGCCTGCTAGTATAAAAGGAAAACACTGTAAAGGAATAAAGTTACTGTTTATTCTACTGTTTATTTACTTTCACCGTTTTACATCAAACACATTATCACACACGCAACTCCACTGAGTGAAAACAGAGAAGAAAAAGGAACTCGGCAAGAACCAAATCTCGCCAAAAAACTCGCCGGAGATTCATAAGGGTAAGAATGCCAGTCTCGGCTCTTACCGTTGTCCTTCTCGCCACGCTTCTGCACAGTCTCCAAGGAGGCCGCCAGACCCACCGCCATCGCCGGATCTTCAGGAACCGGCATGGCACCTTCTTCTGCGGCGCCTTCCGGCGCCCCTTCTTCCACCCACGGCGCCATGGCCGTCGCGAATGATGCCCATTTGGTGTTCGCCATGGCAACCGCCGCCCAGGCCGTCAAGGCCACAGCAGCCGTCGCCAGCGAGGTCCCTCCCGCCAGCAGGACCAGGGCCTTCCCCGTCGTCCCCATGGTGACCCTGGGGCAGGGCCCAGTGCAGTAGCAACCGTCACGGTTGCCAATCCAGCGGCGACTTCACCCCGGATGCCACCATGGAGGTGGTGCGGTGTCCATGGTTTCGGGCCTTGCCCAACTGCTCCTCTGTGCCTTCCGTCACCCATGCCGCCGGTGGAGCCCATCCTCCGATTCGGGCACCCGGTCGCGGATCTCGAAGAGGCGCCCTTCTACTCCTTCAGTGCT
Organism: Eleusine indica; assembly: GCA_030378355.1. Classification (NCBI taxonomy): domain Eukaryota; kingdom Viridiplantae; phylum Streptophyta; class Magnoliopsida; order Poales; family Poaceae; genus Eleusine; species Eleusine indica. The sequence continues at coordinate 40,600,515 of CM059500.1, forward strand.
GCCGCCTCCACTTCAACAATGGCGCCCAGATCTACGTCCTTAGCGGCCACAGAGGCACGCACAGACGCAGATCCGGACTTCCTCACCCTCACCGTTCGAGCAGGAGCAGAGGACGACGAGGAGGAAGAACCGATGGAGGTTCCCGGCATGGAGCCGGAGTCACCACCGTTGTCCTCATCTGGATCTGAGGCCCGCCTTCACTTCTCGGACATCGGAGCCTCTGGATCCGAGGCGGCTCCATCGTCATCCTCCTCTCCGTCCTTCACCGTCGTCATAGGAGGGGAACCGGCGGGTTCCTCCTCGATCGCGTCGTCCCCACACACCCCCAACGGGGGCCCTCTCCTTCGTCGCCACGCCCACCTTGCTGACACGCCGCCGCGGCGCCCGCGCTATGAGCCTGGCGCGTGGTCGTCAACGGCGAGGTGCGCGCTCCACCCCGACGGCCCCATCGCTAGCGACGAGGTCCGCTCCTCCAACGTGGAGGAGCGCAACCACCGCTAAGCGAATGGCCGCAAGATGGGGGGAGGGAGGAGGGGGTGGCCCGGACGGTGTAGGCCCAGGTGGCGCGCACGAGGTGGGCGAACAGCCTCGGCGACACGGCGGCGCTCGCGACGGCGCCTAGATCCGCGGGTCACGGCGACGCTCGACAGCGCACGCACGAGCCTCGGCGGTGCTCGGCAGGCGGACCCAGCGGCGGCACCCTCGACGCGTGGGCCGCGGCGTCCGACAGCGCGCGGCCTGTGAAGCCACGCGTAGGCCTCGCTCGGCAGCGTGCGGCGGTCGGCGGCGCTCGTTGTTTGGCAGTGCATGGTGGCACGTCGGCGCTCGGCGGCTTGGGCGGCGTAGCATGGCAGCGTGGCCTCACTCGGCAGCGCACGGCGTCCGGCGACGCTCGGCAGCGCGTGGCAGCATGTCGGCGCTCGGCGGCTCGGGCAGCGCAGCATGGTGGCGCGGCGGCGCTCGGCAACACGCAGCGGCCAGCGACAGGTCGCGCGGCTGGCAGCGGCGCTAGCTGCCTGCGACGCGGGGCGGGGTGGTTAGGGTTAGGGTTTCAACCCTAACCGCCCACCTCGGCGGGTTTTGTACCCGTACAAGGCCGACATGGGCGAGCTGGGCTTTTCGGCGGCAGCTAGGCCAGGCCGCATCCACCCCCTGCACGCTCCCCCCTAGGTTGAAAGGCCAACTGGGCCTCAGCCCAGGTTGTCTCAGCCCACTCGGCCGAGCCTAGTTATCATGGCTATTTTTCACTAAAGCCTATGGGTTTTTCAGTTAATTTCAACTTTTATTGTTTCTTTTAATTCCTGTGCTATAAATAGTCAGTTTAGTCCCTGCACTTTACTTTTTTTAGTGTATTTAGCTATTTAGTGTTGTAATTTAAATTCCTAATCTTTATGTTAGGATTGGAAAATATTATGTCCATTGTGTATGTATTTGTACATTTCCCTATGACATAATATAGTGTTTATCATTGTCTTACAATTGAAGTATCTACATTTCTTGTATGACCCAAAATTCAATTCACCTTCATTAAGTTCAATGAACTTAATTCAAGAAGAATTGAATTATAAACACAACAACACTATAAAAACTCATTTAATTCACCTTCATTAGACACAACGTGTCTAATTCAAGAAGAATTTAATGATACACACTTGCTTTTTTTTTACTACAACACTTATTTTACTGCATTTATTTTCTGCAATTATCTGATGTTCAAGTCACCTTCATTAGACCCTATGTGTCTAATTCAAGGAGATCTGAACATTATTATGTTCTGTCATAGAGATAATTTTCCTTACAGTACAATGTTTGATTCACCTTCATTAGACCCTATGTGTCTAATTCAAGCAGAATCAAAATTATGAGAAATTCCTCAAAATTTTCTCCATTGTTACAACACAATCATGATGATTTTCTAATCGATGGTTATTCCTATGTAGGCTCAATGACCCGTAAGTTTGATGAACTTGCACTAGATGGCCACAACTACCGTACGTGGGCTTTGGACGTCAAGGTAAGCTTGGCCTCTAGAGGGATTGTGGCTGCTTTGTCTCCTCCTGCATCAAGAGACGCTGCATTCACCGATCAATCCAAGTACCAGGCCTTATATGTTATAAGGCACCACATCCATGTAGACCTTAAGGTTGAGTATGTATTGGAAGAAGAGCCCAGCACTCTATGGCAGGCCCTTAAAACCAGGTATGAGCAGCAAAAGGCAATTATATTGCCTGAAGCTATCCATGAGTGGAACCATATTCGCCTCCAGGACTTTAAATCCATAGGTGAATATAATCATGTTGTTTATAAGGTTTGCGCTAAGTTACGATTTTATGAGAAAGAGCCTGATGATGCTGAGAAGATAGAAAAAACTATCAACTCTATGCTCCCATCTGACAGGATCTTACAAAAGAAATACCGTAAAAATGAGTATACCACCTATCCTGAGCTTATACCTGATTTACTTTAGTCTGAGAAGCATAATGAACTCACTATGAAGATTCATCGCCAACGTTCTGTTGGATCAGAACCTCTCCCTGAAGTTCATCACAATGCTAAGGGGAACAAGAAGTTTGATGGTCCTAAAAACCATGTCAAGAACTTCAAAGGTGGTAAAGCTAAGCGTAAATCCAAAAAGGGCAAGTCAAAGGTACAGGCTGATGGGAAAAGTAATTCCAAAGCACAAGGCGACAAATGTCGCAAGTGTGGATGCTACAAGCATTCTACTAGGAAATGTCGTACCCCTCCACTTGATTGATCTCTACCAGAAATCCCTAGGCAAAGGCAAAGCTGAAGCATCAGGATTTGAAGCACACTTCAACATACAACCTGATGGACAAGATGATGGTGGTTGTTCGTGCCTCCAGTGGAACCAAGTAGCAACGAGCCTCCCTTGACGATTGAAGACTACATGGACATGGAGAACACAATCGTCGAATTTGCTTCGAACGACCTGTTTGAAGATCTTAACTAGGATCCTTAGTCTCCACATATAGATACTTATCTGTGACTATGTCCTCATAGCTATGTGTTGTAACAATAATTAGTACTCATATTATGTATTGTAAGATATTGTAATATGTATCAGCACTTCGATACATAATAAATAAAGTTTGTATGTATTTTTATATGTCTGATAAGAGTTTCTACAATTCTTACTTTTATAGATCTTACGGGGGCCAATTTCTGATCGAGGAAGAATTATGCCTTGTGGACAGTTGTACCACAAACTCTATACTTAGAGAAATTAAATATTTCCAAACTCTTACTAAGAGGTCAGGAAATGTTTTGACAATCGTTGTACGCGATGCGGTGATAGTTGGCTCAGGCAGAGCTACTATCATGCTTCCTATGGGTACACAAGTAACAATCGAGAACGCATTATTGTATCCCGATTCAGTACAGAGATATCCGCCAGAATGGGTTTCATGTCAAAACCCATGAAGAAAATAATGAGGAGTTCCTCATTACAAAGGATAAAGGATATGGCACAGAAATTCTAGAGAGAATTCCTTCCTTACCGTCTAGATTATACTATACATACATTAAACCCGTACCATATATTGCATTTAAGGTAATTTTCTAGAATGTGAATACATTCCAAACTTGGTATGATCGCCTTGGTCATCCCGGTATGGGGATGATGAGGAAAATTATCAGCAATTCCATTGGTCATAACTTAAATGATGCCAAATTCCCGCAATCCTTAGATTTTTTATGCACCGCATGTGCAATGGGAAAATTGATCATAAGACCATCATATCTTAAGATCAAAGCGGAGCCACTCAAGTTTCTTGAACGCATTCAAAGAGACATATGTGGCCCCATACAACCATTATCTATACCGTTCAGGTATTTCATGGTTCTAATAGACGCATCTACACGATGGTCACACGTGTGCCTTTTGTCTACACGTAACCATGCTTTCGCAAAACTTATTGCTCAAATCATTAAATTGAGAGCAAGTTTTCCTGAACATCGGATTCAATCTATCTGAATGGACAATGCCGCTAAATTTTCCTCTAGATTCTTCAATGATTATTGTATGGCACAAGGAATACAAGTATAACATTCTGTCCCAAATGACCACACACAAAATGGTTTGTCAGAATCTCTGATAAAGAGATCAAGTTAATAGCAAGACCAATGCTACATAATTACAATCTACCAACTTCATGTTGGGTATCATGCAGTTTTACACGCTGCAGACTTAACTCAATTGCATCCAACTGCTTATCAGAGAAACTCCCGGTTGCAACTGGTACGTGGAAATCCACCAAGTATTTCCCATCTGCGTAAGTTCAGGTGCGCTGTATACGTACCGATCTCACCACCACAATGTACAACTATGGGCCCTCACAGGAAAATGGGGATCCATGTGGGATATCAATCTCCATCGATCATAAAGTATTTAGAACCTCTTTCATGGGATCTATTTACAGTCCGGTACGCTGACTGCATATTCAAGGAGGATCATTTCCCGGCTTTAGGGGGAGAATATAAGTACCAATCAGAAAGCCAGGAAATCAATTGGTATGACAAAACCATCCTATTCTCGGATCCACGAACACGAGAAACTGAACTTCAAGTTTAGAAAATTATTGATTTGCAAGACATTGCAAACAATCTGCCAGATGCATTTACTGACTATAAAGGTGTCACAAAAACCTTGATTCCATCTAGGAATGTGCCCGAAAGAGTGGAGGTACCAACAAAAACCATTCAACTCCCATCCAAAAAGACAAGGGGGAGAAGTACGGCCACCAAGAAGGAAACAACGCCTAACAAGCGTCAAAGAAAAGTGCCCATCAAGCTGGATAAACCATCTAGCAAGGGCAAAGGAAGAAGAAACTTCCAAATCAGTAAATGCAAGTCAACCCGAGGTTGACGGACACCTAAAGGGTAGTATACATCCTATGGATACACAAAATCCACAATCCAGCTCTCATGTGCACACTAACTTAGAGACTGGAATATCAGAAAACCTTGATTCTCTTGTATTGGGAAATCATGAGGAGTCACAAGGGGAATAAAAAATTTCCATCCACTATGCAAATTCTGGAGAATCTCATAATCATAAAACTACGGTTATTGATACAAAATTTTCAGCTACGGTTGCAGACAACCTTCTCAATGATCCAGAACCCAAGACCATGGCAGAGTGTCAACGACGCTTGGACTGGAATAAATGGAAGGAAGCAATCCAGGCAGAACTAGCCTCACTAAAGAAAAGGGAGGTATTCTCATCACTAATACCTATATCACCAAGAATCTTCAGTGTGGGATTCAAATGGGTTTTCATCCGTAAGCGGAATGAAAATAATGATATAGTGAGATATAAAGCAAGGCTAGTAGCGCAAGGGTTTATGTAGAGACCCGGCATTGATTTCAATGAAACATACTCTCCAGTAATTAGTAGAATAACATTCTGATAACTTATATCAATGGCAGTGCAAAATCATCTATCATTGCAGTTGATGGATGTAGTGACCGCATATCTTTATGGGTCACTTGATTCGAATATATACATGAAAGTTCCTGATGGAATTTCTGTATCAGATCTTAACGTAAATCGCAACATGTATTATGTAAAACTCAACAAGTCACTATATGGCTTGAAATAGTCGGGAAGAATGTGGTACAACCGACTTAAAAGAGTTCCTTGTTAACAAGGGATGCTCTAACAATGATGATTGCCCATGTGTCTTCATAAAGTAGTCCTCTACAGGATTCTGCATTATCTTGATATATGTTGATGATCTTAACATCATCGGCAAACAAAGAAGATATAAATGAGGCACACAATCATTTAAAGACGGAGTTCAAAAATAAGGATTTGGGTCAAACCAAATTTTGTTTGGGTTTACAACTCGAACACCTTCCCACTGGAATTTTTGTTCACCAGTTTGCATATATCTAGAAAATATTGGAGAAATTCAATATGGACAAAGCATATCCATCTAAAACCCCTATGGTTGTACGATCTCTGAAAACAGATACGGATCCATTCAGACCAAGGGACGATAGAGAAGAGATATTGGGCCCAGAGGTACCATATCTCAGTGCTATTGGAGCGTTTATGTATCTTGCAAATTGCACCAAGCCTGATATCATATTTACAGTCAATCTACTAGCTAGATATAGCGCTGCTCCTATCAAACGTCAGTGGAATGGAGTTAAGAATATCTTTTGATATCTCCAAGGTACTAAGGATCTTGGATTTTTCTATAGAAAAAACCAGGATCCTACTTTGATTAGATACACTGATGCTGGCTATCTTTCTGATCCCCATAATGCCAGATCACAGACGGGATTCGTGTTCTTACACGGTGGCACAACTATATCATGGAAGTCTTCTAAACAGACTCTCGTAGCTACATCCACAAATCATTCTGAAATCATAGCATTATATGAAGCATCACGTGAATGTGTTTGACTTCGCAGAATGATAAACCACATACAACAATCGTGTGATATTGGTCTCATTGGATCACCAACCATTATCTATGAAGATATTGCTACTTGTGTTGCACTACAAACAGGTTATAAAAAGAGTAATCTCACTAAGCATATTACTCCAAAACTATTTTATCCTCATGAGCTTCAACAAAGCAGAGAGATAAATGTCTTGCAATAAAATCTTGCGATAATCTCGTAAATTTATTCATAAAGTTCCTACCATATTCTATTTTTCACAAATGTGTTTATGGAATCGGTATGCGAAGACTTAAAGATTTGTAAAGTTCAGGGAGAGTCTCTTCTTGAACAATTTAACATGTTAACTAGCATCTATTGCACTCTTTTTCTATATGAGTTTTACTTGATAAGATTTCTCATATTTGGGTTTTTAATGAGGCAATAACTTCACAAGATCTATGCCTATCTCTTGACTTTCCTCATAAAGGGTTTTTAAAAGGGATATCAAAGATACAATATATGTTGTATCAATTTCTTCTTTTTCCTACAGGGTTTTCAGGAGTTTTTCACAGTATATCTACCTTTACCTTCTCATATTGTTCCCACAGGATCTTAGCAGGACCATATCCTCACGGTGTCATCGATGATCAACTGATCAAGGGGGAGTGTTCTGAAATATTCAGTTGAGCAACTGCTCTCCACTCTGGCATGACTCACCCACGCTCCTGTGAACGGGCACGCCCATGAACGGGCGCGTCGGTTCTCTTAACCGACGCTTGTACTAGTATAAAAGGAGAATAATGGGAAGGAATAAGGTTGCTGTTCATTCTACTGTTCATTTACTTTCACCGTTTTACATCAAACAATCAACATGGCGGGCAGGTAGCGTCGGGCGTTCGATCCGGATTCCGGCTGCTGTTCTCCGTCGCGTGCTCAGCGGCTGAACCCTGCGAATCCTCATGTCAGGACTCAGGCCCTGCCTCCGTTTCTTCCAGATATGGAAGAGAAACCATCGCGTTGGGAGATCAGACTTTTGCAGGACCGTAGATCGGAGCTGATGAACCAAATTGTTGGTTACTTGTATTCTTGTAGAGCAATAATTAAGCTCCCGAATCAAAGCAGTTTATCAATTCTAAGCTAAAATGCTATACTAATTGCTCGTGGATGCATCAGACACTTCAACCAGCCCACGTCCAACGCTTCAAACTAATATACTATTTAGAAATGTTCCTTCTTAAAACTAAAATGTTTCCTAAATTTAGTTGCATCTGATAATAATATTCCCAATGCCAACAGTCCGGCAACCAAACATAGACACAGTTCGAAAGAAGCATTGTAGATATGAAATACTGTAACGCAACAGTTCTATTCCCACAGTTTCAGTGTGGAGGCCAAATTTGCAGGTTGGAGACAACTATCTCGATTGCTCAAAGTAGTTCCACTCTAAAATTCAATACAAACTGTGTTGCCCATATATCAATCTTCTATATGTAGAATGTAAAATGAGTTGGTCAATTAAAAATTTAAAACTAAAAGCTATACTAAATTACTAACAGCACGCACCAAAGAGAACAATTAACGATAACTAGACCGAGTACAAAATCAGAGGCCATGCATATGAGTGAGATGCAATAGACAGAAGCCTGTTATATAAAAATGCTTCTTTGATGAGCCGCATGAGCCTTACAGTTAGCAGCTATTATGGCAGTGATCAATATGTTACCATTTTGTAAGATCAAAAATCCGTTTATTAAAATGGGAAAAGATCCCTTTCCTATCAAAATATTGCCACTATACTGCAAGCAGGCTAGCTAGTAGCCAGCCACATACAGACACAGGAAAGCAAGAAGTTCCAGAAACTAAGTTCAACATTACCAAGGCTAGTTACTTTTTCAACAAGGTCAGAAGGACATGGGTCCACAACAACAGAGTTTGTAAAAATAAAAATAAAATAAATGGCATGTGTAACACGATCCATTGCAAGTAAGGTCTCTCCAGCAAATTGGAATAATTAAATTGTTTCTTATGGTAGCGAAGAAACTATCAACTCGAACATAACATATGTCTATAAAACTCATAATGAGCAGATACTGCATCAACCTAATAGAACAATTCTGCAGGCTACTTGCTGATTCACGAGAGGCATGCCAAAGCACTCTGTTTCAAGATACATATAAAACCAATGATCTAAATAAGCACACATTGTTATATTCCAACAAAGAGCATGCTGCGACTTCTCGCTCACAAAGAACAAAAAGAACACGCTGTGATCTGTAACATCACAATCACGTGATAAATTGTTTTTTGTTTGCATGTAACTTAAACTTCTTGTCCAATAGCCTAAGGATAAGCTAGCCCTCTAGAATTTTCATCATTTGATCGTGGGCTGTTCCATAATGAATTGTTTCCATAGTTCAAATTTCTGTTAATTCACCATGAAACAGAATTGAATACAGACAAATGACTGTAAATGATTTTGTTGAGAGTGACTTAATTATTATCACCACAGAGAACAGTCAGGTGCTTGATAATCCTCTTAATATGAACGAATTACAGGTCCATGACAGGAATAGAATGTCAAAGAGCAGAAAAAACAACACAGAGACTACAAGGATCTCGAGAAGAAATAGACGCACCCATAATTCATGATGCACATATGCAATGTACAGAGGCAAAGCATGCACATATTATACCTACATGTCACCACTTGTCACATAACAATATTTCAAAGGTCTAAAAAGACACAGCAGTCCAACATAAGATTGTGTTAAAAAAGCTTACAAGTTCATATCCTTCTTGGTGAGACAAACGGGGGATACCCGAAATACAGCCTGCCAAGAACACATTTGAGCTCTAGGCTAGTTGGTGTCACAAAGCGCGAGCTTTAGTGCCACTAACAGAAAGGGTAAATAGAAAAAGGAATCATGAAGGATACAAAACGGAACAATGGGCTCCCTTCACATGTTTCTAAAAAGATACATCCCGTTACAAGTAAGTAGGGATGCTCTATTTATAGGCTCGTACTTAGGTCATATGCAAATGACCATTTTGTCCCTAATTACCTACTATATTCTCCTAATATTCTGTACAAAATGGTCATAAAGGATAAATCAGTCATTTGAGCTTTTCTAGTACCCTTCCTTGTCCCGCACGCCAAAACACGTGCCGGCGCCACGTGTTGCCCTCTTCGCGCCATGCCGGTTCTTGATCTTGTCTGGTGTCCTGTCCTTCGAAGGATGGTGGCTTCATCCTTCATGAGCGCGAAGGTACCGTTCGAAGGGTCCGCTGCTTTTGAGCGTGCTTGCCTCCTTCTGCTAGAGCCGAAGGGTCTTGGTTTTTCCGAGGCCTCTGATGGACACCTGTATCTCGAAGTTATGGTTAATAAAAAAGGGTAACGATGGTTAACTTCGACTTTTATTCACAGTCCAACTTTAATAAACCCTCGAGGGGTGGCTTGCGAAGTGATCCCCCCAACAGTAGCCCCTCGAGGGGTGTTTTCAACTTTGATGGGCCGAAACCCTCGCTTCGACGGGATCTCTTACCAAAACGCCACCCTTCGAACATCAAAATTAGGCTTTGAGCGAAGCTACCAGAGCTTCTGCCTATAAAAGGAGAATAATTGTAGTAGAAAATTATTATTATTTTTACCAGTTACTCGACCGTTGAGCTCCTATTATGCCTACAATTATGACTAGGGTTCGGAGAGTAACTGTTTCTAAAAGCAAGTCTTCTTCTAGGAGCTCACCCAGTTCTCTCGAAGGTAACACTTGGCTATTTTGGGTGTCGTAGCTCTTCGGCTTCCGCTTATAATTTTGTGTTACCATGCCCCCAATTCCCGAGGCTCCGTAGTAAATTCCCATCCGTTTTTACCTGACTATATAAGCGGAGGATGAGGGGGTGGGGTGAAGGTCTACGAAGCTTTTCCTGTGATCTGCAATATTTGCTTTCTAGTGCTCTGGCTTCCTAGAGCTTCGTGCGCTTATACTGGTCTTTGGTGATTTTTACTTCGAGGCAACCTTCAAACTAGCTTGGTATACATGAATTCTTACCTCGAAGTGTCCCTTGCGATGGTTGGGACTGATTTTTTGTGTTCCTATTGAATTTGTGTTTTGTCTTTGATTTTAGTGTCCGAAGGTATGGCTCGAGTGGCAATGACAGCACGCTGATGAGACCGCTCTTGAAGAAAACCCGCCTTCGACAATTGTTGATGCTGTTACGAGTGAGGTTGACTCCGAGGTTGATTTTGCCAAGAGCCTGGAGGATGACCTTATTGCTGCTCCCGAAGGGGAGGATCGCGGTCGTGGTCGGGATGCTCTGAAAGAGGTCAAGGATGATGAAGAGGAAGAAGATGGAGAGGAAAAGGAAGAGGATAAAGAAGAGGATGACGAGCAAGAGGGTGGTGACAAGGATTTCGTTTCCCGAGGTGGTGGAAAGATCATGACCAACACCCAAGGGCAAGGCTCGAGCCGTAGGGTTCGGAATTTTGGTTCAGTGGACGAGGGCTTGGAAGGCGTGGATGCTGATATCGGTGACTTGCTATCGGTGGGTGATTTTGGCCTACCGAGGGGCCAAAATGGAAGAGGGAAAGAAAACGAGGGACCCAGATCTCAAACCTTCATTTTCGGGCGATCTCGCCTCGACGCTCCCAAGTTGCACAAGCTTACCGAGTTGGGGTGCTTTCCCTCTGGAGGAGCCTGGCTGGCTAGTCAAGAGGGGACTCCTTGCCCTGCGAGAGATGAGGCTGTGGTTTTTGAAGACAACTTCACTGCTGGCCTGCATTTTCCTTGCTCATCCTTCATGAAACATGTGCTAGATAGGTTCGATGTGCAACTTCACCATATCAGCCCTAGCAGGATGGCCATGTTGAGCAAGTTTGCCTGGGGTGTGCTGAGTTATCAGGGCCAGCCTGATATTAAAGTATTCTGCATGTACTACTATGCTCATTACCAACCGAAGACCAATAAGATTGATGGTGTGATGCACGAGGCTGACTTCGGTTGCATTACCTTCATGCCCCGCTTTAAGCGCGATAACCAATTTATGGAGTGCAACAGAAATCGCTGGGGCAACAAGTGGCATGAAAGCTGGCTAGATGTGAAGGTTCCCGCGGAGACTGTTCGTGCGGACGAGGGAGAGACAACAATTTTTCCACTAGCTTCGAAGCTATCTCCCTACAAACCTCCATCCACGGAGGGTAAGGTGCCTAAGGGCTACAAGAACGACGCTGCTTTTCGCATCGCTATATTCAATTCAAGCGGCCGGGATCTTATTGAAGAGTTCGTGGCTGCGAATAAGTGGCCACTACGTGAGGGGTGCTCGATTCCTGGGTTTGTTCAAAAGAAAATCCCCTCGAGGCCTGACATTACCATACCCTTCCTAGAGGTACCCGTGGAGAAACGGGGTCTTGGCGATGAGGAGTTTGTGGTCTTCCTACAGCGCGCTAGCGAGGCTATAGTAGGACCCTATATGGGTGAGGAGCACAAACATACCTATGAGCAAACTTCTCATAGCGGTCGGCTTAACCGGGTGTTGACTTTGGCCAGCATGAAGTATTCGGCTCGTGTTGTGCCAGGGCCTCGCATGAGGCAAAATCGGCCTTCTGGTAATGTTGGTTCAGATGTTGGCAAGGCTGTGGGGGCTAAAAAAGCTAAAAGGAGAAGTATCCGATGATGCCCTCCTCACAGATTGGTAAAAGAAAGAGGGAAGAGGAAACTTTGAAAGTCCCCTCGAAGCGCGTGCTCATAAATGAACCCCGCCGGGACTCTTCGAGCTCCTCTGCCCCTGGCCTTCGCGCTGTTGGGACTTTGGTGCACGCCGGGGCGATGGCGGATGCTTTTGATGCCGATGATGATGAGGACAATGACGTGATGGTGCTTTCTCCCCCTGCTGCAGGCGATACTACTAATTTGCTAGCTTCAAACCCACCCATTATCCTCGCGAAGGGCGATAGCATTGCTGGCGCGGTGGGTCATACTGTAGACATGGAGGCCGTAGATACCCTTGTTGGCCTTAAAGGAAAGTTCTTTGCCCTCTCCGGAACTCTGAGTCCGAGCCGAGTTTTGATTAGGGATGAAACTTCTAGGGGCCTGCGGATGAAAACTTGGAGCTGCCCGAGGGGTATGAAAATTTTGCTGACCCCAAGGCTTGGGCTGATTTGTGCTCGGCCTCGGACGCTTTCATAGCCGACGGGGCTAAGTTACTCGAAGCGGGGGACTTGCGGCATAATCTTTGCCATGTTTTGAGATATGTAAGTGTGCTTGGTTTTGATGGTACAGAAGAAAAAACATTCTACTGCTTTTCTTGAGGTTTCTGACAGAGTCGTTTTGACTGTTCTTTTGTTTCAGGCTCACACTCTTGTGCAGATTTCTTCTGAAAAGACTTGCACGGAGCTGGCATCTCTAGACCGAGTGAAAAATTTGTATGCGACGAAGAATATCTTATTGAAGGAGAAGCTTAACAACCTTCAATCTGCGAAGGATCGAGCTACACTTGAAATTGCGCGAGTGCAAAAAGAGCTCGATGCTTCGCGAGCGGCGGTTGCTGAGCTGAAAACCGGCTTAACTCGCCTGGAGGCTGCTGATGCTAAAATTGCAGCTCTAGAGAATGAGAACATAGCCTTGAAGCATGACCAGTTGGCTCGCAATTATGGCTTTACTGCCCAGGCTGTGACTGCACACCATCAATATTGCGAGGCCCTGGGTTATGTTGGTGCTGAGCCAATGTCGTTGATCGATGGGGCTGCTATCACTGAGGCTGTGTTTTTTGGTTGGTTTAAGGCTGAGTTTGAAGCTCTCCCGGGGGTGATGGATAAGCGCAGCAATTTTGGCTCGCTTCATATTACAGAGGCTGCATTCGGGTTGTTGGAACGCGAAGGTTGCGACCACTTCCATGCTTTAGGGAGGCGCGATTTTCCGATTGGGGCGGACGCTCGTGAGGACTTGTCACCAGAGGCCGTTGCCGCAACTAAACATATTGGTATGAAGTTTTGGCGCAATCATGGCTACGATTGATAAGCTGGCTTAGGTTATATTTCTGTTTTTGTATTGTATTTTCATTTATGCACAATGTTCGAAGTTAAAATTGATTGTGCCTGCACAGATGCGTGATTCTTCGAAGAGCGGTGGTGGCCAAGAGGAGGATCCTTCGAGGGGCAAAGACACTTCGAGGAATGATGCCAACAAGGCGGGTACTTTAGGGGGTGGATCAAAGGCTGCACCAGGCGAGGTTTAGGATCGCTTACAGTTGTTATATTGATGTAGTATACTTTTTGGGAGGCCTTGAAGGAGATTTTGTAACTATAATTTTGACATGCCTGTTTCAACCTGCGCAGGTGTCCTGCGTGTCGCCTGCGCGGGATTCTGAAGATGACACTTCTAGTGGATCTTCCGCAATGCGCATGTTGGGCGTGATGAGTGAGGGGTCCCAATCTTTATTGAATGATGCTTCTGTAATGACGCTTGCTTCGAGTAGTTCTGAGACCAGTTTGAGCGGCTTCGAAGCGTTAGATGCTACGGTCGAGGCTGAAAAGCTCTAGGACCGCGATGCTTCTGTAATGACGCCTGCTTCGAATAGTTCTGAGGCCAGTTTGAGCAGCTTCGAAGCTTTAGATGCTGCAGACGAGGTTGAAAAGATCGAGGACCGCGCGCGTGCTGCTTTACCCGGGGCATGCTTGTTGACTTTAGATGCCAGTGTGGTTTGTGTGGGAAATTATTCCCACTTATTTAGTCACGGCGCTCCATCAAGTACGTCATCCGCGCCCCATCGTCGGGGTAAAGCTAAGTCCAGCGGTGGGGGAATCCCGCGTGACACTAGCATAGATAGACTGCGCCAGAAGTGAACACCCGGACCTTCGCATTCAACACGAAGCAAGAAACCCCTGGACAACGATGGTTCTAACGCCTCAATTTCGTGACCCCGCCGTCCGCGGCTTGATGTGGTGAAGCGATCTATTTGTTCTATATTGAATTCAGCAACAAAGATTGCTAAATCTTTTTCACAAGCGCTGATTCTTGCTTGTGAAAATATGCAAAAATTGGTTGTTGCTGGTGCCGGGAGCTCGAGGCCTTATCCTAGTCCACCTCCACCTGGTTATACTGCTGACGAATGGTCCGTTTTACTTCCCCAGTTGTTAGCCTCTAGGGTTGTTGTAAAAGAAGAACCCGTTGATTATGATTTCTGATGTAAACATTTGTTAGTTCAGGTTTGAGCTATGATGAGCCCTTTAGTATTTTACATTAAGTTTTTGAAAAAACGTCACCCTCCCCCTCGAAGTACTAGGGGCGAGGTGTTTTTGGGCGAACCCATCGACGGGTTTGGGCTGCAATGAGCCCCTTAGCATTTTTTTTTAAAAAAATGCCACCCTCCCCTTCAAAGTGCTAGGGGCGAGGTGTTTTTGGGCGAACCCTTTGACAGGTTTGGGCTGCAAAGAGCCCCTTAGCATTTTTTCGCTAAGTTGAAAAACGTCACCCTCCCCCTTGAAGTGCTAGGTGCGAGGTGTTTTTGGGCGAACCCTTCAACGGGTTTGGGCTGCAACGATCCCCTTAGCATTTTTTCGCTAAGTTTTTTGAAAAACGCCACCCTCCCCCTCGAAGTGCTAGGGGCGAGATATTTTTGGGCGAACCCTTCGACGGGTTTGGGCTGCAATGACCCACTTAGCATTTTTTCGCTAAGTTTTTCAAAAAACACCACCGTCCCCTTGAAGTGCTAGGGGCGAGGTGTTTTTGGGCGAACCCTTCGATGGGTTTAGGATGCAACGAGACCCTTAGCATTTTTTCGCTAAGTTTTTTGAAAAATGACACCCTCCCCCTCGAAGTGCTAGGGGTGAGGTGTTTTGGGGTGAACCCTTCGACGGGTTTGGGCTGCAACGAGCCCCTTAGAATTTTTTCGCTAAGTTTTTTGAAAAACGCCACGCTCCCCCTCAAAGTGCTAGGGACGAGGTGTTTTTGGGCGAACCCTTCGACGGGTTTCGGCTGCAACGAGCCTCTTAGCATTTTTTCGCTAAGTTTTTTAAAAAACATCACCCTCCCCCTCGAAGTGCTAGGGGCGAGGTGTTTTTGGTCGAACTCTTCGACGGGTTTGGGCTGCAGTGAGCCCCTTACCATTTTTTCCCTATGTTTTTTGAAAAACGTCACCCTCTCCCTCGAAGTGCTAGTAGCGAGGTGTTTTTAGGCGAACCCTTCAACAGGTTTGGGCTGCAACAAGCCCCTTAGCATTTTTTTTCTTTGCTAAGCTAGCTCACTATATGGCTTTTAGCTCTTCGGGCTTAGCCAGTGCGGCAGCTATGGCTTGAGAGCTTTTTGCTCTTTGTCAAATATTTCAATCTCCATGGTAGGAGTTGTTTCAACGTGTTCTGCTGAGCGAGGCTTTCCGCTTTGGGGAAGACACCTTTATAGATTTAGCTGGGTTTACATAGGATTCGCCTTGTTAAAAACCTCACCCCTGCGAAGGGTTCCCCTTGTGAGGAAAAGAGTACGGTCCTTTACAAAATTGCCTGAAAGGAAAGCTTAAGAACAAAATCTACCAAATAAGCTCAAGGTAGCACTTATAGTTTTGTGCTATGCTTGGCTGTTTACATGCTTAGAGTGGTGCTTTTTTAATACGTAAAACCTTCAAAGATTGTCCACATTCCAAGAATGCGATAACTCTTCTCCTTGCGAGGTCTGGAGCCTGTATGCTTCGGACCTGTTTGATTTTGCCATGATGTATGGGCCCTCCCATTTGGATTCTAACTTGCCTTTGCTTTCTGTTTTCGGGCTTCGGAGTAGGACTAGGTCTCCTACTGCATAAGCTCGGGGTGCGACTTTTTGATCCCTCCATTGGCAGTTTTCTGATTGATACTTTTCAAGGTTGACAGCTGCATCCAGTCTGTCAGCTTTCATGAGATCCTTTGATTCCCCCTCTACAGGCTGTGTTGATTTCGTGTTGAAGGTTCTGGGGCTTTGATGCAAAATCTCCTCGAGCGTGACTGCTTCTTCCCCGTAAAGTAACCTGCAGGGCAAGTATTTGGTTGCTCTGGTTTCGGTTGTGTTGTGCGACCATATGACCCTTGGCAGTTCTTCTGCCCACTTTCCTTTCTTATCATCGAGGAGTTTCTTTTTGATTGCCCTGAATATAAGACTATTTGCTCTTTCGACGGCTCCGTTCAACTGGGGGTGATATACTGATGCGAAGTCGACTTTGGTTCCGATGGAGTGACAGAATTCTTTGAACATATCGTTCTCGAATTGTTTTTTGTTGTTGACTATTATGTCCCTTGGCACTATGAAGCGGCAGACGATGTTTTGCTAGAAGAACTTTCTGATTGTTGCAGCCGAGATGTTTGTGATTGGTCTTGCTTCGATCCACTTGGTGAAATATTCTAGCGCTACAACTGTCCACCTGTAATTCCCTGGGGCTGTGGGCAGGGGTCCGACAATGTCAATTCCCTAGCGTTGGAGAGGCCATGATGGGGCTGAGTTGCGTTGGTTGTGAGGGTGCTGACTGCTTATTTGAGATTTTTTGGCACGCTTTGCATTTGGTTACTACTTCTGCGGCGTCCTTGACCATATATGGCCAAAAGAAACGTTGTCTGACTGCCTTTGCAGCTAGCGTCCGAGGTCCAATATGCGCTCCATAGATACCTTCGTGTATCTCGTTGAGCAGCTGGGTGCCCTCCATTCTACTTACACACTTAAGTAGTGGGGCGCAAATTCCTGACTTGTAAAGCTGACCCTCAATAATGTTGTAGTTCCTGGCCCTTTGCTGCATTATTTTTGCCTCTCACTCAATGTCTGGCTCGTAAAAACCCCTGAGATACGCAATGATTTGAGTTCTCCAGTCTTCACTCGTCACTGCGTGTATTTGCTTGGGGTCCTGGAGGACTGCTTTGATCAAAGGTTCTGTGATTGTTTGAAAGAACATATCTTGTGGTATTACCTCTTGTCTTGCTGCCAACTTGGCGAGCTTGTCTGCCTCTGTGTTAAACTTTCTCTCGATATACTGTATATCGAAACCTTTGAAATACTTTTCCATGCTTCAGATGGTGCTGTGGTATTTCTCGAGCAGTGGATCCCTGGTTGTGAATTCTTTGTCATGTTGGCTGGCAATGATCTTGGAATCCGTTCTAACTTTGCACCTCTGGACTCTGAGTGCCCTCAGTTTCTTGAGCCCCAGCAATATTGCCTCATACTCTGCTATATTGTCGGTGCACTTGTTTGTTTCCTTGCTAAACTCGAGCCTTGCAGCATATCTCATTTTCACACCCATGGACGAAGTGAGTATTGCTGCTATGCCTGCCCCGGCCAATCCCCAGGCTCTGTCGCAATGCACTGTCCACTCTGGTTCAGACCATGTTTGATTTTGTGTGTGTTGTGGAGCCGTCCAATCTGCTATGAACTCAGCGAGTACCTGAGACTTGATGGCACTGCGTTTCTCGAAGTCTACTACATGCTCTGAGAGTTCCATGGCCCATTTGCCAATTGTTCCCGAAGCTTCTCGGTTGCCAAATATTTCATTAAGTGGTTGGCTGGTGAGCACTTTGATGTGATGAACCTCGAAATAATATCGTAGCTTTCTGGAAGCCATGACTACCGCGTATGTGATTTTTTCCATCTTAGAATAGAGCCTCTTGGAGGCAAACAGTGCCTCGCTAACATAATATACTGGTAGTTGTACCAGGAGTTCTTTCGGCTCCCCTTTAACCATTTTGACTATATTCTTTTCCTGTACAAGGACTGTGCTGACTGCCGAATGGGACGCAGTGACATATAATAGTAGCACAGCCCTGGGCTCTGGGTTAGTCAGCTTCGATTGCTTCTCGAGGTAATTTTTTAGATCTGCGAAGGATTTTTGTTGTTCTGGACCCCATTCGAAGGGTTGAGCCCCTCGGAGTCTTTGGAAGAAGGGCAAGCTTCGCTCGGCCAATCTGGATATGAATCGGTTTAGTGGCAACATTCTGCCTATGAGTTTCTGCACATTCTTTCGACACTGGGGCTCTTTTATTTGGATGATTGCTTTGATTTTGTCAAGGTTGGCTTCGATGCCTTTAGCTGACATGAGACAACCGAATACTCTTCCTTTTCGGATGTCGAAGACACACTTCTTTGGATTTAGCTTTAACCTTGCTGCTCGAAGGTTTACAAATGTTTCTACGAGGTCTGAGATGTGGCTGCCCTTTATTTTCCTTGCTACTATGATATCTTCCACATAAGCGTGTACACTTTTTCCGTACTGTGACTCGAAGGCTTTCTGAGTCATTGTTGGTCGTACCTACGCATCCACTTATATACCACAAGAGGACGGTGTACGATTGTAGCACTTTTCCCTTGAATTGAGTATTCCAAGGTCTATCGAATCCACTGGGACCTTAGGGATAATTAAACAAAGTTAACAATAAAAGATCTAGTCAAGGCTACTGTCGAATTCAGGTTGCATGAGGGGAGACTGGCCAGCGCAAAGGTGCGCCAGACAGTAAATCTGTCGTTGCGCCGGTCGGCGCAGGAGTTGAGCCGATTGGCACACTAGTGAATCATTGCGCCGATCGGTGCAGAAGTTCAGCCGATCGGCACACTAGTGAATCTAAGCCAAAGTGCGCCAGATGCCTTGTAAGCCTATGCTGTTAAGTGAGTAACCAGATATCTACTAGTGAGATCGTAACCAGAAAGTCTAATTAAATAGCATCATAATGGGTAATTACATGGATCAATGAAAACCTATAATGAATAAGACCATCCTGCTTTCCGAGCGGCTCCCGATTTATCGCTGCCGAGAGGAAACCCTTAATCGTGCGAGTATCTTACCCTACTCAACTATCCAATAGTGCTACACAGGCTTAGTGCTGTCACCGCTAAACCACACTACTAGCATCATCAAGCAACCATAATCAATACAATGTCCGAATACTATCCTAATCACCACGATCAAGATAATATCAACTTACTTAGCCTAGAACTAAGCAATTGGAATAAGCACATGCATGATTATAGAATCAAGATACACAAATCACCAAAACCATCATCAACATATTCAATCATCCTTGAGATACATAGAATAAGATTCATCCCCGTCGAGATGGCCTACCTTGACGGATCAACTCTTAACACCAATGGTTCTTGAAACTCAACTTGAGATCTATTCTAATGGGGCAAGCCCCGGTGGCTCTAACTCACGGATCTGTTGTCCCTCTGTCGCCTCTTTCACTGTGGCCGGGGTTTACAAGTATTTATAGGGGTTCTACTCGTAAAGAACTCAGTTTCTAGCAAATAAGGCGGTTGCGCCAATCGGCGCATGATTGCACCGATCGGTGAAAGCCGTGTCTTCTCTGGTTTCTTCTCCGAGTC
Organism: Eleusine indica; assembly: GCA_030378355.1. NCBI lineage: Eukaryota > Viridiplantae > Streptophyta > Magnoliopsida > Poales > Poaceae > Eleusine > Eleusine indica. The sequence goes on from CM059500.1 coordinate 40,620,245, forward strand.
GGTTCCTCTGTCTTCCACAGCTGCCATGTGGGCCTTTTTCTTCGAGATAAAGTCTTGTACTGCACGTCGAGATCTTGAAGTTCCATAAATCTTCTAGGCAAATATCTTCAAGTGTCTTGCATAGATAAACTTCCATAAACATGTGGAATAGGCCTCGGTCACTTCTGTGGGCCAAAACACCCTTGCGCTGATCGGCTCATGGACTGCGCCGATCGGCGCACTGGGCTTCTTTAGTGCTTTTCGTCGGTTCTGGACTCCTGTCCTCTCTAGCATCACTTTAATCACCAATTTTATCTGTTTTTGCAATAAAGCTCCAAAACAAAGCATATACAAATATATAGACAATATCACACGTAAATGGCCTAAATTAGTATCAATTATGCTCTAATTGGGGTAATATTCACATATAAAAGGGGCACTTGGGAAGTGCCAACAGTCATGCGGTAAAATATGGGTCCGGCATTTTTCAACCCCTCGAGCATTCTTAGAAAACAATAAGTACCAAAGGGTGTGATGAAACTTGTTTTTTCCTCGTCCTCCCTCCTTAGCCATATCTGATGATAGCCGGAGAAACAATCAAGCAATTACAGCAGTTTGCTCCCAGCCGCTGCATCCACGATTTTGTCAATTTGAGGCAGTGGGAAGTAAACTTTGGGGAAAGCTTTGTTGAGGTCTATGAAGTCTATACACATTCTCCACTTCCCGTTCTTTTTCCTTTCCATTACACAGTTTGCTAGCCAGGGCGGGTATTTGACTTCGTGAATGATAGAAGCATCAAGGAGCCACTGGACTTCCACTCTGATAGCTTCTATTTTTTCATCGGACATCTTTTGAAGCCTTTGTTTCTTTGGCCTGATCTTTGTGTCGACCTCTAGCTTGTGCTCTATGATGCTTCTGTCCACACCTTCAAGGTCTGCTGAAGACCAAGCGAATACATCTTTGTTCCTACCTAGAGTACTAGCAGTTCTTTCTCTTCCTCGGAGTCTAAGCCAGAGCCTACTATGACGAACTGGCTAAGGACTTGTTCATCGAGGAGTACTTTTTTGGTTTCTTCGTCTGGCTGAACTATAATCTTTTCTTTGTCGAGACATCGTGTCTCTTCTCTTGCATTCATGGTATGCTGCTCACAAGCTTTTCGGATTCTCTCTTCATCCTCTAGCTGCTCTTGGCTGAAAACTTGTATGTTGCTATAGTTTCTTTCCCCCGGTGCATAATCTTTTTCTATGTCTCTTGCCATCTGCTGATTTCCTTTGACTGTGATAACCCCTCCGACTACTGGAATCTTCATGCATAGATATGCACTGTGGATGACAGCTTCGAAGGTGTTAATTGTGCCCCGGCCAAATATGACGTTAAATGGGTGGTAGAGATCCACCACATCGAATGTTACATATTCTGTTTGAGGGTTTTGAGTGCTGCCGAACAATAGTGGGAGGGAGATTGTGCCCATGGGAGTGATTCTTTTTCCGCTGAAGCCTATGAGTGGTATGTTTGATGGCTGCAGAGAACTTTTGCTGTGGCCCATTTGCTCGAAGGCGTTTATGAACAGTATGTCTGCCTGGCTGCCATTGTCTACGAGAACTTTGCTGACCATCTAGGTGTGGATGTGAGCTTCAATTACAAACGTGTCAACATGTGTATAAGCTTTGAGGTTGAGATCTGACTCTGTGAATGTGATGGGAATATGAGACCACTTTGACTTGATAACAGGTCCTTTTGTGAAAACACTGTTTACCATTCGAAAGTGATCTCTTCTTCTTCTTTTGTTTCCAAAATCTGAGGATGACCCTCCGCATATCACTCCAATGTAGCCTTGTACTGGGAAGGTTGCATCTTGGTTTGGGGTGGGCTCTGGTTTAGGCTGTGGTAGGTGTTGAGGCTCTTGCTTTTGCCTTTGTTGGTCTTGGCTAGGCGATGGTTGTTGGATTTGTTGTCTGGGTTGAACATATTGGTTGGGCGGTTGTGTGGGGTGAGTTGCATGAAAATATAGGGATGGTGCATAAAGTTGATGATGGTGGGTGCTTGGGTAGTGGTAATTGGGCTGAGCAGGTTGTGAATATGGTTGCGGGGGCCATGGGTTGGGTGATGTATAATTGATGGCTTTGGGTAAGGACAAAGCCTTCTTTTCTGCTTTGATACTTTCTTGGATTTCTTTTGCTTTGAGACAAGTGGAAGTTTTATGCCCCTTGTCCTCTCTACAGTAGAAACAGTACGGCTTTCTGGCCGGTCGAGTCTGGACTTGAGAGCCTCGGCCTTTGCCACGCCCTTGTTGGCTGCTTCCTCTGAAATCATTACTCTGATTATCTCTGTCCATAGTGTCTTCTTTCTCTCCCTCGATGTGACCGAAGAACAAACGCGAGGGTTCTATGAATTGCTTAGTTTTTCTATACTGCCTTTCTTGAGAACCACCTTCGTACATAGGGTTTGCATTGTGCGAGGTGGTTTTTGTGCACAGTATGAAGACATCTAGCATGCTCGCATGCATCTGAGTATAGAACTTATTGCCGTCTCATCCGTGACGCTCGGGGGCTGGGCTCAAAGCATGAGGAATCTTCTGTAGTAATCATGTAATTGCTCATTTTCTTGCTAGGCGATATTCAACAGCTCATGCAATGGTTCCATAATGGTACGGAACCCTCGAAAGCTCGAGACCACCTTATCCCTGATGTTTTCCCAGCTGTATAGAGACCCGAGGGGCAGGTTGAAATACCAATTGAGGGCGAACTCTTCGAGGGTGCAAATGAATGCCTTTGCCAAGGTTGCCTCGTCTCCTCCTGTTGATATGATTGTTGCTTCATAGCTCATGATGAATTGCCTTGGGTCAGCATTTCCCCTGAACTTGGCTAGCGATATCATCCTGAACTGCGGTGGGTATGGAGCTCTTTGGAGCCCTTCGGAGAGAGGTGAGTCTTTGTCGATTATGCCCATTGTGCTTGATCTTCCAATTGGCAGTACTTCTGCGGCTATCGGCTGACGGCTTGGCGTAAGTGGTACTTCTTGCTCGAGGTATGGGTGAGCTTCAGGCGTTGGGTTTGATTCTTGACGACTTGCTCTGCCAATGGTTCTCTGGAGTTCTTCGACTTCTTTTGCCAGTTGCTGATTCTTGAGTCTGAGTTGGGCTATGTACTCTTTCTCTTGTAAGGCTTTCTCTCTCTCTGACAGCGCTTTACTTCTTAGCTCTTGCTCTTGCAACAGCTGTTGCTTGAGTTGCTTGAGGTGCTCGGCTCTTTGGGCTAACAGTTCCATCTCTTGTGCTGCTCTCATCGAGGTTGGGGTGTTGCTTCCCGGACGGTTTGAGCTTGACGGTTGTTCAGGGCGCTGTACTGGGTCTTTTGGACCACCTACCACTTCTGCTTGAAGCGATGGTTGCACTTCGGGGGTATTCTCTTTTGTTACTTGCGATGTAGATTGATCGTCAGTCAGTTGGGGGTCTCCCAGAGCGCTGCTTTTAGAGGAGGGGGGGGGGGGGGGGGGGGTTGCCGCTCGAAGACAGCGGTCCATGGAGTTGAGTCATCGTGAGCTTACGTATGAGCTCACAACACGGTGGGCGCCACTGTTGGTGTCACAAAGCGCGAGCTTTAGTGCCACTAACAGAAAGGGTAAACAGAAAAAGAAATCACGAAGGGTACGAAATGGAACAATGGGCTCCCTTCACGTATTTCCAAAAAGATTCGTCCCGTTACAAGTAAGTAGAGGTTCTCTATTTATAGACCCGTACTTAGGTCATATGCAAATGACCATTTTATCCCTAATTACCTACTATATTCTCCGAATATTCTGTACAAAATAGTCATCAAGGATAAATCGGTCATTTGGGCTTTTCTAGTACCCTTCCTTATCCCGCACACCACAACACGTGCTGGCGCCACGTGTTGCCCTCTTCGCGTCATGCTGATTCTTGATCTTGTCCGGTGTCCTGTCCTTCGAAGGATGAGGGCTTCATCCTTCGTGGGAGCGGAGGTACCGCTCGAAGGGTCCGCTGCTTTTGAGCGTGCTTACCTCCTTCTGCTAGAGCCGAAGGGTCTTGGTTTTTCCGAGGCCTCCGATGGACACCTGTACCTCGAAGTTATGGTTAATAAAAAAGGGTAACGATGGTTAACTTTGACTTTTATTCACAGTCCGACTTTGATAAACCCTCGAGGGGTGGCTTGCGAAGTGATCCCCCCAACAAGGCTCAACTTGTCAATCTTCAAAGTACTAAGATCAAGTGAGAAACATGCCACAGGTAATGTATCTCCACCAGTGGATGTGCCATATAACACAATGCATCCTTCAGATGCAAAAATGTTGTATCTTCTATAATTGACAGGTAAGGGGATTATGTTCTTCAGCTGCCACTCACTGTTCTTGTCAGATTTTGCCTAGTGTAATAAAGAAGATATGTCATAGATATATTATCAATGTAACTAAACATCCCAAGCCTTCCTTCTGCCTCCACCATAGTAATATCCTGCTCTTCATGATAAGGCGGGAGGTCAACAATGGTGAACTTCATCCTGCTTATGTCTAGCTTGAGCAACTTGTTCACCCTATCCATTTTCCAGTAGAAGCAACCATAAGAGTACTGACAACCACCCAAACTCTACATGGAGCGGTCCGGTAGTCCGCTGTCTCCCCAGCCGATAGATGTACTGATACTCGAGCTTCCAGAGTCCGAAGAGAAGACAGATGCCACTATGTTTTCCATGTAATACGCCTGGAATATCACTCTGAATGTTGTCTCCTCGTCCTTGTCTCTCGAAGGGACAAGGAACGCCTCAAACTCAAAATCCAATTCATTCTGTTCTCGCATCTGGACGAAGATGGGAATAAGAGGAAGCAAATGGAACTGCCCGGATAAAGGGTCGCACACGGCGAGGTCGGTGTCCATGAGGTTATCAAAATCGATGCTCTCGAGTAGGACACGGCCGTCACGGACATCAGTGGGTAACCATCCACGCCCTCTGTCGCGTGGGAGGTAGTTGTCGAAGTTGAAGTTGGCAGCGCCAGCGAAGGCGCGGGCCGCATGAGCGGAGGGATGGGGCCGCTTCGCTGGCTAGAAGCCAGCTATACGGCCGAGGAATAGAGGCGGGTGGAGGGAGCGGTACCGGCAGAGGAAGGAAGGGTCGGTGACGAGGCGGCGGAATATGACGCACGCAGTGGAGGCGCGGGTGAGATCGGCGGGGGAGGCGATCTGGAGGAAGATCTCCTCCAGGAGGTCTTCGGAGAGGACCGGCGGCAGTGTTGCATCAGGGCCCGGGAGGACCGAACAAGCAGAAGACGGCATCGCCGCCCAACCAGCTGCCCTCCGGCGAAGGGTGGCGGATGGAGATTGAGGGTTTCGGCGGCCGATTGAGCAGTTTGGGTGGGCCTGGAAACTGAAATGGACAATTGCAATGGCATGTTGGGCTTGTCGATGTCCAGCCCATCTACTACACAGGACTATAGGAACCCTCGCGTTGGGCTTGTGGTAGGTCACACTTTTGGGGTCAGGTCGGGCGCCCGATTGAGAAGGCGAAGGCGGTGGTGAAGGAGGTCGTGCGATGGGAGACTGGGTCAGCGAGCGGGACGGCGCACGCGTAGAAGGGCGGCGGCAGACTAGGTCGGAGAGAAAGCGAGAGGCAAAGGAGAGGAGAGAAAAAAGGAAAGAAAAAAAAGAAAAAAAATAATGAGCCCCACGTATCTGCTGACTCGGCACGGAACGTGTGCCAATGCTGACTTGAACAACTGACTCGATTAAATACCGTTGTCAAAACTAGCCTAGAGTCAAAGTGAGCTGGAGACAAGAGTTGATGATATCAGATAACTGGTTTTATGGGTGAATGAGCCGAATTGCTCTACCCTTATAATTAAGGGAGGTAACAAGACTTTAATCTATATCTAAGGATTGAATACATGGCATTAATGCACATACTAGTTGATCACTAGAAGTTCTTAAGAAAATAAAAAAATGAACTAGTTGACCGATCACTTGTCCGATGGGCTGGCTACTGTCGGTGTTACAGAAATCAGGTCTCCAACCCATCGTATACTCCCTCCGGTTTCAAAATTCAACTCGTTTAGAACAAGATTTAACATATCAAGATGTGATTAATTTGAATCTATTCTTCCATGTTCGCCCATATTAAATACAACTCGAAGTTCAATTGTTTTTAGCAATCTCTCACATCCCTACTGGCTGGCTACTGCTGCATAGCTCGAAATTAGAGCTCGCTGGTTCGACCCTGCCGTTGTGCTTTGCTTTTTTGCAACAGGAACGCGACTGCTGTGCTCACGCCGAAATTTTCATTCTTGCCACATTGCCTTTCGAAATTTCTGCATGGCGTCGTTGCTTTCGCCGTGTCGTTTCTTTTATTTCGCGCGCGTGCAACGGCACCTCGGGTTCGTGAGCGTAAGCCTCGGGATCCTATGAAACTTAACTGACTTTGTGTGAGAACTATGAGAACTCCAACTAAGATCATAGAATTCTCATTCGATGGACAAGGGTAGAGGTGGGTTATTTTAGCTGGAAGTTATTTGCAAAATAAGGGATCAGGTGGGATAAACATAGGGTTTAAGTACAAAATAATCTGACCATCGGATGGGGATCATGTGATCTTGGTTGGAATTCTTATAGTTTTCACACAAAGTCAGTTCTCATATGATACGTTCCCAACTTAAATACCGTTTAAAGCTGGGCGAGGGTAAAGATGGAAAAGAAGGAAGAAAAAAATCCAGAATGAGGAGCTTTGTAAAATCGTTGATTTTGCCAGGACAAGTTGAAATTCGGAAACGGAGAGAGTACTATACAAATAAGTCACAGAAAATCTCAATATATATATATATTGTATTACATAAAAAGACAAGATATAATAATAAAGAGAGCATGTCCCTTCTTTTCTTCCACTGCATGCATGCTTGAGCTAGCAAGGTCACAAAAGTCAAGCATGGGATCCAACATGCATGGGATGGGAAGGGGATGGCTCGGCCATCAAAGCTGAGCAGCAGATGTGCGTGGGCGGATCGGGGTCCTCTGAATTGCTTCATTCAATTCATGTGCGTGGGCGGATCGGGGTCCTCTGAATTGCTTCATTCAATTCAGAGGATGTGTTTTGTGCATTAGCTCATATCCAAACCCTTCGTATCTGCATCAAGAGCTATCATAGCTTACAACTTGCAACAACGACTTGTATCTTCCTCTTCGGACGGATCCCCTCTCCCATGTCGATTTCATCGGGACCATTGCACACAGAGGCCTTAGCATGCTGCCCCGTCAGCCACGGCTGCCGCGTAATGCTTCGCGAGCTGTTGCCGCCATGCGTCACTCGCTGGACCGCCGCGTGCCTCCCGCCGGTGTCGCTGCGCGCTGCCTGCAGGGCCGATGCATCACGCACGACGCCTCCTTTTGGCCGAAGCAGCTGTCCCACGTGTTCGTCTCCGTCCATGACAACTCCGGCACAAAAGCTTTGTTGACGAATTTGAAGTTTAGCAGCCCAATTTGAAGCTCGGTTGTAGTTGCAAACTTGCAGTCTACTACGGCGAAGGGACGTTGGCAAACCACATACCGAATGTGAATGGAAGCGTGAACCCTGGGATTAGTCGAATGAGTGTCAAACGATGACGAGGAACACTCAACATCGATCACCGGTAAGCTGAAGTCACTAGCCATCGAAGAGGCAACAGGTCGGGTGTTGGATTCTTGACGAGTTTGGTTGAAGAAAGTAACAAGTCATTGCAGCCTTTGAAATAAAGACAGGGCCGAGATGCTAGCTAATGCACAAAAGGGACTCTCTGAATAAACTGTATCAATTCAGAGGACCCCGATCCTGCGTGGGCATCAGGCGCAAGGCAACAACGGCAGCAGTGCGCGTTGCGCAAGGGGGACCTGATCCCCAACTACGCACACATTTATTTTTTCTATGCTACACGGTTTTGGAAGCCCTCTTGAGTAATACTCCCTCTGTTTATAAATTATTGCCGTTGGCTTTCTGAGTCAACTTTGATCATTCTCTTAATTTAAATATTATTTTAAATATATAAAATTTTAAGTTATACTCTAATCTTATTTGATAATATAACAAACTATAACAGCATATATGATATTATTTAAAATTTTTCAAATAAGACGAATGGTTAAAATTAACTAAAAAAATCAATGACAATAATAATTTAAAAACATAGCGAATAAAAGAGAGGCATCACGCAAGGAGAGGAGGACCTCTTTTTTCCTACTCTGGCTAGGACATTTCCCTCTTGATTTTTCTTGCTTCTCCACACTCTTCATGGCATAAGAACACGAGCTCTTGTACTCCATTCTCTTCTCCTTGTACTTCGATTTGTACTGTTATGGGTAGCACTTGTATTCATTATAGGAGCACTAGGCTCGAATATATACATGTACATATATAAATAAATATGCACAAAACCTCTTATACAATAAGAAAACTATAAAAATACATATACATCTAACATCCCTCTCAAACTTAGGATTGATTAAGAACACTGAGTTTGGAGAGATAGAACATGTGCGTAGCTTCAGTCTATGCCTCGGTGAACAAATCATCCAACTAAATCTCTGAATACACATACTGAGAAGTAACAATACCATCATGTGTTGTGCCCGTGTATAAAAAGTATCAACACCAACATGCTTACTAAGTTCATGCTTTGCAGGATCACGAGCCATGTTGATAGCATCCTGTATTGTCACAGAGAAGATGAGTTGACATAGAAACAAAAATGCCAAAAATCCTCAAGCAAGAATCATAACCAAATAACCTCCACTGCCACAAGAGCAATAACACACAACTCATCCTCTGCACTCGAACGAGAAACTACTCTCTGCTTCATAGTTTTCCAAGCAATGAGAGAACCAACAAGAAATACACAAAAGGTAAAGAAAGTGACGATCAGAGGAATCACTAGCCCAGATAGCATCACAATATGCCCAGAGCTGTAAAGAGCTAGAGTGTGAAAAGAACAAACGACGAGATATATTCCCACGAAGATAACACAGGACTCAACAGTGGCGGACCCAATAGGATGTCCAGGTGTGCCATGGCACGCCTTGATTTTTTAGAAATCAGTGAGAATTTTTATGCACATTGGTTAAAAGTCAGTATGATCTAATACTCCAAAGTACTTTGTGCCCATCCTGCTTAAACTTTCTAGGTATGTCATTGGGATTCAAAAGCAAGTGAGTATAGTGGACCTGCACCGGAGTAGAATCAAACTGACTCAGGATATGCAAAGGATGCGAGATATCAGGATGAGTAACACCAAGATAAACATGGCTCTCCACGATTTGACAATAGCGAGTAGGATCAGGGAGAGGCTCGCCATCAGTGGCACGAAGGTGAACATTGAGCTCCATAGGAGTCTCAATTGTGCGATGATCAGTGATAGAATGCAGGATCAAGAAGGTCATGAATGTACTTTTCATAGGATGGATAGAACCCCTCAAGTGTAGAGTAAATCTCAATATCAATAAAGTAACAAAGAGCACGAAGATTAGACATCAAAAGCTGCTCACTGAGACGCACCTTCACAAAAGCTATATACTCGTAATCATCTCAATTAATGATCATATCATCAACATGAAGAAGGAGAAGAGATCGACCATGAATAATAGTGTGAATAAAAAACATTGAATCATGATTACTAGCAGAAAAACCAGCAATAGTGATCACAAAAGCAAAGCGCTAAAACCAAGCACAAGGAGCATGCTTTAGGCAATAAAGTGAGCGACGAAGATGACAAACTGTACCCTTAGAAACAAAATACCCAGGTGGTGGACGCATATACACCTCTTCACGCAACTCACCATTAAGAAAGGCATTCTTGACATCAAGCTGGGAGATGGACCACTCACAAACAGAGGCCACATCAAGAGAGTGCAGATAGTAGTCATGTGAGCTACAGACGCAAAGATCTCATCATAGTCACAGCTATACTCCTGCTGAAAGCCGCAAACCACAAGACGAGCCTTATAGCGCTCAAGAGAACCATCAGAGCGGGTCGTCATCTTATAGACTCACTTATAAGTAATAGGACGAACACATGCAGAAAGAGCAACAAGATCCCACATACCAGTACACTCAAGGGTAGCAAGTTCCTCAGCCATAGCGTGCTTTCTTTTTTGATGAAGAACAACATCACAATAAGAGGTGGTTTCAGAAAGAACCAAAATAGAACAGGCAGAAGGAGAATAAAAATCAGGATGTCGATGAGTACGATCCCATGTCTGATAAACTGCTTAGGAGAAGAATCCTCTAAAGAAGATGTGTCAAGCAGAAAAGATGGCTCATCAGGTGAGAGTGACATGTGAGGTGAAGATGGCTCAATAGAGGATGGATGAACCCATTGAGTATAAACCTGTGCCACCGGTGGCCTCATAGAATAGTCCAAGTCCACATAATGACTTGAAGAAGATTCTCTAGAAAAAGACATTGGTAAAGTAGGCACCTAACAAGAAGATGTCGGCACCACCAGTGAGGAAGTAACCACGGAGGAGGGTACCGCAAGTCACAACATTTAAAATTTAGTGAAATCTACATTGTGTCATGTGACATTACGACAGAGAGCAGAGTGCAAAGAAGACGACGCTGAAGACTGACAAAATGTTTACAACTGCAAATTAGGATAAAATGCTTACTACCCTCTCTTACAATTTACATAGATGGTGGGAACCCAAAATAAGGCTTTACAAATGCACTGTGAGACGACATCTGACAAACTCTCTCAATCTTGAATGTGTTAATATCAAGTGAGAAACGCGCTGTCCATGAGCCCACTAGGAAGATATATCCTTGCGCTGCACCAGTCAAGCGAAAGTGGTCATCGGCAGGCAACGGAATTATTTTCTCTAATTGCCATTCATTAGCATTTTTGTCCTTGTTTTGCCGAATAAGATAATGCAAAGAGGCTTCTTGCTTGTTGTGAGCAAACACACCAATCCTGCCTTCGCCAGCTTCCACAATTAGAACATTCCGTGCATCTTGGTCAGGCGGGTAGCCGAGGGTGGAGAACTCCATTGTGTTAACGTGGAACTTGAGCCACTTGTTGCTTGATTTCACTTTCCAATAGAAGCAGCCATACGCACAGCAGGGAAACATCAACTGGGAGCCTTCTGGTGGTACTTTCAGGCCTAGAGCGTCCCAGGTGGTTGATGTGCCAAAACTCCAACGACCGGTGACTGAAGAGTAGAGTAGTAGAGCCGCCTCTATGTCGCTTTGCATCCACGCAATCACTCTGATAGATTTCTTCTCGCAGTCTCCAGAGGGGACCAGCAAGGTCTCGATCGGACTTCCCCTCACCTTCACGGAGACGCGCAAGCCGTCGGGTAGTAAATCGAGGTCCACTGGAGGCAGCACCAGGTATCGCCGGGACAAGGGATCGCACACGACCCGACACCATTGGCAGCGGTCGCAAATACACTGCAGGAGAACGCGGCCGTCGCAGACGTCCAGGGGCAAGTGGCGGTGGCTCCTCTCGAGATGAGAGACAAAGCGGAAGGAGAAGTCGGCGGCGCCGGCGAGAGAGCGGGCGGCAGCAGCGTTAGGGTGGGGCTCCTCCACGATGTAGAGGCCGAGAGAGACGAGGCCGATGAGGAGCGGCGGGTGTCGGGAGTGGTAGCGGCGGAGGAAGGATGGGTCGGTGATGAGGCCGCGGAAGGAAGCGCACGTGGCGGAGGCGCGGTCGAGATCGGCGGGGGTGGCGATCCGGATGAAGATCTCCTGAAGGAGGTCGTCGGTGAGGGCAGCCAGCATCCGAGGCAACGCGGTGGCTTCGATTTTGGGGAGGGGCAGCGTTAGGGGAGCGGGCGACGCCATTAATTTGCCGGCGAGCTACCCGCCGCCGGCGAATTTGAGGGAAGCGATCGAGAAACAGGGTTTGGGCAGTCGGGGGTGTTTTTGTGGTTTGGATGGACCGTGGCTGTTGCTCTCAAGTATATTTGGGTTGGGCTGGGCCGGAGTCGGGCCCATTGAGGAAACTGTCGTTAAGCAGCTGCCTCGCGAAACCTCCATCCATCGCTCGCGCCGCACTCTGCTTTCCCCCGAAGGAACTCTGCATCGAAATGGCGGCGGCGACTCGCGCCGGGTTCCGGCGGATGTTCTCCGTCTCGGCTTTCGCTCCGCCGCCTCCTCCTGCCGCCCGCCCCGCGGCGGAGCCCTGCAACAACCTCTTCGTCTCAGGTAGCACACCCGCTCCCTTCTCTTCCTCTCCGACTCAGGAGAAACCTTCGCTTTTGTTCGTTGAGGGGCAGTATGAGCAGATGTCTGATTTAGATTAAGAGGAACGAGGGAGCTGTTTTATGGCTTGATCAGGACTTCGGAACAAGTAGTCACCTATAATTTTGCTGGTATTTTTAGATCATTTTGAGATACAGTAGATTGGAACTGATGAACTAAATAATTGTAGTAGAACTGAATTTAGCTTGCGAATAAAATTGACCTGCTTTGTTTTTTTTTTTTTATGGAAAGGATCGACCTGCTTTGTTGGGTAACCATCCACTGAAAGACAAGTATCGCGTGGGCTCATGTACATGACATACTAATTACCAACTAGATTACACCACTTGCAAAAACGAGCTTAAGAACAAAAAAAGTAGAAAGAAATTGAAACCAGATGTCAGTAAATAAAGATTAGTGAATATTGGTGCAAGCAATAGACCTTTATTGTTGGAATAACGGAGGAATTAAATATTGTTTTAATAATTAGTAGGGGATTAAAAGCTTCCAACACATTAATTATTTTTGAGAAGTCACAATAGTTCATTTATCTTCTAGCATCAAATATTTTTTATTGGATGGAAGGCAATATCTGAAACTAAATAATGCTACTAAAACCTCATGTTTTCTATGATTATTTTAACTAACTTCTGAGTAACCAATATCTTGGTGCGCAGTCTAATCAGTTAGTATCGATTCACTGTTTGTTAGTATTTACAGCAGCTTCATTTGTGCCAACCTAGGAATATAGCTACATATTATGGTATTGTACTAACAGAGGCAACTACACAGGGTTGAATAAGCGCACAACGTCTGAAAAACTGAAGGAAGCCTTTTCTAAATTTGGTCAGGTTACGGAAGGTACTGAAATCTCTTGCTCTTTCACCAGAGCTGATTCCTTTTAGACTATTAACACACAACGCTATGCATGTAGCAAGAGTAGTCGCTGATAGAATATCCGGATACTCCAGAGGATTTGGGTTTGTCAAATATACAACTGTTCGAGAAGCTGGCGAGGGCATAAAAGGCATGGATGGAAAGGTGAGGGTTTATATGCTGAATGGTTGGTTTCCAAGTATTGTTCTATATATTTATCAAACATCGGAGCCACATTTATCTTTTGTGAATTGTGTAGGACACTGGGAAACTTTTAAATATGTTTATTGTAAAATTGTTTTTCTAGTGGCAACTAAAGAACACGTGATCATTTATTGATCTTTATTTATACTATTCAACTTTATGTGTGAAAAAAACCATTTTGATTCGGTAGTCCATATTTATTTTCCTGACAGAACTGTTTTTCCTGCAGTTCCTTGATGGTTGGGTTATTTTTGTTGAGTATGCGAAGCCAAGAGAAGCTCTGCCAACTTCACCACCTGGCTATCAATGAACTATATAATGATAAATGTCTACTTGTTTGGCTGACTACACAGTCTTATTCGTCATCCCGCTGAGCGGGTGTTGCTCGCAAAGTAAAAAGTAATTAGAGATTAAGAAGTCGATCTGCACCACTTGAACAGCCTTTGCAATGATTAGTATAGGACTCGGTGCTGCCACTTGATGTGTTTTTTTTTTTGATAAGGGGAGTGCCTGCATTTATTAACGACAAAGTACAGACACTGGGGTGAACTGACCCCAAGACATGTTCTGAAATGCTCGAAGAATCGGGCTTTCATTCTGGTGAGCTAGATGATTACCTATGTAAGTACAAGCGTTTGACTGATTTGCTTGTATGCTTTGTCTAGCTAGATTGTACGCTGTGACGTTGCTGTCCCGGTTGATCTTGTGCACTTGGTAGTTGTAATGTTGATTATTGTCAAGAAACTGGTATAGAACAGGTCTGAGTCTCCAGTCTCCATGGTGTTGCAGCAGGTCACATTGTTGGATAGTGGTAACCAGTGTTTGGTTGTCTGATAGGTATGACAACTCAGGCAACGACATGTGTTTGGCAGCATGTGAGGCAAGTAGCAGCGCCATGGCTTCTGCTTGAAGTGGATCAGCGATGCAGGGTGTTGTTGCCTGAATGTGGATCGTCGGAGTAATAGGGCCGGAGTTGTTGCAGAAGAGTATGCCCAATCCTGCTGTGGCAGTGTTGTGTGGCTGTTGCAACAAGGGCAACGCCGCATCGATGAAACACTTTGGCCCTTGGGGCAATGTGTGTTGCAGTGCAACCCCGTTGCTTTGGTGACATGGGGTTTGCGGAGACACCTGTGACAGGGTCCAGCCATGAGGTTGGTGTTGAAGAATCCTGAGTTCAGCCGCCGTCTCTAGATGTACTTGCAAAATAGATCAGGTTCTTGTGCGGAATCGAGCATCATTCCTCGCTTTCCAGATGTGCCAAAGGAGGACAATGGTCTCTGCCAATTGGTGGTTTGATGTTTGGCGCTGCATTAGCGCCAGGAGCTGTGTTTGCACACCATTGGGTCCCTGCGGAAGATTATCAGTTCGCACTGGTGTGGAACCAGAGAACCAGACAGCTCGGAAAAAGGAGCATGCGAAGAATAAGTGGTTGTCAGTTTCCAGTTGGTTGCACCTATGACAGTTTTGTTCAATGTGCTATCAGAAACGCCCAGCTCGTTCCCCTGTTGATATGGCCTGTCGTAGAAGCCGCCATGCAAATGTTTTGTGCCTTGGTTAAAGATCCTTGTTTTTTCAAATGACCTGCAAAAGATTGAGAATGTCCTATGGCAGCGCACGACTACCTTGTTGTGGAATCGGCTGTTGAGTTTGGATTGCTAGTTGTTTATATGCTTCCTTAGATGTGCATCGTCCTGATCCGGAAGGTCTCCAACACAAAATGTCATGCTGATTTGAGGGCGTCATAGGTGCCTGCAAAATATAAGATAGTGCTTGTGTGCCTAAGACATCTTGAATCTTATTTATGTCCCATTGTTTTGTTCCTGGAAGCTAAAGATCATAGACTATGTTTGGAATGCTCGGCTGTGGGTTGGGATAAATAAGGTAGTTGTGTAACTAATCCCAAATTGAGCACCAGGGAGAATTCCAAATGTTAGAATTACCTCTGCAGATTTGGTATTCTGAATGTGTGATAAGTTGAGGCCTGATCACTAGAATTGAGGACCAGAAAACCGACATGGGTGTGTGGGTAGGTGCTCTCCAGAAAGAAGCCTGAGGGAAGTACTTTGCTCTGAGAACCGCTGATAGGTGAGGTTCATCCAAGTTTACTATGCGCCAGGCTGTGTTTAGAAGTAAGCTCTGGTTAACAAGGGATAGGTTCCTGATGCCCAGACCCCCTTTGAGTTTCGGTTGTGTTATGTCCTTCCAAGCACGTAGGTGAAGCGTTTTGGTTGTGGGTTCATGTTGCACTCCTGCCCACCAGAATTTGGAGATAATGCTATTAAGCTTGGCCAAGAATTTTTTGGTAAAAAGGACATTTGACATGTAATAAATTGGGATGGAGGGAAAGACAGAGTTAATGTAAGCTAACCTCGCTGCATGATTAAGTTTATTGGCTTTAATGGGGGGAAGCTTGGCTCTAAATTTCTGGACTATGAATTGATAAGCTTTTGCTCTATCTCTATGGTTGATGATGAGAGGGTGGCCAAGGTGTATAGTCGTGGGATCCATGAGAGGAACAGGGAAAATATTTTGGATTGAGGCTTCGGTGTTGTCATCTACGTTACGGCTAAACAGGACGGAAGACTTAGCCCAGTTTGGAATTTGCCCTGATTTGCGGCAGAAATCATCTATGATGTTACGAATTAGGTGAATTTCCTGCATGTCTGCTTTCCCACAAATTAAGAGGTCATCTACAAAAAGAGGGAATGTATGGGTGGGCAATTCTACCCAAGAGAGATACCTGTGAGGCGATGTTCTTGGAGCGCCTGTTGGATCTGCAGAGAGAGTTCATTGATGTCAAGGACAAAAAAGGTACGGCGATAGCGGGCATCCTTGTCGGATTCCTCGTTGTGAATGAAAGCGACCATATGCCTGTCCATTTATTAGCACAGAGAAAGTGGGTGCAACAATACAAGAATAAATGAGATCAATGAAGTGACCATGAAACCCTTATCGTCAAAGTGCATGGACTATGAAGGGCCATTCGATTCTATCAAACGCTTTGGCTAAGTCAATTTTAATCATGAATCCGTTTTGATTCCATGAGGCTAGACGAAAAGAGTGAACAATTTCCTGAGCTAGGATGATATTGGTTGTGATACGCCTGCCTTTGATGAAAGCATGTTGAGAAGCATGTATATAGTCTGGAAGGTGGTCTGTAATTCTTTGGGCAAGGGATTTGGAGATAAGTTTGTATATGACATTGCAGAGGCTAATGGGTCTGAAGTCCTAGGGGAGAGTAGGATTGTTCTTGGGAATGAGTACTATGGTAGTGTAGTTTAGATTAGGGTGGAGATAACCAGTCTGAAAGAAATCTTGGATGAGGGTTGTAACATCGTCTTTGATCCAGCTCCATGCTGCTCTATAGAAGGCCACATTGAGCCCATTAGGTCCTGGTGAAGCGTCTTTCTTCATCTGTCTCAACAAAGCTAGCAGTTCTTGTTCATCAGGAATTGAGAGAGTGTATTCATCAATAATTGTTACCTGGTGGTCATGGTTGAATTGTTGTTGTCGATTTGACAGTTGCGTGGTGAAGATTTCCTGGAAATAGGCTGTGAACACGTCTGCAATATTTTGGGGTGTAGCTACTAAGTTACCATGGGAATCAGTGATGAAGGAGATTTTGTTTTTCCTTGCACGCTTGAGGATGGCCTGTTGAAAGAACTTGGTGTTTTGATCCCCATCTGTAGCCCATAGTTTTTTTGATTCGTTGACGATGGTACTCAGCGTCTTTAGTGAGCAAATTTTGGTGGTTGTGATAAAGTGTGGTCAGGGTGTTCTGGTTTTGTTGCTGTGGATGTAGATTCTGGTGTTGGAGGATTGAGTCCTCTATGGTTGCCAATTGTTCATTGATGGGTTTTTTCTTTTTACTCCAGACTTTGAGATCTTTGGCAAGGTGGGTGGTTCTTTTGTGGATAGGGATGTCGTGGGATTTGGCCCAACTATCATTGGCTGTTTTGTTGTAATCAGATTCCAGAAGCCACCAGTTTTCAAAACGAAAAGGTTGTCTGGGTTTACGTGTAGTAGAGTGAAGCACAACTAAAATTGGAGCATGATCACTATAAATCATTGGAAGGTGAAAAACAGCTGTTGTTGGGAAACCCGAACACCAATCTGCATTAGCTAGACACCGATTGAGACGCTGAAAGGTTGGCTTAGTGCTATGACGTTTATTGGTCCAAGTATAAGCCGGCCCATTGAATCCCAAATCAAATAAACCACAATCCTTGACTAAACAACAGAATTTTCTTGTGCGAGTAGCATTAGCAGGGGTGGGACCATATTTTTCATTAACATTCATGATATTATTCAGGTCACCCATACAAAAGGTTGGGCTGTGGGGATTATCTAGCACGAAAGATGTCACCTCCTCCCATACAACGTTAGTTTTCAGCTGATGAGGATCCCCATACATACAAATAAGATTAAAGTGCTGATTACTAGGATTATACACGGCCTTAGCTAAAATTAGATGATGACTAGACTGAATAACGGTGATGCTAATATCATTGTTCCACATAAGCCAAAGACCTCATGACTGACCATTCGAGGGAACTACATAGCTATCTATAACAGAAAAGCGATTAATCAATTGAGTTTTGTTGATGCGCGACGAACGAGTTTTAGAAACAAAGATTACCTGGGCTTTAGTAGATACTATGAGGCGGGCCAGATGAGAAGTTGTCGGACTGCTAAGGCTTCGGCCTGAGCCTTGGCAGTTCCAGCTAAGTAGACTCATCGGGAACCCGATGCCCTTGAGGCTGGCGCCCTAGCCTATGTCGGTATGCTGTGAGGCTGCATCCAGTAGCCATCATGAGGGTGGACATCGCTTGGAGGAGGGCGGCGGATCTGAGTTTGAGATGCAGGGCCAATCGACTCGTGGAAAAGATGAGTAGGAATGAGCTGCACAGTTGGGGTGAGATTTGGTGTTTTATTGGTAAGAAAATCTGGGCATGGCTGAGGGCTCGATGACCTTGCCCGTGGATCGGGGAGTGGAGGTGGAGGATCTGGTGGTTGTGGTGGCAAGATCTGTGGAGGTGGTGGTGGTGGCGAGCTCAGTGGTGGTTGTTCATCGTTGACCTTCGTGTTCTTGGATTTGGGTATTGCGACCGAGGAAAATGATAAAAAGAGAATCGATTTGTTCGTCAAAACGAGAGCTGCGAGCAGTGAGCTAAGCCTTGAGCGGGGGGAGGCTGCTCGCTGGTAGGATTTTATCGGATTGTGATGGCTGGGGATGGTTTTCGTGGTTGGGGAATGAACTGGTGAAGCAGATGGGGAGGGGGGAGGGAGGAGGAAGCGGCATTTCGCCTACAATAACTCTCTCTTCCGGTTAGTTCATTCCGGTTAGTTCCACTCTACTTCTCCCTTGATGCGTTCTTTATAGTTTCCTTCTCTTGGTTATATTTTACATGTCACTACATTTTATTCTACTAGAATGTGGAACTATGTCGTGTTATTGCAACTGCGACTGTGATTCTGCAGTCTACAATGATAATGGATGCAACTGTACCCTACAAAGAGTGGAGGCAGTTTGACTAGAATAATTATGCTTGCTGTCCCGCCTTTTGTTGTACAATTTGACTCTACACACGTAATTTAGATCTCAGATCTTGTCAACATCAGCGTCTGTTCATTTTGATTTCCTTTTGTGCCTCTAGCATATGACACCCCGACTAGCCGTTCCATTATGCGTTCGCATCTATAAGCTGCATCCGTGGTAGAATGTGCGCAACATGAATCCTTAATAACATTCCGTTGAGGTATACCTTATCAGCCTGATCAATCTCTACTATAAAGGCTTAACTTCCTGTGTAAAACCACTCACCTGAGATAATACTCATCTTCATTCTAATAGTGATTAATTGAAACTGAATTCCAGGCCCGATAATTAGATCAGTCTTGACTGGGCGTATGATTCGTGGGTCCGGGTGCACGAGAGCGTAACATCTTACGCCCCCTACGCTGAGTGTCGTCCGGAATTCAATAACATTTTTCACCTGCGTCGTTGTTTACCCACCCGTAGACACAAAGCGTTGGTTTCCTTCCTCGTCGCCCGTGATTGATGGATCACGCGAGTGAAAGCGATCGATTCCTCTCCATTTGTCGAGCAGCGAGATTCCTCAGCAGCAGCCACCTCCATCGACCAGTCCCTCCGCCGCGGCTTCCTCCACCGCGCCGTCCACAAGGTCTCCTTCGAGCTCGAGGCCGACGCCTTCCAGCGCCACGCTGCTGGCCTCCTCACCCCTGACCTCCTCTCGCCAGTAGCGTCCTCGACTCCTTCCTCCTCTGCCTCGATCAGATCTAGACCCAGGTTCATCGCCCCCCCCCCCCCCCCCCCCCCCCGCTCTACCCTCCCGAAGTGGAAGACCAGTCATTAGCTCGGTTATTAAATCCCTCGCCAGCAGCGCGCCCCTCGCCATCACCCTCCTTGTTGGTGGTCTTCACCCCCCCCCCCTTCTGAGTTAAACAATGGCGACTGAACCAGGTACCATTGTGTTCCTTTCCAGATCATGTTTGATTCGTTGCCTGACTTATTCGAATCTTCTACGTTCGCGATGCATAACAGTGTCAGCCTGTTGACCCGAGCAAGGTCCACCACGAACCTGGTGCTGCAAATCCGCCACAGATCCAAGAGGCTCCCCGTCGTTACAAATCCACCATGTTCTCAACCTGGTGCGTTCTTTTTTTTTCTCTGTTTTATATAATTACCTTGTACACTATTCGATTGGATGAAACAGCTAGAAGACTGTTTCAGTTTTGAATCATCGAACGCCCTTGGTCTTAGGCCTGGGAGCAGTATGTTCGGGGGGGGGGGGGGGGGGGGGGGAGAAGATGGTGCTTAGGGGCGTGACAACCTCCATCTTCTTGATCCCTTGTCTTTTCATATTTCTCCTGTTTTTTAAAATATTGTGCTCTAACTGTTGAAATAAATATTTTGGGCTATGAGGTGCTTGTCAAAGAGCTCGTTGCAATACTACACATGAATCTTCTGGTCAGTACTGATTCCTTGAGAAGCTGATTTGGTTCTTATTCTTCCTGTCGAACTCCATTGCTAGAAAGGAAACAATGTCAAAAGTAATTTCTGTGATGTATTGTATTATTAGTTTGACCAAGAGAATTTTTTCCTTCTATGTCATCTTATCTATACATTACCTTTCAAATTTTATATCTATGGTGCACATGGGTTCCTTCATACAAAAACTGAATAGAGTCAATAGTGTTTGTTATCTGATGCTTTAATGTCAGATTCGTGTATCTGGTGATAATAACTGAATCATGTCTTACTATTCTTTTTAAAAACTGATACAGTACACTGAAATGGTAATGTGTTTTCTCATCTCATACCTGAGTACTTGAGTAATTTTAGAAAATCAAAGTTTATCAGTGTGTTCTGACAAGGATATAATGAAAATCACCGTCATCTCCCACCCATCTGGTGCAGGCTGCTGCCATGTACAACCGAAACCCGCTGCCGCAGCAGGTCAGAGATGGCGGCGGCGGCGACCACGGTAAGGACTTAAAAGATAATGAAGAGTGATGGCAGAATCAGCTGTCGATATATGCCTTCTGCTTCGTCTGGATCTTGTTGGATTCATTTACGAACTGATTGCTCATCCCCTATGTTCCTACGGTTGATGCTGTGCAGGTAAAGGCAGAGTCATACCTGGTTTTCCTGCTGCTACTCCGTTCTAAAAGTCTCCCCCGCTTTCTTCACTCAACATCGTTTCTCTTTGGCTCGTCGGGTGCAGACTGCAGATTGCATAGGGAAATGAGTTTGACATTTTTCTCTTGTCATTCCATTGGTTCAGTGGTTGTTCATTTTGGTCTGATGCTTATGCCCCTGTGGATGCATAGTTGCCGCCATAGCCATCGCATCGTTAGAGTTAATCTGCGAAAGCAAGCTTTGGAAGGTCTCCACCCAGAGCTTTTGTCTAACTTGACCATGGTATAGGAATAAATATGGAACGAAGTGAAGTGGATAAGTATTATTCTTAATTTGTACATCAGTCAGGATTAGTAGTATTGCAAGCTTTATAATTTCATTTTCTTAAAAAAACAGTTATCTGAGCGTTGTTTTTCTGCCAAAGCTACGGGATATGTTCTTTTCTCAAAAAATAATTCTATGCTTCTTTGGATTAGTTTTATATATCATGTGTGTTAGAAATCTTTAGCATACAGGTAAAGGTGGGAGAGGAGGCCGAGGAACAAGAGGTTGCGTTGAGTGAGGTGACTGCGGAGCTGTCCATCATGCAAGTTATACCACCTACTTGCATTCAGGTTCAGAGATCTTCCTTTTTTTTATTTTTCTAAAACTTTGCTCAGGGGCAGAATCCAAGACTTCACTAAGCCAATTATTTGATTAAATTTGCGCAGGTTAAAGGTCAGCTGCGAAATATAGTTCTTGTGTGGTGGCCACTTTCAACCAAGAATTGGTTGATGATTTTGCATCTAAGCAGCTAGCCACTGAAAAGATTTTCCACGTCATCAAGATCATTGGACGAGTTAAATGCTCTATATGTGATCTTTATATTTAAGGTGTTACATTTCTCTCACTTATAATTGTTGTTTGTGCATTTATTTTAAAATATTTGAGGGACACATGTAAAGTGTTGGATGAAAATATTGGCGCGCCTGTTCGTGTAAAAAAAGATAATAATTTTATTTTGCCATTTTCTAAATCTGTATTCTAAGATATTCTAATGATAAATTTTGTTTATTGTGATCTTTTCATGACTATTATTTACTGGGTCGTAAAGCAATTGAGTTTTCTTTTTTTACTTTTTGCACTTTACATTTTTGTTACAAAGTCTTTTTATATATTTTTTTTATATATGCGTTGTTGTAGTTAATAGTCGCACGTGTAAAAAACTAGTGTGTATAAACAGTTGACCACTAATCACTACTACAATCGCACTCTGTAGCGACGGACGCATATTTTACGGTAGTGACGGGCATGTAAATTACATGGCCCGCTGCTAAGGTTGGCTAAGAAGTCGGACCGCCACTAAATTGCGTCGATAGTGGCGGACAACATTTGTTCGCTACTATGAAACAAAAATAATAGTGGGCATAGTGATGTCAGTGAAAACCGCTACTATGAAATGAGAAACAGTAGCGGGCATAGTGATGTTAGCAAAAACCGCTATTAAAAACAAATCAATCGCATCCATTAGATTCAAATTCAATGCTTCAGATGAAGCAATCATGGACTATAAAATAAACACTTAACCCTAAAATCCATCCCAACCAACTCCCACCCCACCGCCCCCGCACTCTCAGCCTCCCTCCTCTCTATCTCTCTCCCACCTTCTCTCTCTCTCTCTCTCTCTCTCTCTGCTATGCAAGATCCGCCGCCTCTTCTCCGATCGCCCCCTCTATCGCCCCTCCTCCGGTCGCTCCCTCGGTCCGATGTTCCCTCCTCCGGCGTGCGGGGCGGCGCCCACTCCTCTGGCGCGTAGGGCGGCGCGCGGGCCTCTAGCGTGGTGGGGTGGCACCCACTCCTCCGATGCGCAGGGCGTCTCCTTCGACCAGATCTGCCTCCACTGGCGGCCCCTCTGGCCGGATCCAACACCCCCTCCGCCGCCTTCGGCCGGATCCGCCTCCACCGGCGCCCCCTCCTCCGACGCAGCCCGGCCGCCTCCTCCCTCCTCCGCGCCCCCTCCCTTTCCGGCTGACAGTGGCGGAGTCAGAAATCAGCCTTGAAGGGGGCCAAAAAAGTGGAATTTAACTGATGTGGGGGGTCAATTCGGATTTTTTATCAAATCATTAGGTGAAATTTATTGTTCAAGTATGAAGTGCGTGAAGCATGGGGGGCCAGGCCCCTACTCGCACCCCCTTGGCTCCGCCCCTGCCGGCTGAGGTCGGATCCGGCGCCGCCTCCCTCCCCAACCCTGACCGGCGGCAGATCTTTTTTCTTATTTTTTCTATTCGAATGTAGTAACAGGCTTTTGATCTAGTAGTGGTGGTCTTTTATCCATTACTAACACTTCATTTAGCGACAGTTTTATTTCCGCCACTAAGATTTTTCACTCGTAGTGACAATGACATAGTGATAAAAATTGATTCCACCACTATACCCATTTTTAGTCTGTCACTACGGTTTATTGTAGTAGTGAATAGATCGAAAGAGAAAAAAAAAAGAGTCCACTGACTGATCCGACAAATCTGCACCGCGTGTTGACAGTTGACACACGTTTATAGTTTATACGCCCGCGAGCGAACGCTAACCCGCAACCCAAACGAATGGATTGGATGGCGTCTTTGATCTCCACGTCCGCGAGCGAACCCTAACACGCACCTGATGGCCGGCCGCCGCCGCCATGGTCGCCACCGAAGCGAGGACCGCCTGAGCGACCTTCCCGACGAGCTCCTCCACAAGATCCTCATCCGCCTCCCATCCACCTTCGAAGCCGCGCGCACCAGCGTCCTCTCCCGCCGCTGGCGCCACGTCTGGACCAACGTCCCGGCCCTTTCCTTCAGCTCGAGGCACTCCTCGTCCTCGATCCTCAACGCCATCGACGCTGCCCTCGAGGCCAATGCCTCCCCGACGTTGGGCCGCCTATCCATTTCCATCAACTGGAATCAAGGCGACCCAGCCGCGCGCGCTGCATCATGGCTGCGCTTCGCATCGCAGCGCCTCGTCGGCGAGCTCATCCTCACATTCACTGCGCCGTGGACGACCATGTTCCACTTCCACCCCTTTTTGTCACCAAGCGAAATTGCGGTGCCTGTTTGCGAGCGCGCGACGGCTATCCACCTGCAGCTGAAGCTGCAGCAGCGCCTCCGATTCCCCACTGACGGCTCGTTCACGGCGCTGGGTATCTTAAGGATCTGTTGCTTTAGCGTCCATGTGGGTGAGCTGGAACGCCTCTTGTCCATGCAGTGCCCGCGTCTGCAGGAGCTGGTGCTGTCGGTGTCCGTGCTCAACAATGCCCTCTCCATACGCTCCGAATCCCTCCAGCGGCTCAGGCTCGGCGGCGGAGGCAGCAGCACTACTGGCCACATCACCGTGAACGCCCCGAGGCTTGCCCGGTTGGAGATGTCAAGGTCGTCAGTCTGGATCCAGAAGAGAAAAGAGGTGTACGCGGTGCACATTGTGGCCCCAGAGCTCACGGAGTTGATCTGTCATGATGCGTATTCTCAGTGCGACCATATCGTCACGAATCAGCCGTGCCTCCGGAAGCTTGAGGTGGACATGAACAAGGAGGCTCTGGTTTCAGGAAAGACGTCAACAGTACTGGAGCAGTTTGACACCGTTGATGAGCTAGAACTGCATCTGACTTACCGGGTAAAAGCATATCACACAAGACACTAACCACTAATATATAAGAGAGATTGAGAGTACGCAGTATTTGTACGGAAAACATCTCTATATATAATTAGTTAATTAATCTATACATTTCAGGAGGAACAAGCGTATGAAGCCTTCATGGTGAACACGGCCAAACTTCTTCAGTGCAAAAGTTTGAAAATAACATTTCAAGCTTTTGGACCACAAGGCCACGCAGAGAGCGTTTTGCATCTTCTCAGAATGTGTTGGCATGACAAAACTAAATACTCATTCGGTATGTATCTTAATTACTACACTAGGACTAGTTACCAATCAATTTTTGTATACATATATACTAGCTGCATTGCTACAGACTTTATAAAAATACAATAATCATATAAGAATTTGTTTTTCTACATCTAACAACGCTTAATTTGTGTTGCAAAGATTAATGATAGCAGCACCACGTACAACAACACTTATCATTTGTGTTGTTGAGATGCTAGCGACACTTATTTGTATGTATATAATACATATATAGCTATGTTGCTATATGTCAGTCTTTTTGTAATCGAATCACCAACCAAGTTTTATTTTCTGGTTAATTCATAGTGAAACAAATAACATTGGAGTAAATTCATTGGAACAATTGTCATCTTGATAGATACATTCAGTTCACTACAAAAAAAAAATAAAACACCATATATTGCGTTATATATGAATTCCTAATTGCACTTCTTTGTATCTATATTAATACTATCTTACAAAATTTCCTAGTGCTCTATGGATAAGTCAATATAATGTTGTACAATTTGGCACTAATAGGAATAAATACTTCAAAATATTAGAGCTTTTTTGGCATCTTATTTGGTACCACTTTTCAGATAAACATATTTCATAAAGAATATTTTTTTCTAATCACTAATTGGATAGGCAAAACAAAAAAAATCAAAGAGAAACATTGTTTTATCTCCTTCCACCATTGTCCCGAATGAAAATTTGATGATATAAAATAGTTTTGCATGAACTGAAAACCCAATCCACCTTAAGATTGACTCCCACCATAGGAGCAGAATCATGCTTGCAAATAATAACAAATATATGTTATGTAAAATACAAAATGAACAGAACACATACAGAGCAAATAAGTATTCATTTCTTTTTCAATAAACTTAACCATGAATTTGTTCAACAGCTACACACGAATTTGTTTGTCCAGATTTTAATAAAACATAATTACTACTAATATAGTGTATGCATCGTTGTTGCTATATATGGAAGCATAATTCTTATGTTCATATTTTAATCCCAACTGTTCTATGATGGAGAAACAATTATTCCAACTCTGAAAAAGTAGTTTCAGCTTGTGAAAATCTATGTCCCATATGAGAAGCTGGACATGGCATGAGAAAAGAATAACATTTGAAAAAAAAGGAAATGATACAACCCACGTAGTAAGGAAAAGTGGCGTGTTGCATGCATGTGAACCACACGGCCCAGCACCGAATGATCCGATCCCTATCAGCCCACGTGCAAACGCACGTACATTGTCTTCCTCCTCTAGACGTTCTATTTTTTCTGTCTCCTCTCTGATCTAGCACACGACCTCTCGATCTAGCATCCAGATAGGTGATCTCTCCATTAGACATGCAAAACAGAGTTCTTCTGCATGCTATTTACATACTATTTGTAGTTTTTTTTTGTTCGGCTAATTGCCTCATGAGGATGTCAGGGTAATAATATTTGGCTAGACCACTAGATGCAGTGTTGCGTCAACCGTTTGAAGCAGCTGCACCCATTGCATGGACTTCTGTTTGGAGCCGCAGCTGGAAGCCCGGCTACACTACTACAAAAAAGGCTTTTAACGGGGGACCAAAATGAATTATAGCGGCAGGTCAACTAGACCGCCTCTATGAAAGCGAAGCTAAAAAGATTTTTTTTTTGTGATGGATTATCCGCCAGAGAAATAAACCGCCGGTGAAAATCAAACCATAGAGTGATTTGTTGAGGCGCAAGAAGGTTGAACGCAATAAACTGTCTCTGATAATATACCATGCAAGAAGGCGTTCTTCACATCATATTGATGAATAGGCCAGTCACCACATAGTGCCATTGAGAGAATTGTCTGGATGGTAGCAGGCTTGACGACTGGGCCAAATGTCTCACCGAAATCAATCCCAGGGCGTTGCATGAAACCATGGAGGACCCAACGAGCTTTGTACCAATCCAAGGAGCCATCAGGATGCAACTTGTGATGGAACACCCATTTTCCAGTGACAATGTTAGCATTAGGAGGCCGAGGGATAAGATCGCAAGTGCTGTTAGATTGTAGTGCATCAAGTTCCTCAGTCATAGCAGCACGCCAATGGGGGTCATTGAGAGCACTCCGAACGCTGACTAGAAGAGGCAAAAGAGCAGCAGTCTAAAGATTAAGACTATCCACCGGGAGTCGAAACCTAGACTTGCCACGGGTCACCATGGTGTGCTCATTATCGATGGGAGCCACAAGGACAACAGAAGGAGGCAGACGGCGGGCAACAGGCATTGTAGAACTTGGCGATGATGGGTCGGCCTGAGCAGCCTGGATGATGGAGTTTTCGGCCTTGGAGTCCAGAAGGCGCGCCACCATGGTACGGGCTTCCGTGAGCGTGGCGTGTTCGGTGGCGTCATAGGACTGCAACGGGGACGACATGATGGGGAAGGTGGATGTCAAGTTCGGGTGAAGCACAACAGAAAAGGGCACGATCGAGGGGACGACGGCTAGGGTTTAGAGAGGCAGTCGAGATCGGAGGACTCAGTCTGCATGTGGTAGGAGAGGGGGGGGGGCCTCGATGTCGCAACAGGGAGCAACAGAGAAACCAGCGGCACCGTAGAGGGGATGCGGCTGAGATGGCGGCTGCCGTAGGACGAAGACGGCAGCGCGGCCTAGGGTTGGCGGAAGTGATACGCAGGGGCGAACCGAACTTATACCATGTTAGCAGAATAATCTCACGCATGTTGATCAAAAGTTGAGGGGTTACATATATAGGCCAGGAGGCCAAAACCTAACTTGTAGTCCAGGTCTAACATGTAGACAAAAATCTCTTTTTGATTTAAATTATTTTGGATGCTAGAGCTTCTCTAGAATTTTGTTCCTTAAAACTAATGCTGCCATATCATCACCTGATTTTGTTTTCAGCCAAGCTGTCATTTCATGCACGGTGACGAACCAGAAGAGTTACCATATGGTGATCTGGCCACAAATGGCGTTGCCTTGGACACGCTTGAAGAAGTCGAGTTTAGCTTCCTCAAAGTGGGAAACCACGAGATGGGCTTGATGAGGCTGCTGCTGACAAGGTGTGGCGCGGCGGTCCTGACGAGAGTGGTCGTACACAGGACACATGGATCACAAAACAATCCCTCGCTAATAAGCAGAACGACGTGCAAGACGATCACAAACTTCTGCCATCCAGAAACAAGGATCGAGTTCTACGGGTACTCGCGCGGAAGCTACGAGCTCGTCTGGACACATAACATGGTCTAGCAAATAGGGGAGCAGGCTGAGCTGCTACTGGTAGTCGCCATAGTGACTGTGCTTATAGCTTTGTCTTCTTCACAAATCAGATGTCTTGTGGATATTTTGTTTGGAATAATTTATAGTTGAATCCAAGGGTAATAATGTTTGGCTAGCTAGACCGCTAGATCACTATAACAAAAAGGGCTTTTAGCGGCGGAACTCATTTTTAAGTAGCGGCGCACAAATTTTCCCCAACCACTACAGTTATCTATAGTGCTTCAAAACGTGATCTGGAGTCGAACCGCCGTTAAATATGAATTAATAGCAGCGGGTCACTATATGGGCCGCCACTAAAAATAGTTTCCTCATTTCTGGCGGTGGCCCATGTTTTAAGCTGACGCTATTTATGAGCCCATAAGCCCACTAGCCCATTGACACATATAAAATATGTGAAAATCCTAGCCCTCAACTCCACACCCGCCTTCTCCTCTCTCTCTCTCTCTCTCCCAGCCGCCGCAACCCTCCTCTCTCTCTCCCAGCCGCCACAACCCTCCTCCTCCCTTCTCTCCTGGCCACGATGCCGCCACCTCCTCCGTACCCCTTCGGCCACCGTGACGCCGCCTCCTCCTCCTCCCCTGGCCACCGTGCCGCCGCCTCCTCCTCCTCCCTTGGCCACGACGCAGCCGCCTCCTCGCCACCCCTTCGGCCATCGCGGCGCCACCTCCTCCTCCCCGGGCCACGACGCCGCCTCATCCCCACCCCTTCAGCCACCG
Source organism: Eleusine indica (assembly GCA_030378355.1). Classification (NCBI taxonomy): domain Eukaryota; kingdom Viridiplantae; phylum Streptophyta; class Magnoliopsida; order Poales; family Poaceae; genus Eleusine; species Eleusine indica. The sequence goes on from CM059500.1 coordinate 40,649,051, forward strand.
CGGCGCCGCCTCCTCCTCCTCCCCTGACCACGACGCCGCCGCCTCCCCCTTCCCTGGCCACTGCGGCGCCGCCTCCTCCTCCTCTGGCCATGACATCGCCGCCTCCTCCCCACCCCTTCGGCCACCGCCTCCTCCTCCTCCTCCCCTGGCCATGACGCCGCCGCCTCCTCCCCACCCCTTCGGCCACCGCCTCCTCCTCCTCCTCCCCTGGCCATGACGCCGCTGCCGCCTCCTCCTCCAAGGCGAGCGCGGATCCAGCGGTGGTGGCGCCGCTCCTCCTCGGATGCGGAGGCGAGCGCGGATCTAGCGGCGGCCGCACCGCTCCTCCTCATTCCGGATGCGGAGGTGGGCGGATCCGACCGTGGAGCTTCAGATCCTGACGGGCGGAGAGCGGGATCTTCCCTCCGTCGGCGCTGCACCGTCCTTGCGCCCCTCCGCCTCCTCCCTCCTTTGGTGCCCGAGGCGGCGTGGCGGCTGGGCTTGGGGTCACGTGACAGCGGCGACGTGCGGCGGCAATGACGGTGGCCCTGCCTCCCATCCTCGTACTCCCTCGGCCAGCGCAGATAGCAGTGCGTTGGCAGATCCAGCCGACGGGTGATGAACACAAGCAACTTTGGCGGTGGATCTGGCGCGGGCTACGAGCGGACCGGTGGGTGGGCTTCTTTTTGTTTTGTGGGTTTAAGAGTAGCGGCGGGTGAAGATGTCACCCGCTGCTACTAGCTTCGTCGCAGTTACGGGCTGTTTCATCCACAGAACATCCGCCGCTAGAGCTCTTTTTTTTAGCGGCGTTAGCGTAACGACAGGGCTGCCCACCCACCGCTATAGTGGGTTTTGCCCTGCCGCTACAGGACACTTTTATTGTAGTGGATGCAATGTTCTACCTGAACCCTTGGGTGATGGATGACTCACGCTGGATTAACTAACATCCAATGGCTGTTGTCCCATTCATGATTCATATCTTTGGTTCCATCGTCCATGTCGTGACTTAATAATCTTCCTATATGAGCAAACCCTGAACTCCAACCCGCCATGGGCGCCGCCAGCCGTGTGGCTGTGGTCCTCCTTGCGGTAATGGAGTGGACCGCCTTAGTGGCCTCCCCACGAGCTCCTTCATAGCATCCTTGATCCTCACCGGCATTGACGCCACCCTCGAGGCCTATGCGGCCCTGATGTTGGGCCGCCTATCGATCTCCACCAGTTGGTCACAGAGCAATCCAATCGATTGAGCTGCATCATTGCTGCGCTCCGCATCGCAGCGCCTCGCCGGAGAGCTTAGCGTCCAATTCATGAGGGCATGGACGACGACCCTATGAAAAAAATTTGGTATAAAAAAATATCAGAGGTCACCGATAAACACGATATTTTGGAAATACCGATAATTTTGGTGAATAAAATAAATTAAATATTAAGATTTTTTGCACACTCAGTGACTGCCCGTTCACCATCATAGGAGGCCTGCACTCCACACCACAATGAAGTAATGAATCTGTCAGAATTCGTGCAAGGGGTCCTTAAGATGGGCCTGAAGCACTCTGAACATGTTGGGACAATCGTTTGCAGCAAGGTTTCCATGGGACGACGACGGAGTGAGTGCGCGTATAGCCACGTACGGCGTGCAGGACGTCGTGAATTATGGATGCGATTGGTTGGGTGCATGAGCCCCAACCAGGCCCGTCGGATGCAGGTTGCTGCTGTTCGGTTGGGTGCACAAGTTCTGGAGCCTGGCTCACCGTGTGCAAAGATACTCTCGCAGCCTGGCTGACGGGATGCAAGGAAAACTTCCGTTTCCAGCGAGCCAGGCCCGCAGCATGCAAGTTGATCGCGATTTCTATGTCCAAGTGCTAATGCAACCAACCAAATGTATTCTCTTCTCAGCTTGACTCTATGTATTCAATTAACTAAACAAAGTGGTCTTGCATGCTCCTAGCCTAGTCCAGCCGTCCAGGTGAGCCTGGCTGGCTGATACGACCCATGCTGCACTCGCACAGGCATCCAATCACACCCAATGTGTTGCTCGCGTGTAGGACATTGTGTTCAAGTGACGACTTGAGCTTCTGAACGGCTGACTGACTTTGCGTCGAGTGTTGCTGCGATCTTACACTAAAGTGGAATCCGGATCATTGGAAAGTCTCCTGCAGAACAGGCATCCCAAATCTCGGCAGCCAACGAACGCGGCCATGGACCGGTCATCCACTGATGGATGTGGCGGGCGTCCGTGTGCCGCATCAGCAGTGGCTTGAGGCAAGTGCCTAATGGCTGGCGACCAGCTGGCGCGGAGCTTCAATTCTGAGTAGCAGCAAGGCGATATTTGCTATGACAATCATCCGAGAAGCTGACGGCTGCACTACAGTATTTACATTCAATGTTTTTCCCGTCAACGCCGTATTAACATATATCACATATATACTGGTACATGTTGAGCATCTTCAATGGAGGTCTCTATTCAAGTCTCTATCCTATTTTTTGCATGTCACATAGAAAAATGAACTCCAACAATGTCTCTATTTGAGCTTCTATTTTCCATGCCCTCCTAAATTCTAACTCTAAGTCTCCAGATTTGGGAGGGTACTATCCCCCTTCTAAATATGGGTCCCACCATTTTTTTCTATTTTTCCATCTTTCTTTCTCTTTTTTCCTCTCTTCTCCTCCCTTTCTCTCTCTGTGCCTGATGCTGCACTGTCTCCTCCCTCCACCGTCATCCAGGCGCGCCGCCCCTCTCCCCTTGCCGCCGACCCGCCGCCTCCCTCCTCCTGCCGTCTCCTTCCCTGCTGGCCGAGCCGCAGCCTGCCTCCCTCCGCATCTGGGAGAGACGGCTAGTGGCCATGGAAGGTGGAGGATGGGCGAGCGGCGGCCGCGGGGTGGAGAAGGAGCAGCGTAAGTGGGCGGGCGGCCGACCGAGCGGTGGCCGCCGGCTGGTGGCAGAGCGGCATACATGGGTGGGCGGCAGAGAGGCGGCCGTAGGCTAGTGGCGGGGCGCGTGCGGCAAGATCTGCCCGCCTCGTCGATGCTAGCGGGGAGCAGCGCAACGGCTGATCGGAGCCGGGGCAGCTCGGGGACGGCGGCAAGCCGGAGCAGCGCGAGGGCGGCAGGGCACCGGGGAGTCCATGGTCAACAATCTCAAGTCCGGTCGTGGAGCAGAGGAGGGGGAGCAGGGCGCCACCGGGGCCAAGCGTAGCTGCGACGCAAAGTGCAGGCTCCGACGGCGATTTGGACTGCAGCTCAGGCGCCGCTGGGCTGGCTCGAGCAACGCGCAGGACGGCCCCGACGGAGAGGATGGCAGGGAGCAGGACGGCGCCGACAGGAAGGACGACGGGGAGCAGGGTGCGGGTTCGATTGAATTTTTTTTGCCTGACAAGCAGGTCCCATGTGATATAGGAGCCCATTTGTAATCCTCCACTGAAGTTGGGAGTAAAATTAAGCTCCCAAATTTTACATGTGGAGTTGCAAATTAGATTTTAGGAGTCTAATTTAACTACTTCCACTGGAGATGCTCTTACCCTTATAAGCGAAAAAGGAACCGGTTGTTTAATAGCCAGGTAGCGGTAGATTAGTCATTATCGACCGGATGTACTGCTGGAAGCTTCGTGGAAACTCCCTGGTTGCCAGTTTCGGCAAGAACCCTAAATGCCTTGCAAGCTAGCCCTGCCTGAACCAGTGCGGTGTCACTCTCATTGTCTCATGCAACTAAGCAACCCGCGGTGTCGTTGTCACTCTCAGACTACATTACAGCTCTGGCGTCCTCATGATATACAAGCCACGCGCTTTGCTGGTCTTCATGAATGTTTAACTTTTCTGCAGAGGATGGATGCCCTTTCATTTTAACTCTGGTACATCTATCACAGGCCAGCAAAGCGCAATATTATGGCTGTTAGGTACATCTATCACAGTAGCATGCATACTTGGACTGCTGGACGTCTGATGACTTCTTGGTAGGAACAACAGTATTCGCCGACCAGCTGGATTGTTGTGTCACGTCAAGAGAACTCCCAATTAAAAGTGTTATACTGCTGACGTAATCTGCTTCACAATGGCTTTTAGATGATATTCCCTCACAATGCTATATAGTGGCTTCATTGCCCATATGACACTAGTAACATTAAGCATTTCTAGCAACAAGCCGTGTAAGCGGGCTTTGTAGCAAACTTATGTCCGCTACTAGCAAGATTTTCATCATTGATATAAAGCATGTGGGCCAAGGTAAATCCACCATATGAATAACTTCACATGCTATAATAATAGTGCTAGACTTTAACACCTAATTAAATTTAAACATTGTGGACAAGCAATGTAAAAATCTAAATAAGACATAGTTGATTATATTGTCACATCCAACTTTATGAAAAAATTATACAATCTTATCTCTTTCGCATCTATAGTGTTACAAAAAATCTAGCACTGATAAATCACGTCATGTTATTTTATAATATACTATAAAATAATATTTTATTAAAAATGACATCCATGTGCCTTCCACTGGATATCACTTTAAAGACCACTGGAACTGAGCTGGCCCCACTCTTGGTGCGTTATATACCCGCATCCTCGACCTCAAGTGCTCAGCTCTCCCCATCTGCTCTCGTCTTGGCTTTGCAGCTGCTTGTTGCATCGTTCTTTCTTCTCCCTGCTGAGCCCAGACCGCCCACTAGTCCACTAATCTTCCTGCCGCAGGAATTTGCTGTTGGTTGGATGGACTGGTCTGTCCGTACCTCTGTTTCTTGCCCTCCGCTCTCCCTGTTCTAGCTTGTTCCCTGTCTCTGCTGCTCTTAAATTTCGTTCGGCTTCTTCGCAGGACTAGTTCTTGGACATCACCATCAGCCATGTGGCCGGCGCTTGAGTATCCTTGGTCGTCGCCAGTTCTATCGGAGCTTAAAGTACCCTTGATGGAGCTGCCGGAGCTTTCAGACTTGGAGCAGCAGCTGCAAATGGAAGGGATAGGTGAAGGCGATCTCCCCTCAGTCCGCCAGCTTGGCCTGGAGAGCGCCATCGCAGCAGGATCCCAGGTAACGACAACCGCCGCACCACCTCAACTGCTTTTCTTGGTTGCCACAATCGGTCAGCATCTGGAGTTTTTGTTCCAGTCCTCGATGCATATCTATATGCTCCTTCTCTGACTTCAAGGCCTCAGAAGATGTAGAACAAAATAACTTTCGCTCTTCCATAGTTCTATTAGTTTCTGCTATCTGGTTTTGATTTTGTTAGGCCTTACTTTGGCTGCTGGAAAGTTTGATTTTTCGATGGGATTATGGGAAGGTGCGCAAGAATGCAGGCAAAGATTAACCCTGTGTACGGGCGTCCGTCCGGCAGGACCGCGGCAAAGCGCACTTGTTTTGGCCGAGCTGCAGCGCGGGTCGATCTGGAGCTTGAGCGTTGAGGTGGGACGCTGATCAGGCGACCTTTGTTTTGTTTTTTCTTTTCACATGGCACTTTGGTACCCGTTCAACGCAAATCCTATGCTTGTTTCCGATGTAGCTGTAGTACCGATGGCTGCTGTCGAGCGTTTGTCTCACTCACCCTGTCGAGTGTTGTCATCCAACCTGCCTTCATATTATCTTTTCGACGTGTGTGTTGCTGTGTACTATTTTCTACACGAATACCAAACCAATAAGGCCTTGTTCGTTTAGCCTTAGAACAGCATGGATTGCGGTCCAAATCATATGGATTGATGAGGTGTGATTTGAAATTTGGTCCGATATGTAATGAGTGTTCGGTTTGGTGATTTGATCTAGCATGGTATGAAACCGAACCAATACCAGTCTTTTTTCATGTCTTCAACGCACGGAACAAAACTGATCTAGTCTGGGAACAGAACCATGACACGGATTCATTATTTCATATGGATTGAGGGACATATATGGTTTTACTTAATCCATGTCTTGAAACTAATACATGTTAATTCCATTCCATAACAACCGAACAAGGCCCAACTAATTTAGTGATTTGCTTCCATTTCAAAATCACCGAGATCTTTGGAACACCACATGGGATTAGGTGGTTATCAGTTTGACATCCGAAGTAATTTTATTTCATTTTATTAAATCTCAATTTAACTTTTTGGTTGATTTTATAACCCCAACCTTCTGCCCTAATTTCAAGTCCTACCTTTCCAACCATTTAGGTATCTTGACATAGGCACTAGAATAACTGCAGACCGTCCATTTTTATTAGATCGGTCATGTGGTTGAATCATTGTACGTATTAGCAAAATCTACGTGCATACGGCCATGTGGTTGAACATGTTTCAGAGTCCGACCATTTAGGCATCATTTATAAAGACAATTTTGAACACTTGCTTCCTGCATTTGCCTTCTTTTGCAAATAGGCTAATTACTCTGCAGGCTTCCTTTCTTTTTTTTTTCTCACAACATTTAATGGTCGTCCATTGTTTTTGGAACACAAATCCCGCAGATCATTCATAAGTTGTTTGTCATAACAGGTGGATTATTACCTAGCACATAATAATGATGCTATCGTGGCTCCTACATTTTCTGATGCAGACCTTGCTGAATTGTTAAATGGTACAATGTTTAGTTATCATCGTCCTTTCCCGAGGTTATTTGTTGCACACACAAAAAACCAAATTACATGTAGCTTCTATTCCAGACTTGCAGCAAAAGAATGATGCCAAAGCAACCAAGCCAACTCATTTAAAAAATGAAATCATGGGTTGCATCAAAAGAAGCAGTCTAGGTATGACATCATTATTGTATACTCCTATTTCAAAAGAAGCCTAATTAACTGTAACTTATCACGGAGCTAGCTAAATTTATATGCTAAAATCTTCAGAGGCCAATGTATGTAAGCTATGCGTTTGGGGAGGACGGCACCAAAGAAAATGTGGCACTAGGAGAACATGTTGGAGGGTAAGTACAAAACCAGAGCATCAAGGGAAATTTAATTTTTATTAGTTCTAAACTATCAATAAGTGGAAAATATCAAAAGAATACATTATTTAAAAGGAGAACTTATATAAGACTCGAGAAAACATGACATCAAGTGCAACAAAGAATGCATGCATTAATGTTGTATTATATTTTTTGTGTTAAGACTTTCTATCGCAGGCAATTTGTGTAGCACCTTGACTAAACAAAATTGCTCTACCATTACAAACACAAACAAATACTTGGTATAAATTCTAGAGTTATTTTCGTTTCAGCTATATCTGTTAGGTTTTCAAAAACATTTTGCATGTGAAAGAGGGAAACATACTCGAAAGAATAATCCCCACTGGACGGAGCATGAAGTGTGTATGCTACTCGATGGCTTGTCAGAATATGGAGTTGGAAGGTGGACTAAGATCAAGAAAGCATATTTTGGCACATCCATCCGAACTGCAGTACATTTGAAGGTATAGTAGTCATGATTTCACTCCCTGAGTCTGGTATTATGTACTTGTGCGTTTTTGTTCACACAATTTCAGGACCTTAATCCGTTACATGTATTTAATTTACAGGATAAGTGGAAAAACTTGACGGAAGCTTCTGGTTCTAAAGTTAGGTCTAAAAAGAAGGTGCCATATATTGTGTTTTACTTTTCAGAACTCATGCTATCTTGAAGCACATCCAATTTATTAATGTTGCAGGTAATAGCGCACAAATCCACTGAACAGATCTTGCGAAGATTGGAAGATCAGATCATAAGCATAGCTGATGCACATGCTGCCCAGGAACGGAGAGCTTCCAGGCGAAAGCAGCTTACTCTCTGACATACTGAATTTGGAAGCATTATTCTAACGGTGGAGCCACATGCATCTAGACTATACTAATGAAAATAGTGCCTAATTATCAGAAGAATGACTTGAACCTGCCCCTCTAGTTTTATTGAAAATTAAATGGAGGGAATGCTGAATCTATTTTGAAGTGTGTGTTATTGATGCATGCACGTTCGTTCATCTCGTAGAAAAAGCACGGTTTAATAGTTGGTAGGGTTAATCATCTTGACGGTTATTCTCATTCAATGTTCTAGCACGCATGCATCTTCCCCATTTGCATCCCTCTTCGGAATCTACTTCGCTAGGGCGACCGTGATGGCTGAACTTCTCACCTACGTGTGCCTGTTCAGTCAGTCCTTGGAGCGCACCAGAGTCTTGTCATGACTACAGTTCTTGGTCTCGCTCCTGTCAAGCAGCAATTATTCATGGACTAGTAGTCTTCTTGGTTCTGTTGTTATCAACTACAGTAGTACTAGTTACGCGGCAGATTGTACCAAGAGTCCAAGACTGGAAGCTAAGATCATAGATGACATAGATAAGATTCATGCTGCTTCGACAAGGAGCACGTCTAGACGAATATAGCACATAGCAGCTGTACGTGATGTCTGTTGAGCTTTATCATCCGCCCGGGACACCCTCTTGTTTTGAGTCGTGGGAACTGGGCATCTCGCATCGTGCTCCCCCTAGACATAGACCCGCGGCCCGGTGCATCATGTCATCACCTCGGCAGATGCAGGGTATGAAGCGATCGCGCTATAACCTGACCACAGAAGCCAGAAACCAGAGCAGCCTGTCGAATAACAAAGGTCGCAGCAACTCAGCCCGGAGCTCACCGTGGCCTCTCGCAGCAACTGCCCAACCATTTCCATATCTAACGGCAGCCTGTGTTGCCACACTTGCTCCATGCATATGCATGGCGGAGGACCACTCGCTGTACTGTAGATATCTCACATGGGCCACTCATGAGCACACACAGATCGGGTACACTGGCACGGCAGCAACCTCCCCATCCCCTGCCTTTTGCCATCCGAGCCTGGTTTTCGGGGCCTGCAGACAAGCAGTCAACTGCCCTACCTGTTCTAAATATCCTCTGCCAAGGCAGAGCAAGGACGAAGAGGCGGGATGGCAAGACTAGCGAGCACTCGTGTCTCCCTGGACAGGACCACAAAAAGCGATTCCATCACTGTAGCAATGGCTACAGTAGTTTTTGACGGTCTATAATGGCAAGCGTAGTCGTTTACTGCAGCTACAGTATTTGACGGTCGGCACTAGAAGATGGACTCAGCGGCACAAAGACTAAAGGGGTCCAATTCACAATTGTAATTTCATCTTGATTCATTTTTTTATCACTGTGTTATACACACTCCCACCACAAAAATAGTTGGCATAATGATTTCGTTACCACAAATCTTGAGCAACCAATTAGTTACTTGTTACGCCCCTGTGCCAGATTGCTGTCCCAATAACGTTAAAGTGTTGAACATGGCCGTCAGCATCGATCACGTTCTCGCTGCCGTTGGTTGAATTAGTACCACCTCCGTTCCAACTCGATAGCGTGGATTTGATGGTATCTCAGCTCGAAGGTGTGACGGCAGCTCAAATTTGGCATGGCACGATTCGTGGCAGCTTGGATGCGGCTCAACGGCTGCTCAAAGGTCTCCTCAACTGCGCGAACTCTAGCGGCGGTTTCGTCTCGAGGAAGCCACCGGCTGAACGCCTGAACCCATGGCAAATCCATTGGTTTAAGCTATTTGATGGGTTGGGTTGGGCGAGTGCACTGATGGGCCGAGATGGGTTGGCTTTGTTTAATCATGCTTCGGATTGAGCAGGGTTGGAAAGCAAGCTATTTTTTGTTGGGTGGGTGCTGGGCGGGTTCACCTCCAATAGCAGGCCTAAAATTATATATAGGCATTTGTTGGTATATGGTAACAGTCAAACATTCTCGACTTGGACCATCAATAGTTTAAAATTCATAAAGTTTCAATATATATAAATGATGTTTCATAAAATCAACTGTCACAATATGTAATTTGTTATATTCAAAATAATTTACTTTTTATATATTATTAGTCAAACTTGTAAAAATTTCATTTTGAAATAGAGGGACAACGATGACATAGAGCTCCGCCATAGATTCTGTTCTCATTTTATAAAAGCATAAATAATGTATTATATGCCATTGATGAACCATATATATATCACTAAACAATTTCACTTTGGTGTGGCATCTTGTGCCACTCTACCTAAGATATATGCTGGTTCAAGAATTGAGGGCACATATAATCTTTATACCACTTTGTAAACTAGGTGGCGTCGTCCGCTCCACTTAATCTGTCCTGGTAAGTTATTCTACCCCTACTTAACAACCTGGCAATATCTTAACCTAGTTGATGTCATCTCCTAGTGTTGTCGCTTTGATCTCGCTCTTGCGTCGTTGGCATATGACGTCTTATGCCTCACCCTAATCTCCACATATCATTGAGAGAGTTGTCGTCTCTCTCCATCGTTGTGCTCTAAAGATGGTTGAGGGCTGCAGTCTCTCTTCATTGTCGAGCTCCAAATATGGTCGAGGGTTGCAGTCTCTCATCACAGTCCAAGATCATACGGTGGGCGACCTATCTTCTTCTTCCACTCCACACGTGGACGGTCTTCATCTTGCATGCGAGGGTCCAACCACTATTGCATGATCGTTGTGACATCATCACCCCACGAATGAGGTGGTTAGTCCAACGATCATTGGGTGACACCTTGACGAAGTAAGAGTCTAAAAATACACACATATGAGCATAATAGAATAGAATGCAAGTTTAATTATTATTTGTTACAAGTTAGGTTAAGATTTGAATATGTAAATAAGTTTGAAATTTGAGTACATAAATAGCGGAAGCGATACATCTCACGTTAGAATCCTATCATGAAGCACATCAAACCCGTAAACATGCCTCATTATCAACAAGAACACCTGCACAAAACAACATAGAGCAAAACCTGAGCAACTAATACTCAACAAGTCTTACCAGTCAAAATGGCACGCTCTAAGGCTGACTTCTAGTCTGCAAGGGGCTGACCAAGGGTTGTTGGAATAATTATAAAAATAGCGCCGATAATTGATCCTTATTTTTCAGATTTTAGCCAAGTTAATAGTTTTTTTTTACAAAAATAAATGTTGTGTAGCTATAGTATAGCAAACATGGTTGCAAATACAATATATAGCATACAACAAATATACTTATAATATCATCATTTCACTTTCTTACTACGATGTGACAGCGATCACAAGTGATACTCAATAACCACGAGGGACGGTAACTCGAATCGATTTACATCCTATAGGAGAAACCCAAGCACACACGCACACTCACGACGAGTCACGTACGACCACCTTTCACGAGACACCATAGAGCCAGTCCGGGGCCACCTCTCCTGAGTACACGTCACCCCATGCGATGTCCACGCCAGAGCCATCCATAAGTAGCCCGTGCACTCTCCCTTCCAACACATACCAAAATTCCACCATAAACTTCTTCATCACCACAAGAGAGGTTGGGTTGTCGTCCAATAATACGATAATCAAGTTACGTTGGTTTCCAGTTCCCATATAAAGGTATGTACTTGATACTATTCAAACTTGCTCAACAGGGCCAAACTAGAATCGGTCCTTAATCGACAGGGGCTATGGTGAGCAAGTTCCAACCTTGTCACCTCAGCCTATACATGCGCTTCCCCGTTCGGTCTCAAATTAATCCATCAACATCATGAGAGAGTTACAAGTAATAAACCCCAAACCATCCTATATCGAGTAGTCTTCATACCACTCAATTTTACTACCGTGACTCAATATTAAGCATAGTAAAATCTAATGAGTGGCTGTATAAGTGAAACCTTACCCATAGGATTTATTTTTCCTACATGCAACTAGGGTTTCAATCATTTCTTACACGTAACGCATAACCATAACACACATACATGTGATATAAAAATAAAAACTTTAAGAACATAGGTGTGCACCGGAGCTTGCCTTGGGTTCGAGCAATGTTAGCACACTCAAATTTGAAGTCAATCCATCCTCTAACTCTGCAGCACCAATCTCCTCGTCTTTGTTACTGACTTCTTTCCTAGTAAAATGATGCACGATGCAAGTCAAGAATGTGATAAGAAGGTTCATGGATCTTCCTTACTAAATGTATGCAATGATATGATGCGTATGAGAATATGTTCAGTGGATTGATGATGAGTGAGTTAATTCACTTTTGCATGTTTCCTTTATTGACTTCGGTTTGCTGCAAAGCGGGTTTACAGATAAACGATGAAAATGGTGTAGTGAATTTGTAAACTTGATCAAACCTGAGTGAAGGTGCATCTAGGCTCCTAATTTTATCTTGGTGATTGACGTCAATACAATTAAGAACGGACTAATCTTTTAATGAGCATGTGTGTAGATTATGGTATAGAGTTTGGTGATTAAATACATAGAAACAAAAAGGGAGAAAAGAAGATGGCAAAGTGCTTCAAGATGAAATTCAAAATATGCTCAAGAATGAAGTTCATGGAGTTTTATTTTAAATCTTGAGTATAGAAAAAGCCGTACTATTAAGAGGGACATAAAAGTGTGAAGCGGAGGTGAACTAAGTGCAAAATTCCCCTTTCTAGGCCAAATAAAATTTTTGAGGGCAAAATCATCGGACTTGTCCGACCCATCAGACAAGTCCATCGGACTCTAGTAGCTCTGCCACTCTGGGTCGTCGGACATGTCCGATGACCAGAGGAAAGTCCGACGCATCAAATACTTTCATCAGAGTATAGTTCCCCTACCACCCTATTTTCATCGGACTTGTCCGATGGCCATCAGACTTGTCCGATGGACAAGACTTGTTCGAGCCATCGGACAAGTCCATCAGATTCCAGTTCCTCTACCCCTCCTGTGCCGTCGGACATGTCCGATGGCCATCGGACTTGTTCGATGGTCATCTTATCCGAGGCATCGGGCAAGCTTGTTGGACTCCAATTTCTATGCCACCTTGATTCATCAGACATGTCCAATGACCCTCGGACTTGTCCGACACAGATCTCAGAAATTGGGTCTCCAACGACTCTTTTTCCCATTGGGCTATAAATAGAACCCCTCTTCGCCCTTTGGCCGGTAGGTCACTCATTCCACTCAAAAACACTCTCAAGCTCACTTTGCTCTCCCCAACTCTCCTCCCTTGATTCCACTCTTGATTTGTGAAGGGATTGAGAGAAAATTGAAGTGCTTCATCGACTCCAAGCTTTCGTCCTCTTGAGCACTTGGTTCATGCTCACCGCCGACGACTATTGTGTTTGTTACTCTTGGGGATTCATCCCCTAGACGGTTAGAGGTGCCCGTAGAGCTCCCAACTTATGTGGTGACGCCTCAGGAAGTTTGTATTGACCCCTCCTTTGTAGAGTTTCTAGTGGAAAACCAAGTTTGATCCTTGTGGTCACTTGGAGAGGTTAGGGTTGAAAGAGACCCGGTCCTTTGTGGAGCCCTCAACGGAGATGTAGGCTTCTTTGTGGAGCTAAACTTCGGTGAACAAATCTTGTGCCTTACTTGTGCTTTTAATTACTTGTCTCTCATTTACTTGTTCTTGCTCATAAACTTGCTAGTTAGGGTTTGCTTCGTATTTCTTAAATTAACTTGTGTAGGTTGCTTGCTAGATGCTCTCCTTATTTTTACAGCTTCCCCTTGCTTATATTCACTTGCTCCTAGCTTGCCTTACACTAGTTTTTATATTTACCCGGTCGATTTACTTTTCTATCTCGTGCCATCGGACAAGTCATCGGACTTTCCCCACAATGGTCGGACAAGTCCGACACTGCGTATTTAACTTTTATTATTAAGTGAATTTCAAGGATTATTGCCTATTCACCCCCCCCCCCCTCTAGGCACTTTCAATTGGTATCAGAGCAAGATCTTCTTGAAGGCTTAACCGCTTGAAGATAAATACGACAAAGGGAAAGAAAATTCCGCCTAGTGGATCGTCCAAAGCAAGGTCCGAGGGTGATGCACCTGGAGAAAATCCAAGGATTGAAGATATTGATAAAGATGTGCTATCAAAACCCTACAACAATGTCATGTTTGATTATGATGATCTCAAAGAAGGTCGCATTGGGCAAGGGTCCGGTAGACTCCCCTATTTTGATAGACAATTTTATGATCATTGGAAATGCAAAATGATGATGTATTTGGAATCCATGAGTCCTCATGTTGCAAATATAACCGAGAATGGTTTCTTGTGGGATAATAGAAACAATCCAACCCGTAAGGATCAAATCAACATTCATCGTAATGCCGTGGCTACTAGTGCAATTGTTTCCGCACTTAGTGCCATCGAGTATGACAAGGTAGCCGGAATAAAGAATGCCAATCAACTATGGAGAAAACATGAGGTTATCTATGAGGGCATTGATTCCGTCAAAGATGCAAGACTTGAAGAACTGCAAAATGAGTTCAACCTATTCATCATGGGTCCGGGAGAAGGCCCAAAGGAAGTTCATGATAGGCTCATGAGGATTGTGAATCAAAGAAGAGCACTAGGAGCTAAAATGACCAACTTGGATATCAACAAGAGACTACTACAAGCATTGAGACCATGGGATAGCAACATTTGCTCAAACATGAGAGAGAAGGACAACTTCAAAACCTTCTCCACCGATGAAGTGCTTGGAAAGCTTCTTTCCCAAAAGCAACAAAATGATCAAGCCAACAAGATAAATGCCTTGATCAAGCAAATTGAGGGAGCAAATGGTGACAAAAAGGATGTGGCACTCAAAGCCACACAAGAGAAGAAAAAGAAAGTGGTTGATTCTAGTAGTGAAGATAGTGATGATGAGATGGCTTTGCTTGTGAGGAGATTCAAGTCATTTCTCAAGCTTCCACTAGCAAAGGATGTGATAGATGCTATAATATTGATGTTGATGCTTGAGCTACTAATATCAAATTGATTAATGATTTGAACAAGCAAGTAAAAGCTCTTGAAAGCAAAATACAACATGAGAAAGATGTTGTTGATAATGAGAAGGCAATGTATGCAAGAGGTGCATACTCATATAATAGAATGCCACATGTCATGGATGGCATTGGTTATGTTGAGGATGCCAAGCATAATGCTCGGGAGAACAAGAATGGGAAGGAATTCATTAAGTTCACCAAGGAAGGATCTTACCAAAAGAAGCAAGCCAAGAACAAGAATATTAATCATTTTTCTTTTGTTAATGATTCTCATGCTAATATGCCTAATGCTACTTGTGCACTCTTTCATGATTTTGATGCTTCATATGTGCTCATGAGAAACATGCATGGACGTGTGTTTGCCAAATATGTTGGGCCACGCAACAAGAGGCCAAAAGCTTGTGTGTGGGTGTCCAAAGTGCTTGTGACTAATGTAAAAGGACCCAAGCAAATTTGGGTACCTAAAAACAAAGCTTAATTTGTTTTGTAGGACTATGTCTCCGGAGGATCAAGTTGGGTGATTGATAGTGGATGCACCAATCATATGACCGGAGACAAAAAGATGTTCAAGTCATTCGAGCCAAGTCATAACAAAAATGAGTACATCACATTTGGTGACAATGGAACGGGACAAGTACTAGGTTATGGTAAAGTCCCTCTCATTCCTTCATATTCCCTCTCTAAGGTTATGCTTGTTGATCACGTTGACTTCAATCTTTTGTCCATTTCGCAATTTTGTAAAATGGGCTATGATTGTTTGTTCAATGAATGTGGTGTAACCGTCTATAAGAGGAGTGATGGCTTGGTTGCTTTTAAGGGTGTGCTTAAAGGAAAGCTTTATGTTGTGGACTTCTCCATGGATGAAGCTAGACTTGGTACATGCTTATTAGCGAAGTTCAACATGGGATGGTTCTGGCATAGAAGGATAGCCCATGTTCGTATGAGAAATCTTCACAAACTCCAAAAGGGTGGCCACATCATAGGACTAACCGACGTTTGCTTTGAAAAGGATAAAATTTATAGTGCATGCCAAGCGGGAAAGCAAGTTGGAGCATCACACCCCGCCAAGAATGTGATGACCACCACAAGGCCATTGGGGATGTTGCACATGGACCTCTTTGGCCCTGTCTCCCATATAAGTATTGGTGGTAACAAATATGGTCTTGTAATTGTTGATGACTTTTCTCGCTTCACGTGGGTATTCTTTTTGCATGATAAAAGTGAAGTAAAAGATGTGCTCAAGACGTTCATGAAAAGAGCACAAAATGAATATGAAGTCAAGATCAAGAAAATAAGGAGTGACAACGGCACCGAATTCAAGAACACTCAAGTTGAAGAGTATCTCGATGAAGAAGGCATCAAGCATGAATTTTCGGCACCCTACTCCCTTCAACAAAATGGGGTGGCCGAAAGAAAGGACCGCACGCTCATTGAGATGGCAAGAACAATGCTTGATAAATACAAGACGTCTGACCGCTTTTGGGCCGAGGCCGTCAACACCGTATGCCATGCCTCCAACCGGTTGTATCTCCATCGACTATTGAAGAAAACACCATATGAGCTACTAACCGGTAACAAGCCTAATATTTCCTACTTTCATATTTTTGGGAGCAAATGCTTTATGCTAAACAAGAAACCCAAGACTTCTAAGTTTGCTCTAAAAGTTGATGAAGGTTTCTTGCTTGGTTATGGGTCGAATGTTCATGCCTATCGTGTATTCAACAAAACCACCGGTTGTGTGGAAAATTCACGTGACGTGACATTCAATGAATCTAATGGCTCTTAAGGGGAGCAAGTTGTTAATGATGGTGTAGATGATGAAGCTCCTAGAAGTGTAATAAAAAGGATGGCCATTGGTGATGTGAGACCACAAGAAATATTAAGTATTGAAAAGCAGCCCTCTCCCTCAAGATAAATCCAATATCATGAGAATAAAGAATTAGATCACGCAAGTGGTCAAGATCAAGATGTTGGGAATCATGAACAAGCATCAAGCAATGATTCTCAAAGACATGATGAAGAGGTTGATAAAGATGGTGGCGAAGAAAGCTCATACCCACCGCACCCAAGAGTGCATCAAAATGTACAACATGATCACCCAGTCGAGCAAATACTTGGAGATATTGACAAGGGAGTAATCACTAGATCTCGAGTTAGTAGTTTTTGTGAACATTACTCTTTTGTCTCTTCTATGGAGCCATTTAGGGTAGAACAAGCACTTGAGGATGAGGATTAGGTGATGGCCATGCAAGAAGAGTTGAATAACTTCACAAGAAATGAAGTGTGGACACTGGAGGAAAGGCCAAAG
The DNA here is from genome assembly GCA_030378355.1 of Eleusine indica. Lineage (NCBI taxonomy): Eukaryota > Viridiplantae > Streptophyta > Magnoliopsida > Poales > Poaceae > Eleusine > Eleusine indica. The sequence goes on from CM059500.1 coordinate 40,666,037, forward strand.
AACAAGAATGTTGTGGGCACCAAATGGGTGTTCCGCAACAAATAAAATGAAGATGGTGTTGTGACAAGAAACATGGCAAGGCTCGTGGCAAAGGGGTATTTACAAGTGGAAGGTTTGGATTTTGATGAAACTTATGCCCCAGTAGCAAGGCTTGAATCTATTAGAATATTACTTGCTTCTGCTACTCACCATGATTTTAAGTTGTACCAAATGGACATAAAAAGTGCATTCCTAAATGGACAATCAAGGAAGAAGTGTATGTGGAGCAACCACCGTGCTTTGAAGACTCTAAGTATCCTAACCATGTTTATAAACTCCATAAGGTGCTCTATGGGCTTAAGCAAGCCCCGAGAGCACGGTATGAATGCCTTAGGGATTTTCTTGTTAAAAAAAGGTTTTGTCATTAGCAAGGCCGATCCAACCCTCTTCACTAAGCGTTTTGGTGATGATATCTTTGTATGCCAAATATATGTCGATGACATTATATTTGGTTCTACTAACCAACCCTTTTATGATGAATTTATCAAGATAATGACCAAAAGGTTCGAGATGTCCATGATGGGAGAATTGACATTCTTTCTAGACTTCCAAGTGAAGCAACTCAAGGAGGGCACCTTCATATGTCAAGCCAAGTACACACAAGACCTATTGAAGAAATTTGACATGGACAAGGCAAAGCCCATCCAAACTCCCATGCCGACAAATGGTCACCTCGACCTCAACAAAAAGGATGAACCCGTTGATCATAAGGTATATCGCTCCATAATTGGCCCTTTGCTTTATCTTTGTGCATCTAGGCCCGATATCATGCTTAGTGTGTGTATGTGTGCATGTTTTCAAGCCGCTCCTATGGAGTGTCACATGGTGGCTATTAAGAGAATATTGAGATATTTGATTCACACACCCAACCTATTAGGCTACTCCGATGCAGATTATGCTGGGGATAAGGCAGATAGAAAGAGCACCTCCGGGATATGCCAATTCTTGGGTAGGTCCCTAGTGTCATGGTTATCCAAGAAACAAAACTCCGTTGCACTTTTCACGGCCGAAGCGGAGTATGTTGCAGCCGATAGTTGTTGTGCACAACTACTTTGGATGAGGCAAACTCTAAGGGATTACGGTTACAAGTTGAACCGTGTTCCACTCCTATGTGACAATGAGAGTGCTATAAAGCTTGCTTATAACCCCATTGAGCATTCGCGCACAAAGCATATAGATATCCGCCACCACTTTTTGAGAGATCATTCCATCAAGGGGGATATCGAAGTTAGCCATGTGAGAACCGAAGATCAACTAGCCGATATATTCACCAAGCCCCTGGATGAGAAGAGATTTTGCTACCTTAGGAGTGAATTAAATATTCTTGACTCTAGCAATGTGATGTAGAGAATGTGCACATCTGAATGGTGATTTTTTTGTTATTGCAAAAATTATAGTACTATGTCAAAAACCTATTATTTGTGCTATTGAAGTTGGTTTTTGATCACTAGATCGAATCTTGACAAAATATGGCCATTGTTATGTCTTGTTGATTGTTGGCTGATCATAAGATGTCAAGACTTTCCATCAAAATACCTTAAAGTAAATGAAAATCTACTATTCTTTCTACTACCTATGGTCGTTCTGGAGTCGGGCAAGTCCGACAGCCATCGGACAAGTCCGACGGTCCAGGTTTCGATCCTTTTAACCCAGCTCGACTTACCCCTTCGGTCAACCCATCCTCATTCATCTTCCTCATGTTCTCTCTCCTCAAGAACACCCCCATTGGCGGCACCAAGGCGATCTCCCTCTCCCACCATCCATTGGAGCAAGTTTGGAGGTCAAGAGGTCCTCCTCCATTGGAGAAGTCCGATCCCCCATCGTTTTTGCAAGGTTTAACCCTAATCCCCTCTCTCTCCCTTAGGGTTAGGGTTATTGATTAATGCTAGTATCAAATCTTGTTCCCTTGCATATTTGATCCATGGAGGTAGCCTCTAGGTAGTTGTTAGTGGAGTAGAAGAAGTTTGGGTACTAGTGGTAGGTGGATTCGTGAAGGATCTAGGTTTTTGGAAAAACTGCGTGTCATCGGACAAGTCCGACGACCATCGGACAAGTTCGACGTATCGGACTTGCTCGATGATTATCGGACATGTCCGATGACCTGCAGTTTCTTCAAAAACCTGAGCTCTTCATTGATTCTCCTCACCCCTATTCCTCTTTTTGACTCCCTCCTAACTTGTTGCTCGCTACATTTCCTTAGCATGTCTGACATGGAAGCATCCCCCTTGAGGGAGAAGAGAACCAAGACCAGCGAAGACCAAGGTCAAAGCCAACCCCCAAAGAGGAGGAAGGCCACTGCTGGGCGCATCCGCCGCACCACCCTGAAAGCTCCAGCTGAAAGAGAGGAGCCAGAAGAGACAAATGAGATTGATAGTGTCATGCATCCTCCAGCAGAAATGGAGACTCTGACCGTGACATTGTGAACTACTTTCATGCCTCCATTGAGACCTGCTCTGAGTCAAGGTTAATCAACTTCTATGCTGATGAGAAAGAAGCTTCTGATTTTTGCTTTCATGCACATTTCCATGTGGATTGGTACCGCTCCACCTATCTACGCATGAAGAATGCAGTGGCTGAGATGAAGTGGCTTGATTGGGATCACATGAAGACAAGGAAGCATCCATTACTCGATCAAGTGTTGGCTACCTGTGAGCATCATGGTCTCAAGACCTTCCTGACTTTCCAGTACTCCTGGAATACGGAATCATAGCTCAGTTTTACTCAACTGTCTATTTTGATGAAGACGCCAAAACTATGTCCTGGATGACGAATGGCAGCAAGTACACCTGCTCCCAGAACCAGTTTGCTAGTATGATTGGACTTAAGCATACACGCAAGGAAAGGCACAAGGTTCACAAGGGGAATCATATGGATGCTGAGGATATGAGGTACATGTATGTGGACCTGGATAACTGCTCTCCTCCCAACTCCAGTGGACTGAAACCATTTTTCTCAGTCCTGTTTCAGATCTGCAGGAGTACCTTAGCTCCAAGGGGAGGCAATTCTGACCGTATCCCTGCCTTTCAGAGGGATATCCTGCACTGGGTTCATGGGAATAGAAAGCTTGATGCATTTGACTATGTCTATCAGGAGATGTGGGACATCTCCATCTCTCCCAAGCGTGGCTGTGGATACGCTCCTCACATCATGTTTATGATTGAGAAGGTATCGGGTTTAACCTTCAACAAGGATATGAAGCATCTGAGCCTCAAACCTCAGATTCCTTCTAACTGGACTCCCGACACCACCTCTGGACAGTTGTTTGGAGCAGCTCAGCCTCCATCTTCAGCTGCACCACCTCAGCCACCTCGGGCTGCCTCTCGGGGCACTGGACCCTCTCATGTGCCTCCGCCTCCTCGCGGCAAGAGAAGCGGGATTATGAAGATGTTCAAATCTCTTATGAGCATGTGCAGGAGCATTAATCAGAGGCTCGACATCATTGAGAGGAATCAAAAGGGTCTTTATGACCATTTTGGTATTGAGACTCCTCCTCCACCGTCCCCAGCTGAAGGCTCACCTCCTCCTACTCATGATGACCCCACCTTCACTGTCGAGGAGATGAACTATTTTGGGTACTACCCGACTCCTCCACCTTTCTCCTCTGGCGCAGGTTCATGTGCTCAACACATTCGCTTTGAGGATGACGACGGCGAGGGTGGTGAAGATCAAGCTGCCTATGATCTTCGCCAGCGCAAAGGGAAAGAACCGGCCATTGATGAGGAAGAAGAGGAAGAAGGCGATGATGATGAAGACTATGAGTTCTCCAACGACTAGAGCTCTCATCACCTTCTACCTGCACTTTTCTCCTTTTTGGGTGTCTTGATGCCAAAGGGGGAGAAGTGTAGTTATCTTAGTTTTTTATCATCTTAATTTGTGAGTTGTGTGCGAGTTTGGAGTTGAACTATTTATGGCACTATTTGGTTTGTAAAACTCTATTTTGCTACCTATGTGGTTGGTTTGTGCACTCTATTTGCTTATTGTATTGGTACTTTGTTGTTTATCTTGTCATTTGCATTTCGTCTATCTTGTGTGATCAATTGGTGCAAATTAACATGTATGCATAGTTTTAGGGGGAGCTCTCACATTTTTTCTTTAACATGTGCATTTGTTATTATCTCATATCTTCTTCTTCATGCACACTTTTAGGGGGAGGTCTGTTGGCACTTCCCAAGTGCCCCTTTTATATGTGAATATTGCCCCAATTAGAGCATAATTGATACTAATTTAGGCCATTTACCTATGATATTGCCTATATATTTGTATATGCGTTGTTTTGGAGCTTTATTGCAGAAACAGGTAAAATTGGTGATTAATACGATGATGGAGAGGACAGGAGTCCAAAACTGACGAAAAGCACTGAAGAAGTCCAGTGCGCCGATCGGCGCAGCCCATAAGCCGATCGGCGCAAGGGTGTTTTGACCCATAGAAGTGACCGACGCCCATTCCACATGTTTATGGAAGTTTATCTACGCAAGACACTTGAAGATATTTGTCTAAGAAGAATTATGGAACTTCAAGAAGATTTATGGAACTCCAAGATCTTAATGTGCAGTACAAGACTCTATCTCGAAGGAAAAGGCCCACATGGCAGCTGTGGAAGACAGAGGAACCGACTCAAGGAAGAAATCAGAGAAGACACGGCTTGCGCCGATTGGCGTAATCCTGCGCCGATCGGCGCAACCACCTTATTTGCTAGAAACCGAGTCCTTTACGAGTAGAACCTGTATAAATACTTGTAAACCCTCGCCGCAGAAGAGGAGGCGACAGAGGAACACCAGATCCGTGAGTTAGAGCCACCGGGGCTTGCCCCGTTAGAATAGATCTCTAGTTGAGTTTCAAGAACCATTGGAGTCAAGAGTTGATCCGTCAAGGTAGGCCATCTCGACGGGGATGAATCTTATTCTATGTATCTCAAGGATGATTGAATATGTTGATGATGGTTTTAGTGATTTGTCTGTCTTGATTCTATAATCATGCATGTGCTTATTCCAATTGCTTAGTTCTAGGCTAAGTAAGTAGATATTATCTTAATCGTGGTGATTAAGATAGTATTCGGACATTGTATTGATTATGGTTGCTTGATGATGCTAGTAGTGTGGTTTAGCGGGGACAACACTAAGCCTGCACAGCACTATTGGATAGTTGAGTATGGTAAGATACTCGCGCGATTAAGGGTTTCCTCTCGACAGCGATAAATCGAGACCGTTCGGAAAGCAGGGTGGTCTTATTTATTATAGGTTTTTATTGATCTATGTAATTACCCATTATGATGCTATTTAATTAGACTTTCTGGTTACGATCTCACTAGTTGGTATCTGGTTACTCACTTAACAGCATAGGCTTACAAGGCATCTGGCGCACTTTTGCTTAGATTCACTAGTGTGTCGATCGGCTCAACTCCTGCGCCGATCGGCGCAACGACAGATTTACTGTCTGGCGCACCTTTGCGCTGGCCAGTCTTCCCCTCATGCAACCTAAATTCGACAGTAGCTTTGACTAGATCTTTTACTGTTAACTTTGTTTAATTATCCCTAAGATCCCAGTGGATTCGATAAACCTTGGAATACTCAATTCAAGGGAAAAAGTGCTACAATCATACACCGTCCTCTTGCGGTATATAAGTGGGTGCGTAGGTATGACCAACAAGCTTAATTTTTCTGGCGTCGTTGCCGGGGACCATAGCAGGTTTTTAAACATTGTTTGATGTATTAGTGTTTAGTCATTGTGCTTTACTTGTCTCTCTAGTACATATATTCTGTTAAGTGAAACTAACAGGTATGGACGGTCCTAAGTCAAACAAACCCTCTAACTACACCAATGATCCAGAAAGACTCTTTCACAAGAAGAGAACAGCGGAGAAGAGAAGCAAGTCACTTGGAGGTTTAGCTGGAGACAGTCCGCGCAACACCTCGAGTGTTATTCGCAATAGAAAACCCAGTTCAAGAGCAAGAAGAAGAGGAGATGGCAGAGGTACCTATGGTTAATCGTCTCAAGCCATAATTGACTAGTATTGTCAAGACAGATTTCCAAGAATCTCAAGATAAACTTCCGTATTAATTGGAGAGATATGTTGGAATAGTGGTGCAACAACCATTCACAGGTTCGGAAGATCCCAATCATCACTTGCAACACTTACTTGAGGTTTACAGTACATTCAAGATAGCGAGATTGACAGGAGACCAAGCATGTGTGCGGCTGTTCCCCTTCTCTCTAGTTGGACGCCCCAAGCAATGGTACAATGGATTGAAAAACTCAGTAAAAATGGTGTGGGACACGTTAGCAGCTGAATTCTTGGCCAAATACTTCCCTCCTGGTAAGACTCAAGCTTTGAAAAATAAGATTCTTGGATTTACACAGAATATTGATGAGAGCATTGGAGAAGCATGGGAAAGATATAATGAATATATGGATGCATGCCCTCATCTTGGTCTGACGGTTGGAGAAGTTGTTGAGAGGTTCTACACAGGATTGAATCTTCTATCACGTCTGCACTTGGACGCCTCAGTTGCAGGATCATTCATGTCAAAAATCCCCACCGAAGCTAAGAATTTGATCAAGTTGCTAGTTGAAAATCAATCATGGGATGGTGAGAGAAGCTCAAAGAATTTGCAACCTTCAAAAGGAGTAGCGAAGAGTATGATTGAGAAGACTCAGGAATACTTGATTATAGATCGCCTCGATGCTAATCAAATGAGGTTGGACAATAATCTTCATATCCCTAAGTAAGAGACACTCGAGCTGGCAGATTCACGCTCCACATGTAGTGAGTGTGGAGAATTTGGTCATGTGCAGAAAGATTGCCCTGAAGAGATGAAGATGCTAGAATATATGAAGAATAGTGGATGGAAGCCCCAATATCAGCAACAAAGGGGTTCTTTGTCTCCTAGTTCGTCCATGCAAAATTCTATCCCACTTCGTCTCCAATGTCATGAGTTCTTCCAAGTTAAGAGAAGATCAACAAGGACAATCAAGCTAAATTCAAGGAGATTGATCATGTCCTTGAGGGAATTAATGACAAGGTGACAGAAATTGGGAGCTCCAATGAGCAGATTTTGAAGCATACCAAGATTAGGGAGCAACAGATAGGACAACTATCTCAATCCATTCAAGGCAACAAAGGGGCTAATCCTGGCAATACGATGTCTGCAGAGCATTTGAAGGTAATAGCTACATGATCAGGAAAACAAATAGAAGATCCAGAGCACTCTACGAGAGCAAGGAAGCCCCGCGCCGATCGGCGCACACCCGGCGCCGATCGGCGCGATGATCCTGTCGGTTCCAAGGAGAATATTGACCTCTCTGGTCTGAAAATGGGCGTGGAGTTAGAAGAGCATGGCCCTGCCATGTTTCTGGATACTCAACTGCTGATGAAGATAGAAAGAGCGCGACAACACGACGAGCAATTTGCAAGGCTCGTCGATATTATGAAGAAGCTTTACATCAATGTCCCTTTTGTCGATGCTATTCAAGTTCCCACCTATGCCAAGTACATTAAGGACATAATGCAAAATAAGAAGTCTCTAGTTTCTGAGGAGGTTGTGAAGGTTACTAAGGAGCTTACGGCAGCAATCAATGATGTTGCACTCGAGAAGAAACCCGACCCTGGATCACCAAGCATCAAATGCATGATTAGAACAAGGATATTTGATAGGTGCTTGTGCGATCTTGGAGCAAGTGTAAGTGTTATGCCCCATCATATATTCACAAGTCTCAATTTGCCTGAATTAGAGCCTACGAGTATGTGTTTGGAGTTAGCCGATCAATCGGTACGCTTCCCTGATGGAATTGCCGAGGATGTGCCTATTCAAATTGGAGATCACATTGTCCCTGTTGATTTTATTGTGCTTGATATGGATAAGAGGACGAGGACCCCATTGATTTTAGGCAGACCCTTCTTGAGGACAGCAAGAGCAATTATTGATGTTGGGAGTGGTGAGATAAGCTTCGATATAAGTGGGACTCCCTACTCTTTCAAGTTTCGCTCAAAGGGAGAAGAGTGTTGTGCTATTGATGAAGTGAAGAGATACAAGACACCGTGGCAACGTGGCGTTGAGAGTAATTGAAGGGGATGTATGGATAGGTCGTTTGAGCTATATGAACCAAGGAGATAAGAGAACCTTGTAGTGTCGCGACCTCACATCCCGCACCGTGACACTAAGGATTGATTGTTTGCGGGGAGATCGAGCTCTTTGACCTCTAAATAACTAGAGCGCTCTTGGGAGGCAACCCAATGATCGGGGGATTTAGAAGTTATTTAGTGCTTGTGGGAGGGTAACGCATTTTATTTAGTTAATTAGTGCTGGCCGGGAGGGCAATCCAGTGTTTTTAATTTGCTTGCTTGTGATAAAAACAATCTCCCGAATAAAAAAAATAGAAAAGTGTGTGCTTAATTCTTATGTGCTCTTGGGTTGTCTGTTTATTCGTGCAAAATTGTGTATATACATACTATAAACTAACAATACATGTATATAAAAAAAAACAAAAACAGGAAGGAACAGAGCATGCGCTGATCGGCGCACTTCTGCGCCGGTTGGCGCATTATTGCCCAAGTCAGGACGGAAGGCTGACGACGCCCAGAATTGAAGGGGTGCTAAAAATCAACCAGCACAGTAATTTTCAGAGACGGAGCTATTTTCAAGGTAATCAAAAAACTTTTTGAATTAATTTTTGTGTGCAAAATGGTTGCTAAATGATGCGAGAAAGGATGAAGAGCAACATCTAGTAAAGAAGCGAGGGGCCAGGAGCAAAAATGGACGTCGCGCCGATCGGCGCGCGTCAGCGCCGTTCTGCGCGGTCACCAGATGAGCCTCGCTATGTATGTCAATACTACAAGAACATTGGGAGAAGTGGAAAAATTAGGTGAAAGAGATGAACACGAGGCATCAGGATCAACGTCGGACCTAAAACCGAGGTGCAAGGGACTTGCGCCGTTCGGCGCCATACTGCGCCGATCGGCGCAGTTACCCATGCGGTTCCCAAATGGACGACAAAGGCGGCAGATACTGATTTTGAGGAACAGGTATAATTATTATGCAAGTGTGCAGTGCAGAGGAGACACGGAATTGACCAAAAGCTGAAAAAGAGATGACGCGTCGATCGGCACGGGCCCGCGCCAATTGACGCAGTCAACAAGACATCGGGATTCAGTGTTGTTCCCCTACCAACCAGCGTGATGTGCCGGGAAGCGACATAAAGGATGGGAATCAAGCGCCACAGTTGTCAGAGCGTTCAAAATTTGAGTTGTGCCGAACGGCGCACTGCCGCGCCGATCGGCGCGCTTTCAAATTTTGAAATTTCCGGCGGTTTCTTCTCCTGGAAGTTTCCCACACTATAAAAGGGAGGCCGGACGCCCCCAGTTTGGCACACCATTTCAGGTCTATGAACAGAACCGTACCAAAAAGAATTAGTTTGGATAGGTCAAAATAGATGTCTACCTATATTATTGGGCTCTTTGACAAGTATGTGGAGGCAACCTCCAAGTTGCATAGTCATTCAAGCAATACTCATGAAGCGCAAATAAAAAGCATTGAAGATTTTCAGAAAGCTTATAAGGTGAGCCATCTACCCCTTTCTACCACTTGCAAATTTTGGTCGGTGTAATTACTATATCTGATACAGTCAAAATTTTGGATGGGTGCATATCTAATAACCTAGTACAGAAACAATCAAAATCAGAGGAACAGAAGCTTCTGGTGGACATCGACAGTTTGGTGTCTAAACACATTACACGTCAGAGATAACTGGTATAGAGAAAGCTTCTCTTTTTATCTTTTACTTTTCTATGGAAGTAAGACATTTTTCGATGTTAGTATTTTTCCTCTAAAAACTCATGCATTCATGTGGTTCATGAGCCAGTAAATTGAAGCATGCCATATTGCTTCAGGTGGATGTTAGATTGAACTCTCTCGGTGTTGCTGCCCGTGGAAGTAAGGCATTTTTGGATGAACACACGTCTGCTATGGATTCTGTCACTAAAGATGCAAAAAGCAAGTGGGAGACATTTGCAGAACAGGTGGAGAATGACTGCAAAGTTGGCTTCAGCTTCTCTGCAGCTAAGCACTGTCGAATGGAAACCATGGTGCAGGAGTGGTATGCCTGAACATCAAGTTTTTTCTTTGTTTTTTTCACCAATCTGTAACACACTTTACTACAAGATTCTTTCCGTGCTACGCATCTAATGTGTTGGGTGGACTGGATAATAAGAAGTTAAAATCTACTAACCCTATGATACTTCCTGCTCGGGCAAGCAGAAACTCGGCCATGCATTGTATCGTTTATCTGCTGAAAAGTAATTTTTGATGAAACAGAACTCTAATGTCATGCTAATCATTCACATATTTGAATTAGAAGAAGCGCAACTGCTGTATGGTTGTTTCGATCACCTGTACGAACTGAAACTGAATAGCTGGGGAACAAGGGAACGCACGGCCTTCTGCTCCTTCACGACCCACGACAGCCGCGGCAGCGACGTCCCTCTGCTCCAGATGACCCACGACAACAATGGGATGGCGCTCCTTGGCGCCGCGGCAGCGACGGCGTGCTGGTCCTCGGCGCCGCGGCCGCAACGGCGTGCCCCTGCCGCCCGATCTGTTCCTCGACGCCGCTACCCACACGGTGTGGTGCTCCCGGTGCTGCCGATCCAAGGAAGCCTGCAGCGACGGGTTGCTGCTCCTCGGCGCCACGGCTCACATGCCATGGTGATCCCGGTCGATCTACGGCAGCAAATGGCTGCTGCTCGTCGCCGATCCAGGGTAGCGACAACTTGCAGGACAAACAGATGCGCAATTCCGGGGCGAAGCCTTTTTGATCGTCGGCTGCAGCTCTCGGTGATCCGCGGTTGCGGCGGTGTGATGGCTGGCAAGGTCGATGGAGGGAGAAGTTTCTTTTCTTACCAACACAAGAACTGCCGTAGAGGAAGAGAGGACAGGGGCGACGAGCGTGGCGGAGGCGCTGTGCACAGGGGGTGGGAGGGGATGGGAGTTCCGGACGTTTGGAGCCATCCGATGCAAAGTAGTGATGTGAAGCCTAATACTGACCATTAGATTTGTAAACAAAGAAGTTTTGTGTACAATTAGTGATGTGCACTTAGATAAAATACTGTCTTAAGAAGTAAATTGGGTATAATTAGCTGTGTGGAGTTAGAATAGTACCCACTCGCGCTTTTAAGGGGTTGTAGATGAGTAAAACACCATATAAGGGCCCATATAGTCACCCGGGAGATGCTCTTGGTGGAGAGAACGCGGCGAGGCTTCGTCCGGCCGCCGCCGTCACAGCCATGGACCATATTAGCGACCTCCCCGACGAGCTCCTGCGAGACATCCTCCTTTTCCCCCGCTCCCCTGACGCTGCCGCGCGCACCACGGTGCTCTCCCGTCGTTGGATCCGCACCTGGGCCGGATTAATATCGCCCGAGCTCGTCCTCGAAGGCGGCTACCGGCAGCCTCATGGAGAGTTCATGGACTCCATCGACGCCGCCCTCGCGGCCTTTTCCGCCCCGACCATCGGGCGCGTTCAGTTCGCCATTCCCAGAAGTGATGCCACCGAGGTTCCAGTCCTCCGCGTCACTTCGTGGCTGCGCTTCGCGTCGCAGCGCCTCGTCGGCACGCTCAGTCTCCATGTTCCGAATCTCCTCACGAGGCGGGGTGCCGGTCGACGGGAAGAACAAGAGCAGGAGATAGAGCTTCCTTCGTGTGAGGGGGCAATAAGAATCACTCTCAATCTCCCATGAAAATGGAGCCTCCGGATCCAGCGGGCCAGCTTGTTCACGGCCCTATGCGATCTGGAGATCAGTTCCGTCAGAATGGATGGATGCGTGCTGACAACCCTTGTGTCTTCACAGTGCCCGCGCCTGAGTAACCTTATCCTTAAGGTCACCCTGGCTGCTGCCTCCAATGTCTCCATACACTCCGACTCGCTCTTCTCGCTAACGTACAACGTCGCTAGAACCTGCCGCATTGAGATCGTGGCCCCTAAGCTGGAAAAGCTGTCTCTGTTATTCATCGACGAGGCTCTTATATCTGCACCAAAGCTGGCCGATGTTAATGTTCATGGCGGCTCTCGGCGCTATCACTTTGTTGATGAGACTGGGCACAGACTGCATCTGCTAGAAGTCAAACGCATATCAGCATCACTAATGCAACAGTTTGATAAAGTTGAAGAGCTGAAACTGTGTTTCTCCATTCTACAGGTACCGTGTGTTTTTCTCCATCTTTATATGGATAGATCCGGCCTATCAATCAGATAATACTTCGGTCAGGTTTGTGTTTTCAATGACTGTCCCCAACTCCACATTACAGGGAAAAGAGGAGTACGAGAGCTTTGTTTATGATACAACTGAGTTTCCCATGTGTGATATCTTACACATCTTATGGGAATCCTCGACGCGGAGATGCCATGGCTTTGCACCAAGCATGTTGCATATACTGAGAAGGTGCAACAGTATAAAGAGGTTTACAGTCCGATTTCGATATTGTCGGTATTCTACTTCTCCCCCAACGGTAATTCCTAACCTAAAGTGTAGTTTTATAGCATTTTCCTGATTCCTTTTGTGCCATTTCTCTAGTAAGGAATATTTCCAGTCGATCGGTGGATTTACAATTTTTTGTATCAGTTCTAGTGGATTTCTCAAACAGAAATTCGAAAATAATTTAAATGCAGAGAGTTTTTGCTTAACCACTCTATTAATAAGTTTACTGTCACCTACTGGTAAAACCAAAGGCTCTAAGCTTCTCTTCCTTGTTTGATTGCTTATTTACACTTGATCTTTGACAAGTGACTTTCTCTCGTCTTCTGGTATTCTCTTTATACATATCACATACAGGCACCAAAAAGAAACATATTTAATTTTTCCCATAATAATACTACTAATAGAACATACATGTTGTCATTTTCAGATATGTTGCCCAGTGTCTTGTCCTTGTCGCTTACTTGAGAGTTGCAATAATCCTATAGACATTACTCTCAGTTTACTTGAAGATGTTGAAATTGATTTTGTGGAAGGATCACATGAAGAAGTAGAATTATTTGTGAAGCAGCTATCCAGGTGCAAGGCAACTGTCCTTCGAAAGGTGGTCATCAATTACAGATCACATCATGCTCCATTGATAATCAAAGAGTTACGTGCAAAGGTTCGTGGTATGTGTCGTCCAAACCTCAGTATAGAATTCAATGTGCCATATAGTGCCCGAAGCGTGTTCAAATACTAGCTTTTCTGGTTTATGATAATAGTATAATATGATGGTCTCTTGCAGCTCTTTCCAACTCATGGGTTACCAACTTCTGTATCTGGTTAAATCCCATTTTGCTATTTGTAAAGGGTGTTTGGTGTTTTCTTCTAGCATATATATACAATCTAAAAGGAGATATGCAAAATTGATGCAGGCTGTATGCCTATACAAGTTTTTAGTACTACTAGGATATTGTGTGTTGCAACAGGAACTAACAAATGCTGTGGGACAATATATCTGGCTGAAGCTAATAAATAACCATAACAGAAAATCAATCAACAGCTGCTTTTCTCTCACACCATAAAAAACCCGTGCACGCTTGAGCACAAAAGTATTTCAGAGCTCACAGAAAAATATTTATCTAATATTTCTCTACTACTTTTAAAAATATAAATCTAACTTTCATATCAATTATTGTCTTAAAAAACTATGCAAAAACCAACCATGAACATATTTTAAACAAGAGTTTTCTTTCAAACAATGATAAACCCCTTGAATTCTCATGCTGCTTCCGAAGATGCTCAATGGATTCACATAATGTTTACTTTTCATGGTTGATGTTTTCTTGTCCAAAATCATAGAAATGGCATGCATTGCTCTCATATTTATATGCTTATGTAGTGAAGAGCCACATTCTGATACAAAAACTCTTATCATTGTTTGAGCAAGGATGTTTATAACCACATACTACCTTCCAATATTACCACACAGGAAAATATGTCAGAAATTAGAAAAGTTGCAGTGCTCCAACATTGGGACGTAAGGCCTCTTGAATACAGGGAGGTCGGATAAATTTGAATAAAATTATTCACAGCTGAATGAATGTTGTATCAACTGTTTATTGCACCATTTACACTGCCTGTAAATTAATAGAAAATGTGTATATGGAACTTAAAATACTACAATTAAGGTACCCACCAGAAGAAAACATGTCGTGTAATAATGGGTGTGTAACCTGCAGAATCACCTAAGCATTTAACTTTGAAACTCCTTTTGAATTCCACATGTACTTCCCTAAAGAAAGCATACCGTAATAATAATGCATTTGGTACCTGTAGAATCATTCAAGCAAGTAGTTTTCGAACTCTGCAAACGAAAGTTCAATCATGTTGTGAACTCCAGATACTGCCACGCACAGCCTTTAGCAAGTCATGAGACGAGTGACACTGGACATGGTGTTGTGAAGAGGATACGCTCCCCGACCGTTAGCCTGGCGACTCTGCTGCCACCGGGCGCCGACCTGGCGATTGCCGGCCTCCGGGCCACAGCAACCCTCAAGTCCACAAATCTGCAACCCTCCTGACACCCTCAAGCTCGATCGACGCAGATGCCAAGAGGATTCTGGAGACGCCAGAAGAAGTGCAGCAGCAGAGAGGGGCCCTGTACAGGGCGGATCTGAAGGCCCAGCCCCCGCTCGCGTCTTCAACGCATGCACGTCGGCTCGCGTCCTCCGTGCCCGCGAGCCAATCCCGTTGCCCCTTTCTGTTTCAGTGGCAACAGGAAGGAGCTCGAGATTCGGGAAGCACGGAAGTGAAGAGGGGACTGCGGGTGAGCCGCAAGGTCCTCCCTTGTCTCTCATCGCCAGCTCCATCTGGGTGGGATGGGCAGGCTTGCCCGCATGGGGGCAGCTCGGCTCCGGAGCTGCAACCTGTGCTCTGGCCTCGTGCTCTTACAAGGCTGTGCTTCTGGGTCAGACCAGCTCCATCCACCAAGGAGAAAGGCGCCAACCTTGCCCCGGTGACGTCTTCGTGTCGTCGAGGATGCCTCGAGGCGATGGGAGTTCCTACGTGGAGTTAGAGGAAGATGAAGAAGGTTGGCATCTGGTTAAGCCAAGAGGCATGCACCAGCGATCAGTGAAGCAACTTGGTGAAGTGCCCCAGCCGCAGGCTGAACGGCGAGCTCGCTACTAAAGCAAGGTGAGAGGTCTATGCTTTAATTGCCTTGCTCCTAGCCACAAAGTCACGTTCTATTGCAATTCAACAAGGTCTTGGTTTTGCCGCTGCTTCGGTCACATCTCTACCGAGTGCCCCTCCCGTAACGGCAGCAAACCAACCGGCCTCTCAAAGCCGGTGCTCCCCAACTCTGACCACCATGTTTGTCTCCTCGCCACCAGCCTCGCCCAATCCCAGATCAGTCTTTTGGAGTGATGCTTCATCCATGGAAGACTGAAACAATAAATGATAACAAATCTGATCCAATGTGTGAAGAGGCTGGTCTATTGCTTCTTCTAAAGTTCAATCCGGGTGTTGCCCAATCGGTTTCGGTTAGAAGCACAACAGAAGTTGATGGACAAGAGTTGATCAAGGTGGCACAAGTGGTCACTGTGGCACCACAGCTCATGCTTGCCAGTCCGGTGAAGATAAAACCAAGGCAAGCGGTGGAAATAGTGAATGAGGAGAATTCAGCGAGAATAAACATGCAACTACCATCCAATCAGGCAGCCGGAATCAGGACAACTAAAGAATTTTTGCCTCATCAATTTACTATGGAGGAGGGCAACTTTCCTATGCCAAACATGAGAAGCACCCAAATTCCATTGCAGATTAGAAGGGGGGAACAATGGGCTGGGCATGAACTAATAAACTTGAGCAATTTAAATCTGAGTGTAGTACCACCTCTATCGCCCTACATTAGGCAAAACAGTTCACCCGAGCAAGAAGCAGTTCTTGCGAGTCCAGATGGCAATCAGCATTGCAGCCAAAAACCAAAGTTTAAAACCAAGTCTCACAAACCACGTTTCAAGGTCGTTCGGGATATGCTAACAAAGAAATGGATCTTTGTTAAGGAGGATAAAGTAACAGAACCGTCTTACCACGGAGACGATTCCGTTTCAGGATCTTTCTCGGGTGGCGACACGCGCCGTGACGTCCAATAGTACAACACATGACAGAAGAAAATAGTTGTAACAAGAACATAGGTGGGGTATAGAGTTTTTACATAAATCTAAATTTAAATTATAAATCAGAGTTTTCAAAGTGCGGAAGCGAAATAATTTGACACTATTACAAAGTTTTGACGAAAGTAATATACAACGCCTTCTCACGGCGATACACAAAAGTAGACGCCGGCCTTGATCGGTGTCAGGCACTTGACACCATACCAGCGCACACAAGCCTACTCCTCGTCATCATTGGTGCAAAGCTCTTATTCGATATTCCAGCAGTCAGGACGCTGGCCTTCCCAATAGAACCTTCCACCGCAGTGGCAGTCTCCACCCTGATCAGCTCAAAACCACATAGAGCTACGTCCTGAGTAACTAATTTACACAACAAGACTGACCCGTCAAAATGGCCAACTACAGCCGACACCTAGACATGCAAAGGCTAGGGGTAGGGTTTATGTTGCCAGAAAGCCAGCCTAAGAGTGGATCCTTATTTTTCAAGTTTTAGCATCAAATTAAGTTGACATGCGAAATAATAAATTTAGTTTGCACTAAAGCTATAACAATCATGGTTGTAATACAATCTTAATAATTCCAAACAGCAGTATTAAACCCACTCATCATCTTAATGGCTTCCGACACTGTTCCAGAGCAGCGATCAAGTGGTACTCGTTACTGTGAGGGGCAGCGACTCGAATCGATTTACATCCTGCAGGAGTAACCTGCTTGCACGACCCATACGCGCTTTCTGGAAGCCGCATGGAGCAACCTTTCGCTGCGGTACTACAAGGTCTTCCGGGTACAGACTCCCCCGAGAAGGGTCCCCCAACGCGATGCGCCCCGTGCCGCCATCCGTGGGTGGATTGCTCCCTTCTCTCAGCTCCAGTTCCACCAAAGAAGGGAGAAGGCTATCTTCCGACTAGGCTGTAGTCGTAGCTACGTCGGTTTACTGGACCCATATCTCCAACATGCAAACAGTACGTTCAAACTCGACCTCATAGGACCGGACACGAGGCGTAGCCTTAGGTGACTCGGACGGGGCTACCTCCTTGAAGACAATTTGTCCTTCCCTTTCCACCTAGTTACCTATCTGGTCTTTATTATGATCCCATCCACACTTCCCTTCATCCGACATCATTCTCCAGTGATAATATTTCCTATCTACGAGTGGTCTCCATACCACTCGATGAGTGGTCATCCTAAATTAAGCAGAGCGACTACCGTCCTGAGGCTAATTATCGGAAAGAAGGGCCTACTGCAATGCTAGGTTTTCAATCAACTCCTATCACTTAATGCACAGACAAGCCTACATCCCTAACTAGTGATAAAGTAAGAAGGTTAAAGCGGGTGGGATGCACCGGGGCTTGCCTGGGTTCTGCTCCTGGTCAACTGAGACACCTCCGGCTCCTTCTGGCTCCTGCTCCGGTCCCGTCTCCACGTGGTTCACCTCGTGATCTACATGATGCGAATGGTGCAATGCATAAGAACCTCATTCGATTCATGGCACTTCCTCAACAAATACGTTAACATACACTATTTCATGTAGAAGTGAGCGAAGTGTGTTGATTAGTTCAGTAAATATAACATATATAGTAGAGGCATAGGGTGAGTGCGTTTAGTATATTTCCTTCATGGACTCCAGTATATTATTGCGATGACGTTGTATAAAAGTATGGTGGGGCGTGATAACCGAATAAAGGTGCAACGTGTACATTACTAAGGTGTGTTGATCAAGCCATTACTTACAGCTTATATGATGTTTGACATGAAAGACATAACAGTCAACCCAAGATATCGAAATTAATTTATAGCACCAAGTGAATTAATAGAGCTACCAGATAATTAATTATTTTAGCATTGTTATAGAAACCAAATGCACAACGAGGATTTACTGTAACTAGGTCATGCCAGGGTTAAATCCAAGTTTCATGGACATGCAATGAGCCAATAATTTTAAATAATTAAAATAAGGAAAAAAGTATTAATTTTAATTATGACTAAAATACAGAGACTCACCCCAAGACATTTTCCAGGGAGACTAGAAATTGAAAAACATAATTGGTGACCAAGTTTCAAGATTTTATCAGCTCCCTATAATTAGTTATGAATTTATAAGTGTTTTTCTCATTTACTTTAATCCTGAAAATAATACTAACATGCAACGTGGTTTAGCATTTTTCTACAGTAGTATGTGTCTAAAGGAACTCATAGAAATTTAGTTGAAAATCCTTAGTAGTGAATTAGTTATGCATTTTACAAGTTACTAGTAATTTCTAGAATAATTAAACTGAAGGAAAATACTTAATATGCTAGAGCCAATTAGAACTGGACCACACGGGGGACCATAGCGCGAAGGACCCAGATCCGGGTGCAGCCGCACCAGATTCGGGGCCATGTGGCCCGCGGTCGAGGTCCGCCAGTACGCGCCGGAGCTGGGTGGCGCCGTCGCCGGAGTTGGGGCGCGTGGTGGCCGCCGGGCCATAGAGCACGTCGCTGGGAATGGAAAGACAGGCACGAGCGCGGGGGTGCGATTGAAAGGGGGCTAAGCTCACCGTAGTGGTCGCCGGCGGTCGCCGGAGCTTCGGGGACGGAAGCTCGATTTTTGGATTAATGTGGGTTGCTCGGTGCGTCTCGCGGGATGAGGCCGGGTCGGGGTGGAAGAGGAGTCCAAGGCGCTTCTGAAGAGCTGGCGGATCTGTGCGGAGGCGGCCCGGAGTGGCGGCGCGGCGAGCTCCGGCCGGCGGCAATGGGGGCGGCGGCGGCTTCCTTCGCGTGGGGAGAAAGAGGAGGCATGGGGACCGAAATGGGAGGGAGAAAATCAAAATGAGGGTGCGACCTCAAGCGCGGGGCGGTCGGGCCGACCAAAGGCGCCAACCGCCGGCGTACGGTCGCCACACGGCGACGAGGCGCCGGGCGCCCGGGCCCGCGCGGGAGGAGGAAGAGAGGGTGGTGGCTGACACGTGGGACCCGCTCCCCTTTTCTTTTTCGTTCGTTTTCGAAACAGCATTGGCTTAATAATTTTATAGATTTAAAAATATAAATCCTATGGAAAATCTAAAAATATATGTGTGTTCCTCGTGATGTACTCTATTTTACAAAAATGATAGTACTCACTGTTGTTACTTAAATTTGAATGAGAAATTTTCAAAGAGGGGTAGTTTTGGACCTTTTAGGCATTTATATGGGCCCTTAAATTAAGGGATAAAATTCTGAGATATATATTTTTGTTGGGTGTGGGCCATGTGGAAAAATTTAGACTTGTAGTTCAAATGACTTTCAAACTTACTCGAATTTGATTTGAATTTGGCTCAATTTTCAGTTCAAAGTTTTGGTTCTACATGCTCATGCTTGTGTTGAAAGATGCTAAGGTGTTGGCTTTTGAAAGATCGTCACTCCAGGGTGTCACGGCCCTTCCTCCTTAAAGAAATCTCGTCCCGAGATTGCAGGAAGTTGTAACGATTTACCTAGGGGGTGGCGTAGGAACTCGAGGTAGTGGCTTTGCAGAAACTCTTCAGTTTCCCAGGTAGCCTCCCTCGCAGTGTGGTTGCTCCATTGGACCTTGTAGAACTTGAGCGTCTTCTTGCGAGTTACTCGTTCCTTCTCATCTAGCACCCTCACCGGACGCTCTGAATACATCAAATCAGGTTGTAGTTGTCCAGTGGCCTCCAATGGAATGTCTGCCGGGGTCTTCAGACATTTCTTGAGCTGGGACATATGGAAGGTATCATGCACTCCAGCAAGTTTCACTGGTAGCTGGAGTTTATAGGCGACCGGCCCACATCTTGCGACGATCGAATAGGGTCCAATGTATCGGGGCGCTAGTTTTCTGCGGACTCCAAATCATTGTACACCTTTGGTTGGTGACACTCGGAGATAGACCATGTCACCAGCTCTGAATTCCAGCGGGCGACGTCTTTTATCCGTATAACTCTTCTGCCTAGACTTCGCTGCTCGTAGGTTTGATTAAATTTCCCGTATGTTCTCCTCAGCCTGCTGCACTAATTCTAGGCTGAATATTACTCTCTCCCCTGATTCTGACCAACTCAGTGGTGTGCAACAACGACGATCATAGAGAGCCTCGAACGGTGCCATCTTGATGCTTTCTTGATTACTATTGTTATATGCAAATTCTGCCAAGGGTAGGCACTCATCCCACTTTTTGTTGTGATTCAATACATATGCCCTCAACATGTCTTCCAATATTTGGTTAACCCTTTCGGTCTGTCCGTCCGTCTGGGGGTGATATGCCGAACCTCGAATTAACCTAGTGCCCAGCGACTCATGTAACTTTTCCCAAAAGCGTCCCACGAACTGAGGTCCTCTGTCAGATACTATTGTCTTGGGCACTTCGTGTAAGCATAGGATGTGATCCATATACAATTGTGCATACCTCTCAGTTGTGTACCATGTCGATACAGGGATGAAGTGCGCAACTTTAGTCAGCCGATCAACAATCACCCATATAGAGTCAAACTTGTGTGAAGTGCGGGGAAGACCAACAATGAAATCCATGCTGATATCCTCCCATTTCTAAGCTGGAACACTCAAGAGTTGTAGCAGGCCCGCCTTCTTCAGATGATCGGCCTTGACTCGGCGGCAGGTATCACACTCTGTAACATATCGTGCTGTTTCCCTCTTTATACGAGTCCACCAATATCTGGATCTCAAATCGTGGTATATCTTGTTGTTGCCCGGATGCATGGAGTACTTTGCAATATCAGCCTCGTCCAGAATCTTCTTGCGGAGTTCCATATTCTTAGGCACCACTAGGCGATTCTTGAACCATAAAACACCTTCTGCGTCTTCTCAAAAACATCAAACCTTAGCGTCGCCCTCCTTTAGTCTCCTTCTGAGGTGTGCTATGCCAACATCATTTTTCTGAGCTGCTACTATTTCTTCCCGTAAGGTAGGAATCAATGCTAAGTTATAGAGGGCTCTGTGGGGTGTTACTTGAACATAATGACCATCTTGGACTTGCGGGCTGACCAGGATGTGGTGGCATTGAGCCTTGCGGCTTAGTGCGTCAGCCACAACATTAGCCTTTCCTGAATGATAGTGCACTTCCAACTCATAGTCCTTAATCAATTCCAACCAACGACGTTGCCTCATGTTCAGGTGATCTTGGGTGAAGATGTACTTCAAGCTTTTGTGATTGGTGTAGATACGAACTAAATTTCCAAGAAGGTAATGTCTCCACATTTTTAATCTTAACGCCACTGCTGCTAATTCCAGATCATGTGCGGGGTAATTCTGCCCGTGCTTCCTCAATCGCCTTGATCCATAAGCAATGACTCTCCCATATTGCATGAGCACACACCCTAATCCAATACCCGAAGTGTCACAATAGACATTGAACGGCTTCCCCAGGTTCGGTTGAGCTAATACTGGGGCCGTGGTCAGATGCTTCTTCAGGGTTTGAAAAGCATTCTCGCAGCCTTCGTCCCATACGAATTTCTTTTCCTTCTTAAGTAACTCGGTCATGGGCTTTGCAATCTTGGAGAAGTAGGGAATGAAACGGCAGTAGTAACCAGCCAATCCAAGAAAACTGCGTATATGAAATACGGTCTTCCGTGTCTTCCAATTCAGTACGTCTCTTACTTTGCTAGGATCCACCGCTATGCCTTCTTCCGAGATAATATGGCCTAGAAATGGTACCTGCTTCAACAAAAACTCGCATTTGCTAAACTTAGCATATAGCGGGTGCTCCCTTAACCTCTGTAATACAACACGAAGATGCTCTCATCCTTCTTTTTCACGAACAGTGCCGGACAACCCCAAGGTGAAGAACTTGGTCAAATGAATCCCTTATCCAGCAGCTCCTTTAACTCAGCTAGTTCCTTGGGTGCCATCTTATACGGCCTTTTGGATATAGGTGTCGTCCCTGGCTGAAGCTCAATTTTGAATTCGACATCCCGATCAGGAGGGAGTCCAGGAAGATCATCAAGGAATACGTCCTGAAATTCCCTAACCACGGGGATATCATTTATCTGCATGGTCGTGGTGTGGTGAATGCTTGGTGCGGCCAGTTGGGGAGGTAGTACCCGGAAGCTTACGCTACCATGGGTGGGAGAGTTTGGGTGTATGGTGTAGGCATCTATGTCCAACACAGCCTTATGTTGCCTCATCCAAGGCATGCTCAGAATGATGTCAATGTTGCACCCCTCCAAGACCATGCACTTGGTAGAGTAGACTTTTGCTCCTAAGGTTATTGGGAGTTTCTCAATTTCATAGAGAGCAGGGGTTTGCCCACCAGCTGATCTAATGGTGTATCGTGATTTCATAAGGGTACGAGGCAGCCGGTACTTATCAACAAAGAACCCACTAACAAAGCCATGTGATACCCCTGTATCAAATAGAACCTGTGCGTGGTGGTCTCGAACAGAGAACATACCAGCGAGGATGGGGCTGTTCTCCGGAATCTCCTCCAGGGCGGTGTTGTTCACGCAGCCAGTGCGGACTGGTCCCCTGTTGCTGCGGTTGTTGTTCCTTGTCGGGTTCGAGCCAGTGCTTTTCTTGGGACACGGGCACTCCCTCGAGAAGTGCCTCAGACGACCGCAGTTGTAACAGGGAAAAGGTCCGGTCTGAGCGTTCTGCGGCTGTGTCATGCGGTACCCACCTTGGCCCTACTGCTGACATGGTGCCTGGGGTCGCTGCTGTGCTGGCTGAGGTGGATGCGAACATGGTGCCGTCACGGGGGCGGAATGGAACCTCTGTCCCGATGGGTCTGTGTACACCTTGCAAAACTTCTGCGGGGTCCACTGGATGGCCCCATAGCACTTGCAGACCTCTTCCGCTCTGCCATCACCTTGCGATATCCATCTTCCGCGACAATAGCGTTGTTGACAAATTCAGTGAATGTGCCACCCATGTTAAGGATGAGGCGGTCCTGCAGCTCTGCACTTAGCCCCTCCAAGAAACGGTCCTTATGCTTGACGGGGGTGTCAACTTGTTCCGGGGCATACAGTGCCAACCGGTTGAACTCCTCGCAGTACTCCATGATGTTGCGGCTGCCTTGCTTCAGTGCGGCGAACTCACATGCCTTCCTGCGGATGAGCCCCGTAGGAATATAGTGGGCCCGGAACACCGTATTGAAGTTGTCCCAAGCGAACTGCTGGTCCGCACCAACAGAGGTGACATGGTTAGCCCACCATGCCCCAGCTGCGCCATGTAGCTGTTGTGCTGCAAACAATGTCTTCTGCACTAGCGTGTAGTTAAGAAGCCCAAATTTGGACTCGAGCATGCGAAGCAAATTCTCCACTTCCATGGGCTCAGTGGTCGAGCTGAACGTAGGTGGCCTAGTGGCGAGGAAGTTAGCGTAGGTGTTGTTTGATGGTGCATCGTCGTTGTTGCCCCTAGCATTCGGACCTGCTAGGTTCTGCTATGCCAACTCCCGCATGAATTCTACCTGCTGCTGCTGGCTTTCCATCATGGTGGCGAAGAACTGCGCCATCATCTGCATGGGGTTAGGTGGTGGCGGTGATGGTGGAGTCCCCTGCGGAGAGTCATTCCCCCTAGCCCTGGAACCTTCGGGCTGTTCACCATGAAGCTCGTTGGTATTACGGGTGCGCACTATTCTGAAATGCAAGAATAAGGATTCCAATTAGTCTCTTATCCAACATGATCATTACAGGATACCAAATCAAATAACACAGCAACACAGGGCAGCAATATGGTAGACAACATAATTCTGATAAAAGCTGGCCTTCCTAGGTTAACACAGGTCTTAATACAAGTCAACAATTCTATACTACATAAACTCGGAATATGTGGCCATCGAGTTACCAAAAGCTATTCACGCGGGTGATCCCCCAAATACAACAACCACGCATGGGTCATCAAAAGCTACCCATCTATCCTGCCCTACATGTACAACCTAGTCATGTCTACTACGAATACTAAGCCCTGTCTCCGGCGGTGCCAGAGAGTCCTGGACGGTCTGCACCTGTCGGAGCGGGTGGCTCGTAGTCCATGTCGGACTCCTCGCCCATGTCCTCCTCGGGGTCCTCCTCTGCGGGTGCTGCCGGTGGCGCAGCAATCGCGTCCAAGTGAGCCTGGAGGTCTTGGTTCTCGTGAGCCAGGGTCTCAAGGTCCTCTGCCATAAGGTCCATCTCCTGCTAGGCACTTGCCAGCTGCTACTGCAGGTGCTCGTTGTGGTTGGCACGCTGCTGCATAATCAAGCCTCGTCTGTCCACCTCCTACGCGAGAGCGTCACGCTGCCCAGTGACCTCCGTCACGCGAGTCTCACTCGCCTCAAGAGTAGTTGTCAACCGCTGAATCTCTCTCTCCTATGCATCGACCTGTGCCTGCAGGTCATTCCTCTGCACCCAAACCTGCTCAGCGTCCGCTAGTAAGATCCTGCTACGACTGCTAGACTCCTCATCCAAGTTGAGGAGGTACTCAGAGTACTGAGATACGCGGTGGTACCCCGCATGGTACTCCGGGTAGTCGTCACGGGCGACGCGTCTCACGCGCCTCTGCCATACCGGGTCAGCCTAGTGCCAAATAGGGATCATCTCGAACGGAGTCCCCGTGAGCGCTGCTATGTTGCGCCCACAGAAGTGAGTGAGAGCCCTATGGGTGACTCTCTCCAGGCCCTCCCTGAGGCTCCCAGCCATGACTTTGCTCTCCATCCCCGCCAAGTCAGGGTTGCGCGGGTGTGGAGAGACGCTGATATGCACCTCTGTAAACGTCACACCGTGGCGGCGGGTCTCACGCCCATGGTACGAAGGCTGCTCCTCCTAGCCCAAAGCGCGCAGCATCTCCCACAGGAGGGTGGGAAAGCAATGGTGGTGTAGACCGGTGGTATAACGCCACCTGTCGTGCTGGAACACCTCAAACCCGTGCTTGTCCATCTGGAACACAAACCCAAATGGTGAGTAATCGTTCCAAACGCAGAGAGTGCAAGTCAATAATAAAATAATACGGTACGATGAGAGATATATGGAATTTAACCACCGCAATCGGTTACCTATTTTAGGGTGGATTCAGTTACTCCGCTAAAATGGTACGTTCTGTCCTAGGGTACAACAGCCACTAAATCAAACCTTTAGGCAATCATGCTTACAGATTTTGGACAGAAATTGAATACCAAATTGGTAGATTTTTTCAACACCTTTCCAACAAGTGCTTACTCAACTCCATCTAATGAGGGAATCAGGAGTTATGAATTTTCTAAGTGGCAACTCAGAATCTGAAAATTTGTTCTGAACATCACGGGGTTCATTCCAAAAAAGGTCCTGAAATCTGGAGTCCTAGGCCTTAAATTTCTAGAGAAATTTACCCATATTATACAGAATTTTAATACCTTTCTAACACATATTTATACGCCTCCATCCAATACCTGGAACTCGAGATATAAAAATTTTACCCTACCCGTCGAATTTCTGAACCGGTTTTCTGGACAGCACCGGGTTACTCCAAAACTTTTCTCATAGATCTGCCTTTCAGGTCTCAAACCCGAAAATTTAAACTACCGAAGTTGTAGTACTTTTTGTAACCTTTCCAGAAAGTGCTCATACAGCCCTACGGGTGATCTGAGCAAAGAGTTATGGATTTTACATGACAGGTCAAAAATCTGAATTTCAGATTAACCCAAATTCGACGTGCTGACTCGGATGGGCCAAAAATGGTATTGTCCGGTAATCTTTACTCAAAATTTCTTGCTGGATGTACAGAGAGTTCGTCAATAATTTCAATATCTATTTATTTACATGCTTTTGACTCTCGAGTGAGAAGATATCGATTTTTATGTCAGCAACATGTTTGCTGAAATTTCCAGTTTTCACAACAACTTAATGCTTTACTATTTTACATGATGCACATGCTTTTGGCCTACATATCCTCACAAAAAATAAAAGTTGGATGCGAATAGGACCATACGCACAGTCGGTGGTAGACGATCTCTCAAGTTAGTAGTATGCTACATGTTTCTACTCGATTCGCGGTTAGCGTACCTATAGAAAATTGATTGCAGAAACATTACATCAAATAGAAAAGAAACGAGCCAAAAATAATCTCTTATTATTATCCTAGGGCAGAACACTGATGTTTTCCGCAATCAGCCCGGGTTCACACCTTTGTGCTAGCTTGCCATGTTACTGTCCACAGGGCGGGACACATAACTGCGTTGACGATGTCGTAGATGCAGTATTTAAACAAATAACCTCCTACAGTTAGCTTTGCCACCTGGACCATAACTAATAATAACCTATTGGGCACGTCCTCTCACGTTCGTTATGGGGTTTTCAAAAATATGTCTTTGAATGTTGCACTATTCCTGAGACAGCTCTGGTACCACGCTGTAACAGAACTGCCTTACCACGGCGACGATTTCGTTCCAGGATCTTTCACGGGTGGCGACACGCGCTGTGACGCCCAATAGTACAACACATGATAGAAGAATGTAGTTGCAACAAGAACATAGGTGGGGTACAGAGTATTTATATAAATCTAAATTTAAATTACAAACCAGAGTTTTCAAAGTGCGGAAGCGAAATAATTCGACAGTACTACAGAGTTTCGACGAAAGTAAGATACAACGCCCTCTCACGGTGATACACAGAAGTAGACACCGACCTTGATCGGTGTTAGGCCCTTGACACCATACCAACGTACACAAGCCTACTCCTCGTCATCATTGGTGCAAAGCTCCCATTCGATATTCCAGCAGTCAGGACGCTGGCCTTCCCAATGGAACCTTCCACCACAGCGGCAGTCTCCACCCTGGTCATCTGAAAACCACATAGAGCTACACCCTGAGTAACTAATTTACTCAGCAAGACTGACCCATCAAAATGGCCAACTACAGCCGACACCTAGACATGCAAAGGCTAGGGGTAGGGTTTATGTTGCCAGAAAGCCAGCCTAAGTGTGGATCCTTATTTTTCAACTTTTAGGATAAAATTAAGTTGCCATGCGGAATAATAAATTTAGTTTGTACTAAATCTATAATAATTATGATTGTAATACAATCTTAATAATTCCAAACAGTAGTATTAAACCCACTCATCATCTTAATGGCTTCTGACACTGTTCCGGAGCAGCGATCAAGTGGTACTCGTTACTGTGAGGGGCAGCGACTCGAATCGATTTACATCCTACAGGAGAAACCTCCTTGCACGACTCGTACGCGCTTTCTGAAAGCCGCATGGAGCAACCTTTCGCTGCAGTACTACAAGGTCTTCCGAGTCCAGACTCCTTCGAGAAGGGTCCCTCAACGCGATGCGGCCTGTGCCGCCATCCGTGGGTGGATTGCTCCCTTCTCTCAGCCCCAGTTCCACCAAAGAAGGGAGAAGGCTATCTTCTGACTAGACAGTAGTCATAGCTACGTCGATTTACTGGGCCCATATCTCCAGCATGCAAACAGTATGTTCAAACTCGACCTCATAGGACCGGACACGAGGCGTAGCCTTAGGTGACTCGGACGGGGCTACCTCCTTGAAGACAAGCTGTCCTTCCCTTTCCACCTAGTTGCCCATCCGGTCTTCATTATGATCCCATCCACACTTCCCTTCATCCAACATCATTTCATAGTGATAATATTTCCTATCTACGAGTGGTCTCCATACCACTCGATGAGTGGTCGTCCTAAATTAAGTAGAACGACTACCGTCCTGAGGCTAATTATCGGGAAGAAGGGCCTACTACAATGCTAGGTATTCAATCAACTCCTACCACTTAATACACAGACAAGCCTACATCCCTAACTAGTGATAAAGTAAGAAGGTTAAAGCGGGTGGGATGCACCGGGGCTTGCCTGGGTTCTACTCCTGGTCAACTGAGACACCTCTGGCTCCTTCTGCCTCCTGCTCCGGTCCCGTCTCCGCGTGGTTCACCTCGTGATCTACATGATGCGAATGGTGCAATGCATAAGAAGCTCATTCGATTCATGGCACTTCCTCAATAAATACGTTAATGTACACTATCTCATGTACAAGTGAGCGGGGTGTGTTGATTAGTTCAGTAAATATAACATATACAGTAGAGGCATAGGGTGAGTGCGTTTAGTGTATTTCCTTCTTGGACTCCAGTATATTATCGCGATGAAGTTGTATAAAAGTATTGTGGGGTGTGATAACCGAACAAAGATGCAACATGTATATTACTAAGGTGTGCTGGTCAAGGCATTACCTACAGCTTATATGATGTTTGACATGAAAGACATAACAGTCAACCCAAGATATCGGAATTAATTTATAGCGCCAAGTGAATTAATAGAGCTATAAGAAAATTAATTATTTTAGCATTGTTATGGAAACCAAATGCATAAGGAGGATTTACTGTAACTAGGTCATGCCAGGGTTGAATTATGGCCCAAGTTTCATGGACATGCAATGAGCCAATAATTTTAAATAATTAAAATAAGGAAAAAGGTATTAATTTTAATTATGACTAAAATACAGGGACTCACACCAAGACATTTTCCAGGGAGACTAGAAACTGAAAAACATAATTGGTGGCCAAGTTTCAAGATTTTATCAGCTCCCTATAATTAGTTATGAATTTATAAGTGTTTTTCTCATTTATTTAGATCCTTAAAATAATACTAACATGCAACGTGGTTTAGCATTTTTATACAGTAGTATGTGTCTAAAGGAACTCATAGAAATTTAGTTTGCTTGACAATCCTTAGTAGTGAATTAGTTATGCATTTTACAAGTTGCTAGTAATTTCTGAAATAATTAAACTGAAGGAAAATACTTAATATGCTAGAGCCAATTAGAAGTGGGCCACACAGGGGACCACAGCACGAAGGGCCTAGATCCGGGTGCAGCTGCACCAGATCCGGGGCCGTGTAGCCCACGGTGGGGCTCTGCCAGCTTGCGCCGGAGCCGGGCGGCGCTGCCTCAATTTTTGGATTAATGTGGGCTGCTCGGTGCGTCTCGCGGGATGAGGCCGGGTCGGGGTGGAAGAGGAGTCCAAGGCGCTTCCGAAGAGCCGACGGATCTGTGCCGAGGCGGCCCGGAGCGGTGGCGCGGCGAGCTCCGGCCGGCAGCAATGGGGGCGGCGGCGGCTTGCTTCGGGTGGGGAGAAAGAGGAGGCGCGGGGACCGAAATGGGTGGGAGAAAATCGAAATGAGGGTGCGACCTCGGGCGCGGGGCGGTCGGGCCGACCAAAGGCGCCCACCGCCGACGTACGGTCGCCACACGGCGGCGAGGCGCCGGGCGCCCGGGCCCGCGCGGAAGGAGGATGAGAGGGTGGTGGCTGACACGTGGGACCCGCTTCCCTTTTCTTTTTCGTTGGTTTTTAAAACAGCATTGGCTTAATAATTTTATAGATTTAAAATATAAATCTTATGGAAAATCTAAAAATATGTGTGTATTCCTCGTGATGTACTCTATTTTACAAAAATGATAGTACTCACTGGTTGTTAATTAAATTTGAATGAGAAATTTTCAAAGAGGGGTAGTTTTGGACCTTTTGGGCATTTATTTGGGCCCCTAAATTAAGGGATAAAATTCTGAGAGATTTTTCTCAAAAATCTAATTTGTTCCCCTCTATGACATATATGTTTGTTGGGTGTGAGCCATGTGGAAAAAGTTAGACTTGTAGTTCAAATGACATTCAAACTTACTCGAATTTGATTTGAATTTGGCTCAATTTTTAGTTCAAATTTTTGGTTCTACATGCTCATGCTTGTGTTGAAAGATGCTAAGGCGTTGGCTTTTGAAAGTTCGTCACTCCAGGCTGTCACAGATAAGAAGTTGGAGGATTGGACCTTACAACAAAACCTACAAGAAGCCTTCAAGAAACCTACAAACCGAGCTTCATTCCCCGATCTTTGCCCCTTGCCGCCGGCCACCACAGTGAGTTTCACACCTCACCATCAACCCCATTGAGATCGTCGTGTCGAGCTCTCTCCGATGGCGTGCTCCCCGTCGCCGTTGGCTAAGGTCCGGTCAACTCCGGCGGTGGCGCCGCCCGGCTCCAGTGCGGGCTGGCGGTGCCCCACCGCGGGCCACATGGCCCTAGATCAGGTGCGGCTGCACCCGGATCTGGGCCTTTCGCGCCGTGGCCCCCTGTGTGGCCCAGTTTTGATTGGTCATAGCGTATTAATCGTTTTCCTTTAGTTTATTTATTCTAGAAATTACTAGCAAACTTGTAAAATGCATAACTAATTCACTACTAAGGATTTTTGAGCAAACTAAATTTCTATGAGTTGCTCTAGGCACATACTACTGTATAAAAATTCTAAACCACGTTGCATGTTAATATTATTATCAGGATTAAAATAAATAAGAAAAATAGTTATAAATTCATAACTAATTATAGGGAGCTGATAAAATCTTGAAACTTGGCCACCAATTATGTTTTTTAGTTTCTAATCTCCCTGAAAAATATCTAGGGGTGGGTCTCTGTAATTTTAGTCATAATTAAATTAATACCTTTTTCTTTGTTTTAATTATTTAAAATTATTGATTCATTGCATGTCTATGAAACTTGGGCCATAATTCACCCCTGGCATGTCCTAGTTACAGTAAATCATCCATGTGCATTTGATTTCCAGAACAATTAATTTACTTGGCGCTATAATTTAATTCCGATATTTAGGCTTGTTGTTATGTCTTTCATGTCAAACATCATATAAGCTGAAGGTAATGCCTTGACCAGCACATCTTAGTAATGTACACGTTGCACCTTTGTTTTATTATCGCACCCACACCATACTTTTATACAACGTCATCGCGATAAGTTATTGGAATCCATGAAGGAAATTCACCAACTAAATCCACCCTATACTCCTGCCTTATACGGTGCATCTACTGAACTAATCGACCCCCCTCCCCCCCGGTTCACTTCTACATGTAGTATTAATGTTTTAACGTATTTATTGAGGAAGTGCCATGAATCGATTATGGCTTTCATGCATTGCACCATTCGCATCATGTAGATCCCGAGGTGAACCACGTGGAGACGGGGCCAGAGCAGGAGCCAGAAGGACTCGGTGGTGTTTCAGCTGACCAGGAGCAGAACCCAGGCAAGCCCCGGTGCATCCCACCCGTTTTAACCTTTTTACTTTATCACTAGTTAGGAATGTAGGCTTCTCTATGCATTAGGTCTACAGGAGTTGTTTGAAAACCTAGAATTGTAATAGGCCCCCTTTACCCGATGATAGCCGTAGGACGATAGTCGCCCTGCTTAATTTAGGACGACTACTCATCGAGTGGTATGAAGACCACTCGTAGACAGGAAACATTATCACTTGGGAAATGCTGTTGGATGAAGGAAAGTGTGGATGGAATCATAATGAAGACCGGACGGGCAACTAGGTGGAAAGAGAAGGACAGCTTGTCTTCAAGGAGGTAGCCCCGTCCGAGTCACCTAAGGCTACGCCTCGTGTCCGGTCCTATGAGGTCAAGTTTGAACGTACTATTTACATGCTGGAGATATGGGCCTAGTAAACCAACATAGCTACGACTACTGTCTGGTCGTAAGATAGCCTTCTCCCTTTTTTGGTGGAACTGGGGCTGAGAGGAGGGAGCAATCCACCCACGGATGGTGGCACGGGGCGCATCACGTTGGGAGACCCTTCTCGGGGAAGTCTGGACCCGAAAGACCCTGCGGTACCGTAAGCGAAAGGTTGCTCCATACGGCTTCCAGGAAGCGCGTATGGTCGTGCAAGCAGGTTTCTCCTGCAGGATGTAAATCGATTCAAGTCGCTGCCCCTCATAGTAACGAGTACCACTTGATCGCTGCTCCAGAACAGTGTCGGAATCTATTAAGATGATGAGTGGGTTCAATACTGCTGTTTGGAATTATTAAGATTGTAGTGCAACCATAATTGTTATAGCTTTAGTGCAAACTAAATTTATTATTCCGCATGACAACTAAACTTGGCATGTCTAGGTGTCGGCTGTAATTGGTCATATTGACGGGTCAGTCTTGCTGAGTAAATTAGTTACTCAGGGCGTAGCTCTATATGGTTCAGATGACCAGGATGGAGACTGCCACTGCGGTGGGAGGTTCCACTGGGAAGGCCAGCGTCCTGACTACTGGAATATTAAGTGGGAGCTGTGCACCAACGATGACGAGGAGTAGTCCGTTGATTGCCGGCACGGTGTTTCGGGCAATACACCTATCATGGCCGGATTTTTAATGTGTGTCACCGTGAGAGGGCGATTGTATCCTCCTTATTTCGTCGAACCCCTTTAAGAATTGTCGAACAAATTTTGCTTCCGCATTTTATGTATATAAAACTCTGGTTTGTAATATAATTTCGGATTTATGTAAAAACTCTGTATGCTACCTATGTTCTTGTTGCAACTATATTCTTCTGTCATGTGTTGTACTATTGGGCGTCATAGCGCGTGTCGCCACCCAAGAAAGATCCTGGAACAGAATCGTCTTCGTGATAAGACGGTTCTGTTACAGCGTGGTATCAGAGCTGTCTCGGGAATAATGCAACATTCAAAGACATATTTTTGAAAATCCCATAATGAACCTGTGAGGACATGCCCATTAGATTATTATTATTTATGATCCAGGTGGCAAAGCTAACGCTAGGAGGTAGTTTGTTTAAATACTTGCATCTACGGTATCGTTAACGCAGGTATGTGTCCCGCCCTGTGGATAGTAACATGGGAAGCTAGCACAAAGGTGTGAACGCGGGCTGATTGCGGAAAACATCAGTGTCCTGCCCTAGGATAATAATAAGGGATTATTTTTGACTTTTTTCTTTTCTATTTGATGTATTGTTTCTGCAATCAATCGTTTGTAGGTATGCTAACCGTGAATCAAGTAAGAAACGGGTAGCATACGACTAACTTAAGAGATCGTCTGCCGCCGACTAAAGTATGGTCCTATTTGTGGCCAAATTTTATTTTATGAGGACGTATAGGCCGAAAGCATATGCATTCACGAAAAATTTTGGAGCATCAATTAATCATGAAACCTGAAATTTCAGCTTGCATGTCACTCACATAAGAATCTATATTTCTCCACTCTAAAGGTCAAAATTATGCAAATAAATCCTTATTGAAATCATGAACGAACTCTCTGTACATCCAGAAAGAAATTTTGACTAAAGATTACCGGACAATACCATTTTTGGCCCGTCCGAGTCAGCATGTCGGTTTGAGGTCAATCTGAAATCCAGATTCATGATCTATCTTAGAAAATTCATAACTCTTTGTTCAGATCACCCCTAGGGCTGTATGAGCAGTTTATGGAAAGGTTACAAAAGGTACTACAACTTTGGTAGTTTAAGTTTTCGGGTTTGAGACCTGGAAGGCAGAGCTATGAGCAAATCTTTAGAGTAACCCAGTTCTGTCCAGAAACCGATTCAGAAATTCGACCGGTAGTGTAAAATTTTAATATCTCGAGTTCCAGGTATTGGATGGAGGGGTATAAATATGCGTTAGAAAGGTATTAAAATTCTCTATAATGTGGGTAAGTTACTCCAGAAATTAAAGGCCTAGGACACCAGATTTCAGGACCATTTCCAGGATGGACTCCACGATGTTCAAGACAGATTTTCAGATTCTGACTTGCAACTTAGAAAAATCATAACTCCTGAACCCCTCATTAGATGAAGTGGAGTAAATACTTGTTGGAAAGGTGTTGGAAAACTCTATCACTTTGGTATTTAATTGCTGTCCAAAGTCTGTAAGTAAGGTTGCTTAAATGCTCGATTTAGTGGCTACTGTACCCTAGGACAGAATGTACCCTTTTAGCAGAGTAACTGAATCCACCCTAGAATATGTAACCAATTATGGCGGTCAACATTCCTTATATCACTCATCGCAGCATATTATTTTGTTGTTGACTTGCACTCTCGGTGTTTGGAGCGATTACTCATCATTGGATTTGTGTTCCAGATGGACAAGCACGGGTTTGAGGTGTTCCAGCATGATGGATGGCGCTATACCACCGGTCTACACCACCGTGGCTTTCCCACCCTCCTGTGGGAGATGTTGCGTGCTTTGGGCTACGAGGAGCAGCCTTCCTACCGTGGGCGTGAGACCCGCCGCCACGGTGTGACTTTTGCAGAGGTGCATATCAGCGTCTCTCCCTACCCGCGCAACCCCGACTTGGCGGGGATGGAGAGCACGGTCACGTCTGGGAGCCTCAGGGAGGGCTTGGAGAGATTCGCCCATAGGGCTCTCACTCACTTCTATGGGCGTAACATAGCAGCGCTCTCGGGGACTCCGTTTGAGATGATCCCTATCTGGCACCAGGCAGACCTGGTGTGGTAGAGGCGCGTGCGACGCGTCTCCCACGATGACTACCCGGAGTACCACGCGGGATACCACCGTGTATCTCACTACTCTGAGTACCTTCCTAACTTGGATGAGGAGTCTAGCAGCCGTAGCAGGATCATACTAGCGGACGCTGAGCAGGTTTGGGTGCAGAGGAACGAACTACAGGCACAGGTCGATGGACAGCAAAGGGAGATTCAGCGGCTGATAGCTGCTCTTGAGGTGAGTGAGACTCGCGTGACAGAGGTCACTAGGCAGCGCGACACTCTCGCGCAGAAGGTAGACAGACGGGGCTTGATCATGCAGCAGCGTGCCAACCACAACGAGCACCTGCAGCAGCAGCTGGCAAGTGCCCAGCAGGAGCTTATGGCACAGGACCTTGGGACCCTAGCTCACGAGAACCAAGACCTGCAGGCTCACTTGGACGTAATTGCTACGCCACCGGCAGCACCCGCGGAGGAGGACCCCGAGGAGGACATGGGCGAGGAGTCCGACGTGGACTACGAGCCACCCGCTCCGGCAGGCGCAGACTGTCCGGGACCCTCTGGCACAGCCGGAGGCAGGGCTTAGTATTCGTAGTAGACATGACTAGGCAGTACATATAGGGTAGGATAGATGGGTAGGTTTTGACAATCCACGCGTGGTTGTTGTATTTTAGGGATCACCCGCGTGAATAGCTTTTGGTAACTCGATGGCCACATATTCCGAGCTTATATAGTACGGAATTATTAACTTGTATTAAAACCTGTGTTAATCTAGGAATGTCAGCTTTTATCAGAATTATGTTATCTACCAAACTGCTGCCCTGTGTTGCTATGTTACTTGATTTGGTATCCTGTACGGATCTTGTTGGATAAGAGACTAATTGGAATCCTTATTCTTGCATTTTAGAATGGTGCGCACCCGCAACAACAACGAGCTTCACGGTGAACAGCCCGAAGGTTCCAGGGCTAGAGGGAATGACTCTCTGTAGGGGACTCCACCACCACTACCACCACCCAACCCCATGCAGATGATGGCGCAGTTCTTCACCACCATGATGGAAAGCCAGCAGTAGCAGGCAGAATTCATGCGGGAGTTGGCACATCAGAACCTAGCAGGCCGGAATGATAGGGGCAACAATGACGGCGCACCACAGAACAGCACCTACGCTGACTTCCTCACCACCAGGCCACCTACCTTCAGCTCGACCACCGAGCCCATGGAAGCGGAGAATTTTCTTTACAGGCTCGAGTCCAAATTTGGGCTCCTCAACTGCACACCTGTGCAGAAGACATTGTTTGCGGCACAGTAGCTGCATGGCGCAGCTAGGGCATGGTGGGCTGACCATGTTGCCTCTGTTGGTGCGGACCAGCATATTGCTTAGGACGACTTCAAGACGGTGTTTTGGGCCCACTATATTCCTACAGGACTCATCCACAGGAAGGCATGAGAGTTCACGGCACTGAAGCAAGGCAGCCGTAGCATTGACGAGTACTGCGAGGAGTTCAACCGGTTGGCACTGTACACCCCAGAACAAGTTGATACCCCCGCCAAGCGTAAGGACCGTTTTCTTGGAGGGCCTGAGCGCAGAGCTGCAGGACCGCCTCAACCTTAACATGGGCGGCACATTCGCTGAGTTTGTCAAAAATGCTATCGTCGCAGAAGATGGGTATCGTAAGGTGATGGCAGAGCGGAAGAGCTCCGCTAGTGCTATGGGGCCATCCAGTGGACCCTCGCAGAAGTTTCGCATGGTGTACACAGACCCATCGGGACAGAGGTACCGTTCCACGCCCCTGACAGCACCGTTTCCACATCCACCTCAGCCAGCACAGCAGCGACCCCAGCCACAGCGTCAGCAGCAGGGCCAAGGTGGGTATCGCCCACCATAGTAGCAGAACGCTCAGACAGGGCCCTTTCCCTGTTACAACTGCGGCCGTCTTGGACACTTCTCGAGGGAGTGCCCGCACCCCAAGAAAAGCACTGGTTAGAACCCGCCGAGGAACAACAACAACCGCAACAACAGGGGTCCTGTCCATCCTGGTCGCGTGAACAACACCACCCTAGAGGAGATTCCGGAGAACAGCCCCATCCTCGCTGATATGTTCTCTATTCGAGACTACCCTGCACTAGATCTATTTGATTCGGGGGCATCACATAGCTTTGTTAGTGGGTTCTTTGTTGATAAGTATCGGCTGCCTCGTACCCTTATGAAATCACGACACACCATTAGATCAGCCGGTGGGCAAACCCCTGCTCTCTATGAAATTGAGAAACTCCCAATAACCCTAGGAGCAAAAGTCTACTCTACCAAGTTCATGGTCTTGGATGGGTGCAAAATTGACATCATTCTGGGCATGCCTTGGATGAGGCAACATAAGGCTGTGTTGGACATAGACGCCTACACCATACACCTAAACTCTCCCACCCATGGTAGCGTAAGCTTTCGGGTGATACCTCCCCAACTGTCCGCACTAAGTATTCACCACACCATAGCCGGGTAGATAAATGATATTTCAGTGGTTAGGGAATTTCAGGACGTATTCCCAGATGATCTTCCTGGACTCCCTCCTGATCGGGATGTCGAGTTCAAGATTGAGCTTCAGCTAGGGATGGCACCTATATCCAAAAGGCCGTATAAAATAGAACCCAAGGAACTAGCTGAGTTAAAGGAGTAGTTGAAAGAGCTGCTGGATAAGGGATTTATCCGACCAAGTTCTTCACCTTGGGGTTGTCCGGCGTTGTTCATGAAGAAGAAGGATGAGACTTTGAGGCTATGTGTGGATTACCGACCCCTCAATGTCGTAACTATCAAGAACAAGTATCCACTGCCTCGCATCGGCATTCTTTTTGATCAGTTAATAGGAGCTAAGGTTTTCTCCAAGATCGATCTCAGTTCTGGATACCATCAAATTAAGATCCGTGCTGAAGATATTTCCAAGACAGCGTTCTCCACTCGATACGGACTGTATGAGTATTTAGTGATGTCATTTGGTTTGACGAATGCACCGGCACACTTCATGTATCTCATGAACTCGGTGTTCATGCCAGAGTTGGACAAGTTTGTAGTGGTGTTTATTGACGACATTCTAGTCTACTCTAAGTTAGAAGAAGAACATGCAGAGCATCTCCGTGTTGTATTACAGAGGTTAAGGGAGCACCAGCTATATGCTAAGTTTAGCAAATGCGAGTTTTGGTTGAAGCAAGTACCATTTCTAGGCCATATCATCTCGGAAGAAGGCATAGCGGTGGATCCTAGCAAAGTAAGAGATGTACTGAATTGGAAGACACCGGAGACTATATTTCATATACATAGTTTTCTTGGATTAGCTGGTTACTACCACCGTTTCATCCCCAACTTCTCCAAGTTTGCGAAGCCCATGACCGAGTTGCTTAAGAAGGAAAAGAAATTCGTATGGGACGAAGGCTACGAGAATGCTTTTCAAACCCTGAAGAAGCATCTGACCACTGTCCCAATATTAGCTCAACCGGACCTAGGGAAGCCGTTCGATGTCTATTGTGATCCTTCGGGTATTGCTCATGCAAGATGGAAGAGTCATTGCTTATGGATCAAGACAATTGAGGAAGCATGAGCAGAATTACCCCGCACATGATCTGGAATTAGCAGCAGTGGTGTCAGCATTAAAAATGTGGAGACACTACCTTCTTGGAAATTTAGTTCGTATCTACACCGATCACAAAAGCTTGAAGTACCTCTTCACCCAGGATCACCTGAACATGAGACAACATCGTTGGTTGGAATTGATTAAGGACTATGAGTTGGAAGTGCACTATCACCCGGGAAAGGCTAATGTCGTGGCTAATGCACTAAGCCGCAAGGCTCAATGCCACCACATCGTGGTCAGCCCACAAGTTCAAGATGGTCATTATGTCCAAGTAACGCCTCACGGAGCTCTCTATAACCTAGCAATGATTCCTACCTTGCGGGAAGAAATAGTAGTAGCTCAGAAAAATGATGTTGGCATAGCACACCTCAGAAGAAGACTAAAGGAGGGCGACACTAAGGTTCAATGTTTTCGAGAAGACGCAGAAGGTGTTTTGTGGTTCAAGAATTGACTAGTGGTGCCTAAGAACTTGGAACTACGCAAGAAAATTTTGAACGAGGCTCATATTGCAAAGTACTCCATGTATCCGGGCAACAACAAGATGTACCATAATTTGAAATGCAGATATTGCTGGACTTGTATAAAGAGAGAAATAGCACGATATGTCGTAGAGTGTGATACCTACCGCCGAGTCAAGGCCGATCATCTGAAGAGGGCAGGCCTGCTACAACCCTTGAGTGTTCCAGTTTGGAAATGGGAGGATATCAGCATGGATTTTATTGTTGGTCTTCCCCGCACATCACGCAAGTTTGACTCTATATGGGTGATTGTTGATTGGCTGACTAAAGTTGCGCACTTCATCCCCGTATCGACAAGGTACACAACTGAGAGGTATGCACAATTGTATATAGATCAGATCCTATGCTTACACGGAGTGCCCAAGACAATAAGACCTGACTCAGGATCTCAGTTCGTGGGACGCTTTTGGGAAAAGCTACACGAGTCGCTGGGCACCAGGTTAATTCGAGGTTCGACATATCACCCCCAAACGGATGGACAGACCGAAAGGGTTAACCAAATATTGGAAGACATGTTGAGGGCATATGTATTGAATCACAACAAAAAGTGGGATGAGTGCCTACACTTGGCAGAATTTGCATACAACAATAGTTATCAAGAAAGCATCAAGATGGCACCGTTCGAGGCTCTATATGATCGCTATTGTCGTACACCACTGAGTTGGTCAGAATTAGGGGAGAGAGTAATATTCGGCCCGGAATTAGTGCAGCAGGCTGAGAAGAAGGTACTGGAAATTCAGTCAAACCTACGAGCAGCAAAGTCCAGGCAGAAGAGTTATGCGGATAAAAGATATCGCCCGCTGGAATTCAGAGCCGGTGACATGGTCTATCTTCGAGTGTCACCAACCAAAGGCGTACAACAATTTGGAGTCCGAGGAAAACTAGCACCCTGTTACATTGGTCCCTATTAGATCGTCGCAAGGTGTGGGCCAGTCGCCTACAAACTCTAGCTACCAGTGGAGCTTGCTGGAGTGCATGACACCTTCCATGTGTCCCAGCTCAAGAAATGTCTAAAGACCCTGGTGGACGTTCCTTTGGAGAGCACTATTTAACTACAACCCGACCTGACGTATTCAGAGCATCCGGTGAAGGTACCAGGCGAGAAGGAACGCGTTATGCATAAGAGGACGCTCAAGTTCTACAAGGTTCAATGGAGCAACCACACCGTAAGGGAGGCTACCTGGGAAACTAAAGAGTTCCTGCAAAGCCACTACCCCGAGTTCCTACGCCACCACCTAGGTAAACCGTTATAACTTCCTGCAATCTCGGGACGAGATTTCTTTAAGGGGGGAGGGTTGTGACACCCTGGTGTCACGAACTTCCCAAGCACGACACCTTAGAATCCTTCCACACAAGCATGAGAATGTAGAACAAAAATTTGAACTGAAATTGAGCAAATTCAAATTAAATTCGAGCAAATTTGTATGTCATTTGAACTACAAGTCTAAATTTTTCCACGTGGCCCACACCCAACAAAAATATATGTCACAGAGGGGAACAAATTAGATTTTTGAGCAATTGTTCAGAATTTTATCCTTCATTTTAGTGGCCCAAATAAATGCCTAAAAAGTCCAAAACTACCCCTCTTTGAAAATTTCTCATTCAAATTAAGTAATAACCATTGAATACTATCAATTTTATAAAATAGCGTACATCACGGCGAATATGCACATATTTTTAGATTTTCCCTAGAGTTTATATTTTTAAATCTAAGAAATTATTAAGGCAATGCTGTTTCAAAAACCAACAAAAAAGAAAAGGGGAGCGGGTCCCACGCATCAGCAACCATCCTCTCTTTCACCTCTCGCGCGGGCCCGGGTGCCCGGCGCCTCGTCACCGCATGGTGACCGTACGCTCGCGGTGGGCGCCTTTGGTCGGCCCGACCGCCCCGCACCCGAGGCCGCACCCCCCATTTTGATCCCCCCCCCCCCCCGCCACCGCCGCCATTAATCCAAAAACTTCGGGCCGCCTCGACACAGATCCGTCGGCTCGTCGGAAGCGCCTTGGGCTCCTCTTCCACCTCGACCCAGCCTCATTCCACGAGACATACCGAGCAGCCCGCATTAATCCAAAAACCGAGCTTCATTCCCCGAGCTTTGCCCCTCACCGCCGGCCACCACAGTGAGTTTCTCACCTCACCATCAACCCCATTGAGATTGTCGTGTCGAGCTCTCTCCAATGGCGTGCTCCCCGTCGCCGTTGGCTAAGGTCCGGTCAACTCCAGCAGTGGCACCGCCCGGCTCTGGTGCGGGCTGGCGGTGCC
The DNA here is from genome assembly GCA_030378355.1 of Eleusine indica. Lineage (NCBI taxonomy): Eukaryota > Viridiplantae > Streptophyta > Magnoliopsida > Poales > Poaceae > Eleusine > Eleusine indica. The sequence continues at coordinate 40,706,766 of CM059500.1, forward strand.
CCACCGCGGGCCACATGGCCCTGGATCCGGTGCGGCTGCATCCGGATCTGAGCCTTTCGCGTCGTGGCCCCCCATGTGGCCTAGTTTTGATTGGTCCTAGCGTATTAATCGTTTTCCTTCAGTTTATTTATTCCAGAAATTACTAGCAAACTTGTAAAATGCATAACTAATTCACTACTAAGGATTTTGGAGGAAATTAAATTTCTATAAGTTCCTCTAGGCACATATTACTGTAGAAAAATGCTAAACCACGTTGCATGTTAATATTATTGTCAGGATTAAAATAAATGAGAAAAACACTTATAAATTCATAACTAATTATAGGGAGCTGATAAATTCTTGAAACTTGGCCACCAATTTTGTTTTTCAGTTTCTAGTCTCTCTGAAAAATATATTGGGGTGAGTCTCTATAATTTTTGTCATAATTAAATTAATACCTTTTTCCTTCTACATGTAGTATTGATGTTTTAACGTATTTGTTGAGGAAGTGCCATGAATCGATTATGGCTCTCATGCATTGCACCATTTGCATCATTTAGATCCCGAGGTGAACCACGTGGAGACAGGGCCGGAGCAGGAGCCAGAAGAACTCGGTGGTGTTTCAGCTGACCAGGAGTAGAACCCAGGCAAGCCCTAGTGCATCCCACCCATTTTAGCCTTTTTACTTTATGACTAGTTAGGAATGTAGGCTTCTCTGTGCATTAGGTCTACAGGAGTTGTTTAAAAACCTAGAATTGCAATAGGCCCCGTTTACTCGATGATAGTCGTCCTGCTTAATTTAAGACGACTACTCATCGAGTGGTATGGAGACCACTCGTAGACAGAAAACATTATCACATGGGAAATGCTATCGGATGAAGGAAAGTGTGGATGGAATCACAATGAAGACCGGACGGGCAACTAAGTGAAAAGGGAAGGACAGCTTGTCTTCAAGGAGGTAGCCCCGTCCAAGTCATCTAAGGCTACGCCTCTGGTCCTATGAGGTCAAGTTTGAACGTACTATTTGCATGCTAGAGATATGGACCCAGTAAACCGACGTAGCTACGACTACTGCCTGGTCAGAAGATAGCCTTCTCCCTTCTTTGGTGGAACTGAGGCTGAGAGGAGGGAGCAATCCACCCACGGATGGCGGCATGGGGCGCATCGCGTTGGGGGACCCTTCTCGGGGGAGTCTGGACCCGGAAGACCCTGTGGTACCGTAAGCGAAAGGTTGCTCCATGCGGCTTCCAGGAAACACGTCTGGGTCATGAAAGCAGGTTTCTCCTGTAGGATGTAAATCGATTCGAGTCGTTGCGCCTCACAGTAACGAGTACCACTTGATGCTCTGAAACAGTGTCGGAAGCCATTAAGATGATGAGTGGGTTCAATACTGCTGTTTGGAATTATTAAGATTATATTGCAACCATGATTGTTATAGCTTTAGTGCAAACTAAATTTATTATTCTTCATGACAACTAAACTTGATGCTAAAACTTGAAAAATAAGGATCCACTCTTAGGCTGACTTTTTGGCAACATAAGCCCTACCCTTAACCTTGGCATGTCTAGGTGTCGGCTGTAGTTGGCCATATTGACGGGTCAGTCTAGCTGAGTAAATTAGTTACTTAGAGTGTAGCTCTATGTGGTTTTCAGATGACAAGGGTGGAGACTGCCACTGCGGTGTGAGGTTCCACATGGAAGGCCAGCGTCCTGACTGACTGCTAGAATATTGAGTGGGAGCTGTGCACTAACGATGACGAGGAGTAGTCCGTTGATTGCCGGCACGATGTTTCGGGCAGTACACCTATCATGGCCGGATTTTCAATGTGTGTCGCCGTGAGAGGGCGATTGTATCCTCCTTATTTCGTCAAACCCCTTTAAGTACTGTCGAACAAATTTAGCTTCCGCATTTTATGTATATAAAACTCTGGTTTGTAATATAAATTCGGATTTATGTAAAAACTCTGTACGCTACCTATATTCTTGTTGCAACTATATTCTTTTGTCATGTGTTGTACTATTGGGCGTCACAGCGCGTGTCGTCATCCGAGAAAGATCCTGGAACGGAATCGTCTCCGTGGTAAGGCGGTTCTGTTACATTACGGAGCAAATGGAATTATTACATTTGTACTACTATATATGTATTCTAGATTGTATAATAAAAAATGTTTAATGTCTGGATGCTAATTTGGATTGACCTACTACTATACTTGTGTTTAATAACTACATACCTTGTTTCAATGGTCCTGGCAAAATGAAACTATGTATTGTGAGAAAAGCCAAGATAAAATCATCATCCATCAAAATATCATGAATAAGAGCAACCATTGCATGAAGTATGCTGAATTACAAATATATGGCTACCTAACTCTTGTTCTCATTTTTCCAAAAGAAAAGTCTCTAAAGATTGAAAGAGGTTGAAGACCTTTTAGGGAGAAGAATTGATGTAAAACAATAAAATAAAAATATGGTCTTTTGCAAAGGAAAAAAAATGTCTATGACACTATCTATCAAATACTAGTATAATGTCCATGCTAACGCCACGGTAATAACAAGAAAATAAAATTCATACATAGAATTCATTTAAAAAAGTAAAAGAATAAATAGTCATTATATTGTTATAAGTGTTACGTACATGACCTCATGCATATATAACTGTTTCAAAGTTTGTAATTAGAAACCTTCTCAATCTAGATGCGCTTTAGAAATTTCTGTATAAATATTAGGAATATTCTCTGTACATTAAAACAGTGTACTCATCTGAAATCAACATTACAGATCAAAAGTATGACAAAAATGAATATACAGAGAATATTCCTATGCTTCCTCTGACTTGACCATCCACGCTGTTGTGCAAGAGCCACGGTGGCACGTATCTCAGCGAATATAGTACTGTTGCTACCAGCCTTGACTATATAATACAAAGAAAGCGTTTGAATATCAAAATAATTAATTAATGCAACGACAACAATAATTTTGATACTATACCAGTTTCCTCCCGAGACATCATGTTTGCTTTGACTTTCTTCTTTGCACGGTACTCACACACATATTTGACCTTTTTATCTCTTTTCTGTTGCTCTTCATTTCTCTTTGTTTGTTGATCTTCAGTAACTATCAATTGAGGTTCTATAACGTATCACAAAAGACAAATAAGGATATGTCTATAGTATTGTACGCTAAAATAATCACGGGGAATTTGAACTAACCTCTGTTGGATAAATCTTCCAATGGAGTGTGGCCTCTCCTCGACGTGTTCATGGCTCTGAGTTAGAGGTATCTCTGTAGCAGATTTATATGACCTATACAATGAATGAACATGTTTCTTTATAATAATATCAATAGCAACACGGAGTAGTAATTTACTAATAAACAATGTGAGCTTCATATAATAATTTAAGAGACTAGAATTCCACTATGTGAATATTATTGGAGTGAATAGAGGTAAAAGGTGTTTTGGGTTCTTTTGAATTTCAAGAACATTATGTACCGGCAATGTCTGCAGGGAAGTGATTTGAGTCAAATAAAACTTTTATGGGGAAATTCCTTATGAGCCATCGAAAAAATTTCTTGTTCCTTATTAACCATTGGAAATATTGAATTTCCTTATTAGCCATTGCTTTAAACTTTTGTGCCTTTCTAGCCATTATGGTGTCAAATAGTGCAGAAAAGGACATATTTACCCATGACACAATTTTTTTCACATCGTTTCTTGGTGTAGTTCCCTAATTTTTTTAGGATTTACATTAATAGTATTGGCTTTGTGTACAACAATCAAGCATCAGCTATGCATGTGTTATCACAAGAAATTCATAGCAGCTAAAAAGATTGTCCACACTGAATAAATTTTTACAGTGAAAAATTCTGCCCTTTTTTACAGTTTGAGAGTGAATAAATTTTTATCATAGTCCTTCACGCATTCAAGCGTCACTCAGTTGCAAAAAGGAGAAGGGCATTTTGGTCAGATTAAAAATGTTTCAAGTGAGAATTGTAAAGGGAGAGGCTGATAAGGGATAAAATTTAGAAGCAATGGCTCATAAGGAAGTCCAATTTTTTTAATAGCTGATAGGGAACCTCAACTTTTTTTCAGTGGCTATTAAGGAATTTCTCCAACTTTTTTTATTGATATGGCAATAAAGCAATTTATTAAAACACAATGAACGCAAAATAGATAAAAATTGGTGGCATCATTTTAGCTGTTAAAAAAATATTGTCTAACATGAATTACTATGACATTCCTGAGATACATGAATTGTGTTTCAAATTGTAGTATAAAAATGAGGCCATGTTTACGTCTGCTTAAATTGGCAATGACTCCCACGGTGGAGGACAAATATTATGATTTTGTGTATACTCTCAACATGAACACAGGGTAGTAATTCACATATGCCATTGATTTTACTCATTAAAATTAGCATATACGTAGCAGGAAGTGTTTAAGCTTTCAGGATAAAAATGAAATGAAAGCTCCCTCTATCCTAGTGAGCTCAAGTTACAAAAAGAAAAATAGATACCCTGTTTCGTAGTGCCACAATTACAGTGCACACTCTTGTCTTTAATTAGGCCATGACTATATGTTGGTGATTTAGCCGTCACTCTTGTCTTTAATAAGGCCATCAGATAGCAGAACTGAAAACTATATCATCGTGAATGAGCCATATCAACACAGATTTCTGATGCTTTGACAATTCTGCATTTTCAGGTTTATGAACAGAACCATAGCAAGAAGATGAGCTGGCCCACGATGGCGCAGCTGATGTCAAACACATTTTACTACAAGAGATTATTCCCATACTACACATCTAATGTGTTGGGTGGATTGGATAGTCAAGGTATAATTTTAGCATGCTTATTATACATTGATCATTCAACCTGATCATGCATTGAGCTTACCCAACATTGTAACAGGTAAAGGTTGGGTCTTATGAGAGGACAGGTTATAGTGCCCAGGGAATATGGGGCAAAGCTAATTACACCAATTCTGGATAACAAGTTAAAATTTACAAATCATATGATAATTCCTGCTCGGGCAAGCAGAAATTCGGCCATGCACTGGTCTTGTATCGTTTATTTCTTGAAAAGTCATGCTAATCATTCACATATTTGGATTAGATTAGAAGATGCGTACCTGTTGTATGGTTGTTTCGATCCCCTGTACAAACTGAAACTGAATAGCACGGGAAAAAGGGGACGCACAGCCTTCTCTGCTCCTTGACAATCCACGACAGCCACGGCAGCGATGTCCCTCTGCTCCAGATGACCGACGGCAACGACTGGATGACGCTCCTTGGCGCCGCAGCAGCAACGGCGTGCCGGTCCTTGGCGCCGCGGCCGCAACGGCGTGCCCCTGCCGGTCGATCTGTTCCTCAGCGCCGTGGCGGTTGCACTCGTCGCCGACTCAGGGTCGGGGTGGCCGCGCTTCTTCACGACCCGTGACGGCCACCCACCACTGCGGGCCGCAATGGCCTCGCTCGCCTCGGCGCTGCCGGTCAGACGGAATCTGCTCCCGGCCGATTCGCGGCAGCAAATTGCAGTTGCATTCGTCACCGATCCAGGGTCGCGACGGCTTGCAGCACATACGGGTGCGCGACTCCGGTGCGAAGCTCTTTCGATCGTCGGCTGCAGCTATTGGTGATCCACGGCAGCAGCAGTGTGATGGCCTCCCAGTTGATGTGGGATAGAAGCTTTTTTTTTCTTACGACAGAGCAACTGCCGTAGCAGAGGAGAGGTCTGGGACGACGGGCGTGGCAGAGGCGTTGTGCGCGTGGGGTGGGCGGGGATGAGAGATCCGCACATTTGGAGCCATCGGATGCAACGTAATGATCTTAGCCTAATTTTTGACCATTAGATTTGTAAACACTGGGGTTCTATATACAATTACTGGTGTGTACTTTGATTAATTACTGTCTTAAGAGAATAATTGGGTGTAATTAGCTGGGTGGAGTTAAAAAAGTTCCCACTCACGCTTTTAAGGGGTGGAGATATGCATGTTGTCTCTATAGTTTTTTCCTTTTTATGTCCATAGTAATACAGTGGCACTTTGCTAGTTTTTTTTTTTTTTGAAACAAGGATACTTTGCTAGTATAGATGATTGTTCATAGCGCTTGAGATTGCGTCAACAGGCAGGCCCAACACGTTTTCAAAATTCAAATGAAATGGTATAAAGTCCAACAAGACTCCGGACCAGTAATATTCGTCCTCCTTTTGCCAGTTTGCCGCACAATCATGAAGCCTGTGATTCGCGCTGAAACACGTCGCATATGGGCGTGCGCAACCGTCGCCAGCGCTGCGCTTCCAACGACCACATTAGCGCCCTCCCTGACGACCTCCTGCACCGTGTCCTCACCAGCGTGCTCTCACGCCGCGTCTGGGCTGAGCAGCCCGAGTTCATCTTCGGCGACGAAAGCGATGACCCTTTGCAGTGGGAATCCTTCGCTGACATCAGCAACACCGCCCTCCAAGCCTTCTCATGTGGGGACTAAGAACACGTTATGAAGTACATGTGGGGAGTAGATTTCACCAATCTCGATATAAAATATATGGTGTAAATAGTACACGTTTAACACGCTTTGCGAGCGATCGCATGGCGCAGTGGCAACGATATCGTCCCCGTAAATCACGGGCCGTGGCTGCGCTTCGCCTTGCAGCGCCTGGCCGGCACGCTGTATCTCAGTCTCCGGGTGTCATGCTTCCACATGCCGCAAGAAGTTATTCACCCGAAGCAGATTGATTTTCCCGTGTGTCACAGAGCATCGAGCATCACCGCTCTTTCTCGGACAACAATGGCGTTCTTGCCTCCAGCAGTCTGCCGTGTTGTTCGCAGCGCTGACCGACATGGCACTGGCAGTATATCAGACCAGCATGGAAGCCATCACGCTTGGTGCTCTTGTTTCATCTCACTCTCAGTGCCCGCGACTGAAGAACCTAACCCTTGGAATCACGCTGGTTGCTGCCTCCGACATCTCCAGATGCTCCGACTCATCTCGTTAAATTTTTCGGTCCAAAAAACATGCCGGCTAGAGGTCGTCGCCCCTAGAGATTCATTTCGGCTCTTGGGATTGCGGCTTACCAGGGAGCTTGGAGACTAGCGATATTATTATCGATTCACTGGAACAGGTAGAAATGAATGGACTTCAGGTTCAGTTGAAGAGATAGAATCATTCGTGAAGAAGCCTCTATCTAACCCAGTGTAACACTTCTTAAAAAGGTGGTCATCAACAACCCTCCGTCGCTAACCAAGGAGGAATGTGGGAAGCTGAACAACATGTGTGGTCCAAATTTCACTGTTGAATTCAAATGTGTGTTCACGCGTTAGCTTAGCATAGAGCCTGGTGAAAACATAATGTAATGGTCCGTATTAATTTTGTGGTCATGTTTATGTTCACCGCGAACGTGTTCGCTCTTCATTTCATCTGTCCATTTTGAAATACCATCTCTGCAATCCGATGACGCTGCAGGGAGTTACGAGCAGGAAAATTGTCTTGCTAAATGGAAAACGTAGCTAGTAATAACATAAATATTTCAGGATAGTTTTGTGTGGTTTGGTCTTCTTTCCATCTCTCTCCAAACAGGCCAGCAAGGCCAACCAATCCAGAATACACACATTTCTGACAATTTTTGTGATGTTTGTGTTTTGTCAAATTAATTTTCCTTCTTTTTTTTTTGTGCTCAGCCACGTTTTTCCTCCCACGTCAGCAAGTACCTAGGTTTTTAGTAGGTGCTCTATGTAAGTTTAGCATTACTCCACTCAGCACATGTAATATTCACAGATCATCTGAATCTCACTATTCACAGATCATCTGAATTTCTGGGAAACGTTTCTTGTATCGCGCTATATCGCACCGCGTGACAGCACGTGACAGCCAGTTCTGGTGACAGCACGATGGCCCAATTCGCACCGCGTGTGACAGCATGGATCACCGGCCTTGGACCATGGTGACGGTGAGGTCATTGACGGTGCAGGTGGTCGACCACTCGCCGTCGGTGGACGCGGAGCCCCGATCGCTGCAGAACCCCGGGTGCCTCGGCTGCGGGACCACCGCGCCGGGGTTGCCCAGCGCCAGGAACACCGCCGCCATGTGGGGCCGGTCCTCGGGCCGTTCCTGCACGCACAGCAGCCCCACCTGCACGCACCGCAGCACCTCGGAGCCGCTGAACTCGCCGGCGCCGGCCACCGCCTCGTCGAGCAGCGACAGCGCGTTGCCTTCCTTCCACAGCTTCCACGCCTGATGAGACGATCAATTAATTATCTCCGTGTCAGCAATGTCACAATGCAATGCTCTGTTCTCGACACACATAGAGCTTACGTGGCTGAGGAGGCTCGTCTGCTCGCCGCTGCTGTACATGCCGCGGTTCTTCCTGCCGCTGACGATCTCGAGGACCAGCACGCCGAAGCTGAACACGTCGGACTTCACCGAGAAGACGCCGTCCATGGCGTACTCCGGAGACATGTACCCGCTGCATTCCCTCTCTCTCCCCGTCAGTCGCCATTGCGATTATGTAAACAGAATTGTCATCTAGCATGGGAAATTAAAGCAGTGTGCGATCTTACTATGTTCCGACGACCTTTCTGGTGTGCGAGTTGGTGTCGTCGCCGAAGATCCTCGCCACGCCGAAATCGGAGATCTTGGGGTTCATGTCCTTGTCGAGGAGGATGTTTCCCGCCTTGAGATCCCGGTGAATCACCTTGTACCGGGAATCCTGGTGCAGGTACAGAAGCCCCCGTGCAATGCCAAGTATGATGTCGAACCGTTTGGACCAGTTCAGCTGTGATGACCGTGTCTTATCTGCAAACTCACATGTTGCGTTTCTAAGTTCACTCAAACTCTGCAAGAAGCTTGAAAACTATCAGAATTTGAGTTAATTTTAGTACCAAAGATGAAGTTGTCCAAGCTCTTGTTTTCCATGTACTCGTATACCAAAATCCTCTCCTCACCATGGACACAGCAGCCCAAGAGCCTCACGAGGTTCACGTGCTGCAGCTTGGCAATGAGCATGACCTCATTCTTGAACTCGTCCAAGCCCTGCGTGGAGTACTTCGAAAGCCGTTTCACCGCCACCGTCCGACCTCCTTCCAGTTCCCCCTGACATTTGTTTTAAATCAATCGTCGTCATGTTCACACAGTTCAAAGCCACTGTGGGCATACGTCAACTGCATGCACATTTTCAATGATTGTTTACCTTGTAGACGGTGCCAAACCCACCTTCTCCAAGCTTGGCCGATGTCGCAAAGTTGTTAGTGGACAATACAATGGTGCTGATGTCAAAAAGCATCACGTTCAGGTCTTTGCTCTGACTAGATTCATCTTCCATATTCCTCTCTTGGACCGGAGTAAGGGGGACGCTGGAGTCAAAAGAGTTGAACCTCTGTGCCTGAAATGTCCCTGGGTTTGCTGAAGGAAGAAATTCAATTCATACGAAGATTCATTAGCACATGTATTTGCAGCATGATTTATTTCTTCTCCTGTTGGAAATGGGAGGCTCAGAAGATTTACCTCTGTTTCTGAAAAACTTAGTCCAGACGAAGATCCCACCGATCCCAAAGAGAAGAAGAGCTGACAAGCTTACGACAACCGCAACGACTATGTTTTTCTTCCTGGGACTATCTCCATCGGAAGCTGTCAGCATCATCTTTGAAAGCTTAGTAAGGTGTATTGATTTTATTGTACTAGACATGAAATTCTTTTTTTATTGTACTAGAAGATTGATTAAAAAGTTGTTTCTTTAAGAGAAAAGAACCCGACCGCTATACTGAATAGCTTCTTTCCTGATCATTATGGATTGCTCAACATTAGTACTTGCAATATGAAACATGATAATTTTCTTCTCATTTATTGAAGCTTTGCATGTGATTCAGAAGAACTTGTGTAGTTGGCAGTTGACAATACTAGAAACCTAGCGGTAACCTATGTTTGGTTAATATCTTAAACATACATTAAGTTTGAGAATAAATCAACGAATATGTTTGGTTTAGTTGTCGAAACACTACAAAAATTTGGCCCTTTCCTCCCAAGGTTCGCCCAACCTAGGCTACAGTACTACAAAAAGTGGCAGAGCACTAAAAGTTCTGCTCGCCCGCCAAACGTGATGAGTAGTGATATATATAAATAAATAAAAGATGTGGGTTACTTGCTCCAAAATCGAAAGTGACAAGCCCTAGCTAGGATTAAATTTAGGTACTTGTTCATGAAAGCAGCATTTGCCAGCAAAGGTTCGGGCATGCTTGATTTTGGAGGAGGATCTGTCAGTTCTGGGTTAAAGAACCACTTCTCAAATTTTTATGAGCCGCTGCAGGTACAAACCGTAGAATAACAGACATAGGCCGGCCATGGTTCACTTTTTTTTTTCCTTTTTCTTTATCAATTTTTTCGATCGAGCTTTACCAATTCGTTTTCATTCCATCTCTACAACCGACAAATTCAAACTTTCGGCAAAATTATCTGCACTCGTATGTATAAAATATTTGTATGAAATATGTTTATGGCGATTGATCCTTAGTGGCCTATGAAGGGTGAATTAGTATTTCATTTTTATGAATCCCACAGCAATCAATTCGTTTATTGAAAATCTTTTATTTTTTTAAAAAAAGGTAAATGTTTAGAAGGAAGTGGAAACTATAATGCTTCAAATCAAATATGAACATATGAAACGAGAACGAGTAAAGAAATTCATACGCAAATCGGATGCCGCAAGACGAACGTACAGATCCTGCCCACCGTTAGAGAACGTCCTGATATCAATCAGCACGGAGCTCCAGATGATACACCCGCTCTCACCACCCTTGATATTGGACGCCGCATACGCCACGCAGGAGCAGTTAGCCAGGCACCTCGTCCTGCACTGCTCCACGCTGATCCCCGCGTCCACGGTCGCGTTGGTGGTGTCGGGCAGCTTCACGCCCCGAAGCGGCGCGAACCCGTCCCCCGCGCATGCGAGCGGCGTCCTCCGCACGCACCCGCCGGAGCCGTCCCTGAGCGCCCATTCCCGCGGCGCGGCGGGCACGAACCCGACGACGCAGGCGCACACCGCGGACCCGCCGCCGGCGTCGCACACGCCGTAGGCGCCGCACTGCGCGTACTGGTCGCACTGGTCGCGCGGCAGCGACCAGTACAGGGTCCACCCGCCCCCGCCCGGGGCCCACACGTAGCGCTGGATGGACGAGCCGTTGAGCACGAACCGGGACGTGACGTCGTCGGCGTCGGCGTTGGCGTCGAGGAGGAAGGTGTAGTAGACGTCGGTGGCGTTGGCGACGAACTCGAAGCGGAAGTCGGTGTTGTTGGGCCGCATCTCCGGCTCGCCGCTGAACTGCAGCCCGTTCCACGGCCCGTTGCGGTACACCGGCGCCGCGTGCCGCCAGATGAACCCTTCCGGCACGCCGCGGAGGTCGATGCCGAAGGTGTAGTCGCCGCGGGACGGGTCGGTGGGGCCGCGCCACGTGGCGAGGCGGCGGTCCAGGCCCGTGGACAGGTCCCACCCCAGCTTCATGCCCGGGAGCAGCGTGTCCGACGGGTGGTCGAAGCTCTGCCACAAGGTGACGTCACCCGCGCCGAGGAGCACGAGGTTGCCGCTGTCAAGGAGCTGCGCTGACGTGGCGCCTGCGCCGGTGGTGGTCACGTTGGGTGACGACCAGAACACGTGGCCTGATGACGGGTCGGCGAGGACCAGGCCGCCGCTGGTGGTGGAGTCTATGATGGATAGGATCGCCGCCGTGCTGTTGATGGGCGCGTCGCGGTTGGCGACCCAGACGACGGTGGTGGGGGCGATGCCCTTGTACCAGATGCCCAGGAACGTGGCCGACGGCGTCGCGGGGAAGAAGAAGCCCAGCTCGAAGACGCCGCCCGCGGAGACGAGCGTCTGGCCATGGGAGAGGGAGGAGTTGGAAGTGAGGGTGTCAGACGCGGATGCAACAGAGGAGGAGACAGAAAGAAGTAGGGGAAGAAGCAGAGCTGCGGGTAACGGCCGCGTGATGATCACACCAGCCATGGCCATGGCCAAGGCGCAGAACCGTGTGGCACACTGGTGTGGGTGAGCCGGAAAGTATATGACGGCCGGGCTCGTGTTTTTTTACCGGATTGCTCGCGCGAATTTTTCACCTCTCGCCTGACGTTGAGGAACGTTCGTCCAGTCACTTTTTTGCAGTCAGCAAGGACTGTGGGAAGCCAAGCTTGACCCGTAGCGACTTCCACGGATTCACGCCGCGGTAGGTCGGTTTGGGTCGTAGCCACTGGGAATGTTAAAGCTGTGGTGGTGACGGCGATGTTTCGAGACTAGCTTCCGGCGGCGACGTTCACCGCGTCAGAACGATTCGTTCTCGAATTGCGTTGTTTCTTCCACGTTTCTCTTCTCCCCAGGGCGATGGCGACGTCTGGGAAAAATAGTCTCATCCTCTGTTGACACAACGGAGACTTCGCACATAAAGAATGTGTTTTCTCCTGGTGCTACGAGTCTGCATCACGCCGTCTACAAAAACAAAAAAGATTTTGCAGCTGATGGTAAAATCTGATCCGGTGGAGCTTACATGTGAACCTACCCCGGTAGTTCAGTTTGTCATATGCTAAAATCTAGAACACGTCTGCCTACATCAATGAACCATATCCCAAAAGTGTTGTTGGTTTCTCACCATATGTTGGGATATAACATTAAAACCCGTGTTGGTTATTTTACCTTACAAATTTCAGAATGTTTTGTCCAAAATTTTTGCAGATGCTGTCGAATCCTGCAAACAAGAAAAGGAAAAACTTTATCGATCGTTTGAGAATGGGGGTAACAAAAACGGAAGTGAGAATATACATCTTTTTTCGGTCCATGGAATTCGGCTGGCCTTGGCTGCTGTTAGTGGGCTCTAGGCCGAATTAACTGGCCAGTAGGCCTACATTTGGGGAATCGCTCAATTGAGTTCAAGTAAAGCTTATAAATGGATGCTTGGACATTACCCAAATACACCGTGCCTTTCATTGGACTTGGGCATCATGTTGTCAAATGATGCATAAAGTTTTCATTGGACTTGGATGATGAGCTCCATAGAAAAAAAGACTTATAATTGTCTTTTAATTCTCTGCACTGCCACTTCTGGATTTGCAATTATTGGGGCGAATATCCTAATGGATTCCAAACATGTCCTAAGAAGAAGGAAAATGCATATGGATGACTATAATTGTGAAATGTGCATACTTCAAAGAGAAGAAACGATCTATCATCTATTTATATGTTGCAATTTTGCTAGAGCATGTTGGGAATCCATTAGGATATTCGCCGTAATAATTGCAAATCCAGAAGTGACAGTGCAGAGAATTAAAAGACAATTATAAGTCTTTTTTTCTATGGAGCTCATCATCCTCATGACATGGAGCATCTGGTTGACAAGGAATGCATAGATTTTCAAGGCAATAGACCCAACAGTAGAGAATTGCAAGGACAAATTCAAGAAGGAATTCACTTTGGTTATTTCAAGAGCAAAAAAGAATAATGTTGCAAGAATGGAAGAATGACTAGCTGCTTTGTAATGATTTTTTTCCTTTCTTTTTAGACTCTTTTTGCTTTTTCATAAATGTTTGTATTTTTTTGGTTCTTTGACCGTTTTAATTAATATCTAATCAGTAGGAGGTTTTCCCCTCCTGTTCCTTTAAAAAAAAACTGGTCAATAGGCCTGTCTACGGCCTACATGGACAATACTAGGCTCGCTGCTGATTGACAACAATGAGCAGCCCAGCGTTCATCAAAGGAATTCGGTCCATGGAATTCGGCTGGCCTTGGCTGCTGTTAGTGGGCTCTAGGCCGAATTAACTGGCCAGTAGGCCTACATTTGGGGAATCGCTCAATTGAGTTCAAGTAAAGCTTATAAATGGATGCTTGGACATATCCAAATACACCCTGCCTTTTATTGGACTTGGGCATCATGCTGTTAAATGATGCATAAAGTTTTCTTCTGATTAATTCTCAAGGACAAACTTAACACCAGAGATGTCCTAAGAAGAAGGAAAATGCATAATTTTTTTGGTTCGCTTCGAGCTGCCCGATTCCTTAGACGTCGTTCAATTTTTTGACGACTACGTCTCTGTTGCTGACGTTGGTCAAAGCGGCCATGCTGTCCGCACTTGAACACTCCTCTTCGAGGTGCTCCGCGTCATCAAAGGTTGAAGAAGTCAACCAAGAGGTTCGTGCTCACTACGGCTCTATACCCTAACCCAACTTGCTATAGCCCTTGGTAGGTAAGCGTATTTTCACACAATTGTTGTAAAGAAAATTCAGAATGTAAGAATAAACTAAAAAACATATTAATACTGTTGTAACACAAATATAGAATTGAAAATAAATAAGTAAATTGAAAAAGGACATTTAATACTATTGTTAAAGGAAAAATTGAGACTGAGCTCTCTCTTCTCCATCCACACTCGCCGCTCTCTTTTCTCCACTCGGTCGAAACTGACATCCACATCGTTGCATGCTCACCTCTTCTGGCTCTCTGGCTTCCCTTCGTTAGCTCGAGACCGAGCTGGAACCAACCGCTCTTCTACTCTCTGCTCAGATCCACATCGACACATGGTTCATTCATCTCTCTCTCTCTCTCTCTCTGTGTGTGTGTGTGTGCGCGCGCGCCCCGCACCGTCTCTACGTCTTCTTCGAGGGCAGGGAGTCAAAGAGGGAGACGTCGACGACACCACGATGAGGCTCGACGACGACACAAAGGCCGGGCTCGAGGACGGCTGCTTTGACATCGCAGTCGGGTTGGATGGGTTAGAGCGGCACGTTGTGCATATCTGCCAGTCCAGACACAGTTAAGTCCTTGCATATCATATGATGGGTCAAGGATAGAGCCCATGAACTTTCTCGGCACAGTCCGATAAGTGTCGTGCCAGATCGAAACTAAACATGTCACGTTTTTAAAGACCTGGGCCGTGCTGCCCATTTAAACACCAATACTCTGATTTTTTTTATTAATAACGTAATTTTTATTTAATTAATAAAACTAACAGGTGAAAATAAAAATTTACAAAACTAACACACTGTTGTTTTCATATTAAATAGAAGACCATACTGTGCTTCCACTTCATCTTTGAGCCTATTGTTTTCATATTAAATATATTATTGTACAAATAAGAGGGTTAAATATGAAGTTAGAGGTTAAAATAGTTATTTGTACTTTAAATTCAAATTCAAGTTTGAATTAAATTCAAACATCTCAAAAACATATACTACTATATAATCCTAACAAAAATTTGAGTTGATAGTCCTTAGTATGAAATGAATTTAGATATTTGTTTTAGAATTTTTAGAGAAGATATCACATATTAGAAATTCAATTATTGCTTAATAGTTTGTCTAATATTTGGATTTGTATTTTCAAATTACTAAATTATTTTTGGCGTAATTGAGGCTAAAATGGGTGTTACAATGTTTATTCTACAACATAAAAAATCCACAAAAAAATTGAAGGTTTGAAAGTATTTTTAATTAAGACTTAGGACGGTGTAAGTGTTAAGCCGTAAAAATTCTGGAAAAAAAAACAGAAAAGCGCTACAGTAATGTCGCCTAGCCATAAAGAAGATTTTTCCTTGTCGCCTTGCCAACGGGTAATTTTTCCCTGTTGCCCGTTCAATAGGTGACGGGGCCACAGTGGCCTACGTGGCACCCTTGTCGTCCCGTGGTTGGACGATATGTGTGTTACTTTTGTAAATTTTTGTTTTCATCTGTTAGTTTTATTAGTTAAATAAAAAATTATGTTATTTATAAAAAAATTCCCAATACTCCCCGGCGTACCGGGATGCTTTGTGACTGCTGCGTTCCCCCCACCCGCGGCCCGCACATGACAGGCAGCGGCCCAAGCTCGTTACAGTAAAAAAGCAACGCAAGACGACGGATGTATGAGAATTCCAGGAGAGAGCACGTGCTCATGCCCTGCGCACCCGTGGCCAATTCCGGACGCCAAGCTTGGATCGCAGCGGCCAAAGTTCTAGAACGCAGATTTCCTAGCCTGCTTGGGTGACCGACCCGGAGAGGCGGAGAGCCGATTATTCACGTCAGCAAATCGAACGCGGTGCTTCTCAGTCCTGTCCCGGGAGCCTCGCTACTCACAGTCCAGGCCCAGGCCGCGGCCGCGACTCACGAGAAGGGTCAAAGAGCGCAAACAGTTCGAGACCGAACAAGCGGCGCGGCGCATCGCGTGCTCTGCTCACTGCTCTGCCCGCGGGTCCTCTGCTCTGACTTACCGGAAAACGCATGCGGTTAACCAACCATCCGTCCAGATTAAAGACTTCATTTTTCGCTGTAAACGTGATGCTTACGCGATCCTTGCAATGCGTGGCACCAAGTCAGCTCGAAACTGGTAGCACAGTAGGCAATACTACACTTTTCCGGTCCGTGACCGTGAGATAGACACACTACATCCGTCTCGTTTACCGCGAAGTCAAATTAGCCATGCGTAGCTTGAGCCATGCCACGTGCATCCCTTGCATACATGTTGTTGAGATTCGTGCGCCAGGCCCCACATATGCAATATGAATCGATTTTTGACGGAATACTCATGTTTTGTATTATATATGGTATAAGGGTGAATCCCACTGAAAGTGAAAAGTTTTTCGCCCACTACTCAGAGCTCTCGCCGTGCGCTCGTCCGTGACCTCGCTCTCCTACTCTCTCCCTCCCGATTCACGTTGCAGCCATGGCTGGAGAATGGAGATGTCACGACAGTTTCTGGTGCTTCTCATTCCTCGTCAGTCGCGTCCCGCTGGCGGCATCCATGCGAATCCCAGGCTCGTTTCGTTTGCCGCGGTTGGCGTCGTTCATTTTGATCGATTTCCAGCCCACTTTTCGGTTCCGGCTATAGTAGCGCTTTGCTTTGTGTATTTTCCTGCCCCCATGGACGGCAGGCAGCGGCCAAAGCGGTGAAAAAAAAAAAAAAAACAACGCTGCTTCGATGACCCGACGCGACGTGACGGAGGTACGAGGATTCCAGGCGGAAGCACGTGCCCATCCACACGTTTGTTTGTTTTCGCGGCGGCGACCGTCCACTGGCTGCTGCGTCCATTGGCTGCAGACGCGCTCAGCTTGACCGCCGCCTGACGAAGTGGCCACTTCCTGATCCTGACGCCGAGATTGCATTGGATTGGATCGCAGCGTCCAAGTTCTAGAGCATTGATCGCCTTGCCTGCTTCGATGACCGTCCCGAAGCACGCGTGCCCGGGAAGTCGATTATTCTCGCCGGCGACGGTCGCTTGCTAACAAGTGCAGAGATGGGGCTAAATAAACTCCTGATGTGAAACCGGCAAATCCAACGCGTCCTTTTCCTTTTCAGTCCCTTGAGCCTCACTCATCCAGGGCGATTCATGAGAGGGACCGAAGATCGCAGTTCGAGACAGGTGGGACCTATCAGCTGGGAAAATGGTGATACTTGTGGTCCGTGACACGTCAGCCAGACAACGTCCTCCTGTCTACGGATGCGGCGGTAATGTGATGCGCAGAGCGTGCGGCGCCTCCTTTGGCGAGAAAGGAAAACGAGTTCACAAAACATGGTGCGAGCCTGGTGGATTCGCCCTGGGCTGGACCCGGACCACGGTCATCGACGTCGCCGCCGAGAACAGAACTATAATAATCGATAAAACAAAAAACAGAAGAAGTACTTGCTGCTGCCTAATAAGAAACCTGAAAATTTTATATTCGTCCTTGTATGTTAAACTTACTAATTACATGTTTAAAAACGGAAGACGTGCCGATAGCCAGGTTAAAAAAGAGAGAAAACAGTCACATCTAGGATGGTCGAGCAGACAATATCACACATCACGAACAATTACCGTGGCTGCTGCCGAGCTCGTTCGTTCATTTGGCTACAGACGTCTCGATCGACAAGTTGTGCTCATCTCCCTCGGCAGTCGCCATCGCGGCCCAGGAATAGTAGAGGGAAGACGCGGTGCTTTTCCTATGACAAGTTTATGAGCAACTCGGCAACTCGCGACGCGGGGCGGGTGTGCCTTTTGACTTGAAGAGGAAACTCTGCTTGACCGCCAGACGAAGCCAAGCTTGGTGGATCGGTGACCAACCCAGGGCACGTGCCTGGGGAGTCGATTATTCTCGTCAGCGACCGTTCCGAATCCGGAGCCTGTCATGTCCAGAGATGCGCGGCCAAACGTACGTACTCCTGGCGCGAAACGGCAAATAATCCAATCCAACCAACGCGTTTCTTCAGTCCAACTCCCGTCCGGCCGCCCGCCGGGAAGCCTCACAGTGACAGTATTCCGGGTCCGGGGCGAGGGATCGGAGAGTACATTTCCAGACCACGCGAGTGGAGCGTCCCGCGGCAGCCACGACCGGGCCATCGCGCTCGTGCGCTTTGGTCCTTGCAATTAAAGTCCCAAAGCATGGTGCCCTGTCATCCACTCATCGTCAGTCTACGATGTCCACTGTATTTGATACGTATGCTTGCTGTAGTGTAGTAGTAGTAGTAACAAGCAGAGCGGGGCCTCTTTCGCGAGCATGGGAAAGGAGTGATTGCACTTCCTTAACAGAATGGATTTTTTTTTTTTTTGTTGAACAAATGAGCAGGAGCACTGCTCTTCCATTTAAGTAGAGGATAGAAAAGCTTAGTACAGAATGTGGTGCGAAGCCTGGTGGATTCACCCTGGATCTCAGTGCCGGCATCAAGGATCCGGCGCCAGCCTGACGCGGACCACGGTCAGGAGGGGTCAGCCACGCCGTCTTTGTACGTTGTAGATCCAATATTAGTTTCCTGACAAGAAAGCAGAAATATTCGTCTTTGTACGTTCTAGATCCAATCAGAAGTCGAGGAGACGGCTGCATCTGAGACGATCTGATCTGATGGAGCTCATAAATAAACTAAACTTAGTAATGGGATGGGATCTCAGAAAACGCGAAACATGCCCATGCATAACCTGGCAAAAAAATAATAATCATCGATCTTTGAGCATGGAGCACACAGTCAATCACATCAGGAACAGTTAATTGATAACATCCTCGGGCGCTGACCGATCCAAATCATGCCGCCATTAGAATAGAATAGTGCAAGTCAAACGCTCGTGGCGCGGCTCGTTCCTTACACTTGTTTAACTATTCCTCTTTTGAACCATGTGAACTCCGGGCAACCTTCGTCGCCCCTTCCTTTCCAAACCACTTTAGCGCAGTCGCAGTGCGGCGATCATCATAGAGCTAATCCAATCAGGTGCCAACAAATTGATTCGTTGAGTGTTCAAATCCTCGCGCGGTTCAAAACCTTGCGGCTCGTCAGGAAGTGCTAGTCCACGCGGCTCGCTCGCGCGCGTATATCCGTCCATCGACGCGAGCGGAAGGAGCAAACACTGATCTATTGTCGCCATTCGGCCCGGCTCCCTTCCTCCTCTACTAACTTGTTCCGCCCTGCCTCTAACCTCTACCTGACTCCCCCTTCTCTCTCTCTCTCTCTCTCTCTCTATCTCTGTTCATGGCCCATGCCGCCGTCACGGCCGCGGCGCTCGTCCTCCTCCTCTTCCTGCGCGTCGTCGACGTCGATGCGGCGGAGTTCAGTGCTCTGTCGCAGGGGCAGTCCCTGGGCGCGGCCGACACGCTGGTGTCGCCCAACGGCGCCTTCGCGCTGGCCTTCTTCTCCCCACTCGGCGGCGACCCAAACCGCCGCTACCTGGGCGTCAAGTACGCGCGCGCCGCCGAGCCGACCTTCCCATGGGTGGCCAACCGCGACGCCCCCGTGAGCGCCGCGTCGCCATACTCCGCCACCGTCACGGCCTCCGGCGAGCTCCAGGTCCTCCAAGCCGACCGCGTCGCCTGGCGCACCAACACCTCCTCCTCCTCCTCCTCTTCGGGCAATAACGTGACTCTCGTCGTGACGGACACCGGCAACCTGGTGCTGTCCTCGGGCGAGGAGAGGCTGTGGGAGGGCTTCCACCACCCCACCGACACGTTCCTCCCCGGGATGCACATCGCGCTGGACCGCCGCGACAACAGCTCCATCACGCGCACGCTGTTCACGTCGTGGCGGAGCCCGGGGGACCCGGCCACGGGCGACTTCACGCTGGGCCTCGACCCGCAAGGCTCGGCGCAGCTCTACATCTGGCACAACGCCACCAACGCTACCAGCAACAGCAGCGGCATCTACTGGCGGTCGGGGCAGTGGGCCAACACCAACTTCGTCGGCGTGCCGTGGCGGTCGCTCTACGTCTACGGGTTCAAGCTCAACGGGGACCCGTCGCAGAGCGTCATGTCCTACACCTTCAACACCTACAACACCTCCCTCTACCGGTTCAAGCTCCACCCCAACGGCACCGAGGCGTGCTACATGCTCCTCGACTCCACGGGCGAGTGGGAGACCGTGTGGGCGCAGCCCACCGTCCCGTGCCACAAGTACAACACGTGCGGCGCCAACGCTCAGTGCGCCACCGGCGACGACCACGGCCAGGCTACCTGCGCGTGCCTCAAAGGTTTCGAGCCCAAATCGGCGGCGGAGTACGGCGACGGGAACTGGACGCAGGGGTGCGTGAGGAGCGCGCCGCTCACGTGCGAGGAGAAGGACGTCAAGGGCGGAGACGGGTTCGCCGACCTCCCCGGAGTGAAGCTGCCGGACTTCGCCGCGTGGGGGTCGACCGTGGGCGACGAGGGCGCGTGCAGGGACCTCTGCTTGGGTAACTGCTCCTGTGGCGCCTACAGCTACAGCTCCGGAACCGGGTGCCTCACGTGGGGGCAGGACCTGCTCGACATCTACGAGTTCGGAGACGGGGAAGGCTACGACCTGCACGTCAAGGTCCCGGCATCCGTTTTAGGTAACACAGAGTTAATGCTTCTTCTGCTTAATTATTTTTACTTCATTCATGTTTATTGCCTTTATTATCTTGCATTGCTAGTTGCTACTGATGATAGAATGCGACTACTATTAGGTTCCTTGTTGCTTACTCGAAGTAGTCGTTAATTAGGAGAGAGTTTTCTAATTAGTTTTTTCTGGAAACAATAATGATATAACTAGAAGCTTCTGGTACTGAACATTTTCTTACTTAGCTGCGGGTGGTTGTCATAAGAAGGGACAAAACGACTGGACTAATGGCCAGCGGATTTTGAGAATGAACAATATCTTACCTTTACCTTTCGGGTAACGGGACTACAATGTCGTTTGCGTTTCGCCAATTGAACAAGTAACAATGGGACACGGCGAAACTGAAATTGCACCTCGGAAAGTTGCAGAAAGACTGTATAAACGCATGTCTTTGTACTAGTCCACGTCGAAACTTCACCAAAATGCTGAGATGAGTTGCCAATTTGGACTAGTGAACAGCGATGGGTGAAAAATCCGGTAACTTCTTCTTTTCAACGATTCGTTTTCACCTTTAGAAAAATCAAAGCAACCCTGCGTTAATTGATCTTTCTAAACTAATAGTGGCATTTTATTCATCCCATTTTAGGGGAAAAATCCATGTTTCATCCTTTTTTTTATCATCTATCTTTGTTGAATAATGCGGTTCAATGAATAAAGGTTCGTCTTCTGGAACCACGAATTAGAACATTTCCCCACGTACGACGCTGACTTGTGAATTATGACGGCCTCTTTATTTGTTCGGATGCTGTCCTGTCACAATGAAGAATATATTTTTCTAATCTATTGGTTGGCCTAAAGGTTCCTTCGACAGTGACAGATCGTAAAGATTTCTGTCAACTAGAATATCCGGACACGAGGGAAAAACAATGGCTCTGACGGTTCTGTGAAAAAGACCTAACATGGTTTACTCATTTTTTTAGCTGTTGGATAACGCCACAAGCTGGATAGTTAGGTTCACCAATATTATGTTGCAAACAATAAAAAAAACTAACACCTTAGGAACCATGTGGAACATATGTACATATCATGGTTTGACCTTATAACTCAACATATGTGACCATGCATATATGATGATATTTTATATCACCTTGCTTGTGTGAATGCATGCTCTGATTAGATTTGGTAGGCTGAAGTTAAACTATCCTTAAAATCTGTTATTCTGCTTTGGCGTCCTGAATCAACTGTTTTATTACCACAGAGTTGCAGATTACTGATGACTTTTCCTGTTGCATTCAGAAACAGGGTCGAAAGCAAAGCGATGGACGACAGTAATCGTTATTGTAGTCATCGTGGTGGTGGTTGTGTTGGCAGCATTCAGCATTCTCCTGTGCAAGTGCAGGAGGAGAATCAAAGGTGAGGGAACAGATCATATCTGAGAGCCATATCATTGAGTCCAACAATTTTTGGTAGTTTCCTACACAGTGTTCACAGTGCATGACAACCTGCTTGTTCATCTTGCGCAGAGAAAATTGGCATTGGTGGGAGGCAACATAAAAGAACACCCTCACTGCTCTGTCCTGCCAGGGAAGCAAGGCAGGATTTCTCAGGGCCGACGACGACACAACCTGATCCGCCCGAGGACGTCGAGAACGGCGGCAAGAAGTGCGAGCTGCCGCTGTTCTCCTTCGAGACCTTAGCGGCGGCCACCGGCGACTTCAGCGGCGCCAACAAGCTCGGGGAGGGAGGCTTCGGCCACGTCTACAAGGGAACGCTTCCTACCGGCGAGGAGATCGCGGTGAAGCGGCTGTCCCGGAGCTCGGGCCAGGGGCTCGAGGAGTTCAAGAACGAGGTGATCCTGATCGCGAAGCTGCAGCACCGCAACCTGGTCAAGCTGCTGGGCTGCTGCATCCAGGGGGAGGAGAAGATCCTGGTGTACGAGTACATGCCCAACAAGAGCCTCGACGCGTTCCTCTTCGACCCAGCTCGGCGCAGCCTGCTTGACTGGAACACGAGGCTGCACGTCATCGAGGGCATCGCCCGTGGCCTCCTCTACCTGCACCGGGACTCCCGGCTCCGTGTCGTGCATCGGGACCTCAAGGCCAGCAACATCCTGCTCGACCGCGACATGAACCCCAAGATCTCCGACTTCGGCATGGCGCGCATCTTCGGCGGCGACGACCAGAACCAGGTCGTGAACACGAACCGCGTGGTGGGCACGCTAGGGTACATGTCACCCGAGTACGCGATGGAGGGGCTATTCTCCGTGCGCTCCGACATGTACAGCTTCGGCATCCTGGTGCTGGAGATCATCTCCGGGCAGAAGAACAGCAGCTTCCACCACATGGAAGGGTCGCTCAACATCGTCGGATACGCGTGGCAGCTGTGGAACGCGGGCAGGGGGGAGGAGCTCATCGACCCAGCGATCCAGGCGGCGTGCCCGGCGAGGGAGGCGCTGCGCTGCCTGCACCTGGCGCTGCTGTGCGTGCAGGACCACGCGTGTGACCGGCCGGATATCCCGTACGTGGTGATGGCGCTCGGGAGCGACAGCGCCGTGCTGCCGATGCCCAGGCCGCCGACGTTCACGCTGCAATGCACGTCGTCGGAGAGGGAAGCGTTGTTTAGGGACAAGGCCCACGAGTCATACTCCGCTTGCGACCTCACCGTCACCGTCCTGCATGGCAGGTAGGTGGGACATACGGAGTAGGGAATGTGTTCATAGGCGCTCTATTCTAACGACATGCTAATGTTATACACGGCACAATTTTGTAACTGTGTGCCTGTTTATTTACTAATATAGAATTGTTTACGTTTGTGTGTATGAAAAAAAAAATCACATTCGACATATAAAGAGACAAGAAATTCGCTTGTGAAAACCATGGGTGAAGGACGGCAGTGAATCCACTAATAGGCTCCCAACCACACGTTTTAATTTTGAAAACAAGCGTACTTTCTCACAAAAAAGCTTCAAGTTTCAACACAACACAACAATGGCTATTTCACTTTCCATGATGTACCCAGCATTGCTTCTCCTCGCTCAGCTGATGCACTCAGCTCCTCGTCCCTCCACCACCTACATTATCCATGTAAATCCATTTCACGAAGCTCCAATGACCTTGGCTATCTGTGTTAATCAGAACAGGTATGTCGAAATTCCTCTGCCGGGAAGTATTCTTCGCCACATATAGTAAAATTTTACATCTTGTAGATTGTGATTTATATTAGCATAAGGGCAATTGCCTCCCTCCCCCCCCCCCTCCCTCGTTTTATTTTTAATTAAGGTAAAATATATTGATCAAATTCATGACTAATGCTTAAACATCTTACGTATACAAGTAACTTTTCTACATGAGAAATATTATATTTATTAATTAGAAATTTCTTTTGAGACCTTCATGCTAATTAGATAAAAATCCTATAAATTCTAAAAAACAAAAACTACACATTAAATTGAGTGTTTGATTAATAATAGTCATTGGATCTAAATTGACTTAAATAACTCACTTCAAATTGCCCTAATAATGTTTTTAAAGTTACTCATTTATGTCGTTATAAAATTACAAAAATTATTATAAAAGAAACATGATATAGCTGACACAATATCTTGTTCTCATTACTAGACCTACTATTACATTAAGATTTTGCATCTGTTAGAGTGATTTCTATGAGCATACGGGCATTCGCCCCCTCCCCGACCCCATTTGATTTTTAATTAGAATGTAATATATTGATCATATTCATGACTTACGTTTAAACATGTTATATATATAAGTAACTTTCTATATTAGAAATGATCTCAAATAACAAGTTGAATGTGTCAAATCATGATTACATATACATATTTAATTCTTCAAAATTAAACATTTTGGATGAAATCACATTAAATGATTAGACATATTGTTGCTATCCTACTGGTAAAAATACTATAGTTTGCGAGAATCATGTTCTTGTTTTATGGTGACAAATGATTTTTGTTTAATTTGGATGGGTTAACAAATGTTCTACAGCGACTTAGGACGCAAAGGCAAAAACTTGACTACTTATGCTCTCTAAGTCTGCACCTGGACTTGAGTACTGATAGAAGATGAGGAACTGAGGCCCTCGTAGAAGGGGTGGAAGAAGTTTCACATTAGAAGTTTAATCTTGTTGCACATCTCTGGACTATGGCTAGCGTCGAGAATAATATAAATTTCCGGGCCATGTGCTCTAGGTTGGAAATGCATCCACCACGTCCGCTCGGTCACCGAAGCAAGCAAGTATGGTTCTAAAACTTGGCCACTGCAATCCAATTCAATCCCGGCTATTAAGAATAGTCGATCCCATCAAATCTAGTACATATATGCGACATCTCTCAAAATCATTTCCTTGTTTCTTTAATTGTGTGTGTTGCAACTATTAATGTTTTTCCTTTGCTCCTTGGGCGCCTCACCTCTCATTCCTTTGCAAAATCCTCCTCCGGGCCTGGTTGAGGAGGCAACCAGGCCTGACTGATGCAACGCCTGCACCCGCGTTTGGCCAAGCGCGTGCATCCGCGCCCGCACCTTCCCGCACAAAAGTGTTACAGTTACCTCTTTCTCACCCACGCCGTGGTTCCTCTCTCACCCTTTGTTGCTTCTCGGTGCCGCCGCCGAGCTCAGATCTAGACGCGGTGGGCTGAGATCCGTGGTCTTAGGCCACCGTCGCACCTTCAATCGCTGTTGTATCCCTGAAATCCGTCGTCGTCTCTCTGCCTGAGGCCACCCTCCCGCGGATAATCACCGAGGCCTCGCGAAGGGAGTTGTCATCCCACCGCATCGACTCCCCGCGTTGAATCCTTTGATTGAGTTGTCGTAGGGTCCATCCAAGCCGTCGTGGCCGTTATGGAAGACGGCCTCACACGTCGTGGTTGCCGCCATGGAACAAGGCTTCACGAATCACCACCGCGGTTGGGGGCCTCATGACTTGCTGGACTCGTTTCAGCGTTTCTCCATTTTTTCTATTTTCTTCGGAGTTAATCGCACCACCTGCTATTCACGGTTCGTGTAGCAAACCATTATGCAACCCACCAAACACAAGCTCCACTCGTGCATATGCAGGGCAAGTAACCAATGCACCCTATCAAACACGAACTCCATTGATACAACCCATCATACAGATATGAAGCAAACATGGTGCACTGGCTTATTTGGGCCTGGCTCATCTGGACCTGGCTCTCCTCCTCAGCCTGTTCCGATCCTATTCAAGCAACCAAACACACCCACCGTATGTCCAGATTTATTAAACATGCTAGAATCTGAACTAAAGCTTCAAATGCTTATATTTTGGAATATAGAGAACAGTATGTTTTCTAGCAAATTTTACCTTTTTTTTTTCTCCTGCTGCTTGTATGGTCGGTGATGAACGCGTACGTGACCAACCATCATCGCGTCGCACCGCCGCAAGGTACTGTTACGTTTATCGTAATGACAAGGCGCGTATATCGATTTCCAGAGTAGTTCTCACTTTTCAACGTTGCCGTCGATTACGACAGTTGCCGGCAAGTAGTCAGGTGCGCCTTGCCAAGAAGATCACTGGCACGCGAACGACCAATTCGGTGGTTGATTTGTCTTGTACTGCTTACACAAAGTTTCCCGTCTGAGTTCTGACGAGGTTGTACGCAAAGTTCTAACTATAAGAAGATAAGAGGTGACGTAACGGCGGTTCTCTCTTTGCAATTCAAAAGGCACACACCAGCGACCAGCCCCAACGTGTTGGCCTGTTGGGTACTGTTTTCAGAGATGTCACCCAACTTCTAGTTTTTTTTTTTTGTCAGCGACGTAGATGCCGTGGCCACCGAACGTGGTCCGTCATCCGTGGAGCGACCACGCCCGGCTGGCGTAGGAAGGATTTTGTTGTGTGCCGGCACCGGCAGTGGATGGAATCTGCACTGGATTGGATCAGGATTTGCACAAGCGTTGGACGAGTTTTCTGCGAGTCGTCAGAGCGCACGAGGCGAGGGGGACGATTTGGACCCGACCCGGCCTCTGCTGCCGAAGCAGAGCACCGCGTGTTTCCCCCTCTCTTTACATTCCGCTAGGGCCTCGACGGTGACTGCCGCCGGGATACGGAGAGAAAAGGCAAGCATCGCTCGAGACCAGAGCACTGGAGTGGCCACGCGGTTTCCGTCGGGGCAGCCGGAGCTCGTCTTGCGGCCAACGAACGGTCGCGTACCGAGTAGAGAACGAAACTTGCCGGGCACGTGCGCCGGGTCGGAATTCCCTTCCCAATGATCGGAAATCCGTCCGTTTTCCACGGTACCGTCGCTGTTTTCTTCTCTTCCAGGCGCTGCTGCTACAGTAGTTGATCGCGACGGCGGTGCGGTTGGCCGTTGATCGGAGCTGGAAGGTTAAACCCTCTTTGACGCGTGGCCGGACGCACCCACCTACCGGCCTGCACCCTACCCTGCTTTTTTGTTTTTTAATTTAATAACTACTGGTACGAGGACATGTGATTACGTGTCTCTGCAGGAGAGGATTGGGATGGTGCACACTATGCCGGCACGAATAGTTGCAGGTTGTTATCAACAGACGCGGATTTGGACTACATGATCCAATTCCAATCACAAGAATAAACATACGAGGTGAATTCCACGTTGTATTCATGTTGTGACGACAGTGATTCGATACGTATGTAGACGGAGCTGTGATAAGCAAGCGTACGTACGTGACTTTGCAAGTCGTATGTACAAGAAGAGTAGGAGTGCGGCTTTATTTTTCCTAGCTCCAGAAAGCCATCACGTATTTAGAGCAGTGTACTCTCTTCATACTTAAAAAAGAAATCGTTTAGGACATCTAGCATACCAATGACTAATTAATTAGAATGTGTTTTTTCTCTCTCTATTCTTATTAAAGACGTCTTGAAACTAATTTAATTAATAATATGTGCTCATCCTAGTAGTTGCTGCTGTGAAGCAAAAGTGCTCAACCTATGTGGTTATTGATTTAATTCTTCACAATCAGAAATTTTTTTTTGCTTTTTGAGAAAACAACTTGATTTTGTAAAATCAGCTATAAATCCAGAACGACTTCTTTTTGAAGGATAGAGGGAGTTGGAGTTAAGGGGTTTAGGTCGAGTCATTGTGCTCTTGTTTCAGCCTAACAAAAAATTAAACACTTCATTTTCCATTTAATAAATTCAAAATATATTATTAAACTCGAAGCTGAAGTTACTAAAAACAGGGTCTAGAAAAAAAATAGAATAGAAACACACCTTATGCTCAACGGACGGAGTGACCCGTTGCATACTCTCAAGCAAACAAAAATACGACAAATGAACTAGTATATAAAATAGAGTGGCGACCCAACTATCAAAAACTTTATCTTCATTCCAGAGTATAAGCATATTTCTTGCTTGTGCGTTTAAATGGCACTTTACATATGATGTAAAATTGATATAAATCAAAGTGGTAACCCGCCATTCCCAGAAATTAAAAGGGGAAAATAAGAAGAAAAAAAAAACTAACCTACACAAACTGGCACCTTATCAACATCAGAAAAGGGAGGAGAAAACACCAAGAAAAATCACAATTTTGGTATATTGTCCTTGCTATTCTACCTTCCATACACCTGTGTCATGGATACAGTGCCTATAGAGTGGCTCCCACTTGACTTACTCGTATCTGCATCACGGCCCCGAAGCATCAGGGTAGGCGGCCTCGGATTAGGAAGGTTCAAGTTGTCGCTGCTCAACATTAGGATGACAGCAGGGATGTCGGGACGGTCATCAGCATGATCTTGCACGCATAGAAGTGCAATATGGATGCATCTCAAGACTTGGCGCACGGAACAGGACTCTCTTATTGATGGATCGATCAGTTCTGTGCCCTTATCTTCGTTCCATTGTCGCCATGCCTAGAAAATGGTTTGTGAGGTCAAGCATATATCAAGGGAACAAAATATAAGAGGATGAGCCCTCTTTGGATAAGCAAGACCCCCAAAATGTGGCTACAGGAAGCATGTTCTTACATATCCTGCAATATTCAGGGAGTCCTGATGACCATGGAAGCTTACAGCCCTCTTTCCTGTGATGATTTCCAGTACCAGTACTCCAAAGCTGTACACGTCGGATTTGACTGAGAAAATACCTTCCATTGCGTATTCAGGAGACATGTAGCCACTGCAAAATAAAATAAACTTATTAGAACCTACTGGGAGCAATGGGGGTTACTCTATGCTCTATTGAATTGTGCATACAATGTTCCAACGACACGATTTGTGTTGAACTGGTTGTCGTCCCCACCAAATATCCTTGCCATTCCAAAATCTGATATCTTGGGTTCCATGTCAGCATCCAGGAGAATGTTGCTAGCCTTGAGATCACGGTGAACTACGCGTAGCCTTGAGTCCCGGTGGAGATATAGCAGCCCTCTAGCAATACCCTCAATTATATCAAACCGTCTCCTCCAGTCCAGAAGTCTTTGCTTTTCAGGATCTGTTGATTTAGAGTGATCACAATTCGATTATTAAATTTTCACATTGAGGGTATTTGAGATAAAAAGAAAATGGAAATTATATGTACCAAACAGGAATGCATCTAGACTTTTGTTGGGCATGTACTCATAAACCAAGATCTTTTCTTCTTCCTGTATGCAGCATCCTAGCAGTCTTACAAGATTGCGGTGCTGCAACTTTGCAATTAGTATGACCTCATTCTTGAATTCCTCAAGACCTTGACCTGAATTCCTGCAAAGTCTCTTCACAGCTACTTCTTCTCCCCCAGATAATTTCCCCTACAGTCATTTACAGAATTAATTGTCGATATGCCAAGTATAATATAACCTATAAAGAATACTACCATTTATGAAATGAACATATACCAGGTAAACAGGACCAAATCCTCCTGCTCCAAGTTTGTTGGAGTCACTAAAATTACATGTAGCAGCTTTTATCCAGTCGAGAGGGTATACTTTGAGTTCATGACTTTTTCCATCCTCCACATCATCGTCAAAACGAATTGACTGCGAGATATCCAGCATAGCACTATTATGCTGAGACTGGGCAGATGAATGTCGTGACCTCCAACTTCTGTGCACTGCATCTGCTCCAGAATGGTAATCAACATTATATACTCCATGGAGAATTTGTTAACACGTTTGAAGCAAGGAGTTTACACGAGTACTACATCAAAGTGTGTTTCATTTAATTTTTGTTATGCATGATCAATTGCAGATAAAATTAGGTCAATTCACAATAGCACTTAGTGAGCACTTAAAATACTACTTGTTATATAAAAATTGTTAATGACAACAAAAACGAGAGAACATTTCCTATATTTCAATAAGCTTTGCAAATGTGCAAGTAAAAACTGTGATCTAAACTTCACATTGACAAGATGATAACTCATATTACTGATGATGACAATATTACCCTACAGCAACCATATAACAAAAAACTATGATCTACACTTGACATTGACAAGAGGATACTTATGATGGCAATAATATCCCACACGACTAAAATTCAATTCGTTAGAACAAGTAAGAATGTACTTTTTCACCCTCCCTCGAATAGAGCTTAACAAAAATGTATGGACTTTCATGATTATCTCTACACATATAAAGAGACTATAAAACGGTACCATGTTTATCCTCCTATACAGTACACACACAAGAATGCTAGTATGTTTATGTATCGTTATAGGCTAATCATAATGTTGTGTACCATATTTGATTGATTTGCATTTCAAATATTGGTAGGTGAACATTAACGAGCAGCCACAAGGTAGTTGCAGGATCATACCTTTAATATTTCTGCCACGCTTCCACCACAGAAGAAGGCAAGCTACCAAAACGAAAAGCACCACGGCAGCGACTATAGTAACTATTCTCCAGATTGGGTGATGGTCTTCTGTTCATTAGGGTATTAAAAAAACTGGCATAAGCACATATTTTACAGGTCAAGAAATATAGAAATACGCAAAGTTAGATCCAGCTGTTTAAAACAATCATCATTACTTACGTAACTCAGAAGCTGGAAGTTTGACATATAAGGAATACGTTCCAGTTTGCAACTCATACATATCAATTAGATCGTTACCCCAGGCTATACACCCTGTATAAGGCATGTAAACATAGGCAGCACATGAGCAGTTCTTCTGGCAGGCATTCCTGCATCCAGTCTCATCAGACACAGTATCTACCCAATATGAGAAGTCAGGCCATTTTATATTTCCGATTTGTAGGAACCCATCCCCAGATTGGTTAACCTGACAACCCAAAGGTGGTCCCCTGATGCAACCTTGACTCCAGTTTCCTGCATTCCACTGATCCAAAATCTTCGGCTGAAAACCTATCGAGGTAAATAAAGAATGTTAAAGCCATAATTCCAGCAAGTCTTTTGTTTGTAAGAATCTACACATAATGAGGTAACAGAACAACCGGATAAAGCCCCATGCATCAAAACTAATGTTCCAGTCTCTAGCAAGTCTTTATTTTGTAAGCATATATGTGAGAGGTACAAAAAGAACCAAAAGCTCCCATATACTTACCATGTACTTAAATTTTTAAGCCCTCCCAGCAATTATTGTAAATCGTTGAGAGCAGTGGTTGAACAAAAAAGGAAGCGCATCCTCTTAACAAGGGATGCCAAGACGAGCAAAAATCATTTCTTCTACAAGCCAAAGTGGGTAAATTCTACTTTCCAAACAGGGACCTGAATCTCCCACCTCCTCAAAATTAAAAAAATGCAAACCTATTTTTGCATTTATTACACATCTTCTAGGGGACCAAACAATATTAGCATCCTACAAACCTTTAAGGCAGGTGCATTTTGCCTTTCCATCTTGGGCGGCAGTACATTTTGCATTGGCGCCACATGTAGCATAGTGTTCACACTCATTTAATGGTTGCGCCCAGACAGTTTCCCACTCTTGTGAAGACTTCTTAGCCATATAGCAGATATCTATGCCATTCGGCAGGACAACAAATCTCTGCAGAGATGTGTTTGTAGCGGTGTAAGTATAGTATGTCCCTCCTAACTGTGGATCAACTGCTGGTTTGAAACCATTCATGTAGAGTGGCCTCCATGGAATGCCTATAAAATTCACCCCGTTCCATTGTCCCGACCTGCTCAAGGATTCAAGTCATCACATATCTTAAAAAAGATATATATTCAACCTTGCTGAACACTAAAATTTATACCAGAAATTTTCACTTCATTTGCATTATAGTTTATGTGACACTCAAGCTGCTTATTTACCTGGATGTCGATTTCTCATCAATAGAAGATATCCATTAACATATCGAGCAGGCCATCCAACAGACAGTGGGGTCTCACATAAACAAGTACAATGTAATGTGGAAATGTTTGGCACTACTGAACTTCATGGAAAAATACTAATTATCAAAGACAAGGGGTTTTTTTCCAGGGATTCATCCAAAGGGTCTATAAAATAATAATATATGAGAACTACTGGCTTTAAGAATAACAAAGGTGATACTCTAAACAAACACAAATCTATGAAGAAACAGAGGTTAATCATGTTGGAGTGACCAACCCATTGTAATGTGTAACTGGCAAGCCAGTGTCTACAAGAGAGGTGATGTTTGACTAAAGGAAAATATGTATTTTCAGCTGTAAAGTCCGTGAATGCCCAAAATAGTATTACACAGTCGTCGCTTGTGTAGGCGCTACTGCTATGTTATTAACACATCCGTAGTACTTTGTATGACCCAGTTAAGTGCCAAATTTACAGTGGCATTTCAGTGGATCTTGAAACTTATTAATTGTACATAAAAACTTTCCATCTACCAACTGCTAGATTTCTATGTGTCGCCTTGATCCTCTTATAATGAAACGAAACTAATGTTCTGTATCAGCCACGAGATGGAGGTACTAAGAAGTCTCCTGTCCCTGAAAAAACTATCCATCCTCTGCATCAGAAGACCTGATCCCAACTGAGAAATAGCTAGTAGTTGATGGAGCGCATAGCAGACTAAAGTGACTGGAAGAGAAATAGCTACAAAGCACAAGGATACTAGACTACCGATCAATCAAATTTGAACAAACTTGCCAAATAAATACTCTAGTAAAGATCATGTCTTGCTCGCAAGAGAAGATATGTCCTCCCAAATTAGTAAGTACCAAAGTCAAGAACACCAGCCAGCAGCTAACTAGTAGTACAGTCGTCCTTACTTACAGAAGTAACCGAATGTTACTAACTTCGAACTGGTGAAGGGCATGATTGACAGTTATTGGTACCTAAATTAATCCTTAGTGATCTAAAAAAAAAACTGATGGAACGAAAATGTTGAACTAATAATCCCCCACCGAAAATTAAGCATTTTCAGAAGCAGGGAGCAAGAAGCGCACCTCCAGAATTTGGCAGTGCCATCCTCCCAGATGTACGCCTGGCCAGAGCCGTTGGGATCGAGCCCGAGCGCGTACCGCCCCGGGGAGGGATCCGTCTCGCTCGCCCACGACGTGAAGAGCATCTGCTCCTTGGGCCCCTTCCCGGGCGTCCGCAGCGCGATCTTCATCCCGGGCAGCATGGTGTCCCCCGGGTGCGCGAAGCTGTCCCACAGCACCTCGTCGTCCCCGCCGCCGCCGGCGCGCACCTTGAGGCTGCCCGTGTCGTCGATGACGGCCGAGTAGTTCCCGCGCAGCGCGGTGGTGTTGGAGGACCACAGCGTGGCGTTGGCGGGGCCGTCGAGGACGCGGAGCTCGCCGCGGTCGGTGACGGAGAGCGACGGGGACGGCGAGGTCGCCGGCGCGGCGCGGTTGGCGACCCAGACGACGGTCTGCGGCGCCATGTCATGGTACCAGATGCCGAGGTAGCGGCGGGACGGCTGCTTCGGGTCCGGCGCGAAGAAGCCGAGCTCGAACACCCCCGACGGCGAGGAAACCAGCGTCTCCCCCGGCGACAGCGAGCCGCCCTGCAGCAGCGTGTCCGTCGCCGCCGCCGCCGCGCTGCAGAGGCACGCGGCGAGGAGCAGGAAGAAGAGGAGGTGGTGGTGGGGAGAAGGGGAAGCCATGGAGCGGCAGCGTGGTCCTCTTTCCCCTAGCTCATCCTTCCCCATCTCTCCCCCCAGCAGCAGCAACGGTAGGCCAACCTGAGCACCAACCACTCCACTGTGGAGAGGGAAGATGGCTGCTTTAATTGCGAGAAAGAATTGCGTACCGGCTTTGTTTAGTGAGGGCATGTCGCACAGAGACGGAGTTTCGAGCGAATTAATTAGCGTGGTTCAGGTTCAGCATGTGGCTTTCTTTGCTTTCGGCTTACAGTAGTGTTTAAGCGCAGTGAGCAAGTGAGGGAGGGAGACCGCGGGGAACGAGTTCGCGGAAAGGGCGGTCGCGCGCGGCTCGCCGTGCCGGGCGCGCGCTCCGGTGAGCTCGAACTCGATCGGGGCGTCGGCGAGTGGGCCCGGCGCGTGGATTTTGATGCGGACCGTGGTCGGAACGGAATGTGGTTCCCTAGCCGACTGCGATCGTGTGTTCATGCCCGGATAGGTGGTCGGATCTAGTAGAAAAGGATGGATGGGGGCCTGTACTCTTCACACCTCGCCAGTAATAACATTTGTTGTGGATTTGTGGTCCGCTAGAATTTATCTTGGCGGGGTGCAGTATTATGCTAGATTGCAATAGAGAGAAAAGGTAACGAGACATAATTAGCTTTTGCGGCAATTTGACACCATAGACCATACTAATTCCTTAGATGCGATGAGATCACGAAAAGCAAGGCAAATTATTATAGATAATCTATTAAAGATGGTTTTCTTAAACTGAAGTCTATTAAAGATGTTATCTTTGGTCAAGTTAAAGATGAGATCACCAGAGATGTTATCTTAGAGCTAGAACTATCTACAAACATTGGAGGCACTCTTAATCAATGGAAAAATAATACTTTACTCGATCTAGTCTAAATATGCTCTATCCTTAACAAAGTAAGCATATATATTGTACGACAAAAACAATAGAGTAGATCTTTGTGATGTGGCTTCAGGACCTCTGTCAGGAAAGACAGTGTCGCGTCATGGAGTAAACTCGAGTTGTATCAAGTATTATGAGGGTGTTCGTTTTCTTTAGGGGTTGTTCGTTTCTAAGAGTTAAAGGACTAAAACTAAACTTTAGTCTAGATTTTAGCTTTAGTGAAACGAATAGGTGAACTAAAACTATAGCTAAACTTTAGCTCTAGAAATAAAAAAAAAGACTAAAAATAGGACTAAACTTTAACTCTCTAAAAGGGGCTAAAATTTAGCTCAAATTTTAGGAGCTAAACTCCCTTAGAGCTAAAGTTTAGCTCCTAAAATTTGAGCTAAACTTTAGTCCTATTTTTAGTCTTTTTTTATCTCTAGAGCTAAAGTTTAGCTCTAGTTTTAACACATCCGTTCGTTTTTCTAAAGCTAAAATCTAGACTAAAGTTTAATTTTAGTCTTTTAGCTCTTAGAAACGAACAGTTCCTATGTTAGTTTTACAAATCATGATTGTAGGTGACTAGGATTAAAATAGACGTGGAGTGATCTTGTGCACGAAAATATTACTAGTATGTGCCAAGGTGGCCGAGAGCCACAATGACTAGAGAGATTCTCTTTTTTACAAAAGGGGTAGAGAGAGAAAGACAAGGCGTGACACAGACAGAAGCTACGTAATAGAGAAGACGTGTGGAAGTGAGAAGCAAGAATGAGATACAAGGGACAAAACAAACAAAATGCGATTGGAAGAGTCGAACCCAACAAGCAAAATACTATAGCGTCCAGGCAGTGTGATTAATCCTGTGTAGATTAATGTCGTCTCCACTTTGTCAGACATCAGAAATATAGCTAGCCTTTCGCCAACGAACAAGTGTGTGAAAGAACTCGTGCATCGGTACACATGAAGAAATGCCATAGAATTGCTTAGACAGGCACACAGAGATGTGTTTTCAGGGGACCTCTACACCACAGGAAGCCACGGCTCGAAAGCGGTTCTTGGCTTCGAAGATAAAGAATGAAAGATGGCCACCTTAGCTGGCCATCTGATGAGCCCGGGTGGCCTGTGATGTGGAAAAGAAAAACACCACAGGTTTAGCTGGGCTAACCGAAGTTCATGTTGCAAGGAATGACGATCATAGTTCGTGTGCCTGACTTGGAAAGGTGAGTCTAATAATGGTTTCTGTCTGTCGTTAGTTGTTAATGATCCTGGTCTCCAGCTCCAACGAAGGCCTTGCATTTTTTCTGTTTTCTTTTGAGGGTAACGAAGATCTTGTTTTCGTGAGCAAGAAGCTTCTTGTACCATGTTGACCAAAATTAATAACAGTCTATGGTCAAAAAAACACACGAGAACATCACAAAAGCGTCGATGATATGACTTTCGGCCTAAACTACCTATTACTCATATGCAGCTTATACTTG
This sequence comes from Eleusine indica, assembly GCA_030378355.1. Taxonomy (NCBI): domain Eukaryota; kingdom Viridiplantae; phylum Streptophyta; class Magnoliopsida; order Poales; family Poaceae; genus Eleusine; species Eleusine indica. Next base: position 40,742,827 of record CM059500.1, read on the forward strand.
ACTCTGTCCGGAAAACAAGGACTACTTGTATCTAAAGACCACCCTGCACAATAAACACGTTCTAAAATCGCCGCACAGCTCGGCACATCACCGTCCAGTGGACAGAAGGGTATACAATCCCAGATCTAAAACTAGAGTTGTTCACGTCGCTGCATCATAGTACTAGGTGGACGGCACAAATACCAAAAAAATAACTATAGCACGGGTTTGCCAGATTTGAGCTGAAGCTATCGACAGATTGAACACCGGGTTCTGTTTAGGTTGTGCCTTAGTGGCTCCTCTAAAACTGAACTCATGGATTACCAACTCCCAGGTTTTCTGAGTCAACAGAATAGACTAGCCAGGCGTGAGCAACGCAGAACTTTAACAACTTTTCTGGTTTTATTAGAGAGAACAAAGTTGAAAAATAGAATAAACTTGAAACTTTAACAACGCAAGATATCAGTATATCACCTTCTAGCGTTGCTATTCTTTCGTCATGAAAATGACAACCACAACGGTGAGAAGACGACCTCAACAAAAGAAGGCTTCCCTGTTACATTGGCAATTGGTCCAGGAGAAATGAAAAGCACGACGACCATAATGGTGTTTAGCGACAACTAGCGTTCTTAACCTTGCTTCAACTATAGAAAACCACATGAAGGATAATAAATAGCCACTTAAAGGACCCATGCCGACAGCTAGCACGTCAGTGGCTGCAAATGAAAATTTTGGATCTAAAAGGGGGTGATCAGTGGCTACAGATCAATCATCTCATCACAAAAGGTTACACGTTGAGCTGGATGAACACATTTTCAGACACACAGTCTGCTCACGTACACAAGTCACAAAATTCCGACAAGATTATTGATTAATCCTGTCCTTGCGTGTAACAGATAGGATTAGATGAACAACCACACAGAAAAACAGACACAACATCAAGGAGTAATAGGAAAACCCGACTGACCTCTCATCTAGTCTTCCCAGCAGCTAGGATCTCAGAACTCAGCTCTACACAGATATTTCTGCCAAGAACATGGATTCACAACATCCTACACTAGAAATTTGAAGTTCGGAACTGCTGGCTTACCTATTTTCTGTATTTAAGATACACGTGCTGGTTTAGGTAGGACCATGGTGCCTCACACAGGCTAAAGATCTAGAGTGCAATGACAGCAGATCCATACTGTAAAGCGTTTCTAAGAGTTGGAATTGTTGCTGATGACCACAGAACTCCGAACCTGCCAAGATTTCAAGACTTAAAACAGCTTATCCAATTCTATCACTGTGGGCGAGGGAGACAAACTAATCCAGCACAAACCCCACTAAGATGGGTACTGTGTAGTCTTAATGGGCCACAAAGGTAATCTAAATGAGAAGATTCCACGGCTTCCAGGTCCTACTGGTTGAAATAGCCCAACCATGCCAGGAAAACTACGGAAGACCAGGCCCCAGTTTAGAAATATCTATACTTCCTTAGGTACATACAGAAAATCTAACAACAAGTATTCACAAAATCTAACACAGGGTTACTTTTAAACAGAAAATAATGCAAAGATAAAGGAAAAATAATCCCACTGATGATTGCTTCGTTCAAGCAATTAAGTTGTAACTTCCATAGAAAACAAACATTGTAATGTGAAGGTTCCAAAGCACAAATATTCACGAGAAAGTCAAATCAGACAAGCTATGTGAAAGAAGGAAACCGAAGATACAACAGTACGGAAGCACAGATAAACATGAGAACAGATGTTCAACTAACAGCACACGCACTCAATAGAAACCCCAAGCTAGCACCCAGCCAACAGTTGAACCTTTACATGCTGTGAAAGGAAAAGAAAGAATTAGAGACTGAGCAAAGTTATGCAAATTAATTTAGTTTAAAAGGCGTAAACCGAACAAGCGCTCTTGGTAATTTTGAATCAGATGCTAGAGCTTGATGAAACACTAAAGCTGGGAGATTACAGAAATAGAACTATCCTAAAAGCTCTAGTCAGAAACAATTAATTATTTGGGCAATCAAGCATTCAAGCTCCCAGTATCTTCAAAATTCATGAGTTACTAAAACTTCATTGAAACTATTTTGTAATACAACTACTCACCTACACAATCAGAAGCTAAAAATAACTTAAGCTTTTGCCGTATTTACACTGAAATTTTAAGAAATTACCACATATAATATGTAACATTGAATCATAGATAATAAAGAAGGCAGAACTTTAGGCAAAACACGTGTAGGAATTCAACAACAACAACAGAACACATAAAGAAATTACTCTTAAGAAAATTCATGCTAACCTGGATCAAAGAAGACTTCACTTCATAATACATCAACATAGTCAAGCCTCTGCAGAAATAATACCAATTAGATATATATTGGATTATGTTCTTTGGGGTTTCATCTCTAGCCTACCTCACTTGCTTGGGATTAAAGGCTTAGTTGTTGTTGTTGTTGTTATATATTGGATTATGTAACCACAAAGTTCCCTTCGCATAATGCATGCAAATGAATTTTCATTATACCCATCAAAAAGGCAATTCATAATGATGGCAAATCAAATCAAGAGAAATCTTAAAGCATAGTTAACATTAGCACATGGCTTACTGCAAATAAATATCACACAGATAATGAAGATTTTTTCCACAAAGGGCCCCAAATGTTAGTTAATCACTGTGTAACCAATGCTGAAGTACATAGTCTACAAGACTTCAAACAGAAATAGGGATTAATATCCCAACATGTCCACAAACTATTTGGTAAATCCAACACCATGCAACAGCACATAACCTATGTGATACTTATATCTTCAAAAGGAAAAGGCCAAGTTGGCTCAGTATCTTTAATCTTCATATTGCAGTTATTAGGTAGTAAATCATGAATATTAAATGATGTGGCACCACTGTTTCAGGGAAATTAAACCACCCAAATGAAGACCACATGTTGATGCATACCATTTGAACAGTAAATAGGAAGGGGATCTAAAGTTCATGTATCTACCATATTCCCATCAATTATTAAATCATATTTCCTGGCCTTCAATTGACTGAAAGCTTTCAATCGCTGGTTTGTTACTTTATGTTTTGATTTTTCTTTTATAGGATTATCTGTATAATAATTATAAACCGTTGGATCTAGATCCGATGGCTCAAAGCAGTGATTGAAAGTTGTCTTAACTTTCAGTCAGCGGAAAATTAGCAAGTCCCTTATTAAATATTCGGATTAAATCACCCAAAAGAAGACCACATGTTAGAGCATACCATTTGAACAGCAAAACGGAAGGGGATCTAAAGTTCATGTATCTACCATATTACCACCATCAATTATTAAGTATTCTTTTCCCATATATCAATTTTGATAAGGCTCTGTTGGCATTTCAAAAGCACTTATTTTTGTTCTACTTTTAGATACAATGATACATCAGTTACTTGCAATTAATGCCTATAACACCAAAATTATGATCAAATTAGGTCAGATTTTCTAAATGGCTAACTTGCACAGCACACCTCAAGAAAGAAATTTGAAAGTATGCCCCAGAAGCAGGTAGAATTGAATGAAAACTTGTCAATCTGTTTATTTATTTCCTAAGATCATGCATAGCAGGTTTCATGTACTGCTTATATAGCATTATTCAGATTAATAAACTCAGATGAATCCTACTACTAAAATATTTAAAACATATATGGACAATCAAATCATATAAGCAGGAATCCTACTAGTAAAATATCTAAAACATATATGGACAATCAAATCATATAAGCAGTGGGGGTTAGGTAAAACTTAGCTCAATTTCAGCTCAAATAGGAAAGTCCCTTTGGGCACAAGCTGTAACCCTTTGCAAGGTGAGTTATAGTAGCCTCAGCTGATGTATAGTAAGCTTACAGCTTGCTCCATGGATCAGGGGAAGCAGGCTACAAGTATGACTAATTTAAATTGCAGCCAAAGCCAGAGCCAAATAAGGAAGCTTGTGTGGGATATAAGCTGAAGTATTTAACAAAGGACAGATAGCAGCTGAGCGAAGGCAGCTTCAGATCAGTAAGATAAGATTACAGCTCAATTAAGTGGATAAGGAGATGACAAACATATTAATTTAAGACATATTTGAGTTCAATACTCGATTGGTTACACAAACCAAACAGACTGTCTTTGGAGGTGCGATGCTATGTTTGCCCATCAGCCGCACATCGAACAAAAGGCAACATTGAATTATGGGCATCCTGGCACAGATGGTAATCAGGTAATACACACTTGAATGGGCTCTGTGACTCATACCAATATGATGACCATTAAAGAAGGTTAGCTTGATCACCACGAGGCACAAGCTGTCTACTATGCCTTCATTTTTGGACACTAGAGGAAGGAATCTGAAAAGCTTTCAACAGGACACTCTATTACTACTCTAAAATCAGTTAGACGAGGGAGATTTTGAGAAATCCTCATTTCTCTTAGACGAGGGAGACTTTGAGATGTAGGGAGTACAAAGCAAAAATATACTGTCTAAACTCTAAAATCTGATCCCACTAAATCAACCTAAATAAGCCTAAGCCTTCCAACACTGAAAATTTGATCCAGATGCTTTGTGCCGACTGTCTTAATAGGTGGGAAAATGACAAAGTGCCAAACGATAAAGTGACACCTCAAATTGAGAACAAACCTTTCAGAATAAATTGCTTCCCACATGGACTATTAATAGAGCAGCCATTCACGTTTGTGGTTGCAGACAATTGCACACAACAAAGAAGCCGTATAACTACTAAAACTTGATATGAGATGAACTGGAGTGATCTAACTAAATGCTTCTCTTATACATCATACAGTCCATACAAAGGAAGAAATATAAAAGCTATCCACAGAAATCATTATTAAGTCTCTCCATTCAGTTGTCTGCACCTACTCAGTTCGATGAAAATACAGTTTTCTAGTAGTACCAACTAATTGATTGCGATGCACATTACCAAATTCTGAGTTCCAACTTTTTGTACAATTCGTACAGATGATGCAGGCAAGCACTATCAGATGCACGGGCAACTATAAAAGGGGCAGAATTAATTACCCTTGTGCTCCTCAGTGGCATCATGGTACTCAGCCTCCTCCTCCGGCACTGGGTGCAGCACTTCCTCTGCCCCGGCCGCCGCCGGCACACCAGTGGCCTCCCCACCCTCCGCCACGCCATCGTCGGGGTAACGCACGACCACGACCGGGCAGATGCAGTGATGCACGCAGTAGTCGCTAACGCTGCCGAGCCTCCCCTTGTTGGTCCGGCGCGCGGCGCCGAACCCCTTGCTCCCCATGATGACGGCGCTGAGGCTGAGCCTCTCGACCTCGAGGCAGAGGCGCTCCTTCATGTCGTGGTCCTTGACGATGTGGACCTTGTAAGGGATCCCGGCGTCCTTGAGCGGCCTGGCGAGGTCCTCAGCCTTGGACGCGGTGAAGGCGGCGAAGTCGTCCTCCATCCTGATGGCAGCGGCTTCGGCGTCGTCGCCGCCGTCGGCGGTAGGGTTAGGGTTGGGCGCCGGGACGGATAGGTCAGCGCCGCCCCAGTCCGCGCCGTAGAGGACGGAGGTGGGGCGGACGTGGAGGAGGATGACAGCGTCCCCGGGGCGGAGGTAGTTGTCGACGGCCCAGCGCACGGCGTGCGCCGACTCGTCGGAGAGGTCGACGGCGATGGCGAGGCGGCGGTGGTGGGATCCCGAGGGCGCCGCGGCGGCCACGGCGCTGAAGAAGACGCCCGGTGACTCGGGCTGCAGCGACGCCGGCGGCGGCGGGCGCGGGGTCGGAGCCTTCACCGGCGGCAGGTCAACGGAGGGGCTCGCCGGGGCCTGCATCTCGGTTGGGGTCGCGGGATCTTCTGCGGCGCGGTGGAGCGGATCGCGAGACGAGAGCGGTTCGTTGTGGTTGGTTGCTGATGCTGCAGTTGCTTTGCTTGCTTGGTGCGAGGCAGGGGCGATGGGAGAAGGTACTGGAAGAAATGGAAGACTTGGAGGAAGAGTCAAGGCTGTCAAGCGGAGGTCGAGGCGAAGAGGATAAACTTGTCACGAGCCGCTTTGGACGTGTCGATCACACGTGGACGGTGGACAAGGACATCTTCTTGGACCGGTCTGAGATCCAACGGCTGGTACTGGTTGTCTGGTTTGTGGGACGCGATGTAGACACCGTACGGAGACAAGGTTTCGAATACCTGAATCACCATTTCGTTTCCGAATATATAATTTCGAGCCGATTGTTTTGTTTGTTATTAAAGAGCCTATAATATAAAACCTTCAAATAAGTAGAAAAATAAAATACTGATCAGAATTTTGAGAAAAACATGCTATTACGTTGGCTCTGTGCATTTCCTGGCGTTAATTGTGAGATGTCAGCTCAAACTTTTTTCTCTCGCATGTTATCACGCTAAAACACAGGTGTAAGATCTGGTTCAGGTCATGGTTATTTCATATGGATCACGGTGCCGTTATATAAGAATAAGATAGGGGTTCGAAAATTTTTATGATCTACGCGAGAAAGTCTTCTTCTTAAAAAAAATCCGGAGGCTACCTTATCCCGTGTAGATTGAGCTTTTTTTTTTCACTTATGCCCTGCACAATAAAACACGGAATCAATCTCCTTCTAGAACAGAGGACGATGTTTTTTTCTAGTACTAAAATGAGAGGTACCTTCATGCTGTGGATTTGTTCTCGGGTTCCACTAAACTGTGCACATCAAGGGAGATTATTGGCTTATCCTGCTGCCCGCGGTTTCTTCCCTTTCACATGACCAGCTGCAAGTTGCGAGACCTTTAAGTCGTTAGGATAAGGTCGCCAAAGTCATGAGCAAGCTCCACGGCCACGATTTTGATTTTATGCCTTTTTCTCTCTCTCTTTTCTCTTCCTTTTCTAAATTCAAGTAATTTTAAAAAGGGCAGAGGGGCGAACAAACGTCCAGCCTGCGGTTAGGTCGAGTTCAGGCATCATCCACCTCCATCATTTCAGTTGCAAGGAACATTCTGATGCCCTCTTAAAAGGAAAATAAAATTAGGGGAACATTCTATTAATCAGCAACAGACTATTGCAATTGCAATATGATTGCTTATCTCGTTTGTTTTGCTGGTACCTGTAGTTGTTGGAAAGATGCATGTTATTCTAATTTTAGAATTTAGTTTTAGGCAAACTTTATAACAATTCAAACTCGAGAAACAAACTAACACATGCAGCAGGCAAAGCAACGCAATAAAAATCAGAGGAACCACTGGAACTCATGTTTGGTTTGTCGGCGCTTAAAACAGCGCAAATTATAGACGAAGCAGACCGTCGATGCAGATGTGATAGCTCGTCGATGAGGCAGCGCAGATCGTCACGGATCAGTCTCGAGCGGTCGCACAGATGCGCTGCTCAGAAATCTTATTGCCGCCCCTCGTGCGGGCTTCACGACGGCAAAGATACGGAGATTCCGCTCACCCTTTTCCTCGGTGCACGCCAAGGAATAGGGCCGACGAGATGGAAGCAGCTCAACATCATAACACAACTCTCTAAAGGAAGGAAAAAGAAGAAGTGGAAGCGATTTTTCACGTTATGAAAACCTGGACGTCTTCAGAGGCCTTATATAGGCACGGCTGCACTCCAGAAGCCGTTTCTTTTCTAATTGCGCCCACATAATTAGCAGTCAATAGCATGACTGACTTATTAACTCTAATTATGGCAATTAACCATGTATTAATCCTTTTGATTAGTACATAACGGTTTAGATTCAGATTTGATAGAGGATACGAGTGGCAAAAAAGCACACGGGACAACACGCGCGTGCGTGTGTACTCATAGCAATGCTCTTTTTCTCTCTTAATGCTTTCATTATTCAGTTATAGGTACGAGTGCTGCTATTTAAGTTGGTGTGGACCATCATAGACTAACAAGGTGGTACTAAAACCAATGACTACTTAATACTTTGAAATTTCTTCTGAATGAGCCATATAAAATGAGCCAAATTTCAACAGAACTGAACATACAGCGAACTAGAAGTTTTTACTAAAGACTAAGCAAGATGACGGTGATCAGTGAGATAGAAGAGTGTTTATATGCTCATGAATAATCCACCAGTACGATGATCAGCCACATGTGCGAATAACCAAGTGTGTTTGTTTTCTCACACTGTGATTTTTTGCTAACATAACAAATGTAAACTCGTGTATTAAAAACTATTAAAATGTAAGCTCCATTAAAGTACTCTAGTGAGTGCTTGCAAGGGGATAAATTAGCACTAATAGTGTGGGTGCCAAGCCTCCCCTTCCCTCCCGTAAGCTTTGTTCGGATGACATGGGAAAGAAGTGGATTGGAGTGGAATGAAGTGTAATCAATCCACAAATGACTTGCAGTGGATTTAATCCCGATCAAATCATGCCAATCCACTGGTAAACGTGGAACAGTCGAACGAGCCCTTAAAGATCCTCCCAAGTAAGAAGTAATGGCGCCATGGACATTTTACATCATAGGTGAAGCTTTTCCTCTGTTCGGTTGTTGTCATCGAAGAAGAAGGCCAACCTCTGGGCAACGGGGCATGGGCCTTGTAGGCCTAATGGGCTTTAACTTTTAGCAATCGAGGTTGTCAACCTAGAAGAAAATCCAAACCATGGATGGTTAGCCCAGGTTGCCTCGTATTTACAATCCATGTTCCACTAACTGGTTACTTGCTCTCCTTAAAAAAACCTGGTTACTTGTTCAACGAATGGAGTTTTACGTGGCATGTGGACAATGTGGTGGTTGATCTCCTACTTTGTTAGCACCGTGACTAGTGGCCAAGCTAGAGTCTGGTTGAAAGTAGTACCAAGTATGCAAATCATTGGCTAAAACAGATTCATAAGTGGTCACAACTCAACTGAGTAGTGCTAATTTCTTAATTTCTTTTATTTTTCTTTAACAGGATGAAAAAGCTCCTTTGCTTCACTTCTTCCATACAGTTCACCATGTGTACAGTAGAAATCCTTTTATCTTCTATCTTGTTGGGAAAAAAAAGTTTTCTTCTATCTTGTGTTTGCAAGGACGCGTACACCAACTATTTTCTTGTGAGCACCCCCTCCTACCTGCTGGAAATGAATGAAGATGGAAGAGGGGAAAAAGAGAGATGAAGAAGAACGGAGGGGCTGAGGAAGAAGAGAGTAGAGCCTCCTTTGGAGCAGGGTTAACAAAAACTGCTTCGGTAGCAGTTTTATTTTATTTTTCTCAAAAACCAGTTCATAAACAGGTTGAAAACCGTAAAACTGATCAGTTTTGTAAATGAAGGTGGACCAGTTTGACCGGTTTTCACCATCGGTTTTTGAAACCAGGCTTTTGAGCCGATCTGGCTCCCTCTGCCCTGCACGGTGCACGCACACGTACGGCACCATTTTGGTTTCTGGTCGTGCGTTGCTCCCTCGGCCCGGCGACTCTGACTGTCGCGCACGCCGGACGTCAGGTTAACGCTAGTCCATGAGAACCAGGACACATCGTCGGTGTGCTGTGGGCTGTGGCCAGCCAGCAGACCCGACGCGGCTGTAACGCCCGAGGTGCGGCCGCCGCAAGTTGCCTTTCAGGATGCCAAGTCGTTTACTTTTGTTATTAGTAGTACTGCACAATTTTTCTAGTGTCGGTGTATCAACGAACACTGAACCCGCCAACCCGGCCACGTTTCCTGCATGGGGAATTGGTTCTCAGCGTCGATCTCGATGCGTCTGCGGCTGTAGTACTAATTTGAGCATGGCGGCACGCTCTCTGACCACTCGTGATATCGGTAGCTCCCAGCGGCACACATGGCGTCGATCTCGTGATTCCTTTTTGCAAGAGAAGGGCGCAGCCACTTTAAGGAGAGGTGGGTGTGGGTCGCGCACGCAAACACTGCAACAAACAGGAACAGGATTGAATTCTTTCCCCGTCGTTCTGCGTCTCTCTGTATAAAAGGTGCACCTCACTTTCACTAGCCCTGTCTTCCTCTGCTCTCCGCGCCCCGGCTAGCTAGTACTAGCAGCAATCCAGGAAGGGGGGCTTTTGCTTGGGCGGCATGGCCTCGCCGGCGGCGGCCGGGGACGCCGGCCTCGCCTACCCGCTGCTGGTGAAGCGCAACGGCACGGGGCGCGAGGAGAAGGGGTACTGGGAGCCCACCGGCGAGGAGGAGGCGCTGCCGGCGGAGTGCGCCGGCGACGCCCGGCCGCCGCCGCTGTACCGGACGTTCAAGGTCAAGGACAGCCTCCTGCTTCCTTACAGGTGCGTCCACTTTACTCCTATAGTATTTTTATTTTATTTTATTTTACATGCACGAGGGCCTGTTGCTAGCTATACTATTTTTTTTTTTGGAAAGACTGCGCATCAATTTTTATGCCGAATCTCGCTATCACAAAAGATCTTCTACCAGTGTCTTCTTTCTTTTTTGTTGAAAAACTAGTCCTACCTACCAGTACCAGTGTCGTAAACATCTTGCCGTCACAAGTGAAAAGGGCAAAAGTGAACCACAAACATTATTCATCCAAAAAAAAAGAGAGAAAAATAGAAGGAGAGCATGTGCGAATTGGAAAATTACCAAACGCGCCGTGTTGCACGTGGTGGCCGCTGCTGCATTTGTCCCGCCAAGTAAACAAGTAAATGATGGTCCCGTACGGCGATTTTGATGTTCTAGGCTTTGTGTTTGTATGGTACCCACTCCTTGTCGCCAAGGTACTGAGTCACAAATGGAGCTAAGAAAAACTTGACAAAGCTAGCTGGTGGTTTGCTTCATATGGCTCACGAGTGGGTGGGTGAGTCACCATGGGAAAGTTTGCTATATTTTTCATACACGAGGCATGCCACCATTTGCTACAAATGTTTGGTAGCTACACTCCTCTAAGGCCAATCGATCAACTGTTCACCAGATTTTAGGAAAATAAGAGGATCGTGGGGCACTCCGCACTCGGCTTGTGTTATGCCTGTGGAACCAAGACAACGGAGTAAATTTTGTTCACAACTGTAGCTACGAAACAAATGGGTGCTAACCTTATCAAATAAAATTGTGTATCCCTGTATGCGGCAAGTCTTGACTACGAATAAACTGGAGCTATTATAAGATGGAGATTTTACTGTAGTCCCAATGTAACGACCTGCAGGAGGCGGGTATGAGGAAAGACGCCAGCGTCATGCGACGAACGGGCTGACAAGCTTAAGCTTTGGGCCGAGCCCATGTAATAGGCTAGTGTCAAACCCGGCCTATGAGGCCCATGTATCGGCTACAAGAGCCGTCGTTGCCAGGGGGCAAGACATCGAAGGATTAACGATTCCCAGAATTCCGCCTCTGCTGCCCAGTGTTAGCCACTGAGGCATCAGAGAATTCCGCCTCTGCTTTCTTCTTTTCCAAGCACTGCCTCGCCTCCGGCGACCACAATTTACATCCAAGGTGCTCCGGCGTGCTGCCGCTGTCATCGAGGATCGTTACACCCAAGTAACCGTTAATCATTTCATAGGAGTATATAAGGTCACCCTTTTACCTCACTCCTAGTTGGAGGTAATAGTCTCATATAATTTTTACATTATGGTGAACTTGCCGTAGCCTAAGTACTAGCATTTTGTGAGTCTGTGGATACTCCCTCTGTTCAAACATAATGACTGTATTTCTATGACATCTTGCTAGTACAATACAAACTTGGACAAAAAAGAAATATTAAATTTTCATTTTAGTGACATAATAGTATAATCATCAGTACGAATCTAATTGTTGGTCCAACCAGGCCCTAAAGAAATAAAATAGACCTCCTGTATTCAGTAGTAATTGCCTTTAACTTTTATACAAACAGTTAATCAACCAGTCAAGTACAAATACTTAGGCGGGAAGCTTCTTCCATTTTCTAAAAAAAAAATACTAACACTTATTATTGGATCATAAAAATCAAAGTGGCCTTTGTATTTTGAACCCCCCGCCCTTTTTTTTTTTTTTTTTTTTTTGCTTGCGGAAACACGGTACATTATGGTTCCTATCCAGAGAGTCAGGAGAATCCTTGCCGCACAATGTGGTGACCAATCCTTTTGAAACCTGACAAATTAACGAATTCGAAATCGCCTTGGACGCTGCAAGACGCCTCGGCCTCCTAAATAGCGGTCCTGAATGAGTATACATTCATATCTGTTTCGTTCCCCTGTAACAGGTTACTGAACTTGGCGAGATTGCTTCTCATCATCAACTTTTTCGCGTGGCGCCTGAAGCACCGAGAGTCGGACAGCATGGTCCTGTGGTGGATCACGCTTGTGGGCGACTTCTGGTTCGGCCTCAGCTGGCTGCTGAACCAGGCCTCCAAGCTGAACCCCATCAAACGCGTCCCGGACGTCTCCCTCCTGAACCAGCACCTGGACCAGAGCCAACAGCTCCCGGGCGTGGACGTGTTCATCAACACGGTGGACCCCATCGACGAGCCCGTTCTGTGCACCATGAACTCCGTGCTCTCCATCCTCGCCACGGACTACCCGGCGGGCAAGCACGCGACCTACTTCTCCGACGACGGCGCGTCGCTGGTGCACTACGAGGCGCTGGTCGAGACGGCCCGGTTCGCCGCGCTGTGGGCGCCGTTTTGCCGGAAGCACCGCGTGGAGCCGCGCGCGCCCGAGAGCTACTTCTTCGCGGAGAAGGCGAAGGCGGCGGAGGTGCCGTACGCCGGCGACGCGCCGGGACAGTTCATCGGCGACCGGCGGCGCGTGAGGAGGGAGTACGAGGAGTTCAAGGGGAGGTTGGAGAAGCTGTTCGCTGACATTCCTCGGAGGTCGGAGGTGTTCGAGCGTGATGGCAACAAGGGAGGTGGTGGTGAGCGGGCGACGTACATGGCGGATGGGAGGATTTGGCCTGGCACTTGGGTCGAGCCGGCTGAGAACCATAGGAAAGGGCAGCACGCTGCGGTTGTTGAGGTACGTGCCAGCCGAAACCAAATTTTTGCACAAGAAATGTTCAGTTTGCTCGATTATTCATCCCAACCAAATTAGTACAGGTGGTGTTGAACCATCCTGGCGACGAGAACGAGCCTCAGCTCGGCACGCCGGCAACCTTCTCCGAGGAGAGCTCTGTCGACTTGAGCGCGGTGGACGTGCGGCTGCCGATGCTGGTGTACATCGCGCGCGAGAAGCGGCCGGGGTACGACCACCAGAAGAAAGCCGGCGCGATGAACGCGCAGCTCCGGGTATCCGGTCTCCTGACCAACGCGCCCTTCATCATCAACTTGGACGGCGACCACTACGTGAACAACTCGTCGGCGTTCCGCGCCGCCGCGTGCTTCTTCCTGGACGCGCGCCACGGCGAGGACACGGCGTTCGTGCAGTTCCCGCAGCGGTTCGACGGCGTGGACCCCACGGACCGGTACTGCAACCACAACCGCGTCTTCTTCGACGCCACCCTGCTGGGCCTCAACGGGCTGCAGGGCCCCTCCTACGTCGGCACGGGGTGCATGTTCCGCCGCGCCGCGCTCTACGGCGCCGACCCGCCGCGCTGGCAGCCGCCAGCCGACGACGACGCCAAGGCTACCCTGGCGGCGGTGGACGACGACAACAACAACAACAACCACCCGTGCAGGCAGTTCGGCACGTCCATGCCGTTCATCAACTCCGTCCCGGTGGCGGCGAACCACCAGGACCGTCCGATCTCGCCGCCGCCCGGTCGGCTCAGGGCGGAGGAGCTGGAGTACGTGTCCACGTGCGCGTACGAGGACGGCACGGAGTGGGGCCGCGGCGTGGGCTGGGTGTACAACATCGCGACGGAGGACGTGGTCACGGGCTTCCGCCTCCACCGGAAAGGGTGGCGCTCCATGTACTCCTCCACGCAACCCGACGCGTTCCGCGGCACGGCGCCCATCAACCTCACCGAGCGCCTCTACCAGATCCTGCGCTGGTCGGGCGGGTCCCTGGACATGTTCCTGTCACGGAACTGCCCGCTGCTTGCGGGGCGGCGGCTCCACCCGATGCAGCGCCTGGCGTACACCAACATGACGGTGTACCCGGTGTGCGCGGCATTCATCTTCGCCTTCGACCTGCTCCCGCTCATGTGGCTGCTGGGCGGGCACCACCAGTTCTACGTGCAGAAGCCGTTTCGGACCTACGCGGAGTACCTGTTCGCGAGCATCGTCATGATGGAGCTGTCAGGAATGTTGGAGATCAAGTGGGCCGGGCTCGGCGTGCTCGACTGGGTCCGCAACGAGCAGTTCTTCATGGTCGGGGCCACCGGGGTGTACCCGGCCGCCGTGCTGCACAGCCTGCTCAGGCTCGTGGGACTCAAGGGCCTGCCGTTCAAGCTCACCTCCAAGCCCACCGCCGCGATCGCGAGGGAGCCGTTCGCGGAGATGTATGACGTGCAGTGGGCGCCGCTGCTGGCGCCCACGCTGGTGGTGATGGCCGTCAACGCGGCGGCCATCAGCGCCGTGATAGGGAAGGCCGTCGCGTTCGGGTGGCCGCTCGCCCGACTCGCGGGGGCCGCGGGTGGGCTGCTGTTCAACGCGTGGGTGCTGCTCCTCCTCTACCCGTTCGCGCTCGGCCTCATGGGCCGGTGGAGCAAGAGGCCGTACCTCTTCTTCCTCCTGCTCGTGGCCGTGCTCGTCGCCGTCGCGGCGGTGTTCGTCGCGGTGCTGTCCGTGCTCCCGCCCGGTGGAGCCGTGACGCAGTCGTTCCGGGTACTCGACGCCGTTTCTCCGGCTAGATGGCGGACTTAGGCTATTCTGTTTCATTATTGATCCCTCTTAGTTCTGCCGGTGCCAAAGTATGCTAGATTACGGTTTTTTTAGATAACTTTTCTTTTTTACATTTCAGTTCTTTCTAACTAGAGGAGTTTACATTTTTGTTACCAAAAAAAAAAATTAAGTCAAAGGCGCCTTCACTCATCCCTTCCTACTGGGTTGTGTTTACAATCAGGAATATTGGTACAAATTGTTGGGGCTCGCTGACACAAATGACGCCATGCCACAAGCTGATGATTGCCTGGCGGACTGCTGGCTTGACTGGTTTCGATCAAAGGAAGATAGTCGCCAAAGGATTCAGAAAATACTAGGATTCACTGATCATACTCATGGTGTAGTGATGCCTGTGGTCTGTGGAAGCAACTAAATGACAGAACTTTTGACAGGAGAAGGAAGTTGCCGCTGTGGTTCATGGCGGGGAACACGGTCGTAGCGTTGTTCCTAGATAACAATAGACTCCCATTATGATGGGCTATATTACTTTAATTCTCGAAGTAATATAAATCTGATCTCACTATTAATTTAAAAGAACATAATAGTAATTGACTAGTCAAAGTAAATACTAATCGAAACGTTATCTCTTGTATAAAAACACATATGCCTGCCAGCAGTACCGCCGCCACCGCCCTTACCGCCATCCTTGCACCACCGGCAATCAGAAGGGTTGACGATTGCTCGTTACTGTCGGGTCAGCCTGAAAATAGTTCAATTCAGGGCGATAAAGTCAAGCGAGCTGCCGTCCGCAAGCTTGGAGCAGGATGACATCGTCAGATGTCGCCATGGCAAGGACGGAGCCAGGGGTGTTCCATGGCAAGGGCGGAGCCATGGCAAGAGGCCGTACCTGTTCTTCATCTTGCTCGTGGTGGTGGTCATCGCCGTCGCGGTGCTGGCTGTGCTACCTCACAGCAGCACCGCCCCGCCGTTTCGGCTGGTAGGATGGCCACTTGATTTCATTTATACGGCGAGGTAGCGGAAGTAGCCGAAGATACCTCATTGTTGATCCCTCTTAGTTTTTGCCGTCAAATTATGCTATTAGATTATAATTTTTTTAGATGATTTTTGTTTACATTTTAGTTCTTTCTTATGGAGGAGTTCACATTGTGTTAGTAAAAAAAAAATACTATGTTAAAGTCATCTCGGACATCCTCCACGAGCTACCCTAGGGACCGATGACATCAACCTGTTGTGAAATATACCGAAAATAGAGACAATATTTTGAATGTTATATCAGAATATCCCAGATCATCTCATGTTGCAAAACAAACACTACACTACTAAGAAATGTGTCGATTGGATGGACAAAGTCAATGTTCCAGATCTCATCTCTGATTCAGAGTTTTTAAACTTGAACTAGCAATCAAAAAAGGCCTACCAGTTCATAATAATGATCGAGAATCACGGTGATTGACAATTCATTTCGCTAGTTGTTCCAACAGTTTACACTTGCAATTGTTACCAAAAACCTCTAGCCAGAAGTGCATGCATATGTATATCTCCAAAAAATTTACTTTGCATCTGTTTGAGCATCATGCGAGTGGAGCTGTAGACGGACTATGCAAATTTGAAAAAATGTATTATTGTCTACCAAGTTGGATTACTCACTAATTTGAGTGTTGGTAAGGGTGATAAAGTTCATGCTAATTATTTAGTTTATTGATAAAGATTGGGTTTACAACTGACAATGGGCCAAGACCTAAAACTAACCCCTAACACACTCTTTTGTTTCGACTAATTAATTATGTTCTTACCTAATCCATTTTTTGGTACGCAAAACTCCATCATGCCTAGTCCTTCAACAAAGTTAATCCACTTCTATCATTTTGTTATGAGGGTTCAGATGGACCTGGTTATTATACTACATCTTTGGCTTGTGGCCTGTCTGTTAGAAGTTCCCACGGATTCGTTCACCTCTGTACTACTTGAACATTTTTACTTTGAATTCAAAATAAAAATACATGTTACACTCTTCGTCTCTATGCACTTATAAGCTCACTTAGAAACCTAAGATAATGTAGAAAATAAATAGCTCAGATTTAACTTATATATCAACACATAGGTGCAATAAGTTTTGTTTCAACCTTTTCTAATTTATGTGACAATACATTAGATACAACTTTTGATATTTCAATTTCATTGATAGCCATGATTAACTATGTGCAAAGCATATTCATACATAGCACACATAAATTGGATGCCCATCTAATTATTTTTGCTTATTAAACTTGTTTTGAATGTTTCATGCATATATATGTAATTTCTTGATATATATGCGGGTACATTTAATCCATGAACCTCGGACAAAGTTATGTTTAGACTATTTAAAACTGCCTAGTGCTCACCCTCATTCAGATGAGGGTACGAAAGTTTGTCCTATGTGCACTAGCTAGTTTCCTTATGTGAACTGATGATAAACACGTCTATAACATAACTATGGTTCCATCGCGCTAAACAATGACCATTTTGTACCCTGCCCAATCATATATGTACCTTGATTGCACGTCTTCACTCCGCCATGTGGACAACATTTCTGCATAGTTGCTCCCAAACTATATCTTTCACGAGCACCTTTACAATGGGTTAAAATTAATATGAATCATTTATTTCTCTTAATCTAACGGTTTAGATCTATTTATACTACTTTAACTCTCAAAGTAGTATTAAGTAGTATTTTAAAGTAGTATGGACTATTATAGATATTTTAGGAACAAAAGATAATTACAGGCCGTAAGTTTAGAGATCTCTCGGGTCTGAAACATAAACGCTCATTCTTTCTCACCGAGGGGCGGACAAGCCAACGTCGTGGTGGCAAAGCGCCGGAGTGGCAGCCGCTAGGTCGGGGGTTCGAGCCCCCGATACCACACCAAAAAAATTTCCTCGCTCTCTCGAATCAAGGCATAGGTAAAGACTTGCGTTATACCTCACACGGCCAGCTGAGTTACTGTGTATGGTTGGGAGGAGATTCGGGGATTTTCTCGGTCTACCTGAGAAGACTCTTCTCCTTAGATAATGCCGTTTGGGAGGGGGTTCGGGAATTTTCTCGACCTACGTAAGAAGGCTTTTCTCCTTAGATAATGCCGTCGGGATGACTTCTTCTCGAGCAGGTCGAGTTTTTCTTTTTTTTTTTTTTCTCACCGAGGGGTTCGATCCGCCGGTGAAGGATGATCTGTCTGTCTATCGGAGGTGATGTCTGTGCCTTGCTCTGCAATCCTCGCTTGAAGGACGGAGGAGTGCACAGCATCAAGTTTCGATCGGGGCCAAGTGCAAGTGCCCCGCCATGCGTTTTTATCCTTGAAGGCGAGAGCAAGGCCAGCCTGTTGGCCCCTGAAGCACGGCAGCATCGTGGGTACAGGCTACTGCAGTATACGATAGCACCTCCGGCAGCGGCGAAAATGTCTTTGTAATTTCTGTTTCAGGCAGTGATCAGACTCGGATAGAGACCCGTCTAGCCTACAGATTCCGACGAACCATGAAGTCCTTGATTGGCTGCAGACCAATTACATGTCCACAAGCCAGCATTAGCCATTAGCATATGTGTGGAGACAAGCCGGTGAGATGGGGCTGGCGCGAGATGCCGGCGATCTGTCAGGAGACAATCCGGCGAGCTCCACAATGGCAACGTGTATGAGACTACGAAAGCAGTCTGGCTGGAGATGTCGCAACCAACAAAATGGATTCGCCCGGAGCCATTCCGGTGACCACCTCATCTATCCGTAATTGGCAGCAGTGGGCGACGGCAATTCGTTTTCTTTGAGGATGGATACCGATTCGTTTCATGTGACCATGTTAGCCTACGATGGCAGGAGGTGTAAAATTCTTTTATTATCTAGGCAATTACGAAGTTGACCTCCGAAATCAACGTCCGGATTTGATTCATACTACTTTCTTCTTCTAAGTAGTATAGCCCACCCACTACGGGAAAACGCTTATTTGCCGAGTGCTTGGATCTTTGCCGAGTGCAATATATCGGGCATTCAGCAAAAATATTCTTTGTCGAGTGTCAAACAACAAACACTCGACAAAGATTGAGACACTCGGTAAAAAAAATACTTTACCGAGTGCCATAATAAATATACTTGGTAAAGAAATCTTTGCCGAGTGTCACAATAAATACAATCGACAAAGACTATTTTTTGTCGAGTGTTTTATTAGTCACTCGACAAAGATAAGAGTTTGTCGAGTGTTATTTTTTGATACTCAGCAAAAAATCAATTTTTTTCCTCTTCTATTCTCAAAACTTTTTATGCTCTACATATACAACATGTGTTACTCCATGTTTCAATTTGGTATATTTTTATATATGTTTGCTATATTTAGTTAATTAATTATATTTAAAGCAATTTATCAAATAAAGTCAAATTTGAACTACAAGTAAGTAAAATAATAAAATAAAGAAAATAAAAAAAATAATATTCATGTTAGTGAGTCCAATGTGAGGCCTTATTTAGGAAATAAAAGGAAATTTCATGTATCTTGTTCATGAAAATGTCACAACAATTGTGTGTTCGAATTATATTTAAATTTTATTGAAATAAAACAAACTTAGAAACTTATGAGAATTATCAGAAAATCATGAGATCATATGTGAAGATTGAGGAAAAAGCTAGAGAAGTTTTCGCATAATTTATCACATAAAATGCTTAGATAATGGAGAATCTCAAAAAAGTTTCGTATAGTTGAGAAGTAGTTTCTAAGAGTTTGAGTCAAATTGACATTGAATTTGAAATTGATTTTAAATATTTTTGTATAGGTATTAGGTCATATAAATTGCCTCTTTGTAATAATTTAATTAATTTTTGAAATTATTAGAAATTTTTAAATAAATTTTTTACATTACAAAGAATTTTTTTTGCTGAGTGTCCCAACTAGACACTCGACAAAATGGACATTTGCCGAGTATTATTGAGGGACACTCGGCAAAATATGTTTGCCGAGCGTCTAGTTGGAACACTCGGCAAACTGGTGCTTTGCCGAGTGTCCTACCCCGACACTCGGCAAATAGATCGACCTATTAGCCATTTTGTCATTCTCTCCCCCGTGCAAGAGCTCTTTCTCCCATCTGCTCGCTGCTCTCTCTCCCCGCCGCCATCTCTGCTCGCCGCCGGCCCTCGCCCCCGCTCGCCGCCTCCTCGGCCCCGCTCGCCGCTCGGTGCCTCTCTGCCGCCGCTCACCGCCTCCCCCGCCCCCACAAGCCTCCCGCGCGTGCGTCCGCAGGCCTCACCCCTATCCCGACCGTGGGGCCCCACCCCTGCCCCGGCTGCCTCCACATGCCTGTGCTTGCCAGCCCCTCCCCTGTCCCGCCCATCGGGGCCCGTCCCCGCCTAGCCGCAACCGGCGCCACACCTGCCCGACACTGCCACAGCCACTCCTCTGTCCTCTCTCCGCAGTCTCTCTCTTTCCTCCCCTCCCTCCCCGATCTCCCCCAATCCGACCAGACCAGCAACCCTCGACTAGAGCCAAGCCACGGAGATGGCGCTGCAACGGGCACTCTTCAGATGCCTCCTTCCCCTTGTGCTATATGTGACCCATTTCGATTGGATCCCATGTCGATAGGTTGTGAAATTTAGTGGGAGGTTTGGAGTTGGCGGTGACGTGTCAGGTGTAGTCAGAGAGAGTGGTGGGTTTCAAACGTTGAAGGTGGACATGGCAGCCAGGAATCTCTGGTAGCATCATGGTAGTCAGTAGTGACTGAAAATGCAGAGGTATTAAGAGAGGGTTTGAAGTGAGAGGCTCAGTTTGGACAGGCTTCTAGTTACTCTTGTAGTAGTGTCGATAGGAATTTGGTTGGCTCTCCTTTGCTCTTGGTTTATCAACTTTGCTTATCATTCAATTTGATATTGTAAAGCTCATCTCATATAATTTCTCCTGAATTTCCTATTTTTGTTACTAAGTTAGTCTCATATAATTGAATTGTTCATCTGGTCTTGTTGGTACCTGCTAGGCTGTTATGCTGCTTTTAGTAGGCATCTTGTGACACTATGAGCTCTCATCTGCCACTGTTTTTTGCCCTTGTAATTTAGGGCATGTCATTTGACAAACTGAAGAGAAGAATAGTATTTCTATGTTGCATTTTATTCAGTTTTAAAGACCATTTTAGTGGTTGAAAATAAGTTCCACTTTTTTTTTTGCTTCCAATTACACTTCTTGCAGTAAACCATATCTTTTTTTCTAGCATCATAGAAGTATTTACATTCTCCTCATTTTCATATTCCCTTGTAGGCTGTGATTGATATATGTTAGTCCCATGTTCAACCCTAACAAATAGTCATAATAACAGATTGAATTGTTAATAAGACATATGCAAAGTTTATTGCACTAAGGTCCTGAATGTGATGCCCTATGCTTTTCTATTACAACAAGCCTTTGTACTAAAATTTTGAAGTTCTCAAGCATAATTTTATCAACAGTCCCATGCTGTCAATTGGATTTAACTTAATTAAAAGATTTTAAGAGCCCTACATGCTTTCATTGTAGACCCAAAAATATAAGAGCAGCTTCAATTTCAACCTCCTTTCATATATGCTACTACTTGGAACCTTCTATGCCTTTTTTATGTGGACAGATCAGGTTATTATGTGGCAACTGCAGCCTAAAGAATGTGCATAGTATTACTTTGATCATTACCATGCTAATTCATATATTCTTTTTAGTCTTGCAATCACTTCTTGTTTACTTAACAAAATGACAATATGTTGGTTCCTATGAACTTGCAGTGAAACTTAAATTAGATGTGTTTAAGCATTCATCTCTACATTGCATATGTGTTTAAAGGAAAATTGCCTTAACTTCAGAATTAATGGTTTAAAGGACTCTCTAGTCTCTATCAGGAAATAGCGACATAGTTTCAAGGTTTAAACTGAAATTGATTGACTTATTCAAATGGTGAAGTATCATCTCTTAGCACATACTTTTTGAAAGCTGAATGCTGAAAATTAAGCTAAAATTATCTTTTTTTTATATGAAAAAAGCCTTTGCCGAGTGCACTTGACAAGACACTCGGTAATGAATTCCATTTTTACCGAGTGTCTTGATTCCAGCACTCGGCAAAGTGTTACATTATTGTCGAGTGTCTTTATTGTAACACTCGGTAAAGATGGAATACTTTATCGAGTGTCTTGATTCTAGCACTCGATAAATGCTTTGTCGAGTGTCTAAAAAAAAATACTCGATAAAGAGCACTTTGTCGGGACCTTTTTGGCCGAGTGCTATTTACCGAGTATTGACACTCGGCAAAGTCTTTACCGAGTGTTTTCTTATCGGGCACTCGGTAAAGCGCTGATTTTCCGTAATGAGAGTCATCTTTCACATGTCCTGTAGATGGTGCCACATTTTGGATGAATCGAAACTAATCAAACTTTACCCAAGCTCTTTGATCGGCCTGCAACGATCACATTAAAAAAAATATATAGCTTCATTGGCTAGCAACCGCACCCGGAGCGGGAACGGGAAAAATAGAAGCGGAACCAAGACCAAGCAGTGAAAGTAGCGCAGTGTATAGCCGCAGCCACGAGAAGGACGAGGAGCAGGTACGGCCTCTTGCTCCACCGTCCCTACCGAGGACGAACGGGTAGAGCATTAGAAAAGATCACATGTTGAACAGCAGCCCGCACGCCGCACGGGCGACCTGCGCGAACGACCACACGAAGGCCACGCCGAGATGGCGGGCTGGCCGCTGGCCGGCACGTTCAACCAACAATGAGGTGATACCCAAATAGATAATTGTTGTTGAGAGATAATCTCGATAGTGATTTGGGTTAATTGCAAAAACTATCCTATATACCAACCCACCCATTGAATTTTGTTGCAAAAAACACCTCAATTTACACATGTTTAATTTATTCAATATGTTTTTGTTTATTTGAAGTAGCCAATGGTGTTCTTATAAAAAATACAAAATTTTAGAAATATAATCTTCATATTTTTATAGAGAATATATAGCAAAAATATTAATTAAAATTTAAATAGTGTTCAACAATAAAGTTTAAAATTTGGATATATTTTTTATGAAAATAAGAAGAATTAAACACAATAAAAATCTCTAATAATGTTAAACTTATTTAACTTAGCTTCATTTTAAATTTATATCGATGAAATCATATGAAATATATTAAACATGTGTCAACTGGGATGGTTTTTGCAACAAATTATATTGGGTGGGTGGGAATTTGCCACAAAGAAATTTATGGGTGGGAATCTCAAACTCTGAGTGACTTATGGGATGGTTTTTACAATTAACCCAAAAATGTGTATGAGTATGAAAGCCGATGAACATAGAACACAAGGTTTATATAGGTTCGGGCCGTTCGAAGGATAACAACCCTATGTTCTGTTTGGTGTTGTATTTCTAAGGTTCGTACTGGGTTTTGATTCCCAGTACGAGAAATAATAGTTTCATTTGGATTTCTTCTCATTAAATGATCACGTAGACAAAGTTGATGAGGTGATATGAACTTTATAAGGAGAGAGGAGAAATAATTTTTATGTGGATGAAACTGCATGTACATGGTTACTAAAATTTTGAAACTGAAATAAAACTTCATTGAGAGTATTTGAGTTTCATCTCTCTTCATATTTATCAACTCTCATTGTTTATTTAGATGAAACCTTTAAATGATACATTAACATATGAAATCGTGAAATGAAACTTTACATTGAGAAAACTAGTTTTAATTATTATTTCAAAAATTATAAAATGATATGACACTATTAGAAATAACGAAATAAAACCATACAGTGAGAATGACCTTATACTAGATTCATGAGGTAAGAAAAACTTCAATTTTTATTTTAAAGAGTTTTGAACCAATCTAGAAAAATGTAAAATTTGCATCCTAAATAGTGGGGACAAGAATTGGGCGCCCACTACTGCACATCGTAAAACCTCTGCAAACTCTCTCTCACGTCACCTCGAGTACCTGCCCAACCAGCGCAGGATTTGATGGAGGCGTTCTGTAAGCAAAGTTTAAATAATTGAGATAACCGACCAGCTTGGTTCGGTGGAAAACCGACCGATTAATAGGAATAACTGACCAGTTAATCAATTTGTTACAGTAATATAGTCGGTTATTAACGGCTAACTGACCGGCCGAGATTACCAGACCAGATCGGTTATGCGATTAACCGAGATAACAAACAGGTTAACCAACCGTGATTATTTAAACCATGTCATTGAGACTGCTGATGGACGCCGTGCCGCGGAAAGCGTCGAGAGAGCGCCACCTTTTGCAGTGGAAGCGGAACCCGATGACCGCGTCTTCTGTCGACCGTTGCGATGTTGTACAGCCACCCGACGGCACGGCGCTGCCCCACTCGGTGCCGTCCTCGTACGCGCAGTGGCCACGTCCACGTTGTCCAGCTCTGCCCTGAGGCGACCCGCGTCGAGACCGGACGGTCCTGGTGGTGCGCGGCGAGCGGGACGGAGTTTGTGAGCGTCCTTCATTCTCTTGCAAAAAGGAAAAAGGAAAGAGAGACCCCCGTCCGCTCCGGTCACATGCCCTGTGCCGCTAGGAGGTGCCGGAATCACGCGTGCTGAGAGAGAGCGAACAGTGTGTGCCGCCATGCTCAGAGTAGTATGCGTCCATGCGTTGGTAACCGGGCCTGCCTGTCCTTCGTCCGCCACCTGTGAGACTCTCAGCAGCGTCTGTGCAAGCAATGCACATCGTGACGGCACGCCGGTTCTCCCCAAGCAACGCATTAACTGGGAATCATGGGTATCCGTAGTTCCGTACATATGGCGGTGCTCTCTCCACACAGTTTGTCTGCGTCGGACGTCTGTGCACACGGAACTGCAGACGGCGAACACAGGGCGTTGGCCCGGGGCGGTCGGCGTTTTGTTCCCCGACCAGACCAGGGGGTGGTCGGTGTTTCATTTCCCGACCACCCCCTTTGGGTCACAGCAGCCGTTGGATCTTAGATTCAACGTCTAGATTCTATCGGACGAAGGCCTCAGGATTGGCCAACCCTACCGGCCCGTCGTTCGTCGAGGCCCTCCGAAACGACGTTCCTTATGCAGGATACGTGACGCGCGTCTGACATGACCGCAGATGGTCCTGAAGCGTCTCGGGCGTGGGCCCCCTGGATCTAATGATGCGTCGTCCGAGGGTGGCCGGCCAGGTAACGCCAACATGAAACGCGACATATATGATATACAAACACCACTAACTGTCGATCTGCGGCAGCGATCTCTCTTGTTGGTCTGAGTCTGAGCAACGTGAATCACCAGGAGTATTGCATAAAAATCTCTGTTTCTTCCCTTGTAACAATCTGGCGCGGCACAAGGAACTATGGACAAGGCAAGACTATGCAGACTAAATAAGTAGATACACATACGCTGCTTGGAGCACAGCGATATTCAGTTTGATCCAGGCGACTCGCCGGTTCAGACGGATTTTTTGCACCGGAAAGAGGTCCAGGAGTTCCTATTCATCTGATGACCCAAGATACCTTTCACAAGTAACAATGAACTAACCATCATGGACAGATTCAAGATACTTTCTCAACAAGTTTGTACATACAAGTAACAATAACTCACCATCATGTACAGATTCAGGATACTTTCTCAACAAACTTGTACATACAAGTAACAAATGATTCACAATCATGCCGTAAGATCCGCAGAATAGGGAAGGCTACTACCACCACTAAGCAACCGCAACCACGAGCCTAAAAGCCCCAGCTAGTAGGGAAACTGGCACCGCCTGATTCTCTGAAGTGGAACCTCACAAAACCATGGCGCATGGCCTGGATGGCAATGTCCACCATCGCAATTAAAATGAAAGCAATCACCAACAAGATGAACAGGACATAGGGTCTCTTGCTCCAGCGCCCCATGATACCCAGAAGGAACGGGTAGATCAGGACCAGAATCCACGCGTTGAACACCAGGCCGAGGGCCGCATCCGCCATCTGCAGGAGTGACCATCCTCCAACGACCGCCTTGCCGATCGCTGTGCCAATTGCACAGACATTCACGGCGATCACCACTATGGTTGGGATCAGCAGCGGGACCCACTCCACCATGTACAGTTCAGCAAACTTCTCAGTCACGGTGCTTGTGGCCTGCTTTGATGTCATCTTGAATGATACACCCTTCCCTCGTAAAACCAGCTTCAGCACTATGTGCAGCACTGCCATTGGGTACACAGCTGTTGCCCCAATGATATAGAACTGCTCGTTGCGGATCCAATCCAGCAACGTGAGTCCTGCCCACTTGATTTCAACCATACCGATCAATTCTGTCATTGCGATAACAATGACAAGGTATAATACATATGTGGGGAATGGCTTCTGTATGTAGAACTCCCCACGAAAGATCCATATGACTGGGAAGAGGAGATAGAAAACAAGAAATATTGATGAGATTGGATAGGCTGTCATGTTGGTGTAAGCAACTCGTTGCATAAACTTGAGCCGGCGGCTAGCAAAGAGTGGGCAGTATGAGAAAAACATTTCAAGGGATCCGCCTGACCAGCGAAGAATCTGATAGAGGCGCTCAGTGAGGTTGATTGGTGCAGTGCCACGGAAAGCATCTGGTTCTATGCGGCAGTACATAGAGCGCCATCCTGTTCGGTGCAGACGGAAGCCAGTCACCACATCCTCTGTAGCAATGTTGTACACCCATCCAACTTCCTTGCCAAACACAGTCCCTTCCTCATATGCACAACTCATGACATTGCTCAGCTCTGCCATGAACGTCTCGTCAAGGGCTGGTGGTGACGTCTTGGACCATTCTTGGTTTGCGGCTGTCGGTATGGAGTTGATGAAGGGCACTGAGTTGCCAAACTTGCTGGGGTTGTCCACGATCTTGGCATTGTCAGGTCTCCAACGAGGAGGGTCAACACCATATATTGCAACCCGGCGGAACATGCACCCGGTGCCAACATAAGAGGGTCCCTGGATGCCATTGAGACCCAGCAAGGTGGCATCAAAGAATACACGGTTGTGATTGCAGTACCTGTCTGTTGGGTCGACATCATCAAAGCGTTGTGGGAACTGAACAAATGCGGTGTTGTCGCCATCACGCCTGTCGAGCATGAAGCACATTGCAGCACGAAAGGCCTGTGAGTTGTTGACGTAGTGGTCCCCATCAAAGTTGATGATGAAGGGTGCATTTGTCAGAAGGGCAGAGACACGTAATTGCACGTTCATGGCACCTGCTTTCTTTTGATGGTCATAGCTTGGGTTCTTCTCACGGGAAATGTATACAAGCATTGGGAGCCGTACATCAACCTCACTAAAGTCTAGAGAGTTGTTTGCACTTGCTGGCTGACCAACTTGAGGTTCATCTCCTGGCTGGTTCAACATAACCTAACAGACATCAGGGTAAATAGATTAATATACTTTCTTAGTTTAATCATAATATGTATGATTTAGCACTATTTAAAACAAAGTGTTTTTCCTACAAAAAGCAAGTCAAAATTGGGCACCTTAACAATTCCAGCATGATGTCCTTTTTTGTGATTTTCAGCTGGGTCAAACCATGTGCCTGGCCACTGTGTTCCATCCGCCATCCAGGTTGCTTTTGTACCTTGTTTGGCCTCAGCATTGTTGTATGCTTCCGACCGTTGGGGAATTTTGGTAAAAAGCGCATCCAAGCGCACCTTGAATTCATCATACTCCTTAGACATGAGCCTGTGGTCACTGACAAACTCATCTGGTGCATTTCCTGTGTATGGGCGGTTTTTTACTGAGAAATAACTTTCAGGGGCCCTTGGCTCAATGCAATGCTTTCGGCAAAAGGGAACCCAAATTGCAGCAAACCTTGCTGTCTCAAGCAAGCCATCATAATGGATTATTGACCCACCATCATCTGAGAGGTAGGTAGCATGCCTATCAACTGGGTAGTCTACGGCAAGAATGGATAAGATCGCATTCATAGTGTATATCATAGGCTCGTTTATGGGATCAACAGTGTTGATGAAAACATCAAGTCTAGGAAGATTAGAGTTTCCATCAGGGAGATCAAACTGTTGTTTCAGGACGGCAAGGTCTGGGTCACACTTGATAGGACTGAGCTTTGCAACTTGGTTTAGCAACCAAGTGACGCCGAACCAGAAATCCCCAACAATCGATATCCACCAGAGCCACATGCCATCAGCATATGGGTGCCTGATACGCCATATGAAAAATAGGATGATAGCAACCAATCTGAGCAGGGTCAACAACCTGTTGCACATGAATAAAAACAAGATGAGAAGATCTACTCAGGAAATATTGCCATCAGTCCTGGCATTAGAACTAGAATAACTAGGCTGGAATACAATAGTATGAATGACCAGTGTCGCTGTAACTAAATGAGATTTGTAGCACAAACAAATTATTCATCAGAGTTTAATAGTCCGGGCAATTAAAATGTGCCTATGCAGTTTTCTCATGGCCAGACTGGCAATGATTTATAAGCAACTGACAAAAATAATCTAGAAAATTAAAGCTAGTACCTATCAGAACTCAGTCAAACCATACCAAAAGTATCTATTGGCAATTCTCGAAATACTCATGCTCCCATGACCCCTAGACTACAGAACCCATAATAATATTCGGAACAAGCTCAAGCTGGATCTAGTTCCTACAATTTACACAAGCACCTCTCATTCTTATTAATATGTGACACAATTTAAAAACCAAAAGAAATATCCATTTGAAAGTGATTGCTTATGCCGCATATATAATTGTATAAGCAATCACGTGTTTTTCGCAGTTGAAGTCCTACTGGTTGGGGATTCCTAACTACAACCACGACTATGTAATAATAGTTTAGCATATCACTGCTGCAATCACTGTTGCATAATGTGCTTCAATTTCAAGGTCAAATATTCAGATTGACACGAGCAGAATTGAAGATTGCACAATGAAGACATTTCAGTGACAACTACTAACAGCAGTACAGCACTGCACTGCACATCTAGGAATCTGAAGAAGCAACACGTCCAACAAACCTAGCGGAATGCGCCGAGAAGACGGCGCGGGCTGGGATACGCCGAGGATACAGGGCGATGCGGCTCGGCGCCCATACCGCCCTGCAGCCTGGCGCTCTCTGGCGAGCCGTCCAATGCCATGCCGCCAGCCGCGGAGCCGGGCTGGCCGGAGAACTGAAACCTGAGTGGCTTGTGGGTTGAAAGGCGATGGCTGGGATCTGGAAGCGCAAGCCACGGAGTGAAGGCGCGGCATCGCCGAACCGCCGTCAAGGTCTGCGCTCGGCGCTCGGCATGCTGTGTGGACGAGAAGGACAGTGGCCGTCGTCATCGTGTGGATTCGGGGTCGCCGCCGCCGCCCACGGCGGCGGCGGCCCCGAATGGCATGGCACGAAATTACTTAATCGTGTCAGGCCAGCCCACTAACCCCGATAGGCTGAATTAGATTGACGATTCATTTAGAATTGAATTGACTAAAATGTAAAAAATATAATGTTGTATTAAGAATTCAAACTTATGACCTTCAAAAAATAGAAGAAGAGATCTTTCCACCACATTAGAGTGTCTTGTTATATTAAGATTGAAGTAGTAGTATATTTAAATAGGTCATGCCTGATATGATCTTATAAAGTTTTAGTGGGACCCCCCCTCCCCCGAACATATGGATCTACCCGATCAAAAAAGACTCGAACCGTAGTCGCCCACCCCGCTTTGGGCACAAGGAGGCGAGAACCACCGCTTTTAGGAAATCAGCCTACAATTCTCGTCTCGTTTCACTTGCATTTTCTTTCGTTCAGTCTCGTTCTGAGAGTGGAATCGAACCACTCACTTCGTTTGGATTTAGAGTCCAATAGGCAAAAAAGAGGATTTCCAGTCCCCCGCTTGTAGCTTGCCAGAACCTTTTTCTTGCTTTGTTTTTATACGATTTTTTGAGCAACTAGGGTCAATAATTCATTAACATTTCGAGATTTTCCTGGCTTAAGGCTTTCACCGCAGTATTGTCTTATGCTTTAGCCAAGTATAGCTCTGAAATCTGTCTGATTTGCCAATGAATCATGATTTTTCTTGCTTTTCAGATAGCCTGTATCGATCCACGGGAGTAAGGAACAAGAAAGGTATTGAGCTGCCAAGAAGAATGTACCTGGTCCGGCCTGCTAATCGCGCCGGACCGTGCCGCCCGGCGGGCTGACTGCTCAACCCAAACATGACACACAGGTGGGCCATGCCAGCACGGGCCTGAAATTCAGTAGGCCGTGCTGGGCTCGTGCCGTGTGCTCAAGGGCCCGAATTATGGGGTCACTCCTATTTTCCATTCAGCATAATGGGCATTCAGAACCTTGGAGAGTTTGCGCTTCTCCCGCAGCAGCCCACTCAATTACCCAGACTGGAGAGAAGATTTTTATTATTTTGGTCACTAAACTATGGATTTTGATATTTTACTAAAATAATCATGAAATAAATTGTTAATATGATAAAATGATTATGACCTGTTTTTGAACAAAAATATCTCACCTTTCTTGTTTTTCTCGTTCTCTCTCCTCTTATCCTCTCTCTCCTCTCTCTCTATGATGAGAGGGCGGGCTTCGATTGGTGCAGGGCGTGAAAAGAGAGAAGAGGGGAGAGAGAGGAGAGAGAAGAAAGAGAAAGAATGAAACAAGAAGGATGAGTGTATTTTTGTTCAAAAAATTGATTGTGCTCATTTTATCGGATTGACAACTAATTTTGTAGTTATTTTAAAAAAATCTAATATGTTATAATTATTTTATTAAAACCCCCCACTAATTTGATAATTAAAATAGCAAAAATCTCCCGGTAAGATGACATTGTCAACTCGGTTCAGTTATCTCGGTGCCAATTTTGACTTCGCCGAATAGACACACGAAGGAGCTGCGAACTGACGAGTGACGACTATACTAGCTGCAAGTTCAGTATTCCCTCCGTCTAAAAATATAAGCATTTTTAGAATCTTAATACAAAATAAGGATAGGATGAAAAGACTATCATATCCTTACTTTTATCACATAAAAAGTTTCTCTCCTATCCAATCGCATCTTATTTATTACGTTTATATAGCTCATTTATTGTGTTCACATTTTATAAATACTTATATTGTTAGACAAATCAAAATATTCAGAAATGCTTATATTGTTAGACGGAGCGAGCAGTATAATTTTGCAGCTGAGGTTTCCACTAATTACGAAGCAAGAGAGCCCCCCCCCCCTCCAAAAAAAAAAAAAAACTAATGCAAGCGCGAGTACTCCGATCCAAAAGTACTAGGAGACACGAGCTAATCATCAGCTACAAGCAGAATGCGATCCGGTCAGAGGGTACATACTAGATAGACACTGACCTGTAAGGGAGCAGCAGGATGGCCTTGACCTTGAACGTCCGGAACAGCAGGGGCCTCCGTCCGTCCTCGCCGCCGTCCTCCACTGCCGCCGCGGCCTCCTTGTCGTCGATGGGCGTCCAATACTTGTCTTTCGGGTTGACTGCTGGCTTCGTCCTCGTGCGGCCGTTGTGCTGCTTGCCGTTGCCGTTCCCCACCGCCGGCGCCGCCCCCCGGTCCGCCACGACGGCGCCATTGCTGCTGTCTCCGTGGCCGGCACCGTTCGCCGCCGGAGGAGCCATGCCGCCGGCAGCCTCGTGATAAAAGGAAAGCTTGGCCTCCTGGAAGCGAAGTGAGGCAGCTGGTCACTCTCGCTCAGTGCGCTGGAGTGTGCAGCAGCTATATACACACTGACCACAGTGAACTCACGTACTCATGTCAGTTAGAAGCGATCGGATGATGGATGAGCGGAGGGCGAGCTGTCGGTCTCGTCTCTCGGCATCACGAGGGTACACTAAAGCTACAGCGCTCTACACAGCGTGGACCAGGATATTATTTTTGGTACCGCGAAAGATGGCATCAGCTACTAACATATGGCAGGACCAATAAAATTATTGCGCCATGCGTTCCGTCCCATCGTTCAAAGAGGCCATCGATGAACAACCAATGCGCTACACGCCAGATTATATTATGGCCATGCGATTAATCAGTCACATAACAATACGAATTCGCGCGTCTAATCATCCCGGCCGTTGATCACAAACAGATTCCAGCCTCGCGTCATCCAAATCATGCATCCACTTTTTTGTTTCTGGACAGGCGTGAAGAGAGCGATGGCGAAGTGTATGATGGAGGCCGATTGACGCGGCCTAACGCATCGCTAAATGATGCTAAAAACAAATTATGCATGCAGAGATCGTGGACCGCTACGCCCTACTAGATTAGTAAGCTTCCATGTGCTTAGGTAGTGCGCACATCACTGATCGACCACAGCGCTCCGCCAGCTTGGAAATGGTGGACAGGGACGTATGGCGTGCTACATATACAATCCGTGAACTCACGCTGGCGACCGCCTCACGTATAACATCTTCAGATTCAGCACGTGCGAAATGCTGACAAATAATTATTTATTGAATTGTCGTGCGTGCACAGAAGAGCACTTGTTGTAATTCAACGTGATTCTGTCGGTTGATTTCTATTGGCGCGTAAACGATAAGGGACATGTTCCGAATGGGCCAAATTCCCTACCCCACACGCATGAAACAAGAAAGACTAGCTAGCTGAGTTGTGTGATTCAGACCACCTCTCTTTCAGGTTGCTAGAGCAAGACTAGAGTCTCTCTTGGTATAGCTGGATATTATTACTAGTAGGTAGTATAGCATTTGACAGACAGCGCCACTCTTTCAGTCAGAAATATCTTGTATTCCAAAGTTAGTTCCTGTATTTTTTTACAAAATATTCCACCCCTGGGTACCACATAGTACATCTTCTTTTTGTTATTACAATATGTTCAGCCATTCCGCTGATCCCACAAGGGAACAACTCCATGGCAATAGTCTTCAAGGACAGACTAAACATTTCATAATAAACCTCTCCTTCTCCGTCTCATCATGCTTCAATTAGGCCAAGCACTATAGTCAATATGTTCCCCTACAAACAATATGTATAAAAAATATGTATTATTTGACACCGTCAAAAATTAAATTATTTCGAGATTGGATATAGCTTAATCGTAGAGAAACAGATTCCGTTGTCAATAAACCGAGAGCACTATGTACTATCCTCTAATAAATAGCCTTAGCAAGAACTCTAAAAATATAAATGTGTGATAGTTTTAATAGAGTTAGAAACTATATCTTTTTACTTTTCTTTAAGTTTCTTTTTACTAAGTTGTCCTTTGTTAGAATCAGAGATGGAGCTACACACTTCAATCAGGGTCAATCAGCTCTGACGATTTTATGTAAAATCAGTACAAATAATTCTTCTTCAATGGAGATTAAATGTTCTACACTGGATATGACTCTGATGGGCCCCAACGACATATTAGGTTGGCTTTACCCCTGGTTAGAATTAACCCTAGCTAGAAATATGAAAGAAAGATTTATTTTTAGAAAATTTTTTAGTTTCCACACCAAATTACGAATGAAAGGAAAGTCTTGTTCCACCATGAATAAATACAAAGAATATATGCTTTTTTGTAAGTGCCAACCTGTCAGCTAAAAGTAACCTCTTCTCAGTTAATTTGAATGAGAAAATTTAGCTACCACTCACAAGAGCTCTTCTAAAAGAGAGATATGATAGAGTTTCATGATAGATGCTACCATCGCATTTGGGTAGTTTGTTTGTTTATACTACTAGCTTTGTTTAATATGCATGCACATATGCAAAAATTTATCTTCGTGTAGTTTCTTTGATTTGTTAGATATTCAAGAGGATTAGAGAGGATTGAGAAAGATTAAATCTCTTATAAGTCAAAATTTCTTTCATTCCCCTTCAATCTTCTTCATTCCTCCTCGATCCTCTTGGAGAAGGGGATTTACCCAAGGAGGCCTGAATTGGATCATGTCTTGTTATTTACATGATGGAAGCTGAGATCCGAACTGGTAGTAGATGTTCATATTCCTCCCCATGCACAGGAATCATAACTTGAATTAGGAAAGGGTTCCACGTGTGCCTTGTTATGTGCCGTCGGTTTTGTATTTCACATTTTTAACCAACACGTGATGTTATAGTTCTAAACATATGTCTCATACCTTCAGGTATATGCATACACTAATAATAACACTGTATTTTGATAGGGTGTTGCTTAACCGACATGATTTAACAAGATATTGGATTGTATACAGAGGTATACCTGTAAGCCACTAATGCAAAAATAACACTCTTAGAATCTTGAGATAAGTTAAGAAATTGCAACTCCTTTGGCGTGCCCATCCACATAATGGTTGAACCTTACAAAATTCGGATAGCTTATATGATCATGATGTGCCTTAACTAGTGTAAGCTCGCAGCTCGTGCATCTTTTAAAATGTAAGGCGTCTTCAAATCAAGAATACGTGAGATGTGTATGCATGTGTCGTTACTACTAGTTCATTTCAGAATCAAATTCTCTCTAAAATTCCTGGAGCATAATACCTGATGATCACTAAACGTCGTCCGTTGTGAATCCCGGCAAAATCCCCTTGTCATGCATAAATCAGTTGTCGGAACAGCCGCTGGCGGATCGGGCATCTTCGTCACGGCTGGTTGGTGGTCTGGGGTCAGCTCGTTGTCGCTGCCCCCATGACGCCGCGGCGCCGTATCGATCGGGTCAAATTCCTCTCCGGAGCAGACGAGACGTCACATCCGATCCTCCAGTCGCGCACATCAATCCAAACACGCGCACTAGTATAGTCTCAGCTGAGCCATTACCGTCCAGCTTTGCTCGCGTGCAGCAGGGCGTGCTCTCTTAGCTCGCCGCTCATCTCAGGTGGTGCGCTAGGAGATCTTGGATGCTTTGCTTAAGTTGTTTGCTGCCATGTGTAGTGTGCCGCGCATCATTGCGTCCACTAGCTAGGTGCGCCCCCGGTTCCTTTGTTTTTTCCGTGTGTTTTTGGGCTTGTTTCTGTGGGCGGCAGGCCGCGCGCTGCTGACGCTGCTGCAAATTGCAAAAGTGTCGGTGAGGCGTATGCAAAAAACCAAGATTGGCAACCAGCTGATCCAAGAGTAGACCCGGCAGAGCGCCTTCTGCTGTACTCTAGAGTTGAGCTAACTGAACTGAACTGTAGCCTTGGTGACAGGTGAACATGCCGAACGATTAGACATTTGGATATTATTAGCATATCGTGGTTGTTAAATTGGATCGCATAGAGCGGTGATGCCAAAATGGTATTAATTAACGAAGCTTACAATGGATCAGGGTAGGGTTTTAAATACCTCACTCAGAACTTCATTTTAGGAAGAGCGAACTCCCAACTGGTAACAGTGATCGACGAGCGGGTCCAATGGTGGGTATCGACCGGGCTGGCAGGTTGTGCCATTGAGCTCTGCCTTTTTTTAAAGGAGAAGAATGTCCTACAGCCATATTGCTGCTATGCTTCAGGTACCGAGAACGCTGGAGCCAAGCCAGGACGGCGCCGGGGGTCGGGGGTGGTCGGTATTTCGTTTTCTGATTGATCAGGCCGGGGCATGGTTGATCATAGAGACTTTTACCTATATGTTATTAAAAAAGATGGCTTTTATCTATGTGTCACAAAAAGTTTCTTCGCACCTCTATATCATCGAGGTAAACTTTTTTGACCCAAACCATTTCGTCTATTTTTTACCATTTAGGAGCCCTGACATGTGGGACCGAGCGTATGAAATATCCAAAATACCCTCTTCGGTTTTGTTTGAAGCACTTCTTCTCCATACGTCCCACAGCGCCCTCCCTTTTTCTCTCTCTTCCCTGCTCCTCCTCTCCCGTCTCCCCATGGCACCTGGTTCCTGCTAGAGCTAGAGGAGGTGGAGTCGGGGCAGTGGTCGTGCAGGGGCATGGTGTTGGATCTCAATGCGAAGTCGCCAGGAGATGGCGGGGAAGCGGCCTCGCCGCCTCTAGCTTCGCCGTCACCGCTGCCGCGCCTTCACCCGGGAAGAAGAGCCGCCACGGGAAAGCCCTTGCCGTCGCCGCCGCCTCCACCGACGCCCCGCGCGCAGCCCCGCCGCCCGTGCCACCCGTCATCGACCGCGCGATTGGAGGATGCCCCGCTCGCGTCACCCGTCGTCGACCGCGCGATTGGCGGATGCCCCGCCCGTGGCCACCGACGCCCACGTCTGGTGCGCCCGTCGCTACCCGCCGCCATCGCCGCCCGTGGCCAGTGCCGCCTCTGCCGTCGCCCGTGCCCATCGCAGCCGCCACCGCCGTTTTTGCTCGATGTAGAGAGAGAGAGAGAGAGAGAGAGAGAGAGAAGCGGTGCGGGGAGGGTCGCGCGACAGCAGAGGCGGAAGGAAGAAGGAGCCTGCTGGGGAGAGAAAGGGAAAAAAGGCTCGCGTGACATGTGGGACTAAGGTCATTTTAGTCTTTTGATAGCTCGGTTAGCCATCGTTACTGGCTAAAATAGACGGAATGGCTTGTGGGTCAAAAAAGTTTACCTCGATGGCACAAAGGTGTGAAGAAACTTTTTTGTAGCATATAGGTAAAGACCATCTTTTTTAATGCCATACAGGTAAATGTCTCTTGATCATAATGCTATCCAAAGGAGCGGTTAAGCCCCGACACTAAGGCTCTCCATGTATAATTTTAGGCTGCTACGAGTCTAGGTATCGTCCCACGTCATGGCACGGAATAAATTAGCCGAGTCGGACCGACCCGACAAACCTATCAAGCACGGCGACACAACCAGCTTGGTAGGCATGACGACCCGGAGTTGTGGCTGCAGCCACACTCGCGCGAGGAGTCGGGGCAGAGGCAACGAGGAGTGGTGTCCATGGCCACGGGCGAGGGGTTGTGTCAGGTGGGCACATATATCTATGATACGGAATAGGAACTGTAGTGATAGCTTCTAGTGCGGGGAACCGTGACAAGGAGGAGCCGACGAGCGAGGGTGATGGA
Organism: Eleusine indica; assembly: GCA_030378355.1. Lineage (NCBI taxonomy): Eukaryota > Viridiplantae > Streptophyta > Magnoliopsida > Poales > Poaceae > Eleusine > Eleusine indica. Next base: position 40,779,277 of record CM059500.1, read on the forward strand.
GCTGACCGCTTAGGGATTGAGGAGAGGTAGACTGAGTTTTTTAAAGTATGGAGAGACAGGTTAAAGGGTCGTATCGTGTTGGGCTGTTAGCATCATGTGCCTTGATGAATCATTTATGAAAGGACCTTGATGTCGTCTAGAGGGGGGTGAATAGGCGAAACCTAAAATTTAGAAATCTTTTTTGCACAGATTAATACTAAACCGGTCTGACCGGTGTGTCCTACCGGTCTGACCGGTGTGCACTGACAAAAATAGATCAAACCCCCAATTCGAATCCTAGCTCAATCAATACTTGAAGTAGTGCTACAGGAGATGTTATTTAGCATATACACTCAATACCTGCACACAAAAAATCACTACCAAATAGATCAAAGCAGAAACACAAATATGAACTAGAAAACAAATAAAATGCAAACCAAGGAGGAGACATGATGATTTGTTTACTGAAGTTCGGAACCACAGCACTGTGATCCCTACATCTCCGTTGAAAAAGCTTGAGCTGCTCACAAGGCCAACTCTAATCCGGGTCTCTTTCAACCACTTTCCCCACTCCACTAACTCGATCTTTTTTTTCTTATAGAGGCAAGATCACAACCCTCACAAACTGTCCCAAGGCTCACCACAAGCTTGGGAGCTCTAGGGCAACGCCTAGCCGTCTAGAAGGCTTCATCTCCAAGAGTAACAAATGCTTCACGAGTTGCTTGACGACAGCCCAAAGTGCTCAAGGCTTAAGATTTGCTCTCTTATGCTCACACACTTAAATCTCTCAACCCAACTCAAAAGATATTGATAAAATCAAACAAATCTCACAAAGAGAGGTTGGGGAGATCTCAAATGGCCGTTGGAATGATTTTTAGTCAGGCTAGAACCAGCACCAGCCGAACGGAGAGGTGGAGGGGTATTTAAACACGATTCTAGAAACTAGCCGTTGGGGCTGTCAGACTCAGGCCGGTCAGATCGGTGTGTCATACCGGTCAGACCGGTTGGAGACAAGCCACCCAACCAGACTAGCCAAAAAGACTCCACAAGCTACCTACTAGGCTGCTAAACAACTCAAACTAATTACCCAACTAAATTTCTAGCCCAAACGCTCACTAACTGAAAACTGGACCTAGAAACTCTATTCAAACTGGTATGACCGATTTGCTCAACCGGTCTGACCAGTTGAAGCACTACAACACACTCTCGGTTGGGTTTAAGGTCTCTCAAAAGGCTTCTCTCTAGGTTTTGAGCACTTTTGACATTGTCATGAACACATGTTGCATCCCTCTTGATAGAACGATAACCTATACTCAAGAAATAAATAAATGACTCTAAAAGCATTTCTTGAGCTTGAGATAATTCTATTTGCTGATATTCTTTATATTTCTCTTCATAAGGGCGATCAACATTTTCAGCAGTTGAGCATATCCACCTTGAGCTGATGACTATGGCGAGTTAATTTATATGGTCAAAACTCCACTTTTCATCCATGTCATATTTTCTTCTTGATTCAAAAATAATTGACACTTAGAAATATGTGAGTCTTCATGACTTCTTTGATTCATCGGATTCAAGCATCCACTTGCTCTTCTCCATCACAAAGGTCCTTCGACGTCAAGCCTCATGCTTACCCTTCTCCAAAGTATGGTCCTTCGCAATTAAGTACTTGTCAACCCTTCATCACTTACCATCATGATTCACATATCTCCTTATATCATTCATAAGCACATGATTGATATTTTTGTTTAGATGTATTTGATTCCTTTTGATGTGTAGCAAACAATAAGATCAATATCAGTGAGCATAGTGAAAATATGCTTTACACATCAACTAGCTCCTTTTGTTTCTTGTCAAATTGCTTGATCATAAACAATTGCTTAGTCATATATATCACTTGATTTGTAGTAGAGAATATCCACATAACGACATATTTCTTCTCATTTATTATAAGCTTTGTCATATTACATATATCATGTGTACTTAGAATATCCATATACAACCATGTCTTGATACATAAATTCTCATTAGTATCATCACATTTTCTGTTATAACTCAACAAATGCATTAACTCTTTAATTGTTTCTGTCATTCAAACACCAAAACTCACTAGGAGGCCTAGATGTACTTTCAATTTATTAAAGGAAGAAGTTTGAATTTTGTCCCTCAAGTATTGCGGTCGCGTGATTTTGGTCCCTCATTTACAAAACCGGTCAGCCAGAGTTCCTGAACTTCTCAATATGTTCATTTTTCATCCCATGATAGTTTGGACCTGATTTCATCCTACGTGGCAGCCTTGACTTACAGACTCAACTGTCCACGGAGGAAAAATGCAATACGGCTCACTGACTGAGCTAAACTCAGTGAATAAAAAATCATGGCAACAATGTTGCCGCCGCCGACCCTACCCCCTCGCCCTTTGCCACCTGCTCAGATGCCACCCGACAGAGGCATGTCGTGCCGGGACGCACGCATCCTATGTGCGAGAGATCAGCGCTTGCGCTCGCTTGCAGAGGTGGGGTGCGGCATGCGAGGCGTTCGCGATGATGCAAGCAATGGGCGGGTTCCTCCTCCCATAGGCGCTCCGCGCCTGCACCAGGATGGGTCCGCACCGCCACACACACGCTCGCCACCAAGGTCGGGGTGGTGCTCGTGGGAGACCTGTCGTCACAGTAACATGATTTTCGCCATGTGCGCCGTGCTAGGAACGTGCCGCCCGACGCATGTGACGTCAAAACCATCGCCACTCGCTACTGTTTGGGTTCAAAGTCAAATGGAGGGAAGAAGAAGAAAAATGATTGACCTACCTTGGTGGCAAATGAGTCAACAAGTCAAGACTGCCACCTTGGAAGAAACCGGGATCAAACCCCCAATGGGTAAAAAATGGATGGATTGAACAGTTTAAGGATTCTGGCTGTCCGATTTCATAAATAAAAGACCAAAATCATGTAACCGCAACAGTTGAGAGACCAAATTCTGACTTCTTCCTTTACTAAAGAAATTGTGCACTTGGCAGTCCACAAGCTGCATCATCTGTCCAAACACGCCCCATAGCGTCTGATTGTACCGACACCATCATGAAATAACATGGATCCGGGGCAAATATTCCGTGATTTGATCAGCCCACTGGACACGGTGCGTTTGGCCAACACCAGTTGAGGGTTGACCGTTTAATTTCGGGCTAGCACGACACGAAATTCTTAACGGGTTGTGCCATGCTGGCCCACGTGCTCGGGCGATGACCCATGGCCCGACACGAAATGGGATAGCCATGTCGGGCCGGCCCGTTAGACCCGCTAATATTGCAGCCCGAAAATGTACATAGAGCCCATGTAGGTGAATAATAGTGCAAAAATTGCTTGAGTTGGGGATTGAACCTAGAACCTTCACTTTCAAGTAATATTGCCTTACCATTGAGCTATTATATTTCCTATATGAATGCGTAGGATATGTTAAAAATATATTTGATCTATGATAATTGGGTCATGTCATGCTAGCTCACGGATCAAGGCAGCGGCCGAAGCACGCCCGTAGCAGCCCGGCAAGAAATTATTTTGCGCCGTGCCAGATTCATGCTGGGCTTTATTTATGGGCTTTCGGGCGGCCCAAGAAGCATGGCCCATTTGGCCTCCTTTAGTTGTATCCGATGTCGTCGTCTAGGGGATTCGGCTCGCGTACCACTATCAGCGACGCACTGGGCCAAGACGAGGGAGGCCCAGTTTACTCGAACGCGCCTTCGGTTTCATCAGGCTCGTCGACGAATTCGGTCGCCGCGCGCCCTTCGTCGCCGTCGGTGAGCCCCTGCGGCCGGCCGACGGCACCTGCAACTCCTCGCCGGCCAGCCCCTTCTCCGCTTCCGGCCCAGCGAACTACCTTCTCCGCTGGCCCGCCCATTGCCCCCCTCGTCGATTCGCCTCCGGCAACCCATTGCTCCCAGGCAGCCTCGCGCGCCACTTCGCCACCAACGGCGGCGGCGCTCACCAGCAAACTCGGCGGATGCACGGCTCTGGGTCTTGCGAGGAATTTACGCAGGCTAAACCAATCACGTTCCGCTTCTTCGCGTCTCTATGCTCATCACCTCCTGCCGCTTCTGTCGCGGTGGCTGGCTCATCTCATCCATCTGGCGCATGGAAGACGATGCAGCACACTCCCGCTCTTGGATTTCATCTGTCGTTGGGGCTCTTCTGCTGGCAACAAAATGGTGATGAGTGATGACATCCTCTCATTTTGATTTATCAATGCTCTAAGACTGTTTGTTGTTTTGCCTCAAACGTCTGAGATGGTCAAATCAATATGTTTTGATGAAGTAATTTCTTGCCCACAGCATGAACTAAGATGGTGAAGGATGGATAGCAGCCAGAAGGGATCTGTCTTTGAAACCTTCAACCAGACGAGGTCTTCAGATGCTCACCCCTCCTTTGCTCCACCTGACTAGCTGTACGGTAATTCTTACAGTGTTGCTCCAGCTCTGTGATAAGTTATTTTGTATTGTATGACGCCCTCATTTCAAATCTCACATAGATGTTTTACCTTTAGATGTCATGGCTATGCATTTGGTTCGGAATACACCACTAAATTGTGTAGTTTATCTTTCGTTGGCTTGCCAAGGCAATTAGTTTTTATAAAGCCATACCTTTACAAAGTGAAACATACTGAGAATACACTAAAAATCTAGATGCTTCCATGATTCAACGACATTGTAGGTATGGTGCTAGCGTTTTAGGTTTCTTCTGATTACCGCACACTACTAAAATGTTTGGAAGATCTTACAGAAGTTTATCTTGTGTAGTCAATGTTCTCCTTCACTTTTTTGTATGACTAAATTGCCCTATGGTCATCAAAGTGTCTGTTGCTATGTGACTGTTTTCTTGATGCTTTCTGGTGCTTTATTTAGTTCTTTCTGCAAAGGGCTCTAGAACAGCTGAAGCTAATGCCATTTTATAAGATGATCAATTGCTCCATTGCTTGCACTACTGAAACAACTAAACCTTTCATTGTAATCATGATATTTGCTGTCTAATTAATCTGCAGACCACTTCGAACTTAAGGATTGAAAGGGATGGTACTGGATGCTGTCTAGTGGGTCTAGTTTGGTTTCATACCACATACACGTAAGTTAGAATACAGTAAGAGAGACAACAAAAGTCTTGAATGTTTTCTTGTCAACATCTCGGTTGGATGAATACAACTCTTACTTGAGCTAACACCAGAGCTAAAAAACATCCAAATTATTGAACCCAGTGTGCAGTGCCATTATAAAAATGAACTATATCTACCCAGAAGACCCAGTCACTGATTTTGCGTTACTAACAGAATTTGCAATTTCTGACCATGCTGTCTGGTAGGCGGCATGAAAGGTGACATGTGTGATTGCGACTGCACCAATAGCCATCATTAGGATAATAAATAAAATTACTGGTTTCTTTCCCCACTGTCCCATGATCCCAAGTGCAAACGGGTAGAGGAGCACTAAAATCCACACGTTGAACACCATTCCAAGCAAAGCGTGCTGTGCCTGCTCTGTAAACCAACCCCAGGTTGCTGCCTTGCCTATTGCCAGTCCAACAGCTGCGACATTCACAACCAGAACTGCAATGGTTGGGATTAGCAATGGCACCCACCTTACCACATACAAATCTGCGAACTTCTCATTGGAGGAAGCCTCTGTCTGCTTCGAGGTGAGCCTGAAGTATATCCCCTTCCCTGTAATAAGCTTCAGTACCATGTACAAAACTGCTGTCGGGTACACACCCGTTGAACCGATCATGTAGAACTGCTCATTGCGGCACCAGTCCAGCAAGGTGATGCTAGCCCATTTTACTTCAAACATGCCAATCACGTGGATCATTGCAATGATTGTGATGAGGTAGAGGATGTATGTGCCGAATGGCCTTTGTATGTAAAATTGCTCAGAGATAAGCCACATCACTGGAAAGAGGTTGTAGGCTAGGATGAATACCGTGACGATTGGATAGGTAGACATGTTCAGGTATGCGATCCGCTGCAGGGGGTGCATCCGGCGACCTGCAAGGAATGCGTTGCTGTGGGAGAAGAACATCTCAAGGGAGCCTCCTGACCATCGTAATATTTGAAGGAGACGTTCGGTGAGGTTGATTGGGGCAGTGCCACGGAATGCAGCTGGTTCCATTGAGCAATACATGGAGCACCATCCTTGACGGTGCATGCGAAATCCAGTAACCACATCCTCTGTTGCGATGTTGTATACCCACCCAACATCTCTCCCCCATGAAGTGCCATCCTCATAGGCACAAGACATCAAGGCAGTCAGCTCATCGTTGATTGATTGTTCAAACAACATGGGTGTGATAGACCGTTCTTGGTTTGCAGCATCTAGCATTGAGTTTATGAATAAAGTTGATTTACCAAATTCTTTTATCTTGCCTGTTACCTTTGTGTTGTCCACTCTCCACCGTGGTGGCTCCATGCCATATAGTGCAACACGACGGAACGTACAACCGGTGCCAAGGTAGGAGGGCCCTTGTAGACCATTGAGGGAGAGCATGGTACCATCAAAGAAGACTCGGTTATGATTGGCATATCGATCTGTTGGATCGACATCGTCAAAACGTTGTGGGAATTGGACAAAGGCGGTATTTTGGCCAAAACTTGGGTCGAGCATGAAGCACATGGTACCATGGAATGCTTGTGAGTTGTTAATGTAGTGATCACAATCAAAGTTGATAACGAAGGGTGCATTGGAGAGCAAGGCGGAGACACGAAGCATCACATTCATGGCACCAGCCTTCTTTTGGTGGTTATAGCCAGGACGCTTCTCACGGGACAAGTAGACAAGCATGGGAAGGCGCCTGTCAATGTTGCTAAAGTCAAAGGGATTGTCAATGCTTGCCGACAATCCAAGTTGTGGTTTATGGCTTGGATGATTTAGTATGACCTGTCAAAGAGCATGTCAATGACCAAGTTCTTGTTGATAGACTTGTTTAAAAATCAGTTACTGAAGGGTGTACGTTATACCTGAACAATTCCAGCATGCTGTCCTTTTCTGTGGTTCTCCGCTGGTTCGAACCACGTGCCAGGCCACTGTGTCCCATCAGCCATCCAAGTTGCTTTCATACCATGTTCTTTGCCATTCTTGCTATTATAAACCTCAGATCTTTGGTGAATAGTTGTAAAAAGGGATTCTATCGTCACCTTGAATTCTTCATATTCTCTGCGCACTCTCCTGTGATCACTCTTGAACTCCTCTTGCATAGTTCCAATGTATGGTCGCCGCTTCACCCCAAAGTAGTTCTCTGGTGCTCTTGGCTCTATTCTGTGCTTTCGACAAAAAGGGACCCATAGCTCGGCAAATTTTGCAACTTCAAACATTGCTTCATAGTGGATCAACGAGCCGCCATCATCCGAAAGATAGCAGGCATACTTCTCCACTGGGTAGTCAGTGGCAAGGATGGAGAGAATGGAGTTCACCGTGTACAAAATAGGCTCATCCACCGGATCGACGGTGGTGATAAAGACATCGATGCCAGGAAGCTTGGAGGAGTCGTATTGATCTCTGATGGCGGTGAGGTCTGGAACACGCTTGATGGGGTTGAGCTTCGGGAGCTGGTTCAGGAGCCATGAGAAGCCGAACCAGACGTCCCCAACCATGGACATGTACCAGAGCCACACGCCGTCCTGGTTTTTGTGCTTGATGCGCCATACGAAGAATGCGATGATGGCGATCAGTCGCACAAGAATCAGAAACCTGATGCATGGAGGATATATAAACCCATTAGCATATATATATGGACACCGGGAGAACTCAAGACCCAGTGACACTCACACGACTTTGATCATCACAATTCACAATCGTTCAACTTCATTAGCTGCCAGACCTGTAAGGATGCAGGATGCTGCCCTTGACCTTCATGGTCCGGAACAGCACCGCACGGCTGCTGTTCCCACTGTCGGCCCCTGACACGTCCCCTTCCTCGACGGCCACCCAGACATCACTTTCCTTGGCGTCGCTGATCCGCTTGGCCACCGGCGAGTCTGCTGCTGCACTGTTGTGCAGTCTCTCCTCGTTGCCAACGCCATTGCTAGGCTCTACGTGGAGGCTGGCATGGATCCTGCGGGTCACGGCCGCGGCCATGGCTAACCTCCTCTGCACTGGTGTGGTGCTTGGTGAACGGGCACCAATGCCGTTATATATAGCTGCCATAGCCCAAACAAGCTGAGAGAGGCATCGGTATTCGTTTTCAGTGTTAACTGCATGGTCAAAATACAACAACCGGTAGCCGCCGCGTTGATGTGGTATGCTTTTTTGTTCAAGCGAGTGCGCTACAGCGATAGATCGTAGCCGAGTTCTGACGACGACCTATATCAAATACAACGGGCCAAAAGTCACACGCTGAATAATTAAAGGTTACCAACTTGCGTTTTTTCAGCTGGGATGACATCTTTGTAAAAACTTGTACGCCATGACCTTGGGAGTGACAGTGCTTTGATGTTACTGCATACCTCCGTGGCAGATCAGAAATCACAGCTGGACAGAAAGGCACGAGTGAACGCAATGATGTTGCATGTTTACCCTGTGACAGAACCAGATGCCAATTGACTAGTTCTCAAGTTCTCTATCAACCAATCCGGTCTACGGATGCCGTTGTTATATGCCTTTCTGCTGCTGTTCCTGACTTCTGCTGGCTGCGAAAACTTAAGAAGAATACCGCGAGACGTTAAGGGAAAGGGGCCTGGGTCAAAGGATGGGGCTCCCAGTGGCGGACAGCCCAACTCTCAGTGGCATTAGCATTCGTGAGATCAGCAGCCAACGCCTATGGTAGCCAAGCAGCTAGCCAATTAATATTTTCCTAATGCCCTTTTTTTTTTCTCTTCGTTTCTCTGAACAAACCAGAAATTTATGGGAAATATTTGCATGAAGGATTATGTTTTGAAAAAAAAAAAGATGTAATTCATGCACTCGTGTTGGTTGGAAATTATTGTCTACCAAAATTCCATTCTATTGACTCGTCAGTATCTGTTGAATACTCAAGGCGGTCAGATAACATTATTAGTGTAATTTTTTAGGGGTAAACGAGAGCTTTATTTCTTAAATTGGCGGTGTACTACAATCATAGTTGATGAGATCAGCAACGCACACAGTGACACAGGCGCCTTTCTCAACCAAACTTTAGGCCTTCATCACAATCTGGCTGCGTTAAATTCCAAAACAGTCGGACTAAGGATCCATTGAGTGCAAGGCATAGTCCCTCGAAGCACACTCTGGCTTCAGCTTCTGTTGATTGTTAATCACTGCATCTACTCCTCCGTTATGAAATCGAATAAGACGACGTAACTAAAAGAAAATCACCGACAATAATTTAAAAATGGAGAAAGTATAGTATAACTCTAGACACCGTCAACATTGTCTTTCACTCAGCCTGCTTGAGGACCACCTTTCCACAGAACTACAGCCATGTTGCCGTGAAACAATGTTTCTAACCAGACGCCATGTCCTCTTTCCTTTACTACCTGGTTCATCATCCTCTTGTCAGACGAGAAACAATGTTTCTACAGAACTCTGCACTAAGAATGGACGAAGAATGAGCTAGATATTGCAAGCTGTCCACGCTCTCCCAGAAAAGTATAGCCTACTCAGGCCATGTTGCTCTTTGAGAGCACGGTCCCTCGAAGCACACTCTTTGCTCTAGATGTGATATTTGTCGATCCATTGTAATGTTTTCCTTTAAATTTTGACCTTCTGTAGTTTTGCATGATATTGTAGTGAACACAAGTAATTATGGTGGAGTATCAAATTGTGTCAGAACTAAAAGCTCCTACATTATTTTCTTTTAGAGGAAATGAATCTTTGACAGAAATCCACAGCTTGTAAAGAAGATAGAAGAAAGTCTTAGCCAAAGCAGAATAATAACAAAACAAAATGAATTGACTAAATAATCTGCATTAGAGCATATAGGATCTTCTGAAGGCCTGAACGCTTCTCTTCCGTCATGTTTGGGCCTAATGTGGTCAGGACCTTTGATGAACCGGCCCATTTACGTTCGTGCATTATCTGAGATCGCTTAAGCCCAGCAAGCTGGTGTGATGGACTGACGGTGTCCGAGAGACCGAGACCGCATCGGCTGTGGAAGTGTGGAGCATCCGAAATTTCTTGCACGAGGATTCCCGGTCGGTGTTCCTCTCCGTCAAAGTCGCCGCCGTCAGATTCTGTGGCTTCCGCGCCTCTGTACGTAGACTGGTCCTTCCCGCACTTAAGCTTCCGTTTTTCTCTACATCTAGCTGTTTTGAAGAAATTTACTAGTAACTTATTTATCTTCGGAGCTCCTGTTGCTTCATTGTTCGACAAGTGTTCGATGAAATGTTAGTGAGCCTGCGTGTGTTATTTTCCCGTGAAACTAGAATACCTTGTGTGCAATGTCTCTGGTTTTAACAAAAACGAGAAAAAGGATTAATTTCTATTTTATCGGAGACCAAAATTTCAAATTGTGGATTCCAGTAGTTGGTAGAAAAGAAGTAAACATTCGTGCCATACATATGTGAGTCAAAATATTGCATCTAGAATGCCCCTTCTAACTTATAGCATCTTTACTATGCACAAATGGGTTGCCCTCTATGTACAGGACCAAAATGCAAAATTTTGGAACATTTGTCAAAACACATTCTTTTCTGAATGGTACATTGGAAAATAATTGGTTCCATTACTGCACAAGCTGAATATTACTACAGTTTTTGTATTGTGTCACCTAGATTGGAATAACGTTAGCTAGTAAGATATGAAGAGCCACATAAATTATACCCACAACTACAAAGATTACCGGAAGCAAGGCTACGAGGATGATTGGTCTCTTTGCGAACCGCCCCATGATTGCCAGCGCGAATGGGTGAAGGAGCACCATGATCCACACATTGAACAGGAGGCCAAGCCCTGCATGCGTCTTCTGTGCCATCGTCCATACTCCCATGTACACCACTGCCTTGCCCATGGCCACACCAATAGCGCCAACATTAGCAACCAAAACAAAAAATGTTGGGATCAGCATCGGTACCCATCGCATTTCATACAAGTCGGCAAACTTGTCATCGGTGTCAGTGGTTGTTTGCTTGGAAGTGACCCTGAAGTGGATATCCTTTTTGGTGAGAAGTTTCTTCGCCATGTGCAACAGCGCTGCTGGGTATGCACTCATTGAGCCAATCATGAAGAACTGCTCGTTGCGCCAGTAGTCCATCCATGTGACACCTGCCCATTTTATCTCGAACCAGCCGATTATGTGAATCATCATGATGATTATTAGAAGGTACACCACATATATGGTGAATGGTCTCTGTATGTGTACTTCGTAGGGCACGAGCCACATAACCGGGCATAGAGCATAGAGCAGAATGAAGATTGATGTGACTGGGTAGATCGTCATGTTGAGGTAGGAGACACGCTGAAGGAGTTGGACCCTCTGGCCCCCGATGAGTGGGTTGTTGTGGGAGAAGAACATTTCTAAGGACCCACCAGACCAACGGACAATTTGGTGGAGGCGCTCAGTTAGGTTGATCGGTGCAGTGCCACAGAATGCTTCATGCTCCATTGTACAGTACATGGAGCGCCATCCTTGCCCATGGATACGAAATCCTGTCACTATGTCTTCTGTTGCTATGTCATAGATGTACCCAACACCCTTGCCCCAGTCAGTTCCTTTATCATATGATGCTGTCACAACCATCTCCATCTCGGTGACAAATGCATCATCAATTGGTGGTGGTGTGATCGGCCTTTCCTGCTTTATTGCTTGTGACACCGAGTCGAGGAAGGATTTCGACTCTCCATATTTATTAGATTTGGCTGTGATGTTGTCTGGTCTGTAATGAGGTGGGTCAATTCCATAGAGTGCTATGCGAAGGAACATGCATCCAGTGCCAAGGTAAGATGGCCCTTGCAAACCGTTTAGGGCAAGCATGGTTCCATCAAAGAAGACGCGGTTGTGGTTGCCATACCGGTCTGAGGGGTCAACATTGTCAAAGCGTTGGGGGAACTGAACGAAAGCAGTATTATCACCTTCCCGTTGGTCTAGCATGAAGCAGACAGCTGCACGCAAAGCTTCAGAATTGTTTATGTAGTGGTCGCAGTCGAAGTTGATGATGAATTGTGCATTGGAGAGTAGCGCCGAAACTCTCAATTGTGCATTCAGGGCACCTGCCTTCTGATTGTGGTCGTAGCTTGGATTTTTTTCACGAGATACATATACAAGCATAGGTAGTTGAACACCTGTGTTTCCGTCAATCACTTCTGGACACTGATGATGCCCATGGCTTGGATGGTCCAACACAACCTGTTACAGAGTCAATGTATCAGTGAGAAAGTTCGTTGTAGGTATCTACAAGATTAAATACTCCAAAGTTAAATATCAGTGAAAAAGTAGTCAGAGGGTTGCATTAGTATGTATCTGCTTATCAGAGATAAATGACCATACATTGAACTTCTAATACCTTAACGATTCCAACATGATGTCCTTTATTGTGATTTTTTGTTGGATCAATCCATGTGCCTGGCCATTGTGTTCCATTGGCCATCCAAGTCGCCTTTGCATCTCCTTCTGAAGTTCTCTTGCTGTTGTACTCATCTGATCGCTTGCCGATAGTATCAGAGAGATTATCCAAGCGCATTTTGAAATCATTATACTCCATCTGCACCCTCTTGTACTCATTCATGAACCCCTCAGGTCCATGTTCGGTCTGTTTCAGCACTTCCAGCGCAAAATAGCTCTCTGGTGCTCTTGGCTCAATACTGTGTTTGCGGCAGAATGGAACCCACAAAGCTGCAAAGTTTGCAACCTCAACCAACGCTTCATAAAGGATCAATGCACCGCTATCATCCGAGACATAGCAAGCATATCTATCAACTGGGTAGTCAGCAGCAAGGATGGAGAGGACTGAGTTCATGGTGCAGAGTATCGGCTCATTAACAGGGTCAGCCGTGGTGACGAAGACATCAATACCAGGAAGCTTTGAGGTTCCGTCAGGGAGGTCATAATGGTGCTTGAGGGCAGCAAGGTCAGGTATGCTCTTGACGGGGTTGAATTTTGGAAGCTGGTTGAGGAGCCAGGAGAAACCAAACCAGGCATCCCCGGCCACAGATATTGTCCAGAACCACATGACATTGGAGTCATTGTGCCTGATGCGCCAGACAAAGAATAGGACGACGGCAATTAGGCGTACCAAGATCAATGCCCTGTAGAAGCAAAATTTGCTGTCAAATGCTGTCACAGAACTTCAAATACTTATAAATAGTTTCTAATAGAAATACAAGTGATTAAGTGGATGCCAATGATTAGGTGATAGGGATTATAATATTTAACTCCTCTACTAGGAACCATGAACGGCATTAGAATCAACTGTCAAGTTTGGACCATTTTTTTTATAAGGAAATCTATTTCATCAAGAAAATGAAAATATCTCAGCCTCTACATCCAAGAATGAATTTAGCTGATACACTATTACAAAGTTTTCACTATGTTGGAGACTCTGTCTCCCCCATAGGATGCACACACCAATGTCATTTTTGCAACATGGGCCTGTATGACATCAGCTGTTCACTAAATCAAATTTTGTAGAGAGACATACTAATGCATCTAGGATCCAGAAGAATTAGAAGCTTCATAAATGTATAGTTGTCAAGCAAACACGACTTTGCAATTCTGTTAGTTACATACATTTGCTCGTAACTACCAATGCAGCGTTAAGGATGTTTCCGGTGTAAACTAAAAACCTTATTTATGAGCTGATGGCTTACGTTTACCTGTATGGGTGCAGGATGGCGCTCCTGAGCTTGTACGTCCGGAACAGCAGCGGCCGGCCGTCCTCTCCGCCGCTCTCGTTCGCAGCCCGCCTCTCCGCCTCATCGGCGGCCTCCCAGTACTCGTCCTCGGTGCCGGCCTTCTTCGTGGTAGCTCCATTGGCGTTCACTAGAAGCGGACTAGTGAGATCGCCACCATTAAGAGCACCGGCGGCCGGCAAAGTCATGTCCAAGAGAGACTGCCGGAAGGCCCGGCGAGACTATTCTCTCTACTAAGACCAGAGGAAGACGATGACACAGTGGTGATCAGCTGTTAAGCTGGTGTATATGCTGACCACGACGTGAGCAACCCATATACATAAAAAAAAAGTAGACGCGCGCGACGGGGAGGAACCATCCATGTACGAGGTGATCGTTCGTCGACCAGGACTTGTACAGGCTGTACAAGTACAACCCTGCCAGGTGAAAAAAATATTGCATGTGAAATCCATGGGAGATCACCGGACCAATCGCCCGGCTGCCGGTTGATCGAGCATCGACGGCGAACCAACGTTCTGAACACCCTGCCAAACGTGGACTCTGTTGCTCCGGTGCGGCGGCCATGTGCCGCCCAGCTGACCGCGACGCCGCGAACGGGATCCGCGGGATTGCGCCGCACGTCGTGTGTAATATCGCGTTGATGAGCTGAGTTTTCTTTACACCGCGTCAAGTGTGATGAAGTATATCTTAAGCTGATGCGTTGACCACCGGGCCTGTTTTGTACTAATTGGTACAAGTACGAAGCAAGTCCTGGCGGCTCCATGCCGTGAGCTGTGGGAGACCTCATCGCGCCCATCACCCGCTGGACTTGGGCATGTGCACGTTCTCAGGTCATGGTGCAGGCGTTGTGGAGTCGTGAGGCCGCGTCAAGACGTCTTCTTTATGCTTGCTGCACTGTGGTCATCCAGCAACAGGGCTGGTTCCGCTCTATTCGTACATGGATGGTTCCTCCCCGTCGCTCTATTCGTACATGGATGGTTCTGGTCTTTAAGCTCGCTCGACTTTCCCATCGTGGAATGGCGTGGCGAAATATTCGAGTTTATAAAGTGGGAAAGGAGCAACTGGATGCAGATGCATTGATATGATCCAACTCTCCATATAACAAGCATTCAAATTAGAAACAACTATAATTAACGAGCTTTCTTTACTTACATCCCCTCCTTTTTTTTCTAACACATCAGATGCAGACATAAAAGCACTCATATTGAACACACACATGCATACATGTGAGCACCTCTCATAGACTCAACCAAGTCACTTCGTTGAACGTCATATACCATGAAAGAAATTAGCCCTAAATGCAACTGAATTGTGAAATGGGATATACAAGTTTCATCGAAAAAAACCTAACTAGCTGAGTTACAAACTATCTTTTTTTTTTTTACTTACATGCACAGTTTGGGCATAATGGAAGGAAAAGGAACATAAGTTACACGTGTAACTATTTTATGAAATAGAAACCGATTACATTTCAAATACTCTGATAAGGAAACACTGAGGCGTAGCGGTATGTTGTTAGAGCAATTCCAGCCCAATGACTAAATGGGTCTCTATCTGCCCATTTAGTCATTTAGACTAAAAAAACTGCTTCAACTCACCCTCTATCTAGGTCTCTATTTTTGGTAGACTACTAAATTTTAGTCCAAACCCCCTACATTTGCTCTCCCACTATCCCCTCCTTCAAAATAGACCCCACCCATTTTCCCCTTTCTCTCTCTCTCTCTCTCCTCTGTGCCCGACGGTTTCACTCCCACTCGCCGCCGCCGTCGGAGCGATTGCGTCGCCAGTTGTCGGAGCGCCTCTCGTGTGGCCCGTCGTCGATAGATCCATCCTTCGCCCATCTGGACGACGCACGAGTGGCTTCGAGCGTCCACACCGGCTCCAACCTCTCCGCTCGCCCCAAGAACGACATGACATGGCGGTGGCGCGGTCCTAGGAGGCGGCGACGCCCTCCGACTCGACTGGCAAGAACGGCGCGGAATCGGCGACCTCCAGCTCGGCGTGACCCTAGGCGGCGGCTCCTGCTCGGGTGGAGCTCCTCCCACGAGCAGGGGTGGAGGGCTTGCGGCGCCGGCGAGCGAGGGCCTCGGGTCGGCGACACACTTGTGCATGAGCGAGGGCATCGAGAGAGATATGGCGGCTGCAGGTCCCACTATCAAAGGGATAGTGGTCCTGTTTAGTTAGTTGGGCTGGAGCATAATATCATTTTATCCCTCTAAATTTTTAGAAGTCAAGGCCCAAATTTCATCAGTGGGCTGGAGTTGCTCTTGAAAAAACAAAATAGAATGCAGCTACTTGAGCCTAACCGGGCCAAATCCTGCGTCCTGCCTCCTTGGCCCATTAATATGTACGACCCACAGTGGCACAGTCTGAGACCAAAAGCTACAAAACATTCTAAAGTTTCTGGAATAAGAAGCGGGCTTGCTGCGTTTCGTCTCCGGCAACGTCCCCATAACCACCGCCGCCAGGCGGCTTCCTAGGATTCATCGTCTTAGTCGATCTGGTGTCTGGTCCCCCATGCGGATATGTAAGCCTCTATTTTCTCTGTTTCAAGTTGTTTTAGTATTCTGCACTGACCGTTGAGTCAGCTCTTGTTGTTCCATGTGGTGCTTGACAAGTGTTCGATTGAATGCCCGTTCGAACCCATCGCATGTTTTTTTTTTCACCCGCGGAACGACAGGGACCTTGTGGCTCCGTATCTTTTGTTGTTGCAACACTTGTCTTAGTTTCTTCTTTTGAGATGAATCTCTATGATATTCGCTCCAGTTTGCTATCTGTTCTTGGCTCTGTTCCGTAGTTGTGGGTGATGCATTCTTGGCATTAATATTGACTAGTACTAGAATAGAAGGCATATCGAACTTTGATAAGAAAAATACTGCATATATAGATGAATTTATTTGTCTGTTATCTGGAAACAGATATATTATAGGATACTAGCGGCAGAATTCAGAAGAAGTTGATGTGCTCTGTTGACCTCGATTATTGGACAAAAAAAATTGAACATAGTTAGAACCATTATTTGTCATTTCTGAATAAGAATACAATGTATCATTTGATACAATGGAACATAATTGGTTCCGTGGCAACTACACAGGAAATTACAATGTCTTGTTTTTCTTTTTGCTATATGACCTAGAAAGGAATAACACCATTAAGTAAGATATGGAGAGCTACATACAACAGGGCAACTAGTACAAAGATAACTGGTAACAAGACTATAAGGATGATTGGCCTCTTTGCCCACCGCCCCATGATTGCTAGTGCAAATGGGTAAAGGAGAAACATGACCCATATGTTGAACATGAGACCCATCGCTGCATGCTTCTTCTGCGCTGTTGTCCATACTCCAAAGTAGACCACAGTTTTGCCCAGTGCTACTCCAATGGCACCAACATTGAACATCAGAACCACCACTGACGGGAAAAGCATCGGCACCCATCTAAAATCATACAAATCAGCATACTTGTCGTTGTCATCAGCAGCTGTTTGTTTGGAAGTGACCCTGAAGTGTATGCCCTTCTTTGTGAGGAGGTTCACAGCCATGTGGAGTACTGCTGCTGGGTATGCACTTGTTGAGCCGATCATGAAGAACTGTTCATTGCGCCAGTAGTCCAGCCATGTAATCCCGGCCCACTTGATCTCGAGCCAACCAATCATGTGAATCATCACAATGACTACAAGAAGGTACTCGATATACCTAGTAAATGGTCTCTGGATGTATACCTCAGCAGGGATAAGCCACATCACTGGGCTGAGAGCATAGATAAGGATGAATATTGATGTCACTGGGTAGACTGTCATGTTGAGGTAGGAGACCCGCTGAATAAGCCACAGCTTCTTGCCGCCTATGAGTGGATTATTGTGGGAGAAAAACATTTCTAGAGACCCACCAGACCAACGCACAATTTGATGGAGGCGCTCGGTGAGGTTGATTGGTGCAATGCCACAGAATGCATCATGCTCCATGGTACAATACAAAGAGCGCCACCCTTGTCCATGGATGCGAAAACCTGTTACTATATCTTCCGTGGCTATGTCATAAATGTACCCAACACCCTTGCCCCAGTCAGTCTCTTTGTCAAAAGCACATGACACAACCCTCTCTAACTCAGCAAAAAATGTGTCATCAAGTGGTGGTGGTGTGATTGTCCTTTCTTGCTTTAGGGCTTTTGATACTGAGTCTAGGAATAATGTTGAGTTACCAAACTTGCTTGCTTCGGCTATAATGTCATCTGCTCTGCAACGGGGTGGGTCAATACCATAGAGTGCTAAGCGACGGAACATGCAACCAGTGCCAAGGTATGAGGGCCCTTGCAAGCCATTAAGAGCAAGCATGGTCCCATCAAAAAAGACACGGTTGTGGTTACCATAGCGATCCGTGGGGTCAACATTGTCAAATCTCTGTGGAAACTGAACAAAAGCAGTGTTATCACCATCCCGTTGATCTAGCATGAAGCAGACAGCTGATCGCAGGGCTTGAGAGTTGTTGATGTAGTGGTCACAGTCGAAGTTGATGATGAGTTGCCCATTTGAGATGAGAGCAGAGGCCCGTAATTGTGCATTCAAGGCACCTGCCTTCTTATTGTGGTCATAGCTTGGGTTCTTCTCACGAGAGACATAGACAAGCATTGGGAGACGCTCATCAGTGGCACCGATGCTGGGACTGTTTGTTTCTGAACCATCATGGTGCCCACGGCTTGGGTGGTCCAACACAACCTGTTAAAGAAGGAATCGAACCATCAGTGCACAAAGTTCCTGCAATGATACTTAATTGTACCAGATTAAATATTCCATAACTAAGGTTTTTATATAACAAAGAAAGCGCATTGCACGAGTATCTCTGTTATCTATTTATTTGTTAAAACATCAACCGATAACCTGAAGTTTAGTACCTTAGCAATTCCAGCGTGGTGCCCTTTTCTATGGTTTTCTGTTGGATCAATCCATGTGCCTGGCCATTGCGTCCCATTTGCCATCCAAGTTGCCTTTTGATCTCCTTCAGTTCTCATGCTGTTGTACACATCAGACCTCTTGCGGATGGTATCAGCGAGCTTGTCCAATCGCGCCCTGAACTCATCATACTCCAACTGCACCCTCCTATAATCATTCAAGAAGTCCTGCGTAGCTCTTCCAGCCTGTGGCGGCGCCACATGCTCGAAATAGCTTTCTGGTGCTCTTGGCTCAATGCTATACTTGCGGCAGAATGGAACCCACAGAGGAGCAAATTTTCCAACCTCAACCAGTGCCTCGTAAAGCATCAGCGCTCCACTATCATCTGAGAGATAGCAGGACAGTCTGTCGACCGGGTAATCGACAGCGAGGATGGAGAGGACACAGTTCATGGTGTAGAGTATGGGCTCATCGATGGGGTCGGCAGTGGTGACGAAGACATCAATGCCGGGGAGCCTGGAGGTGCCGTCAGGGAGGTCGTAGTGCCGCTTGAGAGCGGTGAGGTCGGGGATGGTCTTGACGGGGTTGAACTTTGGGAGCTGGTTGAGGAGCCATGAGAATCCGAACCAGACGTCACCGACGACTGACAACGTCCAGAACCACATCACGTCAGACTTGTTGTGCTTGATGCGCCAGATGAAGAAGAGGAGGACGGCGATCACACGCATGCAGATCAGCACCCTGTGATGACAGAGAAACAGGCCAATCAGGTCAACGGCAAGGTTGGGTATGTGACCCAGAAAGGAAAGAATACTTGCTCCATGATCCGATCGAATCAATGCCGTTAGGAACGACCAAGATAGAGGCAAAGTCTGAACAAGCAATCTGAGAAAGATGCACATTTCAAAAGTAAATGTAAACTCCCGCTAGAAACTAAATACAAACCGTATCCAGAAAAAACTGCAAGGATTTTGTTGGATGCTCCCATTATTATTCTTAAAAAACTATATGTATATATGTACGATACTTATGCATGTTCATGCGAATCTAGGCTAAGATGGAGTACCTGTACGGATGCAGGAGGGAGCCCTTGACCTTGTAGCTCCGGAACAGCAGCGCCCGGCCGTCCTCACCGCCCGACTCCTTCGCCGCCCGCCTCTCCACCTTATCGGCCGCCGCCCAGTACTTGCCCTTGGCACCATGGCCGGCCTTCTTTGTGGCGCCGACGCGGCCGTCAGCGCTAACTAGAAGCGGGTCCAGGAGGCCGCCATTGGCTGCATAGACGGCACCGTTTGCCGGCGCCGGCGAAGCCATGGCTACTGGCTGGCAGCAGCTTTATTTTTCCTCTCCGAGCCTTGATGACCCTAGGAAAGTGGTGGGGGCCCTGACACTTAGCCAGTGCAGTGGCACACGACGAGTGCCGGCGACGAGCCGTGTCAATATATAGGGGACATGAAAAGGGTGGTTGAAGACTTGAAGTACCAGGCGAGGCCCGGTCGGCCGGGTTGCCGAGCAGAGTATTGCTGGTGATTGCACACACACACACACACCAGGGGAAACGCACCCGGCCGGATCTGCTTGCGATCGATGGAATCCGGCGTTGGCATTTGTCACGATCACCAACTAAACAATAGCCATGTATGTAGAAAACGTGGGGCAGGAAGGAACGCGCCCTCCCATGTGCCGCGGCGTGGTGGCTGGTTTTGGTTTAGCTGCGACGAGCAACTGGCGGGATTCACGGGTGGCGCACGTCGTGCCCCGATGGTGCAAATGGAAACCGGAGCTAGCCCGGATTTTCTTTTGCTCCCGTGTCAGGCATATTCATGAGCTAGTAGCTGCGCTGAACAGCTTGCGACCAGTTAGCTAGCCCGCAGTGACTTCTAGTGTCTGCATGGGCATGTCGAGGTCAGCTTTCTGATGGCCTTGCTGCCTCCTCGGTCGTCGTTCACTTGTTGGAAGGGATAGAAAAGCAGCTTCATCTTGTCTTTCCTCGATTCTTTTTATCTGGAACAACCGCAAGTGGTTTGTTACAATGATCTGATCTGACGAGGGAAACTAGATCTTTCAGATCACCGCGAGGGCGGGACACGGTAACCATACTCTAGTCACCTGTGCATTTGTTCGCTTGCTTCTCTGCTTTCAGATCTGAGATGTTGGGCAACAGGTGCAAGTTGATGCATGCTCCTGTATTAGTTTATTCCGATCATGATCGTGCTGCATGTGCCTCTCTGCCGTCGTGTTTTCCATCCTGGACTAGTGGCCTCGTCGACTATATTATAATCACAGGCATCGGTCTCTTGTTGCAGTCGTTGAGATCTGATCCCATTTGATGCGAAGTATCGGCCTCTCTATAGTTTTAATTTGTAGAGAAGCTCGTTTGGTTGATTGCAGAAACTAGGCTACAAATTCATGCGTACTACTGATTAATGAGGGGAATCTAATGTAACTATTGTTAGTATTATAGGTAGTGGGATTCTAAGTATACATATATAGCGGGGGTTTATTATTGAAGAGTCATAGATTAGGACGACTCTAAGGTTTCGCCCAAAAAGGGGACAAAAGATTATGACTCTCGAGATACGGCCAAATGTTAAGAGAAAAAAGGGACAAAAGATTATGATTATGAGTTCATTTCTGTTAATTACGCAGTTTGCATTGCGATATTACTGGTACAGATCTGCTGAGATTGACGGGACATAAGATGGGAGAACCCATGCAGATCCATTAAAATGAGATCGAGAGTTTGTTCAGAACTTCAGACAGTAGTAGGTAGGTAATCCCTAACCCAATCGTAAAAAGCAAGTCTGGACGGCTACAACATTTTTCTTAAAGAACACAAAATGAATAGAGTTTGAAACCATATGACAACACTTCTATTTGGGTGTTGTTCAAATTTTACCACACTGTAAGTTTGGCCCCGCCGTAGGTTCTGCGAACAAAATGACTGCTGTTGGTATGAAAAATGAGCTAGAGGTCCTTTTTTTAGGGCAAAATGAACTAGAGGTCTGTTGAACGACTGCGACATGCAACAAATTTGGCAACGAAGCAAACAATAATCAAAGTATTGTGGCGCGCCGAGTTTTGGCATGACAGTGTGGTGACTATCCAAACAGGCCGAAACTGCTGTACATTTGTCATTATTGAGACCTTTTTCTTTAGATCTCTGTTCTTCCACAGCATGCACCACCCTTCCATTTTAGGGGTATTCCAGTTCCAGTTTCTCTACGAGTACACAGGCCATGGACTCATGTAGGATTTTCATTTATTAGTCTATTGATTACCATCTTTTATGGATTTACACAGCTAGCTCTTCCTTTATTATCTTGACTCCGATCGTCTACTAATCTTGAAAAGCAACATTATTATTTCTACTTTTCCTTAAAATACAAAAGAGCTAGACAAACAATATCCAAACTATGTGTTTTCCTTCTCATTCCAGATCAGGAAGCAATGCAACATGGCGTCAGATGTCTCGTTCCAATCGGTGCAAATCATCAGTCATCTAAGAACCCTTTTGTTTTAGAAAAGCTTCCTCATAAGGCGTACATGAAATTATCATTATGTGTGTTATGTAAAGTCGGAGACTCTTTGATCCATGATGATATCCACCATCCAGCCACCTGGTTGTTCACAGTTTAAGCATATTAGAACGTATCATCCAATGATAAAGTTGCTAGAATTCGGTACATAGAGCCACAGATTTGCATGAAAGTTTTTCAATTGAAAGATGGCGATTCTAAGAAATTTATTGATCAAGAATATTGTCTAAACTGGTGTGATCAGTCGATCCTGCAGCCCCCCAATAATAAAAGTGGCGATTGTACGTGCTGAGATACTACATAAATGATATTCCATATCCAATGCTTCTTCAATGAAGTTGATTCTTTCTCCTTTCGTCTTTATTATCGAGCCAACATGAGGTGGGGATATGTTTTTTTTTTTCATGCGAAAGCTATGCTACGGTTCATGTTAACGGAAACTCAGAACTGAATAAGTACAAGTACTGTCCATGTGCATGCACAATGTATACAAAAGTCGTGTGCTTCAAATGCTGGATCTAACCAAATGTGGGCTTGTAATTTTGTACAAACCGATCTCAAGGTATCTGAAAATATATACTAATAATCGGTTGGTCTTAGAATTAAGACATGACGCAACTGGCGTTTTAATACTAATTCACTGAATTTGAACTTTAAAGATACATGGTATAAAGTCACTAGATTTGGTATCACAATTTTGCAATCAATGTGAACGCGTATTAACAAAAAGTACTGGCCATGGTATAAATTTGCTAGATATTTACCGGGATCATCATGGAAAAATGGTATCTGATATTCTTGCATTCTTCATGCCTTCAGACTTATGCCTTCAGAGTTGCATCTAATTTGTGTGATCGTCCTTAACAAATTGATGCTCCAGCCTGGTAGATTATAATATAAGAACATCCTGTCTTCACCTACAAATAAGTTTTTTTCTTGCCACTTGTCATGCCTTATTTATTATCACACATATTTACCAACATCCCCATGAAAACTCAGAACGTGGCTTTGGGACGCATGCATGCATCCTTCTTTTCTTTGAGATCGACCAATGCATGGAGATCGTCATTTTCCGAGACTAATGCATAGTCCATTCGTTTCTAGAAAAAATGCATAGTCCATTATGTTTTGGGACCAACTGACAATGCATACAATACTGCATAGTACATAAGGTAAGATCCACGTGAGAAAAACACAAGTTGTGGTCTTGGATCGATGCTGAATCTAAAATTAATAACTAAAATGACGTAAGCATAGATGAAGGTATCTGGATATACTAATCTGTAGGTCTTAGAAATTAGAGCTAGACACCGATCGCCTCTGAACCGACATGCTAAGCTAACACGCCGAGCTGAGATGCGCGCTTGAAAACAAAACTGACAGCTTAGCACGGGACCGGCGTGAGGTAGGAAGCTTGATGCAGTCATGTCATTGTCGTCCGTTGGATCACAGCGTCACGCACATTGTGCGAGTCTTATTTTTTTTTATGGAACACGTAGAAAAGGTGCACGTAATTGTATTAAGAAGAAGAATAGTTTTTGGTATAATGCCAGACTCTGGCTGAGGGCAGTACTTAGATTACATTCGCACCGGCTAAGAATGAGCACCACACAAGTAAACCAGGAGACTACAACAACTGCACAAGCTTCTTGGCCCCTACCATCATCCATAGTTGTGTCTCATCCTTGATTTGTCGAAGAAGCGCCTCTCTATCTAGTCTCATGGCATCAAAGACGCATCGCTTGCGGTGTTTCCATATCTCCCAAGCAATCAACAATACAAGCGTGTTAAAATGGGTCTTAGACTAGGTGATTACTCCCTCCGTTTATATTTACATGTCATTCTAAGGTTTCTAACTTTTCTCCAATTACATGTCATTCTCGCTTCCCAATGCACCTTTCTCTCTTTCCAATACAATATTCTCTTTTCCCACTACATCTCTATCTCTATTTCTCTCCTTCTCATTTTCAGTGCACCCATCTTTTTACTTCTCTTTATTTTCCGTGCCCAACTCCAAAATGACATCTAAATATGAACAGAGGAAGTACATCACATGCCTTTAAACTATGTCAACCGATTGACTACGGCGGCCCCCCGCCAAGAACTGAACTAAAATGGGTCTCCCCGTTCTCATTGGGGCATGGGGCGCAGCATATGTTGTCCGCATATGCTTTTTAGCGTGCTCACCTTGTTGCAAAGGCTGGAAAGTAAACTTAGTTCGTTGTTTCTATTCGACTTGTAGTGCTTATGTAGTTCTTGAACAAATACCAATTTCCCGAAAAATATCATGAGAGGAAACATTTTGAGACGTTTAGTGGTACCCTCGTAGTGCATTGGCTAATATGCTTTGGTAACACCCTCGAGATTCTAGGTTTGACTTATCGGGAGTGAATTGTTAATCTGGGTAAAAGAGGCCACTTGCTGGTTCCACTCGTGATATACACTAGATGGACTGACCTGCGAGTGGTAGATCATTGTACACGGGTTGGACTCAAAGTACGAGTAAAGATCTGATCCACAAGGAGTGGTTCTTTAACGGAGCTATTGTTTAGGTCTTGACCAAACAATACTATGGAGGCAGTTTTTCCCCACTGGTGGAGTTTTTTTAAGCATTTATTAGGATAGAAATATATTGTAGTCCTTTCAGGACCGTCTTGAATAATTTGTGGGCCCTGTGCCAATCTGTAGGTGAGGCCTTGAAGTTGATTACCGAAACAGAATATTTCTTAAACTACTAGTACTGTAGCTCATTTTTTCCTTAAGGAGGACTCTTGGCTAAGTCTATGAAGAAGAGTGAAGCAACGCCTGAGTGGCACATATTGCAATGGTGATCTCATTATATTTTTGGTGGTCTCTGACTCCTCTAAAAGTGGTGCTGTCTCTAACTCCTCAAAAAGTGTTTCTGTCTCCGACTACCCAAAAGCTCAGTGAGAAGACCCAAGTAAATCATGTTTCATTTATAGCTGTTCTACAGCTTTGATGTCCAAATGAGATGTGTGAAATGATCTCTTCTGCTCTCTAAATTTATTTTTTATCCAGAAGCCTCATTAAGATCATGATCTAGCTAATTTTAATTGTCGCGGACTTATGTGCGCACCTTATATACTAATGAGGTTTGAAAGGTAACCTGATGATTCGTCTTGGCTTGCTTCAGTTCAATAACTATATTCACAAACCATATAACTTAATTTATTGCTTCCACTTTCAATAATTGCCTCTGGGCAACTTTCACTCTTCCTTCTCAGCTGGATTAATCTATTGTAAGATACCTATGATCAATGGTCCTATATTAGAGCTAATTTGAGTTATATTTGAAGTAGACTTATTATTAAACAGTTGATTTGTATTGGAGATGTAGCACTGGTGTTTAAGAGAATAACCAGAAGTAGGCATAAATTCTTTCTTTCTAGCTTAACACTTGAAATCTAGAAAATTATTTCATATAGCCTCATACACCTGCACGCTCTACATAAGTACTCTATCATGTCAAAATAAATGACGTTCTATGGTTCCAACTCTTTTTTTTTTCATATTAGATATTGTTCTATGTTTTCAAAGCATAAGCAACTGTGCCTCTTATTAAAGACACGGGGATCCCTCCTACCCAACCTCCTCCCAGCCATTCACCACTCCTCCCCTATCCCCTCCCCCGTGGCAGAAGCACTAGTGTCAGCAGCGTGAGTTGGTGAAAGTTGTCTAGAGAGGGGTGAGTAGATAAATATAATTTTTTTTGTGAATTAAACTTAACAAACTTTATCAGTCTCATCGACAGTGCCGATGGCCACTCTCGATGGAATATTGACAGTGTTGATGCAGAGATAAGAGTTAAAAAAAAAATCTAAACACGTTTACTCAAACTAATTGAATAGAAAGGCGACAACAAGTAAATCTAAGCACCCTAGGATAATGACAACAACTAGAAATAGCTACACAAGTAGATCGAACAAGATAAGTGCTAAAGTTAGTAGAAACCCTAGAACATGTATGAATAACAATAAATAAGTAAAGAAAACATACAGAGGCACAAATTTGTTCCTGAAGTTCAAGCCCACAAAGGACTCTACGTCTCCGTTGAGAAGTCCACAACTCTGAAGTGATCACAAAGATTGAGCTCAAGTTTTCCACTAGTAAATGTCTTACGGAAGGATAATACAAACTTTCCGGAGCATCATCACATATGTTGAGAGCTCCCGGGTACGCCTAGCCATCTCGAAGCAAAGCTCTTAGAGTAACTAGTGCAAATCATAAGCGTAACAAAGTCCAATACTCAAGAGTGAAATATAATATGCGCTTTCAATTACTTGAAAATTTGTTCCCATTCAAACCCTTGGTCAAGTATGAAGCTTACACTTGGAGAAGGAGAGGGAGAAGAATGAAGCCCAAAGAGTGTTCTGTTTTTTGGAGTGGCAAAGATATGGCTGAATGAGTGAGGTGTGGCTTACATACAATGGTCCCAAAAAGAGTCGTTACTATGATGCCCCACAGCATCACTACTGATGGGCAAATCAGCACTGCTGAGGGTTTTTGACAAGGGTAAAACAACACTGCAGAGTAGTGTGGTGACTCTAACCGGCACTACCGGTATGAGCACCACAGATGACCAGAAAGACTGAGCCTCGGATAGGACTGGTCGACACTGCCGATGGTGAAATCAGCATTGCCGATATGACACACATAGGTAGTCAGAAAAACATGGCCTTGGGAAGGTCTAATTGGCACTACCGATTAGCAAAATCGGCACTACCGATAAGGAGGAACCAGAGAACCAGAGGAAGGCTGGCCTCAAGAAGAATTGATTGGAACTACCGATGGTGCAAATACAGAGGGCCAGATGTCTCAAGCTCGGGGAAACTCTAGTCAACACTGCTGACTGGCATATCGGCATTGTCGATAGACTAAAAAATAGAGAAACATGGAATTGAGATTTTGAGCATTTGATTTTACCAAAATTTGCAACATGCACCCCTCTTGATGGTACCACATACCTACAATCAAGATAAAAAATAAAAGCTTCACGTTTTCCAATTTGAGG
Source organism: Eleusine indica (assembly GCA_030378355.1). Lineage (NCBI taxonomy): Eukaryota > Viridiplantae > Streptophyta > Magnoliopsida > Poales > Poaceae > Eleusine > Eleusine indica. The sequence goes on from CM059500.1 coordinate 40,806,512, forward strand.
GCATTTTCTTGCTTTTCAACTGGAGGCAAATGAGCATCTTCTTTTCCCGTTTTCTTTCAATATGTTTCATTCAATTTATTAAGATAGTCATGTACACACATTCTCATTAAAAATATTAGTCCAATTTTAACTGTATTGACGTCAATCACTCAAAACATAATTACAGATCTAAATGCACTTTCAGTTGGGTGCATCTGATCTGCAATAGAGGAACATCTCTTGTGTAGTATTAAATGGCACCACCTCCGTCCTTAATAATTAAGCCCAAGCCCAAAACGTCATATATTTTGATATGGAGTGAGTCAATGAAACATTGGAGCATATGCTCTTCGAAAGTCGACTAGTGGATTGTATGAAACACAATTTGAAAGGTTTGATGAATGTTGAAATAGGAGGAATGACTATGTATACTAAGAACTGAAAATCTACTAAGAATAAAGTCATTCATTCAGTGCATGATTATGTGTTGACACTTTTGTGAACATAAGTCTTCAATAAGAATGGAAATATCGTCACAATACATTATGGATCGTGTATCTTTTGTTTTGAAAGAACAGTGGAGGAAAAGCCCTCTACTGATTATAATATTTAATTAAAAGAGAGATCAATTATATGGATCATGTATCTTGTCTATTGGATACAATATATAATGAATAATGATTTCTAAAGCATTTTTTTTCTAAAAGAGGAATAAATGTTTTGTTATGATGTTTAACTTTGACAAATATCATCATACAACCCAGCCGGTTGCCCCTCTACTCTGACCATTTACCATGCATTTTTTCGCCCTGAGGTACATTTTGCGATGGTTGATCAATGATCCTTGTTACGCTAGTTGTCATAAGGGAGTATTTAGGACAAAAAGTTAAGGTTTTGTGATAATCCTTTGTTCGTAATAGAATGATGTTTTTTCAGTGCTCACGCATCATTTAGAACTAAACTCATAAAAGTTAGTTATTGTGATTGAACCGTGACATGTTCATGCGATCCAGCTCAATAAAAACCACTCCATAAATAAAAAATCATTTTCATTTAAGAGGCAAATAAAATGAGCTGTTCCAAAAAAAGGGTATGAGCCATATCTTTAAATTTGTGGGAGTAGTTTAACATTTGCCTTAAAGCTTATTATTTGTACGTGCACTCATTATGTATGAGCCATATCTTTAAATTATTGTATCTCGTTAGGTCTGTTGTGATGGAAGTTTACCTCTTTATTTTTTCAGTGTTAGTGGTAGACGACTTATTTGTTGGCATCAAGATGTCCTTGATGACTAAGTGGATTTGGAGATCTCCTGATTTCTTTCTTTCTTTACAATGTATTATGTATTTTCCTTTACTATATTATAAGTTTAATGGAAGCTCTATTTCAAAATACTTGTCCAGTTTGACTTTTACAGTTGATTCTTTGACTAGCAATGTTGATTCAAATATTTAATTAATAATAACGATATGAGAAGCAACATATAGATTATCAGAAGTACTTTAAATGCACCATATGTTTTTGAATACTTGCACAAATATTTGTAGAAAAGGTGAATAGCCAAATATTGAGTAGTGTAGTTAAAGTCGCCAACTATATTAAAATAGAGGTTATTCCCCGAATAAAGACATAATGCTAAATTCTATTATATAGATAGCTGGAAAAAATTTGCTTGTTGGAACAAAATGTTTAGGAAGCTGGAACAGAAAAACTATATCTACTACATTAATTATGTAGGCAGATGGAACAAATTAGTTATATTAGTGTAAATTTTGAAAATAGTATAAAATATTGTATCTTTGGAATAAATCATTCATACGTATGGAACAAATAGGTGATATTGATGAAACAATATATATAGGAAGTTAGAACAAATAAATTATATCGATGGAACAAATTATACAGAAAGTTGGAACAAAAGTTTTAAAACTTATATATTTATGGAAGAAATTACTTATGTATTTGGAATAAATATGTCATACAAGTTGGAATAAAATAGTGTATATGCGGAACACATTATCTACAGTGCTAGAAAAATATTGTATTTGTGAATAAAAAATATGTACTCGATTAACTTAAGTCTGTTTCTCATTTTGTTTTGGAACTAAGTCTGTCTCTCATTTTTATAGAACTATAAATGTGTTTTTGAAACACATGCAACAATTGTACATGCCTAACCGAGAAATATTTAGTTTTGGACAATGGAACTTTTTATGATGCAAAACACAACATTTATGGAACTCTTATGGAGTTGGAACATTCTTAATAATTGGAATATTATTTGTTGAATGTGAAACTGTTCTTGTTAATAGTTCAAAACTTTTAAGATTAAAGATTCTCGATAGAGTTGAGGTTAGTCAGATTATTTTGTTAAAATATTTTTATTTTATTACTCTATATTACATGCGAATTAACGCACAATAGTATTATTAGATTGGATGCAACAAAAATGATACTCTATTATTTTGGATATCCGTTATTAGACCGACTTAGGAGAACACACACAATATGTTAGTTTTTTTCGAATAAATGTAGGCACTCACATACATGGAGGACTACTTATCCTTGATAAACACACCCACGCACACTCTATCCCTATGAGCACCTCCGACGACCGAACCGGCTTGATCTTAGGATTCACAAAGTCACCTAGCATGCTTAAGCAACAAGCGTTGTTTCATTAAGTACGAGCTACAGTTGAAAAAAATAGTAGCAGCTATAGCTGGACAGGTCATCACCTTGAGAATAAGAAGAGGAATGGAGAAGCAAAAAGGTGAACACCACCGTCGGTTATGACTGAATCTGAACATTTGAGCTCAAGTGGATGGCATAGCATTGCTTAGAGAAGATCTGAAAGAGGAAAAATAGAATCAGGAATTCAGGATAATGGCATAGCATGGGGAAAGCTTGATACGGTAGAATTGTTGTGTAGAGATGAGCCACAACAGGCTGTTGTGGTAGTGGGCAGAAGGTAGGACCGATAGAAAAGGAGAAAGTAAGGGAAAAATAAAAGTATGGTGGGCTGGTTAGACAAATTAAGGCCCAAATATTTAAGATGGTGGGCCTGATACAGGCTGTTGTAATATTTGGGCCTGGTGTCACTGTTGCACGGACTGCCGTCCACCACTGAAACTATAGGTGGCCAAATGGGCCGTGCCTATTGGGCCGGTCCAAAGCATGATATTTTCAGCCTGACTCAAGCATGGCACGATCCGAATCATTTCGTATCAGGGTCGACATGGCCTGAGGCGCCGTGCCGTGTTTGGGCCGGAGATGCGGCCCGGTGGGTGGCACGAGCACGGCTCGAAATGTTTTTTTAATAAATTTAATATTTTATACCTCCACAATAAGAGCTGAGTGATCTAGTGGTAAAGTTATGACTTTGATTCTAAGAGGTCAAAGGTTCAAATCCCCATATTGCCCCTACTTTTTCCTAATTTTTTACCATCTACGTAATTAATGGGTTGAAAATTTTCTAATGGGCCCTTGTGTTAACGGGCTAGTCTGACACGTGTAGTCAAATTCATGCTGGTCCATGAGCCAACAGCTGGGTACATGGGCTAGAAAGACACGGCCCAAAAAGGCCTCTTTGCTGCGCCGACCCAAAAATAAATGTGCAGGGCCTTTTAAGGCCCGGCCTGGGCCACCCGTTTGGCCATCTATAAATGCAACCTCCCCCTCCAAAAAGAAAACCCCACCAAACTCCACTTTTGGGCCATCGGAAATAGCTTTTTTTCTTTATTTTTTCATTTCTAGTTTCAATCGGTGTAGCATACTTGTGCATTTATGATGATGGTTTACTTGTGTTAGAGGTTATATTTTGGTGTACAAGTCAAGACTACTATGATAGTAGCCTCTCTAATAGCCAAGGCCGTGATTAATATTTAGGTATAGGACTACCACTACCGGAAACCTAAAGTTCGTCGTGTGCCTACGACACACGGTAGCACACAGTGAAGGCCATAATGCACACGGCGAACACTTTCAACATGTGCGCCACGGCAAAGGGACGACGGCGAAGGCAAGTTTGCCGTGTGCCAACGGAGCAGCACATAGTAAACAATTTTCACCGTGTGCCAAACAGTGACACACGACGAAGTTCTGAGTTGACGGCCGTCGGCGCCTTTACCCATGTTCGCCGTGTGTCTAACCATAGGGCACAACAACCTTAAAACCCTAGCATAACAATGGCGCACGACAAATGATGTTCGCTTTGCCGTGTGCCGCTAACATGGCACACGGCAAACCATGGTCACTTTGCCGTGTGCCACGGCTCCGCACACGGCAAAGTGTGTTCCCAGCTACGCAGGTATGGCACCTTTGCCGTGTGCCGGAGCTGTAGCACACGGTAAAGTGTCCATATAGTTTCTTTTTTTTTGTTTTGCCTCACTTAAACATCACAATAATGCCACATTATCACATATATCCAACAAGCATGACATAGACCATCATTATATCACATGTATCATCAATATGCCACAATCATCCATATATCACATATATCATCCATATGTTCACAAATATCACATGTTCAACAACGTAAATTCAACAAACATCACAAATTTAACATAAATTCACTATGGTCAGTCGAAGTATGGCGCCGGTGGGAACAACTGCTGTGGGGGGGGGGGGGGGGGACGTCGGTGACATGCCCGCCGACAAGTCAGGCGTATTCGATGCCGCCGACTGATTCTACCAAAAGTATAAAAGATTGGAAGGGAGAACTTGTAAGTTTCTAAGTGATAGCAAGTTTAAATGTAAACATTCATTCGTTCAACTAAGTCTCTAAGTGAGTCTAGGTTTCTAGGTTTTCCAAATCTCCAATACTTGAAACGAAACATCAAGGCTCTGAAGTAGCTCACCTGAGGAGTTGCTGGAGCCGTACGGGACAAAGACGGAGGCGGTGGTAGGGATCCTCCCATCTGAGCGTAGACGGTTTGAAGTTAAGCAAGCAGGTTGGCCATATCCGCCTGCTGCCTCGCCTCTGACTCCTACCTTAGCCTTCTCTCTTCGGCGAGCTGGGCCTATAATTTTTCATCCCATAGTTACAGTGCAAATTGCATATATGATTAGTTATTGAATGATTGATGAATAAAGCAGAACGAACCTCAAGTTGTTGTACTTGCATTTGTGCCACTGTTAGCCGTGGGCGTACAGCCGGGGCAGTGCTCGGGTCCCTCGCCCGAATCTGTGAGAGAGTGGGAGTACAGGCCGTGTCAACAGTACCATCGCCTATGATCAACCAGCCATGCTTCTTACCTCCTCGCGTCCTCATGATCACCTCGCCATCAAGAGGGTGGGCGGCCGGATCCCACTCTGGCTCATGAACTTGCTTTCCCACCTCCATGTACGCACTGATACGGGAGTAGAAGGAGGAGTTGCTGTATGACGATGGCGGATCATTCGAGTCGAGTTGCCTCTTATGACCATCACCAGAGTCTACCTCCATGTACCTAGAGGACTCACATTTAGGACAGTACTTTGCGTCCGCGTGTTCTTTTCTAAACAACAAGCATCCCTTATGATAGACATGTATCTGCTCGTATGACATCTTAAGTGCACAAAGGAGTTTTTGTGACTCATACATGTTGCATGGCAGATTGTGACCACCCGGAAGTAGGCTGCCAATAACTGTTAACATGTTATCAAAGCCGTCTCGACTGAAGTCCTACTGTGATTTCAATGCCATTATGCGCCCGATGGCATCCAGCTGAGAAACATTAGTATGGTCATGAATTGGTTACTGTGAAGGCTCTGGCGGCTCCTCCACACCATGACCAGGTACTTCATCAAAGTGTGCTTGATGAAAGTCATTTAACATATCTCCGCACCCGCTGTCAGCATCACAATCCTTGATGTGTTGTCTCACGACCTAGTCTCTCGCACGATGGGCTTCTCAGTGGCATATCCACCGGGTGTAGTTTGCCACAAACCCGTTGTTGCAAATATGTTTACCCATTTTCAACTTTGTTTGAAACAACTTGTTTTCACACTTGCAACAGGGACACACTGCTCTACTCTATCCTGATTCAAATGCCTTCTTCAAGAATTCATCAACCTTGTAAATGAATTCTGTGGTGTAGTCACGCTTTCCCTGCCAGTCCGTATACATCTAGTCATGGTCATCCATCCTTTAACATAGCACTCGGTGTTATAAAAATTAATTACATCTACACGCTGCCTATCATGGTCCTAATCCCACCCGAGGATGTGTAGATAGGTATAGTTTTCATGCTCTCTCCAATCCGAGACAGAATTTTGGCAGCACCTCCCCGCTGTTCTCCAAATACACGTCCTAGCAAGGAGATTACGTATCCAGAGAACAACATGAAGGTGATGCCGAAATTCTGTCTCAGGACGGAGCAGAGCATGAAAACTAAACTCATCTACGCATCCTCGCATCCTTAGGCTGTCCAAAAAACATGGACAATTTGAAACAGATACGGTTGTAGATATGCAAACATCTGCATATTTCAACCGTATCTCTTTCAAACGGGAGACGTCTAACTAGGTTACGTGATCTATGAACATAAGATGAAAAAAAAAAGAAATGTTCGTCTCACCTTCATGTGCACCAAAGTGACGAGTCGTTGACGCTGCAAGAGCCTCTTCTACAAAGAACGAAACATAAAAACATCAATTCATAATTTTGGCAGAACCTCCCCTGGAAGGTGAGGTTTTCAAAACCTGCAACAAACATATATACGGCTCGATGGCTGACAACCACATACATACACGACACGATGACCGACAATCACATTCACCAAAATCTGCTCACCTAGAGGCTCGATGACTCACGGCGGTGTCCTGGGAGGTGCTCGGGGAAGGGCTCAGAGGAGTTGCTCCGGGAGGTGCTCAACGACCAATGGCGGACCTGTCATGGTTCAAGGGAATTGAATTGAAACCCCAAATGAATACTAAAATGAAGATTTTATCTAATCTTTTCTAAAAATGAACACTACAATGAATGGGGGCGCCGACCCGTAGAGGGGCGCTGGCCGGGGAAGCGTGCCGCAGAGGGCCACTGGCCGTACAAGCACGCCAGGGGGCTGGTGGATGGGCTCGTGATTCTAGGGGCGTGGCCTCGGGGGGGGGGGGGGGGGAGGGGAGGGGAGGGAGGGAGGAACGGGCAGGTGGGCTCGGGGCCGTTGGGGCGCCGGCAAGCTCGGGGAGGGGAGCACCGGAGGGGGGGGGGGGGGGGAGGAGGGGACGGGCAGGGGGCCTCGGGGAGCTTGGCGGCGAGGGCGGTGGCGCATGGGTGGCGGTGGCGCGAGGCGGCGGCTGTGGCATCGGGGCACCGATGAGCTCGGGGAGGGGAGCACCGGAGGGCGAGGTTGACGAAGAGAGAGAAGGGATAGTGCGAGTGAGCGAGAGCAATGAGAGGGAGAGAGGAGAGAGCCCGAGCGAGAAAAGATAACGGTGGATTTCCAATTTTGTCGTGTGCCTAGATCCGGTGCACACGACAAACATTCTTTTTCTTTGCCATGTTTCTAATTTTCTAATAATTTTTTAAATGTCTGAACTGTAAAATGTTTGAACCTTTTTAATAAAATTTTAAAGGTTTGAACTTTACAATGTTTGAATTATTCTAATAAACTTTTAAATGTTTGAACCTATTCAATCTATTATTTCATGTACTTATAGGTAAAGTTCATTTTGTGTTGTCTATTTTGTATATAATAAGGTTTTGAATTCAAATTCTAGTTTGAACGTCTTTGCATCTACGAAATTAACCTCATCTTTATATTCTATATGAAACTTCTCCTGGAAACCTTCAGGGTTATAAACATCATACGTGACAAAATGCGCAAAAACAACTCAACTATTTACTACATACTTGGTATATGATAAAATGATATTTCAACAAATTCCATGAATTTCAAACATCATTTGAATTTTATAGAATTTAAATACTATTTCTCCCGACCGTTGTGATAATATTTCGTGAATACGATATTTAAAATTTCATTGTAAGTACAGGAAAAGGCCTTACACTAGTCTCAATATCATGAATATCATTTTTTGACTAACTTTGTCCTATTATTTCATGCACCCCTAGTTCAAATTTCACTTATTCAGAAAAAACCTTTTATATGAAATAAATTAGTTAAATATAATTAATAGTATGAGAAATACCCCCAAATTGGAACATAGAATATCAAACAATGTATATGGAGTAGATAAAAAGTTATATGGGTGAAATACAAAAAAAAAATTAACGTTTGCCGTGTGCCGCGTCCTAACGCACGACCAAAATTGCTGTTTGCCGTGTGCCGACACTTGCCCACACGGCAAATAGGGCTTTTTGCCGTGTGTCCTGCAACAGGCTCACGACAAATAGTGGGCCCACTAACGGTCGGGGATCCGCTGTTGGCCAAGGGAGCAACAGCCAACATTTGCCGTGAGTCGTGCTCCCTGGTACATGGTAAACAATGTGTTTTCCGTGTGTTGCTGACAGGGCGTACGACAAAAGATGTATTTGCCGTATGCTACAAGTTTGTCATGCGCCCTTCAGGTTGCACACGATATATAGGCGCTTCGCCGTGTGCCCACAAAAAGACTCACTGCAAAAATTCTGGCACATGATGAACTTTGGTTTTCTGGTAGTGTACTGTAGTTGTAGCTTCTCTTGACTGGTGAATGATAAGTCGCAAAAGCATTGGCTTTGACATTCAGGCTACTTTATTTTGTTAGTAGGAATTTTTTAGATAAAGAGAAAGGTGCTAGTTAGGACGTTGACTAATAAGCTGAATCAATCAATCACGAAGTAATGTCTGCAGCACTCCCATAAGGATTTTTTGTCCCGTATTACAATTGGCCAACTGATGAAGACAATTCTATATTTGAATCAACAAAAAGTACATTAGTTTTGCTATATCGCCATTAAGGGAAAGAATTTTACAGTCAAATAATGTACACCAACGTACAGCAGTGCAATGATCACAAATGCCACCGGGAATAATACGAAGAGTATACTTGGTCTCTTGCTCCGACGTCCTAAGATTGCCAAAGCAAATGGTTGAAGGAGAACTAGGATCCACAGGTTGAACAGCAGGCCCAATGCGGCATGTGCCTGCTGCTGCGGAGACCACTCCTCACTGTACACAAATGTTTTACCAAAGGCTACACCGATAGCCATTGTGTTGAAGAACAATACGGCAGCTGCCGGGATCATCATGGGCACCCATCTCACCTCATACATGTCGGCGTACTTGTTGTTGTCGTGGTCTTTGGTCCTTGTCTGCTTCGAGGTGACTCTGAAGTGGATGCCCTTTTCTCTAGTGAGAAGCTTCACGACCATGTGCAATACCACAATTGGGTAGGCGCTCAGCGAGGCTACCATGAAGAACTGATCGTTTCGCCACCAATCCAGCCACGTGATACTCGCCCACTTTATCTCAAATATGCCGATGATATGAATCAGTGCGATTATGATTATGAGGTACAAGACATATTTAATGAATGGCCTCTGAATGAGTATTTCATCTGGGATAAGCCACATCACTGGGCAAAAGGCATAGAACATAACGAAGAGCGATGCGTATGGGTAGATGTTGTAATTGAGGTATACAGCCCGCTGCATTGGGTGGAGCCGGCGGCCAGCAAGCAATGGGTTGTTATGGGAGAAGAACATCTCGAGGGATCCCCCGGCCCATCGAATGATTTGGAAGAGGCGCTCGGTTAGGTTGATTGGTGCAGTGCCACGGAATGCATCCACTTCCATGGTGCAGTACATGGATCGCCACCCATGCCGATGGATGCGAAATCCAGTCACCATGTCCTCGGTTGCTATCTTGTATACATGTCCTACGCCCCTGCCCCAGTCTGTCCCAATGTCATAAGAAGATGACACTACCTTGGTCATCTCATCAAGAAAGGACTCATTTAATGTAGGTGTTGTTGTGTGGCATTGCTGTTTCAAGGCTTCTAGTAATGATTTCAAGAAGGGCAGGGAGTTACCGTACTTGCTACTGTCAATGGGGATGTCATCAGGCCTCCATCTAGGTGGATCAATGCCATAGAGCGCAAGGCGGCGAAACATGCAACCGGTGCCTAAGTAAGAAGGTCCTTGGAGTCCATTTAAGGCGTACATGGCACCATCAAAGAAAACCCTGTTGTGGTTGCTGTACCGGTCTGTTGGATCAACATTTTCGAAACGCTGGGGGAATTGAACGAAGGCGGTGTTATCACCTTCCCGTGGGTCTAGAAAGAAGCACATAGCTGCACGCAGGGCCAGTGAGTTGTTGATGTGATGGTCACAGTCAAAGTTGATGACAAAAGGCGCATTAGTAAGAAGAGCAGAGACACGCAGTTGCGCGTTCAAGTTACCCGCCTTTTTATTGTGGTCGTAGCACGGGTTCTTTCCCCGGGCCACGTAGACAAGCATCGGGAGGCGTGTGTCCACGTCACTGAAGTTGACAGGGTGGATATCGCTAGCTCGTAAGCCATGGTGAGGCTTAGGACCTGGATGATCTCGCACAATCTGTTACATGAAAATGAAAATAATTAGACAACTTGCATGCCATTAGTATAAAAAGCTCCCTAATAAATGTAATATATAGTTGCATGCCAGAGTGTTCTAATCCGACTTTGCTGACTATCTTAAAATATTGAAACTGTCAAGGTGATGCCATGTATACCTGAACAATTCCTTCATGATGTTCTTTGCTATGGTTCGCTGCTGGCTCAATCCATGTCCCAGGCCACTGCTTCCCATTTGCCATCCAAGTTGCTTTGGGGCGCCCTTTATTTGCTTCCATGTTATTGTAAAACTCTGACCTTTCTTTAATAGTACAAGGGAGCGACTTCAACCTCATCTTTAACTCCTCATACATCCTTTGAACATGTCTAAAATCATTAATAAACTCCCCTGTTTTCATTCCAGTGTAATCCGTCGCCTCCTCCCGCTGGAAGTAATTCTCGGGCGCTCTTGGCTCGATGGAGTACTTCCGGCAGAAGGGCACCCACAAGGCAGCGAAGCTCGCAACCTCCACCAGCGCCTCATATAGGACTAGTGCGCCGCTATCATCGGACAGGTAACAACTGTACCGGTCAACAGGGTAATCAGTGGCGAGGATGGAGAGGACACAGTTCATGGTGTAAAGAACCGGTTCATCGATGGGGTCGGCCGTGGTGACGAAGACGTCAATGTTTGGGAGGGTGGAGCCTCCGTTGGGAAGGTCGTAGTGCTCCCCGAGCGCGGTGAGGTCTGGGATCATTTTGATGGGGTTGAACTTTGGGAGCTGGTAGAGCAGCCATGAAAAGGAGAACCAGACATCGGCGACCACAGAGGTTACCCAGAACCACATGACATCGGACTTGTTGTGCTTGATGCGCCATGCGATGAATAAGATGACCCCAACGAGGCGTAGCAAAATCAGTATTCTGTTTATCAAAACACGTACAAGATTAGGACGAGTTTACACCACGCAAACCATAAATGACTGACCATTCATATTCCCCAACGTCTGGCAGCTCAAAATTTTCACCATCCATCTTTTGTGGATCTCAAACTTCAGAGCCAAAGCGTTGGTTAACAGAGTATATTCACGTATCAAAAAAAAAAAAACAGAGTATATTCAGTCAAGTGCATTCTAATTACTGTGTGTTGTTGCAAATTATGCGTAGCTCGGCTAGTTAATTTCCTTGTAGCAGAATCCATCATCCAGGTTTGAATCCCAGACTCAAACTCCATGTTGTATTTATGACTAACTCTTTTTTAGTGGCAGGTGATGGTCTCGTCAACAAATGAGGGGACTGTATGGTGGCTTTGTGAAGCTCAATATGTGTGTCTTCATAATTGTGTAATTGTACTGTGTACAAGTGTCTGTATCGTGTTTAAAAGATACTACATACATATTATCGAAAATTTAATAAAATTGACAAGAAACATTCTTAGAAAAATGGTCCACTACCCCAGGCATGAAATGCTGAAGAAGAAAGAGAGTTCAGCGTGCACGCACCTGTACGGAAGCAGGATGGCATCCTTGACCTTCTTTTTGGTGAAGAGCAGCCGGCGGTGACATCCGCCGCTCTCCAGGTCCGTCGCCGCCACAGCTTTGGGCTCGGGCACCTCCACCCAGTACCTGTCCTTGGCCTTCACGGCAGCCTTCACCTTGGCATCGCCGCAGATCGCTTTGTTGGTCTCCACCACCACAATGGCCTGCGGCACGTCATTCAAGCCATCCTCGCCGCTGGCAATAAGCAGCGGCTCGCCGAGGCCACTGGCATCGCCCTCGCGAGCTACGCCGGGCGCCGGCGAAGACAAGGCGCCTGTAAACTTGCACATGGTTACGTGCCTTGAGACTTGAGAGTGGAGCTGGTCAAAAGGAGGGCAATGGCGTGCCTTGACATAAAAGAAGCATGTGTGCCTGGACAGGTTGTAGACAGCTCCAGAGTCTGGAAGGGTACTGAAGATTTGAAGGATGCTAAAAATTCGAAGTATTAGTTTTTTCTAGATCCGCGTGCAAATCCCCGATAGATCCGCCGGTGTGCAGAGACTAAACAACAGTCATATTCACGAAGTCAGAGTTCACCAGAGAGAGGCGCATAGATCGATGTGCAAACTTATCTTGACAATACTACTAACAATTGCCAAGAGAGTTGTCTGACACTGAGAACTGAGCAAGTCGGAATACTCTCCATGTGCAAATGGACGAGGCGTGCTTTGGATTCCGGATAAACAAATATGTGCTTAAACGCGCCGATATGAGGACCTGTATATTCAACACTAGAGCACGGATCTGAGGGTATCGGGTTAAATAATCAGAAACGGTTTTTGATACATATTATGGGGAGGTATCTTCAAGTGGCTTTGATTCATGTTTATCCAAGCGGATCCATGGAAAACTGTGGTTTAATTTTCAGAATTTCTATATGACACTCCAACACTCGATTTCTGTTTGCCTGCATGTGTACCAAGACTAGCGCAGTAGCGACGTGGATACCTAAGCAGTAAAGTTGAAAAAATTCATGTGTTTCTAGATCCTCCAACCACCTATTGCTTATTCACACCTTATTACAGTCGATTCAACATTTAGTTACACCTCATCTACTCTAGAGTTACAGCCCGTTTTAGGTGTAATTTTCAAACATTAATAATGTAAACAAACATTATTAGTTCCTACTGGTAAAAACTTAGTCCCTATACAACACCTGATTTTCCAGGCAAGAGCAAGTTTGTGGTCAAAACTGGACACTAGCCTTAGTTCCTACTGGTAAAAATTCGGGTCTTATTAGCTCTCTCTCTGAAACACCCGAGTGTTATATAGACATTCCCATAATTTTTTCAAATCTTGTTATATCGATTCATCTCTCTTGTTCTCTAATCAAATGAAATATTTTGATCGTCAATTTTCTATTTTAGTCCAAAAGGCGTGCTGAGTAGGGGATTCTCTACTCAAATGAAATATCTTGATAAAGCCCAAAAGCTAGGCGTGCTGAGTAGGGAATATAAGATCATGCAAAATAGTGGTACAGTGGTGCCTCTCGGATGCTTGATCTAAAACTAAAATGAAGTCTGATCTCAGAAGCATTCATGATCAGTCTAAAGGTATCAAACTATACATACGGGACTTACTAATTTTTAGTTGACTGAAGATTTGGGTAACTTTCAATTACGGCTTTAAGTCATTGGATCTAGATTCAACAGTTTATAATTATTATATAAATAATATTATAAAAAAATTAAAACACAAAATAATAAACTATTGACTGAAAGCTCTTAACCAATTGAAGATTAGAAAATATATCGACCTTAGAAATTAGGGCATAGCACTGGTGGTAAGTTGTTTGACACGCGAACCCACTTGCGGATTCAGTCGTAGAAGATGAAGCAATTCATAGAGCTTGATGCATGCGGGCTGGCAGGACTTGGAGCTATATGATATTGCAAGCAGTCACGTGATCCGTTTTAAAATATGATATCAAGTCACACATTCACATGTAGTATATTAAATGTCAATTACTCATCGCAGTCCGCCGATGGTTCAAGCCTTGCCACAGACGCTATCCCACCTTCTTGATTAGCGGTTGCAAAAGGTGGCAATTTGACTCAACATCAGCATATGCGCGCACATACTTTATTAGAAACTTCACATTCTCCTATGAGAAATGAAGCAAAGATCAATCACAGATTCAACAAGAGAAACATCAAACACATGTGCAACAACAACAACATTTGAAACATTGAGACGTTTGCCACAAAAGGGTTATGTGTTATGTTTATGAGGTGCTTGATGTATGAGTATGATGGCACTAGCTGAATTCAAAAATAAGAACTACATTAAGATCTAGAGGTGCCATCAAGAAAGTACCAGTTTAATTTTTGTCAGTTGTGGCTGATACCTTGCGCTCCCCTAGATCTGGCATCAGGTAGTTGAAAGTGTTTTCTTAAGATCACTAAAAAAAAAATCACACTAGAAATGACAAATATTTCTCTAACAAGATTTTAATGTACTTCTGAAGCGAAAGACCTCTTAGCTTAATGGTTAAGGCTTCTGAGTAGCACTCTAGTGACCCAGATTTGACTTCTAGTGGAAGCAAATTTATGTGGCATGGTTAAAAAAAATTCACTCGTTTGAATCCGTACCAAAGCACGACTTAAGACCTCACCCACACTCACGTGGGCACTGTGGTCGCCGTGTAAGGGGGGAGGAAAAGAGGTTAGTGGGTTCTTTTGATCTACATGAGAGATCTTCTCTTATAGGAATGCCCGGGGCCGTCATACCCATCCAGGTCAAGTTTTAATGCACTTCTACAAGGCAGCTCGAATGTGAAGTAGACTTCTTCTTCAAGAGAGTACTCCCATGATCCAGGTAGCATGAGGAAAGTGTGTAAGGACCGAAGGCGTACCGAGAAAGGGGAGGGGGGGGGGGTGAATCGGTAGCCGACCGCAATCAACAAATGCTACTAATTCCTCCACTAAACCTTGGCAATCGTTTTAACCTAACAAGTCTTGGAGGCCAAGACCCTACACATGCTAGTGTTCATGATACGAGCAATGCGGAAGCTAAGCCACACTAGCCTATGTAAGCCTCAAGTCAACCTATCCACTAGAGCATATAATTACGAAATAGTAAAGAGAAGATCAAGGAATGCTCATGATTTTTTTCTGAGATATCGGAAGGATGACGCCTTCCCCTAGTCCTCATTGGACCACTCCCACCAGAGTGTCAGTCCCTCCCGCCACCAAGTGGAGTTCTCGCATACGAGCCTGCAATCACTCCTAGAGTGAAGACACGGTTGTGTCACCACTGCCACTAAAACACAAGCTCGCCTCCCTCGAGAACTTGCCGGACTCCCTGAGCCGACACAGGCGCTCACTATCGATGCCCCTTTCAATGTCAGGCTCAAACCGTGTACAAACATGTGACGAACTTCACAACCGATCATGACAGGCTCGATCACCGACACCTAACCAGTCTAGATCTCACCATCGACCAAGAGTAACAACCTAGATCATACCATCAAGGACACCCTAGACTTAGATGTGAATAGATTCTCAAGTTACTCTCTCTAGCACTCTAAAGATCTCTAAAATCTCTTCCTAGTGCTCCTCTCTTTTCCTCTTGGCTCCCTACTGATACTCCCAGCTATCCCAATGGCCAAGAGAGGTGTAACAGAACCGTCTTATCACGGAGACGGCTCTATTTCGGGATCTTTCTCGGGTGGCGACACGCGCAGTGACGCCCAATAGTACAACACATGATAGAGATAAAATAGATACAATAAGAATATAGATGGAATACAGAGTTTTACATAAATCCAAATTTAAGTTATAAATCAGAGTTTTTAAAAGTGCGGAAGCAAATAGTTCAACTTGAATAAAATGGTCTGATGGAATAAGTATGATACAATCGCCCTCTCACGGCGATTCATATAGAACATCCAGCCTTGTAGATGTTTTGCCCGAATACCGTACCGATAATCAACACATTACTCCTCATTGTCGGTACACCGCTCCCATTCAATATTCCAGCAGTAAGGATGCTGGCCCTCCCAGTGAAACCTTCCACCACAGTGGCAATCTCCACCCTTATTATCTGAAAACCATATAGAGCTACGTCCTGAGCAACTAATACTTAGCAAGACTGACCCGTCAAAATGACCATCTACAAGTGACTCATAGATATGCATAGTCTAGGGGTGGGGTTTATGTTGCCAAAAGCCAGCTTAATGGTGGATTCCTATTTTTCAAGTTTTAGCATCCAATTAAGTTGTCATGCAGAATAATAAATTTTAGTTTACACTATAACTATAACAAACATGGTTGCAATACAACACAATTAATCAATACAACAATATTCAGCCCATTATCATATTTAGCTTCTAACTACGTTCTGACGGAGTTATCAAGTGGTACTCATTACTGTGAGGGGCATCGACTCAAATCGATTTACATCCTGCAGGAGCAACCTATTTGCACGACCCATATGCGCTTCATGGAAGTCGCATGGAGCAACCTTTCGCTTACGATACAACAAGGTCTTCCGGGCCTGGCTCCCCCTGAGAAGGGTCCCCCAATGCGATGTGTCTCGTACCGCCATCCGTGGGTGGATTGTTCCCTCCCCTCAGCCTCAGTTCCACCAAACAAGGGAGTAGGGTATCTTCTGACCAGGCAGTAGTCTTAGCTATGTCGGTTTACTAGACCCATAACTCCAGCATGAAACAGTACGTTCAAACTTGATCCCATGGGTCGGACACGCGACAGAGTCTTAAGTGACACGGACGGGGCTACCTCCTTGAAGACAGGATGTCCTTCCCTTTCCACCTAGTTGCCCGTCCGGTCTTTATTAGTTATCCCATTTCAACTTTCCATCCTCTGATATCATTCCCAAGTGATAATATGTCCTGATCTACAAGTGGTCTCCATACCACTTGATGAATTTTCGCCCTAAGTTAAGCAGAGCTACTACCGTCCTGAGGCTATTATCGGTACGGGGAACGTACTGCAATACTAGGTTTTCAAACAACTCCTATAAACTTAATTCACAGTCAAACCTACATCACACTATCTAGTGATAAAATAAAAAGGATAAAACTTGGTGGGATGCACCGGGGCTTGCCTTAGGCCGATTCCCGGTTAGCGGGATCCCCACCTTGTTCATCTGGCTCCCGCTCTTGTCCTGCCTCCATGTGATTCACCTCGTTATCTACATGATGCTAATGATGCGATGCATGAGAACAATATTCGATTCATAGCACTTACTCAATAAATATGATAAAACATCAATATTGCATGTAGAAGTGATCGGGGGTGTCCTATGCTAAAATGCTACTCTGCTTTACAGGATTTAACGGTATTATTAAGTCTTAGTAGACAATTAGCATTTTAGCATAGTTCTGGAGTTCATTTACATTCGTGTGATTTACTGGAGGTAGTACATATCTGGAGTGATTAAGTGGCAAATTTTTACTTACATGCATTGAACCCCGAATTTTTAATAATTAAATAAGGTAAAAGGTTAAATAATCAATTATGAGTAAAATACAGAGAGCTAGGGTTTGTGCCTTTACTTGAGGGTTCAATATATCAAAATATAATTATCTACCAAGTGTCACAGTTTTACTGGCCTGATAGATTGGTTTATGATTTTATTAATCTTTTACACATATATTTTAGTTCTGATACAAATAACAACATGCATGGTGATTTGTTATTTACACTACTTTGAAATTTGTAGTGTTTATTTTATTATGTAATTTCGAAGTTTAATCAAATTCCTGGAATAAAACTAAATGAAAATCAATTTTTCTGGTTTTATAGGCCGGATCTGCCGCTCGGTCCAGCGGCAGAGGCCCACGGGGGTGGCTCCTTGGCCAGATCTAGCATGTGCACGGCTGAGGCCCACAGGCCATTTGGCCCAGCGGACGATTGCCCGAGCGCGCGCGTGCGGTGGCCTTCCGGTCGAGCGCGGCGGCGACGGCTGCATTGCCGCGACAACGGTCGGTGGGTGAGAGCGAACACGCGACGCGCGAGAACGAGTAAAGCGGCTCACCGGGCTAGCTCCGCGATGGCGAGGCGGAAGAACGGCGGTCGGCAGCGGTGTCCCGGCGGTGGTCCTGCATTGGGGCGAGCTGAGTGAGGCCAGGAAGGAGTGTGGGGTTGAGTACGTCATGCATGTGGAAGGAATTATGTCGAGGCTCACCGGCGAGCGCACGCGACACGGCGGAGCGGCAGTCGGAGGTAGGGAAGACGAGCTTGATTGCCCGTGGTTCGGAGTCGGGGAAGACGAACAGCCTCACGCGGAGCACCAGGGCGTCAGGGCGGAGCTTGCGGCATCGTTGTCCGGGACGAGGAAGTGGTGTCGTGGTTGAGCGATGCGGGCAACTCGGCGGCTCCAATGGCGAGCATGCAACGGCGAGTGAGTAGAGGGAGGGAGAGAGAATGGGGTAGAGGGTGTTCGGATAAAAGGGGGGGGGGGAGGCAAATGGGATGTCCGAGTGGGGTGTAGGGACGTCGATCCGCGGTTTCGGCCATTGGCCGTACGCCGGCGGCCACACGGCATCACGCGAGCGGGGCGGGAGCACGGCGCCGGGGTCTGCTTCTTCACCGAGGCTGACAGGTGGGTCCGGCTGGGTTTTTGAATTTTGAATTGATTTTCCTAATTCCGACAATGTCTGCCCTTATTAATTTTGTGAGGGTTAATTCACGGCCGAACAGGGCAAACCAAAAATATGGCAGGCTCCACATAATGTGCTTGATTTTATAAAAATGCTAACTATCATTAGTTCTCAATAAAATTTGAATATGAGTTTTGTAAAAAGGGGTGGTTTTTACAACTTTGGAGATTTATTTAACCTATGAAATGAATGAATAAAATTCTGATAAAATCCTGAAAATTCTAATTAACCATGATTGGCAATATATATTTTTGGTAGGGGCAACTCATGTTGAAAAATGTGAACTTGTAGTTTAGGTGATTTTCAAATTGGCTTGAATTTGATTTAATTTTGATCACTTTTTGTTCAAACTCCTACCCAAGGATTTCAGGAGTGTGGTGGTGGCTCTAATATGTTGTCCATGGGATTCCATGACACCCGAGGTGTCACAAGAGGTCTCCAAGACCCCAGCAACGAGTTTATATAGGCTTTCAACCTCAAACTAGTTGTTGCTCCACGAAACAACCTTCTGGACGTACAGACCGGACAGTCCAATCTCTGTCTAGACCGGATAGTCCGGTCTCCACCAGGCAGATCCTCTAGAGTTGTTGCTCATTTGTCCACTACTTTTGTTGTACAGACCATACAGTCCGGTCTCTTTGATTTTTGTTCATTCTAGTCCTGCTCACCTTCATACAGATCGAGGCGTCCGGTCTATAGACCGTATCGTTCGATCTCTATGGGTCTTCGTGCTGACAGATTCCTCGCAATAACTTCTCTCTGATCTTGAACTTCCTCTTATGACCGTACAATCCAGTCTCTCTGACCCCTTTGTCCGGTCTCTATCTCCAGAAGCTGAAACTCCTCGTCCTCGCTTGACTTCGTTTCTCGGCTTCTTCCAACAACTCTTTGGCTTCTCCACTATCACCTAGAGCATGTGATTTCACTGAGCATCTATGCATATCACTGACTAGTGTGACCTAAGAGACATGACCCCTAGACCCCCTTGATAATCCAATTTTTCTTACGGACACAAGAACTAATAACTAGACAAGTGTTCCAAACACTTGCTCCTAGCTTGTCCTTAGCCTTGATCCATCTCCAGCAACCCTTGGACTCCATCAAGCTCATCAAACCTCCATGCTTATGGTTATTATCATCAATCACCAAGGCAACCATCATCAATAGGATTTATAGTAGTGTTAGAGATGATTCCGGTATAGACAACACTCATATCGATATTAGCCCATAATTTAATAGTTATTATTAATCATCAAAACATCCATATCTTGAGGATCCAACCATCAATGGTCATGAACCTTACAATCTCCCTCTTTTTAATGATTGATGATAACGACTACTTATTGGTGCCTCTCGGCCAACCCTAGAGGGATTAGCATCCAGTATGTGATGCCCTTTTGAATTTTGAAAATAGAACACGGTGGGAATTGAATGTGATAAAAAACTGATAATGGGGGAAAACAGATCCGATCAAAAACCATATACTTGGGGATCAATCTAGCATTTGCAATAGGAGCGACATGAGATCCGGGGGGTTTACCAAGAGGGATTGAATTAGAACCTGTCAAGACCTCTGGCCGTCAAAGAGTTCCTGGCTGATGATTTGACTGAGCTTCCATCTGACGAACAGCATCAACAAAAGACTTGTTTTTATTCCTCTTCCTCTAGGCCGTGATCCACTATGATGCTTCTTCTCGTTCCCAGAGATGTTGTTCACGGGATGATTGAGGCTCTCCATTCTCCCAAAGGTGAAAGTTGATCTTGAACTGATCACAATCATAAGAACGAAGATTGTAAATGTAAAAACCCACCTTCTTAGAAGCCATCGAGAATCTAAAGACTCTCTCATCCAGGCGAACAACGGCAAAGGATTGCGTCACCTTGGAGATCACATCAACAGATAAGCAGAATTTGCATCTGCCCACCGAAACCACCAGGAAGAAATCATTTCTGTTTCTTCCAACCGCGGGGACAACCGGGGTCCTAAGCCTGTCCCAGATCTCTGCTTGGATGTGAAGCCTAGGGAGTAGTCGAGAGGGAGGGGATCCATGGCAGAAAGTGATCTAGATCAATCATGGTTGGGGAGGAGGAGGGGGAGGGGGCGGCTGTCAGAGGAGGGAGGGAGGGAATCCATCTCCCTGCCTACAAATTTAAAACTGTACTACGTCACTCTCTCCTTGCTACCATAATACTTCTTTTTCTGTTAATGTTGCTTCGTCACACCAACACGGACCATCCCTAAAGAATCCTCTTTCAGAGTTTAGACAATTGGATCTCTCTCTCTCTCATGGAGCACTCCAAGGTGACATCATCTACGGACGTCATGCAAGGAGAAGACGATATCACAAGGAGCGAGAGCGACGTGAGAGGTAGAACCAGCGTAGACGCATTTTCAGTCGCCAGCAACACAGCAAATGCAACATTAGTTTTGTGTACTGATGACGACAACAGGTGCGAGCGACGAAAAACCCTCCACAACATCGTTTAATTTGCAGCTAAAGCCTGTAACAATGCCCCACGAATCGTATCGACGCGTGAATCCACATGAGTCTCTCCTGATTGAGAACATCATTTCGGCCAGATGGCGAGAGTTATGCGTTTCTAAATGGTTTGAAATTACGACATCCCACTCCTTAGGAGTTCTGTAGTACTAGCCAACACATCGATGAATGGTTGATCATTAGGGATGCAAGTGGATCAACTAACGTACTCGTTGCATAGTTCAAATTTTACAGGTAGCCTTCAAAATCCCACAAAAAATTGACATAATGACAATTCCCAAATGGTCGATCATTAGGGATGCGGACTCACAGGTTGGCCCACTTGCATCCCTCGACCATGGCCATGGCTGGTGGCAATTGATATCGCCATCCCCTATTCCATCATAGGTTGTTAACTGCTCTCGAACCGATGAGCAGAGAATGGTGGTTGGCCTGTTATTATGAGCTAACTTGAATGCAAGTCGTGGCTTTTTTTTTTTTTGCCACATAAACTTTGGCATGCGTTAGCTAAAAATGTTCCAGATGGCTGGTTCTGTGCTAGGTGACAAGATTTCTAGTACCATGCAATCCTAGCCAAATAACTGTGTTCCTGTAAGGCTGTAATATTGACTGTAGATATGTATGGTCATGGTAGTCATACCTTGTGAAGTTTCAGTTAAGGGACACGCATGGATCGGATCATATCAGTACTGATGCCATCCCTACAGAATCCTCTTTCAGAGTGGATGTCTAGCTGTCAACTTCTCTCTCTCTCTCTCTCTCTCTCGTGGAGCACGCCAAGGTGACATCATCTACGGCACGTCATGCAAGGAGTAAGACGGTATCACAAGGAACGAGAGCGACGTGAGAAGGTAGAACCATCGCAGGTCCATTTGCCATTGCCGGCAACGCAGCAAATGCAACACAGTTAGTATTGTACTGATGAGGACAACGCGTGCGAGCGACGGCGAACCTTCCACCGCATCATTTAAGTTGTAGCCAAAGCCAGTAACAGTGCTTTCCTCGATCGTATCGATGCGCGAATCCACATGACTCTCTCCTGATTGAGAACGTCGTTTTAGCCACGCGCGCATGGCAGAGTAGTACCATCGGCACGGCACGCAGGACCGCGAGAGAGTGCCCGTCATCATCTTCGTTAACGATGTGCAGTGATGTGCTACGGCGGCGACCATGATACATGACACGTGAAAGCGGCATCTGTTCATGTCCTCGCGCTCACAGCTACGTGTGTGGACGTCGGTGACAGATAGATAGGCTAAGGCTTTCTTTTCAACAAAACATGGAGAACGATGTTTTAAATAGCTAGTTTGTTGGTGTTAAAAAATATCTAGTTTGTTATTATAGCTATATATACTCTGTAACTAATTTTCTGAAATAACTATAACTGACAGCAACTGCAGATTTTTTTTTTAAGAAAAGTACATTCATAGCAAATGAAATAAACAAATAGTCCTTCAAATTTAAATCAGTTGGTAATTGTGAGCTATATCTTGTACTGTTCATTGCAGTAGATTATCCCTGAGATAGCATGAGATGTGCGACAATACTGGAGTATGTATCATGGTCGCCTAGACAATGGCCCTAAGCAAACATGTCTGGTATAGAGTTTTACTGTCTAAAATACTAGCGAGTAGTTTTGAGAAATTACTAGCCAGTGGTTTGAGGGTAATTTCATAATTACATTATTAATTAATACATTTATATTCATGATAGAATATTAACCCTACAAAATTATTAAACATTAGATCATCCTAAAAAATATAAGCATTAGTTATTAATTCAATTATTAATTTAACTTTATTAATAAAAAAATAAATATTTTAAATATACTAATCTTATATTTTTTGATATTACATAAATATTGTCTAGTGGTTATGATTTTAGATTATGAGATATATACTGTTGGATCAAACTACTGGCCAATAGACAGTAAAACTCCTCAACCAGTATTTTTTTCAAAATAATGGCCCTAAGCAAACTAAATAATTGAAAAAAATGGTGCTTTGGTTTAAATTAAAGAGGTTCAGAAGTGATCCTAAGGATCATCAATGCACACCGTAAGCTGGCTCAATCCTATGTAGGTAACAAAATCACACCCTTGTTGAAATCGCACAACACAATTATGAGTTTTAGCTCTGGTCCTCGTCTAACCAATTAAGACATAGGAAACCTCCGCAAGTCCAAGCCATATCTATCAGGTTCACAAATATGGAACTCTTTGTCATCACTTATTTTCAGTGGGTATCTGCAAAGTAGCTGAATGAGATGTATAATGCACTTAGAGCAAGCTGACTTAGCTAGTTAAAGAACTGCATATCAGACAACAGCTAGTTACAACGATATCTTTATACTTAGGGGAGGAATCTTGTGAGTGGAGAGAGTCCGAGCAATTGTCAACTGAGCTCGTGAGGTACATCTAAGACTGTCAACATTTGTGAACAACAAACGGGACCATGCATGGAGCCATGTGTGCTGCGCTACTGAGGAATCAGGAGTAGGCGACCTCACAGCTCCCTCCGGTAGTCCATGACTGGCAGTTCGATCGGCACCATGTCACTTATGTGCTTGAGCTTTGTATACCTAGTGTGATGTATACGTTTTTGTCTGTCCAGGTGCACTCTTTTTGGTGACGCATGTAGGCTTCGTCTTTTTGGTGTTTCTTATGAAATAACGTACATATCACTTTTGAAATTCAACTATCATCTAGCATGTCTAATTTGTTTGATTCTTGGCTCAATAGTTTGTAATCAAAGTTGAAAACCCATATTTTGTTCAGTGCTACGGATTTATGTTGGGCTATTTGGTTGAATAGAATGGTATGATGTTTGATGGTGAACCAATACTTTTTTATATGTAATCTTCAGGACACATATTGGATTCGTAATTGGTCTTTGCTACATAAGTAACAGGATCACTACCACAAAAAGAGTATAGTGGTGTTGTAAAAAAGCTCGTAGCGACGATTTTGAAGAAATCCGCCGCTACAGTGGCCCTCTAATTTTTAGCAGCAACTCATAATATAAACCGCACCTAAAAATCAATTTTTAACGACGGGTTACAATGTGAGCCACCGCTATAAATAGGATCTATTTTTAGCGGCGGCCCATAATATGAGCCGCAGCTAAAAATTGATTTTTAGAGGCGGCCCATAATATGAGCCGCAGCTAAAAATTGATTTTTAGAGGCAGTTTACATCTTGACCCGCCGTTAAAGATAGAGACCCATTTTATTTTTTTGGCCCATTTACCAGAAATCCTAACTGTCTGTCTCTCTCCAATAAATATCTATCTGAACCCTAACTCCTCACCCATCTCTCTCATACTCCTCACCCAGCCGCCTACCCGCATCTCTCTCTCTCTCTCTGGGCGGCGACGCGTGAGCTCGGCAGCGGCGAGCTCGGGAGGCGGCGCGTGAGATCGGTGGCAGGGGAGCTTGGCAGCGGCGAGCTCGGGAGGCGGTGCGCGAGCTCGGACAGCGGCGCTCGTGCAACGGCGACTGCTCGCGAGTTCGGCAGCGGCGAGCTCGGGAGGCGGCGCTTGTGCAACGGTGACTGTGCGCAAGCGGCGGGCGGCCAAGGGCGGCGGCGGATCTGGCACCAGGGCGAGCAATGGTGGCGACGACTTCGGATCTGGCCCCGGGGCGGCCTAGCGCATGAACTCCAGCGGCGGCCTGCTCCTCCCTTCCTCTCCCGCCCGCTGACAGATCCGTTAGGGTCGAGCGGTGTGGGGTGGCCCAGCGTATGAGGAGGTAGCGGATCTGGCAGGAGGGCGGCGAGCTGGAGCACCTGCGGCGGCGCTGGACCTCCACGGCGGGCGGCGGCGGGTCTGGTGCGGGCTGCGACAGGCCGGTGGGCTTTTTATTTTGTTTTTTCGATTCATCGGTAGTGGCGGGTAAAGATGTCACCCGTCGCTACTAATATTTTTGTTGCGTCGGACTGTTCGGATCCGCCGCCACAAATGTTTCATTTTTAACTGCGGAATTGTAGCGACGGCTGTGCATGCCCGCCACTACAGTACTTGTAGAACCGCCACTAGAGGTCTGTTTTCTAGTAGTGGATGACAAGAAGACAATCAAGAATGGTTGTAGGCTGTTGGAACTTGGAAACGGTGATCACGGAAGTCTTCGCTAAGTTTGAATGGAGGTTTTCAAATAGATTTGAAGCTTAGTTTCTTGTATTCGAAATTGTATCATTTGTTGCTGTATTCCCATGTGTTACGGTTGAGTCTAAGTACTCTTAGGTTGTACTGTATTGCTGCATACACGCTTCTTGAAGGTGTAAAGTAGAGAGCTTTGTTTCATTATTAAAAAAAAAGTGCGCGCGAGTGAGTGCGTCCCGGTCACCCGCCGGCTGGGATCAACAGCTACGTCTTCAGCAGCGGACAACTCATGACGCGTGTATGGGTGTGTGAGCGGGGAGAGACCGATTAATTGACCTCGTGAGGCACACATCTGAAGTTTTCAACACTTGTGTCCGAGAAATAGCTACATGTATGGACGATGCAGCCATATGTCTGTGGCACTGTCTACTAATAAGCCGGACCTCAGCGACGTATCAATTTCTTTGTCTGTCCAGGGACATTTTTCTGGTGCGTGAGCGTTCGAGCTGTAGACGTCGTCTTGCAAAAGGAACTATGCCAGGTCTAGGACGCGTCCGTTTCGGCTTGCCAGGTGCGCACAAGTTCGTCCCGGTCACACACTAGCTAGCTAGCTCTTGTTTTCCCGATCTCAAAAGTCATATGAGTAACAGGCCTGAAAAAAGTTGGTGCCTAAATGTTGACTGACATTTTTAATGGTTGGTGCCTGCCTCTTCTGACCACAGCGAGTCAGAGGCAACGTTGCTTGGCTCCTCTGGTAAGCGCAATGAATTTCATTAGAAGTTTAATGACGCCGAGCCGTTAACCGTGCAACTTTCTTCTGTAATAAGCTCAATAAAGGGAAGTGCTCCTGCCGTCTGTAGTACCGTCAAAAATAGGGCCGCCTCGTTGCATGACCCATCTAAATCTATCCAACGGCTGTCCATCAGAAAGATACTCTTTTTTTCGAATAATTCAGAAAGATACTCCTCAGTATTTTAATTCTTAGCGTCCAGACAGGAATGATTGATTGTTTTTAGTTCAATCTCCAATTCGAAACGTTAACAACTCCTGACCTGAGTAGTTCTGAACGAGTTTATGCTTCAGCATTAACTTAGTTCCGTTTTTTTAATGAAAGAATTTATTATATCTCTACTACATATTAATTTAGGTGGAAACGTTCACGCCATCAAAAAATCTGCCGTACGCTCACAAAGTTAGAGATTGAATCTAAATCGGTTTCCTACTTTCCATATCTAGCACCAAATTCTAGAAATCATAAATCCCTCGTTCGGAGTTCAAATGAGGCAAATTTAAACTTTATCTCGTAGCCCCCAAAAAGTTCTACAATTTTGATATTTAATGGAAGTCAAGATTCCGCCGTTTTAGTTTCTAAATTTATGATGCAAAAATATTTGTTCTGATTCGGACTCCTCTGAGTAGGTCTATATGCGGGGCTTATATCTCCTAGCTCTAAAGTCCAAATAATATGATCCACATATGTTCTGAAAAGGTCTCGACGAGATCTACAACTTTTGTGTTTTAACGTTTCTCATTAGAGCAAGTTTTCAAGTCCAAAATCGCGTCACAATACAGTGCTATTTCTATTCTACGTGAATTGATTTTTTCTTTCGGATAAAGATTGTAGAAATCTTTAATTATTGGGTCACGACCTTGATCTTACATGTTAGGACAGTGGAGCGCAGACGGGGGTGTCACGTGATAACCACCCTCTTCTTTTATTAATGGTTTTTATTTTAGGCCTATTTTTTCTTTTCCTATTAAATTATATTTAAAAATAGAGAATCAAACCAATAAAAACATATTATAAAAATAGTACAAAATTGGAGGATGAAATCGTGTAGCTGGTTTGAGTTTTTTTCTTGTTCAAAGCCCTGCAACACGCTAACATGATACCCGTGACGTGTTGCCAAATTCTAACTTTTTAGCCCGTAGCATCGTACGAGCACTTTGCTAGTACTATTAGAATATATATTGTTCCCTCCGTCGAATATATACATTTCCCTCATGTATCATTGGTCACAATTGTAGTGTATTTCACGATGTGTATTTCAAAATCCTATTATTACTGTTCACGCATGCAGGCTCTCGGGATCTGCTCGCGCGTGTGCGCCGCTGCTTAAGAAAGACAAACACACACGTACTTCACATGGATCTGGCTGTTAGTACATCGCTCGGCTTCAGTACGCCTACCTCTGCCTTTATATGCGTAGACACCACACCCTTAAAAGCTATACACAGGAGGGCACACCATGATCCTCACTTGCAAATGGACCTGCGGAGAGTCGATTCTGTTTGACTTAACATATAAGTTGCCCAAATTCTAATAAGATGCTAACGTAATTAATTCAAAACTCGTTACTATGACCTAAATACGTGAATTACGATGAAAAAAAAAGGTTGAGTTATAGAAAGGCCAACTAAAATTCATCATAGGACTCTTGAGAAAATTGCAAAAATTAACTTGCACGTTAAGGAGGTTTGTATATGTGTATTCATCTGCAAAAACTTTTGTTGTAGCGAAAATGGCTAAGTAGCAAAACAGGAATGTTTGTAGGGATCATATGTGCAAATCTGCGTCGTCCGATATAGCTCAGCTCCACTGTCAAAGCACCACGCAACGCTCAACCGCCACACTGTGGCTACCCACAACTCTCCGAGGTTCAGCCACCAATAAATGTAGGGAGTGTCTAATTTTCAGTCGATTAAAAATAGGGGTTTCTTTTAATCAATATTTTTAGCTTTGAATCTAGATCTAATAGATACAAAAAGATAAAACTTTTCTATAATCTATACATAGCACTACTTAATATAAATAATCCTATAAATAAAAATAATAAAAAATAACAAAAAAATAATACTAAAAAGACCATCAATTAAAAAAATGCTACTTTTCAATCGACTGAAAAGTAACATTCCTATTAAATGTATGCCACATGTTGTTGTTTCTGCTCCACCCACCATTGGTACCCACCACTCTTGTCAGTGGCGAGCTGTGATGTCCGTCTGGGATCAGGATCATCGACAGTCGATCTCCCAGCAGTCGATCCAGCAGTCGACATATCCACCGCTCAAGCCTGTCGAGGTAATCCAACGGCTCCAAAAACTCTCTCTCCCTTATCCATTTGCTGGCCGCTTCTTCCTCCCAACAGTGGTCATTGAAGATTCAATCAACCAAAAAATCATCGATTGCAAAGTGCTTCACTATAGATTGCAAAGAGCTTCACTACGGATTGTCAACAACATACTCAAATAATACCGGTTGTCATGACATGCTGCTTTAATTTCATTTTTTCCTCTTCCTCAACCGTAGCCAAAAATCATGAAATCCATGATATAAATCACGAGCTTGACTGCTGGTCCTCCACTTTGGCGAACCGTTAGATGTGTCCCACGCTGTTCAACGGTGGATAAGCCAACTGCTCGGCGCGACTGCTGGGAGAGTGACTGCCGAGGATCCTAATCCGTCCGTCTGCCCGTGCACTACCTCCGTCCATATAGCTGCCTTCCCTCTCGTAGTTTCTATATGTGCAAGGAGGGAGGAGATAAATCATGAAGGAAATTCCGGAGAGCTGAAGAGATCATTAGAGACACTGGGTTTAGATCGGAGGAAGAACAGCGCATTAGACCCACTGTTAGTGACCCAACAAAAGGGGTGCACAAGAGCCGTCTTTAGCTCACGTTTGTGATTGTGATGGATTCTGGTGAGAGCTGGCAGTGGTGCTCCACAATTGGTTCAGCGATAGTCAAGGGGGGAGGGGAATATAAAGGGGAAACAAAGGGAAAAGCGCTTCGGGTAGAGTAGGATCTAAACTTTAGCTGATTTATAGTTCCGCAAGGAACAAAACTAGGTGATGACTGATGACCACACGCATGTCTTCTTTTTAAGAGAAGGTACCTTTTCTTGGTGCACGCGCAGCCAATAATCATTCAGCGCCACATATATAAGGTGCCAATTCGTTTCTGTTTTGCTGATGCACGTACACCGTCGTTTAATAAACCAGAAACCGAGCACACGTGACTGCCGAGCTGTAGTGTTAGACAGGATTACAGGAAAGGTTTTGTATAAATATGCCCCCGTGGCATCCGACTGTATTGGAGAACGTACAAATCTCTCCTCTCTCTGGTTGGCGCCGTACGTGCGGCGTCATCTTTTCAAGAATCAGGTAACCGAAGCTAGCAACTAGAATAATCGCAACTTCAAATGTATCTCCAATGGCGCAACCCATAGCTCTCCCCTGGTTAGTAAGCAAGAGTACTACTCCTAATAAAGCACGCCATTGTTGTGCATGCTTACAGGCCCCATGTCTTCGCCGGTGCTCGCCGCCGGCGGCGGTGGCGCTGCTTGCGAGGAAGATGCTAATCTCAGGGAGCCGCTGCTCGCGAATGGCGACAGCGGCGCGCTGGCCACCGTCGTCGTGGCCAATGCGCACGGCGGCGGCGGTGGCGGCGTCAAGGTGAAGGGGGCCGTGAAGATGAAGGACGGATACTGGGTGGACGACGTCCACAAGCTGGACGCGAGGTCGTCGGCGGCAGACCTCGAGAGCGGCAGCGAGCGGCCACTGCTGTTCTCGAACAAGAAGGTCAAGGCCAGCCTCTTGTACCCGTACAGGTGCGTGCACACGACACACACTGCCAAGAGTAGTAGTGTGGCATAACAATTCGTGTTAATCTTTTGCACATGCACATCACTGAATCAAAATTCATTTACTTCTATTCCACTAAGCTGTAAATTAATACTTTTCGTCATGACTGAATTAATTTCTGACACGCGTCATTGTTGCAACCAAAACAGGGTACTAATCGTGATACGCCTGGTGGCCGTCTTCTTGTTCATCGGGTGGCGCATCAAGCACCACAACTCGGACGTGATGTGGTTCTGGGCGGCCTCCGTGGCCGGCGACATCTGGTTCGCCTTCTCGTGGCTTCTCTACCAGCTGCCCAAGTACAACCCCATCAAGCGGACCCCGGACCTCGCCGCGCTCCGGCGGCACAACGACGACGACCTGCCCGACGGCGGCTCCATCCTCCCCGGCATCGACATCGTCGTCACCACCGCCGACCCCGTCAGCGAGCCCGTGCTTTACACCATGAACTGCGTGCTCTCCATCCTCGCCGTCGACTACCCGGTCGACCGGTACACTTGCTACCTCGCCGATGACAGCGGCGCATTGATACTGTACGAGGCACTTGTGAAGACGGCAGATTTCTCTGCTCTGTGGGTGCCGTTTTGCCGGAAGCATTCTGTTGAGCCGAGGGCGCCGGAGAGCTATTTCGAGAAGGAGGGGATGATTTACACGGGTAGATCACCGAGTGACTTATTTGTGAAGGATTATCAGCATGTGCGGAGAGAGTATGAGAAGTTCAAGGTGAGGTTGGAGACGCTGCCTAGGATTATTCAGGAGAGGTCAGATGTGTATAACAGTACGAGTGCAAAAGAACGGGGTGCAGAGGCGACTTGGATGGCAAACGGGACGCAATGGCCCGGGACATGGGTTGAGCCGGCAGAGCACCACAGGAAAGGACATCATGCTGGAATTGTTGAGGTACAGATTCGCACCTTCGCATATTTCGAAGAGTTATTAGAACTATATTATTTTTTGGGGAACCTACAAATATGTATATAGTTGGCGGTGTGTAAAATGCTAATAACGAAACTCATTCCTCTTCGGACAGATTGTGCAAGAGCATCCGAGCCTAAAGCCTCAGCAGGACCAAAAAGAGGCGAGCAACAATGTCACTGCACTCAACTTTGACCGCGTCGACGCGCGCCTCCCAATGCTCGTATACGTGTCTCGCGAGAAGAGCCCAAGCTACGAGCACAACAAGAAGGCGGGCGCCCTGAACGCGCAGCTCCGCATCTCCGCGCTGCTCTCCAACGCGCCCTTCTTCATCAACTTCGACTGCGACCACTACATCAACAACTCGCAAGCCCTGCGCGCAGCCATGTGCTTCTTTCTAGACCCAAGGGAAGGGGGCAGCACGGCCTTCGTCCAGTCCCCGCAGCGGTTCGAGAACGTCGACCCAACGGACCGGTACGGCAACCACAACCGGGTCTTCTTCGACGGGGTCATGTACGCCCTCAACGGGCTCCAAGGGCCGACCTACCTCGGCACGGGTTGCATGTTCCGCCGCCTCGCGCTGTACGGCGTCGATCCGCCTCGGTGGAGACCGGATGAGATCATGGTTGACAGTAACAGGTTCGGTAACTCTATGCCCTTCCTGAACTCGGTGTTGGCAGCGTTGAAACAGGAACGCCGCATCGCGCCACCGGAAATAGATGAGGCGTTTCGCGCCGAGATGACGATGGTCGTGTCATC
The DNA here is from genome assembly GCA_030378355.1 of Eleusine indica. Classification (NCBI taxonomy): domain Eukaryota; kingdom Viridiplantae; phylum Streptophyta; class Magnoliopsida; order Poales; family Poaceae; genus Eleusine; species Eleusine indica. The sequence goes on from CM059500.1 coordinate 40,838,031, forward strand.
TTCGTATGATGATCAAGGGACGGATTGGGGCAGAGGAACCGGGTACATCTACAACATTGCGACCGAGGACATTGTGACCGGGTACCGCATCCATGGGCAGGGGTGGCTGTCCATGTATTGCACCATGGAGGTGGATGCTTTCCGAGGCACCGCACCAATCAACCTAACCGAGCGCCTCTACCAAATTATCCGGTGGTCTGGTGGATCATTAGAGGTGTTCTTCTCCCCATACAACCCATTGTTCTCTGGCCGCAGGCTTCATCTGATCCAACGGGCAGTATACCTCAATTTCACCATCTACCCGGTCACGTCACTCTTCATCTTGCTCTACGCATTCTGTCCAGCGATGTGGCTCATCCCGAATGAAATCCTCATCCAGAAACCCTTCACGAGATACGTGGTGTACGTGACCATCGTCGTCGCACTGATCCACATCATCGGCGCGCTTGAGATAAAGTGGGCGGGGGTGACGTGGCGGGACTGGTGGCGCAACGAGCAGTTCTTCATGACGGCCTCGCTGAGCGCGTACCCGACGGCGCTGCTGCACATGGTGGTGAAGCCGCTCACCGGGAAGGGCATTCACTTCCGGGTGACCTCCAAGCAGACCACGGCCGAGGAAGACGACGACAAGTACGCCGACATGTACGAGATGCGGTGGGTGCCCATGCTGATCCCGGTTGCCGTGGTGCTCTTCTCCAACGTCATGGCGATCGGCGTGGCGATGGGTAAGACCGTCGTGTACGGCGGGTCATGGCCGCCCGAGCGGCGGGGGCACGCGGCGCTGGGCCTGCTGTTCAACGTGTGGATGATGGCGATGCTCCAGCCATTCGCGCTGGCGGTCATGGGGAGGTGGAGCAAGCGGCCGGCCATCCTCCTCGTACTGCTGCCGGTCGCCTTCGTGGTCGTCATGCTGGTGTACATTTGCGTTCATGCCATACTTATAAAGTTCCTTCCCTTCATTGTGATATAGGATAATCGGTGTAATATCGTAACACACTGTATGATTTACAGATACGGTTGCAAATAAGGCAACATCTTTTCTTGGGATAGTAACTTCAAATAATATATGAACTACATCAAACTTTGCGTGACCGCACACAACAACATGTTCTTACTAACGATTTTCGTCTACATTATTGGTATTCTAAGGAACAAAAATAAAATATTGTGAAGGTCAAAGTATTATTATGCTTTCATTCATATATGATGAATAGCGACAGACTTGACCATCATGCGGACTCTCTCTCCTTCATGTCTTCATGCTGCTACAGTGCCCAAAACTGCAACAGGCACCCATCGCCCCCTCCCACACCCATACACATTATATAACTTCATTCGAACATATTAAAATCAATTATCTAACATATGAAAAACAGGTCTAGGTGGCTTAAATCCGTGGCTATATATGCGAAATAGATATAGGTATGACCCATACACATTATATATCCGACTGAAGTCCGACCATCATGTGTAAATTGTTTATTGTTTGGCCTTGAATCCATAGGATGGAGAGATGGTAGAACTAAGTCGGACGTCTAGAATCAGACCATATTTTATCATATTGTCTTAACATTATGATAATAAAAAAAAGATGTTTGATTATTTCAACAGAAACAATATTTTTCTGACATATTATCAATTTTGTAACACATGAGAAATCGACTTAGGTGGGTTTAAAGTCGTAGTTATGTATACTATCCCCCGCATCATTATGACATCATCGACTCTGTTCCTCTCTTCTACTATTCCTGAGTAACCTGCTCTAAGTACAGGTACAGTAAAAGTTGCTAGCTGGCTGGTTCACATGTTTCTGCGGTCTCGGCATTTGAAAGGCACTATTTGGTGCTGGCTGTAGTCGTGTTCCCATTTGAGAGCACGAAGGGATAGCTCATCCTTGGACAGACGCATAAACTTTAGGTACGGCCGGGCCAAGAGAGTGTCCTCGTATCGGCCGCGCTGAAGGCAGGCGCTGGCGCATGAAGCACGTTGGACAGCGCTTCACGGGAAGCCTGTTGGCCCCGTCTGCCGTTGTCCACGCCGGCAGCAAGGCAGTGTGTGGTCTAGTATTTGGGACTTGTGCCTTTTTGCCCCATCATCATCGACATGCTTTTCTTCCTAGCTTTTGACGTGCTTGCTTACCTAGATGGATTTTCTTGAGCTGAAAGATGAAATATTTACCTAAATGTGCGCTGGGACGGTATGGCTCAGCAATACAGTTGTATTCTGAACTAGTTTCGCCGCTGCAATGCAACCTGCAGCTGCACATAACAATAATGAAGCTTGGAGGTTGAAAACAGAGTTACAGCGTCACTGCCCAAGTAACAAACACAGTCACGAGAGGGGAACAGGTTGTCCTTTAATTTGGTAAGGGCTGCCCACATACTGACAGAAACCCATGTTCTGGAAATGACAGTTTAGCTCATAAACTCCGCCTGTCTGGATATCGTAAATTTAGCTCATAAATTTGATGGTCACGGTCGTTTAATTAATTTCTATCTGATTTCCTAAATATCTTTTTTTTGGCAAAATGCTAGTCCATATTTTTCAATATAATTTATACTTGTTTATTCTGAAGAAATCTTCACATATGATGTGTTCTAAGACTACTTGGTCAATTGAATATGAAGGACCGAGAAGTCGATCAGAGGGACGGGGTGAATGGGAGGCAATTAAAATTCTTCTCAAGAATTTGGTCTATGTCCCAATTATACCCAAACCAACCTCTAAACAACTCACCAAGGTTACACACACCAACTTGTGATGTGCTAACCCTAGGAGTAATCAGCAACAGCAGCGAAACACAGCGGAAACAAAGGAGAACAACAATGACTCGAAGTGGTCAAAGAAACAGACTCAAAATAGTCTATATTGTCAGTGCATCGGCGGTCCCGATCGCAAGATGAAACAGACTATCGACAGTGTCGGTCTGGCTATCAGCAGTGCCGGTCAACAGATGGAGCAAAACTTTGGGAACACAGATAAAGCACATCGGCAGTGTTGATCAGGAGATGACCCAAGCCACCGGCACAGGCAGTGCTGATCCGGGTTCTGACTTCCAGACTGACAGTGCGGGTCCTGGTGATCGACAGTGCCGATCAACCCGACAGAACAGAAAACTGTCGCGATTCTCCTGAAAATCACACCAAAACTCAACCAAATGATCTCCAAAACGTGCGATTTTTGGACCAGGGAATCCTCAACACATCATGATGCTACTCCAACAGGATCCACTGAAATAGCTCAAGGAATCGTCACAAATTTCAGATCTCATGCCAAGAACACCAAAAAGGGGAAACTAGAGAAATCTACGAAATCGAAGGTGCTACAACTCTTGATTCTGTCAAAGACCCATATAGGAATGTTCTAGCTCATCATAACACTAAGATCCCCAAGGATTTCGCTTCAAAAACTCACCCAAAAATGAGATAAAAAATTCTCACGAAAATAGCTCCGAAAATAGAGAAAAAAAGAAATTCAAGATTTAGGATGAGAGGAAGATCTTAAGCACGAAATTAAATCTCATATCATTTATCCTTGCATAACAAATTCATGGATACATGGCTAGGAAGCCATCCTCTTCCTCCCACTATTTAGAAGAGAAAGAGATGTCTCTCACACACCCCCTCCTCTCCACTAAAACATGAAGACCTCTTCTAGCACTTTAAATGAAACCCTAACACAAGGCTAATGGAAAGAGGCACCCACTCTCACCAGCTATACCTCTCCTTATATAGGCCTAGGATTTAAGACAACTCTACCATTGACCTACAATACATAGCCACCTACCACAAGGGGCCAAACCATCCAACTCTTTTTCCTTCACTCAAACGCCATCGAGCCCTTCACAACTTTGCTTCGCCTCGATGTAAGCTTCATGATGGTGCCACATGCACCTCCAATTGCCGCCACCGGTTTTGAGGTCCAAACCGGGAAACCGCCTTGCACGCTTCTCAAAGCATGACTTATCGATGTCGACGCGTGTCACCTTGTCCTGTGATCCTAAGCTCCGGCAAGTCTCTCCCAGTCCGGCTCCATTTGGCCCCCTTGTCACTTGCACTAGCATTGCGTTCACCTTGACTTGGTCAACATGCCGTCTTCATCACTTTCACGGTTTTGAGGCTCAACCGCGAAACCGTCCGTGCTTTTTGCCTCTCCACATGTACGGTGTGGATCACCCTTGACTTCATCCGGCCTCCTGATCGTCCGGCCCCAAGTCTCCTACTTGTGCCCGATCCTCTCACCGTTGACCGTCAAGTTGACTCCATTGATCTACACATCATGAGACAAGCAAACACATTTCCCTTCTCCTGCAACTTCACCAATACCTTCACCAACTCCGGTTAGTCATAACCATAACAATGCACACACTCATGCAATCCCCAAATTCCCGTACTTCAACTCAAACACCGAATCAACCAAAGTCAATTACTCATCACATATTGCAAACCATTGCACATATCAACATGGTTTCTCAGAATACATTACTAAATTCGGGTGCTTAGAAATAACACTAGTGGAGTTTTGTAACACATTGTAAAATATATGGATAACATATTGGCCTATATAAAAGCCATCTGCACACAATATTCATTTAGCAGATTCTTATGCATAGTATAATATTATTTCCCATTGAGTTTAGTCTATACTTACAATTCAAGAATATATGTACATCAATATGGCTACTATAACTGAATCTGAATATGATAGAAGTCTTAGTTCAGGACAGTCAGAAGCCAGGGTTCAAGGCTCTTCAGAAGTCGGGGCTTTAAATAAAATCCCTTTTATCTACAAAAAGAAGTATTAATTCCTTGAACCCGTCACATTTGCATCTATAATTAGATGAAATTAACAAGCAGCCTATGAAGAGCAATGTATGCCAGGGCAACAGCTACAAAGGCAATGGATAACACAATGAGCAAGATAGTTGGTTTCTTCCCTCGCTGCCCCAACCCTGCCAGTGCAAGTGCAAATGGATAGAGGAGTGCCATGACCCATATGTTGAAGAGCAAGCCTAGAACCACATGCCTCACCTGCCTTGATGCCCATACTACGTTGAAAGCAATCACCTTACCTAGTGCCACACCAATCGCCCCAACATTTGCAGCAAAAACCATGGCGGTAGGGATCAATAGTGGCACCCATTGAAAGACATACAGATCAGCGAACTTCTCATCACTCTCAACTGTTGTCTGCTTCGAAGTGATCCTAAATTGTATCCCTTCTTCCTTGTGACAAGCTTGATCAGCATATAGAACACAGCAGTCGGATATGGACTCGTTGCACCGATCATGAAGAACTACTCATTACGCCATCAGTCCTTCCATGTCATTCCCGACCACTTTATCTCAAACGCTCCAATCATGTGAATCATCAAGATTAACAATAAGAGGTATAAGACATACCTAGTAAACGGCCTTTGGATGTAGAATTCTTCATGGAAAAGCCACATGAGTGGACAAAATCCATAGACTATAATGAAGATCGATGCCACTGGATAGATTGTCATGTTGAGGTATGCCACACATAGCAATGGGTGAAGCCAACCGCCAGCAATTAGTTGGTTGTTGTGAGAGAACAACATTTCTAGAGAACCGCCAGACCAGCGCATAACTTGGAGGAGGCGCTCTGTAAGGTTGATTGGTGCAGTCCCATGAAAAGTAGCAGGTTCTATGATACAGTGCCTAGAGAACCACCCTTGTCAATGCACACGAAAGCTGGTCGCCACATCTTCTGTAGCAATGTTGTAAATCCATCCAATGCCTCTACCCCAAGAAGTCCCAACTTCATATGCACATGACATGAAATTCAGTAACTCGGCAACAACCAACTCATCGAGTGGACGCGTTAAGTTGATCTTGTTTCCTAGAACTGATATATTCTTTTTGAATGTCAACCGAAGGGGGGGGGGAGGAGGAGGAGGATCCTCACCTATGAATTTCCATTAAAATGGCAGCCAAGGGCTTCTTAAGTGTTTTACAGCAGAGATTTGGTAGGGGTTTACATTACTTGTACATAATTGAAGAAAAGATATTACACCAAGACTGAGGGATGGTGGAGTCCGTTCTCGACAGGCGGCAGCGCCATAGCATGGCGTCATCTTTGCAGTGCTGAAGCAGGCGCTGGAGTGAGGAGTTTTCCGAGTGGAACAGAACCTCTTTGCGATGCTTCCATACCTGCCAGTAGCACAGATGCAGGAAGGTGTAGTAGTGTTTCTCCGGGACTAAGCTGAGGCGTGGCAGTTCCCAAAGACGTTCGACGCTCACGTTCATTGTGTCAATGCCAATGGCGTCTCAGAACTCTCTCGCCATGCCGCAACGGAAGATGAGGTGGTCGGAGTTCTCTGCATCGCCATGGCAGAGCTCGCACATGGTGTCTGTAACTACCTTCTTGGTTAGCAGGTTGACTCGGCTTATGATGCGGTCTTGGGAGAGCAGCCAGATGAAGAATTGCACTTTTGGAGGGGTTTGATTGCACCACACGAACTCTGCATACCGGCATGGCATGGAGGCGACCATCATTTGGTAGATGGGGGTAGTCCGCAGTTTGTTGTCGGGGCAATTAGCGGACTATAAGGATCATGACCATTGAGATCACCCCGAGATATGATATTTTGGTGATGAATGATAAACATGAAATGTGCGACTAATGCCTACACGAGTGTTGTCCATGCAGGAAACTTTTTCTACTCTATGATGATTATAGACGGCGGCCTTGGCGATTGATGACAATGACCACAAGTCAACCGAGGACGAGAAGTTTCAGCTTCTGGACGAAGTGACCGGACAGAGGGGTCAGTGGAGACCGGACTGTATAGCCACTAAGAGGTTTTGTCTGGGACATACAGCGAGTAGCGAGGAATCTGTCAAGTCTGGAAGGCCTAGAGACCGGACGGTATGGTCTAGTGACCGGACGGTCCGGTCAGTAGAGTTGAGACTTGGACAGAGAGGAAGCAGTGCGCGAAATGTTTCTAGACTAGAGAGAGAGAAACGGACTGGACGGTCCAGTCAACTGACCGTACAGTCCGATCAGTATGAAGATCAGGAGGGCAGAGCCGTTGGAGCTGGAGTTTGTAGTGACCGGACGGTCCGGTCAGGCAGTGACCGGACAGTCCGGTCAGTAGGCCCAGAAAGCTGATTTTATGGAGCAATGACTAGTTGGAGGTTGGAAGCCTATATAACTTTGTTGCTGGGGTCTTGGAGACCTCTCTTGGCCAGTGGAATTGCTTGGAGCATTTGGTGAGAGTCAAGAGGAAAAGAGGAGAGCACTAGGAGGAGATATTGCATATCTTGAGAGTGCTAGTGAGAGTAACTTGAGCATTGATGCACATCTAAGGCTAGGGTGTCCTTGAGGGTGTGATCTAGGTTATCAATCTTAGTCTATGGTGAGACCTAGACCGGTTAGGTGTCGGTGATTGAGCCTATCATGATCGGTTGTGAAGGTTGTCACACATCTGTACACGGTTTGAGCCCGCCGATGAAAGAGGCATCAATAGTGAGCGCCCGTGTCGGCTCGAGGAGTCCGGCAAGTTCTCGAGGGAGGCGAGCTTGTGCCTTGGTGGCAGCGGTGCCGTGCACCGTGTCTTCACTCCGGAAGTGATTGCGGGCTCGTGGGCGAGAACTTCACATTGGTGGCGGGAGGGATCGGGACTCCGGCGGGAGTGGTCCAACGAGGAGTAGGGGAAGGCACCATCCTTCTGAGACCTCGGGAAAAAAATCATGAACCATCTCTTACTCCACTCCTTACTTTGCTGCATTACTTTCCGCACTTACATACCGTGCTATTCATGCTTGTGTGCTCTAGTTCCTTTTCTTGTAGCATTGCATGGGTAGGCTCCTTTGCTAGCTTGTTGTGTGCTTCCGCATTGCTTTATTACTAGCTTGCATAGAAGTTGTTTTGCCTTATATGATCCACTAGCATGCTTAGGTTGTTGTTCCTTTCATAAGTTCATTATCTTGCTAGTGTGATCATCACTAGAATTGTGTAGGAGTTGTTTTGAGTGGTCAGTTTTAGAAGTTGACGAATTTGATACATAGTGCAAGTTCCCGATAACCCCCCCCCCCCTCTCGGTCACTCGGTCCTTTCACGGACTTTGGCGGGTGTCTGGGGCAGTCGTCAGCTATGTCTGTTGTAGCGCCGCCTCTAGCTGTCCGAGTTCCTCCTCAGCTGCCCGCATCAACCGCGGCACAAGGTGGCCATGCACACCGTCGGCAAGAACTGTGTGCTCCACGGCGGTTGGATTAGTGCAGTGGTTGAACAATGCTCGCAGGTTGTCGGATAGCCGACCTAGTGGCAGCCAATCGTCTCTCTAGAATGAGGTTGTGGCACCATCATCTATCTCAACGATGCTGAGATCTTGGTACATAGGCATGAATTCATGGAGCATGCCCCAGTGCTGGAAAGCCTATTGCCTCCATGATCGCTGCGAGGCTGTCCCAATGCATAGAGTCAAAAGCTTTGGCAAAATCTAATTTCAACACAACCGTTGCAGCTTTCCTTTTGTGACAACACTAGACAAGCTCTATGGCAAGCACAAAATTCTCTGAGATGGAGCAGCCCTGGATAAACCTGGTTTGATCGATGTCAATCAGCCTTGAGATATGCTTCTACAGTCACGTGGTGAGCATTTTGCACGAGAGCTTCAGACTGCAATTTTGCAAGCAGATGGGTCGGTATGCATCCAGACTATAGATACCTTCTTTTTTTGGTAGCAGGATGATGTATCATCTTTTGACGCGTTCCATGTCCACTTCCCCATCCTGAAAGGCTGCCAGGAAGTCCATGATCTTAGCTTGGAGGTCCGGCCATGCCGCAAGGTATAAGGCATGAGCGAACCCGTCAAGGCCTAGGGCATTGTTCTTCTTCATCAATATGATTGCTGCGATGGCTTCACATTCCGTGAACGGTGTTGTCAGTGGCGCGGGCTCAATGATGGTTCTGTCAGAGTAGATGGCAGCGAGGTTGAAAGTCCAGAGTGGATTCGATGGTGGCGCACCCAATGCCTCAGTGAAATAACTCGTCAAGGCCTACACTTTGTCTTCATGTGCAGTCATCATGATCCCATCAACACAGATACTTCGGATTTGGTTCTTGCGGAGGTGGCATATTATGTGTGCATGTAGGTGCTCAGTATTTGCATCATCTTCTCTTAGTTGCTTGCATTTGCCCCTCAACTTCTAGTATGCAGCTCTTTCCTTGATGGCAAGGTCGAGGCGGTCACCGCATAGTTTCTTGAGGAGCGCTTCCCCTATTAAGAGAGGGTGTGTGTCAAATAAGTGTATGATAAATTTGCAGTTGTGGTGGAGTTTGGGGGGGGGGGGGGGCTTTGTCGCCCGAGACCAAACCTTTGCCGCACACCGCACTGCCTTGAGGCTAGCCAGGAGCAAGCCGGCGGCATCACCAGTAGCATCGTCGATCATGTGCCAAGCAGGGACAACCGTTTGCAAGAAGTCTTGGTGATGTAACCAGGATGTTTCAAACTAAAAAGTATTTGGCTTTGGGATCTTGGTAGAGAGGGAGAGGACTAGCGGCACATGATCTGAATTGGAGCGAACAATAGAGGTTAGGGAGGAGTTGGGGAAGAGAGCGCTCATGTCCGTGTTAAAAAACGGGCGCGCCAGGATTGGATTCTCGTGTTTGTTGGACTAGGTGTATGTCTGTCAAGGAGCGGTAGTTCCATGAACGCAAGGTTGTTAATTGTATTGTTGAACACAGTGCAATGGTTAGTGTTGATTCTCGTGTTGCTTTTATCTATAGCCGCGCGGACTAGGTTGAAATCCCCGATCACAATCTAGGCGCCATTAATGTGGGCAGCAAGCTCCTCTAGCCCATCCAGGAAGTCCTGGGAGTCCCGGTGGTCGGACAGAGCGTAGACGTTATTGAGGGAGAAGGTGAGGTCAGTGACAGTGGATTGGAGAACAAGAGTGAGAGAGTGAGCGCGAGCCGTGTAAGAGACACAAGAGAATGTGTGGGGGTGAGTTGGATCGGAGGAGGACAAGGCGTCGCGCACAGCTTTGCACTTGTCGGGATCTCCCAAACCACGGACGTTCCAGGAGATGACATGGAACTGCTTAGCGTTGTTGCTCATAGCTGACAGTACAAGCACCAGCGTTGGCTAAGGCCACGACTAGACACAAGGTGTCAGCACTAGCCAATGACTTAGACAGGGACAAATTCCATAGAACATGAAACAAAGAAGCAGGTCGCAGCCTACGGGAACACACGCTAGAGCGAGAACCGTTCCGGTTAGGACTACAAACGAAACAAGACACAACCGAGACCAGGACAACCGGACACACAGCGTTGCAAATAGAACATGGTGTTGCAACCTGCCAGAGGGGCAAAGCGGTTGTAGTCATCATCCCTTACTCACCGGCACTGAGTCAAGGGCGTGCAGCTCAGGAGCGGTGAGGCCCGCAACCGCTGCTAGTTTCTTCACCTCAACAACCAGGATCGGCTTCTTCTTCCTGTCCATGAGCCCCTTCTCAGGACGTGCCCCTGTAGCTCATGAGAGAAGGAGTTGAGCATGTTCTTAAGGGTCTTCAGTTGCTCTGTTTTGTCCGCCATGTTCACATATCTCCCATTGTCCTTGTCTACGAGTCGTTTGCTGTGGCGTTGTGGTTCTGGCGGCTAGGAAGAGGGCCTCCGGGCCCTAGGGCGGCGCCCGGCTTGAGGAGCAGCATCTGGTGTTGCAGCGTGCGGGGGGGGGGGGGGGTGGACCAGCACAAGTGGTGTGTTGTGCCATGGAAGGGCGAGGAGCGGTGGTGCAGGTTTAAGCTCGAGCATTGAGGTGATGTTGGTGATGATGGGAAAACCAGGTAGGCATGGCACGGGGAAGAGGTGAGGCATGATGTGCTATAGAAGAAAATTTGCAACTGGTGCAGCTTGGTTATCTTGCGAGTGAGGTGGGGGTGGAGCCAGCACGAACGAAGGCTGTGGCTGTGGCGGAAAGTGATGTGGCGGCACTGGATCATGCTGGCCTGAGGGTGATGGGGGTGCAGGAAGAAGGGGATTAGGCGACCGTGCTCATCCAGTTGTTCCGCACGTGGCCAAACGAGAACGGTAGTGACATTGGTGACCGCTCCCATCCCTCCCGGGGCCGTAAGTCAGATGTCGTCGGAGAGGACGTGAGGAGAAGAGATTTCCACAAGCACCCGGACTGAGGTGTAGTTGAATCCTGACAAGCAACTATAGGCGTGATTCCCGAACCTGCAGAACGCGATGCAGATGTTTGCCATGAACCAGTGTTCCAATGGGAAATCCTTGACAGAGAGGTAGGCCAGCCATTCGTGTTGGTCTTAGAACCGGTTCCCGGTGTCAGCAGAGTGCTCCAGCTATAGGCGCTCGCCGTTGAACATCACCGGGCTCAATGTCACAGCGTATTCATAGTCGTTGATATCTGCAAACCGCAGCAGCATCGCACCATAGGATGACGGGAGAAGCTCAAACACTAGGCCAGGCGCCGCGTCTTCCATGGCGTCATGAATGAACGCCGTCGGGTTGGCCGCAACGCCTTCGCTGAGGTAGGCATACGCGTAGCCCGCAGACGAAAGCCAGCGTCCTTGCGGCATGTGGATGTCGACGTGGTCGCGGTTGCCACTGGAGGGAGCATCCACACTGTCATCCCCATTGTCACTTGGGACCAAGTCGAAGTCTGGGTCTTCTTCACTGGTGAACTCAATCTCATCATCCGGCAGCGGTTCAGCATGTGCGTCCGCTGTTGGTTGTGCGGCTGACACACACGGCGCCACACCCCCAGGTGTAGCGTCAGGCAGGGTAGCAGATCTGGGAGTGGTGGAGCTTGGAGGTGGTCGGGAGGTGAAGCCGAAAGGTGAGATATAGCCGGTGGGGGTTGTAGGTGGTGAGGTGGTAGGCAAGATGTTGGGTGTGGAGTGTAGAACGGGATGGGGGATGAAGTGGTGCTCTGGGTAGGCTAAGGTGGCAACCCACGCTCGCTGTTCATTGATCAGCAGGCTCAGGTCAGCCACGTCTGTTGTGCATTGTGGGTGGCTCATTGCAGGGGAGGGTGTCGCAGGTGGTGGCGGTGTTCCTTGCCTTGCCGGGCTGGGAAAGGAAGTGATGCGGAGACGTGGCATCGGGGTTTGGCGGTTGAAGTGCTGGTGGCCGGAGCCACGACAGTTCTGGCACCGGATGGGATCATGGTAGTCCTGGACCTGGTGGTCCAAGTCAAGGCAACAGTAGCAGCCAGCCATGGTGGTGATGGGAGATGGGGGCTTGGGAGTGCGAGGTGGAGGTGTTGAGGGAGTGAGGAGGGCATCCAGATAAGAGCCCTTTGTGACTGGTTGGTGGGGAGCAGTGAATGAAGATGGGACTGCACTAGGGGGCTACTCTATTTCCATGGCCATGACAGCAGCATTAGGCACGCCAGCAGGTGTGTGCGTGTCGAGCGTTGGTTGGGGTAGTAGAGCTGGAAGTGAACTTGGGGCAGGGCGCCGATACACAAGTATCTTATCTGGTATGTGAAGCACGGAGCGCGGGTGCGGGGGGGGGGGGGGGTTGAATTCCTGTTGCCTTGAGCCCCGAAACCGCTCAGCGAATTCATTCCTAGTGACCGGACGACATGGGCAGGGCGCTGGGGCAGTTGAACAGTTGTTGCTTCTTCCACCCATGCCGGCAGCTTCGCCGCGGCCTTGACTGCGCACTCCATTGTTCGGTGCAGAGAGAAGGTAGATGGACCTGGTAGTACCCTCAAACTACTAGCCATTAGTTTTTCAGAACTATCGGTAAGTATTTTAGACAGTAGAAATCCTCAAAAATTTTATTGACGCATGTCATTCAGAATTATTTGAAATATATAGCTGTATACTACGTATTCATAAAAAGTGATTTATCAATATAGGTTGTGTTGGAGCGTCCAAGTTGCACACCTCGCCCTGGCCAAGTTGCTAACATCAGCAACCCTCTTGACTTGACTGCAAGTGATGTCTTTCTTCTGATGCTTGTGTACATGGCTCGCGAGAAGCACTCGAGTTATGAACACCAGAAGAAGGCCGGAGCCATAAATGTGCAGCTGCGTGTCTCTGCATTGCTCTCCAATGCGCCCTTCATCATCAACTTTGATTGTGACCACTACATCAACAAGTCAAAGGCCCTTCGTGCTGCTATGTGTTTCATGCTTGACACTAGGAAAGGAGAAAACACTGCATTCATACAGTTCCCATAATGATTTGATGGCGTGCGCGGTCGAGGCCACGACGAAGTTGCCGGTATGGGTGGAAGAAGGATAAAGGTATACCCTGCGGAGGGAGTACTGCCGGAGGCACCGACGGCTCCATTCGCACCAGTTGTCATGATGTGTTGCTTGAAGTAGTCGTTCAAAGTCGATGCAGGAAGAAGCGTGATGCAGTGCAGTCCCTCGAACAACTCCTAGGGTGCGCGACGAAAAGACGTGAGCAGTCGCGTCGTGAAGCGCTCCCCAAAAACCTGATTACCCGCACCACCCAAGCAGGTGTCGCCTTGAGGGAGAGGTTCTGCAGGCCTGCTCTCCCGAAGCTCCGTGCGCGTGGATCGCCGGGACGGGGAAGACTAAGAAGGCAACTCGAGAGGAAGTGGAAAGTTGTGATCTACACAGGTTAACTTTAGACAAGGCCAAGGAGGACTTATATACTAGTCGCTGCGTTAATGGAAATAATGGCCCCGCAATCAACACCATAATAGATGGAATAAATGTAATTGATTCCCATGCATAACGGAAACATTGATTATGACCGTCACGCACGCCCGCTCGCCCGTCCTTGCACGGCACGGCTCGACTGCGGTGGCGGCGGCGGCGGCGCGCTCGTGCGCATGTGGCTCGCCCTTGGCCTCTCTGAACTTCTCTAGGGGATATACTTGTATTCTACCTAATAAGTTAAGGCAGTTAATGATAGGAATACCATGTGGGACTAAATCAATATAGCATTAAATATGGGTCTAGACTAATTAGAATTAAATGAAATAATATGGGCTTTAATGGCCCATAATATCCAACAATCCCCACCAAGTCTAGTGCTCATAGAAAATGCCCTCAGAAAGCTTCCTCTCGTTTGATATATCAGTGTTTCGATCAAGACTGTTAAGTTAAACTTCCACCTAGAACAGAGGTTACATATTTTCACAACTGAATACTGGACTATGCCTTGAATTGACAGGTTTGTGCAAAGAAAGGTTTCACAAAAGCCCTTTACTGACACAAGGTTGCCACAAGCTTCCCCTCTAGTTGGAGCGTATAGTCATACTCCTGGCCCATTCATGAGTATCTAGAAATTCCCACCATTTCACAGACTATGACTAACAGTCGGACTAATATAAGTGTATTCCTTAGAAGATATCCTATAGGTTGATATCTCTGCTTATTATAAGCCATTGGAACACATTAAGGTAAAAACCAGTCTGCCATACAGCGTAGGAAAGAAGTACATCTGAGATGGACCGATAAAGGGTCTTTCCTCTCGAACCAATTCCAGCTCGTTTCGCCATTCCACTTTACGGGATCTCCGATCACATGGAACATGTTGCCACTGAAAAGTCCATCAGGTGGGTCTCTCGCCCATTCACTCGATGCACTATCTATCATGTTTCGTGATAGTCCCTTTGTAAATTTATCTGCCAGATTCTTAAACATATGGATATAGTCCAATGCTATTATTCTGGAGTTTCTCATTTTCCTGACAGATTTCAGCCAACTTTTTACATGCTTAGATGACTTCATGTTATCCTTAGAACTGTTTACCTTGACTATTACAGTCTGGTTATCATAGTTTATGGAGATAACCGGTATTGGTTTTTCAACCACCGATAAATCCATAAGGAAATCATGAAGCGACTCAGCCTCAAGGCTAGCGGTGTCTAATGCTATTAATTCTGCTTCTATGATAGACCTCGTTAAGATGGTCTGCTTGCAAGACTTCTAGGAAACAGTGTCACCTCCAAGTAGAAACACATAACCACTCGTGGCATACATCTCATCAGCATCAGATATCCAATTGGCATCACAATAACCCTCTAGTACCCTCGGATACTCGTTATAGTGAATGTCGTAGCTCATTGTACCATTTAGGTAACGCATTACTCTCTCAAGAGCACGCCAATGACCATCTCCCAGGTTTTACACAAACCGCTTAATTTGCTCACAACAAAAGAGATGTCAGGCCTCATAGCGTTAGCCAAATACATAAGTGAACCTATGATTTGGGAGTATCTTAGTTGATCCCTTGCTATTCTCCGATTTTTTCTCAAAAGCACACTAGGGTCATAAGGTTTTGGAGCAGATTGACAGTCACTAAACCCAAAGCGACTCAAGATCTTCTCCACATAGTGAGACTGCACAAGATTGACCCCACCATTACCTTCTCTAATCAGCTAGATGTTAAGGATAACATCAGTTTCTCTCAAATCTTTCATCTCAAAGTTACTAGATAGAAAATCTTTTACCTCCTTAATCACATTAAGGTTGGTCCCAAAGATTGAAATGTCATCAATGTACAAACACAATATAACTCCCTCGCCCCCACCATACTGATAATATACAAATTTGTCAGCTTCATTCACAGCAAAGCCAGTCAACATCAAAGTTCTTTCGAACTTCTCGTGCCATTGCTTAGGTGCTTGTTTTTGGCCGTATAGGGATTTCAGCAATTTACACACAAAGCCCTTTTGACCGTCAATTACATACCCATCGAGCTGATCCATATAGATATCCTCCTCCAACTCTGCATGTAGGAAAGTTGTCTTAACATCCATCTGGTGAACGAGAAGACCATGCGAGGCTACCAGGGAAAGTAATACTCGAATAGTGGTCAAACGGGCGACAGGTGAATAGGTGTTGAAATAATCTTCACCTTCTTTTTGTGAATATCCCTTTACCAAAAGTCTTGCCTTGTACCTCTCGATAGTACCATCAGGCCTTAGCTTTTTCTTGAACACCCATTTGCATCCTATACGTTTGCAACCATAAGGACGCTCAACAACTTTCCAACTACCATTGGACATAATAGAATCCATCTCACTCCTTACTGCTTCCTTCCACAAGTCAGCATAAGGAGAGGAATGTGCCTCCTCAATGGTACTGGGTGTGTCATCCACAAGGTACACAATGAAGTCATCGCCAAAGGATTTAGCAATCCTCTGTCTCTTACTCTTTTGAGTGATTGCATTGTCATCCTCCTCAGAATTTTCCACGTGGGGTTTCTCATTGTGTATAACCGGTGTGAAAATCTCATGGGAAATTACAGATTCATGACCAGAAATGCTATGTTCATTCTTCATAGGAAAATTACTCTAAAAAAATGTAGCATCTCTGGACTCAAAAATGATACCGACCACCATGTCAGGTACTCCAGATTTAAAAACTAAAAACCTATAACCCATGCTGTTAAAAGCATAACCTAGAAAAACACAACCAACAGTTTTAGGTCCAAGTTTGCGCTTCTTGTTAATTGGCACATTCACCATAGCTAAACAACCCCAAGTGCGTAAGTATGAGAGATTTACTTTCTTTTTGAACCATTCCACGAATGGTGAAATTTCTTTATTCTTTGTAAACGCTCTATTCAGTACATGTCATGCTGTAAATATTGTCTCACCCCACCATTCCTTAGAAAGCCCCGTGGTCTCTAACATGACGTCAACCAAATCAGTTCGAGTGCGGTTCTTTCGCTTGGCGATCCCATTGGATTCTGGTGAGTAAGGCGATGTCCTCTCATGAATAATTCTGTGCTCAGCTGAAAGGATCGAGTGACCGAGAGGGGGGGGGGTGAATTGGGAACTCAAACTATGTACCTAATTTACCAATTACTAAAACCGACCACTCAAACAACTCCTACATAATTCTAGTATTGATCACACTAACAACATAATCCTATAAGAGGAAAGACAACCTAAGCATACTAGTGGATCACACACAAGGCATACAATTCCTATGCAAGCTAGTAATCTAAGAACACGCGGAAGCACACAACAAGCTAGCAAAGAAGCCTACTCATGCAAAGCTACTAGATCATCAAGTACAAGATAAGCACACAAGCATGAGTAGCATAATACATACTAAGGTGAATAATCAAACCAATGCAACTCCAACACATGCTAGTGATCAAGTGAAAGCTAAGCACAACTAGCAAGAAGAGAAGCCTATTCATGCAAGTCTACAAGTAATCAACTAGAGCAAGGTAACCACATAAGCATGAATGGCACGGTATGTAAATATGGAAAGTAATGCATCATAGTAAGGAGTATAGTAAGAGATGGATCATGATTTTTTCCTGAGATCTCGGAAGGATGGCGCCTTCTCCTACTCCATGTTAGACCACTCCCACCGGAGTTTCGGTCCCTCCCACCATCATTGTGGAGTTCTCGCCCACGAGCCCTCAATCACTCCCGAAGAGAAGATACGGTGTGCATCACTGCTACCACCAAGGCACAAGCTCGCCTCTCTCGAGAACTTGCCGGACTCTTCGAGCCAATACGGGCGCTCACAATTGATGCCCCTTTCACCGGCGGGCTCAAACCGTGTACAAACATGTGACAGCCTTCACAACCGATCACGATAGGCTAGATCACAGATACTTAACCGATCTAGGTCTCACCATAGACCAAGAGTAACAGCCTAGATCACACCCTCAAGGACACCCTAGCCATAGATGTGCATCAATGCACAGTTACTCTCACTAGCACTCTCAAAATATGCAATATCTCCTCCTAGTACTCTCATTGCCTCTTGGCTCTCACCAAATGCTCCAAATAATTTCACTGGCCAAGAGTGGTCTCCAAGATCCTAGCAACGAAGTTATATAGGCTTCAAACCTCCAACTAGCCGTTGCTCCATGAAATCAGCTTCCTGGGCATACTGACCGGACTGTCTGGTCACTGCCTGACCGGACCGTCCAGTCACTGCAATCCTTAGCACTAACGGCTCTGCCCCTGCTGATCTTCGTACTGACCGGACCATATGATCAGTTGACCGGACCGTCCGATCCGTTTATGTCTCCAGTCCAGAAGCACTTTCTGCGCACCTTCCTCTCTGCCCAAGTCTCAACCCTACTAACCTGACAGTTCGGTCACTAAACCGTACCGTTCGATCTCGAGGGCTTCCAGACCTGACAGATTCCTCACTCCTCGCTGAAAGACCTAGACAATTCCGTTTAATGACCGTACAATCCAGTCACCACTGACCCCTCTGTCCGGTCACTACGTCCAGAAGCTGAAACTCCTCGTCCTCGCTTGACTTCGTTTCCCGGCTTCTCCGAATAGCTCCTTGGCTTCTCCACTATCACCTAGTGCCTGTAATTTCACTGAGCATCCATGCACATCACCAACTAGTGTGACCTAAGACACATGACCTAGACCCCCTTGATAGTCCGGTTTTTCCTATGGACTCAAAGCCCTAACAACTAGACAAGTGTTCCCAATACTTGCTCTAAAGCTTGTCCTTAGCTTTGATCCATCTCCATCAACCCTTGGACTCCATCAAACTCACAAGCCTCCATGCTTATGGTCATTGTCATCAATCGCTAAGGCCGCCGTCAACAATCATCATAGAGTAGAAAAAGTTTCCTACACGAACAACACTCTTGTAGACATTAGTCACACATTTCATGTTTTTCATTCATCACCAAAACATTCATACCTTGGGGTGAACTCAATGGTCATGATCCTTACAATCTCCCCCTTATTGGTGATGGATGACAACCACTACTTGTGATGATCCAAAACGGACGAACAACAAGGAACCAAAGGAAAAGAAAGGAATAAAAGGATTACCTTGGTCCTTACCTTGGAAGTAGTCTCCCCCTTGGAATGTGCTAGGTGGAGAACTACCCATTCATGTACCGCACTAGAAGTTGAGCTTGAGTAGAATTTTGTACTCGTCATGGTGTCATGTTAGTTGATTTTGTTGATGTAGACACACAGCATGGATGTAGATGTTCATGTCGGTGTAGATGTTCATCTTGACATGATCTTCATGTGTCTCCAAGTGAACATGTACCATTGTATTAATTATCTTCATTTGATCTTCATGTTCTTCTCCATCTTTCATGTTCATGTCGGTGTAGATGTTCATCTTGACATGATCTTCATGTGTACTCTAAGTGAACATGTACCATTGTCTTGATTATCTTAATTTAATTTTCATCTTATTCTCCATCTTTCCTTCTCTCCTTTTTTTTGATCTTTGACTTGGCTTTTGGATCTTCATGTTCTTCTCCCCCTTTGTGTTATCGATCTAGACTTGGCTTTTGGATCTTCATGTTCCTTCTCCCCCTTTGTCACCTATGAACCACCATCCCAAGCTTAACCCTTCTTCAAAGCCTTGGGCACACCATGAACCACCATCCTAAGCTTAACCCATGTCCATTGCTATCTCAAGGAGGTCCGAAGTTGACCTACAAGCAGAGAGAAACAAGCATAAAACAAGGACACAAACAACAAACAAATCTATACATATTTACAAGAGACAAGCTTTAGGGTTACTCATGTGAAGTTTGAAAGGTCGAGAACATTGAGTTCTCCCCTTAGCTTGTTGAAGGTTTTCTCATCGAGTGGCTTAGTAAAGATATCCGCCAATTGTTGATGAGTCCGCACACTCACCAAGTCAATATCCTTCTTCTCAACATGGTCTCTTATGAAGTGATGCTTGACTTGAATATGCTTTGCATGACCATGATCTTTAGTTTTGAGAGTCATTTTGATTGTCGCTTCACAATCACAATATAATGGCATTTGAGTGAAGTTGAGGCCATAATCTGAGAGTGTTTGCCTTATGTAGAGAAGTTGTGCACAACAAGCTCCCGCCGCCATATACTCCACTTCGGCTGTAGATAGAGCCATCGATTTTTGCTTCTTTGAGCTCCAAGATACTAGAGATCTTCCAAGAAATTGGCAACCTCCTAATATACTCTTCCTATTCACTTTGCATCCCGCAAAGTCCAAGTCCGAATACCCAAGTAACTCAAATCTTGTTCCTCTGGGATACCATAGTCTCATGGTAGGTGTGTACTTGAGGTATCTAAGAATCCTCTTGACGGCCTTCCAGTGAGACTCCTTCAGATTTGCTTGATAACATGCACAAAAGCACACACTAAACATGATGTCCGGTCTTGAGGCGGTGATATAGAGCAAGGACCCAATGATTGATCTATAGAGCTTGGGGTTCACCGGTTTACCCTTTGCATCATCATCCAAGGGTTTGCTTGTTGTCATAGGTGTATGCAAGGGCTTGCAATTTTCCATGTTGAATCTCTTGAGTATACTTCTCTTGGTAGATGAAGTTCCCTTCTCTCAATAGTTTCATTCGAAAACCAAGGAGCACATGCAACTCTCCAATCATTGACATTTGAAATTCCCTAGCCATCATTTTCCAGAATTCTTCATTGAACTTCTCATTGGTTGACCCACAAATGATATCATCCACATAGATTTGGCACACAAAGAGATCCTTCCCAACATGTCTTGTGAACAAGGTGCTATCAATGCTTTCAATGGTGAATCCATTCCTGAGTAGGAAGTTCTTCAGATGTTCATACCATGCCATTGGTGCTTGCTTAAGGCCATAGAGAGCTTTCTTTAATTTGTACACATGTCTTGGATGTTTAGGGTCCTCAAACCCCAGAGGTTGTTACACATAGACTTTCTCATTGATCTCTCCATTCAAGAAGGCACTTTTGACATCCATTTGATAGAGCTTGAAGCCATTATGTGATGCATAGGCAAGTAAGATCCGAATAGTTTCAAGACGAGCCACGGGAGCAAAGGTTTCTTCAAAGTCAATGCCCGCCACTTGAGAATATCCCTTAGCCACTAGACGAGCCTTGTTCTTGACAATTGCCCCTTTCTCATCTTGCTTGTTCTTAAAGATCCACATGGTGCCAACCACATTATGATTCTTTGGCCTCTCAACCAATTTCCATACTTTTCATCTCTTGAAGTTGTTTAATTCCTCTTGCATAGACATCACCCACTTGTGATCATCCATAGCTTCATCAATGGTAGTGGGCTCAATCATTGAGACGAAGGAGAAGTTCTCAATTGTAACATTTGCCTCATCAACCTTAACCGACACTCAAATAGTTGAGATTGTATTGATTCCTCCTTGTCCTAATTTCTTTAGATGGACTCTCAATGATTAAGTCACGTGAATGACCCTTATTGAGAGCTTTGGGTCTAGGAAGAGGTTCTTCTTGAGTGGGAGGAGGTCTAGGTGAAATATCTTGTGCATCATGGATTGCTTGCTCTCTAGAGATATGAGTGTCTTGGATTCTTAGTGAGGTGGGGGAATCACTCATATGCTTTCTCCTTTTGGAACTAAAGCTTGGGGTGGATGAGAGGGTGTCATGTGAAGAGCTTGGAGAAGTGGCTTGGGGGGAAGTATGTGAGGAGGCTTGCGGCTTACTTCTCACTCATGTTTCCTCTTGGGTAGGTGGATGAACTCTCAATAAATCTTGGGAGGAGTTAGTGGGTGTGTTAATGACATCTTGTGCTGGTTCTTGCACCTCAGAGGAGGAGGTTGGTTGAGGTGGTGGAGTAGAGGGTTCACTAATATCATCATCATTGGCCTCGTGGGGTAAAACCTCGCCCATGGGCATGTTCCTCAAGGCTTCCCTCATATGTTCATCTCCAATGTTCACTTCATGGAATTCATTTCCCTTCTGAGAACCATTTGACTCATCAAGTTGCACATCATAGGACTCGTCCACACAACCTGTGGCTGAGTTGAAGACCCTATGTGCCTTAGAAGCCCCTAAGTATCCAACAAGAATGCCTTCATCAGTTCTGCTCTCAAACTTCCCGGGCTTCCTCCTCTTCTTGAGAATGTAGCAAGTGCAGACAAAGACCCGAAAATAGGAAATATTTGGTTTCCGTCCAACCAATAGCTCATAGGGTGTCTTCTTCAATAGCCGGTGGAGATATACACGGTTGGAAGTGTAGCAAGATGTGTTGATTGTCTTGGCCCAAAACTTCTCATGAGTTCCATACTCATCTAGCATAGCACGAGCAAGGGTGATGAGTGTCTTATTCTTCCTCTCCACTACTCCATTCTGCTCAGGAGTATATGTAGCGGAAAATTCATGCTTGATCCCCTTCTTGTCACAATATTCCTTCACTGTTGTGTTCTTGAACTCCATCCCATTGTCACTCCTTATCTTCACAATGTTAGCCTTGAATTCATTCTTTACAGTTCTTGCAAACTTTTTGAAGATATCACTTACTTAAGATTTGTCCACAAGAAAGAAGGTCCAAGTATATCTTGTGAAGTCATCTACAATCACCATAGATTTGCTCCTAGACTCTTGTAGTTTGTTGGCCCAAACAAGTCCATGTGTAAGAGCTCCAGAGGATGAGACGTAGACATGAAAGACTTGGTGGGATGTGAAGATGCAACTTGCTTTCTAGCTTGACAAGCACTGCACAGTTTATCCTTCTCAAAGATCACATCCTTGATTCCTTCAACCAGATTCCTCTTGACCACTTTTCTGAGCTAATTCATTCCAACATGTGCCAACCTTCTATGCCACAACCATCCCTTAGTTGCCTTGGTGAATAGGTAGGTACTTGGTGGCATGTTGATTGATTTGAAGTCCATGACATACAAGTTCCCATGCCTTACTCTATGAAATACTAGCCCTTTATTTGCGTTTTCAATCATTGCTCCATCCTCATCAAATGTGCATGTAAAACCCAAGTCACAGAGTTGACCAATAGACAGGAGGTTGAAGTTGAGGGTTTTCACAAGAAAGACCTTGGAGAGATGGAGGTCTTTTGTCATGACCACTTTGCCTGATCCTCTAACTCTCCCTTTTGATTTATCCCCAAAGGTCACCTTCTCACTCTCTTCGTCTTCATCAATGTTGGTGAACATGGTTGGCTTCCCGGTCATATGTTGGGTGCACCCACTGTCTGAGTATCTCCACTCTTGTAGTTGACCCTAGTGGTAGCCATAAGATAAGCACTAAAGGAAGAAGGGTTAGTATCCAAAGCATTACTTGATTGACTAGCACTAACCTCATCACGTCGAGCGATAAGTCCATCCTCATAGATAGGGATTCTTGCGATCCCTTCCTGAAGTCTCCTTCTGATGGATTAGTGAGGAGCATGATATCTCCAATGTCCATGACCATCCCCTATGTGCACATTGTCAAGGTTGATATAATAATGGAGAGGATCATAGAGGCCAGTGACGTGCTCAAGCACATGTCCCACTTATGAGTGGAGCACAAGTATCATCTCCATGGCTCTCTCAATTGAGAGCTCATGCCTTCTGTTGACTACCTCCTTAAGTAAGAAACCCCTTTCGAGAGTTGTAATTTGTTGGAGGAGCTTGTCAATCACTTCATGTGGTGCAATCCTTCGAAGGCCTCCGAAGGAGTTTATCCTACGCACAAGATCATAAATGCTTAAGAGATTGTCACATAGGTCATCTTTTGGATTTCTCACGAATTCACCAAGTTCGAAGAAGAGATCCTATTGGTGAGCTCGACGAAGATGCCAAGGGTGATCTTGTGGTGGAGGAGGTGGAAGAGGTGGGGGCACCGGAGCCGTAGTGGTGAGATTGATCACCTCAAAAAATCGAGTGAGCATTGTTGTTGGCGCTCCCCTACACCAATGCGTGGTTCACCCGAAGTGCTTGGAGTAGAACTTGGAATGGCACTTGGGGTAGAACTCGATGAAGAGCTTGGTGTAGGTCTTGATCCGAAGGAGTTGTAGAAGCTACTGCAAGGCACTCTTGTGGAGAGATCAAAGAAGTTTGAGCTCGAAGCTACTTCTTTCCCTTTTCTTCAGGATGCTCTATTGTTTGCCTTGGAAGTCTTCTCCCCATTCCAGCTTGCGGTGATCTCCTCATCCTTAAAGAGCAACCCAATCACATCCTCGATAGAGAGACCCTTCTCCATGATGAGATCAAGGGTGACGTAGAGGAGCTTCCTGCTAGGGAGCAAGGTGAGGATCTTCTCGACTATCACAATCTTGGGAAGCTCAAAAGTAGTTGCTCCAATCCTATCCATAATACCTCGCAAGCGAATAAGAGAGTCTAGTAAGTCCTCATTCTCATTAGCACGAAAAGCAAAGAACTCCTCAACAAGTGAATCACTAGCATGACCAATAAAAGACTCATAAGTATCATCAGCACTAGTCATACTAGAAGAGCAAGCAAGATTAAGAGAGCCAACATCATCAATTATCACATTAGGCGCACTAGTAGAGCAACCTATTAAATCATCACTAGTAGAATCTAGGTACTCACTAGAACTAAGCACATCCACACAATCATCATCATCATATACATGATCATCGGTAAAGGTATTGGCAAAGTCCACAAGTGTGTCCATCAACTCATCCAGAATCATGGCATTTAGGTAGCTTTTCAAGCGATCCTTCCATAAGCCATGACCCGACTCCGAATGGGATGACATCCTAACTCAATACGGCCACTACTCAAGGCGGATAAGCCCTACGATGAGCACTTGGCTCTGATACCACTTGAAAGGATCAAGTGACCAAGAGGGGGGGGTAAATCGGGAACTCAAACTATGTACCTAATTTGTCAATTACTAAAACTGACCACTCAAACAACTCCTACACAAATCTAGTGGTGATCACACTAACAACATAATCCTATAAGTGGACAGACAACATAAGCATACTAGTGGATCACACACAAGGCACACAATTCCTATGCAAGCTAGTAATCAAAGAACACGCGGAAGCACACAACAAGCTAGCAAAGGACCCTACTCATGCAAAGCTACTAGATCATCAAGTACAAGATAAGCACACAAGCATGAGTAGCACAATACATACTAAGGTGAATAATCAAACCAATGCAACTCCAACACATGCTAGTGATCAAGTGAAAGCTAAGCACAACTAGCAAGAAGAGAAGTCTATTCATGCAAGTCTACAAGTAATCAACTAGAGCAAGGTAACCACATAAGCATGAATAGCACGGTATGTAAAAGCGGAAAGTAATGTATCATAGTAAGGAGTAGAGTAAGAGATGGCTCATGATTTTTTCCCCAAGGTCTCGAAAGGATGGCACCTTCCCCTACTCCTTGTTAGACCACTCCCGCCGAAGTTCCGGTCCCTCCCACCACAAATATGGAGTTCTCGCCCACAAGCCCGCAATCACTCCCGGAGTGAAGACACGGTGCGCCTCACTGCTGCCACCAAGGCACAAGCTCGCCTCCCTCGAGAACTTGCCGGATTCCTCGAGCTGACACAGGCGCTCACTATTGATGCCCCTTTCACCGGCGGGCTCAAACCGTGTACAAACATGTGACGGCCTTCACAACCGATCACGATAGGCTCAATCACCGACACCTAACCGGTCTAGGTCTCACCATAGACCAAGAGTAACAACCTAGATCACACCCTCAAGGACACCCTAGCCTTAGATGTGCATCAATGCTCAAGTTATTCTCACTAGCACTCTCAAGATATGCAATATCTCCTCCTAGTGCTCTCATATTTGCCTCTTGGCTCTCACCAAATGCTCCAAGCAATTCCACTAGCCAAGCGTGATCTCCAAGACCCCAACAACGAAGTTATATAGGCTTTCAACCTCCAACTAGCCGTTGCTCCATGAAATCTGCTTCCTGGGCACACTGATCGAACTGTCCGGTGACTGCCTGATGGGACCGTTCGGTCACTACAATCTTCTTACTGATCGGACCGTACAGTCAGTTGACCGGACCGTCCGATCCTATTTTTCTCTCCAGTCTAGAAACATTTCCTACCCAGCTTCCTCTCTGCCCAAGTCTCAACCCTACTGATCGACCGTCCGGTCACTAGACCATACCGTTCGGTCTCTAGGGCTTCCATACCTTATAGATTCCTTGCTCCTCGCTGAAAGTCCCAGACAATTCCTCCTAGTGACCGTACAATCTAGTCACCACTGACCCCTCTGTCCGGTCACTACGTCCAGAAGCTGAAACTCCTCATCCTCGCTTGACTTTGTTTCCCGGCTTCTCCGAACAGCTCCTTGGCTTCTCCACTGTCACCTAGTGCTTGTGATTTCACTGAGCATCTATGCACATCACCAACTAGTGTGACCTAAGAGACATGACCTAGACCCCCTTGATAGTTCGGTTTTTCCTATGGACTCAAAGCCTTAACAACTAGACAAGTGTTCTCAACACTTGCTCCATAGCTTGTCCTTAGCTTTGATCCATCTCCATCAACCCTTGAACTCCATCAAGCTCACAAGCCTCCATGTTTGTGGTCATTGTCATCAATGGCCAAGACCATCGTCAATAATCATCATACAGTAGAAAAGGTTTCCTACACGAACAACACTCGTGTAGACATTAGTCACACATTTCATGTTTGTCATTCATCATCAAAACATTCATACCTCGGGATGACCTCAATATTCATGATCCTTACATCAGCGCAGAAGTGAAAATTCATTGGAAAGATATTCCCCACCGTGATTAGACCTTAACCATTTAAGTTTCCTCTCAAGTTGGTTTTCTACTTTAGCTTTATAGATCTTAAATAATGTAATGCTTCATCTTTTCTTTTTAGAAAATAAATATAGCAAAAACAGGAACAACCATCTATAAGAGTCATGAAGTATCTTTTGCCACCTTTTAGTCAACTCGTCGTTCAAATAACACATATCGGTATGAACTAGTTCTAATGTCTCTAAGTTCCTCGCCTCCGTAGCCTTGTGCAGCTTACGAGGTTGCATAGATTACATGCACGCATGACATTTGGAACCTTTGACTAAATTAAATTTAGGAATTAAATTCAAATTTGCTAACCGTGAGATACGCCCAAAATTAACATGACAAAATCGTGAATGTCAAATATTCGACTCATTCGAAATCAAGACATTGTTCACAACATTATTACAGACATTATCATGTAATGAAAAGCAGAACAAGCCTCCACATTGATATCCTTTTTCAACAAATGCCCCATACTTAGAAAGTAAACATTTATTTGACTCAAGAACAATTTTAAAACCATCTCTACATGGTAGAAAGTCGCTAACTAGATTTTTCTTGATGGAGGGGACATGCTGGACGTTCTTCAAAAGCACGGTTTTTCCTGAAGTAAGATTTAGAACGAATGTACCAACACCAAGAACACACGCATGCGACCCGTTCTCCATCAACAATGCTCCAGTCACGCCGGCCTGATAAGAATAAAACAATGAAATATCAGCACACACATGAACACTAGCTCTAATGTCCATCCACCACTCAGGCAAATGACAAACTAAAAGAGCAGTAGGTAAAAAATTACTCTACCCCGATATTCCTACAGTCTCGCCAATTACCATGTTTGCTGATTTCTTTGGCTGGATAAATTTACGGTCTGGACACGCACTTGCCAAATAATCATTGCTGCCACAAACAAAGCAGCCATGATTTTGTTTTCCCTTTTTCTTCTAAAATGTGGCAGTTTGCTTTGGCTTCTTTGTCTTTTCCTGCTTCTTCTTTTTATTGCGAGATGCATTGGAATTATTTTTCTCCTGCACCACATTGGCGCTAGAAGACTCAACGTCGTTCCCGTGCGTGTCTTTTGCTCTCGCCCTCTCCTCAACATCAAGAGTCCCAATAAGGTCAGCCACGCTGAACTCTTGCCTCTTGTGTTTTAGAGAGTTAGCAAAATCCTTCTAAGAGGGTGGTAATTTGGAGATAATACCTCCAGCCACAAACTTGTCAGGCAACACACATGAAAATTATTCGAGTTCTTTAGCCAGTGATTGTATTTCATGAGCTTTTTCAACTACATAACGGTTCTCAACCATCTTATAGTCAAATAGCTGCTCCATGAGATACAGTTCACTCCCGGCATCAGAAACACTGAATTTAGCATCGAATGTAACCCATAATTCCTTGACAGTTTTACATGTGATGTAGGAACCAAAATATTTGTCAGCGAGAGCACTAATCACGGCGCCTCGAAACACCGAATTTAGCGTCCAATGCAACCCACGAACGCACTCTCCTCTTCAGGAGTGAATTGTTCGAACTTCTCCTGCGTGACGTGGTAGCAATTCATCGCTATCAACCATAGTGTCATCCGTGCACGCCATCTCTTATAAAACGTACCATCAAAATCATTGGGTTTCAAGGCAGCAGCAAATCCTCTAACAGAAAAAAGCCTATCAGGTTTTTGGATTGTTAAGTAATTAGGTATTTTTATGTTAAATTTAATTCATATTAATCACATAATTAGCAGCATGTGAGTGATGACAGTATTGACAAAAGCCGGATTACTAGTTAAGATCTCAACAAAACTAGTAAGAAGAAGGATAAAGGTATACCCTGCGGAGGGACCAGTGCCGGAGGCACCGGCGGCTCCATTCGCACCAGTTGTCATGATGCGTTGCTTGAAGTAGTCGTTCAAAGTCGATGCAAGAAGAAGTGTGATGCAGTGCAGTCCCTCGAACAACTCCTGAGGTGCGAGGCAGGAAGACGTGGGCAGTCGCGCCGTGAAGCGCTCCTCAAAAACCTGATCGTCCACACCACCCGAGCAGGTGTCGCCTTGTGGGAGAGGTTCCAGAGGCCTGCTCTCCCGAAGCTCCGTGCGTGCAGATCGCCGGGGCGGGGAAGACTCGGAAGGCAACTCGAGAGGAAGTGGAAAGTTGTGATCTATGCGGGTTAACTTTAGATGAGGCCAGGGAGTACTTATATACTGGTTGTTGCGTTAATAAAAATAATGGCTCCGCAATCAACATCGTAACGGAATGAATAAATATAATTGATTCTCATGCATAACGGAAACATTGATTACGACCGTACCGCCCGTCCGCCCCGGCTCGGCGGTGGCGGCGCGCTCGTATGACTCGCTCTTGGTCTCTCTCAACTTCTCTAAGGGATATACTAGTATTTCATCTAATAAGTTGAGACAGTTAATGATAGGAATCTCATGTGGAACTAAATTAATATAGCTTTAAATATAGATCTAGACTAATTAAAATTAATAGGAATAATATGAGCTTTAATGGCTCATAATATCCAACATCGACCAGGTAATCCGTGGCGAGGATGGAAAGGATGGAGTTCATCGTGTACAGTACCGGCTCGTCGACAGGGTTCGCCGTGTTGATGAAGATATCGATTCCAGGGAGGTCTGAACTGCCATCCGGGAGGTCGTATTGTTGCTTCAGAGCAGCAACGTTCGGAATGCTATTGATGGGGTTGAGTCTGGGTAGTTGGTTGAGGAGCCACGAGAACCCGAACCACACGTCCCCAGCCACGGATAACACCCAGAGCCACTTGATGTTGGAGATGTTGTTCCGGAACAGCAGCCAGCAGGGGCCGGCGGCCGCCGCCGCTCTCCACGTCCGCCGGTTCCAGCGCCTCTGGCTGATCGATGTACACCCAGTACTTGTCCTCCTTCTCGGCCGCTGGTCCCATCATGGTGTGGCCGTGGACGCTGCCATTGACAACGGTCGTCGTCAGCACGGCGCCGCCGCAATCACCATTCACGAGCAGCGGCTGGGCGAGGCCCGCGTGGCCGTCCTCGCGACAAGCACCGTTGATCGCTGCCGTGCATATGGACGCGCGCGCGGCGCGGTTGCCTTGCCTGCATCTAGTATTACTATGTCAGTGCCCGACCGCACGTGTGGTTATATGCTTGCAAGGCGTCCGCACGCTCGCACGTGTGGAAGGAGCCGACAACGAACGGTGCACCGCCGTTGGTGCGGTATTCGTCGTGCGGTACTGCGACGTCACGCGTGCTGGGTTGATTCCTGCGGAAATATGCTGTCCCGTGTAAACGTTCGAGAACAGCCTCGTCCGTCGTCGTGGAAGATGCTTTCGTGCTCTTAGTCGCGGCCCACACGTGTCGTGAAGGATGTGTGTGCGCCTGTGGCGCAGTGAAGATTCGACGTCTGATGGATCGGAGCCACCGCTCACGGTCACATAAAGTGCGCACTGTGAATCTGTGAACACTGAAGAACGTGGATGCTATTTCCACGGATCTGTGAACATGAACCTGGAAAATCTTCGGTGCTCCTATTGTGGGGAGCTTGCTATTTCCCGACATCAGCGTGACAGTGTTCGTGCGGCCGTGATCAGCTAGCTCGCTCGCTCTAACCAGCGGGCATGATATCGGCAGCTCTCCAGATCAAGCTCAGGTTTTTTGTTGAAGAGCGAGAGCTCCTGCTGCCTAAAGCACACGCAGCTGGATGGCGTTCAGAGTCTACATACAGGATTCCGAAACGACCATACAAAAGTGGCACACAGTAATCACCACTCTCGGTCCAGTAACAAAAGGGTTGGAGGAAACAAGGGACAAAGACATGCAAGCGACACCATGTCTCGTTTGAATTGGACGTGGGAAAGTGGACAGCGACGCTTGCGGAGATCTATTGGGTGCTAAAACAAGCAAGACAGAGCCGTTTCACAGGTCGCAGCAGAGGTCCCATCATGCCTGACACTGAAGGGCAGTTGCAACAAAGACGAGGTTGCTGCCACGATTGTAATCATCGATGTAGCCACTGCTCCAAGCTGCTGTGTGAAGCCCTCTGACTCGCGTGATCAACTGGATGACCACCTTTGGAGACCTTGCGCCGTTGCGCAATTTACCATATAGCGACTGGAAGGACGACCTTTATGTGAACAACTGCTTGGATTTTTTTTTTTTTTTGAGGAAAAACTGCAACTAGAGATGGTTGTTCTTTTTTAGCATGACTGGACTCCGGATAATGGAGATCGTTGTTCAGCTTTGAGCCTGATTCGTTGCAGCATTTCCAGGCCCGTTATTGTTTGTGCCTCTCATCTCGAGCTCTTTTATAGACGGTATTTTTAAATAAACATTTTTAAACTATTATTTTATAATAGATCGTACCAAACTATATTTTCAGAATCTAAACTATTTGGTCACGTTAAACTGTTCGGCCCGACTCGTAACTCAACCTCACCAAATAGATAGCGTG
This sequence comes from Eleusine indica, assembly GCA_030378355.1. Lineage (NCBI taxonomy): Eukaryota > Viridiplantae > Streptophyta > Magnoliopsida > Poales > Poaceae > Eleusine > Eleusine indica. The sequence goes on from CM059500.1 coordinate 40,868,914, forward strand.
ACCGATGTCACGTGGACCAAAATTTCTACGTCGGATGGATGACAAACTCGGGTAGCAAGAGAGTCACGTCAAAACGAATGGCGTGATCGAAATATGAGCCCTGTCAAGTCGTTTGGCCACTTGGTGAAATTCAAACATTCTACCTTTATGTTTAACTAGCCTCAGTTATCTATTTTTAAAAATTTATACATATGAAATTAGAACTCGACCACAAAATAAAAAGTGTTCTAATAAGTTTATAAGTAATTTCTTTTTTGTCTTAAACAGAGTTAATCGTTAACAATATCAGACTACGTTAAGATGACGCTGATATTGTTAACAATTAGCTCTATTTAAAACAAAAGATAAATTACTTATGTAGCTTAATATTTTTTATTTATTTATTTATTTTTTTGCTTGAAGAGCCTGTTGTGTAGAACATTTTTTTTATTTTATTGTCGAATTCTAATTTTGTCTATATAAATTTCTAAAAATAGACGACTTAAGCTAGTTAACATTAAGACAAGATGTTTAAATTTCACCAAGTATTGGTCACACAAAACGACTTGACATGACTCATGTTTTGGTCATGTCATTTGTTTTGTCGTGACTCTCTTGCCATCCAAGTTTGTCATCTATTTGATATAAAAATTTTGGTCCACGTAGCATCGATCGTGCCATTTTATTTGACAGCTTGACGAGACTAAATGGTCTAGATATACAAGGAAAAAGCCTCGCAACGTTCAGGCCCATCGTCCGAGCTGAATAGTAGTAGTAAGTATATGCAAAGAACTACCGTGTCCCACAATAATTTGACTATCGTGGCCCTATTCTCCTGCTGACACGTTGCATTTAGCTGCCATAGCCGCCTCTCCCCGTCGACGCGTTGCCATCATTCATGGGTCTGGCAAAGGCAAAGCCGGTGTCTCCATCAGAATTTTTGGCCTACTATTCTGCAGGCTGAACACCCATAAAGGGGGAAAACAAGCCCCGTGTGTGGGCCTAATTTTATTGGTTTGTCATTCATCAGACTCAAAAACGATAGAGGAGAAAAACAAGGAAGCGAAGAAGATTAGAGAGACAAGTGTGCATCACATAACAAAAAGAAATGAAAAATGAAAAAAAAACTAATATACAAATTTCCAACCTCTAAAATAGTTCACTCATACAAAATTAGATTCAGAACAAGTAGTTCACCCCTAGACTGATGTCTAGATTAAAAAAAAAGCTACATATTGATTTTTAACCGGATCTGAAATTCGACTTGTGCCAAAACAAGAGGCTAAAATCACCTACTCTTTCTCTTGCAAACATGCAGCCTTCAATAAAAATATCATCGATGTCTAGCATGTTTTTTAGACCATCGTCAACCTCGAACAAATCACCTGAATCAAAAGATTGTCTCTCGGGTGAGTCCGCTAAAGTCTGCTCTTTGAGTCAAGCATGCAACCTGAGGTAATGACCTCTGCGACTGGGGATCAGACGATGTGAATGGCTCCTTCATATGGCTGCTCCGTCTTCCTTAGAGATCATGCAAGAGTCGTGGACGATGGTTGGTTGAGCATGTAAGGATAGATGCGGTTGTGGCTGCTATCAGACTGAGACTGGTGGAGCATGCAGTTTGTTGCCTGTGACTGAGGGAGAGAGTGGGAGTGGGGCTATAAGAGAGAATTACAACAACAAAAACGGCCTGTAGCGACAGTTCGTAAAGTCCTGTAGCGGCGAGCAGGCCACCCCGTCGCTACGTAAACGTAGTTACAAATAAGCGTCGATAAGAAGAGTACCCACGTGGCGGCACTCGGCGACAGAGGAGGCGACGGCGCTTGGGAACGGAGTTGGGCAGCCTAACGACGTGGAGAATACCTTCGAGGAGTTAGGGTTTGGGCTTCACGCGCACGCCTTGTTATATAGGTGGGACTCTTTAGCGGCGGCTCAAGACATCAATTGCCGCTACAAAGGAATAGCGATGGTTATCTTTGTGAGCCGTCGCTAAAAAGCCCTGTTCATTTTTTTTATTTATTTTTACAGATAGTTGTATTATTCTTTTTTGCAGAGCCTTATTTTTTAAAAAAATAATTGTATTATTTATTTTCAAAAATTTACCATAGCCTTGTTCTTTTGTAGAAAAAACCCTAGAAGTAAGTAAAACTTTGTTTTGGTTCTGTATTTTTGCAGAAACACCCCTACACTTTTTAAAAATTATATTTTTAGTCCTCTTATTTTTAATTTTATAAAAGAACCCTTGAGTTCATTATTAATTATGTTTTAGTCCTGTCTTTTTACACTTAGGCCCCTGTACTTAATAAAAATTAATGTTAGGTCCTAAAATTTTGCAGAAACAACCCTATTATTTTTATCAATTACACTTTAGTCCTAATATTTTTACACTTTAATTTTGTTTTGGTCCTGGATTTTTTGTAGAAACACCCCTACACTTTTTAAAAATTATAGTTTTAGTCCTTTTATTTTTTCTTGCACTCTTATTTTTTGATCGCATTTTAAATTTTTGGTTTCCTCTTACCATTTCAATAATATCTTTTTATTTAAATAAGTTGCATAATCTTTATATTCAAATAAGCATAAATTATATAGAACATAATACAAGGTTCGAATAATAAAAGGTACTTAACAAAATAAAATTACATGATGCTTGAGTTAGCCTTGAATGACTTTTCCTTGGCAGTGATCGATGCGCATGTAGGGCATTCCGCCGGCAAAGGAGAGTCTTGCTTCTAAGACTTTAAAATTTTTTAGATCTATGAAATATGGCACCTCGTCATATTGATTGTAGTCATCTCGATCCTCCACATTCTCCACTCCAATGATTCTTTGTTTACCTGGAACAACAATGTATTTCTTTTCGTCCTTTGAGTCAAGTACATAAAACACTTGTTCCACTGTCTTGGCAAGTATCCAAGGCTCATTTTTGTGACCAATATTGTTAAGATCAACAATTGTGAAACCATATTCATCCACCTCGACGCCATTAGGGTGATTCACCCATTTGCATTTAAATATGGAAACCTGTAAATTTGCACCGTAGTCTAGTTCTCATATTTTCTCAATGTACCCGTAATATGAGGTCGTCTGGTCCTCTTCGTCAATGTCTTCTACTCGTACACCGCTGTTTGGACACTTCCTTTTCTTATTCTTCTGTTGGGTGTAGAAGGTAAAACCATTGATGTCATATGCCTGAAAGGTAACCACGGTTCTTCTCGGGCGGTTAGCTAACTTCCTCAACATTATCTCTTCCACAGACTGGCCACTTGGAAGATCTAGGGAGCTAAACCATGATGTGAAAGAGCGCTTGTGCTCGTCAATGATCCATTTACCGTCGCATCCTTGTTGTTCTGACGGAGCTCTAACAGATGTTTTTCAAAGTACGGCCCCATAATCTGTGTCTGTTGCAATATGTAGAAATGTGCTTGGTCCACTCGTTTGAAGTCACGGTCGATGAACGATCTACGTCCTTTCATACCTTTTTCAGATAATCTACCCTCATGATGAGACACGGGGAGACCAATTGTTCTGCTACCATCATTAATGTAATCTGAATAACATTCGATGATCTCCTCAGTTGTGTAGCCCTCGATCATAGAACCCTCTGGATGTGAACGAGTACGTACATAGCGTTTCAATATATACATGAACCTCTCAAACGGAAACATCTGATACAGGTAGACGGGGCCCAATACAAAGATCTGGTCAACAATATGAATCATGAAGTGTTCCATCGTATCGAAAAAGGACGGAGGGAAGACCATCTCAAGTATGCACATTGTTTCCTTCATGTGGGTCCGTAGGTCATTTAACTCGTCTTCAGTTATCACCTTCTTGGATACCCTGTTAAAGAAGTAGCAAAGGCGAGTTACAGCTAACTTCAGACATGACAATTTCACAGCTCTGATAGCAATAGGGAGAAACACCGAAAGCATTATGTGGCAATCGTGAGTGTTGTACCCACTTATCTTTAACTCTTTCATGTTTACAAGATTCTTGATATTCGATGAGAAACCCGTCGGTACTTTAATTCCATTGAGGCACTTACAGAATGTTGTTTTCTTCTCAATTGTAAGTGTGTAGGCTGCCGAGGGGAGGAAGTATTTTCCATTTGCTCTTTCTTGCGGATGGAGCTCTGGTCTTATTCCCATCACTACAAGATCTCTACGTGCGCTGAGTCCATCCTTTGTCTTACCAGGTTGGTCGAGTATAAGTCCGCTACTACTGTCAAATACACCCTTCCTAATATGTATCCAGTCGAAGGCATGATTCACTTCTAATTCTTTCTAATAATTAAAATATATGAAGAAAATGGATTTCTTCTTAAACGGCTTGAGACTTTTTGTCTTTTTGACTCCCTTCACCGGCTTTCTAAAAACAACACTGATGTTTTTAACAAACTCAAACACGACCCTGCCAGTCCAACGTCGAGGTTCTATGTCATTCTTAACTTTGCCATCAAAGTATCTAGCCATCGCGCGATACCTGTGTTTTGCTGGTAAGAATCAGCGGTTTCACGTATACACTAGCTTCTGGGATGCTGGAAGGTACACATGGGATGTATCATCAACGCATACAAAACATGTCGCCTTTCGTTTGACCTGCCCCGATAGCGCCCTTAGTGCCGGGGAATCACTTACCGTGCAAAAAATAATTACTCTGAGCGTGAAGTACTCTCTTAGATACTCATCCATATACGGAGCCCCTCCAACCATAGTTTCTGCAGGTCTTCAATCAATGGTACTAAGAACACGTCTATATCGTTACCAGGTTTTTTGGGCCCAGTTATAAGAGTGGTCAGCAGTAGGTACTTACGCTTATGGCATAACCATGGTGGAATATTGTATATTGCTAGTATCACTGGTCAAGTTCTATGCGGATTCCTCATCTGATCGAATGGGTTCATCCCATCTGTACTCAATGCAAACCGTATGTTCCTTTTCTCATTAGAGAAGTCTCAATGATCCTTATCGAACTTTTTTCACTATGTTCCATCTGCGGGATGCCTGAGCTTACCGTCTCCCTCGTATACATGCCATGTCATCATTGCCGCATCCCTAGAGTTGGTGAACAAGCGTTTGATGCGATCGACTACGGGTAAGTACCACATGACTAAGGCAAGAACCTTACTATCATCACAGTCATCGATGATAGAACTTATTTTCTTCTTTCTCCCCTTAGTTGTATTCTTCACGCCACCATCGGCGTCACAATCGTTGTTCCTTTTATAACGACTGTGTTTGCACCTTGGGCATCTCACAGCGTCCTGATGCTCCCTTCGATACAATATGTAATGATTTGGATACGCGTGAATTTTTTGCACGCCTAACGAAAGTGAGGAAATCAGCTTCTTAGCAAGGTATGTTGTCCTTGATAATAAATTGGGCTTCGGCAGCGCATCGGAAATAAGTTCCAACAAATCCGTGAAACTAGCATCCAACCACCCATGCATGGCCTTCAACTTCATCAGCTCAAGTACAGTACGCAACACGGTGAGCTCTTTACCATATCCTTTAGATTTATCATATAATGGATCATTTGATGCCTTCTCTATTCTATGAAAATTATCAAGCCCTTTAGTTGTACCGGCATTGATCAACACCTGCGGCTCAATGTGACATAACAACTCCTCAACATCAAAATCAGCTTCACCAGCCGATTTTGTCGTATCTGCACTAGACGAATTGACAGCCTCGACTTCAACTTCAATATGCTCATCAAATTTCAAATCGACCATACTGTTCTCATCATGTTTTGTCCATCTTGTGTACCCCTCAACAAAACCCCTCCGCACCAAGTGTGACTTGATTACTTCTATATCATTTCACAGCTTCTGATTTTTACAATTAAAATATGGATAATATACATCAGTCGTCTGTTCACGTTAAGCATATTGTGCGGCCCCTTCCATGAATTTGGAGACTTTGCGTAAAAATATTGGACCCGGTTTTGGTGCCTCGTACATCCAAGATCTATCTATCGCGAACGACCTTGGACGTGAACCAAAAAAATGTTCAAATTAATTAATTAATTATGTATAACAAAAATATTAAATATTTATTATATATATATTGAAAAATAAATTACATGAAGTGAGAAATATTATGCAAGGTAAAATGAAACAAACATTAAATTATTTTATATATTATTAACTTTTATCACCAACTATCCAATAAATATTAAAAATTAATTAAATAATTTTGTGTAACAAAAAAATTAAATATTCACTAAATATATAAACATTGAAAAATAAATTACATGATGTGAGAAATATTATGCAAGGTAAAATAAAATAAATATTAAATTATTTTATATATTATTTAACTTTTATCAAAAAATAATAAAAAAATTAACATCCCTCTTGTCCTAATACTACATTCTCTCTCTTCTAAAAATCAAACTAGATCTAGATTCCCATTGACATAAAACAAGCTAGATATAATAATTTTTTTATATAGTGATAAAAAGAGGTGATGTATGCCTTCATAAACTTCAACTACAACACAATAGAATCATCCAAATCAAACAAATTTAGCTAAATTTTGATAAAAACCTAACAAACTTAAAATCAAAAATTCAACTTGATTTTAAAATAAGAGCAAAAAAAACCTATAGGATGAGTTCCTCTTACCTCAGAGAGCAAATTTCTGCAAAAAAAAAAATTCAAAACCTTCCCCCCTTAATTTTTGTGATTCGCCCAAATTTTCGGCCCGCCACTGTTCGAGTGAGGGTCAGAGCTGTCGGAACGCGGCTTTTATAAACTGGGCACTTTATAGTGACGATTGACATTATAAACCGCCGCTATTGTGCCCTTAATAGCGACGGTTAGTGGCGGTTGACAATATCAACCATCGCTATAAACCTGGGCCATTAATAACAGCGGTTGACAATGTCAACCACCACTATAGTGGGTCTCTGTAACGGCGGTGTGGTTGGCGGCAGTGCCCATGGACTCTGTAGCGGCGGTTGACGTTGACTCGCGCCGCTATGCTGTTTTGCCTACTGCTGTTACAGGCTCTATTTGTGCTAGTGAATGATGCTGAGAGTTATCACTACCAGCACAAAAGAGACCAGCTTTTTCTTACCATCGGTGAGGTCTACAGTGCATCGCACGGGCGCATGGGCATGGCCCCGTGGCCTCAGTCTCATGCGCGCTTTGCCAGCACAAGAGCGGAGAGAAAATAAGTACTAGAAAAATAAATAGACTGGACTATCCTTTAATTTCAGTTCTATTTCTCTTTAACCGCGGGTTGATTTAGCCACAATAAATTTCTAAAGAAAATAACAAACTATTCACAAAGACCAGCAAATTAATTGCAAAACAATCCATTCTGACGTGGAAATGGAGTGAGCGAGCGCGGCGGAGCGCGCCTCTTTTCCTAGTTGAGAAGAAGGCGGCTCGCGGGACGAAAATGTAGATGAAGCCCAAGCCCTCAGGCTCCACGGGCTACAGCCTACAGGCTACTAGTATGGAACTTTTCTCGCCGGGCCCAACCTCGGGGGCGCTTCGTCGCTCGCCAGTCGCCTGTCGCCTGAGCCTTTCTCCGTCCTCGGCCGCCGCCTCTGTCGCCATTCCTAGCGCCCAGGTTCGTTTCCTTCCCCGCCCTTCCCCATCCGTTCTAACCTCCTCCGCCCGCTCAGTGCTGTCTTTTAGTCTAAGTTCCGCGTCTCGACTAGCTGGCGCGCTGTGACCTGCTGCATCCGTAGGTCCCGCCGTATCTAGGCGACTTTTGCAATAGATTGCACCCACGCATGATTGGATTCCGGAATTTGTGGAGGCATGAATTTCTCTTTTGTAGTTTGTTCGTTGACCTCAACCGTGGGTGGCCCAGCTGCTCATGATTGGGGGCAGTTGTAGTTGGAAAATGTGTATTCACGCTCCTGATTGCTCTTGGTCGAGATGTGTGTATATTGGTAGCTGCAGCTAGTTTTGCTCTCAGTCCGGTCAAGCTAATCCTTTTCTAAGGATACTCATCATCGGAACATCAGGCCTCTTTTTTCTTTTGAAAAAAAAAAGAATTCTAAGAATACTTGACCTGAGTGAGTGTTAGTGGTGTTGAGAAAGTTGCTGTAAGTTGTAACATAAATGTTCCTTGCTCGTTCAATGCAGAAATTTCCCCAACTTCTGGGGACATGATTAAACTAAAATTGATAAACCTTAGATGGGCTAGAATAATAATGCTTTGAGCATAAAGTTGGTGCAGGAATCCTTAGGTATTAAACTTGTAGAAAAATAACAGCCATCTATGTTGAAGCAGCAGGCGATATTTATCTTAGCAATTTGCGGCTTCTCAACTCATGTTAACATTTGTACTTCCTTTCCTTTTCGTTTCATTTCTGTTTTTGGCTCTCGGGCAGCATAAGCTGCTCAACTGTGCTGTGACTGTTGTATTTGCTCCCTTTTATTCTCACTATAGTGCATAGGCCGATAAGGATTAAACATAAGATTTGTGCACAAAGACTGATAAGAATTCCTAGGATTGGGGAGTTTTAAAAGGTAAACATAACAGCAGTCTGATTTCTTTTACATTGATCATTCTATGCTGCTGCAGTCCTAGAATACTGAAACATAGAACATATTTGCTTCTAAAATACATAAACTTCAGTAACACTTTCCCTTGTAAATTGCAGAACCATCTGAAGTATGTGCTTCAAATTACAGACCACCTCACATTGAGCTGTGTGTCTGGGATGTTGTCGTGCTGTTCTGTGCCTGAGAAGCCTGACTTGAAGATACATCTGAGAAGAAGTTTATCACGTCAGGGCTTTCACCAAGAACTCTCAATGCTCTTGGAACGGGAGGCATATTAACGTCAAGGAATCCCTCGAGTATTTGAACAATCTGGCTAGTTGTGGGTCTAGCAGTTTCATCGTCTTGGATACACCAACAGGCAACCTTACAAGCTCTTGTCAGTTCATCAGCATTTGCATCTCCGTTCAGCCTAGGGTCCAACAAGCTCTGCAGATCCCCTTCATAAAGCTTGCTTGCAGCCAAGGTCGGGAAGAAGGAGGATCTGCCATCTTCTTCATGATCAGCATTTCTCCTGCCTGATATGAGTTCGAAGAGCATCATGCCATAACTGAAGACGTCCGCCTTTGCTGTTATTGGCACACCACTGATCCATTCTGGTGCGAGGTATCCCCTTGTTCCTCTCATGGTTGTCAATACACGGCTAAAGTCCCGGCCCAAGAGCTTTGCTAGACCAAAATCAGCCACTTTTGGCACAAACGATTCATCTAAAAGTATGTTCTCTGGCTTGACATCGCAGTGTATAATGCAGTCCCTACATTCTTCATGCAGGTAGTTCAGGCCTCTTGCGGTTCCAAGTGCAATTTTATACCTAACGGCCCAGCTCAATGCTGTTGTCTTCCCAGGGAATAGCTGCAGTTCCAGGGAGCCCTTTGGCATGAACTCATACACAAGCAACCTCCTTGATTCTTCTGAGCAGAATCCTAATAAGCGGACCAAATTAATATGCTGGATTGTGCCAATGGTGCTCACCTCGGCACGAAATTGCTTCTCACCCTGGTGAGCACCGTCAAGTCTCTTTACTGCAATAGCAGTTGAATCTGGGAGCTTGCCCTTGAACACAGAGCCAAAGGCACCTCTGCCTAACCTATCTGAGAAATTGTTAGTGACATGCTGCAGATCACTATACCTGAAGGCAATCAGTGTGCCCCCAGTAATCTTGGATATCCGAAGAGTCCTCTCTTGGCGGCATTTATGAAACAGGATAAACAATACAGTGCCCAGGATAATCAAAAGTGCAGAAACTCCACCAACAACTGCACCAATGACCACATTCTTGCTCTTTTTGGAGTCTTGCAGCTCAGATGCTGCGAGCCTGAGGAAAAGTGTGCCTCTTCCACTTCCACCGTAGTTTTCCTGGAGGTTAATTAGCTCCCCGTGCCATACAAAGCAACCACTAGTATTGTAAGTGTAAGCATTACAAGAGCAGTTGCTCAGACAAGCCGCCTGACAGTCCTGAGAGCTTCTGGCCACAGTAAACTGAGCATTATCTGGTAGCCTCACACCTGACATGGTATAGAACTTATCTTGTCTGGATTGTGCAGAGCTCGAATTGGTCTGGCACTGCAATGGTACGTTCCTCTTGCATCCACCACTATAATCCTGAAGGTCCCAATCACTCTGAACTTTTTGACTGAACCCCTTGATGCAGCTGCAGAATGGCAGGGCATTGAGGTTGCAGCTTCCATATGCCCCACACAAGGCGTACACCTCGCACTGACTCCGTGGCTGAGACCAGAACAAGATCCACGACTGTGAGGCTTCCAGCCATGTGAGCTGCTTGATCTGCCCATTCACGTCGATGATGATCGCGAGATGACGGTGTTCTCCTTCATTGAGTAGATGAAGTAGCTCTCTGTGTCGTTGTTGTGGAAGCTGAAGTCATAATTGTAACCAGCCGTCATCTCTGGCACATCTCTAAAGATATTGCCATTCCAAGGGCCGCTGGACCAGTAAGTTATGGATTCATTCCACTGAATGAAGTACTGTGTTGTGTGATTTGGGTCCAGCTCCAGAGAGAAGAGCCCCGGAGATGGGTCACCGGCATTTCTCCATGGAACGAGCCGCTGGCTGACATTAGTGATCTTATTCAACCCAAGCTTGGCCCCAGGAAGCCATGTGTTTGTGGGATGGTCTATGCTTCGCCAGTAAACTATGGATGAATTGGTGGCATCAATGAGCTCGAGGCTGCCGCTGTCCTGAAGGACAGCCATGGTGGAGTTGACAGCTGTGGTTACGCTGGTCGACCATAGCTCCCGGTTCTTGGATTGATCAAGAAGGACAAGGTTGCCATCACTGCCAATGGTTAAGGTTGCAGTTGTCGGGTCCAGCACTGGGACATCGGAGTTTGCTGTCCACACGGTGGTCACCTGTGGTATGTTGCTGTACCATATAGCTATGTAGTACTTGCTGGGGCTGGAACTGGAGGCTGTGGTGTTACCTTGGGGTGGTGTGTAGAAGCCCAAAGTGAACTTGTTGCCCTTGGATACAATCTTCTGTGCCCCAGACAATGGTGTGGAGGAGTTGATGGTGTCGACAGCCGTGCAGAGAAGTATTCTGCTGAGGAGGAGGAGGAGCTGGAGGAGGAAGAAAGGGGCCATGGATGGAAACCTGGAAGAACAGCCAGGGCTTGGAGAAGTGGAGCTTGGACTTCTACTGGTGTTGGTTGAAGTTGCTGGAGACAGGTTTAGATGAACATCAAGGGTGCACTTCATGAACTAATTGCAAAAGGAGGCATTCAGGCATCTTTGACCTGGTATATTTTGCAGCCTACTCTTTAAAAGTACATGCACAACCCATGACAACGCCCTTCTGGTGCGCGATAATAGAGCACTTAATATAATCACAATCTTGTACTAATAGAATTTCTAAACATGATCCAGTCCTTAAATTTTCTTCTCGATAGGAACCTGAGAAAATATATGTGTATGCAGCACCCCTTCGATGTTGACCGAACTTGTCATGCTGGTTACTATCTGCAGCATACCAATACCCAACTGGTTCTACAATTAGGGTTGGCATACTTCAGATTTTCCTAATATTTCCCATGATTCGAACTGCTGGTTGCTGATTAGAAATGCCAACATCAATTCTGACTTTATGATACTGACTGCTGGTGGAAATTATTATTTCCAAACTAAATAAAACGATAATGGTGTGAAGCCAGGGAGGAGTTGCTGGTGTTGTACGCATCGAACTGCTGTTGAATTATGTTAAAGAACTTGTCTACACATGCCTTGAACTCTCCATACTCCGTGAGTCCATGTGCACTCACATGTGGTCATTTGTGAAATCCTCTACCGCGCAGGTGCCCTTAGGCTCAATGCAGTGCTTCCGACAGAAGGGAACCCATAGAACAGCAAACCTTGCTGTCTCAAGCAACACGAAACAGTGGACCAGTGTGCCAGAGGTAGCAGATGTGCTTTTCGACTGGGTAATCGTGGCGAGGATGGAACGGGTGGAGTTCATCGTGTAATATTGTCTCATCAAAACTCAGCAGGGTTTCCTATGTCGATGAAGATGTCGATTGTAGGGAGGGTTGAACTGCCATCTGGGAGTTATACCGTTGCTTAAAGATTGAGAGCAGCAAGGTTAGGGATGCTCTTGATGGGGTTGAATCTCGGCAGTTGGTTGAGGAGCCACAAGAAACCGAACCAAACGTCTCCAGCCACGGATATTGCCGAAAGCCACTTGACATCGGTGATGTTGTTTTGCACGCGCCAAATGAAGAAGAGAATGATTGCAAACATCCGAACGAAAATAAAAAACCTGCTATTAACAACAATAGAAACAGAGCCGTTTCGTAGGTTGCAGCTGCAGTCCCATCACGCTCGACACTGAAGGGCAGGTGAAACAGAACCGTGGTTGCTGCCAAGATTGCAAATTTGCAAACATCGACCTAGCCACCTGCTGACTCCTGTAATATCATCCTAGGAGCGAGTCATTTGCCTGTACAACTGGTGGATGACCACCATGGAATAAAAATCCGACGAGCTAGAACCATGGAGGCCCAGGGCTCGCACAATTTGCCGTGTAACGCCGAAGGGTGCGTTATCGCCGTCGATGAACTCCGAAGACACAAACACACCCTCTGAAATAGTATTGTACTACAAGGAGCTGAGTGTTACGAATCGTTTTTTCCTCCGCTCGCGTCGCCCAGGAAAGGCGACTCGGGCGGACGCCCTCGTGCGCAGCCAGGTTACCGCCGCTGCCGCCGCCTCTGTCCCCGTTTCTTCTCGCATCCGGTCTCCACGCCGATGGCAAGGAGGAGCGGGGGTCTGTCTTTGCAAGTAGATCTTCTATTTTGCTTTAGATTTTTTTTAATAAGTTTCCTACCTCTAAATAATTAGACTAGGATTTAGATTGTCGATTCTATGTCTTTTAGTTGCCTTTCTATCTCGTACTGGATTTTCTTATGAAGATGTGTCACTTTTTTAAAAGGGGCATGTTCTTCCTAGAAAAATCAAGGTATGTTGATCTAGTTCTTTTGGAAGATGGATTAGATCTGTTTTTTTTTTCTTTGGTGGAATCGTTCTTCCGGCTGCTAGTTCTAATAGCGGTGGCAGATCTACCCTTCCGGCCGTTGATGGTGACAACTAACAGCGGTGGTGGATCTTATGGTCGGTTCAACCTTCAGAAGATATGGTCAATATGTTTTTGGCGTCTGTTACTTTCCATAGTGGTTGAGCATATTGCGCCTCTTTTGCGGTTTCCACGTATGCGGAGTCTTCCATTGGTGGATTTGTGACCATCGAGGTTGTATCTGATGACGTTTCATGGCGATGGAGTTTCCTGAAGCAGTTGATGTCGCCGGATGCGGGGAAGATGAAGGTTAGAGAGCTAGTAACATGCTTCAATGTAATTTTATTTTATATTGAGGTCTCAGTTGTAAAAAGGGTTGTAATTTAATGAAATCTGATCCCTTCTTCTTAAAAAAAATAGTATTGTACTACATCTCCCGCCAGCCGCGAGCTCATCCACGAGAAGACACGCAATGGACAAGCCCATCGATGGTAAGAATATGAAGCCCAAATACAGGCCCATCTAGCCCGACGGTGGCTCTAGCTTTGGCCGTCGTGACATGGGCCCAGCCACGGGGGCGCTTCGGGGGCATTTGGTAGCCCGCATATGCCACTAGCCAGGCCCAGCTCATGTAGTTGGTCATGTTTGTTAGGCTGGACTGGGGTTTGGGCCAAGCCCGACAGATGCATTTGCGATCAATTTGCCTGCATCCGCAGGAACGCCCAAAACGAGCTTCTCTCCGGAGCCAGCCTCGTGCGAGCCATTTGACTGCATTTGACCAAATCTAGTTACCGATTTCTCACCGGCTTACCGCATCCCTTCCTCCGCCGACGAGCACAAGGCTGCCTTTCTCTTCCCCCACCGACGAGTACCGGTGGCTCGCTCGGCATCCTGGACCCCTTATCGATTTTCTCCGCTTCACCTTCCGCTGTAGACTTCAACAACGTCCCTGTCCAGTGGCTCGCCATCACTATCCAGACCATGATACGTAGGGCCCTTGACGGCAGGGATGGTGACACATGATGGAGCCATGGCGGGGGTGTGCGGCGCCTGGGTGTTGCGCAACGGGGCGGAGCGGAGCAGGGCACGACAGAAAGATATGGGGATCAGGTGTTGTGCGGTGAGGTGGGGCGCATCGAGGAGATGTGGACGACACGCCAGTTGAGCCTCTCTCGCCTGCTCTTGCCTGCACCCTCAGTGAGAATGAGTGCCGACGAAGACAAGACATCGTGCGCCATGAAGATGCGAAGACGTCAACGCCCTCCCGTGAGTGATAACTCGATCGAATCTTTGATGAAGGTAAGTATACCGATGCCTCCAGTCTATCAAACAAAATTTGTTTCTGGGCAGGCTCTACAAATCAAGTTTAGCCGTGCATGTCTTCAGCCTGGCTCAACTGGACTTCCGAACCATTCTAGAGGTGTGCAGACTACCAAACGCACCCGATTCGTCGCTCGCCTGAGCCTCTCTCCATCTCGTCTCCGGCCGCCGCCGCCGGAGTCCCCGTTCCCCGCGCCCAGGTTCGTTTCCTTCCCTGCGCCTTCCGAACCATTCTACATATCCGCGCGCTCGGTGCTGCGTTCCAGTCTGAGTTCCGCGTCTCTACTACCCGGCGCGCGGTCGCCGGCTGCATCCGCAGCTCCTCAAAGAGATTTTTGCAGCAGCAGATTACTGATGCATGTTTGGATCCCGGCATTCGCCGGTACGTGGATTGCTCTTTTGTTAGTTTGTTCGTTAGCATCGATACCGTGCCTGGCCCAGCTGTCACGGTTGAGGAGGGCGATTGTAGTTTCACAATGTGCTGATTGCTCTTTGTCCAGACGTGTGTATGTTGATAGCTGCTGCTAGTTTTGCTCTCAGGTCGGTCGTGCGATTGATTTTCAAAGACATTCTTCATCTGTACTGTACCCTAAGCCTGTTATTCTTTTTTTTTTTGTTGTTGTTGTCGGGAAATTCATAGGGATAGACCCTAGGAGACGATGTTGGCACTGCTGGGAAAGCTGCTGTAAGTTGTAGCAGAAATTTGCCTTGCTCTTGTTCAGTGTATAAGTTTCAGGGGATATGACTAACTGTTGATTAAGTTAAATAGAAATCCCACTGATACAGTGATATGCCTGAGATGGGCTAGAGCCTAGAATAGTGATACTTTTGAACATAAAGTTCGTGTAGGACTGGTAAGGCTCTTGCCACTCTGTGACCCTGCCTCTACTTTCCTTCCCTGGTCTTGGCAAGTGACATCAATGAAGCGGGGAGAAATCGTAAGTTGTTTCCCTTCCATACAAACTAATAGAAATAATTTTAGGACATACATGAAATGGATAGCCTCATGTTGCTTTTTTTTTCCTCGTGAAATAATGAAATCACAGTAGTTTGACTGCTAATAGGAATGTACTGTAATTATTTTTTTTAAAAGGAAGTAACATAACTAGGTCTTTATATCATTTAAGGATAGAATAAGCAAATTGTGATGTGGATTACATACCCGTAGATGAACATCTTGCTTTTATAGTTATGCTTCAACTGCCAAAAATTACTCTGCAGTTATGTTGTGAATGCTAGAGCTACTGTATTCTCCTTCCACTAGCCCTTGTAGAAATAGTGGTACTGGGGCCAAGTCGACCTCTTGATTTCCCTGCAAGATTTGAACTATTTGCTGCATTGTCGGTCTGTGAGCCTCATTGTCCTGAATGCACCAACATGCAACCTTGCATGCTCTCTCTAGCTCTTGAAAATTCGCGTCATGCAGTCTGTGATCCAAGATTTCACAAATGCCACCCTTACTTATCTTCATAGCAGCCCACACAGGAAAGTAACTGGCAGATCCATTCTCCATCAATTCTGTATTCCTTCTGCCTGAAATTATTTCAAATAGCATCATTCCGTAGCTGTACACATCTGCTTTTGGCGTTATGGGAAGACCACCAATCCATTCTGGTGCGAGATACCCTATTGTTCCTCTCATAGTTGTCAAAGCCCTGCTATAATTTCGATCCATAAGCTTTGCCAGACCAAAGTCTGCCACTTTTGGACTAAAGTCTGCATCAAGAAGTACATTTTCTGGCTTTATATCGCAGTGTATGATGCATTCTAGGCATTCGTCATGAAGATAATTTAATCCCTTTGCAACACCTAGAATGACCTGGAATCTTGTATTCCAATCCAACATATTCATATCACCGAATAGATGAGAATCTAGAGACCCATTCACCATAAAGTCGTATACCAGCAGCCTTTCGGCTCCTCTCAAGCAGAATCCAACGAGGTGAACCAGATTAGTATGGTGAATTCTCCCCAAAGCCCTCACCTCAGTTTGAAATTGCTTCTCACCTTGTCTCATTCCCTGAAGCTTCTTGACAGCAATTGGTTTCGAGCCTGGGAGCAATCCTCTGAACACAGAACCAAAGCTACCTTGCCCCAGTTTATGTGAGAAATTATCTGTGCAATGCCGTAAAATGGAATAGTCGTATACAATGAGAGAAACATCACTTGTGGAAGCCTTTTGCGTTGAAGTCATCCTTTGAAATATCTGATATATCACAGCAATAGCACACAGTACCATAAAAACACTACTCGGCACTACGATTAGCATGATACGCCTTGCATGACGAGCCGGTTTTTCATGATCTTGAATTAGAGGATCAGTTTCTGCAAGACGTATATAAACATCAAAACCATCAGTGTTACCGTTAGATAATTCTTTAAGATCTCGTAGCTCACCATTCCAGACATTGCAATAATTTATGAGTGCATATGCAGTTGTTCAGGCATATAGATCTGCACTCCTCCATGCTTTGAACTTTTACTAGTATTGGATTCCGTGAAATTTTGATGTTGGTGATCTTGAGGAATGCGTCATCTTGTTTCCTGTCAGTGGGTTTGTTTGAGTCGGCACATAGGATATTTGTCTCCCTCTCGCATCCTTGACTCCATGCCCCATGATCCCATCTCCTTGAGGAAACTGGTCTGAAACCTGGCAAGCAGAAGCATTGTTCATTAGCACCTGTCTTGCAGACTCCAAAAGGCCCACATACAGAATATACGTCACACATAGCTGCAGGTAGAGACCATTCTTGTATCCATTGCTCTGAATCATGGGACCATGTATGACACTGGAGTTGGCCGTTAATGCTGAGAATTATTCTTGTGATTTTTGACACATCCGTTGTGGTCCACCTAAACTTCAACTCGCTAGTATTGTTAATAAGATCGTACCGATATTCACTTTTTACTGGCATTCCAGGTATGGATGTGAATGCTTTTCCTGTCCAGTTCCCAGATCGCCAGTAAACTTTTGAGCGGTTCCAGAGTGAGACATATTGGCTTAGTGTGATTTGATCCACATGAAAGGAAGAAGGACCTGGTGAAGGGTCTTCTTGGTCCTTCCAAGAAACACGATTCTGGTATTCACCTGTGATCTTGTTCATCCCAAACCACTGCCCGCTCAGTACTGTGTCTGTTGGGTGATCAAAGCTTTGCCAGAAAACATTGTGAGAGTTGTCTTGATCCCTCAGGATAAGGTTTCCATTATCAAGGAGAATTGCAATGGTAGAGCTGCTGAGGTACCTAGTGCTGTTCGATGACCATTTTGATGCTCCCAAAGAATTGGACAAGACTAGATTTCCATCCTCGGTTATTTTTAGTTCTGGCGATGAGGCACTGGAAACAGGTGCATCTCGATTGGCCACCCAGATGACAGTCCTTATGGAAATAGTTCTGAACCAGATACCAACATAAAAGTTTCCATTGTTACCTGGTGAGAAGAATCCAAGCTCAAAATTCCCATCTTTTGAGATTGCAGTTGTGTTGCCTGAAAGAGGCTGAATTCTGGAGATTGTATCAGTCGCAGCAAATGTACTTGTGCAAAGATAGAAGAGAAATAGTATGGAAAAGGCAAAGGAAGTATGTGTCTTGCTGGAGAAGGCCATCAGTTTGCACGGAAGTGGTGAATGCACGGTGTTGAAGAAATTATAGACAGGTTATTATCCCGTGGAGAAAGCGTGGTTTGATTTCTTTGATCTATGCTATCAGTTTCCTTGTTTGACTGACTTGTCTTCTGAAATTGACCCTCCATTGTCAGTTTTCTGAAATTGACAGTCTTGATTTCTTTGCGCTATGCTATCAACTTTCTTGTTTGACTGACTTTTCTTCTGATTTTTTTTTTTGGTTGTTGTTCGTCAGATTTTGTTTATGTGAGCCAAATAACACAAGGAAACCCGTCTGATGATCTTTACAGAGCCATGGCTTATTATAAGATATAGAAAAAATTGAAACTCGTTGGGAGTGTTAATCTATTAAATTGGGTAACGGCGTCCGCCCTCTCCTTATTCTGCCATCAGAGGTCAATCCGGTCCGTCCACCCACCAGTCTGAGTCTGAGTATGAGTCTGTTTCTTCTTCCCAAAGTCTGAGTCAAGTAAAGAAAAAAAAATCAAACATAACTACCAGTCCATTATGAGTTTGAGTTTGTTTCTTCTTTCCAAAGTTTGAGTCAAGTATAAAGAAAAAAATCGATCATAACTTTCTCATATTCCACGTCCGTACATATATTATGATAAAGTTCAAAACGTATATTGTGATAAAGTTCAAAACGGATCAGTTACATGTTCTAATCCTTCAGACACAATCAACTCCTTAATAATTTAGGTGAGATTGTTATTGGTGTTGTTTTAGTTTTGTGTTAATTTTAGTGTTAGTTTTACGTATTGGATTAGTTTGATGGGAGCTCACGCAAGTTCGATTTCTCTACAATCTATTAAGAGGGGTGCGGTCGTCTAACAGAGATTTTCGTGTCTGCGGAAGTCTTGCTTTTTTGTTTCCAACTTTTTTTTCCAACTTATTTTTTAGGTTTTTAATGTAACTGAAACTGAATAGAACCGATTCAGCTGACACCGATTCGATTATTCTCTATAAGTACTCTACTACTGCTTAAAGAGATCACCAAACCCTAACCTTGCATTCGGGAAAGCAAAGAAAAGAGGCAAGAGAGGGATCTGACCACTTACCCGGGTCTCCTCGCTTGTCACTGTGCCATCACTGCTTGTTGGAGTTGGAAAAGAAAGAGCGCTGCTGCAAGGCTCACTCTCGGGTGAGCGAGTGCACCGGCGAGAGGGCTAGTGACTATGTGTCAATCTGCTCCTTCTGCTGGTCGTCATGCCGTTGTGGTGTGCCGCGCCGTGCCAGGCTGCCTCACCGTTTGTCACGCTCGTGATCGGCAGGAGAGGAGAGCGAGTGAAAGAGAGAAGAGAAGGAGAGAAATGGGGCTAGGGCCGGGGCCGTGGCGCAGAGCGTTTTGTACGCGCGAGATGCACGCTCAGCCGTCCTTGGCGAGGCGGGGCGAAGAGCGGCTCGGCTTGGTTGGGCTGCCGGTTTCACACGCTGTGTGCTAGACTGAAAGGTAGCGCGCGAGGTGTGGACCGAAATTTTTTCGACCATGGGCCAAATTGCAAAGTTGACGACTTATTTTTTTTTCCATTTCAGAAGCTTTTTTTTAATAGAGTTTGAATATTATACCTCTGAAAATTATGCACGAATAATTTTTCAGATAAGTATGCACGAGAAAAGTATAGCACAATAACTTTTATTTATGTTTTTCGCTGCATAGGTAATTAGAGAATAGAAAAGTATAGAAATGCTTATGAGCAGTACTTTTTTCATGAATTTTAAAATCTTATGAGAAATGGTTAAAGTTTATAAATATTTTGCATAAAAATTAAATATGTTTTTTCAAGCCCATAGCAACGCACGGGCACTTTGTTAGTTTCATTTTAATTTTGGTGGTACTGATTGTTAAAAGTGGCCGATTCTCTTTTTAACCCGTTTTAAACTACTTACAATCCGACTCTTGTAGAGTGCGATTGCTATATGCTACCTGACCAAAGTTAAGCCATGAGTAATGTTTGTGCACAAATAAGGACCTCTAAAAACCTCATATTTGTGGACAGCGGTCCAGATTCATTTCATTTCTTACCTCCTAGGGGGTAGGACTACCTTAAAAGAGCTATGCAAATCAAGGAAAATGTATAAATAAATGAAGGTTCACACGCAACCAGACACATGTTGTATCACTCATGATACAGGTCTTTCACTTGTTACTATGTTAATCGATAAGCTGTAGCAAGGTGCAAGGTTTCTTTTCCTCAAAAAAGAGAAGGTGCAAGGCTTCACCCGTGAATCGATGGCCTGAAAAATGCCATGAAACAGCAAATCAAACAACTAAACATATAACATGTTTTTGGTAAAGGAATATAAAATGAGAGAGAACGATTTGAGCGTTACATTATGTGTTTTGGTAAAAAATAAAATTACAGCAGCCATTTGCCGTGTAACGCCGAAGTTGCGTCATCGCCATCGATGATCTCGGAAGACACAAACACAGTCTGAAATTGTGTTGTACATCTTTTTTTTTTTTTTGGAGCGCAATTGTGTTGTACGTCTTTTTTTTTTTTTGAGATAAAATTGGTGTTGTACATCTGCCTGAGTCTCCCGCCCGCCTCGAGCTCCTCCACGAGAATCGGGCCCAGCGATGGCAAGAAGATGAAGCCCAAATACAGGCCCATCTGGCCCGACGGCGGCTCCAGCTTTGGTCGCCGTGACATGGGCCCAGCCTCGGGGGCGCTTCGTCGCTCGCCTGAGCCTCTCTCCGTCTCGCCTCCGGCTGGCGGCCACCGGAGTCCCCCTGTTCCTCGCGCCCAGGTTCGTTTCCTTCCCCGCGCCTTCCGAACCATTCTAAATCTCATCCGCGCGCTGGGTGATGCCTTGTAATCTGAGTTCCGCGTCTCTACTACCCGGCGCGCGGTCGCCGGTTGCATCCGTAGCTCCCCAAAGAGATTTTTGCAGCAGCAGCTTACTGATGCATGTTTGGATCCCGGCATTCGCCGGTACGTGGATTGCCCTTTTGTTAGTTTGTTCTTTAGCCTCGATACCGTGCCTGGACCAGCTGCTCACGGTTGAGGGCAGTTGTAGTTTCAAAATGTGCTGATTGGTGATTGCTCTTTGTCCAGACGTGTGTATATTGGTAGCTGCTGCTAGTTTTGCTCTCGGGCCGGTTGTGCGATTGATTTTTCAAAGATGTCTTCATCTGTACACTAAGCCTGTTATTCTTTTTTCGCTGATGGGAAATTCATAGGATAAGCGCTAGGAGACGATATTGGCAGTGTTGGGAAGGTTGCTGTAAGTTGTAGTAGAAATCTGCCTTGCTCTTGTTCAGTGTATAAGTTTCAGGGGATATGACTAATTGTTGTTAAATATAAATTCCAGTGATACTGTAATGTGCCTGAGATGGGCTAGAGCCTAGAATAGTGATACTTTGAACATTAGTTCGTGTAGGACTGGTAAGGCTCTTGCCACTCTGTGACCCTGTCTCTACTTTGGAACACAATATAAATCCCAGAAAAACAGTGTTGAGCCTGAGATGGGCTAGAATAGTAACACTTGGAACATAACGTTTATGCAGGAATTCCTGCACAAAGATTGATAAGAATTCATAAAACTGGGGAGATATAAATGGTAAACATAACAGCAGGCTTATATCTTTTATTATATCATTATTCCTTGCTGCTACACTTCTACAATACTGAAACGTAGAACAATATAAGCACATTTGTTTCTACACTCCTAGTCCCTTAAAATGAAATCCTCAGTGCCTCATAGTACTATCGTTCAGTCTATCAACCACCTTTCCCTTAAATTGCAGAACCATCCGAACTATGTGCTTCGAGTCACAGACCACCTGATGTAGAACTGTGTGTCTGGGATGTTGTCGTGCTATTCTGTGTCTGAGAAGCCTGACTTGAAGATACATCTGAGAAGAAGTTTATGGCTTCAGGACTTTCACCAAGAACTCTCAATGCTCTCGGAACAGGAGGCATATTAACATCAAGGGATCCCTCAAGTATTTGAACAATCTGGCCAGTTGTGGGTCTAGTAGTTTCATCGTCTTGGATACACCAACAGGCAACCTTACAAGCTCTCGTGAGTTCATCAGCATTTGCATCTCCATTCAGTCTGGAGTCCAACAAGCTCTGCACATCACCTTCAAGAAGTTTGCTTGCAGCCAAGGTCGGGAAGAAGGAGGATCTGCCATCTTCTCCATGATCAGCATTTCTTCTGCCTGATATGAGTTCGAAGAGCATCATGCCATAACTGAAGACGTCTGCCTTTGCTGTTATTGGCACACCACTGATCCATTCTGGTGCGAGGTATCCCCTTGTTCCTCTCATGGTTGTCAATACACGGCTGAAGTCCCGGCCTAAAAGCTTTGCTAGACCAAAATCAGCCACTTTTGGCACAAACAATTCATCTAATAGTATGTTCTCTGGTTTGACATCGCAGTGTATAATGCAGTCCCTACATTTTTCATGCAGGTAATTCAGGCCTCTTGCGGTTCCAAGTGCAATTTGAAACCTAACAGCCCAGCTCAATGCTGTTGTCTCCCCAGGGAATAGCTGCAGTTCCAGGGAGCCCTTGGGCATGAACTCATACACAAGCAGCCTCCTTGATCCTTCAGAGCAGAATCCTAATAGGCGGACCAAATTTACATGCTGTATTGTGCCAATGGTGCTCACCTCAGCACGAAATTGCTTCTCACCCTGGTGAACACCGTCAAGCCTCTTCACTGCAATGGCAGTTGAATCTAGGAGTTTGCCTTTGAACACGGAGCCAAAGGCACCTCCGCCTAACCTCTCTGAAAAATTGTTAGTGACATGCTGCAGATCACTGTACCTGAAGGCAATCAGTGTGCTCCCAGTAGTCTTGGATATCCGAAGAGTCCTCTCTCGGCGGCGTTTATGAAATAGCATAAACAATACGGTGCCCAGGATAATAAAAAATGCAGAAGCTCCACCAACAACTGCACCAATGATCACATTCTTGCTCTTTTTGGAGTCTTGCAGCTCAGATGCTGCAAGCCTGAGGAAAAGTGTGCCTCCTCCACTTCCACCGTAGTTTTCCTGGAGGTTCATTAGGTCTCCGTGCCATACAAAGCAGCCACTAGTATTGTAAGTGTAAGCATTACAAGAGCAACTTCTCAGACAAGCCATTTGACAGTCTTGAGAGCTTCCAGCCACAGTACTCTGAGCACTATCTGGTAGCCTCACACCTGACATGGTATAGAACTTATCTTGTCCGGATTGTGCAGAGCTCGAATTGGTCTGGCACTGCAATGGTGCGTTCCTCTTGCATCCACCACTATAATCCTGAAGGTCCCAGTCACTCTGAACTTTCTGACTGAACCCCTTGACACAACTACAGAATGGAAGGGCAGTGACGCTGCAGCTTCCATATGCCCCACACAACGCGTACACCTCGCACTGACTCCGTGGCTGAGCCCAGAACATGATCCATGACTGTGAGGCGGGCACCCATGTCAGCTGCTTGATCTGCCCATTCACGTCGATGATGAATCGCGAGATGATGGAGTTGTCCTTCATTGAGTAGGTGAAGTAGCTCTCTGTGTTGTTGTCATGGAAGCTGAAGTCATAATTGAAACCAGACGTCATCTCTGGCACATCTCTAAAGATATTGCCATTCCAAGGGCCACTGGACCAGTAAGTTGTGGATTCATTCCACTGAATGAAATACTGTGTTGTGCGATTTGGGTCCAGCTCCAGCGAGAAGAGCCCGGGAGATGGGTCATTGGCATTTGTCCATGAAACAAGCCGCTGGCTGACATTAGTGATCTTGTTCAAGCTAATCTTGCCCCCAGGAAGCCATGTGTTTGTGGGATGATCTATGCTTCGCCAATAAACTTTGGATGAATGGGTGGCATCGATGAGCTCAAGGCTGCCGCTGTCCTGAAGGACAGCCATGGTGGAGTTGGCGGCTGTGCTTACGTTGGTCGACCATAGCTCTTGGTTCTTGGATTGATCAAGGAGGACAAGGTTGCCATCACTGCCGATGGTTAAGGTTGCAGTTGTCAGGTCCAACACCGGGACATTGGAGTTTGCCATCCACACGGTAGTCACCTCAGGTATGTTGCTGTACCATATAGCTATGTAGTACTTGCTGGGGCTGGAATTGGAAGCTGTGGTGTTACCTTGGGATGGGGTGTAGAAGCCTAAAGCGAACTTGTTGCCCTTGGATACAATCTTCTGTGCCCCAGACAGCGGTGTGGAGGAGTTGATGGTGTCGATGGCCGTGCAGAGAAGTATTTGGCTGATGAGGAGGAGCTGGAGGAGGAAGAAAGGGGCCATGGATGGAAGCCTGGAAGAGCAGACAGGGCTTGGAGGAGGGGAGCTTGGTGTTTTAATTGATGGTGGTTGAAGTTGCTGGAGACAGGTTTCGGTGGACAGCAAAGGTCCACTTCATGGACTAATAACAAAAGGAGGCGTCTTTGACCTGGTATTTTGCTGCGTGCACGACGCCCTTCAGGTGTGCGATAATATAGCAATTAACATTATTTTAACCTTGTACTGATAAAATTACTAGACATGATGTTGTCCTTACATTTTCTTTGCTTAAGGAACCCAAGGAAAGATTTATCGTTAGTAGCGGTTTTTTATGCTGATTAAAAACAGTGCTTTTCATGCTGATTAATATTCATATACATCTGATTTTACGGTTAGAGGTGTCATGCTTTATAATTTTGGAATATTCCAATGATTCATACCGCCGAACAGAAATACCAACATCAATTCTGATTTATGATGTTGATTGCGGATCGTTGATGGAATATTGTTTACAAATAAAATAAAATAAAATAAAATAAAATAAAATGGTGTGAAGCCAGGGAAGAGTTGCTGACTTCTGCGGCGGGCAAAGCTCCATATGACTGCGTTGACTTGGACTATTTTAACGAGTCCGGTCGTTCACGGGCAACCTTTTAAGCCTTGTCGACTTGTCGTGGTCTTTATGATTGCTTTGCTCAGGTTACTGGAACTCCAGTGCTGATTATTCAATCTCTGATCTGGAACTGATCACCTCTTCTATGAACAATACTGGTTGTTAATACTTTTTCGTTGGGGCTGCTTCTAGATGGCGATGATAAGAGCAAACAAGACATGTTGGAAGAAGACTGGCAATGCATACGGTGAGGGCAATTAGATGTCAGTTCGATGCTGGTGCTGTCATTTGTCACATGCAGTAAGTTTGTTTCTTAAAAAAATATGATTTCACTCATCGTCATTTATTTATTAAAGAATGTTTCCCTGAGGCACAGGTGAATTTGATACCTCTTTTATTTATTTATTTTATCATGATTTGTCGTCTTTAGAGTCGACGAGGAGATATTTTGATGGTTTGAATGTACCTACCTATCCCTTTAATCCTTTATAATTGCAGAACAGAGTGGCCTTGCTTGACTATTCAAGTCTGTCCAGTCTCAATCCCCATTTCTTCTATCAAAGCCATGGATTCAAAAACGGTCCGGTCCGGTTTGATCGGATTACCGGTTTCAGCCTAATATAATTTAAAATTTTTAAAATTTGAAATTTTTTGAAATCTTGAAAACTGAAAATACCAAGCGATAAATCAGAGGAACAGGATGATAAACTGGAGAAATCGAGTGGTTTGTTTTTAAACTGAGAAAATCGATGATACACAGAGAAAACCGAGCAGTAAACCAAAAAACCGAACGGTAAACCTTAAAACCGAGCGATAAACCTAAAACACTGACCGGCTTGCTTTTAAATCATATTCAAATTTGTATTTTGACATTTGAATGGTTTACCGTCTGATTTTTTCGGTTTTCACGGTTTCGTCAAACCGGCTGGCTCCGGTTTCCGCTGTAGGAACGATTTTTTAATCCTTGGTCAAAGCATGTTCAGGAATTCATCCCTTCATCCATTCTAGAGCTTTTTTATTTGTGTGGAGGCCCAGCATTAATTCATCATCAAAATAGGTGGGGCAGATATATCAATATATATAGGGATAGCACAGTGAATTCCTAGATAGCGAAGGGAGCGAGGAAATAGGACGGGTCTGGTGCCTGGTCGTTTGTTGTGACGCATTCATGCCTCGCTGTACAGCGGTGGCTAGGTGCATCGCACAAGGAAGGTGAATTGAGTGGTGCAAAGCATCGGTCAAGGTTTGGTCTTTCTTTGTTCAGTTGCTCTGCTGAAATGGCTCGAGCCACATTTCAGGTTCTCTAGTGGAGGTTCCATGCGCAGCTGCTGTTAAGTCTGCAGCCACGCACGCCTCTTTTTCTTGTTCACCATCATGGCCAAGTGGCCATATGGACCGGAGCTTCAAATTGCCATCCGTCGCTAGTGCGGTGGCGTTCACGCCCCCTGGCCGTCGGAGTTGCCTCAAGTCCAGGGAACTGGGCAGTGGGCACCGCTGGAGCTCATGGTGATGCGTCTTGATGCAACTCATCAGTCCGATGACGTTGTTATTTTGTCTGAACCGATTCGTTCTTTGGAACCATTTTTAGGGCTTGTTCGGGAGCCGGAGCATGGGAATGGCTCCCGAACAGTACTCTAGCCAGGCCTGGTTTGAGTGAAACCAGGTCCATCACTCAATCTATGCTGATAACTTGATCGTGTTCAAGAACCAAAACCATGGTATAAAAGTTTCATTCGGCAGACATGAAACTAATACACATGGATTATAATTTTCGTAACACAAACTGGCTGATAGGGTTGTACATGAATTTTGATCGGAATGACGAGCGAGAATCCACCCTTTTGTTGAGGATAGCATCGACGATAATACCTATTCTCGGATTGCAAGTATATTTTTTAAGATAATGAGAAAAGAGTGTCCAGCCTATATCTCTTTTAGAGATTATGACTGTTCATTACAAATTACGGCACATCCGTCTCCACATCACACCACTCATAAAAATTAAATGACACACACACACACACAAAAAAAACAGATGACAGGATACCCACTATCACAAAAAGACCCTTTAGCGGCACAACAAAAATAGACGTAGCAGCGTTTTCACAATAAACTACCGTTATAGTGGTAAAATAATTTATAACGGCGGTTGACAAAGTAATCCACCTCTAAAAATTGATTTTTAGGGACGGATCACTTTATGAACCGCTGCTATAAATGAAAAATCATTTTTTGCGGCGGCCCACATTGTGGGCTACCGTTAAAAGCAGAGCTCACTTAAAAAACTGACCTATTTAGTCTATAAAATTAGAAACCCTAAGCAGCCACCCTCTCTTTCCTATAGCCGCCGCCTTTACCCCTCACTCTCCTCTCTCACACCGCCGCCTTCTCTCTCTCTCTCTCTCACTGCCGCCTTCACTCCTCTATCGCACCACTGCTGCCCTTCTCCTCTCCCTCCCCACTGCAACCGACGCCGCAACCCTACTCCTTCTCCAGCGCGGCACGGGCGCGAACGTCGCTCGCCCTTCTTCTCTCCCTCCCCGTGCTCGCCAGATCAGTGTGGGGAGAGGAACCTATAGGCGGCGGATAATTCGACCGGGAGGATGCGAGGCACAGGTAGATCTAGGCGCCACCACCCCTCTTCTCTCTACGGGCTGCACGGCGGGTGGTCGGATCCGGGCGCCGCCGCTTCTTCTCCACAGGTAGCGTAGCGGGCGGCCGGATCCAGGCGCCACCGCCTCTTCTCCACGCGCGATGTGGCAGGCAGCAAATCCAGGGCGGCTGTAAGGACCGAAGGCGTACCGAGGGGAGGGGGGTGAATCGGTAAGCCGACCATAATCAACAAATGCTACTAATTTCACCACCAAATCCTGTCAATCATTGCAGCCTAATAATTCTAGTAGGCCAAGACCCTACACGTGCTAGTGTTCATGATGAGTGCGAAATATGAAAGATAAACACACTAGCCTATGCAAGCCACAAGTCACCCCTATCAACTAGAGCACACAAATACAGAATAGTAAAGAGAGGATCAAGGAATGCTCATATTTTTTTTCGAGGTCTAGGAAGGATGACGCCTTCCCCTACTCCTTGTTGGACCACTCTCGCCAGAGTTCCGGTCCCTCTCGCCACCAAGTGGAGTTCTCGCACACGAGCCCATAATCACTCCCGGAGTAAAGACACGGTCGCGTCACCGCTGCCACCAAGGCACAAGCTCGCCTCCCTCGAGAACTTGCCAGACTCCCCGAGCTGGCACGGGCGCTCAAGCGATGCCCCTTTCAATGGCGGGCTCAAACCATGTACAAACATGTGACAACCTTCACAACCGATCACGATAGGCTCGATCACTGACACCTAATCGGTCGAGGTCTCACCATAGACCAAGAGTAATAATCTAGATCACACCCTTCAGGACACCCTAGCCTATGATGTGGATAGATGCTTAAGTTACTCTCTCTTACACTCTCAAGATACCCAATATCTTCTCCTAGTGCTCCTCTCTTTTCCTCTTGGCTCTTACCAAATGCTCCTAGCAATTCCATTTGCCAAAAGAGTTCTCCAAGACCCTAGCAACGAAGTTATATAGGCTTCCAACCTCTAACTAGTCGTTGCTCTACGAAATCATCCTTCTGGACCTGCTGACCGGACTGTTCGGTCACTGCAAGACCGGACCGTCCGGTCTCTCTCTATAATGGCTCTCCAGAATTGGCAGCTTCCCTGTGCTTGGGCAATTTCCATATTGACCGGATTGTCCGGTTAGTAGACCGGACCGTCCGGGGACCTCTTTCTCTCTCTATTCCAGAGAGCATCCATTCTCTTCACCTTCTGTCCAGAGCCACTTCCATACAGACCAGACCGTCTGGTCAGTATAGGCCTTCACACTGATAGAATTCTCGTAGACTACTCTCTGATCTCCAACTGTTCTTCTAGTGAACGTACAGTCCGGTCACTACTGACCCCTCTGTCCAGTCACTATGTCCAGAAGTTAAAACTTCTCGTGCTCGCTTAACTTTGTTTCCAGGCTTCTTCTAACAACTCCTTGGCTTCTCCACTGTCACCTAGTGCCTGTGATTTCACTGAGCATCCACACACATCACCGACTAGCATAACCTAAGAGACATCACCTAGATCCCCTTCATACTCCGGTTTTTCCTATGGACTTAAAGTGCTAACAACTAGACAAGTGTTCCAAACACTTGCTCCATAGCTTGTCCTTAGCCTTGATCCATCTCCATCAACCCTTGGACTCCATCAAGCTCATCAAACTCCATGTTTGTGGTCATTGTTATCAATCGTCAAGGCAACCATTATCAATAGGATTTGTAGCAGAGTAAAGAGATGATTCCTGCATAGACAACACTTGTGTAGATATTAGCCCACAATTTCATAGTTATCATTAATCACCAAAATATTCATACCTTGGGGATCCAATCATCAATGGTCATGAAGCTTACAATCTCTCCTTTTTTGGTGATTGATGACAGCCACTACTTGATGAGGACATCACCCTTATGGATACACCCAACACTCCACCAACCAAAATGTAAGTTCATGCGCGACAACTGAATTTACGAGTGAGCTTGTTCCTAATGATACCTTTATGTGATTTTGAGAATAGATTGCTACCTAATGAATTAATTGTTGTTAGAAACCATGGAGATGATGATGAGATAGCTGGGGAGGTGATTGGAGACGTGATGGTCCAGCAAGGACGTCCAAGCCAAGGTGGAGGCCCAATCAAAACCGACTTCGAGTCTGTTTCGGAGCCCAGGACCAGTCTGCACTAAAACGGACGCCCAGGACGCATACGGACTCGGATTTGTACGTTCTATATATGCCTGGAAAGATAACGAAAAGACCTTTCCAACCCAACTGGTCCCATGTCAAAATTCATCTCGAGCCGTCGGCAATCGCCGAAACAATTCGACTTACAGAATTTGTCCTGGTGCTGCGACACCGTAATCGGTCTTTGGGCCATGTATCGAGTTGAGCCCACTTAGGGCTGCGTCCAGGGGGTCTTGCACGACCCTAGGGTCCTCATATACAGCCGCCGCCTCTTTATTAGGGTTTGGGTTTTGCTTAGATCAATTCTGTTCATAAACAGTGTCGCCGTTCATCGGTT
Organism: Eleusine indica; assembly: GCA_030378355.1. Taxonomy (NCBI): domain Eukaryota; kingdom Viridiplantae; phylum Streptophyta; class Magnoliopsida; order Poales; family Poaceae; genus Eleusine; species Eleusine indica. The sequence continues at coordinate 40,898,843 of CM059500.1, forward strand.
TGTGAGACCCCAACTTCGAGAGTTTAATCATACATCTGCAATTGTGTTGCATTCTTCGTTGTTCTTGCTTGTGTTCTTGATTCGCAGGCAGAGATTAGCCTTCTCGGCGAGGTCAATCGTCTTTGGACGGTTGATAACCAGAGGAGACGTCGTGCTGCGATTGCGGGGTTTAGAACGTGCTGTTCTGAAGCCGGATCGATTTGTGTGTCGCCTCCGACCAAATCAACTTACCAAGAACCTTTCGGAAGATCGGGAACCCTTATTTACATCAAGTGGTAATCAGAGCTTCAGGTACACCGTTAGGTTCGCCCTTATCCTTGTTATTTTGTTCAATCCTAGAGTCCAGAAAATTGCCCTACAAAAATATTTGTTTGTCGTGTTTCCGCTGTCCTACACCCCCGTTGTACCTTGTAATTTTCAGTTTAGTTTGCTTCTCTGAATTTTAGTCCCTACAAGGTCATTGTGTTACTGGTCTAGTGCTTGTTCTTTGGTCTTGTTTGAGTCGTGCATATCCTTGTCATAGACAAACAAGGAAAAAATCAGTGTTGCATATGTTTAGATAATAGTATTGCTGGAATTATGTACACTAAATATTTCTTTAACATCTAGCCTTCTACTTTCGTGTGTAAAAGAAAATTAGAGTGCTCTGCTGCTGTCTCATTGTGATCAAAAGCCAACCAATTAGTGCTTGATCTTGTTATAGAAGTTTGTTTTAGTTGTGCTATTACAAGAATCCTTTTGCTGCACTTGTAGTAAGAAAAAAAAATATATTTTGGGGTTTTATTGGTTGTAAAACTTGTAATACCTTGCTGCAGTTCTGATTCTCAAGAAAAGAAAAGAAAAAGGCAAAAGTGCACAAGAGAAAAAGCCGCATAAAAAAAAAGAAGTAGAAAAAAGAAAAGATACAAATTCAGAATTGCTTGCATCCTCTATGTCTTTTGTTGAGTCATTTACTTGCTTGCTTGAACTAGGTCCGAGACAAGTTTAGGCCGGTGACATAGACTAGCTTGGGACTATTATTCAGTTTTGCAACTTCTGAATTGAAATTTTGCTAATCCTTGCTACCTAATATTGCCTATCCAAGCTCCATATATTTCTTTCTGAACAGGCACAATTTTTTTTGACTCTCGCAATCATCAGTTCACACTCTCCAATGTATCCTTTGCTTGTTGTAATTAAGAACTTTGTAAGAGCTTGATAAGATGATTCCCTTTGCTTGTTGAGAGTTTACACTGTTATCACATAGTAGTGATAGGAAAATATACTTCCGTGTGTTTCCTTGTTTGCTACTAACAATGACAGGTTACACCACTCATGGTGATGATTCAACGTCATCTAATAAGCACAATATGAGTGATGTATTACAAAGAGTGCTCAGTCCTCAAATGGAGAAGGTAGAGCAAAATCAATTGAATAATTTATTTCAGACTCACTTTGTTGTCAAGGATCGACGTTGTCGTGTTATCATTGATGGAGAGAGTAGCCGCAACATCGCAAGTTTAGAATTAGTAGAGAAGCTTGGATTGACAACACAGCCACACCCATATCCATACTACATCCAATGAGTAAATTCTTTTGGTAAGATAAAGGTAGATAAAATTGCACGCATTGAATTTTTTATTGGTTCTTATAAGGATAGTGCAGAATTTGATATAGTACCTATGCAAGCATGTCATTTGTTATTGAGTAAACCTTGGATTATTACAAATAATGCTTCGCACAATACCATTATAAATAGATACTCATTTAAATACAATGATAGAAGAGTTACTCTTAAACCTATGACCGCTGCTGAAATTTTAGAAGAGGATCAACAAAGGCTTGAAAGGAGAAAGAATGAACCGTTTAGGAAAGAATGGACTGTTTCAAATGTTGCAACATTTACATCAAAATCTGAATTAGATGATGAACATATTTCCGTGCCTCTTGTTGCAACTAATACATTTCAGGTTCTACACAAAGAAGAGGATAGTGAGAAAGATGAAGAACATGTTGTTGCTTCAGGTAAGAGCTTTCTTGATGTGATAAATTGTTCCAATAATCTTATTATATTGGAACCTTGTTTTGATTTGCTTTTGCTACAAGTTGATTTATCTACTGATCCTTATGATAAAGAGGAGTTGTGTGCCACTGCTTCACTTATACCTTTGCCACAACAAATGAATAAGCTTGATGTTTTTGCTTATGATTCACCTACTAGTGCTGAAATAAAACATTTGATTTTAATAACATGTGAAAAGGATGAGCAGAAATTATTGTCTTCTCTAAATAGTTTGGGTTATATTAAATTTGATGTTCTTTGTGATCTAAATACCGTGGAGAAGCAAATCTTTTCTCAAACTGAATTGCCTTTACTAACAAGAAACGAATTTTATGCTATAGGAAACTATGATCATAGAGGTGTATTTATGGTGCATAAAGTTTATATTTGCTCAAACATGAATACTCCTTGTGTTGTACAACCAAATGATGAACTAGAAAACTGCAATAATAATTACCATGTCATGTCATGTTTTTGTAGTGTTTTTAAGATCACACATTTTCTATCTTGTCATAAGAGGGAGAATGATGTTTATATTGCTGAGCAAGTTTTCATAGAGGTCATTAATTTGCATGGCATGCGTTCTATTGTAGTTTCACATTGTGATGATAAATTTTATAATGCATATAAATATGAGTTGTATCCCAAGTTTGGGAATAGTTCCACAATTAATATTTCAGATTTGAGACCATACATGGGAGAAAGAGATGAGCTCGAGTCGAGAACGACTCTAATTCAAAAAGGGGAGAATGATGAGGACATCACCCTTATGGATACACCCAGCACTCCGCCAACCAAAATGCAAGTTCATGCGCGACAACTGAATTTACGGGTGAGCTTGTTCCTAATGATTCCTTTATGTGATTTTGAGAATAGATTGCTACCTAATGAATTAATTGTTGTTAGAAACTATGGAGATGATGATGAGATAGCTGGGGAGGTGATTGGAGACGTGATGGGCCAGCAAGGACGTCCAAGCCAAGGTGGAGGCCCAATCAAAACCGACTTCGAGTCTGTTTCGGAGCCCAGAACCAGTCTGCACTAAAACGGACTCCCAGGACGCATACGGACTCGGATTTGTACGTTCTATATATGCCTGGAAAGATAACAAAAAGACCTTTCCAACCCAACTGGTCCCATGTCAAAATTCATCTCGAGCCGTCAGCAATCGCTGAAACAATTCGACTTCTAGAATCTGTCCTGGTGCTGCGACACCGTAATCGGCCTTTGGGCCATGTATCGAGTTGAGCCCACTTAGGGCTGCGTCCAGGGGGTCTTGCACGACCCTAGGGTCCTCATATACAGCCGCCGCCTCTTCATTAGGGTTTGGGTTTTGCTTAGATTATTCTGTTGATAACAGTTTCGCCATTTGATCGGTTTGTGAGACCCCAACTTGTGAGATTCATCATAAATTTGCAAATTTGGTTGCATTCTTCTTTGTTCTTGCTTGTGTTCTTGATTTGCAGGCAAGGATAAGCCTTTTCGGCGAGGTCAATCATTCTTGAACGGTTGATAATCAGAGGAGACGTTGTGCTGCGATTGCGGGGTTCAGAACGTGTCGTTCGGAAGCCGGATCGATTTGTGTATCGCCTCCGCCTTAATCAAGATTATCAGAACCTATCGGAAGATCGGGAACCCTTGTCCACATCACTACTTATCATAAAACATCAAGGCTAAAAGAGCTACACTAAAATCGAGAGGAACCACAAAGGCATTAGAAGGAACGCACAAAGTCCTACTCAATCAAGCATCATTAAGAGCTTAAAGAATAAAGAGAGAAAAGCACACTCTAGATGATAATGCATGCATGTCATGTTAGGAGATAATAAAGGAAAGCATAAAGAAATGCAATGCAAGACATGATGATGACATGCAACTGGATAAACATGAAACATGCAAGAAATTGAAAAACAAGCACTCATCATCATGGCATCATACACAGTCAAACAGGATAAATAAAGAAAGATAAGCACTGCGTATGAAAATAAACCAAGTGAGATCAAGATGAGTCAAACACAAGCGAATGAAAACCACGACTCATCAAGATCCACAACATCGATAAAACTCATCAAAATAAGATCCAAATATATCTACACCCAAAACTAGTACACCAACGTATGCTCCCCCTATATACATGACTACTCTCGATCGTCACAGGATCACACTCCGCTATCTCTATGTCTTCTCCCCCTTTGGCAACAAGCACCGAAAAGAGAGGAAAAACTACCGAGCGCTCAAGGTCGAAGGAGGTGGTGCAACAACGTCTCCTGAAGATTATGCTCTTGGTTGCTCCTTTGGCTGATCCTGGTGCTCTCTCTGGGTCGCTGTCACCTGAGCGTCAAGCTGCTCAAAGTATGAGAGGTCCCCTGGTGACTCTGACCCACTGTCCTGGTCTGTTGTGACTGTGGCGGTCTCCTGAGCAACTGAAGCCTGAAGAAGTGCAAGATCCGCCACGTCCTGCTACGTGAAGCCTTCTCGAACAAGATCCTCTGCTACCTGAGGTGTGACAAGAGAAGTGTCCGTAGCAGAAGAAGGTGGAGCTGTAGTCAACTCTAAGGCTGTCTGTGGGTCTGCTCGAGTGGAGTGCACTATATCTGAGAACAGACTCCTGACTGGTGGTTGCTGCTAGGAGGTGGACGGTACTATCATCTGCGAAGCTGTAGACTGAGCTGGTGAAGTGAATAACACAGAGACTGAGAAGGCTGACACGGGGGAGAACTGAGTAACTAGCGAGAAAGGTTGTCCTGCTCCCCCTGTCGGTAACACCACTGAGTGTGATGACAAACCACTGGACTGACTGTCATCATAGCAGTGAAGGAGCCTGCCTGAGTCGGTAGCTGCTGAAACTATGGAAGTGTAGGGGCTCCTACCTGCTGGCTAGACTATCCTCTGTTGAGCTCCGCCATTTGTGTCATCAGTGTAGTCATCAGTAGCATCTTCTACCTCTGAAGCTCTGCATGTCCCCTCAACACATCTAAAATCTAACGCCTCTGCTCAGCTGCGTTCTAGATGAAGTCACCCAGACGTCCTGCTCGTGCTGCTACTGTAGGGGCATGATCTGGCTGTGTACCTGCTATCTGAGGTGCTGCTCCTATAGTGGCTGACTCAGAAACAACCGTCTCTAGATGAGCGTCATGCTCGTGAGTGACTGGCAGTGACTCCTGCTCCTCCTCCCCTGTATGCTGGCTCGAGGCTCACTGAGATCCCCTGGGTACTCGAGGTGCTAACTAGTGGTCACTTCAGGGAATGCCTCGTACCGCTCCTCAGTCACAAGCCCTAGTCTCCTCAGAAGATAACAAATGTAGGGGCCGTAGAATAGGCGTCGTCCTCCGACTCTCTTAGAGATCACCTCCTCCATCTCGGCTATGAAAAAGTCTGCTAAGTCAAACTGCTATCTCCTCAGAATAGCTGTCACTGCCCACTGGTGCAAGAGTGTGAACTCTTCTCTCTACCCAGACCGTGGACTGATAGTCCTGATAACTATCACTCTAACCATCTTCGCCTCTGCGATAAGACTCACAGGGCGTCTGTCGAAGCCTGGAGTGTGTGGTGGTGGAAAGGCAACTGACACCATGTTGTCCGGAGGTAACATCCCTCCCTATGGTCTACAGAGCGGGACAAAGGTCCCATAAGCACTCCTGTAGAGCTGTAGGTCTGAAGCAAGTAGTCCTAGTGCAGCTATCAGATCGTCCCTGGTCAAGCACTAGGGATCTCCTCTAAATATGAAATAGATCTCTAAACGATCTCTGACCACCCACAGTGAAGCGTAGAACTCCAACACTATGTCCTCTCTGTACCTGTAGGGGCCGGTGACTAACTCTACTAGTCCGGACAAGTACGTGAAGTACTTCTCCATGTCTGTGCATGTGGCTCTCCTCACAGCCTGGTAGGTAGTGTACTACTATGGCACAAAGAACCCAGCCTTGCTCTTCCTGGCAAGATAGCGTCTCAGACCCTCACTAATCCTCCTCTGGAGGCCTGTCCAGTACCAGTCTCCTCCAGCAGCATCCATGGGGACTGGAACCCACTGCTTGAAAGAGACGAGGTGACTCGCCTTAAGGTCCTTGGTAGGAACCTTAATAATGTCTCTCTTCAGCTGCGTCCGCAAGTCTCTGCAGTTTAAAACTCCTGGTGCACACTACGTAGGTGCAGTACAGGTCTCCTGCTCGGAGAGCTGACTGCTGTTGTTGTGGCTGCTCTGGCTCCTCCTCCTCAAGCTCCTCTGAGTCCTCTGACTCTGACTCAGTGTCCTCCTCTGACTCCTCCTGCTGCTACCTGGAGGATCCCTGCTCCACAGGTCTCGATGACCTCCCCTGACGGGAAACCGGAGTACGCTGCAACCAAGATGGCAGAACAACTCCTGTGGCCAAGACTGGGGCTGTTATCCTCTGTCTAGCACTCCTGCTCAAACCCTGAGTCTCAGTGTCTGGCTACCCGATGATCAACCATGTCTCGGACGTCCTGTGTGCTGTCTCCCTAGCCTCTAAGTGCTGAGCAACCCTCCTGGCTCTTTCTGACTCTGGCTCCAGCCTAGTCCTCTTCTTGCCTCTGGGCTTCTCTGGCATCTTGCTTTTACCCTTATCCTGATCACTTGCACCTGCCATCTCTGCCGTTGACTGCTGTCACTGCACGCACATCGGTAGGAATAAAATAAGTATAGAGCCTATATTAATCTATAAGCAAAGCACCACTAGGTAAGAATGCACAATAGAAATCCTAGCACTGAATGAAGGACATGATCACTAGGCAAAATAAGCAATGTGTCAATAGTGATCATCGACTATATATGGCTGGTGCGAGTCATTTAGTGTGCAGTCAAATAATATGCAATAAATCTAACTGTAGACTAAACGAGAGACAAACCCTAGAATTACAATTAACAGATAAGCAGGTGACTAATTGCAATCTAGGTTGAGCTAATTACCTAATTAATGCAACTAAACATGAGCAATTAATCTAATTACATCAACTAAGTAAATTGCTCGATAATTAGGGTATAAGCACAATACCTTGGGAATAGCGAGATCGAGAATCGAAGAGAACAGGCGACCGATTGCCGAAAAGATGGGAACTTGATCATCAGCAATGGGGGAGAGGGGAGAGGCAAGCTTTGCCCTTTCCTTCGGTGGAGCTCGCCAAAGTGGGAGAGGAGTTGCTGCTCAGAGGGCGTGCATGCGCACGGGGTGGAGCTCGACGGCTGGAGGTGGTGCTCGGCGGCGGCACGACAAGCGGCAGTGGTGATGGTGCTTGCAACGGTGGCGGCGGCTTGTGGCAATCACGTGGCTGTGCACAGGGGCAAGTGAGTGGTGGCGCACGTGAGCTCGGCGAGACAGAGGGAGCACAGCGATGGCAACGTTGGCGGTGATGGTGAAAACGCCGGAGGCGGCGAGTGCGTGCTCTCGGCTTCGGTCGAGAAGAATAGGGATAGGTCCAAGAGGATTTGACCTAGGTCAATTTGGGAAGAACGACCGAGATCAACATGGAATAGATCGACGGCTCAGGATTTTGAAGTGCATTACACGATCAATCGAGGTGACCGAACGGTCCGCTCAATACACTGTACTATCCGGTCACTTTGGGAATTTTGGGAACTCGGTTTAGGATCAGCAGAACTTTTGTAGATCGTACTGTCCGCTCTTTAGTGAGGATTTTGTTCGGTCTCCATTCCCTGTTTCCCGAAGCAACTGTGCATAGCGCATAGACCGGACTGTACGGTCCAATGACCGGACCATACGGTCACTTCTAGGATTTCGCTGAATCAAGGAATTTCTTCATTTTCCAAGTTCCCTCACTTAACATCCAAATAAACACTGCACTTGGAGCATGAAATGAACTCTAAACACTCCTTTTCAAATAGTGACTCTCTATAGGCTTATAATTTTCACAAATACCAAATAAAGAATCGAGCAAATAAGAACCAAGGAAATTAAGAACCAAATGGGTATGTATGAGCCTTAGTCCATGAACTGCACAAGTGGATTTAACCTCGGAGTTCATAAGAGCTTGCTCAATGGGCATGAAGCACAATTCTTTCCTTTGGTCACACTTATGGAGATGTATTCTCATATTTATCATGAGACACAAATTTCTCCAAGTGAGACAAGTCTCCTTTGTGTTTCCTATATGATGCATGCAACAAACATTTTACATATGCAATGAAAGTAAACATGCCATGTGAATGCAAGCAAAATTAAACAAGACACAAAGGAAACCTAACAATGTCAAGTTTGAACCCCTCCCGACCTTACTCACTATAAGTCATACTCTTGCCTTGAGAGAAGCCAAACCACCATCTCAAGCACTCCCCCTTGCTTATAGCTATCTTGAGTGGGTTAGATATTGACTAATTTTTATGTGTTTTTTATTTTAGTTATTTACACATGCATGAATGTAAAACATACTAGTCACAAAGGAGTCCTAATTAACATGCAATGCAAGAACAGAAAGAACACACTACAACTACCGAGAATAAAGAAACACACACGGATACCTCCCTCATGAGTACATATGTCGTTGAGGTCCATGTCACTTGTGGTGGACTTAACATGATCTTCAAGAAGCTCCCGGTCCACCACCACCACCATCATCTAGGTCTTGTTCTTGGGCACCCACTTGTACGTAGTTGACATCTCAAGATCAACAATGCACTTAGGCACCCATATGCTCTTGACATTTCTCTTCTTGTTTGGTGGTCCCAAAGCCTTTGCTTTCACCTTGCCACCCTTGTTTCTAAAAAGCTTGAAGTGGATGTTTTCATGGAACAAGTTAGCGTTAGGCAAAACAATGGAACTTCTCACCATAGGGCAATCCTTGATGGTGTGGTCATCCTTGCAACATCTCTCAAAAAAGTAGTCATCGGCGAGTAGGGGCTTGACCCAAGCAGGAATGGAGTCACTCGTCCCAATAATGTCGAAGGAGACAGGGTATGAGCCAAGTCCACGGTGGGAGACGTTGTTCACAAGATTCTTTCCAAGAATCTCCTTGTGAATGGCTCTACCACGTGCAAGTCTCTCGAAGCCATCCATCACCATTTTCCTCTCTTTTTTGAGCTTGTGATATTCCTTCAAAACAAATGGATCAATAGAAGAAACCTTGACCGAGGTGTTTAGTTCATCACACATAGTAGAAGCATCGCTCTTTGCTGAACTAGAGGAGGGAGAGGCAAGGTTGTCAAGATTGATGGCCTCATAAGTAAGTTCAAGGGCCTTGTACTTCTCACGAAGCTCTACATGATCACCCTTGAGTTTGTCATAACTCTTATTTAGGGCCTCATGAGATGTGACAAGGTCCTTGAGCTCACTCTCAAGCTCACCAACACGGTCCTTAGCCAACTTACACTCTTTTCTTACCACATCTAGCATTTTGGACTTCTTGACGGCGATGTCGCGGGCTTGGTCAAGCATACTCCAAAGCTCAGAACAGGAGAGCTCCTCATCATCGCTGTCGTCGCTGCTCTCCTCCTCACTCTCCCCAAGATGGTTAGCAGCCATGAGACATGTGGGTGGTGGAGGAAGAGCTTGAGGTAGAGTGGTCTTGACCATGGCAAGATCAGCCACTTCTTCATCATCACGTGAGGAAGAGGACTCATCGCTTGAGCTGTCACTAGTCCACTCTCCCACAAGAGCCTTGCGTGAGAACTTCTTCTTGTACTCTTTGGCTTTGCCTTTGCTCTTGTCCTTGTTGAAGGACCTCTTCTTCTTTTTCTTGGCTTTGAGGTCTTCTTGTTCTTCTTCTTCATCACTTGATTCTTGGGGCTTGAAAGCTTCTTTCTTGGGCTTGGGGCAATCCCGAACAAAGTGGTTCTTGGAGCCACAGTTGAAGCACTTGCCCTTGGACTTGGAGGCAAACTTGTTCTTGAAGGTCCTTCATGAGAAGAGCCAAGTCGTCAGTCAAGTCATCTTCATCATCATCATCATTTTCTTCAATCACCACCTTTTTCTTGCCTTTCTTGCTCTTCATGGATTCTTGCTTCTTAGTTTGAAGAGCTAGGTTGGATGGTTGTGGATCATCCAAACCCAACTGGTAGCTCTCAAAGGCAGTGATCTTCCCAAGAACATCTTTGATGGTCTTTGTCTTGAGGTCACCTTGCAAGGTGTATGTGATGATGAACTCGTACTTGGGGTCTTTGAATAGCCTCACAAATCTTATTATCACCTCAACAGGCTTGAGCTTGAAGTCATCCCTAAGAGCATTGATCTCCTCCACTAGAACATAAAAACGAGAATACACAGTGTTAGCTCTCTCATGTGGCAATCTAGTGAAGTTATCATACTTGTTCTTCAGCACATAGTATCTTTCTTCTTTGACATCACTAATACCCTCATGGATACTCTGAATCTCAGTCAGATACCATGTGCTGAAGCACTCGAATCCAATCTAGCAAAGACATCCTTAGAGATGCATGTAAACAGAACATTCTTGGCCTTAATGTTGTGCTTAATGAAATCAGGATCGAGCGGATTCACGTTCGCATCTGAATCATGGGTTACCTTCCATATCTCCGCGTCGAGGGACTCAAGATAGGATTGCATTCTAGCCTTCTAGTATCCATACTCCTCACCCTTGAATATGGGAATACTCCCCATCTCACCCGGCATCCTTACTCAAGGTGGTGAAGCCTCAAATTGAGCACAAGACTCTAATACCAATTGTAAGGACCGAAGGCATACCGAGAGGGAGGGGGGTAAATCGGTAAGCCGACCACAATCAACGAATGCTACTAATTTCGCCACCAAATTTTGTCAATCGTTGCAATCTAATAATTCTAGTAGGCCAAGACCCTACACATGCTAGTGTTCATGATGAGTGTGAAATATGAAAACTAAACACACTAGCCTATGCAAGCCACTAGTCACCCTATCAACTAGAGCACACAAATGCGGAATAGTAAAGAGAGGGTCAAAGAATGCTCATGATTTTTTCCCAAGGTCTCGAAAGGATGGCGCCTTCCCCTAGTCCTCTTTGGACCACTCCCACCAGAGTTCCGGTCCCTCTCACCACCAAGTGGAGTCTCGCACACGAGCCTACTATCACTCCCGGAGTGAAGACACGGTCATGCCACTGCTGCCACCAAGGCACAAGCTCACTCCCTCGAGAACTTGCCAGACTCTCCGAGCCAGCACGAGCGCTCACTAGCGATGCTCCTTTCAACGTCGGGCTCAAACCGTGTACAAACGTGTATCGGCCTTCACAACCGATCATGATAGACTCGATCACCGACACCTAACCGGTCTAGGTCTCACCATAGACCAAGAGTAACAATCTAGATCACGCCCTCAAGGAAACCCTAGCCTATTATGTGGATAGATGCTCAAGTTACTCTCTCTTGCACTATCAAGATATCCAATATCTCCTCCTAGTGCTCCTCTCTTTTCCTCTTGGCTTGTACCAAATGCTCCCAGCAATTCCACTAGCCAATAGAGTTCTCCAAGACCCTAGCAACGAAGTTATATAGGCTTCCAACCTCTAACTATTCGTTGCTCCACAAAATCACCCTTCAGGACCTGCTGACCGGATTATCCGATGACTGCCAGACCAGACCGTCCGGTCTCTCTATAACGGCTCTCTAGAATTGATAGCTTCCCTGTGCTTGGGCAATTTCCATATTGACCGGACCGTCCGGTCAGTAGAGCGGACCGTCCGGTCACCTCTTTCTCTCTCCATTCCAGAGAACACCTATTCTCCGCACCTTCTATCTCGAGCCACTTCCATACAGACCGTACCATCCAATCAGTATAGGTTTTCACGCTGATAGACTTCTCACAGACTGCTCTTTGATCTCCAACTGTTCTTCTAGTGACCGTACAGTCCGGTCACCACTGACCCCTCTGTCCGGTCATGATGTCTAGAAGCTGAAACTTCTCGTCCTCACTTGACTTCGTTTCCTGACTTCTTCTAACAGCTCCTTGGCTTCTCCGCTGTCACCTAGTGCCTGTGATTTCACGGAGCATCCACACACATCACCGACTAGCATGACCTAAGAGACATGACCTAGACCCTCTTGATAGTCTGATTTTTCCTATGGACTCAAAGTCTTAACAACTAGACATGTGTTCCAAACACTTGCTCCATAGCTTTTCATTAGCCTTGATCCATCTTCATCAACCCTTGGACTCCATCAAGCTCCATGCTTGTGGTCATTGTCATCAATCGCCAAGGCAACCATCATCAATAAGATTTATAGTAGAGTAAAGAGATGGTCCCTGCATAGACAACACTCATGTAGATATTAGCCCACAACTTCATAGTTGTCATTAATCACCAAAATATTCATACCTCGGGAATCCAATCATCAATGGTCATGAAGCTTACAATCTCTCCTTTTTTGGTGATTGATGACAGCCACTACTTGATGAGGACATCACCCTTATGGATACACCCAACACTCCACCAACCAAAATGCAAGTTCATGCGCGACAACTGAATTTATGAGTGAGCTTGTTCCTAATGATACCTTTATGTGATTTTGAGAATAGATTGCTACCTAATAAATTGATTGTTGTTAGAAACCATGGAGATGATGATGAGATAGCTGGGGAGGTGATTGGAGACGTGATGGTCCAGCAAGGACGTCCAAGCCAAGGTGGAGGCCCAATCAAAACCGACTTCGAGTCTGTTTCGGAGCCCAGGACCAGTCTGCACTAAAACGGACGCCCAGGACGCATACGGACTCGGATTTGTACGTTCTATATATGCCTGGAAAGATAACGAAAAGACCTTTCCAACCCAACTGGTCCCATGTCAAAATTCATCTCGAGCCGTCGGCAATCGCCGAAACAATTCGACTTACAGAATTTGTCCTGGTGCTGCGACACCGTAATCGGTCTTTGGGCCATGTATCGAGTTGAGCCCACTTAGGGCTGCGTCCAGGGGGTCTTGCACGACCCTAGGGTCCTCATATACAGCCGCCGCCTCTTTATTAGGGTTTGGGTTTTGCTTAGATCAATTCTGTTCATAAACAGTGTCGCCGTTCATCGGTTTGTGAGACCTCAACTTCGAGAGTTTAATCATACATCTGCAATTGTGTTGCATTCTTTGTTGTTCTTGCTTGTGTTCTTGATTCGCAGGCAGAGATTAGCCTTCTCGGCGAGGTCAATCGTCTTTGGACGGTTGATAACCAGAGGAGACGTCGTGCTGCGATTACGGGGTTTAGAAGGTTACAGCGGTCATGAGGGTTACAGCGGCAGGTGGTGCGGTGGGCGGCAAATCCACGGGGGGCGGACCTCTCTCTCCACCACACGCAAGCCTCCATCCTTCTCCCTTTTCTGGCGGGTGGTGCGACAAGAGGCGGAGCGCGGCGGCGTGAGGCTGATGGCCTCCTTCAGCCGGATGCACAACACGCGTGGCTAGGAGGCGCGGTGGCGACCCTTTCCTCCTCTCCGATAGGCGGATCCGGCGACGGCCACTCCTCGGACGGTGAAGGGGAGGCCGGATCCGGCGCCTCACCCTCCTCACCTCCTCCTCCCCTTTGGATCCGGCCTCGAGATGGCCGGCGGGCTCTTTCGGGCCGGCGGGCTTTTTTTTGTTTTCAAGTTGAAGGGCAGCGGCGGATGAAGATGTCACTCGCCGCTACTAATAATTTTTTTGCGGTGGTTGGTCATGTCCATGGGACGTCTGTCGCTAAAGACATCTATTTTTAGTTGTGATAACGTAACGGCAGGCTGGCCAACCCGCCGCTACAGTATGTTTAGGCCCGCCGCTACAGACCACTTTTGTTGTAGTGACCTCAAGGAGCAATCTTATTAGTAAATCTTCATTCATGCTACGCGAAGATTTGCATTTGGCATGCCTTCTTTATTGCTTGTTTGGCTTCCTCATCCTTCTGAAGATGCGTCCAGAAGCGAAGCCAGTATGCCCTCCTAAAAAGTACCTATAAATAAGTTTTGGTTGAAGATTTCTTAAAGACAATGTCATTTCTGCTTAATCAGATAGCACAAAATGCTGAAGTATCCACTAAATATTGTCTTTTCCTAATTGTGCTTACCCCATTTAGCCAATTACCAAACATATGAGTAATGCTATATGTGGAGGTAAACCAAAATAGAATTGAGAGAACTCTTCTTTACTAATAAAACAACATACAAACTGTTCCTACATGCTAGATTGTTCTTTGTGAGAACTACTCCCTCAAGGAAATACCATATAAATAAAAATTTTGATTTTGAGAGGCATTTTTTATATTTTTAGTACATGAACAACCTGTCTTATTGCATTACGTATAGGAGTAGTTGGATAGTCTTGGAATGCGCCTTTTTTTCCATAACACAATCGTGATTTCTATATCACTCTATTGCTATGTCGATGTAAATGTGCCACTATTCCCGTTTCTAAGACAAAAGGTAGATGTGCTACTGAAAACTAATTTAGCTATTCGTCAAGGGAAATAAGAAATCATGTAGCTGTGTAGATTAATGTTCTAGTGGGAATTCCCGAACCCATCAGCAGCGTTTGTTGCATTGCATCAGTCAACCCATTTGGACATACAAGCGATGGGAAAGAGTCGAAACTGCAAACAATTCCCTTGCGGGTTAACGGCTGACAAATTTTATCATAAACTAGGTAAATGCTCATGCGTTGTTACAAGATCTTAATATTTGTGTAAGATATAATAATAATCTATATATTATGTTTGTGTACATATCGACAAAAACTGTCAGTTGTGACGTAAACCGGTCATTGATTTCCGTTGCTGCACAGAGAGGGGCCAGTGATGTTTGGAGCAATTAACTATGAATATATGATATTTTTTTGATTTTTCTAAACCTAGGGGGGCATGGCACACCTTAGCCATAGGATTGCTCAGTCACTGGACGTTACATTCTACAATGCTAACATCCAAAAATAATTATGCAGGTTCTCTATTTTTTTCAGCTGTTAAAAAAATAAATATACAATTACGCTCGGGTGAGAATGGATGCGTCTAGTAATTGAGCATATCAATACTGCAAACCCACATGCTACAGGCCTTCTTCTTCTCCGTAGAGGCACCAAGGCAAACCGAGAAAACAAATTCGCCATTGCTGCTGGCTGAAGGTCGCCTCCATGTCGATGGAAGCAGCAACAGGTCATAGCGAACATCAAAATGGGTTGAGGACCTAGAAAGAAGGGCAAATCTATTCCCTAATTCGATTGAGTGTTGTAGAAGAACCTGAAAAATAGAGCTTATCCTCAACCGTTATCTCCCACAGTGAAAAATAGAGCTTATCCTCAACCGTTATCACCCATGTCGACGTACTCGTCCGTTCACGAAATGTTGTCGTCCGCCAGTTCAAAAATGAACTGGCCGGCGACAGCAAAATAAAAACCGAGGAGTAGGCATCTTGGATCAATTTTCTTCCATAGTGAAAGAAAAAGAAACTGTTATGGAAGGAACCGTTTTGCCAGCAAAACTGATCCTCAACCGTTTTCTCCCGCCCAAGATTAAAGTTAGAAACGTTTCAAGCAGTTTTACTATGTAATTGTTTCCGAATTGGACTCAGGCTTGGAAAGAAACACGAATTGTAGTCGTATGTGTATGTACGACATAACAATCATCAATTGTCAGACTCCACAGCTTTAGTAAATTTACACCATGGATGAAATTGTTTGGCTCGGAAAAAAATATGAATTATACTAGCAAAGTACCCATGCGTTGCCACGAGCTTGAATTTATACTCTTAATTAAAACAGATAAACACGTCAACGTGCACTCATGTTGGTTATTATTGAAAGGAGGATGAACTTATTTTTTTCAATGTAATATTTTTCCTCATGTAACTTGGATGTTGTTTTATTCTACGTAGGAGTCATATTTTTGTATTTATGGGAACTTGGATGCTGTTTTGTTCTAAGCAGGATTCATATTTTTGTATTTATAAAAAGAGCAGCACCGTATGGACGTGTTCTCTGAATATACTGTAAACTAGCTACATCTGATTCTTTGGTACTTGTGATCGATGATTTTGTGTTCATTTGACGTTTTGCTGATCTCAGCTTGGACATATGTTCTAATGGTTGTTATAAGCGAGTCCTAATAGCAGTCTAGATCCTCATATTTAACTTTGTGATGTAGGCTTATTTTTAAGCAGTTCACTCCCTTTTTTTTTTAGGGCGTTCACTCCCTTTTGCTTCACTACGTCACTGCGTATGTGTTGATCTAATTAGCTCTTTGTTTTTTTATTCCTAAAATGGCAGTGACGTTTATGTGGATCAAGCTTGATGGGTCGTGTCCGGTTATTTTGTCCGAGAAGACCTCTTTCTTTCTCTCTCTCTCTCTCTCTCTCTCTCTCTCTCTCTCTCTGTCTGTCTGTCTGTCTCTTGGAAGCCAGCACTCTTGTGGAGCCGTCGGTTAATGTGGTCTCGAGCGGCGGATGCTCTGTTAGCCTCTGGTCTCTACGAGTCGAGCGGCCATTCCCGAGCTCCATTAGCGACGTGGGTCCTCACTCGAGGTTCCTCTGCATAGGTGGCTCGTCCCGAGCATCCAATTCTGGCGGTGGCCACAGGATCCTGGCAGGTGTGTAGAGCTCTGGCAAGTTGGCGGTGGGATCTGAGAAGGTGCGGCGCATTCCGTGCGATCGCTTGTTCTAGCGGCGGTGAGATTCGAACGGGTAGGGCGGAAGGCGGTCCTCCTCGAAAATCTGAGAATGCTGGCTCGACATTGAAGGTGTTGCCTTCTGGGAGCCGTAGTGACGGTGTTCTTGTCTCCTGGTCCCACGGCGATGGTGGAGTTCTTCCATGAGACCGTGAAGACGGCGATGGCCGACGACCTTCCCAAAGGTGACGGTCATGGAAGAAGTCTTCTTCGCCAACCCTATTAAGATATTGCACGGCAGCCTCTTGTTGTCGATCGCTTCCCCATCATCAGGCTCATATCTGGCATCCGTATGGAATCTCCTGGCACCATATTTTTTTTATAGTTATGAGTTTGAGTCCGTATGGAGTCTCTCTCTCTCTCTCTCATGGAAGCAAATAGAGAAGCCCAACACTCTCGTGGAGCCGCCGGTAATGTGGTCTCGAGCGGATGCTCTGTTAGCCTCTGGTCTCTACGAGTCGAGCGGCCATTCCTGAGCTCCATTAGTGATGTTGGTCCTCACTCGAGGTTCCACTGCATAGGTGGCTCGTCTTGAGCTTCCAATCCTAGCGGTGGCCACAGGATCCTGGCAGGTGTGTAGAGCTCCGGCAAGCTGGCGGTGGGATCTTAGAAGGTGCGGCGCATTCCGTGCGGTTGCTGGTTCTAGCGGCGGTGAGATTCGAATGGGGACGGTCGTTCAGGGTGGAAGGGGGACCTCCTCACTGAATAGGCATTTCTGAAATTTAATCCAAAAACTCATAGCAGAATTAGTACTGCCAAAAACGAGACACTCCGGTTTACCAAACCAGACACTCTGGTTTTTGTCAGGGAGGTGGGATTAACTAAGCACAAAAAGGAACCAGCTGAACCTCTAAGCATGCACCCTACCACAAGGGCAACAAGTCTAGAGGAAGGTGATTTCACACAGAAATCACTTAGATAAAACACTGTCAAAACCGGACACTCCGGTTTCCAAAACCAGACACTAGTTTTCTCGGGACAGAAAATAGAGGCAAGGGAATAACAGCTCACGGATGAGGTCTAGCACAAAGCAAAGCAATCAGAGGTTGCACACAGGCAAGAGCAGATTTATCCACTTAGGAAAACAGGAACAACTACTCATGCAACCTATGAGAGACTAAAACAAACTAGAACTTAATAAACAACAAGAACAAGGGAGCACACGGGGATTTATTTACCGGAGTTCAACAACTTGCCACCAAGTTGTTTACGTCTCCGTTGAGGGGCTCGATCACACTTGATCCGGGTCTCTTTCAACCCATTTACCTCACCAACCCATTTACGTCTCCGTTGAGGGGCTCGATCCACTAACCTTGCTTCTTCCCTTGTGGAGGTGAAGTTAACCTTTACAAACTTTCCCAAGGCTCACCACAAACTTGGAAGCTCTAGGGCGATGCTAGCCGTCTATGAATCTTCAATTCCAAGAGTAACAAATACGTCACAGAATCTTGCGATGCAACAATGCTCAAGTGCTCAATCTTTCTCACAAAGTGGCTCTCTCTCAACCCAATTCTCACAAAGAGATCAATCCTCACAAAGAGGAGTTGGAGAGAGTACTAAAAGTCTTTGGATATGTTATTTTTGTGAATGGAGTCAGCAACATCTAAAGGAGGGGTTGGAAGAGTATAAATTCTCATCCCTCCAATATAGCCGTTGAGAACTAGCCAGTGAAATCCGGACACTCTGGTTTCCAAAACCGGACCGTCTGGTTTTGGCTGAACTAGCCATTGGAATTCAAACCAGCCAAAAACCAGACACTCTAATTTTCCTAGGACAGTGAGAAAATTGTGTGTTTGGCTATTGTGTGTCACTCTTCTCACTTGGGATTTTTCTTTGAGCATTGAGACTTAGCATATCATCCATGTAACATCCATCTTGATAGAGCGGCATGCCTAAACTCAAGTTTAAAACAAAAAAGGAGACTTTCTTCAACTTGAGCTTGCATAATTTGATTCTTGTCACTTCTTTATCTTTAGCATTATGAGAGATGCAACATGTACTTCAACTAGAGCTTGTGAATTGAAATATTTGAATCCATACGATCATCTTATCTATAATATATTCACAAGTCACTTAGTTTCTTTACTTTCATCATCAATTGATACTTGGCAACATATGACACCTTGTAGCTTGATCGGTCCATGATTATGCTATACTTACCCTTCACCATTGCATTGGTCCCTCAGCGCTAAGACTCATCTTGCCCTTCTCCTTGCATGGTCCATCGCGGTCAAGTCTAGCCAATTACTTACCATCTTGCTACCTTGAGCCATACATTACTTTGCATCATTCATATGAATTCCTTTGTCATTGCGTAGATATTTTGATCACTTTACTTTTAATAGAGTATCCAATTGTGAATTCGCAAGCAATTGATCATCATCGTTCTTTATACATTCTTTGATCCTTGTGAACAAGCCATTCAAATAAATACCGAATTATACAAGGAATATCCATGTCTCACAATTTGGGTCGATGTTCATTTTGATCAATAATATTCACGTTGAGACATACAATGTATCTTTGTTAATTATATCCTACTTAATCACTCACAAGAATCATTAGTCCTTTAATTATGTTGTCATTCAATACACCAAAACCCACTAGGAGACTAGATGCACTTTCAATCTCCCCCTTTTAGGTGATTGATGACAACCTTGATTAAAGCTTACAAAAGATATTCAATAAAGATTTTAAATACAGACATATAGGTGAGCTCCCTCTAAATATGTGCATATTTGAATTGAATTCAAATCTTGGCCTCAAATGCCATTTATACTTTTCAAGAAGGACATGAGAGCTCCCTCTATATGTGTGTACTTGTGGGGTGCACCAAGTGTTTGACGGTTCAGTAAGTGATGCATATGTCAAGAAGATCACAAAGAACAAGAGAAACATATGTGATGTCTAGCAAAACCGGACCATCCGGTTTTCCCAAATTTCACATATTCAGAGAAACACTACATCAATTCATTATGCATTACAAATTACTACAAGCATAGTCTTAAAACATAATTAAAACGAGTTCACACGCATAGCACACATTACAATTTGTTCTCAAGTCCACTAGAGAAAAGAAACGAAAAGTTACACTGGTTAGGCCAAAAACCAAACCATCCGGTTTCAGAAACCGGAACATCTGGTTTTCCTAAGAGAACTGAAATGAAATACAAAGCAGTGCCACCATCTTGAGCTTTAATTTTCTCTCCCCCTTTGTCATCTAGCACCAAAAGGGGTGGTCAATAACTCCAAATCTCATGTGTGAAATCCAAGGCACTTTCCTTCACGGTGATTTTTTGTTAGTTCTGAGGTCGATCAAAAGAAGGTGGTTGTTGTCCATATGCTGCACCACTGTCAAAAAAAGGTGGTTGTCCAGAGGTGGAAGCTCCTGTGCCACCATAACCATAACCATAGCCACCAAGACTCATGTCACCATAGATATGAGTGGCATAGTCATCCTGCTGCTCAAAACTAGCCATCCTTTCTTCCCAAGTCTCCATAGGACTTGCTGCATCCTCTGACTCAATAGGAGAACAAGGTGGCTCAATCTCTAGATTGGTGTGAGTTTCCTTGATTCTCCTAGTAATCTTCTTCCTTTCCTGCCTCTCATGGTGAGCTCTCACATCAGAATCATATCGTTTCTTGTTGAGGCAAAAGAGCATGATCATTATTCTTCTCAAAGGTGAGGGTGGCTTGTCCACCTGCTGCCCACTGCCACTAGCACCCATGGAAGGTGGTGCACGGTGAGAGGGAGGTGCCATAGGTGGAGTAGAAGCGGTGGGGGCTGCTGCTGTTGTGTCCTCTTGTAGCTGAGCCGCTACCTTAATCTTGTACCTTGTGTGGGCTCTATCACACACAAATGTGCCACCGGCGACTTTCTCAATCATAGGCATAATGTACAACACATACTCACAACTCTTCAAAGAGTGATTTGAAATGCCCTTTATCTCCTCCCATATGAAATCAAAGACTGAGAAGGAAGTACCATGTGGAGGAGTAGGACACATTGCAGCTAAAATGTTTTTGTTATAGGAGGAAATGGCTGTGGAGTCACCTGCCCTAGGTGTTAGAGTCCATCTGAACATCCTGTTGATGTAGTAGTAGAAGGGGAGCAATCAGTGGTGTGCCCTCTGCTGCCCTGCTTGTTCCTTGGGTACATGAAACCCATTCTATTTGCCTTCAGAGCATAATGCAACTGCAGTCTAGGGCGGTTAGCACCATTCCTCCCAAAACCAAGTGTTGACGATCATTAAATACCAATTCCGACTGTCAATATAGCCATAAATAAGGGAATACTTAGCATTTCATACATGCATGTTAGCTAGCATTAATAAGATTTCACTTGTCCTTGGAGATTTATATGCATGCAGAGAATATATATATAAGGAGTGGAGAAATGGAGGAAGATTCATGAAATAACATTTCGACTAATAGGAGAGCGCCAACAGGACTCCCCACGGATCAATGACATGGCTGCACAGGATTCCTCCGAAGAACACCGACTCAAATAAGTAGAGGACCCACCTGTCTGCCACCCAGAGAAAGCACAAGGCCATAGGGCCCAGGGCCAGGTCGGTCGACCTCCCCCCCTCTGGTCGCCTGACCTTGTCTTGAGGCCTTTTTGGCCAGGCTTCCACAAGTCGACTCCTTAGCCCTTTGGCAATGTTGGTGCATGGTAGTTTCATGACAATTACTCCTCAGTACCGACTTATGGCCCCTATAAATAGAGAGGAGGGCCACCCACTTCAACACACACCAAGAAGAATCCATTCTTTAGCATTGTACTTAGTCTTCAGGTCTTAGTGGAGTTTAGGATAGAGGAGAGCTGACTAGAGGTCCTTGATCTAGTCTTGGAGTATCGGGCATTGTTCCACACTAAGACCTTGATCTAGTCTCTAGTAAGACTGAAAGGATCATAGTGACCGAGAGGGGGTGGTAAATCGGGAACTATCTCTATGTACCAAATTTACCAATTCCTAAAACCGACACACTGTAAACAACTCCTACACAAATCTAGTGGTGATCACACTAACAAGATAATCCTATAAAAGGAAGACATCCTAAGCATACTAGTCAATCACCTAAGGCACTACAACTCCTATGCAATTCTAGTCATCAAGCAAACCAATGCAACTCCTAAACGTTCTAGTGATCAAATGCGGAAGCTTAAACACTACTAGCAAACAAGGAGCCTAAACATGCAAGTCTACAAGGTAATCAACTAAGACAAGGCAAGCATGAATAGCACGGTATATAAAGATTGAAAGTAAAGGCATCAAAGTAAGGAGAGAAGCAGGAGATGGCTCATGGTATTTTTTTCCTGAGGTCTCGGAAGGATGGCGCCTTCCCCTACTCCTCGTTGGACCACTCATGCCGGAGTCCCGGTCCCTCCCGCCACCAAGTGGAGTTGTCGCACATGAGCCCGCAATCACTCCTGGAGTGAAGACATGGTGCACGTCACTGCTGCCACCAAGGCATAAGCTCGCCTCCCTCGAGAACTTGTCGGACTCCCCAAGCCGACACGGGCGCTCACTAGCGATGCCCCTTTCACCGGCGGGCTCAAACCGTGTACAAACGTGTGACAGCCTTCACAATCAATCACGATAGGCTCGATCACCAATACCTAACCGGTCTAGTTCTCACCATAGACCAAGAGTAACAACCTAGATCACATTCTCAAGGACACCCTAGGCTTAGACGTGCAAGATCACTCCTTATTACTCTCACTAGCACTCTAAAGATATGCAATATCTCCTTCTAGTGCTCTCCTCTTTTCCTCTTGGACCTTACCAAATGCTCTCAGGTATTCAACTGGCCAAGAGAGGTCTCCAAGACCCTAGCAACGAAGTTATATAGGCTTCCAACCTCTAACTAGCCATTTCTCCATGAAATCCTCTTCTGGGCGTACTGACCGGACTATCTGGTCACTGCCTGACCAGATCGTCCGGTCACTCTGGGAACGGCTCCCCGAGCCGTTGGCTTCTCTGTGCGTCAAAGACTTCGTACTGACCGGACCGTCCGGTCAGACTTTCTCTCTCCATTACAGAAACATTTCTAGAGCTCGCTTTCTCACTGCCCTGAGTCAATCTGTGCAGACCGAACCGGACCGTTCGGTCATTACATACCCAACTCAGGCAGTTTCCTCGCTGAGTCTTCTCTCTGTTCTCCTAGTGACCGTAAAGTCTAGTCTCCACTGACCCCTCTGTCCGATCACTATGTCCAAAAGCTGAAACTCCTCGTCCTCACTTGACTTCGTTCCCCGGCTTATCCGAACAGCTCCTTGGCTTCTCCACTGTCACCTAGTGCCTATGATTTCACCAAGCAACCTTGCACATCACCAACTAGACATGACCTAAGAGAAATGACCTAGATCCCCTTGATAGTCCAGTTTTTCTTATGGACTTAAAGTCGTAACAACTAGACAAGTGTTTCCAACACTTGCTCCATAACTTGTCTTTAGTTTTGATCCATCTCCATCAACCCTTGGACTCCATCAAGCTCACCAAGCCTCCATGCTTGTGGTCATTGTCATCAATCACCAAGGCAACTGTCATAATCATCTTAAGTAGAAGAGGTTTCCTATACGCACAACACTCGTGTAGGCATTAGTCATATTTCATGTTTGTCATTCATCACCAAAACCTTCATACCTTGGGGTGACCTCAATGGTCATGATCCTTACAAAGACTTATTCCTTTTATTAATATATTTATCTTCTTTAGTCTTATGCTTTGTCTTTATACTAGTGTGATAGTCATGTGCCTTTTATATGGTTGTTGCCTAGTCATGTTTGGTTGCTTTATGCTTCACATACTCATACTAGTTAGTCTATGCTTTTACACTCGTTCAATGCATATTGTGGTTAGACATGCTTTAGTCGATAACTTGTTAATCCGTAGGGTTAATGTTATGTGTGCTATAGTCTTTAGCTTGATGATCGGTAGGGTTGAAGTTATGCATGTCTTAGCCCTTGACTTGTTGATCCGTAGGGTCAGAGTTATGCATTCTCTAGTACTTGACTCATTGATCCATCGGGTTAGAGTTAAGTGTATTCTTCCTCTCAACTTGTTGGTTCGAAGGGCTAAAGTCTCATGGGAATCAAGAGTATTATTTAGCAATATAAGCATGGTGCTTAGGTTGGTAAATACCTTTGAGTGCTTGGTTGCCCCACAAACAGGAATAGGTGTGGCGGTAAGGACTTAATTGCATTTTGTCACGTGTCCTAGTAAAGGATTGCCAGCAGGTGGTGACATCCTTGCTATGCTTACTAATCCTCCCTGTCTCGGCTTGGCATAGGACTTAGGCTTGTACATGTTGCATGTATCTAACCTATAGATATGAGTATCGAAGTACATAGTGACCTAGCTTAACTCTTCCTAACCCACTTAACCTAGACTTTGGACTAATATTAGATTGGATTGTTCTGTGTATCACTACCCACTATCATTTGTTATCCTTACCCCTGTCTATGACTTTGGTATATTATTAGTTATATGGTTATGAACATGCTATCTCTTGACCGCCGCCTTCCCTTAGAAGAACTATAAATGACAGCCATTGGAGTAATGCAGTGGTGAAATGCTACAACGGGATATCCGCGCGCTTATGGATTTAACTTGTCCACACTAACCATCTATTGAGTTCTACCAGCAAGTAGTTCTGGCACCTTGTCCAGTTTATTTATTTGGTGTGACTTAGTAGATGTCAACACCAAGCAGCGTGGCAAACTGAGCATAGCTAATCCCATACCACTGTCCCTCAGTCATCCAATGGAAGTTTCTCACATTCACATGCTCTTCAATATACAAGGTGGCACAGAACTAAGCAATGACCTCATTATTCCAATTCTTCTGAAATGTCACGATATCGCTTACACTCTTGGCCTTACATTCTACGACCACACTGTTGATGATAGCATCATCCTTGGCAATCAGGTCGTCCCAATCGACCCACCGAGTAGCTGACATGGCCTTGGTCTTTGGTATGAATACTGTCTCAGAATAGTCCTGATGGAAGTGTGACCAAAACCTATAATCTATTCCATGCTGCATTGGAGAAGCTTTGTAGTTGATTGCTCTCATCCCTTTCACTTCGTCCACATTTCCCTCACAGTTGACTTTTTGCCTCCAAGATGGAGTCTGAGGAATAGAGAATGTAGGATTTCCAAAGTCTACATTATCTCCTGAAATTGGCTCCTCAGCATCAAAAGTCTCCTCATCCTCCTCCATGATATAATCCTCACCTCCTGCTGCCTTAGAGGATGTAGCATCCTTATGGTGACTAGGTCTAGGAGGAGATGTCACACAAGTCTCATCCTCAACATCATCGTTAGAGGAAGTCCCACTGTCATTAGGCTCCGAAGCTGGGTCCTCCTGAATGGTCTTTGTACCTCTGGGCATCTTTTTGATCACCTGCTTCCTTCTCTGATAGACTCTGTCATCATGCTTTGCCTTCATATTTCTCTCTCTTTCGGAATCCGACATGCTGACCCTGTCATAAAAGGAGTGAACAACACTTAGGAAATAGCTTGGACATAGATAGAGTAGGATTAGAACTTAGAATGAGTCAACAGATTGCATATTGTTCAACTCTGGGAAAACTGGACCCTTCGGTTTCCAAATCCGGACCATCCAATTTTCACAGAGGAGAAAAACATGCATTCTGTTGACTCACACCAGATTCAAAAGAGATATGGATCTATATGTGAGCATGGTGGGGGCAAGAGTTCCCCTAGAAACAAAGAAATAACCAAAAATTATCAAGCTAGTTCCAATTTTCACAGACAAACACTAGGTTGTTAATCCCGATTAATTTCGACCATATCACTTCAAACGAATTGAAGGTAGCAACTCTGTGGCATACTAGGAGACAATGTTACAAGGGAAATTCAAATCTAACAAGGTACCTACGGGATCGAAGTAAGGGAATCTAGGGTACCTTGAGAGAGAGTGAGAATTAAAAAAATCAGAGTAGGTATCCGGAGTCTCCAGAATTGGAGACCTTGATTTCACCAAGAAATCACCTTCCTAACGGTGGGAGTCTTCAAATTGCCAATGTCAAGGAGGAGATGGAGGAGCCGGCATCGGTTCAGAGTGAGAAACAAATGAGAAACACGAAGGGGTAAGTTTTGGCCGGATAAGGTTAAACTCGAGAAAACCGGACTGTCCGGTTTTGGAAACCGGACTGTCTGGTTTTGGCTAATCAGACAGACAAAACCAGATCTTTATCAGATTCTCCTCCATTCTTTTCCAGTTCTCAATTTTTCTTCAATTTCAACCTCCATTGTTCATATACATATCTTTCTTTTGCACTACCCTTTTGTAATCTTTTCAAAAACTCATTTGCTAGTATTTTCTCATTACAAATTCTTATCCTTTGATGATGTGGAGATTGGTAAAAGCATAACCCGGTGTGACCGAGTGGACAAGCCGGTCTGACCGCCTTGTATAGAAAAAATTCTATACCACAAATTTGAGCAATGCCGACTTGGGAAATGCATAATATTGCAATGGGTAAGTCCTAGGCATACTAGAAGGTAATTCCATGGCAGCAACCCTAAGAAGGAACTCTAGGAGAGGAGATCAGGATGGAATCGATTGGAATACCTTGAGGAGAGAGGAACACGAAGCTTGGGGCAGAGCCAGACTTGGATCCGGCCTGACTGAGGTTGGGGCCACCAAATCCACGAAGGAGAGGAGATTTTCCACTAAGGAATCAATAAATCTCCATTTGAGAGCTCGGGGAGGAAGAGCCGACGGGTATGGAACGTTTAGGGAAGAATGAGCACTGTTTTGAACAAGGGGTTCAAAGGTTCCACTAAAGGTCCCCGTGAAAGCCGGTCTGACCAGGTTGACCTGGAAAATCCCAGACAACCCCTAGACCCAAGACAAAATGCAAGGATAGGATGAGAATTTTATATCCTTCCATTTCGAACATCTTTGGATAAATTTGAACTTTCAGTCCCTCCGATTCAAACATCTTTGGACCATATCGAGAGATATTCGATTCTTTCCATTGACCCACCTTTGGATTAGATAGGACATCAACCTTGGAGATATGATATTTCAAGGAATATAATTTGTGAACTTGAGAACATCTCTTCATTCATGGCCAGCCATCAAGCAAACAATGTGAACAATGGCCATGATTGAATTGATATGGTCACAAAGACCAAAATCTCCAAAAATTTTGAAAAACCACACATCCTAGAAGTTCTAGATAGATCTTCAAAACACATATATTAGAGCAATCAGATGCAAACAATATCCAAGGAGTCCTTCTAGCATATTTAGCATATACCCTTCATTTGAAATAATTCTTGACCTAACATATGTAAAGATTCCATGGATTAGGTATAAACCAAATATCCAAGATACTCGACCTCATCAAGTGACACACACTCAACAAGATTTGAATTGATTGTATGCTCAAAACACTCTAAACATGCAAAGGCCTAGATGCATAAGATATTTAAAAGCAACTGAACTTTAAAACATACCTTTACCATATGTCACAATTTCTTCATTCCGGTGAAGAATAACCAATAAATTGTGCCATTTTCAATAATGGTCTTGCCATCTCATCCAACTGAATTTCATCCTTGGAGTTGATGATTAGAGGCCCAAGTGGCGCAAATCCCATGGAGACTAACTTTTCTCTTTTGCCCACGGAGAAAGACACACTCTCACTTGTGAGACTACACAATTGCTTAGATGAAAACATTAGTCCCGAAAACCCAAGTTATTAGTTAGACTCCCCCTTGATACATGCCATGCATTTGAGTTGTTGTAGATGTGCATGTATATTCAATGAAGAATAAAATGGAGTCTATATCATAACTTGGTCACCGGAGAGTATGTTGTATGAAAAAGATCTCATCACAAGTGTTACTTACATACACATACCCATCTTTGGTTTTTGGAAAGCAAGAAATACAATGGATTCTCAATATTGAAGAATCCTGCTAGCCCAACCCGATCTGACCGCATTGACAAGGAGGTCTGACCGCCTTGTGTTGGGCCTGACTCTGCCTTTATGTTTCATATTTCCTGTTTCTTGAATATTTCTTAATTTGTGTCGTGCACATGTAAGAAAGTATGTGTTGCTCCACAGTAAAGCCATTAAGACAAACACATGGCATAAAAAATAGTACTTGAAGAAATTTACAATAGGGAGTTTGAGAGAACTTAAGATAAACAAGCCATCATATTGAAAGACTCAATTATAGCAGAACTTATCTGCTGCCCTGAGATGTTATTGGATGAATTTTTTATCAACTTCATACTAAGCTTGACAATTTGAGTTGCAAATCATTTTTGTGTGTCAAGCCTCTAATGCATCTCTTCATACCTCCAAGCTAGATCAAGCTATTTTTGGTACCCAAGACTTGTTGGGTCCTCCAAGGTTAGTCACAAGAGATTTAGGTACCCAAATGGCCTTACTTGTACCAAAGGGAATTTTTTCCTTTCCTTGCACAATTAAGTCGGAATGAACAATGTTCAGCTCAGATGTGTTACCGTTTGTACAATCTTTACTAAGATGTCCCTTGTGCTGGCAAGTGTAGCACACTCTTTTCTTGATCTTGGAGACAACCTTTTGATCTTGCTTGAGTCATCTCTTATGAAGGCCTTGCCTTGTCCTAGATGCAATGGATCCATTGGCTTTCATGTCCAAATTCTCTTTTTGGCCACAAATTGTACTAAGGCGGTCTGACCTCCTTGCAAAGGCGGTCTGACCTCCTTGTATAGCGAATTTCTGACCAGTAGAGGTATTTGAGTATGACATGATTACATGACCCTTATTTTTGCATCCAAAGCATATGATTGATTTCTTTGACCTTGTTTGTCTCCTTGATAGCTTTGTCTTGCTTTGAATCTTCTTGGAGCACATGAATGCATAATGACCCATATCGGTGCACTTGAAGCATTAGATATGGTCAAGATTCTTCATTTCTTGTTTCTTGCACTGAGAAGACTTGTCATTTGGTTGAGGGTCAGGTCTAGTGACAGTTGTACCCATCTCAAGCTTCTTCACCATGGTGTTACGGTTATCTTGAGATGGTTGCACTTGAACCTTACCCATCATACTTCTCACTTTGTCTTCAAGCCTCTTGAATTCTAGCTTTAGTTGATCATTTTCTTGAGCTATGAAGTCATCACAGGATTCTACAATAGTTTGCTCAACACTTGAGTGTTCTCTTTGAGAGCAACAAGGGTTAGCACAAATAAATTCAACTTGCTGTTGTGAGCATGTGCATTTTTGTGTGGGAGGTTGAGAGTATTTTACCGATGTTACCACAACCTCGTGAACCACTTGTAGCATAGCATGTGAGTCTTGGAGTTTTTCATGGGAGCACATGAGCTTTGTATGATCTTTTTGCATAGTCACATGTTTGCAAGCAAGCACTTCAAGTTGATCCTTGAGATCCTCATTCTTTTTCCTTAGAGCTGCTGCACAAGAAGAAGCATCAATAGCACAAGTATACTTCTTTTCTAGTTTTCCATATTTACGGATCAAGGAGGTGTGTGAGTTCTTGAGTTTCTCATGTTCTTCATGTAGAGTCTTGAGCTCTTTCATCTTGTCAACGAGAAAGTCTTCTTGCCTCTCTAGTTGCAGCTCTTGCTCTTGAATTCTTGTTACGAGCTGCATGACTTTGAACAAATCTTTCTTCCTTATGTTGTCAAACTCAAAGTCATCATCTTCGCTTTCACTTTCATCTTTCTTGGTTTTCTTCTTTTTCTTCTTGGCCATACGACAAGCATTATGGCTCTGAGAGGTAGACTCTTCACTTGGCCGATGGCGCTCATTTTTCTTCAGCTGGGGCACAAATTTTCTAGTCAACCCGGTCTGACCACCCTGAGAAGGCAGTCTGACCGCCTTGACCAGATTTTCAGTGGCAGCTAGTTCTTGTCTTGTTGTGGACCTTGAAAACTTTTCTCTGAGAGTTTTCCACAACACATGAGCATCTTTTAGGAAACCATGCTCCTTATAGATCTTCATCTCAAGATCTACACTTAAAGCACTCAACAAGACATTAGTAGCTTGAGCATTTTGTTGCAAGCATTTTCCTTCTCATCGGAGTAATTATCCCAATTAAAATTTGGGGGACAAATGCTTACATCCACAATGCTCAATAAAATAGGATCAATAGTCTTAAGTACTCCTAGCATGTATTTACACCAAGACACATAATTAGAGCCATCAAGCAAAAGTTCTAGATAATTTTTACCTTCTGACGACATCTTTACTCACAGCGGTTAAGCTTTGTTGTGAGTCCTTCCTCTGATACCAATTGAAAGGACCTTGATGTCGCCTAGAGGGGGGTGAATAGGCGAAACCTGAAATCAATAAAACTTTTTCTCACAGATTAGTACAACCCGGTTTGACCTCCTTGTCAACCCGGTCAGACCGCCTTGCACAGGTAGAAACAGATTGGCTCTCAAAATTTGAATTCTAGCTCAAATCAAAACTTGCGGTGATGCTCTAGAGATTTTCCTTAGAATGTAGATCAAAGCAGAAGCACAAGTATAAGCTAGAAAATAACTAGGAATGAAAACCGGCAAAGAGACACAAGATTTGTTTCACCGAAGTTCAGGACCACCAACCGTGATCCCTATGTCTCCGTTGAGGAAGCTTGAGTTGCTCCCAAGGCCAACTCCAAGCCGGGTCTCTTTCAACCTCTTTCCTCAAATCCACAAACTCGATCTTTTCCACAACGGAGGCAAGATCACAGCCCTCACAAACTTTCCCAAGGCTCACCACAAACTTGGGAGCTCTAGGGCGACGCCTAACCGTCTAGGAGGCTTCACCTCCAAGAGTAACAAATGATTCACAAGTTGCTTGACGTAGCCCAAAGTGCTCAAGGCTTAGGATTTGCTCACTAATGCTCACACACTCAAATCTCTCAACCCAACTAAAGATTTTGCACAAAGCATTTAGATCTCACAAAGAGAGGTTGGGGAGAGCTCAAATGACCGTTGGAATGCTATAGAGTCGGGCAGGAACTAGCAGCAACCAAAGGGTGAGGTGGAGGGGTATTTAAATGGGTTTCAGAAAACTAGCCATTGGAGTTGTCAGGCCCAACCCGGTCTGACCTGGTTGCACAGAAAAACTCCCAACAGGCACAAGCACAAGAACCCCACAAACAAAACACTTGGCTACAAAAAACACTCAAACTAAATACCCTTTGACTCCCAAGGCCCCAAAACTCACTGACCCAGAAACTTGACCCCAGAAAATAGTTCAAGGTGGTATGACCTCCTTGTCAAGGCGGTCTAACCTCCTTGACCTGACAGAACTCGAGGCTGGGGTTTAAATTGACTCGGAAAGGTTTCTCACTGGGATTTTGAGCACTTTGACTTTGTAAATCAACACATGTTGCACCCCTCTTTATAGTACGACATACCTATACTCAAGATAGATAAAATCTAATTATACTTCCACTTGAGCTTGAGATAAATCCATATGCCGAAATGCTTCACATTTTGCTTCTTGAGGGCAGGCAATATTTTCTTCATATGAGCATATCCACCTTGAGCTGAAGAACATGGATTTTCTCATTATATAGTCAAGACTCCATATTTTATCCATGTCACCTTTTCTTCTTGATTCACAAATATTTGACACTAGGAAATATGTAATCCTCCATGGCTTCTTTGATTCATCGGATTCAAATATCCGCTTGCTCTTCTCCATCACAATGGTCCTTCAGCGCCAAGCCTCTTGCTTGCCCGTCTCCAATGTATGGTCCATCGTAGCCAAGTCCTTGCTAACCCTTCATCAACTTACCATCATGGTTCACACATTTCTTTGCATCATCCATTAGCACACACTTGATATTCACCTTTATTTTTCTTCGTGTAACATATGGCATAAGATTTTCATTAGTGATCATCCATGTAGCTTCACCATTATCATATCCTTTGTCATATGGCATACACAAATATACATGT
This sequence comes from Eleusine indica, assembly GCA_030378355.1. Lineage (NCBI taxonomy): Eukaryota > Viridiplantae > Streptophyta > Magnoliopsida > Poales > Poaceae > Eleusine > Eleusine indica. The sequence continues at coordinate 40,930,404 of CM059500.1, forward strand.
AGAATATCCATATACATCCATGTCTTGATATATAAATGTTCATAATAATTTACAAGACATTTCCCTGTTATAGCTCAACAAATTTCATTAGCTCTTTAATTGTGTTGTCATCCAAAACACCAAAACCCTTCATCATTAATTGATACTTGTTATGACACCTTGTAGCTTGATCGGTGCACGATTATGCTATACTTACCCTTCATCATTGCATTGGTCCCTTGGGGCTAAGACTCATCTTGCCCTTCTCCTTGCATGGTCCATCGCGGTCAAGTCAAACCAATCACTTACCATCTTGCTAACTTGAGCCATACATTACTTTGCATCATTCACATGAATTCCTTTGTCGTTGCGTAGATATTTTGATCACTTTGCTTTTAATAGAGTATCCAATTGTGAATCCGCAAGTAATTGATCATCGTCCTTCTTTATACATTCTTTGATCCTTGTAAACAAGCCATTCAAACAAATACCGAATTATACAAGGAATATTCATGTCTCACAATTTGAGTCAGCGTTCATTTTGATCAATAATATTCATGTTGAGACATACAATGTATCTTTGTTAATTATATCCTGCTTAATCACTCATAAGAATCATTAGTCCTTTAATCATATTGTCATTCAGTACACCAAAACCCACTAGGAGACTAGATGTACTTTCACTCTTGTTGTCGATCGCTTCCCCATCGTCAGGCTCGTATCTGGCATCCATATGGAATCTCCTGGCACCGTATTTTTTTATAGTTATGAGTTTGAGTCCGTATGGAGTCTCCTCACACCGTAATTTTTTTTCTGTAATGCAACACTGATTCATATTTTTCCATCGTGTTGTAACCTTAGGCAATACCATGCAACACCGTATGGACGTGTTCACCTCTTTTAATAAATTGCAACACCGTATGGACGTGTTCATCTCTTTGAATAAAGTGTAGAGATTCGTATGTACCACAAAACCATCAATTTGCAAACTGCACAGTTCTAATAAATTTAATATAAGTATAAGTAAGTATAGTAGAGATAGTGTAACACCCCAGAATCCACAAAAAACTCAGGATGTCGCTAAAACCACATAATACAACTGTTGAACAAATAAATAGTAAATTCGGCAACATCTTCTTTGTATTTATAAGCAACACGGAAGCAAGAATACATAGATAACAAAAGAATTAAGACAACACACTAGCATCAATAGAACATCCTAATGAGAGGTAAAGATAACTCCTAAAAGAATAAGTTTAACAACCACACTCCTTTAAACATCAAGCACAAGTCTCTAATGAATAAACTTTATTTATTAAGATTAAATAAGTGTCAGACGTGCAGCTAATCCCTCTTCACCTCCTAGCAATCATCAAGCACATGGAGAGAGTAAAACAATGATGAGATAAAAATCTCAACAAGAAAATTTATTTGACAAGCTATTTAAACCACAAGTTGGGATTAAGCAATGATTTAGCATTAAATTTCACTTATAGGATAATCAAGATATGAAATTGATATAAAGTAAATAACTTCCAAATAGAACATAAGCAAACAATATAGATTCAATGATAACAACATATCACTTTAAAATACATCATAAGTGCATATAAATGTAAATGCATGTCTCCTGCCTACATACCCAACAAGGTATGAAGCTGCATCCCATGATGTTGTACCGGTACGATCATGACCATCGGTCAACGACATAACTTTCAATGCAAATGAATGATGCAATGCACATGACATGCTGCAATAATGATAATATAAACTTCAATTTCCTCCAAGAATGTGGATTAACCATATAAACCATGCTCCAACAATAAAAGTCATATATAAGGAATTAAATATCAATTAATTATAATTGAGTGAATAAATAAGATAATAGTCAATTCTTAGTGGTAAAACATGGTTCTGAATATTATAGTGTAGGTGATAAAAATAACAAGTCAAAACGGTAGCACAACCACCGCTATATTCACTTGCCTCAACCGAAAAAGAAAAGTGCACTAGGCACGACCAGGAGCATTACCACCTATTTTAGAACAAAGAACTCAGTACAACCACTCCATAAATAATTTACAATCAACATTCATATCCTTTCCACGCATCGATAAAAACAATAACACTTTACTTTGATAAACAACAGCAGTACTGTTTATTTTTTTATAACATTAAAATTATTATAGCAATGAAGACAAATAAATACTCCACGAGCATCTACATTTAACAAGCTACAACTTTGGTATTCATTACCAAATTTAATTTTGATATTTACTAATTCTAATTGTCTTTATAAAGTGACCGACAGAAACTGTCGAACAGCAGAACAGCGCTGACTTTGGACACCCATAACTCCACGATTAGTGAGCCAAATCAAGCATGTAAGCACTCTATGGAAAGAGGATAAAAGGGACTACAAAAGACTCCACATAACCATGCACAAATTCGGCCTCTGAGGTATTTTAAATAGCCACTCAAAACAGATCAATAGTTATGTAACAGATTCAGTTCTGAACTGAAATTGGAATCGATAGATTTCGACGCTAACATTCAGAACAAAATATCTCGAGCTCTACTCAACAAACAAAATACGTATGAGTACTCGTTGGGAAGATATTGAAAGGATCTACAACTTTCGTATTATTACGATTCCCTGATTCGGCATCCAAATCCCTCAAAAGAGCACCGAAAAACTGAAACTGCAACGTAACAAAACTGAATCTGACCAAAACGGCAGTGACATTCAGATTGCCATAGCTCTTGTTATTCTTAATGAAAAATAGCGTATAAATATGCGTTGGAAAGGTCTTCAAATCCTCTACAACTTTTGTGCTAACGTGATTTCTAGATTCGAGCTTAAACGTTCTCAAAACAACCTCGAACTGCTACTGCACATGCTGTATACAGGAAAACAATTCAGACATGCCAATATCCTAGAGCTTTGGGTACCTAATTGCTCAAATTGAACCAGCGCTGGGTAAGAAATCATAAGGGATGAACGAATTGGTTTAACAATGAACAACCACGATCCTGTTTTGCTCTCGTGTGCCGCTTCTCCTAAGTCTGTTCAAGGAAAACCAAGTGGAAAACATGAGGTAAGAAGGGTAGGACAGAGAGGATCAACAGAGCAACTCGTTTTAGCCAATGGACATAAAGATTGACCAACATCGAAGGACGTTGCCAAGCAGTTCAAGCTCTGGGATGAAGGTGCAGCGCCGCCACTTGTTCTTTGTGAGTTGGGGAACGAAGGGAGAAGGAAAAACTAGGGTCGGCTGAGTTTCTCTCCTTTTCCCTCTCATGTGGACTCGAGTTGGGCTTTGTTTTGACCACAGAGCCCAATTGGATCCACTTTTTTAATTACGGGTGTTAGTAACAGATAGAGTAAAAAAATAGGGTTAACTGTAAAAACCACCGTATAAGTCAGTTAGAGTTTGAGATTCCTATCCATAAGTCATTTTGTTGTAAATACCCACCCGCCATTGAGTTTTGTTGCAAAAATCATCCTAATTTGTTCATGTTTAATTTATTCAACATGTTTTCGTTTATTTGAAGTAGTCAATGGTGTTCTTATCAAAAAATATAAAATTTTAGAAGTATAATCTTTATATTTTTTTATATAGAATATATAGCAAAAATATCAATTAAAATTTGAAAGGTGTTTAACAATAAATTTTAAAATTTGGATATATTTTTCATAAAAATAAGAAGAATTAAACACACTAAAAATCGCTAACAATAGTAAACTTATTTAACTTAGCTTCATTTTAAATTTATATCGACAAAATCATATGAAATCAATTAAACATGTGCTAACTGGGGTGGTTTTTACAATAAAATACATTAGGTGGGTGGAGATTTGATACAAAGAAGCTTATAGGTGGGAATCTCAAACTCTAAGTGACTTATAGGGTGGTTTTTATAATTAACCCAAAAAAATATTATTGTATATGTTTGGGCCTGAACTCATCTACCAATAACAGGCCCACCGTAGAAGGCTGCAATGTGAGGCCGAGATGGCAAGGAGGTGAAGTCCAAAGATAGCCTTTATCTGGCCCAACAGCGCTTCAGTGTTGGCATACTGGGGGCGTTTCGTCGTCGCTCGTCTGAAGTCTGGGGTGTGATTGGTTTCCTGAGGAGCCGAGCCTGGCTCGCATCACTTAACCAGGCCCTCAGGAGCCAGGCTGAGGTGATGCAAGGGATGTGTGATTGGTTTCTTGGTTTGAGCCAGCCAGACCCAACATAGATGGTGATTGGTTGGTTGGTTGCATGCAACCATTCAAAAACTGGATGCAAACAGCCTGTGTTTGGTTGACTGCATATAGATGGATTAGTTCACCTCTTACACACAATGGTGAGGTTACCACCCAAAAATGCCAGCCGACCAGATCTTAGATAGCAAATCAAGAAGAGAATAAAAACTGTAACAGTCCCAATATCATTGGCCATTGGTATATGCTCAGATCAAATTAAGTATACAGGAAATATAAGATAATACATGATTGGCCATTGGCATATGCTCAGATTAAAGTTACTATATAGAAAATAGAAAAGAAGACATCATTGATCATTGGCACAAATACAACCATAAAAGTTCCCAGTTGCATCATTGGCATAAGGACATCAGTGACTACAACCTAATATTAGTGTTAGCTGCACAAAAGATTACCTGATCAACTGCACAAGAAGGCAGGATCAAATCAACTGCACAAAAGAATGCCACCCTGGAACCACCTCAACCATCCTCCTCACTGCCCAGTCCAGAAAAGAAAGCCAGCATAAAATCACCAAAAGAATGCAGCTAACAGCAGGCTGATAGCATTACCAACTCACATGTAGTAGTGCTTGGCCAAGTAAGTCCTCAGCCACAGCACACGGTGAGAGTCAGACATGGCCACAAAAGCAGAACCATGAGCCTTGTTGTCAAGAAGGTGAGAGTAAGCTGCCATCAAAGCCTCCTCTGTGAACCCAGGCATGAACATGACAGCACCATAGAGGTCAGGATGGAAGTCATCAACCTTAGTCTCTCTTATTGCTTCAGCCATATTATTCACTGCAGCAGTCATGCCACCCATGACAATGACATCATCATCACTTAGCATGGACCTCTTCCTCTTGCTCCCTACCCCAGCTACATCCTGAGCTTTGGTGGATGGCTCAGTAGGCACTTTGGCATCCTCACTCTTAAGTGAGCTCTCAGTAAAATCAGAAGGGGACCCCAATGCCTCACTAGACCCCATGGCAAACTTTCCTGTGGCAAGGCCATTGGCAAATATGATCTCCATCTGCTGGTAGTTCTCTATGGGCTTGTTAAGGAATTCAGCATCCTTAGGGTGTGCCTAAGTGAAAGTGGGTAGGTATGAGTGAAATGGAACTGCTTGAATCAGACTAAATTTTTTTTTTGAAATGCAGACTAATGCTACCTTCACATGGCCCTTGTAGTGCTCATCCTCTAAGGTTATCATGAAGTTGTCCTCATCCCACAAAGCCCCACTAAGTTCCCTGAGCTTGGTGATCTTAATCCACCTCTGCCTTCACTTGCGAAGGTGGTTGTACACTTGTGTTCCTGTGACCTCAGCCCCAGAGAACTCTTGTAGGTCCTTTGCAACTTGGTTAAGGTGCACTTCCTTGAAGCCCTTGTCAGTTCTAACCCCAGTTGAGATAAGGTGGCAAAAACGGCGAAGCACAAAAGAGGACATCACAGATGTCCACCTCATGGCCTGCCTAGCCTGCTGACCAGCGGCAGCATCAGCTGGAGCACCATCAGGTGCTGCCTCAAGCTGAGCACCAGCTGGTAGCAAAGGGTCAGCAGCCATGTCCATGTCCTAATGCCAATGACCCAACTCAAGTAAATAAGATAGAAACTAAACATCATTGCATAATGCCAATGGCCTCAAGTAAATAAGATGGAAATTAAACATCATTGCATAATGCCAATGGCCTCAAGTAAATAAGATGGAAACTAAACATCATTGCATAATGCCAATGGCCTCAAGTAAATAAGATGGAAATTGATCATCATTGCATATTGCCAATGCCTCAAGTAAATAAGATGCAAACTGATCATCAAGTAAATAAATGAGATCTGATCATCACTGCATAATGCCAATGCCTCAAGTAAATAAATGAGATCTGATCATCACTGCATAATGCCAATGCCTCAAGTAAATAAGATAGAACTGATCATCATTGCATATTTCCCAATGCCTCAAGAAAATAAAACAGAAACTGATCATCATTGCATATTGCCCAATGCCTCAAGAAAATAAACAGAAACTGATCATCATTGCAACATGCCCAATGCCTCAAGAAAATAAACAGAAACTGATCATCATTGCATATAGCACAGTGCATCAAAGGTACATGAATGGATCACAAATACATAACACAATTACAAGCAATCATCTAAATGTGAGAGTGTCCTCTATTTGCCCACATCTCATTAGCAATATCATCTCTAAATGATGCCCAAGCTGAGTTTTCTGCAATGTCAACCCCATGGCTAGAGCCCTCATTTGGGCTCCAGGTAGACTGAAGTGGAATGACCTCGTCTACACCAAAACCAAGTATCCAATTGTGCAGAATGCAACATGCAAGCACTAATTTAACCTGGGTCCTGAATGGATGAAATGGTTTGTTGTCAATGATCTTGAATCTATTTTTCAGAGCTGCAAATGCTCTCTCAACAGTCACTCTTAAGCTTGAATGCCTTAAATTGAAGAGCTCCCTTGGATTGGTTGGATAATTTCTACCACCATACTCATTTAAATGGTATCTAGTGCCCCTGAAGGGAGGAAGGAATCCAGGGCGACAAGCATACCCAGCATCTACTAGATAGAATTTCCCTAAAACAAATGTACATGAGTATAAGTCCTAGTTGTACTCAAGTTGAATTGTTTATCTAAGCAAATTAGTTCATTACCTTGTGGAACTACTAATCCATCAGGCCTCTCTAGTGCATCAGCAAGGATGGTGGCATCATGTGCTGATCCCTCCCAACCAGCAAGTACATAGGTAAATTTCAAGTCAAAATCCACACAAGCTAGGACATTTTGGGTTGGGACATGCTTCCTCCCTTTAAATGCAGCTTGCATCTTTGATGGCACTCTAGCATGGATATGTGTGCCATCTATTGCTCCTACACAGTCCTACATGTGCTCCAACAACTTAGTTTAGTCATACAAGCAAAGTTAAGTACCTACAGGTTTATTTTATTGCCAATTACCTTAAAATATGGATACCATCTGTGACTGTTCCTGATCTTAAGTGTTGTCTCACTAGAAGGAGGCTTAATCATGTCATCTCTAAGTTCTCCAATGGCATACAAAACTTCTTTAAAATACCGGCTCACTGTCTCAACAGATCGCCTCCAATTGTTATGAATCACTCTAAAACGTTGGTTGTGACCAACTACATGGAGAAACATGGCAACCTGCTCCTCTACACTGCTATGTATGCTGTCCCTAAGCAGGTTTCTATCCCTAAGCAAGTTACAAAGGTGGAAAAAGGGTGCTCTTCTCATTCTAAGCATGCTAATACACTCCACATCATCACAGTTATATATTTTATTCAAGTTCTTTTGCCTTTCTTCATCCATTGCACTCATTGGGGCATAGGTAATTCTAGGCCTAGCTTCCTCAACAGAGGCACTCAACCTACTAAAAAGGAAAGCATACATAGCAGTGACTAGAGCAGCTGCATGAATGATGAGCCTGTTTCTCTGTTCTTCAGGGGATATCTAAATAAAAGAGATAATAGATACAGCCTTAGGGACATGCTTATATGCTCAGAGTGCAGCATCATGTTAACAAACCAGCAAAACAGGCAACATCATTGGCATATGGGCAAAATTGCTAGATACAGATCATAACAAAGCAAGAACATCATTGGCATATGGGCAACAATGCTACATACATTATAACAAAGCAAGACCATCATAGGCATTTGGGCAAATATGCTAGATACAAATCATAACAGAGTAGTAACATCATTGGCATTTAGGCAAACATGCTCAGCATAAGCTTAGATACATCATCGACATTAGCACATGCTCAGACCAACATATTCAGACAAGCAACAATGGAGGTACAAATAGGGAAAAAGATCCATTCGGGCTTACCTTGGACCAAGAAAAAGGAAAGGAAAGGCTACTGCTACTGGTACTGAATCCAAAGAGGAAAGAGATCCAGTCGGTGCCTGCACACATGACAAAATCAAGAAAAAAGAGTTAGATTAGATCTAGTCGGTCTCTAGAACCAAATCAAAATCAACAATAATGGCTACTTGTACTGAATCGAAAGAGGAAACAAAACTACTTGCCTAGAACCTCGGATTCGCTGAGATCCAAGCACTCTCAAACAAGAAAAAGAAGGTTAGGTTAGATCCGGTCAAGAGGGGAGAAGAAGGAGAGAGCGAGAGCGGTGGCACGAGGTCGACCTCACTAGCAGCGAGGGAGGAAAATGGCGAGCAAGCGAGGGATGAACGGCGGCGGGGTCGATTTATAGCGGCAGGGGAGGCGCGAAATAGGGTTGAAACCCTAGCTCTTCCCGCCGCCTCCTCCCGCGCCCGCGCTGCTGAAGAATGGCGCCAGATGGGGAGGAATGGCGTGAAAAGATGGGTGGTGAGGCAACTCTTCCCGCCAGCGCGCGCCAAGCTTCCCGTCTGCACCCGCTTCGCACCTGCGCAGCCGCCATGGCCCTCACTCTCGCACGCCGCGAGCCTGGCTCTGGGGAAACGAAGAAAAATCCCGCACGCCGCGAGCCAGGCCTCGGAGGGCATCTTGCATCGCGCGGACCTGGCCCAATACCCCGCCCAGCCATCCAAACATGACGGGCCTGCATCCACCAGGCCTGGTTGGCTCATAAGCACCCAACCAATCACACCCTGAAGTCTGAACCTTTCTCCCGTGTCCCGCTCCCGTCTCACCTCCCGGTTTCACCGCCGGCCGCCGTCACCGTTTCCGGCGCCCAGGTTCGTTCTCTTCCCCAAGCCTAGCTCCAGCATTCTTCCTCTCCTCCGCCTGCTGGGTTCCGCGTCTCGACTACCTGAGGCGCCGTTGCGGGCTCCATTCGTAGGTCCCGTGTCAAAGAGACTTTTAGCAGCAGATTACCCACGCATGCTTGGATTCCGAAATTTTCCTCGGCTCGGATTTTTCTTGTGCCGTCTGTTCGCTGACTTGGATGATATGCGTGGCTCTGCTGCTCACAATTGGGGGGCGCTTGTAGTTTCAAATGTATATTCACACTGCTGATTGTTCTTTGTCTTTTTTTTTTAAAAGCCACATGAATATGTGGACGCTTAAATTAGTAAGAGGAGAAAAGCACCAGAAGTGCTACAAAGTCTGAAGAGAAAACCGAAAGAAAAAAAGAAATAAGGCACACACGCCCAAGATCGAAAGCGGCACGTAGGCCATCAAGGCCCCGAATAATCTGGAGTTAGAAAACATAGTACTTGGCACGCAGGCCAAGCATAGAGAACTGAGACAGGGCTAGGATGAACCTTCGTCTAAGAAATGTTCTCACGACTCTGACGGAGTTGGAGCAAAGCCCGTGCTCTGGCCAATCCCATGTCATCGCTTCTTCTTGCATTCTCTGCAGCAACCGTTGCTCCGTTAATTCTACTTGTTGGAAAATCCTTCAGTTCTGCTCCTTCCACCATTCCCACAATATCAACATGATCAGCGTCTTCACTCCATGGGCCAAGCTTTTTGGTTGTTTGACGTGCTCCTTCCACCAAGATGCAATGGTGGTGTGTTGAGACCAAGCAGTCGGATGTAAGGTTGGTAGGTGTAGCCATTCCGATACCTTAACCCAAATGCTTTGGGCTACTAGACACTCAATGAATAAATGAAAGGAGGTCGAAATCTAGGTCTCAAGATTTCGACGGCACATTGGACAGAAATATTGATTGGGGCAGTGTCTTAGCTGTAGGCGTTGTGCAGTCCATACCCGATACTGCACAAGCAACCACGCGAAGAATTTGCATTTTGGCGGCGCCCATGCTTTCCAAATGATGCGGTTGTACACCTTGTTTGGCAAATCCTCAAATTGCATCAAGTATGCTGACTTCGCTGTATATTTGCCACTCGGTGATGCCGTCCAGTGATGGAGTCATCGTTGTTGTTTAGGCTCACCGTGCTGATCTTATCAAACAAGATGACAAAATCATCCAGAAGAGGCGTGGATAGGCTGTGCCGCAAGTCACGTATCCAATTGCTGTCCCGCAAAGCACTTTCCACCGTTCTATTTTTCGTCTTGGAGTGTGCAAATAACGTTGGAGAAATTTCTTTTGGGGTTTCACCGTCAAGCCATCTAGAGCACCAGAAACTTGCTTTCTTTCCATTTCCTAATGTGACCTCCGTGCAGGAGTTGAAGAGCGCTCTGTCATCTCTGTCACAAGGCAACGGTTGTCCAATCCAGGGACTGTCCGGCCTTTCCCACTAGAACCATAGCCACCGGATGCGGAGTGCTCGACTGAATTTCTCTAGGTTGAGGACGCCCAGGCTCCCTTTTTCCAATGGTGTGCACACTTTCTTCCAGGCCACTTTACAAACGCCGCCGCTGCACTCTTCGTTGCCAGACGTGATTGTTCTTTGTCGCGATGTATGAATATTGGTTAGCTGCAGCTAGTTTTGCTATTGATTTTTCAAACGTTACCTTCATCTGTACATTATTAAGCCTATTTATTTTATAGGTTTGGAAATTCGTAGGATAGGCTCGGAGCTGGTGTTGTCGGTGTTGGGAAAGTTGCTGTAAGTTATAGCAGAAATCTGCCTTGCTCTGTTCGCTGCATAATTTTCACCAACTTTAGGGGATATGACTAACTTTTGATTAATAAACTTAATATAAATCCCAGGAAAACAGTGTTGAGCCTGGGATGGGCTAGAATAGTAACAGTTTGAACATAATTAGTTTATGCAGGAATTTGTGCACAAAGATTGATAAGAATTTCATAAAATTGGGGAGATTTCAAGGGTAAACATAGCAGCAGTCTTATATCTTTTATTATATATATCGTTTATTCCATGCTGCTTCGGTCCTACAGTACTGAAACGTAAAACAATATAAGCACATTTGTTTCTACATATATATGTACAACTTCAGTAACTCCTTTCCCTTAAAAAAAATCAAGGCACTCGCTTTATTGCTGTAGGCAACTGAACTGATCTGTGTGGCAACATACGTCAACACAGTAAAGAAGAAGCCAAGTCAAAACTTTCAGTAAACAATCTGAGGCTTCAAACAACTTGAATATCTTCAGTGACTCATAGTAATATCCTTCAGTCTATTAATCACCTTTCCCTTAAATTGCAGCACCATCTAAACTATGTGCTTCGACTCACAGACCGCCTGATGTAGAACTGTATGTCTGGGATGTTGTTGTGCTGTTCTTTGCCTGATAAGCCTGACTTGAAGAAACATCTGAGAAGCAGTGTATGGCGTCAGGGCTTTCACCAAGAACTTTCAATTCTCTTGGAACAGGAGGCATATTAACATCAAGGAATCCCTCAAGTATATGTACAATCTGGCCAATTGTGGGTCTAGTAGTTTCATCATCTTGGATGCACCAACGGGCAACCTTACAAGCTCTTGTGAGTTCATCAGCATTTGCATCTCCATTCAGCCTAGGGTCCAACAAGCTCTGCACATCCCCTTCAAGAAGTTTGTTTGCAGCCAAGGTCGGGAAGAAGGAGGATCTTCCATCTTCTCCATGATCAGCATTTCTCCTGCCCGATATGAGTTCAAAGAGCGTCATGCCATAACTGAAGACGTCTGCCTTTGCTGTTATTTGCACACCACTGATCCATTCTGGTGCGAGGTATCCCCTTGATCCTCTCATGGCTGTCAATATATGGCTGAAGTCCCGGCCTAATAGCTTTGCCAGACCAAAATCAGCCACTTTTGGCACAAACGATTCGTCTAATAGTATGTTCTCTGGCTTGACATCGCAGTGTATTATGCAGTCCCTACATTTTTCGTGCAGGTAATTCAGGCCTCTTGCCGTTCCTAGTGCTATTTGATACCTAACAGCCCAGCTCAATGTTGTTGTCTCCCCAGGGAATAGGTGCAGTTCCAGGGAGCCATTTGGCATGAACTCATACACAAGCAGCCTCCTTGATCCTTCAGAGCAGAATCCTAATAGGCGGATCAAATTGACATGCTGGATTCTGCCAATGGTGCTCACCTCAGCACGAAATTGCTTCTCACCCAGGTGAACACCGTCAAGCCTCTTCACTGCAATGGCAGTTGAATCTGGAAGTTTGCCTTTGAACACGGAGCCAAAGGCTCCTCCATTTAATCTCTCTGAGAAATTGTTAGTGACATGCTGCAGATCACTGTACCTGAAGGCAATTAGTGTGCCCCCAGTAGTCTTGGGTATCCGAAGAGTCCTCTCTCGGCGGCATTTGTGAAATAGTATAAACAATACAGTTCCCAGGATAATCAAAACTGCAGAAGCTCCGCCAACAACTGCACCAGTGATCACATTCTTGCTCTTTTTGTAATCTTGCAGCTCAGATGCTGCAAGCCTGAGGAAAAGTGTGCCTCCTCCACTTCCACCATAGTTTTCCTGGAGGTTAATCAGGTCTCCGTGCCATACAAAGCAGCCACTAGTATTGTAAGTGTAAGCATTACAGGTGCAGTTTCTCAGACAAGCCACTTGACAGTCTTGGGAGCTTCTGGCCACAGTACTCAGAGCATTATCTGGTAGCCTCACACCTGACATGGTATAGAACTTATCTTCTCCAGATTGTGCAGAGCTCGAATTGGCCCTGCACTGCAGTTGTACGTTCCTCTTGCATCCACCACCATAATCCTGAAGGTCCCAATCACTCTGAACTTTCTGACTGAACCCCTTGATGCAGCTGCAGAATGGCAGGGCATTGAGGTTGCAGCTTCCATACACTCCGCACAACGCGTACACCTCACACTGAATCCGTGGCTGAGCCCAGAACAAGATCCACGATTGTGAGGCGTCCACCCATGTCAGCGCCTTGATTTGCCCATCGACGTCGATGATGAGCCGTGAGATAATGGAGTTATCCTTCATTGAGTACATGAAGTAGCTCTCATTGGCGTTGTTGTGGAAGTTGAAGTTGTAACTGTAATCAGGCGTCATCTCTGGCACATCTCTAAAGATATTGCCATTCCAAGGGCCGCTGGTCCAGTAAGTTTTGGATCCATTCCACTGAATGAAGTACTGTGTTGTGTGATTTGGGTCCAGCTCCAGCGAGAAGAGCCCGGGAGACGGGTCACCGACGTTTCTCCATGGAACAAGCCGCTGGCTGACATTAGTGACCTTGTTCAACCCAAGCTTGCCCCCGGGAAGGAATGTGTTTGTGGGATGGTCTATGCTTCGCCAATAAACTATGGCTGAATTGGTGGCATCAATGAGCTCGAGGCTGCCGCTGTCCTGAAGGACAGCCATGGTGGAGTTAGAGGTTGTGCTTATGTTGGTCGACCATAGCTCCCGGTTGTTGGATTTATCAAGGAGGACGAGGTTGCCATCGCTGCCAATGGTGAAGGTTGCAGTTGTCGGGTCCAACACCGGGACGTCGGAGTTTGCCGTCCACACGGTGGTCTGCTGCGGTATGTTGCTGTACCATATAGCTATGAAGTACTTGCTGGGGCTGGAACTGGAAGCTATGTTGTTACCTGGGGTCGGGGTGTAGAAGCCTAAAGTGAACTTATTGCTCTTGGATACAATCTTATGTGCCCCAGACAACGGTGTGGAGGAGTTGATGGTGTCGACAGCCGTGCAGAGAAGTATTTGGCTGAGGAGGAGGAGCTGTAGGAGGAAGAAAGGGGCCATGGATGGAAGCCTGGAAGGAGCAGACAGGGCTTGCAAGAGGGGAGCTTGGAGTTTTGATTGGTGGTGGTTGAAGTTGCTGGAGACAGGTTTTGCTGGACAAAAGGTCCACTTCTTGGACTAATAAGAAAAGGAAGCGTCTTTGACCTGGTATTTGGCCGCGTGCATCGACGCCCTTCAGGTGTGGGATAATAGAGCAATTAACATAATTGCAACCTTGTACTAATAAAATTACTAAACATGATGTTGTCCTCAGTCCTGACATTTTCTTTGCTAAATGAACCCAAGAAAAAAAAAATTATCCTTAGCAGATTTTTTTATGTTGACTTAAAACAGTGCTTTTCATACTGATTAATATTCATATCCAACTGATTTTACGGTTAGAGGTGGCATACTTTATACTTTTAGAATATTTCCAGTGACTCATACTGCCGAACAGAAATACCAACATCAATTGTGATTTATGATACTGAGTGCTGATGGAATTATTGTTCTAAAATAAAATAAAGGGACAATTGCATTATAGGACCTGTTTTTAATTCAAATGTTAAGAATGGACATGTTTTTCAAATCTTTGCAAGAATGGACCTGTTTTTTGAGAATGAGTAATCAGTGAGGCTGCAAGTGGGGTCATTTGAGGAAAACAGGTTCATTTTTATAAAGATTTAGAAAACAGGTTCATTCTTAATATTGAAGTTGAAAACAGGTCATGTGATGCAATTATCCTTAAAATAAAAGAAGAATGGTGTGATGCCAGGGAAGAGTTGCTGACTTCTGCGGCGGGCAAAGCTCCATATGACTGCGTTGACTTAGACTAGTTTAACGACGCCGGTCGTTCACGGGCAATCTTGTGCTGGAAGTCTAGTGCTGATTATTCAATCTCTGATCTGGAACTGATCACTTCTTCTTTGAACAATACTGATTGTTACTACTTTGCTCAGGTTACTGAAACTCTAGTGCTGATTATTAAATCTCTGATCTGGAACTGATCACCTCTTCTTTGAACAATGCTGATTGTTACTACTTTTTCATGGGGGTTGCTTCTAGATGGCGATGATAAATTGATTAGAGCAAACAAGACATGTTAGAAGATGACTGGCAATGGATACGGTGCGGGTAACTCGATGTCAGTGTCTGTTCGATGCTGGTGCTATCATTTGACATGTGCAGTAAGTTCGGTGCTTCAAAATTGCGATTCCGCTCATCGTCGTTTATCTATTATTAAAGAATTCTGTCCCCAAGGCAGAGGTGAATTTGATACCTCTTTTATTTAGTGTTTTTGGTCGTGATCTGTCGTCTTTAGAACGACGGAGGAGATATTTTGGTGGTTGGAATGTACTACGTACGACCGACCTGTCTGTTTATAATCTTTTATAATCGAAGTGAATTCTCAAAAGGCGAAGGGGTCGAGGAAATAGGACCCGTCTGGTGCCTGACCGTTTCTTGTGACAGAAGAAGGTGAATTGAGTCGTGCACAGCATCGGTCAGGGTTTGGCACTGGTCCTGCTTAACTGGCTCGAGCCAAGATTTAGGTACTCTGCTGGAGGTTCCAGAGCAGCTGCTGTTGCAAGTCTACTGCCACGCCCTTTTTTCTTGTTCACCGTAATGGCCAGTTGGCCATATGGACAGGAGCTTCAAATTGCCATCCGTCGCTAGTGCGGCGGCGTTCATACCCCCTGGCCGTCGGAGTTCCACAAGTCCAGGGTCAGCCAGCGTCTCAATGCAACTCATCACTCCCGTCCCGTTACGTTTTTTTGTCAGTGGGCCGATTCCTTTCTTAACGGGCTGATGACTAGAGATTCTCTTTTGCGCACTCGACAGTGCCGGCCCAGTAAGAAGTTGCAGCCACAGCGCCAGCCCAATTTCTACCGGCCCATTCTCTTGGTCTCCATCTCCATCATTCTCTCGTATACTTTATTAAGATCGGGGCATCATCCAGCCCTGTGGTCTACCTGCCGCCTCCTCCGGTCCTCTCCCCTGCTCGGTCGTCTCCGGCCTCTCCTCCCGCCGGCGCCGCCTCGCCTGGACTCGCCCCACCTCGGCCCTCGTGGGTTATCCCGCGACTGGTGAGCGCCTCCCCCTCCTTGATCCATCCGCTGAAGTCCCCGTCGGCGTGCGTTCCACCCCCGAAGCTTGTCGCTGACGTCGTCAGCCTCCTGTTTGCCCGTCGCTGGTGTCTATCGCCCGTGCGTCTGGGTCCTTTTGATTTCACCGCGGGGTCTCTATCGGTGAGCAGTTCCCGTGAAGCTGGGGTTGTTGGCGTTGTACCTGAATTGTTTTGATGAAATTTGATCGGAATGGCGAGCGAGAAGCCGCCCTTTTGTTGAGGAAAGCTGCGACGATAAGACCTAGGCTCCTATTGTTAGTACATGAACAACCTGTCTTAGCGCATTTATGTACATAAGTAGTTGGATGGTCTTGGAATGGGCTTTCTTCTTCCCATAATATGATTCTGATTTTGTATATTCACATTCACTCTATCCCGCCAGTGAAAACTCATTTAGCTATTCGTCAAGGGAAATGAGAACTCATTTAGCTGTGGATTAATGGTCTAGTGGGAATTCCCCAACCCATCAGGGGTGCTTATTTCATTGCTTCAGGTTTAGCTATTGAGATAACCTATATCAGAAGGTTTCTAGATCATGTGGCACTAAGCGTTGAAGAAGTTTTCTGTTATGTACTGATTAGAATTAATTAGTTTGTCCAATTTTCATGGCAATTTATGACTACATTACATTGTTTTCTATATGTCCTGATATAAGGTGTCCGTACGATATACATTATGGGCTTGTGGGTTTCTGACTTTCTGTCTCACGACTTACTCATACTGTATTGCATCAATTTGATCTCCTTTTACTCATGGTTTATCTAGGCATTCATATGATAACTTGAGTTATTTTGTTCGCTATTTTGCTTGAGTTTTGTTTATGTGTTGTACTTAAATGGGTGCTTCAGAAATTGACTATATCTTTTTGAATCTCTTGACAAACAGAATAACTTGTGTTAGTTTGAATGGCTGCGAAGCTCCAAGCCTTGTGGAACCATCCTGCTGGCCCCAAAACCAGTTGAGTATATTATTGACTTACTGTACATTTCTTAATTCTGTTTATTATATGATCAGGGACATTCCTATTACCTTAATTTTCTGTTTGACATTCCTGGTCGGGGTAGTCATCTTTACTTTTATTGAGGGTAAGGGTATCTGGTGGTCTCCTGAGGCTGCATGCTAGCTTGTGCATATTTCTTTACGGTTTTAAACATCTGAGCTTGATTCTTCAGTGTCTTTTTTAATCTAGTTGAAACATGTCTAGACGGTGTATAGTCCTCTGGTATAATTAGATTGAGTACCCTGAAGAATGGAACAAATCGTGTAGTCCGTATTTGTGTGTTTCATCCCTAGGAAATGGGATGTGACTTATATCTGACCCTGCATTTGACCAATTATTATATCTGAAACTTTAATCAAACCTTCTTTGTTGCAGTTCATTTCTGGGCTCCAACGTTTAAATGGGGCATCAGCATTGCCAACATTGCTGATTTTACTAAACCACCTGAAAAGATATCTTATCCTCAGCAAGTTGGTATGTTTAAGCTGTCCTATTAATTCAACCTGTTTCAGAATTAGGAGTAATTTTGATATGCTTATTATGTCATATTGCACATAGCTGTGGCTTGCACTGGAATCGTTTGGTCGCGATACAGCATGGTTATCACACCTGTAAGCTCTCTTTTCTAATTGCACAAACTTTTGTTACTATTTAGCACTGGATTTGTTCAGTGTTTATACTATTTTCTTCTGAACTTCACTTTTAACTTTGACCTATACTTACACAATCATGTTGTGGACTTTACTGTTGATATGAAGTTGTTTATTGAATCTATTTTTCCTATAAACTCTGCTGTCTTCAGTCATTTGCACGATTATGAACAAATAGTTGAATAGCTTTGCTGTACTAATGTCTCACTACCTCATGTAATAACTATCCTTCATTCTGAGAATATTTATTTTTATCTCGTCATGTTGATTCTCTTGCTCATCTTGATGGTTGGTAATGCTCCAATATTGCAGAAAAATTGGAACCTTTTCAGCGTCAATGTTGCCATGGCTGGAACAGGCTTGTATCAACTTTCACGTAAGATAAGGTATACAAACTTCCAAGCGTTTGCACACTTACTGCTTGAATATGAGTATCGGGTAGTTATGGTTCATTTTGATTGCCTTTGCAGACAAGATTACTTTTCTGATGAAAAGGAAGCCGCCCCATCACTTGAAGGATGATGATGACAGACAAGAACAATCGATTGGGAACAGAACCACCAACTGCTTTGGAGGCAGGCAGTATCGGTTCATTCTGGGCTGTTGGCAAAGTCAGCTGATTCAAGATAGGACGCCCTTTGTTTATTTCCCTGTTTCTTTCTGCACTCAGGACCAGATCGATGTGAAAAATTATCGGCAAACTAAAGGGTGTGCAATAATCTTTTTTGTACTTCTGAAACATGATGCAAATACACAAAAGAATCCTTTGTTCCTTTTGACGATGTTCACTTGTTCAGTCAAATTTTTATCTGTGACTCTCCATTTTCTGTCAATAATCTATATATCTTTAGAAGATGCAATCCACTACAAGTCATTAACTTCTATTTCTCTCAACTCTCATGCAGCCACATCATCAAATTACTTTCCACCATTAGATCATGAGTCTTGAGTCTCATCTGTCCATCCGTTTATTAGCAATTTATCCATCCTTCCAACGCCACTTACATGCCTAGCCACCCAATAGACCTGTCCCGATCTCTTCTCATTAAGTGACGGGAGGAAAGAGCCCATGTAATAAAGACCAACTTGATTAGTGGTACTTAATTGGGCGCTCCATTTCGCTTCACTATTACCCAGACTACTCACGTTCCCACTACATACGCCACTTTCACCCTTCCTCTTCAGAAACCGATCAATCAATACCTACATATAAAAGATGAGGCTGTTTATTCCACCTTCCACCTTTTCTGCTCTCATACTTACACATAATCCGTGAGCACAATGTTGCTTCTTAGGCCATTCTCAATGGCTCCTTTCATTTCACGGTTTTCAAGTATGACACATCAGTATTTTAGTTTTATTTTGTGAAATGAAAGGGTATCTCTCAGTGGTCTTTTTCATTTCACAGTTTCATAGATTTAAGAGACCATTAAATTGCTGCATGAGGATATGATCAAATGTGTCATATAGGATCTGGATGAAAGAAAGGTTTGGCCTCAACGGACTTTCATTCTCCTTTCATTTAGTTGGAAACAACGCCACCATCCTTTCACTAGGACGAAAGGGTTCTCTTCTCTTTTCTAATTAAATTCTTGCCATGTCATCAAAAAGTCTGATATGGCACCTAATTAATATCAAATGAAAGGGTCACTGAGAATGGCCTTAGGCTACTCTCAATGGAGGGTTTTATTTTGTTATTTCTAAAGTGCCACATGTGCACAAAGGATGATTGAAACCATGTCCACAATACATAGTTTCATTTTGTTGTTTCCTAGGCAACACATGCAAGAGAGTTTTTTTTTTAGAAATAGTGTAGACATAGTTTCAACTAGATGAAACCACTCTACTCTCTCTCCTTATTAATTTCTTGCCACATCATCAAAACTGATGACATGATATCCTATTTAATAAAAATGAAACTCCCATTAGGAGTAGCCTTATCTCTAAGCACACGGTGCGGCCTGTGTTCACACCCTATGACTGCCTTTATTTTATCTCTTTTACTAATAGTATGGGATTATGAGTATGGCATGTTGTCGGTGTATGGGAATCCCGGGGTTCCCTAACCGCCTATGGGGCGATTGGCCGGCCCATGAAGCGCAGCGCTACCGAGACGACGACCCGCTTAGGGCCGGGCCGAAGTCGGGGAGGCGCCTTGCGCGCGCACCCACGACCATCCGCCAACCACTTGAGTTAATGCGAGCACTCGAGTGCCCGTGCTGACGGGCGGCTGATGGGACGGGGTGCGTCCGGGGCCCTCCCCCGCCTGGTCGCTGCCGCCTGGAGCTGTCGTCTGGGGAACGCGTGAACCGGGGGAAGCTCGAGGAGCACTGCCATTAATGACGAAGCAGTCGGCCCAGGCCGCCCGAAGCACAAAGAACGAGGGCGGCGGAAGAAGATTTGGGGAGATCCTGTCCCCTTAGAGCCGGCGCCCGAGTTGTTATTTTGAGGGGGGTCCGGGTTGTGTAACAACCTCTCCTTTGGCCTATAAAAGGGGGAGGCCCGTTCATTGTAAAAACAAAGATACAATAGTAACACGCATATAAGCAGGACGTAGGGTATTACGCTCCAAGCGGCCCGAACCTGGGTAAAACTATGTGAGTTCCATCCTACACCCAGCTTCCCTCCAGCAAGCACTCGATCCGATCTCCCCGCAACCTTTCTCAAGAGCGGCCCAATAGGCCCCCATTTGAAGGTGCTTGCACGGACCGATATTTGGCGCACCAGGTAGGGGGAGCGTTGTAGATCTTGCGCAGAACCCTCAACCAGCGATGGTGAAGATTACCAGCGAAGCTCCGTCGCGAGACAGCCATTCCGGGTCGGGGTCTGGCTCCGCCGCTCGGGGCCCTTGCCACCGGTGGGGGGAGAAATCGGCCTCGCCAGCGCGTGACCCGAAGGAGATGGGCGACCTTCCCTCACCTCCCGAAGGAGGAGGGGGCGGGGAGAACCGTTCTCGAGGGTGTGCGGCTGGCGGGATCGAGCGGGCACCGTCAAAAGGGCACTCCCGAAGCAACCCCTCCACGGTCTGGCCAACCGTGTGACGATTGTTTGAAGAAGAGGAACCGACGGATCCCATCACCGCCATGAAAACCATGCTGCGCCAACCGCCTCCTCGGATATCCCATGTCCCCCGCGTTGAGTCGTGGCTCGACGACCTCGAGCGGGCTCTCGATTCTGTTCCCAGCGGAATTGATTTTTTGCATGAGTAATTTCAAGGCTAGAAAAAGATACACAAAGAATTGTCATCTTAATAAAGTTCATACCAAAAAGAATTAAATCCTAACCGAACTCAAGCATCAATTTAATGTTTATCTACATATCAAAGGTTTATGAGTATTGTTTAAAGTATGGCATTGGTAGGTAAGGATCTTGAAAACAATAAATTCCAAAGTTCACAATATAAAAATTTATTTATGAAAAGATTGGTACTAGGTTATCATCACAAACTAGACAACACAAATAAAGCACATGGGTACTCAAAATTGCTCCACATTAGACATATTTGTCGAATAATCATTAAGTGTAAGTTCGAAATTTTATTCAATACTCAACACTATTTGATCTTCATCAACACTTTTCAAGAAAGAATAAATAATTCAGTTTTCCTAAAAGAGCATAACCGCCACCATTATATTAAGATCGAAACTCGAATACATGGTGATGATATTTGCACACACTTACATGAAAATAAAACTACTACTAACACACTTGCATGAAAATAAAACTACTACTAACACATTTGCATGAAAATAAAACTACTACTAACACACTTGCATGAAAATAAACACACCCGATATATGGTTTCCCAACCCGCTCATACACACATAAGCAAATAAAGAAAAAGATTGCAAAAGATAAAAGAAAACGCAAACCGGGAAACCGATACACGTGCCAACTCCTAGACACTCTAGTCATCCGAAAGTGGAGTCGGTGGCTGATCGAAGCCATAACACCACGCCTTGAGTCGCTCGAACTCCTCCACCATCGTATCGTGGTTGTATCTCCATTGGGACGTGGCTTCCTCCACGTGCTCGATGTAGTGCATGTTGTTGTCGAGGTACCCCTGCATGGGTACGAAAAAGTCTGCACCGGGCACAGGAGGCACCACTGGTACACGCCCTTGGTACCTGTAGTCGATACTCGCGCTGCAATAGGGTGCGCCGACCGGCGCGTCGTCTGCGCCGATCGGAGCAGAGGGCTGTGAACAGCCCGCTGCGTCGCTCCACCCTGACTGGTACTGCTAAGGCTCCTGGCATGACCCCCAGGAATCCCACTCGCTGCCGGCTGCTGTAGATGTGTCCGGCTGTCGAACCCACTCACGGCGGTCCTTGAGAACCCGGCCCCCCTCCAGGAGACCTTTGTCAAGCCAATTTTCTCCCTCCAGCTTGCGAGGGAGAAAAACTCCTAGCTCCGCACATGGGAGCTTTACGTTGGTGCTGCCGACATGGAAGCCGACGCGAACACTTCCCGTGACAATATTGCCACGAGTCATATTCTCGCCGATCTCCGTTGCGCACTCCCACTTGTCATTGCGCCCTCTAGGTCCGGCGCCGTCGCAGACGACGGTTGCTAGGCGTTAAGATAGGCCCAGAAGGCCAACTTCTTGCTTGCCTTGCCCCTCTTGTCGAGCCAGCCCCGCACCATCACCGACATGGGGTTGTAATGAGACGGACTCACGATGGCGTTGAAGAACCACCGCAAGTTCGCATCGGTGACGTTGCTGGAGTCGACCTTGTCGCCTATGCGCGCCGCCAACCACCGATGGAAGACTTGAATGGTCGAGTTGCGGATGCTGGCGACGTCGGCATTGATGTCGAAGCCGAAGGCTTGAGCCGCCGCCTCCATGGTTACCGTGTGGCTGATGTCGCGGACGCGGAAGTTGACAGCCTCGCTACCGTCTTCGATGGTGCCAAGCCTCATTGTAGAGGCTACCTCGGTGACGACGTCGAGGTTGTAGTCCAAGGGGAGGAGGTGGAAATTCACCTAGCCGAGGTTGTCTAGCATCCTCCTTAAGTCCTCCTACATGCCGATCGAGGTAGGAAGGTCTCGTCCAAGTCGAAGTTGGGGACGAACCTTCCCCTCACCGCGAGGTAGTGCCGCTGTTCCTCCACGCTCAGGAGGGTGAAGCCCTCCTCTACCGTATGTGGCATGAATGCCGGTGGTGGTGATGATGTGGGAACCCCACGGCTTGCCGCCGTTTGGCTCCTCGTAGCACAATCCGTTGGAAGGGACGCACCGGAGACGGAGTGGTGGGCGCGGATCTCGTATGTCGCCGCCGTCGAGCCGGTGGATGCACCACCCACCGACATGTCATCACGAGCGTCGGAGTCACCGCTCGACTCGTTGCTGCCGTCGAAACTGCTTCCCCGGCGCAGCCTCTTGCCCAACTTGCCGACGGAGGAGCGGAGACGATCCATCTGCGAAAATTGCGGGTAGTGGGGAAGGTGGAGAGATTACCGGGATGGTGTGCCGAATATGGGTGCCTGGCCTTCCTTTTATAGTGTGGGAAACTTCCAGGAGAAGGAACCGCCGTAAAATTTCAAAATTTGAGAGCGCGCCGATCGGCACGGGTACCTACGCCGATCGGCACAATTCAAATTTTGAATGTTCTGTCCACTCTGCTGCTTGATTCCCATCCTTTATGTCACTTCCTGGCACATCATGTTGGTTGGTAGGGGAACAGCACGGAATCCTGATGTCTTGTTGGCTGCGCCAATCGACTCGGGCCCGCGCCGATCGGCGGGCCGTTTCTTTTTCAGCTTTTGTTCAATTTCGTGTCTCCTTTGCACTGCACACCTGCATAATAATCATACCTGCTCCTCAAAATCAATGCCTGCCGCCTTTGTCGCCCATTCGGGAACAGCATGGGTACCTGTGCCGATCGGCGCAGTAGGGCACCGAACGGCGCAAGTCCCTTGCACCTCGTCTTTTGGTCCGGCGCTGATTCTGATGCCTCGTGTTCATCTCTTTCACCTAATTTCCACTTCTCCAATGTTCCTGTAGTATTGGCATACGCATCGGGGCTCATCTGGTGACCGCGCCGATTGGCGCTGACGTCCATTTTTGCTTGTGGCCCCTCGCTTCTTCGCTAAATGTTGTTCTCATCTTGAAAATAGCTCCGTCTCTGAAAATTACTGTGCTGGTTGATTTTTAGCACTCCTTCAATTCTGGGCACCGTCGGCCTTCTGTCCTGTCTTGGGCAATACTACGACGATCGGCGCTGACTCGCGCCGATCGGCGCAAGCTCTGTTCCTTCCTGTTTTTGGTCTTTTTTTTTATATTCCTACATTATTACTCTACAGTATGCATATATATAGTTTTGCATGAATAAACAGACAACGCAAGAGCACACAAAAATTCAGCACACACTTTTCTATTTTTTTTTATTGTATTCGGGAGATTATTTTTATCACAAGCAAGCAAACTTAAAAAAAACACCGGGTTGCCCTCCCGGCTAGCACTAATTAACTAAGTGAAATGGGTTGCCCTCCCATAAGCATTAAATAACTTATAAATCCTCTGATCATTGGATTGCCTCCCAAGAGCGCTCTAGTTATTTAGAGGTCAAAGAGCTTGACCTCCCCGCAAACAATCAATCCTTAGTGTCGCGGTATGGGGTGTGAGGCCGCGACACTACAAGGTTATCTTATCTTCATGGTTCATATAGCTTGGACGACCTATCCATACATCCCCTCCAATTACTTTCGACGCCACGTTGCCACGGTGTCTTGTATCTCTTCACTTCATCAATAGCACGGCACTCTTCTCCCTTTGGGCGAAACTTGAAAGAGTAGGGAGTCCCACTTATATCGAAGCTTATCTCACCACTCCCAACATCAATACTTGCCTTGGCTGTCCTCAAGAAGGATCTGTCTAAGATCAACGGGGTCCTCATCCTCTTATCCATATCAAGCACAATAAAATCAACAGGGACGATGTGATCTCCAATTTCAACAGGCACATCTTCAACAATTCCATCAGGGAAGCGCACCGATTGCTCGGCTAACTCCAAACACATACCCGTAGGCTCTAATTCAGGTAAATTGAGATTTATGAATATATGATGGGGCATAACACTTACGCTTGCTCCAAGATCGCACAAGCACCTATCAAATATCCTTGTTCCAATCATGCATTTGATGCTTGGTGATCCAGGGTCGGGTTTCTTCTCTAGTGCAACATCATTGATTGTCGCCGTTAGTTTCTTAGTGACCATCACAACCTCCTCAGAAACTAGAGACTTCTTGTTTTGCATCATGTCCTTAATGTACTTGACATAGGTGGGAACTTGGATAGCGTCAACAAAAGGGACATTGATGTAAAGCTTCATAATATCGACGAACCTGGCAAACTGCTCGTCTTGTTGCGCGACGACCGCCGCGGGGCTTCCTTGCTCCCGCAGAGTGTTCTGGATCTTTTGTTTGTTTTCCTGATCGTGTAGCTATTGCCTTCAACTGCTCTGCAGACATCGTATTGCCAGGAATAGCCCCCTTGTTGCCTTGAATGGCTTGAGATAGCTGTCTCATCTGTTGCTCCATAATCTTTGTATGTTTCAAAATCTGCTCGTTGGAGCTCCCAATTTCTATCACCTTGTCATTATTCTCTCAAGGACATGATCTTGATTGTCCTTGTTGATCTTCTCTTGAGCTTGGAAGAACTCATGACATTGGAGACGAAGTGGGATAGAATTTTGCATGGACGAACTAGGAGAGAAAGAACTCCTTTGTTGCTGATATTGGGGCTTTCATCCACTATTCTTCATATATTCTAGCATCTTCATCTCTTTAGACGAATCCTTCTACACATGACCAAATTCTCCACACTCACTACATGTTGAACGTGATTCCGCCAGCTAAAGTGTCTCTTCCTTAGGGATATGAAGATTATTGTCCAACCTCCTTTGAATAGCATCGAGGTGATCTATTATCAATTCTTCCTGAGTCTTCTCAATCAAACTTTTTGCTACTCCTTTTGAAGGTTGCAAATTCCTTAAGCTTCTCTCACCATCCCATGATTGATTTTCAACTAGCAACTTGATCAAATTCTTAGCTTTGGTAGGGGTTTTTAACATGAATGATCCTGCAGCTGAGGCATCCAAGTGTTGACGTGATAAAAGATTCAGTCTTGTGTAGAACTTCTCAACAACTTCTCTAACCGTCAGACCATGTTGAGAGCATGCATCCATATATTCATTGTATCTTTCCCATGCTTCTCCAATGCTTTCATCAATATTCTGCTTAAATCCAAGAATCTTATTTTTCAAAGCTTGAGTCTTACCAGACGGGAAGTATTTGGCCAAGAATTCAGCTGCTAACGTGTTCCACACTGTTTTTACTGTGTTTTCCAATCCATTGTACCATTGCTTGGGGCGTCCAACTAGAGAGAAGGGGAACAACCATACACGTGTTTGATCTCATGTCAATCCCGCTATCTTGAATGTACTGCAAACCTCAAGCAAGTGTTGAAAGTGATGGTTGGGATCTTCTGAACCTGTGAACAGTTGTTGCGCCACTATTCCAACATATCTCTCCAATTGATACGGAAGTTGATCTTGAGCTTCTTGGAAATCTGTCTTGACAATACTAGTCAATTGTGGCTTGAGAAGATTAACCATAGGTACCTCTGCCATCCCCTCTGCTTCTTGCTTTTGAACTGAGTCTTCTATTGTGAATAATACTCGATGTGTTGCGCGGACTGCTTCTAAATCTCCAAGTGACTTGCTTCTCTTCTTCGTTGTTCTCTTCTTGTGAAAGAGTCTTTCTGGATCATCGGCGCAGGAATTGAGCCCATCGGCACACTGGTGAATCTAAGCCAAAGTGCGCTAGATCTTGTAAACATATACTGTTAAGTGAGTAGCCAGATATTACTAGTGAGATCGTCACCAGAAATTCTAATTGAATAGCATCATAATGGGTAATTACATAGATCAATGAAAACCTATAATGAGTAAGACCACCCTGCTTTCCGAGCGGCTCCCGATTTATCGCTGCCGAGAGGAAACCCTTAATCACACGAGTATCTTATCCTACTCAACTATCCAATAGTGCTGCGCAGGCTTAGTGCTGTCACCGCTAAACCACACTACT
Organism: Eleusine indica; assembly: GCA_030378355.1. Classification (NCBI taxonomy): domain Eukaryota; kingdom Viridiplantae; phylum Streptophyta; class Magnoliopsida; order Poales; family Poaceae; genus Eleusine; species Eleusine indica. Next base: position 40,957,032 of record CM059500.1, read on the forward strand.
AGCATCATCAAGCAACCATAATCAATACAATGTCCGAATACTATCCTAATCAACACGATTAAGATAATATCTACTTACTTAGCCTAGAACTAAGCAATTGGAATAAGCACATGCATGATTATAGAATCAAGATAGACAAATCATCAAAACCATCATCAACATATTCAATCATCCTTGAGATACATAGAGTAAGATTCATCCCCGTCGAGATGGTCTACCTTGACGGATCAACTCTTAACTCCAATGGTTCTTGAAACTCAACTAGAGACCTATTCTGACGGGAGAAGCCCCGGTGGCTCTAACTCACGGATCTGGTGTCCCTCTGTCGCCTCCTCTCTCTGCAGGAGGGTTTACAAGTATTTACAGGGGTTCTACTCGTAAAGGACTCGGTTTCTAGCAAATAAGGCGGTTGCGCCGATCGGCTCAGGATTGCGCCAATCGGCGCAAGGCGTGTCTTCTTTGATTTCTTCCCCGAGTCGGTTCCTCTGTCTTCCACAGCTGCCATGTGGGCCTTTTCCTTCGAGATAAAGTCTTGTACTGCATGTTGAGATCTTGAAGTTGCATAAATCTTCTAGACAAATATCTTCAAGTGTCTTGCGTAGATAAACTTCCATAGACATGTGGAATGGGCTTCGGTCATTTCTGTGGGCCAAAACACCCTTGCGCCGATCGGCTCATGGGCTGCGCCGATCGGCGCATTGGGCCTCTTCAGTGCTTTTCGTCAGTTCTGGACTCCTGTCCTCTCCATCATCGCATTAATCACCAATTTTACCTGTTTCTGCAATAATGCTTCAAAACAACGCATATACAAATATATAGATAATATCACAGGTAAATAGCCTAAATTAGTATCAATTATGCTCTAATTGGGGTAATATTCACATATAAAAGGGACACTTGGGAAGTGCCAACAGGGAGCGACCCCAGTCGGCCTTGACTCAGCGTCTGGTTCACGCGCTCGTACAAGCCGCGTGCCATGTCGGTGAAGCTCGCGTCTGTCAGACATGAGTCCTCCACTTGCTGCGCCAGGGCGACCCGCTGCAACTCTGACGTGTTTAGAAGGTTCTCCAGCTCCTCGACGGTCCTACCTCCGAGTGGAGCGTTACGAGCGTGGCGGCGACCTGGGGACGATGCACTGGTGATGGGTTCTGGCTCCTTCTTGTCTAAGCTTTTCTCAAGCACCCGGATGCGGTCCAGGTACTTGGCCTTCATGGTAGCCCAGTTCGAGGCATGATCCTCAAGGTTGTGGACCCGTGCCACCAGATCCTCGTGCTCCTTGGAGCTCTCCTCCAGGGTCTCTTGGCGGACTCAGAGGGCGGCGGCCGCTGCTAAACCATGAGCGGTCTCCAGCTCGACGGTAGCTCGCACCTCCATACTCTCCGCTGCCGCCAGCTTCGCCGTCGCTTCAGTCTCCCCGAAGGCAAGCTGCTCCTCGTGAATGGCGAGCCGACGAACAGAGTATGCGTCCTCCGCCTCCTGCATTTACGCTCGGAGGGAGGACAAGCGGGCGTCCAACAAGGAGCCAAGAAGGTCCGCGGCAAGCTTCCTGCCAAACAGGGCGAGGTGCTGCTCCTCTACCTCCGCTTCCCTCGCCCTCAGAGCATCCTCCCGCGCGTCGAGGGCCGCCTTCCGGTCGTCCAGCCCCTGTCCGTGGGTATCCAGGTTGCCCTCATGCGTCAATAGGGCGTCCCTTTGTTCTTCGAGCCTCTCCTCCCGCAGGCGCAGCGTGTTCTCCATGGACCTGAACCGTTCGACCCGCTTGGCCAATTCTAGCTCTGCGGCCTTCGCACGCGTCCACTAGGCGGCCACATCCCACTCTCGGCATCCGACTTCTGCCTCGCGCTCCGCGACCACGCAAACCCGCCGGTCCGCCTCCTCCATCAGCTCAGCAGTCGCCTCTGTCCACTGGCGGGCGCGCTCCATCTCGGCACCATAATGGCCGCGGGCCAGCTTCACGACGGCCTCAAGCTTTGTCCACTCGGCCGTAGCAGCATCTTCCCGGAGCTCCAGGTTCAACGACGCCGCCAGAACCGACGAGGCCAGCTCGGGCAAGAGCCTTCGTGCCTCGTTGATCAAGATGGGCAATGGGCGAGGCAGTTCGCCGCAACGGTCATCTTCCACAGGCACAACACGAGCAGAACTTATCCCACTCGGCAGCACCTGTTCCGGCTCCGACCGGGCACGCGACGGAGTCTCGTCGGCACCCGACATGGCATCCACGTCAATCGGATCGTCAGCCTGAGCGCTAGCTGTAGACTCGGAGACGCCAGGGCGGTGCTGGGACCGATCACCTCCAGGGCCTCGAGGCGAAGAAGACGGCCCGGACCAAACCCTCAGCGCACACTCCAAAACAAGCAAGGGGGGTGGAGCGGGCCAAATTTTGGGCCGCGCTGGCGGGCTCGCGTCTCTCGGCTCTGCTGGGAAGACTCGGACGGCGGTGGAGAGGGTGAGGCCGGTCTTGCCTGCAAGATTAACCACAACAATATCACTAGAAAGTCCAGGCGATTGGCAATATGTGGTCATGTCTCGGATGCGTGCCTCACGAGGCGTAGCCGGGATGGGCGTTGGAGTGGCCGACGGGGTTGGTGCAGCAGCAGCAGCCTTCGGCGCCGTCTCCACGTGGGGGGCCCTGTTGCGAAAAGTGCTCAGCGACTAGTGTCAGCGAAGAATTCCAAGGCAAAGCGTAACGATCGGCAAGGACTTACTTGCGGAGGCGTTTTCACTTCTGCATGGGCACCTTCACACCAGCGCCCTCACCCGCTGCGGCTGCGGGCTCCAAGGATGGGACCTCCCATGTGGCGGCCGCTACAGGAGCGCCCGAGTCCCGCGCGAGCGGGGACGGGTTGCGACGCTTCTTTCGACTTGACTCCCCAATCGGGGCAGCGAATCGGGAGGCGCCACCAGCAGGAGGTGGGGCTCCGTCCTCGAAGTCGAACGAGGGAGGTGAAGAAGACTGGGCCTTCTTTCCCTTTCCATTGGGCGAACTGTCACCGCCACTTGGTCGGGGACTGTCGGATTCGACTGGCGGCCCTCCCTTGGGAGGTGCATGGTCGGACTTCACGCCCCGCGCGTCCAACTTTGGCATTGAATTGATGATGTCATATTTGCCGGCAGCGAGTCGCAGAGGGCCGGCACCCTCGGGATAATCGAAGCTAGACGGCAGGTCAGCGCTGGTCAATAGCTTGTACGCCGCCTTCAGCACCAACTCGGGGACGTCCAATCTGGGCCCCCTCCAAGTGTGGCCCATGTCATTAAAATCATGGTTTAACCAGGCCAACCGTGTGCGCGCGCGAAGAGGCGCCAAGGTCGTGGTCAGGAAGTCAAAGATGACCCCGTTGACTGAGAACCCGGCCGCTCCTAGACCCACGATCCGATCCGTGATCAAATCCAAACGCACGTCGCGCGGTGGCATATGTTTCTAGAATTCAGGGATCGGGTCGGGCTGATGGCATGCGAACCGGAGACGGCGAGGCATAGTTGGAGACGATGGGGACGCCTTCAAGTCCATAAGGAACCACTGGCGTCTCCATTTCTCGATCTTCAACTGGGGGGCGTAGTCGATGTACCCGGCTCGGGATCGGATGGAGAGTCGGACACTCCCCACCGGATCGCTCCCCCAGTCTTCGACAGCTTGAAGAAGCGGTAGAAGACGTCGATGGATGGCACCATTCCCACAAAGGCCTCACAGATATGGGCGAACACCGCCCGGGTGATGACGGTGTTAGGCCTGAGGTGCGTCATTTGGAGACTCTTGCAAGCGCGAGGCGAGCGGAGAAGTGGCAGGAGCAGAAGACTCTGTGCAACGGCGGAGGCAAGAGCGGAAGGCGACGCTCAATGGCGAAGGAAGAAAGGATGAAGCAAAGCGCGCAGGAGCAGGAGTGGGCGTCGGTTCTTCTCCCCTACTTGGGGATTCAAAGGAAGTGGAAGAGGGGGGTGCGGTTCCCGAAACACCCGCGGCATGACCTCTCGCATTCCGATCGTTGCGCACTAAGCAGCCCTAAGGCAATGACGAGTGGCCCCAGTCCCAGGTGCGACCCACATGCCAGACACTAGGACCGGAGGCTCCTGTCGGTGTAGGGGAATCCGGGGTTCCCCTAACCACCTATGGGCCGATTGGCCGGTCCATGAAGTGCAACGCTACCAAGGCGACGGCCCGCTTAGGGCTGGGCCGAAGTCGGGGAGGTGCCTTGTGCACGCACCCACGACCATCTGCCAATCACCCGAGTTAATGCGGGTACTCGAGTGTCCGCGCTGACGGGCGGCTGATGGGACGGGGTGCGTCTGGGGCCCTCCCCCGCCTGGTCGCCGCTGCCTGGTATTGTCACCTAGGAAATGCGCGAACCGGGGGAAGCTCAAGGAGCACCGCCATTAATGATGCCTGAAGCACGAAGAACGAGGGCGGCGGAAGAAGATTTCGGGAGATCCTGTCCCCTTAGAGTTGGCGCTCGAGTCGTTATTTTGAAGGGGAGGGGGGTGGGGGTTATGTAACGACCTCTCCCTTGGCCTATAAAATAAAAGGGGAAGACCCATTCATTATAAAAACAGAGACACAATAGTAACACGCATACAAGCAGGACGTAGGGTATTACGCTCCAAGCGACCCGAATCTGGATAAAACTATGTAAGTTCCATCCTGCATCCAGCTTCCCTCCAGCAAGCGCTCGATCCGATCTCCCCGCAATCTTTCTCAAGGGCCGTCCGGCAGTCCTCCATTTAAAGGTGGTTGCATGCACCGACACATGTCAATTTGCAGGACCTGTACCTAAAGGACGAAGAACCTCAAAACACAGATGCATGTGTGCTCTTTGATCAAGGCGTTGTCGCATGGAAGAGCAGACAAAGGAGATTGCACATGAATTTCTTTTCATTATTTTCTTCTTCATCCTATTATGATTTTCCGTTATCCTTCAGATATCCTGTATGTGTTTTACTGCTAGAAGCATATTTACTCACTGTTTTCTCTTTAGTTGTGTAGACCTTCTGTCTTCTCTTATTAAGCATCTCGGGAATGCATTATAAAATGTGGCTCTTTGCCATCAACTAACCCACCATTAGCGCAAAGGGTTGAATCGGAACTGGAGCAGTTTTGGCATAAAAATCGCCAGGGAGTACTTATTGTCTTAAGTCAGTTTTTTTTATATATCTACAATAACTTGCAATCAAGCGTTAGTTTGACTTCATTTGTAATCTCAAAATAAAATCCTGAGGTATCATATCATATTCTTAAAAAAATCCCGTAGCAACGCCTGGGGGTATCAGCTAGTTCAAAATATTGTTCCAACGACCTTCTTTCAAGGGTTGGTGTTTTCAACCTGAATATATTCTGTATAGTGAAGCACAAGCTACAGTTTCAGATCAATGCAGGTGCGATACATTTTCCTGGATGATGCAGCAGCATCTTACCTTTTGACCTAGATAATTTGCCATTTTCCCACGATTCAATCGGCCTTTTATGCTAGTGTTGCCCTGGTGCGAGTCAATCAGCTGGGTCGGTCGGTCATGTACTCATGTCAGTTGTTGTAGTTGTTGCAGACTCAGCTAAGGGCTACGAGGAAAGATGAGTGTATCCTTTTCTCCTTGGAAAAGTAGAAGAAGCTTTAGATGGTGGCGTCGACGCTGTTCATGCAGTTCAGATGTCGAAGCAGAGGCATGGTTAACAAAGCAGATAAATACCGGCCGGTTTCTACGGTTTTTTAAGCTTAATTGGTATGGCTTGGTTGGTTGTAGCGGATCCCCGGTTTTTTGATAAACTGAACCTATGCTCTATAGCAAACTCTGTTTTTTTTAATCGTTTTAACGCTTTATTGCTCGTTTTTTGGCATATGAAAAACCGGTACTATTCCGGATTTGTGAACCCTGAGCAGAGCCAAGAACCATCTGCTACAGTACTGTCCTGTCATGTTTCGGGTGAACCGAATGTCATCTCGCCTGCCAATGCTGCCCTCTCCGTCAGTCACGCTTCATTATTTCCCGGTGGCTGGTGCCAATGCTAACAACTTAACCGTGAGCCCGAGATGCAGTAGGAGCAGCTCGGAACGTACTCTGGTTTTCGTTGCAGGCGTTACAAAAACGTGTATGTGTAAACAGGCGAATATAGCGTGATTTCTGTCCCGTGAAGGCGGGGGTCACAGGAGAAGCATTCTTGTGGTCCCTGGCCCTACAGAGAGCTCCACCCGGCAAGGGGGGAAAAAGGGAACGAGAACCACAAGCCAAGCCTGAACTCGAGGCAGGCGCGGAACAAGTGATTTCACCTGTGTGATAGCGACACACCCTGTCGAGCGTCCCTGGCCAACAAACTAACTAACACGAGGGAAACGCGTGGGCGCTGTTGCCGTTGCGGCCTGGCGTTCCCAGTGAGCCGGAGCCCGGAGGGGAGGTCGCGGCCAGCTCTCAGTTGCATGGTGCTTTATTGGGGGCCAGGAATATATGCGCCCGGGCGCGCGCGTGAACTTTTGATTCTCGTGCCCGTCCCTGCAGGCTCAGCTCCGCGCGACCTGCCGTTTACCTTAACCTGCAGCGATGGATCGATCGATGGCGTGCGTAGTGGTTACGCGAACTGCTACACCGCGTGCATGCCCGACGCGTCGTCGATCGGTTTCCTGCTTCCGATCCCTATCCCGGCGCGGGGAAGCATGCATGGCCACGGTCGGGAAGGGACGTGCGTTCCGGCCGTCCCTCGCTTCCACCCGTCCTCGAGGACACTGCCCGGCTACTCGCTCATTGGACACGTCCCGATGACCTCCCGGCCATTTCTTATCAATCGATCTCGATGCATGCCCATCTCTCCTCGCCAAATTCGTTTCTCCGACCTCTCTAATCGATCGATCTGGTCGACCAAAGCGGCTACAAATAAAAACTGCATCTTGTTTCGTCGTGCATGGAGGGCACGGCAGCCGCCACGCACTTCCCACAGAGGTACTCCTATCCGTTTTAAAATTATTATCGTTATTAACTTTTTTCATCAACTTTGATCATTTATCTTATTCAAAAAATATTATATATTTTCTTATAATTTATTTTATCAGTAGATAAAATTTAAATATAATTTATAGCTTTTCATATTTAAATAAATATTTTAAATAAGACGAATGGTTAAAGGTAATAAAAAAATTAATGACAACAATAATTTTAAAACGGAGGGAGTATGTATAAAGAAAGAACAGCGATCACCGGTGATGGTCGTAGAATCTACAAGGAGAAGCCTGCCAGCTGCAGCTGGTGGAAAGCCATGGGATGGAGAAAATTGGGAGGCACGGCGGACACGACCAGCGTCGATCTGTTGAAAGAATCATAATCGTAGCAACCGTCAAACACGAAACGACTGTGCTACTTCGGAAATAGACACTCTCTCTATATCTCCGAACGAATGTGTACTCTACTCTACTTTACGGAACATCGATCAGAATATGTTCTGGAAACAAGGACGTTGAATAAACTACAATGTCCTGAGAAAGGGAACAGCCGAAATGTGCACTCCGTTTTGTTTATATCGCCACCGTCTACTTTCAGGTATTTGACAATTCTTTTCCAAAAGGGTGGCCGCAAATTCCCACCAAAAGCAATGCAGGCATTTTTGAAGTTCGACGAGAGCGCGCGAGCGTGCTAAACGCGCGAACCGAGTAACGAACGCGCAGAATCTTAAAAAAAAAAAAAAAAAAAAAAAGAGTAACGAACGCGCAGTCAGTCAGTGGGCCGAACAGGTGGGGCCCACCGGACGAGTTGAGCCGAGTCAGAGTCAGTCAACCGCTCACCACCCCAAACGACGCACGATATAATGCGCAGCCGAACCGAAGAGCTCTCTCTCAGTCTCAGGCCGCCTCGTCTCCCCCGCCCCGCCCGCGCGGTTTCCTCTTCCGTTTCCCACACCACACCACACCACTCCGCGCGCCACGGGCAGCGGACGCAGACACGCCTCATCACTGCACGCGCCTATAAATCCTCGCGCCCCGCAGAGCGCTCTTGTGGTGGTTCTTGCGCATCACTCCGAGGCAGACTCGACCGGTGGCCGATCGATCGGTCGCCTGAACGGACGCGACCGATCCCCAAACTACATCACAGTTGATCGATCGATTATTGAATCCTTCTTGGTCTCCCTCCCGTGCACGCGTCTCCGTGCCCACAAACCGAAGAAGGAAAATGAAGTTCATGTGCTTCGGCGGCGCCGCGGCCGTCGTCGCGGACGACGAGGCTGCGCCGGCGGCGGCATCTTGCCACCACCCACGCCAGCGCCGGAGCAGCCTGGCGTCGTCGTTCCGGAGGAAGTTCTTGCCCGGCACCGGCAAGGACGGAGACAAGAGCAAGAAGAAGAAGAAACCGTCGTCGCCGGCCGAGAAGAAGGCGCCGCGCCACGCGGACGCTTACTCCGTGTTCGGCGGCGCGTCCGCCTCGTCGGTGCCGTCCTCGGCGCCGCTGAGCTTGGCGGACTCGACGGCGTCATCCCTCTCCTCATCCTCGTCCTGCCCCTCGTCCGTGTCCGCGTCGTCCTCCGTACTGCGCGCGCTCCCCTCTCCTCCTCGTTCCCGGACGCCGAAGCGGCAGGCGGCGGCGGGGGCCGCAGCCGTGGTGCTGTGCCTGCTAACGGTGGTGCTTTGCGGCCGGGTCGGGGCCACGCTGGTCACGTCCGCCGCGCTCTACCTCCTACCCCTACGACGATCGCCGGCGCGCGGCCACATGGTCGCGGAGGAGTCGCCGGCGGCGGCGGACTATGACGCCGTGTCGTCGCCGTCGGTGAGCGACGCGGAGGAGACAACGGCAAAGAGGAAGAGGCAGGTGGTTAGGATGGGGTCCGTCTTGTGGAGGAACCGGAAGCAGTGATTTTTTTTTTCCGTTTTTTTTTTACTCGACTTTTTGTTCCGGCGAGAAGGAAAGAGTTTTTGCATAGTGGCGTAAGTAAAAATTCGTGCCAAAAGTTACATCTAGGAGATCGATGGCGATCCAGATAGTTTGTTTGTAGATATTTTTGCTCAAGAAACAATCGAAAGTTATGAAAAAAAAAAACTACCAACTTTACTTTTAACAGCCATGACCTGTACTTGTGGGAGGAACAAAGCGCACAGTCAGATCAACGAATTCCACAATGCATCTATACTAGTACGTGTTTTGCATCCACGCGTGGGAAGAAAAACTACAACTAGTGCCAGTGTAACATTAGCGAGAGCTTTGCAATGATGAAAGTTTGATGAACGAGCAGTAACTTTTTCCACAGCTCGCAAATGACTGGTTAGTGGTTGACTGAAAGTCGTTTAAAAAAAAAGTGGAAATGCCTTTTTGTGAGGTTGATGCCAGTTAATTTCGCCCTTGTAGCAAGGGTACATAACTGTTAGTGCGCGACTATTATTGTGCATACAGTAACTGATGAAGAAAACGCCAGAAGAAGCAAAGGGAAGTGAAACGACCTGCTGATAAAGCTTGCACTAATGTGATGTTATGCACGTAATAAAACAGCACTGATGTGATGTAACGTAAGTAAAATATTAACTTAATCAAATCGTGGTGCTAATGGGGCCTCCATTATCATGTATCCTGCTGTGATGTGATGTACGAAAAATTCCACATGATTTAGTTTCACGTGCCAGTACTTTCAGCGATAAACGCAGTACTAGATCCTCACTGCAAAACTTCTGGAAAAACATTACTGTTCCTGATGTAATCCGTGTTCCCACAGCAATGTAGTCCACAGAGTTGATCTATCCAACACGTCAAGGCGTGTTCTCAAAGAAGAAAGGTTATCTCTCCAGGAGCCTTATATTTGATCCACCACACGACTAGAGTGAACTGACCAATAATCGACTACACAACCAGTGTCCAAAGAGCTGAGCTCCTCCTAGTCCAGCATGCTCTACAATCATAGGCGTACCTATAGTTTAAAGAAAGTTTCACAAGTCTACAAGCCTGCTGCGTCCTTTTCTGAAATGATGATCCTATGTGAGATTCAGACAATTAGCATGCTCATCCACAATGCACCTTTAACTTTAAGAGGTACCCATGAATGAATCATATGGTGCCAAGAAGCCTATACAAAGCCGCTAACCGTAGCTTCGTTACTAAGAAACGAAGGAGCCGGATTTAACTACTGGGTCCTCCGATCCACAATGATCCATGGACTTTGTGGACTAAAGTAATCCAACAGGCACGTCCTTTTCCTCTTTCTTTCTAGCATCCTACACTATATATGATCAGTTATGCAAAAGCGCTTAATTAGAATTACCGAAACTGGAATATGCCAGGGCATGATTGATCGGTTTAATTAATCAACATGGTTATAGAGCTCGTGAAGCGCATGCGTGCGTGTGCACTCGGGACGCGGTAATGAACACGGTTTAAGAGCACGTGATTATTGTTATTTGCTTGAGAGATACGTTGACTCTGATCTTTGAAGCATGAGGCTGTGATCTTTCCACGGGTCAGCAGTCGAGCCCCCTATGTGTCGAAGATCAAATAAATTAAACGAAAGCCTAGGTCAGTTTTGTATTTAGTCTTGTCTCGTTACGTTAAACGAAAACAGTTTGTGCATCCAAGAAATAAAATCTTATCAACTTTGAAACAAATAACGACACACATACTTGTAGGGCAGTGGTTGTATTTAGACGTGCTGCCATCAGCGTATCAGTGAAGGAAAAGACGAGACTCAAGGTTGATCTTTTTTTTTTTTGAACCGAACGACTCAAGGTTGATCATGTGAAAGCTGCAGGCAGAAGCAGGATATCTGGTTGATACAGAAAAATAGTGCAATAGAAAAAGCACTCGCCTTTTATTTCAACAATAAGATAACAATCCGTGGACACACGCAGAGACGCACACGCATTCTAGTGGTTAGTGAAAGGTGAGCCGAACTCTGGAGGCCGTACTGAGGTGTCGTTCGTTATCCCACACAATTAAGAACTCAAAAGGCCATCATACATGGTAGAAAAGGCAGAAAGAAACACACTGCATTATTGCAACTTTGCAAAGCTTTATGAAGCTTAGTCTTTTTGGATGATTGTACTGACACTTCGGCTTGTCCTGAGAAAAATAAAACACAGGTTCTCTAAGATCTCCGCCACATTACAGGTGAACGGGAATAAAATCTCAATACACACCGAACCTTTCACAATGGGAATAAAATCTCAGACTGCTTCTTATGATGTCCACCACACAACAGGTGAAGTTTCAGAAGCACGAACCTTCTAATAATTTTATGGAGATAAGTTCCTCTAGGATATTTTGCGTGTGTACTTCACATATAGTAGTAAATATAGTAGTTGTAAAAAAATTAGAATACAAAATGATGTTCACCTAATCAAGGTATTAAGGTACAAACAGAAGCGGTGCAAAGAACATTCCCATTTCATTCATGTACCGTTGGAACTCCTAAGTTACATCTGAAATTTACAGTTGGATTCAGGAAAGGGCAGGGCATGCATCACGGCATTATGTAGATTTGGTCGTGAACCTAATTAAATCAATTAAGTGACAAAAGCTCACTGAATTTTACAACAACAGGCCAATTGCGGCCATCATCCACATGCATTGTTGCTGAAAGCTCTGTTCTTCAGCTTGAAAGCAAAGCAACCATTAAGCAGGCAAAGAATTGCAGTGCCCATGATTTTGTTGCAGTCAATCCAAACCCTTTCTGGAATGTGCAGAGTTTAAGGCAAAACAGAATACCACTGCTATTACTCTCTACACCTGCTCTGGTTGGGTTGATGGGACGAGTGGCTCATGCTCGTCGGCTCCATTTGATGTTCTGTCCATGCCACACAACCCTGGGGATTTTATAGGCACAAATGAAGGTTTGTTCAATGCAGTAAAAGCCTTGTTCCCTTCACCATTGCTCCCTAAACAAATGGTGTCACCACGACCATGCCAGACACCGCACTGGACATTATTCATCTCCAATGTTCTAGCCTCCTGTTAATTCAAAGGCTTGTAAATGTGAGCTTAAGACACCAAAAATAAAGTGGAGTGTAAAATTGGTGTGCATTGCAAATATAACCTGGCATAGTGTACAGCAAGGACAAATGAGATGGAGAATACAATCATCCAGACTGCTCTCAGTACCCTGCAACCGCAAAAGGAGATCGGTCAGCTTGATTCAAATGAAGACTACCAATCAATATGATGAACGACAGCTCTCTAATCTTTTATCTAAAGTTCCTTAAAAGTACATGTACCAACATATGCACTAATATGTACTTGCATTTTGACAACAATGTCAGATATAGGTAAAACCTAGCACCATCTAACAACTATCAGCACATATCCTAAATTCAGCTGTCTTTCTTTGAGTGTCCAAAACAGTGTAGCATGTTTCAGTTACAAGCAGCTGCAATAAGAGCTACTAGTAGATTCTAGCAAACAAGCAAGCTTTCTGACTACTTTATCTCAAAATGGCTATCCCAACTTACTCGGATGTTGAATTGCTTCCTGATTCTTCTTCGGAAGTAACCAGTATAGATTGCTATCAAGAGGACAGAGCCAAGCCCCATGTATAAATATATATGATGCCTTGTTACCGAGAAGGCAATCAAGCTGATCAAAACAGCCACTAACAGAATGAAGTAAACCATTCCCTGAAATCATTTCATCAAGCATCAGCAGGTTGCATAAGACAAAAGTACTAAAGTCAAATTAATTGCATAGGATGGAGCTACACTCAAGAAAACTTGTGATAAACGTGTAATACTCAAAATAGAGTTGTGCACGACACACAACTATGAATGTGGCACAGCTCGACAACCTTTGCAGACACATAGGACAAAGCCACCCAATTTGGAATAGGCAAGAGCTATCTTTAGTGCATGTAGCAGAGATATATTAAAGAAGGTTAATTTCCTTTCATGACTTTATTTAAGGATCAAATTGCCATATACAAACAACAAATAGACATATTTGGCACTGACTGTGACTGAGATGAGAAATTAAGATAACAGTATTATAGAAAAGGAGTCTTTCAACACTGACAGGGTGGTAAAAATGAGTAAAATATCCTAGCACTGATCTGTCCAGCAAGTCTGAGACGCAGTCAGATTCCGACAAACATAAAAGATTAGAATATACCTACGGGACATTTTACTGGAACTTATCCTATACAGGGCTTGAAAAAAAAAGGCACACCGCTATGTAGGCAGACCAGGTCTAAGATATGCCACAGTAATACAGGATTATCTAAGCAAATGATGTCCACGTTGCAAAGTCAAACGAGTTACACATCAGACACAATATTGTATAAGCACAAGGCTGAGAAAAAAAATACAGCATTTCTATTATTGTCCTAATAGTCAGCATGGTAGCAACTTATATTTCTAACTTAACAGAACATAACAAGAAACTACAGTTACATGCGGCCGACATGATTACCAACACAGCAATGTCATCACCTTTTGTACATTGAAGTAACAAGCATGAATGTTTGAATATGTTTGTAGCCTGGCGAGTGGATTATCTGTACCTGAAGAAAACAAGATCCGAGATTGGCTCTCCGCATGTTCTTGCCAAACCGATAGCACGGGCAGCTGCAAACAGTTGCAAGCAAACAATTCCTTTAAACGAGGCTCAACAAAGTTTAACCACAGTTGACCAAAACAGATGTAGTGCAACAGAGGAAAGTTCAACTTTCAAATAAACATGAGAATAGTCAATTAACTAGTAAAACCATAGCAGAGGATGGGAGACATCATTTTGAGGAATATTCCCTGTTACTCATCTTTAATATGCCAAATTTTCTTTTATAATTATAGCAAAAAGAATTTCTTTTAAGTCAATTCAGAGTTCGTGGCCATATTCGGGCAGACGCCATTTTAAGAGAGCTTACTAATTTGAGCATAGAATAAAAGGAGTGATTTTTCTCCCAAGAACTTCCTGCTCTGAACGAACATCTCGCCCCCAATTACCGAATATGTATGCCATTTCCAACAATATTCTTACTTTTGTAAAGCTCCGTACAAAGAACAATCCCCTTTGTTCCCACACATCAGCACAAATTCAATCCGTTTGTAGAAAAAATGGAATCCGCGTTCATTCAAGCCAAATCACCAAGTTCTTTGAAAAAATCAGCACAGTTCTGTACCAATTGAATTACGGAAGTGGAGGAAGAGGAGTTTGGTTCCACCTACCAGGCGGCCTCGAGCGCGACCCACCGGTCCTCCACGCAATCCAGCACCACATCCCCCTCCCACATCCGCTGCACCCCGCCGCCGCCGCCGCCACCGTCGCCGTCGGCCTCCGCCGCCGCGGCGCCCTTCCGCCTCTCGGCCGCCAGCGCCACCGATGCGCACAGCATGTCGAAGTCCAGCATCGCCGCCACCCCCTCCTCCCCCTCGCTCTCGCTATCACCGCGCCGCGGCTCCTCCTCCGGCCGCCCCGCCGCCGCCGCGCTCGACGCCTCCTTCTCTCGCTCGGCCATTTTACCTCTCTCTCGCTCGCTCGCTCGCTCGCTGTTGGGTTTCGTATGGCGACGGGTTTTAACGTCTAAATCTCCTGGATTAGAAGAGGCATGAAGGGAGAGAAGCGCCTATTTGATTGGTAAATCTTGGGGGCGTCGCTTCAACAAAAGCTGGCACCTTCGACGTCGGCCATATCCACCGAGACGTGGGTCCAGCAGAAACACAAGGCCCACGTGCCAGTGAAATGGATTGAGAACGCGTGGGCACAGATAATGCGGGTGCTCTGGTTACGGGCAATTAAACATTTGGGCGCTAAAATAATGACGCCCGTGATTGGAGTAGTTTAGTGGTGGTTGGGTTGGGCGGCCAGACTGGTGGTGGACCTCTGGGCCCCACGTGTCAGAGGGAGTAGGTGGCCCCCGTGGCGTCCCTATCTCTCGTATCTCCTGCTGGTCGGCCGCCGTTTCGAGCACACCGAAACGATACCTGAAATTTTGCGTCATCCCGGGCACGTTCGGTTTTAGGTGACGCTGCTGCCTTAATTCGACGCCCATCCTGTCCATTTGGGGAGCCATAAATCTTTTATATCTGAAATTCTATTTAAACATTCCTTTGTCGTGGGAGAAATTGTGACAAAATGCATGTGATGAGTTCCTTTCCTAACACGTGTTACTGTTCTCATCAAAGTATTGAACGCTTTATTTTTTTCAGAGTAAAATTAGAAAGTAGTACTCCCTCCGTTCAAGTTTATAGGATGCTTTGGGTCTGTAAGAAGAAACCAAGACGGAGAGAGAGAGAGCTGCCAGAGCTGCCTGCTGAGGTACTATGCGTACCTTGTTTGTTGTACGGGAGACGGAGAAGGAGAGTGCATGTGAGGAGAAAAATGCCTGTGAGAGACTATATGTAACTTGGTATTTATGATAGAGAGAGGTAGTAAACATAGAAAAGTCTGCTATACCTGTCGATAGAAGGAAAAAAAAACAACGATAGCGTGTATCGAAGCGTGAGAACGTCTTATATTTTAAAAAAAACCAAATCTCTCAAAACGTCTAATAATAATAAACAGAGGAAGTACTATGTAATTGCATAATTGCAAAAATGTTAGTATTCTTTGATTGAAAGGATTAGTTTATTTATCACGGCATATTGCCTCTACTAGACATAAAAATGCTTAACAAAAGCTGGAAAGTTTTCGAAAACAACAACACTCTCCTTATAACTCATGGCTCGTTGGGTTAATTCATGGACAACACTGAACTATAGTCATTGATTAGTTATTTGGCGAAAAAAAGGCTATTTTTGACGGCATGTTGTTTCATGACCATTTTTTTTTTCTTCGAAAAGACCCATTTTTTTCACGATCATTGACCATGTGCTTAATAAATGGACCAACAAAAACAATACTATATGCTTACATCTAATGACATCGGCAGCGAAGAGCAAAATATAATTTACTCGCCAATGATTGGCGTGGCAAGATGTAGAATTAAGGGTACACGTAGTCAATTAGTCACGCACTCATGCTTAAAAGATAAACAAGCCCGCGCAGCAGTGCTCCCTCAATTTTTTAACCCGCACGCCGCACCGCACTGCTGTTTGCTTCCACACGGTAATGGTAGTGGTCGGCAGGCGTGAGTATAATACCCGCAAGCAAGGGATGTCGTGCCGCCACACGGAAATGCACCCAGGCGGAAAGGGACGGCGATCCGCCGAGCCGTGCGCCGTCGACCATCCATCTATCCCTGGACCCTGGTGCGGTCCTGGACCTGCGCATTATTGCCATCGGTTGCGGGTTTTCGTTTTTGTAATCTTTATTGCGCGTACTACACGGGAACGCATCTCACATAAGCGGCCGTTCAAGACAATCATTTGCAACTTGCAAGATCCCCAAATCTTCCTACGAGCATATCTTCAGCTAAAAAAACAATAAAAACGACGAGCATCGTTAGGCTCGAACTGGATCGGAAATGGCCCAAATCTGCTTTGAATCCGTAGCGTGAACTGTCAAGTCGGGAACAGATGGGCCAAAATGATGCGGCCTATGAACTGTTAACAAGATAGCCCGTGTACTTTGGTCCATCTAAATTCTACCCAGTAGCAGGCTAGCAGCCCGAAGACTCGGTCCTCAGCAAGACAGCAACTGCGCGCCACCGTTGACTTCTCAGCAGACCACCGGCGCTCCTGATCCCCCAAACCCAATGTCTCTCACCGGAGGCGAAATGGCCTCGCCCGCGGCGGCGCTGACCGACGACATCGTGGCGGAGATCCTTCTCCGCCTGCCGGATCCAGCCGACCTCGTCCGCGCCTCCGCCGCCTGCGTCCCCTACCGCCGCCTCGCCACCGACCGCGCCTTCCTCCACCGCTACCGCGCGCTTCACCCGCCGCCGCTCCTCGGCTTCCTCGACCACAACGGCTTCCACCCCGCCCTCTCGCCCCATGCCGCCGCGCCCGCCGCCCGCGCCGTCTCCCTCGCCGCTGACTTCTCCTTCTCCTTCCTCCCGTCCCCGGCGGACCGGTGGATCGTCCGCGACGCGCGCGGCGGCCGCGTCCTCCTCGACCGCGCGCCCGAGGACGACGGGGGCGAGGGCTCGCCGGTGTCCACCGAGGTCGCGGTCTGCGACCCCTTGCACCGGAGGTGCGTCGTGCTGCCCCCAATCCCCGACGACCTAGCCGCCTCGGTGGAGCACCCGGTCCGCGTGGAGTTCGACCGCTGGTGCGAGGCCTTCCTCGTTCCCCGCGCCGACGACGGAACTGATGCGGGGGACGAGACTTCGTTCGAGGTGATCTGGATGGCGCAGTGCAAAGCCAAGCTGGTCGCCTTCGCCTTCTCCTCGGCCACCGGGCAATGGCGAGCCGTTGCGTCCCTGCTGTGGAGAGATCTGAGGTCCGGCGCTGGACCCGTGCGCCCTGTCATCTATGGGCGCCAGTACGCCCACGGCTGCTTCTACTGGACAATGGATTGGCATTGGCCCAACAAATTGCTGGTGCTTGACACCAGGAGGATGGCGTTCTCTGTTGCCGACCTCCCTCCCGACTGCAAAAGGCGACGGATCGCCATTGTGGAGGCAGGGGAAGGCGGGGTCGGGATGTTTACCCTCCGCGATCATGTTGCAGATGGCGAGGTTAGCCTCCATTACACAGTCAGGCAAGACGGCTCCAGCCATTGGCAGATGGAGAAGATTATCCCGTTGGATCCTGCGTTCCGGCATTACATCAGGGGGGCAACGGAGAGGTATGTACTCCTGCTAAGGTTTCCTGAAGACCTTAGCTCGTCTGGGGTGCATGTAAGCTCATCCGAGGAGGGGATAGATTTGGAATGCTTTTCATTGGACGTCAAGACTTTGCAGCTTGAGAAAGTGTGTGAGCTGAAGCATCACATTATACGTGCCCACATATATACCAACTTTCCGCCGACACTGTCGTCGCCGACTATCTAGAGTGGTAAATGGTAAACTCTTCTCTGCCTAGTTATCACACAACTTTTCTCATCCTCAACAGCCCATTTGTATCTACTGTGATCTAAATTGTGGCAATGTATTGTACTGTGGTGGTCACATACTAGGAACAGAGTTGTAGTTTACTGCCTGATTGTCCAACTAACATATCTTTTCCATTTTAAGATCATACGTCTAGTGAATGAATCATCCCTATAGTTATCATCATTTTAGTGACCTCATGATAACCCTGAATATTACTTTGAGTCCAGTTTATCTTCATCACTTGCGAGAAGTTCCTTGGGAGAAACTCATTCATGTTAAACATGACTTACCTTCTTCAAGCTTTTGGAGAAGTACAATAGTGTATCGGTCCTCCTCTAATCTAAAATTTATCTTGGTACATTGATTTGAATTAGTCTATAAAAAATAAAATGCTTAATCCCAGTCATTGCTCTGATAATGTTTGTTTATTTGGTTTCTGTGTTTAGAATGGCTCAATTCTGTTTGGAAATGAAGACTTTAGTATGTAATATTGGAAAGGAGGAACTTCCTGACATATGAACTTGATTTTTTTCAATAGTTTTTTTATTTGAAATGAACATAATGTAAGGACCACAGTTTTTGTAGACCGTCATCATTTGTTTCCACGGAAAGATCACTGGTCATGTGTATGGAAAGATCATAGGTCATTTGTGTCCACATATATTAGGGCCATATATACTAGTCACGGAAAGCGGGAAAGGGCTCCTCTGCCATTGAGGAAGAGCTGTTTAGGTGGTGATTTCCCCACTAAGCCATTATTGATTAATGGAAAGATTAATTGCTTGTGATGTAAAAGAAGAAATGAAATTAAAGCCCATGCCTTGCAACAAGGAAGGCATGTATGGCGCCATGTAACGTGGCTCAATCACGTCAGCGGAGCCGTTTCCTTATGATGGCACATGGGAGCTAGAATATATGTTGTAGTTATCTGTTTCCATTAATTAATTAGATGTCATACTAAAGTTATACACTGCCACATAAAGGAATTAAATTCTTGAAGGGGCAAATTTTATACAAGTAATTAGATGACACTCAAAGTTGTATGCTGCCACATGAACCTAAATTATTGAATTGTCAAAATGGTGTGTTGTCTAAATTCTTGATGGTTCATGTCTTCATGTTTGCTTCCTCTGTGGGTATAAGTTCTACCATGTACTATGACGTATAAATAAGGATATGAATATGAAAGTTAATGTTTACAATTATATTTTTAAGTCAGTCAAGACCACTATTATGGTTGGCTAAACAGAGCTTTCTGTTCTGAAGGCCCGACAGTTATCTTCGCTATCTGTTATGTAGGTCCATATATTGTGTATGTCCATATATTATGTAGGTCCATATATTGTGTATGTCCATATATTATGTAGGTCCATATATTATGTAGGTCCATATATTGTGTACGTTTCATTGTAGGTCGTAATAATAGTCTTAGCTGGTCTTTTTTTCTTATTTCTCCTGATCAATTTGCCTAGTACTATATATCTGTTTATTAGTCTATTGTTTGCTCTCATTTGCTATAATATGAAACTTGTGCAATATCTACTTCTGATTCATTACCGTCTTTGTATCAGGGCATGGTTGGAGCGACATCCTTGACAACTCAATGCTAAAAATGATTTGTGTGAGCTGTGAGATTGTTGTATGAACTGTTAGGCTATGACTCATATATTTCTATACTGTCATACATGTTTTGGTTGAAGTGATATGTAATAAGAGATTTCTGGTTGTACTGCAAACCCTGTTAAGTTACGCCTGTGCATCTGGTGTTGCGTGCGTGTGTATAATTGAACGGTCCCGTGATTGGAGTTGATGCTGCGGTCCCCCCCCCCCCCCCCCCCCCCCCAGGCAGAATTTTCTTCGCCTGTGATGTATGGTAGCAACACAACATCACCAAGGGCTCCATGCCTGATCAAGCGAATTTGTATCTCAGCTCAGCTCAGGAAGGTCCTATACTCCTATAGGCACCTAAAATGCTCAGGCAGCAAGCAAACACATGTTTATTCGCCTGTAATGCTCGAATTATTAGTTGAAGTGACAAAATATGACACAGAACCACGTGATGACATCTATATGAACAAAATTGTAAGTGCCTTTGGGTTTGCAGTCCATGGTCGCAAATAATCATTAACTGATGCAAATCATAACGCTGTATACAATTCTTATTAGCAGTTACAAAGGAAGTTGAAATTGTGAATATGCTGGTGACGAAACCATTCTTTGTTAGTGTGCCACAGATAATTTTGCTATTGTTTTCTATTATTTAGGACATGGGATGAAGATCTCCTTGTCTTGATTTTTCCAAAAAGGAAAATGAGAAATTGTCTTGATTGCACTACTAATCTCTTATTGTCTCTGTACTTCTCACTCCTGAACTCTTATCCAAACCCAATTGCCATCACCAACTTAGAGCAACTCCAAGAGTCTGGCCACTACCAATCCTAAATTTCAAGATTTTAGCCATTCTCTAAAATGAAACACCCTCTAAAAATTAGAGTAATAATCCAACAGATTCTCTAAAACTTTTTAATCTCCAAATTTAAACATGCCATGTCATCAACTGGGCCTTTATTTTCCTCCTCCCGTTCTCCTGTTTTTTAGTCCACTTGGCCCATTTAAATGAGCCAGCCCATCTATCTGCCATAAATCAAAACTTTAACCATAAAATCGTAGCCCCAAAATCCCCTTGATTCGATCAATGTTCTCCCGAAAGAATCTTACGACTGGCAAATCGTTGTTGGGATTGAGCTTCTGCGCCAATAGCGATGGTTTCGTTGTACGCGAGCTTTGTGAGGCACAACGACACCTTTGCTTCCAGCATGATTACGGATGATTGCTTGCAAATCTTGACTGACGCGTGTTGCTGACTTGCTGAGTGTATGAAAAGGGAGAACGGAGAAATGGCAAAGCAACGAAACAAAATTGCGAGCTCTTTCTTGTTTTTGTCTCTCTTTTGATTAGCTGGGCGAGCAAACGAGGTGAGGCGAGTTGTGTCAATGGATCCAAATGGACCCTGGTGATCTGGTGACAGGCAATCGCTGGCATATTCCAGATCGTAGGTGCGCACGGAAAGCGGGAAAGCAAGTTCGGGCGCGCACGGGAAGGGAGAGCCGAGCGAATGCGACGATTTTCGGGTGGGAAAGGCACGAGCGACTGTGCCTCGCCAAGCGTGGCGAGCGTGAAAACCGGAATGGAGAGGGATGGATTTTGCAGATCCAGTTGGATAGTCTGTTAGAGAAAAGTTTGGGAGGCTATGAGAGTTGCTCTTTTTTTTAATAGGGTCTTTAACACTAGCCTTTATTGGAGGCTATGAGTCCCCGGTGTCCCATGCTCCATGCTAGGATCGAATCCGGGTGGTAGAGCTTTTAGCCGGAGACACTAGCTAACCGAGCACCATGTTCGATGCTATTGGAGTTGCTCTTAGTCGGTCATTTTCCTTCTCACTGGTTCCTTTTCCCTCAACTCCATGCTATCTATATCGAACCAGCTTTGTCAAAAACTAAGTACTAGCAACTGGCTTTTTGGTGGAGAAAATACTTATTTAATAAAATTACAAGTGATTTGCCATATTTTGCAATTGAATAAAGCTGAAATGGTAACCTAAACAATCCATGCATCCTAATTGTGAGATGATACAAACCGCTATCAATATTTATCTCCATATTTTTTATTTCTTTCTTTTTCCTTTGTGCCCCTGCCCCATCTTTCTTTGTCGTTTGCGTAAGTTGTCCCTTTATAGGCACCCGCATCGCCATTGCGCTCTTGTCACGTGTGATGCTATCACCAAACTATCTACCAACTTGCCACGTGTGATGCGATACCAAGAAACCGTCACTAAGCCGCCATCAAAGCATGGAAAAGTTGGTGGTTGCGGATAAAGAAGCAACATTTCAGCCAATCAATTTTAGGTGATTAAAAATATAGGTTTCTCTTATTTAATGCAAACGAACCTTTGGATGAAAATCGGACAGTAGCCGAGTCATCTTCAACCTCCCAACAATCACGCCTTGCGATTCCCTGCTGGTGCGTGCTCGCTAACCTAGGTACCGTCGTCCTAGGTCTAGCTTGAGCCCCTACACTACATTAATCGACTGCCTTGTGACAACGTCCCTGTCCTAGCGCTACTCCATCGGCGGTCACCTATAGCCCGCGATATGCAAGTCACCTTCCTCGCTTCATATCACAGTCCTTTCGGCTTTTCCTAGATTTTCCTTCTTATGACATATCAATTTATTAGTACTCTCTTCCCGCGCTAGTTAAACACATTTTTACAAAAATGCCATCACAAACTGATAGCGCTTTCTTACAATCAACATTTTTTTGGAGACTGAAATTGTCGAACCGGCAGTCCGGCACACTGATTTGGAGTTTTTTTTTCTTCTTTGGATGACACTGATTTGGAGTTTCGCCTACGTACGTAATGGTGGGCGGAGGTACAAAAAATCCAAGATTGGTGATCGGGTCGAAAGAACCGACAACTTGTCAACTTGGTCTCGAGTCTCACGCACGACGGCACGAGGTCCTTCCATTTAAGTTCATTCGGACACGGGCAGTGGCTGGCAGGTAGCAGCAGCAGCAGCCCTTGCAAGCAGGACAGAAGGAGGTCAGCCACCGCCGATGGCGTCGTCGGCGCGCCAGATCCTGGCGCGCCTCGAGTCAACGACGTCGCCGCCGCAGCCGGCGGCCCTCCCGGGCGAAATCCTGCGGGAGATCCTCCTCCGCGTCGCCTCCCACGGCGACCTCGCTCGCGCTTCCGCGGCGTGCGTCGCCTTCCGCCACATCATCGCCGACGATGACTTCCTCCGCCGGTACCGGTCGCTCCACCCGCCGCTCCTGCTCGGCTTCATCGACGGCGGCGAATTCCGGCGCGCCGAGGAGCCACACTCCTCCGCCCCAGTTGGCCGTGCCCTGGCCCTCGCCGCTGACTTCGATTTCGACAGCTACGTCCCCCGCGACGGGTGGCACGGGTGGGGCACCAGCGACGTGCGCGATGGTCTCGTCCTCCTCACGTACGGGCCGTGGATCAGGAGGGACGGGTCCCTCGGCGTCTTCCCCGACCTCGCGGTGTGCGACCCTTTGTCCCGTCGATACCGGCTGCTGCCTCCCATCCCCAACGGTTTACTCGCCTCCATCCAGGTCAATGAACCTAACATCAAGTCTTTCAGTGCTTCTATCGTGCCTTCCAGAGTCGGGGAGGCAGACACAACGTTCAGAGTGATGGGCATGACGCAGTGCCCAAAGAAATTCGCTGTGTTTATCTTCTCTTCCATCACTGGCAGCTGGAGTGTCGCTGCATCTACAACGTGGGAAGCTTTAGGCTTAGATGCACCACAAAATGGACGGGTGCTAGATTATCGTCATAATTCTTTCGCATATGGCTGCCTCTATAGAAAAGTGTTTCAGAAGAACAAGTTGCTCATGTTCAATCTGAGCACTGCGGAGTTCTCCACGGTTGAGCTCCCGCCCAAACATGATGAGCTAGAAATTGTCATTGTGGAGGCAGGACAAGGCAGGCTTGGGGTTGTCAGTCAAATTAACGCGCAACGGATTCGGTACTCGATTAGGCAAAATGGGGGGCGGAATGCTTGGGAGTGGAAGATGTTAAATATAAACCCTTTGCCCGTGGATTATTATTTCTCCTTTATTGTCGGTGCACTTGGAGGATACATGTTCATATTAGGTCAATCAAAAAGGAATCCGGTCGAAGCAGCATGTTTCTCAATTGAGATTAAGACTTTCGACATCGATAGGGTTGGTCGGATGATGGGATTCCTTCACAATATCTTTCCATATTTTGGGTACCCACCATCAATGTCACCAAGAAGGATATGAGCTGAGGTCAGTCTTTGCTACACTTTTCTGCTCATAAAGACTTATATAAATAGTTTTCTGATAGTTTCCTTAAAGTATACATAGTCATGTGGAATTTATATTTCGCAATAGAGCCTTTAATTTCAAACAGTCTTCTAAATATGCATAGCTTAATGTTGGCCATAATAGCAGGTAGTCATTTCTGATACAAGTTCCAATGTACGAGTAGTTATGCAAAATTTACTTTTGCCTATAAGACTAAAATGAATGAAAGCACATAGTTCTATTGCATCGATCCCAAGCATCATTTAGTCCGGCACATCAAGCTCATATGCTATAAGCAGCATTCTTATGAGATAATTAAGCTGATATATATAAGGTTGCCCTATATGACGATCATTGATTAAATGAAATTTTTTATTTATTGCTTCTTCTGTGCATGTGCTATAAACTTTGATTGAATGGGCTTTTATTTGTCTGTTGCTTAAATTACCATTTTATGTATTCACTTCAGTCTAGCTACTGTTAGTGGTTCATTTTTTGGTATCGCTGGTTGTCTGATGTACATCTCTGCTACTTAACTGTATTGGATAAAAAAACATATAACTTCTTTTTTGTTGTTGTATTGTGATGATTAATTATCAATCCATATGCCTTTGCGCTAGGGTGGAAAATATAAAAAATGGAAAAAAAAATTCACAACATCCTTTCTCATGGAATGTGGCAATGCAGATTTGCCGGATCGCCCCTTCAGAGGTGATGGCGGAGCTACTCCTCGCATCAAGGTCTGAAGCTGAGTCATGTGAAAGGAGGAGTGGCTTGGAAGAAATGCAAGCAGAGTGACCTATGAATACTGTGCTTTACAATATTTTCAATAGCTAGGTGTGCCCAGCTTATTATTCCTGCTGTAATTGGGTCATCTTGAACTTGCTGTGGTTATGTCGTCAGTACTCTAGCTGCTATCAAACTTTTAGTACTTGGATTATCAGTGTCATGTGTGTCAGTACTCTTGTCTTTGTTGTGCCATTGTCAGATTTCTGTCAGACTTAATTCAGAACATGGTGCCATACATGTCTCTGTTCTGGCTTCAACTGGATCATTTGGAATTCTATATATAGTTGGGTACTGACTTGCTCTTTTTTGTGGAGAACATGTTTCTGTCCTTGCTATCTGCCTTGGTTCATGTGCATTACTGTTCTCACTATTTTTTTTTTGGATAATAACAATTCTAAAAATCATGAAAGAGTAGAAACTGCTGGAACATCCTGAAGTGGAATATTCAGGGGTTGAATTCTGATGACAAATGTAATGCTATAAAATAATATTTAAGAGAGTGCATGTGATATCTAGTGTATCCAGAAAACTAAAAGGGATCACTTTGGCCACACTTACACCAAGAAGCTGGCTCCAAAATGTCTCAATAAATTTGCTTACTCTCCCTGGGTGGAAGTTCTAGTGATATTCTCATGTGCAGGAATAATTCAATAATCACTGGTGAAGAGATTCACAACAACAAATTTGCTATCAGGTTCACTTCAGTCCACAATGGTCACAGCTGGACCGCCACCAGAATATAAGCCCCAGCCAAGGCTAAGCAAGAGATGACTTCATTGAATGGCTAAACAAAACTGAAACATTTATATGCTGAGGAAAACTGGATGTTTGTTGGTGACTAGCTGAGTGTCTGCGCATTACAGTGGGTGTCTATTACAGTACATATCATCCGTACAAATATATTTAACTTCTAAGCTGGTCCGGTTTGTGACTAATTGAAACTGTAAACAGAATATATGGTGATGATCAGAAATAGTATATCTGATTTCCATGAAAACTCGATCGATTTATAAATGTCCAAATAACAGGAATAACAATCAGACAATAGTACTTCAGTTCAAACACTCAATCAAGTTTTCATGAGATAGAGGTTGTCTGAAAAATCAACTAGCGAATACATTATACTTGCGAGTGTGTATAAATCAAAGTTGTATAAAAAAATCTACCAGAAATCTGTAGCGGCGGTTTGTTTCAACGACAAACCACCCGCCGCTACAAATGTTTATTTTGTAGCCGCGGTTGCGTAGCGGCGGGGTGGCTTGCCCGCCGCTACAGAGCTTTTCTAACCACCGCTACAAGCCTCTTTTGCTATTGTGTTGGCACACATCGAATCCACGACATCGCTGCGGCAGATCTTGGCACGCCTCGAATCGTGACTTGATTCACACTAACATGTATTATTTCACTGAATTGAAAGTTTTGGGACTTGAATTGATAAATGTTTCTATGGATGTGAAAACACACCATTAAAATGGGCAAAGATTTGCTTAGAAACTTGTGGTCTAGCAAAATCAGAACTTTTGCGTTGGAAACCTCGTCTGTACGGTTGGAGGCCTGTCAGGGTAGGCATACTTTTGGGTTGTTCTAGCATCGGCGGGCCAGCTAAAATGTCTTCAATCACTGTAGATATGAAAAGAACAATAATTAAAATTTGATGATAAGAAGTAAATATACCAATTTTTGTTTGATTGGGGTAGCCCTTTTGTATAAAGGCTGGGAAGGTCTAATTACAATAAGAGTCCAAATGTGAACATGAACTGTCGTCTTATATTTGTAATACCAGTCCTTTTCTCTAACTCTTGTCGAATGTGAGTATGGATAGTCTTAATAAAATTTGTAAGAATGTATCTTAGATCTATCTTAGTCCTTAACAAAATTACCATTAGCACTGCCATCTCTCTGACTTATACTACAGTTTAATAAAAAATTTAGTCCCAATATGAGCATCTACTATTGGGGGTGTAACCTATGGACTGTCGGTTGCATCTACTAGTTTTGGTGCTCTTCAGATACACATTATTAGGTCATAATTCAGGCATTTTGCACTTTATTTTATTGGTTACTAACAATTAACCCCCAAATATTGCACATATTTATAGTTTTCTGGCTTTCTATGATTTATGAAGGAAATAGGTGAAAAGAAGAATTATGGACCAGGAGCCGGGGAATTGGGCCGAGTCATTGAAGAAAGAAGGCTGTGCTGATCAGCACATGTTGAGCAGGCCCGAATCAGAGAAGAATTCTACAATATTAAAGCCCGGTACAGAATTAGAGTCGGTATCGGCGCAACTGGGCCTAGAACATGACTATATAAAGTGAAGGGAACATCTCCCGCTGGGGATCAATCTTGAAACCCTGCTGTGCTGATCGGCACTTGTGGATCCCACGTTGTATTCTATCTTCTACCAAACCATGTCAATGGATTTCGATAGAATGAGTGAGTAGTCTTCATATTCTCTCCCGTGGGGAAGGAACCCTAGCTATGTAAACTTTCAACTCTGATGAATCCGTTTGGTGTGTTTAGTCTATGTGTGATGAGCTTATCCCTGATGAGATGTGCGCAATCACATTTATGAATCCTTTAGCAATTGCTAGGTGTTTGGCTTTGCTGTGATGATCACATAGTGCAAGAAACCAGTGAGGAACAATTAGCTTCCGCCGTGACAGGGCTAGAGTGAGCGGAACCATCATGTCTTGTAGAATACTAAATTTACCTTAAAGAATCTATAGGAGTGAGTTGCATGCTAGTTACCTAAACTATAGGAGGGAATACTTCCAAACCCGGATCAAACCTTCAAGTTCTTTGTGTTCATTAGTTCCCATCGTTTCATATATTCACTCTCTTAATACATTTTAGTTAGTAAATTAGATAATAGTAAAAGTCCTGCCTGCTCTCTGTGAATTTGATAAAACCTTAGAATATTCTAAGACAAAACAAGCTATAACTGTACACCATCCTCTTGCGGTATATAAATGGGTGCGTAACTATAACCAACAACTAGCTAGAGCAATCTGGGCTTCAACTCACAAGTTGGCTTGATTCTTTATTTATTGGTCCCAATATGAGCATGGCTGCTTCTATTGGAAAGTGGGCTGTAGGAAAAACGTCCCATATTTCTAATAATTATAGTTGGAAACTAGGAGGATGGTGTCAGAGGAGCACATTTTGCGGTATTGGTTACAGTTTATAATTCTGGAGTAGATAGGAGCTGTTCACATATGTTTATGACGTGTGTGTTCTCAACTATGTGTGTCAACCACTTGCCGTACCTCAAGATGATCACGTGCTTGATTATCCTAACAATTGTTTTGTATCTGGCTCCATCTACAGAAAAGTGTTCGAGAAGAACAAGTTGCTCAAGTTCAATCTGAGCACTATGGAGTTCTCCATTGTTGACCTCCCGCCCAATCATTATAAGCTAGAAATAGTCATTGTGGAGGCAGGACAAGGCAGGCTTGGTATTTTTAGCCAAATTAACTCGCAAATGATTCGATACTCGATTAGGCAAAATGAGGTCACAACTCTAGAAACTGGAAGATGTGAAATATAACCCCTTTGCTTGTGGATTATTATTTCCAATTTATTGTTGGTACACTTGGAGGATACGCTTTCATATTAGGTCAATCAAAAAAGAATCCAGTCCAAGCAGCATGTTTCTTACTTTTGAGATTAAGACTTCGAAGATCGATATGGTTGGTCTCAGATGATGGGATTCCTGCTCAACATCTTCCATATTTTGTGTACCCACCATCCATGTCACCAAGAAGGATATGAGGCCAGTCTTTCATATTAGGTCAATCAAAAAAGAATCCAGTCGAAACAACATGTTTCTGCTCATAAAGGATTCATTTTCATGAGTTGGTTGCTACAAGTTCGCTGGCTGTGTTTTATAAAAACAGGACCATATATAATAGAGCTTGGTCAGGTTTGGACACTGAGAAAAAAGAAGAAGAAATCTAGTGTATGCAGCCAAAATATTTTGAAGATAAATAGTGTTGGTCAGATGATGGGATTGGTGCATATGGTATCTGTTGGCACTGAATTTTTTCCCGTAACAGTATCTTTTCATATTTTCGGTCATGCATCTCGTTTATCTATAAGGACTCATCAAATTGTTAGTTTCTGTTATGAATATAACTTGTGTATTCACAATAGCCCCATATGGGGACAATATATATGGGTTACATGACTTAGTGATGGACTAGAAAAAAGACTTTGCAATACAACTACTACACCTTTACCCCCCCCCCCCCCCCGCAACACACACACTCTCTCTCTCTCTCTCTCTCTGGCCCCTGATGCTAAATTTATGGTTCCATCGCTGAGTTCTACAGTATTAGAAAAATCATTTATAGTGACAAAAACATAAAGACACATAGTATCGGGCATCTTAGGGCCGTTACTACCAAACTTAAGATAGTAATGGACAAGTTTATGCTCATCACTGTCTTCGAAGGCAAAAGATAGTAATGGGCATGTACAATGGACAAGTTTATGCTCACACGACTGTACCTCCACTCCCCCCCCCCCCCCCCTCGCCGCCACTGTCATGATCAGCTTTGGCTGTTAAGCCATGGCCGTCAAAGTTGTCATCGTCGGCAGCTTCGCTATTGCTGCAGTGGATCCTATCATCTTCCTATACCAGCTATCGGCCCGTCAATAACCCGCCGTGCGTGCAGTAACGCAGTTGGTCCTCCCTTTTCCATCAATAAGCGAACAAGCTTGCTTTCGCATGACATGCATCATCGTCCCAGCCGCGACCCATGAAGCCTCATATTGTGGTCCGCTCCTTCCAGTGCTTGCCACAATAACTGGAAGGTATGCACGATCTCATCTGCTCAAGGCAACCAGGGAACGACTCATGCACAAACAGATGCGTCTTTGATCTTATTCCACCAGGGAAAGACTCATGCACAAACAGATGTGTCTTTGATCTTATTCCACCTGTTGTTTTTTGAGTTCAACATGATGCGCATTATATAATCTCTTGCAATAGCCTGCAATGCATTCTCACAATGATTGTTTTTCTATCTTGATCCAATGACTCATGCAGCCATAAGCATTACGCACCGCACCATCTTCTGCTTCGTCTGCCGCCAGTTTGTCTCTGGCGACAAGCTGCATCGCAACGCCATTGCCACCAAAATCTTCAGGAGCACACATATGGAAAAACTTTGACCATAATAATACACGAAATGATTTCTACAGCTGATTATTGAGAGAGAAGAAGGATTGTTGAGAGGTGGAAGTAAGGCAAGATCAGCTTCACGTGCGATGTAGAAGTACACGCATAACCTGGCGCACATACACTGGAAGATGGTCAAGTCTAAGAAGAAAAGGAGGACACATGCATGGTATTATGGTACACACACAACACACATCACTGTTCACAACAATCCATCATGCATGTTGTTGCTGAAGATTAATAAAGTGTTTGAGTTAGTGTAGGTGCGACTGGTACCGGATATTGTGGAATAGGGACATCATCTAGCAGTTGCTAAACCTGTGTGGTGAGTCGAGGTTCTCCTATCACCGGCCAGTTTGCCGCATGCTAAAGGACAACCGTAGAGAGATCATGAGGATTCAGTCACATCTCGTGCATCGGCCACAAGCTGGCATTTACCGCAAAGGCATGTCCTCTATAAACCCTTTCCGTAGAGGTATTGGTAGCTTATAGAGAAACTGAGAGAGGAGAGGATAGGGGATTGTAATAATCGATCAATTTTCAGGTCGCAAATTTAGGTTCCTTATTGGTGATACTGACTGGAATAATGGAGGTCCCTTACTGAAACTCGGACACTATGATAGGTAATTCAGAAACCAGTGTAATACAGCTGATTTAGTCTGAGTGGTGTGACACCCATGGTGTCACCCTAGTTACTGAGGTAGTTAAGAAAGAAATCAAAAGCAGAAATAACAAATCAAAAACACAAATTTGAATTCTTTTGAAATTAGTTCAAATCTGACTTGAACTAGAGCTGCCACTTTTCACAGGTAACTGACCCAAAACAATTTCATAACCTTGATCTATGCACCAAATAAGAATTTTGGGGAATTTATTGTGATTTTATCGCTTGAGCAACTAGTCCAAATAATTCAAACTATGCTCAGAAATGATGTCAGTTTAAAAATTCAAATTTCAAATTTTGTAAAGATTCACTGAACCATATCATACTATTAATTAAGATCCAACCTTTAGGAGCAACATATAATTTTGGTTTGATTTAATAAAGTCAAGAACTACTACTTTTGGAATTTTTGACAAATGTCATTTTTCTGTGCAAATTTCAGCCTTGGCAATCAGGCAAGTTTGAAATTAAATAACTCCATCATAATTTCACTTCCAGAAGGACATCATCAACTTTTATCTACTTCAAGCATTGCTCTTCATGTATGTGCAAACCCTTTTAATTGTTGACCTCTTTTGATGCCCCAAAGGTAATTTGCAAAGTGCCTAAAAGTTAAGGAAAATCCCAGACTTGGAATTTTTCCATGTTTCCTAATCAAGGAGCCATTTTCAAAAATCGATATCTCGTAGATTCCCCAATGCATGTCCTGCATGTCTAGATCCTATTGATCTAGAAACATTACCTTACATGTTGGTACTTTTATATGTCCCAAATAAATTCGTTTGCTGCTCGAACTTCTAGCTTCAAAATCCTTGATCACTCTGTTTCCTAGGAGTTTTGAATCTGGTGGGACCCGCCTATCAGTGTCTCGGCGCGTGCCGGCACTATTTTCTGCCCGCGGCGCCGAGGCGTCGAGCGCCGCGTGGTCACTGTCTGCTGGCCGAAGACCCGCCCCGGCCGGGTCGCGGTCCGAATATCCATCCCGGTCGTCCTTATCCCCTCCCTCACTCAGATACTCGCCCTTGTTCCTCCCTTTCGCACCCGCAACCCACCATTGCCGAGCAGAGCTCGAGCTCCCATCACCCCACCCCTCTGCTGCCTCCCGCCATCAACCGACCCTGCCGAGAGCTTCGCCTACACCTCCTCCCCCTACCTGCTCGGTTTCGCTCTCTCTCTCTCTCGCCGCGAAGGACGCGAACCGGGCCTTTTCTTCCCCACCTCCGACCACCGCATTTTGCCATCGTATTCCCTCTCTGGTAAGCCACTCGTCGATTTCCCTTGCAGATGGCCTCCCCTTTCTCCACCGCGTCACTTTGATCCTAGTCGGCACGTCGCCGGGAACGTCATTGTGCCGCCGTTCGTCGCCGCCTCTTTTCGCCTCCGCGTTGACCTGCGCCATCGGTGAGTTTCCCCACCCTTTGCTGTGCGCTGAGCCCTGGCCCTGCACCCCTACGTCTTCCTCCGGCCGCCGAAAGCCTTGACGAGCTGCTGTCGCGGCGCCGTTGCGCCGACAAGCGCCCGCGCGCGCGAGGCACCAGATCCTAGCCATGCCAGCGCTCAGTTTTGGCCAAGATGGCCTCAGGCCACCATCTCTCTTGGGCCAGATCCGGCCCAGGGAGCCCCCGCCTCGCCCCGCCTGCCTGCTGGGCCGAGCCGGATGCAGCCCATCGGCCGAAGTTTTTTCGGAAATTCAAATATAGCCAAAAATAATTAGTTACTACTTCAAAAATCGACACAAAAATAATGGTTGGGAATAAAAATGCTCAAAAATGTTTTTTAGGCTTCCTGTGATTTGCAGTATTTTATAAAAATGCTAAGACACTGCAATAGGATATATTTCTTTATACATGTATTAAATGGTTAAAACCAAAATAAAATCATAATTAATTTTCAGTATATTATTTAATTATCAGATTTTTCATGCATGACCATTTCATCATTTCCAGACATTTCACCAAGTGTCATATTTAAATTCCTAGTATTTATTCTGTATTGACTATTTTAGTGTTTGCACCATGTTGATTAAAATAAATTATTGGTACATCACCTTGCCATCACTTTTGGTACAAAAATCTTGAATAATATTTCCCACCACATATGTTTTTCTTACTGGTTTTTGTACCCCAGAAGCATAATTTATAATATTAAGGCTTTACTTTATATCTAATAATGGTATGTTAGTAATTAGAAATAACTCAAACACAGCATGCAAACAATTAAAGGTCTTACTCTCTACATTTGGAAATTTAATTAGGTTATGTTGCCTCTGATCATGTAGTTATGGTCATCTAGTTAAGTTAAATGTGTTTTGTATTTGCACCGTCACCACTAGAGACCTGGCTTGTCATATATAAAATTAAAAGAAAGTAAAAAATGAGAAACCTCCATGTCCTTCTCCAATGCACACCCATACCTTTATACATGCATTATATCATAGCATGCATTTGTTGAGGAAGTGTCACGAATCCTCACTATCCTTGCTTGCATTGTATTTCATCCACTAGGGCTCAACGACGGGAGCGTGGCGGTGGATATAGTTCCGGAGGAGCCTGGAGCTGAGGCAAATATTCCTGAGAGTGCTAACTGTGATCTGAACCAAAGCAAGCCCCGGTGCACTCCTATGTTTTATAAATTTTATATTTGTACCACATGTATGCGTCTCATGGATTGTGCATTACATATAGGAGTTGGATTGAAGCCTAGTTGCATTTAGCACTCCGAAGCCTATGGGAATGGATTTAGTTTATACAAGCCCCGTTAGAAATTCTAAGCTTAAGTGTGAGTCTTGTCAGCGAACACTGAGTAGTCAGGGGATTACTCGGTATATGGTAGTTAATCACTTTGGCCACTCTTGAGTTTATGATGAAAAAGAAATTAAAGTGAGACCGAACAGGGAAGTGCATGCGTAGGTTGAGATAACAAGGTTGGCCCTTGATTGCCATAGCCCCGTCTATGTCACTTAAGAACCAAGTCGAGTGTGGCCCCGTTGAGCAAGTTTGAACAGTACCAAGTGCATGCTAGTGATATGGGTACTAGTAAACTGATGTAGCTTGATTACCGCAGTGGTCGGACAATACCCTACTCTTCTTCTGGTGATGAAGCGGGTATGGTGGAATGTGGGTACGTGTCGGAAGGGAGAGTGCATGGGCTACCCATGGATGGCTTCGACGGAAGGATCGCATGGGGTGACGTGTACTCAAGAAAAGTGGGACCCGGACCGACCCTGTTGTATCTCGCGAAAGGTTGTCGTACATGACTCCTCGGAGTGTGTGTGCGCCGTGTATTTGGGTTTCTCCTACAGGATGTAAATTGATTCAAGTCGCCATTCCTCGTGGTTATTGAGTACCACTTGTGATCGCTGTCACATCAAAGTAAAAGTGAATTGATGATGAAGATGCTATTTTTTTCTATGAAACTTGTATTGCAACCATGTTTGTCATAGTATGGGTGCATAGTGTTTACGTTATGCACAAACTCTATTAACTTGGCTAAAACCTGAAAATAGGAATAACTTAGTAGTGCTGTTTTTGGAACTATTCCAACAATCTTCGGTCAGCCCCCTGCATGCTAGGTGTCGGCCTTAGCGTGCCATTTAGACGGGTAAGTCTTGCTGAGTATTAGTTGCTCAGGGTTTGTTTTTTTAAGTTTTTGTACAGGTATGTCTCATATTGTGCACAGTGAGAGTGGAAATCACTTGGAGTGGGACGGTGAACCCTCGAAGGGATGAACCATGGAGTGGGTTCCCGTTTCCCCTACTCCGAAGGAGCACGATGAATGATTCATGGTTATGGGCTGCCTTGAGTTATTGTAAGATATGTATCGTCGAGATTATTCGCTTCCACTAAGACTCGTTTTCGAACTTCAAACTCTTTTATGTATCTTAAATTTGAACCAAAGTTATAATAACTTAATTATGACACTGCACTCTATTTTCTATGTTCATTTGTGTATTGATGGACTCTTGCCTCATCAAGTGTCACCCGAGCATCGATCCTTGACTAACCCCTCTTTTCGAGGTGGGGACGTCGCAGGTTGGTATCGGAGCCCGCTTCAAAAACCTACGCTTATGGTGAGGTACGAGTAGTAAGCCCTAATAAGAGTGTTATTAGTTATGATTCAGGTGGCAAGCTAACTGTAGGAGGTTGTTTGTTTAAATAATTGCATCTACGACATCATCAATGCAGGTATGTGTCCCGCCATATGGACAGTAGCATGGGAAGTAAGCACAATGGTGTCAACGCGGGCTGATTGTGTCGAACATCAGTGCCCGACCCTCGGGCGATAATAAGGGATTATTTTCGGCTCGTTTCTTTTGAATTTGATGTATTGTTTCTGGAATGCTTCTTCTGCAGGTACGCTAACCGTGAATATTTAGCACGTTAGAAAACGACTAACCAAAAGTTGAGAGACCATGTCTGCCACCGAGGTCACATATGGTCACTATATTGGCCAAATTTTTATGTTGGTGAGGACGTTAGGACGCCATATTATCATGTCATCATGTATGCATTCGCATGTGCATTTCTCACATCAACAAAAATGAAAGGTGAAAATTTTTAATGAGCCTAATAACCCTAATTGACCTCAACTGAATGTAAATAATCTCCCGGTACCTTGGTTAAGAGCTTTGACCGTGTAAAAATTTCAGATTTCAAATTAACACCTAATCTGAAAACTGAAGGTTCAGAAAATTCAGTCAAGTTCAAAAATGCATAACTCTCAAACTACTGAGCCAAATTTTATGTTCTAGTACTCCCTGGAAAGGCTGAGAAATTGTCTACAACTGTCATGTTCTGGAATTTTGGATTTGAGCCCAGAAACTAATTTTTAGGACTTATCTTCAGATAAACCTGTTTCTGTCCAGAGAAGAATTTCAGCAGTTGACCTGCAACTTTAAAAATTCATAACTCCCAATCCACTGATCCTACAATGCTTTATGAGTATGCATTGGAAGGCTATGGAAGTCCTCTATAACGTTGCTACGAACTCAAAGTATTGATTCTGCACCCAGAAAGAGCAGTTTGGAATTTAGTGCAGACTGTCAGTAGAAAGGCAGATTCGGATATAGCTTTAGAATCGGATGAAGTATGACAAATGGTTTCTAAATATTTTTGCTTACTTGCACCTCCCTTAATCTTAATATGCTGACCCAATTGGCATGTTTTATGTTGAACACAAAAGTTATGATCAACTTTTAACTCGTCCCCGCAGATGGCTACTTCTAAGGCTACCGTTGAGAGCGCTGCTATGGCTGCCCGCATCGAGGAATTGGAGAAGCAACTCATACTCAGTGACCAAGAGCGCCTTGATGCTCAGTTGCGCAATGCTGAGCTGGAAGGGTGTGTCGCTGAACTTGAGGGGATGGTTCATGCATTTACCGTCAATGGTCACCAACTTACGAGCCAAGCTCTTGAGTTGGGCGTGCAGCTTGGCGAGTCCGCTCTACTTGTGAGTTTCACGGATGACCAGCGCAAGGAAGCTGAGAATGAACTCGCTGAGGCACAGGAGGACATTGCCAATCGTGATGCCATGTTGATAGCCAACCTTCAACATATTCATCAACTCCAAGCTCAGCTAGCTCAAGCACAACAACATATATGATGGCTTCATGAGACCGTCATACAACTTGAGGACCACCTCGGGCAAGTGCTCGGGCAACAAGTAATCCAAGAAGTCCCTCCTAACCCTCCACCCGCTGAGGGAGAAGAAGAGCACTCGGGACTTGACTATGAGGCACCCCCTACTCCGAAGGATGAAGAAATGCTCTCCGACGGTGACAGCCACGTGCCACGTGGAGAGTAGCTTTAGATGAGCTAAACTTTCATTGTTAGATCTTGTAATTATGGAACTATGGTAGGAGTAACTTGTAGTGGACCTTGTCTCCATGAGACACGTGGCCTTTTGATTTTGAGATACGCCGCGTTCGTTAGGGCTCTCCCAAGCAACGTAGTGTCATGGGATGAACACTAGCTTAACTCCGTTACGGATGTTCCCATGCGGCTTGTAGCATTATGCTCGCTGCCATTTTGTTTTTGATAATATGGTTGTAACATCCGCCACTAAGTAAACCCTATGTATGATCTTTGGATGGATATTTTGGACAAGTATGAATGGAAATCGCTGCCGTTTTAACATTATGTTCAGATCTGCAATTTATTTACTTATACCATGGTTTGGAATTAAGCAATGTTTTTCACCTCATGTGACTTGATCTAATGGTGTAAATAAATTTTTGGCAGAATGGTGAACACTAGGAGGATGAATGACCTGTACAAGGACCGCCCTGAAGGTTCCCGCCGTGGTGGGCAAGATGGAAACCAAAACCAGAACCAGAATCAGAACCAGAATGGAGATCAAAACCTGCCACCCCCACCACCGCTGATAGACTTCGCGCAGTTCATTGCCAATCAGAATCGGCTCATGGAAATACTGATTCAGAATAATAATCAGCAGCAAGGTGGGCGTAATGATGCTCGCAATGCACCCCCGGAGACCACTTATGCAGATTTTCTGGCTACACACCCTCCAGTGTTTGTTGAGACTGGTGATCCACTGGACGCAGATAATTGGCTCCGCATCATTGATTCAAAGTTTGGACTTCTTTGCTGTACCGAGAATCAAAAGACCTTGTTTGCAGCTCAGCAACTCCATGGATCCGCGAGTGCTTGGTGGGAAAATTACCTAGCCTCACTCCCAGCTGGACAGCAGGTGAATTGGACTACCTTCCGCACTGCTTTCCGTGGTCATCACATTCCCGCTGGCCTTATGCAGCGGAAGCTTTAGGAATTCTTGGATTTAACTCAAGGATCTAGCAACGTGCATGAGTACACCAAGAAGTTTAACTACCTCTCCCAGTATGCTACCTACCATGTGGACACTGACGAGGAGAAAAAGGACAGGTTTTGTCAGGGGCTTAGTAGTGAGCTCAAGAAGCATCTGGCATTGTTCAACAACTGCACTTTGAATGAGCTGATGAGCGCAGCTATTGTGCAAGAGGATGCCATCCATGATCATGAAAATGACAAGAAGAGGAAGAATGTTAGTGAGAGTTCCTCTGGTGCCCCTCCCACCAAGAATCGATTGGCTCTCACGTCACCAACCGGTCAGCAGTTCCGTGCTGCTATTCCCTCTAGAGGAGGATACCGCCCACCTAATTCACAGCATCAGGGAGCTTCTTATGGCTTTGCACAGCAGCGCACACAAGCCTACCGCCCCCCACAGCAAGCTTATCAAGGTGGAAGGCCTAACTAACAGCCGTGCTACAATTGCGGTCAACTCGGGCATTTTGCGAAGGAATGTCGCAGGCCAAGGCAGCAGCAAGTTCAGAGGGTTGTGGTCAGCAATCCACGTCCTTCGGCCCCCAAAAATGCAACTAAGACTGGCCGTGTCAACCATACTACAACCGAGGATGTTCAGGAAGGAGAAGATGTGCTTGCGGGTATGTTCACTATCCATGACAACCCCGTTCTTGTTCTTTTTGATTATGGTGCAACCCATAATTTCATTAGCATGGCATGTGTTAAAAGATTAAACCTCACCCCATCTACCCTAGAAGTCTCATATATCATCACATCACCTGGTGGGAAACTTAATGCAACGCAAGGCATCATGCCAGCACCTATCGAATTGGAAGGTTTAATTTATCCTGCACACCTCATAATCTTAGAAGGCCAAGGCATAGATGTTATTTTGGGTATGAAATGGATGAAACACCATAAGGCCATGCTACATATCGACTCCCGAAAAATATTTTTGGATTCCCCTCTCCATGGTCCTTCTGCCATATATTTATCCCGTCCCCCGATGATTGCACCTAAGGTCTATAATACCACCAGTAAGAGCTTAGCTGAAATTCCAGTGGTATGTGAGTTTCCCGATGTGTTTCCCGAAGATTTACCCGACATGCCTCCTGACCGGGAAGTGGAATTTAAAATTGAGCTTCAGCCGGGTACTGCTCCAGTCTCCCATAGACCGTATAAAATGGCACCCAATGAACTAGCAGAGTTGAAAGAGCAACTTAAAGAGCTCATGGACAAAGGATTCATTCACCCTAGCTCATCACCATGGGGCTGTACCGCTCTTTTCGTCAAGAAGAAAGATCATTCACTATGGTTATGTGTCGACTATCGGCCATTGAATGCAGTCACTGTCAAGAACAAATATCCTCTGCCACGAATTGACCTTCTATTTGATCAACTGGTTAATGCTAAAGTTTTCTCCAAGATTGATCTCCGCTCTGGATATCATCAAATCAAAATAAGAGCTGAGGATATTCCTAAGACAGCCTTCTCTATGAGGTACGGTCTTTACGAATATCTTGTTATGTCCTTTGGATTAACAAATGCTCCTGCCTATTTCATGTACCTGATGAATTCTGTATTCATGCCGGAATTGGACAAGTTTGTAGTGGTTTTCATTGATGATATTCTTGTCTACTCCATGTCCGAAGAAGAACATGCCGAACATCTTCGGATCATGCTTCAACGACTTCGAGATCATCAATTGTATGCCAAATTCAGCAAGTGTGAGTTTTGGCAACATCAAGTTCCTTTCTTGGGCCATATTATTTGAGATAAGGGTATTACAGTTGACCCAAGTAAAGTGCAAGATGTGTTGAATTGGAATACTCCTAAGACTGTCAAGCATATCCGTAGTTTTCTTGGTCCCGCGGGATATTATAGAAGATTTATTCCCAACTTCTCAAAGATAGCTAAACCAATGACCGAGCTGCTGAAAAAGGAATCAAATTTCGAATAGACTAGTGATTGTGAGGAAGCATTCCAATCTCTCAAGAAGTATCTAACCACAACACCCGTTCTAGCTCAGCCCGACATCACAAAACCTTTTGATGTTTATTGTGATGCCTCTGGTACAGGTTTGGGTTGTGTTCTAATGCAAGAAGGCCGTGTCATTGCCTATGCATCCCGTCAGCTCTGACGTCATGAAGAGCATTATCCTACTCATGATTTGGAGTTAGCAACAGTTGTCCTTGCTCTAAAAATTTGAAGACACTATTTTCTTGGAAATCTTGTCAATTTATACTCCGATCACAAAAGCCTCAAATATATTTTCACTCAGCAAGATCTAAACATGAGACAACGGAGATGGTTAGAATTAATAAAGGATTATGAGTTGGAAATTCATTATCATCCGGGAAAGGCAAATGTTGTTGCTGACGCATTGAGTCGAAAGTCCCAATGCAACCACACTTCGGTTCAACCAATAACCGAAACCATATGTTGTGAAGAGAATGTACCAAGTCTTCATGTTGTTCCTCATGGTGCGTTATACAACTTACCTCTCATTCCCACGCTTCGAGAAGAAATTGTTGCTGCACAAAAGAAAGACAAAGGTATGGCACACATCCGACGAAGGTTAAAAATTGGAGAAGCCACATGTTTCCAGCAAGACATCGAGGGTGTCTTGTGGTTCAAGGATCGCCTCGTCGTCCCAAAGGATTTGGGGCTGTGGAAGAAAATTTTGGATGAAGCTTATTTATCTAAATACTCTATCCACCCTGGCTGTAACAAGATGTACCATGGGTTAAAGGAAAAATTTTGTTGGACCCGCATGAAGCGTGAAATCGCATGGTATGTGGCCGAGTGTCATACATGTCAGCGTGTCAAGGCTGACCACTTGAAGAAAGCAGGGTTGTTACAGCCACTAAATATTCCAAAATGGAAGTGGGAAGACAAAACTATGAATTTCATTGTTGGATTGCCCCTCACCCTCCATAAGCATGATTCTATTTGGGTTATTATTGATAGATTCACCAAGTCTGCTCACTTTATTCCCGTCCGCACCAATTATAGGCATAAGAAATATGCCGAGCTCTACATCTCTCGTGTGCTATGCATGCACGGTGTTCCCAAGACCATTATTTCAGATCGGGGAGCCGTGTTTGTTGCCCGTTTTTGGGACCAACTGCATTCTTGTTTGGGCACCACATTAATCCGAAGTTCTGCATATCACCCTCAAACCAATGGTCAAACTGAACCAGTGAATCAATTCTTGGAAGACATGTTAAGAGCATGTGTTTTAACAAGTAGGAAGAATTGGGACGAACACCTACCCTTCGCAGAATTCTCGTACAATAATAGCTATCAAGAGAGAATAAAAAATGTCCCTGTTTGAAGCACTATATGGCCACTCATGTCGTACACCTCTGAACTGGTCGGAATCTGGTGAGAGAACTATCTTTGGTCCTGATCTAGTAACACAAGCTGAGGAGAAAGTACGTGCCATTCGAGCCAACTTGAAAGCAGCACAATCTCGTCAAATAAGCTATGCCGATAAGAGGCGACGTCCCTTGGAATTTGAGGAAGGAGATCATGGGTATTTGTGTGTCTCTCCTACTAAAGGCGTGCAACAATTTGGAATACAAGGAAATCTTGCACCACATTACATAGGCCCGTTCAAGATCATTGAAAAATGTGGTTCCGTTGCGTATCGTTTGCAATTACCGCCAAAACTATTTAGAGTGCACCATGTATTCCATGTATCACAGCCCTCAAGAAATGTTTGAAGGCACCCTCTGATGTCATCATTGATGAAATGGATCAATTGAAGGAGGATCTCTCGTATTCCGAACGTCCCATCCGAATTATCGATCAAAAAGACCGAGTAACCAGAAACAAGACCAGCACTTTCTACAAGGTTCAATGGAGTAACCACTCTGAGAGAGAAGCTACTTGGGAGCAAGAAGACTTTCCGAACACTCATTATCCCGAAGTCCTAGCTTCGTACTTAAGGTTCGGTTTTTTCCCCTCTTGCCGTCAAATAACCTTTTTAATCTCGGGACGAGATTTCTTTAAGGAGGGAGAGCTGTGACACCCATGGTGTCACCCTAGTTACTGAGTTAGTTAAGAAAGAAATCAAAAGCAGAAAATAACAAATCAAAAACACAAATTTGAATTCTTTTGAACTTACTTCAAATCTGACTTGAACTAGAGCTGCCACTTTTCACAGATAACTGACCCACACAAATTTCATAACCTTGATCTATGCACCAAAATAAGAATTTTGGGGAATTTATGGTGATTTTATCGCTTGGGCAACTAGTCCAAATAATTCAAACTATGCTCAGAAATGATGTCAGTTTAAAAATTCAAATTTCAAATTTTGTAAAGATTCACTAAACCATATCATACTCTTAAGTAAGATCCAACCTTTAGGAGCAATATATAATTTTGGTTTGATTTAATAAAGTCAAGAACTACTACTTTTAGAATTTTTGCCAAATGTCATTTTTCTATGCAAATTTCAGCCTTGGCAATCAGGCAAATTTGAAATTAAATAACTCCATCATAATTTCACTTCCAGAAGGACATCATCAACTTTTAGCTACTTCAAGCATTGCTCTTCATGTATGTGCAAACCCTTTTAATTGTTGACCTCTTTTGATGCCCCAAAGGTAATTTGCAAAGTGCC
This sequence comes from Eleusine indica, assembly GCA_030378355.1. Classification (NCBI taxonomy): domain Eukaryota; kingdom Viridiplantae; phylum Streptophyta; class Magnoliopsida; order Poales; family Poaceae; genus Eleusine; species Eleusine indica. The sequence continues at coordinate 40,998,796 of CM059500.1, forward strand.
TAAAAGTTAAAGAAAATCCCAGACTTGGAATTTTTCCAAGTTTCCTAATCAAGGAGCCATTTTCAAAAATCGATATCTCGTAGATTCCCCAATGCATGTTCTGCATGTCTAGATCCTATTGATCTACAAACGTTACCTTACATGTTGGTACTTTTATATGTCCCAAATAAATTCGTTTGCTGCTCGAACTTCTAGCTTCAAAATCCTTGATCGCTCTATTTCCTGGGAGTTTTGAATCTGGTGGGACCAGCCTGTAAGTGTCTCGGCGCGTGCCGGCACTGTTTGCCGCCCGTGGCGCCGAGGCATTGAGTGCCGCGTGGTCGCAGTCCGTAGGCCGAAGACCCGCCCCGGCCGGGTCGCGGTCCGAATATCCGTCCTGGTCATCCTTATCCCCTCCCTCACTCAGTCACTCGCCCTCGTTCCTCCCTTTCGCCCCCGCAACCCACCATTGCCGAGTAGAGCTCAAGCTCCTATCACCCCACCCCTCTGCTGCCTCCCGTCGTCAACCGACCATGCCGAGAGCTTCGCCTACACCTCCTTCCCCTACATGCTCCATTTTGCTCTCTCTCTCTCTCTCTCGCCGCGAAGGTCGCGAATCGGGCCTTTTCTTCCCCACATTCGGTCACCGCGTTTTGCTGTTGCATTCCCTCTCTGGTAAGCCACTCATCGATTTCCCTCGCAGATGGCCTCCCCTTCCTCCACCGCGTCACTTTGACCCCAGTCGGCTCCGTCATTTTCAGCACGTCGCCGAGAACGTCACTGTGCCGCTGCTCGTCGCCGCCTCTTTCTGCCTCCGCGTCGACCTGCGCCATCGGTGAGTTTCCCCACCCTCTGCTGTGCGCCGAGCCCCGGCCCTGCACCCCTACATCTTCCTTCGGCCGCTGAAAGCCTCGACGAGATGCTGTCACGGCGTCGCCGTCGCGACGACGCGCGCCCACTCGCGCGAGGCACCAGGTGATTATGGTTGGGAATAAAAATGCTCAAAAATGCTTTTTAGGCTCCCTGTGATTTGCAGTGTTTTATAAAAATGCTAAGACACTCCAAAAGGATATATTTCTTTATACATGTATTAAATGGTTAAAACCAAAATAAAATCATAATTAATTTTCAGTACATTATTTAATTATCAGATTTTTCATGCATGACCATTTCATCATTTACAGACATTTCACCAAGTGTCATATTTAAATTCCTAGTATTTATTCTGTATTGATTATTTTAGTGTTTGCACCATTTTGATTAAAACAAATTATTGGTACATCACCTTGCCATCACTTTTGGTACAAAAATCTTGAATAATATTTCCCACCACATATGTTTTTCTTACTGGTATTTGTACCCCAGAAGCATGATTTATAATATTAAGGCTTTACTTTATATCTAATAATGGTATGTTAGTAATTAAAAATAACACAAACACAGCATGCAAACAATTAAAGGTCTTACTCTCTACATTTGGAAATTTAATTAGGTTATGGTTCCTCTGATCATGTAGTTATGGTCATCTAGTTAAGTTAAATGTGTTTTGTCTTTGCACCGTCACCACTAGAGACCTGGCTTGTCATATATAAAATTAAAAGAAAGTAAAAATGAGAAACCTCCATGTCCTTCTCCAATGCACACCCATACCTTTATACATGCATTATATCATAGCATGCATTTGTTGAGGAAGTGCCCTGAATCCTCACTATCCTTGCTTGCATTGCATTTCATCCACTAGGATTCAACGACGGGAGATGTGGAGGTGGAGATAGTTCCGGAGGAGCCCGGAGCTGAGGCAAATATTCCCGAGAGTGCTAACTGTGATCTGAACCAAGGCAAGCCCCAGTGCACTCCTATGTTTTTACAAATTTTATATTTGTACCACATGTACGCGTGTCATGGATTGTGCATTACGTATAGGAGTTGGATTGAGACCTAGTTGCATTTAGCACTCCAAAGCCTATGGGTATGGATTTAGTTTATACAAGCCCCGTTAGAAATGCTAAGCTTAAGTGCGAGTCTTGTCAGCAAACACTGAGTAGTCAGGGGATTACTCGGTATATGGTAGTTAATCACTTTGGCCACTCTTGAGTTTATGATGAAAAAGAAATTAAAGTGAGACCGAACGGGGAAGTGCATGCGTAGATTGAGGTAACAAGGTTGGCCCTTGATTGCCATAGCCCCGTCTGGGTCACTTAAGAACCAAGTCGAGTGTGGCCCTGTTGAGCAAGTTTGAACAGTACCAAGTGCATGCTAGTGATATGGGCACTAGTAAACCGACTTAGCTTGATTACTGCAGTGGTCGGACGATACCCTACTCTTCTTCTGGTGATGAAGCGGATATGGTGGAATGTGGGTATGTGTCGGAAGGGAGAGTGCATGGGTTACCCATGGATGGCTTTGATGGAAGGATCGCATGGGGTGACGTGTACTCGGGAAAGTGAGACCCGGAACTGACCCTGTTGTATCTAATGAAAGGTTGTCGTACGTGACTCCTCAGAGTGTGTGTGCGCCATGTATTTGGGTTTCTCCTGTAGGATGTAAATCGATTCGAGTCGCTGTTCCTCGCGGTTATTGAGTACCACTTGTGATCGCTGTCACATTGAAGTAAAAGTGAATTGATGATAAAGATGCTGTTTTTTCTATAAAACTTGTATTGCAACCATGTTTGTCATAGTATAGGTGCACAGTGTTTACTTTATGCACAAACTCTATTAACTTGGCTAAAACCTAAAAATAGGAATAACTTAGTAGTGCTGTTTTTGCAACTATTCCAACAATCTTTGGTCAGCCCCCTGCATGCTAGGCGTCGGTCTTAGCGTGCCATTTTGACGGGTAAGTCTTGCTGAGTATTAGTTGCTCAGGGTTTGTTGTTTAAGTTTTTGTACAGGTATGTCTCATGTTGTGCACACTGAGAGTGGAAATCTCTTGGAGTGGGACGATGAACCCCCGAAGGCATGGACCATGGAGTGGGTTCCTATTTCCCCTACTCCGGAGGAGCACGATGAATGATTCATGGTTATGGGCTGCCTTGAGTTATTGTAAGATATGTATCGTCGAGATTATTCGCTTCCGCTAAGACTCGTTTTCGAACTTCAAACTCTTTTATGTATCTTAAATTTGAACCAAAGTTGTAATAACTTAAATATGACACTGCACTCTATTTTCTACGTTCATTTGTGTATTGATGGACTCTTGCCTCGTCAAGTGTCACCCGAGCATCGATCCTTGACTAACCCCTCGTTTCGAGGTGGGGACGTCACAAGTGGATCATGTCCACAGTTCCTTATGAGTCCAAAACAAGGCGGTGCAAGAGTCTGATAATCATAATCTTCTTTTTGTAATAATTGAATTTGTGATGACAATGCTTGTTAATGTGTTCAGGCGTATGAAGATAAATATGCTGGAACCACAGAAGGCGGGTGAAGACTAACAAAGGCAAGGTCTTGAGGTTTAAAAAATGAGAATCGGGTTATTATCATTCAGTTTGCCGAATATCATTCTAAGGCTAAATGAATCAAAGTTAGATGGTGCAATCTGTATAGGCATTGACCAATGCTTCAGCCTTATCACCGGGAGTAGAATAATTTCATCACCTATATTTCTGTTTTCACTAATGGTTGATTACGTACCTAACTTAGAAAAATATGTAAAGCTTTGATTTAATGCACTTATTAAAGCTTAGGATCAAAATTTAGCTCTCTGCTTGCACTGTACTAAAAGATTTAAAATAACATCTTTAAAGAGTTAAAGAGAATGCAGAACTTATAAAGGACGACTCATGTTCAAAATATCAGTAGGATATATGTATATTTTGTTTTGTTTTATTATATTATATATGGATTTCAAAGTTTCAATAATTAGTACAAATATATGTATATAGAAATATGGTTATTTACTTATAAAAATGTCAATAATACTTTTGTCTAACAAATATATGTTGTATATATTTTATGGCTTTTTAAGCCCGTAGCAATGCACCGGCAATTTTCTAGTTGTTTTATATATTTTGAATGTGGCGTACCCCAACATTGTTTGCCCCACCTTAATTTGCAGCTGTGCTCCGTCACTGGCTGCTTCTACTGGAAAGTGGGCTGTAGGGAAAACGTCCCATTTTTCTAATAATTATAGTTGGAGAACTAGGAGGATGGTGTCAGAGGAGCACATTTTGCGGTACTGGTTACACTTTATAATTCTGGAGTAAGATAGGAGCTGTTGACATATGTTTATGACATGTGTATGTTCTCAACTATGTGTGTCAACCACTTGAGAAGCTTTAGGCTTGGCCGTACAAGATGATCGCGTGCTTGATTATCCTAACAATTGTTTTGTATCTGGCTCCATCTACAGAAAAGTGTTCGAGAAGAACAAGTTGCTGAAGTTCAATCTGAGCACTATGGAGTTCTCCATTGTTGACCTCCCGCCCAATCTATAAGCTGGAAATAGTCATTTTTGAGGCAGGACAAGGCAAGCTTGGGATTTTTAGCCAAATTAACTCACAGATAATTCGATACCCAATTAGGCAAAATGAGGTAAGAACTCTAGAAACTGGAAGATGTGAAATATAACCCCTTTGCATGCGGATTATTATTTCTAATTTATTGTTGGTGCACTTGGAGGTACACTTTCATATTAGGTCAATCAAAAAAGAATCCAGTCCAAGCAGCATGTTTCTTACTTTTGAGATTAAGACTTTGAAGATCGATAGGGTTGGTCTCAGATGATGGGATTCCGGCACAACATCTTCCATATTTTGTGTACCCACCATCCATGTCACCAAGAAGGATATGAGGTCAGTCTTTCATATTAGGTCAATCGAACAAGAATCCAGTGGAAGGAGCATGTTTCTCATCATAAAGGATTCATTTTCATGAGTAACGGGCACGTACAGTGGCCTATTATTATCTTTTGCCACCGCTTATAAATAGGCAGGTGTGGGGAAGTGCAACTCTAATCTGCTCCCCTTCTGTCACCACACCACCACCCTTCTCCTGCCCAACCCATGGCATCTGCTCACATGAGCCATGGAGCCGGCACACATGCGCCAAGGTGCAATTCACCACCGGTGGATCTTCGCATGGAGGACTGCACTGTTTGATGTGGCCCACGTGAAGAAGAGAAAGGTGCCACCGTCTGCCGAATCTAGTGGATGCTTCCCCATCCAGCGACACTTCGAGGACGGACGTGGTGATGGCGCTGGCACTATGACACTTGTGTTGGTGATGGCCGTGACGATAGAGGTGAAGGCAGACACGATGGTGGCGACGACGATGGCAGTGGTCGCCTAGGGTTAGGGTAGGTCCTAACAGTGGTTGGTGTGGGCCCTTATATTTTTTGCGTCAGCTGATCCGACAGTAGTAATGGACCAGGCCCGCTACTACTGCTATTGTTTTATGTTTTATTGTACGAACTTAGCAAGGGGTAATGGGCTTGTCACAAATTTTGTAACCATATAGTAACATTTTAGTGGTGACAGATCAAGTATTCGCTACTAACACCACTTTTGACCCCTCAGTAAAGATGCCTTCTCTAGTTGTGCTTGTTATCAGTGTTATGCAAGATGTAACAGTGGTATCTGGTTGCTAAAGTCATGTGTATGTACTGGATGCCAAATACATATGTCATTGATATGTATTCAATATTTTAATTATTTGTAGGCAAATTTGTCTGTACATTGAAGAAGTATGTCTTCCACACTACCAAAATCATTTTTAGTCAAGACACACTTTAATTTTATTGCTATCGGACATATTATCCCTATTAAAATACCACTTCCAATTAAGGAGATAGGTAAAATGACTATTATAGCCATCTCAAGCCGTGTGGATGCCATCCATGGTCGTGTGTCATTCTTGACTGTGCTCGTGTTCGAACGAGGCCTCTGTGCTCACTGCACTGATTTCACTACTGGCAAATTTGGGGTAGCCGCCGGAACCTAACGAAGAACACACTTTGCAGGCATCTTAGAGTCCGCAACTAGAAAGCAGCGCCTCTACTGACAACTCTTTTCACTAGTGGTCACCTTACGGACCTCTAAGGCTCCCTCTCCACCTCCACCTACAAATAGGTGAGCTGGTGGGTGGCAATACAACCTTTTGGGTTTTTAGCTGCGCCCTCATCCATCGCAATTCCTCTCATTTCCCTCCATTAGCTAAGGTTCATCGATGCCTCCTCGATCTATGCCCCCTCCGTGGAAGATGCAATGACCCAGGCCTGCATTGCTCGGTCACGTGTGGATGCTCGCTCCGCTTGTACCACGGCAAGGCATGGGTCATCACACGGCTGAGCTCATCGACGACAAAGGCTCACATGAAGAAGCATCACTCGTGCACCAAATATGGCTGTTACTACCCAATCCGACACCATTTCGGTGATGGCGGCGCAACGGATGCAGCATGTAGATCTGTGGCCGAGTCGGAGGTTGTGAGCCGACTGAACTAGTAACATTTCAGTAGCATTCTGCCGCTCCTCCCGGTTTCCAGATGAAAGCCATGAGATGCTCACAACAATGCTCATTTTTGTATCTAACACTACAAATCACTTTTGTACTAGTGACACACACACACACACACACACACACACACACACACACATACACACACACACACAGAGAGAGAGAGAGAGAGAGAGAGAGAGAGATGGCGGCGTGGAGTGAGAGGGAGGTAGGGAGAGGGCTGACCTATGGGTAGTGTGCTTTACAATATTTTTCATAGCTGGGTGTGCCCAGCTTACTCCTGCTGTAATGGGTCATCTTGAACTTGCTGTGGTTATGTCAGTACTCTAGCTGCTATCAAACTTTTGGTATTTGGGTTATCAGTGTCATGTGTGTCAATACTCTTGTCTTTGTTGTGGTACTGTCAGATTTCTTTCAGACTTAATTTAGAACATGGTGCTATACATTTCTTAGCTCTGGCTTCAACTGGATCATTTGGAATTCTATATATAGTTGGGTACCGACTTGCTCTTTTTTGTGCAGAACATGGTTATGTCCTTGCTATCAGCCTTGGTTCATGTGCATTACTGTTCTCAATGTTTTTTTTTGGATAATAACAACTCTAAAATTCATGAAAGAGTAGAAACTGCTGGAACATCCTGAAGTGGAATATTCAGGGGTTGAATTCTGATGACAAATGTAATGCTATAAAATAATATTTAAGAGAGTGCATGTGATATCTAGTGTATCCAGAAAACTAAACGGGATCACTTTGGCCACATTTTCACCAAGAAGCTGGCTCCAAAACGTCTCAATAAATTTACTTACTCTCCCTCGGAGGAAGCTTCTAGTGATATTCTCATGTGCTGGAATAATTCAATCGTCACTGGTGAAGAGATTCACAGCAACAAATTTGCTATCAGGTTCACTTCAGTCCACAGTGCTCACAGCTGGACCGCCACCACAATATAAGCCCCTGCCAAGGCCAAGCAAGAGATAACTTCATTGAATGGCTAAACAAAACCGAAACATTTATATGTTGAGGAAAACTAGATGTTTGTAGGTGACTAGCTGAGTGACTGCGCATTACAGTAGGTGTCTATTACAGTACATATCATTCGTCTAAATATATTTAACTTCTGAGCTGCTCCGGTTTGTGACTAATAGAAACTATAAACAGAATCTATGGTGATGATCAGAAATAGTATCTCTGATTTCCATGAAAACTCAATCGATTTATAAATGTCCAAATAACAGGAATAACAATTGTACTTCAGTTCAAACACTCAATCAAGTTTTCATGAGATAGAGGTTGTCTAAAAATCTACTAGCGAATACATTATACTTGCGAGTGCAAATTTTTTTGAAAAAGAAAAGCAGAATTGTTACGTAATCAGGCAAACATGACAGAATTCATAAGACACTTGCATATTATATGTTCCATCTGGTTAGCCAGCAGTTGCATGATTAGAACACAATCCGATCATAATGAGGCACGTGCCAAGGAAAATAGTGTCAGACAGTACTAATTCTAGCAAAAAGGCAATGTAACTTTATTGATCCTAGAGTGCTAGCTATTTGATAAAAAATAACTGGAACTAAGAAGCCCAGGAACAGATCAATGAATGTTTCTTCCACTTGACAAAAAGTGTAAAATTCTCAAATGGTGACCAGATGGTGAGGACGAAAATAGATGATCTCGTCCTTCTAAGGCAGGTGTGATGAATAAAGAAAGAAGAAACAAGTAAATTATAACTCAGTAAGGTGCTTGCTCATTCATTTAGTTGATGCAAGTTTCAAAAAGAAAAAAAACCACTGTCCAAAGTCCAAACAAGTTATATGTGTAACGCAAATACAACATGTTCGACTTTGATTAGAACATTAGTCTTCTTAAGAAAAAAATTCTATTTGAACAGCGCCTGTTAATGGCAACTATTTCTTTGTGCACTATATAAAAGAACTCAAATAAAACACTGTTATTACAAGCCAATCACATACCTGGCATACCTCAACATAGAGCAGGTGGGTGCACCATAAGGTCACTCCCCCATTTTATCAAACACTTAGTGAGTACAGAATCACACGCTCACCCCTGTATCGTGAAGCTTTCTATTACCACATGTCTAAACCTACATGAACCCAAGCAGATTTGCAATGAAAATTCACAGGTAATAAACACCAGTTCATCATTGATTACCATATATATATATATATATATATTATTCCTTGAAACAGCTAGCTGTAGTTTTAAAATAGGTAATAAAATATTCTTGAGGCAGGAAACCGTTGCTAAGGAAATATTCTAGCAAACAGGCATGAAATATTCATTAACAGGGATAACAGCAAAACCTGTTTATATATTCATCAGAAAGTATCAGCAAGGCGTCGAGACCACTAAAAAGAGCAAGTAGTCATTCAAACAAACTACCTAAAAATAATGATTTACCAGTTTTGTTTTATTCCATAACAACTCAGCAGCAAATTGTATAACAAATTAACTGACAATCCAAATTTAGATGCAAGGAAAACAAACAGATACTCAACTTGCTGCAACCCTGTTAATATGCATGTGTTTTGAAAAGCTCAAATCAACGGATGTAGGAACACTTATTAGCGAGAACGTGATACAAAAATGTCATCAGCAGTTTTTTCACGCATATCAGACACTACCGGAAATATGGTAGTTGCCGAGTGCCCACCAATTGTGTCAAGTGCTTTTCATCGGGCACTCGGCAACTACCTTGTTTACCGAGTGTCCGGCTCTACACACTCGGCAAATAACAGACACTCGATAAACATCAATGTTTGACGAGTGCTATAACGAAGACTCTCGGCAAAACCGGCTCCAACACTCGGCAAAGGGCCGACACATGACAATTGTAGCAGGTGTCCATCACGTGCTAACACCGGTCACCTACCGCGTGCCGGCTGTTAGGTTTTTCCAAGTGTCCGCTGTGGGCACTCGGCAAACCTTATTTCTTTGCCGAGTGTATACTAAAACACTCGGCAAACATTGATCTATGCCGAGTGCTTTCCAGGTCACTCGGCAAACATGTATTGTTGCCGAGTGTCTCTCCTTGACACTCCGCGAACTAATTTTTTTTACTCCCTCCCTCACTCCAATATTTTTGTTCCCTTTCCTTAACTAAGTGTTACAACATGTTGAAATTTAGTATTTTTTAGGTCTGTTTGTCTTTTAATTAATTTATTTCATGTAATGCTATTTTCTCAAATTACTCCAATTTGAACTACGAGTGAGTTGAGTAAGGGTAATTAATGAAATAAAATATGATATTTATGATATTGAGTCTCTTAGGAGGCCTTGTATGTGAAATGAAATAAACTTTTGTACATTTTATTTCCGATACATAACAACAAATTTATGATCGAGTTGTTTTAAAATTCTATAAAATGAAAACGAGGTCAGAAAATCATGAGATTTGTCATGATGTCATGCTATGATACATGAAGATCGTGGTAAATAGTTGATAAGGTTTTACGTAATATTTCATGTATGACCCTTACAAATCGGAACATCTCCCGAGATGGTTCATAGAGCTAAGGAAGGATACGCCTACATTTGGAGACAAAAGTGAACATTGCCTTGGGATTTTACTTCATTACTTTTTCTTTAGGTAAAAGACAACAAAGATTGTTTCATTTGAGATTCTGATATATTTTTGGGACAATCTGATAATAGAATTGAAAGTGAGCATTAGATAATAGAATTTAAATCTTCAATAGCAACATTCAATGCATTAATTGGTTGAAAAGGGATAAAATAAATTATAATACTTAGATAACAATATTAGAGATACTAGTAGTGACTCATAATAAAAAAAATTTATGCTATGTGAAAAAAAGGATAAAAAAATTTCCATTTTACCGAGTGCTAGGCGCAACACACTCGGCACAATATGCGTTTGTCGAGTACACTTGAGCAAGGCACTCAACAAAATAAATGTTTGCCGAGTGCCTCTATGCCAGCCACTCGGCAAACAGATCTGTTAGTGTTTGCCGAATGCCCTGGATCTAGCAATTGGCAAACGGATCGGTTATGTAATGTTCAATCACCCACACCCGTCCCGACCACTCGCCCTGACCCCGCGCTCTCGTCCTGATCAATCGCCCGACCCCGTCGCTGCCCAGCCCCCGCGCTCTTGTCCCGACCAATGGCCCCGACTCCGTCGCTGGCCCAGCTCTCCACCATTGGCGCCCTGCCACCGGCCGCCCCCCCCCCCCCCCCCCCCCCCGTGCTCCTCCCCCTGGCCGCCGCGCTCGTGCCCCCCTCACGCCCCATCCCCCGGCCGCCACGCCCGCCTCCACCCCCGTCCCCGACACCCGACGTCCCCTGCTTCCGTCCCCGACGTCTGGCACCTCTGTCCTCGTCCCCAACACCGACTCTTGGCGCCCCGACCATCCCGGCGGCCAGCCCCATCACCGCGCCCGCCGCCCTGCCCTCGGCACCAAACGCCGCGCCCTGCCCCTAACCGCCGCACCCCTCCCGGTGCCCCGCCTCCAACGCCCCGCTCCATGCCTGCCAGAACAGGGCAAGGTGAGAGCTGACCTCTCCTCCCCAATCTGTCATTTCTCTTTCATAGCACAAAATCAATATTGATCTGCCAGAACAGGGCAGGGTTGTGTGGAACCCTTGGTTGGATTATTGGTTAGTGAAGCTAATCCAGCCCAGCTTTCTGTGGTTCGTGCATTGGATAGCTTTATATGGAAAAAACTACATGCTTCATGAGGCAGTTGCTAGAGCTTTGGTGAAACTTGAAAAGGATAGACCGGCTTGCAAATTGGAAATGGGTAAGGCTGGTGTAATCGAGAGCATCCTACGAAAAGACAACAGACATATTGTGAAAAGTACTTTAATTAACGCAAACCATCCGGACGACTGTCTCGTATGCTTAATATGAACTAAAAACTGCTACTGCCTCGTATAAAAGAATGCATTAGTCATTGATTATTCTCTTAATCGATATTGTCTGTTGTACTCATTTTCACCCATTCATTATTGTGTATGCTTCGATGAAATGGAGATTGGAGAATGTTCTTCTTGTTCTTGCACATAAAATCCTCTCCATAAATTTGTCTACATTTCATCGCGGGAAGTTTTCTATGTATGTTGGATCTGAATTTTCTCTTATAGTGAATTTAGTCGTGTTAGTTGTTGAACCAGGGGTTTTATAAAGGTAACAAAAACAGGGGAGGTGCTGCTGAAAGACAATTAACACAATTATGTTATTGTTTTGGTTGCAGGGTGAGGCTGTTGCACCGTCCTCGATACGTCACTTTGCAGGACAGCAAGGTTAGACATAAAAGACCCCTCTTTTGTTTCACGTTTGTAGGTCACGTAACCTAGTTAGATGTCTCCCGTTTAAAAGAGATACGGTTAGAAATATATATGTAGATCTTTGTATATCTATAATCGTATCTGTTTTGAATTGTCCCCGTTTCTTGAGACAACCTAAGGATGTGTAGATGGGTTAGTTTTCATGCTCTACTGTAGTCTGAGTAAGAGTTTCGGCAGCACCTCCCTGTTGTTCTCCGGATACACAATCTCCTTGTCAGGATGTGTATTTGGAGAAAAATGAGGAGATGCTGCCAAAATTCTAACTGAGATTGGAGTAAAGCATAGAAACTAACCTCACCTACACATCTTTGGGTGGGATTAGGACCTATCTTCACCTATTAGATGGTATAAATATTTGGTTGATGCAATTGACCTTTATATTACTCGATAATATGTTAGAGTATGGATGACTGTGAGTGGATGTATACCGACTGCTCAAGTATGAGATCGATGACTGATGAATGGATTAAAAAGACCGATACCTCTCTCATGTCTGATAGTTCGACCCGTGGGAATCGGTAAGTAACTTTATATGTTTTCAATATCTTTTCATTTGATATGTCATACATCATAATAGAAACTAACAATTTATCTTAATTACTTCTAGAGGTCTTGGAGTGTGGTCTCCCAGGGTGCTTACAAACATAAAGTCAATGGCATCCTGAGTCTTTTGTGCAGGGAACACTTCCCCTGGTTCAGATTAATAGAATCTTGAAGCCAGCCTACATGTTTAAGCACTACACCCTCCTTGAGGATTTCCCTGATCGGGATGGCAGGGTATTCATCAACAAGCAGAGCGAGTGATATCCGAGTTGTGGGTAAGTCTTCCTCACACTATATTACTCAACACACCACATTTATTGAACATACTTAAAATAATAATTGGATACATTGCGTATATATGCAGGATTTTTTTTCAGATGTGAGCCTGGGTACGAGGCACAAGGCACTCAGGAGCCACATAGAGCATGCGATAAACTTGTGAAGGACATGCACCACGTGGTGCGCATCCAGGCCATCATTGATTACAATGATGGCAAAAATGTGACTATCAAGAAAACGTTGACAAGAAGTATTTACGCCTGAGCCGAGAACAATACATGGAGGTAAATGTAGAATTAATTTTTTGTTGAGATTAAGTATGTTTAATTTGATCTTATATGACATGTACTTGATGATGTGTAGGTGATTCCGTCATGGTGCGCCTTGCATCCTCTGTGCTGGGAAATGATGGTGGATAAATGGTGCAGCCCCAACTGGGAGGAGACACACAATGCTTGCCGGGAGTGGCGTTTGATGATGCTTGGCCCCGCACACCATCAGGGCAATCTTAGCCTCGACGAATATAGAGACAGATATGTAAGGCAAATCATTTTTTAATTATAACACTCAGTTGTGCATAGATTCTAATCACATTATTTTTCTTTCTCAGTCGGCTTCTCATGGTGGCGAGCCTATCACCACGTTCCAGGCATTTGCTTTGTCCCACAAGGGCAAGGCAATATCAGACGTCCACAACAACCCTGAGGACCCGCCGCCCGAGGCGTACAACAATCCGACCATTCACAACCGTCTTGTTTCTTACTCAGAGGTGGCAAAGGAGGTCCATGGGCCAGACTTTGATCCTAGCGCACACGACCTTGATGGAGAGATCATCATGAGGGCGGGAGGAGGCAAGAATCATGGGCGGTACTATCTTGGTGACAGCATACTCGACACGGCCAGTACTCCCACGCTCCCCCAGATTTGAGCAAGGAGCACGAGCACTGGTCCAAGCATACGCTCATGACCGACCGTTACATAGTTGGAGACACAAGCCCTCCAGGTTAGTCTTGTTTTATTCATGATTTGTTCATTTTTAACACTGTGATGCACACACTCTGGCTAAACATGAATATTGTAGGCCCAGCTTGAAGAAGAGAGAAAGAAATGAGAGGATCTAGAGAGGCGGATGGTCGAGCGAATTGAGGAGGTCCAGCGGCAGAGTCAGCAGCAGATGGCGCAGTTTTATAGCTACATGCAAGATTTTACTGCACAGCTAGGTCATACTCTGCCACCGATGTCATCGTTTGCTCCACCACCTCCTGCTATTTTTTCTCCTGTAAGTCCCTTGACAACCTTGTCCAAATATTTCAATTAGTTGGTTACTTAGAGTTTTTGGTTGTTACTTCGACAATTTTAGAGAACATGGACCACCTTAGAGAACTTCTACCTTAGAGAACTTAGACAACCTTAGAGAACATAGACAATTTTAGTTTGTTACTTATACAACTTGTATCTGTTTATAATCTTGTGCATAATCATCCTCCATCGGCGGCATAAAATGAGCCTCCGGACCAAGACATGTCGCTCTGTCAGAACCTGTTCCCACCACATGAGTGTTTTGTGTATTAATTGTTGTTCCGGTTTGTGAACTATGTGGTTGTGAACAAACTTGTGACCTTATGGATTTGTGAAAAAACTTGTGAACTGTCTTTTGGCGCACCACATGTGGATTTTAGACCTTATGGATTATGCTTATGTGGATTTGTGGTTGTGAGCGTGTCTATGTGAATTGTCTGTGATGTTTAATGTGCTTGTCAAATGTATGAACTATTTTATATCTGTGATCTGTGGATTAAGCGAAAAAGAAATTGTAGCAGAAACTGGATGGGTCATTTGCCGAGTGTCCTGGTCATGACACTCGGCAAAATGTGTATTGTTTGCCGAGTGTTTTGACAAAGACACTCGGCAAATAGAGGCAATTTTACTGAGTGTTGCCTATGTCATGACACTGGATAAATATATAGAGCTTTGCCAAGTGCTGCCGTGGACACTTGGCAAAATACTTGAAACTTTGCCGATTGCCGCCATGGACACTCGACAAAGCCTCCGTCGCCGTCAACTCCGGTAGCTCTCCATTTTTTTTTTTTGCCAAGAGGCGCCATGACACTCAGCAAATTTTTTGCTGAGTGCCTGACGGAAGACACTCGGCAAACAAGAGTATGCCGAGTAAATTTGCGTCGAGTGTTATTTGCCAAGTGCAACACTCAGGCAAACTGTTTGCCGAGTGTTTAACACGTTTTGCCGAGTGCTTCGGACACTCGGCAACTACCAGGTTTCCGGTAGTGAGATTAGTGTACAAAATCCGGCAACATCAACTACAATATCTATTTCGGCAATTGCATTAAAAAGAAAGAATTATCACCCAACCTGAAGTGCCGATTGCATGCAAAGAAGAACTCCAGGCCAGCTAAGAACAGGTTCGCCCCTGCGATTGCATGTGTGGCAAGTCAGTCAGTTGAAATAAAGCTATGGTCAAACGTCCTCATTTTAGTGGCCAATCAGTACAAAGCAAAAATGTCATATACAGACTGATCATCGACGAATTAAAATTGAAGCAAACATGTTATCAGATCATATTTCACAAATGAAACATTGACATGTCGGTATCAGCAACAGTAATTCAAGGCAAAGGGACAACGGCAAGTAACAGAAAAACCATGAACTCATATATGTCAAGATTAACTGTACGTTAGATACTTTCATGCTGCAGTCACCATGAACTTGATGCACCATAATCATTTGCAAAATACATGCAATCTAATGTTCAGAACACAAAGTGTACCTGTAACAATCTGGCAATTGGCTCATGCAGACCAAACAAGATATAAAGCAAGCTATAGCACAGACGTGCAAAACATAAAGGCAAAACAGCAACACAAAGCATAAAAAAGGGTCAGATACATTGTTAGACCTCGTCAGGCACTCGCCAAACGAAAATTCTGATATAAGGTCTGTTTTTTTCTTCTATATAGAATTTGATCCTCTATTGTTTTCGAGGTTCTAAAAGTTTGCCATATGGCTGGATAACTACATACACAAGCAGATACCGGACTCGTTATCAACGAGCTGTGCAACAATTTAGGAGCCAATTCCTCGGCTGGTTCAAATCGTGCTGATGGTGACACTTCTTTCAACTACCTGTCATCTTTTGAGTTTGTATTCATCATGTGTATGATGAACGAAATAATGGGAATAACTGATGATCTCGGATGGGCTTTGCAAAAGAAATCCCAGGATATTGTTAATTCTGTTCGTCTGGTGTATTCAACAAAAGTGTGTCTTGAGCAACTAAGATCAGATGATGGTTGCGAAGAATTTTTTTTTTTGGGTTGTTGAGTTCTGTATGGGCCACTGCATTGATGTTCCAGATATGCAAGAAGCATATATCATGCGTGGTGGTCGTGCTCGCCGTCAGCCTGACCAGTTTACGAAGGAGCTATATTTTCAAGTGAAAATCTTTTGGGCAACAATCGACACTCAGTTGCATGAATTAAATCTCAGGTTTAATGAGAAGGTAATGGACCTTCTGTCAACTAGTGCACAATTGATCCCTAAAAATGGATTTAGATCCTTCGATTCTTCTACCATATGTGAGTTGGTAAAGAAGTATTATCCTGCTGATTTTTTTCCAACAAGATATGTATGGCTTAGAGCAACAACTGAACCATTTTGTTGTGGATGCTTTTAGCAGCGGTGATTTGAAACATATCACAACCTTAACTCAGCTTTGTCGATGCCTTGTCGAGACAAAACGAGATGATATCTATAATTTGATTGATAGATTGCTTTGTTTGCTTGTCACTCTCCCAGTTTCAACAGCTAGTGTAGAGCATGCATTGTCTACTTTGAAGATTGTTAAGACAAGTCTGCATAACAAGATGGAAGATGAACATCTTGCCAACAATTTGCTAGTGAATATAGAGGGGGAACTTGCAGATAAGTGGAGCTATGATGATATTATTGCAGAATTCAAGAAGCAAAAAAGCCGTCGAGCTAATCTGTAGTGGGGAATTCTTCGTTTAAGTTGTATTTTGGTAGTTTACTTTTGCACAGCAAGACCTATATAGTTATATAATCTTTTATATAGGAAGCCCTATATACTATAGTCTATATATAGATATGGCTTATATAGTACAGCTAGACGTGCTATACTGCTATATTGTAATGCTATGTTGCTTGCCAAGCATATCAGCGTAAGGATTTCGCTTTAAAATCTTTTTTGGTCTTTTTGTTCTTGTGTCTCCGGCTGGCTGCCCACCCTGATTTTTGGTTGAAACTCCATCACTGATGATGGACGAGACAGAAACAGATCTTTCCTTTGCCCCCACTCGTAGGTAAGTTAACCATTACTTTGCCCGTTTCCGCATGAAAGTTGCAGGGTAAAACAGTCATTGTCAGTACAAACAAACATCCCAAGTTTGCCCACTTCTGAGTCGACGATAGCGAATTCCGTCTCCCAGCAGTCAAATGGAGATTTGATGGGCATGAACTCCATTGTATTGTGCCCGTAATGAGGACAAGCAATTTGCAATCCTTCGGAACAATTGATTGCAACCAGTAGAAACAACTGTATGCATAGTTACGCCAAAAAGGGAAGTGCATATAAGTCACAGCGGCCTGCCACTGTCCGCTCCACACACACACACACACACACACACACACACACACACATACACACACACATACACACACACACACACACACACACACACACACACAGGCACACGCGCGCGCGCGCATGCACACACACACACAGCTGCTTCTTTGCCCCAACCGATGCGTACAAGAGGAGATTGAGAGAGATAGTATTATACGGGAGAACAATAGAAGATGAGAAAAGGTGCTTTGATATTGTGACAACCATATATGACAACACAATTTATGCAGGTCCTTCAATGAGAGGAAGATATGTGTGTTTTTCGCAGTGGTGATTAGTGATGGCCATGTTCTGAAGGACGTCCGACGGACAAGGGAAGGACCGAGGTCCTGTATAGTTTCCTTCCTTAGACATAGGTCTCCATGCCAGACATATAAGAAGTTGGAAGCATCGAGAAGGTGATGTCGACGGGCAACAACGTATGTATGGCAACAAGCACCCTGATCAGGATGTTAGAATAATCCCGTACACATGCATGTTTGTTTTCGGTCTATGCATGCTGCTAGATAGGTGGCCTGAGGCGCGCTGAGTTCGCGGCAAGGCTGAGTCTTTGCATGGCCGCATCGCTAGCTTCGCGGGCACGATCTGCAGGTAAGCGGTGCGGCGTAGGAGTCGGGCGTCATGCCGTGCAGTGCGCGGTGTGGCGCGTTAGTCGGGCGCTCGGCGTCCAAGTCGTGTATTCCTGCATGTTTAAATAGCAAAGAAAAAAACCGAAAAACGTGGCAAACGTTTGGCAGCACAAATCCTCGTGTTCACGTGCGTTGTGTTTTCTCACACCGGCAATCGAGCCCAGCCCCAACACGTGGTATCAGAGCCAGCGGCGGCGGCGCACGCTCGTCGACCATGTCCGAGGGCGAGCGCACTCCACCACCATCACCTCCGCGACCTCGCATCCCCAAGCCTCGCGACGGCAGCGCCTCGCATTTAGGCAAGACTGACTCCGACGGCGGCGGCGCCCCGCGGGAGATCATCGTCGAGCGGATCGTGAAGGAGACCGGGGCATCGATCGTCTACCCGGTGTTAACGCGCACCAATTACCATGACTGGGCTCTGGTGATGCAGGTGAATCTAGAGGCGCAAGGTCTCTGGGACGCGATCGATGTCGGGACTGACGATCGGCGTGAAGATCGGCTCGCGTTGTCGGCGGTGATACGCGCGTGTCCGGCCGAGATGCACTCCTCGCTCGCCACCAAGAAGAGTGCAAGAGAGGCATGGGAGTCCGTGAAGAAGATGAGGATGGGTGTCAAGCGTGTGCAGGAGGCAAATGCACAGAAGCTTCTCAAGGAGTTCGAGTTGATCACGTTTAAAGATGGGGAGTCGATCGACGACTTTGCCATGCGAATCAACGGACTCGCGACAAACCTGCGCAGCCTCGGCGAGAAGATGGAGGAGGTCCGTGTGGTGAAGAAATTTCTCCGCGTCGTGCCGCCCCAGTACACTCAAATTGCTCTTTCGATCGAGACACTTCTTGATCTTGAGGCGATGTCAGTGGAAGAACTCGTCGGGCGGCTGCGTGCGGCGGAAGATCGTGCTACCTCGGTGGAGACCGTCGTGGACAAGGCCGGGCGGCTGCTTCTCACGGAGGAGGAGTGGCAGGCACGGTCGCGGCAGCGCCACCATGGCGACTCTTCATCTGGCGGCGACAAGGGCGTCGTCAAGAACAAGCAGCCGGCACACGGCGGCAGTGGCCGTAACGGCGGCAGCGACTCAGGAGAGTCGAAACCGTTCAAGAAACGGGGCAAATGCAAGAACTGTGGCAGGTACGGCCACTGGGCGGCAGAGTGCCGCAAGCCGCGCAAGGAGCGGAAGGAGGAGGCGAACCTGGCAAGGGTCGATGTCGACCAGCCAGCTCTGCTGCTAGCGGCGGTGTGCAGCATCGACCACACGTCGCCGCAAGCTGTGTTCCTGAATGAGGAACGTGTGTTCCCGGAGGACAACGACGATGACGGTTGGTACCTTGACACTGGCGCCAGTAATCACATGACTGGGCGCCGAGAGGTGTTCGCGACACTGGACGAGAGTGTACGCGGCACCGTGAAGTTCGGCGACGGCTCCCTCGTCGAGATATGCGGCCTGGGTGCTGTGGTGATGGAGTGCAAGACGAAGGATCAAAAGGTACTGACTGATGTGTATTTCATACCTCGTCTACGCAGCAGTATTGTTAGTCTTGGGCAACTGGAGGAAGGTGGCTGCAAGATCGTGCTGGAGAACGGGGAGATGTGCATCTACGACATAGAGCGCGCACTGCTGGCGCGTGTGCCGAGGGCAAGGAACAGACTCTACAAGTTGTCCTTGACCTTGGGCATGCCGGTCTGCCTCATGGCGCAGGGTGGCGACGAGGCCTGGTTGTGGCATTCTCGCTACGGCCACCTCAACTTCCGCTCGCTGCGCGAGCTCGGAAGGAAGAAAATGGCGGATGGTGTCCCATTGATCGACCGCGTCGAGAGGTTCTGCGACGGGTGTGCGCTTGGCAAGCAGCACCGCGCGTCGTTCCCGCAGGCTGCTGCATACCGGGCCGAGCAAACTCTGGAGCTGTTCCATGGTGATTTATGCGGTCAGATCACACCGCCTACTCCGGGGGGCCGTAAGTACTTTATGTTAATCGTTGATGATTATAGTCGTTTCATGTGGGTTGAACTGATCACGTCCAAGGCTGAGGCATTCAAATGTTTCAAGAAAATAAAGGCTTTGGCAGAGAACGAGCAGGGAGGCCGGCTCAAGGTTTTTCGTTCAGATCGCGGTGGCGAGTTCAACTCTATTGAGTTTCGCTCGTTCTGCGACGACAACGGCATCAAGCATCACACTACCACGCCGTACACACCACAACAAAATGGTGTGGTGGAACGGCGCAATCAGACCGTGGTGGAGATGGCGCGTTGTATGCTTAAGAGCATGCACCTGCCGCCGGAGTTTTGGGGTGAGGCAGTGAAGACGGCGGTGTACGTCCTAAACCGCGCACCAACGAAGAGTCTTGAAGGCCGAACGCCATATGAGGCGTGGTACAAGAAGAAGCCCAATGTTCGACACTTGCGCACTTTTGGGTGCGTGACTCATGTGAAGAAGGCAGGACCAGGCGTGAACAAGCTGGCGGACAGGTCCACTCCCATGGTGTTCCTAGGCTACGAGCCAGGGACAAAAGGCTACCGGGTGTATGATCCGGTGGAGAAGAAGCTGCATGTCTCACGCGACGTTGTGTTCGAGGAACGTCATGCATGGGACTGGACTGGCTCTAACGCCGAACACCACGGTGAGCCGAGCACTTTTCATGTGGAGTATGCTACGACGGTCTACACTGCACCAACTGACCACGCCGAGCTTCGTCGGCAAGCGCCTATGGCGACACCGTCCTCACCACGCTCGCCGGCACGAGCGTCGGCTTCACCTTGCACGCCGTCAGGGATCACGGCAACATCTGTACCAGCTACGCCGGAGAACATACAATGGGCAACTCCACCCACTGATGGAGCAGTGGACTCTGACGGCGTCGCTCTACGGTTCCGCACGCTGTCGGACCTGGAGGCTAATACAGAAGAGGTCGAGAACTTCCAATACAGTGGGCTATGTTTGCTCGCTGCTGAGGAGCCTACTAGTGTTGAGCAGGCACTGGAAGAAAATTGCTGGCGTGAAGCAATGGAGGCAGAGATGAAGGCTATCATCGACAACCGCACGTGGGAGTTCAGCAAGCTGCCGCCTGGCCACAAAGCCATTGGGCTAAAGTGGGTATTTAAGGTGAAGAAGGATCCCTCAGGCAATATTGTCAAGCACAAGGCAAGATTAGTGGCAAAGGGCTATGCTCAGAAGCAGGGGGTGGATTATGATGAAGTGTTTGCGCCCGTGGCGCGGATGGAGACGGTGCGGTTACTTCTAGCACTTGCAGCGCAGGGTGGTTGGGAGGTGCATCATATGGATGTTAAATCCGCTTTCCTCAATGGAGATCTTGTTGAAGAGGTCTATGTTCATCAGCCACCCGGTTTCATCGACAAGAAGTACAGTGGGCAAGTATTGAAGCTCAAGAAAGCATTGTACGGACTGAAGCAAGCCCCACGGGCCTGGAATGCTAGGCTGGACAGGGAACTCGTTGCACTGGGTTTTGAGAGGAATCCTCTTGAACATGCTGTATACAGAAGGGGCAGTGGCCCATCTTTTCTGCTCGTAGGTGTTTATGTGGATGATCTCATAATTACAGGGCCTGGCAGTGAGGATATTCTTGTGTTCAAAGATCAGATGAAGAAGAGTTTCAGCATGTCTGATCTTGGTCTACTGAGTTATTACTTGGGGATCGAGGTGAAACAAGGAGGAGGACAGATCACTATTTGCCAGAGTGCGTATGCAGCCAAGATTCTTGAAGTTACAGGCATGTCTGGGTGCAATCCTTGCCAAACCCCCATGGAGAACCGACTCAAGTTGCAGAAGAAGGATGGCAGTGCAGCTGTAGATGCAACAAGGTACAGGAGTGTTATTGGAAGCCTCCGATATCTTGTCAATACTCGACCTGATATTGCTCATGCAGTGGGCATAGTCAGTCGATATATGGAGGCACCAAGTGAACAACACTGGGCAGCAGTCAAGCACATTTTGAGGTATATCGCTGGTACTCTCAAGTATGGTTGCTGCTATAAACAATCTAACATGGTGAAGCAGTCTCTAGTAGGCTACAGTGACAGTGATCTTGCCGGAGATGTTGATGATCGTAAGAGCACTACAGGAGTGGTGTTTCTATTAGGATCAAGCTTGGTCACTTGGGTGTCGCAGAAGCAGAAAATAGTTGCACTTTCATCCTGTGAGGCTGAGTACATTGCAGCTGCAGCAGCTGCATGCCAAGGTGTTTGGCTCAGTCGTCTGATGAGTGAACTGACAGGAAATGGAGTTCAAAAGGTGAAGCTCTTAGTGGACAATAAATCAGCGATCGCGCTCAGCAAGAATCCAGTGCTTCATGACAGAAGTAAGCACATTGATATGCGTTATCATTTTGTGCGTGAGTGTATAGAAGATGGCAGAGTTGAGATTGATCATGTTGGCACTAATGAGCAGTTGGCTGATATCCTGACGAAGTCACTAGGACGGGTCAAGTTTGCAGAGATGCGGCGCAAGCTTGGAGTCGTAGAAGTGTAGCGGGATTAGGGGGTGATTTGTTAGAATAATCCCGTACACATGCATGTTTGTTTTCGGTCTATGCATGCTGCTAGATAGGTGGCCTGAGGCGCGCTGAGTTCGCGGCAAGGCTGAGTCTTTGCATGGCCGCATCGCTAGCTTCGCGGGCACGATCTGCAGGTAAGCGGTGCGGCGTAGGAGTCGGGCGTCATGCCGTGCAGTGCGCGGTGTGGCGCGTTAGTCGGGCGCTCGGCGTCCAAGTCGTGTATTCCTGCATGTTTAAATAGCAAAGAAAAAAACCGAAAAACGTGGCAAACGTTTGGCAGCACAAATCCTCGTGTTCACGTGCGTTGTGTTTTCTCACACCGGCAATCGAGCCCAGCCCCAACACAGGAGGACAAGAAGTTTGGAACAGGTATAGCAACAAATATGGCTTTGACATCAATCATGATCACTCTAGGGTTCACTTAACAAAAAAAACCATTCTTATGACTATTTAGTGTAACGCTACAAAAAAAATAGAAACTTAATTTGTTTTAGGCCTAATTACTGGGCTTAGTGGGCATTAATTCTAGACTTAATAGAGAAAAAAACATTTCTTTGGAAAGAGAGGAGGCTGTACTCACGTATCTCCCCTGGTGTCTCTCTTCCTCTACCAATCCTTCCTCCAGAGAAGATTTAGAGGTGGCGCTGATCGGGGCATCCCTGCTGCACGGCGATTCCTTCTTTAGCTTCTAATCTGCTGTGTCAAAGCAAGGGACGGGAGGAACAATTGGGATAGGGTCAAGTCACGATCTGACTCAGGTAACAAACTGTGATCCTCTCCCTGCTAGCCGCGTTCAAGATTGATTAAATCTGACCATTAGGGCCCTAATCTCTATCAACACGTCATTACCATCTGTTTTCCTTCAGCCTGTGCAGTGTTGATTGAATCCAGTTTTCGAGACCCTTAGGATTCGAATTTCAACTTTGTAAGAATACGAAAGTTATAGAGATTTTTAGTATCTTTCCAACGAGAATTTAAACGTAATTTTTGGTTGAGTATAACTGGAGTTATGCTTCTCTGATTATCACTGTCGAAATATTAGTCTTTTGTCAGTTTCAGTTTTGACAGTCAGTGTTGCGTGGCTGTTTAATGCAATATAGAGGCCGAACTGGTACCTGGTGTTGTGGAGGTTTTTGTAGTAAACAGTATCATCTTTCCATGAGGTATTTAATCACTGTTTTTGGATAAATATTCAGTGATATATGAATTGTTAAAGTTGACTGTCCTGTAGTACGATGACAGTTTATAGTGCTGTTTTACAAACTGTTTTACGACTAGTAGATGTTCAAATTAGATTTTGTGTTGAATACCAAACTTGTAGATTTTTCTGTGTAGATGATCATAATGTATTTATTTGCTAGCCTATCCTTTATAATTTTAAAGTTATGAAAATATTAAATGACAGTACTGCTGAAAATTGACTTTATGCTTGTTCTATGCTATCTTTTGGCGGGCGTGGGGACATAGGATGTTTTATTCATGTTTGTTTGTTATATCTATATGCATTGGTGCTGAGAATTATTTATGATCAGGTGGTGCCCCTTCGGAGCGTGCATAGCTCTCTTTTGATCATTGATTGGTGAAGGCAAGTAAACATAGCACTGTGGCCCTTGCTTTAACTTTGTTATTTGAATCACCTCCACTAAAATTGTATCATTCACACTAGCCAGATAATATGCTAAATGAATGTTTATCTCTATGCTTTGAACTATTTGTGATCATATTTGGATTCTATGTATTTGAAGTTGAAGTATATGATGAAGTGCATACATAATAATTTTACATTTTTGCACTTTCCATTGGATGCATAAGAAGACACCGTAGCCTGATGTTGGTGCGGTAAGTACCGGTACAGCAACGCATATTGAAATAAGCAATATGGTTGCAGCCCTCACTTCTTTTGTTGGGATTTGAGGGTAGAAGTGAAGTCATGTATTGCATTGCATCATTTGCATTTTGCATATGCATTGAAGTTCAGCATTATGAAGTTACCAATATTTTTATCTCTCCAATCGAAGTTATATTTTTCACCTCATACTATATTTTTGGTGCTGCTATTTAATTTGATGCTTAACTAAACTGTGGTTCGAATAATATTGTTAAAGCCGTTTACTTGTTAAGGTTTTTCGTAAACCTCATGCGCTTTCATTTTCTTCCTCAGGTGCTTGAGTTTGATGGACATGAGCGTGGGATGGGAAGTAGCAGCACATATCTTCACTCTCAACATGTTTCTAGTTGTTCTCATATATTCATAATAAAGAACTTATGTCCCCTTAGTTGAAACCTATTGGTTGGAGTGGTCAAGCACTGTTAAAACTTAATAGTGTTATGGATATCGTTGCTGGAATTATGAGTGCTAGATTGACGCTGTTGCTGTTGAGTTATATATTTATCAATGTCGTTGGATGCTTCCGCTTACTCTGTTGTTAATCATTGTCTTACTCTTTGCTTTATCGACTTCTTGTTAATTATTGTAGTAGCGTAGTGTAGTAATACTCTGGAGTAATTTCTAGGGTGTTACATTTAGTAAACTACCTATTTGGAAAAAATAGAATAAAATACCATGTACTCTGTAAATTAACCAGCATTATCTATATGTTGCATCTGATGTAATGTATTAGTAATCTTTATGTTCAAGAGAATGTCATGATTATTGATTGACTAAAAAACATGAAATGTTGTAGGTAATAGGATCAATTGACTCAAGACATACTGTGAATAAGGGCGATCTATTATCTCAAAAGAAAAAGAAATATTGCACGCCCTTGCTCTATTGCTCAAAAAAAAAGTTAAAGCCGATAACACCTCTTAGAACATGAAAATTTTCTTCGCTGATAACACTTGTCGTCTTCCCTCCTGAGATGGTTGTTGTGGACACAACCACGTGGCTTAGAGGGGATATTCGACATTAACTGGACATGACAAGGTGAAGGAGGAGGTAAAGATAGAGTCACGTGCCGCAAGCAAGTGGCTAGAGATAAACTTAGGTAGTAGAGTTCTTTGTTGGTCCCAATATGACCATGGCTACTTCTGAAAATGGGTTGTAGGAACAAGATGCTCAAACGCAACATCAGATGGAGTTATCCAGTATTTAGCTCCCAGAGGAACACACTAGGAGGCATTTAGTCATTGTAGAGGTAGGGAAAGCAGGCTTGCCATAGTCACATAATTTATGGCACTAGTGTACACTTTTTCATGATTATGCAGAATGATGAGGGTGATAGGGCGAATGAATGGCAGTTGGAAAAAGCATTCTCCTTTCCCTGCCAATGTAACTTTGTCAGTGCCCTTGTAGGATAATTTTTCCTGATAGCCTAAGACATGAGAGCCACTCGAGAGAAGGATGCATTCTCTTAATGAGTTATGGTTGTTAGTGATATATATGTAAGATGTTATAGTGGTATCTTGCTGCTATATTCATGTGTATGTACTGTGTATGCCAAAATCATGTGTGATGGATGTGTGTTGAACACATTTATTTGTAGGTAAAATTGTCTATGGAAATTGGAAACGTATTTCTTTGTTCACAACACACTCACAAAACCCCATTTAGTCAAGACACTCCAATTTGTGGCTTTTTATTTGTGAGACACTATGGCCATTAAAATACTACCTCCGATTCAAGATATAGGTGAAATTAAAGTTGTGCCCATCGTATAGGGAAATAAAGTGTTGTGAACGCTGAAAGACCTTGTCTGCCGGTCTTTCCTGAATTCATCCATGGAGTCGAATCTATGTCAGACCCACCGCTTTCTTACAAAGTTCAACCAAATTTTTGGTGACTGAAATCTAGCAGGGTCGAACCGGCACCCTGATTTGGAACTTTGCCTATGTACCGGTGGATGGGCGGTGGTCCAAAAACTCCAAGATTGGTGATGGTAGGTAACAGACTGGTCCTAAGTCTCATGAGGTCCTTCCATTTAAAGTACATTCGGACATTGGTAGGTAGCAACAGCAGCCCTCAGCTACTACGGATGGCGTGATGGCATTGTCCGCGTATCGGATCCTGGCACACCTCGAATCCATGATATCACCACGACAAATCTTGGCATGCCTCGAATAGTGACCTGATTCACATTACCGCTCCCCAGACATATATTATTTCACTCAATTGAAGGTTTTGGGACTTGAATTGATAAAGGCGTCTATTAATGTGAAAACGTGCCATTAAAATGAGCATACGCTTGCGTAGCAACTTATGGTGGTTTAGTCTAGCAAAATCAGAACTTTGGTGATATTTATGTTCTCCTCGGAGTGTAACCTATGGAGTGTCGGTTGCATCTACTAGTTAGAGCAATCTAGGCTTCAATTCATGAGTTGGCTTCATTCTTTATTGGTCCCAATATGAGCATGGCTGCTTCTACTGCAAAGTAGAATGTTGGATAAACGTCCCAGTTTTCTAATAATTATAGTTGGAGAACTAGGAGGACGCTGTCAGAGGAGCACATTTTGTGGTACTGGTTATATAGCTTTATATATAATTCTGGAGTAGACAGGAGCTGTCGTGACATATGTTTATGACGTGTTTTGTGTGTGTGTGTGTGTGTGTGTGTTCTCAACTATATATGTGTGCCAACCACTTGAGAAGCTTTAGGCTTGGCCATACCTCAAGATGATCGCGTGCTTGATTATCATAATAACAATTGTTTTGTATCTGGCTGCATCAACAGAAAAGTGTTCGAGAAGAACAAGTTCCTCAAGTTCAATCTGAGCACTATGGAGTTCTTCACTGTTGACCTCCTGCCCAATCATTATAAGCTGGAAATAGTCATTGTGGAGGCAGGACAAGGCAGGCTTGGGATTTTTAGCCAAATTAACTCGCAAATGATTCGATACTCGATTAGGCAAAATGAGGTCAGAACTCTAGAACGTATAAGACGTGAAATATAACCCTTTTATTTGCCTGTGGATTATTATTTCTAATTTATTGTTGGTTGACTTGGAGGATACTCTTTCATATTAGATCAATCAAAAAAGAATCCAGTCGAAGCAGTATGTTTCTTACTTGACATTAAGACTTTGAAGATCGATAGGAGGGTTGGTCTCGAATGATGGGATTCCTGCACAATATCTTCCATATTTTGGGTACATACCCACCATCCATGTCACTAAATTGTCTCGTACATTGAAAAAGTGTGGCTTCCACACTCACAAAATCATTTTTAATCGAGACACACTTCAATTTTAAAACATTACTTCCAATGAAGGAGATAGGTAAAACTACCATTATATCTCAAGTCCGGATGCCATCCACCGCCGTGTCTCATTCTTGACTGTGCTCGTGTTGAACCGATGCCTCCATGCTCATTTCACCGGTTTTCCGCTGCTGAATTTGCGGCAGCCGCTGGAACCAACGAAGCACCATACTAAAAACCAAACTTTGCAGGCTTCTTAGGGTCCGCACCTAAAAAGCAGTGCCTCTACGGACAATTCTTTTTAGTAGCAGTCACCTTAAGGACCTCTAAGGCCCCCTCCTGCCACACCTTAGTAGCAGGCCGATACGGTGGCCCACTACTAATTTCCACCTCCACCTAAAAATAGGCGGCCCCGTGGGTGGCAATGCAACCCTTAGGGTTTTGAGCTGCGCTCCATCCGTCACAATACCTCTCCTCTCCCTCCATTAGCTAAGGTTTGCTGGTGCCTCCTCGATCTCTGTCCCCTCTGTGGAAGATGCGATGACCCAGGCCCGCATTACTCGGCCACGTGGATGCTCACACCACTTTTACCTCAGCAAGGCATGAGTCTTCACGTGGCTGAGCTCATCGACGACAAAGGGTCACACCAAGAAGCATCGCTCAGGCACTAGATCTGGTAGTTACTGCCCAATTCGATGCCATTTCGGTGATGTTGGCGCAAGAAGTTGCAGCGTGACGGTGGCAACGGAGCCAACATGCACATTTATGGCCCAGTTGGAGGCTTTGAGCGGACTGGCCTAGTAATTCTTCAGTAGCGGTCCGTCGCTCCCCCCCCTCCCCCCTCCCTCACCCCTAGATGAAGCCATGAGATGCTTGCAACTACATTTTGTATCTACCACTACAAATCACTTTTGTAGTAGTCACACACACACACACACAGAGAGAGAGAGAGGGTTGGTACGTGAGGGAAAGTGGACCTCCTACGTAATTCTAGTGATAAGTGTTTTTATTTCGATGTTGTCATTGAAAAAAGAATAACTAGTCGAAGGTTGGTGAAAGTTAGCTCCATTCGCCACTAGAAATAATTAATGGCCTTTGCAGGGGCAAGTACCCACCACTAGTAATGGCTTTATTTCTAGTGACGGCCTCATCAAATTGCATGATATCCCTACTTTCTTTTACCTTTTCTCCCCTCTAGCAGGACTGTACGAGTCTGTGATGGGGAAGGTCCCCCTTCGACGCAGTGGCGCCTCAACTCGATCCATGAGTGTGCTTGTCCTCATCATGGAGTTTGAGAAGGTCACCTCCTCTGTTTCTCTGGCCCTTAAAACCTATCAAGGGAGTGTCTATAAGTAACATCATCGAATATACCCATCACTAGAAAGCGACACCAATGACAGTTTTTACTGACATTAGCAAGAATCGTCATTGGAAATGACTGACCAGTGGCAGTTCATGCTAACATAAGCAACTTTTAAATAATACTAGTGGTGGGGCTTGCTAATGTCAGCGGACTGCCACTAGTGTTTTTATCACTAGTGCCTAGTGGCGGTTTAATGATGGTGACAAGTGACAACTCTCCATTGGATATATTGGCCCATAAAGCTCATAAAACAAAACCCCAAAGCCCCGCCTAGATAGAATTGATATATAAACAGCCCTTCCTCATATCCTCCCTTATCCCTTCAACTGCTGCCGCCCCACTCCTCGTGGCTAATTTTTTTAATTCATTAATCATAGTTTAATATGCATGATAATCAACAAGAGTTTTCTGTCATTAAAAGAGGGGGGGGGGGGTTACTGCTAATACATCATTAATGACAAAATGGGTGAAGTTAATTTTCTTTGTCACTGATTGTATTATTTCTTATATTGCCATCTCCTCCCCTCCCAACATCAATTTTCTCATGTGCGCTGACCGAGCGCTCCTCCTCCTATCCACATCTTTCTCTCTCTATGGGGCTCCTTGGCTCGCCCTTCTTCCTTGAGAACTTCCTCCTCCCCGGCCCCAACGAGGGGGCATGATGAGGAGGGCACGATTCTGAGGAAGTGGGTAGCAGGAGGTGGACAGTGTGGGTTCACCCTCCTTGGTGGCGTAGAGGGCGGGCATGGTGGGTGTGGTGAGGAGGAGCCGAGTGGCATGTATTCTACCCCCCCCCCCTCTAGCAGTGGCGATGATGATGGCGGACCCAGTCACGACATCAACGGATCTTTGGGCATCGCTATGCTGAGTGTCGACATGCGAAGCATGACAAGCGTGCCACGATGGAATGATGCATCACCTTTGACTCATTGGAGGAAATGTGAATGGAACGGAACCTACAACATTGGTTGTATAGCCTGAAGTAGACAAGAGAGTATTGTGACAACATGTCCACCATCTTACCTAAAGTGAGTACCGGTACCTAGAAGCTACCCAAGCACCTAAAAATTAGCTCCAACAGCTTACCTAAACCACTACGTACCTATACCTAAAAGAGTTTAGGTCGAACCTAAATTCTTCCACCAATGACCCAATATGGATGCGGGAGACGCCAACCACTCAACCTTGAACGTTTCAATGCCCAAATCCTCACAAATGGTGCGCTGGCCCTTCGAATCCAGCGAGCGGCGCCAACATAGAAGATGAGATCCACCTCCCAATGCCCCTCCACTCATGGTGAACCTCCAAGCCTACCTCAAGTCGATGGACCCATCTCCGAGCTCAAGGTACAATGACATCTAGGGCTTGTGATGCCTGGGGTTTGGCGCTACTGCCACAGTCGGCCCGGGGCGTGACACCATGGGAGGGGCTCAAGGGCTCGTCGACGTGGGGGATGAGCTCACCGCCACAGGCGCTCGAGCCTAATGGGGAGGGCATGAAGCTCAATCTCGAGCTCCACATCTAGGGCGATGGAGGTTGTGGCCGTCACGGGCTTGAGCAAGAGCAATAGACGATAATGCTAAGGAAGTGGAGATTGCACCAATGACATTGAGGAGGAGGAGCCAGCGGCGATGGCGAGGAAGAGGAGGCGATGGGTGAGCGAGTTGGGCACAGAAGAGGAGGTGGTGGAGGGTTGAGTGGATAAGGTTATGCATGCATGTTTTGCAAAAAAGTCTTCAAGGAATATTGTAATTTTTTGTAGTTATTCCATGTCTTAGTATTTTTTCACAGAATCCCATAAACTTTAAAGTATTCTCAGAAAGGTTTTTAGGTACTCAGTTTTAGGTAATGTTTTAAATAACAGCCTATAGAATTTAGTGGAGTGCTTCTAGAAAAGCTATAGGATCAGCTATAGCGACAGCTATTCCCTATAGTGTTTTATAAAAAAAATTAAAAATTGTGTCCAAAACATTAGTATTTTCATCAATCTCAGTCCATATTACATAAATGCATGTCATCTTTCAAACATGTATTTACCATATCTTGTAGCAACCGGCTCACAAAATCAAGGAACCAAGCATCAAATGGACTATGAACAACAAAATTCAACTCAGTTATAGCGAAGTTTGTGGAGCTATTTGACTCTATGGTGGAGTTAGCGTCATTAGCGATAATATTTACAATATCGTCACGACACATATCTCCAAAAGCTATAGCGGGCTATTTAAAACATTGGTTTTAGATAGTTACTGGAGAGGAAGACAAATTGGATACCTATATCTTCTCTCTCTTATACCTAAAATAAAATTTAGGTCTTCACTTTTTGATAAGCTGCTGAAGATGCTCTGATATGGCTACAATATTGTGCCTACCCACTCTTACGATTCACCATTGAAAGCTTCAGCATGTGCCACCAATAGAAAACCCAAAACATCTAATATGTTGACGCACGCCGTGACAAAGCTGCGAACCTTCAGCATGTCTATCACGAAGGCAAACTGATATATGAAAGTAGACAACAACTGTTCTTTTCTTTTCTTTATATTGATACTGTGGCACAGGGAAGGGAAAATTATCTAGACTCAAGAAGGATATTTTCCAGGATTCTGAAGTTTCTCGTTGCCTTTTTTTCTTTTCACGTGCAGGACTCCAAGTGGTAATGAACGAGTGTAGTGTCGCTTCAACCACCTCAAATAATACAGGTCTCACTACCTTGAAGGAAGATGGAAAGATGTATATTTTTTGCCAGCTGATATTCTGTCTATCTAACTTGAAGGAAGTAGTTTACAAATAATATCATTCCCCTCATTCTGTTAGATAGGTATCATGTCAGCACATTTACTTGATATTGTGGTCGTTATCTGGTGTTTTGCTCTGCTATTCAAAATTGTACAAACGATAGAAGTCTGTAGGTATTCCGATATGAAAATTCATTTTTTTGGGGGAAACATTGTATTAACATGACTTTCTAGTGTTGTTATTCTCTATTGTCACAGTCATGAAGGCATTCACAATCTAGTGCCATTTAATTAATTAGAACAGATTTGTATATTCATTTACATCATGGATCCATCTTCATATGGAAGTGTTTGTTCATGTTAATTATTTGATTCAGCATTTAAGCCAGTGCCTTTACGTTAAATGTTATGAAATATGATTTATGATTTCACATGTCACATTGCTATGCTTGATGCGTTAAATGTTGTAAGGTTATAATGTTAGACCAGTAGTTAGGCTTCAAAATGGCAAACTGTAAAAAAAATTTGCCAGCTGATATTCTGTATATCTACCTGGAAGTGGTTTACAAATTGAATTATTCCCCTCATTCTATTAGATAGGTATCATGTCTGTGCATTTACTAAATATTGTGGTCACTATCTAGTGTCTCATTCTGCTATGAAAAATTGTAAAAATGCTAGAAGTCTGTAGGTATTCCGATATGAAAATTTCCTTGGAAACATTTTATTAACATGACTTTCTAGTGCTGTTATTCTATATTATTGTCACAGTCTAGAAGGCATTTGAAATCTAGTGTGTTTTAATTAATTAGATCAGATTTGTATATTCATTTACATCATGTATCCATCTTCATATGGAAATGTTTGTTCATGTTTCTTGATTTAAATGTTATGAGATATGATTTATGATTTCACATGTCACATTGCTATGCTTGATGCTTTAAATGTTGTAGGGTTATAATGTTAGACTATTAGTTTGGCTTCAAGATAGCAAGCTGTGTATTTTTTTTTGCCACCTGGTATTCTGTAAATCTACCTTGAAGCAGTTTACAAATAATATCATTCCCCTCAATCTGTTAGATAGGTATCATGTCTGTGTGTTTACTTAATATTGTGGTCGTTGTCTAGTGTCTCGCTCTGCTATTCAAAATTATCCTTAGCACTAGAAATTTGTAGGTATTGTGATTCGAAAATTGTATAGATTTAATGTTCTCTTTGATATCTAAAAATATATATTCATAAGCTCTATAAATCCCACAGGTCAGGTTAATGTGTATCTTTTTTTTTATCTTTTATGATAGTTCAGTAGTGGTAGATCAGATATTGAGGATTTCATGTTTACCAACACATATTATGCCTCAATATGAATGCCATGCTTGTGTAGTTTTCCTAGTAATCAAGTAACTAAGTAATCATTGGCAAGTAATTCCTCAATCTGCTAAGATCTTATATATGTCGTGTGAGGGATAGAACTATGGAACTTCACATTTGGACTGTTTGTGATCAAGAGTCAACTTTTAGAAAACTTGCTCGTATGATGCTATAACCAGTTGAGGAACATAAGTTTCATATTATTCAATGACATTGAACCATAAGTAAATATCTCAATTATCAGCATCCTCTTATATTATATTCAGTTCAGTGGAATCTGGTTCTTTGGGCCCACAGTTCATCTGAATTTCTATATATAACTTACATGCTATTTTACAAGATATATGTAGTGAAATGGTAATTTTTAGATAGTTTTTTTATGCATTGGTACAAGTATTCAGCAAATAATTTGTAACATGATTCCATATCATCTGTCTTTGACATTTCATGATCATGATGTAGCTTCATTTCTTTTTGTTCAAATGAGATTGGATGATTATTACCGTAGTTTTGTTGACCTATGGGAAAAGGAGAGTTGTGTTAATATATATGTTTCCTCCAATTAAGCTGATCCCTATATAAAAGTAGTTACTTACAACCACGTTGATGATATAATAAATATTATTTCAGCTGGCAAGTACTTGGTCTTAATAATAGTATGCACTGATCTTTGGTGATAATGTTGTTTAGAGATTGAAATTTACAGTTTATAGGCAATGAATGTTAGTAGTAAAACATAATTTGGCCATAGAATACAATGATTTTTAGCTTTTATTTCCTTTTGAAGTGCTAGTCAAGTATGTAAATTTATTTATTATTTATGTGTCATTTAATTCTTACTGATATAAACTGACTTGAATGGTCTTCATAACTATTACACCTATTTGCAGGACTGAACTCATATCAAGTCAGAGCTTCTTCTGTCCTATGCTGCTGGTCTGGAGTTAGGTGGTGATGCTGTCATTCGTGTGTCTTGGTTATCTTATTCTTCTGAAATTGTCTGTTAAACTCTATGTTGCTGGGTATGACATGGTTATCAAAGTTTGGTAGCTGTATGTGTTCTGAGTGTTACTCAGTGGCGTCTAAGATGCAACATGGCATCTCATAATAAACTCCATGTATCATTGTTGACTGTTCATTTTTTGCTTTGTGATATGTTGCAAAATTTTGCATGGTTTTATTTTTCGGTGAACTATTATAGTGTATTGATCTCACCAGAGTGATATGGCCAGTATGGAGGAGTTGCATTGGAGACTGGAGCATATTGTTGTTTTTATTTGTTTGACAAAAGAGGTTGCCTGTGTTGTTGTAGAAATGGAGTCTGCTGGTAGAGCTATGTGCTGGAATGTTAGCGATCATTATATTGGTTGAACTGCATCAGAAGAGACTAGCCGGTTTGATGCGCTAGTGAAGCTGCACTTGCATGGAGCTCTGGTCAGCAAGCTCATAGATTGAATGACATCGCTTTTATTAGCATGTGTAAAGATTATATATCTATATGGTTTGTAATTAACGTTACTCTCATCATTCTCATCCATGAGCAAGGTATCGCAAGGCAGCGAGTGCGGTGGTGAATGACGGTAAATAGGATGGCTATGCATGAGTAGTTATGGCACTGGACGGTTCACGCTGTTTGGGCTGGGCTCCACAGGCGCTAGCATTCAGTATGTAATTAACAGTGGTAATAGTGCTTTTGCTGGTGCACTAGCACTGAGGTAAATCAAGATTTTAGCACTAATCAGCTGAGTTTTGACCACTTAACCACTGGTTTCAGCTTTTTCTTTTGCGACTCATCAACCCATTTAAATATGGGGAATAGGATTACAATCTTTGGCCAGCAGGTTCACAATGCAGGTTGGTGGTTCATGCCACACCTTCAACCTGTCATCGCCTGAGGTCTGTTTCGCAATGAAATGCGCTACCGTATTACATCTTCTACTAGTAAAGGAGGGAGAGAAGGCCTCAAAAGCATAGGTAAGATCCCCAATCTCATTCAGAACTTGCATAATATATGTGAGTGTTGCCCCGTACCTGTTTTCCAAAGCTTCGCCAAATCTTGACAATTTGTTTCAAAGCATACTTTTTGTAGCCCAGACTGTGTTGCTAGCATCAATCCATCACGCCACGCCAAAGCTTCTGAATGTAGTGCATCCAGACAAGAGCCATACCAGCGAGCTGATGGTTTCAGAAACATCCCTTGATGGTTCCTGATTACCACACCAGATGCAGCTACTTTTGTCCCAGGAGAAAAGGCACCATCCACATTGCATTTAAACCAGCCCTCTTGGGGAGCTGTCCATGTCGCCTTCTTATCTTTAATTTTTGTGCTAGCCGTAGGGTGGGTAACCTGCCAAAGATCATGGGCTGTGTCATACGCCCACTGCACCATAATCCGCACGGGTGCTGCCGCCCCACCATGCCTTCATCTATTCCTCAGAATCCACAGAGCATACATCCCAGTGATAATCACACCTCGGTCCCTCTCTGAACAGCGATTTGCATAGAGCAAGTCGCTGGCCCATGTCTCTGGGTGTAAGTCTGGCAACTTGATTCCACGACATTTGCATATTTGGCACAACCGTCAAGTAAACTCTAGCTTTGCCACTGGTAATTAACAGAAATATTGAGATGTGTGTCTTTTTTTTTGTTGGGGAGGTATAGAAGCACTTCTCATGATAAAGATTGTCCTACTGCATCGCTCGATTGGGCTCCGACCATGTCACCAGCCTGCTTCAATCTACGGTCCACACGTCTAGTGAAAGCATATTTGATATCCTATATCATCAATAATCAACTACTATGCATCTATTTAATAGAAATGACACAAACATAACCGGTTGACCGAGGAAGCACACCAGTATTAGGTCAAACATCTATGATAGCTATCATCAAGTATTAGGCATTTTTGTAAGCAATATAATGGAGATGCAATTGATAGAAGGGCTCTCTTTGCAATAACTTTATAACATCAAGTGTCACGTACTTTGAAAAGAAGCGATGTCTTGGATCAATCACACAAGAACACAGTTGGGGAAGGGTTATTATGATTACACCAATAAAACAACTAAAATTTAATGTAGTTCTTATGTCCAGTTAAAAGTAATACGGTCCTTGTACGAATCAAGCCGCACAAACGTGCGGGTCATCTTCTAGTTTCTCTAAAAGTGTTCCACTTTTGAATTCTTAGTTTCTTCTGAGCCAGCAAGATATGCCTTGTGCACACAGTTGCCCCGGTTCAAGCAATGTGCTCAAGCACGTTTTACTTCCTTTTGCTATACAGAAAGACTGCAAATCCTCGTATTTGCAAGCATATAACATTGGGGGGCTGAAGCAGAGCTGACCGGCCCGGCCTGTATGATTCGAACAACAGGATCACAGTGGCCATGTTTCTTCAATAATGGAGTAATTTGATCATTTTTATGTTTATTGAAAGAAGCAACATAAATTTATACCAGTCTACAAAGTAAAATCACTTAATTTTGATAACGCCTTTATATAATTATGTGCATACAATAGCAGAAAAGAGGTGCAGGATTATGAAAAGACAGCACAATAGACAACCGTACCATTGTAAAATATGTTTTTATTATTTTCTGTAAATGACGTGGAAACATATTACAGACGATGGTTGTCTGGACCGCTGGACTTACACAGCCGGACAGTTCGCTGGATGCACAGCAGCCGGATATATACATAGCTCGATTGGGTTCCGGCCATCTCACCAGACAGCCCCACGTACGGTCCACGCAAAATCCTCGTCCGCGCCCAGCAAAGCAACACACGCGACACGCCCAGCAGTTCCTTGAGTAGTCCACGATAAGATAGGCCTTGATGCGCTGGAAATCTTGATCCACAGCAGTGGCAGTGTAGACACTAGACAGCAGCGCAACAACGAGTCAATGACATCAATGCCGGTCGCGCCGCTGAAAACACTAAAAAAGGGTGCCGTTCCAGCCGGTAGTGTACCGACTACCAAACGATTTCTGCTACACGCGAAAGCCTCGTAAGCCGCCCAGCCAAGCCACACGCGCGGCAAGCCTCGCCGCGAGTTCCGTGCCAGCGTCACTCGGCTCCGCGAGCGCAAAACGACAATATATGCGCCCGTTGGTTCAGCCCCTCAAAACCTGTCTCAAATTGTTGCTGAATCCATCTCGAAATCCACCATTTTCAGCATCATCCTTCGATCCGGAGGTGTGCCCAGCCACAGCCAGCTGCCAGTAATGGCGGCGCCTCCGCCGTCTGATGAGGAGACGCCTCCTCCCGTCCTCGAAACCAAGCTGCTGCCGCGCCTGCCCGACGAAATCCTAGAATTGATCTTCCTCCGCGTCGCCTCGTACGCCGAGCTCGCACGCATCTCCACCGCGAGCACCTCCTTCCGCCGCCTAATCCTCGCCCCATCCTTCCTCCGCCGCCACCGCGCCCGCCACCCGCCGCTCCTCCTCGGGACGATTTGCTGCCGCTTCCATCCCGCCGAACAGCCCCACCCCGGGGCCCCCATCGGCCGCGCCCTGTCCCACCTGGCCGCTTTCTCCTTCAACAACTACATCCCCCGCGGCAGATGGAGCCGGTGGGATTGCCGCGACATCCGCGACGGTCGTTTCCTCCTCATGTGCGATTCCCGCAACTGGCGCAGATTCGTCTTCCCCGACCTCGCGGTGTACGATCCCTTATCCAAGCGATACCGGCTGCTGCCACTCATCCCCGACAGTTTGATCGCCTCTGCCCAGTTGCAGATGAACAAGATTCAGCACTTGGAGGTCCTTCTTGTTTCAGCTTCTGGTCATACGGAGGAGGAGGAGAAGTCATTCAAAGTGATCGCCAGGACGCATGGTACTGAGAAGACTGTGATTTTCGTCTTCTCGTCAAACACCGGCCACTGGATTTTCGGTGCGTCTATCACATGGGATGATCTGAGGGCAGCCGGTCTAAACTTGGCCCCAGCAACACCAATAGGCAGCCTCTCTCTGAGCTATGCACAGTATGATGATCACAGCAGCTTCTACTGGAAGCTGGATGGTTCGGACAACGTGCTCAAGTTCGACGTC
Source organism: Eleusine indica (assembly GCA_030378355.1). Taxonomy (NCBI): domain Eukaryota; kingdom Viridiplantae; phylum Streptophyta; class Magnoliopsida; order Poales; family Poaceae; genus Eleusine; species Eleusine indica. The sequence goes on from CM059500.1 coordinate 41,036,838, forward strand.
AACGAGATGGAATTCTCCACTATGAACCTCCCGCCCGACCACACTCGCCAGAGTGTAGCCATTTTTAAGTTAGGGGAAGGCAGGCTCGCAATGTTTAGCCACACTCCATATACGGCGTATGTGAATCATTACACCATTATGCAAAATGGGGGTGGCAGGGCTACTGCTGAGTGGCAGCTGGAAAATGTAATCCCATTGCCGTGCCAATGTACCTTCATCGGTGCACTCCAAGGGTATGTTTTCCTGCTTGGTTCTTGTTGTATCGAAGAAGAAACGGTGGTAGGCATGGCCTTTTACTCCCTTGAGGTGAAGACCTTGAAGCTTGAGAGAGTCCATCGAATGCAGTTTGTTTATGGTCGTATCCACCCATATTTTGGTTTTCCACCGTGCATGTCCCCGAGAAGGATATAAAGTGGTAAATGTCTTATCATATCCTCCATCAGCCTGCATTTTGTGTTTTGCATACGTTTGCACCCAAAGGCATGTGAATTGTTGTAGGAATAAATTTGTGTGTGCTTTAACTTTCGTTTAACCATTCCTGTAGAGACTGGATCATGGACGGAGCCAACATGGTTCATGGCTGTTCAGCTGAACACCCATAATTTTTTGATACGCAGCTCTCATGCGTATTCAAGAAAAAAAATCTCTAAAATTCTGTCTCCGCCCCTCTGGCCTGGATGGATTTTGTGTGTGCCTTTAATAGATATTGTAGTCACCAGTGTATTGAGTTAATTCTTTACAAAATTGCTAGTTAGTACTTGGGAAGTCATTATTCATAATCTATTGCCATGAAATGGACCTTGCATATCTGGAAGCCATCACCATGGGACATCCCAGTGTATTCAAGAACTAAAAATAATTATTTGTTCACATCTTCTGGATATAGTGCAAGATGTATGCCTTCTCATTTGCCTCCTGTGTAGTATATACTAGCATGGTATTATTCATGGAATTTCTGATTTTCTGTTGATACGTTTATTTTAAATTGCATATATGTTGGCAATATAGCTCTAGGAATACAAGTTTCAGACTTAAGTTTGTTGAAAAAATATTGCGAACAACATGTCAACTATCTGCATTTTATTTTAATTTCATTAAGTTCAATGGAGTCTTAGCATGTACAAAACCCATATATTGTTGTAAATGATATCTGGGACTCATCTGTCAATGTATAAAATGTGGTGAAACAGTACTTTTCTGGTAGCATTTTTACCAGTAGAACATTCATCTGACTGTTGGCACTTTATATCAACAACATTTTGGGCTTAAAGAAAGTTGACTTACCGAGTTTATGTCGCATCAACTGCTGTCTCATGAATAAACCTAAGCTTGGCCAAAAGGACCTTTGATTTTAATGGGATTGGGATTTATTTCTGATGTCTCTAATGTTTGTGCCTGGACAGGTTGCCTCTTTCTTGTTTTCTGTGTTGTTATTTGTGATGCTTCACTCTTGTTTCTGCTGTTAAAATTTGGCATTTGTGTGAACTTGACGATTAAAACAGGAGTGCATGTTAGGGGTTGAAGCATGTATAAGAGTTAATCACAATGGTAGTATCTGGAGCATTCCTCTATGATTACCTTTTCCTTCAGACAAGTCAGAAGATAATGATAAATAGCAGCTAGATTCAGGCATATAACAAATAATTTGTAACTTGCTGATTCCATCATCTCACTCTGCCATTTCATAATCATGAAGTAGCTTCATCTTATTTGTGTTCAATCGAGATCAGATGATTAGAGTAAATTATTGACCTAAAGGAAAAGAGACTTATGTCAATCTATACTATTCTTCCTCCAAGTAAGCTCATCCATAAATAAAAGAAGTTACAACAACGTTGATGGTATCATAATTATTTTTTCGATGTGCAAGTACTTGCTCTTATATAGTACTAGTATGCATGTCGGCATATGTTGTGAATCCTGGCATATGTGATTGTTATTTTTTTGAATGAAGGTATATGTGATTGTTGTGGGAATACATTTTCGTGTGTGGTGTGTTCTTTAACTTACCTTCCACCATTCATGTAGACCTTAATAGATAGGTTTTGGGTGCCCTTAGGCTATATCTACATATTGCAGTCCCCAATGTAATGAGTGTTATCTTTGAACACTTTCCAGCACTTAGGAAGTCATTATTCATAATGTTGTGCCATGTAAATGGAAGCTTGCATATTTGGAATAAACCATCACCAAAGGACATCCTAGTGTATTCAAGAAATAAAAAAGATCATTTTAACAAAATAATTTATTTGCATCTTCTAGATATTGGGCATGATGTATGCCTTCTCAATTGCCTCCTAAATTCTTGTGTAGATGGAAATATTCTTTCTTGTTAAAACTCTAAATTAGTTTGAATGCAGAAGAAGCGGCCTTTTTAGAAATGCATGCAACAAAAGAGTGTACGATTTTATTAGCCACTATTGTGCTGTTACATTATTTTCTCACAGCTTGTTGGATTATAGTTAGCATATCACTGGTTTGGCACAAAATGACCGATTGTGTGTTTCTCTATATGATATTGTACTTTCAATGAAAGTAGTTTAAGTTGTATAGGCATATCTTCTAGTCTGTCCTGTAATTATTACAATCTGAAATCTTATGATTTTTTATTTTCTATATAAACAGTTCCCTTATCCGATGTATGTGGACTGCAGATTTTATTTTCATTTGTCTAAGAATAGACTGGTATATTTAGAAATTCAGGCTTATCAGTATCCCTATTACATTATTAAGTATTTTTGTACCGTGTAGTATTGTTTTCATTGCCTGTCTGTCAGCTTAAGCAAGTTAGCATACATAAGCACTGGCTAAGGCATCAATTAATCTATCGACCGTCTTGCCTATGTGGCATGACATTATGGATGGAAATTCATGTTTTGTGTTGAACGTTATTTTCTAAGATTTAGTTATTTTAAATTTACTTATATGTTGGCATTACAGGTTTAGGAACACAAGTTTCACACTTTAGTTGAACAAGTATTATTAACAAATACCCCAACGTCTGCATTTTTAGTTTCATTTGGTTCAGCGGAGTCTAGCATGTGCAATCCACATATCATTCTTATTGATATGTGGGCCTCATCTACCAGTGAAAGAAATATTTAGTAAAATAGGTACTTTTGTGAAAGCTTTATCAAATTATAAGTACTTATGTGCAATTAAATTTTTACCATTAGAGAATGTTAGCTGCTTTAGCACTTTATAGCATCAACATTTTGGACTTATAAAAAGTTGACTTATTGAGTTTATGTTGCAACAAACTGCTCTCTCTCGTGAGATATGCCTAAGCTTGACAAGCTTCTTTGTGTTACTTATAATGTATGTGCCTGGACTGGATGGTGACCGCATATGATGCCTTACTCTTGTTTCTTATGTTGAAATTCGTCATTGTGATAGCAGTAGCAGATGAATAAACACATCCCTAGATGTATATGTGCAAGAAGTCTAAGCATCTATGCATATGTGAGTCAATCACCATGGCAGTATCTAGTGCATTTCTCTACAATTACTTTTTTTTTCTCTTCACACATGTAAGAAGACAGCCATAGCACAACTAGATTCAGCAATAATTTGTACTTGATCCCATCATCTCATCACTTCTATTGTTTATGCCGTTGAAATTTGTCACCGTGAGAACCATCTAATAAAACATCCATAAATGTATATATGCTACAAGTCTAATCATCTATACATATAAGTCAATAACCATAGCGCATATATGTTTGTCTACTGCATTTCTCTACCATTACTTTTTTTTTCTTTTGGACAAATAGGCAGACAACCATAGCAGCTAGACTTTGCTCATGATCATGAAGTAGCTTCCTCTTTGTATTTCAACTAATATCAGATGATTAAAAAGAATTATTTGACCTAAGAGAACAGGAGAGTAGTGCCAATCTGTCCTATTCTTCAAAGTAATAAGCTGATGCATAAATAAAATAAGTTACATACAACCAAGTTGATGGTATCATAATGATTATTTCAGTTTGCAAGTACTCGTATGCATTTGTCATTGGTGGGAAGGTTTGTTCAAGATTGGGATTTATAGTTAATAAGCAGTGTATGTTAATAGTAAGAACATCATTTTGCTATGGTAAACACTGATTTTTTTTGTTTTGTTTCTTTTTGAAGTGTCGATTGACTATACAAATTTATGTGCACAACAATACTGCTTGCTGCAAAACCATCTGGATAAATACTGTTTTTTGTTTAATTTTGATTTGAAGTTACTGAAACTATGGAAAGTGTTTATATTGCGCCCTCAATGTTAACTATTACATCCATTTGCAGGACTGAATTTGCATGCAAGTCTCTTCAAGCCGCTGCTTTGGAGCTAGGTGGTGACATGCGGTGGCAATTGTGTGTCTGGTTATCTTAATCTTCTAAAACTGTCTGTCAAACTGTAATAAGTTGTTGGTATGACATGGTTATCAGACTCCAGTTGCTCTTTATGTTCCAAGTGCTACTCTTAGTGGCATCAAGATGCAACAATAATGGCATCTCGTACTAAACTCCATTTATCAGTGTCAACTATTATTTTAGCTTTGTGGTACTATGCTTTGGTGAATTATGATCAAATGTGTTGATCGCAGCACAAGCCATATGGCCAGTATGGAGTTGCACTGAATGACTGAAGAACGAAGCATTTTGTTATTGTTGTTCTTTTTCTGAGACCTAAAGGTCTAACGAAAAGGTCATTGACGTCTGCTGGTAGCAATGGAGTCTGCTGGTTGAGGCATGTGCTATATGATGTTAATAACGATCGAGATTATCTTTGAGACTGTTTGGTTTACACTGCACTAGTAGACTGGCCGGAGTAACGATATCCGCTTGAAACTGCACGTGCATTGAGTTCTGTTCAGCAGTCATCAACTGAATGATAAAGTTCAGCATGCATGAAGATTTATAAATACACACGTGGACACACCCGGCTAATAGTGACAGTAGCTCATGATGATAATATGTTTGAAACCTCTTTCTCCTGCTGTAATTGATCCCATGATATTTCAAGAAGAAATTACTAGCTACATATCACTTGCACAGTACAAATATATTAAAGGTTTTGGCACTACCAAACCAAATGGCAACCTCCCATCAGTTCAGGTCCAGGGGCTTAACTGGTTCCAACAACGAGATTGCTTGCCGCAGCTAAACACAGGTTTGTGCCAACGCCAGTGCAACCTTACATTATTCTGACCAGACTACTAGTGATACCTACCACATCTAGCCAACTGCATAACTAAAAATACTAAGCATGATACGACGACTCATCACATTTGTATAGATGGTGACCTACGATATCCCACTTTATTTGACACACGATACCAGAGCAGGGATGACCTCACAAAAGCCAAAGCATCCAGATAAAATATGCAGTTAGATGGTAAAAGTCATTTTCGATAGATGCAATAATACCATTGATCATATTTATTTGATGCAACGATAACATTCATTTTCTAGACTCTTTAACCGCTACTTCGAAAGTTCAGCATGCAATCTGCCTCAAAGCCTAAAAAAGCTGTGTGCAGCAACAACTTCTGTCCAGGTAAAATAACTTAGGTAATATATTAATGTAATTACTTGAACCAAGGTTTCCAGAAAAAATCTGAAGTTCTAATATTTAGACAGCATTATAATTGATTTCATATGGATCATAGGTAACAACTAACAAGCATGTTAGAATAATCATTTTAATGCTTGAACTGTCAGTCGCAGCACCTATAGAAAACAAATTTTCCTAGTCTTACTCAAATTTGTATTTTTTAACATAGGCAAGTGACAACACCATCAATTGAAAACGAAATGAGCATATGGCCATCAACGGGTATCTGACCAACTAATGCAATCTTCACAAATATATAGTACAAGCAAAAGAGTGAAGGTACATGCAATAAAGTGAAACAGTAAACAATGATGAACAGAGTAAACATAAATTATGTTTTTTTATGCAATGGAAAAAATGGTTGGCTTTGGTCTGAAAAGATACTACAGCAGCCCATTATTACAAATTACAAGTTTAGCAGCACATCCGTCTGCTCAAGCACACCCCTCTCGAAAGGAGGTAATAGAATGGACCAACATAGTTGATGAATGACAACAATTTCTTTAGCAACCATATTGCTAAATCTCTATCCATGCCTGACAAACGTCCGCAAGACAACAACCACTTCAATGCTTTGTCCTCCTCGTATCACTCTATTTGTAGTTGTACCCAAACCAGCACCCATTGCCTTCCTCTATATAGCACCTGCATATAAGTTTTGGTCAGAGTTTAAACAAACACCATACTGTTCCTGCTTAGCCAGAGCCCAACATAAAGCAAATGCTTCAACTAGAATTAATTTATCACCCAACCCTAGGAGTCAATTCCCAAACATATTAGTAAAGCTAGTAGGTGGATATAAATCAAAAGTAAAATGCACAATTCTCCAAAGACATCTAGCAGAATGAAGAAAAACGGTGTATAGTTTCATCATGTCAGCAAAAACTGCAAATTTTGTTACCACGCCAATTCCTTGTAACTAAGTTATCCTTTGTGAGAACCACTCTAAACAAGTACCACATAAATATTTTAAACATGAGAGGAATCTCCAATTTCCAAATTGCTAGTCATTCACTATTATTCCATCAGTTAATACATTGATCAGACTGAAAGGAGACTTTTTGAATGTCGGTTCCACCTGAAAAGGTCATTATTTTCATTTTGATTGATATGAGCAATAAAAACAACTAGAGTGTATAACAAGCAATCAGATCTGGCCCCATGAAAACCCTTCCGAGCAAAATGTTTAGGGGAACTCTATCAAACAAAATAGCACATATACATCCTAGCAATCAAATGTAATGATGGGTATCAAATATAAATTATGAAGAACAAGTCCATGTACAATAATCAAGATACATAAAATCCCTCATCTACTTGTTGTCAACAATGGTGTCCTAGCCCACATGTTACGGAGAGATTATATTGACGGTATACAAGGAATGAATGAAACAAACACTTACTAGCATATAAGGAGTATATAGCATGAAAATGCATGAAAAGCGGGAGATAAGCCTATAAAGCCAATATTCTCAATAGGAAATAGAAAACTTTGCACTTCCAATGCCATAAAGTGAGGCATAAAAATTGCATATTGATAAATGTAAGATGTGTTTAGTCTAAAGAGAATTGGAAAACATACTGTTCAATAAGCTCTCTTGAAGGGAAAAATCAGTGTTGAGTACTTGTGCAAGAAAGAGAACACATGAAAACGATATGGAGCATTTACTAAGCTTTCCAATGCCATCAAGCAACTACCAGCTAGTTATAACTAATATATAAATTAAAATTGGAAAAAGAAAACGATATGGAGTGTCTACTATCTACAATCATAAACTACTTAATTATATGTGTCATGGTATAAACCCCAAATATCTCTGTTCATGACATGTTGATTCACAATAGCTGCAAACTGCACCGCACATAGAATACAAAGACTAAGAAGAGAAAGCTTACTTCATATGGCGGGCGGAGACAGTGACGGTGGGTAACCAATGTGCAGTGCTGACGGCGGATGGAATTCATCACCAAGCACCCCTCGAACACTTTGATCACCATGTACTAAAAGACTTGAAATCTATCCAAAAACAACCACTTCCTTCTGTACAACCATCATGATCTGCCCTTATTATTTGCAGTAACATATTGCCACCAAAAGCACCCAGCATGTGGTACTTACACGGGAGAGTAATAGTAAAACTTTTCAGCGGCTTCCACTCATAGGTACCCTCATTTTGCCTGTTTCCAGAGAACCGACTTAGGATAGAACCGCGAAGGAAAAACATCTGAAGTTTGCTTTCCCCTAACTCCAGAATAATGGCAAATTCCCCTTCCTGGTCAGGACATTTCCCTGCGGTGAACTCCATTGTCCTCGTGTTGAGAAACAGCCTTGGGCATAGTTGCGGCAAGACAGGGAGCTCGTATCAGTGACAGAGCTCCTGCCAGCTCTGTAACAGAATCGCCTTACCACGGAGACGATTCCGTTTCAGTATCTTTCTCGGATGGCAACACGCGTTGTGATGCCCAATAGTACAATACATGACAGAAGAGTATAGTTACAACAAGAACATAGGTGGAGTACAGAGTTTTACATAAATCCAAATTTAAATTACAAACCAGAGTTTTAAAAGTGCGGAAGCAAAATAATTTAACAGTACTAAAGAGTTACGACGAAAGTAAGGTATAACGCCCTCTCACGGCGATACACAGAAGTAGAAGCCGGGCTTGATCGGTGTCAGGCCCTTGACACCGTACTAGCGCACACAAGCCTACTCCTCGTCATCATTGGTGCAAAGCTCCCATTCAATATTCCAGCAGTCAGGACGCTGGCCTTCCCAGTGAAACCTCCCACTGTAGTGGCAGTCTCCACCCTGATCATCTAAACACCACATAGAGTTACGACCTAAGTAACTAATTTACTCAGCAAGACTGACCGTTAAAATGGCCAACTACAGCCGACACCTAGACATGCAAAGGCTAAGGGTAGGATTTATGTTGCCACAAGCCAGCGTAAGAGTGGATCCTTATTTTTTAAGTTTTAGCATCAAGTTAAGTTATCACGTAAAATAATAAATTTAGCTTGCACTATAGCTACAACAATCATGATTGTAATACAAATATTAATAATTCCAAATAGCAGTATTGAACCCACTCATCATATTAATGGCTTTCGATACTGTTCCGGAGCAGCGATAAAGTGGTACTCGTTACTGTAAGGGGCAGTGACTCGAATCGATTTACATCCTGCAGTAGCAACCTGCTTGCACGACCCATATGCGCTTCCTGAAAGCCGCATGGAGCAACTTTTCGCTTACGGTACCGCAGGGTCTTCCGAGCCTGGCTCCCCCGAGAAGGATCCCCCATGCGATGCGTCTCATACCGCCATCCGTAGGTAGATTCCTCCCTTCTCTCATCCCTAATTCCACCTTAAGGAGTAGGGTATCTTCCGATCAAGCGGTAGTCATAGCTACATCAGTTTACTGGTCCCATAATTCCATCATGCAAACAGACATTCAAACTTGATCCCATGGGCCAGATACGAGGCGTAGCCTTAGGTGACTCGGACGGGGCTACCTCCTTGAAGACACGTTGTCCTTTCCTTTCCACCTAGTTGCCCGTCAGGTCTTCATTGTTATCCCATTCAAATTTTCCTTCATCCGACATCATTCCCCAGTGATGATATCTCCTGGTCTACGAGTGGTCTCCATACCACTCGACGAATAGTCGTCTTAAATTAAGCAGAGCGACTACCGTCCTGAGGCTATCATCGGGTAAAGGGAACCTACTGCAATTCTAGGTTTTCAAATAACTCGTGTAAACCTAATGCACAGACAAGCCTACATCCCTAACTAATGATAAAATAAAAAACGGAAAAATTAGTGGGATGCACCGAGCCTTGCCTTGGTTCTGGTCCTAGTCAGTCAAAACACCACCGGGTCCTTCTTGCTCCTGCTCCTGTCCCGTTTCCACGTGGTTCACCTCGTGACCTACATGATACAGATGATGCGATGCATGAGGATAAGGTTCAATTTTATGGCACTTTCTCAACAAATATGTTAATACAATGATGTTGCATGCAGAAATGTACGGGGGTGTCGTTCGTTAAAATGCTACCCAGCCTCTATAGAGTTACGGAATTATTGAACTTTAGAAGAAAATAATATTTTAGCATGGTTCTAAAGGTCACTTGCACATGGGTAATTTACAGTAAATAAAACAGGCCAGGAGTGAATTATTGGCCAATTTGTACTTACATGCAATGAGCCATAAATTTCGAATAAATTAATCAAGGTAAAAGGTTAATTAATTAATTGTGACAAATATATAGGGAATGATAAGGTATGACTTTGCAGGGACATCCAATATGTCAAAACATGAATTTACACCAAGTCTCAAGAATTTAACAGACATATATATTTATAAATGCATTTATTAGTGTTTTTGCCATTTATTTTAGTGCTGGTAAAAATACTGACATACCGGGGAATTTAGTATTTTTATTAAATAGTACATGTCCATAGAAGACCTACAAAATTTATCTTGCCCCTAAATTCATAGTAAATATTTTATTATCAATTTTTGAAGTTTAATCAATTTCCTGGAATAAAACTAAATAAAAATTGGCTTTTTTTGGTTCTCTGGCCCGAGCACGGGTTGGGCCCGAAGGCCATTTTGTTCCACAGCTGAATGGCACAGAGGCCAGCTCGGCCAGGTCGCGCCGAGCGCGGCGACGCTCGGGCACGCACGGTGGCGTGGGCGCGGTGGCCGGTCGGAGTGGCAGCGGAACCCGCATTGGTGCGGCGATAATTAAGTGAGCAAGGGTGAAGGCGCGGCGCGGGGGAGAAGTGCAAGGTGGCTCACCAACTTGGCTGGCGATGAGCAGTGGCGGAGACGGCGGTCGGCAATGGCGTCCCGATGCCGGATCTGCACAGAAGGAGGCCGGTGAGTACCTGAAGGCTCGCGGGGTCGAGGGTGACGTGCATGTGGGAGGAAACGGTCCGAGGCTCATCAGAGGGCTTGTGCGATATGGCACAGCAGCGGTCGGTAGCGGCGGTGGAAATGTTGATTCCTGGCGGTTCGATGGAGGCGGGTCGGGGCGGCTTCGCGAGGAGGCCGCGGGCGTTAGGGCGGAGCTCCGGAGGTCATCAGCCAGAACGGGGAGGCAGCGCAGCAGCGGCGGCGTGAAGCTCAGCCGTGAGCTGCCGTGGCGGGTGGTTACCGGGCACGAGAGAGAGGGGGAAATAGGTGACGTTCGGACCAGGGAAGGGCGACAAACGGGATGTCCCAAGCCTAGGTTGGGGCGTCGATCCGCGGCTTTGGCTGTTGGTCGTACGCCGACGGTCACGCGGCATCACGTGAGCGGGGCGAGCGCGCGGCGCCCGGGTGTGTTTCTTCACTACGGCTGACAGGCGGGTCCCATGGGGAGTTTGATTTTAATTATTCATTTCAATTTCTTCTAAACCACTGGTGCTTAAAATTTTTATGAGATTTAATAGAAAACCGACCAAAGTAAACTAAAAATATGGACAAACTCAACACATTGTGTAGATAATTAACAAAATAAGTTTGGGCTAGGTATTATTTCAAAATTATATGGGGATTTTCTCAAAGAGGGGCTGTTTTTGAGACTTTGGGCATTTATTTAGGGCATCCAACAGGGGTATAAAATTCTAAGAAAATTCCCAAAATTTATATCTTACCATCCTCTAGAACATATATTTTTGGTAGTGGTGGTTTATGTTGAAAATTTTGGAGTTTTAGCTCAAATGCTATTCAAATTTTGCTCAAATTTCATTCAAATTGAATTCAAAGTGAGTTTAAATTGTTAGTGTGAGTTTCTAAACATGTCAAGGTTGTGACTAATGTACTTTCCAGAACCCCTTAACACCAGAGGTGTCACAAGCTCGGGGATGCAACGGCCTGCCACTGCCCAGTAGCAGAAGAGAAGAGGAACACGACGAGCTTAGCTGGGCACTGGGCCATCCACATAACCCTGAACGGATCTGGCGACCCCGTCGCCACAGCTGCTGCCGACTCCTCCTTGCTGCAAGGAAGGAAGAAGACTTCGCACCTGCGCTCCTTGACATTCGCGAGGTGCGGCTGCTCGACGGCGGCGGCTAACTCTTCAGGGATCGGAGGCAGCAGCACGTAGCTCCGGTGCAGGGGGTCGCAGACCGCGAGCATGATGAAGACGGCGTCACCGTTCCCGGCGTCGGAGTCGACGAGGAAGCGGCCATCCTGGATATCGCGGGCCATCCAGGAGGAGCCCTGCTGCGCGGGGAGGAAGGAGAAGCCGAAATCGCCGCACGCAGCGAGGTCCCGAGCGGCGGGCGCGGAGCTGTTCGGCGGCTCGACGGGGTAGAACCCGCCAGTGGAGAAGGCGTGGACGCCGAGGAGGGACTGCGGGTGGAGTGCGCGCAGGCGGCGGTGGAAGTGGTGGCTGGTGACGACGCGGCGGAACGCGACGTAGGAGGCGGCGGCGCGGCCGAGGTCGGCGAGGGTCGGGAGGCGGATCAGGATGTCGGCGAGGAGGTCGTCGCTGCGGGTCAGCTTCTCCCACGCCACCTCCAGCTCCAGCCTGCTGGTGGTCATCGCGGATCGCACCGCGAGAAATGGGGCGAGAGTGAGAGAACTGAGGAACAGCGAATTAGGGGTTGTGCTTTCCTTTTCTATCGACGTAACCGAGGACAAGATTAGAGGTGTTGATAGTGAACGAGCGACGTGGAGAGTGAGTGTCAAGCTGGGCTGCTTGGTGGGCCGTGGCAGCCCATTTCACTCATTTCATCATTTGTATTCGCACACGGTGTGCATCGTTAGACTTATACACCACCTTATACGGCGAAGACGTAAACGTAGTGCAAGAACGATTAGCAATAGCATGTACGTATCGGCTTCATTTGGATGCACGGGAAAATGCACCCAGCACTACCGGAAACCGACGTTTGCCAAGTGTCGAGCTCTTTACTAAGTGTATTTTATCGAGTACTCAGCAAAAATCTCTTTACCAGAGTGTCAAAAAGAAAAACACTCAGACAAACAGAAACACTTGGCGCAGAAGCTTACCCGCGTAGGGGAGGTCACAGTTTCGATTCCTAGCAGCTGCACTTAGCGAAACAATGTCGTGAAGCGTGTAGAAAAAATCGGTGATGGGCGGTCTGGAGTGGTTGAGGTTCGATTACAAGGCTTTACCGAGTGTATTTTGACACTCGGCAAAATCTTTGTCGAGTGACTGACGAAAAACACTCAGCAAAGAGCTATTTGTCGAGCAAATTTTTACAGTGTGCTCTTTGCCAAGTTTTTTATTGCTTTGTCGAGTGCTTGTGGCTCGGCAAAGATGGGATTTCTAGAAGTGCAGCCGCACTACCAAGTCGGCCGCTTAAAGCTTTACACTGCAAAAATTTTGACCATAGTGAGTGGCGGGGTGCTCAAGAAACGGGGATCGAGGGTTTTGGCGATAGTAAGAGCAGTAGGGAACGGTCGAATGGGGGATTAGGGTTATGCTTATGTCTTTCACTGCTACAATAAGCATCATAAGCGGCATTTGTGGCGGACAAGGCATCCGCCACAAACTAATTGTTACTGATTTTCTTTTTTTTCTGTGATGGGCTATATGCCCCAATGGCGAGTCTAGAGGGTGTGCCGGGTAGGCCGTGGACCACCCCTAGATTTTGTTGCGCAGCCCACGTCCCCTATCCCCCCCCCCCCCAAAAAAAAACATCGCTACGGTGCTGCCCGTGCTCAAGTGGCCAAGTCCGATTCTTGCTCACGCTAGGGTTAGGAGCGACTGGACTAGTCGACGACCGACGGGCGGTTAGGGCGCGGCGGCGGGCACCTGCGGCTTGCCAGGGCGTGAGCAACAGGCTGCGAGCGGCCAGGGCGCTAGCGACGGGCTACGGGTGGCCACCGGCCAGGGCGCGGCTGCTGGAGTGGTGGGGCTGGCCGGTGAGAGCGTGAGCGCGCCAGAACGGGTGGCGGGTAGCGAATGGCGACTGATGGGCAGAGGCACTCTGATTGACGTGCTTTAGCGCTGCGACGAGAAGACCGTAGAGGCAGAGCAGAGAGTGAGAGAGATAGGTAAAATTATTCAATTTCACTCGACACAATTATCGAATTCGTATAATTTCATTGTATTTATGCTTGGATAATTGGATTGAATTGTATAATTACAGATTACTAAAATATGAAGAGAGGTGAGATATAGCATCTCTTTTTTAGAAAATTGCAGCAAAGAAAAATGATGCACCATCGCCTTCAGTCCCTTCTAACGATGCCACAAATCTTGGTTCAAGTGGAAAAAAGGATCCCTTTACTGTTGTCTCAAGAATAAGTGGTATTATGCCCTCTAGTGATGAGGTCAATGGTAGTGGCAGCACACCTCTTCCACCACCATCACCACCACCGGTTTATGATCCGGATCGTCTTCCACAAGATCCCGCAGATAGATTGCTCATTGTAAGTTATCCTCTCAAAGATCAAGATGCAGTTCGGAGAGCATATATCATGAAGAGGTAATTCTTGAAGAGCCTGATGATGACCACTTTTGCATTTTAGCTGATGAGGCAACTGATGTTTCACATAGACAACAAGTAGTTATTTGTTTGAGGTATGTTGATAAGTTGGGAAGACCAAATGAACATTTTTTTGGAGTTGTGCGTGTGCAAAATACTACTTCCTTAACACTGAAGTTTGTAATTGAAAGTTTACTTCTTGGTCACCATTTGACTTTAACTCAAATCCGTGGGAAAGGTTATGGTGGGGCTAGCAATATGAAAGGAGAGATCAAAGAGCTGAAAACACTATTCATAAAAGAGTCACCTTCAGCTTATTATATTTATTATTTTGCTCATCAGCTTCAGTTGGTTCTTATTGGTGTTGCTAAGGGAAATGAGGAGTGTGAACGGTCTTTTAGATGATTGTTTAGTCACTTTTATTGAGCGGGATGTTTTTTTAATCATAGAAGAACATAATATTGTTGAGAGTTTTATGTCTATTCGAAAGCGTATGCCGAACAAAAGCAAGAAGAAATAGTTTTCTTCTTTTATTCAATGTAAGTTGTACTAGACCATTGTTATTGACTTTGTTATATTTCAAAGATATTTTTTTAAGAATTTTTAATTTTTATTGTCATATGTCATGTTAAATTAAATTGTGTGTTAGGAAAAAAAATTGGCCCACCCTCAATCTCAATGCTAGACTCGCCACTGATATGCCCGCCACTAATTACAATAATAGCAACAAAAAAAGTGCAGTAGCAATGGGCACATTCCGTCACTTTAGCTTGATTAGCCGATCTAAAAAGCGAGGCTCACACCAAATGGTGTTGGACCCTGCATCCAAACCCTAACTCTAGTCGTACACCACCGCCATGGCGTATGCCGCTGCCACAATCTCGACGATGGACGACATCCTCGTTGTCTCCTTTGTCACCACCGTTGTCACTGTGAAGACCTCCACGCCGCTGCCCCATGTGAGAAGGGTGGCCGCCATCTGCTAGGAGTTGTCCGGGAGGTCACCGAAGGCCCCCGACACGATGCGAACGACGTAGAGGGCCATTGTCGTCTTGACCGCCACCGTGCCCGTGATGTCGGCGGTAGCCTCACCGACCACAGCCATCACGACCGCCGTGCCGGCGACCATCCCCTCCCTTGGATCCACCACAGAGGGGGGGGGGCGGATCTGAGGAGGCAGAGGCGGCCATGATGTCGGCGCCTTCATGGCCATTGTCGTCATGGCGGTCATCACGGCGCCTCGACAGCCGGCACCCGGTTGAGGGCAGCGGAGGCCCGGCCTTCCACTTCTTCATGTGTGCATCGGTGGTGGAACGCCGACATCTTCCCGTCGAACTTGTTTGCGCGCCCGCTCCACACGGTGGGTGCCTGGCCTCACCAAAAGTCATTCCCGTCATACATTGGGAGCCGCGGCGTGCTGCCCATCGTGAGCATGGCCCCGTCAGGGTTCCCCGGTGGGAAACACCTAGGATTCGCCTCCCACTCCGCTGCGGCACGCCGAATCGCCGTGTTGTCGCGCACCGCCACCGTCACGTGCAGCCGCGCCGCCGCCCAGCCCAGGCCATGGGGCGCCAGCTTGTAGACCGTGGCCATCATGGCCACGCTCTGGATCGCGTTGCCGAAGTATACCGGCGAGATCGCCGGGCGCAGGCGATGCCGAAAGTTCACGGCCATGCGGAACGTGGTGGTTGTGTCGGCGAGCAACGTCCGCCGCGCACGCGTCATGGCGATCCAGATGTGCACGCACAACGACTGGAACGACGAGATTTCACCGCACACCTTTTTGGAGTCATGCGTGAGCTTCATTTGGATGCACGGGGAAATGCACCCAACCGCACTATGAAGTCGGCCCCATAAAAAGCTTTACACTGCAATAGTTTTGACCACTTACTGCATGCGGCACTGTGAAGGTGGCTTTACTGAGCGGCTCGGTGCAGTCGGCCGCGTTCTTCGCCAATAGGCCGCACCGTAAATTAAGCTTTACACTACAAAAGTTTTATTTACTAAATAAAACCTTTACATCGCAAAAAATCCACGAACTCAGCCTTCTTGTTGAACCCTACCTGGTCGGTCGCGAACCGTCGAGTTGACAGCCAGCTAGAGGCCATCGACCCATCGTGGATTGCACCACGATGATGCTGGCGGTGGGGCGCTCGAGAAATTAATGGGGATCGAGGGTTTCAGCAACAGTAAGAGCAGTGTGGAACGGTCGAACACGGGGGATTAAGGTTATGCTTATGCCTTTCACTACTATAATAAGCATCATAAGAAACAGGCCATAAACGATATTTGTGATGAACAAGGCATCCACCATAAACTAATCGTTACTGATGTGCCTTTTTTGTGATAAGCTACATGTCTGTCACTAATTACAATAATAGCAACAAAAAAAGTGCGATAGCAACAGGCACAGTCCGTCACTACCGCATGATCAGCTGACCTAAGAAGAGGGGCCTACACCAAAAGGTGTTGAGCTCCACTTCTAAACCCTAACCCTAGTCGTATGCCACCGCCATGTCATATGCCACCACCACCATCTTGACGATGGACAACATTCTCACTGTCACCTCCGTCACTGCTACAAAGACCTCCGCATCGGCGCCCCGGGTGAGGAGAAGGGCGTCCAGTACCCTCTGTTGGTTGCCGCCGCGGAGGTCGCCGATGGCCCTTGACATGATGTGGACGGCATCTAGGGCCGCTGTCATCTTGACGGGCACTGTTCCCGCGATGTCAGTGGTGGCCTTGGTGACCTTGGCCATCACGACCGTCATGGCAGCGACCATCCCCTCCCTCAGATTCGTCGTAGAGGGGGCGGATCCGAGGAGCCAGAGACGGCCACGCTCTGGCGCCTTCGCTATCGTTGTTGTAGTGGAGGTCGTCTTGGCTCGTCGATGGTCGGCACCTGGTAGAGGGTGATGGAGGACTGGCCTTCTGCTTGTTCGTGTGGGCCTCGATCGTCGGTCGCGTGTGTGAGGCCACGACCCGGTGGAGGCAGCGGTGGTGCTGCACTGAGATGTGGCGCAGCCGACCCACGTCAACGGTCGCGCAGCACGGGTGAGCCATAGGAGCGGCGGGGGTGGCATAAGGGAGGTGGCAGAAGGGAGGAGGCAAAAGTGGCGGTGGAAGGGAAGGGAGGAATCGGTAGGGTTTGCGCCTCCAACCCGCGGCCCTCCTTATATAGGAGCTGGTGCAAGTTAGTGGTGGGTTGTATACATGGCCTGTCGCTAACCTGTACGACCACATTTAGTGGCGGACCGTGACTTAACCGCCACAAAATTATGCCAATTAGTAGCGGTCACCTCCCTCAGGCTCGGTTTAGTGACGGCTTTCATTTTGGCCGCCACTAATGTCAAACAGCCTTTTGTTATTGATGATCACTTTTGCAGTAGTGTTTACCTTTTCTATTGCCCCAACCAAGGAGGAGTCTGTAGAGAGGTAAAGGGTGTGATTGGTTCCTAGCAAATGGGGGAACTAGACCCGTCAGATGCAACTCTGCCATGATTGTATGCCTGCAGTGGGT
Organism: Eleusine indica; assembly: GCA_030378355.1. Classification (NCBI taxonomy): domain Eukaryota; kingdom Viridiplantae; phylum Streptophyta; class Magnoliopsida; order Poales; family Poaceae; genus Eleusine; species Eleusine indica. The sequence goes on from CM059500.1 coordinate 41,054,407, forward strand.
AGCGAGGCTGGGTCGTGCGGTGCAAATGCTGCTCCACACCTTGGCTCTCCAGATACGAACTTTTTGGTCGTTTCTAGCGGGCATGGCTCATATTTTGCAGATAGGAGCACGTTGGAGATTGTGTGTGAGGTGAAAAAGTGAATTTACGTCAGCTGAAAAGGCTACCAATCAAGTGCTCTACTCAACCTGGCTAGGTCCATACGTCAACCAACCAAAAGTGTCCTGCATCTAGTGAGCCTGGCCAGCGAGGGCCTGCATCTAGCGCGCGCGAGGCAGCCTCTGCTGCTACCCAAACCAATCACGCCCAAAGTCATAGTGAATCATTGACATAAACGCGGCATGCGGCACTATCAAGGGGCACTTTACTGAGCGGCTCGGTGAAGTCGGTCACGTTCTTCGCAAATAGACCTAGTCGGTCGCGTTCTTCGCAAATAGACCTATGCAATTAGCTATGGCAGACCATATGTACTTACGGGCTTGTTAATTATTATGGCAAAAGTCCATTTACTCCCTCGTAGTTTGCCCAAAGTCCGGATACACCCCAAAATTAACCTTTGGTTTGTTCTTTTTCCCTCACTTATCGCTAATCCAGCCCACTAAACACCTTTGAATAGTGTGTTAATCCCACTTTGCTAACATGTGTCGGGATTGCACTGTCAGCCCGACATATGGGATGGTCGGCTACCTAGATCAACGATTTTATGCGCGCCCAAACATTTTGAAGAAGCTCAACAAGTATATTGATGAGGCAAGGGATTGTGGGCAAATGTGGAATGGCAAGGATGGATATGAGGTCGATGACAAGAATAAGAGGTTCAAAGTTGATTTACAAGCAAAGACATTTCTTGTAGGTAATATTACCATCATAGTACTTGGTGTAAGGATGGAGTGACCGAGAAGAGGGAGAGGGGGCTTGAATCGGGAACTCACACGAATAAAATTTTTTGCAAACTCCGTTACTGAACAATCAAAATAGCACACTAGCATGGTTTATGATCCTTGAAAGATAATAACAATCAATACATCCTAGTAAGTCACACACCAATAAAACTCCTATGCAATCTATTGGTTAAGGGTGTGTTATATTGGGCATCAAGGAGGGATGGGACAGGGTCATCTAGGATATTTTGGATGAACTCATCCACTGTGGTGTTTGATTTGATGGACAGGGTCATCCCTATTTTTCTTTGGTTGGAGGGACAAGCATGAGAGGGACAAGAATTATTATATAATTATTATCACTAACACGCTAATTAAATTTTTTTGACATAAATTACTAATATCTTATCAATATCATTACTAATCAATAAAAATTGATTAATAACATTAATAAATATTATATTTAATTAACAAATGACATGATAATTAACACATTAACACTTATAAATATTAATACTTGACAATATAGATTAATTATTAGTATAATATGCTAAATGTCACTAATCTCTTACTAATCAGCATGCTTACCAAAGTAGGATGGCCTCGTCCCACCGTTTTTTAGGGATGAGCCTATCCCGCATATTGGGAGAATATTCTCAAAAGGGATATCCCTGTCCTTGATTGACACCAACCCAAACAAGTGTCAAAGAGGGATATCCATGGATGACCCCGTCCCATCCCTCTTCGTCTCACCAACCAAACAGACCCTAAGCCAAGCAAACAATCAACACACCTAGCTAGAAAGGGTCCTATGCATGGAAGTCTAGTAGATAAACAACTCGAGCAAGACAAGCAAGGAATAAACTAGGCAAGGGCAATACTACAATCCTAAGATGCAGAAATGTAAATCAAGTGGAGTGAAAGAGAGAGAGAGAGAGAGAGAGAGAGAGAGTAAGAGGAGGATAATGATTTTTAGCGTGCGGTATCGAAAGGATAGTGCCTTCTCCTACTCCTTGTTGGACAAACTCTCACTAGAGTATAGGTCCCTCCCACCGCTACAAGTGGTGTCCTCATCACAATCCTGCTTCACTCTCCTAGTGAAGTCGTGGTTGCGTCACCGCTGCCCACCGTGACAAGATCTCTCCCTAAGGACATGCTCCACTCCTCAAGTGTAAGAACGAGTGCTCACTCGTGATACCCCTTTCAAAGTCAGGCTCAAACCTTGTACAAACTTGTGTCTGCCTTCACAACCAACACGATAGTCTGAACACTAACACCTAACTAATCTAGGTCTTACAGTAGACCAAAAATAATGACACAGGATCTCTCTCTCTCTCTCTCTCTCTCTCTCCAATATCACTAGTCTAAAGATGAATATGGACGCACTTGCTACTCTCCTTGACGCTAGAAAGATGTCCCAATCTGGCACACATGTCCCTCTCTTCTCATGTTCAGAGACTAACTCCGTAGCACAACCTCTCTATCAGAACTCTGGGTCTTCACTGCAGCATACGATGACCCCACTATACATTATGGTGACCTCCTGGTCCTTCCAACAGAGACCTCTCTCTTGTCGTAGTCCATCCTGGTCCTCATTACATCTCATGGTGACCACCATCATATCTTATGGTAACCTCCACTCATTTAGACTAGAGCAAAGTCTATAGCGTAGAGTCTGTGTACAATTTACTAGCACTCAACATAGCATATGGTGACATCCATATATATATACTTGGGTACAGATTCTCCACCCCACTGAACACCATCTCATTCACTCAACGTATCATATGGTGACTCCTCACCATACCCTGCGGTGACCTCAAGTGACTAACTCCGATTGCATACTCTCTAAGTAACTGACTCCTCACCACCCCACTGAAGATTTTGATGAGGAGTCATGATGATGGAGATGTATCATGGCTAAGAACAACTAGGTCCAAGTATGTTTTGATCACTTGGTTCGAACCTCGGTGGACTTCTTTTGCGTCTAATTTTTCATTTTCTTTCATCTTTTTGCTTTTCTGGGTGGACGCCTACAAAGGAAAAAAAAATAAGGACTTTAGGAGCCGGTGGGTTGGGCTACGACGGGCTCTAAACGGTGTGTGACATACAACTCTAGAGAGGAAAACGAAGTGGGGTGTAGGAAAGAAATACGGCCCTTAGTCGGTTTGCTTCCAGGAGAAAACTTGAGCATGATTTATAACAAAATCTCAGAGGCTGCAACTGGTGGTGGGATGTATGGAAAAAAAACCTCAGGCCATGATGCTTGTCAAAAAGAAATGAGACAATTACGTTTTGACCATAGATTTCAAGACTAATGCTGATCTAGCCCCTGTTTTTCAGATTTTGCGTTTTAGCCATGATTATTTTCAGTCGAAGCTGCCGTTAGCCATCAATTTGTGCCGCCGTTGGTGTCTGGGATTAAACAGAATTAAAGAAAAGAAGGAAACGATTGGAAAAAGAAAGAAAGGACTAAATTGCCCTCGTAACACACGAGACTTCCCATTGAGACTTCTGCTCCGCTGGATAGCCAATCGTATCCGCTCTGTATTCTGGCGATGGCCGCGAGATTGGCTGGGCACTCGGTGCAGGAGGCTCCCGTACAGGGTTGGGCGCACATCGACGAGACGACGACGCACATTTGCATCTGGTTAGCGGCGGCCGCGGCGCAGGAGGATGGACGCTGGACAGGGCCTGGCAAGCAGTCGACACCTGCGTCAGCCGCCGCCACCGAGTCCTCAGCCGTGCCCTGCTGCGCGGACGCCCCGCCTCGCCTGTGCCGGCCGCCGCCTCTCTGCTGCCGCGCCTGCGCCTGTCCTGTCGCTCCGCCCGTCGCTCACGCCTGTCGTCGTCTGCGTCGGCCGTTGCCGCACTGTGCCAGCCCAACGCTTGTCTGGAATATTAATTTTTATAAAATTTGATCATAATTCTTTTTTTTTCTTATCTAAGATTTTGAAATTATTGCAACGTCTCATGTCAAAAATACGGTGGAATCACAATTTAAATATCTAAACTATGGTAAAATTGTAAAGGGGCAACTTCGAGTTTGTCCAAACAAGTTAACACCGTTAGAGCTCCTTAATGGACTTGTTGTACAAGTTTTGTTCGGATTCAAAAACAAATAGTAAAATCACAAAATCTGAAAAACGATGATGAAAACACAATTAGAGTCTAAAATAATGGTCGTTATGCAATTGCCTCAAAAGAAATACCAGAAGGAGCACCACCATCCTACGTACCTGGCCATTTTATTAATTCTAATTTTTCTCAACAAATAATATCCATCGTTATAGGTGTCTTAAAAATATTGGCACTATTTAAATTTCATCCCTTTATAGATATCTTGTAAAAATATTGGCACTATTTAAATTTCATCCCTTTATAGATATCTTGTAAAAAAGGTGGCTTTTAGAGAAATAACATTTTACTTTACACACTCTCTAAGTTGTTTTTAAAAAGAAAAGACTTTAGTGACAAAAATCTGGAGTTACGACAATTTACTAATGTCATAAAATTACGGCGTTTCTAGTTTGCCTCTGGCGATAGAAAATCTTTCATCATAATATGGCACAACTTACTTTGTGACGATTTCTATCTAGATCTTACGAGGCACTTGAAATCCTTGTCGCTAAATAAAATAAAACATCGTAAAGTAGATTGCTTAATGACGTTTTGACTAAACGTAACTCTATAATCACCATAGAAGGTCATATTTCTTGTAGTGAGAAGACCAGAAATAGAGAATGTTTATATGGATGCTACGGTGGGGTCGCCATAGGTTAAGGTGGACTAGAGTAAAGTTATACAGAGAGGAAGTGCCTCTGTATCTGTATGGATTTTTACGGGTTATGATGGAGGATGGAGTCGCCATATGGTACAATGACCCAAGGAAGCAGAACGAGGATGATTCTTTGAAGGCTATTGTGCAGTCATCGTAAGGTACGGTGGACCAGAGGGAAATTATATAGAGAGGGAGTGCCTCTGTATAGATTTCCAGGAGTCGTTGTAAGGAGGAGAAGGATGTCACTGTAAGCTACGGTGACCTAGCCATTCAATAGTGCAACAACTACTGAAGCGGTTGGAGCCTATATATAGTTATTGCCCATCTCGTGGAGAGCTCTCTTGGCCATTTCGATTGCCGAAGGAATCAGTGGAGAGTCTAGAAGAGAAGAGATGACACTTGTGCAAAGATTTGATAGCTATCTTTGAGTGTCAAGAAGAGTAACACGAGAATCCCTTTATCTCTAGCCTAAGGACGTTGTAGAGAGTGTCTAGTGCTATTATTCTTGTTCTATGGCAGAGCCTAGACCGGTTAGGTGTGTCGATCGTTGAGCCTATTGAGATTGGTTGTGAAGATCGTCACAAGTTTGTATAAGGTGGAAGTTCGCCTTTGAAAGAAGCATCAAGAAGATAGCGCCCGTGCGTGCACTAGGAGAGTATAGCAATTCCTTGACGAGGAAAGCTTGTGCCCTTGGCGGCAGCGGTTACATGACCCTGTCTTTACTTGGAGAGATGCGGGGTTGTGGGCAAATGACTCCACCTTTGAGTGGTGAGAGGGATCGACACTCCGACGGGAGTTAGTCTAACAAGGAGTAAGAGAAGGCGTCATCCTTCCAAGACCCCGGGCTAAAAATCCATGAGCGTCCTTTTATCCTTTGTCCTCTACTATTTGCATTTATTATTGTGCATCTTGTGCTTGTTGTATTGACCTTGTATATTGATTGCTTGCTAATCTTGCTCGTATTGTTTACCTACTAGATTTGCTTGCATAGGACCGTGGCTTGCTAGATGTGTTGTTTGTTTGCTTGACTAAACACTAGCTTGCATAGAAATTGATTGGTGTGTGGATCACTAACATATGTAGGATGTCTTTACCATTTCTAAGATCTTGTATCATGCTAGTGTGTCTCTACTAGAATTATATAGAAGTTGTTTGAGTGCTAGGTAAAGTAGTTAGCAAGAAAAATTTATCGTGTCAGTTCCCGATTTAACCCCTTTCTTCTCGGTCACTCGGCCCTTTCACACCGTCGCCTACAAAAACTAACAGATGGGTCATGGAGGTACAAAAAATTAGATTAAGGTCAAATAGGAAATTTTAAATGAGAAAGGGCCAAAGAAGAAAGCCTTGTATGTCTTAGGGCCAAAGAAGGAAGGCTCGTTTAATTTAGCCGCAGTTATGTGAAGTAGACCCTACCATAATCAATCAACTACGGCTAAAGATTTAGCATAGGATTGTTATTTATTGTCCAAACTTTGTGGTTGACATCTTATTTCCTTTTATTGGCATGGTGTCTAGTTATGCATTACTGAGATCATATTACTGTCACTTCTATAATGGCAAGCTCTATCCTCTCAGAATATCAAGGCCGGAATATTATTTTCATTATGTAAAAAGTAGCAAAATCTATATTATTCTTTTCACATGAGAACTAAAAAGCATCACTATCTTTAAAGTTATCTAAACTAATAAAGGACGAATGACAGGACCAGTTTTGCCACCACAAACAGCTACCTACCCAATGATCTGGAGCTTTCGTTCTGTCTGGACCACCTTCATCCAACCATAAAATATGCGTGAATCCGATACGTGTAAAACTTCTTATATTCATTCCTTCATAAAATTCACTCATTCCTCTCCTTCCACCCTGTTTTTTCTCACATCGCTTCCCACCTATATCCACCTACCCACGCGTTTCCTACCCGCCTTGATTTTCTCTTCCTTAATTTACTCCACTGCCAAATTCGGTATCATAATTATCCTTTCTAAAATTCACACATTCCCTTCTCAACGTTGCGGTCGCCCGCCACCGCGCCACGTCCAGCCGCCTGGAGAGGAGATCGGACGAGCGGCCAGAAGAGGATCCCGCTCCATGTCCAGCCACCGCTCGACGTCCCAGCCGCAGTGAGAGGAGATCGGCGTCGCTCCATGAGCTATTTCCTTTCATGCAACCTATAGATTGTATTTTCCTTTCCTCTCTTCTGAGTTCTGAACTTTCTTTTCCTTTCCTCTCTTCTGAGTTCTGAACTTTCTTTTCCTTTCCTTTCTTTGCGTTGACATCATCCACCTGGTTTCTCGCATCGCCGTCCGACCTTGCAATTCTCTTCCGTATTTTTTGCATTCCATGTTCCACGCATCCTTTCCTCATTTCGAATCTCTTGCTACTCCCAATCTTTAGTCAATCGCTGTGGGATGTGGAGGCGGTCAATTTCCCCATGGCCTCCACCGATTGAGAGGTCAGGTCCTCCATTGATGCATGCCACAACCAAGATCCGCCGCGGAGTTACCATCGTGCTGTTGTCCTGACCCACTTCAATCTTTGTGAACTGAGATGAGCGTTGTGCTATGGATTGTCAAGCCGACGGCAAGAGCGGTTGCTGCAGCGGAAGATGGGATTGAGGTGTCGACTCAAAGACGCCGCCACGTCCGCGTCGGCCCACTACGCCCAAGCCGGCAGCCGGATCTGCGCCGGTGGAGGAAGATGGGATTGAGACATCACCTTCCTCAAGGACGCCGCCAGGTCCACACCCCGGGGACCTGCCCTGTGCTCTCGTCCGGCATCGAGTCTGCTCGCCGCTCGATCACACCAACTACGGCTCGAAACATATGACCTGCTGCCTCTGTTTAATCAGCGGCAACAAATTCTCGATCTCTCATCAATTAGTTTTTAACCATGTTGGAGTTTGGGAAGCAGGGATGAGTTGACGACACAATCACCGGAATTTGCGATGAACATGTTGGATACGTAGTTTATTGAGACAGTAGACAATACTACACCTATGGGCTATGGCTTAAGCAACTGGTAGGTATATATTTGTAAATTTAATGTTGAGATGATGGAAGTCCAGAGACTTGAAGACATCAGTTCTGGGGGATTTTTCCTCGACCATCGTGCTGCCTATCAATTGATTTCATTCAAAAAGATATGTTCAAATGATGCTGGAAATTGGTAGGTTTTGGATTAGAGTTTAGTTTATTCATTTAGCTGAGATCATAGTTGAATGAAGGAAGTTGGTGGACAGAATGAACATCCATAATGGCGTTGCAGAGGGCACACTGTAGGTCAATACGTGTTGTTTGCTTCTATTTTTTCTGAACGTGTTTGTTCCTGCCTGAACTAAAATAATGAGATGAGCCTCTAATTATTGCTCAATGCTTCTCCAAATTCTTGGTCGCTGATATCATATTCACTCCAATTCTTTTTGATAAGCTGGGTACCATAGCTTTAATGGTGTTACATCCATATGATCCAATAGAATGCAAACACAACGTTGATGAAACATGATTCATCTAATGTCTCATTTGTAAGTTGTTCTGTGTGTGTAGAGGAAATTCTGGATACTGCACTAATCTATACTACTGTTTATTTCAGGTTCATGGAAAGGCTGTTGGGAAATATTTCATTATGTGATTTGTCAGTGATAATGACATCTGCACCATGCAGGTTCAAATGATTATTTTCGTAATTTGTAGATATCTTTTATAGGTATTTTTTCCTATCTGCTTGGGACATCTATAAAATATCCCATTTTAGTTTTCTTGAGGTACACTATATCTTATTTGTTTTATTTGGGCCAGGACTTGGATCAGATTACCATGACAATTCTTTTTTATTAATAGTATTGATATCAATTCATGTTAAAACTTTAATTACCTTGCATGCAGGATGGCACATCACTAAGGAGGGAGTTACTCATCAACATGTTGACATTTAATAACAATGGAACAAGATCCATCCCACTAGAAGACATCCTTGAGCGGAAAAAAATAGAAACTTAATCATTTCTAACCAAACTACATGACATCATATTGTATCTTCATGTGCAAGCTCGGCATGGACAACCCTAGCAGTGTTGCTGCCGCCGACGAGGCAATGTCATCCCGTTACTTAAAATGGTGAGTTGTTCTACCATGTTTTTTTGTGCTTGTACGTGTGTGGGTTGAACACAAACTTTCATCTCTGTGATTGTGACAGTTCTCACTAGATGCATCGATACGCTGAGTCAAAATTTGAGTTGTGATGAGTTGTTGTTATTTAATTATTGCCTGCTTTATTCTTTAAAAAATGCAGGTTTAGGTACGCAATTTGCCAAAGTATAGAGTTAACAGAAAGCTTGGGAAAGGAGGATCTGGGCAAGTGTGTGACACTCCTAGTGTCATTAGGGTCCCAAAGGTAACACTTAGACAGCATAAGGTCCTACCACTGAAAATTTGAATTTAAATTTTTAAATTCAAATCTAATTCAAACCAATTTTGAATGACCTTTGCACTGCAAGTCCCAAATTTTCAGTAAAAGTCACCACTGCAAAACTTATATGTTGATGGTCATGGTAAATTAGAATTTTAGAAATTTTCTCAGATTTTTAATCCATCATTAAAGGCCTCCAATAAATGTTAGAATGGTTAAAAACTAGCTCTGTTCATAAAATTCCTAATCAAATTTTAGTGGGAACTGTTGGTAGTTAGTATTTTTATAAATCCCAGCACATTATGGGGAGCCTACCCTATATTTGGTCGAATTTTAGCAGCTCTGGATTAATTCTATCAAAAATAACAAATGCAGTCGGCTGATAGGATTAGAAAAAGAAATGAAAAAGAAAAACTCCCCGCGGACCCCACCTGTCAGCGACCCAGAAGAAACACACTCGGCCGCAGCCGCGCTGCCCGGCCCGACGCGCGCCACGTGGTCGCCGGCGTACGGCCAACGGCCGTTGCCACGGATCGACGGCCCCACACGCGCGTTCGGACATCTCTTTTGTCGACCGTCGCGCTGTCCGAACCCCCATTCACTCCTTCGCTCTCTCTCTCCCGCTCGCGCGCCGCGTCCCATTGCTACCCGGTGCTGCTCCGCGCCACCGCCGTCTCGCCATCATTCCCAGGTGCTCGTCAACATCCACGGCATCGCCTCGGCGTCTTCAAGCTCCACGCGAAGCCACCTTCCCCCTCCCGCACCGAGCCGCCGTGAATCGGTCGTTTCTTCCCCGTCTCCGACCGCCGCCCCTCCGCGTCGCCCGACCCCCACGGTGAGGCCCTGGCCGATTCCTTGCACGGGCACGAGTGAATGCCCCTTCTTTCCCTTCCCGACCTCACTCGGCCTTTCCCCGCGCAGCCATTCGTCCGGAACACCACCGCCGACCGCCGGAGCTCCGCCTCGTCGTCGCCGAGCTAGTTCCAGTGAGCCACCCTCCTTCTTCTTGTGCGCCGCGTGTTCCTCAGAGCTCGCTGGTCGTTACCCGGGCAATGCTGCCGCTGCCGCCTCCCCTGCTGGCCGCCGTGCTCGCGCCACCGCACACGGCCGAGCGCCGTCGTCGCGCGCGCGCTCGGCTCGGCCACGCTGGCCACTGGGCCGCGAAGGCCAGTGGGCCTGACCTCGCTCTCGGACCGCGCCTGGCCCGAAGCGCCCCCACGCGCGCGTGCCCGCTGGGCCGCGCGAGTCCCAGTCCACTGGGCTGCCGGGATTACGGCCCGCGAAGTAAAAATCGGATTTTTCGATTTAATCATTTCCAGAAATAGGTTAAACTAGTAAAATGCATAGTAAATTGGATAATAGGAATTTTGTGGCAAAATAAATTTTGTTAGCCTTGTCTGGGATTGTACTAATAAGGAAAAATGCTAAATCACAGTGCTTGTTAATTGTACTGTTAGGATTTAATTAAATGAGGAAAACACTTAAAAATCCATAACTAATTTATTATTAGGTATTTTTGAGCAAACTAAAATTCTCTGAGTTTCCCTAATCATGTATTGTTATAGAAAAATGCTAATGCCGCATGCATGGTAATATTTATACCAGGGTTAAAATAAATAGGAAAAACACTAATAAAATTATAATTAATTGCAGAGAGCTGATAAAATATTGAAAATTGGTCACCAAGTAGGATTGTCAGTTTTAGTCTTCCTAGAAAAGTTTCATAAAAAATTCTCTGTATATTAGCTGAAATTAATTTAATGCCTTTTTCCTTATAATAATTAATAGAAATTATTGGCTTAGTGCACGATAGTGAAACTTAACAAATAAATCACTCCTGGTGTAATCTAATTATAATAAATCACCCCTACCATTTAAAGATCAGAATCATGTCAACTTAATAAATTATGCCCCGAGTGTAATTTTACCCGTTAATAAAAATGGTTCCGCTTTAGGGCTAGTTCACGGCTACTTAGTGCCTTGCGAGGGTTTTTCTCGACATACTAAAATACTAATTAATTAGCACCTAGTCATGGACATCACTTACGTAGCTTCACCCCGACACACACAGACACACCGTACTTGGGTGCGACATCGTCGCGATCAAGTACTGGAGTCCATAAAGGAAATACACGAAACGCCCTCATCCTGTGCCCCACTCAATAAGATATACTATTGAACGCATCATCACACCCCGTTTAATTCCACCAATAACGGTGTACATTAACGTATTTATTGAGGAAGTGCCATGAATCTTCTCTCATAGCATTCTCTTTTGCATCATATAGATCACGCCGTGAACCACGTGGAGGCGGGACCGGAGCAGGATCCAGAAGGAGCCGGAGGTGCCGTAGCTTACCAAGAGCAGAACCAAGGCAAGCCTTGGTGCATAACCCCCATTTTAAAATTTTATTCTATCACTAGCTAGGGATGTGAGTTTGTCTGTGCATTAAGTGATAGGAGTTGATTGAAACCCTAGCATGCAGTAGGTCCCTCCTTCCCGATTATTAGCCTCAGGACGGTAGTCACTCTGCTTAAATTAGGACGACTATTTATCGAGTGGTATGGAGACCACTCGTAGATAGAAAATATTATCACTGGGGAACGTGATGATCGGATGAAGGAAAGGGTGGATGGAATCACAATGAAGACCGGACGGGCAACTAGGTGGAAAGGGAAGGACAGCTTGTCTTCAAGGAGGTAGCCCCGTCCGAGTCCCTCCTAAGGCTACGCCTCGTGTCCGGCCCATGGGATCAAGTTTGAACGTACTGTTTGCATGCTGGAGATATGGGCCCAGTAAACCGACGTAGCTATGACTACCGCTTGGTCTGAAGATAGCCTTCTCCCTTCTTTGGTGGAACTGGGGCTGAGAGGAGGGAGCAATCCACCCACGGATGGCGGCACGAGGCGCATCGCGTTGGGGGACCCTTCTCGGGGGAGTCTGGACCCGGAAGACCCTGCGGTACCGTGAGCGAAAGGTTGCTCCACGGAAGCACGTATGGGTCGTGCAAGCAGGTTTCTCCTGCAGGATGTAAATCGATTCGAGTCGCTGCCCCTCACAGTAACGAGTACCACTTGATCGCTGCTCTGGAACAGTGCCGGAAGCCATTAAGATGATGTGTGTGTATAATACTGCTGTTTGGAAATTCTTAAGATTGTGTGCAACCATGATTGTTATAGATTTAGGGCAAACTAAATTTATTATTCTGCATGACAACTCAACTTGATGCTAAAACTTGAAAAACAAGGATCCACTCCTAGGCGGGTTTTCTGGCAATATCAACCTTATCCCCAGCCTTTGCATGTCTAGGCGTCGGCTGTAGATAGCCATTTTGGCGGGTCAGTCTTGCTGAGTAAATTAGTTACTCAGGGCGTAGCTCTATGTGGTTTTCAGATGACCAGGATGGAGAATGTCACTGTGGTGGGAGGTTTCATTGGGAAGGTCAGCGTCCCGACTGTTGGAACATCGAGTGGGAGCTGTGCACAAATGAAGAGGAGGATTAGGTCTTTGCTTGCCGGTACGGTGCTTGGGCAAGGCACCTACTACGGCCGGATAATCCCTGTGTGTCGCCGTGAGAGGACGATTGTATCTTAGCTGTTCCGTTGAATTGGTGAACCAATTGTCGAACTTTTCGCTTCCGCAATTTATTTCTGTCAAAACTCCGGTTTGTAATATAACTTCGGATTTATGTAAACTCTGCTTCTCTACCTATGTTCCTGTTGCAATTATTTCCTCTGTCATGTGTTGTACTATTGGGCGCCACAGCGCGTGTCGCCACCCGAGGGAGATCCTGGAACGGAGCCGTCTTCGTGGTAAGGCGGGTCCGTGACAAAGTGTATGTTGGTTGACGCATTTTACTGCTGAGGTAATAGAGTATTTTGCCTACCAATCAATACTTGGTTGTTGCCTGTTTTATTAGGTAGCATTGAAGTTTGAGCATAGGATTGGTAAAAGATGCAACGGTGACCCTCCTTTTGAGTGGCAGGCTTACAAGTGGATTTATTGTCGTTTGGTATGAGAAATTCTAGGACCTCAAGATATGACATAGGTAAATTATCAGTTTTCATGACTATTTCCATCTTTAGCAATTAGCACTGTTGATGGAGTTGGTGGTATTCCTTGAGGACTTGGTATTATATGCACATTTGGTTGGACGCTGGGGTAGTTAAGTTCAGATGATGCACAACATTATCATTGGTTGTTCTCCTCTTTCAGATAGTTTCAGATTACACAGTAAACATATGTATCTATAGTTCAGTGATATTGTTATACCTTGCTGATCAATAGATAAACAAATAAGCAGGTAGGCAGTGGCCTAATAATCTCTACTGATTTCAACTTATTTTTAGTCTTCGCATTTAATCACTGGATGCATGCGCGTTGCTGATCTTAAGGTACTATTTTTGTACTGTGTTTGCTGGTTTATATCAGGGGAAAAATGATACATTGCTCAATACAATTTGGTAGTTGCTGAACTTGGGGTACATCAACAGCAAGCTTTAATACATCACCATTTTGGTTAGTTTCTGAAGCATTTTTTGAAAACATAGCTGTTGAGCCATCAACTTCTAGATTTAATACATCACCATTTCGGTGTGTACTAACCGTGCTTTGCCTTTTTATGAAACAGGTCTTCCAGGAGTTCTTTTTGTGCTTCCTGACTCTTGTGTTGGGTCCAAGAACAAGAAATATTGTGTTAAGTTTAATAGATTATTGATTGAGTATTTTTGTTTTTAGATATGTTTAGCATCTGTGGTTTGTTTCGTGCTATCTGTCAAATCACTATGAATTAATAAGGAGATTCGATTCCTCCATAATTAGTATTGGTACTAGAATCTATCCTGTTAGGATGTGAATATTCATTTGGATACTGCTCTGCTACCTTTTCCTGCTTCTGCAGTTTTTATTTTCAAACTACTATTTGAATTCTACTCTGCTATTGAATTTTCATTTTATATTTTCATATGAATGTGCATCCCCTTGTAGTCTGTTTGACCATGTGATTGTGACTAGGCGGATGATTTTCACTAAGCGGATGATTTTCTTTCCTTATTCCTTCATAAATTTCACTCATTTCTACGTATCCATCCTATGTTTTCTCACCTTACCCGTGTCTAGCCCCACCTATACCCATGATGATCTTTTAAGTCATCTAATTAGTTTTGTTCCTTAATTGTTTATTTTATTTCATGTATAACCAAGTTTTTTATAATATAATTTATTGATAATCAAGGTGATTCATTTTCTGTAATGATTTCAATCAATAAAATTCTTCGGAGTTTTTCTTGCCTAATCTACTTCCTTTCCCCGCTTCTGCCTTTACCACATGCCTACCCTGATTTAGTCCGTGTTTCACGTGAATCATAACAACTGACAGCTGTTGATGTTCAGATATACATGAATGGAATGAGCCAAGCCTTTGCTGATCTAAGCAAGGTGCATTCTATTTATATTTTATTTCATAACCAGTCCGATGGTTTTTTATAAAAAAAATCATTCCATAACTAAGGTGATTGATTTTCCATAATTATTTTGTTTCAAGAAATCCTTTTGGGTCATGTTACTCTTAAAGCAGGTAAATGTCTGAGGATGGAGGATGTGATTTGAATTGCAATCTGGAGGAGTTTATTATTGCTTTGTTTTGATCCGATTTAAATTCTGCATGTTCTCCTCGCTGTTTGGAATGGAAAATACTTATGTCACTATCAGGATACCATGATAATTCTTGTTCATTAATAATATTGATAACAATTTCTAGCAAATTTTTAATACCGCGTGCATGAAGGATGACGCATCACTGAGGGAGTTTCTCGTCAACATGTTGACATTTGAGAGTGTCGGAAGATCATGAATAAAAAGTTTTGAATGTGCAAAATGATTATTTATAATCAAACTAGAGTCTCAATTTCCATGTGCATTGGACTAAATATTATGAAATAATAAGTTATGTTACAAGTAACCTATATGCACCTAATGATTAAATTAATTGATTTGACATTAACTTTAATAATAATGCATACTTTTATCAAATATTTAGTAAGGATACATTTCTCCAACATTGCAATCATGGTTTGTGACATGCTTTGTGTCTGATCAGATAAGTTTAGGGCATCTTGCATTCTTTATTTGTACGCTATAAATTTGCTTATTGTTTTCTTTCTTTTTGTTGCAATGCAACTCTAAAGAAGACGATGACGGAAAAAAGGACGGCTCGAGAAAAGGTAACCTTATGTAGAAGCATAAACTAAATCTGAATATGATTTATGTTACAACTATGGGTTTATGATAGTTGATATTTTTAGAAACTATTATGGATTAATTAAAGAGTGACATAACTATGCACAATATTTTTAATTAACTATAAGCACCGTTGTAATTCGGTTTTCTTACACTAAAGTTAATAGCTCTACTTCCTACTTTTGATTAACCAGCAGTGTTGCACTATTACTCCATTGAAGTCAAATTTGGACAGGTTATAACAAACTGATTAACCAGCAGTGTTGCTTGGCATAAAAAATATTCGAAGGACATAAAAACTGTAGGAAAATGAAATGTTATTGTTCTGCAGATGCATGACGGAACCAGTAGTGCTGCTTGGAACCAAAAATATTAGAAGGACATAAGAACTGTAGGAAAATGAAGTGTTATTGATCTGGAGATGCATTTCTTGGGTTTTTTAATCATTAATAATTTCAGTGCAGATCTACAGGATGCATAAAGAGAGGAATTCAAGCATATCGTCTCTTTCCAAACCATTCCTATTGATGGGTTCTTTACCAATAGTGTGATGATGATTGTCTATAAAGGCGGAGGCCATGGAGGAAGACATCTCCCGTAAAAAATCACGCAACTAATCTAGACTAAGACGAGCTCCAGTCATGGAGGAAGACGAGCTCAGGCGCGTTCACACGGACGGCTGAAAAAGTTCGACGATTTCAGACAATTGAAAATAAGGATTTCCGAACTGTTATTGTAGTTAATGTCAAAACTGTTACATTTGGAATGCTGCCTGTAAAAGGCTTTCTTATAGCGAGTGCTAAATGAGATGAATTGTATTACTGAAGCCTCGTCTGACTTTGTCATGCTAGCATCTTTCTGTGATGGATTTTGTACGTCAGCGTGTTTGCAAGTACAAGTAACTAAATGAGGAACACATTACAAAAGAAATCGACAACATATTTTAAGAATTCGATACCTATGATATAATTGTTTTGTGCTGATTGTCTTTCTTGTCCACACTTTATTGCTTTGTCAGTTTGTTGATATTATGAGAATGAGAAGTAATAAAGCAGCATGTGGCTTTTGTAGTTTCGGTTTACTCTCATTCAGAATTTGAATCTACAATTCTGTTTAGGGTTCGCATGTCAATTTTTTGAAATTGGAGCTATAGTGAGATGGGTTTACTTCCACATCCAGAAGGATCAATGAATTCCAAACTTGTATCAAAACCAAGATATTACACAGTCAAGAGTCAATGTGATAAGATGTAGGACCATAGATCAATGGATTAAAGTTACTTCTCACACATGAAATATTCAATGCTCAAAAGACTAGAATATAGCCTGATCAGAAAAGCTTCTCACACATATGTAATTTTCTCTCTGATATTTCCTATGAATAGTAATAAGTATATTTTTAATCTTCATTTATGCTTAAGTAGCTCCTATCCCAATTCTACACATATCCAAATTTCCGTGCGAAGCTCGATGTGGTGGCATTATTCAAGACACTTAACCACTGACCCATTATATAGTATAGAATAACTGATGTCGAATAGGTAATCATATTTCACTTTTGGTGTGTGTTTAGTTGTTTTGAACAATATGAAATGATAAATACAAGTTTCCAATTTATAGGTGTTGTTGTCTCATATAACAAGTGATCCTGAGTACACATTGATTGTATTAACATGAAAAAGAATACTATACATGTGTTGGATCCCCTCTTCGTGCCGTCTTTACTACAAGCATCCATCGCAATTGAATTACAAGCGCAAGTAAGACTTGATAAGTATGAACTTTGCTATCGCAATGGAGGTTGTGGTCCTAGGGTCTAAGATCTAAAAGATATTTTATCATGACCTCTTAGGATGCCTTATAGTAATACACAAAGCACAAGCCAGTAAGTTGAAGATAATAATTTTTTCTTTCTTATTTTGTTATGCAATATATGAGGCATCGTCCTACCATTATTTTCTTCTTTATAGGAAAGCTTCAGCCCTTTTTGTTCTTCAATTCATGCGATTGTGGGCTGTTGATAGGATTATACAACATGTTGTGCAGAGTAAGTTCTTGTTTACAAGCATGCTTATTTGTTTATCAAATTTTGTCACTGATTTCAAAGTTATTTTTTAGGAGCCACATGTCGTAAGGTTGTGTTTTGTAATAAACATGTTAAAGCTTCAAAAAAATGAATGCACTGCCAACATAACAGAAGACATTAAAAAAGTACTAGACACCATTAAACAATATTGAAGATAGACGTTTGTGTTTCTAATTTTTCATTAGAAATTATGCTTTGGAATTGATAATTCTTTGATATACATTTGTGTCAGTGGTCCTTATCAAATGAGTGATGTATTTGATTTAAATTTAATTGAACTCATGTAGTGAAAATTTTGGTTGTTGTTGATTTAAAATCGTATTTTAGAATTCTGACGTGCGCGCTACACGTGCATCACTATTAGTTAACATTAATGGCCATCATACGAAATGAGACAATTTCTTATTTGGCCTCAAAAAAGATGGTGCTTCCTTTCTTGACCTTTTCAAATCCAACTTCGCTATTAGGACCAAAACAAGTTTTTGTTTCCTTTCATAGTCTTTTCGTCAATTTTGACACTATTAAGTGTTAAGTGGAGGGTAAAAATACCTTTTTACCCCTCGTAAGAAATGAACTTTATTTTTTTAAAATTGTTTTAGAAAATGTATAATTCACACAAAATGTATAATTTATATTTTTAAATTAAATTAAAACAAACTGAGATAAATATTTTTTAAAATTTTATGTGAATTATTTATTTTCTAAAAAAGTAAAAACAAATGCAAGTTCATTTAATATCAGGGGTAAAAATATCTTTTTACTCACTACTTAACACTGTTAAGTCTCTAAATTGACAGAAGGGCCATGAAGGGAAACAAAAAATGGTTTTGGTCCTAATCGGGAATTTCGATTTAAAAAGGGCCAAGAAAGAAAACATCATCTTTTTTGAGGTCAAATAGGAAAATATCTCAATAGAAATCGGCAACTTCATTGTAAAGTACACCCTCCCTTTTAAAATTGTTAACGTTATTGATTTTTTTTAGTTATGTTTAATTATTTATTTTATTTAAAATATTAGTTCAAATATATAAAATTATAAGTTATATTTTAGTTTTTTTAATAATAAAACTAATTGTAATAAAGTTTTGTTAATTTTATAATTTTTTTAAATAAGACAAACGGTTAAAAAGTAACTAAAATACTAATAGTGTCAATAATTTAAATCCAAAAAGAATACATAGCTACAGAATACTTAATTACTACACAAGCACGAGATTGGCAGGGATAAGAAACGCTCTGGCCTAGTGAGATCTTGGCACATGCGGAGCACGGCACAAGGCGTCTGCGCCTCCATTCATCAAACCGGTCAGGTGAGTTTTCACTCATAGGTTTTCGTCTAAGTGGACAAGGGCTGCGGCAAAGCCAGACGGGGAGTCATTCCACATCTTATGGCAGGTACAACCGTCTCATGTAATATCACGTAGAATTTTTAATGATATGAAAGAGAGAGATAGTAGTGAGAAAAAATGATAGATGTTTTATGAAGCAACCACCTCATGCTAAACGATTGTGGGCGTCCCCATACTCAGTATACGTCAAGCACTACGGGAAATTGTACCATGAAAAGCAGCACCCAAAAGGAAGTTAGGCTCGTATGAAGGATGAAGCAAGCTATAAATTTGCGCTCTTTTGATTTTTCAAAATTTACAACCACTACGGGAATTGATCCGTGGAATTTTTTGTGTTCCAGACGGGCCTTTACACACAGCTTTTCAAGCTCTATGCAAGCAGCTTATATTAGCAACCAGTCTTTGATCCCAATTCCGCCCCACGGAATACGCAATGGAGTGTCAATCTGGATATATAATTAAAAATGGACATTTCAGTCTGAAAATAGGATTTTACTGTGAAAATAAATATATTGAACCATAAGAAATCAATACTAAATCTGACTGGAACGCAATTGATCATTGATCAACTTCTATGCTCACTACGGGAAACGCCGCTGATGCCGAGTGTCTCAGTCTTCGGCAAACCTAAGACACTCGACACAGTTCTGGTTTTGCCAAGTCTCAGCCAAAGGCAATTCTTGTCACGTGACCATCACGTACGCCTCCTGCCGGACGACTGTTACACGGCCGTTTAAATGGATATTTCAGTCTAAAGTGATGCACCCATGAACTTGGAACCAGAGAATGAACCCGTGCAAGGTTTGCTGTCATGCGCCCTTCTTTTAGTTATGTTATTTTTCATTTTAGTTTTGTTTGATGCCATGCCCACAAATTTTTATTTTAATTATTAGGTCATAGAAGGAGTAAAGAAACATCTAAAGAAGTTAGGAAACAAATTTACCAAACTTTGTTGGCAAGAAGTAAGAATGGGGTTTTAGAGAAGCAAGTGATCAAACAAGTTGCACCTCAATTTGGGTTATCTATTCGTACTGTTCAGAAGATTTGGCATAGGGAAAAAAATGATCTAGCTCAAGGTACGGTGGTCAATGTATCTAGTAGGAAGAGAGGTCGTGTTGCACGGAAGGCAATACCCATTGACTTAGAACGATTATGCGACGTTCCTCTCGCTCAAAGGATGACTATAGAAGATGTGAGCAAGTGTCTAGGCGTTAGCAAGTCGAAGATCATGCGATTCATGCGCAAAGGTCTAATTAGGCGGCATTACAACAAAATAAAACCGTACCTAACCGCTGCAAACAAGAAGACTAGGCTGCAGTGGTGTGTTGACATGATTGATCTGGATAGTACATCGGATGATCCACACTTCAAAGACTTATTTGATCATGTATTCATCGATGAGAAGTGGTTTTTCCTTACACAAAAATCATCCAAGTATTATTTGCTGTCCGAGGAGGATGATCCACATCGTACTAGCAAGTCTAAAAATTACATCCCACGCCTCATGTTCTTGTGCATCACTGCTCGGCCAAGGTTTCGTGATGGGGTTTGTATTTTTGATGGAAAACTTGGAATTTTCCCTCTTGTGACATATGAACCCGCTAAGAGAAATAGTGTTAATCGACGAGCAGGAACAATTGAAATTAAACCAATCACTCACATCACAAGAGAAGTGATACAAAAGTTCATGATTGAGAATGTGCTGCCGGCTATTAAAGCAAAATGGCCTAGAGAAGACATGGACAAACAGATCTACATTGTTCAAGACAATGCACCATCTCATGTCCATGTTGATGATCCTGCATTTTGTGAGGCGGCTCAGCAAGGAGGATGGGACATTAGGCTAAAATGTCAACCTGCAAATTCTCCAGATTTGAACATTCTAGATTTGGGTTTCTTTCGTGCCATTCAATCAATTCAATACAAGAAATCTGCTAAGAAAGTTGAAGAACTTGTACCAATTGTCAAAGAGGTAAAATCATCCACGTTTTCTATTTGTACTCATGCTAACATCATTTCATTTTCAGTTTATACACATGATAACATTTTTTTCAAATCTGAAATAGGCTTTCAATGAGAACTCTCCGAAGAAAGCTAATAGGATTTGGCTCACACTTCATTTAGTCATGAAGGAAACTATGACGATTGCCGGAGCCAATAGATACAAAATTCCACACATCAACAAAGATAGACTCGAGAGACTTCACCTACTTCCATTACATGTTGCTTGTGAGGCATCCATTGTTGATGAGGCAAAGGCAAAGCTCGCTGAAAATAATTAGAGGAAGAAGGTTACAAATAGGAATCGAAGTATGGTTAGATTTATGAATGAGACGAAATGTAACCTTATGCATGTTTTTCCTTGTATTTCTTCAACCTTTGACTGAATTCATCAATCTTTCTCACTATATCTGGATCTTCTTCTTTTAATTTGTGCATCCATGGACTTAGCTCATCTATTCTCTGCTGGACATGATCTGGCAATATGATCGTATCTCCGTCCATTTGCAGTTCATCTACGTTGGGAATGTATAACTCACAATCGAATTTGTCAAAGTCATCTATGATCCATGCTGACCCGTCGTACACGCTATGGAGGAGCCGGCATCGAGAGCAGCTACTCTGCTCGAAGCGAATGCGGCTGCATGCTTCAATGTCTTGCATACCATGGACTTGACCGCATCGATTGCAAACACCTTCTTCTTCGCTGCAGGAATCCGGGACGACGATGCACTCGATCATGGCGGTGATGTCGTCCTTCGCCGGTGCACCGCACAGGAGGCCGCCACGCAGGAGGGCGCCGCGATGCAGGCTGCCGCGCAGGAGCCCGTCGCGCCCGATGTTGCGCACGAACCCGCCACAATGCAGGACCCGAGCTGCAAGGCTGGACCATCTACTCGCTGTGATGGAGGCAGGACGAGAGCAAGCTACGGCGGAGCGGTGACGGCGAGCATGCGAGAGCGGAGCACGAGCCATCGTGATTGAGAGGAGCCGAGCGGGCGAGCATGCGGGAGCGGAGCGGTCCTTCCTTTTAATTCGCGAGCACATCGCATGGGTTAGCGAGCACGACTGGCGTTTAAATGCTGCGAACGAGCATCGGGAATGACCGAGTATGGAGGGCAAAATAGGAACGCTTTGACTGTGTGAACACACGACGCCTTCTAATACGAAAATCACTCAATTCGTAGGACGCCTTCCTTTGTGAGTATGAAGGGAGTACGAGGTAATGCAACGCAGAGCCCAAAAGAACAAATAATTAGAGCATCTCTAACACTTCTATAAATCAATATATTTTCTAGCTTTGAGTTGATGGTTTGTTACTTTATATTTTAATTTATTTTTTTATAGAATTTTTTGTATAATAATTATAAATCATTAGATCTAGATCTAGTGGCTTGAAGAGTTGACTGAAAGTTGTCCAAATTTTTAATCACCTGAAAATTAGCAACTCCCATAATTAAAATTATTTGTTAAATATAAAAAAATCAGTAGAAAAAATTGGATCCAACGTAATAGCTATCTGACTTCGGAAATTTACTGGCTCTCGCACTACAACAAAAAGAGTCTTTAGCGGCAGAACCAATTTTTTAAGTAGCGACGCACAAATCTTTCCTGCTGCTACAGTTGTCTACAGTGCTTAAAAACATGATCCAGAGTCAAACCGTCGTTAAATATGAATTAATAGCGACAGGACACTTTATGGGCCACCACTAAAAATAATTTTCTCATTTGTAGTGGCGGCCCATGTTTTTTGTCGCCGCTATTTGTGAGCCCATCAGTCCACTAGCCATTAACACATGTAAAATAGATGGAAACCCTAACCCTCAGCTCCACATCCGCCTTCTCCTCTCTCTCTCTCTCTCTCTCTCTCTCTCTCTCTCTCTCTCTCCCAGCCGCCGCAACCTCCTCCCTTCTCTCCTCTACCAACCCGGCATCGACGGCGAAGCGGCGGGCGGCGACGACGGCGATGAGGTGCACAACCAGATCCAGCCCCAACGGCTCGGCGATGGCGCGGATCCGGGCGCCCCTCCACCACCGTGTGAAGCCCTCCCCCCTACGGATCCCGGCGGCAAGGCTTGAGGGCGGGCAGCGGCCTCACGGCTGGCGGCGGCGACCTGAGCAACCTCGTCGCCTCCGCGCGAGATCTGGACGCGGTCCTCTCCTCTCTCCCTAGATCCTCCCCTCTTCGGCACATCCCGCCCCTCTTCGGTGACCCCCCTCCCCCTCCATCCCTTGCGACCCCTCCCCGACGACGGTGGACGTCGCGCGGCGGCCGGATCTGTGGCCTCCGCCTCTTCGTCGGGCGGCCCCGAGGCGGCGGATCTGGCCGCCTTCTTCGCAGGGTGGTCATGGGGCGGCGGGTTCAGGTGCAGGCTACGAGCGGGCCAACGGGCTCACGCCCTTTTCTTTTCGAGTTGAGGCGTAGTGGCGGGTACTAATGTATTTTTAGCTACGGTTTGTTCGGTCTGTAATTTATCCGTCATTGTAAATCGTTATTTTCAGTTACAATAATATAGCGGCGGAATGACCAACCTACCGTTATAGTCGGTTTTGGCCCGCTCTATATGGCTTTTTTGTTGTAGTGTCGGTAGCTATTTTTGCCAGGCTCCGGCGCTTGCTATGTCTGTCCTCGTGGGCGCATGCGTCCCTTCCGACGCATTGCCCTGACCTCCCGCGCGTGCGTCTCAAGAATCTATACGCAAAATGCTTCCGCTATCATCCTCGGGAAAAAAAAAATACCTTACGCACTAGCTAATTTTGATTAGGGATACACCTAGCAACACACACCTAACGATGTGCACCCAGCTTTTGATCAGGAACTCGTCCAAAGATTTGGGTGTAAATTGTACTAACAAATTCGTGACATCCTTATATTATTTTCATAGATTTGTGTGTAAATTCTGCTATAATGTTCCGGATCATCTTTTGGGGTGTTCATGAAACAAAGATGCACAATCCGTTGATTCACACCATCAGTGTCGCCGTAGAAGCGTTGGACTAGACGGTCGGAGAGGCCCGATCGTGATGGAGGAAAGGTTCTGATTATAGAGCCTAGAATTTAGAGAGTTTGTTGCATTTCCTACTGTTTTAGATGTATTTTTATTTTTACAAATGAGTTATAAATTTAGCTAATAACATACAAAGACTGTTGAAGATGTTTTTAAAGTAACATCTGCCCCATGTACGTCTAAAAATTTTGTCCATTTGAAACTCACTGTTCTATCAAAAAAATTCATATTCACTGGTGGGTAAATATACAACAAGATAGTTGATCGTAAATTTTCCATTTGACAATAATCGGAGAGGTCGAGACCAACCATTCCTACTTGCACAACTACATGTGTTCGAAGGAATTGTTGAGCACCATTTCGACAATGACGAGGAGGAGACTAAAGCCTTATTCGGTTGCATCGAAACGGGGCCGTTCGAGACAGATTGATTCGTGCTGATTTCAAATCCGGCCTATGATAAAATGATCCTTCGTTTAAGACCTGACAGGGAACGAAATACGGTCTATCTCACTCATTTTATGTGTCTTGTGTGTTGGATTAAATCTTCACCTCTTGAGGTTCAATATTGAAATAATTATCTGGTCCAGAATAGTTTTTGGATCTATTTCAATCCGGTGAAACCGAACAAGTGCTAAGCACGGCGCGGCGGCCAAGATTATCTTAGTAGATTCTGTGGAAGCTGCCCTGGTGCTCCTACTCCAGTGGCGTAAGCTGGAGCGCCGCGGGATGCTCGACGAGACGACGACTCTCCCGTCGCTCACGCGTGTCGTTCGCGCTCCCAGTCCCAGTGGATCGGGATGCCGGACTCCCCGAGCTCCACTGCCGACGTGAAAATGTGAAATGCGCAAACGGTCGGGCGTAGTCGCAGTACTGTGTGAGTGTCTGTCATCAACTCGTCATCGGCTGCCGGCGCTTGCCCGCCCAGGTGCGTTGGGCCATGTTGCCCATTTCGGCCGGCCTTGCTGCTTCGGCCCAGATATGAGACACGACAGCCACATGACTCAACTGTCAACTCAACGAGTCAACGGCGTCTATGCAAAACGCCAAAACCACCACAGTCCCCATCGTTTCGAAAAACAAAAACCCACAATCCCCATTCCAATTTCAATCGGCGGCGGCGGTTGGCTCTGAAATTATCAATGGCTCCGGCGCCGGCCATTCTAATCCGCCTTCCCACCCTCGAGGACCTCGGCCGCGCCTGCGTCGCCTGCCCTACCTTCCGCCGCGTCATCACCGACCATTCCTTCCTCCGCCGCATCCGCGCCCTCCACCCGCAGCTTCTCCTCGGGATCCTCTCGGACTCCTTCATCCCGGCCGAGCCTCCCCACCCATCTTCTTCCGCCGCCCGCACGTTCTCCAGCGCCGACGCCATCGACTTCTCGTGCTCCTTCCTCCCCTCCCCGGACTGCTGGCGTCTCCGCGACCTCCGCGACGGCCGCCTCCTCTTCTCCGCAGTCCCTGAGGGCGCTCATTGGGGTTATGAGCGCTGTGTCTTCGTTATTAGGGACCTTGCCGTCTGCGACCCCATACACCGACGCTACATCCTGCTCCCTGCCATCCCGGACGACCTTGCTGCCTTAGTCAATCAAGAAGAAATCGTGGAAGTCATGACCTTTCTCGCTTCTGCCGATGATGAGGATGAGAGGGGCACCTCATTCAGTGTGATCTGCGTGGTGCTGTGCAAAACCAGTCTGCTCGTCTTCCACATCTCTTGCGGCAGTGGACAGTGTCGTGCTTCTGAATTCGACGGTTGGGGGGCTTTGGCCATGGAAATTGGTAATTCAGATCCGCACTTCGTGCCTTATTTGATCGGCCCGTACTACGCACATAGATGCTTTTGCTGGGTGATCCATTGGACGGACAAGTTGCTTGTGCTTAATGCACGTGCAATGGAGTTCTCTTCTATGGACCTTCCACCTGTGCAAGGATCGTGTCAGAGGGCTATTGTAGAGGCAGGGAAAGGGATGTTTGGGATATTTACTCTCCGTGATGCCTCGGTTTTAACATATCAGCTTGTGTGTACTGTATCACAAAATGATGATCATAGTGCAAACCAGAAGGAGCCTTTGGTGACAATCCCATTGCCATTAAATTATGGCTATATCATTACGGGTGTAGCTGCAGGTTACCTACTGCTACAGGGGATTCCTGGAGACCTGAACTTGTTCCCTTCAACAGAGAGGCCAAATGTTGATTACTTTTCACTGAATCTCAAGACTTTTAAGCTTGAGCGATTTTGTGGGGCTAAGCTAATCTCTATTCTTTGTCAAACTTTATGCTGGTTTTCCATTATCATTGTCTCCACCAACCATATGAGCTGGTAAGCTTTCTCTTGATCTTGCGTAATATTTTTTTGGCATGCAATAAGACATTGCAATATAATGCAGATATCAGTTAGGTAGTAGTATGCTTTTGTACCTTTTTTCCCTTCTGTTACCAGACCTTTTTTGTGCATCCAGGCAAGTTATGTTTTGTCACCATGTAGATTGACTGCAGTTTGAAGATTTGTTAGTGCTATATGCATGTTTGGTGCTTTAGTGCTTATTTTTCTGCGCAATTGGAAGTTTGTAAACTATGGGAAGCATTATGTGTTGTTTCAGTTCTTGTAAGCATGAGTATTTTTAAACCGTAAAACAGTGAGACAGGTAAAAGAAACCAAATTAGAACCATCCAAGAAAATGTTGCAGTTAGCCGGACATTAGTTTTAGTAAATTCATTTCCTGCGATTTAGTTCACATCTTTGCTTTTCAGCTGCACTAGGTCGTCTGGCTACAAGCACTAACAATTGCAATCTGCATAAGTCAGTATGATTATACTTTTAGATGACATTTGTGATTTTGATTTTGATGACGTCCTCCTGCCCATCAACATAAAGCAAGTCTTTTTTAAGGAGTGCATAAACATGTTTTTGGGGCGTAAATTTTAGCTGGTCATTTCCCGCTACAGATTCCTTCATAGGTAATTACAGGAGCAGATAGCTCTATAAGTTTACATTTAGCTTGTGTGCTATTTGATACCTAATCTGTGTGATAGGTAATTCTTGTTCCAAGTGCTTTCTGTTGGTTAATTCATCATCAAGTGCTCATGTGGTTTCAGAAAGCTAGTTGGTCTGAAGACACTGTCTTGGTTTTGAGGTTTTGTTCAACAGTGTTTTCTTCAGCAGTTTCTTATTTTGTTATGTATGACAATATTGTGTTCAACAGAGGAATTTCCCAAGTTTTTGATTGTATACATAGCATTTTTGTGGTCAAAGTTGCAACCTATGCTTGCTTTTGTTTGCACTTTTAAAGCTCTTTTTTTTTTTTTGACCTGACAGTATAAAGCTTTAGAGCTTGATTTCGTTGTGCTACCTCAATTTGTCATTTTCCGAATGGGATACGTTCCAGTAAATTAGAGTCCTCGATTTCGTTGCCCTATGGGAAAATAGAAATGATACTGTGGCATTCATCAAGTAACCTGATACATGAAGAAAGGCAGAGAAAATACACCAAGTCTATGCTAGCAAGTGCTTGTGTTCAAAACTTTGATTACGATTAGTAAAGTCTGTGCAGGGAGACAGGATTATATAATAGAGTAATACAAGCGGAAGCCACATCACTTTTCTTTTGTTGTCTCTCATAAAATGCAAACTGATGATGCCAAAGTTTGTGTGTATTACATTAATGCTTACTGCAACAAACTGGCAACATCTCTTGGAAGAATGGTAGCGCTGTTATCCTACTTTGTTTTCCAGTAAATCTAATTTTGAGCTGAGCCAAGTCGGACCCCATAGACAATAAAGTTTGCCTTATCACTGAAAGTCTGGAACTTTGAAAATTGTAGTTACACTCTATCTGCAATTGTAGCTTGCAAGTATATAACTGTATCCAGTTGCAGTCTGGTTTCTCGTAGGGTCGCTACGAAGTTGGGCATTTTCTGTGCCATGCTGCTGGTGTGGAGCTGGGTGATGGATGACTCGACCAGGTGTGGAAGTGAAATGTGGACTGCATGGATTTCAAGTTTAGTGCCGATGGTGGTTTGTCTGCTGTCTCAATAACGAAATATCACCTATTCGGTTGTATGTCTAGACACTAGACCTGTAGTGCTTCATACATTTTCGGTGCTGGAAGTCTATAAAGAGAATGTAAGCACTAACCAAGAATCTTATGATTCTGAATGCTAGCTATTAAGGCAAGGACCATGTTATCTGTCAAGTTTCTCTGTCTTAAGCTAATATATTTTGTTATACATTTTTATCTTGATTGCAATGTTGTAAAAGTATGCATGGTAACTTGCTCTAGAGTTCCCGGCATCATGGTTCACCAGATATGAGTTTGTGCTGCATGAGGAGCAATGCAGCTGATGTCTGCGAACTTAAAGATCTGTTGAACACCAACACATTCTAGCTTTATTGTGTTTTTTGGAGTATTTGGAAGGAAATCACAGAATCTTGGAAAGGAATTCATGTCAAAAGGTGGTGCTTCCATGGTGCTTCAGTAATCAGTGAGCTACAAGTTGCTCTGTGCTATTGTCGGCGCTCAGGCACTTGACATGCATCTAACATTGATACAAGCAGCAGAGAGAGAGGAGGAGAGTAACGAAGAAGAATTAGAACAAGTTCGCAAGCTCAATCCTATCTCTGTTCTCTAATTTGCACTTCAGTGACATACAGTACCGTCTAACTGAATTTGAAAACTGAGAGTGCACTAGAAGATGAAGCAGACAAGACCCAACTTGAAGTGGCGGCCACCACCTGTAGAGGTTTACAAGCTCAATATGGATGCTTCGTTCCTTGCTGCTTCTGAAACTAAGGGATGGGGGAGTATGGTGCGAGATCATGCAGGAACTTTTATTGACAGGGGAGCTGGGAGAATCAGGCATGTGGTTAGCGTAATTCAGGCTGAAGCAGTAGCAGCATTTCAGGAATTGGAGCAGTGTCAGATCGACTTGCTGCCCATGGTGTAAGTGCTATGCCTGATGGCGAGCAGGAGTTCTGGTGCCAACAGGCATCCAGCTTTGTAACTGAACTACTGAAGTAATCTCCGGCGATTTGCCTGGAGGAAATGATTAAGGAAGCTGTTGCTATAAAAAAAAATGTTCTGGATTTGGTTTATGTAAGCCTTGTTTTAATTTCTCGTCTGGTCATAGAAGTAGGGCACGCACACTCTCTCTTTCCCTCTCTTGGTCCCCGATATCATAATTGATACTATGATTTGTACTAATAAACGGCACTATATTAGAATCTATGGAGTGTAGAACTTAACAGTAATATATTATGAGGCTAAAAGGTTTATTTTTTGGATTATGTTAGGTAATAGTCTGAAATATGGTCCTTCTCACCAGTCCAAAATAAAGTACATTAGGAGATCAACACTGGAGCTCAACAGTGTCTTTGGTAAGCATCTTGACCAATGATGTTTAAGATAGTGTTCAAATATAAATTTATATTTTGAAAATGTGAAACTATATTTTCGAGTTGCATCTATAGTAGCAATGATTTCTCACTTTTCATATATGAAATGAAGATAATTAGTGAACAATGAATAATAAATAATTAAGGTTTCGCTGATTAATTGACTATTGGTATTAATGAAGATTTAAAAAAGATTAAAAAATTAATTGGCTTTAGCTGATACCTACATGCTTGTGTTTTCCTGACATCCAGTGTTCACTAACAAAATCCATTAGCGGCTCCTGTCGTCCAGTGAGGACTATGGGCCTGCAGGCTGCGACAGGATGCTTTTCTGTTCATTCGATGTACTCCCTCCGTCCAGAAATATAAGGATTCTTGGAATCCCGAGGTAAAAATAAGCCACATATGAAATGACAAAAATGACCTCAATTAATGCCCTCAAAACCCACCACTCGCACTCACATCTCCCTCGGCTGGCCACATCGTGCCGCCCCGACCGAGCGCGCGCCGCCGTCGCCTCGAGGCTGCACATGAGTCGTCGTCGCCTCCTCCTCCGCCTTTGAGCCCGCCCGCGGGTCACCGCACGCTGCCTCCTCCGTCTCCATGGCCGTGCGCGGGTTGCCGCCGTCGCCTCCAAGGCTGCGCACGGGTCGCCGCCGCCGCCTCCAAGGCCGCATGCTACCTCCTCCGCCTCCATGCACGCCTTCCATCTCGCCCGGATCTAGGGGCTGGCCGCCTCCGTGCTCGCGCCGCGTGGATCTACGCCGAGGAGCCGGGCATCGGTTTCTCCGTCACACGTGTGCCTAGGAGCCGGTCAGAAGGAGATGAGGTTGGGAGAGAGATTGGGTGGATCAATTAATGATATGTGGGACCCACTCCAAAGTTCTTATATTTTTGGACAAATGCCTCCATCTAGAAATCCTTATATTTCTGGACGGAGGGAATACTGTGATAGAAAGATTGAAGAAGAGCAGCGCGCAGAAAAAAAAAAAAGATCAATCTGACGCATGAGTACCTCGTCGAGAAGGAAACCGATTTTGTTGTCTGGTCTGAGCATCTGATGAGCCAAGGTATAGGCAACAATTTTGTTGCTCTAGAGAAATACAAAAATATACTGTATATCGACTGCAGCAATTTGGGGTCTTTACGAATGGGGGGGCCCTGTGTGCGCTCGCTCGCACTAGCCTTTGGGACGGCGAGGGACCACTGGTATGTTTTGCAGGGATGCTACACAAAAAGTTCACGAGCAGAGTTTGTGTGAAAGGACCTCTGTTCCCACTGCCGTGGTGTTGCACCGGGGCCTCGTGATGGTGGCACGCCGCTATACACAACACGGCATCCGTTCCAAGAAGCGCACCGTTGCGCGAGGCGGCGCAGCCGGCCAGGCCATCGGAACGGGCCTCGGGTCAACCTGAAACGAGCGGCGCAGCAAATGTTGCAGGGGCCGATATATCATATTAGGCGCTCCAATGCGGCGGGCGGCGATTGGAGGAGCCCCGCGGCGAGCGGTCCAATCGGGAGTCGTCAACCCCGGGCACGAGCGTAACAAACGGCTAGCTGGCTGCCCTCTTCACTCCAGCGCACGCACCGATGCGCATCAGCCACGGAACCACACCTACTATATGTCAGCCAAGCCGCTTCTCCAGTTGCCAAAGCGAGTTCCAATCCCCTGTCCAGTTGCCAAAGCTGTATCACCGGCGATTTCTCCAACGATGGCCTCACGGAACGCGGCGGCGGCGTGGGAGGCGCTGACCAGCACCGATGACCTCATCGGTGACATCCTCATCCGCCTCCCGACGCTCGCCGACTTAGGTCGCGCTGCCGCATCCTACGCAGCGTTCCGCCGCGCCATCGTCGACCCGGCCTTCCTCCGCCGCCTCCACGCGCGCCACCCGCCGTCCCTCCTCGGCCTCCACACCTTCGCCGGGTTCCACCCCGCCGACACCCCTGCGGCCCGCGCCGTCGCCGCCGCCACCGACTTCAACTTCTAGGATTTTGCTATGGTGGAGTTAGGGGGATACAGGCTTGGGATGTTTGCTCCTCTTTTCTGCAGACAGGCAAAACCACGGTGAAGGTGCCATCGAATGGGAACTAGAGAATGAAGTCTCTCTGCCTCACATGTATAGGTATCACATGCTAGGAGTGGTTGATGAGAAACTACTCCTGCAAGCAACACCGGGATTTAGTTTTGTGCCAGATCATGGTTGCTGTATTTCACTAGATTTCAGGACTTTGCAGGTTCAGAGAATCCGGGGGCTGCTTAATGGGGCTTTGGTTGTCCTATGCCAGTTCTGTATACCGGTTACCCTCCGTCACTGTCAACACTGACTATATGATGAACTGGTATGCTTGCTTTCCTTGTTCGATCACAAACTATATGACTCGTGTTATTATATGTCTTCCAAAGATTATTTAGATTACTATGTCCCATGTTTTTCTGTTTGGATCATAATATTAGATGTCTCTTTCACTATGGGAAAGAGGGAGATTGCCCTGTGCCTCGACATTTGCCGTGAGCCTTTTATCGGGCACACGACAAAGAGGATTTATGTCGTGTGCCACGAAAGAGACACGGCAAAGAACGGACACACGACAAAAGTAGGCTTTACCGTGTGCCACCAAGCATGCACACAGCAAACATAACCTTTGCCGTGTGCCCGTAACCTTGGCACACGACAAACAAGCCGTCAACCGTTGGCAACCTTGGCACACGACAAACAAGCCGTCAACCGTTGGCACCCGCAAAGGGCTGGACAACGTTCACGGCCGTTAGGCCTTTACCATGTGCCAGGTCATGAGGCACACGACAAAGTTGATCATCTTTGCCGACGAATATTTTGTCATGGGAGCTTTGCCGTGTGCAACCTACGTCAAAGGTTTTGCCATGTGCATTATGGCTTTTGCCGTGTGCTTTCGGCACACGGCAAAACCCCATCCTCCCGTAGTGTTTGCACTTTTCTTTTCCTCCCTAATTACAATATATAGTAAGATAGCTAACTGTTCTGATAGTTTTAAGTGGTTAGTGCTTTATAGCCAATTCTTAAATTGTTTTTGTCTTGATCATCTTCCATCTTTTCAGCCCCAAAACCAAGTTCAATGTTATGACATGTTTTGCTAGGTTTTTTACTACTCCCTCAGTTGTTTTATTGCGAGGAATACTCCATCTGCCTTTTATGTTGTGGATGTTAGAACATCAAAATAAAAACAGAACTAGTACTTTATTCTTTTTACAATGTCTTGATTTTTTTCCCTTTTTAAGCTGATGTAACCACATGCCCTTTGCCCTAAAAAAACTGCATCTCCTTTCCGTTTTGACGTTTAACGACTCCATATGGCTGTAAGTTGTATTCCGATATAGTGATGATAACCATTGACTGCAAACTCTTCTAATTTGTAGTGATGAACTTCTCTCGTGCCTCTGGACGCATGATGACCTATGAATTATTTGGATTGTTTAATTGCATTGCATAAACATCTGTCACGGTTGTTTACCTTTCAGTAAAATGAGAACAATGCTTTCCATTATACTTGTCCATCATTTTCATTATTACGATGTTACTAGTTTTATTCGACTTAAGCACAATCAAACAACATTGGTTTAGTTGATCTATAACAATAACAAATGAGGATGCAAAGTACGTACAAATTTTTTTTTCTACTTAACAAACATTATTAGGAAGCAACTTACAATTTTGTAGGTGAGGAATATGAGTGGGTTTCGGGATAGTTTGATCCATAGGCTTTTCCCATAAATATAGAGGGAGTTTTACTGTTCAAAATATTGACCATTAGTTTTAAGAAACTACTGGCCATTAGTTTGATCTAACGGTATAGATTTCATAATCTAAAATCGTAACTACTAGCTAGTAGTTTCTCAATTTGAGGGCAATATCGGAAAAAAATAAGAGTTATAGATTTATAGTAATTAGTTTTATTGTTACAAATAAAGTTATCTTAACAATCTGATTAATAAGTAATGTTTTATATTTTTTAAGATAAACTAACATTTTAATGATTTGGTAGACTTAATATTTTATCGTGAAAATAAATATAAATTTATTAATTAAAAGTGCAATTACCAAATTACCCTCAAACTACTAGCAAGTAGTTTTTCAAAACTATTGGCCAGTATTTTGGATAATAAAACTCTCTAAATATATAGTAATTGATGAAAATAGATGCCTACTAGACTAAGGATCCATGAACATGCTTGCTTAATGTTGTGGTTTTAGTCGTAAAACATGTAGTCTGTTTTGCTTAGCAATGTTTTGCAAATATAATGGTTTTGTTGCTTCAAGCAAAAATGATATCTGACGCTTCGCATAATTGCAGGTTTGGTTTTCATATTTCTGGTTATTACCAGCTTCACGTGGTGCTTCCTACTGGTGCTGATTGCAAGGTGGATGATCATCTTCAGAAACTTATTGCGTTAAGATCAATGATATATTTTGGTTATGTAACTAGTACTTTGATCTAAGTAATGTGGTAGCCTTGTTAAGCTCTGCTATTTCTGT
This sequence comes from Eleusine indica, assembly GCA_030378355.1. Taxonomy (NCBI): domain Eukaryota; kingdom Viridiplantae; phylum Streptophyta; class Magnoliopsida; order Poales; family Poaceae; genus Eleusine; species Eleusine indica. Next base: position 41,088,062 of record CM059500.1, read on the forward strand.
AAACTTTTTAAATTCAGTTGTGTATTCTGGGTAAAATCGTTTGATCTGGAAATGCGCTTATCGTTTGTTGCTGCTGGAAACAATGTCTTGTTGTTTTGTTACCAGGCTTATCCCTACGTGAAGCACGAATTCAAACATTGATCAGTAAAATCTGGCTTCATCAGTTTAGTATACTAAAGGGAACTAATTTGGTAAATTAGTTGGCCTTTAGTTTGTAGACTAGATATTCAGATGGGTAAATAGTTGAATGAACAGAGGTAGCACTTATACATTCTTGAAGGATCTAATGAATGGTTGATGATGCATTCTCAACAGTACTCATGTAGTCACGTACTCACGTATCAGCTGGTATATGGTTCAATGTGAGCCATGTTGTGAATACTAGGCAAGTTTGGCGCGCTACGCCGTGCTTGGATGGCAATAGCACAACATTTTTATCTTTGTTATGGCTATATCATTTGTTTGGGAGAGCACCGTCAGTTCTACCTTGCAAGGTTCAGCAACATAGTGACGGCTTCCTTGTTCCGTTTCCAACCAAGGTGGAGTTGCAAAGGTTTCTTCATTCTCGTCACATTTGTATCTTTTCACCTCCACCGCAAATTACTTGGAATCTAGCTGCAGCGACGCGTAGCCTCTCTGTCTGTCTCCTCGTTTCCTTATCCCATCTCACAGACCTATTCTTTCCTTCGTTGAGATAACAATGGATGCAAACGAATATTTGATAATACTTATAGTATGGTAATAGAAGAGTATATATATATATATATAGGTTGTAATATTACGTAAGATAAAGTATTCTCAAGAAAATATGCATGAGTACTACTCCTGGGTATGAACACGGGTCCACATTGATAGACAGGTACAACCTCCACCAGATGACCCTAGCCGTGCTATCATTTCTCTCCTGGGAGTTTAAAAAAAAATTCTCTCCCTCGGTGTCTCCGCCTGCTAACACGCATGCAACATCTAGACCACGCGTCCGCATCTGTTCGCATCTGGCACACATCGACCTCTTATTCTCGCTTGTGTCGCGCAAGCAAAATTCGATGTCCTCTCTGCCGCTCTCTCCCTCACACTCTCTTGCTCCCCGAAATCATCCGGTAAGGCATGCACTGCACAATGAATCTCATGAGACTGCTTGCAAAGCCCTTCAAGCCACCCACCGTCATCACCATGCCCGCCTCCACTCATGAGATTTTGTTCCCTCCCCCAATCTCTTTTCTAGCTCTACCACGAAATCAGAGGGGCTCTAACAATCACCTTCCCTTAATCAACCTCTGCTACATCGGCTAGAGGAGGGAGCATCACCGCTGCGCGGTGCCACTGGCTACATCTAGAGGAGGGAGCACGACAAAGAACCTGACAGCAAAACCAGGCGTAGCTATGATCGAAGCCATGGTTTTGGTGGGAAGGTAGCATGACAGCCTGCTTCAGATCTGGAGAAGGTGAGCAACCTCTTCCTCAGGTCGACGCCAGCTGATCCATCAACCTCTTCCTCAGGCCGCACCACCACGCAGCGACGTTGAAGCAGTTCCAAACTGGTGCTATGGCACATGGGCTAGGCCAGTGGGCAGAACGACCACGTTGGGGCGCGACGAGGCTCACACACGGGCTGGTTTGGCCACGAGAGGCAGGAAACACGCCACGCCTTGCCACCACACAGTGCCACGTCGGCTAGATCTGACATGTCAGTTCCGTACCGCATCCACGTCGTCTAAAACTCGGAGAGAAGAGCAATTTCTTCCGATGTCAGCTTAACACTATGCGGGAAAAGCATAGTCTCCCCATGCTTGGTAAACACAGGAAGGCTTTAGCAGTTTATGTTGTGATCAAGTTTTTTTTAAAAAAAATTGGATTTGGTTAGAGCACCACCAAGAGCTCTCCAATAATTAGGTCCCAAAAACGTTCTTTTGGGAGCAGCCCAAAAAGTATTAGGGAAAAAAAATTCTCCTCCTCCAACAGTTCTCTCCTAAAATGATATAAAAATATTTTTTTATTGGTCCATGTCAACACTTGGGTCTACAGATTTTAACTTTCCCTTGAAAAAAGGTGGATTAGGGCTCCCAATTCTTCCCCTGTTTCTAGCTACAAGTGAGGAGAGTTTAGGGAGAAAATAAATATAAAGATGATTTAGGGACACTGTTGGAGATGATTTTTTAAATAAAATCTCCTATTATTCAATTTAGGAAGAAGTTTTGGGGCACTTTTAGAGATGCTCTAAGTCCATCACTCTCGGTCCCCAAAATCACCGAATCCCCAAGCCCGGTGATGGAGGCTTTCCCCTTCACCAACGAAATCCTACAGGAGATCCTTATCTGCATCTCCACCTCGATGATTTTGGCCGTGACTGCGCTTCATGCCTCAACGAATTTTCAGATTAAAAATAATTATTTTTCTTTTGTAGCACTTGTACCAATTTCTGGCGCCAAAATCATTCTCGTAGGCCTAATGGACAAGCAGGGGGCAAATGAGTCTTTTTAAGTGTCTTTTTTTTTTACTTTAAAACAGATAAAAACTGGCAGTCTCATGATAAAAATCAACATACAAAATAACTTAACATCAACTAAAAATCTCTAGGAAATATGGAACTAAAAAAGTGAAATGTTCAAGGGGCCGTAGCTAGCGTCTAGCGACCTGCGACCACGCCGTGATTAGTCTGTACTTCTTCAATCATTTGAATTTGAAAATTTTAAATCATAGTACTAGTCACTAGAATGCATGTTCTCTCCGGCTTCAATTTGTTGACGTTGGTTTAGCGTAAGAGCATCTCCAGTGGAACATGCAAAATTATGCTCCTAAATTTCATTTTGCAAGTCCACTTGTAAAATTTAGAAACCTAAATTTACACCAAACTCTAGTAGGACATGTATTTCTAGCTCCTATCTATATGTGGGACCCACTATCAGGATTTTTTTTTTGAAAATCTCCTTCTCCGTCGCTGCCTCCTCAGCTCTGGCCCGCCGCCTCCCCTGCCTTGGTTGTGGCCCACCGCCTTCCCTGCCTCAGCTCTGGCCCGCCACCTGCCCGCCTCCCCTGTCTCGGCTCCGGCCCGTCGCCTCCCCTGCCGCACCTTCGGCCTGCCTCCGCCCGCCCGATCTCGTGCCCATGGCTCGTGCCACCGTCGGTGGTGGTGAGAGGCTAGCGCCCGTGCCGCCGCCCTATCCCTACGCCCTAGCTCACCTCGGACACCGCCACCCTGGCTACTGTCCCTGCCCGCGGCCGCAGCTCCGCCGCCCACGCCCGTTCAGGATCTCGTTCTTGTCCAGTCGTCGCTAGCCCTCGATCTCTAGCACCTCGACCACATTCGTGATCCCGCTCACAGCCGCCTTGATGTCGTCGTTGTAGCGGGGAGCAGGGGACGGCATGGCCTTGGTTTGGCGGCTTGCCGGAGCGGTGAGGCACCCCAAGCCTGGCGACGAGCGAAGGAGGGAAGAGACAGCTATGCTCGGCTCGTTTTTTTGGAGAGAGAGAGGGGGAAAGGGGGAAAAAAAATAAAAAGGTGGGACCCCATGTTTGGGAGGATAGACAGGAGGCTCCCAAACCTAGAGTGCGGGAAAATTTGAGAGGACATATAAAATGAGAGGATGTTTGGAAGCGTCACTGGAATTGAGTTTTTTTTTCTTAAACTCCTAAAATTTAGTATAGAACTTCTATTTAAGAGTATTACCAAAGATGCTGTAACAGACGCAAAATGGTGGATCATTTCTTCGGGCCAGGCACGGCCAGTGTCAGGCACATAAAACACGGTAATTAAATCACGCCAACTAATCAAGGCGCATTACTTGCCACAACCCTAATAACTACCATTCCTGAATTCTCGGTGACGACCCCTAATCGATTCGATCCCTGTGCGGCACTGCGGCGCGTCTCACCGGCGGTCATCCCCACGATCGTCCGGCGCACGCTCGAGATGGCCTCCGCGGCTGGTAACCTGCTGGCCCTCACCGACGACAACCTCACGGAGATCCTGATCGACCTCGGCCGCGCCTGCGTGGCTTGCCCAACCTTACGCCGCGTCATCACCAGCCACTCCTTCCGCCGCCGCCTCCCCGCCATCCACACGCCATCCTTCCTCGGGATCGTCTCGAACGTCTTCATCCCAAGCGAGCCGCCCCACCCCTACGTCGCCGCCGCCGCCGCCGGGGGTAACCTCGCCGCCGTCGACTTCTCGTGCTCGTTCCTCCCCTCCCGGGACCGCTGGCGCCGCCGCGACCTCCGCGACGGCCGCGTCCTCTTCTCCGCTGGCCCCGAGGATTCAAGCGAAGACCATGGTGATCGTGGCGCCATGGTGATCAGTGCCAGCGATCTTGCTGTCTGCGACCCTATACACCGGCGCTACCTCCTGCTCCCTGCCATCCCCGATGACCTTGTGGCCTTGGTCGATCAACAAGAGATCGTGGAGTTCGAGCCCTTTCTTGCTCCTGCTTCTGATTAGGATGAGGAGACCTCCTCGTTCAAGGTGATCTGCTTGGCGCAGTGCACAAGCAGGATGCGCATCTTTGAGTTCTCTTCGGGCAGTGGACAGTGGCATGCTTCTGAATTCGAAGGTTGGGAGGCTCTGACCGCGGAAACAGACAACCCTGATCCAGGCTACCAGTCAGAGTTGTCCACGCGGTACTATGCGAATGGAAGCTTCTGTTGGGTGATGCCTTGGATTCAGAAGTTGCTCAAGCTCGACCCCCGCACCATGGGGTTCTCTTCCATGGACATCCCACCTGCCCACCCGATGACTCAGAGGGCCATTGTAGAGGAAGGGAAAGGAAGGTTTGGTTATTTTACTCTACATCTTCACATGGTTCAGACCAAATCTAATGGTCTTATGAGCTGCTCCAGGCTCTTTTATACTGTACTGCCAAATGGTAAGGGTGCAAACGAGCTGGAGCCATCTGAGGTGATCGTGTTGCCCCTGCCCTTGAAGCACCGCTTTAACATCATGGGTGTGGCGAGTGATCACCTACTGGTACAAGGGATTCCTGAAAAGATGTACTCGTTACCAGTGTCAGAGAGGCCAGCCTTGAACTGCTTTTCAGTGAATCTCAAGACTCTTCAGCTTGAGTGGTTCTGTGAGACTAAGCATCCCATGTTGCTTGCCCAAATGTATGTTGGTTTTCCATTGAACTTATCTCCGCCAACCATTTGAGATGGTAAGCGTGCTCTCAATCTTTCAATCCACTATGCATTCATTAGGACGTAGTACAGTACTACCGTATGATGCAGATATCAATGTGGTTTACGTTCTGTACTTATTACTCGTTTGGAGCAGTTTTGTAGTGCAAAGATTCAAATTTTATATTCCATATTTTCTAGCTTTTTATCGACTGAAGGCTTTCAGTCCATAGTGAGTATTTTGATTTTTTTCTTTTATAGAATTATCTATATAATAATTATAAACATTTTATTTAGATCCGATGACTCAGAGAGTTGATTGAAAGTAACATCAACTTTCAGTAAGCTGAAAATTAGCAAGATTCTTTATATTGTGCTATCCAACATGTTCACCATGCGTTTGGCAGCAGTTTTAAAATTTGAAAGTGCCATATATTTGTTGGTTTCAGTTGGTTATGCTCTGTGCAATTTAAAGCTTGTGAAGCTATTTAAAGCAATATGTATTATATTTTCCTAAATAAACACGTTTATTATGTCATCATTTTCTTGGATAGCTAAAAGGAAGCAAACTAGAATTATCCAAGAAAATAATCTAGTTACTCGGACCTAGAATTGTATGTATTAAAATGGGTCCAGAAGAGCTAACTAATACAGTTTACATATGTGGTTTGCCTGAATATAATTCACGTGTCATAATGTGTGAGTAAACAACCATGAGGTGCATAACTTGTATATATGATATGTAGACCTGATCATATGCATAATTAATTTATTCAACTTCAACTTGTCCAGAGTTAATAAAGAGACAAGCGGCAAATAAATTGGACTGTAGAGAGGAGTACAAAATTTACTGAGGCCACATCATTTTTCTTTTCTAATATAATATTCGACTGGTTCAAATTGGTGTCGTCAACGTTTATGTCTACTTTTGTTTTTTTTAGATTCCATTTATGTCTAATTCATCATCCTTGCTGCTGCCATGAAATGGCTATATCACTCGGAAGAGATATTAGTGTTGTACGTACACATTTGGTTCTCATTAGTGAACTAAAAGAATATGTTTGAGCAATTTAATTAAACAAACTGTACTATCAGTGAAACGGTGACAGTAAACTTTCACACTGCATCAATAATTCTACCTTAAAACTTAACTATATCCGGTTGCAGCATTGCAGGAATAATGATCCTACAGGAGTTGGGGAGGCCTCTTCTCCGCCAGATGGTGCTGGCATGCATGTTCACGTTGGACTCTTGTTATTTATCTTTGATTACCATGCAGTCCACCAGTTTATTGGTTACCATGCTAGTTCTTGTTCGGCCTGACGCAGTCCAAACATTTTATATACTATGTAGTTTTGAATCCCTTTGAAGAAACTGCTTGTATAATAAGATACAAAGTCACATACAGTGCCAGCTAAATATAGTTGCTAGTTTGCTACACGCACCTTTACAGATATATGGGTGGTGCTCTTTATGATGATCAGGCATAAAAACGAGCAATTCAAAGCCTCGCCGGGGCACGACGCAAATTGAAGGGTTCAATTCAGAGACTCTAGGGACTGGAACAGCTCAATTTGGAGGACCCCGATCCGTTGGAGAACCCCTGCATCCAAGAAATCTTCAATTTACATCTATACTACACCAGCCATTGTTAGCCTCATTCACACTCATTTCATTTCATTCTAACAAGCAGCACCCCCCTAAACAAAGTTTCTAGCTCGGTCCCTGATACAAACTAATTGGTTTTATGTGGTAGATGAAAATCGTGTATTCATAGTTGGGCTTTCCGAGATGGCTCCTTGTTTCGCCCCCGCCCCTCCCCTCCTGGCGCCCGCCCCTCCACCAGCCCACGCCGGCGACTACCCCAGCGCCGGCGGCCACCCATTCTCTCTCCCTGAAGGCGTCGGTTTCCCTCTCCTTGTCTCCAGATGCCCGCCCACTCGAGCCGACCGGCAGGTCCAAGGCCAAGTGATGGAGGGATGACTCCGCCTCTCCGGATTCCTCCCCCTCGCCGCTGCCCCTATCCTTCAAGGATGCGCTCCTGGCGTCGTTGAAGGTTCTGGTCATCGTGTAGGGGTAGAAACCGCGCCCCAACCCGTCACGGATCGTCCTAAAGTCGGAGATTGTCTTCTGCTCCCTGCCGCCGCCCGCTGTGGATACGAAAGGGTGGCAGCGGGTTGAGTGGAAGCGCACTCGCCGGAATCGGGCGGCGCGCCTACACCGGCCCCATCGTGAGGTCCCGATGGATCTCCAGGGTCGGTGCTTCAACTGTTTCTCCACCGCCCACCATGCTGCAGCCTGCCAACGCCGAACCCGCTGCTTCGTCTGCCAGGAACCATGTCACCGCTCCAACGCGTGCCCAAGCAAGCCGGTGAAGCCGGCCATGCACCCCCCCCCCCCCCGAGGCCAGCACTAGAGTGGCGGCCAAAGGTCAAACTGGCCTCCTCTTCACCTCCGGCCACACAGCCCCCCCCCCCCCCGCCCAGGCCTCCAACGCGGGGACAGACAACGGGTAGCCTTCGCATCGACACCGACATTGATGGAGGCACCATAAAAGCATGCCTGCACGGCTAGCCCCTGCACGGACTGGGATTCATCTTGATGTTCAAGTGCTAGATGCGATTGGTCATGGCTAATGGTTAGAATCTGCCGGACCTCATCGACGCGAGCTCCGTGGTATCCTGGCACACGCCTGGGAACTATCCACGGGCAACAGCTCCTCTGAGGCACCTGCTGCATCAAGTCCCTACACCCGAAGACAGCCGCGTGATGTGACCTCGAGTCTTTCCGCGTCTTGGCCTAGTCCCTACAGCAGGACCTCAATCCGGCGGACATTGACCTCTTCATCCCCGAGCCTCCGACGGCGGTGGTTGCTGCGTCCTCAGGCAAGCGCGGCCTGTACTACCCGGTGCATGTTACTACGTCCTCCCCGGCACCACCGTCTGTGGGAGCCCCTCCCCTGCCACCTCCGCCTCCAGGTGGGGACGACGGGCATGATTGGAGCTGATGCCGCCATCACCGTCGCCGTTCACCTTCCCCGGGCAATCCACCGGCAAGCTCGGCAGCTAGCTCAACGGGTGGGCCGCCTCGAGGCTCGGTGCATTCACGCCTCGGCCCACACCCAACAACAGCCGACCACGTGGTGTCCTCCAATGAGGCCACCTCCCCCGTAGCGACGCCAACAAGGGAGTCCCCCCCCCCCCCCAAGCATTGATGAGGTAGCGGCCTCTCCAAATTCCAAGACAACACCGCCCTTACTCCTCCCCATCGATAGAGCGAATGAACTTGATGCAGCAGTCGAGACGGATCCCTCCGATTCTCCTGTCGCGTCCCTTCTAATGGATGGGCAAGGGGTGTACGAGGGGCCAAAGGTGGGCCTAGGCGAGGAATTGGGTTGGGATCCGGAGCCGCCAGCAACCACTGAGTTGGCTGGCCCGCGCACGCCCGCGCCCATCAACATCCCAGACTCCCCTGTGATGGGTCGGTTCCTCTTTCAGACACCGCCCGACCTAATACAGACTCAGGCAGCCGCCCCACCCCTTATCCCTGCCCCTGCGCGAGCACCGCTGTCAGTCAATGCATCGGATGGCCAAGCAGATCGGGGGGTGCCGACGGGCGTCTAGGCCTCACTGTTGCCACCACTGGAGACGACGGCTATCAACGAACCCGCCCCCGTTGTTCCCCTCCCGGCTTTGACTACAGACGCGGCTCCGACCATGGAGGCCGCACACGATGACACACCAACAGAAACTACTCTGCTACAAGAAGAATGGACGACGGAGGAGGGGGAACCTGCCTCTGCTGACCCCTCACCGCCACTGGGTGCACAAGCCTCACCAGCGATGGTTAACGATCCATGCCCGGAGAACAGCCAAGAAAGTGAACCAGAAATACCTAGGCGAACGTCACCAAGACCCTTGCTTGTGTACTCGTGACACAGGGGACAGCAACCAGAAGAAGACTGTCACCATCATAGGCTCTGACACCGAGGTGAGAAATGGCATCGAGAGGGGATGCAACAACATCATCCCAGCCCCTCGCAACACCCCAGCGGCAGTTTATCAACCGCATCACAAAAGCAGTGGGCACCCTTCTCCCGGTGCCAAAAATCGACAAAATAAGGAAGAAGACCCTGCTGCAAGACTCTCCACCTCGCCGCAGCCGGCGCCTTGCTGGGTTGAGTGCTGAACCGATTCCTGTAGCATTGCCGCAATCCAAGCGAACGGTGATGCGGTCCCTAGGAGTTAGAGACGACCGGGAACACCTGTAGCAGGAGGACCTAGACAAGTATGTGACCCTCTTCAAGCAACCATTGTCAGCCTTTCATATCCAGGCCCTAGCCTCCATGTTTGGCTGGGTTGTGCCGGATGTGACTGAGAGCAACGAGCTTGCCTCACCGACCATGTAATTTAGGGGCACTGTAAGCTTTGGGTTGCTACTATTATTTGTGATTAATGGATCCTTCACATGTGCTGGTGTGGAACGTGCATGGCCTCAACTCGACCGCACGTCAGGACTTAGTGAGACTGAATGTTGATTCTACCCAGGTTGATGTGGTGTGCTTGCAGGAGACCAAAATGGAATTCATTTCTCGACAAACAGTGCTGTCCATGCTCGGGACTGATTTTGACAATAACTTTGTCTTCCTCCCATCTTCTGGGGCTAGCGGAGGAATTCTTGTGGCTTGGAGGTCAAAACTTGGCACTGTTGCGGCACACCGAGTTGACAACTTCAGTGTTTCAGTTTAGTTTCAGCCTGCAAACAGGGAAGCTTGGTGGCTAACATGTGTCTATGGGCCACAAGCTAATGATGAGAAACTCGCCTTCATTCAAGAAGTGCGGGATGTCCGAGCACTCTGCCCTGGCCTGTGGGTATTAGCCGGGGACTTCAATTTGATCTACCACGACGAGGACAAGAACAACTCTAACCTCAACCGTGCTATGATGGGACACTTTAGGCGGCTTATTGATGATTTGGTCATCAAAGAGCTGCCACTTCTCGGTCGCAAATACACATGGTGCAGCTCCAGCACATCATCTTTGGCCACACTGCTCAAGCTTGATAGAGTATTCTCCTCTACAGATTGGGAACTTCAATACCCAAACTATATACTCAAAGCGCAGCCACCGAAGATTCAGATCATTGCCCCCTCAACCTGGGATTGCAAGATAACAAGCCGGGTAAAAAACGCTTCCATTTTGAGGCGTTTTGGCCCAAATTTGAAGTCTTTCAAGAGGCTGTACAGCAAGCCTGGGAGTCGGTTCAATGCAAACCATGTCCCCTAGAGACACTATCGCTGAAACTCAAAGCAACTGCAAAAGGACTTTAGGGTTGGAGTGATCAGAAGGTGGGTCATTCCAGAACACAAATGGAGTTAGCCAACGAAGTGCTACACCAGCTGGACATTGCTCAAGACAGCAGGCAACTAACACCAACCGAAGCATGGCTGCGTAACACCCTCAAGAAGCACTCTCTTGCACTTGCGTTCCTGATACGAACAATAGCAAGAATCCAATCCCGGATCACTTGGCTGAAGGAAGGCGATGCAAACACAAGTCTATTCCACCTTCATGCAAGACATCGCAAGAGGAAGAACTTTATAGCCAAACTGAAGAATGGGGACCGTGTGGTGACCTCACATGAGGAGAAGGCTGAGGTGTTGTTTAATTTCTACAACAACCTGCTCGGCTCTAGGGAGGAGCGACAGCATACCCTCGACCTCCAAGCACTTGGCATCCAACGTCATGATCTTGAAGCGCTTGATGCTCCTATTTCTAATGAGGAGGTATGGAATGTCATCAAGCACCTGCCATCCGACGAAACACCGGAACCCGATGGGTTCACGGGGCGTTTTTATAAAAACATGTTGGGGCACTATCAAACCGGATATCATGAGGGCAGTGTCGGCTGTTTCGCAGAGAGACTTTAGGAATTTCAGATTCCTCAACATGGCCTTTGTGACTCTTATACCGAAGAGGGAGGATGCTATGGAAGCAAAGGATTTTCGGCCAATAAGTCTTATCCATAGCTTCGCCAAGCTTATCACAAAAATCCTCGCCAACCGACTTGCCGCTCACCTTGGTAGCATTGTGTTAGGCAATCAAAGTGCATTTATAAAAGGACGGTTCATCCAAGACAATTTTATGTTTGTCCAACAAACAGCATGACTTCTCCACTCTCAACGACAGCCAAGAATTCTGCTCAAACTCAACATATCAAAGGCATTCGACTGTCTCATGGCCATTTCTCATGGAAGTCTTAGAGAGCTTTGGCTTTGGAAGAATCTTCCGGGATATGCTAAGTGGCATCCTCACTACTTCATCATCTCAAGTGTTGCTGAATGGGTCACCCGGCAATTTCATCTCCCACCAGCGGGGTTTGCGGTAGGGAGACCCCCTATCTCCCATGTTGTTTATACTTGTGATGGACACACTGAATCTTATGGTCAGCGGGACTGCTGCAGCCACTTTCTTCTTGATCCATTCAGCGCCACATGTCATTATATGCTGACGATGTGGTATTATTTCTTTGGCCAATTGCCAACGACAACGGGATCACTACGAGCATGCTGCACCTATTTGGAGCTGCCTTAGGACTACACACAAACATGCAAAAGAGCAGCGTGGCTCCAATCCAGTGCTCGGAGGAAGACATGGAGGTGCTACAGGAACACTTACCTTGCGAGCTCACAGAGTTTCCTATCAAGTATTTGGGCCTACCACTGTCCTTGAAGAAGCTCACAAAGGCACAACTCCAACCATTGATTGACCGGCTGGCTGATCTCTTACCGGGGTAGAAGGCTGATCTACTAACGCGCGCTGGACGCACTAAACTGGTTCAGTTCGTCATGAGAGCAACAGTAATATACCATGCTATGGCCCTAGACCTCCCCCCATGGGCGATCAAGGCCATGGACAAGTACACTTGCAGCTTCCTGTGGCGTGGCCGTAAGGACGCCAACGGAGGGCATTGTTTGATCGCTTGGCCTAAAGTGACAAGGCCAAAGGAATTAGGAGGACTTGGCATCTCTAACCTCCGAAACTTGGGTCGAGCTCTCAGAGTCAGATGGCCTTGGCTGCGCAAGACTGAACCGGATAAACCGTGGGCGAATCTTCCAATGCAAACCAGTGATTCAGTTCAGGCCCTACTGTCAATGGCGATGCAAACGGAAATTGGAGATGGAAGGAACACACTCTTCTGGCAAGATAGATGGATCATGGGGCAGCGCCTGCAAGACCTTGTGCCATTGATCTATAGCCTCATTCCAAAGAGAATCAGCAACAAACGGATGGTCCAAGAGGCACTTAAGGACCTGTGGTGGGTGCACGACATCCATGGCATGGCCTCGATGGCTGTCATTGTAGAATTCATCAGCCTGTGTGATCCCCTTGCATGTTACCCTCTAGACGGGTGTGGAGGACGTGTACAGGTGGAGGCTGTCAAGCTCTGGCCAATACTCAGCGTGGTCAGCATACAACTTACAATTCCAAGGTTCTGTGACACTCGGTGCATGGGAGCTCATTTTGAAAACTTGGGCGCCAGAAAAGTGCTGCTTCTTTATGTGGCTAGTCGCACACGAGAGGTGCTGGACAGTTGACCGTCTAGCAAGAAGAAATTTGCCTCATTCAGAGCACTGCCTTCATTGTGATCAGGAGCCTGAGACACTCCACCATCTCCTGGTTGGATGCGTCTTCGCCAGGCAATTCTGGTTTGTCCTACTACGGCAAGCCGGGCTGGATGCTCTCGCTCTGGAGCCTGATGATGTCAACTTTGAAGAAGGGTGGAGCAAGGTGGCCAATAGAGTAAGTGGGGACATACGCAAGGGACTAAACTCCATCATCATCCTGGGAGCATAGACGATCTGGCGGCACCGTAACGAGTGTGTCTTCAATGGCAAATCACCAAGCGTTGCTGCTGCCTTGATCATGGCTGGGAATGAAAGGGACATGTGGGGCTTAGCCGGAGCACGAGCTCTTGTCGCCCTGCTGGCAGGTGTGTGTTAGGTGGCCTAGATTGGGTGTGTTAAGGTCATTAATACTCATCACGAGCGCGAATGTAATCTGTTAAAAGTGGGGTGTGGGGTGTATGGGTTGTATTCTAACCTCTTCTTCTTTTAATGAAATGATACGTAGCTCTCCTGCGTGTTCGAAAAAAAATCATGTATTCTAAGTGTTCTTTCATATGAAAGACTAGTGCATATTTTTTAAATGCCATTCAAATTATAGTGCACGAAGTGACTTTTCCGTGACCCGCTCTTTACTTTTGTTCTCACCTTTGAACTTGTCAGAGAGACACACAGCTTTTTTTACGATGCTGATGGCATCAACCAGCCCAAAAGGTCAGACTCAGAATTGAACTGATAATCCACAGTCCTTCTCTGCTCACAAGCGGTGTCAAAAAAAACTCTGCTCACAACGATCGAAAATCCTAAACCTTGTATTGTGTCTATGTTGCGATTGGACAAAAACGCTCGACTGTGGCACAATTAGTTCAATTTTTTTCAGAAGCGAATGCTTTAGAATATTTCATCCTTGTAACAGCCACCGCTTCGGATCCTGCTCCTCTGCAATTTCTAGCCCCATTATTCACGACGTGCCATAGAGGAATATTTCCGCGATAATGGAATGCACGCATTAATTATATATGATGATCTGAGTAAACAGGCAATAGCATATCGACAAATGTCATTATTGTTATGCTGACCACCAGGCCCAGAGGGGATGTTTGCGCCAACGCCATTTCTGGCGGTCCTTACTAATGACCTTCTAGCGGAGATCCTGATCTGCCTCCCCACCCTCGCCCACCTCGGTTGTGCCTGCATGGTGTGCATCGCGTTCAACTGTGTCATCTCTGGCCACTCCTTCCTCCGCCGCCTCCGTATTCACCACCCACAGCCCCTCCTCGGCAACATGTCGATATCCTTCATCCCAGCGGAGCCACAACATCCCAGCGCAAATTGGCTCACGCCATCACCTCCACCGTTGCTGCCAACTTCTGGTGCTTCTTCCTCCCATCACCGGACAGCTGGCATCACCATGATGGCATGACCTCCACGCCCTCCTCTCTCTTGTGCCCAAAGGCAGTGGTGTTGGGCCTGATGACTACAATCCGCGTACTTTGTCAGGGAATTAGCTATCTGCGACCCTTGCACCGGTGCTACCTAATGCTCCCCACCATCCCTGTGGAGCTCACTACGTTTGTCAATCAACCCGAAATAGTGAGGTTTAGTCTATTTCTTGCCCCACCCGAGGAAGGTGAAGGAAGCACCTCATTCAGAGTTATCTGTTTGGTGCAGTGTTGTTGGAACCACACCGGAGAGACAACAATCTGTTGCTGGCGAGGTTACTTGGTTAATGCACACACACACACACACACAACTCATGTGAAAAACTGAGAAGAACAGAGGAACACGATCTCGGTGTTGCTGGAATTGGTAGCGTTTCCGTGTGCTCTTCCTCTACTTAAATAAGAGATTACATGGAAAGAAACTACAGGCCATTAATTCTATTCTTAGCTAACTAACTAAGGAAAGTAAATCACTAATTAAGAAGGCAAGGATTTATTTCCTACAATCTCCTCCTAAGCCTTGCCTTTCTCAACATTGATCAGGCTGATCTTTGATCTCAGCTCATGGAACTTAGTCTTTCTAAGCGGCTTCGTGAGAATGTCGCCTAGTTGTTCTTCGCTCCTGATGAACTTCACATCAATCAAGCCTTCTTCTACAGTCTCCCGGATGAAGTGATATTTCACTCGAATGTGCTTGCTCTGTCCGTGGAGAACTGGATTTTTGATCAAAGCAATGGCGGACTTGTTGTCCACCCTCAGCATCGGTGCTCTTATCGCCCTTCCCTGTACCTTAGATAGCACACGGGTGAGCCAAAATGCTTGACTAGCAGCATTTGCCACTGCTATATACTCAGCCTTACAGCTTGACTGCGCCAACCACCTTCTGCTTCATGGATTGTCAAGTGATCGGGCTGCTGCTGAGGAAGAACATCATGCCTGTGGTGCTCTTGCTAGCATTGACATTGCTGGTGTAATCGCTGTCACTGAAGCCAGTGAGCTTGGCTTCACCCGCCTCCTTTCGGCCAAACCAGAGTCCCCAATTCTGGGTCCCGGCCATATAGTGCAGGATGCGCTTCACTGCGGCAAGGTGGTCCTCCCGCAGATCCTCCAGGAACCGGCTAACAAACCCGACTGCAAATGCTGGATCAGGGCGAGTGTTAACCAAGTATCTCAGGCTTCCAACGATGATCCTGTACATCATCGCGTCACCGGCGGCTTCTCACTGAGCTTGCTTAGTTTGAGCCGTGTCTCCATAGGAGTTTGGCACAGATTGCACGTGACCATGCCGCATCTCTCCAGGATCTTGCTGGCGTAGGCGCCTTGGCTCAACGAGATCCCCCTTACGGTCTGCTTCACTTCAATGTTGAGGTAGTAGTGAAGCAGGCCGAGGTCGCTCATCTTGAACACAGCCGCCATCTCCTCCTTGAAGGTCCTAATGTCGTCGATGCTCGAGCCGATGATCATGAGGTCATCGACATAGACCCCGGCCACTAGCCAAGCGTCACGACTCTCCCTGACATAGATGGCGTGCACCGATGGGCTCCTCCTGAAGTCGAGTGACAGCAAGGTGCTATCGAGCTTCGCGTTCCAGGCACATGGCGCTTGATGCAGGCCATACAATGCCTTCCACAACTTGAGCACCTTGTGCTCCTTGTCGGTGATGACGAAACCGGCCGGCTGCTCAACGTAGACCTCCTCCTACAGGTCCCCATTTACGAATGCTGATTTGACATCCATGTGGTGCACCTCCCACCCCTCGTGCGCTACAAGGGTGATGAGCAGACGCACCGAGTCGAGCCGGGCCACCGACGTGAACACCTCGTCATAGTCAATGTCGTGCCGCTGTGCGTAGCCCTTCACCACGAGGCGCGCCTTATGCTTGCACACCGCCCCATATTCATCCCGCTTCACCTTGAAGACCCACTTCACGCCGATCACCTTGCGACCGGGTAGGAGGTTAGCGAGGCACCACATGTTGTTCTCCTCGATGGAGTCCATCTCCTCCATCATCGCCTTCCTCCAACTAGGGCAGCCCTCCACCTCGACGAATGAGGCGGGCTCATCGGCGCTCACTGCATGAAGCTCCTCCATCACCAATGCGCATGGTGCGAGCCCACGCGGCAAGGCCTGCCTGATGATGTCGTTGATGCTATAAAATCAAAGAGGTACTTTGTCATCATGGTCGGCATCGAGGTTGTCATTATCGACACTATCCGGTGAGCCAGGCTCTAGCTCATCGGCCTCTGCACCCGGAGGCGGCGATTGCCCTCCTGGTGCATCTCCCGTAGGCACCTCGACCGTCTCATCAATAGGTGCAGCTTGTCCCCAAGTGGTGTACTCCACCGTGAACACGTCGTCGCAACCAGTTGGCTCGCCAACACCGCCACTGTTGCCTAGTCCCACTGGGCTTGCTCGTCAAACACCACATCATGTGTCACATGGACACGCTTCGCGATGGGGTCGTAGGCGCGATACACCTTGGAGCCACGCTCGTAGCCGATGAAGATCATATTCCGGCCATGATCATCGAACTTCTTAAGGTGCGGCATTGTGTTCCGGATGTAGATGATGTAGCCAAACGTCCAGAGCTAGTGCACCACCAGCTTCTTCCCGTGCCATGCCTAAAACGGGGTCATCCCGTCCATGCTCTTCGTTGGACATCGGTTCAGCACATATACGGCGGTGTTAACCGCCTCAACTTAGAACCAGCCAGGGAGCCCCTTCGCCTTGAGCATGCTCCTCGCTGTGGCCACCATTGTGCCATTCCGGCGCTCCACGATGTCATTCTGCTGCGGGCTGTAGGGCGTGGCGTGCTGGTGATGCATGCCCTTGCCGGCGTAGTACTCCGTTAACTCCCTCACGGTGAACTCGCCACCGCGATCAGTTTGTAGCACCTTCAGCTTGACACCGGACTCGCCCTCAGCCTGGGTCTGGATGTCCTTGATGGCAGCCACTACACGGTCCTTGGAAGGAATCATGGCTACCCACATGTATCTTCTCAAGTCATCCACAAGAGCAGAAAATACTTGTTACCTATGGGCGTCGACGGTGAGATGGGCCCACAGAGATCACCGTGCACTAGCTCGAGTTGCTGCCGTGCTCGGTACTCCGCCTGTGCCAGAAATGAAGTGCGCCTTTGCTTCCTGGCTTGGCATGCCTCGCACAGGTGACCGACTTGTCCGATCATAGGCAGGTCATGCACTAGCTCCTCCCGAGCTAGCTTCCTCAGCGTCGACATGTTGACATGGCCGAAACACTCGTGCCAGTGCCATGCCTCCTCGTCGCCACACCAGCACACCACCAGACATGACGGTTGCGCGATCTTCAGCTAGATCTTGTACAGGCGGTTACCTACACTTGCCACCTTCGCCAGCAGCTTGCCACCAGGCTCATGAACCCTCATCACCCCATCCTCTATCTTGGTCTTCTAGCCACCCTCATCGAGTTGGGCCATGCTGATGATGTTCGTCGTAAGCCGCGGAATGAAATAGACTCCGGGGAGCGACTGGACCTCCCTATTCTTGCACTCGAAGACGACGGTGCCCCGGCCTTCGATGCGTACCACTAAGTCATCATTGAATCGCACGGTGCCGACCACCACAGTGTCCAGCTTGGTGAAGGCGAACCTGGATCTGATCATATGGTTGGTGGCGCCAGTGTCCAGGACCCAGATCTCCGCCTCCCGGTCCTTCTCTTCTCCGAGGTGGGCGAACACCTTCTCCTCCCGGATCTCGAATTTGGCGACGGATCCTATCAACGCCGCCCCAGACCCGCTTACGCCTTGCACAGGCAAGTCGACCGCCGATGAGAGTGTTGGTGATGCCGTCAAGAGCCAGAGCGAGGCCTCCTCTTCATCTTGCACAACGTGAGCCTGCTCCTTCTTGGGTTTTGACTTGCACTCTCGAGCCCAGTGGCCCATCTTCCCATAGCGCTGACATTCATCACCAGTGGACCGGTTTGAATTTGACAGCCCGGTCAATGGACCACCATGCCAGCATCCACGCCTGTGTCGGCCGCCGCCGCCATCACGACGCGTTGAGCCGCTACTCGCGCTGTTGCCGAGTTCTTCCTCGTGCTTCTTTCTCCGCGAGTCCCATTCCTCCTTCATGAGGTACAGCTTCCCCTCGTGCTGCAGTGACACTGGAGCTTTCTTGAAAGCCTTCTTGGCATCCTTTAGCCGCCCCGTCAGATTGGCGACCATCATCGTCAACACGTCAAGGAGCGTCTTGATGGCGATCGTGATCTATTTGCACTGAGGTGGCAGGCTGTAAGATCTTTGCCACAATCTCAGGATCCTTCATCTCCTCACCTAGCATGTCAAGATGCGCCGCCATTCCCTCCAGATGGAGCTCGTAGTCCTCGACGGCCTCGCCGTCGCCGAACATGGTGAGGTTGAATTGCCGGCGTAGTTGCTGCACCGTCGACTTCTTTACGCGATCATCGTCAATCTTCATGGTCGTGATTGAGTCCCAGGCCTCCTTGGTCGTCTCCTTCTTGGCGATCGTCGGCACCATCTCTGATGGTACTGCGTCGCACAAGGTGTCGAGCGCTATCATCTCTTCCTGGGCATCGGTGCCGCCATTCTTGATGACGTTCCAAAGGGCTCTCGCCTTCAACTTCACCTTCATGAACAACGCCCAATCAGAGTAATTGGTCTTGGTGAGAACAGGGTAGCTACTCCCGCTGCCCACCTCATGAATGACTCGCTGGATCACGATGTCATCACCGGAGGTGTTGCCGGCCTTCTTGCCCGACATGTTCAAGCCTTGGACGAACCTAGCTCTTGATGCCAATTGTTGGAACCACACCAGAGAGACAACAATCTGTTGCTGACGAGGTTACTTGGCCAACGCACACACATGCACTAACAACTCACGTGAAAAACCAAAAAGAACAGAGGAACACGATCTCGTTTGGTGCTGCTGGAATTGGTAGTGTTTCCGTGTGCTCTTCCTCTGCTTAAATAAGAGATTACATGAAAAGAAACTATAGGTCATTAATTAGGTCGATACTATGACAACCGTACACAGGTCATCATTCTATACTTAGCTAACTAACTAAGAAAAGCAAACCACTAATTAGGAAGGCAAGGATTTATTTCCTAGAAGTGTTAAACCAAGCTAGTCTTTTTCGTCTTCTCTTCCATCAGTGGGTCATGGCATGCTGCTGAGTTTGATGGTTGGAGGACTTTGACAGCTGAATATTGAAATCCCGCTCCAATGGTTGAGCCTGAGTTGGATGCTTCTGCTGTGTGATGAACTGGAGTCACAAGTTACTAGTGCTCAACATTTGCACCAGAGTTCTTAGTTCTCCACTGTTGATATCCCACAGATTGACCAACCGCGTCCCAGAGCCATTGTAGAGGCAGGAGAAGGGAAGTTTGGGATGGAGAAGGGAAGTTTGCGATGTTTACTCTCTCTCTCTGTTGGCACGAAATATCAAGAATATGACCTCTTGTATACTACTCCCTCCGGTTTTATTTTGTTGATGTTGGCTAGTGTAAATTTGGCAAGGGAGTATCTAGCAAAATGATGGCAAGGGTACAGCCTAGTGGCGAACGGAGGCATTTATCCCTCTGCCGTCAAATTATCACTACAATATCATGGGTGTAGCAGGAGGACACTTGCTGTTACAAGGGATTCGGGAAGACATACACCCATTGCCTACATCTGAGAGGCCAAACATCAACTATACTTTTCACTGAATCTCAAGACTCTTCAGGTTGAATGGTTTTGTGAGACACAGAACAGTAACTTGCGTGCCCCATTGCATTGCTTGTTGGTTTCCCACCATCCTTGTCTCCGCCAACCATTTTAACTGGTAAGCTTTACCCTCGGCCTTAACCACACTTGTATTTTGTACCCGATACTTTTTTTTTTTTGAGACAAACTGGGCCTTTCATTGCTCCTGAATGTGATTACAATCAGACATCATGTGTCCGTAGACGCTCGCCAGGAGTTCATTCTGCCACTCTCCCGACACGCACGCTCCAGACACAATTTTAGCCAACTCATGAGCCACTTTGTTCCAGACTCTATTAGCAAAAACAAAGGAAAACCCCTCAAAGGAGAGACTTAACTCGAAGATTTCTCCTAGCACCCCGGAAACTGCAGATCGCTGCGATCTCCGCATATTCCACAGTTGCACCAACTCTTTGCAATCTGTCTCCACTACGACATGTGACAGTCCCTGTTCCAGCGCAAGGAGTACTCCTTTCCGACATGCCATAGCCTCGGCCATCAACGCATCTTGGCAAAACTGAAGCCAGCGCGCTCACCCACCCAATGGAAAACCGTGAACATCTCTCAGGACGACGCCCAATGCTCCACTGCCATCAGGATAAAATGCGCCATCCGTGTTGCACTTAATCCACCCATCAGCCGGTGGTTTCTGTTGTAAAACGCTTATTAGCCAGGCCCACCTTCTAGAAGAATGACTCCTAGACCATGTGGGCTCTTTATCTAATTCTAACCCAACACGAAGTAGGATTTCCCCCTTATAAATAGTTGAGGAGTCACCCCTTTATATTTTAATTATTCAATAAAGAATTTCGTCTCCTCTATTCTTGTTACTTTTAGTTTTCATTTTCTACTTTGATCTACGTGCCTGCGATCGTCGATAACTCAACACGTTATCAGCACGCTCTATAGAGCCGGTCAACTACTCGACGATTAAAGGTATGATTTTCGATTGAACTTATATCTTGACTTGTTGCAGCCAAGATCTATCCAAGAGATCGCCACAAAAATCTTGACTCATTACAGTCAAGATCTACAACAACAAAAGCCCGCAATAGGAGGCGGTACAATGAAATAACAAAATCAGATTAAAGGCATTTATGCGCCCGCGATCTACCAACCCTAACCGGATCTGGAATCGGCAAGTAGAGGATCTGGGATATTCAGATCCAAAACGGGGTACGTCCAAAAGTTCGAAAGAACAAAGTTAAGCATGAGAGCCGTCTGGCCGCGCACGAAGATGAGATCCAGCGGTTGGCTTACCAAGAAGGGGCTCCTCCGACCGGATCCACAAGAAAGAAAAGAAAAAAATCTCGAGATCCGATGACTTGACCAAAAAACCCTAACCCTAACGAGAGGGGGCCCAAGAAGACAACAAATAAAACCGGATCTACCCTAACCCTAGCGGTGAAGGTGACCGGATTCATCACAAAGCATCGATGCTGATTCATTTTACATGACAAAAAAAAGATGAAAACATTGTGGCTTAGCTCGCCTGCCATGCCCCGGCGACATGGCCACGAAGGTCTCATCCCCGCGCCTAGCACCTGCAGAACAGCCCGGCTCCCACACTGGCCCACCTGGCCACGCGCGCACCCAGCACCTACAACACTTGGCCACCGGGCCCCACGGACGTACGCAACGCCTGGTCCCGACCCCGCCGCTGGACTCGAGCGCGCGCGACGCCTAGGCACCCCCCCCCCCGGTCGCTGGACTCCAGCGCGCGCGCTGCCCGTCACCGCGGCTTGCTTATCGGTGGAAGAAAGAGGAGAGGAGAAGAGGAAGTGGCGGCTGGGAGTGAGGAAAGAAAGAGTCAGGGAGTGAATGAAACCCTAAGGTTTTAATATCTTTTATACTCGAAAAAGAAAATGGGCCGGCGGATTGAAGATTTTGGGCCGGATTTTGGCCCACTAGAAGCCCGATCAGCGAAAATATCTAAAAATTTGCAAAATAGCCCCTGGAGTTGTTGGAATTTTTGATAAAGCCCAGATTTTCATAGAAGCATCCCTAATATTTTCAAAAATAAATCTGGAGTCCATATTTTGCAGCAAGACCCCTAAAAATTGTGAATATTACCAGAAAATCACATAATAAATAGAAATTTCATAGGAGTGTGTTATTTTGCATATAACACCCCGGATTTTTCCAGATTTATATCAAGATGGACTATAGTCCTTATATTATTCTATTTTCATAATTTATTGGTTATTTTTATGCAGAAATACCAATAAAAAATAACTTAAACATGCAGTTTTTGTTATACCACTTTACTTATGCCCCCTATTACTTGGATATATTATTTGCATATACATGAAGTAATTTTTGCACCATGATATCATGCAGATGTCTGATCTTGTGAAGAGAGAATTCTATGTGCTTACCCCCATGGAAGTAACTACTTGTCCTAGGCTTTTGATGCTGAAATCCTACTTAGTGGCAAAAATCTTTTGAAGACAATTTTGCCCAAAAACAGGGAACCTGCTGCAACAGCAGTGGAGCAAGCTCAATCCCTGCATTTCCTAAGGCATCATTTATGTACTACATTGAAAAATGAGTACATGATCGAAAGGAATCCGAAGGTCTTGTGGACCAACTGCGTAATCGTTTTGAGCAAATTGAAGCAGTCTTACTTCCTAAAGTGGAGCGTGAATGGCAAAACCTACGCTTCCAAGACTACAAGACTGTTGAGGAATATAATACCAAGCTTTATGGTATTGTGTCACGCATGAAGCTATGTGGCAAAGATCTTAAAGATCCCGACCTCATCCATAAGACTCTCTCCACCTTTCACCCTAAGCTCACCATGTGACCCGCCAGTACAAGAAGGACAAATATGACTCTTATGTCGCCCTGAGCAATGCATTGCAGCAACATCAGGGGGAGGACGAATGGATCAAGCAGAATCATTTGTCTCGTCCTACTGGCTTCATGGCACCGCAAGAAGCAAATGCCATGTCATTCAAGAAGAATAACAATAAGGGTAAAGGAGCTTCAATGGTGCCATAGAAGGCGCCACCGAAGGCACAAAACAACCCTAACAAGTTCAAGAAAAATTATAAAGGGAAGTCAAAGAAGACGCCTTCAGGGGGAAAATATAGGAAACAGGACCAGAAATATTACAGATATGGCATGAATGGACATTGGTCCAAAATTTATCGCACGCCTAAGCACGTTGTCGACATATACCAAGAACTCAGGAAGAAGCTTGCGGAGCATGAAGCCAACTATGTTGAAGCTTCACAAGCCAAAGAAGACATCACGAAGATGGATTCTGGTACATTAGACAAAGCTCAAGGTCATGAAGAACCAAGCAAGACCTCTGTTATTGAATTTGATGAAGACCTCATGGCAGAGGATGAGGAGGACCTGCATGAAGCTCAAGGTCATTCCCACTAGTCTCGTAGACTACTTAGAATCAAAAGTTTTCCATTAGAATTAAGCATTAGTAATAGGGGTGTATTAAGTTTTTAGTAGTGGTTTATTTATGTAATCTCATGAAGAGAAAACATTTTATCATTAATATATCATATTGGTGTGGAAATTATTTGCATTATTTTTTATGTTGATTATACATTATTGTATTAATTACAGAATCATGGAGAACATGACCATTCAAGAGGAGCTCTGTCTCATAGACAGTGGCACTACCGCTACTGTTCTAAGGGACACTAGTTATTTCTAAACACTTCGAAAGTATGATGGAGATATAACTACTATCATTGGCAATAACACTAGGATTGTTGGCACATGCAGGACCACATTCATTCTACCGAATGGTACGCGGCTAGTAATCCATGAAGCATTGCTTTATCCCGAGTCTACTCGGACATTATTAAGCTTCAAGGACATCCGTGCAAATGGATTTCACGTAGAAACCAATGATGATAAAGGCAAAGAATGTCTCATTATGACTAAGAAGGATGGAGATCACAAGACTATCATCGAAAGTTTTCTAACCATTAAAGAAAGCATGTACTACACTTATGTTAAACCACACAAAGAGTTTGCTACGTTCAAGACCGTATTTAGCAACCAAAAAGCCTATCGAACATGTCACGACAGACTTGGTCATCCAGACCTCAACATGATGTAAAGAATCACGAAGAATTCGAATGATCACAACTTGAAGACAAAAGATTTCCCAAATCAAGAAAATTTTTTGTGCGTTGCATGTACAAAAGGAAAGCTCATCACTCGACCCTCAAAGCTTAAGATTCAAGCAAAATCGATGGCATTCCTTGGACGAATTCAAGGAGACATATGTGGGCCAATTAACCCCATGTCAAGACCTTTTCGGTACTTCATGGTGTTGATTAATGCTTCCTCGAAGTGGAGTCATGTATGTTTATTGTCTACTAGAAACCATGCGTTTGTACGATTGACAACTCAGATCATACAATTGAAAACCAATTTTTCGGATCATAGAATTCAATCCATCAGGATGGATAATGCTGGAGAGTTCACCTCGAAAGTGTTCAATGACTATTGTATGAGTCTGGGTATCAAAGTGGAACACTCTGTACCACACGTGCATACACAAAATGGCCTTGCAGAATCATTAATTAAGAGGATCAAGTTCATAGCACGGCCATTATTGCAGAATTGCTTAATACCTACCTCTTGTTGGGGGCATGCAGTGTTGCACGCAGCAGCATTAATTCAATTGAGGCCATCTGCTACACATAAAGAATCACCATTAGCAATGGTGCATGGTACAATACCAAATGTTTCTCACTTACAGAGATTTGGATGTGCTGTGTATGTCCCTATCCCTCCACCTCAGCGAACTGCAATGGGTGCACAACGGAAACTCGGAGTTTACATTGGATATGAAAGTGCATCCATAATCAAGTATATAGAGCCATCCACTGGAGATCTACACACGACTCGCTTCGCTGATTGTATCTTTAATGAAGATCATTTCCCGGCATTAGGGGGAGGAAAGTATCTCTCTCGGGATGAATGTCGTGAAATAGAATGGGAAACTAAAGGAATTCAAGGAATGGGTCCTCGCACAACAGAAACTGAGCTCAAAGTTTAGAACATCCTCCATCTACAGAGGATAGCTAATGAACTTCCAGAAGCTTTCACCAATACAAGAGACATTGTGAAGTCTCATATACCGGCTACAAATGCACCTGAAAGAATAGACATCCCATTTGAAGAAGATAACTATATGGAATTCCAGCCTCATTCCTCAAAAGCAACGAATGCTAGGAAGAGGGGGAGTGATCCGGTTACACGGGCACCAAAGAAGCCTAGAGTACAAGCTCAAGCTAAAGCTCCTAGGAGACGTCTTGCGGAGAAGAAGACTAAGCAAACTACTCAAAAGAAGAATATAGAAGGTGAAAGCAAACCACACGAAGTGGTGAGCCTTGAACAAGAAATTGCAAGTGAGAATGTGCGCACACTTGAAACTCATGATGGGTTACCGAAAATTCCTGATCTAAACACACCTCTAAGTGATGTGGATCAAGAAAATGAAATAATAGAAGAAGTTTCAATGAATTATGTTGAGACGGGAGTAGTATATAATAGAAAGACAATGAAAGTCGACTCATATTTTGCTGACATAATTGCAACAAAGATTGACTTGGAATCTGAACCAAAGTCAATGAAGGAATGTAAGAAGCGTTCTGACTGGTCAAAGTAGAAAGAAGCAATTTGTGCAGAGTTGAACTCGCTAAAGAAAAAACAGAAGTGTTCTCGAGCACATAAGCTGATGTGAACAAGGGTTTTCGATCTTCCGAAAGGTTCTTGGTAAGTTGATTTGGTCAGAGGCGACACACAAATCGATTTGGCTTCAGAACAGCACGTTCTAAGCCCCGCAATTGCAGCACAACGTCTTCTCTAGTTATCAACCGTTCAAGGACGATTGACCTTGCCGAGAAGGCTAATCCCTGCCTACGAATCAAGAACACAAGCAAGAACAACAAAGAATGCAACACAATTACAGATGTATGATTAAACTCACGAAGTTGGGGTCTCACAAATCGATGAACGGCGACACTGTTTATGAACAGAATTGATCTAAGAAAAACCTGAACCCTAATGGTGCGGTGGCGGCTGTATATGACGACCCTAGGATCGTGCAAGACCCTCTGTACGCGCCCCTAATTGGGCTCAACTAGATATAAAGCTTAAAGGCCAAAAATAGGCGACGCAGCACCGATATAGATTCTAGACTCTCTCTTGTTTCGACGATTCCCGATGACTCCAGATGAATTTTGACATGAGGCTGGCGGCATTGCAAAGGTCTTCTCCTTATCTTTCCGTGCATATGTAGAACGTCCAAATCCGAGTCCGTGTGCGTCCTGAGCGATCATTTTAGTACAGACTGGTCCTGGGCCCCGAAACAGACTCGAAGTCGGTTTTGATTGTGCCTCCACTTTGGCTTCCAAGCCCATGCTGGTCCTCTATGTTCCCAACTTCTTCTCCCATCATCTCCTGGTCCTCTTCATGGTTTCTAATCATAAAATAATCATTAGGTAGTAAACCATTCTCAAAAGTAACATATAGCGAAGAACGTAGGAACGAGCTCACCTCTAAATTTAGTCGCCGTGCACGAGCGCTAGTCATTGGACCTTGCAAGTCCAGAATTGGAGGAGTATTGTGTGTATCCATAGGAGTGATGTCCTCATCATAACATGTATTTGCTTCCGAGATCTTAACATTCTACCTTGGTAGTAGAATGTGTTGCCCGATTATAAGCAAACTCAACATGAGGCAAGCATTCTTCCCATTGCTTCAAATTTTTCTTTAAAATAGCTCTCAACATAGTGCCTAAAGTGCGGTTCATAATCTCAGTTTGTTTATCAGTTTGTGGATGACAAGTTATAGAAAATAGCAACTTTGTACCCAACTTATTCCAAAGCGTGCGCCAAAAATGACTCAAGAATTTTGCATCACGATCTGAAACAATAGTAGAAGGCATACCATGCAAACGTACAATTTCTTTGAAAAAGAGGTCAGCAATATAACTAGCATCATCAGTTTTATGACATGGTATAAAGTGTGTCATCTTAGAAAAATGATCCACAACAACAAAAATGTTATCGCTCCCCCTCTTAGTCCTAGGCAGTCCTAAAAAAAAGTCCATAGAAATATCCGCCCAAGGAATAGAAGGAACAGGAAGTGGCATGTATAAACCATGTGGATTCAATCGAGACTTAGTTTTTTGACATGTTGTGCAGCGAGCAACAAAACGCTCAACATCTTTCCTCGTCCTTGGCCAAAAGAAGTGTGTGGCCAAAATATCCTCCGTCTTCTTAGCACCAAAATGACCCATGAATCCACCTCCATGCGCCTCCTGCAACAACAAAAGACGAACGTAACCAACTAGAATGCATAGGCGGTTAGCTCTAAATAAGAAACCATCATTCAACACAAATTTGTTCCAAGCACGACCTTCTTCACAGTGCAGCAATACATCTTTAAAATCAACATCAGTAATATATTGTTCTTTAATTGCCTCAAGTCCAAAAATTCTATAATCAAGTGGAGACAACAAAGTATATCACCTAGATAAAGCATCAGCAATCACATTATCCTTCCTTTTCTTATGTTTAATGATATAAGAAAAAGACTCAATAAACTCAACCCATTTAGCATGTCTATGGTTCAAATTGCATTGAGAACGAATATACTTAAGTGATTCATGATCAGAATGAATAACAAATTCTTTGGGCAACAAATAATAACGCCACGTCTCTAAAGAACGTACAAGTGCATATAGTTTCTTATCATATGTGGAATAATTCAAAACAGGCCCAGTAACTTTCTCACTAAAGTATGCAACAGGTTTACCATCTTGCATCCAAACACCACCAATGCCTATACCACTAGCATTACATTCAAGCTCAAAAGTCTTATCAAAATTGGGTAATTACAGCAATGGTGCATGTGTAAGTTTGTCCTTCAAAGCATCAAAAGACTCATGATGTACCTTACCAAAATGGAAGTCAACACCCTTCTTTGTCAACTCATGCAATGGTGCAGCAATGGTGCTGAAATCTTTGACAAAGCGGCGGTAGAAACCTGCAAGACCCAGAAAACTCCTAACATGTGTGATAGTTTTTGGTACAGGCCAGCTCTTTATGGCTTCAATCTTCGCCTCATCCACCTCAATTCCCTGTGGAGTTACAATATAGCCAAGAAAAGAGACTCGATTCGTGCAAAAGGTGCACTTCTCAAGGTTACCAAATAAACGTGCAACTCGCAAAGCATCAAAAATAGCACGCAAATGAATTATATGATCATCCATAGATTTGCTATAAATCAAGATATCATCAAAGTAAACAACCACAAATTTGCCAATAAAAGGTCTTAAAACCTCATTCATCAAACGCATGAAAGTACTGGGTGCATTAGTTAAACCAAAAGGCATTACTAACCACTCATACAACCCGAATTTGATTTTGAAAGCTGTTTTTCATTCATCTCCAAGTTTCATTCTAATTTGATGGTAACCACTATGCAAATCAATTTTAGTGAAAATTATAGCACCACATAACTCATCAAGCATGTCGTCTAGCCTAGGAATAGGATGACGATACCTAATAGTAATGTTATTAATGGCTCTACAATCTACACACATACGCCAAGAACCATCTTTCTTAGGAACCAAAAGTACAGGAACATCACAAGGACAAAGTGATTGACGAACATACCCACAATCCAAAAGGTCTTGGACTTGTCGTTGTATCTCCTTAGTCTCCTCAGGGTTGGTCCTATAAGTAGCACGGTTTGGCAAAGTAGCACCAGGAATCAAATCAATTTGATGCTCAATCCCTCTCAAAGGTGGCAATCCTGGGGGAATCTCAGCTGGGAAAACATCCTCATACTCCTACAAAAGGTTAGTGACAGTAGGAGGCGAAGCACTAGAAGCAATATCACCAAACGAAAACAAGGCTTGTTTGCATATCAAAGCATAGCAAATATCATCAGCAGAAATTTCAGCAAGCTCAGATTTTATGACAAGACATGAACGACCTTGTAATTTAATTCCAGCACCCTTAGAACTTGAAGAATCATTAACATTACTTGGTGTAGAATCAGAATTAACAGGTTGCTGAATTTCATGGCCTTTATTTTTCAAACTAGCAGCTCGTTCTAAATCAGCTTGTACAATTTCAGCAGGGGTCATTGGTAACAAAGTAATTTTAGTTCCTTTATGCATAAAAGTATACTTATTACTTTTACCATAGTGTACAACATCATTATCAAATTCCCAAGGTCTATCCAATAAAAGTGAACAAGCTTGCATGGGTACAATATCACAATCAACAGAATTGACATAGGAACCAATGGAAAAAGGAACCCTGCAAGTTTGTAGTACCTTAGCTTTTCCAGAGTCATTTAACCACTGAATGTAGTATGGATATGGATGTGGGCGTATGGTCAAATCAAGCTTCTTAACCGCATCAGAACTCACCAAATTGTTGCAGCTTCCTCCATCAATGATGACACATGCTCGGCGGTTCTTGATGACGAAGAAAATCTGGAACAAGTTATGTCGTTGCATCGTCTCGGGCTGCTGGATTTGTATGCTAAGCACACGCTGCACAATAATATTCATGTAGCACGTGGTATCTCCGCCTCCAAGTATGAGGTCACCGCTGGTGGCAGCGACATCCTCCTCCTTATCCTCCACATCGGAGGTGCTCATGTAACCGTCATCATCTGCGCCACATATGCCCGCCTACTTGGGCAATCTTTCTGCACATGACCAAGGCCATGGCAGTGGTGGCACTGAATCCCTGTAGTATGTCCCGTCGAAGCAACAGAGGAGGCACTACTAGCCGGTACCTGCACAGAATTTTCACCTGAGCGCGTAGAAGGGGCAGGGGTTGATTTTGGTGCTGCAGAAACAACACTAGCTGGTGGGGGCGGCTAGAAAGATGGCTTGGGCAGCCCCGAAGTCCCCGTCGACCGTGGTGGGTAGAAAGTCCTGGACTTGTTGTACTCCTCAAAAGCCTGGAAAAGTCCCTGTGATTCTTTCTCTGCAAGCACAGCATACTGAAAACACTGGTTGAGGGTATAAAATTCTTTATAATCAAGGATGTCCTGAATTTGTTTTCTCAAACCAGAATAAAAGCGGCAAATCTGATCCTCTACTTTTTCAATCACAGCACAACGAATCAAACCCTTCTGAAGCTCACTAAAATACTCCTGAACAGTTTTATCTTCTTGATCTAAACGCTGTAGTTTATTACGAATCTCTCTATAAAAAGGAGGAGGAACAAAATGATCACGCATTGCTACCATAAGTTCTTCCCAAGTAGTAGGCAAATCAGTTTCAGCAGCTAGACCACTCCACCAAACAATAGCAAAGTCCTTAAACTCACTAGTGGCTTGTCTAACTCTATGTTGTTCAGGAACAAGGTGAGCAATAAATTTTTGTTCTACAGTCATTTCTCAATCAAGGTAAGCATCACCATCGTACTGACCCGAAAACGAAGAAATTGAAAACTTAATTTTAGCATACGGGTCATCTGGAGCATGGTTACCTTGTGTGCGACGGTTATGATTGTGGAAACCACCCATACCTTGGGGGTTACGTTGCAAACGACGCCGTAACCTTGCGGTCCTTATAGCTGACCTATCGACGGTGCCATCAGCCTTAAACACCGTTTCTTCATCATGATCGTCTTCAACGTCGTTGTTGGTGTTGGTGTTGGTACTGGTGTTGGTGGTCTTGTGAGCGGTCTCCAATTCGACAACCTGATCGGTTAACTTAGAGACTCTCTTATCTAATTGCTCAATGCTTTCTCCCAGGTGAAGCTTGGTGACGGCGTCGGTGAAGGCCCTAGTGATCGTCTCTGCCAAATCACTCTGAACCGCCTACAAAGCCTTCTGTAGCTGACTTTGGCTCACGCACTCATCAAATTTTGAGGGTGAAGCACCCTCTCCATCGCTTCCTGACATCACAAACACCAAAACATGAAACAAAAAGTGAAGGTTATCCCTACAAAACTACTAAGCAGTGGTGCCTCTCAACACAGCAAAAGAAAACTTCTTGCAAAACTCATATAAAGTTCTAAAAAAAAAACAAAGCAAAGGATACCAGGGAGGTGTGTTCCACGATTGCAAGGGTTACAAAATAACCTGTGTGCTGTCCAGAAGAAATATGTAGAGCTAGGAAGGCTAAATATATATATGTGAGTGGCACACAAATCAAAAACAGATAGTAAAGCTGAATAAGTGCCCAAGTAACTTGTCCCTAATTGATGGTCAAACTATGTTCTAGAATAGTAGTGATAGCAAAGAAGAAACAAGGAGACAAAGGCACACATTCGATAAGGGGCTAACTGTAAAATAGCCAAACTCAGAAATTCTAGGGGGCTAGATGGAGCACTAGTAGGAATCCCAAATTTCTTTTTTTTATTTTATTTTTTGATATTTTTTTCCAACTCACTAGCAAAGGGGGAGAAACCACAAAACATTTCAGCTCAAACAGAGCTAGGACATGGCCTACAGAAATTCTTGAAGTTTCAGAAAACGTCGGGTTTCAACTTGAATGAATTTTTTCTTTATCTTTCCGATTTTATTTGAATTTTTTGACGAGGGCACACAGGGCATAGCCGAGTGTGGGTCACCTCAACTTTTTGTCAAGAATCTCCTGTAAAAATTTCAGCCAAAACGGACAACCGAGCGAAAAGTTATGGCTGTTTTACCGAAGGGGTGTCGGAATCGATTATGAAGAAACCCAGGGTTTGAGTGAAACCCGAGTCGGGTTTGGGGTCGGGTAGGGATTTTTTTTAGCGGGGTGGATGCAGCGGAAAGTGGAATTTATGAGAATTAGTCCGAGGTGTTGAGGGTGGGTTTAGGGTGGGATTAGGGTGGACGTGTTGATCAATCAACCCTAGCACACAAAGCCGACAAAACAGAGGGTGGTGGAAGGCAAGGGAAACACTACTGACAATAAAAACACAAACTAAACCAGTGACTAAACTAGAACTAGGGCACAAACTCAACACTACAGACTCTGAAATTGAAATATGCAAAGGCTAAACACGTGGTTATGGGTGGGGGAATTTTTTTTTTTTGGCTTTTTTGTGGATGATAGGAAGAACACGAAAACAAAACTAAAGGGTAGTGCGAACCTGACGGTGCACCTGAAGCTCTGATTACCACTTGATGTGAACAAGGGTTCCCGATCTTTCGACAAGTTCTTGGTAAGTTGATTTGGTCGGAGGCGACACACAAATCGAACCGGCTTCAGAACAGCAAGTTCTAAACCCCGCAATCGTAGCACGACGTCTCCTCTGGTTATCAACTGTCCAAGGACGATTGACCTCGCCGAGAAGGCTAATCCCTGCCTGCGAATCAAGAACACAAGCAAGAACAACGAAGAATGCAACACAATTGCAGATGTATGATTAAACTCACAAAGTTGGGGTCTCACAAACCGATGAACGGCGACACTGTTTATGAACAGAATTGATCTAAGCAAAACCCGAACCCTAATGGTGCGGCGGCGGCTGTATATGAAGACACTAGGGTCATGCAAGACCCTCTGGACGCGCCCCTAATTGGGCTCAACTAGATACAAAGCCCAAAGGCCAAAAATAGGAGACGCAGCACCGACATAGATTCTTGACTCTCTCTTGTTTCAACGATTTCTGATGACTCCAGATGAATTTTGACATGAGGCTGGCGGCATTGGAAAGGTCTTCTCCTTATCTTTCCATGCATATGTAGAACGTCCAAATCCAAGTCCGTATGTGTCCTGGGCGACCGTTTTAGTGCAGAGTGGTCCTGGGCCCCAAAACAGACTCGAAGTCGGTTTTGATTGGGTCTCCACTTTGGCTTCCATTGCTGGTCCTCCACGTGCCCAAGTCCTTCTCCCATCATCTCCTGGTCCTTTTTATGGTTTCTAATCATAAAATAATCATTAGGTAGTAAACCATTCTCAAAAGTAACATATAGCGAAGAACGTAGGAACGAGCTCACCTCTAAATTTAGTCGTCGTGCACGAGCTCTAGTCATTGGACCTTGCAAGTCCAGAATTAGAGGAGTGTTGTGTGTATCCATAGGAGTGATATCCTCATCATAAGCTATCTGGCCTCGTCATCAACCACCATCCTTGTTTTCCAAGCATAGCAATATTTAACAGTTTGAGATCTCGGAAGCCCATACCACCTTGCACCTTCGGTCTAGTAAGGTCATCCCATTTTTGCCAATGAATTTGTCTAGAGTCAGCAGAACTTCCCCACCAGTAATTAGCCACCACTGATCGCATTTTCTTTCTTGTCTCAGCGGGTAGCAGAAAACAGCTCATGGAATATGTTGGGGCAGCTTGCGGAATGGGGACTTCCCGCCCCGCACAGCTTGCCTCCTTGCCACTCCATGTTCCCACCAGACCACGTATGCATGTCGGCATGTACTCAAATGCCTATGTGGTAGATCGCCCAACAACAGTAGGGAGCCCCAAGTATTTCTCTGCCAAAGCTTCATTATGAATATCCAGACCCAACTTGATTTCCTCCTTCATGACATCATCACAATTAGAGCTGAAAAACATGGTAGATTTATCACGGTTTACCAACTGTCCCAAACCCCGACTATAGACATCCAAGATTCCTTGCAATTGGACAGCCCCTCTATGCGATGCTTCAGAAAAAATAATACAATCATCTGCAAAGAGAAGATGCGAGATCCATGGCGAGTGAACACCCACTTGAACACCTGTGGATAAATGCATTGGACCAAACGCCTTAAGGAGACATGACAACCCCTCTCCACATAGCAAGAACAGATAAGGTGATATAGGATCCCCTTGACGAATTCCCCTTGAAGGCCTGAAAACATCTGAGAGCACCCCATTAACCCTAACTAAAAAAGAAACTGAAGTGACGCACCTCATTATTAGAGTGACAAAAGAATCATGAAAACCCAGTTTCAACATTATCTGTCGTAGGCACGATCATATGCCTTTCCCATATCCAGCTTGATTGCACAAGCTCCCAATTTTCCCTTCTTTCTCTTCAAATAGTGTGTGCATTCATAGGCTATCAGAACATTATCTGTGATCAACCGCCCAGGTACAAAGGCGCTTTGTTCTTCAGAGATAATCTCATCAAGGAATTCCCTCAATCTATTGGCAATGACTTTGGAGCACAGTTTACGAATAACATTACACAAAGATATTGGTCTATAATTTTTCATCTCCTGAGGATGCTTTACTTTGGGAATAAGAACAATAGTAGTGCTATTGATTACCTCAGGTAACATGCCGCCATTTAGAAAGTCCAGCACTGCTCTGGTCACGCTTGGACCAAGAACATCCCAGTGCAGCTGATAGAAGCCTGCATGAAAACCATCTGGTCCCGGCGCCTTTGATGCCCCCATCATGAACAACGCACGCTCCACTTCCGCTGCTGTGTAAGGACGCGTGAGCGACACGTTCATGTCATGTGTCACCTTCCGCGGCACGTGCTGTAAAATCTCCTCTGGTTC
Source organism: Eleusine indica (assembly GCA_030378355.1). Classification (NCBI taxonomy): domain Eukaryota; kingdom Viridiplantae; phylum Streptophyta; class Magnoliopsida; order Poales; family Poaceae; genus Eleusine; species Eleusine indica. The sequence goes on from CM059500.1 coordinate 41,122,432, forward strand.
AAGCTCATCGTGCGCTGTGAACAAATTCTCATAAAAAACTTTCGCCGCACTCTCCAGGTCTGCCTGATCAGTCACTAAAGACCCATTCTCTAGTAAAAGGGACGTGATTTTATTAGATTGAGCACGTTCCCTGGCTTTTGCTTGGTATAAAGCCGTATTGCGATCACCATCTTTGAGCCAATCCTGCCGGGACCTTTGTTTCTCTATTATTTCTTCCCGAGATAGTAGCTCAAAGATCTTCGATAGAATCCCCTTCTCTTTGCGTGAAGGTCTAGCATACAAAGTGCGTTGTTGATCTCGTTCCAGTTCACGTCGCAGCACTGCAAGTTCCTTCCTTACCGAGCCAAACATTGACGCCTCCCATTGTTGCATTGACTCTAGTATCTAGCCAAGGTGAGAACATAACTCAGACAAATTATGTGCGTCATCAACATCACCGCACGCTTGATGGACCATGCTCAAGTAGGTCGGGTCCCTGCGCCACATGTTCCCATAATGAAAAAACTTCCGTCCTCTTCTTCTCCTTGCCATCGTCTTCGAACATTCAATGACCAATGCACAGTGATCTGACTCGGCTGTTTGGACATGCCAAATTTTTACCTCCTTGTATAGATCAAAGAATGCCGAAGTGGCAAAGCCTCTATCTAATCGAACCTTGATGTTGTTACCATCTTGCTGCCTATTGTCCCAAGTATATGGCAGCCCGATGAAACCCAGATCTCTGAAGCCACAAGTCTCCACCGCGTTCCGAAACCCCTCCATCTGTCATTCTGATCGCGGTGCACCCCCAATCTGTTCCGACACATCTAGGATTTCATTGAAATCGCCCGCACACAACCAAGGAAGATTGCTTTGCACAGCCAAGTACTCCATGAATTCCCAACTTCGATGACGTAGCTCCCTCTTGGATTCGCCATAGAAGCTAGTGAACCTCCACACCTCAACCCGTGTTCGTGGGTCAAGTACTGCAACATCAATGTGAAGTTTATCATAGCTCTGAATCTTCACATCAACATCACGCTTCCACAACAGTGCAAGGTCGTCGCCTTTTCCGTGGCACCCCACACCAAACCCTTCATCAAAACCGAGTGTTCTCTGCAGCTTATCGACTTGATCATGAAAAAAACTTGTCTCCGACAAAAACGCCACCCAGGGACGATGTAGCTATACTAAGCTACAGAGCTCGTGAACTGCCTCGGGTTGTCCCAAAACCTGGCAATTCAGACATAGTAGTTTCATTGTGCCCGGCGGAGGCTGTCCATCGCAGCCGCCACCGATCGCGCATCTTGAGGTAAGTCCGACACTTTCTACTTCTTGAGCAGCTCTTCCTCCACCTCCACACTATTTCCTGTCTCATCCATTTGGTTCACCAACGTATGTACCCTACCAGCAGGCACAATTGTTGTAGGTTCATTTAGAGCAATGTTCAGGTCCGGGCCCTGTAGGCCAGACCCAGAGCCCTTGGATTTTCTCTTTCCTGCAATCTTTGTTCTCTCTTTTGGATTGAACAACTGGCGGCTAGCAGATGGCATCCCTGCCAACCCCCCTTTCTGCCTCCTATCGACCGTCTGTTTCGATGGGGATATGACCTCATCATCTCGCTCCCGATTCTCATCACCATTGGCCTGCTGATGCTTAAATCCTCCTGAGCTACGGTCTCCAGCCCCCTAGTTATGGCTACGGCTATGTCTAGAGCCCGAAGATCCCCCACTGCCAAAAGACTCTGCTACAGCTTCAGCAAAACTCTGAATTTTCCTCCTCTTCTTCTCTAGAGCTCACAACCGCCTCCTCGATGCCCCTCTCATATCTCTGGTTGAAGGAGGCGGTCGTGGTGCAGATGAAGGAGGCGGTCAGAGGACGACCCCACCACGAGCACTACAGTGGCAGCGCGAGGCGAGGCGGGGTGGTAATATTTGTGCATCTTTTTTAACTACAAACTGATGGTTTCAATGTTTATTTATGCCAACATCATTAATGTTTGCTGCAATAAAATGGCTCGTACATCTGTGGAATAAGGCCCTGTCTTGTCTTGGGCACATGACGGCAGAAGACGACGGGTCATTGGTGGATCAAAACTCGTATCAGGCTGCGGCGTCAATGTGTTGGTCCAAATGAAAATGAAGCCCAAGACCTGCTCGGCGACTCCGAGCAGTGGAACCCACTTCTGTAGCAATGACATAGCCCAGACCTGCTCACAACTCACGATTAAGCCCCGTACGAGACGCCAAAAATCCCAAAAATCCTGCTCGACGGCTCCATTTCCATAGAGATGGCAGCTACGCCGTCGCAGATGCGGCGGCTCTCAGATCCGCCGGCGCCGTTGCTGGCGGTCCTCACTAACGACCTTTTGGCGGACATCCTGATCCGCCTCCCCACCCTCGCCGACCTCGGCCGCGCCTCCACGGTCTGCGTCGCGTTCCGCCGCGTCATCTCCGACCACTCCTTCCTCCGCCGCCTCCGTGCTCTCCACCCGCTGCCCCTCCTCGGCATCATGTCGATCTCATTCATCCCGGCGGAGCCGCCGCATCCCTGCGCAACATTGGCCCGCGCCATCACCCCCGCCGCCGCCGTCGACTTCTGGTGCTCCTTCGTCCCGTCCCGGGACCGCTGGGATTACATCGACTTCCGCGATGGGCGTGTCTTCCTCGCTGCCGTGCCTGAGGGCAGGGGGGTTCGGCCCTGTGACTTCAACCCGCGTACCTTGATCAGGGAATTTGCTGCCTGCGACCCCTTGCACCATCGCTACATAATGCTACCCACCATCCCTGAGGACCTCACTGCGTTAGTCAATCAACCCGAAATCGTGAGGTTCAGTCCTTTCCTTGCCCCATCCGACGAAGATGTGGGAGGCACCTCGTTCAGAGTTATTTGCTTGGTGCAGTGTCAAACCAATCTAGTCCTTTTCATCTTCTCTTCCATCGGTGGGTCATGGCACGCTGCTGAGTTTGATGTTTGGAGGGCCTTGGCTGCTGAATCTTCTAATCCAGCTCCAGGATTTCTACCTGACTTGAACAGACCGGACTATGCTCACGGATGCTTCTGCTGGGTGATGGATTGGAGTCATCAGTTACTAGTGCTCGACATGGGGACGATGGAGTTCTCTGCTGTTGACATCCCACAGATTAACCCACTGCATCGCAGGGGCATTGTAGAGGCAGGAGGAGGGAAGTTTGGGACATATACTCTCCATTTCAACATGGAATATGAATATGCACTATTGTATACTACATTGCAAAATGATGGCAAGGGTACAACCTCCTTGGAGTCGGAGGCATTTATCCCTTTGCCATCGGATTATCGCTACATTATCACAGGTGTAGCTGGAGGATACTTGCTGCTACAGGGCATTCCAGAAAACCTACACTCATTCTCTACATCAGAGAGGCCAAACATTGACTTCTTTTCACTGAATCTCAAAACCTTTCAGATTGAATGGTTTTGTCAGACACAGAACATGATCATATCTGCCCCGTTGTATGTTGGTTTCCCGCCATCCTTGTCTGCACCAACTATTTGAACTGGTAAGCTTTACCATCAACCTTACCACACTTTTGTATTTCACCCCAATAGCTTGTCGATGCAGATATCAGTTCACTGGTACTATTGCTTTTCTATTTATTCAAGTAGTCCTTGTAGATGCATCTGAGTTACATTCCACACTGCATATTGACCATGTAGCTTGTCTGCAGTTTCGGAGGGAAAATATGGTGTCACATGTTATTGGTGTTTATTTTGTTAATGGGAAAATTGCTTCCACGACATCGAAAGATCTCAGTTTTAGAAATATAGCATCGAACTAATATGGTACACTTTAATACCATTGAAAGATCTGCCGTTTAAAAATTACCATTCTGCAACGTTTTCCATCCATTCATCATCTTCTCCGTTGGACCTCCATCCATGTCTTCTCCATTCAGACCCTCGCCCAAGCCTACTGCCCAGCCTTGGTCTCCGGTGATAATCTCTTCAGCATCTCATCTCTGGTAATTGATGACTTTGCTCCGATAGACAAAGATCGAATGAGCCAATAGAGTATCCAGGGAAGCGTTGGGCAGCACGAAAATGGCAGCTACTACAGTACATAAGCTTCATGCTTCAGCCTCGTGTGTTCGCCGATGAAGCAGTACAGGGACACCGGGTCACCACGAGCGTCATATGCGTCTTGCCGGTGAGGTGCGAGGAGCTCGGCAGGTCACATCGCGTTGAGGTCCATGACCACTCGACTTCCACGTGCAAGTGCAAGGCACCGCCGGCCAGCAGACATCTGCCTCTTAACTGTTGTGCTCTTCTGTTAGACACCTCAAGAAAGACACCACATCCACAAAAACCTTGATCAACGGGTTTGATTCAAGAGAAAGTGGATCTTGATTCAGTCCATTACATGAGGCCTGTGCGCATACTGCTTCTGCTTCTTCTAGCGATGCATGCGGGGTGTGTTGATATTGCCACTACTGCTCGGTGGTGCTGGTACGTGAGTCAACGACGAGGGAAGGCTGGGTTGCAGGGTTTGGACGGAGGTATGGACGAAGAAGACGTTGGTTGGATGGAAAACATTACAGAGTGGTAATTTTCTAAACGGAGGATCTTTCAATGGTATTAAAGTGTACTAGATTAGTTCGATGTTATATTTCTAAAACTGGTATCTTTCAATGTCATAGAACCAATTTTCCCTTTGTTAATACATTTAATTTGTGCAAATGTAAAGCTTTTGAAACTCAGGAAAGCATCATTTACTTGTTTTCTTTTTCCATCTTGTGAACATGCATATTTGGGAAACATCTGACTGTACAATAAAGCAAATGAATTGTGTTGGTGCTATAGAGCTAGTCAACCTAAAGAATCTACTATCCCAGTTTTGTTGTCTTGTTCAAAAGTCTGTTTTATCGATTAATGGTTCTTGTGATGCACTGCAATACCTTATTATGTATTCTGCAATTGAACCATCGGTTCTCGTACTTCACTCCTTTTCTAGTTGCTTCTTCACCTCTTTGATTTTTTATGGCTATTCATTTTATTAGTTGTATTAATCAGCGCTGTTTCCAAATGATGGACATGCTCATTTCTTTTCAAACTGATGGCATTAGTAACTTTATTTGTATTTTTCATTATTCTATGTTTAAAGTTACAACCTTGTTGCATAGAGTTTGTAACATTTTTTATCTATTTGCTTCTAGTTACGCCTCAAGGATTCAGGAAATGTTAAAAATTTCTAATCATGTACTATGTCACTAAGTGTATCAAAACTGCTAACCTATCAATGTGCATATTTCTGCTGACAATATTTTAAGAAATAATGATGATCATCCCTGAATCTTGTGCTTGCACAAATCGTACAGTGTTGCACTGTTGTGTCAATATTAGTGGACCCACCTCTCATGTGCAATTTGCTGTTAAAATATACTTCATATGTGTTGGTCAAGTGTCTACTGTAGTAAAGTAAAAGTACCTGAACGTGCATGGTGTCTCTGCTTCAGATCATTGATTTCTTTACATGGCTTATGTAGAACATAATGTTTTTATTAATTAAATGTAGGGCATTGGCATGATATGAGATGCTTTCAATTCCATTTTAGTCTAGACACTACTTACTTTTCTGGGCGTATAAAGGTTATTATATTGTTGTTGTAAGTTTAGTTATCATGAATAGTAGATCCAACAAACATACCATTGTGTTTGTCCATCTGTATGTGGAGTTAAAGAAAAGTGGCCTCTCGAGTACAGAAATTTATTTCAATTTAGAAGTTTTGTAAGCAACTCGCACAATTAGACAGCTGAATGTAGAAAACGTGGTTTTTATGTTTGAATGTAGAGAGAGAGAGAGAGCAGCTAGCCAGTCTAAGCGGAAGTTATTGTTGGCTAGAATGGACCCAGTGTTCTATTTAATAAGAGCATACAGAGAAAATCTCCATCTAATTAATCACTCCTTGGTATCCTAAATCATGTGCTAAACGACATTAATTTCAAATTCGGAGGGAGTATATGGCAAGTACTTGTCCCTTTTTGGATTGTGCAGATCTATCATTTGGTTGTTGTGTTGAGATATTCTAATTATATGATATACAAATATAGTGTACGTCAGAAGGGGTGGATAAATACATTACATTGCGACCCCAATAGATCTTAACGAAAATTGACCAGTAAATTCGACTGTCAAGAGGGAGCTGGCTGACTGGCTGTACAGCTAAATGTGCTGGAGCAGCATCATGCTAACATTTTGTCATCTTTTTTAACTACAAACTCATGATGTAAAGTTTATGCCAACATCATTAATGTTTACTACAGTAAAGTAGTAAATGGCTAGTGCATCTTTGGAACGAGGTTTACTGTTACACAGCAGCACCAACATGTGTGATTATATGGCTAAAAACTATTTAGTAATTGAGCTAAACTGTGTTCACCACCAAATAGTTATACTGCATCTGGTAGTTTGCAAGTTCGATTCTAACTACATCTAGTTGCAGGACGAAGCTAAGTGATGACAGGGGTTTCTTTTCTTCACTGCCATGATCGAATTGAAGTTGGGCTTCGTATCTTCCGTGATAAGCTAAATGATAAGGCACTTTTCTGCTGCAGTACTCCTAGGTAGGTATCTATGGTAACCGTGAAGTGAGTTGGAACTGTTTGTCAAATTTCAGTTATTGTTCAGTCTGATTTAGTTTTTTATCTTTCTTTTTGTAATCGAGGCGTTGAACCTTACTTGCTCATGTTTCATGTGTTGCTGATCAGCATGGCATGTAATGTAACACATAAGGACATCTTCATCTCGTTTGTTGAACCAGTAATAGTTTGCTACTATGTTGCTTTCATGTTTCTAAATCGGTTGGTTAATGTTTGGAGAACCAAGATTGTAGTAGCAGCAGGGGGGGGGGGGGGGGGGGGGGGGCGCTGCGAGTCGCTCTTGGGAATTGCTGTTGTGGGTTTGCGACGATAGCATGGCACATCATGTTCAGGGGATAATTCATATTTTTCCACTAGTAAGGTTGAAAATCATGATTTGCCACTCCTAAGCCTTGAATCTGTTTTGCCACTATTTAGGCTTTGTTTGGATCCACCTTCTAAATTTTAGTTGGTCAAACTTTAATCACTTTTCTCCAAACATGACCTACTAAAATCTCTTAAATTTTAACCAGTCCATCTCCTAAACTTTAGATCTTCGCTCTAACCCTCCTAAAATCTTCTAAACTTGGGAAAAAATAACTAAAGTTAAAACTACCCCCCCCCCTCTCATATGTAATATTTTCCTTCAACCCACACATATATTTACTTTTTGATTTTTTAATAAAGGGTAAACGTGTCTATTTTTCATTTAGTCAAGGATTTTAGCTATAAATCTAAACATGTGCCTCTTAAAATTTAGTTGGCTAAACTTTAGTTGACTAAACTTTAATAGGCTAAAGTTTAGCCAACTAGAGGATCCAAACAGGGCCATAGTCTTGATGACTTTATTAACATTTAATCTGACATAAAAATGACCGTTCTACCCCTAGTTCAAAATTTTTTTTTAGACAACCCCTAGTTCAAATAAAACTTAAAAAACGAGACTAAAAAATTAGACATAACATTTTAGTCGACGGCTCGAGACCTTCAACAGCGCAGCGGAGGATGACGGTCGAGTCAACGGATCAACCTCGCCGGCTGCCAGCGCAACGTGACACGCACAGGCTGCTCCGAATGCACACGCATTTTGGTCCAAACGAGAAATAAGAGCCCAGAGCAGCCCACATCATAGGCTGCTCCTTGCTGCTTCGAAGTCCGAGCAGACGAATCTCGATTCCCCACTCCCGCTCTTGGCCACAGCCGCTTGAAATGGCCTCGCTGGCACGGCCAAACCCTCACCATGCCGAATCTCCGGCGCCGCCGCTGAGGAGGCTCACCGACAACCTCCTCGTGGTCATCTTGATCCGCCTCCCCACGCTGGCTGACATCGGCCGCGCCTCCGCCGCCTGCCCCGCCTTCCACCGCGTCATCACCGACCGCTCATTCCTCCGCCGCATCCGTGCTGTCCACCCGCCGCTACTCCTTGGCACTCACATGGGAACCCACAGCTCGGACTTCCTCCCGGCGATGCCGCCCCACCCTCCGCGGCAGTTGCCCGGGCCATCGCCAGCGCTGTCGACTTCTCCTGCTCGTTCCTCCCCTCTGACGACCCCTGGCGCTACCTTGACTTCCGTGACAGCCATGCCCTCCTCTCTAGAGTCTCTGTCCAGATCATATCCCCTCGCGATAGCATATCCCCTCACGGGTACTCCGAGCGGTTCACCTTGGTAAAGGACTTTGCAATCTGCGACCTCTTGTATCAGCGCTGCCTTCTGCTCCCCGCCATCCCCGATGACCTGGCCGCTTTAGCCAATGAGCACGGCATCAAAAATTTCGAGCCCTTCTTAGCTCCTTCCTTGGAGAATAAACATGAGGAGGGAGAGGAAGCACCTCATTCAAAGTGATCTTCTTGGAAGCTGGTCGCCTGGACTTGCTTGCGTGTTGGCAGCCATAAGATGGCCTCGATGACAATGACGGTTGGCAGCGCGACTGCCCTGCGAGCTGACTGTCGAGGATTTCAATCCTCGACGCACGGTGGTAGGAGGTCAGGTGAGCATCTTACTACTACTAAACCGTGTGCGGTTCTCCGCATCCTGATTGGTCTGAGTACTGTTTATCGACTTCCATCATTGATTCGCTAGCGAACGGCTCCTCTCTTATTTGCAGACCTCGCACGGCTAGACGAGAAGCTTCCAGTGCAGCTTCCGGGCCCTATCTTCTTCTCCTCCATTTCCCATCCGTCTTCACGGCACCGTCTTTCCACCATGCTGGCCCGCTGCCTCGACCTCGTCGGCCTGTTGAGAACGCCCGCCAGCTGACCATGCTTCCGGCATGGCCGTCCTGGCTCACGCACACGGTGACATGGAGTTGAGCAACCCCGCGCCGTGACTTCTCCGAATTCCGTTTGTGCATCTCGCGTCGCCAAGCCCCGCTGCTGCTTTGCTTCCCGTGCCGTGCCTCCACCGTGAGCAGTCTTCTATCATGAGCAAGAACAGCAAATCAGAGGCTGCGGCGAGCCAAGTCGGCGTCAATGGCAAGTGAATTGAAGGCCCTTTAGCCTTCCACCGTGCGCGGTCGTCGCCTTGCAGCCAATCACTAGCGAGCACACGGCGCACCTCATCTTTGATGAGCAGTAGAATGGAGGTACGATTGCCTCTGGTATGACCATGGTACAAAGATGAGCCCCATCAACAACCCCTATTGTCCATCAAGTCCGACTGCCTCGTCAAACCTTTCAAAAGCTCGCTACTGGTTAGCATTCGATGTCCAGGGTCCAGGATGAAAAAGCAAATTGCCGAGTTGCAGGAATGAGAAATGTATTGAGGAATACAAGGTGCGACGATCAAAAACTATTCGTCGCATGTACATGCCCAGCATGTACTATCCTAGCCACACATTTATCCCTAGATCTAACTCTACCCTGCCCGACGTGAGGCTGATGAATTCTGCTGAAATTATTTTAATACCATGGTCGGACTTCTATTGCCTCAGTTTAGGCTACAGCATGCATATTTTTTTGTCGCGACTCTTCCCTACGGCAGGCAGTAGCTCTCTCTGTCCTTCCCAAGTTTCTCTTCCCCCATCCCACTACGAAAAACAGCATATTTGCCATGTGCCTTAGGCACACGGCAACAACGAAAATACCCACGGCAACGTCTTTGCCGTGGGTAACACACGGTATACGGCGCATGGTAAAAAAGACGTCGGCAAAGGCCTCTTTGCCGTGTGCTCTCCATCGGACACACGGCAAAAGAGTTGTCGTGTGCCACGTCAGGCCGATGGCGAAAAAAGGCGTCGTTACCTTCTCCCACTGTGACGGCGTGCTTTGCCGTGTACCCGACAGGACACACACGGCAAAGCCTGTTCTCTTTAACACAAAGCTGACGGAAGAAATAACTCAACTCTGCCAACACTTGCCTCACATGCTCAGGGATATAGCCTCGAACCATCACCGGAAGAAACATCTCAAGCCACATCTCAAGCCACAGGTGGTAGTCATGACTCTTGAGCCCGCTGACTCTCATAGTATCAAAATTCACTCCCCCCCCCCCCCCCTCTTCCAATTCGTTGTAAAACCATCAGGGGGCATTAATGTTTGCAACCAATGCAGCACTTCCTTCTTTTCGGCCGTCATCAGGACGAAGTCGGTCTTAGGTTTCTTCCATGTCTTCATAACGGCTCTAGGAGGCATCATGTTTAGCTTTGATCTATCACATAACAGTTCTTGATCTATTCTGGCTTTAACGTTATCCCTTGTCTTATCAGGAATGCCCATGATTGTGTGAAAACCCATGTCACCGATATTCTTTTTAGTGTGCATTACATCAATGTAATATGGAACAATAACATCATCCATATATCCAAGCCGATACAAGCCCAGTTTTTGAGTCATGTTGCACACCATATTCCGCGAAACTTTTTTTTTCTTTATCGAACTTGAGGGCCTCTAGCTCGGCACGAACCATGGCACCTATCATGAGGGGCGGTGGAGGGTCGTTAACTTCTCGACCTTTCGTGAAGTTCTTCTTGTCCTTTCTAAATGGATGGTCAAGAGGGAGGAATTGTCGATGTTGGTCGAACGAAGAAAACTTGCGACCCTTCGATATATAAGTAAATTCCACAACTCCCTTACATACTGGGCATAGGATCTTAGAGTGAACACCCCAGCCAAGAAATGTACCATACACCAAGAAGTCATGCATAGAGTACTGGAACGAAACATGCATTGTGAAGTTGCTCCTTGTAGCTCGATCGTATGTCAATACCCCATCATTCCAAGCACGTTTCAAATCATCCCATAGAGGCTCCATGTATATACTCATATTATTCCCCGGGTGCTCAGGAATTATCAACGACAAGAATATGTATTGTCATTGAAACAGTACACCTGGAGGGAGATTGAGGGGTATAACGAACACGGGCCAACAAGTGTATGGGGCAGCCCCCATGCCATAAGGATTGAACCCATCTGTTGCCAGTGCCGTACATTACGAGCCTCTCCGGCTTCGCGCTCATGAATCCTATAAAAATGTTTTCAGGATTCACCATCAGCTGGATGTACAAGCTTCTCAGGATTGTATCTATGTCCATTTTTGTGCCATGTCATCTGTTTTGCGGTCTCCTCGGTCATGTAAAGACGTTGAAGCCTCAGTATGAACAGAAGGTACCGTATGATTTTCACCGGAATCGTGAGCTGCTTCTTACCATCATCATGTGTATCTACCTCCAGGTACCTAGAGGACTTACACTTTAGACAGTGCATTGCTTCTGCATGTTGTTTTCTAAATAAGACGCATTCATTAGGACAAGTATGTATCTGCTCATATGGCATCTTAAGCGCACAAAGCAGTTTTTATGACTCATATATGCTCTTTGGCAGAATGTAACCTTCTGGAAGTAGGCTGCCAATGACTGTCAACATAGCATCGAAGGTGCCTTGACTTAGGCTAAACTGATACTTTAAGGCCATTAGACACGCAATGGCATCCAGTTGACACACCTTGGTATGCCTGTGGAGGGGTTGTTGTGCCGCCTCCATCATTTGGTAACACCCCTTTGCACTTGGCTCCGGCTCCTCCTCCTCCCTGGGTACTTTATCCCCGTGTGCTTCATGATAGTCATTTAACAAGTCTCCTACACTGGTATCTGTATCATAATCCTCCATGTGTTGTCTCATTACTTTGTGCCTTGGACGCTCACCTTCACCATGAAGGGTCCGCCGGGTATAATCTGGCATAAATCCATTCTTGCAAAGGTGCTTGCCTATGACCTCTTTATCGTGTGGACGCGTGTTTCTACAATTGTTGCAGGGACACCAAGTGACACTTGTTCCTTTAACCTTGGCAAATGATCGTTCCAAGAACTTGTTGGTCTTCCGAATCCATTCACTGGTATACTTTCCGTTCTTTGTCCAACCTGTGTACATCCACTCACGGTTCGGCATCCTCTAACATATCAGCGAGTACAATTAAAAATATTTTCATCTACATGATGCTTAGAAAGTCTAATAGGTGAAGGTAGGTCCTAATCGCACCCGAGAATCCGTAGCTGAGGCTCGTTTCCATGGTCTACTCCTCTCCGAGACAGAATTTTGATAGCACTATCCCGTTGTTTTCCAAATACACGTTCTGCAAAGGAGATTGTGTATCCGGAGAACAACGGGGAAATTGTGCCAAAACTCTATCTCGGAGAGGTCCGAGGAGTAGACCATGGAAACTAACCTCAACTACGGATCCTCAAGCTGTCCAAAAAACGTGGACAATTCGAAAAAGATACAGTCAAAGATATGCAACCGTATCTGCATACCTCCAACCGTATCTCTTTCGAACGGGAGACGCCTAACTAGGTTACGTGACCTACAAACATAAACGAAAGAGGGGTCTTTTGTGCCTCACATACCTAGTTGTGCAGCAAAGCGTCTCCCAGCATAAAAAAAAAGAATAGGTCTTTTAGTTCCAGATTACATGAAGCATATATCCTCTTTGAATTAGGTTACATAGGTAATTCATACGAACAACTACAGATTCATCAAATTCAGTTGACTAGTCTAGTCCCATGACAATAGATCTGAAAAAAGTAAGTATTTGTCTGCCAACAATCTAAAATGATGATATTTTCAAGGTAGAAATAGAATATTAACCAAAGGAAATTGCATGCAAGAATAATAAAAAAAAAGGAGTAAGCTACTTTTAAAACTAAAACTAAGCTACCAATAAAATTAACACTAAAATATTACTAGTATGCACTAAAATTATTACTACAATTAATTAATACTAAAATTATTACTAACACTAAGATAACACTAACACTAAGCTTAACACTAATCTAACCCTAACACTACAATTAAGCTAACCCTAATTACTAATTTACACTAATTTGTTGTTAAAAAAAGGAAAAAAAAACTTACCTCAGTTCACGGTCGTGCTTGGGGTCGAGGAGGCGGCGCTGGCTTCGGGGTGGTGGCGCTCCGGCGAGGGGGAGGCAGCGCTATGACGAGGGGACGACGGCGGCGGAGGGGAGGGCCGAGGCCGAGGCCCGGCGTGGCACCCGACGTGAGGACGAGGGGAGGGCCGAGGCCGAGGGCCGACGCGGCACCCGTGGCGCTCCGGTGAGAACGATGGCGCGGCGGAGGGGAGGGCCGAGGTTAGGCGGAGACGTGGCGGAGGGGAGGGCTGAGGCCCGACGGGCGGGGAGCACGGAGATGCCGTGGAGGGCCGAGGCGCGACGAGCGGGAAGGGCCGAGGAGGTGCCGGCGGGGAGGCTCGGCGGGGAAGGGCAGAGGCGTGGCGACGGCGCGACGGGGGCGGGCGGAGGCGCGTCGGCGAGAAAGGGCAGAGGCACGGCGGGGGGAAGAAGAAGAAGGCCAAATTGGCCAAAGTCCCGATCCAGATCGGGATATACCCGAAGACTTTGCCGTGTGCCAAGTCAGCAAGCACACGACAAAGATGGGCACACGACAAAGAGCGTTGACCACCACCTTTGTTGTGTGCCCTGCGGTTCCACACGGCAAATCTCCACTTTGTCGTGTGCCATGTCAGCAGGCACATGGCAAACATTTTACAGCCTTTTGTAAAAAAATTATAATTAGTTACAAATTTTATAAAATAATTAAATTTCTCCCATGTACTATTTATATGCAATGTTGCTTATAGAAATTTGGTTGAAGTCAAAACTTCACCTGACCATCGTTTGTATTCAAAATCTCAGAGGTTCCAATTCACAACTTGGATTCTTTTACGGAGATTCTTCGATTTGTGAGCAACATATAACACAACTTGCACGAAATATTTTCTACTTTTTATCACAGCCTCTACGTATCGTTGTGTGACATGTCTTAGCACACGGCAAAGAGTGTCACACCATCAAGTTTGTCGTGTGCCCGTCTGTGGCACACGGCAAACACTACCTTTGCCGTGTGCCTAGTGATGTGACACACGGTAAACCTTTAACGTCCGTTAGCGTCAGCTGGACGTGGAGGTTACAAACAACAAACGATTAGTTTGTTATGTGCCATGTTAAAGGGCATATGATAAACTTATTGTTTATCGTGTGCCTCCCACGTGACACACGGCAAAAGTTTTATTTGCCGTGTGTCGTACTTTTACCGTGTGCTTTTACGGGGCTCACGGCACAAAGCTCCTTTGCCGTATGCCCGATAGTTTGCACACGGCAAACATTAGGACACACGGCAAAGAAACTGTTTCCCGTAATGTCGCAACATTATTTATCTCTCTTTTTTTTTTGTTAAACTATACGATTGGCTCACTTTCTTATGCATTTTTTCTAGCTTTGAATCTGGTTCCTACACCTTGTATTCTAGTTTGCATGTCACAATAATTTATTATTCTACGAATTCCGAGAAATTATATGTATAATATAACATTTTACCTATAAACTTTGTATTCAACATGTAGCTGTTTCACCGTTTCCTTGGATTCAACATTTAGAATTTGCTACAGAGCAGCAAGTTCATTCCTCCACGTATAATTAGATGTTTATCACATGCATCAGGAAGTTGATAATCTTTCTTTAATTTCAGATTAGTTATTTACATGATCATTTATTTTTCCAACCTTATCCAATGGAGTCACATTAGACGAATTGTTTGTCTTAGCTTGGAAGTTTTATATTTCCGACAGACATTGATGTCTGCATCTTCTACCATAACTTTTGCATGATGTTATCACAGTAAATTCCCGTGTCTCTGTCTTGTTAGAGCGTCTTGTGTAAGCTGGTATCCCCAGCATAAACAAATGTTTTGTTTTCAATCAAAGCAGCGCCTACGGGTCTTTTCTCTAAAAAAAATGTTATCACAGTAAACTATTCTATTATTTTTATTAAGATTAGTACAAAATTATGTATCCTTATATTATGCAGGTCTGCCACCTTGTCCTATGTGCCATTCCATTCATTTGGCCCACAAATTACGCATCATTTTTTCCCTGTCCATTGCTCACCGCCTGACAACATATTTGTCTGCATGGTCTGAGGAGGTGTTGTTTTTTATCCACAATACATGTCTGTACAACAGCTAAAGTTTTTCTATGTGCAGCAAAAGGTAACTTTTAATACTCCTATTCTTCACCATAGTCAATGCAGACAATGCTCATGCGAGACTGAATAGTGTCGTCCTTATATCCTTTGGTCCGTAGTATAATACTCCCTCCGTTCCAGAATAAGTGTCGTTATTGCTTTCTAAGGAGTCAAACGCTTTTAACTTTGATCAATTATATATAAAAAAATATTAATATTTATAATATATGATTAGTATCATTAGATATATCATTGAATCTATTTTTATAAGAAACTTATTTAGATACACAAATATTATAAATATTTTCTCTAAATATAGTTAAAGTTAAGAAAGTTTGACCGGCATGAAAACCATAATGACACTTATTTTGGCACCGAGGGAGTACTCAACATAGGTCATAGTATCCTTTTGCCCATCCCATCTGCACTCCCCAATGGCCTAGAAGCAGATGAAGCTGCCCATCAGGGACTTCAAATTGATCTCATACGCATCTTTACTTTCCTATGATGGCTACCTCTAGTTATTCAGCCTGTGATTAACCAAGGACTGCAATGGTTATTTGTAACAACAGAGGTCAAATGTAATGCTAATATAGACGAAAATTATTTCATTATAACTGGTACCATGTCACTGTATTTTTTTTTTTTACTCTCTGAACTAATTTCTTATTTCATTTTAGAACGTACTCACCTTATAGCACTTTGGTCACATTGGTTTCCATTAAATGCAGAAAACGAGTTTTAAATCTGCTGTAGAGCATTCACTCAGCTCCAAGTAGTATCTTTCTCTTCACGCACAACCTCTTTTCTCTTATCACTGCATTGACCATCTTCATTAGCAAAAGATAATTCATACTGTTGACCCTTTTCATCAAATGATTTTGCAGATCGAGATTCATTATGTTCATCGCAGCCATGTCTATTAATCTGCAACTCTTCAAGGCTGTTAATATGTTTAGAACAGATTCTGTTTGGACTAGCATGGCCAACTAAATGTATATGCGGAAATTTTGGTTTGGTGCGATAATCGTCTTGGTTTTCAAAGTCTCTACAGATGATCGTCTTGGTTTTCAAAGTCTTTTTGATTAATTTTCCTGATTATTCATACGGCAGAACCAAAGATCAAAGAATGGCTACTCAGTTAAAACAACCTAGGTTTTTCCCTTTATTTCACTTCATTCTGTACTTTACAAATAATTATTCTATTAATTATTATATGATCAGGAGGGGCATTTGCCTTTCCTAATGCTGAAAATAAATTATCTAAAATTTAACGAATCTAAAAAACATTGAGTTTTTTTTCTTATCTTACTGTTGATTTGAGTTATGGCATTTTACTGTACACTTCACACAAAAAAATGTGATGTTCTATGCCATATTTTTTTCACTATCTAAATCATGCTGTAACTTTGCATGAGTTTAAAGAAGCATATTCAGGTTATGTTCACTGGTCGGTTAATTGTGTTTTAGATGAAACATGTTTACATTTTACATATTACAGGAAATTTAGTAGAGTTAGCTCAATTATAATTGTTCCAATGATTGTAAGTAGAGACAACAAATGGTCAAATAAGCTTAACAACTGCGCGGCAACGCCCCGTAAGTTAATCTAGTAGAGGACTAACGAAAATTGGGCCCTTGTATGTGAGGAAGTTGGACATAGGGGGTCATCTGGCTCATTTATTTGAGAAAAGAGATTTTTTTGGATGTATAGAGTTGGGTGGATAGATGAAACATCATCTTCATTGGATGCATAATTTGTGTGAATGTAGAAAAAAAACAAACTGGTATATTATATAGAGATATAGATGATATGAGATTAGAACTAAAGACCAGCTTAATCAAACTAAACAGTAAACACATCCTCTTTTTGGCACTAGAAGCATAACAATTTTTTGACAGAAATAGCTTTTCACATCCAACAAACGAGCCCATAAACACCTTAGATTAGCACATAAAACTCTTTTTAATAGAATTTTCTAATTTTTAACTGACTAAAAGTTTAAATAATTTTTAATCATCACTTTAAATCATCAGATTTAAATCAATGGCTTATAATTATTATAGACATAATTTCATAGGCATTGTTAATTTTCAGTTGACTGAAAGTTTACTCAACTTTTAGTTGGCTCTTTAAACTATTAGATCTAGATCCAACAGTTTATAATTATTATATAAAAAATTCTTTAAAAAAATCAAAAACACAAAATAACAAACCATCAACTGAAAGGTTTTAGTCGATTGAAGGCTAGAAAACATGAATTTTATATAAAAAAATTCATTCACACCATAAAGTAACCATCCACTAGCTAAGAAATATGCTCTTCAATTCTTTAGTTCCATTCATGGATTCAAAAACCATTGAAAACCGCTCGGTTTTCACGGTTGTTGACCAAACCGGTCCGGTCCGATTTGATTGGGCGACCGATTTTCGGTATAATATAATTTAAATTTTGAAAATTCAATAAAATTTGAATCATGAAACCAAGAAAACCGAACAGTAAACTGGAGAAACCGAGCGATAAACCAAAAAAATCGAGCGGTTTGTTTTTAAACTGAGAAAACTCATGAAAAACAGAGAAAACTGAACGGTAAACTGAAAAACCGAATAATAAACCGGAAAAACTGAGTGATAAACCGAGAAAACTGACCGGCTTCCTTTCAAATCATATTTAAATTCATATTTTATTATTTAAGCGGTTTATCATCCAGTTTTTTTTCTGATTTTCACCATTTTCATCAAACCGGAGCCGTGATAGGAACCGTATTTTAATCCTTGGTTCCATTTGCTCCGCCATGGATTCGCCGGCGCCACCAACCCCGCGCCGCCTCCTACTTCGATCCCCGTCCGACCTCGCCGACGACGTCTTGCGAGAGATCTTCCTTCACCTCGACTCCCCCGCCGACCTCGCCCGCGCCTCCACCACCTGCACCCACTTCCACCGCGTCATCGCCGACCACGACTTCCTCCGCCACTACCACGCCCTCCACCCGCCGCCGCTCCTCGGCATCCTCGCCAACGTCTTCATTCCGGCGCAGCCGCCCCACCCATCCTCTGTCGCCGCCCGCGCCTTCAAGGACGCCGACGCCGCCGATTTCTCGTTCTCCTTCATACCGTTCCCCCACCGCTGGCGCCGCCGCGACAGCCGCGATGGCCGCTTCCTTCTCTCCGGTGTCCCCGTGGGCAGGGGGCACAACCGCGGGGACCTCGTCTGGATCACGGATCTTGCCGTCTGCGACCCTCTGCACCGCCGCTACCATCTTCTCCCGGCCATCCCCGTCGACCTAGCCGCCGCCGCTCATCCGCCGGACATTGTCGATTTCGAGCCCTTCCTCGCTCCTGCCGCTGAGGATCACATGGATACATCATTCAGAGTGATCTGCTTGGCGCAATGCACAACTAAGCTGGTGCTCTTCGTTTTCTCATCAAGCGAGTGGCGATGGCATTCTGTTACCTTTGAAGGCTGGAGTGCTTTGATCACAGGGTCTGGTGGCCCTGCTTCAGGCTCTGAGTTGTCCCAACGGCACTATGCTTACAGGTGTTTCTGTTGGTTGATGCATGGGAGGAACAAGCTACTTGTGCTCAATACATGTGGGATGAACTTCTCCACTGTTGAACTCCCGCAAGACTACATGGGAAGAGAAATTGCCATTGTGGAGGCAGGGGACGGAAAGCTTGGCATATTTTCTCTCTGCAGTAACATTGCACATGACACCGTTCACCTCTCATGTCATATTGCGAGATTGCACTGAGATCACAAACCAATGGCACTTCGAGGAGGTACTCCCATTGCCTTTACAGCATCATTTTGATATCGTGGGTGTAGCTGGGGGATATTTGGTACTACAAGGGGTTCCAAAAGACATATCTCTGATAAATTTGCCGCACAATCCAAACATAGTCTGCTTTTCTCTGGACCTCAGGACACTGCAGCTTGAGTGGTTGTGTCAAACTAGCCGCTCCATCTTATATGCTGAACTTTATGCTGGTCATCCACCGGCTTTGTCTCCACCAAGTATATAACATGGTAAGGTTGTTCTCATTTGCTCATAGTCTTTGTTTACTTGTATTTTGCGCACAAAAAGACAGTACAAGTTGATAAAGATATTTGTTGGATGTTGATGCATGTGTGCTTAGCCATTCTGGTATTCGAATGTAGCTCACACTGCTCGTTTAGACAGCTTATAAATTCAGAAAATAAAAAAGGAGTATATGTTTCTATCTTATGATCATTCATGTCATTTAAGGACTTTCTCACAAATAGCATAAGAAACTTCATATTAACCACCAATGACCAAAGTGTGCCACAGTGAGCTGGATTGGGACATGCATTAGCTAATAGCTATTACTGAGATATGATTGCTTTCTATGCAGGAATATATGTTTTGCTCCTTTCATAAATACTTATTCGCCCCTTTGCTTGCCACAATCAATCTGCTAGAAGTGGTAATGACTGGTTTGATGTGTACACTTGCATCCTTTTTCATTGATCGCAGTACAAATAATTTCTGTTATTTTCAATTTTTCATATATGACCCTATTACAGAAACAGAAAAGAGTGCAGTTTTGTTCATATATCTGTAATAACTGTCCTTCAAGTAATGTACAATGATCAGGGTTGTCTTCATATTTTTGGTGGAGGGCATAGTTTTGGTTTTGATTCGTGATGAGAAACACACTAGAGGAAGGTAATGAGGGATTGGTCTCTTTTGCATAGAGAAGAAAGGCTCGCTTCCTAATTTAAATAACTTGCTGGCAGCCTTAAGCTTGGCGCAGCCCACCTGGTCCATAGGCACTGGTCGATAACATTTTAGGTGTCTATTATTTCATTATATTTACCCGGGGCCATAAAATTTTAGGTCTCTATTCTTTCATTATATGTTCTAATGATGACAACGATGGATTCTTATGTAGTGTCCGTCTGTTTTGTCCATGTGGTATTGTCATCTAGTATGCTCTGCCTATGAGTACAGAGCACAGGGTGGCTACCGGTCATTCATCCCCTATTGCTGTTTTTCTCACCTAATAAGGTGTTCTGTAACACTGCCTTTTCTTTTTGTGATGTTTCACTTTCACTCTTCTTACATGGTATAGATGCAAGATCAGTTATATCTTGTTCCACTGATTCTAAAATTGGTTCAACTACTTCAGCAGTTTATCAGCATAGTCTAGTACACAATTATATTTTTTTGACAAGGTATATGATGCAAATTGAACGATTATTACCTAATGTTTACTTCAAGTTTAATAGATTTGTTTTCGGAACAATGACACAAAAATAATGTATTTCAGATGGATGTTTATGTCTATGCCTGGTAAAATTTGTGTTGAGGTGCAATTACATGGTTTATGACTGGACATTCGTTAAGGTGCTGCACACCTGTAGGTATTAGCAATGAACATTTGAACACAGTTTTCGTTCATTTCCTGGCCTCTAATTTTTAGATCCGTCCCATCGAATATTGGAATACTAATTAGAAGTACTAAATATAGATAAACAAAACCCAGACCATAACCCACCCTCTAAATGACGAAACGAATCTATTAAAACTAATTAGGTCATGATTAGATAATGTGATGCTACAGTAAATATCTTCTAATAATGAATTAATTAAACTTAATACGTTTGTCTCGTAAATTAGCATCCAACTTTTTAATTAGTTTTATATTTAGTTTATATTTAATTCATGTATTTAGCGTTCGAAGGATTGATATGATAGCTCTAAAATTTAGAACCCAAAAAATATACTGACATTTTAATGGGTGTTTTCTCACTACATCTGATTGCAGGACCCAATCTGCGGTTTCTATGGTGTCATGCTGCCATGATGCTGATTTGTGTGACCAGGATGTCAGTAGTACCGTACTTCAGCTAGGATACTTGCTTGGTTCGTCGTCCAGTCGTTTGATGCATGACTTATTCATTCTAAAAACATTCTGACTATCCATCATAACAATGTTTTGTCTAACCAGGAATCTGTCAGCTCCATTTTACTTGGGAGTTCTGTCTGAGAGTTTGAACTTGTATGATGAATTGCTGGTCTGCTATGTCGGATTGACAATACTAGAAGCAATCCTCTGTCTCAAGGGAGAATTAAGGGGCTCGCCTGTACCCGTTGATCCACTCATGTAGTCTCGAGAGTTTCCCTTGCCTTGTTTTTAGGAAAGAATTCTAGCAACAGCAAACATGAAGTATTGCTTACAAGCTGTCATTGACGGCAAGCGAGCAACTGTAAACTACAGTTTGTTTGGTTGACCGCATTACCCACCCAGACAACCTGTCGAAGTCAACAACTCAACAGTAAAACAGGATCACTCCAGTGGCAAGCTCTGGTTGCCGCGGCTACTCTTGCAGCTCAACGTGCACTACGGGAACGGTGCCCTCGGTACTGAACAAATGTGGATCGACGTGACATCCATTCGGGAGGACGTCATTATAACGTAGTTTTTTTTTTAAGTTTTTGAACTCATGAAAGTTATTGCCGTGAAAATCTCCATACAATAAACAACACTCATTGAAGGATGGTATGCGTTCATATTATAAACTTTGTCTCCTAAATAAAAAGCAACTGCATCTCAAAAAAAAAAAAAGCAACTGTGCGGCTAGTGAAAATATAAGACAAGTTCTTTTGCACTGGTGTCACCACTCACCACAAAATCAACGAATTCTTCAGACACTTCCATAATTATAACTGATATAATTTTGTTGACAGCAAACCAATACAAAAGCGACCCAACACTTTACATATACTGGCAAATTTGACACATTGATTACATCTGAGATTTACAAACGATTGACATAGTCTTGATTACGTCTGCTTAATAAACAGATGCCAGCTAGTCAAAGCATAACAAACAGTCGTTCACATACTACATGGCCTTTGCCAGATGCCAGCTAGTCTAGCCGTATGGAGTACGGCTCACTGCTCTCGAATCTTGTGCTAAATGCTACTAGTAAATGCTAAGCATAATAAACAGTCATTTAGCACCCGATCTTGTGCTAAATGCTTATCGCACTTGCTCCGCCGCCTGCATTTCCTTCCGCCGCATCATCACCGACGGATCCTTCCTCCGCCGCTTCCGCGTCGTCCACCCGCCTCCTCTCCTTGGCTTCGCCGCCTACGAGGGATTTCACCCCGCGCAGCCTCCCCACCCCTCCGCGCCGCTCGGCGACGCCCTTGCCGGCGCAGCCGATTTCTCCTACTCCTTCGTCCCCACCGGGAGGTGGAACACACCGTGGCATCCCCGCGACGTTCGCCAAGGCCGCGTCCTTCTCGAGTGCACCCCGGAATGCGAGCCCGCATTTGACTACTACGACATCGTCTATCTGAAGCACCTCGAGCTTGCTGTGTGTGATCCCTTGTCTCGGAGGTACAGGCTGCTCCCCCGCATACCCTACGAGCTAAGAATTCAGTATGAGCCTCTCGTTGATTTCGGGCTCTTCCTCGCTCCCACCGGTGATGATGAAGAGGAGAAAACATTCAGTGTGGTACGTATGTCATGTAATGGAGCTATGCTGATTGCGTTTGTATTCTCATCCATCACTGGACAATGGCGTATCCCTGCTTATCTCGACTTGAGTTCATTGGGCCATAGTCCTATCACGGCGCATATCCGGTTTACCTCCTCCTGCCTTGAATATCAGCACTGCTTCTACTGGACAGCGCCTTGGGGGGACAAGTTGCTTGTGCTTGATGCGCTCAGGTTCGAATTTTCTGTTATAAGTAACAATCTGACTGCCTACCATGCGCGTCACAGCGGTCAGCCCCTCATTGTAGAGGATGGAGATGGAAGCCCAGAGGTGTATTTTCTTGCTGATTTGTATGGGGATGGCCCGACTGAACTAATTCGCATCCCCGCGACTGTTGTTTATGTATTGGGGGGAGGGGGGACTGTTATACGGAAGCCATCAAATATAGAGAGATGGAAACCAACAAAAGTGAAAAACCACACCGGTTTTTTTAAGAAGTAGAGATTATTAAGAAATTTTCTGTGAATATTTTGCTCATGAATAGTTGATAATTATTTGTGATATTAATGGTTTGCTGCTGTCCTGTTCACCAATTATCATGCATTTAATTAGCTTAAGATCTAGTCACATAAAAGAAATCATTTTTTTGTGAATAGAAATTATTATTTTTTAGTAAAGACATTTATCCATCAGATGATTTGAAGTACCCCATTAAATTTCTAAATCCACAAGTAGACTATGTTTTAGGATATGTATATGTTATCACTTGTAGTTTTTGTCCTTGACTCCTAGCTGAAAAAAAAATACTCTTATAGTCTTATAAGATATAACACTACTACAGTTTTGTTATTGTTTAGATTAATCCCTTGATGCAAACAAATATAGGTTATAAGTTGTTAGGTCACAATGTTGCTTTATCCCTCAAGCATGCTATCTCTTTCTCCAGAGGTGTTTTCATATTAAAATTGTGCACTTTGATTACTAAATACCACCTACAGTACATGTAAATGCTTGTAGAAACAACAATTCTCTTATTACCAGTTATTATAGAGTATGAGCTTTTATATTTACCTTTACCTTCATGTATCAAGTTCCAAACCCGTAAGACATGTTTTTTTTTAAAAAAACTAAAACAGCAGGGGAATCCCCTGCTGATAAGACATGCTTTGTGCCTGGATGGTATAGTTTCAGTTGTCCTGGATTATTTGAGTGTATCTTTTACTGTGGTTTCTGACTTTATGATATGATGATGTTTACACTGAAAATTTAGATGCTACACATTCTTGTAGACTGCATTATCCATTCTTTTATTTTTTGAGTAGCTAGAATTATTATTGTTGAAGTAATGGACTAATGGTGTTCAGACTACCTGTATCTTTGTCAAAGGAATTGATGTTCGTGACAGCTGGCAGCTACCAAAATGGGCCATGCTTCATTGGAAAATGATCCCTTCTAGCTTTGTTTAAATGCATAGACTCAATCTATTCAAGGCAAACTTAAAACGTAACTTTTTGGTGCCATCCGAGTTTCTTAAATTCATGTTAGTATGCACTAGGGTCTATTGGAGCCAATCTTGAGCTTATTTAATTTAAAAATTCATATTTTTGTGTGTTTTTAACCCACCCGAAATAATAATTAGGCCTCCTTTAGATTGGAGGAAAAACGTAGGAAAAGTGTAGGATTCGAAATCTTATAGGAATATCCACTGTACATCTCTTTGTTTTGCAGGAATGACACATAGGAAAAACGGAGGAAAGTTTCCTTCGATGCTAATTTTGGAGGAATTTTACAGGGAAGAACACATCCACTCCAATCTCATTTTTTCACCTATTTGCGTAGGATCGAGGCATCGCTAGGTTATTAGCTCTCGCTTATGCATATTCGGACATCAACTTCAATAGAGAATAGTGTGATTTATTATTTACTGAACACAATTTTTACGTATGATTCGTGTGTTTTTCATGTGGCTTATCCAAACGACTTCTCAGGAAAATTTCCTGTGTTTTCTAATCCTCTATTTTACACTT
Organism: Eleusine indica; assembly: GCA_030378355.1. Classification (NCBI taxonomy): domain Eukaryota; kingdom Viridiplantae; phylum Streptophyta; class Magnoliopsida; order Poales; family Poaceae; genus Eleusine; species Eleusine indica. The sequence continues at coordinate 41,147,000 of CM059500.1, forward strand.
TGATTCCTTTCCTATTCCTACGTTTTAGATTCTTGCGTTCCAAAGGAGCCCTTAGTGTTCTTGTTAGCTGATCTTTGCTGGACTTTTGTATTTCCCTGTGAACCATGTGTGGTACTGCCACTAGTTGGGACTGCTTACTTCTTTTGTGGCTTTTGATGCTGACTGAAGTTGGCAATGGCCTTGAAAAGATGAACGAATGGATTCTGCTCACAACTATTCTTCACATGTTTTAGGCAGCTGACAGGGGATATCTTAATTCAAATGGATCTTGTAGTCAGCTTGAAATCAGCAATAAAGCCTATTTAAACTAGTCCTAGACTCCTAGTAGCTTTTTGGAGTGATAACTTTTGATATTGTATTAAAACTGGTATTGAAGCTTTAGCCCAGCGGTGTTAACTCTATTAACCTTTTCCGGAGCTGCCTCAATTTGGCATTTGCTCAGTTCTGATGTCCCAGGTCCCGCCTTGATTCAAACCGACCTAAAACCGAGCATGGTTGACCTTGCGCAAGATTAGGCTGATAGCTTGTTTTGGTTTGTGCCCCTTGAGGCTTTGCTGGTTGTTGGGTCTTCATTGCTTATCTGAATTTGGGTTTCATCTTTTTAGGAAAAAAGTCAAAGTCTTGTAAAATTGCAATTTTTGGCCTTTGTACTTTGCATAGTTTACTGTGCACAGTTTACTTCTTTTTCAATCTGTATTTTACACTACACATATTGGTAATAGTGTTTTTCTGACCTTTATAACAAGAAATCCTGCATATCTTTCGGTTGTTCATTGTTATGGACTATGCTGTTATTTTCGGTTAAAGTATATTGAAGTGGTAAGCTTGTTGTTGTACGCCCTGTACATGTCCCCCCCCCCCCCCCCCCCCCCCCCAACAGACATCGAACAATCCTCTCATGTTCAGTAGTGAAATTTATTTTCTTATTTTGTGGTCGTGGTTCACCATCCTACTTATTTACGTAGAGGTAGCTACCATCTTTTGACTTGTTTATCACGATCTGATTGTAGCATCTTTGTGTGATTATTTATTGTCATTTCGGATGGTTATCAGTTAATTTTGTTTTACGTGATATAAAAATCATATGGAACCAATTTCGGATGGTTATCAGTTAGTATTTGTCTGGTGTGTTATTGTGTTCAACAATTGATTAATCTACCATTGCGGAATATCTCATAATTCTAACTCACTGATGTCAATGCCTTTATTAGTCTTTCACACTATCGCATACTATCCCTTGCCATTCATTCACATGGATGCAGGGCCTTTCATGTTGCTACTGTTTTTATAGAACCCATGGACACATATATTTGTGTCACATGCATAATTGTGACATCTCTTTTCTAACTTAATATATATTGCTTGGAAGTTATGTATAACGTACTTATTATGAAGCAGGGAGTGACGTGCTTGCTTTTGGGGTCTTGTTTTGGTCATTCATCTAGTGTGTTGCAAGGAATGATGATCATGTCGGTGCTGCATTTCTTCTCGAGGGACGCTTTCTGGACTTGTTAATTTGCTACTCGTCAAAAACCAGTTCTTTTGTAATTTAGTTATGAATTATGAATTATTATATGTAGCAGACATTCTGTCAAGTTAATTTAGTTGGATCGTTACTATGTGCGCATTGACTTGTATTGAAACTGGCACGGGTCTCGTTTAGAAATGAAGCCAGTTGTCAGGCTAAGGGCCCAACTCATGTAGATGAGCTCATATCTGGCCCATTTGTTATTTTTAGATAAAGAGAGCATCCCAAGTTTCTTATTGGAAACCTTGCCCATTTTTATTGTAGATGTCTTCAAGTGACATAAATTTTATTAATCTCTCAGTCATATTTTTAGTCATAAGATATTTATCCAACTATCCATATGTTTTATTCACTTGTGTTAAAAAATATTCTGTATAAAACAAAAATGTTCCACCTAATAATAATAACAATTGTTTTAGGAGTACAATTTCATTATTTTAATAGCATATTTTTATTATTCTCATAATATATTTTGATTGTTTTAAAATATGACAATAAAATGTAAAATTTTAGTTAACTGAAAACTAACAAATCTATTTTTATTTTTGTTCGGAGTAATGCTATGATCTATTTTATTTCTCTCTTTAGGGCCTGTTTGGAAGTCCTGTAACCATTTACCCCTGTAAATCCTTTACACTTGTAAACTTTCGTGCACAAGAAAACCCCCGTAATGATGCATAGTATTTTTTACACCTGGAAATTGGTGTTTGGGTAAAGGAAAAGAAGGCAGCGATTTATACGACCACAAAACAAAAAAACTGGCGTCTGCTCCAATTGAAGAATTTTGAGTCACTGTTCTCACCGTAATTCAGGCACAGGCGTTATATTCACTGAATTTTCAAAACAACAAACAACCTGGGAATCAAAATTGAAGAATTTCCGGAATGCATTCAGTAAATTTTTGAACAAATATCTTAATAATTTCGAAACCGGATCACATACGGGAGCAAAAAATTCAGAGCAGAGCATCGATTTTCAAAGATAAAAAGAGGGCAAAAGACACCTCGGTAAACAAAGAGATAAAAAACTGAGGTAGGCAGCGATGATATGTGTCAGATCCTGATCCAAGCCAGCAGCAAGGAAGAGCTAGCATCGTCTTAGTTCCTGCTGGTCTTACCAGCAAGCTCAAGCTTTAGCCCTTAGGCATCCTTTGCTCACCGTCTTCGCAGATTGGAGTCCGTCACTATTGGCGAGGATTGAGATGGAGCCCGCCACGCCAGCGGATGGAGACGGGAGCGAGCAAGAGAAGAAAGCGGCGCTATGAGCCAGCATGGATCCAAGAATGCGGTAGCAGAGGTGTTGGGTTGGGGGGGGGGGGGGGATCTGGGATTGAGATCATCGGCAGTCGACTCCTCGGCAGTCGACCGAGTAGTCGTGGTGCTGACCGTTCGATTCGATTGAAGAAATCGCACGGCTCGTAGAACACTTCGACAGTTCCACTCCTGTCCATGCTCACACACGCGGATGCACCGCCATGGAAGCAGGTCCTCGACGAGCGAGGGACAAGGACAAGGCGCACAACCTCCTGCTCAAATCTGCCAGCTTTGTTGGTCCGCTCGGGCTCTTCTCACATCTGTGTAGCAAAGCAGCAAAACTCAACAAAGAACAAAGCAGTGGAAGTGCCATATTCTTATAGCCACTCCTTAATGATGAAGTACCAATGCGGAGAGATCAAGGCGGCGCCAACCACATACACCTTGTGCAAGATCTGGCCATTCATGAGACCTCTGACACCGGCAAAACCATGAGCTCCGGTGGATTTGGTGTTAACGAATTGATTTTTTCTCAGCTTCATTTTTCCTCTCTCTAAGTTCTAGCCACAAAATCACAAAATCGGTATGATTCCTTTATCGATTCAAACAAATTGATTACATATTTCTCTTCCTCATCTTCTAGTAAATCCATTTTGGTGGTCACCGATACCCATTTAGTCGAATCTCGCCGACGGCACTGGGTCTCCTTGAGGCTGTTAGCTGTCGTGAGGAAGAAGATGCAGGCGAGCAGTTGTTTGATCAAGGGGAGCGTGTTGCCAGCCGTAGGATTCGTATGATGGGATTGAACGGTGGAGAGAGCGACTGCTAGGGTGACTGCCGACGATCCTGATCCGAGAACCCGGCGGCAGGAGTGGCGAGCACCATGGGCGAGTCAGAGATAGAGGATAAACAGAAGTTGAGGATGGCGACGAGAGCCTGATATTTATCGTTTTAAAAGTGTGGCCTATGGAGGCATTTTTTTTTTAATTTTTTCGGTCATAACAGATCTAATACTAGTGTAAAGCGAATGCGCCAAAAAGTTTTACAGTTTTTTCTGATCCAGACTGAAAAAAGTTTTAGGACTGTAATTTACACCGGTTTTAGGCCGAATACCTGGCTTCCAAACAAGCCCTTAATATATAGTTTATTTACTCAACACGGACAAGTACATATATTATGAACGACTTTGTGAATACTATCATCTGTTGTTAATAACCCTACATATTGTTTTTGAAACAAAAATGAGTCTTACATGTCAAGCTGTCTGACATGTAGGGCTCATCCTGGCATAGAATCCTGGCCGAACCAAACCGACCCGTCAGCCGTGTCAAAACACGAGCCGGCCGGTACGAGGAGTCCCGGAAGCGCACGCACACGCGTCCCCACCCACCACTAGGCCCAAAGCCGAACAAAGCGGCCCCGCGAGCGGACGCCAGCCACCCAGCCCCGTCCGTCCGATCTGGACTCCCTTGACCGCTTAAAGGCTCTTTTCTTAATCTCTGCAAAAAATAAGGCTCCTTTCTTAATTATAATTAAAAAAAGAACCACGAAATTAGAATTGGATTATACCTTTTGTTTTCCGTAATCGCCCCCGACTTGCAGCAGCTGCAGCTGCCTTGCTATACTACCACGCCTCTACCCCGTCCGCCCTTCGCTTTGCTTCCACTTCTCCCTCTCCCCCAACCCAAACCCATCACAATTCGTTCGGCCCCCCGTGTCGCCTGCTCGCACTGGCCACGACCAAACCCTAGGCGCCGCCGCCCCCGGGGCCCCCAGGTACGTCTCCCGCCGGCGAGATTCGGTCGGCCGGCTGCGCGCGTTCGATTCGCGCGCTAGGGTTCGTTGTTCCTCGCGGATTTCGTGTTCGGGCGATTTTACTTAGTTTTTCGTTGTTGTTGGTGGTGCGTGGTGATTGGATCAGGGAAGCTCTCAGGGAGCACGAGGAGGAGGAGATCGGTGAGGAGATAGAGAGGGATTTATGTCCCAGCGAGGGGACAGGGGCGAGGGGTACGCCAGGAGACCCAGCCGGCCCAACTTCGGCGGCCACCGCGGCGGCGGAGTCGGCGGCGCGGGCAAGGGCGGCGGGGCCCCCTCCGGCCAGCCTCCTTCCTCATCAAACCGCAGGTAAATTAACTGGTTCTCGGCGATTGTTTTATTGTGTCCGATTGGTTTGATCTCGGCGAGGGAAGGTAGGGTTTTGATGGGACTTTGGATCTCGGTTGCAGCTTTAAGAAGCCCGGCAATGGCCACGGTGGGCACCAGAGGGTGGTGAGCCAGCCTGACACCACCGGCTTCCAGCCCGCCCCTGCGCCCGGGTCTCTCCAGACGCCAGCCCGCCCCCCACCCGCCCCACAGAATGCTGCAACGCACGTTCCCGTCCCCGCGCCTAGGTCGCAACACCATGGTGAGTCTCACTTCCTGGTCTGCAATTACACAAGCAACAGCATGAAGCCGGACTTGACGTGTTTCTCTGATTGATTGCACGTATGTTTAACTAAGCAGATCCGCAAGTGCCATCGATGTCACCTGCTATTGAGAATTCGGCCAGTACACAGTTGCCAAAAAGTAACCCTCATGCTGCCCCCAGGGCACCACCCAAGAGCTCTATCCCACCGGTTCCTCAGGGAGTATCCAAAGGTTTGGCAGTAATTTTCTTGCTTATTAGAATTGATTACATGTTTGTATTATATTTGCACATCTTGAATGAACAGCACAATTGTCTTTGCTTTTTTATTTCCAGACCTGTTATAGACATGTCCCATGGTTAGTACTGATTTCCGTATCTCCTGTTGATTTCCTTCTTCCCAGGGGAACCATCCAAGGCATTTAACTTTCAGTTTGGTAGTATAAACATGAATGGGATTCCGGTATGTTCTGTCAACCTCTATATCTGCAGCTTGGAACATGCATCTTTTTTATAAGCTTTTCTAATTTACTTATTCGATTTTATAAACTCTTTTATAGCAATTTCCTGCTAGGACAAGCTCAGCTCCGCCAAACTTAGATGAGCAGAAACGTAATCAGGTATCCTGTATTGTTTTATTACTCAAAGTAACATAACTGATTGTTGTAAATTATTGTTTTATTTGACCGTTGCAAATTTTATCTCTTTCTTTTGTCGTTTTAGTGCTTTTTTATTATGCAGCATTTAGCTAGGCCATGCAATAATGTTGTTGTCCCTATGAGCAATTCATTTAGCTTAACTTGTTCCTTCTGTTTGTGTTGTCCATATTGCTTTATCCTACAGTCTTATATCCCTATTCTTGTAAACCATGTTCCTGTTCAGGCACTTCTGGAGGAACATAAAGCTGCATCTTCTCTGCCTGCACAACCAGCTCTTAAACAGCAGCCAGTTCATCATCATCATCATCACCATCATCAGCAGCAGCAACCTCCGCCGCAGCAGAAGCAACAACTGCAGCCACCGCTGCCACAAAAACCGCAGCAGCAACAAATTAGAAAGGATGCTTCCAGTTCTAGCCAACCTAACTCTGTCAACCCTCTTATTCCATCACAAATGAAGAGAGATGCGCATGTTTCTCCATCTATCCCCAATGTTGCGCCTCTGAGACCTACTGTGCAACAAATATCTGGTATGCCCATGTCGATGCCGTTTCATCATCAGCAGCCACCCGTTCCCTTGCAGTTTGGTGGCCATGGTCCACAAATGCAAGCACAAGTTGTTGTGCCTAGCTCCATGCAAATGTCAATGGGATTATCAGGAGGCAATGCACCACAAGTTCCGCAGCAGATGTATGGGCCGAGTATCCAGCATCATCAATTGCAGCAGCAAGCAATGATGCATCCAGGGCAGAGTATGGGCTATGTTCCTTCACCTGCTCATCAGTTCTCACCTCAGTTGGGCAGCATTGCTATGCCCATGGCGCCGCAATATGCTCAACAACCAAATAAGTATGTTGCTCCTCGGAAGGCAGTAAAAATTACTCATCCAGATACTCATGAAGAATTGAAGCTTGATAAGAGGATGGAATCTTCCGGGCAGAGGGCTTCACCTAATTTGCCACCACAATCCCAGACAGTGGGTAGTTATATGGGTTTCTACAATCAGCAACCTAACTCTTATAATCAGTCTGCCATGTATTACCCTCCTACTACTAGTGTCAACCAGGTTCCTACGGGATCCTCAGGTTCTAGGTTATATCCTGTCACTCAATCTGGGCAAACAATGACATACGTCAGCCCATCTGTAGGGCCTTCGAGCTCTGGTCAGGTCCAAAGCACAGTTAAGCCATATTCTGGTGGTTTGCAGAAGGAGAAGTCCGGGGCCAACACAGTCACAATAAGTGCACCACCGAGTAAATCAGATGAGCCTAAGTCAAGGCCTGCTGAGGATGCTGCACCAAGTCGGCAGAAGGATAACGAAGTCGTTTCTGTTTCTGGGACCACCATCTCAAATAAATCAGACCATGAGAAGCGACCTGCTGTGGTAAGCCAGTCCATACCAATTCAAGCTACTAAACCAGAAACTACAGCGACAGCATCTCCTGTTGTGAATTCTGTCTCACCCGTCCCCACAGCTGATGGGAAGAACAAAGAAGCAATTCAAAGGACCGGGTCATTTAAGGATAGTAAGAAAAATGCCACTAAAAAAGAGTCCAAGAATTTATCTCAACAGACAAAGGCATGTTAATTTTTGTGCTTCTAACAAACCATAAACATTTTGTTCGGTTCTGCATTTTCCTTTTGTTAACATGTTTGCATCTTGAATATTCAGGCAGTTCAGACCGCTGAAGATTTGAAGGTGCAAACTTCTGTAAAGGATGGAGGTGATGGTGGTGTGCATCTGGAAGCTAAGAACTCTAAAGAGTTGGATTCGACCAGCTCATCATCATATGTGACAGTTGCCCTACCTGAAAGTAGTACATCACCAGGGGTTGGTGCTACTGAAGTTGATAGTACACTAAATGGTACGCACTTCATATTTACAGAATGGTATGGTGTGTTTCTTATTTCTTCTAACTCATTTATATTGGCAGCTTCTGATGTTCCTGGGACAGATAGGAGCTCTGCAAAGCCAGCTTCAGGGGGTACTGGTGAGTCCCAAGGAGTAGAAAGCTCTGCTGTTTCTGCTGTGGAACATGAAAAATGCATACAATTTCACAAAGATTCTGCAGATTCTAGCATGGATAATATTTCTTCTGATGTTACTGACTGCAAATCACCTGAGGTGTGCATATCAGACATGAGTGAGCAGGCATCAGCAGTGACTTCTAATACTGATAATCCAGATGCAGCACCTTATGTAACTGATCAGGAACAATTGCAGAAAGATTCAGCACTATCCGTATCTGAGGAACAAAGTGTGCTTAATAGTTCATCCAAGGATTCTGAAACTTCACCAGATTTTCTTGATGGCAATGCTGTGGTAACTTCTGAAACTACAGAGTCTACGGTTGAAAGTTCCAAAAGTGACTCCGATGTTAGTCAGGATGCTGGCCAAGGTGCTCCTAATATTTCTCAAGTTGTTGCGTCTGATGTGTCACAGAAGTCTGAAAGTAGGGTCAATGATCAACCGGGTGCTGCACCAACAGCTTCAATTCGACCAGTATCAAGGGAAAAGCCTAGTGCTGAGCTCGCAAGGACCAAGTCCACGGCTGGGAAGAAAAAGAAGAGGAAGGAAATGCTCTCTAAAGCTGATGCTGCTGGGAGTTCGGATCTTTATAATGCATACAAGGGACCAGAAGAGAAGGTAGAAAGCATTAGCAGTGCAGAAGGTGCTGATGGTTCTGTTAATGCAACCCCTATGCTGCCTGATGAATCAGAAAGGGAGATCAATACATCTGAAGATGATGGCAAGAAAAAAGTGGAGCCTGATGACTGGGAAGATGCAGCTGAGATGTCTACTCCAAAGCTGCAAAGTTCGGAATCTGGGAATCAGGCTGATGCATCGCACGTGTCAGATTTAGATACAACTGAAGCCAATGGCAAAAAGAAATACTCTCGCGATTTTCTGCTAACTTTGTCACAGCACTGTACTGATCTTCCTGTGGGGTTTCAGATGAGCGATGCTGCCAGTGCTCTTATGAATAGTCTGGCAGGAAAGTCATATGTTGTTGATCGTGAACCTCACCATAGTCCTGGAAGAGGGATTGATAGGCCAGCTTCTCGTGACCGTCGTGGTGGTGCCATGGCTGATGATAGATGGACGAAAATTCCTTTGAGTCCTGGTCGTGATGCCCACATGGACTTGACAAATGGTCCATCTATGATCAATTACCGTGGTGCCCCAGGAGTTAATCATGGTGTTTTACGGAATCCACGCGGTCAACCATCTAATCAGTACGGTGGTGGCTTACTTGGAGGGCCTGTGCAGTCTGTTGGACCCCAAATGTCTCGTAGTGGCTCTGATGCTGATAGATGGCAGCAAAGGGGTCTGATGCCTTCTCCCGTCACACCCATGCAAACTATGCACAAAGCAGAGAGAAAATATGTTGTTGGCAAAATTTCAGACGAGGAAGAGGCAAAGCAGAGGCAGCTTAAAGGCATTCTTAATAAGCTGACTCCACAAAATTTTGAGAGACTTTTTGAGCAAGTTAAGGATGTCAACATTGACAGTGTGGCAACTCTGACGGGGGTCATTTCCCAGATATTTGACAAAGCTTTAATGGAACCAACTTTCTGTGAAATGTATGCTGACTTTTGTTCCCGTTTGGCTAGCGCCTTGCCAGACTTTAATGAGGACAACGAAAAAATCACATTCAAGAGATTACTTTTGAACAAATGCCAAGAAGAGTTTGAGAGGGGTGAAAGAGAGGAAGCTGAAGCTGACAAAACTGAAGAGGAAGGTGAGATTAAGCAAACGAAAGAAGAAAGGGAGGAAAAGAGAATCCGCGCTCGAAGGCGCATGCTTGGAAACATTAGGTTGATCGGAGAATTATATAAGAAAAAGATGTTGACAGAACGAATCATGCATGAGTGCATTAAAAAATTGCTAGGAAACTTCCAACAAGATCCTGATGAGGAAAATATTGAAGCACTATGCAAATTGATGAGTACAATTGGAGAGATGATTGATCATCCAAAGGCAAAGGAGCATATGGATGCTTACTTTGATATAATGCACAAGCTGTCAGCAAGTCAGAAGCTGTCTTCTCGTGTAAGGTTTATGTTGAGAGATTCGATTGATCTTAGGAAAAATAAGTGGCAGCAAAGGCGTAAGGTTGAAGGCCCGAAGAAGATTGAGGAGGTTCACAGGGATGCAGCTCAGGAGAGACATGCTCAAACAAGTAGGCTAGGACGTGGTCCAGTTAGTTCAGGTTCAAGGAGAGGAGGGCCACCCATGGATTATGGTGCACGTGGCTCAGCAGCGTTAGCGTCCCCGAGTTCGCAGCAGGGTAGCATTCGAGGAATGCCTCCACATTCACGTGGATTTGGTTCACAGGACATTCGGACTGATGAAAGGCATCAGTTTGACGGTAGGACTGTTCCTCTTCCTCAGCGTCCTGTCAAGGATGAAGCTATCACTCTTGGGCCACAAGGTGGCCTTGCTAGGGGTATGTCTATAAGAGGGCAGCCACTAGCATCCAATGCTGAGCTTCCTTCTGTTGTCGACCATCGGAGGATGTTGTCTGGTTCTAATGGTTTTAACTCGAGCTCTGATTGGACATCTTCAACTGGAAGGGAGGATCCTGGTTCAAGAACTCCAGATAGGACCTCTGGTAGAACAGTAGCTTCTATTCAATCTACTGGATCCTCACACAGACCTGCTAGCCAGGAAGGCCGCTCAGGAAATAGATCTTACTCTGAGGATGATTTGAGAGATAAGTCAGTCGCCGCCATTCGGGAATATTATAGGTAATACTTTTAATCCATATTTTGGGGTTTTTCTATTGCACCAAATGTATTAGGAACTGCTTATTTTTTTGTTGTTATATAGGTTACAGTGCACTGCTTTTCTTTCTGTGCTTCTATGGCATACATCATATTATGTCTGCTTATTTCTTTCTTTGGGGATTTTTCTTGTACTACTTTCATCTAGTTATGCTTGTTTGTTGATGAATGCTCTGGTTCTCTTGTTCTTTCATGAAGCAAGGCTTTCTGCAGCTCTATTTTGTCTGCTAACAAATTACTTTGTTTGGGCAGTGCAAAAGATGATAAGGAGGTTGCACTGTGTATTGAGGAATTGAATGCTCCAAGCTTCTATCCTTCTGTAGTATCACTTTGGGTAAATGATTCCTTCGAGAGAAAAGACATGGAGAGAGAGTTGTTGGCTAAACTTTTTGTCAGCCTATGCAGTGGTCGACATAATTTGTTGAGCAAACGGCAACTCATTGATGGGTAGGCATTTTATCCTTATTCTCTTGTTACAAATATCTATTCACATTGGAAGACGCACTGAACCACAAAAACTGGTGTGGAAATGGATTCCACTATTTACTAACTGTAGTTATTTTGCAGACTTGCATCTGTTCTTGCTTCATTGGAAGATACTCTAAGTGATGCTCCAAGAGCTACAGAGTACCTTGGATGCCTTCTTGCAAGGTTTGTTCAGGAAAACATATTGCCCTTGCAAGAGGTAGGTAGATTGATTCAAGAAGGTGGTGAAGAACCAGGGTGCCTTGTACAAGATGGTATTGGAGCTGATATTCTTGCAGCAGTTTTGGAATCTATCAAGTTAGAAAAGGGGGATTCTTTCTTGAATGAGACCAAATCAAGTTCCAATCTTAAGTTTGAGGATTTCAGGCCACAGCACCTTAAGCGATCAAAGTTAGATGCCTTTATGTAGGCAACAAAATGCTTGTTCCTAGGTAAGTCTGATCTGATATAGTTGTTTCAGAACATTTAATATGCTAATAACTGCACTTTGGTCTGATCCCTATTCTATATGATCAGCTGACTAATATTTAGATTTGTACTCTAAACGACTATTTATTCTGGTAACAGATTAGGGTGGTCACCAAGGAGGCTACATTTTTTACACCCATGTATTGAACAAGTCTTTTTGATGATAAGCTGGAGATGTCTGCCAGATTCTTTCCCCGGTCTGCACAACCATTTTATTTGTGGAGCTCGAAGGCTGGTTGTCAATTTTGTTCATAGTTGGTGCTGTCATAAATTATTATTGCCGAAGGGCCGCTGGTGCTGTGGCTGAAGCAGTTAGTTAGCCCACATAAGAGTATCAGGGAAATTTTTGGGATTACCGGAAGAAGTCTGCTAAGTGCTAACCAATATTTGTTGGTAGTTTGTGGGGACTCTAGATTGAACTCAATGCCCCCTTCGGGCTTCTGACCAAATATTTGCTTGTGATGAGACTTCATAGTCGGATAACTTAGCAGCATTTTCCTGATAGCCAATCTTTCTCATATCGTCCTAGTTTATCTTTCTTGTTTAATATCGTCTTGTAATCTCTCTTCTGCTCTTATATATTGTGTATATATAACGTTCCGCTCAAAATTTGGCTTGATACGTTGGTCACTGCAGTTACGAGTGGATCATGCCACATAGGACGTGCGCTGTCTGTTATTCGTCTTGTTTCCCTGGTCTACATTAGGATTGAAGCTGCGTCGGAGCGCTTTCGCGAGTAATAAATATTGCTCGTCGGATAGGTTGTTTTGTTCGTATGGAAAAAATCGATTTCGGTACTTTGCTGAGTCGCCTTTTTTTTCTTTGAGCAACCTTTGCTGAGTCGCCTGAATTTGTATAATCTGAAGCTGGGACAAATGTGGTAACGCTCGGCCTTTAGTGAGCCGTTTTGGGCCAGTAAAGGTCTCTAAATTTGTCTCGGGGTCTTATCTAACTTTCTAAACTCTTAATATGCATATTGGTTCTTAAATTTGTTAAAGTATGTCATCTAGATTTAAAATATCTCAAATATTTCTTATATACATGACTTCTTTTATTCATGACTTCCCTTCTTATTTTTCTATAATTATACTATGTTGCATTAAAAACAAAAGTTTATTAGAATTAGGGTTGAAAACGGTGACGGAAATTCTTGATATATCGATATTTGTTTTTGAAAAAACAAAAAATAGGAAAATGATTATTGGAAATACGAAAATAATAACGGAAATAGGAAAACCTTGGCGGAAATGAAAATGAAAATGATAGAGCCGATTTTCAATCAAATGGACGTTATATCGTATTCGTTCAAAATTTTCTGTGAAAAATATCGAATTTCCGAAGGACTAACTTTTATTACCCAACCAACCATCACAACCCGTGCTAAACTATCTCTTGAACTCCTGGTTATTGTTGCATGAACCCTACACCACTCTTAAAACTATTATTAATGTTTCATATGTCATGTCACTCTAATTTATAGTGTCAACTATGTCGATATTGATCTTTTTTTGTCATGTTAGTTTTATGATAATAATTATTTTAATCATGTAAAATGAATGGTATGATTGTGTGATTATGTTGACGTGAGTACTAGCATAATGTTATAGTCAGTAGTATCAATTATGATTATCAATTTTCGATCGATATCGACATATTTCCGTATCGATAATTTTATTTTTGATTTTCGATAGTATTGTTATTGTTTTCATTTCTGAGCTTATTGGTTTCGTTTTCATTTTTGACTAAAAAATATAGTTGAGAAATGGTAATGCTAATTTTCGACCATTTCCGATCGTTATTCATGAATTCCCTTCTTATTTTTCTACAATTATACTATGTTGCATTAAAAACAAAAGTTCATTAGAATGAACTGTGATAGCACAGTTAATTTAGAAAAAAACTATTACTTGTATGCTGACATGTCTTCTTTTATTCATGACTTTCCGTCTTATTTTCTATGTTTATACCATGTTACAGTAAAAAACAAAAGTCTATTAGAATGAGTTGTCGTAGCAGAGTTAATTTAGAGAAAATATACCACTTGTATGCTGACATGCTTTCTTTTATTCATAAATTTCTATTTTATTTTCTATAATTTATACCATATGAAAAAAATAAAAGTTCATTAGAATGAATTATGGTAGCAGAGTTAATTTAGGAAGAGAAAATTTAAGAAAAATCATGTTAGTTTATCACACAAGTCATAAATTAAAGTGGTATTTTCAATATTTTGAACCTAGATGACATATTTTAACAAGTTTAGATATACAAATATGTATTTTGAAAATCTGGGAATCTAGATGACACCTTGTGGCCCAAGAGTGATAGCGGTGACGGAAATTCTTATTAGATATATCGACATTTGTTTTTGAAAAAACAAGAAATAGGAAAATGATTATTAGAAATACGAAAATAATAACGGAAATAGTAAAACCTTGACGGAAATGAAAATAAAAATGATAGAGCCGATTTTCAATCGAATGGACGTTATATCATATTCGTTTAAAATTTTTCGTGGAAAATATTGAATTTCTGAAGGACTAACTTTTATTATCCAACCAACCATCACAACCCTAAGATGTATATAGTGCTAAACTATCTCTTGAACTCTTGGTTATTGTTGCATGTACCCTACACCACTCTTAAAACTATTATTAATTTTTTATATGTTATGTTACTCTAATTTATAGTGTCAACTATGTCGATATTGATCTTTTTTTTGTCATGTTAGTTTTATGATAATAATTATTTTAATCATGCAAAATAAATGGTATGATTGTGTGATTATGTTGACGTGAGTACCTAGCATAATGTTATAGTCCGTAGTATCAATTATGATTATCGATTTTCGATCGATATCGATATATTTCCGTATCGATAATTTTATTTTTGATTTTTGATAGTATCGTTATTGTTTTCATTTTCGAGCTTATCGGTTTCATTTTCATTTTTGACTAAAAAATATAGTTGAGAAATGGTAATGCTAATTTTCGACCATTTTCGATCATTATTCATGACTTCCCTTCTTATTTTTCTACAATTATACTATGTTGCATTCAAAACAAAAATTCATTAGAATGAATTGTGATAGCACATTTAATTTAGAAAGTAAATATTACTTGTATGCTGACATGTCTTCTTTTATTCATGACTTTTCGTCTTATTTTTTATGTTTATACCATGTTACAGTAAAAAACAAAAGTCTATTATAATGAGTTGTCGTAGCAGAGTTAATTTAGAGAAAATATATCCTTGTATGCTGACAAGCTTTCTTTCATTCATGAATTTCCATTTTATTTTCTATAATTTATACCATGTGAAAAAAATAAAAGTTCTTTAGAATGAATTATGATAGCAGAGTTAATTTAGGAAGAGAAAATTTAAGAAAAATCATGTTAGTTTATCACACAAGTCATAAATTAAAGTGGTATTTTCAATATTTTGAACCTAGATGACATATTTTAATAAGTTTAGATATACAAATATGTATTTTGAAAATCTGGGGATCTAGATAACATACTGAGACAAGTTTAAGAAGCGTTGGTGCACTTTACTCTTTGGGTTTCCTTTTCGGTGTCCAATTTTCTTCCAGACCAAATAAAATGCCGATCAGATTCCTGTTCAAACCAAAAAACATAGAATTTAAACCAAGAAAATATTGCAAACTAATCGCAGAAACAAGCCCTAAGAGCAGTTACAATGCTACACGTAGGTAGTCTCATAGGTCGTCTTATGCATTGTCACATAAGATTTTGGATGACGTGAAAGAGAGAGGGTGATGAGAGAAAGAGGTGATTGTTTCACGTAGTAACCATCTTATGCGCTTAAATTTAGGAGTATGAGACGGCTCTCACACCATTATACGAGTTCAAGTAGTTTTTTAATCTATAAATATTCTATTTTATATCCACAAATTAAAAAATCATATAATTAATAAAAGACAACTAATAATATCATCCATTATATAAGTCGTGTCATAACCCATCTTAATATTACACGACATGTATGAGATGATGTATGAGAAAACACCACTATACTTATCCTACCTCAATTACCGCCGTCGCCGATGGCCTCGCCGGAGGAACCGGTCACGAAGCTCCTCAACGGCCCAACACTGGTGGGCCTCGCCGACGATCTCCTCGCAGATATCCTCCTCCGCCTGCCCACCCTCGCCGACGTCGGGCGAGCCGCCACCGTCTGCCGGACCTTCCGCGGAGTCATCGCCGACCGCTCCTTCCGCCGCCGCCTTCGCTCCCTTCACCGAGCGCCCTTCCTCGGCTTCTTCTACCGCGGCGAGTTCTACCCCGCCGAGGCTCCGCACCCATCCGCGCCCTACGCCCGCGCATTCATGCGAGCCGCGGATTTGTCCTTCTCCTTCCTCCCGCACTACATCTTCCCTCCGCCTTTGTCCTCCGTCCTAGACTTCCGTGACGGCCGCGCTCTCCTTTGAGCTCTTTCAAGGGTACGCGATTGTGGACCCCGTTTCTCGCACATACTCGTATCTCCCTCCGGTACCCGTCGAGAAACAGAAACGGCGCCCCCAGCATCTCCAGTTGTTCCTCGTTCCTGCAGGTGACGAGGAGGAGACGTCATCCTTTAGGGTCATCTGCATTGACGCGTGCAGAGATCAACTGGTGGCCTTCGTCTTCTCTTGGCCCAACAACAACGGCGGGTGGCGAGCCTTCCCTTGTCAAAACTGGAGTAGCGCTTGTTGGGGCGCCTCCGATTCCAACCTTGACATCGATGACAAAGAATTCAGCCGGAAGCTTTGCTGGCGCTACTTCGCGAGCGGCTACGTCTATTGGGCGTTGTACTGGATGAACAAGTTTCTGGTTTTCGACACCTGCAGGATGGAGTTCTCCTTCGTTGACTACCCTCCTGACTGCCGTTTTAAGACTTTTTTTAGTGCCATTGCCGAGTCGGGGGATGGCAGGGTTGAGATGGTTGTTCTCAAAGTCGGGCACGAATATGTGTCTCTTTGTTCCACTAGGCAAGGTAATTTTGGAGGTGGCAACGCATGGGAGCCTATGATGATGAGAGCCCAAGTCCAGGCCCCTCCGGGATATTGTTTCCTCATGGAAGGTGCAACTGAGCGGTATTCCCTCCTAATAGGGCTGAGGGATGACACGAGACTCTCTAACGAGAAATTGGAAATTCAATATTTCTTGTTCGAACACGAGACGATGCGGTTGGATAAGATGTGCACGCTGAATCGCAGCGTTCAACGTGTCAATCTGTAAACTGGTTTTCCACCTTCGTTGTCACTTCCAAGTCTATGATGCGGTAAGCTTGTTGTCCATGTTGAATAGAGATATGATGTTCCAGAATCATATTTGTCCATCCTTCTAAAAAGATTATTGAGTTTGTTTAATTTCATTGTTATCACAGTACTATATGAATCTCTAGAGATCTATTATGTTCTAGAATCACCGGTAAAGATTTCCCTACAGATTCCGTTGCTAATATATTATAATATGTTTAAATTGGTTATCCATATGGCGTTCGGTAGAGCAGCTTCACTAGTTCTAGATAGGAAAGATTTTCTAAAAAAAAGGGGGTGGGGGGGGGGGGGGGGGGGGGGGGAGGGCAATTGCATAACAACCATCATTTTAGACTCCAATTACGTTTTCAGCATTTGTTTTTCAGATGTTGTGATTTTACCATCACTTTTTGAATCTGAACAAAACTTCTATCACAAGTCCGTTAAGAGGCTCTAACGGTGTTAACTTGCTTGGACAAAGACAAAATTGCCCCCCATTATGATTTTATCATATTTTTTATGTTTAAATTGTTATTCCACCGTAATTTTGACATGAGATATTGTAATAATTTCTAATCTCTATCTCTACAATCTATTAATTAAGATGCGGTTGTCCACTTCATATCCACAAAGTTAGAGATTAAATCCAAATCAGTTTCGTACCTTGTATATCAAGTACCGAACTCTAAAAATCATAACTCCCTCGTCTGGAGCTCAAATGAGTCAAAGTTGAACTCTATCTCATAGCTCTAGAAAAGTTCTACAACTTTGGTATTCAATGAAAGTCCAGATCCCGTCGTTGTAGTTTCCAAATATGCGATGAAAAATATTTGTTCTAATTCGAACTCCTCTGTAAAGGTCTCTGTGCGAGGCCCATATCTTCTAGCTCCGAAGTCCAAATAATATGATCCATATATATTTTGGAAAGGTCTCGACGAGATCTACAACTTTCATGTTTTAACGTTTCTTATTAGAGTACGTCTTCAAGTTCAAAATCGTATTGCAATATAATGCTATTTCTAAACTGCATGAATTGCATGTTGGGCTTTATACAGGTTCAGGGGTGTCTTATAGTCGTTATAGTCTTATGAAAAGCGCTCTTTGCATGGTGAGTTGGACTTCATATCGGTACTTCTCATATTTAGGCATTTTTTAATATCATTTCACTTAATTTTATAACATAGCACTCAAACGACACTACATGTGAAAATCGTTAACATTAGAGGTTAAAAAACATATTTATGATGAAAATATGGTAAACAATAGTAAAAAAATATTACTTTTGACATATAAAATGGTATACTAAAAAGCATCAACGGTAATACAAATATGATCTTTAATGTAAAAAATATTAAAAATATTATATATATCTAATAATTATATTATATAAATAATTTATATTTAAATTATAAAAAGTGTTTTATTTTTTTAAGTCCGTAGCAACGCATGGACACTTAGCTAGTTTTCATAAAAATTTATATTCGAAATAAAAATTCAATTTTACAATTATAAAAATTTGGAACATAATTTTTTGGCACACGATGCCGCTGCGCCCACGTGAGAGCCGCCGCGCCCCCACGGGAGCTCCGCCTCGCTGCGACCTCTTCGCGTCCACGAGCGCTCGGCCGCAATGCCTTGCGCTGCGCCATGCGAGCGCTGCAGGCCTGGCAAGGGATCAGTGCGCAACTGCACTGTGTCGCCGCGCCTCCTTGTCCTCGCACCCACGTGCCACCCCCGCTGCTAGGGTTAGAGTTTTGCGAGTCAGTCGGGGCTCAATATCAAGTGAAAGAACACGAGGGGTTGGGGCAGTTGGGTCCTTTCTTTCCTCCAAACATTTTTCTTCCTCCTTTTATTTTGCTCCAACTAACGTCAGTCTAAATGTGTGGCAAACGGCAGGTTGAGATGAAAAAAGTTATGATAAAATTACAAAATCTGAAATTTTGCGTCCATTTCACAACTGTCTTCTAAAACTATGGCCAAAACACAATTGTCCTAAAAACAAAAGCTATGAAAGCTACCAAAATAAGACGCTGGTTAGAGGTCTATAAGATCAACACCAAGAGAATAGCAAAAAGAAAAATATAAAAGTTAAATACAACTATTATTTAGTAAAAACATATCTCCAACAATTTGTCTAACTTAGTCTCTAAATTTGGTGGCTCTTCATTACGCAATTCTTGCTAGCTACTTTTGGAGAGTCATGTTTCTAGCTACATACTCTGGTCAATTTACAGAGGCTATTGGATTAGAATAGTTGTTTTGTGTGTGTTTTATTTTAGAGAGTAGCTAAATCTAAAAAGTTTAAAATATATTTTTAGCAATTTTTATAAAGCTTCTCTAAGTGTGGTTAAATTAGGGCGCTTTTCATGGTTTCTTTTAAAACTCACAGTAAATAATGTACAAAAGGAATAATACTTTGAAAAGACTCTTTTTCGTTGGCTAGTTCCTCTCCTGTCCATCTATGTCCTTTGAATTTTACATACATATATTGATGAATAGAATTGTTACTTACAGTAAGTTTTTTTTTTGAGATATGTTACTCACAGTTAGTGTTATCCAAAGAGGCCGCCAACCATGGCCCAGCCCAAGCATAAAATGGTCCGATCCATTTAATTTGGGTCGTCACGGCACAAAATTCATTTCGAGGGTCCTGTCGTGTCAGCCCACGACACGATATGAAATTTATTAACCATGCCGGGCCAGCTCAATAGGCCCGTTAGACACGACACCCAACTGGAGGCCAGCCTCCTCCGTCAGCATCACTGGGAGAGGCGTTTGCGGTACCGCGGAGCAGCGGCAGCACGATCGAGCAACGACAGTGTGGTCACGCGGGCGAGCTGCGACGACGCGGGTGAGCGGTATCGGTGCGTAGCACGGGTAAGCGGCGCCGGTGCGGGCGAGCGACGGCACGGTCGAGCATCGCCAGTGGAGGCGAGCAGGCGCGCGCGTGGGTGAGCGACGCCATTGCGTAGGGCACGCCAGAGCGACGCGCGGGTGAGCGTGTGTGGGGGCGATGGTGGCATGTGCGTGGGTGGTGCGAGAGAAATTGAAAGGAGCGAGATTGGGAGATATGGGAGAAGCACGAATTTGCTAGGGTTGCTGGGCGTTGGGCCGTTGACCTCCATCTGGGCTGGTTGCCTGGTTTGGCTCTTGAAGACCTTTGCTTCCGTGAGATATTACTGGGCCGTGCCTTAATGGGCCACTAACAGGCTTTTGCGTGCCAAGGATTAAACGGGCCATGCCCGTGCCGTCCGTCGGGCTGCCCGCTCAGCCCAAGCACGACTCGTAGCCTCGTGTTAAGCCAGCCCGACACAAAATTAAACGGGCCGTGCAATGCTTGGGCTTAGAGCTGTCCAAACGGGCGGCACGGCCTGACACGTTTAATATAAGGTCGGCACGGCCCACAGGCCATTTTGGGCCATGCCGAGACAGCCTTAGGGCCCAGCTGCCGGCCCATGGCACGGCCCTAAAATACAAATTCGTGTCAGCCTGACCCACTAGACACGGCTCAATAATCAATTACAGCCCATTAACACTTAAAAGTGATGAAAAATGAAAAGAAATATGATGGGTGATGGGATTTGAACTCAAAACCTCCACTAAAAATAATGAGATGACTTACCAACACACTAGAAAACTCTTTTTTAATAATAATATAAATATAATTATAGTTAAACAAACTTTTTAGAGCCGTACCGTGCCGGCCCTCGGACCTAGCCGTCGGCCCAAGCACGGCCCTTACCATAGGGCTGTGCAGGCACGGGCCCTAAATTGAGTGGGCCGTGCCGTGTTTTTTTCCTACAGCCCACGAGCTTTTTAAACAGCACTACTTAGGCTAGATAAAAAAATTCGTACTTCCGACCAGCCTGCTCGGCACGGTCGGTTTGAACTGCACTACTCACAGTAAGTAATAAACATAGTAGCTCGGCTTGTTTCTAATAGTTATATAGTTCACGGCCCAGGAGCACGTACGTTGCCAGTGTCTGGCCCGTATGGTTGGACTGGGTCCAGATCACAAATAGCCCAACGCAGCCCAAAATCGAGACTATGGAAAGTGTTACTGCGGTACACCGTACGCGACTACACGTTGAAGCCTAATCGTCGCCAATCTTGGCGGCGTCACGCACGAGCAGCCCGGTTGCGATTCGCAACTTGCGAAGCGCATTGAAGCCCCGCCGAGGCGCAGGCTGAATCAGCGATCGCTAGGCCCGATTCTAGCCGTCGGCGCGATGTCCTCGCCGGTCGCGAAGCGCCTCGATACGGAGGCTCAGCCACTGATTTTGGGCCTGGCCGACGATCTCCTCGAAGATATCCTCCTCCGCGTTCCCACCCTCGCCGACGTCGGGCGAGTCGCCACCGGATGCCGCACCTTCCGTCGCGTCATCGCCGACCGCTCCTTCCGCCGCCGCCTCCGTTCCGTTCACAGAGCGCCCTTCCTCGGCTTCTTCCTCCGCGACAAGTTCCACCCCGCCGAGGCGCCCCACCCCTCCGCGCCCTACGGCCGCGCCCTCATGCGAGCCGCAGACTTATCCTTCTCCTTCGTCTCCTCCGACCTGCGAGACTTCCGCGTCCGGGATTTCCGCGACGGCCGCGCCCTCCTGGATCTGATGAACGGGGACTACGTGGTCGCGGACCCCGTGTCTCGGCGATACGCCCTTCTCCCCCGGGTACCCATCCTAACAAAAATGACAAAATTTCTCCAGCATCTCGAGCACCCGTTCCTCGTATGGCAACCCTTCCCGTATGAAGACTGGAGCACTCAAGCAGGCTCCATACTCAACATGACAGGCACCAAATTCAGGTGGCACTACTGTTTTGGCAGTTGCGTTTACTGGGTGCTGTATTGCATGAACAAGCTTCTGGTTCTGGACACCTGCACAATGGAGTTTTCCTTCACCGAAGTCCCTCCTGCCTGCTATATTGGGCCTGGTAATGAGGCCATTTGTAACTGGGGAGATTGCAGCGGCAGCGCTGAGATGTTTATTCTCAGACGGGACGCAGGGTGCGAATCTCAGTCTCTTTATTCTTCTACTAGGCAAGGCAACGTTATTGGTGGCGCCAACGCGTCGGCGTCTATGAAGAAACTCCCAGTCCAGTTGCCTTCGAGGTGTATTTTCTTCATAGCTGGTGCAGACGAGATGAGGTATTTGCTCCTGTTAGGGGTAAGTAGGGATGTAAAATGGCATCCTCATAAAAAATGGAAGATGGAATATTTTTTGCTTCAACTGGACACAATGCAGCTTGATAAGGTGTGCGTGTTAGATCCTGGCGCTCAATATACCAACGTGTATGTTGGTTTCCCACCCTCATTGTCGCTCCCAAGTCTATGATGTGGTAAGCTTGTTGTAAACCACTCATTAACATCTTCAGGCAATTTTTAATTTTGAGTGATTGAATTTTATTTTTATCACACAGTACCATATAAATCTTCTGTTAATAAGAAACATTGTGTTTTTAGATATATTAGTTTTTTTTAAAAAAATACTATACGTACCTGGACTGCTATATAGTAGTGTTATCTACTTGAATTAGCTAATAAAGTGTTATCTACTAGAATTAACTAGATAGAATTGTATCATTAACAATGTTGCTTGGAAGGAAGTATCAGTAGGAATTAAAAAATGTACCGTGAGCTGTCAAGGCTGTGAGTAGACACTACAGGAAAATCGATGTTTGCCGAGTGTCCTCTTCTTTGCCGAGTGTTTTTTATTTGAGCGTTCGGCAACAAATGTTTTGATGAGTGTCGTACAAAAAACACTCGGTAAAATAAATACACTCGGCAAAGAACGCTTTGCCGAGCTCCAAAAAAATAAACTCGGCAAACAAGAGCGTTTGTTGAGTGTTTTCTTTGGCACTCGATAAAGCGTTCTTTGTCGAGTGTATTTTTTTATGCTCGGCAAGGATAAGGGTTTGCTGAGTATTTTTTCTTGATATTCTCAAAACTTTTCGTACTCTCCACATACAACATGTATTACTTTATGTTAAAATTTGACATTTTTTTATTTGTTTGCTATATTTAATTAATTAATTATATTTCAAGTAATTTTTTAAATAAAGCCAAATTTGAACTTACAAGTGACTCAAATAAAAAAAATCAATGAATTTAGAAATTATATTCATGTTATTTAGTCTAATTTGAGACCTTACCATAGAATAAAAAGGAATTCAACATACCATGTTAAAGAAATATGATCACACTAACGTGTGTCCAAATAATTTTTAAATTCTAAAAAATCAAATAAAATCTGACAATCATGAGATTTGGCATAATGCGATGGTATTACAAGTGGAAGCTACAATAAAAAGTAGAGATCGTTTCGCACAAGTTGTCACAAAATGGAGAATCTACAAAGAATAAAATTATAGATGAGAATGAGTGGTTAAGATTTGAAGTCAAATTCATAGCACAATTTGAATTTGACATTAAATCATTTTGTATAGATCATAGATTATATAAATTATATCATTTCAAAATTTGATTATGTTTTAAATTAGTTTGATAATTTTATTTTTTTAACTACACAGGAAAATTTGTTTGATGAGTGTCTAATTTAAGACTCGATAATAGACTTCTTCATGGGGATCTCTGCATTGGTCTGCACCTCATTGCCAACTACCTTCTGGATCTCGAGTCGGTCGGACAACATCAACTGTGGGTCGGCCATCTCACAACTTTGCACATCGTAATCGAAAGAATTCCGAAGATCATAGTGGAGGGAGATTATTCCTTTGGGGCCTGACATCATGAGAGTGAGGTATGGGTAGTGCGAGACCGCCATGAATTTTGCCATCGTCGGTCTGCCGAGGATAGCATTGTAGGCTGACTCGAAATCAGTCACCTGGAAGATAACACGCTCGGTCCTGAAGTTCATAGGTTTCAAAAGTAACATGCAGAACGATCTGTCCAATAAGAACCGAGGTCTTGCTAGGCACGATCCAATGGAAGGGTAAGGAACTGGGCTGGAGGTCATTGACCGATAAGCCAAACTCCATGAGGGTCTAGTCCAGACTGCTTCCCCCATCGATGAGTACTTTGTTGAACTTGATCCCCTTCATCGTTGCCGCGAGTACCAGCGGGTAGCGACCTGGCTTGGGCAGGTGCTTGGGGTGATTCGACCGATCAAATGTGACTGGTACCTTAGACCACCTCATATACTTGAGCGTAGCAGGCTCTACGGAGTTGATCTTTCGTAGTTCCAACTTTTTCCTAACTTTGGACATGGTAGGCATCCGGGCCTCCGAAGATGAAGTTGACTTTCTTCCGGGGCTCCTGGAACTCTCCTTTCTCATCCTTGTCGTCACCGTCATTAGTCTTGTCCTTGCCATTGCGGCTTGGCAGATCCTTTGCCACCTTGAGCGCGGCAGTCGTGAAGCCATTCAGTCGGTAACAGTCCTTTGCTTTGTGGTTTCCCTTTGGGTGCCATAGGCACGGGCCATTTAGCAAGTCGTCCATGGTCTGCTGGTTCATCCGAGGGTTCTTCTTGGATCGGTCTAACACAGCGACCATGTTGTCGTTCTTCCTTTTCTTGTCCTTCTTGGAGGACTCCGGCTTGTCCGAATGCTTCTCCTTGCCTTTGTCGCGGATGTCATACCGTGCCGACTCGCCTGACGTGAACTTATCAATGATCTCGAAGCACTCCCGAGCGGTCAACTTGAGATCATGATTCCTCCGACCGATCTCCCGGACCAGGTCATCGCTCTGTATGCCTCCTTGGAAGGTTGCAATGATCTGCTGATCTGGGACATTAGGGATCTCGGTCTTCTTGGCACAAAACCGCTTGATGTAGTCGCGTAGGGACTCGTCAGACTTCTGCTTAGTCTGAGTGAGGTCGAAGTGGTTGCCCGCACGATTGCAAGTAGCTTGGAAACTCTCTATGAGCTTCCTATTAAGGTCTCCCCAAGAGGTGACCGATCTCTCTAGGAGAGATGTGAGCTAAATCCGAACGGCCGGATCAAGGTAGACCGTTAGGTAATTGGCCATCACAAAGCTATCGCCCCCGGCTGACCGAATCGTTGTACTGTATAGCTGAAGCCACTCTCGGGGGTTGGTTTGACCATCGTATTTCTTAATGGGAACCAGCTTGAATCCTTTCGGCCACCGAGCTATGCGAAGCCCAGGTACATAAGCCTTGGTGCCATCGAATTCTTCATCGCTCGGAGTAGTTGACCTTCTATGTCAGTCAGGAGATGGGCGACGATTATGGCGAGGGCCAACGTCGTCATCATGGCGATGACATCGATTATCTTCATCACAATTCTCATGCCGGTCCCGATCGTCACGCCGACGTCGGTCGTCGCGGTTGTTTTTCGGAGGTGGATCACATCGGTCTTCCTGTTGGTTGTGGGTCCTCTAATCATGGCGCTCCTCCTCGTGGCGTCGGTCATCCCGAGTCCGTTCTTCGTAATGGGAGTTGATGGTATCCCAACCATCACAAATGCTGAGGGAATTTCTCAGATCGTCACGCCTTCGTTGACCGCGAGATGTCTCATGACTGGAACTTGCCACCGACTGTGATTCATCCCTGACCGCCTCTTGGACTACAGCAGCCTTGAGCATGACCACCGCCTTATGCATCGCAGGGGTCTGATATGCTGCGTCAGCCATCAAGCTGTCGAACAAAGTTTTAGCCCCGATGATGTTGTTCTGTGGGGTGTCATAGACCTTGATGCTATCTACTTCGATCTCAAGTTGTCCAAGGTCCAGTCGACGTGCGAGGTGAGATCCACGTGATCCTCTCGCTCGGCACGATGTCCTCCCGATGAGTTGTTGTCTTGGGGGTTTTCTTCCCTGTGGCCTTCTTCTGCGCGGCCATCTTCTTCATGGCCGTCTCTTTCTCAGTCACCCTCCTCATCGTTGTCTCCTGATGGATTCTCATCTGTCTCGACCATGTTCACGGTCAGAGGGTATAAGCAGGCAGATCCATCTGAATCCTCATCAAAGGAACGGACCGACTTAGAGTCGTACCCGGTGGTAGGACTGTATCGTCGAATCTGAGTGGAGCCAACGCTGGGATCAGATCTGACGAGCTCGGTGATCGCGCCATGAAACCAGCTGTGGCCGAGTCGGATCGGTAGTCCTCTAGACCTAGGTCTCCGTTGGTGTTGATGGTGAAATTTAGTGATCTGAAGGAGATCTTGAAGTCCGGCGAGTACTGGATGTAGGGAATTTCGGCCATCGTGGTCAACGGAGAATCCCGACGAGCCTTGTTCCCTACCTAGCATACCAACTGTCGAGACTTGGATCTCGGCAATATCTTTATAGGGCTACGTCGGGACTAAGAACTACAATGGTTGAGACACAAGACGCCGAGTTATACAGGTTCGGGCCCTCTCGATGAGAGTAAAAACCCTACGTCTTGTGTTCTGTGGTTTGTATTGCTTTGTAATCTCGTCTCTCCGATGGGGGGGGGGGGTTCGCTGCCACCTTATATATCCGGTTGGCAGGGGGTACATGAAGAGTCCTACTCGTAGTCTACAAGGATTTACATAGAAAGTCTATCGCTAAATTGCCTTACGCTCCAAGCCGACTCGGTCGGTTCCCTTATTGGTGAGGTACCCGGTCGGTTGCCGACTTAGGCATATCTATGGAGCCCCAGAAGGTAAGTATTTCACACCTAGGAAACGGCGGCCAATATTCCTGTAGGTAGAATTAAGCATAATCCTCTTCTTTTTTGTATCTTCCTTCTTCTTTCTTTTGCCACTGAAGAAGAAGAAAAAACATTGAACCTGATCTCACAAGTCTTTCATCATGGTTGAAACTAACAAAGACAAAATCGAGAACGGACCGAAGAATTTTATTCCACAACAACAACATCATCTCTGCTTTGATGTCACCGTCCAGAAACCTAACTCCATGTCGCCAAGACATGAAAGTTGTTGACGAGGTCGCCGCCGCCATCATCTTTATTGATGCCGCCATGATGAGACCAAATTCATCCTTTATCCTCTATATGACCAGCGAGAAAAAAGAGGAAACAAATTCTCAATGACGAATAACTCGACATGAAGAGGACCTTAACCCTAAACTGGGACTCATCTATGAAAAGGACAACTGAGCTAAAAAGCATCGTAGGTTTCTACCATGCTGGAGAAACTGGCTTGCCTTGATGTTCACCACTACCTCTTCATCTATTCGGCTGAACGGGGTGCAGGGACCACCAATTCGTCATGAACACGCTCTTCGGCAGGGCGATCCGCTATCGCCATATCTTTTCATTCTGGCCATTGACACTCTGCAACACATTTTCTAGCAGGCCACTAAGCAGGGCCACCTATCTAGGCTAACGGGGACGCCACGTGAAACTTCAATTCTCTCTCTATAACGACAATGCCGTGCTTTTTCTCAACCCCTGCAAGGAGGACCTTGATTTCACCATGGAACTTCTACAGCGTTTTGGCAAAGCAACTGGACTCAAAATAAATGTTGATAAATCCTCAATGGTCGTGATTCGTTGTGCAGACATTGATCTACCTACGGTGCTTGCTGACTTCCATGGTCAACAAGTAAATTTTCCGCTGACCTACCTTGGCTTACCTCTCACACCTTGGGATGCCTGTGTCTGGTTCACTTACAACCGATTCAAGATCGCGTAATGGCAAAGCTCGTTGGATGGCAGGGCAACCTCATGAACATCGTTGGCCAGCGTGAGCTGGTACGATCTGTTCTCAGCTCTACATACATATCTTGTCACTGCCATCAAACCTCCAAAGAAGTTCTACAAGGACCTGGACAAAGTCCGATGCCGTTTCCTGTGGGTTGGAACAGGACAACTTCATGGAGGCAAATGTAAAGTCAGTTGGGCGTGGGTGCAACGACTGGTCAACAGGGGAGGCCTCGGGGTCATGGACCTTGAACGCTCGGAAGAGCGCTCAGGCTTCACTGGCTTTGGTTTTAGTGGAAGTGCCCTGGGAAAGCATGGCATGGCATACCGCTGCCGGCTGATCCCATCGATGAAGCTTTGTTTGCAGCGGCAACGAAGGTGATAGTATACAATGGTCGTAATGCGCTATTTTGGACATCTAGATGGCTCAATGGAACTGCACCTGCCTCTCTTTTCCCAGAGCTGTATAAGCTAGCAAGCGCAAACGTTGAACAGTCACTGATGCAATGATCGAGAAGAACTAGATACGCGATCTTATGCATGACCTGACCCCCAGCTTATGGGATGAGTATGTCAAACTTTGGTCTCTCATCGATGACTTACTCTTTGACATTGACTTGGGGGAAGAGGATCAGATTGAATGGACACTTACTACGAACAAAGAATACTCGGCAAGGTCTGCGTACCACATGCTGTTTGAGGGGGGCTCACTATCTTCCTTCCCAGCAAAGATATGGAAAGTATGGGCGTCACCGTGATGTAAATTTTTCATGTGGTTAGTCTTGCAAAATCAGATTTGGACGGGTGATCGGTTACAACAGAGGCAATGGCCCAATGAATATTTTCGCCCACTCTGGTATCGGAACCTAGAGATGGTACATCACCTCTTTGTTGAATGCCCTGTCACAAAAGGAATTTGGAGCGCCATTGCAGCTTGAACCCGGGCACAGTGCTTACGCCCGTCGGACATGGAGCAGGTCCTCGACATCAACACATATGGTTCCAACAGCCCACGGATGACGTACATTCCAGCGAGCAAAGGGGATCAGATCACTTGTCATCATTGTGTTGTGGGCAATATGGAAGGATCGGAACGTTAGGATTTTTCATGGACGAGAAACCTCTACTGGGCAAGTAATCTCGATGATCAAGGACGAGTTGGGTATGTGGTGTGCAGCAGGAGCCAAGCACCTTGCTGCCTTGTTAGGCCCTGTTTGGATACTCTTTAGATTATTATAATCTGGATTAGGGATATAGATTATAGAAACTAGTTTATGGATAAAAACTAGATGGGGATGTTTGGAGGCCAGATTATGAAAACCATAAACCAGTTTCTCTCTTTCTCCCTAATGACCTGTCTGCCCCTACTCTTGCACTGCTCCGGGCGATGGCGCTCGTTGATGCCGGTAGGGGCGGTGGCTATTGGATTTAATTAAGCAGGGCTTTTAAATCTAAATTCCATAAGACCCATTTATTTGTTGTGTGGAAGAATAATATTGTACTAATTATTCTTTGAAAGATGAATGAAACATATATATATATATATATATATATATATATATATATATATATATAATGATATATATTAAAGTTGGAAAAAATAAAAGAACAAAATCAGTTATGCGTGTGAATAAGCTGAAACGCACATGCATTTGTGAAGTTCTTTTGTCAATAAGCTGAAACGCACATGCGTTTGTGAACGTGTGTCTCTTGATTTATTCTCTTCCATTGACAAGTCAACTAAATGCTCTAGTGACTGTACGATTCATCTTTTGGGAGTTACTAGTACTATGGATCAATGCTTTACGTGAGATGCTCTTCACCTTCCACCTGCTAGAGCATATAAAAGAAGCCCAGGTCCATGGAAAACAACACAACAAAACACAATAGCTCTCTCTCTCGAGTCTCTCTTTTCAGTAGCTGCAGAAGGTAGGCTTCTTTGTCCCGAAGCTTTTGTGCACAAGCCAAGGGAGGGCAGGCCTCCAGAACCACGACTCCGCCGTGATCCTGCACGAGGAGGGTTGATAGTGTTTTTGGGGAGCGACTGACGTGACTGCCCGCTACCTCCTCTACACTGCTTCAACTTCGTTTGTGCGCGGTGCTTCACTTCGTCACGTGCGTGTCTACTTCCTCTTCATCGACTCGCTGCGCCCGTCGTCATGTCAACCAATAGCGCTCAAGAAGACTCGGTGATGCACGCAATTCCTATTGCCTCTCCTGCTCAGTATGTACCTCATCTCCTTTTGTTTTCTATTTATCTTATTAACATAGATCATACGGGATCTTTGTCTATTTCTGCGATCTTTACTATTTATGAGTCTTTTTTGGATTAAATTTAGTAGAATATTGCCTAAATTTCCAACAATCCAAAAACACTATTTTTCTAGGCATTTTTCTACTGATGGTTTTGCTGATGCTTTAAAACCCAACGTGTTCGATGGTGCGAACTACAAACATTGGAAGGCGAAGATGATCCTTTGGCTCACCACCATGAACGTGATTCACGTGGCACAAGGGAAGCCTGAAGCGCTTAGTCTTGATGAGGACAAAGCATTCGAGACTGCCGATAACCTCTTTCAAGGTGTCGTGGTAAGCATGATTGGTGAGAACCTTGTGGATGCATACATGCACTACTTTACTAGCAAGGAGCTATGGGATGCGCTCGAGGCTAAGTATGGAGTCTCTAATATAGGAAGTGAGTTGTATGTAATGGAGCTTTTTCATGACTACAAGATGGCAGATGATCGCTCAGTGGTAGAGCAAGCCCATGAAATACTGTCTCTCACTAAAGAGCTCAAAAACTTTACATGTGTTTTGCCGGACAAATTTGTGGCCGGTTGCATTATTACAAAGCTCCCTTCCTCATGGAGAAATTTTGCCACTATCCTCAAACACAAGAAGCAAGAGTTCACCACGATGGATTTAATCGGAACTCTTGATGTGGAGGAGAAGGCAAGAGCTAAAGACACACGTGCAAAAGGACACGAGGCAGGGACTTCGACTTCTAATGCCAATACGGTGCAAAAGAAGAACTTTCAAAAGAAGAAGAAGTTTTAGAAGGGCAAGTTCGAAGGCAAGAACAAGCCTTCTCAAACAACCAACTTCAAGAAGAAAAAGGACAAAGGACACTGCTATGTGTGCGATAGCTCGGACCATTGGGCTCGAGATTGCAAGGACCGCAAAGACAAGCAGCAGCACAAGAACAACAACAAGTCTGCCAATGTTGTTATGGATGACACTGAGATGGGAACGACCGGGTATGGTAATCCAACTGTTCTTTCAGTTTGTCAATCCCTTGATTGGTGGATTGATACAGGAGCTAATGTTCATGTATATGCTGATGTTTCTTTATTTTCTTCTTATCAGGGAGCAAGGACTTCCTCCGTGTTGATGGGAAACGGCTCACATGCTTCTATTCATGGTGTTGGTACAGTCAATCTAAAGCTCACTTCGAGAAAGGCCGTTGTGGAATACTTACCTTATAGGTATCCATAGTTATGCCTACATCGGTAGATGACCGGGTACCTCATCCATAAGGTAACCGACCGAGTCGGCTTGGAGTGCAAGGAAATTAGAGATAGACTTTCTATATGAATCCTTGTAGACTACGAGTAGGACTCTTCATGTATCCCTTGTCGACTGGATATATAAGACGGCAGGGAACTCCCATCAAGGGACAAGACAACACACAAAACACAACATCAATACAAACCACAGAACACAGAACGTAAGGTTTTTATTCTCGTTGAGAGGGCCTGAACCTATCTAAATCGGCGTCTTGTGTCCTAACCATCGAGTTTTTAATCTTGATGTAGCCCTATAAATTTATTGCTGAGTATAAGTCTCGATAGTTGGCGCGCCAGGAAGGGGACAAGGCTCGCCGGGATTGACCGTCGACTTTGATGGTCGAGATTCCCACCATCCAGTACTTGCCGGATTTCAAGATTTCCTTTGGGTCACTCGACTTCACCGCTGACTCCAACAGAGCGCTAGGCCTCGATGACAGTCGATCCAACTCGGCCGCAGCCGATCTCATGGCGTGATCACCGAGCCTGTCAGATCTAATCCCTGCATTGGTTCCACTCGGATTCAGCGACACAGATCTACTCATCGGATACGACTCTAAGTCGGTCTGTTCCTTTGATGATGACTCAGATGGATCTACATGCCCTTATCCTTTGGCCATCAACATGGTCGAGGTTCGTGAGGACCCGACCGATGATGGGGAAGATGACAACAATGATGATGGTCCTGCCAACAACAACAATGGACATGGCGAGGAAGGCCAAAGGGACGACGACCCCGAAGAGATACCACCTTCGAACGGTCACCGCCGCTGACCGAGAGGATTTCGTGGACCCCGATTGGTGCAAGGGCTAGACCTCGAAGATTTGGAAATTGAAGTGGATGGCGTCAAGGTCTATGACACCCCTCAGTTCAACATCACTGGGGCTAAAACATTGCTTGACAGCTTGATGCCTGACGCAGCATATCAGACCCCCACAATGCATAAGGCAGTAGCCATGCTCAAAGCAGCTGCTGTTCAAGACAAGGCCCGGGACAAACCACAGTCAGTGGCAAGTTCTAGCTACGCAACTTCTCGTGGACGACAACGTAGTGATCTGAGGAATTCCATGAGACCCCACGACGGACGAGATACTATCAACTCTTGTACTGAAGAGTGGATCCGGGATGACAAGCGCCACGAGGAGGAGCGCCGCAACACGAGGACTGATGACCGACGGGACGACCGACAATGTCATTCACCTCCAAGAGACAACCGCGATGACTGACGTCGACGAGACAATCGGACCAGCATGAAAACCATGATGAAGATGACCGGCGTCAGCGTCATAGTGATGATATCGGTCCTCGCCATAATTGTTGCGCGTCTTCCCCTTCTCGGTCATCAGATCGGCGACGGAGGTCGATCACCCCTAACGTGGACGATTTCGATGGGATCAAGGCTTACATACCGGAGCTTTGAATTGCTCGGTGGCCTAAAGGATTCAAGCCAGTCCCCATCGAGAAGTATGATGGTCAGACCAACCCTCGGGAGTGGCTTCCGCTTTACAAGATGGCGATTCGAGCAGCAGAAGGTGACACCTATGTGATGGCTAACTATCTGTCGGTCTGTCTCGAGCCAGCCATTCGGATTTAGCTCACATCGCTCCCGGAGAGATCAATTACTCATGGGGCGACCTCAACAAGAAGTTCATTGAAAGCTTCCAAGCTACCTACAATAGGCTGGGTAATCACTTCGACCTCACCCGGATCAAGCAGAAGGCTGACGAATCCCTGCGCGACTACATCAAGCGGTTCTACGCCAAGAAGACCGAGATCCCTAATATCCCGGACCAACAGATCATTGCAGCCTTCCAAGAAGGTGTTCAGAGCAATGAGCTTGTTTGGGAGAGCGGTCGGAGGAATCATGACCTCAAGCTGACTGCTCGGGAGTGCTTTGAGATCGCTGATAAGTTTGCATCTAGAGAATCGACCTTGTATGACATCCGAGGCAAAGGCAAGGAGAAGCGCTCGGACAAACCAGAGTCCTCCAAGAAGGACAAGAAGCGAAAGACTAAGAACATGGTCACGGCAGTAGACCAAACGAGGACAAATCCTCAGACGAACCGGCACACCATGGACGACTTGTTGAGTGGCCCATGCCTATGGCATCCAAAGGGAAATCACAAAGCAAAGGTTTGTTACCGCTTGAAGGGATTTGCAACTGCCGCGCTGAAGGTGGCCAAAGATCTGCCAAGACGCAACGGCAAGGACAAAGCCAATGACGGTGACAACAAGGATGAGGATAGAGAGTTCCAGGAGCCTCGGAAGGAAGTCAACTTCATCTTCGGAGGCCCGGATGCCTATACGTCCAAGCGCAAACAAAAACTAGAACTACATGAGATCAATTCCATAGAACCAGCTGCGCCTGAGTACATGAGGTGGTCTGAAGTCCCGATTACTTTTGATCGGTCTGATCACTCAAGACACATGCCCAAGCCAGGTCGCTACCCGCTAGTACTCGCGGCAACGATGAAGGGGGTCAAGTTCAACAAAATACTCATTGATGGAGGAAGCAGTCTGGATTTGATCTTCACTAAGACCCTCACGGAATTAGGCTTGTCAGTCAGTGACTTGCAGCCGAGTTCCTCTCCCTTCCATGGGATCGTGCCAGGCAAGACTTCTGTTTCTATTAGACAGATCACTCTGCTTATCAGCTTTGGAACCCGTGAGAACTTCAGGACTGAGCGTGTTATCTTCTAGGTAGCCGACTTCGAGTCTGCTTACCACGCTATCCTAGGCAGACCGGCAATGACGAAATTCATGGCAGTTCCGTACTACCCGTATCTCACTCTACAGATGCCAGGACATAAGGGAACCATCTCCCTCTACTCTGGCCTTCGGAATTATTTCGATTGCAATGTGCAGAGTTGTGAGATGGCCGACCGATAGTTGATGTTGTCCGATCGGCTGGAGATCTAGAATGCAGTTGGCAGTCAGGAGGAGACCGATACGGAGGCCCCCATGAAGAAGCCCACCAAGGACAAGATCCAGACTGACGATGTCCCTACCAAAGAAGTTTCGCTCGATCCAGAGGACCCTGCCAAGATCACTTATGCAGGGGCCGACCTCGATGAGAAATAGGAACTCATGCTCACTCTTTTCCTCCAAGAGAATAGGGACATCTTCACATGGAAGCCCTCTGACATGCCGGGAGTCCCTAGGAAAAAGATTGAGCATGAGCTAAGGGTGCCTCCTGGGGCCACCCCCATCAAGCAAAGGCTTAGAAGGTTTGCACAAGACCGCAAGGACGCCATGAAGAAGGAGATAGCTAGATTATTAGATGCTAAGTTTATAAGGGAAGCGTACCATCCTGATTGGCTGGCAAATTCAGTCCGTGTACCTAAGAAGAATAAAGAGTGGTGGATGTGTGTCGATTAGACCGATTTGAACAAGGTCTGCCCTGAAGACCCCTTCGCTCTACCACGTATGGATCAGATTGTGGACTCAATAGCCGGGTGTGAGCTTTTAAGCTTTCTGGATACCTATTCAGGCTATCACCAGATCCCACTGAAAGTCGAAGATCAGATCAAGACTTCCTTTATAACTCTCTTCGGCGCCTACTGCTATACTACTATGTCATTCGGTCTGAAAAATGCTGGCGCAACTTACCAACAGGGTATTCAACGCTGCCTCGAAACTCAAATCGGTCGGAACGCAGAAGCATATGTTGACGACATCATGGTAAAGACTCAGAATGTTGAAGAACTTCTCTCTGACCTGGCAGAGACGTTTGACAACTTGAGATGATACTCGATGAAGTTGAACCCTAAAAAGTGTGTTTTTGGGGTTCCTTCGGGAAAGCTACTCGGTTACATCGTTTCGAAACAAGGTATAGAGGCTAACCCGGACAATATCAAGGCGATCCTTGATATGGGGCCACCTAATTCCGAAAGGGATGTTCAAAATTTGACCGGATGCATGGCATCTTTAAGTCGCTTTATCTCCCGACTGGGAGGTCAAGGGTCTGCCGCTCTTTATGTTGCTCAAAAAGCAGGATGACTTCGTCTGGACAACAGAGTCGCAATTGGCGTTGGATGAGTTGTAGATCCACCTCAGCAATATTCCAATACTGGTGCCTCCCGAGCCATAAGAAAAGCTTCAGCTCTACATATCGGCCACCACTCAAGTTGTGAGTATTGTTTTAGCGGTCGACCGAGAAGAAGAGGGTCATGTACAAAAAGTACAACACCCAATGTATTTTGTCAGTGAGGTCCTTAGTGCCTCCAAAATACGATACCACCAGATCTCGAAGCTGCTATATGCGCTCTTGATCACTTTGAGGAAACTGAAACACTATTTTTAGGCTTATCCCATTGAAGTTCAAACAACCTTTGCACTTGGAGAAGTCCTCCACAACCGAGAAGCAGAAGGAAAGATTGCCGAGTGGGCAGTCGAGCTTGGTCAATTCACCATTACGTTTGTACCTCGCTCGGCAATTAAAGGACAAGCGTTAGCTGACTTTGTTTTCGAGTGGACAGAGATTCAGATGTCGCCTGCACTGCAAGATATTGAGTACTGGAAAATGTACTTTGACGGATCCCTCCAGTTATCTGGAGCGGGTGTAGGGATTGTGCACATCTCACCACAAGGAGAAAAGCTCCGGTATGTCCTCCAGATCATGTTTTGCGCGTCTAACAATGCTATGGAATATGAGGCTCTTCTACATGGTCTATGCATTGCCACGTCACTCGGCGTTCAGCGTCTTGACATCATTGGTGATTCGGCTTTGGTCATCAACCAAGTCACTAAAGATTGGAACTGTAAAGATAGCAATATGGCTGCCTATTGCCAATAAGTAAGGAAGCTCGAAGATAAATTTGATGGACTGAAGTTCACGCATATTCTTTGAGATAACAATCAAGCGGCTAATGAATTAGCCAAGATGGGATCGTCTCGAACGATTATCCCACCCGGTGTTTTCTTACACACCCTTGATTCTCCCACTATTTCTCCTCTGTCTGATGTCTTAACGACCGATGTTGCTGAGATGGTAGATGATACCAACATACAGGCCGACTGGCGCGACCCGATTGTCCAATTTTTTACTAAGGGAATGCTGCCTCCAGATCATAATGAGCAACAAAGATTGAAGGCAAAGGGTCGAGAATATTTTATGGTGGATGACCTACTCTATCAACGAGAAGGTTCAAATATCTTGATGCGATGCATCTTAATTCTAGAAGGCAAAGAATTGATGGAAGAAATCCATTCTGGCGTATGTGGCAACAATGTGGCTTCTAAGACTTTGGTCGGCAAAGCCTTCCGGCAAGGGTTTTATTGGCCTACGGCGGTCGAAGATGCACACCAGGTCGTTCAGAAGTGTGAAGGCTGTCAATTGTTTGCTCAACAGACACACGTGCCTTCGCAGCAACTTCAGATGATACCTATGACTTGGCCTTGTCGGTTTTTTCAAGAAAGCACCAGGCAGGTTCACTCATTTGTTTGTTGCTATTGACAAATTCACCAAGTGGATTGAAGCGAAGCCGGTTGGCAAGATAACTTCAAAGAAGGCGGTCGAGTTTGTCAGAGATGCCTTCACTCGGTTTGGGTTCCTCATGATATCATCACCAAAAATGGTACTCAGTTTACATCTGAGGAGTTCCGTGACTTTGCTGATAAGATGGGAATAAAAATCCACTTTGCATCAGTGGCTCATCCTCAAAGCAATGGGCAGGTCGAACGAGCCAACGGTATGATTCTTCAGGGATTGAAGCCCCGAATATTTGACAGGCTCAAACCGTACGCTGGTCGGTGGGTCCAAGAATTGCCTTCGGTTCTCTGGGGGCTGTGCACTAATGTCAGTCGGGCTACTGGCCAGTCACCTTTCTCGTTGGTCTATGGTTTCGAGGCTATGCTGCCGACCGAGGTAAACCTCATTTTAGCACGAGTCAAGGGGTATGATGAGAAGCTTTCTAAAGACAATCGAGTGATTGAGTTGATTGCAGCAGAGGAGTTGCGTGATCATGCTCTATTTTGGTCGGCAGTATACCAACAAGGCTTGCGACGTTATTATGACAAAAATGTTCATAGTCGCCAGGTTCATGTTAGGGATTTAGTGTTGCGACGAGTGTAATCAACCAAGAATCAGTACAAATTATCCGCTAAATGGGAAGGACCTTATGTGGTCAAAGAAGTTACTCGGCCGGGGGCTTATCGACTGATGTATGAAGATGACGACGATGTACCAATTTCATGAAACATCAATCAGCTACGTTGTTTCTATACTTAGTCTCCTTATTCTATTCTCATACATTATTATTGAATAAAATTCAAAGTCTTTTTGATGGAAGATGTTTTTTATTTCATTCTTATTTGTCTCGATTCCTTAATTTATAACGTTAAACAATCGGGCCAGGGGGCTAGTAATAATGTCCCACTACTCCTTAACCCTGACAGATTCTGGTTGTGGATTTTTCCAACTGATTTCTCATATTTTGACACGGTCTAAAGTTTTTTTGGTCTTACACCAGAACATTATGGTTATACAATTTATACTGTACAACAGACTACCACTACACTAAACCCAGAGCCAAAGTGTGAGAGGTCTATTTGTTATGCAGTTATAAATTACAACCTAATATGCTAAGGCCGATCGGTGCAACTTCTGTTTTTATCTCTAAAAGACTTAAGGTGAAAAGTTTTAAGTGCTATAGCGCGACTAATGCAGCTTGGCGCCGACTGATTGCCCTAAGTAACAGGAGATTGCCTTTATGACTATTTAATTAATTTTTCAAAACTTGTTTAGTAACTAAGCAAGCACAAGAATTAATATTTATATTTACATGGAGACAATATTATATTCTTGATTCAAATACTACTAATATTTGTTAACATTGCAGATATTATAGCTCCTGTGAAGGAGAGAAGGCATCATCTTATAATTCTACCTCCGGAGTTGCTGGAGGAGACGGTGGGATGGGGTCGACCTCTACATCATCAACTAAGGCACGGGAGGTTTCCAGCATAGAATCCATAAGCAACTGACATTGATCGACCGTCAAGTCAGGGTTGAAGCCCTCCTTGACCTTGTCCAATGGCAGAGCAGGAGACCAAGATTGGCAAATAGCCAGTACTTGACTCCCGGCCTCAGTTGCCACCTTTCTGGTATTCTTGGCGATCACCTCTGGCACGTGCTCCAGCAAGTACTCCAAGGAGTGTCTAGTCTTCTCCACTTGGTTAGCATGGATATAATCCAATGCTTTCCGAGCGCCGTTAGATATGGCTACAAAAGTCATAAAGGGTATTAGATGATGAAGTCCAAAAGCGATGATAGAACTCTTAAAAAGATAGCTTACTGGCAAGATTACATTTGAAGGACTTGGAGATGCTCTTAGCCTCCTCAACCTTTCCTTTGGTCTCCTCCAGTTCCTTCTTCAGCCGAGTGATCTCAGCGCTCTGCTCTTCGACCAACTTGGAGAGGCCACTCTTCTCAGCAGTCAGAGCATCTAAGAATCTCTACTAGTTTGAAGTTAATTTCTCCAGGTCGGTGACCTTCTGATCACGAGCTAAAAATACAAATAAAGGCTTTAGCAATAGAGTGAGAAAGAAGTAAATATAAGTTGGTATGCAATCTTACCAATGACATCAGCACGACTCTGCTCTAGAGCTTTTGTCACCTCCTTGTGGTCGGTCTGCAGCTTCTCAATTTTCCTTCTTGCTTGGGAAAGCTGCTCGCTAGTAACTATTGATAACAAGTCAATACCTTTAAAGGAGAAGTGTGAATGCACGGGATGTTAGGGACTTACCAAAAGTTTCGGCCTTGACGTATTCAATCCTGGCCTGCTTTTTCTCCACAAGAGAATATATTCTCTGAATATGAAGAAGGGTATGGTTAGTTGGAAGAATGATTCAATGAACAAAAGACTTGGTATTGATGTACCTTGTTGGCCTCTTGATGTTGATTCATGATGTCCACATCCACATTTTCTGGTCGACTCAATGAGTCCTCGACCAACATGGTCTTACCCTTGTGACCGGGAGAAGACATGCTGGTCTGGGAAGGATTGACGGTTTGAGGAGCAGGCGTCGGCAGTGACGTGGGCTCTGGAGCGTTGGATGACTTCCTCGGCTTGGCTTGCACGCTTGATGGTGTGCAGACCGACTGAGGCTGGTCGGTCGGTCGAGGAGCAGGAGTCGACCTAGTGTCTTGAGACCCTTGGGTGCTCTGATTATCACTTGACCGACCGCTATGATTGCCAAAGAGCATAGCATTGAAGTCTGACAATAGTTGGTAATAACGACAATAAAGAATCGAAAGCGTGAATAAATATACCTAGAGGCTTGCTTAATTTTGATTTAACAGGTTTTCTTCTTTAGAGAAGTGGTCTATGGATCAGAATCCTTCCTCTTCAGGGAAGTCTTGCTGGCTTCATCGGTCTTCTTTGCCACCCTTGCACCACTCTCTAGTTTGCTCGGGGGCTCCGACTGGCTACATGGTCGGTCGGCGTGTGCAGGGGTCGGTAGGCTGGCATCATGGCGGCGCTCCACCTCGTCATCATCGTCATCTTCCACATATTGCTGTGGAGATGCTAGCGACGACCTCTTCGGTCGATCAGGCAACCGCGGAAGAACTGGCATCACCGGTGCCAGTCTGCGGTGGCTTTTTGACATAATCCGGTCCCTCGAAATCGGTCAAAGGGAGCGGAGGGTGTGACATGTAAGTGTCCAAAACCTGCAAAAACATCAAGACATCACACATTATGATTATTTAAAGGGACGTTAGAATTATTCAAGACGACTGAGGCTTACTCGGGCCCGTAGAGTGTCCACATTGTATGCCTTCACGATTAAGAAGTGATCTTGGATGATGTCTCCTTCAAACATCTTCGATAACCGCGAATGACGTAGAGTGGAGTTTGGCGGATCAGACACCTCCCTCGTCTCATCGTCGGTGGCATACGCCCAGGCGTGGTAGCTCTGTTTCTTCAGTGGCTACACTCAGCGCACTATAAAACTCTTTGCTACAGTGATGCCGTCGACCCCTTCATTCTTTAGCTCTGCGATTTTCTCTAGCAGAGCGACCATTTAGGGGTCGGTTGATTCAGGTCTCTTTGACCACCACGCCTGGGGAATTGCCTTGGCACTACAGAAGTCGGCAAGGACGGGAGGAGGATTGTCACAGTAGAACCACTCATCCTTCCAGTTCTTGTTCCCAGTCTTCAATGGTACGTTGATGTAGGCCTCCTTCTTGCGCAATTGGAAACCAACTCCACCTATGGTGACTTGGCTCTCCTTGGTTGGCAGCGGTCGGAGGACGAACAGATGATAGAACAAAGTAAAATGGGGCAGAATGCCCAGAAAAGCTTCGCACATATGCACGAAGATTGCAATATGGAGGATGGAGTTGGGATTGAGGTTGACGAGCTCAATCCCATAAAAGAAAAGGATCCCACGTAGAAAACTGCAGCAGGGAACTTCGAAGCCATGCTCGAAGAACGAGCAAAAAACTACGATTTGTTGATGGATTGGAAGGGGGCGAGTCTCTTTTGGTACCTTCCAGTCAATACGTGCTTGCTCCGGAAGGATGTCATCCTCCACCATCTTGTTCAGGTCGGCGGTGGAGATGTTGCTCTTCGAGAACTCCCGAAGCTGCTCTGGGATCTCCAGTTCGGAGGAGGAGGACTCAGCGGCGGCGGCCTTCTTGGATGGTTTTCGAGGCATTTCGAGGGATGTAATGATGCGGTGGATCTAAACCTTAGCTAATGCTCGGGGGCTTGATGGCGATGAAGATCTGCGGCGCCGATAGGAGAAAGTGCTAACTCTTGCTCTGGAAGCAGAGGAATCACTAGAACAGGGGAGGCGCGAGGAAGATGAAGCGCTGTGTGCAAATGGCGGCGTGGAATTGGAGTCAACACTTCACTGACCCTTTTATACCTTCGCCTTTTTGACCTAGTCTCTCGGTCCTATGGGCTGGTATGGGCTGCACAGTGATAGGCTTTTTCGCTTAATAATAATAATAACATAAAAGTCTTTATTCTTTAAAAAGAATTAGAGCTATTAACCTTGACAAATAATCTCGGGGGCTTCTTTGATGAGAAGCAGTAGCAAATCCACTTAAAAATACTTTCCGTATCTATATGATTTGATGATCATGTAGTAAAGGACTTGATGGTCGTACGAGTACAAGTTCAAAAGATAAGTTATTGATTGTAGTCAGTAATTAATTATCAAAATTTGGACTTATATTGAGTACGGTAACAATTCATTAAGGAAAAGCTATATTATGATTGATGTCATTTAGCTTAGTACTATTATATGATTAATGTCATATTCTTTTATATGGGATAAGACATGATTGATGTCATGAAATTCAGATCCACAAGTCACTCGGACAAGAGTGTGTATCACTCGGTCTTTTTATTAATCGGTCGGTAGGATTGATGTCTTGCTAGCTGACCTTCTGTTTTGATGATCAGAAGTTTACTTAAGCTCGAACTTGATGGTTTGAGTAAATTATATATAACAAAATGTTAAGAGCTAATATTAATTAGACTCTTGTATTATTTGTTAGTATCCAAATTATACAAGAGTCGGGGGCTACACTTGATCAGGTGCACCTAATCGGCGCACCAGATCCATCAGGGACTTCTATCAAGAGGTTTTCCTAATTTGTGATCAAGTCACATAATCTTGAAGATCACTCGGCAGGTCAGAGCTCAAAATCAGGAAGCACTCGGGGGCTATTATGGAATACTTACCTTATAGGTATCCATAGTTATGCTTAAGTCGGTAGATGACCGGGTACCACATCCATAAGGTAACCGACCGAATCGGCTTGAAGCGCAAGGCAATTAGAGATAGAATTTCTATATGAATCCTTGTAGACTACGAGTAGGATTCTTCATGTACCCCTTACCGACTGGATATATAAGGCGGCAGGAAACCCCCATCGAGGGACAAGACAACATACGAAACACAACATCAATACAAACCACAGAACACAGGACGTAGGGTTTTTACTCTCATCGAGAGGGCCCGAACCTGTCTAAATCGGCGTCTTGTGTCCTAACCATCGAGTTCTTAATCTCGACGTAGCCTTATAAATTTATTGCCGAGTATAAGTCTCGACAACCATGCAGCTAAAGAACGTGCAGCATG
The DNA here is from genome assembly GCA_030378355.1 of Eleusine indica. Taxonomy (NCBI): domain Eukaryota; kingdom Viridiplantae; phylum Streptophyta; class Magnoliopsida; order Poales; family Poaceae; genus Eleusine; species Eleusine indica. Next base: position 41,189,111 of record CM059500.1, read on the forward strand.
TCCCCTCAATAAATAAGAATCTTGTTAGTGGGTCTCTTTTGTGTAGAGACAGTTTTAATTTACTATTTAAGTCTAATAAAGTTGTACTGTCTAAGTATGGAACCTTTGTTGGCAAAGGCTATGATAGCGGTGGCTTGTTCCGCCTATCTTTGATAGATGAGTGCAATAAAATGATTAATCATGTATGCAATAATGATGAGTCTAAGTCTTGGCATTCACGTTTATGTCATGTCAATCTTGGATGTATGACGCGACTGGCAAACTTGAATTTAATCCCGAAATTTCAAATTGTCAAAGGCTCAAAGTGTGAAATGTGTGTGCAATCGAAACAACCTCGCAAACCTCACAAGACTGCTGAGGTGAGGCACTTGGCACCATTGGAATTTGTTCATTCTGATTTGAGCGAGATGAATGGCATTTTGACTAGAGGTGGAAAGAGATACTTTATGACACTGATCGATGACTCTACTCGATATTACTATGTGTATCTCTTGAAAACCAAATATGAGGCGTTGTACTATTTTAAAGTCTATAAAGTTGAGGTTGAAAACCAACTTGAGAGAAAGATCAAACAAGTTAGGTCTGATCGCGGTGGTGAGTATTTTTCAAATGAGTTCAACTCATTTTGTGAAGAACATGGCATCATCCATGATAGGATGCCTCCCTACTCTCCCGAGTCAACTGGTGTGGCTGAAAGGAAGAACCGTACCCTAACTAAGATGGTTAATGCCATGTTAGGAACATCGGGTCTTGCCTACGAATGGTGGGGTGAGGCTATATTGACTGCTTGTCATGTTTTAAATCGAGTTCCTGTTAAGAACAAGGAAAAGACTCCATTCGAGGAATAGGAGAACAAAAGACTCACACTCTCTTACTTGCGCACTTGGGCCTGTTTAGCAAAGGTCAGTGTACCTATGGCAAAAAAACGCAGACTTGGACTTAAGACAGTGGACTATGTGCTCCTTGGGTATGCTTTCCATAGTGTTGGTTATAGATTTTTGATAGTGAAATCTGAGATACCTGATATGTATATTGATACAATCATGGAATCCCGAGATGTCACATTCTTTGAGAACATCTTTCCAATGAAAGAAACACGTGGAACTTCGAGTTATGAATCAGTGATAACTCCCGAACTTGCCACACCTATGGTACATGATGAAAAAACACTTGTGCAACATCATGACGAGGAATACATTGACATGTCTCAAAAGCGCAAGAGACAGAGGGTTGCAAAATCCTTTGGTGATGACTTCATTGTGTACCTCATAGATGATACTCCTAAGACTCTTGAAGAGGCTTATGTATCTCAGGATGCTGACTACTGGAAGGAAGCGGTACGTAGCGAGATGGATTCCATAATGTCTAATGGGACTTGGGAAGTTGTGGATCGACCCTATGGGTGCAAACCTGTGGGATGCAAGTGGGTATTCAAGAAAAAGCTAAGGCCTGATGGTACAGTTGAAAAGTACAAGGCAAGGCTTGTGGCCAAGGGTTATACCCAGAAAGAAGGAGAAGATTTCTTTGACACTTACTCACCTGTTGCCCGATTGACAACACTTCGAGTACTACTGTCGTTGGCTGCCTCACATGGTCTTCTCGTTCATCAAATGGACGTCAATACAACCTTTCTCAATGGAGAATTGGAAGAGGAGATCTGCATGGAGCAGCCAGATGGATTTGTAGTGAGTGGTCAAGAAGGGAAAGTGTGTAAGTTGTTAAAATCTTTGTATGGCCTCAAGCAAGCACCGAAGCAGTGGCATGAGAAGTCCGATCAAACTTTGACGACTACAGGGTTTATTGTGAATGAAGCTGATAAATGTGTATACTACCGCTATGGTGGAGGCAAGGGAGTCATTTTGTGCTTGTATGTTGATGACATACTAATTTTTGGGACAATTCTGAATGTGATTAATGAAGTAAAGAAGTTCTTGTCCTAAAACTTTCAGATGAAAGATCTGGGAATAGTTGATGTGATTTTGAACATCAAGCTACTAAAGGATGGAAATGGTGCGGTGATGCTGTTTCAGTCCCATTATGTGGAAAAGGTTTTGAGCCGCTTTGGCTCCAGTGATTGAAAACCTGCTCCAACTCCTTATGATCCTAGTTTAATGCTTCAAAAGAATCAAAGAATTGCTAAAGATCAATTGAGATATTCTCAAGTCATTAGCTCACTCATGTATCTAGCCAGCGCCACTCGACCTGACATCTCTTTTGCTGTGAGCAAGCTGAGTCGATTTGTTTTGAATCCTGGAGATGATCATTGGCGTGCTCTTGAAAGAGTGTTGTGCTACTTGAAAGGTACCGCGAGCTATGGAATTCACTATTCTGGCTATCCAAAGGTAATGGAAGGATATAGTGACTCTAATTGGATATCAGACGCTGATGAGATCAAAGCCACAAGTGGATATATATTCACTCTTAGAGGTGGCGCTATTTCAAGGAAGTCTTGTAAGCAGACCATCTTAACGAGGTCAACAATGGAAGTAGAACTCATAGCTCTGGATACAGCTATTGTAGAAGCAGACTGGCTTCGTGAATTCTTGATGGACTTGCTAGTGGTTGAGAAATCAATACCAGCAATCCCCATGAACTGTGACAATCAGACTGTGATTACAAAAGTTAATAGTTCTAAGGATAATATAAAGTCATCAAGACATGTGAAGAGAAGGCTAAAATCTATCAGGAAAATGAAAACCTCTGGAGTAATAATTAGATTATATCCAAACAACTGAGAATCTGGCAGATCCTTTCACCAAAGGTCTTTCACGAAATATGATAGACAACACATCCAAGGGAATGAGTTTGAGACCCACATGAGTTGTACCATAGTGGTAACCCATCCTTTGTGATCGGAGATCCTGTGAATTAGGTTGGCGAAACAAGCTGGTGGGCAACTGAAAGGAGAGCAATTTTTCTAAATCTCATTCCGCAAAAGATGCAATGCTCTCCTAATTTGTATGCCAGGTTGATTTTTATCTTATTGTGATCCGAATGGCTTGGTGTGCAAAGATGTTGTCCTACAGAACATCTTAAAAGGATTATACCTATATGAGTCCGACTGCTAGTCACAGTCCGTGAGAAATGGGTACTCTCTAATAAACTCATGAAAAGGCCAGGAGGTCAACTTATATGCTCCAAACAAAGAGGATGCTTACAGCAGCCTAGTATTAGTAAAAGACTGAAGTAAAACCTATTTCACACAAAAGTGATAATTCAAGGTATAGTCCATTGTTCAGTTATGGATAGATGTAACTTCAGTTCTAGGTGGATGTTCAACCTTAACCGGTCTTCACTGTAATACTGGTATATCAAAACTAGGAATTGACTCAGAGAATTTTAAATGTGCCTTTGAAATTTGGTGGGGATTGTTGGATTTAATTAAGCAGGACTTTTAAATCTAAATTCCATTAGGCCCATTTATTTGTTGTGTGGAAGAATAATATTGCACTAATTATTTTCTTTGAAAGATGAATCAAACACACACACACACAGACACACACACACACACACACATATATATATATATATAATGATATATATTGAAGTTGGAAGAAATAAAAGAACAAAATCAGTTATGCGTGTGAATAAGCTAAAACGTTTCAGCTGCATGCATGGCGAGCATTCTTTTGTCAATAAGCTGAAACGCACATGTGTTTGTGAGCGTGTGTGTCTCTTGATTTATTCTCTTCCATTGTTAAGTCAACTAAATGCTATAGTGACTGTACGATTCATCTTTTGGGAGTTACTAGTACTATGGATCAATGCTTTACGTGAGATGCTCTTCACGTTCCACCTGCTAGAGCATATAAAAGGAGCCCAGGTCCATGGAAAACAACACAACAAAACACAATAGCTATCTCTCTCTCGAGTCTCTCTTTTCAGTAGCTGCAGAAGGTAGGCTTCTTCATCCCGAAGCTTGCGTGCACAAGCCAAGAGAGGGCAGGCCTCCGGAACCACGACTCTGTTGTGATCCTGCACGGGGATAGGGTCGATAGTGTTTTTGGGGAGCGACTGACGCGACTGACCGCTACCTTCTCTACACTGCTTCAACTTCGTTTACGCGCGGTGCTTCACTTCGTCACGTGCGCGTGACTCGATGCGCCCGTCGCCATGTCAACCAACAGCGCTCAAGAAGACTCGATGATGCACGTAATTCCTATTGCCTCTCCTGCTCAGTATGTACCTCCTCTCCTTTTGTTTTTTATTTATCTTATTAACATAGATCATATGGGATCTATGTCTATTTCTGCGATCTTTACTAGGCTACATTGATGCACCAACAATGGTTCCAGGGCTTACGCTCCCCCTCGCATATAAGGATACTGATACTCTCTTTTTTTTTAGGGCTTTTACCGTGAACCATGATACATGATGGTGAAAGGTATCATGTTTTGAATCTAATCGTCCATTTATATGGATAATTTGATAATTAGCTAGTTATGTTATATTTGTGAAATTAGCCTCCGACAATAGATCATTAGTTAAGACTTAAGAGATCCATTTTTCTGGTGCTTCGTATGAATGAAGGATACGCCGCCGGCAAGTCCCAGAACCTCAAAAGCTGCAGCAAGTGCAACGTCTGCAGCATGAGTGTTGTGTTATATCTCATCGAATTCGCATAGACATGTAAGGGCGTAGCCGGCGTAGAATCGGCAAGTCATCCTAATGGCAGCAGCATGACATCGTTGATGCACTGGACCTCATCGTAGCCTCAGTATGTCACTTGATTACTGTGGATTTTACCAATTTGCTCGCCGTCATATGAGATCCTCAAGATGCGAACCTCCGTCCACGCTGCGATCTAAAACGACTCTAAACTGTTGCATCTAAGATCGTATGGCGGTGGCAGCTATAAACGGTAGAAATTAGAGCGTTTTTAATTGAACAACGAAAGAGCATTTGCCTGAATTAGAGCATTTTCAATTCAACTATTAATTCTCGTTTCCAATCATGCCCATATGATACACATGATACCGTTATGTGATACTATGATACCGGTGGAACAAATAAGTATCATTAGATTGATCTGAGCCATCAGATGAAAAAAGTAGACCGTAGACATTTATTTAGGTTCACCATAAAAGTCCTCCTTTTTTTTGTGTGGGAAGATACTCTCTTAGTTCCAAGGCTTTGACAAGTGCGTGAGTGAATGAACCCGAGGAAGTTACATGTCTTTTGAACTGTTTGTGCTTGTGTAAGTGCTGCTATGAACCTTGTCAAACGCTTAGCGATTCTATTTTAGATGTCAATGTACCATTTTTATCCGGAACAAAAGGGTCGGAATGTGTTCACCTAGAGCCGAAACACGAGAGATCAAGCGGCAGAAAAGGTACAGTTTATTCGGGAAAAGGTCAGATTGTGCTGCTATGAACCTTGTCCAAGCGCTTAACGATGCTAGTTTAGTCGTCAATGTACCGTTTATTTGTACTCAGCTAAATAAAAGTCTTAAAACCTTTGGGTCACTCCTAACTTTCTTCGATGGATCCAAGCATAACACGGTCACGCAAACGCAATGGTAAACATACACACAGTTCAATTGAGTCAAGCTGTGCACACTAAAATTTTCAGCGTGTACACTCTCAAATCTGAACCAATGCAAACAGCACACTGCACCTATCTCCCTCGCTCTCCTCTGGAATCCTATCATCAGCATACAGGTGTAGATGCCGACCCGATCGATCTGGTGCTAGACGGGCGTTAGGATGAAAAGCTTGCACGAGTGCGGCTCGACCATCGCCGTGAGGCTGCCGGTGAACTTGTCCGGAAGTGTCTCATGCTGCATGCGTGTACCAAAACAGATCATCTGCCACCAAAACAAAAACCAAGATAGCCAAAAGGGCGAGGTGAGGAAGACATCACGTTCACCTTCCAGACATCCCTTGCCTCAACGGTCACGCTGAGCCGGATTCCAAGGTCTAGCCATGTCGCGGTGATCAGCCGGGAACACGCCGCCCCACGGTTGAGCAGCAGCACCGCCTTCCTCTGGCGGGTGAGCCGCCCAGCCCACACCTGCACGCGAGCTCCATGAGATTCAGACAAAATGTTCCAATTTCTTCTAACATATATAATTTGATCGTGTGTAATTATGCTCGATCTTGATTATTAGCAAGCCATACCTCAATCTCATCGTCATATTTCCTCACTTTCTTTCCTTGGACACCAAGTCTATCTGCACCACATCGTACATATGCACAGACATCACCAGAGTGGCCTTTTTTCTTGAACCGAAGGAACCTAGCATTTTGGAGAAATGAAATGGCATAACTAGCATCGCTTGTTACTGACCTTGATTGATCGCGATGGCCTCCGAATTGGAGAGGATCCCCAGCGTCTCCTTGGAAATGCTCGTCACATCGCAGCCGATTATCAGCGGCCCCTGCAAAAGAAAAAAGGTTCGAACACAGAACACAGACCTTGCAAAGCATACTGCCTAACTAATTGCATTAAAATAAGTCAATAATTCCAAGTTACAAAGAGATACCCATGTCTCTCCTAGTTGCTCCCTCCGTCCTCAATTACATGTCGTTTTAAACTTAGACACGAAGATTAAAGAGAAGTAAAAAAAGTAGATGCACAGAAAACGAAAAAGAAAGAGATAGAGATAGAGATATATTAGAAAGAGAAAAAGATACATTAGAATGCGAGGATAACATGTAAATGAGAAAAATTGAAGGAGTGTAGGATAACAAGTAATTGGAGACGGAGGGAGTAGTTAGTAGTTACCTTAGCGATCACCCACAAGCTGAAGTGCACGACGTACTCGTTGTAGGTCATTCCTCCGTTGCCAACTTCCAGCATGTCAGGGTCTGCATGATGCAGAGCAAGGGTATGTACAGCAGTACAATACGTTAGCTGATTGGAAAAGATCATCAAACTCTGATTCCCCCCTGTCGATTTCATTCATGCGGCCATGAAAAAATGGACTAACCGTTCCAACCGCCGGGCTTCGCATACTGGGCGAAGGCATCATTCTTGTCGATGTTATCCATCATGCTGTTGAACAAACAAGTTCCGGGGTAACTAGATTTCTCACCACAAAGTGGTTTTGGCTGTCGATCAAACAACCAATGGTTCATGAGGGACTGTAAAGTGAGAGTGTCACCTTATCCACGTGTCATTGATGTCAACGGTGGTCCTCCAGCTGTTGCCGTACAAGCCACTCCATTTTGCCACATCCATGTTGCCCCTGAAAGACAATTTTAGTTCCACCAAACAGACAATGTCATCATCAAGATAGGAGCTTTTCATTCTCCATTTCCTTTCCACTACAAGAGGGAAGCAAAATGGAAGAGAAAGGAAGGCATGTTGTACCATTCACAAAGTGAGTAGAAGATCGAGCGTCCAGTATTCACTAGAGCGCGAGACATCCTTGGAAACCTGCATATCAAAATTCGTAACATATACAACTGCTTGAAATAGTACTAACTCTTTGGTGATAAAACTATTTTCAAATTTCTTGTATACGCAAGTCCGTACCTGAGAGTCTCATTTATGTCAAGTGTATTGCAGTTGTCATATTTCAAATAATCGACACCCTGTACATGCGCGCATTTGTCAGGTAAACTAAAAGTGAGTTTTTTTTTTCTCATCTGAACAAAATATATAATGTTACAAGGGACAAATTCATTCTGGCAAAACAGTATTACCCATGATGCAAATGTCTTGGCATCTGTGTCTTCATGGCCCAGAGACCCGGGCATCTTTTTGCTGCAAGTCAGTATCCTGAACAATAGTGAGGGCAACCCACATATCGACTATAACAAGTCAGTAAACACGTACTCGAAGCTTGAGAAATAGTGATAGCTAGCAATCGAAAAGTTTACAGACCCACATTACAGAGCAAAAAAAACTTCCTTTTGAACTTACCCAGCTGAACTGTAGATACCAAACTTTAGTCCCTTGCTGTGGACGTAATCTGCAAGAGCTTTAATCCCGGACGGGAATGTCCGTGGATTAGCAACCATGTGACCCTGTCGTCGATAATGAATCAATCAGCTCAATATACGGTACTTTTTTTTTTCTAACTTCACTCACTGATCTCTTTTACTGAATGTACTTTTTATTGAATCTACTAGTACCTGGTTGTCCCTTTTGCCATCGGCCCAGCAATCATCTGCAACATCAACAGTGTGTAATCTCTCTGTCAGTAGCATTGGCCACTAATAAAGTAGAGTACCTACCTACGTTGACGTAGATGTACCCTGCCTCTGCAAGTCCCGTGGTGACGAGTGCATCAGCTGTTTTCCAACGATCAATCAACAAGTTAGAAGTATTGTCAGAAACAAAACTATTTACAAAATTGAGAGGATGATTAAGTAGAGCAAAGTGTTCTTTTGATCTGACCGGTGGCACGGACGACTGTCTCGTTGATGTCGGACTGAAAGTGGTTCCAGCTGTTCCACCTGAGGAAGAAGAACAAGAAACAACGAGTTTAAATAAAGGGCGATGCTAATTTTCAAGCGATCAAAATACCTCTGTTCATGCTAATTTTCTATGATTTTTCACAAAGGAGAACTTCATAAAAGTCTTCTCTGATATTTATGCCAACGATAACAAAGAAGGCTTCCAGGAGTACAGCCAGTCATGAATAAAAAACAGGACCATCAAAAAGATCATACTTTCAGATCCTTAACAACGGATGATTCTTTCAGCAATCAGCAACTAGATCATCTGCTAGCACACAGACCGCATTCAGGCCTCAACAAAGTCCCTAGATGATAAACGCTCATTCCCACCTTTTACTACTTGTGTTTTAGGCTACATCTTAACAATATAGTCCCTCCTATGTCCCACCTTCCCAAAGACCCAAAGTGAGATATATATAAGCATGCAGCCTACCACTTATGTGTTTCTCCCAAATGCATGCCACGATCTTCCTTCTGTTACATGTAACCCCCCTCTCTATGACTAGGTTTAGGGATCCAATTGTAAGTAACAAGAACATATTTTCATTAGGTATAATATATCATTGGGTAACTTGTTACAAATTTGACAGAGGTATGTTTACAAGGACATGACAGAATAGGCTATTTACAAAGGGCTAACTATGTCGTAAATGTCCTCTAGATATGTTTATAGGGGGGCTTCCAGTTGAAGGGCTATTTTGATTTGCAAGTGAGAAGATATAATCAGTGTAACACTAGTAGTTGGTAAAACCAATCACAACTTTTGAATCCATCCGCATTGAGGTAAGATATAGCTATAAGACATCACAACATACTACGTCTCTAAATGCATATCATGAACTTTTTTTTCTTTTCTATAAAGGGAAAAATGCATATATGCATTGAAAGGAATTGTTATGTGCTAGCTGCACTTTGTTGATAGTTCAAAGGTACCAGTAATGGTCACAACTTGGCCAAAAAGATGTCCACATAAACTTAACATACTGAACCAAGTCCAACACCTGAGAAAAAAGAACCAGAAAGGAGAATAGAGAGCGATGGTAACGTTCAAGCCATTGAAATCCCTCTGTTCATTCAGTCAACGGCTGTTGGAGATAAGTCATCATCCTCAACGTTCAATCAAAGAGCAATATACATCCCAAGTCTTCACTTTGCGCTGGCCACCTCCTCCGGCTGTCCCCGCGGCTTCTTCCCCGACACGGTAACCCGTCCGAATTGAGCTCCGCCGTGCCGGCCTAGCCCAATCACCAACTCCCGCCGCTCACGACTGCCGCCTCCACCTCCGCCGTCTCTCCCGCCACCACAGACAAATCCCCTCCCCCAACAACCGGCCGGCAGCCCTAATCCTTCCTGCTTCGTGGACTGAAATTACAAGCAATTTAAGTCCACTGAAATTACGATGCTAATTTTTCAAGTGATTCCCATGTTTGTTCAGTCGAAGGCTGTAGTCATGGCGGGTCTTCACCCTGCGGCCGTCCCCGGCGGCGGGAACGCCGCCGGGTCCGCGGCTTCATTCCCCATTACGCGTACCCGCCCAAATCGAGCTCCCCCGCACTGGCCTAACCCAACCGCCCAGCTGCCGTGCAGAAAGAGGAGAAAGAGCTCAGGTTGCTCACCCCATTTGAGGCGTCAGCCCCAGGCCGTTGGCAACGAGGACACGCCGGCCACCGCCGCCGTTCTTGCCGCCGGCGGTCACGTCCGTCGCCACGGCGAGGCAGCTCAGGGCCAGCAGGAGGAGGACAACGACGGCGATGGGGTTCTTGGGCGCCATTCTCCCGACGGCGTGCGTGCAGCGGGGACGGCGAGGAAGTGTGTGAATTAGCTGCGCGCTGGCGTGTTCTGCTTCTGCGTCCGTGTGTGTGGAATGTGGATCCGAGATGTAGTTACGTGGGAAAAAACCTCCGTGAGCGGAGACAGAGAGTTTGTTGTGTGAGTGTGAGCTAAACCTCGAATGAATGTCCAACAACACACCAGCGAAGATAGGAGGGGGTTTGCCAACTTTGGTCGAGTTTTCTTCTGTCAGAAAGCATTATTGGAATCAAACTGAGAAAAAGGAGACAATTTTGCAGAAGACAAACACGGGATGAGAACAATGTATAAACAAGTTAATTACCTCGGTTGTCTTACATACCAAGACAAATTGTATCAATACATATTCTCAACTGAATCCCAGCTATATATATGGAACGACTAGTGAACATGGAAACGTAACTAAGTTCTGGTACACCAGTATAACTTGATTATTACTGCAGTATCTACGTCTCAAATTAAATCAGGCCACAGTTAGAGTTTGAGTTTTACAACTCAGCCAAAATCTATGCTAATCAATGTTTTAAAAAGCTGATAAACTAAGCGAGCGGTCAGGCACCTCCAAACGCTTAAGCGGCGGTTAAGCGATCCTAGGCGGTTCTAGGCAAAATTAAGCGTTTGTACTTTTATCAAATAAATATAAAAAGGTGTCAAAAATAATAAAAATATAGCATATGACCATATAATTATTAGAGAAATAGGAAAAAACGCTTTTTTAACAGCTTAGTTGAAAGCGAAACGGTGGAGCTCCGCCTAGCGCTTAAGCGGTCTAGGCGGTCGCTTTTTAAAACAGAGATGCTAATGTATTTCCACTGTCCACTAACTTTTTCTTAGGGGCCTCATTACACAGTTAGAGGCATATGGTTAACAGCATAGAGTGTCAGCTTGAATTCAGCGAGCATCATATTCAACCACTGTACGGGAGAAAAAGAACATATATATTCAGTAAAAAAATTGCATGTGGGAACACAAATAATACAAAGTACAAGAATGCAAAATCATAAGCAGTACTAGCTGAATATGCCAGAAAGTAAAAGCCACAGTAACATCAAGAAACAAACATTGCTTTATTGATGAGAGTAACGTCAGGTCTTGCTTTCGACTCAATTTAGCTATGATTTTTCACAATGGAAAACTTTATGACAGTCTTTTTTTATGCCAACGACAATAAAGAATAAAACACGACATGATTATTTCAGCAACCAGCAATAAGCTCGTCTGCTAGCACACAGACCACATTCAGGCCTCAACAAAGTCCCTAGATGATAAACTCTCAACCCCACCTTTTACTACTTGTGTTTTATGCTACATCTTAACCATATAGTCGTCCCTCCTATGTTCCACCTTCCCAGATTGTATAAGCATGCACCTACCACTTTATCTGTTTCTCCCAAATACATGCCACAACCTTCCTTCTGTTATAACCCCCTCTCTATGATTAGGTTCAGAGATCCAATTGTAATTTGTAAGGAACAAGATTATATTTTCTTTATGTATAATATATCATTGGGCAACTTGTCACAAATTTAGCACAATACCTTCCCAAATTGTATAAGCATGCACCTACCACTTATCTGTTTCTCCCAAATACATGCCACAACCTTCCTTCTGTTACACGTAACCCCTCTCTCTATGATTAGGTTCAGAGATTCAATTGTAAGGAACAAGATTATATTTTCTTTAGGTACATTGGACAACTTGTCACAAGTTTAGCACAGGTATATACAAGGATGACAGAATAGGCTATTTACAAGGCCTAACTCTGCCGTAAATGTCCTCTACATATGTTTATTGGGGCTTCCAGTTGGAGGGCTATTTTGATTTGCAAGTGACAAGATTTTTCGACACGATCTGTGTAACATTAGTAGTCGGTAAAACTAATCACAACTTTTGAATCCATGTGCATCGAGGTAAGATATAGCTATAAGACATCACAACATACTACATCTCTAAATGCATGACATGTATTATTTTTGTTTTCTATGAGGGAAAAAATGCATATATTGAAAGGAATTGTTGTGTGCTACACTTTGTTGATAGTTCAAAGGTACCAGTAATGGTCACAACTTAGAAGCAAAGACATCCACATAAACTTAACAGACTGAACCAAGTATAGTACTATAACCAGACACCTCACTATGCTCCCTAGTCCCTACTAGTGGGCAAAAAAAAAAGGAGAAAGGAACACGTCCTAGTCACACCTGGTTTTTTGGTTAATTATTAAGCACGAGAAAATTCGTTGCACGCTCTTTGTTATCTGTTACCTGGTGCACGTAACCAAGTATAGTGTACCTTTTGTAGCATCATGATAGCGAAAAAATAATAGGGACAATAATTTTAAAACGGAGGGAGTATAAGATTTGTGATGACATCTGGCTACGTGCACCAAGGGTTGTACACGGAGAAGCTTCTAATGCTGCTAGTATTTTTCATTCATCTGGTCAATGACTCAGATTGCATTGTCTGCAAAAATAAAAATGACTCAGATTGTGTTGTCCTGCCACCCGTCGATGCCCGAACATCAACTCTCCCGAGAACAAGGTTGTTATTCCGTTCTCTTTAAGTTGCAAGAGCGACGCTCCTGCTTAGTGACTTGGGAGATCTGCTTAGCTTTATTGCGGGCTCAATACGAAAAAACCGGGACGTGTCAGTCGATTTTCTCTGCAAATTGACAAAGAAAACGACCAGCCTAAGACAGACCGATGAAGAAAGCCGATGATCGCTATTAGTGAAAACCAGCCGATGGTTATAAATAGCAAATAATATTAAAAGAAACTAATCGGCTGATTTATATCGACTTATCAGCAACTCAATAGGAGAATATAAAATAATGCATGAATAGTACCGATAGGAATCGAATTAAAAGAACAAAGTCGATGGATTTATCATAGATGCGCTAAAACTCGCTCTGTCGATGAAGTAAGGTCGATGGACCAGAGTCGATAAAAGTACCGTAATTATGCACGGAACTCTGCCCGTCGATAGATGCTTAGTCGATAAATCTGATAGCTGGTATTGCAAATATGCCTCGAATTCACAGATCTAGTCCTATTAAACAAAAGGGGACAATCGACTTCTAATATACAACAATAAAATAGGCAAAATATCGAGAAGTCTATCGAACCGTGATAACCTATCGGTTAAACATCCTAACAAAACTCTATTGACTCTGCCTATAAACAGATCGAATCTAACCCTATCAGCGCAGCAAGAGATCAAAGTCGATGTAGTCTTGCAGATTTGAACAGATCGAACTTAATCGAGACAATGTTCAAACACGGCAAATAGAGCTAGATGTAACCTAATTATAGATAGAATTGATCGAGTGACTCAAATAATAGATCTCAAACCCAGCTTATAAAACCGACAGAAATTACAGAAGATCGAACATAATCGAGACAGTAATGCATCTAAGTCGATAATACAAACCAAATCAAAACCTAATTACCGGATAACTAGCAATTTCAAAGATAACAACTAGAATATCAACTTAATGAGAAAGTACTAGCTGAAGTTGATGAGATTACCGAGGGTGAGTAATCCAAATCTCTCGCCGAGATCGGAGCCGATGCATCCCGCGCGAGACGAGGATGTCGTCAAAAAATGTTTGGCGATGCGCCGAGTTGTACTAAACGAAAGTGTTATTTTTTTATACAGACCTTATTAGACATTTATAGCCCCATGCAAGGGAATCTGACCCGATTCGGTCTGGACTCTCAAACAAACCACCTTGATTTATTTCTAAACTAAATCTAAACTAAAAATAGATGAAGACAAAACAATCCTAACAGGCCCACTTTATTCTCTTCGGCCGTTGAACTCCATTGACTTTGGCCGATTCTGACTCCACGCAGCTGACCCCTAGGACCGGTCAAATTTTGATGCCAACACATGCCCCTCGAGTCCGGGGTACGAAATCCTTCATGCGCCAGATTTTATCTCCTTGTTTACCACGTGCCTTTACCGCAACCTATCGGTGTCCCATCCTTATAAATGCTTCTTCTTCCTTCTTTCATTTTCACCCGAGCTCAAGCCTTTTTATCTTCTTCTCTCTCCCGCTCTTCCGGCGCTCTTCTCCTCCCAGACCTCCCTCAACTTGAAACACCGACGAACACCAGCAAACTCAACCATCAGTGATGGCGACCCCAGAGACCGTTCCCGAGGTAACCCTTTTCCGCTTCCCTCTGCTCTTATATCCAATCTGCTAAACTCTTCATCACTGTAGCATATTTGCCTCCATGGTTACTGTAACACCTTCATTCTCATATGAACTAGTAGTAAACTTAACACCCTTTAAGTCATGATCATTTAGTTCCCATTTGTAATATTAGCTTTATCTTTTGTTTAAGCTAGGAACTCAAGAACTAGATCTGCATCCCCTCTGGTGTTGATCAGAACCATTTTTATTTAGGCCCCTACAATGATTTTGATCCCTTGAAACTTATCAACTATGAAACCAACCGGATTCCCTTCAAACCAACTCTAGCCACCCCTGAGCCACGAAAAACATTTTTAGATCATGGCCGTCATCAATTCCGGGCTGGAGAAACTGATACCGTAGGGTCACTTCTGCTCGTGCTTCCACTCTTCTAGATGCCCAAATTGATATGGCACTGCCACTTTGGCTGGTTGATATGGCCAAGAACGAATCCATACTGGCGGCAGCATCTTATTTCTGGTCTGACGCTCTGAATGCTTTTCTGTTCCATCAAGGTCCAATGGCACCCTCCCTTATGGATGTGCTAATGTTAACTAGACTGAATGTTGACCAGTACTACGACCCCTTCCTTATCCAGAATATCCACAAAAACCGGCAGCTTAACACCAAAGGGGCGAACAGCTGGCCGAAATATATCATGGCTCACAAAAAGACCGGATCAGTTTCCAACCGAGAACTATACGCATTTATAAATCTCTGGCTGGAGCACTTTATTTTTTATGGGTCATCTTGCATGCCTACCATCAACTTCCTAGGAATAGCCGATATATTAGCCGAAGGCAAAAAGTTTCCCCTAGGCAAATATCTCTTAGGCTCAGTATACCACCTCTTTCACCGCACTGCTATCAGTCTCCAAATCAACCAAACTATCACAGCAGGAGGTCCATTGTGGTTTATACAATTATGGCTCAATGTCTATTATTCTCAGGCCATGAATTTGGCCTGTTTCTCAGAAAACTCTTTCCCATCGATGAACGCTGCAGAAGGTGAAGAGATACCCACTCGTCGTTGCACATCTTTAGGTGAAGCTGCCATGGTAGTTCCTGGAGGCCGAATGTCGACGAAAAACTTCAATATTTACTTTACCATGTTCTACAACAGCATCCAAATAGACAAGCGGCTTTGGTTCCTCTATGATGATTTGGAGTTCAAGAACCCTTCGAGTTTTCGTCCCGACAATCCTCTTCAAGATAGAGAATCAACACTCATCTAGGAGGCATGCATTAGACCCGGCATCCTGCCTGTCGAATTCCATGGCGGGCAGCGCAGTACTTGCTCATATGAATTCTATAACCCATCAGTGATCGCCTGTCAACTTGGCTTCGGACATCTCCCAGCTGGTTCCTTCTTCATTGGGCGACTCCGGGCCAGACAAGAACTCAAGAGCCCTCTAGAATAGAAAAAGATCTATGATATGGCTTCAGAAATTCCAATGGGCAATCCAGCAACCATCGAATTGCTCCCTTCCATCTCGAATCTGTTCAGGGACTGGTGGAGAGAATGGAGAAAACATCTTTTTTGCAATCAGCTGACCGACCACCTCATCGGTGTTGTAGATGCAGTAAGTCTCTTTCATCTGATATCTACTTAATTTATATCCTCATCGACTTTCACAATCAACCTTCTCTTGACACAGGACCCAGCCATAACTCCTCCAACTGTAAGCAATAGCGGGAAGCCGATCAAGTACTACCGAACGGTTAACAACCCCATCATAGGTTGTGATGATCCAACACCTGCCCAAATTCTCAGCGGACAAGGATTGAAGAAGACAGTTCAAAAAGCAGTGGCCAAGAAACAAAAGAACGTTCCTTCAGCTTCATCGACTCAAGTCGTCGAACAACAGAACAAAGCCAAACCTGCAGCGACTGTATCAGCTCCACCCATCTCCACCCTAGCTGCTCAAGTAATATCTTGAACATTTCTTCAATTTGTATATAATTCATATTCATATCACACTGATACTGCATTTGTACACATTGTGTCGTTCGCTCCTTGAATTCACGCAATATTCAGACCCCATCATCGACTCTCGCGACTTCATCGACTTTACCCATTCTGGAAGAGACAGCACAAGAAGCCGCGAATGACCCTACTCAACGCGCACAGGTACTTGCATTCACATTCATCCTGCCCTTGCTTTTCTTTCTAACTTTATACATTCTCCAGGTCCCATCATCAACTCCTGTAGCTCCATCGACTTCAACCGCACTCCCAGAAGTAGCCCAAGAAGTCATCTCTGAGCTTGCTCATGCTACGTAGGTAACTCATGTGATCCCATATTATCCTTGCCTTTCTTTAGTGCTAATTTCTACCAATTTCTTTCAGGGACTACCATCGATTCCTGCCATTCCATCGATAGTAGCTCCATCGGCTCAGGGCAATAAGTTATCAACAGAAGAACAAATGCACTCTCCTGAGCCAATGGAACAACCCTCATCTTAGTGGCCACGGTAAGAGCACCCCTTTTTTTCTGATTATTATTTCTAAACTCTCCTCTTTTTTACGAATGTAGCTTACCTTTTGGCTTCCTTTTAGGAAATATTACCCGGAAGTCAATCCAGTAGTGCCACTTTGTCAGATTTCTCGATGCATACTGCCTTTATCGACTCTAAGAACATTGATACGGTCAATTCTGAGAAACCGGTCGAGGAACTCTCCACCGTTGCAACCTCATCGACTTGGGCAATCATCCCTTGCACAGACCCATATGTACTCCCTTTGACTAACTTAACATGCAATTATTTCATACCTTGATGCTTTGTATTCCCTAGGCAATTTCGTCATCTCATACTCCTGCCGAAACCGCGCCAGCTGATACTTCAAGACCCGCTCCCTCTTTAGAGATGGCAGTAAAAATTTGAACTCCTCTTAATTTATCTTTCAATTATTCATCGGCTCCTCATCTCTGCTTTTCTTGCAGGTTCATACTGCCAGGCACACCTCTTCGGTCTACCTCCCCCCAGAAGTTAGAGCCACTCTCGTGCAAATCCGTCAACGACTTGATGGAATCCCCACCAAACAACTACTGTCAGATGCTACTCCCATCAGGTAGCGATATCTGGAGATCAAGGATTCGTTGCCACATGGCCTTGCCTCAGTACTACAACTAGTGGTCTTCATTGAATTTCACCGAATCCGAGTACTGGAAGCCAAGTCTCGCATCGAGCAATGGTTAGAGCAAAGGGAGCAGGCAGAAGCGGCTGACAAGAAGGTGGCCGAAGAACAAAGCAAATATATTTCTTTGCTCTCCAAATCATCCGACCTTGAAATGAAGCTAGAGAACTTACGGAAGGAACATGATGAAATCCAAGCCGCCCTGGAAGCAAAAAACAAAGAAATAATCGATGTGGAAATAGCTCTAAATCAAGTGCCAAATGAAATCATAGCACAAGAAGTTGTCGTCACATCGGCCTATACTCAAGCCACCAGCCTGTGGAACACGGCCTCCAACATCCCTGGGTCGACTGAGGAAGATGCCTATGCCATAACTGAAGTAGAACAACTCAGAATCCAAGCCATCGACCTCATCGACTTTTATTGTCCAGTAGAGTAAATGTAAATGGTCACTGACCGTTTGAACAGAATTTTGTTTTGTAATACTTTTTGCACTAAGGACGATATCTATGATATCGGCAATCTGAAGTTGATGATAACTCATTGGCTATGAAACATCTCCTTTTCTTTTTGTTGTGAAGGGCGATATTTGGATATCAGTCGTGATCTAGCACTCGTGGTCATGAGCCAACCTAAACACTCAAATGTTATTCTTTTGAATATTTACCATCTTCTAACAACTCCATTGGGACGCCTGTCATAGAAATAGTTTAGAGTTTGACTGGTCCACTACCTCAAGGCCCTGAGTAGTAATCTTGACATAATCTCCATCCCAAATCTTTCCAGCTAAACACTCCATATCATCCGCATGCCATGGTACCAAATCGGCCGATGAGACATTGATGGTTTCATCGGTCGGGACTATCTCAACTCGATCGCCAATCCACTGGACAAGTGACTGGTGCATAGTTGATGGAACACAGCAATTGGCATCTATCCAATCACGTCCCAGTAGAAGGCTGAAGGTCCCCTTTCCATCAATAACAAAAAATGTAACCGGCAAAGTTTTACTGTCGATAGTAAGTTCCATATTCAAAACTCATTTGGCCGCTGCAGTACAACCACCATAATCCCGCAAAATCATATTAGTATCAATAAAATCTTTATCAGTCTTACCCATCTTTCTTGCAGTGGTGATCGGCATGATGTTAACAAAGCCTTTTAAGTACAAAGCCCTCAAGTGTCGATGCTTAGACTCATCTGGTTTATCAAATATTGCCTGTAGTATATCAAATACCAACTGTGGTGCTTCACTCTCATCAGCAAATAATTCTTCTTCTGAAGCCATGAACTCATGTGGTAGCATCATCACCATGCCTACTATAGCACTGGGTATTTGTACTTGTGATTTCACCTTGGGTCTCCAGACCTTCCTAGGTGGCTCGTCACTTCCTTCATCATAATAATAATGGTCAGCCCTCATCTGTCTGCGCCGCATTTTCTGAACCCTGCGCTTTTGGCTTCTAGAAAATATTCTAGATGGACACCACTTATTGCTAAGCTCCTGGTCTTCCTAGAGCTCTTTATCGACTTCTTCATCGAAGTGAACTTCTTCTTCTATCTTTTTGGAGCCAAGTCGATCAAAAGCTGATACCCTTCCATTCTCATCAACTTTACCCACCATCGACTTTCTGGAGTCACCCGGCTGATGTCGATAGCTGCTCGAAGCTCCTCGATACATTTGCTCTGCTCGTCTGCTGCATCCAGGACAGTTATTAGTTGATGGAAGCTTCATACTATGGTCCCAACAATACTGAAAGAATGGGCATTCCTAGTGTGGATCAAACTGTGATTCCTTCATCTCTCTGTTCCTTTTCTTCTGATACCGATTTATAAATGCTTCTACATTGTCGATACCAGCCATATTGACATTCGCATGGAACAGATGCCCATCAATCTTCATGGTTCCTTTTGTAAACTTGATCTTTCCCTGCTCAATCGCCGACTGAATTTCTCTTCTGAATACCTTGCATTCATTGGTGTAATGAGACGGCGAGTTGTGCCACTTGCAGTACTTCCTTTTCTGCAATTCTTCAGCAGGTGGAATCACGTGGTTGGATGGCAATTGGATGTGCTTCTCCTACAACAGCATATCAAATATCTTATCGACCTTGGTAATATTGAAGTCATACTTTTTTTCTAACTCATTCTGTTTCACCCAAGGGCACAACAAAATATTCTTATTCCTCGTCCACTCAACCATATTGACATCTTCAATATCTTCATCAGACTCAGACCCATAATCATTGTAATTGACCTGTATTGGCCTTGACCGTACCCCCCGAGTCAAATTCTCCTGTATCGACACCTTCTGTACTAACTGGGATAGGCTTTAAAACTCGACCGAAGGAAACTTCTCTCTCAAAGGTGCAACTAGGTCATTAAATGCTATTTTTGCCATCTGATTATCGATCAATTGGAGACTAAAACACTTGCTACGCACTTCCCTGAACCTTTGCACATAATCATGCACAGACTCACCAGCTTTTTGCTTTACAGCAATCAAATCTGACAATCTCATCTCCCTGGTCTCAGAGAAGAAATACTTATAAAACTTCTGTTCGAGATCGGCCCAAGTTATAATAGAATTTGGGGGCAACGATGCGAACCACGAAAAAGCCAAACCGGACAATGATAACGGAAACAGCCTGATCTTCAATGCTTCGGTAGCTCCTGCTTTTCCACATTGCACCGAAAACCAGCTAATATGCTCAACAATGGTAGTATTGTCTTGTCCAGTGAACTTAGTAAATTCTGGTGGCATGTATCGACTCGGCATAGGAATCAAGTCATAGTAAAGAGGATACGGGGGTCGATACATATAAGTCTGCTATTTTGGTTTTAACCCAAATTGTTCCCTCATTACCTCAGCAATCTTCACTGTCCAGTCATCGGTCGAAACATTGGTATTTGGAGTAATCAATGCAAGACCAGACGCTGGCACTTGTGGGGCTGTTTGTGAACCAAAATAGACAACAGTGTGCTGGCCTCCCAACTCCCCAGGCAATGCAGATGACGATGGCATTCCGAACAAACTTGGATCTACATTCGGTGTTGTACTATATGTGACATTCGGCTCTGATGTCTCCTGTTTGTAGATCTGCGGTTGTGTCTGTGGAGTAGTTCTTTGCAATATTATCTTATGAGGTGTTCTGTCCCCTATACCACTATCAGCATTCTTCGAGGGTGGAGTAGCTTCAGAAGTTGACGGCCCTGAACCCGTAACAGGATGTGTTGTGCCCGCCTTTGGCTGCTATGAGCTAGGCGCTTCAATTGCAGGCCGAGGAATATTCCTAGGTGCTCGGAAATACATCGGCCCACATGCTAGATCATCATATATACAACCTTCAATGGTCTAAATAATCAAAGCCCTCAGAGATTGACCAACACAGATGACTGGTTAATCAATGCATGGTGTATGGCTGGATGTATCATGTTGTTCATTGTAGCTTCATCAATCACCTCTATTGGCTTATTGGTAGTTGATTTTTCAGTTTTGTCTTCAATCAAGGCAGCAACAGGTAACTTTTCCTTCTGGACAATGCCATGCCTTGTTTTGCTAAAGGTTGCTAATAGCAGTCTTTCAAATTTAGCAATTCTCTGATTAATTTGTGCTTTCACTTCATTGCTTAGATCATCTCAAACGACCGGCAACACATTATCCGCCTTTAGATCTCCACTGACGTCATGCTTCGGGAGACGAGTTCCGTCCTTTAGCATTCCAAGTTCGGACATGTTGTAAGCCTTAAAGTCTTCGGTCCCACCGAGCGTGCCAAACGCAAAAATCACACGCGTGACGTGGGAGATCTGCTTAGCTCCAGTGCAGGCTCAATATAAAAAAACCGGGGTGTGTCAGTCGATTTTCTCTACAAATCGACAAAGAAAACGAATGGTCCGATGAAGAAAGCCGATGATCACTATTAGTGAAAACCAGCCGATGGTTATAAACAACAAATAATATTAAAAGAAACCAATCAGCTGATTTGTATCGACTTATCAACGACTCAATAGGAGAATATAAAATAATGCATAAATAGTGCCGATAGGAATCGAATTAAAAGAACAAAGTCGATGGATTTATGATAGATGCGCTAAAACTCGCTCTGTCGACGACATAAAGTCGATGGACCAGAGTCGATAGAAGTACCGTAATCATGCACGGAACTCTGTCCGTCGATAGATCTGATAGCTGGTATTGTTAATATGCCTCGAATTCATAGATCTAGTCCTATTAAACAAAAGGGGGCAATCGACTTCTAATATACACCAATAAAATAGGCAAAATACCAAGAAGTCGATCGAACTGTGATAACCTATCGGCTAAACGTCCCGACAGAACTCTATCAACTCTGTCTATAAACAGATCGAATCTAACCCTATCAGCCCAGCAAGATATCAATGTCAATGCAGCCTTGCTGATTCGAACAGATCAAACTTAATGGAGACAATGTTCAAACACGGAAAATAGAGCTAGATTTAATCTAATTATAGATAGAATCGATCGAATGACTCGAATAATAGATCTAAAACCCAACTTATAAAACCTATAGAAATTGCAGAAGATCGGACCTAGCCGAAACAGTAATGCAATCTAAGTCGATAATATAAACCAAATCAAGACCTAATTACTGGATAACTAGCAATTTTAAAGATAACAACTAGAATATCAACTTAATGAGAAAGTACTAGCTGAAGTCGATGAGATTACCGAGGGTGACTAATCCAAATCTCTCACCGAGATCAGAGCTGATGCAGCCCGCGCGAGACGAGGATGTCGTCGAAAAAAGTTTGGCGATGCGCCGAGTTGTATTGAACGAAAGTGTTTTTTTTTTGTACAGACCCTATTACACATTTATAGCCCCATGTAAGGGGTTCTGACCCGATTCGATTAGGACTCTTAAACAAACTATCTTGATTTATTTCTAAACTAAATCTAAACTAAAAATAGATGAAGACAAAACAACCATAACAGGCCCACTTTATTCTCTTCGGCCGTTGAACTCTATTGACTTTGGCCGATTCTGACTCCACGTAGCTGATACCTAGGACCGGGCAAATTTTGGTGCCAACACTATCTTCGTGAGAATTGTGGTCTGACTAGATAGTGATATCACTCATGCATGTTCCTCATCATCACTCCATTTGATGGACCGAGACAATGTTGTTTGTCAGTCTCCTAGACACCGTCACCTTAGATATTACGAATGATGGGTTGAAGTAGGTTACAACTCATTGATACATCCAAGCAGCTCATCATCCTCATCATCATGTGACTGACAAGTCGTCTAGTGAGTTCTTTGATAGGACACAACTGATTTTTGTGCATCTATATGCTCGTTAAGATAACTTTGAAACAATGCCCTCCTCCACGGTCACAATATGTTCAGCTCAGTCTCAATCTCGACTATCGATATTATGGGGCTATCATCCACATGAAGTACTTAATGATTTCACTCTAGTCGTAGCATCCACACCTTGACACTTCAAGAAGGATATTAGTGTGTCGGCTTCTACCTTTGACTTTTTCACCAGTCTCATCATTTGCTATGCTTTCGCTCTAACTGCGAGGAGGGGTGGTGTTAGAGTGTGTTTTAGTAGTTTAGATCATATATTGTAGACTGCCATGTATATTGGGGAGTCGCCTTGACCCCGAGTCTTGTATACTCTCATATATATGTATCGATCGAGAGCTCATTGTATAGTAGTAAGTAGATGCATCCTAGTCTACTGTTTCACATAGTCGTGGATGCCCCCCTGAGCAAACACATCATCATAAAGTGCTTTCACGCCATGGCTAGACGGACACGACGAGATTGACCCGTGTCATCGGAGCTCATTTCTATACTCACTCCTTCACCGACACATGATCCAGTTTGCCAGTTTCTCGGATGTGCATCAAAAGGTGTGACGATGCGTCTTTGGTACGTGAGAGGGGGAGCGAGAGGTGGAACAGGACGAGAAGTCACTAAGAGGCTAGGGAACAACGGCGGAGGCGTGATATTGACGCACGGTCACTCCAGGGACCTCGCTGCAGCGCCTTGCCTTCCTCAAGATAGCAGTGCTCTCCGGCACCAGTGCCACACTAGAGGGTGACTGCAATAGAACCTACTAAAAAAAGGCTGGATTGGGCATTAGATCAATTTCTTTAATTGCATGTGACTGATTGGTATTGTGTGTGTGCATGGCAGAGAAGCGAAATGTGTGTGTATGTTTGTGTGTGTGTGAGAGAGAAAGAGAGAGAGCAGCCATCGATTCTGAGAAAGGCAAGAGCAGGAAGACAACCTTCTACCAATAAAGAACAACGCCTTATTGTAATGCATGAACATGGAGTCTAAAAAAAATTGTGCGGACAGTTTAAAATCCTGCACTTTACAGATCGGGTGGAGGACTACGAACCGTGCACATGCAATTTTTTTCTGGTGGCTCCACATTGCTCGATTTTCAGCCACGGATGGTCTCAGTCCCAACCATCAACAAAGCTGTCAACCAGCCCACCACTAAAGTAGGTACGGCCCAACATCATACATGCCCCTTGTCCAACAAACTAACGTATGAGTTCCACAATCAGCCAGTAATAAAGCAACCTCACGAGCGTGACAAGTGCACCCTGCTTTCCTAGTACAACTAACACAGTGTAAGATAGATCGGTAAAAGATTTTCAGCCCCCACAGCAATTCGGACGACGTGGCCGGCCTCTACTTCCACCACGTCAGGTGAGACCTATTTTTTACCGTCATGGACATCGCCCGCTAAACATGGGGCCACGGTGCGGACCATGGGCCGCGGGAGCCGGCGGCCCGACAAAGTTAGCCCGTGTGCAGGCCTCGATTCGCTTCGCCCTCCTTGACCGATGCCGCAGTTTGAGAGGATGTGCTAAAAGAAAAGTAGTCCGAGAGGAACAACGGTGGGCATGGGAGGGAGGACCGGAGGAGGAGGCAGGTGCTGGAGGAGTGTGGCGTGGCGTCGGCACTTCAATGAGGCGGCATCGGTGACGACTAGAAAGGAGAGATGGGGAGGCGCAGGCAAGGCGATGACGCTTGGGGGTGAGCGAGACAGTGACGCGCAGGGGCCGACGTGGCCGGTCGCGGCATGGCGTGGCGCAGACGCGGTCGCGCCCGAGAAAGAGGCTGTGAGCTACGAACGCGAGAGAGAGGCAGGGAGGGAGCTACGGCAAGAAAGGAACGGTGAAGAAGGATAAGATACAACTGATGGTCATTTTGCACACAAGACCTCTTCATATTTTGAATTTATGTGTCAATTTCAAGCACTCCTATTTGTGTGCGAATGGGCCGATATTTGACCTGCAACCCATGAAAACGGCCAACGAACGTAGTTGATTTAGTGAATTTGCAGAAAAAATTTTTAGGTTATTTGTATTTATGTTAAATGTTATAATATGTATTTCTACCTTTATAGTTTCGTGTATGGGCGCGGCGTGAGCGCGCCAAACTTCGCTAGTTATACACAAAATACATTTCTCTTACACTATGTGAAAGTGTAAGGAAAGAACACACGTGCTACACTTTTCAGCTGACAAAGAACAAAGCGTACCTAAATTATTCTAAGAATTACCCATACTTTACCAAAAATCAAGCATCCAGGTAATAGGTTTATATCAAAATTTTAGATTTATTATGCCCTCCAATCCTCCATTATAGCTTTTCTCACATTTATTAGTAGACTGCATGTAAATTGATGAATAATTAACATTTAGATTACTCCCTGCCTGTAACAAAAGGTAGAAGTATAATGCCTAATATTTAAATTAATGTTTGCAAGATTGTTTGTGTATACAAGAACATATAACTAGAAAAAAGACTATATGTACTATATATCTAAATCTTAAAAAGGATATATAGATTGATTTCAAGTTCCCCCAAAAATCTCACAAGGGAAGAAACAAAAAAAAAGGAAGGAATATTAGAAACATGGCCCATGCGCCATCTACGGCATCTATGTATAAATCTGTGCAGCATACAGGAACAGAGACATGGCCAATGCGCCATCTATCCATGCATAGTTGATGAAATCATGGCAAACTCAAGAGGTGCCATCACTATTGTGACACCTCTGATGTCAAGGTACCAGTGGGGTGACTCTAAGAACAATAAGAAACCATGAATAAGCCCACCGAAAGAAAATTTGGAGACGTTTGAATAGCATTTGAATGAAATTTAGTTAAATTTAAAACCCATTTGAACAACAAGTCAAACATTTTGAATAGAACATAGTGCCACCAAAAATATATGTTATAGATATTGATGCAAAATAATTTTGAGCCAAATCCCAGATTTTTATTCTAAAATTAAGTTCCCGAAATAAATGTTTAAATGCTTGAAAACAACACCTCTTTGAAAAATTCCTATTTAAATTAGAATGACAACTGTTGGACATTAGTATTTTTAAAATTTAGATGATGTCATTGTGGACACAACCATTTTTTTTTTCTCAACAGAGTTCTGAATTAATACATATGCTAATAAACAGAAACCTCATTTTTAAAAATTTTAAGGAAAAAAAATGGCCATAGGTCCCACTTGTCAGCCGCTCAAGCCACCATCTTCTTTGCTGGTTGGCCGCCGCGGGCGGCACGGCGCCGCGTGGTGGACGTCGGGTCGCCGCTCGCACCCCTGTTCTGAAACCAGCCCCAAAAAACCCCCACTTTTCTCCCCCGCGCCGGCCCTGCCTTTTTCTTCTCTCTCCCCCTCGTTCTCTGGTCGCACGCAAGCTCAACCCAGCCGCCCAGCCATTGCCGCCGCTCGAGCTCACTGCCCCGCCACCTCGCGCCGCCCCAGCACAAATCCAATGACTCAAGCGATGCGCGAGCTTCCCCTCTTCCATCCCGACCCCCTCTTTCCCCGTGAAACAGCCTACGCGGCCGACATTATTTCGAAGACTGAATCCCCCTCTCCGAGCTCCACCGCCCGTCGCTAGACACCTCCAGTCATCGCCGGGAGCTGCAGCACCTCCAGGCGAGCGCGTCTACTCGCGGTGGGCCTGTCTGTGCCTTGCATGGACTTGGGAAACCCGGCGGAGGCGCAGCCGGGAGAGTTCCCATCGGCTTGGGCCGCTGGGCGCCGTGTGACACCGCAAGGGAACGCCATGTGCAAGCTAGAACCGACACCCAGCACCCACCTCTCTCCTCTAGTCACTGCTGGGAGCCATCGCCCCTTGCTTCTCTCGCGTGCAGCTGCTACCCGAGCTCCATGGCCAAACGAGCTTCGAGCTCCTGCCGTTGTCAATCTGCTAGCTCATAGCCTCTGTCCTTCGCTCCAGAGCTGCACAAGAGTGCTATGAAGCTCAACCTGCCACCAATTGTTGTCTCCCACCGTGAAGATCCGGATCGAAGGCATCGTGTTTCATTTGGTCAACCACCGACCACCATTGTTGGCAGCTCCAAATTCTCAGCGCATGGTGAGATATTTTGAAATTACTTTGGCATGCAAGTTGTTTCCCTCTTGGCGTACCTCACTGATCAATTCTTTGTTCATTTCTCCAAGCCAAATCGTGGGATTTGGAGACTTTCTTGCCGCCATGGGCAGAGCTCCAGCACAAGCTCGTGCTTGCCCAGACCGGATTGGCTGTGCGCAAGACCTGTCCTGATTGGTCCAGGCCCAATTAGCTTCTCTATTTTATTTAAATTTGCTATAAATCGATTAAACATTGTACAATGCATAATTAAATAATTACTGTGAATTTTAGGGCAAGATAAATTTTGGTAGCCTCCACTGGACATGTGCTGTTGTAGAAAAATGCAAAAACCCCATTTCGTATGAATGTTTATATCAGAACTAAAATAAATAGGTTATACCATAATAAAGTAATAAATAAATCCAGGAATCTGATAAATTCTTGAAACCTGGTGAATACTCATGTTTTGACATACTTAGTTTTCTTGCAAAGTCACACCTTGTAATTCTCTATATAATTATCATAATTAATTAATTAATTAACCTTTTCATGGATTTAATTATTTAAAATTAATGGCTCATGCATGTTAATGAAACTTGGCCTAAAAATCACTCCTAGTATGATCTAGCTATAGTAAATTTCTCATAGGCATATGTTTTTCAGAACCATGCTAAAAATAATTAAATTGTCTTATAACTTTAATATTTCACTTAACACCATAGTATAATTTCAGTATTTTGCATTAGATGTTATTTCTTACATATCAAACCTCCCATGAGCTGAAAATAATACTAGGATCAGTACCCCTCCTCTGTTATACACCACATATTTTTCACTCATCACGGTCACACCCTCTCCGTTCACTTATACCGTAAAATGTTGCGTTGTTCAGGAAGTACCATAAATCAAAATCATTCTCATGCATATCATTTGCATCATGTAGGCCACGAGGTGAACAATGCGGAGATCCGTGCAGGATCCAAAAGGTGAAAGAAATGATCCGCTAAGTCAAGAGCACACCCCAGGCAAGCCCCAGTGCATCTCATCAGTTTTACATTTTTGTTTTCATATTAGTTAGGGATGTAGACTTGTTTGTGCATTAAGTTTATAGGAGTTGTTTGAAAACTTAGTATTGCAGTAGGTTCCCTTTTTCTCGGTATTAGCCTCAGGACGGTAGTCGCTCTGCTTAATCTAGCACGATTATTCGTTGAGTGGTATGGAGACCACTCATAGACCAGGAAACATTATCACGGGGAATGATATCGGCCGAAAGAAAGTTTGAAAAGGGAATGACAGCTTGTCTTCAAGGAGATAGCCCCGTTCGAGTCATCTAAGTCTACGCCTCGTGTCCGGCCCATGGGATCAAGCTTGAGCGTACTGTTTGCATGCTAGAGTTACGGGCCCAGTAAACTGATGTAGCTACGATTACTGTCTGGTCGGAAGATAGTTTTCTCCCTTCTTTGGTGGAACTGGGGCTGAGAGGAGGAAATAATCCATTAACGGATGGCGGCACGGGGCGCATCGCATTGGAGAACCCTTCTCGGAGGAGTCTGGACCCGGAAGATCTTGTGGTACCGCAGCGAAAGGTTTCTCCATGCGGCTTTCATGAAGCGCGTATGGATCGTGCAAGCAGATTTCTCCTGTAGGATGTAAATCGATTCGAGTCGCTGCCACTCACAGAAACGATTACCACTTGATTACTGCTCCGGAACAGTGTTGGAAGCCATTAACAAAATTGGATGGGTTTAATACTGTTGTATGGAATTGTACTAATTGTATTGCAATCATGATTACTGTAGTTTTAGTGCAAACTAAATTTATTATTCTACATGACAACTTAACATGATGCTAAAACTTGAAAAGTAAGGTTCCACTCTTAGGCTGACTTTTTGGCAACATAAACCCTATACTTAGCCTATGCATGTCTAGGTGTCGACTATAGATGACCATTTTAACGGGTCAGTCTTGCTGAGTATTAGTTGCTCAGGGTGTAACTTTATGTGGTTTTCAGATAATCAGGGTGGAGACTGTCACTGCGGTGGTAGGTTCCACTAGGAGGACCAGTGTCCTGACTGCTGGAACATCGAGTGGGAACGGCGCACCGACGATGAGGAGGAGTAGACCGTTGATTGCCGACACGGTGTTTTGGGCAGAACACCTATCATTGCCAGATGTCCTATGTGTATCACCGTGAGAGGGCGTTGTATCTTGCTTTCCGTCGAACTTCTTTTGTACTGTTGAACTATGTCACTTCCGTACTTTAAAAACTCTGGTTTGTAATTTAGATTTGGATTTATGTAAAACTCTGTACTCTATCTATATTCTTGTTGCAACTATATTATTCTGTCATGTGTTGTACTATTGGATGTCACAGCGTGTGTCATCACCCGAGAAAGATCCTGGAACGGAATTGTCTCCGTGGTAAGGCGGTTCTATTACAACTATGACCACTAATACATGAATACATAGATGGGATGATTCGGAATGATAGGCTTTTGCCAAAAAATATATATAAGGATTCTGAATTGTAGGGAAAATTACCATGGTCTCTTGCTTGTACAAACAAAAAATATATAGAATTCACCAAATATTTTTTTTTATTTTTGTGAATGAGAATTCACCAAATCACTGATCTATATATCTTTAGAAGATGCAACCCACTAAAAAGCATTAATTATTATTTTCCTCTCATGTGGTGCAACCACGTCATCAAGAAATCATCAACCATTTGATCTTGAGCTACAGTTCCATCTATCCGTCCGTACATCAAGACATTCAAGTCCATGCTGGCCGGCCACCACAGAGTTAGCAAACTGCTGCCTTCACAAGCTCCACTTATAGCCACTAAGCAATAAACCTTTCACACTACCGTGGTATGTTAGGGGTTACTAAATGTATTTTATTTCTTATTACCCTTCACAGTGAGTATTCATGGCTCCTCTCTCCTGCCATCCGATCCTCCTCTAGCTTCATCACACCCACCATACATATATATGGCACTACATCCAGCTTCTGAGTTTCTCATGCCTTTGTTTGCTATGTATTTTCAGGATCATCTGGCTTCCTAGGGATATTTTGGACTGACGGTGCATCAACATTATGGATCGAGTCCATGTAAGGTGCTATCTTCCCAGGTTGCGATTCCAGCAGTGGCACCAGGGCGTTCAATATTAATTTCTACTGCGTGGCCAGTACGTTATGTATTGTTTTCATGCTGTCAAGAATAATCATGATACTTATAGTATACTCTCTGTAATATGTTTCTTCCTATAATATACTCTTTTATTTATTATCTAATACGTAATCTGTAGGGCACTAGCTCTCCACCAGTTTGAATAAATAAAAATCATGATACCTCCCTCACCTTTATACTTTCAATTGATTTCAAGAATTTCCATCAGTGCTATGTGATCAGGGAGTTTTGGGTTGGAACCATCATTTGACTTGCAGACCAACCAAGCAAGCACACTACGATTTTCTTCTATCTACAATTTCAGTTAGTCATTCAATGCTTATTATCAAGTATTTCCTTCAATTAGTCATTCAATGCTTATTATCAAGTATTTCCTATTCGTTTTTATTTTGGCAGCCGAAAGCCCAACTGATAAATCTCAGATGGTACAGAATACTCTTCTCTTTAAGTGGAAAGGCATTTCGGGTTAGTGCAATCAGTACCCAAAATTCTCCTATGCACTATACAGCACTACTTTGCGGTACTACTTGGGTACTCTCTACAACCTCATTGGGTATTCTCGAAATTAAAGCACTACTTTAATGTCTTACGAGAATACTTTGCTGATAAAAAATAGTTCTTTTCTCCTAAAAAGATATACAACACTGCCACGTGATAGAATGGTGCACTATGTTTCTATGCTCTTTCTTCGCCTTCTGCACTTTAAATGCTTTACAAAAGTTTTTGTACGTTTCACTGAAGTGTTCCTATTTTAAAAGTGATCGTGTTGTGTATCATATTCTGTTCTCATAGAAGTACTTGGGTCATTTGTAGTAAATTTGAAGGTAGGGACAGAAAATTACTTATCCACTGTATTGTTGTATAGTTATGTAACTATTCTTAATTTTAATAATAGATTTCTATTTAACTACCATGAATCTTAAAAATTACCGCAGCAACGCGCGGGGTATCACCTAGTACAATGTATTTATCAGACATGGGAGATAAGAATGTGTGAAGGCATGCATGGATCATAGAACAGAAGAATCACTAAATTTCTTTACAAAATAGCTAAAGAGTAAAGTGCATGATAGGTCCTTAAACTTATTTAGCTGTATCATTTACGTTTTTTTACTTTCAAATTGTAGTTTGTACTCCTTAAACTTAGTCTGGAATGTCATCTAGGTCTCTATATTCATAAAATGGAAATCTAGGTCTCTAAACTTTGCTTCAGATGTCATCTGGATTCCATACATCAAATGACAACGTTTTTTCTAATCAATTTAATTAGAATATATTATTTTATAAAAATAGCTTAATTATAGTTAAAATAAACATGAATTTTAGCTCAAATGTCTGTATTAAAATATTGATAGGTATGGATGACAGTCGTGCTTTATTGTTAAAAAGAGTGGTGGAGGTAGATGCTAAATGAAATGACGATCGGTTAGACTGCACATCATGTTAAACTATAAAATTATTTTATTTTATTCATTATCTAGATATTGTTAGACAGATTTTTAATGCTTTTTGTTACGTTTTTTATAATGAATATTTTTATTGATCAATGCTAGCATGCATGAGATTTGTATTCACTCTTCCAATTTAACCAATTTATCAGGGGCTAAACCATGCCCATTAGTAAGTCTAATTAATTTGAATTTTGAGAGACATCCAAAACTAAGTTTAGAGAGTGAAATTGTAATTTGAGAGTATAGGGATTTAATTGATATCCGAGCCTAACTTTAGTGTGTCAGAACTATAATTTGAGAGTATGGGAAGCTAAGTGACGCACTTTACTCATAGCTAAATATAGCAAAAATGAATATAGACTCATATTTGCAAAATTGTATGAAAGCATATTCTAAATGTTTTGCACAATCAAACATCTAATGAAAGCATATTCTAATATAAAGGTATTCTTCAACTATTTATTATCTTTTGTATGATAAGGATAATTAATTTGTCATAAAGTATTTTTCATCAGTCATATGGTTACATTAGATGTTTGATTAATATATAGAAATCTTTTTTGTATGAGACGGTCAGCCACGGTCCGGTCTGCTTCTACAGAAGGAACGAATTAGTCCCCACGCAGGGTTGAAATAACCGGTTAACCGGCCGGTTAATCCTGTTAACCAGAAAACCAGTCCGGGCCGGTTATCCCGGTCGTCCGGTTAACCCCCGGTTATAGTTTAAAATTTTTCAAAATTAAAAAAAAATTAAATTAGTCAAAACCGATGTAACCGGTCGGTTAACCGGTGAAATCGCTCAAAAACCGATATTTTTAAATTTAAAAATATATATTCAAAATATATCATTAAAACCGATCAAACCAACCGGTTAACCGGTCACCGATCCTACGCTGACCAAAACGAGTTTTGTCCGGTTAACCGGCGAACTGAGCTCGGTCAGTTTTATCGGCCCAGCCGGTTATGTTAACCTTGTCCCCAGGATAGGTGCATGCCAATCACACGGGTCCCGTCCAGTTTACTCTTAAGCCGTGCCCAAGCGGACAGGCTAACAGCCTGCTGGCAAGGTGCCGGAGTGGCAGCCGCCAGGTCGGAGGTTCGAACCCCCAATGCGGCATCAAAAAAAAACCCTCGCTCTCCATAATCAAAGCACAGGTAAAGACTCGCGTCATAGCTCACACAGCCAGCTGAGTCACTGTGTATGGTTGGGGGAGGGTTTGGAGATTTTCTCAGCCTACGTGAGAAGGCTCTTCTCCTTAGATGATGCCGTCGGGGTGGCTTCTTCCCCGGCAGGTCGAGTTTTTTTTAAGCCGTGTCCAAAAGGGTTCATTTTTGGATATACTATTTTAAAGGGTCCCAATGTAAAATGATTTTTTCGAAGGGCCAATTTACAAACAATACGACTCTTCATTCCCCACCAATCCCCACTACACTCACCGACAAGCGACAACCACACCACTGCCGCCGGCCACCGGATGGCCTCTCCGGTGCGGCCCAACGCCAAGCGCATCGCCGCCGCGCTGCCACCAATTGAGCTCCTTACCGACGACCTCCTAGCGGAGATCCTCCTTCGCCTGCCCACCCTAGCCGACATCGGCCGCGCCACCGCCTCCTGCGCCGCCTTCCGCCGCGTCGCCGCCGGCCGCGCCTTTCTCCGCCGCCTCCGCTCCGTGCACCCCGCACCCCTCCTCGGCCTGCTACGCCTTGTATCAATCCAGCCCGCTGAGCCGCCCCACTCCTCCGCTCCCTACGCGCGGGCCTTCGCCGGGGCGGCTGACCTCTCCTTCTCCTTCCTCCCCTCCCCCGGGCCCTGGTTACCGGTCGACGCCCGCGACGGCCGTGTCATCCTTATTAAGCGCGTCGTGTTGAGGCGCCACGCCCTCGCGGTGTGCGACCCTTTGTCCCGGCGATACACACTGCTCCCCCAGATCCCCGGAGACCGGTTCTCGAAGATCCGATCTGGTATCAAGCCGTTCCTTGTCCCCGCTAATGATGAAGAGGCGGAGACATCGTTCAGGGTGGTCTGCGCAACGAGTGACGCGGCTGAACAGATGGTCGCCTTCATCTTCTCTTCGACCACCGGGCAATGGAGCAGTTTAGCCATAGGCGCCGACGCGCAGCCCGCACGTAAGATGACCGGGCCACGAGGCTACGCATACAGCTGCCTCTACTGGAAGGTGGATGGGACTGACAGTCTAATTGTGTTCAACACACGCTCCATGGAGTTCTCCTTGGTCCACATACCATTTAGCCAACACCAGCAGCAGCAGGATCTTGTCATTGTGGAAGCCGGTGGAGGCAGGCTAGGAATGTTCACTCTAGACAACAGCATAATTTCTGCTGTGTCTCAACTTGTTTATGCTATTCGGGAAATCGACGAAGATGGCAGCAGCAGGTGGCGGATCGAGAGAAGAGTGAGGTTGCCCTCCCAAAATTTTTTCAGCTTTGAAGATGCAACGGATAGGTATCTACTCCTTCGTGGGACTCCATGGAACCTAGGCCTAGGATCTAATATGGATGATGTTGAGACAGGCTACTTCTCCTTTGAGTTGGAATCTATGCAGATTGAGAAATTGTATACCATCAGATTCAGAGATGACATTCCAAATGTCAAGCTGTTTGCTGGTTTTCCTCCTTCATTGTGTCTACCTGGCATATGAACTTATGAAGGGGTAAGTTCGTTATCTGACTGTTCCTTTATTATTATGCTTTGTAGAGAATGGATGTTGCTCATGTGATCCAGGTGTGAATTAATTTGATTTTGCAATCTTATTTGTTTCATTGATGATTGGATATTTAGTACATTTACAGACTTACATATTGTGAATGGATGTTAAAATTAAGGATAATGGTATGTTTGGACTTTGCTCATGGAAATAGTTTGGTATCCAGGGAACACACAATCTGATATTATAGAAGCATCTTAATTTCATGATTCCATGTTATAGCATGAGACTTAGAGAGAAGCAAATTCATCAGTTCTAGTGACTACTCTCTTGCAAAGTTGTCCTCAGATCCCTAGAGTTAGACCTATATTATATGATTTATATCATGAGAGCCTGAAGCAATTAGAGACGAAAGTAAATTCACCATTTTGATGTGTTCTCATATTCAACTGGGTTTGTGGTCTTGAACTTAGAAATTTCAGTACATTTACAGACTTACATAGAGTGAATGGATGTTAAAATTAAGGATAATGGTCTTTTTGAACTTTGCTCATGGCCTCATGAAAGTGCTTCAGCACTGGATATAGTTTGGTATCCACTAGGGAACACATGATATTATAGAAGCATCTTAATTTCATGATTCCATGTTATAGCCTGAGATTAGAGAGAAGCAAGTTCATCAGTTCTAGTGATTACTCTCTTCCTTTCAAAAAAAAAAAAAAGTGATTACTCTCTTGCAAAGTTGTCCTCAGATCCCTAGAGTTAGACCTATATTATATGATTTATATCATGAGAGCCTGAAGCAATTAGAGACGGAAGTAAAAATCATCATTTTGAGGTGTTCTCATATTCAACTGGGTTTGTCGTCTTAAACTTAGAAATTTCAGTACATTTACAGACTTACATAGAGTGAATGGATGTCAAAATTAAGGATAATGGTCTTTTTGGACTTTGCTCATGGTATCATGAAAGTGCTTCAGCACTGGATATAGTTTGGTATCCACTAGGGAACACATGATATTATAGAAGCATCTTAATTTCATGATTCCATGTTATAGCTTGAGACAATTAGAGATGGAAGCAAATTCATCAGTGTGAGTGATACCTCTCTTCCAAAGTTGTCCTCAGATCCTTAGCGGTATATTATAGCCTGAGAGGCTCAAGCAACTAGAAACGAAAGCAAATTCATTATTTTGATTGAGGGGTATGTGGCCTTGACTCAGAAATTTCAAGTGGGGGTCAGTGCCTTTTTTATTTTAAAAATACGTATGAGGATAAAACAGATTACTTTCAGCTAGGATGAGGCAATGCAAAATTACTGGAAGTAGACATTCAGATGTGGGAATGGAGTGCTAGCAGTAAAATTGTGGTTTCCTTGGCTTTACTGTGATGATTGTAAATTTCTAATACTGTGACCTTTAGTATGACACCATCTTGTCACATTGAACAGGACTTCTCAAGTCACAGAGCTGTGCATTAGCTGAGAACTGAGCTGAACATCTATCTTAAACAAGGCTTACAAATATCGTGGAATGCATTAGCTGCTGCTCTAGTGACTGCATCTGCCTGGAGTTTAACAGAGTCCTTAGTAGTTTAGTTTTGGTCATCATAGTCCTCTTTTCCCTCACATGCTGTTCCAGGCCATGTCTGTAATATGCTATTTGATTTGTACTTGTGGCGTGTTTGCTGGAGGCACAATTCTGAAGTAACTGAACGGAATTTATTGTAATAATACCTTCCATCCTTTTGGAAGTTTTATTACTGTTAGCATTTTTCTGCATGATAATTCTGCCAACATGATTGTGTGGCTGCATGATCATAAAATGCATCAAGATGACAACAGAGTTGTCTTCATGAGCAGTATTTTTGCAAGTGGGCATGTGATAGTATTTCATATTGTGATGATTTTTTATAAGTAGATTTTTCAGAATGCACATTGCAATTAATTTTAGTTCATAAATGAACTAGAATTGTTATCCTAATGGCAAAAATTTCAGAATGGAGGGAGTATGTAATAGAAATGATCATTTCAACTTATATGACTGATCCTACTTAGAGAATAAAATATTACATCTGTGTTCCTACTTGACACCTTACACGTTCTCTTACAGAAAAAGTTCTGGTCTGGCAGAAGAAATTTCCAGCCCAATAGTCAGCAGCGGCGTCCTATGATATAGCTCAAAAGTTGTGGAACACCTTGTTCAAAATGAATAAAAACAACTACTGATATAGTCGACTGGTCATGCATATGGAAGCTTGATCTGGCACCAAATTAGACATTTTATCTGGAGGTTGGCACATAACAGTCTCCCACTGCAAATGAGCATACACAGGAGAGGCATCGATAATGACACAAGGTGTCCAGTGTGCTGGAGATTAAATGAAGACGGTGGGCATCTTTTTCTGAAATGTATATGGGTGAAACACTGCTGAAGACCTCTGAACTTGGAGGAAATAATATTAATCCTTGTAGAAGAAGTTTCAGCGAGGAAGTTTGTTCAGAGAGTTTTGGCCTTTAAGTGGTGAGAATCGCACAAAGGTCATCCAACAGTATGGAACGCAATGACGGATCACTTGTTCCATCCCTGAATCCTGATGCTGTGTATATGTAAACACTGAGAGTAATTACAAGTGATCTTCCGTTTATTTGTTCTTTCCGTCCCGGGGA
The DNA here is from genome assembly GCA_030378355.1 of Eleusine indica. NCBI lineage: Eukaryota > Viridiplantae > Streptophyta > Magnoliopsida > Poales > Poaceae > Eleusine > Eleusine indica. The sequence goes on from CM059500.1 coordinate 41,226,053, forward strand.
GATTCAATGCTACTACTTCCCTTTTTTATGTTCAAATATAGTGTAATATCTGAAACTTTTAAATATGAAACGAGGCTATGGGTCCTGCCCGAAGCAAAAGATCTGCATGCCTCACCTGATCTCGTAGTATAAAGAAAGCAACTGCGCCTGCACTGCTCCATACTATGTGACAGCATCAGTGCAGTACCGAAAACATCAGACAAAATTTCTAGACCCCAGAAAACGTGTGACAGGATTTCACTTCAACGCCTCGTGGCTTCAGAGTCCTTCACTTCATAAGCAGTTACACTGATGTCAAGCAAAGTTAGGACTCTGCAACATGTCTTCTTTCGGTAGACATAAAACGTCAGATGTTTACTTCAAAAAAAAAACGTCACATGTTCCTTTTCGATGTAGTATATCATTTCTACAAACATTGTAACTTCGCGTTCGTTTTGAGCTTGGTGAACACATTGAGTATCGGTACTTTATTTGGTTATAGAAAAAAACGGTAACATCTCCCAAGGTTGGATGATATTCCTAGGACCCAGTAACGGTGCTATATAGTACGAAAAGGAAAAGGTTTTTGTTCGTATACACGAGCGGAAGACGCTCCGCAGGACCTGTCCGCCTGCTTGAACCCCCACAAATCCTCCGGCAGATAACGTGGCAACAAGAGCCAATGCCAAACTGCCGTGTTGTCCTGTTATCTCCACATCTCACATCGATTGTGGCCCAGCTGCATATGTTCCATATGACAAACCTCTGCAAATCGCCAGATCACATACCCACTCACAACAACAACAGTAACCATCAGATGTCCAGATCTTGGTACATCCATTATTTCCACCTCCCGGTACACGGTAATCCCACCGTTCATATTTAGATATCGTTTTCGAGTTGGGCACAGGAAATATGGAGAAGTAAAAATATGGGTATACTGAAAATGAGAATAAGAGAGATAGAGATATAGATATAGTAAAAAAAAATATATTATATTAAAAAAAGAGAAAAATACATTAGAAAACAAAAATAACATATAATTATAAAAAAATTACAAATCTTAAAATAACATGTAAATGTGAACGGAGCTAACCGCTGGTTCCGTGCCGCGTCTTGCAGTTGCAGCAAATTGAAACGCCCGGTGGAGATGAAGAGAGGATACTAACTCGTGCCGGCCGTCGTTGCTTGGAGTCTCGCTGGAGAGACAGACAGGTCCACGGCCTAATACAGCTAGTAGTATGGATCTCAACCCGCCGTGCGGACCATGCGTCCCGTACGAGGTAGGCAGGCGACAGAACAGAGACGGAGGAGACGTACGGTACCCAATTGTCGTCGCCGTCGTCGCGAGCGGCAACAAGAAGGCAAACGAGCAGCGGTCCGTGCGTCGCAGCTGGCCGCCACAACACGTACACGGCGTGCGTGTGGCGACCCCCCTGCGAGAGCGAGCCCCGTACTCCCGTGAGGGGATCGGATCGGGACCGACGAGAGAATTCAGATTTGTGCGGGATTTCAGGACGTCCTGTCAGCACCTGTGTCTGCATGCGTTTGTAATTGTAATCCAGCCAGCCCGTAGCAGTAGGCAGTAGCCAGTGGATGGATGTGCAGTGAAAAGAACCGGAAACCTTACAGTTGCACGGTGCATCCCACGTACAAAACGAACTTTAACCTGTACGTGTCAGGTGTATCTCATCAGTGCCGCGGTGGTAATGGGTTTTGGCTCCGATAATTGCATACAAATTGTACGTACCCCTCTACGACTTGCAAGGGGATCTTGGCGCACCCTAATCTAATCTTCCACCTGCCTTTAGTGCTGACAAAAACAGACCGGGTCACTACAACAAAAGTGACCTATCGCGGCGGGACAAAACCCACTATAACGGCGGGTAGGCCGCCCCGCCACTATGCAAACGCCGCTAGAAAAAAAGAGCTCTAGCGACGGTTGATCTGAAGATGGAATCAACCGCCGTTAGAACGAAATTAGTAGCGACGGGTGACAACTTCACCCGTCGCTACCCATAAATCTGAAAAACAAAAAAAAAGAGGCCCTGGGCCCTAGGCCCATAGACCCACCGAGGCCCCCTGCGCCTTGACCCACCGAGTCCCCCTGCGCCTTGCGCCGCCGTCGGAGGAGGGGGAGGAACCGGATCCGGGCTCCCCTTGTCGCGCTCGCCGTCGGAGGAGGGGGAGTAGCCGGATCTGACCTCCCCTTGCCGCGCGCCATCATGGAGGAGGGGGAGGCATCGAATCCGGCCTCCCCTTGTCGCGCGCCGTCGTGAAGGAGGGGAAGGCACCGGATCCGGCCTCCCCTTGCTGCGTGCCGTCGGAGGAGGGGGACCCAAACGCCGTCGGAGGAGGGAGAGCCAATGCGCCATCGGGCAAGGCCGACCCGCAAGGTTGCCGTCACACAAGGCCTCGCTGAAAGTGCCTAGAGGGGGGATGAATAGGCAATTATCCCTGAAATTCACTTAATAATAAAAGTTAAATGTGCAGTGCCGGACTTGTCCGACGATTGTAAGGAAAGTCCGATGACTTGTCCGATGACACAAGATAAAAAAAGTCGATGGAGCACTTTAATCTTCTCTCAATCTCTTCACAAATCAAGAGTGGAATCAAAGGAGGATAGTTGGAGAGAGCAAAATGAGCTTGAGAGTGTTTTTGAGTGGAAATGAGTGACCAACCGGCCAAAGGGCGAAGAGGAGTTCTATTTATAGCCCAATGGAGAAAAGAGTCGTTGGAGACTCAATTTCTAAGATCTGTGTCGGACAAGTCCGATGGTCATCGGACATGTCCGATGAATTTAAGGTGGCCCAGAAACTAGAGTCCGACAAGCTTGCCCGATGACTCGGATAAGTTGGTCATCGGATAAGTCCGATGGCCATCGGACATGTCCGACGGTACAGGAGGGGCAGAGGAACTGAAATCCGATGGACTTGTCCGATGGCTCGGACAAGTCTTGTTCATCGGACAAGTCCGATGGCCATGGGACAAGTCCGATGAAAATAGGGTGGCAGGAGAACTATACTCCAATGAAAGTGTCCGATGCGTCAGACTTTCCTCTGGTCATCGGACAAGTCCGATGACCGTCGGACATGTCTGACAACCCAGAGTGGCAGAGCTACTGGAGTACGATGGACTTGTCCGATGGGTCGGACAAGTCCGATGATTTGGCCCTGGAAAATTTTATATGGTCTAGAAATGGGAATTTTGCACTTAGTTCATCTCCGCTTTACACTTTTATGTCCCTCTTAATAGTACGACTTTTCCTATACTTAAGATTTAAGATAAAACTCCATAAACTTCATTCTTGAGCATATTTTGAATTTCATCTTGAAGCACTTTGTCATCTTCTTTTCTCCCTTTTTGTTTCTATATATTTAATCACCAAACTTTGTACCATAATCGACACATATGCTCATTAAAAGATTAGTCTGTTCTTAATTATATTGACGCCAATCATCAAAATAAAATTAAGGGCCTAGATGCACCTTCACTCGCGCCGCAGGGCCGCCGTCTCGCCGAGGCCTCGCGCTGTCGAGCCATCGTCTCGCCGAGGCCTCACGCCGCCAAGCCGCCGTCTCGCCGAGGCCGAAGTCGTGCCCGCATCTGGAGCCGCGCTGCGAGGAGAGGGAGGGGGTGGCGCCGGCTGTGAGGAGAGGGAGGGGGTGGCGCCGTCTGTAAGGAGAGGAAGGGGCTAGCACCGACTGCAAGGAGAGAGGGAGAGAGATGGGAGGAAGGGCGGCGGCGGCTAGGGTTAGGAGTGAGGCTGAGGGAGGGAGCAGGGTAGGAAGCAGGGTAGGGTTGTGTTTTTATATGGACTGCGGTTGATGGGCTGTTGATGGGCTTTAGCGGCAGGTAGCATTGTAGCCCGCCGCTAGTGTTAATTTTTAGCGGCGAGTTGCTTTCTGGGCCGTCTTTATAAATGTTTGTTGAATTATAACGACGGAGCATTATTAGGCCGTCTCTATTGAAAATTGGGTTGTGCCCGCTACAGAGGTCTTTTGTGGTAGTGGGTGGTGGCTGTACTCAGGTGCTGTTCTTCGTCGTTGGGTTCCCAAAGTCCTTGGAAGGTGACCAGAAGTCTTCCCTTCAAACTGCGTACTGTTTCCTCGCATCACTCGCTGCCGCCCTTGGACTCGTTGCCTCCTTTTTTCCGTTCTTCGAAGTCACAATAGCCAAACCCGAAAGCTTTGTACTTTTGACGGCACTTGTAAGCGCTAGGCAGGTTGCGCGGCACGTAGCGCTCTTAAAAAATGCGGGCAAATGGCTGTCAATCTTGCTTAGCTTGCACGTTTTTTTATTAATGGTTATTTTTTTTTGCGAGGAAAATGGTTATTATTTGGGCATTCTATGATCATCACGAGGGGTAAGCCGCATTCGTACCTGAGGAGTTGGATCAAATCTATCATACCGTGATTAGTAAGCACTGCTCGATCGATAGTTTGATACAAACAGAATTGATATGGCAAGACTTGGGCAACATCTTTCTAAACAATTAGTACTACTACTAAGAATTGAGCAACCTTTTGGATGATATGAGGAGCTAACTACTAGTAGTCCATTATGCCCACACTCCATCCGTGTCTAGAAAAAGCATGGCGTCGACTCGACACAAGCTGCTTTTGGGGCTCAGCGCTGATGATGGTCGCATCCTAAGGCAGGGAGGAGGATTAAAGAAGAAGAGGTTGGAGAAAGCAAAGGCCTCGCTACTCATGCTACCACCAAGTCATAAAGCACGGCCCATGCATGCAAAGGTGGGTCACGCCATGGCAGCGGCAAAGGGATCTTCGACATATATATAGGCATAGTTTTTGCAGGGATCGAAGCGTATTTAAAGGGTACGTGCCAAGACATTCGTATTATTTGACCTAGGAGAGGGGACGGTTATGCTTTGCCAAACTTGACTGCATTGTTTACGCTCCACCTCCACAGCTCACATCTCTAGTGGCCAAAAGGAAAGCGTAAACTAGTGAGTTGTTGGTTCGACATTCACACCTTGCTGCCGTAGCGTTCGTTCTTGTTCGGTTGTTCGTGTGTGTGCATATTGCTGTTCTTAATTAGGATGAAAGCCCCACCATATGGTGCGACATGTCTCAAGTGTGGACAAAATGGTTTTCCATTCATCACAGTTGTGGTCCAGGAAGGATAAGGTTTGTAATGAGTTTGAATTTTTCATCTCCCCCAGAGTAATTTGTCGTAGATTTCCAAGGGAGATCTCTTTAACAACTCTTTTTTACAAAAAAAGAAACTTCCATATATACCAAAGAAAAAATACTATGATCAAGAGTACGAGAGCAAGCGAACGTCAATCTCCATAATATTTGTTTTTTGATACTCCCTCCGGACTTATTTTGATATCGTTCGGACAGCTCGTGCAGTTCAAAATTAAACTATGTTTGTTGTCTGAACGACAACAAAATAAATCCGGAGAGAGTATTTGTTTTTTGGTTTATAATATAGACACAGACGCATATATAAGAACAGACCCTCCATTATATGATATTACCCCTACGAGCGAGTTTTCTGGGGGGGAAATAACCCTTAAGAGAATCGGAGCATATGCATTTTCTATATCTGTTCAAGATTGATCCATAGAGGACATTCTGCAAGGATTATCATTATACAATGATATGCAAGTCGAGAAGAATAGAAAGAAATGGTTTGTGTGTGGCCACTACTGAAAACTCAGTCTGGCATAGTGTTTGTAATGTCATCGCTACCTGTCCCGCTCCCTCCGCACATTACATTTGCTTCCGTACACGAAGATGCGGCACTGCGGATGGACATGCGCGGATCCTAGCTCCACGCCGTAAACCGACGGGGACTGACGGCGTCGACGGGTCATGAGAAAATTTGTAAGAACATCCACAAGAGCAGAGAGCACGCTTCCCCGCGCAGAGGTGGAGTGACTACTATTCACTCATCAATCGCACGTCCGGTCCGCGGTCGTGGGACGACGACGACGCGAGCTGTGAGTTTCCCGCTGGACCCGAGCGCGAGCAGGTACGAAGCGACGGACGGGATGCGAGGCGTGCAGGTCAGCGGATCGTGTTTGGCAGGGAGTGACGGCGGAATCGGTGGAGGCGACGGGAGGATAGATGTCTATTCTCTTCTCTGCCCTGCTCTTTTTCCTCCTCTTTCTCTTGCTATGCTCCGCCACTCTTCCCTCCGGGCCTCCGGGCGTAGCAAGGAGGACGACGACATGGTCCTCCGGCCGTCCGATCCGCGTGCGTCGTCTCGTGACACGTACGTGCAAGCCCTCTGCGCCATAACCACCACGCACACGTCGCCCAACAATGCAACAACAGCACCTCCCACAAGTCAATGTCAAACGTAATCCCCTCTCCAACCGTTGTCTTGTTCTTGTTGAGAGGCGTTCGTTTGACAGCGCGTACGGTCGAGGTAACAACTCCTGCAGTCCAGCTTCGGGATGATGAGATTGATGGATAGGAGTGGGGGCGAGGCGAGTGGTGCGGAATCGCGCCATGGCCATCGATTCGACCGACCGACCGGAAAGCCAGGATACACGGAGCTGCGTCTGCGTGCTGGCCTGGCCGTCGCGCGGGAAAAAAAAAAAAAAAAAAAAAGAGGAGAGGGCGCGCACGTTGCGAGCAACAACAAACAGCAGCAGCAGGCAGCGTGAGCAGGGCACGCATTGCAACTGCTGCTTCCACGCGACGGGGGGGCCCTGCACTGCACTAGTGCCGTGTCCTGTCCCTCCCGCCCGGCTACCCTGCCGTCTGCGTGCGTGCCCGCTCTATCTAGCTGCTGCTGCTGCTGGGAAGCCAGGGAAGGGGCCAGCCGTGGCCTTGCCTCTTGCTACTACTACAATACTAACCCGGGTTGGCAGTGGCCGACACATGCGCGCCGGGCCGTTTGTTTGTCCCGTCGTCGTCGAGATCTGCTGCCCGCGCGCGCGCGTGCACTGTAGCCTCTATTGCAGGCGCAGAGCTCTGAGCCTCTGACCCGCGGCGGGATCCGAATTCGGAAGCGTGCCGTGCCATCATGGACAGGCGTCACGCCAGCCATCTAACCCGATCAGTTACGTTCGCGCGCGATTCCAAATGCCCGGCATCGAATTATAGGGCCTTCAACAAGCCTAGTAGCAGGAGTAGGTTTTTACCTACTCGCCACGGGCCGTACGTCTCAGGAAACACGGCGACATGTCTACCGCACGGGTCCAAGAGAACGGAAGGAGAGAGAGCTGCGGTAAAGAAACGCACAGGGGGAAAAAAGGCAGCCTTTAGCCATAATTGACCCTGCTTGTTGCATTCATGGTTTTCATCGGCATCGATGATCAGCTACCTGTACGTAACGGGGGCTCTAATAAAGGCTCCAGGCCCCTCCCTCCTTTTAGGTAACTCCAGCCTTTTGGCAGGCCGACGAACAATCGATCGGCTCTCACTCCCCCCCCTCTTCCTTCATCTACACTGGCCCCTAGCGAAACTGCTCACGACGTCACCTGCTCATGTTTAATGGTCAACCCGGCCAGACCCGGTGCCAAGTTCTAGCACAGAACAAACGTTTCCCTTGGATCGATCGATTCATTGCGCTGGCGGCGGCGGCTTCGCGTATAGGAGGAAGGGACTCGACTGTTACTCCGTGCTTGTCGATTTGTTCCGGCGCGGCCATGGCAAGCGGATGCAACAAAAGCAGATGCCGGGCGCGGTGGCGAACGCAATAAGTAGATGGCACTTAAGTGAGCGTGTCCGGCTGTCCCGCACGTCAAACGTAAGTTGCCACGGCATTTTCGGGTGGGAAGAAAAAAGGGGTACTAGCTACAAAAGCCACGCGTAGCGACATAGCCCGGGACTTATGGTGTCACACTGAGGTACTACAGTAACACGTTCGCTGCGTATCTCCAAAGCGGTCCCGTCAAAAAAGAGAGGAGCATTCAAGGAACGCGATAAGATTTGCACTTCTCACGTTACTCCCACACACTCGCCGCATTGTCCACCGGATCGTAGTCCATCTGTTGTCAACCGCTCGTCGTTTTCGCTTGCAACGTTATTATTGTGCCTAGCTTCATGTTTTTTTTAAGCGTTTTGACCCGATGATTGAAATTTTATGGATGGTAAAAAAATGCGAGTTCATTTTCTCGCTCACGTCACATATAGGATCAGTGTTTCGAAACTTACTTGTTCATGTTTTCACAGTTCCATTTTAGCTCTACTCTAACATTCCAGTTTTTCTAAAAATTTTGTCTCGTCGATCTGCTTCCGTAATCATTTCCGTTTATCATCAACTTCAATGTGGAAACCTCATAGCTTTCCGCACCAAAAAATCACCGCAGAAATAGAAACCTCAGAACAGAGGAGGAACGTGGACGTTGCAGCCACATGCGTCCACTAGCTTTGCGTGCGTAAAAATCAATTCACTGTGGACCCAACCACATCCGAGCAAACCAATTCAGGACCCACGGCACAGAGTGTTCGTTTTCCTCGGCCACAGTCATGTGGCTAGCGCTGCGTATACGTTCATAACTAAAGACAGGTACCGCGCGTATATACGTAACCATACGCCGATACGCGTACGATACGTATGGACGTGAGCGGCCGTGTACAGCACCATGCAGACCGCATGCACGAGGCGGGAGCCACAGCCCACAGCCCACGAGCCAAGGGAGGAATGCCCGTCGCGAGCAATGGCAGCGATGCGGCCATGCGTACACGTGGCGTGCATCTAGCAGCTGGCGAGGTCAGTCTGAAAAGGTCGCCAAGTACAAGGCTGCGCCCTACTGCCCTGACACGTCGCGCCCCTAGCCCCACCATACCTCCGTTGACCACTGCCCTTTTTTGTTTATATATTGTCTTAGAAAGAAAAATCCAAAGCGCAATACTACTAGCCTGAAAGTCAGTCAAAAAGCAAAAAAAAAAAAGTTAAAAAATCATGAACGGAGGTAATGTAAAAGTAGAAAAATCATGAGATAGTTGGGTACATCATGAAAAATCATGGAAGGGGCACACAAAAGAGATCAAGGAGAGCTGACAGGCAACAAGCCTTTTGGTTTTATTTTCTGCAATTTCACATCATTTCGCCCCCATCTCATCCCAATATGTTCATCCACCAGCCTCGCCTTCTAGAGCACTGCCGCGAAAATTACCATACCTAGGTCCCCAAAAAAGACAAGCTAAAAAGCAACTAAATGACAGCCACCAATTCTCTCCATCCCAGCTTTACCTCGAGGGGATTAAAGTAGAAAATAAGAATTGGGAAAAGAAGATTAAAAAATGTAAAAGAAGTAATTTCCAACTCTCCCGGCCAGCTGTGACAAGTCGCTTTGACTCGGCCTCACCACCGCCGCTGGCCCGCGGCCTACCCACACTGCGACGGTGGGCCCATGCAACGCCTCTTCGCATCTCCGCCGCCGTTGCCAACCGATCCGACGGTCCACTCGCTCTCGGAGCTGGTGCTGCGGTGGTGCCCGAGCACCGTCACCGGCGTGTCCGCGCTCGCCGCGCTCCAGCCAAGCCCGCACACCGCCGCCATCACCTCGCCGCACTCCCGCAGTTTCTCCTGGTCAGGGAAAACAGACGACAAATTAGCACGAAAACCCATCTGTTCCTGCAGATCTCGTATTTTTAGGCGACCAGGTAATCATTGAGGGACCCAAATCTTTGAAGGTTTTGTACAGTGATCAGATAGTTTAATTCCACAAGGAAGAAAACAACAAAGCTTTTTACTGGGCCGGTGAATTGCCACATTAGCACCATTTCACGAGGAAATGGGCTTGTACTAAACAAAGGTAAATCTGGAACACTAGAAGCTGCCACGCACAAAGGATAGGGTATAGGGACTGTGTTTGACGTGTCAGGGCTACTTGCATAATTCAATGATGATTAAGTGGGTCTTAGCGGAAATAAACTGTGTGGATTTATATATAAAGAGATATGCTCACGCTATTTACAAAGGGGCAGGCCGCGACGCCGGCACGGAACGCGGGGAGGTTCTCGGCGGCGATCTCTCCGGTGGCGGCGAGGAGCGCTGCCGCGGCCGCGACCGAGGGCGAGAACTCCGCCATCTTCACCTCTGCAAAAGTCACCCGTTCATCAAGAGCTCTCGCAGAGTCGAATGTTTCGGTCCTGGTAGGCATGGCATTTGTACGGCGTGCGCGTCAAACGTACCAGGCTGGACGCGGAGGAGGAGGTCGACGGCGCGCGCCTTGACCGCGGCGACCTGTGGCGGATGCGGCGGCGGAGGGTAGCACGCGGAGAGGAAGAAGCCGAGGAAGGCGAGCGGCGTGACGGAACGCGTGCGCCAATCCAGCACGTCCAGCACCACGCGCTCCATGCGCTGGACCGTCGCCGCGTCGAGCATGAAGTCATCGTCCCTCTGCAACAGCAATCCACCAAGAGACACAATTAACATCCCCGTTCTCAACCTGTAATCCCCCAAACAAATCGGAACCAAATCGGCACCAACAATCAAGTACCTGGATGTCGCCGATGGAGAAGGCGGGGAGGCGCTGCATCTTCGCGGCGAGGGAGAGGCAGCTGATGGCGAGCAGGCGCGGCGCCCACGGCAGCTGCTGACCCTGCATGGGAACCATGAGGAGGGAATCAGATCGGACCAAAAGTCTAGAGCAAATCTCGTCAGAAAAGGAACCCATCGCTGCTCGAGTTCTTACGGGTAATTGGCGCTTGGAGAGGTAGCGATCCACGTAGTTGAGCGCGAGGTAGGCGACGCGGGGGTGTACGGCGACCTCGCCGCCGAACCGCGCCTGGAACGATCGAGGCCGATCGGGTCACGAAACAGAGGAGGCCGCAACAACGAAGCAGAGGAGGGTAAGAGGGGAAACAGAGCAGAGCAGAGGGATGAACGCGAACGCCCGTACCTTGGAGATGAAGCCGGCGGCGGCGCGGCGGGCTGCGGATGCCGCGGCGGAGACGGACGGCGAGTGCTCGCCCTCGGCGTCGAGGAGGCTGGCGATCGGCTCGTCGGCGGGGCTTGCGAAGGGGTTCTCGAGGTCGAACTCGGTTTCGTAGGGGTCCTCGTCCTCGTGCTGCAGCAGCTCCCGCCGCAGGACCTCCGCCGCCATGTCTACGGCGGCGCAGCGAGGAGACGCCAAGGGGCCGGGATTGGTGGGATTTATGCGGCAGGGGAAGCCACCATTGCTGCGGCGCAGTGCTAGTACTAGCTGTGTCTGGTTGGGCGATGATGGCCTTTAATAAGATAGCAAGGGGGTCGGGGACAATGGTACCAAAAGGTGGGGATTCGGGGTTCTTTTTGTAAAGATCGGGAGGAGGAGGAGGAGGAGGAGAGCAGAGAAGGACGCAGGGTTGAAGAAAGCCGTTGGGGTCCACGTGTCGGTGAGATGAAACTGGGCCTGCTTGCCTTGGCCTGTGCCGTGGCAAGGATACTGCTGGCTCCATGCGGCGGTGACAGCTCAGATCTAACACGGGATAGATTTGCAATTTCTTTTCTTGCTTAAATTGTCCTTGCTGCCAAAAAAGCATTCGTTTCTCATAATCAATTAGGTCATCGTTAAGGTTGTTTTTCAAAATTGAAATGTCTAGTTAAGGTTGTATTGCTTTTGCAGATTTTCGCTCAGCTTTTGTTCTGGACCAGTACCACCAAAGATCGACGACACGCATCATGTTTTTTGTCCTATTGTAGCAGCATCATTTGCTGTTTTGTTGTTGAGGTAGTATTTGGTATCATTAGTCTATACATAGGCATATTTAACCTCACTGATGAAGTAGCATGCGGCACAGTAATATAGTCAAAAAAAAATTCTTACCCTTGGTTTTGTAGTGTGCTATTCTAATTGGACACTTTTAGCACCGGGGTTGAATTTTGAATCCATTACAAATTTGAATGACAAGCACAAAAGATCTACTAATTGGAAAGTTCTTATAAAGAGGACCGACATGTTGATTCCAAAGGGACCAAGGCTTTTGTTACAACGGAAATTAATATAATTGTGTTATTTATTCTTCATAAAAACCAATTGAAGACAAGTTGGTTTTGATCCTAAGATGGGTGCTTGTTTAGATGATATGTGATCTTGTTTTTTCATATTAACTCATTATAACTAAAACACTAACTTAGTCTATCCAATTTATAATGTTAGCCAGAAACAAGTATTTCATCTGTTCCAAAATTATTGTTGGTATTGATTTTTTTTGTTATCTTTAATCATTTGTCTTATTCAAAATAATTTAAAAATTATTAGATATTTTTTTATGATTAGATTCATTACTAGATAAACTTAAAATATAATCAATAATTTTGTGTATTTGAGATAATTTTTTAAATAAGATGAATGATCAAAGTTTATAAAAAAATCAATGACGATAACAATTTTAAAATGAAGGGAGTACTATGTAACACGCCCCTTCAACCTTATCCCCTCAATCTCCTTTACAAGATGAATTTTGCATGCTTAGGTTTCACCCATTTGGTTTTGTGGTGCCTCCACAAGATCCAAGTCGAGAAGCCGCGAGTACATTGGCAAATGACAAGCAACAAGTTGTGCAACCTCATGCCCACTCCTCTCACACGGTCGTGTACCTCGCCAATGCTTCTGACTATCAACACTCACAACCGACATCAAACTCATTGAATCCTTGTATCACGATTAATTAGTTTTTTCTATACACATCGTGTCATGGTCATCACTAACTGGTTATCCGGTGGTGGTCATAGTGACTACCCGTTGACCCTTATTGATCGATCGCACATACCCGCAACAAATTGGTCAATTATCTCTGCATCCATAGCTTCCTATGTCCTTGTCAACAAGTGAGTCTTCCCAGGCCCAAAAAGCAAATACTCTAACCCTAAGCCCACTGTCCTTCCAAATCATGTATTAACTCCATTCCAACAAGTGTAGCAAAATAAAACGGATACTGATCAAACTATATATTGTTCCGGTTGTTGGTGGGTGCTGAGTTAATACCTTGAAGAATTGTGACCCGATCGAATTACTGCCTCGATTTCCTGTGCATCAAACAGCCAACGATGCGATGTTTGCTGAACTGAACCACGCCCGTGCAGGCGCCGGCCGGGAGGAATTCTGACCCGGTGGGCGCCCAACGTCCGTGTGCCCTGACCCGGAGGTCGACAGGGGTCAACATCTTGCCCAGGGCCCCCGGATGCCCGGACCCTCGCGCCAGCTGCCGCCTGGCTCCCGTCCGATCGACCCATGGTGCTCCGCTTCCGCTGGCCGGGGGACCAAACAGTCGTGCCAGCTGAAAGGACTCTACCCACCTCCGCTCCAGGACTGCTGCCTATGCGCTTGGAATTTTGGAACTCTCCAGACGCTCCACCTTTCCCGTGAAGTGTCGACCCGAGCATAGGACGACGAACTGTTGCATGCTGCTCCGTCGAATCGAGATCATGATGGGATCTTATTAGCCGCAGATTAGTACTCCTAGATTACGTACCAGTTTATAGAATACAAGTCGTTGTTGCATGGGCGAAGCGCATCTCCAATGGGAGATCTCAAATCAAGACTCCTACTTCATCTAGCTCAAATTTAGTTTTCAACTCCAGCAACACCGCTGAAAGTTGGCTCCTATATTGGTGTGGGACCCGTTCGTCAGTGCATCCAAATAATATGAGAAGTCGGGCCCACGTGCTAGTGGCGGCAAAAGGGGAGGCGGGGGAGGAGCAGGGGCTGCCGGACGGCGCCGTCAAGGAGGGGAGGCTTGACGTGGATCTTGCGCCGCTGGCCTGGGCGCGCGCGTCGGTGGCGGCCATGCGCGAGCTCCGCCATGGACGGCGAGCTCTCTTTCTTCCTCCTCTCCGCCTGCTAAGCCCACGACGCCGAGCCGCGCCGCCCTCCTCCGGCCCCCTCTGCGGCGCACCTAGGGCCGCCGCCGCGCGCGAGTCCGCGACCGAGCCGCCGCTGCCGGCGACCAAGGCCTCCGCCGCCCGGCCCGCCGTCGACGCTGCGCTTGCCTCCGGCGAGGCCGTGCCCGAGCCCGATCCGCCGCCACCCGCGGCCGAGGCTGCCGCGGTCCTAGCGCCGCCCGCGCCCGGCCTTGCATGCCCGAGCTCGCCCCAGCTCCGTTCGCCACAGGGACGGGCCATCCGGCCCCGTTGGGCGTCGATCCGGCCGGGGCGGATGCGCCGGAGGGCGGCTGGGTGGTCGGCGGCGGTAGAGATGGGAGCGGACAGAGGCTGGGTGGTCGGCGGTTGGTGTCGGCGCTGTCGTGCAGAGAGAAGGAGGGGGAAAGAGAAAGAGAGACGGAAAAAAAAATAATAGTTCCTACTGTTTTAGAGAGCTCTAAAATATGAGAGTTAATTCGAGAGGGCTCCTGAAATAAGAACCCATATAATAGCTCTACTGAAGTTTGATTTCGAGAGTAGATTCTTCGAAAATAGTTTAGAAAGTCTGTTTGAGATCCCTGGTGAAAATGCTCTAAACTAGCGCGTGGGCTGAACATTTGCCTGTGTTTGTAATGTGTATTGCGCAGAGGTGTCGTCGCTTTCGTGCTTGCTTTCCGATTCGTCAATAATACACTTTGTTAATTTCGTGATCATTCGTTGATGCGCCTGGTCATGACAAAACAAAACTATTAAACACTTTTATTTTAATGTGTGCATACCTTTCGGTGCATCAAATGCTAAGCTATTAAGCATATTATCTTCATTGCTGACAATACATTATGTACGTGACCTTCATATTAGGGATCATAAAATTTTCACTAAGACAAATATATATATCAACGTGTAAATTGGGTGCAAACCCGTCACGGCCAAGTTGATTTGGGGCAACTTCATCGGAATAAACAATCCCCATGTACGAATGTTGAAACAAGAAGATTATTAGTCTTTTGAGTTCTGGTACTAGTTAAGCTATCTTAATTGGCAGATAGATAAGTTACAATGATGGGGAATTTAGTGCTTTAGTCCTAAATTTTAGCTTAGAGCATGTACAATGAAGGTGGTAAGGGTCTGTTTGTTTCCCAGGATGATTATATAATCCGGATTATAGTATTGGATTATATAACTCAGATCATATAACCTAGATTATATAATCAAGACGAGAATGTTTGTTTATCTAGATTATTGATACTTGGATTATTTGTTTTCAACATAAAAAGACAACAATGGTCTTGCCTTTTCTTTCTCCCCGCCTCTCGCCTCCTCCTCGCTACCTTGCCGGCCCGCCTCGACCCGTAGCTATGGCCTGCCCCGCGTCGGACTTATCGGGGTCCCGAAGGACGACCCTGCGGATTTTCTGCTATTGGTGGGATGCGGCAGCCCCGCGACCTCACCTCCCCGCCCCCTCCTCCACTCTTGGAGGTGAGCCCAGTCCCAGTGAGCGTGTACACATACAACCCGCCGGGGAAAGCGATTCCCGGGATTACGGTGATACTGAGCAGCGCCAGCCGTCAGGCCAAGACGAATCTGACGACGAGCCCGACTAGGAACGTTCACAGGCAGTGGACGAGAAGCCGACGTCTTGCGACCTCGCAATGCCCCCCCTCCTCATGATGCCCCGCGACCTCGCCTCGTCTCGCTCGCCGTCGATGTCGGCCCTCCTCCACGCGCTCACCGTCGGCACCAGCCCGCCTCCCTGCCTCCTCCTCACGCTCGCCGCCCGCGCCTCCCCGTCGGCCCGCTTCCTCCTCACGCTCGCCGCCCGCGCCTCCCCGTCGGCCCGCTTCCTCCTCGCGCTCGCCGCCGGCGTTGGCCTGCCTCCGTGCCTCCTCCCTGTCTCTATGCCTGGTGGAGAAGAAAGAAGAAGAGGGGAAAAAAAGAATAAAGAGGTATGTACATAACCAGTGGCATGTTGAGTAATTTTCATCAAAAGATCACGGATGGTGGATCTTTTGTCAAAATAATCTGAAATAAGCTCATGTTGAGGATATTATAGGTTTCTCATAATCTGGCCATCTGAATTATATAATCTGTCCAATAATCTTACCTGTTTGTTTGCCATGTAAATTATTTAAACCAGATTATATAATCTAAGTGGATTATAATATAAAACAAACATATCCTAATATAGAGGTCCTTAGGTCAAAAAATAAATCTCGGCTTGTTTTTAGCACTTGGTGCTCATATGAAGAAAAGAAGAGTGCTTACCTTCGCACAGCTGTCATTGGTTTGGGACTCTAGTTCTCTATAGTCACTAAAAATTTGCCGTTGGCAAAAATGCCATTGGAATGGACTCCGTTAGGCTCAACAAATTTAAAAGAAAAATCAGAATATTAGTTTGGAAAACAAAGTGGGTATAGAATGACTAAAATGCCCATATGAACTCCATCCCGTATCCGAACTCAACTTTTATTGTTTTGGGAATTATCCGAACCCAACCTGAATCTATGCCTTCGTGCCTTTCTCCAATCCAACGCAAGCCTCTTGCTAGTAGCAACGCGCGGCGAGTCGGCGAGCTACCGCGTTTGGCACGCGACGCGCACGACAAGCAGCTGCGGCATGGCGCGGGGAAAGCAACAGAGGCCAAGAAACACGGCGTGCTGCGCAATGATTAGCAGCAGGCTGTGCGGCAACAGCGCTGGGGAAGCTAAGGCCTGTGGCGGCACGACAGTCACCTGGGCGTGCAGCCAGCGACGCAGTTGGGCGCGCCGCGCGCGTCAAGCTGTGGCTGGCAGCGGTGGTGGCGGACGGCTGGAAAAGTGCAGGTGCTGTGGGCGCGGCGTCGAGCGGTAGCAGCTCCCTAGTAGGCCGCATGGGCGCGCGTCGAGAGGACTGAGGAGTAGGCTATGCGGCGATTGCCTGGTTGGAGGACGACAGAGCCGATGGAATTCTCAGCAAATTTAAGTGCAAAAATGTTCAAAGATGGGTCAATCTGAGCTCTGAGCTGCGAAGACGGCGTCTTCTTTCCGTTACAAACCAGTGGCATTGCGAGCTACCACGGTAAGCAAAGCAAGGATATCTATGCCAACTCAAAAATTTTAGTGGCAACTATACAATTTATATACCAAATCAGTGGCTGTATTGTGGAACCTGGAAGCGAGTTTAGTTAAGGTGCTTAATGATTCTCTCGTTAGACACTTGTCCTTAGCATCTTGCATTGTACGGAGTATATAAATTGTATACTATACCCGTATATAATTAATGTTGGATTAGAGGATGTAGTAATCTACTAGTAGTAGTATGATACTACTACTTCCGCATCAAAAAGGGCATCAAACGTAAACACACGTGAAGCTGCTGCATAATCCTGCCAGTTTAGGAACACACAATATCTTTCTCTAGAAAATGTCTGCCCGCCAAAGGGTACCAATAAATAAAAGCTTGTTGAGAGGAAGAGCGTCGTCAGCTGCTGGTGCGCCTGGCGAAACACAACTAACCATGCTGCTGCACAGCCAGTCAGAGCCACCCACGCGCGCACCACGGCCTCTGCTCTTTTTCTTCTGGCGAAGGAGCTACCTTGACCCGGCGTGCAGACTCCTCACCCATGGCGCCATGCGTGTCATCGTACAGGGTGACACGAAACCAACAACACTGGCGTTGAAGGGCTCAAGACCGATGACATGATCAGTTGAGGCGACGCCACACTCCAAGTCTACCAGCCAACCCAGTGGGCTATCCGGCTCCGTCTCCTTCCGTGGCTGCCGCGCTCTAAAGTCAGTACTGGTCTGACCTAACCTGAAGTCGGTTGACAGAAAATTCGAGGGGAGAAGAGAAAGATTGCGACGCGCCGTCGTTTCTTCAGCGAGCTCCCTCCAAATTCTTCGGAAAAAAAAAAAACTTCCTGGAATATCATGGCTGGTTTCACGGGCGACCAAGGCTGCCGACCCGAGCCAATTGTTTTTTTCTCTGGGCTCCCGGGCTCCACGCACGCATGTGTAAACATCTGCCGCTGCATCGGTCACAAACCTTTCTTTTCTCCCCGGGAAGCAGCCGGCTCAGTACGGCACCACTGCCCGTTATGAGTATCTGTGCTTGCTCCCTTGGACCAGCGTGCTTGTTCGTGCACCTCACCTCACGATCCATGCGCGTCATAGGAGCTTGTAGTACTATTCTAATCCTTCACAGGATTTCTTCGCTGCGCGGGATTTGCAGCGGCAGGGTATCCCTGGATCCCGTCATCTACTTGCTGATTTTTGCAGCTCAATGCAGGGTAGCTCTGGACTCTGAACCTGCTTCTGGCTTTGATCCGTTGCGACGTCTACTGGCTGAAAGATCTCTGGTTCTCAGCCTCCCTTGAGATGTTGTCACATGCTTTTCTCAAAGTTTCTTTGAGAGTACTAATTGGTAATTTAATATTACAACGGTAACTGCACGAACCCAATGCAAAATCAGAAGGAGGAGCGCTGGTTGCAGGCCACGCATTGGACTGCTGCAGATCACGGTTTGGATTGAGCATGGGTTCAGGCATACACAAAGACAAAATTGTGTGATATTGGTCCAAATCCTCATGCTGAATGTGGCAATGCCAACCTCGTGCAAGTGACAGGGGCGTGGCTTCCAACCGGTACACCAACCTTGTCATGCAATTCCCCTCTCCCTCCACTCAAAGCAGAGCGGAGGAGCGCGGCACTGTCAGAGATCCATGATGGAAGCCTGCATGCGGAACACTTGTGGAAGCTTGGCAAAGGACTAGTAGCAGCGACATTCATTCGCTCCCATCCCATGCATGCATCGATGGCTTCCCACAGCGAATGGCACTCCATCATGCACCGTAGACCGTTCAAGAAAGAGTCAAGGAGCCCATGTGGAGAGCACAGGCTTGGAATGAAGCCTAAAGGATCGGGAAAAAGGGAGATTCATTGTGTTGCTCCGCATGGAGATGGGTGTCGTCCTTGCGTTAGACCGCTAGTTATAGATTGTGACTTTTATGTAAAGCACCACCGTGAATATTTGCTCCGCTAATTTTACAAAGATCACATCTCACCAACGCTCCAATCCACCTTTTTTTTCCTTCTTTTTCTACCAAACAGATATCCAATCCGATAAGAACTCTCAAATAAGCCACCGCGCACATGCAATCCATACGGGCGGCTCCATCAAAAGCAACAACCACCATGGCCGACCCAGCAAGCAAGATCTGATCCGAGAGGTGGCGGCAAAGCGGCAGCAGCCAGATACGGCCCAGAGAACATTCCAAACCGCCTTTGGCTTTAGTTCCGAGACCTCACAATCATCTCAATTAGCGTACTTAGATTACCGGAAAGACCGGAGCTTAGTGACCTTTTCATGCCATTAGGGCAACTACAATGGTGCGATCTCGTAGGTCGTCTTATATATTATACGTAATTTTAAGATGATTTATGAGGCAACTTATATAAGGACAAGTACAAAGGTATTGTCTCATATATTGTCTCATGCATGACACGTAATCTTAAGATAGGTTATGAGACAACTTATATAACAGATGGTCTATTCGGTTGTCTCCTATTAATTATATGACTCTTTAATTTATAGATACAAAAAGGAATATTTATGGTTTAAAAAACCACTAGAACACGTACAATGGTATGAGAGCCGTCTCATACTCTAAAATTTTAGCGCATGAGGTGGTTACTTCACGAAACAACCACCTCTTACTCTCACCACCCTCTCTTTCTTCCACATCATAAAAAATTCTACGTGGTAATACATGAGACGACCTATGAGACCGCTTACGTGTAGCATTATACCTGTCCTAATGGGTGTGCTGTTTGGTTGTCTCCTATTAATTATATAACTCCTTAATTTATGGATATAAAAAAGAATATTTATATGTTAAAAAACCACTAAAACTGGTATAATGATATGAAAGCTGTCTCATACTCCTAAATTTTAGCGCATGAGGTGGTTGTTTCGTAAAACAACCATCTCTTTTTTTCATCATCCTCTCCCTTTTTCACATTATCAAAAAATACTATATGTCAATGCATAAGATCACCTATAAAACCGTAGCATTGTAGTGTGACATACATGGCCGCAGCAGCGACAGAAAAGGCTGCTCCCATCATTTGCAGTGTGTCGCGACTTGGCTTTGCCTGCTTTTGGCCTGTCGCTCTCCAGCTAAATTTGTGCGATCATCCACAGGGCTATGGTCCGACTGACTCTGAAGCCTCATATGCCTTTTAATTTTAACTGTAACCTATACAAGTGAAGGTCCCATACTCCAACAATCTGGTACAGTACTATCAGGATCCTTCCGGCTACTCTGATCCAGCGTTATTAGAGATGTAAATTCAGTTTGTCTTCAAACTTATACTTAGCCAGCGAAACAGAAATGGCGCCAGTTGTTAGAGGCGAAGGAAGCTAGAAATAGCAGGAGGCTGCTTGCCTGTTCACCTTTTGCAGGCAGCCGTTTCAGGCTTAACGTTCGCTACACGGGACACATAGGCAGGACGAGGAGGCAGCCAAACAGAAGGCCGCAATGATGCAGCGCGTCCGTCCACCTGCTGCCCCCGTGCTTTGGCGGATGCTCTGCTTTGGCATTCTCTCTTCACTCTACAGTCTACTACCACTCCACTCCTCGTTACGCAACACTTTGCATAGGTGCGAGAGAAAGCAGGGGAGAAGCGCCCAACGGCGATGCGCTCGCAAAGACAAAAGGGCGGCGCAGATCTGCTGCTCGATCCCCAGTCCGCTGATGGCCTCGCCTCGGGTAGACAGAGGCTTTTGCTTTCGCGCTGCGTGGCCTGCTTGCTTTTTCACCTGTTTGTTTGCCTGGCTCCTACTAGCTTGCTGGGGTCGGTGATCAGTGATCACTGATTTAGAGGCGAAGTTTGTGAGGCCTACTACATTTACTCGTGTGTCGGATCAGGTTTTCGCAAAGTGAAGAAGCCTATGTGAATCGATGCGCGTATGTTGCATGCGCGGCGTTGCACTTTTGTAGGACGTGCTAGTATACCGGTTCGGCCGGGCAGGTGGTAATAGCAACTTATTAACTCATCCGAACACATGTTTGGACGACAGATGATGGACGGATCGTACTAACTCGTAAGGTCTCCAACTGTACAGTCGTGTCAATCAAGCGGAGTAATTGTGCTGCCATTATCCTCCGAACGATGAGCACGGCTGATCAGACTGATGATCAATTGATAGATGCGGCGTGGCCGCGTGGGTCCTCAAGCGCTTACTGCAAAGCTGTCTCGTCGGCTCCATTGGTGAATGAACTGATCGGAGTTGGTTAGCTACTGGAGGATCAGCGACCTGAAGCTATCAGCTGTAGTAATCTACTGATGACCTGTGCATAGTAACAGTAGCTCCCATAACCAAGATCGAGATGCATCGAGTGGCCCCAATCGTCGTTGATGAGAAGCCTAGGCACCTACTAGCTCCTAGCTACTAGCTGCCTAGTAGTTTCAGCGAGTTTCAAGTGGCTGGATGCTATACATATGCATGACGCTTGGATCGATGCTACAGAATGAAGGAGCAGTGCGGCGTGATGGCGCTTGCCGCGGCAGGGACGCACACGCTGCTGGCCCATTCGTCCATCCATCGATCGATGGAGCGTGCAGTGCATGGTGGTGGTGGGGATGGCTGCCGCGCGCTTTGTGTGTTCCCGGCGCGGCGGGAGCGAGACGAGAGACAGGGCGCCACCGCCTTTTTCTCCCCATGCCGACGGCACCATCATTGCGCGACGCCGTTGCACTGCTGCTGCTGCCGCCGTGTGCTCTGTGCTGCGCGCGAGAGGAGAGGATTCTGCAGCGATGCCTTTCGCTGGTTCGGCATGCACCGCCGGCAACTCGATAGTGCAGTAGTGTTCGTTGAAAGGTCTGTACTCTGTACAGCTGTTGAAATGCTGAGGACTTGAGGTCCACTGCTACTCCACGGAAAAAATGAACTCCATGTGAACAAAAGGTCAACAGACATGAAGGAAACCCAATTCCGCGGTCAGTCGCATGGGCCAGTTCATGGGACAGCACCAGAAGAAACCACTGGAAATGAGCTTGACCAGAAATCCAGTAGGTAGTATGTATGTTGGGCTACGCAGAAAATTGAGCCGTGCTCTTGTTTCCCCAAGTCGGGCCAAGATCCGCTGCTCAGGGTGATCCGCGTCATGTTTCCGGCCTGGCCTGGAGGTTGTCCCGCGAACCTGCTGTGCCGCTGGTAAAACAAGATGTTGCAAATCGACCGCACATCACAATGCCTCGGTTGCACTGAAGTTACTGAACTGATCTGCGTTGCTCCGTAGTTCTGTGATAACCTCGTAGCAATCGAGTTTCCTTACACTCATAGGGCATCGTCTTTTTTTTTTTTTTGTGACACCTAGGGCATCGTCTCTATGAATTCACTTGCTTGTTGCTTCCAAATCATTTATGCAAGCACGCTGTATGACCGAAGCATACCTGGTTCCCTTCGTATGAAACCTCCTGTGAGACTATGAAATCTGATTCAGGAGAGACCCGTTTTTCTGCATATATAACCTTATGAGGATTCTGAAATGTGAAATCTGCTGGAGTGGAGACCATTTTTTAGCTGAAATGGAAGATCAGGACAGCTCCCGAGTCCTGAACCCGATCGTTTCACATTGCATTCTGAAGAACTCAAGATTCCACACGGTTGGCTAAATTACATGATTGATCTGTTCAAAACAACGAGAAAAATACATAATCGTTCCATTTCTGTAAATGATACAGGTTTCTGATTGCCCTTGTCCGTTGGCTTCTTCTGAAGTATTGACAATGATACAGGTTTCTGATTCCACACGATTTTCCTCCTATCAACAATAGAGCAACGTTTCTCTCTGCATTTTATTCAGAAGAAAAGCAGAGATACTTTATATGCCTTCACAAAACAGAATCATCAGAAGGGAACACAGGATCACTCAGCAGAACTTGAGCAATTCAGAGTTAAGGGATCAACCACAAGCATGGAAACTCTATAGTACCAGCATGGGCAAATGAAATCACTGAACAAAGTTTATTTTGCATTTTATTCAAGAGAGCTGGATACTTTACAAGCCATTGCAAGTTTCAGAATAATCAGGAGAGAACGCTGGCTCACAACCACAAGGTAAGCAGCATAAAAAATTAGTTATCAGCAGCAGGCATCGATACTCAATAGCACTCTAAAGTCTAAACAAATGGAGTCATGGAACTGCAAGATAATGCAATAGAACGATCCAGTACACTAGTTCAACATGCATTGGTTCAACAAAACATACAGAGTACCCAACAATAGAAAAAAGTATGGGCACAGAATGCTTAGAACATTCATCCAGCACCCAGATTATATAGCAAAATGCACTAAATCTGTCATTCCACATCAGAAGAAATGTGGATACTGCATTATGTTTCATTTTTAGAATCATCCGAAGATACCATTGGTTCACTGATAATCAGAAGGTTACTATGTAGCAAAATGCACCAATCTGATATATAGTGAAATGCACCAAATCTGTCATTCTATGTCAGAAAAATTAGAACATGTTGCTTAGAATATTCATACTGAACTGTAGCATCCATTTTATGTAATAACAAGAAGGTAAGCAACATACAAGATTACAGGTCAGCAGCAGGCACCAAAACTCAATACCAATCTGAACAAATGAAAAGATTGAACCAATCCAGTAAACTAGTACAGCATCCATTGGTTCCACAAAACACACAAAGTGCCCAACAAAACAGAAGTTCCAAGACAAAAATGCTTAAAACATTCATTTCGCACCCAGATTATATATCAAAATGCAGATAATCTGTCATTTTCTATCATAAGAAGAAATGTGGATACTGCACTATATATCAAGTTCAGAATCATCAGAAGATATGCTGGCTTGCTGATGACCAGCAGAAAGAGAGTTGGGGATCAACTACAAGCATACAAATTCAGTAACAGACAAACTACTAACTCTGTATGATTCCAGAGGACTCAATGGTTGAGTGAAAACTCAATAAAAGCATGAAATCCAGCTGATCAGTAAACCACTCATCAGAAATTCAGGTATCACAGAAACAAGGGCGCGAGTAAACAGCACATATTGCTCAGAATATTCATACTGCATTGCAGCATCAAGTTCATGTAACAAGGTGCACAAAACTTTGTCTCCAGTGGCACCTAGAACCCATAGAACATACGATGAATCCACATTACTGTAACTCTCCACTAATCACACCAAACACTATACTATCGTAACTTTTGTTTTTGACCGAAACTATACTATCATAACTACGTTTCAAGAATATATCTCCATCGACGAAAATTGCAATATCCATCAATCACCCACCTCCCTCATCTATACACCAATTAATCCACAAGAACCAGACGAAACGAAAAGGATTTACCACGCATGCAGCAATGCAAAGTTCCCTGGCCTAGGCATCATACGCAATCATCAGAATCAACAACTCAGCAGCTGGTTAGGGGCTGGACTGCGGCGAGGACTGGGCCCCCTTTTCGGACGGCGGCTTCGCCTCCGCCGTGTGGACGACCGGGCGCGGTGGCGCGTACATCATCGGCTGGAGCGGCTGCAAGGGGTGCGGCACGCCGTAGACGCCACCCATGCCTCCTGGAGCCGGGTAGATATGCACGGGCTGCTCGCTTCCTCCGCCACCGACCATGGTGTAGACCGGCCGAGGGATGTTGCCGCCGCTCTGTACAGACGGGTAGTGGACGGGCTGCACGGGGAAGTAGTACACGGGCTGCCCCATGTACGGTGGCGGCGGGGCCGGCCACGGCGATCCCACCGAGGGGGCGTAGGAAGGCTCGCCCTCGCCCGCCGCGGCAGCCGGCGCGTCGTCGTCGCCGCTCGGCGTCTCGGGGTCGGACTTGTTGCGGGCCGCGTTCGTGCTGGGGCTGGGCTCGTCGGAGGCGATGTCGAGGCCGAAGAGGTAGTCGGGCAGGTCGGAGATCATCGAAGAGGAATCGCGCTCGCCGGAGGACGGCGTGGGGGCGTTGAGCGCGTCGAGGAACCACTGGTCGCAGGCGGCCTCCCCGCCCGCGCCGGAGAAGATGGAGCCGAAGGCGCCCGCCGCGTGGGGCTGCGGCGCGAAGATGAAGACGCGGAGGCGTTCCGGCTTGGCGACGTGGGCATTGAGGTACTCGAGGCGGTCGAGCTCGTCCATGAGGTGGTCGACGTCGTCGTCGGAGGAGATGGAGATGAGCGAGTCGATGTCGTCCAATGGCAGCTTGTACTTGAGCGTGGGGTGCGGCGCGCCCGGGGCGAAGAGGTTCGGCGCGATCCTGGCGAACGCGGCGACGAGGGTGGCGTAGGAGGCCGTGGCGCGGGGGAGGGAGACGATGCGGGTGTCCCCGCCGACGTAGCGCAGCCTGCGGTCACCCGGGCGCGGAAGGATGCAGCCGCCGAAGCTGGTCATGAGGCGCACCTGCGGGCCCGCATTCGCCTGCACCGGCACGGGCGGAGCAGGCGCGACCTGGACGGGGGCCGGGGCCGGCGGCAGAGGCGGCAGGAGGTGGTGGCCGTTGCCGCCGTTGTTCGCGCTGGCGTTGGACCGCGGTGTGGAGGCGGACGCGGAGGAGTCCCCGTGGTGCGACGACGCCATCGTCGGAGGTCGCGGGTGCTGGCCGTTCCCGCCGTTGCCTCCGCTGGCGGTGGAGCGCGGGGTGGATGAGGCCGAGGACGCGTCCGCGTGGTGCGACGACGTCATCGTCGGCGGCCGCGGGAGGAGGTGGGAGGCGGAGGTGTGCTAATGGCGTGGGGGCATCGGGATTTGGGAATCGCAAGGTGCGAGGGGAGGAGCAGAGGCGCAGGCCTTTTGTTGTGGGGTCCGCGGGGGTGGGGGAGACGTCCCGGCTTTCTATTCTGGTGCGAGGCTAGCTGTTGGATCCGGTAGCGCGTTTGCCAAATCCAATCCAATCTCTCGGTTCAATTTTCGAACTTCGAATTTTGGGGATTCGATTTTTCTTTTTGGAGCTGCTGATTGGTTAGTAAGTAATGATTTTCCACTGTCTTCGGAGTTCGTAAGGACAAATCATTGATCTGTCTTCGGGTCCATCCGCATGCCAAATAATTGCGGTCTAGTGTCGTAGTTTTTGGTTCGGATGATGCGGATGGACCCGGTAAGTGTCAAATCATTGATCCCTACAGGACATTCCATTTCCATCCTTGGATCCTACAGTTCCCATGAGTGATGGGAAACGGTCCCATTGTTTCGTTAACATGACGGAGGCAACGCAATGACCGGCAAGAATTTTGACTCTTGTTTTTTCTTACAAATTCGCTTTCTTATTACTCCCTTCGTATTTTAATTATTGTCGTGGGTAGTTCAAAGTTGCACTACCGACTTTTCAGTTTGTGAGTAGAGGCTGTAATTTAGTAGCTCATGAGCTAGCAAAATTTGTGTCTAGGGCGTGTGTTTCGGGTGAGTGGCACTCTAATTACTCGAGTTGCATCGAGAGGCACCTTGTGTCCGATTGTAATTTTGTTCATGAGCAATGAAATCCTCCCTTTATCAAAAAAAAAAGTACGGAGGGAGTACTTTTCGCCAGATTGGTTTTGCGCGATGGGATGAGCACCAAGGACAGGGCGAGCCGGCCTTTAGAAAGTGACCCGTACGCTTTGTACAGCACCTGACCCATCCACCATGCCTAGCGAACGAAAAGACTGCGTGTGCTGCACCTGCACTGCACTGAGCACTAGCACGGAACGCAGCAAAATTGTGCAGTGCACACCACCGTCCGTTTTGGGACATTTTCTGTACCCTTGTGTATGAACGTTTGTTTTTTCCTCACCTTTTTTTTTTTTTGCTACGGTTTGGAAATCACCGGTGCGTCGAGGAGTTCCTCACGCTTAGAAGATGATAGCGACGCACCTAACGGTCGACCTGATCCAGCCACGGCACACGTTCGCTTGTTTCGTTTCTTGGAACGGAGCACGCAAAGTGTCACGTTGTTTGGCTGCTATCCTACTCTTCAGCTTACTAGTATTGTTTTCTTGTTACTGCATTACTATTGTGTTCCATAAATAAACGTAATAGTATTAAATTTGTTTTCATCTTTGCACCATTCGAGCAAACTGCTCATCACCAGTAGTTCGGCAGCTCAGAGTCAGAGCCTCAGAGAAAGTATGCAAAAACGGATATAAAAACAGGACCAAAGTGTAATTATCATGGACAGGATCAATATAGAACAGATTCGTGGAATTACCTATTGAGCTCAGAAAACAACACAATCATCACAAAGTTAGTTTGATAGAAGCGACATCAAACTAGGGGCCAACTGGAAGAAGAGCACAAAGGGATGCTTTTCGCATGTACAGTTGGACCGTAGGAGTGTTTGTGCACGGCAATTCGCACCTGGATCCTCCACTGACGAAAGATTCGGTCCCTGGATAATGTTTTCTAAGAGCTCATAGATTAGTTCCTAAAAAAAAGAGCTCTTAGATTATATCCGTTCTCATAGATAATTACTACGAACACAATGTACAACATACTTATAAGATCATATACTATAACAAGTAACATGGCATGCTCATTTAGTCACTCAATTGGCATGAATAATAAAACGTGACTCTTCGCGGCAATAATAATAAAAAAAGAACAATAAAATGAGACGGTGTTTCTAGAAATTGTTTAGAGCTTTCTACGAGCAGTGGTGATCAACTTTTTTTTTTTTTTGATAATTTAGTGGTGATCAACTTGAAAGCCGCCCACAATAACGAGGTTAGAGCAACTCTAACCCTTCCACTTTTCTATCAGTTAAACATAAAAATCTGTCATATAAGAAATGAGGATAGAAAAAACTTTTTGATCAGTTTCTCTTTCCCATCCTCTTTTCTATGGAGGGGGATCACTTATCTCTCATCTAAATGGTGGACCCTACTCTTTTAGATGATGGAATAGATGAACTGTTACAACACCATTATCTATAATTTAAAAAATAGGTTGAAGGTATCCCCTTTAACTTATTTTAGATGATAAGATTAAAGGAAAAGGGTTGGAGTTGCTCTTAGAACAGCGTAGCCGCAACAATAAACAAATGAAAAGAAATGGAGGGAACAATCATTCCTCCAATCCTCCTGCCGGCATTGGTACGCTCCGATGCTCCAAAATTATTTACTAGTACCGCTGACCTGGGCGGAATGTCCCGTGCGTCTCGTGGTGGACCCGCTGACTTGGCGCCAGCTGTTTGTGCGTGCCAGTGCCACGCAATGTAGGTGGGTCCCACTTGAGCCGTGGTTCGCACCACCCCGCCCACACATTTTATGCTGAAGCCAATAATGAGGAAGAGAAAGACACTCGGGTTGGACATGTACAGAGGACGCCTCTCTAGGTTCGGCATCAACCCGGCCTCCGCTGAGTCATTGACGATTGACGGCACAGGCACTGCACATGTTATATCAGCAGCGTACCAGTGGCGTGATCAATCTCGTCCGGTTGCTTTTTTTTTTTTTTGATAAATCCGGTTGCATTTTACATCGGCACAGGCAACCCCAAAGGCCCAAACGACTGCATGACGCGAACGCTGCCAATCTATCCCTTCCTGTGCTAGCTACATCCAATCCAACTACCGTAAACACGAAGAGAAGCCAGGAAACAAAATGCAGTCCAAGTTCTTTTGTAGGATTATTTATATAACAATTATAAATTACTAGATCTAGATCTAATGATTTAAAAAGATGATTAAAATTATCTAAACTTTCAGACAGCTGAAAATTAGCAGGTCCCTTTTTCTAGAGATGCAGAGGCTGAAACCTCGTTCTCGTTCCGTCATCTAAATAAAACCAACAATTCAGAATAGAAGTTACTGTCAATTTGCTCCATTCCATTCTGTTCAGTAGATAGCTTTACATGGATACACCGGCACTTTTTCCCCTTTTGAGGACCGATACACCAACAGGTTAATTAGATGTTTTAGATGAATAATATCCTTCTGAAGAGTGAAGATGGTCTGGTTATTATCACCAACCCTTCCCTATCAGCCATAACAAATCAAGCACAACACCAGAAAATAACCCGACCAGAACGAAAACAAAAAGAACATTCCCCAGGGCATTTTGCTCTAGCCCCTGCGCAAAAAAAATTGTGAGCAAAAATAAAATTGTCTGTCTAAGAAGGTAACAGTTCATTACAAAAATTATAAATAGTCTGATTATCTGATAGCTTGAAGTTAAATGATAGCATAAAACGTATAAGACATGTAAACTTACCTTGTATCCTTTCGGTGCTTCTGTAAGGACACATACAGTAAGATACCCATTGCTCAACCCCAAGAAAGATGTCAAAAAGTTCATGTAGCCTTGATACTTTGCAGTGAAATAGAATGCATGAATAAGAAAACGTGCGAGGGCTGCTGCCATAATGCACTCCTGAGATTTCAGCATGATAATAAATGGTACATATCTATCTATAAGATCCGAAACATTATACTACATTGCAATCAAAACAAGTGCATACCTGAATTATACTCCCTCCATTTTAAAATTATTATCGTCATTGACTTTTTTCATTATCTTTGACCATTCGTCTTATTCAAAATATTTTTTAAAATATAAAAAATTATAAATTATATTTAATTTTATCTAATAATAAAATAAATCATAAGAAAATATATGATATTTTTTAAAAATTTGAAATAAGATGAATGATCAAAGGTAACGAAAAAAGTTAATAGGGACAACAATTTTGAAATGGAGAGAGTACAATAGAAGGAAATACTGTCAAATGGTATGTCAGATGATGCTAATTTGCAGAAGTTAGTAAAACACAAATATGAAAGGTATCTTACCAATCACAAGCTGTGTGATCCGGTGTCCTCAGATAAGAATCCAGGGAAAATAGATGAGTCAAAAAATAAATCAGAAAGGTACCAAGTGCATAATCCATGTTCTGCAGCAGCAGCTGTTTGGTGCTTATGCGCTCATATCCTTTTGGAGTTTTGGATCCTCCTCTGCCTGTAAAAGCGGCGTATTCATGTTACATTTCCATGGATCATTGATAAAACTATAGTACATTATATGACATACTTGTTCATCATACTCGGTTGGGATTCCTGCAGCAGCTAGGTCACCAGCAACAGGTTTGCTACTTTCAATAGTTGTCTTCGAGTGATATATGTGACAATTGGCAATGTGGGGAAGACTAGTGTGTACACAAGAACAAAGAAGCACGATATCAAAAGAATAACACTACATGAAGTAGTTTTAAATATTTAGTTGGACAAAACAAGTCACCAGTATGTGTGAATGATAAACAGGCCAACAAATGAGTGTCCGCTATTCCAAATGCTGCACTTATCACACATATACCAACAAAGGCTCCGATTCCACCTCGCTCTTTAGTGGCCACATCCAGCTAATAAAAAAAACATCTAGGCAATGCCAACTGAATGTGACTGTAAAACTAGATAGATTGAGCATCAGTGTCAATCTATGAGAACCTTTACAGATCTGACTGACAAAGCAAAAGCAATCTAGAACCACTGGTCTCTATGTCTTCAAATGGCTTCTTTGCCATATAAGCTGCTTGATTCGTCGCTCTTTATCTGTCTTCAGGGATTCAAGCTCATTGATCTTAGCTTGGCTTGTTGCTGCCTTAGTGGCATGGGACTTATATGACGTCACTTGCAATTTGAACAATGTTGGCTGCCCAATGCGATTCCAGAGAATGATATCCTCTCTTCTCCTTAGTCCTCTGTTCTTCAGCCATAAAGGCACACTGCTTTTCTTGAGCACACTTCATCTTCATCTCAGAACTGCTCCTCTTGCATTCTTCAGCTTGAATCTCGGCCAGAATTGATCGAAGCAATCCCCTCTCTTCCTTTATGGATGCTTCTACTCATTGTAACAGTTCCTGCGATGTATATAACACTAAGCTCAAACATTCCTATATAGTAGCATTAACCAAGAAATTTCGACATGTTCCATTACCAAACCATTTTTTTTAGAAATATAACACAGGCAGAAATTAACCAGTAGAGATCAGTTGCAAAGAAGCAATCGGTGAGCATCAGGCATCAGCGGCCACGGCGAGGCATTTCTTCGAGCAGGTGCCGGGTATCACAGACGACACCAACACATGCCACCGCCGGTACAGGGTACTCGCTGCTCGTCGGCAGTCGCCCGTGCCGCGCCCGCAGGTCACCACCTGCATCTGCGCCGCGCCCCCCGATGATCATCACCGTGGCATCGCCGCCGCACGAGCAGTATCTGCAGCACGACCACCTGTGCTCGGCGCCCGCGGCATCTGCGCCACGCCTCACCGGTGATCGCCGCCCGTTGCCCGCTGGATGAGGCCGAAAGGAAGAAGAAGCCGTGCGCGACTTACTAGTGCAGAGAAGGCGCCAGCTACTCTTTCCCCTCTCCTCCATTGCTATCTGACGTGTATTTTCCCAAACTATCTGACGTGTAATGTGCAAGCGTAACAACAGAAGCGAGAGAGCATTTCATACAAGAATCACCCGGGACGACCGAAACAAGCTAAGAGCAACTTAAATCCTTTCCTTTTAATTTCATCACCTAAAAAAGATTAAAAAAGATCTCTTCAACCTACTTTTTAAATTATAGATGATGGTGTTATAGCAGTTCACTTATTTCACCACCTAAAAGTATAGGGTCCACCATTTCGGTGAGAGAAAGGTGATCCTCTCCATAAAAGAGATGGTGAACTGGATTTAAGTGATCAACTAACTAAGGGAATAAAAAAGGAAAACTGATAAAGAAATTTTTTTTATTCCCATTTTCTATATGACAGATTTTTATGTTTAGTTGATAGTAAAGGGGAACGATTAGAGTTGCTCTAATGCACCAGGAATCCCAAAACCAGAGACAAATTCTGCAGAACGAAATAAGATCCAAGAACCGAATGTTGTTGCCTTACCTTCCTCTGATGGTGGCCAAGGTCAAGAACCGGCGGGCGCTCCTGCTCAGCAGGGACAACCTCCACATCCCACTTCATCATAGAGCTCTTGTTGTCAAGGGCGACTGTGACTTCCTTGATCCACCGCAGGTATCTCCCGTTGGCGCGGATGAAGCGGCCTCCGCAGTTGTGGATGAGGAAGCCAGAGGAGGAGTAAGAAGAAGAAGAACGCACAGCCTGCCAGAGCAAGTTGAAAGGCGACGTCGACCCTGTCCTCCTCGGCAGCGAGGTATATGCCGCGTCGCCCGTAGCACCGCCTCCGCACGAGCCTCAAGCCGTCGCCGCGGAACACCTCCATGGCTGTCCGGCGCCTGGCCGGTGAAATCAAGAACTCGACGGTTTCTTGATTTCCTCTGGTAGCGGTCAGTAAATCGAAATGCAAAGCAATTTCTCTCTGTTCGGAGTAATTGAGGTCAGGAAAGGTAGAGGGAGGAAAAAGAGGGAGAAATCAAGAACTTGTTGGTGGCATTTGTAGGTTCTTGATTTCTTCGGATTGCAGCCCGTGGGAGCGAGCAGAGCGGGAGAAGTCCGGGAGGAGGAGAGTTCGTTGGGCTTTGCCAGCCTGGCAGTCATGGGTGAGGCACTTGGGCCCAAAAGGCCGGCCTTAGGATGGGAGTGAGGCTAATTGGGTTGTATCTGCATGGGCGGGTATGGGACTTCATATATGTAGCGCGCGTTTTGACGGTCCCATACTCCCATCAATCCTAGCTGGGTCCGCTGCCGCAATTCAGCCCATGTACCGGTCACGTGTCGTACGCAATTCTCTTCTCTGGACGGAAGATTTTGTTGTGAATCCATGTGGTGAATTATTGACCAATCATATCATATACTACGTATTATAGTGTGAACACATCTACAATGTTAACATATTAATAACTTGACCTCTACTCTTTCTTTTACTATAAATTGTTCCTATCATTATCAATAAAGAATAACCATTCTTATTATCTCTGAGTCTCAATTATCTCTATAATTTCTACTCTTAATATGTTATCAGCACGCTTAACCGCTGAGTCATTGAGAAGATCTCGTTGAGAAGTCAAAGAAAATTCGGCAAGGCGAGAAAAGATCCGCTCTGCACTCCCTATGGGCAAGAACAGAGCATCCTGTTTCTCATCAACGAAGAAGAGGAAGAACTCGTCGAGTATATAGGAACTCGCTCTGAAGATGAGTCAAGCTCTCAACTTCCAAACATGACGAGAAGAGAGGCACAAAGACTTGTGGTCACACCGAAGAAGACACGCAAGCAGCCAAATCCATCGGATAAACGTGATTTATTATTTGTTTACTTTCTTTGCAAGTTGGCTTTGCAACTGCTTTCTTCCATACTTTGGATCGTGGACATCCATCCTGATGGTTGTGCGCTCATGCGCTAAGCGGCCTAATCCGCATGCGGTTGGCAGCGGCACCTTGACCTTGACGCAGTGGCCTGGACATGGTGTCCGCCCTCGCGGTGGCGGTGTCCGCCATGCCTGCCCAAGGCACCACAATGGCCTCGGCATCACTGCCAGTAGCGCTAAGGCAGTGGCCTGTCCATGTCGGCCACGGCTACAACTTCCAATCATCACTTCCCGTTGTGTGCTCACGTGGACGCGGCATCAGCCCATCCGGGATGGTGCTTGCGGCGGTTATGCGACTGCGTCCACGCGGACGCGGCGGCAGCTTGTCCCGCATCAGCGGCGTTGCGCGTGTCTTCGATGTTGTCCCCCTTGCGATGTGATGTTTAACATGGCCCAAGTGGCAGTAGCCCATCCCAACCAGACATGGCGTCGCCCGCACAACGCTTGGTGCTTCTGGCCTTGATGGTGGTTGCACGCCACATGGCTTCCGAACCACAAGGTCGAGGCACACACACACGGAAACCGAGCCTTGCGGCTGCGCGTCCACGCAGACGAGGCAGGCTATTACGGTCCATCCTGCTGGTCATGAGGGCAACTTGTCCGACATCAGCTGCGGAGCAATCCCCGTCAGGGTCGCCAACGCAGGCCCACAACGCACGGCACGGCTGCGGCGATTAACGCCATGGCCTGCACACACCACGTGGCTTCATACGGTGCCCGACCGCATGCTAGCAGGGCCGTCCCGATCATTTTGGAGGCCTGTACCAAGGAGTGGCAGGTGTCTGCCTTTAACTTACGTCATAAAATAAATTGAGAAATAATTTATATGAGTTCATATGTATTTTATAAACCAAACAAAAACAAAATTATACCTATCATAATCTTCACTTGAAATACTTTATTCTTTTTACATTCCTTGAAATAAAATCTTTAATGACATCTTGATAAGCAACCTTCTCTAGTATATACCCTTTAGTGCTATTATAGCCAAATCATTGAGTCTTTCTTATGTCATTGTTGAGTGTAATTATGACTTCAATAACTTCAACTTAGAAAAGTTACGCTCTGCTGATGCATCAGTTACAGGAATGATCAACAAAATTCTATAGGCAATAGCTGCATTAGAAAAAGAACCATGACGTTTTATAAACTGCAAAATTTATCCATAGCACCTTTCTGAGATTGAAGTAGATTATCTAGCCTCTTTTTCTTCTTGCGCTTTTCACAACCGGAATCATATTTCCTTATCCGATTGAAGAAGACATCTTTAGGAGCAGGAGAGGAGGCATGACACAATCGCTTGTTGCAGGATTAGGATGCAAGGCGCAGACAGCAAAGAGAGGGCGAGGTCTAGACTCTAGTTTCGCCGAGCCGAGGCAGCCGTAGCCGGCAGCGGTGTCGTGCCTCACGTCCGATCGCGAGACTGAAAAACGAAGTCAAATCGTCACCTGATATGACTCTTCGTTTCTGGCTGGGAATCATATACGTAAAAGGAAAAACGATTCAACTTGGGGGCCCTAGCATTTTGGGGGTCCAGTTCCATCGCACCGGCCGAACATGCCCAGGGACGACCTTGATGCTAGATGAGGCAACTACCCATCACGCCCGCTAGTTACACGACGACGCTCTTTGACAGTGCTGACGACAACCGCCAACCGGCCAGTGCCGTTCTGAAAGTTGTGGTGCGATTCGTCCCGAGAGCGCTTCCTTCTAACAGCCCGTCTTACACGACGCGAAGTGCGGCAGTTAACCATCCACATGGATGTATTCCGTCCTTGCATCTCAGTGTGTGGCACCCGCTCCATGTTACACAGGGAGGGATCATTGCTACGACAACCTGAAAGTGCATCTACATTCCTAGTGGGTTTTGATGGTTATATGACAACGTGATTAAACGACTAATCCTATTTATGTGTATATGAGCAGATTTTACATGAAGGATATATTCAACATTAATACAAATGATCATCTTCAATAATATACAATTGTGTAAGAAAATGGACCTATATGATGAGAAGGAGAAGTATCAAATAAATGGTTCATATAAGCAATATTATGACAAGCCAAGCTTTGAAATAAATATGGGACATAAAAACCATTGATATGAGATGGTCTCAACAAATTGGTGTTGTCAAAAAAAAGAAGTGATCAAGTGTTATTTCTCTATGGTATTTAATCTTAGAAGCAACTTGATCAAGTCAATACTTCAAACAAGAATTCAATAGAAGATATAACGATGATACAAAGTTATGTGTGGCTCAAAATAGTAAGATGGTGAACGATTGGTATGACTTGGCCGCGATGGACCATGCACGGGAGAAGGGCAAGATGGAGTCTTGGCGCCGAGGGACCCAAGCCATGATGAAGGGCAGGTGGAGCACAATCGCGATGGACCGATCGAGCTATGAGTGGTCATATATTTCCAAGTATCAATCTTTGTTGAAACATAAAGACATAATGTGACTTGTGAACCAAAAGGCGAAAATGAATCTTATGAATGAAGAAATTCCAAGTCACAAGCTCTAGGTAATGATGATCAGTAAAAGCATATGTGACAGTCCTCATGAAGCATAAAAGAGAAGAAATGGCAAAATTCATTAATCATGTAAGCTCAAGAAGAAGAATTATCTTTTTATTTAATCTTGAGTTTAGTCATGCCGCTCTATTAAGATGGATGCAACATGGTTTGCATATAATATCTTAATGCTCAAGGAAAAATCCAAGTAAGATGAGAGAAAGACATTGCATACACTCATACTAACTCTCACTGTGATAGGGAAAACTGGTGTAACCGGTTTACCAAACCGGAGGGACCGGTTTGGGTTCAAACCTTTAGTGGCTAGTTCAGGAAACCGAAGGTACCGGCTTGGGAAACCGGAGGGACCAGTTTTGACTGGTTTAGTATAACGG
Organism: Eleusine indica; assembly: GCA_030378355.1. NCBI lineage: Eukaryota > Viridiplantae > Streptophyta > Magnoliopsida > Poales > Poaceae > Eleusine > Eleusine indica. Next base: position 41,261,958 of record CM059500.1, read on the forward strand.
CTAGTTTTTTAGGGATAAATATAAATATTTCCTTCCCCTCTCCTTTGGATGCTGCTGAGTGTGTGCATGAAGAAAACACATCCAAAGCCTTGTAGAGGTCTCCTCAACACCTCTTTGTGAGGTTTGAGTGATTTGTGATAAATCCTAAGCATTGGGTTGAGAGAGATTGAGATTGAGAGCACCAAAGAGAAAATCCCACTCTTGAGCATTTGAACATTGTGTTTTTAATCCGTGAAATATTTGTTACTCTTGGAGGTGAAACCTCCTAGTCGGCTAGACGTCGCCCTAGAGCTTCCAAGCTTGTGGTGAGCCTTAGAAAAGTTTATGAAGGTTCGCTTCGCCTCTGCAAGGAAAGAAGCAAAGATAGTGGATCGGAGAAAGTGGTTGAAAGAGACCCGGCTTGGAGTGTGCCTTGTGAGCAACTCAAGCTTCCTCAACGTAGACGTAGGGTTTATGGGGATAAACCTGAACTTCGACAAACAAATCGCCATGTGCTTCATTTGGTTTACTCTCTTAAGTTCTTGCTTCTTTTGCTTGTGATTCATAGGTTGCGTGTGTACTTGCGCTGGTCTTCTCAGTGATTACTTGCTCTAGATCTTGCATGCTCTATTAGGATCTTTAAGTTTGCTAGAACTTAGTGGGTCGCTGTATTTTCTATTTTGTTCTCTCTGCCCCTAGAAAACCGGTGGGTCCCGTTTCCCAAACCGGTGGGACTGGTTTTTGATCAGTGCCAAATTATGTAGATTCTTAGTGAATCTAGTTTGTGTGTGTCTTAGTTACTCTCTGGTGTAGTTCCTACTAGCGTAGCCCCTCTGGTTGGTGTGTTGCTTGTTTAATTGCTATCTATACCAGAAAAACCGGTGTAACCGGTTTGCCGAACCAGTGGGTCCAGTTTGGAAGTTTTGTTTTCTGAGGTTGATTCTTTATGAATCAAATAGGGATGGTTCCTGTATTTGTTTTATTAGCTTGCTTGTCTTTAGAGTTTGGCTGGTTTCCTCATTAACTTGTTTCTATCCCAATCTCTCTGACAAAATCGGAGGTACCGATTTGCTAAACCGGAGCAACCGGTTTTAGCAGTTTTAATTCCGCTGTGAGTTCTGTTAATTTTTTAGGAATGCCTATTCACCTTCCCCTCTAGGCGACATCCAGGGACTTTCACAACCTATTCACATGGACATCGCGGCTACACCACGACATGCGCGACCGGAATTTCCATTCCATGACACAACAGCGGACACGGCGACCAACCCGTCTCGCAAGGTGTTAGCAAATGGCGATGTCTGTGCGTTCACATGGATGAGATTATGGCCCGTCACGCCAGTCACGACGACGACTCGTCTAGGCCTCGGCGGTTGCGCGACAGCGGCTTATCCCGCACGTCGCTTGCTTGCATGTATGTGGATGCAACGACCACATGGTGGTTTAGATGATGGCTCTCCCTTACTCGCTCTGTGCTAGCAGTTGCGCGTCCCCATGAACATGAGGATGTGAAAGTTGCCTAGAGGGGGGGTGGGGGTGAATTGGCAATCTAAAAATAAGTCCTGAAAAAAGCATTGAGTTTTTATCAAATACCAGGAACGACGGAACTTTCATCAAGAACAACGGAACTTTCGTCACACGGAAGTTCTGTCAAATGACAGATCTTCGACAAGCCTTTCTCTAAAACTTATTTAACTGTGGATAACTAAAAGAAAGGAATACAATACTTAATGGTAGTGAAGCTATTTCAATGCACACCTAGGGTTCTTCAATGAATAACAAACAACACAATTAACAAGTGAATCTAGTACAATAATAGAAATGAAATATATAACCACAAAGAAAAACGCGGGAACGTAAAGAGAAAAATAAGAAATTAACCCGAGGTTCGACAACCACACTAAGTAGTTTCTACGTCCTCGTTGAGGGGCCACACAAAGTGGTCGGGTCTCTCTCAACCCATTTCCCCGCCAAGCAATCATAAAGATCGTGCTCGTAATTCTTTCTTCACTTGATTCTTTTTCTCCAGAGGTGAATCACACCTTCACAAATATCCCCATCTCACCACAACAAGTTGGGAGCTCAAGGGCGACGCCTAGCCATCTAGGAGACCAAGTCTCCAAGAGTAACAAGCAAAGCAAATCTTGATGGGAAGGGAAAGATATGCTCAAGCTTTTAAGTGGATGGATTCAATCTTTTTGGGGTTGGATCTCTCTCACTTTGATTGGAATCACAAGAACAAGTATAGAAGTGAGAGGGGAGAGCTCTAGCTGAAGATGAAGTGAAATGCCAACGAGTCCAACTCTTCTCACGGGGAAAGGAAAGCCTATTTATAGAGCTCTCTCAAAAACTAGCCGTTGGAGAGTTTTCTGTGTCTGCGGAACTTCCGTGAGAACCCACGGAACTTCTGTCATTTCAAATCTAGCTGTTGTGTGAGCCTAAAATCAAAGGAAACAGTCACGATGGAACTTCCGTCAAAGGAGTGATGGAACTTCCGTGACTCTCGAGTTGGCGAGGAGAACACTCAGGCTCACTGACGAAACTTCCGTGATTACCCCATGGAACTTCCAGTGACGGAACTTCTGTGAGGGAACCATGGAACTTCCGTAGCTCTCGGGCTGTAACTTTTGGAATCATAGGTTTGTACGAAACTTCCGTGAAGGAGCTCACGAAACTTCCGTAGCTCTCGTGTTTCAAGATAAGTGAGGGTTTGGCAATGACGGAACTTCCGTGAGAGGGCTCATGGAACTTCCGTTGTTCTTTGTTTGGCTCTGAGAGATTTGATTCTCATTGGCTTTTGAGGAATAATTCTTCCACAAAGAATTAGTTTGGCTTGAGCACATGAATTTCCTTGTAGCAAGATAAGTTCTACCCCTTTTAATAGTTCGGCATACCTATGACTTAAATAAAGTAAAAACTACTCCTTGAATTGCTTTATGTCCATTTTCTTTTTCTTCTTTTTTTTGGGGGGTTAATAGCCATCTTGCATATATTGATTATCTGCATATTTACTTTATAAACTTGTTAGCACAATTTTAATCTTTCGTCATCATACACCAAAACCTACTAGCAGATCCTAGATGCATCTTCAGGATGGCTTATCACTCGTCTTTGTGTCATGATGGTTCCCCTCCACGGTTGCTACGGCGCGGTCGAGGCGGTGACTCATCCACGGCACGGCGTGGCGCTCATGGCAATGCCAACGGGAGTCACGCGGTTGCGGGCTGGCTACTACGGTTATGACCCGACCTCGACATTGGCCTTGCCTATGGCAGCCCCATGCCACGATATCGTCCCGGCCATCTCCGGGAATTTGCCCACGACACGGTGCCTACCCATCGGCCAAGCGACACCTTATGATGGTCGCTCCAAAAAAACCTAACTATTCTTATTATCTTTGAGTCCTAATTGTCTCTACAATTTCTACTCTTAATAGATTTCTCCACAAGAGGTGTGTATGTTTTCAATGGAATGAGACTCTGTAATTTTCACGGTGCTGCTGCAAATTTTTAGGCTGGACAATAGAAGGAAGTGGGCGAGGGTACGCGGGACGTCGCGTTCGGTGGCGTCCGCGGAGGGGATGCGCCATGATCTGAGCATAGGAGCACGTACTGGAAAGAGGTAGTAGAGCATACTTCCGTGGGAACAGGGACACGCCATGATCTGAGCGCAGGAGCACGTACTGGAAAGAGGTAGTAGAGCATACTTCCGTGGGAACAGGCATCCATTCCGCCAGTACAAAACAGACAAGCATACCGAAATAACTGTCAATTCCAAAACCGTCACAGTGAAAGGACAACTGACCTTGACTTGAGGTGCCTCTGCACCCTCTGCTGCATTATTGCTCATTACTTGATTAACTGATGAAAATCAGTAAGAAATTGTTTCTTTATGAGTTTACGTAAACATAATAATAGAAATTGTGGCACGTGTTAAGTGAACAATGGGTGAGAAATGGCACAATAAACTTGATAGGATGACAACCTTGATCGATGAAGTGCCACCACTAAACATACAGAAAGGGACCGACACATTTCAGGTTTACTTTGAATAGGATTCCAAAGTTCCTACTAATAAAATAGCAAGGTACTAGGACATGAAATCCGCGTGGCCATTTCGGTTAGTGCAGTAGTAGTTTATGAGTTGTGTTTAATAGAACACTGTCAGTTAATTTGGCATCGTCGTGTGACCGACAGAAACTCCAAACCAGACACAATCCCGCCCCGACAACCATAGGAAGGTTTTCCGCATCCAACCACAAATAAGGATCCCACAGAACCTGTGTTCTGATTTGTCTTGTCCAGTTCGCTGGCTTCTTCTATGCTCTGACGTCGATGGTCAGTAGCTCTCTTAAAAAAAAAAAAAAGGACGTCGATGGTCAGTAGGGAAGCCGGAAGCACACTTTGGAGAGCCTGACTCTCGCTGTGTAGCAGATGATCAAGTCGCAAGCAAGACCCAGCCAACGGCTTCTTCTAAAAAGCAGAGGAGGAAAATGATTCATTCGCAACCCGGGGAGAGAGCAGACCAGGACGAGACTAGAGTTGGGACTGGAGGCGACGAACCTGACGACTGATCCGCCGGAGAAGAACCCTGGCGGCGGCGTGCAAACCCCAGGGGCTCAGCTCTGGACGATAGACTGGTGTACACACGCGACGCGACTATCCAAGCCGTGAAGCCGAGAGCCGGGTCCGTGCAAACAAAATGGTTTGAGCAAACACGCGCGACTGGGCAAATGGGCAGATTCCGAGTTCCAGTTACGGCCGTACACGCGTCGCACCGAGTTCCGATCGGCGGTGCAGTGCATGTAGATGTAGGTCGCGGAGGGATAGGCAGCGCGAGACGGGACGAGTTCCGAGCACTCGGCTCGCCGCCCGGAACCGGACACTTGGGAAGAGGAAGGCAACTCGCACCTTTCGATCCCAAGCGCAAGCATACGATGCTAGTTGAGCCAGGCAAAGCAGATCCGTTCTCGTGCCGCTGAGATGATAGATGCGGCCATCTTTTTGGTCGTCTCCGCTGTCCCGCACTTCTAACTCGCCGAGCACGATCCAAGTTGGCAGTCGGTGTGCTTGACCCGCTACAAGCACCAGTGAGTAGGTGAAACACGTTTTTCAGATAAAGTCAATATTCTGAATTCAAAAACGGAAGGAAATGAGATTTCCTTTCACAGATGATGACTTCGAATCGAGCCGAAATTATAGTAGTGTCAGTGTTCGTGGCTACGTGTAGTCAACGACTGTGAGCTGAAGAACGTTCGTGACCGACAAAACAGAGACATCTTCCGTCTACAAAAAAAAAAATGAAACGAAAACAGAGTTTCTAAGCCTAATATTTTATCCCACGCAGAGAAGAAAAACCCGGATCTACCAGCCCTTGCCGATGAGCCAGAGCCAGTCGAGCACGACGCCGGAGAAGATGCCGCCGAGGAGGCAGACGACGAGCACGTTCCCCAGCGCGTTCTGCTCGGGGCCCTTGTACCCCTTGGGCGCCTCCATGAGCACGCACACCGTCAGGTACCCGTTGCTGAGGCCCAGGAAGGAGGTGAGCAGGATCATGTACCCCTGGTCGCCGTACTTGGCCGTGAAGTAGAAGGCCGGCACCAGCAGGAACCGCGACAGCACCGCCGCCGTCAGGCCCTTGCGGGACGTCATCTTCACGCACTCGATCAGCGGCACGTACCGCCCGATCAGGTCCCACGCGTTGTACATCGCGATCAGCACCAGCGCGTACCTGCGAATAATTCACAATATTAGCACTCCCAGCGTTTCATACTGCTGCTGCACTGAGATTGTGGAGAGCTCATCTCACCATGATCCCAGGCTGTGTGACCCGGTATCTTCAGACAAGAATCCGGGGAAGATGGACAGGGTCAGGACGTAAATCAGGTACACATTGATCGCGTAGTCGATGTTCTCCATCAGCAGCTCTTTGGTGCTCAGACGCTTCTGCTTCTGTGGGTCTTCCTCTACCTGCACGAGACATTCTCCCATGTATCACAAGCCTTTTCCATTATCATCAGAAGCTTTAAGCTGCGGGAGGTGCAAAACCATTCATTGGCCATCAGAAATGTACATACCTGTACATCCTGATCTATGCTGAGACCTGCAGCAGCCAGGTCGCTGGCAACAGTCTTGCTCCCTTCGGCGGCGGCCTTAGACCGGTAGTACTTCACGATCGGTAGTTTGGGGAAGACGAATAAGTAAAGCAGGAGGCACGCAAGCTCGAACAAGCATGTTATTGAGAAGAACAGTACTGCAACAAGTAAAGAAAGATGAAATATTTGACAGATAGATCATGATTTTTTATGTTAATTTGTAAAGATTGAAACAGGGTCTGACGTCATCAAGGGAATAAGCTATTTTGTGAAATAACTCAGCAAATAGAAACGCAGACGTGATTCATAATTCATTTTCGAACATATAGTAGCAGCCACATGCCATTTATCACCCGTTTAGCTCCCCTCATTTTCTTTATATTCATATTTTTTTTAAAAAACGAATAAGTGCAAAATCACTAAATCAGCAAATATCTGATAAGATTAGGACTCACTAGCTCCAATGCGAAGACCATCCTTTCTGTTCTCAAAAGCAGCTTTGGTGATTAATCTCAGAGCTGAAGTCAGAATTCCTGATGCAGCCAAACCCGCCAGGAATGACTGAAAACTCAATAGTATGATGATACATAAGAGGTGAAGTATGGTTTCTGACTGAAAATTGTCAATGTGAGATGTTACCTGAATGAACTCGGGGCACATCAAGGAAAGATCACCAACCAATGCACCTTGACAATTGGCATCAGCTGCCCCAAAAATAGCACTGATTATGCATACACCAATGAAGACTCCAAGTCCACCCTGCCCTTTAGTAGCAACATCCAGCTAGAGCAACAAAGATGATTGCAAGAACATTAGTGGCATATTAATTGATCTATATTCCATACATCTCCTTGCAAAATGAAAATACTCTTACAATTATCAAGGCGAAAGAACCAATGAAGAAAAGGGAAAATCCAGCTAAATTTCTTCGCCTCGTGTTCATCTTTGCTTCGTAGTATGTCATTATTAAGGTTATTCCAAAGGCAAAAGGCTGGTAAGCAAGTGTGAGCACTCTTGATGAGTGGTAATTCTGCAATCAGTAGAAGTAGGCTATAAATCATGAGATATTTCATAAACTCTGAATATACCAAAGAAACAAATCACACATGGTAAAGATCCTTGGCTTCTTAATTGGTACTTCGTCCATTCTTAGATTGTTGTTACCGTTGACTTTTTTATTTACATTTGATCACTCGTTTTATTCAACATATTAGTTCAAATATATAAAATTATAAGTTATGTTTTAATTTTCTTTAGTGACAAACAAATTATAACAAAATATATAATAAATTTTATAATAATTTGAATAAGACGAGTGATCAAATCATATCACAAAAAGTCAATGATAACAATAATTTAAGAACAGATGGAGTATCATTTAAAAATAAACCAAATTAAGAGAAGAAATAATAATAAATCATATAAGTTTCTGGTTGAAAAATAATTGGAATGTTGTGCATTGGAATGTTAAATTTTTTATGGAATTGAGAAGAAAATCCTTATTTCCCTTGTACCCCCAAGGCTAAAGAAATTGAAGGACGCCCTTTACCCCCCATAAAAGAGCATGTTTCCTGACATAGTGTTGTGGGTATGAGCATAAATTGAGTTTTGGAAACAAGCATGTACCGGGAATAGAACGGCATAGTAATCTTCGATGGTGAGCATACTGTTCCACGCGAAAAGGCTTCCATTTCCCAAAATCCAGCATAGAAGTATACCAATGAACTTGCCCTGCCAATGTAACAACCAAAGTCAGCATTTCATTAGTATAAATCAATCTGATTACTTCCAGAATATAAGAAATTAAAAGGAACGTAAGAAAGCGAAGATACCTTAACTTGAGGTGCCCCTGCACCAGCTACCTCGGTGCTCATGATAGTTAACTTCACCAGCGCCTAAGAAAAGGAAAAATGTACCGTGGGCAGATTGGCAGGAATCATGAGACATGGACTCAGAAACCAGGATAGAAAAGAACTGAAAAAAAAAATGCAGTCGAAGAATCTATCTGCTACCATACAAAGCACTGACAGATATATTGTTTTCTGAAGTCACACCGTTAAGATTATTACGGATTTACGGTAACTTGGTTGTCTAAGGATTGAGATTCGCCAGTAAGTCCCCAATTTTATCATTTCCCAAAAAAGAAAAATAAATTCTTATCCCCAATTCTGTCAAATTCATGACGTACAAACACTGAACTACTAGTCAACAAGTCCTAGTGTATCCACAAAAAAGAAGTCCACGCCATAAGCTTGTGGCGTTGAAAAATAGAAGTTCGATACTTCTGCAGTACTGTGAAGCCAGTGATCCGAACCTAAAGAAAAAGGCCATTAAAACAACCATTCCAAAACAACAGTTCACAAACATCGCACCTGTCAGGCTCTGCCAGGATAAGCACAAGCAGTCTCGCAAACAGCAATCTTTGCTAAACTAAATTTCAGCGCAGCAGATCGGTCTCTTCAGCAGAGGCACGAGGCCCGAAAATTTCGTCCAAACATGGGAAAGCAAACACAATATTGGAGGAAAAAACAGATTTCCAATCAGGGGGCGGCTGAGCACCGACACGAACACCAAGAACGCGCGGATTGGCCAAGAAAGCCAAGAACCCAGATTGAATCTTCTCTTTCATCTATCACTGGAGAACAATAACAGGAGACGGGAGGAAGAAGACTCACCGGCAGGGGCAGTCGGTCTCCGCGTGAGCGGCGGCGGCGGCCAAGAACTCAACAAGGGCACGCGGGGGAGGAGGCCGGAGAAGGCGCGGGAGGGCAACCACCCAGAGTACGATGCCGCTTAGCGCGCGGTATCTGACTTGCGTATATATAGCAGTTGAGATTTACCCGCGAATGCAGCCGGAATCTCCAAACTTTCTTTGACTGCTCTTTGGCAGAATCTTTGGAGCCGATTGCGCCAACGTGTACCGTGTGTATAACTGTGTATGGCTCTATGCGAGATGAGGCGCAATTATTTGGCCGACGGCGGAAACGGCCCGGATAATGGTGGATCGGAAAATTGCGGACGGCGTTCACACCGTCCCCACGGCATCAAAGTTCAGAAAACATTATTCAAATCTGGTGTCGCGGAGTAAGATATTTCCAAGATCTTGTTTCAGGAAAAATAAAACATCTCCGTGCTAAACGCGTAGCTAAATTTATCCGCACGCAATTGATTCCAGAGGCAGACAGTTCAAAATAGACTGTACTATACTTTATCTCTTACAGTATTATCAGTATCTCTGTTCATCTGAGCGAATTGACCAGCTGATCCGTGATGACATATAAGGCCGAGCTCCCTTAAAAATGTCTTCATTTTCCACAAAAAGAATCTCAAAAGCTCTTGCTATATCTACACCGCAAGAATCGTTAAAAGTCTATGAGAGGAGAGAGCGACACTGTGATGGAATCCGTTAGTCTCATCCTCAGCCACAAGCCGTCTCAATCATGATGAGAAAACTCAGGATTGATTCCCACCAAGTTGCTTTGAATGAGTTGCTGGTATTAGTAGCATAGAGTATTTTCTTGCACTGCATGACTGGGTTCCTCATCTTGCTTTTTGCCTGCCACTTCGGACTAAATTTTCACAGTTTAGTATGTTATCAGTTGCTTCCGAAGTCACAACTTATCGCGGGCGCTTTTCGTAGTCAAATGCTGTGAACCTGTGAATACGATATTCGTAGTACTCTAAAATAGAAAAGTGGTGTTTGTTTTTGTTTCACGGGCTTTGAAACGTATTGGTTTAAGGCGTTAGGCATCAGGTCCCTGTCGATTAAAGAATTCGGTACGTATTTGCTTGCAACCACAGGTAATCCAGGACTGAAAAGAGCGATGCTAACGACCTGTCGTCGTCTACAGACTGTATTGGATACCTTCAGGGGCAGATGTTCCGAGCTCAGATTATCAGATAGGCTCAAGTGAACTATTCTTTAACCGGCATCAAGTTGTCTCATCAAAAGACAAATATACTTTCTTTTTGCCAGGAATAGAAAGACAAAATCCTCTCTTTTCATTTGTTTCGTGTCTGAGCCAAACAGGGGAAAAGCTATACAAATTGACACACAATCACATCATAACTGTACAACTCATAAAATTATAGAGTTGAACATGTGTTTCCATTAGTTTCTGTTCCCTTACATTCCTCTTGATGCAGTCAGAACTGAAATCTGAAACCACAAAAAATCTTGCACAGACGATGATCCAAGAACTGCTTTCACGGTTGATTGCAACCACACCCTAAGGATGTCGACAAGAACGTTTGCATGATTTGATCACCACCCTTTGCCTATAAGCACACCCAGTCAAGAGCAGCCCCGCAGAATATGCCTCCCAAGAGGGAAAGCTGCAAGTTGCCCAAAGCATTTTGTTCTCGTCCCTGCATGCATAATCATGCACATTACCTGATCAGATGCTATAAAATGCATTGGTGATAGTTCAAAATATATACACCAATACTGTACCCTATGGGTACCTCAGTGAGGACACAGATGGTGACATATCCGTCACTCAAACATGGATATGATGTTAACATGATCATCCAGTCCTAATCACCATACTTTGCAGCGTAGTAGAATGCGGGAATGAGCAATAACTGTGAGATGACGGCAAATAGAAGCCCATTTTCAAGATGTCAGCTTGATTTGTTCAATTAGAGGTATATATCTTCCAATCAGATATCATACATATCCAGCTACAAAATTCAAGAACACATCAGTGAGATATGATGATATTGTCAGCAGTGGGTCATCAGCAATCAAAAACTGTGTCGATGCGATTACTTAACTTATGATGATCGCCACAAATGAACTCAAGAAGAACAGTAAGTACCCCACCAAATTGCACAGTCTAGTGTTAGTTAACCTTTGCCTCGTGATAGGTGAATATAGCAGTCACAGTTGAGAGCAAATGGCTGATAGGTCAGAGCAATAATTCTTGTTAGATGGTAGCGGGGGCTTGCTTATGAATAAGAAAGAGGGATCTTATGAAAATAGCATGGAATAAGGTTTGATCCTATTCATGGTGATTCCATAAATATCCCATTCCAAAAATCGAAATAATCGAGACTTTTCAGAGATTGGATGCAATTACTAATTCATGATCTGGCATGTACAGAATGAAACTTCAACTTAGCCCTATCAGGTATTTTAGTGATTGGTTCTATAGGAACTGGACGATCCTATTTGGTCAAACACCTAATGAAAAATTTCTCTTTTCCTTTCATTAAGGTATGAGGGCTTCTTATTCCACAAGAATGGTAAATCCAGTGAGTCGTTGTCAAAGCTCAGGCTACGCAACAAAATCATCGTTGTTCACCTCTGCGATTACTCGAGGTTCTGCATTCGCAAAACATGAAATATCTATCAGTAATGTTTATATATTGAAGAAGCACGTAAAGAACAACAAAAGTGCACATATACATACTGGGAAGACGTAAATGTAGTAATGTTCAATTATAAGCAAGCATGCTATTGAACCCAAAGAGACATCCATTCACCAGAAACAAGCACATGAAAATAACCCAATGTTTTCCCTGTAGTTAGTGAACCATCGAGAAAAAAACTAACATTCATTAAGTGAAGAGGTACAAGAATCATTTCAGTGAGAGCATATGTGACTTGTAGAAATGCAGGGGTCTTCTTTCTCGTATGTCATGTCTTTGGTGGCCCTAAAGACCAGTAAAACAGGCATTTAGGGTGTGTTTGGCAGGACTTATGTAGTGACTTATTAAACAACTTATACTATGATAAATCATAAGCCTACCAAACAATTAGGTTCCATAACACTTATTATAATAACCTGTCATAAGCCATTTGTCTTTTTGTATTAGAAAAACAAAGCCAGCAAACACTAGTTTTTTAGGCTTATGGACCATCTCTCCCTAGCTATACTGAATAAGCCATTTCAGAAAAATAAGATAATTGTTTTACCAAACATTTTGACATTTTATACTATAAAAGCCAGATAAGCACTTTTTACACATAAGTCAAAATATAAACCATTTTCAACATAAGCATAAACCTTGTCAAACACACATTTAGAATGAAAAAAAAAAGATCAGATAAAAAATATGCACAGAGACCTATGCGCTTAGAACACAAAGTGAAATTACTGAGATGGCACTCTAAGCTGAGGTGATTGGCATCAAACATAGAAAAGCAAGGGAATCATGCATTGGTAAAATACCAGGGGGTTCGAATGGAGAGGAGAAGGGAAATGACAAGGAAGGAAAGGTTGCAATCAAAAGAGGGCTAATATGAGGTTAGATGAAGCGGCCTAAAATATTCTGTATAATGCGAATAGGCCATCACATGGGAGTATTATACAGATGCTTTGCTCCATGCGTTGACTCCAGCAGATGAGATCACTTCCACATGACGCTGAGCAAGGAAAATTGCCAATAAGACGCATACCAGCCGGTAGCGTGGCTTGTGAAGCTATTTTTAATTTTTTGAGTTTCAGCCTGGGGACCAACAAAAATACAGTTTGTTGCATCGACGCATGGAAGCTCCCGCGTTCCCACTAATCCATACTCCAAAGCATGCCGTGTTGAACTTCCGGCCGTGACGACAGTGACACAGCAGTGGTTGCGTTGCACTTGCACGTAATCCTCAGAGGTCAGGACAGAGCTGCAAGGTTGCTTAGATTCTATTTTTCAGAAATTTCAGGAGATCAATCATTACTTTGAACCATGGCAATGATAGGGTAATGCAACTCCCACAAACTTAGGTCGTTGCAACGGAGTGGACGGATTCTCAGTTCAAGAAACTGGGATACTGCAAGTATGCTGCTGGATACAGCACATGGCCAGGTTTGCTCCGGATCCTGGACACGAGCATGTGTAACAAATAGTAACAGTTTAGTTGTAGTTCTTTTGAAACGAAGAGGCATCTGAACACATAATAAAATCAAGGTCAGAATCGCGCCTAGGCCATGAAGCGGAAAACAGCAACCTTGTTACCTTGTACAAACGCAGCGAGAAGATGTCTCTTCCCCATCTTCTCGGCCAGAAGCAGATCACATCTGTGCCGCCGCTTGCGCGCATCAAGGGCGGCAGCACTACTGCCACTGACCGGGGGAGGGAGGAGAGGTGGTCATGGAGGGAGCTACGGGTATTCCTGGGTATTCCCAGGAATACCCAACATTTTGGCAACAATCACTATTACGTAGTATCTATATTAAGTATTTGTTCAAATGACTGACCAGATATGGTATTTTTACTCAATTTCAGTACAAAAATAAAGAATTTTATCCATAATATTGTAATATGAATTGAAAAAAATTCCTGCTTCACAGAATGGGAATACTCAAGTTTCTCTACCTAGCTCCGTCACTGGAGGTGGTAAAGCCAGTGCCGAGCAAGCATTATTCCATCCCATCCCCCAAGTCCAGCTCTGTGGTAACTGCGCGGCGCCGCAGTCGCGTTGGCCTGCGCCGTCGCCGGAGAGAGAGATGGAAGTGGAGGTAGCGTTGGCTACCCATGGGCTACAATCACACCATGATCTCGGCCCGAGCACCACAAGGCTAACTTGGACCAAGCCCACTTTAGGTCTAGCTGGACTCTCATGATCTAGGAACATTGCTTGGACAAAACTTTTATGAAGCCTAGGCATATCTAAAATGGCAAGTCAGTCCTATAATATATCTTTCAGTATTTACTCTCAACAGTGTGACAATAGGTATAATGTGAATTAGATCACTGATATTAATATGTGATGAATGGAAAGAGCTTAATTTGCTGTCGACTATATTAAAAGGCGGTAACTGATGCACCTGCCCCGTTGCATCACACACAAACACACACTACCCTGGAAAAAAGTTCTGTCACCATCCTTTCCCTATGAGCCACAACCAATCAGAAACAGCACCACAAAAAATGCCTGCCAAGAGAAAAAGCACCAGAAGGTTTCCTAAAGCATTTTGTTCTGGTCCCTGCAAAGACGGGGGCATGTATAAGCAAAAGCTGCTGGAAACAAGTAGAACACAACTGGTGGTTTAAAATTCATACACCAACCTTGTAACCTTTAGGCGCCTCCGTTAAGACACAGACCGTGAGATGTCCATTGCTCAATCCAAGAAACGATGTTAACATGATCATCCACCCCTGATCACCGTACTTTGCAGTGTAGTAGAATGCAGGGATTAGCAGGAACCTTGAAATGACTGCAATTAGTAGCCCCTTCCTGGATGTAATCTTGATGTGCTGGATCAGAGGCAGGTATCTTCCAATCAGGTCGAACACATTAAAGCTCGCAATCAAGACAAGTGCGTACCTGAATTGTAAAATAAAGCAGTAATCATTTATTAGATCATATGAGATTTGCAGTAATCTGCAGGTGAACATAGTTAACTGTACAAATTACAGTATGATATTACCAAGAACCCAAGCTGTGCGATCCAGTGTCTTCAGCCAAAAACCCTGGGAAAATTGACAATGTCAGGACATAGATCAGAAACATGTCTATAGCATAGTCCATGTTCTGATGTAGCAACTGCTTGTTGCTTAATCGATCAGCATGAGCCGGACCTTCTTCGACCTGATCAATCCATCAGAGATTCAGCACTGTGAGACTGTTTTCAATTGAAAATTTTCTGTGTCACTCAAAGTCATACCAATGGATCTGGGTGACTTTTGATGCCTCCAGCAGCAAGGTCAGCAGTGACTGTCAGAGACCCCTCAGAAGCAGCCTTGGAACGGTAGAATTTCACAATTGGTAACTTCGGGAATACAAAAGCATAGAGTAGAATACACAGCAGCTCAAAGAAGCATGAGATTGAAGAGAACAGCACTGTCATTAGTGAAGTAGTTCATATGTATATATCAGTAATGACTGTTTCATAAATCATAAATGCAGCTGTGATCGTTGCACGTACTAGCTCCATTTCGAAGGCCATCTCTGGAATTCTCAAAAACAGCTTTCGTGAAGAACCTCAATGCCGATGTTATTGCACCTGATGCAGCCAAGCCGGCAAAGAAGGACTGAAAATTCAAATCCAAACATACGAAAAAAGGCAGTATGTGTTATGTCAATTTGAACTGAATGTTTCAACTAATTTATTTTTGTGATTAATGTTGTATAAAGTCGCACCTGGATGAACTCTGGGCACATTAGAGACAAATCACCAGTCATGCCACCTTGAACATGACCGTCTGCAATGCCAAAAGCTGCAGCAATGATACATACACCAATGAAAGGGACAATTCCACCGCTTCCTGAAGATAAAATATCCAGCTAGCACAGATAAGACCAATGGTGTAGATCAGCACTGGGTATCGCAGTTCAGGACAGATTGGTGCTGATTGGCGGTAATAATTAATGCTTACTTACAATGATCACTCCAAATGAGCTCATGAAGAATAGAATGTATCCTGCCAAGTTGCGCACCCTAGTGTTGATCTCTGCCTCGTGATATGTAAATATGGCAGTTGTGGCAAGAACAAAAGGCTGATATGTTAGAGTAATAATTCTTGTTGGATGGTAGTTCTGCATAACGAAGGCATGAAATCAACAAAGTCGGACATATTTTTCTACCAGCAAGTTCAGGTCCATGGAAAGCTGATGGCAATAGAAGTTATACAGACATTCATACCGGGAAGAGGAACACATAGTAATCTTCAATTGTAACCATCCCATTGAACCCAAAGAGACATCCATTCCCAAGAAGCCAGCAGATAAAAATTGCCAAATACTTTCCCTACGATCAGCATCTCAGTGCTTCAGACACCAATATTTTTGAGAAGATACTACAAGCATCTAGTCGTTAATGGAATTACTGCATACCTGAGCTTTACCAACTTCTTCGTCATCATCTTCCATGCTTAGTTCAGGCTCATGCTGATGGCCCCACAGATCCAGAAAACAAGCAGCAGAAATTGCGGTAAGTGTCAAATTGGTTGCGTTCAAGCCGCAAGAGACTGATCAGCATATCCGCATAATTTTGGAAACTGAGAGTACTTACCGGTATAGAGCTGTAAGATGAAGTGCCGGCCATCTAGCACGAGGGGGGGGGGGGGGGGGGGGGGGGGGGGAGGGGAGGGGGTGAGAAGAAATGGCTACCAAAAAACCCCTAAAAGGGAACACCAATCGAACAAACCAAAGTAGGGGCAAAAGTAGTAAGGAAGCATAATTAAATAAATAAAGGCCGCTCCCTACGGACAGTCAGTGATGTAAGATGTTGTTGTCCATACGCCTAAATATCAAATGCAAATATTATTATATACGCACCGTGGGCTCAGGCGTCAACACCACCACCTTGGATCACAATCACGTGAAGCTGAGCCAGGAAAGATTTTTTGTTGTTGTTGTTGTTGAAACCTGAAAGGATCTTTTTTTCGGGCCACAGGACAATGATGATAGACTGACAATGACCATTAAAAGTATTATTAGCTCGGCATTGAAGTTGCCAGTCCAGGAAGTGGCCCAGCTTGACCAGTTCAACATGTTTCTTCTGCGATGATGCATTGTAAGTAAGCATTGAAGTTGCCAGCTGTACCAAACTGAGTCTACTTCACTGTAAGCAATCTGCATTTCTTTCTGCTGCGATGATGCATCTCTGAACTCAGTCCCTTTTCCCCTTGTGTTTTCCTTTTCAGTACCACTGGCCTTTCTGACATGAAGTGTAGCACGCACCACGCAGCCTCTGATTCAGGTGGCCTTGTGTTGATTTCACAACGTCAATTATGTACCTTCAATTTTTGCATCCGCAGAATATAGCCATGAGAACGATGGAAGTTCAATCTTGAACGGAAACTATAGGCTATTAGCTTCTACGGTCATTCGGTCAAGCAGCCGGACGAAGCAAAATCGCTAAGAACTGGGAATGAAAAAGGAGAGAGATGATGCTGTCGGAATCAAGACCTGGAAGGGAATCCGGGGCCGGAGGAACGAACTGTGCCTCACCTGCGCGCGCTTGCCCGCATCCCGCGCAGGAGGGCTGGCCGGCGAGACCTGGGAACAGGGAGAGAGGAGCACCGCCATCGGTTACATCAAGCAATCGGCGATCCCGGCACACGGTGCACGGCCACGGACGGCTCACGGCTGGCTTCGGCGGCGCGCCGCCGCCGGAAAGGCGAGCAGGACAAAGAGAAGAGGGCTGACCGGCTGACGACGCACGAGCCGCTACCGCGATTTCTTTTGACTTCAACTGCTCCTGGTGACTGGTGAGTGGTGAGTCAGATATGCAGAGCTTACACTGGTTTGCAGATACTTACTTTCAACTTTCCATCATAAAAAAAAAGGGGGAGGAATCCAAGTAAGCCAGATACCAGTCAGGGTTTAAATAACCGCGGTTAACCGCGTAACCAGTCCGGTCCGGTCATCTCGGACAGTTGGTTAGCCGCCAATAACCGACTCTGTTACTGTAACAAATGGGTTAACCGGCCGGTTCTCCTGGTTATTTAAACCTTGATACCAATGATTGTACAATGTTAGAAAATGTACAGACATTATAGGACATATTATCAGATAACAGTTAGACGGCAACCCGTCTGAGAATGTTTTCGTTGCTGTTGTACCAGCTAGTTCCAAGATTTTGGTGGTGTGACACAATACTTAAACCTATGTTTGTACACAATTTTGGACAATGCGTCTAACTACTCAACACGCATAAAAATTGATAAACAGCCACCAGTCACCACCCTTTACCGAGGAGCCAAAGCCAATCAAGGAGGTCCCCGAAAGTTATCCCCACCAAGAGCGATAGCACTAGCAAGTTCCCCAAAGCATTCTGCTCCGGTCCCTGCAAGCAAACGTTTACAAATTACGATAACGGCACAAAAAAACAGCATGTAGAAGCCCAACCTATCATTCAAAGGATACTAAACACTAACCTTGTACCCTTTGGGCGCCTCTGTTAAGACACAGACTGTAAGATATCCATTGCTGAGTCCAAGAAATGCTGTTAGCATGATCACCCAGCCCTGATCACCATATTTTACGGTGTAGTAGAACCCAGGAACAAACAGAAAGCGCAAACAAGTAACAACCAATAGGCCCTTCCGAGATGTCAGCTTGATGCAGTTGATTAGAGGCAGGTATCTTCCAATCAGGTCCCAGATACTGTAGCTTGCGATCAGGACAAGAGCATACCTGCATGTTGCAATGGTGTTCAGCATGGGCAAAGGCAACTTATTCTGTCGCTAATGAGCAGAGTAAATTTCAAAAGTGATGTAATGTGTTAGTCTGCAGAATCCAGTGGTACCAGGAACCCAAGCTGTGTGATCCGGTGTCTTCAGCCAAAAACCCTGGGAAAATTGAGAGTGATAGTGTGTAGATCAGGAACATGTCCAATGTGTAGTCTAAGTTTTGCAGTAGGATCTGCTTGCTGCTTAAACGATCAGGAAAAACGGGGCCTTCTTCAGCCTAAAACATTCATGCAGACGTTATGTCAGCAAATACTTTAACTAGTAGAGCAATAAAGAATCCTTTTCAGATAAGTAGAGACCAATGTATTTGAATTGCTTTCAATGCCACCAGCAGCAAGGTCAGCATCAACCGTCATAGAACCCTCAGAAGCAGCTTTGGAATGGTAGAATTTCACAATTGGCAGCTTAGGGAAGACAAATACGTATACCACAATGCATAGAAGCTCAAACATGCATGCAATTGAGGCGAACATCACTGCATACAAGATATAAACAATATCAGATGCATAATCATTTGTCGTCCCTTCATATGGCAAGCATACTTCTGGTTGGTACAACATACTGGCTCCATTACGTAGGCCATTCCTGGAGTTCTCAAAAGTCTTTTTTGTCACGAGCCTCAATGCCGAAGTGATTACCCCTGATGCAGCTTGCCCAGCCCAAAAGGACTGAAATTCAAACAGATCAGATAAGTATAAGTGATTCTTAACTAGAAACACTAGTGATTGCTTGTGCAACAATTAGATGGCACCTGAATGAACTCCGGGCACATCAAGGACAGGTCCCCAGCCATCGCGCCTTCAGCATGACCTTCTGCGATGCCAAATACTGCAGCAATGGTACACACACCAGCGAAGGTTGCAGCACCGCCTCTTCCTGAAGTTGAAACATCCAGCTATGCCACAAAAGAAAAAATCACACCCCTTAGGTATGTAACCTTGATTCTTGATACACAGACATGAATAAAACAAACTTGGAAACATGCTATCTATGCTTACAATGATCAGCGCAAGCAAGCTCAAGAAGAACAGTGTATATCCCACCAAGTTGCGTGCCCTACTGTTTATCTTTGCCTCATGATACATGAATATCGCAGTTGTGCCGAGGACAAAAGGTAGATAGACAAGAGTAATTACTCTAGTTGGATGGTAATCCTGCATTTGGCCAGAGTAAAGTATTTGAATAAGCAGTTTCTCTATCTTCACAAGTTCTCATGATCTTCTAAAACTTTCAACCAATAGAGTTTTAAGAGAACTTGAAGAAATAGTGTGGCATACTGTATACATACAGGGAAAATGTAAGCAAAATAATCCTCCATAGTCAGCATGCTGTAGAATCCAAAGAGACACCCGCTTCCAAGTAGCCAGCAGATAAAGATGCCCAGATGCTTTCCCTGGTCAGAATTACATGGTTGCAGAACCGATGCTTTAGCAAGTGTTGCTTCAAGAATTGTTTATTGGCTGAAGAAAGCAATCAGTTCTCAGTATTAAGAGTGGAAACAACAAACCTTTGTTGCGGACAATCCGGGATCTTTTTCACTGTCAGGCATTCTCGGTTCCATTTGGTGACCCTACGGAGCAACAAAGTACCGATTACCAGCAAAGAGATTATGAGGAATGTAGAAGTCAGAGAACAGTGTTGGTTTGAATAAGAAGAAAGTACTTGCCACGAGTGGCCCCTCTAATAAGAGGCAGAGCAGTCCATTGTGCATATATCAAGGGGGGATAAAGTAGTAGTACTACGAAAAATGAAAGCCAAAGAGGAAAGGCACCAAAAATACAGAGAGAACTCGTGAGCAAAAGATGAGCAAGAGGAGGGACTTATGTAGGCATTATTAAAGGTTTGTTTTCTTAGGTGGTTGTATGCCTTAACCAATGTGGTAAGTGAAAACACTACAGCTGACAGTGCAGAACGCCCCTCCATAACAGATACAGTAACCGTTGGATTACATCAGCAGGGTTAAGAAAAGCATCATCCTACGCATCGTTATGCTAAACTATCAGCAAATAAAGTAACAGTACACCTTATGGAGAATAAATGTACATGGATGGATCCCAACACAAGCTGGGGGCGTCCTAAAGCACAATGGAATTTTACTAAAGCTTCCATTTCACTTAGATCAAGAGCTTATCATACCATGCGAAATTGATGACTCATGACTGTATACAGTTGTTGTCTCTGCACACAGGTTACATGGACGCAGAAGGCAAAGCAGACCAAACCGAATGCCAAAGTGGTAGGCGGACATAGGCGAAACGGGCACGAGCATCGCCGACAGCGCGACGCATCCAGCTCTCCCAGACATGCGCTCCCGTCCCGTCGTACACGAGCTTGAAGAGGGGGCTAGAAAGAAGTTTGGTGCCGCGAAGTGACGCGGCGAGCCTAGGCGAGGGGAGGGGATTTACCTGTTCGGCGTGGCATGAAGAGCAGGAGTCGGAGGGCGCCTCCCGCGCGCGCGGGCGGCGGTTGGAACGGGGCAGGTCATCCGCGACGCAGCGGGCGCCGCCGCCATCGCGGTGCGCCTCCGCCGGCCGCCGGTGCCGGCCCACGGTGATGGCTCTGAAGCCGACGGATGCGTGTGCCTGGTCTTGGGCTAAACGAATGGGAAATTTTGGTAGGCCTATAGTCTATTCATGGTATGGGCCTCCTTATAGGTAAGAAACAGCACACTAAACTGACTGGGTTTAGCCCAACTTGATAAGTACTAGTGGCCTGGCGGCCTGGTCTCGCAGCTTGCGTGACTGCCGGCCCAAGGACACAAGCACACAAGACACGGCGGCGCGGCAGAGCAGCGCCGCTCCCGCCGGTTGCCACTGATGCTGCCGTGCGGTGACCGGAGGAGTCGCAACAGCGCGGCCTTGGAAGCCACAGGACATCACGCTGTATGCGAAGCGCCACGACCGGTCAGCGCTGCACAGCACAGCACAGGGAAGAAGAAGGAGATAGATCGACTAGCGACGGCACTGCCGGATCGGGGATCGCCGACGACGCCGCGGCCATCGATTCCGAGAGCTCTGACGGCCGTTCTAGGAAAAGAAAAAAACAACTACGCACCCAAAAACCAAAAGCGAACACGATAAACCTGACGAATTCTATAGGGGGCTTTGAACGGGGGACGAGTTTACAGAAAGATTAGAGTGCCAATATTGAGGAAGCTCACCGCAAGGACGACGAAGGTCGAACTCGATTTTTCTTCCATGGCGGGCTCCTGAATGCACGAACTGCGGAAGGAAGTACTGAAGTGATTGAGAAAGAGGGTGCTGCTAACTCGCCGCCGGACTCGGTGAGATAGGTAGGCGTTTGCTCGAACGCGCTGCGCGTGGTTTGGATGACCGCGAGGTCGCAACACGCGTAAGCTGACGGCGGCGAATTGAAGGAGGATTCAAATTTGTTTTTCTTATGGAAAGATAAATAAAAAGAAAACGAGATCCAACCTAGGAGGAGGTAAGCGACTTTTAATTTTGCCGACACGCTGATCTCAGCGTCGATAATGTAGCTGATGACTAGCTCATCACACTACGCCGAAGACACGCGCCCGCCGACCTGGCGTTGTCAATGCTACTCGATCCCCAGGAGCTGCGTGGATCGAGGCTCATGCTATGCTACCCCAAAGATCATTAAAACATGCGTTACAGCAGCGCTAGTGGTTTTGCTGGCTGCTGGTACGGTGAAATGGAATGGCCAGGTCACAATGAGCCTTCAACACAGCCAACCTATATAATAGAGCTGGCAAAATGGATTGCTTATAGAGTGATTACATTAAAGATAGCATGTTTAATCCGGAGCAGAGGATTGGTGTGAGGGAGAGGCGAGGCGGCGTAGTCGCCCGTGACAGACTCGAAAGCGGGCGTTTTGCCTCGGGTTTGCCCCTTCGAGCGAGCGACTCGCCACATGCCTATTTTCTTCTCTCTCTGATTTTCTCCCTCCGCCAGATCAGTTTTGTTTGTCGTATACTTTCTTCATACTCAGATTAGAGGGTGTTTAGGATATGATTTATAATACTAAGGAGCAATTAAATTAGATCTAATCTTCTATACATGCCCCTATAAAATAGAGTACGAAGCCTCTTCATAATAACTTCCTCTCTCCTCTGGACTGGCTAGCGCATCTGATTTCCAAGCATTAGCCTATCACGTCACGGGTTTGATTCTAGCGCCTGTGCTGTTTTGATTTTTTTTGCGGCGCGCAGCATTTTAGTGCGAGGTAGAGTAGGCAGTGTCGCGGGAGGACGCCCCAGCTTTGTGAAATTGCTCTGTTTCGCAGGACGCCCTTTAATATGAGTATAGAGGGAGTACTCATATTTCGCCGGCTAAGTGAGCGTTACTATACCTACTCTTAGCCTAATAGATCCGTCACCGGTCGTGTCGATCACCATCCTTTGCCCACGAGCGAGTCCAGAACGGCCCAGGAAAATATGGCGGCCAATAGGCATAACATGAGCAAGTTTCCCAATGCATTCTCCTCCGGACCCTTCACAACACAGTGAGGAGCACACGAATCAAGCTCTTGGGAATACCGATACGCCCCTCCAATGATCTGTCAAGCACGAACGAACCTTGTGCCGCAGAAAAGGAGCTACTATTAGGTTACTTCCAATGAGGGTTTTATTTTTATTAAATAAGATGTCACATAACCAAATTTAGTGCCGTGTTAAGAAATTTATGAAGAAAGAGATGGAAAGAGTTTCATCTAGATGAAATTGGGTACATGATTTATTAAAATTGAAACACCATAAAACTAGCGTTGGAGAGAAGTAATTTTATTTTATTTTTTACACAATCAACAAAACCATATTATAGAAGAAAAAATGGCGCCCCTCCTTTCCACTTTCTGGTATCTTTTGCTGTAACAAACTTTATGATCTTCGTTTTCTTTTGAAAATGGAAGTGAAAATATATGTTTTTTAAAAAATAAAACATCAAAATGAAACTGTGTATTGGAGGGATGATTTTAATCATGATTTTAAACTATTAAAAATGATATGACACTTTTGAAAAATATTAAAATGAAACTATCCATTAAAATTAGCCTTAGGGGCTGAAAAATTCAACATACTACCTCCTTTGCGAAGGCCTTCTCTAGAGTTCTCAAAAGCAGCTTTTGTAACGAGCCGTAGAGCAGAGGTTATTGCACCTGATGCAGCTATTCCTGCAGAAAAGGACTAACATCCAAAGAATTCAAATAGGTCCAATGTGATGCCTCCCAGAGATAAACAGTGGCCCCTAGCAGAGAACCATGGGCACAGCACCTGGATGAACTCTGGGCACATCAAGGATAGATCACCGGTCATTGCAGCTTCAACGACATGCCCTTCTGCGATGCCAAACACTGCAACAATCGTGCAAACACCGACGAAGGCTGCAATCCCACCTCTTCCTGAAATTGCAAGATTAAGCTACAAAACAGAGAGGACCGTTAAAACCTGGTACATGGAATTTGTGATCTGAGACTAGGTGACAAGGCCACAAGGGCAGTAACTGAGCTTGCTTACAATGATCCGCGCGAGCGAGCTCAAAAAGAACATCATGTAGCCAATCAGGTTGCATAGCCTAGTATTAACCTTTGCCTCATGATACGCGAAAATCTCAGATATGGTCAGGACAAATGGCTGATAGGTGAGAGTAATAACCCTTGTTGGATGATAATTCTGAATTTAGAAGGCATCGGAAATTCAGAATCGGTTAGAAGACAATTCCAGTTTCTATTTGTAACTGCTTGTATACCGGAAAGAGGTAAATGAAGTAATCCTCGGTTGTGAGCATGCTGTTGAACCCAAAGAGGCATCCATTTCCCAGAAGAAAGCAGATGAAAATTCCCAAATATTTTCTCTGAACAAATAAAATGATTCAAAAAACTGATGTTTAGTCATAGGTGGCTAAAGGGATTACACAGCTTAGAGAGAATTACTAAGCCCTTCCGTGATATAAGCTTTATAACAGAGATCACTAAGCCCTTCCGTGATGTAAGCTTTATAACAGAGATCACTAAGCCCTTCCGTGATGTAAGCTTTATAACAGAGATCACTAAGCCCTTCCGTGATGTAAGCTTGATTAAACACACCATAAGGGGAATCATGTTATTTGTTTAGTCACAGGTGGCTAAAGAGCCCTTCCTAGACTAACCGCAGCTCCTGTTGGGCCACGCTGCCCATAACACACCATAAGGGGAAAATAACAGAGAGTTCATATTATATAAAATAGCTGAAAAAGAGAGTAATGGATATCATCAAATCTAAACCAAGAGAATTACTAGGATACCCACTTAGGGTAATCGGAACTTACAAGGACCAGTTGGTAACCAACTGCATCCATATATGCCAAATGACAAGCTTTGGTTAGCTGGGGAAACATTACGACAAGAATACTCGGGTCCTTTTCCAACTCATGGAATATACTTCTTATCTCCCAAACCTCATGCATGTCAAATAATGCACTCGAATAACCAAACAATAACAATTAGCATACACAATGAATAATCAGAATTTTGGCAGATCAACTGTGACGTGTGGCGCATTAAAGCTTCACATAGATGACAAATGTCCAGACAAGATTTAATCTTATTATTTCCAAGAAAAAGGGAACATGTCTCGTCAAAGCAAGCCATGCGATGCATTCACCACCAAAAAGTAAGCTCTTATTCCTTCAGGCTAACATCATACGCATGCATAAGTACAACATAAATCAACATGCATTTCCTTTGTTTTGCAGTCTGAGTATTAGTTTAAGCACATGGCCGTCTGCAGTTTTGTTCTTGATTGCATCTGAATGCCACCAAACTTAATTCTTCCGCTTCTTCACCAGCCTTTACCTATAAGCCACAGCCAGCCAAGAACTGCCCCAACAAACAGGCCTGCCAGGAGGAAAAACACCAGAATGTTGCCCACAGCGTTCTGTTCTGGCCCCTGGATACAAAAAGTGTGGATCATACTTAGCTAATCGCGATAAAAAAAAACAGTATGTTGCTGCGAGGTTTATTCATAAATACTGCTGACCTTGAGTCCTTTTGGTGCCTCGGTTAGGACACATACAGTGAGGTATCCATTGGTCAGTCCAAGAAACGCCGTTAACATGATCATCCATCCTTGATCCCCATACTTCACAGTGTAGTAAAATGCGGGAATAAGCAAGAAGCGTAAAACGCTTGCGATCACTAAGCCCTTCCGTGATGTAAGCTTGATTTGCTCAATCAGAGGTATGTACCTTCCAACCAAGTCTAAAACATTAAAGCTCGCAATCAGGACAAGTGCGTACCTGCAATGCCATATGAGACATGACTAAATCTGAGTGACAGTAACATATATATCTTGCAACATAATTCTCATGCAATCCAGAACCTAAGTAGTTTGCAACTAAATAGGACCACAATGAGAGAGATGAAAATAAGTAAATACCATGAACCTAAGCTGTGTGATCCTGTATCCTCGGCTACAAACCCTGGAACTATTGCTAATGACAACGCATATATAAGGAACACGTCCAATGCATAGTCCACATTCTGCAGTAGAATTTGCTTGCCGCTCATACGTTCAGGAAAGGCAGAATCTTCTTCAGGCTACGAAACCATCGCAAATCAGCAGGTTGAATAAAGTAATACAATACTTAATATCAATTTGCTCGTTACCAGTGCTCTTTTGTTGCCCTGGACTCCTCCAGCGGCAAGGTCAGCAGTGACAGTTAAAGACCCCTCCAAAGCAGCTTTTGAACGGTAAAACTTAACAATTGGCAACTTCGGGAAGACGAAAGCGTACATCAGCACGCATGTCAGCAAAAAGACGCATGCAATCAAGCAGAAAACCACTGCATCGAGGAAGTCAATCAGATATACTGGATTCACATATGGAAGTTGCATATAACGGATGTGTACATCTGACATGACATACTGGCTCCTTTGCGAAGACCGTCACTGGAGTTCTCGAAAGCACCTTTCGTGATGAACCGCAGAACCGATGTTATTGCACCAGCTGCAGCTTGGCCTGCAAAAAAGGACTGGAAGAAAAAAAATTCCAAAGGGTATCAAGCCAGTCTTATATTGCTGCAGCCAAAAAAAGCTTGTGATCAAGAAACGTGTTCTTAAAAAAGGGAACCTGGAGGAACTCGGGACACATCAAGGAGAGATCACCAGTCAGTCCACCCTGAACATGACCATCTGCAACCCCAAATCCACCTGCAATGAAACAGATGCTAACAAAAGCGGGAACACTCCCTCTTCCTCTGGAGGCAGCATCCACCTACAAGCCAAAATGAACTAATCATCAGCAATGTTAATTGACGCAAACATGTAATTCACTTGGATGAGCATTGTGCTTACAACGATTATTGCACATGTGAACAAGAAGGCCCCTATGTATCCTGCCAAGATGCGCACTCTAGTGTTGACCCTTGCCTCGTAGTATACATAGATCGCGGTGGTGACGAGGACCAGAGGCTGATAGGAAAGAGTGATAAGCCTAGTTGGGTGGTACTTCTGCATACGTCAAAAACTGGATTAGTTGAAATCAACCGAATTTTAGAAATTTCTAAAAGAGAGAAGGCAAATAAACATAGTAAAGCTATACCGGGAAAAGAGAAAGGTAGTAATCTTCGATAACCATCATGCTGTTGAACCCGATGAGGCATCCAATTCCAAGAAGCCAGCAGATGAAAACGCCCAAATTCTTTCCCTGCCATGGAGCAATACATGTTTGTCAAGTAATAAGGTTATATCAACGCTGCAGCATGTACGAAAACAGAGATGAGCATGAGTTGCTAGTACTCTGAGATCCTCGTTGTTGTCTGCCATGGCTAGCGCTCAATTCGACGCCCCTACAGATCAAGAAAACAGGCACTCAACTCTCAAGCCGCTCCAGAGCTCAGGATATCATGGGAAACTGATGTCTGATGGGAATGTGGATGGTATCCGGGGAACAGAAGGGGTCCTGCTAGATGTACAAGTGGAATGAGCGTTTCTCCTCCCTCTCGACCACTCAGGCATGCACATCGCTCCAAGAATTAGAACTAAGGGGTGGAATTTGGAGAAGGGGACAAAAAGCAGGCGTCCTTGTGGCTGCAGTAGCATTGATAGGAAACAAGACGACGAGAGTCGCGAGGAGATGATGCACGCATCTGCTCGAGTGGGACGCGACCTTATACCTATCAGTCTCCTAGCACGCTCCCACACGGCACGAGCACGACGAGGGAAGCTAGAGAAAGGTTTGTTGGTAGAGTGAGAGTGAGTCATGCGGCGAGGGGGGGGGGGGGGGAGGAATATCTGTCCGGCATGCATGACCGGAGGGGCCGCCTTGTGCGCTGGCGTGGCGGGCGCGCACCGTTCGTCCGCGTGCTGGTGCCATCGGCTGGTCGCCGGAGCAGCGCTCGTCACGGGGCACCGTTGGCCGGCGCCGGCGACGGCGCTCGGTGAAATCTGTGGCGAGCGAAACGACGTGCTCGTCTGGGCTGGAAGGAGCAAAGTTTGGGCTAGACTTGTTAGGCTACTTTAGCATGGGCCCTTTTCTAGGCTTTTCTGAAGTTTCATGGGCTGAAGATCCAGAGACGATGCCGTTGAGAATTGGCCTGACCAACCGAATTACAGCCCATAAAAGAAGTCCAAATCAGGAATCCCTTCACAGAGTCTGATCCAGCTTTAACACGGGCCAGATCAGATGCAGCTCACCCAAATCTCACATAAATGTACCTCAAAGAAAATCTCACATAAATGATATCGGAAATTAAAAATTCTCTCATAAACCATTCCCAAAGCAGGAAAAAAAATCGACATAAATGCACGTCGTACAATCTCCTCCGTCCAGTGTCAATCCGACGGCAGGACCGCTCCCAACGGGTCCCTCCTCGATCTTTGAATAGCTTCTTGCTTCTTTCGAATCGGCAGTAACCTCCCAATTAAAGCCTTCGCATCCGACGATATCCCCCCTGATGCTGTCAGCGAGCGGGCCCCACGACGCGCCACGCTCTTAACCCCACCCCCCACACTCCGCCCGTGGAAATCTCTCTCGCCGAGCCAGTTAACCACTTCGATCTAGCATTCCCGACCCCGCCGCCGACGGGCCGGAACCCTAGCCCGCTGCTGCCGCCATGCCGCCGCGCCGCGGGAGGGGAAGGGGGAGGGGGAGAGGAAGGGGCAAGCCGAAGGAGAGAGCCGCCGGTGCTAAGCCCGTAGAGGAACCCGTCGAGGCCGAAGTCGAGGCGGAGGCCGCCAAACCCGAGGAGGAGGCCTCCAAGCCCGAGGAGGAAGCCGCCGAGAGCGGCGACGGCAAGGAGGGGGAATCCGAGAGCGAAGCGGAGGCCATGGATGTGGAGGCCAAGGACGTAGCCGGCGAGGAGGAGACGGATGCGGAATCTGAGCCGGAAGTCGACGAGACCAAGGCGGAGGCTGATGCTGGAGCCGCCGAGGCGAAGGCCGGTGCTGACGCCTCGGAGACGGAGGATGATACGGAGGTCGAGGAGTCTGGCTCCGAGCGCGAGGCGGATGCCAAGAACGCCGATCCGGAGGCCAAAGTGGAAGAAACCGACGGCGAGAGCGAAAAGGATGACTCCAAAACCGACAGCGGGAGCGAAGAGGAAGCCGCCGAGACCGGCGGCGACAATGAAGGCGCAGGGGCGGACTCCGATACCGAAGGTGATACTGAAAATGAAACGCCTCTTCCATCCCCTCCTGCCGGCGGCCGTCGCCGTAAGCGAGCGGCTACTCCTGACCCAGCTCTCGAGGATGATGAGGTGGAGGAAGAGACCCCTGTGCAATCCACTCGCCCTCGACGGCGCCGGCGGAGGTCGGGGGGCCGTGGTGACTCTCCACCTCCGCCTGACCACCTCCGGTGCCGCCGCAGTGATGGGAAGAAGTGGCGCTGCTCGGGCCGTGCGCTCCCAACAGTCAGCTTCTGTGAGTACCACTACGCTAGAGCCAGCAAGGGCAAGAAGCCACCACCGGATGGGGAGGTCCTTGCTGTCGCTCTTCAGCGGCAGAAAAACAGGAGAAAGGGCAGGAAGAGTGTTAATCCGCCAGCATCACCTCCGGCATCCACAAATGACATGACCAGAGATCTCCCGAATGGACTGATGACGATCTCACCAGGTAGCAGCGGACTTGCCGCATTGTCGCCTGTGACGACTAAGGTTGGAGTTGATATACCTGCCCCGATTCGGCGGTGCTACCGTTCCAAGAACGCTGAGCCAATGCCGGTCGGTCCTGTGAAGGTCATCTAGCTAATCTTTAATTGTTCTCCAGTGATTGATTAATTTGCATTGTTTACTTTTGTATTGGCCCCTAACATTTATGTGGATTAGGTTGTTCCTCGCACGATGAGTATGACAAAGGCAATGCAGAGAACATGTCACCGCTGCGGATTGAAGAAGGCAGCACGTGTTTCCAATTGCAAGAGCTGTGACAGGAACTTCTGCAACAGCTGTTGCAACAGATGGTAAGTCTTGGGCTTGTTTGCCACAGCTTCTTTCTACATTAGTAGTATAGTATTTCTACACTAGTGCACCATGAAGTTATGCTTGAAAGATTTTACATGAGATGGGTTTAAGTTCTGTGTGGCCACATAGTATTGTAATTTCCATCATCGATTTTACTATCTTTATATGCTGTTCGTTACTGAGGAAAACTAGAGCTATGTTCCTGCGTTGCTCTGATTAACTCATGACGTTATGCTGTGTCTCAGTTTATTTACATAGAAATTGAAAATTATGCTATATGACAATTAGTTCAATGTGGATTACCAGTTACAATATTTTCATGATCTTACCTTGAGATAGGAAATAATCATATTTCATTTTGTCTCGAGATTGTTTGAAATGGCAGATATTTTTTGTGCTGCAGCTGATTAATTTGTTAATTGGTATATTGGCTAATCAATAATGATGTGAAGACCCTTGGTATCCCTGCATATCTCAATCAAATATATTATAAGTTTATTACTTGGGAGTTGGGAGCCTTTTTCTCCAATTGCTTGCATTTCTCTATTTCATATTTGGGATACCACTCTGGAGATGGCTTAGATTTACTTGTTTGCCCTTGGACGACCTTATGAAACCTTTTCCTCCCTTTTTTAGATGAAAAAGTTGCACTACTGCATGATAATGATGAAAATATGGTTTTACTGTTCATAATATATCACTTCTGTCGCTCTATTGTGTTATACACATGAACTTGCTGCACATACATATGAGCTAGCCAACAGACAGTGATAGCAAGAAGGCAGAATATTCATATCTACACCTTTTACTCAATTGTGGAGATTTCAGTTGGCCAAAGTAATCGCAACATGAGTTGGAACAATCACTTGATAGTATAAGTCTTTAGTGGTGTGTATATAGTATTTAGCTTTTATTTAGCTATATTTCTCATGTTGCCCTTATGTGGCCTATAAATATGTAACCTGGACCCCCTTATTGGGCTGAGACAATAGCATTTGGTCTCCCTTGGGCCAACATCACTTGTCTTGTATTTGACTGTATAATGTTTGTTCCTCTTGAACATGATTGTTTAATGACCGCTAGGGAAACTTAACTACACTTTACATCACTCAAAATTTAGTTAGATGTAATGTTTTCTTTTCATTTAACCATGTTAAGAAATATTGTAGGGTTATAAGTACTTCCCTCTTGTTAGTGCTGAGATTTGAATTTTAGATGGAAAAGAATGTGGCATTTAGAACAGGCACTTATTTCATATGAATGATGTTCTTATATGAATGGTAATGTTTTTCCGCATCAGATATGGATATAGTCTTCATGTGATGTATTACATAATCATTATGTATTATATATATATGAAGCCTAGAACAGAGTAAACAGATCATTGCATAGTAGTCTTATCTATATGTTTGTCATGGATGGTATTTTGCCATCTTGTGTTCCAGAAAATAAGACGAAAGAGTAAACCAATTAGGACAAAGAAAACAAATAGCAATTTTCCCTATTAGATCATGACCAGGGTTTGAATAACCGGTAAAAACCGACCGGTTATCCCGGTTAACCGGAAAACCGGTCCCGGCCGGTCGCCCTAACCGACTGGTTAACCATAAAAAACCGAAGCTAGTACTGTAGCGATTCGGTTAACCAGACGGTTTCTCCGGTTAACCGGCCGTTTTTCATTGAACCAAGCCGGCCTGTTGAAACGGTTATTCAAACCCTGATCATGACCACGAAATAGGCACAGATATATCTGGGCATCTGGGCCCCCCGGAACGGCACGGCACAACACGTTTCTGGGCTCGGCCCGGTATGGCCCGGCATGGTAAGGCATGTGGGCCCGTGCGGGCCGTGCTACACCGTGCTCCGGGCCTTGAGCTGAGCCTATGGCACGGCCCGGTAAGCCATATACTGTGCCGTGTCGGCCCGGTAGCACGGCACAACCCGCCACAGCCCGCAATAGCCCGCAGCACGGCAGATCGACCAACGAGAGAGGCCGAGTCGGCGAACGGCGGGTGGGGACAAGACGGAGGCGGAGCCCGACGGTCGATGGGAGCAGATCTGGGAGGAGGGAGAGGCGGGAGCCGGGGAGACGGACGGAGAGAGTGGCGGGCCGGTGGTCCAAGTGGGAGTCGAGGCGGCGGATGCGGCGATGCACGCCGAGGATCGAGGCGACGAAGGGGATGAGCGGCGCCGAGGGCTGAGTCGGACGGGGAGAGCGACGACGGTCGGGGAGCAGGAGCTGGGGAGGCGAGCCGCCGAGGGCCGAGGCGGACGGGGAGACCGGGCCTCGGGGTCGTCGAGGCGGACGAGGAGAACGGGAGTCGGGGAGGCGCCGAGGCGGTCGGGGAGCGGGAGTCGGGGATGAGGTGAGGGGGAGGCTAGGGTTTTGTCCCGCTTATATATGAAGCTATTAGGCTTTTACGAGCTGGTTCCCTTTCTGGGCCGGGCTGCGTGCCGTGCTGCGGGCCTGGGGGTCGGCCTGTAGCATGGCCCGTAGCAGGGTGTGGGCCGGCCTGGGCCTGATCATAATCGTGGTGGGCCGTGTCAAAATTCACGGGCTTCGTGCCGGGCCCATTTTCCCGGCCCGGATGCCCAGCTATAGGCACAGAAGCATTGAAGTTTGCATACCAAGGTTATGGCAATTTATCTGCATATCACCTTGAGAGGAGGGGAGGTGTCCACATGTGCTGTTAAGCGTGTTTTGGATATTAAAGATTTATTCCTTCAGGTTTGGTGTGCTTGCTTTGCTCATTTTTCCATCAGCTGGGTGTCACCATGGGTGATAAATTCAGTTCTTTTAACTTGTCATACATAAATGCATTGATACTGTTCTTTAGTCCAGGAATGCCAATGACTTACCTGCAGAAACTTAGCTAGCAATAAACATGTGTTTCTATATAGTATTACACTGAATTTGAGATCCATGGTCAATTTAATTGGAACATGGTTACATATGGTTGATTGGATCATGTTTAGCTTGATATGCACTGTCTGCCTTTGTTGCAATCAGTGATTAGTTATTCTTGGACTTTTGCCATTACAATGTGTGCTTTCAGTTTTTGTAAATTCTTGTCCCTAACTGTTAGCATCACTTTAGGTATTCTGAGATGTCCAGGAAGGATATAAAGATACGCTGTCCAGTTTGCTGTGGTCGCTGCAATTGTAAACAATGCGTCCTTGGTGAAAACAAGGGTGCTATGTGTAAGGTGATTTTTTGTATTCAATCAAACTGTGTCCGAGCAATTCAACAATGCTATTTTTCTGACAGTGTTTTTCTTGGTGTTTATTTATTGATCTTCAGGAATCACCAAGTGACCAAGGGAGCATACTTAAGATAAAAATTTCCAATCATCAATTTTCCAAGCTGTTGCCAGTGAGACTTAACCAGGAACAGCTTGATGAATTGGAGTTAGAAGCTAAAATACAAGGTTAGATTGTGCGTATTTTGTGTTTGGAGCTCCTGTGGTTCTTGTTTGATTTATTTTCTGCTCTTTATAGGGACAAAAATATCTAATGTCCGTGTCCAAGTTGCTGAAAATGGCCAGAGTGAGTCACTCCACTGGTAAGTCTAATCCTTGCTGTCACTATCAGTTGAATATGAGTTGGCAGCATGGTTCCTCAGTTTCAGTTCTCTTACCTTCATATTGTTGCATATAATTATGCTGATCCTGACATTGTTGTACCATTCTTATCCCTTCATATACTTGCGTTGCACATGACATAGTCGACTTTATATATTTATTTAGGTCATTGAATGAAGCCATACTTTTTACATTTGTCTGATAAGCATTGTAGATGAGTTATGAAATCCTCAATGGCTTTTTTGCATTGAAGCGTCTTAGAGAGAGCTCTATGCATTTTTTGATTGTCCAGTATGCCTTTTGTAGCAGATATTACTTTTTTCATGTATTTGTTAAATCTGTTTTTAACCAATATATGTATGTGTTTATTGAACTGTAATACTGTTGCAACTTCCTATATACAAGAGATCTTATCAAGTGCTATTTTGAAATCAGCAATAACTGTAAGCTCCATGCGCGCCAATTCTTGAGAAGCTGTCCAACATGCCCGTTCAAGCTGTGCCTAAGTTGCTGTCATAAGATACGGGAAGGAAATATGTTGGAAAGCACTCCTGAAGAAAAATTTGCAAATAGGTTGCTTCAACAAGAGTCTGTCCATGAGGATGGCAGCATCACTTGCCCATCAATTGAGTTGGGTGGCTGTGGTGATGCTATGTTGAACTTGATATGTGCATCCCCGTCTCGCCACTCTGAAGAAGTCAGTTCAGGAGATGAGCCAGATGCTCCAGGTAATCACTCTGGAGTCCATCGCTCTCCAGCAGCGGAGAGTAATGGAAGATTGTCCTCTGCACAGGAGGAAAGTATGTCCACATAATCTTTGAAGATGTTAGCCCTGCTTGCAGAAACCCGCTAATCTTTGTGGTGGGAGTGTTGTAATTGCCGAAGCGGATATGTTCATACCGAAGCCTAAAAAGATGGATACTGTTTCAGAATCTGGTAGAGGGTAGACTGCCTGTTTTTAGTATTGGTTATGGCCAATATGGCCATTGATTTTAGGTCTCTGACTTTGGGGATATTCTGGAGTAATTCTTCCGTGTTGTTCATCTTTGGTCAGGAAGTCATTATGTTGGTCAGACTCCATTGTACATATGACTTCATTTATCGTTACTGATAGCTGATGGAATTTAGTCGTCTGTGCGGTAGTGAGTATTCACTATTCGCTTCGTTCTCGTTATGTGAGGTTATGTATCATGTATGTTCTGCCATGCATAAGGGTAGGTAGAACTGACATTGCAATGTTCCATTCATACATTCTATATGCAGTGGCATGCCTCCGCTGTGGAAGAACCTGGCGCAATCGGCGTTGATCGATGGCGCAGGATGAAGCATAGTCGGTGGGCCTGCTTCGCCCAATCGCCGTTCGTGAGGAGGACGCCGAAAGGATCAGCAGTGTTGCCGTTAACGGCGCCGGCGTTTACTTTGCTAGAATGGGCCGTGGGCTGGACGAGGTGATTGCTAGAATCTATTTACTATTTAGAGAAGGTCAGTCCTACAAGCCCATTGCTCTTCGCAGTTGACTAGAGCTAGAGCAAAAACACTCCGGCGGTCCCCTCCCAACCTTGAAATTTTTCTCACCATCATTCAGGAATCAGGACTATCAGAGGGTTAGCTGTTAACTAGTGTGACCACACGATTCCTGATTTCGACGGACCATGCAGCAGCCGACGACGCAATAAAACAAACACAAGAAAATA
This sequence comes from Eleusine indica, assembly GCA_030378355.1. Taxonomy (NCBI): domain Eukaryota; kingdom Viridiplantae; phylum Streptophyta; class Magnoliopsida; order Poales; family Poaceae; genus Eleusine; species Eleusine indica. The sequence continues at coordinate 41,296,852 of CM059500.1, forward strand.
AATAGTTTAGGACGCTGCGGTGATCGATGGCCCCGTGGTCGGTCACGATGCCGAACCCTACAGCTTTTCGATCACCGCACTGGCGTGGGAAGTTCGGAGAACGAAGCGGGGCAGAACGCAACAGGCGAGAACAGGACGCGCGCAGGAATCCATGGCCCCTCCAGCCACACGAAAAGCAATCAGGAGATGACGCTAGAGGACACGCAGACTCCGACGCAACGCTACCTAACCAAACACGTGAACTGTTCCCTTTTTCGGGCGCGAGAACCCAAAGCTCAACCCAGGGGGTGTTTGGTAGGCCGCATCCGCTCCTGGCCAGGCCCAACGCGTGCAGACGGTCATGTTTGGTAGGCTGGAGAGGGGTTTGTGTCAGGTCACGCGCGTGCATCTGTATCGAAATATGCTGCATCCGTAGGAACGGTAAAATCGAGCTTCCCTCGGGAGTCAGGCTCACGCGGGCCAAATTGTTTGCACGCGCGCGTGCAATTTGGCTGCACCAGGCAGGCTCACGCGGGAGAGGGCGGGAAAAAAACGGCCTGGTTCCCACCTAAGGTTACCGCCTCGCATAAAAGACACGTACTCCTCTCATTCCCGTTCGCTCGTCTCCGCCACCGCATTGTCTCGCTCGCTCTTTGCTCTAGTCCTTCGACTTCATCCATCGATGACGCCAATAACCGGGGCCAGGGGAGCAGAAGGAGTACCGGGTCTAGTGGAGAGGTAGGAGGACCGTGGTCACGCTGCTGTCTCCTTCCCCTTCGATTCGACTGACGACCAACTCCGATCCTTCTTGCGTCGGTGTTGAGGTATAGGATCCATTTCCTCTCCGGTGTTCCCTCCCTATTCCGCTATTATGTATGGAGAAATAGCTTTGTGTTGGTTGGATGAGCTCGGGTGTCGCAACCCTATACCGAAGTATAGAGTGTGCCGTACAGGATCGCCTCGGGAGATGGTTAACGAAGAAACCATACATAGCGTTCACACAGGAACATCCATCATTTACAGAGATACATCATTAAGTGTATAATATTACAAGTTCAAGAGTCATAGCGGAAGCAAATTTAGTTACATTATCATACATATGTTCTTGGTTCATATTACATAAATATGCGGGAGGCGGAAAATACGACAAACGCTACGCGGAACCTAAGTAAGCCATGCCGGCCCTAGGGCAATGACTCACTCATCTAGATTAGGGGAACTGGGGACCCATTCAATGGTCCAGTTCTGGGGCTCCTCACCTTCCCACACAATTTTGTTACAGCAATCGCAATAAGTTGCTTGAGGCAAACCTGAAAACCACATAATCGCAAAGCCTGAGTATCTAGCATACTCCGCAAGACTTACCAGTCCAAAAGGTTTACTAAAACCGACTCCTAGTATGCAGGGGGCCGACCGGGTTTATTTGATATTTGCATAAAAGCACCTATTAATTCTATGCTGAAATGCTTATTACTTAACCAAGATTTTTAATTGCTTATTGCAGAAGAGGGACTGTAGTTGAACCTAGCTAGCTGCTAAGACTTGTACAATTATAAAGAGCAATACAACATAGCAATATGTATCCCTAGAGTAAATAAATTTCAGCATCATAAACAAACTTCTCTACTTAAAGTATCATTGCCATTGCCCGAAACAAGAGGTACTCATAACAGCGAGGGACGGCAATTCGAATTGATTTACATCCTGTAGGAGAATAACCCAAATGCACGACATACGCATCATTTAAGAACACGTATGGCCACCGTTCACGAGGTTGCGATAAAGTCGATCCGGGGCCATCGATCCCGAATACATGTCCTCCCCGCGATACAGTACTTCGTATCCGAGGCTTAACCCGTGCACTCTCCAGCGGTCCTCGACCCGTGCATCCACCATGCCATTCACATCACCTCTGGATCGATGAGTAATACCGTCCAACAATACGGCGCCCAAGTTACTAGGTTTACCAATTCCCATATAGAGGTATGCACTTGGTACTGTTCAATACTTGTCCGCGGAGTTGCAACGATAGGTTCTCAAATTTTAACCAATATCATTCTTCCCGTGAATCAAGATGGAATCAAGTGATCCCGTAGCCTACCGTTGACTCCACTAATTTAAGCCTGGCAGTTGCTAACGAAAGGCTTACTAACGTAACTAAGTATAGGTCACAGTTTGTTTATGCAAGTGGGTTTCCATCCAAGCCCTATGCCTAATGCACAATACAATATCCTTCTATGGTGACAAAATAAAAAGGACTCGTAAATCAGTAGGTGTGCACTGGGACTTGCCTTGGGAGTGATCGTAGTTAAAGTTCTCGGCGGGGTTTAGCTCAACTTCGGGCTCCTCAGGGTTGCTTGCCACGTCCTTGCTCCCAGTCTCGCTCCCTAGTCAATGCAGTGCAATGCACGGTCAGGAGTTGGATGATGATGCATGACATTTCCTCAATAAATAGAATTTGATGGAATGATGCTCATGCATGAGATGACATGTTTGTGCCACACTCTGGCAATTACTAACTTTAAGGGGACAAACTTCTAATTAGGGAAGTGGGAGGCATGGTAATCAATGAGCATGTCACCTATATTCCAATTACAAGTATACCCTTGGTGCTAAGAAATTAGCAGGGCATTTTCCCTCGGTATGCCAAGGCCTACTTAGCAAACATGCAAAGCTTCTTAACTACACTCTTACCCAGGGTGCATTCACCAATTAAAATGCCCATGCAAGAGAACATAGAAACCTTATATTGCAAGTTTAATTATAACCTCCTCGAATTCGACATGCCCACTTTTAATTATAACCCTGAACCAACCTAGCTAGATAAGCTAATTAGGAAACATGAGCATACCAAAAGAAAATAATAAACTCTACTGCAAGTCAAGATTAACATGTTGCATGAGCTGTCCCAAGAGGGATTTATCACCAATAACAACTATATGCATATACAAGGCAATATTTAATTTGAAATTCCTAAGCTAATTATGAATGAGTAACTTTAATAGCAAAAAGGCATACTGTTGGTGCCCAAAATTTGTCATAGAGATTTTATAGTTATGTAGAAATGCCAAAAGAGCAGGAATGCTAAATTTCAGAATTAAAATCCTACCCAAGAATTTATAGAAATTTATTTACTAAAAATGGGGATTATGCAATAACACTAAAAATTTGCATAAAATATGGAAATGTGCTTTAGCATAAAGTTTGGGAATGACATGAAGTGCTTACTGACCAAATCCCATGATTTTATCAGTTATAAATTTTGAATTATGAATTTAATACCCTTAGCAAGGTTCTAACTTTGGTGATTTAATTTTACTAACCTACTGCATAACCCTGGCTCTCATCTTGCTTTTCTGGTAGAGGAGGATTTTAGGAATCCAACAAAATTGGTTTCATGTTCATTGGACGTTTATGTTTTGAGTTATGAATTTTTGAAGATTTTAGCAAAGTTGGGGGTAATTTACAGAAATGCCATTCAGCATTTTCAAACACCCGCGGGCGCGCGCGCGCGCGCGGTGGTCAGCGCCGGCGAGCACGGGCCAGCGGCCAATCGGCAGCGCGGCTCGGCCAACGCCGTGTGCACACGTGCTCAGCACCCCACGGCGACCTCGTGGGTCCGGTGGGTGCCCTGCGGGAAGCACCGGAGATGGCCGGCGACGAGCGGCGCAGCAGGGGTGGTGTACGGCGGCGTTGCGCGGCGAGCACGGCGAGCGAGAAGGGTCGGGGAGTGGAGGGAGAGCATCACCTCGGTGCGGAGATCGACGGCGTGGAGGAGCTAGGCGACGGGGAGGGCCGGAAGGGGGGTCTCGTCAGCGGGGTGGGGGAGAACCCGACGGCGGCGGCTCCTTTCTTTATCGATTCCGGCGAGGTCTCTGCGGCAGACGGGGAACGGGTCAGGGAACTGCCAGGGAAGACCCTTGCGCAACAATTTGAGGAGATAGGAGCGAACGGGAGGCGGCCTAGGCGGAGCTCGACGGGGTGGCGGTCATGGCGGCGGAAAACAGGGACGCGGCTCAAATTCCGCCACTGCTTTCACCGATGATGGAGATGTAGGGGCCGGGGGTCTCTGGAGTGGGGAGAGGGGGTGGAGGAAGGTGTGGGGGGGGGGGCGGTACTCACCGGGAGAGTGGGGAAAGGCTTTTGCCGTCGGGTGCTTATAACCGGGAAAGAGAGAGAGAGATCGGGGTGAGCTGGCCGTGGGAGGGTGGCTCGACGGTGGGGTGTCTTCAAAGCGGCACCGGTGGCACAGCGACGGCAGGCGGAGCAGTGGCCGGGATGGGCAAGTGAGAGAGAGGGCGCGCGGTGGTCGGCGGAAGAGGTACGGCGGTGTCGATCGGAGAGTGGCTCAAGGACAGAGAGTTGTTGACCTCGATTGACTAGAACAGTGTTCTGCAATTTGCTAAATTCTCCAATTACGATGCTTCAAATCCTTAGCAAATTTTTTTGTAGGTTCAGCAAATCCTACTTGCCAACTTTGTTTTTGGGTCCACGTTGAAATTCCTTCTGGAAAATTAACTAAAATTCCTGGAACAGAGGTGCTATTCTGTGCACTTAGGGAATTTTTAGGGGGATTAAACCTTTCTTGACATGCCCCACTGGAATATGCAAAAATACGGGCACACTTCCATTGAGTTTTGCAAAGTTTTTGAAAGGCTATTACTTGGCCAATTAGTGGAATTTCTAATTAAGTTAATTCCCCTTTTTGTTTGGCACTTTAATTATTTGAAATTTTGAATTAGTCAGAAAATTAACATTGTGTTAGCTTAATCAACATTTTGTGACTTGGGATGTCACAACACTCCCCCCTTAAACGAAATCTCGCCCCGAGATTTGTAACTGGTTGAACACAAGAGAGAAAGAGCGTGGGTGTTTACCGGATTTGCGAGGTCAGGAACTCAGGAAAGTTGGTTTTCAGAAACTCCTCTTGCTCCCAGGTGGCTTCATCCTCGGTATGATTGCTCCATTGCACCTTGTAGAAGGTGGTGGTGCGATGGCGCGTTACCCGGTCCTTTTGATCAATGATTCGGACGGGGTATTCGGGGGAGGAGAGGTCCTCTTCCAATTCTTCGGTGTCGGCAATGACCACGTCGACCGGAGGCTTCAAACACTTCTTTAGTTGGGATACGTGGAAAACGTTGTGCACCCGCTCAAGAGTTTCCGGTAGTTGCAATTGATAAGCAACGGCGCTATGCTTCTCTATGATCGGAAAGGGTCCGATGTAGCGGGGTGCTAATTTACCCTTGATTCCAAAGCGAGATACGCCTTTATTGGGAGAGACTCGTAGATAGACATGATCTCCCTTCTCGAACTCCAATGGGCGTCTCCTTTTGTTGGCATAGCTTATTTGACGGGATTGTGCTGCCTTCATGTTAGCTTGAATTTGCCGCACCTTTTCTTCGGCTTGTATGACGAGGTCGGGACCAAAATTAGTTCTTTCCCCTGATTCGGACCAATTCAGCGGCGTTCGGCATGAGTGGCCATACAAGGCCTCGAACGGTGACATTCCCGAACTCTCCTGATAGCTATTGTTGTATGAGAATTCGGCGAACGGAAGGCAATCTTCCCAATTCTCTCGATTGTCCAGAACACAGGCTCTCAGTACGTCTTCCAAATATTGATTCAGCCTCTCGGTTTGACCATCGGTTTGCGGGTGATAAGCAGAACTTCGGATAAGGGTGGTGCCAAGACAAGAATGCAGCTGCTCCCAAAAACGAGCAATAAACTGGGGACCTCGATCAGAGATAATAGTCTTGGGCACACCGTGCAAACATATGATTATTGCGATGTAGAGTTCGGCATACTTCTTGGTAGAGTAGGTTGTATGGACGGGAATAAAGTGAGCGGATTTGGTCAACCTATCCACGACAACCCATATGAAATCATGTTTCTTGGGGGTGAGGGGTAACCCAACAATAAAATCCATAGCAATATCCTCCCATTTCCAAGCGGGGATTTTTAATGGGTGTAAAAGACCGGCTTTCTTTAGATGGTCGGCCTTCACACGCTGGCAAGTATCGCATTCGAAAACATAACGAGCGACTTCCCTTTTCATGCGCGTCCACCAAAACTTTTCCTTTAACCCACGGTACATCTTGTTGCTGCCGGGGTGTATGGAGTATTTGGACAAGTGAGCCTCATCCATAATTTTCTTCCTTAACTCCTCCTTGTTTGGGACAACCAGGCGATTGTTGAACCATAGCACTCCATCTTCGTCCTGTCGGAAACATGTAGCTTCATCTTTGAGTATCTTTTGTCGAATGTGTTCCATCCCCTTGTCTTCCTTCTGGGCCTCGACAATTTCTTCGCGAAGGGTAGGAACGAGAGCTAGATTGTACAAGGATCCAAATGGAATGATACGAAGACTTGGTTCGCTTGAATCAAAGTCTGGGTAAACTTCCATGGAACAAACAACTGCGTGATTGCATTGGTCCCGCCGACTTAGGGCGTCGGCAACCACGTTGGCCTTCCCGGGGTGATAGTGAATCTCCAGCTCATAATCCTTGATCAATTCTAACCACCTACGTTGCCTCATATTCAGTTCTTGCTGCGTGAATATATACTTGAGACTTTTGTGGTCGGTGTAGAGGTTGACAAGGTTACCAAGCAGGTAATGGCGCCAGATCTTTAAGGCTAGGACGACGGATGCCAGCTCCAAATCGTGAGTGGGATAATTTCGCTCATGCTTTCGGAGCTGTCGAGAGGCATAGGCAATGACACGGCCTTCTTGCATAAGCACACAACCCAATCCAGTGCCGGAGGCATCATAGTAAACGTCGAACGGTTTGGTAATATCAGGTTGAGCCAAAACCGGGGCAGTTGTCAAATGCTTCTTGAGTGATTGAAAGGCTTCTTCACAGGTACTGCTCCACTTAAACTTAGCATCCTTTTCCAGTAACTTGGTCATCGGCTTGGCAATGCTTGAGAAGTTGGGAATGAATTTCCGGTAATATCCAACAAGATCAAGGAAACTACGAATTTGCTTGACCGATTTCGGAGCTTTCCAATTCAGCACATCTTCTACCTTGGTAGGATCAACGGCTACCCCTTCCGCGGAGATGATATGACCTAAGAATGGAACTTGCTTTAGCCAAAATTCATACTTGCTAAATTTGGCGTAAAGCCGGTGATCTCGGAGTCGTTGTAGAACAATGCGGAGGTGTTCGGCGTGTTCTTCCTCGGACTTGGAGTAGATGAGGATGTCGTCTATGAACACGACTACGAGCTTATCCAACTCTGGCATGAACACAGAGTTCATCAAATACATGAAGTGGGCTGGAGCATTAGTGAGACCAAAGGACATGACAAGGTATTCGAAGAGGCCATATCGCGTGGAGAAGGCAGTCTTTGGAATGTCTTTGGCACGGATCTTTATTTGGTGGTAACCGGATCGAAGGTCAATCTTGGAGAAGACTTTAGCACCAATAAGTTGATCAAAGAGGATATCGATTCGAGGTAGAGGGTACTTGTTCTTAATGGTTACGGCATTCAGAGGCCTGTAGTCAACACATAGACGTAGGGTCTTGTCTTTCTTTTTTACAAAGAGGGCGGGACATCCGCAGGGAGATGAACTCGGTCGGATGTAGCCCTTGTCCATAAGCTCTTGTAATTGTTCTTTTAATTCCGCTAACTCATTAGGAGCCATTTTGTACGGCCTACGAGAGATAGGCGCCGTACCGGGTAGGAGTTCAATCTTAAACTCGACGTCTCTGTCCGGAGGCATTCCTTGTAACTCATCTGGGAACACGTCGGAGAAGTCACGTACCACTGGAATATCCTCCAGCTTTTTTCCTTCAGCATGACATACTTGAGGAGTGGACAATCTGGGACTCGGCAATCGGAGAATAGACGGACCATAGAGAGGTGAGTTCAAGTGGACTTCCCGGGATTCGATGTGTAAGATGGCTCTATGTTTAGTCATCCACCTCATACCAAGAATTATGTCAATACCCTGACCATCTAAGATGATTAACGAAGCGGGGTACACATTGCTTGCTAACTCAAGTGGCACTTTCCTCAATTCGAGGTGAGTCCTTATTTTCCCACCAGGGGATGTGATGATGTACGGGGTTCCCGTAGTGGTGGGGGTGATTTTCAGATGATTCACACATGCTTGACTAATAAAATCATGCGTTGCTCCTGAATAAAAAAGAACCATAGCGGCGTGTTGGTTGATCGAGAACGTACCCGCGAGAACGGGCTCTCCAACTTGAATCTCTTCGACCGTGGTATAATTGACTCGGCCATTCTTGTGGGTAAGGGTAGAAGACTGGGGACGACTCCCATTGTTGCCGTGGTTGTTACCGCTGCTGGGGTGGTTGTTGTTGTTCCCGGAGGGGTTGGAGTTGTTGTTGTTTTCCTGGCTGCGCTTCGGAAAGCGGCACTCCTTGGCAAAGTGACCGGTTCGGCCACAATTGTAGCACGGCTGCGAGGAGTTGTGCTTCACAACTTGATTAGTCGGCTGCGGAGGGCAGGGACTGGAGGAGGGCTGCTGGTTGCCTCCATGGGAATGGAAGTGCTGCTGCGAGTAGGTCGGACGAGATCCTCCCACTGACGGTACCGCAGCTCAGAACTTCTGCCCGGTCGGGGAGGTGATTGCCAGCCTGTACTTGGGCAGTGCGGAGCCGGACGAACTTCCCATAGCACGCTTCCTCTTCTTGTCCTCCTGGTTAGCACGGATGGCATCTTCTTGCACAATGGCGGCACTCATTAGGTTGTTGAATGTTCCTGCGGTAACTTGTGCCAATCGGTCCTGCAGCTTCGGGGTAAGGCCCAAACGGAAACAATCCTTCTTCTTCTCGTCCGTATCGGCGTGATACGAAGCATACTGAGTCAAGTAGTTGAACTTCCGTGCGTACTTTTGCACGGTTCCCGCGCCTTGCTTCAGGTTGAGAAATTCCTGCAGCTTACGCTTCATAAGACCGGCCAGAATGTGGTGTGCACGAAAGGCGGTGCAGAATTCCGGCCAAGTGACTTGGTGGCCAGGGGCAAGAGCAGTGGTGTAGCTCGCCCACCAGGCACTTGCGGAACCACGGAGTTGCTGCGCGGCGAAGAGGGGCTTCTGGTGGTCGGTGCAGTGGAGCAGAGCAAACTTCGATTCCAGAGTGCGAATGAAATTATCCGCTTCCAGCGGATCACCAGCTTCGCCGAATGTGGGAGGATGAGTTGCCCAAAAGTCGCTGTAGGACGATTCACGGGGCTGCTGCGGTGGTGGTCCGGGAGCTCCTTGGCGATTCATGTTCTCCATGAACATGCGGAACATCTCGTTCTGATTGTGGATGAGCTGCTCCATAGACGTCATGGGCGGAGCATTGGGTGGCGGCTGGTTTCTACCCGCGTTGGAGGCACCGGGAGCATCGCCGAGGTTCTCTCCACCACGGCGAGTTTGCACCATCTGTCACAGGAGTAAAGCATGTTAGCCCGATCATTGCCTGAGACATTATGGTAACATGTCTATAATGCAGTGACAACAATAAATTTTTAGATTGCTCATAACGGAAATGTTGGCCGGGAACGGTGCAGATTACGGGTGATAACTTGGATTCCACTGGTTCCAACACCATAGGCGACATACTTATGGTCAAACCATGGGTACAGGCGACACGTCTTCTAATACATGGAAATCCTTAGGTTATACCACTACCTATGATAACATCGTGGTCTTGAGGAGCTTAGTTTACAACTTCACTTAGCACTACCAGCACTATACACATACGAGCACAGAGTTCCACGAGCTCCCACCCTACACAACATACTACGCCTCATTCACTCGGTGTGGCTGCTACCATCGGACTCCCATTCCATGTCACCCGGTCCAGGGGGTGCCTCGTAGTCAACACCGGAGTCACCATCCTCACTCAAGTCGGCGTCGTCTGGGGGAATCACCGCGAGTGGCACGGGTGGCTGGGCATTAAGAACCGCGTTCAGCTGGTCATTAGCAACTTGGAGATGCCCAATAAGTTGTTCTTGTTGTGCGATGATGATGTGAGCGTCGTTGAGGTTCCCTTCCATGACATCCCTTGCATCTTGGGCTTCTTCGCATTGAGCTTGGAGCTCGCTTTGCTCCTCCAAGAGGGCGTCAACCTGACCATGAAGAGAGTAGATCTCCTCTTGGGCAGCAGTGAGTTGGGCATTACGCTGGTTCAGTTGCTCCTGCAACTGATCGCTAGCATCGCCCTCGATGATGAGTTGAGCGTCATGGAGCTGCTCGAACAGATCAGCCCGCTCCAACTCGCTAGTGTGCAGTTTGTCCCTGAGGACCGCGATCTCCGCGTCGCGAGCGGCGAGCTGGGCGTCTCGGGCGGCAAGTGCGAGCTGCAGCGCCTCATGCTCTCGTTCCAACTCGAGAACGCGTGCGGAAAGGGGCTCGGGGTTCTTTGGGAGCTTGTCGTCAACCATCTGTCGGAATAAGTTTTGCAAGGATGAGTCAAAACTTAATATCCCTCTAAGCACACATGCCCAAAGTAGCATAAGGATTGATGGATAAGGGAAAAAGACGCAAGTGTCCAATCCGTTGGACAGGAAACGATGCAGTTCTACGATTGACAGGGTAACTTGTAGGGATGAGCAAAAACACGTCGTTTCCGGACAATTTAACCTCGGGACCCTTTTATGATAACTGTAGAGGAGTTCATTATCTTTCCAACGCATGCTCCCACATTTTTAACCGATAAGATCTCTGAGAGTTATGATCATCCAAAAACAGAGGACAGCAATGAGACAACTGCTGAACTTCCAGAAAAGCTTGCTGTTTTTGCAAAATTCGACCCATTTACAGATTTTTCTGAGACAAACCCACTATACCAAACTTGTAGGGAACAACATTAGCTTTCCAACGAGTACTCATTCGCCTTCGTCGGATTAAAATTGAGGAAGTTATGTTCATTTTAGTGGAACTGACTTTCATGGCAGAGTCTGATTTCTTCCTAATTAAGTTCGAACTTTCGTTTTAAGCGCCATAGGGATTCGCATTCGCCCGGAGTTTGATTATTTCACATGTTTGTGATATTTGTGACCTTTTACATGATTTGGTAAAGATAAATGCATGTGGTATGCATGAATGCCAAATGTTCAATATGCCGATTTCCTACGTCCTCACCATGGAAAACTTTGACCGAATATATAGATCGATCCATTCGATGGCACGCACACCTCTCCCACGTTTCTAAGCGACTACACGTGGTTAGGGTACCTGCAATGGATCCATTTCAGAAACAATACGTCAAACCCAAAAGAAACAAGCCAAAACAACAATGACAGTTATGTCCAGGTATTTGCCCACCCGGAAGGCAGCCGATATTTAAGCGCAATCAGTCCGCGCGTCAAACAAAGTCCAGGTCTTTGCCCACCCGGAAGGCGTTCGGTGTTTATTGCGCAACCGATCCGCGCACAAGCACATACCTTCGGGGGAGAATCCGAAGATGCAAGTAGTTTAACAAACATAACCCAGGGTTAGCGTTGCCATCTACTAATAAAGTCCTTATATGGGCACTACTAGTTCGTACCTCACCGTACGGCGTAAAACGGGTTGTTTAAGTCTTTAAAATGTTCATCGGTGTGATGCTTATCCCGAATCGGCTCTGATACCAGCTGTCGCAACCCTATACCGAAGTATAGAGTGTGCCGTACAGGATCGCCTCGGGAGATGGTTAACAAAGTAACCATACATAGCGTTCACACAGGAACATCCATCATTTTCAGAGATACATCATTAAGTGTATAATATTACAAGTTCAAGAGTCATAGCGGAAGCAAATTTAGTTACATTATCATACATATGTTCTTGGTTCATATTACATAAATATGCGGAGGCGGAAAATACGACAAACGCTACGCGGAACCTAAGTAAGCCATGCCGGCCCTAGGGCAATGGCTCACTCATCTTGATTAGGGGAACTGGGGACCCATTCAATGGTCCAGTTCTGGGGCTCCTCACCTTCCCACATAATTTTGTTACAGCAATCGCAATAAGTTGCTTGAGGCAAACCTGAAAACCACATAATCGCAAAGCCTGAGTATCTAGCATACTACGCAAGACTTACCCGTCCAAAAGGTTTACTAAAACCGACTCCTAGTATGCAGGGGGCCGACCGGGTTTATTTGATATTTGCATAAAAGCACCTATTAATTCTATGTTGAAATGCTTATTCCTTAACCAAGATTTTTAATTGCTTATTGCAGAAGAGGGACTGTAGTTGAATCTAGCTAGCTGCTAAGACTTGTACAATTATAAAGAGCAATACAACATAGCAATATGTATCCCTAGAGTAAATAAATTTCAGCATCATAAACAAACTTCTCTACTTAAAGTATCATTGCCACTGCCCGAAACAAGAGGTACTCATAACCGCGAGGGACGGCAATTCGAATTGACTTACATCCTGCAGGAGAATAACCCAAATGCACGACATACGCATCATTTAAGAACACGTATGGCCACCGTTCACGAGGTTGCGATAAAGTCGATCTGGGGCCATCGATCCCGAGTACACGTCCTCCCCGCGATACAGTACTTCGTATCCGAGGCTTAACCCGTGCACTCTCCAGCGGTCCTCGACCCGTGCATCCACCATGCCATTCACATCACCTCTGGATTGATGAGTAATACCGTCCAACAATACGGCGCCCAAGTTACTAGGTTTACCAATTCCCATATAGAGGTATGCATTTGGTACTGTTCAATACTTGTCCGCGGAGTTGCAACGATAGGTTCTCAAATTTTAACCAATATCATTCTTCCCGTGAATCAAGATGGAATCAAGTGATCCCGTAGCCTACCGTTGACTCCACTAATTTAAGCCTGGCAGTTGCTAACGAAAGGCTTACTAACGTAACTAAGTATAGGTCACAGTTTGTTTATGGCAAGTGGGTTTTCATCCAAGCCCTATGCCTAATGCACAATACAATATCCTTCTATGGTGACAAAATAAAAAGGACTCGTAAATCAGTAGGTGTGCACCGGGACTTGCCTTGGGAGTGATCGTAGTTAAAGTTCTCGGCGGGGTTTAGCTCAACTTCGGGCTCCTCAGGGTTGCTTGCCACGTCCTTGCTCCCAGTCTCGCTCCCTAGTCAATGCAGTGCAATGCACGGTCAGGAGTTGGACGATGATGCATGACATTTCCTCAATAAATAGAATTTGATGGAATGATGCTCATGCATAAGATGACATGTTTGTACCACACTCTGGCAATTACTAACTTTAAGGGGACAAACTTCTAATTAGGGAAGTGGGAGGCATGGTAATCAATGAGCATGTCACCTATATTCCAATTACAAGTATACCCTTGGTGCTAAGAAATTAGCAGGGCATTTTCCCTCGGTATGCCAAGGCCTACTTAGCAAACATGCAAAGCTTCTTAACTACACTCTTACCCAGGGTGCATTCACCAATTAAAATGCCCATGCAAGAGAACATAGAAACCTTATATTGCAAGTTTAATTATAACCTCCTCGAATTCGACATGCCCACTTTTAATTATAACCCTGAACCAACCTAGCTAGATAAGCTAATTAGGAAACATGAGCATACCAAAAGAAAATAATAAACTCTACTGCAAGTCAAGATTAACATGTTGCATGAGCTGTCCCAAGAGGGATTTATCACCAATAACAACTATATGCATATACAAGGCAATATTTAATTTGAAATTCCTAAGCTAATTATGAATGAGTAACTTTAATAGCAAAAAGGCATACTGTTGGTGCCCAAAATTTGTCATGGAGATTTTATAGTTATGTAGAAATGCCAAAAGAGCAGGAATGCTAAATTTCAGAATTAAAATCCTACCCAAGAATTTATAGAAATTTATTTACTAAAAATGGGGATTATGCAATAACACTAAAAATTTGCATAAAATATGGAAATGTGCTTTAGCAGAAAGTTTGGGAATGACATGAAGTGCTTACTGACCAAATCCCATGATTTTATCAGTTATAAATTTTGAATTATGAATTTAATACCCTTAGCAAGGTTCTAACTTTGGTGATTTAATTTTACTAACCTACTGCATAACCCTGGCTCTCATCTTGCTTTTCTGGTAGAGGAGGATTTTAGGAATCCAACAAAATTGGTTTCATGTTCATTGGACGTTTATGTTTTGAGTTATGAATTTTTGAAGATTTTAGCAAAGTTGGGGGTAATTTACAGAAATGCCATTCAGCATTTTCAAACACCCGCGGGCGCGCGCGCGCGCGTGGTGGTCAGCGCCGGCGAGCACGGGCCAGCGGCCAATCGGCAGCGCGGCTCGGCCAACGCCGTGTGCACACGTGCTCAGCACCCCACGGCGACCTCGTGGGTCCGGTGGGTGCCCTGCGGGAAGCACCGGAGATGGCCGGCGACGAGCGGCGCAGCAGGGGTGGTGTACGGCGGCGTTGCGCGGCGAGCACGGCGAGCGAGAAGGGTCGGGGAGTGGAGGGAGAGCATCACCTCGGTGCGGAGATCGACAGCGTGGAGGAGCTAGGCAACGGGGAGGGCCGGAAGGGGGGTCTCGTCGGTGGGGTGGGAGAGAACCCGACGGCGGCGGCTCCTTTCTTCATCGATTCCGGCGAGGTCTCTGCGGCAGAGGGGGAACGGGTCAGGGAACTGCCAGGGAAGACCCTTGCGCAACGATTTGAGGAGATAGGAGCGAACGGGAGGCGGCCTAGGCGGAGCTCGACGGGGTGGCGGTCATGGCGGCGGAAAACAGGGGCGCGGCTCAAATTCCGCCACTGCTTTCACCGATGATGGAGATGTAGGGGCCGGGGGTCTCTGGAGTGGGGAGAGGGGGTGGAGGAAGGTGTGTGGGGGGGGGGGGTACTCGCCGGGAGAGTGGGGAAAGGCTTTTGCCGTCGGGCGCTTATAACCGGGAAAGAGAGAGAGAGATCGGGGTGAGCTCGCCGTGGGAGGGTGGCTCGACGGTGGGGTGTCTTCAAAGCGGCACCGGTGGCACAGCGACGGCAGGCGGAGCAGTGGCCGGGATGGGCAAGTGAGAGAGAGGGCACGCGGTGGTCGGCGGAAGAGGTACGGCGGTGTCGATCGGAGAGTGGCTCAAGGACAGAGAGTTGTTGACCTCGATTGACTAGAACAGTGTTCTGCAATTTGCTAAATTCTCCAATTACGGTGCTTCAAATCCTTAGCAAATTTTTTTTGTAGGTTCAGCAAATCCTACTTGCCAACTTTGTTTTTGGGGCCACGTCGAAATTCCTTCTGGAAAATTAACTAAAATTCCTGGAACAGAGGTGCTGTTCTCTGCACTTAGGGAATTTTTAGGGGGATTAAACCTTTACCAAAAAATTCCAGTAAATTCCGCAAAATTCTTTCTTGACATGCCCCACTGGAATATGCAAAAATACGGGCACACTTCCATTGAGTTTTGCAAAGTTTTTGAAAGGCTATTACTTGGCCAATTAGTGGAATTTCTAATTAAGTTAATTCCCCTTTTTGTTTGGCACTTTAATTATTTGAAATTTTGAATTAGTCAGCAAATTAACATTGTGTTAGCTTAATCAACATTTTGTGACTTGGGATGTCACATTGGGTTTGAGTTTTCATGCGTAGATCTGTTGTTCTTGTCGATGATGTTGAAGGGAGTGGCACTAGGAGGCATCTGCTATCAGATGTAGCCGTGTCCATGACGCTCAAAGCACTGAATATGATATGACATCAAAGAATTGGATGCTAGTCATGACATGACACTGATATACTTTTTTTGTATGTGTTATTTATGAATGTAGACGGATCCTCATGAACAGAATGCTTTCCTTCGTGCACATGCTGTTGCTATGGTGGTAGTCCTAGTGTCTTTTGTCATTTCTAAGTTAAGGGAGCTTAGATCCATGGCTGCAGAGCCATTGGCGTTATTGCCTCGTGCTGTAGCCGATGAGCAGAGACAACACAATCTAAACTTAATCTATAATTCCACTGACCAGGAGTACATTGACATGTTGCGCACGCGTAAAACACCTTTCTTTTCATTGTGTCAGTTGTTTAGGAAAAGAGGGTTGCTTAGGGACACGATTAATAGAAGTGTTGAGGAGCAAGTAAGCATGTTCTTGCATGTAGTAGGTCATAACCAAAGATTTGAAGTAATACATCAAAAGTTTAGAAGGTCAAAAGAAACAGTTAGTAGGCATTTCAAGGAAGTACTTTATGCTGTTGGGGAGCTAAGGGATGAGATGATTAGACCACCTTCTATTGAGCCACACCCCAAGATTATAGGAAGCCACAAATGGAACCCATACTTCAAGGTAACATGAACTGAAACTGATGTTCATCTCATAACAAGTTTTATGCATGCATCTAATGTGACTATTCAATATGCAAACTTAGGATTGTGTTGGGGCAATAGATGGTACTCATGTCCTTGCCAGGGTACCTACTAGAATGCAAGCAACATTTAGGGGTAGGAAACATCAACCTACCCAAAATGTAATGGCCGCAGTGAATTTTGATATGAAATTCACTTATGTTCTTGCTGGATGGGAAGGCTCTGTGCATGATGCACATATTTTGGCA
This sequence comes from Eleusine indica, assembly GCA_030378355.1. Lineage (NCBI taxonomy): Eukaryota > Viridiplantae > Streptophyta > Magnoliopsida > Poales > Poaceae > Eleusine > Eleusine indica. The sequence continues at coordinate 41,313,323 of CM059500.1, forward strand.
GATGCATTAGAGAGGGATGATGGACTCAGGGTACTAGCAGGTAATTGTAGTACTTGCATATAGTTAGTCATCATAATCAGACCCATGTCTTAGACAGTTTTGTTGACCTTGTAGGAAAATACTACCTAGTCGACGCTGGCTATGCTTGTCTGCCGAGATTCTTGCCTCCATTTCGTGTTGTACGCTACCACTTGTTATAGTTCAACCCTAGGAATGCACCTAGCAATGCAAGGGAGTTATTTAATTTGAGGCATTCATCACTTCGAGTAACTGTAGAGAGGGCATTTGCTGCATTGAAAGGACGGTTTAGAATCTTGGAAAACAAGCCATATCATCCTTATAGAACTCAAGTCAAGCTTGTTTTAGCATGTTGCATTCTGCACAACTGGATCTTATCATTTGGTGTTGATGAGGTTATCCAAGCTGAGGATAATTTCAATGGGGGTCCTAGTGACAACACCCCCCCCCTCCCCCCACACAACCATCAAGCACTGTAGAAAACAATGCATGGGCTGCTGCTAGGGAGGCATTAGCAGAGGCAATGTGGGAACAAAGGGGAAATGCTCGTAGTTGATTTGTAAGTAGGGTTTATTGTGCCATGTCCTGTCTGGAACCATGTGTGGTGTCAAGTGTTTTTCTTTGGTGCTTGCTCTGAGACAATGGACTATGTACTATCTTAATGTGCTTGTATCTTGTTGGCTATCCTGTTGCTTGTATCTTGTTGCTTCTATTTTTCTGCACTTCATGTTGGCTATCCTTTTACAAAAAAAGTACGAACATGGCTCAGGGTAATATGGTTGAGGGAGAGGGGTTTGTTGTTGCTGCTGTTGTTGGTGCTCCTATTGCTAATGGAGGTCCAAGACCTCTCATGAGATGGTCAGCAACTAACTCTGGGTTTGTGCTGAGGGCCATATGTGAACTAGTTGGCAAAGGACCAAGGACTGACAAAGGTTTCAAGGAGGTGCATGTTAATCAAGTGGCAAAGGCACTGAGGGAGTTTTCTGGAGATGAGGTGACTGCAACTCAAGTGTACAATCATTTGAGAAAGTGGAGACAGAGGTGGGGTAAGATGTCAAAGTTGAAGGACCTTAGTGGATCATAGTGGGATGATGACACCAAAAGCATAGTGCTGGAGCATGAGCACTACTTAGGCCACATAAAGGTATTGTAATGCTAATATCATACATGTCCTTATGAATGATATTTGATGACTCTGCACTAGGTGACTAATACTATTATGTGTTTGCTTTCAGGATCACCCAAAGGATGCTGAATACCTTAACAGGCCAATAGAGTTCTACACCGAGATGAAAGCTGCCTTTGGGAGTACCATGGCTACAGAGAGATTTGCCATGGGTTCTGGAGAAGCACTTGGACAGTTCGTTGGATTCGGTGAGAGTGAGGGGACTAAGCCAGAAATGGGAGACATTGGAGGCCACAACAAGGCAGAGGCAGCTGATACTTCCAAGGCAACTACTGAGGCAAACACAGGTGGTCTGAAGAGGAAGAGATCTTGCTTCTCTGAGCATGAGTCCTTTCTCGTTAGCAACATGACTGATGCAGTCAACAATGTTGCTGTTGCTTTAAGGGAAACTACTCCTTCTTATGTTGATCTGGACCTGTATGATGCTGTTATGGGGGCACCAGAATTCAGTGAGGAGGCTCTGATGGTTGCGTACAGTCAGCTGCTGGACAACAAGGCACAGGGAAGAGGATACATCAACATGACTAGTGCTCATCGTGTCCTTTAGCTTAGGACATGGCTTAGCAAGCACTACTTCCTGTGAGTCTGATATGGACTTGGTTGTTTCTAACTTTTGACTGGGATTGAGTAGAGATGATATATGTTCCTCCTCTCCCTTGACCAACACCCTAGGTAGGCCTAACTTTTGTGCAGCAAGGTGGCATGTGCTAGTAGTCTCACTGGATGGTAGGTTGGGTGGTTTGGTGGTACTTTACATTACTTGAATTCTGAACTTATTGGTATTGTAATATTATGGATTTATTATGCTTGCTTAGTGCTTCTCTGATTTGGTTTTCTTTTCCCTGCCTCATCTGTTTGCCTATGATGACAATTGACATGCTTGAGACTATGATCTGGTGGCCTCCTTCATCTGCTGTTTTGTGTTGTTATTGCCTAAGTTTTTGTTGTTGTGATTCTTCTGTCTTCAACTATGGCCACCAGTGAGTCAATGATCTGCATTAACATGTCATGTGGTCTGAGGCTTTGTTTACATGTTGAAATGAGAACATCCATCACCATGATGCATGCAAGCTACATAGCTCAATGGGGAATAGTTGCACAAGTAAAGGAAAACTTGTGACACCATTCCCCATTGTGTATGTAGCTTGCTTCTAAACATTGGTGGATATTTCTGATCAATATTTGAATCATTGTTGTTCTAAGTTCATGCCAATGATGAATGACCATATGAACTTTGGGTTTAGAGTTTAGGGATCCGGTGCACATAGCTTGCGCATCAACCTATCTCACTTGATATTTTCTGAGGCTTACTCATTTGAAACACACTTATGTTTGCTATCAAATTGCAGAATGACATGGTACGTTGTTTTCACGGGCAAACGACCTGGACAGTATGCAACTTGGGAGAGTTGCTACAAAGAAATTCATGGATATCCAGGGGCTTGCTTCAGAAAATTTACATCATACAGAGATGCTTCTGAAGCATTCAATAATAACCAGCCTGCCCATGAACCGTCAAAAAAGAAAAAGGACTGCAAATACAATTTTAAAGATATGATTATCTTTCTCTTAAGTCTGATTGTAATATTTATGTTTTACAAACTATTACATTGCACCTGTGTATGATACAATTTTAACAGCTACTGTTATTCTGATTATTTTGTAGAGAGGTAACTTCACCAGCATTCTGTACAAGGTAACCACATTCGAAGTGATGCAGCCTACCAAACACCTTCCCTCATTGGCAATTACAGTTGTCAAACCAACCATGCAGCCTACCAAACTCATTCTGACTTGAGCCGGCCTGAGCAGATGCTACCTACCAAACAGAGCCGTCGTGCACCACTCCGACCAGGCCCAGGTCGACTTGGCCCGCTAGGTACCTGCATCCGGGAGACTCCAGGCTACCAAACGCGCCCCCAGTCTCTCCAGCCCGTTTTTGTTCGGCCTGACCAGGTTTTGGAAAAATGGAAACACCTCTCTCTAACAATGCATCAACCTGGAGTTCAGTTCAGTTGTTCAAAACGCACCGAGATCAGACCAGGGAATGTTAATAGATAGATAGCCATCACATCATCTCCCTCGCAGCTAGCCAGCAAGAGAGAGTCGCATCCACATCCATGTCATCACGCACATACCTGCTAATCCTGCTAATCACTCACCACTGTGCAAAATTCAAAATTAAAAGCTAACAACCAAACTCTCCTACAAGATACCGTATCAACAAAGCTTCATCTTCATCGATTTTTTACAAGAACGACAACGGATCCCATCTGCCGACCATCAAGCAGAGCACGAGGCCGAGGAAGGCAGCGGTGAACACCGGCGGCGCGGCCGTGGCAGCAACGACGGCCGAGCTCGCCGTGCTGCTGTGCTCGAACTGCAGCGAGTCGACGGCGAGCGGCATGTTCTCCTGGTCGGGGCTGCACCTCGGCGCCGGGCCGCCGGTCTTGCCGGAGCCGGAGCCGGACTCGGTGGGGTGCGCGGCGTAGAGCATGGCGCGCAGCACGGCCGAGACGGTGGGGATGAAGGCCGTCTTGTTCTTGGCCAGCAGCCACGTCAGGCCCATCAGCTGGCAGTCCCGGCCCAGCATCCGCCGCGCGCGGTCGCCGCCGGAGACCTCGCGGCTCACGTTCCCCTTCAGCTGCAGCAACAGACACAGACCGCGGGTCAGTTCAGACTTTCAGAGACCGGAAGAAATGCAGGATTGTGAATCAAAAAAAAAAAAATATATATATATATATATATAATTGAAATGCAGGATTGCAGAGGCATTCTTGCAGTGCAGGTTACTGATGAGAGGTTGGTAGACTCTGTTTCTGTACACTCCTTGTTGCATTCGGCTCTCTCGGCCTACCTCAGTAAATGCTACCCATGCACAACAACCGCATCGGCAGATCGTAGCTTCGTGCCCATGCACGATCACGAGCACATTCTACTATCGAGGATGCATCGCTCCTGATGCACCTCTAGTTTCTGCCAACTACAGCGGTGCAAGCAGCAGAAAAATTTCATGGTAATTGAGGCTACCAAAATTAATGCGTGGTTGCCATCGATAGCATGACAGTACAGCAAAAAATGTGTTCTTGGCTGATGATTAAGATGCCAACTCAGATGCAATCCACGCAGGTTGACGACAAGCTCTGCTCGATTGTCCACAGCTTGCATCGTTGCAAGACCCGAACGTGGTGGTTAGCCAACTAGAGCATTTCATAATTGAAAAGGCATTGAAATATGTGGTTCAAGCCTTGCTGTCCGATAGTATGAGTGAAATGCGCCTATACACTTCCAAAATGTCTCGCTGTCCTGATACCAGTGCAGTGTGTGTGGCTTCACTTCCAACACTGTGTGGTCCTGTAATTAACTGGCAACGCTGAATAAAACACTAGCTAATGGGGATCGCCATTTCGCACGGTGCTTTCAGAAAAGGCGGCATGGGTATCATCAATAAGTGGGAAATGATTGTGGTGATCAGCTCAAGAACGAGCAGCAGTTGGGTACATTTGAGCTTTGGAAACAATGATGTGGTTAGAAAGGAGCTTTGTGGGAAAGGGGATCTCCGGGGCGCTATGAAAAAATGGCCTCTTTGGCCAACCCAAAAAAAGGAGAAGCAAAAGAAAGAGGGAAAAAGGCATCGATCATAGCGCCGCACCGAGGCTGCTAAACGCGAGTCAGTTTTTGGATGGACGAAGCAATCAACAGAACATTTCCAGATTATTCGCTCATGTCGTACGTCTTTACAGCACAAACTAACAACACAAGAGGATTCACCGAAAAAAAGCGCCATGAATCCAAGAAAGAGTGATACTGCATATGTCAAAGATTTGGGCGCAATGCGGAAAAAAGAAGAGAGACAAGAAGAAAAGGCGAAGCAGAACCAAAGCAATGTCACTAGTGCAGGACAAAAGCAAGCACGAGAGGAGGAAATAAAGGAGGTCACCTTTTGCAGCGACTGGACGCAGCGCGAGCAGCCGGCGTAGGACGCGTTGCGGCAGCTCTTCTCGAGGTCCCTGACAGCGGCGGTGGGCGTGGCGTTCTTGGCGGCGCCGATGGCGAACGCGGCGGGGCAGCGCAGCGAGCCGATCTGGTGGAGGCGGATGCCGCAGAAGCAGAGCACGGTGTCGCACGTGACGTTGGGCCGCGGCAGGGCCACCCCGCGCCGCTCCAGGGCCGAGCCCAGCGCGTCCACGCACCGCTGGTTGTCGTACGGCACCATGGGCCCGTCGTCCTCGCCGCCTGGGCCGACAAGGCCCGCCGCCTCCTCGCCGGCCTGCTGCGACGGCGACGGCGCCGGCGGCACGGACAGCGCCGTGCGCGCGTGCGCGGCGAAGAGCCAGGCCGCGAGCACCGGGCAGCACCGGCCGCGGTCGAGAGAGCCGGGCCCGCCGCCGGCGCCGCAGGCCGCGGCCACGCCGCCGAAGAGCTCCGCGGAGAGGTCCAGGTGGCAGGGAGGGGCGGTGGAGGAGGACGGGGCGGAGGCGTTGGACGGCGACTGCGCCTGCGAGAGAGGGAACGACGCCGACGGCACGTCGGTGGCGCGGGACGCGGCGACCAGCGCGAGGAGGAGCGCGGCGGCGAGGGGCGCCGACATTGCGGCCGGCGAGGAGGTGGGCGGTGCTGGCCGAGACGGAGGAGAGAGATGAGAAGTGTTGTGTGGGTTTATGTGGGCAAATGATGTCTTTTATATAAGCCATGGGGAAAGGATGTCTGTTTGGTTTCTCGTTTCAGGGTTCTTGGGGTTGGGAATGATTGATAAAATACTGGAGTACAATTTTTGTAAATGAAATACTGCGCTGCTAGTGCTAGCAGGATTTTTTTTCTTTTTTGCAATCTAGCAGGAATTGTGCATACTGAGTGCACACGTACGTATTGTTTTATATGTATAGGGCCCAGTCATTTACTATCAGTGAGCAATAATGTTGCAACTACAAAACAAATACTGGAGTATATTTATGGAAATAAATTTACTTTTTCCTCTTTCGGTGACTTTCTACGGCAGAATAATGACTAGAGGCTAGCTTACGCTTGTGATGGGTTTGAGATTGGGATTTTTATTGGTCAGTTGTGGTACCACCGTTACTGCTCGAGCTGTTCTTTCTGTGCCATGATGATCGGAAGCTACAGTTTGGGTCAAGATCGAAACCACAAGGGGAGGAGTGATATGCTGAACCGCACGGTAGGGAGCAGCGATCCCAGGTAGTACAATGATTTCTATCCACGACCATAAACAATTGCGAAATGGGTCTCACACAGTCACACTGTCGGAAAATGAAACTGACAAGAATGTTATCTTTTACATCGATGTTCGACGAGGCCGCTGTTAAGCTTGAACTGCATTATTTTATTACACAAGTATCTTTTTCTAATGAAATTTGTACACCGAAACAGCATTTTTGTTTGTTTGTGTGAGGCTTCAGAGCATAAACCGGGAATCATGGGATCAAACACGCATGATGATGGAGTACAGGCCATTTCCGGTTCCCTGTTGCTGCAGTAGCAGTGAGCGATGATCCTTGCCATTCTCATTGGTCAAACTGCAAAAGATGAACTGCCATCACTTTTCTACCAGGACATACTATACTGCCTTTGATCAGAGTTTACTTAACAAACACACTTGAAGTTAGTTTACGGTAACCCAGGTCTCAAAAAGGTTAAGTTTGAGCCAGCGAAAGTAACAGGATTCAAAATAACAGAGAAAAAAGATACGCAGGCAGAGTAGGTCACAGGGTCACAGTTTGAGACAGGGAAAGAGAACCTTTTCCGGGCGGGCCCCCGGTCTCCCGTACCAACCACTTCACGTGAACGGATTCTGCAGACGCTGGAACGAGGGAGTACACAGCAGCAACCTTGTCTGGTCGCGCGAATGAACCGGTCAATCATCACGGGCTAACCCTGCTGTATTCTGCAGTTTTTGTTAATCTGCCAAGATGGTGCAGTGTCCATTTGTGTAAACGGGAAACGGCAGAATTTCGGTAGGAATCCTCCAAATTTCGAGAGCTTGATGACTCGATGGTTGCCTTGCAACAACTGGTGATGTTCTCCTCGGCCATGGCGGTAGCCTTCAGAAAAGGAAACTCGAGGCAATTGCTTGCTCTGCATTGGGCTGCGCCTCCTTGTTGTCCGCATGCCTGCTATCGCGCAGTTTTCTGATGACTGGGGGTGAGAAAGAAAGGCATGCTCGCGCGCACACAGCAGCCAAATATGCAGAGATCAATATGCATCACGAATCAAAGCTTTTGCACCCATATATGCCTCACCCTTTTCCCTCCTTGTTTCGCTCGTGTGTTCCTCCCTGCATCAACAAGGTCCAATAACCACTTACACGTATTCGATCACACACACATAGTCCAAATTCGAGACAGCTTTCGCGTCTTTTCTAGGAAACGCGAACAAAGCCGGCTGCACCGGAGACGGATACGTTTGAATCCAGCTATCTGGTCGTTACTTTGGACTTGCAATTTGCAAACAAGAGTATCAGTAACGTACATCACAGCATCACCATCATGGACAGCACAAATCCTTGTGAGGATTTCCCTTTTTTGAGAGTTGAGCTGGCGCTTTGCAACTTTGCAGCTTCTCTGCTAGACCTTTTGCCCGGGACGCTAGCGAGGAGGGAATATGCATGACATGTCAACTCAACTGTTAAAGACCGCCCCTCCCTCTTGCCCTTGATCTTCGTGCAGAAATGCCATTAGGTGCTAAGCCCTACATTTTTTAAAAGAAAAAACGTTACCAGGACACTGCAAATATTCTACTAGTATCTCCTTCGTCACAGGCTGCACCTGCAAGAAGTCTGCACTCTGCAATATAATGCAAGCATTTTTCAGGGAGAAGAAGGAGAGTCCATGTGTGCCTGTTTGTCACCTAGCTGTGGTCTGCTCTGTTTAATCCTTACCAAGAGGCTCCAAACACTTGTCTCTAGCGGCAGGGCTGGCACGGGAATGCGCGATGGGCAGGATTACGGAGGTTTGTTGTTTATGCGTGGGGCTGGACGCATGCCCGGGGATGGTGACAAGAGCCGTGCCCTAGATGCCCGGGCTTGCCCAAATTCGATGAGCTTGGACGAGTTCAATGATACGTAGAGCCGAGGGAGGCGTTTGTTCGGAGCTCACGTGTGTGGTCCATGGAGATATCATTTGCCACGGTTCAGAATTTTTTGGATATCATGTGCTACGGACACGGATATACGGAGTAATCTGCTGGTATGTGTCTCCCAGCTACGTCTGCATCTTGTCAAGATCCCGTTGCTTTCTCATACAATAATTGTGAGCAAAATATTTAACTTAACACACAGAATGAATCAAGGACACATGAGGTGTGATTGGTTGCCTTCTCAACCCTTAAGATCCCATTGCTTTTTCATACAGTAGTTGTGAGCAAAACATTTAACTTAACGCACAGAATGGACCAAAGACACATGGGGTGTGATTGGTTGCCTTCTCTACCCAGCGTGGCTCGTATCATAGATCGAGACTCCCACCAGCCAGGCTGAGTGGATGCAGGAAGGTCTTGATTGGTTGCTTTCTCCCTAGAGCCAGGCCAGATGGAGATGATGATTGGTTGCTAGCATTGCATATAAGATTCAAGACTTGTTTGTTTGGTTAGTTGCATAAAAGAAGCTCTGGTGACCTCATGTATAGAAGGGTGAAGTTACCACTCAAAAGAGTTTAAATGTACACCTCAGTCAATGATGAAACATACAAGATGTACCAAACTAATAATATAATAACAACAACCTAAGCTAGAATTAAGACATCCTTCCATGATGATATAAACATAAAAGATGACCTAAACATCTATGGACTTGAGCTAGAATTAAGGCATCCTTCCATGATGATATAAACATAAAAGATGACCTAAACATCTTTGGACTAGTGGTAGGCATAGTAATAGCTAGTTTGTTTTCATCAGAATAAAAAGCATGGAAGACACCCTCTCTTGACTTGTACCCTTGATAGCAGGCACCTTTGTACCCATTGACTTGATTATGGCATTCTTTCCAGCTGGAGAAGACTCCAGTTTGGCGGCCATTATATACTACATACCAGGTCATAGCTAAATAGGGAGAACAAATAGCAAAATAGAGAAATCAGTAACAATAGAGGAATAAACGTTAAGTATCATTGACCATGACATGTGCTCAGAAATATATGTTCAATATAACAGTAACATCATTGGTCATAGACACATGCTCAGAAATAAGAAGGAATGAAACAATAACATCATTGGCCCTAGACATAAACTCAGAGAAAAGGATCAGATAACATCACTGGCCATGGAAAAAAGCTTAGAACAAAGTAACAAATCAGCAAAGCATCATTGGCATAAGGACATGAACAAAGTTTGGTTGATCCAATAAAGTCGTTGATGCAGTACATAAGCAAGTAGAGTAAGAGATGTAAGGTGTGATTGGTTTGTTGCATAAGGACTGGCTGGGCTTCTCTAATGCAGCAAAATTCCTTTTCCCATTGTTTGATTGCCTGCACAGAAAGTTAGTCGGGCTCTGGTTATGCAAAAGATGTCCTTAAGCCTGGTTTGTTGGAACCGCTCAAATTGATCATTTCCAGCAAGCCAGGCTTGCACAAGTGGTCGTTGGCTCGTAGGATAGAATCTCCTCACACCCCATGTGTTACCGTCGGTATGAATCGAGCCCCATGCCTCCATGGCCGCTATTGGTGCGAGCTCCGTCGGAGGGTGGAGAGTGGGACCCACGATCCATGATCCAAAGCCCCTTTTTCCTCTTGATTGACGAGGTACTATATAAAAAGTGAAAAACATTATAGCCAATTTGAAAGGTCTAGGTCTCTAGTCTTGAATCAATGATGAGTTTTGATAATAAATGATAATGCATGTTGGAACTAACCTTTTATATAAGTTTGTGAGTTTAATGTTAGGTTATATTCCGGCATCAAGCAAAGGTCAAGAATAATATATTTATAAAGGCTATGGACCCATTACAAGATGATTGATTGATCGTATGTTAGAAATTCTCATATGGTGAAGATGCTTGACAAAGGATGATGATAATCAATGTGTTGATAAAGATATCGGTGGACATAATCAACACCCGTGCTTAAAGATAAAGACACATCACATGTTCAAATATCAAACACAACATATTATTGATTCATGACAAGGGATGATATTGATGATAATGTTGATTATTGATACAAGCAACACATATATATAAACAAGACCAAGTCACTTCATAAAGGAGAATTAGACATCCCTATAGTTGATGATGTCAAAATGGTTATGTTAATACTTGGTATTAAATGGAAATATTGATGCAAGTATTAATTGGAATCCATGAGTTAATAAGTGATGATGGTCAAAGCAAGGATATTATTATAAAATTAGAGCATGGATTTCTAGGGACCATTTACAAGAAGATAAAAGTCATGAATTTAGAAATATCATCTTGGAGATCAAATTGATAAAGTGGATACATTGTTGATGTTGGATACAAAGTAGTGTTGCATGGAAAGGCGGTGAAGGTTAGCCAAGACTCGGCTGCGATGGACCATGTGCGAGGGTGAAGGGCAAGCAAGAGGCTTGGTGCCGAAGGACCAAAGGCAATAGTGAAGAGTGAGTTAAGGCTTAGCGCAATGAACCGTGCAAGACCATGTGAAGTTATGGATTATCCACATCACTCATTTAACGGAACAAGAAGATGATATTGATATGTCACAACGAGTGTAATTGACAAAAGAGCTAAAGGTGAATATACAATGTCAAAAGAAGATTAAGTGGATTGAATATAAGAAGTTATAAAACTTTATAAGTGGATGAACATCAAGTCTATCTCATATGGACATTGCTCAAGCCAAAGGTATAATATTAGATATATATGCTTATTGATGACTAATCAAACAAATATCCAAAATGATCAATTGCTTATGGAGTTGGTGACCCTCAAAAAGAAGAATAAAGATGATATCAAGGTGTTCCTATTGACATATATTTTCTAATTGCTATTGAGTCTAGGAACGTCGTACTATAAAAAGGGATGCAACTTTGATGACTTTGCTCTTGTCTCGGTGCTCAAATTGATCCAATAATCCTTGGGGGAGTGTTTAGCAAACCTATGTGTGATTTTGAAGCTTGGTAATAGTTGGGTTGGATAGCCCTTTAAATTATCTTTCAGTAGAGTCCAAGATCACCTAAATCGGTCTTCGGAGTCAAAAGTTATGGGCATTTCTCTATTAGTTGTCTGTCTTTTTTTTTTCAATCGGCAGTGTCGATCCGGAACTCAACAGAACGTATTTTTTTCTTGCCCTCTGTGACTTCCTCATCGGCGGTGCCGATCCGGAGATCGGCAGTGCCGATGCGGGACGTCCAGAACTCCAACGGCTAGTTTTTAAGCCTATCCTATCGGCAGTGTCGATCCGGGCATTGGCAGTGCCGATGCGAGGCATCCAGAGCCCAAACGGCTAGTTTTTGAGCTCCTCCTATTTAGACCCCCTTCAGTCCTGACATTGGGGGTGCTAAAAACACTTCAACGAATCATCCATTTGAGCCAAGAAAACACCTCTCCACTCCCTATTGCTTAGTGCTATACCTTGTGGGTGAGATTGGATGAGAGATTGAGAGAGAGAGCAAAACTTCATTGTTGAGCACTTGAGCAAGCAAGCAATCGTTGTGGCATTTTTTACTCTTGAAGATTCATCTCCTAGACGACAAGGTGTTGCCCGGTGAGCTTCCAAGTTTGTGATGAGCCACGAAAAGTTTGTGACGGTTTCGATTGACCTCCGAAAGGAAAGAAATCAAGAGAAAGAAATTCGAGGAAAAGGGTTGACAGAGACCCGGCTCAATTGTGATCGAGCCCCTCAACGAAGACGTAGGACTCATTTGAGAAGTCCAAACTTCGGTAAATAAATATTGTGTCTCTGTGTGCTCCTCTAGTTACTTATTACTTTTTCATGCTCTAGAGTTTGCTCTTATATTTGCTTAAATTACTAGTTCTACTTGTGTAGTTTATGTCAAGTAGTTACTATATTGTTGTAGTGTTTCATATTAACTGTTGTAGTCTTTCCATCAATCTAGTAACTGCGAAACCAACTAAGATTTACATTTGGATGACTTTTTGTTCCACTATCGGCACTGCCGATTGAGCATCGGTAGTAGCCATCGGCACTGCCGATCGTACTGATTCTTTTTGTTAAGTCTAATTTCGTAGAAATTTATAGAATCGCCTATTCAACCCCTCCTCCCCCCCCCCCCCCCCCGGCCCTCTAGGCGACATCAAGGTCCTTTCAATTGGTATCAGAGGCTAATCTCCTCATTAAGCTTTACCGTTTGAAAAGTTGATGATGTCGCAAGGTAAAATGTGTCAAATTTCCTATGGTTGTTCTAGTGCCTCGTTTTCTATCATTTCACAACCTTCATATGAGGCACCATATTTTGATGACACAAATTATGCTTATTGGAGATCACAAATGATTTCATATTTTCGGAAGATGAGTCCTAAAATTTGATGGGTTATAGATGTAGGCTTTTCTCATGCCTTGAATCGTGATTCTTCAACACAAGGGCAAAAGAAATGTCTACATCTCGAGACCCAAGCTACTAATATTTTATTTGATGCTTTGAATAGGGATGTTTTCAATGAGATATACAAGTTAAAGAGTGTTCTTGCCATATGGATTCAAATTCAAGAAATATATGAAGAATCTAACATGACAAGTGATATTTCCAACAATGAATTAGTAATTGGGGATGATTGCTCCACCTTAAACTTACATGATATTGATGATCATTCTCTTTCAAATGATATTAATGAAGTATTCTCTTTCAACAAATATTTTGAATAAGACAAATGATCAAAATTAACAAAAAAAGTCAATAACGACAACAATTTTAAAACGGAGGGAGTAGTGCTGTACTAGTTCTTTTTAGTGTTGCTTGCTGCAAATAAATCACTGACCACAGCATAGCGAGACAAGAGTCAACAGAAACGGCAGCTCATTCGTGCTCGTGCCACTCAACCGACTTAATCAAAGTAGAGAGTATGTAAACTGGCCCATCTGAACACAGACATTATCGAAGATCAAAGTTTCCAGTTCCATGTTTCTGTGAAGTCAAATTTGTACATTAAACGACACAGCAGCATGCATAAATCTGAAACCAGGCTTCTCTCCATCCGTGGCGTAATGCTTGCCTGAATGATACCTATACTAATGAAGTCTTTGTTCCTATATAAAGATAAAAGAGTGGGCATGATGATGGATAAAAATGATCCCCAACATTGGCTCCGCCGAGGGGGTGGGCAAAATTTTCACACTGAAGGTTGTCGAACATGAACCCAGTGCAGCAAGTTGCTTGCAGTGCTAGTTTTCAAAAGGAGGCAGGACATGCATATATAAGATTAATGATTAACTAATGCCATGTTGCTTCGAGTAAGATGTTTTAGATTCCATGGGTCATCATCTTCCACTGCTGCTATACATAATATCTGTTACGAAGAAATGTAGTGCTCATTAGAGATTTTGAAGTCAATATACAAAAGTTTCAACTCCTCACAGTAAGTCGATAACAAAAGGTAGTGCAACTGAGATTGCTAAATAAATCTCAGAATAAACAGTGAATTATGCTATGAAGAACAAGATGGTTCCTTCACCAGCATATTGACCAGTCTAGAAAATGCAACTGATGAAAATTCCATCATCTCCCGTCACACAGAATCAACTTAATTATTATTTTTTAAAGACCTAAATTATGTAGAATCGTGTAAATAATAGATTGTGCACCCAAAACTAAGACGAGACAGGCGTAATAAGCTGTGGTGTCGTTACTTACAGCACTTGGTTTCCTAGAATAAAGCCCAGAGCATGCTGCTCACAAGGACTTGATGCACAAGTTTGTTTATTGGTTGCAATAATTGTTCTAACTTACTGCCCCAAAACAACAAACACTTTTAGACAAAATAAAAGTCAGTAATGAGAATCAATATTACCTGATACTGTTTGCCTATGAGAAAAAGTCAACTGGCTGCTTTATGTCCTTATCTAGCAGTAAAGTCTTCAACGTGTGCATGATATCAAAACCTGGGTCTAGCTTCCGTTGCCATCCCTACAAAAATATAGCCACGTAAGTATTCTTCTGTAAGCACATAGAGGTAAAGTTGATCTCAGGCAAGGAATATTTGATTTGTATGTACTGAAAAAAGGTTACTTATAGCTGGTACTATTTATCAGAGTCTACACAGCAAATGTGATGCTCACCAAAAAAAAAAATTCTTTTAAAAATGTTGTCTCATACATAATGTCATATGAAGCCTAGGTAAACTGAAACATGAAAGAAAATTCCACCAAAAAATAACGCCTTTATATAAAATCACCAAGTTTCATTACACCTTTTCATCCTATAGGTTTAATTTTATTAATAAGATATCATCAAATCCCTTCCGTCCATACTGTGATAGCTAAGATGAAAAAAAGGACAATACTGAATTTTGCCAATGTGATTTACCTCGAGAACCAAAATGGTTACCATAACTGTACAGATGTTGCCATCAATGTTGACTTTGTGGCGGCGAACTGTATCAAGCAATTGATGCATGCATTCGACAGGATGAAACACATCCCCCTCAGGCGTTCCCCAGAATGTAAATGTCTTATCCAGCTCCTAAGAGAGATGAAAAAAAATGTTATTCATGAAGAAGGATTGACAGTACAGTCTGTAGTCTGAACAGTCAACAAATGAATACGAAATTGTAGAAGGCAATTGAAATAAACAAGAAAAAAGCCGCAAAAGAGTAGACCATATGAAGCTAGAGCCTGCGACGATATTGCAGGCATCAGTTTACCAACAGTACTTGTATCACTCTAGTAACCAGTAATGTTTTAGGCCGTTAGAGCCCCAGGTAAGACTCTGGAAACTGTTTGTTGTCTAGTATCATTACGTAAATTTAAAAAATCACTATGGAAATTTGTCCTGGGCAGTCTAAAACTATTATCTGCATATGACGACATCAAGATGCATCATGAGCACGACCACCATTCTTTTATGACAGATTGACAGTCAATGCACAAGAACAGAACTTTGTCTTAACACATGCTTAATGGCTGGCCAAAATGATGCTAGTTGTTTTGAGACACTATATGAAGTAACAACAATCATTGAGTATATGAATATAAATAAGCTTTCCATGTTCTCCTGAAGAATGGTTTGAAACTTTACCTCTGTAAAGGCCACTGGATCTGGGCAGTTCTGATTTTTTGACAACTTTAGGGTACAGTCAGCAGCAGTACGGCCATCTCTGGTAGCCACCGCCTTGAAGAACTGCTGTAAGTTATCACGGTCACCTCGTGTGAGCTCAGCAGTCATGCCCACATCAAGAAACACAATATGAGGCTTAGGCCGAAAAAATCTTTTCCTCGAAAGCTTGCTCTCATCTACACGGACAAGAATGTTCCCAGGGTGCATATCCGCATGAATAAAGTTGTCCTCCTGTATAATACAGCAAAGTGTTAAGAATTCAAATCCACAATATCTACCACACAAGAGTGCACACAAACACAAATTTCCAGGAAAAAAAACAATAAGCACATACCAGAAGCATCTTCAAGAATGCATATGTCCCAATATGAGCAAGATCTCTTGCCATCCGAGTATTTCCTTTTAGTGCATCCATAAAATTAGAAACACTGTCTCCATTCTCAAATGTTTCAACAAGGACAGATGGATGCACAAGGGGATATAAGGGCTTTGGGAAAGAAACATGTCTCCATCTGCGGAAGTTGTAAATAAAACGACTCAAATGAGCAGCTTCCCTTGAAAGGTCAACTTGAGACATCATGAATACTGCAAACTGACGGACACTCTCATCCAGCCTCAGCCAGCTCAATCCAGGGATCACATTTGAAGCTTTTGCTACAAGATTGATGAGTACAAAGTCTTTCTTGATTGATTCTCCAACACCAGGATGCCTCACCTTAACTGCAACATGCTTTCCAGTGCGATTATTTTTAAGTGTAGCCCGATGTATTTGTGCAATGCTCCCAGAAGCTACAGGGTTCTCCTCAAAAGTATCGAATATTTCAGAAAGCTCACGGCCAAATGCCTTCTCAATGGCAGCCTTGCTGTA
The DNA here is from genome assembly GCA_030378355.1 of Eleusine indica. Classification (NCBI taxonomy): domain Eukaryota; kingdom Viridiplantae; phylum Streptophyta; class Magnoliopsida; order Poales; family Poaceae; genus Eleusine; species Eleusine indica. The sequence goes on from CM059500.1 coordinate 41,329,615, forward strand.
AGCAAAGCCATGCGCTGGGGCTGCGCTATGAAGCTTTGCAAGCTCAACACAGAGATCACTAGGAAAAAGATCGGGGCGTGTTGCAGCCCACTGGCCCCACTTAATGAATGCTGGCCCAGCCTTTTCAAGGGTCCGCCGGACAAGGCTAAGCCACCTTCTTCTGAAGGCAACACTGAACCTATCAGCAAATGGCGCTAATGCAGTTGCGGGGAAGAATAAGAACGTCAAATGCACTGCTCTGATAAGCAAAGTGATGCCCTCCCAGATTGACCTGACCATAGATGACAGGAAGTGATGAGTGTCTTGCACCTTTGTGACAATGCCATCCATCATGGGCATATATTGTGAGTCTGCCATGACAGGCCTCGAAAGTGCCAGCTTGCCAAAAACTAGAGCCATGACGCCAGGGACAATATGGAACCTCGTTGCAGACAGGCTAATAGCACATGCTGCTCGGCTCAAGAGTGGAAACCTGGGACCCCTATATGTGTAGGTATGACTGAGCCTCTTCCATGCCAATTGTGCTCTCTGGGCTGCAGATGAATTTTTCACAGCCAGAGAGACTGTGCGATAGCCTCTGGACATCCCAATTCTGCACTTGTGATCATCAGCTCTGCTTTTCCTGACAATGACCTTGTAATGTGAGAACATTCTCGAGAAGACAGCTGGAATCTTCCGCCTTGATGACAAGCCATTGTCCCTCACTGCTGTGTAGTACCCACTGCTGTGTCTTGGCTGGGAAAATTTGGTGGCACGTCTATTTGTTCCTACTGCTAACAACCTGCTCATATAAGAGGAATAAATGTCAAGAAACTGCAAGTTTTCGAGCTTAACTGACACTTCCATAAAGCTAATATAACAAGGTTAAAAGAAGAAATATGCCTGCAAAATCAATGTGATTCGGTAAATCATTGCACAATAGCAACAAGATAATTGTCGTTTGTTCTCATTCCTATATAAATTGGACAAATTCTAGAGATTACAACGTGTGTGAAATCGTTAATTTAAGCTAAAACTAGATGGCCAACTGGTCACAACTAAAATTTCACCACGGCTTCATATTGGTTTAAGTTAAAGTGGGCTGCACGAAAACAATATACTGCATGCACAGATCAAAATGTCACGCTTGCAATGTTTGATATGAGTCGATACAGAAATTTTTATTCTCACAAATGATCAAAATGTCACGCTTGCAATGTTTGTCTGCTGACATACAGAAATTTTTGTTCTCAAATCTGATAAAAATGTCACGCTTGCAATGTTAATCGAGCCTGCTGACATGCAGAATTCTCTGTTCTGACACATATCTTCCATGAATTTACTAAGTTAAGCTAAACCAGAAGTGCAATTGATCAGAACAGTAGCAAAATTTCCGAGTACCACGCCATTGCAACGAATTAATCAGGCCAAACGCAAAGCCGGGGCCATCCGGTACTCCGAACTCCGACAAAGCGCAGCCGCACATTACAAAATCTAAAACCCAAGACGATCCGCCTTCCCCCAACGCCTACCACCAGCCTGAGCATGACAAGAAGTAAGGCACGCGTCAAGGAACGAGGAGAAATCGAGCCGCACGCACCTCTCGCCGACCCCCAGTAGCCGAAGCATCGGGGACGCCTCCTTCTTCTTCTGCTGCTGCTTCCTTCACAGGACCAATCCGCCGCCGACCATACAACCCCTTCCGCCCCTTTATCTCCCCCGTCAAACCCCAGAGCGCAACGCCGCGACGCAGCACGCGAGGGCGCGCGGCCGCCGGCGCGAGAGGGAGCGGGGCCGGACCAGGGAGAGAGAGAGGCGGGGGACTCAGGACCGGCGCGGAGACGAAGAGGCGGCGGCGCGCGGCGGGAGACGAGATGCGTTCGTGTTGTGTCCCTCGCGTCGGCCCGGGCCGGTGGCGACTGGCGACGTAGCGAGGCTCTGTCTTTTTCTTTCCTATTTTTTTTGTTTCCCTTTTGCGGAGCTGGGCGTGGGCGAGTTCGTTCGAGATATTTCGTTTTCTGTTCGCTTTCTTTCTTGGGCAGGAGGGCATCCACGGGGGTTTATTCCTACGCGCACGACGACGCGGGCCCAGAGCCCAGTCCGTCTCGGTCTCGACGCGCCGACTTTTTTTTTTTTTTTTGAAACTTCGACGCGCCGACTTGGTGTGCAATGCAAGGTCAGACTCAGCCATGACGTCCATATTGGAGACTGGTTGTATTATATGGGTGGTCGTCAACAAGCGCCTTCCTGCCAAATTGGAATTGCCATCTCGCGGGTTTGGGTGGCCGTGTTTGGCTACGCGATGCAGATGCTATGCAGGAGCTAACTGACAACGGCAGGAGCAAATTTGCGTGATTGTGCCAGTCAGAGACTTTGAAATTTAGCAGTTCCAACATAGTACAAACATACCTATGAGTGCTGCACCAAAAATTGGATAAGTTTGTGAAAACTTACAGCCTTTCATTTTGCTCACGTGAGGCGCTGCGTAAAAGAACAACGGAAAGGGGTTTTTTTTTTTTTTTTGACGTGACAACGGAAAGGAATTGAGTACACTTCACGTGAGGCGGTGCGGAAAATATCTTTTTTCGGGAAGAAAAATAAGGACTGAGTTATAGCCCAACTCAGTTTTTAGGCCTCCCTATCACGGAAACAAATTGGGCCACCGCCAACAACTGATCAAAGCAGACCGGCCCAATGCATCTATGGATCTAAAGGCCGCTACATATACCAATAAGATGCGGCCCAATTATTTCAATAGCCGGCCCAACATTATATCACCTTTGGACTAACATTCGGTCAATTCGTCGGCCCTCGCCTCCAATAGGACGATCAAACTTTTTTTTTAGAGGAAGTAGGACGATCAGAGTATCAGACCTGGGCCCATTCGCTGAGCGCTTGACTTGACTCGCTGCTGGGCGTCACGACGTGATCATTCACGGTACTTTTGAAAAAGGTGCTCATACTTAGTGGCACGAATCACGATACTTTTGACATTATCTTCATTATTAGAGATATACATATGTTAGAATTTCTAGCTGGATGTCTGAATTCTTGAGTTGCAGGTGTGAAATTCCGAGCAGAAACCTCTGATTTTTGTTTGGAAATTGACACTGGTTTTTGTTGGAAACCTGAGTGCCTACCCAGCTCCTTCCAACCACAAACTACAGAATCCGCACGTGCACCATATATAGACACCTCCAAATGTTGTGATTTTTGAATTTTTCACGTGGACCCCTATCAGAGAGGGTCCAGTGCAAGTTTTCCCCGTGGCCTGGACCAGCTTGGTATGAACGATGTGTTACCAGAGCTGCTCGGCGGCTGGATTTGCTGAGTCGACATGTAGAGCAGCTGACTGCTCTTCTCCGCAAGCAACATTGCCACCGCATTGGATACACTCATGATTACCTTGTGCTTAGCAGTCGTCTCTTATCATTGACCACTGATTTCTTCTTATAAGTATAAAACACACCACACGCGTTGTGTAGTGGGGAAAAAAAATCGATTCTTCCGTACGTAGGTCCTATATGTCAATCCCTTTCGCTTGTCTGGAACGGAAGGTAAAGGCAGGGATCAAATTCAAAAGGCAGGAGCGAAAGCTGATCCGTCGCGCACTAGCAGTCTAGCACTACACAGCGAGAGATTACGAAGCGCACACAACAGTCTGCTGTCACCTCCCTTTTCTAAGATTCCCACTACTAGAACGAAGTCTTCGTCTAAAAAAAAGGAACATCTGAGAAGAGGACGTAACAAGCAACATCATTTGACCATCCGACAGAGAGTGCTACTAATAGCTGCGTGGCGGCCATGCATGCAGCGCGCGGAAAGAATCAACTTACTGTTCCAATCAGACACGTTTTGGCGACGCTGTCGAGAGTGCGAAGTTTGGCCGATGTAGCGTACGTGGTCTCTTTGCAGATGTTCGCAGACATACCGAAAAAGGTGATTTCTGTAGCGTTGTTTCGGATGGATCACACGCGTGCACGCATTGCGCGTGCTACTACAGTGGGAAACAGTTGTGCCGTCGGTCGACGATTCTTTTATATCGTACGAAAGCATCGACGAAAAATAGCGTAGGAAAAACACGCGTGCACCAGAAGCTGATGTAGGCCACGTCGACAGTCATCACTAGTCAGTCGGTGGTATCCAATGAAGCAGCCAGTGCACACTCGCGACGTGGTGTCTCGTCAGAGTGGGCACACACCTGTTGCCTCGTCTTTGGCATGTGCGACCAGACTAGGCCGGTCGCAAAAGCGGATGTGAGAGCAGAGCAGATAAGCGCGCGCCCGAATCGGGTCGAGGCGGAAGACAAAAGAGAACTTTTGGTGCCCCGGTCACGAGGCTTTCCCCAGGTCCTGTGGGGGTGAGGAACGGGGACGACGTAGCCCGACCGGCCGCTTTCTTGGTCGGCCGGGGGCTTGGAAACGGGACACACCAGTGAAGTCGCGGGTCAAAAACGCCACCGCCTGGGTCGGCGGCCGGGGCGGCTGCTACGTACTCAGACACGAGACACGCACGCACCCCCCCGCCGCCCGCGTCGTCTTTCACCGCGAGTCCGCGCCCAAAGATTTACACTCGCTGCGCGGCGCCGGGTTCTCTCAGTTTCCTCTGCGCTGCGAAAGGTCAAACCTCGCAGGCGCACAGCGCCGCGCACAGGCACGTACTACAGCGACGTATCTGGGCGCGCGACTGCTCGCTTTCGGGGGCCTCTCGTGTCGCGGAGCGCCACTTTCCACTGGCTACCGGCCTGCCGCGTGCCGTACTACGTCGTGGTCCCGGGTCTCACACTACGGCCTCCTATCCTAGTCCTGTGCCCCGGTGATCAGAGAGCTGCTGTTAATAGCTGGTGCGTCTCTCTGTGCTGTGCGGCCGAGCAGAGCCGGCAGAGCGCACAGGTGTCCTGACCTGCTCGAGTCAAACCCGCGCCGGTAGTGTAGGACGGCACGAGTGCTCGGTCGGTCGACAGTTAAGAGTGTGTACCGGAGAGAAGCGCGCGTAGATCGACGACGACCACGCAGTGTCCCGCGTCGCGAGCGTGTCATGCTTACAGTAGCATGATGGTACCTGCGTCGTTCCGTCCGTTTCTGCATGGGCGTAGTAAATGCATGCGGTTCCAAGCTGCTGCTTGATCACGTCTCCAGCCGGCCGCTTCTCTCCGTCTCTTCTCGTCACCGCCGGGACCTCTCGCTCAGCAATCGAATCACGTACGCTTTACATGATTGGACGAGAGCGAGCGTTGTGTCCCTGATCCTGATGATTACGCCCCTGCTGATTCACGCAGGAGGGGGGGGGGTCAAATCTTTCCACGCATGCGCATCACCATCAGGTCAGTAAAAAGGGGAGAAGGCGATTCCGTTCCGCCTGCCGCGTCGCAACACCTGTGTACCCTACAACGACGCGCGCGCGCGCGGTGCCTTAGCAGAGGCGGAGTACGCCCACGGAACGGCAACGCCCCGTTCGTTCAATTCGCGAGCCGATGATCATCCGTGTCGACCCGCGGGGAAGTAACCAGGGAGGGCGGTGAAAGTCAATATCGGCCAATGATTGGGGCGGGCGGGCGACGCGACAGCGACAGCGACGGTCGAGGAGGTGGCAGCCCACGCGTCCCCGCCGGGACGCGCCGGACGGCCGCGACGCGACGACCGGCCCGCCCGCCCGGGCAGCTAGCTAGCTTAGCCGCACCACTGCAGTACGCTACGCGGGCTCGGCCCGTACGTAAATACAGAACAGCGACGGAGACCGCGCATGCACGTACACATCACCGGCGCCGCCGTGGTCGCGCGCGCCCCGGGTTTGTCCCGGCCCCAGCTCGTGAGACAGGGAAGCGGGGATCAAATATGTTGTTGCTTTTTGTCCCCGTCCGGGCGTCCCGCGGGCCGTGCATGTGGCTCTCGCCGGGGCCTGCTACTCGCTGCTGTTCCGATATCCATTTAAATTTCTACACGTGAGCGACGTGGTGAGTAGTGTTCCATCGGTCGACAGGTGGTATAGCACTGTACGGCGTACACCTTCATTCGGTCCAACTTTCCCAGCGAGCGAGGGCGATGCCATCCACATCGTTTGTTCTCAGACAAGTCAGTCCCGCTCTCCCTTTGTTCTCCACATGTCAAGTCCCACTCTCTTTGTTCTCAGACAAACGCTGTCAATCATCCAATCCAGATTTTTTTTCCTTCTCTCCATATCAAGATATCCATCCCTATTCTTTTTTTTTTTACCCCCTGGCTTCACGCCTTGGCTAATTTATGATCTTATCTCACTTCTCACGTTTTGTCCTCTTGTTACAGCTTTTTGTTACCAATTATAACACGTGACAGTACTATAGTGGTAACGTTTTGGAATTACTGCACTCATCATGCACTGACCAATTCGTCATGATCCAAACTAATCCACATTCAAGCGCCCACCCACTACCTACCTAGTAGGATTGCAAAACAAAATTTACTACAAGCTAATGCTAGCTATACCATTTTTCATGTGCGGTGCCAATGCTAGCTACCTATAGCTCTTATCATATATAAACAACACCCGTACAAGGACGGCGGACCTGGCTGGCCTGGCCAGGGTTAAACTGACCGAATCGGTAAAACCGGTCGGGCTCGGTTCGGCGGTTAACCGGTATAACCGGTCGGTTAGCCGGACAAAATTTATTTTATGACGTACGTGGTTGCTGTTCAGTTAACCGGCTGGTTATATCGGTTAACCGGCCGGTTAATCGGTGAAAGTAGATACCATCTCAGTCGAGGGGAAAAAATAGAAAATTGCTTCAAAAAATAGAAAAAAATTAGGCATGATATTTTTTTAAATATTAAACACAATATTAGACACCAATACATAATATATTGAGTTCATACAACATAGCACAACTACATTATGCTATACAAAACATCGAAGCAATATAGTTGTCCCACACATGGTTTTCTACAAATAATTATATAATAGTTTTTCATAAATATAATTATTGAATACATAGCATCTAAATAATTGCACTAACACCTATGGGCGCGAGTACCATGCGGAGTGATACTCTTCGGTTGACATAAGCGCAATGCCACAAGTAGCCAACAATGTCGCCTTGTACTCATTTCAAGTTTGTCCAGTCCACGCCGTAGTTGTTTGTCATTCATTGAGCAACAAGTTATAGAAATCAGGATACTGCCACTCATAAACCCATTGTGGAGGAGGTTGGGTGTCCGACGGCGGAGCAATATATTGGTCGTAACCATGAGCATAGGACTCACTTGCATAAGAAGAAGAGTGGATTCCTAGATGATGTTGCCTACCCCTTATAGTTATCCCCTCACGTATGATCGTCCTCTCAGAATGTGGAGCACCATGGTCCTGATCCTGGGTAGCATAAGTGAAATCTTTCTCGTCTGTAAAACAAGATGATGAATGAGTGAACAGTCCATCAATTAGTATGATAGAGCAATCATTATTTTTATTACCTATGAAGTGGATAGTTGTTGAAGATGGAACAGAGGTAGCACCAGGGTCGTCCAAGTCAGCAGAAGAAAGGACAGAACTGCTATCATCTGACTCTTGATAGGTGGTTCATCTCAAGTTCTCAACAACAAGTTACATAATAAAATAAATCACGATGCTAAATAAATCATGATGCTAATAAAACAAGTTGCAACACAGAAGAGCAGTTATTTTTGAATAGGAAGGGAGCAATTATCTTTTTAATCGGATGATTTTCAATTATTCATCATGAATTAGCTATTGAGTAATCGGAAGGGAGCAATTATTTTTTTAATCGGAAGAAAGTAAGATGTATTTAACCATGCTCTTTTGTTTTAAAGTCCCACATGCTTGAGCTTAGCAGATACAATTAGCTATTGAGTTAAAAAAAAATTTACCTGCCTTCGCCGACACGGCTGCCCGGCAGCCCACGTCGGTTAACCGGTGCGGCCGGGCGGCTAACCAGCCTCAATGTCAGCTAACCGCGCGCGCGGCCCCGTCCGGCCAATCCCGGCTAGCCGCTCGCTGCGGTTGGTTAACCAACCGAATCGGCCGACTAACCGTCCGCCCCGGCGCTGCACTGCAGATTGACCGTGCGCAGCACTGCAGATCGACGACGCGCACAACTGGGGCGCTGGGCGACCTCTCTCGGGCGAGTGCGTGCGCTTGCCAATGTGGGGAAGAGGCTCAGGGGATGGGTAGGGAAGGGATAAGGTTGGGTTTTTTATTTTTTTTCCTTTCTTTTATTTTTCTCTTTCTCAAAACACCTCAGTTTGATTTTATTTCTTCATCAAATATACTTACACTTCCTCTAGTTTTTTGTACGAAAATTAGACATAAAATTTTTCAAATTCAAAAAAATTTCAAATCCGAACCAGGGTTAACCGGTCCGACCGGTCCTCACCGGTTCGTCGGTTAACTGGGTTAACCAGCCGGTTAACCCCGGTTCTTCCATCCTTGGGCCTGGCCACTCACCTCTTGTTCCTAATAATAATAGAAAAACGAAGACTTGTGCCCGAGGTGCTCCTCGCATTGACGTCAATGCTTGGTTTCCAGAATGGTACTGTGTTGAGTCAGAGTAACAAGAGATGTGTGTGTGAGTGAGAGGCTCATGGTTTTATATATACTTATTATTACTGTGTTCCAGTGCGTAGTACTATAATCAGAAACAAAACAAATCGCACTCTGATAATTAGCAAGGTTGACATTTGCTAGTTTTTTGTAATAGGAAGTCAAAAGCTTTTGGTACATTCACATTTTAATTTTTTCTCTCCGTGACACGGTTCGTGTGGCCGGCTTCATCCATCTATCGTGGATTTCATCAACGAGGAACTCTGCTTAGATGCTAACCTTTAAAGCTCGCTTGTCTATATTTACGTACATGATTACGTGCATGCAATCGTTAGCTGACTTGTTCCATGTGTAGACAAACACAGTGAGAACGTACTAACAAGCGTAGGCCAGTCCCGGTTTGATTGGCAGTGCACTTTGGGCACACTTGGTCTCTGCGGATTGGCCCGAGTTCATCTAGCTAGGCAGTAGGCACATGCAAGCTTGTAAGTCATGGCAATGAGTCACGCACGCATTACCTGATGACCATGCCCCACACAAGGTTACATCAAGGATGCAAATATTCTTCTGGATCAGACTTTAAAGTAACATCCATGAACAGAGATATATATATTATTTTTGCACTTGCAAAAAAAAAAAAAAAAACTCAAGAGGAGCGCATGCAATCAAATGTATATTTCATCAACAGTTGATGAGCGGCAATCATGTAAGTTACACATTGCACACCGATGCGGCTGATCTGTTTTTTCTTCCTCATCTGATAAATAATAAAATAATAATCGCTTATCATGTGACCCATCATCAGTAGTGACCGTGACAGTTACTGGTAGCGTCCTTAATATTTTTGTTTTCTCCTCCGTCCTTTTGTTGATTATCTGCTCCAATTTAATATGCGAGCTGCCACACACATCCCCCCAATCGAATAGGAGGGCGCGCAGCGGAAAGAAAGAAAGAAAGAAAAACAAGCCGAAACGAGACGAATGAAACTGGTAGCATTCTAAGAAAAGCAACCGGAGCGCGCCCTTTTTTTCTTCGCTGGAGACAAGGCCGTGATGCGGGACGAGAGGGACAGATAGCGGCCGTCTTAGCCAATCATGTGAAGCCACCTTCCGCCGTGCTTCACCACGCTGACACGCCCCGCAGATCTAGCGAAAACGGTAGTTTAAGATAGAAATAGCAACAACAGCAACAAGGCGATCGAGCAAGACGTTCAGCAAGGGGCGACGGACGAAGCTTGTAATAGTAAGTATTGATCATGAAGTGGGTAATAATAAATAAAACAGGTATAACAATAATCCTGTACAAAAATTGGCCGCCGCCTCCGTCCTCATGCTGCTGAGAGATCTTAACTTTCCCCTTGCGGAACGTGATGAATTGTTTCGATGCCCCTCTGCTGGTTTACACACACGGACAGCTGATTGTTACATGTAGTAGTCGCTCACGTCGAGGAGGTCGGCCAGCTGCATGTTGAACAGCGCGGCGGCGTCGTTGGTCGTCGAAGTGGAGTTGCTACTCATCAACCGGCCGGGGGCCACCGGGCTGGACGACGGCGTGGACACGCCGGAGCCGCCGACGTTGTTGTTGGTGTTGCTGCTCGTCACCGTGCTGCTCCACTGCTGCTGCTGCAGGTTCATCGACGCGTCCGCCTGCTGCTGCACCATCTGCATCAGCGCCGGCATGTCCAGCAGGCTGTCGACGTAGCTGCTTGTAGCCGCCGGCACGACGCTATGGCAGACCCCGGTCGTCGCGTCCTGGAGCTGTTGCTGTTGTTGTAACTGTTGCGCCGCCATCTGCTGCTGCATCGTCGTCGGGTTCGTGTGAACGAGCCCCGGCATTTGGCACGCGGCGGCGCTGGTGGCGATCTGCTGCTGCACGAACTGATGATCAGCACCTTGCGTCGTCGCCGGCGTCACCACCTGCTGCTGCTGCGCTGCCATGGCCGCCGCCGCCTGCCGCGTGATCTGCGCCTGATGAAGCAGCCACGGCAACAGCTGGTGGTTGTCGGCGAGCACGGGCGCGCCGGAGAGCAGGGTGGACGCGAGGCGGAGGAGGTCGGGGTAGCTGGCGAGCGGCTCGAGGGCGCGGAGCGTGTCGAGGTCGGCCTGCGTGGGGTAGTAAGAAGCGGCCGCCGAAGCAGCGGCGGCGGGCTCGAGGAGGGAGGAGAGGTCGAGGAGGTCGAGGCGTGGCGCGTGGGTGACGGGGTCGATGCCCATGCGCAGCAGGCGCTTGCGGATGTGCGTGTTCCAGTAGTTCTTGATCTCGTTGTCCGTCCGGCCGGGCAGCCGCGCCGCGATCGCTGACCACCTGCACGCGTGCAGCCAAATAAACCCGGTCAGTCAATCAATCACCCGTCGTCAGGGAACCGTACTGATGAGCCGGCCAGCGATGTATCATTTTGGCAACAACAGGGGAAGCCAGCAAAAAGGATGCTGTTCGATCTTACTTGTTGCCGAGGATGCTGTGGAGCTGGATGATGGTCTCCTCCTCCTCGAACGAGAAGCGGCCGCGCTTGATGTCCGGGCGGAGGTAGTTGGTCCACCGCAGACGGCAGCTCTTACCGCACCGCGCCAGTCCTGCCACCACCAGACCATCATTCGAGGTGAGAGCGGTTAAGCAAAGCTATACTGGAGTAGTTGCCAATCACAAGACCGGTCGGCTGGGAGAGGATCGATTGATCGAAGGCTTACCGGCATTCTTGGGGAGGGTGCGCCAGTTGCCCTGGCCGTGCTTCTTGATGTAGGCGACGAGCTTCTCGTCCTCCTCCGGCGTCCACGGCCCCTTCTTCAGCCCGGCCTTGTCACAGCACGGAGCGCGCCCCATCGACCGCCGGGTCGATTGATTGATCGATCACACAGTGCCCGAGACGGATCGATGCTAGAGCTGTGGAAAGGCAAGGCAGGAAAAGGCCCGGTTTGTCCCCACGGCTACAGCTGCGTCTGCCCCTCTCTCTCGCTCGCTCGCTCGCTCGCTGCTAGTAGTACAGAGTAGGAGTAGAGTACTCGATGGCAGCGCCGTGTGAACTGAGCCCGAGGTGAGGAACAAAGACAGGAGATCGAGGAAGAGGTGGGGGCGGGGCGGGGGCTTTATAGAGCGCGCGAGCGCGACGGAGAGAGGCGAGCGGCGAAGTCAACAGGATTCGGTGCCGGCCTTTGTGCCGCGCGCGCGCGACGTGGCTGCGAGACGGGACCGGGAAAGAGGAGAAGAGGAGAAGGGCAGAGAGCGTCAGCGTCGGATAAGCTGCGGGCGGAATCCACCATGCATCCGCCCCGCCGGGGGGGTAAAAACTAAAAAATGAGTGGTACCGGCGAACGCAGAGGCCAAAAGTGGCCCTGGCGCGCGCTGGCGTGCCACGGCAAACTGTTCTGGGCAAAGGCGTCAGTCAGCGCAGCGGTGGAACAGGGCACAGCAGCAGAGTAGTACTAGTACGAGTTCTCGCAACGGCTTCGTGGGGATAATCTGGCGGATCCGTTGCGCATCGGGCGGGAATGTTTCTCTCTCTCTATTTATTTATATATTTTTTTTACTGCTAGTGTGATGATACTCTGGTAGTCTGGTCGAAGACCACACACAAGTGACATTTTCACCAAGGACGGTACCGTGGTGGCCTATCCGATTGGTATGTCGGCCTGTTTGAATTGTGGGAATTCTCCTTGTTATTACTACGGGGATTGACTTGACCATACAATACCTTTTCTTAAGAAGTTATTAGTTACTTAAAATACTTCACAACTATAAATCTTTAATTATGAATTCTGAGACATATGTCAAGATGAGTTGTTGTGGTAACAGAAAAAAAAACTCTAAAAGGGCATAGAATATGCTGGCTTTTAATTAACAAATATCCAAACATTGGCAAATGTATTGAAATGGTTCATGGTGAAGTCTTGGTCAATTTCAATTATTGAATTATGGTACCTTGTCATCGGTTTTAAGATTTGCGCTTTCTTTTTTCTTTGTCGAGATTCGACATTAGGGTTCTGTCAGATTCTGAGGGAGTTTTGTTAGCCACCACACCATCTAGGGAGACATGGTTGAATGCCATTGAATCGGCAACGATGGAAGACGATGGGCACACACAAAGGTGACAGTCGTGATGATCGTGAGACAATAGAGGGGGGGGGGGGTGGGAAAGGAGGATGGGGTAACGTCATAATTGATTGGGAAATTTATCTAGAACACACTAACGAACGTGACTTTGTCGAGAACACATGAAACAAAATCAAATTTAGCTGATACACACTATGGTTCTAGAAAATTTCGTCTCAGAGATATTATGACTATTTAACTATTATTTTCAAGTTTTCTATTTAATATATAAAATAGGTCAGAATTTAAAACTTGGCATAAATATACACAGTTGTATTATCTATCAATAAAAAATTAGAGTAGAATTTTTTGACTAGTTTTATTGTTTACTCATTGTTTAGAAATTTAATTTATCGAGCAAGCCAACTGAACAATAAAAAAAATCTAGCTCTATTTTATAATGATAAAGAATGCGACAACTTATATTTGTGCAAAGTTTTAGTTTCTGACGTATTTTATGTATTAAAATAAAAAAAAATAAAAAATAAAAGTTAAATGATTATAGTGTGTCTCAGATGATTTTTCTTCGAATTGTAGTGTGTATCAACTAAATTAGATTTGTTTGTTGTGTTCAAGACAAAATCACGTTTTGTTGATTTATGCCAGACAAATTTTCCTGATTGATTAGACTAATTTTGAGGTGAGGTCGGTGTAGAGCGTTGGATTCACTTTAGATGGCTACATACTCGACAGATTAGATGAACTGAAATATGTCATACCTCCACTAGATAGTTGAGTTTAGATGCATGTACGAAGGAAACTAATTGGGGCAACTACAAAAAATAAAATGGAATTAGCAATGGATGCGATAGGGTTTAGGGATTTTATTTAATTTTGTGTGTGCAAACTACTCCAGACTTGATCACACTTGATAGCCGTAGAAAACAAGGATATAGCTCCTAAAAAGTGGTTGAGAAATTTTCAAGTATATTGGTCGCCTTCCGCCAACGACATAAAACCTTTTATGGCAAAATCCAATTGAATAATTCTCTCTCTCTTTTTTTTTCCCTCAAAAGGTTAACACGGCACATCATCAATCCATCATGCATCCATAGGCACAGTATACCGTGCGAAAAAAAAAAGGCTAAGATCAAAAGTTTCGCACGCTTTGTTCCAAGGGAAAACGGACAAAAATCCACGGACGAGAAGTAATTTCCGTTTGGTCCCGTCGTGCACATCCTCTTCCACCTTTTCGCCCCAAGGAAGGGAGGAAGGAGATCACCTGGCGGGCGTTGACGACGGACCTCTCTGGCACGCCACGCCTGCCACCTCGCGTGTTCTGATCTCTCTCTCTCTCTCGCTTGCTCACGCTGTCACGCACGCCGCGCGCAAAACCGGCGTTGTCCGCCTGCTCTTGCATGCATGGCTCGCGACTGCCACCGGGTCAGCTCGCTGTGTCTGGACCAAGCCGGCCGGCCGGGCGGACCCTGCTTCCATTTAAGTACCCTGCAGCGACGCAGCTGCCGGCCACAGCACCGTACCCTTCTTGGCCGCCACCGGCGCCGCACAAGCCTCGTCGCGGCGCGAATGAATGCGTGGCCTGCGAAAAGCGCGCGCTCGTCGTCGTTTCCGATCAGAACGCCGCTGCCCGGCGGCTTGCTCTCTCTCGACGAGCCTGCGACGAGAGAGATCGGTCGATCGGATCTACCAACACGCGTACACATTTTCCTCGTGCCTCTCCCCCGAAAAAAACAGGAACAACTTTTCCAAGGAGATTTCGCGATCGGGTAAAAGTTGCCGTGATCTAGTATCGGTGTACCCTGGCCGTGCGACTGCCAAGTGTGAATGTATGTGTACAGCTGTGCCACCTTGCTGATGCTGGCGTTCGTACCTACGGGGCGCTATCTCAACACGGATGCAAGGTTGAGCGGCTCGTGTGCGTGCGTGTCTCTCGGTGCGCAGCAGGGCCAGGTCTGTTCTTCTCTGGGATAATATTTGTTAGTTAAAAGCGGGAAACAAATGTCAAAAGTTTGCCCCGTTAAAAGCTGAGGCGCGTAAAGGAGGTGAAAGCAACATGACCAAAGGAAAAGGCACCCAAGATAAGCGCAAGCGAGGAAGATCAATTTCCCTAGTGTTAATTATGCAATCGAACGAACGTTTCATAAAATCATTAGAAATGTGTTGTAGAGTAGGAGTACTTCTGATATTGTCGGATACAATTTATCTTAGTGTAATATGCATGTTTGTTTTCCATAAGTAATCAGAAGTAAAATAGCCCCTTAGCATGGCGAAAAAACTGAAAATGAATTTAACTCTCGTGGTTAGGTCCAGCATCAAGCCAGTATGAACAGGAAATTAGAGTTTCCAGAATTGTACGGGTATGTATTATACTGTTTCTAGTAAAACTTCGTACGGATTATTAATGCTGCGACCAGAACCGGCCCAGGGCCGCGGGTATGTATACACCACGAGAACTCTTGATAAGCTCTGTATTTTTATAGCGACGCGTGTCCCGGCCCCCCTAGCCTCCAGTGTCCATGTCAGTTGACTTCGGGACAAAGATCGCAATAATTGCTGGACACAAGGCATGTCCACTTGTACATGACAGTACATGCGGCGGACTTCAATACTAGTAACTTGATCAAGGTTTTGACCGCCCAACACACCCGGCGCACGAATTAATTGAGCTAGAGAGGGGTGTGACTAGGACACATTAGCACTTTTCTGTTAAACTAACATCACAAATTGCTCCATCCAGTTGACTAGTTTTCACATTTTAATCAACTAAATAAATGATGATATCATTTTGAAGACGTTCGAGAAGGATCTTTTAGTTAATTTATGAATCTTGTCAGCTATTTGAAGTTTTAAAGTACTTGACCTTATAAGCTAGTATTTCGAATAACAAAAGCATGTTACTAAATTCTGTGTATGTAGTTTTTTTTTCGTATCCTGACATTGGTTCTAATATATAATTAATCAGTCTAATACTAAATATTAATCAGGGATTTCACCAACGGCCTTCTCAACCTAGATAGACTAAGGTTAAGTTTGCATCTGAATTTGGTCTGCGGTGTGAATGTGCGTCTATACTCTGCTATTTAAAGAAAAAAATGAGCCAGCCCTAAGATGTCTGTGGGTCAGCATACCTGAAACAGGAGGATACGGAAGATGAAAAGGCTACAAAGAGTGTAGCTCAAGAATCAATTTATGATGTAGGGAAGAGGGAGACAGCACAGCGAATATCTCATCCACTCTATCAAACGCGCAACTAATTGGAACAGTCCAACCATTTCCAATGGTTATAACAGCAGGGTGTTGGACAAATTGTAACATGCTACTCGTTATAATAACCAACAAGCAGAGAACGAACTACCAGTCACTCCCTAATCGAGCTTAGCGCAGCACTAAGCACCGGTCTTAGTTTAATAATGGAGCAAGTGGATGCCAAGTCCAAATTAGGCTACACAAGTTTGCTCCACTAACGGTACGGATTCACATGATTTTCCATGGACACTTTGGGAGTTATATTTCCATATATACATTGCAAACATCATCTTATGAAAACAACCTTGCATCTAATTTTAACTGTTCCTCTTTAGACTAGTCTTCAGCCTCGTCGTTTCTCAAAAGCTAATTAATCAAGGAGCAGATTGCATTTGCATGTGATGAAATAGTACCTAGCTCTCACCACTGTTTAAGAGCTGTGAGCTTCCTAACATGCTATAGCTGGTCTTGAAGTGGTCGAAATAGACCTCTAAATGATAGATTCTACGCAAGCCAGGATTTCCTGGTAACACACAAAAACTTTGCACCACACACATTACATTCTAGAGATAAGAAGAAAAATCAACATCCAATAAATTTCTGTGGCATTCGTTCAAAAAAAATAAAAAAATCTCTGTGGCAGAAACCTGTTCATCGTGAAAGGGTCTCTAGCCTAATGGTTAGAGCACATGAGTAACATGTTACATACCCGGTTTCGACTCCCTGTGAGAGCGAATTAATAACTAGATTTAAAATAAAGAAAATTAAAAAAAATAGGTTGGGACCTTCCCTACTGACTTCGGTCGAAAAAAAGAAACCTGTTCATCGTACCTGCCAATTAAAGCATGATAGCACGAGAGTACAATAAAAGAGCACACTAAAATTCTTAACTAACAACATCTCATATATGAAAATAATTTTATATTTTAAATGTGACAAAAGTTTGTGAATCTTACGTTGCAAGTTTTTACTCTTGCTGTGCTCAATCGTACGTGCCGATCCAACAAATTCGGAGGAAATTTAGCAGCAAGCAGCTGATTAGATCTGCAGACGTAATATGACAGTGCCCCCCATGCGCGCGCTGCTGCACACCTGTTAAAGCTCCAGCGCGCAATGCGTGCAGGTGCATCCAACCTGAAGCTAGCTACCGCATATTCTTACAATCTTACTGATCAAGCACTCGTATTACTTATTTTAATCCTACCCATTTCCGGTTCCTTTTAAAAAATCCCTGCCCGTACACGACGGCATCTAAAATACTGCAATTTTAAATTCATTTCTAAGGTCCAGCGAGATCACGCATGTCCCCTACTCTCCTGTAACTTCCAGTAATCACTGGTCGTATTGTCTCCTTCAAAAAAAGCACTGGTCGTATTTTCAATAATAACACACCGGTTGTTTCTCAAAAAAAAAAAAAAACCCCTCCGGTCATACACTACGTATGGAACTCTATATATGGATACATACAGATACACTGGTTCATACTAGTGGTTAGTCATCAATTAATTACCCTGGCTAGATACTAGGTTTAGAAGCCTTAGAATTTGATATGTTTCAACATCACACACAAGATAAACCGGCTGATGATTAATTTGGAAGTATACTTTTAAATAATACCCCCGATGTCTCTCACCATGGAGACACTGGCCATCTTCCAAGCACTAATACTCAATTAGCAGCTCAAATTAATTATAGTTTCGTCAAGACTGCACGATTTGTTACCCGATTAGGGCCCTAACGTGGCGCGCCAATATCAATCTCCGGTGTAATCCTTGCCCAGAATTAGTATCGACCGGTACTTAATATATTTGAGTGTATGCGTATGCTTGCATCGGCGGTTTGACCCCGGCCTTCGCATTATATTGCGTACGCGGGCAGCGATAGTGAGAGGAGAGCGCAGAGAGCAGAGACGCGACGCGAGAGTTGTTACGAATAACGCGACATACACACGCACGACGAGCCTTACGTGTCCGCGGCTGAGCAATAAACTAGTATTGGCGAGCTCAGCATACACCCTGATCCGTGCGTTTCCGAGTTGTTAATAATCCCCGTGGCTGGGCGGTTCGCGAAGATCTCCGATCCGGTGAGGTCACCGGTCGCGCCTGCTTCATCCAAACGTTGACGTTTATCGTATTCAAATCCCTGTGCTCTTCCGTTTAAATTTAGTTTTTACTTGAATCGTTTTTTTTATTGAGGACAAAAGTACCTGGAGTGGTTTGAAAATTGGGGGCCGGAGACACATCGTGCGTAACTGGTCCAGTCAAGGTGCTGCTGTGTGCAGTGTCCCGAGGAGATCGTCCTTTTTAGATACTGTATAAAAATGTATAGTGTAGTTTATACGAGAGGGGCAAGCAACGAACTCTGACTTTGCCCGTAATTTGACACTTGGATCGTGTGTCCTATCGGGGTTAGCGTATAACACCTGTATGTGTGATCATATATGGATCAAGACCGCCCCACAAAATAGGGAATGAAGTCACATGCAATGGACAGGACGACTGGGGTAAAATGTTAAACAAGTACACACGAGGTAGCCATCATATTCCGTCTTTACTCTTTATGGCATACGTAGGAACGTAGCTTACTAATCAATATTATCTACACGTCTCCGACTTTTGCTAGAACGTTCATCAAGGCATGATTGGGTTTTGTTAAAACTAATATATAGCTGTGGTGATCTCTAGCTCATTAATTCATTTTTTTACTCTCTCCAGATTTTAATTGTTGACGCTGTTGATTTTTTAGCTACGTTTGACCATTCGTCTTATTCAAAATATTTATCCAAATAAAAAAAATAAGTTAGATTAAAACTTCCTCTTTAATGATAAAACAAATCATAACAATATATTTAATAATTTTTAAATTTTTTTGAATGAGATGAATAGTTAAATATAACTAAAAAAATCAATTACGTTAACAATTTAAATCCAGAGAGAATAATTAATATGTTGTGTTTGATCTCTTATAATTCTCCTTCTTTTATATGTATGCTTCGGTATTTCCAACGGGTCATAGGATCATGTGGTTAGAAAACAGACGCTTGTGCCTTCCCGCCGATTGAGCATCGAGCTATATGTGTACCGTCGATCGATGAGGTGTCCGGTTAGCATCAACAAACTTTGAATCAACCATACAACTGTTCTTTGCTTGCGTTCCCTGTTGCATCACTACTATCTACTAACCCTAAAAAACAATGCCCAGATGTGGAGCCGGGATAAGGCGTCTGTGGTTGAGTGCGGTTGTGACCTGGACTGGACATGATCCCTCTCGCTCTCCCTCCATGCGATACCCGTAGTTAGCAGGGAGTAGATGGCGGGAAACCATTATACTTTTGCCTCGTCAGCTCATGCATGGCCCATGCATACGCGAGAGCACGTACTTGCTCCGATCCCATCATTTGTTTATGTTCGTGTGGCTCGAAATGGTAAGGCGAGCGTATGTTATATATGCGGCATTATTTGATTGACATCTCTGGATCAGGGAATAGTTGGTGGCGCGAACAGCACACTTGGTTCCTCCTCCATGCTCGATCCGGCCGCCGGCGGCCACAGAAGCTTCAAGAGCTCGATCTGGGCGACAAAAAGAATGGGGAAATGGTCTTTTCTTTGGGATTGAGAATAATAGTTAAGGCAGAAAAAGCAGCGTCTTTGTGATTTGGTATTATATATTCAGCCTTTTGACATCTGTTTTCAGATGTTCAAACATCAGCATACCCTGTCGTGCACGGTGGAAAAGATCAAATCTTGCTGTAGTACTTCAGCTATCCCATCGCATCTCAGTTCACACTGCTGGTTTTGTTGCTATAATTGAAATATGTCCTTTCAATCATTAATTAAAAGACAAAACCTCACTTGAAAAACTAGGATGGATTGTATTTTAGCACAAAAAAATTCAGAGTTTGTTAGTTTCTTGGGACGAATGCAAGCTGTGTCCACCGTTCCATGCGTTTTTGCAGTTGTATGAAACTCTAAATCCCATCCATTGGTCCACCTGTACATAAAGGACATGTGATTTCCGTTCGTCAGGCAGGCACGGTGTGCCGGAATCATTGACTCCGAACAACACATGGTCCATATCTGAGATAACAAGCGACAGGTACCCGGCAGCGTCTCAGATCAAGAAACTCCCCAATCTCCACGAAGTTTTCACCGTGCTTTACACAGAAGAATTTATCTTTGCTGATTCCGGGACGTGCAAGTGCGACATTTTTTTATGCCTGATAAAAGTCAGCGTGGATTACAACAAGCCAAGTAGCGAGTAGCCAACAAAAGCCGTCTACTGAAAAATTCGTAGAAAGCAGACATGTCGTTAGAGAAAGTAATGTTAACCTATATAGACAATACTTCAGCAGTGAATTTCGTGCCGATTACCAGTTTTGTTGGTGGGCTAATCATGCATTCATGCTTCGAAGCTGTCAGTTCTGCATTAGAAGTTGCAGGTTGTTATCCTGTCAGCGCGCTGCTGTCCTTCCGGCGTCTTTTTCTTCGGTTTGAATTGGTGGCCAAACATCTTTTCCATAGAGCACTGCCGCCAGATTGGTCCAATATTTCTCCTCTTTTGCAGGACTCAGATGTGCGTGAACGTCATATCACCATGGGAGCGGAGAGCATCAGGGTAACAAAACAGATTCACACATTGTGAAAGCAAAATGTTCTAGAATTTTGCAAACGATTGGATATAACGAAGACCTACGAGCATTGTGGCTCGCTTGTATTGCTTGTGAATGAAGTTAAGAAGTATATGAGTACATTACTCCAAGACAACAGTGTATTTTTACCGGTGTAAACTTTTTGGTAAGACAATGAAATTATGTCAACTCAACAATGAACATGCTTTTACCGTAAAAAAACAATGAACATACTTGTATTTTCTCAATATAACTGAATGCGGGATGGCCAATGAGGTAAAAACGCCTCAAGAAAGCAATGTGTTTTGTTGACGTGTGATGCTATGCAGCTATTTGTAATTTGCTGAGATCATTTCAACAAGCTTGTCATGCAGAGCACCGTTGGTCACGAGAACACCACCCGAAGGGTAGATGATTCTGCGTGAAGTTAGGTCAGCTGCAAGATCCAATGGTTTTCCACTCCAGTCACTGATCTGTCAGTTTCAGAGAAATACAAAATCACCACGGTTGTAGTGATAACATGGGTGAATATATGGGGAACAAAATTAACATATCATAGGCTTGTGTTAACAAGCAAGGTACGTACCTGACCCCCGGCTTCCTGCACACAAAGTATCCCAACAGCATGATCCCAAGACTATGTAAACAGTATGAAAAGAAAGGGTCAGTGAACAGTCAAGTCAACTAGTTGTTTAACTTGTCATGCAGGAAAAGGGAAATTGCAAGCAATAGAGCACCTTGATTTGAGTTGTCGCCCGTGCTCGAAGGACAAAAACTGAAGCTCTCCCAGAGGCCACTGTCAGATACTTGCACAAGCTAGAAAACAACATCAAGAAGAGCACATCATTATAACTCATGCACCGACCAATGGAAATCATGACTTGATTTACGACTGTCATTGTCAACCACAGCAAGATACTTTTCTAAAAGATATCAGGGTAGTCACAAGAATAGAAAACAATACTTATCATTTTGGATTATATGCTGAAAACTCTATATAACAAGCAAAAAGTCTTAGTATCAACAACTTAAGGATGAGGAATACATATCAGTCAGTACACGGAAAATGCCTTTTGCTCACTATTAGCACCGTATGCTGCAGAAATTAAGACAGTGCTTGAAATGCCTTTGATCACTCACTAGCATTGCGTTTTAGCTGGCCAGAGGGATGATAATAAACATTACATGTAACCAGTGCATCAGTAATGGAAAGTGCAACAGACCTGCCGCAGAAAACAGGAACGAGAAGAATTTTCTTCTCATCTCTAGGATCAGATTCGTCCGTTGTTGAACTGAAGAGAACAGATAATGGTATCATATCCCAGGTTTGGCTATCAGGAATGCAATAGCGTGCCATGTGCACAACTGTGCAGGCATCAACAAAGCATCTCTTCCAAAAATCCTGTGCTTTATTGAACTGGCCAATCTCACCATACAGGTGCCTAGACCAAGTACCACAGCCTAAATGAGAAACCATCAGAATTCCCCGGCTGTCAGACCCAGTAGCTCTGCCATCTTTCTCGTCCACTGTGATATCATTGGTCCAATTTGGGCATCCCATCACTCCAACAGTTACCTCTCCATTCACCACAAGAGCCAGACCTACCTTAAAAAAAGGTAAACATGCATATGAGAATGAAGGGAAAGAGAAAACAAGCTAGGAGAGGAAAATAGTAAAACATAAAACTAATCAACAGTAATATAACAGAATTTGCCCAGTCTATGTCGAAGGGCAACACTACTAAAACAAGTGCCTCATAAAAAATTGCATGAAACACTCCTAACCTCAATTACGTGAAGGTTGTGTACATTGGTATACATGTTTGGTAACATGTGAGGGACTATCTGGAAATCCTCATGTTACGGACCTCAACAAGATGTCAAGATACAAACTTTGTTATAAGTAAAGAGCGGAGAACAAAGTCTTACATGCTGATTATGGTTTCAGATGCTCTTATGCTATAGGTGGTGACTGGAAAGAGGTCTTGCGGCAAATTACAGTATGACGTTAAAACATAAGATCCCTAGGAAAGTTTTTTTTTGGAACCACATGATCCCCAGGAAAGTGGACATGGCTAATGTAAATGTGGGCACCAAGAAACTCTCAGGACAACCATGCTTGTGGAATGAGAAGGCGTTGTTAATGTGGAAATATGCTGCTTGTTACTATGGTGTGTCTGCTTGTGTAATTTAAGTAGATCATTTAGAAACAGCTGGAAGAGCGTATCAGCAGTATCTTTTTTATGAATGAAAAGTATCAGCAGTATCTGATCGACAATATGCAATGACGAGCGAATCATACCACATATAGAGCATCATCCCCTCTCAGGAAACCTTTGGTGCCATCAATCGGGTCAAGTACCTTCAAACCACAACATTATCTTTATGACGAATGAAACATATGCAGGTCACACAACATTCTCATATCTGGTTTAATGATAAATGGCACATGACAACTCATTGCTTACCCAGTAAGTAGCAGAGTTTGAATCAAAGGAGACAGCATCCTTGCCTCCTCTATCAATTGCCCTCAACACATCTTCACGGGTTAACAGTGACTCACTGGTACTCACTTTGTCAGCAACAGCACTAAAAATTGACTCAACAAGTACGTCACCACTGTTATCGCCAGCTTTTGATGACCTTAGAGACGCTGAGTCCTCTTCCGCCACTAGAGGTATCGATGGGAACAATTGCTGGAGTTCTTTTAATAACAAAATGATGAAAGACAGCATTAGACAAAGCAATAAATTTGAACTATTTGAAACTTTGATGTGGATTACCCAAACTAACAAGGGCCTGTACTCCGAAATCTGCAATTGTGACAGGACTTTGGTCATTCTTTTCAAGAATACTTCTGCCATCCGAAAACAATGATCTCTTTACCTGTCAAGAAATATAACCAAACAGGGAAGACAGAGGTCATACATTTTACCAATCAAATGGCAGTAAAACAGTAACATTTGTTCTATTATAAACAGATGGTCACTCGAAAATACTGCAGTACAGGCTATTGGGTGCTCACTGCTCAGCATACAGAGCAAATTGTGTCGAGCTTCTAACCCACTCAGCTCGTCAGCGTATGGGCAGGATTTATGAAAGCAGTGGGGCATAGAAAAAACAAGGCTGCCAGGATCATCCTGGGTAGGATTGTTTATATTTGAGTAGACTGGTCCCTATGCGTTTTGATCTTGATTAAAGCTTTAAGAAGGTAAGAGACTTGAAATATCATACATCCTGAAGATTAACTTTTGCATCGAACATATTTCGTGGCTTTTCAGCGCTCTCCCCTTTTAAGTCTTTCTTTTTTCTGAACAAAAATCAATTCAATGTTTATTTAACATCAGATGATTAAGCTTTACGCAAATTGCTAAAATTTCTGTCCCGGCGCAATGTGGCATTGCCAACAATCCCCCCGGGTGCGATATGGAACATGTAAATTGTTCCCCACCCCACCGTGACACTAAATTCTAAGCACTAGTGCAGTACTGCCAATACCAAGTGATCCCACCAAAACGAAATTCACACTGCGCACGTTTTCAAATATCCTACAATATCATCAAAGGAGCAATCAATAGTAGAGGGGACAAGGTCAACTCACGTCGACGCAGAGCCTGCAGGCGCGCTCCACAACCGCGGCGGCCGCAGCGAGCTCGCGGTGGTGGGAGGCGCTCTCAGGCGGAAAGGGAAGACGGTACTCCTCCGCTATCGCCGACATCCCCGCCGCAGCCCTGTCCAAGTACGAGCGCGACTGAGAACAAAACGAGGCGGCGTCGGGGCACTAAATCAAGCACCAAGCGCGCGCGGCGCGCAGGGGCGCAGGGGAGGTGCGGATAGGGGTCTGGGTGGTAGCAGGCTCACCTTACGGAGAGGCGGACGTGGCGGCGGGGCGGCAGGGGGAGAGGCAGCAGGCGGCGGCCGCCGAGGAGGAGGCGGTGCTGCGGGAGCGAGAGGTGGAGGAGCGGCATGGACGTGTGTGGCGGGAGCGAGGAGGAGAGTGACGCCCAGGCCCGGCGCGGCCCGGCCCTGATACGGCCGCGGAATTATACGTACGTAGTGGCACATGGCACGTATATTCGCGACGAGATACGGAGACCGGATCTTGTACCTTTAGTTGGGCCATAACGATTGGGTTAGCATATGGGCTTCTAGCCCATCGCTGCTGTGTACCCAGGCCTGCTCATATTCCATCCGTGCACCATCGATCCAACGGCCAGCGTGGCTTCGACCCTGGTCGGTAAACGAAATACCGTCCTGGAGGTCGGGGAACCGAATACCGACCAGAGCGCGCGGCAACTCAGCTCGCCGCCTCCGCCACAGCGGCCGTCGCCGATGTTGTCTTCACCGACGAGGTGGGCCATGTTCAGGTTGCCTTCCTGATTGCCATCATGCTGACGAGGAAGACGCGACGCGATCGCACAAGCATTAGTTTCGACACCGGCGCCGGTGGTCATATAACCATGGATGGATGAATGGTTGACCAGTACAGAAATTAATGGCGCAGTGGATTTAATTCTCGAAAGAAAAGATGAGCCGAATTATCGAAACTGCTACCTCGGTGCAGCACTGGAAGAGTGGTGTGAGAATTTACATACAGGGAAAGATTGATTCGGCCCACAGTTTGATTGGCTTTATCCAATGAACTAGTAGAGGGCGACGTGCCATGATTGACACACTTTCTGACACCTTCCTATCCCACTCGGGCATATATTCGAGTGGTTAGATATCGCTAATACATATATCTCACGGTAGCCCTAAGAACACCTAAGCAGTGATACTTTATAAGTATAGGCCCACACTCAAAAGGCGTTGAAGCTTCATTGAAATGTCTTTTGCCTTCAAATTCTCCATAATCTCTTAACTGAATATTATCATATAATGCGAAGCAAAAAATGAGCTTATCCAAATGTAGCCCCCAATTCAGATGTTATTTTAATAAAAATATCATATGCGCTAAATATCTCTGTAAGCAGCATAGCCAATATGAACATGCCTTCAAATTATACAGGATTCTACCACTCCATCTATCTGAATAATCATGAAGTATGAAATAATAGCCCTCAAAACTGGTGTTATCATCTCATTCAAGTAATCTGAAACGAATATAGAAACAGTAGCCCTAAGATTGGTGCTAGTACAACATCCGAGTGATTTGAATAATAAATTACCGAGCCAATCATACTTCACAGCTCCAAGAGTGATTTCAATGATAAATCACTAAAACATTATTACATAGCCCCCATGTATGAGACTACTTGTTATCCGAGTCATTTCATGAATAAATCACCATAAATCATTATTACGGAGCCCCCAAATATGGGACTACCTGTTATCCGAGTGATTTCAGTAATAAATCACGAAAAACCATTAGCACCGTGCCCCAAATGAAACCAACTGTATCATAACCTACGCTATCAGGTAGGTTAACACATAAACACGCGCCGCCCGTTAGGTTAGAACTATTATATAACCATTTATGTATCACCCCAACCCTTCACCTTCAGTCTTTGCTGCTTCAGTCGCCGCCGCCTTCTTCTTTCTCCAAACCCTAGATTTTCTCCGGCCATCAGCCTCCTCCGAGCGAAATCGCTCCTCCACATCGTAGCTGTCATGCCTCCAAAAGCACTCATTAGAGCACTAAGGCCTCGTCAAAAGGGAAGGCTTCCCCCGTTCACATGGTGGATGACCCAACCCTCCACATTCCCGATATCATCAAGGAGTTCCCGGTATCATCCATGGATGCGGAGAAGGTTAACCGACTCGTGATCAACAGAGTCCTCCAGGATCAGCAGACAACGGACTGGATGGAGACCATAGGTCAGAGATTTCCTCAACCGCCTGTTGATCATATTACTGTTTTTGCGCCCTTCTTCTACCGCGGATTTGGGATGCCCTGTTCTGGTTTCTTCCGCGGTCTTCTTTTCTTCTATGGGATTAACCTAGTTAATCTGAATCCCAATTCCATTCTGCACATCTTGATTTTCATTCATTTCTACAAGGTGTTCTTGGTTATTGCCCCTCAATTCGAGTTGTTCAAAGAACTATTTGTTCTTAAGTCTAATAACAACAACGTGATTGGTGGGGCTGGATTTCAATTAAGAAATAAATCCAAGTATATCGAAGTCCCCCTACCGTCCACTAATATAGGATGGCATGCGGATTGGTTTTATCATGGAAACCATGCCCCACCACTTTCTGAATACAATGCCGAAGTTCCTGTTCCTCGCCCTGAATGGACAAAAAAGGCAAACCTAGAAAAGAAAACCGAAGTGGAAGAAATTATGAACCAAATTGCTTATTTGAAGCCCGAAGGATACACCGGTGTTAATGTTGCAGCAAGTTTCATATTCTGTCACGTTCAACCAATCAAGAGGCGACATGTCCCTGGTTGGAAGTTTGTGTTGGAAGGGGATCCCGCAAGAGAAGTGCCAGACGAATTGTCTGACAGGGAGCTAACACTTAGACTTGAAAATATTTTATCGTCTCTGCTTGATTGGACTATAGGCAACAAGATAACCAAGCATCACTCCAAAACTGATAGGAAAAGTGTAAATAAATTGTTGTGTACCCTTTAAACTTGTATCTGCTTATTATAATACTCATGGGTCTTTTTGATCATAGGCTCTGGACCGATATGTGTCAAATCCACCATTGCCTCCGCCTGTTCAGGAAAAATCGCCAGGGCAACCTTCTGCTCACAAGCGTCGTAAAGCCCAGATTGTAGATTTTGACGACGAGGAATCCCTGGCAGAGAGAACTGCCCGGATACAAGAAGAAGCAAAAAAGAAAGCTTCAGCCGAGTCGGGAACCACCCGGCAAGGTTCAAAATCTGATGCAGGATTAAAAACTTCAGGTGAAACAGCACAACCTGGTGTAAAGAACACCAAAAAGGCCCCATCTTCAAACACGCCAGATACCTTAAAGACAACAGCATCAGCCAGCCCTCCGCCTAAAGTGTCAGTCTTGAAGTTTAAGCGCCGCCCAAAGTAAGTTAGCCCATGACTAAGAAATTGCATTATAAAAAAATGAAGGAGTTTATCGTGAACCCTTCTTGTGTAGATCCACTAACACTGCGTCTTCAGAAGGCACAGTGCCTTAAAGCAATATTCCTGAAGAGCCACAGAAAAAGACAGCAAGTGGCGAGACATCCAAGGTTGACGCCCCAGGTCACTCGGCCAACATGCCTACTGATGATAGGGACACTCCGATGCCAAGTCAGTGAACTGAAGTGCCGAGTGAACAAAGAGATGTCCCTGTGCCGGATCTAAATATTCCAGAGACAACAACCGCACAGGGAAACTCCCCCCCTCCAATCATTGTACAAGAGCCTACTCTGGTATTTGAACAAGAGCCAGAGGAAGAACCCATGCCGACACCCATTCACCGAGTGGTGAAGGAAGCAATATCGAAGGCCAGTCATTTTAGGACTGCGTATCATATCGACAATTTTTCCATTGCCGGCCTGGATGAATCTGGCGAACGAGAAGAGCTGAAGAAGTTTGAAGAGCTCACACAAGAGGCCTACCTCATGTTTAGGGTATGATTTCAAATCTTTAACATACTAACTATAATCATCCTAAAAATATGTTACTTATTCTTGTTGTTCTGCTACCCTAGCACTTGAAAACACACATGGACAATAAAAGTAAACTTCTTCAAAGTGTACAAAATAAGTGTGCCAAAGCGATAGACAATGAAAACCAGCTGGCACAAGAAAGACTTGAGGTTGGCCACCTCACCACCAAGCTATAATCACGATCATCCCAGGTGGCTGAATTAGAATTCAAAATATCAGGTACGTCTTCTGGAAGAATTTATCAAAAATAATATGACCGATATGTTCACAAATTCTCATCCTTTCTCTTGAAGGCTTATCACAAGAGCTTGCTTCCAAATGCAAGCGAGAAGCTGTCTCGGCAATCTTTGTTGCCGAGTTAAGAGATCGATTGAAGACTCTAGAATCAGCCTCGAGAACAATTGAAGTTTTGAAGAAACAAAATGGAGAATTGAAAAAATCAACTTCAAACTTCGGAGGAGCTTAAAAATAATTTTGAGAAACTGAAGGCCAACTTCAAAGAGGTGGATGAATCTCGTGCCGACTAGCTAGCAAAAGAAAGCTGAAGGTATGTTCTTTGAAATGTTACAGTTAATAATAATAAATTCAATATTTTCTTATGCGTTTGCTATATAACAGAGGCACAAGCAAAGGTAAAATCGCACGAGAATGAATATCTCGAGTTACACAACAGAGTTCTCGTGTTGGAAAAAGTAGTATAAGACGCCACCACTCAGCTGAACAACATTAAAAATATCTTTAAGAAGACGGAGAAAGAAAGAGACGAGCTCAAAGACAAGAATACAACCCTGGAAGCAGAGAAGAAAGAGCTCGAAAAATGACTGAGAGGTAATCAGTATTTTTGCCTTAAAATTACCTTCATATTCGAGTGCCTTCTATAGTTCAAAATTTATGTACCTTTGTGTTTAGGATCTAAAGAAGCTTATGAGCTTTGGCAAAAGAAATTTATTGAAGGTGAACAAAATCGCCGTTGGTCCCTTGCAGCTCTATAGAAAAATGCCGAAGCAGTGGCCCAATATATAATGTCTGACGAGAAGCCGCCAAGGTACTCACTCGGCTGCAAGTAGCCCCCAGCCAGATCCAAAAGCATTCATGCCACATCATAGGACTGGCAGACGCTCAAGTGTTAGCCATTGCCAAATCGCACATACCAGAAATCAAGCTGGACGTGATCGCCGAGGGTTTTCAGGAGGATCTTTCAGATGAATAATGCGAAGCCCTGGTTACTGAAGCTCAGGATGTGACGAATACCTTAATTGAGCAAATAGAGCTAGATCCACTACCAAGTGTGTAATGCATATTCAAACTGTTAGGTCGAATGGACCTAGATTCATCACCATGCCTGTAATGAATTCATCATGGTTTTTGGTGTTGACGTGTGTTGTATGAACTCGTGTAAAATACTCACAACCAACACATGTTGCATATCATCACTCTGATCGACACCCTTAATAAAAAATCACTCGGTCAAACATGTGCGAGTTGTGGTAATATGGAGAGTAAACAATTAAGTGGCGCTTATATCAAAATAACACAAGATCATCCAAAAGAATCATAGATCTCTTTGTCAAATTATCATGACTGCTCATGTTCTAAAAGAATCCTTGTAATAAAAATGACGTAGCTGGGCTACGTTCCAAGGACTCGAGATGTATGTTCCATCTTCAAGTATCAGTCGATAAGCACCCGGCCGAGTGACATCTTTGATGATAAAAGGTCGTTCCCAAGGGGCCGACAATTCGTGCTTGCCGATTGTTGTCTAAATTTGTTTCAACACCAAATCACCAACCGCCAAGCCTTTTCCCCGGACATTTTTTATCATGAGCAGTAGGAAGAAATGTAATCTTCGGACCTCGAGTCGGGACACTATTCTGCTCAGTGCCGCCATGCATCCGGTCAACTTCTGGATGTCTTTCTGTGAATGAGGGTGACCCATCCTTAATATAGGCCCTGTTTGGATACTCTAGCAGTGCTAGAGGTTAGAGTTAGTTTTTAGCTCATGACTAACTCTGAACTAACTCTAACTCTTGAGGTGTTTGGATGTAAGGGTTAGATTGATAATAAAGATACTGATGTAATCATTTGGCTCCTTTGAGGATAGAGGAAAAAGTAACTTTTCAGTGGATCCCAATCAAACTAGCTTCAATTAGCACCTCTTGGGTGGGATAGTTTTTTTGGATAGGTTAGATGCAACTAGCCCAAACTAACCCTCCCTGTTTGGAGATTTTAGGGCTAGTTATGCTCAAACTAACTCTAACCCATGGATCCAAACAGGACCATAGCATTGACCTTCTCAGGATTGGCCTCAATCCCCCTCTGGGAAACCAGGAAACCGAGTAGTTTTCCTGAAGGGGGAGCGTCTAATACAGCCTCCTCTGCCTTAGCCACCTCTTTCTTCAAGTCGGCGAGCTCGGACGCCTTGACCTTCTTTTCTGCTAAATCGCAGTTCTGGAGATCACAGTCACATGTAGTCTTGACAAATACTGACACCTCATTTCACCATGCATATACTACATCGGTGAAACAGGGAAATAAGGTACCGCGTGGTAAGGGGAATTGATTGGGCAGACTTTGCCATTCAAAGGAGAAAAAAAAGGAAACTATGCATGGAAAGGGGCCAGAGTTCTGCATGGATCCGTAATCACAGGGTTCTGCATGGAAGGAAAAGATAACTGATGCCTTAGTCAACGCATTTAGTGCTGGAATAAGTGCATCAAATATGGATGCAGTCGATACAAAATCCCAGTTACAAATTAATATGCACCGGTACACCACAAAAATAGATTCTTTCTGGCCAACTGCCAGAATTCATAGCCCGTATGAAATAGTTGCCCGACTTATGGGTGTTCACACGTTGGAGAATCAAATGCATAGCGGCTTCTTGCGCTTGTTGTATTTGAAGTTAATATTATTAACCTAGATCACGTAATGAAATGCATATATATGAGACAATATGTAAAACATATTAAAATGCAGCCATAAAGCAAATTAAGTAGACATAATAATGCAAAAAAAATGCATATTATAGCCATTTTTATTCATATTTTGGTATGCATAATGGTACATGATCTAGTCTAGCTGCTCCATTTCGGGACCAAAGACGCCGTCATCAGATTCCTCCGTCAACGTGATTTCAAAACCATCATCTGCTTCAAGTCGCAACATGTCATTAAGCCGCTCCCGACCACGATTAATGTACCAGAACAAATCCATGACATGTTGCTAACACCTTGACATGGTGTGACACCCCAGTGTCACTATATTCTTTTGATCATATGATTGCACCTAATTCTGGTTTACCAAGTCATAATTCAAGTTTGGTTGCATTTCAAATTTATTTGAAATTGAGTTTAAACCAAAGTATGGTTAGTTTCTGAAATAACTTCAAATTCTTCCATACAACTAGGTTCTATCAAAAATTTATATGATAGGGTTTGCCATAAAAGAGTGTTAGGAATTTTCTCAGAATTTTATTCAAGGAGAAAATATTCTAATTAATTCCTATAAGTTTAAATTTTATCCATATTCAAATAAATGGCAAATTTAAACTAATTGGTTTTGGACCTTACCACCTGTCACATTGTGTTCTACACAACTTAAGGATTCTATACAAATATTTCCAAGTCCATTTAAAGTCCAGAACTATTTTATTTTTATTTATCAAGTGGTGGCCGAGATAATTCATAGAAAAGTTTAAACCCTGGTCATGGGACCCACCATTCATTCTCTCATCTCTCTCTCTTTTCTCTCTCGCTGGCACTCGCTCGCCATGCACGCAGCCACGGGAGCAGCTGCGTGTCGCCGCCCAGCTGCCGGTTCCTGGGCACAAAAAACCGACCTCGATCATCGCCCAACCCCTTCTCTCAGCCTCTCCGCTATCTTCCTCGACTCCTCCGCTCTTGCGCTTGCTCTCCGGCTCCCTTCTCTGCTCTGCTCCACCC
Organism: Eleusine indica; assembly: GCA_030378355.1. Classification (NCBI taxonomy): domain Eukaryota; kingdom Viridiplantae; phylum Streptophyta; class Magnoliopsida; order Poales; family Poaceae; genus Eleusine; species Eleusine indica. The sequence goes on from CM059500.1 coordinate 41,361,560, forward strand.
GTCATTGCCGCCAGCCGCTTGAGCTCTCCCGCCGTCCAAAGCAGTCGCTAGGATCACTCGGCCAAGTTAAAATGAAGGCGTCATGAATCAACCTATCATCCAGAAGAAACCTCGCCTCAATCCATATCCTATTTAGTGAGAATTTGAAGAAACCCTGAGCTCTCTGTTCATGGCATCCGAATCCTTGATCTCGTGAAATTCGTGTTCTTCAGTAAGTCTCTAAGCCAAACCCTTAATCACATATGTGTATGATGTCCTTGCGCATCTTTTTGATTATTGTTTTCTTGGATCTCTCCGACGGGTTTCAAGCCAGGCGAACTTTTCCCTTTCGCCACCGTCGGTCACCATGGGAGGTCCACGGTGACAGATCAATCTGGGCCTCCTTCGTCTCCTCGGCGTCTACGCCAGGCTCCGCCATGACCTACTGGTGCTCTCCAACCACTTCATCCATTTTCCCGGCCTTCTCGTCGACTCCACATCATCGCCGGACATCTTCATTCTGCCGTCTCCCGTCGCCGACCTTTTTTCGGTGAGCTACTCTCCTCGTGAACCCCGCTTGCTGTGCGCCTGGGTGTGTTCTATGCGCTGGTGAGCATGGAGTCCAGATCCGGTGAACATAGAGCCCGGCGGTGAGCTCCGAAGTCGCTCCGACGACAGCTAGATTCAAATAACCGATGGCATTTTCATAATTTCTGCGAAGTTCAAATTTTGAATCCAAAAATTGCCTAATCTTGTAAAATCAATATCTCGAGTTCTAGAGCTCCTAAAATTGCAAAATAAATTTTGTTGGACTCTTTGTGATGAGATCTATGCTTTGATTATATTAGTGCACATGGTTTATATTAAAAATTTTGATGTCTGATTTATTTGGTGTAAAGCTTAATAAATTCATATCCTTAGTTGTAGACTTGATAAAATAGTAAATTAAATTGTTTTAGTCTTCTCTTGACATGCTTAGTTCATATGATAAATTGATGACCCTGGTTTCCAGACATAAAATTATTTATGATTTTATCTTTAAATAGCTTAGAATGGCATTAAAGTAATATCTGCAAACTTTTAGGATTTGATCTTGTGCACAAAAATCTTGACGTGTCGGTATTGTTATAGGGTACATAAATTCTTCTGAGGAGGATTTTCGGAAGGATTCTTCAGGTTTCTCTACTCAAGAAGGATCTAACATCAGTACTGGCCCCATAGTTGAAGCTCAAGGCAAGCCCCATAACATTTCCATGTATTTAAATTGACTAATCTCTGGTAATTAATTTGATAGATATGTATAGGTTATTTATGCATTAAGTTTAGGAGTTGAATGAAAACCCACCTGCATTTTTTGGATATATCTTATTTTATTTAGACATGGTATACAAGTACAGGTTGTTAATAGAGAAACTATTATGCTTAGTTGTAGGATCAACATTGCTTATGGTATCTGGAATATTTAGTGAAATGGTAATGTTTATTACATGATTAAGTAAGAATGATAAAATTTGGATTAATCAGGTCTCTATTGGAAAGGGCGAAAGCAAAGGACCTGTGATGGTTTTTGTCTCGCAAGGTGGCAGACCGTTTATATCAACAACTAAAATTTGAGACGTGGACAGACCCTGTAGGTGAAAGGGCAAAGATCATATGCCTTCAAAGGACATGTCTTGCAAGGCTGTAGCGCTATTTGTGTCGACATAGGACCCGTCCGCTGTCGGCCCAGCTGAGCAATTATTGAATAGTACCAAATACATGCTAGTATATGAGAACTAGTAAACTGATGTAGCATTGTCATATGCATTTTGGACGATAACTTAAAACTCTTGGTCGTGTGATCTAGTAGGAGTGGATAGGTTTCCGATGTTACTGTGGAACGGCTGCCCACTCGGGACTTTTAGATTCGGACCGAAATGTATTATGACTTTGTGAAAAGTTGTCATACGTGTTCTTATATGATGCGTATGCCATGTACTTCGGGTTTTCCTAGCTGGTGTAAAATGATTGCAATCGTTGTCCCTCGCAGTAATGAGTACCGCTTGTTCACTGAGTCAAATCGTAGCTTAAGAACCTCACTAATAATAATGATTGGAATATTTGGATGAAGAATATTATGTTTTAGTAAATCTGAACCTGTTACATTTGGTACTTGATTTAAAATTCAGATTGCTTGTTGTACTTAATATTGCTTTATGTTAGTATAAATGATTAGATTTTATAGTTAGATATACATTGCTTAGTTATTAGAATGTTCACTAAATTTACTTTTATCCATCTCTGAGCCTAAGCATGGTCTAGTATTAATTTATGTCGGGTAAGACTTGCTGAGCGTAGTTGCTTAGACTTTGCCATATTGTTGTTTTATTTATTTGAGGTAATAATATTGATGCTTATGAGTTACCTTTGGGAGTACTTCCCTGGGATATGTCTATTCCAAAGGAATGGTCTGCCTATTAGGAAACTGTGTAGCCGCTGCTGTTGTCTGTTGCTAGGTGATGATCCATATGGGCTCGGATTCATCACAACTGCTTTTATCATCGAGTTTTATATTATAGACGTTTAATTATGCTATCTTTCGCTGTTTTCACAACTGATCTTTGTAATATTTTCCGCTGCACTTGATACTTAACTCTGATGTATAATTAATAACACTCTTTTCTATGTATTTTATACTTGGTCAGTTGTTGTATTATTTTGTATCTGCTTAATCAGCACATCGGGAACTTTGGTCCAAGGGGGTTGTGACAGATGGCATCAGAGCCGTGTTCTGGGATAATATAGCAATTTAGACATATTTTCAAAAATACGGCGTATATGGTGAGGACACGTTAGTATATGCCTAAGTATATAAGAATTTTAGAATAGTGACAAGCTAACGGATTATGTTTGAGTTGGTTTGGTATTTGAATTTTATTTGACATTTATAGTCCGCTCGCAAGGACTGTCGCTTTGCAAGATGATTCCTTCCATGAATCATTGCCAACATATTTTCTTTTTGGCTCATTTAACAAGTATTGGAGCATAGAGTTCGCTCATGAGGACTATGATTTCGTGAGACGGTTTCTTTCATAAACCATGCCAACTTTTTCTTTTAGATGATGTTCATCATGGTAGGATTATGAGCATGGGTCTGCTTGCGAGGACCGTGGCTTCGTAAGGCATTTCGTTCCATGAACCGTTGCCAAGTAGTATATAAACTGCTTATTTTTGTAATTTCTTTTGAATTTGATATAATATTTATGAAATGATCTCTTGTAGGTACACTAACTACGCTAGTGTGTATGTGTGTTGAAAACTTAGAATGTTTTGCTCGTGAGTACAGGTCGTCACCAAAAACTACGAATACCGCAATGTGTCGGTATATATGTGTATATATTTTCTTTTGAGTGAGGAACGGTTAGGATTAAAAATTTCACTTGCATTCATGGCATGGCATTTAATCAAGTGAATTAAAATTTGATCTTACCTCTGATTCACCTTCTCAAATGTGTGATTAAAACTTGAACTTATTAACTTGTAAAATTTTGAACTTAGATCAATAACTAGAACTTCAGATTTGAAACCAATCTGAACTGATTTTCAAAAATTTGTAGTTTATTAATATTTTAGAATTTTAGAGCATACCAATATGTTCTGGAAAGATATGGGAGTCCTCTTGATGTCCCAATTTTTGGAAAAACGAAATTCTGTTGAGAAATGCTCTAGAATTAAAGACCATGTAAATCTGTTTCCTGTTGATAAATTGTTGGTATGTTGAGAAATGTTTTGCTTTGGATAAATTGTTGAGCCAATATGGGTTGGAAATATGTTGAAGTTATCTTCAATCTAAAACTCAATTGTAGATTTAAATTTTTTCAACAATGCTCCAAAATGCCAAAAGAATGCATACTGTTCAGTCAATCTTTTCATGTTACAGCATCGACTTGATAATATCATATCTTTATTTTTGCTGATGTGGTGGACATGTATGAGTATATTCTGGAAAGCTTATGAAATCCTCTATAAGATGATGCTATGCATAATTTTTGAGTTGATTATAAGATTTACAGAATTGTGAAGTTTTGTCTATCTGTTCAGTAGGAAGTAAAAGTTTTGTTCATTTGCTAGTAGCAATTTGTTATTTAGTTTTAAAGATAAATTTTTATACTCAAATAAATAGGTTGCTGTCATTCTAATAATAATTTGGATTCATGATTTTTTTGTGTAGATGGATCCTCATGTACACATTTTGCATGATGACTGGACTTACACTGAGGCTCTCCACCGTTTGGGTTTACCTGCATTGTTGTGGAAAATGTTGCTAGCCTTTGGGTACACTGAGCTACCGGTGTATGTCGGTAGAGAGTACTCAGACTTGCCTGGGGGTACTTGCAATGTGCACGAATGCATTCCCCCCTAAGCTTAGTTTTCCTTATCATGATGGTTGGTATGTGACAGTGGAGGGATCCCAGTTATTTGGGACTTGGGATATGGCTGCTCTAAGAGCTATCACCGCATTTTGTGAGAACAACACTAGAGTTGCTGGGACTATATATTCTCTTTTACCTGTGACGGACCCGGCCAATAATCACTTTGGCGACTCCGCATGTCTCTTGTTCAGGATTTCTCCGCCTCTACTTATAACCCTTATGTGACAGTACCTTGCCATTACGCCACAGAGATTTTTACTGGTCGGCAGCGCGGTGAGACATAGGTATAGTTACATGTAGAGGAACTACAGTTTGCTGTTAATCATGAGTGAGAGCATATGGAGGAGCAGCTCTAGCTTAATGCTACTCAGGCTACATGTATCACTAAGCTTGAGCAGCAGGTAGCTGCTAGAGATGAGCAGCTAGCTGAGGTTCAGGAGCAGCTAGGACTTGCTTAGGAGGCTAACCATGATCTGCAGCTAGAGTTGGAGGATGCTCAGGAGGATTTCCAAGAGTTACACCAACTTGGGGTAGCTCATCAACTTCAGCATCATCCTTAGGTTATCCCACCCGATGAGTTGATTTTGGGTAACCTTGACACAGACTCCGCTACTCTTCCTCCTGCTATGAATGAGGACAATGACACTGATGTTGTTAGTAGTGCTCCTGCGCCTTAGATGAGGAGTTAGACTTGTTCATTTAATGTACAAATTTATGTGTAATGTAGTAACCATGTAGTGTCGTTTGTAATGATCATCGTAACATATCATGAAGTGTGGTGGTATGCACGATATTTAGTCTAACTTTGTTAAGACTACAACCTTGTAATATTATTTTGCGAGCTGAATGAAGAATGGTTGTGGTTTTATTTTCTTTGGATCAGTTCTGAAATTTTATTGTTGTTCATGTTAAATTTATTCTTGCTCATTCCTTTTGCATATGCAAGATGAATTGATGAATGATTTGAAATTTCAGAATGGTTAATACTCGCCGAAGTGAGCCAGGGAGCTTACAACAGGGAGCTCAGAATGATGTTCTCCCATCTCCACCACCAAATCCATGGGCTCAAGTAATGGCTATGATATTTGAGTCAATACAGGAAGACACTGAGCTGCTCAGGCAGATAGCTCAGAGCATGAACCGTAATGGTGGGCGCTGTGATAATCAGCCACGATAGGGAACTTATCAAGACTTCTTGTCAACTCACCCACCAACCTTTGAACATGCTAGAGAGCTATTGGATTCTGATAATTTTATTCGCATCACTGAATCTAAGTTTGGGTTCTTGCAGTGCACCAATGCACAGAAATCGTTATTCACAACACAACAACTTCTGGGTTCAGCTAATGTTTGGTGGGCTAACTATGTGGCCTCACTTCCATAAGGTCATATTGTGCAATGGGAGGAGTTTAAAGATGCTTTCCGTTCTCACTTTATCCCTTCTGGAATTATGGAGAGAAAGCTTCAGGAATTTCTAGACTTGAAACAAGGAGGGAGGACTGTGCTAGAGTATTCTCAGAGATTTAATCATCTGGCACAATATTATCCCTTGCATGTGGATACTGAAGCTAAGAAGCATGCTGCGTTTTGTCGTGAGATGAATCCCGCACTCAAGGAAAAATTAACTTGCCAGACGACGGGAACCTTTAATGATCTTGTCAATGCTGCCATTGTTCAAGAAGATGCATATCGCGAAGTGCAAACTAAAGAGCGCAAAAGGAAGGCTCCACCCATTAGTGATACTGCTGCACAACCGCCCAAACATCGTTTGGTGTACACTTCTCCAACTGGACAGTGATTCCGGGCAGCACCACAACAGCAATTCCGTCGACCGGGGCAGCAGAATTTTAGTCGTCCACCGCAACAAGCTCCTGTTCCAGCACCTCCCCAGCAGTCCCAAGCGCCGCGTGCTCCATCTCAACGGTAACAACAAAATCAGAATGCACGCAATGCACAGCCTGCTGGACAATACAACCCTTATCCGTGCTATAATTGTGGTCGTGTCAGTCATTTCGTGAAGGATTGTACTTATCCTCGGAGTGAAGTGGGAAAACAAGCTCGTGATTGTTCTACAAATCAGCAGCATGGGCAACGGAATAAATCTGGACATGTGAACTACACCAACCTTGATGACATACCTCAAAGCGAGCCGGTACTTGCGGGTATGTTCTCGCTTAATGATTCGCCTATCATCATATTATTTGATTTCGGTGCGTCTCATAATTTTGTTAGTAAAGCCTGTGTGCAAAGACTTAAGTTGACCACCTATACTACAAATACTCCATATGTTATTAAATCTCTGGGTGGACAAATTCGTGCTAATCAAATCTTGCCTAAAGCATCAATTAGATTGAATCAAAAACTTTATTCTGCTAATTTTATAACGTTGGAGCAACAAGGCATAGATTTAATTCATGATATGGAATGGATGACATTTCATAAAGCCTTGTTAGATATTGCACCTCATATTGTTCAAATAAATTCTCCAGTTCATGGCATTGACTCTATTCCTTTACATCTATCTCCGGTCACTTCCATTAATGTTCATCATCTTGAGGAAAAATCCTTTTATCTATGATTATCCAGACGTATTTCCGGATGATCTTTCTGGTCTACCTCCTAGCCGAGAAGTTGAATTCAAAATAGAATTACAGTCGGGAACTTCTCTAATTTCCCGACAACCATACAAGATGGTAAAGAATGAATTAGTGGAGCTCAAGAAGCAAATTAAAGAGTTGCTGGACAAAGGATATATTCGCCCGAGTTCATCACCCTGGGGCTGTCCGGCAATGTTTGTGAAAAAGAAAGACAAGAGTCTGAGGCTAGTGGTTGATTACAGGCCACTAAACGAAGTTACTATTAAGAACAAATATCCTCTTCCCAGAATTGATATTTTATTTGATCAATTGATTGGTGCCAAAATCTTTTGAAAGATTGATCTTTGATTAGGCTACCTCAAATAAAAATCAGAGAAGAAGATATTCCTAAGACTGCATTTTCAAGTAGATATGGACTATATGAATATCTAGTTATGTCATTCGGATTGACCAACGCTCCAGCATACTTTATGTACTTGATGAATTCAATATTTATGCCGGAGTTATATAAGTTTGTGGTGGTCTTCATTGATGGCATTCTTACTATTCCAAGTCTGAAGAAGAGCATACTGAACATCTTCGCATCCTACTTCAACGCCTATGAGATAATAAGTTATATGCTAAGTTCAACAAATGTGAATTTTGGTTGACCCAAGTACCATTCCTTGGTCATGTGGTTTCAGCAGAGGGCATCTCTGTTGACCCAGGGAAAGTTCAAGATGTATTGAATTGGAAGCCACCCAAAACCGTCACTCAAGTCCATAGTTTTCGCGGGTTAGCTGGGTACTATCATCGGTTCATTCCTGAATGGACCTTGATGTCGCCTAGAGGGGGGGGGGGGGAATAGGCGAAACCTGTAGTTTTAAAACTTAAAACAGAAATTAGTCCAAAACTGGTCGGTTAGGCAAACCGGTCAGACCTGTTTTGACAGGGAATGCAAAAAAGCAGATTGTTGACTCTTACTCAAACTGATACTCAAAGTGGTGCTCCAGTAGATGTTCCTCACAGATGCACTTAGCCTCTGCACAACACAAATAAGCACACCCAAGTAGATCGAAGCGAAAGCACAAAATGAGTTAGAAAACAAACAAGAGAAGCAAACCGAACAAGGAGACACAAGTGTTTGTTTGCCGAAGTACAGATTCACCCCGTGAATCCTACGTCTCTGTTGAGGAAGCTTGAGCCGCTCAAAATCCAACTCCAAGCCGGGTGTGTTTCAACCACTTTCCCTGATCCACTAGCTTGATCTTTTTCTTTGAGAAGGCAAGATCGCAACCCTCACAAATTGACCCGTGACTCACCACAACTTGGGAGCTCGTGGGTAATGCCTAGCCGTCTAGGAGACTTCATCTCCAAGAGTAACAAATGCTTCATGAAATGCTTGACGTGGCCACAAAGTGCTCAAGGCTTGGATTGCTCACTAATGCTCACTTAGCTCAAATCTCTCAACCCAACTCAAAGATTTTCACAAAATCACTCAAGTCTCACAAAGAGGTGTTGGGGAGAGCTCAATATGGCCGTTGGTATGCTTAGAGATGTTCTGGAACCAGCAGCTCATGAAGGAAGAAGGAGAGGGGTATTTAAACCCTTTTCCAAAAACTAGCCAGTGGTACTGTCAAACAAAACCGGTCTGACCTATTTTCTAATCAGCACACGAACTCATCTTCTGAATGCACTCCTCCCCAACCTATTTGATCTCAGCTCACCAACACTTAACAATTGCCTTTAAACAAAGTCTACAAGGCCACTACACCCTAAAATAGAGCCAAAACCTAGATGCCCAAAACCGGTCTAACCTATTTGCCAAACCGGTCAGACCTGTTTTGCACTGACCAGCACACTGAAAAAGGGTAGGTTTCAACGTTTTTCTCTCATGGCTTCTACTATAGGAATTGAGCACTCTAGACCTTGTCAAACCATCTATGTTGCATCCCCCTTGATAGAGCGGCAAATCTATACTCAAGATAAAAACAAAAGTACATTTCATTTCTTGAGCTTGCAGTCTTCATACTTGCCTTTTTCTCTTTTATCACTTTATCGGGGCTATCAACATGTTTATCACTTGAGCATATCCATATTGAGCTGATGACCATGGTTAATGAATTTATTTGATCAATATTGCACTTCTTATCCATAGATGACCTTGTCTTCTTATTTCTACAAATGATTGACACTTAGAAATATATGACTCTTCATGGCTAGTTCGATCCGTCGGAATCAACTCTACTTGCTCTTCTCCATCACATAGGTCCTTCGGCGCCAAGCCTCTTGCTTGCCCTTCTCTAATGTATGGTCCATCGCAACCAAGTTATGTAACTCCTTCATCACTTGCCATACTTATCCACACATATCCTTGTGCCCTACAATATGTCCACTTTTGACTAGCTTCTTTTGTCTTCTTGATTTTTGATTGATGTTTCTTTGGTATGTGATGCCTATCTTTATTTCACAATAATCATGAGAGAGACATATCAAGATGCGATCATAAAACCATGTCTTCCTCTCATTCATGTTCACTTGTTTGTCGTACATCATAAATCTTTGTCTTATGGAACATGTCATATTATTCAAATAATATCCATAAGATTGTCATTGAATGATTGTCCACAATAGTATTACAATGTAATTCCTGCTCATCATCTCAACAAATAGGTTAGACCTTTAATTGTTTTGTCAATCAACACATAAAAACCCACTAGGGGCCTTGATGCACTTTCAATCTCCCCCTTTTTGGTGATTGATGACAATGCGATTAAAGCTTACAAATGAGTGAGTAAAAAGATTTTGAAATTTCAGATTTAACTTGAGCTACCCCTTAATATGTGCTTTTCATTTATTCTCATCAACATGGCTTGATATGTCAAATGCACATATTCAATGAGAATATGGAGCTCCCCCTAAATCTGAGAATCCGTGGGGTGCAAACAATTGTGAGTGTAACAATTATATTATGTGATGCATGTGTAAAAGGAAACAACTACAAACAAAGCACAAGGTAGATATAAGACCAAAACGGGTCTGGCCGACACCAAAAACTAGTCAGACTGAGTTCCCTGAGTAAACCGGCCAGGATGGTTTTTGAGGCCGGTCAGGCTGGTTTCTGGCAGAGTTCAGCAAAAACAGCACAAACACCAAAAAATATAGGCAGCACATTATCATATCAATACTTAGGAAATATTGGACAACAAAAATATTCAAATAGCAATCATTACAAGATTCTCAAGTCCAAAAGATAGAATTATGGGATTATTACATAGTTTGACACAAAGTCCAAGCAGGAACAACAGAGGTCACAAAGTGACCCAAAACTGGTCTAGCTGGTTTCTAAAACCGGCCAGGCTGGTTTTCTCTGACCAAAGAGCTCCACAACCTCTAAACAGCTTCACTCCAAGCTTTAATCTTGATATTTTCTCCCCCTTTGTCATTGATCACTAGAAAGGGGTCAACTAAGTTGTCTTGCTCATCCATTTGAAGGCAGGTTGTTTGGATCAATCCAATGCTCCCCAGTACCAAAAGTTCCAAAGAGTGCAATCACAGCCACTGTAGCGAGGTCAGGGTTATCATATGGTTGTGGTGGGGGAGGAGGTGGTGGTGCTGAAGATGATGCATCATGATGTCCACCCATGTAGGTATGACTGAACCATCTCCACTTCTCACTTTGTTCTATTCATGCCATCCTAGCATCAATAGGCTCTACTTCTGGAATTGGCTCATCTTCTGAGCTAGGTGGAGAAGGAGGATCATTAGGCAACAACTGTGTTTGAATTTTCTTCAATCTCTTCTTCTCCTTTCTTCTAGCAGCCACTTCATGGCGCTGCCTAACCTCAATAGAGTGCTGGGATTTGCAAATGTCAGAGAGATAATTTAGCAACCTTCTGATGGGAGAGGGAGGCTTGTCATGCCTCTGGGAGGAGGTGGCATGCTCCCAATGCTCACTTTGCTGCATCTGAGGCTCATGCTGTCTCTGAGGAGAAATCTGAGGAGGAGGAGAAGGTGCATCAACAGGAGCCTGAGGAACCAACACTCTCTTAGATGGCTTCACTTCAATGGCTGGTGGATAGGCTCACCTTTCTTCCCTGTTTCCTTCTTGAATGTGGTTTGGGTCACACTCTCAATTATGTGCATGAGATAGGGAGCATAGCCACAAACTTTCTGGGGGTTACTAGCAATTCCCTTGATTTCCTCCCATATGAAGTCTGACACACTGAAGTGTCCTGCACCCTCTCTTATCATTGCAAGCATGTTCTTGGCATAAAAAGAAATGTTGGAAGGATCACCATCTCTAGGCTCAATAGTCCTCCTAAACATCCTATTCAGGACGGAGTAGAAGGTATACAAGTTACTCACTGTGCCTGCACGTGCAGTTGCCTCCGCTGGAGTATACATGAATCTGATCTCACTGTCTGCAAGGTAGGGATGAGCATGAATCTGTGGATGAGCCATATCCTTTTGTCCAAAGCTAAGGTACCTAGCAAACTGAGCATAAGTCACACTGAACCACTTACCCTCTATCATCCAATGTATTTTTCTCACATTTTCATCCTCCTCAAAGAAGACTGTGGCATAGAATTGGGCAATGATTTCATTATTCCAATCATAGGCAAAACCCATTATTTTCTTCACCCTTTGCCTTGTACATGCAGCAATGATCTCATTGAAAATAGGGTTGTTTTTCATTTCCATGTACTCCTAGTCTACCCACTATGCCATGGATATAGGTCTATCCTTGGCCATGATGACAGTCTCATAGTAGTCCTGCTGAAAAAAACTCCAAAACCTGTAGTCTGTGGCTTCCTTAGCTAGTGTCCTTGGATCTACCTGTCTCATGTCCCTCACAAGGTCTGTCTTCCCTCTGTAGATTGTAGCCTTTCTCCTTGGAGGTCCTGATGGTTTGTGCATTTTTGGCTTAGGGGCATCATCCTCATCATCCCCGTCACCATCATCATCACCACCCTCGCTGTCACTTCATCCTCTCCATCATCACTGCTGGCATTATGTGATGCCGCTGGTCCCGAGCCTCTCCTAGGGGATATGTGGAAATTCTCATCTTCCACATTATCATCGTCACTAACCGGCTCCTCTATTTCCATATCATCTGTTTCCTCAATGATCATATTACCACGGGGTAGCTGTTTCTGTGTCATGCTCTTTCTCGGATTATGAGATGATCCAATGATGTCATCTGAACCAACATTACTCTCATGTCGACCTTTGACTCTCCTTCCATGAGCCCTACCATCATCGGCCATCCTTGTAGCCCCTGAGATAGAATTAGAGATAACATGAGAGGATGATCTCAAGAGGATAGAAATGGACAAATTGAGCAATAAAATGAACAAAACATAGAAGATTGTGCTTGACTGGACAAAACCGGTCTGACTGGTTATACTAACCATTCTGATCAATTATGATATTGAGCAATGATCAATTATGATATTGAGCAATGATCAGGAGAAATGATTTGAAGGATATGTGCAGGAGAATTGCTCAAATGCAAAACATAGGGTTTAACCTCAAACCGGTCTGACCGGTCATGAAGTTCGGTCAAGCTGGTTTTGATAGAGAAAACATATAACTTGGATCTAAGCAATTTTCCACAAAGATAAGATATGCATGAAAGACAGTATTACATTGCTTGAGGTTATGATTTAGGAGTTCACTACTAAAGTCGGTCTGACCAGTTTGGCTAACCGGTCTGGCTGGTTTTGGCAGTGAAACCCTAACTCGTGATTCCAAGCAATGCACTACAAGGAATTTGGAGAGCTGCATTTGGCTGAGGTCCTAGGAATGCTAGAACAAGGTTGACCAAAGGAAATTGAAGGACATGCCCTAGGGAGGGAGATCAGAGGATTTGAGTGTTAAATACCTTTGGAAGAATTGAAGAAGAGCCAACCGGTTGAGCCGGCTCTTGGAGAAGGTGTAGCTAACCTTGGAGCACCTTCTCACAGCAAGAGGGAGGAGATTCCACGAAGGAATCACCAAATCGCCATGAGGGCGCTTGCCATGGAGAGGAGTTTCGGGTCCTAGAGGATAGAATGAAGTGAGGAGAGAGAGAGAGAGCCAGGCAAGGGGCCACGGGATTGAATAACTCCCCAAAACCGGTCTGGCTGGTTTTGCAAACCGACGTGACTGCTTTTGTGGGGGAAAAAACAGAAAAGCCCAGATTTGGTGAGAGATGAAAAGTATTGGAAAATTTGATCTTGTAGGGAGGAATAGGGAAGGATTTGACTAAGGGGGGAACTTCTCGGTTTGACTGACATAAACTAGTTTGACCGCATATTGAAACTGGTCTGACAGATTTCGGTCAGAAACTTCCATTAGGCCCAATTTTTCAGAGAGTTGACCTTGAACTTCCTAGAGGATGCATACACTGAAATTCTTCAGATTGATTCGATAGAGATAGATTGCTTGATGGAATTCACTTGAGAGTTGAGAGAGGAGTTGAGAGCATCTCTTTACTTGTGACTAGCCAACAATCAATCAATGATAACTATAGTCACAAGTAATTTGATATGGTCACAAAGACCAAGAACCAAGATTTTTAGAAAACCACACCACACTAGTAGAGTAGCAGATATACTAATTTTTTGAAAAAGATTTATCTATAGCACTCAGAACATGCACCATCCAAGTTTAAATATCATCATGGAATATTTGGTTCATGCCATATCTGAATTTAAACTCATGACATGAGTGAGCATCTTTAAGCATGATGAGAGAAAGATGACATCAAACAAATATTCACTAGATGACAACATCGAGAGACGAACTTCGATGATACTGGAAACAGGATGACATGTCAAAAACACACTAGCACTGAGCAGGGCCTAGATGCACAAAGCAATACATAAATAAATAAAAACATACCTTTGTTCAACACTGTTTTCTTCATTTTGGTGAAGAACACCCATTTTCTTGTGTCATCACCCAACATCTACTCTATCACTAGTCTTTCTTTTCATTGTCAAGCATGATATTAAGTCAGGAAGTAATATGCTTGTTCCATGGTGAAACACACTTTTATACATGATGCTACAAATGCACTCATATAGCATATATGACATACATGATTCGGTCCATAATTTGGTCATTTCAACATTTTTGCAAGAATGAAACAAGATAAGTGATACTTACACCTCCATAGCTGTGTATTCATGTCAAGGTCATATATTGACAAAATCCAACAATCTCGTGACTTTTTTGGATTTGAAATCAGTCATCAACCAAAACCGGTCTAACCGGTTTCTAGAACAGGTCAGGCTGGTTTCTCTGCTTCTCAGGCCATTTTTCTATCACTTTGGCAGATGCTTGACTTTGGATCATGTAATACATGTTTTGTATTCCAATCTCTTCATATACCTGTGTATTAACAAGTATTTGCTCTACTAGCGAGCTGTTAAACACATCTTGTGGCATAGGAGAGAATTTCATACCAATTTGCAAATTTAACTCTAGGACATGAATTGTAAACTTTCTTACACACAAGGTCAGATTGAATAACTCGCTATCTTCTCAAGGTGTCATTGGTTTTTGGATGTGAACACTTGCCATGTGTTTGAGCCATGAGATAGACATCTTCTTTCCTTGCACAAACATCCAATGCACCTATAAACTCCTGCTAAATGAATCATGCTCGTTTTGGTACCCAAGACATGTTGGGTCCTTGTAGGTTAGTCAACAATGATTTAGGTACCCAAATGGCCCTTGCACCTAGATGTGGTGAACTAATCACCATCCCAGTGCTGGTATCATTCTTTACCTCATTAATAGTTTTTGAAATAGAGCTGACGAGTTTAATTTTGGATGGGTTACCTTTTGGACAATCTTTGCTAAGATGTCCCTTGTCTCGGGAAGTATAGCATATTCGCCTTTTGATCTTGTTGGTCACTCTATTTTCTTCTTTGTGCTAATGACTCTTCATGTATGGATTCTTACTTGAGTTGTTGTACTCAAGAATCTTTTTGTTGGTGTTTTGTGCAGGAACTCCCAAAACCGGCCTGACCTATTTTCCAAACTGGTCTGGCTGGTTTTTCCTATCAGTAACAACTCCAGGGCAGACAACAATCATATGCCCCTTTTTATTGCACCCAAAGCACACTCTCTTCTTGATAGCATTTCTACTTCTCCTTGAATGCTTCACTTGGTCATCAAGTTTGACGGTGCACATGAAGGCATAATGGCCAATGTCGAAGCACTTGAAACACTTTATGTGATCAAGATTCCTCTTACTCTTTTCTTGCTTTTTGTGACCAAGAGACTTGTTATTTCGTGGAGGAGAAGGTATTGTGCAGGTTGCCTCAAGCTTCTTCACCGTGTTGTCACGGTTATCTTGAGGTGATTGCACTTGAGCTTTCCCCTTCAACTTGATTACTTCATTTTCAAGTCTCTTGACTTCTAGCTTGAGATTGTCATTTTCCTGAGCTATAAAGTCATCACAAGATTCTACAAGAACTTCCTCAACATTCAAATGTTGGCTTTGAGAGCAATAATGATTAGCACAAATAAATTCAATAGACTTTTGTGAGCATGTGCATTCTTGTGAGTGAGGTAGAGGAGGTGTTACCACTATAATTACAACCTCATGAGAAACTTCAAGCATGACATGTGTGTCTACAAGCTTCTCATGAGAGCACATGAGCTCTTCATGATCCTTTTGTAAGGTAGCATGCTTGATAGTGAGTTCTTCCAGTGTAGCTTTGAGGCTACCATTTTCCTCCTGCATGGATGCTGCATGTAAAGAAGTGTTAGCAGCACAAGAATGTTCCTTTTCCAATTTTTTATATTTACTAGTCAAGGATTCATGAGACTTGATAAGATTCTCATATTCTTGTCTCAAGGCTTTGAGCTCCTCAATCTTGTCAATGAGAAATGCTTCTTGCTTTTCTAGCTGCATCTCTTGAGTTTGCACTTTCTTAAACACTTTCATTAACTTGAACAAATCCTTCTTGTTCAAGTTGTCAAACTCAAAGTCATCTTCACTTTCACTTTCATCTTTCTTGGATTGCCTTTTCTTCTTCTTTTCCTTGGCCATGAGGCAAGCACCACTTCTCTTTGATGTTGACTCTTTGCTTGCTCGATGACGGTTATTCATTCTGGAAGTAATTACTGATTCCCTGGAAAAACCGGTCTGATCGGTTACCAAAATCGGTCTGACCTGTTTTTTCGGAGAGTCCTCAACTTTCTCCTTTTGGTCGTCTTGACACTTGGACAATGTCTCCTTTGTTGCTGAGTCATCATTCTTGCACTTTGAGAATTTTTCTTTTAGTGTCATCCAAAGAAGATGAGCATCTTTTAGGAAACCATGCTCCTTATAGATCTTCATCTCAAGATATACACTTAAAGCACTCATCAAGGCACTAGTAGCTTGAGCATTTTGTTGCAAGCATTTTACTTCCTCATCGGAGCAATTATCCCAACTAAAATTTGGGGAACAAATGCTTACATCCACAATGCTCAATAACATAGGATCAATAGCCTTAAGAGCTTCTAGCATGCATTTACACCAAGACACATAATTTGAGCCATCAAGCAAAAGAGGTTTTAGTTAATTTTCACCTTCCGACGACATCGTTTCTCATGGCGGTTAGGCCTTTATGTGAGTCCTCGCTCTGATACCAATTGAAAGGACCTTGATCTCACCTAGAGGGGGGGGGGGAGGAATAGGCGAAACCTGCAATTTTAAAACTTAAAATAGAAATTAGTCTAAAACTGGTCAGACTGATTAGGCAAACCGTTCAGACCTATTTTGACAGGGAATGCAAAAAAGCAGATTATTGACTCTAACTCAAACCGATACTCGAAGTGGTGGTCCAGTAGATGTTCCTCACAGATGCACTTAGCCTCTGCACAACACAAATAAGCGCACCCAAGTAGATCGAAGCGGAAGCACAAAATGAGTTAGAAAACAAACAAGAGAAGTAAACCGAACAAGAAGACACAAGTGTTTGTTCGCCGAAGTTCAGATTCACCCCGTGAATCCTACGTTTCCGTTGAGGAAGCTTGAGCCGCTCAAAAGCCAACTCCAAGGCGGGTCTCTTTCAACCACTTTTCCTGATCCACTAGCTTGATCTTTTTCCTTGCAGAGGCAAGATCGCAACCCTCACAAACTGACCTGTGACTCACCACAACTTGGGAGCTCGTGGGTAACGCCTATCCGTCTAAGAGGTTTCACCTCCAAGAGTAACAAATGCTTCACGAAATGCTTGACGCAGCCACAAAGTGCTCAAGGCTTGGATTGCTCACTAATGCTCATAAATTACAACCTAGTATGTTAAGGAAGACCGGTGCGTCTTCTGTTTTTTATCTCTAGAGACTTTAGGTGAAAAGGCCTAAGTGCTATAGCGCGACTAACGCAGCTTGGTGCTGACTGATTTACTCTAAGTAACATGAGATTGCTTTTTGACTATTTAGTCAGTTTTTCCTAACTTGTTTAGTAACTAAGCAAGCTTAAGAATTAATATTTACATGGAAACAATATTGTTTTCCTGCTCAAATACTACTAATGTTTCTTAACATTACAGATATTTACAACTCCTGTGAAGGAGAGGAGGCATCATCTTGCAACTCTGGCTCTGGAGTTGCTAGAGGAGACGGCACGAGGGGGTCGATCTCAACATTGTCGACTAAGGCACGGAAGGTTTCTAGCATCGAGTCCGTGAGCAACTGACATTGATCGACTGTCAAGTCAGGATTGAAGCCCTCCTTGACTTTGTCCAATGGCAATGCAGGAGACCATGATTAGCAAATAGCCAAGACTTGACTCCTGGCCTCGGTCGCTATTCTTCTGGTGTTGTCGGCAATCACCTCCGGTGCGTGCTCCAGCAAATACTCCAAGGAGTGCCCGGTCTTCTCCACTTGGTTGGCATGATATAATCCAATGCCTTCCGAGCGCCATAAGATATGGCTGCAAAAGTCATGAAGGGCATTAGATGATGAAGTCAAAAAGTGATGATGAAAGACTTGAAAGGATAGCTTACTGGCAAGATTACATTTGAAAGGTTTGAAGTTGCTCTTAGCCTCCTCAAGCTTTCCTTCGGTTTCCTCTAGTTTTTTCTTTAGCCGAGTGTTCTCAGCGCTCTACTCTTCGACCGATTTGGAAAGGTCATTCTTGAAAGTTGCCTAGAGGGGCGTGAATAGGCAATCTAAAAATAAATCCTAAAAAAGCACTGAGTTTTTATCAAATACCAGGAACGATGGAACTTCCGTCAAGAACGACGGAACTTCCGTCACACGGAAGTTCTGTCAAATGATAGAACTTCGACAAGCCATTCTCTAAAACTTATTTAACTGTGGATAATTAAAAGAAAGAATACAATACTTGATGGTAGTGAAACTATTTCAATGCATACCTAGGGTTCTTCAATGAATAACTAGCAACACAATTAACAAGTGAATCTAGCACAATAATAGGAATGAAATATACAAGCATAAAGAAAAATGCGGGAACATAAAGAGAAAAACAAGGAATTAACCCGAGGTTCGGCAACCACACTAAGTAGTTCCTAAGTCCTCGTTGAGGAGCCACACAAAGTGGTCGGGTCTCTCTCAACCCTTTTCCCCGTCAAGCAATCATAAAGATCATGCTCGAAACTCTTTCTGCACTTGATTCTTTTCCTCCGGAGGCGAATCACACCTTCACAAACATCCCCGTCTCACCATAACAAGTTGGGAGCTCAAGGGCGACGCCTCGCCGTCTAGGAGACCAAGTCTCCAAGAGTAACAAGCAAATCAAATCTTGATGGGAAGGAAAAGATGTGCTCAAGCTTTTGAGTGGATGGATGCAATCTTTTTGTGGTTGGATCTCTCTCACTTTGATTGGAATCACAAGAACAAGTATAGAAGTGAGAGGGGAGAGCTCTAGCTGAAGATGAAGTGAAATGCCAAAGAGTCCAATCCTTCCCATGGGGGAAAGGGAAGCCTATTTATAGAGCTCTCTCAAAAACTAGCCATTGGAGAGTTTTCTGTGTCTGATGGAGCTTCCGTGAGAACCCACGGAACTTCCGTCATTTCAAATCTAGCCGTTAGGTGAGCCTAAAATCAAAGGAAATAGTCATGACAGAACTTCCGTCAAAGGGGTGACGGAACTTCCGTGACTCTTGGGTTGGCGAGGAGAAGACTCAGGCTCACTGACAAAACTTTCGTGATTATCCCACGGAACTTCCATGAGGGAACCACGGAACTTCCGTAGCTCTCGGGTTGCAACTTTTGGAATCATAGGTTTGTACGGAACTTCCGTGAAGGAGCTTACGGAACTTCCGTAGCTCTCGGGTTGCAAGATAAGTGAGGGTTTGGCAATGACGGAACTTCCGTGAGAGGGCTCACAGAACTTTCGTTGTTCTCTATTTGGCTCTGAGAGATTTGGTTCTCATTGGCTTTTGAGGAATAATTCTTCCATATAGAATTAGTTTGGCTTGAGCACATGAATTCCCTTGCAGCAAGATAAGTTCTACCCCTCTTAATAGTTCGGCATACCTATGACTCAAATAAAGTAAAAACTACTTCTTAAATTGCTTTTAGTCCATTTTCTTTTTCTTCTTTTTTTTGGGGGTAATAGCCATCTTGCATATATTGATTATCTGCACATTTACTTTGTAACCTTGTTAGCATAATTTTAATCTTTCGTCATCATACACCAAAACCCACTGGGGGATCCTAGATGCATCTTCAATCTCCCCCTTTTTGGTGATTGATGATAATAGATTAAAAAGGATATAAAGGGATAATCAAACTGAAAAAAAAAGAGCAACATATAGTAGAGCTGCCCCTAAAGATATGCATGAATCACACAAACATGTGAAGGAGCTCTAATAAAGACACGACGACGGTGTCTGAATTTTGTCCCAATCTTTCACAGTACTAAATGACTAGATATCCTTGCTCCAAATTTTAGAACTCAATAGCTGCAAGTGACTTAATTACTCTCCTATTATCTCACTTACAAATCTATTCGAGACCAAGTGCAACTTTATCACAAATCTGATTAGCACTGCAAATATTCCCACAACACCAGATAGATGATAATAATATATTAATTATTCAGCCATGTGCCAATACGCACCAGATGTAAGGCAATATAGATAAGTACTTAATACAACAGCGACTCAATTCCGTTGACTGATTATGACCAGCAAACTTAACATCGGCAAGAGAGAAAATAGAATTTGTCTTACAATCAAATTGAGTGTTCTTCCACCCGTGCCTCCAAGAAGAAAACACGATCAGAAGAATGGGACCCTTGATGAGAGCCCAGAACGCACCCAAGCAACACTTGATCATGAACTCAATCCCAATCCCTAATTTGGATTGGAGATAATCTTCAATCAGAGGCGGCAGAAGGCATAGCCGCCACCTTGAGATCCTGAGCCAAGCTTGACCGGGAACAAAAAACACCAAATAAAACCTAGTCCCCTGATACATGGCCGCTGGGCCTTTTTTTATGTGCGTGCAGGCACTAGTTGGAACTTAGGCCACGTGACCTGGTTTGACTCAACCCATAACCACATTAAGAAATAGCTAAACCGGCACAAATATGAAGATTACAACCTGATTTTGACTCACGTACTGAATAAACAATATAATAATGCGGCATTGATGCTAATTATCATAGCTGAATCAGATTAGGACTCAACTTTGCGTATGGACCAATGCATGCCTTCTGTGCTTGTTTCTTTCGTGCATGCACAACAAATTATCAAACTGGCGCCTCCCTGATCTCAACCTAAATTTTTCCTCTCATCGTATAGTACCACCTTTAAATATTAGCCTTCTATGCATACTAGCATTAGTTGCTAGAATTCCAGAAACATTGTTCTTCAATTCAACAGAAATAGAACCAATAATCACAGAATTTGATTGCAACTTCTTAGAAATCTTTTCAGTGCTTTCCAAAGGTATAATTGGCACAACCGGAAAGATATGTTGAGCCATGGGCTCATCATCCTCTCTCCCTTGAATCAAAGTCGTCCTTGGCTTCGCTAAAATTGGACTAGCTACTTGCACGACTGGAGCTCTAGCTACTGTTTCCGTGCATAGTGTTGGAGAACAAATACATTTCTTATCCATTGAAACTGGTACAACAGGAGACACCACAATATCCCTTGTTCCTTCTTTCTTCTCATTCAAAATAATAGAAATAGAACCAATTTTAACAGCTGAACTGCTCAGATAATTGGAAGTTGTTCCAGAAGTATGAGCAAGAATTTCCATACCATTTTCAGTCGAGCCAATTCGCATAGAAGAATCAGTATTTTCCTTGCATGTAGTTTCCCTATTGGCTGAGACAATTACTTCAGTATGCTTAGGAGCACTAGTAGCATGTACTGGACTTGCAAAAATCACATCTGTGCAAACACTGGTAGTACACACAGGAATAGGAATAACCACATCAAGCTCACCCTATATTTTGCAATGAGTGGGGTGCTTAAAATGTGTACAAGTGTGCAACAAAGTGATACGGCGATAAGCATTCAACACACTAGACACAAACAATCAACAAAGAGCAATAAAGCAAGCACCACACATGACATAAAACGATAGAGTTATTACAATAGAAAATCCTTTCTTCATGTCTCTCCCCCTTTGGCATCAAAGCACCAAAAAGAGTGACAGGAAGAGAGACAGAAAAGAAATCATGCGTCGTCGTCCTCCGTGCTCTCATCATCGTCTTCATCATCGTCATGCACCGATGGAGGAGGAGCTGTGGAAGGTCCAGGAGCAGCTATGGATGGCCTAGCGGAAATATCATCCCAATCATAGCCCGCAAGAGGGTCGGCAAAGACCGGTGGCTCACCATCGGGCTGACACTCGGAGCCATCAGGAGACACCTCATGTCCTTGAGCTCGCTGGTTCCTCTTGTAGCGCCTCACTTGCTTCTTGATTATCCTCTTGTTCTCCTAGTTCTCTTTAGCATTGAAGCAATAGACATTGAGGATGCCTTTGAGGAAGGTGAGAACTAGAGAAGAGGGACGGCGCTACCGGTCTTGGGCTAAGGAAGAGGCCCTCTGAGCTGCTGCTGCTGCAATCTCGACATGGGCACGAGCAAGACTGGCTCTCTCAGAGGAAGGTCGTCCAAGAGAGGAGCGATCAGCTAGGCGAATCTCCATTTGCACTCTCAGTCTCAATCGAAGATGCTTGCACTCCTTCTTAACACTAGACCAGTTTTGGCTTCTATCATCTTCATAAGATATGGAGCATAGGGGAGGACCCGCTGTGTGTCAATAGATGACATGTGGATGTCATTAGAAATGAAGTCTATGACACAAAACGGATTTGCATCCGGAGCGACTCTAGCAAGAATGTTCCTTGACGTCTCTACAATGGACGTAGCATACCCTCCCTTGGGCGCAATGGTGACTCGGAGCATCCGGTTGAGAGTGAAGTAGTAGTTGTGGAGTCCATTAGTGGTTCCAAACAGACTGGGACTCCTCTCACAGTACATGAACCCCATGTCACGATGCTTCATAACGGGCTCATTTGAGATGATCTCCCTTTCATTATCTTCATCACCCTGAAAGAAGTAGGTGGCAAAGTGAGCTACGGTGATCGCATACTCGACACCTTATGTTCTCCAATAAATGGTGTCATTGCCATCAATGTAGAGAGTTGCATAGAATTGGCAGATTACCTCTTCATTCCAGTCACAATTGAAACCCATGAGGTCATAGACACCCTTGTTCTTGCATGCTTGATTGATGTCCTTCAACACATGATTGTCCTTAGACTCCATGTATGTCCAGTCAAGCCATTGGTGTGAGGCTAACCGATTCTTCCGGTTCATGTCGATGAACATGGATGTGTAGTAATCGTGCTGAAACCAAGTGTAGAACCGGTTATCTATTGCCTCTTGCTCACCCACTAGACTAGGATTGACTTTCTGTGCTTCAATAAGTGCATCAAGATCTTTCTTGTAGTCCTTGTACACATAGCCACTTGGATATGTAGGAGCATGGACACGTAGTCCCTCCACTACATCCAAATGTGTCGGTGTGCCCCTTTTGCGAGGTCGAGTGACTTGCTTCTTAGTTGGTCTCTTTCCCTTACCTTGTGCTCTTGGGGGAGGTAGAGAGCCTCTAGCCTCGACACGCATGGTTTGAGCACCGCGGCTTGATTCTCGCCTTCTCTTGAACACTGCCTTCTTCCGCTGTGCTATAGGCACTAAATCATCTCCGGAGGAAGAGGATTGGTGTTGCTCCGTGATTTGATCCTCCTCACTTGATCCTCCTTGAGCGCTTGGTGCATTTGAGGCGAACTTGGTCCTCACCATTTTCTACCGCCAAAGATAGGAACAATGACACAATAGATTAGGTATAGGTCACAAGAGAGAATAGAGAAACCAGCAAACTTTAATGCACTGAACTATAGACGACGGAAGTTCCGTGACAGTCCACGGAAGTTCCATCATGACAGAAGTTCGGACGGTACTTCCACCACTTGTAGTTTGCACAAAAGTCTATCTAGTCCCTAAATCCTACCACGACAACGCAAATGCCTCTAACATTAAATAGACTAACCCTAGAGAAGTTAATCTATCCAAATAAATCGAGGACATTTGAATTTTTGACCTAAATCAAAAGATTGAGGCCAAATCTCATACCTAGGGCAAGAAGTTGGAGAAAAAAAAGTTGGAGATCGCAGAACTTCCGGGGGGGAAGTGTTGAATCTCCACAAAATCCTAGCAAATCGCTGCTTGAAGCTCCAAATCGCCGCAAATCGCCACTTAGGGTTTGAGTTGAGGAGAGAGAAAGAGAAAAGATGAAATGGCCGGTTGGATAAGGAAGAAGACGGGTGTCGGGCCCCTTAACCTGGGAGTGACGGAAGTTCCGTCATTGGGCGACAGAAGTTCTGTCGCTCTCAGGTTTGAGCAGGCAGGTAATTTAGAGGTCACAGAAGTTTACACAGAACTTCCGTGGACGACGGAAGTTCCGTCAGTGGGTGACGGAAGTTCTATCGTTCTCTGTTTAACAGAGAGAAATCCTCTACAAGATTGAACTTTTGGACAAGATGGGTAGGGAGTATATGACTTGTTTCAACTTGTGAATAGCAGAAATCAATCAAGCAAAACTATATTCACAGGTTTCAACAATATGATCTATTGATCAAAACACTTTGTTTGAAAACCAAAGACATTAAGAAATTTTTGAAGAACTTTACTTTCAAGACATTTTGCATGAGCATTACATCAAACAAAGTACAACATTTTGCATGAGCATTACATCATATTTTCTTGTGCCACTTGCTTTCCCTTGTTCTCGTGCACAAAGTTGATTCTTTTGTTGTGCCTTCTTTTGGGTATATTCTTGTTATACCCCAAACCTCTTTTATCATGAGAGGCTCTAGGCTCACCAACTATTTTTCTTGTAGTCTCCATTTGAGCCTTCTTCTCAAGTTCCTTGACTTGTTTGGTGAGATCTTCTATAATTGCCTCTTGCTTGGCAATCATCTCAAAATTGATGTTGTGGCACCTTCCACAACCTTTGCTTGTTGAGGCTTGAGAGGAGTCAAGCTTCTTCATCAATGAGTGGGAGCTTGTCTTGAGATCTTCAATGGCCTTTACTAAGGCCTTGTTCTCCTCTAGCAAGGAGTTGCACCTTTCTTGATACTTCTTGCTCGTTGAGGTGCATGATTCACTTGACTCATTGACCTTTGTAAGGTCCTTGGTCAAGGTATTGTTCTTCTCCTTCTCTTGCTCAAGTTGCTTGGTGAGCTCTAGGTTCTTGCTTCTTTCTTCATCAAGCAACTCTTCTTGTCTATCAATGATTCTTTCTTGATTGTCCAACTCCCCTTGTAGCTTATCTAGCACTTTAACCATTTCATGCATAGAGGGGACCAAGTCCTCCTCTTCATCACTACAATAGGAAGGATTGAAATCGGTGTGAGGAGCTACCTTGCTTTCCTTGGCCATGAAGCATCTGGGAGCATCATCCTCATCATCGGTGAGGTTGTTGAAGAGTGACTTCTTGGCCGGGGGTAGACCAATGGCAATGTTGGCAATGCCGCCCTCATCATCTTCATCATCATCATCGGAGATGTACTCTTGGCCAATGTGAGCTTGCCCCTTGTTGTATGGCTTCTTATTGGGCTTGGTCTTGTTATTGCACTTTTCATTTTTCTTGCCCTTGCCATTTAGCCTAGGACAATCGGTGATCATGTGTCTTTGTTCATGACACTCATAGCATCTTCTACTTATTCTTCTAGCTTTGGCCTTGTCAAAGCTTCTTTTGGTGAAACCATTCTTGATCATGTATTTGCCAAATTTCTTGACAAATAAGGCAAATTCTTCATTGTCTTCTTCTTCATCATCATCATCATTTTCATCTTGAGTCTTCTTGGTTTTGAGTGCCAAGTCCTTCTTGCTTGTGCTCTCATCACCAATAAGCACATTCACTCTCTTGCCCTCATCATCACGGCTCTTGTGGGCATTGATTCTTCCAATGACTTTATCCATTGTGAAGCTCTCAAAGCCATCCTTCTCTTCAATGGTGGTGCACAATGTAGGATTCCACATCCTAAGAGCCATGAGAAGCTTATAGTTGACTTCCTCATCTTTCATTTACAATATCCATAAGCCTATCATGAGTTTGTTGAGGCTCTTCTCCCTTGTTCATCACGAAGAAGTTGAATTGATTTTTGATAACTTGAAGCCTTGACTTTTTCACCACATCTACTCCTTCATGAGCGCATATAAGTTTCTTCCACATCTTCCGGGCATTCTTAATTCCGGCTACTCTTGAGTATTCCTTAGGATTCAAGGAAGAGAGAATGGCCGACATAACTTGAAGTCTTCCGGGCATTGCAATGTATGTTGAGTTCATCCACGGTTGTAGGATTGTCCTTGTCTTTCAAGGTAAATCCCTTTTCCACAATTTCCCAAATTGGTGGACCAATAGACATAACGTACATCTTCATCCGGTGCTTGTACCAACTGAAATCTTTGCCTTCAAAATAAGAAAATCTTCCACTTCCA
Organism: Eleusine indica; assembly: GCA_030378355.1. Classification (NCBI taxonomy): domain Eukaryota; kingdom Viridiplantae; phylum Streptophyta; class Magnoliopsida; order Poales; family Poaceae; genus Eleusine; species Eleusine indica. The sequence continues at coordinate 41,387,509 of CM059500.1, forward strand.
CTACCATAAATATTAGCCACATCGGCATAGTTGAATGCCATGGCCATGTGCAATCCACTTCCTTTGCTTGCCGAAGCAAGATCTTCGGGCTTCCCGGGTTCCCCCGTCTTCGACATTGTTTAACCTTCAAGCTTTTAAGCCTTATAGAAGATTATGGCTCTGATACCAATTGAAAATTGCATAGAGGGGGGTGAACAGGCAATCTAAAAATAAATCTTAAAAAAGCACTGAGTTTTTATCAAATACCAGGAACGACGAAATTTCCGTCAAGAACGATGGAACTTCCGTCGCACGGAAGTTCTGTCAATGACAGAACTTCGACAAGCCTTTCTCTAAAACTTATTTAACTGCGGATAACTAAAAGAAAGGAATACAATACTTGATGGTAGTGAAGCTATTTCAATGCACACCTAGGGTTCTTCAATGAATAACTAGCAACACAATTAATAAGTGAATCTAGCACAATAATAGGAATGAAATATACAAGCACAAAGAAAAACGCGAGAACGTAAAGAGAAAAACAAGGAATTAACCCGAGGTTCGGCAACCACACTAAGTAGTTCCTACGTCCTTATTGAGGAGCCACATAAAGTGGTCGGGTCTCTCTCAACCCTTTTCCCCGCTAAGCAATCACAAAGATCATGCTCAGAATTTTTTCTCCACTTGATTCTTTTCCTCCGGAGGCGAATCACACCTTCACAAATGTCCATGTCTCACCACAACAAGTTGGGAGCTCAAGGGCGATGCCTAGCCGTCTAGGAGACCAAGTCTCCAAGAGTAACAAGCAAAATAAATCTTGATGGGGAGGGAAAGATGTGCTTAAGCTTTTGAGTGGATGGATTCAATCTTTTTATGGTTGGATCTCTCTCACTTCGATTGGAATCACAAGAACAAGTATAGAAGTGAGAGGGGAGAGCTCTAGCTAAAGATGAAGTGAAAGGGAAGCCCTTCCCATGGGGGAAAGGGAAGCCTATTTATAGAGCTCTCTCAAAAACTAGTCGTTGGAGAGTTTTTTGTGTCTGATGGAACTTCTGTGAGAACCCATGGAACTTCCGTCATTTTAAATCTAGCCGTTGTGTGAGCCTAAAATCAAAGGAAACGGTCACGAAGCAACTTCCGTCAAAGGGGTGACAGAACTTCCGTGACTCTCGGGTTAGCGAGGAGAAGACTCAGGCTCACTGACAAAACTTCCGTGATTACCCCACGGAACTTCTAGTGATGAAACTTCCGTGAGGGAACCACGGAACTTCCGTAGCTCTCGGGTTGCAACTTTTGGAATCATAGGTTTGTACGGAACTTCCGTGAAGGAGCTCACGGAACTTTCGTAGCTCTCGAGTTGCAAGATAAGTGAGGGTTTGGCAATGACGGAACTTCCATAAGAGGGCTCATGGAACTTCCGTTGTTCTCCGTTTGGCTCTGAGAGATTTGGTTCTCATTGGCTTTTGAGGAATAATTCTTCCACAAAGAATTAGTTTGGCTTGAGCACATGAATTCCCTTGTAGCAAGATAAGTTCTACCCCTCTTAATAGTTCGGTATACCTATGACTCAAATAAAGTAAAAACTACTCCTTGAACTGCTTTGAGTCCGTTCTTTTTCTTCTTTTTTGGGGGGGTAATAGCCATCTTGCATATATTGATTATCTGCACATTTACTTTGTAAACTTGTTAGCACAATTTTAATCTTTCGTCATCATACACCACAACCCACTGGGGGATCCTAGATGCATCTTCAATTCTTCTCAGCAGTCAGAGCATCTAAGAATCTCTACTGGTTCAAAGTTAACATCTCCAAGTCGGTAACTTTCTGATCACGAGCTAAAGACACAAATAAAATATTTAGCGTTAGAGTGAGTAAGAAGTAAAATAGAAGTGGTGTGAAGTCTTACCAACAATATCTACACGACTTTGCTCTAAAGCTGCAGTAGTCTCCTTATTGTCGGTCTGCAGCTTCTCAATTTGCTTTCTAGCTTGGGAGAGCTGCTCGCCGGTAACTGTTGACAACAAGTTAATAACTCTAAAGGAGATGTTTGAATGCACGAGATATCAAAGACTTACCAAAAGTTTTGGCCTCGAGATATTCAATCATGGCCTGCTTTTTCTCCATAAGAGAATATATTTTATGAATATGAAGAAGGGCATGGTTAGTAAGAAGAATAGTTCAAGAAAGAAAAGGAACTTGGTATTGATGTACCTTATTGGCCTCACGATGTTGATGGAGAGCCTCCATATCTTCCGCTTCTGGCCGACCCAATGAATCCTCGACTAGCACGGTCTTACCCTTGTAGAGGGGAACGTCGGTCGGAGAGGGATTGGCAGTCTTAGGAGTCGGCACTAGAGCATTAGGCAAATTCCTCGGCTCGGCTTGTACACCAGTCTTAGGAGTCGGTCGAAGAGGGATGGTGTACAGACCGGCTGAGGGGGTCGGTCAGATGAGGGGTAAAAGCCGACCGAGTGTCCTAAGACCCTTGGGCGTTCTGGGTATCACCTGATCGACCGGTATGATCACCAAAGAGCATAAAAGATTAGCTCGCGGTTGATAATTACAATGATGAAGAATCAAAAACGTGAAGGAATATACCTGGAGGCTTGTTTGACTTTGATCCAATAGACTCTCTTCTTCAGAGAAGCGGTCTACGGATTAGAATCCTTCCTTTTCAGGGACGTCATGGTGGCTTCATCGGTCTTCTTTCCCACTTTTGCATCACCTGTTGATTTGCTCGGAGGCTCCAATTCGCTTGATGGTCAGTCGGAGTGTGTAGAGGTCGGCGGACCGGCTTCTTGGGGGTGCTCTTCCTCATCATCATCATCAGCACCCACATATTGTCGATGGCGGTAGGCAGTCTGCTTCACCCGATGGCTGGGCGAAGGCAAGTCAGGGGGAGGAGGTGCATTGATGTTAGTGGCAACCTCCTTGGTCGGCCGAACATGCGCTGCAGAGCTAGTCCCACCAGCACTGGTCTGTGGCTGCTTATCAGTGTAATCCGGTCTCTTGTTGGTCAGAGGGAGCGGAGGGTGTGACACATAAGTGTCCAATACCTGCAAACATCAAGACATCACATATGGAGATTACTTTAGAGGACGTCAGAATCATTCAAGAACAGTCGAGGCTTACTCGGGCCCGCAGGGTGCCCACATTGTATGCCTTCACGATTAAGAAAAGATCTTGGATGATTTCTCCTTCAAACATCTTTCATAACCGCGACCGATGTAGAGTGGAGTTTGGCGGATCCAGCACCTCCCTCGTCTCGTCGTCGGTGGCATACTTCTAGGTGGGGTGGCTCTGTTGCTTCAGGGGTTGTACTCAACGCACTATGAAGCTCTTCGCTATAGTGATACTGTCAACTCCTACACTCTTTAGTTCTATGATTTTCTCCAACAGAGCGACCACCTAAGGGTTAGACAGATCTGGTCTCTCAGACCACCGCGCCTGGGGGGCTGCCTTAGCACCAGTAAAATCGGTAAGAACAGGAGGAGGGTTGTCGCCATAGAACCACTCATCCCTCCAGTTCTTCTTCCCGGTGTTCAACGGCACATTGATGTAGACCTCCTTCTTGCACAACTGGAAACCAACTTCACCTATGATGACTTGGTTTTCCTTGGTTGGCAGCGGTCGGAGGACAAAAAGATGGCAGAACCAAGTAAAATGGGGCAGAACGCCCAGAAAAGCATCGCACAGATGTATGAAGATGGCGATGTGGAGAATAGAATTAGGATTGAGGTTGACAAGTTCAATCCCATAGAAGAAAAGGAGCCCGCGCAGAAAACTGCAGCAAGGAACTCTGAAGCCATGCTCAAAAAACGAGCGGAAAACTACAATCTGTTTGTAGATTGGAAGGGGGCGAGTTTCTTTTGGTACCTTCCAATCGATGCGATCTTGCTCCGGGAGGATGCCATCCATCACCATTTTGTTCAGATCATTGGTGGTGAGGTTGCTCTTCGAGAACTCTCGAAGTTGCTCTGGGATCTCCAGCTCCGAGGACGAAGACTCGGTGACGACGGCGGCCTTCTTGGAGGATCTGCGAGGCATCTTTGGGGAATGGATCTGAGAAGCTGAGGCTAATCCTTTTAGCTAATGTCGGGGGCTTCACGGCGATGAGGATTTGTGGTAGTGCTAACCCTAGCTCTGGAAGCAGAGGAGTCGTGGAGCAAGGAGTGTGCGAGGAAGACAAAGCGCTATATGCAAATGACGGTGTGGACTTGGAGTCGACAGCCCTCCACCCCTTTTATACCTTTGCCTTTTTGACCTAGTCTTCGAGTCTCATGGGCTGAAATGGGCCCCACAGTGGCAGGCTTTCTCCGCTCAGCAATAAAAATATTAAAACGCCTTATTTTTAAAAAAAGAATTAGAGCTATTAACCTTGAGAAATAATCTCGAGGGCTTCTTTGATGACAAGCAGTGGCAAATCCACTTAAGAGTACTTGATAGTCGTATGGGTATGGGTTCAAAGATATATTATTGATTGATGTCAGTAATTAATTATCAAAATTGGACTTATATTGAGTCGAGTGACAATTCATTAAGAAAAAGCTATACTATGATTGATGTCATTTAGCTTAGAACTATTATATGATTGATGTCATATTCTTTTACATGGGCTAAAACATGATTGATGTCATGAAATTTACATCCATAAATCACTCGGACAAGAGTGTGAATCACTCGGCCTTTCTATTATTCGGTCGGCAAGAGTGATGTCTTGCTAATTGACCTTCTGGTTTGATGATCAGGGGTTTACTTAAGTTCAAACTTGATAGTTTGAGTAAATTACACATAACAAAATGTTAAGAGCTAATATTATTAGACTCTTGTATTATTTGTTAGTTTCCAAATTATATAAGAGTCAGGGGGCTACACCTGATCAAGTGCACCTAGTTGGCGCACCAGATCCATCAGGAACTTCAATCAAGAGGTCTTCCTAATTTGTGATCTAAGTCATATTATCTTGCAGATCACTCGGCAAGTCAAAGCTTAAAATCAGGAAGCACTCTGGGGCTGCTGTGGAATACTTACCTCCTAGGAATCCACTGTTATGCCTAAGTCGGCAGACGACCAGGTACTTCATCAACAAGGGAACCGACCGAGTTGGCTTGGAGCACAAGGCAATTAGACTTTCTATGTAAATTCTTGTAGACTACAAGTAGGACTCTTAATATACCAACCCTCTATCGACCGGATATATAAGGCAGCAGGGAACCCCCATCAAGGGACACGAAACACAATATCAATACAAACCACAGAACATAGGACGTAGGGTTTTTACTCTCATCGAGAGGGCCCGAACTTGTCCAAATCGACGTCTTGTGTCTTAACCATTGAGTTCTTAATCCTGATGTAGCCCTATAAATTTATTGCTGAGCATAAGTCTCGACACAACTCCTAAACATGCTAGTGATCAAATACAGAAGCTTAAACACTACTAGAAAGCAAGGAGCCTATTCATGCAAGTCTACAAGATACAACTAGAACAAGTCAACCACACAAGCATGAATAGCACGGTATGTAAAGACTGAAAGGAAAGACATCGAAGTAAGGAGTAGAGTAAGAGATGGCTCATGATATTTTTTTCCCCGAGGTCTTGGAAGGATGGTGCCTTGCCCTACTCCACGTTGGACCACTTCCGCCGGAGTCTAGGTTTCTCCTGCAAACAAGTGGAGTTCTCGCACATGAGCCCGCAATCACTCCCAGAGTAAAGATATGGTGTGCGTCACCGCTGCCACCAAGGCACATGCTCGCCTCCCTCGAGAGCTTACCGGACTCCTTGAACCGACACGGGCGCTCAGTAGCAATGGCCCTTTCACCGGTAGGCTCAAACCGTGTACAAACTTGTGACGGCCTTCACAACCGCTCACGGTAAGCACGATCACCGAAACCTAACCGGTCTAGGTCTCACCATGGACCAAGAGTAACAATCTAGATCACACCCTCAAGGACACCCTAGCCTTAGATGTGCAAGATGCTCAAGTTACTCTCACTAGCACTCTCAAGATATCTAATATCTCCTCCTAGTGCTCTCCTCTTTTTCTCTTGGACCTTATCAAATGCTCTCAGGTATTTCACTGGCCAAAAGAGGTCTCGATGACACCAGCAACGAAGTTATATGGGCTTCCAACCTCCAACTAGTCGTTGCTCCACGAAATCAACATTCTGGACATACTGACTAGCTAGTCCGGTCACTGGCTGAACGGACCGTTCGGTCACTACAGTCTTCCACTCCAACGGCTCTGCCCCTCTGCTGACTCCTACTGACCGGACCGTCCAGTCAGCTAACCGGACCGTCCTGTCAGACTTTCTCTCTCCATTTTAGAGAGCTCCCAAATCCTCTCTGTCTTGCGCGTCTCCATACAGACCGGACCGTCTGGTCCCTATTGATCTTTGTGCAGACAAATTCCTTGCAAACTGCTCTCTGTCCTCTTAGTAACCGTACAGTCTGGTCTCCACTGACCCCTCTGTCCGATCACTTCGTCCAGAAGCTAAAACTCCTCGCCCTTGCTTGACTTTGTTTCCCGGCTTTCCCGAACAGCTCCTTGGCTTCTTCACTATCACCTAGTGCCTGTGATTCACTAAGCAACCTTGCACATCATCGACTAGACATGACCTAAGAGAAATGACCTAGACCCCCTTCTCACGGTAACTTGTATCTTTCCCCTTCCCTTTATTTCTTGCATTTGCTAAATCTGAAATTCCATAAAAATTTGCAAAACATAAAAAGAACAAAAATATTTCCCTTTTTCATACGCGGTATGAATGTGTATAATTTTCCTATGTGGAGATGATGAATAGTTGCTCTGTCCTTTATTCCTCTCTAATGCTAGTTTACAACTCAGTACTCTCTCAAGAGTTAGGTTTGTTGGTAAATCTTGCCTTGAACTTGAATCTTGTGGGTAGCATATGCATTCTCTAGTTCTAAGTTGTTGAGAGGTATGATATGATAGATAGGGCTGCTATGATCTTGCTCAACGTAAAGCTCGAATTCCGGAGTTTTATTTTTCAAAATGACAAATTGATAAGTTCCTCAATGATGAAATTCCCACCATAGCCATATGTAGTGTTTACATTTGAAAACCTTTACACATATGCTGCTTGTTTCACATTGAGCTTAGTCAAAATTGTTGTGACCCTAGTAGAACTCTTTTCATGCTTTCTTGATCAAGATCATGTACACACATCCACCGCCATGAGCTATCCTTCTAAATCAAGAAGATAGCATCCACCATATCCACCATATCCACCGTGAGCTATTCTTCTACACCGGAAGAAAGCCACTATCCATCCATCCATCCAAAGAAACACTCCATATATCCATTGCAAAATTCCTCTCTCAAAGTATTCATTGCAAACTAGGACTATGGCTATATAAAAAAAATGCTCAAAAAAGAGAGCAAGCAAAAGATAGCCATAGCCTAGAAACTCCAAAAGAGAGAAGGAAAATTCAAAAAGGAGTTATTTCTTCCCATCCACCATTCCTCCGTTCTCCCACACACTTGCACATCTTGATCAAGATTGTTTGAATTGATGTTTTTTCTTGGATCCGGTCTTTTGACATAGCAATATTATGTGAACATGAGTGCTTCATATATCCCTACCTTGAGCTCCACATAAAGCCTTATTTAGAAGTAGGTGATTATAGGCAACACTTTGCCTTGGTGAGGAATCATACACATATTGAGTGATCCGAGAGAATCATTTGAGGAACTTGGTTTTTATTTTCAAAATCTTTTGAAAACCTCCGGAATAACATAGCGGAATCTAGAGCAAGTGATTGGTGCCCTGCAATTGTTCTATCTCTCAACCGCCCAAGACAATGAGGTGTAAAAGCCCCATGGATCGAGGTAAATGGGTAAGTTATGCGCCAATATGTTTAATTCTAGGAAGAGTACTTTGTTGTGCGCATAGTATTATTGAGGAGTAGGACATTGTAGCAACTCCTGATCAACAACTTAAGTTTATCTTTGCTTCGGGACGAGCAAAGGGTAAGCTTGGGGGAGTTTGTTGACGGCTGTTAAGTACCATTTTCAACCGTCAACTATACTCAAATAAAGGAGAATTTGGCATTTCATACACGCATGCTTTATCACAATAATATAGTTCCACTTGTACTTGGAGAACTTTGTGCATGCAGGAGGAAATGTGAAGGAAACACCTCAAAAGGCAAGAAAACACACTTTCGACCAATCAGAGAGCGCCACATGGACGTCACACGGATTGAAGGGCCCATTTTCAGCACTTAACCGACGTAACTCCCTGCAATACCGCGCAAACCAACGTCAGGGCCCACAGGACAGCCACCTGGAGAAAGCACAGGCCAGGAGGGGCCACCCCCAGGTCGGTCGACCTGGTCAGGTCGGCCGACCCAGCCGGGCGCCCTCTCCGCCTGGGCTTCCACGTGTTGGCTCCTCCGCGACTCCTGATGACGGTTTGAGATGCCTTCCGTGGCGGTTACGCTCCCTTGCCGACCTATTGAGGCTATAAATAGGAGGGTGTGCCTTCACACTCAACACACACCACAAGAAGCATTTCTCTCTTGCTAGTAGTAGTTCTTGGAGTTTTAGTGGAGTTAGGCTGAGTCTAGAGCTCTCTAGTCCCAAGTCTTCACTTGGAATTGGTATGGCGCTTGTATCTTTTCCCTTTTGTAAGACTTTACTCTTATCAATATATATATCTTTTCTATATAGTTGTGCTTGGGTCATGAGTTTCTTGTTTGATTTTGTGATCCATATATGTGATAGTATAGTCTACTTGTGTGATAATAGTTTATATTTATTATACTACTATTGTCATGCTAGTTATATACCGTCACTATAGTCTAGTTTATATGTTATAGTCTCTATGCTTAGTTTTAGCTGATAAAGTATAGCATGGGTTTGGTGATCGTATTCGTACGGTAGCTCTGCCTCGTTAATAGTAATCGCGGAGGGGCAGAGTGCTCTTTGGTCATGCAAGTATGGTACTTGGGTGACTGATTTGCATCAATTATTCGTTAGTCTACTGGTTCGTTGAGGTAGGCGGCAGGTGGTGACAGCCCTGTCCGTCCTTTGAAATCCTCCCCGCTAGGCTAGTGCGTAGGCTCTTGGCGGAAGTCGCCTGTGGATGCAGGGGTAAGTCCGTGCCTGAAGTGCTATACTATTGACTGCTGAACCTGAGTGTGGGTCTGTATGTATTCTACTTAGGCTATGCAACTGTATAGGAATGTATAGTAGGAGTAGCTTAGCCTAGTCTTTCCTCCACTAGACTTTATTTATTTAGTAGGAATCTTCTGTGTGTGTCACACTACCCGGTTATTATCATGTACCCGCCTGTCTTGGTTAGATATCCTTGCTAATTGTTAACATGATCTTATATGTTAGTAACGCTTCTTGATCATACCCTTCCTTTGGGATAAACAAATACGATACCCTGAATACTTCCGGGTGAAATGCTACAGCGGTATTCTCCGTGCGCTTGCAGATTTTACCTACTTGACTCTGGGACATATTAGTGAACCGTTTCTGGCCCCATGCCGGGAATGATTTATTAATATGGCTTAGCAAAAGTCAACACCATTCGACAGAGCCACCTCTTCAGGGTCTTCTTCTCTTCGGTCTTCTTCACCGCGACCATCATTGGCGTGACCATCATTGGCGTGGTCGTCGTCACCATTGTCGTCGTCCCCATTATCAGTTGGTGGGTTTTCCTCGACCTCAACCATATTTATGGCCAGAGGATATGGGCAAGTAGATCCATCCGAGTACTCATCAAAGAAACGGATCGACTTAGAGTCATACCGGTGGGTAGGTCCATGTCGTCGAATCCGAGTGGAACCAACGTAGGGATTAGATCTGACGAGCTCGGTGATCGCGCCATAGAATCGGTTTCGGTCAAGTCGGATTGGTGGTTGTCGAGGCCTAGCACTCCGATGGAGTTGACGGTGAAGTCGAGCGACCCGAAAGAGATCTTGAAGTTCGGTGAGTACTGGATGGTGGGAATCTCTGCCCTCGAAGTCGACGGTGAATTTCGGTGAGCCTTGTCCCCTACCTGGCGCGCCAACTGTCAAGACTTATACTTGGCAATAAATTTATAGGGCTACGTCGGGATTAAGAACTCGATGGCTAAGACACAAGACGTCGAGTTATATAGGTTCCGGCCCTCTCAATGAGAGTAAAAATCCTAAGTCCTGTGTTTTGTGGATTGTATTGCAATGAAGTCGATGCCCTCGATGGGGGGCTCCCTGCCGTCTTATATATCCGGTCGGCATGGGGTAAATGAAGAGTCCTACTCGTAGTCTACAAGGACATAACTATCTCTAATTGCCCTGCGCTCCGAGCCGACTCGGTTGGTTCCTTTATTGGTGGGTCACCCCGTCGTCTACCGACTTAGACACATCTATGGATGCTGGTAAGGTAAGTATTCCACAATTGTTGTCACTCGCAGAAATGAGAACGCTTGTTCACTGAATCATCACGTAGCTCGCATAAAAATAAGAATTGGATTATTGCTTATGTTGAATACTGATGATGATTATTGTTGTTGTTGTTATATTGTATTTACTTTATGTTCTGCTTTATTATTCTTTCACTGTTCCACTAAAGTTATATTTCTACTCCACCCAATTAAACATGGCTAAATAAAATTGATAGAACTAATAGTATGCTTAGTGCAAGTTTTTTTGAACAGTCATCCTATTAGAACCAATGCATGTCTAGGTCTTTTTGACGGGTAAGCCTTGCTGAATAATTAGTACTGAGGCTTTGTGCCACTGTTGTTTTCAGGTAATCCAGAGATAGAACTGTCGATTGATGTTCTGCCTTAGGACATGCAAGTTCCTGAAGGCTGGACTACCCACTGGGAGTCTGAGACGTCGTCGCAGTAACGTTGTGTGCTGCTAAGGTAATGATTCTCAGGCATGAGTCATTACCATCATTGTATCATTGAGTGATCGTATTAGTATTCGTATTTGCTTCCGCTATTTTTGAACTATCTTAAAATTGTAATATTTCGCTGCACATCAGTACTCTATTGATGTAATAACTTAATTTAAATTAGAAAATTGTTGTATTATCAAGTGTCTGCGTTATCAGCACCGTTGGAACCTCGATCCTCTAGGAAGGGATGTCACAGCTACAATGCCTCACAGGTAATAAAAGGTGAAGTACTCGTGCTAACTTATTCAATCCTTTATAGTGTGACTTAGTAGTGCATTCGGTATATGTTAGAGAAAGGACATTGTAGCAACTCCTGATCAACACAAACCTGAGTTTTGCCTTCACTCGGGACGAGCAAAGGTTCAGCTTGGGGGGGGGGGGTTGTTGACGATCGTTAAATACCAATTTCAACCATCAATATACCTATAAAAGTAGGAAGACTTAGCATTTCATACCTTCATGTTAGTTAGGAATAATAAGATTCCACTTGTCCTTGGAGAATTATGGCATGCGTGGATTTGATACAATAGAAGTGGAGAAATGGAGTATAATCTGGGGAAACACCATTCCAGCCAATGGGATAGTGTCAACTGGACTTCTCTCGGATTGCACACGTGGCTGCACAGGATTCCTCTAAAGAACACCAACTCAAAACAGAAGAGTACCTACCTGTCTGCCATCCAGAGAAAGCACAAGGCCATAGGGCCCAGTGGTCGGTCGACCGACCTCCCCCATGGTCGCTCGACCCGATCTTGAGGCCTTTTCAGCCGGGCTTCCTCGTGTTGACTCCTCAGTCCTTTGGCAACATCAGTGCATGGCGGTTCCGTGGCGGTTACTCCTCAGTACCGACTTATGGACCCTATAAATAGAGGGGAGGAGCTCCATTCCAACACTCGCACTCAAGAGTTATTCATTTCTCTCTTTCACTTATTAGTTTCTTAGTCCTAGTGGAGTTTAGTATAGGAGAAAACTTGCTCAAGTCTCCAAGCCATAGGAGTATTGGTATGGCTCTTGTATCTTTACTTTTATTCTATTTTATTATGACTTTGATCTATTTAATTAATATAGTTCTTCCATATGGTTATGCTTATGATATGTGTTTCCTGTTTGGTTATATATTATATTCATGTCATAGAACTTTATTATGCTTTCATGATGATACAAATTTTCTACTTTGTTGTCATGATTGGCATATACCTTGACTATAGTCTAAATATTATAATGCTAGTTTGTACTTTAGTCTAGTTATTATGCCTCAATATGGGTTTGATATCCAATTAGGATTACAATTGCTTAGCCCATGACTTGCTAATCCATAGGATTAGAGTTATGTGTGCTTTAGTGCTTGTTAATCTAATCGGTGATTCTAGTGTTTGATCAATGCTAGAATTCTACTTAAATGTGTAAGCACGATGCTTAGACGACTAGGTAGTATCGATCACCTCGTAATCCACGGTCTGTAGAGGTAGACAGTAGGTGGTGACAGACCTATCTATCCTTTGTACTCCTTCATGTTCGGTTGTGACGTGCATCTAAGATGGAGTTGCCTTGTGTATGTCGGACATGAATCCGTACACGAAAAATTAAGTGCACTAAACTATGACCAGTATAGACTTGCTTGTAATTGGTTGACTATGTGACTATATAGGTAGACTAACATTAGAGATACGATTTTGCTCACCTAACTAAAACTCTTTAGAGACTTAGGACTTTTATTTATCTTTAGGAATGATTGCTCTGTGTGTCACACTATCCCTATCCTTTATTATACTTAACCCTATATAAACTCCGAATACTAATACCAATTTTTATGTCTATGTTACTATTAACAATCATATATTCATGCTACACCTTCATTTGGTAGAACTATAAATGACAAGCTATTGGAGCAATCCAATAGTGAAATGCTAGAACGGTATTATTCGTGCGCTTGCGGATTTTACTCTACTGACACTAAAGTTCATCTTTATAATTATGTCTAGCACCATTATCGGGGATGATTATATCAATGTAACTTAGCAAACATTAGCAAGTGTCAACAAGCATTTCTGGCGTCGTTACCAGGGATAGTAATATTTCTGGTACGACGTTAAGAAATGTCAACGGGAAGCAAGGTGGGAAGAGGAGGTGATTGGTAAGGAGCGGGTGGGAGGGCGTCATGCGGCGTAGAGTGCGCGTGCGTGGAGCTGCTTGGCGACGGAGAGCGATACTGGTATGAGGTGGAGACAGAGGAGGGCGACGTAGTGCGCAGCATTGGGTGCATCAAAGGCGTACTCCTCAAAGCCTTCTACTCGTCGGTGATGCAGTGCGCAACCTCGAGTAGAGCTTAGCGTCGCTGCCGGCGGGAAGTTCCCCCACCTACGCTTGCCCCTGCCGCCATCGCCGCCGTCGTGCTAACAAGAATAAGATGAATCCAGGAGGAATCAATGGAGCCGCCTCCCTCTGTCCCCCGCACCCCGGATTCATCTACGGGCTCTGCTTCCTGTGCGGGGCGAAGGAGGAGGAGGATGCAGCGGAAGAAGTCACCGCTGGGCACACCCACCACGAGGGCTCAAAGCAGCCGGCTCCGGAGAAGAAGATCATCCCACACGCATCCGACCTGGGGACCCTCCAGCGCGCGAGGAAGCTGACACTCGTCCTGGACCTAGATCACACGCTGCTTAACTCGACGGTCCTCAATGACCTCTCCCCGATCGAGCAAGGCCACGGGCTGACGCGGTGACGCATGGAGCAACTTTTCGCCTACGGCGTTCCAAGGACAATCCGGGTCCTATCTCCCCCAGGAAGGGTCCCTCAACGCGATGCGTCCTGTAGCGCCATCCGTGAGTGGATTGCTCCCTCCCCTCGGTCCCCCGTTTCACCAAATTTTAAGAGGATAGAGTATCGTCCAGCCAAGCAACAACCGTCGCTACATCAGTTTACTGGGCTCATAAAACTCCAGCATACAAACAGTACGTTCAAACTTGATCCTATAAGACCGGACACACGGTCAAGCCTTAAGTGACTCGGACGGGGCTACCTCCTTGAAGACAAGTTGTCCTTCCCTTTCCACCTAGTTGCCGGTCCGGTCTTCATTGGTTATCCTATTCTAATTTTTCTTCAACTGCTATCATTCCCAAGTGATAATATGTCCTGATCTACGAGCGGTCTTCATACCACTCAATGAATTCTCGTCCTAAGTTAAGAAGAACGACTACCGTTCTGAGGCTAATACCGGGCAAAGAGAACCTTCTGCAATACTAGGTTTTCAAATAACTTCTATAAACTTAATGCGCAGACAAGCCTACATCACATTATCTAGTGAGAAAATAAAAATAGTAAAACTGATGGGATGTACCGGGGCTTGCCTGGAGCCTGCTCTTGACTAGCGGAATCATTTCCTTCACCTTCTAGCTCCTGCGCGGTCTCGACCTTCACATAGTTCACCTCGTAATCTACATGATGCAAAATGATGCTATACATGAGTGAAGATTTCATCAACTTTCTGAACAAATAATTCAGTGTGATAGAATGATGTATAAAATACATTTTTCATTTTACTGATTAATGAGAAGTGATGTTTATTTTATATTTTTCTTCATTGGTTCTATTTTTGTTACGGATTATGCACTTAATTAAAATATGTGCAAATGTCGATTTGAACAACATAAATGTACATGAAACATGGCCAGCATATAAGTAACTAAGTAATTATATCAATGTAATTATATCAATGAGCAGAGGAGGTGGTTGGTCATGAGATGTTTGCATGTGATAGAAAGCTATGTCATATATAGTAGTATAGTTAACTATACTATAAACATGAGACAAAATAATTAATTTGATATGGTTCTGGATGTCATATGTCTATGTGCAATTTACTGAGGGTAGAGCATGATAGGGGTGATTTTTGGACCAATCTTCACTAACATGCATCGGGTCAATAATTTTAAATAATTAAAGCAATGTAAATTCTAATTAATTTATTCGGACAAATGTATTGGAAATTAAAATGGGTGACTTTGCAGCATGGTTAGGATTGACTAAGGGAGAGCACCTGCCAAAGTCTACGAACTTATATATTACAGAAAATAAGATATGAGTTTATCAGTGTGTTTTATATTTAATTTGGCTCCGATGAAAATATGAACATGCATAGTGTTTTAGCATTTTATTACAATACTACTCAACTAGATGAACCAGGCACAATTTAGTTTACCCCTAAATTCTAACTGTAGAAATAGTTATGGATTTTACAATGCTAATAGGATTTTCTGGAATTAAGAAATTAAAGGAAAAGATCAATAGGCCACGACCAATCAAATCTGGCCTCTTTGCTCCAGCATCGAGCAGCGCCTGCCATGGCCAAAGCTTGCTGGAGGCGACGGCGCTCGCGAGAACCGGGCCGAATGAGCACGAAAAATTCCAAATAAAATACCTACGCAAAGCTTAGCCCGACGCGCATCCACTTGAAGGGTTACCGGCATGCGGAGGTGGCCGGAACTTGATCAGTGACATTAGCAGTGATGGCCGAAGCTTTGACGGCGGGGAAAAGCTTGATGCCTTCCACCAAGTGTTCGTAATCAATAGGTAAAGATGTTAGGGAGGATCTGCAGTGATTTTTGCACGCGACAGAGCAGAGATGGGGTGATGAGGCTCACCGAGGAGGCCGAATTTCGGGCCGGCGGTGACATGCACGCCGAGAAAGGTCACATCGGAAAAACTTCAAATCCGCGGCGCACGGACCGGTATTCGAGACGCGGATTCTTGGAGGAGCTAGAGGACTTCCGTGCGCATGTTTTGGTGGACGGGTTTGTTCTGGGAAGCAGTGAGTTGGCTGAGCGGCAAGAAAGAAGTGGAGGTGGCCATGGCGAGCTTGAGCTAACCCGAGAGAGAGAAGAGGGCGAGGGAGAGAGAGAAAGCGTAGGCGAAGGCTGGAATGGGCGAAACCGGGGGCGAGCGCAGCTGGTTTTGGAGGTGGTTTCGGACCAGGTGGGGGAACCCTGGCTCAGCGACGAGCACGCGGCAGCAGGCGTCGCCCGTGCCGCCCATGGCGGCCAACCAGCGGAGAAGATGGTGGCCTGAGTGATTGACAGATGGGACCCACAACCATTTTTCTTTTTCTTAAATTTTTCAAAAATGAGATCTCTGTTTATTAGCGTATGTATTAATCCAGAGCTGAGTTTATAAAAACAAAAATATGAGTGTATTTATCATGAGGTGCTTGTAATTTAGAAAATGGGTATGTTCAACAAGTTGTATTTGAATTTAAATGAGGATTTTTCAAACATGGTACATATTTAAGTCTTTAGTCATTTATTTAGGGCTCTTAAACTTGGAATAAAAATCTGATATTTTTCTCAAATTAAGTTTCACCTACAACATATATTTTTGGTGGGGTCAGGTTATGTTAAAATATTTGGACTTGTAGTTCAAACCATGCTCAAATTTGATCAAATTTAATTCAATTGGCATTCAAATGTCTCCAAAATTTTTGAATGGGCTCTTTTATGGTCACTTGATGTGCCTAGGTTTTTCACTCTAGTTCTCCTTGACACCTTGGGTGTCATATTAATATATATTCTCTTTTCTAAAAAAAATAATGATTTTAGCTGTGCAGATGCACACTTGCATATGCTCTTCCTTTTCGCATCAATGCAACGCTAATTACAGGTCTCGTACCAGCAACATCCAGTTTTGGCAACGCGCGTCATCAACCGGTTTTGGCAGTTTAATTCTGCTGTGATTTTTGTTAATTTTTCAAAAACGTCTATTCATCCCCCTTCCTTCTAGACGATATCCAAGGACTCTCAGTTGGGTACATGGATTAAGAGATATTTGGTAGATGAGGGTAAGACTTGGCAGAAGTTAGTAGATAGAAAATATGTTTCCAGGGACACCAATATTCTGTGTATGAGAGATAGACACTCATCCCCTTTTTGGAAAGGGGTTTTATGGGCAGCTAAGGCCCTCAAATTAGGGTATAAGTGGGTAGTAGGGAAAGGCACAAAAGTTAGATTCTGGGAACATATCTGGTTTGGAACTGCACCTCTAGCTGTCCAATTCTGGAAACTGTACTGCATTGTAAATGAGAAGTCAAAAACAGTTGCAGAAATTTGGGATGGAGAGGAGCTTAAGCTCACTTTTAGGAGAACTTTTGATCCTCCACTTTGGGATAAGTGGCTGGAGCTAAAGAATGTAGTTATGGATCTCCACCTCATAGATGAAACTGATGCACTTATTTGGCAGTATGAAAAGTCTGGTGTCTACACCTCTAAATCTTTTTATGTAGTAATTAGTTATAGAGGTGTCACACCAGTTTATATTTCCTCAATTTGGCGAATTAGAGTTCCACCTAGAGTTCATTTGTTCCTTTGGCTGATGGCCTATAATAAATTGATGATTGTAGATAATCTGAAGATTAGAGGTATAGAAAAACCATCTATGTGTAGATTTTGTGCAGATGACAAATCTGTTCATCATCTGCTGTTCGAATGCGTAGTGGCCAGGAGTATGTGGGCTCATGTGACAACTTTTCTGGGTTTTGATATTGGTAGAGATTATGTTGACATTGCTAGCAAATGACTTTGTGAAAAGAAGTTTGGTATAGTCAATATTATTTCAGCTGCAGTGCTGAGAGATATTTGGCTAACACGAAATGATTTTGTTTTTCGCAAACAGGAGTGGAACGATACGAGGGTGGTCTTATAGTGTGTTTTAAGACTGATAAGGTCCTGGAAGCCTATGTACCTGGAGCAAGAGTGGACAAAACTGAAGGAATGGTGTGTATTCCTGGAGAAGACAATTCACTCACCAATGAGACTGACGAATGGAGAATGACTAGTTCTGGAGGCATCAAGAGATGGGCGAGCGCAAATGATCTGGCGAACCCCCGAAGCAGGGTGGTGAAGATTTGGGAGCCATTGCTGATCTAATGCTCTGTAATGTTGCTGTAATGGTTTTTTTGGCCTGCACTAAGACTTATCTAGCTGTAGGGTAGCAAGATACAAGTGTATGGACTTCATGAGCTATAACTTCCTTAAACAGTCTCGTTCTTAATGAAATGGGGCAGGGCGATGTCTTTCGCCTTTGGTTCTAAAAAAAGACAACAACATAGTCAGAGTTTTGTACCACCACAAGATATTGATCGATGTACAAGTGAATGCATTGATTCATCATCGGTTCATATATTACAAATCACCAAGTCCCAGCAGAAGCTCTCCTAATTAGCCAGATAGACCTCCATTAACATTAACAGAGATCGTCCCCGTACCCCTCTCGCTCACCACAAAATCAAACCACTCATCCATCGCGGGCTCATAGAGAGATCGCAGTTAACTCAAAAGACTGATAGAACACATTCCTTGTGATGATGGATCGATGGACGGAGCAAGCAGAGTGTGTCCGGCTTAAGAGGACCCGGAGTTGAAGGTGTCGAAGATGGTGGTGTGCAGCGGGTCGCTGAGGTGGGTGGCCCAATTGTTGAGCGGGCCCTTGCCGGTGGCGGCGGCCTGCACGGCGAAGCCGAGGAAGGCGACCATGGCGAGGCGCGCGTGCTTGATCTCCGCCAGCTGCAGTCGCTCCTTCTTCTCCGGGTCGGACGCCAGGCCCAGCGGGTCGAAGTAGGAGCCGCCCGGGTAGATCCTCTTCTCCGGGTCGAGCTCCGCGTTGCGCTGGAACTCGATGTACCCGATCACCAGCACCTCGATCCAGATCAGCGTCGTGATGGAGAAGGGCAGCGGCTGGCCCAGGTATGACGAACCGTCCACCAGCTCAACCTGCAATCATCATCATCACATTTTTGTTCAATTTCACAGGTTGTTGTTGCTTTAATTTGTGCTCTCCATAGTCAGTCACCACTCATCAAATAAATTAGCAAATATACAAATATATAACGTTCACGTATATATGTGTACCTTGCCAGCGTCCTGCCATGTGACGCCGGTGAGCCACTCAACGGTGAGGGCGCCGAGGGTGGCGAGCATGGCCCAGCGGCCATGGATGAGCTCGCACTCGCGGAAGCGCTGGAGGCCAAACACTTCACTGTAGGGCTGGAACGGGGTGGATTTGACGTCGGAGCTCTCGAACCGGGTGCCGATGACCTCGCCGGCCAAGTTCTTGGCCAGGTTCTGGTCGAGCGAGTCCAGGTCGAACTGGAGGTACTCCACGGGCTTCCCGAGCCCCAACGGGTCGAACCCGTAGTCGCCGATCATCGACCCGTCGAGGTAGTCGGGCGCCACCGCGCCGGGGAACCACAGCGGCCGGTCGGAGCCGCCGCCGGACGTCATCTTCGCGGCCTTCTTGGGCGGCGCTGGTTTCTTGCCGAACCCCAACCGCGCCACGATGCGCCCGTTCTGCGGCGCCGGGTCCGCCAGGCGGGTCCCGAGGAACGTGCTCGCGGCAGCTGCTACCGACATCGCCATGGCTGCGCTGCTTCCTCTCCTTCGTGGTGGTGGTGGTGTGTGGCGGGGGCTTTGTCACGGGGATGGGTACAAATAGGATGTTTATAACAATTTCCAGGTGTTATCCCGTGCGTGGCAGATCGGACGGGCGAGGCGAGGATGTGATCTATTTGACGGACGGGATGGGCCACACCTTATCCGGGTCTTATCTGTATGGTCCAAGTGGATGGCGAGCTCGCGAAGACCGTTGGGACACGTGGAGGGCGGTGATTGGAAGGTGGCCTTGGATTTTCTTCTGATTCGTGGTCTTCGGGTGCCCTGGGGACGGGAAATATCGGTGAAATAATCTTGGCCGATATGTGGCTTCGGAACCGATGCGTGTGAAGCTGCTTTACACTTCTTCACCGTATAACGGTCACTAGCTCAGTTAAATTCAGATCTTCAGTAAAACTGAATTTCTTTTGCCAGGTGAAACGTCAAAAAATGTTGATCCAGGTGAAATTATACGCAATCCTATCAGAAATCTTGCTCATATAAGTTACTCTGGTGCATCAGATCAGATAGTTTGAATTTCGGAAGGTCAACATTTTGCTGTTGCTGATTGAGCCATTCCATTATCAGTGAAGTATAAGAAAACAAGAATCCTTGCTAAAAGGAGTAAAATAGGCTAACGATGTTTCACACACTTTTTTTTACGGTAAAACGCTCATTCGGGCTTTTATTATAAACAGGTAAATTTATAAAGTTTGACCCAAATGGGCCAATTATGAAGTACAGCTTTTACTGAATAATTATTGATATGACAAGGATTAGAGCAAGTAATAACAGAACGATCCCAAGGGTTAACCACAACACTTCTTACTAAGGCATCTGCTATGTGATTTTCATTTCTATCGATATGAAGAAAGCTTGCAGAAATGCCTCTGAGTAGAAATTGAACGTCCTTCTTAATATGCATGATTCTCCAATCTGGAACAGGAGCATCATCAGACTTCATATAGTTAATTAAAGCCAAGTTGTCTGAACTCATGGTACATTCCTGAAGATTAACCATTTTTATAATGTGACTGCCAAGATAAAGACTCAAGGCTTCAGCATGGATTGAAGAAGTAGCAGTTGGTGTTAAAGCTTGGATATGAATAGTATTCCTTCCATGATAATCTGCATAGGTTATATAAATTCCGAGCCCTGAATCTTTGATTGTATGAAAAGAAGCATCAGACCTACAGAGATTATTAAAATTGCAAGCAGAAAGCATACTATCTGAATGGGGTTTCTAAAAGCCAAGTTCTCCATGGATAAGTTCTCAACATTGAAAGCATCATATTGAGCTTCTTGCTCTGCCTTAGCCTGAGAGATAATTGAATTAACAGAAATATCTTTATTTTGAAATCTGATTTTGTTCCTTGCCTTCCAGATAAAACACATGATATACCAGACAAGATCAACATGATAAGAGGAATTAAGGTTGCTGATAATAGAAAAAAGAATATTGGAGCAGGACCCATTGAGGCTGTCTGTTGTGATGGCTATAGGAGAAGCGAACCAGACTGCTCTAGCAAAAGAGTAGTGAAAGAAAATATGTTCATCATTTTCAGGCATGTTGCAGCGAGTACAATTGGGAGAAACATTTTTATTTCGTTTATGAACTTGCTGAGCATTAGCAATATTTTTTGTGAGAAGCCTTCAAATAAACATTTGAACTCTGGGTAAAATTTTCTTATTTTTTCAAATAATAGAAATAATAGAATTAGTTTGAGGAGGCAAGTTTATTTTACTTACTGTGCTATGATTTTTTTTTTTGAAAGATAACTTTGTAAGCACTTTGAGCCGTCCACACTCCCTTCTTATTTGGCTTTCATATGAGAATGTCTTTCCCTGGAGCTTGCGGAATGGGGACCTGAAAAATTTTGTTGACAAAATCTTCCTTAAAGATCGCTGATATCAAATCAACATTCTATCTTTTGGGGTTAAAAAGCCACAAGTCAGAAACTTTAGAAGGTAAGCTCATATTCAGGGCTTCTTCTTTCAAATTGTTGTGAATGTTTTCCCAGTCTGAAATCCAAGGTTGATTCCAAATAGAAATGTTGCCATCAAAGAGCTGCCAATGAACTTCTTTTTTGATGATATCTCTTACCTTCATAATTAAGTCCCAAGTCCACGATTTCGGCCCATAAGTTCTTGTTGTCCAAAAAGAGTGATTAGGAAAATACTTACCTTTTAAAATTTGTACCCATAGAGCATCAGGGTTGGTTAGCATCCTCCAGGCCAAACCTGTTATAAAAGCAATATTTAAAGTGGCCAAATCTCTAAAGCCAAGCCCCCTTCACCTTTTGGAATGCAAAATTTACTCCAGGCAGAGAGATAAAGGGGTCTCTTGTTATCATCTAGGGTATTACCCATCCACCAAAAACGCCTTATAATGCTTGTGAGGTCTTCCAAGAAAGATTTAGGAAAGAGAACATGGGACATATAGTAGACAGGAATTGTAGAAAAAACTGATTTAATCAATATAGAACGACCTGCATGAGATATAGTGTTGGATTTCTAGTCATTAAACTTAGATTTAAAATTGTTCTTAAGGAAACCATAAACCTTGGATTTAGGGTTATGGGCAGTAAAAAGAGGATGACCAAGGTGAAAGGTGTTATGATCCATATCAACGACTTGAAAAGTATTTTTAATTTCAGTTCGAGCATCATCTAGAGTATTATAACTAAAAAGAATGGAAGATTTGTTCCAATTAGGAGTTTGTCATAGATAATGACATCATCTGCAAATAAAAGAGAGTGGAGAGGCGGTATTTGGGGAGTGAGTTTAATTCCTTGGATTCTGTTTTCAGAAATGGCCTCTTGTAACCTGTAGGTTAGTTCATTGATAGCAATGATAAAAAGATATGGAGATAGAGGAAAACCTTGTCTTATGCCTCTAGAGCTTTTGAAATTACCATAAGATTGTCAATTAACAATAACAGAGAAAGATGGCCATTCCACACAAGCCGCAACAAGATCAATAAAGTTTTCATTAAAGCCGAGTCGTTTTATTGCATACCTGATGAAGTTCCATTCAATCCTATCAAAGGCTTTAGCCAGATCTAATTTGAGCATGAAAGCAGATTCTTTCCAATTTCTCAATTGAAAAGAGTGAACAACTTCATGAGCTATTATGATATTTTCTGATATTCTTCTACCTTTAACAAAAGCATATTGAGAGTTAATAATATGGTCAGGTAAGTAAGGTTGCATTTTGAGAGCTAAAGATTTGGCAATAATTTTATAAGAAACATTACAGACACTGATGGGTCTGTAGTCTAGAGGTAAAGAGCAAAATTTTTTTTTAGGAATAAGAACAATATTTGTTTTTTTCATACTTTCAGCCATGTATTTGTTTAAGTAGAAATTCCTCACCAGATTGTAGACATCATCCCCTATCCAGCTCCAAGCCATTCTATAGAAGGTCACATTAAAACCATCAGGTCCAGGGGCAGCATTACCTCTCATGTTTTTAAGAATACTAAAAATGTCTTCTTTTGAGGGAGCTGATGTTAGATTCTCATCTTGGATTGCATCCATCAAAGAGGGAATTTGGTTGATATTCCTGCTCTGTAATGAGGATGAGAATAAATTAGTGAAGTAACTAATAAAGCAACTAGCAATATCCTCATCTTTATTTATAATTTCTCTAGAAGAGTTAGTAATGGAGCTAATTCTATTCTTTCTCCTTCTTTTGATAACACTATTGTGAAAGAAGGAAGTATTTCTATCTCCTTTCACCACCCATCTCTTCTTGCATCTTTTCTTGTATTACTCAGAAATCTTATTTTGAATGGATGCATGCTTCTTGCAAAGATCATCTTCCAAGATATGATTTCGATGGGTTATAGGAAGAGCTTGAAGGTTAGCCAAATCATTTTCAATATTTTTTAGTTGCACATTCAAAGAACTTTTATTTCTTTTAGACCAAACAGTTAGATTATGACCCAATTGTTTCAATCTTTTATGAAAAGAAAGATGGCCATATCTGATCCACGTATCCTTGCAAACATTTTGGAAGTCTTTTTCAAACAACCACCAGTTTTCAAATTTGAAATTTCTTTTTCTTTTAACATAGTTAGATAGAGGAATAGCTAAGATAGGAGCATGGTCGCCATAAATAATAGGAAGGTGATAGACATTAGTATTAGGAAAATTATTGCACCATGTTGCATTAGCAAGACACCTATCTAGACGTTGGAAAGTAGGATTAGAAGAAAAACGTCTGTTAGTCCAAGTATAAGCAGGACCATTATAACCAAGATATATCATACCACAGTTATGAATAATATTGCGAAAAGAAGAGATGCGATTAAAATTTGAAGCATGACAACTAAGCTTTTCAGTACCATCAAGGAGTTCGTTGAGATCTCCCATACAAAATAGAGGGCTGTCATCCAGCAGTACAAAATCCAAAACATCAGCCCATATGTCATTAGTTCTTACATGATAAGGGTCACCATAAATACAAACTAACCTAATATTAAAGTTTTCCTGCATAAAACTAACTCTAGCTAGAATATAGTTAAGGCTAGATTTAACAACTTCCACTTTAACTTCTTCAGTCCATAAAAGCCAAAGACCTCCAGAAATACCATCAGCAGGAACTATATAGCTATCATGCAAACAAAAATTATTAATCAGATCCAAACGAGAGTATTTATTGGATTTAACTTCTGATATAAAAATTACCTTAGCTTTAGTTGAGTGAATCAACCTTTTAAGGTGGCACATCTTCGAACTGCGAAGGGAGCCACCAGCCCCTTGGCAGTTCCATGATAAGAGATTCATGGCCCCTGTGGCGCCTTAAGGGCTGGCGCCATTGCCCCATGAGAAAGAGATTCATCACCAAGTTGAGTTTCTTCATATAGGGACATATCAGATCCTTCCATATTACCTTGCTGGTCTTCAACATGAAGCTGGACTTGAGCATGAGTAGTGCCGACAGAAACTCGACCTTCTATGTGTTTTTGCTCCCCACCAGGATCTTGATTATCACCTAAAGAGAAGTTACTGGAGTTGGTGCCATCCATTTTAGCTCCATCTAGAGGATGATCAGTATTATGGTGAAGCATGTTGACTTGGCCAACAGTAGAGTCTTGATCCCATCTGCTCTGAGATCCATTACGCCTTCGAGTAGTAGTAGCTGGGTTATGCTGATTTTCTACAGAGCAAAAGCCTCGTGAGGTAGTAGATAACAATGAAGGAGAAGAAGAGTATGATGGAGAATGACGTGAAGAAAAGCCATAGGGGCTAGATGGTTTTTTATTTGTAGGATGATGAAGTGGTGAACCTTGTCTTTTGTGGTTTTGCTTAAAACTTTGGCTTTGACGAGGCTTACTCAAGTAAGGTATATAGGAGGAAGATTTCACACAATGTTTGCTCTTGTAAGGTTCAGGATTATGAAAAACGTTTTTAGGAGAGGAAACATGTGGAAAGGCAGTGGGGAATTTTATCACCTGAATCCAGCAGCTGATTAGTAGCATTTGAAATTTGGCCAGTATAAGGAGTGTCCAATTGAGTATTGTTAGCATTCATATTTTGATTCTGCTTTGAGGTTTCATGACTCTGATCTATAATTACTTGCTGGTTTTTCTGGCTTGAAGCTTGAAAAACAAAAGAACTTCCTTGGTCAAGCCATTGAGAACTAGACGGAGAAAGGTTTTGGGATTGCCTTGGTTGGGATTGACAGCTGTATTGTTGACCCTGAAAATTCTGGCTAGCTAAGTAAGATGGAGCCTCATGTCCAAAAAAGCTATGACTAGAAGAAACCTATGGGGTATTATGACAAAAAATAGTTCTGCTTGTTTCATTCCCCAATTCAATTCTCCCCTTGCTTGGTCTCAAAGATTGTAAGTTATAACTGCCTCCTTTCTGAGTAGATTCTTTGAACAAAGGACATAACTGAGTTCTAGTTGCAGCCATCATTTGCAAATCATTGCTATGCCTTTGACTTATTTCTTTCTCCTTGTTTAGACTATTACCAGAACACGAAGTCCCTTTCTGAAAGAAATTCTTAAAAGCTTGTAAATAAGGATCTTGAGGCATACTAATATCATTCTCTTCTTTGGCTTCAGTAGGGATTTCACTCTCTTGGGTTCTCCATAAGCCATATATTTCTTCAGGAACTTTGACAGCTTCTGTTGGATGAAGCTTCAAAATCATTTGATGCCTCTTCTTACAGTTTGATACATTGTGAAAAAGATGACCACAGAAGCTACATATCTTGACCAGTTTCTCATAATGAATATAAATCTTAATTTTCTTCTCCATTGAGATATTGATTGTGATTCTATCCAGGAGCGGCTTAGTTACATCAAGGATGACTCTAGCTATGACATACTCAGGTATTCTAAACATAGCACTTCTAGACATGACTACTGAGGAATCCTTGACTCCAATTTTTTCTATGATTTTATCAACCAAATCAACAGATCGAAGAGCTTTTGGAATGCCGTATAAGTGAACATTTACTGGGAGATACCTGAATGTGTAGGAATCCATTGGCCTACTCCCACTTGGATCAACCCACTCAACCAATAGAGTCTCCCGTTCTGCAGTCCAAGGTTGCCTTTGCCATACCCATCTTTGATCTTCTTCTGATCTAAAGTATGCCATGAATAAATTGTCTGTGACTTGAGACACTTTCAAGAATCTCAAGCCCCAGGCCGCTCTCATAGCTTTCTCGAACATATACTGAGACACATTCCTAGTAGGAAGATCATCTGGTGGACCAGCTTTGAACAAGAGGCTGAAACAGGACGAGGGTTGTTCTTGAGTCTGATTCCCAAAATCTAACTGAATCTCTTCTTTATGGGAGAGATTGAGGCTTTGAAAATCAAAATCGAGCTCAACTGGCAGATTATTCTGTAGAGGAAATGGAAGATTTTCCTCTGGTTCCATGGGAAATCCTGGGAAAGGATTGGGGATTGTTTTGACAAAAGTGGATGGGTCGTGAGATGAGGTAGGAACCGAGGAGCAGGTTGTTGCTATGGATGTGTAGAGAAGAAACATTAGAATAGAAATCGCAAGAGTGAAAAACTGGAGAAATAAAAGACATCTCGCCTACTTCCCTGAAGGAATTGAATGCAAAATGCAGTGGAAAGAGAGTGGTTGAGAGAGCTACAGTGTTCACATTCGCGAGACTTCCTTCCAATATGTTCACCTTAATTTTGTTCGTATGTTTCACACACTTGGATCCAGCACACAATAGATGGCCTTTTTCCCTTATCCTTTTTCCACCTTATCCTTCGTTTTCCAAGACATGGAGAAAAGCAGACAGGTAAATTCCCATTTAAAACAAACAGGTAAATCCAGATTCAGATAAACTATCCACTGACTTCAATTTCTTAACTTGTCACCAACAAAATACAATACATACTAGTGAGTCATGTTTCTCAGATTGTGAGCAACATTGATCTCCACATACCTCTTCATATATTATCAAACAAGTGATGGAAATGATACATTTGAATACAGAAAAAGGAGAGATTACAAGAGATGACCTTCAGGGCCTTTTTGTTAAGCAGGAATGTCACAAGAAACAATTCAATTCCCACAAGTATCGGAAAAGGTTCCTGCGTTCCAAAGGGGGGCTCAATAGTAAGAACAATCTGGATCCTTTTTGCACGACAGAATACTATACCACAAGTCGAGCAACCAAATATGCTCCAAAAGGGAGGATATTAATACAGTTTCTCTACTCAGCCCGGATGTAATGTCAACACTGTTATCTGGGGAAGCTCTTTACTGCAAATGGCAGACTTAATGACTCAAAGAATAGAATAAAGGTTTCCATCAAATTTCGTGACAGCCTCGTTTGGCTTCGGAGTTTCTGATCTTTCTTCTCTCTTCTTCTTTTCCCTGCAAATATAGTTTGAGTTAGGCAAGTACGACTCATTTGAATAACCAGTCCAATGCATTCTAAAAATGGACAAGAAGACAATGTAGAAAGAGGGAGATAGAAACCAAGCAGTTGGCAGTCCTTGCTTTTAAAAAAAAAATGGAATGATCCAAGGGGGTAAATTTCAGGAAAGAAGTTATGGACAATAAGAATTTTATCACAACCTTCCAGTTAAAACACCTCTTATATTTTAATAGATTATCATTCACTGAACAAACAAGATCAATTTGAATAGTAAAAAAGGTGGGAGACAAAGGATACTGTTGGGAAGAAGTGATTACCTAGCCACAAATTCCTTGAGAAGTTCCTTGGCTTGAACCAATTTCGAGAGGATGTTGCGGTAAACATCAAGATCCCTATCCACACTTCTTTTATTGATATTTAGAGCAGCACAGAGCTATTTTAAGAAATAAAGTCAGTGCCTGTAGGTGATATTAGGAACATAATAACAATGAATTGAGTGCATTTCATTTTGAGATCATCAAGAAGGACAGGCTAATAGCTCAAATGCGTTGCTTAAATGTCCATTGTACATTACACAAATAATAGCTAGGATGTGCCAGGACATCCACAGACGCTTTTATGTATCAGTGCATATGTAAGTTTATCTATTGGGCGGCACAGGAAGTGTAATATGTGATACTCCCCCAGGTACGATATATAATTTGACAAGCCAAACCCAGCATTTGGCACCCCCTCTGGAGGGAGTAGCATCTAGTCGTCCAAAGACAGAAAACAACAGAAAGAAATAACAAAACATAAACTGGAAAATGTGACAAACTTAATGATAATTTGTAGAAATGACAATCTATTGTGCCCAACATTATGAATACAGATAGGGAAGTGTCATTTACAGGGTACACCGCCATACCAATGGCATGACAAGGTCAAACAAAATTTGAAGTAAAAAACATAACTCTAATTTGGTAGGAAACATAAAAAATGGAGAAACAGTTACTAACTTCAATAATGGTATTTCCTAAAAAAAAACTTCAATAATGGCCAACATATTTTCTATCCCAGCCCTGGAAAAAGTAACAGTAAGAAGCCCAAATAATCTGTTTAGCAGGCCAGTATGCACAACTGCACAAGCTACGCAACAAGTAAGATCTGGCTAATGGATTTAAAAAAGTCATTTACTGTCTCAAAGAGAACAATATATGAATTTTAAAGCAGCTGCAGATATCAAATATTAGATTCAAATCAGATAATGAAATTCATGATAACTTTTGTTGTCTTAGACACAAAAAGAAAAACAGGCTATACTATAAAGCAAGTCCTTTGGGGGTGGGGGTGGGGGGTGGAATTGGATGGATAAGAAATATAATCTAGAAAAAATAGCAAATACATGGAACACACAAGATGACAAGAAAGTTTAATAATGGAAAGAACAACCTTGTCTAGTACTGTTGGCTCTGTCGCATTAGAAAGTTCAAGTAAGCGGAATAAGCCAACGGCAAAGAACCGGCTGTAGCTGAAGTTTCCCTTGCCCTTTGCTCTTTCTGATATATCCTTTAGGATGGCCTCTATTTCTCCATCTCTTGAAGAAAAATCAACTAATGAATTACCGTTCTGGGAACGTGCCCATTCTTCCATCTTTTGTGCATCAGCTCTGGAAAAGAGAATACAAAAACACTTAACATGGTAGTTCCAAAAAGCAATGTTACGTTCTAAGGAAAGATACTCTTATTGATGCCAAACAAAGCAAACTAGTGTCCCAAAAGAGCACAAGCTTTAATCAATGCCAACTAGCAAAGAAAGCATAGCAATCAGCAACCCAAAAAACACAAAGCATGTGTAGTTACTATCGTACCTGGGAATTTAACAGATGCAAAGCACACAAAACATGGAAATAAACATCTGCCTAAGAAAAATCCTGGATTTATATTCAAAAGTTGAGGTGTTATATATTTGTTCATGCTTGGACAAATAGAGAGTGGAAACTAATTGAAAATTAAGGCCCTGAAGCTAAAATGATTTTTCTAAAAGGAGACATGTGGGTTATGAAAAGCACCTGTACTGCTCAGGATCTTCATTTAGTGCTGCTATATATGCCTTGAAGATGGCATCCTTGTCCTCATCGCTGGAATACCCTTCCATGAGCTGATCATAGACGGTGACGAAGCCAAGAGCAAACACAGCATCATACTGATAGGTCCTTTTGTATCTCATTAGATGTTGCTGCACCAAAAGTTCTTGTAGGACTGTACTGTAAATGCTCGGGATTGGGCGTTTGTATGACTTGAGGAAGTTCATCTTTGTTTCTGCGACAGTAGGTGGAACATCTGCACAAGATTCAAGACAGGTGAGAAGGGTACCAATAATCTTCTATCCTATGCATATAAACAAGGTGTTCAGCATCGAGGACATGCAGAGCAATATTGGATGTACAATGATCTAATTGGTGAATTAGCAATCCCTTGAAAAACCATTTGAATGTAGGCAGCTAGAACAAGTGTGAGAAGCAGAAAAACAGGTGAGAATAGGTGGAACTACATGAACATGGAAAATTTTTGTTTCATTTACATAGATGATTGACATAAAACTGACTTTGTTCACGTCCAAAATATTTAAAAAATTAATTCCCACTTGTAATCCAATAGCATGTGAAGGTGATGAGCAGAGAAACGCATTCAAGAAATGGCCAAATGATCCAGAATCAGACAACAACAAGCAACAGTAGTAAGCAGGGATGTGTATCTGTCCAATTAATAACAAAGCAATACTATATGTTACAGGTCGATTAAGTTAAAAGCAGCTCAAGTCACCCATACAGTTGCTCTGCTCATAGAAATCATTATGCAGGGAACAGAAAAACTGCACGATTAACATCAGTTCCCTTTTGTACGAAATTTCACACATCCAAATCCAGACTCGGCAAAATGTGTACAACATTTTCTGAGCAATTGGAGAGCAACGTGGTACTAAGATCCTGATTAAAATTCAATCAAAGAAATAAGTTTCTGCCTTCCAAGAGTTCACTTTCAGAAAATTACTGCATCAGGTAATGTTTCTAGAACAGGCAAATATCGAGAGAACTTAACCAAACCAGCGATGGGTGGATCGATTGGTTTAGCAGAGTACAACACAGTGAACAAACCCATGCCGAGCTCAATAGCAATACAGAAATATTTGGAATTGATACCTCGCAGCAAAGAAAGATCACCCACAACAAGACTATTTAGAGCAATTCATCCAAGCAGGCTAAGGTTAATCCCCAGAAAAGGTGGCGTCAGTTCACTAGCTCAGTTGAGGGAAGCACAACTCGTCGAGACGGCGTTCTTTGGCGGAAGAAAGCAGCACTGTCGGCGATTCCCGGAATCGCACATTGGTAAGCCAGATTCGGGAAAAGTAGAAGTCGACATGGGCGTGGGGAATTCGCACGTTCGAGATAGCCTTGCAGCTAAAAGGCCCCAGCAACTTCAAACAAGCTAGCCCTTCCGTGCGGGGAGCAAGATAGATAGAGAGAGCTCACCGCCCGCCGTGGCGACGCAGCGCACCACCGTGCGCGAGACCCGCCGAGCCCTCGCGCTTAGCACGACGGCGCCGGATACGGCCACCGCCGTCGACGGCCTCCATTCGGCGGCTCCGCGCAGCGCCGCAAAGGGAAGCGAGGATATGGCTGCCATGGGGAGATTCCTCGGGCCTCGAACCCGTACTTTTGCCGGACGCGGCGGCGGATGGTCGGCGCCGCCGGCGAGGGCAAAATGGTAAATGCAAGGGGCGAGCGGGAGGAAAGGCTATCGCCTGGGTATGGATGGAGGGATGGGATCTTTCTTATCCAAGTAGGCTTTTACGCAGGTTTCCCGGCCACTACCATGTTGCCACGTGGCATACCATTCTTTTGATGAGAGATTTTGTTTTCAGTTTTGGAAACTTTTTTAGAGTTTTTGGAGGATATTTATGGGCTTGAGAGATTGGATTTGCGTGTGGATTTGGAATTTGGAATTAGGACTTTGAAGGCAGTGGTTTGATGGCTTCGGTTTAGACTTTAGCAGCTAAAAGTTCATTGAACCGTTTGTCTCTAGTTCCTAGTTAATGGTGTGTGTACGTAACAAATGGGTTTGATTGAGAATCTTTCTGAACATATGTTTGTTTGTTTGCTAGTAATTGATATTCTATTTTAATGTGGTATCTAAAGTTTAGAATGAGAGACAAGTTTTGTTGGTTTCATATCATTTTGTATATAGATTCTATTTTTGCCTTAAATTTTAATACTTGAAATGATACACCAGACAACTTTTTGATATTATGCAAAACTTAATTATCCAACAAAAAATAAATAACGAAACATAGCTCTAAATGTCCTTTCTTCTAAGTTTCATACTCTTTGTCGAGCCCCTAAATCCTCCTTAAAGTCTGTTGTGTATCTTCGCACAGATAAACTTGAAACTTCACAAGAGAAGGACAAGGGGTTCTAGAGAAGTTGAAGTGATCACCCATTCCTTTTGTAGCAAGATTTATTTCTCTTTTTAGAAAGCTTTTCATGTTCACTCCCTTTGCGCAATTGGTTTCGATGACAGAACGTGCTAGTAGTCTAGTGGCAAGCGGCTCGTGGTGAGCGTTGTCCGCTCGGGTTCAATTCCTAAGAATCGCACTCGAATATAAGAATATAACGCTTCTCGTCACGCGCTGAACACTGGTGATTTTCTAACTATACCTCTGAAAGAACATTTTTCATTACTGACTGTAATTATAGAGCTGGTCGTGTGTATGGATGTGTGTAGATGTAAGTTGTGATGTGTGTGAGTGAATTTACATATAAACAGATACTATAATTATACCCAGTAGAAAAAGTTAAAAAATAAATTTGGTTTCGATAAATTATAATCCTAACAACGAAGTAAACATGTTCACTTTCACCATTTTACCTCTGTCATTTCCTCCCTTCCACGGGTGGTGCATCCATCAAGGGGCCATGATTAGCTTCACTGTGCAGGCAGCAGCATAAAGCCGCAGTCTATAGGCCATGAAATAAAAGTCAACCGGAAAGGACGAGGTAAAAGGAGGCGAGATCAAGGAAGCAGAATGCACTGTAGCGAAAGCTGAGGTGAAACGGTGAAAGAAAAGATCACTTTAGAAGAGCGCAGAGAGTGAGCACAGCCGGACCACAACCCCTCTGGTAACTGGTAACTCCCCTCGGCCCATGGCGATCTCCGGCGACGAGAGGCACGCGACCGCCGGTGGCGACTCCGGCGGCGGGAAGCTCTGGAACCTCTGCCGGATGCCCTTCCGGCAGGCCGGCGGGGCGCCGGTGCCACAGTCGTCGTCCGGGATCCACCACTCTGCCGGTCGGTATGGCCATGACGCGCCGCCCGTCGCCGGGGACGGTGCCGGAGGCGCGCAGGGGGCACAGGCTGCGTCGATCTCGTCCGTGGCCAAGGCGCTGCTGCCGGCGCGCAAGCGCCTCCGTCTCGATCCGGCCAACAAGCTCTACTTCCCTTGTGAGCGCCCCCAAACTCATAGCTTTATTTGACTCCTTTTTTGATTAATTCCGGGCTGCGGTAGCGAGATGCTTAGGAAGCTGCGATCTTTGCCTGATCCACTGGTGTCGCATGACCTGTAGCCGTTGGTCATGTGATGTTTTTACTGAGTAAATCTTGTTGAGGTTCGCGCGATCTCCAACTGATTCATGAAGTGGGAATTGGTTATCATGGACGGACTGGCCATATTTGACAGCTTCTTGGCGATTGAGAGGCACATTATGTGGAGTGTACTGCTTGAGTTTGATTTTTGTTGGGGAGCGGAGGAATTTCCATCTTTGGCTCCGTTTGCTGCCAGGGCTTCTTGATCCTGTGTATCAGTTGAATTTCATCGATGTAGGTGTTGGATCTAAATCGTAACGAGCATTTCTTGAGCAGAACTCCTGATAGGTAGTGCTTGGTTTGAAATCTCAAATACAAGTTTCTTGTGTGCTAAGATATCATGTGTATGGCCTTGATGAGGTATGTTGGTGTAACCACCGGTAGCAACAGTAGCGCTTAGGCTATAGGACTCCTGTCCTGGTTGGGGAGGGGGGAGCATGAGATTTATTCCACTTTGTGCTTCAAATTTATGTGGTTTATTGTTTGATGCTTCAATGAAAAATTGTTGTGACTTAATATGCAAATGAACTATACTTGTAGAGGCTTCATTTGTCAAGTTCGCCTGTGGTTGAACACAGAACCCAATTCAGAATATATTGTGGCTATCTTACAATATGTTTAGATTCTGTTAGGTATTTTTGAGTTGTCATTTTGTGACATGCCATTATAGGAAGAAAGTAGTTACGCCAGGTCCCGGTGTTTTGGTAAACTTTTGTTGTTCCATTTGTAGTAAAGTGCTAAAATAGGTCAGCAAACATCCAAATGTGTCATACGAAAGCCTAGTTTTCTGGGACACACAATAACGTCAAGTGAACTACCGCAAATCGCTATGCATCTGATGCTGAGTGAATGGCATCCTCTTGCCCTAAGAAAGCTCTGCCCGTGTGCATAATCAGTTTGATTCCTTTTGTTCTAATTACCATGAATAACAGAAAGGAGCAAGAATGATGTTTCAGTTTTGCTCTTTTGTGAAGAGAAGCTAATGACACCAGTGTTGCCTTGTGTAGATGAACCAGGAAAGCAAGTGAAGAGTGCAATCAGGATAAAGAATACAAGCAAGTCTCATGTAGCATTTAAGGTGTGTTTGTCGTACCAATATTGAATTGCACAGTTCTATTCCAGGTTACATTGTATTGAAAAGGCAGTGTTTAACACTCTTCACAATGGTCTTTGTTGGTAATTGTATTACTCTGACTGTTAACTGATATTGGATTCTGTAGTTTCAAACAACTGCGCCCAAGAGTTGCTTTATGCGTCCTCCCGGAGCCATCCTTGCCCCTGGGGAGACTATCATAGCAACTGGTAATGCCATTAAACCTTCAGTCTGTAATTGAAAAATAAAAATAACTGGGATTCCCTGTGTTCTTTTTTGGAGCTTATCTTTGTCTTTCTGACTTGCAGTTTTCAAGTTTGTGGAGCACCCAGAGAATAATGAGAATGTTCTACAGAAGTGTAAAGTTAAATTTAAGATTTTGAGCTTGAAGGTCAAGGGACCAATGGAATATGCACCAGAACTGGTTAGTAGTTTTTGTTTTCCTTGTGTTATTGCTTGATTTCCACCAGGTTACAGAGGACGTTTTTTTTTCCTACACTGGTAATCAGAGGTTCAAATTGTTGAGGCTTCCTTGATGATTAGTGGTCATCAGAGATGTGTAGTACGACAATTAGAAGTAAGTGGCTTGTTCAGAAGTGACGGCTCCTAGTGTGAGGTCACATTGTAGAACTCTACAGAGGCTACATATGAAAATTTTCTCAGTATGAATGTTCATGTTTCCTGTTTACATTGTAAGGTCATGTGATGCAAAAGGGAGAACACATTGTTAGTGTGCATCTTATGTGAGATTAGCGGAGTAGAGGTTCCGTTTAAGCTTATTATATAACCTAGGTGCATCAAATTGGACAATTGATTTGTGGGTGCATGTTTTATAGGGACCACCATACGTCCATACTCTATGATGAGTTGGTTCATCAGGGGATGATGTTATAAGTTTGGTAGAATGGCACTATTCCTCTTTACTTTTTATCCATATATATGCTTATGAGATTTGAAGTACTGAAGGCGATTTTGTGCTTCAAACCAAACTATCTATTGACCCTTTGTCCCTCAAACTAAAACTCCAAAATGAGTTAGGGACTGCGAGGGTGGACAAAGGATTGTTAAGGCTGTTTAACCATTACTGAATAACCTAACCTAATCCCACCTTTTGTTCCTTCCATGTACTTGCATAACTTCATTGTTCTCAGCAATGATTGTTTATAAAAAAAGAACTTTACGTAACATACGAGCAGCTAGGTGCCTTTTAATTAAGAAGAGATAGGCTCCTAAATATGTATATTGTATTGGTTTCCTAATACGATGGCTAATTAGAAGGGTACACCTAGTGTTTTGAGTTGGATTGGGGACATGGAACAATTCATGTTCCTGGTCCTTGATTCAAGGCATGGTTTGAGTGAGATGCATATGCTATAGCGTTTTGGAAACTCTGAAATGTGCGTTCTTTTTCTGTTGCAACTTTGTTTCCTAGTTATCAGCAACCTTTTTGCAGACTCTAGTTTATTTGCTGTTTGAAAGAGTGACTTATTTTGTTGGTTACAGTTTGAGGAGCAGAAGGATCAAGCTGTCGTGGAGAAGATCCTGAGGGTTGTTTTCTTGGACATCGAGAATCCCAGCCCTGTAAGTAAATGATAGAAACAATATTTTATATTTGTAATTGCTTTGACATATGTTAGAATAATGAGAATTCTCACACTAATTCATTCTTTCTCAAAGCAACTGGAAAAGCTAAACAATCAATTAGCTGAGGCAGAAGCCGCACTCGAGGCACGAAAGAAACCTCCGGAAGAAAATGGCCCTAAAATTGTTGGAGAAGGGCTTGTCATTGATGAATGGGTATAATTCTCTCTGAACTTACATGGACTGTTTTGATTCTCGTTGGTTCATGTGTTTTGTTCTACATGTCCTAAAATGCAACCTTCGCGTGTTCACTGCAGAAAGAGCGGAGGGAAAGGTATCTCGCCCAACAGCAGGTTGAAGTGGTTGATTCGGTGTAAATTGTACCTTCTGCTCTTCAGAGTCTATGCATATGACTTCAGCAATGGCTATGACATTCTTGTAAACTTAGGTTTTGTTGTAGTGTAGCGTGTTAGTAGTCTAGGGTTGTGCTTTCATTATCAGTCCCAAAGGTCAAGCTAACCTCCGGTATTCTCAGTACTTCCATGTGTAACTGCGTTAACAAAAATGTTGTTGGGTGCTAGTGTTGTATGAGTCTGTCGGAACGAAATAAAACGTGTAATGAACAGGTTGAAGGGAGTTCGGTGTAGGATATTTGCTTCGTCCTGTTTAAATGGCTGGCAAATAGCAAGTGATGTTCCGATTTGGGCAGGCCCGGTGAAAAGCATCTGAGTTTTGAAAACTTTTAAAACTATTAGAATCGGTTCTTTTTATTTATATTTGTGATTTTAGCAACCAAAAAAAAACTTGGATGGGTCACCTGTCTAGGGGATTCTACACGTATGATCCTTCCCCCATTTCTTTTCGAGGACTGGTAGTATTTTTTGTTCATGTGTGATGTATGTCTATGCCTACCAAAAACAGCATTGGTTGATTTCCATAACCAGGTGTAAGAGAGGAGAATAATCAAGACATTACAGATTCCGGTGGTATGAGCTACCAGATTTTTCTAGGCCTGGTCATTACAAAAGTTATCAGGTCAGAAAACGCTGGGACCCTTCGCGAAAGAAAAAGGTGAAGCATTTGTGTGAATTATCCTGTACAAGTCACTCTAAACAGCACTGATCTGAATACAGCTAGGATCAGACGTCCTTATCAACAGAAATAATGCTTCGTCATTAAACATCAATTTCCAAACCTTTACAATATAGGTAGGAAGAAAAGTAATACGGTTAAATCTGTTTTGAGCTCAACACCGTTAAATGTCTCTTTCAGACGATCGTTAGTTAGTGAAAATCTTCTAACTTGGTATCAATTGGTGGCTAGAGTTATGACTATAGAACTGTCTGATGTAAGAGATAGCTTCAGATGGTTGGCAATCCTAAATGGCAATTTTACAGTACACTCTATGTATAGAGCGTTGGCCGTGTCAAATATTTTACCACGTCGCTATGTCATCTGGAAGCTTAAATTGTCCTTAAAGATAAAAAAATTTTGCTGGTACTTACTAAAAGGGATCACTCTAACCAAAAACAACCTAGCTAGGCGAAGATGAAAAGGGAGTGCTAAATGTTGCTTTTGTAATGTAGATGAGACAATCCAGCACCTCTTTTTTTATTGTGTCTGTGCCAAGCTTATATGGAGAGTGATACATTTTTCTTTTAATATACTCCAACCTTTAAATGTGTCTCACATGTTTGATGGGTGGTTGAATGGAGTAGAAAAAGAAACTTGCTATCAAATTTGGGGAGGGTGTATTGCTATTTTTTAGGCAATCTAGTTAAGTAGAAATAATATAATTTTTAACAATGTGTGAGTTTATTCTCCGTTGCAGGTGCTCTTCAGAGGGACATACTGGATCTGTTTCTGGGCGTTGTTGCAAAAAGAGGAGGAGAGACCGCGCATTTTTGCGGGTTGTCGTGCGCTTGAGACCACTCTGATGGAGATTTTTACCTCAAATGGCTGGTGTTTCAGCAATAGACTTTCTCTTAATTAGTTGTGTGGCACCGTTGGGTTTGGTTCCGAAGTTCGGCACCACCATCGTCTATTTCTTATCATCTGTAATAATGAACAGCTATATGTATCAATCGATACAGAAGTTAGAATATTAAATAAATATTCCCTATTCTAAAAAAATGCTTCCTCATTTAACTAGTCCAACTAGTTTAATCTCATCAATTATTACAATAACACAATGATTTGTCACATAACTAATGTAACGCTTGTATGTTTGCCAATTTATTTGATGGCGACATCCACTTGTGTTCGGAAGGTAGGGGATGACCAGAAAGCTACAATGAGGCCGTTCCAATATGAGATTCGTGAGATCTCCGGTGATCATAGATTGTCGGTGGACTTATCTGTGACAGTGTGGCCTGTCACTTTTAACGGCTGTTCTTTACGAGTGATCCAACAGTTCATCTGGATAATTTGCAATGTGGACAGGAGCCTGAATTATTTATTTACAGCACTCTTCCATGCTTATTTTTTGCTAGGTGAACAGAAGCATCTGAGAGAGGTACAAAAAAAATCTGGAAGAGGTTTAAAGAAGTGCAAGTGGTTTGTCATGATGTCCGTAAGAGAGGTCTGAGGTTGATGTTTATCTCTCTCGCTTCTTTATTCAGAGGGATAAGGATAACCATTAGAGAGCCTGTATTTAATAGTTTGCTTCTGCTGTGTCAGAAACAAAATACAAGAGAAGCACATGGACGAGGAATGCACCCGGAGCTCGCAAGTTTCCGACGTGTTGTTGGTAACGGATAATGCTCCAGCCTCCAGATCAGAGCCCCTATCCATATCGGTTACATCGAGTTCTAACACTGAATCTGCTCCTACATTCCTCGTCTCAGCATTTGGTTTTGTGCATAACCGAGCCAGTAATGCCACGAAAGAGCTGCTGCCAGATTGCTGAACGCGATTGGAACGACAGGCACAGGCAAGATAAACTGAACGTTGCAGAGAAGACAACCGCAGTGCATATCCCAATCAAGAGGCATCACCATACCATGGACTCTGTCCCGCGCGAGCTCCCGGTTTGAAGGAACCAATGGTCTGCCCGGCCGCCTGTTTTCCCCGGCTGCCTCGAAAACCATTGGCCACTCACAATTCCGGCATCGGCCAATGGCGTGTCAGCACACTGCGTATATATATAGTTTGCTTATCCAGTATCCACCACACTCGTGTGGTACACATCAACGATTGTGCAAAGCTTGTTGTGTTGGATCTCGGAAGCTTCAAGTACGGTTTCAGACATTGTCAGTATCACGCGAACACGTCATATCAGGAAGGGAGAGGATCGACCGACAATGAGGCTTGCAATGGCAAACAAGGCGTACATGGCGGTAACGCTTGGAGCCGCCATCGAGCTCAAGGAGCAGGTGGCGAAGCCGTGCAAGTCCGCGGCGAAGCGGGGCGTGTCCGTGCTCGCCGGCCGGTCAGCGCCGGCAGCCGGCGGCAAGGTCGACGGCGGCGCCCGTGCCGCCGAGGAGTCGCTGAGGATGGTCATGTACCTCAGCTGCTGGGGGCCGAGTTAATTAGCTGACGGCCTTCCACCGAGGAGTCACCGGAGCCCGGAGCTGCAAACGGGTTGATGATCAAGAACTGTACAGTGCGCTAGCTAGCCGAGCTGGTCACTTGCCGGTAGCTGGCAACATCTGCTTTTGCTTGAGCTGAGTTCCATGATTTCCATCAAGCAAGCGTCGGGTTCTTTGCTCTATGGTCGTGAGGGAAGGATGCATGGAGCAGAGCTGCATCGAAGTTGACAGAAAAAAAAAATGTACATTAATTAGAACATGAAGTTGGAAAACTAGAGCACTTCTCATGTGCAAGCCTCATATGTAAAATATACAGTTTCTTCTTCCCTTCCATCCTCATGTTGTGTTTATTACATTGCACAGTAATCTGATGCTTTTTCTTTGCGAAAAAGGAGAATTACATCGATTACTTAGCACAATGACTACAGTCCTGAACAACCAGTTCCATTTGTTGAACAGAGAGGGAACCTGCGCACACTACAATCCGATGCTGATGCGAGTGATGGTAGTACGTGCTATCATCAATCATCTTTTTTGTTTCGTCGCTTAGAGGAAATTGCGGGAAAAAGAATCTAACAGTACCAAGATAGAGAACTCTCGATGAAGAATAACAAAACAGAAAATTTATGAAACAGAATCTCTAACAGTCGTCTCGAATCCCCCAAGATAACATTATCAGTCTTCTGATGAACCAATTATCAGTGTCAACAAGACAACAACCCCCATAATTGTAGTCAAGAATACTGCGAATAAAAAAAAAATCGCTGAAGAAGTGGACAAGAGGAGTAGCACATGTAACCGCATCCGAAAGCGACAAAAGCAGGTGGTGTCCCGCTTGATGGTAAACGATGACTCACCACGGCCCCACAAGGATAAGCCCCCGGTCCGGACACCCGTTCTACTCTGCTCACGCCTCACGCGCAATGCTAGAATATACGATAAAGAAATCGTCTCGCGCGTTGCCGCCGATCTCTCCTCACGCGCGATGATCTCCTGTGCTGACTGCTGAGTTCCACGCGGCGTCGCGCAGCTAGAAATTCCCACAGAGGATCGGAGCAGCTGATATTCATGTACAGCGGCGAGATATGATCGAATCCACGGTGCTAGTGTGATTGTGAAGAAAGTTCTGACTTGCACAAGATTATATGACCTCATTGACTACAGAAAATTCACAGAAATTCCGCATGAATTAGCTTAAGGTTCATAAAAAAATTCTCATGTGCAAATTCACAGAAATTCCTCATGAATTAGCTTGAGGTTCATAAGAAATTCTCATGCTGCACAGAAAGATATGTAGACTTGTAGAGAGATCTCAGGTCACTTGATCAAATATCCTCTGCGTCTTCTTTTGAGAAATGTTTTGCAACCTCTCTTGGGTGCACCAATGATCCCCGGCAGCAGGCTTGGATTCTCTGATTAACAGAGAACGATTCTCCAGTGCCCGAATGAGACGACACCACCATCAGATTCTGTGCTGCACGTCTCGTGAGAAAAAAAAAACGGGGAGGAAGAGAAACTCGGCGAGACGCAGGAACAGAAAGCGCGCGCGTCCTTATCCTCTGCCCCACACGACACGAGCAAAAGAAGACGCAGCGGATAATACCGAAACCACCCATTGCAGAATAGTAGAAAAAACCAGCAGCCGCAATTACCGAAACCGCCCCTCCCGCCCGCTACAAATACCGCCCCTTCTCCACCACTCCCCCACCTCCCAGCTCCACCAACAAGCAAGGCAAACAGCGAGCAATCGAAGGTCACGAATACTCGTAGAAGAAGAAGGTAGACCGCCGGGGGTTGTGTGATGGCGCTCCTGAGCCGGGTGTGGGCGGCGGCGACGGTGGCCGCGGTGCGGGCGCAGCGGGAGAGGGCGCCCGCCGCGGCGGGGGCGCGGAACCGGCTGGCGGGGCTGGCCCCGCAGGCGGCGGCGCTGGCAGCGGCGAGGGCGGCCGCCGGCGACGGCCGGAGGCTGGCCGGCGCCGACGAGTCGCTCCGCAAGGCCATGTACCTCAGCTGCTGGGGGCCCAGCTGATCCGTGTGAGCAGGCAGGAGTGAGATAGGATGGGACTTTGGGGGTGTTGTGGGATAATACATGAACAGATTTCGCGAGGGGCGTTGACGTTGTTGGTTGGAATCCTACTAATTAGCATCTCGCAGTTTGGGGGGTTAAAAGCTGGTGACTGTAGTGATGTATGTACATAGCATGATGATGATGAACAGTTGAACACTGATCATTCCTGTAGGTAATCCGTGGAAATGAATCTGGAAAAAGAAAATCATTTTTAGCAGTAATGAGCCTCGGCGGATCCGTGCAAAAGAAACTGCAAGCAGATGACTCGCTTTTTCTTTGGAAGGCCGCTCCGTATCTCTGTACCCCCGCTCCCGTATTTCTTCGGTGAAGCGCCACGGTGATCCTGTTGACGGCTTGATCATTTAGATCTGTATGAGCGATGGATCAGATTCTGTACGAAGTGCCCACTAGAAAAGCACTACTACTGGTAGTAGAGAACTCGTGTTTTTTTCTCGAACGGAGAAGAAGTGTGAAATGTGCGTCGGCGATAACGCACAAAACGGCATGTCTTCCAGCGAGAGTTCCGGCGTCCAGGTCTTAAGCCCCTGGCAACTGTTATCAGCTGTCACTCCCGCGAATGTTGGATCGAATAAAAGCTCGAAACAACTGCACTGCACACAAAGCGCTGCCGAACGGCGATGGTTTCGAAGCAAGCAAGCGGCACCGGGAACCATGACCACCACAACGAGGCTGGAGCACAACGGCGAGGCCAAGTTCGAGCGGGCTGGAAGGGCTGCTGGACAGCTTTCTGGCTTCTTGAGTCGCGAATGGATGCAGATCCCACACCACACCACCACCCTCCGGTAGTCCGTCCAGTGCAAGTCTCCCTCGACGCGACCGCCGATCAGCTGTGCGCCGCTCATTTTTCGTGCTTTACACCTTTTTTTTTTTTTCCTTTTCCTTTCCGTAGTTCGTTCGGAGTTGCGTCGCCGAGAGACGCGAACGCTACGAAGGATGACGGTCATGATCGATGATGATTCATCAGACAGGGCCGCGCGGGCCAACGCCACGGTGTGGACGTGGCACCGCTTTCACGTGACGCCGGCGCGCCCACCACGGCCACGCGACGACGGGTTGCGCACGCGTGTGCAGAGCCGGTGCGCCGTCGTCGTACCCGGCCGGCTGGCATCATGGGCGCCGGCGTCGTGGAGCTGTACGCTGCATGCGGCTCCAAATTTTCCTGGTGGCATGACCTGGACGAAGAAGCCCACTGAAGTAGTGAAATCTGCCTCCGAATGAGACTCCACTGCCCGGGGAGGCACCAGATGGAGTAGATTTATCCGGATTTGATTGGGTATGTTGATCACATCGGCGAGCCGTATGAGAGAGTCGTTCGCAAAGCATGCAAATGCAAGGTCAAGTCGTCGTTAGTTTCCCTTTCCATTGCTGAGTACTCCCTCCGTCGTAGAATAGATGGCATTCTACATCCATCCAGAAATCCCAAATTACATGATGTTCTCGATTTTCAATGCAATCAGAAGTACAAACTACCCACAATACCCTTCCTTTCCCGATCTGACCGCTAAGCCCATGTGCACGGTGCGCCTGTTCAGCATCTCCCTCCCTCCCTCCCTCTCTCCCTCTCTCCCTCTCTCTCTCTCTCTCTCCCCCCCCCCCCCACCCGGTTCCGCGTATCCTCTCTCTGTCCCCCGTCTCTGGATCTCTAGCTCCACCGACGCAGAGAAATCCACCGCCGCCAGGTTGGGACCCGACGCGCCCGTCCCTCTGCACGCGCCCAGCAGCCTGCCGCTGACGCGCCCTTGCCCTGTGCGCGTCCGCAGACACTTCGGCTCCTCCGAGCTCCATCAACATCGGCGCCCTCCCTCCCTGGAGCCCTTGATTCGTTGGCGCAAGGCAAAGATGGGGAGGATTAGGGAAGAGGAAGACGACGCCGATTCAGGGTCACAAGTTGAGGCATCGAGCTTCCTCCATCACGCAGCGAAGAGGCGTGCACCCAGCATTCTCCCAGGTGTGTTCATCTCCAGATCCGGTCATTCACCAGCGAAGCTCTATCCTGGATTCGGCCTTTTCCCAGGCAAGTTCTGCCCCAAGAGCACGGAGCTGGCGCCATAGGCAGTGGTGGAGCACAGAGATGGGTGGTCCAGTTCAAAACGGTGTTGATTTCGTTTCAGACACCCAGGAGGGTCGAGGGGAGGAGTTCATCTTCTTTCCCGACTCCAGTGGTTGCATTCATGTTGTGGGTGATGCAAAACGTGCTCATGAGAGAGGGCGTCAGAAGGTGGAACGCCTTCGTCAACTATTTCCACCTATACCATCATTGACAGATCAACTACGATGTGTTGCCTTCTTACGTCCCTTTTATGTCTGTGTAGCTTTAGTCTGGTTGCATGTTTTTGATTGCTCTTTATACAATTGCTAGTGATTATGTTAAGTCAATTGGTGGAAAAAGTGAAAAGCTACTCGAGCTTTGTGGCATCAAGGCTACTACATCAGAGCGAATGGAGGACCATGGATCAGAGTAACCATCATCAATCACCTGGTAATGCACACAAACGCCTCACAAAGTGCATGACAATTGACATTCCCCATATACAAAAGCTAGTGCATTTTACAATATCAAACTACAAAAGCCATAGTATAATATGCACAGAAATGTCACTACAAAAGCAAACTTTCTACCCCCATCAGCACTACTACCACACTGTCAACCATCAGCACCAAGAGTAGCTCTTACACTCTGAACCAAACTGAGATCACATGAGAGACGTGAGGGAAGCAGACCTAGTCTTTCAAGTCTGTCCTTATTCAGATGAGGTTGCTTATATTTATTTCCACCAGCACACTTCATAGTTTCAATCATGCAAGCTTGCAAAGATAGGTACACTTTTTTCACCAAACTCACGTCATAATCATTGTACTCAGTCTCGACATCCTCAATCAGCTCTTGTAAAGTTCTTGGACTTCTTTTGTCTGTCAAATATTGAATGGAGCTAAAGAAGCCTAAGTCAAGTATGTTCATGTCTGGAGAATTTGCTGGCTGCTGTATTAAACGAATGTCAAGCCCAGTTTCTTCCACGGCTACCAAAAAGTCAGGGTCGTTAGGAGAGA
This sequence comes from Eleusine indica, assembly GCA_030378355.1. Lineage (NCBI taxonomy): Eukaryota > Viridiplantae > Streptophyta > Magnoliopsida > Poales > Poaceae > Eleusine > Eleusine indica. Next base: position 41,431,650 of record CM059500.1, read on the forward strand.
CATGGGTCTTGGCATTGTCTTGTTGAATAAATATAGTCATCCATGCATGTTGTTGTGGCCAATTTGCTGTTATTGCAGGCAGGACCTTGTTGATCAGATAATCCTTCATTACACCTCTATTAACAATCACTGATTTCTTAACCAATGTCCCTTTTGGTATGTTCTTGCTTGACCTTGCTGCTGGCTCCTGTAGGAAAAATGCAATATCAGGTTAGCTTGTGAGGCAGATAGTGACAAATAGAGATCATGTACCACAAAATATGCAAATTGTAGTAATAACCTCTGTAACATATGGAAATATGCCAAGTTTGCCTGAAAATATCTCACTGCCATGCTCATCATACATAGGTTGTCCTAAAATGCCTAAGAACATCAACTTTCCAATGCAATTCTTGTTTTGCACAGTTCGGTATGGATCTTCTTCTTCTGTCATCAAGTAATATCTTTTTGATTTCTTTGTCATGTTGAACCACTTCTCATCAATATGGATTATATTTTGCATATGTGTGAATTTAGGTTCTGTGTCAACTGTACTTTGATCAAGCATGGACAAGCAGAAACGCAGACGTGCTTTCTTATTTTCATCCTTAAGAAGAGGCTTCAATGTGTTTGAATGACGCCTTAACATGCCCATCTTAAACCTCCTATGCAATGTGCTTTTACTGACATTCATAGCTGCAGCTAGTGACCTAATAGTTGTCCTCTTACGTAAAGGAATCATAGGTATCTGTGAATAATCAATTTCAGCCTTCTTCCGACCACATCGGTTGGTTTTTTTGTGGGAAACATCCACATCCAACCCCCCTGTCCTTTGTTCTTTGGCATCCTTCCAAAGGCGCTGCACCGTGCGCATATGCACTCCAAGAGTGGTGCCAACGAGCCTTGTGCTGTTATTTTTCAGCTTGCCATTGTTGTTGGATGCAATTACTTTTAATGCACTGATAACTGCCTCCTTCTTCTCATTGCTTATAAACTCTTTTCTTCCATTTTCAGGACCTTGCACAATGCCTTCATCACCTGCATGCACATCACACAACAAGAACTTTCATACAGTACACTTTTCACTTCATGCAAATGGCATCTCACATTGCTAGCATATCACACAACAAGTACTACATGTTAGAGAGCTTGTTTACATTGTCAAAACATGCAAATTTACATGAACAAGTACGGAGTAAAAGGCAAATGATTCATATACAGAGCTTCTTTCTAAGTACCTGATGCATTGATCTGTTCCTCATCCAGTTCTGGCTCCATGTTCAGGTCCAGCAATCCATCTCGTGTCCTAGGGACCGATCCCTCTTCTGCTCCATGAAAACCATTTGGACCACCACCAGCTAGACCACCTTCTTCGACATGTATAGTAGGGTTGTTGAGGTCAGGCAACCCAACTGTTGCTGCTTCAACAGGATGGATGTCTTCATCTTCCAACTCTGAGGGACCATTGAGATCTAATGCCATGGTGATAAAGGGAGCAGGACATGAAACAGAGGAAGAGACCAAGGAAGAAATGAGATGAAGGGAGCATAATAGGTTCTGGCGTTGCTTAAATAGATAACTGATTCTATTTTGGCGGTGGTTTTAAACTTTCAAACCATGCACTCTGTTTTTTAATTTTTTGCCTCTGGCGCTGTGTTGCTTGGCGGCAAATGAAATGGCCATTTTTATTTTGTTGTCTTGGGTCTACAACCCAGGCGGTTGGAGTAGTTCCCGCTGTATTAAATCATCTTTCTGCTTGTAATATTAAATGGTGCTTGTAGTATTAAATGAAGATAACAAGATAAAATACAACTACTGATTGTATACTTTTCTCTACTGTATTGGTTGTTGTAAAATGCTCTAAAATGTCAAATATAGTGGGACAGAGGGAGTATATAATTGACTCGGTCTCAGCGTGGCCTGTCACTCGTCTCCTGGTACAAGGCCGGTTTGTGGCGGCACCGTGTTACCTAGCTCAACCTTTCACTCAAGCCCCAGCCACGGATCAAAAGGACAAAGAGAACCGAAAACGACACGATCAGAGCGCTGAAACGCGAGCAGCGATCGACGACAATGTACGGTTAAGCCGCACCGGACAAGGCGTCGAGGTCGCGGAGCCGGGTGAATGGGCAGCAGGTCCCGCCGTTCACGTGGCTTCACGTGACGCGGGCCCGACGCGACGACACGATCAGAGCGCTGAAACGCGAGCGCGACCGACCGGGACGCCGCCCGTCCGCACGCGTGCGCCGTCGTCCTTCCTAGAATCCGGAGGGAGACAAGGATTTTTTCTTTTTTTTTTTGTGAAAATCGGGAGAGAAGGATTTCAACGAGCTCGCCTGCCGGGGGACTCGGCCTCATTCGTGCCGTCGCATCCATGCTCCTGGCCGGTGCCGACGAAGCCCAACAACACTTTTGGAAAGGAACGCGCCTCCTGGACCTGGATGGGCCTTCTTCTTTCAATGAAGACCCAACGAGCCTGTTCATTCCACGGAAGAAGGCCCACGCGTGAGCCTGCTCCTCGGCTCCTCCCATGGAAGAAAGGCCCTGCTTTATGTAGGATACGTAGTAGGCCTAGGCCCAGGTAATCTGTACGCTTTGGGCAACATGGCTGCACTGTACCTCGCCGTCGGTCTCAGTACAGTCCAGTTGAAGGTTCGATGACTGCCGACCTACTACTAGTAGGCAGTAGTAGCGATGCTGATGGGTTCAGGTACACCGACAGTGATCAGGTAGGCCGTCCACGTGCCAGCAGGTGCACGGCCACACTCACCACCGCAACGAGAATCTGATCATCCGATTACCATCGGGAGCCTCCAGGGACAACCAGCAACATATGACGGTCCCGAACGCTTTTACCGGTGCCAATTCACAACGGAAACGATCGCGCAGCCGCAGCGTCGTATACGTAGCACACTGAGTCCAGTGACAACCCGAAGCAAAACTCAGCGTATTTTTTTACTATATATATTGCGGAATCGACATGATTAGCACGTCAAGAAGCATCGTGGTGGTCTGGCTGTTTTTGTCTTAAACAAGGCCAATAATGTAATGCCGGCGCTGCGTATGTGCGTGCGCGCGTACGCGGATCCAACTACTCGCGCGCCGATGACAGACAGACACCGTCGCTCGTCGACGCTCACTGGATCCCACAAAACACACCGCGCGAAGGAACGAATCCATTGTGACCAAAAAAAAAAAAAAAAAGCAGAGGCGAAAGCGACCGAGCTCTTCCTCGTTCTGTTTCTTCGCTCGATCAACAAAGGCCAACCCAGATCGCACTACTGCGAAAACATGGATAAAGAAATGCAAAGCCCCTGCCCTGTTTCTAAAAAAAAGAAATGCAAAGCTGGGAACGAAAGGTAAATACAGGTTAGCGTGCTGTCCCAGGCTGGGTAGTGTCTGGTGTCCCGGCCGCCGTCGCTACCGCCACGTTCCTTTGATCTCGATCCTTGCCGCTTCCACCCACCCGATCCAACGCAACCGCTCCCCCATCAGCCATCACCTCTACCTACTTACCTCGCGCTCTTCCCTTCGATCCATTTCATTTGTTCCCTTCACCTCCACGCCGCCAACCACTTACCAATAACCAAGCTGCAGCAATGGCTCCGCGTCTGCTGTCGTGCTTCGGCCGCCGTGGCACCGGCACGACGGCGTCGGCGCCGGAGGACGGCTCCTCCGACCATCATCAGCAGCAGCAGGCGGTGGTCCCGCCGGGCCCGGTGCTGGTGGAACTGTTCTCGTCGCAGGGTTGCGGCGCGTCGCCCGAGGCGGACGCGGTGGCGGCGCGTCTGGCGCAGGAGTCCGGCGCCGGCGAGGTGGTGGTGCTGGGGTTCCACGTGGACTACTGGGACTACCGCGGGTGGAAGGACCCCTTCGCGACCAGCGCCTGGACCGTGCGCCAGAAGGCCTACGTGGAGGCGCTCCGCCTCGACACGCTGCTCACGCCGCAGGCCGTCGTGCAGGGCCGCGCGCACTGCGTCGGCACCGAGCAGGAGGCGCTCGCGCTGGCCGTGCGCGACGCGACGCGGTACCCGGCCCCAGCAATGAAGGTACGCATACCGTCATCGTGTCTTGTCCTGACGATTCTTTTGTGCACATGTCTTCGAGATGGCGCTTAGGAGTGGAAGAAAAGCTCGAACCTTCTAACTCGAATCGACTCGTGATAAGCTCAACAAATCCTAAAAGACTCATAAAAAATAAGATTATTAGTGATAAAATATAAAATATTAAACTAACATTTAATTATTTTAAAACTTATTTTAAATTGAGTTATATTTATAAGTTATTTTTATTAATTATTGATTATATTCTTAATTATTTTATATTAAAATAATTAATTTTACTATAATATAATGTTTGCATTGTAACGTATACGTGGCTCATGAGCCTAACGAGCAGCTCAAGCTAACTATCGAGTCGAACCGAGCCAAGTTTTAAGTTCGATTGTCGAACAAACCGAGTCAATTTTCTAATGAGCTAACACAAGCCCAGCCGAGCCCAGCTCGGCATCCACCCCTAAATTGGCGCCGATCACCTATCGATCGACAGCTTGTTGTGTATTCGTTGAAGCGTCGTCGTTCACAGTGACTTAATGTAGAAAGCAGGATCTAGCATGACTAATCCATCTGCCAATCTGTACTCTTGCATGCCTGATCAAGAATCAAATAATTCAGAACTACCGCTGCACGCCAGATCAGACAAGTACTGCTAGATTCGTCGTACGGCGTCCAGCTATGTACTTTATTCAGCCGCGAGACATTGCTTGCAGTTTTACGCATCGCATCATCATAGAAATAACCAAGGACGGATTAGCTGCGCGCGGATTTAGGCGGCGTGTCATTGTCAGGCTCTCCAAAATCCAAGTTACTAACGTACGCTTGAAACACAACTCACCCTGCAGGTGACGTTCCAGCGGCCGAACCCGACGACGTTGCAGGCGTCCTTCACGGGCACCCTGCGCAGCAAGGTGGAAGGACCCGGCGGCGCGAGCGTGCTGGTGGCGCTGTACGAGAGCGGACTGGTGACGGACTGCGGGCGCGGCGAGAACAAGGGCAAGTCGCTGCTCAACGACCACGTCGTGCGCCGCCTCGAGAAGGTGGCGGCGCTGCGGGAGGGCGCCGCCGCCAAGAAGACCGTGTCCGGGTCCGTGCAGTTCACGCTCTGGGACGGCTTCCGCGCCACCAAGTGCGGCATCGTCCTCTTCGTCCAGAACGCCGCGCTGCAGGTGCTCGGCGTCCAGCACTTCGACCTGCCGGACAACGTGTGATCGACACTGACCATGATTGGTTTTGCGCGGATCGCCCTCCTCTACTCTAGAGCTTCATTATTGCTTTGTGCGTGTATGTGTGGTATTATTCTTTGTACGTAGAGCTTGATTACTTGCTGTGATTTTTTTTTTAATATCGTGCCTTACACGTTTCCTATTAAGATAGAAGTAGAAAGAGTTACAAACTACGACCGCAGAGACAACATGAAGCACAACTAACCGACACAAAACAACTAACTAAACATCGAAGCCATGACCAAGGAAGCTCATCAAGCAAACAAGGCTTCGAAAGACGAAAAGCAAGAACCCGACACAAGGACAACGACCACCACCTAGACCTGCAACCAACCCACACTGCTCGAAGGCCTCCAAGACGACATCTTCAAGAAGAAAAACAATGCTAGAACGTCGTTGTCGTCCCCTGGATTACCGAGTGTGGTATTAACCCAGAGGACCTCCATGGAGAAAACCCGATAGCATCGCGACAACGCCTCCAACGAGGTAATTGGCACCCTAGGATGTCAACAGTGTCAGCACCAGCAGGATGCTGGGCAAGGCTTTCACCCGAAGCAAGGATCTCCAAGAGATGGCACCCGTCGGAAAGACCACGAGGGGCCGCTTGACAAGCCGTTCGACCAGCAGCGGCGACAAGCCTGTGGCTTGCCGTCGACGACCACATCCACCTTCAAACACATCCCACCGTCATCGCCTGCGTCAGGAACCGCACCCCATCATAGTAGCCGCCGTCGAAGCCGTGCAACAGGCCAGAGCGCCCTCCACCATGGAAGCCGCCACTAGAGCGTGCCGGCACCGCGCCGCCACGAAGATGGTCGTGCACGTCAGCTTGCGGTGCGCGCCATGTCCTCGACCACAGGGGCCGCTGGCGCTGCCGCGTGTGGGGCTCGACACCCCCGACGAGGGAGCAGCCAACGCCGATGCCACCGGATGCCACCACCTTCAAAGAAGACGATAGAAGTCCTCGTCGCTGTCGCGCACCACTCCTCCGCCGCGGATGCCACCAGATCCGCTCTGCTCTGACCTCGATCTGATCAACACGACCGTGGATCTGCCACCGTATGCCGGTGACGGCGCCACCCGCGACATGGGTGCCGCCATGGCCCCTGCCGTGCGCCTCGAGGGGGGGAACGCTATGCCACCGCCGTCCTTGCGCCCGCGCGCATTGGCGGCATGGCACTCGGGCGGCGACGAGGCGAGGAGGGGTGGGGAGAGTGGCGGTGGCGAGCGGGGCTAGGGTTTCCACCCCTCGAGGCGCACGCAAACGTGTATTTTCTCGACCATGGTCCACGTTTTCTCTTTTTTCGGAGGCATATGTAGAGCTTCAGTGGCGGATCCAGAAATTTTATGAACCGTGGGCGAAGTTATGGTAATAAGCTCTCCTATTTGAGTTGGGCTGCCAACAGTCCATGACTCTTCTTTGGTTAGACTAAGATCCATTAGCGCTCCACAAGAAGCCGACAGTGGTGAAAACAAGAATTTCGTATAGGCCGGCCAAAGAAAATCAACATATCATAATATAGATTTTCCACTAGTTTGATACTAATTATAGATACAACAAACATTTGCAGTATAAATTTTTGTAATCCATTGTATAAAAGTAAAATAGTAAGAAAAAAAGCAATATAAAATCTAACAATTTTCATTCAGTCGGACATAACATTTTTTTTTTGTTCATCACGCATATTATCTCTCTTGTAAAAAGATCCCAGCATAGTGAGAAATTGAACTTTATTAGGAATTAACAGAGAGAAAATCTCACCTTGACCTAAACACTAAGCTGTGGGGCGAAGGAAAACATTATCACCTAGCAAGTCAGGCGGTGTGTAGAGCTAGCAAGTAACCACGATCTATACTGGATAATTAGCACCATGCGCTTATCTACAAATGTGGAGACCACATAAAGCGATTAAACCCAATCTCGTTTCTACTGATGTTGGCCTGATACGGTGCATAAAAAATCATTTCCTCCAGCATTGACTCCGCCACACGAGCCCGGGCAGGCGCCTAGGCTCACCGGGCCTTGGGTCCGCCACTGTAGAGCTTGATTATTCATGTGTATCGTCGCGTCGGAGATTGCTCGATCTAGAACTGATGTACGCACGTACTCTTCTCTTCGATGTTTTCTTTCTTGTTAGAACGACGGAATAATCGACCGGACTACTCTTCACTCTTTTTGTTCCAGGTAGGAGTGCTTTTTTTTGTGTGTGTGAATTGTTCCTGTTAGTAGTTGATGAGCCCGCTTTTCTTGAGCTTGCTTACTGGCCTGTTGTCTCATTTTTTTGCTGCTCCATTGACACGGTTGTAGCCAGGCCTTGGTAGAATGCATTGTTTATATCTTTTTTTTTCTTCTTTGCAAATCTGCACAGTACAATTGGGAGAACCGATAACTCAGGAGACTCTCTCATTTTTTCTCTCTCTCCATTTACTCGAAAGTTAAGAGAAAAAACAAATGCCAAAGATAAAGAGGGAACATAAGAGGTGATCAAAAGTTGGAAAATTTTCATGTAGCATAGTACTCAAATGTCACTAAATAAATAAGTCAACTAAAATAGTAAAGGACATTACTGTCTTCTTACATCTAAAATCAATAATCTGGATACTAATAATCTAGTAAAATAAACAACCCTATTTATATTATATAATCCAAGTTATATAATCTAACACAATAATCTTATATTATATAATCTGCGTTCAAAACAAACAGGCATTAGGCTGTTTGTGGGCTGTTATGTTTTGATCCGCACACACATCTTCTGTTCTGTTTTCATAGGCTACTTGTTCAGCCCGACTGAGTCACACAGCCGTGGTGTACTTAAATGGGCCATGTGAAGAATTATCAAAAAAATAAACTAATGGGCCATGTGAAGCGGTATGGAGCCCTGATGTCAGCAGTGATAAAGGTCAAGAAAAATATAACAATCCAGCCTATTAGCATTGGACCTATGTTTGTTTTTCTACACCATCTAAGATCTCGTTATGTTAGCATTTGACCAATGTGTTTCTCAAAAAAAAAAAAGGGCACTTGACCAATGTTAGCAACCATCAAAAAATTTATTGAAGTAGGCCAAATATCCAAACCAGCGTGTCGAACCAAATATCCTAACAGACTTTGTCGTAAAAAAAAAACAATTGTCCACAAGGTTAAAGTCCGGCTTGTGGAATTACTCTAGATCAAAGTTGGACATACGCTACCTAAATGGGGGCACATGTCCTGTCTCAACTTCACACAATACTATAAAACTTTTTTTTTTGTTTTCATATACACTTCAATGCTTTGAGATAATATTTTTTTCGTGGTCTTTTTTTTAGATAATGGTAAAGAGTCCCAACCTTTACCTCAGCACATCTGTCTGCAACTGAACTGTTTAAAACCACACTACACAAACCAAGTCTGAAAAACAAGAAACATCAAAAGGAAATTTTGTTTGTGAATCTCTATCTATAATGTGCGAAGATCTACATTGCCAAAACTTCAAGTATTTGACATTCATCTTTTATTATTTTCTTTGCCTCATCCTTCCTTTGTAGTTGAGTCCAGAAGCGGAGCCAGTGCGTCCCTCTATATACTATCTGCAAATAACTTTTCATAGGTGTTTTGTTAAAAACTATACCATTTTTACTTAGCCATATAGCCCAACAGAAAGCTGAGGCTCCCACCAAAATTAGTTTTTTTTAGACCATTGTCCACTCCGTGTAGCCAACCGCCAACCACCAACCACCAAACATATGACTAATACTATGTAGTGGATGTAAGGCAAAACAGAAATGAACAAGTCTCCAAAAAATTTAGCGAAATAACAGTCAATGAAAAGATATTGTATTGTCTCACTGTTACAGCAAAAACTACACAAACTATACAACATAATAACATGTCAATTTCTTCTTGCTAAATTGTCCTTAGTTAGAACAATCCCTTTGTTTAAATATCACAAAAAATTTTAATTTTTAGAGAAATTTTCAGTATCCAAATCACTTGTGGTGTCATCATTTTATATATACTTTGATATCGTTGGCGTATCCCCCCATGCAGTGTTGAACCGCTTCACAAATAAACTTTGGTCCATCCCTCGCTTCACACAGTGTGATGTCCTCCTAGAGCATGTTTCATCATATTTATCCTTTTTAGATGGAAGAAGTCCGATTTGACTTTCTAAACTATCATCATAGTTCGATTTTGTACCACAATTAAAAAACCGGATAGGATAACACCTACAACTCTTCATCCCGTTTGTTTTTCCTCCTCGGCCGGTTTTGAAAGTGATTTCTGTTAATGTGGCACTATGGGTCCCACATGTCAGGTGTCACATCAACTTCTCTCTTTCTTCAATGTGGTTGCTGTGACAGTCTTGATTTTTTTTTGCCAAAGGAAAAGAAAAGTTACCTTTATTGTTACCATGGGACCCGCTTGGCCCACCCTCACTGCTTCTCCCTCTCTCGTTATCTGTGGCCGAGCAGGCTTCAGCGCTCGTGCCATTTCGCAGCACGGTCATGTAGCCATTGGCCGGTGCACTGCCGCTGCCCACCGCCCGCGCTCAGGAGAAAATTTTCCCTTGGCTTCTCTCCTTTGCCTCAGCTCTCTCTCTTTTCTCCTCTTGCTCTTAGTCTCTCAGCTCTCTGTTCTTCCTCCCACCAGCCCGAACCAAGATCGAAGCTCGAGCTCCGCCTGCTACCGATGCCTCCCCGGTCGAGCTGAGTCTGCAAACTGTCGCGTGCTACGCCCCTACCCCTACCAATGGCCTTCAATCGAACTCTACCGTCTGAGCGTCGGCGATCGAAGCCAATTTCCATTGAAGGACGAAGCAAGCTCTTTCTGCTCCTTTTCAAAATTCTCCTTTTCTGGTGAAGTTTAATCCAATTAAACTTAAAGGAGGCTTCGTTAGGATGTTGTGCACTCCATGATTAAGTTTGGGCTCAAGATCAACAACCGGTGTTGCCTAATTTACAGTTCCTTCTACCGCCATTGAGTCCCGAAGCCACCTCGACAATAAGGGTGTGCTGTTGGCTGCTGTTGCATGTGCGGCGGCGTGAGGAGCAGCGACATGGCACGGGCGTTAGGATGGTTGGTGAGCGCCCTGTAGCCATCGACAACGGCGGTGGGTTGGGCCCATCAACAGGTGGAAGAAAGAAAAAAAAATTAAAAAATGATATGGCACCTGACATGTGGGATCCGTAGTGTCACGTCAACAAAACCCGCCTTCAAAACCGGCCGGGGAGTAAAAACAAACGGGATAAAAAATTGTAGGAGTCATCCTACCCGATTTTATAATTATAGTACAAAAACCGAACTACAGTGATAATTTAGGAAGACAAATTAGACTTCTTCCTTTTTAGATAATGAAAATAAGTATCGGCCTTTGCTTGAAACCAAGCTACGGCCCATGGTTGTCTGAGTGGAGTGGATTTATGGGCTTCCTCATCACTCGCTACAATGTGGCTTGCTGCTTAATAGCTTGATTTTCGTTTTCTGAATGTGAAAAAAAAAGGAACATCTGAATCATGTCATCTGAGGCAAGTCAATTGTATTGTTTGATGAACTTTTTTCATTTCTCAACATTGGAACGATACGGGCAATTTTTTATAGTTCCTGCCCCCAATTTGCAGTCATGTCCGTTCCTGCTCCAGGCCCAAGAAACCGAACCAGGGCAACGAGCACCGGCCGCCGCATGCTGGGTATCCAGTCCCACTCACCAGTTCCTGCTTCACCCGTTGCCTCTTTTGTACTGTGTGCGCGGAGCAGCCGTCCACATATACTAACTGGCTGAACACTCCAGTAGCCGGCCGCCGCGGACTCTGAATCTATTCCTATTTCCTAGTGGCAAGCAGTGCTGGAGGAGTCACCAGGTCCTTGACTTCCTGCGCTCCAAAAGCACGGCGCGGCCCTTTCTCCTGCGTTGCACCAATTTCAGATTACGCGGCCGCGTCATCGTCGTATGGCCAACGTTTTCGCCCCAGACCTCTCGCCGCGACACGCCGGCCTGCTGCTTGTTCAGACGCACGTCGCAGATGACCTGCTTAAAACGGGGTCTTTTCTTTTGTGCACGAAGTAAGAATGCGTGCGTGGCGGCTGTGCTTACGTGCGCTGACAAAGAGACGAGTTGCGGATAACACAGCCAGCCGCGCGAGACGGTGAACGAACGCCATGGGCGCGAGGGAACGCGGCGGCACCGAACCGGATCGTGTCACGTGTAGCCTCGATCGGTATCAAAATCTTCCTCCCGAGCCAGAGCATTTCCACGAATCCGTTGGTTGTGGTGGTAGCTGGGAGGTGGCCGGCGGGAAGCTCGCTCGCTTTACACGTCCGCCAGGAGAGAGAAAAAAAACACAGAGAGTTTATCCACAAATTTATCCGTATCACATTTCCACGGTATGCATCCGGCCAACAACCAACTTTTTAGCAACTTTTCCGGCTCGGCGTGGATTAATTTACGGGGGATTCGCAGGTGCCAAAGTACCGCGTGCGCGCAATTAATGGATGCTAATCTAATCCGGATCGATCGGCTTTCTTCCCGCCTCCGGTCGCTTTCTGGTTACAGCGACGGGAAACCCGTCATGTGATCTCGCCGGGTTGGTGCCGAACGATCCTCTTTTGGGGCGTAATTGCTACGGGCTTCTCTCTCGATCTCCCCTGTTCGCTTTCCTTTTGATCCCCAAACACGTGAGCAAAGTGGATGGCGTCGAATCAGGCTTGGATCATTAAGGATAAGACAATATATCCATGCTTACAAGTACTACGAGCCTAGTGGGACCGCGTGGACGGGCGACATGCTGCTTTTGGCGGAAAGGGAGGCTCTTCACAGGAGTCGTCAAGCTGCTCGCGCGATGTTTCGTGGCTGAAATGGAGCTTCCATCGAGTTGGTAGAATGGTAGCCCTCTGCTTGCTTGCTTTTCAATTACGTCTCACACGCCCTTCTTGTTTCTGATTCTGTACGTGATATGCTGCTTCTTATCGCCGTGGATAAGACGCGGCCAAATACTTGCGTATGATAGGCCCTTTTTGTTTGTGGGTTAAAATTAGTCGAGCTCTGCATGTGGGATGACCCCCTGGAAAATTCTGGACAGTCTTTTGACGTATTACCACTACTGCTCGTTTCAGGAATAAAAAAATAATTATGTGCACAAACAAAGCCTCTGCCTTAGTTTACAATATACTCCAAGATCACGCATGCTGCGTTTTCCATTCCTCCAACAATCCTCTGCACAATCAGAACTCAGAAGGCCTGATCGAGCCGGTAGACGTTCTAGAAGAAAGGTGTAGCTTTCCAGTTCGCCAGCTGAAAAGGCAGAAGAGCTGTACACATGCATACTGGATAACGCTTACGCGCGACACCGCCACGAGTCAGCGTGCCGTGGGAGCGCGGCACCCTGGGACCCGGCCGGCGCGGTGATCCGGCCGGCCGGTCGGTCGGTGACGGTGATGACGCTGACGGCATCGTTATCCCGTCCTCCCACCGGTGACAGGGGTGATTAAGCGAGCACGTCCTGTGAATCAGAGTCGTCGTCATCGTCCTCTGTCCATGGAAAGAGATACTGTACGTCGTTCATGAGAGGTGTAGTAACAGCGAACAAAAAAAGCTAGGTTCCACGTGACCTGATTGAAATTAATAGGAAAGGAGGGAAAAGAAACGAAACAACGGGATGACGATGACCATGTTCTTTGCTCTTCGCCTGGTGTCCAAATTTACGGAGTTGGGACAGACATGTTCTTGGTTGCATCGAAGCGATTGTATTTCGGCTTCCTATAACGAGAGCCCCTGTCTTTTTGGGGGAGGAACTAAATGTTCTGTTGAAACTTCCCTTAAGTGAATCACTGATGTGTGTGTCTATGGACAGTCGGTAGTGTTTTCCTTTTGAGAAAATGTTGCAGATGCAAATTAGGAATGGCTCCCTTTTTTAGCGACGAGTAGGACATACAGCTATCACCAAAGTAGTTTGCTTCGTCATCCAAGTTGTTCTCCTATTTCCTGGTACATCGTTAGTCGACGAGTCACCAGCTTGCATTGCCAACAGTAAACCCAAGGAGGGAAATCGTTCAATGAATGCACCTGTATCACTGTTGCTGGCGTTGCTGGCTATCTTTAAAAACAAATCAATTGTTGCAGCTGTTATCGCGAGTATGTCACGGTCAGTATGAAGTCAAGAAACCTATGAAAGAAAAAACAGAAGAAGTCACAAAGAATCCTTCCTCATCCAGATCCAGAAAATGAAAGGAAGTCAGCACGAGTCTATGCACATGGGAGACTGTAGAATTCTGCAACTTGCTTTCATAATTCATATTTGGTCCAAACCGTGACCCACATCTGAGTATCCACCCGGCAGAAAGAGAGAAATACTAGTACAAATGGAAGACTAGAGTTTGACTGTTCGTCATCATCCTCCAGTCATCGATCCTAACTTCTTCTGAGACCAACTAGTTATATTACAGAGAGAGAGAGAAAAAAAAAAAAAAGGCTTTAAACTTTTTTCTCTAAATATAAAATCGGAGAAATAAAAAACAATTATATATGGAGATGGCTAAATAAAAATTATTTGCCAACACACTGCACGCCCTGTGTGAGACTGACAGTGAGACGGCTAGATGTTGGCGAGCTTGGCGGCGGGCATCTCGACGTCGGCTCCGACGTGCACGTCCTCGTCGCGGATGAACCTGCCCCAGTACCAGTGCGCCTTCCAGACGAGCACCATCTCCTCGATGGGCACGTTCTTGGTCTCGGGCAGGAAGAGCGCGATGAAGACGGTCATGACGACCACCCATGCGCCGAAGAAGAAGAAGAGGATGAACTTGAACTTGCAGAGCATGGGAAGGAACGCCTGCGCGATGATGAACGTGCAGAGCATGTTGACGGAGACGTTGATGCTCTGTCCCGCGGACCTGATCTCGAGCGGGAAGATCTCCGAGGGCACGAGCCACCCCAGCGGGCCCCAGGACCAGGCGAACCCCGCCACGTAGGCGCAGATGAAGAACACGACGACGGCCGCGTACAGCTTGGGTATCTCGGCGACGCCGGTGAACCCGAACTTGGCGCCGATGAGCGCGCCCACCACCACCTGGCACGCCAGCATCTGGGCCCCGCCCTGCAGGAACAGCTTCCTCCGTCCCAGCCTGTCCACCGTGAACACGGAGACGAAGGTCGCGAACACGTTGACGAGCCCCGTGATCACCGCCGACATGAGCGAGGCGTCGTCCGCGAATCCCAGCGTCTTGAACAGCACGGGAGCGTAGAACATGATGACGTTGATGCCGGTCAGCTGCTGGAACGCCGGGATGGCGACGGCCATGACGAGCTGGGGGCGGTACTTGCGCTGCAGGATGTTGCGCCACGGGTGCGCCACGGTCTTGGACTCGTCGCTGGCGGCGACCAAATCGTTGTACTCCTCCTCGACGTCGTCGGTGCCGCGCACGCGCCTCAGCATCCGCTTGGCGTGCGCCGTGTGGCCGCGGTCGATGAGGGAGTTGGGCGTGTCGGGGAGGAACAGCGCGCCGACGGCGATGATGGCGGCGGGGACGGCGGCGAGCGACAGGCTCACGCGCCACCCCCACCCGCCGCGGATCTTGGCCGTGCCGTAGTTGATCAGGTTCGCGGCGAGGATGCCGACGGTGATCATGAGCTGGAACCCGATGTTGAGCATGCCGCGGAGACGGGCGGGAGCCATCTCGGAGAGGTAGACGGGGACGGACTGGTTCGCGAAGCCCACGCCCACGCCGAGGAGGACGCGGCCGAAGATGAGGGTGAGCACGTTCGGGGCGGCGCCGGTGAGCGCCGCGCCGACGAGGAAGGTCACGCCGCCGCCGAACATGGACCACTTGCGCCCGGCCACGCGGGTCACAGTGGCCGCGAAGAAGGAGGCCACCAGCGCCGCAAGGTACAGGGAGGAGGTGAACATGGTCAGCAGCTGGCTGTCGAACTTGCAGTACTGGTTGCTCTGGTTCTTCTCCGCCTCCTGCTCCTTGTGGTACACCGACGGGAAGAACTTCTGGAGGAACGGGTTCATCGACGTCACGCCACCTGACCAACATTGCACACAACGTCATCAGCTATTTTTTCTTCTTCTAAGGGGATGTTTTCAGGTAGTTTTTTTTTTTATTATCACTATAAAGAAAGGAACAACGAATCAACCTGTGTGAAAAGGAAAAAATATGGGAATTTCAAAGACGGACAGGTGAGACATGGAAAGATTCTTCTTGGGTTTGCAAGAACCACGAAAACGAAAATAAACAAACGGGAGGAGGGAATATAGCAGGCTTGTTTGTATCTGTAAAAAACCGCCCAAATTCATGCATCGGCTCTTTGGGCACGACGGTAGGTGAACTGAGCCCGAGGAAATTCTCTGATTCGCAAACAACAGAGCACGCCAGATGCAAACAGAGACTTCATTTCTTCTCTTTTAACCTCTACTAGGTCTAAGCACAACCACGAAAATGAAATACTAAATCATGAACAACAAATGGCCATCACTATCACACAACAGGGGAAACAAAAAACGAAGAGGCGCGTTGTGATGATTACTTACCGGAGATACCGATGTCGTATCCGAAGATGAGGCCGCCGGTGGCGGCGACGATGCAGGCGAGGAGCACGAACATGGTGAGCTTGCCGGGGTAGTCCTTCCCCCCTCCGGCGTTCACCACCGCACCACCGGCCATGGCGACCAAGCTCTACTTATCAATCGACCAGCAGAACACACAAGCTCTCGCCTCTCGAGATCGCAGCAGGCTCTGCACAGAGAGACCTTACGATGGAAAAGCCTACTATGCTAATTAGAAGAAGCAGAGACAGATCGATCGGTCTAACGAAGCGCTCGTGAGTAGTATGGCTGCGAGAGCTGCAGATGAATGAGGAGTGTTAAAACGGGGCAGGGGCGGGCGAGAATTTATAGGCGCGGGACGCCCGTCTGGGGGCTCCGCATGAAAGGACCACGAAATCCCGAGGGTTGGACTGAAAAAGGTCCACAGCCTACTCCAGCCCAACCGCTGATGTCCTTGCTTGTTTTCCCCGTTTATTAATTGTGGCCGTGGATAAAAGCCTTTATCCACCTGCTCGCTCGGCTTCCCGGAAAGAGCGAGCCATCGGGCCGCTATAAACGAATGTGAACGCCTCCTCTGATGTGGCGAGGATCGCCGTCCGTTCCGACGTGTACACGCACGATATGGGCTGTCGATGTTATCCGCTTCGTATTGGTGAATGTAAACGCGAAAGGATTTTTTTTTTGTTAATTAAGATCGTGCGCTGTGGTTAATTAGTATATATAGCAGCTGGTGTAGTGCTATTGCTATGATGGATGAGATCATGCTGATGACTCGGCGTCAAGTCATCACGCGTGCCTGCAGGATCCAGGATTCGTGGAGGGAGAATCTGCTTGCTCCTGGTCGAGAGTTCTTTGGGTTGGCTGCGTGTACATGTCACAGTAGCTCACGACTGACCTGGCGCTGACGACGGTCGTGAAAGGTACTATAAAACACCTGTAGACAAGTCACGGCAGTGGTTGAAACTTGACCGCAAGAAGATCGATTAACCTGACTCCCATGGGTTAGGAATATACAAAACCGCATCGTTACACGCCAGATTCAGTCGCTGACAACGTGGAGCCCACCCGCAAGCGACACCGTATATTTACAACACGGCATGTTGTGGAGGCAGAGGACAGTGACGTATATGTGGGTCGGCACCTGTCGGCGAGGAGGAACGTTGCACGGATCTCTTAGCCGTTCAAGACTTCGACAAGTGCTTGCCTTGGCAATGGACGGTCCCCGCCGGAACGCTGTAGATGACACAACCAGGGCTTTGAATTGACAATCTTCATTAGCTTTAAGTTAAACGCCGACTAGGATTTAAGAGGAACAAAATAAACTCTTATACTTGAACTGTGGCCCACGTGGGTTCATCAGAATTGAAACTCTGGCTTCAACGAACACCTGCTGCGCCCATGAAAGCGGGTTGACTTGGACGCGTGATTGATCAGTCCATGCATTTAACACAAGCTACTAGGGCCGCACATCATGTTCGAACAGTGTGTTAGATGATGGGTTTTGGCCGGTCGGCAAACCGTCGGACAGCTAGCTCATCAGCTCACGTACAATACGTGATGGGGAGATAACGTTAACTATTATTTTTTCTGAACGAACACAGCATTAACAATAGTATTTTCTCATCGGTTGATGGTGTATTATACATTTATACTAGAGCGTACGTTTCTGATCGTAGTTTTATACTTCAGTTCAGACTTGCACATCAAATCCAATTCAGTGAAATGTACTAGCTCACGAAAGAAAAAAAAAACGTCAAAGGAGGCGGCTGCGCGCGCGCGGTGTGCCTGCGTGCAGGCGTCGACGTCGGTGCATCGCGAGGCGATCGCGGCCGCGACACGGACGTTTTTCCATTTCCACCGCTGCCGTTTCCGCATGCGAGAGTAGGGCCAAAAACGCTGGTCCTACTAGCTTGCAATGATCGATCTGCCCTCTCAAAACAACAAAAAAAAAAGATCGATCTGCGTATGGAAAGAGATATCGACAGTTTGGTCAAGGGAGCTCGCTCGATGCTGCAGCAGCGTCCAACAAGGCCCGCGATGTGACAGCGCGGCCAACTTGGAAGCTTAGCTTGGTCCCGGAATAATTTCTGATGATCCTTTTAGCAGCTTTTCACCGTGGGGCTGCATCTACTACATGGCGATACCGGCTAGCGTGGGTGCACATGCATCGCTGCCATTGTACTGGCCAGTGTTTGGTGGTGCCAATAGGAGGCACGACTGCAAAGTTGATACGGAGCATATTTTCTCCTCCTAATAACTATAGGATGACAAACACGGAAGAGCCTACAAATTAAAACCCACATTAATTAGCTGGACTTTTGTTTCTCAAAACTTGAAGCAGCAGCTTCAATCAGGTCAAAGGAAACAGGTCGGCCAAGGCCTTTTTCCTCTTCGCTCCCTTCTGCTGTGTGGTCCACGAGAGGACCACACGGCCGGGCCTCTTGCTTGCTGCGATGGGACACGGCTGGGAGAAAGGCAGGCATTTCGATTGGAGTCAACGATCGACGGAGATACGGCGAGGGAGACAGCCGATAGGATCGTAGGAGAGACCGATGGCTCACACATGCGTCACCGCGACGACGAGAGCCAGCGGACGGGTCCAACGCTGAGGTCAACTCGAAGACGTGTGTAGTGTACGCAGCTCTCTCTCTCTCTCTGCCGCCGCATCATGTTCCTCCGCGGCGTGAGTGATGAGTCAACCCAAACCGCACAATCGGGTCAAACCACTGCGACTCCCTGGTTACTGTCGCAGGATCCGCTGCTGCACGTCGGCTACTCGGCTGGCAATAGGATAGGACGAAGATGATATGCAGAACAACGTGCGGATTGTGATGTGTGTGGGGGTGCCATTGACCTTTTTTGGGAAAGTGGGGCCATCTAGGGGGGTGCGGGGCCCCATAAGCAGCCTCGTTTGAAAAGTCTTCACTACTAGGACTAGGAGACTGTATGGTCCACATGCCCACATCAAAATACAAAAGAATATTCAAAGCAGCGGCTCAGAGAACAGCAACTTGCATATGGCTTTTCTTCCTGCACGCGCCCCTCCATGGTGCAACTGCGCCGTGGCAATGATGTCCAAGTATAAAAATAATCTACTGGCACAGCTAAAGCCGTGCTAAAATCCAAGACAATGGTTAAAGCAACAGCCTTCTAATACAGCGCTCGAGGAGTCGAAAGAATTCCTCCCGAGCTTTCCGACGTGGAAAGCACAACGTTTTCCTCCGTTTTCTTTTACCTCCACACAGGCACAGAACAACGAGAGCTCCATCAAGTGGCTGCAAAACTAACTAAAAAAAAACGTGCTTGTTTCTATGGAGAGACGACTACAACGACTGTACTTTAATTTGTATCGGACTTATCTATATCTTTACAGTTTACTCAAGTCCATTTCTATCAGTCAATCCTCTGCCTCTCAATCTCAAGACCAAACATATCTGTGATTTTTTTTTTTTTGACTTCAACAGGAACTTTCAAGGTCAAGGGCCACGGTCACTGCACTGCTACATAGCAGTGGGTATTGCAGCTGCCTCAACAGTTATCACTGTCATTTTTTCGACATCGTATTCATCAGTCATCACCAAAGCGGAGTATTCTCACCGTCATAGAGTGTGTATGCATGTTATCTCGTGTACAGAATTACACTAGTATATCTCAGTCATTATCACTCACTCATGTCGCTACAAGTGCCTAACCACGCGTGTGGCGCTGCTGCGCGCGTGCCGATATAGGGCAAGTCAAGCATATTCGTTTCTCATCGCATCAAGGAACGCCGCCGGCCCCGCAAGCGTAAAGCTAGCCACTGCAGACAGGGAGAATAATACAGTATACTGCATCGTTGTCGTTACCGGATGGAATCGACACGTGCAAAACGGGTATCCACTGTCCAGAATTAAGAATCTCTTCGTTCGGGACAGAATATGTTACAGCAGTATTAGATTACTAGTTGCTGAGTTTGTTATGCGGGCTATAGTATTCTATGGTTGAGTACGTCATACCCAAACATTTTCTTAGTAATGATGTTTAGTCCTAATCAAATGATGAACAACCTGGCCTACTACATTCCTTGAGAGAGACGTTCAATTAACTCTTAAACTATTCCATAAGCTTGTCGAATAAGTGTGTGACATGTGTGAAGCAGGTCACCTTCTTCATTCGCAGAGTACTACTTGTTTTGTTTGGACAATATATTTTGTGTCTGAACCCTTCAATTTTAGAGGAGTTTTACCTCTAATTTTGAAGCGCCTTCCAGCTTGGCATGCATGATGATGTATGATATGTACATGCTCTGGAACTGCTGGCCAAATGGAGATCAGAAATCTTCAACGACAATGTTTGGTGGCCTGATAATTAATAGGATATGTGTTTAAAATTGTCTTGCTAGCTCGAACAATTGGCTTCATGCGTCGGATAACTCGAAAGACCGGAGCTCATTTCCGTTATGTAAAAGAGAAGTCTCGGACTAATACATCCTTTTGAGGTATGCTGCATTCTTCGGAGAGAGTGACATGCATTTGTAATCCGAAAGCGAACCCCGATAATTTTAAGTCCAGAGATAATGCATTGCTTGGGTTGTGCCATCGTAACATGTCAGCTATCATCATTTCACTCGTGCTGTCCAGATGGGTTTCAAGATTTGGAATGCATGTTATTAGGTCGTTGTAAATTTTGCCATTATGCACCACGCACTCTGCGTGGGTGTGGGACATGTACGGGAAATGTGCGGTGTCGTAGAGAGCTAGGAATTGACAGGCACCACGCAAGTCTGCGTTTGTGTGGGACTTGTTGTCGCAAATAGCATTACCATCAAACGAAGATTTGGAGATTACGATGGCACCACTGGAACTGAAGTACTCCTTCAGTTCTTGAATAGTTGAAGTTTGCGATACTAGTTTTAGTACCCCCACCGCATATACAAGATCAGAGGGAGTAAGTTTTTGTCGGACAGATATGTCCTTTGGCGGGGGGAAACTATCGCCGTGCTGTTAGAGAGATGTAGAGGAAGAAGCTGGAATCTGAAACTGTAGAAGCGAACTCTATTCACGGCTATCGAATAATGCACAGCTTTGACAGTGACGAAACTTTGAGAAACTGTTGTAGCATTTGGCCCGCCCAAACGGACAGATTAGGTCCGTTAAGATTGCAGGCCGAAAGAAGAGCTGCTAATGTCGCATCCATCATCTACGTTGTTTTCATCTTGGATACAATGCTCAGGTGTTTTTCTCATCCACATATTTGCAAGAGACAAGAGAGGCTAGATTATCCAACCGTTCAAGTTATTCTCTCCCCAACTTCACTAATAATATGTGACTAAATATTTCCATTATCACCATACATGAATTAATTTTTTGAGATTTTTCTAGAAATTATTGCGAATTTCGTCTGGTCTGTAGAGATGATTAAAGCCATCGAACAAGTGTACCAACGGCACGTCTACTGACGAATGTCTGAAGCACGCATGCTGCTCCACTCCAGGCTGCACCTGAACACGTGCCGCGTCACGTGCACAAGCTCACCGCTGCTATCCAACGAGTCGACGTCCAACCTTCTCACCGTCTTACTCCTCCTCGTGTCATACACTACCAACCCACGGCGGTCGCCGCCGCCGACCGCAGGTCCGGCCATGCTATGCCCTCTTCCCACGGCGAGGCGACCCGGTGCCGACGCTCCCATCTCGCGGCACTGTAATCCTCGAGGAACCAGAGATCAATGCGCATTTGGTGCTTCCTGAAGTCGGCCACCACAAGCTGCCCGGCCATCTCGAACAGCTTCATCTGGACCCAGGAGCTTTTGCGCGGGCCGCGCTTTCGGTGGAAAGTCTCGGTCGACACGTTGAACGCCACCACGCCTGTCTCCACGACGACGAGCCCCTGGTGAGGCGGCCAGTGCAGGTTGCCGTGAAGTGCCACGGGCGTTGTCGCCGTCCCGTACAGGTCGTAAAGTGACCTGCCAATCTTATCGGCCTCCGAGCTCATGTTTAGGCGCCGCGGTTGCGCCGCGCCGGTGGACACTATGAACCAGACGGGGTTAGTGTCGAGATAACTGTGGCACAAAAGCCGGAACTCGCCGGACGGCTGGTGGAAGTAGAAGGCGTATTCTTGGCCATTGTTGGAGTAGTCGCCGTGTAGCTGGGGTAGCTCGGCCCACTGCCTCGTGATGGGGTTGCAGAGGAGGTAGTGTCCTGTGGCCTTGAAGAACAGGAGCACGCCGTCGCAGGAGGCGAGGAACGACCGGCGGCGGTGCGCCGGGCCGGAGGACGTGTTGCTGGGGAAGCGGATGAGGCGGCGCGCCGCGTTGGAGGAGACCGGGAGCGCGTCCAGCGCGATGTCCTCCTCGGCCTCGTCGACGTTTGTGTGGAGGATGACGGAGACGGAGGAGGTCGCGATGCGGCGCGAGGAAGTGCGGGTCGGTGGTTACCCGGCGCCGGAGCGGATCACGGAGGAGGTCGACACGCGGAGGAGGATGTCGGCAATGGTGTCGTCGGGAAGATGAAGAGCGGGCGTGGCTTTCCTCCCCGTCCCAAATTTCTTGGCTTCGTTGCCCATGGTGTTCGATCTCCTGATCGATTGCGCCGGGGGGCCTCTTTTAACGCCAATGGGCTCTTGCTTGACTCGTTCCAAACGTTTTTGCTATGTTTGTAAGTCCAACGGGTGGTCGACGATCTGATTGCATTACGTATATGGTCAAATGTCGTTTGAGGGGGGAAAGGAAGGAAGAAAGAATCATCAAATCAATTGTTGCCGGTCATCATGACAGACAGACTAAAACTGGACTAATTCCAGGCCAGCGGATCGCCAAGCGTTGAAGCACTGGTGCAGTGGTGCTGCACGACAGCACGAGGTCCAGTACTGGGCCTCACTAAGATATCTCTGGGCTTCCTTAGTACGTCTTTTTATATGGACCTTAGTGAGGCCCAGTACAGGATCCCAAGCATTGGGCTGCAGCCTTGTGGCCTTGTGGGCCGCGTGAGCCAAAAAGAAAAAGAAAAAAGTTGCGTCTGCCGGGAGTCGAACCCGGGTCTATTGCTTGGAAGGCAATTATCCTAACCGTTGGACTACAAACGCTTTGTTGAATAAGGCAGTAAAGTTATATCTATACACTATATTGATATAGTTCTTTTTATTTGGTGTTGAAGCCACAACTCCATCATGGAACAGAAGGCAAGGAAGGGTCACCTCTGATAATAAGTCTATATTTTTTTTTTCTTTCCAGAAATGACCGTGTTCAGTCACTAACTCACTATAGGGTACACGGGCGACGGGCCGTTGTCAACTCCAGAAAGAAAACAAAGTAGTTTAGGAACGAAAGCAACACAAGATTAAACAAATCGGAGTAGCCAACCTAACTCAACAATCGTGTCACGGTCTTCCAGAAATCCGGAACATCTTTTATCCTCACCTGGTACGAGCTTCGATTCCAGCATTGACGTTCGCTCGAAACTAACAAAAAAAAAAAAGTCCTTGCTCGACGCAGCAGAAAGGCGCCTCCGGCCTTCTTCGACTGCCTTGGACCCGGAGACATCACGCACGTCACAAGGGCCAATGCCGCGACAAGTCTGGCCATGGAAGGAACTTTCGTCAGGTTCCCCGCCCAGCGTTGGAACTCGGAAGTCCAACCGAAAGAAGGGAATGGAATCGCTTTCTCTGCACTCGTTTTCACTGCTCCGTTAATGGCTCTGCTTAAAAATGCAGCTGGCCTGACAGACGACCGAAGAACGATCTGAGCCAGTCTATGGAAATGAAATGGACCCTCTTCTGAAACACCGAATGAGTACTAGGAAGCTCGGTGCCGTCCAACCGTTTTATCGGCTCGTGGATCTGGAGTCGCGGCGGCCGCTGAACCATCTCGTCTGCAAATGGTACTGCTATGACAGTGTTTCAGCTGACTTGTTCGGTTTGGAAGGGGACAGAGAGAAAAAGATATGCAGCGGTCATGCTAATGACATGCACTTAGTGAGTGCTAAGTACTACTACTAGTATGCAGTCTCTCCTGTCGACAGCGAAGTGTGAGGAGCAGAGGAGAAAGAGAGGTTTCGGGACCAGAAGTTTTTAGGCCACAGCCTGACCAGCCTGAATACGAACCAGATACTGCTTCAAAATTTGGATTTCAGCCACCCACTACGCGATTCAGGACACTAGTACTTAGTACAGTCGTGATGGCACCACATTCGCTTTAGAGAGGATCTTCCAAGTACAGTATCAAGATTAGCCTGAACACTTCATTTCATTGCCGTGCTTTGACCATACTGACAGACAGTTGCAACTACAACTGCAGTCAGATCACGGAGGAGACGTCGGTTGATTACGAGTCAGAGAAGCCGCTCGACGAGATGCCGATGGGTCGACCCACAGCTCGGCCGCAATAAGTATCCACATGGACAGACGCATGGAGGTAAAGAAGCAGAGCTTGAGCCCATCATTACACAAACTCGTCGGCAAGCAGGCACGTAGTACCTGCAGTTTACCAACACCGGTACTGCAGAGTTCATAACGCAAGGCCGGCGGCGGGCCTACTGCCAAAGAAAGTTCGCAGATCCATCTGCGTTCGGCAACGGATTGTTTTTTTTTTTTCTTCATCATTCATGAGGCATGAGCCACGGTGCTAGCCTCATGTCAAGGACAAGGACGAGTGTTGGAGGGAAGTCGTCTATCGCTTGCACAGACAAAAAGAGTGTGATATCTGACGCCTCATATCAAGGACGAGTGTAGTTTTATTGGACGGAGATGAGTGATATACACATGGTAGAGTTGGGGACGAGTTTCCAGGTCTCGGAAGAGACACGGGAGTGATCCCCGGTGTTTCATTCCTTCACAGTAACAAAAGATGAAAAGGAACATATCAAGATGTGTTAGCTACAGGTAGAGTACAGGTAAGTGACAGCTCGTGGTTGTCCCCCCCAAAAGGGTTGATTACAGGCTCCAGATGCCGTGGAAGATGCTCCTGAGCTTGCTCCCGCCGAGCTTCTTGACGAGCCGCTTCGCGTCGGGGACGTTGGCCTCGGCAAGCTTCTCAAGGTTCCTGCCATCGAATTTTAACGAAATAATTGAAGGTTAGCATGAGACGATTTGTCATAAAAAACTGACGATTTGTCATAAGAAACAAGCGTCAAATTAAGCATCAAAATTTTCACCTGAAATGTTCCGAGGACACGATCTTCCTCCTACCGGAGCTGCTGTCCGCGAGGTGCAGCAGCGCCGCCAGCACGAACCTCGTCGTTGGCGACGCCTTCTCCTCCGCCCGCGGCAGCGCCTGCACGAGCTGCGCCACGCCGCCGGCCCGGTCCTCCTGCACGAACCGCCTCCGGTTGCGGTGCGTGGACACCAGCGCGCACAGCGCCTCCGCGGCCAGCTCCCGCGCCTTCTCGGGCGACTTCGCCGACGCCAAGACGGCCGCCAGCTCCGGCATGAACCCGGCGTCGCCCATGGCTTTCTTCGTCGTCTCCTCCGACGACGACGAGGCGTAGCACAGGCGGTGCGCGGACTTTAGCGCGCAGTGCTGCAGCGCGGCGTCGCCGGCGTCGCGGAGCAGGGCCAGCACGCGGTCGAGGAAGCCCACCGCGAGGAGCCGGTCCACTGTAATGGTGGTGGCGGCGTTGGTTGGGGAGGGGGAGGAGGGGAAGCAGAGCGCGTCGATGGCGCGGAGGGCCACCTCGCGGGACTTGGATGAGCGAATTGAACTTGGGTCCAGCGCGTGGACGAGGCACTCGACGGCGCCGGATTGGACCACGGCGTCGCGGACGGAGCCGTCGCCGCCGGCGGCGGCCATGGCGGCGAGCAACTCGGTCGCCTGGATCCGCGCCGCGTCGTCGCGCGACCGCGAGATGAGACCGACGAGCACGGGGATCGCGCCGGCGTCGGTGACCATGAACTTCCTGATCTCGTCGACGCCCGCGAGGTTCCGCAGCACGCGGCACGCCGCGCACGCGAGCTCGCTCTCGCCGTTGTTGTCAGCGGAGGAGGAGACGGAACAGGCGTTGAGGAGGGCCGTGACGCCGCCGTGGGCCGCGACGGCCCACGCGTTGTCCGAGTTCTCCGTCAGCCGGCACAGCACCCGCGCGGCCCGCTCCCTGACACCGGTGGGGCCCGTGCCATCGAGCACGCGGACCAGCGGCGCCACCACGCCGCCGACGACCAGGTCGGTCCGATGCGCGTCGAACCCCGCGATGACCGAGACGGCGTCCAACGCGTCCTCCTGCACGCCCGCGTCGTCGCATTCGAGGAGGGTGACCAGGACGCCGATCCCGTCCGCGGCCACCTCCGCCGCGACGACGCGGGCCCACCGCTCGTCCCCGCCGTCCCGCAGCAACGCGCTGAGCGCGGCGGCGGCCTCGCGCCGCATGCCGACGCGGGCGCGCGCGAGGAGGTCGCGCGCGTAGAACCGCACGTCGTCGCGCGGCGCGCCGGGGGGCGGCGGCGGGACCACCAGCGCGCGGGCCCCGCGTGCCAGCGCGCCCGACGCGTGGACCTCGTCGAGCGCCGCCGCGTGAGCGTCCAGGGACGCCGAGAGGAGGTCCAGGTCGCTGCGGAGGCGGAGCTTGCCGCCGCCGTAGCTCCACCCTTCGCTGCGCGGGACCAGGTCCCGACCCGCACTGGCGGTCTCCGCCACGCCGCGCAGGAGGGCGGCGAACGCGGCGCGCCCATCCTCGCTGCCGTTGTCGTCGTCGGAGGTGGTGGTGCTCACGGTGATGTCGGCGAGGCCGGCGTGGAGGCGGTTGAGCCGGTCACGGATGAGCTGCCACTTGACCGGGAACAGCGAGGCCGACAACGAATCGGAGATTAGGCCTCTGATTGCGTCCAGCGCGGCCGCGAGAAGCCTACCCAGCTCATCCTGCTCAGGCTCTTGTCTGCTACCCGCCGCCGCTTCCTCGTCTCCTGCTGCTTCACCCATCCTCCCGCCGGCGCTCACAGCCTCGCCATGGCTCTGGTGGACATGCGCTGCCGCCGCCCTGGCACTGAGCTGAGCAGCTGCGAGGTGGAAAAGGGGGGAGGAGAGAAGAAAAGGCAATGCCGGGGAATCAGAACCGTGATAACTGTAACTGCGAGGTGGGGTGCTGGTGCTGAACTGGCAACGGCGGACCAGCAGCTTTGGCGTCTTCAAGGTTTGTTGTTAATGGTAATGGAGGAGGTGGAGGCGGGTGGGGCCCGCCACGGCGGTGGGCACGCGCCGCGACTGTTGATGCGTGTGCTCGGGGGCTCTGGCTATTGGGGAACGCGACGACGACGGGGCACGCTCTGGCCCTGGGGATCGGCGAGTTTTGGTGTGGAGCGGCGGGCGGGTGGGCGCGACGAGGGAATGGAATAGCGGCACGAGTGACCAAGGCCGCCTCGATCGGGCTCGTGGTGGACGACGTGGCTACCGGCTACGCGTCGCGTTAGGAATTAGGATCGCGTGACGAGGGAGGGCCTTCCCCTAAAACGCTACGCGTACGACGAGTGGACCTCCCAATCACGGGGCGTCATGGGCGGTCAGGCTAATCACCCCTACAGCAACTCCATCCTATGGACTAAATTCGGACCTTTATATTCTATTTTGAGGGCTTGATTTTAAATTTTAGAGACCTAAATAAATTTTTCACTCCAACCCAACTTACTAAAATTAACCCCCTATCCATCTGCCGGTGGGCCCCACCGAGTCTTCTTTCTCCCGGATCTCCCTCTCTCCCCTGCTCGAGCCGCCAATCTCTCTTCTCCTACGCGCCCGTGCTCCGGACGCCCACACGCTGGCACCACCCGCTCGCCCTCCGCTCCATCCGGCGCCACCGCGCGCTGCCCCGCCCGCCCCCGCTCTAGTCGGCATCGCCACGCTCGCCTCCGCTCCCATACGCCGCCTGCTCCCAGAGCCGCCGCGGCCGCCCTAGCCTCGTGAGATTGGAAACTGCAGTGGCTTGGCTTTAGTGTTCATTGCGCCGCTGGGAGGGGAGCATGTGGCCACGGAGCTCCTCGATCTGGGCCGCCCATAACCGGAGCTCCTCGATCCGGTCCGGCGGAGCTCCCTGCCTCCGGTGATGGCGAGGGGCGACAAGCTTTCCGGCAGCCGACCGCCGCAAGGTGGTCGTCAAGATAGACGACGACCCGCACGTGGTCCTCCTCGACCTCCATCCCCACTGCGTTCGGGTCGGGGAGGCTACAGCTTTGGTCCTCGTCGACCTCCACCCCACTGCACCACCATCGCCTCCCTCTCTCCCCTGCTCGAGCCGCCGTGCTCGCGCCGCCTCTCTCTCCCCTGCGTGCTCGCCGCCGCCACTCCCTCTTCTCCCGTGCGCGCGGGCCATCGTCGTCGCCGCGTGGGGCCGCATCACACTATTCTTGGCAAGCGACGAGGATGGAGCATGGCCGCCGCACTCGCCGGCCTCCCCGTCGGTTCCCGCTCCGAGGCGCGCGGCGCAGACGAAGAGGACGCGACCGGTCTCTACGTGGAGCGAGACTAGGCGAGCTCGCGCGGCGCGGGGCTCCGGCGACGGGCGGCGTTGTCTTGGGGCTCTGGCGACAGGCGGCGGTGGGAGGCGCGGGGCTCCGGTGACGGGCGGCAGCGGGAGGCAGCGTCGGCAATGTTCCTATCCAATTCCATTCACGCTGGAGAGGAGGAGAGGAAAGAAAAGAAAAAAAAGAAAAAAATAGTGGGGCCCATGATTTGAGAAAGAAATAATGACCCTCTTTTTCTAGGAGGTTTGCTCCAAAATTTAATAGACCACCAAATTTAGTCAGCGATAGTTAAGGGTTGGAGTTCAGTTTTTATGTTTGGGTGACTAAAAAGACATTTAGTGACTCATTTGATCACCCGGCTCGAGATGCTATAAGCGAAGATCAGTGTCGTGGTTGTGGAAGGAGTGGAGCTACAAGGATAACCCATCTTGTCCTGTCTTGCACCTGCTATCTTGACCGTTTCAAAGTGATCCTACTCAGCTGTTTCGTCAGGTTTGGTTTTGTTATATCGCTAAGGACGACGAAATTAAGAGGTCAAACGCTACATTTGAGCTATCGCTTTCATGTGTTATCATCAAATGCGTCCATCGGCCATTAAGTTCTTTGTCAAGTTCTTCGCTATACGTTCCTCACTTATCCGTTAGTTTATGCCTGCGTATTACGCTTTGAAAATTGTATTTGACCTGTGGTTACTACTTCAGCAAAGTTTACTTTTGTCCTTACAAATTGACTGGTTCAAGTTCAATCAATACACATTTATGGACATGACATAAATTCTGTGGAAAATAATTTTTAAACTACTGTACTACTGTTCAATTGAATCATACTAGTATCTTTATTCTGGCTCAAAAGTCTTCTTGATT
Source organism: Eleusine indica (assembly GCA_030378355.1). Classification (NCBI taxonomy): domain Eukaryota; kingdom Viridiplantae; phylum Streptophyta; class Magnoliopsida; order Poales; family Poaceae; genus Eleusine; species Eleusine indica. The sequence goes on from CM059500.1 coordinate 41,460,719, forward strand.
TCAGCTCTTTTACATGCATATGGTAGGATACAAATATTTTTTAGTTTAAATATAAGCCCTTATCAGCTAAATGTTTTCACCGGATCGAACTTGTGTTCTTCGAAAAGCAATTTATAAACGCCTAAGAAACCAATGTACTACACCGAAACCGTAACATGCGTTTTGTCCTTTGACGGAATGAAAGCAACAGATGCCACTAAAGAACACTGTTAGTAATGTTGTGAGGTTGTTTCCCCAATTCTCGCGTCCGTTTCGTGCATGTACATAACGCATGTACTCGACAGTTTCTCAGGACAAATTTCGAACGCTAGAACAACATTTTCTCTGGTACGGAGGGAGTAGTACTTTTGCACGACTTTGCAACGACATGGCTGCGAAAATTTTACCACAGGGATTTGGAGCGAAGACGCCATATTTTAAGTGGAGACTCAAGATGGTTCGCTATATCCAATAGACCAATCAAAGTATAAAGGAAAAAAAAAAGCCTGGTGACCACGATATCATGAAAGAAACAGAGTATTCAGATCACAAGATGCAACATCAAGTCATCATCGATGGATGGAATCATGGCGTAGCGGGGTTAGGATCCTCGGTAGTCGGGAGCTAGCAGTCGCACCGTTCGCCGTCCATTCCTGCTCAAGGGATCCGACGGCTCCCAATACACACTCCTTGATTTGATCCAAAAGCTACATACGGCCTGTGCATTGGTCTGTATTCTTTTTGCTTAGTACGGTATATATGTTTAAATATGTACCTAACTGAAACCAAGTGAAGTAGTACAAGAAAAAAAAGGTTCCTATGAGATTTGGACATAACATTCTTTATAAAACAAATACTCATGACATATGGCATTGCGTTTATTCTTTTTTTTTCTGGCGAGGAGACATTGTGTTTATTCTTGACAGTCGTACACTCTAATCGCGGTTTCTTTTACTTTATAGAGGTGTCACGAAACTAGTTGTATATTGTAAAAAATATTTGTTCTAGAACTTACTCCCTCTGTTTTAAAATTGTAATCGTCATTGATTTTTTCATTATTTTTGATCATTCATCTTATTCAAAATATTTGTTCAAATATGAAAAGTTATATTTAATTTTTGTTTAATAATAAAACAAATTATAATAAATATATTAAATTTTTTAAATAATACGAATGATTAAAGATAAGAAAGAATCAATAACGACAATAATTTTAGAACGGAGTGAGTATTCCTTTTTTTTCGGTGCTATTCCACAAGGCTCAACCATGAGTGGACAAACGATGTGAATGACTTTGAACATGTATATATACTAACGTACGTAATACAGATCAAAGCAATTGGGCGTATACTTGGTAGTTTAGGGATCAAACTAGCGAGAATGCATTGGGAGCCGTATGATCTGTCGAGCGGCAACGGACGGCGGAGCGCGCGACTGCTCGCCCCGACTGCTAGCCTCCGACTGCCGAGGATCCGGCGTAGCGAGCACCCACTCTGTCAAGTCAATCCAGGCACCTAGCATTTCAGCCCGCAGCCGAAAGAATCATATGTGTGCACTGACACTGAAGCATCCACTCGGCACCAAAGAACGTGCGGGACGGGACAGTACACCAGTCTAGCATGGGTACAACTGCCCGTGTGCCTGCATCTGTGTGCCATGCATTGTGCCATGTAAATTACAGTGTTCCAGAACCACACCAAACCGGTCGCCTTGAACTAGAAGAGGGTCCGGTTCAGCTAGCTACTCGCCTACTCCCCACTGGCGCTTCTTGCTTCCTTCCCCCATGTGACCCCTTTCCTTTGATTTGGCTGCACTCACCTCGATTCCCATGGCGGGGCCATGGCCGCGCTGCCCCTCACGAGAGAAGCTTAGCTTTTGCTGGTGTGGATGTGAAGGAACAAAGGGGGGCAAGCACAGGAACAGATGAATAAAAAGATCAACACAAGAGGCTTGCCCCGGTGACAAGAAAAGGGCGCCCGCTTTCCCCTTTCTGGAGATCCGCATAGCTCTTGGTCATGTGACCACCGCCGGGCGGTGTGATTTCTGAATGAGCAACAGAGTGGCAACGTGTGATTTGTACTGGCTACAGGCCGCTGAAAGATAGATAAAACATTCCGTCAGGCAACCGAGATGCTAACCGTTTACCATGATTTTGCAATGCTGCGTAGTTTTTTTTTTTTGACACACAATGCTGCGTAGTTAGTACTAAGATTCTTGTGGTTGGACTGGATTCAGTGAGCCCATGCAAATATGGGCGCAGGGGCCGGCTCGGCACATGGGGCTGGTGACCATAGAACAGAGGATGACTACTGCTATGTGCCGATAAATCACTGAAAGATATCAATAAATGTTTGGCAAATTGCAGTTGCGGTGGTCACATGTATACATGCACGTGATCATCTCCACCATAGAAAAACGTAGGCAGGTGGATAAGATGATAAAGGCCTGATCCCCTCTCCACTATATAATTCTTCAGAAATCTCACTTCAAAGAAAAGTTCTTCAGAAATCTCAGACCTATACCTCAGATACCACAATTCTTTGGGGGTAGGGCTGGGGGAATGGTAATACAGTCTCAGTCCAATGGAGATAAAGGGAGTGATCTAGACTCATGCATGATTGCTCTTCAAGAGCATCATGGATTGCGGATCACAAGGTGCTTCTAAACTTTTGGTCCTATGGCAGTGGTTATGGGGGGCGAAGTACTTGTGCTACCGGTAAACTATAAGGCCTAGGACAGTGCAGTAGTAAAAGTTTCCTCATGGGCAGGAAAGGCTCCACTGTCTTGAGAAGAAAAAAGTTTGCAAGCCAACTATCTCCTGCCGCAATGTTTATGCATTGACTCCGGAATTTTGGACTCTAATTGTCAGACCTAAGGGCCGGATTATCTTATCTAGATGGACTTTGAGTGGCTCAATGCTTTTGTCTTGTCAATGGCAAGAAATGTTTCTAGATGCAATGCAGGTGTGATTAGAAGGGCCATGTTTTTCTTTGACAATTAGTGACATACTAATCCAATGTAGCACATAGCGATTACTGGCTACTTGGTCACTGAAATGGAAGGCATATAATCCAAAGTAGCACGAGGATGTGTGCCAATCTGATCCGTGTTTTCGCTTTACCATCCAAGATCATGTGGTGGATTAGTTGCATTTCTTGCTCTGGAGAGACAAGCAGCCAAGGGATAGGGAACAGTTGGGCCAGTGTACTGCTGAAGTTTTGTGCATAACATTATTAGAAAGGATGAATAGTGTTTTGCTAGCTACATTTAGCTAATTGAAAGCAAAACACCACCAACCATCAATGTATCTTTCGTCCCTTTGTTGTCTTCAGTTGACATTGACTCCACGATGCAATCGACAATGTCATGTGTGCTGTTCTTCAGTTACAGACTTGTCACAAAGGTGTCAGAGCAAGCTTTTGCAGTAACTAGTGTTAGCCTTAGCTAGTATAAGATATTTATTGGTGACAAAATGCTTGATCATGATCCAGGAACTGCAGACCTATCCGAGATCCAGATTTTATAAAACTAAAACCTAGGGTGCATTATTCTTGGAACATTTTTTTTATTGTACTATATTTTTGGTATACAACTGTTAGTATAGAATGTAACCAAGAAACCTAGTTTTAAATCACATGATACTTCCAAAATACTTTTAGAATTATAGCGTTGTTGTCCAAGTTGAAAACTAATAGAAAAGGTTGAAAACTAACCCTTCTTGTCTGCTGAATCTGCTGAAAATGGCAAAATGTTTTCTGAAGGTATATCTGACGCAGTTATGCAAATCACCTCAAAATTTTACTAATTCAACCAGTTAATACATGGCCAGTGAGATTCAGGGTGTGCCAAATATAGAAAACCGACAGACTATTTTCACCATACCACATCTGTGGCAGAAAAGGGATATGGATACAAGGCGAAGCTGCCGACACTGTACGTTGCCGCCGGAGAGCCACATCCCAGTCGCATGAGAAGTTGAGAATAGCCTTGAAGATCCAGCTCCTTCACCTTTTTTTTTTTTTTTGACACCTTCAACTCCTGCTACATTGCTGCTAACTGGAGCAGGCGCCTCCACAATCTATTCTGTGGCGGCGGCCGTTCTGCAACACCTGATCCATATGACACCCATTGGGCTTTCTGTTCTGTCAAGACCGAGTCCACCACGGCCCAAGCTAGAGCATCCGCTTCGCTACAAGGGACGACAGCAGCAACGAGACGAAGCACACAGAAGGAAACATTCAGAAAAGTGTCGCCGTCTTCGTGGAGAAGAAGCCATCCAAGTGCAGCGTCAGAGTCCTCACGCCCCGGCTCAACACCGGCGGCCGCGCGGTGTGACACGTTAACCGCTGCATATGCTTTTCACACTCACCCCCGGCTGGCAGCCACGAACGTCGAGGCCCTACCGGCATCGCCACTCGTCCAAGCTAAGCGTGCGCTTTTGCTAGTGGCGGCTATATAGCATGAACCAGCGAAGCTTAGCCTGTGTTCTTCACCACTGCATCGTACGTGCTGTGAAAAGAGAGCAAAGCTTCAGAGCAACCAATTCAACGCGATGATGGAGAGCCGGGCAGTGATCGGGGACACGGATATGCTGCAGGCCATGCAGAAGGAGGCGCTGCGGCTGGCCGGGCAGGCGCTCGACAACTACGAGGCCATCGATTCCACCGAGATCGCCAGGTTCATCAAGAAGGTACATCAGTTGACCTTGACTTGTTCCACTATTAGTACTGAACAGACATCGGATCATTTCAGTTTTCAGAGTGGTCAGATCTGATCAGTGTGCTGGTTGTTGCACTGTTGTCTCTTTCTTGTTTCTCGGCCCGAAAAAGTATTTGGTGCCTGATGAATGTCCGTTGATGCGATTGCAGGAGTTTGATCGGTCCTATGGGCCCGGATGGCAGTGCATCGTGGGAACGGACTTCGGCTCGTTCGTGACCCACCAATCCGGCTCCTTCATCTACTTCGGCATCGGCAACCTGGCCATCCTGCTATTCAGGGGAGGCGCTGAAAGCCGTTGAGGCTTTAAGGACTCAGCCACTCATCAGGAGATAAAAAGATACTCCTAATGCAAGTTTCGCTTTGAATAAACAACATGCCATGTTAGCATTTTTGATAATGTGGCATGTTAATTACGAAGAGTGAGAAAGAAACAAGTTTCATATAGATGAAACTACTCTACATTGTTCCTATAATAATATGAATATACATGAAACTGGTATTGAGACAGTTAAATGCTACTATCAAGCAATGTGCTGCACTTTGGTGGACAGAGCTGAGACAACACACTACTTCAGAGTTCAGAGCCGCATGTCCTCTTAGTTTTTGGCTTTTCATTTCCCTCAGTTGCCTGCGCTGCAACAAGCACTGAATTAGTTTGCACCTACATGTGCCTTTTTCACGCATAAAAACAGGATTATGCATTGTTGTTTCTCTTTTTTGTTTTTACGCATGTACTGCCATGGTTTTCCCACGTGAAAGAAAATAGGTAGGGGCCTCCCCCCTCCGGATTCGTATGCTTTGCCTTTCCTACTGTTATGGTCACAAAGTCTTTTACTAATCCCAATTGCATGCACGTCAACTCCGTGGATTAAGGAGGATAACTAGAAAATATGCGGGGCTGTTGCCGCGCTTGCATTTTTATCGACTTAGATGACCCCCGTTCAGTGTTTTTGTTTTAGATTCAAAGGAAGAAAGGTGTGCATACACATTTAATATTTATGTAGAAAACCTGAGTTAAAGGAGTAAGTAAAATGGTAATGTTGAATAAAATGACTTGGGTAGGAATATATGGGAGTGCACTTAATTATGTACAGGTCAGTGCGGCACTGTCGGAGCATTGGAAAAGTGATTAACACATACATCATGAATGAAGAAACGTTAAGCTAAAATTTAAGATGTTGATCATTTCATTGTTTACACATGCAAATGAAAGACATGTTTTATAGCAGATCCTATACCGTACCGAACAAACAAAAAATGGTGTGTTCCATGATTGAACACACATGGTTGTTGTTCTCTTCAAAAGTTTAAATGTAGTTGATATATTCAGGAGAGAAATATAGAGCATTGTATGGTATTGATAAGTATGCATATTTTTTCTGCATGGCTAGATTGCACCTTTTGTTTCTATTTTGTTTAGATTCTTCTGAGTCAGTTTCTATGCTTGATATCTTACGTTTACTATTTTTTGATCTTGCCACTTCTTAAATGAAAACATGCGACAGTGTGTTAGTAACACCTTAATGTTGAAGGGAAAAAATGGAATAAGTAAAATATCATAAAAACAATGTAAATAGATATATTTGAGTTGATTACATGAATTTAATAGTGTAAATATTTTCAGACTGTCATCTTGAGTACCTGGTAAATAAACTTCACTCATGATTTATGCAAATGGAAGCAAATATATACTATATCTATAAGATACTATAGCTAACTCTAAGCAAATGGAACAAAATATATATAAAAAGGCAAAGTATCTGTGATATGAGAGGCTTTCTCGGCAACATCTAAGTGACGGTACTTAAAGTAGATTGGTCAAAGAAAGTGATTTGCTTGAAAGGAAGTGCTTTCCCTACAACTATTTTCAATTCTGAGAAGAAATATCCAACTGATTTATGATATTGTTTTCAATTAGAAGAGTCATTCTGTGGTGGTAAGATATCTCACTGAAACTACTGCCATTATTGTAATGTTCAAACTGAGATATTGATCCATAAACACAGATAATTCTATGAAAATGCATATTGTATATTCATATGTTTACTTTTGAAGTGAAATAGTATCACGATTCATGAGAATGTGATCAAGATCAGAGGTACTGAATGGAGTAGCTAGGTTTCTATTGATGTGAATAATAACCAATGATAGTAATAAATCATACTATTCTATGTGACAACTGTTGTGTAGTACATAAATTTGAAATTGTTAGAAAGGGAACATATAGTTTTAAAGTGTTGGAACAGAGAGTTTACATGTGAGAGTTTGTACAACAATGTGTTTTTTATTTTGAGCAACTGTGATGCTGACCGAACCTTCATGATGGTTCCTGTAAAACCATGGAAGACCATCAGCATGTAACATCTAATTGTATAGTGAGAAAATTATATATACTGATTCAATAGATGACCACATCATTGTAAACTTTTATTTGTGAGTGAATATACATGTTACTCTGAAATCAGTCAATCACATGAGGTTGCAGTTGTCAGCTTCATGAGCACGGACTGAATCAGTCAGCAGAATGAACCAAAGAAATCATGTGCTGTATGTACTGTTTGCACCATCTATATTACACTCTGCCTTCACTTTATTAACAAATTAAGAGATTTAATTAGGCAAATAAATAATAGTAATTAAGAAAAAAGGGAACGCTAATATGATCAAGTTTAGATTGAAAAAAATGGAATAGAGCATCTCAGCAGTGCATCGTTACAGATTTTAGCAAATTTGGGGCAGCTGGGCATTCCAGCAGGAGTAGCAACAGATATCTGCCATTGTTGCTACCAAAGAAAAAAAAAATCAAAAACGACATTGATAATTTTATTTCATCTAGATATCTTTATTTTTTTTTGCTCATCTATTTTTCTCATGTGACAACATAAACTGTAATTTCCTTTCTTTAAAAAAAACTACTTTGTCAATACACAGAACTATGCAATATGCTATTTCACATGCAATTCATTATATAATTTCTTTTCTGTATTACTTTATTTGTGATAATTTATCAGGTGGTACAGTCTCCATACCAGCTGAATCTGAAGATGGTGAAAACATGAATCTATAATATAAACTTTGGTTCATGCAGTTTAGTTGTAAGAAATTTTACAAATCAACAATTGGTAAATGAGAAGGCAGATGCCCAAGGAATATCCAAAAACAAAAAAAAATGTCTATAACACAATAAGGGCATCCACAGTGGTTTAGACGGCTGTTGTGTGTGAATACCTCGATTATGTAACATAAACAATCAAATAGACAACTTGCATAGTGAATTGTCTTTTAAACTGTCTATGTACTATTTAAGTCATATATAAAACCATAAATTAAGATCATCAAGTGCATCTTTTATCTTTGTAGATCATTTGTTGCTTGTCTGAATGCATGATTTAGATGGTTTTTCAAAATACAATTTGATATGAAGTAGTTTTCTATATTGTTTTTTATTATTCCTGCAAGCTTCACGGACCATTATTTCAAACTATCTTCGAGAAGAACTTTTATGCAGAATAGGAAGGACCAACTCACAAAACTAGTCATCCTTGTCCTCTGGTCTCACTGTCTCACGAATGGCCATGGCATGGCCGCCTCCATTTATTTCATCCAAATCCATGGGCAGGCAAGCACCTTCAAGCTTCAGCCATCGTTTTTTCTCCAAATTTGCTCACGGCAGCTCGTGCGATGCTCAACGTTGCTTGCGCTGCAGGTACATGGAGATGGAGTCGAGGAAGATGAAGATGCTGAGATGGGCACCTCCCGTGCAGCTCACTAGTCAGGATGAGGCAAGGCAAAGGCCGGGCGCCGGCGAGAGGCGCAGCAAGGAAGCTGGTTTGCCGTTCCTCACTCGATCCAGAAACAACGATGTTGGTTTGTGCTGCCGTCGACGAAGCCGTTGTTTGCCTCGGAGCATGAGCTCCTGCCGTCCTCTCGTGAAGCAACGACATTGTTCTCTGTCTTCATTTACTCCCCTCCACGTCGGATGAAATTGCTGGCGTGGCCGTATATAGACGGCGTCATTAATGGCGTTGTGGGTGCCCTAAGATCTATAGAAGGGACTTAATTTGTGCAATGCAGAAAGAATGAGTTCTAAAATTAAACACGGCCATTGAAAAACATAACAATGACGAGGGGTATTAATATATGTTAATTAGTGTGCTTGGGAACCTGTGGCCGATGCCATGGCGGGTGCTGCTTGAGAGGTGTGAAGTTCGAGACCCCTGCTAAAGGTCGACGATGAGATGGATGAGCAGGGACGTGGCCACCTGCGGTGTCGTCTGTTACCATTCTCCTTCACCTCAGCAGACAACGCCGCATCGTATGAACACGGCGGTGGGGGAGGGGGGGGGGGGGGGAGCCGCGGGGGGAGGCAGAGCGGCGGCGGCCGGCGCACCGAGCTATCGAGGCGGAGTTTTTTTTTGGAGGGCATCGATAGTATGAGGGAGGAGGAAACGATGTGGGAGGATTTCTTTGGAAATCTGCTATTCAATACTTCTCCAAGGGTCTGGATGAAAATAACGTAGATGTAGATCAAACGGTTCCTAAACGTCTGCGGGGAGATCGAACGGTCTGATTTTTTATGATGACGTGGCATGACTTTTTTACGAGAGAACGCACATGTTTTAATATATTAAAATTATGGTTCTTGGCATGAGTCTACATAATATATCATTGTAGTGGAAATTTTCTTTTCCATTTGTTTATTTGACTATACTCACGAGTATGTAGTAAGGAACCAATGAATATAATGTTTTTTTTTCTCATGACCGATTTTCCATGTGGGAATGCAAGAACTCCAAAAAAATGTATTGTACATTATACTATTTTATATAGTAGCAGAGTAATCTCCTATCAAATAAGTTCAAGAAAAACAAATTGCTTAATCTACATAGATGCATGCAGCAGGAATTAGTATAACTGCCAGCCAACGTTGCTTCCAAGATCAGTGAGCATGACAATCTTTGCCATACCAGGGGAAAGGAAGAGGATACGAATCCACACCCCCCCCCCCCCCCACACCCTAAGAACAAGGTACAATCACATGTTGCAAAAAGATTAGGAAACAACAAGAATGAAACAAGAGTAAATTTCACAAAAGTAACAATTATGTGAGTCATATTGTTTTAGAAAACTTCAGCTTTTGGACGTAATTTCAGGGGAAAAAAATACAACTTTTGTGGTTGGCTCCATCAGTCAGCCTTACATATGAGAAAAGGGTCAGTATGAGGCTGACAAGTGGGATCGTGCATAAAAGTTGTAGTTGTTGTAGTTTTTTTAAAACTGCCACCACAAGTTGTAGTTTTCAGAAACTGCAACATAAATAGTTGTAGTTTTGTAAAATTTATTCATGAAACAATGGGAGGGGTGTTTGATTTTTGCTTCACATGACATGGTTTCTGAAACTCCCTATTGGAATCACATATGTTCTGTTGTATAAGCCTATGTTTAGGTCTTACCGTGAAAAATCATCAGAGTGGAACGAACAAAGGAATGAAAGTGCGGCAATGAGATATGCGGTGAGCCAGTGATTCTGCGCTGTGGTACGATCCAATTTTCTCCAAGCAGCAAGGGAAATTCTGCAAACGGGTGGCAAATAGAAGTCCCTGCTCTCGGAAGAATCGGTGCTTGGTGATCTTCTACTTGCGTTGATGGCCCCAACTTTAATTTGTCGATGATTTTCTACTTGCGTTGAGGTTTGTCCATGATCCGAGAAACAGACCACATAACAGACTGCAACGACACGTCGAGGTCCAGTCTCACTTTCCTTCTCTCCTTTTGGCAAACCGCATACGGACAGAGCACCGCATATGTGATGAAAGAGTCAGAATCAAAGTGAGGTGATGCGATTCTTAACTTGACGCTATGAATTCTTTTATTTTCCATGCAACTAAGGTTGCTCTGCAAACTGATCAGTGCTTAATCATCTTTTCCACCGAACAAATAATCAGCACATGGGCCAGAGCTTGATCCAGGAGACAACAGGACAAGGACAAGCAGCCAGGCTTGTTTCTGAACTACAGGCCCATAGTGTTCTCTTCATTTCTAAGCAAGGTCAGTGATCTGTGACCTGACTGGTGAGTACCAGACAACCTAACTTCCTACCGGGGCCAAGAGCTGACTGCCTCAATGACACGATCCAATCTCATTTTTCTCCCCATTTTCGCACACATCACTTTCAGAGTTCGCAGTGAATCTACATTTCGAGAAGGCAAAATGCTGTGCACGTAGAGAGCACCAGGTTTGGCTCGGTGTAAACAGGACAGACACCATCCTATGTACTACAAGCCTATCGAGATATGCTGCAGGAATATCTGAATTATCTGTCACCGAAATCAAAAGCAGTATAGTATGCTGGTCCGGCAAATGACAGGGACGGTGCCTGATCTTCTGATGCCTTTGCCTGTTAAGTTGTTGGTAAAGATTGGATATCAGAACATGACAAGATGCTACAGACCACTATATTTTTCTTCAGGAAATACAGACCGCCATATTCAAGCACTGTTTCAACCAGTGTAGAGTATGTATTATGCAAGGTTAGTTAGGTAACAGGCGATTATAACAGGTGCAATAACTGAAGCTGCGGCTGAAGAAATGGACAAGCTTTAATTAGACAGTATTGAGTGGGCACTGGAACAGTAGTGCAATACACAGCATGACAACTGGAACCGGCATTGTTCTTGTGGTCTGAACTGATTCGTCGGACCAACTTCAACGAATCAACCCGGCCACCAAACAGCAGGCCAGTAGTACCACTGACGCGATCTTCGCACATGATGCGTTCCTGCGCCGCACCAGAATCCAGATCCAAGCGGCGTCACAAGGCACTGAACATTTCCGTTCTAGCAAAAGCTTGGCAAATTGAGCACAATGCTAGCAACTCGTATCATACATGATGTACTAACAGTAAAGCAAATCGATAGAGCAATGCGGTGCAGTCATCGCAGCAAGAAAGGAGGAGGTCACTGATACTGAGACCAGATCAATCGAATCATTCAGAAATTGCAACAGATGCCCAATTCTTGGTAGGGAGGGACATGGCAGAAGTTGAAGTAAACACAACTCAAAGGTAGCAATAATCAATGTGTAACACAACACAAGACACAAGTAGTAGGCTATATGAAGTTACTATCATCAGCATCTCAAGTAGCCAAATCGTTCCTTTTCAGAAAGAAAAGACCAAAGAAAAGGAGAAAGCAAGCAAGCAAAGCTTCTCACGCTCAGTATCCCATCCTCCTCCACATCCTATATGTACATTGCAGCAAGCCATCTATAGGTAATAAAAGACGCGCTCAAGCACCCCAACCAACACGCCTAATTTGATCAGAAAACTTTTTTGTCAAGAACCCAACCAAAGAATTAATAACCATCCCGGATGGAAAGAAGAGAAAAAAAAAACTGAAGAAGATATTAGGCAGCTTGTCACGCCGGCCGGCCGATCGACCCGTCCGTCACCGGCACCTGGAGATGTCGATCTCGATGAGGCTGTCCTCCTCCAGCTCGATCTCGATCATCCCGCCGCCGTCGTCGCTCCCGCTGCCGCTGTCGGAGTAAGAGTCGTCGTCACAGTCGGAGTCGGAATCGTCGTCGTCCCATGGCAGGCCCATCTCCTCCGGCCGGCCCCACTCCGTCTCGAACTCCTCGTGGATCACCTCCAGCGCACGGCCCTTGGCCGCCCACGACGCGAACAGCTCCGGCGGCTCCGGGAACGGGACGCCGTTCACGGGCGACGGCGGGGGTGGCGGCGGCGGGAGCGGGAGCGGTTCCTCCGTCTGCGGGAGCGGAAGCTTCTCCGTCTGCGGCGGCGGGGTTGGGGAGGGAGCAGGAGTGGGAGGTGGGGTGGAGGGAGGCGGCGGGGAGGAGCCGAGGCGGAGGAGGGAGAGGAGGAGGAGGAGCGAGGAGAGCGAGGCCGGGGAGAGCACGAGGTGGAGCAGCGGCCGCGGGAGGTAGAGAAAGGCGAGGAGGGAGGCGGCCGCGGCCGCGGCGAGGAGCGGGTGGTGGTGCCGGTCGCCACCACCGCCGGTAGGGCCGGGCTGGTGCGGCGGCGGCGAGGGGGCGGCCATTTATGGCGGGAGGAGAGGGGGGCGGTTAAAGCGACGCGCCCGCCAAGCCTGGATTTTATATAGGAAAAAGGGAAGCGGACAAGCGGAGATGAGATACGCTGCAAGCTTGAGCTCCGGTGGGACTCCGGTCAAGTTGGCATGGCAGGCAGGAGATGCTGGACTATGGCTTCCCAATATCTCTCTCCTGTGTTACGCGTGGCCGGACAGCAGAGGACAGAGAAAGGCCAGGACGGCCAAGCCGTGCTCTGTTGAAAATGGGGTGGAAGTGCAATGGTGGTTCTCTGTTGGTGAAAGTGCAATGGTGGTTGCGCAAAATCAGTAGTAATTCTAATTTTTCATGCACTTGCAAAATGATTGCCTAACGAGAAGTACCAAAGTGCAATAGTACTGTAATTGTGATGTGTTGAAGAAAATTTGGCGTGTAATTGTGACGTGTTGAAGAAAATTTGGCTTGTACGATGTACCCATAGCTGGCTGATACATACGGCAGTCGGCAGTGGTAGATTTTCCAACTCCACGGGCGAGGAGAAGCGTGCCGGTCAAACCGGCGTCCCCTCAACCGCAAGGGCCATGATGACTGACCACCGGCCCCGCACCGCCACAGGCAAACGGAAGCAAACCGGCAAGCGGCGTCTCGGCCCGATCGATCGCGCAGACGAAGGAAGGCTGCAGGCGCACGAAAAGGTAGCGACGGGATGGGACGGGTCCAGTGCAGATGGTGGACAACAAAGCTGGCCTCTGGCAGATAGATATTCGTGTTCTTTCGACAGGACGCATGGTGGTCTGGTCGCTCGCGTATCTGTGGCAACACAAGCATCTGATCCGATTTTTCCTGATGCGCTGAATGGTTTATTACTACCAGCACATCGGCAATTTTTTTCCTGTTTCCAGGCCGGGCCCAGGATATTGGGTATGGGTATTCAAAAATTTGAAAGGGTGAAAACAAATTTCTGGCAGCCTGAAGTATAGATTTTTTTTAGCCTTTTGGGCCATTAGGATAGGAGAGGAAGGTGGATTACATGGTTTTTAGGGCTGAATGAGTGAAGAAATGTTATTCCGTGTAATGTTTTTATTTTTTTTATTGCATATACACATGATATGCACTATATAAACATTGTTTTGTCCAAATAATGGGTATTCAGTTGAATACCTTTGGTATAACATAGGCCCACCCCACGGAGGCCCGCCGCACGATGAAGTGACGTGGTGTACCGTGCACTGCACCAGAAGGGTTTGCCAAGGAGGTGCGAGTGAGGGGCCGCGCGGCCGAGCAAGAATGTAGACACATGTTCGCTTCACTTGCATTGCATGTAGTATCTCACTTCAGAGCTGGGCAGCTAGCTTTAGCTTGTTGCTAAGCTGAGAGTTATCTTATCTTATGTCGAAGCAAAATCATAGAAGTAGGATGTGTTTGATTAAACTTTTTCTGGTTGTGACTTTTGAAAAAGCCAAAAGTCCAATCAAATCTCTCTGCTTTTGTCAAGGTTGTTTTTTAGAAAAGCAGCTTTCACATTAGTTAAATTTCACAGTAGTCGGGAGGTATTTTTGATGACTGTGAGATCCTTAATTGGGTAGAAATTACTTATCATGCCACAGATTAGTTACATACCGGTTTGATTTCATTTTTACCGTCGGCTCTGCTCCATTCCTCCGCACGCCTAGATGACTGTGCTCTAGGCCACCGCCACCCCTGGCTGCCTCCGAGGCCTCCGTCGTCCTAGGTCATCTCCACCCTTGGTCGTCGTCACTCCTAGACCCACCATGGTTTGATTTTTTTTTTCTCCGCTAATCTACTATGGTTGTCCCTGAATCTCGTTGGACACACGTCTATCGCGAAGGCACTAGCGGGCTCATGCGTGGCAGGCGACAACAGCGAGCTCGTGTGGCGGAGGCGCCGGGGTCGCGCGGAGGAGCCGACGGGTGGGTTTGCTTGGGGCAGGCGGGCTCGCTGCAGCGCTTGGCTTGCGTCGAGAGAGATCTAGTGCTTTCAGATTTTTCACAGCTAAAATCTCACAACAGCTTTTCTCACAGCTTACAGTACATAATAATTTTTTTTATAGCCACAACACAGCCAAACACATTGAAGCCGATCGAGAACGATTTTAAGAGCTTTTAGGTACCACGTTGACGGAAAATGCGAGTTCGAGCGATACCATGTATTGGTACCTTGGTCCTAGGTTTCTCTCTGGTGTGCGTTCATATCACGGAGCCTCAATCCCCAGCTTTGGACTGCTGTCTCCCTCGAGTTTACGCAGGGCTTTGGGTCGCTCAATGTTTATTGCAGTACCTTGTTTCATTAACCGTCCAGATCAGGGGGAAAAAAAACCCAGCCCCATGTGATTGTGGTACTAGGATTGGAATTTGGGAATAGGTGGCTCGTACAGAAAAAGTACTGTGCTCTCTTGATAGCAGCAATCCAAACAAAGCTAATCATGTGTACCTCTAACTGTTGTTACTACTAGTACTTGTATTCACGAGTTATGGTAGTACGCGGGTGCGAACTCACGATCCAGCCGACATTTCTTGCGGCTGCGGGACTAGTATTCGGGTCGGGCCACCCGCACGTGAGGTGCCGCGCCGCGTCCTTTGTTCATCTGCACCCACCTGACAAAAGAATTGCCACGACAACTGCCTGCCCCGTTTCCTGAGGAAAACGTGACCCATAAACAATTGCGGCTACTACAAAAACATGTAACGTGAGCACTGCCTTTTCATGGATATGGATGATCCGATATGATAATCCCCCAACTTTGCGACCAGCGAAGGCGGAATCTGGCATTTTAAATGCCCGGACATAACCGGAGTGGTGAGAGTGTTAGGATATGATGAAAAATCTCTGTAGAACGAGGAGTAGGTCCTGTGCCTTGAAAAGATTGCGATCGGTCCTGTCCACCATGATGCGAGCCGGCATATCTTCTTCCCCACGTGAACCGGCGGCGCTCCAGCTTACGGGAGGCCGGTCAAAAAAGGTGAAAAAGTAACAGTCGCCACGAGATGATGCACGGCGAGGTGGGGAAGAGTACGGTGCGGCCAGACGCCGCTTCCCGTACCAGGTATCAGCACAACCGTAACCTCAGATTAGTCATTAGTGCTGGTGTTTCCCTAAAAAAAAAAAAGATTAGTGCTGGTGGGCGTACGTACGAGTGGCACTGAAGGCTGAACTGAAGCTGATGCGATGGCAAAGAAACGGGCCGTGGCCGGGTGCGTACGAGAAGAGTGATGTGTGCTTCAGCCAAACACCCGGGACCGTCACTGAAAGGGCCGCAAGCACGGGCTGAAAAGGCCGCTCAACACAGGACGTGGCTCAGAAAACATCGCGAATTCGCAAACATGGGGGCCGGTCAAACAACTGCACCGAATGCTCGGAGACATTTGGAACAGTGTCGAGAGCGTGGAACATGCGCGCTTTACCAGCCGCCAGCCTGCCTAACCTAAACATCCGCAGGGTACCAAAACGCCAGTAACAGAGTACGTACTGAACGATGGAATCGCCCGAGAGGAAAAAGGATCCTGTACCTGTACGAGTCACAGGCGACGGAAATTGGAAGCGTGATCGCGATCTGTCATCAACCCGACGCGGCCGTGCCGAGCTAGTATTCGCTTATTTTTTTCGGCGCGCCGGCGTCCACGGGCGTGGTCCACGAGCTAGTATCCGCAAGCACGGGCTGAACTAGTGTGGCGGCCGGCGCCACACTAGTTCAGCCATTTTCGGCACCGATCGAACCCGGGCGCTGCCAACCCGAACCACGTGCCATATGGCGCGGCACCGCGGATGTTTTGTACCGAAACAACGCCGGGCCGCCAAGTTGAAGCGCCGCGCCGCGGTGCCGGAACCCCCGCGGCCGGCGACCGCGTCTCCGGTGCTGGGGCCGGGGCTTGTCGCTTCGCTTGGCACAGGCGTCGTGAACTCGTGATGGCGTAAACGCGTGTGGTGTGGGGCCTGTTTCGCTTGTCATCCGGTGCTACTTTGTACTTCAACTCGTATGCGGCTGTCGCAGTGGAATGGTGTTCCTACTCCTACACCCTACCGGTAAGTAAAAGCGTCCTCCGGTGGAAGTGGTGTCTGGTCCCTCCAATCGGGTTGATGAGAATCGAGGAACGACCATCACTGTGATGGAATTGCGTTCATCTTAATTAGAAGCGCGCGGCGCTGGATTTCAATTCATGGTCTTGGTACACGGCGGGTCGCCCGGCCAGAGATCTGCAGCACGGGTCATATAGAGGGGCCACCATTTCGTCTCCGCAGAGTCATCTTTTGCTTCGCAACAAAAAAATTGAAGTAGCGTAATGTTATCCGTATATTTATTATTTTTAACATTGGCACTGATGTTTGGCAGCGTCAAATATACTAACTTATACTAATTAACTAGAGCACCACTTTGCAATGGTGTACGGTTAATGAATTGTATGTATGATTTGCAAATTACAGTTGGCTTAGATTAAACAAAATTGGAACAATTTAATTACACTTGGTGCTCTCGGCTAGATTTCACATACACGCCAATTTTTAATTCGGTATCTTCTTTGTTGTTAATCTTAATGTACACCAATATAGTTCCGCCATAATAGGTATTGTTTGAGGGAAGTCAAATACTTGAATCCGTGGATGAAGGTTTGATGGGGGCACATCCATAATTCTACAGTGCAATAGTAATGAAGGTTTGTTTCTCATTTCCCTTGATAAAAAAAAATGTAAACTTTAACTATCTCCGGCTGACTGTCATCTCATCCACATATCAAATAGTTTATAGCCTTAGGTTTCCAAGTTTTAAACGTCAAATCAAATGAAAGACTAACACCTTATCACTAATCGCTCGCACTGCTTCATTCTTGTGTGCACAAAATTTGAACAAATATATGCCCGCTACATTTCTTTTGATCCAACTGCTCCAAGTCGGCCTTAGGTTCCAACAGATTATGCCTCTCCAAATGCTACATAGGGGCCTCCCCCCCTCCTCAAAATAACAAAGAGGTTGAATATATAATCATCTTCTCCGTAACACCCGAGAGACATGGAGTTAAATCATCCGTCTAGTGTCGTATGTATGGTGTTGCAATTTGATCAACCAATTGGAAACATGGTCAATTTTATTTATTGTTGAATATGAAATCATGAATTTGACCACATGTTTTCTGCTAATCACCTTTGCACATGAAATCAGCACTCTACTTTTCACTAAAAAACAAATATCAAGTACGGTAAAATGGAAGAACGGACTGGCCACAGAGCGAGTGTGAGAATTTTGGCTGTACTATAGTGGATGAGCTGCACCGTGGCAAGACTGAAGTTTTGCAATAATGCACCTGCCAGTGATGATGAAATAAGGCGCTCAAAGCACCAAATTAACTAGGAGTGGTAACAGCTATCTCACGAAACAAATTCAACACCTGTATTCGATGCCACTCCTAGAGGAATTTGAGTTCAACCAGTTTAGCTAGGCTTATATATATAGCTTATTATGATATAAACAATTAATAAATGCCACTCCTAGAGGGATACAGTAGTTCAATAAACACTGCTAAACCCGACTAGTACATGTCTTGGATTGCTTACAGCGCAAGGTGGTTGCATACGACGTGCCACAGAACTAGGAATTTCGCATGTGCCATAGCCCGTAGTGGATGGACACGGAAACTGCGAGAGCAGGTGCCTGAACCTGTTCATGCAGATTCATTGCAGTTGCCCGTCCGTGTAAATGATGAAATGGGGCGCCCAGAGTCTCAAGTTAACTAACAAGTCTAACACATGAAACAAACTCGTGTGTGTTTTACAGGGTTTATGACGTGACTTATAAAGTGACTTATACTATGATAAGTTATAAGCCCTGTCAAACAGTTATTTTATATAAGTATTTATTATAATAAACTCTCATAAGTTATTTATCTTTTTTACTAGAATAACAAAGCTAGCAAATATTAGTTTTTTGAGCTTATAGACCATCTCTCACTAGAATGAACCATTTCAAAAATATGATAAGTTGTTTTGCCAAACGGCTTGACAACTTATACTACAATAAGCCACATAAATTACAAAGATAAAACACTGCGTGTGCTCTTCAATCACAACATTGAAGAACGACCATACATAGTATAATATATATATAAACTACTACTAATAACATGTATAAGTATGCTGCTATCTTATCTCACTACCTAAAAGTTGCTTCCTCTATAACGTGGACTACAGAAAAGCTCGTAACCTGACACTAGTAGATACACGAGCAGCCCCACTGGTAACCTGTACCGACGTATGTACAATCCTAAGCCTCCGACTCTGAGAGCAAGCTGTCGAATGCCGCCGCCAAGTTCACGGCGATGCCCTCGAGGTCCTTGCCACCGAAGCGCGACCGCCCTGCAACCCTGCGTTGCCTAGGCGCCCATTGGTGATCGTCTCTGAAGCTGGACTTCGCAGACGGCGTCGCATATGCGAAATGCTGCTCCTTAGCAACGATTGTCTGCAGGAACAGAGTCGAACAGCCGATGTCAGTGTTGTTCTACAGAATAAACAAAAGGAAACTGCACAGATTCTGGGATCAAAGTGCATACTGCTTTGCTGACTGGTTTCGACACAAGGATGAGCTGCTTGAGGTCACTATGGTTCACCTTGCACAGGACATTAATCTGCAAAATTAGTTGTTCAAATCCGGATAAGCAACACTGATGCTGATCCCATAACCGACACCACCTAGGAGTAATACAGCAGATTAGAGGTAAACAATTACCAGGAGGTCTTCAGGCAGCGACTCGAGAAGGCTGGCGCCGTCGTTCATTTGCAGGCGGGTGCTGCGCTGCTTCCTGAGAGAACGCACCGGCGAGTGCGGGCCAGGGGAGGCCGGAGTCGGCGGGACGGCGACCCTCTTCCTCCCCAGGATCCTCGTGCTGCTCCTGGTGCTCGGGAAGCTCAAGCACGTGGCGAGAGCACCCTTCCTCGTAGCCTGTCCAATTGCCATTTTCCCCCTTCGCTGGTTAAACCCTACTGTTGCTGGCGATAAACACAAATCGGATCGGAGTTCTCGTCTGCACAGAATTATAGAGATTTTAGATTGGAATCACGCTGAAGGGAATCGAAATTTTAGATTGGAAAAGAGCAGCAGAAGGAACAGAATCAGACTCAAAAATCGCGTGGGAACAACAGAGCAGCAGCAAAAACAGAATCAACTTATTTTCGAAAAATCGGATCGGAAATCAGCAAAAATCAACAAATCGAATGGAAGGAAATGAGATTCTCTACGGGCGAACCGGAACGAACCCCTATTACAAACCACACAGTACAGAAAAAAACGGTAACATTTTCGGAAACAGAGTTCCTAAAACGAAGAGCAGCTTGACCCGCCCCAAAGCAGAACGCAACTTCGGAACTCAAAAGGATCAGGCAGAAGACAAGAGAGAGCAATCTGATTATCCACAAACAGAACTGAGAAATGGAAAGTAGAACAGACCGAGCAAAAATCACTCCACCAGGAGCAGAAGCTGAAATAGAATCGACATACTTTTGAAAAAATCAGATTGGAAATCCAGAGTCAGTTCCAGTTCATCAGAAATCACCCAACCAAATGGAAAGAAATGAGATTCTCTACCGGCAAACCAGAACGAATCCTAGTTACAAGCCACAGAGTACTGGAAGAACGGTAACATTTTCGGAAACAGAGTTGCTAAAACGCGGAAGAGTTCGACCTGCCCCCAAAGCAGAGCACAACTTCGGAAAGTTCGATCTATACACCAGATAATCAGATTCAAAAATGGATGAGGTAGAAGGCAATACAAAGCAATCTAATTATCCAGGAACAGAACCGAGAAATGGAAAGTAGAACACACCGAGCAAAAATCTCTCCGCCAGGAAGAAGGAAACTAAAAGCTCGAATCGAAATGATCGCGAGATTGGAAGGAAAGAAATTACCTGTCACCTCCGCCTACGCTGCAGATTCCTACTTCTTATCGATGATCACGCACGATATTAATGCGAAATGAATAAAACCTGGGATTTGTTCCCCAACCGCGAAGCAATATCACCTGCGAAATTGCGAATTGTCGACAACCTGGTGAGGTAAATATATAAACAGCTCAGCTCCCTCTCCTGAGTTTATAGGGACACCCTTCTAGAGGGAACCTACCCAGAAATATCTGGGGGGCCAGGGGCATTCGAGAAATTCACAGCAGTTGCCAGAATCTAGTGGGAGGCGTCGATGATCAATTCCGGCCATGCGTGTCGGCGGCCGTGATGTCTCACTGAAACGCGGGACTGCCGAGGCACGGGGCCACCCGTCGGTGTCCGTGAGTTGTTTTTCGAACTCTGGACTCGGCGTAGCTTTACAGCGATATTTTTTTGAAATCGAGGCGGGTGCACGCCCAACCGCGTGGGGGACAGGAACGCGTCGATCGAACGCGCGAGGCGCGGCACACGCGCGGCGGATCGTGTACGTGGCGCAATCTGGTGGACCGGAAACTAGCCGTTGGAGGGGTGGTGGCGGACGTGGCCCGGCGGCGGCGGCCGAATGAGGAGAGAGAGGAAGGGGTTGGTGATGTGGCTGCTGAGATTGGATCAGCACGTCATTTGTTTTTACTTTCGGCGAGTAAAAAAAAAAAACGTATCGAAGTCGGCGGGGAGGTGGTCGGTTCCGCCGACCCACTAAATTTCCGGCGCGTGTATTTCGATTTTTTCTCCCTGTTATTCGGGACAACTAACCGTGAGCTTGTGAGACACGCGTAAAATTTTACCGATTTTAAAATATTTTACTAGCCGGCAATAGTTCGTCGAGCGTAGCACTCGCGAAGTTGATTGGGCCGTAAGTATCCATCCATAGCTTAGCTAATTACTGCGCCAGCGTAGTATATTCGTTTTCTTAATGACAAAGTTTGTTTGAGCATACTGTACCGTTTTATCCACGTTCACCTGCGTGTATCTTCGAAAGTAAGCAAACCAAATTTGCTAAGCATTGCCTGCAGAGAATCTACTTATGGCCAAAAAAAAAAAACTAAAAATATTATAATGAAACTTTGGCAAGAGAAACTAGTTCGCTTTGTTTGAATCAAAGTTGCATAAGCAACTCTGGATAATGAAACTAGGGACCACTGGTTTGGTTACCCCTGATTTTTGCCAATCCAAATGGATAGCTAAACAATGGAAGTGGTAACAAAGTACTCCGTTCAGTTTTGACACGACGCGTACTGTGAGTACTAGTTGGTTCAGTTTTGAGACGACGCTTTTGACCGTGCCTTGGTCAACGGGTCAAAGACACACGCGCACTTCGGACGGAGTCAAAGGAAAACCAAACTCCATTCCACCTCCTTTCAACTCGGCCAGTCCGTTTCCGTTGCGTGCATCCACTGACTACCCGGCCCCACACGCTCGTGCTCCCGCTCCAAGAACCGCCGCCGCCCAAAACCCAGAACGCATGCCGCGGAGGTCCCCGGCCACGAACGTGTCTCGAAAGAACCAACGAGCGCGTGCGGCGCAGCCGCGACCAGCCGCCTCGGGCAGTCGGGCTCGGGGACGCGCCGAGCAGGCGAAGGCTCGAGGATGTTGGTCCAGTGGCGCTCTTCTTTCCGTGCTCTCGATGGACGCGCCTGGACTGGACCGTCGTTCACCCTGCGTGGGACGCGCGATGCGCGAGCAGAGGCCCAGCCCAGCCGCCGTCAGTTCAGTTCACGTAGGCTGGTGGCCATGGCCGTGGGAGGCCGACTCGACGCCACCGTACGTAGGCCCATGAACGTTCAAGGACCATCCATCTCATAAGTTTACTAGTTTTTTGCACGTGTGACACGTACGTTGCCGTTGTTCTACAAAGTTATTATATATTATATAAAAATATATGTTAAAAAGCAGACTCATTGTTCCATTTGCATTTATAAAAATAATTAATAATTAATTGAACATCATTGTATGCTGGGACCATACCTAGTATGTGTCAAAAACATGTTATATCAAAATGACCTTTTCCAACATACAACATGAAAAAAAGAAAGGCTAATCAAACCGAGCAAGATCCATGAGTGTTCCATGTCATAGCTTACCTATAGCAGTCATCTATTGCTCCCATTAACAATCGTTCCATATATGTATAAATAACAAGATCAATTTTGTATGAGAACTTTATTAAGGAAATTAGAAAACATTAGGTAGTTAGTATTTTTTTTTCTATTTTTAAAGTACACAACTACTTCCCTAGCAACATTAACAACATTGACATATCAGAACATTCAAATAGGTAAAGGACAAATAGGAAAAGGAGATATTTACAACATCGTGAACATGTACGGGGATTGAGTCAGACAACCATATTGTTCAATTCCAGCATTGTTTATCTGTTGTTCTAACACTTATTGCTTGCTCAAATAATACCCATTCCAAAAGCATGAAGTATTTGTATCGTGCCATCAAATCTACAATCCTGGACACCTCACATGATCATTGGTTTAAAGCATTTGTATTCTCGTCCACAGATAATTGAATGAATTTTCAATTAGTACCAAACAAGGCATGCATCAGAACTGAACACAATTGGGAAATGTGTTGTTATGTCCCTACAAAATCAAAGCAAGGATTTAGCAGGTATTTAGATTGCTACAGATGAGAGTTTTGTAAAGCATATAGCAATATTTGAAAAAATATGAAAATATCACAAGCCTGATCTCTTAGAGCTGGTTTCAAAACTAACAGTCTCTAAACAGTAGATTAATAACCTGCACCTGCAAACAAAATTTCTTTGTTTTCATATTCTTCGCTTTGCATTTGCAATCCTATCAGGTTCCTATTGTTTTCTAATTCTATGTTATAAAAAAACCCTCAGCTAAGCCCTCACTTTTTTTCCTCTAATTTAATATCACGAGGAGATCGCTTGACTCAAAAATATCAGTATTGCATTTTTTTTTATACTCTAGCTTTAGGTATCAGTGTATATGAGAGTAATGTTTTCAATTCAATCACGAGGCAACCATTCAGTAATAAGGAAATACAGTGTGCTCGATTATCTAGAGAGAGATGAGTGGGTTGGCACCAAAGATAATAGAGTGCAATATATCCAATTATTATCCAACTCACGAGATACCTAGAACAGATACTAAAAAAAAGGGGAATATATGAAATAATATTTGTCTAGCTAATCTGCATATATAAAAATCATCAAATATATGAATCATTCCCCATGATTGATAGTAAGTTTTTTTTAAAAAAAAACATATTTAGCTACATTGGCACAAAACTGAACCAGGACTGGTGACCAAAGATCTCACCTTTCACTTACCAGGGATGTAGTCCTCAGGGAGGTTAGCTGAAGTGATTTCCCGTGTCCTCAGTCCTCACCCAAGATTTCTTCAAATGTGCACAGCCTTTCAAGACTCAAGATGTTAAAGGATCTGTATTAGACGCATAGAGTAAAAGAAAGATTTGTATTCATATCAACATCAAGCGACACCAACTAATTGATTAGCTGCCTAGGAACACAAGGCAAGAACCTAGTACCAGGCTGATCTTTTGGTCTTATGAACTGGGCATATTCTTCAGGGGTATGCAAGAACCTAGACGTTGAAAGTTTCATAATTTCTTAAGCATAAGATATAGAACTGCAAGTTTATATATATCAAAAAATTAGTACAAATCTTATCCAATACTCTATAAGCATCAATTCAAGACAACTATTTAAAACAAGAGGGAGTATATTTTTCCTTACACTCTTCAACCGCTATGTGGAAGTTAAAAAAAGTCAACTAATAAGAACTGATAACAAATAGGATATTGTGTGAACCATTATACAAATAGCACATCATATAGCTTGGTGAATGGTAGTACAAACCAAAAATCATTTGAATTAAAATTAGCATTAACTCAATGCAATTATGGTTCACTAACACTGAAGGCATTTCCATAAGCTTAGTTCTGTTCAGTTCCTCTAATATGACACAGAAACGTACCTGAATGTGAGCAACACCATTTGGAGAGATTAGCCATCATCTTGCTCAACGTTTCTCTCTCATATTCTTGTGGTAGCCTAAAAAATCCATGTGTGACATTGTCTGTTTTACAAGTCAAAATGGAACAAAAAAAAGAACAAAAACAAAACAAAAAATGGCTATACAATTCTCCAGATCCTATAAACGAACAAAACATTAGTCAACACATTCCATATGCAAATAGGATCTACAGAGTCATGGGACAAATAACTGTTATCTGTATTAAATCAATCGGGACTGGCAAAAGAGAACTGACAACTTAGTTTTGTTCTTCTATACATTGAAGCTCTGGAGTCTCGTCCAGAAACACTCTAATTTTAGAAGCATAAAAATGACCACAGGGACCTGGATGGTTCATCAAACGTCACACTCTTTGGTTCTCCCCTATGCGTCGCTCCAGAAACCCTTCGAAATCAAGCACAGGTTTTCAATCGAAACCAGTTGTGGGGCGAGCTGCAGGTCCCAGGATCCCAGCCATGATGCCTTTGGATCTGTGCATCTAGGAGGGATAATCGTTGAGAGACCCCAAAATTGATGGAAGAAGCATGCAAACCCTTGGCAAAAGAAATTACGGAACCGAACAGCAAAGTCGTTAATCCACCACACACACACACACAGAAACAAAACAATAAATAATGCTTCAGGAAGGAGCAGTGAAAGGGAGCGCTGGAGCTACCGGCTTACCGCCTCGCCCTCGCTTAACTGTCACAGCATCGGCCCCGTGTTGCCCCCGCATCGCCCCACGCCGCCATTGCACGGCAGCCGCAGGGTCATCCCACCTCGCCCCGTGCACTAGCCACCGTCAATAGGACCGCCCCACCTCGCCCGCAAGCCATCCTGCCGTCATCGCCTGTCCTGGGATCTCCGTCTCCTTGGTTGCACATGGCCTTCCTAGCCGCCTCGGCAACAACGTGGTGGAGGGAGGCAGAGGAAGCGGCGGGCTGGCCATTTTGATCCCTAGAACACGAGATTGAGAGGAGAGGAATCGAAACGGGGAAGGAGACAGACTTTCTGGATCAGCGGGCGCGTACGACGTAAACAATTCACATGCGTCGCCGAGCTCACGGGAGCAGAGGCCGCCAAAGAAGGATGCTGAGGTGCGACGTTGTGTCGCCATGAGAGAGAGAGAGATCGGGCAAGAATCGACCTCGTATAATCCGGCAAGGGCACTGGTCGGAAGCCATGTGCATGATGAGCTCGAGACGCGCATAGCATCCGTAGATCAGGGCGTCCTTGCGTGTGGTCATGCCGCCGTGGGAAAGCTGGAGGTCCGATGTCATACGCAGGGGAGGATGGCTTGATCCACCTCGGCGGTCGACTTTGACCGGAGTCCGTAAAGAAGGATCCCGCCGCCGCGCGCCTGGAGCCGGCGCGGAGCCTTATGTTGCCAAGAGGGCGACCTGCCGCACGAGCTCTGCGCCGCCACGCTTCGAGGCGGTTCGCCCGGTTCTCCATCCGCCTCACCTGGATCTAGCGCCTGCACGAAAGGAAAGAACGCATTGCGCGCTATCACACGGAGGACGATCTGGTCGCCAGAAATTCGGGCCGTGGGTCGGTGTGGGCGGGTGGAGTTTGCTGCGGTGAAAAAAGTGTTGAATTTCGTGGCAGACGACATGATTTCTAACTGACAATGTTGTAATGTCATATGTCCTAGTGGGTCCAGGGTTAATCACATGATCAGATTTAAATGGGATAGAAAATCAAAGGTTAGGATAAAATGGGTGAATAGAATTCTGGATGAGTTTAGATAGGTAGATGTTTAATTTTTATAGTATAGATAACCGAAGTGTCATTGTTCTTGGTCCTTAATTTCTGCCATCTTCTGCACACCGGCCAATAAATTATCTGATCCTCTCAACCCTCGTGTCAACAAGTCCGGCGCTTTAATTTTCCAATCCAACGAGTATAACAACCGGACTCGTGCAGGTAACGACCACTACGAAGAGAATTGTCATTTCGTTTTCTCCCTGATGAGCCGTCGTCGCCGCCGCGGCCTGACGAAACCACGCAAATTTAAGAGGATATATATAAATTCCCATGCCGTCTCGGGTTATCGGTTTTGGAACGCGAAACAGGGCTTGCTGCCAGAGCCGCTACGACGGCGTTGCCACCACGGCATCACCACCATTCATAAGTAGATGCGTGTCGCCAGGCGTCGCCGGCGGCCACCGTGCTCCCGCGGAAACCTTTCCAGTTCTAACTTAGCGTCCCTTAATTCCCTGTCACAGCCTAACCGTGGATCGGAGCGAGGGACCACGGAAGGGCACCAATAAACGAAGCAAAGGGACAAGAAACATCTTGGAAAAGCGACGCGAATGATTGGAACCGAACAATCCCGTAGTTTTCTCCCACTCGCCCCAGGGGCATGTGTCAGCGTCTAGTCCTAGTCGGATGATCCCCTACTGCATGCTGCTGTTGCTAGCGAAAGACGAGCAGTGTTCCGTGCGTCCGGGTAACTGCCCGTACCCAATCTCGTGATACACCACATGTGTAACAGGTTGATCTGCTAAGAAGAAACGAACTGCGCGCATCGAGAGAGTATATATAGAAACGGTGATATATGATGAGCTTATTTGTCGCTCATTATCTTCAGTAGAGATTGCCTACAAAAAAATCGTCACCTCGAGCTGTAATAACACGCATTTTTGTAGAAGCTCAAATGATTGAGAAGAAAAAAAATCAGGGATAATCTGCCGTACACCCACTTGTGCTCGGCCGCGGGCGCCGAGCGGACACAGGCGTCGACGTCATGCACGCAAGATATCCTCCGTTCCTTGTCGGCCCATTATACTCCGCGGGGCGGGGTGCACCCGCCCCAGAAGATGAGCCGAGTCGAGACAAAGAGAGCAGCTAGCTGGGGGCAAGCAGCAGGAAGGGACGGACCAGAGCGAAACCACGGACGGGGGCCAAACAAGCAAATAAGGAAGCGAGCGGCTGCCGGCGCTGGCTGCTGCGCGGAAGCTAGAAGGGATCCATCCACACCTGGGCAAGGGCAAGTTGCTGGGCTGAGCTGGAGCCGACGGTTTGGCTCGCTCGTCGGCGCATGCAATGCAATGCAGGGCAGACACCAAAAAAAAAAAACCCACTGCGGCAGCCGCAGCCGGGATAAGGTAAGGCGGGGCAAACCAACAAGCCAGGTCAGGCGTAGCCTGGCGGTCGTGTGGGATCTGACTCGGCTCCGGGATATCATTGTACTATTTTATTGTACGAGACGGTACCCCCGTGGTCCATGTGCATTCTGCGCGCTCGCTCGTTTCATTCTTCTCTCCTTGCTACTCCCATTCACTCGCTCGTCGATCAGCACAGAAGATAGTACAAAGGGCAGGGACGTAGTCCACAAAACTCTGACCAAGCTAGGAGAAACTAGGTGATATTTAATTAAGAAGAAATAGACATCTAAATTAGTATCAAAAAAGACTTAAACCTGGGTGGTCAGGATGTATACCCATACCCTTAACCAACTGTGCTAGGCTCAGTTGGCGAAGAAGGTGGCATCGAGGCTTTCTTTCTCGCCCCCAACTTATAGAACTGCCACCGAGCTCTGTCGTGACGAGATTCGCCGCCTCCATTGTCGGATCTGACACTCTCGTGCTGGGATCTTGGCGGAGGCGACCTGTTGGGGGCCTGCAATGACGGGCACGACGCGAGGCGCGCCTTCAGGCGGTGCGCGCTCCCGGGCGGCGGCGGCTCCGGCATGGTGAGATCCGCCATCCGCATCGCCGGATCCGGCACCTCTGTGTCTGGATCTTCGCGGAGGCGACCAGTTGGAGGTCAGCGGTGAGGGGCTCGAACAAGTGACAGTGGTGACTGAGGTGGTTTCGGCCATGGTGTGGTGGGTGAAGCGCGGCCGTGATGGCGGTGCTGGCTTTGGGCGCGATGGAAGGAGTAGGCCGCTGAAGGCGGCGGCGGTGGTCGTAGGCGCGTGCACAGAGGCATCGTTTGTGCCTAGTCAACCGGATCCACGGGTCCGGTGGTGGATGGTGGTTCTGATCATGGTGTGGTGCGTGGGCACTGGCCATGAGTAGGCCGCGAAAGGCAGCGCCGGCGTGCGAGCAAAGTATGTGGTTTGGTTGGGCAGGTCGTTGACGGCGTGCGGCGCAGTTGTGTTACCAGTTGTTGACAACGACAGTGGAGGTTATTCCGACGAGTTGAAGGTTGTTCAGTCGAGTTGTGAAGTTAAAATTGTGAACTGTGGCAGTTTAATTGTGTTTGAGATAGTTCAGTTGAGGTTGCGTCGGTATTGAGCTTAGGCGGAATCCGGCGGTATAGATTAACAGTGCTTTGGTTGTTATTTCGTTTTTCTTCTATATACTTATAAAAATTAAGATATAATTCTCTTCTATCTTAATGAATGACAGTGCTGCTACAAATTTTTCAAAAAAAAAATCAGCACAGAAGATGCACCCGATCCCGATTCAGGCAGAGGATCAAACTGTGGCCGTCCGGAGTAGTTTGTTTAATTACCGGGCTCTCTCATCATGTATAGAACGTTCGCGCACTCGTATATAATTATCTAAAATTCGGGCGCTAAATAAAATAATCTGAAATCCCGCTATGCTTTTCTGTAATTTAAGTGCGATGGAGAGCAAGGGCGCTTAGCTTGCGCAACAAGAAATCCCACCCCTGCTCTCTCTAAAGCGAGAATTAATTACTAGGGAAACCAAAGGGAAGCCTTTTCTAGTATCGGAAATTAATTACCAGTAAAGAAAATAAGCGTAGGAGGACGGGGGGGGGGGGGGGGATTTTTAATAGTACGTGCCGCCGGCGGGAGATGTGTATGCACGTAGCGGATAGGATGCTAATTTTGCACTTTTTCGAATTGTGACGTACTACAGATTGATTCAAGAGATCTACGTTCTGTTACAGATGCTCCAAGTTTTAGTTTAATTTGTTCCTCTGTTTTATATTACAGAAAAGGAGTGAAGCAGATGATGTGGCGAGCACCCCAGATTACTGCAACTAGCAATCCATGCTGACTGTGTACTGATGTTGCAGGCAGGGGAATGATAGTATTAGCTTAATCCACTTATTAGTGTAGTGGTAGTAGTTACTACTGCTGGGGGGCAATTAGCTGGTTAATTAAACACACTACTGGCTTTGATTTTTCATTTTATGTTCATCTCGAAATAGGCAAAATTAATGGGATCATATTCACAAATCCAATTGGCTACACGAATCCTCCGTGCTAACTTTGTGTACCGATGTTGCAAAAGGTGATATAATTGAGAACTCTGGTTATTTAGCTTATGCACACTCTTCTGTTAATTAGAGATTGTCTTGATCGTCTTGTTCATATATCGGCAACACAACAGGAAAAGAGGATCGTATGCACCAACCAATTCGCTGCACCGGCATACAATGATTGCGAGGGAATCCGATCCATCAACCTTCGGAGAGGAGAAAAAAGAATGAAGGGACGGAATCCATCGAAACCGCTTCTGGTTTCCGTGCAGCTACGCGTCCGGCCGGATAGATCGCCCAGCAGCGAGATAAGTAGTATACAAAAGCAAAGCGCTCCCTGTCAATGTACCAAATTCATAATTTAAGCCCTGAAACAGTTCGGCACGGCCCGTATAAATGCCGCGCCCCCGCATCGTCCCCAAATCGCAATTCCGAGGAGCCAAAGAAACATAGACAGTGAGCCACGGTGGCAGCAATGGGTGATGACTCATCGGCCACCGTCCCGCTCCTGATGAGCCAGAAGCAGGCCAGTAATAACAAGCTGAGCAGCAAGAAGAAGGCGCCGTCCATCGACGACGCCGTGGAGAAGTACATCGGCAACACAGGCCGAATGCAGCTCATGAAGGCCATCTTCCTTGCCTTCGCGTGGGCCTTCGACGCGCAGCAGGTGTTCATCTCCGTGTTCACGGACGCGGAGCCGCGCTGGCACTGCACGGACGTTGACCAGTCCACCGTCTGCTCGGCGTCCGCGTCGTCGCCGTGCGCGTTCCCGGCGGGCTCGTGGGCGTGGGACCGCCCGGCCCACACGTCGATGGTCTCGGAGTGGGGCCTCAAGTGCTGGCCCACGCTGGTCTCCCTCCCGGCCTCCTCCTTCTTCGCGGGCTGCCTCGCCGGCGGCTTCCTCCTCGCCACGCTCGCCGACTCCTTCCTGGGCCGCAAGAAGATGCTCCTCTTCGCGCTGGCGTGCATGTCGGCGGCGGGCGCGCTCACGGCGTTCGCGCCCAACGTGTGGGCGTACGCGGCGCTGCGGTTCGTGTCCGGGTTCGGGCGCTCCATCCTGGGCACGTGCACGCTGGTGCTGTCCACGGAGCTGGTCGGGAAGCGGTGGCGCGACACGGTCAGCGTCGCCGGGTTCTTCTTCTTCACCGTCGGGTTCCTCTCCCTCCCCGCGCTCGCCTACTACGTGGTACGCGACGACGCGTCGTGGCGGAGCATGTACTTGTGGACCTCCGTCCCGGCGCTGTGCTACGCCGCGCTGCTCTACGCGTTCGTGCAGGAGTCACCGCGGTGGCTGCTGGTGCGCGGCCGGAAGCAGGACGCCATCGACGCGCTGCGCCAGATCGCGTCGCTCAACAACGGCGGCGGCGGAAGCGTCACGTCCAGCTTCTCCATGCTGCACGCCTGCATCATCATGCCACAGGAGCAGGACGCCGCGGCCTCCGGGAACGGTAAAGGAGGCGTGTTGCGCGCAATCGCGGAGCGGCCGTGGGCGACGCGGAGGCTGGCGGCGATCATGACGGCGAGCTTCGGGATCGGGATGGTCTACTACGGGATGCCGCTCAACGTGGGGAACCTGGGGTCCAGCCTCTACCTCAGCGTCACGTACAACGCGCTGGCGGAGCTGCCGGCCTCGCTCCTCGTGTGGCTCTTCATCGGCCGGATCAACCGCCGGATCTCGCTGGTCGTGGTCACCGTGGTGGCGGGCGCGCTCAGCCTGGCGTGCGTGGCCATCCCGCAGGAGCCTCGCTACGCCGCGGCGAGGATGGCGTGCGAGACCGTTTCCTTCTGCGCGACGTGCACGGCGTTCAACGTCTCGCTCATCTACTCCATCGAGCTGTTCCCGACCTCCGTGCGCAACTCCGCCGTGGGCCTCGTGCGCCAGGCGCTCGTGCTGGGCGGCGTCGTGGCGCCCGTGCTCGTCGCGCTCGGACGGGACCGCAGCTTCTGGTCGTTCGGGGTGTTCGGGCTCGCCATCGGATGCCTCGGACTCTTCGTCGTCTGCCTGCCGGAGACCAGGGGACGGAACATGGCCGACACCATGGACGAGGAGGAGCACAACAACCAGTACGCCGCCAGTTATTCCTGCGCCGCCGCCGGCCCAGACGACCACGACCCGGACATCGTCCACGCGGACTGTAACGGCGCCGCCATCGTGTGATTCATTATTTATCGCTATGATGATATTTTCGGCAGCATGGACGGACGCTCTGCTCTTGTAAAGTTGCCATGTCACTTTGTATATGTAGCTTATAATTCAGTTCAAAAATTCTTACGACAGTCCATGGATTCATGTCCGCAATGTCGTCACTGAACCCTGCCCAAATTACTGCCTGCCTGTGTAGTACACAAGGCTATCGATGCATATCCTCTTAAAGCCGCAGATTTATGCACGTTGTCTTTTACTCATCCCCATATATAATCACTTGTTTTTAATTTTATGCTACCAAGAATCAAAAGAAACCAAGTCTACTTCAATGAACGGGGAGAAGTAGCTAGTATATATCAAACTTTGTTTAAAGACGCAACATACAATCAGGACACCATCGACGAGGAGGAGCACAACAAGCAGTATTAGGCCGTTGCGTTGCGTAACGGTTCCAGAGGAGCCGGGCATCGGCGACGCGGACTGTAACAGCCGCCTCGTGTAATGACGTGTGAATCCCGACATTACGACGACACAGTAATTAATTTATCGCTATGATATTTCCGGCAGCGTGAACACTCTCTCTGCTCTTGTGGATAGATCATGCCCGATGCTATCGCTGTACGCTCGTGTAAACAATGCCATCAATTGTAGCATATCATCCGGTTTAAAATTTCGTACAGGCCATGGATTCATGTCGGCAAGTTGTTGAACCTTGAGCAAAGTAGTACCTATAAGTCGATCGATGCAGATTTTTATATGTGCACGTTGTCTTTTTACTCATCGTCATAATCACTTGTTTAATTCATGCTGCCAATAACTCAAAACTAAGTCTATTTCAATCAACCAGATGAGACTATGAGAGTTATCAAACGTTATTGCATATGCAACGTCGGCTGACAGCTTATTGTGGAATAACTAAGGACCTAACCCTATGATAAAACGAAGAAGGAAAACCAAAATCCTGGGCCATTATTCTGGCTTCGATTCGGCGTTATTATTTTAAGACAAAGTCTTCATATATATCATCTTGTCCAAGAAATCACCGAGTTACCATCGTCGTCATTGCCACCCTTTCGCCGGATCCATCATGAAGAAATCAAAACAACACTATCCTAGCTGCTGTCACTGGAGAGAAGGAAGCATAGAAAACCAACAACGAATAACTCGACGCAGCAAATATTTAAACCCCAGACCTTAACTCTACTAGAGATAATCAAACTTAATTGTTGAAGACGAAACATCCCTGAGCAGAAGCCCGTGCGTGAGCTCGCCGGGGTCACCATGCTTAGCCGATCAGTTAGCATGCTTGACAGTATGTAGTAAACTGTGATTTCCCATTGATTTGCTTGAACATCGATCGTTGGGTCGGCTGATAGATCTAATCCTATAAATGAAAATATCGGCCAAATCTTCACCGGAGAAAGGAGAGATCCTATCTTACCAGCCACTTGTCGAGGTTTAGGTCGAGTTACGAATGAAACGGAGCAGGAAACGAGAAGCTTGTTCCACTACGAGATCATCATCTTTAATTGCTTTGCCAGCACTGTTTTAAAACACTTATTAATCTTAATATCATCTTGTCGTAGGAGTGAGTTGTCGAGACCATCGTCATCACCATCCCCTTCAATCCATTTGGATGAAATCAAAACAACCCTATGTCTTCACGGTCACTAAAGAGACGGAAGCATCATGACCCATAAAAATGAATAACTCGACATAACACAGATCTAAGCCCTAGACATCTGACTCGATCTACAAGGACTATAGACTATAGTTAGAGATGCAAACCCCCTCGTAACCATTGGTGAACTACAGATACGGGAGGACATGGGCACATGGCCAAGAGAGCAGTGGCGGACACAACAACTGATACTTGGGTATTCCTGATTAACCAAGAAAAAAAAACTTTATGGAACCAAAAATAGAGAAATTTCTTAAGACAAAATTTTGTCTACAGTACTACAATTTACAATATGAAGTATGCACATATCCTCAAACTAAATAGAAATTACAATTTTCTAGGTTTCCTCGCAGCTTAGAAGCGCTTGACAAATATCGTTATCCTCAACTTTTAGAAAAAAAAATCATTGTATGTAACCATACAACCATTCAAATATGGGTCTCCATGTTTCTCAACTTGTTTCTCGCATAATTTATTGAGGAGAATACCCACTTAACGCTAGCAGTTGAAAGTAGGAAGACAGAGCGTTTCTATGCTTGAGAACAAACGTTTCTATGCTTGAGAACAAATCATTAGGATATAAATGGTCTTGCTTCGGGCACATCATTGGAATTCAGTCACCCAGTAATTTAGTGGGCTTCGTGCTATCAAGCTTGTGTTAGTGCGAGGCGAGAACAAGAGAAGCAGAGCAATTCAGCAACGATTTGCTTGTTGCGGCCTTAGCTATTAGTCACTCAACAATACGTATGAGCCTCTCATTGATCAATTGGGTTGTGGTATGTAGGCAGTCTGCTTGAAGCTGAAAACAGGCCACTTTGAAGACAGATTTAGTCCAACCTGAATAATTTCGGCTCTATATGAATTACCAGCACATATGTTTATGATATATACTCAATGTTATTTTTTTAAAAAAGTTAGGTATTCCTAGAAATACCCGGCCATCATGACAGGTCCGCCAGTGCAAGAGAGACGGCGGCGGCACTGTTGTTCCCTAGCCTCTGCTTCTAGCAATCAGCTAGCGGTTGTTTGACTTGCTTGTCGAAGCCGGTAGATTGAAAAAGTCAATATGATTGTTTTTAGCTTTTCACCTTTGGTCACTCTTCCTGTGTGACTTACACTAAAAACACGTGGGCATCTAATGGAAGTGGGTAAATCGGCGGTGGTGCATGCTTCCGGTGTGACGTCAGTCGATTTATCGACTTAAATCTAATGTACTTTCTCCGTCCCAAAATAGTTGACGTTTTAACTTTAGACATGAGAATTAAGGAGAAGTGTAAAAGTTAGATGCATAAAAAATAAGGAGGAGAGAGATAGAGATAAAGATGTATTTAAAAGAGAGAAAGATACATTGAAAAGTGAGAAAGATAAGTATTTTGAAATAAATAGAGTTAGCTAAAGTGTCAAATATTTTAGGACAAAGAGAGTAATTTGAAATGTAAGTAAAAAATAATGTGTAGATAGAGACAAAACTAAATGAACTGATGAACAGATTGAAAATTTTTACATTTCAAAATGACTGATGACATAATCTAGCTAACAAGGCACATGAATATGTTGGCCTGCTATACATTTTTCCCTGCCATCATTTGAACTTTTTGGCACATGGAGCAAGTCAGTGAGAGATTGAGAGTAAGTAGAGTGAACTGTCATTGAGTTTGGGGGTTATCATCGTACGCGGGCTGCTGAGTCAGTGGTGACCGATGACGCCAAGGAATTCGGTGGACATGCTTGGCAATGAAAGGCATACTTTACTTAGTACCGCGTCCCGAGACCAACTCGCAAGATGCTTTCGGACAATAGAAGGACGTAATGATCACACTAAACTAGGTTATCGTGTCGTGTTTGTATGTGACGACTTTGGATTGCGCATTTCAGCAGGGCTAATAATGGGGTATAATGGGATTCGGCTATTAGCTTTGGCACTCTAATAATGGCTGGGAGCGGCCAGTTTTCTCGAGCGGGCTGCTTTAGCCAGCAACCAGCGTCAGCAACGTTCTCTTTCTTCGTTTCTTACTATTCCACGTCAGATGATGTGCTGACGAGGCGGTCGAAACGCCGATTACTTTACTTGCTCCTAGGATAAGAGCAAGTATAATAATATTGTCTTATAGATTGTTTTATGCATGTCTCATAATCTTAAGATAAGACGACTTATATAATGGATATTTTTATTAGTTATTTTTTATTAATTAGATGACTCTTTAATTTGTGGATATAAAAAAATATTTATAAATTAAAAGATTACTAGGACTCGTACAATGGTTTGAGAGTGATCTCATATTCCTAAATTTTAGCGCATGAAATGGTTACTATACGAAACAACTACCTCTTTCTTTCATCACCCTCTCTCTTTTCTATATCATCAAAAATTTTATATAACAATACATAAGACAAACTATAAGACTACTTATATATAGCATTGACATCTTGCCATAAATAAACCTTGTTGTCATGGGACGCAAAAGAACCGCTTCTTCTTTCGTTGCACTTTCCGGTGTCGTCACACCTCGTTCTTTTGTTCTCTCGAAGATTCATTCGTTTGTCGGGAGCACGAGATCTGCCTAGTATATTATGCGCACTCTCGTAAATATCTCGATGACGTGTGACAGATTAGATAAACAAGGGAAGAGAGTTGTACTACCCCAGAGCTCTGTTTGGCTGCGTCCGGGTCTAATAATCACAATTCACAAATGGAAGAATTTTCAGATTTGTACCACCCCAGCTGTAACTCATGTTCTGATTCGTTGTTGGTACGTGCTACTCCTACGTTTGTTGCGGGTGGTGCCACCCGATCCGACGTGTACGCACACTGTAGACGTATATCTCGACCAGCTGAGTCATCGGGATCACGCTTTTATTTGTGCACGTTAGGGTATGGATCGATCGTCCCAACTCCCAACTACGCGATAGGAACAATTATAGCCTCTGACCGCCCAGCTTTGTGAAGAAGCGTCGCGTTACATTACACGATCTACCACCAGCAGCAGCGCCCACCAGACTCGTGTACCAAAGACATAAAGAAAACAAGGTAGGTTCCCTTGCCGGTTGTGGTGTCGGTGTTAGTATGCGAGGAACAATCAGTGAAAAAGTGTAAGCCGGGTGTAGCGCACAAGTTCATTCGTCATCGAGTGAACTCGCATCTTGTACTTTCTGTACCCCTTGTAGAGCCAGATTCTGAAGACAATCCAGCAGCAGGATCAGGGAACAGGGAGAGGCCGTGGGCTGTAATCCACTACAGAATCAATGAAGAAGCTCTTGAATCTCAAAAAAAAAAGAGAGAGAGAGAGAGGCCATGGGCCTGAATTGCACCCAGCTGGGTTTGAGTTTGACGGCAACGCCGAATTCCACTCGTGCAGCCCAAATAGCATCGCTCCCAGCATGGGCCTCACTGAAGACTGACAACTCGGCCCATGGACTGGCTTCCATCCTGCGGCCAGACTATTAGGCACCCCACTGCACTGGCCCAAGAGCCTCACCTGAGAGTCTGAGACTGGGGAGAGCTCGACATAACGAACTCCCCGGCTCTCACCGGCAACTCCCCCCCTCCTGCTCGCTCCGGCAACCCGACGGGATCAAGAACCCAAAGAGGCTCCTCCCTACCTCCCCCTCCCTCTGTCTCCCCGGCCTGCTCCGCACACAGGCAAATCGGTCTTCGTTTCCATCTTCTCCTCGCTGCCGGAAAGGGGAAATCAAGAAAGCGAAGGGTTCTTGATTTCCCCGGGCAATGGAGGTCTTCCGCGGCGCGAGGCTCGTGCGGCTGCGGTGCCGCGGCCGCGGAGACATGTACCTCGCCGCCGAGGAGGACAGGAGGGGCGTCTGCCTCCGGTCCGGCCGCCGCGCCGCGGCCAACGTCGTCTGGACCGTCCGGCCCGAAGCGGGGGCCGACGGCGAGGCCGCCGTCATCTTTCGCGGCGCCTACGGCTTGTTTCTCACTTCGTCGGAGATACCTGCGACCACCGGCCCACCCGACGCCGTTTGCACTCGCTGTCCACGCCGCACCGCCGCTTGACATGCTGTGGCAGGCCATCTGGAAGAAAGACACAGGCTGCTGATCAAGAACTGCACTGGAAAGTTCCTGCGTGGCAATAATGGCAAGTACCTGAAGTGGCGCAGGGAAGTTACCGTCGCTGACGACAACGCGAGTTCCATGCTTCACTGGGCTCTGGAGGTCCTTCCGGTCCAGCCAGAGCACCTGGCTATTCTTGATCGTCAGGCTCTTGAGGTGAATAAAAAGCAGTGCCCTTTCTTGCTTAATTTGCTTAAATATCGTTGCTGCCTCATGTTATTGATCCCATGGAACTTTGAATGGTTTCATTTCTTGTTCTTAAAGTTCCTAGCCTAATAGAATTACTTAATTTGAATTGGCAGATTTGTCTAATTTCCTGTCCTGAATCCTTGTAAATCTGGTCTATCTGCTCTGTTCGTATGGTGATAACGATTCTATTAAACTGTAGCAGGGTACTTGCTATGGACAATTTTACATTAATAAAAATCTAGGAAATGCAACGTCTTTGTTTCTTTGTTGATATCAATTCGTTGCTCTTTAGCATAACCATATGACCCATCAGTTTTAGCTTGCCTTAGGTTAAATAATATGTTCTGCATTCTTCCTTGGTATGTGCTTCATGCCTTTTAGGTTTGCTGTGTGTTAGTGTTAAGGGGTAACTAGAGTTGTTGCTCACCCAAGAGCTTAGAGAAATTTAGACGTGGGAGGAGATTGATTGTCGTAGCTTGTTTTCTTTCATCGATCTTTGCTTGCATATATAGCCAGCACATTACAATAGATACGACTCTAAATATAAAGTCATAACTGAACTCATACTAGTATCCAACTCTGACTCTACTAACTTAATTAACAAGCTATGAATTCTAATTCTTATCTGAATCTCCTTAACTTTCCTATTACGCTTAACATATGTTCTGCCCCACGTAACAGTTAGATACTTGGAACATCAAGGACCTACATTAGCTCTAGAAATTATCTATTGTGATGGTATAACTGTTACCAAAGGCCTCATACCGTGTGCTAAGAAAATATAGAGGTCGACCCGCTCGTCATCACGGAGGAGAGGAGCATGTCAATTTTAACATTTTTCTAAGTAAAATATTTGAATGTAACTATTTTATGTAAACTATCTAAAGATTTTTTAAAAATATCCTCTTTAGAACCTTTCAGTATGATTATTTTGTATAGAATTGCTAGGTTTTAATCCCTCGACATGTTGTAAGGTTATGCCTAATAGTACATTCAGTTATCAAAGGTATATGTGTTAATTTATAGAACATAAAGCGTAGTGCATCTTAATAAAGATATTTACTAACAAATATCTTTGTCCGTTATTCATATAATGTTACACTATGATTTCTTTTCCATGAGTAGATTATATATTTAGGGTTGCATAACATAGACAAGCTTGCGTTGATATAAGTTACAAACTCATTTCACATTGCAATTTGTATCCAAGAAATGCATGTTCGTTTATGCAAATCATTTAAGCTAATTAAAAGTTTTCTCTTTATATATTGTTCTAAGATAGAGGGCACATAGAGACGTTTTATAAATTGTTCTCCTTGCAAATATTCAAACAAAGCAAAACAATAATATGTTGGGGCAAGATTTGTTCTCGCTCGCGAGGGCCTATTCTATCATGGAAGTGACCAAGCTTGCAAACTAGGAAGAGAGAAGGGATGAGAGAGGAGCACAGGAGAGCTTTCTTTTTCCCAAATGAATGTGGGACCTCCTCATTCTTCCAAGGTGCTCTTTTTATTCATAGCAAATGCCTGTCAGACACATTTACTCACAGATTTTTTACAAAGAGTCAATCCCATCCACACAGCTCATGGACATTTTAGGTAACACAGAAAATCCTGTTGATGCGGCATTTACAGGCAATCAGTTTCACACCCCGTGAGTTACGGCATTTCTCCAACAGAACATAGTGAATTCATGTCAGTATTGAACTAAAACAGAGGGAAAACATCTACGCGCCAGTTAATCAATTGGTTTATCCGCAAGCTCGCACGTGCGAATCGGTTTATCTGCGTCTCCGTATCCATCTTTTTGGAGAAATTTGATTTTTTTTTGGAGCATATTTTGGAGAAATTTGATCAGAAATGGACTCGTCATGAAAAACACTGGGCCTCCGGAGCTGTTTGTTTTTCAGCCCGGCCCAAAATCGCGGCACAAAGCTCTCGTTGAGTCGCTGTGTCTCCAGATAACACGCAAGATTTAGCTCAAAAAAAAAAAAAGGATAACACGCAAGATATGAAGCCATCCGAGGTGGCAGCGCGGCGCCTCCAAAATCCAATGGCACGAGCTGATTGGCCGGAGCCAAATCCAGAAATCTCAACCTCACAACCGCAGCTCCAATCGACGTCGTCCTTGGCTCGCTTCTTTTTCTCCAAAAGATTCTTCAGTTCTTCCCTGCAACAAAAGACTAGTGCTACAAATACGTCCACGTAACACATCCATCTCTCAGTAGTCCTAATAACACTAGAACTATCCAGCTGTCCTTCAGACACATCCGGAGCCGCCGCAGATGGCATCGACGATCATGGCCGCCGCCACCTCCCGCATCGTCGCCGCCAAGACGCCGTTCCTCGGCCAGGGCCGCACCGCCGGCAATGCCGCCCCCCTCCGCGACGTCGCCGCCGCCGCCGGTGGCCGGATCACCATGGTACGTTCCTCCTTCTTTATTGGTGCCAACTGCCAAGCAGCCAGTCCTCTCATGGCGCGTTAACCACAACGAACGGATGTTTTTGCAGGGCAACGACCTGTGGTACGGGCCGGACCGCGTCAAGTACCTGGGCCCGTTCTCGGCCCAGACGCCGTCGTACCTCACCGGCGAGTTCCCCGGCGACTACGGGTGGGACACGGCGGGCCTGTCCGCCGACCCGGAGGCGTTCGCGCGGAACCGGGCCCTGGAGGTGATCCACGGGCGGTGGGCCATGCTGGGCGCGCTGGGCTGCATCACGCCGGAGGTGCTGGAGAAGTGGGTGCGCGTGGACTTCAAGGAGCCCGTCTGGTTCAAGGCCGGCGCGCAGATCTTCTCCGAGGGCGGGCTGGACTACCTGGGCAACCCAAACCTGGTGCACGCGCAGAGCATCCTCGCCGTGCTGGGCTTCCAGGTCGTGCTCATGGGCCTCGTCGAGGGGTTCCGCATCAACGGCCTCGACGGCGTCGGCGACGGCAACAACCTCTACCCCGGCGGCCAGTACTTCGACCCGCTCGGCCTCGCCGATGACCCCGTCACCTTCGCCGAGCTCAAGGTCAAGGAGATCAAGAACGGCAGGCTCGCCATGTTCTCCATGTTCGGATTCTTCGTGCAGGCCATCGTCACAGGAAAGGGCCCGCTCGAGAACCTGCTCGACCACCTCGACGACCCCGTCGCCAACAACGCATGGGTCTACGCCACCAAGTTCGCGCCCGGGTCTTAAGCTGCCGCCAATCCCGCCACCATTGTAGACTACTCGCTTGTTGTAACATTACATTTGTACCATGAACGAATGCAGATATTGTCAGAATTCAGGAACGTACTTCTGTGTTGTGCTTCTGTCAGTTGTAGTTTGTGTCCTGTGCTGTGCTTCTATCAGTTGTAGTTTGTGTCCTGTGGACTCCACAAATAGTTGATGTGCTGCAGATTTAGTGCAACCATCTACTAGTATGTGCTTATTTCCTTCCATTTCAGCTACAATTTGACGAAATTTAGCTGTCTCGAGATTATTATAAAATACAGCACACTACTAAACAGAGAACCTCTGGCAAAATAAAATCGGGATTGAAACGCAGCAGCCATTCAGAGTCATTACAAACACAGGTTCGACTAATGAGTACGTACTTTTTCAGAGTGATACCACAGGACACAAGAACGGAGTAAAAAAATGCTTTGCACATTAACAGTTCCCATCTGTACACATCTTACAGTCCTGCTGTCACATCTCTCTATTTGCTCATGGCGGATAATCAGTATTCAGTTACCCTTCCATTTTCAGGTTTATCGCTCTACAGCCTCTACTTACAAAATGACATACATACACTGACAACTCAAGGACTAATATACATGTACAGACATTCTGATTAATCTCTATCATCCTTTCGACGTTATCAACACCGGATGAACAACAGCACCGCCGCCGACGATGGAGGTCATCATCACTTGACCAGGCTTGCCATGAAAAGAAGAGCCGAGGGGACTTCTTGCCTGGCTTGCCATTCAATGTCACTTTCCTTGACTCAATGCAGGAAAAATGTGGGGGGAAGATCTCAACTTAACTTGCAGGTTTACTTTGAGCTCTTCTTACCCCACCATCTTTTCCGGGATTTCTCATCGTGGGTGCCACCCTTGTGAAGATTTACCTTCGTCTCCTTCAACCGGGATTTGTAATCTTTCTTCCATGTAGCAAACCGATCCTTTAGCTTCCGGAGTTCCTCATCTGGGTTCATATTTGAACCAACCTGACCGGACCTGACTGCAACAAGGAAGCCAGCATCGTCTTCAAACACCTGCCGCCTGTCTTCAAACTCCTTTGCTAGGTGGTTCACCGCGTTGACTCGCCTATCTGAGTTTCCTGCTGACACTTTAGATTCGGGGTTGTAGTTATGGTGTCTCCACTCGACGAGTTCTGGTGTATGGGTCCCCGTGGACAATGTATCTTCAGAATCATACTGAGCATGTGTTGGAGTTGGAGCAGCATCACTCCTAGCCACTCGGGAGGCCACTTCATCAGAAGCTAAGCTCTTCTTTGCCGCTACAACGCTCAGCTGAAAGAAATACATAGAATCATGTTAAAAGGATGATGAAAAAAAGTGATAGATGCCTTATTCTGGTACACAACTCTTCTATAATGATTCAATTATTCAAATTTCTAAAGAATACGACCAAATATCAGAGCACTTTTTCTTCAATAGTACAGGCCCATGAACACATAATACGCCTTTTCCCCAACAGACAAACTCATGTTTCTAAATATGTTCGTCCATTCTCTTGAACAAGATTTAAAATACAAATACAGATGCAGATAATTACCTGTAGGGAAGATAACTGTCTCTTCCATGCCTCTTCCATAGATTTCATTTTGGCCTCATATTCCGACCATTTCTTCTCATACTGTTCCAGTTGTTGTTTCAACATTATATTTTCTTCTTCTTTGGCCCGCAATGCAGCCTCAGCTTTCGAAATACGACCCTGAAGTTCTGTAATGACTGGTTGGTGAGGATAGTGTCCATTTGTTTCCTGCCATTGGATGATAATATTAGGAACCACTGTATCTTTGGCACTCATGTGTTCAGTTAAATCAATTCCGTATCTTGTAACAGGAAAACTTCTCCATTATTAAAAATGCAATTGGGAATAACAAACAATAGAAATTCCAGCTGTGTCCGTAAATAATCAAATACAGAACTCAACCATGCTAATGCAAATTCCAGACAAAGATATCTGTTACTGCTAGCAGAAGCAAATCTTTCAGATTAAACTGCTGATCCAGTACTGAATGAAATCAGTATGCAGGGCACACTGAGACCAGAATCGACAAAAATACAGATTTTTTGGCATATGACTCGCAAAGTCACAAGACATACCCTGGAATCTGAAACAGTCTTCCTTGTGTTCCCTTGAACTTTGCGAATGACCGTTGACTCCTTTTCATTCTGCAGACACTGGTATTTTTTCCTGGCCAGGCACCCACGCGTCACTGC
Source organism: Eleusine indica (assembly GCA_030378355.1). Lineage (NCBI taxonomy): Eukaryota > Viridiplantae > Streptophyta > Magnoliopsida > Poales > Poaceae > Eleusine > Eleusine indica. Next base: position 41,504,125 of record CM059500.1, read on the forward strand.
ATAAATGTATAGAAACACATGATTAGATGCATGCACTATTCTAGCGCAACATGTATTATTAGGCCCCTTATATTGCATAAATTACCAGACTGTAGTAAAATGATATGTTTCAGTTGATCACTAAACATGGCAATTGCGAGTCGGCGCCTAGTGTACTTCTGTATCAGAATGGCCGCCTTCCATCTCTTGACAAGACAATCAAAGTGTATTCTTGCCCTTTCACCTCGTATAACTGCAGATGGGCATGACACAAGAGTTAGGAAAAATGACCAGCTCTGGAGTTGAAACTGAACAAGTTCATCTGTACTATCTTAGAAAATTTGAGTTGATAGTGATGGTTCATCTGCCGTCACCACCACCCTACCCCTCCAGTTTCTCTTTATTTACACACCACTGCTACCATGTGTTATAGTTACAGAGTGTTAGATGCACTATTACAATTTTCTTTGGTTATAATTGGTTCATGAGACGTACAAGGACGGGCAGGTCTGAGAATTTACTTCCCATCTTATTTCTTATATAAATGGCATATGTAGTTATTTGATTTGTTGAACTGTAGCAACACACATGTATTTGGCTAGTTTAATTTAAAATTTCACATGCTAGAAAAGGTCAAAGTACTTGGAGTTAGGAACATGTGAAAAAAAAAGGCAAGGAAATAAAGTGCATTACACGACTGCAAAGTCATTGCTACTTTCTTCAGTTCCCTATATCCCTTTCGAGATTGCAATCCACGGAAGTGTCTCTGAATATGAATGGTTCCATGGAGCATCTGCTTTTTAGAATTTTCCAGCACAGCAATCTACAGAGTAATCAACAAAGAGCATCAATAGAATGAACAGAAATTATCACAATGTACAATTGACCAAATCTATTGAGCTTTTGTAGTATGTTATTTGAGGATGAAAAGGGTTGGAATGGTCATTGTTTGTACCTGCCCTGTACGGAAAAACAATTTTGTATAGCCAACTTGATACATTTCAGGGGGGATATTCAACTGTTGCAATACGGCAATTGAAACACTAAGTGGATCCTGGGATGCAAGGGGCCGCAAGAGAAGAAATCCATATCTGCATATTATATGACAGTTGAAAGTCAGGTGCTACAGAGACAGTATTAAACAAAACAAACAAGAATATATGTGAAGATACGTTCTGTCAAATAGCAACCTTTCAGCAAACTGTTGGTGAGTCATCCTAGTTGGATACCCCGTTCTTGATATCCGAACAACTTCAAGCACCCCACAGCATTTAAGTTGATGCAAGACAAGATTATGCTCAAATAATCCGGGGCTTTGTTTGCTATTTGGTTGAATGCATCGAATAAAATGTGGAGACGTGTTCTCCAACTGCTGCATCAGCTTGAACAGTTGAACCTGAATACATAACAGAGCATGGAAACAGCTCAATAGAGTTCAGTTTTACATAAACGATAACAAGGGTGTGCACCGAGGTGATATGGGTGAAGAATTAAAAGCACTACCAAGAAAGTGAATATAGATTATATAATTCAACAGAGATCTAACAAACTGTTCCCATACAATATGATTGGATTAGGTGAAAGCATGAATGATTAAAATTGGTACCTTAAATTTGGTGACGACACTTTGTTTTTGTGTATCAACAACTGAATGCCATGACAGAGTTGATTTATTCTGAGAATCAGCAACCATGACTGAGGCAAAATGTTTGGGAAGTTCAGATTTGCATGATGATAGTAGTTGGATAGATTCAGAGTGCAATGGATCTCGATTCTTCTCCAAGAACCCTGTTGTATCATATGTCACCTGTAATCATATACCAGTAAGTATAGCTATAAAGTCGCATGCAGACAAACTTCAGCAGCAGGAGAGTTAATTAGATAGCTGAGTGGATAATGTTGCAGATGTTGAGTGTTGGAGATTAGAAGAAACAGAAAGATAAATACACGTGAGGATTCACCAACCTCCCCAGCATAATGACAAATCCTAAAAGCGCCTTCTTGTTCACCTTTAAAGCAAGAGTTGCCATTTAATTGCTGCTTAAGCTTGTTGGACAAGGAAAGGTCTGTCGCCTTTGGGAATGTAGACTCTTCATCCAACAGTGACAAAAGCCCTAGAGGTTTCTGTGATTCAGAAAGAAGGGAGAAAAGGAGTTTAATTCACCATTCACAAAACCAATCAAGTAGCAGTGTTTTCTTCAAAGTTCATGACTAAGCATAACTAGGTGTGGGCGTACAACCTCTTTGATCTATAGTTTTTATTTTGGGGACAATTATGCAGCAACTCCTCTTAAGGATATTTCTACCTGTTTTTTCATTTTATATTGGACTATGCTCATTTCTACTGTAATATATCAAGGTTCTGGCATTATGGCAGCTTGAAGATCATTGGAAGGACGAAATACAACAGATTTGCATGTCAAGATGAATAGAAGGGTGATAAATTTTATCTGTGACATCAAAAGAGTTGAACTAAAAAGCAAAGGAGAATCAAACCAAATGGACATAGAACCATAAAGCAGATTTTTCATTTGTAAATATCATATATCCAATTACAAAATATATAATAAATATCAGGAATGAAACAGTAAGGTAAATGAATTGCATAAAACAACACTGCGTACCTTCTCAAAGAGAGATAAGCAATTAGTGTTGTCCACAAATTCCACAGTGGCCCAGTCAATTCCGTCTTCTAAGTATTCCTACAAAAAAGAAAATCAGTGTGTCCACATTTATATTGAGGAAGCATAAGACTGAAAATGAATGAATGATGAAGTGAACCATTGAGTTCATGACAGTATACACTGACATACACATCATAATTATTCACACTTTTCACGATAACTCTAATAAATCGAAGAAAATGTTAGAAGCTTACCTCCTGTTGTAGTTTGAAAAGATGTCTATTGAAGTGCTGTTGTAGCCTCTCATTAGCATAATTTATACAAAACTGCTCAAAGCCATTCTTCTGTAATGGTTTCATCAAATGTTACAACTGAGGAATTGGCAATGGCATTGGCAAGAAAAGTATTAAACAAAATATAAAATAACAAAACTCGTACATTGAAGCACTCAAACCCATATATATCCAAAATACTTATGGATCTCCATGTAGATTGCCTCCGAATTCCAAGTGAGTTATTAATTTGCTCGACGATCCAGTCAAATAAATGGGCGTAAATTGACTTTGCTAGTGCATCCCTTGCGTCAATGGCCTAGAGAAATTAGAGAAGTTAACAAACCTGAGGGATCGAACCAAAAGGCAGAAAAAATCCATAAAAAAATTTCCAGGTAATTACAAACCTGAGTTAATGTCAGCTTTTTAACAATGTTGTCATTTCCAGCCCGTATTTTACGAGTGGACATAGCAATCACTAATTGATTGGTTGTGCAGCCTAATAGCTTTGCAGCAGTAGCCAACCCTGTGAATACATTACAAAAGGAGTATTCAGCAAACATGGTCAAAGTCCAAGGACACTGACACCAAGTTTTGGCACAAACGGATATGCAGTATATTGCATTTGAGAAATTGTATATTACAAAGATATGGCTGTTACAGAGAAGAAGAAATTGTACCTTCATTTGAAACAACCTCCACATGGTTTTCGTTATCTATTACAGAGAATGAAATGTTTCCCAGCCACAAGACAGCCGCGAGCATAGAAAACAATTTCATTTGGTCTTCCTTAGATATCTTAATAGTATCCAACGCATCCTGAGCGGACAAAGAAATTGCATAAGCAACAGTAACATATCATGCTAGCAGAATCTTAGTTGAAGCAATTAATTTTACCACTAGCACTGAATACTTGTTAGCATCATCAACACCATCAATCCTTAAGCAGTTACTATGCTTCAAGTAATTGTACTCACTGGCATTTTTCAGAAATAATTTTTCTGCAGCAGCATATAAAATTAACAGAATTAGAAAGTGAGAGAGAAGGTATCTAAAGAAAGACCTTTTGACATTTCGCTAATAAGATAATCAATCACATAATATATTGAGAATGAGGCATCTGTCTTATATTTTATAAAAGCACCATTTCTAACACTTAAAATTATATTGAAATTATGAAGTGTGACAGTATGATTACTTTTTAGGAAGGGAGGAGCTCCAGAGCACAGCTGATAAAAAATATGGTATGATCTCTCTCCTTGTGCCCTTTGGACCACCCTCGACTACATGGGCAAGACATGGTATATTAGACTTCAAGGGAAAAAATATATGGACCTTTAAGCAGTGCAGGAAACTATCATACCTTCTCAAGCAGAACTGCTCCATGTGATTCAGTCAGAGGTACGTGCATGTCCAGGGAACCAAGTTAGCAATGCTCAAAGATATCATGACTTGATATCACGACAATAAAGGGTATAGAAGGCTTACAGGTCTGGATTCGAGCACCACACATCTTCCCAGTTTCAGAAAAATGTATCTCAATAAGTTTTCCCTACAGAAAATCATCACAACACCTTAAGAATTACTAAAGAATAGTTTAACTCATGAATGAGGACAGTAATTCTACATGATGATGAACTCACAAATCGACTTGAGTTATGGTTTCGTGATGTTTTTGCATTTCCCAATGCTTCCAGAATAGCATTTGTCTGAAGAACCTCGGACTCCATTCCGCTAGCACCCCCTACAGCAGCCAAATATTGCATAGCAATTTTAGCAGTCTCAGTTTTCCCTGCTCCACTTTCACCACTGAAATATGACAAGGAACACAGATAACATATTAAAATAAGGTAACCCAGAGTTTAACAATAAGTGAAAAGGGTCATACTAAGTTACTAACCTTATTATTATGGATTGGTTTATGCCATCTGTAGAGAAATAGCTGTTGGATTAGAAGACGATTGTTGCAAACAGTTTAAAATATATATTCGCTTTAGTACCTACCTTGCAGCATCTCATTAAAGGCTAAGTCAGCAACTGCATAAACGTGTGGATCATCCTTGATCTTTTGCTTGTAATGTGTGATGGAAGCGTTCCCATATAGTGCAACATCTTTTAATGGATTGACAGCAATCAGAACAGGTCCTGCTTTTGTCTACAAGTAAAAGGAGTACAAATGAGAAGACATAAATCTGGGCTATGTATTAGCATAATCAGATTCCTGTACAGTGCTTACATATATGAGATCACGAGAATATCGGAATTGCAGATTATAAAGAACTGAAGGTTCATTCAAGTAACTCATTTGGATCAGATCATCCACTCCATCAAGAATATCAGGGTTGGCAGGTAAGAGTCTTTCTGGGGACATTGTCAAAAGCTATGAAAAAAAAAAACATTAAGAATGTTACATGAATTTCAACAGATAAATACTACTATGGCAACAAAGGACACTCACCATTCCATTGGACAGGAGTATTTCAGCATCATCTCCAGATAATGACTGAATCTGTCCAAGCTCCCACTTTGTATTTGGTGAAGAACACCACACTCGCAATTTCTGAAATCAAAACATTCAGAATTTTATGTTTTAAATGTTATTTCCAAGAATGACGGAATCTTACAGTCACATGTTCAAACATCAAGGAAAGGATTTATAGTGAACTAGTTCCTTGAGACCTATTATGATGTAAGAAACAACAGTATGATACATGCAGAATGTTGATTATCATGCTTCTATGGTTACAAAACCACTAGTATCCATACTTTTACAGATACAAAATAGCGCACACTTGTCGTCCAGTATCAGTTATAGCCCAGAGTATCACTTGAAACTGGATAAAGTATGTCGTCCATGTTCACTGACCAAAAATAAGCAATAAGCAACTACTAACTGCATCTTTCTCCTGCATAATGCTAAATAACAATAAGCTTAGCATAACCTAGAAACAACTGTGATTTGACATGAAACTCTTAAGATACAATATAGAAGCGGTGTTTAAACTTTTAAGTAATAAATGTGTATAAAGGTTCAGCATATAAGCAAAGCGCATGAAAGCGTCGATTTGATTTGATATTTCTTATTAGAACCTATGAGTGAGCCTATTGTCATACTGTCAGAGCAAGTGGTCAGCTAGGCTAACAGATATACAAGTATTTAGCCTACTTCCATATGTCCGCTAACAAAAGATAACAAATCTTACAAACTCCAGAAAAATAAGCTCCTCACCTTCTCAAGGACATAATCCATGATATCTGTACAAACTGGTTTCCCATTCATTTTCGCCGTTGTTGAGGAGACCGAGGGGGGATCCTTACAAACTGTCTCCCCCTTCCTATTCTCATGGAAGCTCGCAACATATGGCGACTCATCCAGAACTTCTGCACTAGAGAACTTCCTCTTAGCCCCAAAGATGCGACCTTTCACAGCCTTTTCTTCCTTGGCCTCCATCACAACAATATCCTTGTCAACATCTGTCTTCTTGTCAATCGGCATCGAATTTGCAGTGACCTCTTGTGCCAAACCATTCTCAAGCTTGAACCCAGAAGGGAGCGACGGTCGTCTTGAAGTAGGCAACCGGCCACGACATGTCGGTCGGGCGGGCAATGCCGGAGGTGCATCTTTTGGCTGCTCATCACGCTTCTTTATCGTCTCAAGCAAGACCTCAAGGGAGCTCTTCTGAGCAGCTGGCGCCGGCGCCATCACAGCAGCTGCAGAGAGCATTACAACAGGGAAATCAACAAGCCACCAGCCCAAACTGGTGACTTACAGCGAGGCTCACACACCAACACGCCAAATCCAACAGCCGAATAGCATAGGGGCCAGAAATTTCCCCATTTCGCATCAAGACAGCAGTAACTTCAGGCGCAAGAGCCCCAAACTCACCAAGGGCTCAAAAGTGGCACACCCCAAACCCTGAATTCCACACCCAGACACTGGGGAGACTCAAAATTTCCCCACAAATCTCTCGAAATTCCACGCTGCCGGCCTCAACTTAACGCCAAATCGCACGCGCCAACAACAGATTTTGGCGCTGCTCGCGTCAAGGGCAGGGGTAAAAACCCAACCTTTGCGCGATTTTTGAAGGGGAAATCGCCGTGCCAAGCTTGGAATAGGCAAAGCGGCTGCGAAAGCTGCAATCTCTGGCGACAGAAAAGGCGAAAGAACCCACGGAAACGAAAGCAAAGCCTGCCGAATCCAAGGCGGGTGGCGTACTAACAGCAGCACACAGGAGGCCAAGAAATCATGGAACGCAACGCATCAAGAGGAGCACTAGGAGAAACAGGATAATTCCTTCCCACCTCCTGCCTGCCGCCCGCTGCGAGAACAGCGAGCCCACTACGAACCGCTCCCCAAATCAAAAACGAAAAACGAAAACAAAATTATTTTCTGGGGGCTTTTGCTTCTCCCTCATATTTCAAACCTCTCCATCCCCATATCTCCGTGTCCTTTTCCCCTCCCCTTGATCCGTTACTTAGGCAGTGGAAAAAAATATTTAGGACAAAGCAAGCCAAATGTCTCAAATACCCTCACTGTCATTTCCTAATTACGCTACTGGAGAGTGGCGTTTTTGTTAATCCTGCGTTGATGGAGGGTGTATGGATGGGCGTTGCGGATTGGAGACTTCGGTTCAGACCGTTGGACGCGAGCGGCTGCGGCTTCCGCTCCACGACTTCAGTTGAGGGCGACAAGTTACGCAACTGCCCCTGGAGGTTAGTGCTCTGGCACAAAGTCATTTCCGTTCCGGCGTGATCTTTGAATAAGGGGCTTGATTTGGTTTATCTTTATTTTGTTGCGACAAAACAAAAGAAATCGGGGAGGGCTTTATCTGAAAAGAAAAATCATGTGTGGGAGAAGCCTCTGTTTGGCAGGTCTTCTTTTGTTTGTGTTTGGTTATTATTGTCAAAGGGAGGACCCATGATATCATGTTTCCTCTAACGATTTTTTTTCCACAAAAGGTAATGTTTTGTGGTATGGTCAAATGGGGTTGTACCCTAGTATTCTAATTATTATTATTTTTGGTTACCTTTGGTTTTGTTTAGTGAGATTTTGCAAAGTTCTATGAACTTGGATGAGCGTGCTTATTGGTGGGCGTAAAAGAAGCATTGTTTCCATGATTCCACTGTCTTGGATAAAACTATGGACACAGAGAGATCCCATGTACTAGTATCTGTAGTTAATCTGCTGTACCGTCGCTCAGTTGTGTGCTAGAGTAGCCTTGTGAGGTCTAAATTCCGTTGTGAATTAACACACGTGCTGTCAATTCGTTTGGCAATCACATCGCGGATTTTCGGATGGAAAAGAAGTCTAGAGACACTACGAGAAAATGTTTGGTGTGTACAAGGAATTTTAGAAGCGTGCAGATGGACTAGAAATATCGAAAATGATTTCGAAACGGAGCTGAATCTGACAGCGAGATTATGTGAAAGACCATGTGTCGTAAACTTCCACATCGCTGCCGACCCGTTATAACTGTCTAACTGATAACATTGGTACTCCTCGATTGCAAATGTGTGCGCCAGCACCGCAAATTCTATGAGCGGTGAAGGGGACATTCCATCAAAAGTCACGGTTGTTATAGGACTTGAGCCACTCGAAAGGATCCGGGAGCACGAACTCGGAGGATTGAAGTGCTACAGTTCATGGTTACTGGTTAGTTACGCGAGTTTTTATGCCCACCAAACCAGGGAAAGGATCCAAACCAAACATCCCTGCAAGCAGCAGTAACACTGAAATTCCTGCCAGTGACAGTACATCTTTTTTTTGGCGCCAAATGTCAAAGCTGAGCTCATGGCCAGCCAGCTCGTCCCAATGAATTCAGTAGAAGTAAATTTTAATCCTTGCAGCTGGGAGATCAAGCAGAGAAATGGCGTTCAGTGTACGCATGTAACTAGAGTACATTATTCGAAGTCTACGTGTACGTACGAATCTCGTGAAGGACACCGTATATATGCCAGGATTGCCAGCACATATATACACACATACGTACGACAGCGTCAGCCTCACGTGCTGTATGTCGATGCGCTATGCACGCCAGACAAGGAGTGTGGGATGAGCGTGGCCGAGCTGCTCGCCTGCCAGCTAGGAGTAGCTGCTTTGCACGGTCAAGCAGAGTGAACGGGGAACTCTGGAAGTAGGAGTATCTGAAAAGAGGGTAAAACTGCTTCGGGACAGTTAATAATGTGGTTGGAGTCTTGGAGACTGTGATTAGACCTTTAACTTTGTTTTTGGGGCCTGCTTTGTCTTTGCTTTATTAAGGACGAAATCAGAGTATGGGGTGCAAAAGTAATAAATCACTCTAGTATTAGGGAATGCCCTCAACGTCTCGTTTCCTGCTCTCTAATTTTTAGACCTCTTCTATTAAATGTTAGATACTAATTAAAAATATTAAATATAGATTACTAACAAAATTTTCTCTTTAACCTACCCACTAAATAACGAGACAAATCTATTAAAACTAATTAGATTATAATTAGATAATATGATTCTACAGTAAATATCTATTAATAATAAATTAATTAAATTTAATATATTTGCCTCGCAAATTAACATCCAACTATATACTTGATTTTATATTTAGTTTATATTCAATTATTATATTTAACATTTAAATAATTAATATAACATCACTAAAATTTAGATCAAGAAACAAACACACAAGTCGGAATGATGCGTGGCGAGCTGTGAATTCCGTGATGGGAGTGGGTGGTGCACCCAGCTCGCAGCTGCTTTTCTATTGGCCGGGCTGCTCGGCGACGGGGAAACACACGAGCGCGGATCTCCTGGCCGCTGTCCACTCCAGGTCCTACGCTATCATGCTTGACCAGTGAGTGGTCTTCTGTTGCAGATCTCGAGGCAGGGGTACGGTCTCCCGCGAAAAAAGAGGCTAGTATCAGGTGCATCAGGTGAGGGCCATTGGATTCATTATCACCTGAGCTCAGAACACGTCTTTGAGATCAGATCACAGCATGGTAATGAGCTGAGCTCGTGATGCAATCTTTCTCAACCAAGCACGAGCCCTCTCGCAATGTCCCACCACAAATCCGGTAGTCCAAGCATCAAAATCCGAGGCTCCAATCGAGTGGAAAAATCAGGTGCGTGATAGCCGATTAGGAGCTCCTAGTCATGCTTTATCCAGTTATATACAAATCTCAAAAGGTAGGCGGTTGGTAAACATACATGATCATTTTGCAAGATTTAGCCCCTCCAAACCTTTTTCATATCTTTACTACTACTAGACCTTTAGCTATGCTATGCCAAAATAAAATAGTATTCCGTGAGCATAGAAATTGAGCCACCACCACTAGCGCTTAGCTCAATGATCAAGGGATCATAGTGGGCACGCCATGATGATGAAGACCCCTCGTCCAAGTACCCTGCAAACTGCCGCACCTCGTGTGGGCATTGCCGTCGCTAACAAATTATTAGGTGCGGCAAAGCTCGGTCAGGATCATGAAGGGAGCTCGCCATCATCATCGCAGGCCTTGGCTTGCAAGTGAGGGCGCACTGAGACGGCCGGCAGGGCGAGGGCAGCAGGAAGACATCCAATGCAATCCAACCAACCGTCCAATGCGTGCACTGCTGCTGATCCGTCAGTCTGAGTAATGGGGGATGTTTATGTTCGGGACCACGCGTATATGTAACATGTTCTACTACTCCCAACTTTTATTTTCTACAGTTCTGCTGCTAAAAAGTATTTATACGGTATATGAATTTGGGGTTCTGTTTTGATTGACACGTCAGGAAAGGTACCCAAGGACTTCTTCAACAGGCGATATATCAGCAACCGTTTTCTCGGAAAAGAATAGCAACCGATATATCTGCTACAATACGATAACAGTCGGACACCTAAAACCTCTTTGAAAACAATGTCAAGAACTCTGAAAAAAAATGGTGAACAAACATGATAGTACTCGATTGGCACCCGCCACATAAATGCTCATCCGCCGAATGAACAAGTCAATAATAGTATAGTACAACAACACTCGCAAAGCCACTTTCATATGGATTGGTTTTGCGAAAACATTTTTCCTGAGATATGGTGGCTCAAATTGATTCAGTTTGTACCGGCCGCGATGTTAAATGCATACTCCCATGGACGGCCCCAGTTTAATCAGCATTTAATAGTTTATTAGTATATGCACGGCCTACAATTAATATGCTGCCCGGCAAACACGCACGAGTATTAATTCGACTCTTTCGCAGAAAGAAAAAAATGGTAGTTTGACAGTCGACCAATGCACGGAAATGTTACTTTAATTTCACATTTGAAAAAAAAAAGTTCATCTGTAAAGTCTCGTAGGATCGTTTGCGTGGCCAGGTGGATTGAAGCGTGGAACCAGAGTACGGGCTCATGAAGCTGAATGTGTCCCGTTCGTCAGGGCAACAACAATAACGCACAATGACACAAGATCTCGTCCCCAAAAATATCTCTCAACGCACATATATGGAGACAGAAGAAAGCCAGCGAGGATCGACGGGGCAGAGTCCGCGAACGAGACCGACGGCAAGTTAAAAAAAAACTACCCGGAGAGGATCGATAGACGACAGGAGACGATGTCGCCGTCACGCGGCCTGCTGCCACGGTCTCAGATCTTTACATAAGTGGGTAATATCTCCGTTCCAAAATAGAGTATAAGCATTTGTTGATTTTTAAAAATCATGTTTAAATATTTGTCTTATTCGAAAAAACTATAAAATTATTATTTATTTTATTATAATATATTTTATTATTATATATATTTTATATATAACTAATTTATTTTTTTATTTTTATAAAATAAATTGAATAAGACAAATAATCAAATATAATGTTCTTAATTAATAAATACTTGTATTTTGGAATGGAGTTATTATATATATCTGCGCGCCGCGCGCGCCGGCGTCAGCGTGGCCACCCGGGCGCGCTACGAACGTACGGGACCCGGCTCACGCATTTTGCTTAGCTTTGCCGTTTACGCTTGTCGTCGATCGTGGCCGGCCGGGCGGGCGGGCGGGCAGTGGCGTGGCCCGGAAAGGGCACCACGTTGCGTGCCAATGTATCCATCCATTCTTCTCTGCTCCGGAAGCTGTTGCTGGTTTGGTGCGCGCGATGCGTCAGTCGCAGCGAAAGCGACGCGGATCGTGCTGCCCGTTCGGTGAGCGCGTGGGCGTAGGCATGGTAAGTGGAGCAGCTTGCGCCGCACTCTCTCACCGGAAACACGAAGGGGAAAAAAAGGAACTCCAGTACGTGACTTCAAGGATATGCACAGTGCAGAGGGCAGGTTATTATCCACAGACTGATCCGGATCGCACCAGGCCCATTCCCCGGCAGTGTGGCGGGCGTCGTCCTCGATGGGTTGCGGTTTTCGCCGGGGCAGAGGGTGGTGGTGCCATGAGTTGATTGGGATACATGGCCTCAATTTCTCATGTATAACATGCATGTCGTACTGTGTGACTGTGTCGTAGTAGACTTTTGCCCATTCGTCTGACATGCACCATTGCAGCATTGCTCGGCGCACCACACGTACATATAGTGTTTATTATAGTTTATTAAACTCGATTGGAAGAAGCGGCTAGGATGTATTTTTTGGTCCGGCAGGCAGGGGCTTCTGGAGAGCTGAAAATTTCAGAAACTTGCTTGGCAGCTGCGCAGCAAGCGTGCTTGTCTTCAGGAGCAGTACTGTTCAGGAGACTGCGATGTTTTCTCGATCGGCCGCCTGGATGGTCGTCTTACTTTTTTTTTATTTCCTTGTTCGGAACGTGGTTGCCACGTGGACATCTGAACAGACGAGGCAGCCACTCTTCGTTCCTGTCTTCTTTATTTTCTCCTGGTTCAGAAAACGGCTGCCATTTGGACATCCGCAGAGAACAGGCAGGCAGCCTAGAAGCAATCGACTGCAAAATATTTTTCATGATCCTGAATATTAGCCTTATTTTGATCCATGCATGGTACAGATGGCAGCGAACCATTTGAAACACACGTATGCGTCGGTTCAGTTAGGTGGTTGACTTACGAGTATGCTTATTCAGTCTTCACGCCAGGGTTCCAATTCTCAATTTTTCTTAGAAACACAAGTTCATCTTCCATTTTTTTTTAAGAAAACTACGGCACTCCTTGGAAGTGTCTGAACATTTTATTGCATTAGTAACAATATACAGATTGTTACAATAATACATTTACACATATAGAAGCAAAAAAGACTCCAGAAAAAAAAAGAAAAAAAAATATTATCTAATTTGGATTTGCTATTCTAGTGCTCCATTCTAATAGGAAAGAACGATCCCGTTCACTGCAACATCTATATGACCATAGTGCAAGATCTTCGCGTATTTTTCTGGATATTGTGAGATTTGATTATATCTGGGCATTCAGGCGGCACGGGCCCGCTTAGGAGAGGGGAGAGCGGTGTCGCATTGGCTCGCCGCTCACGCGCGAGGAGAGGGAGAGAGCGGCGTCGCGTCGGCTCGCCGCTTGCGCGCGAGGAGAGGGAGAGTGGTGTCAGCGTGTGCGCCGAGGAGGGAGGGAGAGCGGCGTCGGCGCAGGCATGAGGAGAGACTTGAGCGACCAAGAGAGGAGAGCGGCGTGTTAGGGTTTTGGTTGGGTTGGGGGGAGCCGGGAGGGATGGTCTGGCCTGTTGGGCCATTCGCAGTTGGGCCAGTAGTTTAGGGGAGGCCGGAATGGCACTGGGCTAGTTCGGAAGGGGACTATCACATTTATTCGGGGCCTTAATGGGCCGCGCTCTCTTTCGGGCCGTGTCCGTGCTTGGGGGTCAGCCCAAGCACGACACGGTGGACCGGGCCGTGCCGGCACAGGCCCGCTGGTAGCGGGGCCGTGTCGTGCCCGTGCCGGGCCAAAATGATCGGGTCTCGTGCCGGCCCATTTGGCCCGGCCCATATGCCCACATATAGGTTTGATTCATCTTCATGACGGAATACTTTTGCATTTCAGTATTTTCAGATATTCAAAAGGAAGCAAGTAAGAATGGTACTTCGGAGCTTTTAGGGAACCAAGTGAAGATCATGGATATGAGTTCATAGCGATTCTATGTTAACAACGCTCTCAGCAGAGGGGAGATTTATGGATGTCCAAAATCTGACTACTCTGGGACAGCGTAGGAAGAGATGTTCTGTGTCTTCTGAAAGTAGACAAAACGGACATTGGACCGAATCTCCCATGTTATGTCTATACATTCTTTCTCTAGTATTCAGGCGTCTATGATGGGTTAATCACAAAAGAACTTGCATTTTGGTGTGGCGAAGTTGTTCCAAATCCTATTAGCGAAGGCATCAATTGGTTTTTGTTTGAATTCCAACGCGTATAATTGTGTTGAGGTTGGGATGTTTCCATTACATCGCATAACTCGAAGGTCATGCTGATCCTCTTATAGACTAACACCTTGCATGAAGTTGAGTAATTCGTCCAGCTCAGCTTCTGCCACAAACGTCAGCCTAGGTTGTAAGGCCTCTAGGTGTGGTGACGACAACGCCGTACTCACCGATAGATTGAGCCTCTTCGAGTGAGATCTGCGACAAAATATACGCGTTTCCAAGCAAACGATTATGCACTATCGCATGACAAAATATTAAGCGTAGATCTGCGTGGAAACACATCGAAAATACTGATAACACTCTGGATAATAATATAAAAAAAGAAAAGGAAAAAAATGGAAAAACAATAGAAGGAGATGGTTTAGCGAGGCCCAAACATGGAAGGCAAGAAGCACGACTACAGCCCAGCCCGGATTCTAACGTTTACAAAACATAACGGCCCGTGGGCTTGACCAGCAGGCCTCATTGTGCATTGCAACTCTTCTTCGCAAACAAGCCTGCAGCTCTCCTCGCTTCGGAGTTCTGAGTTCCCCGACGACAAATCCCGGGAAACCCTAGGAAGGGGGAAGAGAAGAACGAGCAGGCGGCGCAGCCATGGCGAAGAACCGGAACAAGAAGAACAAGGCCAAGAATGGCGGCGGCCCCGCCGCCATGGACACCTCGGAGGGTGCCCCCGTCGCCTCCGGCGCTGCGGAAGCTACCCAACGTAATATCCTCTTTTTTCTTTCGGAGGTTTCAGTGGATTCTTGGTGTTAGCCTCTTTGGCTTCTAACTTAAATGGGTATTTGTTCTGCAGCGATGGATACGTCTGAGGGGAATCGGCCGTCGTCAGCATCGGCTGCTCTCAGTTCGATCAACAGGTAAGCATTTGGGCTGCATCTGTTGGAAGGACCATCATTGATAACTGAGTCAGAAGAATTCGACCTAGTATTAGTACCAATGTTGTTGCGGTGTGAGATGCGAATTTGTTTTGTGTTTGTTTGCATAGCTAGGTTCAATTTTCATATGACCTTTGTGATGGATTCTGAGCACTTATGTTACTGTTGTGATGATCTTAATTTGCGTATTGTGGACACAATTAATTTCTACACGAGGGTGAGAATTGCCTCTGCATTTGTGTGTGGAACCATGATGTACACGATTAGTTTCTGAATTGTTAGTCAAAATCTAGGATCTTTGTTTCATTTGCTTAGCAGTTACTGTATTTCACATCACTAACTCTGTCATGGACCTTGATTATATGGCCGTGGACCCAAGTGGCATGGCTTCGCCGGTGGCAGCCGCACCCCGAGGGCAGGGATGTTGATACTAGATCTAACCTCTTCTTGCCTAATCCCTAATGACTGCATAACATCTCCGTATAAAGCGGTAATCTACTCCATGTTATCTGCACTTGCATGTGACAACAAATCATTGGCATGCCGAATTTTCAGACTTGTCACTCCAGCGTTGCTGAGACTGTGACCTCTTAGCTTATTAAATATGTTAGTCCAGTGCGTTTCATTCATAGTTTTCTGGCAGCAGTCAGCAGGTTTGATTGCAGGAGATTGTCATCTTCGATGCCATCTATTTTAGTAAATCTTTAAGGTGTTTGAGTCGCATGGTATTCAGCTATTTTTGCTGCGATAAATGGATGTATTGGAACCGAGGATTGACGAACGATCATAAGAACATGTCAATTGAAAATTGATTAGGAAAATGAAGGTTCAGAATCCAACACAAAAGCAGAGTAACTGGTATTCATTTACTCTTATAGCTAGATGACATTCTCATTAATATGTCCCCTGCACTTTTTCAAGGACTGTTAGAGTTACTGATGTTACACTTGTATGCCTTATTCATTATTCTCCTATTTCCTTTCTATTTTATTAGTGCTCCTAAAGCATATAGTGGTAAATATTCCCCATAATATGTGCTTTTGTACTTCTGGTATGCCTAGGCCGTCTTCTAGTGCAATATGCTTTGTTGCAGCTAGATACACTAACGTCTGTGAATATTTCTTTACCCAAAGTTCTGTTTTCCTCTTTTGACCAGGAAAATAAAGAAAGGAGTGCAGATAAGAAGGACGAAAAATATGAGGAAAATGAAAGCAGTTGCCAAGGCCATATCAAAAAATGAGCAGGCTGAGGAGAAGGTTCAGAAAGCAAAAGGCAAGAAGACAAGGATTCAATCTGCCAAGTCTTTGTATGATTGATGCTTTTGTAGTACCCAGTAACCCAAATTTTGTGTACCCATATAATATATCTATGTCCTGTAATAGAATCTTATGTGTTTCAAAAAAGAAAAAGATGCCTTGCTTAGCTTGCAATCCTGCACACATTGTTCTGAGCTGCTTTCAACTTGTGGAAGTGCATGTGCCATGTTGCCTGATAATAGTAGCAAATGTACTAATTTCTGTCGTTTGATATTATTTTTCCAGAAAAAGTTTCCGTTGATATTTATTATTTGGAAACTGATCCATTTCAAGATCAGTTCTGAAATTCTCTACCATTTTTTTTCATGTGCTGCTCAAGGCTGCCATGAAGCTAATGCTTTGTGCCTTGTGGGTGATCCAGTGAGTGATATGGACCTTTGCAGGGAAGATTGTTCGAGCATATTCCTGATGGGAAATGTTGTATGTATGCTATTTCCAGAAAGATATGCATGCTGAAATGTCTTCTTGTGACGAAAAAGGTATAAGGAAATATCCTTTTTGTTCCTTTTTTTTTTCGGCTAAGAACCCAAAGATATTTTTGTTTGAGGTCGTTGGTTGAGCATCTGGGACGTTATTGGGTGACTGCTTCGCTTGTTTCCTGACGGCTACGTGGTGTTGATTTATTTAGTATTATTATCCGCTATCGCGTGAGATATTTGCTACTACGTCATTTTGTGTGTGTGTCGTACCATATGTACAGTTTCCCTTTGTAGACGAGTAATGTGCGTTCATTTGATCTGATCGGCTTGGATGGTTGTTGCGACTTGTTGAGAAAATGAAACGAGTGTTACTCAACCTTTCCGGATACAATTCTTACGCAATGTGATTAACTCTTGCGACACATTACCTATTTTAAGGAGAATGAAATAACAAGGTACAAAAGTAAAATCGTTTGAAAAATTGGCTAGTCTCTGTCTCGTGTACTAAGTCCTTAATCCTATTCAAAATAAACGCCATTCTGCAAAGTCCTCGCAGTTTTTAGCGCATGACGTCGCTTGGGTTCGTACAATCCGGATCAGAAGATTCGTACTCCTAGCGAAAGGTCTTCCGTCATTCGCTTGCATTGGAATAACGCATCCGTCGTGCCGCTGCCCGTAGCAAAGCAACTAGCAAGTGGATTTATTTATTTATTTTCCTTGGCGCCAAAACGGCGACGACGGCACGCCATTTTCGGATTTCGCGTCGTGGGGGCGACGGCGGCGATCGCCGCGTTCCCTATGAACGGGGAGGACTTCGTTTCATCTCTCTCTTGATTTTTCTTTTCGTGAAGAAAGAGATTGGTAATGGTACGGTGACAGCTAACTTGTTCTGCGATTACCCTAATGCGACAGCAATAAGAAAAAGATTTTACTTGGCAACCACCAACCCCAGCCCTTATAATTCGCCATTAATCGGCTCGCTTCTCTTCGTTAGATTCCAAAGGCTTGTAGGCAGGTGAAAGTTGGCAGGATAGGTTTCCAGAACTTTAATTACCAAAGTCCGAGTCTTTGAAATTATTTTTTGTGATCGTCTGATGATAGTGACTATCGATTTTGCAATCTATCGTTTCATGAAAATGTGTGTAAGCCAGGGTCTGTATGTACTATATTTTAAGTTCCAGAAGGATATACCCTCGCACCTATTATCTGAAAAAAAAAACCCTCACACCTTGGTTCTCGTTTGAACTCTTTTGAACTTAATTTCTCTATTTCCAAAACAGATTTAAATATGACACTTCCTTAAAAAATTAAAAGAGGGAGAAGAGTAGAGGGATCTCATTTTGGTTGTGGAATTGGCGGACAGTTAACCCGTTTAATTAACCAGTCCATCCCCTAGAGACACCACAGAAGGTTGGGCGACTTTCATGACCCATCAAGCTACCACACTCCCAATCAATATGGTAATCATATCAGGTTAGCCAATAGATATACTTTGAGAGTCCTCAACAAGGATCTCTCGGCTGGCTCTCTAAGCATAGCCATTTCAGCATTTATCTCATATGACAGAGACTAAAGAGAAGCTAAATTGTTCTTGTTCAAGAGCTCAAGCATAAAATGAGGTGTTTGCACTAAAAAAAGTAATAAAAATTCAAGAGATAAAATCTTGTCAGTAAAGACATCACTTCTTTAGTGTAGTCTTTAAGATGATATGAATATACTTAAAATTGATAATTAACTCTATCTCAGAGGACGCTCTTAAACCCTTTTTTATGTCTGCTGATTCTTCATATGGAGGCGTTTTGGTCAGCATGCTCCAGGTCCTAGAACGTGCTTGCGAGTTACGACTTACGACTGACCCAGCAGGTCCAGATGGCCTGTGGCTGCTAATCTCTGGACGACCGAATAATGAACTCTCGATCGGACTTCCGAGATAGATGCAACTATTCAAACACAGGCATCGATATGACTCCAGAATATGCAAACACAAGCATTATTGGTAATAAAGGTTGTCTGTAGGTTGAGGAAGCAAGATGTAAAGAGCCCAAGATCACTAATTTTAGCAAGTCCCATGCGAATAATTCCATAGCAGCATACACTTGCTTCTAGATAATTGTCAACAAATCCCGTGTATGTCCATGTCCCCCCACAAATATGCCGAAAATCCCGAACCTTTTTTCAAAAAACCGGACACGAAATCTCGTACGCACCCAAAACTATATATACGTAGAAAATACAACACACCATATACCCATACGTACACACAATATATGCGGGCCCCACCACCGAAAGGCGCCAACGAAAATATATTAACCGCCCCCACCTCGTCGCCTTTCTTCGTCCTCCCAAACTCCCAAACCTCCGCTACCTTCGCTTCGCTTAGCTTCCAGCCCCATCGATACCTCCCAGCAAGCAAGCTCCATCCGTCTATCCATGGCCGATCCCCAGGTCTCCGAGGTCCTGGCGGATCCTGCGAGGGTCAACGGCGCGGCGGCGGAGGCCACGCTCTCGGGTGGCGAGCTGGCGTGGCGCCCCTGCGGCGGCGGGGACGGCCAGCGGCTGGAGCTCGAGTCTGAGGTTCTCGGGTGCCGTGTGGAGGGAAGAAAGCTCAAATTGGCGACCTTTTTATGCGGTGGGGGTGGAGAGCAGCCGCCGGCGATGGCCTGCGGCGGGGGGAAAGGGGACGGCAGGACGCGGAGGCGGAGGGGAGAGGTGGCGATGGAGATGGAGAGCGAGGACGCCGCGGCGCGATGGGGGGACGCCGTGAGGGATCGTCTCGCCTCGCTCGGTAATTCACTAGTACTCTGCCAGTAACAATTCGATGATATCCCAGCTCATTGGGGCTACTGTTTGACTTGGGGAGTGATTGATTCGGTAGCACATAGATTGCTTTTTTAATTCGATATTGTGGTTGGAGTGCTTGGGCTTGATTCTTGATCGGGTCGGTGGTGGTGGTTGCGTGATTGCGTCGCGGACTTTGTGGAATACTGGAATTCGTTGACTCGATTGGTTTGTTGGCAGAGTGTCTGCTGTGGGATGTGAGGAAAAACTCCGTCCCGAAGTTCGTGGGCTCGCTTTGATTCGATTAGAATAAGTTCAGTTGGAATGATTAACTATAGATTGCAATGGTCGTATGCACTCACCTGTACTCCTGTTTCAAAATCTTTCTTGGTGACTGTTCTGGCTGGGCATACTATGGTCAAAGCGTCAAACATACAAATGCACATTATCGAAAAAAAAACAATTACAAATGCAGCATGCAACCAGTTATTATGAAAGCTTCTTCTCCTTATTGCTGAAGCTTGAAATTGTCCACCGATATTTTTTCACGTTTGGTCTAATTCATTTTGTATGTTTCGGATCAACCTGACAAGTTGCTGATAGCACGCAAAACTCAGCAAGGAACTTCAGCTGATTACTGTATCTCTGTGATCCATCTTTCAGAAATTTGATGCTTTAGGTCAAGGAATAGTATTCTTCTATCTGATGTCTGATGCTCATTTCATTCGGTACTAAACTGCTGATGCAGTGCGGATATTTCTATGCTGAAGTTATGTTAAGTCATCTGTAAGTTAATTATTATCTATAAAAAATCTGCAAGTTGATTGTGAGATTTGGTCAAACGTTCTTCTCAGTGTTGCTGTTGCCATTCATTGTCACTCTAGAGTTGCAGTAGCTCTCAACTCAGAAAACGAACAGGTTGACTCTTTGTGTGCTCCTTTATTTATCACCATTTGCTAGTGCCTAGTGCTGATGCTGATGGTCTAAATTCTCTTTTCCTGCATATCTAATTAATTCTAGTTTAGTGGTCGTTGGTGTTTGTTCATGCTTCTATGCACTTTATCATATGCCTGTACTAGTCGATTAATAACGCAATTACTTGAACAAATATTAACCTACTTGTGGGTTCTTTCGTCTTTTTTACTTGTTGCTCCTGCTATATGCAATAGGCCGGCCAAAGAGACTGTTCATTATAGTGAACCCTTATGGTGGGAAGAGGAGTGGCCGAAGTATTTTCCAAACCGAAGTCTTGCCTCTCATTGAAGCTGCGGGTATTCTTTACACCATGCAAGGTTGTGATCTATATTTACATCATACATCTTGAATTGTCAGTCTGATGCCCATCACTCTTATCTGATTCCTACTTATGAACTGTGTTTAGAGACCAAGCATCGCTTTCATGGTCAAGAAATGTCCCATTCACTGGATCTTAGGAAATATGATGGGATCATTTGTGTTAGTGGAGATGGAGTCCTGGTAGAGGTTAGCAAAATTTGCAAATCCAATATGCAAATGCAACTATATGAAAATTAATATCTGAGCAATCTCATATTTCCAGATAGTTGAACATTGTGTTTCTATTTGCCTCTTTGCTGTGTTTTGATTGTATCTCTTATCTTATTTTGTGTTTAGGTAGTTAATGGTCTTCTGCAAAGGGAAGACTGGGAAACAGCAATAAAAGTACCTCTCGGAATCATCCCGGCAGGTAATGATCAAGGCAGTTTCCTTATCCTAGTGACGTAAATGTTATACATCTTTATATATCATGTCACTTTCCTTTTGCAGTTGTAAAATGGTATAGCCGATATTAGTTTTGCACTTATGCCCCACTGGGTAGTAGCATATAATTTTTTCTTTATTTTTTGGGTTCAGTTTACATCATTTTGGTACTCATTGCCATTAGTACTGCTTGTTCAATGTTAATATTCTGAACTCACATGTTACATGTGAAACAGGTACTGGAAATGGAATGGCACAATCTCTGTTGCACGCGGCTGGTGAATCATTCTCGATATCTAATGCTGTGTTTGCAATAATCAGAGGCAAGTCATTTTCCCCTTTATTCTTTCATTTGTCGTCATTCATATGGGTAGCCATGTCATCCATTGATGACCCACCTTTGATATTTGCGGACAAATTATCATTGATCTTCTTTCTGTTACACAGGTCACAAACGTGCTCTTGATGTTACTTCTGTCGTGCAGGGAAAGACGAGGTTTTTCAGCGTCCTGATGCTTACATGGGGTATGTAATAGTGTAACTGCTTAATGAGAACATAGGCCATCCTCCTCGGAGATTGCTGTCACTTTCTCTTCAATGGCAATAAAATTTACTTCACAAACCTGATAGTGATCTATGGACTTCAGGCCTGGTAGCTGATCTTGATATTGAATCAGAGAAGTATAGGTGGATGGGAAGTGCTCGCCTTGAATTTTATGTATGCCTTCTACCCTAAAAACTTATATCTGGCACTTGATTTAGCATCCATATCCATTAGTTTTCTGTTTCTTTTTGCGTAATCATATCCTAGGTCATCACTTAATAGACTTGTTCTTTAGAAATTAGATACCATTACTGGATAGAATTGCACCGCAGTGATGACATCTCAACAGATGCATCTTTATTTCACTGTTTAGTCCCAGGTTAAATTAACCTTTTTAATTCTTGTAAATGCTGTATAGTTGTGCATACAGTCTTCCGTGTCTACTGTATGCTGTAGTCTTTTCAACAAAAAAGAAATCTTGCATCTTATAGCTGAAAGGTTGTAGAATTAACTGCAGCAACAGATTGGTTGTAACTTTAGTAGTTAAAATAGATGCAGAGAATAGTGAAATTTTGTTGCATGTATCTGCAGCCCCTTTACATATGTTCTCTGTCACCGGGTCTTTTCCGATTCAAAAAGGTCACACTGTGCTCTCTGCTATGTGCAAAACAACTTCATTTCAGTTCCTAGTCCGCGTGTTGAACTTGCGACGGTACAATGGGCGCGTTCTATTTGTCCCTGCCCCAGGATATGAAGAGGTCGGTGACCCTGTAGAGGCAAGCACAAGCTGTAAACCGAATGCGGCCGCCACCAGTGTCGATGGAGACAAAGCAAATGACACTAATGGTGAAACGTGCGGTTATCAAGGCCCGTCTATCCAAGAAGCTGATCTCCAATGGAGGTCACTGAATGGTCCGTTTGTTTCAGTTTGGCTCGGCAATGTTCCTTTCGCCAGTGAAGATGCCATGGCGGCACCAAAAGCAGAGGTGAATTTCTCTTCATGTTGGATTATTTATTTGATTACTCATATGTCAGACCATTAAGGTGACTTAGTAGCACTCCAAGGTTCCGGGTTCGGCTTACAGTGGGAGCGAATTTACGGGTTGGGGTAAAAAATCCCCTCACTTGTCACCATGCCAAAGCATAGGTCTAGGTCTAAGGTCCGGCCCAGGTCGTGGTCGTCTTACACGGGTTACGGTGCCGCTGTGTAAGGGTGGGATAGGAGTTCGGGAGTTTTCTCGACCTGCGTGAGAAGTTCTTCTCTTATAAAAAAAAAGCCCGGGGGCTGTCTTACCCCCCTGCAGATCGAGTTTTTACTCATATGTCAGACCACTAAATGTCCATGATCATGTTAACGTCTGCCCCTGCTTGGTCTGTAGCCTGATTGTTGTATACCCCCGGTGCAGTTTTCAGATGGATACTTGGATGTAGCTATAATCAAGGACTGCCCCCGGTGGGATGTTCTTGGGCTCATGTTCCAGATGAAGGACGGCGCCTATATAGAATCGCCATACGTGGAGTACTTCAAGGTGTGTTACTTTGCTTGCCCCACGCGTTCTACTACGCGTTAACTCCCCTAGCTCTGTTGAAAGATGACATGTACCGCCGCTATGTGACTTACAGGTGAAGGCAATCCGGATCGAGCCGGGAATGCGCGTCGGCAGCAGCAACAAAGGCGGCATCATCGACTCCGACGGGGAGGTTCTCGCGAGGGGCGACGGCCCCAGCTCGGGCGGCGAGCCGGAGCACCTGATGGAGTACGCGCCCGTCCAGCTGACGGTCGACCGAGGCCTGGCCACCATCTTCTCCCCGAGATGACGACTCGTCAAGGCTTCCTACCGTCAGCTGATGTTGTTGCCGCCTCCTTTCCTCGTATCTGAAAGAAACCATCTGTTGTTTGTAAATACTCATCGCAATTCACAGCCAAATGCTAAGAGCTGATGAGGCGGCCGGGCCCAGGATGCAGTGCGAGTGCGACATCTCGCATCTCCGTGATTGCCTAGGATACACATACATAGTTCTTCATCAAAATCTTTCTTTTTCAACAGAGAAAAAAACAACAATTACTTTATAGTGGCATTTGGAGATTTTCGATGACGGATCTGTTTCTATATCCATGATCATGGCTCCAGTTTTCATTGCGCTCTATATACGGCAGCGTCGTGCTCGAGGTCATAAAAGAAGATTGACGTCGTCAGTCAATCACATGACTGACATTTATTTTGGCCCTGAGCCCTGAACCTTTTTTCTCTCAGCAGCAGAAGGGAGACTCTGCGAAGGGAAGCAGAGAGTCGTCGCGAGAGGATGGGTCGCCGCAGCCGTCACGTGACGAGGAGCAAGTTAAAAACTGCGACAGATACGCGCATGGCAGTGAAGGAACTTGGGGTTGGGGAGTGGCTGCCTCGTCTCGTGATGCGGATTGGCGTCACGCGGGGGGTCCAGGTCTTGGTCGTAAAGAAAGGAGCCCTCTTGACTGACGTGTAGTAGTATACTAGTGGCCGACCGGTCGGTCTTGCGAGCTCGTTTCGTTGCGTTGCGCCTGCGTAACCCTGATCGGTGACGAGAATCTTTTTTTTGGGGGGGGTGGAAGCCGGAAGAGTCGTGCGGCCGCAAGCTACGCATCAGTACAGAGCCATCGGCTTTTGTGATAAGGTTTGTTCCGATCGAGCCTACGGTGACGAGCAATTTCTCCGCAGCCGTACGTGCATCACGGTCTCTGGCTGGGTAACTGATGGAGACCTGAGCATCATCGCCGCATACTCCCAACTAGAGGAGCGATTTTTTTTTTTTTTTTAAAAAGGCGCCCGTGGCGAAAGCAGCAGCGGCCAGTACTAGTGAGTCTCGCGTCAAGGAATATCGTGTACAGTAGCCTTTTCGTAGACTCGTTCTTTTTTAAGCATTGTTCGGCGCCCGCACGCAACTGAACAGGATAAACAAACTATATAGTAGTACTACAAGCATGATGAATGAGTTTATCTCTGCGTGTTGCGAAATTCGGACGGTAGGTGCGGGCATGCATGCATTTGCATGCACGAGACAAATGCGGCTCGTAATAATAGCTGGCAGCGATTATGCATGGAACTAGTAGTAGCACACGCGAGCGCGAGAGCGAGACATGCTGGCAGGCGTGGCACATGCACGCCTCGTTCGTTTTTGAAAAGGGCGAGGAGGGCGTGACATGCATGCATCATATGCGTGGGGAGGAGGTAGATGTCGTGTGGCAGGTTCCTCCTGCCCTTTCTCTGTTTTATCTTTCTCAGCCACTGATCAGATCAGGTCTTCTTCGCCCTTTTGGGCTGGGAGTTTTGGGACCCCGCGAGGCCGCGATGATCGGTGGCCTGTAGATGCCCGATGCGATGCGATCGATTGCTTCGCCAGCTGGCCAGCTCCTATTTTGTTGTGCAAACGTGGCCTCGCTTTTGTACTGCACACTGCACTACAAGGGAGGATTGCGGGGTACGTAGTTGTTCTACAGTACTATTACCTTTTTTTTTGTTTTATGGTATTACTTTTTTCTCCCTTTACTTTTCTTTTTTTGACACGTTTTGCCTTTTGATTTGCCTGGCCAAGGAGCAAGGAGTGGGTAGAGACTAGCCTGTGCTTCTGTGAACTAGAAGGTGGTGTCTGTTTTCGGGATCTCAAATTCCCAATCCTTGCGATTGCAGCACAAACGTTTTTAATTTTCTTTCTTTCTTCTTTTTTCTTTTAAAAATTTCTGTCACACAGACACAGATTTGGCAACAGAGACACCGCCCCTGGGCATCTGCGGCTCTGGCGCTTCACGCATGCATGCGTCTTTTGCGCGGGCCACGCACCAATCACCGACGCATTGCACGCACATGCTACTTATAGTTTTATTTTTTTTGAATTCAACACTTATCTTCCTTCTTCTTATAATAACAGCTGCAATTCGTGTAACTTTTGTGATTCCTTTTCATGGCTGATGAAGACAAAAGAAGGGGCATACAAGCGACACAATTCTTTCTCCCTCTCCTATGGAGATAAAAGGCGTGTACATGTGCTCTTTTTTTTTCTCTTCATACATTAGCTCGCGTTCGTTTACATTTTTCAAGTCCGTGGCATAGGTTGCACGGATCAACTCATTCTTTTTACCGGGCCAGCTACCATCTGATGCAACACGACAGATGGTGCTAATAATAGACTAGTGCTTGATTTAGCTGTAGCTTGAACATGATGCTGGATCTCTTCCTGATTAATACAGGTCATCATTTTCGTAGTGATTACATTGAATGCGATGAACCTGCATGCGGGTAGCAATTACGTCGTGCATGGTCAAGTAATGTGTTTGGCAGGGCATATGAAACTGTTTATTGAACTGTTTATGTAGCAATAAGCGATAAGTCCCGCCAAACGGATTGAACCCATAAGTGTTTATTGACATAAACAGCTATAAGCAGTTTTAAAATTTGTACTAGCATAAGCAGTTTTTTATAAGCATCAAATAGTAGCTTTTTGGTGCTTACTCTCTAGATAAGCCGTTTAATTAATAAGCATTTTTACCAAACGGTTTGACTGTTTATACTATATAAGCCAAATAAGTTGAATAAGCATTTTTGATAGATAAGCTAGAATATAAACAGTTTGTTACATAAAGATAAACCCTGACAAACACATCCTAAAAACATAGTGGACCTGAATACTAACCCATTCGGCCATTCCCTCACAAAAAAGAAAAAAACTCATCATAGGAATTTGATGCCCAAATAACTCGTGGATACAATTTTGTTGTATATACATGCCGGTAACACGAATTGACAAAAGGGAATCCCCGACAAACATTTTTTTCAACAACAGGAATAAACTCATTTGTAGCAATGCTTAAAAAAAAGAAAAAAACAATAACAAAGAAAGCATGATAAATTAAAATAAGTTGAGCCGTTCGAAGTTCTTTTGTAAACTTGCAAATTTCTCTTGGTGCAGTAGATTTGTTATGACCATTTGACAATCTAACATGCAAACTTCTTCTTGATTTACTAATTATAACAGTATATAAGTTGCAGCGATGCTACATTTGGATCGTAAGTTTGGCTGCATGAATAATGGGATTTTTTTTTTTTTTTGCATTCAACCAGGTGAAGTATCACCTTTGACAGGTACCGGAGGCCACAAGAGTGGGGAAACCGTCCCCCCTTGCATCGGAAACAGCTGAAACGGGACCAGGAAATGGCTTCAGCTGCACAATAAATTTTTTTATTCTATGCATTGAGTGTTGGTACATACGAGTACTATCTTCATTTTTAAATCGTGTCATTGTTGACTTTCTTTAGTTATGCTTAACCATTTCTCGTTTTTTTTTAATATCATATATTTTATTATAATTTATCTTATTACTAAAGTTTTTTAAAATATATGTTTTTACATAGTTAAATTAATGTTTTTATAAGATAAATGGTCAAACAGTCAATGATGACATAAATGGTAACAATTGTCATCAAGATAAATATCTGTTTGTAACACCCTCTTGTACATATCCACCATTTTACGACACGTATCAGTCCATTTTCAAACCTCATAGATCAAAGTTTGCGGAAAAAGAAATTCATCCTCTAGTCCTTTTTTTTTTTTGGATAGGATTCATCCTCTAGTCTAGGAAGGGAAAAGGGGATGCAAAACAAAATGGCACAACAAGAAACGGGGACGCTATGCGTAGTCCAGATTTATTAGCACGTACTACTAGTACAACATCTGGACTATTATTAATAGCTAATACCGATCGGCCATCTAAATCACACATTTGGTGGTTGTCCTCACGGCGAGCGAAGAACAAATCGGCACGATAAGACGTAACACGTACACGTACATGAGGTAGGTACATGGCACCCACTCGGTTCGATCTCGACCGGTCGATTCAGACGTACAGCGGAAACCGAAACCATCGCTCTGCCTGGCGGTACCGTCTCGTCTCTCAGGATGCCCACTGACAAGTGAGACCCGGCCAGCTTTCACTTCACGTACGTACGACGCGGCACGCCGGCGCGCGCGCTTCCTGTGTCGGAGAAGCTTTTGCGGCGAGTGCGCGGCGTCGGGCGAGGGGGAGATCTTCCTTACCCGCGCGACACGTGTTCTCGGGCCCCACACACCCGAGCGGGCCCGGCGCCGCAACTTGGTTTGAGCGGTACTACGGGCGTGTTCGGTTGGTGGCCTGGCCTCAGCACGCTCCGTCAGGCATCGATTGTGCGTCGTGTCTGACTCAGGCACGTTTGTCAGGACGTCAACCATACAGGCCCGTAACCTCCTGCTGCGGCACAGGTAGAGATAATAAATAAACTCAATAAATAAGTTTAGCTCTAGTAATAAATAAACGAAAAAAAAAACGAAAAAAAAAAGAACGAGACTTTGCTCCCGAACCACAACCACCCCGCCGTGTTGGGTTTCGTCGGGACGTGTGTGTGGGCGATGGGGGCGGCGAAGAGTCGGTCGCCAGCGGACGGCGTCGCGGCGGCCGCATGCATGCACGGCGTGGACGAGGGGGGGCTCCCGTGGCCAGGTGGAGCTGGGGGCGCGCCGCGACGAGGCCCGCACGACGTGTCCGCTGTCTTTTTCCCCTGTTCCGCAACCGCATTCCCTCTTATCTCCGGCACGCCACGGCACACGGCACACGAACTGAGTGGGTGGATGGATCGGTGTGGCCCGTACGTGCCCGCCCGTCGCGGGGCACGAGGGGGTGCCCGTGCCGGTGCCGCCGCCTGCCGTGCCGGGTGAGGAGCCGCCGCGCTTCGCTTCGCATCGCATATGCCGGCCGGCACCTGCCGTGTCGTCTCGGCGCCGCAGAACCGTCCGTCACCATCGACCCGGCCATCCCGACTACGCCTACACGACCAAGCATTACCTCACGAAAACCAGCTCAAGCCGGACGTAAATTAAAAGAACTCCATTATTGCGTCGCGAGGCGAGTTAGCGTACGTACGCACGTACGCCTCGCGACCGTTGTTTATTCGCTCTCCTCATCTCATCACTCATCAGCTAGCAGTACGTCGGGGATTACAAGCAGCATTAAACTACATACATAACAATATTGTGCCATTTTATTGGCTCTGTTTGGATCCAAGGGTTAGAATTAGTTTGAACACAACTAGTCTTAAAATATCTAAACAGGGAGGGTTAGGGTGTGTTTGGATCCTCAGCACAAATTAAAATTATCCTAGTCTTGCTCAGCAAAGTGACATTTAGCAGCAGTAGAAAAAACTAACATTTAAGAGTTATCTAGTCTGCAACGGTAAGAAAAAACTTGCTCCTTTAAGAGAGCTAAATTGGCTCTCTAAAGGCTAGAGTTAGTTTATGGTTAATTCAGGGATAAAAACTAACTCTAACCTCTAGTAGTATTAGAGTATTCAAACAGAGTCATTGTTGTTGTAGGTGTCATATTTGTTTATTTTTGAATGAGATGCGGTGTTGCGTCGAGACTATACAAAACGCCGGTTGTCCCTTTCGCCGGTTTATTTTACGTCCTCGTGCAGTCACGGTAGAGGCAGCGGCGGCCTGGGATTGAACGTGCATGGGTGGATCGGCCACGTTTTTTCCTCCGTTTGACTTGACGCAGAGGATGAGGAGGAGGTTGAGCAGAGGAGGACTAGGAGTTGCTGCTAATTGGCAACTGCCAGAGGGCGCGCCTGCAAAAAAAAAAAAATCATTTTCGCGTTTCTCAGAATTTGCATCTTTGTTTGGCGATTAACCGGGGACATAAATAATTGCCATGCATGCAGGATTTTACGCAGGTTGATACGGTGTACTAATCCCAAACAAATGGCTTGCGGGCGGGCGAGCGGTGCCACGTACAGCGACGGACGAATCGGCCGTCACGCACGGAACGATTACGTAGTGGCTTACCGATAAACAAAGAAAAATCCAAGGGGAAAATTTTAGTACTACTATTTACTGCAACTAGTACTAGTGCTTATCAACGGAGTTGGCAGCAGTTTTGGGGAGGTGAGAACGAGGAGCGCTGGTGTACACGTAGCGGCAGGCAGCAACCCGAGCGCCGGGTACTACTACTACTACCGCAGCTCTCTGCTTTAAAAGCCTCTCCTCCTCGCCCTTCTCGTTCCTCTCTTCTTCTCCCCTCCCCCCCCCCCCCCCCCCCTCCTCGTCCCGTTCCTTCCGTTCCGCTCCCCCCACGATTCCCACGCCTCCCCAAAACCCCTATTCCCACCTCGCCGCGCGGCCCCCGCCGGACTAGGGTTCGGGGCCGCCCATGTCGTCGCCGGCGCCGCAGCCGCCGGTGCCGGCGAAGCCGCCCGCGCCGTCCGCGCCGCCGCCGCCCGCCGTCGCCGCGCCCCCGCCGGTCTCCGCGACCCCCATCTCGGTGCAGCCGCCGCACCCCATCCAGCCCAAGCCGCCGCCGCCGCAGCAGCAGCAGCTGCAGGCGGCGGGGCCCGCCTCCGGCCCGCCGCCGCAGCTCCTGAATCTGGTGGGCCCCCAGCCGCCGGTGTACCGGGGCCCGATCTGCTGGAACTCCTACTGCAAGGATCCCGACCCCAACTCCTTCGGCCGCCGCGGCTGGAAGGTCCGCTCCGGCCCGCCCTTCTCCGTCTACGCCGACCTCTGCGGGAGATGCTAGTACGTACCTGTACCCCCTTCAATCACTTTTCCCCTTTCCCCTCCCGTACCCAATATCGCGCCCCGCGCGCTCGATTCATGCGGGGGAAGCTCCCCGCCGTCGGGGACGGATTCGCCGATGGCGCCCACCGGATCTACGTGGAGTGATCGCCACGTCGGTGCGATTTCGTGGGATACGCGGGGGTTTTGTGCAAAGTTGGGTGGCTCTTTTTGGGCTGCTTTGACTTGCGTGCGACTGCTTTTGTTCCTGATGCATGCATGCATGTTCCTCACTGCTCCTCTGTTTTTTTTTTCTCTGTGACCAGTTCGCAGTTCGAGCAGGGGATATACTGCGAGACTTTTCACTCCGAGGAGGGCGGCTGGAGGAACTGCGAGACCTGCGGGAGGGTACGTGTTTCCAAGCTCGCATGCTGATTAATACTCTACCTCTCCATCCATGGCCGTCATACTTTGTGCCTGCTGATTCATGCTTCTTCTGTTTGTGTTCTGCTCGACCAGAGGGTGCATTGCGGGTGCATCGTGTCTATCCACAAGTACCAGCTGCGTGACGCCGGTGGGGTTGACTGCAACAAGTGTGCTCGCAACACCCGTACTGCCATGGTATGTCCTGAATGTTCTCCTTGTCATTTTGTTTCCAGTTATCGTTGGGGATCTGTTACTATTACTAGGCTGATGAGATGTGGGATGCTAAGTGTGCGCAACATGAGCTTTGTCCTGGTCCATGTTGCATCAAAATTGCTGGGTAGTAATCTTTTAAAGGAGTGCAGTCCAGTTTATGCTATTTGGCTGGCAGCATTAATTAGGTAGATGTTATATTGCTGATGTCCCCGTTTCAGTGTTTCTGCTCTGCTTATTATGTCATTTACTAAGATTACTATTGACACCCTGCTAATATCATTTACTGAAGCACAACAGTTAACTTGAACAGTAATATAAGGATGTTTCACTTATGTATGTGAAATCCGGCTAATGTTATTTACTGAAGCTGGCAATGTGTTGCTTGAAGGATGTCCGTTTTTGTAATGTAGATGCAGGCATTTATTGTAATAACTGAAATAATGGGAGTTTGCAGTTCATTGTTTCCTTTCGTTATGTTTCATATTTTGATCCATCATAGATCCTAATTGGCCTTTATTATGCTTCTTAGGCACCTCCAACTCCGGTATGGTCACCCTCTATGCCTGTGCCTC
Organism: Eleusine indica; assembly: GCA_030378355.1. NCBI lineage: Eukaryota > Viridiplantae > Streptophyta > Magnoliopsida > Poales > Poaceae > Eleusine > Eleusine indica. The sequence continues at coordinate 41,535,732 of CM059500.1, forward strand.
AAAATGTAGCCGATAGAAAGGACATTCCTGTAAAGGGCTGGAGACCTCCTGCTGGCCAGGTTTCAAGTCAGTGGCGACAAAATGCTATGTGGCATATGTCTAGTATGCAGTCGGACTTGCAGCAGCGTCTAGCTTATGAATTTGATCGGCCTAGCGGTAGCGAAAAATTACTTCCTGGACGCACTTTTATTCATGCCGCTGAAAGGAAGTTTGAGGACATGCATGACAGACCAATGACACCGGCAGGCATGAACCAACTTATAAGGGAGAGAGATGCCAATGGGCATGGTCAGCCCTCAAGTATGGATCCAGCATACTCTTATGCCCTGTACCACAGAGAAGGGCCACATCCAAGTAGTGTTAATGACCCTAGTCACCATGGAGGAGAAAACGAATCTTTGTCTTCAAGGAGAGTGGGAATACCAGATGCTGCTACCGGTGTAGATGCTGGCTTCAAGCTTGAGTCACATCACTCATCTGATCAGCCATCTCTTTCAGTTGGGTTGCCTTCTAATTTTGCATCAGCGAGTGGTCCGAAAGACCATATCAGAATCACGCCTAATCAGCATCAAGTTCAAATAGCTTCCTCATTGCCGAAACAGTACTACCCTCAGAATGTGAGTGGTTATAATGAGTTCCAAGCACAAATGCGCAATGGTAGACCCAGAGTGGATGCAAAGGCGAGATCTCAATTGCTTCCCCGGTATTGGCCCAGAATAACTGATCAAGAGCTACAACACTTATCTGGAGAGTATCCAACATATTTTACTTATATTCATGAGCACTTTCCCTTTTAAAAGATACTTAAGTTTATGGTTGTAGATAACAACATTCTTAACTTTATCAAACTGTTATCTGTTTCAACTCAATTACTTTTGTTTAGTTGCAAATGACATCATTCTAAAGGCTGTCAACATGTGTGTTACTCTTTATGAAGTGTTCCCTTAACTCTCCCACAGTTCACACTCTGTTACCCCTTTGTTTGAGAAGATGTTAAGTGCTAGTGATGCTGGACGGATTGGTCGTCTGGTGTTGCCGAAGAAGTGCGCTGAGGTGCGTCGTTTGTTTGATTGCCTTTTTTTACTTAACCGCAGATTGTTCGTGATTATACTGTATTAGTTACTTAAACATTATTGATCCTGAAAATTTGCCTTCTTTTTGCGGGGTTGTTCTGTTTCTATGGCCCTTTGGATTCTCTACCTTTTTTTTTCTAGGTTTGTTATCTTATACCATAAAAGGTTATAAATAAGCTCTAACTATTTTCATTTGATGCACAACAAAACTGTATATTGTACCATGTCTAGCATTTGTCTGAAATTCTTGATCAAAAGCAGTAGTATTTAAAGAAGAATCTATCCAAAAGTTTTCCTCATAGCATACACAAATATTACATGTCCTTGCAGAATGTCTAAATGGTAAATTGTTTTGAACAGGCATACTTCCCTGCGATCTCTCAACCTGAAGGGCTCCCCTTGAAGGTTCAGGATATCAGTGGTAAAGAATGGATATTCCAGTTCCGTTTCTGGCCAAATAATAACAGCAGGATGTATGTTCTGGAAGGTGTCACACCTTGTATTCAGTCAATGCAGTTACAAGCTGGTGATACAGGTAGATATCTTTTCTGAAACTTATGGATGTTAGAGGAAGCCTACAAGAGCTTCATCTCATTGCTTGTACTGCTGACCTATTTCTGATACTTAAAAAGATGTATATTACATCTTTATATTTATAAGAATATCTAAAAAAAACTTGCAATGACATTAGTTGTTTAGTCCATTTGTGTGTGTTAAGTATGTCATGGTCATTACTCCCTCATATTCTTAATTGATGACATCAGGACAACATTTTTAGTTCATTTTTGGCGAGAATAGTACTAGGATGGGTGATCTCCTGCGAAGTGATCGTGTTGCATCCCTTTTTAGCCTACCCCAACTTGCTTGGAATTAAAGGCTTAGTTGTTGTTGTTTGAGCTAAGGAAGTTGTCAAATTTATGTTATGTTCATTTATTCTCTTCAGAGTTAGTGGTATCTTCTTTTAAAGATATGGATTTTGAAGTAAGCCTATGAAAGATGCATGGCCTTAATTTGCAATGTAACCTATTGACTATTTTTTTTTTCTGCAGACGTTTGTTGGATGCATAAATATTTAGGGTATCTATGTGCCAAAATAGTACTTCGAAACAACAACTTACTTCATGACATTACCTAGGACCCGCTCGGTCCATCAGGATATATTAAAATCTGATAAATATTTCTACTTAATGTGGCGTTGCACACATTTCTAACTCCCTTATATTTTTATGCTGATTATCTTGCTGCATTTATTAAATACATCATCTGATCGTATTGTTAATTTGTTTACTCTATGATCTTCCACTTTATTCGCAGTCTCCTACTTTTGTCGATTTTCATTGTCGTATTAGCAATGATTTTTTGCTGTTCTAACTGGTTGTTTGAATTTTCTCTAGTAACCTTTAGCCGATTAGATCCAGAAGGGAAGTTGGTCATGGGTTTCAGGAAGGCAACCAATCTTTCTACCGAACAGGTATGCAAAACTATTGTATGTAATTTAGCTCTAATTGTATCTACCCCTCAAAGAGAACATATAAATTTAAACCTCTGGTACAGACGTACAGTTACTGCAATATGTATGACACATCAATATATGAGTCAGCTGCACTTCCAATTCCTGTTGTCTTTGTTTATGTCTGATGAAATACTAATTTGATGCCCATCTCTTTTAGCAAGATGAATCATTGGAAGCGGGATTACTATTGCAATACCTGTTTTGAAATTCACCATAATATAATGTGAATGGTTTCTTAAGTTTAAAATATGGTGGATTGTGGCCATATTTTTATTATCCAAATTTAATCCGTTTGGATTTTTTTTTCTCAGCCCTCATGTACGATATACATTTCCTCTGTGATCTGTTTTATTCATATCCCCTTCATTCTTGAATATATGATGTTTGGAACAACAAGTCTATTTCCTTACATGTCCTAAGCTTCATATATTTAAGAACGGTTGTAGTATGTTGATTTTTTTAGAAGAATTAACCCATTCCTCTGTCTCCTATAGGATCAAACAACAAAGCCTGCCAACGGTGCACCAACATCTTCAGAGGCAAATGGTAAAGTTCCTGCTCCAGATTCGAGCCCCAATGCTGCAGTTGCCCGACAAAATAAAGTAAACATAGAGAGCAACAACTCTAGCCCTGTGGAACAAGCCACTGCTAAAATGGACAAAGGGGGATCAGCACAGAAGGAAAGCCCAGGACCAGGTCAATCTTCCCCAGGAGCTGTCAAGAGGAAAGCAACTTCTGTTGGTCAAAAGATTAAGCGACTACGGATGGATAATGAGGAATCAATGGAGCTGAAGATAACCTGGGAGGAAGCTCAAGAATTGCTTCGCCCTCCTCCTAAGCCCCCCTCCATAGTAGTTGTTGATGGCCATGAGTTTGAGGAATATGAGGTCTGCCACACCTTTCATGTTTTATTTACAATTATAATTCCTGGACTTCATTTTATTGATGTTTCTAAGGCACCAATGAACCACAATGTCATCATGCCCGTTCCTTGTGTATTCTTTATTGATTGAGAATAATAACACATACGTTTCTGTACTGACATCTTGTATTTTTCAGGAGCCACCAATACTTGGTAGGAAGACATATTTTGTGACAGATCAATCAGGGTAATATTTCTTGATCTGGAAAATTTTGACATTCTCTCTCTCTCCCTCTCTGGAAATGGATGCAAAGATTGTCCTCTTTTGTTTGCACTCCCTCCTGATTTGTTTTGTTAACGTTAGGACATGGACTGATGACCCTTAGTGCAAATTTGAACCAACAATCACGTCCTAACATCAACAATTTGCAACCAGTGGTAGTGTAATGTACTAGTATTTGCCAAGAGTTAAGCTGACCATACCTTTCTAGTACTCCCTCAGTTTGGTAGGAGAGCTGAACTTTTGAGGGAGTACCTTTCTTCTCCTAACTAGTGCTTCAATATGTACTTTCTCACTAATGTTATCACTCTTTTGTCAGTACAAGTCTCTTCCACGTGTGCCTGATTTTATTATTATTATTACAGTGCAACTCATCAATGGGCCCAGTGTGAGGACTGTTCCAAATGGCGGAAACTGCCGGCTGATGTGCTTATGCCCTCTAAATGGACCTGTTCCGACAACAAATGGGATTCAGAAAGGTGACCTTCTGTTACTGTGACTTGTTCCATCAAGAAGATTCCTTTCCATTTAGTTTTCTGGACTAGTAATACAAATATAGTAATCTTCACAACCGAGAACCTCAAGGTAGCAAATCATGCTTTGGTCCTTCAAAGCGACCTACGTGGAAATGAGTCTTGTTACGAAAAGCAACAGGGTCATATATTTTATTGGGTCATTGAATATTTTCTACTAGGAAGTATGAGACCATATGATTCCCGAATCCTCTATGGAGTAGATTTGATTCCTGAATCCTCTATTTAGATTGCCATTTTTCCTCTGTTTAATAATTTGGCGCAATGCTTATTTTAAAGCTACTGATATCGGTACAGAAATTGCAATTTTGTTGTAGTAACTTGTTAGAATTTACCCTTCTGCTTGCTCAATAATTATTTCATCCATCGACTTTTTCTAGTGTCCCTTTGGATACAATCTGCTGATACATGGATTGACTTTATTCCTAATATATTTTTTTTGTGTGTATAATATATGTATTTATAAAGTTCAGAGATGTCAATTATGACCTTCTTAGATGATCTATGTTATTTTTATTATTTTTATGTGTTTAAAGATGGCTCGCTAATAACTGTATCTTAGCTACCTAGCTAATTGCCACTGCTATTGTATCTAGGTCGTCTTGTGAACGTGCACAAGAGATGAGTATGGAGGAGCTTGCAGAATTGATACCTATAAAATCTGGTATGATACATGTTCTCTCCAAAATGTGAACTATGGTTCTTCAAAAGTTAGATTTTGTTAGTACTTATTACACTATAGAAATGCTAAAAGTGTACTAGACTGCATAGTTGTGTGATGCTACTGTTGCTGGGGTAAACTTTTGAGAAGGATTGAGCATTAGTACCAGTTATCGGATGTGCCAAAGGGCTTCACTGTCTTAGCACATGCTATAGTAAGATACTTGCCATTGCCAGCATCTTCGTGGATAGTACTTATTTCACATGCTGTAGTAAGGAAATTTACGTTCGTAGGCGCTTTAACAAATTGTGGTGTTAGCCTGCCTATGCCCCCATTGCCCTTAGATAGTACGTGGTCTTTTTTTATTTTCAGTTCCCATTTGTAGTGTAGGTTTTAAATTAAACTTTCAAGACCTTGCTGTATCATGTTCAAGGAGCTATATCTGCATTAAGTTTTCTGTTCGAGTTGCAGTTACATGTATGTGAGTAACGGTCTTTTTAATACTGGATTTCTCGACCTATGTTCATTTCCAAGAAACTTCGCTGAATTACAGGTTTGACTGGAGCAAAAAAGTCCAAAGGAAAGATGGATGTGGACACTATTGATGCTTCGGATGGGTTGGACACTCTTGCAAACCTTGCTATTCTTGGTGAGGGTGAAGCTATTCCTTCTCAGCCAACCACAAAACATCCTCGTCATCGTCCTGGTTGCTCATGCATTGTATGCATCCAACCACCAAGTGGGAAGGGCCCTAAGCACAAGCAGACATGCACCTGCAATGTCTGCATGACGGTTCGTCGCCGTTTCAGAACACTTATGCTTCGCCGTGAGAAACGGAAGGACACAGATTCACCTCGCAAGAAAGAGGCAGGCCAATCAAGCCAGACAGTTTCACAAAGTGGATCTGGTCCAGTGGCAACCACTGCCAGTATCTCCCCCCAGAAAACAGACGGAAATGCTGATGGACCTGAAGATATGGCTGTAGATCATAAGATGACATCCTCACCTGTCAAGAACCATATTGACCTGAACATTCAACCGGACCGTGATGATGAGCAGTCACCGAAGGCTGATGCAGCAGGTGCGACAAGACTCCTTCGAGACAATCCAACTTAGGTTGGTCCGGATAGTTAAGATCATACTGGTGCAAGTGGACATATATAACTGATGAAATATATCCTTTCGAAATGTCTATACCGATGAAGAAAAAGGTGTCATGAGGTGTTGTAGCTTAGGTGTTACCTTCCGATACCAAAGGCCCCGTTTCTGTTTGCGGGGCAGACTCCAGTCTTTATGCTGTGTTGTATACCATAGACCATAGATCAGCCGTAGGTGTTGTGTGGGGGCGTTGTACACCCTGTATGTATTGTAAGAATAGCGCTCTTGTGCAGCAGGTTAGCAGGAAATTATTTGTGTATTGAATCCATTTCAGTTTTAGGGGAAAGTTCGTTCTGTGTAACTCACTAACTCCATTTCAGGGCCGGTGGGCACTCCCCCATAGCTATATATTTATTCCGCAGGAACGCATTGTAGATTGCACATGTGTTTCCGTATTTTTGTTCTTCAATGTAAAGATGATCTCTGTCCTGTTTATAATAATCTGCCTAGATGCGTTGTTCCCCTGGTTGCGAAATCAAAACTTTTTGAGTTGATGTGCATTAAGAGTTGCAGCAGCAAGGCCAAGAAGCACTGTTTGTGTCTGGATCTTGGACGACTCGATACTGAACCAAGGTTGAAATAACCGGGGCGGTTAACTGGCAAACCGGTCCGGACCGGTTACCCCGGTCGGCCGGTTAACCCCGGGTTAGGATTTAATTTATTTTGGAATTTAAAAAATTTTGTGTCTAATATTTTTAAAAAACCTAGACGAATTGTAAGTACATTTGGTGAAAAAAATCAAATTAAACCGAGGTGTTTTGATAAAGGTAAAAAGAAAAAAAAGAAAAAAAGAAATAAGAAATAAAAAAAAACTCAATCTTATCCCTTCCCTACGCCATCCCTTGAGCCAGTGACCACTTCGACCCCTCTTCCCCCCTTCGTCGCACCCGTCCGCGCTCGCCCACACGCCGCGGCGTTGATTTCCCACGCCTAAATAATGATTGCTCTATCATACCAATTGATGGAGTGTCATTCACTCATCACCTTGTTTTGCAGGCGAGGAAGATTTCACTCATGCTACCAGGGAATACTTTAATTGAACACTATGGTTGTGCTATGTTATATGAACTCAATATATTGTGTATTTATGTCTAATATCGTGCTCAATATTTTAAAAGATATCATGCATAATTTTTTCTCTATTTTTTGGATGACTTTTTCATTTGAAAAAAGTCTATTTTACTCCCCTGAACAATTCACTTTGTTCAATCTACTCCCCGAATAAAATTTTAGCTCAATTTACTCCTTTAAATAATTCAAGTTGGTGTAATTTACTTCCTATTATAATTTGTTTTTTTTTTGTTTCTCTTTGTACATTTTGAATTTGATGCTCAAATCTTGCAATATGAAAGATTATAACAATCACTACATAAAAAAAATAATTTTTTTTTATAAATAGTTTGATATAATTTTAGAGCTCCATAGTTAATGTAGTATTAGATATTATTAAACTATATAACATATATGTAAAATATACTTTATATTTTTTTAACATAAAATTCTATGAAAACTATCATTATGCAAAATTTTCAGCACTAAATTCACATGATATAAAGAAAAACAAAAAAGATAAATAAATTACACCAATTTAAATTGTTTGAGGTGATAAATTAAGTCAATATTTTGTTCAAAGTATAAATTGGATAAAGTGAATTGTTCAGGAGAGTAAAATGGACTTTTTCCTTTCCATTTTTCTACCATTAACCGAGCATGTAACTAGAAGAACTGGTTAACCAGAATAATCGACCGATAACAGGCGGCTAACCAGACACGACTCTTTTCCGACCCAAAACAAATTTTGATCGGTTAACCGATTAATTATACTGGTTATCCGGTTAATTGGCGAACCGGTGTTGTCCGGATATACCGATGCACACGGTTATTGTAACCTTGTACCGAACACCACAGGTTATGTGAAGCAGGGATTACAAAACCAAACTGGCCAACAGAACTCTGGTTTCATCGAATGATCGGTTTACAATGAAAACCGAAAGTACTGTAACAAAATAGTTAACTGCGTGGTTTTCGTCGATTCGAAAACCGGTCAGTCCTGTTTTTTTTTTAACATGATGTGAAGCATTACTGCATTATATACCCTCCGTCTCTGCTTGTCTCACCCTCGCATGTGCCGCACCTATCCCCTTCCCCCCGCCCGAGCCCTAGCCCGCGCCGCCGCCACGTTCCCCTCGGGCCGAAGCCTGCCGCCAGTTTCCGTGTAGACGCACCGAGCCGAGGGCCCGAGGCCGCCTCCCACGCGGCGCGGGAGTGCCTGAGGCGGCGATCGCCAAGGCCGCTGCCACACACAACAATTCTCAGATTCCACATAGTGCAGCACCACAGCAGCGCAGCAAGGACGGTGGACGCAGGCACCTAACAGCGGCTCGGTCTTGTGCTGCCAGGGCCCGCGCCTCCTCCTCCAGGTGAGAGCCGAGCTCTCCTCCCCCATCCTCTAGAGAATCCTCCTCTTTTCTTCTGTAGTTGATATTTAGGCTAAACGTAGCGGTGATGGATCGATCCCTGCTCGAGGACGAGGGAGGCACCTGCCAGACAGCCGCCGCAGCAGCCGTGCCGGAGGCGCCGGAGCAGAAAGAAGAGACGCTCGAGGAGGTGCTCTCCAGGCACAGGTTAGCCTCTTCCCCACGCTTATTCTAATTCTACTTTTTGTTCTGTGGATTGGATGCCGCAGGCACGCACGCTCTTTCACTATATTGTCAATATATATATGCGTTGCTCTAGTTTAGATTGAACCTTTCCGTTTCAGTCTTTTGGAATAGTTTAGGATTGTAGGTTTAGGTACTCAGTATCATTGAAACAGTCTGGAATTTTTCAAGCTATTCATCTAAATTTGGGTCCAATTACCTAGAAATATTCATCTAATTTGCTGTGAAGCTTGATTAGCAGTTTTCTCCAGCCTTTTTCAGTTATCCAACAGTGTCAATTGATTTAACTATGTGAGCCTAGGTGCCAGAATTTTTCACAGGCCACTGGTTGCTAGAATTAGGATGCCACAGTTAAAAATACCTCACCATTACAGCTAAAATATTTTCATACACAAGTCAAGGGTATTCTTCTTTGGTTTTATTCAGGTGATCATACAGGCACACAATTTGATTTGCTTAACAATTTTCACTTAAAGTGTACACTCTGTGCATGTTTAAAGCATCTGGAAGATTTGTCTGTGATACTACAATTCCTAATGCCATTGCTATCTCTCTGGTTTCATATGGTAGGATTCTGTTCCATACAATGCATATTGCTTTATTCCTAGAGATATATGTTTGATCTTATTCATCATGTACCAAATCAAATTGTATTGATGCTAGATGGATGCAAACTAGACAGGCAGGCACTCTACACGCGCAGACGCGCTCATCAAATTTTGAAATAGGAGGTCTAAATGAAATTGTGCTTAATACATATGGTCAAACTTATCGGTTCAAACACAAAATACTTTGGAATGTTTCAACAAAATACCTCGCCCTCATGAAGTGACCAGCTCACGTGTGTAGCTTTACTGCTTTATATTATAGGTAGCGGCGAAGTCAGTTGTCAAACATGCAGAATGTGTTTACCCCACATTAGATAAGATCTGTAGCATAGCATGAACACTTCAATTTTAAACGGATCAGTCTAAAGGGTAGGGCTATTATAGTAAAGCACTTTTCAAGTTTGCTTTTTATTGCCACAGTTATATATCTGTTACTATTGTTTCTGTATTCTTTCACCTTTGTTTAACTTGTCTTCCTCTCTTTTATTACCCTCTTATCTGTACTTGTGGGTTTGAAATCTAGGCTAACTCGACTTGCTTGGTACTAAAAGGCCTTGTATTGGATCACATTTAATCACATCAGTTTGACCCATAGAATAATACTCCCTCCGGATTTAAATTGTTGATGCAGTTGACTTTTTTAGTTACGTTTGACAATTCGTCTTATTCAAAAATTTAAAAATTTATCAGATATTTTGTTACAATTTGTTTTATCACTAAAGAAAGTTGAAACCTACCATATAATTTGGTATATTTGAATAAATATTTTGAATAAGACGAATGGTCAAACGTAGCTAAAAGAGTCAACTGCGTCAACAATTAAAATCCGGAGGGATTACATGATATCATCAATTACTTTGTGAGGCTGTAAGTTTGTGGTTTACGATCCTTGGATTGTGTGATGGACCTTGGTTCAAATATGTCAATATTATGATTATAGTAGCAGAGGGTTCAGTTACAGTAAGGAAACTTTCATTGTGGGAAACATAAGTATCATGGACCAAAATTATATGAGACTGTCAGTGATGATAGACATGAAAATATTTCAGAACTTTGTAGGAAGAAATGCAAAATCAAATGTAATACAATAAACAATACTTGGGTATTTATTTGAAACATGGAAAGGAAAAACACACATTTGTAAATATAAATCTACAGGTTTGAGACAATTGAGAAACACTTCCTGCAAACTGACTTGTTAGGCATATTTTACTGCATTATGCACCACATTGATAGTCGTCTCAACTCCCAATTAGATTGTGATACGCAAAAAACTGTGACTCTTTCACATCTGTTTCATGGTGCAAAGCTGATCTGAATACCTGAATGCTTTGATGTTGGATCCTGCTGTTTTTGTATCTTTATCTCACAACTTGAATGTTCTTTGCTTGTTTACTTTATGGTTTGCAAAAACGCGGAGTTGCATCCTCTCACAAGTTCCTGGATGATAAATTTCTTCTTTTGTATGTGCAAAACAGAAAAGAGAAATCCAAGCTTCAGGATAAGGAAACTAGTCTGAAAAAAGCTGCTGCCAAAGGAAGCAAAGCTGAACAGAAAGCCAAGAAAAAGCAGGTCGAAGAAGAGATATCACACCTCTCAGCTGAGTTAGAGGCAAAACATGCTGCAGAGCTTGCTTCATTTGGGTACAAACCCTCAGGCAGCTCAGATAAGGGGAACCTTGACAATTTAGTGAAGGCCATAGCTGGTGTTTCTGTGTCCAGCAGCTCAGAATCCTCAAAGCCAAGCAAGGGTGCACGGCGACGAGAGAAGAAGGCAAAGGAAGAAGCTGCTCGAGAGCAGCGGATTCAGGAAGAGCAAAGCAATCTTGTTAGCGATCGCATGATAGAAGACGAGAAGCTCGAAAAGAAGCTGGAACCCATGGGGCTGACCATCCAGGAGATAAAGCCAGACGGACACTGCCTGTACCGTGCTGTTGAAAATCAGCTGTCGCTTCATTCCAATGGTGCTACATTTTTCAGTTACCAGGAGCTTCGGCAAATGACAGCCAAGTATATGAGAGAGCACGCTGCTGATTTCCTCCCGTTTTTCTTAGCAGAAGGTAAGGTTGAGACTGGACCAGATCCCTCTGAGAGCTTTCAGAGGTACTGCCAGGATATTGAATCCACTGCTGCTTGGGGTGGGCAACTCGAGCTGGGTGCACTGACCCATTGCCTGAAGAAGCACATTGTGGTATACTCAGGCTCCTTTCCAGATGTGGAAATGGGAAAAGAATACAAATCTGGATCTGGAGGTAGTAACGGTGATGCCGCTAGCATTAGGCTGTCATATCACAGGCATGCCTATGGTCTTGGTGAGCACTACAACTCGGTGATTCCAACCGAATTATCTTAACAAGATGAAATTCGAAGGTGTTTAGTATATTTGATTGTTTACCCATGTGTCTGAACACAATAGGTTACTTGTTTTTTATTGATTTTATACGGTGGTTGTCATGTTATCAGTCGATGAAGTTTGATTGTACCTACCAAAAAGTTGTACTCTGGGATTTGTTTCCCAAACAATTTTGCTCTCAATTATATGTTTCATGCATTGAGGTTGTGTACTGTTGCTGTTCTCATTAGCTTTAACTTATTGCTGCTTGTAAGTTTTGTATGCGTTCCCAGATTTGCACGCTGTTCCTGCTTTTGCAAATCAAAATGAAAGATGAAACGTCTTCCGGTAAGTTTTGCCTTTACTCAAACTATATGGTCCATCTGGCCGCGTGGAGGGGCTCAGCGCTCTGCCGGACGCCGTACTCCAGCGCGTGCTGGGGTTCCTGCCGGCGAGGGCGTCAGTGTGGACGTGCGTCCTCGCCAGGCGCTGGCGCTACCTCTGGCGCTCCCTGCAGGCATACCCGTTTTGACATTGCCGTGGAGCTGAACATGTTTAGTGAACCGGTTGCTGCTGCTCCGTGAGCCCGGCTCAGCTCTTGATCAGTGCGAGCTCGATCTCCTCGAATGCAAGGTGTGGATCCTGCATACGTCCACCTTTGGATACAACACGCCTTATTGTGCACTCGAGCGGTCCATCTGAATGCCGAAATCACCTGTTGCGAAATCTATGGTGACATTATCCGTTCTCCGTCCGCAAAAAAAGTCTTAGCATGGTTTACTGCAGGTTTTCGCATGAGGATCCGGAGTGGGGCTCTCGCATTTCTGCTCCCAGTCTCATTTGTCTGAAACTGGAATATTGGATTGGTGTGGCTCCTTTCCTTGATCTCATGCCAACATTAGAAACCGCATCTTTTATGTCCGACTGTTATGGTGCTCCTGATGTAAACTGCTCTATCAATTCTTGTGGCGACTGTTACAACTGTGACTATAATCGCAATGTTGTTTTCCATGATACTACCCATAATTGTGTCCTTGGAGGTCTGTCAAAGGCTACACATTTGAAATTCAGGGCTTCCTACGGAATGGTATGGTTACATTTCAATCCGCTATGACTTATTTTTTCGTTCACAGATTCATAGATAAGAATTTCTACGTTTCACTGATTGCATCCATCAGTAAAAACCGATAACCTGACAATGAGTCAAATTCGTGAACTCCAAGTGATCTGTTTGTGGTAAATTATAGTTGTACTAATTGCATTATTGCATCCTGAGTTCAAATCTTAACCCAAGTTCACTTTTTGCAGATTAATTTCAAAAGAGATCTGAAATGCTGCCCTACATTTAGCAAATTAAAAACCTTCCATCTCATTGATTGGTGTTTGGCTGGTGACCTCCAAGCCCTACTTGGCTTTCTCCAACACACACCAAATCTGGAGAAACTCATTCTTCAACTCTGTCAGGTATACATATCTCACAAAAAATATTAGCCGCTACCTTATGGGAACTACCGTGCATGACAATATATGTTTTCTACAGAGGAAAATATGTGGACTGGAAATGCAAGACAGCAATTTAGTTGAACAATCGTTTTCACTGAAGAACCTTAAAGAAATCCAAGTTAGATGTGCAAAGATCGACGCAAGGGTTCAGAGAATTTTGCAGGTCGTAAGTCCAATTGGAGTCAGTCTTGAAGCATTTAACATCCAGAAGGTGTAGATTTGAATTTAACATCCGGAAGCATTTAACACAGTATTAATGTAAGTCATGAACGTTTCTCAGCATTTGAATCACTGCAATACACCAATATTTGATATAGCATTGAAATTATCAAGTTAATAAGATAATTAAGTTAGAGGTGTTCATATTTGCTGAACCTCATTTCCTGTTGCTATTATTCCTAGTACTCCAGATTTGTTTGCATGAAGTACGATTGAAATATCAGCATTGAATATATGTTTGAGTGTTCTGGTTACCGTTACCTTTACCTTGTCTGCTACTTATATGAAAATTATCAGAAGGCCGCATAGACATCAAACTCCTAGACATGCGTAATTAAACAGCAGGGATGTTTTACCACAAAGGTAACTTAGGTTCAGAGGATACTTCGTAAGTCTGGATTTTTCTTCTACTTAGTGCTGCTCCACTCCTTTTAATGATACAGTTTTTTCAGGTGCACTAAACTTGTTGATTGACATGTGTGGTGGTAGTTTTGTTCAGTTTCAAGTTTGTCCTTGTATCATGACATCGAAAAAACAATCAGGTTATTAGGGAATGCTTAGATTCTTGTCATGAATTTCCTAACACTTTTTTTCTCAGAAACAAGATTTTCCTAATTCAGTGAAGCATGATCCCATAATTGAACTCTCGCATGTCATGAAACTCCGTTTTTGTTTGCACATGTGATGCCTCTCTGAGCTTACTTCATTTCCTCATCTTTTCTTCAGTCTCTAGCAGTGAGAAACGTTGGCCTATCAATTCTCTTGGCGGGTGCGACGAGTACATGGCGTTTATGCCTGAAATTCACAGGGCAACAAGTGAGCCTGGTTTCTCGTTTATGATGGATTTGAGCATAAGTAGTGAGTGCGACAAGTACATGACGTCTTTTGTCTGGGACTTTATGCCTGAAATTCACAGGGCAACTAGTGAGCCTGGTTGCTCGTTTATGATGTATTTGAGCATAAGTAGTGAGTATTTTGTGTTCTGGAGCAATCATCTTGCATCTGACTATATATTTGAATAATGCAAGGGTGTAACTGGTGGTAGAAATATGCTGTTCAGTGGACTTCTTAAAATTGAGTTTGCGTCAGTGAAACAGAATGATAATCTTCGTAGTAGAATGGTAGTGCTCGCTGTCTTATGAAGCTATTTATTATTGCAATTAAAAAGATTTACAGAGAGAGAGCGAGCCTGCTTTAACTAAATTGCATTTTTCACGGAGATATGCTGCAGTGAGAACTAGTCCCAATATAGTTTCTTCAGCGCAGTGACAAGATTCGACCTTCTCCCTGGGTCCAATGGATAGTAACAAGAAACGAAACAGAGGAGCACAACAATGGTAACATGTAACAGGAGCACATAATAAGCAAAAAAACGAAAGAACAGCAGGATCGATAAGTATTTCATGCCCCGTAAAAGAAATTGCGGGACGTTCATCAGGCTATCACTGTCGCCTCCTGTCACGCTACCAAGAGTAACCCGTCTTTCTCTCTCGTGCGCAAAACTACTCCTATCACCTTCCTTCTTCTCACTCGACAAAACCGTATCTTACAGACCACGACCCAAAACCAAAATCGAGAACGAGCTCGAAACACACACGCACACAAAAAAAGGCCGCCCTTGCAAGTTGCAACCATTTTTCTTTTGTTTTTCAGTAAAGGCCGTCCCTGCCGAGCCTGAGCATTTCCTGGTGGTACTTGAGCGACTCCTGCCGCTGCAGCCGCATCTCCATGTTGAACTTGTTGATGAACGCCTCGACGCGGCGGTTGAGCTCGTCCTGCCCCAGCGACGGCTCCCGCCTTACCGGCGCCTTGCTCCGCCCGTCGTTGAACGTCTCCGCCTTCCGCATCGCCGTCGCCGGCGGCGCCGGCGCGGGGGCGGCGGCATCGAGCTCGCCGCTGCCGGAGGGGCGGCGGCCCGGGCGTGTGTCCCAGGTGTCGGACTTCTTGAGGTGCCGCGCCAGCGGCGGCGCGCGGCCCTCCGTGATGGCCTTCCACGTGCTCTCCAGCGTCTCCTCCTTCCGCTGACGCGCCACCCTCAGAGCCTTGCTGCCTGCAACCACACACGCCCAAATCCTCATCAGTAGCAAAACAATTTGTACTGATTGCCCGGAAATTTTTTTTTTGGGAGATGAAACAATTGCTCGAAAATTCGAAATTCATGTTTAGTTTACCTTCGGGGCTCGGCTTGGCCTTGGCCGGCTTGCGGTTGAACCTCCCCGACACCAGCGGCTTCTCCCTGGAGTTGGTCAGGTCGGCGAACGGCGGCGCCGCCTCGCCCTCCTCCTCCGCATCCTTGTCATCGACCACCACCATCGCCATCGGCTCCGCGCCCCTCCGCCGCGGCGTCCAACTCGACCTCGAGATGGAAAACTCCTCCCCCTCCTCCTCTTCTTTCTTTTCCAGCTTTGGCGCAGGCGCCGGCTTGTTCTTCTTCCCCTTCACCACCAGCTCATCCTCAGCCGGCACCAACTCCGCGGCCTGCACCACGGGCACCGGCGCAGGCACCGCCTCCAACGGCATCGCTTCTGTCTCGACCGCCGCGACGTGGTGCTCACGCTCAGGCCCCGCGGACCGGCGGTCGGTGCCGGGCTGGAAGCGCGAGGATGCCGCGATGGAGATGATGATGGCGTTGATGACGATGTAGAGGTACGGCGGCGTCATCCAGGCCGCCGCCGCCTCCCGCGCGCGCGGCAGCCCGTCCGCCACCGCGGGCCCCAGGAACCGCGCCGCCGCCGCCGCCAGCGCCCCCACGGCCGTGGCCACCGTCGCCGCCTTCACCGTCCGCTCGTACCCCATCGCCGCAATCCCCCGCCGTTCCAGCTGCTCCTTCTCCGTTCTCTCTCTCCTTGCTCCCAAGTCCCAACGACGCGCGTCCTGTGTGTGCGTCCCGTTGTTGTCTGTTGCTGTTGTTCTGAGCGTGTGCGTGTGGTGCGCGGCGCAACGGAACGGAGTGGAAAAGCGAGCACGGTTGAGGTGGGGCGCGCAGCGAGGAGGAATTTATAACCAAGGCAAGGGGTCGGGTCCGTGGGCCGTCGGACGGTGGATGAGGAGGCGCGGGAGGCTGGCTGCGACTGCGAGGGGAACCAACCCTCGGAAGGAATGGTCTAGATCAGCGTTGTTAAGCAAAGCGGCACACCCTGGTAATTGTGGCTGGCTCGCGTAACCGTGGGGTCTCGCTCGTTGGCCGGTGGCCACGACAAGTGGAACCAACTCTTTGGTCGCTGTTGATGCCGCGAATTCTCCTGTGTTTGTTCACCGACCACGCACTCTGATCCTACGGCTCAGATCGACCGCTCAGCGCGGCACATATTTCGGGCACTGCATTTTTTTTTTTCACGGGCCCGTCCCGTGCAGAGACAGTCCCATTCCGTGGCAAGTTGCGTCTGCGTTTGGTACGTGCCATGCGGGTTGGCTAGTGCAATCCGTGTTCCAAGGATGGGTACCCTGCTGCATCTCAGCATCTGCATGCCCATAATAAAGGCTCGGTGACCTCGACGAGAGGCAAGCCGCGCCGCAAGCGAAAATGATAGGGGGCGAGCGACTCAAACGGTCAGAAAAATGTAACCGTTGGGGGCGGGTGGGGGCGGGGAAGCGAGAGGCGAAGAGAGCGGCCGGGCGAGCCACTGGGTGTGTGGTGTGTCTCTCATTGTGGGCCTCAGGCGCGGCCACGTACGCTTCGGCATCCGCGCGGGTCTTTTTTCAATTGTTTTTCCTTCCCTGCGTTTGTGGGAAAGCGTCCAGCTCAGCTGAGCGTGCATCGCGCGATGCTGCGGTGGAGCGCGAGCGGTGTCAGTGCTCGAGTCAGTCTTCGCTTCTCCTCCCCTCCCATCCCTTTTGTTCGGCGCCATCGGTAGCTGCTCGCACATGCAGGACAAACTGCAAACGCCTGGATATCTTATTCTCGCGATGCTGTCCAGATGTGACGGAGGAATCCCGTCTGACAGGAAATTCATGCAAGTATATATACTTTATACGCTATGCATACAACATTTTCAACGCTTCAAGTATACCATTACTAGCAGCAGCTTATGATATGATCACCAGTCTCTCTCTGCGCCGCGGGGTCGAAAAGGTCAAGAGATATTGGTGAGCCGCCGAGCCGGAGCGGGACGTGAAGTGGCCTAATTCGTCTCTCCTTGTGTGTGTACTCCGTGTAACCCGCCGGCAGGTAGCTCAGCTTTACCACCCCCGTAGCTAGGTAGCCTACCCGGCCCGCCCATTTGCCCGCAGCCACATGCATGAATGGGCAGACCTCGTCCATGGCCGTACGTGGCGCGCCCAGTTACTTAGCACGGTAGCACCTGATTCTGATTAGTTAACAGGGAGATCATCCCAGCTAGCTAGTTGTGGACACGGCTGCACATACTATATGGTAGCGATCGAGTGCCTTGGCGTGCGGTAAACGGCGCCGCGACCTTCTGGATTAACCCCACCTAGCTAGTAGCGAAGCTAGCCGGCGCGGTGTGTATATATATATATATATTGCGCCCTGGCCTTCCACGCGTGTCTAGCTAGTGATGCATAATGGCGCGCTGCTCTGATCCACGCGTGCATGCCGTATCGGTCGCCGGCGCTCGCTGCGGCTCCCTGATGATGATATGTGTGCCCTGTCACAAACCCACACGTGCATGACAGCGTTGCCAATTTGACTTTCTCTCATAATTAGCATTTGTTACCCAGTCAACAAATATAAGTGTGTTATAGTAGGCTACTACTCCGTAGCATACTACTCTTGGACTACGTACGTCCTAGGAGTACCTGTCTCTCTGCAGTACACTTAGCTTGTGACGACGAGCAAGCTAGCTTCCCGGTTAATTAATGAAGGTTCAAACCATGCATCTCTGTTGCGTGATGAGGGCAGCAGCTTGTTACAGCTAACCGGGCGTACATGTTGGACTCGGCGTATCTCCGAGACAGCGACGGTTCCCGAACCCGGCGACGACGGCGGCCTCGCGAAAGGGACGAAACCTGCCGCCACGCTTTTGCTTCCGCTCTGCGACCTCCTCGTGTATATGCAGAGCGAGCCAGCGAGGGCGTACAGGGGGAACGCTATACATGTGCGGATTAATACCCCGTATGCATCATACAAACCAAATCTCCCGTATGTATCTCGTGCACCTCGCGTAACGTCTATATACGTACGCATCATGTGCAATTCTCAGTGACGCGTACTTATGTACAGAAGTAGTATGAGTTTAACTCGGTAGCAACTCCAGATGATAACCAATTCTAGTATTTGTAAAATTAGATTATAATTTTTTTTTATTTATCTTAATGAATAGTAGCGCTCCTATCTTTTTTTTTTTGAGAAAAAAAATCGTATATACGCATCATGTGCAAAACTCCAGCATGTTGCGTGTGCTGCACTAATTAACCACCCATCGTGCGTACGGTACGGACTCCTTGCCGCCGAAGGAAAATGGTAAACTTGTCAGCTTCTCCTGTGTACCACATGATGTATGCTGCTTTTTTGAGGAAATTATACACACACGTGCCACATGTTACCACATCCGCCGTACCGCTAACTTTTTCATCCGGATCCAAGCCTCTGCAAGGAGGGAGATCACAGTGGCCACCAAATCATCTTGCCCAATCCGAGGCCTCGGCCGGCGAGGCGAGCACGAGACGACTACTTTTCGCCGCGACTACTCGTGGATATACGCGCTGTTCGGCGCGCCCTCTGGCGTCACTTGTGCCGGAAAAGCACATGTGTGCCGTGCAAAAACGGAAAACGTCAAAGGAAAAAAGAGAAAATTAACGCGCGCGCGCGCCGTGGATTAATGGACTCGGTTCGTCGTGTCGGAGTGGATCGATCCGTGGCCTGCAGGTTTACCTACCTGCCTGGCTGGCTGGTGCGTGCTGCCTAGCTACCAACCCATATGAATCCCATGAGTAGTTTGTCATTTCCGGCAGGCATGTGAGCCGGCGGACCGACCAGGGGGCAGCCGTAGCTGTGGCGGACCCATACGTGCAGGGCCAGATTCAGTAACTCGTACTTGCATGTATTTCTAATTAATTTGTTTATCGTTTAATCGGCGAACATAGTACTCCTAAGCTAGCCACCCAGACAAAAAAGGCTTTCCGACCGAATCGCGAGCCGTACATTTTCGCCGGCTTATATTACGAAATGGGCGTCGATCAGAGCGAAAGCGCGCACTTTGTGTGGAGTATTTTTGTAGTATTCCCTGGAGGCCGAGCGAGTGGCTGCGGTCGACGTTACGTCGACGACCGAGCTGAATATATCGTGTTGCGCCGCGACTTTTCGGAACGTTTTATTTCTTCCCTGCTGGTCATCATGTGACCTAGCTATGGCTGGTCGGTGGACAGTGCACACTGGACAGGTCACTTATCAGCTGTCCCGTACGCTCCGTCATGCCTCGCCATATATTTGAATGCCCTAGCTGAATCGCGGTGATTAGTCGTATTGTAACTTGATCGCGGCACACGTTCCGTTTGAGAGCTCGCGCCGGAATAATCTTTTCCACCGCCCAGGATGCGTGCGTGTGCCTAATCTGCAAAGAAAAACTCGTGCACATGTTACGTATGCGTACGGCTAGTGCGCAGGTAGGTCGAGGTGCCACAAGAACCGATCCAGCCACAGTAATTTACTTGCCGCACATGCATGACAGATCGATGGATCGAGGTAAATGCTCGAACGATGTTAATGTTATCCATGGTTGTACCAGAGGGAAAAGCAACTCCACATGTATATATGCACACAAGATTTATCCTAGTCATTTAAGATTTATCCTAGTCATTTATTTTTAACTTGCACCAGGGACTCAAGGAGGTATGTGGAGGCCGGTGGCATGGATATTCATAAGAGTCGGAGCAAGATGCAACAACAAGAGTTATAGGTGCACTCTGCTATCCACTGTTAGGAGTAGATACTAATCTGCCGAGAGAAAATAAAGGATGGGCATTGCATCTAACTGTAAACTGCTCCACGTGGGTTGTCACCCTGCCTCCTGTTCCGAATGGATGAATTGTACTGCTAGTGTACGCGTATTTATTCGATTCGGGATGGGCATGGGTACCCAATGGTATCCATGGATCTCCTCTAGTTCAAAAAAAATAAACTAGTTCTTTATCCCCCCCCCCCCCTCCCCCTAAAATTAGATCATTAGTTCATTTTATTTAAACTAGGTGGGATCCATGGATCGCTCCCCATCGCTAATTTCCGATGATGATATGGAGATATATATCGCACGGTCTCTGTGCAGTATTTTCATCTGACGTACCGCTCGCGCAGCGATGACGCATGACATCAAACGAACGTACTGTGTATATGTAGTAATATTTACCCGGCGTACACGCATACGCTTCTTAGACCCCTTCGCTGGGATTCTCTAGCAGTACACTATCCAGAGATCCCGTCACGTCACGTCGTGTACTCGTATATGCACGACACGTATACAAATCCCATAAAGCCATGCACACTCAATGCAGAAAGAAAACAAATTGAGAAGAATATCGTAGCAACGGAAGTATATGTATAGTGGTACGTGTAATAATGGTGTGGATGCCCATTCATGCTAGCTAATGACGCCACTGCAACTGTATGTAGCTGTGTGAAGTCGTTGACGATAAGGTGGCTCCCCATATAGCTATCTATCCATATCTACCGCTGTATGATGAAGACCATGTGATGAAACTAAATTACTACTACGAGGTTAATCAGCTGCCCGATTTGCATCAAGAGTGTCGAGATGCTAGAACCGTCTCCCAACTTCATGTCTATCCTCATCACGTCGTACATGCGTAGTACGTCCAAACGCGGCTTCACGCGATTGCACAAACCGCCGGCCGGCCGGAACCGATATCTAGAGCTTCATCAAGATGGCCATGGCAAACGATGCAAAGCGACATCCAAGGAGAACTAACCAAAGTTTTAGCCCGTTGAACGAAACCGCTTCTTTTTTTTTTTTTTTCTTTGCGACAATTTGAACCGAACCTTTTCTACTCATGATCCGGTGGTCACGAGTCAAGAGAAGTCAAGCCCATATTCAGAAACACTTCTCCAACTTTTATTCTGTTTCTATCGTATACAAACGATTGTTCAGCGCAATCTATAGTGTAGGTATGTGCCGACTGTATGTATATATATGCAGACGTAGTCACTATACGTGTATGGTAGAGAAACAAAGGTGCACAAATGTAGTTGCGTTGTCCATGCGACCGCTGACGTCATAAGTATTAGGCGTGAGTCGTGACAAGACCGGTGGCCGGCGCCCTATATCTATCTACTACTACTATATATCAAGAATCTATATAGTAGTACTTTTTCTTTATGAACACATCGCGTTGACCATGGAAATTTATTGAGAATCAGCTATAAATAAGAAGCATATGCGTCTTTATCTGATGTTAAATGTTAATTGCTGTACATGGACATTCTTAATTAATCTTGTCAAGACGCGAGTATCACACAGTCTATTATCACTCGCTGCAGTTGGATGCATGCCTTTCGTCGCATCGACGGCAAACCATAACCCGCTCGACACTTGCACAATGACACCATCTCGCGCGTCCCGGTTGGGGCACCTGGACGTACGATGGATCCACACGACGTCCAACCAAAGCTTTGCGCGTTTCATCAAAGAAATTTCTTCGATGCCTGGCCTGTCTTCTTCGTTGAATTCAGGTCAGTCGTCGTGCAGAGGGCGCACTCGCTACTGTAGGTATCTCTATCTTCTGTGTTTTATCTGAAACAATTCAGCCTCTCACATTTTCTTCAACGTCTGGAAACACCTAGAGATCGACCAGAGACAGTGCGAACGTAAAGTGAGACTCGGACCCTGTATTCATTTGTGCCGACTACAAGTGATTACGTGTAAATGCTAGCTAGTGTGTACCCATCGTGCATGGCAGCAGGTACTATACACGCAGAAGGTGGTGCACCAAACACCGTGTCACTGTTCGTGTATTTGGGCTAGTCAGTTGATGCTGTACTGCTTGCCGGCCGGCCGGCACGTCAACGCGCAAGGGTTCGTTAGTGCGCTGCTGTGCACAGTACACGTCTCGCAACTACTACTACCGGTTTGTAAGGTAGCTAACCCAGGATATTCGCCCACGTCGGTGAAAATGATAGATTGAGGTAGATAGCACAGAAAAGCTTCCCGCGCTGCTGGATAAAAGATTATAGGTAGACAAGATTAATAATAGTGCTTTTTTAATATGTACTTTGAGTACATGTAGGACAAGGGGAATTATATCGGTAGTAGTATATGATTTTGTGGTGGTTTCGGCAGAGTTCGTAGACCTAGTTGGTTCGAAAAAGGCGTGTATATCCGGTTTAGAGCACCATGCATTTGGATATGGACGCGTCTTAGAACGGCAACAAGCAAAAGCTATATGCAAGGAGACAACGCATATAAGAAGTGAGGAGCATGGCGCCAGGAGGGACTTCCATGAAATCGACGCCATTGTATATTGTATAGGCCTGAGTCGTGACAAGATAAGGTGGTCAGGTCCATTCATACCTATCCATATACTACTGCAGGATGACGCGTTGAGCCGTTGACCACGTAGGAGCGTAATAAGTCTAACATGATCATTTAGTAGTCTGAACGCTTTTGATGCATCAGCAGATCTAAGTCTAAAGCACGTAGATTTATCCAAATCTTACATGGATATTCTTAACCTTATCGACATGTCTCTCCCAACTTCCAGGTCTCCTGGCCACCTGCCACTTCGCCGGCGAGCCAAACCCTGCTCGACACTTGCACAAGCGGCCGGCCAATGCACCGGTCGAGCGCGACCGGAGACCCCTGGACTGGACAGATCCAACGACCAACTAACAGTCAAGTCAGTCGGCAGTACACCTGCACAGTGTTGTTTCTCTCTCTCTCTCTCTCTCTCTCTCTCTCTCTCTCTCTCTGCCTATACACTCTTGTTCATCCAGACTGGCAGGAAAACGCGCGATCGTGTCGGTTGTAGTTTTGCACCGACCATGTGTGTATGTACAGTGGTCAAAAGAGTACGGCCAGTACCCTCCTGTGCACAACACCCGTGTCCCTGTTCAAGTACCCGGTACTAGCTATATTGCCTATATACTATCCCATAGAATGTAGAGGAACAAACAACTGTCATATCAGCGTCGGCGAAAAGGATTGAAGTCGATCGACAGTGAGGAAACCAGCTGGGATGGAGTGTATGGAGAGACCAGGTAACGGGGGATAACTGGATAAGTACAACCTAGGAACTAAATAAGTACCGACAATCAGTATCAGGATCGGCGATCAGAATATCGTCTAACAATGTTCACTATCTTTTGCAACATAGCGATCACTCACTGGTAGAAAAGTATTGTGGGTTTTCTAAACATTATCGCACCTAAGTTTTAGATACGTGAAGTAGGTCTCAGAAGATGTTGGCACGTTCAGATCGTGGACTAGAATTTCGAAACTGTTGCTGATCTTTCATAAACCGTAGATTTCGCAAGAGATAAAAAGAACTTTGTATACTCAAACAAGAAAAGAAAAACAAATCGTGCGTACCGGTAGTAACCTGGGCCTACCTAGGCCAGCCCAATGAACAAGAAAAAAGTCAGACCAAGCCGAGTTACACCTCTTCTCCCCAAACTATGGGCCACGTGGGCTGCCTCGCCCCAACAATGCGCAGCAAGCAGGCCATTTCATCTTGTGCAAATCTGTTTGAGAGTGAGAGACTGCTGACATCGTCGTCTTCCTCTTCGTCTCCGGCGGCCGCCTGGGCCTTTGCCTCCGAACCGGCCTCCCCGGGGGAACTCTGCCTTGTTCATCGTTGTCGTTGCGCTCCTCCTCCCTCTAATTGTACTGGATTGGCTCTAGCTGGGGAAGGAATTGGTTTCTTTCGTTGGTAAGGAACCCTAACTTGGCCGGATGCATTTCTCCAAGAGCGGATTATGTTCTGGGAGACCTTGTAACTTGTTTGCGATCAATCCGATCCTTCTTTCTGTTTCTCCATTCATGGCAGACCACTAACGTTATCAAGCATCTCTTTTTTTTCGTGGCTGTTCAATTCGATTAGTCTCTTCTCCTCTTCCTTCTGCGCGCTCAAGGCCAGTCGCAAACTCCCGTTGGCGCTGGTCTGGGATCCAAGGTGAGGGCGGAGTTCATTTCCCCCCAAAAAATTGGGGGTTCAAGTGAACCCCCATGCCGTCCGGCCCAGAGAAGAATGATCCCCAAGTCACTCCGGGGTCGTTGGCGGCGCCTTCATCGGTTCAGACATTCCGACCTCCTCATAACACTGGAAGCGCTGTCGCAGACCTAAGGCTATCCCAGCAGTCTTGGCCCGGCCAAGCAGTCCTCCTGCGTCCATACACCCCTTGGCCTCCCCAGGCGTCCGTGCCGCCGCTACTGAATACTCCAAATTCACAGCAAAATGGGGTATGCTTTCTCCGTGTAGTTTACTTACCTTTTCTGTTGCGAGAATAATAGCTTTGCACCCAGCCGTTCTAATGGCATTCTTGATGGGCAGGAGGCTGGGGCAGAAGTGGCTGCAGCTGATGTTAACACTGCGATCGATAGCTGTGATGAGAATATGTTGCCCAAGATAAATATGCTATTTGATGGTGAGAATGATGCGTATGATTTCTACAATGCATATGCGGAGAAAGTGGGCTTCTTTGTTCGAAGATCAACTCTCTGGACAACAACGAAAAACATAATCACTAGGAGAACTTTTGTCTGCTCAAGAGAGGGTTTCCGGGAGAGGAAGAAGGGTGGCAAGGAGGCAAAATGTCCACGTCCTGAAACAAGAATCGGGTGCCCTGCAAGCATGACTATTAGACTTACTGCTAATGGCAAGTATCGTTTGACAGAATTTATACCAAACCACAACCATCAGCTGGCAACAGTATCTACCATTCACATGTTGAAAGCAAAGAAAATCAGACGTAAAGCACGGGCTGTGAGAGAACATCTTGTGGATGATACTGTGAGAACGCCAGAATTCGAGAATGAAGATGAGGCCTATGAATTTTACAGCATGTATGCGGGAAAGATTGGATTCAGTGTGCGAAAGGCAAGCATGACAGTGAATGCTGACAATATTATAACCAGAAGGATGTTTGTTTGTTCGAAAGAAGGGTTCCGTGAGAAGAAAAGAGGTGCGAAAACAGCACATAAGCCTCGTCCAGAGACCCGGACTGGTTGTCCTGCATGTATGGTCATAAGGCTTGCAGCTAATGGAAAATATCATGTCACGGAGTTTGTCACGTTCCACAATCACCAGCTTGGGGCTGCAGCAGCTTCTGATCTTGTGATACCGTCACAAAATGCAGAAAATGATCAAGATGATGGAGTTGACCTAGTAGAGAGATCAACAGATGATTTTCCCCACAAGCAAAATCTTATTAATGAAAATGCCACTGGATACACTCCAGAAGGTAGAAGTTGCAAAAGGCACAAGTGTACAAAGAATCCACACAGAGGTGATGTTGGTGCTACTCTTGAGTACCTACAAAAGATGCAACATGATAGTCCTTCATTCTACTATGCAGTAAAATCTGACGAGGATGGAACCTTCACGAATTTTTTCTGGGCAGATTCAAAGTCTATCATGGATTTTGACCACTTTGGTGATGTAGTATGTCTTGATTCAGGATATGCATTGCAAGGCTATGGTAGGCCACTTGCTTTGTTCACAGGTTTGAATCATCATAGACAGACAGTAATCTTTGGTGCTGCGTTGCTTTATGATGAAAGCAATGAAGCTTTCAGATGGTTATTAGACACTTTCAAGATGGCAATGAATCGAACCCCTCCCAAGACATTGTTGATTGATAGATCTGTTGTGATTAGTGAAGTTGTTACAGCCACATGGCCTGATACAGCCCATCGTTATTGTGTTTGGCAAATTTACCAAAGTGCTCTTCAACAGTTGAGTCAAGCTTTTCAAGGATCAAGAACTTTAGAATGTGACTTCAAGAGATGCCTATTTGATTGTGAGGATGAAGATGACTTTCTGTCAACATGGAAGGAAATGTTGGAAAAGTATGACCTAGAAGATAATCAATGGCTAGCAGATCTTTTCTCAATAAAGGAAAAATGGGCACTGCCATATGGTCGTGAGGCGATTTACGCTGATATGAAAAGCATCCAGCAGAAGGAAAGCTTGGCAGCTGACCTGAAAAAACATCTGTCCCTAGATTATGACCTTTTGCACTTCTTTGAGAAGTTTGAAAGACTATTATGTGATCGTCGATCAGCAGAGCTGGAAGCTGACGTGAATGCTAATCAAAGCATAAAAAAGCCACCTCCTATACGAATATTAAGGCAAGCTGCCAATGTGTATACCCCTGCTGCTTTTAAAATGTTTGAGAGAGAATTTGAGTTGTACATGGATTGTTTGCTATACAACTGTGGTGAGGTGGGCACAGTTTCGGAGTATAGGATATGTGTTGAGGACCATCCAAAAGGTCACTTAGTTAAATTTAATTCGCTCAACTCCATGGTCAATTGCAGCTGTAAGACATTTGAGTTTATGGGCATCCCCTGTCGCCATATGCTGAAGGTACTTGACACAAGGAATATCAAGGACCTTCCTACTCAATACATCTTGAAAAGGTGGAGAAAGGATGCTAAATCAGGAACCTCAAATGGTGATTATGCTTTCTCGTTCAATGAGGATGCTGAGTCTGCTCAGGCAAAACGTTACACTGCATTGTGTCGCATATTCAGTATGGCAGCAGCTCACGCTGCAACTTCTCTGGATTCATTTGCTTATATGGAAAACCAATCAAGCATTCTGATGGATCAAGTAGAGCAAGTTATTCAAGCCAGGCCCCCAGACATACCTGCTTTTATAGGTGCTAACTGTGATCAAACTGAAAATTCAGTTGACAATATTGTCTCAGGAGGCATGCACAGCCATGCTAACTTTATCAATGGCTCTGCTGACGGTAATTATCTAAGTATTGATTCTTTTTACCATTTTTTTTCTTGGGGGGGTTGCCATGTAATGACTGCGCTACTTGCACTGCAGGTTCTCTGACTTTTCCATTCACATTGGGTGCTGGTGCTTTGGATTTCCGTTAACTGCTGACTGAAAAGCCACTAGCGACTGCTGACTGCTAGCTGGTAAACCACCCACAGCATTGCAGACCTGAAAATGTTTCTGCTGTAGCGATTTTTCTGAAGAAAGTTACCACTCTTTTCCATTTCCCACCATCACTTGTATATAGTTGCTGCCTTGCTGGGAAGAATCTCCATGAGATGGAAAGCAGCCATCTGCTTCGGTGGTGGCCTGGTTAAAGAAAATGGTGGTTGCACAGCTTGTTCCCTTAATTGCAGGGTCTCATCGTCAGTGTGGTAATGTGGCGGATTACTAATCAAGTAGCATATTATTGCCTGGTAGTGTGATGATCCCTGATGCTGCTCGTAACTTGTCAATGTTTCTTGCCTGCGTTTATAAGATTTGAAATTTTGAAGATGCATTTTTAACTAGTGTTTGCTTCAGTAGGTTTGTTGACAATCTGTGGTATATGGAGGAATCAATTTATCCTATCCTAAGTATAAATATATAATATGAATCAGTAACTTTTTTATACACTTGGCATTATATACGAGGAAGTACGTAACTACCAACGGGCAGGCATTATGTGTGGTGAACTAGCATATTTCTCAAGAACCAACATGGTTAGATAGAGCACGGGCACTAAGAACAGTTTTGAGTAGCATATTACGTGGGAATGTCAATTCGTTAAATGCTCAAATATATGAAACTTCGTGAGTTCAGGGACATGAAGCTGCGAATTTAAAATTCAGGGACTTAAATGACACCAACAAGTTAAGGACCCGTCATGCCTTGAAGTTATCAATTCAGAACCACAACAATACAAACAGATGTTGAATCAATAAAATCCAATTGTTTACAATACAAAATAATTTGTTCCCCGTATTGCAGCGACGAAGTCGTGACCAAGAAATGAAAAGGATGCATTATACTTTTGTAACTAATAATAACAAAGGCGTAATCCTCAGATGGTTGGCATCAGCATCAGACAAGGAACTCTTCAACTGCAGAACATCATGAGCTATTTACCGCCATATTTCCCACCTGTTTGTCTGGGACAGCTACAAAGTCCTGTAACTATGTATCCACCAGAAGAAAAGTTGCCTCAATTATATAAAATTGCACAAACCCCTCGTTCTCCCTAAATCAATATGCCAAGTCCAGCATCCCCAGTGCCCTATTCTTCAATTTCCTTGTTATGGCACATCACGTCATCGTTTAGAAAAAAATTCTTGAGTTAATGAGGAAAAATCGTAATCTTTTCCAGACTGAGATGGGAGGGTAGAAGAGGCAGGGGTTGCTGTGTTCTTGTTAACATCCACGCTTGTTGCCCCATTTGCTGGGATAGCTGAACTTGTGTTGTACACCCTGCAATCAGTAGGAAACATTACAAACATAACGTATCATTACTCACTCAGCCCACGGCGAAACATCTAAATTTTCTTTACAATATATGTACAACAGTGCAGTATGTGATTCTAACTACACCAATCCAAAATAGGGCAGGTACAGCATCTTACCCAGGTGTCCCAAAACTCAAGTTACCAGGAGAGAATTCCTGGTTATTACCAACCTGCCAACAAAAAAATAAGGATGAACAAGGACTGATATTCAGATGCTCTGCATGAAAGAATCTGAGTATTTACCTTGGCTGCACCATTCTGTGATACTGTTGGAATTTGCCCAGGGTTTTGGTAACCAAGATTTGTCCAGTTTTGGAAAGGCAAGCTTCCCTGAAGGGCATTAGAGCCATTGGCATTTAGCAGATTGGCATTTCCCGGAGTTATTTGGGGTGCATTTCCAGCTTTGAGAGCAGCCATTAAAAGAGCTTGCTGCTGCGACATAAATGCAAGTTGCTGCTGATGGACGGCGAATGGTGATACCATATTGGACTGCAAAAAAAAGGACAATCTTAGAAGACCACACCCTTTCTTTCAGCAATAGACCGATTTCTCGCAAACGTTAGTCGTGAAAGGAGGGCTGCTGCTCACCTTCTCAAACAAACTCATGATATCGTTCTTAACATTTGCTTGGGAAGCTGCTGGAGCTGATGATAATGGGACAGATGGCGAATCTTTAAATAAGTCTTCTAATCCTGCTGCTGCAGACGGGGGTTTACTTTCCACTGGCTTTGCAGAATCTTTTTTCTCTGAGCTAGGTACTGGCGCTGCAGCTGAACAAGTTGAATATTACCATCAGCACGATTAAAACGATGTGGCACAGATATCTGTGCAAAAAAAATAATGCATCACAATGGTGGCGCAACAGAAAGATATGATAGTCACAAAGAAATAGAAAACTCATTCTCGTCTACTGAAACATATGTCCCAAGAGCTTACATTGGAAGCCATCCCATGCATTATCATCATTCATGGATGACTCTGACACTTTTTCAGTTGTTTCATCCATCGACAACATGTTAAAGAGGTCAGTAGCATAATCAACTTTAGGAGGTGGCGCGACCAATGGCTTCTCAACTTTAGGGGCTGTGTCAACTTTAGCAGGAGATTTCTCTGGCTGAGGAGGAGAAACAACCTTGGGAACTGGTGGTTCTACTTTTGGCTGAGCCGATGCCTGTTTTTCATGCAGTCATGCCAGATGGAAAGTCAAGGTCACTAACTAAATAGAAAACAAAGTAAGAAGAAATAGCAAGTAAATCTGTAAATGTAAACCAACCAAGTCTCCCAAACAACTTGAAACAGAATTGGAATGAATAATGTCTAGTAGAATCCTAAAACAGAACAGCCACGGGTTCAAACTTCTAAGTTGACATTTTAGTTTATTGACATGCAAACAATCTGTCCAAGTTTCAGACCAGAGGCTATGCTGTGCGGCGAAGATCATTAAATAGGATGAAACTACAGATTTCATCAAACTCGTTTGTCCAGGTCAGGCATGATATAGAAACTGTGAACATGCCCTTGATTGCAATCTAGTATAATAAAATGGTAGCAAGACATTATGATATCTACTTGCAGCGCATCCATTCACGAGCTAGTAGCTTAGTTCACATCACCACTTTCAAGTTAGTATGTCCATAGAAGTATAGAACTACAACATGTGCATTAACTGAAGAATAAATACATATAGTGCATAGCATATGCCTTACACCTCCATCCCCAATTGATCATTCAGGTGTTAAATTGACTGATAGTAACCAAGACTTTGAAATGCATCATTCTACTTGAGTACAAGAACTGATATTCTTTTAATGGGTTTTATCTAAAGTGGTGCTTATCAAGATCAAGAATCAACAGAGCTTGTACGGAAGGGAACCTGGGTGGGCATTCTAGAAGCTACTGGGGCAATTTTACTTGAAGCAGCTGGTGAAGCACGATGCTGCTCAAATGAAGATCTTTGAACATGTCCGCTCCTGGTAGCACTAGCCTGAGACTCTGAGCTCATATCATCTCGAGCACCAGATGACAGTCGCGATGATCCATTCCTAGGTACCCATCTCTTGTCCTCGTATCTGCATTTCAGACATAATGTTACCCACATGTGTTGTCTGAAAAGCAAGTGGATGAAATGAATCACTAGATTAACAGATACTGCAAGAGGGCGACAATCATACTTCGCACGTATGAAGTTTTCTATCCCAACCCTATCATAGTTAGGGGGCAGCTCTGCTTCCCAATAGCTATTTGCTTTTTCATTACCCATTGCTGCAATACAGACATCAAAGTTAAACTCGACAAAAGAAAATCTCCTGGCTAAAAAAAAAAAAGAGGAAAGAGAGTAACCCCTACATTGAATAAATGCAACTTGCTCTGGCAGCCATGTATCCAGCGTAGCAGATCTCACCTGCGACAAGAAGAAAATGTTTGATTAAAATTATGAATGCTGCCAGTAAAACATTCATCATCAAAATTTAATGGGCAATATAATACACAAGCAAGAGAATGTGTTAGGAGATTAAACTTGATAATTCAGGAAAAGCCGTGTATTGTTCTCCCCTTGCTAACACATACAAATGAATTGATATCCAGATAATAAATACACCTAAAATAAAACAAAGTAACAATTGAAGCATTGGTATCTAACAAAAACATATGGGCACGATTTGAAGTCAAGGTTATTTCATGATGAGGATAATGGATAACTAAGCCGACATGTTGTAATTGGATTAAAGCATATGTGTCCTCAGATAAGGTTCTGCTCAAAGACGGATATCAATGTTGTGGTTTCAACCATTTCATTATTGTTGTGGTTCAAGTTCATTGTGACAGAACATGTATGAACTATAAAGCCAAAAGGTTGGCCAACAGCAATTATGCTGATTTGGAAAGTAAACAGTGAAAGCTCATGCTTATTCACAAACCTTAGATATGTGTACCCCAAGACTTCTATGAATTCCAGAACAGGTCATACATATAAAGATACCCAGATTCACACTCGCCCATCGAGGACCCCTGCAATATAATCAAAGAGTTGGTTAATGTTGGCAAGATGCACAAGTGTCTATCCAGGTCACTGCACATGCACAGACATCTTAAATAAGAAAGAGGATTAGTTGGCCACAAGCTTATGGGAAACTGAAATTTACAGCTAGCCTGCTTCAATTTCACTGCTTTTAAATATCTTCGTGATAATGGATGCAGCATCAAAGTAATGTTGCAATGGATCGAGAACAAATCCTATACTGTAGCAGTGTTCCTACTTTCACAGCAGGACCTTTTCTTACAAGGTCTGTTCACACAAGCAAAATATTTATGCCCAAACAAGAGGTAGAAGTGTTTAACAACAGATGGTGTAGCTGTCAGGTTTCCCTTTTCATGCCAATCAAGTCTGCCTTAGTGTCAAGTGATGCTAATTACAGCAAAACGATTGATAGCATTAAAATTGTTTGATACATCGGTAGCCATATATGAAACAACTAGATCATTGCACAGGAACACTCACTTTGATTTGCAATCCGCACATTCTCTGTTCTCAGGTAGCCGGAGAAGACCTTCCAATATCTGAAAATCATGAAGAAAAGAGTCACGGATTACAAAGGCTAGATCAATAGTAAAGAATCATAAGAGAAAGGTTACTAAGAGCAACTCCAACCCTTCCCCTTTAATCTCATCATCTAAAAGAGGTTAAAGGGGATCCCTTCAACCCATTTTTTGAATTATAGGTGATGGTGTTGTAGCAGTTCACCTATTCCATTATCTAAAAGGGTACGGTCCACCATTTAGGTGAGGGATGGGTGATCCCCTCCATAGAGGGGATGGTGGACTGAATTTAAGTGATCAACTAACCAAGGGGATGGGAAAGGGAAACTGATAAAGGGAAACTGATACAGCTTGTGACTACTTGTACTTGGTAAAACAATAAACAAAACATAACAAATGTTTTTTCCATCCGTAATAGTCTGAATTAGCTTCTGATTACAAATTAGGACTCAAATCCACGGACGAGTTAGTTCCATAGGTCAAACGAATTCGCCAAATCCCTGCAAGTAATCACGTCCCTTAAACTAATAGCAGCCTTCGTTTTCTGGTTCCCACATTAATCTTAGCAAATAGAAACGTTGCGGAGCTCGGATCTGCGCTCTCATCAACAAACACAACGCAAGAACTGCAGAGCAATCGCACAGATCAGCGGAGCAACGCACTAAATCTTGGAAGAGCCCGCAACACCGCAGATCCCAAATCGCAAACTGATTGCAAAAACTGTTAACTGCGCATCCTAAAAGATTCCCCTCGTTCCACTATGAATCAGAACGGAAAGGTGAAGGCTCGATCTGAGAAAGCCCGGCAAAGAAAAGCCGCAGGTAGGCAACCCAATCGAACCTTTTTGTGCTTGGCGTTGAGCTCCTTTGAGACGGAAGCCTTCTCGTTCATGGCTGCTGCGCGCCTGAATCCTTCGGGAGTTGGGGTTGGGATTTCGACCTCCTTCCCTTTCCTTCCTCTCTCTCCTCCCGGTTTTTGCTTTGCCGCGTCGGAAGGGTCTCGAGGAGAGAGAAAGGGAGAGGAGAGAGATTGCAATCGGGAGGAGGGATCTGTGCGTCTCTTCGCGGCTTGACCTTCTCGCCTGCTTCCTTCCTCTCTGTCCCTCTCTCTCTCTCCTCTGTCCTCGTGGATTTTATTTTATTTATAAGTTCATTTGTGTGGTTTGACAATGATGATGATGTGAGCATTTTGCTGGCCTACCCACGATTAGGCCCGAATGTTTTTTTTCCACCGGCCAGAGTAGCACTGATTGGAACATGCGCCTCAAAATTGCATTTACCAAAAAAGAAATCTTCATGGATATTTTTTATGTTCTTATTTTGAGAAATTATTTTAAAAATACTCACATCTACCCAGAAGCACACATCATACTCTCGTCACATATAACCATTTCTTATGATGATAATAGGTTATTGCACATTCGTTCTATTTTAAGATCTTGAGCAAATGTGTGAAGCTCATATCTGTACTAATTGTCATTGTCATTTAGTATATATAAGAAGTGTCAAATGAGCCTTGTTTATCTAATTGTACCTCTTTCTTATAAATCCAAAAAGTAATGGTAACTAATGACAACTCGATATGGAACGAAGTAAATAAATAGCCAAGCATTACGCATTCCTTCTGCATTTCATTTTTCTACTTTCTCTCAGAGCGCTGCTACACATATGGCTGGATCCATGACCAATGCAAAACACATCAGGTTAGCCGGTTAGACTCAAAGCATTTCCGTTTCTCAAATCACATGCCGACGCACAAAAGTTAAAAAAGATGATGACGATTGTTATCTCATTGCGTTTAGTACTGTGAATACTCGGGTAAGATGAACCGTACGTGCGAGTGCGATGGCACACAAGTGACGTGAGTGATAGAAAATTACAATCATGGATCCATGGTTCGTGTGCTTTGGTGCTTTTGCATGACTGATACCAATGAAGTGTAGCAGTTGGTTCTCGATCATCCTTGTTCTTCCCGTTTTGTGCTTCTATGGAGTAACAGATGTGTCGTTTGACGCGACGACAATGACATTATTTTTGTTCTTTTATTTTTTTTCAGGTGATTATCATCTCGACTGGTTTGTTTGTAGATGACATGACACTGATAAACTTCAAGGGTGGTATTGTGGGTTTGTGGTCGAGAAAAGTTCTATCTAACTTTCTTAATTATAAGGAGTATCGTATTTTACATATTCTAACTAGAAAATCGGATATCTGACATCTTAAACTGTTGACTTTGGTTTAATTTTTCTCCCTCAACGATTTTAAGAGTGATTTTTATCTGATATGACATACTTAGTCTCACATGTCATATGTCATGTCATTTTTTCTTTTTCTTTTTTCTTTTCACTCTCTTTTCTTCCTTCTTCCCCACACTCCCCACCCCACACACATCAGTGAACTACAGGGCCACACGCCGTCGCTGCCGAGGCGTAGCTCCGGGTACAAGCTGCTGCTCTGCATTCGCCGCATCCCTCCCCCCTCGGTCGCCCCATTGAAGCTCCGCCCCGGCGGCGGCTGGGGGCAGGGCCGAGCGAATGGCACTCCACCGCCGCCATCTCGATCCGCAGCTCCATCACCCTGGCGAGCAGCTCGGCCACGACGCAACCTAGCGACCATGTCCATGGCGGGGTCGTAGGCCCGGGCCCTCATCATCTTGCTCCCGGCGCCCTCCTCCTCCTTGTCCTTCGCCCTGCTCGCGAGCCCGTCGCCGCCCTGCCCCGTGCAGCCCGCCTCCATCCTGTTTCGCACAAGCCCGCCGCCACCCTGCTCCGCGCGAGCGTGGCTGCCCTGCCCTGCGCGAGCGCCGCCTGCTCCGCGCGAGCGCTGTCTGCCTCGCATGAGCTCCTCGCGAGCGCCGCCACCCTGTCCCGCGCAAGCGCCGCCGTCCTGTCTCGCGCAAGTGCCGCCTGCTCTGCGCGAGCACCGCGGCCCCGTTCCGCGCGAGCGCCGCCTATCCTGCACCGCACGAGCGCCGCGCGCCCTGCTCCGTGTGAGCTCTGCCTCCTCTACTGGTAACTGAGTTTTGGGAAGAATAAGTGAGAGAAAAGAGAAGAAAAAAAAAGATAAAAAATGACCTGTCATATGACATATGGAGTCCATCATGTCGGACAAAACTATTCTCAAAATCATTGAGGAAGGAAAATTAAACCGCAGTCGATAATTTAAGATATCAGATATTCAGTTTTCTAGTTGGAGGAGGCAAAGTGCGATACTTCTTATAATTGAGGAAGGTAGATAGGAGTTTTCTCGTCATTTTTTCTACTCTCCACAGAAGTTGGATGACCGCTAAGAACTAAACATGGGCCTTACACTCAATACCTAGGAGCTGGGAACACTGAAGGAAGAAGTCCGATTTTGATCCCTCAACTATTACGGTTGTGTGATTTTGATCCCTCAATTACAAAATCAGACGCTTAGAGTCCCTGAACTCGTGAATCCGTTCGGTTTTTGTACCTCGACGGTTTTGAAGGCGGCTTCGGCTGACATGGCACATGGGGCCCACCTGTCTAGATGACACATCACCCTTTTTATTTTTTTTTATTTTTTTCTTTGTTCTCCTCTCTCCTTCTCCTCCCTGCACGACGCCGTCGTCTCGGCGGCCGCCTTCTGCTCCGCCGCTGCGTGGACGACCTGGGTGGCGACAATGGTGAAGTACGGCTCCGCCCGCGCCATTCTCCAGCGCACGCCGCTCTGCCCAAGCCTGCGCTGCCCACCGTCTCTGCCCGCGCCTAGCCCCGATGCCGCTCGCCTCCACCTATGTCACCCGTCTCCGCCACCATTGGTAAGGCGGCAAGGTGGTGGCAGTGCCTTCTATCCACGCAGGAGAGAGAGAAGAGGAGAAAAGGCGACCTCCAACACAACGACGGGGGCTTGGGCGAAGCAGCGGTGGAGCAGAAGGCGGCCACTGGGGCGACAGCGGAGAAGACGGCGGCGACGTGCAGGGAGGAGAAGGAGAGAGGAGAAAAAATAAGAAAAAAATTAAAAAGGATGACGTGTTATCCAGACAGGTGGACCCTATGTGCCATGTCAGCCGAAACCGCCTTCGAAATCATCGAGGGACAAAAACCGAACAAATTCACGAGTTCAGAAAATCTAAGTGTCCGATTTTATAATTAAAGAATCAAAATCGCACAACAACAATAGTTAAGAGAAGCTCTTTTATTGTTACACGGGCCTTCGCTATCTGTCTCACTGGTGGAGGCCCATTGTATGTTGATTCTTCCCTAGCCCAGGAGATTCAAGACGCTTTCAACTTAAAAGGAACCAACTTAAAATACGTCTTTCATGTACGAGGGCGGGCTTCCAGGCTGCAAGCCGCTTCACTCCGTGTGAGCCGTCTCCCTTCTTGCTCGCTGCAGCGAAGCGCGGCGAAGGGAGGAGACAGGAGAGGTGGGAGATGGAGGCGCAGGGAACCTACCGCCGAGCAGGAGAGACCGGCGACGGTGGAGGCACCTCTTCTATCGCCAAGCACGTCGGAATCCAAAACCAGGTAACTGCGAACAGCCACCGCCGCTATGGCCCTATCCTTTGCGTCTCTCGCAGTCCTCACCTCCGCCGATGCTGATCCCTGCGCCCGGTCGCTCGAACCTCGGTAAATCCGCCCGCCACCAGTTCCCGCGCGGAGATCCTCGTTCGTACATCGTACTTGGGAGACAAGCGCCCCACCCTAAGGTCTTGTTCAGGCTCGAATCAACGCGTGACGTGGTGTCCTTCGGTTGCAGGTGTTGAAGTGGCTGCAGGATTTCTCCGACAGGGTGGAGGAGAGAGCTAGAGGAGCAGCTGCGGAGGTCAACGGGCTGCTCGATGAGGCCGCGGCGCTAGAGCTGGACATGAA
Organism: Eleusine indica; assembly: GCA_030378355.1. Lineage (NCBI taxonomy): Eukaryota > Viridiplantae > Streptophyta > Magnoliopsida > Poales > Poaceae > Eleusine > Eleusine indica. The sequence continues at coordinate 41,572,904 of CM059500.1, forward strand.
GACGGCGGTAGTCTCCTTTGACAACCTGACCCGGCAAAGGTTCACTGAACATGCAAGTAGAGGTTCCAATCTTTGCATTGTCCTTGTTTTATATTTTCTGGCCTGTACAGCTAGTCAGCTGTGGTAATCTGGAGATTTATTAGTTGTTCGGCTTTGTAGTTACCTTTTAGCATGATCGTTCACCTCATGCCTTCAGAATTTATTGTCAACGGAGTTCATGTGCTACTTAGTGATTAGTAGTTTCAAAGGAAATAACGCAGAACTCTCAGTTTTGGTCATTATGGATATTGGTCTCTTATTTTTTTTAGATCAAATTTCTACGGATGCATATATGAATTTCCTAAGTGAACCTTCCCTCTCTGTTCTTAATCTTGGGCCTGATCCTTGCCGTACAATGTACTACAATCTGGCGTTTGGTTTTTAACTGATAGTTCCATGGGGTCTTTAATTCTGTTGCTTCATGGACAATTTTCCTTAATGAAGAAAATATACATATCTACTTATCGAGTAATGAAAGAACAACCTGAGTGCTGACATTGTGGCTTCAAATGCAGAAAATTTCAGATGACGGTAACATCTTGAAAAGAAACAGTAGAGAAAGATCTCTATCGCAAGTGCCAGCACAGGATTATGAACGTGATATCTTACCAAGATACAAAGAGGCGTTGCATATTGGACTTGCTTCCTGTAAGGATCACTTCAGGAAAAAAGGTCGTTCAACCACGTCTGTATTCAGGGTAATCTTTGTTTGCATGCTCAATGAATTTTGGAAAGTCTAGCTAGGGAGATCTGTTCCAATTAATGCTGGTAGTATTGGTAAAAGTTTCTTTGCCTCATGCCATACTTTTTTTGGCATTTATGATTTTTTTCATAGAACTGAGATGCTAGATTTGCAGCTAAGGATTGCCATTATTTTGTTCCCAAAGCTTGTTCTTGTTGATTGGGTTTGCATCCATTTAGTTTTGGGTTAAAGTCTGGCAAAATTTTATCCCCTTTGGAACCTTAGTTCATTCTTCCTAACATTTGGCCAGTTTGTCAGCAATCGGTTTGATAAGCAAATTTCAAAACTCTCTAATCACACGATTTTGGCTTTCTAACCGAACAGACCTCTCATTGCCCCAATTTTGGCATGCCAAATTACTTAATTACACTTTTGAACTCTACCGAACAGACCTCTCATTGCCCCAATTTTGGCATGCCAAATTACTTAACTACACTTTTGAACTGCATTGTCTAAAACTATGGCACAAACTGATTTATGACATATTGATTCACATAAATGTCCAGCAACTGTCCTTTTGGCAGTGTGCCCTTGAGACCGTTTAGGAATGCCATGGTTGGCAGTTATATACTTCCTACGGATTCGCTGTTTGCTTGTCATTTTAACATCAACCTTGATTTTTGAAGGCTATGTCTACATACGGTCCTCTTCCACATATTATTGGTTCTGAGGAGTATAATCATGACAATAGCTGTGGCTTGGCAGGTAATAGTGCTCTTTTGGGTTATCTTTGAACAGAAGAATCGTGATGCTTTCGAAGAATAAATTCATAAGTTCTGTTCATTTGACTAGATGATGGACAACACTTAACTGATGACTTCAGCTGGTTGAGGGAATCTCAAGGGGAGTCTTTGGACTCAGATGCTGGTGATTTGTTAGGATCCCAGACTCTTGAGCTGCAGCAAAGTTCTGGAAAGGTTGTTATTCATTCACCAACCTAGAGATGGAAATTTCGATGGACCATTAACCTGTGTTTTCTGCAATCTAGGGAGAGACAGATTCCCTTGTATCTGCTACACGAGAATTCAAAGCAATGCTTGAAGCTGCACTTGTTAATCCCTACAAGTTCTGTATGTTACTCTTCTTTCGCTAGTGTCTATCGACATGAATAGCTTATGCAATTTCTGAACATGGTGTCACATCATATGCGATTTGACTCACTAATTTATTATTCTCATACACTTGCTTTTCCTCCTGTGTATTGTATTGTTTAATGCTTTTGTCTGCATAATTTCTTTTGTGCAGTTGATTTTTGTTTTTTTTTTTCACTGTTTTGCAATGTACTCCTTGCAGATGATGATGTGAGTCCTACGGCACGGGCTGCTTCCACAGAGAATGCAAGACCTAGTGAGGTAGTACATCATAACATAGTTAATACTCTTTTTATTGCAATGTTGCTGTTTTTTGTTGTTTTGTCTTCTGCATCCCTTTGTATTTTTATCCATGTGGCTGAACAGAAAAGTTTTCATAAAGAAATCCAAGGTGGCCTCCTGTAGGAAACATTTATCTTCACTACTTAAGTTGCTCATTCTCACGTGGAGCTTTGTTTATCCTTATTTTGATCCAAAAGGTTGAACTAAAATTTTAGTGGCCCGGTATTTCCTCCCTTCTGTTATGCCATTTTCTTCATGATGGCCAAAGTGACTTCTAGAGGCAAATCCCATATTTTGCGTGTGTTAATTCTACACTAACTCCCTTTTAAATATCTCTTTATATAAAATACAGTTGTTGCTATCTTGATTCATTGTGTGGCTATAACTTGCAGTTCTTGGTTTATATTGTTCACCCTGATTGATATTTCCGTCATCTTATATAGCTTTCTGAATTTAGGGAATATGACATGAGTGAAAGCAATTTTTGTCCTTGTTCAAGTTTGAACAATTCTATCCAAATCTGCCTATAACGCTACATTCCAATGCCTTCAGGAACCAGTTTTGTTGGATAGCATTGGTGAAGCAGCTGGTGAAAGATCGACTGAAGCTGATAATGCAGAAGAGACAGGACTCCTCGCAAGCTTGCAAGACCCACGTTCAAATGTTCAGGAGATATATTCTGCATTGGTTAGAGAGGGTCTGTTTGACACTGGTGATGAGATCCTGCCAACGGAAGCAGTGGATCCTGCTGGCACTGGTGTCTCAGATCCGGCACCGGGGTCAGCTAATGTGGATGTTGCTGATTCAGCTGAAAGCACTATAGCAACGAATGAAACTATTCCTGGCAAGGAGAGAACCTTGATTGAAGGTGATGATACCGCATCTCCGTCAGAGCAAGATGGTGGCATTTCTGGATCTTCGCAGGAGTCGCAATGCTGATATTAGTTAATTCTGTTAAGATGTTTACTATTCATTTTGTAGTCATATTCTTTACTAGAAAATGGTGGATCACGGAAAAATGTTCTTGGTAGTGATGATTTGACTAGTGCTGAACGGTTATTGTTGGTACAATTCGAAAATTTATGTTTACTGTTCTACATGCAGTCAGTATAATAACGATTGCACTCATTGTCAAGACGGATCATTTGAGTTTCAAAAAAAAAAATGACGGGTCATTTGCTTTGCTTAGCACTGTTCATTTGGACGGAGCATCGCGTTCTAGTTTAGTACGTTCATACTGTAACTGAAGCCTTGTAACATCAATTTACATCGGTGCGACGGTGTGCCCATTTAAAGAAGCAGATGAAGTGCTCTGGTCGGCAGAGGATGCACTACCAGGCTGTCGCAACCGTTGGTCACCACTCATGGTCGAGGCTCTGGCCCGCGCCTCGCCTAGAGGATCAAGAATTCGATCAGTCCGAAGAAATTCGTGACAAAAACCGTCAATACTCTGGTCGCGATGGAATGCGACACCGTGAGAAATTTGAGAACCAAGAACATGTTGGCTGCGAGCTGCAACGGAGTGAAGGCAGCATGGACAGGGCTCCCGATCGATTAATGGAGCATCTTCCTTGTAGAAGAAGACAGCGTCTCTCCTCTGTTGCTTTCATGGCTTTTGCAAACACATCCGCGAAGTCGTCCACGTTTTACAGACGCGGCGGCGTGTTGTCAGGCGGAGATGCTGAGCTGTTGACGCTTGTTAACTCCACTCGCCCAGCGGTTTCAGTCCAAGCTCCTCGCTGTTGACCAACGTGCCACCTAGAGCCGCGGGGCAACCCAACGGCTCGGTCGCCGCCCAACCGTCGCCGTCGATCCTCACGCGCTCGAAGCCGGCCAGCGGCGACGCGCTCCCAAACACTGGTGCAACGGCTCATGGTTTCCGACAACCAGCGCAGTTTCCCAGATCGTCGAACCCATGGGCAATTTGGTGGCCGTGTCAGTGTGCTCCAAAGTCAAAACCCACCAAACTCGGCGAGGCTCGGTTCCAAGTCCGAGCTCCCAACTCCCAACTGTCACCGCCCTGGCGCGTTTCTGCTCACCGCGCCACCTGACTCGTACCGTCGTACGCCCAGCCGCCCAGGAAAGCGAGGCGCCGCCGCGGACGGACGGAGAGAGTCCAGGTTCCCGGCTGCCGGATGGGCAAATGGAACTGCCAAGCATTACGTAAGGATTGCCTCAAAAAAAAAAAAACATTACGCAAGGATTGAACATCATACAGACCTACAATTTCGGGCTTGTTTCTCTCACTCACATCTCCGTCGTTCTTCGGCAATGTTTTTTCTGTTAAGAAGGTATGGCTGCAATGGCTGGTTCACTCGCCTCATCCTGCTGTGTAGATCATGCGGGTCACACACAAGCCAACAACAGATCACGTTGGATCATACCATAGTTACGCAGGAGCCAGACGCGGAGCATTTTTCTTATGTTACAATCAGCGCTAAGAATGTGTTCCGTATGGTACTCTACAAGCTTTGAAAACGGTCACCGTGTACGAGCACTGTAAGACCGTGTGACCTTAACTTGCCAGCTTAAAAACGACATGAAGCGACAGTTTGTTTTAAGAGCGCGGTTGTCCCCCTTGTCGTCTGGCAAGCGTAATTAGGTCCCCCGGGACGTTTGGTAATGGAGGCCCGCCGAAAGCTCATTAATGATCTCGCATGGCGTAGTGAATGCGCATCAATTGGTGGTCGGGCAAGGACTGCTTTTGGTGTTTCTTCCTTGGCAAAAAGAAAAGAAAGTCTCTGAAACTTTTTGAACTGCATGTATTTATTGAGTTAAATTATCCTACTGGTGTATAATCTGAAGAGTATCTAGGAATATCCAAAAATGGCTCCATTGGTGTGAGGAATCACTTTGATGCTATCAGCAGATACGCGAAATGTGTGACGGCTGACCATTGACCCATAAAAGGATTCATCTAAACGGCCTCATAGTATTTCAAGAAAAGATTGCTTATCCTAGTGAGATCTAGGGTACGAGAAGGAAGATGGACAGAGAATCAACTCGATGGCTCGTATATATACATGCATACACAGACAATAAAATAATGCCAATACAATCTGCAAACTAAGCAGATCGAAGCAGGAACAAAAAAAAAATCAAAAGAGTCGCGCGGGCAAAATCACCAGCCAAGAACACCGACCACCACTCGCTATAGCTAGAAGCGTAGAACCAGTCAAGCTGAGGACCAAATGGCACCGGGAGATGATCGCAATGCCATTCAGTAGAGCCTGTAGTGGCGGTAGGACTTGAGCATGGCGCCGCAGAAGGTGCAGATGATGGCGCGCCAGGTGCGGCGGTGCACGGTGAGGAGGTAGCAGAGCCTGGTGGCCGTCTCCATGTCCGCCACGCTGGCGCACCCGCCGCACCGCGAGCAGATCCCCGCCGCCGGCTTGCTGCTCCGCACCGTCCGCCGCTGGTCCACCAGGAAGCAGAAGAACACCATCTTTAGCTTTTCCCTGCTCTCTCAGCTTCCTCTCGATTCTTCGCGAGCCTCCTGGGCTCCGCTCGGCTTGTCTCTTCCCCAACGGAAACAGCTAACCTCCTTGCTTGTTGCGGTCGTGTACCTCGCTCGCGGCGGCAATGCGGAGAGAGTGAGGTTGCAAATTGTCAGGCCAGCAATGGCGAGCAGCGCCAGCAAGCAATGTGTTGTGAGGAAGGGAGAATCTGAGAAGGGCGGCAGGGGGGATTTAAGAGGAGCATATGGATCGCATTGATGGCAGGGGGGTAGGGAAGCGTGAGGTGGTAGAGGGTAGGCGTAGGGTAGGGAGGCGTTAATGACCTGCCGGCCGGCCATGGCGCGTCCCCGTACACGCTTCTTGACTTCCGTTTGTTTGTTTGGGGATGGAATCGCTGTAGACCACACGGTAAATTGCTGGAGCTGTCGAAGATTGTTGGGTTTTAGACTGACCGCAGTTATGTTACTCTAAATTCGTATTTTAAAACGAATTTTTTATTCTAATTAGTAAGATTTCTTCTTCTACATTATTTTTTTCGCACCTGTTATATTTTAAACCTTATCCTCTATCCTAACTATCACTTTATGAGGTCCACACATCACTTTCTCTTTCTCTCTCTTTCCTCACTTCCCAATCTCTTTCTTTCTCTTCTCTTCTTCCTCCTCCTCGCATGATCTAGCCTTCACTGCACGCGCCGGCCCCCAGGCTCCCCGCCTCCACCACGCGCGCCGCCCCCGAGCTCCCCGCGTGAGCTCCCTGCCTCCACCATGCGCGCCGCCCCCGACTTCCTCCTCCCCGTGCGAGCTCCCCGCCTCCGTCGAGCGCGCCGCCACCGCCGAGCCCCTCCTCCTCCTCTTCCTCCTCTCCCGCGCGCCACCGCTAGGCCCCTCCTCCTCCTCTTCCTCCTCTCCCGCGCGCCACCGCTAGGCCCCTCCTCTCCTTCTCCCCCGCGTCGTCACCGTCGGGCCCCTCTTCTCCTTTTCCCCCGTGCCGTCGCCGCCGCCCTCGACCTCCCCGTCGCCAGATCTCACTGTCGCTCTCTCGGCGCGCTCCTCCTCGCGCACCAGCACCACGGCGGCAGCGCGCAGACGTCACCGGGCGGCTCCCCGACGGCGTCGTCCCCGGTGCACCGCCACATGTCCAACGCTCGAGGGAGTGGGAGCCGTATCCAGATCTCGCCGCCGCGGGGCCGTCATCGACGCAGGTGAACTCTTTGGCCCGTCATCGAGCTCTCCTCCACCCCGCGCTCCCCATCTCCCCTCTGGGCCCGCACCACGTCGTGGATAGCACGCGTCTGCTACCTCTTCCAGATTTGGCTTAACCGGGAGCCACGCTACGCGTTGTGGACGCTTTACCGGAGCTCGGTGCAGCGATTTTTCTGCTATCCCCGTTCTCCAGGACGAGATAGCGGACAGCGGTACGGACAGTCTAAGAGCTACTCAGACGGTAAATCTCAACATTCTAAAAACAAACAAGGCCTGAATGCTCCTCAAGATCGAGTGAAAATACAAACTAATATCTTAAGGAACAGTTTAAACGACTGAAAATCAAGAGAAGTGTTTTGTTATAGTATTACACATGCATGACTGTACAGAAAACGAATTAAACCATCGGTCTTCAATAATCCAACCCTCCCAGAAAAAAAAACCCTGAAAAATCTTGTGGTGAACGAGGCATATGCCGTGTTTAACGACTAATTAGGGTGGGACGACTACGATGGCGGAAGGTGAGAGTTAGCTGATGTGAGAGCTAACAGGACGAGAAGCACCCTGGCAAAGGCAGTTGATGTTTGTGACTGATTTGCAACGGATATGTGGCACAGAAGCCCGGTTGGCACTGTCAAGGCCTTTAATGACCGCCCTAATCCCACTGGCCTTGCTCAAAACCATTTCATGCAAAAGTAGGAAAAGACTTGCCTGCGAAGCAAGCTAGGAGGAGCTGAAGATTGTTAAGTGGTTCATGCAAAAGTAGGAGGTTATTTTGATTGATTACAGTTCGTAAAAGAAAAATCCCTAATCTTTTGTAGGACCAAATTTGCGCGTTAGCAACCAACTGATTGCCATGTCAAACAAACCCTGAGACATTTTAAGCACGATTTGTTTTGGGAGGCAGGGCTATAAACGCATGTTCTGAATTCTCTGAAAGATCCTACAAAAAACGTGGCAGCTGTCCGAAACCTTCTGGATGAAAAGCGAGTGAGACAACTCTGTTCAAACCCTTCTGTTCGCATTTAATAATTTTAAGCAACTGATTACAAATCCGATCTCCATTGGGTTCTAGATGGAGCACATAGGCCATAGCACAGCATGTGTCTCTGTCCAAGTGTCCATGATGCCAGTATGCACTAGACAAGCAGCAAAGCAATGATGCTGCGATTGATTCTGGCTGTTGGGCGGTCTTTAAATTTGATTTTATTTTATTCTCAAGTGCCATACTAGATCCGGTGCATAGTATTCTCCAAAGAACAGAGGTACTCGTATGCGAGTGGCCCATTCTGCTAGCATAATGAAAAGCGGTGCGCCCATAACACGTCCACATTATCGTCTTGGCGTTGTTGATTGGAACGGACCATTCGAATTTATTTCGCGCTATATGCAAACAAGCCACAAAGTTCCTTCGACCTCAAGGAATTAACGACGTGAGTTGTCACGTCTTAGTCGTGTTATTATACGATTAGAGATCATGCATACGTAATATTCAGCTCCACTGCTTACTCGCGGATGCATGTGTTAGTTCCCCATCATTAGCATGTTTCATCGTTTTTTCTTTCTGGAGGTAGAGGTTGTTAGCATGATTCATTTTTGTAGCTCGTGGCAAAATAATACCAGTAGACACAAATAAATGTTTCACCTTTTGTACTGGCGTGATATGATTCATCGATAATGGGCGTGCACGAGATCGACCGACGCGTTGTCAAGCTTTGGTTCTGCTCTCGACGCGCGTCGTTTCGCTATGGCGGTTGCTACAGTTCTTTTTCAGCTCTAAAGAAGTGCTAACAGTTCGCTTGTGTACATCGCGATCGATCCACCAGCGATAGAACGCCTGGGTGCGTCCGTACAAGCAGCAGTTATTGAATGGTCTGAGTGCGTGACGAGTGTGCGAACGAGATACGCGCAGTACAGTTCGATGGAAGATTTATCATGTGTCACGAGGAGGTGTGACGGGGAGAACGGCTGCTGCGGTGCGAGGTGTCTCGGTTCCGGGCCGTTCGTTGGGGTGGCGTATCGCAGTTACCTTTCTCTCGCAGACCCGCCGTAGCTAAACTGCAATATAATACGCACGATCAGCATCCATTGGGTGCGTACTTGACTAGTGCTCAACTACGGTGGTCGTGCCTGTTTGTTGCGATGTTGATCGAGCATTGTCCCGTGTCAGGTCGGATTTGTGAGCAGTGATCCAAAAGAACTAGTCTATCACGTTCACGCCTTCTATGTACGTTTTCTAGTACATTCGAATCATTGGTTTTCTTAAGAGTTATAAGAATTCTGAAGTGTTTTCTTTTGAAGGAAACTTTATATTGGTATTTCAGAGAAGTATACAAAAACGATTTGCACCTGAGTTTTTTCTCTCCTGACTAGTTTGCACCTGAGAATGAGAGATACACTGGACGTAATTCGTCTACTGTAAGTTTGCTTTATTGGGCCGGCCCGGCTCTAACTCTATTCACCGACAGGCTTTGCTCGACGGGCGAACCGGCTATGGGCCTGTGGGGCATTTTTCGACCAGACCGACGACGGCGCCATGAAGGGCTATCGTAGTCGGTCATGAACGCCATGACCCGGCATCGATTGGTTACTCTTACTCCCCACCGCTAAAACTCCCGGATTCCCCTGACGCGGCCGCCATCTCTCGCGGTTCGGCCCGCACACAACACCATCAGTGGCATCAGGCTCCAGCTCTCCCGACGCCGGCTGAGTTGCCCAACGCAACAAACGGACAAAATCGCGGAATCGCGCGCCGCCGGCGGAGGCGGGTTCCCTATCCCAGGCGCCGTTCATGGCTCAGAGAGAGGTGAGCCACCTTCTCCCCACCAGCTTCACACGCACGTCGTCGTCGTCGTCGTCGTCGTCGGTAGCCACGCGAACCCGACACGACCACAAGGTGTTCGACCAAATGCCTAACTCAAAAGTCTCGCAGGCCGAAACGCCCGGCGACCGGACGGTGAAGCTCAAGGACCTGGTCCCGGCGCCGACCAACACCGTGAACACGACGTTCATCGTGCTGGACAAGGCGGCGCCGCGCCCGCCGCCGCCGCACCACCAGGCGCGCGAGGGGGCCGAGGCAGCGGCGGCGGCGACGTGCCTGGCGCTGGTGGCGGACGAGACCGCGGCGGCGCACTTCCTGCTGTGGGGCGGCGAGTGCGGCGCGTTCGAGCCGGGCGACATCGTGCGGCTGACGGGCGGCGTCTTCTCGTGCCACCGCGGGAGCAGCCTCGTGCTCCGGGCGGGGCGGCGCGGCCGCGCCGAGAAGGTGGGCGAGTTCACCATGCGCTTCGTCGAGACGCCCAACGTGAGCGAGGTCCGGTGGAGGACGGAACCCGGCGATCCCGGGGGGATGGTGCAGGAGGCCGTCCTCTCGCCCTACTCACGGGTCTTCAAGCCGCTGCGCTGATCGTGCTGCCGGTGCAACTCTTCGCCGTAGCTTGCGGCTCTTGTCAGAGACTCAGAGTACGTATAATCGTTTATGTCTGGTTTTTGCATCTGAACGCCTGAAACTGTAAACTTGGCGTGGAAAAATATTTGAAACGAAACACTCGGAGTCTGGAAACGTGGAGCTCCCTCTGCTCTGTGACTCTGTCTGAATGTCTGAAAGCAATCATGTACGACGGTCTCGGCGAAGTCGCGAAGGTGCTGTGTCACTCGTTCAAAACTTTGCACGATATATGTCAAGCTGGTGAAAGAACACAATTATACTTATGTAAGTCTCCCTTGCTTTATCAATATGGCCTGCTACGCACTGGTTAGATGGCAATGTGAGGCAATGTTAAGAGTCATCAATTTGCCAAGTGCAGGTGCAGCTACCCTGCCGAAATGCTAGATTGCTAGTGCCGGTGCCCGGTAGTGCATGGATATCATCATAAGGAATGGCAAACACTGTGTAATCTACATATATAATAAAGACATTAATTACTATTTCTTTACATCCCGGTGAAGCCACCTCATTAGAATTGTTGTCACCGTAAGATCTTCTTCGTTTCTTCAATTGACCGTCCAAATAGCAGTCTCATGCTCACGTCCGACCTGTTTCGCTTAAAGTAATTGAATTGGCAGTGCTTCACGTCTTCACCCATATATATAAAGTGTCCGTGCGTTGTTACGGGCTTAAAGAAACAAAACACTCTTTATGATGTAAATATAAATTATTTATATAATATAATTATTAGATATATACAATATTATTAATATTTTTACATAAAAGATTATATTTGTATTACCGTTGGTGCTTTTTAGTATATCTTTTTATATGTTAAAAGTAATAATTTTTTCATCATTGTTTAACATATTCTTATCATAAATATGTTTTTTAACCTCTAATGTTAATGATTTCCACAAGTAGTGTTGTTTGAGTGCTATGTTGCAAAATGAAGTAAAATGACATTAAAAAATATCTAAATATGAGAAGTACCGATATGAAGCTTAACTCGTCATGCAAAGAGGACTTTACACAAGATTATAACACCTACAAGACACCCTTGGACCTCCATGAAGTCTAACATGTAATTCACACAATCTAGAAACAATACTATATTGCAATATGATTCTGAACTTGAAGACGTGCTCTAAATGGGAAAAGTTAAAACACAAAAATTGTAGATCTCGTCGAGACCTTTTTAAAACATATGTGGATCATATTATTTGGATTTCGGAGCTAGAAGATATAGGTCCTGCACAGAGACCTGTGCAGAGGAGTACGAATCAGAAAAAATATTTTTGTATCGCATATTTGAAAACCAAAACGACGGGATCTGGACTTCCATTGAATAATAAAGTTGTAAAAATTTTCGAGAGCTACGAGATAGAGTCCGAGTTTGATTCATTTGAGCTCCGGACAAGAGAGTTATAATTTTTGAAATTTGTTACTTGATATGGAATGTACGAAACCGATTTGGATTCAATCTCTAACTTTGTGGATACAAAGTGGACGGCCACACCTCAATTAATAGATTGTAGAGAAGATGCAACCAACTACAATATATTAATTACTATTTCTTTGCATCCTGGTGAAGCCACGTCATTAGAATTGTTGTCACCGTAAGATCTTCTTCGTTTCTTCAATTCACCGTCCAAATAGCAGTCTCATGCTCACACCCGACCTGTTTCGCTTAAATAATTGAATTGGCAGTGCTCCACGTCTTCACCGAAACTTCCCTCCACTAATATGTGCTCTCATCAATGGTCAACATTCAAGCAATGAAACTGACGTCCGCTCAACTCCAGTGACTGCTTAAAGCCCTATGTATACTTCCATGGGCGAATCTCAGGCCAAACAAATCCTTTGTGTTTGCACGCTGTGCTCCAATGGATGCACTTGAGTGGTCGAATTGACTGGCGGCGAAATCCAGAGGTGGACTCTGCCGTCTCATTGGCGTGAAGGCTACAACCCATCATTGTGGCCGCAGTTGTTAATTACCTGCGCCACAGTGACTTACGATCTGGATTGGCACCAGCATGGATAGGGACGATTGGTTATCTTTTTCCAAACTGCACACAACTGTGATTACCCCATCGTGATCCGTGATCTGTGCCTCCATCGGTAAGACTCTCCTGACAGCTGAGCCTCCCTCTGGTGGGCATGAAATGTATTAGGCAAAATGTCTCAGTATCGTGTTGTTTCCTATATGTTGAATTTACTCATAGATGTATACATATTATAATGGTTTGTGATGTCTCTTCACTTTGACATCTCAATTAATTTCATATCTATTGTGTCCCTCATATGAATCCATTTTTACTATTTAACAGATACAGGTTACTCAGATTTTTCTTACCTATCGAATAAACCATACTGCCTTTTCTGTTCAGTTCTCATGAGTTTCTTCTCTGGTAAGGTATTCTATACTCTCTTTTTTTTTTGATGTTTCTAACGCATCCATTTTAGTAGTGTCTGCTATTATCTGACATTATATTATTCACTACACAATTGATTTGGTATGCTTAAAAAAATAGTTTGGCACATATCATAACCTATATGAATCATTTTTTGGAGTGCTAAATTTGACAGTATAAATGCAGGTGCCTTTGGTTACCAATAGTTGCGTTCTTTCCTGGTCTTCAACTGAACATTTGGAGGAGATGGATTATTGTTCTGGTTGTACTTTTATATGGGATATGCCGATAATATATATTTTTGGGCATATTTCTCCTGTTTAGTGTGATCGGACCTGCAAGAATTGGCCAGTCATTTTGGGAAAGACATTTGATGGTATATATGAAATTTATGTAGCCACCGATAAATAGTTTGTCATGAACATTGGTTCTTTTCAATGTGTGCTATCATCCCCACAGTGCAGAGTGGCGTTAGATTATGCTAGAATCCTAGGACATGCTATATTTGTTCTACTATCTTTAGTCTATTTCTATCCATGTTGATAATGATTGTCAAGGTTCATGGAGGTCCATATTTTATGTTTATTGCTTCTGCACCTTATTTCTACACTCTATTTCTCTAAATAATATTTATCATGTAACAAGATGTATTACACAATTTATTCAATGTCGACATTGTTTTATCAACGCCTTTTTTGTTGCATTATAATTTGTGAAAGTTAATACCCTGCTTTATCATTTTTCTATTTATTTACATTCCAATGAAACAAAACATATCACCATTGTATTCTATTTTCATGCCATTTCTACTTCTTATCCAAAGATATTTTATTGCTAATTTTCTGTATACTAAATTATGATTTCATATGGTAAGTTGCTTAAACTATTTTTCTTTAAAAATTTCCGCAGCAACCCACGGGGAATTGAACTAGTGTAACAAACGTAGGAAGGCAACTAATAACGAGTTCAGGACACAGACAGCATTTGCGCTGGAAGCTGGACACCTGGACGGCAGCCGTAGTTCTAAGCTCTCCAGATTCTGAATGCTGTCGTACTCTACCCGCGATAGTTGAGAGAAAACCAAATGCTCGGTAAGTCGGTATGCGATAGTAGTAAGCCCAAAGCTGCCCGGGATAGGACGACCGGGCCGAACAGCGCATTGCACACGTCACACGCCGTTTTTCTGCAACCACCAGCAGACGGTGGAGAATGCCCGGTGCATCTCGACGTCTGTGGACTGGTAGGCACGCGGCGGCACACCATGCCATTGCCGCGGCAAGTACGAGCCTGCCGAGTCGTGATGGACCCTCTGCGACGTCTGCAGGCATGTGCGCGTACGATTGCTGGGGCTCCACGATGTGTAGCGCGGCCACGTGATCTAAAAAGCACGAGAGAGAAAAAATCAGGTTCCTCAGTCCGGTGCGACAGTGCAGGCACGGAACAAACAAACAAATGCGAGACGGGGGATGGCGTCGCGGGGTGTTTCTCCGTTCCCGGCAATAGCGGATGGTCTTGCTCGTGCCACGGCGAGCATCGCCCGCCGATGGACTCACTGGACGGACCATAGTATGCGCATACGTGAGGGCTTGAGTTGGGCGGACGGCGTCGCTCGCGCACACCTTTGGGTGCTTTTGGTAGATTGGATGGGCTCCCAGCCAGCACCCGTAAATGTACTTATGCATGTTTGTTAACCTGAAGAGTGTCTTGGGCCAGGCTATGTAGGTGCATAAGGACCACATTTTACTACATCCGTGGATACGTAGAAATTGACCTTCTCTTTGGAGCCAGTCTTCCGTGATGCAGTTAGCTACACCCAAAAAGTCAGTTTGGCCTGGTTATAACATTGGTGCACCTCATATTCAGCCTAACAAACAAGCTCTCTAGCGGGTCTGCATCTCCAAATGCAGCCTATCAAATAAACTGCTATTGCATGAGATGATACTGGACCAAGTGAATCAGGCTCTATTGATCCATGAAGGTCGAAGATATCCAGGCTACCAAACGCACCAAAAATATTTCCCCCTGCGCGGGCTGGCACGTGGGACCGGGCCCACCGCGGGATGGGTCCGGTTTGGCGCGCGGGTGGCTTCCTTCATCTTGCTGCACAAGTCGGGGGCCGCCGCGAGATCTTCTTCGTCCGGCAAGTCAGGAGGAGGGGAAGGAAGGGAAGCGAATCAACCGACCGGTCCGCTTATAAAACGCGACGGGAAGCACGCGACGCGGCTCTCGCTTTCCCTCTCCCTCTCCGCACCTTTCCAATTCGATTCCTCCTTCTGGATCCCTAGCTTAAACAATTTCCTCCGACGCTGTGACAGCGATGGGGTCGTAGCCGGCCGTGATCGCTGATTCCTACCCCCACCCCACGTCGCCGTCGAGGAGATTCACGCACGCGCCACGCCCAGGTAAATTCCGCTGACTCGTGCGTTGGTATTGCGTTCGTGTTGGTGTGCGCGCGGGGATGGTCGCGGTCGTCCGCGGATGTTGGGAGCGGGCGTTTGTTTCTCTGACGCGCGATGGCCAAGTGGAACCGTGCATCAGACTCCGCCTCGGCGGCGGCGGGATCAACACGCCGTTCCTTTTTCCAGTTTCTTTCACGTGTAGGATTCTCCTGGTTTCGTGCGTCATGTCTCAACGACGATGTTTTCCACCCGTATATTCCATGGGGATATGTGATTCCATGGGATGCACGCCTTCGGGTTCGTCGATCACACTGATTCGTCAGGCACCAAATTTCTTGGGGAGCAATTTGACGGATGGTTACTTGGAGTACAATTTCTCTAGATGCCGAGTTCGTTGGCTCCAATTTCTGGGGAGGCTGGTCAATATCAGCGTACTAACTGCACGTCCTTTTGATCTCCTTTTCCAAGAAAAAAAGTCGCATTCCTCATGCCCTTTTTGATGTGCGGGCCCTTCTCTGCATATAAATTCTGTGCAGTGTTCCTCGTCGTTGTTGTATGTGCATACTAAACGCAGTTTGTGCCATTCGGTCGCAGGTTCTGTTGATTCGTCTCTGCTGCACACGCGCGTGAAACAGTTCTTCCTGTGTTGAGTTTTGCGGGTGAAGCGGCGTAGTACAAGGATCGGGAGGACAGGCGTCGCGCAGATGGCGGCGTGGTCAAGGATCGGGAGGGGCGGCGCGCAGCTGTCGCAGTCCCTGTCGCGGGCCGCCGCCTCCGAGGGCGGCGCGACGCCTGGCGCGTCGTCCGCGTTCCGCAACGCCTCCGGCGGGCTGCTCTCCCGCGGCGGGACCCACTACCACTACAACCACGTCTCGCCGCTCCACGGCCTCGCGCTCGCGGGGCTGGCCGACCGGTGCGCGGGCCGCGTCGTCCTTCCGCCGCCGCCGAGCAGCAGAGGCATCAGCACGACGGCGCCGCGGCTGCAGTCCCGCGCGGCGGCGTCAGCGGCGGCGGCGGTGGAGCCCTCGGACGGCGAGGAGGCCGGCGGCGTGCCGAGCCTCGAGCCCACGGGGCCCCACGAGAAGCCCCGGCTGGTGGTGCTGGGCACCGGGTGGGCGGCGTGCCGGCTGCTCAAGGACGTGGACACGCGCGCCTACGACGTGGTATGCGTCTCGCCGCGCAACCACATGGTGTTCACGCCGCTACTGGCGTCCACGTGCGTCGGCACGCTCGAGTTCCGCTCCGTCGTCGAGCCCGTCAGCCGCATCCAGTCCGTGCTCGGCAGCGGCCCGGGCTCCTACTTCTACCTCGCCAACTGCTCCGGCATCGACACGCGCAAGCACGAGGTATGCAGATGCGTGCGACGCATTGTTTATGTTTATGACTCGCCATGGCCAATCTTACCATCCGGGATGTGTGTGTTCCTGCAGGTGTACTGCACGACTGTGTCCAGTGAGGGGCTGCCCATTAACCCGTACCACTTCAAGATCGCCTACGACAAGCTGGTGATCGCCAGCGGCGCTGAGCCTCTGACCTTCAACATCAAGGGCGTCAAGGAGAACGCCATCTTCCTCCGAGAGGTGAGCCACGCGCAGGAGATCCGCCGGAAGCTGCTGACCAACCTCATGCTCTCTGAGAATCCTGGTAATGGCGCGACATCACCTCGTTCATGCATCGGTTGAGGGAAAATGCATTGCTATTTGGTGATGATTAAGCCTTGTCTATATGTCAAGGCCTGTCGGTGTCCGAGAAGAAGCGGCTTCTGCACTGCGTGGTCGTCGGCGGAGGTCCCACCGGCGTCGAGTTCAGCGGCGAGCTCAGCGACTTCATCGTGCGCGACGTGAGGGAGAGGTACAGTCATGTCAAGGACGACGTCAAGGTCACCCTCATCGAGGTACGTACGTGTGCAGTGAGTGTTCCCATATGAGACCTGACAGTGAATGAAATGAAATGGCTTGCTAAGTGCTGCTCATCGTTCATGACGAACTGTTCTTGCCAGGCAAACGAGATCTTGTCATCGTTCGACGTCAGTCTGAGGCAGTACGCGACAAATCACCTGTCAAAGGTAATAATCGAAGCTTCAGATTTATTCAAACTCTGAATTAGTAACGTTGTTTCTTTCAACTGCTGATCAACTACTTGTGTTTGTGCTTCATCTGTGTGTGACAGTATGGAGTCAACCTGGTGCGAGGCGTAGTGAAGAACGTGACGCCGACGGAGATCACCCTGAGCGACGACACCCGCGTCCCGTACGGCCTGCTGGTCTGGTCCACGGGCGTGGGCCCGTCGGAGTTCATCAAGTCCCTGGACCTCCCCAAGTCTCCGGGCGGCAGGATCGGCGTGGACGAGTGGCTCCGCGTGCCGTCCGCCCCCGACGTGTACGCGCTGGGCGACTGCGCGGGCTTCCTCGAGTCCACGGGCAAGCCGGTGCTCCCGGCGCTGGCGCAGGTGGCAGAGAGGGAGGGCAGGTACCTGGCGCGGCTGCTCGGGAAGGTGGCCAAGCAGAACGGAGGCAAGGCGCACTGCGCCGGCAAGGCTGAGCTAGGCGAGCCGTTCGTGTACAAGCACATCGGCAGCATGGCGTCCGTCGGCCGGTACAAGGCGCTCGTCGACCTCAGGGAGAACAAGGCACGGACTTAAACTAACTGACACCTCCCGATTAATATGAATCTTGATTTGTGCAAATGTGGCATGAGATTCATGCTGTGAACACTGGGGCACTGGGCATGAGAGTCATGACTATACTCTGTGATTTTGATTTGCAGGATGCCAAGGGCGTGTCAATGGCTGGCTTTGTCAGCTGGCTGATGTGGCGGTCCGCGTACCTGACGCGGGTGGTGAGTTGGAGGAACAGGTTCTACGTGGCCGTGAACTGGGCGACAACACTTGTTTTTGGTAGGGATAACACCAGGATAGGTTGATGTCGTCAGTCGACCGGAGAGAATAGATTGTGGCCATCATTTTTTGCTCTAGTTATTAGTGTATGAGTTCGTCCATGTGCGGAAATCTTGTCGATTTTCTATTGTTACGAAGTGCTTACCACTTAACAGTCTGTCAACCATGTATCAAACTATTAAATAGTTTTCACGACAGAACAAGTATGGATACTTTCTTTATACGCAGCCATTAATTTGATTGTTTGTTTGCTTGTTAAAATATTAGGACCTGTTTGGATGCAATAGAGATTATAATAAACTGGTTTATTAAGATAAATTATAAAAACTGGTTTATGAATAAAATTAGATGAGCGTGTTTGAAGACTAGATTATAAAAACTGTAATCTAAGTTTTTTAATTATCTAATACATAAAATGAGTCGTAATCTGGTTTTAGTTAGGGTAAAGTATATTATGGGTTTATATAATCTGGTGATCTAGATTTAAAAAACTGTCATGATGGTTAACGATGACTTGTGCGCCACAAAAATGCGAGATAATGCGGAGCTCTACTCCACATTGCCATAACAGTTTTTTCTGAAATGTGCCAGAACATTTTTGATCTTAGGTGAAGGTGAAAGATTCTTGCCTAAACGTTAGGGGTGAAATCGGATCGGATACGGGCGGATATAGCTCATCCTATATCCTGTCTTGTATCTTTTTTCTCGGATTTAAAATCAGAATAGATAGTGCCAGATAATTATTTTTTGATCTCATACCCTGTCCTGTATTCTTATTTTCGATCTTAGGTGAAGGTGAAAGATTCTTGCCTAAACGTTAAGGGTGAAATCGGATCGGATACGGGCGGATATAGCTCATCCTATATCCTGTCTTGTATCTTTTTTCTCGGATTTAAAATGGGAACGGATAGTGCCGGATAATTATTCATTTTTGATCTTAGGTGAAGGTGAAAGATTCTTGCCTAAACGTTAGGGGTGAAATCGGATCGGATACGGGCGGATATAGCTCATCCTTATCCTGTCTTGTATCTTTTTTCTCGGATTTAAAATCGGAACGGATAGTGCCGGATAATTATTTTTTGATCTCATACCCTGTCCTGTATTCTTATTTTAGAGTCGGATTCAGACACGGATATCATTATAAGATTTGTATGGATGAAAAATTATATGATAGACATGTAGTTATAGTGAGAATAAAGATAACAATAGCTAATATATAAAAACAAGACAATTTATTTAACTATGTACATCAAACTTTTAGATTTTTTATATATTTTTAATGTCTAAATTATTTAAATTAAATTAGATTACATAAATTTCGGATCCGGGACGGATACTGCTCATCCCATATTCTATCTCACTACTTTTTCTCAGACTCGCATTCAGACACGGATAATATCAGATAACTATTAATACATCTCATATCTGATCATATTTATTTTTTCGATGATCAGATGATCGTACGATCAGATATTATCCATCCCGTTTTCATCCCAACTAAACGTAGGACTTGGCTGCCGCGGCCGCCTGCGGCCTGCCGGCGGCTGGCATCGGGAGCAAATGAAAAACATTGGTGGGCCGTATTTCATAAGTCGCCTGGGCCGGAAACAGGTTACAGAGTAGTCGAGACTACGTCATGTAACAACAGGCCCCCCCTCCAGTCCTCCAGAGGACCTCCACCCACTCTCTGTCGTCTCGCCTCAGTCTCCCCATTCTTTCTCCGCCGGAGTCTCAGCTCTGCTCCGCCTCCGCCTCCGCCTCTGGAAAGAAGAAGAAGAATATAAATCTGCTCCGTCTTACCCCCACCGCGCGCTTACCCTGGCGCCACCGCAGTGCCTCTCCGCGTCGGAGTTG
This sequence comes from Eleusine indica, assembly GCA_030378355.1. NCBI lineage: Eukaryota > Viridiplantae > Streptophyta > Magnoliopsida > Poales > Poaceae > Eleusine > Eleusine indica. The sequence continues at coordinate 41,592,710 of CM059500.1, forward strand.
GAAGGTAGACCTCCCTAAACCCACCCATCCACCCACACATAAGATAAGATGCGGCGACCAGGCCGTTTTATTCCAGTTGATTTTAGCGCTTAAGCTAAAATGTTCCAGTTTTCTTGCGTCCAAGAGGCGAAATTTCGTGCTTGGAAGTTCTACTTCTGAGAAAATGGGATGGCTTTCGTATTGAAGGTGGAGGTGGATTCTGTGTTGGGGCAGACTTCGGCGATCTCGCAGTCTGTGCTGTGCCGCCAAAGACTTTGGTTGAGGCGGGGCAGCGAGCGTTTGAGAGGAAGTACACAGAAACGAGGAGCTTCCATAATTTTGGGTAGTGGCTCGTGTCCATTTATTATTAGCTACTATACTACGTAAGCTGATTCTGGCGTATCAATTTGTAAAATGCCTATCTGGTTCACGGTATGCATTCCTGTTATTTCACCAGGACTAGATGTCACCAATATCATCATCGGTTGAATTTATTTAGTATTTTTGCACTACAATTGCCTGCTATTTATTGGTTGAATTCAATTTAGTATTTTTACACTACAGTTACCTGCTATTTATATATTCCTGCTATTTTTACACTGGCAGTAAGTTGTTTGGATCAACTCAAATGTGTTGTGGTCTGATACCTGTGTCATGACAAAAATATGTTCGATCGGATTAGTTGACTGGATGTTGTGGTGAATTGGTGATGGTTACCACCTACCGATATCCATTTTTCACTTACTGGTTCACTTTGTATTAGATGGCTCTTCTGCATATCAGGGCTGTCTCTGTTTCCCCGACCTCTCAGATTAATCCCTCATAGCAGCGCGTCTTGAAGGAAAAGAACTGATCCACTAAATCTCACAGTGATACACTAGTACTACCTCCGGATTTTTATTGTTGATGTTCAGACAACATTTTGAGCTAAATTTGAGCTAAGTTTGTTGTCTGGAGCAGGTGACTTCGGGATTTCGTGGATGCCTACAATTAGGTTCATCAGGACTTAGGAACTTGTGTGTCTATAAATGATTGACTATGCAATCTAGAGAATAAATTTTGTTTCTCTCTATATCTAGTCTGTACCAACATCTATCTGTTCTAGCCAAAGGAAACATTGAAACACCTTCTGGTTGATTGGTTGTTTCTTAGTGCATCATATAATCTTTTCAATTGAAATGCCACAATCTTGGCAGTCAACTCAGAACCTTGATGCGTAATTTTGTTTCATTCTATAGAATAAAATTCTGAAAGCTGTTACTTAAAAACAAATTTCTGGAGAATGGAACTCATAAACTGTAAGGTCTGTGCAGTAAGTTGTGGTAAATGTCATCCTAATTTGTGTGACTATGTTCTCTGTTTTTTTTTATATAAATATGTTAGGTGTTCAATCTAGGTTTCTTCCTTTTTTTTTTTTGGCTTAGCTTGATGACTAATTCTAAAGAATAGAAGACATCGTAAGCCAGAAAATGATTTTACTAGAATTATGATCTGCAAGTGGCACCCTTTGTTCTGGACAGGCGCTTGATGTAATAGCTATGTAACATTAGTTTGTACCAATTGCATATCAATGCTTGCTATGTAACTGTTGGAAATAAATTATTAGCACCATAGCAAGTTAGCAATTTGAACAGGAATAGAGTTCTTGCTTTTTTGTGCTCAACAAATGTTGCATTGTCTAAGAAGATTTGATTGTATCAAGTACTCTAATTGCTCCATAAATCATTTTAGACTTCTCAAAAACTTGCTGTCACCTTTTCCAGTTAGTGTTTTATGCCCTTACTAAATTAAAGTTGCTATTCACTTATAGAACATATCAAAAACTTTTTTTTCTTTTTTCCCCTTGAAAACGCAGGAGAGCTGCGCTTCATTATATTAAGAAGAAGACCGGGACAAGAACCCGGTACAACACACACCCACACCCACAGCCACATTTTGAAGGATTACATTCGCACTTGTGTTACAAAAGAACATATAAAAAACTTGCTTCCATGATATTTCATATGCTTCCTATTTTTACCCGTGAACATATCTGAAACGACTTGTACTTGTAGTTGGAGGGACTGTGTAATTCTGTTGCTGCTGTGCTTCTATCTCACTTACCTTCAAATACTATGATGCACATATTGCTGTAGCTGTGCTCATCATGCTTCTATCTGTGCACATTTATGAGAGAATGATTCTATTTTCAGGCTGTCTTGAAAGTTTGGGACAATGGAAGAGGAAGAGTATAACACTGAATCATCTAATGAAGAAGATGTGCAAGGTGATAGTGAGAAAGAAGGAAATGCTGCTGAAAGTAGTGTCTTCAAACCAATTGATATAGATGCGGCATTTTTACCCAAAATAGGGATGATATTTGAGTCAGAGGAAGATGCCTTTCAGTTCTATGTTGCATATGGATGTCACGCTGGTTTTGGTATTACAAGAAGATCTAACAATACCTTTGATGGTTTCCGGTATCGCTCTACTTTCATATGTTCTAAAGGAGGGCAGTCTAGGCTGAGGTCTGGGGTGACAAGACCTGCAAGAAAGCGAGGCACAAAAACTGGCTGCAAGGCGAAGATGATTGTGAAGGATGCCCATTTTCAGAACCAATGGGAAGTCATTGTTCTTGAGTTGGAGCACAACCATCCGCTGGATCCGAGCTTGCTCAAGTTTAAGAGGCATTTGAAGAACTCTCCTTTCTTCCGTAATCCACCCCGTATGACCGAAGCTGAGGCACCACACAGCAGCTCAGCGGCTGAACTTTTAAGCAAAGGAGTTGATAGTGGTATAACTTCATCTACACAAATTGAACTCAAAACTAAGATAGACAGAAACAGGAAACTGAAGCTCATGGAAGGAGATTTAGATGCCTTATTGGGTTTTTTCAACAAAATGCAAGACCAGAATCCACGTTTCTTTTACAGTTTAGATATGAATGAGCAAGGGCAATTAAGGAATGTTTTTTGGGCTGATGCCAAATCACGGAGTTCTTATAATTACTTTGGTGATGTTGTTGCTATTAATGTCACAAACTTTAGTGATGAGTATGATATGCAGTTTGTATCATTTGTGGGCACTAACCACCATGCTCAGCCAGTGTTACTAGGATGTGGCCTGCTTGCTGGCCGATCGCTTGGAGCCTATGTGTGGCTTTTTGATACGTGCTTAAGATGTATGAATGCTAAGCCACCACACTCAATAATTACCAACTATTGCCATGATGTTGCAATAGCTGTTAAAAAGGTTTTCCCTAACACAAGACACCGTTTTTGCCTTTGGCACATCTTAAGTGAGCTTCCTGAAAAGTTGGAGGAAGTGGAAAAGAAGGATGAAATTATTTCTACATTCAGCACATTAGCCTATGATTCTGTTACGATGCCTGACTTTGACAAAGAGTGGCAAGAAATGGTCCAACACTTTCAATTGGAGCGAAATGAATGGCTGTCCAAGCTGTATGAGGTTAGGCTGCAATGGGCCCCTGTTTATGTGAAAGATTCATTTTGGGCAGGAATGTCTGTTACAGACAGAGGTGATAGTGTAACTGACTATTTTGATGGCTGGTTGACGTCAGCGACCTCTTTGAAAATGTTCGTTGAGCAGTATGAGGAGGTTGTTAAAAGCAAGTTAGAAAAGGAAACTTACGAGGATATACGATCATCTCAGATGAGGCCACCAATGATAAGTGGGTTGCCTGTCGAAGAGCAAGCAGCAAAGTTGTACACTACAGAAATCTTTCAGAAGTTCTTGAATGAAATAGGTCATTCATTTCATTGCGATTATGCTGAACTTGACCGGAATGATTCAGTGGTTACATACATAGTTTCTGAACATGTAAATGGAACAAACAAGGTGGACTACAAAGCTGCTTATGACAATGTTGAGGATGACGTTTGGTGTCTCTGTCGGTTGTTCCAATCCAAAGGAATACTGTGTAGGCATGCTCTCGGTGTGCTGAGGCTGGAGCTTGTGCTGATGGTTCCACCAAAATATATCATTCATCGCTGGTGCAAGGACTGTAAACAAACCTGTGCCTCGATATCTGAACATACCTCAGAAGATAATCAGGAATCTGGAAGCTACAATGATCTCTACAAACTTGGTCACCAATACTTTGCAGAACTAGTAGAATTTGGTTCCACAAACTCAGAATCAAAAGAATATGCTTTGTCAATCATGAGGGAAATAAGAGAGAAAGTGATTTCTTATGAGAGGTCATTAAGAGATCAACGAGTGGACAGTCATGTTTCAACTGCCAATTTTGCATACAATCCTGTGAATGAGGATTTTACTGATGATGCATTGCCCATCTCTCTCAGTACAAAGGCTTGGGATCTTGCGCAAGGTCAGTCCAAACGTTCCCGCAAGAAGAAGCTGGCGACCCCAACTGTTCTTGATACCTTGAAAAAGAAAACTAAAAGGGCATATAACAAGAGGAGGAACGCGAATGCAAACACACTAAACACAGCAGTCACCGCAGCTGAAAACGTAACTGATGGAACAAATGTATGTGTTGTTATAAGATTTATAAATTATGAATTCATTGGTATTTCATTGTTCTGAAACTACAGCCTTTCTGAAAAATGAAATCATTAGGTCCAGCAGAATCCTGCAGGCGAGGGATGGCCACTAACATCTACTGGTGCTCCGGAAACTTTCCCATATGGAGTAAGCATTCCATTTTTCTCTTCTATTTGTTCTTTCACGAGATGGAACTTTTACATACTAATGTTCTACCTTAAAATATGTTTCCTTTGCAGGTGGAGACCATATCATTTGATTTATCACAATACAACAACAATGCCCCAAGCTTCCATTGGCCTGAGAGCAGTAGCAGGTCTCAGCTCCAGTGAGAGAAGGCAAGAATGTAATTGTGGATTCGAAATAGGCTAGTTTTGACAGACTCATAGTTGTGCAAGCTAATGGTAATAAATCAGGTTTGACCTCCATGTTTCCTGTTCTCATGGTACGAGCCAGAGCTGTGCCTATAGTTCAATGTACTCAAGTAGCAGCTGCAAGCCTGCAATGCATCAATCTCAGTCTCAGCCATAGTTCAATGTACTATTGTTGGGCATGCATCTAAATAAACGCTTCCTGTACTGAGTACTAATTATACTGTAAATGGAATCCTTATTCTGCAGGAGTCAGCCTCAGTGAACTCTGATGTGTCATAAACCTTGGATATGTTTAGAGTTGTCTTGTCTGGTCAGCAGTTTCATCCCCATCTACATGTCGAGAAGTAGCAATTCATACTGATGCCAAATACCGTGGATGCAAACATGTAACAGTAAGAATGTGTAGATGTAGCTACGAACTATTTGAGTGTAAACGGTGTGCTATACTGTCTTGTTTATTCTTCATGATTTTTCTGAATGAAAAGAAGACGAGGCACTGTTCTACAATGAAAGTTGCTCGAGACATCACCATTCGGGGCCGCCCAGATGACTTTAACACCCCCTTCACTAATACTATTTTCCCCTCCCAAGTCATTTTCATCAATGATGGCACAAAATAATCCAACCTTTGTAAATATTTATGGTAAAAGAAATGATCGTGCATGCTTGGAACACTGAAACGTGATCCCATTTCCTATTAGCCCTCGGATTTTAATCTATCACCACTCTGCACAAAATCATACAAAACACACGATTAAACACACTGAAAACATTGGGAAACAGAATGATAAATACAGAGCTAGTCGCTCGAGTCTAATGCTCGTCTGAGATGGTTTCGTCCATTTTATCTTCGTGGAGTACTTCGTCTGAAACTGGATGTTCTCCGTGGTTTCTGAGTCCCTGCTCTCCTCATTTCCTCTAGGGGAGCCACCGAGTCCCAGCTCCGCATTGGCCCTGAATCCCTGCTCTTCTCAAGAGGAGCTAGTTCTCCTGGTTTCCAGTGCAAACCTATTTGTCTGGTGGATCTTCCTGTTTCAACCCCTCATCGACATGTATGGCAGAAGCTCTGCTGCTTATTTCAGGTGCTGCTGGAGCTGGATTATCTGATCCAGGCAAAGTGCCTACCTAAGAGTCAGGGAGGGTCAGTAGCATCTTTGGCAGGTCATTTCTGCTAGCCCCCTTGTCATCCGCTACAGAGGATCCAGTTCTCTGGCAATCAGGAACCTCTGGCCTGGACACGCAAGTAACAGAATAGCTTCTTGATCTTCCGTACATTTGGTGCAATTCTTCAACTGCAGGACACAACTCATCTTGCCCCTGACTACCAGCTGAAGACGATGATCGAGAGTTCAAGTTAAATGAAGGGGTGCCATCGTGACTGCCATCAACTGCAGGAGAGCCAGGAGAAGCTTCAGTGAATGGGGCATGGAAGGAGTACTATACTCGACACATTAGCTAGATGTGCTTTTGGAATGAGAGACATGTTGTTGAATCTTGTGGATGTCCTCCTTTGAAGTAATCCTTGGGCCCCTTGGGTGAGAAAGCCGAGTCCCCAGATCAGAAATGGAGATCGAGGTATTGCCAGTTCTTGTTCTCCAAGAAGTATACACACGGAAGCTTGTGTGATTTTTTTGAACTTCTAAAATCATTAGAATTCTCAAGCAGAGAACTAGAGTGGTTTTGTGCAGTCAAGATTCATCTCAACGGAAGAATATTTTCATGAGAATTTGACCCAATTTCACTCTGCTGGATGGAATTATTGCCTTTTCTGTTTATAGGAAGTGAACCAACTGTTTCGTCCATAAAAGGATTTGGCATAAATAGCGGGTCTGGCCCAATTTCAGGTCCCTCCAACTTATCCAATATTCCAATGTGCTGCCTAGAAAATCTCCACCATAAGTTGATCTATGCTCAAAACTCTCACTAGAGTTTATGTACTTAGCAGCCTCAACATGGGGAAATCTGGACAGTATATCATCGGAACCTAACTGAATATCAGTTGTGGGACTGTAACTTAAGTTGTTCCATCTTCATTTTGGAAATGTTGGTTCCATTCAGTGCCCGAGACATCACTGCATCAGATATTCCAGGAAATGATGCAGAGAGGGAACATCTGGTGGCTGCAATGGACATTGGCTCCTCTATAATTTTCTGCTCCTCCAAGATCCATCTTGAAGTCATGTCTTCACTAGTTCCATTGTTCAGAAACTTCAACTTTGGATCCCTGAGAATGGCATCCCAATCACCCCTTCCGTACCTACCAACTCTGATCCACAGAGCACCAAGTTCATTTTCTGACAAACAATAAGGTTTTACCTCGTCTTCAATAATTTGCTACTGGCATACTGAGCACGCATCATTATGTTGTCCAGACCTTATTGTGATTGTCAGGCATAGCTGAGTGCATTGGGTTAAAACCACACCTGGAAGAAGGCCAGACATAAGTAATTTTTGCTTCGAAGTACCACTGATATCCGTGATGAAGTACTATTGGGCAACTCTGGGACAGAATTATGAACACAATCCCTGTTAGTGCAAAATGACAAGTTGGGAAATATATCTGGCATAGACTTCATGTGCTTAAGTGGAATGCAGCCTTCCAGATTGAAGCTCGGAAGACCCAGCTTCCCGTGAAATGAAGTAATGGAAGGTCCAGAATTTTTAATAGGACCACCACCCTTCCCAGATAAAAAGGGAATCTGCATACAAGAACCATATTAATTTTCCTGTTCGAGAACTTCTTAGCTAGATTTAAAATACTGGCATGCTCCAGTAAAGAATGACTCCTTTTTGTTTCATTGAATTACATATATGTAAAATTAAGTACTGAAAATAAGTCTCTGTTGCATATAAACAAAGTAAACATATAAAGTAACTCTAAAGAACATATGACAATGTAAAGTGAGTGATTGACTATATGAACAATTCAGACGACTGGGACATTGGGTACCAAAAGAAGTGGCCATAACACAGCAGAGAAGAGGACATGCAGAACTGAAGGGGAATAACTATCTAGGATGATGTTATTTAGCTTTCACAAAGTCTCCTCGAATAACATCATCACTATTCTAGCTTGAATGGTCAGCAGCAGGAGTTGACAGCAGTTTGTTGGCTACATCACCACTAGTCCTTTTTTACTACTTCATGCTTGACTGACAACTGAGTTTTTGTATGAGTTCATCTGATCAAGCATTTGATTCACTCTAATGTTTAGCCCCAGATGGCTGTGAAGAATTTGGGTCTTTTACAACAATCAAAGGATTTTCATGCTCATCAGCAATTGGGTTATATGATTTCATGAACTTCAAGTTTATCACTAGTATAGCTTATGATTGTTTGCCGCTGAGCGATCCTCTCCGTTTGACTAGCTCGAAGCCTTCCACTATTAAAACCAGATGTAAATCAGTACCTTAAGATTAAACTATATATTGCAAGTGCATATAGAAAAACACTAGAGTGCAGAAAGAGCGGGAGATGGTGGGGAAGAGACACACCATTTTTCCTTCAGGGCCAGTCCAGCTGCAGTATATTCTCTTTTTGGTTCATCGCCTTCATCAGAGTCCTGTATACAAATATCAGCAAATCATTGCACAATTGCAAGCGTATACAACTCTCAGCAAGAAAGGGAAGTAGCATACCAAAAGTAACAATACGAAACAATATCTCTGTAAAACATGCTACTCATGATTAATTAAACAGTTAAGCAATCTGCTATAGTGCTATCCATGTGCACGATACAGAAAAATCCTTCTCTACACTTAAAACAGCATCCCAAAGTAGCATCAACATTGTGGCACATACATCACCACCCAAACTAAAGCTATAGGATCAGTCTAAGATAGAATTAACCAACAGATCACTAGTACTTCATACATGTCATGAAAGATGCATCTCTGTGGAATTCTTTAGAAAGTGGAAGTATTGAAAATAAAACTCATTCTAGCAACCAGCAAAGCAAAGGTTGTTGGTTCATTTTAATAAGTTTGAATGATAAAAAATGCACCAACTAGATTGTTCTTTAGTCTTTACACATTGTCAGAATCGAGCATACAATTGTATCTGGGTGAGTTGACTAAGTATGAGTGGAAAATAACGCATTGATCCTCTACGGGGAGCCCTGTGTTATGGTTAATTCTTCCTTCTTGTTACCAACGTATAGTATGCAATCAAGGAAACATAACTTTTGTATAAGGACACTGTATCTGGTTGAAGAAAGCATGAATAGAAAACAATGCACTGATCCTCTAAAGCGTTGTTTCATGGTTAATTATTCCTTATACCTGCAATTTTATTATAGTATAGAAGCACAGAAATTACCATTAGTACAGATCAAATTACCTTAACAGCGCCAAGCATATCATTGTCCAAATTGGCACTGTGCTTTCAGCTACTTTTGATGGTAGGTCCAATCTGTCAAGCATCATGAAAGCATTTTCATCCCAAACAAACCGGGTAGAGCTACCAGCACATTTGTCCTAAACATCACCTAGGCCACCAGATCTTCTATGCTTGAAGTCAACATCAACTATAGCGCCAGAGCGTCATTGCTATCTTTCCATTCACATTATTGCTATTCTGGAAGAGTTCTTCGGTTCCCCAGTGAATGATATCTTCCACTTCCTTTTGTGATTCAGATTTGTTAACAAAAAGTTGATGAAGCATCAATTTCTTCTTGGCAAGCTGCAAGATACGCTCCTCATCAGTAGCACATACTACCAGCCAGTAAACTAGAAGCCTGTTTGACTAATCAATTCTGTGTGCCTTGCCTTTTTTTTTGACGAATATGTGTGCCTTGCCTGTATATCAGCATGTGGGTTGAAATCCAAATCATACATGATAACAGAATCTGCAGTTGCCAAATTAATTCCAAGAGCACATGAAGTAGAAACCACGAAAAAAAAATGTGTTTTATCCTTATTAATAGAAGCAGTTGCCGCCTGGCACTCTGCCACAGATATCAACTCTTTCAAATGGTTTATGACCAATTTCCAAAGTCAGATAATAATCTTTAAGGATGTCAAGAAGCTTTGTCATCTGAGGAAAAAAATAAGGACATGATGATCATACTTATGCAAATTTCATGCAAAGTTTGCTTTGTGGAAGCCTTTATGCGCATTTCATGCAAACACTTAGGTGAACCAGACTCAGGTTCAGTTCCAGGAATAAGATAAAGGATGGTTGCAGACTTTCCAAAGCTGCATTACAATGTTTAACAATGACTGATAAGCACCAACATTTCCAATGATGCAAAACACTTGGATTGATGTCAACTCAATAGGGATGTCTTTTGCAAAATTAGCAAAAGTGAGGGATAAGTAAATCATAAGGACCAATAACCTGTTTGTCAAACTTGAGGTTCCAAATTGGTATCCAGTCCTATCTACTTAATGCCTGCCCATGATCTGAAAGCTTGGACATCTTCAATCCTTTTGTTCTGAGCTTCTGTTTTATCATGTAATGAACTCAAATTCCTAAACAGATTTTTGTGCAACTTTAGGAAGACATGTCTGTACTTCCACTTATCACAATACATGTTATGTTTTTTCATGCAAATTATGACCTCCATCACCCTTGTAAAATATCCTCCTTTGAGGAAATTCAAAACAAAGCTATCAAGCAAGTCCCTGTCCACATCTAAATCTCCAAAATCAACTCTACGCTTTATTTCTCCCCAGAGTATAGTGATCTCCCTATGCATGCCCATTGAAGAATAACCACTCAGTATGTGGCAAAAAGTATGACAAGTGGGTCTAATATTTTGCTCTCTCATGCACTTATATGTGGACAAAGCATCTTCCATCATTTTTGCATTGCTGAAAAAAAGAATTGAATTATTGAACTCTAATGTCAAGTGGTCTCTGGGGTTGTAATGTCTTCTTTCCTCAAGTAAGGTGACAAATAAAGATGACTTAATGAGGGGCATGTCATCCTTCACTGTTTTGGCAATATTCTTTATGGTAAATAATGAATTAGTATGAATATTGTCCATCAAAGATGCTATCTTTTGTATCTGTTGAAGAAGACCATTGAATTCTTCTAATTTATTCTCCTTCTCATATGCTCTCAGAAGGTGAATGTAACTACTAATCTCAACAGGCATCCCAGCGGCCTGCAGATGATCTAGGATATCATGAGCAGCATGCAGCCATCCCATCTTAATGCATGCATTAATCACATCCAGAGGACAAACTCTCTCCAGACCTTTATGTAATGTAATAAACACACTACACAGTGCATGCATATTCCTTGCATTCACACAGCCTACAATAAGTTTGGCAAGAGCCTTTTCACTATGAAGAAGTTTTCCATCAGTACGAACAACCAGGCCAAAATGGTTTGCTGTATCCAAAACAAGACCTTTGTCCACTTTTCCAGGGTCAAACATTATTTTATATCCTGTCTTTAAATTACTCGAACCAATTTGAATCATACCTTGCTTCTGCATACCATTGTTGAAGAAAACACCAGACTTTTGTTGTTGATTCAAATCGATTAACAATTTTGCAGCAGCATCCATATCATTATATTTGAAGTGCAGACTCAGTAGGCAGTCATAAAAATGCTGATAGTACTGAAGAAATGGCAAATATGTTAAAGAATCTATGCTTCTTTTCATGTGTAACATTTCGTCTCGTTGGCCAACCATCTCAAAGACGCGACTTGAGATAATCACTGTATTTAAATCTGCCAAAACTCCAATTGATGACATCAACTCCATTATTTTTTGGGCCTTAATCATGCACTTGAAGTTCACACATGACTGTAAAACAATATTGAATACAGTGACATTGTTCTTTATTGGATCCAACCTTTTCAGTTGTCGTCTATCTGTAACATGGTCCAAGTAACACTTGCAGGTTTCAGCCAGAACATCAGCAGCAAGATAGGATCCTACTTGTGACTTCACCATATGCATAAATGACATGCTCAGCATATTAACATCAGGAAGCATCTTAGTCTCCAACATGATCCTCAAGACCGTGGAAGCCGGAACAGGCATCTGATCTCTTGCAAGGGCCAGAGCTAGCCTCATCAGCGATCCACTGTTTAGAAGATTGCTATTAACTTGATAAACTAATAGAACCATGTCAAATGCCCTCAGAAGCCAGCGCCGACTACACGTGTAGGAAAGCGACACGATCACGCTGTTTAGTACCTGAGGCTCAGGAAGGCCATGCAGTCTTTTGTAATCACCGAATGACTGCATAGCCTCATCAACATTGCCATCCTTCATATCAGCCTCTATCTTCCTCAACAGAGTTTCACGGGATGGTGCCTCCCATGCCAGACTATTGTTAGCGCTGGTGCTTGTCGAAATATACTGCAAAGCTAGAGTACGTTGCCTCCACCATGGGCCGTAGCAACTAGCCTGAAACAAAAATACAGTTACTCATCTTATTCACTGCAAAGGCAAGAGGACTATGCAGGATAATTCTCCAAACTGTTTATAAGCAGTATGTTCTTACCGGCAAGGCTGCTCCGCTCAGGATGAATGAGAGGCTGTGGTAGCGGTTGCACAACTGCCACAGGCTCCTCATTGCCAATGCCAGGGATGGAGCTAAGCAATAATGACAGACATGAGGGTTCAATTGAAAATCCACCCGATTCTTGGAACGAAGTAGAAGAAGAACGAAGCTTATGAATGGTTGGGGTTAGCCAAGAAGGGAGCCGCGCAGCAGTCAATTGTTTTTTGTGATTATAGCATTGCAACGGTGGGATTCACCGGAATACCAGCCAAGGTTGAACACGCCAGGCCATTATAATCATTTCCGTCTCGTTCATTTGCCATTGTAACGCCTTTATGCATATTTTACTTTGTCAAGATACAGGAATAGACCCAGTTGCAGATCTCTCCTCTCATGCGCCTGTTCATTTGTCGTGTCTTCGTGAGTACTGAAGCAAGCCAAAATGAAAATAAATAAATAAATTAGAAGCCCCAAGAGTCAAAGAGTCCAAATTCTACATGGTCAGGATATTTAAGAAGTAACATATTCAATGAAATCAAAATTAAAAAAAAAACGACTCAAAATCCCAGATGCAGTTTTTTTTTTAATAACTGCATACGCAGTGTTTGGACAGGAGGAACAGAGTTCAAGCAAAATAAAAAATTGACCCCGAATTCCAAGGATGAGTGAAATCGACATCACGAAATGCACATCCAAGTAAAATCGCACCTTCAATGGAATCGTTGCAGTCAATCTCGTCCAGGCTAGGGTTTGGATGAGGGGGAACTGAGGGGGGACGCAGGTGGGGTTGGGGGTGACATCCGCGGGCATAAATAGGGGGAAAGGGATGCGCGGCCTCGCCTCAATCCATTTCCGCCGGCATCGTGCGTGGTGGTGGCCTGCTGGGAGCCGCGCCGCACCTGGTGGTGTCCTGCTGGGAGCGGGGCGCGCACGGTCGGGCGGAGCGCGGCGGAGTGGCGCACGGCCGGGCGCGGCGGCGCTAGTAGGAGGGGCGCGCACGGCCGGGCAGTGCGTGCCGGCGCACGGCCGGGCGCGGGCCAGCGAGGCGCGGCGGCGCTCGTAGGCGGGGCGCGCACGGCCGGGCAGAGCGGCCAGGCGGCGGCGGGGCCAAAGGGCAGAGCAGCGGTGGCGTTTTGAAGTTCCTTCACTTAGGATGTGTTTGGAATAAAGGAAGAATAGGAAAAACACAGGAACACAAAAAACACAGGAATTAGAAAAGTTCAAAAACCGTAAGAATTTAAAACAGAGGGATGAAAATTTTAAATTGTTTGAATTGCAGAAAACTAATAATATAATAATTAAAAATAGAGGTAATTAAAAAATCTTGATATATTATTAGTAAAAAAATTATAGAGGAATCATATAGACATTATTTTATTGCCGCTAGGACTTATCTAAAAAAATTACAGAGAAATCAGATGCAAAACTGCATAATCATCTTTCTATTGATGAAGAGAATTTTTGGTAATTTTGTCTTTGGAACCGTGGTTAGGGAGGAAAGCAAGGGAGCTTAAAGAGCAATGGTGCCGGTGGGAGTGTGAGAGCTGGCAAAGATTCGTTTCCTCCAGTCTGAGTGGATTTTTTGTTTCCTGTGAAATACTCTCCATCTGCTCTCTTTCCTCTGGAAAGGAACATTGGTTTCCATTGTTCCAAACACCCATATGTCTTTCCTTTCATGAGGAACTTATTCCTCCACAATTCCTATGATTTTCCTTCATTCCAAACGCCCATAGGTTGACTCCAACGAGTTCCTGCCACGAGCTCCTGTCGTCGCCGCATCCGTTCGAGTTCCCCCGTCGCCACTGCATCCACCCGATGCCACAGCCGCATCCTCGCCTCCCTCTTCGCCTGCATCTTTGTCTCCCTCCTCGCCTACATCCCCGCCTCCCCTACCTCCCCCGCGCCTCCCCGCCTCCCTTGCCTCCCTTGAGCTCCAGGACAGTCGGGCGAGCACGAAGAGCAGCGATGACCGGGCGAGCGCGAAGGAGCGACAGCGGCCAGACGGCGCGAAGCTACAGCGGCGTCCAGGCGAGCGCGAAGGAGCTGTGGCGGTGTCCAGGTGAGCGCGAAGGAGCTGCGCCGACGTCCAGGTGAGCGCGGAAGCAACGCGGTCGGCAGAGGAGGAACCTTTTTGGTTGTTGGATTTAGGCACTTCATTGGGGACATACTTGTGAAAGTTTCTGGATATCGCCTAGAGGGGGGGGGGGATGAATAGGCGTTTCTGAAAAATTAACAGAATTCGTAACGGAATTAAAACTGCCAAAACCGGTTAGTCCAGTTTAGCAAACCAGTTACATTGGTTTTGTCAGAGAGCTTGGGATAAAGAAACTAATGAAGACAAAGAACCAAGCACTCAAGACAAGCAAGCTATAAAAACAGACACATGAACCACTCCTATTAGATTTACAAAAAATCAATCTCAGAAAACAAACTTCCAAACTGGACCCATCAGTTTGGCAAACCAGTTATATCGGTTTTCTCGAGATAGAGAGAATAAAACAGGAAATAACGTCCCACTTAGTTCTAGCAAACTTAATAGATCTTAAAGGAGCAAACAAGATCTAGCACAATTAATCACAGTGAGAGTGGATCTAGGCCCCTAATTTTGTTTTGGTGATTGACGTTAATACAATTAAGAATAGACTAATATTTTCATTGTGTAGATGACTATCTCAAATTGATGAAGGAAATGCATTGAAATACAAAAGGAAAAAGGAGATGGTCATTTGTCTCAAAATAAAGGTCCAAAATTTACTCAAGAACGAAGATCATGGAGTTTTATTTTTTTATCTCTTGAGTATAGGTAAATTGTACTATTAAGAGGGATATAATTCACAAGTGTGGTAAAGTCAAATGCTCAAATTTCCCAAAAATACCACTTATGTCGCCCTCTGATTTTACCTTCATCGGCAGTGCCGATCCCCCTTCCCAGAGACGCTGTGCTGCCCAAACACCTCTCTGACTTCTGTCTTACCAGCATCGGCAGTGCCGATGGCCCCATCGGCAGTGCTGGTCTCTTCTTCTAGAGAAGGTTGTTCTCTCTAGCTTTCTGGCTGTAGCTCATTGAAAGGTCTAGGTCTCTAGCCTTGAATTAATAATGAATTTTGATGATAAATGATAATGCATATTAGAACTAACCTTTTATATAAGTTTGTGAGTTCAATATTAGATTATGTTCTGGCATCAAGCAAAGGTCAAGAACAACATATTCATAAAGGTTATGGACCCATTACAAGATAATTGATTGATCCATATGTCAAAAATTATCATATTATATGGTGAAAATGTTTGACAAAGGATAATGGTAATCAATGTGTTGATAAAGATGTCGGTGGACATAATCAACACCCATGCTTAAAGATGAAGGCAGATCACATGTTCAAACGTCAAACATAATATATTATTGATTCATAACAAGGGATGATATTGATGATAGTGTTGATTGTTGATACAATCAACACATATACATAAAGAAGATCAAGATACTTCGTTAACGAGAATTGGACATCCCTATAGTTGATGATGTCAAAATGATTATGTGAATACGTGATATTAAATGGAAATATCAATGCAAGTATTAGTTGAAATCTATGAGTTGATATATATCAATAAGTGACGATGGTCAAAATAAGGATATTATTATACCAATAGAACGTGGATTTCTAGTGACCACTTACAAGAAGATAAAAGTCATGAATTTGGAAATATCATCTTGGAGATCAAATTGATAAAGTGGATACATTGTTGATGTTGGATACAAAGTAGTGTTACATGGAAAGGCGGTAAAGGTTAGGCAAGACTCGGTTGCGATGGACCATGTGCGAGGATGAAGGGTAAGCAAGAGGCTTGACGCCGAAGGATCAAAGGCAATGGTGAAGAGTGAGTTAAGGCTTAGCGCGATGAACCATGCAAGACCATGTGAAGCTATGGATTATCCACATCACTCATTTAACGATACAAAAAGATAATGTTGATATGTCACAATGAGTGCAATTGATAAAAAGAGCTAAAGGTGAATATACAATGTCAAAAGAACACCAAGTGGCTTGAATATAGGAAGTTGTGAAACTTCATAAGTGGATGAACATCAAGCCTATCTCATATGGACATTGCTCAAGCCAAAAGTATAATATTGGATATATATGTTTATTGATGATTAATCAAATAAATATCCAAAATGATCAATTGCTTATGGAGTTGGCGACCCTCAAAAAGAAGAATGAAGATGATATCAAGGTATTCCTATTGACATAGATTTTCTAATTGCTATTGAGTCTAGGAATGTCGTACTATAAAGAGGGATGCAACTTTGATGGCTTTGCTCTTGTATCGGTGCTCAAATTGATCCAATAATCTTTACGAGAGTGTTTAGCAAACCTATGTGTGATTTGGAGCTTGGTAATAGTTCGGTTGGATATCCCTTTAAATTATCTTTTCGTAGAGTCCAAGATCACCTAAATCGGCCTCCGGAGTCAAAAGTTATGGGCATTTTTCTATCGGCTGTCTGCCTGTATTGTTTCAATCGGCAGTGCCGATCCGGGCATCGGCAGTGCCGATCTGGAACTCACAAAAATGTCTTTTTCTTGCCCTCTATGACTTCCTCATCGGCAGTGCCGATCCGAGGATCGGCAGTGCCGATGCGGGACGTCTAGAACCCCAGCGGCTAGTTTTTAAGCCTATACTATCGGCAGTGCCGATCCGGACATCGGCAGTGCCGGTGCGGGATGTCCAGAGCCTAAACGACTAGTTTTTGAGCCTCTCCTATTTATATCCCCTTCGGTCCTAATGTTAGGGGTGCCAAAAACACTTCAAGGAAACATCCATTTGAGCCAAAAATTACCTCTTTACTCTCTAGTGATTAGTGTTATACCTTATGGGTGAGATTGGATGAGAGATTGAGAGAGAAAGAGCAAAACTCCATTGTTGAGCACTTAAGCAAGCAAGCAATCGTTGTGGCATTTGTTACTCTTGGGGATTCATCCCCTAGACGACAAGGCGTTGCCCGGTGAGCTCCCAAGCTTGTGGTGAGCCGCGGAAAGTTTGTGAAGGTTTCAATTGACCTTCGAAAGAAAAGGAATCAAGAGAAGGAAATTCGAGGAAAAGGGTTGAAAGAGACCCAACTCAAGTGTGACCGAGCCCCTCAACGGAGACGTAGGACTCATTGAGGAGTCCGAACTTCGGTAAACAAATCTTATGTCTCTGTGTGATCCTTTTACTACTTATTGAATTATATTCTTGTTCTAGGGTTTGAACTTGTGCTAGCTCTAAATTGCTCGATCTACTTATATAAGTTTATCTTGTTATTGCGAGCTTGCTTAATTGACTTATATTGCCTATTATCATCTATCCCTTCTTTTATATTATACTAGAACTGCTTAGACTTAATCTTTCGTGTCTGTCTTTACCTTATCAGTACTATTGGTTGCCCTGTCGGTAGTGGCCATCGACACTGCCGGTTGGTCCCATCGGCACTGCCGATCGTACTGATTTTTTTGTTAAGTCAAATTTTGTAGAAATTTATAGTTTCGCTTATTCACCCCCCTCTAGGCGACATCAAGGTCCTTTCACTCATCGATAGTACCGGTCACCATGATCGGCAGTGTCGGTCGGTTCTCCTATGAAGCCACTCTTTCTGTCTGGCTCAGCCTGTTGTACATCAGCAATGCCGATCCCCTGATCGGCAGTGTCGGTCCCCTCTCCACAGAGACTGGTTTCCCTCAAGTTCTCTGGCTGACAGCGATCGGCAGTGCCGGTCAATGTCTCCAAAGACCACTTGTCCTCTCTGTGCCTGCCTCACCGGCAGTGTCGATGTCCTGATCGGCAATGCCGGTGCGGGCCAAGTCATAGCTCTGCGATCTATGACAGCGTGTCAGTAACCCTACCGGCAGTGCCGATGGCTCGATTGGTAGTGCCGGTGCACCCCACTTCGTGCAAAACCCCTTGAACCCGAAAATCATTTGGCACTTTTGAGCTTCACTCTCCTCACTCTCCCTCTTTAAGTCAAAGCATCATTCCTTGAGCTAGGGCTTAAGTGAGCCATTGATTCCTAGTGAAAAGAGCACCATTCCACTCTTGAGCATTCGATTTAATTATCTTTGTGACTTGTGCTTGTTACTCTTGGAGCATTGCTCCTAGACGGTGATCGGCAGTGCCGATGGATGAGCAGACAGTCGAGTGAAAACTAGGTTTAAGTGGTTTCGTAGTTACTAAGTGATATTTGACTACAATAATGATAGAAAGGAAGCCCTACAACAATAAGAGACAACTAAACAAAGGCTACACAAGTAGATCTAGTAATTTAAGTAAATACAAGAGCAAACCCTAGAGTATGAATAAGTAAACAACAAGTAAAATAAGGAGCACACGGAGACACAAAATTTGTTACCGAAGTTCGGGCTTACAAAGAACCCAACGTCTCCATTGAGAAGTCCACAAAGGACCGGGTCTCTTGCAACCCTATTCTCACTCAAGCGACCACAAAGATCGAGCTCAAGTTCTCCACTATCAATTCTCTTGCGGGAGGGTGATACAAACTTTCCGAGGCGTCACCACATAAGTTGGAAGCTCTACGGACACCGCTAACCATCTAGGAGCAAAGCTCCAAGAGTAATAAGCACAAGTCACAAAGATGATTAAATCGAATGCTCAAGAGTGGAATGGTGCTCTTTTCACTAAGAAACAATGGCTCACTCAAACCCTAGCTCAAAGAATGAAGCTTTGACTTGGAGAGAGAGAGAGTGAGGAGAGTGAAGCTCAAAAGTGCCAAATGATTTTCAGGTTGGAGAGATATGGCACGAAGTGAGGTGAAAGCCTTATATACAAGGGGCTCAAAACGAGCCGTTGGCTTGACTGGACGCCCCGCACCGGCACTGCCGATCGAGCCATCAGCACTGCCGGTAGGGTTTCTGACACATTGTCATAGATCGTAGACAGGGAATGGGCCCGCACCGGCACTGCCGATCAGAAGATCAGCACTGCCAGTGAGGCAGCCACAGAGAAGACAAGTAGTCTCTGGACACCTTGACCGACACTGCCGATCGAGAAGACTGGCACTGCTGATCGCAGTCAGCTAGAGAGCCCGAAGAAAAATAGTCTCTGTGGAAGGGGAGCAACACTGCCGATCAGAAGACAGGCAGTGCCGATGAGGTAAGCCAGAGCCAGACAGAGTGACTTTCTGGGAGGACCGACTGGCTCTGCCGATGAGCAACAGCCAGAAAGCCAGAGAGAACAACCTTCTCTGGAAGGAGAGACCGGCACTACCGATGCTGGCAAGACAGAAGCCACAGAAGTGACTGGGCCTAACAGCGCCTCTGGAAAGGGTGATCGACACTGCCGATGGAGGCCACCGGCACTTCCGATGAAGGCAAAAATAGAGGGCGACAAAGGTGGTTTTTATGGGAAATTTGAGCATTTGACTTTACCATATTTGTGAATTATACCCCTCTTGATAATACGGTTTACCTATACTCATGAAATAAAAATAAAAACTACATGATTTTCATTCTTGGTAGATTTTGGACTTTCAATTAGAGATAAATGATCATCTCCTTTTCCCTTTTTGTTTCAATACCTTTCATTCATCAATTTGAGATAGTCATCTACACACATGCTAAATAAAAACATTAATCTATTCTTAATTGTATTGACGTCAATCACCAAAACAAAAAATTAGGGGCCTAGATGCACTTTCAATCTCCCCCTTTTTGGTGATTGATGACAATACAACTAAACTTTAGAGAAAATTGCAATAAGATTCATTTTGTGATATAAAAGACATGTGGAGCTCCCCTTAAGTGTGTACATGTGAGAAGTAATAATCAAAGAATAACGATGCACATATTTAAAGAAAAGTATGAGAGCTCCCCCCTAAAGGCATGCATAAGAGTCAATTTGTAACAATTAAGCAATAAAGCGAGAAACAATGCAAATGACAAGAATTTTCACATAAATGCATCTAGAGATTGAAAACCAACAATACATCATCACACAAGACATGAATGGCACAAAAACTCATAAAGCGTAAATAGAGGTTTACAAGAACAAGCATAGCAAATTGTTTTACAAACCACACGAGTACAAAACTTGTTCATCACTCTCACACCTCACAAAATAATAAGACTAATGGATAAGTACTTCTCCCCCTTTGGCATCACAACACCAAAAAGGGAAAAGCAAAGACGGAGGTACACGAAGTCACTCATCCGCACTGTCAGCGTCATCGTCCTCCTCATCATCATCATCTGCCGGCTGGACCATCTATGACGCCTGAGTGTAGAAGCCCCATGGATCATCATAGGAGGTGATATCTGGCAGGGGAGTGAGCTTCATAGGGGGTGGCAGCTGAATACTAGCAGAGGTGGCGAGAGCAGTCATATCTGATCTCATATGAGTAAGCATCTCTCGCTGCTCGCGCACTACAGCTGCTGTGTCCCGGCACATGCAAAACATTGACTTGATAGCACGGGTGACCTTGGACGAGCGACGGCGTGGGGCAGTACTAGGGCCTACTGCTGCTGCTGCTGAAGTCTGAAGGGCATTTGTGGCTGTTGGAGGTGGAGATCCATCTCTGGGAGGTGTGGCAACGAGAGGAAACCTCTTCGGCGTGACTGAGAGATGCTTGTGATCACAAATGAACTGACAGCCCACAACACGCAGAATCATTTTCATGATGAAAGGAGCACAGATCAGAGAAGCCTTGCTAGTGTAGGAGTTGTAGAGGATCTCTGTCCATATAAAGTCAAACACACTGAATGGCTCTGCTCTCTCTCTCTCATAGCAAACATCATGGTCTTGGTGGAGCTCAAAATATGAGTGTGATCCCCCACCTTAGGAGTCAAAGTCACTCTAAGCATGTTGTTGAGAACCCGAAAGTAAGGCGTCATGCCATGGTACGAACCGAACTCAATCCCATGCTTAGGGTCTGCATAGCGGGCATCATACATGAAGGCCCACTCACTCTCCTCCTGAGGATTGAAGATAGTCGCCTTGGGCTTCGTTCTGTCAGTCTCATCAAAGCCAAGAATCTGAGAAAAGTTAAAGTATGTGACAGTGAAGCGGTTACCCTCAATAGTCCAGTGCAGCTTGGAGTCCATGTGATTCTCCTCCTCAAGCTCAATCCACAGAGTGGAGTAAAACTGGGCAATGATCTCATCATTCCAGTGCTGATGCAGGCCCATAATATATGTGAAGTTCCTCCTGTCACACTCTGCCCGTATCAGCTGAAAGGTGAGATCATTAGCTGCTGCCATCCTGTCCCAGTCAATGCACTTCATGAGAGCAAATCTGTGAGTGGTCTTCTTCAGGATGTTCTTGTACCAGGCAACCTGAGTCATGTCCCAAAATCTGACATCTATGATGCCTGGGTGCTTAGGCTGGGTCCAGGGGTTAGTGTGACAGTAATCTCTCATCTCATCCCTGGATAGCGCCACTAGGATCCGAAACTGCTCAGACACCCGAGGTGCCAACATCTGATATGTGACTAAGGAGCGCATGTGTCCATGGACAGGCTTATGGATGACCTCACCCCTAGACTCATCACCCTCCTCATCACCAGTCTCATCCTTCCGCTGAGCCTCCTCTTCCTCTTCGTCTTCCTCTGAGCCTTCCTCACTCTCCTCATCAACACTGGGAGAGGGAGAGCAAGGTGGGAGGGCTTTGCCTTTGCCCTTCCCACGACCAAGGCCAAGACCACGTGAGGTAGTTGGGCCGGAGTCTCAACTTCTGCCCCGTTTGCCACCTCCACCTCGTCGAGCAAGGGGAGAGGCAGCGGGGTCGAAATCCTCGTCGGACTCACTGGAAGTGCCCGGATGCTTCTATCTCTTGCCACCTGCCATCTGTCAAGGAGAGGAGAAGTGGTATGAGAAAATTGCATCAACACAGTACTAAACTGTTGTCTCTGTGCCCTGACCGGCAGTGTCGATGGGAGGCATCGGCAGTGCCGGTGGGTCAAACAAAGAGCAGCTCAAGTGAAAATGCTCTCTAGTTGGCCCAACCGGCAGTCCCGATGGCTGCCATCGGCAGTGCCGATCAGTCCAAACAGACTGTGCAATGGTCACTTAGGGTTTTGAAATCTTCCGATCGGCAGTGCCGATGGGGCCATCGGTAGTGCCGACCGAGGGGGATTGAAACACTAAAACCACTAAAAATTGAAATTTAGCCTCTAAAACTCTACAAATTATAGGGGTGACTAAATTACTCCTAGATGAACATCTCTATCAAGTGAAATTACGCAAAAACATGAGGCATTGCGAGATTCAAAAGATGGAGATTTTCAAAAATACCTTCAAAAACTCCTTCAAATCCGGGAGGAGATGGAGGAGGGAAGATGTAGGAGTTGATTTGATCCACTTCCCGCTTGATTCCACGAAGATTTGCAAGGTTTTGGAGTGGATTGGCTTCGGTTAGGGTTGGAAGAGAGAGAGAGAGAGAGGCGGCGAGAGAAGTTCAACTGATAGAGGGGGCTCGGTCTCGTGAGGGGGCCGAGCCGATTTCAAACCTCTGGTCTCGTATCGGCAGTGCTGATGCGGGTGAGTGCACAGGGATACATCCCTCATCGGCAGTGCCGATGGTGGGCATTGGCAGTGCCGGTGAGGGCAACCCAAGGGACAAAAGTCCTAGGCAGAGAGCCTTCTCTAATGGACTGGCTATCGGCAGTGCCGATGGGAAACCGGCAGTGCCAATCCTCTGAAGATCAGATAGAACAGAGCACAGAAGAGGATAGGAGAAGTTTTCAAAAAAGATTTTTGATGAACAAGAAGACATCTTGACATCATATGGTCAGCCAACAATCAACAATACATAACAATGATCATATTTTGACAAGATTTGATCTAGTGATCAAGAAACAACCTCAATAGAAAAAATAATAGATTTTTGACATAAAGCAATGATTTTTGCGATAGTAAGACAATCACCATTTAGATGTGCATATCCTCGACATCACATTACTAGAGTCAAGAATATTTAGTTCACTGCTAAGATAGCAAAATCTCTTCTCATCTAGGGGCTTGGTGAATATATCGGCTAGTTGATCTTTGATTCACACATGATTGACTTCTATATCCTCCTTGATAGAATGATGTCTTAAAAAGTGGTGGCGGATATCTATATGCTTTGTGCGCGAATGCTCAACGGGGTTGTAAGTAAGCTTTATGGCACTCTCATTGTCACATAGGAGAGGAACACGGTTCAACTTGTAACTGTAGTCCCTTAGAGTTTGTCTTATCCAAAGTAGTTATACACAACAACTACCGACTACAATATACTCCGCTTCGGCCGTGGAAGGTGTAACAGAATTTTGTTTCTTGGATGACCATGACACTAGGGACCTACCCAAGAATAGGCATGTCCCAGAGGTGCTCTTTCTATCTACCTTATCCCCGGCATAATCCGCATCGGAATAGCCTAATAGGTTAAACTTTGAACCCTTTGGGTACCAAAGCCCTAGGTTGGGTGTGTGAACCAAATATCTCAAAATTATTTTTACAGCTACCATGTGACACTCCATAGGAGCGGCTTGAAAACATGCACACATGCACATACTAAACATGATATCGGGCCTAGATGCACAAAGATAAAGCAAAAGCAAAGAGCCTATCATGGAGCGGTATACCTTTTGATCAACGGGCTTGTCCTTTTTGTTGAGGTCGAGGTGGCCATTGTTGGCATGGGAGTTTTGATGGGCTTTGCCTTGTTCATGTCAAACTTTTTCAATAGATCTTGTGTGTACTTGGCTTGACATATGAAGGTGCCCTCCTTGAGTTGCTTCACTTGGAAGCCGAGAAAGAACGTCAATTCTCCCATCATGGACATCTCGAACCTCTTGATCATTATCTTGCTAAACTCATCACAAAAAGTTTGATTAGTAGAATCAAATATAATGTCATCGACATATATTTGGCACACAAATATATCATTGCCAAAACTCTTTGTGAAGAGAGTAGCATCGGTCTTGCCAATGATGAAACCCTTCTTAACAAAAAATTCCCTAAGGCATTCATACCATGCTCTTGGAGCTTGCTTAAGCCCATAGAGCACCTTATGGAGTTTATAAACATGATTAGGATACTTAGGGTCTTCAAAGCCCGGTGGTTGCTCCACATACACCTCTTCCTTTATTGGCCCATTGAGGAATGCACTTTTCATGTCTATTTGGTACAACTTAAAATTATGGTGAGTAGCAAAAGCAAGTAATATTCTAATTGAATCAAGTCTTGCTACGGGGGCATAGGTTTCATCAAAATCCAAACCTTCCACTTGTGAATACTCTGCCACGAGCCTTGCCTTGTTTCTTGTCACAACACCATCTTCATTTTGTTTGTTGCGAAAGACCCACTTGGTTCCCACAACATTCTTGTTCTTTGGTTTTTCCTCCAATGTCCATACTTCATTTCTTGTGAAGTTGTTCAATTCCTCTTGCATGGCCATCACCCAATCTGAATCCTCAAGTGCTTGTTCTACCCTAAATGGCTCCATAGAAGAGACAAAAGAGATCTAGTGATTACCCCCTTATCAATGACCCAATCCGGTGGTTGTTCACAAAAATTACTAACTCGAGATCTAGTGATTACCCCCTTATCAATGTCTACAAGAATTAGCTCGACGGGGTGATCACGTTGTACAATTTGATGCACTCTTGGATGTGGTGGATATGAGCTTCCTTGACCACCATCTTTATCAACCTCTTGATCATGTCTTTGAGAGTCATCACTTCATGCTTGTTCATGATTCCCAACATCGTCATCTTGACCACTTTCATGATCAATTTCTTCATTTGCATGATGTTGGTCTTGTCTAGGGGGAGAGGTTTGATTTTCAACGCTTGATGTTTCTTGTGGTCTCAAATCACCAATGGTCATCCTTTTTATTACATTTCTAGGAGCTTCATCATCTACATCATTATTAAAAACTTGCTCCCCTTGAGAGCCATTAGATTCATCAAATGTCACGT
Organism: Eleusine indica; assembly: GCA_030378355.1. Classification (NCBI taxonomy): domain Eukaryota; kingdom Viridiplantae; phylum Streptophyta; class Magnoliopsida; order Poales; family Poaceae; genus Eleusine; species Eleusine indica. The sequence continues at coordinate 41,617,984 of CM059500.1, forward strand.
CATGTGAAATTTCAACACAGCCGGTGGTTTTGTTAAACACACGATAGGCATGAAAATTTGACCCATAACCAAGCAAGAAACCTTCATCAACTTTTAGAGCAAACTTTGAAGTCTTGGGTTTCTTGTTTAGCATAAAACATTTGCTCCTAAAAACACGAAAGTAGGAAATATTGGGCTTGTTACCGGTTAATAGCTCATATGGTGTTTTCTTCAATAGTCAGTGGAGATACAACCGGTTGGAGGCATGGCATGCGGTGTTGACGGCTTCGGCCCAAAAATAGTCGGACATCTTGTATTTATCAAGCATTGTTTTTGCCATCTCAATAAGTGTGCGGTTCTTTCTTTCGGCCATCCCATTTTATTGAGGGGAGTAGGGTGCCAAAAATTCATGCTTGATGCCTTCTTCATCAAGGTATTCCTCAACTTGGGTGTTTTTGAATTCGATGCCGTTGTCACTTCTTATTTTCTTGATCTTGACTTCATGCTCATTTTGTGCTCTTTTCGTGAATGTTTTAAGCACGTCTTTAACTTCATCTTTGTCATGCAAAAAAAATACCCACGTGAAGCGAGAAAAATCATCAATAATTACAAGACCATATTTGTTACCACCAATGCTTATATAGGAGATAGGGCTGAAAAGGTCCATGTGCAACATCCCCAATGGTCTTGTGGTTGTCATCACGTTCTTGGAGGGATATGAGGCTCCAACTTGCTTTCCCGCTTGACATGCACAACAAATTCTATCTTTCGCGAAACACACATCGGTTAGTCTTATGATGTGGCCGCCCTTTTGGAGTTTGTGAAGATTTCTCATACCAACATGGGCTAGCCTTCTATGTCACAACCACCCCATGTTGGATTTTGCTAATAAGAATGTACCAAGTATAACTTCATCCGTGGAGAAATCCATAATATAAAGCTTTCCTTTAAGCATACCCTTAAAAGCAACCGAGCCATCACTCCTCTTATAGACGGTCACACCACATTCGTTGAACAAGCAATCATAGCCCATTTTACAAAATTGCCAAATGGACAATAGATTGAAATCAACGTGATCAATAAGCATAACCTTAAAAAGTGAATACGAAGGAGTAAGGGGAACTTTACCATAACCTAGTACTTGTCCCGTTCCATTTTTACCAAAAGTAATGTACTCATTTTTGTTTTGACTTGGCTAAAATGACTTGAACATCTTTTTGTCTCCGGTCATATGATTGGTGCATCCACTATCAATAACCCAACTTGATCCTCCAGAGACATAGTCCTACAAAACAAGTTAAGCTTTGTTTTTAGGTACCCAAATTTGCTTGGGTCCTTTCACATTAGTCACAAGTGCTTTGGGCACCCACACACAAGCCTTTGGCCTCTTGTTGAGTGGCCCAACATATTTGGCAAATACATGACCATGCTTGTTTCTCATGAGCACATATGAAGCATCAAAGTCATGAAAGAGTGCACAAGTAGCATTAGGCATATTAGCATGAGAATCATTAACAAAAGAAGAATAGTTAGTGTTCATGTTCTTGACTTTCTTCTTTTGGTAAGATCCTTCCTTGGTGAACTTAAGGAATTCCTTCTCATTCTTATTCTCCCTAGCATTGTGCTTGGCACCCTCAACATATCCAATGTCATCCATGACATTTGGGTGCCTAGAATATGAGTATACACCTCTTGCATACTTTGCCTTTTCCTCATCAACAACATTTTTCCCATGTTGTATTTTGCTTTCAAGTGACTTCACTTGCTTGTTCAAATCATCAATCAATTTGACATTAGTAGCACAAGCATCAACATCAATATTATAACACCTATCACATCCATTGCTAGTGGAGGCATGAGAGGAATTGTTGGTTGAGGATGTGAAGGTTGAAAGTATCTTATATTGTTCTTCAAGAGACTTATGAATATTTTCCAAATCCTCATATTTCTCTTGAAGTTCATCTTTTGTGCTTTCAATACTTTCACATGAGGTTTTAGTTTCATTGAGGGACTTGATTAAATTTTCATTTTTCTTCCTCTCATCTTCTAGGAGCTTCTCTAATTCAAGGTTTCTTTTCTTTTCAAGAATAAGCAATTCTTCTTGTTTTTCAAGAAGCTCCTCTTGCCTATCATTTTCTTCCTTTTGTCTTTCAAGCAATTCCATAAATTCAAGCATGTTAGGAAGTGAAGCATTAACATCATCATCATAATCATCATCACTACTACTAGCATAAGAGGAATGCTTATATTTAGATTTTGATACCTTGGATCCTCTTGCCATGAAGCACTTGTGAGTGTTGTCATCATCATCATCACTCAAGCTTCCAAATAGAGAGGTGTTGGTGGGAGTGACTTCAACGGTAAGTGAAGCAATGCCTCCCTCATCTGAGTCGGATTCGGAGAAGGAAGATGATTCATCGGAATTCCATTCTTGGCCAATGTGAGCTTCACCTCTTCTATACTTTTTATACTTCTTGTCTTTCTTGCTATGTTTGTCTTTCGTTCTTTCTTCCTTGTTCTTCTTCTTTGGACATTCCGCAATGAAATGTCCTTCTTCACCACATTCATAGCAAGTTCTCTTTGACTTTTTTGCTTTGCCTTTCTCATAGCTTTTCTTATTGTAGCCATCCCTTTTAAGGAATGACTTGAATCTTCTCACGAGCAAAGCCATCTCTTCATCACTAGAATCAACCATTTTCTTTTTCTTCTTCTTGTCCTTCTTTTCATTAGTCTCATGAGAGGCCTTGAGAGCTATTTCTTTCTTCTCCTCTTCACCTTGTCCCAACAAGGTGTTCACTCTTTTTGCTTCTTCATCTCTTTCCTTGTAAGTGAGCAATCTCCCTAGTACTTCATCCGTACTAAAGTTCTTGAAGTTTTCTTTCTATCTAACAAAGTCACAAGCATTTTGATTCCATGGTTGCAAAGCAAGAAGCAACCTCTTATTGACCTCAATGGTGTCAAGTTTGATTCCTAGAGCTCTTCTCTTGTTCATAATTTTCATAAGCCTATCATGAACTTCTTGTGGCCCTTCACCGGTCTTTTTAATGAACAAGTTGTATTTCCCTCTTAGGATGTCTTCTCTTGCCTCTCTCACACCCTCGGTCCCTTCATAGATGACTTCAAGCTTCTTCCAAATATCATGAGCTTTCTTGATCCCCATCACCTTTTCATACTCTTTTGGTGATAGGGCAGAAACAATGGCGGATGCGGCTTGATCATTGTGATTGAGCTTGATCTCTTCATTAGTGGTTGGATTTTCTTTATCTTCCAACTCAAAACCATGCTTCACAATTTTCAAGATTGGTCTTCCCATTGACCCCAAGTATAGTTTCATTCTATGTTTCCAATGATCATAGAACGTGCCATCAAAGTGTGGTAGTTTTCCGGATCCACTACTAATATACTCATTTTTAAGTTCGCCATAGTTGAATTGGACATTGTTGTATCTAACTTTTGAGTCATCCTTGTTACCCTCGGTCTCGGAACCGGATGTTTCCGGTGTAGTTTTCTTTGGTTTTTTTCATCGGCATTTATCTTCAAGCGGTTAAGCCTTCAAGAAGATCCCGCTCTGATACCAATTAAAAGTTGCCTAGAGGAGGGGGGGGGGGGTGAATAGATAAATCTAAAATTTCTACGAAATTGGACTTAAACAAATTTATCAGTCTGACCGGCAGTGTCGGTGATGGGTATCGGCAGTGCCGATGACCACTACCGATGGGTGATCGACAGTGCCGATGGATGAGCAGACAGTCGAGTGAAAACTAGGTTTAAGTGGTTTCATAGTTACTAAGTGATATTTGACTACAATAATGATAGAAAGGAAGCCCTACAACAATAAGAGACAACTAAACAAAGACTACACAAGTAGATCTAGTAATTTAAGTAAATACAAGAGAAAACCCTAGAGTATGAATAAGTAAACAACAAGTAAAATAAGGAGCACACGAAGACACAAGATTTGTTACCGAAGTTCAGGCTCACAAAGAACCCTACATCTCCATTGAGAACTCCACAAAGGACCGGGTCTCTTTCAACCCTATTCTCACTCAAGCGACCACAAAGATCGAGCTCAAGTTCTCCACTATCAATTCCCTTGCGGGAGGGTGATACAAACTTCCCGAGACGTCACCACATAAGTTGGGAGCTCTACGAGCACCGCTAACCATCTAGGAGCAAAGCTCCAAGAGTAATAAGAACAAGTCACAAAGATGATTAAATCGAATGCTCAAGAGTGGAATGGTGCTCTTTTCACTAAGAAACAATGGCTTACTCAAACCCTAGCTCAAAGAATGAAGCTTTGACTTGGAGAGGGAGAGTGAGGAGAGTGAAGCTCAAAAGTGCCAAAGGATTTTCGGGTTAGAGAGATATGGCACGAAGTGGGGTGAAAGCCTTATATACAAGGGGCTCAAAAAGAGTCGTTGGCCTGACTAGACGTCCTGCACCGACACTGCCGATCGAGCCATCGGCATTGCCGATAGGGTTTCTGACACATTGTCATAGATCGCAGACAGGGAATGAGCCCGCACCGGCACTGCCGATCAGGACATTGGCACTGCCGGTGAGGCAGCCACAGAGAAGACAAGTGGTCTCTGAAGACCTTGACCGGCACTGCCGATTGAGAAGACCGGCACTGCCGATCACAGTCAGCCAGAGAGCCCAAGGAAAAACAGTCTCTATGGAAGGGGACGGGCACTGCCAATCAGAAGACCGGCACTACCGATGAGCTACAGCCAGATCCAGACAGAGTGACTTTCTGGGAGGACCGATCGGCACTGCCGATCAGGGTGATCGGGCACTGCCGATGAGCAACAGCCAGAAAGCCACAGAGAACAACCTTCTCTGGAAGGAGAGACCGGCACTGCCGATGCTAGCAAGACAGAAGCCAAAGAAGTGACTGGGCCTAACAGCGCCTCTGGAAAGGGGGATCGGCACTGCCGGTGGAGGCCACCGGCACTGCCGATGAAGGCAAAAACAGAGGGCGACAGAGGTGGTATTTATGAGAAATTTGAGCATTTGACTTTACCATATTTATGAATTATACCCCTTTTGATAGTACGGTTTACCTATACTCAAGAAATAAAAATAAAAACTCAATGATCTTCATTCTTGGTAGATTTTGGACTTTCAATTAGAGATAAATGACCATCTCCTTTTTCCTTTTTGTTTCAATACCTTTCATTTATCAATTTAAGATAGTCATCTATACACATGCTAAATAAAAATATTAGTCCATTCTTAATTGTATTGACGCCAATCACCAAAATAAAATTAGGGGCCTAGATGCACTTTCATCACAAGGCACACTCCAAGTCGGGTCACTTTCAACCGCTTTGCTCGATCAACTATCTTTGCTTCTTTCCTTGTGGAGACGAAGCGAACCTTCACAAACTTTCTCATGGCTCACCACAAGCTTGGGAGCTCTAGGGCGACTCCTAGCCGTCTAGGAGGTTTCACCTCCAAGAGTAACAAATGCTTCACGGATTAGCACCACAATGCTCAAATGCTCAAGTGTGGGATTTTCTCTTTTGTGCTCTCAATCACAATCTCTCTCAACCCAATACTTAGGATTTCTCACAAATCATTCAAACCTCATAAAGAGGTGTTGAGGAGAGCTCTACAAGGCTTTGGATGTATTTTCTTCGTGCACACAATTAGCAGCATCCAAAAGAGAGAGAAAGGAAGTATTTGTACTTGTCCCCCAAAAACTAGCCGTTACACTGAACCGGTCAAAACCGGTCCCTCCGATTTATCAAACTGGTACCTCTAGTTTCCCTGAACTAACCGTTAGAGATTTGAACCCAAACCGGTTCCTTCGGTTTGGTAAACCGGTTACACTGGTTTTGCCAGAGCTAGTGAGACTTGTATTTTGTGTGGCCATTGTGTTTCTCTCATCTCACTTGGGTTTTTCTTTGAGCATTGAGACATTATATGCAAACCATATAGCATCCCTCTTGATAGAGCGGCATGTCTAAACTCAAGATTAAATAAAAATACATTTCTTCTTCTTGAGCTTGCATGATTAATAAATTTTGCCACTTCTTCTCTTTTATGCTTCATGAGGATTGTCACATGTGCTTTAGGAATTTCTTCATTCATAACATTCATTTTCACCTTTTGGTTCACAAGTCACATTATATCTTCATGTTCCAATAAAGATTGATACTTAGAAATGTATGACCACTTATAGCTTGATCGGTCCATCGCGATTGCTTCACCTGCCCTTCACCATGGCTTGGGTCCCTCGGCGCCAAGATTCTATCTTGCCCTTCTCCCGTGCATGGTCCGTCGCGATCAAGTCATGCCAATCCTTCACTATCTTGCTATCTTGAGCCACACATATCTTTGTATTATCGTTATGCCTTAATTTGAATTCTTGTTTGAAGTATTGATTTGATCAAGTTGCTTCCAAGATTAAGTATCATAGACAAATAGCACTTGATCACTTCTTTTTCTTGACTACACCAATTTGTTGAGACCATCTCATATCAATGGTTTTTATGTCCCATATTTATTTCAAACATTAGCTTGTCATAATATTGCTTATATGAACCCATTTATTTGATACTTCACCTTTCAATCACATAGGCCCATTTTTCTTACATAATTATACATTATCAAAGATGATCATTTGTATTAATGTTGAGTATATTCTTCATATAAAACCTGCTCATATACTCATAAATAGTATTAGTTCTTTAATCATGTTATCATATAACCACCAAAACCCACTAGGGTAATAGATGCACTTTCAACTTGTTTGGATCGTGCCCCTACAACCGAATCAAGACCCATAGAGCCTTTTGGGTCAGTAATCTGGGTCTCCACCGTTGGAGTTAGCCTTACTAATGTAGTAATACTATTTTGGAGTTGCCAACACTTATGAGTGCTATTGTGGCAATTTTCCCGGAGAAAGAGCGGGAGGGACAGATGAAGGGACAGCGGAACCAAAAAAATGAGTTGGATAAAAGAAAAAGCTAGACTCTTAAACTTGTTTTTGAAAATTAGAATGCTTCTTTTCAAATGATTGAAAAGAGAGCATCCATTCAGTCGATGATCGTCGCCTCCTTTGAATTGTTTTTACTGCTGCTTTTGTTTTTTTTTTTTGTTATTTATTTATTTATAGAATTATATGTATTAATTAGTATTATAAATAGACTATAGAAAAATTATTATTTTATATCCATTGGATCTAGATCTAAGAAATAAAAGTGTTGGTTCTCCAGGTGCTGAGAAAAGGCGCTTGGCCTGATGGTGAAGGCGCTAGTGTGGCTGCCCACCCACGAGCGTTCGAGTCCCAGACTCGACGCCATGTCTCACCTAGGCTTGTCCCTAGAGAAAAACTCGATGTCATGTCTCATCAGGGCTTGTCCCTAGAGAAAAAAAAATTCTCTCGTCTTCCCTAGTCAAAGCATTAGGTAGGAGGTTCGGACCATCAGGAGAGCTTCTCCTCGTAGGTTGATTTTTTTTTTCTCAGGATGCTTCTTCACTCTGTCTAAGTCCTTTTTGTTTTTTAAGAAACTTGGTGATCTCTACTGAATACACTATAATTCATTGCGCCAATACAGCTTGTGTTCGCCTCCCTTCTCCTTGTTCAAACTAATAAGATGTTCGGTTTCTTTACATCCAAGAGGTGAAAATTTGTTATTGCGTGTTTCTAAGGACGTTTATCTTAAGTGGAGGTGGTTAAGGCAGACTGCGGCGAGCCGGACGTTGCTGCCGTGCCGCCAGATTTAGGTTGAGACAAGGCAGGAAACGTTTGAGAGGTACACAGAAACGAGGAGCTTCCATAGGTTTGGATAGCAGAAATGAGGAGGTACACAGAAACTCGTCTGAAGTACACCAAAGCTAGAAGACGTTTTGGTGTACTTCAGACGAGCCTATGGTTCACGGTATGTGTTGTGGACGAACCTAATATTTCACAGGGCATAAATATGATCATGGAAGAAACATATACTTTTAGTTTATATGGGACAACCTATCCATGACAAGGACGCTTTGGAGTATCATCAGAAATGTACAGCACTTAAAATGCCGCTCTCATAGCACCCCTGGTTGCATCACGCTTCATCTCTGCAGCCTTTCCACTTCCTCGGAAGTACATGTACACTTGCTGCGTACACAAAATTGAAAAGGGTTCAGCTGATGCTGATTCTGAAAAATCAGAATGCTGCACACAGAAAAACTGACCTGGATAACCCAGATGCTGAGCAATGACTCGAGACAGAATAATCCAAACCCAACAAAGTAGAAGATCTGCAAAATAATTATATGGATTACTCAACAAAACAAAGAACTATATATGCATCAATGGTAGGATTTTAATCAGTAGTCTCATATATGCATATCTCATAGGTATAACAAAGAGCAAATTTCATAAAACCCTAGCCTTTGTGGTCCATTTATCACAAAATCCATGGTATTTTGGCTCGTGTCACATGACCACATGTTTTATGGTTCCATTGTTTCATAAAACCCCAACACCATCAAGAATTAACAAAGAATATGGCATGCAAACTCTAACTTTGCTTGCTTGGCAGATGTCGATTGATTCAATCAGCGGAAACATCGACTCATATTTTCGACCAAGTTATCTCCTGATATGAAAGTTAGATCAACCTCGTGAATTCATAATTTTTTATTTAAGGATGGGGTTTTGTTAAACAATATAACCATAAAACCTGGGGTTATGTGGTACAAGCCAAAATATTTAGGGTTTTGTGATACAAAGACCATAAAACGTGAGGGTCTATGAAATTTACTGAACAAAAGGGTGTTGTACTTACCCCAACCAAAGCATTCCTGCCGATAAGATCAATTGCTGGCAAAATTCCTCTGCAAGAACAAAAAGAAATCAGTCCAAGCCTCAGATTCTCAGATCCTGGATATCTTGATCCCTTTATTCAAATAGGTAAAGCAAAGCATTCCACGATTTATGTTGTTCCAATCCTGGGGTTGTGTAATTAAGTGGAAATGAACAGTGCAGCTATTCTATAATGCTCAACAGCCAACTAAATTGCATCTTAATAATATCTAAGGGTACATCAAAAGTGCACACGAATATACATGTTTCAAAGATTGCAACATAGCAAAAAGGTTCCTGGTTCAGTGTTCATAGTTCTCAGACATGAAAAAGATAAGCAACTTACGCCAAGGATTTTCCCTCAAAGACAACAGGAGGAGCCACAGCAGAAAATACGACGAAAAGAATGTGGAGCTGTAAGTCCACAAAGTTCAAACATTATATTAGCATGTGTTTAAGATTATTGAACTTTAGACATCCAATTCAAACACATTAATCAACTCAGAACACTTACCAAGTAAAGCAAGAAGAACAATCCAAACTTCAGTGCACTATCAGTCCTACAAATAAAGTTTCCAAGTACAATTACCTATCCATACACACAAAATCATTCATTGGCAGAGATACATAAAATAATACAAAGGTAATTGAATTACCTCATGGCATTATATAGAGGGCGGTACCATAAAACATATGCACCCGGAACACCAGAAATGAAGTAGATGATTGCCAGCAACCAGATCTTCACACCTGAAAATAGCGAGCCATTCCAAAGTAAGAATCAGAAAAGACTTGACAGAAGCATAGGCAACCAAAATGTTGAGTATACCTTCTCCCTTGATCCAAGCTGAAGTAACTGCTATGACGTTCCAGAAGAGGCAGCAAACCAACCCTATGTAATAATACCAAATAAAGCTCTCTTACTTGGTGACAGCCAAAAGTATGATAATAAGATTCTACTACTCTCAGTGAAACTGAAGAAATAAATATATCAAAGTATTTGCCTGTCAATGCAAAATATATTTGACTGAAAGAAAATCATTCCAAGACCATGGGATTCTTGAATCAAAAGATGGGCAATATACAACTAACTGAGGAAAGAAAAAGCAAAATGTAGAGCTCAAAGAACATCTCCCAAAATATGACTGACATATGACCATTATGCTCTTTCAACAGCATGATATTCTTCATCAAAGTGAAAGATTTCGAACTTAGAATCAGAAGAACCATACCAAGAAACGATGCAAATGCAACGTATTGCATTCTTTGAAGGTGACTCGGTATCTCATTTGCGATATCATGATGAATAAGTGGCAGAAAAGGAGGCCAGTTTTTCTCCTCAATAACAATACCAGCTGTCAAACCAATAAGGAAGTGAAAGTTCAAAGATTTGACAAAAGAAGACAGAACTTATGTTTAAAACATGGATCATAGTGAATTTGTTATTGAGATTTTTCAACAAGTATATAGAAGGTACCCAAAGCATCTGATTTTCAGTAACCATATTTGTTTTACAAAACTAAACCTGGTGTAGTGACCACATAACTGTTTCACTTTATGACAACAGTTACAGACTTTTTTTTTCAACATGAGACTACCCCCTTTTCCAATACTGTTAGCACCAGAAACCACCAAAGTTTCTTACAGACACTTGTTTTGTAACTGACAAAAGGAGAAATGGAATATTGAAAACATGACAAATCTACAACTTTGCAGACGCTGGAGTGGAGGCTCAGTAGCTTTAGATGTTATCAAAATCCTGTCTAACAGCTCGTAATTCTAACATGCCACAATCGGTCAAATGGGTATATCACGTCTTGTTTATTCTTCCAGGTGAACAGAAAAGAAATACTAGGAGGTGCAATATTTCTAAGGAGCCACTCAGAGACAAAAAGCTATAAGCATTTACCTCGTGCTGCAGCCTCCTCTCTCCTTTTTAGTTCCTAGTCAAGTATATAAGACAGATAACAATGTAAAATCAGAAAGTAGATTACTCTTAGAGGGTTCTATCAACTCTATTAAAACACAATAATACATTTTCATATTTCCTAGCTACAAACAGGAGTCTAGAGAGGAAATAGGCATCCTAATTACTTCACCATGTTTCCTAGCCTTCAATAGACTGAAAGCTTTCAGTTGATGGTTTGTTACTTTATGTTTTGATTTTTTTGATAGGATTTTTTGTATAGTAATTATAAACTGTTGGATCTAGATCTAATGGCTTAAAGAGGTGATTGAAAGTTGCAAACTTTCAGTCAGCTGAAAATTAGCAACTCCCTTACTTCACATTTAAACATGCTTGCCAACAATTTCTGCACGACAGAAAATTAAACCAAACGTCTTGAACCAAATATAAAAAGCTATCCTGGTAGCAATACAGAAAAAGCTACACAAGTGTGCAACGTACTTTCTCCCTCTTGTTCAATTCTGCTTCCCTTGCTTGCAGCTCCTTCTCCCTTTTCTTCAAGTCCTAGAGCATCAACGAAGCACACATGGAGTAGCAAAACCAACCACACATTTTCAGCAATGAGAATTTTCTTCTAGCTGTACTTACAACATCTGCACCTTGTATCAGAGAAAAACTGAGTGGACGTACACACCTTTGATGAGTCAAGGGGGATATCAACTGTGGCGCTGAAATCAGCAGGCTCAGGAGGAAGCGGTGAGAGCCGTGAATTCGACGCGGGAGGCACATTTCTGGGGTTCTACATAATAGAAAAAACACGCAACGGAGCAGCTTAGCAAATTATAATCCCACGATCTGTGGAAAACAACAGTTCATGAGAACAAAAGACCTCACCGGCATGTAGAATGCGCCACCACCGAAGTTGGACTGCCCGCCAGCCTTGCCGCGCCCTTGATCCTACAAGGTAACCGACCCAAAAAAGAGTTTCAACTCGGAGCCCACACAAGAGGGTTCAGGCACCAATGCATCATCGATAGAGTGGAAATGTTTTCCAGCATCGTCGTCGCGAACACCAGGATTGCGAGAAAATAATCAGAATGAAAACACAGATGGGTTTATCCATCTCTGCTGAGACGATGTCAGATCCGCGCCCCGCACAGATCCAAACAAGACCCCGGGGCACCTCTCCAATTTCCAAAAACGGAAACTAGATCTGTGCCATGGCAATGGCGGGATCGTGGAGAAAGAGATGGACATGGACCAGACCCGCGGGAGGGCTCGCGCCGTACCGAGAAGGGGTTCACGTCGTCCTCCTCGAAGGGGTTGCTGTCGTAGCGCCCCGCCATGTGCGCCTTGCTTCTCTCGCGCCAGCCGCAATGGCGATGGAGATTGGAGTGGCAGGGGGAGACGACGAGTCGTGCCAGACAGAGCACCACCGACTAGATGTGGTGGCGACTTCTCTCCTCCTTGCCGTCTTGCGAAGCAGTTCGCGGCCGGTGAACGCGGTGCGCGCACGCGGGGACGACCAGCGCAGCCAGTAACCGCTCGTGGGCCAAACTTCTGTTCTTTTCTGGTGTTTCTCCATGTCTAGTGGGCCCACCTGTTTCTGACGAGGAGAAAGAAAAATTACTAGTGGTCAACATGTAAAATGGCCAAATGAGTATTTGCCCCACAAAAACCATCGAACTGCATGTTTTACATGGGAAATTTCCTTGCGTTGCCACTGGCCACTGCTGTCAGTCGTTCATGCCACTCGCCCGGCCGAGCCCCGAGTCTGGCACTGGATACTACCCCTAGTTTAACACATTCATGTGCTGCTCGATTACATGAACGTTCGGCAAAATAAATTTAACCTCCACTGCGATCCTGCTAAACTCTCATTTGCTTCAGAATGCCTGAAACCTCCGACCGTTGGCTGGTGCCGCTGTCCCATAGCTCGAGTAGGACGGTTAACTTTATGAGCTTACCTGTTTCAAAAAAAAAAAAAAAAAAAGAGCTTACTGAAAAAGGCTTACAACACCGAGCATAGTTTACTTAAAAAAACACTGAACATCTTTAGTTGTACAGTATTCTGGTAGTTGAGCACGTCTCAATAATGCCACTTCCTAGCACGGGTCAGATACAAGAAATCAATAATGAAACCACGGTTCCTCGCGAGTCTCAAATCTGAACAAGTGACTCATATGATACAACTAACGAATAATGTGAAAGTATCTCAACAAAGGAATGGATGGTAGCAAAACAAAACAGGAAAAAACATTTCAATCAATTGATTCATTTTTGCAAAATATCTCAAATCTATCCTGTTCCATAAATGTTAATGGAATAAAGTCCACCCAGTTCGGTAATAATACATCAAGGATAATTTCGGTCTGTATAATAATACCAGTGGGGCCACTATTACATCACGATGGAGGAAGGTTAACATGCGCAGTGATAGTAGATTCAACAATTACCAGGGCTCTCTTTATTAGATGCACAAAACTAGAAGCCATAGTAAAATTGCTAAAGCTACCATTGCCATATAACAAGAGGCCTCAAGAGTACAAAAGTTCTTGAACAATGTGTACATATCACCAATGCTATTCTATCCCAACATTCGGCTACAAACAACACATAAATTACACTAAGTAGTCAGAAAAATGGCAGGCTTCCCATGATGTGTATTCGCATCATCCAAAAGAATGTATCTTCTCCATTTACAGCTTTTCACCAACCAAGGTCCTCCTCTAGAAAGCACCGGAAAACATGATTACCAAAGCTTCCATCCAGTGCTCCATGTTTGCACAAAAATGCCGATGATGAATACACTCCAAGTAGAAAAGATATATGCAACAGAAGAAACTAATATCCGGGTTCAGGGCATAAGTGGAGTAAGTTGTTTGCTGAAAAGATCACCAAGGGCTCCCCGGACTTCCATCTGCATCATAAGCACAAGTTAAAACTTTAGAACTATTACATTTATTATTTTAGGACAAACATGCAATTGAATATCAAAATAGGGGCTTAGAAGCAATCATCTCTACACTAAAATCTAAGAACACGCATATATACCTGATCACAGCAGATAAGTTTCGTAATAAGTGGATAGAACTCTTTTAGGTGCCTTTTGAATATCTGAGCATCCATGATGCACATTCCTTTCAAAACCTGGCATGCAAATAAAATTTAAAAACATGTGAACATATAAAGAAAAAACCCAAACTGTAAATGAGAAGCAACTTGTATATAACTTCAATTCAATATACCATGACAATAACCGGTGCCCGTAGGTCTAGTACACGATGTATGTCTGCACTAGCGGTTTCCCCAGTACTAGGCTGGAGATTAGATGCCTCTTTCAAAATCTGTCCACAGAAGGAAACAAGCTTCCCTTCTGCTAGATTCTTCAGCTTTTCCTGTTCCACACTAAAACCATTTGCTTCTACAGTTTCAGTTGTTTCGTTTGCATCATGCTCCACTGTTGATTTATGTAGGATCTCTAAATAGATATTAGTTCCAGCCAGTTCTTGTCGAAGAAGATTCAGTGGGGGCCTATATGATACAAAGTTTAAAGTATTAGAAATTTCTTGCTTTCTTGTGAAGCAAAAATGTCTGTAGACTTCAAATTTCACCTTTCTGGAGGTATATGGTGCATCCTTGTTCGAAGATTTGAAGGTGAGTTATAGGAGGAAGCAAATTCTAGGAGTGAGAACAAGATATCCATAATTGCTATTTGTTGTGTGGCTTTTAGCCTGCTCCAATACTTTTTCTGCAATGTTCATCAATAGTAAATCAGTATATTGCCCAAGCACCATTGGCTCATATGTTTGATTATTCACACCTATTATGGTATATGAAGTGGAAACAATTACCTGTATGCTGTCAATGGCCCCAAGCAGCAGTAACTGAGTGATGCATCTGCTCCTAACAGTTTCCATCATAGGGCTATCTTCTTCAGTTTTTTCAACCCCATCATCATCAGGTGCCTAGACGATAAGCAGGCACATAGCCAAAGATGGAGAAAATGTCAGGAGTTGGGATTACCCATACTATGTGTAATAATATCAATGGCAATAAATCGACTTTCAACGTTAGATAACTTTCCAGATACTATCTAAGGTAATATAGAGTTGCAGCAAACTTAAAACTACAGTTATACATGCAAAGAATCATTAGCAATGCCCAGCATCGGCAGCTATACTTTACAACTATATACACAGACTTGTCATATTATTTATGAATTGGTTCCAAGTCCCTTGCTCTGACCCAAACATCCACACATCATTTTGTGCAACAGATCAAAACAGAATTGAGAAATACGAAACAGAGGTTACAACTTATAGATATTTAAATAGCAGTATTTTTGTTAGAATGTGTGGTTACATGTTTTTTTACCCCCAGGTGTTGCACGCTACCCGCAGCAGAGTATTACATGTAATATGCTAAACCATAGTAACTGTAGGGACTAAATCATATGTAATGGATGAAAGAATATGCATATACCTTCACAGGTGAGGGTGGAGCAACATCATCTGTTCGGCCTTTTGATTTGGAGGTAAGACTTCGGACCAAAAGATTATCCATCATATTACCCATAATTCTTTGTCCAAAAGTTTGACTACGAGGGGAAACTGCAGGTTGTGTTCTCCCTGATGGTGACGGCAGACCTAGATGAATGCATAAATTATATCAATAATTCAGTGTGCACCAATTTGTACAGAATCTGATGCATAACAGATAAGAAAGCAAGGGGAATACTTCAGATCAACGTACCTTCTGAATGATCAATAGTCTGTGTATTTGCCTCTGGTTGACCATCCTGTTCACTGTTATCACTGATGGAGGTGGCTCCCCTGCTATCTGAATTGGCCTCTGCTTCTCTTGATAATAACTGTTGATTGTTTGACTTCTGAAATCCTAGTGAATTGAGTAGTTCCAGGGGCTGAGTTGTGTAAGATGCATCCCTGACATGTGCTAGATGATTAATATATAAGACCAATAATGAAAGGTGAAAGATCACTTCAATTGGAGCAGAATTTGAAAGGTACCTAATACTGTTTAGTAGTGTTTCCCAGTCACCATCACTGAACTGATGACCACCAACCTCTATTAGATGAACTAAAGCACCAAGGGCAATTGAAACAACAGTTTGGTCTGGTTTCTTGGCACACTCAAGCAGCAAGCCTAGAAGAGGTGGTAGCATAAATGATACCTCCTGCAAAACCAAAATGCAATGAAGACCAACCAAACAAGTCTTCAAAAGGATTCTTGTTCTATGTGCAGCTTGATTGAAATATATGATGTTTCCAAAATATGAAGAATACATAGTTTTCATGAACTTATGTTTTGAAATATGCAAAGGACGTCTCTAAAACAACTAATAAGATTATAAGAAAGAAAACATAATATATTACCTTGTAGAAAGTATTGAAAAGATTGCAGATTAATTGTAGTGAATGAATGCTAGTATCACGAAGCCAGTCCTCTCCAGAAGAAAGACCATCCCTTCCAGCATGTCTTACATGATCAAATATTGGAAAGAGTACACGATGGAAAATACTCTCCCAAAAAGGAGAGGAGAATTTGTGCCCTCTCTCGTTCAGCAAATCAAATAACACTTCAAGTGCACAATGTCTCACTTCTGATCTGGGGTCCAAAGTCAAATCAGACAAGCCAGCCAGCATAGGAAACCAGTAATGCTCAGTCACATCAAAATTGGCCTCTGAAACAGCATCAACTGGTTTAACGGCACCACCAGGAATGAACCCCTGTACAAAGAAGAAATAAATGAAGCAAACAAGACTGCATTTCCAATGCCCATGAGTTGGAGAACAGAACTATAAACACAAAATGGATAATGACAATTCCAACCTCAGCCAAACGATCTTCACATATACGTAGGAGAGCAATAGCCTTCAAACTAATTCGAGGAGTGCATTTGTTATTTGCGAAACCAATAAGACAGTTGACACAATCCATGAAGCAATCGCCAACAACTTGATCAAAGTGTTCCAAGATAACTGCCAAACATATCCATTTAATTCATAACATATGCAAGCAATAAAAACTCAATATAGTTAAGATATAAGGTGTGAAAGGCAATTTTTGTGCCAGCTGCATAAATTCCAAGTTACCTTGTTCTACATTTTCAAAAGCACTTTCAACGATTGATTCATCCTCGTCATCAGCAGCAGCAGTGAAAATCATGAACACACAACGCCAACCTGACTTGATGCTGCCAACTTTTGACTTGATCAACTACATTCATCCAGTAAAATTTTCACTTAAAAGTTATGGCATTATTCGATAGAAAAGCTCAGATCACTATGCAACACTGAAGCATCAAAATGCATGAATAAAGGCATACCTGAACGATGCAATCAACAATTAGACCACGGATTTTTTTGTTGTTGCTATTCCTCATTAAAATGACAAAAGGCTTTAGTATGTCGTTCTGAAATGTGAAGTTGTTCAGCTCTGCACGTTCCAGGTACTTCATACCAAGCTGCCTCAGCGAATCAATGGCATACATAGCAACTTCCTCCTCGTGGTGGCTCCCAGCAGCAATAAAATGCTGAGCCAACACAGACCATATTCTGGCCCACACCTACAAATTACATGTATAAATGGTAACTTACTAACCGCTATGAAAACCTGTATGTTTAGACAGACATAATTGTCTCTTCAATTTGATAAACTAGAAGAAAGCAGTGTGACATAAATGTAGGAGTTGCTAAAAGAACAATTAAGTAGCACAGTTTAAACCATGAGAACCAGAGCATACCAGACGTATACGAGCCATGTTATAGTAGCTTATTTCAACAAGCTTTTGCAAGCTAAAGACACGCGCCGGAGTTTGTTTCAGTTCTTCAGCAGACACACCACAAAGGGCAGTGAAGAATTCAACAATGGAATCACTTGGAAGTTTTACACTGTTTACAAATATTTGTTCGGCGGGCTTTCCAGCCAACTCTTTCAGTGATTGGACGACAGCATCCCTTGATATTTGATTCGATCCCAGCATAACAGTTGCAGAAATTGAAGGGCTTGAAGTGATATACTCGAGCCTTGATACACATTCCAAAACAGCATTCCAAGTATCTTGCAAAGCATCCATATCTGTGTCTGCTAAAGCAAGAAGGGTCCGCATTGCCTCAACATTTTTACTACGCATTTCCTTGGGAGCATGCAAAAACGTAAATCTGCAAAAGGTTAAAAGGAAAAAGAATGACATCACATTCGTGTATAAGAATGAAAATAAATGCAATTATGCTATAATGAGAAGTTTAGAAGATTTAGTCTACCTCACTAAGGAAGTTAAGAAAGCATAGCGCATGGTGTCCATCCCAAGAACACGAGTTAGATGGATACCAGCTCTAAACCCTTCCATGCATGATACAACCCTCGGCTTGTTGTCACCCTCCTCCATGGTCACAGAAAATGTGGCAAGCAAAGGCCATCCAACAGCTTCAAGCATTGGTCGAACAAGCTCAACCTGCCGAGCAACATGGAAAACACCTTTTTTCTGTCCCTGGTTCTTGAAAAGTGCCTGAGTCTGTTTGATGATCTTCTCACTTTCTGCTTTAGTATCACTTGCAGACTTCAGTCTTGGAAGAGCTAAATTGAGAATATTCACAAGACGACCACTTTCTTCTGTTTCATGCCTCGATTTAGAGGTTTTTGATGCATCATGGAGGTCATCTTTCATCTTTATCTCATCCTTAACAATGGAATCATAAATCTCCTCCAAGAGCTCCTTTGGGGCACATTCCTCCTCATCACTCACAGTGTTCATACGAACAAAATCTGATTTTGACATCTTAGGCCACACCATTGGATTGTGTGCATCGGTATTCAACATTATGACAGCATAAGCAAGAACGTAAGCAGTGTCTGCCTTTTTGAAAAGTCCAGGGTTATCAGCACAATACCTGCAAATCGTCACTGAGTATTTCAGAACAATGTGGCAGAAATATTGAGAGAAAAATCATACTCAAGTTCTATACATCCATACATACCGTTCAGCAAACTTTTCCATTATGCGATCAATCTTCTGTGCCTCACCAGGAAGGCGAAATCCTTTAAGGAATTCACGGATCGCAGCATCAAACTTCAACCCAGAAAACTTCATGGAATCAACATATGCATGCATCACAGCAAGGGGAAACTCCTCATGTTGTCCTAAATATTCACCAATCATGACCTACATAAAGCTCATTAAATCCAAATATCAGCCACACCTTTCTCACCAAGAACCTTAAATAATCTTTGGCATGTTACTGCAACAAGCTAAATAAATTCCTGGACTTACCTTATCCAAACTGGGAGTACTCTTCAGAAACTGAGCTACAGATGGCGCATTATTTTCAATCAATTTGTTTGACAATAAATACTCAATCCCCTTTGCCGGCTTACGATTAAACTACAAAAGATGGGGGCTCGATTACGAACAGGATATATAGGTGAAAAACATGATGAGCTAAGCTGCAGACAGGTGTAATATAAACTGCAGGCCTCATACCTCTGAGACTGCAGCCTCCATTGTTGACTTATGAGCTTTAGCTCTCTCAAACTGATTGCGACCATCATCTTGGCTCTTTGTCTCGTCAGTTGTCAAGCTCTTCAAACCATCCTCTTCACGAGAATCAACAATGCTCCCCTGCTTTGACGAGTCCCTTCGACGTTGCTCCCAATCAGCCAATGACTTCAAAATGCTCACCAAGCACTGCAATTCAGTATTTCAGATAATGTTAGAATCACAAGATAGTATTTAAAGAGATGTAAGGGACCAGATCATAACCTGAAGAGATGAGCCCTTAACAGAAACTGTTTGAGATGAAGCAATGGAGTTAGCATCAGCATTCTGAGATCCTTGGGCAATCCTTGAAAGAGCGCTAACCTAATAGGAGATACATAACCATTCAAATACGTCAAAAACTGAAAGACATTAGAAGACATGGTTTACGAACTATGTTCAAAGAAAATATGCTCACCGTCCGTTCAAAAAGGTTTGGTCCCTCAAGATCGCAATCATAATTTACAAACACGTCAGCAAGCATTTGTGGATCTTTACAAACTTTCTCCAACATCCTGATTGGAAATTATTCAAATAATATCAAAGATGGATATTCCAATGTATTCTAAGCTGACAAAAGTAAAGAAAAGATGTATGTATTTGTGAAAAAGGCCAATTACCTAAGAACACTGGCCTTTTGGTTGAGTGGACTGTCAGAGCTATCTAGAGACCTTAAAACGATCAGAGGAAAGAAGACACCAATTTCCCCCTGCACAAAAATTTGTAAAAAAGAAAAATGTGACAACCCCAAAACAAATACAATATAACAAACAACCATCGCATAAAGAAAATTTACCTTCAGACTCTCCCTAAAACGGAGCAATAGAACTGAAAATATCCCGCAAGCATACTGTGAAACAAGAAACATAGTATACATGACATGTTGGCCATTTATTATTTATTAATGAATCTGTAAGCACTATTGTGCCACAAATTATGCTTCAGAAAGATGGAAAATCAACAATAGATTTTGACCTGAAAAACAACTGGAGATGAAGAAACGGATGCCCGCAGGAGAGCATATGAAAGATATGCTTTAACTGAATCGATGAAGTGGAAATTTTTGGTAAATGCGTCGCTGACTCCTTCTAGCAATCCCTGGAGGTAAGTGCTACGAAATGTAACATCAAAATAAACAACAGGATCACATACTAGGAACGTCCATGGATACAAACTAACCTGCAACAGTTCAAGTGACAGCAGCCTTGTCTTTGTAGCGACCTCATCACTTTCTTCTTTCATACTCATCTAAAAGGATGACAAAAGGGAGGATAAGGATGCCATAGTAACTTCTAATTAGCTATCATCAACAACATTGACTAAGCTACAATAAGTGCCAACCTTGCACAGAGTCCGAAAGAGCAATAACGCATCACGCTGTATTATGTTCACAGTGTCAAGGTCGATTCCACTGAAGTAGAAGGGATCAAATGTAGTTAGTTAATGTAACCTCACTGGCATGCCACTTGACATAATAAGCAACGCTATAGATATACTAATCAAAACAAGCTTTACAAACCCTGAAACTTTCTTGCCATCCTCAAGCTCAACAGCCTTGTCTAGAACAGCTTCCAATCCCTGCAAAACAAATCTTGTGTTATAGAACCTAAAAAAGAAAATGCAATACATGAAATATGTGGATAGTCCTAATACTGAAGTTAAAGAAATATTCAAGTCAAAAAAAGTTAAAGAAATATGCAATCCAGTTTCAAGACCTTAATATCAGCTCCTCCAGCAAGATTCTGAAGCTCTTCAACAGATGTTGGAGATACTTCTGGAGGCCGATTCATGGACAATGCATCTCCCAGAGTAACTTTTTCATCAGTTTGATTATCAGAAGATATTTCTCCATTTTCAGATTCCTTTGTGCTAGATGAATGTGTATCTTTAACCGCCGAGCTTGCAGGTGATATTGAAACCTGGAACCCAGAAAAAGCAAAGCAAGACTCAAGAAAACAATCAAATAAGCCAGTTTCCTTCTTCATAGGATAAGCACTGAGAAAATTTTCACCTGCTCAGATTCCATTCTCCTGAATACAATGCTGATCATCTGGGTTAACATGGCCTTTGAGGTAGCCTGGTTCACAGGACTCTTGCTATGGAAATATAGATAGATAAATAAACAAATTATTGCTCAGGTTTTAGAGGACAAGGCACAACAAATGATAAGGTGATATGATAACAAATACCTATTGAGGGCAATGTTATAGCATACTCTAATCACTCCAAGCAATGGTTCCCCATGCACTGCATTTCAAAAAGTAGCATCAAGCATAAAATTTGTGTTACAGCTCCCATGTAGAGCAATTTCTGTTTGCACAGAGTCTAGCTAAATGTGGAACTACTTACACCTCATTGACTCTGCACTGGTACAAATACAGTGAGGCACTATTTCTTACATGCTTTTTACAGATGATTCCAGACACAAGGTGTGACACGAACATATGTGCATATTCAGATAAGCATTTTTTTTTTGGGGCAGCATTTTGTGCGCGAGCTTGCAAGAGGTAATCTTATATCATATCAGATCAGTAAAACTAAGAATGCACCATCATTAACAAATTAAGGGTATGGCCTTTGCAAAGAGCATGATGTCAGTTCAAACTTGCCTAATAAACAGAATGATCCCTCTGGTCACAAATGTATATTGTTTTAGCTTCCTCAATTCTTTGCTAAATGTATGTCACCCAAGAAAACCATCTTTTCACCTTTTTCCATCCTTATCCCAGGTAAATAAATGTTATTATTCACAGATAATGATATCTCTTTCCAAGTGTCAGGGAACAAGGACATTTGATTTACTTTCTTAATCCTTGTGCACAATTCGAAAATGAGTTGCATTGGGATTAAAGGGGGTATTAAGAAAGTAAAAAATAAGCATATAAAGGTCACCTCTAAACCTATTTGAAGCAACGGCATTGAGAAGCACTTTCAAGACTTGGAGAACAGTGCTGCAACACAATGATGATAGTCATGTTATTACTTTCGCATAAGTGTGATGTGACATTATCTCAATTTGATGTGGCACATACCTGTCCGGGGAGGTGTTATCGACACAACCACAGACAATGTTCAGGATGTCTGTAAATAAAGGGGAATTTTTACCACCTTCTAATCCAGGATCACCTTCTAAATGGTCATAAGCAATAAGTTTCTGGGAAATAGAAATTCAACAGCACAGTCAGAATATTGTCCAAGAACTATCAATACAATACGCGATTCGCCAAACGAGAGGTTAACAGGATGTCAACAGTGTATAAGCGGTAAAATCATATTGAATGAATGATCCTTTGTCTAAAATTTGATGAACTGGGAAATTTGTGTCAACTAATGAAATGATATGGCCTGATTTACAACAGCCATAAAAGCCACCCCCTTGAATTCATATTTCATATGCCTAGTAATATAGTACTGAGCAAGCTAGTGCACACACAGTATAGATGGAACCATGGATTTGAAGAAAATTAGACGTACAACATATACATACTCCACAACAACAGCACAAGGACTCACATTATGTATGTGAGCCAAAGCAAAACAAACTGCCATATAAGCAAAACCATCGACAAAAGGACATTAAATAAATAAATAAATAATTTAAAAAAGAACAGGTTTGTATAGCACAATTGTGGCATACAGATTATACATAGCATGGTATCGTATCAAACCTTGCTAATGTAAATTTGTACTAATGCATCAATTTACCAGTTGGACAACTAAATGGCCATGCATGATGACGATTTTACTCTCCTAGTTCAATTCTGTGTCCATATCATCTCACACTACAACTGTCTGTGTTAGATAGCAATTATAAGACTTGTAGACTAGTTGAACTGTATACAGCTTGCATCCATCACTAACCCAAACGATCAAATGTCAGGGGCTAAGCTTTGCACCTAGAAAAATGAGGACTGGCCGAAGTCAGCGTGCACCCTAGACAAGGAAATGATGTCCTGTCCTGCTAATGACTTAAGCATTTCAAGCTACTTTAGTCAATGATCCCTCCCATTGCACCACATTTGGAGGCGTCAACGACGCTAAAATACAATGCAACACGCATTCAGCTTCGCCAAAGCATCGAACAGGCAGCTGAACAAGCAAGGATCATGAGGAAGAGGGGCGATCGATTACGTGGAGACAGTCGAGCGCGGGCTCCACGAGCTTGACGTGCTTGGTCTCGAAGGCGAGGCGGAGTGGCTGCAGCACCAGCTCGGCTTGTGGCCCTTCGAGCACGCGCCCCGCCGACGCCAGCGCCTCTGTGATGCCCGCAGCAGCAGGCGCACCCTCCGATTCCTTCTGCGCCCCCTTGATGCCATCTGCAACGCCACGCACCAGAGAAACCGCACAGCTTCCTCGTCAGCCACAGCAAGATCCCAATGCGCAAGCAGGAGAAGGGAATACGAGCACACGCACCAAGGTAGGACTGGATGGATTGCTGGAGCGCGGCGAACTTGCCGCGGTTGGCGGCGCACTCCTTAAGCATGGCCTCGAGGGCCCGCGTGACGAACCCGCCCGCGGCGCCCGCCATGGCCGCGGATCTCACGAGCTCCTCCGGCCGCGGGGATGGGGAGGAGGAGGAGCGGAGTGGTTAGATCCGAGGAGGGGGAGTGCGCATGGGGTGGGCGCGAGATCTAGAGCGGGTGCGAGATCTGATGGAGCCTCCGCTGCGCTGCTGCTGTCCTCGCCGGATCGGACCTGTTTGTCTCGCACGCACACGAGCTGGTTCGGTTTCAGGCTTCCGCCTTCCGGCAATCAGATCGCAAGGACCATTTGCCAATTTCCTTCCCGCGGCATAGACTTGCCGTGGGCCCGTGGCACGGCGCTCTGCCACTGTGTGCTTCAAACTATTGTTCATGTTCCTACCCTGTATCTGGGTAAAATATTGATGGAGTAAATAACTTGATAGTGGAGGTAAATATGGGTTTAAATATGAAAGATTATTTATGTTAGGAGTTGCTCTAATTTAATCAGATAGGATTTATTGAATCTAACTCAATTTCATTGGTCATTGCATTTGTCATTTGTTGGTACCTATAGTTGTGTTAGTTTAATTTTTAATATAGTTATGCTAAGCCCGTTTGCTCGACTCAAACTTTGATCATTTAAATCTCAAGACCACATATTAGTATATCAATTAAGGTCAACAAGCAATTGAGATGCCACTATGTCTGTTTTATTTGAAAACACAACCTTGTTCATTAGCAACATAAAAAATCATCATGTATGTATCTTCACCTTCTTGTGTCATAGTATAGTCATAATGCAATTTAACCGATATGTGTGTATTAGACAAACACTGTTCTTTGGCACATGCATCATGCTTTTCAATAGACGTATGTTAAAAATGTTATTGAGTTTGATTACTGCTAAAAAGCTAGAAGCCCCCCTCCCCCCCCCCCCCCATGTGAACATGTACCAGGACATCCAAAACTCAAAGGGAACGAACATACATTTTTGAAGTGGCTACTATCTATTATGGTTAACATCTTAAAATGATGAGCTACAAGAGCGCCATTGCTCAAAATATATTATGATATTTTCTTTCTTAAATAGGAATGAACACGGTAGCCCAAAGTTCTACTAGCATGTATATGTTTTTTCCGTTCTCTTTTTTATATAACATATGGTAGCTATGTTTCTTCCTTTCACCTTTCACATAGGCCTGGTAATGGGTCATAGTCCGCAGACCCTAACTAGTCCTTATGTATTTTCAGCTAAAAAATAAATAAGATTTCAGGCCGGTCCTTTTCGATCCGGTACTCAAAAAATCTAGTACAAATTTTTTGACCCATTACCAGACATACTTTCACATGACAATAATTTAGAGAAAAGCAGTCACATATCTTGCATCAAATAAGCTGATGTGGAATTGGGTAAAGATATCATGGCTCCAAAAGTCAACTAGTCAAGCTACGATACGTGGGAGAGAGCGAAAGAACCCTACAAAAAACAGGAAAGAAAACTCATTAAAAGATGCAGTAAAAAAATGGGTATCGCCAGTCAACTTCGTTATAGTCTGACTTGTTCTCCTAACCAGAGGTTTCACACACGGATTTTCATGTCGCCCCGCGGGGAAATGGTTCTCTCGTCTGCGCTCGCTGCGACGGCGAATGCGATGACGGGTAATGGTTCCCATTTTTCAGCACGACGCGGCGAGGTACGAGAACGTGCGACATGCTCTCCACTCTTGTCTCGTTCGGTTCTTCATGCCACGCAGCGGTCATGCTCGGCGAAAACGTAGCATGGGCACATTATCGTGTCGGCTTTTCTTCTCGTCCGCAGCTATGCCTTTTTCAGTCCCACTATTTCTAAAGGTCATCTGCACCAGCCACTGATTTCCAATTTCAAAAGCAAAATACAGAGCTTCGATGAATGTCATAATCCAATCACAGCGGGAAATAGGAATAAGCCAGCAAGACGCCGAAAATAAAGCTACGAAAGCACCAATGACAGAAGCCTGGAGCAGAGCAGCTAAGCATCGTGAACCAAGGCATTTCTCGTGCACAAATAGCTGACACGATCTGTTTTCCTCCCACCACAAAATCACTGCGATGGAAAATTTCACGTATCATCCTTTTACTACTTCTTCTGAATACAAATATGCACGCATCACCTGTAATAAGCGAGACTGAGATTGACAAGATTTTATACCACCGAATATTATACACCAACATTGGAGCAAATGAATACTTTCGTAACTATGATAAATATAATCATTCTATCTATTGTTGAATTCTATTTCTCCGTTTTCTTCGGGAGCGGGCAAATGGATCAACCCATGTTCTATCTTCCCTAGCAGCCCGGTCCCAACGCTTCTGGAAATCTTGAAGCTCTGACCGTGATTTTCTCCGGACCTATTTGGACAAAACCAAAATTCCAGCAAACTGACAAAGCTATATGATGGATTAACCATGTGAAAATTAAGATATCAATTACTATATAATTTGGATAACGACAGGTAGTTCGTATTTTTAACTGCAAGGAAATACAGAAAGTGGAGGCTTTTTAATCATGTTTCAGCTCTGATCAGGCTTTTCCCGTGAGTACATAAGACAGAAAACAATGAGCCAGATTTGTCATCGGTTAGCTCACCTTTGTTCGCATGTCGAGGCCTGCTGCCCTCACCTGGTTAAATTTAATAACACGCATTATGGAGTGGCCACATAAGGATATACAGCAACATATGCATCAGATTTTCTTTGGGGGTGTCAGGAACGCAGAACATACTCTTGTTTTTTGCACCTGAGCAGTTTTCTGAAGAAGGGGATGAGTGTTTTTGCCATGAGTTCCATCCTTCCAGAATTCAATAACAGGACAATCATTAACATTATATTGGATACACAACAAATAAATTCATAATATGGTACAAGATGTCGAGATGCAGATTTTAAAACTTTATATTCTCAAAATCACTGTGTGTATCCCAGTAAAGTTTGTCAAAGTTGAGCTCAAATTCATTAAATGGAACAAATGAGTATGCTGAAAAAGCTTATCATGATAGAATTTTTAAAATAGTATGCATGCAGGATTTGTAAGAGATATCAAGGTTACAACTCGCAGCAACAAACAGATCTTTATACAAACCTTTGTTCTTGTTGAACCTCCTAGTGTCTGTACCCCTCGATGAACTATAAATTCACTATCAACTACTCCAATGTTTTTTGTCCTATCACCCTAGAGACAAGAAAAACCTTAATCCATTTAGAATCATTAGAAAAGATAAGATATTTGCTTGGACAGTGAGGTATCGAGGTCGCAATACTACAAAGGGTGCTAGATGATTAATAATATCAATAATTTCAATGCTCCATTTCTTGAAGCCCATTAGCCTCAAGTAAAAACACTGCTTTGAATTATTGATCACAGAGAAGTGTCTGGATCATCTACATCAAAAGTATTATATAGTTTTCTTGGAAAATGCTAGTATACTCCCTCCGGTCACAAATTCCTGTCGTTTCAGACAAGGAAATTGACCTACAAAACAACTACAAATGCCTGTCCGAACGACAGTATTAAAAAAACAGAGGGAGTAGTTTATAGTTTCCATTATCTTTATTAGTTTATGGCAATAAATAAATTCTTGAAATGGAGAAAAGTCGAATGAATGACCTCAACCTATATTTAATAATGGAGGGTGTATACAGTAACTAAATTATCTTTTTATATATAATTTATGCCTAAGATGAATATAAACCCTAATGCATGTGACAGTTATTCATATGACACTTTCAACAAACCTGAGCACAGTACCCAAACTTGTAATCAATGCCCCATCCGTGGATAAGATCATTCTGCATAAATGCAACTTGAATATATCAATCCACAAAAATTATTTTGGCAAAATATACAGCAACAAAGCAAATATAAAAGAAAAATATCAAGCAAAACATTTTTCTTTATCAA
Organism: Eleusine indica; assembly: GCA_030378355.1. Lineage (NCBI taxonomy): Eukaryota > Viridiplantae > Streptophyta > Magnoliopsida > Poales > Poaceae > Eleusine > Eleusine indica. The sequence continues at coordinate 41,645,629 of CM059500.1, forward strand.
CACAAATACACAAATTGATTATATGTCAATGTTATAATATTCTTTTAGCAACCATCATTTATTTAACTATGAACCATGAATTGATAAGAGTCATTCAACTTTCTGTGTTCCTGACAAAAGCAGAAGTGACAATGTGTGGAGTGTGTGAAAGACACTATATATTAAAGAGCCACTGAATCAGAACATGAATCTGACCAATTGAAGTGCACAAGTAGTTAGGACCAGCCATGTGTGGCTGTAAGTTCCCATGGACATCTTAGACTACGCCATTTTGTATAACATATGGCCATACATCATAGACAGTACAAATAAAAATAGTCTATTTGCCTTATAATGGTATAAGCCAAAGTGCAAACATGGTTGAGAATGATCTGAATTCTACCTGGATAAGATGCCACAAACATTGCCAAGCAGCTTTTGAGAAAACCGGTGCCATGCCTTCAACCCATCTATATATCAAACTATTATGTCAGGAACAGCTCTCAATCATATTTGTTGCAAGTGTACTCTGGTTACTTACTAAGTAGTAAGGTAATACTGGTGTAACCAGATACAGTGCTAACAACACAAATAGTTATTTATCATAGCCGTAATAGCACAAAAAAGGTGCGGAGAAAGAAAATGTACCCAGAACAAGGTGGTCCTTCTCTTGAGCATGCTTTGTTAGCCCGAGTAACTCGTCTGTCAAAACATACATGTATAGTTAGATATAGTTAAGCAGTAACTACCGAGTTTCCAAAAATAAAAGTTGCACTGCATGAAACTTACCTGTGAAAAGTAACGTTTTTTCTACGTACAGTTATCCGGTGATGAACTTCAGAGAGTTTAGAGTCGAGACCTGGTTGTGATATCTCCAGTCCTTCTGATTTAACTATATTTAAGTATCTGAGAAGAACCAATGCATTAGCCAAACTGGTGCAGATAATGACACTACAGATTTCTATTTTTTTAGGAAAAACATAGATTTCTACCTGATGGAACAAGTATTTTAGTTGCATTAATTTAATAAAAACAAATATCATTTGCTGCTAGAACATCCATGGAGTGAAAATAGCAAAGTCCAATAAACTGGACTCTGGAAATTCCATGTTTCTGTACATCTTTATTTGGTTCATTCAGTTTTTACTGCTAGGCAATGAAACGATAAAAAATATCAGGGTGCTGTCATGAAACATATGATACCTTCTTGGGTTAAAATTGTCTACTTCCAAATCTTCATCCCAAAGAAAGATATACTGATACACGGATACAACAGCGGGATGGAGGAACCTCTTTGCAAACCACCTAAAATGCAAATACCTTGTCATCTTATATGAAGTTAAATGATGCCAGATCAGAATTGCAGGGTGAAATAATGTTCCTTTCTTTGTTGCCAGAAAGAGACAAATAATTTCTGATTTCAATATGAAGCAAAGATGAAACATCATACCATTTTGTCTGGTTAGATGCCGCAATGTGTATAACACTTTTGCTCCACGGTAGATCATGCCACCCATTGACATTCCCATCGTAGTGGAACAATATAGCTGTAAAATTTTCTGGAAGAAACTGAACTCTCAAGAGTTACATGGCGATATTTATTTGCAAATTCGTTCTTACATAAGTGGTAAATGAAGTACCTTTTTCATAATAGCATCCACAGTTTTTTTCTGATTTATACCGGCAGCAATGGCAATCAAACACCGATTATTCTTGTTAGACCTCTGCTGAAACAAAAATACACAAGCACCAAATGCTTAAACAAGATTTTGCATCGGAAGGTAGGAATAGCTAAATGCTGAGTTTGAAAGCTGAAACCAACAGATTTTGTACTGGGATGAGTGCACTTAAGATGAGTATACTCACTGACCTGTGACTGAGCTTTTCCTGTCAGCCACAATGGCTTCAACTCCATGTCGGAATAGGGTTCCAAAATACCATGAGGCAAATAACCAATCCTGTTATCAGCTTCTTTAGACACCTTGACAGCTGCTCTGTCAGACACCTAATGTTCACATTGGAGACTCTACACGTCTTAGCAATGAATGAAGATCTGCTTCTAGACGAAAAGGAAAAAAAAGCTACCAAATTTCCAACTTTTGATGGAAATAATGTGTACGCTTACCGTCACTGTCTCAAATGGTCTTGATTTTGCTTCCAGCTGCAACATTTCACAACCGATCAGATTCATCTTTCAGGTCAACATTTGTTCAGGACCTATGCTACAACCAGCGACATCGAGTGTTACCGTTGTCTGCCTATGTTGAAAGTTTGCCATGTTGTACACCAGGAATACGATGATCACACACAGAACCAGCAGATGCAACCGCAGTTTCATCTTAGGCCAGTGATCACCCCCCTTACCATTCTGCGGGTTCAGTTAGGAGGTATTAGTTAGCAATAATTGAGCTAGCTTTGGAGGGCTCAAAAAACGAAGATGACAGTATAAGCAACAAATCATACAAAAAAAAAATACCCACCAACTGACCTTATCTCTCAAGGCACTACTTTTTCTATGAATATCTGGGAATGGATGGATTGTCTTCTTATGCCGTCAACAAGCAAGGCAGCTATTTTTCATGACCCCCTGCAAGCACGACATCATCAGAAACAGCAAAAAGTCCATGATATTTTAACGAGAAAGGATCGAGCTGCACGGTTTTTTCCAGGGCGGTCTCTTAAAAAATATACAGTGTTCAAATTCCTAGCATGTTCCTGTGAGTCTCGGGTGTACAAGACAAAACAAAGGAGAAAAAAAAAATCCGCATATAGATAAAGAACAAAAAATAACTCCAGAGCATCTCTTCCCTGGACTGCGGGTGAAACGGGAAGCGAACGGGTAAAGGGGGAGAATCTTTAGTGTGTGCGTCAGGCGTGATTCTCTGATGCTATTCGCTTTTGGTATTCACAGTACAGTAGATCAGAATCTACGAGGTGCGGAATACTACACAGATAGATGCCTAGGGCCTGTGGGCGCAGCTCGCGAGCCCACCCGCGACAGCGACGGCGTGCCCCGGAGATTGTCTCCCAATCGAAGGTATAAGCATATCAAGGCGGCGCGATCATAACGTAACGCCCAGCCGACCGAGAAGGAAAGAGAATTTACCAAGGCAGCCGGAGGAGACAGAGGCGAGGCCGCCGCAGGGGGGTGGAGGCTGACCTCGCCGGAGGAGACAGAGGCGAGGCCGCCGCGGGCGGGTGGAGGCTGAGCTCGCGACGAGCAGTGGAGGATATGCGTGATGCGTCCCTCGCCACGCCGCGCGCGCGAGCGAGCGTCTTGGCAGCAAGGGCACGACCGACCCGGTGCTGCTGCAGGCCTGCAGCTGCCGGTGGTGGTGTGTGGTGGGAATGGTTAATGAGAGGTCTCTCGGCGGCGGCGAAATTGGGAAAGGTGGGTGAGAGGTTTGGCACGGGCGGAGGCGCGGCCGCGAGAGCCGAGAGGAAAACAGCTCGACAGCGACGGTCGGGTCAGAGGAAGGGGGACGGGTGGCGCCTCGTTCAGACTGCCCCGTCAGTCGCAGCGGCCCCCACCACACGGCGCGGCGAGTAGAGTGGGAACGGACCGGAGGGCGATGCGATGCGAGCGAGAGCGCAGGCGCAGCCGCCGTTTCGGTGGTGCCCATGACCAGGTTTTCCGCTGGGTTCGTTGGCTCCATCTCGATTCCCTTTCCCGACGTGAATGCGGCCCACGCCGCGCGTGCGTGACGACGCACGTCAGGCGGCCCACGGGCGGATGGATGCCAAGAACGAAAGTGACGCATGGTAAGCGCCAGCACCGGCACTTTTTGGTGGCTGGCTGATGATGGCACTACCAAGAAAATTATGAAAGTGACGCGCGGCAAGCGCAACCTCTGACCAAGCATCCGCTCCTCCGGGTGGCAACTGGCAAGCGGCAACACTTGCTCAGAGACATGTTGATTCAGTTCTATAGGTCCATATATAATATAACCGATCAAGAGACTAACCATTACACAGTCATGTACAGCCTAACTCGGACAATCTCTACAGGAAAATGAGGGTTCCTCTCTAACCATCCTTAATCCTCACAACACATACCAAAAAACAGCTAATCCTCCCTGTTACATCGTTCTGATATCTTACCTAGCTTCTTTGCCAGGTACAACAGCGAAACGAACTAGCCTGTGATAAGGTTAAGCTGTCTGTACACAGTTTTAACCGCTCACGGCGTTGATCTGGCGTCAGGGTCCCCGCCGGATCCTCGTCCTTCTGGGGCTATCTTCATGCACCGGTGCACTCCTCTTCAAAGGTCCCCCGCTCTTCGGAGGCCGACCCACCCCTCTCTTCTTGACCGGCTCACTTTTTGGGACAGTTTTCAAATTAGCTGCGGGAGGCTTATCACTACTAGAGGAGTCCTTGACCTCACCCTGCCTGGCAGTGGCAGTTGCCTTGCCCTCACCCTGCCTGGCACTGGCAGTTCCCTTGCCCTCACCCTGCCTGGCACTGGCAGTAGCGTCCCTTAAAGGAACCTTGTTTCCCTTAGCATCATCAGGGCCATGGCGTCCAGGCTGCGCCACTAGAGCATTCTTCTTCAGTATTGGGGCTTTAACTGTCTCGGTGTCAATGTTTGCACTCGGATCCAATATTTTGCATGCAAGGTCACGAAGTTCAATCGCAGCCATGTGCTCCAGTGTAGCCTTTGGGTAGAAGGCAATAACATTATTCACAAAAAGGAGCAAGTCTCTTAGGAGCTCCTTAGTTGACGAGATTGTGCCATTCTTGATCTTAGAGTGAAGGATTCGGAAGTCCATATGCCGGCGAATCACCTTCTTATATGTCACTCTTTTCCTCTGCAGATCAAAAGGTGACGAGTAAGGTAACAATTCAGATCATGCTGTTGGAATGATGTTAAGCAAGATAATCACAATAGCTCTAGAGTTTAAATATTCTCTGTATCACAAGTACATAAACAAAATATACAAAACAGTGCACACTTTTACCCAATTCAAACACAGTAACCGCAGTCAGGTAATTCGAAAAGACCTTCATTTTCTAAGTCTTAGAAACATCTAGGTTGATAACCACCTAGCAGGAAAAAAATTTGCAGGAATTGTTTAAATCAAAATTTCAAACTACAGTATTACCACCCCATGAAGTATTCCATTTCATATTTCAAAAAACCATTTCTTTCTAGCATGGATCTTTCCAAAACAGTATTGATTGGAGGCAGGGTATTTGGATAATTTCCTCTTGTAGCTTACACAATTTCAGCCCCTCCCCCCCCCCCCCCCCCCCCCAAACACACACGCATAAAAAAAATAGCGAGCAATTTCCAATGTAAAAAATGTGTCCAAGATTAATTGCTGGAGGAAGTATATACTGAAATTTTAAACCATCAACTGAAGCACTTAAAATACAAAGGTGACTAAACTCATTAGATCCATCATACCTGAACATCGACTTGTCGTTGCAACATCAAACAGTCACCTTGAGTGGATATAAACTTCACAATAGCTGTCAAGTTTGCTTTCTCTCTCTCAACCATAGAAACACCAGATTCTACTTTTGGAGTCTTCAAGTTGGTCATCACACCAGGTTCTAGGTTCGGAGTCTTCAAGCCGTCCTTCATCACACCAGATTCTAGTTTTGGAGCCTTCAAGCCGTCCTTCACACCAGACTCTAATTTTGGAGTCTTCAAGCCATTCTTCATCACACCAGATTCTGCTTTTGGAGTTTTCAAACCTTTCTTCATCACACCAGATACTACACAGGGAGTTGTCAAACCCTTCTTCATCACACCAGGTTTTACATTTGGAGTTTTAAAACCCTTCTTCATTGCATCAGGTTCTGCGTTTGGAGCTTTTAAACCCTTCTTCGCTGCACCAGGTTCTACATTTGGAGCTTTCAAATTCAGACCCTTCTTCATGCCCTCCTTGCAAACTTCAGAGGAACCATCCCTTTCTATGCAGGCCGCAGATGTAGGCTCACCATCTCTGCTACTAGCATCAACAGTCTGAAGAATCCTTCTAACTCTTCTACCCCTTTGCTTTCTAGAGCCCCAGACCTTTATCTCTACAGCCTTTAAAAATGACTCCTCAGTTGATAAGTTGTTCGTTTGAATTGAATCAGTATCACACCGCTGCATTTGCTGAGCTTTCTGACTGTTGCTTGCTTCCTCAGTGAAACTACCCGCAGATGATCTGTCTCTAGACAATTCTTTACTTGATGAAGCTACATTTCCAGAGTGTGAACATGATTCAGTATGAGTGGTGCGGCAATCAGAACTGCCGTCACCATGTTTGCTATTGCTGAGACTTTCAATCACAGATTGGAGGGATCTGAAAGATGAAATGAAGATCGTGTGTTGATAAGATGTTGATAAAATCCAAATAATAGGTCAAGTATCATATATTCACTTGTAGTCTTAGTTTGTATGCAGGATGGTAGGGTGGACGAAATATATCAATAATTCAATGGAAAATGGAAAAATGTTCATAAAAGATTGAACAAAAATAGGCACTAACCCGATAGAACTGTCAGACTTCTCCAATTCCCTCTTCAATTCAGCGACTCTCTGTTTTCGGAGCTCTTCGAACCAAGCACTGTATTGAAGTAAAGAGAATGAGGATTATAAGAAAAACACAGTAACAGTGGAAAGCTACTTCACAACGAAAGACTATCTCTCCTCAACAACAGCCATCTGAAATTCATTGCAGGGTCCTGCATTTTTCCTTTCAATATTTTATAATTAGATTGCAGATTTTTAAGTGCACCATGTCATAATCTCTGCCCTCATTGCTCCTCCCTCATATTTACCCTATATTGAAGCCAGATCCAGAACACATAACAGTTACTGAATCAGCTAACTGCTGGAAGGAGCAAAATGGCAACTAAAAAATACCTGAAATCGGTACCCCCAAAACAGAATGAAGTGCAAGCATTTCCAATGGTCGAGTGCAGACATGATGAAAGAAAACTAAAATTGTTTAGCATGACCAATTGCAAAACCAGAAATGTAACATGCTGTGTGTGCCTTATCTTTTCGACCTAGTGTATATGAGTGAAACAGCAGAGGATGTAGTTTCATAGAAGTTTTTACTCTGCTTCCACAATGTCATAGGCTACATAAGACCTTAAGTTATGACTTCAAAAAATCATCTAGCCCCCATTTCACAAGTATAAAGACATACAGTATGCATTCTACACCACTCCCTTCAAATTTGCAAAGTCACATAATGTACAATGTCAACAGGACAACCAGAGTATGAACATCACACAACTAGGTGTACACTTACTTGCATGCTGAGTAGCGTGATTGTATCTCTGCGAATTTTGCCTCACAGTCCTGCAAATACAAATATAAATATTGTAAGAAAAAATGATATACAACACTATGATGCACCCAATCAATCTGTCATCACTTCCGGGTGATAAAAGAAACAAAGTTCAATGCAATTTAAAGCTATAACGAACTTGAACCTTAAAACTTTTTTTTCTACAATCGACAGGAGCAATGTCCTTTCATTAAGAAGGAAAAAAGTTGCACCAGGTTACTGTATTTGATTACGTACGTTAGAACAAAGAGCTTAGTTCAAATTAGCAGTAAGCATCGTGTCTTGTCCTAACGACAAGAAATAAAATTCCGGAGGAAGTTTATCAAAGGGCCAACACTGTTAGGCTTAAATTTCCCTACATCTGCATTGTTGGAGAGAGGAAATAAAGTAATAGTACTCCAAGAGCCCGAGGAATTATTTTCTTTCCAAAACTGATTTACGCTAAGAGATCAAACCATGTCAAGTTGCGTAAATTCGGAAAGTACCAAAGGCGTTTCATCGGTTACCGGAACTACTACGCGCCAAAGTGAGCACAAATAGTAACTACAAGTCACCCACTCCATTAAAGTCTATACATGTTAATCCCCCTGCCAGGTTCCCCTTGTTCAATTCACCATTAAATCGAGGAATGTGCTGCTCTACTGAATTGTATAGCTGCTTATCACCCAAGCATCAACGATCAGCAATTCAGCATTTCTAGCATCACAGAGCTAGTGTCTCAATCTCTACGGACAGAACAATATCATGACTGAAAGGTGGGGTCACGAAACCCTAGCGCCAAATTTTCGCCGATAAACAGTTAATGGTAATTCCGACCGAGGCGGGGCCCCCAAAATTCCATACCCTAATCCAAACCTAGCCCTATCACGAGCGTGAGCGGCAAAAACACAAGCTAGGGTTGAGTGTGGACCTCAGGCGAGAAGGTGCACGGGGAGCGGGTGCGGAGCTCGTCGGCGACGGCGGCCCACGCGGCGCCCCCGTGGCGAAGCACGGCGCCGCCCAGCACCAGCTCCTCCCACGTACCCCACCCGCCGTGGGCGCCGGCGCCGGCGCCCCCTCCCACCGCCACCACCACCATCGGCTTGACGCCGACGTCACGGGTCGGCTCGGCACGGCACAGGGTTTTCGCGTGCGATCGCGGCGCGTTTCGGGAGACGGGACTGTGGATGGGCGGCCAGTAGGAGCCGGAAAGGGACGAGAGGTGGGGGGTGGTGTCCGGGTCGTCGCGCTTTCGTGGGCGGTTTCTTGCTTCCTTTCGCTCGCTGTTTTCGGATTTTTGGATTTCTATTTTGGGCTGCGTCCCCTGGTGCGGTGCTAATCTCGGACTCGGGCGGGAGGGACTGCGTGGGGATGGTGGGCCCCACGCCGCCCCGCGCAACGCTTTTTCAACTACACGTCCGACTTTTCCCGTTGATGACCGCACAGTTTGCATGGGAATCCGGAATGGATGACGATGACAACAACTTGTTTATCTTTTCGTCTTCTTTTGGCAAAAAAAACTTTTTTGTTTTTGCACGGGAAAAAGTTTGGCCGTGTGCCCGTGTCCAGTCACTCAAATGGAGCGTAAACAATACTGTACCTCAGAGGCAGAGGTGCACTCAGCGGTCAACATGGAGGGAACTTCCAGTGCGAGCAAATTCTAAACATAATGTTTCACCATTCTCTGTATATACATGCGGTTTAATCTAAAGAACAATGCTGATGACGTAAGTGATCTGGAATCAAGCACTTAGAATTAGAAATGTGGTACTGCGGACTACAGAACTACAAATGGTCTCGAGTAACAAAGCAATCGGACAGGCATTACTCCTCACGGACGACAAGAGGTGGTGCATTCTTGCATCCTACTGCTGCATCCTTTATCCTTCTTGCATCCGTCAGAAATGCAGAGGAATCTGCACATCATACCATCCTTCATCTTACTCCCACCAATGATCCCCAGACGCATCTTTGCTACCAGGCAATATGGCTAGGGAGAGTTAAATTTGTCATGAAATTCGACATCACACTCCAAGATGAGGTGCATTCTTGAATTCTCAACAAAGGGCCTACCCTCCTTTTAGGGAGCCCCTACATGGAAGCCTTTGTTGCACTACTTAACATGCGAGTTAAGTCTTGGACAACTTCAGACATTGGTGGCCTGAATTCTGGCTCATGCTGCATCAATGTTTCAGTCAGTTACAGTCTGTTTTGCTGTAAAGGTCAGGGCAAATTTTGGATGGAATGTTTACCTGAATACAGCGGCTAATAATGTCAGCGAAAAGTGACAAAGCCTTTTGAGAACATTGCCCTTGAATGGAAGGATCTACCATCCTTGATATGGCATCAATGTCATAAAGTTGAGAAGTGGCCCATCGCACCAGATGTTGTTCGGCACGTGGACGTGAGCTGCAATTCCATACCATGTGAAAAAACTATTGAATTTGCTACATCAGTAATCATTATCATCAAGAAAAATAAGCATCTATGACCATGACAAATGGATTTGTGTAATTTACTCAAGATGTCTACCTGTCATAAGGTTTACGCCCTGTAAGAAGTTCCAACATAACAACACCGAAGCTGTAAACATCGCTCCGGTCACTTGTTGATCCAGATTCCTGCACTTCGGGGGCTTCATAATGGAACAAGGTGCGGCCAGATAACTGACACACAAAAAAGTACAAGATTTATGAAGCAATGATACATTCACTTTTTGATGCAAAAAGGCTAATTATCTAGGACCTACTACATTGAAAAGAATCAAAGTATCAAGAAAAGAAAAGCTCAGTACCATCGCTAAAGGGTTATAAATGCAAGGAACCAGCATGACAGGACACGTCAACAAGCAATAGGTTAGCCAGGACATCTGTTTCAGCACGTAATATTGCAGCTAGCAATTTATATGCTGCCACTACCAGCATTTTTTAAAGAGATTGGACAAACATACCGGACACATCACTTTAACTTATAAGCATCCTTAAGAGGTCTAATAATCCCAAAATATCTTCATTATCATTTTTGTACCTGAGATACTGATTTTGATGCTAATGCTGCAAGGCCGCATTCAGAAACATGCACAACTAAGGTGCTGTTGAGAAGAATAACAGTTGGTTCGAAATTTTGATGTACAATTGGTGGTTGGCAGCCATCGTGAAGATGCCTGAAGAAAAAAGTTCATAGGATTCTCAGATATAATTTTGAATCATGGCTTACAAGAAAGGAAAAAAAAGATTGAGCAAGTTATTTCTGCTTACTGTAATGCTTTCGCTGCCCCCACAGCAACTTGGAGGCGAGCATTCCATGATAATGGCTTGTTGGAGTCATCTACATAATGGAGTTCATCATGTAGAGTCATCTTGGCACAGTGCTCATAGACAAGTAGTCGCTGCTCATATTCCGCACTGTACCCAACAAGACCAAGTATGTTAGGATGCCTCAGTTCAGAAACGGCCACGACCATCTCTAGAAACGCGTCTACTGGTATTTTTGAGTTGAAAGAATCAATCTTCAAAACTTCCAGTAGCTGCAAACCAAAACAGTATCACAATTTCAGAACTGATAATGACACAATCAACAGCTGTAGTAAAATAATTACCAAATTTTGATGAACCTTTTTTACCTCTCCATCAGGAAGCTCTGCCAGATAAACCTTACCGAACCTGCTATCTCTTATATAATTATCCTCACTGAAACTATTGGTATATTGTTGCAGGGATCCGATGGAAAAGGATTTAACGGTAGTTGTAAGTTCCACCTTTCCAACTGAAGGTACTCTTCCCCTTCTAGTGCGAACACTCGGATTGGCCATAGCTTTTTCAGCATGCTGCGCAACAGGTTGGCGTGGATTCTGCTCCTCCAAAATATTATCAGCTTTTTCCACATCAATTATGTGTTCTTTTTGCTTCATTGCAACCAGCCCAGGAGCAGCTGCCAGGTTCATGTGTTTGTTAAGTTCCAGATATTCGAGACTTACAATGCACAATGCAGTGAAACAATACTTCTGAACATTATTTAATTTCAACTTGTTTACCTGTCATTGATGAATCTAATTTCTTCCCATCCTTTACATCATAAACCCCATTTGAAGATGCTGCAAAACAATATTTAAATGTAAATATGGTAGAAAACATGGAGCCCTGCTATGCCAATATTCCTGTCAATTTTTTCTGTATTTGAAGTTGCAAGGTTGTAATGTACATGCATTTTCTTATGTTTAAATCATTCACCTGCTGTCGACATATTCAGCTTCTGCTCCTCCTTTGTGTCAGAAGCAAAATTTGATGCTGCTAAATTTTTTTAAGGTGTTAAAATTAAGGGGAAAAGATCAGAGAGATGACAGAATATTAGATGTCAAAGAGAAGATATTGAAACCTTTGGAAACATTATTCTTGAATTTTAGTGGAGTCTCCTTGATTTCTGTCACTTCCTTGATTTTAGATTCTCCAAGCTTCTGAGGCACCCTTCCCATGTGGCCCTTTGTATAAACGTCATCCCTTGACTTTGTTTCTTTGTACTTGGATAAACAGTACATTGCCATTAGCCCAATAACTACTGCTGCTGCCACCCCAATAAAAATATATCCGACCAATTTAACTGTAGAAACTTTATTTTTTCCTGATGGTGGAGTTGGATTACTTCCTCCTGGACTATTAGAAGAATGTGCAGGTTCTTTTGAGGGTACATGCCCCGTTGAAGGTGATGGCAATGGTGTTGGTGCTGCAGAAGGCTGTGGGGATGGGGCTACACTGGTATTAAATGGGTTCCCGTCCTTTCTGTGTTGAAACAATAAATCATATGAGCATGTGCATCTCCAAACAGAGAGAAGATCAATAGCTCAAGCAAGGAGGAATTTTAAGTCTCTTACTTAAAGCCCGGCAAGTTCAGTAACTTCACAGGCACAGGACCAGAGAAAAGATTGTTTTCTATGTTCCTGTCAATTAAAACAGTAAAGGACAATTCAGCTGCTGTTCAAGAAAAGAAATAAATATAAATCAATATTCGAGAGGGCATACAAATCTTGGAGAGGAAGATCCTGCAACACATCAAGGAACCCGGATATTTGATTGTTCTGAATATGCCTGGAATAATAGTAGGAAATTAGGTAATTTGACAGTTGTGATGAAAGGAATATCCTAGAAGATAGTGCAATAGGCTTCAGTACTCACAGGCTAGTCAATGCTTTTAAATTTCCCATCGATGGTGGCAACGGTCCAGTCAAGTTGTTAGAAGAAAAATCTCTATTCAAGAAGTTGATTGTCATTGATAAGTAACTTCAAATTATAGGCTGTTACTAGTATAGAGTACAATCAAAGGTAACTCAAAGTGATCTTACAAATTTGCAACTGTAGTGAGTCCTGTAAATACATCTGGTATCGCACCAACCAAGTGATTATTGTTGAGCGACCTACAAATGCAAGAACACAAAGAGTTTGAAAATTATGATGGAGGTCCTAATTTTCTAAAGGACTGTGAATGTCTATCAGGGATAATATACTTACATGCTCGTCAAAAGTGTAAGTGCTGATAATGTACTTGGGATGCTACCACTCAGCTGGTTAGCCGAAAGGAAACTGTAAGTGACATAAAGAATTAGTTGGAAAAGAAATAAGCATGAATGCTTTGTTGAACGAGCAACAGAATGTTCAAACAGACATACAGTTTCTGCATTGTGACTGGTAGACCATCTGGTACGGTGCCGCCAATATTGTTGTTACTAAGATCTCTACATGGGGTAAAAAAAAAAAGAAGTGTCGTTAAGTACCAACTTGATAGCATGAGGCCCAAAAGGACTGGCAGATTGCCATCTCAAACTCCCAGATGATCAACTTACAAGGTGATTAGCGACGTGAAATTAGCCAAAGTATTACCCAACTGTCCACCCAAATTTGCACCGCTAAGAACTCTACAGGGGGGAGAAAATGCAACAGTGTTCAGAGCATCAGCTAGGAGCTATTGAGTGAAAGAATCAAGTTAAAAGACATAAGCTCTGATCAATACATGGAGGTAATATTTGAATTCACGCATTCAACACCCTGCCAGCCCTCATTGCAGGGGTCACCACCGTTTGAAGTCCAGTTAGGCAGCCCTGGCGACTGAAGCGCGGTGTACAAGCCATTTATCGCAAATACTGATAGACACAAGAAAGCACATCGTACGAGTAAGTAAAACTTTGAGAGAGTAAATCGTACGGCAGGAGACAGTAAGGCAAGCAAAAGATGAATAATCTGGTAGTACCCTGCATGATCTAGAAATCATACTGATGTAATGTAACACCATGTACTCCGCTTATGAACACTGAATCTTAGAAACTAGTACCAACTAGGAAGGAGAACAACACATACCGTCTTGTTCGTAAGTGTAGGGATGACAGAGAGGCAACGCAGAGAGTAGCAGAAAGATCACGGCGAAAGCAATCCGGGGCGGCGGCCGCGCGCGTAGCGCCCCCACCGGCTTGCCCTTGCTCATCACCGCAAGCAGCTCCTTCAACAATTCTTCAATGCGGGCATCAGAAGACGAGGAATCCCGCAGAACGAAGAGGGTAAAAACCTCTCACGGCCGTTCGATCTGTTGATAATGATGAACATTTTGACAGTTAACGCCTGGAGTTACGAAAGAAAGGAACAGTAGAACACAGGGACAAAGGACAAGTTCTACAAGAAAGTCCACGCAATGCTGATGCCGGAAGATTCTTGCAACGCAAAAATCAGGCAGAATTCGGCAAGAAACCAACGCCAGCAAGGAAATTGCCCGATTTCGCCCCTCGCAACTGCACACTACCAAAAGTAATTCACCCGGCATACCACATATGCCAACTTTTTTTTTTTTTTTTTTGGCTCAAGAAACAGAGTGCACTGTGCGGATGAGAAGCAAAGCAAGGGAGAAGAACAGCAAGAACAAGCAGCGAGATAAAGCAAAAGAAGAGAAGAGCCGGATACCTTCAGATTCTTGTCTCCACCGCAAAGCCCAGGAAGCCGAAGCAGCAGCCGCCGCTTTACCGAGACGCTCGCCACCGAAAGCAGGCGACCAGCAGCAGCGAGTGCGCTCCCCCTTTTCCTTGGGGGAAAAGAGCAGAGACTCCACGCGTTTAAAACTCCCCGGCCTCGAAGCCTTGGCCGCTAAGGATTTCCGCCGGTGGAGAGGAAAACCGGGTGACGGGCGGGGAGGAAAGCAAAGATCTGTCTATCTCTATCTGCTCGTAGCAATCCGTCGCGGCCCGACGGAAAGGGCGTCGATTGGGAGAGAGCGGGGGCGGACGGGGACGAATCGGCGGCTGTGCGGCGGGAGCGGCGTTCGCGACTTGTGAGTCTGTGACTTTGTGAGTGAGGTGTGACTGGTGTATGCGGCGGAACAGCTGAGCGGGGCCAAGGAAAAGGACAGGCACCCCCCTAAACAAAGCAGCCGCTTTTAAATTCACTGTTGCCGTGGCCAGTGCCCTGCAGCAGTGATGTTGACAGGGGCCGTACGGAGTCTGGCTCGTGGCCTGTTTTGTTTTTGAAATTTTTTCTTGGCTTGGGGCTTGGAAGAGGATGTTTTCTCCGGTTTCTTGAGACACTTTGAATGCCACATTAAGGAACAGAAATCATATACTAATGCAATGTAATTATACCCTGTGCTAGTAGAAACAAACTTCTGTATGGGGTGAGACACGCGTCAGTGGTATATTTTCATGTAAGTATATCTGATCAGATTTTGCATTAAATTTATGCCTAGAAAAACTACTTATTTGGTTTGGGTGTTTAAATAAGAGTATTTATGGTGAAATGTAACAAACTAATGTAGTGGTTTTTTTATAAGGTGTTGAAGTAGTAGTACAGGCACGGTTGTTAACTCCTGGCTAGAAATTGTAGAGCTAGATGCGTATGAGGACGTTTCAATGTATCTGAGGCTCTAAATGAGAAAACACTCATCAACAGGTGCTAGATTTGATGTTCTGTTTTAAAATGCGAGCTGTTTGACAACCATTCTCATGGAGGAAGTTGAGTCGTAAAGCACAATTACACCCGACTGTGTAGTAGCGACGGTAGAAGCAACGCTAAAAGCGTGAAACGAGAAACCGGCAATGATGCCCCGTTCATCCAACTTTGCGTTCGTCTTTCCATTTTGGCAACGGTGATGGCCTCGGCAGTGGACAAATGATGAGGGCACAGGACAGAGGAATGAATGCTCCATCCCTCCTACCTCCAGCGCGACCTTTTTGTCATGCCTTTCCAGCGGATATCCAACGAGAAATTCCTCGGGCACAAAGTTCAAATCCGATCGCATCGTCTCCGGATCCGGCGCTCCGGTTGGGCGTCCACACGCATCTGCATCACTGGGCACGGCATTCGGATACGAACGCGACCTCGTGTCGTCTCTCCGATCATCACGCAACGCGGACGAGCTCCGGCACGCCAATTTTTCTCCGTGCGCGCCGAGCGGGAGGATGTCCCTCCCATTCCAACCAGCATTTGCAGGAAAGCGAAAACGAAGAGGATAAGTATATTTTTCCTACCAGTCAGGGGCGTGAAAATTCAGACCCAGAAATTGTACGGCGATGGACTGTGACTGTCCGTTTTCAAACGGGAAGAAAAGTTGAATAAGCTCTTGAACTTTTCGTGTTCGTGACCTTGCGCTCCATGTGTGCTGTTAATATTCTACTTAAATCGTTTGCATGTGACGGTTTCTGGTCGTAACGGCTACGGAGGGGTAATTAAACAATGGTTACTAGGGGTCTAAGTAGCCGTTGTAGCTGCGGCCGTGTCAGGCGCGCCGATCCGCCTCGTGCTCGGCTCACTCGCACTCTCTGTGACCGGACAGCCGGACAGGGCAGGACGGCAGGGCAGTGCAGAGGCGCGGCATGTCAAAATCTTAACGAGAATCAACCGCTAGTAAATTTATTACTGTACCAGCACAACGAGGACGACGAGTGCGCGTCAGTCACGTGCGCTGATGACCTGATTGCCCTAATCTAGACGGTAATCACGGAGGGAGACTACAGTACAGAAAGCTCATCATGAATTCTTCTCCCGTGCTTGTAGCCTTGTACCTTGCACGGGGCGTCGGCAGTGGCGGACCATAGGGTGGGTCGCATATGCCATGGCATAGCCTA
Source organism: Eleusine indica (assembly GCA_030378355.1). NCBI lineage: Eukaryota > Viridiplantae > Streptophyta > Magnoliopsida > Poales > Poaceae > Eleusine > Eleusine indica. Next base: position 41,661,970 of record CM059500.1, read on the forward strand.
ACCCTGGTCTATCAAAAAAATCTAAAGCAAACTTCGTTGTTTTGGAAGGGTTTTTTTTAATCAACACTTTTAGCTTTTAGATCTATATCTAATAAATATAAAAAGATAAAAAAATTTCATAGTCTATACATAACATTAATTAATACAAATAATTCTACAAATAGACAAATAACAAAAAAATTAAAAAAACAAAAGAATATACACACAACCACCGATTAAAAGGGAAGCTACTTTTCAATCGACTGAAAAGTAGTATTACCGATTTGAAAAACATCACGTCATCGCGATCGCGAGGGAGGCTGCCATAGGCGAACGTTCTGTCGACCGTCGTCGCGTGAGAAACCGAGGGAGGCCGCCGCCGAGGGGATCGCAAGAACTCCTTCTGTTGTGCACTGCATGCATATGTTCTTTTCCTTGATTTTTAGCCAGTTTCAAGGTATGCGGCATTGAAAATTTGCAAAGCCTCTCGTAATAGTGTAGTAATATAAATATACAGAGTATTAATTGTTGATTTAGTTTATTTTTTGTCTCTAGAATTTTAGAAGTATGAAGCAGAACGGGGATATATAGCATCTCTTGGAGAAAACATGCACTAAAAAAGCTTGCAGCTGCTTCATCTCCATCACCCGACCCTACCGTAACTGTGATGGAAGACGAAGATGATGGTCAGGAGAAAGAGAGAGTTGTTGAAGAAACTGTGATTCCTAGTCCTATTTTTTTTTTAAGTGGATGAAGAATACATAATTGAAAAATTCATGGCCTCGAATAATCGTAGGCTGGACAAGAAATAGTAAAATGATCATCTTTTAAATTATTGCTAAGTTATGTTTGAGCTACTATAATATATACAATTCTTGCAGTTATTTGTTAGATTTAAAACAGGATATGTTATTCTTTTCTTGTTTACTATAAAATTTGTCTAAAAATTTCATTATTTATTACCGTGTTAAATATGAATTAAAATAAATTATGTATGAACTTTTTTGCCGTGGCATACCCTTTGTAAAATCCTAGTCCGCCACTGGGCGTCGGGGCCACGAAGGGACGCAGATCAGGAGGGTTGGTGGTGGAACAGCTGCCGGATGGTCCGCCGCGCCGGCGTGGCGGAAGGGTCTCTGGCCGGCGAGGAGACGGCCCCGGCACGGCGGTCGCGGCCCGGTGAATTCGGCTAGTCCGGTACTCCTCCGATGGTCCACAACTCCAGATGCCGGGTCGCAGGTCACCTCCTGAGCTGTCAGCTTTGGCCCCGCGGTGTCACGTACTGTAGCAACGGAAAGCTAAAATCCATTCAGCCGGATCGGTGCATGCCGTTCTTCCGTCCCGTGATTTTGACCGGATCCAGGACGTGAAAGCGAGCGCAGTTACCGAAAGGGGAAGGCCAGGTGGGGATTCATGGCCTCAGACGCCATTCACATCTTCTACTAGACCAGGAGCAGCAGAATAGGTATCCAAAAAAAAAAAAAAAAAAAGGAGCAGCAGAATAACCGACCGGTCCTGATATGGGGACAGGCGTGCAGTGATGAAGTACTTTACTACCTTTCGCATCAAATATGACAAGGCACTCAAGAACGAATCATCAGGCAGCCAGGAGATTACCGGAAAAAAAACGGCTGCAGATTAACATTGGCTACTGATCGAGTTAGCACGGCACATGTGTACCCATCAATCATCTAGTAGTACTAACATGCAGGCACAGTGATCAACAGGAAAACAGCGCCTAAAACAGCAAACGGGCGGGATCAGCAACAGCTCCCCAGCCCAGATCCATCATCCACCAGCCACCGCTCGCCGGGCCACAATACAGCAGGGGGCAGCAGCAAAGCTTGCTTCAGGACTAACACCTACAACTATACAGTACAGAACTACAGATACAGCGAAAGCCCCTGTCTCGAGTGAGTTGAGTCTTGACAGGTATGCTCCTAACTGCCACCGCAATGCTTAGCTTGGGATCGATGATGAACCGGCGAAAGGTGGGGGCTGATGCGACGGCCATTGGATCCTCTCGGGAAGGCAGGGTGCTGGGGCAGGATGCGCGATGAAAGTTGGTACATCTTGCCCTGGCATCAGCACTGAGACATCTTTGGCATAAACAGGCATCTGCAAGACACACGAACAAAGAGATCAGTGAAAATATATGTATCGAGTGAATTCAGTGTGGTCAATGTGATAATGAAAAAAAAAATCTCCCATATGAACAAACTGATGCAACTGAAACACAGGATCTTATTGATGTAAATACAGGTACATAGGTTTAGCTGAACGCTGATGCAAGACCAAGCGACTACGGTGCAGCTTTATAACACTTCAGAGCCAAAAAAAACCTTTCAAATTCCCCTTCCTAATAAGTACAACGGAAATGGAAATAACAGGACAATATAAGATAGGTTAAATTGACACAGATTATGACAATGAGGTGTACAGCAGCAATATTCATGCAGATGAGCTCCACAATTGCACATCAGTAGACATGCTTTCAGGAGCTAGTTATATTTTTGCAATAAGCAGAGAGTACAAGGTCTAGCAGAGGTCTCTCGTACTACTATCATTCAAAGATTTCAGATCTGTACAAGGTAACGTTTTTTTTTATAACTCTACTACTAGGTAAACTTAAATAGGCACGATCAAGATCAGCAGTCCCAGGCTGGCACAGAAGGTTTGCACTTGGCAGCCTGACTGCTAAAGTACAGACTACCAGCATACTAAAAATAACCAACATAATCTCTCTTCCCTTCTTCCTAGATCACACCCGTAGGCTACAGATAAAACTCACAGGAAATAACTAAAGGAAGCAACAGTGAGGAACTTCCATAAAGAACTAACAACATTTAAGAAAACGAAAAATCCTGCACATAGATAGCCATGCTGTTCTCCACTATGCAATACTGAAGTTCACAGCCTAGAATGTCAAATGGCCAAACAAACATTAAGGAAACTGAATTGCAGTGATACATGACAAATTTGCCTACTATAGCAGGCTACACAATCTTCACCTAGAAGGTCATAAAAAAATTAAGCAATGGCAATTTTTTTTCTTCAGTGCGACTATCAGATCCTGTTCCAAAGTCTCCTATGATATGGTTCAACATTCAGTAAATCATAACTTTCCCAATCAACACTCAAAGTTGTATCCTGTGTATCATTAAGCTTGAATTGATGTTGATCATCAATACAAGACAAGAAGTAGTTAAGCACCTCACTTTAGGGGACAGGTTGTCAACTTTGAGTGTACTAATTTGCTTACAATTAATGTTATTTCCACCACTGAAACAGTAGAATAGATAGCAGTAAGCATCTTTTTTTTCTCCAGCCCATGGTGGCAAGCAGTTTTATACTATCACTGTTAATTTTTCATTCCGGATGAAAATAAAGCAAGCACTATCCAGGATTCTCAATACTTAGATGCTTTAGCCTCTGCATAGGTTAACTGATCTATATGCTAGACACTTTGTCACGGTGAGTTGAGATCAATATACCAGCACTTGGATTAAAAAAGTTCAATCATTTTAATGAAGGACAGAATAATACTCGTACTTTGGCACCTCTCATGGGCTAACTCTGTGCCTTTACATTCTGCAATGTGACCCACTATTCCAACAGAAACAAAGTTCTGCTGCCGACCCAACTTAATAACAAGATGTTCCACATGACGACATCGCTAATAATTCTCAAGCAGCAAAAAAATGACCTGGACATTTGGCTGTGGACAATCAAGATAACAAAGATAGACCGTGATACTTGGGTTGGCTGCAGACAGAATGGACCCTTGACTAATTGGTTCTGTCTGCCAAATTCCCTTTCAATCACACACTCTTCTTTCAAAAGGAAAAAAAAAATCCTTGTAACAAGCTACACTAGATCAACCTAGAAAGAAATAGGCACCCAAATTCACATGGAAGAGAACTCGAACCTAGGTGGCCAGGGTGTACATTCACACCCTTAACCAATTGAATTAATTCCCTCTTGCAACAAGTTACACATTGAATTAACTGAGATTGGCCGAAATCTGTAATTTAGGGAAGACAGAAGAGTTCATATTCGGGGACTGATGTTTATACCTACTAAAGATCCATGTGAAATGTTCTGATCAAATTAATTAAATGATACTCTATGTCATAGAACAATGCTACATGAGTCCTTGACTACTAGTCGAATGCATGAGCTTTTATCAAGAATACCTTCCACTGCCTTAGCAAGCAGACACCTGTGGACCTGAACTGGCAAGGCATGACCACCAACCTAAATAAATGTGATGTCTAGGAACAAGGCTACAAAAGTCCTAGCGGAGAACATCTGAACATGACCATGTAGGAGTATAAACAACAACTTGTATGTATGACATTAAAGAAAACACAATGAAGTGTCCACTTTTATCTTTGTCCACTCAGATACCTACTACTATCATCATCAAATCTTTTAACAGAGATAACACCTAATTTCTGGCACGAGCAACGGGTGCATCATGGTCGACTAGAGTGGAAGACTACGAAGGCAAGAACAGGGGCAGACAAGATTCGCAAACAGAAGCACAGACACACGGTATGCGAAAAGCGAGCATAGGAAAAAGGCGAGCCGACGGAATCATGAAAAGCGACGAGCCATGGATGGGTCGGGTGGGGATGAAGCGTGCGGGAGCAGTGCGCGGGTTGCCGTACCTCGATGTGCGCGCTGCTGTCGAGCTTCCTCGCCGCCTCGAGATCCGCGCCGGCTGGTGCCGCGCCGGGCTCGCCGCTGCGGCCGACGAGGAGGCGGATGCGGCGGAGCACGCCGGTGGCCGGCCCGTGCTCCCGGGCCGGGGGCCGGAGGAAGTGCTCGAGGATGGCCATGGCGAGGAACATGGAGACGAGGATGGCGGTGGCCACGAACCCGAACGACACCGCGCTCACGCCGCTGTCCAGCTGCCGCCACCGCATCTCCTCCGCCGCGGCCGCGGCCGCGGCGGAGGAAGTCCCAGACCCGTTCACCGCGCCCGGACCCGCCGCCGGGGCCATCGCCGGACCGCGCGCCATGGCTAACCGCTCCTCCCCTATTCGTTTCCCACCTCTCGGTCACGCCCAGCACGGGCGTGGCGCCATTGTCTGCTTCTCGATCGGCCGCTCACCCACTGCGGCTTCCCTCTGCGCGGGACGAGTTGCCGGCTGCCGGAATCGAGTTGCGCGCGGTGAGCAACTGAGCGAGTGTGAGGGACGGCCAGGCGGTGGAGGAGACGAGGACGCGACGGGAGTAACTGAAGAGGCTGAGGAGCAACGGGGCCGGCACGGTCTACGGGACGCGATCCTTTTCCGCTTGCAGCAAAGCGAGTCACTTTTTCCGTCCGTTTCCGAGGAAAAGTAAAAGGCAGGGCAGGGGCAGCATGGGCATTTCGTCGTGATTTCTCGCCCGGTGTGTTTCGTTTTTTCGCTACCTTCATCGCCCCTAATTCTGAAGTATGAATCCTGACAAAAGCAACGATAATTGATCATATTCACAGATATTGGTGTCAAATGCAATCTTGAAAAACAAATTCTCAAAAAACAAAAAGGAGAAACGAACTGCAGGTAAAGAATTTTCTTACAAACGTAGCAATCCTGCCCTAACTTCATGTCCGGAGCGTTGTCATAGGTGGGGACGTGTGACGTGTGTTGTGGCTCCAAAACAAAATTCAAGTCCAACTCGAACTGATTCCAGATACTTGAATACAGTTGATTTTTCTTTTAGTTTGTGTATCTCACGAATGTGTTCGTAATTGAAATTTTGTGTGAAAAAAGGAAGTATGCTTCCATTGATCCCTGCGTCGTAACCTCTGTTGTGCGGAAGAAATAAAATTGGGGTCAGGAAGCCTAGGAATGAAACGGGAATTGTCTTTTGCACTCGCCTAACAGGAGTGCCCTCTTGAACAGTCAACAAGCTAAGTGGGGGACTGCAAATGCTCGGATCTGCAGCTTGATTGACAAATTACGACCTTCGATGATCACTAATCAAACCTTATCCTGAACTGCAGTATAGACGTTTCTTGCAAGTTGGAAGCAGGCAAAGAACTCACCACTCGTATCGGCGAAACGAAGTGGCGACAAAACTCTCTCCTCCCGACACCTGTCGCGTTTAAAGAGCAAGACTGATCACTTGCGCGCCGGCCTCGGGTTATTGGCTCGATGCATGGCGTAAAATGAAATGTTTCTTCTACTGGGTTCGAGATTTCGAGCTGGTGTCTACGTCAACGACTGAGACGAAATTGGAAGCTCGCTTTTTGCGTCGAGAAGGAAGGCGGCCCTTCGATCGATGCTTGAGATAGGATAAAGCCTCGTCGTATCGCGAACCGACGTGTCCGTCGTGCGTTCATCGGTTCGTCATCCAATTAGCCTAGTACTCTAGCTCCTGCTGCAATGTGCAATGCTCTGCTTTGGTCCGTTCGAATGGACCTTTTACCTTCGTGACGTGGGGTTTCTTGTGCCAGAATGGATTTGTGATCTCCTATTTGGTACAGGTAGCCTTTCGTTCTTTTTATAAAGACATGTAAATAAAAAAACTGTTTGCTTGATCGTCACAATGACGTACGCTTATGGGCTGTCAGGCTGTGGTACATGCTTCATGTGCGCTTGTGCTCCTACAACTCGACCAAGCTACACGTGTCTTGTCTCCAGCTAGGAGGACCGGAGGAGGGCTCGAGGATGTCACCAGCATCTCATCAGTCTCGGCGAACATTGTCAGCTTCTGCCTGTTCTTATCCGTGCTTCGCCATAAAGTATTCTAGGCTACAGGCTGATTGCACAAGTTTCCACCGTGATTTTGCACGATCGAAGTCAACACAGAGTGATGAGCACCGAGCCACCGTTTGGAGTCAAGAGTGACGAGAGTATATGCGCGTTTTTGTCTTGGTTCGTCGAGCGGGGAATCGCGCAGGGAGATCAGACCAGTAAGTTTTCTTCTACCGTACCGCAGCGGTCGATCCACACGAAAGTCTTGACGACGCTTCTCGTCGCACGAAGTAAAGAGAGAGTGGTCGCGGCGGCGCGCACAGTAGTTCAAAGGGAGTCAGCAGCGTGCCGAACATGGGGAGCATCCCTCGTGCCGATCGGCGCGGCGGCTCCATAAATCACGGGCACACCGGTGCACGCCTCGCCAGCTGGCGCTGCCAGATTGCCCTGCTCGTACAAGTGCAGGCGCCGCGCCGCTGCCAGTGTACGCGTACTGTACTGTGTGAGGGTCGAATGTGCAGTACGGCCAGTAGCATCGATTACGTGACAGCCGGAGTTCACGACGAATGTACTACTAGTAGGCAGACAGCGAAGCTGCGCGCCGGTCTCGATCCAGTTCCAGGTTGAACGCGAGTGTGAAGGGAATGACTACTGCTACTGTAGTACTGTGCCTTTGGCCACACCAGCGCCGGTGGCAGGCCGAGACACTAGGCCGGGTTGGTGGGTTGGACGGAGGAGGCAGTCGTGCGGGCCGCGGAGCGAGGTGACGGGCGGTGGTTCCCCGGGCAGCGGAGCGCAGGCTTTGTGGCGGTTGCCAGTTTGGCTTCGCAGCTGGCGCGATTCTGCCGTGTCCGCCGGTGGGCGGGCGAAAGGTCCAGGAAGGACTTGACGTTCACGCGTGCGTCACTCCCAGACGGGCTACATTGAACGTGACTCTGGGCCACGATCTTACGCGACGGGCCGAAACTCGCTGCCACGTTCAGGCGTCGATGTCGTCCTGTACGCAGCCCAGCAGGAGGGGCAGGAGCCTGTTCGAAACCGGATTGCAGCTTACTGGCTGGGAATAGACGGCGCCCACCAACCAACTGCCACGACGACGTCGGCACCGCCCTCGCCTGTCCTCCCTTGGCTCCGGTCCCCAAACTCCGCAGCGCGCCATGGCGTCGCGCACGGCCGCGATGGCGCTCGTAGGCGCCCGCCCCGCGCTCCACGCTCCCGCGCCCGACACCGAATGCCGCGCGTCGGGGAGGAGGACGCGCCGCCGCGGCCTGATCATCGCCCGCGCCTCCCACCGCCGGTCGCAGCATCCCTCCTTCGCCGTTGAGGTGGGCGTCTACGCTGGTACAGTCCCTTCTCTCGATGGCCCTTACGTTCCTGGTGCCTATTCGTGTGCTTTGGCTGGTTTGCTCTAGGAAGGGGTGAAGCAGTGGGTGAGGAGCGCGGCCGCGGCGCTGGCCATCGCCGCGCAGATCTCCGTGTCGCTTCCGGCGGACGCGGTGCTCTACTCCCCCGACACCTCCTTGCCTAGGACGGGCGAGCTGGCGCTGAGGAGGGCCATCCCCGCGAACCCAAACATGAAGGCCATACAGGTTCAACTGCTACTGTGAATCGCCGTGTCTGTTTTCTTCAATTGCCTCTAGTAGTCACTGCCATAACTTGGCCTGCTGCATTTGACAGGAATCGCTGGAGGACATCTTCTACTTGCTGAGGATACCGCAGAGGAAGCCGTACGGCACAATGGAGGGCGATGTGAAGAAGGCCATGAAAGTAAACTGCCTCCTTGCATTTTGCTTCGCTGTACTGTCAGAGTTTAGATTCAGTAATCACCGGAACTGTTCAGATTTATGGCGCATGCTTCTTCTAGCACTTGTTAGGATTCAATTCCTTGCGTATCAAGCTCTTGTATCCTTGTTGCAGATTGCAATGGACAACAAGGATGCAATATTGGGAAGCATACCATCGGAGCAGAGAGACGAGGGTGCCAAGCTGTATACTGCCCTGCTTGACGAGAAGGTTAGTAGTAACAGACACAATGCAGTTCATGGAACGGATGCAAAATCGGAAGTTTCAGTTTTCACCTGTACTTGCCATGAGGCATTATTACTGTCACGTGATGGCTGAGATAGTTTAGCATCATATGCAGGGTGGGTTCAAATCTCTCCTGCAGTATATAAAGGATAACAACCCTGACAAACTTTCCGTAGCACTTGCCTCGTCTCTTGATACAGTTGCTGAGTTAGAGTTGTTGCAGGTACCCCTACAAAACCCATGAACCATTGGTTACAACTTTAAGTAATGCTTACAACAATCTGATTCAGCTCCTACAGAAATTAAGATCACTTGAAATCTGTCTTTTTCTCTTTGAGCAGGCTCCTGGCTTGTCTTTTCTCCTGCCACAACAGTATTTAGAATACCCAAGGTGACACTTTCTTGACTTTTTCTAAGCTTTAAATGTTATTCCTGTGACACGTTTTTTTTTTTTTTGTCATACCATTTCTTTTTCACTTACCACCAATTCTTGATCATAATGAGATGAAGTTTGGAGAGTGATGAGACTGTTATGGAATTTGGTCATGCATGACATAGGAAAATAGTATATATCAAATGCAAGAGTTAAACATGTTAATCGATTTACCATTATATGTGCATGTATTGTTTTTCGACTCTAGAGTTTGCTGAATCTTGATGCAAACAGTCACTAGGTATTGTGCATCCATATCCACTACTCTTATATTGTTTACAGATTTACAAAAGTTTTCATTGTTGTCATAGGCATATTGTTCTTTTCAAATCCATGCTGAATGATTTAGATCCAAGTTGATTCTTGGTAGTAAGAATGGCAACATGCTCTTTTTTTTTTTAAAAAAAATCAGGAATGGTACAATTCACTAGCATTTGTTATTTTAATAAAGTGAAGAACAAACTCCACAGCATGTGCAGCATCTGAATGACAGATTCTTGAAGTGTACTTCTAGTTTTATTGTTTCTTTTCTTGAAGTACCAGCATAATTAAGCATGTATTCTTCATTTAATCTTTAACAAAAATTTAGTTTAAACAGCTTGCTGTTAATAGGCTAACAGGAAGAGGAGTTGTTGAATTCACACTTGAAAAGGGTGATGGCTCAACATTCTTTCCAACTGGTGGTGGTGAACCTAAAAGTGTAGCTACAATTCAGGTAGAAATAATGATATCGTGTACATTATATTCCATTAAAATTGTATCTTTGTGTCAATCGACAGTTTAGCTGAACATTTGTCCTCCACTTCTTACGAAATCTGTTCAAGAATAACTCAATAATCACTTTGTAAAGTGATCAAGTGGCTCTTTGATATTTTTGTAGCATAAACTGCACTATGTACTATGGTAGCTGACGAACCATAGCCTCAGTTATGTCCTTGTATTCTTGTCATGATCCATATAATCCTGCAGAATTATGTCAGTTACTGATTGCATATTAATGCATGTAGGTTGTCATAGATGGATTCTCTGCCCCACTGACTGCAGGGAACTTTGCAAAAATGGTAAGGTAGCTTCACTCACCCCTTCTCATTATTTCCTCCTGATTGCTATGGACAAAATTCTCAGATTGTAACTTATATGAACAAAAAAGTTCTTTTGTTGAAGAGTGTAGACTGCAGAATATTACTTCATCATATGCCACAATATTTGAAGCTTTACTTTGCAACTGTTCTTTGAAGCATAATTCAATGGAGCAACTTTTCCTTTAGGTCTTGGATGGGGCATATGATGGGGTAACACTGAAATGTGCAAGTCAGGCAATTATTGCAGATAGTGAGAGTGGAAAAATGGGTTACACGGTTCCTCTAGAGGTCAAGCCTGCTGGACAGTTTGAACCACTATACAGAACTCCACTAAGTATTCAGGTCAGTCACTCTTCAACGCCGCCTTAATGTTGGCGGAGGTTTTTAGGTGAATGGTCTTTTTCTCATTACTCTTTTTCTCCCCCTTTTTTAGGATGGTGAATTGCCAGTCCTGCCTATGTCTGTATATGGTTCTATTGCGATGGCGCATAGTGTGGATTCAGATGAATATTCATCACCAACCCAGTTCTTCTTCTATCTCTACGATAAGAGAAATGTAAGTGCGAAAGCCCAGATTCATCATTATATTATCGTGGACGTAAGTGCAATGACTTCTATCTGTTTTGAAGCTCAGTCTACATGTACATGACTGAAGAGTACCTATTTTCCTCTCCTATTGTGAACCATATTTGCTATTTTTAAAAAAACCTTTCATGTTTTTCTCTAAATATGGAAAAAGGTACTGAATACAGTAAGCTAGTTAGAGTTATATATGCAAATAATTGACCAGATTCTGTCAGGTCATATGATGTGTGAATGTTCAATCTACTATATATCATCTACTTCTCCTAGCCGTGCTGTAGTTGTATAGTAGCATGAACCGTGTGTATGTATTTGGATATGCGATTTGATAAGATCCTTTTCTTTTCTGTAGTCTGGTTTAGGAGGAATATCCTTTGACGAAGGACAGTTTTCAGTTTTCGGGTGAGTGTGGCTCATGACATTTGTTGCCATTGAATGACAATTGACAAAATTAACCTAATTTGTGAGTGAAAAAGGATCAAGTAAGAACTGTTTGTGTGCATCCAAACACCTGCAGGTACACTACAGAGGGACGAGATGTTCTGTCACAGATTAAGACTGGAGATAAAATTCGTTCTGCCAAGCTTGTACAAGGCAGAGAACGGCTTGTGCTGCCACAAGCACCAGCATCACCAGGAGAAAGCTGATATCAACGAGTCATTCAACCCGAAGTGTCACAGCATTCTTTTACTGATCAGGCAACCAACATTTTGTAAATCACAAAGCCAATAAAGCTGACCAAGAATTCGATCAAATATATATAGAGAGAATCATTGTGTACATGATACCGTTTGTTTTCTGGTGTGTTGATCAATTTTCACAATCTGAATAGAAGGGACTGTGCTTCTTCATTGTTTAACTTCTGGTGTCAGGGCGTTGCCGCCGGCGTGCATCTCTCGTTGAGCCAGGCGAGGATGTCCCCACGGACGCGCTGGATGTTCTCCTCCGGCTCCCCGAAGAGCAATGAGTGGAGCATCCCGTCGTATATCTTGATGGTCTTGTCCTTGCTTGCCGCGGCCTCGTACAGCGCACGGCTAACGTCGGGGTCGGTCACCTCGTCCGCGCTGCCGTGCACGACGAGGAAGGGGACGGTGATCTCTCCCAGGCGCGCCCCCAGCTCGTCGGTGGCGCGCAGCAGCTCGACGACGGTGCCGAGCCTGGGCCGGCCGCCGTAGCGCACGGGGTTGCGCGCGGCGACGGCGCGCTTGGCGGCGACCTTGACGGACTTGTCGATGAGGTCGGCGGTGGGGACGATGGGCGCCGTGGGCGCGAACCGCGCGACGAAGGTGAGGATCTCCGGCAGCGGCCACGGCGGGCGGATCCGGTCGGAGATCCTGCACATGGGCGCGACAAGCACGGCCCCCGCCCACTCGTCCGGCGGCGTGCGGAGGTGGATCAGCAGGCAGATGGCCCCGCCCATGGACTCCCCGAAGAGGAAGCAGCGCAGGCCCGCGTGGTCCTCCCGCGCCCGGACGGCGCGGAAGAAGGCGAGGAGGTCGGCGACGGCGGCGTCGAGGTCGGGGACGAAGGCGCGGAGGCCGTGGGACCGGCCGTGGCCCGGGAGGTCGGCGGCGAAGCAGGCGAACCCGGAGCGCGCGAGGAAGACGGCCGTGGACTGGAACGTCCAGCTGATGTCGTTGCCGTATCCGTGGACCATGAAGACCAGCGCCCTGGGACGGGCCGGCGCGCGGGGGCGCCACGCCCGCGTGAACAGCTGCCGCTCCGGGCCCTCGTCGGCGCGCGGGGCGGAGAAGTAGGAGGACTCGCCCTCCACGCCGTGCGCCGCGTAGAACTCCGCCTCCGTGGCCGGGTGCTCGCCCCAGAAGTTGATGGCCGGCGCGTCTCCCCCCTCCGGGTGCTGCTCGCCCGCCGGCATGGTGATGGGCGGAGGGGATCGGGGGTTGGGTTGGGTTGGGTTGGGGGAGGGGGCGCGGTGTGGATGGGGAACCGGTGGCCGGCGAGTGGGCGGAGTTCGTTGCTGCCAGTTGCGTAGCGGCAGTACGTTTTGGTTGCGGGACCGGGAGACTCGATTGGCCGGGGGGTAGGTGGAACGGTTCGTGCCGCTGGTACACCAGCTCGTCCCCGCACCGGTGGAAATTAACGTGCACGTGGTGTATACTTGTGCCAATAGGCCGCTCTTTTATTGCTCCTAGTTGTCACGTAGGGGAATATCTTCCTTTTAGTATGCCACTTGATCATCGTAATCTCAGTATCTTGTTTTCTTAATCTGTACTCCATTCTTTTCTTTCTTTCTTCTCATTTTCTAGATGGGAATCTGAAGAGAATAAACACGAGTAATGGGATATCCGTAAATGAAGCCCATTTAGTAGTGGCCCATTAGACTGGGATGCTCAAAGCCTTCACAGTACTGCTTACTGGGCCAGAGATCCCTTCGTACCCGAATATAAAGACCATTTACGTAAAATGAGAGTACACAGTACACAATAAAATTCTTCAAAATGACTCGAGAGTCATCATACCAGTATACGTATACCGTAAAAGCACCGCCCTCTACGTCTCAATTGATGTTAGTTCGGCCAGAGCCGTACGATCTAGGACCGCCCCAAACTTGGGTTTTGAATTTTGATCCCCAGCCGAGCCAGGTGGATCTGGAAACCCCATCTACCCCTTTTATGAACCGGCGGGTATCCGATTATTCCCTGCTGTCATGGGGCCTCCCCCTCTCCATTCATGGCCTTTTTTTTTTTTTCACTCCACGAGAGCTATAGGAAAGGTGCCCATCAGGAGGACGGTGATAAAGTACACAACGTGCTCACGTACTTTGTTCCCAAAGGAGCACAGTGCACGTCCCTAAAAAAAAAAAAAAGGAGCACAGTGCACAGTGAAAGTTCGCCTGAAATTCCCATCAACGTGCGCGCGCCACCCACCATACGGTTCGGCAACGCCGCCAAATTTAAGAGTGCCGGCACCTACTGTGATGTCGTGTATCGCAGCACACGCAAACTGATGAACTCGCATGTCCACGGTCATTTTGTCATGAAGTGGCGATCATGTCTCCAAAAAAAAAAAAAAAAAAGAAGAAGAAGAAGTGGCGATCGTGGCATGATGCACTGGTGATCGATATTGAAAACTGAGAAACACTAGAATATTATTGAACAAGCTTTTTACCATTCCTGCTGGAAGAACTTCAAATTATTGCAACACTGAAGAAGAGCAACAAGTTGATGCTAACACGACGAAACTCAACCACAAGATCCGATGCTTCCCTACACGCACCTGCGCACACACCTGATGAATCAATAATCACGAGAGTAAGAAGAGGCAACATCGATCGCCGTGCGTGCATGCATGGACGGACGGACGACGACGATGGACCACACGAAGACACGCATGCTGGCTATATCTATAGCTACTACAACAGTAGGAAATTATTTATTCTCCCGGGAGATGGCGATCGACGAGGAGGCGCCGCCACCGTGTGTCTCCAGAGCCCGGGTGGAGGCGGCAAGAGAGTGCGTGCTCTCATCATCAGGGAGTGGCGGAGCCGGGGCGGAAGGGGTTGGGGACCTCGAAGCCGGGGTTGGGCACCCAGGTGTCGTCGGCGCCGGGGAGGTACTGCCCATGGACGGCGGCGGGGATGCTGTGGTCGAGCCCGGTGATGTCGGGAATGTAGTGGCTGCCGATCTCGTACCGCCCGAGCCCCGGGATCAGCACCGTCCCCTCCTGGAACGTGTCCGGCCGCTTCACATCCTCCGCCGCCGCCGGGACCGGGTCGGGCCGCGCCGCCGCGCCGAGCTGGGCGAGGCACGCCGCCGCCACCAGGACGGCCAGGAGGAGCACGGCAGCTGATGATGATGTGGACTTCTTCGCCATGGCGATCTGATCGCTAGCTCTGGCGCCTCTGATCGCTGATGTATCGCAGGTTGCTGTAGGTTTCGTCGTGTGGCTAACGCTGACGCCGCGGCGGGGTTATATAGGGAGGGCCGCGGCGGTGATTTGTTGGAGGCCGAGCGCGCAGCGGTCTCGGGCGGTGCGTTTATTTCTCGCGGCCACTTGGCACACGCCATCGTCCGGGGCAAGCTGCGTTGGTTTGTTATTACCAGCGCGGCGGCTTCCGGACGCGAGGAGGAGGAGGGCGTGCAGCGGTGCACGCGACTGAGAAAAACGCACGCCAAGTGACTGGTGGACCGCGCGTGGATCAGTGTGTCGGGGGCGGTGCGTGTGGCCGAGCCGGGCGCGATGACTTGATTGCGGTCCATGGAGAAGGGGTCGGGTCGGGTCACGGCGCGTCGGGCTCGCGCGCAGCCATTGATTGATGCGGCGGCCACGCGGCCGAGGTTCCAACCACCCCGCGCTGCGCATTATTGTGGCCCGGGCCGCCGATCAAACGGGGTGGCGAGTTATTCCGGTACAGTGCCCAGGTTCTCCGTCTCTTTCAGCAGTACGCTGATTAAGTCCACATCCGACGCTGACACTAGATCACACCGTCAAGAACCCGACTCAAAAATAGAGACGTCTGATAATCAATTCCGTGTTATTCAGAGGAAACATGTGGTTAGCGTACCGCATTACTGTGCCCAAGACTACTGTTGCTTTTGATGATGGTCTTGCCGTGGGCGCGGCTTAATTTCTTCTTCGCCGGAGTAGTTAGTCCCCAACTAATTTTGGGGGCATGTAGTAAAGCACGGACTATGATTGAACCGTGCGTTGGTTAACATACGCATCCTCACAACAAGGCTTAGCCTATGAGCCCTGCTTGCTTTGCTTGCACTAGAACCAGAGGCGCCCGGGCTTGCACTGCTGTAAAGTTTCGAACTGATGACTGCCTCCTTGGACCTAGCTCGTCATCGTACTGCACATTTCTGGTTGATGCATGAACGACTGCTCACGTTTCTACGCTTGTACAATTTTAAAGCTGGTCAATACTTGCGATCGATTGACCGCCACGCGTATGTGGTCCCTTGGTTGGCGCTGATCCAACCTCTGTCTGGCAGTTGTTGCTGTTCTGCTTGATGCCCAATCAAACCAAACTAACTGCACATCTACCACGCAGGTCAAAACCACCAATAGGCCGTCGTTGATGCCAAAACGGAAGAGGTTTGCGTCGCTCCATGGGAGGCAGAGACGAGGTTAATAATTGAGGTGTATTTGGAGTCCGTACTAACACGCGGTAGACATGTGCGTGGGGCTGGATCATCTGCAGGTTAAAAATGGAAGCTTCGATAGAACCCTCCTTGGTACGTCCGGTACCGGCAAATCCGGGTTCCGTGGACGGCACGCCTCATCCAGCGAACGGCGAGTTAATTTGGCCGTAGGTTTACGAACGCTGCCCTACACGTCAGTACCCAGTACTACTAAGATAGGAAACAGCCAGCCCAGTGATCGGAGTTCAGTGCCTCGATCTGTACGGGCGGCGTCGCGCTGGTCATTTGCCGTTCAGTCGAGATCGTCAACAAGAAAGGCGGTCATGTATGTATGCGTTGATGACGCGCGTTGCCAAACTGGGGCGTTGCTGGTACGAGACCTGTAATTCGCGTTGCATTGATGCGAAACGGAAAACGCATATGCAAGTGTTGTATCTGCACAGCTAAAATCATCATGGACCGGTCTGTTGCTGTAAACTGACTGTTGGCCCCGCTGGGAGGGAAGAGGAAACTACGTGGGGTCCAAGACTGGTTTAGTTCGATCACAGAAAATAGCTTCATGTTTTTTCATTAGCTTTTGACAGCCTTCAGTTATTTTCTCCAAGATTCATGTGTTGCTTCACGGGAATATTACCTCAAGCACATACACGGATGAGCCGCGCGTGCCCCGAGATATTCATATGTGACAAATTGCATATCGTTATTGCGTTTTTCATACATTTAGGACAAGATTATGTACATTTTTTCGTTTGAAATGGAGAAAGGCATTTCTTGATCTTTGTTTTTTTTAAACAGGCATTTTTTGATCTTGACATGATTAATATGTACTTTGGGCCTATTTGCAAAAAAAAAAATCACTTTGGGTCTCTCCGTTCTCACAAGTCAGGCTGGGAGCGGTCCAAAGAAACTGGCCCATGACAGAGAAAGAAGACAGAACCCCTCATCTCTGTAAATCAATCGACAACCCCCACCGCCGCACCACAGCACAACTTCTTCCGCTCCTTCTCTCTTGGCGGTTCCATCGAAGAGCAGTAACCAGCCGGACGGTCGTACTCCCCCGCCACCGCCACGTGGTTGGATGCGTGGATAGGGTGTTTCCTGTGTCTCTTAGTTGATTTGTAGTAGTTAGCAGTAAGAACTGAACAAGGCACCGGGTTCCATTTTACAGGGCGTGTTTGGTTGCCCGTATATGGGTCGGTCTGGCTGGTGGGATGCAGGGGCGGGGTGATTGGTTGCCTCCATTAGGGTTGGAGCTAGGCTCCCGCCGTGCAAAACGCCCTCGTCCGCTTGGCTCCCGAGAAAGGAATCTCATTTTCGTTCCTCCGTGGCCTGGCTCACGCAGGATGCAACGGCGCGCGCGGGGCAAAAACTTGGCCCCGACGGTGCAAGGCGGGAGATGGAGGGCGTGCGCGGGAAAGCTAGGGTTACCGCCCTCCCTTTTGCGCCATGCCGTGCCGTTTCGCTCGCGTTATAAGCTCACTCCCTCCCCCTCCGCGACATAGTTGCCATTGTTGCGCCCTTGCTCTTGCTCTCCCGCTCGTCCATCTTTGCCCGTCTGTTCTCACTCCGGCTCCTTCTCCGCTCGTAGGCCGCCGGTCTCGCCTCAGTCCAGCTCCTTCTCCGCTCTCTTCTCATTCCCTCTATGGATCCCCTTCCCTAAACCCTAACTGATATTTTTTTGTTAATGATTTTGTAGGATTGGAGTCAATTTGTGGGGCGGTGAGGTCAATTTGGGCTCGGTGAGGTTGATTCCACGCCAGATCTAGTGTCCCCCCCCCCCTTGTCCGTGCGGTAATCATGATTGTCCCTTCCCTCCGCCTTTCCCTTCCTCTCTGCTATGTGGTTTGATGATATCTTGTTGCTGGTTGGTTGCTTGCATATAAATCTGTTGATGTTGAACTAATTACACTTTGTCTGAGCACATGAAAATGCCGATGATTCTGAGATGTAATCTGTCTAACATGAACAAACTGAGGATATGTCCCTTGTTGGTGATGCTTGTGTGATTTAGTAAAAGGCTTGTACTGAACTCATGTCCCTGCAAGTGATCTTTGTACTATACAATGGTGTTGGTATCTTGTTTCTTGTATTGTTTTGATTCTAAGCAAGTGCATTCATTATAATTGTTGTATAGATGGATCCTGCTGAGCACAAGCGCATGACTGCTGTTAAGACCGCTGCTTTTGTCACTGCCATTTATGTTTGGGTGATGGCTAGGATTAGAAAGAGCTGAGGTCAGATTGAGTTTGCTAGGATCACATATGCCCCTATGAGTGCCATGGATGATGAGCGTAAAAAAAAACCTAATAAAATTGTAATGATATTGAATGTGTCAACATGTTGCGCATGCGTCGCACTCCCTTTTTGACCTTGTGCAACCTCCTAAGGGATAGAAACTTGCTATGGGACAATATCCATAGCAGTATAGAGGAGCAAGTTGCCATGTTTTTATATGTTGGTCACAACCAACGATTTAGAGTGATCCACCAATCCTGGAGGAGGTTCATGAAAACAATCAGTAGGTACTTTAGAGAGGTGCTTTATGCTATTGGTGAGCTAAGGGATGAGATGGTCAAGGCACCAACAGCCACTGAAATCCCACTTAAGGTTAGAACATCTCCAAGGTTCTATCTATATTTTAAGGTAATTAAAATGCTACAAGTAACTAACAATTGAAAGGTCCAGTGAACTCATGTGTAATGAACATTTTTTTACATCATGTAGGATTGCATTGGTGTCATAGATGGAACTCATGTGCATGCTAGGGTCCCAGCAAAGATTGCTGCTGCATTTAGGGGTAGGAAGTGTTGGGGTATAGATCTGCAAAGTATAGTTTATACCACCAGCATATGTAAGATTACGAGAACAACTAGCACTCCGCACTGGTTAGGAATGATAGATAAACGTCGTCCCGACTTTCATATTTATTTAATCTCGTGGAGTTACAGAGATTCGCTCAGATTACAGTCCCTCTCTCGGGGCACCTTGGAGCCTCTTTTTATAGCCCAAGGAGCTCATCACTCTACCCTATTGGACGATTATACCCCTAGAAATCCTAACTTTCTCTAATGACTAGGAGACTGATACCAGGGGCATTATGGTATTTTTTCCCTTACGGTCTTCGATCCCGCCTTGACCGCCGTCAAAACTCTCTGAGCTATTTTCACGCCGTGCGCTACCAGCGAAGTCCCGACGAAGACTGCCGCTTCCCCGGATACTTCGCTAATCCTTATCAGAATGCCCAGACGTTCTCCGATTAGCCCCGACGGACCACGCCAAGGCTTCTGGCACTTCTTCTCTCCCTACGAAGAAAGATTAGTCGAAGCAGCATAAAAAGATATGGACCTCGCAGCCAAAAAGGGCGAAAGGCGACCTCGCATCACGCCCCCAACAATAGCCCCTTGGGGGATGAGGTCTACTTCGAAGGGCTCGATCCCTCACCATGCCAGCGATGTCAACG
The DNA here is from genome assembly GCA_030378355.1 of Eleusine indica. Lineage (NCBI taxonomy): Eukaryota > Viridiplantae > Streptophyta > Magnoliopsida > Poales > Poaceae > Eleusine > Eleusine indica. Next base: position 41,681,331 of record CM059500.1, read on the forward strand.
CTGCGAGGTCCTACTCGAAATAATTGGCTGGTGGCGTCGAGTTATTTGCACAAAATGCCCCCTCCACTTCGAAGTTTGACCACGCTTATTTTAAAATGACACCGGATCGTACAAAGGTCTTCTCGGTTGAGTACGACGCTCTTGTTACCATTAGGGGTCCCACGGTATAAATATTGGGGGTAGGGTTGACCTGATGTGTGCTATCCTTCTTTGATCGTAGTCGTGAAGTGCAATGCTGCTGAAACTTTTGGAACCCATCTCTAGCTCGTCCTCTCCTGGCTCGTCGATGACGGAATCTAATTTCTCTTTAGCCTCCTCAAGTACCTCGCGCACCACTGGTATGATGTGACTCTTGGCTGATTTTTAATGCCTTTAGTTTTTCTTGTCCCTTTATTATCCTGAGTCTTTGCAATTGGTTTTTGCGCTGCACTTATGCTTCGCTTATGTTATGATCTTATTTCCTGTGCTAGCTACTACTGGTGATTTTTTACCATGCTTTACGCGACGCGTGTCCTTTCATTCAATGCTCGACCTCATCGCTTTTCGATAAAGGAGCGGGTAGGGCCTGCATAGAGGGGCCTGCCGCTCATTTGGTTTTGAGGTTCTTGTTATTAACTATGTGAGCTCTTTGATGTGCTATGCTGAGGACTTCGCTCTTTTATTTTCGCGTTTGGTATGCTACTTCGCTCTCGCGTGGTGGGGGATTTTCAGATTGCACCCTTCGTTGTACTTTAATGTTATTGTTGCTTGAATTCTGTCTTGCTGTTTTGATGTGTTTCAGACTCCGCAAAAAAAGGCACGAGTAAAAGGGACCGCCACCCCCGTATCTCCTTCTGTGGAAGTCGCCACCTCGGCTAACGAAGATGAGCAAGAAATGAATCGTGCTGATCGGAACCTCAGCCCTGTCGCGAGGTCCCCTTCTGCTTCAATTCATGCGCCCGAAAATACTTTGGATGAGCATGTTGAAATTTTGGCATCCTCGGACGACGAGGATCCCGAAACTTTCAGAGTGCGGATTGCCGGTCAAATCCGCCAACCCCTTGAAGGTAGTGATGATGAAAGCGGTGGCAAAGACTCTGAAAAACTAGACTCTAAAAATGAGTCATATGACGAAGAGGGGTTGATGGCAGATCCTATCAAAGCTGTCCCCGTGCCTCTGTGGCTGCTCCTGAATGCTCTGAAGAATCGCCCAATGTGGATCCAAATTTGGTTGTTGGTGACCTGGCGAGGGTGAAAGGGGAAAAGGCGAAGTCCGAAATGCCTTCGACTAACTACATCCGAGCTTCGCATTTCAATCCTGACGCCATTCCTACAATGGTCAAGCAGAATTATTTTCCACAAGACTGTGCGCGAGTTCCTGATGACAAAGAGACGATTCCCAATCCGAGGCCAGACGAAGCCGTCGTGTTTGTGGAGCTCTTCAAAGCTGGGCTGAAGATTCCATGCCAGCCCTTTGTCGCGGGTGTGCTCTTGAAGTATAACATCGAGTTGCACCATCTGACCCCTGGCGGAGTTGTTCACCTTGCCAAATTTTGCTGGGCCATGAAGTCATATGGGGGAGAGCCTGATGTCGAAGTGTTCGTGAAGTATTACTCCCTCCATTATAAAAAACACACAATTACTCATGATGGTGTAAAATGTATCGCTAATTATGGGTGTTGCTCTTTCAAGGCGCGTTCCAAGTGCGACCGAAGCTGACCCCGTGCTCTCACAACAAATGGGCTGACAAATGGTACACTCTCTGGTTTTATCTTCACGTTTCCTCTGATTGTGCTAAAGGGAGTAAGACTTCGCTGACTTGTCCGTTAGCATCAACTATGAGACCCTTCGCGGGTGTATGCAACCCCCCCTTTGAAGTTGGGCGAGGTAATCGGATGGTCGCTGTATTTCGCAATGCTTGCCTTTACAGCAGTGGCCGCAACCTTGTGGAAGAATATTGCACAGCAGTTTCGCAGCCTTTGAAGAGCGCTCTTTCTATTCTCAAATTTGAAACAAAACTGTTGGCTGATGGAAAAACGACGATTCCTCTCCCTGTGCTGAGTCCCAAGAAAGGGACTCTCGACGATGATGCTTTCGTGAAAAGAATAGACCACATCGGGGAGCATTATGTCGGAAAATATACTGCTGCCGAACACCAAGCAATTGCTGATTACACTCATTTCGAAGTGAACAAGATTCCGTATGGACCTCGCGCTTGCCCTGTCGCCCCCACTGGAAAAGGGCGCAGTCTAAAAGGTTCCCATGCGGAATCGGACTTGACAATTTCTAAAAGGGTCAAGACCTGCGCTAAAAGGAAAAGGGCAGACGCTGAAGATTTATCTTCGTGCTCGGACTCGGCGCGTCCTCGATTTAAGCATCATGGTGGCCGTTCTAAGGCTAAATCACCTCGCGTTCATCACGAAGAAAAAAATTTCGCTGAGAGGATGCCTGGTGCTGTGTCGGATTATGAAGATAGCAACTGCGAAGTGGTACATGATGTTAATGCTGAGCCTTCTAGTGTCGCCCCCCTCTGTGTTGATAATATCGCTGCCCAGCCTCAACGGTTGTCTGGCCAGGATCATGACGTTAATATTGCCGATGGTATGTTTTTTTTAATGCAATTCTTGGTGCTAACCTTACATTGAATTTGTCTTGTTACTTTCAGTTACTGTGCCTGGGAAACAAACTGGATCCTCATCGAAGGTTGATTTTGGAAATCCAAAGACTTGGGAATTTTTCGACTCCGTGATGAGGACTAGTTGGTTTTTCTACCTGTGATTCCTCGGACATTTTCTTCTCGAACTTTGACTAATCATCTTTTTGCAGAGTTGAAATGACATGTCTCAAACTTTTCTCTTGAAAAACTGAATGGTTTGACCTGCATGATGCTACAACACGTTAGTTTTTTTTTAATTGTTCGGCTGATTACTTTCTATTTTGCGTAGAGTCTCGCTGTTTCTGAAGTTGCTAGGTAGAAAATCAAAGCTGATAAAATGCAAGCTGCAACTGTCAAATCCCAGGCTGTCACCATCAAGACTCTTCGCTTCGAGAACGAGGCTCTTCAGCGAGAACGGACTAACGCTATAAAGAATTAACAGCCGAAGAGACGAGATTGCCTCACTTCAACTTAAAATAGCTGACCTGGAGAAGGACAACGAAGAATTGAAAAACTCCTTGGAGGTGAAGATGCGGGACCTCGAGACTGTACAAGACAGACTGGGTGATATGGAGAGAGAATCGCATGCCCACGCAGTGGCATTCTCTGCTCGAGCCGCCAATGTTTTTTCTGCTTATAGCGAAGTACTTCGCCGCGTTGGGGTGGAAAGTGGTGAATTAACTCGACTTGGGGATTTGATCCAGGAAGCATCGTTTTTCGATTGGGTTGATGGCGAAGTTGCTGCTCTACCCATCATAATGGATCGCTGTTCTGATTATGGGGCACTGCACACCGTTGAAGCGGCCCTGAACATCCTGAGCCAGCAAGGGTGTGATCACATTTCTACCTTAGGGACATCATCAGTGGCCATCAATGAGAGAGCTCGGTCTAATATGTCAGATGAGGTTACGACCACGTCTAAGCGCGTTGCTGCTAAGTATTGGAAAAAACACGGCCGCGAGGCGGCTATGGAACCATCTCGCTCTAAGCTGATCGAGGTTAGATTGTTTTGCTCGTTTCCTATATTCTTGTAATTGTTTTTTTTTTCGCTAACTTACTGAACCCTTCCCCTCCCTCCCTTTTTTTTACTCAATTGCTAGTTGAAAAAGAAAACGTCTCTTCGGAACTCCGGGTACCAGCTCAGCTCTAGAAGGCCCTCCTGTAATTGAGGACACGGCCGAAGCCGGTGGCAATGTCTTGGGTTCGGCTGGGCGAGAAGGACATGGCAGAGAGGTCTAGAATAGTCTTGATTAGAAACTTGGTATTAGGGTCTTCGTGGTTTTTGTATAATATTTTGTAATGAAATTTTAAATCTGCGCAGGTTCCTGCTGATGGACCTGTGCAGAATACGGATGAAAAGCCTGTGGAATTGTAGTTCCGAAATTGCTTCAGAGATTGCACATACTTGTCGATTTCCCCAGTTTGGCCTGGCACTCCTCTTGTCTACGGTGATAGTAGCAGCTCTGAACTTGATTGGAGTGTTTTTAATGAGATGAGGAACGCACCTCACGCCGAAACTGTGTCTCATTCGTGACGTTGACCGAGCGAATACTCAACCTGATGCTCGCGCGCCTCGGCTTGCTGTTAGAAAAATTCTGACAAGCAAAATTTGCTCCTTGGGCGATTCGCAAGTACCCCGCACTAAGCAGGGTACAAATTCTTCTATTTGGAGTACTGGTTCACCACCTCGTGAAGTTGTTGGTACCTCTCGTTCTCGGTCCGCTACTTTGTCGGTAGCGGAGAATTATAGGTTATTCGGTAAAATACCTCGTGCTCCCACCGGTTACACTCAAGAGGATTGGGATAAAATATTTCCTCAACTTATTGAATCCGAAGTCTGTATAAAGAAGAAGAATGAATATTAAAGAACGTTTGATGTATTACTTTTTGTTTCCAGCGGAGTACAACTTCTTTTGGTTTGATGAGACGAAACTTTAATGTTGTTCTAAATTTTGTTTTGAACTTACTCTCCATAGATAGGTATGACGACACTGTTTTGAACGAATAAAAAATCCACCGAGGTCAATTTTTTGCGAAATGAAAATCAGCCGAACCCCTGTTGCAACTCCGGTATTGTTTTTGAAAAAAAACGCCCCTCCCCCCTTACTCGTTTTGGGGGCGAGATTTTCAGTGAAGTGAAAATCCATCGAGCCCCTTTTGCGATTCCAGTGTTGTTTTTGAGCGAAAACGCCCCCTCCCCCCTTAATCGTTTTAGAGGCGAGGTTTTCGGCGAAGTGAAAATCCACCAGGTCCCTTTTGTGACTCCGGTGTCGTTTTTGAGGGAAAATGCCCCCTCCCCCCTTAGTCGTTTTTGGGGCAAGGTTTTCACCGAAGTGAAAATCCACCGAGCCCCTTTTGCAACTCCGGTGTCGTTTTTGAGTGAAAATGCCCCCTCTCCCCTTAGTCGTTTTTGGGGCGAGGTTTTCAGCGAAGTGAAAATCCACCAAGCCCCTTTTCTGACTCCGGTGTCATTTTTGAGCGAAAACGCCCCCTCCCCCCTTAATCTTTTTAGGGGCGAGGTTTTTGGCAAAGTGAAAATCCACCGGGTCCCTTTTGCGACTCCGGTGTCGTTTTGAGCGAAAATGCCCCGTCCCCCCTTAGTCGTTTTTGGGGCAAGGTTTTCAGCAAAGTGAAAATCCATCGAGCCCCTTTTGCGACTCCGGTGTCATTTTTGAGCGAAAATGCCCCCTCCCCCCTTAGTCGTTTTTGGGGCGAGGTTTTCAGCGAAGTGAAAATCCACCGGGCCCCTTTTGCGACTTCGGTGTGGTGCGCATTTTAGCGACTTTTGAGAAAATATGTCTAGACATATTGAGTCTGACAAATTGCACTTGTGGCAAATTTTGATGAATTTGAAGAGCAATTGGCTATCTGTCGAGTTTTTGACTTGTGCTCGCTTCTGGAGAGTTTGAGCTTACTCGTCTTGTTTAGATTTTGGCTTCAGATGTATATTGAATCTTGGGCAGCTTTTGCTGAATTAAAATTTTAAAACAAAAGAGCCGGGATAGTAATGTCATTATCTTTGTGACGTTACATCCGGCTCCGCTATCTATGATTCCGTCGAATACTGTGACTTCTCCTTGTGAGAAGTTCTTTCAACTTTCTAGGTTTTTGCGAAGTGCTTTGGGGAATGTACTAGCTATTGATTTGCTAGGGGTTATATTTTGTCGTCTTATTAAAAACCTCACCCCATTGCTGGGTTCCCCTATGAGGAAAAGAGTACGGACTTCTTACAAGAACTAAAAAAGAAAGAAGAAAGTACGAAGATAAAAAATTCCCATGTGCGTTTGCTTATAGCTTCGTGAACTGCATCCTGACACTAGATTTTTTTAGAGGTAAAATTTGCGGAGGTTGTCCGCATTCCAAGAATGGTGCAGCTCTTCACCTTCCAAACTTGCCAATCTGTATGCTCCCGATCGATTCGATTAGACGACGAGGTATGGGCCCTCCCATTTTGGTTCTAGTTTTCCTTTGCTTTCTGTTCTTGGTGTTCTGATTAATACGAGCTCTCCAGGGGTGTATTCTCTTGGTACTACTTTTTTGTCCCTCCAATTTTTTGTTTCTATTTGATACTTGTGTAGATTGTGCACTGCCTGTAACCTGTCCACTTCGATCAGTTCTTTGATCTCTTCCTCCTCCAAACTCCTTTTGATGTTAGTAGTTTGCAGGCTTTTGTATTTAATTTCCTCCAGAATGACTGCCTACTCTCCGTATAGCAATCTGAAAGGAGTGAACTTTGTTGCTCTGGACTCCGAAGTATTGTAAGACAAGACTACTCGCGGCAATTCTTCTGCCCATTTTCCCTTTTTCTGATGCAGTAAAACTTTCTTGATTGCTTCGAAGATGAGGCCATTTGCTCTTTTGACTGCGCCGTTTGATTGTGGGTGATACACTGATGCAAACTCAACTTTGTGCCTATCGACTTGCAGAACTGCCTGAACATATCATTGTCGAATTGCTTCCCATTGTCCACTGTGATTTCCTTAGGTACTCCGAATCTACACACGATGTTTTGCCAGAAATTTGTTTTGATAGTTGCAGCTGTTATGTTTGTGATTGGCTTTGCTTCTATCCACTTCGAAAAATACTCTAGCGCAACCAATGCATACTTGTAGTTTCCTTGCATCATGGACAATTCTCCCACTACGTCAATACACCATCTTTGCAATGGCCATGATGGTGATATTATTTGTGTTAATTATGAAGGCGCTAAATTTTTCTTTGAAAACTTTTGACAGGCTTCGCAAGAACGAACCACCTCGATTGCATCTTTTATCGCTGAGGGTCAAAAGAATCCTTGCCTGAATGCTTTTGCCGCAAGCGCCCGAGGTCCTATGTGGGAGCCGCATAATCCTTGATGCACGTCTTTCAAGAGTTGAATTCCCTCGCTTACAGAAAGACATTTTTAACAAGGGCGTGCAAATTCCCTTTTTGTACAATGTATTTTCTATGATTTCATATTTCTTTGCTCTTTGCTGCATTCTTTTTTGCTCAGCTTCGCTCTGGGGCTCATAATAGCCCCTGATATAATCCATGATTTCTACCCTCCAATCTTCGTTGTATATTGCATGCACTAATTTTGATGTTTTTTGCACAACTTTGATAGAGGGTTCTTGCAATGTTTCAAAAAATACATCCAGTGGCAATTCCAGCTTTTTGGGGGCTACTTTTGCTAGTTTGTCTGCCTCATCGTTGTGTTTTCTCTCGACATACTCTATGTCGAATCCCTTGGAAATATTTGTCCATAATTCTGACTGCCATCTAGTATTTTTTTAGCTGAGGGTCCCTTGCAATAAAATCTTTGTCTACTTGCTTTGCTACTACCTTAGAATCTGTTTTGATCCTGCAACTCTGCACCCGCAAAGCTCTCATTTTTCTCAAACCTAGAAGCACTGCTTCGTACTCTGTGACGTTGTTTGTGCACTTGACCTCGTCATCTTTGAACTCAAGCCTTGCAGCGTATCTCATTTTCAGCCCAATTGGCGAAGTTATGACTGCTGCTATTCCAGATCCCATTGCGCCCTAAGCACCATCACGGTACACTGTCCAATATTTCTCGATCACCTCCCCTTCGCCGAAGTAACCGAGCGAGGTCCAATCTGCAATAAAGTCTGCTAAGACTTGTGATTTTGCTGCACTTCTCTTCTCAAAGTCTATGACGTGTTTGGATAACTCCATTGCCCATTTTCCGATTCTGCCTAAAGCATCGCGATTTTTGAAAATGTCATTTAGAGGCTGATTTGTCATGACTTTTATTCTATGCACTTCGAAATAATGCCATAGCTTGCGAGATGCCATCACTACTGCATATGCTATTTTTTTTCCATCTCTGAATAGAATACTTTGGACCCTGATAATGCTTCACTGACGAAGTATACTGGATATTGCTCTTTTGATTCTCCTTTGATTTTTTTTGTTACTTTTTCCTCGACCACTAGTGCCGCGCTTATAGCGAACATGGATGCTGCGATGTACAGCATCAAAGGTACTCCGGGTTCTGGTTTTGTTAATTTTGTCAATTCCTTGAGATATTTCTTGAGCTCATCAAATGCATTTTGTTGCTCGTGACCCCATTCAAAATTTTCGAAACCTCTCAATATCTTGAAGAAAGGAAGACTTCGCTCTGCAGATTTTGAAATGGATCTGTTTAGCGCTGCCATTCTTCCCGTCAACTTTTGGACTTCCCTTCTGGTCTTGGGCGATTGCATATTTATGATTGTGTTTATTTTTTCTGGATTTGCTTCAATTCCTTTGGCTGATACCAAGCATCCCATGATTTTTCCTTTATGTGTCCCAAAAACACATTTTTCTGGATTTAATTTCAACTTCGCAGCTCTAAGGCTTACAAATGTTTATGCGAGGTCTGTAACATGGTCCGACTTGAACTTGCTTGCAATAAATATATCATGAACATATGCATGAACATTTGTGCCTAATTACGACTCAAACACTTTTTTAGACATCCTACAGAAAGTTGGGCCCGCGTTTTTTAGGCCTTCTCGCATTCTCACGAAGCAGTATGTCCCAAATAGTGTGATGAAACTTGTTTTTTCCTGATCTTCTTTTCTTAGCCAGATTTGATGATAGCCTGAAAAACAATCTAGCAATGATAGCAACTCACTTCCGGCTGCTGAATCCACTAGTCTGTCTATGCGAGGTAGAGGAAAATCATCTTTAGGGCAAGCCTTATTAAGATCCGTGAAGTCAATACACATTCTCCACTTTCCATTCTTCTTTTTCACCATGACCACGTTCGCCAACCACCTTGGGTAGGAGACTTCTCTGATGACCCCAGTATCTAGTAGCCTCTGAACTTTGGCTTTTACTGCGGCCGAGTTTTCATCTGACATTTTTCTGAGTTTCTGCTTTTTAGGCCTTGCTGCAGTGCTTGTTTCAAGTTTGTGCTCTATGACCTCTCTGCTAACTCCCTCGAGGTCCTTGGAATTCCATGCAAAAATGTCTTTGTTTTTCTGAAGGAATGCCAGCAATTGTTTCTCTTTGCTAACTGTTAGGCCTGTTCCAATTGACACAGACTGACCCAACACTAGATTATCTAGGAGCACTTTCTTGATATTTGATTTTGCTTGCATTGATAGTGTTTCTTTGTCTGCAGCAGACACTTTGTGTTTTGCGTTTTTTTTCTTTTCTCCGCGTCATGCAATTTTTTTCCTTTCCTCTTCCTGCAGCATTTCTTGTGACATTGCTTCTATGTTATGAATATTTGTTTGTCCTGGAGTGTAACCCTTTTCTATGTTTCGAGCTTCTTGTTGGTCACCAAAGACCGTGATGACTCCATTGCTAGCCAGCATTTTCATGCATAAATAAGCATTATGGACTACTGCCTCAAAAGTGTTGATTGTACCTTGACCCAGGATCACATTGTATAGGTAGAATAGTTGATAACATCAAAGGTGATGTATTCTGTTCTCGGATTTGACATGTCACCGAATGAAACTGGTATTTCTATTTTTCCGAGTGGTTCTACTCTTTTTCCACCAAAACCATACAAAGGCACATTTGAAGGCTTCAGGATTTCTTTCACATAACCCATTTGCAAGAAAGTGCTATAGAAAATGATGTCTGCCTGACTGCTATTATCCACCAGAACTTTTCTAATTTTCCATTTGTCAATGTGAGCGCTAAGAACAAAAGCGGCAACATGGGGGTAGGATTTGAGTTTCAGATCATATTGAGTGAAAGTTATTGGGACATGGGACCATTTTGATTTTATGATTGGACCATCAATAGAGATGTTCTTCACAGCTCTGAAATAGTCTCTCCTCTGCATTTTGTTGTCGAAGTCCATTGAAGACCCCCCCCCCCCCAGTTATCATGCCAATAAAGCCTTTGGTTGGAAGTGGTTGGGGCTGACCTTGTAAAGTGGGTGGGTTTTCTGTTTTTGGTGGCAGGAGCGAAAGTTGGTTATTTTGCTAGCCTTCGATGGCCAATTGTTGTCTGGATTGCTGGGTTTGATTTTGGAGAAGCGGGTGTTGAAAACTATTGGTTGTGGCAAAATATGGGTAAGGGTGATATTGATACTGTGTGCTTTGCGTGTGTGTTTGATTGAAACGTGGAGTGTAGTTTTGGCTATTTGGCATGTGTGGTTGATTTTGCGTGAAATAGGTTTGGCTTTGAGGGATGGCAACGGCCTGACTGTTTGAAGATATGTTGGAGTGATTTTGCCATGTGTGAAGCTAGGTGTGATTTATCACCTTTGCTTGCTCCGCCTGTCTTTTCTCTTGATCCATTCTCTGCTTTATTTGCCTGGCGATGGAGCATTCGAAGGACCTATGACCCTTGTCCTCTCCGCAATAGATGCAGTATGGTTTTTTTGGGAGGACGATTTGTGATGGTTCCTCTGCCTCTACCTCGGCCTCTATTATTGCGTCCTCTGAATTGCTGCTGGTTCTGTTGACTCGATTGAGGCGAGCTTTGCCGCGCGAGTTACTGATTTGACTCGATGTTGTTTACCAAGAATTGAGGCGTGTAACTTTGGAAATTTTGTTTTTTATTGGTTGTGTCCTGCCAGTTTTCACTTCGCTGCCCCTGATTTCTATTGTTGTCTTCCCTTTGGCTTTGAGTTCTCCTTTTGAAATCTTGCTCTGACCGACAATATTCTTTGATTTTTGCACACATCTTCTTCAGCGAAGTTAGTGGCCTTTTTATGAATTTTGATGTCAGCGAAGACGCTCTAAGGTCGGCGATTGCGTACTCCATTGCTCTTTCTTCTAATAGCATTGGGGATTGAGATTTCAAGATCAGGAACCTTTTATAAAATTCTTGTAGTGTTTTGCCGGGACGCTGCTTCAGATATTATAGAACTTCGTTTGGCTCAGAAATACTTCTGAGTCCCCTGAAATTTGCCAAAACTTTGTCTCTTAGGTTCTCCCAGCTGTATATTGATCTCGACGGTAAATTGAAATACCAATTTAACGCTACTCCTTCTAGGGCGCAGGCGAAAGCTTTTGCCAAGGTGATATCATCTCCTCCGACTGATGTGATTGATGCTTCGTAAGACATCAGAAAATGTCTAGGATCTAAATCCCCTTTATACTTCGGCACTGCATTCATCCTGAATTGAGCTGGATTTGAAGATTTCTGTAATCCTTTGGATAATGGTGATTCCTTGTTATATGTGCTAAGAGATGTCGCGGCCCTTGTGAATTACATATTACTCTTCTGATTTGAGGCGGCTGTTCTATAGTGATCTTTGCCTTTAATTGTTTAATCTCCTGAAGAAGCTGATTTCTTTTGTGTTGGTGCTGGAGGACAGTTATTGCCTCAGAACTTTGACGAGCTACTTTCTCTGCTTCATCAATTAACTGTTGCCGAAGCGACACCAAATACTCATTTTCTATCCTTAGCTTTTCAATTTCTTCTTCCTGGCTTGTCAAAGTTGTTGGCTCTTCGTCTTTCGAATCTTGCTGGTCATTAATTTCAGTTATCATTATTGTAGTTGCTCGCCTCTCATGCGATGTGCTAGCTTCATGGTCATTTGCGCTCATGAAATCTCTTTACACCTTGTGCTAGTCTGGAATTTCTGTGTTTGCTTGGGATCCCAGATTTGCCTGCGCCTGCGCGATTTGCGGTTGCCCATGAACTTCGATGTTTTGGCTCTGCGAAGTGTGAATTTGATTTTCTTGTTCTTGTTGGGACCCCGCATTCATCCTGGCGGGCTCGACAGCTGGTAACTCCAACACGGAGCCCCATGTTGTTTTTCTTCTGGATCTAGACATCGAGGGCTTTTGTTTCGTACTCACAAACGGTGGGCGCTACTATTGGGGTATAGATCTGCAAAGTATAATCTATACTGCCAGCAGATTTAAGATTACAAGAACAACTAGCACTCTGCACTGGTTAGGAATGACAGATAAACGTTGTCCCGGCTTTCATATTCATTTAATCTCATGGAGTTAGAGAGATTCGCTCAGATTACAATCCCTCTCTTGGGGCATCCTGGAGCCTCCTTTTATTGCCCAAGGAGCTCATCACACTACCCTGTTGGATGATTATACCCCTAGAAATCCTAACTTTCTCCAACGATCAAGAGACTTATGTCAGAGACATTCTAGTATTTTTTCCCTTACGGTCTTCGATCCCGCCTTGACCGCCGCCGAAACTCTCTGAGCTGTTTTCACATAGTGCGCTACCAGCGAAGTCCCAGCAAAGACTGCCGCTTCCCCGGATACTTCGCTAATCCTCATTGGAATACCCAGACGTTCTTCGATTAGCCCTGACGGACCTTGCCAAGGCTTCCGATACTTCTTCTCTCCGTGCGAAGAAAGATTAGTCGAAGCAGGATAAAAAGATACATACCTCGCAGCCCAAAAGGGCGAAAGGCGACCTCGCATTGTGCCCCCAACAGGAAGCACTACACAACACAAAATGTGCTTGCTGCTGTCGACTTTGACCTCAAGTTCACATATGTTCTAGCTTGTTGGGAGGGTTCTACACATGATGCTCTCATCCTAGCTGATGCACTAGAGAGGGAAGATGGGTTAAGGGTTCCACCAGGTACTTATACATCAGTTTGTAGTTTGCATCAATAACAATTTGTAGTTAGGATCAATTCTAATTGGTATGCACACATTTTTTAGGTAAATACTACCTAGTTGACGCTAGGTATGCATGTCGGCCTGGATTCCTCCCACCTTGTCGTGTCACTAGATACCACTTGCAAGAGTATGGTGGAAGGAACTATCCTACCATTGCTAAGGAGCTATTCAACCTAAGGCATTCTTCTTTGAGAGTATCAATTGAGAGGGCATTTGCTGCTTTGAAGGGTAGATTTCACATTTTATACAACATGCCCTACCATCTCTACAAGACCCAAGTGAAATTAGTTCTTGCATGCTGCATTCTACATAACTAGATCATTGGGTTTGGGCAAGATGAAGTGATTCCTGATGAGGCCATCTAGGAACCTTGTACTAGTGACAGTTTGCCCAATGAAAATGTTCCTGTAACTGACAATGCAGCATGGGGCAGTTTGAGGGATGTTATTGCAAACAGTATATGGAACAATAGGCGCAACTCTAGGGTGTAGTACATTATTTATACATGGTACATGATTAATGATGTAATAATTTGTGCTGAGGCAAGGGACATGTTCAATGATGAGTTTTTTCTTATTTCCTATTATAAACTTGAGGCATTTTTCATGTGCAATGATGATTGTTTATTCTCCTACTTGAGTGAAACAAGATTGTGCTATGATGACTGTCCTTTTCCGTTAATCTGAATCAAATAAGTTGTGATATGAAATCTATCCTTTGGTCTTGAGTTGAGTCAAATAAGTTGTGCTATTTCATCTCTGCATTGCATTCTGTCTTGATGTTTGCTTGCACTGGTCTTGTGACTGAGGCACCGGCTAACTAACATAATTAGGGGATGGCTGCTGAGAGTGTTCATGTTGAGATGGAGGCACCAGTTGAGGTTGAGGTTGTTCCTGACATGCCACCTGCTCTTGCTGTTGTTGAGGAGCATGGTAGGGGTGCAATGCGCTGGACTACTGCAATGTCTAGCTTTGTACTTCGTCGTATGTGCCAATTGATCTCCATAGGTGTCAGAACTGATAAGGGGTTCAAGGAAGTCCACCTGAACCAAGTGGCCAAGGCACTGCAAGAGTTTAGTGGCATTGAGGTCACAGGTACTCAGGTGTACAACCATTTGCGCAAGTGGAGGCAGAGATGGATGAAGGTGTCAAAGCTAAGAGAGTTGAATGGTGCCAACGGGGATGAGGATGTGTGCCTGATCTCAGTTGAGGATGATCACTACAAGGGTCACATAAAGGTGATATTGATGTTTTTTGATTCATTGATTTATTCATCTGCAATTGTTGTTGTTTCATATATGTTTCAAACTAATGTGTTTGTCTTGATTTTCAGGCACACCCCAAGGATGTTGAGTACCTGAATAGGCCAATAGAGAACTACAAGGAGATGATGACCATCTTTGGCACTGGTTTGGCAACTGGGAAGTATGCCATGGGTTCTAATGAGGCATTGGGCACAACATTTTCTGATGCTAGCTCTATGAGGAAGTCTGAAACTTTTGATGAGGCAGATAAGGCTGCTAGGGCCATTGATGAGATGGCCAAGGCAATGGGAGAGTCCATGACCAGTAGAGAGGGGAGGGAGGTGACTAGTGCTGGTGCTGATAGGAAGAGGAGGGCTGCCTTGACTGATGATGACACAATTGCCCTTAACAACATGATAGATGCAGTGAAGAATGTGGCTGCTGCTATTAGGGAGACCAAGGTGGAGGTGTTAAACCCTGACCTCTATGATGCAGTGATGTACCAGCCTGGCTTCACTGAGGAGGCTTTGATCTCTGCCTTCTCCCATCTGGTTGACAACGAGGCCCAAGGAGATGCATTTGCCAAGATGACTAAAAACCACTGTGTCCTCTGGCTTAAGACATGGCTTGCCAAGCACTACTACGTGTAGAGGGCCTCCCTTGCATGCTTTCTGACTAGTCATTCTTTTGTGGAGTAAAGCTTGTAGCTGGTAGCTTCATCCTTTTGTGCAGGGTACTGCTGGTTGGAGCTGGGAACAGAGGACTCTATTCTTTTGGGTGCACACATATATTTTGCTAATTACACTAAGTTATATTTTGCTAATTAGAGACTTGAGACTTGATCTAAGTGCCAATGGCACATGCATTTGCTGTGATGTTACTATTTGATCAGTCAGCTAGGTTGCCAATGATATGAACATTGGATCCTGATGCAGTTGTGCAATGCTTGAGATGTTAATTGTTTACACCCTCCTTCACATGGCTGCATTAGTTCCTTCTCATTCCATGCATACCATGCTGATATGAGCACAACTTATTTGGACTGTGATGTTTTCTTTCATATGACCACAGATTGAGCACAACTTTTATTGATGGTGATGCTATTTTGTTTCCTGACCTAAGCACAACTTGTTTGACTGTGATATTTTGTTTCATATGAACATAGATTGAGCACCTCTTATTTGATGATGATGTTATGATGTTTGCTGATCTGAGCATATCTTGTTTGCCTATGATTTCATATAACTTATCATTTCAACATGATCTGAGCACATCTTGCTTGCCTGTGATTTCATAAATTTTAGGATAGCAAGCATGACTTGGTATGTTGTTTACTGTGGGAGAAAAACTGGAGTTTTCTCCTGCTGGAAAGATTACCATGCGCTAGTCAATGCATTTTCAGGAGCTTGTTTCCAAGGATACAAGTACAAGGCTGAAGCTTTTGCGGCATTCTACCAAGACACTGATGAACTTGATCACCACCATCAAGATGTCAAAGCAGTCGAAGAGAAGAGAGTAGTTAGGACATGGAAAGATGTAATTATTGTTGTTCAGTTCATCATTATTGTTATCCTAATTTGTAAGGTTATGTAATAATTATGATCATATAATATTCATAATATAGGTTGATGTGAGAACACCTCAAACTGAGGTGGTAACCTCACCATAGCTGTCATAGAGAGTATTCAAACTCTAGTCCATGCAGCCAACCAAACATGCACTCTTGTATGAGCTGATGCAATTTTCTCATCCATGCAGTCAACCAATCATCAGCTGCTGTGAGTCTGCTGTGAGTCTGTCTCTGGTCGTGCAGTCAACCAAACATAGCCACTTTGCATGCATCCAACCTATCCCAGCAGGGCCTGCATACCATATGCGAGCCATGCCCTACTGGACAGGCAACCAATCACGCCCATAGTTTCCAAGATGGCTCGCCAAGGATTGATGGAACAGGAGTTGAGCAAGCTTGATGTGACAGAGTTTCACCCGCCGTCACCTGAAGTTATGCCACACCAAGCGACCAAATATATTGGTAAGGATTTCAGTCCCAATAGCGAGATTTTCTGAAATGCTATCTTTAAGCTATTCTAATTTTTAGAAGAATGATTCAGCCATCCATCATTTATCGTTCAGCTCCATCTCCATGTATGTAGTACCATACAATGAACTGTTACCATGGTTCTTTAATAACATGCATACGTTTGTTGCGAACCTGCAGCACACAAAATTATTCTTGAGTTTCATTTGCATTATGTTGCTTATTTTCTGATGCGCAAGATGTTGGAACCATCTTCTTTCCTTGGGATGCACCATTGCACCTATTTAAGTCTTGCCTCTGAGACTGACATCTAAAATGTTCGCCGACATTGTCCTTTTTGGCAAGATATTGTGCTTGCAGGAAAATAGTATTACCTTTTATGACGTGAATTGTGATTGGTACCTAATGGAGATGCACATGAGGCTTTCAATACTGTATAGCTAGAAAAGCATTTGGTTTATTAACAGTCAGTTACTTTTGATTTTTTTTTATATTCTCCTATTCAGCAATGGGCTTTGTATTGTATTCAAATTGTTTGCGAAGCAGAGTGTCCTGCAGTAGCATGATGTTGTTCTTAACTTCTCTGGTACGATTAGCCATGTGGCTCATGGAAAATCTACTGTTGTGAAAGCTATATCTGGAATTCAGGTACGATATACATATTGCAGTATAAGGTTTTCATTCCAAGTGAATCTGAATTATGTCTATGTCTGGCAATTGTGCATGAAATCTGTCTGTAGCTGCTTGTGTGTCCGCCATGTTACCCCAACATTTATTGATAATATGTGTCTTTTAAAGTTTAATACGTTATTGACTGGAACATTTAAGCTCATGCCAGGAGTACGTTGTGCATTTTGATGAAAAAGGACTTAGAGAAGTTTCTGGCAATTTCATTGATATTATAGAGTCATAGAGACCATTTGCATCATTCTTTAGTAAAGTTACTGCTGTGGTTCACGCTTTTCTTTCTCAGCATCTGTTTTACTGATTTAAATGGGCCAGCAACTGATGTTTGCTGAAGTTCTCAGTCTTTTTTTTTTTCACAGTATTTGTGTTTGATATATTCTTTGTTCTACAATTGATGGTTTAATTTTTGTTTATAGCCCGTTAGGTTCAAGAATGAGCTGGAGCGCAACATTACTATAAATCTGGGGTATGCTAATGCAACAATCGACAAATATGAGGTTGGCAGATGCCAGCGGCCTATGTGCTATAAGTATATTTTTCATTCACTGAATGCTTAAATCCTCTCTTCGTAATGATCTCCTGTTTTTATCACCTGTTAGCAACGGAAATAACTCAGCATGGTTGTTCTTAACTCTGGCCTGTTGTGAATATTTTGTATAGATCATGTTTGAATTCTGAATGGTTTGATTCTCAAAAAATATCTCTTATGGAATTCAGTATTACAACTCAATTGCCATATAATTAAATTTACGTCGTGGAGCCCTTGGACTACAATAGTCGGTAGGATAGCTTCCTATCTTATAGCGTTAATAGGCCTGATCGTATTTATCCTTTTTCTTGACCTCCACGGTATTTACTTCTATAAACCGATGGTAGAGATGGAAAGGTTTACGGCTGCTAGCTATATATTGTACATTGCCTCTTACGATCAATGCAATCTATGCGTTAATACGCTATCAATTGGTTCTGCAATTTTATTGATTCAAGATGAAAATGATTCTCTCTCTGAATAACTGCTTCTCTCTTGTAATAGGGTCATGAGTCCATGACATTCTATTATGGCTACCATGCTTAACGGACCGGCAATTATGAATGGAGCATTACTTTTGATAGCAGCAAACGAAGGTTACCCACTACCCCAGACATCTGAGTATCTTGCACCTGTTGAAATCATGCATCTCCAGCATATCATCAGTTTTGCAAAAACAAGTTTGATCGCATCCAAGAAAGTGCAGCAATGAACCAGCATGTATTGATAAAAATAAAACTTATCCAGTTCAATATTGGTCACCATTTCTTTTTCTATGATACTACATGTAACATTGTCTTCTCTTTCTTGGTTTGATAACTTTTTTTTTCTTTTTTGGGTTAGTTTGTCCGTTTTGCTCCAGCGTTATATACCTTTTGTTTCGGCAGAGGCTTCATCGTGTTTATTTACTTCGTTTCCGCAAAGCAATAGAAGTGTATTGGAGCTTATATCGTTTCGTGTATAAAAAAAAAAAAACGCATTTCTCAACGAACGGAATCATCACGGTAAGGTGAACATAACAACTTGTCCAACATCATCAGTGTACAGTAACATCTCGCCAAATTTCACTGCCCGCACACCAAAATCAGAGACAATTGACAAAAAGTTCTCCTTCCCAAATGCACATTCCCAGTATCCCTCTTCCTATCTTTCTTTATAAAATATCCTAAACACTTGTAATCAGCCTACAAACTCTACACACTGTGCAACCTGAATCTGATGCTGGATTTTCTGCAACTCAGGCGCAAGCACTAATGACGACGCCCGGGACAGGGGACAGCGACGACGACGACGCGTTGCGCAGCCGGCTGGGCGCGGGCCGGAAGCTCCACCGCCGCAGGACCCCGCGCGCCGCGGGAGGCGACAGCGCCCGCCGCACCAGCTCCCGGTTCCCCTTCCCCGTGGGCACGCGCGCCGGCGCCCTGCTCCTCTGCTGCCGCCTCGGCCTCGGCGTCGACGCCACCTCCTGCTGCTGCTGCTGCCGGTCGGCGCCCCACCAGTTGCTCTCGGGTTGGCGGCCCGAGAAGGACGCGCCGGCGCTTAGTCCTCCACCTGGCCTCGGAGCAGCGCGCAACATGCGGACGTGCTCTCCCGCCGTACGAGAACTCATCTCCGGTCAGCTGCCTCTGCAAAAAGGATCGACGGGCAGGCTCAGCAGGTTCCACCCCCGGCTGCGGTGCTGCACCCGTTTGCTCCTGCTCAGCTGGCCGTATTCGTCGTCATCTTATATATGCAAGCCAAAGTCATGCACGCGTTGAGCTGGTACCCAAACCGAAGGGAAAGCTCTGCCCGGCTCGCGCGGTTCCTTCCTTCCTTGGTGTTGACCACCCGACCCGACCTGCTGACCGATGGCGTTTTAATGAATTTTCCTGACCTTTTCTTCCGCGCGCGGGCGAGCGAGGCCGGGTCCGCGAGGCAACCGCGGCCAGCAAGACGCGGACCACGGCAAAGGCAGGGTTCCGGTGCTCATCGAAGCTTTGCGGAGGCGGGGCGTGAGAGTGCGCGCGGGCTGGACGGCACTGCCTGTCGCTGGCCATCAGCCTGATGATTCCTTCGCTGCTCGTGCGGAAGCGCGCAGTCCAAGTCCCCAGACAGCTGGCTGCAACTAGTGAGATATTCCCTGGTCTATCGGTAGCAGGTGGCGCTGGCGCCTATTCAGACTTGACCATTCCTCTGTGTCGTCGGCGTCGTCATCGTTGAATTGACCGGTCTCTCGGTTTGGTCCAGTACGGATGTCCGTTGGCGACCTGCTCCCTTGCTCGTTCCGCTCTAGTATTCCTTACGGTTTTGTTTTCCTACACAACATTAATAAAACGTGCCGTTTTTACACGACGTTAGCAGAAAACTATCTTTACCTGCATCAAAGAATGTCCAGCCGCAAAAGATTTTTTTAGTGTGTTCTATGGAACGTTTACTTTTTATGTATTTCCCAGGTTTAGTGGGCGTCAACTGAGTTATTACGACCCTCACAGAAGAATTAGGATGTATTAAAAAAAACAAATTATTCAAATATATTAGCCTAAATGAATTTTGTTTACATTGTTATTATGTACTAGTATAATGGGGTAACAATACGTGCAACATAATGTATGACGAGATTTAGTCCCCCTATCCCTTGTGCATGACTGAAACTCTATGTGTCCTGGTAACTAGCCCGCTAGTCAAGGCAATTTCACATTTTAATTCAAAATTTCATGGTTTAGGTGGATTGTTCACCATGCATCGCTTTTATTGGAAAAAAAAATAGTGATTGACGAACTTGAGTGACCCATTAGTCTCTTAGATGCAAGTATGAAATTTGACTGGTAACACAAAGCTTTAGAATCTTTTCATATCATTTTGTGAAATATTTTGTTGTTGTTACAACTATAAAATATTATAAAAAATGTTCTACTTTTTATTTAAATAGTAATTAAAATGGATGTAATTCATAATTTGTTTAAATAAAAAACAAACTGTGTGTGGTGGTTGGAGGGGCATATACCCTCTCTACATTAGTTGTGTTTATCCGTTGGTTAATCAAAAGACACCATAGAGTACTAATTTCAAAAGACATGTTTGTGCTATATTGCATATTTATGTCAGTATGTGCATATTTGCAGTTGCAACAAAAGTGCAAGACAAATATATCTCTACTCCATAAGTGCACTAAGAACATTCTAGATGGCAATTTACTCAACGCAAAGCTAAAAAGTGGAAGTTTCTTTACATGGTAAAGTATATTAGCGGGATTGGAATGCTTCAAAAGAGAATGTATGTGGCGATTGGGGATGGAAGTCAGATCAATATTTGGGATGATAATTGGATCTCATGAGTCACAACATAAGGATTCAAACCCCGCGAGGTAGGATTCTAGCTATCATGGTAGCTGAATTAATAAACCCGACGGATGGTAATTGGGATGAGTAGTTGGTCTAGTCAATTTTCTGGCTTGTGCATAGTCCTGGCCAACGGGCCGGCCCAGTTACTAACTGGGCTGATACGGCACGATTATTTCTGGGTCATGCCGTACCGGCACGCCGTGCCTGCCTCTAAGCCCAAGCACGTCACGAGACTGTTTAATCGTGTCGTGCTGTGCTGTCGACCCGACAGGCTTTTCGAGCCGTGCTGGACTGAGCCCGGCTGCCTTACAGATCTAAAAAAGTCTCATTTGTTTAGAAAAAAATACAATATCAAGTTTCAGTCTTTCACAATCATAATTTCTTCATAACACAGGTCACAAATAGACAAGTAAAAAGTTCACAATTTATATAAAGATGAAGTCATGAATACATGATCAAGTTTCAGTCTTTCACAATCACAATTCACAAGTCTTTCACAATCACAATTCGAATGTCCACGACTTCATGTAATTACAGAGATCACCAGACTTTAGAAAGAGTCTAACAGTATTACAAAAGTGTCTGCTTCGTTAAAAACCTTTAGGTAAAACCTCTATAAGGATAAAACCCTAAAAAAAAAAAGAGTACAGTCTAGACTCTTTTAGTGATCTCAACTCTCAAGCACCATCAGGTCCAAGTCCATCTAGGTACATGTTGGCCATCTTCTCCTCAAGCTCCTTGTTCTTAATCATGTGTTGCTCTCGTTTGTCTCCTTCCTCCCGATCCTTGATCAGGGACAACATCTCCACATGTTCAGGTATAGTGCTCCGACGCCGGTCCTCGATTGCCACACAAACTAAATCAAGATTTCAAAGAAATGGTGGAAACAGGAATAGTCATGATATCTTTAGCCAGAATAGAGAGAACAGGATAAGTTCTTTTGTGCTCTTACCATCAGGTTAGAATATTAAATGAATCATCAAACTAGGTACATTGATCACTTTCCAAATATGATGACAACTCACTAACATTGCAAGATGCAGGATCAGAGGTAGATGTGAGAGTGCGAGATGACCTCTCAAAAATCCTATTCCATGAGCATACTTTCTTACCTGTAGAAGTTATTGGAAGTGACCTTTGCAATCTCATAGCACCATATTTAGCCTCATATTTAGCAAACAAATTAGATAACCCATTTCTTACTTCATTGTAATAATCAGAGTAATCACGGTTCAGTGCATTTGAAATGAGTTGAAGTGCATTTGTAAAACCAGGAATCTTAGCTCTAGGATCAAGAATGAATGCATATGAGTACAACAGAGGAATGTTGCCCTAATATTTTAAAAACTTTGATTTCATTGGCACAACAACATATCTTAGCTTATCATCATTCTCAAAAGCAGACAAATGCTCAGCAATAGCAAGAATAACATGCATCATCAGAGGAGAGGTTGGATAATAAACACCAGAAAGGGAAACAGTGCATTTGTAGAACAATTCCAAGAACTTTAAAATATGTTCAGCAGCATACCAGTGTTCTTCTGTTAGCAATTGCTCACCATTATCTCCAAGTGGATAATTAGCAGTGACAAACACAGAGAATATGTCCTTGTATGGATCAGCCACAAGATGCTTCAGCATAAGATAAGTGGCATTCCATCTGACATCCATGTCCAAACCAAACTTGCGAGGACGAGCCTCATGAGCCATGCAAAAGTTTTTAAACTAAGCAATATATTGGTTAGATGAATTAAGCCAAGAAATTACCTTCCTAAAATCCTCAGTCAGTTCCTTAAGATATTTCAGACCAGACTTGACAATGAGATTGATGATATGGCATGCACAATATTGATGCAACAAACCAGATGCATTAACAAGTTCATCAGCATTACAAGCACTAGCAAATTCAGTTTGAGAACCAATATAAGGTGTCAAATGAGGAACAAGTTCTTTAACAGCTGATGCATTAGCAGATGCATTATCTAATGTAACAGACAGAACTTTAGAAGTCATTTTATACTCAACAAGCACTTGCAAGATACGTTTAGCAATGTTCACACCATTATGGGCGCAGTCAATCAGCCTCATACCAACTATGCGTTTCTCTAACTCCCAATCAGTAGTGACAAAATGAAATACAACATTAAGGTAATCCTCCTTGGAATTGCCACTCCATATATCAGAAGTCAAACAAACATAAGTAGCATGCATCAACAGATCATGAATTTCAGTTTGCATAAGGGTGTAACATTTCTCAGCGTCCCTAGTTGTTGTCTGTCTAGAAAATTCCTTATAACCAGGATAAAAAGCAGTTCTAATGAAATCACCAAAAGCAGGTTATTCACCAGTGTTTAAAGGCAGATCAAGACATGCAATTAAATGTACTAGAGCCATCCTAGCAACTTCTTCATTGTATTGAAAATATTTAACATGCCCATCAGAATTCAAATAGAAGTGAGACTGCGAAGAAGAACTAGTAGCTAGCATCTTCTGCCTACATGACTTAAGATGACAACGCAAATTACCAGTACCACCAGTCGATGAAGCAGAGAGCTGAGATTTGTAGTAGGTACAGATGGCTCCATACGTTACCTCCTTACCTGTGATGGGGTCCTTTCGCTTGAGCTCCTCCATCTCGTTCCACACCTCGGAGGTCCTCTTCCTTGACCTCTTGGTGGCCAAGCTCGTCGCCGGGCTCGCATCCAAGTTGACCGGAGCGGCAGCACTGCCACCAGCGCCGCCAGCCCCAGCCCCAGCCTTAAACGAGGCATCAGCACCATCATCAACATCTTCATCATCACCGCGCAGTCCCTGTGCGCGAAGATCGTCGTTGATGGTGTGACTACCAGCCATGGGGCTCGAGGACGAGGTCGACGAAGCCGGAAAGCCTCCTAGCAAGCTCAAATCTGAAGGTACATGAGCCAAATAAGTCTAGGTCGAGGACTAGTGGCCTCAAACCCAGATCTGGCGGCCATACGTAGTTAGCCCGAGCGCGAGACTACCGGCGGCGGCCATGGAATGGTGTGCCGAGGTGCAGAGGAGGAGGTGCAGACGGAGAGGGTTCAGGGGACGAGTGGTAGGGGAGAGGAGGGAAAGGCAGAGCAGATAGGAAGACTAGAGAGGGTAAAGCCGACGAGGCAACGACGGCGAGCTTGGCACTGGCAGCTCAACGACGGTCCATGATTGACGAACGGCGGATGGCTA
The DNA here is from genome assembly GCA_030378355.1 of Eleusine indica. Classification (NCBI taxonomy): domain Eukaryota; kingdom Viridiplantae; phylum Streptophyta; class Magnoliopsida; order Poales; family Poaceae; genus Eleusine; species Eleusine indica. Next base: position 41,705,039 of record CM059500.1, read on the forward strand.
GGCCGGCTAGGGTTTGGCGAAGAGGAAGAGGAGGAGTTGCGGGTGTGGCGCGGCGTGGTGGAGACTGGAGAGAAATGTGGTAGGATTTGGGGGTGGCCAGGTGGGAATCGGCTTTATATATTATCCCCTCTCTTCCCTACCCTAGCTAGGCCGCCTGGGCCGTGCCCGTGCTAGGCCATGGCCCACATGCCTATCGGGCCGCACTAAACGGGCTGTGCTCGGGCCGGCTCATCGTGCCTAAGACCAGGCCCAAGCATGGCCCGTCTCATGCTTTGAGCCGATACAGCCCATTTATTCTGGGTCGTGACGTGCCTGGGCTGCTCTACATGGGCCCTGCCTTGGGCCAACCCATTTAGCCCAGCCCAAGCGGCCAGGTATACTTATGAATGCAAATAGAATTCTTCAAATCTCTATAATGGTAGGGTGAGAGGGCTTGGTGGCATGGCACCATAACCGGAATGACTTATTCTCGGTTCGATCTGCTTACCATATACAATGGACTCATCGTTATGAAAGCAGGGTACAAGCTAACGAAGCAACAGGTTTCACACAATTATGGAGTAAGCTATGGAAGTTGAATATCACAGGCAAGGTTAAGATATGTCGATCGCTTGCTTTTCAGGATCTCATCTCGTGTCGTGGAATCCTGGCCAATAGACACATTGAGAATGTGGGAGGATGCCTTGTATGTCCATCAGGTTGTGAAGATATCAAACATATTTTATTTACCAGCAATCGAGCCGAAGGAGATATGGCGAGCCATTGGAGTATGGGAGGAGATTTGAAGGGATGATACAGGTGGATCGCTCTGGATCGGTACTGCTAGCTGACATAATCCGTATTGGGGGGATGCGACAAATATGGAAGTAGGACTGGCAGAATTAGTGCTAACTGGAGGCTGGTATATGTGGTGGGAGCATAGGCAACTGGTGCAAGGAGAAAATATTCAAAGATTATCAAGATCAGCCATGTTGATTATAGCACTGACAAAGAAATATAAGAGACCCACGAGGAAAATTGCTAGGGAAAGGAGGGGATGACAGAAACCACTAAAGGGACAACTTTTGGTAAATGTGAATGCTTCATTCCGTGAGGATTCAGGAAGTAGAAGTTTAGCAGCTGTAATACGTGACTTTTCTAGAGGATTCATTGTCGCCTGAAGACGCATTGGTACTTATGCAGAGCATTGGTTGTAACAAGCTTATTGTTACAAAGCATTGGTTGTAACAAGCTTATTGTTCAATCGGATTGTATGGAGGTGGTTGATACCATGAGGGAAGGTGGCTTATCAGCGACAACTGCAACAGAAATATATGATGATTGTGTCAGGTTGTGGAGAGGATTTGATTCAATCAACATTTATCATTGTGATCAGGAAGCAAACCAAGTGGCACATGAGCCGGCTAGATCAACTTCTTATTAAAAAAAAACTTGTAATTGGATAGACGAGCCTTCAAGTAGTATTATGGCCTTTCTGGCAAATGATGTGACCGTTTTATCTCATGAATAAAGATGTCATCGATTGAAAGGTTTCAGTCAATTGTTTGTTACTTTGTGTTTTGATTTATTTTTTATAAGATTATTTATATAATAATTATAAACCGCTGGATATATATCTGATGGCTCAAAACGGTGATTAAAAGTTACCCAAACTTTCAGTTAGCTGAAAATTAGCAAATCCCTAAAGATGTCAGATGGCTTTGTTAAAAAAAAAAAGAGCTAAGAATATTGTGGAGTCTAAAAGTAAGAATGCCACGTTAAAATTGTGAGAATTATTTTTTAGATCTTGTGTTTTATATAAAATCAAAACATTTCTATGTAATTTGTATATCATTTCAGTGACATTCATGCTTTTAAAGGAGACCCAAAGTCCTTCCATTATTCCCACACCTTATGTCACACCTTTTGACGCTCAAATTCATTCTCTACAAAATCATGTTACCCATCACTTTCTGCATGCTGAACATGGCCCGTGTGGCCTCCAGCCCAGCCGGTCTCCTGTTCACACCTCCTGATCGTTCCAGATTAAGCACGTAGTTTTCCCATAGAGATGAACCTATTCTTCGACTGCTTCACTTTGAGCGCTCTGTACGAACACGGTGCACTGCAGCCTGTCCTCGGTAGATCGCACCGATGCCATGTCTTGGCTTGGGAGGTCAGCGACAGAAGGGATTCGAGATCCACGTCCCGTGACTGGTCGGCAGCAGTACGTTTCTGCCGGGCGCCTGCCGTGCCTCTCTTCTGGTCAATCATCATGGAAGGGTCTCGTCTCGTCTTGTCCTCGTCCTTTTCTCCTCCACACATATCAGTCGCAACTCACAATGAAGTACAGCTCCCTCATAAGGTGCGCACCGTCGCCCTTGAATTATTACAAGCCGTACAGCTCCTTCATGTTGCGTCGCACCATTTTCCGGTAGAGTATCATCGTCTCCTGCACCACGAACGGAGCCGCCGCCTGAAGACGCCACGACACGACACAAAGAAACAGAAATGGAAATCACGACAAAACGAACATTCACGGGTTACTCTCCTGAACGAGAAGACCACGACGTGCACCGGAAACTGGCCACACTGGCAGAGGTTAGAAGATATTTCTCAGTTTCACCGACTGGCGTGCCATCCGTGTCCAATTTTGACTGGCGTGCCATCCGTGTCCAATACTTGCCTTCCTGATCATCAGTTGTCCACCTCGCACAGTCACACACCATCTCGGGTTCAGCTGGAGAGGAGCAAAAATGGCCACATGGCACAAAGGAAATGACAAATCAGCTGGCAGCATGCGTGATTAGGCCCGTGAACCTCGCACGGGTACCTGTACAGCACAGTACGGTACACTCTGCTGGTTTGCATCAGACAAGATGCGGCAAGCATGCCGTCAGATCAGGGTGGACGAGAAGGGCAAACAAGGCAAGCGCGCCATGGGCAGCGTGCAGATCGACCGGCAAAGTCGACGACACAGCGCACTGCGCCCTGTCAACAAAAGCTACGGCTAGAGCCGGAAAAGTTCAGACAGACACACATCTCTACAAAAGCCAAGTGCCGGTGGCGAATTTACAGGTCACCCGACAGGGTCATCATCCCAGACGACTGGCGCCCAGCACGCGCTTGTGAGCCACTGTGCTCGTTTTAACACAACAAAATTGCACACTTCTAAAAGTACAATTTTGTTGTGTTAAAGTTACAGCTCTAACTCTTAACCACAGTGGCTGACGCGGCCGCCAAGCGCCGGAGGAAATCACAAGAAATCGTTTCATTTCTATCTGAAATAACTGGCAACTAGACTAAGACTCACAACAGGTAAAAAAAAAAAAGTTAAAAGAAAGAAAAAAAGAATGGCGGCTCCTCCCTCAGCCGATTGCCTTCTCCTCGGAAAACCTGGGAAGCTGGACGAGCGAATTCACCCGTGTCACGCCGTCGAGGCCGGACCAGTTCTGATCGTGAGCAGCGCCGGCGACCACTGCATCCGCGGCGCCTGCCAACGCCTTCTCATGAGCGCTCCCCGCGACTGTCCTGACCGTGAAATTCCGGGTTAGCGCCGGCTCCTGGTCCTGCGCTTCACTTGGGTCTGCTACTGAACCTTCGTCAATGCTGATGTTGTCCATGGAGGCCGTTGAGTCGCGCTCGTGGTCCATTTTGCCGTCCAGGTACAAGCAAACCACGGCGCAGTCATCGGTCTTCGATGTCGGGTACTTGGTTTTCCATTCGCGGTTAGCTGCCTCCACCACGGATTTTGCTGCCTTTGACCGGCTTGGGGAGGCGGACACGATGTCCACTGCCTCTTGGTTGCTAAGGACATCCCAAACCTGTGGTATGATTTACAGTATCTAATCAGAGTATGAAGTTGCCAAATGGTGCATATAAAAGCAGGGGAAATGAGCCAAACAAGACGTAAGGACAAAGGGAAAGATTCTAAAACGTATCCGTAAGCAGGCCAATTACAATATGCTCTTGCTGATTCAGCATGAATGCTATTCAACTTCCTTTCTTCAAACAACTAGATGCCAAAGGGGGCTAAAGAAGCAATGCTTCGCAATAGGCGGCCCGGGGCAGCTATGAAAGGCACACGCAGGCAGCGACTGAAAAATCAACCAAATGAGATGTCTACCAAAAGAACAAATCAACTGATAGACCAATCCACTCGTTGTGCAAAATAAATTATCTGCTTCACCAACTACAACAGTTTCAACAGTCAATAGAGGGTTTAAAGTTCAACCAAGGATCTTTTGGAAGTTATGCATTGTATTGTGCAACATGCGTTGATCTGAAGGTATCAGCTGAAGCAGAGAGTGAAAGGGGGTAAAAAAACAAAATAAATTTCTGAGACCCTCTCACATGTTGAGTTATGGAGTACTATTTGAAGAAATATAGTAGTCCATATCTCTCTACAGTTTTGATAGGTCGTCACACTTTATAGGTGGCATCATGACATTTTTATCAGATATTGTTCTTAATGCTAGATGCCCAGATCAATCAGATCCACGCTGGCTCGAATTAAGTACATAGGCTGAACCAAAATAGTATTAACAGATATGCATCATAGCAGACTATTAACCTTTCGTGACAACCAAAAGTGTCAAAGTCAGACCACTAAAATTGATGTTTACTTGAAGACCATTTAAACAGAGAAGTGACCGATCATAATTAATAAGAGCTCGGCTGGTCCAACGGTAATCAACATTATTGAGATGCATTGATCATCATCAAAGATGTCATAATCATATTTTGACAATGAGACGGTTAGTTTTATCTAACTCTTCAGGTTGGGAAGGTTCTACATGACCACATCATAAAGATTAAACAAATTGGTCTTGTGGAGTTGAATTTGGATACTAAGTTTTTAACAATTCATGTACAGCACATAACAATAGGGGATGACGCTGCAGCAAAGAAGGGTGATTGATAGGCTGGCTAATCATTCTCTATCCAGCAGGCAAGAAAGTGACGGACCATGGAAATTATAATCCTTGCGCCCGTCATGATGACAGTTTATCAAGCAACCCCTAAAGCCATACAGTACCATTTTGAAGTAAAAAGACCGAATCACTCGTAGGTATGATCATGAATTCGCTTTCAGCTTCAATGAGACGCACGGGACATCCTGGACGGTGAAGCCCCACCATGTGCGGCTACTTAGATCACGAATGCGAAAGTGCGGCAGATTGACATTACATTGCAACTAATCATGTTATGATGAAAACATAAGGGCGTGGGACAGATATTCTCAAAACATATCTTTGCAAGCGCAATTGTCCAAAAGAGAAGCACTAGTTTGGTAGAGAAAATTACCCCATCCGATGCAAGGATGACGAACTGGTCCTTTTCCGTGAGCGACCAGTGGAAGAAGTCCGGCACGGAGATGACGCCGTAGTCCTTGAGGCAGAAGTCCCCGAATGCCCGGGCCATTGCCAGACCCGGCGCGTCGTCGAACGGTAGCCAGACCCTGGGCACCTCCGGCTCGTCCTGCAGCGCGAACACCCTGCCCTTGCACTTCTTGATCCGCTCCGCCTCACCTGGCATTAAGTCAGAAATTCTGAGTCTTGGAACCAAAGCACGCCAGGACTAGTGCCAATTTAAATGCGGGGGAAAGGGAATGTGGCGACGTACTGGGGACATCGGGTTTGAGGTCAACGGTGAGCTGCACTGCCACCATGCCGCCGCCGGCGCAGTCCCTGGAGCCGAGCACGGCGCGCGAGTCCCCAATGTTGGCCATGTAGAGATCCAAGCCCTGCGCGCAGAAAAATGGGAATCGCCCGTGAGTCGAGTGGTACCAACAGCACCGATTTGACATATGGTACGCCTACGATTCCGTGGAGAAACGGGTGAATGGACTAGTGAGACAAGTGATGTGTTATCGTACGAGCTTGAGGACGGTGACGGCGGTGCTTCCGCTGCAGAAGCAGTCGAGCGTTGGGTGGGAGCGGAGGTCCTTGTCCATGGCCTTGTACGCGCGCGCGAAGGCCTTCCTCCACGCGGCGGCGTTCATGTCCATCCCGGCCTTGGACGCGCGCACGGCGGACATGAGCCGCAGCGGCAGCGCGTCGCGGACCCGGCGCGCCACCAGGTGGCCGTGCGGCCCGTGGCCGTCGAACACGCCGCACAGCACGGCGTCCTCCTCGCCGCCGAACCCCTGCACACCAACAGGCCACCAAGCAGCTCCATCACCATTACCACCACGAACGAAGAAACCCAAATCGATGGCTCTCCACCACAGGAGACAGGAGAGAAATGAAGAGTGAGATTCGGTGTGGGCTACTTACATCCCAGACGAGCATGGCGTCCTGGTTGATCCCCTTGCGGCCCTGCTGCGTGTACACGGCGGCGGTGCGGCTGCGGCCGTCGTTGGAGAAGATCCGGCCGGGGACGGAGCCGAGCTGGTCCTCCCGCGGCGCCTTCCACCTCCTCCCCCGCCGCCGCCCGTCCTCCCCGGCCGCGCCCTTCGCAGCCACCGTCGTGCCCCCGCTCGCCACGCAGTTCCCCATCGATCACGCCTCCCCTCCTCTCCTTGCTCCAATGCCGCGCGCGCAGGTCAAGCAAGCACCAAGCAGCACACGCCCGCACGGAAAACAGAGCCAAGCAACCACGCCGCCGCCGCCGCCACGATCCGCAAGTAGGAGGATTCGGATAGATTCCCTCCCTCTCTCTCTTTCTCTCAGGTGTGGAGTGGAGAGAAGCTGCTGAGCGCGAGATGCAGCAGCTGAAACGCAACGTGAAAAGTCAAGGCGGGGGGGCAGGCCTGGCGGATGAGACCAAGCAAGGGCAGGCGCACGCAACGGAGGTGAGAACGGAGAGTTGATTATTTATTGCGGGCGCAGGCAGCGAGCAGCGAGCACGGCAGCGACGCGCGCACGCGGAGGCAGCGAGTAGTGAGGCCGACAGCTCCGGGTCACGGAGACGCCCAGGCGCCTCTCTCTCCGCTCTCGGGGACGGCGTGATGAGATGAGGGTGTGGCCCGCCACGCGCCCGACGCGCTGCCACGGGCGTCGTTGTCGCTGGCGCTGCGTTTTTCCGGTCGCTGGTTTACTGCGACTAGTACCCGGATTAATTACTCGATGTGGCTTGTTTACTGGCGACGGACGTGCCCCGCTCTGCCGGGTCGCGCACTGCGAGGAATAAACAACCGGCGAGCCGACCGGGTCGCCGGGAAACGTATACGTGGCGGCAGCGGTCAGAGCGGGCAGGGAAGCTCCCAACGGCAACCGGACGAGCTACGTACGCACATCTCAATTTTTTTAAAAAAAAAAAATCTTTGCCGGTCCCAGTAAGAGTAACCTGCTGTTTCCAAGTTTTCAAGTTGACGCCGACTCTTCCAAATTTGAGCCCAGATCCCAGCCAGAGCCCCAGAGCTTCGATCAAAGACGGCAAGGAACAGAGAAAAGGCGCTGTAATGACGCTAGTGCCTTTTTCTCTTATCTGAAAACTCTCGAGTCCAACCAATCCAAGAAGCTGAAAGATGAAAGCAACGCATCTGAAAATTCTGAAACCAAGAAAACAACGCTACAAGTCGTGCCTTGTCAAAAAGGCGCGAAGCCGGTTGGTGCATCAGCGCGAGCGCAGGCCGGCGGCGTCCGTTGCCCGGCTTTCTGCGCGCGCCGCCGGCCGCCTGGCCTTGCGGTTGCGCCGGCAAACTTCTTTCCGCATGGGTACCGGCGCTTTAAGGCGGGGATACGATGCGAATCCACCTGCCCGCTCGATCCGAGCCAAAATGTTCCTTGGAGAGTTCCGGCGGCGGGTCCCGATCTGTAGCTGCCGGTCTGGGATCCCATGATCGCGAGAGGGCGCCGGCCCCACTTGTAACGCTTGATTAATGCCGCCAACTACCCGCGCGCGCGCCCCGGACCAGGCACACGCGCGCGTGGACCATCGGCCGGCCGGCCGGCGTGGATCGATCGAGCTCATGATCATTAGCCGAAGAGGGAGGGGCGCACGGGCGGCGGGTGGTTACGGCCTTGCTTCTTTTCTGGATGTGGGTTGATTAGTAGCTTATTCATTGGGCACTAAGCGCCGCAGATCGGAGGAAGATTCGGATACAAAGGGATGCGGCTGGGTGAATGATGATGGCCACCAACTTATACGCACGGGCTGATGCAGTATCTGAGTCTCATGTCTCCAGCCCGAGCGCGCACATGGACGACGCTGTGTTCATGCGGGTGCTTCATGGTTTGGTTGTAGGTTGTAGCTGATCGAGTCTAGCACAGGAGCAACAAGTAGATTTGCCAAAGCGTGTTTCAAGAGATCCGATTAACGTGCTCCGGCTAAAAAGAAAAAGAGACAGAGGAGACGTAATGGACCCATTCTGGATTCTGCGTAAGACCATGTTTCTGCGACGGGTCATTGGGCCACATTTTTAATGAGAAACTGGTCTGCCAGTGACCATGGTCCATGGTTGTGGACCGAAGTTCATATATAACTTCAGCCTGACCCAACACTGAGCTTTAGACGAGCCGAAGTTCTATGACCCAACACTGACTCTCAGGTGGGCCGAACTTGGGCTAAACTAACTTGCTCTCTCACAAGTCACAACCCGTTCCGTTCCGTCCACCTTCCCCGCAAGCAAGATCTGTTAACTGCTAGCCGTAACTCCCCATCCCGACACGTACCGTACGCTAAAGATCGAATCGCCTTATAATTAACCCCAGGCCCAGGATCACGATCGCTAACTCCTGCAGAGGCAGAGAGCTCTCGCTGTCGCCCGCCGTCACGTCCGGAGCGGCTTTGTATACGACTCCGACGGCAGTACGGTCACATCCCGGCATCGCTCCTCTCAATCTTTTTCCTCGTGGCCGGCCTCCCCCCTTCCTTTTGTCGCTTTTGTGCGGTGAACAGAGCAGATTCACTCCCTTTTTCCACATGCATCACTACATTATCGTTCGATCGGCACGACAGCTACCGGTCGGCGGCAGCGGCCGCGGCAGGCAAAGCCGCCGAGCCGTAGCCTTCCGCCTTTCCGAGCGGCCGCAGCTCGGGACGGCAAGCCCGGCCCCACCCCACCCGATCCGTCACCCATTCACCCAGCTGCTTGCTAGAAGCTATACGAGTACTACGTATTCTTCCTCTATAGCTACTATAGTAGTAGCTCCGATCCGATTCGCCTGGCCCTGAAATAGTCATCGTTCTACCGATCGGGGTTTTTTTTTTTTTTTTGACAATGAACCGATCGGGTTTAGATTAGACAATGGTTAGTGCGCGGGCGCGCGCGGTTCGCCGGCCGCGTCCATACTATAGCAACGCCGTCGCTTTCGCGCTTCCGCTGATACGGGGCCTGTGGTTATTATCAAGGATTTGACTCCGCGCGCTGGCTATGGCTAGGTAGCACACGGATTATCGGAATCTCTCACAACGAGGTTTTTTCTCTAGCGACGGGACGGGACGGGACGGGGCTACTACCTGCTATAGCTAGCGACGACGGAGCCGGCACTCGGCCATTGCGAAGAGCCGGTTGCTGTTAGCGGACCGTGCCCCGGACCGCTCGTCTCTGATAATTCTGGCAGTGTGGCTAGATGCCACGGTAAAAAAAAAGCAGCGGTATCGGTGGCGATAGTGCTATCCGCGGCGGCGGTCGGAAGCGACGGATGTTACCGCACCGCCTGATATTTTACCAACCGGGTCAAAATATCGCTCATTTAATTTGGACACCGTTAGTTAGCACCTCTAGCACGCAAACTCTAATTACGGATCCTTCTTTTTAACGCACGGTAAACATGCTCTTCATCACCTTTTAAAAAGATTCCCAGTAGTGTTCGTACAAGAAGCGGAAAGGTGGCGGACGAGTGCATGACAGCGGTAGCCGAAGAACAGCCGGATCGAGCTAAACGACGAGGATCAACGAGCTGGGACCGTCCGTATAGGAAAACTTCTGATGATGTCAATTCGACCAGACTAGTATACAGTACTAGCTAATCAGTTTTCAGCTTAAGCGAAAAATCGCGTGAGTGTTCCTTTTCATTCTCGCTAATAAATAACGAATCTCGGGCGCAAGCGAAGTAAATTTTCGCTAGCTTGTCCCCTGCTCGTCTCGTACCCGCCATAAAAATCTCCGGCATCGATTCCCCGATCTCGATCCGCCTGTCCACAGCACCTCGCTCTACCCTCGTGCTCCCATCCACGTCTCGTCGTTGATGTGTCGTCGCTCGCTACACAAGTTGTCACCGCGGACAACGACGGCCGGATAACTATACGCTCGCGCGATCGATCGATCGATTATGATGCGAGGAAACTCAAAATACAAATCTACCCTCTCCTTTAACCATGGTTAGAAGCCTACCTACTACTCTATCCGCCAATGAGGGATGAGCGCGATGCCCGTTCATTCATTTACCGCAATCGCGATGCAACACCTAAGCACTCGCGCGGACGAAACACGGCCACGAGTGCCCTGGGTGAAAACCACGCAGGCTGAGGAGCGGCTCCAGCCACACGCTCCGCTTGCCGGCAGGCGGCAGGGAGGGGGCCCGGTAAAACACAAAGCAGCGCGGGGGTAAAGAACGAAATGATTCCGCGGGGCCGGAGGCCGGAGATAAGAAGATTAGGTTCCCGGTTAATTATGCGCGCCCAAGCCCCGTCCACGTCGCCGGGTTCCATCACCCCCCAGACTATCCAAATCGGGGAAGGCGAGCGGCGACACGGCCGAAAGGAGCCGACGCTTCGATCCCCTGTACGGCCGCGGGCGCGGCGTTGTGGCCGTTCGATCGATCCATCCATCGATCGGCGCCAGGTGCCAAAATCTTCACAGTACAAAATGCTGCCGAGCTCTCTTCATGATCAACCAGTGGAAAGGGGTGTTCGTTTCCTTTATGAGCTAAAGTTTAACTTTTAAAATTTAAGCTAAACTTTAGCCTCTCTTAAAGAGTTAAAGTTTAGTGCTATTTTTAATCTATTTTTATTTCTAGAGTTAATTTTTTTTTTTGATTAAAAGCTAAAGTTTAGTTTTAGTTTTAGCCCACTCATTCGTTTCTCTAGAGCTAAAATCTAGACTAATTGAAAACGAACAGCCCCTTAATTTGACGCTCCTTTATTTCGGGCGAAACCTAATCTTCTTTCCGTTTTCCTCGCGGTGGCGCACGCTCCACGGGACACGCCGGCCGCCAGCTTGCACGCCATTCCTGGCTGCTACAAAGTTTGCCATTGCGGCGGCAGTGGCAGCGCCAGGCGGGTGCGTAGATGCGTTTTGCACGTTCTCGTTCGGGTTGAGCGCGACGGCGGCGCGGGGAAAACCGTCAGACGGTTGTTGTCGCCGCTCGGCGGGAACAGCTGGCGGAACGACTGGAAATAGGTCGATCGGCATGGGGAGATGGATATGAGATATTACGCGTCACGTTCTCAGGGATCGGAGAGATGTGTATAGATGGAGCGTGTGCAAGAGACATGGCACGACAGGATGTGGCAATGGGTCTGCCTTTTTTTTATAAACTTGTTTATATTTACATTACAAATATACACTCCGATAATGCAGTCATATACACAAATCAGGTACCATATGTTACATTGTAATAATAACCCAATCCAATATATTTTCGTACTTGAGCTAAGTACGAAATTATGTGCGTTCTTCTACTATTGGTAAGCTGTGCATATGTTACAAACTTACAGTAAGATATATGTACAAATAATGTTCCCACTACGACCTATTTTTTTTTTTTTGCTTTTTATTACAAGATCTTAAATAGTAAAATGCAGTTAATTATCTGCCCGGGATATAGTCACGCATGAACGTAACTGCATGCGAAACTATTTTATGCATGGGAGTACTATGGGGATGCTTTTATGCCTTATGGTTACAAGCTACATATATACTACGTTACTCACTTAGCTGAGACCGGTACGTGAGGCCAATGCAGACATATATGCATGCAGGTGTCCTGTGCATGATGCTATACGAATTACTGCTCAACCGATCGAGACTACCACTATAACAACTGCTGGTGGTAATAATGGTGACTACCTGAAAAGCCATGCATCGACGACGTCGGTATCACCGTACCGGCCATTATTCACGGGTTCCAGTTGACGCCTGAAAGCTGGTAGGGGTGCTGGAACGCGCAGGACGCGGCGGCGGTTTCCGGTGGCAGCGACGTCGAGCCGAGGATGGCATGGTGATGATGATAGGTCGCGCCACCTGGCACGCCACCGAGCTGGGTAAGGAGCGTGGGCCCACTGCTGCCGCCACTGCCGTCAATGGAACCGCCGGAGCCAGGAGCGACGGCCAGGTTCCTCTCCGCCGGCGACGACAGCAGGGACGTGGTGCCGTCGACGGTGTTGTTGTCCCTGCCGAACCCGTGGTACCTCTTCGCCGGTGGGAGGATGGCGATCGCCGACGACGCGTCGAGCCAGTTGAACGGGGTAGCAGAGGCCGGAGCGAAGAGCTGCTTGGTGACGACAGCTGGGCTCGCCCGCGCCACCGCGGCGAGCTGGCTCAGCGAGCCGGCGCCGCCGTCCTCCACTGTAGTGAGCAGGCCGTCCAGGAAGTTGTCGTCGTGGTGGAGCAGCGAGGTGTAGTTATTTCCGCCCGCCGGGACGGCGTGCGACGGGTGATGGTACGGCGCGGCCACCGCGTCTTCCACGGAGCCCTCGCACTCCGTGATGCTCCTCTGCTGCTGATGATGATCGCCCAGTCCAAGCTGCTTGTTGACCTTCTTGTAGATGCGGCACAGCACCCAGTCGTCCAGCTGAGACACGCTAATTAGAGCTCGATCAGTGACACCGGCCCAGAGGGAATATCCCGGTGCATTTTTTCTAGATCAATATCCCGATGCATGCATCTACACGATTATTATTAGTACAGCTAGGTACACTAGACTGGGTAGAGGTGAGACTAGGACCCGATTCGATCCAGTCTTTATTCGACAACTGTCACGTCACGTTGCTTACCCTGAGAGACGCGGCGGCCTTGCCTACGCCGCCGGACCCCGGCGGCGGCCGGCAGCTGGTGTTGGTGGAGCTCGCCGCCGTGGCGTCGGTGAGGCGGTACTCGTGCATGATCCAGTTGGTCTTGAGACCCTTGGGCGGCTTGCCGCGGTAGAAGACGAGCGCCTTCTTCACGCCGACCTTCTCGCGGCCGCCGCCGGACGCCATGATCGGCTTGTCGGTGCCGGTGGCCTTCCAGTACCCGGACGTCGCCGCCCGGTTCGGCCGCGCGCCGTTGGGGTACTTGCGGTCCCTCGGGCTGAAGAAGTACCACTCGTGCTCCCCGAAGTTGGCCTTCTCTGATCAAACAAAACGAACCGTGGGCAGCAGGGGCCAGTTGTCAGCTGCCAGTGCGTGCTTGCAAGAACGAGAGTGGGCATATGCATGCAACTAGCTAGGCAGATGCGCAAAGTATGATCGCTTTACACTTTGAACTGAAAAAAGATATATTTACTGTATATGCATAGTACCTCTAGCTAGATATACTATTTTAATTTAACGTGCAAAGACTTGTAGAAAATGATTAGTTATCTCATGAGAGTCGATTTGGTGCGGATCTTATGGTGGATAACTGGATATAGGAGGGCACTAGCTAGCACCGCGTACATACCAGGGAGCTCCCAGGGGTCGAACTTGTAGAGGTCGACCTCGGCGATGATGGTGACGGGGAGAGGCATGGACGCCGCTTTCTTCTTGAGGTAGTGGACCACCAGCTCCTCGTCCGTTGGGTGGAACCGGAACCCCGGCGGGAGGTGCGGTGCCGGGCCCGGCTGCTTCCGCTGCGGCGGCGCCGACCCGGACGACGAGTCCGTGCTCTCCATGGACCTCATCGATCGTCTTGACCTTCTTCTGTCGGTACCCGGGATCAGAGATGATGAGTTGATCGATTTATTACCAGACTATATGCACACAGTCCACACATAACAACAGCAAAAAAGCTTATTAGCACAGCAGCACCCTGATGGTGCTACATAAGCAGTTTTAGCACAGCTTACCGATGGGGATATATAGTTGGACAGAGGAGCCTTTTTTTTTTTTAGCGGATTGAGCAGAGGAGCTTCTAGTGTGAAGGAACGGACAGCGAGGAGGCGGGCGAGTGATCTGCGCTTGGAAACTTTTGTGGTGGTTTCTGTATCCCCTGGCGAGCGATATGGAGAAGAGAGAGAGAGAGGAGAGCCGGCCGGAGACGGAGGTCGGAGGCAAGGCTGGCAGGGGGAAGAGAGAGTGGGGGGAGCGCCGATGGCATTGGCCCGAGAAATACGGCTCCGTTGCGCCGAACCGGACCCCTCGCCGCTCGACACGTACGCCCGCCGCCGCCCGTATCGCGTGTCAGCGAGCCAACGGCCCCGAGCCGTGAAACGTGAAGGCCTTGTCCCCCGCTCTCGGGCGCACCCGGGCCGGCCGGTTGCTGTTCCCCCGGAGGATCCAAGCCCAGAGGTTATTGCGTAAGCCTTGTTTCGGCCTGCTTCTGCAGATAAATGGGCTAAGTTTTCTCTTCTCCTTTAGCCCGTCTAGAGCCACTTTCGTAGACCAAGCCCCACGAGTTATAACCCAATGGCCAATGCAGAGCTGTTTAGCAGTTTGTTGGGCTGGGCACAAGCAAAAAACCGTTATTCTTCAGCGACGGAGATTTGAACCCTGTCTGTTCTGTGTTCTCTCCAAGCGAAAAGAAGAAGATAAAATCTAGTTTCTCGGAATGTTCCTGGAACTTCAACATTTAAGTTTGCTCATGACCGTGACTAGACGATGCATCTTGTTTTAATTCGCTTTCCCATCAAAAACTTTGATCCCTGCAAGTCGTTGGTTCAACATTCCTTTCGAAATTTGAAACAACGGGCGGATTTCAACATTTCAAAAGGGGGAACGGAAGTAGTACACGAACTGAACTCGGCACTCGGGTCTAACCGTCTAACCGGTGCCAATTAGAAGTAACATAAGATTACATGGGCAGCTTTCTACCGTTCAACGTATCTCGGGCTGCTGTGAAATTGATTTCCTCTTTGGTAATGTTATATTATTAACTTGACGAGCTTAATGTTTCCGCCCGACAGTCCAACTGAAACACGCGCGTCCGTTCGAGTCATCGATCCTTGAAAAAAAAAACATAAGTGATGAGCTAATATATTATTGTCTAATCCTGTTTGGAGTAATCGAGTCTCTGCAGACTGGGTTGGACCAATTCTTGATTCATGGAGGTCGCTGTCAACATAACGGAACATCGAAACCGGAATTCAATGAAGATAATAAATAAACAAATAAGCCAAGCTCAACTAAACTCCAAATGATCGACGACTATTAGTTGACTAAACTTATCATTGTTTATTAGTTTCAATCCCAACTGCAACTGAAGGTCTATCAGAATTCAGAAGGTTCATTGGCAAGCGAAGGTCGACGAGAAGGTTCATTGGCAACAGGGGTATTTGTTTCCACGGGTTTTCTTGACACCAAAACGGCCAAACCCTGTTCCGTACACTGAGCCTGGCATTCCGTTTGGGACTGCTGTTGCTGCGATCCGTTTTGCTGACCTTTGATCCTGTCAATTCGTAGTTCCAATCCTCTGTCTGACCGATCAAAGCATGACCTGTAATTAGCGACGGTGATCCAAGTCAGAGCACGTCGATCTTCATGCTGTGGCTGCTTTCAGAAAGCGTGCAGGTCGTAGCCGCATGCGACCCATGAACAGACCACAGTTCCAGATGCCGAGCAGTCGTCTTTCATATTGAACACACGGCGACATGTAAGTTGGACGGTACGATCCGTATTGAACCGTTGAAACGTCAGGTCAACAACAAGGTCCCAGGTCCTGCGGTTTCTCTGGCGGCTTAGAAAAATAGGAACAACAGAGAGTTAGTAGAATTAGCGGAGACAGTTCAAGGTCATCAGTGACCGGTTGAACAGGGAACTGCAGGCAGCATCCGAGTAAGTATCAGCTCCTGCAATGGCAAAGAAGATTTGGTCTGGTTACTGACGCCTCTCCCTTTCGTTGGATGCGGTATGAGAATGAGACACGGATCGGAAGTCGTCGTAGAAATGTAACCTTTGTCGGGGGGCAGGATGAGCTTCTCCGATTGGACTGGAGCTTGTCTTTGTCAGTCAACGTGGTCACGTAATCGGACACTCTTGTCTTCTTTTAATTTAGAATTTAGACCAAAGGTGATACGTTTTTTTTTCCCATCTCTCATCGTCTTTGTTAGTCATTCACTTGTATTTTGTTTTTTGCCTTTGGATTAGCGCGTGTATCCACACTTATATATGGTCGCCGTCATGTGTATTCATGTAGGACTACATAGTTGAATGAAATCTTGCGCGACGAGAAAATACGGGGGACTCCCAGTATTGCTCTACTTGAGTTGCAAGTAACTTGAATCAACCACTTACAACAATTAGGTCGGTACGCGTCCTCGCAATCCTGCCGGTTAAGACTTAAGACTAACCTTCTTCACAAAATCTGGCTATAGACAGAATCGCTAGACAAACAGGAATGGCTCTGCAAGACTGCAACTGCAATTGAGCAGTACTAACCTGTTGCAGAGTAAATTATGGAGAATAACGGGGCCAAATCCACTCTTCCTATTACATCTCTATCTTTATCTCTATCTTTTTTTTTATTTTCTGTGCACCTACTTTTTATACTTTACCTTAATTCCTATGCCAGACTTCAAAGTACCAATTAAAATGGGACGGATGGAGTACTGCATTTTCAACGCTGCATCTTGAGAAAATCAGGAACAGCCAATGCTTGTTGTTCAGATAAAGATGCAGAAGCTGCCTCACAAGTTCCATAACCACGACCCATTCGATCACCGTGAACTCAAGTACTGACCGCCAAGAACTGGAGAGAAAAATGGAGGGACTCAAATGTCACCATCGGACACGCGCGGCGTTCGGCAAGTCCAAATCTCGGCAGCGCCGGCGCCGGCGCGCGGTTGTGTCGGACTTGACGGCGTCATCATCTCAGGCACGGGCACATGCAGCAGCCTCGTGCTCGGTTGACTGCACTGCACCCTGTAACGAACGAGCTCGTCGCGGAGGGACCCCCCACCCCGCGTCTGAATAAACCTGGTGATTTTGTGGTTGGGGCGAGGCGTCGCTCGCTTTTGACCGGGCGCGCTCGTGCAAAGGGGGACGGCGTCCATGCTGATCGAGCATGGACCAGTGCACGGGTTAAATGTGCTGATCATCCATAATGCAGCAGCCGGCTTAAACCTAGGCCGCAAACGAACGCGACGGCGAGCTTCCGCGGCGACAGCGGCTGAAAGCGACACGGCCGAATCGAGGATGGAGAATCTGAATCTGACTCTAATCTCGTACCACTACGTGTGTGCCGTTGCCGCCACAAGCCGGGAAAATAAGCTGATGTCCGTACACGGGGGTAGATGGGGGAGAAAACACGGTTGGTGCAAGAAATTTTTGCAGCGGACCGATGCCTGCCTGCCCTGTAGTAACTGGAAATGGTCTACCTGTCAAAAAGGGGAAAAAAAAATGGAAATGGTCTTCCCAAGACCTATGTACCCTACGAAGCGGCGCTGACAACATACTAGTGAACTCGATCCTGATCGAGATGCTTAAAATTCAACAGGGTAAGCGACCATTAGCGCATTCTCTTATGGTTCCTCAATAGTTCTTTTGTTCTGTAACAAAGACGCGTGCGTTTCCTCACGTCGCTCTCAACTGAAAAGCAGCATTTCTTCGGTCACAAGTTTCCGCACCTCGCACAAAGCAGCGCTTCCCCTACGGCTGGCTTAGCGGCAGATAGGTATGCTGACCATGGAGTTCTAGGAGTTGGTCGTCACTTCTGAATGGAGTGGTACATACCGTCTGTCTTCTTAGCTTTGTAGCTTCCTGGTGACCCTAGAACGTGGCCGTTTTCCTTTTTGTTATCACTATAATGACCACTTTCTCTTTTTTTGGGGTGATACCTGCAAGTTAACCGTGTACACGGTAGATTACCAGTCCTCCGCCACCAATAGAGATATAAGAACAGCGTCAACCAGCCATGGCATGGACTATTCCAATTTTCAGGGGCAAGAATTCAACAGTCTCATCTGATTGCAAAAAATTACACACATAAAGGGATGACCAAAATTGTGGAGGTAAGAAGCTACTAGCAACCTCAACCAAGAGGCAAGAATTCCATCGAAATTCAAAGTTTAGGACTTATCCTTCTAGTTTGACAATTAGCGATTATATGAAATAAACCTTTATTTTGTGTGTAAAGGTCTTATAAAAAAACATGTGTTGGTGTAGATATTCCAAGGTAAATCATATATGTGCATCCTCAGCCTTGAGTTAAAAAAAAATGTTGAAACTAATGTAAGGCTTGTATGAAACCATTCATATGGACTAGGTCTTTCAACTGATTTTATGTTAGTTTCTTTTGCTAAAGTGATGTATGGATTTATATAATGAACAAGTAATAGTGTTAGATAATGGTTTGATTGACCAGTTTATTTGGGGGGGGGGGTGATATTCCTAGTCATGTCCGGTAACTTTATATTTTAAAACAAAAAAATTGAAAATCAGTGGATGTACTTGTGCTATAAATACCATAATGCTATCAAATTAGCTCATTGGAAAGGTTTATTTCTCATGAACAATGCTACATATTTTATAATTATTTCTTTTTGGACTATATAGGCACTGGACAAGATATTTACCATTAATTAAATGTTTAATCATAATTTCTAGCTTAATATTTTTCCTTATTTTTAAAATTAGATATAAAACATCCTGGTTGGAATACCTTGGGCCATCCGTAAAACTTCAGCACTAGCATTGTGAGTGTAATTCTTTTTTTAAAAAAATCAGTGTGTCAATTTTTGTATAGTATACTATTGGAAGCAACATTAGATCAACATTTTCATTCTTTTTGAAAAGATAGACCGATTTAGGTTCACTTTATCAAAATTTCTAACATGTATAAATTAATTTACTGTAGAAATGCCTAGGAGTCAATTTCACCTCCTACTATTTAAATGTATAATAAGATAGTCAATATTGTAGAACTAAGCTTAATAAAGGGCATAAAGTCTATTTGATGAAAGAAAGCATCACATGGACATTCTAAAGTTACTCTTTTTATTGCAACTAGAAGTCCAACCTTATAATCTAGAGCCCAAGGAGAATTCAACAGATGTTTACAGGGGATTTGTATTTGTATGCTAAAAAATTGTAGGTGCACCAGGCGACGACTTGATTGAAAAAAAAAACACTAAAATTGCTTTGTAATGCAGTTCTCCTTGAGTACATTCTTCCATTATTTTACACGTGCAGGGGTAAGTACACATATTTGATGAACCTGTAGAACAAATTTCTTCAATCTGTGCATGCTGAATTGATCACTTGATATAGTAGGATATATCAACGTGTCATTAATCGGCAATTGATACACTATCTGGCAAATCTATCCAGTACCAAACTGAAATCATACTCACCATTCCAAAATAGTTCGTGCATATATGAATATATTTTAATTTATGAAATCAACTTGAAAAGCCATTCAACGATTCTTGTTCTGGAGCAATGTAAGCCTGAGTCAATTTGAGGGTTAAATCATATCATTCTAGTATTAAAAACGTTGGCGATACATACGAAGCTGGGAGAATGGTCTTTGCAGCATGAGAAGCTTTATCCAAAATGCTGCTATATCTAAATGTACTGTTAGAAAAGAAAATAATAAACTGTTGAAACTAAAATGTGAACCCTAATACCATTAGGTCAAATGATCCATGCAGACACATGACACCGAAGAAACAAAGATAGCGAAGAGACAGGGAGTAGTCATGATAGATAGCGAGGAGACATATATGGTACACACACGTAGCCAAGAGCGACGAAAGTGGGGGACGGACACACAGACGTTTGAATCCAACAGCGCCATGCAAGGAGTCACATTGCATTGGCTGTCGGTAAAATTATCATCATCATTAATAAAAAAAATGATCGCATACATTTACAAGTGCGAGATTATTTTTCAGAGCCACATATTCGCGTGGACTGTGGTACTATAGCTTATTTATCCTACTGGGCAGATTAATGTACTACCCAGAAAAGAAAATGAATTGAATCAAATAAATCCTCTCCCTGTCAATGAATTAGGAGCAGAATTAATTAATTATGTGCATGTGTGTGTGTGGGGGGGGGGGGGGGGGGAGGGGGTTCGTTAATTATTAACGGGTGGCATCAGTTTTCGTGGTTTGAATGTTTGAATAGTAGGTGTTGTTCCGTTCAAAATTCAGAGCCTGGACGTGATCATCGTCTGTCTTCGTTGTACGCTCTTCTCCAATTCTTCGATCCTCTCCATTACCGCGTTGGCTGCCGTTGATACCAGCTCGGCGAGGTCCCTGCACAAGGGCCAAATAAAAGACACAGTTAGTTCCTGGTCGCATGCATTATTATTCATCAACGCAAATAAGATAACCATGCATGCATATATATATATATATATATAATAATTCCAGTAATATAATGGCGACGTCGTAATAATCAACGCATCATCAATGTAAAAAGCCGGAACTTGTTTCCATTATCTAAAAAATAATCAACGCATCATGCATGCGCGTACCCTGTTGTGGCGGAATCGTACGTTAACCCGACGGTGTACTTGGCCTGCCGGAGCGCGAACCGGAACCTTTCAATGTCCCTCGGGAGGTGCTCCTTGGAGTCGACGACGGCCTCGGGCAGGATGAGCTCGGAGGGCTTGATGTCGTAGAAGATTGGGATGATGGTCTTGCGCGCCTCGACGAGCTGCGCGAGCTCGTGCAGGCAGAACTCGGAGTCGCAGTAGCGTTTCGAGAAGATGGCCACGGCCACGCCGCACTCGCGGATGGCCTCGTCGATGCGCTCCTCGAGCCGGTCTCCCGGGCGCATCGACATGTTGTCAAGGAACGAGCGGACCCGGCCGCCGCTGAGGTGCTCGATCCGGTCGTAGAGAAGGCGCGCCACGTTCCGCTTCGTGTCGACGCCGCGGTGGTTTATGAAGACGTCGTAGCGACGACGACGCTGCTGATGACGCCGCGGGCCCGACACGTCATCCTCGTCGTACTCGTACTCGACCCGACGTGGAACCTTGTTGGGTTGCCTGATAATATTGGCTTCCACTGCTGCCGCCTCTGCTGACGCGTCGAGCCGCGTGGCAATGGATTGGATTGTGGACCTGCGTGAGGTTCCGGCTGATGCCATCGATGACGACGGCGAACTAGCTAGCTCTAGAATGCGCGGCGCGGGATCGCACGATGAGCGTGTACGTGGGTTCCGATCGAGATGGCAGGCAACAAGGCTGTGGTTATTTGCTCAAGAAGCGCTGAATAGAGAGATGGAAGGAATGCGAAGCGGTTATGCCAGCTGATGAGCTTCTCTCTCGATATCTCTCTCACTCAGTCTGTGAATGGTGCATGTGGCTGATGGGCAGGGTGGGGTTTATATAGCAGGGCCAACACCCGTCCGTGTGCGCGCGTGCCTAGACCTTCTTCGCGGGAGATGGAAATGTTTTCAATTCGGTCCATTGTCTTGATTCAAAATGGGACTGTCTTGGCTATTGGTTTGACATTTAAACGAGGCACCACCACCCGTTCAAAACCCCGAGAAGGGGGACAGGGAACACAGTGGTAAAAGGTTATTGCGCATGTGGCAAGATCCACCTCTTCGACCTCTTTTTTCCCACTCAAGGTTTTTGCGATCGAGCTATAGCTTGGCAGCGGTCAGTGTATACAAATCAAAGAGGAGGCCTCCTTCCTCCCTGCCCAAGCAACCGGACGGGGGCCTCGATCTCTACTAGCTTCCCTGTCGTCCGTGGCACCACATGAGCAGCCTGTATGAACTCTCGTGTGTTGATTTGTCGCAGCAAGCTACCCGTTCAAACATTTCGACGATGAGTCACAGTTAGGTTCCATTCCCGCGCTGTGAGGTGGGAGAGAGATCCGTCCGTCGATCGCCCATCCAGAGGCTAGCGGGAGACGATGACCGTTTCAAAGTCGTGCTCCATCCACGCCTCCGTGTGCGGGGTGACGCCCGAGGTGCGCGGATTACGTCACCCCCGGCTTTGGACTCCCTCAGTCCTGCGTGCTGGTTGATACGTTCAACACGTACCTCGTAATCCTCGTTTAACGATTCACCGCACGCACGCATCACGCTATATCCGTCGCATTAATTTGCACGGTAAGATTAAAGTGGTTTTTTAACCGGATGCGCGTAATGGTGCAGTAATGGTGCTTTGCTTAAACGATTCACCGGAGAGACACTTCATTGACTCTTACTCTGTTGTCGCGGTAAAAAAGCGGGTTTTTAACCGGACATAGTACGTCTCGTCAATCCAATGTGGTATGGTGGTGAATAATCGAGCATGGTGACGTGGAATCCATGTACATTACTTGGGGATGGATGGAGACTGTGACGGGGACTCGAAGATTGATTTTCGATAGAAAGGAGGCACGAAGGGCGACGACGTGTTCGTGTTTGTCCTTCTAAAACGTCAAAGATGTAGACAACCGCGGTTCATTTGGTACTAAACCATGCCCTTTGACTACATCACGTCGGCCTAAAGCTCCCGTAAAAGTTACACACCTTGGCGTCACGAGTGAGACCATAATTTTTGGATGGCCGTAGCAAAATTTCCAGCGTGGGGACTCTGGTCACATTCATGACAACAAAATTTGCATGATACAGAGCGTGATTACTTTTGTTTCTTTTCCTCGCACTCGATCAGAAAGAAAGGGGAAAGTTCAGGAAATAGAACCGTGCTGCTCAAGATAGGAAACATATGACTCCAAACTATCGGATGACTTCTCAACATTCAGCAATATGATATAGAAAATGATTTGGAGCACATATATGGAACGTTAACTCAATATCGATTGTAATTTTATATTATTGTTATTATTATTATTGAAGGTAAGTTTCTTTTTTAAGATTTTTTGAAGCACAATACTCTATGTCGTACCATACCTTTTGAAATCAGGATCTTTCACCTCCTTCACCTTTTGCCCTTTTCATCTTGTCTCTTGGGTGTCAAGGATATTCACACGCCACCAAATCATAGTTTCGACTACGTCTCGGAACTTATTCAAACTACACTCACCCGCAACCTACTAGGCTCCTCGGCTAGCTTCCTTACCCTTTGCATCCATCAAGTCAAATGCGGAGACCCTTTCTTATTTTTCACTACACCCGGACGATGATGTGGCACGTCACTAAGGATGTGATGATCCAATCCTTGCTCACTTATCATCGTATCTACATCAAGATACAACGCATCACCAAGGAAGTGACGGCCCGATCCTTCTCATTTATCACTATACCTGGGGTTCCGGTATGGCCCGTCGCTAGGAGAGTTACGCCCCCAACGATTTTCTATTCAGTTTTATTTTTCATAAGAATAGATAAATAGTTGTTGGCTACCCCTTCTCTTTTATTCAAGTTTGGGACTGATTATGTTAGAGCAACATAGATTGGCTTTAAAACCCAAACATAAAGAAAAGTTATCAAAAGAGATAACAGAAGGAAGAGTGACCTAATAAGACCTAGCCTGAAAACATTATAAACAAAATCTAATACTAGAACCTATATAATTAACATACAGTGCTTAACATCAATAAAAACTTATTGACTTTTTTTTAAGGAAAACCTTGATGAACTTTCAGGTTAGAGAGCCTACAAGTAAAGAAAAAAAATTACACTTCTCCAGCAACCTCCTTGTGACCAAAATGACAGTCGAGTCATAGACATGGTGCATCTGGGTCCACTTGCTTACTTGATTATAGTCACAACTTGATGAATAGGCCAGAGATACATGTTGAATTCACGTCGAAGGATGACAACAAACAGATAGAGTAGAATGAATGATAAAATTATTTTGGTGATATCTTAGTAGTCACATTTATGCAAATTGAGTCTAACTTAGGTGATTAGGTTCATTGTGGCGGAACTGACCTATTCTGGTTCAAATCCCAGATTTGATACGGATATTGCATTTACGATCCCTATCGACAGCAAAACGCCTATGGTGACTTTGTGAATCTTAAGATCAAACCAATTAATGTTTCGAAGGTGTTTATAGGGATATGATGTGCGTGTTCATAGAAGTATGGACTCGTGCATATATATGAGTGTTTGCATATGTACTGTGTTTAATTCATAAAAAAATAAAGTGATCATATTTGTATATTCGGCATGTATTTAAATACTCCAACTTTCCTAGAATGAGTTTACTTTTAGGTCCAATCTATTTTTGACTAATGATTTTTATAAATTTGATCAATTTCAATAACATCAAATTTGTATTTTTTAGATTTATTGTAAAAAATAATTTTATAATTTATATATTATTTCTCTATAACTTATTAATTGAGGTGAGGTCGTCTAGACAATATTTTTCATGTCTAGATGTGTCCGTAACGTTGTCGTATCCAGTTTGTATCCTACGACACCAATCAGTTTGAGTCGTTTTTGAACCATTTTCTGATCCTTTGTTGAATTGGACTCTGATTTCAATTTGATATTTTATACTAATAACAATTAATCATCTATTTCTTTAACATCATATTTTGGATGGAAACTAATAACAAGAATTCCAATAATAACTCACTCCAAAATTATTATAATGAATATTCTTTTTAAAACTCAAAAAGATAAAGCAAAATAAAAATAGAGCAAATGCTCAAGCCAAAAAAATTAATTAATTGAAAATATTTTATAGTTATAAAAAACATTCTAATCATAAATTTTTTTAACAAAAACCCATGACAACGCACATATATTTTGCTAGTATATTATTAAAATTGATCAAAATTATAGAAATCATTGTCAAAGATGTATTTGACCAAACCCATAAGTAAACACTTATTTTGGGACAGAAATAGTTGCTTCATCATTTTTCATCCTTGATAGTACACACATTTCAACGCGGTGATATTTCGAGAAGAAATAAATTATGAGTAGTTAAAAGTGTGTTAAAATCAGTTCAAAAAGTGCGCAAAAATCAAATTGAGTAATTCATCATCTCATAAAAAAAACACTAGTCTTCGAAAAAGAAGAAGAAGAACACGAGACACAGAGACACCGACCGGTGGGATCCACCGACACACAGACCACAGCAAGTGTGCGGCCGCCGCGTCGTACTCTCCCCCATTCAGCCGCCGCCCCGCCTCCCTCCCTCCTCCCGTCCTCTGCCGGCGGCCTCCGACTCCACCACGCCGCCGGCCACATGTGGGAGCGCGGAAGGCCGCCGCGCAAGCCGCGACCG
This sequence comes from Eleusine indica, assembly GCA_030378355.1. Classification (NCBI taxonomy): domain Eukaryota; kingdom Viridiplantae; phylum Streptophyta; class Magnoliopsida; order Poales; family Poaceae; genus Eleusine; species Eleusine indica. Next base: position 41,730,177 of record CM059500.1, read on the forward strand.
TCCCCGATCCTTGTGCCGCCGCCGCCGCCGTCGCCACCGCCTCCCCGCCTGCACGTCCTCCTCCCCAGATCCCTCCTCGCGTTCGCCGCGCGAGCCATGCCGTGGCGCCGCCCGTCCCCCCTCCTCCTCCTCCTCCTCGCCCTCGCGCTGGCCCTCCTTTTTCTCCTCCTCTCCCCCTCCTCCCACTCCGCGTCCCGCCTCTCCCGCTCCCTCGTCACCTCTGGCTCCGATTCCGCCCTTTCCTCCCCCGCGTCCGCCGGCCCGCCGCCCCCCGTCAAGATCTACATGTACGACCTGCCCTCCAAGTTCACCTACGGCGTCGTCCGCAGCTACATGGCGGCGCGCGTCCCCTCAGGGTCGGCGGACATGGCGGCGGTACTGCCCGACGAGCAGCTGCGGTACCCGGGGCATCAGCACTCGGCGGAGTGGTGGCTCTTCAAGGACCTGCTCCGCCGCGGGCCGCGCGACGGCCCCATGGCCCACGTGGACGACCCGCGCGACGCCGATCTCTTCTACGTGCCCTTCTTCTCCTCGCTCAGCCTCGTCGTCAACCCAATCCGGCCCCCGGCCGCCGCAAACGCCTCCGGGGCTGCTGCGGCGTACAGCGACGAGGCAATGCAGGACGAGTTGATGGAGTGGCTGGAGCGGCAGCCGTACTGGCGGCGGAACAGGGGGAGGGATCACGTGTTCATCTGCCAGGATCCTAACGCGCTATACAAAGTGGTGGACCGGATCAGCAATGCCATGCTCCTGGTCTCCGACTTCGGCCGGTTGCGTGATGACCAGGCTTCCCTCGTCAAGGATGTCATCTTGCCTTACTCACACCGCATCAACGCCTTCCAAGGTGATGTTGGGGTCGAGGGACGGTCCTCACTGCTGTTCTTTATGGGCAATCGGTACCGCAAAGAGGTGAGCTCAGAAAGCTTCCTACAAATACAATGAATTGATTAGAACTAGTAGTATCTGTCCATTTGAAGTGCTACTGTATTTTAAAATTTTCATATTGGCTAGTGCTGTAGACAACGGAAGCTTGGTGTCTTCTTTGTAGATATGATTAATAACATTGAACTTGTAATATGCTTTGATCCACAGCAATGAAAGTGGTGTTTTACAGCTAGCAAGGAACAGATATTACTTGAAAATTAAATTAGGAGCCTACAACGTTCGAGAAGAGAGGTTTTTATTTATTTGCCACTCGATCCGTAAGCCTTTATCAATCTGCCATTTTTTTTGACAAGCCTTTACTTTCTTGCAATCAGACATGCGAATTTCTTTTGCCCATGCCATTTTTGCTATTTCATTTTCTAGGGTGCCTGGTTTCACCATTTGCCCTCGACCAGAATCACGACCAGCAGGATGAAATTGAACACACCAAACACAATCGAAGCTGTGCTCCATTCTATCATTTAGTGAAGTTTTGCCACATCGTTCTTATAACGTAATCCTTCTGCCACTTCAAAAAATTACACTTTCTTCGACCCTATACAAGCGGTCGAAGAACTAACATGTCAAATTGCGGCAAAGTAGCTCAAACACACACAAAAAAGGCAGATCCCCTCGGTTGATCTGGTCCAATCACTTCCTACTTCTCGCGCATCCGACATTGGATGAGCAACAGCTGGCTTCCAGATCTAGGATCTCGGCTTCTTGCGCTGCTCGATTAGGGGGCATGGCTAATTAGAGACCGTGCTCTAGGAGACTAAGTTGAGGCCCTTCCTTTTTTTTGGAAAAAAAATATTTCCACCTACTTTCTGTTTTTAGAAAACTTCAGCCAAAACTTTGTTTTACAATTTTTTATCAAACTTTGAGTCCAAACTTTTATCGAAACTTTTGATCTAACTTTTTGTGTGAATTTTTGATAAAATTTTAAATGATTTTTTTTTCAAAAGTTTGAATGGTTGCCATGTCCCCTCAAGGCCATGTCCGACGTGCTGTGTTTCACTGACTAGGCCTAGCCTCATACGCGTGAGTGCACCAGTGCGCATAGCCGAGCGGCCGCCCTCCAAAAAGGGATCCCGTCAATTAGGACATGACATAACGGCTGTTGCGGAAGCATGAAAATGGGGATTATGGCGGCGGACGGAGTGAGCACAACTCGGGAAAAGTGGCGGCATGAGAGGGGAACCATTAAGATGACGAACTAGGTGATGAGGTGTGCACAATGTGCATGGGTTAAATAAAACTTGCCTCAGGAGGGTATTTTGGTCACAAATGGCAGGAAACAAAAAAATTTGGAAGCCCGATGGCTAGAAAGTAAAGGCTTGTGAAAATAATGGCAGACTAGCAGAGGCTTACGGATCGAGTGACAAATAAATAAAAATCTCATTCAAGAAAATATAGAAACTTATGATAGAATCTTGTTTCAAGGACAGCATATACATTCTCGAGCGATTTTTCATCTTGGTATGTTTATTGCTTGAGTAAGGGTTTGCTGAATTTATGAACTGACAAAAAATCTAAAACATTAAGTGATTAGACCTTTGCAATGTTAGATCAGAATCTACCAATGTAACTCAAGTTTTTTGTACGATTTGTAAAAAGTTCACCTTTTGTCAACAAATTTCCTTTCTAATATTTCCACTTTTGAGGGTCCTTTGTTTCCCCTTCTTTATGTCATCTCCTTTTCTTTCTTTTATCTCATATGCATTATGCATGCAATTTGACATCGTAGCCTGAAGGCATGTATCACACTGTCAATCATGGCTTATTGCAGTATAATTTTTCACTTTTCCCATTTTCTAGCTGCATTTGTTTCATTTGTAACTAATTTAATAACCCAATAGAAGACAGCAAGTGGGACATCGGAACTTGAGTAACCCTGTAACAACCTGAATATGAAACACAAAGCCACAAATTATGCCTGCTAAAAGAATGTATCGAATACATGAACAAAATACAATTTGCAGGTTTTCCACCTTTCCTTCAAACAAATCGAAAGGCTAGAAGTTCCTCTATCCAACTCACCAATTTATTCTTTTTTTCTTTAAAATATAACTAAACCAGAATGTGCTTCCAGACCCTTGATTTACGCTGTTGTTCATCTTCATCTTTATAGGTGTGTGTGTTGTCATCCTTCGCTTATTTGTACTTCTTTTTATGCAGTGTCACATTCTTATGCTATAGTTGGTTGCTCTGATAATGTAGGGTGGGAAGGTCCGTGATGCACTTTTTCAAATTCTTGAGAATGAGGAAGATGTAATCATAAAACATGGAACTCAATCAAGGGTGAGTCGACGTGCAGCTACACAAGGGATGCACTCATCTAAGTTTTGCCTTCATCCGGCTGGAGATACCCCCTCTGCTTGCAGATTGTTTGATGCACTTGTTAGTTTATGTGTTCCTGTTATAGTCAGTGATTACATTGAGCTGCCATTCGAGGATGTTATAGACTACAGTAGCATATCGATATTTGTTGAGACAAGCAAGTCTGTACAAACTGGATTCTTAACTTCTTTTCTTCGAAAAATCAGTGCAGAGAGGATTCTGGAGTACCAGAGAGAAATAAGAAAGGTCAGTACAGTCCCAGTCTATTCTGCTGTATACATTTATTAGATACATACTATTCTACTTAATAAATCTTTCTGAATATGCTTATTCCTGAACTAAATATGGTATCTCCATTTATTTAATATTTTTTTTTCTGGTGTGTCATCATCTTTCTAGTAATCACTATAACGTTCTTTTACCAGAAATAGGTATGATATCTGAATGCTATAATAAATTCAAGGAAAAAATTAAAACCAGCCACATCCAGCAGTTTTACCCTTATGATTTGAAGGCCAGTTAACTAGTTACTAGTTATTACTACAGTTAGATTAGATGTACTCAACTTTTAACTAAAAAATTCATAATTTTTTGCTATATTTTATCCTTACAGAACTCAACAAGAATCTCCAGCTTTATGATAGATTGGTGAATAATGCTCTATACTTCCAATTATAATAGTATTCTGTTCTCTCTACTTTTCTATTAAGATATCATTATGCAAACAGACTATGATAATTCCATGCTTCCACCTGATCCAATTTGCTTGCAACTCTCTGGTCTATTCTTAGCCTTGTTCCATGTTGTTTTATGCATCAATTGCTTAATGTTTTAGCTATGGAAGCATGCCACACATATCTATACTTGTCTCAACATGTTTATCCTTTGATAATTAGCTCATTTGATTCATTTTGAATGTTTCTTCCAGGTTAGACATTACTTTATGTATGAAGAGCCCAATGGACCTGTGAATGAGATATGGCGCCAAGTTTCCCTAAAAGCACCATTGATTAAGTTGCTGACTAACCGCAATAAACGCATGGTTGAAAGAGGCGCCAATGCAACAGATTGTTCGTGCATCTGCTCAACAAATCCAACTGAGAGTTCCACCGTAGGTAAATGAGATAGAGATCATCCCTCTATGGAGAGAATGACGATTTACGGCCACTTCAGAGTGATTATATCGCTTACAAATTTTGAGGTTGCCGTGCTTGTACAGCAAGGATCAATTACTAATTACTCCGATCATTCATTTTTTTCGTAGATATTGGTGAATAGAAAAGAACACTGCTTTGTTTTCTGGCCTTGATAGATGGCTTTAATTTTTGTATGTAAGTTGTACTTTTCCTTTTAGTCAACAAGGTGATACTAGTTCTGATTTTCCTATTTAGCATAGTAATGTCTGGTGCAGAAATTCATCTGGGATTATTGCATTTCTTATTATTGTTTTCCATCATAGGTCTTACGGTATTTTCTTTTCTGAAAAATGATCATTTATATAAAATAATATATAGTTAAACACTTAAACTCGTTATATATACTTATTATATTTTAGTTTTAATAACAAGTATGCAAGTTTTCTTTTTGAACTGCCGTACAGATAAAATTTCATTTCGGCCTTTCTTTCTCCCGGGCTATTCTGACATTTCACGTGGATGCACATGGCCAGGAGCCCATTCAACAGGGTTTAATGTTTGTTGATCCTAACCAGGATGTCCTGAACCTATTTTCTAAAAAAAAACGCTTCGGACGCACGTTTGGTCTCGGCGCCTAGGCAACTAGGCGACTCGAGTTCGGTCTGGCGGCGGCTATCCCCATTTGTCGCTGTTCCTGATCACACGTCGTGATCGGGATTTAGAGTCCACGTCCTTTTCCACATCCGTGTCCAACTCAAATTCTCCGTTGCCCGAGCCCTTCTGTTAGACACCTAGTGCGTCGCCACTTAGGGTTCCAAAAATTTCCGCATCCCTTCGGGAACCGGGTGCGGCCGTGGTGAGTAACCATGGAAGCGGTTGAGGGCATGCTGGGGAAGATGCGGCTGACAGAAGTGGAGAATAAGGGGATCCAGATAGGGAGTCTGTAGAAAGGGAAAGGGATGACACGTGATCTGAAGGCGGTGGTGAAGTTGATGTCGAAAAAAACTACGCAGTCGGAGGTGGTGGAGAGAGCTTTAGGCAAGATCTGGTGTCCGGTAAGAGGTATTGAATGCAAAGATCTGGGGAAAAACCATTTTCTGTTCACTTTCCACCAGGCGTCGGGGAAGAGGAGGGTGCTTGAGGAGGGTCCTTGTATGCTGGGGAGAGAGGTGTTAGTAGTTGTGGACTTCGATGACACGAAGAGAATTGACGAGATGGATTTCTCCATGATCTCGATCTGGGTGAGAGTTGCAAAGATGCCACTGGGATTGATGACCAAAGACTATGGTGAGACAATTGGGAACCAGATCGGATCTTTCCTGGAGGTGGATGGTGGAGAGGATGGTATGACGGTGGGACAATTTCTATGAGTTAAGGTGCAGATCGATATTAAGCTGCTGTTGATGCGAGGCATCAAGCTAGTTGTGGGAGAAGCAGACGAGGTTAAGGAGATGTGGTGCTCTTTCCTATGAGTTCCTGCCAGACTTCTGCTACACGTGTGGGTTGATAGGGCACATGGACAAGAGTTGTGAAAGGAAGTTGGCGCCAGGTGAATCGCAACAGTACTCCCGGGCCATGAGAGTGATTCCGGAGAGGAGGAAAGTGAGTGATGAAGTAGGAAGCTAGAGAAGCTCGCATAGAACTATGCTGCCATGGAAACCAAGTGGGGGTGGTGGTAGAGGGGGGAGTGGTAGCCGCAAGTCTGGCAGCAATAGTCAGAGTTGGAGGAAGCAGAAGTCGAAGGAAGAAGGGAGGAAAGCGAAAGGGAGAGAGGAGCAAGAGGTGACGAGCCCACTGAAGACACCTATCATAAATGTCACTGTTGTTGGTGACAGCATGAAAAGGGCACTATTTGAAGAAGCGGGCAAGGAGGGGGAGAGAGATGGTAGTGTGGAGGGGAAGGCCTTAGCAAAGGAAGCAAAAGCAGTGGGGGGAAGAGGGCGGTGCATTAGAGAATGTGATCGACATGAATAGTGCCCTATTGCCCATGCACGTTGATGGGGGGCCTCAGTCGGGGAGCGCGAACAAACAGAAGACGAAAGAGCTTAAAGGAACAAAACCAAAGACTTTCAAAAGGCTGCCTTGCTAGGTACAGTCTTCATAGTCCAAGGAAGGGGGTAAAGATGGGAGTAGGAAGAGGAAGGCGGATGGAGATCGATGGTTTGAAGAAGACGAAGGGTGGGGAAAAGGCAAAGGGCGATACCCAGATTGGTGACTCTATGGTGGGGGCCGGCGGACTGGTCCTGTGGGAAAAGATGAAGCTAATGGCTTGGAACTGTCGGGGCCTTGGAAATGCCCCGACAGTCCGTGAGCTTCTGCGGTGTCAGAAGTCTATCGATGCAGACATTCTCTTCTTGTCAGAAACAAAAATCGATGAGAAGCAAATGGAAGTCTTCAAAACAAAGCTTGGTTTGGAAAACATGGTGGTGGTGGAGGGTGAAGGACAAAGGGGGGGGGGGGGAGGGGGAGGGGAATTGCAGTGTTTTGGCAGAGAGGAGTTGATGTAATTTGGAGAACTCAATCTCAAAATCACATTGATATGGATATTAAGGAGGAGGATGGGTTCGTATGGCGATTCACTAGGTTGTATGGGGAATCACGTGCGGATATGAAGTATAAGATGTGGCAATTGTTGCGTGATCTGCACGATGATCGCACTCTTCCCTGGCTCTGTGCTGAGGATTTCAATGAGATACTATTCCAGTATGAGAAGGAGGGAGGCGTGGAACGTGCCCAAGGGTAGATGGATAATTTCAAGGAAGCACTTGAATATGGGGAGCTACATGATCTGGGCTTTAGTGGTGACATGTTCACGTGGCGCAATAACCACTTCCGGTGTGAGGACTACATCCGGGAGCGGCAGGACCGTGCAGTCGCAAATGATGCATGGCGCCAAAAGTTCCCGCTGATGCGAGTCCAGAACAGAGATCATTATTACTCGGATCATAGGCCGATAATTATTGACCTTGAGGGGTGTATGGCGAGCAGTAGGAGGAGAGGACCCCGACTCTTTCGGTTTGAGGCGGAATGGTTGGCGGAGGAGAGATGTCGCCCAGTAGTGGAGGAAGCCTGGAACCAGGCGACGCTAAACCCGGAGAACAAGGTGATGGGCAACTTGAAAACGGTGGCGGGGAGCTTGATGGAGTGGAGCACAAATGTCCTAGGCGATCTCGAGAAAAGGTTGAAAAAAGCAAAGAAAGAATTAGAACGGTGGCAGAGGGGAGCAATCATGGAGGAATCGGTGGTGAAAGAAGCAACGTGGAGGTGCAAGGTCGATAGGATTGAAGAACAAATTGACGTGTATTGGAAGCAGAGGGCCCATGTAAACTGGCTAGAGAAAGGAGATAGAAACACTTCCTTCTTCCACCGTGCTTGCTCGAAGAGAAAGAGGAAAAATAGAATATGGAGTCTGAAGAAGGAGGATGGAAGTTGGGTGGACGATGAAGTAGAGGAGCAGGCTTTTATTTCTAATCATTTTATGCAGCTCTTCAAGTCATCGGCGGGTGGGGACACGACACAACTCCTGAATGCCGTGCACCCACGGGTCAACGATGATATGAATGCCACACTTCTAAGAGCCTTTGAGGCGAGGAGGTCAAGCAAGCACTGGACTCAATTGGGGATCTCAAAGCGCTGGGACCAGATGGCATGCCCTCGGTCGGTACAAGAAGTTCTGGGATTTCATGGGAGGAAAGATATCGGAGGAGGTACTAGCGGTGCTAAATGGTGCGCCCATGCTGCAGGAGTGGAATGAGACAATTATTGCATTGATTCCCAAAACAAAGAACCCGGAGAAGGTAACTGACTTACACCCAATAAGTCTGTGCAATGTTCTATATAAGCTTGTGTCAAAGGTCCTTGCAAATCGTCTCAAAGTAATACTACCAGATATTATTTCCCCAACTCAGAGCGCTTTTGTGCCGGGTTGCCTCATTTCAGATAACATCCTTATAGCATATGAATTAACTCAGTATTTGATGCACAAGATGGGTGGGGACCTGGGCTATGCAGCTGTCAAGCTTGATATGAGTAATGCCTATGATAGAGTCGAGTGGCAGTTCTTGAAGGCTATGATGGAGAAGCTGGGGTTTGCGGAGCAGTGGGTCTCTCTAATAATGGAATGTGTCATGACGGTATCATATCGTATTAAGGTCAATGGAGAACTGTCCTACAAGCTTTTTTCCAGAGAGGGGTTTGAGGCATGGAGATCCCCTTTCCCTACATTTGTTTCTTCTGTGTGCCGAGGGGTTCTCAGCTCTTTTGAACAAAGCGGAAGGAGAAGGGCTGATTGCTAGAGTGAAAATATGTCCAGCAGCGCCTAGCATTTCTCACCTTTTGTTTGCCGATGATTCCTTAATCATGGTTCGTGCAACGAGGGAAGATGCTAAGAAACTGTAGGATATACTGGATGTCTATGATTAATGCTCTGGGCAGGTCATCAACAAAGCAAAAGCAGCCATCCTCTTCAGCAAGAACACAGCACATGGGCGCAAGGAAGAAGTAAGGCACAACTTACAAATTGAGAAGGAGACGATGAATGAGAAGTATTTGGGCTTGCTGGTTTTAGTGGGAAAGAAGAAATCAAAAGTGTTCTCCTACTTGAAGGACAGGATATGGAAGCGGATTCAAGGGTGGAATGAAAGATTCTTATCATGGGCAGGCAAGGAAATCCTAATCAAAGCGGTGGCACAAGCAATACCGACGTTCGCAATGGGGTGTTTTTGACTTAATGAAGAACCTATGTGACCAAATCAGCACAATGATGTGCAGGTATTGCGGGAATCAACAGGAGGGGAAGCATAAAATTCACTAGCTAAGCTGGGATAAGCTCATTATGCCGAAGAAAATGGGTGGTCTGGGCTTCAAGGACATCCATGCTTTCAATATGGCGATGCTAGCTAAACAAGGGTGGAGACTGCTGCAAAACCCGGAGAGTCTATGTGCTAGAGTGCTGAAGGCTAAGTACTTAAAAACTCGAATTGCTTGGATGCGAAACCAAAGAAGGGCATTTTTTACACTTTGGAGAAGCATTTTGAGGGGCATAGAATACTTGAAGAAAGGAATAATCGGTGATGGTGAGAATATAAACATCTGGTCTGATCCATGGGTACCAGCGGGTCCGACAAGAAGACCATATACACAACGAGGTGCAAATCTCATGCGCTACGTGGCTGAGTTGATTAACCGGTAACGGGTGAGTGGGATTCAGAGCTAGTAATGGATACCTTTTGTGAAGAGGATTGCAAGGCTATCCTTACCATACCAGTTCATCAAGGGCTGGATGATGTGCTGGCGTGGTTCCCTGACCGCAAAGGCTTGTTCAGTGTACGCAGTGCTTATAAGATATGCAGGAACAGTACGCTTGCGCAGAGACCGAGAGGCGGCAGCGGTACTGCAATTGCTTAGAATGATTGCCCAGAAGAGTTATGGGGAGATATTTGGCAATGCCCTGTTCCTAATAAGGTTAGACATTTCCTATGGCGATTTGCTCACAATAGTCAAGCCCTCAGGATTAATCTTGAAAGGAAAAGATAGATACCCGGTGTGTGCTGTGTGGAGCTCAAGGAGAAGATGGCGGTCATCTCTATTTCAAATGTAAGGAAGTAAAAAAGTGGTGGCTAGAGCTGTGCCTGGAGGACAAAAGAATGTCTATGTCCCAACTCGGTTCGGCTGCAGAAGTGGTGTCATGGCTGCTAAAGCAAAGTGCAGAAATATCAATCACAATGGCCATCGCTTTATGGGAATGGTGGAAGGAACGCAACCGAGTCAGAGAAGGGGAGAGAAGAAGAAACATCCCTATCCTAGCTAGGGATATTATGGTCTATGCGGCGGAGGTCAAAGCTGTGCATGTGAAGGAGAAAAGAATGAAACAGGGTGCGACATCTGTGAAGTGGAGCAAACCTCCTGAGGAGTACGTGAAGGTGAACTGTGACGGGTCCTTCAGAGAAGAAACTGCAGATGGTGCGTGGGGTTTCATAGCACGGGACTCTGATGGAGATGTCGTGGTCGCCGGGAGAGGCAAGCTGAATCCGGTTGCGGATGCTTTCCAGGCGGAGCTGATAGCGTGCTTGCAAGGAGTTCAAAAGACCATCGATCTCGGTGTCGGCAAGCTCATTCTTGAAACGGACTCAGTGATGGTGAAGCAGGCAATTACCTCCACGGTGTATGACCTATCTGGTATGGGTACTCTGGCTTCAGAATTGCGTTCCCTGCTCCAACTAAATTTCAGTCGGGTTATAGTTTCCTATATTCCTAGGAGTGGCAAAATAGAGCAGCTCATGCCTTAGCAGCTCTGGGCAATGAATTAGCCCTGGGAGACGATCCGGTTCCAGACGAGCTACCCATGTGTATCCAAAACATTGTAGCCAGTGATCTGTCATCTGATGAGTAATGGAAGTTGTCTTCCGAGTCAAAAAAAAAAAAAAGAAAGAATGTCCTGAACCTGAGAACATATCAGGTGTCGGCGCTCTAGTATCATCTAAAAAAGTGTAAAAAAAGTTAACACAAACCTATAGTTTATGTTATCATTAAGGGAAAATCCTTTTACTGCCACTGGCTTAAAGCTTAATCTCAAATATACCATCGAGAAAGCTAGTATCCCGTCCATGCCAGCAATTTAAAATTTTTCTCTCTTTGGTGCCACTGCTGTTGCATCTGCAATGAGTGTAATTTCCAAACACCAATATTACCCCTGTGTTGTCCTGTCGGTTCTTAACGAAGAACTGTAATCGCAACAGATGCGGCGCCAAATCGCTGCCATCCTACATCAAATCGCTCTGCTGTTGTGAGTTTGGTTGCACCCGTCGCTGCGAGGACGATGGGTATGGAGGGATTCGCAATGTGCTCTGGGCCATCAACGAGGCCTACAGCCTGGGAAATTGCAGCACTGGTTTCATCATGGCCGACAAGATCCTTGCCGATGATTCGAGAGCATAAAGGCCACGCTAATCCAAAGCAAAGCTCTACCCAGCTCGATTAGTATCAGATGGAATTTGTCCAAGTTCAATTGCATTATATGGAGTTCGATTTGGGAACAGGGGAGGTCGATTTGGGACTTGACTTTCTTGCATCCTCGAGCTCTCGATAGGCAACTTGTTTACGCCTATGGCTAGCTCGTTGAGATGGAGTCCATGCTTGCCTTGCTGCTGCTTGGTGAGTGTGCGGACGTGCTGATTGCTGCCGGAGCTGTCGTTAGTTGAGTGCTATAGATGTTACTGTTGTTGGTCAAACAACTCTATCGGTCGAGAGGAAGAGTAGAAGAAAGAGGAAGCAAATGGCATGTTCTAAGGGTAGAACAGATCTTTTCTATTTCTATTTCAGTTTAATTTGATGAAAATGGCATGCAAATGAATAAGGTTTAAAATCCATGGCCTTGAAAGGATATATATTTTTTAGGTGACAAATAAGGTATTGAGGTTTATGCCAGTGGCAAATAAGGAATTTGCCCCATTATTAAATACTCGTTGTACATATCTTTAGGATAAAAAAAACAGCAACAAGTAATTAGGAAAACTTTTTCCTAAGAGTGATCAAGCATAAAAGGAATGCTCCCTCCATTCTCTCTTGTCGAGTTCGTTCGGATCCGGCCTCCAAAGGCCTTTAGTGCTAAAAATTAGAGGCCCAGCAGAATCAGCAATCGGAGACCATATGGCAAACCACTCTAATCATTTCTGTAATGCTAATGATGGAGAGAAAGCAGGTGATGAGGACATGAATGTTCTCCGTGATCATATTACACATGCTCTGTACAATAAGCAGTAAATTCGACCATGTATTGTGCCAGTTTTGTGTTGTTCCTTATTTGTGGTTGTCTTGTGAACAAATGTTTATTTGTGATTCTCTTGTGAACAATGTTAAATAATCTCGGTTTGCATGGGTTGATATTATTTACATGAATTTTGCATGGACATAGGAGCAACACTGTCATTTTGTGTATATTATTGAGTTTTTAGAGGGCCGAAACGAACACCCTTCTAAAATTTTAGATATTTGATTTTTTAGATTCCGAAATTTTAGACCTCATATTTTAATGGGCTCTAAGGCCTTCCACAATGGTCGATGCCCGAACCGTTTTTTTTCAGCTCTGGGCATTGCTCCCACCACTATGTGAGCCGGTTCCCAAGTCGAGTCGATGCCTAAAAACTAGAAGCGGCGTAACCACTTGCGCCGATGCCCGTTAATTAAAAAAATTATTTCCTTCAAGCGTGAGGTTTCTCCATAGCAGAACTGGTCATCCCTTTGCGCTGCCGTAGCTGTTCTTAGTTCTTTTTCTATTTGTTGCATGGGGTCCACGAAATGCTCACCATTGTGTGTTTCCTTGAGCGATGCCGGTTTTGATTCTGGGGCCCTCCTTTTTCAATGAGCATCGCTCACCATTGTGGAAGGCCTAAGGGAACCGAACGGACCCAGTAGTCATCATTTTCAGAATGAAAGGGTTATTCCTTTTCTTTTGGGCACCATGAAATGGATCCAGTTCTATTGAGACCACTCAAGGGGCAATAAGAAGCACCCACTCCTAGTCCTAGACAAGGGAGCTGGATTCCTCGTACGAACCAAATGGATTCCTCAAAAATTCTTTTCCCAATCAAATGAATTCCTCATAACTTGATCACAGATCAGCTGGATTGATTCGTCCTTGGATGTCGAAGGCTTTTGTTCTAGGAACACGCAGTGGTGTTTTGCTAATAATCGAACAACACTTTTATATCCACTTTTGACACTTGCATAGCCAGATTTGTATGCAAGATGAACTTACAGTGTGAAACCAGTTTTGTGTGTGACTGATGGATCTTATTTTTGCATTCGTTGTTTATTTTCAAACACCCAGCACTTGTAACTGTGATTGGAATAGAAGAATTTTTTTGTTGTGCTGTAATAGACAAGTCTTAGAGCATCTTCAAAACATCCCAAAAAATAGAGCCCAAAAGAGTGTTTTTAGTAGCAGGTCAATAAAAGTTCTCCCTAAAAATAGATAAAAAAACTTTTAATTAGGTCATGCCAATATTTGGAGTCACAACAACATTAATTTCTTTTGAAAATACAAGAATTAGAGCCCAACTACAAATAAAGTGAATTTAGAGGAGAATAAATCTGTGAGTTATTTTGAAGAGGTATTGAAGATCATTTTCTAGATCAAACCCTATTAATTTGATTAAGAAAGAGTTTGTAAGGCTCTTTTGGAGATGTTAGGGTATGTATTATTGAAGCTAAAAGTAGCAAAGTAAAATTGGAGCTCAACCTTAGGCCATGTTGTAATATCCTTTAATTTGTTTTAACAAATGATTCACTAATTCAAAAACTGGTTACAGATATGGGATGGAACTGATCCCATTAAGAACTGATGCATTAATAAGTGCCACTAGCGAAGACGACTCATGAACTAGGTTGATAAAGGAGTATGAACAAGAGATGGATACATTCTCTCACTATGAGTCTGTTTGGCCAATTTGTCTACTCTCTTCATACATAAGAATTCTAATAAAAAAAACTTGATCTACGAAAGGTAAAACAACCTCTTTTTCTAAGAAAAAATATCTTCTCATGCAGGTCAAAAAAACTTTCGAATCTTTGTCCTATCCTTACATGGTGGTACTATGAACTGTGTGAGGCGATCACGATCTGGACCGGATCTTACACATGTGCTTTAACGTGATGACAAGCGAGACAATTTTTTTATCCTAATCCGTAAATTCGCTCCAACTAGGAGTCAAATCCAGGACACTCTTTATTTTACCTAAATTCATCAATTTCTCAGGTACCCATGAGATTTTATCTAATCTTTAGAAATACTTACGTTTTGAATAAAAATGTTTAAATGTTCAAATGCTTACATTATTTATTCTTATAGATGGCCGACAGTTTGGCCTAAGCCTGTTTAATGGCGATAAATTCATGCAGCAATGATCATAAATTCATAATGACTTGTGTCAGGGATCACAAATGCCACTGTTGCAAGGATCAGGATCCTCGGCAGGGATCCGGATCCTCGGCAGTCGGGGGCCTGGCAGTCGCTCCCAGCAGTCGATCCACTACCGTTGGATCCCGACGGAACAAACCTTGAGGCTCACAGCTTCACTCAATTGCTTTGCTTTCTTCTCTCTCTCCAACCAACGAGGCAGCAGCTGCTTTCAGGAGATCAATTACCAACAACAAGATCGGTCTGGATGGATGTTTGTGACCATCAAATTGGATTCGCTGAGAGATGAGGAAGAGAAATATGTGATCAATTTTGTTCGAATTGATGAATAATTATGTCAATTTCATGATTTTACGACTAGACCTTGGAGAGAGAAAAAATCAGTTCATCAACACAATGCATCGGAATGAGCTGAAGAAATCTCGCGCCTCCGATGCTCTGGTCGTTGCTACGCTTCGCTGCTGCTCTACCACTCCGGTGGGAGAAGAGCCCACACCGCACCACGCACGGGAAAAAGAGAAGGGGAGGCGACGGCCGCCGCCGCCGGCGTTGTTGACAAAGGAAAGAAGCGGACGGGCTATCGAGTCTGGGTCGATGAGGAGGAGAAGGATTGTTAGCCGGTGGATTGCCTTCGTTGGATCCGACGGCTCACGGGCGACTGCTGTAGAGGGAGGTACGTGCTTCAGGCACAGCCACCGCCGACCAGAGCGTCGGCAGCACGGAGATTTTTCTTTTTTTTAAGGGGGGGAGAGAGAGCAAAAACATAGTAAAATAAAAAGGTCTCAGGTTTTGAAGCAGCAGCTTATGCTGCTGGAACGAAAGGAAACTGAATAAATAAATAAAGAGGAACTGAAACCAAAAAAAAAAAAACAGAAAAAAAAAGCAATCAGGAAGGTGTCGAGGAAAGAACTACTGGTGCGTTTGGTAGGTTGGATGGGCTCTCATACTGCACCCGTACATGCAATTCTGCATGTTTGTTAGCCTGAAGAGGCTCCGGACCACGCTGCGCACGCATGTTTGTTAGCCTGAAGAGGCTCTAGACCAGGCTGCGCACGTGCAGTGCAGAAGGACCACATTTTCGTGCATCTGTGAATACGTAAAAATTGATCTTCTCTTCGGAGCCAGGCACCCACGATGCAAGTAGCTGCATCCATAGAGCTGATTTTGCCTGGTTATAACATTGGTTCATCTCATATCCAACCTAACAAACAAACTCTCTAACGAGTTTTCATTCTCAAATGCAGCCTACCAAACAAACTGTCATTGTATGAGCTTGTTTAGAAATAAGATTAGGGAATGAACAGTATACCTTTATTGATAATGAGGGGTTAAATTTATACCCAACCAACAGTCAGGAAAGACGTCCGTACGGACGTACGAACGCGTCCCCTATGGTGGTGATCTCCTGAAACATTCACACATGTGATGTTTAATGAATAAGTGTCTTTATCTAATTAATTACTAATTATATAATTAATTAAGTTAATTGATCATTGACGGAACGTTTCACAATAGAGCTGATACTGAACCAAGTGAACCAGGCTCTGTTGATCCATAAAGACCCAACGCACCTGATTCGAAACTCATGCAGTCACCATGAAATATCCGTCTATTTCTTCCTTTGCCAACATCATGAATTTCATTACGCTCTTGGTCTTGGAAAATTCTTCTATTGCGCTCCTTTCTCATGTTCCACCATGTGTGAGAATGGCGCCACATAATTTTCTTTTATTTCCTTCGCCATTGCTTCAGTCACCTTCTCAAAGATTGCCTGAACAAAGATTACAACTACCATATCTGTGGTGGACATAGATTACAGTAGATCGTTACTGGGCAGTCACCTAATAAGGTGGCCAGCAGTGTGTCTTCGTCTCACCCAGTCTAGTACCAGTTATCCAAATTCGAATTCTCACTCTCACCCAGTTGTCTTTGTCTCATTAATTATTTGCCATAATTAATTATCTCACAACTGACAAGTGCTACAGCAGCACAAGATGGCAAGCCATGCGTTTCGCATGTGCTCCAATCCGGACAGAAAATCACAAACGAGACTTGGCTTTCCTGCGGCCACGTCCCTCGTCTCTACCAGTTTATAACGTAACTTCCTCCGTAACCGCTCGGGTTGCTTCCGCCATGGCGGTGTGCATGCATCTTCCTTCTTTGGCTCTAAACATGGCGCCGTCCGGTGCCTGACTGCCTGGATCTCGAGAAGTGGGGCAACTTGGCTCAAGCTTGTTGACCCGTCATCATTTTCCTAACACAGGTCGACACTCATCTAACAACTATAACCAATAATTAACTTCAAGAAAAGTCGGCCTTGAAAGGAAACAACACTATAAATAGGAATCATGATCAGGTTTGGGACTAATGAATGAACATCCAAACCACGTGTTGCATGACCAGAGAAGATTAGTATTGCCACATTTTCATTACTTGCTTCCTCGTATCAGGGGGCTGCGCGGCGGCAAGCTGATCATTCCGGACGAGAGACATTCACGTCTGCTGCAAGGACGGCTATCACACCGCGGAGAGGCGGATCTCCCTTGATTCAAAAGCATTCAGTTGAATGCCCAAAAATCTGAGCAAAGAATGAAGTATATGTGTTTATATTTGACACATATACATATATGCAACTAGTTTAGGATCAAAATCTTCTCTTATACTGTAGTGCTAAGACACAGAAAATAAAGCCTAAAGTCCCATATATTTCATCTTCTTTTGCTGATTTATTTTACTGAGTTATAAAAATTTGTAGTATATACTATATGATCTTGTCAATGATTTTTTTAATACCTCTAATGCATCCTGGGTCCTCCACTGCCGCCATCGTGATAACTTTGTTATCTCCTGCACCATGCTTTTTTAAGTAGCTATTCTTCAAATATCGAATAAATTAAGAATCATATATGAATTTCATAAGAAATAGTCCAAATTGAAAGAGAAAACACTTAATTTGGAAAACAAACCCTGCAATCGAACGGGACCCTTAGTTTTAGACTTCCATATGATTATCATTTACCAAAATAATATATCATCAATAACTAGTATAAGAAATATGTGCAAAAAAGTTATAACATTAAAACTTCAATCTTTCAAAGACATCATCACATTCTTTTACTTGCTGGAGTATTAGACAAGCAATTTTTTTAATGGACAAACTATTCTGCAAAATCTTTTTTTTTCTCAGAACATGACAACATTCTGTTGAACAGTTGAAGTATAAGTTAACTTTTATCTTTCCTTATTAGATTAGTTTTTTTTATACAACCAGCCATGCACATGAGTTCAATATGGAATAAGATGCAGAGGTCTCAAATTCAAATCACAGCGAGCATATTTTACGGAATAAATCATGACCTATTCATATTCTCTACATATGAAGATAAACATAAGTGTTGGTTTTATAAAAAAGAAAACTCTGACCTACAGGGCGAGGACGGGAGAGGAGGTTAGACAACCTCTGAGCTTTTTTTCTAAGGCTACTTCCAATGGATGTTTTATTTTCAATAAATAAGGTGTCATATAAGCAATTTTGGTGATATGACAAAGAAGTTATGAGAAGAGAGAGGAAAGTAGTTTTATTTAGATGAAACTGGGCATACACAGTTTTCTAGATTTGAAACACTGTGATACTGGTATTGGAGGAGAGGAGTTTTATTTGATCCAATAGACAACCAATGAAAGAACATTAAATTAAGTGGAATAAAACATCCAAATGAAACCATGCATTGTTTAGAGAGATTGTTTCATTTGTAGTCTCAAATTATTTTTAATGATGTGTTACTCTTGAAAACAGTAAAATGAAATACTTCATTGGGACTAGCCTAAGAGCATGACTAATGGTTTAGTCAGCAGCCAACTAAGAAGTAAGACCACGTCATCAAAAATATTCAGAGGGAAGATCTCATATAGTGGATTAGTTGATCAACTGGCGATATACTTTGTCTCATTTAAGATTTAAGTATTAAATATTTTCAAGTGCACGTTATTTATTGGTTAATAAAGGAAGCTCATTCTTTCGCTCACGCACAGCTTGCATGCAGATGCTTTGCCCTTGGATCTTGCGCTTCTGCTAGCGAGGAACGAATCCCCCACTTCACACTCTCTCTTTTCTTCTCACTCCTCCACCTCGCTTTTTGATGATATGGACTTGTATTTTGCCGCCTTAACAAGAACCCAATATACTTGTTCTAAGAGAAGATTTTCTTACGTAAATCGAAAAAACCTCTTGTCCTACATCTATACACAATGGCACCATGAGCTGTTGAGTCGATCAACAAATTGGATTATATATAGTGATATACGAAGTATAATAGTACATAGTATCTTTCTTTTCATTTACATTGCAATTATCACCCACTTCATCTAACCGCATGTGGTTGGGAATATCATGCGTACACTGTATCTTGAATATTATATTAACAATAATATTAAAAATGAAAACTAGCGGTTGAAGTAGTACAAGTATTATTTGTGATTATAAGGGCAGCTAGGATTATAATAGAAAAAAAAACTTTGCACGCGCATTAAATAATT
This sequence comes from Eleusine indica, assembly GCA_030378355.1. Lineage (NCBI taxonomy): Eukaryota > Viridiplantae > Streptophyta > Magnoliopsida > Poales > Poaceae > Eleusine > Eleusine indica. Next base: position 41,749,029 of record CM059500.1, read on the forward strand.
TCGAGGTGACCTGGGTCCATTTGAACGGTTTCGTCTACAAATATAGCTCTCCGTCTCTCGGCAATCTGCATCCCTAGTCAAGTACTAGTATTCTAAACCGAGCAAAGCTTCGCATCTTTCCAGGTTGACACATATCTTTGTGTTCATTTTCTCTTACCTGCTGCTTAATTCCTTCGGCACGAGAAAGCACTGAAGGCTAAGAGGTAACAGCAGTAAGAATCTTTCTCTCTCTCTCTCTCTCCTCTTTTTTTTTCTTGTGCTTGCATGCTTGTGCCGTTGTCGTGGTATATGCACTTCATCTTTCACCTCACATGCATGATACTGTAGAGATACGCTGAGATCCCCATACTCTTGGGTGGTACCACAAAGACACAAACAGTGCTTCCATATACATGTAACATGTAAGGGACACATCAAATAAACACCATTTAGCTAGCTTTGTAATCTACAAAGTTTGAGGACATAATCAACATGAAAATTTCCAAGGAAAAGGTGGACACTGTATAAATGTGATATTTGCTGCTGATGATTTGTTATTTTGTGTTTTGATTTTTTTATAGGATTTTCTATATAATAATTATAAATTATTGAATCTAAATCTAATAGCTTAAAGAGGTGAAAGTTGCCTAAACTTTCAGTCAGCAGAAAATTAGTAACTCCCATAAATTTAACGGGTTAAAAACTCAAAATATTAAATCAAAGGAGAAACGCCAAAAAAAAAAGAAGTTCAAAAAAAGAGAGAAGTTAATCCCGAAATAAATATCCGTATACAGCTATTGTAACACGTCGTCCTTTCTCTACACAGTTTCAACATGGATTTACCGAGGATTTTCTGGCTGGCCTTTGCTATCTTGTTCGTCGCAAAAATAGCGACCAAGATTGCAAGCAGACGGCAGTCCTCCCATCCGACGACGAAACGGCCACGACCTCCACCGGTGGCTCCGGGATTCCCTCTTCTCGGCGTCGTTCCAGCGCTGCTCGGAAAGGGCCCGCTGGAACTGATAAGAGACAACTATCTGAGGCTGGGAAGCGTCTTCACCGTGCGCTTGTTTCGCCTCAAGGTGACCTTCCTGGTGGGGCCCGAAGTGTCGAGCCATTTCTACCAGGGGCTGGACTCTGAGATCAGCCAGGACGAGGTCTCCCAGTTCACCATCCCCACGTTCGGCTCCGGCGTGGCCTTCGACGTCGATTACGCCACCCGGCGCGAGCAGTTCCGGTTCTTCGGCGACGCCATGAAGCCGGTGAAGCTGCGCACGTACGTTGGCCACATGGTCAACGAAGTTGAGGTAATAGGCAATGATCAACTATTAATTTACTCTCTTGGGAGATTCCCTTGTTCATTTCATATAGCCATGCTTCCCACGCGTGCCTGACCACGTGCACACTGTACACAGAATCATTTCGCGAGGTGGGGACAGTCCGGGACGGTTGACCTGAAGCAGGAGATGGAGCACGTGGTGACGCTGATCGCCAGCCGGTGCCTGTTCGGCCCGGCGGTGAGGGACAAGATGTTCGGCGAGGTCGGGACGCTCCTCCGCGAGCTCAACGACGGCATGCGACTCCTCACCATCCTCTTCCCTCGCCTGCCCATCCCCGCGCACCGCCGCCGCGACGCCGCGCGCGCCAGGCTGGGCGAGGTCTTCTCCGAGATCGTCAGGTCACGCAAGATGCTGAGCTCATCTTCTTCTTCCACCTCCGAGAAGAAGGACGACGACATGCTGCAGTGCCTGATCGAGTCCCGGTACAAGGACGGGCGCGGGACCACGGAGACGGAGGTCACCAGTATGCTCGTGTCGGCGCTCTTCGCGGGGCAGCACACCAGCTCCAGCACCGCCACGTGGCTCGGCGCGCGCCTCCTCACGCACGCCAAGCACCTGCGCGCCGCCCTGCGCGAGCAGGAGCACCTCGTCGCGCGGGTCGACTACGACGCGCTCCACCAGGAGATGGACGTGCTGCACCGCTGCGTCAAGGAGACGCTCCGGCTCCACCCGCCGGCGCTGATGCTGCTCCGCCACGCGCGGCGGGGATTTACCGTCCGCACCAGGGACGGGCAAGAGTACCGGGTCCCCGAGGGCCACGCGGTCGCCAGCCCGCTGGTGCTGCACAACAGGCTGCCCGAGGTGTACGAGGAGCCCGACAAGTTCGACCCGGACCGGTTCGGCCCGCGCAGGGCCGAGGACAGGGCCGCCGGCGCGTTCGCGTACACGGCGTTCGGCGGCGGCCGGCACGCGTGCGTCGGGGAGGCGTTCGCGTACATGCAGATCAAGGTGATTTGGAGCCACTTGCTGAGGAACTTTGAGATGGAGCTGGTGTCGCCTTTCCCGACAACGGACTGGAACGTGGTCATGCCAGGGCCTAAGGGAAAGGTCATGGTCAGGTACAAGAGAAGGACGACACTGGACACAAACTAATTGAACAACCTGCTTGGAGAGCAGGAACTTCACTATTACAAGCAGTTCATTAATTCCCGTAGCATTATTATGAAGGAATTACCATGTAATTCCAACCTACTACATCTTCAAATATGCCTTTACCGTCAGGAATCACAGATAAATTTTAACTAGTATTACGTTATTAGGTATTGTATAATCATGTGTCAACAAATTCTTCCACATATGAAGTTTAACTACGGCTTGGTTCTCAACAATCTCTTGTTCTTCTTCTTCCAAAGTGCATCCTCCTGGCATCTCGACATGTTTGGGGTTTTCACTTACATGGTCCAAACGGCCTGCCTTTAGAAAATGCATAATTTAGAACAATCAAAACTCTCAGCACTAGGGGAAACTCAATCTTTGCCGTGTGCCCAGGACACACGGCAAAACGCGAAATACTTACGACAAATCTTTGTTGTCGGCTGCACACGGCATCTCTCACACAGCAATTCGGTAAAGCCGGCTTTGTCGTGTGCCTTATATCGGTCACACGGCAAATACCATGTTTGTCGTGTGTCTTATATCAGGTACACGGCAAACATAATTTTTGTCGTGTGGTAAGAAAAAAATATTCGATAAAGACCTATTTAAAAATTTTCCAACGTGTTTTTTATTGACTAAATTAATTCAAATAAAAAAGTATTGAACTACAAAGTTATATAACTTATTAAAATCTATAACTTTTGTTTTGGTCATTTGTTCATTTGACAAAGTGATAGTAATATTGTTCACGAATCTTATGTCTCATCGAATGTTTCATGAAACTATATGAGACTATTAGATTTTGTGAACAAAGTTTTGGATTAAATTGAGTAATGAACAAATGATCAAAATAAAATTTATAAGTCTTCAAAAGTTATACAATTTTGTAGTTTAAAATTTTTTTGATTTGAATTAATTTATGATTTTAAATATAATTTAAATTTATATTTTGCCGAGTGTTAAGAAAAAAAAACACTCGGCAAAGAGCGTGTTTGCCGTATGTCAAGAAAAACACACGGTAAATACCCATCACACACGGCAAAGATTTTACCATATGTTTTAATTTAACACACGGCAAACACCATCTTTGTCGTGTGCCCGAAACAAAACATACGACAAAGTTTCAGCCACACGGCAAAGATTGATTTTCCCGTAGTGCAGCGTGTTATGGCTGCTAAATAGGAAAAACATTCCGGTGAAATTTTGATAACATAAGTTCACAGAATCCTCTTCTCTAAAAACCTATCATAAATGAATCATATTACTTATTGAACAAATAAAAAGGGTATCAGAAAAAATGCAAAAGGAGAAGAGCAACGAAGTAATCAAACTTCTCAAATTCGAATACACTTTGTGTTCTGTATTCCTAGCCTATTGATTTTCTATGTACAGGTAAAATAGCTGCTCAACCTAGTCTAATAATATGATACTTTTCCCTTTCATAATGTAAGGTGGTCTCCATAGATAAAACTTATTTAATTATCATATAATACAAAAAAAATTATACTGTAACGGTTGATGAAAGATCATCAAGGATATAATTAAAATGTGTGGGTGGAGCATATTTGTGTTTGGGGAAAATTGGATCCATAGCACTCAAAGAATCACTCTTTAGATTTATACCACTAAAAAAACACCTATAGATATATACCATTAAAAAAGTGAACTTCTTTGCAACTTACCATTTTCATTCCATTCTGTTAACTACATGTTAACTCTGACCATTATGCCCTTCGCTTAGAAATGGATCTGAGCAGCAATATAGCTGCTGTACAGCCCCACGTCCCAACAACATGTTGCCACAATATGAAAAGATATATACAGTAGGATTTTGGTTGGTTCAAATAGTAATATGGCTATACACCATCCTTCATTTTAGCTATAAACATGATATAAGATGACACATTTAAGTAGGACATAAGCAATTTTGATGCCATTTCAGTAACATAACTGTTGCATAAAATGAGTTCTTGCAGTTACAGTAAAAGTAGCACTATCTAACTTAGTGTTGCATAGCAGCAAAATATTTATACAAAAGCATTGCACAAAAGGCCTCACACTTGCACAACCATGCCCAAACACAAAATAGAGAAAGACAGCTAATATATCTAGCTAACAATGAGCCTTCTTTTAATTCCTCCAGGTGAGATGGATGCCATCCTCCTTGTTGTAGGACCTGGGCTAGCTGGAGAGAGAGAAGACATGCTTGTTGTAGTTACACCTGGACTAGACACCACTTTGGGATCAACAACATTTGGAGATGGCTCAGCATCAACGACACTTAAACAACTTCAGACTTGGATTTCCTAGGAGGCATAACATGGGTTAGGCAAATAAAAAATTATGTTGCATTACCTATGAGGCATGATATATAACCTAGTCTAATAATATGATACTTTTTTTTCTTGTTCTAATTCAGCTTGAGTTGCAGTACAACCCTTCTCTATATGTCCAAACTGAAAGCACCTTTTGCATTGATATGGGCCTCTTTTCCCTGCCTCGCCGCTAGCATAAATTCTTTTCTTCCTTGGTCTACCAGCAGGCCTTTCTAGCTTTGGAGGAATCATTTCAAACCCAGGATCAAGTTTTGGCCAGTAAGTATTGTCACCCATCGGAGTAACAGAAAACTCATAAGTTGTTTTGAACCTCTCTACAGAATAGTAGTCATCCACAAAGTTCTCAATGTTCAGTATTCTGAGTTTTCCAAATAGAGCAATTGCATGAGTACACGGTTTTCTAGAAATTTGCCATTGTCCACATCCACAGGTTCTTTTTTCAATGTCAACAGGAACTCTCCAATTCTTCCCTTTTTCATTATTCCTGATATCTCAGCTGACATTGGACCAGTCCTAAGGATTTCATACTGTAGCTCTCGGCTTTTCATGTTCAACTCATGTAAAACACTTGCTAGGATACGCCCTTCCATTCTATTAGCTATCTCTTGCCTTATATAAATCTTCTCTATGATATTCTCCCTAATCTTATCCATCAGATCAGTGACTGGAAGGTCTTTGTAATCTTTAATCCAATTGTTGAAGCATTCTCAGATGTTGTTGTTCACATAATCAACCTTGGAGTCTTTTGAGAATTTATATCTGCTCCACTTTAGTTTGTGATGCTTCTTTAAATATGAAACTACTTTAGGACTAGCTGCTGCAATTTTTTCCATCAATGCATCATACCTATGATCTGTACATGCCCATGCACAAGGCCACATATACTTCAGCACATCACCCTTGAATTGTTTTCAAAAATTGGCCATGAGGTGTCTAAAACACTCGCGGTGCTCCGCTACACCTTGGAAAACCTTGTTAACAACATATGCTAATCCCTTACAAGCATCAGTATGAATTGTCAGTCCAGGGGGGTCCCAACTGCTTTTTTCAATTGTGCCATGAACCATGCCCAGTTGGAATTTGTCTCTTTGCCAAATATCCCATATGCAACTGGATACATCTAGTTGTGCCCATCAACTAGATACATCCAACTACTTTAAATCTCCATAACATTTCAAAACTCTCCTCCCAAGTACCATGAACATCATCCATTGCATACTTCCTTCCAGTCCATATTTTAAAGTATGACAACTGAATGTTGTAGTGTTTCTCCAATCTTTTTTGTAATTTCTTTGTGAAAGTTGCCGAGAGGGGGGGGGGGTGAATAGGCAATCTAAAAATTTAACCTGAAACCAACACTTAATTGCAGATTAAACATAGTACGACAGAAATTAAGTCAATTCCTGACAGAAATTCTATGGTGATGGAAGTTCTGTCCCACGACAGAAGTTCCTCGCTATGAGGTGAAGAACACAATGAAATGCCAAAAGCTAAGAGGTACAAAGAAGCTACTTGAATAGAAGGGTTTTTGTTGCCGTGTAGAGCTTAGTTCCTGCAAGAGATAGCAAGCAACACAACACACAAGTAGATCGGACACAATATGAAGAGAAGAAATAAATAGCTCCCGAAGAAGTTCTAGCACAAGAAAAAGCTACCAAAGGTTGCACACAAGAAGGAGCAGGTTTATCCACTTAGGAAAAACAAGAACTACTACTCATGCAACCTATTAGAAGATAAAGCAAACTAGAACTTAAACAACAAGAAGAACAAGGGAGTACACGGGGATTTATTTACCGGAGTTTAACCAACTTGCAACCAAGTTATCTATCTCTCCGTTAAGGGATCCAACAAGGACCAGGTCTCTTTCAACCTTTGTACCTCTCCAAGCAATCACCAAGATCAAGCTTGGATGACCAAGCAATCACCAAGATCCAGCCCGGTTCTCCACTAAGCTTACTTGGCCATCCAACATCAAGCTTGGATGACCAAGCAATCACCAAGAGGAGTTGGGGAGAGTGCTAGAGGGATTTAAGAATGATATTTTCGTGAGGAAAGTCAGCAGCCACTGAAGGAGGGAGATATGAGCTATTTATAGAGGAGTCTCAAAAACTAGCCATTGGAGTGCATTTTAGAGACTGATGGAACTTCTGTGAAAATCCATAGAACTTCCGTAATTTCAAAAAGAGCCGTTGCGCAGGCTAGGATTCCACTGTGACAAGGCATGACAGAACTTCCGTGACTCTCTGGTTGATATGTCACTGGAGAAGGCTATGACGGAACTTCCGTCACTCTCGGTTTGGCTGTTATGACAGGTTTCCAAGTGACGGAACTTCTGTCACAGTGGTGACAGAACTTCCATCATTCTCTGTTTGGCTCAAACTGAGTTGGTTCTTTTTGGGCTTTTTGTGGCTAGTGTGTTTCTCTCATCTCACTTGGGATTTTGTTGAGCATTAAGACTTTGCAAGCAACCATGTGACATCCCTCTTGATAAGCGGCATCCCTAAACTCAAGATTAAATATAAAAGAAACTTTCTTCAACTTGAGCTTGCATAATTGTGATTCTTGCCACTTAGCTTCATAAGGAATTGTCACATGTATTCTTCTTCTAAGCGTCATCACCTAGAGCTTGTGACTTGGAGCATTTGAATCCTTACGATCAACTTCCACTAGTACTCACAAGTCACTTAAGATCTTCAACATATTGATACTTCAAAGTACATGACTCTTGTTGCTTAGTACATCAAGATTGAGCTTCACCTGCTCTTCACCACTACTCTGGTTTCTTAGACTAAGCCTTGCTTGCCCTTCTCCTTTGCATGGTTCATCGTGACTCGGTCGTGCACAATTCTTCACCACTGAGCTAACTCAAGTTACATACATCTTTTGTATTGTCATTAAGCCTTTGTTTGAAGATCTTCTTTATATTGTTGATCAAGTTACTTGTAGTTATCCTTTCATCTTGTAATCAACTTGCACTTGATCCTTCTAAGTCTTTCATGCATAGACTTGAATGTCTGTGAAAACTTCATTGTATTGATGATCAAGCTGCTCATGAGTATCCATTCATCATGTCATCATTTTGTACTTCACCATACTTTGATTATGTACGAGCCTTGTCTTGTGAGACCAAATCATATCATGAACTTTCATGTCTCACATTTTGAATCAATGTACAATCTCAAACATATTCATTTAAGCCACAGAGTGTACATCCAAGATCTCAATCCCTGCTTATGCACTTAGATAGAATCATTAGATCCTTAATCACATTGTTATTCAATACACCAAAACTCACTAGGGGACTAGATGCACTTTCACTTTGCACCCAAAGTAGGATCCTCTTTTACAATATCTTTCACCTTTTGAGACACCCAAGCTATGGAAGCCTCTCTTCCCTTCATCTTGCTTGTACTGGAACAAGTGTGCTCATCTAATTTTGAGATTTTGACCACCATGAATGTGTTGCCACCATGTAGTTTCTTTGCATATACTCTCCAATCACAATCTTTATCTACACAATCCTTGTCAACAAATGTGTCTCCCTCTTTAATGACTGGATTCTCTTTATCATGTGATGTGTGTGGCACAATAAAATCATCAAACATAGTAGCCTCATCATTAGGAACAATTTCAGTATCAAAGTCTCTGATTTTTGTAACATGCCTTGCTCTCTTTCTCTTCTGCACTTCAACTTTAAGATTTTCAACTTCATCAGTAATTACATGGTCAACACTTTTAAAGTACCTCCACTCTTCATCTACTCCAGCAGGCTCATCTCCATTAGGATCGCATCCAACAATGATGAAGTGCTCCTCTTCCTCTTTAGTTATTGGTGGCCCTACTGTTGTTTTCCCATATTTAGGTTGTTCTACCCATGCAAATCCTCCACCTAGAACCTCTAAGTCATTATCCACTGCAGCAGCAGCAGCAGACATCACCTCCTCTCCCATTCTTAGTGCAGCAGACATCCCCATCTCCCCCTCTCCCATGTTCATTGCAGCAGGCATCTCCTCTCCTATGTTCACTGCAGCAGGCATTTCCTCCTCTGTTGCATTGTGCTCACAGCTGCCCACTACCATTAACAACTTCACCATTCTAGATGCCCTTAACAAGTCAAGAAGTTGTGCATCTGAAGCTAACTTGCATGACATACTACCCTCTATTAGAATCCAGAAATTTGCTTGTTGGTTGTTGCCCCATGTAAATTCAGATGCGATGTCTTTCTCTAGGTCAATGAGTGAATACGCTTCTGAATCAACAATGAAGCTTAATGTCCTGCCACGGTTATACTCCTTTCAACCATTCAACACAGTGAAGTAAGAATTGACGTTGACTTCTACTCTACAAGCACTCACCAGATCAATCCTGCAACATAAATCCAGTAATTTATTTTCCTTCACAAAGCTATTTGCTCATCCCCGTCCCAAACCCAACCAATAAATGGGTACAGATTGCAACTAATTGAAGAAGTTTATAAGAGTGAGAAAAAAATCATTACCCTTTCGGAATCTTAGTTGGATTCATACGACTCAATTTTGGATTGAATCCTGAGAACTACATGAGAGAAGAAAACCTAGGGTTCAGTACCAAGAAAACAAGGAGATGGGGAAACATACCATGGAGGGGAGGGCGGAGGAGGCATCCGCTGCCATGGAGATGCGTTGCCGGGGAGCGCGTCGCCAAGGAGGCCGACGGGGAGAGGCGCCACTAGGGAGGCCGACGAGGAGACGCGCCGCGGCCGTGCTTTTTCCCCTCGTGTGTGGCCTCGCGTTAGAGCTAGCTACGGGTACTTGATTTTGGTCAAAGGGCAAAATCGGAAACTGCACATGGCTAATCGGCAAGAAAAAAAAGAAACTAGCGATGATTTCGACAGAAGCCGACGGAGTGCTAAATATCTGTAACATGGTGAACTTTGATGCTACATATCTATAGGTGGTTCTTTTAATGGTATAAATCTAAAGAGTAATTCTTTGAGTCTATTGATCCAATTTTCCCGTGTGCAAATTGGTCACCACTTACTTGTCTTGCTCGCGGATGACAGATAAGTGTAGATGTAGCCTGATCATAGACGATATTCTTTTTATAATGCAAATTGAGTGTTGCATTTATGAATACTTGTTATTTGAGTGGTAGGCGATATATCTATGTCGACTGTTGGACGTGAAGCAAGCAAGGGCGACTAGGGGCGTTTGGATCCTTTGTCGGGCACTGTCATTACCACAAAACAGCACTGTAGTGGCAGGTCGAAGTGCACCATAGCGGCGGTCCAACCAACCCGCCGCTACCAAACCGCAGCTAAAAAAAAATCATTGCGGCGGGTCATATGTGAGACAAATACACCGCCGCTGATAATCCTGTTATGAAAAAAATAAAAAATAAAAACCCATCCCCGCCCCGGCCCGCATGCCAGGCCAGCCTGTGCCAAGGCCAGATCTAACCAGGGCCCGGCCGGATCCGCGTCGGGGTGGTCGCGCCTCGGCCGCGCGCAACCCTGTAGTCGCGCCTCGCACGGGCCACCTCAGCGCCCCGCGCTAGGCCTGCCTCGGTCGCCGCCTCGTTGTCGCCGGATCCGCCCCTGCCACGCGCCGAGAAGGGAGAAGAGGGGCGCCACCGCCGGATCCGCCCTCGCCGCATGCCGAGAAGGGAAGGGGGAGGGGCGCCGCTGTCGGATCCGCCCTCGCCGTGCACCGAGAAGGGAAGGGGGAGGGGCGCCTCCGCACGAAGCCGCCACCGCCGCCGGATCCGCCCTGCCGCCTCCGCGCGAAGCCGTGGCTGCCACCCGTTGTCACCGTCGCCGCCTGGGGAGGAGAGGCGCTCCTCGGGGCGAGTGGTCGGGGGAGGGAGAGGCGTCGGGGGGCGATAGAGGCAGTGTCGGGGTGGGGGACCGGGGGAGGGTGAGAGAGGCGCCCGGGAGAGAGAGAGCGTCTGACCGCGGTTGAGGAATCGAGGGAGGGAGTGGGGGTGGCCGGTTAGGGTTTGATATTTTTATATGGGAGAGAGGGAGTGGGCCGTGATCGACTGTGAAGTGGGCTTTAGCGGTGGCCCATATTGTAAACCGCCTCTAAAAATCGATTTGTAGGGACGGTTCATAACATAGGCCGCCTCTAAAAATAGATCTAATTTATAGCGGCGGCCCATGTTATGAACCGTACTTAAAAATCAATTTTTAAGGACGGTTCACAATATGGACTACCGTTATAACTTATTCTATTACTATAGTGGTGGGTTATTTTAAAATCGCCACTACGTAAATTTTTATATCGCCGCTACAGACCGTTCTTGTTGTAGTGTGTTTTGTCCTTGCCCTTGCCTAGCTGAGCACTGTTTGGTAAGCATCTAGAATTTTGCTTTGCCAACAAATCTCGCCTCTAGAAGCACGATTTTCCTTGCTCGCGTCCGACGCTGGCAAGGTCGCCCGTGGTGGCGAATAGAGAGGAAAGAGGAAAACGAACGAGGCAGGCTGGGTAACGTACCAAACGACTTGCTCTTTCTTACTCGGCTTCCTCTTGCCAGTCAAGCCGAGCGGGCAAGGCAAGTCCAGGACCAGCAAGAGTACCAAACAGACCCTGAAGCGGGAAGGAAGAGAACTCGGAGGCCCAACCCGAACTTCTACGACCCAGAATGGGTGGATTAGAAGAATATAGCCCACGTTGCGATGAAATGTTGAGCCCATGGCATAAATCGGTAGTTAGCCCGCGTTGCAGTGCTCATGTGAAGATTTGTTTTACCGTTCTACTAGTATATTGTCCGTGCTAATGTTACGGTAACTATCAAAAACCAATATTTTTTTAACAAATTATTGAATCAGACTCAAATATTTATGTAAAAAGAGACAGACATCCTTTCACTTGAATATCACCACAAAGATAACTTATTGTCTGTATTCATGAATCATTTGCTAAAGTTAATACAACTTGCATTGAACATACAAATAGACATTCTTTGACTCTTTGCAAGTTTGCACATGTACTATGAAAATCAATTTTTTTTGTTTGCTCACAGTTCATTGAAGCAAACCTAGCACACAATGCATCTCCTCTAGCAAGAGCGCAATTTCCCATATATGGATTCTATGTGCCTTGCTGAAACAGGAAAACCGTCATGTAGCGTATTAAAGAAAGAGAAAATAACAGAGTGTTGACAAATAAAGCATAAAACAAAATTATTTCCAATATAGGGTCCATCCAGTTAGCTAATATTCACAGAGGGAATTTCTCCTGTTCCTAGCATCTCAACGATCTCGACATCTCATTTTGGTGTGAAATCCTCCTGAAAAAGAGGACAGAAAAGGATGCTTGAGTAGCAGTACAAACAGTTTGTTTTTGTCTTACAACCCCGTCAAGTTCTGTATAAAGTCATCTATCATTATTATTTTATGTCAAGAGTATTGTTGCATGAAAACAGAGTTAAATAAACCATATGTGATAGCAGGATAGAACAAATACATGCAAACGTACAAAATAATTATATGTGTAACCCTCGCAGTCATGAACCTTACAAATGCGGGACAGAGATGTAATAAAGTTGGTTAATACATCGAAAATAACAAAAAAGGAAAAACACTATCTGCAGGCATTTGCAATAACATATCATAAACTTATAAAATAGGGAGTCGCCATGCATTCTGTTTTCTCAAACTGAAAATAATAGTATCAGAGAGGAAGCGATAGAGACACAATATTATTTTAACATGACAAGAATTGACATGCATAGCTATATTAACAGGATAGTATGAGCCATTCTGCTTAACTCCAAAGTTCTGTAATAATGTTTCTTCAAATTTTCAGACTATCAGTGTCTATGTATTATACAAATTATGGATTGGTTACTGCATGCAATGAGATTCATATTAACTTCCTCTACCCTTCACTGGAGCTCAAACGTCTAATGCAGTTCATAGTTGACCCACCATGTCGTTGCTGCGCATCAACCAACGGAATAATACCAGATATTGTTTGCTTGTAGTTGCTTGGATAGTGAGTATTTCTTTGATCTTAATCCACATCAAAACATATATGCTTTAAGTTAGTCAGTACGAACAGGAGCCATATTATCAACAGAAAGAAACTGCACTCACCATACAGGATATATGTGCATCCAAACACTGGATTAAACAAAGGCTCAAAAACTTTGTCAATTAAGAGTTTTAGCCATTTAAAGCTCTGAAGGACAACAACGTGTCATTGAAAATGTTTTATTTTAAAAAAAGAGCATATATGTGCATCCAAACACTAGATTAAACAAAGGCTGGAGTCCAAACACAACAAACTGATCATAGAGTCAGTAATTGATGCGGATCACAGATAGTTGCCACTTGCTACGGCAATTAATCACAGTCAGTAATTCAATACCTTCTTCATGTTTGCCGCCATGAACTCCCATCGGTTTGTAGCAACGTGCTGCAGACACGTAGAACCCAACTCAATCTTTGTCAAACAAAACAGATCAGAAAAATCATAGGCACATGTCAGAGAGAGAAAGAGAAAACATATTGAGCGTCGTAGAGAAGACGGTTCCATGGACCGGAAGACGAACGGTGGAGACGACGGCCCAGTACGTAGCGACGGCGACGGAGGCGATGGCCCTGTTCTGCAAGATGCCCGCCCTGATGCGCGGCTCAAGGGGTCCCGGCGGCATCACGATGAACCTAGGCCAAGGAAGACGTGGATGATCAGGACGTCAGGAACCGGCAACCATTGCAGGCCAATGGCAACATGTTTTCCTGACTCATTGGGGAGTTGGAAATCCACCCTACCCGGCGACGGCGGTTCGTAGAATCGTGGGGGATTTTTTCCCCTGACTCATCGCGGAGTTGCTATGGAGAAAATGAAACAGAAGGGAAACCTCATCGGAAGAAAGCGGATTGTGTGAAGGTGGCCCACATGTCGACATAGAAAATACTGAAGGTGGGAGATTGGAGCCTCTTTGACCGTTTGATTTGATGTAATCATTTGAGGGAAATTTTTGTCCATTAGATTTGTAATAAAGACTGCTCTGTGTGTATTTAGTTTAGTCTACGACTGTTAGGAATAATTAGTCCTGTGGACCTAGTTAAGTTTTGACTGGTGCTTTTAAGGGGTAGAGATTCCAAAGTCGCTCTCCATTTAAGGATTTGAGTACAAAAATAAATTAAGGCCAACAAACGAATCATAGTATTTCTTTTTAAGCTTACAAAAAAAATTAAGGCTCACAAATTTGGGAATTTGCATGAACCATGAACCTTCCTAATAATCTGTCACAAATGAATCATAGTATTTCTTAAACAAATAAAAAGATATCAGTACAAGTGAAACTAAGTAATCAAACCTCTCGATTCCGAATACCTTTTGCATTCTGTATTCCTAGTAAGCTGATTTGCTATGGACAACTGGTAAAATAGCTAGTCAAGTCAACACGCTTCAGCTTGTTTGTAGCTCGAGAACAAGCCTTGTTCAAAAGAATATATATATCTACAATGCTGCCAGTAATTGTCGCGCTCCAGTTTTCCCCATACACCACCGGAAATAAATTTGAGCACCCACTAATGGATGAATTTCTTCTGTATGTGTTCTAAACCAAAATGAAGTTCTTTCCAGGAACTTCAGGCTGTACAACTAAAAAACATCAAGGCAATGGAGACAGCGACTGTTAAGGATTCTCCCAACAAGACTGTTGGTTTCAGGCACCAGCACAGATGTAATGCCGTTCCAAAGATGGAAAGTGGTAGAGTTATCCATAATCCTGAAAAATACAGCATCCTGATGTGCTCTCTCAACCATGTTATCTGGCTCTGAGAAGTACCTGAGGTGAGGTACAACATCACGATGAGTATGCACATCTCCAACCAGTGAGGACATTTGCATTAAAGCCGTACATATATAAGTAAGAAATGTCAGCCTAGGGAGCAAATGCAAAGTCATTCCATATGTTTAATTGTCAAATGAGAATGATGGGGTTCAATTGTCAAATAAGCAATAAATGCAAAATCATGAAAAAACCATGAGCATACATTTCTTTTGCCTGACAACTTAAATTACTAGATTTTAAAGTGCATTTCATTTAAGGGACCAAACATAACAAAACTTTTGCCATAGAACATGTGAATTTCTACTTAAAAATCATGTTCCTGCTCGAGATGTGAAGCAAACATCATACCTCTCGATGTCAGTAGCACTTATGGGAAAATATGTAACAGAGGGTTCCAAATTTACGTCAAGATGCTCCATACTTTCATCTGCTTTGCTGGAAAGATTGCTTATTACTCTTGTCATAAGTTCAGCACCATTCCACTGCAATAGAGTATCATCGTATGATGAATAAAACTCCTTAAGGCACTCCTCCAACAAAGGGCTGCAACCAGTAGAATTGAAGTGAGAAACCCTAAACGTGTGTTAACAAGGACAATTATCAACTATGTAACAGGTCAACTTGACACCTACTGACAAATAATTCTTACTCCAAATTAGAGCCAATACATGAGATGGCATGCAGCGCAATAAGGTGGCCTAGCCACAATAAACTAGGGTCAGCCCCATCTATATAAGGAGGGTATATGTCATGTATCTAGAACCAAGCAATAAGAAGAATATAGATCTATTCTTAGTCCCCTTCTTCTACTCTGCCCTTGTGGTGTGGCTACCACATTCTGGCGAGACCGTGTTGTGCCGCTGCCCCTGCTTGGGTTCAGGGCCATCTAGTTCCATTCATAACATTTAGTGTAATTAAAAGGAAAAGAACTGTAACTAACAGCAACTTTATTGCCCTTTATGTGTGTTACCTACGGAAGATGGAAGACATTTTAGGTTAAGTGAGACTATTTTATCCAGAATTAAATTCATGAAAGATTATTACCTCTGTTTTTCAAATGCTAACACAGCACCACTGAAACTGTAATTTCCAGATACTTGTTTTACTGCACCGATAGAGTTCCGGAGTGATGTTAAAGGTTTAAGTACAATGACATCAGAGTCAATGTATACTCCACCATATCTGCATATGAAGCATGGAAAATAAATTAATCATATTATTCACAAAGAAAATGGTTAATCAGCAATTATTGTTTTGACCTTGCAATACTGTCCATAGTTGAGAACTGAAAGGACAAGTTCTCTATTTGTGATATGTCAACAAGACCCAACAGGTTGTCGAAAACTGAAAATCAGTTTTTCAGCTAAAGTTTACATCAGAACTATTACTAGTATTAACTGTTAAGTAGAGGGAAAATCACATCCATGTACAGGGTGTTTGGTTTGAAGATTGGTTTTTCAGTCGTGCAATCATCTCTGAACATTGTGCTTACGAGAGAAGTGGTAACAGACAGAAACTAACATATTTCACTGCACAAACCAAACATGTTGGGATCAGATAGTCTGTTCACCATAAGGTTCCTCAAACCAAACACTCCCTTTTTTCATCGATCATCTGTACATCAGAATATGATACTTAAGCTACTACCTATTTCATCCTGATTTAATGTTATATCACTGAGTAATAGTCCCTCCATTCTTAAATATATGATTTTTAGGACAACAGAACTAGAGCAGCTGTACTAAACGTCATAGATTTAACAATAGAGGGACTAGTTTGAGATGCTTGATTCTTTTAGGAAATTTATGAAAAACGAAAACGAACGTCAGCTATGAACTTCTCTTTTTTTCTGTTGTTTAGTTTTTACTCATACAAAATTGCACCATCTGACATGATTTTTATCTATTAGTCTAATTTATGAATGTTAGATTTTTACTCTCTCTGGTTTTAGTTGATGGCATTAGGACAACAATTCTAATTTTGAGCTAGAAAAGGTTGTCATTAATTAAAAACCGGAGGGAGTCAAATCCAAGGTGATTCTTTTGCCACAAGATCACTACTACCCAAGGATTATTCACTCAAATAAAATGATGTTGCGTTATCTCTCCTGATTCCTAATATAGCATAAAGAAACTGTAGTACATGTCAAGCAACAACTTCTGCACATATCTTACTTGTAAAGAGCAGCGAGTCGTACTAGCTCACTGTAATGCAACGGGTAGTATTTAGTCTTCCGCCATTCATACCACACTGATGCAAATATATGGGTTGGTGTGCTTCCCAATAGCTCATCGAGATTCGGCACTGCAACAGCAACTTTATATCTGCAAGAGAGACACTTTATGAATTGATATACATGCAACATGCAAGTGCTCACCGTATTAGTGTCTGCCAACTTGTCATACAAAGTACACAAGTTATAGTGCTCAACAGGAAAACTTTTAAAAGTTAAAATGCCATGATAAAATAGTAGAATTAGCTTAATATACGATTACATGGCCACATGGGGTTTAATTAACAAAATAATTCCTGCAAACAGTAGATATAGTAACAAGATATATCCATAACGTTCCTAAAAAAAGCAACCTGACAGTTACTATTTTGCAATAAAAGCAAAAGTAAACAGTGTTCTCCTAGATGCTAGCCAAGCAATGGGAAGGCAGTTAGTGCTTAAACAAAGGTAAGATGGCGACAGCCTAGGCAGACCATGTGGGCGACCAGGCGCTTGGTGGGGGATGGAAGGGTGTAGGATGGAAGTGCGTACCCAATGTGTAGATGTGGATCAAGGCTCTAGTTCATTTGTTGTGTACCTAGAGCCTCGAAGCCAGCTATGTTAGCCAGATAAATTTCCTTTTTAGAATAGGTATAAAAGGAAAAATAACGGGAAAGATCCTTCCAGTTACAAAAGTTATTACTTGAGTCACATTAGCTTCATGCATGGCAATCAATGTTCCCAGAATTCAAATAAGCAAAGTATTTGTTGCTCGGTGAACATGCACTGCAACCATTAGACGCCATTTTCAAGGGTACAACTCAAAAAAGGGCCAAGCAGCTGAAACGTATAAAAACTGTATGCCAAGCAGCAAAGGTTCACCAAGTATCTAAGTGCATCATCTGTGACATTTGAGAAATGATAAACTGTACCATGAGAAAAATGTGAGTCACCAAATCAGGGCTTGCTATGTTGCAGTTTCACATGCCAATGAGAATTGACAAAATTGTTGACTATTAATAACAGAATCACATCAGCATATCGATATCAATGGCATAAAATGTATAAAGTGAATATGATCTTTAATGTTTAAACAATGTGTCGAGATGTTTCTTGTTTTCAAGTTGAATTTATGTATTTCTTTTATTTATTTATTAAGAGACAGCTATTTCAGTTAACAGATGTATACGTTAACGGCGTTCTAGAGACTGAAGGTAGTGGATCAACAGAACATACCCTTCCTTCACAAAGTCCAGGAAGAACTCCAGCTCCAGTGTCTCTGATAACATGACCACGCAGGCGCCTGGATGCTGCTTTAGCAGGCTCTCCAGCCCACGTTGATGACGGACACCATACGACCACTGTGGGCTGCTCCAGATCATGAACACTTTCAGGGAGCACTTCCCATGCTCAAAGAACATCTCCAAGAACTCTGAGAAACCCAAATGTGGATCAATTCCAGGGAAATGTCCCCACCTTCTTCCCTTCCCTTGCTCCTTCTTGGCAGTTACTCTCATGCCCTGCTGATTCTCAAGTGATAGGAGCCTGCGCCCCTCAAAATTCTTGTTCGCAGGCTTCTCAATCTCCGCAAGGATCATCCGCTGCACCATTCGGTCGCCACGGGTGAGAGAGGTGAGGCCGGGGCTGTCTGGGTCCTGAAGCAGCGGGTGGTTGCGCGGATTGAGGGATTCCAGGTTGGAGCGAAGCATCCGATCGCGCCGGAGGTAGTCCGCCTTCCCCTCCAGCCACCGCGCCCACCCGGCGCGGAGCCGCGTCTCGGCGCCGCCGGAGGCGGGCTTCAGCAGCAGCGCGTCCTCTACGCCGACAATGGACGAGATCTCCACCCGCAGGTCCAGATCCACCAGCTCGTCGTCCGATCCGAAGACCGCGACGGCGATCCGGCGCGGGGCGTCGAGGTGCGGTGTCCCCACGGGCAGGGCGTCGACGGCGGTGGGGAGGCGGAAGGGCAGGCGGGCGGCGCCGACGGCGTGGTCCCAGACGAGGGACGTGGCGGCCGCGGCCGCGGAGGCGGGAACGTCTTCCGCCGCGTCCTCGTCCAGCACGTCGAGCTCGTCGATGCGGTCGTCGTCGGGGTTGGTGACGGACCTTCCTTCGCCCTCGGTGGTGGCGGTGGTGGTGGTGGTGACAGTGAGCAGCGGGTCGAGCGCGGCGACCACGTCCACGTCCTCCTCGTCGGCGAGGAGCGCGGAGGTGTTGGCCTCGGCCGCGGGCGTGGAGGAGCGGGTGCGGGAGGCCGGGAAGGAGGAGGATGAGGACGAGGAGGAGAGGCGGGAGTGGAGGACGGCGAGGGAGAGCAGGAGGAGGAGCGCGGCGACCGCGGCGCAGAGCTGCGGGCCCAGCCCGGAGCGCCGCCGCGCCGTATGGGAGTGCGTGCGCGGCAACATCGCAATTCGAGGGCGGGGTGCGGTGCGAGTTGCGACGACGCCGCTTTCCCGGCCGCCTCCACTCCCCCACGCACCAGCAGCAGCCGCGCGTCGGCAGGCGTCTGGGTTTTCTTCGTGTTTAAACAAAGGGCAACGCCGACGCCTGGTACAGTTCGCGCGGCGTGTCACCAACCAGCCTTACCAACCATGGTCAGGCTGCTGACTTGCCACTAAAAAAGCTCAGAACCATGAGCCCGAACAAATTTGCTGGACTGAAATTAGGCACACTTGTAGAAGTTCAGAAGACTTTGACACTTGACAGGGAATGATTAGGTTACAAGTTCAGAGCAATCGCAGAGAAAGAAGAAAAACATGTTACAAGTTCAGATGTCCCGAACAACACGGGCATTGTCTTCCCGTCCCTTTTGCAACCGATCAATCTCCATCACCTTCGATCTTTGGCCACCCATTCTCAGCTTGCGACTTGACAAACGAAGCTAGAAGCTTGATATCGTCATCAGATAGTCGAGGGCCGAAGGTACATTGTCCTCTTGGCGTGCATTTCTCTCCGAATCCCTAATAACCAAATGAGATAAAGTGATATCTCACTTCACCTTTCACATTGCATTTGGTAGATTGAACAGAATGAAGGTGGTTGCAGAAAATTAAGCATGTATGATGACCCTAAAAATTAACTTACCGGCATTCTCCCCTTCCCGTAGTATGTGATGTTATACAATTCCTCCTCCGTGGCAACTCCATTTCTGCAACAAATTCGCCTCCCTGCCTCAGTCCAACAACGAGCAGTACAACAATAGGAACAGACTTCAGTTTGCCATATGACAGCTAACATGGCCCTACCTCTCGAGATCCTTCAGGAAAAGAGTAGCTCCCTGGGCGTGATCAAGCAGCAGGTGGAGAACAAACCATGATCAAAACTTGTAATTTGAGTCGCATAAGATAAGGATCTCAGCATTTAGCAAACTCACTGGCTGTAGAATGTTCCCTCCCATGTCATGGCAGCCGATGCATGCCTTCCGGAACAGCGCTGCGCCTTCTGAAGCTGGTTGGGCAAATGCTGCATAAAGGGGGTGAAAAAGGAAAACCATTGGTCCAGTTTGTGATCATTTTATATGTATGCATTGAAGAGTATATATTACTTATGTTCGTCCATAATTCCATTGAACCCTGTTCTAATTTTCATCGGCCTTCAACAATTTCTGTTAATCCCAGCCATAAGTAAGATTCAACAAGACACAACTACTCCATTACAACCTTCAGTTTGTATATGCCTATGTGTGGTACAACAACTCTCAGTGCTTGCAGTCAGTGTCCAACAACGAAACATGAACATTGAACAATGGTCTCCAAATTTCGACTCCATGGAAATGCTAGGCTAATCCAAGATATCATTTCTAACATCAACATTTTTCTCATACATAGCATTGCAATGTGAGCTAACGGATCACAGAAAACCAATATAAAGTTTCAGCCATTTCAGCACAAGAAAGGATTATTGAAGAAACCTGGCGGGATGGAAGCAGGGAGGCCAGACGGTGCAGCTGCAAGGAGCAGCACCGCAGCCAAGAAGGGCGCGGCTGCGCGCCCCGTCACGGCGGTTGCAGCGACGGCGAGGTGAGCGGCACGGTCTGGGCATTCCTGCTCCAGGCTGCCGGCGCAGCACACCGCCTTCCCCCTAGCGACAGGGAAACTAGAGGAGGAAGCATCGTGGAACGGCACCGGTGGCCGCGCGGCCAAAAGAAGCCGCTGCATCTCGCGTCGACGGCGTCCTTGCCGGTGGCAGGCAGGCAGGTCTAATCTACGTGAGCTGGAGCTCGATTTGGGTGCCACCGGCGACCGGCGTGCCGCTTGCTAAGGTTGGCTCAGGTAGTCAGGTGGATGCCACGTAGCAGCAGCAGAGACTCGAGCTCCAGAGGTGGGAATGGATTGGGTTGGCCCGTATGACGAACTAGACAGTTTGGCGCGCTACGCTGCGCCCGTATGAAATAATATTATTTGTATACACCTAACTAATTCATTGTCTCTCATATGGTAAATCACGTGCATTTCCCGTTTCTGAATAAAAAAACATGATATGTAGTTATGTACGTGTTAGTATTTAACCAGAAAAATATGAAATTATATTTTGATGAAAGTATATTTGCAATATATTGGAGGTAAATACAGTAATTGGCAACATCTGGTGCTATTATTTTGAATAAGTAATATAAAATACTCAGTGAGGCCAGCAAAACACGCAAAAAAAAATTGCAGCCGCACTAAACGGGCTGCGAAATTATTCACTGGCGGCAACTGCCCCTTCACGGTCGACGAACTCTGGAGCAGCGAAATTAGGCCCAGACACGGACCGATTGTATTGCCGATGTGAGGCAACCCACGCCCACGCCCTAGTGTTCCCACCCAAGCGCCATAGTGAGGGCAGGGCATCAAAAGGACGTGTCACTGCCGGACAGTAGTCACGCCAGTTAAAAAAATACGTAATTGTTCGAGAGGTTGGCCACGCCGTGCAAAATAAGGAGAGAAGCGCCTGACTTTCCCCGATATACTTACTTTGCAAGACATGGCGCGCTTCGCCACGCCCATTTTTGGGCTTACCATCCACTATTGTAGTCTTGAAAGTAAAATCAAGTTTAATTATCCAATAGATTATTCATAACATCACCATGATAGTGTAGTGTAGTGTCTATTCACGTCATGCAATATGGGCATTAATTGTCTGACTTGATGATGCAATAAATACAAAAAATGAGAAAACCTCCCACTAATTTTCTTTTCTTTTTTTCTATTTTTTCATCTTTGACACGCAGTGGTGCTTCACCGTCTGCAGTGACAGCTGCAAAAAAAAATCTGACCATATGCCGATCAGCACTCTATATCCACAAATTAATATTTCTCACTTATAAATAGGACCTCTAGTCCAAGGGAGCCCGTCTTCCTCTGTTGCATCATCCGTCATCTGCATGGCCTAGACTAGGCTGACGGGTAGAACAACCAGAACACATTGGCAAGAGGCTCACACATGGGTCGAGCGGCAAAGAAAAAGCAACGCCATGAGCAGCGAGGAGACAGGACGGAGAGGACCGCACATGGGCCAGCTGCGTAAGGCACGGTAGAAAATCTCAACCCTAAGTAATACGGTAACGCGGCGGACTCGGAAGGCATCCACGACAGTGAAATTAACCAGGGAGCATGCTTACTAATATTCATGTCCATGCTGAACTCCATATGGCCCAGGAAAATATGGGCTCAGAGGCCTAGGTCCACGCATTCTATTCGCCACAAACCTAAATCTGGTTGAGAACTAACCAAAGTCCATATTACAGATTAAAATTCATCATCATCATTGAAAAGATCGAGTGCAGATAAAAGGTTGTCTCAAAAAAAAAAAGATAAAAGGTTTCGTCCTCTAAAAAAAAGTTTCGTACAATGAAATGAAACTGTCTTTAATCATCTAAAAATCCATGTTCAATAATGCCTACTTCAGACAAACAATTATAATGAAGCATAATGCCACTATTTAATTAACAGGTAATCGCAGTCACCACTCACCACCAGTTTGCTACATCACATGAAAAAGTGCAGACTCATGCGAAATCAAAACACACGTCTAACAGAGCACCGAAAGCCTCAAACAAATGATTAGGCTTCTAACAGAAATCAAGTACATGGTCTTTCGGGAAAAAACAAAACAACACAAAAGACAAGTACAAGGGCAACTGATAAGTTGAGAGACAACATGAATTTGACTTAATTAAGGCGGCGTACATCAAGTACAAACCAACGATATCAAGAAAAGGCAGAGTGAATCTCTTGATTTAGTCTAGCTTCTACAGAACAACTTAGATTAAGTTTACAGAGTGACTGGCATCACCACATGTACATTCATAGCTATAAAAAGCAACGAATCTTATCAAGGTGCTTGTTGTTTTTAATTTTCCAAGTGCAATCTCCACATATCCATTTGATGATCTTGGCGTGTAGGGGTACTGAGCCTTAATATGACACTCCTCCATTTTGCTAGTTCATTTGTAGTTCATTTTCTGTGTCTGAAACGACAGGAATTTCAGACTGGAGGAGTACTAAAGTTTCCACTGAACTGATAAGCCACAACCAACAAGCTACCATGACAGATAGATACACTGAAAAGGTAATGAATTTTACAGATGCTTGTTGCTTTTTTTTTCTGAGTGCAGCCTCCAAATCTCCATTTGCTGATCTGAGGGTTTTGAGTGATACCGACCTTAATATGACACTAAAATGAAGTTTCCACTGAACTCGATAAGCCACCACAACAGGTAGATAACGGCAATGACGGACCTTCATTGAGGCCAAGGGTGGCCATCCCCCCCCCCCCCCCCCCCCCCGACCTCAAACATTTTTCCTAAGTAGTGCTTAATTTTGCTATATAAATAAGAGAAAAATGGTAATCTGGCCCCCCTTGGTAATTTTCTCAACGTCTTGACCCCCCCCCCCCTCTCTAAACTCCTCCACTCCAAGCTCCGTCACTGGATAATAGGATAAAGCTTTTGCTTATATAGGACTAATCAACTTATCACAGCAGGTAACAATAATGGACTTGGTAATGGAAGCTTTTTTGTACATGAGCAGCTAAAGCAAGCGTAATGTACCCTTTTTCCTGTCTCAGTTGTTCTTCCATCTTTCAGAGTGGCAAATACAACATCCCCTTGTCACTCTCTCTACGAATACAGCATCAGCCTAAACCCGTGCAAACATTAGCAGCAATTTTCCAATGAAATAGAAGTTTTAGATTAAGGATTTAGAAAATCATAACCAACACAATCTCAAATGCAAATATCTGTAAGCATAGGTGGTATACTACGGCTAAGGCATTGAGCAGACTTTGCTTGATGTGGCTAGAGCCTGTTCAAATGGATATCGGATTATCGGGTAACTAGAAGCTTATGAACTTTTGTCCAGGAATTAGTCAAAACTCATGATCACAGACAGTTACTTGATAGTGAGACTACGTCTGTTGGAAAACATTCGTTATTCTTCAGAATTCAATCTTTTTCTCTCATCTTCAATTATTGATATGTACTCTACGCCTTAAACAATCAACCCTCATCCCTAATTCAGTAGAGTAGTGGAGAATGTGGGATTGTTACAAAACAATATACATTTTTGTAAATTCACCGATTTCACCACAAATATAGATCGAGAGGTATATTCGTCAAAAGGAAACAGCCGTGTACCCCAAGAAATCGCCAATTGCCCAGTTCCCAGTTCAACCTGAACCTGATTAGGGCTCCTGATGCGCCTCGAGGCAGAGGGAGAGGTCGATGCGCGCCCGCTGGCACTGCGTGCGCTTGAGCGCGGTGCCCGCGCTCCCACAGAGAGTTCGTACGGCCTCGGTCTCGTCGGGGCAGCAGGCGGTCACCACGCACTCCGCCAGCGCCCGGTTGAGGTGCCGACACAGGACCTCCGGCTGAAGCGGCCCGCGGGCGGCGCGGCGGTGGCACTCGGCGAGCGCGCGCTGCGCCGAGACGCAGGGCCCCAGGACCGGAAACGCCGTCGAGGCGGACGCCTCGGCCTCCGGCTCTCTCCGCCCGCCACCGACGCCGCGGCTCATGGAATCAGGCGGGGGACCGGCGGCGCTTTGCCGTTCCGGCGTGATCTGTTCGCTGGAGGCTTATAACGATCTGTCTCCCTCTCCGCTGATACTGATCCAACAAAGTTCCACGTAGTTGTAGGCCCAATTATATTACAGACAGGCCCATGAAAAACGAGGTTGGTTCGGGTTGGGCCCTTCCCTTCCCATGATCCATCAGGCGTTAGTCACAGACTCTCAGTGACTGACATCTCTTTTTCAGAGAACAGTGAATCAAACAGCGCAACTTGCTCGATGGTCGATGCATCCGGTCACGATGGTCGAACCTTATTTGATAGGTGGACCAATCACGGCGAGAGGCTATTGCCTGTTGTGCTTTTGTCACGAACGACATAGTAGACCGTAAGCATCATCTTCAGGTTGGCTCTATGCAAGCTGTGTTGTCTCCAGAAAGAAAAAAATACAGTGAGGAGGAGACCATCTGTGCCACGGTTGCGCCGAGTGCGGTAGCTCAGCCTCTCGCCGTGCGGCCAATTCCACGAGCAGGGTGTCCAGTATACGTGTCAGGCAGCACCTAACGCGCGTCTCCTGTGCGGAGCCCAGGTAGGCGAAACCCGAGACATCGTCCTCTTCGCCGTTGTGTTCATATGACGCACACTTGCACGATATCGGAAGCGGCGCCCTCCCCACCCGGCACCCTTGGTCACCGTCAACCTCGTCCATGATCGGCAAAGCTGCCCGCCTGCGTAACCAGAAACGTCAAACGTCCCACCGAACCGCCGGGAATCCGAGGGAAGCCAAAGCCAGCCTTTGTCCGTCCTCCCCGCCCATCCCGCGCTCTACGCTCTGTCCTCCACCATCATCATCATGAATTAAATGATCATGATCACAAAAAGCTTCGCCGCTCCGTCGGAGCCGGGCGGACCAACCCCCCGTCCGCACCGCCGGCCGCACGCGCGCGACCGGTGAGTGAAGCTTTTCTATAAAGAAAAACACGCAGGATCAGGGCGAGGGTGGAGACAAGCGGTCGCCTTGTCGCGTCCCGCGTCCTTTGATTCCCCCTGCCTGGCCGCGCCATCAACCGCCCGCGTCCGGACAAACAGAGACGGCCGCCCTGGCCACTGGCCCCGGCGCCTTCCTACCTCAGTCGCAGTCGCACTCACTTGCACGGCACGCTCCCGGGTCGCCAACGTTATCAGTAGCTACTACAGTACTATAGTACTAGTACTATCTAGCCCGCCGTCCGGGTGATGATCTCAGTGACACGGCGGGACGGAACGAATTATTGGGCTATTCTACCGGCTGCGACGCGATGCTGCAGGGCGTGCTGTCACGCGCGGCCGCCGCCACCGACGCGATGAAGGCCAAGCGGCCGGCGTCCCCTGCCGCGGGAGAAGAGGAGGAAGAAGGAGCACGCGCGCGGGCGAAGCGTCTGCAGGCGCTGGTGTCATCTCCAGCCGAAGCGGAACCCGCGGAGACGCGCGGGCTGCGTCTACTGACCCTGCTGCTACGCTGCGCGGAGGCCGTGGCCGCGGACCACCTCTCCGAGGCGCGCGACCTCCTCCCGGAGATCGCGGAGCTCGCCACCCCGTTCGGCTCGTGCCCGGAGCGCGTGGCGGCCTACTTCGGCGACGCGCTGTGCGCGCGCGTGCTGAGCTCGTGCCTGGGCGCGTACGCGCCGCTGCCGCCCGGTCGGGTCCGCGGCGCGCTGGCCGCGTCGCGGGACCGCGCCTTCCAGGCGTACAACGCGCTGTCCCCCCTCGTCAAGTTCGCGCACTTCACCGCCAACCAGGCCATCCTGCAGGCGCTCCCTCCGCGCGGGCCGCTCCACGTCGTGGACCTCGACATCATGCAGGGCCTGCAGTGGCCCGGGCTGTTCCACATCCTCGCCTCCCGCCGCCCGCGCTCCGTCCGGGTCACCGGGCTCGGCGCCTCGCTGGACGCGCTCGAGCCCACGGGCCGCCGGCTCGCCGACTTCGCGGCCTCCCTCGGCCTGCCGTTCGAGTTCCGGCCCGTCGAAGGGAAGATCGGACACGTACCCGACGCCGCCACCCTCCTCGGCCGCCACCAACAACGGCACAACGATGATGATGATGATGATGATGAGACCGTGGTGGTGCACTGGATGCACCACTGCCTGTACGACGTGACGGGTTCCGACGCGGGCGCGGTACGGCTCCTGCAGCGGCTGCGGCCACGGCTGGTCACCATCGTGGAGCAGGACCTGGGCCGGGGCGGCGACTTTCTGGCCCGGTTCGTGGAGGCGCTGCACTACTACTCGGCGCTGTTCGACGCGCTGGGCGACGGCGCGGCCGCGGAGGAGGAGGCCGAGCGGCACGCGGTGGAGCGGCAGCTGCTGGGCGCCGAGATCAGGAACATCGTGGCCGTCGGCGGGCCCAAGCGGACGGGGGAGGTCAGGGTGGAGCGGTGGAGCGACGAGCTCAGGCGGGCCGGGTTCCGGCCCGTGTCGCTCGCGGGGAGCCCCGCCGCGCAGGCCAGGCTGCTGCTGGGGATGTACCCGATGAAGGGGTACACGCTGGTGGAGGAGGACTGGTGCCTCCGCCTCGGGTGGAAGGACCTCTCACTGCTCACCGCCTCGGCGTGGGAGCCCGACGATGACGCCGCCGCCGCGGCGCGACACGGAAGCTCGTAGCCTCTCTCTCTCTCTCTCTCTTTCTCAGGACAAAGATTCGCAGCAGCTGGATGCTGTTCGTGTCTGTGGCTCCTGCTATTCGATCTCTGTTCTTCCTCCTTAGCTTCCTAGCCTCGAAGATCTCATTGTTCATCTTGTGAGTACTCCTAGCACCCTGCCTCTGTTGTCACGCAATTTATAATTTTTTTCTTGTATAACGATCGTGTAGGCTTCTGTCTGTCACTTGATCCGTCGTCAGGCTCAAATGAACGTTCCAACTCGGTTTCCGGTTCAGAACAGTGTATGAGTCAGAGGCCCCGGGCAGTTTATGGAAAAGCTGCCCTGCACGGCCCGATGGTCCTCTCAATTTAATACAGTACTAGTTCGGTTCGGTCAGCAGCATCTACAGTTCCACGTCTGCGGAACGCAGAGCTTTTATCCCTCTGCCGCCTGCCTGCGATAGCTTAATCACTCTCTCTCTATGTCGCACATGTGAAGATGACAGACAAGTTAACGATACGAACGAAAGCAGCTCTGCTTTGCTGCACATCATACTCGTCTGGCCCTTTCTTTTGGGCCAGCCCATTCAAATGGCTATCAATTATCATACACGCGGAAAACATAGAAACTCTAGGCCCAAGAAGAAGGGCCCTGAAAGCTTCGTCGTCT
Source organism: Eleusine indica (assembly GCA_030378355.1). Taxonomy (NCBI): domain Eukaryota; kingdom Viridiplantae; phylum Streptophyta; class Magnoliopsida; order Poales; family Poaceae; genus Eleusine; species Eleusine indica. The sequence continues at coordinate 41,777,052 of CM059500.1, forward strand.
TATCATGCCACCATCATCGGATTATCTTGCGCAAACATGCTACTATAACCGAGACGACACGACCGGTGCTGTCCATTCCTACACACAACGAGGAAGCACAAAGTACACCACCCGAGCACGTCCACTTCAGTTTCAGTTTGAGTTGCTCGGAAAGCCAAGCACCTGACGCGAGCGCCGCGGCATGTGTGGAAGAGGAGAGCACGTCAGAAAGGCCACCTGGTAGAGTGCGCCTTACCTGACGGCAGCGGGGCCTCCAATGACAGTGGGAGCTACAATGCTGACACGGCTCAACTTAAATATGATTGATGGATCTTAGCAAAATCTCCGACGGGAGTCTCTCTCGCGCTCGTCTCCCTGATCTGAAAACCAGATAGCGTGTGTGTGTGCACTACAGGAAAGATGATTCGTCTGCCTTTATTACAGACGCGCACTCGAGAACCCCATCCATCCCATCAATAACAGGAAAAGTTAAGGAAACCGACAAGATCTACCCGTTCCTTCAGTCGATCAAAAACTCTTGATTATATGCTCGTCTGTGGTTCGAGCACCCGTAGCATGTAACTGCTCTTGTGCGGCAGCATCCCAGGAATACAGACAACAGTCATGTTTCGATCACCAGTTAGCCAACACCATAAGTTAGCACTAGCCACTAGCAGTGCATTATTTCAGTTTAATGCACACCTTACGCGTTGCTGCGTAGTGCCTTATCGATAATAATGCAGGCATTTTGCAGTGGAGCAATGAACACTTCCATCAGGGAGCATGCAGGAACAACACATCATCATATAGTTATCTAGAAATATATAAATCGGTCCGCCATAGTGCAAACATACGGAATGAATCACGTTAATCGGCGAAGCCGCGTAGGTAAAGGTGGAGATTGGTAGCTAAGACGTGGTCGAAGCAGTTAACTGGGTGAATTAACAGTGCTATATATACACAACATGCATCACAACAAACCGTTACTTCTTAAGCTGGTAGTAGCGAGATTTTGACTGAGGAAGATGATCTGCAACTTCATACGCACGCTTCCTTCCCTGAATCTGTAGCTTGCGATCGATCGTCTTTTCCCCAGACGATGACCATGAAACCGAGAAGGGCGCCCGCGCCGACGACCGCGCCGGTGATCTCGTACGCGGCGACGGTCGCCTCGTGGCCGAGCCGTGCTCCCCAGGCGGCGCAGGCGAGGACGAGGACGTCGCCGAACATGCAGACTGACATGGCCGTCACGAAGAGCACGACCGAAGCACAGCCTCGCCGCGCGCGGCACGGCGGCAGCAGCTGCCCAAACGACCCCCAGACAAACCCGGCCAAGCCGCAGAATAGCAGTACGCCCGTGAGCTCGCGCAGATTCTTCGCCTCCGCTGCCGTCAGGTAAGGGGAGAGCCCCTGCACGGGCGAAGGGATGATTATGAGCTCATGAACCAATGATGGGCTGATGAGGTTTGCGTAGGAACGAGAGTCATTCTTACAAAGATTGCCCGTGGAGCGGTACGGATCAGTGCCAAGCCGAAGACGAAGAAGGCGCGGCACACGAACATCCCGCCGCTGCACACTTCTCGGACTGTGGGCAACGGGACGGGACACGCGATCATCTTGGCCATCGACCTGATCGAATTTCATCATCAGCACAAAAGGAAGGATAACATATTCGTACACCAGAAACTTTGAAATGGAACGCTTGAATGTATAATTCTAGAAGACTCTCTGGCGATAAAAACCTGAATGTGGGGAGCTTGCAAAAGGTAACTGGAGGTGGGGTGGATCGGCGGCCGCCTTCGCTTCAATTCCTTGCTCGATTTTTCTCTGGTATGGATGAGCTAGCTGTGCAAATCGAATGGAGTAGTGCCGTGGTGTGGCTGCACGGAATGAATAGCTGATCGGTCGAGCGGGCAGGCAGAGAGGGAAAAGCCATAGCGCGTGGGCCCTACCGCCGGATCAAGCTCTAGAACAGTAAAAAAGCACTTCGGAAATGATACGTCATCCGTGCTGGCTTTGCATTGTGAGAATCTGTAGAATGATGTTGCGTGGCGTGGTAACTGGTAAAGTGGCAATCTTGCCATGTTGCCTGCACTGCCTTGTGCGGATGGTGGATCGGAGCTTGCTGGGAACCCTGGCACGGTTCAGTGCTTCCGTTGAACATGACGTTTCCGGCAACGCGCGTCGGGTGACCGGCGGGTCACCCTTTCACCTCACCTCCCCGTATCGGATGAAACCAGCGGTTCACAGGAACGGCAGCACATATGGTGGCGGTGCGTTCCGATTCAAGAACCGTGACGAAGCGATCAGCTGCGTACGTACCGATATGGAAAGGGTGCAGTAAGTGCAGGAGGTAACGAAGCACTATAAGCTGGCACCGCGTACATGCGGTTTTGGAACGCACACCAAACTGTAGGGGATGACGTGCATCACATGACATTGTGGTTGTTGAGGATTGAACACAATGGTCTCTCACTCACCTCACACTACGTCAGATCGGGCTTTTAGAGACGAGCGTCTAGAGACGGGTAACATAAAGTCATCTCTAAGAACGTACTAGCGACATGAGTAAATATGTGGATGACATTACTAGCGGCGGATAAGGAAAACACCGTCCATAAAAGATGTATGAGGTACGGCTTAGAGGTAATCGTCCCTAAAAGAGCGTCCAATAGAGACGGTGTTATATTTTAGGGACGGTTTATGTGAAGCCCGTCTTTAGAGTTTCACGTTATAGAGACAGGGTTTTATTTCGGCGATAGTTATTAGACCCCGTTTCTATATAAGTCTTCTTTAGAGACGGATTGCACAACAACCGTCGCCCTACCCACCTATAGTAGCGACGGTGTTTCCATACCCGTCGCTAAATTTCAAAGACCAGTGACGTTTTTCAGCCACCCGTCGCTAAATACCTAAGCCCAACAACGTGTTCCACTAACCGTCGCTAACTGCCAGCGCTCCCCACTCTTCTAGTGACGTGGTTTTGTTTTTCATTGCTAAGTCCCTCCGATCCAAATTATCCAATCTACAGGCCAGAGGGCGGTGTCGTCGCCGCGTCGGCGTCGATATCGCTGGCGCACTGCCATCGCGCGCGCCATGCCTGCGCCATTCCCTAGCTTGCACGCGCGCCACTCCCAAGGTTGCACGCGCGCCGCCACTCCCTAGCTTGCACGCGCGCCACTTCCTACGCCTTTGCTGCCTGCCGCGCGTTGCGTGTGTCGTCGGCGGCTGGTGCCCAAGCACACAACAGCGAGAGCTGTGTGGCCTCCGCGTCACCGCCGGCGGCTTCCCCAAGCTGCCCAGCTTCATCTTCCTCTCTGCAAGCTAGCTAGGGTGAGTAGTACAGTTCTCCAGCTAAAATTTTGCATCTATAATAATTTGTTTGTCTCGGAATTAGTACACTGGTTCATTGTATACAAACATATATATGTTTTTCTATTTCAGGAACTTAAAGCATATTATTGTTGATTTGAAGTTCTGATTGTGCTACCTCAAATGTAGCTAATCATTTTTAGTCTTTTTAATTATACTTGGTAATAATTACCTACAATTTGTAAGTGCAGATATGAGTGAATCCGAAGAACATGCTTGGATGTATCTTGAGAGCCGCACTTGTGATGATTACCTAAAAGGTGTCTCGGCTTTCATCAATGTTGCTGTGGAACACATGAAGCAGAGTAACAAGAGTGTAATGTATTGTCCATGCATTGACTGTCAAAATCACAAGAGGTTTTCACATTCAATGCACTTACATGCGCACTTGATAATGCGTGGATTCAAGAAAAACTACAAAATCTGAAACAAGCATGGAGAAGAAAGTATTAATCCTGGTGAGGCACCAAAGGGATTCGTTGATGATAGTGGGTATCAGGGCCCCTCAAGCACCAGTGAGGGAGATCAACATCTTGCTGGTGATGAAATATTATCCATAGATGATGACTATGTTGATCTCGTTGACAACATTGACCAGATGATGCATGATGCCAAGGAAAACAATGAGTCTGAGTACACCCATGGGGAGTTTGCAAAGTTTCAAGAGCTTGTAAGGGATTCCAAGAAACCTTTGTATCCTGGCTCCAGCATGACTTTCCTGGATTCTATGTTGAAACTTCTCATGCTAAAGGCAAGCAACTGCTAGTCAGTCCGGAGCTTCACGGACTTGCCACGCTTGTTACAGGAAATGCTTCCGAAGGGGAATGAGTTGCCTTCAAGCACTTATGAAGCCAAGAAGATAATTTGTCCATTGGGATTAGAAGTAGAGAAGATACATGCATATAAGGAGGATTGCATTCTCTTTTGTGGCGATTATGCTAAGCTGACTCGATGTCCTTTCTGTGAGACCTCACGGTACAAGCAAAGAAAAGATGGGGGTGATGAGGAGGTACATAGCAAAAGGAATGGAGGTCCTCAGAAAGTTGTGTGGTATTTTCCTATCATCCCTCGACTAAAGCGTATGTTTGCAAACAGTAAGGATGTCGAGCTCCTCCGTTGGCACGCACGAAGCAAGGATGAAAATAGTAATGGTCGCAGGAATGATGGAAACTATCGACATTCTGCAGATTCGGTTCAATGGAAGAACTTTGATACAAGATTCGGTGGTTTTGCCAAAGAAGTGAGGAACATCCGGCTTGCTTTGAGCACGGAGGGGATGTATCCATTTGGTGACATGAGTGTTGCCCACAACACATGACCAGTTGTGTTGTGCCTCTACAATCTACCACCTTGGCTCTGTCACAAGAGAAAGTATCTTATGTTGACAGTGTTGATCTCTGGTAAAAAGCAGTCCGGTGTTAATATTGATGTTTATTTTAGGCCTTTGGTAGATGATCTCAAAACGCTTTGGTATGATGGTATTGAGGTGTGGGACCAATTCAAGAGGGAGTACTTCAACATGCATGTTATGCTCTTTTGTATGATATAGGACCTCCCAGCATTATATTCCGTGTCAGGACAGAGTAAAGGAGGAGGCAAAGGTTGCCCCCAGTGTTTGTATGATACTGAAAGTGTCTGGCTTAGAAACTCCAAGAAACCAGTGTATATGAGAACTCGACAGTTCTTTCACAGGTCTCATGCCTACCGTAAATGAGGGCTCAGTTCGATGGCACTGTGGAGAAAGGGTCAGCCTCAAGGCATTTTACTAGTGAACTAATTTTGAAGGACCAGCAAAAAATTTCTTCATCAGTCCTTGGAAAGAGAAAACGCTCCAAAAGTGGTGAACATGATATGTGGAAGAAACTATCCATTTTTTTAGCTGCCATACTGGAAATGGTTGGACGTACGTCATTGCATCGATCTCATGCATATTGCAAAAAATGTTTGTGAAGCTTTTGTGTGCACAATGCTGAATATGAAAGGAAAAAAGCAAAGATCATAAAAATGGACGAGCGGACTTGGAGGAAATGGGATTGAGGCCTGAGCTTTATCCTAAGGGTGATGATCCAGATCTACCCCCATGCTCCATCACTCTATCCAGGAAGAGAAAAACGAGTTATGCGAGTTCTTCAAAGGTGTGAAGGTGCCATCCGGCTACTCGGCCAACATTGGAAGGCATTTCTCGGTGTCCGAGGTAAAAGTGGTTGGTGAAGCTATCATGAGTTTTTGCATTGCTTCTGGTGTCTGAGCTAAAAGTGGTTGGTGAAGCTATCAAGAGTTGGTGAAGATGAAGTCTACTTGTTATATCCTATTGACTGCATTGCTTCTGGTAGCAATCATAAACATCCTACCCATCAAGGTTCGTGAAGCTATCACAAGTTTTTGCTTCTTATTCAATGCAATTTCCTAGAAAGTCATCGATCCATTATCTTTAGTGGACCTACAAAAGAATCTTGTGAACACTCTATGTCATCTTGAGATGTTTCTTCCGCCATGATTCTTTGACATTATGGTACACCTCATAATACATCTTGTGAAAGAGGTTTACTACCTTGGACCTGTGTACCTTCATAATATGTTTCCATACAAGAGGTACGTTGCAATTCTGAAGTCCTATGTGAAGAACCGATCTTTGCCAGAGGGTTGTATTGTTCAAGATTACTCTACAGAGGAGGTAGTCGTGTACCAAAATCCCCGCATGAGGGAAGGTTGGCTAGAAAAGAAACTATTGGAAAGAAACCACTTACTCCTAAACTTGAGGTTCATGAACAGGCTCATTTTCTTGTGCTTCAACAGATGGCCAAAGTGTCAGAATACATTGATGAGCAGAAGGAGATTCTTCTTTAAGATAATCCTGAGCGGAGTGAATCGTGGTTAGCTAAGCAACACATGCAGAGGTTTAACACTTAGTTTCGAGATCATATCGATGAAAGTCCAGAAACGAGTGAGTTGCTTCGCAAACTAGCAGCTGGACTATTGTTCATAGTTGTGACATATCAAGGCTACGAGATAAATGGTTATACATTCTACACCATTGAGCAGGATAAAAAGAGCACATACCAAAATAGTGGTGTCCGAATAGATGCATATGACTAGAATATGCAGAAGAGTGCATATTATGGTCAAATCGAGGAGATTTGGGAGCTGAGTTATTCGGACATTAAGGTGCCCTTATTTAAGTGCTGTTGGTTAGAAGGCACAAGTGGTGTCCAGAGAGACCAATTCGGGTTTACCACAGTTGACCTCAACCATCTTGGTTTCAAGACAGAACCGTTTGTGCTTGCCAAACAGGTACAACAAGTTTTCTATGTGCTAGACACGATCAAAAAGAAGCGTCATGTCGTACTCCTAGGGAAAAGAAGGATTGTTGGAGTAGAAAATGTTGTTGACGAAGATGAATACAATCAGTTTGACAAAGTCCCTCCATTTTCTTCTTCAATCATAACTGAAGTTTCTCCAAATGAGAAAACTCCCTACATACGCACAGATCATAACGAAGGAATCCGTGTGCCAAGACGTCGACAAAATGATGAGTTCGCAAAAAGCAGTAGGTATTACAGTGCTCTTTATTTATTGCAGCTGGCAAGCCTCAATTCAATTTGTTAACACATTCAATTGTTCACATATATATATCAATGGACCTCAAGTTGAGTGAAAAGGTATTTCCCGTGGATAATTCTTGGCCCCAAAAACTTAAGAAAACAAAGAACAAAAATGAGAGAAAGAAAGGGAAAACGACTTCTGTAGTAAGTTTGTGCAAGAAGTGAGTATATTGTCCTCATAATCATGGTGTGGCAATACAGAATGTGTCACTCACTTAACTTCTGTAGTATTTATTATGTTTGAGTATATTGTCCTCATAATTATTTGTTATTAGTCACTTCTAAATCATCAATGGTTAATAGTAATTTTTTTCTAAACAATTTTTTTTTTCTATTGACAGTTCTGGCCTGTATGTTTCTTGGATAAAGCTCAGGCATCCGATTGCAAGTCTGACAGAGCTGAACATTTTTGGGTCATGGCTGACAGAACTTAGCAAGTGGCTGAACATTTTATCTATGTTAAATTTTGCTGTCACTGTGTATGAGCACAAAGAGCAACCTCTATTATCTTATCTATGTGAATGATTGTATTTTTTTATTTTCTGTGACCAAGGCTGTGATTTTATCTATGTGAATAACTGTCATTGTGTGCAGCCTCTGTTATTTGGCGCCTCTGTTCTGTTTCTCGTGCCTTTTGTTGCTCTGTTCTCCTGTTGGGTTTGGGCGTCGGCAAAAAAATTTTGGGCATTGGCAACACTGAGCCTAGGCACTCTACTATCAAGCCGCCATTACTAGGACATGGATTTCAACCTGCGGCCAACAGGGAGCACCAGGCCTTTCATAAGCAGCCCAAGTTCGAGCACCAAGACAGAGCGGCCCAACAACAGCAGCCCGAAGAGAGTGTGATTGTTTCATGAGTTCGAGGCAGCGTCGGTCTACTCCGTTTTTAACTAGATAGAATCCACCCTCAGCTACCGAGGTGGGACTAAATGTCCCTTCAGTGCGCGGCTCCGCTTCCACTAACAGGCCGCCAAGGCGCCAACACAGCATCGAGCCCACGATAGCAAAACGCCCGAAGCCCAATGGATAGTTGTGGTCATCAGCCTAAAGTGGGCCACTGTATGGTACATAGATTCAAACTTTCAATCCAAGTATGATGTTTCCATTTTGAGAGATGCTCGATAAGTGAGTAACTCACCTTCCCATCTTAAGATGTCTATTAGTTAGTCTGGCCATGTACCTTTTGTAGTAGATAATTAAAAGCTTTGATTTCAATGTAGGGCTTACTAAACCTTCCTTGAGAGTGATCCGAAAAGGAAGAAGAGCAGAACTGGTCTGATGCATATGGAAAAATTCAAAGTAACTGAAATTTTCTTCAAATTATTTGCTCCCTGTAATTCTTCGAAAAGGAAGAAGAGCAGGACTGATCTGATGACATGTCCATTAGTTTAGTTCTAACTATTTGCTCCTTTTAATTGTTGCAGTGTTATCAGCAGCCATTTGGCAATTAGTGCGACTTCTACACTGCTCATCACATGTTCTACCTCGCCTCTGTTATCTCTAAGATGAAGAATCTTGAGGTTTGTTTTCTTCATTCACTCGGTAACTCACTATGTGCAATGCAAGCAGCAATTTGTTTCTACATGAAGGTGCATATAGGCCCCTAATTTTATTTTAGTGATTGGCGTCAATACAATTAAGAACGGACTAATTTTTTAATGAGCATATGTGTAAATTATGGTACAAAGTTTGGTGATTAAATGCATAGAAACAAAAAGGGAGAAAAGAAGATGGCAAAGTGCTTCAAGATGAAATTCAAAATATGCTCAAGAATGAAGTTCATAGTATTTTATTTTAAATCTTGAGTATAGGAAAAGCCGTACTATTAAGAGGGACACAAAAGTGTGAAGCGGAGGTGAACTAAGTGCAAAATTCCCCTTTCCAGGTCATACAAAAATTTCTAGGGCAAAATCATCGGACTTGTCCGACCCATCGGACAAGTCCATCGGACTCCAGTACCTCTGCCACTCTGGGTCGTCGGACATGTCCGACAGTCATCGGACTTGTCCGATGACCAGAGGAAAGTCCGATGCATCGGACACTTTCATCAGAGTACAGTTCCCCTGCCACCCTATCTTCATCAGACTTGTTCGATGGCCATCGGACTTGTCCGATGGACAAGACTTGTCCGAGCCATCGGACAAGTCCATCGGATTTCAGTTCCTCTGCCCCTCCTGTGCCGTCGAACATGTCCGATGGCCATTGGACTTGTCCGATGGTCATCTTATCCGAGGCATCGGGCAAGCTTGTTGGACTCCAGTTTCTGCGCCACCTTGATTCATCGAATATGTCCGATGACCATTGGACTTGTCCGACACAGATCTCAGAAATTGGGTCTCCAACGACTCTTTTCCCCATTGGGCTATAAATAGAATCCCTCTTCGCCCTTTGGCCGGTTGGTCACTCATTCCACTCAAAAACACTCTTAAGCTCACTTTGCTCTCTCCAACTCTCCTCCCTTGCTTCCACTCTTGATTTGTGAAGGGATTGAGAGAAGATTGAAGTGCTCCATCGACTCCAAGCTTTTATCCTCTTGAGCACTTGGTTCATCCTCACCGCCAACAACTATTATGTTTGTTACTCTTGGGGATTCATCCCCTAGACGGTTAGAGGTGCCCGTAGAGCTCCCAACTTGTGTGGTGACGCCTTGAAAAGTTTGTATTGACCCCTCCTTTGTGGAGTTTCTAGTGAAAAACCAGGTTTGATCTTTGTGGTCACTTGGAGAGGTTATGGTTGAAAAAGACCCGGTCCTTTGTGGATCCCTCAATGGAGACGTAGGCTTCTTTATGGAGCTGAACTTCGGTGAACAAATCTTATGCCTTACTTGTGTTTTTAATTACTTGTCTCTTATTTACTTGTTCTTGCTCATAAACTTGCTAGTTAGTGTTTGCTTAATATTTTTTAAATTAACTTGTGTAGGTTGCTTGCTAGTTGCTCTCCTTATTTTTACAGCTTCCTCTTGCTTATATTCACTTGCTCCTAGCTTGCCTTACACTAGTTTTAATCTTTACCCGGTCGATCTACTTTTCTATCTCGTGTCATCGGACAAGTCGTCGGACAAGTCCGACACTGCGCGTTTAACTTTTATTATTAAGTGAATTTCAGGGATAATTGCCTATTCACCCCCCCTCTCTCTCTAGGCACTTTCACTACATTTCCTTGCTCTTGTGATCTTTATTTCGAACAAATCCACAGATGTCAGCATAAAATTCTGTAATAGTATTCCCTGCATTTGGTTACTTAATTGCTCTTCTGTTGGTATACCCTGATAATGCAAGCAGTAATTCGTCACACATAAAGAACTTGTGGATGGTGTATCATTGATTTCTTATCTTTATTTCTATAGGATTTCTTGGTGCCTGGTATAGGGCGTCTGGAACTCGAGAGCGGATTGCTTCTTTCATGGTAAATGATGTCATCAATTCTAAAGGCGAGTTCTTTCCTCCTGGTGTGACTCAGATGTGACTTACTGTAATGTGATTTGTGTGAGATGCTTCAGAGATTTAGATGTTTTGGAACTTCTTGTAATGCGTGAGACTTAGATCTGAGTGACATGTGATGACATGATATGGTTCTTAATACTGTGGTTAATCCTATGGTACAATATTATGCAATGAATGACTATTTTGGTGCTCCTCTAACGTAGTTCAGATGTCCCTGAAGATTTGATATGAACCAGGTTAGATGCATCGAACACCGTCGCTATTGCTTTCCAGTAGAAAAGGAATTAGGGACGAGGAAGGAAAAAGCGAACACTGTCGCTGCTGCTTTTTAGCAGAAAAGGAAATTAGGGACGGGGAAGGAAGAAACGTCTCTTCAAAGGCAGAGATGGTGGTAAGAAAACATCACTGTCATAGCCAGTGACAGGTGAACAAAGCAGTCGCTACAAGTACTAGGGTCGGGCCCTGCACCAATGTCACTAACTGATCAGGGACGTTATTCCACATCCATCTCTATAGCTATCGGGGACGGGCTATTTGTCACTGTCTCAAAACTTGTAGTGACATTTCTAAACGACGTCTCTAATAAACTTACACAACCATGGTTAAAACTTAGAGACGGGTATAGGACCCCTTCTATATATCACACTACAGACGGCGCTAGTAACCGTCACTGATCTAGCCTCGTTAGTGACGACGGAAAAACTGTCTCTATAGGCTAGGAATTAGAGACGAAAAAACTGAGACAGTTCGCTGCCCCGTCTCTATAGCGCCTAGAACCCCGTCTCACTTGGCCCGATCTGACGTAGCGTCAGTAACACTATCAAAACTCAGACGGGACCATCCCGTCCCGTCCTGTCTCACAAACCAAATACACGCTAACATTACACATGGTGTGATGCGTGCGCCGTCCTTGTTCTCCGATGGCCCGTTATCTTGTTAATCAGCCCATGTTGTGTGAAGGGACACTGTCCAGTTCTTTTACCCAGAACGTTGGAGATGGCCGAGCTGCAGCAAGTGATTTCTCACAGTTCAAAGTAGAGCAGTTTTACTATGCATATTACCTTCAGTAATTACTGGTAGTAATGCAGTAATTACTGCTGTTAATGCAGTAATTACTGGTGGTAGAGCAGTAATTACTACTTACACAATTTAGAAGCAGTAATAGTTTACTGGGGCATTATCAGAAAAATGAAAATGATAAACTTATAATTTATTTTGTTAATTAGACCTAAGTGTCTTTTTTGCCTTCTACTCTGACGAAGCTGAACTTCGGACCGGCAGATGGGTTCTAGATGCTTAGAAATGCCCTTTTTACCCCTGATGGCAACACAAGTAAATAAATAAATATCTGAGTAGATTATATTATTATCCCTAAGTATTACCACCGGTAATTACTATTGATAATATGCACAATAAAACTGCTCTCAAAGTAACTGACCAGTACTGGATCATTATTTTCTCAGACGAAAAAGAAGACAAGATAAACTAACCGCCGGCAAATATATTGCTCGGCTGCAGGGTTTGTCGGCATTTCCATCCGAGCGTCCGCCGGCTTTTTTGTTTACAACCCAGTTGGCAATGACGACCAATCGCAGCTAAAGAACAACGTGACCAGCCGGCGCCGTCCTCCCGCGCTATTCCCATTTGCTACCACTTCGAAGTAACCCGAGCGAGTCCCTTGTTCGTTTCAATACACACGCATCACCCCGCGTGTTCCATTCCCCTATATACACACGCGCAGACACGCACGGGCTTTGTCGAGTCCGTCGTCGCCTGTACCAGGTCATTCGCCGGTCGTCTGCCAATTCAATCCCACGGCGCACGGCGACGTCGCGAGAATGAGCTACTACGATCACCAGCAGCAGCAGGCTCCCGTGACAGGTGATTCGCCTACGGCCCCGGCAGCTTATTTTCCTGTGTTCCGTCACTTCTGCTGCTTGATTCACCGTTTCGGACGACGCAGCTGACACTGATTCGCTTGGTCTTGTGTTGTATGCCGCCTTGGCACGCATGCAGCGTACCCGCCGCCGGGGCCCATGATGCAGCCGGTGCCCCCGCCCCCGCAGGCGAGCTACGTGCAACCGGCGCCGCCGCCGGGCTACCCCGGAAACTTCAACATGGCCATGATGAAGCCCCCGCCGCCTCAGGTCGTGACGCCCCAGACGCAGAGCCGCGGCGACAAAACCTTCTGGGAAGGATGGTAAGCTTTGACGTCTAGTACCAATTAGCGATACTAATGGTAGTGCCTAGTGATCAGCTACCTAATTAAAGTTCACTCTGCGCGCTGTGTTTGCAGCTGTGCCGCCCTCTGCTGCTGCTGCCTCCTGGATATGTGCTGCTGAGGCCGGCGAAGAAGCAGAAGAACCGTCTTCCTGCATCTGTATCAGAGTCTGTTTGTACTTCGAGAATAACCAGAGTATGTGATGGATACCTGTCACGCTACTCATGTACCATCAGTTTTACTATGTTGGCACAAGGCTTGTTATTCTGGATCATATGTGATGCTAATAAAAATTCATCATGTTCACCTTTCGGTCTTTGACAAAATAAACAATTTAGTTACGAAAATATTTGACAAGGGGCCAGGAAAGACACCAATCTTCACAATTACTGATGATATTTCTGGTTCTTTTTTCCCTTTTGAGGGCAATATTGTTTCAAGGTTCTGACTGTAATAGAACTCCTAAATAGAACACATTCACAAGGTCGGCCTGAGCAACTAAGGAAGTGTTTGTTTGGACGTTTTGTAACGGAATCGGATTGCGGGAGCTGGGAGGCATACTATACCGTTAAACGTGTTTGTTTATGTGTCCACCGTAATAAGGTCCGGCGTAATTGGATACGGACCAATTCATATTTAAATCCCTCCATCTAGCACCGTAATAGATTCCCGGTACCGTCGCCGTTAGCACTCCTACTATTCAACGCCTGCTTTCTCGAGCCAGCGAGCAATTCCACCCCCCCCCCCCCCCTCTTGCTTTGTTCTCGCAAATGTTTCCCGTGCGAGGAGTTCCGCCGGCGATGAGAAAGACGGCAACACGGCACCGGCGGCAGCCAAGGCGAGGAGGAGCTCCTCCAGGGACATTGATGCAGGGGCGGCGGCGGCCACGACGTGGCCCAGCGAGGAGTTTCACCGGTGACGAGGAAGACGGCAGCACAGCACCGGCAGCAGCCAAGGCGAGGAGGAGCTCCTCGAGGGGCACAGAGGCAGGGGTGACGGTGGCCACGACATGGCCCAGCAAGGAGTTCCGCCGGCGACGAGGAAGACGGCAGCAAGGCACCAGCAGCAGCCAAGGCGAGGAGGAGCTCATCGAGAGGTTTAGTTGCAGGGGTGGCGGCGGCCACGATCGTGGCCCATCAAAATTTGCTTCGAATACGTTATAGAGGAGGAACCAAACAAAGTCCGTAATCATTGATCTCATCTCTGATTCCCCCGTATTCTGATTTTATTTCCGTTTGCGTTACAATTTTCAAATCAAACACTACCTAAGTTTCAGGGTCAGTGAAGTAAACAAGACTTTCCGGATCATCATTATTTGCAGAAGCAAACGATTCTTCAGACCCTGTCGTCGACGGAGTCGAAATGCTCTCTTCAGAATCGGAGATCTTATCATGCAGAGCAACGTGTTCATCGGGCTCGGACTCGGATCCAGAGTTGCCTAACATGGGCTTATGAATTGTAGCCTTGGCAGTGTCATGAAACCGCTCATCCTAAGGAAGAGCACTGAAATCAATTTCGTGTGGTGTTAAGCACTAGAAACAGATTGTATCACGAGAACGGTTACAAAAGATTTGGTAATGATTGTGATTACTGAGAAGGCTGCAATCGCTCTAGTAATGATTGTTGACACAAGCTGCTGAACTGGCCTATGTGGAAACGGGTCCACAGACAACAATCTCAACAATGAAATCCATGTCAAGAATATGCTGCAAGGAGCAAGATTTTAGTGATTTTGTTTTTGCATCAAAGATTATAATAGAACACCTTATTAAAATAAATATATAAAAAGGAGTTATAAAACACATACTATGTCCTTGTCCTAGTCTGTATCTGAGCGCCTTATCAAACCTGGACTCCTACTAGAAATAGGATTGCACCTGCCTTTTTTTTATATAAATGTATACACGATATACATGGGGTCTCATATACCTGCATATATTGCCGCGTGCGAAAGTTTCTCCTTTTTGACCTTCTGCGCGCGAAAGTGGTGCGAGGCGGGATTCCGGACACAATACTAGTAACAGAAATTACAGCCCCGTTTCTCCTGACAACCCGGCCCGCATGCCCCCCCCCCCACTACTGGCTCACTACCACCCCTCCCTCTGACTCGCTGCTTGGCCGCTGTGAAGGGTTGGGAAAGAGACGGTGGAAACCGGGACTGCTTAAGTTGCAGTACGACTGCACAGGAACCCGGTCGGAAGCGGAATTTTTGCTGTCGGAGGTACATGCCGTCGCGCATGCAGCCGTCCGATGGAGCGCCTGGTGGCTTGGATGAAAAGCATCAACTTGTTCGGGGACTGCGTATGCGCAACGTCTAATACCTGGTAATGTTTTTCCAACGCTCCGTATTTTGGGCAGGTCATGGGCACTGTGCTGGGCGGGACCCGGTCACCCACGTGCATACTCGTCGTCCTCCTCCTGCTGGACAGCGCTCAATCATTTCTTCTCCCCGCCGTCCTTCTTTCACATCCAGTAACATCTTGGTTGCCACCCGGAAATGCTGTCGGCTGGGAAAACAGATCGTCACGGTTGATCCCGTTGCTGCTGATTCACTGTATTAGGTCGACGGTGAGTTAAGAAAACTTCTTGTCAAAACAAACATCTTGATTTACATTCATGGTTGTTTTCTCTCTCTACATCTGTCCATAAAATGCATTCTGTTACTCACACGAGCAGGTCAGATGGATTCAATGGACCGTCCATGCGAGCAGGATGCGAGCAACTTTTCTTCTCCGGGCGGTGGGTGTTCCAAAGGAGTAGCTGTTCCAAACATGCTGATTTGGAGGCGACGGCGGCCGGGATAGCTTCTCCTCTGTCCGGCCACTGCGCGGGACCTCGCCATCGCCGGAGTGTTTCTCTAAGGCAATATCGGAAGGAGCAGGAGGAGCATAAGAGCCGGAAAACATCTTGTCCTTCCCCTCAAGAGTCAGGATCGTCCAAATGGTCAAGATGTAAGCATTTTTTCTTTCATGACACTTGAACGGAAATCCATCAGAGCATGCAGTTGAATACAGGCAATAAAGTTGGAGCTTATTCTTAGTGAGATCCGAATTCTTCATCTTGCTTTAAGTTGTTGGGGATTTCGGTCTAGGCTTTTGTCTGAAACTACTGTTCACCTAATTCCAATATTCGATGAACCATTCTCATGTTGCTCCTCCTTTCCCCCGCAGCTCATCCTTAATTTATTGGCTCCTTCACACATATGTACCAAAGCTCTGCTCCTATTAACAAAAAACTGGGCGAGATGCATAATTGATTTGGGCAGCGAGATATAGAATTTGATATCTCAAATCAGCATTTTTTTCTCTTGATTCAGCTTAATTTGCTGGATTTATCATTATTGGCTCGCCAAAGTGTTGGTGTGTTCTCGGTTGCAGATTGAATATCATTCAACAAAGTCACTTCGTGTAAAGCAACAGTTGATTGAACGAGTATTAAAAAATTCAGGCTTTTGTGTTGTTTTCAATGACCGAATGAGTATCACAACAAGGAACAGAACGTATAGTAGTCCATGGAAACTATAGTTTTCAATATTTGCTCAGTGGATTAAAGTCTGAAGTGTAGTTTTATCACCTAGTAAGTTGACTAGTAGTAGTTAATTTGCACCTAGACTAAAAGCACTATTTATGATACTTCAAAAACACATTTCTGGTGTTCTTAGTCTGTGTGACTTTTAGTGAAGGTTCAGCCTAAATGCATGTCATATCTGTCCTTTTGTGGGGTTAAAATAAATGTGCTAATCAAAAGGTTCAGTCGATGATCAGCTTTTCAAATAAAATCATTAACAGTAATTCTTGTGAAGATGTTTCTTTCTCATTTGTTTCCATCGATGCTTGATGGTGATCAACCTGACATTATTATGGTGGCATGTCATGAACTTTACTCTGCAGCTTCAAGGGGGAAAAAAATGAAGCGTGACTTTACTGAAATTTGATTATAGCAGAGAAAGAGAGGGAACTCGTGTCAGTAACTAATAGAAGTTTTTTGAGTGGTCATCTACATCTATGTATATGTACATTGAAAAAGTGTTTTTGGCACCATGGAGTGCACGGTATTTTGCTACGTTGTTGTATTATCTGTTGCCTTCAATTATATTCCAATTTCAAATCGGAAGCCATAGTTTGCCAAAACCAAAAGGCATAGCAGACTTTGTTCGGTTCTTTTCATGTGGTTACAAAAATGTATTCCCCAATCTCAACTCCATGATTACAAAATGTATGACATTGGTTACATAAATGTTTCCGAACTAAACCATATGAGTCAGGCCACTGATTTCTTACCATGAACACAGGGTATCTGATGATTTTTTACAGCACGTGCCATGAACCAAATGTTATACTAGCAATTCAATAAGATCACCGTTTTTGTTCACAGTACCATAGCATGTCGCAGGCTCTTACAAGTGAGAAGCCATTCCAAAAAATACATGATCTGAATGATGTTTCTGATACCCCACACATACTCCACACAAGTCTGATAAGATAAGTATGCCCAACGAATAAAAAAGTACATGCTACAACTATTTTCCTTGCACTACACCACAAGACTGATCTTTGGGAGGTTGACTAATTAATAATCTAAGATTCTCCACCACAGAAACATCAAGGGAGACAACCCTTGATCTATCATCTGGACATAGACTTTTGGGAGGCACACCTCGCATAGTCATCAGCTCGTAAATGAATGTCTTCCTGAATGTGATTAATGATTCCTACATAACAATACTTTTGATTCAGCAACACATGACTAAAAATTGTGGAAAAAAAACACAAATAGGGGTGTGAGTGGTTACTGTGTTTGGCGTCTTCATATAGTGTGTGCCATCAAAATTACTTGTTAAGAACAGTGTGCAAAGGGCTGTGTTGCACCTGCAGGAAATATTAGTATGTCAGGCCAATAATTTTCAAATGTTCTCTATATTGCAAGTTTGTTATATGTTCCAAGTTGCTTTCAATTTCACAAAAACAAAAGGACAATAAATAGCCTGTTGGAACTGATATAACACTATAAAGTTTGACAAAACAGTGTCTTACTAAAAATAGAGGCAAACTCTTACATCTTGGTTTATTAGTTGGCGGAAGTCTTCATTTGCAAAGTGATGCACAACAAGAAAGTGTGCATGGGTAGTATATTAGCCTTTGCACAAAAGAAGTGTATGTTTGTACATAAGTATCATAAACAATAGTTAAAATGAACACAAAGGTTGGACAATATTACAATAACTCTTGATGCATTTATACACAGTTTATTACCTAAAATAGTAATATGTCATAACACGCAGCAAAAAATATGCAAACAACACAAATACCTTGCTGAACAATAAATAATTGTGATACAAACTAAAGCTGCAAGATCCTTTACCCTGACCTACAAAAGAAAACTAGGCAATAACTTGTAAATAATATATTCTTCATTCATAGAGTATCAAACTTGACCAAATAGTTAAAACTCTAGAATACTTTCAGTAGGCTGACACTTGCTAAAAATAGCATGTCTTTTTCACTTAATAACGACAAAAAAATGATACCATGCTACTGCTACTGTCTAGCTTCCTAATTTTTCTTCATATATAAGAAAAATTGAGGGTTTCCAATTAATGTTTTTTTATGATGAAAACTAAGCTACAGAAATATTACAAGCTATGATTAGAAAAGAATTTACGAACCACGGCCGAGTTTTTTATTGCTCAACCAGATAAGTTAATAAAATGGTAGTTCACCCTGACGTACTACTTTCTTTGCTATGGTAGGCACTTTTGAACAGTGCATTGCCGAAAATCTGAGACTACCTTCTGATATGTGTGCATCAATAATCTTTAGTACTCATTTGTTAACCAACGCCTTCACAGCTCTTGGAAATATGCAAAAACTATTTGGCTTTACAATTTTAAACGAGAAGAAGAACATAGTATAATTCATTTCTTAATTGTCCATACCACTATTATACAGGAAAATAAACAGATATTTATTTTGCCTTGAACAGTGGACCAACGATGATTATCTGGTCAAATTCTAATATTAATATGTCAAAATCTACCAGAAAACAAGAAGGCAGAGTCTAAAGTGCAAGAGGATTCACATATTAAAAAAAAATCTATCATGTTATAATCCCACTTTAACTAAATGCTAGTAGTTGGTCCTACAAATGAAAATATAACTATCCATCGGTGTCCTCATCAACATTTCACTCAAGTGGAGAAAAAAATGCAATGGATCACTCAAAGAGTCATGTTCATGCCAAGAAGAAAGAGCGTGCTGAACAAGAAAAAAAAACTAAGAAAATACATAATAAACAGCTTCTGCACCATACATTAGCTAGACATCCACAAAAATTTCACATGGAGCAAACATATTGCAAAGAATCAAAATTGAATTGCAAAGAGTTTTCTAAGAAAGATAACTTGAAAAAATGAGAACACATAGATCAACTTCTCAAGCAAGAACGTAAACAAGATCAGAATAAATGGAACTTAAAATGAAAATCATTTTTTTTCAACAGTCATAGATCCAAACATGTGTTGTTGCGATGCTTCCGGCTCGGACATCCATGCCAGCGGACTAGGATGTTGCCTGCTTTGACTTGTTTTCCCATGCCACCATGAATCCAAAGCTTCAATTCGTCTTGGGCTTGTTCTGTCAAGGATCCACACCCCCCCCCCCTACAGGCAACAAGGCTGGGGCAACCAAAAATCCTTCAAAACCAAGGGAAACCGACCATCAAATATACATTCATGAAAGATTGTAAATCAAAAGTGAGAAACAACTGACCATCTACTCGTTTCGACAAAAATTCTTTGGCCAAACGCTTTCCATTAGCAACAGGCAGGAATAAATTGACCAATCGGTGTCCTCATCAACATTGCACAGCATGAGATCCAAAACCCCCTACGCTGTTGCTGGGGGAGTGTCGTAGATCTAAACAGGTAGGAATCAACTTCGCCGATGTTTCTGACCACGGGTTGAGCTCCCATGTCGACAGCCCCTTGGCATCAATGATTAAAGAAACGACATGCTAAAGCGAACACCATCGATACGAAAGATCCAAGATCAGGAAGTCCATAAAAATTGTTGGCCGGAGTTGGAAACACAGAAGGAGCAAAGGCGAAGGGTGGCAGTGTATATAGAAAAGAAGCACCTTCCATGGCCACGGCATCGGCCACCATTGCGTCAGATATTCAAAGATCATCGGCTCCACCGAATGACGGACCCACAGATCCGACAACACCGCTGGCCGGCATCGGAGACCCAATTCCAACAGCATGACCTTCTGTTGCAGATCTGATAACACGGGCGATCGGTGTTGGAGACCCGATTCCAACAGCATGACCTCCGACGATGGGTCGAGCTCCCATGGTAGGCGACAAGCTCCCGAGAAAACAGCAATGATTGCACACCGACTCGATCACGGGTGTTGCAAACATCTTCGTCTAGTGGTGGGACCCGCTGTCCTGTGTATTCCCATACACATCTAGTATTTTCCCTCATTTACCTACGATTATTGCTGGTAAAGTGGTCCTGACACGAATCTCAATATACCGCATCAAACGGTTGCATGTTCCACGGCACATGCCACCGACGGCAAAATTAACTTTTTGAAACCCGGTCGCCGAAACTAACATCTTCTCAAACTTGTTCACCAGGCACCGGCTTGTCTTGCCGGATCCATGACCTACGCGCTTGCGCCGCCGCAGGCCCTTATTGTGGAGCGAAGAGGAAAGCAGTCTCCTCTCAAGGCCGGACACCCCTCTCGGCGGGCAAAGAGACCGAGAAGTCTGCTCGGGCGAAGCGAGCACGCAGCGCTCTCCACATTATGCAGATCATCCCCGTTTGGGGAGCGAAGCGAGCACGCAGCAGCGCCCTCCACTGTACGCAGATCCCCACCATTTTGGGGCCGGAGCGAGCACGCAGTGCTCTCAGCGACCCGCTGCTTCCCGTCCAACCTAATAACTGGTACGTACCATTTGATTTCCACCGCAATTTATCTCCTCCACTCGATTTGAACCTGACCCGATCCTTCCTCTTCATAGGAGAGACTGGACGGACATCGGGGAAGGGCTGGCGGGGCTGATCTCCGAGCGCCTTCTAGCCAAGGACGTCGCAGACTACGTCAGCTTTCGCGCAGTTTGCCTTCCGTGGCGGCTCTGTTCCGCAGACCCGCGTAAGCACGCCATCCTGGACCGCCGCTTCCACCCGCATCAGGTGGATTATCCTGAGGAAATCAGGAGAAGGCACTCCTTACCGACGCCAGTTCATGAATATCTCCACCGGCAATTGCAGGTACGTGGATCTCCTAGACCTCCACGGTTACAACGTGTTCCCTACCACGGAGGGCCTCCTTCCTCCTCAACAGGAGCACCTTCGTGGTCCACGTGCTGAACCCGTTCACGCGCCAGACGGCTGAGCTGCCGCCCGCAACCACCCTCCTGACCCAGAGCCTTCCTCATCTGAGCGATTTCAGAAAATATTTGTTGAAGGTTACAGGTGCTGGTCTCGCCGACGAGTCAACCATTGGAGTACATTTCGGAAGGATCGAAACAGTTGCCATCGTCAAGCCCGGAGAAGGTGCGCACTGGATAGTGGTTCATCGTGGCACATTCATCCGTCCTGCAATGTCTTTTGCCGGCCGCTTCTACTGTACCACTGCTCGCGATGTCAGGGTGGTGGAGACAAGCGCAGACCACCCACCGCGGCTGGCCATGGCTGCGAAGCTGACTAGGCCCTTGTCCGGGATTATGATGGACACCGTGCACCTAGTAGATCATGAGGGAGAGCTTATTCTCGTGGATCGCAGGCACGTAAGCAGCAGACAATTTGTCAATGGAAATGGCAGTAGAAAATACAGATTGTTCCGTGTAGATTTGGATTCCATGAAGATAGTGCGTGTCCATAATCTTGGTGGACGAGCGGTGTTTATTGGCATGAAACTAGCCCTATCTGTCTCGCCTTCAGTGTTCCCGTCCATCAGCGCCAACGCAATCTACTTGTGGTTTGACCAACTCATGGCAGGTAGTCTTGATAAGATGAGTTTTACTGTCTAAAATACTAGTCAGTAGTTTTAATAAAATACTGGCCAATAGTTTGATCCAACGGTGGAGATCTAATATCGAAAATTTATAACTATTGACCAGTAGTTGATCGAATTAAGGGTAATATGATCATAGTGTTAGACTTTTAATATATAGTTTTTGTTTTATAAGATAAATAAAAGCAATCAAGTCTCTGATGTTAATTAATCGATGAATAGTATGTTCATTATTAGTTTTACATTAGGATTAGGGTTCATCTCGAGTCATTATTTCATGCCACGAGTGAACCATTGCCAAAGTCAAAACCACTTCTCGGAAATCCCTGCCTCTCAATCTCTCATTACGTTGCCTGAGATCTCTTGGCAGCGACGACGGCGGCGGTTGGCGCGGGATCCACGGGTGAAGGATGCAGCGGCGGCGGCCCAGGCCTCGATGTAACCAGGCGGCGACGGTGTAGGCCCATCGAGGGAAGAAGGCGGGCATGGGTGGCACAGGATGGATGAAGGAAGTAGTGGCGGAAGCCCGAGCCTCGATGAAGCCAGGTGATGACAGTGTGGGCCCGGTGGGTGAAGAAGGCAAGCACGAGCGTCGCGAGACCCGTGACCGAAGGCGGCAGGTGGCGACGGTCCATCGACCTACGGCTCGTTGGAGAGTCACGCGTGGCCGATGATCGAAGCTTGGATGTCCGACCTGTTGGTGCTGAGCTCATCGCCATCGCGCGTGGCAAGCTCGCCTAGGGCCTTCGAATTGATGAGGGGCGGAAAGATCGACCTGCTGGGCCTGATCTTCTGCAACATGCCGCTGCAAGAGGTGCTCACCGTCCTGCCAAGGGTGTGCAAGTCGTGGGGGTGGGTGTTCGATGGCCCCTACTATTGACAGGAGATCGACATTGAAGATTGGAGCCAGCAGCAGAGCAAGCCAGAGCAGATCAGGCGCATGGTCAAGCTGCTCGTGGGACGCAGCGGCAGATCGTGCCAATGCATCACCGTCTCCGGGCAGCCGGCGACATCTTCATCGTTGCTCGGTGGTCTGTTGTCAGGAGCCGGCTCGTCACCCCGTCGACTCGATGAGTTCATTTCTAATCGTCAGATAGCGTCATTCAGGGCGCGTTTGGTAGCGTATACTATCCTGGCCTGCATGGAGGCAGCCCGGCTAGCCCCGCTGAGCCAGTATGAGTTGCTGCAGTTGTGGCTTGTTTGCTAGCCTGCATGGGATGGGCCGGGCCGAGTAGAGAGTCTGTTCGGTAGCCTGCATAGCCCGTTGTACTTACCTTGCATCAGTAAACGGTGGAGTTAACCATCCTCCTTAGTTCTCTCACATCGCTTGCGTGTTTATCACCGTCCACAGCTCCGCCCGCAAAAGCTCATCCGTCGCCGCCGCTCATGACTAGATCGAGCCTTACCGCCGAACAAATCGAAGCAAAGATGTCGCTGTCCCTGCCGCAAGGGACCGGGAGAGAGGATGAAGTTCCATGGAGGCAATCTCTAGCGACAACCAATCGAAGAGAAGGACCACACACAAGCAAGCGAATCCATCCAGCTTCTGCGTATATTGGGACATATCATGCCGATTTGTTGGGCATCCGATTGATTTAGGTGGTAAGATCTCGATGTGGGTAAACTACGGCTTGATTTCGTCATGGATATGAGCTTGATTTGGGCTTGATTTGGCTTTGTTTGGGGAGAAGAAAAGGGGAATCAATCCACGAGCATGTTCACTACTGACTTGGCGTCGACGACACTGCGGTGGAAGAGCGAGCAAGGTCAAGGGATATGGTGCCCGCGAGCGCGATGGTCCTCGTGGTGACCGAAGCAAAGCTCATGCATGTCCACGATTGACTAGACATCGATGGAACCGTGGAGACGAGGAAGTCGGGAGACTCACCGTAGGCGCAAGCTGTACTCGAGAGGTGGATGAAAGCAAAGGGGAAAGAATAGGCTTACGGGAGGTGACGATAAGCATCACGCAAGGAACGGAGCGATCTTGGCTCCCAAGCGAAGGTCGATTTGGACTTCTCTGGGCATGCAGCATCTTTGATACTGTTTGCATCCACACAACCTGGCCCAAAATCCTCTCCAGGCTACCAAACACGCTGAACTGCAGCTGCGGGTGCAGGTCCAAGGGTTGTGCAGGCTACCAAACGCACCCTCAATGATTTTCAAAGGCACAAAACACAGATTGGTTTCAAAGTCTGCAAGTTGTCTTCCTCCGCTCAATCGTCCTGCGAGCAGAGAAGTGATCCATGGCTGCAGAACTAGAGTTTAATTATTCAGACAAATTGGACATCCAAACTCTGTTTCCGGTTACAATCAGAGACCTGCATTATGCGTAAACTAAATATTGATAGAAACCTACTTTACGAGTCCATTGAGTCACTGCTAAGCAGATTTGTACAAGTTCGACACCCACATTGAAGTTTAGAACTTTTCACCCTATCTCACCATATAATATAAATTTTGGGTTCTATTTGTTTCTTCATCTTGTCTATACTTGTGAAGATATGTATATCCTGTAATTATGGCAGTATATTTCCTATTTATGATAGGACATTAGTGGTGCTTATCACCTCCCTAATTTAGCCATTGTGGCATTACTGCACCTCCTGTAATTGTGTCTTTGGCACCTCCTGTAATTGTGCCTCTGGCCTCAATATAAGCTGGCGCCCAAGGTTGTTGCTTGTGTGGCCGATTGCCCTCCATTCTCCTCTATCTAACATGGTAACAGAGCAATCCTAAGATTCTACCTTTCTTTTTCTCTCTTCCGCTGCCCCTCCTTGACTGTTGTCTACGTCCCCACCCCTTCCCACCTCCAGCCATGTCGACCATCAGCATCAACGACTCCTCCTCCTCCTCCCACCTCCAATCCAACAACATGCCAGCCCTCTTTGTCAATCCGTACTCCACGGTTGCCGTTCGCTCCCATGTGCCGCTTGTCCTTGACATGAAATCGGCCAGCTACACCAAATGGTCTGCCTTCTTCACGACCATGTGTGGCAAATTCGGACTCATGCACCACCTCGACGGCACCAACGCTGCACCAACCGATCCCGCCTGGTCCCAGGCGGATTGCGCGGTGAAGAGCTGGATCCAATGCTCTTGTGCCGATGATGTTCTTGATCTCGCCATGGAGGATGATCAGACCGCCGCCTCTCTCTGGTTTGCTGTCCATAATCTCTTCTAGCAGAACAAGGAATCCTGCGCCATCTTCCTCCACGAGCAGTTCCACTCCATGGTCCAGGGCGATCTCCCGGTCGTCGAGTACTCCACTCGGGTCAAGCAGGCTGCTGCTGCCCTGCGGGATGTTGGCCATCCGGTCATGGAGTCCCAGCTTGTGCTGAACCTCCTTCGCGGCTTGAATCCCCGCTTCTCCAACACGGCGGAGAACATCGCCAATCAGACGCCGTTTCTTGACTTCGCCCACGCCCTCGCCCAGCTCCGCCTGAAGGAAATCCGTCAGGCCAACGAGAACAAGCTGCAGCAAAACACGACGCTCGTCGCCAACTCCTCTGCAGGTCACGGCTGCTCTGGTCAGGGCTGCCGCAACGCATCTCCACTGGCCAACAACTTCAATTCAGGTTACTACAGCGGGCGTGGCGGCCGCTACAGAGTCGCGGTGGTCCGGGCTCAGGCGGGCGTGGTCATCAGTCGAACCTGCCCCCCCCCCCCCCCCCGGGCCGTGGATCTGCATCAACCCGTAAGCCTTCTAGCTCGGCCATACACAGCAGCAGCATGGTGCTGGTCTCCTCGGCCGTGCAGGTGCACAGGCGTACCACACGACCTTCGCTCCATCGCATCTCTCCGCGCCCTCGGCTCCTTTGACATCGTCTTTGGACCTCACCAATGCCCCTGCTTGGGATCAATCCGGCCTCATCGCCGCCCTGAACAACCTTTCCACCTCTGGCTGGGTCGTCAACATGGGTGCTACTTCCCACATGGCATCTGAAGACAGTATCTTTCTTCACCTTCGCCCTCTCCTACATCCTTCATACGTCACCGTCGGCAACGGTTCTCGTATTACCGTTGACCAGTGCGGCGATGCCACTCTTACCACTCCATCTCACTTTGTTCTCAACAATGTCCTTTTTGTTCCTGCACTTATTAAAAATCTCTTTTATGTCCGAAAATTTACCTGTGACAATCCCTGCACAATTGAATTTGACTCTGATGGTTTTTCCATTAAGGATCATAGTACCCAACGCGCGATCAGTCGCTTCAATAGTGATGGCTGGTACCATGTATGCCTCCTGAAGAAATCCCTGTACGGGCTGAAACAAGCACCTCATGCCTGGTGCCAGCGCTTCACCGCCTACCTCGCCACGTTTGGCTTCACCTCCTCTGCCTCTGATACCTCGTTGTTCGTCTACAAGGATGGCCCCTCCTTGGCATACCTGCTCCTCTACGTCGACGACATCATACTCACCGCCTCATCACCGACTCTACTCCGTCACATCACGAGTCGCCTTCACTCAGAGTTTGCGATGACCGACCTCGGCACCTTGTCGTACTTCCTCGGCATCTCCGTCACCCGCACCTCCGACGGCATCCACCTATCCCAGCGCCAGTATGCTACCAATCTTCTACAGTGAGCGGGCATGGCCGAGTGTCACTCTACATCGACCCCCGTTGACACTCGGGCCAAGCTCTCTGCCTCAGATGGTGCCCCCGTCGTCGACCCATCCAAGTATCGAAGTCTAGCGGGTGCACTCTAGTACCTGACGCTCAATCGTCCTGATCTTACCTACGGCGTGCAGCAGGCATGTCTTCACATGCATGATCCACGGGAGCCCCATCTCGTGCTGATCAAGCGCCTTCTACGATACATGAAGGACACTCTCGACTACGGGCTCCACCTCAGCGCCTCCTCCATGTCCTCCCTCACCGCCTACTCCGACGCCGACTGGGCTGGCTGCCCGGACACACGACGCTCCACTTCAGGGTTCTATGTCTACCTCGGAGACAATCTGGTCTCTTGGTCTTCCAAACGCCATACCATTGTCTCACGCTCTAGTGCCGAGGCTGAGTATCGTGCTGTTGCTCACGCCGTCGTCGAATGCTACTGGGTTCGACAACTACTCCAGGAGCTCCACCAGCCTATCACCACCGCCACTATCGTCTACTACGACAACGTCAGTGCGGTTTACATTACGGCCAATCCAGTACATCATCGTCGCACGAAGCACATTGAGTTGGATATTCACTTCATTCGAGAGAAGGTCGCTCTTGGACAAGTACGTGTGCTCCACGTACCTTCCTCGCACCAGTTCGCCGATATCATGACGAAAGACCTGTCATCGACTCTGTTCCTTGAGTTCAGGTCCAGTCTTTGCGTTCGGCAGGTTACCGCTGCGACTGCGGGCGAGTGTTAAGATATGTACATATCCTATAATTATGGCAGTATATTTCTTGTTTATGATAGGACATTAGTGGTGATTATCACCTCCCTAATTTAGCCTATGATGCATTACTGCACCTCTTGCAATTGTGCCTCTGGCACCTCCTGTAATTGTGCCTCTTGCCTCAATATAAGCTGGCGCCCAAGGCTATTGCCTGTGTGGCCGATTGCTCCCCATTCTCCTCTGTCTAACAATACTGCCACCTAGTCCCACAGGTTCTTGAACTTTTCCTATAGTTTCTCGGCCATAAACACGTCCGAGTACATATCTCAGTGGTGCATATATCTAAAAAGGTGTTAAACAAACCTTGTGAACTACAACTCAATCTGATAATAATATCTCACATGGAGGTTAAACATTATTCGTTGACCAGTTAAACATTATTCGTTGACCAGTTTGCATTAACAGTAGCTATGATCACAAGTAGAAAATCTAAGTTCATTTTTCAAACAGGCATTGTGCAATCCAAACAACCAATAAACATACATCTTTTTGCTTCAAAAATGCATTCATTTAAGGGTATGAAGAGCAGTACGATGGCATTAACAATTACAAAATATTTTCCTTCAGGACCACAACAAAAATTAACAGGAGGTTCAACTCCAGAATTTACACTAAACATAAAGTTTGAAGAGCCCTTTGTCTTGCTGACACAACAGGGAGTCCACGATCTCCTGAAATGGAAATACAAAGCCAACTTGTGGAATGTTTCATAATAGCAATATACAGAGGTTTAAGAACATATTTTTTCCTTGAATGAATACACCACTAACTTGTGGAATATTTCACAACAGATCAATACATAAAGGTTTAAGGCCCTACTTTTTCCTTGAATGAATAAATCACTGTCTTGAAGAGGTTTTCACGGTCTCAAAGAGGTTAGAAACAATACTGCAAAAGCATTACAGAGTAGATGAACTTTCTAAAATACTTAAGCTTGTCACGACAGAGGTGTATGATGATTCTTTGCTCTATGTGCCAGCGTATCCCTCACCACCATTCATATTGTAATATTATGACTGAAAACAAAAGGAAAGATCACAATGAATTCATATTGTTATATCTGAGCAATAATTCATGTTGTCTAATAAATTCACATATAGGTAAACATTAATACTTAATCAGTATGCATGAACAAGAGTTATGACCACAATTGGAAAGCTATGTTTAGTTTACAAACAGGCATTCAGCCGATGAACCAGGATATATACATGCATCAGTACATCCAAAGAAGCAGAGCCAATGTTGATTTATAAATTCATAACAAAACACATGGTAGTAGTTGGATATTTTATTTATGAAGCATACGAGCTATTGCATATAGCCTGTGAGTGTATCAGGAAATAGATAGAAATCATGGCAACAAAAAAAAAGTATGCAGGTGTCGACCAGATGACTTATTCAAAGTAAAAATCTATCCTAGCAATTTGACACATTCAAGGTATAGATGTACAGAAATAAGGCCGGTAACAAACAAATAATCAGTGCACAATGGACCATCAGGAGAATTCAGACATTGTGTAAATGAAGGACGGGAATACAATCTTCTCTACAAGCAACGCAATTTGAAGCACCCAACTCACATGGGACTGCAGGGCGTGGCAGATCCCAGACTTGATGACCTCCAGACCCTACAGCTCCTGCGCCCACACACACACACACACATACGGACAATCGGAAATGAAATTAGAGCTCACCACAAATGGAGCGGCAGCGCGGGGGAAGGTGACGAGGGCGTCAACACCGACGTTGGCGGCGTTGGGGGAGGGAACGGACGTAGTCCATGGCACAGCGACTCCGTGGGCAGGGGAAGGGGACAAAGGTCGTGCGCGGGGGCAGAGGAAGGGGAGGGACGGCGCTGGCCGAGAGGAGCAGGGGAAGAGGAAGGATGTCGCGCACAGTCGGGGCGGCTGGCAACGACGGATCGACACCGTCGGCAGCGCAGGGGGCACAAGAAGGACCGAAGGAGAGGGACGGCGCTGGCCAAGGAATGAATGGCGTTGCGGCTGAAGTGAGATTGATCTTCTGGGCCCTATTCCGTTTGGGCCACACGAAATGTTGTGGGCTGGCCCGATAGCGGTATTTTGTGAAAAAGATAAATTATTAATTAAATAATATAATTACAAAGGTACCCTCAAACTACTGATCAGTAGTTTTCTAAAACTACTTATCAGTATTTTGGACAATAAAACTCCTCCTTGATAATAGTCCCATTCATCTCACGGATGGAACCTCCGAGCCGCGTGAATTCGACAGCTGCAGCTATGGACCTCTCAGTGTTGATGACTATCTATCCTGGTTTGTTACGGAATATCACGACGACTGAAAAAAAATCACTAATTAATCTGCTGATGCTGTTTGCACACTAGTAGTATGGCAAAGTTGGATGATGCAGCAGATGTACAGGGATATGCTAATCATCATCGGTTTCATTGATCTATGTTATTTGTTCTATCCAACTTGTTTCCATTTGACATTTGTTCAGAGAGTTATATGTGTCATCTCATATTGAATTGTGGTTCTAATCAATTTGTGTCCCGTTTAGCATTTGTGCTAATGCCCACTCTTTTTTTATATATAATGGGAAGATTGTATAATTGTATTACACTCGATCTTAACCTTATAAGTAGTTACCACCGTGTTGTTCTTGACTCCATAAGAAGTGACGGCCAAACACAATCATTAACGCGTGTTCCCTATATACACACCCAGACACGCACGAGCTTTGCCGAGTCCGTCGCGTGTACCAGTCTACCAGATCATTCGCCAATCACGTGGCGAACGACGTAATATATGTGCTGCTGAGATCAGCGAAAGAGCAGAAAGACATCGGACCTCGTCTTCTCTGCATTTGTATCAGACTCCGTCTGTACCTGGAGAATAACCAGAGTATGTGATAGATACCTGTCACGCTACTCATGGAACCATCAGTTTTACTATGTTGGCACAAGGCTTTGTAGTTACAAATCATGTGTGTCTGTGAAGTTGATAAAGATTCATCATATTCATTTTCAATCTTAGGAGAAAGAAAAAAAAAATAGGAAAACAATAGCGATCCTAACTAATGATGTATTTCTGGTTCCTTTTCCCTTTTGAGGGCAATATCGTTTCAAGGTTCTGACAAGTATGCCAGATATAATAGAACGCATTCACAAGGTCGGCCTGAGCAACTAAGTTTCAGGATCAGTGAAGTAAACAGGACTTTCCAGATCATCATTATTTGCAGAAGCAAACGATTCTTCAGACCCTGTCGTCGACGGAGTCGAAATGCTCTCTTCAGAATCGGAGATCTCATCATGCAGAGCAATGTGTTCATCGGGCTCGGACTCGGATCCAGAGTTGCCTAACATGAGCTTATGAATTGCAGCCTTGGCAGTGTCAAGAAACCACTCATCCTCAGGAAGAGCACTGAAATCAATTTCTTGTGATGTTAAGCACTAGGAAAACAGATTGTATCACAAGAACTGTTACAAAAGAATTGGTTATGATTGTGATTACAGACCTTTGCGGGTCAACACCCCTTGCTGAGAAGGCTGCAATCGCTCTAGTTATGATTGTTGAGACAAGTTGCTGAACTGGCCTATGTGGAAACCGTCCACAGACAGCAATCTCAACAATGAAGTGCATATCAAGAATAAGCTGCAAGGAGCAAGATTTTGGTGATTTTGTTTTTGCATCAAAGATTACAAGTAACATGCATAATCAAGAAAACGTACCTGCTGCAATCCCGAAGGCTGGAGTTGGATGGATTGATCCTCAAAGACATCCCAGAATTCTTGCTCATTGGAAAGCCACATGATAACCGTTTCAGTTAGCCTTGATAGCAAGACCTTTTGTATCTTGTCTTTTCCCAGTAGAACATCACCAGCAACACTAGCTAGCTGCTGCAATCTTCCAAACAGTGCCTGAAAGGACCAAAAAAAAAAATGACACAACTTCTTTCGTTGAATCACTTCAAACATTATGTGTTTAGCTAATCACATTTTTCTAAACCAAGTTGCAATGGGTTCAACATTGTATCTCAAAAAAAAAAAAGATGAGTTAAATGTGAGAAGAATATACATTAGATAACAGAATGCTTCCAATATATGATTTGTCTAGCCAAATGTTCCATTTCTGACACATGTTTCTTCACAGCAGAATAGATACTGCAGCAAAGCAACAACAATATAACACTTTAAGCTGAATGGTAATGTTTAACATCCGTGCTTATTCTCTCTTATGTTACAGAATACACACCCATGGGGTCAAAATGAAATACTCTGAATAAATATGTGGAATGCATGTACAACAACAACAACAAGGCCTTTTAGTCCCAAGCAAGTTGGGGTAGGGAAAGATGTTGAATACATGGAACTTGCATAGAGGTGATCATTCTGAAATGAAGACCAAGCCTTACATGAAGCTTGCAAACTAATTATCACACAAATAAAATGCTATGTGTCCATGATGCAAAGTACGCCATCCAATCGTCAATACGTAAATAATTATGCAGATTGACAGCATAAGATGGTAGCTACAGGATCCATGACGCAAAAAACCTTCCAAAGAAATTGGTGGTCAAAGCATTATCTTTGAGACCATCTTAATGCCCTAAACTGACTTATATTTTTATTAACAGGTAATAAAGATACGTGATGAAGCAAATGTATGAACATAAAAAGCAGTTCTTCAAAGACAAGAACAAAAGTTGCATCATCATAGGGATCATATTAAACATTAGTCACCAAAATTTCGTAATTCAAAAATAGAATCACCTGGAAGGGCAGTGAGGGCAAGGGATCAGAATCAAACAAAAGATCATCGCCTTTTCGCTCCAAATACATTCTAGCATCCAACCGTGACTTCCCTTCCATGTAAATAAATGATAACACATACTGTCTGCAGAAGTGATCCCTCAGTTTGTCTAATGAATGTTGCAGATGGCGTTTCCACTCTTTGTATTCAATGGAGTATATGGACCCAGAGCCAGCGCCTTCAACTGATCCACCAGTTCCTTTCTTCTCAGTTTGCATACTAAAGAATTTAGATACAGTAGCTGGCAACAGCTCATCTGCAACAGTGTATGCCGTTCCAATTAGCGTTAGCTGTTGCGCATCACTTTCAGCTTTAAATTCAACAGCCTCCTTCAACTCTACTAGATTATCGTCTTCTGAAGGTCCAGGCAAGACTTTGATCAGTGAATCTACATATCTATCAAAAAGCTGGAGAATCTTATTTAAAATTGTTCCACCAAAGTGAATTATAGCCAATGGGGTAACCTGATCCAAAACATCCTGTAAGGAGAACATGTATATAGATTAGCTGCTTCAAGTCATCATATTGCAGTTGAATTACAGTAATTTGTGAAACAAGTAAACAACGAATATAAGATTGTTCCATTCAAAATTCAAAAGTTCGTGCAACCACACAAGTGCAAAATCAGTTTGCTTACTATAGTAGCTTGGTGTCTACATGAATCTGTCACTACAATAAAGTAAACAAAGTAGCAAACACATTGGATATGCATATGCAAGGAATCATTGCTCATATATATGGTTGCTTGTGTCAAGTAACTAGCATATGTAGAGTATGTGCTGACTGCTAGTGCCAAAAGGTTTGGTCACTGTTTGTGTTGAGGGAAACTTTCTACAACATTTAGAAATTTAGTGACATGCGGCAATGCCAAGATGTTCATTGAGAGAAATCTGTTCAATTCACAATATGATCTCAATGGGTATAGCAATCCAACATGACAGAAAGTTGAATTTCCAGACATGTTAACAACAGGTTGGATTAAGGCAATTTCACTTAAAAGGAATATCAAGATATAAGAATCAGTAAAAGGAGGACTCACATTAACAACAGACATGAACTTCTTCCCACTGCTTGTAAGCAGAACGTTTTGTCCAACTGCACCAGAGAGCGGTGATCCTTCTTGAGGGGTGAGAAGCAGAATATCATCATTCCTTGCTGAATCTACAATCTTTCTTCTCACCCTTCTAAAATTGAATTCAAGAACTTCTTCAATATAAGGACGCAATAGTACCATAAGTAATTTTGAGAATTTCAGACCATGTGATTCCAGATAAGAGCAGTGAGTGAGACTAGTTTGGATGCATATGCAGGCAGAGCGAAGGGCAGAAACACTCTCGGGCAAAGGAGAATTGTCTTTGACCAAACGTGCAAAAGTTTCAATTTCATATTCAGCCCATTGGATGATTCGGTTTGTATTCATCGGGCTATCTCCAAATAATGTAGTTGTTTCATTTGATGCCTTCGAGATAGCTGAGAAAACAAGCTGTGATAAAGTTGCAGAGTAAGTCTCTGTGTAGATTGAACAGGTGGGTAGAAATGCCTCAACACTCTTCTGAAGGCGTGCCCCATAAGCTTTCAGGAGTACTTGATGGGCTAAAGAACTTTTGCCTATCTTAATTAAACCAGACAACGATCTCCTTAGTTGTGTAACAGATAAAGATGGTTGTTCAGAATGCCTAACAAGCTGATCCTCAAGAATTGATTTCCTTTTAAACAATGCTGCCTTAAAGGCAGAAATCTCTGCATTTGATTCTTTTCCAGGTTCATCAGCAGTTAAATATTTCTTCTCTTCAGCTTCCAGAGCAAGCAAAGCCTCCTCTATTTTGTGCTCTGCAAGTAAAACATCAAGTTTATCCAGAAAAATCACTTTGGGGTCCTGTGTGTCATCAGACAAAATTTCATCGAGTTCACTCTGAAAATCCTTTTCTGTCACAGCTTCTTCCTTGCTAGATTTTTCCCAAATTTCGAGTTCACGACATACACCACTCATTAGATCCTGCACAAGAATACCCTGGGCAGACACATGCTTCTGTAGTTCAATTAACTCTTGTTCTGCTTCAACAACTTCCTCAGATATCCTATGTGAATAATGAAAAATGAGAAAAAAAAATGAATTGGTAAATGATTTAAACAGCAAAAAAAGAGTGTGCAGATAGTAAAATAAATATGAGGAAAGCAAACATAATCAGGCAGTGCAATTGTTTGTTTTATATTCAGAGCAGGAGGAGCCTGCCTGTAATTACCTGAGAAAAGCCAGGTATTTTGACTGCATATTCCCACATAAGTTTTCGATAGCATCCTTCAACTCCAGCAGCTCAGAGCAAATCTTCCTGACGCCCTGCAATCACAACAATCATGTTACCATCATAACACCAGTGAGTGCGTTTTGGCAACCAACGAAGCACCCTACAGGCCCAAAAAGACAAGGTTGCAAGCAACACTAAAACCTTCACTCAATCCCATTAAATAATGTCAAGGTAGGCCACATTTTACTTGCATTTTTTGTTGCAATAAGGTAAGCTACAGTACTTCTGTCGGGCTGCAAGAAATTTTGCTGCAACAACGTCCAGTGAGATCATTCTATATTACAGAAACGATGACACTGTGTTCAATAATCACAGATCAGAATCGATACGGTTGATTCTTTCCTCAGAAAATAAGGGGAAGTAATTCCTATAGCCAAATGCTGCATCGCTTGATCTCTCTACACGGCATTATCCCCTGGCAACACCATCATACCAGCTCTAGATCCAAACTGCAAAAATTCGAGCACAGCCATGCTGAGCCGCCGGACACCGACCGAAGAAGCAAGCCGAAACAAGGGGAAAAGAACCGGTCTTGGTGTGTGTGGAGAGGAGGAGCAGGAGAGAGAGCGCAGCACCTTCTCGGTCTGGGACTGGTACGCGGCGCGGATGGAGGACTGCGGGGTGATCCACTCGTGGCCCGGGAATTCCTCCTCCAGGTCCTCCTCGCTGCTGCTCTCCATTCCCGACCTCCGCGCAATCTTGGAAGCCTCGCGCTCGCCTTGCCCTCTCCCCCTGGAGCAGAAAGAGCCTTCCGTGAATGCGGCGAGCAAGGGATGAGGTCGGCGGCGGCGGAGTAGCGAAAGTGGAGCAGAAGCAGAGTGGAGTGCCGTTACGGGCGGCCACCCACCGCCAGCGACAGGAACAGGAGGGCTACCACCGGCTAGGGGTTTTTCTGCCTTGGCGTCTTTTGCGCTAGGTGAGAAAATGGAGGCCGTCGGCGACCCTCAGCGAAAAATTGGTAAACTCCTGTTCTTCTAGATTTTTACTGCCTCTTTCTATATTTTCTTTACTGTACTCCCTCTGTTCTTCTAGAGGTTTTATGTTTTTTTTTTCGTATGTGGCTGCTGAACCGAATACATGCGCTGTTCTTGAGTTTATAGTTGATTTTGTTAAAATACGCTATGGGTCATATTTTTAGCAATGTTTTCTAAAACTATATCATGTCTTTTAGAGATAGAAGTAATATTGAATTCTTCTAATTTCCATCAAGTTTCTAATACAGAAAATAACATACTAGTATCCACAAATATTAACATTTCTGAGTTTATAATTAAAGCTAACATTTTTTTACTTTAACTGTCAATGGTAAAAAATCATTAATGGTAAAATAAATATAATAAGTTTTATCAGTTTTCACCTTAAATAATCAAAACAAGCAAGTATTATAATTTTTGGGTTTTCAAAAATTTGAGTTTCAATCTAGAAACTAAATTTCAACAAGACCAAATTTTTTAGTATATGAATTTTGCACATCACATATGTGTTAGATAACATGACAACGGTGCAGATTCTTTAAACCATTTAAGGTCTTGTTTGATAGAACTTCTCAAAGTGCTTGTGCTTCTGCTCTGGATTTTAAGAGAGTCCCTCCAAATGGTATCAATAAAAACGACTTCTGCTCCTACTTTCCAGAAGCACCTCTTAAATTTGTACTAGAATTCAAAAACACTAAAAATCTAGTTTCTCATGACTTCTCTAATCATCTTTATATGGAATATACATAACTCACAAATTTTAGATCCCGTATTTGAGAATTTACATGTAGAGTCAAATTATTAGAGCTTGAATGATTTGGGTAACTGTAATGTAAATGTACCTAGTTTGTCTCTTTCACACCGTTACCATGATTATCAAGAATTTTTACTGTAACAAATATGTATTATTTATTGTAGTGTGAAAATTTATCTGAAAATCTAGGATGCTAAACTGCCAAGGCCCCACCCACAGCTAACACGGGGCTAAGAGATTGCAAGTCTCTTCTTCGCCCTCCCTCTGTCTCCTCTGAGATTCAAGACGAAGAGCACGACGGGGCAATCAGTTGACGATGCTGGTCAAACCTGTACCGTAGTGCTAATCCCCCGGAAGCATACTCGGCCTACGAATATCCGGTGATGACGCCCGGAAACAGTGCAGAGGAAGAAAGCGCGCCGTCGCTATCGATGGCCGTGCCGAGCGGCAGCAGACAAGCGGCGACACTACAAAACAACGCGCCAGCCAACCGCTCCACTGCTGACCCTTTCTGCCCTCGCTCCCTCCCTTCCGCCGGCCGGCAGCGTCCCCCCTCCATCTCCCGCATGGTATGGCGGCACGCTTCCTCCTCCTCTACGCAACGCCGCTCCTCCTCGCCGCCGCCGCGCCGTCCCACGGTCTCACCCAAGGTAGAGTCCTCTCCTTGTGAATGGATTTGCATTTAGTGAGTTCTTGATTGTTGGCACGTCCTTAGTGCTGCTGGTTTCTGGGGTCAACCGTCGACCACA
Organism: Eleusine indica; assembly: GCA_030378355.1. Taxonomy (NCBI): domain Eukaryota; kingdom Viridiplantae; phylum Streptophyta; class Magnoliopsida; order Poales; family Poaceae; genus Eleusine; species Eleusine indica. The sequence continues at coordinate 41,813,666 of CM059500.1, forward strand.
TGATTTCGTGCATAAAAAGCAGACTGTTTTTGCGTTTGACTTGCTGTTGCATTCGCCCCAAATTTGATGCTCTTCTCTGATGTGATGGCGGGATTTTCTGCTGATTTTGACGCAGCGGATGTTGCGAAGCGAGTGAAATATGAGCTATGGGATAGGAACCGGGGACACGAGTTGCTCAAGTCGTGGAATGGGGACCCGTGTTCGCCGCCTACCTGGGAAGGGTTCACATGCCAATCCAAGGATAACATCCTTGTCGTCACCAAGCTGTGAGTGCCCGCCACATTGTGGACGTCGTGTAATCAACATACATATAGAGCTTTGTTGCTTTGAGAACAAACAACCCCGACTTATTTCCATTGTTTGGGACTTTGTTCATCATACAAAAACTATATAGTACCTGCTGCACCTTCAGGTTGTTGAATAAAAGTTGTTGAATTGGGACAGATCTAATGCTCTGGCATTTGTGCAGTAACTTATCTTCAAAGAAATTGCAAGGGCCAATTCCTGAGGCGATTGGTAACTTAACACAGCTAAATGAACTGTATGTTTTACTCTCTGATCAGTAGTAAATTCACGCTTCGGTTTTTGTTGGTGTTATGATCTTACTACTGTGGTGCAGTGATCTGCAGGACAATAACTTCACTGGATCTTTTCCGGCATCTCTGTCTGCTCTCCAACACCTAATAAAGCTGTAAAGCATATGCTTATCTTATTCTTCTTCTTTCCCCTTATGATACTACGATTAGCATGCATCAAATCCATCAGTGTGATTTCCTAGACAAAATATCTCATATCCATCACATGCACAATCAGTGTGAATTTCGAACTGAAACATCTGACCAACCAATGTGGTTTTTTCTAGGTCAGTGAATTGCAACCCCTTTCTTAACAATCAGCCACCTGATGGTTTATCCGCTAGTGTGAATTTCAGGTCAGCATCCTATTGACGTTCTACTTTTTGTAAAGTGTGGCAGCAACATAATCTTTATACCCTTTTCTTTCTGAAAATTACAAAGCTATGGAGGATGTGCTGCTGAAGAGTACCAAAACCCACCTGCTGTTGCCGGTCAGAGAATATTTGTTATTGGCAGTGTTGCGGGAGGATCTTTGGCATGTACTTTCGCACTAGGATTGTTCTTCATTTGCTTTAACAAACGTGAACAGCGTCATCCAAAACCAGACTGCTCTTCTACAACAAGTATTTCTCCTCACTTCTGCTTTGTTCAGATAATTATTCAAAGTTTTGTTTGGTGGGAAAAGAAAGCCATCAATGGTTATAGGCTAAGCATGTAAACAAATTTTTTGATTTCGAGTTTAGTGGAGGTTTATAAACAGAAAATAGTACAGATGTTTCATTATTTGTCTGTGTATCCATGGCTTAAATACTTGATAGATAAATCAGTGCTTGTTTTCCACTGGTCTATGCAGACCCTGTTTTTCAAGAACGCAGCGTCCATGAAACTACAAACCCTGCAGTACAACAGCTGTCCCTCAAATCAATCCAGAGTGCAACGGGCAACATGAAAACGTTGATAGGAGAAGGTGGTTTTGGAGCAGTTTATCGAGGCAAATTAGCACATGGACAAGAAGTTGCAGTAAAGGTTCGCTCAAGCTCATCGACACAGGGAACCCGTGAGTTTAACAACGAGGTACAGATCCATCCTACCCACTTTTAGGACTTCTTTTTCTCTCAAAAGAAAACTTAGAATTGCATTTTTGAAAAGAGAACCACTGTGGCATAGCCGTTCTTAATCCTTGGGTGTTTCATTTGACAGTCTCACAAACTTGTCTGAAAAGCTTCCTTCAGTTGTCAATTGTCATGTCTTGCAAAATTTCCATAATATAATAGCTATTTTACATCAATGCTCAATTGTTCCAGTTAGTTTTAGGTGTATTTTTCAGTATAAATCCATTGAATCAGTTTTTTTTTTAAAGCAAAGTCCTCTGATCCATGATCTGTGACACAGTTAAGGCTTCTTTCTGCTGTGCGGCATGAGAATTTGGTCCCACTTATTGGCTACTGCTGTGAAAAGGATCAGCAAATATTGGTCTACCCGTTCATGTCCAATGGCTCACTACAGGACCGCCTCTATGGTATCAAGCTTGCTAAGATTTATTTACTTTTCAGTTTTAGACCTTTTTTGTATATCATCGCCATTATTTTTGTTTTGTAGGTGAGGCATCAAAAAGGAAAGTTCTTGATTGGCCCACTCGACTATCTGTTTGCATTGGTGCTGCTAGAGGTAAACAATGTGTCTTTTATAAGTACACAGCCCACTTGACCCTTTTTCTACTGCCGCATTGAACTAAATAATTATTTGTGCAAAGCAGGAACATGTTTGGTTACCTTATGTTTACCTTTTGCTCTTTAGGTATTCGAATAGCGTGAGCGTGTCATTTCATTTTGACATTGACATAGTTTATTGCTTGTTACTTTTTCAGGGCTGGTATATCTGCACAATTTTGCTGGCCGTTGTATCATACACAGAGATGTGAAATCAAGCAACATACTTCTGGATCACAGCATGTGTGGCAAGGTTGCTGACTTTGGGTTCTCTAAGTATGCACCTCAAGAAGGTGACAGTACTGCATCAATGGAAGTGAGAGGAACTGCTGGATATTTGGACCCAGAGTAAGTTTTAGATTCGATTTTGCCTTGGCAACAGTGTTACAAGAACAAAACACTGAAAGTGAAACAGAGATTATATACACAGAACAACATTTTTCACATTTACAGTTCGAGCATATATTTCCTGAACAGACAATAAAAATCCGTTAAAATTCAACCACGATTCCACAGTTTAGCCTTATGTTACATGCCAGTTCCACAATATTATATGTCTGTTGACATTCCAAGTCATCATTTATCGGAACTCAGAACATGCTTGCCACAATTTGGTGATGTTTCCTTTTCTTTTAGATACTATTCCACTCAGGTGTTGTCAACGAGAAGTGATGTTTTCAGTTTTGGGGTTGTTCTGTTGGAAATTGTAACTGGAAGAGAACCTCTTGATGTTCAAAGGCCTCGTGATGAATGGAGTTTAGTCGAGTGGGTAAGCTCTCATTACGTCCTAAACATCCATTATTCTTAACAATTTCTTTGTTTATACGCTTTCACTACTTCATCCAATCTTGTATCACTAATTTGTCTGAGAGTTCTAACCCAGTACTTAGAGGGGTACTCATACAGGCACGTAGCACATATTTGTTTGTCATGAATGACATGCAAAATAATATGCTGATATTCATCAGAGTTGTTCAAGAAGGAATCCAAAATGTCTTAACTCGATCCATGTCATGCAGGCAAAACCTTACATAAGGGAATACAAGATTGAAGAGATCGTGGATCCTAGCATAAAAGGACAATACTGTTCAGAGGCCATGTGGAGAGTGCTTGAGGTTGCATCAGTATGCACCGAGCCCTTCTCAACCTTCCGACCAAGCATGGAGGATGTCCTCAGAGAGCTAGAGGATGCTCTGATCATAGAGAATAATGCGTCCGAGTACATGAGGTCCATTGAAAGCACTGGAACGCTTGGTTCTAACCGTTATCTGTCCATGGATAGGAAGATGTTTGCATCAGGTTCAGCACGAATGGATGTGACAAAAGGAAATTTGCAAACAATGACCTCGCTTCCAAGGTAACAAGATCTGCATTGTGATCTTGCAACGGTTGTCCTGAAGGATGTGATCCTTGCCGAAGACACATCGGAGTTTGACACAAGACAGAACAGCTGAGAAGGGCGGAGGGGTCATGTTACCTCTATCTCCCCAGTGCCGAGAGCACACGTCAGCAACACCTGCGCCAAGAAATGTTTTCTGAAGCCAAAAGGCCGTTTGGCCGGTTGAATTTTTTTTTTTTGGCTGGTTGAATTTCAATTGATTCGGTCAACTAAAAGCAGGTGAACGTGTATGCAGTAGTGCACTTTGGACCATGAAACAAAAATAATGTTATTGAAAATTAGTATTCTTGTTGCATCTCAACCACGGTGTAGAATTGTTATGTTAAATTTGTTTCTATAACCTTTTTGGCTCTTGTTCTTGCGTTATCAATTGTATATGAACAATGGGGACCAATTATTAAGAAGTATTGATGAACAGGTACCTATTTTAAACGAAGCAACTGTTATGTAGGAGCCAAAGGATGGCATGACGAATAAACCAAACAGTAACCCACAATAAGATATTTCGCAGCATACACCATACGTATGTGAAAAGTAAAATAATGATCTAATCAATCACGCCTTCTGTCTGGTAAAACCTTTGAACCACGTACACATCATGAGCATGAAGATTTTTACAAGTATACTTAGAACATATGCATTTTGGCTTCTCCTTTCTGACTATATAAATCCGGCCTTTTGGTCTATCGCACAGGTACAGATCTCCACATGAATTCATGTAGCTGTATGGCTTAGTACATGGGCGCACTGCTACAACGTTTGTCCAGATACCCACATAGTACATGTAACAAAAAACACGAGTAAAAATCCAGGTAAAGTTTTACCCCAAAAACTAAAGAGAAAGGAAAAGGCTTCATCATAGGCTTCCGGACAAGAAGCGCATGATGCTATCACAGAAGACTTGATTAACCACTGAAGGAAGTGCTGATGCAAAGGCAATCATCCAACATATCTTTGTAGTTCGGTCATATCAGTTCTTGATAAGTATGCAATAGACATGCACAAAACTGTAGAAGAAACTGAAGATTGAGCTGATTAGGCCTCCACTCGTTTCTGGATCAAAAATGGAAGTTTGTTTCGACAACTAGTACCCAGCACTTCCTGCAACGTTGCATCCTACACAATCACCTTATTCGCTTCACCAGAGGCCAATACGCAATAAAGGTTTGAATAATCAAAGATAGTGCTGACATGGGTAGACCTTACTCATTTTCATGCAATCTAAGGTATGCCAAACAATTCATGAGCTCCTTTATTATCAGTAGACTTGTCTGCCCCAAAGAGGCCAGGACTCATTTTATCAGAGGATTTATCCGAGGGGCTGCTGTGAATCTGGTATGGAGGATTACTCATGTGCCACTCATTGACATCCATGGGCAGATCAGTGAAACGAGACGAACTTCCTTCACCTCCAGAAGGAAATGGCAGTGCGCCATCAGTTGACCTTCGTGGTCGCCGAACGGGCCTGCTGCTCCTGCTTGAAGATGGAAAATTCACTTCCCTGCCCTTCTGTTTGGTCCCTAGAAAACCACAAGCAACAGCTTCCAGAGCACGGGCTGTTGGTGGGCGGCTTCTGCTACTGTGCCTTCTCGAGTTGAAAGAAAGCTCCCCATAGAGCACATCACTAGAGGTATCCATGCAGTCAGTCATCTCCTTGTTTTCTGAAGGACGTAGAGGTCTGCTCATAGTTTGTGTGCTATTGTCATATGCAGGAATACTGTAGCTTGCAGCTGACTCATAATCAGAAGGCATTTGTGGGACATTCAGATCAATGACATGCTTATTTTGGCGTTTTTCTTTGTAAATCACTGCTCCATCATTAGGGGGAACATCGTGAAGCTGTCTGCAATATGCCTGCTTGTTACTCACGTCGAAGGTTATGTTTGTTGATGAGTTGGAAATTGTGCCCCATACAAAAGTGTTAGCCTTTCCACCTGCTTCATTTGCTTGCACATCAGGTTGCACTGGCTTGTCAACTTGCTTCCAGTAATGGTTTTTATTGGCAGCAGCTTTCTCCGTCTTACAGGAAACTAACCTTCTTTTCTTTGACAAAGGTGCCAAGAAAACTTGGGACTCAGCATTTATCTTTTGATCAAACTGAAAGTTTATTTCAGTGGAAGAGGTAGTAGCATGGACCCTTTGAACATCAACAGGAAGAATAGCTGCGGTTGAGCAGCACACATTATTCATTGTGCTATAATCTTTATCAATTGGAACATGGCCATTGATTAATGTTGAAGTGCCTGAAAAAACAGAGTTCTGAAGTGCATTAGGATCCATCTTATCAGTTGTTGGGGGCCTGTGTCTTTGCTCCTCATTAACACACTTTACATCGGTTGTGCTTCTAACAGTATTGATATGTTCATACGAGCTGTCTTCAGAATCTGAGTGTTCCTCAGAGCTGTCACTCCCAGAATCTCCTGAATGTGGTGAGGACATGTAACCATGACTGGAATCTGTTGGCAGGTTTCTTAGTGACCTCACCTTAAAAGGTTCTTCCCCTTGAACAAGACTAGTATCCACAACAGTAAATTTCATTAGCTCTGGGGAACATCCGGGTTCACTCTGCCGGTTGGAGCAAGGAGGTTTCTTGTCAGAAAATGTGTTTCTGTCAGGTTCAGAATCATGGATCCATCCATTTTCAAACTTAACACCACTTTCATCATTACCATTCACAACTCCAAACTCAAGCAGCTTTGGTTCAGAAGCAACCTTGCTCAAGACATCGCTAACAGAATCAAAATAATGATTTCCTTTGACCAGCCTCTTTTTAGAAAACTTCCTTACACCTGGAATGAGAAATATTATAGCATGCTTTCCATTCGGCTGCTCTGAGTGCCAGCCTCTTGCAAGCAAGCGAGGCCAGACAGCCTCCCAGAATAGATCATTGGACCTTGCCTTGCTTAGTCTGAAATCACCAGTCAAAAACTTTATGATATCTCCAGATGAAAGCTTTGAGCAGGCCTTGCCAATGGGAATTTCTGGGCGAGCCAAGATGCCATGATTTCTGCTGGGGTCTAATGCAAAGCCAGTCAAGTCATATTTTCCCTTGCCAACTCCAACTGCTTCTACGAGAACTTGAGCACCTACTGTGGACCTTAAAGTCAAAATAAACTGCTCAAAAGTAGTTGTTCCCTCATTGAACATTTTAAAGACCTGTGGAAAACCATATATAACTATCATCCTCTAGACAAAACTGATGGAATCACATCAGTGCAAAAGCACCACTAAATGAAAATTCAGACATTTGTTTGAGCAGAATGTTAAGATCTATGTGCCCGAAAAACAGCACATAATTTTAACATTCATAAATAATAAATAAGAATGAGTTCACTCAATCTATGTCATTTTCAAAAGCACAGAATCAAGCTGTTAATGCTTGTAAAATGGATTTAATAATTCCACTTATGACCCCATAAATTTCATTCATTCTGTGCTACACGAAAGCAAGTTTACTGTCACTGTGGCAATGCTGATGAAAAGCCCCTTCTCAAAGTGTCATCAATATTGAGTCACGACACCTTCTTAAGGCGAAAATCAGGGGGATGCCTCTCCCCTGGCCGAGTCTATTTTTTAAGTGTCATTAAGACGTTTGATAATGTATGGATGGAGTTATCCAACTGATTGAGCACATGAGTATCAACACTTTCACTGGTAAAAATGATTCCCAAAACCGCCCCAACAAAGAGAAGGGAAATAGGAGGGAAGAAGACACACCTCCAGTAAAGGAGCTTCAACTTCCTTACATACGCCAGCTAGCAAGCGTGACAATAGTTCCTGCTGCCTTGGACCAGAAAATATACGTAACCCAAGTATACATCTCCTGCTTCTTGCTTTTCTACATGCAGTCCATCGTCTGTACGCATCAGACCTGAAAAATTCTCCATAGTAGTAGGATAGAACTTCTCCCATTGTCTTACTTTGAGTAAACTTTGTCACCTGAACAAGATTTTTGCCAAAAATGTAGAGACCAAGGAGAAAAGTCTGTGCCTCATCATCAGTCCAGGAGTATCTTGGCATCCCAGGCAATGGAATATACTCATTTAATTTCCTATTGGCACAAGAATAGCCTAAAAAATTCTTCTGTAAGCAGTGCATATCTTGGCCAGCAGATCCTGGTAGTCTCTCAGCTTCCTCAACATATTCAACTTTACAAACCAGATGCTCTGAACAAATGTTGGGATGAGATAAATTTCCAGGAACATTCCCACTGCTATGGATGGCATCTTCATCTTGTGAAGGACATGAACTGCGTCCTGAAAAACCCCTCTTCTCTTCTTTAATATGACTGCTTGTATTTTGGGTCCACGTGACTGGAATAGCTAATCCTACTCCCACAGGATAGTCAAAACCAAAACTAATGCTGTCATAAGCTGGCAATGACCTTTGTGCAAAGCCTTCCTCTTTGGTTACAAGATCTGGAACTACCACCTGGTACTCTTCCCCTACACGAGGGTATACCCGTGTGTCTTCATTGACCTCCTCCGGACATATAGGTTCCAGAAAACGAGGCTGGTCGACATGCACATCTATTGGAGGCTCTTCATCATCCTTGATTTCAATGGGATCCATCTGCATAAAATCAAATGTAGCACACGATTGGAATTCATGTTGGCGGCAAAACGCATAGCTGATTAATTGAACATAAAAGCAGACAAATTTATCTACCTGATAATCTTCATCTTTCTTGTCTTCAAGAGAATCCATCTGCAAAGAAGGTACAGGATATGGATCAGATTAGACCAGTAGTTCTTAGTTACTCAACTCTATATGCACATCATCCGAAGAGGAAAATGCAATCCTACGAAAAGTCTGCAATGCACAAAGAGTGAAGATAAGATGCAGTCGTACTATGATCAGTAGAGGCGGACCGAGCAATAGGCCGTGGTAGGACAGCCGCCGCCCTATCTAACACCAGTAAAGAGACCCCTCTCCTCCGAGAGATGAAAATTCCACTCCCAATCTTCACATCATCCCGGATTGGGATGAAATCTATCCGCCCCCGCGCAGCGATCGACCCATCACCACTACGTACAGCTAAATGTCAACTACAAAAGGAAAGGAGGGCGATTTTCTAGAGGACGGGGAAGGGGATCTCGGCTCTCACCTGGAAAAGGCGGCGCTGGCCACACCAGATCCCTCGTGAGTAGAAGGCGATCTAACTAGGAGAGCTCAAGGACGAGGTGATGAAGATCGATACGGCTACGGGATGAGGAGTCGATTGGGCATATGAGGTGCTCGAGGCCTCGAGTAGGCTGCAGCAATTCGGTTCTTCGATGTTCGATGTAGCAATGGGGGATGCTGACTGGAGGGGAGAGGTACGGTGAGAAGAGAACACGCCAGTGCTAGATTTTAGATGATGGTGGTGGAAATGTGGAATCTGATTGTGAAAATATAAAGATTAAAAATGTGAGAGTTGTTTATTTGTCTGGATTTGACAAATAGACATTTTTTAGTTTTATTATTTTAGATTTCAGCTACAATGGGAATTTGGCTTTATAAGTTCGTTGATTCACTTTTTTTTTTTTGCGAGGGAAAATCGAAATATATTAACTCAGAATTGGGTTAAAATCTGCATCGATAAGATGCGTTACATGTGAGGGGGTTTGTCTTAGCCAGACAATGCAGGATCCCTCAGCGGCAGCATGGTTTGCAAGCACATGTGCAACCCTATTATGAGATCTAACACAATGGGTTATCCCGAAGCTCCTCAACGAGCTGAATCACTTCCTTTCGCAGCGGCGCTAGGACTGATCTGTCTTCTTGCATGTTCTTTACAGAGTTCACAGCTCTTAGACAATCCGATTCAATTTACAGCGGCGGAGGAATCCACTGCCTAGCCAGACACAGTCCTTCTTTGATGGCCATCAGCTCTTTGATTCACTTTTGAATTTGGACAAACATTAAAATATGTGATCGGTCGGTAAATTTACGTTGTCATATACCTATATTCATAAACACTAAAAGAAGTACTATAAGGATCCATTTAGTATAACCTCGTAGACATAGAGTTAAATATGTACTAACATGTTAGAACGTTGAGTATGACCGAATTTTGGATAATTTGTGACTAGACAAAACGAAAGAAAGGCTAATTCGAACCCGTTTTACTCATCTAATGACATCATTGCGCTTTAATCTCACTAGCTCACGAGTCAGTAGCATCTGTATCTTTGTTTTTTTCTAGAGTGGATGTGGAGAATGATGGATGGCGATGCTGGGTAGAGATCGACCGGAAAAAGGGATGAAAAGAAACATGTTGATGATATTGGATCCGCAGTGGGATGTAAAAGAAATGTAACGGGATGTTAATTTGGTAGTATACTCCGTAGTCATACTAGGTTAGACCAAATCGAGGAATTTATATTTATATTTTCTGTTTTAAGTATAAGGGCTGGTTTGGATTATAAAATGGACCGTGGTGGGTCGAGGCTCGTTATCAGGCCCAATGGATAAGGTAAGAGTTGATTTGAGCCCAAATACAGTGGGCCAGTTGAGCGAGCTTCGTCGCCCGATCCGGCCTGTATCAGCCGGGCAGCCCCACCAGGATTTGACCGCGGTCCTGAATTCCGCTGCGGGACCCACTTCCCCCTCCCCGCTCGCGGACCTCACCAACCCCCGCATCCAATCCGCCTCAGCGGCCCGCTCGACCGCTCGACGCGTCCGCCCGCCACGACGCACGCTCCCTGGACCGCGCCCACGACGCCGGAAGGCCACGCCCACGTTTACCACGATCGCGAGCGCCAAAGACGAGTCCGTGGACCGGGTCCACCAGGCGACAGCGACGACCTTTCCGCCCGCCGACCTCCCCGATCCCCGTACTGCGACGGAGCGAGATGCAACCGAGGCTTTCGGCGCCGAATCTCCCGTCCACCACCTGCCCCACTGATCTGGACCGTCCAAATTGCCGGCCAACGGACGGATGCGTCGCCAGCGAGGCATGGTCGGGGGCCGGCAAGCGGCAGCCACCCCCCTGCCGCCCGGTCCCACCGCGACGCGAGCGGTCAGCACCGCGCACCGGCACTCGCCTGTTTGAATCCCCGTGGGCCCCGCCACGGTAAATTCTCCTCAATAAATCATGAACCAAGCTGTCCACTTACACGCGCATGACAGGTGGGTATGTCTACAAGTGACCCCACAGGCCAGTGAAAAACTGGAAACTGGGCGCGAGCAAGAGACAGGACGTGGTGCCCGAGGAATAAGACAAGTTAACTCCACCTCACCACCACCAGTAAACTGCGAGTCCTCCTCCTCCGCTGTGTCGCTCTCCTTCTCTCTCCTCTTCTATCACTGCCCGTTCCCCCGAAGCAGTCTCTTCTCCGGCGAGAGGTTCCGCTGGTGCAGGCGACCGTCGCGTGGAAGGGAGGAGAAGGGCGGCACGATCCGGCTGGATTGGGATTCGATTTGGACCAGATCGTCGCGTTCAAGCAGGTGATTACTGCTCATTTATTGCTTTCCTTTCTCGCGTCGATCCGGCTTCCGGATCGTGGATTGCTCCTGGCGCTATCTGGATTGGATAGCTCGATTTCTTTCCGAGAACAGGAGCGATTCAAGGAATTGGTTTGATTCTCGTCCTTTGCCGTTTTCTTCCCTGCCTTATTTAACGAGTTTTCTTGATCTAGTTTCGCATCTCCTCGCGTTGCCGAATCCATTTCAGCTCACCCCTCCCCGGTTCCCGTGTTTCCAGATGCGCTGAGGCTGGGAGTGAGCGATGGGAGACCTTGCTGATGTCGCGTGCGCTGCGGAGGCGGCTGGTACGCAGCTCGCCGGCGCCGGCCGGAGGGACAGGCTGGCGGCCCTGCTGGAGCTCGCGGCGGCGGACGACGCCGCTGGGTTCCAGGAGGCGCTCGATGGGGCAGGAGAGGAGGAGGCGGCGGAGCTTGTGGATGAGGTGGGGCTCTGGTACGGCCGGAGCAAGGCGTACGAGCCGCGCACGCCGCTTATGGTGGCCGCGACGTACGGCAGCGAGGCGGTGGTGTTGCTGCTTCTCGGCCTCGGTTCCGTTGACGTCAACCGCCGCCCTGGCGTCGACGGCGTCACCGCGCTTCACTGCGCCGCCTCCGGCGGCTCCCACAACGCCGTTGCCGTTGTCAAGTTGCTCCTGGCTGCCGGTGCCGACCTGGTCACCCCCGACTCTGCCGGCCGTTTCCCTGCTGATGTCATCATGGCTCCTCCTGGTTCGCCGGAGGCTCTTGGGGATCTGGAGATGCTCCTTGGCCGCCGCCGTGGGCTCGCTGTCGTGACCTCAGTGCCTTCAGGCTCTTCATCGCCGCCCCTCTCTTCCTCGCCAGATGATGGCAACAGATCTCCATCCTCGCGGTCGTCATCCTTGTCTCCAATCATGGTCGACCGTGGCAGGAAGGAGTACCCGGTGGATCCGACGCTGCCAGACATCAAGAGCAGCGTGTATGCCTCAGACGAGTTCCGCATGTACGCATTCAAGGTCCGTCCCTGCTCCAGGGCTTACTCTCATGACTGGACTGAGTGCCCGTTTGTCCACCCTGGTGAGAACGCTCGCCGCCGTGACCCTCGCAAGCACCCATACACTGCTGTGCCTTGCCCCAACTTTCGCCGGCCTGGTGGCTGCCCCAGTGGTGACAGCTGTGAATTCTCCCATGGTGTATTCGAGAGCTGGCTCCACCCCTCCCAGTACCGCACTAGGCTCTGCAAGGAGGGAGCAGCTTGTGCCCGCCGCATCTGCTTCTTTGCCCATGATGAAGATGAGCTTCGCCATGTGCCTCACAATAGCGGTGCAGGTCTGCTGTCTCCCCGTGCCACCTCATCTATTGATATGACTGCAGCAGCTGCTCTTGGACTACTTCCTGGATCTCCTACTAGGCATTTCGTGCCACCACCCGGATCACCATCTTCTGTGAACAATGGTGGAGGTACTGCTGCACATTGGCTCCAGGGTAGCAGACTGCGTTCATCTTTCAATGCAAGGGATGCACAGCTTGATGACCTTGGCTCGCTCCTGGAATGGGAATCTCAGTACCTTGGGGCTCTCAGCCTCCCGCAAAGCAACCGAACCCCGGTGCGTCTGTCCACTGGTTTGAGCATTCGGCCAACTTCTATTACTCCATCTAGCCTTGATGAAATGTATGCTTCAGACATGGCAATGTCACCAAGGTTCAATAATGACCAAGGTCACTCGGTCTACTCGCCAGCACACAAGTCAGCCATCCTTAACAAGCTTCATCAACAGAAGGGCCTCCTTTCACCTGTTAATACCAATAGGATGTACTCTCCAAGGACCCTGGATCCATCTGCACATGTCCATTCTCCATTTGGTGGCATGTCTCCTCGATCCCCTCGGATTATGGAGCCAACATCACCCCTAAGTGTCCGTGTTGGATCTACTGTCACACAACGTGAAATGTTTGATCAGTTCTCTTCCCTGAACAAGCATCAGGTGCCATCTGTGGGTTCACCACGAAATTCTAATGCTTCATGGGGCAACGTTGGTACTCCAAAGAATAATGTCGACTGGGGTGTTGATGATGAGGAGCTGGTTCGTTTGAGGCGACCTGTACACCCAGGAGGTGCAGAAGAAGAGCCAGATGTTTCATGGGTGCAGTCATTGGTGAACCATGCTGAGATGAATGGCAAGAAGGGTGACCTGGGCATGGCTTCTCGATCATTGAATAGGCCTGACCTGGGCAATCAGGCTGACTTACTGGATCAAACGGTAATTGCTTCTTGGCTTGACCAGATGCGGTTGGAACCAAAATGAGTGGCAAGGATGCCTTTTTATTCCCTGGTTTGATGGAACTGTCATTTTGCTGGTTTAGTTTCCAAAAGATAGCTATTGCTCTTAGTAAATAATTACATTCTTTTGCAATCTTAATTTTTTTTTGTTCGCAAAGTCAGAGAAGGTCGTGTTCAGAAAAAAGCGTTGGATCACAGACTGGTAGCTGAAAGCAGCTCTTGAGAATTGGTAAACGACCTCTGTACCTCTGAGGTCCTAACTAATATTCTTTTGATTAGTTCGGATGAGGAAAATTCATATGTTCCACCATGAGTCATTGTGTTCATGGTCTCTTGTAACAAGAGAGATTATAGTTGCTATTTTTCTATTTATATCAATGAAGGATTCTGTTTCAGTTATTTGTTCCTCCGTTGAATACAATTCTTTCTTTCTCTATTCATGTTGAATACAATTTCCCTTTCTCTATTCATGTTTGTTTGATCTTGCGAATATAGCTGGAGAAAGCACATTGCTAGAATGTTTCGTCTCCCTGCCGATGTTACCATCAGAATGTCCCGTACTTTACACAAACCATAACCATGCAGACTGGATATGAAAACAAAAGGCAGTAAACAGTTATGGAAAATAGCATACTCTCTTCAGATTTGAATTGTTGATGTTAACTTTTTTAGCTACGATCATTCGTCTTATTTAAAATATTAGTTAAAATATATAAAATTATAAAATAGATATTATTTTAACTTTTATAATGATAAAATAAATCATATCAAAATATTTTATAATTTTTCAAAATTTTAAATAAGATGAATGATTTAAAATAACTAAAAAAATAATTGTATTAACAATTTAAATCTGAAAATAATAATATACATCATCAATTCCCAGTCTAATAGTCTGCTAGGCGGATTTTAAATTGAATTATCCGGTACCATTTCCAAAATTATTTCCTCCACTATTGGAATCTAAATTGTTTCTTTGTTAAACAAGTATCTTCGGCAGATGATGGCAGTGGCAGCCCGCCTTCCTAAGTCTAACAGAAAGGTGAGCGCGGTTTCGGTCAAAAGCATCGTATCATTTCGGTCCAAGGTCCAAACTCCAAAGCAAGTTCAACAACCTTCACGTGGCAGTGTTTCAGCGTGGCAATGTTTCAGCAAATTTCTGATTGAGATTTGCTATTGTCAGCCATGGCTGTATGGTTGCAACGAATTCAGATTTGCTTACCATGATATCACTATCAATCTCCATTATTCGATTATGAAGAGATCATAAACTGCCTTCAAACTTTTAATACTTACAAATTCGATTGAGCTGAGCAAAATTATCCTAACATACTTCGTCAAAACCAATAGCACTAACCTACAATTGTATCCAAATTTGCTGGTGTGGAAACTTGTCGACGGAACACGGACCTAAACTTTTCATTTGGATTGTGATCAAATATGGCAGATGAGGAACTTCACAAATTGCAATCTCCAATGTGAAGAAGTGTGGAGGTTAGAAATTCGGTGAACATTGTTTGATGTGAGATTTGAATAGCTATGCAATATAACCAAAATAGACAGGCAACACATAGGACTAGAGATCATGTCCAATGCTTTTATACAATATAATATAAAGAAATAATCTTTCGCAACACCCAGATTAGCTATGGATAAACATCTAGCTAAAGTTAAGAACATAATTCTACATTCAGCCTCAGGAAGAGTCGTATTCACAATCTAAAAATAGCCGGATGACATGGAGATTTTTGTAGCATATTCAACCAGATGGCATTTGCTGCTCCTGAAACATTGCGAGCAGAAGTAGCAAATCCATCTCAAGTTTCAGTTCCAGACACAGCAGCTTCTTCTGTTGCAGTTGAGTTGGGGCCTTCAATTGTCGCTTCTGATTGCCCAGGTTCATCCAGACCATTTACTATGTAATTTGCTGTTACAAACATAAGCAGCATAAATTAGATTTTTCTTGACATCATATGATTTTCAAGTCACATAGCACAAATGCACCCTATGAGGCAGAGGGAAAAGTGACTCTGCCGGTTAACTGAGGACATGCAATACGTGAAGATAAGTGAGTATATAACGAAGAATTTGCATGGGAAGTTATGTTATTGTTATGCAGGGCCTCCTTCCAGTTCTATACCTGTTGTAGCACCTCGGATTGCCATGTTCTCTATAAAACGAATTTCATCTTCGTGGCTGCTGACAAACTTTGTCTGGTTTTATACAGAATTCCGTTCATTAGCAATATATCTATGGTAGAAAACATCTATAGAGATGCATGGTAAAAAGCACTTACAAGTTCCTTCGAAAGAATATTCAGAAATCTATCAATTTTTGTTTGATGTTTCCGGAAAAATGGACGGATATATCTTCTGTATACGTGCTTTGATCCCTGGAAGGAATAGAACACAGCTATCAATAAAACAAAGGCCACAAATTCCATCGGACCCTTCATTATCAAACTTACAGCAAGCACTCGAAATGTGAAACATGGACACGATCCTAAAAAGAGGTCAAAAGTAATAATTTTCCTAACTAAAGAAAGGAAATCAGCAAACAGGAGCTTGGATATAAATTTCTCAACAAACTCCCTACAAAGTGTAGACTGGACGCACTTCTTAAATGTTGGAAGGGAAAAGTAGATTGGGCCCAAGAATAGAATAAAATGCAGAGACATGAATATCACAGAACTTGAAGAGATAGTCATATATGACAAAAACTTGGAGAGTAATGGTACGGTGAATTTTGACAACTTACACCATTCGAAGGGAACTGCAGCCACACAAGGATTGCAAATTTCACATGATAATAGAGAGGAACACTGCAGAAAGGCAACTGACAAATGTTCAAATACATCCCTAGGTAGGTAGAAATATTAACATCTCACCAATATCAAATTTATAGCACAATAGCAGACATGTTAAAATGCCGATGTCACACTAATAAAGTGCAGAGCAGATGTTACTAAACTAGAGTGCAGCCATGACAAGTAGAAACTGAGAATGATATTTATGACATAGCACAATAACAACATGCATCAAGCTGCTTAAGGCTTCTAACTAAAATAGACGGCATCAAAGCACCATTTCTCTGTAGCGCTATGAAGGCATCCAAGGAAGACCATACAAGGAAGTCTAGAGATAGGGTCCTACTCAGACATCATGTTGTAATTGACTAGGAAACAGCCATGAAACCCTGTCCTCCAGATATATAAGGTGGACTGGGGCTTCTCTCATAGACATAATCACATCCCATAACACAATCAATACAATACAACAGAATGCAGGGCATAGGGTTGTTATCCTACGGGAGGCCCGAACCTATCTAAATCGGCATCTTGTGCTACCATCGATTCTCGGTCTCGCGCAAGCCCTACATAGATAAATATAAGATCACGGATAATCTATCCTACTATCTACTGCTCAATATACCATCGACAATGCCCTAGTCATGACACGACGCTCAGGCATTCAACTCTCCAAGGGACCAGTATCCTCTATTGGCACTCGCCATTGCAGAGACGGCCTTTATGTACATTAGCCCTCATCTCAGTCGTTAATATGCAAGGGCCATTTCTTGCCACTTTTTTTAATTGAAAAAATGGTAATGACACGAGGAGCAGTTTTCTCTAATCCTCTTTCCTCACTCCTCCATTTCCCCTCCGATGCGAGTGATGGGTGTTAATGGACAAACCAGTAATAGTGTCTCTCCAGAGGATCCCATGAAAATGAATATGTAACTTCTGCAAGACGACACAAACTTAGCATGCGAGAACTTTGCATCAAAGAGAACTGAAGGCACAGTGGCTAGCGGGCCTCTTCATATCTTTTAACTTCAGAAAATAACAGATACGGGCAACCACGACCTAGATTGAAGCTATGCACAAACCAAGAAAAGTGCCACTCCATATTAGCAGGGTACTAATTCATAGGATCCCAGTCCCTCTCAAAGAGCAAGTAAGCAAGGACTGAGGTGCAACCTACGTAAGAGCTCTAAACAAAAGGTTTTGTTGAAAGGTAGCAAGAGCATAAGGAGTCCCAAGGAAGGTTGCGAGAAGCAGAACTAAAAGAATCATAATGGATGTTTATTGAGTGAGTTTTATTCCTATTCATGATCCTGCTATTCTTTAATTACAAACATTTTAAACACTTCAGTAACATAAGCTCCATACCTTGAAAGAAGCTTATCTGCAAAGACTTCCACAATGCTGAAGGATCCATATGCTGGAGAACATTCAAACAAGTGTTAATAATTGAAATACCTATTTTACAAAAGCAAACACAGAACAAAAATCCTGACTACAGACTTTGGACCAAAATAAACTAACTCATAGGCACATATTTTCACGTTAGTTCAGTTAATTGGATTTAAATAAAATATGCCACTCTTATTATTCCAAAAATATTCACATATATCTTAAGGGCAGCACCATATCACTTTAAGCCTTTATTATAAAACGCATAAAATGTTGACATCATATTTCAAGTTAGCCTTGCTTAAAAAAAAAGAATAAGTCAAGTTAGTGTATTGAAAAAGAAAACCCACAGTTGGCCCTTCTGTTTTTTGTTAGTACTTCATCAACATGAACATCCTTTTCACTGGAACTAGTTGAACAATCCTGACTGGATCTAAAAGAGATCGCTTGTATGGTGTGTGTATATCATGAATTTCCAGAAATTTTTACAACATGTGTTACAAATTCGCTCTTTACCGAGGTTGTTTGTGCAAAATTCCATCGACTTGAAAGATGTCATTCAGAGAAAATGGTAAAAAATTTAACATAAGTTTCATCCTAAAACAGACCTGCCCAATACAAGAGTAACCGCTCTTTCTCCTTTTCATCCTTCTTTTCTATAGCTCTGAAAGTGGAGTATACAGGTAGACCGATCCCCACTGCACAACTGCATAAATATGATGAAACTTGGATGAATTCCATTTACAAACGATAGTAGCACACTTTCAGAAAAAGACTGGCAGCATATGATATTATTCTATTTGGAACATTCAAATAGCACCATATAATTGACATTATCATGTCGTTGTTGTCTAATAGCCAAGAAGAAAGTTTTAGTGCACTGTGCAGGATGCTCATCTCACATATATTTAAGTGATAGCTAACATCAGCGTAACAATAATTGTCATTTGTCTACAACGAGAATTGGAAACTCTGACGATTTCTCACTCAAAAGGTGTCAAATAGCTTCCGAGATACAAGACACAAATAAATAAATAAATAAACAATGTGACCACACACAGCTGATAGATTAGCTCTTACATACCTGGCTGTACGGACAACTACATTAGAGCTTAATGGTGCCAATAAGAGCCGCAAACCCACCTACGACAACAAGTACAGTTTTAACACAAAGAACAGATAGCTTTCGAGTTACAAGTGAATAATCTTGAGCTCATGAAATTTGCCAAGATTCTATTCTGAAAACTAATAGACAGATTACAAAATAGTACCCCCGACATAATAGAATCCAGTGCTCAACAAGCATGATGTGCCAGACTGTCACCCTAGAACTCAGGAAGTTGAATACTATGTGCATCATTTAGACGAACTCTAACACAATCCAGCACTCAACCATTTAACTTGGGGACCACTGGAAAAGGCAGCTAAACAATTAAGAGTCAAACAAATCTGAACACAATGAGACGCAAATGTCATATTCTGCCTGATTTGATGAAGAAGACCGGATGAGGGTGAGTCCGTGGCTTCATTTCCCTCGAAGTGTCAGCACTTTTCCAGTCCAAAAAGGCCAATGTGCTAGCTAATCTGCACAATGCTTTTGTAACTAACCATAAAACAAGATTACTGTAAAAAAATGAGGCAGTTAAAGCCTTATGAAACCAATGTCTCCATTCTCAGCTAACTACTTGTTTGGCACACAACAACTAGGGTTCGCAAGGAAAGGCAAAGCCTGCTAATATGCTCCAGCATATAGCCCACGCAATTCAATTCAACGGCACTGAAGCGTGACAAGCACCGACCCAGCGTTGATCAACGACCTACCACAGCCTTTGTGTTTCAAGCAAACATACGATTGATCCGCGCGCTACCTGAATACCAACACCACGAATTTCCGGGGGCGATCCAGGAATCCGTATGAGTGGGAAGACGGGAGAAAGCGCGTACCTCGCCTGAGATGGCGGGGGCGAGGAGATCCATGGGTCGCTGCAGAGGAGGATTCCGGGTCCCCCAGGCCGTCCACGAACAACGTCGCGGCGTTTGCTGCTTGGAGGCCGAGGAATCCGCGGCGATCTGGGCTCCGCGCGGCTCCACCCAGGAAGTCGGCGGCAGAGACGCGCACGCGAAAGCGGTGAGGGGCAAAAGTGGTACCGGTTGGCTATTTACGATTCGGTTCCCAACTTGCTGATGTATTCAAACCGAGATTCCATATTGAGGAATTTTAACAATTTTTAGGCAATTTGCATCCAAATCTATCTGAGTTTAACTCTCCTTGTTTGAACAGCACCCATAGTAATATAAATTTTTTTTCTTATAACAATAAAATTTTCACCATATAAGCAGCTAAGAACTGCCATTAGCTCAAAGAGACGCACCTCCAGTACTTTGCTCTAGCTCCAACTTTGTTTTAGACAACTATTTGTTTCTCTAGACGGAGCACAAGAAGACTGAACATCTATAAGAAAGTAGTATACAATGGTGATCGGAGGGGATATGAGAAGTCAATGTCTGATAAGCATGAAAACAAACTTGTGTTATTGTGCCGTGAAAATGGACGATTAACTGATTAAACTGCTGAATCGCGCATTGAAACAAGATTACTCATTTGACATGACATCCGACTATGGTACCATGTCCAATGCTTTCCAATGCTCGTGGACTGGTTTGACGATAGCAACTGTCATGGTTTGTTGAAACCATAGCCCGGCGTTTGGTTTTGTACCATACTTGGGAACTCAATCCACATGGAAACATGAATTTCAGAATAAAAAGGCAAGATACGCTCAACTAAACATGGCTCATATACAACGCTCAACGCACAAGAGGAACAAGAAGGAAACAGATCCGCACAAAAACAAAACACACAATGAACATATAAGGTAATCAACTGCATCGGTATTCAAATTTTGTTGTACCAGCACGCCATACTGGTTGCTGTTACATATGAGGCTTCGTTATGAACATAATGTAACAAAAAAAAAAGTAAACTCCCTTTAGTATCCTAGACCAGACACTCTAGTTAATAACATGCAGCTGTCTACCTGAACAGATTCAGGTCAGAGTGGATAAATGCTGTATGCGAGATAAATGGCACGTTTGGGTACATTCCATTAAGAGCACAACGCATACACTCTAGCACCGTGAAGATCTGTATGAACGCCATAGTCATCCAGAAGTACTGCATCGGGTTCCCCTGATACACAATGCTAGGCATCCAGGTGCACATGGTTGCAACTGCTTGGGAACCAGTATCCAGGAGAATAGCCAAGATTACGTGGAACCTAAGGAAGTGCGGTGACCACTTTCGTCTCACGACAAAGAAGTAGACTGTCATAAAAATCACCAAGAAGAGCCACCCGGGAAGCAGGGTCATGGTGTCAATGAAGGTGTACAATAGTGTAAAGCCCTGCAAATATGTGTGCAGCTGGTAGATTGCATCAGCGTAAGACCACATGTTGTGGAGTGGAAGCAAGTATGGCACACAAGCTAGAGTTCTCCACCACCATCTGGGTTTGGAAGTCAGCTCAGGGTAGCTGAATGATGCCAGAGAGGATGCTTGACAAACAACTTCAGATCTTCGATGTTGATTGTGCCGTGTTGCCAGTGATGTGATGCCCTTCACAGAATTCTTGCTTGAAAATGCTTTAAGTGTACCATGGTGGAAAGAATTAGCACCCACTGCAAAACAGAGGTGATGATTAGAATCAAGCTAATTCCAGTGACCACTAAGCAGGTGCAATAATCAAATAATGATGCAATGGAATGTATAAAAAAATTATATGAATTCAAATATATAATACTTACAAAATGTTTCTGCTTCTGATGTTCATTCTAAACAGGACCAAAACTAGTGATAATTAAAGCCAGAGTTCTAGAAATTGCAACAGCTGGGGGTCATTCCTTATTACCATCAACGGGAAACTGGATTCCCAGTCCCGGACAGATAATATTGGGAAAATGTTATAAAACTGTTTCTATGACTTCATATTAAAACCAAAACCACAAATTGAGGAGAGACAAGTTTCTCAATTAAGCTACTCAGGCATGCATCAAGATTCTCACACTCAGTTCCAACTACCGGTTTTTGCTCCAATAACTCCAATTTGTTACAAAAGTGAAATCTGTTAATCACCACAAACCTGGTGCTTGGTTTAATGATGTTGTACTGTCTGTTATTTAAAGAAATGTACTTTACAGGAAAGCAGTGGTGAAGCTAGAGTTGTGAACATCCGAGTGCCACTGAGTGCCCATGTCTTGATTTAGGTGTTGCACACAAGGTGAAAATAAGGTGATAATCACTGGAATCTTAGTTTTTCCATAGTGCCGGTGCACTCAGGAGCTTCTACGTAGCTTAGCCCGTGCAGGAAACATGGTTTACTTTGATAGCAGTAAGGCATTCATTCATTACTAACTCATTGGTGTGCTTGTATGGCAAGCTCGGAACATGGAGGAGGCCAAGAAGGTGTTCAGGGTACCCGAGAGAAGAATGCAGTGAGTTGGAATGTGCTTACCACTAGCTATGACACAGCTAGGTTGTGTGATTAGACACATTTGATGTGTGTGTTTAGACGGAACAGGACAAGGCACGGTTCTACCTGATGTCTTGTTACAAAGTGAAATCTGCTAATTACTGCAAACCTGATGTTGTTGTATAGCTTGTGATTCAAAGAACTAGTCTACCAGAAACATAGTTTGATGCTATTGTACTGCTTGTGATTCAAAGAACTACAATTTTATTATAAAAAAAGAAAGGCTTACTGCAAACATAGGAACACGGTTTGCTTTAACAGCAGTATGGCATGCCATTCATTGAACAACTTCAAAATTCCATTGCATAACAAAGAGGTTGCAAGCATGCATAATATTGTGCTGTGAGCAAACAGAAAGTATTTGGTTATTTGCAAGGTGCGCTATAAAATATATCCAAATTTGTCCATGAGGAATGCCAATGTGATTATGTGAAGGTTTATGCAGCCCTATAGTTGATTCAAGCGATGCCCTCTTTATAGAAGGGAGTTCAAGCTGTGATGTCAAGGTCATAACAAACAATAATTCACAGCAGAAGCTGCTCACAAACTAAATCAATAAAAATATTATTTGATTTGCCATAAATTTGCAATGACAAACTTTTGATGCCAACTTAAGGCAAATGGCTCAAAATGTACAAACTACATGTTATCTAGTTTCCTAAAGCAACAGATATCTACAAGAGTTTGACCTTGGCCCTTAACAAACAAAAAGGTGGAGACCCTAAAATCGAAAAACAATATCAGAATAGACAATATCATACTGCCATTGGAGCAAAGAATCACTAGGTACGCTAGGGTCTACCATAAATCTTAGAACTTGAGAAAAAGAAAAGACCGTGCGCAAACAACAATTAAGGTGAAATGAATATGTTACATGACACATGCCTAAAAAACATTGCAAACCATTTCTATGGAGACACTGCCGACTAGATTATATATATGAGCTGTAGGCAACAAACGGGGACATGGAGCACATCTTGCCAAAAATTTAGCAACAGAAGTTAGATATGTCAAATGCATACCTCGTGCAGCTTGTACAGAAAAAGTATTCCTCCTAACACGAAATTGAGTACCCTTCAGACTTGATGATATACCAGGAAAGGCCAGAAGTTGAGCATTCCCAGAAGATACACCCTGACACAGAGCCATTTTGCATGTGTGCGGCCTAGCACAAGCACCTGTGCAGACATGTAATGGAATTCAGAGTGTTGTCACTGCCATCGAGCAAACTGCAGTATTTGTCAATTTACACAACAGAATTGTAACAAAGTTATGCAAACAGAAATTGTAGCTCTGCTAAAAAAAATGTAGCAGTAAAGCTCTGAAAAAACTTCGTGGCTAACCAAGGATCGACCTGACAGAAATATCTCTGTGGAACGCTCGCTATAACATTACCGGATCGACCTAACACAAACCAACAACAATCTTCGCGTGGGGCTCCAATCCCCAATTAAAATGCTCGAAAATAAACGGGTGGGTGTCTCCACCACGCACCAAAACAATTCTCTAACGAACGCAACGGGCTGGAGCCTGGAGCGAAGAGAAGGAAAGCAGCGTGAGTTACTCGTCCGAGGAGAGGAGCGTCCTCTATCTACAAACCAATCGCAGAAGGAACCAGCTCCTTAAACCCTATGGATCCTCAGTTCTTCATCCCGCACTAGCGGTGGTTCCAGAGGAACAACGGGGTGAGGACGCCGGAGACTCAGAGGGGAAAGAGAAGGGCACGGGTGCGATGCAAGGATGAGTACCTGGGCACGGACCGTGGCGCGCTCGGCTCAGCGCGCGGCGGCGGAGGGACTGTAGAAGAAGAGGACGCTGTGGATCCGAGCCTGGGTGGCGCGGTCCGGCGGACCGGAGGAGCACGCCGGAATGGGAAGCGATGCCCAAGCCGGAGGAAGCCAGGAGAAGATAGGATTCTTCAGTCGCAGATCAGCCCCTGGAGCTTCCGGAATTCACTATTGGGAACCTTTGTAGCCAGCCCAAGAAATCCCAGACCCGAAAAAATCCGGCCCAGTTCGGTCTGATTACACCTGTCTTGTCTGCAGACAGCCATTGTGCTTCTCCAATTTGTTTCTCTGGCTATCAGCTGTCACCTGCTGATGTTTTGTCAACGATCTTCCCTTTTTGGTGACAGGCTCCCAGAATCGACCTTAAAACGTCACACTTGTCATGTTCAGGAAAACGAAAATAATGAACTTCGTTTAGGTATCAATGGAGGATCGAGCGTTAGCTCGGTTGGTCAGTTTGCTGGTGTGCGAACGACCGATTCTCGGATCGACCACGAGTCTCATCGTTGCACTGTTGCAGCACGCGGCACTGTAGCGTGCACAGTGCGTGGCACTGTTGCAGCATGTAGTATTGCAGTGCGCATAATACAGATAAAAAAATCCCTTCGTTCTCTCTAGTCAGTCAAAGCACAGGTAAAGATTCGCGTCACAGCTCATAAGGTCAGCTGAGTCCCTGTGTATGGTTGGGGAGTAGATTCGGGGGTTTTCTCGACCTGCGTAAGAAGGTTCTTCTTCTTAATGTAATGCCGTCAGTAATGGCTCTTTCTCCGACAGGTTGAGTTTTTTTTTTTTAGGTATCAATGGCTCAATGCTGCATAGATACCAATGGAAGAAACCATCCAATAATCCAGTTGCGCATGGACACCCAGGCTGATATTTGTCAGAGGCAGGACATGTGATGATGTGAAGGTCTTGGCAATTTTTCCGTATTGGTGAAGGGGCTCAACTCCTGTTGGAAAATTCAGTTGGCTCAAAGTCTCATGATGTAAATAGTGCAGTAACTCAGTAGTGTGGCGTGTATTTTACAGGAATTGTGACGTGTGGTGCTTATTTGTGCAATAGAATCTGACATTGTAGAAGTGCAACAGGTTCGCTGGGACACTGAAGATACAGAACTTGTCGAGAATATTACTGAAATGACTTGGGGACAAGCCATGATTGAAGGGAGTATGTAGGGAATATCCTTGTGTTTCCCTCATGGCGTTCCATGCTGGGCTGATCAATAGATTTCGGTCGGTCCGCCTCATTTTCAAAACGAACTGTCTGGCCAGTGTTTTAACAAAAGAAATTTAAGCGACGGTAACCCCGCGAAAGGGGACAGGAACAAGACTGATGGAGCCTTGAAAATCAACAAACTACAGAGACCAGTAAGCTATGGCAGGGAAGAAAGAAAAAAAATCTCCATATATATAGCCTATGAAAATGTACACGAAGTTTATCAGTAAGCTACTTGTTCCGCATAAAAATCTGAACGGAACAAATACGAGCTGGCATCATAAGGTAATAATAACATAGCATGCCCCAACAATGAAAATGTAATCAGCCATTACACGTAGGCAAACAATGGTAGATGCATCATGCATAAATAGTAGTACTACATAATTTGGTGTCAGAAAATATCGTTGTCTACAGAGTCAATAAATTCAGCGAACATGCATTGAAGGACTTTAAGAGACCATTTTAGAAGCAACCGCTACAACACCATTTGAAACTTAACACCCCCATATCAATGTGGCACCGGGCTCAGGCGATACAACTGACCAAGCGACAAGAATTTCCAACTTGCAAGTGCCAAGCTGAAGAGTTGCAGAGCTTCCACCAGCTTTCATAGGCTTGAACAATGCATTCTGTTCCACAAAGATCCCATCTTTCCATGCATTGTAAGAAACAAGCAGCTCTCCATCAAGTGCAACTGAAACAACTTGGCGAGAAAGTTCCACATCACCATCACCATTAACAGGCACATTGTCAGCTCCAAACTCAAGTCAGACAATATTCTCATGTTCGATTACTGGAAAGAGGGCAGTAATTTGACCATGAACACCATCTGGCCATGAACCTTCAATGGCTCGGATAAATATTGTGGCCTCAACAGAGTTAGTTAAGCTTGCAAATGTTAACTTCAGGAAGCTACACTTGCTCTTGTAACGAGTCGAACCGATGCACACATGCCCAGGGAAGGCTGGCACTGGGGCTGCAAGAAAACTTAAATATCTATCCTCAGATTCAACCTTGCCCCTCACTTTTAGCTCAAACTCAACATACAGTCATATCCCAATCCAGCACAACAGTACGGTAGGACCTGTCAATGCCAAATATGGATCCTGCATGCAACATAATTAAAAAAAAATCATTGGCAATTTGAAAGCAACAAAAGAGGCAGTGAAGAAAAAATTAGGATGTTTGTTTTGCACAACCAACAAATAATAATACACTGCGCCACATTTAGAATTTTCTTCCGTATTCCTTGCAATCAAACTTCAAACAATTTCAGGCCAGGATTCAGAACAAAGCACCAGATAATATCAACTTTCATGACATACAGAGACTAATTCAAACAGATCTGAGTGACAAAGGGCTCAAGATGTTTCCGAATGGGTTTCAGAGAGAAGGGGAGTGGGCCAAGAGTTTGCTAGGGCACATTCAGGAGTCAAGTAAAAAAATTGCAGGTCATCTGCCCAAGGACACTCCCCGGTACATGATAATATGCATTAGCTCCCCATACTACCAATGCAAGAACTTGAGATGATGAGTTTAATTAGTGATCAGTTTTAGTCCAATGTCTGTGTTGGTATGAGCCTGACTTCTGTTGTGCTATGATATGGGTACTGACATGTTACATCAATCGACAACCAAAGACACAGAAATATGACTTAATTATACAATGTCTGTGTACAGATAATCTGTCAACATGACTTGCAATTTCAGGAAGCTTGTTATATGGCATTGTTGATGGAGGATGAGTTACGATCAACCTGTGCAAGACTACGGGTGTAAAGAGTATTTCCATTCCTGCCAGCATGGTATGACAACAAGGGAAGGCATGCATGCCTACATGATATAGCAATCAACAAAGGCAGATATTCGTGATGCACGCTATGAGAATCAACATGAACATAGAGTTCCATGAGAACATAAGCAGAAAATTATGATAACTGCATTTGGCAGCAGAGCATCACAGCAAGAAACTACCAGGAAAAAAGAATGATAAGGAAACACTACAAACCATTCCTGTGAGGGTTTGGCATTCATACCTTGAATGGAAGAAGACAAGGTTGCGATTGTGATCAACGGAGTCACGTACGGCAACCATACCGAACACATCAAGCGGCAACTCTAAGCCCCCAAATAGTCCTGCAACCTGGACTGAAATAATCTGTAGTGTCGCAGGGGTAGGCAATATGGGGGGGGGGGGGGGGGGTGCACTGTGATATGTGAAGGGCATGGCACGGATCTTGGCTGCAAGTAAGCGTCAGATTTCCAGTGTTAGACCAACAGCAGTAATCATAATAATTACTCTAAGACCATCATAGGTATTGTTTAGTCAAAGTATCGATATCATAGCATCCATGGATTTGATTTACTAACAAACGTCAGGATAAAAACTTCGTGAGGGCCAGCAGATCGAGATTATAAATTACACAAATTTTTAAGTCAACTAAAGCGAATCAGTAAAGAAATTGATGTAGAAAATTGTATCGAGAATTTACTGATGCTCTCCAATGAATTGCACTGGCCGGACCATTGCTTGATCCAGCGCCGGCGGAAGGCGAAAACCTTCTCTTCATCATCGTCCATAGGCAACACCTCCTTCTGCTTTGATTCGCTCGCCTTCTTCAGATTCTTTAGTTCGGCTGTCTTCTTCAGCCAAATCAAATCTGACAAACGGATGATCTCTTCGTCACTCCAACTATGAGCGTGAGCCATCGCGCACTCCCCACTCTCCACCCGCGGCCACCACGAGCGCTTCAAGTCCGTCCCACACTGCGCAACCACCTCCATCTTAGCAGATCACTATTGTTCTCGCCGCCGTCACCGGTCGTGGTCGGTGAAGGAAACCCTAGATTTATGGCGCGCTGGGCTCGGCTTGCGGCGGCGGAGGGGCCGTAGAAGGAGAGGACGGTGTGGATCGGAGCCTGGCTGGTGCAGTCCGGCGGACCGGAGGAGCACGCCGGAGTGGGCAAGCGACGCCCAAGCCGGCGAAGATTTTTTTTATTAATAATCGATTTTTAAAACTATTTAATATTACTAACAGCCCGATCGAATTGTAAACGGTCTGTAAAATTAGACTAATTTTGTATTTAGAACTCGGACGGTTAATAATATATTAATTAATTTCAAAAATCGATTATTAATAAAAAAATCAGCCAGGAGAAGATAGGATTCTTCAGTTGCAGATCAGCCCCTGGACATCTCAAAAAAAGAAAAAAAGATCAACCCCTGGAGGCCTGGAATTCACGACTGGGGACCTTTGTAGCTAGCCCAAGAAATCCCAGCCCTGAAAAATCCGGCCCAGTTTGGTCTGATCTAGTAAAACCATCACTTGCTCTAAGCGCCCTCTGAGCTTTGAGTCTGCAGAGGCATACAACATTTTTGTGTTGATGTACCTAGGACTGATTGGAAACGGGATCGTCTGCCTTTGCACTAGCAAAGTCAGATTGACGTCAGAAGCATATGGACCGTCGATGAAAATCGAACGTCTAGCAGACAATACCCCTCTCATGCGGACTCCAGGGCAAGGAGCCTTTCTATGCGGCCCAGGCCCAGTAGGCCCAGTATCGGCTGATTCACGAGACAGGAAAAATCCTTTCTCCTTCCTTACATCATCCACGAGATCGCAAGGGCAAAAAAAAAAAAAAAAAAAAAAAAAATCCCCAAATCGATTGCTCAATCTGCTCCATGAATCGAGTCATAGCAGCTTGAGATCGGCTACTTCCGACTTCAATTACACGATCACAGATCCTGGCGTGTAGATGGCGCCATGGTGGAGGAAACGATGGTGTGTGTTCGTCGGACATGACAGCGACAATCTTGCAGTTGCAAGGGCATCGTTTGTGCAAAGGAGCTTGCAAGAGAATGTGCAATGGAGGTGAGGCGTCTGGTAGACTGTCGGCAACCTTCTCCTTGACGTGCGACACCTGAGTCCGCAGCGACGAGACTCCACGTCATCCACTCCCCGTGCGTGGATAGCTTGGAGCTCTCTGCTCCACCACACACTGGCATGTCGGACGATTCTCCTCAGCCAGACAGCCATGACCTCCTTGCGCACGAATGCTATTGGGCCAGATTGGGCTGCGTGGTCTCCCAGCGAAAACGCCCCGAGTCGAGGGGAGGAGCACTTCTAGTACCGCTACCGTCCGATTTACTTTGGACGGTTCATCTGCTCCCGACGTCGATCTGACTTCGCGAGGGCAAAGTCAGATGATCTTGTTCCGGACCGATTATATTTGGCTGTCTACATGTTAAATACTGTACGACCATCAACATTGTTCAATTTTGTCAACGATTCAACCCTTTCTAGTGAGTAGTGACAGCTCAAAGAAAAACGTCAGACTTTTCCTGTTCAAGAAAACGAAAAACAATGAACATCATTTAGGTATCAATTTTGCATGGATACCAATGGAAGAAACCATCCAATAATCCAGTTGCACATAGGCACCCCTGGGCTGATAATTGTCAGAGGAAGCGAGAAGAGGTAAGGGTGTGTTTGATTGACTGGATGAGACTAGATGGAACATGACGGCCATCGTTTCACTGATGTTTGGTTGGTGGTCGAAGTTGAATGGGGCGGCCAGGTAGAGGAATACTCCTCCAATATGCTAGATGAGCCCATCCAGCCAAATCAGTCGGATGAGGACGGCCAGCCTGCGCGCGTGCTTCGCTCTGCCACACCCCTATCCTTCACCGCACGTCCTACTGTTGTGCCTCGTCGCCGCCCGACCGACATGAGCGAAGCCGTTCTCCCCTTGCGCACAACGCCGCCTTGACCGACGCCGAGTGCGCGCTGCAGATACTCCAATCACTGGCGGCAGATGCCGTCCAAGCCGCAGGTTCTTGGCTCTCGCCACTGAAGCATGTGCGGAGCACTTCGCTGCTCCTAGCGCCCCTGCCCGCTCTCCAAGTTCTTAGCTCTCGCCACTGAAGCTGAAGCATGTGCCCTGGTGCACAGCGGAAAATTAGTATGGTGCTTAATCTAATGATAGAAACTAGGAGGTTCAGTCCCTGTTTTTAGTGATTCTTTTTTCTTGAGATGTAAAATCCGTAAGATGTTTATTTTACTCTGAAAAAACTTTCTTTCCTACTAGCTAACGTTATTCAAAAGAAAAAAGAAAGATGATAGGAGGTAGAAGAAGAGCCGGTAAACTCACCAATTTCTGAGAGAGGTTATCTCATCCATGTTTCACATCTTATCCATTGAATCAAACAAAAATTATGACGGTCATATTTATCTTCAACCAAACAAAAAACTTGGTGGTCAAATTTACCAAAAAAATGACGGTTATGTCCTATCCAACCTCACCCTCCAACCAAATGCACCCTAAAGATGCAGCAGGGTGTGGATTCGGAATGTCCGCGACGAGGGGAGGCCAGCAACCAAGGGGACGGATTTGGGACTGTCTCACATGGGCAGAGGAGGTGCTTTGCCATGGCGCCGACGTTGAAGAGCATGCTAATCTTGTATGTTGCCCTTGTCCTACATTTCTATGCGGCCGCCACGTTTCGATGCGGCACCGAAGACATCTCCCTCCTGCCAACCACACCTTGGTCTGTACACCAGTGACCATCAATCAACATTGTTTTTTTTTCTGATCAACATCTTCGTGTTACAAGTCTGAACTTTGGCCAGTCTGGTGACACCTTGACAGCCTAGGAAGTCGAATAACTCGGCAACGTTAACTGATTCACTAGCGGTTCAGATTGTAGTGTTCTGAGAGTTCACAGACAACCCACGACCTGCGCGCATGGTTGGAAGCAGCTGACAATTTGTTTTGTTATTTGTTAAGTTAGAGCATCTCTAGTGGGAGCTCTCAAATAAAGCCTCTTTCTTCTTTATTTGATTACTAGGTCCTACTTTTACTAGGTCTAATTTTATTTTCAACTCCAACAGTGCTGCTCATTTTCAGCTCTCATTTTTTTTCTTGCACATGAGGTCCACTAGTCAGTGAGAGCCACGCCAGCTCTACCACCACCACCCGCTCGTTGGGCGCTGCCCGCCATCAGCCGGACGGCCGCCTCGCCGTGCCACCCAGAAGCGCCCACACTTCAGGGGCCCGCTGCCCTCGAAGCCCGCTCGTCGCCTGTCGGCCCCCGTAGCTTGCCGCTCTCCCTCCGTCGAATCCAGCTGGAGATCACGCCCCCGGTTGTCGAGGCTGTCGCCGTCCGATGCTCAAATGCGTAGCCCCGTGGTTTGGCCGCCGTTAGTGCCCGAGCCCACTCCACCCCACCCGAGGCCACCCCCACCAGCGCGACGCGCGGCCTCGCCAGAGCCCGCAATCGTCAGTGCCCCGCCCGAGCCCGCCGCCGCCAACGCCCTTCTTGGTTCGATTCAGGAGAGGAAAAGTGAAAGAAAAAAACAAAATAGAAAAAAATGGTAGGACCCATGTTTGAGAGGAAGGAGTAGAAACCTCTAAAAAAATGAGAGTCTGGAAGAGATATTTGAGAGGAATAATGCTATAGGTCCGACTAACATGTCCTACCAGCGTCCGACTTTAGGCTCCCAGCTAATCACAATACAGAGATTGTATTCATGTGGGACCAGAGGGAGAGCAAGTCTACAACAGCTATGCACAATCGGATAGGAGTCGGACACATAGTCATTTTGAGTTGAGAGGGCTACTAAATTGAGATGACAAATGAGAATCATGCTGAAGTTAATTTTTTGATCTAAATTATAAAAGAATAAAGTAGGAGGTCTCTTTAAGAGCCCTAAAAATTCTCTTACGAATTCAGCAAAAATTTATCTCTGATGTTCATGTATTCTCATGCAAGCTGGTCCCAGGGCCGGATTTGGAGGGGGGCAAGTGGAGCGCTGGCCCTGGTCCTCCAAATACTTGGGGCCCTCCCATGTATATATACATATAGCAGACTCTAACCCCAGAGCTCATTTGTAGTCCGTGTAGCATTAGTTGAAGCCTCCAAAGCAACAAAAACATGCCCACACGAGTTTGTAGCTGCCGTGTGCCTTTTGGACTTACGGAGTTCCGATTGCCCAGCACCGCGCCTCTGCGATGTGCGTAGAAAATGTGCCATCGACCATCGCCGGCTCGTCACAGACTTGCATTACGGATCCTTACTACTCACATTGCTGGCGTGGTTACGCGAGTTGTTGTGTCGTCATCGCATCACCGATTGCCAGGTTGCGTATGTACATATATACGCACGAACACTGCCTAAGTTTCTAATGGTCCGATGGATGATATTGTTGTGTAATTAAAGATCCGTTAACTAATTTTGATCAACTTTGTTTAATTACAACAAGGTCATGTCAAACTAGAAATTATCTATCAGGCAGTGAAAAAAGATGTAACAACAAGATGAGTTGGTACAATCACAAAAGCCATGGATAAATTTATACCAAGAAATGCTAGGAGAAAGATAAACGTTTAAGGTAATGTACAAAATATTTATAATATTCTAATGCACTATTAGGTTTCACCAACACTAATTTTATTTTATATATATATATATATAGGGACGTGCTATTTAACATGCAGCGCGCTAAAAATATTTAGCACAGCGGCTGAGCTTCAGTGACTGTCCCGTAACCATAAAAATACCGGCACCCATTCCCTCAACCATAAACATTTTGACTTTGTTATCCACAACCATAAAGTTAGAGCTCTGGTCACCGACCCGTAGCCGTAAAAACACCAGCGTCATTTCTACAATCATAAAAAGGTTGAGTTTTCTTGTCCGCAACCATAAAGCTCCCCGTAGTCATAACAATAGTAGTAGTTAATGTTTTACAACCATAAATAATATTTAGCATAGTAGGCGGTGATCAGTCCACGGCTATAAAATTAGGAGTCTCCATTCTCTCACCATAAAAATTTGGCTTTTATTTTTCATGACCGTAAATCCTGACTGGTTGGTGCATGTGACCGTAAAATGCTAGAAGTTGATTGTCACAACCATAATAACACTAGTACATAATTTTCCGTAACCATAAATTCTAACAATTAACATCGACAATCGTAGGGTGCGTTTGGTACAACTCCAGATTAACCTTGAATCAAAAACATTTCAAATTCTCTCTTGGAACGTTTCTCTAGTGAATCACTCTAAACGTTTGGTAAAAATCCTAGATTCGGATTCTTGAAGCAAAATGAACTAAGTGATTCATGAATCAGGTGAAACACCATTTTGGGTGATTCAGGTTGGTAGTGTAAAAAAATTGAAACGTTTCAAGTGATTAACCCCTGAAACGTTTCATATTTTTGTTGTTTGGAAGTGATTCAGGTGATTCAACGTTGAATCTGAAACGTTTCACTCAGCCAAACGGACCCGTAGAATATGTAGGTAGATTTGTGCAACCATAAAATCCTAACCATAGGCCATTTCCACAACCATAAATTCTAGCAAATGACACCCCTAGAATATGTCGGTTCAGTTGATTCATGCAACATTACAATACAAACCACAGTTATTGATTCAACCATACAAATCCAACCATAATAAATTTCTTTAGTCATATTTGATAACTAACTAGGATATTTTTGAGATGCTTAATTGTCACCTTTTTGTATCCACGCACATTAGACATAAGATCTCAACGCAACCACCTTCTCCATACCTAGTACCCAATAGCTTCTATTCGATGGGTCTGGTACAACCAAGATGTGATCTACTAGGAGATTACTCAAAATCCATGGAATGAATAAGAATAGGAATTACGTGAAATGAAATATAATGTGCGGAACTACCTCCTGTTGCACATATAGATAGGGTCCATCGCCATGATCGTCCTCGGTACTACCACAAAGTCCAATGGAGACATAGTCGTTGCTACTAATCTAGATCCGAGAGAGAGATAAAAAAATGGAATGAAATGCATGAATCAGGCAGATACTATTCTTTTTGTTGTAAAATTATATTAGTTGCAGAGAGCACATTGTAATTCTTTTAGGGTCATATGCTCTTTAAAGTCTTACGGTTATGCATTAGAAAAACAAGTTTTATGGTTATGGATATTATTTATGGTTGCATTGCAACTTCTTTAGGATTGTCGGTGTTGTATGTAATATATTTATGCTAAAGAATTATTTGCTAGCATTCCATAATTATTCCAAGAAGTAAAATTATAGTTGGTGTCATAGTATATTCATTTAAATGCTATATAATATATTTATGATTTGAGATTGCGACTACACAGTTAGCATTATCAGATGGCTCATTTTAGTGGACACAATTATAGTGGTTTATAATGAAATAACATTTATGGTCACGATTGGATACTTTTACTGTCGTGACGATATTCTTATGATTGTGGGTGCCTATTTTTCTGGTCTCTGATTCAAAAAATGTTATTTGATAAAAATAAAAAAGACAATTATGGTTGTGGGATGACTTTCTTATGGTCACGATAAGAATTTTCTGATCACGGGTGGGTTGGCTTGATTGTCGGAGACAGCGGCGCTCCGCCGTGGTGTTAAACAGTTATTTAACACCGGTGTTGCTAAATAGGTATATATATATATATATTGAAAATAAAAAATTATATACAAATGGTCCTAATATTTAGGTTGGCCCCAGGCCCCCAAAATCTCAGCTCCGGCCCTGGCTGGTCCGCACAACATCGGTACAGCCGTTTGAGGTAGTTGCCTGTCACCGGACTTGGGCAGCTACACTACTAGCAAACAGCATCTTCATGCAACTTGGCTTGCAAGGTGAGCCATCTCGCCGCCACATCTCATGAAACAAGCCTTACTCGCATGACCATTGATCACCGGCCGGCTGCCTTACTGACGTAGTGGATCTGCCATACTATTATCACCTTTAAATCTCTTGACTAAAGCCCACTAGGGTCCACCGCGCGTTCGCACGCACCACTGTACTCACTCGGTTGGGCAGAACAGAAATCCGGGTGTGGTGGTACAAGAAGGCAGCGGCAGAAAGCATGGTGTACCGTGTATGGGCACGTGCAGCAGCAACCACACACAACCGTGAAAGGGAAGTCAAGAGGGCAGCATGCAGCACGGCTTCGGCCTTTGGCCGCTGCTGCCGGTTCACCTAATTTGCTTCTGCTCCATGTCCGCCCAAGGACGGCAGAGCACTATCGCTAATGTCTGTGCGTGCCGTAAACCAAACAGACAGCAACGTCCAACTGTTTTTTTAGGCGCGTTAACAACGACCCTGCCTTTGTTTGACACGGACAAGATCCTTGACCAGCAGCACACGCGTCCCCTCCAACATTGTGTGTTCAGACATACAACCAACAACGGGTCAGTAGGTCCCGTTTACCCGATCCACCTGTTCTTCTGTATGCCATTTCTTTAAGTACAAAAAAAAACCAGGAAAACATTGAACACAGGACTTGAGCTACGACAACACGTATCTGTACAACACATTTTTATAAAAGGATCTCTGGCCGGAAACTCCATAAGATACAGATGTCACCTACCCCGTGGAAAATCGCATTAGGTACGCTACGAGCCTACAGACTTTGGAGTGAAGCACCTTCTCAGATCAGTTGACCCAAAATTGAATATCTGCTTTGAAGTTCAATTGTGATCAACCACCACATACCAATAAGACGAATGGCACCAACAGAACATATGATGTTACAAAAGTTAAGAAATTCATAAAGCCACCTAATCTTTTTTTCCCCATCTTTCTTGTACAGTACACTTTGCCCTAAATAAGGCACGGGACGCCTGGATCATACACTCCTAAATACAATCAAAGCATCAACATTCGCCTAATGCCTCAAACAGATAACCAGCAAAGAATCAAAAGCAATAGAACATCGAGACGAACAGAAGCAGCAGGTGTCACCAAAACAATCAGAAAAGCTACACAGGGTTTTCTTCTGGAATTCACAGCTTGCCTATCGGACTGTTATCAACTACCGAGTACTCGTCATCTGCAACGATCCATCCTTTTGCAGCTTTAAGCTAAGGCTGGTGAACCGTTCCCTTGAATACTGTCTTGATGCTTTCCTCCAGTCTGTTCCAGCCTTCATCATTGCCGCAAACTCATCGTAGCTTATCTTGCCATCCTGAAGAACAAGGCAATGAACGTAAGCGAGTATATTCACTAACCCTTAAATCCATGACTCAAAGTTTAGCATGTTGATCACACCACAGAATTTTGAACTAGAAGCAAAAAGAAAACTAGCAAGTTTTTGCAACCAGTTTGATGAAAAACACACAAACCTTATCAGTGTCCACGTCACGTATGATGGCATTGATAACCTCTTCAGGATTTTGTCCCAGGTCATCAACTAATGACTCATGGAGTTCATCGATTTCGATATATCCAGTCTCATTCCGATCAAAGTAAGCAAATGCCTTATGCAGATGTTCGTCATTGCCAATCTTTCTTAGGTGAACAGATAGAGTAACAAACTCTCCATAGTCCAAGGTTCCATTTCCATCGGCATCAGCCTGACATAAGATGCACAAATGGTAAATATAATGATCCAGGCATATCACCTCCAACATTGTGCAAAGAGGATCAACTGCTTATTATAGCATTCTATAAATAAATATTATAAGCATTAATGTGAACATGTTTCAACAATTGTGGAATATCATTTTTATCATTATCATATCATTTGTGTCCAATTTTTCATGGGGTGTTGCTATATCAGGTAAGGTAATCCTACATTTATGAATGGTATGAATTCAACGTATGACACAATAACTATGAAAACGAGGTGAAAATGCTACTGGAAAGAGGTCTTTTCAGAAAACAAAAAAAGAAACTGCTTCAACACCCAAATGCAAATGTCCTGCAGTGAAGTTAAAATGATTACTTACAGCTTCCATAAGTATTTGGACATCTGCATCAGGCATTTGGTGCCCAAACTTATGCAGACCAAGCTTCAGCTCATCGAAACTAAGCATCTGATCTTTGTTAAGATCTATCTTCTCAAACATATCTTTTATGTCAGCAGCCTCTTCTACTGAAAGATGATCAGCTATGACCTGTAGCCAAACATGTGAGGAAGCTTAGAGCAAGCATAATATTGAAAAAAGGAATTCTCTGAGGTCAAGTCAGATTGAAATTTACCCTGAGCGCATGCTTCTTGAACTTGTTCATCACAGAAAATTGTTGAAGCCTGGCCTTAACAGTTTCACCCAAATTGACATTTGGAGCCTTCTTTATGTTCTGCAGCCAAGGATGGTCTGGAAGAAAAATATAAGACTATGAGAACAAAGGTACTTTTTTATCAAAATAACAATAAATGACAGTTCCGAAATCATATAGCATTATTTTCTTTCTATCAATTCAATACAAGGTGTTTCAGTATGGGATAGAAACGTGGAACAAGCTTAGGAAACAAACATAACAGTCAACTAGTGTGAGAATTTAATTATTACCAAGCACTTGCTGAGCTGTCAATCTCCGTTTCGGATCTGGATTAAGCATTCCCCTGACAAGATCTTTGGCGTTATCGGAGACCCTTGGCCACGGGTCTCTTTTAAAATCAATGACCGAACGAATAATAGCTTGAGCAACACCCTGTTCAGTTTCTGTGTTACATGCAAACACAAAAAACCGTTACAAAAGAGCATTTATTTAATGGATAAGGTCGAAACATACTTTTTCTATACTTTACATGCAAACAGAAATAGTGTTAAGAAAGACCATTTAACAGATACGATCAAAATGTACGTTTTCTCTGCCGCAGCTACATAGTACATTTGCACTAATAAAGGATTCGAATATATTCCATTTTCAAATCAATTTTAAATCTTAACGTTTACGATGATGTATATTGCTTTCAAATCCATCATTTTGGGTACAGAACTAACCTGCCCAAAATGGAGGAACCCCACAAAGAAGAATGTAAAGAATCACTCCTGCACTCCAAACATCAACTTCCGGGCCATAATTTCTCTTCAGTACCTCTGGAGCCATATAATAAGGACTTCCAACAATCTCAGTGAACCTTTCACCTGCACAAAATCAATATCAGCATGTTAGCAGGATAAGATGTTAAAATATGCAACGGCGGGCAGCATAAGAGATAAGACAGACCATGCAAGAGCTATGGTTCCGTGATCATACCATCAACAAATGACTGATGAACTGAAGTGAAGAACAGATATAAGAAACAAGGGTGTTGTGTCCGTACCTGGAGTGAAAAATACAGACAGGCCAAAATCAATTGCCTTAAGAGCCGCTGTTTCCTTCTTGTTTGCAAACAAGAAGTTCTCTGGTTTGAGATCCCTGTGCATCACTCCATGCTTATGGCACATCTGACATTGTACAGGGCAGAATGGAGGCACAAGTTAATTCACCGTTCAGTAAAAATCTAACCGTCAAGTTGGGAATTGTAGTAAAAGCTACTATCCAGAGTCAAGAATATCAACTACAGTCAATAGCAAACGTTTGATTCGTATAATCTATTGAATCAAATTCTAGTTCTAGACAAACTTATCATATGAGTAACAGTAAATTGACCCTGACATAACGAGAGTAACAGGAGCATATAGCAACATCCATGTGTACTTGCTGTCCAGTGTAGTAATGATTGTATCATGAACTCATCAATGAACCTGCACGAACAATGAAGCCAATCTCACCTGCACGACCTCGACAATGGTCTTAGTGACCAAGGCGGCAGCGCGCTCCGTGTAGTGTCCACGGGCAACGATCCGATCAAAGAGCTCCCCGCCCTCGCAGAGCTCCATGACGAGGTGGACGGCATTGTCGTCCTCGTAGGTGTCCCTGAGGGTGACGATGTTGGGGTGCTTGGGGAGGTGGCGCATGATCTCGACCTCCCGTCGCACGTCCTCGATGTCGACGGGGGTGCGGAGCTTCTTCTTGGAGATGGACTTGCAGGCGAGGGCCTCCCCCGTGGCGCGGTCGGTGCAGAGGTAGGTGACCCCGAACTCGCCGCGGCCGAGCTCCCCGCCCAGCTCGTACCGCGCGGCGATGTCCCGCCCCGTGGGCTCCCGCAGCACCACCAGCCTCAAGCCCGGCGGCGCCGACCGGTTGTAGTCGATCGAGAACGGGTTCGGCTTCTTGCCCTTCTTCTGCTTGGGCTGCTTCGGCTTCTTGCCGCCGCCATCGGCGCCGTTGGGCGTCACGCAGCAGTTGCCCATCCCTCGCAACCAAGATCCGGCCGCGAATCAAGGAGCCAACCCAGGTCGAGGAGATCTACGGGGAGACGAGGCGAGGGGAGAGAGGGAGAGGGGAAGAGGCCAAGCAACGAACAGCGCGTGTTCGGTGTGCGGGCGTGGGGTGGGTTGGAAGAAGGCGGCGAGCGAGGAGGAGACGGGGTGTTAAATCTCGGGAGGGGGATTCGGTGTAGACGGGGTCAGCGGTGGCGGCGCCTTGCCTGGCCCGTGTGGGTGGTGGGAACTGGCCCGTGGCAAAGCAGAGCCAACGCGACGGACCGGAGCCGCGGCGAGCGAAGGAGAAGAGGAAGGTGGGAGACGAGAGAAGAGGGAGGTGTGGTCAAACCACGACCTCTCTCTCTCACACACTCACCTATCGTTTTCTCTCTCCTCGTTTCTTATTTTATTTCCCCCTTACTTATCCCCACTCTCCGTGTTCTGTTTCATCTTATCTCGTTTGCGAATTCTCAATTTCAAATTCAATTTTGAAAGTTTCTCTCCATTTGTTGCGTTGGTTTATTTATGGCGGAGGAGACTTTGGGGGAAAAAAAGGTGTTATCAAGGAGAGTGGCGAAAGGGACTGAAGGCAAAGCGGGTTAGGTGGGTGGATTAAGAATGACATAACGCAGGATTCGTGCAATCTGCGCTGCCTAATCATGGCGGACAGGTCGACGTTTTTGATGGGTGCAAAAAGCGCAGTATGACTGTGAGGCGTTTAAGCACAAGACCGGAAACCAGGTTCGAGTGGGTGTTCAAAACATGTGGAGTGGTCACGAAAGGTGCCTCCTGAATATTTCAGCGGATCAAACGCGTGCATTAGTGGAAGCTTCCTTCACTGGTTTCCGGTGGAACTGATTTTAGGGTATACCATGACAAGATACTTTCGTGTAACAAAAGTTGTTTAGTTAATGGCCGGCTAAGAAGTTGCGTGGGCCAAGGTTTTTTTATTTTTGAAACTTCCGTACAAAAAAATATTTTCAGCTCAAAAGGAAACAAGTTGGTGAAGTTCTTGGGGACATTGGATTAGGGATCCAAATTTCTTATGGAATTTCAATACAATATTGGTTCTAATTGGAGAGATCTTGAAATGAGGTCTACAACAAATGAAGATCAAGTCTACGATCTACTCCTATTTAACTACATAATAAATAATTTAGTGAAGTTCTTTGGGACATTGGATTAGGGATCCAAAATTCTGATGGAATTTCAATACGATATCGTTTCCCATTTGGAGAGATCATGGAATGAGGTCAACAATGTCAAGAAAATAAGAATGAATTGTACCTGAAGTTCATAACTTTTCTACATTCTAAGATGGGTTATGAACTTTCGAAATGAAGATCAAGTCTATCATCTACTCTTATTTGACTATAGAATAAATGTACATACCCATTTAATCTGATGTAGCATGTTAGATCAAAACTTACATGAAATCATCATTTATTTACTAGATGGTATGAAATGTAAACAAAACATACAACGCGGCTCTTATAAATTGTTTGTTGGTTTTACATGTAGTTGCAAAATTTTACAAAATGATTTGCTCTTTCATCGTTGAAAAGATGTGCATGTTTTATAACAATAAATATAACTTATTATGTCAGCTATATTAGTCAAAGTTGAAGTCATATGCCCCCTCCCGCTCACCACCACACATACAGTCATGATTTTTTTTTCTAGGTCATGCCATCTTGTATTTTACAATTGCACTCCTTTAATATTTATGTGATTATATTATGTGTTGTATTTTTTTTTCTTATATTCCACGTGATTCAAAATACTTTTCATGCTTTACACAATATATGCTTCACTTTGAGTAAAATCACAACTTAGTTGTAATGCGTGTCGAGCTCATTTTCAAGCCATAACAATAGTGTGGATCCATCAATATCGACACCGTGTCAAGTACTGTATCACATTTCAGCAACACTTGTTTATGTCAGCAGCACTGTTCCCTTTCGCTCCGCGTCAGCTCTAGAGCTGCCGGCGTAGTGCGCATGCACCCCCAGTGATCGCCGATCACGGGTCGGCGTCGACACGGGCCGGCCGGGGTATTGATGTTCCCGCGTCGCGCCGCTTTCCGATCGCGCGAGCTCAGCTCTTTCCTAATAAAGCACCCAGGCCGGAGGCCCTGTCGTGCCAATGTATCGGTCTATCGCCGCGGCGACGATGGGGAAAAGGGACGCGATCGGTCCGCCATTTCACACCTGACCCTCCTTTTTCTTACGTCCGCGACACGACGGGTCATAGGATACGCACGCACGGGCGTTCCGCGCGACGTGGCACCGCACAGCTTGTGGCATGGCGATGAACAGATCAATCACTACAGCAGGCAGTCATCGTGGTCGACTGCGAGCGATTCTTCTCTTCTTCTTTTCTTTAAAAACGATTATTATTAGAAAAAAAAAAGAGCTTTGCTTTGACCAGCCAATCATCGTGGCTGGTGACGGGCCTGATCGGGTAATGAAAAGAGAACAGTGGATCAGGCAGGTTTTGCCTCTGCCTGCCGAAACGAGTCCACGCCGTGCTCTGACGACTTCCTGTCCAGAAATGGACCAGCATTTGAGGAACGGTCTGTGGTCGGTCAGTCAGGGAGGGTGGTGATTTGGGTGGCGGACGAGACGGCGGGTTAGGGCAGTCCTGGCTGCTTTTATTTGGTGTTAATCTAACGCTGCCGAGGCTTTACAATCATGTGGAGCGTGTGATTAAAAAAAGAGGAGAGCCGGAAGCGGAAGAAGTCGCGAGTCAGCCTTAGCATCCAAGACTCCAGAACCGTCAAATTGCGCGGTTCAGCCGAGCATCAATTAAAGAAAAGTAATCGTAGTCGTAGAAGATGCCTATCAGTGCAGTCCACGGCGCTTTGCCGAGTCGTGGTCAAAGGCTTCCAAGACAGACCACCCCGCCCGGTTGGTGTTCGGTTGCTGCTACCAGAAACGCGGAGGACGGAAGCAGAAGCAGCAAACGCGAATTGGCACGTTGAGAATTCAACTCTTCGTCTTCTGGGTGGACTCGTAGCTTCGATTGACTGGTGCTGGACTGCTGGTTGAGAACTTGAGACGTCCAATGGGCCCATGAGACTTTGAAATCGGGTCCATGTCCGAACAGATTTGGGCGGCACCAAAAGCCCGTTTGCAAGTGCTACTCGTATTTGGGTTTAATTCAGCCCATTATATGTTTACGCTCTCCGCCCGTGTTTGGCAGATCCCTCCTACTGGATCGGAACATTAACAAAGCAGATCTCTTGTCCTCTTGGTTTTTTCTCTCTCACAACATATCGAGGGCCCAGTTTCTTCAATTGGACTGTGTAGGACCTAAAAATGTCTGTAAGCCGGTGCGTGCTGCGAAGAAAGTTAAAGGAAGATGTGTGTGTGATTCATTGCACTGCATGACCGAACGCAGAG
Organism: Eleusine indica; assembly: GCA_030378355.1. Taxonomy (NCBI): domain Eukaryota; kingdom Viridiplantae; phylum Streptophyta; class Magnoliopsida; order Poales; family Poaceae; genus Eleusine; species Eleusine indica. The sequence continues at coordinate 41,856,256 of CM059500.1, forward strand.
CTGTCTGCCAATACAAACAGAACGCAACGGGCCCTGGTGACAGCACGGCATCACCATCATCCATGCATGCCCATGCATGCCCGTTGGTCCTGTTCATCACTTTCCACTGTTGTTTTTCGACCCAGAGAAAAACAAAAGGCGAAAAATTCACTTCATCTGTTCGACTGTTCCCAATCTTGCGATGTTGCGCATGTGTTTCGATCCGTCAACCTGGACCACGTTTCTGAACATACAGGGGCCCATCATCTGTCTCGTGCGTTCAATCCTGCAAACTTTGGCAGCTCGCGGAGTGCAGACTGTAAAAACAGAATAATAGGCGAAGTAAAAGCTGAACCTGAATTTGAAATGGGGTTGCCGTTGCAGCCGCCTTACCTTGTCTCGGTACCCGCTTCCAACGGTCCTCCATGAACCTCTTTGATTTCAAAATCACGAACAGCTGCAGCGGTACGAACTATATTCTTATTTTGTATTAGGATTTTAGCAATGTTTATATTTTTAGACGGAGAGAGTATCAAGACATTTGTGATACATCATGAGGACCTCGGATTATATTCATTCATCTCTGAATCTGTCGCCACGACCAACACAAGCTTACAGTCAACTAATAATAAGATTATTATAAGAAGGCAAATATAATTACTGTTTCCACATTTGATACATCATGAGGACCTCGGATCCATGCCAGATACAATACATAACACGCTCCCAGACGGTACACTTGCGCACACACAGCTGTTGTCCCCGTACACGCACACGCTTAATTAAATTTAGGACCGACCGATCAAGCGCGCGCGCAGGCTTACCACCGCGCGGGTGGGCCTTCCTACTTAGTTTCTTCTGTCTAGCTAAACCACACGTACGTAAGCACACCACCAGCGAAGTATACCGCTGACCACCTGGACCTCTACGAGTACCGGTGGCACGTCTCGATTGGCGCCCCGCGCAGGCACTGGTTGTGCTCGTACGCCTGGCAGCCGTGCTTCATGACGCCGTGGAACCTGGGCAGCGGCCCGCACAGGCGGTTGTAGCTGAGGTCGAGCTTCTGCAGCGTGGACATCCTCCCCAGCGACGGCGGCACGGTGCCGTGGATGCGGTTGTGGGAGAGGTCCAGGTACGTGAGCTCGGGCGGGAAGACGGCCTTGCTGAGGTCGAAGTCGAGGTCGTTCCACGACAGGTCCACCTTCCCGATGGGCCTGCCGGGGACGAACAGGTGCGAGGCGTCGCCGGTGAGGCGGTTGTGCGACAGGTCGACGGTGTTGATCTCGTCCTGCGCGTCGTCGCGCGGGATCGGGCCGGACAGCTGGTTGTAGGAGAGGATGAGGGACCGGAACTGGCCCTGCACGAGGCCCGCCGGGATGGGCCCCGTGAGCTGGTTGTGGCGGAGGTCGAGGGAGCGGAGGTTGGGCAGGTCGGCGAAGGCTGCCGGGATGCAGCCCGTGAGGCGGTTGTTGGAGAGGTCGACGGAGTCGAGGGTGCGGATCCGGGCCAGGTGGTCCGGGATGGGGCCGGACACGTTGGTGTGGGAGAGGGTGAGGAACTGGAGGTTGGGGAGCGTGGCGAGGCAGGGCGGGATGGTGCCGGAGAGGCCCGGCAGGCGGAAGAGCGAGAGCGACATGAGCGAGGTCAGACCCGCCACGGCCGACGGGATCTGGCCACGCACGTCGTCCGCGCCGTCGATGAAGACGTTGTTCACGCGCCCGGACGCGTCGTCGCACCGGACGTGGTCCCACTTGCAGCAGTCGGGGGAGGAGGGGGACCACGTCGACAGCGTCTTCGGGTTGCCCAGCGACTGCTTCACGGCCAGCAGCGCGTGGAGGTCGGCCGCGTTGCACGACGGCGGCGGGTGGGACAGCGCCGGAGAGGCGGCGGACGCAACCAGCAGGAGGAGGAGGAGGAAGGATGCCATTGTGGCCTCCTGAGCGGAGCTATGTGAGCTGTGGCTGGCTGGGTGGTGGAATGTGAGTTGAAGTGAGGCGCACCCGAGGCGGGTATAAAAAGGGGCGCCCGCAGCGTGACGCGCGACACGCTTTCTTTCTCCTCGCCTCGGTTTCGAGCCATCCAGGGGTCCGTGCGTGGCCTGTGGCGCACGGTTTGGTCCTGAAATCCCTGACTGCAACCGGACAAAGCCGTCCCGCCGCGCGGAGGTGCGTGTGAGGCGAAGAAGGAAGCATCCGCGTGGGTTCGATTCAATCCAGCTCTGGCCCGGGCGCGGTTGATTGGTGCGAGCGAGATCAGCATGTGGAGCCGCGGCATTTCGTCCGCTCTGCCCTTCTCACGGACATTATTTTATTGGGCGTGGATGGTTCAGTGGATGTATGGCACGTATCAGAGCTCCGCATACGTGCATGTGCGCGCCGATCTCCTCCTAGAACCGGGACGGGCGTCGCCTAGTAGCCACCACACCTGCCCTGGATTCGCTTGTCTCGGATGTGCCTCGCAAGAGGCGAATTCATGGACACGACTAGGGAGGCAACTGTTGGATTGTTTATGCTCCACAGGGATGAGAACAGTTAGTCACTCCTGGATATAACTTTGTTTAATCCAGAAACAGTTGTGAAAGAGTCCGACTCTTTTCTCGGGTCGACGCGACGTTGCATGCAAGTGCGGATGCAGAGCACCGATCGAAATTTCCGGACTCGGTGAACGCATACGGCGCGTCGCCCAGTTCACGTGTGCGTAAACGTCCGGTACGCTGCTGCAGCTGTTCGTTCGTTCGTTCAGAAGAGCACGCAAAAACCGCCGCTTCTGCCGCGCCACGTACCCACGCAAGTACCGCGGGAGGACGCAGACGGCTCCAAAAGCACCGATCTTATCTCTGATGAGATCCAGGAAAAACACGCGAATCCGTCGTCGATCGTGGACTGGGGTCGCCGGCCTCGGTGTCGCGATTCTTCCCTTTAATCTAATACTAGTAGCCTGTGTTCTCTCTTTCTATCTCTCTCTCGCGGGTCGCGGCACGCAGAGGCACCCCCATGTGGCGAACTAAATAATGCGGCATGGAGGCGTCCGACAGGGTTCAGGCCGGCACACGAGAGCGCATGTGAAGGAGAGAGAGAGAGAGAGAGAGAAGTCGCTCGAGCGAAGCCTCGTCGTGTCTGCTGTGTGGCGAGTGAAGCGAGCGAAAGGGGGATTCTTTCGGCCACCTTTCTGGGCTATACTGGCTGACCTCGCTCGCCGGGGTTCGCAGGCAGGCAAAAAAAAAAAAAAAAAGCTTTGCTTTGCTTGCGCGCACCACATGGGCTCTCTGATGGATGCCCACTCTGCTCATGCACCAGTTGGGCGAAGCGTGCGCGACGTTGCAGCGGAGCACTGTACTAAATCGTGCTATATATATGTATGCGCTGTTTACTAACGCAGAAGAGGTGGAGTTGGTTGGATTGGATCGTGCGTGTACCAGCTCGACCAGACGTATACACTGCATGCTGTGCACTGCACGTTAGGATCATTTCCCGGCACAGGCGGGGCACATCTACTGGCAGTACACGCCGAGATCCGTGGACTGGAGAAAGATAAGCTCGCAATCACTTCCCTGCTGCGACTCCTCAGTGTCTTGAAAGCATCGCTGGGGTTCGTGGACCCGAACGCTTCTTCCCCCCCCCCCCCCCCCCCCCCAGATTACCGACAATCTCATCATCATCATCATCCTGGTAAATGGACAGGGATTGATGGTCGTCAGCTTTCGTCCCAAATCAACGTGACACACGCGGCTCAAAGGCCCCCCCTGGCTCTAGCGCTTCACGTTCCCGACTTCCCGTGGTGTGGTGGAACCAGGCGCGAGCTGTACGTACATGCGGCGGCTGCCACTGCGCGCCGCAGCCGCAGTAACCAAGGTTAACCACAGCGGTGACAACAGCCTCCCCGGCTGGCTGTTGGGCACCCACCCGCTCACGTGGCCGTGTGCGAAACGAAAAAGTTCGCTACAGCGGCGGCAGGCAGGAGGCTAGGAGGTAGCCGGCAACGCTTAACAGCACGCAGGGATAAGTGATTGTCCGCGTGCGATCTGCGGGTGCCTCGTCTCGGGCGCGGTAGGGTCCGCTTTTTTGATCGATGGCCTCATCGCCAGCCCGGCCGCGGCAGGCAGGCGAAGCTAGCTGATCCCCGTCGTCGTCCCCGCCACATTATCACGGACCCGATTTAAGCCCGAGCAACTCACACACAACATGCATATGCATGCATCCATGCCCCTAGATCACGACAGCGTGTGGAACGCTTTGCTCGGTGGTGCGCTCCCGGCGGTCCCCCACGGGACGAGGACGAGATCGATCGGAGCTGCTGAGCCTATCTATCAACTATCTTATGAGTTCGTGACAGCAACACGGCCGAGCGCGACGGGCGTGAATCCGTGATCCCTCCCGCCTCCGGCTGCCGCATGGGCTGCCGACGGGCTCGGGGGCGCGCTGGACGAACACGGGCCAGACACTTGTCCCCGGCCTGGTGGCGTGGCCCGCCCGGGTAAAGGTGCATGGATCTAAGGGACCGGAGTCACGTGACGCGACGCGAAACGATGGCGACGTGGACGTCCGTTTCGGCTCGGGATCGGGCCTGCCTCCCTGCTTGCTCGCTGGAGCTTGAGGCGCGGGTCACGTTCCCACCGAGCACGGCACGGGCGTGGACTGATCTTTCCTCACGGTTGCCGTCCTGCTCGCAGCTTTCCGGGAAGACGAACACGTAGCCTCGCCTTGCCTCGCCTCGGTTTTAGATTCATCAGTCAGTCTTTCGGCAAAGCTGTACTAGGAGCAGTACTTTTAGCAGCAAAAACTGAGCACGCGGCACATGAGCTGCTGGCTGGCGGTTGGACTGTGGCCGGACGGACTCGCGCGGATCGAGGGAGAACTATACTGCGATGAAAGCATGTTCGTCGTTCGGCGAGAGGCAGTCTCTCGGCACGTTACAAGATTCCCCGTTTCTCCTTTTAAAAGTCCATTTTCAGAAACAGTCTAGTACAGTACCAGTACTAAAATGCAACCGGCGCCACGGCCAGCCAGAGAATGAAGGAATAAACAAAGGGTTGATCACGGGGGAGCACGAAGGCGGATTTATTAAGTGCACAAAAGCGTGGTCACGGAGAAACAAAACAGCAGAGCCAAAGTTCATGTGAGACGCTCACAAAGGGGCTGGTCTGTTGCCAGCCACACTACTGGAATCCGACTGTTTATCGGTCAGACAAAGCGATAGATGCTGTGTCTAGTATCTGAGATACTTCTATTTATGAACTCAATATACGCTCTTTTTAATGGAAGTGAACGAGCGAGAAAGAAGCTTGAACTTTAAAAGGGTATTCGACTTAAAATGCCGACAAGCACTATTTTTCTTTTTTGGGGAATTGACAAGCACTATTTTTCTTTTTTGGGGAATTGACAAGCACTATTTTTCTTTTTTGGGGAATTGACAAGCACTATTTAACAACAAGGAGAAAAGACAAGACCAAATCCAAGATGGAGGAAACAAAATTAAAGAAGCCAAAGTCAGTCAATAATCGAAGACGAGAAAAAAAAAATCAGTGAGGACGTGTTAGAAAGCTTGATCTTTAAAGGTACGTGATTGACATGAAAATGCCGACAAGCAATGTTTAACGACAGGGAGAAAAGCCCAAGCTCTACAATCTTCTAACACGCCCTGACTTAATTTTTTCGCCCTGATTGATTTTGGCTTTTTTTTTTAATTTTGTTTCCTTTCTCTTGGATGTGGCACTTGATCGTTCTTGACGCCACATTCATGTCGGTGCTTCTGGTAGACCCACGTGACATTACTGCGACCACACTTTGTCTTTGTGATTCTTCCAGGGTTTAATCTCTTGATCACGGTACAGTCCAAATGATAAATCAGGTGTCTTTAGTACTAGTACGTTAGATAAGGACTTCCTCAAGTTGTGTTCGAGATGAATGATAACCCGTATGCGGTATGCCAAAATGTAAATATTACATGACTGCCTGTGCCTGTGTTCAATCTGCAGTGCAAACCAGAAACTGATCTGCGTGCACAAAACACACTCACACTTAAAGCAAGCCCTCTGATATATGCAAAGTTTCAGTGCTACCTAGTCATCCTATAAAACCAGACCATATCCAAAACACATGCCGGAAGTGAACAGCAGGTCTGGTGAGCAGTACTCGATGCATGAAGCAAAGATGTGTCATGTGTGGTATTGGTACAGAGTACAGACGATGCAACCGATCAGGAAAGCATCTCTCCATACCGTAGCGCAAAACTAGTACGGGTTGACCATGTTTGCCATCGTCGAGAAGCTACTCAGACTGTCGGTCTGCAGGATTGACCATGGGCGTTCTCTGAACACGTACGGGTTGCTCGACGCCGTCCACTGAAGGCTTGATGTAGAGCTCGAACATGACGTTGGTGAAAATCGTGAGGATGACAAGAGCGAATGTTGAGAACGCCACGTACATGGGAGAAAATTCTGGCATTTCGTCCGTCGCTAATCCACCCCTCTTCATAACTTCTCGGTCCAAATATGGATCTGTTTCAAGCAAACAATTGTAAGATGAAACAGTATACATAAAGACTGTCTTATAACTTCTACCCTATATACTACTAGATTATGAAATTTTTTTGGTGGATATCTGGGCTACACTACACTTCTTTCAGAAGAAGGTACGGTCCTACTATTATTTAGCTACAGGTTTTGCAGATCTGATGCAGATTGTACAGCGTACTGCAGCATTAATGAAAGGTTACGGGCAAGGCGCGTAAACTTTGCATAAAGTTCACGGCCTCATCCAAAGTTTCAGTGACCCGTGCTACGGTTTCATTAAACACTGATGCATGCCAACACACAACGGTTCACACGAGGGACTTCTGCTGCTAAACGTGACTTCAATAGTTGCCCCTGAGGAATGGTCTTGGCAACTTCTCTGCGAGTGCGACCTTACATTTCAGTATTTCAGCTAAGTACAATTACGATTTATTCTCTGAGAGGCGCAGGATTACTGTTTGGAATGGGACACGTGGAGATGCTCCTAGCACAAGACACGAGCTCAGAGTCAGAGCAGGGCAAGCGAGAATCAAGAATTACCGGGAGGAGGAGGCGGCGCCGGCGGCCGCATCTTGGGCTCGGTCAGCCCCTCCAGCAGCTTGTCGAGCTCCGCCAACCGCCGCCGCGCCTCTTCCGGCGTCTCGGGCCCCGCCTCCTCGCCGTCCTTGCCCGCCGACGAGAAGACGACTACGTTGCGGCACGGCCTCGCCGTGCTACCTCGCAACGGCCAGGGAAGAGCAGCGTGGAAGCCTCTTTCTCCGACGGCGCTCGCGGCGAGCGGGCGGAATCGCATCTGCATTCTGGCGGTGCCGGGAAGCAGGAAGCGTCGTCGGCTGCGGTGGACGGCGCGCGCGGGTGTGGATAACGATTTGATAGCGATTTTGACGAGAGGAACGGGCCATGTGAAGCGGTTAGGCCGAAACTCTAATGTGTCAGTTAGAGGGCCTGAATTCCCATTCTTACGGCCCAACTGAAAGCCACAGCACCACCAAAGGGCCCACGGCGTGAGATCCACACCAGATGCGCGTGAAGTGGAAGCTAGATCGCTGAGCTGAATCCAGAAGCGAGCGAGGCGAGCGGCGAGCACCGGCACCACCACCACCTGACCACCACCACGCCGACGTTGCGGACGCCACCCCGCGCGCGGAGCCGCGGAAGCGGAGCGATGGCTGCTTCGGGATCGGGAGGCGAGGCTATCCGGCCCTGGACGGCGACCAGCACATGGGCCCCGGCCGGTGGCGCGGCCGTGGAGGACGCGGTCTCGTTCGAGACCTCCGACGAAGACGCCGAGGAGTCTCCCGCGGGTGTCGTTCTCATCCGCCCGGACTCCGACGAGGAGGGAGACGCCCCTCCCTGCGAGGTCACTGGTGAGTCCTCGTTTAGCACTTGCTTGGTCAAAATTCTCGAGGTTTTGGGTGAATTACTTGTTGGCGCTACTCGGATCGTTGATCGGATGCAGATGCTAGTCGTGTTGCGAATTTCTATGTTGCATAAATTAGCATCTGAGCGAGTAAACCCTAGCAGGTTGGTACTAGCTAACCGAGCTGACCACTGTTGTTTGCCTGCTTGGGTTCGAACTTGAGTGCTGTGATTCCATTGTTCTGGAAGTACTAGTATCATATAAATGTTTAGAATCCCTTTGTCATCCGATGGCACTGTTCTGGGTAATGAATTGAACGAGGTGTTGAAGATATCTGAACCTTGTTCACTGTTTTGAGTGCTAGTATCATAGCAGCTGTAATATGTAATTTGATTGATACTGTACTTTGGAAGTCATATCATCTTATTTTTCAGATCTTTTAGCTTAAAATTTTCCAGAAGCATGGTACCAAAGTAAGCCTATCGTGTCATGAAAAGTCACGAGACATCGATTATGATTATGGTACCATTTTGACTTCTATAGTATCATACCTGATATTCTTATCTTGTCATCTTCAATTGGACCACTGAATTTATATTTCAACATTTAGTGGTGCAAGTTGTCAAGACGTTTCTATCTCATTCTATACACACTACTCCAATACTATTGCATTTAGAGTTGGTTTTCTGTTCACACTGTTCAATACTATTGTACCTATCATAACCAAATTTCAATTCATTTTTTAATGCGCAAGACTAATTTAAGGATGTTATTCAGTTAGTTTAAGGGGAATGCACGAGATTCATAGGGTCTATGTGAGAAGCACAGCTCGGATTTATGAGATATATCATTCTACCAACGCAAAGGGTACCGGCAAGGATTATCTATGTACTGTGCGTTGTGGACTTGCCACTAAAGAACCACAACCCTCTGGTGAAGAAAGCAATGCTTCAACTAGTGAAAAGCGTGGACATGAGACGAAAAGCGTAAGTAGTAGCAGTAGTGATGACAGCTGGGTTGATGTCAAAATCCCAGAGTCTCCAAACAACACATCAGAATCGAAAGAAAGGAATGTGGCTGGAACCTGTCAAGACAATAATCTGGTAATTCCTCCTCCTCCTCCTCTTTTGTTACTTAATATAAAACGACCTTTGGTTGATACTTGTTTCTTGAAATTTCTGCTGGAAATGGTGTTGACTGCAATATCTTAATAATTGAGGGCCAGGTCTTTGTTGACCTCAGGATGTAGAATTATCCATTCACTCCAATCTCGTACAGTGTGCAAGCAAATTGATTTAGGGCTTGCATGGTTTGGTTTATGCCCCAATAAAGTCCACCAAAATTTGAGCATGATCAATGAGGGGCATGATAAAAAATTTGGCCACATGTTGGTGTTTGGGAGGTAGTATATGTTAATGCTGCCAAAAGGTGCTCAACTATATCCATGTGAAGTGGATCCCGCGTTTCAATTATTTTCAGCGTCAAATTATACCTGACAGTCTTAATTTGTAGGTCTCATTACAATGTAGTCTTAGTTTGTAAATCCAATACATTATTTAGAAGAAAAATAAATAATTTAAAGCTTTGGTTAGCAAATACTCAGAAATAGATGCAGCAAGTCAATGCCCGCATGAGTTCCAAGCAGTAGCCAAATATGCATGGTGAGTCAAATAATTGGCACCAGGGCAAGCGCTGGCTGCCAATCAGACAAACCTAATGCATTTTCTAGATAATATGCCAGTCATGAGATATGGAATGTTACACATGTCTGTGTAATTTGAGGAAATCTGGGAGAAAGAGGTTTCATTGTTGGACATTATAAGAGACAACTAGAGGAGCCTTTTATGAGTTTGTTAGAAATATTATGTGTTGTTTTTTTAAAAATAGGAAAGTGTTTATAGAGTTATTTTCTATTATTTATGTTATTTTTAGTTGCAGTGTTTAGAGATATGGAAGAAAAGAGAGAGTGGATCACAATTTACAATCAGCTGAGTTGTTTAAAGTAGTTTTTTTTTCCTGTTTTGTATGCAGGCACACTATGAAGCAACTGCTGAGATGACTGACGTGAGCCCATGTGTATCTCTTACTGTACGTCTTCTGTCACTTCAGTCAAAGACATCAGTGCACATCGAGGAGATCTACATATTTGCTGATCCTGTTGAGTCCACAAATGATGATTCAGTAACAGGTCCTGGAAACATGGGTGGTAGTTCTTTGTTAGCCATGCTTGTTCCTGGCCTTATGCAAATGTCAAAATCAAGGAACTACAAAATTGACGATGGGTATTTTTCTCATGGATCAAGCAATCAACCTACCCACGATCATGAGGCAAAAGAGAGTAACCCACATGAAAAGGTTGCACATGAAACAGGGCCATGTGTCTCAGATGATTCAAAGTGTAAGTCAGCTGGGATTGGAAAGGGAACAGATTTTGCAGATGGTGGAGCAGTATCTAACGAGAAAAGCAACCAGGCCCAGCTCCCATTCAAGGATCCCATGTCTGTTCAATTGCCTGTACAAACAACAGAAAATACAAGAGCGCCATCGGTGAGGGACCAGCTGGTGTCAAATACAGACCAGCTTGCAAGTTCCCCCATGAATGCAATTCTTACTCCTTACAATCATATTGAGAGAAAGCTGGATACTCTACTCTCTAAGGTGGAGAAGATGGAGTTATACTGCTCTAGGTTTGAGGACATCATGGTAAAGCCCCTTGGTAGCATTGAGGCAAGGCTTCAGCGACTGGAACAACAGTTTGATACATTCTCTGTGGACATTCAGTCTTTACGTGATTCTTCTGCAAGGATGTCAGCACCAGATGGTCCATCTGATACAAACTCACAGGAGAAAGTACATACTGATGGTAAAGCTAGATCTCCACCTGACAGGAAACCAGGTTTATTTATCAGAGCACCAGATTTTTCTTCAGAAGATTCCTGTAGTTATAATGTATCTGACGGAAATCAAGTTAACTTTCATGGTCCGAATGTGGTGCCAAGGCTACTTGTGAAGGTCCCTGAATTTATTTCTCAACCTGAGTTAGCTGGTGAAAAGCTTCACAAGGGGCCTGTCTCACCAGTTGATTGTGCTCAATCTTCTGAACAAAAAGAACATAAGACTTCCCCAGGTTTAGTAGTCAAGGTTCCTGAATTTCCAGATGACGATGATGAAGAAGATGAGATAGAGGAAGAGAAAAAAACAGAAGTTGGTGATTGTGATGATCACACACGTGATAATACTCTGTGCAGAAACACTGTTGACAGCTCCGAAGGCAAAAATCGTGTTTCTGTCAATGGTGCATTGGCTTCAGCATTGGAGGCCCTACTCATGTCCACTAAAGGAACATCATCATCGAGGTCTGTTGTTTTCCCTGCAAGGAGTGTAAGTGATGAAACAACTAATGAATCCTCGAGTTGTGCTCTTTCTCCTGAAAATGTTGATGAGATGTCCACTAAAGATGGTTCGGTTGACCAAATTCCTGGTTCAACTGGCAATGCGAATTTGGATGGTATGTTCATATCTTGTCAGGATATTGATGGAGCTCCTAATACCTCTCTCTCAAAGCCAGTCTTGGATAGCAAGGTTGACATAAATGAAAAGAATAACCATCTCGATTTGGACAAGGAGGCATTTGTTGCAAGCACCGTATCCTTGGGTGTTCCTTTACAACATTATATAGCTAAGGAATCTATCGATGACGTAAGTTGTATAAATGACCAGAACAATGGTCCTAAGTTGGACGCTATACCATTCATCACAAGCACTGAACCTTTGGATCCTCCTCTACCTCCTGCAGCTTGTGAATCTGTTGATAATGGAGCTCAGGTAAATGAAAACAGACCTGCCATATCCTTAGCAGAGTTTCTTGTAGCAAGGAATTCACACTCTTGTAAGAATGGTACTTCTGAGGTGTGCTGCAGTACTAATGGTGCTGAAATACTGTCCTTTGAGTGGACATCAAGTAAAGCTGGTAAAAACTCAAAAAATATCAGTCCGCTGCTAGTGAAGAAAGCTCTTGAGATTGATGGCAAGGATGAATGTGTTTCTAGTGTAACTGTTGGAACATCCTCTGAAGGATCAAGCTATGCAGCACCTTCCTATGTTTTTAAGCAGCACAGTATTAATAGAATAGAAACTCTGTCAGATAAGGACTGTGGCTTGGAGAATACAGAGAACAGTGCTATCTTTTATGTTGGGTTGAACTCCATATGTTCTCAGTCTAGTGCTCCTGGTTCCCAAGAAAAATTGGCCGAGGACAGCAGCTTTGACTGGAGCGTAGATTACAGCATCTCAAAATCGAATGGTGAAGATTCCTGGTCAGATTTGACTGGTATGGAATCTTTTAGTGGAGCACGTGCCAGCCAACCTATTGTTTCAGAAAACACTGCAGCAGGAAAGTGTGTGGAAAATCTTCTTGCAGGCGTTAGAGTGAGTTCAACCGTAACCCCAGTTGCTGGTGAAGAGCTGCAAAAGGTTTGTGACTTGCTTTATGAATATGAGGATGACATTCCGGGCATGACTTCCACAGAGAAGAGAACGAGCAAGAGCAGCCCATCCCTAGAAGTCTTACTTGCAGAATCATCAGACTCTGAAGTGCAAATTTCTGATGACGATGCTGGCATTGGTTCTGCTCAGTTGTTTGGTTCATTCTCATCAGATGACAGTGCTTCTGTCACGACTGAACCTTTAGTTGATGTAGCTGATCTGACCAGAGAGTCAGAGGCGTATGCTATCGCCCTCAACGAGCCTTTGACAGATGTCTTTGGTCTCCCAGTAGAAACATTTGCTGATTGGAGCAGTGGAGAACATCCTAACAGTCTTATATAGGGAATAAGCATCGTTACATATTCTTGCTGAACAACTCTCTGCTTGATCTGTTCCTGTACAGCAGTTAACGTTCCCTATCCCTACCGAGTTCATGCAAATCCTCTTTTGTACATAAGATATCTTAGTCTCTGCAACAATATTACTACTGTATGCTTTTGTACTGAATTTTCTGCCGTTTATGTAACATGGATTGACGTAGGACCCAGGGCGTGTCAGATGGATTTCAGCTGTTACCATTCATGCATAGCCTTTGAGGCTTTATATTGACATACCTCACACCATGTGGACTGTCTGGAAAGTCCCCTCAATTGCAAGGGATAGCCCTGCATCCAGAGAGAGGCATGCCATAAATTTCATTTCAAAGTTCCGGAACTGCCCTGGTATTTTCTTTTTGTGGAAACAAACCTCACTGATACTCGAGCAGAATCCTAATGTTCCATATAATCTCGTCACAATGCAATCACTTGTTGCTTCAAAAAAAGAAAATAAAACTGTGCGAGCTTGATGCCGCGGAGCACGCCATGTTACGTAACTAAGAGCATCTCCAAGAGCTTGATGCCGCAAAACAGAAGGACAGGCCGCATGTGAGCTTGCTTGATGCTGCAGCGATCCGTGTACGCACATGGGCTAGTCCTTGCAATGGGCCTAGCAAAGTCGTCCCACGAGATGTACTAGTAGCATCTAACTCGAGGCTCGGCCCACAGTGGTCCCGTGAATCGCATCGCACCATCCAGGTTCAAGGAATCCGTGGACTCGCATCGCCCGCCTCCTGTGCAGTCGGAAAAGGAACAGAGGACACGTTTTTCAGGTACCAAGTCTCATCCATCCGAAATCACACTCTTGTCGCTGTTATCAGTGAAGCCATGCACAGTTGTTCCTTCATTTTCATGCATTACGTTCACACATTGAATGACATTGTCACAACATGCAATCGAAAGAGAAAAAAGCTTAATTCTAATAAAAGAAAAATAAGAGAGAAAAAAAGAAAAGGCTCACCTATCCACAAAGTAATATGGTACGAACTCTGGGTTTAAGCGTTAAACAGAGCCAAACAGGATAGGTAAATTGTTGCGTGTCCATAAGATCCCAAGTTGCCAAACCATGCTGCTGCTGCAGATCGTCTTTGGCATTACTGCACTACACTCCACATCAGAATTAATTACTTGAAGCCTTGAAGGTCACTTTCCTGTGAAGGGATATTGTTTAGCAAAGCGGTACTGCTATTATGCTGGCTTTTGTTAAGCAATGATCATGCTAATTAGAAGTATGGGTCAGGGTCAGAATGCATTAACTTTTGTACACCAAGGCTTAGACCTATCGTCAGTCTCATGGTTGCAGAGACCACTTTCAGATATACTGATATAGTATATGTGTTTGATGATAAGTGCTGTTCCTCTCAAGCCCTCACCATGTTAAATGTGACCATGAGTGATGAGTCAAGATGACACTTGATTAGCTATGGACAACTCCGAGAAATACATGCACTGATCAACTGATAATAAAGGTGAAAGTTGGTCAGTCCCATGCAGAAACTGAAGAAGAACATTCATGGAGTTTTATTCCCCCGAAAAACAATCATGGAGTTCAATACTTGTGTCCCAAACCTTTCCAATAATTCCATACTGCCATACACAAAAGCAGAGAACCCTTTTGTGATTTGGGCTTCCACGATTTCTAGTGTTATAGTTCAGAATTCAAGCATCCAGAAAAAGAGGCAGGGCAATGAAGTAAAGAAACACACACGAAAAGGTGAGAGAAATCGAGAGCATGTAAACAAATTTAGACGGGGGTAATTCACTTCTTATCTTGTTCATATTGACATACACAATCCTTTGTTGAAAAATCCCGAGAAACGAAAATACAGGCAGCTTCTGCCCTCAATCAAGGCTGATGAGAGGCATAGCACAGCCATCTTATGACCTGGCCATCGACTTTGCAATACCATATGAAACAAACAGAAAAAAAAAAGGCTTGAACATGTGGATACAACACTAAAACAAGCGTTCCACACAGCTAGCACGGCACCGATCTCGATCACTCGGATGATCCTGTGGTGTGAAGCGGTGAACGATCCGACCAACAACTTCACCGGCGACAAGAACTAAAAAGGGCAGAGGAAGAACAGAACAACAGGGGGAGGAGCTGGATTTTCTTCAGAATCAGAAGAAGGAGCGCTTGTTGGAGGGCGCCCTGCCGACGGCCCTCATGAAGTTGGCCAGCTCCAGCACGCGCGCCACCTTGGTCCCGCGCTTGGCCTCCGCCGACGCGCGCTTCTCCTCCGCCTTCCGCCGCGCCTTGGCCACCTCGTTCTGCGCCTTCTCCATCGCCTTGGCACGCTTCTCCTCCAGCTTCCTCTGCTCATTATAGAATCAGATGCGCTTGGTCAGAAATGGCATCGTCTCGGATTGGGGAACTGATGAATTTAAAGGAATTATGATCAGGATGGTGAAATTAACCGACCTCGTACTTCTTGAGCCACGCGCTGGCCTTCTCGACCTGATCACCCTCCCACCCGTTGATGACGACCTCCTCGCGCTTGAACCGGTTGTTGACCTTGGCCGTCTCGGCGACCTGCCACGCGGCGATCTTCGACTCCACCTCCTCCTTCTTCACCTGCCCCACCGACGACACCCCGTCTCCATGTCCCCCCGCTCCGCCGGCGAGGACGACGTCTCCGGCGTGCGCCGCCGCGGGGCTCGGCGGGCCCCGGCGGCGCGGCGACGGAATCGGGTTGCTGTCCGGCACGATGGCCAGCGGGTTCGTCTCCTCCTCCTCCTCGCGCTCCTCCTCCCCGATCCTCCCCATCTCCGCTTCTTCGCTCCTGGCGTTGGCGGCGGCTGCGGCGGCGACCATGGCCGAGAACTCCCTGCTCATAGTCTGGAACGGCTCGCTGGGGGCGGTGTCGCTCCCGACGGAGCGGATCGACGTGTGCCTGCTCCCGGCCGCGGACCCCCACGACTCGCCCCGGCCCCGGCTGCGGTACGACGAAGGCTGGCTCGCCGGCGAACTCACCGGATGGATGTCCCGGAACTCCGGCTCCTCCTCCTCCTGCTCCTCGTCGTTGTCCGGGTGCGGATGCGGTCGCCTCTCCTGACTCTCCTCCACGCTCCTCTCGTGCTCGACGACGCGGCTGCTGCTGCCACTAGCCGTCGTCTGCTCGCTCAACATGTGGCGCGATTCCTGTTCTTGTTGCAAGGCAGCCACGACACCATCTGTTTGGGGGCTGCTCAGCTCAGCTCAACTCAGACTGATGCTTACCTCTCCTCGAGACGCTTGGTAACAGGTAGCTGCGTGGTGAGTGGTGAGTCGGATGGTGGCGGAAGGCGCCTTCTTAAATAGAAGCCGAGGTGAGCGGAAGGCGGTGTCGGGGTGTGGCAGTGGAGGCGCCCACCACCAGTGGGAGGGAGGGCGATGAGCTGATGCGGCGGGCGCCAAGGGATATTTCCGGGTTTTCTACTCCCATTTCCCGTGCCTTTTGGGCTGCGCGCCTTCGCCTCGCTTTCTTAATCCGGAGATTATGTATAGGACGGGTAAGTGTCGCGTGGGCAAAGTGCGCTGACTCACGCTCTCATGTACTACTATACTTCCATCGGGCTATGCCTATGCTCTTACCAAACACTAGATGATTAATTATTGGTTTCTTGGGAGTTTAGGATCGGAAATGCTCGCGCACGAATGATTGTTTTGGTTATCGAGATGCGTCGAGTAGGTACGATTGGCGGTACTCGATCATGGGAATGTGTTTTTTTTTCTTTTTCAGGATAATTGTTAATGACTTTGTTTGTGTTATTAGTAGAGATGAAAATGATCGGAAATGATAAAAAAATAACATTATTATTTCTTAACTATATTTTTTAGTTGAAAATAAAAATGAAACTGATAAGCTCGAAAACAAAAACAGTAATGATACTATCAGGAATCAAAAATAAAATTACCGGTATAAAAATACGTCGAAATCGATAATCATGATCGATAACATCGATTATTACATTATGCTAGATACTCACATCAACACAATCACATAATAAATCATAACATTCATATGGCATGACAAAAATAATTCAATATCGACATAGTTGACATAATAAATTAGAGTGACATGACATATAAAAAAATAATAGTTTAAAGAGGTGTTATAGGGTACACGTAACAATAATCAGTAGTTCAAGAAGAAATTTAGCGCTATGGATCTTAAGCTTGTGATGGTAAGGTTCATTTGAGCTTGGTTAGTTGGGTAACAAAGGTTACTCCTTTAAAAATTCGATTATTTTACACGAAATATTTTGAACAAATATGGTATAACATCCATTTGATCAAAAATAGACTTTATTATTTTTATTTTCATTTTCGTCAAGATTTTCTCATTTTTGTTATTGTTTTCATATTTTCCATAATTATTTTTCTATTTCTTGTTTTTTAAAAAAATAATTGTTTATATCAGAAATTTCCGTCACCGTTTTCAATCCTAGTTATTACTATTATGCAAGCAATAGGCTCAAGGTGCGCGACTGAAGCCAATCTGTACTGAAGCCAATCTGTTGAGCTTCAAATACAAGTTATAGTATGTACTTAAGTTTTCTGTTTTCTATGGTTTTTTTCACGTAACAGTTTAGCTCCGTTTTCTGTAAGCCACAAAAAAACATCAGCTACTCGCCACAAATTCTGAGCCGCCTCCCAGCTAAACAATAATTCCTGGTCACAAATGTTTTTCTTTTCGTGACTGATAAGTTGATCTCTCCCCCCTTTTCTTTCTTTCTTTTACCTTTTACCACTCACGTAGGCAGTGAGAAAAAGATATTCCGTTAAGCGTTTGATCATCATCACGAGGGGGATAATACGTGGTCGGTCGTGGTAACACACCTCGCTGTCACATGATCAAAGTGTGTCGCGGTGTGAAATCGACGTTAATGATGGAGGGCAGACAGAGAGTTGCTGAGGCGGTAGGGAAATTAGCGTTAACCCCGCGTGGGCCCGGGACTCTCCAACTAATCACACCTTATTATTCTTCTACCCGGTGCCGGTAGGCGCAGGCAAGGTGGGCTCCGCGCGGTATCGGCGGTGTGTCCTCCACCGGAAGGAGGATTCGTCCGGTGGAGGCATCTTCCTAGATTTTGAACTACTAGTTGTGGTAGCAGAGAGTAGGATTAGTTGGGTATCAGAGCGAGACGAAACGAACGAGATGACTACCCGTCTGCGTCTGGTCGGGTCAGGTGAGACGTTGGCCGTTGATCCGACAGCGGATAAGGCAGCCGGTATGGGTATGGCCGTCGACTTGCGTCCACTGTGCAGTCTCGTGATGGTTTTTCCGTCTTGCGCTTGCGGATACGGGCGGCGCTTGTTGTCAGTGCAACAGCGACACACCACGTGGCAGTGTCTGGCTGAGCATAGTGCTCCATCCTTGCGGAAAATAGTCACGCGGAAAAGTTATATAACCGCATCATGTTGCGTCGACTCAAGGATAGCGGCCGTTGTAAAAGGATTATGATCCAGTCCCATCTTCTTAAAAAAAGATTCCTGACCCATGTGAATTACTTATCTAATCCTAGCCTAACATGAAATAGGAATTTTTCTTCATAAATAGTTGAGGAAACACCCCTTTATAATTTCGTCAGAATTATTCAGTAAAGAATTTCGTCTCCTCTATTCTTATCACTTTTAGTTTTCGTTTTTTAGTCCCCAGATCCCGTCGCTCCAGCCTCCAGCGCTCGTTGGCGTTGGCGCCGAGCGCGCGACACGCATGGGCCCTCCAGCGCGACTGCCGCTCCAGCCTCTAGCGCTCAACGCTCGTTGGCGTTGGCGCCGTCCCCCGACTCCAGGCGAAGCCTCGGGCCAGACGCGGCCAGGCGACGCATGGGCCCGCCAGCCCTCGGGCGCCAACACCCGCACGCATGGGCCCGTGCTTGCGGCCCCCGCCGTCTCGACTGAGGCTCCCTAGGCCGCGTGATCCACCCCGCCGCGTCTGGGCAGCGTGAAGCCAGCAACGAGGCCAGCCCGCGCTCACGCGACGCTCGGGAGCCAGCAAGAGTCCAGCGAGCGTCGAGCCACTCTAGCGACGCACGCTGCTTGCGCGCGATCCCCCCCCCCCCCACCCCCGCACGCAGACGCCTGGCGCAAGCGCCGCGCCTGGTCCTTGCCGGTGTGGCTTGGTTATCGGTGGAAGAAAGAAGAGGAAGAAGAGAGTGGCGGCCGGAAGGAGGAAAAAAGAAAGAAAGTGAATGAGAGAATAGGGTTTCGATCCCTTTTTATACCTCTTCGGGAGATATGGGCCATTTGGGCCGATTTCTGGCCCACTTTAAGCCTAATAGCAAAAATATCTGGAAAATTTCACAAAGAAGTCCTCAAAATTTTGGAATTTTCTGTTTTTCGCAGAAACAAACCCAATTTTTGTAGAAAGCCCTGGAAATTATGAAAATTACCGGAAAATCACAGAATAAATAGAAATTTCACGGGAATGTGTTATTTTGCATATAACACCCTGAATTTTTCTAGATTTATATCAAGATGGACTATAGTCCTTATATTATTCTGTTTTCACGGTTTATTGGTTATTTTTATGCAGAAATATTAATAAAAGTAACTTAAACATGCAATTTTTGTTATACTACTTTACTTATGTCCCCTATTACTTAGAGATATTATTTGCATATATATAAAGTAATTCTTACACCATGATATCATGTAGATGTCTGATCTTGTGAAGAGAGAATTTGATATGCTTACCCCTCATGTAAGTAACTACCTGTCTTGGGCTCTTGATGCCGAAATTCTTCTTAGTGATAAAATCTCTTGAAGATAATTATGTCAAAAAATGGAGAACCTGCTATAACAGCAGTAGAGCAAGCTCAGTCCCTGCATTTTCTGAGACATCATTTATGTACTACATTGAAAAATGAGTACATGACCGAAAGAAACCCGAAGATCTTATGGGACTCACTACGTAATCGCTTTGAGCAAATTGAAGCAGTCTTGCTTTTTAAAGTGGAGCGTGAATGATAAAACCTCCGCTTCCAAGATTACAAGACTGTTGAGGAATATAATATCAAGCTTTATGGTATTGTGTCACGCATGAAGCTATGTGGCAAAGATCTTAAAGATCCCGACCTCATTCACAAGACTCTCTCCACCTTTCACCCTAAGCTCACCCATGTGAGCCGCCAGTACAAGAAGAACAAATATGACTCTTATGTCACCCTGAGTAATGCATTACAGCAAGATCAGGGAGAGGATGAATTAATTAATCAGAATCATTTGTCTCGTCCTACTGGCTCAATGACACCGCAAGAAGCAAATGTCACGTCATTCAAGAAGAATAACAATAAGGATAAAGGAGCTTCGAAGGCACAACTGAAGGCGCAAAACAACTCTAACAAGTTCAAGAAGAACTATAAAAAAAAGTCAAAGAAGACGCTTTCAGGGGGAGAATATGGGAAACAGGACCAGAAATATTACAGATGTGGCATGAATGAACATTGATCCAAAATTTGTCGCACGCCTAATCACGTTATCGACATGTACCAAGAACTCAGGAAGAAGCTTGCGAAGCATGAAACCAACTATGTTGAAGCTCCACAAGCCAAAGAAGACATCACGAAGATGGATTCTGGTATATTAGACAAAGCTCAAGGTCATGGAGAACCAAACAAGACCTCTGATATTGAATTTGATGACGACCTCATGGCAGAAGATGAGGAGGACCTGCATAGAGATTCCCACTAGTCTCGTAGACTACTTAGAATCAAGAGTTCTCTATTAGCATTAAGCATTAGTAATAGGGGTGCATTAAGTTTTTAGTAGTGGTTTATTTATGTAATCTCATGAAGAGAAGACATTTTCTCATTAATATATCATATTGGTGTGAAAATTATTTTATTAGTATTTCTGTTGATTATATAT
Organism: Eleusine indica; assembly: GCA_030378355.1. Taxonomy (NCBI): domain Eukaryota; kingdom Viridiplantae; phylum Streptophyta; class Magnoliopsida; order Poales; family Poaceae; genus Eleusine; species Eleusine indica. Next base: position 41,876,826 of record CM059500.1, read on the forward strand.
TATTATATTAATTACAGAATCGTGGAGTATATGACTATTCAAGAGGAGCTCTGTCTCATAGACAGTGGCACTACCGCTACCGTTCTATGGGAAACTAGTTATTTTCAAACACTTTAAAAGTATGATGTAGATATAACTACTGTTATTGGCAATGACACTAGGATTGTTGGCACAGGCAGGACTACAATTGTCCTACCAAATGGTACGCAGTTAGTAATCCATGAAGCATTGCATTATTCCGAGTCTACTCGGACATTATTAAGCTTCAAGGACATCCATGCAAATGGGTTTCACGTAGAAACCAATGATGATAAAGGCAAAGAATATCTCATTATGATCAAGAAAGATGAAGAATATAAGACTATCGTCGAAAGTTTTTTAACCATTAAAGAAAACATGTACTACACTTACATTAAATCACACAAAGAGTTTGCTGCATTCAAGACCGTATTTAGCAACCAAGAAGCCTATCGAACATGACATGATAGACTTGGTCATCCAGATCTCAACATGATGCAAAAAATCACGAAGAATTCGAATGGTCACAACTTGAAGACAAAAGATTTCTCAAATCAAGAAGATTTTTTGTGTGTTGCATGTGCAAAAGAGAAGCTCATCACTCGACCCTCAAAGCTTAAGATTCAAGCAGAATCGATGGCATTCCTTGAACGAATTAAAGGAGACATATATGGACCAATTAACCCCATATCAGGACCTTTTCAGTACTTTATGGTGTTAATTGATGCTTCCTCGAAGTGGAGTCATGTATGTTTATTGTCTACTAGAAACCATATGTTTGCACGATTGACAACTCAAATCATATAATTAAAAACCAATTTTTTGGATCACAGAATTCAATCCATCAGGATGGATAATGCCGGAGAATTTACCTCGAAGGTGTTTAATGACTATTGAATGAGTCTGGTTATCAAAGTGGAACACTCTGTACCATACGTGCATACACAAAATAGACTTGCAGAATCATTAATTAAGATGATCAAGTTGATAGCATGACTATTTTTGCAGAATTGCTTATTGCCTACCTTTTGTTGGGGGCATGCAGTGTTGCACGCAGCAGCATTAATTCAATTGAGGTTATTTGCTACACATGAAAAATCACCATTAGTAATCGTGCATGGTACAATACCAAATGTTTCTCACTTACGGAGATTTAGACGTGCTGTGTATATCCCTATTCCTCCGCCTCAGCGAACTACAATGGGTGCACAACGGAAACTCGGAGTTTACGTTGGATATGAAAGTGCATCCATAATCAAGTATTTAGAGCCATCCACTGGGGATCTACGCACGGCTCGCTTCGTTGATTGTATCTTTAATGAAGATCATTTTCCGGCATTAGGGGGAGGAAAGTATCTCTCTAGGGACGAATGCCGTGAAATAGAATGGGAAACTAAAGGAATTCAAGGAATGGATCCTTGCACTACAGAAACTGAGCTCGAAGTTCAGAACATCCTCCATCTACAGAGGGTTGCTAATGAACTGCCAGAAGCTTTCACCAATACAAGAGACATTGTAAAGTCTCGAATGAAGAAAAACGCAAATTATATAGTGTCAAACTTCAGAAGTCACTATATGGTTTAAAACAATCTGGAAGAATGTGGTATAACAAACTTAGTAACTTTTTACTGGAGAAAGAATTCTTGAAGAACGATGATTGTCCTTGTGTATTCATTAAGATATCAGAGAAAAGTTATTGCATAGTCTCTGTTTATGTTGATGATTTGAATATCATTGATACTACACAAGACATCGAAGATACATGTTCTTACTTAAAGTCTGAATTTGAAATGAAAGATTTAGTTAAGACTGCATATTATTTAGGCTTGCAGCTTGAGCATACCCATGAAGGGATATTATTGCATCACTTAAACTATACCAAGAAGATATTAGAGAGATTTAATATGAAAGATGCATACCCACTCAGCCCATATGGTTGTGAGATCACTCAATACAGAGGAAGACCCATTTAGATCAAAGAAAAAAGATGAGAAATTATTAGGACTGCAATATCCCTATCTCAGTGCTATTAGAGCATTGATCTACCTTGCAAATGGTACGAGATCCGATAGCTTTTATTGTTAATCTACTTGCTAGATACAGCTCGGCACCAACTATGCGATATTGGAAAGACATTAAACAAATACTAAGATATCTGAGTGGAACTGAAGATTTCGGATTATTTTCAAGAAGAATGCAGAAGTAACCTTGGTTGAATATACTAATATTGGCTACTTATCCGATTCACACAAGTCAATCTCGTAGACTGATTATGTGTTCTTATTTGGTGGAACGGCAATTTCATGGAAGTCAACGAAGCAGACGATTGTTGCTACATCAACAAATTACTCAGAGATCATGGCATTATTTGAAGCCGCCAAGAAATGCACTTGGCTCAGAAGGATATCAAGACATATAATGGATAGTCGTTGAGTATCGTATACTCCATCCCGATAGTTATCTATGAAGATAATAACACTTATATTACACAAATACAATCAGGATATATAAAGTCAAACAAGACAAAGCATATGTTACCTAAATTCTTCCATATGCATGAATTGTAAGAGAAGGGAGAAATTTTGGTAACTCATGTCCGATCTTATGATAATCTTGCAGATATGTTTACAAAGGCATTACCAGCTTGCACTATTGAAAAATATCGGCATGATATTAGCATGAGAAGACTTAGAGAAGTGCTTGGAGCAGGGGGAGAACTTCCCTAAATACATCATGTTCCCGAATTAAAAATTATCTCGAAGATAATTTATATCGTTCATGAAGATCGATAAAAATTAATCATGAAGATTAAAATATTGTACTCTTTTTCCCTTATGAGTTTTTCATATGAAGTTTTCTTATTAAGGTTTTTGATGAGGCAATATGTACAATACAAGTGACGGTAGTATGTGCTTTTTTCTTTATTTTTCTCACTGAGTTTTTAAGGAATTTTTATGAGGCATGTTTATCGTGATAAAGAGCCCAAGGGAGAGTATTGTAAAACGCTTATGAGCCAGACCCACCTTCTTGAAGAATGACTCCTGACTCATATGGGCTCTTATCTAATCCTAGCCCAACACGAAGTAGGATTTTCCCCTTATAAATAGTTGAGGATACATCCTTTTGTAATTTCGTCAAAATTATTCAATAAAGAATTTCGTCTCCTCTATTCTTATCACTTTTAGTTTTTGTTTTTTACTTCGATTTACGTGACTGCGATTGTTGATAACTCAACAGCGCCCAAGTGTTTTACAAAGGACGATGCTCATCCACTATTTACTGGCGCAAATTGGGCGTAAGTGACGGGATGTGCGCGCTTCCAGGAACATTTGTCTTGCTGATTTTAAGTGTACAGCACAGTACGTAATGTTTTGAAATGGCAACACGTACAGAGCGTTATGCCTGATGGATTGATGATAAGATAAATATGGTTGGGAGCGTAAAATGCTTCCGGGTCAGCCGTGCGTACTGCACTTCACCGTTGGACGCACAATTGTCCGGTTTTCGCTGCTGACTAGCTGTCCTGCACATTTCTCGCCTCTGAAAGCTACGATTGTGCGAGTGCGTCATGAACTCCGGAACGATTACAGAGTGCAGCACCCAGAAACGCGGTGCATGGCAATGATGCCATGGCATAGCTCACCGAGAACCAAATTCAAACCCACCCCTGAAATGACACGTATGCACGTCACTTGGAAGTTGTTGGCATCAACGAAAGCTGGAACCAACTTTACAGCAGGCGGCCAAGAAGAATGTCTGAAAAAGCTAAATATATATTCTTTGACGCGGCCAAACCAGGGACCGACGTGCAGAAAGGGAAAAAAAAAAAGAAACTTGAGAGGTAAACACATGGGAATTTGTTTTGTGGAAGAAGCACGAACCTTTTAGTGAGGACGAAAGATCAGGGGAGAGGACGTGACAGGATCGCCTGTAGAAACGCCAAATGTGAAACCGGTCTCCGTCGCTTCTGCTTAGATTAAACTGGACCGGGGTGGCGGGCGGGTCCCGGAGAGCTTGATGCATGGAGCAGAGGAAACAAACGGCGGAAAAGATGTCTCGAGCTTGCGAAGGATCCTCTGTAACCACCATATCTGCACTGATCTGGCATGACTCTGTTTGACGAGGTCACTTTGTAGTGTTGTAGTACAAAGATATGAAGCATATAGGAAAGATGAGGGGCGTGACAAGTTAACTACTACTAGTGTGTGAATGACCGACGAGACTACGGAGTCAACAAATCCAAAAGCTGGAACGGAATTAAGTTAAATAAAACAGCGGATTTGCACAAAAGGGAGGAGGGAGAAGACAACGATGAGGAGTTCCATTTTTTTAGTATCGGGCACCCTGGACCTGCACCTGGAAAAGCTCGTCGTAATGATCGTGACGACATGAGGCAGGTTCAGCTAACCTCGAACATATATCGTTTGCGTAATGCTACTTCGTTTTCTTGTAAGGCCGGGCATGCAAATGTAAAACTACTACTCCTGTTCAGGATTGGTGCCGCTGCGCTGCGTTTGCCGGAACGTTCACGGGTTAGAACTTAGAAACCTTAACGTACCCTAGCACGGCAGACATGCGATCCGCATCGCAACAAGGCGAGGAAAGGCGAAGAAAGCGAGAGGCTTTGGCTTGGCCCGCCACGGCATGGGGCGCCATTGCGGTGGAGACGCGGTTGTCGCCCCGGCTGGTGGCCGGACGCGTGGGGACATCCCTCCCCACGGCTTTGCCGACAGCCGCACGCCGTGCCGTGCCCCGGCCGCGCGGGCGGCGTTCCAAGCAAAAAACGGCGGCAAACCCAGCCGTGCTGTTGCCATGCCACTGTTGGGCGTGCTGCGACCTCGTGACGGCCGCGGCGGGCCACGCCGAGCGATCGGGACTGCCATGCGCCCATCCGCTTCTTCCTTTTGGAGTCGTGGAGCCCAGCCAGAGACGCGTCCACACAAAACAGTTTGCGAATCTGGGGAAAACGGCCATCGAATTTGCGCTACGCACACTCGATCCCGACGTGTCGGCAAATGTCCGGAGAAAACAACGCACGGAACAGAAAGCGAGCCGGCCGGACGGAGCACAAGCAGAGAAGGACCGGCAGTCGCCATGATGTGTGGATGGCCATACTGTATCTAACCCAAATCCCACATGTAGACAAACCCATACCACACGGGCCGTGTACCGATCGGCAGAGGATCCGAATGGAGGAACGGATCCGCAAAAGCGAAACCGATCCAAAGGACGGGGGCAGCGAAAGCGACCGTGAAAGCGGCCGCCCGGCGACCACGTCGAACGGGGCCAAGCCGATCGAACGAATGCGCGCCATCCCGGAGGAACCTTCGTTCGTTCGTTCGCAGCTCGCCGTCCGCGTACCCATCCACGCATGGCAACCGATGGACGGACGATGAGCTAAGTGACGAAGTCTCCAGTCCGACGCCAACCCGGCCCTTGTCACGTCGCGCCTGGCGCGTAACGACGACGTGGTGCGCCGTGTTGGGCGGGCGGTGCTTTGCTTGCATCAACGCGCGTTTTGGGCGACCGGGTATAACCTAAGGCCTAAGCTAGTACTTACTATGGCGGTTTCTATTTTACAGCTGGGTTGGGGATGATGGCAACTACTGTTACGTCAGTTCAGTCAGGAGGAAACAAACAAACAAGCTGGGCGCCAGATAGAGACGTCAGCAGGTGAAGATATTATATTATAAAACAGAGAGGACAACACGTTCACGCTCCTGAAGAATCGTCAACAGTAATACTAGATTACTCGCCGGAGATATCCTGCGTGTAGTGTGGTGTTATCTCGGACCCGTGCCGTGATTGGTCGATCGAGAGATGGCTTTCTCTTTGGTCTTCGCGTTCGCGCGTGCGTGTCTGTGCGTGCCGGGACAAAGACGTCTCCGTCCGCGGTGACGCAGCCATGGCTACAGGTGAAATGGTGAAGTGAATTTACGGGCTCGTGCCTGCGCGGCATGTCTCGTCCGAGAGGCGGGCAAGTGCTGTCGCGCTTTTGGGGTGCCACGTACCGTTGATTCAATTCAACCGTGTTGGGGAAGCGGATCGACTCCCTCCTTCCTTCCGAGGATTGGTGGTCAACAGGGCAACCGACCATCTGGGACGCGCATGGAGCGGTTCAAGGGCTGCTCTGGAAGGCACGACCTCATCTCAGCTCTCCTGGGAAGGTTAGATTAAAATTGTACGAACCTGAATTTTATATTGAACTTGACACTTTTGTGCCTTTATTACCGACTATATTATTTATTCATGTAGGAATTTTAACAGCATATATATTTATCTACGCGGTCCACCACGTCATTCTCCAGACGCTCTCACGTTTTGTTTCTTCCAGTGGCCCGTCCGTCAGAAAAATGTAGCAGGGTGACACGCGAATGGGAGGCGGATGGGCCTCGGCCCAAATTCCCTTAGTGTTTGGGTCACATGTATATATGGTCAAATGGACCGGCCGAAGCACGATATTTTGGCCCGGTCGTTCAAGCGGCAGCGCCGGACCGCCGAGCCGGCAGACGTTCCTGGTTGCGCCAAGCGGAAGCACCTCCTCTACCTAGCGGTCGCCCGGGTGCTCGGCGAGAACCTGTGCCGTCGCAACTCGCAAGGACGAGGACCCGAAACACTGGGGCGTCTGCAAGGGAACGACGCTCACCGACTCTGAAAATGGGATCCTTCGCATAGTACGCAGATGGATAGGTAGTCACCAACAGCTACGATAAAGTATGGGAGTGATGATGTAGCTGTGCCCGTAACATGCTGATCACAGTGTCAAACATCTAAGGCCTCATCTGCATCGTCACAATAACCAGTTACAGACCAAGAATGCCTGGTCCATCTTGGCATGGGTGGAGAATGGTGGTAGCTTCGGCATCTGCCCAGCCGCCGGAAAGAGATGGGGAGATTGTTTACTTCTCTCGGCGCGCGTCGTGGAGATCGTGTTTGAACGAGAACTATAGCATTATATTGGGGGTGAGTGGTTCTGACGTTTGGTGGCGTGCATTCATATTTTCCGCTCTCGTACGTGCGTGCCGCTGCAACTCCCGTCTGCACCACGTGTGCCAGGTCCGTGAGAAACAGACTTCATTTTCGTATTCACGGAGCCTGACTCGAAGGAACAATTTGCATGCGCGTAGCCTGACCAAAGTCCACACGCAGCCATCCAATCAGGCCGATCTTACATGCGGCGGGCCTGGTTGGCGTTGGACCAGGCAACCAATCACACCATTATCTTCTTTTGAGCACATAGTCGGTCATTGGTTCCATTAATCCTACTCGGACTTTATTCTACACGAATACATCCATTCCATGTAAGATTAGAACTTACCGTGTGATGTTATTCGGGAAGAAAACGTTGTTGGAGTTTATTCTACACGAACATAGCAATTCCATGTAGAACTTTTGCAGGGTGTTATTCGGGAATTTAAGGAGGAACCCAAGACAACAGTAAAAAACTTAGGGATAATTGTGTCACTTACCTCATTCAACCTTTCCTTTTTACATGTTTTATGTATATGGCTCTGTTTTTTTTTTAAAAAAAATCTCGTTCAACTCTTTTTTTGGATGGTGTTAGTAGCACACATGTTTTATGAGTTAGAAAAAATAAAAAATTAGATGGATAATGCAATGGCAAAGGAAAAGAGGAAAGTGCCTGACTATTTCTAGACTTGTTGAATTAGGTGTGTTGCCTTGCAAACCTACTTAGGCCTTATTCGTTTAGGTCTGTAACGATATGGATTGTGGTTCAAACCACATGGGTTGATCATGTGTGGTTTAAAATTTGGTCTGATATGAAATGGACGTTCGGTTTGATCTAACATAATATGAAATTAAACCAATACTGGTTTTTTTATGCCTTCAATTTATATAACAAAACTCAATCTTTCGAGTTCGGGACGAAATCATGATATGAATTTGTCATTTCACATAGATTAAGTGACACATGTGTTTTCACTCGATCAATTCCTTGAAACTACTACACGTGGATTCTATTTCATAACAATCGAACAAGGTCTTATGGATTTTTTTCGAGTCTCTACAATTAATCCTTCTTCTATAATAACATTTATTATAGAAAAAAAAACCATGCCACTCAATTTGGGAGTGTCTGGTTCACATTCTAGTGTTAGCTAATCGAGTTAATTTCTTTTGTCTTATTAACCATCATAGTGTTGAAGTGGAAGAGGAAAAACCACTTTTGCCCCTAGCCGATGGTTCTTATGAACTATGAAATTGAAAAAAGTGTAAGTTGATATTAATTTGCAAATATGAACATCTTGAGAATGTATTATTTTTCTTGATTTCTCAGCAGCAACAATGTGTATTTTTGATAATAGTAAAATATTGTTTACATAAGTGATGTTTTCGTGACCAACATGTGGTGTGGTAGAGTTCATAACAATGTACTTCCTCCGTTCACATTTAGATATTGTTTTAGAGTTGAGCACAGAAAATAAGAAGAAATAAAAAAATAGATGCACTAAAAACGAGAAGGAGAAAGATAGAGATAGAGATGTAGTGAAAAAAGAGAATATTATATTAGAAAGAGAGAAAAATACATTAAAAAACAAAAATGATATAATTAAAAAAATTAAAAATCTTAGAATAACATATGCTCTGCTTTTGTTCGTCTGTTCACTTTTTTTATCCAGCATTCGGCTGTTGGGATTGCGAGTGAATATAACAAAACGAGTTTGTGGCTTAAAAAAAAAACAGAACAGACTTAACATTGGAAGCCGTGGTGAGAATGGGTGCATGACAATATGACATCCTGAACAGTGAACTCGACGGTAATGAAGACACGATCGGCCTGGGTGTAGACAACCGTTCCGGATTCTAAAGACCCTTCCAAAATAAGCAGAAACCCGAGATAGAACGTGATCATGTCTGCGTCAAAATAGCAAACCTACATAACTAACGTTAACCGCGGTCCCACACCCAACTTGCCAACTTGGTCCTGCTGTTGACTTAGTAAACTCCAACCAACCTCTCTCCTCCTCCGATGGCCGCCGCCGCCGCCGCCGTGGTCGCCGGCGCATTGCCGCCCGCCGTCTCCTCGGACTCCGACTCCGAGGACGCTCTCCTCCTTCCTAACCTCCTCGCCTCGACTGCAGCCTTAGCAGCGCCCACCTCCCCGTCGCGCGCGCAGCTCCACCACTTCCACATCCCCTCCCTTCCGTCCCCCATCACCGTCCGCGCGCTCCCCTCGCGGGGCCTCTCGTTCCAGCTCTGGCCCTCCGCCGCCACGCTCCTCCGCTTCCTCCAGTCCTCTCCCCCGTCCGTCCTCCCGCGCACGCCCTCCCAGGGAGCCCCGCCGCTCCGCTTCCTCGAGCTCGGCTCCGGCACGGGCGCGGCGGGGCTCGCCCTGGCCGCGGCCCTCCCGGCGCTCGGCGTCCTCTCCGACCTCCCCGCCGCGCTCCCCAACCTCCTCCACAACGCCGAGCTCAACGCGCCCCTCCTCGCCGCCGCCGGCGGCGCCGCCTCCGTCGTGCCTCTCCCCTGGGGCGACGCCGCCGCGATGGAGGAGCTGGCCGCGGCGTCCCCGTTCGACCTCGTCGTGGGCTCGGACGTGGTGTACTACGAGGCGCTGGTGGACCCCTTGATGGAGACGCTGCGGTTCTTCGTGAAAGGGGAGGTGGTGTTCCTTATGGCGCACATGAGGAGGTGGAAGCGCACCGACAAGAAGTTCTTCGGCAGGGCGAGGAAGGTGTTCGACGTCGAGGTGCTGCACGAGGACCCGCCGCTCGAAGGTTGGCGCCACGGGCCGGTGGTTTACCGGTTCACCGCCAAGAAGCAGCACGGCAAGAAGTGACACGATGCTGCCTCAAGGTAATGCTGCCTGCTTGTTTGTGTTCTTGCTTGTGTTGCTGTTGTTGTAATCGTCTGTCATAGTTTGTTTTGGTGGTTCGTTTGTTCTAATGTTAGAACACAGAACAGAGCTGCCCTTGTGAACAACGAAACATCGTGCAAACCAATGACCAAAAACATGGTCTTGTTTGATTGAGTTCTGAATTCGGCTAATGTCAGAGAATGTGTTTCTGATTTGCCTTATGCGTGATCTGAAAGTGCAATTTGGATGCCACACTGCTGTTTAGAATTCAATGAAGAGTCCTTTCATGATTATTTGAACAGTGAGGTCGTTGGCACATGTTCTTTGCAAGGGACCTTTGGGATTTGGACTTGACAAAGTTCTTGGTAACACTAGTGCGTCTTCATATGTGGTACGGGTATCTTTATCCTTAACTTACACTGAATATAGAGCTTTGTTCATTGCATCTGGAGATACTTGAGTCCAGTTCGCTTTCATCTGTTATAGAAAATTTAGCTTGGCATATTGGTGCAAGTGATGTAATACTCAATATGAAAGTGGAATGTTTTAATGGACAATACAAGAATTGTACAGGTCTCTGGTGAATGTCATAGCTTCACCCAGGATAATGTAATTATAAAATAGTCTTTGCCAAGAGCATTTCGGTATATAGAACTTAATGCCCTACAGATAGCTAGTATACACACAATTGGTTAATCAATACTGTTCACTACATTCTGGCAAAGTCAATAAAAACATTTTGGGCAGTCAATTTAGTGCCTCTCAAATACAGTCAGCACAAAACACATGTAAATAAATTTAACATACAACAAAGGGAAGCCAGCAAGCCTAGTAACCCATCTTTGGTAAATGAATAGTGGGGGGTGAACTGGAACCATTGGTTGTACTGGTCGAGCCTGTCTTTCCACAAATGTTGGACCTCTCCAGCCCATTCAATGTCCCATCTGATGAGGTGTATGAAAACTTACAGAGATCGAGTGGTGGTGCATAGTACATCGCCACCGGCATCTTCGGAGGAAGACTTGGCAAGGGCATCTCAAACTTCAATACACTTATGACCTGGCGGATCGAAGGTCGGAAATTGTTATCCGGATGTGCACACCAGAGGCCTACAACCATCAAGCACACAGCTTCGCGCTCATCAAATGCACCATCAAGCCTCCCATCAATTGCATTGAGAATCTCATTTCTTCCATAGAGATCCCACACCCATTGAACCAGTTTGATCTTATCCTCATCTTCCTTTAGCACAACAGGCCTCCTTCCGCAGGCAATCTCCAATGCAAGAATACCAAAGCTGTATACATCAGATTCTTTGCTTGCTTTGCCAGTTGTAACACACTCTGGAGCCAAGTAGCCCATTGTGCCAGCTAGCACTGTAGTTTGTGAACCTCGATCATGGTCTACAAGACGTGCCAGCCCAAAGTCTCCAAGCTTAGCGTTGAATGCAGAATCTAGCATCACATTGCTTGGCTTGATATCGCGGTGCACAACACATTGCTCCCACTCCTCGTGGAGGTACAGGAGAGCAGATGCAACACCAGTAGTGATTTTGAACCGCAATGTCCATGCTAGGAGGTTACTATTGTCATAGAGGTGTGTGTCCAGGCTTCTGTTCGGCATGAACTCATACACGAGTAAGAACTCTCCATGTTCATGACACCAGCCCACAAGTTGCACAAGGTTTCTATGCCTCAGCCGACTGATGATCTTTACCTCAGAGACGTACTCCTTCCTTCCCTGTGTTGATCCTTTTGCAACTCGCTTTATGGCAATTTTGAGGTTTTCTTGATCCTTTAAGACACCCTGATAAACTGCTCCAAATCCTCCTTCTCCAAGCTTTCTATCCAAAGCAAAATTCTTTGTGGCGGCAACGAGTTCACTATATCGGAATCTTCTTGGGCCCCTCTCTTTCTCGAACTGTCCGTCAATGGATTCATCATACTCTAGCTTCTCTACTTCCTCTTTTCTTGATCTCCTAGTCTTTCTAAAAATCAGGAAGCACCAAACTAAACCCATAGAACAGACAGTGGCACTTATACTACTTGCCAAGCTTATGACCAATACACTGTTCATCTTCTTACTCTTCAGTTGCACATCAATAGAACTGAATTCCCAGTAAAGTACCTGATGCGCCTCCACATATTTACCGGTGGCAGCAGAAAAGCCGATGGCCACTTCGTTTGGGAGAAATTTTCGGAGATCAACTGAATAAGAGAGGGAGGACTCACCATTAAATATTGGGTTATCCTTGTATGTCAAGAAGACGCTCAAGTTATTGGAGCTGGCCTGGTAAGTTATCCATGCATTGGCTACCCGACCATCATTGATTCTACTGCTCCATGTTACATTGGCCACTGATATGATCGAGTTGATGTTGATCCCCACATGACTGTTGTCTGGATCCCATTCGTTCTGGTGGCTATCAAATTCGACAGCCACCATTTGGTTTGTTGTCTCGCTATGATCACTGTTACTACTGAAGAGGCCGAGATAACCACCAGTTGAGTTACCAGGGATATTAGAAGGATATGGTGAAAGGAAGAAGGCGAGTCCATCACCGTTCGAGCTGCTTCTGTTGTAAGCTTCTATCTTGAATGTGAATCGGGTTGTGAAGTCGGCTAACAATCCAGTTGTGCTATCCCAGAGAGTAACTGGATCCCTGTAGACTGCTCGGCCAATACTGTAAGCGATCTGGCCATTCAACTCTTCCTTGGTGAGCCTTATTCTCTTGTTGTAGAAGGCATCCTCCTGGAACTGGATTGTGGCTGACCCGTCGTAGTTTGATTCTGTGAAGTTTAACTTGAATGACAGAGGACTGACACAGGCAATATTGAAGTCTAGGAATAAGAGAGCCAAGAGGCAAGAAATTGTGGTTCTTGATCTCATGACTCCTGAGAAAGCAGGAGAGAGGAAGCAAGAAAGGAGGTGAGAACAACCAATTTTTTCAGAGTCTGAGAAGTTTCCTATGGATATTGGTGTAAATACTAAGAACCCAACTTGGTTGTCCATTGATTACTTCGAACCTGCTTGCTGTTATCTTGTGCGTCCGTACCGCCGGCTTGTCACTAGGGGAGGCCTTGTAATGACAGATGTAAGCCACAGGCAAATCAGCTCAAATTTGGAGTTTATATTGGTGGTGCCAGAAGATGTAAAATAATGGTATGATGTTGAACTATGAGTTGAACTTTTCAATAGTAGAGAAAAATGCTTTGTTTCTGTCGCCATCGCCGGCACAGACAAAAGACAAGAAAAGATTGTGCATGAAACAAGGTGAAAGATATTCCGCCCAGATAAAGTTTTGTTGGCTGCCGGCCAAAAAGGATATTCCTGGATTTCAGAGGTTCGTTTTCCATCTGGCATCTGTGCTTACCAAAAAGTGGATCTTAGTGTGCCTTCTGTTTTCTGTTAAAATGTTAAGTGTTTCCAGCAATACCAGAGTTGGGTAGTATAGTATATTTGTATATAGTTTACCTGGTCACAAATTTCACTTCAATGACAGACAGTCAATATTTTTTTTTTTATACTGTCCTATCGTCAGTTGGTACAGGCATCTGTTACCAACTAAGATCATAGGCAGTAGTAGTAGTCTTACACTACACCGTTTTAAATTTTTAGGACTAGAATCAAGTATTTTTTTTTCTTGAAAGATTAGAATCAAGTACTGGATCTCTGTTTGTGCACTCAAAACCGAGTCTCTGCAATGTTTTACAGCGTGTTTTGTCCAGCAATCTTTATTGCGGTAAAATAAATGAAAAGAAAATCAAAGATAGGGAACTTGTACCTTCATTACCAAACCTAGGCAAATGATAAAACATTCACGTTACAAAAGAAAACAACAGCATGCCATGGTTTTCTTCTGAGTGCTAAGGTCAAAAAGGACCCCGTTACGCTAAACCATATAGGCATAAACTCGTAGAAAATTCATGGGCTTACCTATTCATGCAGGGATTGTATAAACAAAACAAGTTAACGACACCCGCAGGATTCTTCTTCCGCAAGTACAATGTCGAGTGAAGCAAGCATACTCATCGTTCGGAAGAAAACAGTCACGCTCATCAATAGGATCGAGTTCCATCCAAGCTTGTTGTTGTGTTGCCGTCAGTCCTTGGCCTCGCCTGCGGCGGTGTCATCGGTCGGCCAGACCACAGTCTCCAGCAGCCTCTGGCGCATGATATCCAGGTTCTCGTTGGAGATTCTCTCGTACATTTTCGCGTGGTCGCATTTCTGCTCAGGCGAAGAAGGTATCGACGAAAGGTTAAATCTATGTATAAAAAATGTTTTTGATATTCAGCTAAACTGATCTCTAAACTGCTCACTACCTTGATCCATTTGCCGTATAGGTGGAGGCGCGTGATCATCACTCTCTCTGCCAGGTCCTGCCTCTCCTGAGACACACGAAAGACGAAACACATCAATGAGCCCTGATACAGTGCTGGAATGGTAGTACACTCAGTAGTGCTAGGACCGAAGGAGATCGATCGACGGATACCTTTGCGAGCAAGCGAAGGAAGTAATCGCCGTCCAACGGGTCGTTGGTGATGACGTAACTGACAAAAGGAGTGCGAGATTTTTTTTGAAGTAAGGAATTGAGTATTCAGTGGCACAGGTATGTTAGCTTGGATCGCATCAGGTGAAGATGGATAGCTCACTACACTACTCACTTGTAAAGCCAAGTGTAGGCCGGTGGATTCATCTCGTACAACTGGTGTAGGACCGTCTGCGTGGCCTTGTAAGTGAAGTAGTTGATGATGTTCTGCACAGGTGGGGAGTAGTTTCAAGTCATGATCCCTTGATAAACCAGCCACCAACTAGCAAACGTGTTTGATGTTGTACGAAACTACGAACCTTGTTGACGTCCTCGAACCCGTCTTCGTACGTGCCGCCGAACTCGCTCACGACGACGAGGTCGCGGCTGGTGGCCCGGCCCGTGCGCCGCGTGCGCCGGCGAGGTCGCCACCTGAACCCGGCCGGCGCCGGACGGGACAGCAATGCCCGAGGCGACGACGCGCTGCTGCACGGGGTGGTGGAGAGGCGGCACATCGCCGTGGTCGCGGACTGGGCGGCAGCCATCGTCGTTGGAGGCAGATGGCAGTGAGATATTTTTGTCGTCGGACAGACGCGACCCGTGCGAATGAATTCTGATGTGGTTGTGTCGGAGTGGGAATGTGGGATTGATTTCTCTGGAGGTGTCTGGCTGGTTCTGCTTGCCATTACATGGGGCTTTCTGCAGAATGGAGATCCTCAGCAGCACTAACGAGCCAAAAACTCACGTGTCAGGCTGATATTTGTGACGTGTACCGCGAAATGACTGGGTAGCAAACTAGCAATGGGGATGTGAAGATTCTTGTGGCGCAGCACAGGGTAGCGACCTGCCAGCCACTGAAGCCTGATGCAGACCGGATGGGAGATCTTTGATTCCCCACTTCCGCGTTTCCTCAATCCTCTTCGAGAATCTTCTGCCTTATACTGAGGGTGATGAAGGGCAGAAGAGAATGTTCATCAGTCCTTTTCTAAGTAAAATATACTAGTACCTAAACTGCCATCTTCTGATATAGTATATATCTGCAGCGTTTGTACTATCTATGAACAATTGGAAATCGGCGGCTACATCATTCCTTGGACGCAAAAAGTTGCGAGCAATTGCACTCGAAGGTTATGTATATTGTCAGCCCAGTCTCAATGAACCTTTTATTGACAATTAATTACATTGTCTAAAACAAATTGATAGTTAATTAGCTGTCACATCAGATTTTTGGATGACATGGCAGAAAATTTAAGAAGAGAGACATAAGATGACTTTCATCTAGATGAAAGGCTATTTACACTATTTGCTAGAGAATGGAAGACAAATGAAAGTGGATTGAGACTCTTTACTTTCATCTCTCACAATTTGTAGGACATATTTGATCATCACATCATGTAACAATTAATGTTTTATTAGACATATGAAACTGTGAAATGAAAGTAGACATTGAGAGAGACAATTTCAATCTTATTTGAAAGAGTAAAAATTTGACGTGATAGTCTTGGTAAATACGAAATGAAAGGCAACACTGAACTAGCCTCATAGCACTGCAAGCAGGGAAAGACACTTCAGTTATATGCTATAAGTTCTCATTGGAGCATGCAATAATTACATGTGGTACTGAAAAATATTTTTACAGAGTTTTAAGAAGGGAGTTCTTACGGTAGTTCTAAATAATATAGATCATTCATTATTTCTATATATTTTTTTATTTTAGAAATAAAACAGATTTTGTGGATTATTTGTTAAGTGTTGGTAGAATACCAATCTGGTGCACGTGAACTTGCGGTGAGTTCTATGCTCGTATTAGAAAATACATGTTCATTAGTGGCGACCACCGATTGTGCAGTTAGGTAAAAAAAAACATGACAAATTGATCTGTTGTACATATTCTGGGTAAGACATAACAACATAAAAAACGATTAGTGATCAGTTAAGTAAAAAAAATTGTCACGATACATGTCCCGTTGATCAAATTAATCTGTTGTACATATAACAACCCAATCTAATGGGGACATATGCCCTCCTTCACTTTCATTCCGACCATGTATGTCTTGTAAGTTTAAGACTTTTTTTAAAAAAAATTCATGATCTCTTTTAATTTAATATTTTAAATAATAACCTGTCTGAACTTATATTTTTAAGTTTTCATTTGTTAAACCTAATATGATAACACCATCACACCAAATTGCAGGGAGAGGCAGCGACGTCACATGCCGACGGGTTAAGCGACGGCGGCGGAGCCGTGGAAAGCGATGGAGATGGGACGTCACACACCGACGGGTTAGCTTGACAGCGACGGAGACGGCAAGGACACCGCCGGAGCCGGGAAAGGCAGTGGAGGCAGGGGCGACATGTGAGGAGGAAGACGAGGGGGTGTGCGGAAGCCGAGGCCCCTACGACAGCGCAAATGACGCCATGACGGTTCAACACATCAACTTAGGATCTATTTGGTTCATGTCCTCAGCCAAATGATTGACCAAAATTGGCGGCTGAACCTCGTTGATATGGGATGGATTTCTCTTGCTCAGGCATGATTGAAGTTGCAGTTTGGTTGAACATTTATGCTTGAGAAACAATGCAGCAAAAAAAAAAAACACGCTTTGTTAAGGAGAATTTGGAATACGCTGAGTGCTGCTGGACCGGTCCACATGGGCCATTTTCGTCATCTCTGAACCGGAAGCGGCACATGTGAGCTGCAAGGACAGTCCACACCACACCAGCGCGGAGATCCTGTTGCGTTCCCCGGACGTTTGGCGGCTCCAACTCCCGCACGCCAATGCGCGTGGGACGGACGCGCTTTTCGCCTCCACGGCGGAACCGGGGCCAAGCAAGCAAACCCGAGGTTGGACCTGAAGTCACGTCACGTCACGGCACGACCGCATCGCCAAAGGTGTTGCCAGCGGAAACGTGCTCGCGGCGGCCGAGCGCGAAGCCTTTGACCTGGGCAAAACTCACGAGAGGGCTTGTTTTACTGCTCCGTTGCCCGGTTGGCCGTAACCGTTTGCCGATCCTGGAATCGCTCTGGTCTCCGCGTCGATTTTTCCACCGGCATCGGTCGGCTTGGCTCTGCTCAGTGGCTCGCCGCTTTCTCCCGTGTCATCATTTGAAGTTTTAACGTCTCGCTAGTCTAATCGCCGCAGCATTATGCCATGAATCCACTGCGTAATTCTTGTGGCCATCGGTGTCACTGTCTCGCGCGACGCATATCGTTCGCTCTTCTTTTGGATTTTGCGAGATTTGGTCGAGAAGGCAAGCCACCGCGCACATGGTGGTTCATGCTCCATATATCCTATAGTCCAGCGAATCGTGACGGTAAACTGTTTTGCCGTGCCTCACCTGATTCGAACGGCACCCCGTTTTCTCACATCACACCTGCGGAAAAGCTTACCGTGCAGTCCAAACATTTATCCATACTCGAATCTTATCATTTGTCCTTCCTCAACAAAATCAAATCATTTGTGACTGTTCCACCACGCGCACTGGCTTTCAATGTCAAAAGTCTCGCGGGATACCAGCTTTCACCTGCTCAAACTTGTCAGTTGCAACTAATCACGGGCCCACGATCAGAAAAGGACCTGGGAACCTAACTGGGAACAAATTCAAGGGCTTAACAGCATAAACCACCGTCAAAGGCTCAAAGCGTTACGCTCATTCGACCCGTTCCGCTCGACGACCGAGCCGCCCCGCGTCCCCTTTCCTTCCCCCGTCCTCCCTCCCTCCCTCCCGTTGCCCGCCGGGACCGGCAACATCCCGCGGCGGAGGCGGTTCAGGTCTCCCGGAGGACGCGGAGATTCCATTCCCTGCGGGATGGGCACGCCGGAGTTCCCCAACCTGGGGAAGCACTGCAGCGTCGGCGACTGCAGACAGATCGACTTCCTCCCCTTCACCTGCGACCGCTGCGACCACGTACGTTTCCGCAATCTCTCCTGCTCTTTTCTCTGTACGTATGGTGTTCTCGTGTTCCTCCCTCCAAACCAAACCTTTGGTGTAGGCAGATTGTCCTTTGAGGAGCTTCAGCGATACGAGTCTTGTTCTGTAGATTATGGAACTCAAGAACTCGCGTTCTGGGGGGAATCCAATGGATCTTGGGAAATGGCAGTAGTTTGGGGGCGAACATTTCCTTTGCTTTAAGTTAGTGATCTCAATGGGAGCCTTCTAGGCACAAACCTCAGGACATGGAAAAGAAAGATCTCAACCTTGGTACTGTTTGACCGGGCAACGACAATGGGGAGAATCTTTTTATTTTTTTCGATTGATAGTTTTGTGAGCTTGAGTTGTGCCAAACGTTCACCAATGACATAAGTTGTTCATCTGATCAATTAGTTTCTAGGTAGTGGCAACATTACTCTGGCCATTGATTCATTCATACATAACCAAATTTTGCCCCAAACCTCCAAAGTATATAATGTTCCCGTGCTCATAAAGTTAAAATGTTCCTACAAATTATATTAGTGATTAGCTGTACATGCCCCCCCATGAAAGTTGTAACCCTTTACAACCTGAAAGGAATACCAGCCTTTTCATGTTGATGATATCCTGGAGCACTCCACTTAGATATGTATATATTTGTGTTGGACATGAATGACTGCTCATATTAGCAAAGTATAAGTTGCTACTCGCTAGAACTAACTGGAAACAGGAAAAAAAGGTGCCCCTTTTTTGTTTGAAAATTTTTTTACTTCTTCAGTAAAAATGCAAATGTTTACACTAACAAAACTGAAATCAGGGGATATAGCAAAATTTATCCCAATCGACAATGAGGGCTATATGTTGATTGCAAGTTATGTT
Organism: Eleusine indica; assembly: GCA_030378355.1. Taxonomy (NCBI): domain Eukaryota; kingdom Viridiplantae; phylum Streptophyta; class Magnoliopsida; order Poales; family Poaceae; genus Eleusine; species Eleusine indica. The sequence continues at coordinate 41,895,983 of CM059500.1, forward strand.
TGATGATTACTGGATCTTAGTATGCCAAAGATAGCAGCTGTTATTTACATGGTTCACACAAACATGATATGGTTGTCACATGCCAGGAATCCCGTATGCATCAGTTACTGTGTTTGATTTCCCCTCTTTGATGCCTAGTTTCTCTGATGAATATGCAGCTTGTGATTCCTAGGTTATGTGACATTTCTGAACTTAATTAGTTACTTGAAGGAACTTAGGATTTATAGAAACCTTAATTAGCCACAGCTTGGTCTTTTTGTCGGTGTTTAAATGTAGCAGATTTACATTTATAGACTTTGCTCTGTTTCCAAAATTTTGTACAATCCTTTTTATGCTCTCTGAATGCAACTGCATGCACTGAAATGCGGTAAGGCTGAAGTAAACTATTAACCTCAGATTCAAGATTTTTTTTATTTGTTGAAACCTTGCACTGCATATTTAGTGTCTATTAATATTTACTAAATACTGTCAGCTAGAATACTAATATTTGTTGGACCATTGTTTAGGTCTTTTGCCTTCAGCACCGAAGTTACACATCACACCAATGTCCAAATGCAGATGTGAAAGATGTCACTGTTCTCATCTGTCCTCTCTGTGCTAAAGGAGTTCGCCTGAATCCAAACGAAGACCCAAACATCACCTGGGACTCTCATGTGAACACTGACTGTGATCCATCAAATTACCAGAAAGTAACAAAGAAAAGAAAATGCCCTGTTCCTGGGTGCAGAGAAACACTGACGTTTTCAAACACAATCAGGTGCAAAGATTGCACCAAAGAACACTGCCTAAAGCACAGATTTGGGCCTGATCACAAGTGTCCAGGGCCAAGAAAAATGGATTCTTCATTCCCCTTCACAAATATGCTAAGGAGAAGTCAGAAAATGGAGACACGCCCGAACAGCAACAAGAATAGTTCTTCATGGTGGAGCTCGAGCCTTCTGAATGCAGCATCAAATTTCAAAACATCGGCCGAAGCTGGAATGCAAAAATTGAGCACTGCAACTAGCCAAGCCTTCCAGAAGGCTAAGGATGGGATCTCCCCAGATAACAGCAGCAGCAGCAGCAGCAGCAGGGACCTTGTTGAGCAATGTGTTCATTGCCCAGCAAGATTTTCTACTGTGGGGGCCTTAATTGAACATGTTGAGAAATCACACCAGATGAACTCACAATCAAGTCGTGGCAGAGTGACAATTGATGTTTGCCCGAAATGTCACAAGGCATTTCGGGATCCAGTGTTGCTCGTGGAGCATGTTGAGAGAGACCATGGAGGAACGTCAAAAGCATGAACTTACTAGTGTATACCTGTGCACTTTTTTAATTTGTCTCTCAAATCAATCAATTGGATTATACTCGAATACTTTGGGTTCAAATTGTGCCCACAGGAGAAGTAGAGAAGTATATAGTTTATTGGCGTGAAGTCAGTCCATGGTCCATGGAACCTTGTACCAGATACTAGAAATCAAAGTATATGTTGTTAGTATAATTCTTGCAAATGTTTTGCAATTTGTCTTACACCCTGATATTGGCTCTGGTTTTACACATGATATCATATCAAATTAACTGATTTCAACATGTGTTATTTGGAGGGCCCGTATGGAATGTACAACCACACATGTACTTATTTTATTATAACAAAATATATGTAGTGTATATTCAAACTTATGAAGATTGTTTTGTTATCTAAAGGGCTCAGCTCCTTCCTAGCCTGATAGTTGAAGCCTTTGGTTCATTCTTTCTTCCATCCCTAAACCAGTACCTATATCTCTTGATATCAGAGCATCTTCAACCGTCCTCAAAAACAGTTCTTAAAATCAAATTTTTGAAATGAAGTCCAAAAAGCATTTTCAACAGTTCACAAAAACAGTTCTTAAAATCAAACTTTGAAACGAAGTCCAAAAACAGCGCTCCAACAGTTGCTACATCCCATCGTAAATTTACCACACTCCCAATACGGGAGATAGTCCTGTACATTCGGACCGTCCGTCATGAATTAAATTGGACCGGCACGCCACGGAAGAAAAACCGTGCCGTGCCGTGCCAGCCCATGGGCCGTGGCTGCGGCCCGAGGCATGACACGGTAAGGATTTCTCGTGCCATGCCAGCCCGTTTAGCTCATCAAACCCAAAAAGCCCGTAAGAGCTACATCTAAGAAAAACCAGATCAAGTTTAGCTCAAAGCATCAAACATAACAAATCAGAAACCAGATCATATCATGAAAGTGTAATAGAAAAAGAGACACTAAAGATTGGCCAAGTGAAACTTCAAATTATATTCCAGAATGTTAGAGTTGTAGAGTGTTGCCTCACTAAAAACCTTTGGCCTAAGGAAAAAAGAGTGCAACATCTCTAACATTCAGAATCAATGTGCACATGTTTAGTAAAGCAAGATTACACACATCAAGTATCAACACTGGAACATTCTCCCCATTTACATCTATATCTAAGTACTAGTTCTCAAAGCACTTCTCAAACTGTTTCTGATGCTTCTCAATGGTGTGTTGCTTCCTTTCTTCCCCTTGCCTCTAATCCTTCAAGCATGTCAAAATCTCCACCATGTCACTGGTCAACCTTCGACGTCTCTCCTCAAGAATCCAACCAGTTAAACTAAAAACAGACTTCGAACTGATAGTACAAACATCTACAATCAAGATATCTTTAGCTAAAATCAACAGAATAGGGTAAGTCTGTTTGTGTTCATGCCATTAGCTCAAAATATCAAACTCATCATTATAGGCAACTACTACATCACTATCAAGATAAGAAGATAGTTCAGATAACCGTGTCCCATATGTTGAAGCAAAGGATGTTTCAGACTCACCACCATCAGAAGAAACAAAAATCTTACTTCATGTTGTCTTCTTTCTGCCAGAAGTTGGCTGTGGTGGCTTGCTCAACCTCTCTACACCAAATTTAGTCTCATACTTGCCATACATGTCAGTTAGATTACCACGAACAAAATTGTAATAAGTTGAGTAATCATTACCACTAAATTTTGAAAGCAGCTGGAGAGCTTTAGTTAAATCTTTAAGCTTAGCTCCAGGATCCAAGACAAATGCAAATGAATACAGAAAAGGAATGTACTTGCAATATTTTAGGAACTTGTCCTTCATCAAAGAAACTGCTTGCCATGTACCTACTGATAGTGAGTTTGGATAAAAACAGAAAATGTACTCTCATATGGCAGGAGGTGCTTTAGCATTAGATATATTGAGTTCCATCTTACATCCATATCCAAATAAAACTTGCATGACCTAACACCTATTACAATATAATAAAATTTATATGCAGCAATGCATTGGTTAGAAGAATTTAGAAATGATACTGCATCTCTAATTGACTCAATACAAAGTTTCAACTGACTCAATCCAGCCTTAACAATAAGATTAATGATGTGGCATGCACACCACTGAGGCAGTAAAAGAGGATCAGCATAAGCAGAAAATTTTGGTGTCAGGGTTCTCATAACATTAGTATTAGAATTTGCATTGTTCAATAAAGCAGAAAAAAGCTTTGCAGATAAGCCATACTCCTCAATAACAGAAATAATAGGATCATCAATATTAGGACCATAATGTTTCTCATTAATAAGCCTCATGTCAAACAACCTCTTCTCTAATTCCCAATCAGAATTGACAAAGTGAGCAACTACACTAAGATATTCTTCCTTAGCATTACCACACTATATATCAAAAGTCAATGCAACAGAAGAAACAGATTGCAAGTATTCAATCAACTTAGTAAGACACATAAAAAAGCTTGGCACAATCTCTACTGGTGGTCTATCTACAAACACCTTCGAATCTAGGATTATGAGCACGCTTAATGTAACGCACAAAAACTTTAGAGCTACCAAAACCAAGAGGCAGATCTTGTGTACCAATCAAATCAACCAATTCAAGATGAGCAAATTAAGCATTATATTCTCATGAACAAATTAAACCATCAGGATTAAATTGAAGAAAAGATTGAGTCATGGCAGATTGTTCTACTTTACCTAAACATGTCTTATGATGATGGAGCAAATGGCCAGTACCACCACTAAATGCAGCAGTCAAAACATGCTTGCAGTGGATACATTCAGCACCATACCCGACTTCCTTACCATCGATGTCGTTGTACAACGGCTTGAAGTCCTCCCAGGCTTTAGACATCGCCCTCTTCCTCTTCCGGCCGCGCCCTTTCTTGCCCACGGTACTTGACATCGAACGACCTGCCGACGCATCGGGTTCATTGTCAGGAACGTCGATGTTGATGGGAGTTGCTGGAGTAGACGAATCGATGTGCGTCGTAGTTGTAATCGTCGGTGCAGGCATACTCCTCGGTGTAGGTGAACCCGTCGTTGGTGTAGCCGAACCCGCCTCTAGAGTCCCCATCACCGCCACTCCTCCCGACCCGAACAAGAGACTTTGGGTTGACGAATTGCATCGTCGCTAGGGCGGAGCGGCATCACGGCGTCGGCGCAAGGCCTTGAAGCGGCTAGATCTAGAGCGAGAGCAAGAGAGAGAGGGAGTAGCAGAGCCGGAGCATGCAGTTAGGGAACAAGAGCATGGCACGCAAAGCAGGATGGCTAGCCGCCGACAAGATCTACGAGCGACTGAGCGAGCGAGAGAGTGTCAAAAGCGGTGGAGGCACATAGGCAGAGGAGGAGAAAATAAGGGGGCCGGAGCTAGGGTTTCAATCCCGCTCGGCCGCTCCTCTTTAGATTGGGGCGCCGGGGCGGTGCGAGTGCGGGGCGGCCCGACCAGCGTGCTTGGGCCATGCCTAGATGGGCCGGCCTGGGTGTCTTACCGGGCCGGCCTCAAAACATGCCGTGCCTGGGTGGCCCGTCGTGCCGGGATGACGGCCCAAGCACGACACGTTGGTTCAGGCCGTGCCGCCTGGGCCTGTTTTTTTGGGCCATGCCCGTGCCCGTGTCGGGCCGTATGCTGCGTGCTTTGGGCTGGCCCAAAAAGCACGGCCTGAATGTATAGGACTAACCAGAGGTCTCAGTTGCCAGATATATGCCGCTCATACGCACTCCCAATCCTGACTTTTCTCCCCACCCCCCCAATGTTGATTGGTCCCACCATGTCTCAGAGGCAGCTGCGCCATCACGCGCGTGCTGCATGCTACATGCTGCTGCACCCTGGTGCACTCGCTGGTGCCCTCACGTTCGTTTTGTGCGCTTCCCCACTCGCTCTCCCTCGTTCCCATTCGTGTGAGTTAATCGCCGGGAGTTCGCCAACGCTGAGAGCCCAGGTAATTCCGTCAATTGGTATCAGAGCCCGTGTGAGAATCCTACGACGCCGGTGATGTCTCAGGCGAGGACCGAGGGTCATTTGACGCCGCCTCCCAACAGGCGGAACCAGTCGCCATCACGGCCACCATGCCGAAGCTGTCGCTGTGGCGGCGACACTGTCGTCGAGCGCGTGATCGAGCGAAGCTCATCGTCCGTGATCTACCCCATTCTCATGCGAACCAACTACACCGAGTGGTCGCTCGTCATGCGCGTCAATCTGGATTCCCAGGGTCTCTAGGATGCCATGGATCCAGGCACCAACAACTTTCACAATGACGGGGCTGAACTCGCCGCCTTGCTCCGCGCTATACCTCAGGAGATGCATGCGGGGCTCATGGTGAGATCTTCTGCAGTGGAGGCATGGTGCACGATCCAATCCATCCGGGTCGGTGCGAAACGCGTCAAGGAAGCCAACATCGAGCAATTGTGCCACGAATTCATAGAGATCTCATTCAAGGCGGGTGAATCCGTTGAGGATTTCTTGGTGCGCATCGGCACGCTGGCAAACCAGCTGCGGGTCCTCAACGATGACATCTCTGAGAAGGACATCATCAAGAAGCTGCTGCACTCCGTCCCCGAGAAGCTCGAGCAGGTTGCAGTTTCCATTGAAACTCTGCTTGATCTCAATTCCTTGTCGCTTGAGGAGGCCACTGGGCACCTGCGCGCCGTTGAGCGCTGGAAGAAGCCCTCGTCGACCCCAGCCAAGGATAGCAACAGCCGTCTTCTCCTCACGAGGAGGAATGAGTTGCTCGCCTGAGGAATGGGGGAGGCGGAGGATCTAGATCCAGGTCCGGCAATCACGAGCGTAGCCGCGGTGGCGGCGGATCGTCTTGCGGGCGCGGTCGCCATAACAACAACAAAGGCGGGAACCACAGCTAAGGCGAAGCTGGGCCGGACGACACCTGCGACTACTGTGGCAAGCACGGCCACTTTGCTAAAGAGTGCCGCAAGAAGAAGAGGGACGAGCAGGCCCAGGCCCATATGGCCCAAGGCGAGGAAGATGAGTGTGGCCTACTGCTGGCCCACGCTGTCGTCATCAACACAGAACTGGTGCCCACCAAATCGGTTCCGCCTCCGCGCGTCTCCGATTCAAATTCGCCGCGACGCCGTGTCCTCATCGACGAGCAGCGGGTGCTGGCGAATCTGGGTCCGGAAAGCGACCGTGATCCACATCGCTGGGTCATGGACATCGGAGCCATGAACCACATGACCGGAGTCCGCGACGTCTTCTCCGAGCTCGACACCGGATCTGTGGCAAGGTGCGCTTTGCCGACGGATCGCATGTCGACATTGAGCGGCAGGGCTCCATCGTCTTCAAGTGCAACAACGGCGAGCACCGGGCACTGACCGGCGTCTATTTCATTCCCTGGCTCAGGACCAGTATCATCAGTCTCGGTCAGCTGGACGAGACGGGTTGCCGGGTGGCGATCGACCAGGGCGTCCTCACTGTCCATGACGCGAGCCATTAGCTGCTCGCCAAGGTGCTGCGCTCTCAGTCCTGCCTCTACCTCCTCGAGCTCGACATCGGGCATCCGGTGGGCCTATCCGCGCACTACAAGGAGGAGGCGTGGCGCTGGCACGCGCGCTACGGCCACCTCAACTTCGGATCTCTCCGCAAGCTGGCAACCACAAGATGGTGCACGGATTGCCGTTGCTTGATCAGGTGGATCAAGTCTGCAACGGTTGTCTGGCCGGGAAACAGCGTCGAGCCTTGTTCCCCGAACAAGCTCGCTACCGCGCCGAGCACGCACTCGACCTTGTCCATGGCGATCTTTGCAGACCGATCACGCCTTCTACGCCGAGCGGTAATCAGTGCTTTCTTTTGCTCGTTGATGACATGAGTCGATACATGTGGCTTCATCTTCTCCAGAGCAAGGATCAGGCGGCGCAAGCAATCAAGGATTTCCAAGTCGCCATCGAAGTGCAGACTGGCCGGAAGCTGAAGATTCTCCGCACCGATCATAGGGGGGGGGGAGGGGGGGGAGTTCACATTGGTGGAATTCGGCCACTACTGCGCTGAGCACGGCGTGGAGAGGCATCTCACCGCTCCTTACTCCCCACAGCAGAACGGTGTGGTCGAACGTCGTAACCAGAGCATCGTCGCCATGGTGAGGTGCATGCTCAAGGCGAAGTCCCTGCCAAGCTACTTCTGGGGAGAGGCGGTCTCGATGTACGTCCTCAACCGAGCGCCCACATGCACGCTCGATGGCAAGACTCCCTTCGAGGCATGGCACAACAAAATTCCTTCGGTCGGCTACTTCCGCACGTTTGGCTGTGTCGCTCATGTCAAGGACACATGACCGAATTTGAAGAAGCTCAACGACCGGAGCTTTCCGGCGATCTTCATTGGGTACGAGATGGGCACCAAGGCGTACCACTGCTACAACCCCGCCACCAAGCGTAGTCATCACGCGTGAGTCGTCTTTGACGAGATTGCGCAACGGCAGTGGACAAAGGACGACAGTGAACCGGTGAACGCCTACGAGCCGTTCGTCGTCGAGTACTCCTATGAGAAGGTGCAGCTCGGTCCGGCAGGTACGACTCCTGCACCGTCGCCGTTGCCTGCCCCACACACTCCACCAGCCGTGGCTCCGAGCTCGACGCCAGCAACGCCCGAGGCGCAGGAGTCGCGGCCAGCACCAGCACCAGCGCCCATTCAGTTCACGTCGCCGCCACCTGAGCTGAGTGACGATGAGCTGGATGCCGAGCACGACGACGCTCCACTCTGATTCCGTGCCATCGACGATCTCGTTGGCCACTCACCGTCGCCTGGATTGGCACGCAGGGTGTTCGACGGGGAGCTTCACTTCACCACGGCAGATGAGCCGGCCATATTCGGTGAAGCAGAGCAGGCGGCAAGCTGGCGCGAGGCGATGCACACGGAGATGAAGTCGATCGAGGAGAACAAGACCTGGGAATTGACCGAGCTCCCAGCTCGACACCGAGCAATTGGGCTCAAATGGGTGTTCAAAGTCAAGCGCGACGAGAAGGGAGACATCGTGCGGCACAAAGCACGCCTGGTAGCCAAGGGCTACGTTCAGCACGCCGGCGTGGACTTCGACGAGGTGTTCGCGTCGGTGGCTCGCCTGGAGTCGGTGCGGGTGATGCTCGCACTGGCGGCGCACGAGCGGTGGGAAGTCCACCACATGGACGTCAAGTGCGCCTTCTTGAACGGCGATCTCAAGGAGGTGGTCTACGTCGCTCAGCCGCCCGGGTTCATCGTCTCCGGCAACAAACACAAGGTTCTTCTCCTGCGCAAGGTGTTGTACGGTCTTCGTCTAGCTCCCAGGGCCTGGAATGCCAAGCTTGACGCCACCATGGTGTCACTTGGTTTCCAGAAGAGCAGTGCAGAGCACGGCGTTTGGATGCGAAGTAGAGGAGGTGAGCGGTTGATTGTTGGCGTTTATGTCGACGATTTGATCATCACAGGCACTGGTCGCGCCGCCATCGACTCGTTCAAGCAGGAGATGAAGCTCAAGTTCCAGATGAGCGATTTGGGGCTGTTGTCCTACTACCTCGACATCGAGGTCAAGCAAACTCCGCCGGCATCTTCATCAGCCAAGCTGCCTACGCCGACAAGCTACTCGAGCGCTGCGGGATGGGATCTTGCAATCCATGTCGGGCGCCCATGGAATCTCGGCTGAAGTTGAGCAAGCGTAGTTCGACGGAAGCCGTGAACGCGACGGAGTACCGCAGTGTCATCGGGGCACTGCGCTACCTGCTTCACACTCGGCCGGAGCTCGCCTTTCCGGTCGGGTAGTTAAGCCGGTTCATGGAGGAGCCGCACATGGACCATCTCGCCGGCGTCAAGCGTGTGCTCAGGTACATTGCTTGCACATGAGGACATGGTCTTCACTACGCACGGCGAGAGGAGGGACCGCCCAAGCTGATCGGGTACAGTGACGCTGATATGGCGGGAGACATTGACACTCGGAAGAGTACCAGCGGCGTCATCTTCTTCCTCGCCGGCAACCCCGTCACTTGGCAGTCGTCCAAGCAGAAGGTGGCGGCTCTCTCGTCTTGCGAAGCAGAGTACATTGCCGCGACCACAGCGACCTGCCAAGTTATTTGGTTGTCTCGTCTCCTGGCTGACTTGATCGGTTCTGAGGTGAGTTCACTGGAGATAATGGTGGACAACCAGTCTGCCATTGCGCTTGCAAAGAATCCCGTCTTCCACGACCGGAGCAAACACATCGATGTGCATTACCACTTCATCCGGGAGTGCGTTGAAGAGGGAAGGATTGTCCTCAGCTACATGGCGACGGCTTCGCAGCTGGCGGACATTCTCACCAAGACGCTCGGGCGCGTTCGCTTCCAGGAGCTGCGCTCACTGATCGGCGTCAAAGGTGAAGGAGGTGATCGAGCTCAGAATTAAGGGGGAGATTTGTTGCATACTTCAGAGCACATCACCTCTATTTAGCTAGCTTTTATTTGCTTTGTTATTTTTAGCTATTTCGGTTAGCGCATATGCATGGCCATTGTTCTCGGCTGTGCGCATCGTGAGCCTGACGCACGCCAGTTCGTGCGGAGGCGCGTCTCGCGGCATGACGAGTTCGTGCGTTCATGTCGCGCATGGTGGCCGCTTCGCCCGGCCACGATTAGTCTAGGATGTGAATAAATAGCAATGCAATCAACAGAAAACGCTGCCCGTTTTTGCAGCACCAATCCACTCTCTCACGTTGTTTTGTGCGCTTCCCCGCTCGCTCTCGCTCGTTCCTGTTCGCGTGAGTTCATCTCCGGGAGTTCGCCAGCGCCGAGAGCCTGGGTAATTCCGTCAAACCCTTTGTCTTCCCCGTCCGCAAGACCGTCGAAGCGGCCTGTCCCTTGGCCAATCTCGTTCCACTCGTTTGCACCCTTCTTATACAATCTTTCGGTTTGCAATTCCATCGACAAATCAAGCACAGCAAGGCAAAACAGAATAAAGAATTGATTTGTGAGGTGCCAAACTCCATGGGTTCTAGCCAAGCTGCAAGTCGGCAGGCCGCACCATGGGTGGAGCAGCACAATTGGGGCGTCGCTTTTCTCGATTTGGAGAAGCCGGATTTGGCCGTAGCTGTGTTGATTTGTGCGTGCTAGAGAAAACTTGCTCTTGGAGGCGAGGTTGCAGGAGGATGCACACGAAAAGGAATTGATAACTGAGGTGACGGGATTCAATTATTATATAAAAACTACATATTAGGAACGGTTGGAAGAGTGGATTTGTTCTTACCCCCAATATTTTTTTTAAAAAATCTACAAATCTATGAATTGCTAGAGAGATGCTCTTAGTCGTAGGTAAGATGATTAAGAAAAACAAATATGGGCACACAGGTAACAACCATTTGATTATTATCACCAGCTCAAGATTGAGTTGCCATCCACAAGAGAGTTTCAAATATGGGGATGTCTAGCATGGGCATAGATCCTTGCCAGGCAGCGTATCGCAGTCCAAAGTGCACACGCAACGCCGCTGGGCGATGGATCTACAGTAGCCGCCGGTGTAGTTCTCCATGATGCAGATATCAGCACACTTTTCATCACTGATACATCCTTCGTAAAGAAATGGGAAAGGACACAGTTTGGCCTCGGAACCTGCTCAATCAAATGATCAACAAACTAATATTATAATTTTGAACCATGTAGTTAATAAACCGTGAGGTTGATACCAATACGTGTCATATTATCAGCTCATGCCGAATTGTGACTACTACTTTCCTTTCGTGCAACCTCATATGGTGAATTACTGCTCTTTTCACTACATAGTTTAGAGTCTAGAACTTTGGATGAAATGTGACTCACCAAAGGTTAGAAGGAGCATAACCAAGGTAATTGCTGCGATCTTTCCCTTCATGGCTGATCTGACCTTTGCTTAGATGAGGACGGGAAGAGGTAGAAGCAGATTTATTTATACTGTCTAGGTGCACTGACTGCTAGATCTTGGATAAATGCAGGTTGGAGAGATAATTAATAATTCATGGCTTTAAAGAGTTTGGATTTATTTGATGAGCAAAAGTACGCGGTTGTATTGATACTTGCAGGTTGAGACTATCCGATTGCATTGATTGGTAACTTTTTTCTTTTGAAATGGATGTGCATATCCTGATTCTGGATACTTTCAAACTGAGAGAAATTTATTTATGGCTGAACTGAACTCCAATTTCTTGACCGCGAAGGAGAAGAAGGGTATTTATATTGTCCAAGTACATTGATGGCTACTCTGCATGCTCTGGAAAATGGATGTGCACGTTCTTGATCCAGATATTCGTAAATTGAAGCAAACATTACTCATGTGCATATGCACATATTAATGTTCCTTATAAAGATTACACAATTTACTATTTGATAGTTGTTGGAGAGAAATAGAAATAGAGATTTGTTGTGATACTTAAAATTAATATGAACCATTCATTTAATGAGATCTAACGGTTAATAATAGAAAGATACCTGCTAGAATGTACTTTAATTTATGGACCAGTACTAAAAAAAACTTATGTCCGATATCAAATATTTTATTATTTTTAATTACACAAAGGATAATTTAGTAATTGCACAGTGTCATACGTATTACATATTATCTATGGTGTAGAATGACTTCTCCCTCCCACCGGCGAGCCCTCTGCCTCTCCTGCTTCTGCCCTCTCGGTGGCGCATGCGCGTCGAAGGCCATGGTGGTCTTGGTGGCCGCAGTGACGCGCGATGCTGTGGTGTCTGCGTCGGGGCCTAACAGCGGGAAAAAAGGCACATTGGCGGCGACCGTGGTGGTGCTGTGGGTGTCGACAGGGCCGCCGTGCGGAGACAGACCTCAGAATGGAGGGAGGCTGGTGTACGCCAGGCGTGGGAAGCTGGGCGGGAGTACGAGCTCATCCCGACGCAGGATGGCAAGATGCTTTTCATGCAGTGCAGTGGCCCCACCCTCTGTCCTCCGCCATGGAGAGCAATCATGGCGTGCTGGACGACTCGACCAGATAGATGTTTGTGACAATTAAAATTGAATCATTGGGGACGACGTTTGTGGCAATATGTTTATGACAGTTAAAGAATAAGCAAATGATAATAAAAAAAATAATTAATGAGAGAACGATGAAAGCCATAGTGGGGAGTTAGCAAGCTTTCGTTGTAACTAAAACTATTAATAGCAACAGCAATGGACGGTGATGATCCATGCAAGGGAGAAAATCGGTTGGATCAAAAATTTTAGGTGATGTGGGTTATTGTGGTTGTAGAGAAATAGCAATTAAAAACCTTTTAGTGGGTTGCATCTTTTAAAGATATATAGATTTACCGTCCACTTAACTTGACTCGTCAGATTTACTCACTTTAGTTATTGTTTAGCAAGTCCATCACTGTTGTTTAATACTATAAAGGTTGAGAGGGGCAATTTTAATTTCATCCTGATCTATATCAGCAATTTAGGATTAGAATACTAGTCAAAGGTGTAAAACGATCTAACTTAGCGAATAATGGAGGTAAAAATAGACCAAATAATAGTTTAGGAGTTTATTTGAACTTCACTCATACTTAAAGGGAGTAAAATAAATTTTATCCAGAGAATAAAGTCCATCCCTGGGTAATAAATTAACTACTAAGAAACTAGAACACAAGCAAATAGAATTGGCGGCCTGCCGATAAACTGGATCAAATTGTCAATATTCATAACTTTCACAAGTTTTTTTTATGGAACACGCAAGAGAACTACGCGTCTTTATATTAAGAAAAAGAAAAACGGTCCGATTACAAAGAAGTACCCCAATCAAAATTTACATTCGCGCCTTTTTAAGTTCTGGCAACCACAACACTCATCTACCCCTACGGCAGCAGCCGGCGTAGTTTCCTTGCTCCCGCCGTTGCGCAGAGTCGTGCTTCGTCCTTGATGGTGCGTAGCAGTAGCTGGACGCATGGGCGTGTTCCCTCAAAGACAAGCGAATTTCTGTGCTTCCAAACTTCCCATGCGACGAGGGATGATAGTATTCAGCGCCTTGCGGCGTTCCTTATCTGCGCGCCGGCTTGCCCGCCGATGGTGCATGTTATGTATATTCCGCCGGTGTTCCTTAACTTTCACAAGTTGCAAGAATATACATAACATGCACCAACTTCGAAGATCATGATAGATAAACAGAATCAAATTTCATATGTTGTCTTTTGTCTAGTATTTACGGACACAACATGATTGTGTCAGTTCTTCCACGCGAATGCCACTGGGCTCGTTACCTGGCGCATCGTGTTCTCCCAGATGATGTGGCCGAACTCCCACTCTGCCTTGGCATTATTTTCTCCCGCGTCGCTTCTGAACTCAACGGTGTAGCTCCTCTTCTCGTACTGCTTCTGGAACTCCAGGATTGCCGGTGTGACAGTCACCTTGACATGCTTCGGTGCGAGGACCGTCACCTTGTACGTCTCAGCCTCCTCGGACACCTTTGTCACCGTCCGTGTCAGCGTGCGGGCGTTGGTTCGACCATTGAAGATCACGACGAAGGAGGGGTAGTTGAGGTCGGAGAGGCCACCAGGGAGCTTAGTACTCGTGCACGCTGCCATGTCAGGCGCGAACAGGCGCAGCTGTTGCATGGTGTAGTTGAGGGCGCAGAGAAAGTCGACGTAGTCGCGCGTGCCGGCATCGTAAACCAGACCCGGGTCCATCGCCAGCTGTGGGCGGATGTGCCCGGCACCGGCAGCAAAAGGCGTCGCCGCCGTGGCATCTTGCTGGCCTTCGATGACCGCATTGTCAAGAATTTCCCGGTCAGTGTTGTCGAGCAAGGCGGCGGTCGTGATCAGCGCCGATCGTATCATAGCCGGCGTCCACTCACCGTGCTTCTTCTTGATCAGGGCCGCGACACCGGCAACGTGGGGGCACGCCATGGAAGTGCCATAGAGAAATCGGTAGTAGTGGTTCCTTTTGTCCAGAGGGGCACCCCAGCCAGTCCACGCCGCTAGAATGTTAACTCCGGGAGCAATTATGTCAGGCTTGAGGAGCTCAGGGACCACCGGGTTAGGTCCCCGTGACGAGAAGCCCGTCACCATGGGCGCCCGATTCTTGCCGATGACAGCCACGCAAGTGAAGCTGAATGAGGCAACCGGATAAGGCGTTGAGGCCATGTAGGCCGTGAGCCTCTCGCCGGCGGTGTTGCTGAGAGTGAGAGACGGAAGGGGGAAGGCGAAGGCTTCGATGCCATAAGGTGACTGGCTGGTTTTATCCGTGTAAACTAGCCCGGATGCACCGGCTTTCTTGACATCTTTTGTCATTAATGCTTCATTAGTGCAGACCACAATCTTGCCCTTGATGTTGTAGGGATAATTCTTCTTCTTGCACGAGCTGTATACCAGCGGTGTCGTGGAGGTGCGGTTTGCTTTCTCAGTGTAAAGGGACCGTCCTTCGAGCACTATGCCGTCGCCAAGGTTGAGGTTGGCAGGGAACTGCCGATCAACAGTGGCGGCGCCAACTGTGGTCATCCACGGCGCCATGTTAACCACCGACGACGCGTTTGGTCCATCGTTGCCACCCGCAAGGGTGACAAAGATGCCTGCTCGCTCAGCACCAAACGTCGCGATGGCGATGGCATCGCTGTGGAACGGTGGCTGTGGCGGGTGACCACCCAAGGACATGGAGAGGATGTCCACGCCATCCTTCACCGCGGCGTCCACCGCCGCGACGATGTCCGCCTCATGGCAGACCCCAGAATCACACGCCTTGTACATGGCGATCCTCGCCTTGGGCGCCATGCCCCGTGCTGTTCCCCGCGAAAACACGTTCATGCCAGTGACGTGGACCTCTGAGCCGGCGGCCGTCGATGACACGTGCGTGCCGTGCCCGTACAAGTCCGTTGGAGAGGGGACATGCTGGCCGTGGTTGCTCCTCCCCGCCATAGCCTTCGCGGCAGCGTCGAAGGCCTTGGCGCCAACCAGCTTGTTGTTGCATAAGCTGGCGTTGAAGTCGCTGGTGTCGACACACTTGCCCCTCCAGCTCGTCCGGACAGGGTCCAGACCCTTGTCACTGAAGCTCGGACTCTCGGGCCATATGCCAGTATCGACGAAGCCGATGATGACGCCGTCGCCGAAGTCTGTGTCCTTCCACGCGCCGAACCCGGGGTCCAGGCCGAGGAAGCTCGGCGTCCTCGTGGTCAGGCAACGGATCAGCCTGTTCTTGTACACGCCAGTCACGCCGGCAGAGGTCGACATGAGCCGTGCCTCGTCGCCGGTGAGCTGGACGGCGAAGCCGTGCACAACGGTGTCGTATGTGTACAGGATCCGACGGCTTGTTGTGTTGGCTGCACGGGGAGAGTGAGCGGACATCATGGACTGGTACCACTGCTCAAGATCGACGAAATGGGGCGGCTTGGCATTGTGGTTGGTATGGATAATGTAGATGTTCGACGCCTGAGGCTTGAGCTCGGTGTGGTTCTTGATGTTTGGGGCGAAAGCCAAGTCTGTGAACTGTGTAAGGAGGAGGAACACTGCTAACTGGTGGAAGAACCTGGTGCTTATGGCAGCCATTGGCTGAAAGCGGTGTGTGTGTTCGTCGTGAAGGAACACATGCCCGGCTGTTGGCTTTTATAGAGATTCTCTGTAGTCTCGTCCAGATCTCACATAGTACAGTTCAAGCTTGCGTGTTGGTTGGTGATACTGATAGTGGATTGATTTAAGAAAATTTTGATGTCCACCATACAAGGATGTGTGAGCCAGCAACAGACGATCTATGATTAGGGCATGTGAAGGCCAACGTCAAATATAATTTTACCAACGTTCTTCAAGATTGATAAAGAAAAATAGGAGCACCAGTATAGCTTTTACTTGGAATGTCACACTCGGAGCATCCGCATCCTGTATCACAGTAACCTTATTAGTCCAAGTCCAATTGATAAAAGGTACTTCAGTCATGCACTTAGGTGAGTTTATCAGTAATTTTGTTAATTCTATGGCAAGAGGCCATTCGCCTAAATCCATCCAAGTGGGATTGAGAAGCTCTGTTACAAATTAGTGACCTATGCTGCAAATACTTCTTTTGTGGCAAAATGTTCATCCGAGGTTCACATGTACCGTGTACTGTCACCAACTTCAGTTAGGTACTTCGTCACCTCACCACTGCATATTACGGTACGTCATACTAAAAACGCTCCTGATGTACATCGCACACTACTAACACTTAATCAGGCATGGAGTGTGAATCGGTACTTACTTATTTTGCAGGGGGCGGATCTACAATGGAGCATGGGGGACAGCTGTCGCCCCAAAATATTTGCAAAAATATTGAACGCGCAGCTATTTAACGCGCAACATGCTAAATAGCTATTTAGCACCGCACACCTGACCATACATGTTTTATCCCCACAACTATAAATATTTCTCCCTCAACCATAAAATTATCACTTACAACCATAAAATTGTCTCCCTCAACCATAAAATTATCACCCTCAATCATAAAATTATTCATACTCATTTCCTCTTACCATAATGTTTTCACCCACGACCATAAATATTTAACTCCCTAACCATAAAACTTTGGGTGTTAAATAACTTATTTAGCACGTAGCGTGCTAAATAGAAGTTCTCTCTCTCCTCTCTCTCTCTCTCTCTCTATATATATATATATATCTTCCTTGATCATAAAAGTATGTCCCACAACCGTAATTTTTTTGCACCACACGTAAAGGTTTCTGAGTTTGGTACCACAACCATAAATCTTTTGGGCTGTGACCATAAATTTTTCTAATGTGCTAAATAACAAGATTGCTAAATAGGAGTTCTATATATACTAGTTACAATGCACGTGCGGCACGCACGCGCTAATATATCTGAAACGTGATTCATGGTTAGGCAAACTACTTTGATTGTGTAGATAAGTATATTATTAAAAGAGTGTATTATAACATTCAATCTAAAACATTTATAGATGATGTATTATATTGTTTAAACCAACACATTAACATAATGTAAAATTGTTGCAAAAAAAAAATTCAAAGAAATATTCATATATTCTTTAAATCATAAACATCTAATGATGATTTAGTAAATTCAAAAAAAGGTCGGAGCACAATTGTTCTTAAAAAAAGGGTGCAATACCGTTTTTACCACATATATGAGGATAAGTTATGGTCAAACACAATGACAATTTGCATTTTTACCACGGATTTGGAGAAAAGTTGTGATAAAAATGAAAATTTTGAAATTTATGATCTAGATCACAATTAAACACCAAATATGTGGTCGAAACAGGTGTGTTCGAAAACAAAATATAAACGTCTATCTCCAATGCACTCGTATATGCTATCAACTATTCTTTTGATGGGTTCCAATATGTTGCCATCATATCTATTATCTTCAAGTTCTAAGATTTCTATTAGAAATCACGTCCTTACAATACGTAGCTCCTGAGAGTAAAAAATTACATCAATGATAAAAATTGGTGAATAAAAAATTAAATTAAACTATAAGTTATGCTACAAAATCGATCATAAATTAAAATATTTCATCAGCTCACAAGCGCATGAATTGAAGAACAAACATGTCTTAAGCTCTTTGCAAACTACAAACATATTTGGATTGTGTGATAAAGATACTCGAACATCGGATAAAATTGAAGCACTGATGAATGAAAATAGGTTGATAACTTTTTATCTTCCTTCAGACCTTTGTCTTTGTCGCACAATAGCACTAACCCATCACTCCTCTACTCTCCCCATGTGCAACACCTCTGGCCATGATTGCCATCAGATTCCATCCAAACTACACAATACCAATTGCTCACAATTATCCGAATATGACCAAAATAGTATTTAACCTAACTCTCAATCTGCATAGCATCCGTTGGTTACTTCTATAAAACTTATTCTATATAAGCTAATTTGAGACTCTTGTCAATAACATAGAAAAGTTATTAAGTTTAATTACATGCAAGTTGCTTCAGAACAAGGAGGTTAGCAGCAATGCTAACACACTGACAAAAACCTCTTGATGGTAACAAGAGACAGGTCTATAGCACATTGTGTTACGGAAAGCACAATGTTCAAAGGAAAATTACATCAAAGGCAACCAGTCGACACCATGCCACCACATTGGCATGGTCCTCACGAACAGACGAACCACCAAAAGAGACAACGGCCAGCACTTCCTTCCACGTTGCTGCTCAAATAAAATTAAAGTTTTCACAAAATCGAACTTGACAATAATGTAAGCTAGAAATATGGCATCACGTAAATGGTGATTCATCATCCTAAAAAATTGATTTCTACAATTTCATTGTTGTGTATTGTTCTCATCTTCGATTATTGATTTTTATAATTTTAATCAAATTTCAGATTCACCATAAAAAACAGTCTCATATTACCTTTTTTGCATGTCCTATAACTAGAAAAAATTAGGCGGTAAGCGAGCGTTCACCCTCCACCTATAGCTTAGGCATTCCAAGGCATGCCTAGATGCTTTCTACAGATTCATAAAATTATCTAAATTATCCATTACTGAATAGCTGAAACTGGAAAAGAAAAAGGAAACGCAAAAAAGGAAACTTGGTGCTCCTATCTAATTGCACTAATCCCTGGCCCATCTGGTCCAACTCCTTTCCAATTGCCAATTTTAGTAATATATGTTTTAGTAATGTGACCAGATGGGCCACAGGAACAAAAAAGAATAATGTGTTTTTTTTCATGGCATATAAATTAATCAAATTTATACTAATCATTAGTCAACGAGTTGTATATTGCTCATGCTAATGCCACAGTGATATTTATATTCAAATAACCAAAAGGTATTATATGTTTCAGTAATCTTAAATGATTCATATTCTTTTCCTTTTGCAAATTTTAATCAAAATAAGCATTAATACCTTTTCAAATATCTCCGTCCAACAGTTTATTTTCATGCAACATCTTGCATAGAAGAAACACTACGGCGGTGATATTTATATTCAAATAACAAAAAGGTAATATATGTTTTAGTAATCTTAAATGATTCATATTCTTTTACATTGCCAATTTTAATTGAAATAAGCATTGATACTATTTCAAATATCCCCGTCCAATAGTTTATATTCATGCAATATCTTGCATAGAAGAATTCCAGAAATATGGTGTTGTCTTTATATAACTGAAGGATAGACATACTTGAAGTCGCATGTACACACGCATGGATGAGAAGTAAGGTGAGGTATGTTTCTAACGGACTGTCGTACCTAGGCTCTACAAAAGTTAAAAGAGGCAAGCCAGCTTGCTTGTTGAAGAAATATATTACTTCTGTCTATCTAAGTAGAATGGATATTTGAAAGGAAAAGCAAAATAAGACACATGGGAAGGATTTGCATTTAGATTCACTACCGAATGGAGATGTGTATGCACTATATCCTCTGCAAGAACCGTTAGATGGCCATCAGGATGCTCCTTCTATTATTCTTCTAGGTTGATGCCCAACGCCTAAAACCAAATAGTCAACAATAATGTCAAATTTCAATGATAATAAACTGACTTATAATGGTCAGCAGTACTATAGGCACACAAACTTTTGTGTATCTGTTCTCATCGATCCATGTAATTGAATAAAAGTATTGAGCGATGCACATGTATAGTGTCATTTTAGTGTCATCTGAAAGGTATGCATGAATAATTATAATTGCAAAGTCAGTACCATATTAACTTGTCCAAAAATGCAGTGTACCATATGACACCTGTTATTTTTATTTTAGAGCATACCAGCATTAACCATAAATTATTTTATTATAGTTATGGGACACCACAGTTTTAGTGAAATGCAATGCACAACTGGATATGTCTCTACCACATCAGAAATAGGTTTGGCTAGATCAACATGGGAGGGAAGGAAACATAATACAATAAGTGTACCTCGCAAAAAAGGCAGCTCGAGCAGCCACCGAGCTCCACCCGCTTGTTGTTTCGTGGTGCCCTTGATTGGCTTGTTTTTGACCTTGTTGTTGTTCTTGGAGCGTGGGAGTCAAGAGCAGCACGATCATCTTCTGCTTTAGATGCCATACCTGCGATTAGTAGGTGGTTTTTTCTAGACCGGGAAAACATATTTTCATACAGAAATGTCCTACTTCCTTCTATAATCTATAGTGGCATTGTAGCCACTATGTTTTGCTGCGACAAAATCCTAAAATCCATTGACAAACAAATATAAAACACAAGGTCAAGATTTCCAAACATTGAGAAGAATTACTAATCTGCTTACAGTCAAAGTTATAGCAGTTAGGAATCGAGATAAGAATTATTTCACATAACATTTTTCATTGATGAAATGTTATTTAATTAGAAAACATATTATGCTGTAAAAAAGACAGATCCAGTGTTGTAAGCTCCCACGCTAGGTGGGGTCCAGGGAAGAATTATATGAGACAAGCCTTACACCTGCAATAAATTACAGATAGGCTATGTGGAACTCAGGACCACTTGGCATTTTTGCTGTAAAAAAGGCTAAAAATAGAAGTATACAAAAAATGCATGTATTTTCCTTAGCTTGTAACACCAACAACATCGTAAAATCATTAGTGGAAATCTTTCACAAAAGTGGAATAATCGACTGAGTTGTAATACAAAGGTTATTGCTATTCTCAATCCTGAAAATTCGAAAAAAAGATTTGAACAAATTTGTTATCTCTATTAAGAAAAATCATGTAGCCCAAGGCCCCCTGCTACCTAAACCAATGTACATTTTAATTCGAACAATATTCAATGCTGGAGCTTTAGAGAACCCCTGACAGTCTACTTATTATCAAGCTATGCTATATTCAACAAAAACCATATGTGAATAAACAGAGGGAAAGATCTATCTATAATATTGTAAGAATTCTCTTAATATAAATTGTAAGAATCTTGTTATGTTTCTTATACAATATATCTAACCTACTTGGTCACTGGAACATATATGCAATTGAACATGAAGTATTAGAATTTAAATGTAAAATTGTGTTTAAATGACCATGTATTCTGATCCTGTGAAATTTTATAGAGCATGCTAAAGATGTTGACTTAAAATTTTCAAGACAAAGATAATTGCTCATTAAAAATAAATCACGGCTCAATTAAAACGAACAAACCAAAAGGCATCAACAAAATATTAATCATGAAATCAGCTCTAGAGCAATTATCTAAAGTGAAGATATAACTGAACTCGAATCGCTTCTACATCACTTGGACACCTACTATGAATCTAGAGTGGAGCGTAGAGATCAAACTCCATAGAAATGTCACCAAAACCTATCCAAACACATTTCAAAAAAAAAAAGAAACTGTCCAAACACATAAAAACAAAAGCAAAGGTGATGACAGTCCAAAATTTGAGACCCCTCAATAAACCTACATAGAGTAGTTGAAAATGACCGTATAGTATAATGTCATGACGATCTATAGTAATATTCAATTTCACATGCATCTTGTATATGGATCCAAGCACATAGAAAGTTATGACCGAGTGGAAGCTCATTACCATAGAGGACAAGAAGATGGAGAGGTTTGGATCCGACTGTATCACCAATCCACCATGACCTGCAACAGCAACTTTGTCCTTGCTCTTGCACTTGCCTTCCACAGCCACAGCTGCTAAATCTGACCAAAACCGGCACATCAGCAGCTAATTAAGATCAAAACCATAGAAGTCAGAACCGAATTGCCCCCGTTTCACACAGGGGAGCAAGAAACAGAGAAGCCAACTCACATAGCATCTGATTCCTACCGCCACTGCGTCGGCTCATCGTCGGCTAGATGTGTTCCTCAATCCTCATCACCCTAACGATAGACCAATTTCTTGCATGGAGAACATGACAGGAGTAGGTACCGGTGCCTAGATCCTTCAAAGAGAGTGGGGAGTAGATCGGGATATGGAGATATTACAGGTGACACCCTTGTATGGCACCTAGCTAGCAACACCATCGGCCAGCAGCTAGAGATGAAGGGGGGTGGGGGGGGGGGGAATGCAATCAATCTAGACAAATAACGAGCCTCTCGAAACCGAAGGACCCTGGACACGCGGCTATGCTGGCCCCTCCCTTCTCTCGCCGTTGTGCTAGACGATCCCTTTCTGAGCCACGGCGCTTCGATGAAGGCCGACGCCTACCGTCGAGGCTCGGGTTTCGATGTGCCCCACCGTTGATGCTCCCCTTGCGGGTATGCCAGAGATCTTCAAGGCCCGAACATGAGCAGGGGAGCATGGAGTGTCGGGTGGCAGCTGGCGAGCAAGCAATGGGGACTACGGAGCTGCCGACGGTCGACCGTCGATGGGTGTGGGGACGGTGTTGCTCAATGGCCAAGGGGACATAGAGCACGACTTTCTAATCAGGAAAGGAAGGAGGCGTGAATGAATTTTTCAATTAGGTAAATGCGGCAGGATTTGCGGGTGCTGGGTGAGCGTAGATTTTTTTGTGAAAAAAGTTGATGTTGTGGTGGGCCATGAGTGATCGATTTATACTATTTTCGTGAGTTAACCATGAAGGAATTTCTTTATCTTGTGGGGCCTTTTAAATCTAATGATTGCATGTGATGTCTTTATATAGATACAACGGTGCTGATTGCTAGGTATAGAATTTTCTTGGTAAGAAAATATTTCGTAGGAACTTGTTTCTTATATATATATATATAGGAAAAATCCATTATACTCCCAGGTGTAGTTACTTCCATGTTGAAAAATCCATCTTGGGTATGTGTTCATACCCATTTATCATTTTGAGTATGTACACATACTTAAAATAAGATTTATAAGAGTGATAACCATAAATACTTGTGAAGGGTCTTCTAGTTATAAGCGTATGAATATATATCGCATTTACTACTATATAAAAGTGAGTATGTCTCCATACTTCATGTATCCCGATAAAAAAAAAAGAGTATGTCCATATACCCTCTAGTATGACTATATACTTAATTTACAAACCTCAAGTATGTAGTGATACTCTCTAGATTGTGAGATATACACGTGGGAGTAGAAAAAAGGCTTCATATATATATATATATATATATATATATATATATATATATATATATATATATATATATATATATATATATATATATATATATATAGTATACACATTTGTTGTAAATACAAAAAATTTCAGCCCAATTACATGTCACGTATATAAAGAAAAAGGCTCATGTATTTTTTAGAACGTAGGCCCTAGGCCCTGCTCTTTATAGAAAGCAAAGAAACATTGTTTTACTGGGGTTCCCAAAGGCTCACGTATTGAAGCCCATTACACCTGGATCGGTGCACACATCAGAGAGCAAATACTATTGATTAACCTGGATTGTAATATCCTCCAAATCTCGATCCCTTGGCTGCACGCTGCTACCGATCGAAACACACATCCTCGTCAACATAAACTTACACAGTGCGGCACCTAGCTACAGAACGATCGCCTGACCCGTCTCCCTTGTGCACTGCTACCGATTGGCCGCGATCCCTCGTAGCCTGACGCCGGCGCCCAGCGTGCATCAAAATTCAAGTTCAAGAAGGTACCAGTAAATTTCGCACCACAATTGGAATAGTTTAATGATCATTCAATCAATTCTCAATTTAGTAAATTTTGGTTATTGATCTTGATTGGTTAGTCGTAGGTACATATTCACTCTGTAAAAATGAATCTATTATTAAATTGCAGCTTAACAAAACTGTGGAGAAAAGCATGAAGAGGAATAATGCTTTAGCGTCTCTATGGAGATCAATACTTGAATGATTCCCTAGTCATATTCATTGAGAGAGAATTTTTTAGCCAAGTGGATGATGAGGATATCATAAAATGCTTTCAAGCTATGACAGAACGTTGAGTGAAGCTTTAATTTATTTATTCAATATTTAGCATGTAAACAGGTATTATCGTCCACCTACAACATTCAAACTATTTACTCATGATTGGTTAATTGGTGATAGTGATATACAATATATCGATTTTATTTTGTGATTTTGACTTTAGGTGGAATTTTTTTGTTTTGTATCCCCATGATGCAAATCCTAGATCCGCCACTGCTTTTTTGAAGTAAAACATATCATCTATTATTATTATATATATTTGATCAAGAAAAAAAGCCTCCACGTTCACTCTCAAGGTCTAGAAATCTCCACATTAATCGAAGAAAAAAAAGAAAAATTACTCACCACTACCATTATGAAAAATTTAGACCAAAATGTCCTTCACATAATTTTAAATTACTCACCATTAACATTATGCAAATTACCCACCATATATTATATATATATTTGATCAAAAAAAGGAGCCTCCACGTTCACTTTCAAGGTCTAGAAATTTCCACATTAATCAGAGAAAAAGAAAAATAAAAAGAAAAAGAAAAGTTATCCACCACTGTCATTATGAAAAATTTAGACCAAGATACCCTTCCATATAATTTTAAACTACCCACCATTAACATTATATAAATTACCCACCACTACCATTATAAAAATAATAGACAAAAATACCCTTCCATATAATTTTAAATTACTCACCATTAATTTTATTTAAATAATAAAACAAAAAATCCTAAACCTGTTTGGGATAATATATGCACGGTATCCATATATGACTTTGGAAGTTAACCTATTTAGAGAACGAATAGGAAAAAGTGTGTTGTGGTAACAACACATTAAATATGGTTGTTGGAAAAACAAAATTCAAAAGAATTCATGGACAGATGGCAATATAAATATATGTGTCTTTGAAACAAATGTGTGTTCCAGTTGTGGCAACAACATCTATATCAACAACACATACACATATACCGATTCAAAAAATACTTCCTACGTGGCTTTAGAAAAAAAATAAAAAATTATTTATGAATACACCCTACTTTCAATGCATGAGACTTCCTGTATATCAAATCTCTATCAGGATATATACATAGAACATGAATACATTTTTCGGCCTTCAGAAAACATTGGAACCTAGATATGAGGGTTCCACCGAATAATCAAGCATATATATGTACATTAAAAATTATATTAGATAATACTACACTCAATATATTATATAAATCTGAGTAGTTTGATTATAATGTCATGGTAATTGAATAGTTCTGGTTTATTACCTAAACTTTGAATGAGTAGAGCAATTTCAATAAATACATGTCCACTCATCATAACAATTGTTTTCTTTTTTTAATTATATCTAAATAGTTGATTGAATATTGACAATACATTTCATAATATTTAGGAGAATATATAAGACTAGCCGAACAAACGTGCGGGGAGGTTGACTAGTTACTTGTATGTTGCTTGGATGCTTCATTTGTGCAAAATTCATCCAAGTGATGGTTAACATGTGTTTGGGAAGCACTATATCATTCCATATATATTGCAGTCCCAAAATAAAAATAATTTCTCATTCATGTTATAAAAGGTTTTTTAATGGTCTTTTGACATGAAATCTAAAATCTCAAGTGGACATGTTCAAGACAAAAGTATAATGGTGGACTTAGATACTTATCAATAGTTGATCAATAACTAAATGTCCAAATGGTGAAATGCTCATGCATGGGCAACTTTTAAGAAAAGGAAAGGTTACGATATGAAGGTGTTCCTATTGAAATAGTTTTCTATTTACTTTTAACTATAAAAATATCATACTATCAATAGGGATGCAACGTTAATAGCTTTGCTCATGTCTTGGTGCTTAAAATGATGTAACAAACCCATGTGAGAGTTTAACATTCCTTTGGATGCATTTAGGACTTGTTCTTAGAGGGGATAGATAGCCCTCTGAATTATCTTTTCATAGAGTCCAAGATCACCTAAATCAGACTTTGGATGCAAAAGTTATGCCATTTTTTTTCTAGGTTCTCCCAGACTTAGATGGGTCCAGCTGGACTATGACCACTTGGCCTGCTCCAGAACCATTTTGGTTTTGTTGTCGCCTAACCCGGACTACGGCGGATTTTAGGATCATAAAACGGGGTTACCCGGACTAGGACGACTGAGGGACCAACCGTGAGGATATTGGTTCTATTCTGGGCTGGTCCGAACTAGGACGACCACTTACAGAATATAACAGTTAGTTTTTGAAAACTTCCTATATATAGTCTCCAACGAAAAAATACAGGTTCCACATCAGTGAAACACCTATTTGAGCCAAGAAACAACCTGTCCACTCCCCATTGCTAAACGCTAGAGCTTGTGGGTGAGAGATTAAGGGAGAAAGAGCAAAAATCCATTATTGAGCACTTGAGTTAATAGCAAACAATCTCTATGGTATTTGTTACTCTTGGGATTCATCCCCTAGACGGTAAGGAGTCGCCCGGTGAGCTCTCAAGGTTTATGGTGAGCCTTAGAAAATTTGTAAAGGTTTCAATTCACATCTGCAAGGAAAGGAATCAAAGGAAGCAAGAAAACCTGAGCTCAAACTTTGTGATTGCTCGGTGAGGATTAGGGTTGAAAGAGACCCCACTCTTTGGAGCTCCTCAACGGAGACACATGATTCTTGTAGAATCTAAACTTCGAAAAATAAATCATCGTGTCTCATAATTGGTTTGCATGTTCTTTACCTTGTTCATCACCATTGTACTTGATTTGCTTTACCGAATTATTCTATCATTATATTTGTTGTTGGTTTGATTCATTTTAGTGTATTTGTCTACATATATGTTTAGAACAACTTGGTAGGAGTCAATTTATGCTTAGAATGCTAAAAATATGATTTTATATATCTTCTGGTCACGCAGTCCAAACTAGGACGGAAACCCTAGCTGACTAGGACGGCTCCCATCTGAACTTATCTATTTTTATCCATTACAAATTTATTTTAATCACCTATTCACCCCCCTCTATGCGACATCAAGGTCCTTTCAGGGGTTTTGGTCCAGGCGGTAGGAGAATGGGGGTGGAGCTCACCGGGGAAGTGCGCATGATAGGCTCTCCACTATCGATGGACTACACAACATCGAGACAGAAGAAGGCGACGCGTCACAATTGAGGAGCATCGACTCCCCTCGCCATCCCCTTTCCCTGTAGGCCTAGGAAGAAGAGCTCCTCAGGCACCAATGAGCCCAAGCGCCCATCTTAGATGAGCTCCGCGAAGGCGTAGGAGGGCTTGTCCGGGTATAGCTCTAGGAAGATGATCTCAAGGCGGTGTCCATGGCGCCACGAAGGAGGAGGCCGAGCTCGAGTGGGCCAAGCAATTGGAGGAGGCTGACCTTGAGGCGGTGGCTATGGCCCCACGAGGGAGGAGGCCAAGCTCGGGTCAGGCAATTAGAGGAGGGCTCACCCATGCTCACCGCACCAGCACCACGCCCTGCCCATGCCGTCGTGACGTCGCCGCGTCTTGCCCCTTCGCTTGACGAGAAAGAGAGAGAGAAGAGGAGAAAGAACGAAAAATAAGGAAAGGAAAAAAATATATGGGATCCACGTTTGAGAGTGGAAATAGAAGTCTCTCAAACCTGGGGGCTTGAAGAGGGGATTTGAGAGTCTTTGCAAAATAAGAGTTTAAGTAGACTCTCCTGAAATGTTTTTTGACCAATCTTTGAAAAGTGAAGTGGAGACTCCATTTAAGGGCTCTGCTGAAGATACTCTTATAAACACGGTCATCCCAGTTGTAACTTATTATAATCATGTATATATATTTTAACCAGGTAATTCCTTTTATGATTCTGAGAACAGTTATTATATAATCATCAAATTATGTCTGACTCATAAACATAAATAGATCAAGAAGCAAATTCGATAGCAGTTATTACATTCCAATAATAATAGCAACTAACATGATAATCACATTCTAGCTCACTTATCTGGATCAAAGGACACAAGAGTAGGTTCTCGAGGAATGTCCTTAATGGCCACCCCTGCATCGTACCTAGCATCCTTGCCAGCGTTGTTCCAAGCGTCGATGATAAGGCTGAAGAATTCCTGTGTTATAAATTCATGATAGCCACCCACTACTTTTTTGAATTTGATCCTATCGTGCGCTTTCTTGTTATGCTCCGTCACTGCCCACCTGCCAAGATTCTGGATGTCTGGAGCGTTGATGTCTATGGGGTCTGCCACGGTGGGTATCGTAACATAAATGGCCATGACAACAACGACAAGGAGGAGCACGTTTCTCATTTTTTTCGCTTGCAGTGACTATTTCGAGAGACGGGTAGTTTTACTATGGTGATAGTACATGACATCCGAGGACTTATATAGCGTTGGACCTGGGTTGCAACTCCTAAAAATAGATTATAGATTGACCAATAGTTATCTAATGCAATTATAACATGAAATTTATTGGATACCTATTCAAATCATGTCCTTCTATATATAACCAATTATAATTATTACGTGATTTTTTGGCTATCAGCCATAAGTGGAATTGATCTATGCCAATCAATACCTCAGTTATGGAGCAGACAACTAAAATGGTCAACTTTAAGTATTTTAGCTAAAAGGAACGGAAATGTGTTAACTGGGAGGACATCATTCAGGGTAGTTTCAGAATCGAAATATTGTTTTAGTTCACATTAGTACAAATAGGACATGCAGTGATGTTGGGAATTTTTTTTCTAGTGATGGTGGAGCTCAAAATCCGCCATTGGGAGTTACAGGAGACACCCCCCTCCCTCCCAAGGTTATACACCACCCCTGTGAATTAACCCTAGTGATGGGTCACCGAGGGTCAACCCTATTAACAGTTATTGTTGGCGTCAGCTACTAAAATTATCATTGATGGTTATTATTGACGTCAATGAGCCACCACTGGTGGTATGTTTTAACACTAGTGGTGGTTGTTGACGTCAGCGAACCATCATTGGGATTTTGGCTCATGAAGCGTATTGGCCGAAACTCAAGAAACCCAATTAGACAGTCTCTGTATAAAAATCTTTACTCTCTATTTTTTCTTACCACAACATCCATATCTCTCTCTCTCTCCATGACGGAGAGGGGTGGTGGCTCTAGGGTACGCAGAAGGGCATACCCCCTCTCCCTTCTCGCACGCCGACGAGCCTCCTCACGTGCGGATCCGGTGGCCTCAAGGTCAAAGGTGGCAAGTCTGGCCTCCCAGCGTGAGGATGTGGCTACCCTGTGCACGGCTCCAATAGGCGCACGGCGGCGGCGATGTGCGACACAACTACATGCTTCCTTGGCTCCAATATAGGATAGGTTTGATGGCCGGGTTTGGCAGGGCTTGGCCTGCCTAGGCCTAGTTTTTTGTTTTTAAAATTTCATAGTGACGATGTAAGATCACATCATAGCCATCACTAGACTTGGGCCTCTAGTTGCGGTGCCCGAATCCGTCACTAGGCCCAGTCACTCCCAATGGTGAGAGCTCAGTGAAGGTCATTTTTCACGGCCGCTGAAGGTCTCTTGTGTACTAGTGTAATTTATGTTTGTGCCATGGAGATGAACCCATAATATTAATTAATTAATTCTAATAAATATATCACTTTTCAATAGAGATAATTACTCATTTATCATTACATTTTCGTATGATAGTATCATTGTTTTATTATGAATATTCCTGATTAAAGTTAGTAACTTATATTCGTTTTGTGTCACGTGTTTGCGACTTTATTTCTTTATGTAAATGTAGTATATATTTATAGCATTACAGCTTCTTCTTCTCCCGATGTCTGCTGCTAGTTAGTTGTGCGCCATATACACGCTGCTTTACCGCTTCCATTCTTCAACATGAAACTGGTGGGAGTAAGATAATTGGTATTTGAATTTTTGAAATTTGAATTTCCATAACCCCACCCTTGCTTTAGCAACTCAGTAGAACAGTGGAAGGCCCCAAGCTTGATGAATTATTCACGCGGGGAGGATTTCTTAACAAGAGAATCTTGCTCAAGCTTGTTTCTGAAAGCCACCGTCTTCATGCTAGCTACTCGGTTTTTTTAGGCAAATGCGCTTTTCGTTGCTTGCGATGGGAAACCAGGGTCCAACTGTCTGCTTCTTTTTCCCAGTGTCCGCGCTCTCGGCTCCAGTTGTCACCTCCTCTCCAAAGATGGAA
The DNA here is from genome assembly GCA_030378355.1 of Eleusine indica. Lineage (NCBI taxonomy): Eukaryota > Viridiplantae > Streptophyta > Magnoliopsida > Poales > Poaceae > Eleusine > Eleusine indica. The sequence goes on from CM059500.1 coordinate 41,926,140, forward strand.
ATACACATCGAAGTGCTGGGTGATTATTCTCTTGAGGGACCAAACCGAGGACCCTACTTGCTTATTGGCTACCGAGAAGCGAAAATGGCGATCCTTGAGATAGGTAACGTGAAAGCCAGCAGGGGCACCGCCCAGACAAGCAAGCAGGACAAGGCTAACAGAGGACTTTGTGAGCCGAAAAACGACGGAACACAACGAGCAAATGAGGAGTGGTGATGAACGGAGGACCTGAACTTGGAGAGGATGTCAGCCTGAAGGATTCTTGGCTGCACAAGCTCCGCAATGCTGCTCATCTTCTTGCAGCTCGAGGAGGAAGCCAGGACCAGATTGCTTGGTCATGGCGCCGCTCCAAGAGCAGCCCCATGTGCCGTCTGGGAAGGTATGGGCGGATGAGAGCGTGGGAGCGCGAGCGGGCGAGCAGGGTATTTTTCAACATTTGATAACGTGACTACTTGAGCTTCAATGTGCATACTTCAACGTTAAGTATGCAAATTGAAACATATTGAAGAAATTAATATCATACTTCTTTCGAGTCTGTTGAGCTGTGAAACAATCTTCTGCTTGATCATACTAAATATATGCTTGTATATGCATTCATATTTTGGAAAGATGCAGGTATCATACACAAATCCCACAGGGGTAACAACTGTCTACTTTTTCTTCTTGACACGGATTTACGTCTGACATTGGTTACTGAAGGAATTATTTTATATATGCAGTTGAAGTGTCAAACCTGCCATTTGTGCTTAGATCTTTTTGTCTACCTGTCAATGTGATTTTTTTATCAAATCAGAATTATATTACGAGAAGAAACAGATATAAGCCCTGGGTTACTCTGTAAAACATTCATTCTTTTAAGGACTAAAAGTTACATCAGAAGATTATTTTAAGATTTTTTATAGAAAAATATGCTGACCTATAACTTCATCTGACCAACACCTCCCTTGAATGATCCATATAAAGGCCTTGACCTCCTGAAGCTGTATATATCAGTAATTTCACACCATGGCGGAGGTGGAGCATCATCAACCATCTTTTGGTACTCGGCAGCATGGAGACCACCATACACTTGTATGCTAAGAACTTTCTTTTGTGGTGCATCGACTTTGACAAGATTATTGAAGAACTCTATCAATTCTTCCTTCTTGAGTTCCCTAAGTGCAGCAACCTGCAATTAAAGTCACGGAGTTCATAAATACCCCACCGACCAAGAAGAGTCCTTATTGACACATTCTCCAAGATGTAACTTTGAAAACATATTTCTATTGCAATATATTTCTGAAGTACATCAAAGACATAATGTTACAAAAGTAGTTTTCATGACAAATCCATTCATTTTATTTTGCAATACAAAAATATAATGCAATAATTGATGGTTGACAGACCATTTAATTTCACACAACCCAAAGTCACTTTGAGACTGGAGGGAGTAATACACCACTCCTGCAAATCAAAGAGCACATACCTCTGCTTCTTTTCTATCAAATTTCAGAGTACCCTCAGAAATCTCTCCCCAGAAAAATGCTGATTCTTCTCGAATGTTCTTGTATTTCTCCAGTTTCATGTCAATAAGAGCGTTCACGTTACTCTGCAAGAAATACCATACTATACTGATTATAAAAATATAGGACAATATCACGAACCCACAGGATGCCATAACAGAAGCAAATGGCTTTCCCAGCTAATGCAAGTGTTCATGTCTGGAGCATGAACATCTCGTAAACATCTTAGTAATACCCTAACAAACCTCACTGGATGTGGTTTTGTCTACTCTTTTCAAGAACATGCTTTGCATGTACTTCATTAAGAGTATAGTGACCCACAAATATAACCAAAATAAGCACTCAAAGACTAAAGGACCAACACAATGACAAAAGGACAGCAAATATATAAAACACAAAATGCAACGAAAACTAACCTACCACACAACAAACCAGAGCTACAACCTAGAATCCACAATGCAAAGGAACACCATAGCACAAAGGTCGAAAGAGAGAGAGGAGCAACAGCAAGGTGAGCCATGAGCTACTCATGTGACAGTTTGTCAAAATCATGACAGCCGTCTGTTGCCATATTTGAAAAAATATGACAACAGACGTCTGTTGCCATATTGGTAATCAAAGAACAGTCCCAGCAAGCTTGCAACAACAATAAGACACAATCAACAGCATAGGAATAGGATAAGTTGGATCGCAATATCAATGGCATCTACTTTTTCTCCACAAGGTTGGGAAAGGAAGAAGGCAGTGAAGCTCATAACCTAATTAGTTAAAGGAGTTTTTTAGATAGTAGAAAACTTAGCAGCTGGGTAACTGATTGACCATCCATTTATCCTATGTATTACTTCTTATTCCCTCTGACTTAAAATATATGCCCTGTTCATATATGAAAACAGGAGTGTTTCCTTGCCATCGCCATACCAGAATCAGGACCTGGTACCGATCAGGTAATGGACTATCATCTCTGATGACTGTGACTTAGAGTTTCGATACTAAGTGACAAGCAGGTAAGATATGGGACACCACGATTCATTACCTATCAAATGTTCAGTTCTCAAGAAGCAAGAATTGATATCTATTCGAACTAAAATTAGAAACATATTCAAAAGAAATAGACTAGAGAAAAGCTCCTAAAATAGGTAAAGGGGTAAAACCATCACACAACTAAGATGAACAGAGAAGTGATCTAACCTTGAATTCTGCATCAGGCATTTCGTAAAGGGTGGTTTCAAACATCTTAAGAAAAGATTCAACTCTGGCATCAAGATTGGCAGGATCCTAGGAAACCACAATTATTTGACAAGGAGAGTAAGTATATGTCCACAACGAAAGTATCCATTACGAAGGGGGAAGTTAGAAAACTATAAAAGAAAAGAAGAGTAAAGTATATGATCGGTACTTAAACTTGTCTCGGGGTGTCATCTAGGTCCCTAAACTCTCAATTTTCACATTCAGGTCTCTAAACTTACTAAGTGCTTCACTCGAGCTCCAAATCACCACAATTAGCATTGATCTACATATTTAAGGTCTTCATTGCAGTCATGCCACTTAACTGTACAAATTCATCATTTGTGTAACTATCAACCTCATACTAAGTTGAAAGATTATATAAAACTAGAAAGTTATGAAATATTAAGGGCACATAAAGAGTTCGCTTAATTTTTCTTTTGTATTTTTCTGGCGGCACAGAGAGTAATACAAATGATGATGTCATTAAAATTGATGACATAAATATCACAACTACATCATTTAGGAGAATCAGCGCTAACTAGAGAGATTAGGACTGTAAATGAACTACTTAGCAAGTTTAGGGATCAACATGTGCAAATTAAGAGTTTGGGGACCAAGATGACACCCCCACAAAAGTTTGAGGATAGACCATGCAGTTTACTAAAAAAAGAAAACAAAAAAAATGGGTGCAGTAAATTTACCTTCACTGTTGACTGGATTATAAACTGCAATCCACGGACAAATGAATCATTTCTGTGAAAACATCAACATAGTTAGTTTTGTATAGCCAGACTCAAACCTTTTCTTCTTTTGTCTGCCTCTTAACTCCCTCCTTTGAGGGGTTTATGCAGTTGTATAGTTGCTTTGGTTTGTTTTTCTTATATATATATATATATATATAATATCTCCTACCACAGCAGGGGTTACTTAAAATATATATATATATATATATATATATATATATATGTGAGAAAAGTGTCCAAACCAAGAAAAAAAAAGATATATTCTCATACAACAACAAACTGGCTAAAGTATCCATGTACCTTTGCCTAAGCAGCGCTATGTAGCCAAGTTGCTCGACTGATCGTAACTGGTGAAAAGCTGGCTGCTTACCAACAAGAGCAAGAAGCTGAAGTAGAACATTTTGTTTGACATTATCCTGATGAGTCTGCAGTGGTTAAAATATTATTATAGCATTCCATTGTGCAATACAAATTAGTTCCTTTGATAGCAAAGATTCAATCATATACTACAAGTTCATGAATCTATGCAGCATGGTCTTGCACTGCTAATTCCATATAGTTTAGCACTTTCACAACATGAAAACAAAAGGGTGTGAACTATTATTTTCAGCCATTGTCAGATTATTTTCTGTTTGTCTTTCTACTTCTGCTTGTTACTTCGCTGCAATCCAGTAGTGCACACTGAGTTGATATCTCATTACAGCACCAATACTTCAGACTACAATATACAATCCAGAAGGTTATCCCTACCAGAAAGAGGTTTAATGTCCAACTGTGATTTTACCCCTCGTTTTTTAACTTTGTGATTTTACCCCTGCGATTTCAAAATGAAGACAAAGTTTACCCCTACCAGGGGTAAAATCACAATATTTTTATTATGATTTTACCCTCGATAGGGGTATACTTTGTCTTCAATTTGAAAAACCAGGGGTAAAATCACAAAGTTGAAAAACGGAGGGTAAAATCACAATTGAGGTTGAAACCAGAGGGGTAGAAACACAATTGTCCCAAGAGGGGGGGCTTTCCAGTTCTTCTCCTTGAGACTCAGTCAACACAACCATCAGTACACAAGTACTGCAACAGCAGCTTTAGTTTAAACATTTGTACAGAACCACCATTACATTTTACTGAAATGTGCAGCTGACAGGTAAGGCCAGGCTGAAATATCGTAATTTATGTTACAAGGGATGCAATAGTCACAATACTGAAACTCATGTCAAAAGTCACAGTTTTGTGTAGCCCCAAAACAAATAGCCGCAGTTTTCTTAAATTTAAACTCTAAATCAAGAGATATGCTGAATTAATGTATCTTGAAATTTCAGTAAATTTTCCAGAACATCTGGAGCACTTAGCAATCTTCTTTGCCAAAATTTCCCCTCTTGCTCTTGTAATTCATAACAAACTCCCTAATTGGATCTATTAGTCTTTTCTGGTTCTGATGTTTATTTCATATTTCACAATATTAGAACATAACTTTGGTTAAAATTTGCAACTGATGTATGCAGATTCAACAGATAAAAGAGCGGATAAGACTTCTAGAGTGAATCAAGAATGTTTAAGCATTATTCATTGAATATTATCTGAGAACCAAGTACAAAAGGCATACCTGAATATAGTGCAGAAGAGAAGAATTTTCATCTTGGTGATTTAGGCACATTGCTGGATAGTAGAATCTCAAACCCTTTTCAAGCTTTACTATTCTCTTGGCAAGATGTTGTGATGGGGATAATGGTTTGCAAACACTATTGGCTGCATTAAATAAGACATCCTCAATGTGCTGGAGGACACTTTTTGCTTCAATTGGCTCTATATTACCTGAAATCAGTAATATATACAATTAATAAAGTACACTCAGACCATTCTCCTGGAAAAGAATCAATAAAAAGAAAAGGGAAGGGAAGAAATCGGAGGATGTTCAAATTAATATTCTTCAGAAAGTATAAAAAAAATTGAGACCACTGTAGGACAAACCTGCAAAATAACACTCAATAAAAGTCTTCGCCAGCAAATGAGGCAGAAACTTTCCTAGATCACTGGCTTCAAGATGAGAAAGTGCGGCAAGTTCCTCATCCCATGGCCATGTTTGGTCCTCTAATATCAATGAACAGTAATATAGGGCTTGCTGATATGGCTGCCGAAATTTGAAATTCTCATACTCCTTTGTCATAATTTCCTGATGCCAAAAAGAAAGGCCTTTAGTGCACAAGGTTCATAGAAAGACAGGTCCAGCTTGCCATTGTCATGGATGGGGTTATGCAACTAAATTAAGAGGCAGTAATCAAGCATTTAAGGGGATGCCATGCAGAGTCATGCACATGCTGCAGTAAGGCTGTTTGGAAAATGATGGTGTACATATTGATTTGGATTGCATAAGTGTTTTGAAATGGACATTATCTAATTAACTTTTGATTAGGTGCAGACTGTATCGATTTAATTTAGATATGAATTGGATACTTGAAATTGTGTTTGAATATGCACCCTCCCAGCTTGAACAGCATCCTAGAAGTTGTCCAGGCTCCAAAGGGCATATAAATAGCAATATACAACTACCAAATAATTTGCAAGCGACTAATGACAGTTACCTTTATCACAGAAAAACGATCAGATTTAACTTCAAATTCTGCAATCTTGCCAATAACGGTCTCCAAAAGGGTTCTCATTTTGTCATTGTAGCCAACCATAGTTACCTACAAGAAACAAACAAAAAAAAACATTGGACAATTAAGAAAGAACGAGATGTCAGGAAGACATGCATTTAATCCATGTAACTTTGCCAAAGACATGCATTTAATCCATGTAACTTTGCCAAAGCAACCAACAACTACAACAAAGCCTTTAATCCCAAGCAAGTTGGGGTAGGCTAGATATGAAACCCCAAAGAACCAAAACAAAAGAACAAAGAAACAAAAAGGACGATGACAAAAAGAAGAAAAAAGGTGGGAAAGAGCAATGTGAAACAAAACAAAACAAAAACAAGGGAAACGAGAAGAAACAAGAGTGGAGAAGGAAAATAAAAAAAAGAGGTAGGAAAAGGGCAATGCAAAACCAGCAAAAAGAGGGGAAAGAGGAGAAATGAAAAAAATCAAGGTTCTGGCACATGAATTGCTAACGTCCACTGTCTCTTGTCCATGGCTAGCTACTTGGCGACATTCCAATCTTTCAAGTCTCGCTTCACGGACTTCTCCCATGTCAAGTTTGGTCTTTTGGTCTTCCTCTGCATCTCTTCACATTATCGAGTCGATCTTATTATCCCGCTCCGTACCGGTGCCTCTTCCGACCTTTCTTGGATATATCAGAACCATCTCAAGTGAGGTTGGACAAGCTTCTCCTCAACTAGTGTTACCCCTAAGCTCTCTCATATGCGTCATTCCCTACACGATCTCTTTTTGTGTGACCGTAAATCCATTGCAACATACGTATCTCTACTATACTTAGGTGTTGGACATGTCGCCTTTTAGCGGGCCAACATTCCATATAACATAACAGGTCGAATTACAGTAGAAGCTTGACACCACTTCAACCAACCAGCATTTATTCTATGACTAACATCTTTATCGATATCTCTATCCTTGTGCATCATCAATCCCATGTAGCGGAGAGTGCCTTTCTTGGGCACTATCCGGCCATCAAGTCTAACATTTCCCTCCTCGTGGAGTAGCACTAAAATCACACTTCATGCACTCTGTTTTAGAGCTACTAAGCTGAAAACCCTTGGACTCCAAAGTCTATCTTGGTAAATATAAAAGCATCCATGATCAAGGTAAGAAATATTAGTCTCTCACCTGTAGTACTGTGTTGCTAGTGACAAAATTCTCGCATCAAAACCCAGGGATTCAGAACTTATGTCCAAGGTGATGCCATTCGAATATTGTAAAAAGAAAAACAAACGATAAAAACCAAGGAGTATTCTTGTAAATTGTAATATAAGAAGCAAAAAAAAAAACAAGGATAGCTTGGATCTATCAAAGGCATAAGTAAGTACTAGTCTAGTTGGTCCTTGTTAGTAGCTGAGCTGTGACTCTCATCGAGAGGATGACACTAGGAGATGGGGCAATTTTCTGGTTTATTTCTCACACAACTCACACAATGCCATACCAACCTGAGGGGTTAGGGATACATATTTATAGCTGGTCAAAGCAGCCAGGCATATGCTAAGATGCTAGTCTAAAAGCATAAAGCAAGTGCAGTCCTAGATGAGCAAATGCAGTCCTAGATGCTGTCCTAGACAAAGACCAAGATGCTGTCCTAGCAGTCAAACAAAGACCAACAGTACATAGACAAGAAATCATTTGTACGGTCTCCAGCGTTATCAAATAACACTAGAAAATGTTCTTTGTGTGGTTCTCATTACTTAAAATCTTGTCAGGACATTGCAAGGATGAAGGGAAAATAATTCTCAAATAGATTCTTGGGACTCCTAGGACGATTCAATACTTTAATTTACAACCAGACCACAGGACAATTAACTAGTTTTATACTTAACGGCAAATATTTGGTAAAACACACATGATAATAATTGATTTCTCAAAAGCTAAATGTAAACTAACCTGAAAACCAGTGTCGTTTGGCTTGACAGAATAATAAAGGCCAGCAACTTCAGCATCATAAGCTGAAAGCAAATGTAAAATGTGTTACTACAAATCATGAGCAGTTAAAGCCTTCCATGACATATTTTCCTACTCAAGACAAGCATATGGACCGAGAATTTTAAGCTTAAGCAACACTCCTTCCCAAAGTTAATTGAGACATCAACGCAGTCCCAAAAACATGAGATTGGCTACTAGTTTCATTATGTGCAAACTATGAATTACTCCCTTCGTTTCTAAATTGTTGTTAGGACAAGAATTTTAGTTCTAAAATGAACTAGATTTGTTGTCCTAACTCCTAACGACAACAGATTCAGAATGGAGAGAGTACATGATTATGAAACTACTTGTTGAGGGCAATCTACTGGTATAAAGAGAAAGTAATTGATGGTCGAAGTTTTGATAGGTTCACAGCATGCAACCCAAAATATCACATTCTGCAACTGGAGAGAGGAAGTCAAAAAATGCATTTCAAAAATAGCATTCCAGAGACTACACATTCCATTTTGCTATTTCATTATTAGTTACCTCTCCAACTTTTTATATATGATGTTGGGTAGTTCGAAAGTAATATATAAAAATCGGGAGTACTATTTTAGCTGGTCATGTTACCAGACTCCAAAGTTTGCTCCACACCAAGGTGCACTGATATGATATGTACATGGTCTTAAGTATTTTTAAATGCATGAAAAAGGCTTTCCATAAATGATTTGTGTATATATAAACAACATCCATGTCATAGTATATGAAGAACATATCCAAGAAGGGAAAATCCTTATTAGCCACTGAAAAAAACTTGAAGTTCCCTATTAATCACTAAAACTTTTGAATTTCCTTATTAGCCATTGCTTCTATCTTTTGTGCCTTATCAGCCACTACCGTCTCTTCTGTTGCTCACCGTTTGCGACTCTCCCTTAATACTTGTCCGATCTGACCAAATTGCCCCTGACCATTTGGAACCAATGGAGTAGCCCAAAAGCCCCAAACCCAAATCAAGCCAACCTGGTGCATCTACCTCTCGACCTCCCCCAGATTCACCAAGCTCTAAATCCTAGGCAGTGGAATGCGGCTCCTGACTTGGTGCAAGGTTGTTATGAGATGGTTCCCAGGCTCGTAGAGAAGCTGGTCATGAAGGGTGGCTGAACCATGCTGTGCGTGAGCCGCTCGCTGGCTTGGCCGAGCAACACCAGGCAGCGCATCAGGTTTGTAGGGGGGCGGGGGGCGGGGGGTCGCATCGGCCGAGCAGGATACGACACTTGGAACTGCCATGTTGGGGCTTGGGAACGATGGTGAGTGAGGTAGGCATGCAGGACTAGCTCAGGCTCCAGAAACAGACGAGATCGATTCAGTGACCTGAGCCCTTTTGCTCGCCTTAGTTGTTGTCGCAGCAAGCACCCTCGCTAAAGCACAGTACACTCATCTGCCGATGCCAGGGACGGCTTGGCTAAGTCTTCACACATGGCTGCTCGAGCAAGAAGAGGTGCCCATGCTGGGCCTGGTCCAATTGAGCGTAGTGACTAATGGCAGCTCAATAGGAGCTTGAACGCTGTACATATAGGCCAATAAAATAGCAACATAAATGCTAAACAATTACGTATGCTAATAAAGCTTTATCAACAATGAGCAAAACTCAGAATGCACTGGAACAAAATTATAAACCTTTGTTGCAAGATTAAAAAAAATATATAAATCTCGTGTCACATACCATAATCATTCAAATAATCCATTAGCAATCTTGTGAATAAATCAGTAAGAACTGCTGACTCGGGTGAGCTATGGGACAATGGACAGTGAAAATCAATCTTGATAAATGCCTTGGGCGTGAAAAACATAGTATCAGATTTGTACCACAGTCTGGAAAACAGTGTCTTCCTCAGCATACCCGGAAAAGTTACCTGTATGTTCCAACAAGATAAAACCATGAGTTAATCCAGATTAAATAAGTAGGTAAGTTTTTGTGTGTTTTACCTTTTCCTCAGCATTTTTTAATGAAAGATCACTTGGGATGAAGATGTTAGGTTTTGGCAGGTGTAGACCGTCCTTTGGGGCTTTCTCTACCCATTTCTGTAAATAATTCTAGTATGAGAGATGTGTATGTTCCTCACACCAGCAATAAAGTACGGTAATGCCCAAACGTGCACCTGTATAATGGAAGGATGGACAGCTTTAACAGAATATGATGTACCATACCATGGCTCTATTAAGTTTGTTTGCCCTTCAAATTTTTTTGATTCCCAGAATATTCTGAAAGAAGCATAGAAGATAATAATATATTCAATATAAAGTGTCATGAGCCAATAATTCCCTCCAAAATAATGTCATGTGGTGATAGAGAGAAAAAGGAAAAACTTAAATAAAGGGAGCAAAATCAAATGTCTCCAGTTAATCATAGCCCACATGATGGGAATTAACATAATGCCCCTTACCTTACATTCTCTGGAGTCAATTCATTTAAAATCTTCTGAATAGCATCTGGTGAAAACTTGGATGGCACTGATGATGCAATCAACCAATCTTCTGGTGGGAAAATCTGCAGAACAGAAAAGAAGGAAAGGCACAATTAGTCGATTTTCTTATGAGAACACTAGGGGCGGGCCCTGCTGAATACATTTTTATTATAGAATAATTAGTATCATAGAAGGTAGAAGCACAAGGAATGTTCAATCAATGCTTATCCCTATAGTGTTCTTAAAAAGAAACACATGCATTCGCATAGCTAATGACATTGATACTACTTCAAAGCATCCCATTGTGCAGTACATAGTTTTATGTGTGCCTGCATATAACCTTTGAACACTTACGCTGGTGGGAACTGATTGTAGGATTAAAAACTAGTTACTTCACATCTTATTTAACTCCTATCGTTTGAGAAATATTTAATTCCTATGAAATATATTTCAAAAATGTAATGTTATAGAGGTTTTCTAACATCAGTTTTTTTTTCTAACATCAGTTAATCAAGAAAACAAATAGAATAAGTTCCTTACAATAAGAGTGTAAAAAAACAAGGTAAAAAAGAGTTAAGACATATAATTAGTACATAGTATTTATAATTGCAAGTGGTTGCATCAAACGTTCCTGACTTTCAGATAACAGTACAAATGTGCCTAAATTCTTGATGCGGGAGAGAGCAATTGCGAAGATAAAATGTATGATAAGCATACGGAATACCTGCATATTTGACGAGATATTAACAACGTAATTCATAGGAGGACTCTTGTCTCGGTAATGGAACCCTGTCTCACAGATGGCTTGAAGCTTCATAGTTCCCCCCAAAAAATGATATAATCCATTAATTCAGGAAAATGTGAACATGATGCACAGTCAAAACTGAATGATCTACCTTTTAACAATTGGCACACACTATCCATACAACTAACTCTTACTAGTTGATTCCATTTCAAATTAGTCAAAACGAAAGGTGTTTCAATTGTATTTAGTTTCATCAAATAAAGTTTACTGGTGACCGAAGGCTTTTCAAGGCAGCATCACTGTTAAATAGGTGATGAAAGGAAGAGGCATGAAATCCTGAGTATATTCCCAAATCAGATCGAATATGTGTCTTGCAGGGCCAACTAGAGCAGAGTATCAGTAGGCAACTGACAACGAGAGAACCATTGAATATCATAGCATATATATTTTTATATCTCATCAAACATTCAAGATCTATATGCATGTTTTTTTTCAGGTTAGCGTTGTAGGCTTAAAGAGAAGTCACCTATAAATAAACATGTTGTCTAAATTTCAAAGGATCACGCTATAAAGGAGAAACAAAGTATATACCATTGAATATCATAGCATATATATATATTTTTATATCTCATCAAACATTCAAGATCTATATGCATGTTTTTTTTCAGGTTAGCGTTGTAGGCTTAAAGAGAAGTCACCTATAAATAAACATGTTGTCTAAATTTCAAAGGATCACGCTATAAAAGAGAAACAAAGTATATACCATTGAATATCATAGCATATATATATATTTTTATATCTCATCAAACATTCAAGATCTATATGCATGTTTTTTTTCAGGTTAGCGTTGTAGGCTTAAAGAGAAGTCACCTATAAATAAACATGTTGTCTAAATTTCAAAGGATCACACTATAAAGGAGAAACAAAGTATATCTGATATAAATAAATTATCAAAACCTAAGGCCCATTTTATCTTAGCCAAAATTGATCACTGATCCAGGCATATATTGTTTTAAAACAATATGGAGAATAAATTCATGAATAAATTTACCTCATCAAAAATCCACTTTGGAGCTCCAGATGTCTGCAGCAGTGTTATATATCTGAACAACAGTCCAACAATATCCTCCATGTGTTCTACCATCAACAATCAATACATGATTTTCCTTATATTTCAAACTTAAAAGTCCAAATGTTCCTTCAGAAAGTAGAACTTACCATGGCCTACATCTGTGAGTCGTATAACAACAGAGAAAAAAGAAAATTCATAAGTCCAATCCCCTTCGCCAGCTCCCAAACTCATAGCCCATCCTGAATAATTTTGTAGAAAAATAGAATTAATCAGAAAAATATATAAAAAAGAGATAAAATTAGAAAAATAGAGATCTCCTCTAGGTAAGGAATAAGCACGTGGAAGAAGAGTAAGTAGGGAAAACAAAAGGAAAGCATGGAGAAAGAGCGCCATATAGATATAGAAGTGAACTATATACTATTATGTTGGCAAAAACAATAGGACCGAGAAAAGAATTATACAAGACGAACACAAATGCCCTGGTTTCATCTGCTCCTGTAGGATGTAACGGGGAAAACAATATATAACTTCTGGTTATTATTTTAGGAGAACCACAGTGAGATAAATTTAACTGGAAATGTCATGTATAATGGAGAATAAGATTACGGCACTGGGAAGCCCATGAATGGAAAGGAGTAACCAAATTAAAAATTGCTGTCTCCACAGGAGCAAATGGGATGGGATAAATGAATGTTAAAGGTTACTAACATGCAGCAAAGAACTCCGACACCTAACTTACCTAACTTTTTAAGTACGTAAAAGAGAGAGCCTTCTCCTTCATGGCCAATCAAATGGCTGATGTACTTGCAAGGCCCTTCCTTGTAATGACGAACATTAGGAGTAATTGGCCACAGGATCCTCAAGGCGTGACCTTGTTTTATCGGAACTGCTTTAACAAGGATCTGCAAGTTGCCAACTCCCGTATAAACAGTTGCACCAGGTACTTATGTCATTCAAAAAGAAGCCAAAAGTGTGCTTGACTTATCAAATCATTTTAAGTAAATAGTAAACCTGGAGGTGTTCACTAGTACATGGATGACCAGGAAATGAAAATGGCTCTCTCCCAACATTTCTAATATCAGCGAACTTATTTTCAACAAGATTTTGCAAGCTGTCAAGACTTTCTGCAAATACAACAAACATGAGGAAGGGGGGGAAAGGATTTTCGATGCATATAACTTGTAACAAAATGTGCAAAAAGTAGTTCGAATAAAACCTTTTCCATACACAACAAGGTGCATCAAGTTGGCTGAGTAGTGTGAATCATAGAATTTAAGAAGCTCCAGCCTTGTGTCAAGACCTTTCTCCTTTGCTTTAACTTCCAGTGTATCCCAATTTCCTAAATCAATCGAATATCCGAAAGTTAGCTCAAACTTCCTGATATTTCCAACCAGTAGCGAAGTCAGAGGGAATTTTGTTTTTTGGAGGGGAGGGGGAGCGATATCCCTTCACTGGTTTTTTTTTTTTTTCCCTCTTGGATGCGTAACATTAGCTTGTAGGGGGTGCAAATATGGTGAAAATTAGAAGACCATAGCTGAATTTTCAGCTTGGCCAGCACCACCAACTGGCCTCGCTAGTGTTTCCATCAAGTACAAGTACCAAAACAGATCATGCCAACTTTACATTAAAATCCAGTAATTTTGACATAAAGACAAAAGTTCTAGGATGTTATAGAAGATAATGAATATTGGCTGAAAAATGTGGCACGGTATTAAATTTTGATGGCACATCGACTATTCTCCATGCAAAGCAAAGCTAGCCATTATTACATAATATATAAGAAGTCTTTTATGTTATGAACTCTATTAATTTTGGTGTTGACAGTAAAAACTTACATCTAATGGAGCTTCTACCGTGCCATTATCACAAAATTTCATCACGGAATCTGAATTTGAAATCTTAAAAAAAAAAAATGTTTCCTGAAACAACTATGTCATGTAGCACTCATTAAGAAATGTATGTCACAAGCGAGCAGTGTACTTTTAACCTCGTAGATGGCCCATAAGATCATAAAGGTAATGGAGTTTGGATCCAAAAAAAAAAAAAGGGTAAAAGCATTGACACAAGGACAGAGAGTTTCAAACACTAACCAGTGCTGAACTTATGATATGGGTGTTGCTCCGAGCAAAGATGCTTCTGAAGCTGAAAACACAATAGAATAAAAAGAGGATGAATGCAAATAACATAAAAGAATTGTCGTATGATTTTGTATATAATTGCAATAAACATAGCTTCTATGATTAAGTTGTTTGCTTATTTAATCAAGGTAAGCTTGCAAACTTAAAGTACCTGACTCATTCGCCAAGGATCTGACAATAGGTTTTTCTGATTTTCTAAAAGTAGAGAAAGCAGGAAAGTACTGATTAGAATATTGAAGATGATAATTTCGTTAGATTCAATCAAGAGAAGTACTATGTACCAGAGTCAACGGCTTTTATTTCCCGAAGTGTAGCATCTGGAGACATCAATGGCTTGATAAAAAACTGTGCAAACCTAAATTTGATAACAAAAGCACAATAAGTCAAATTTTAGAAAGCAAATAAAACGAAGTAAAAAAAAAGGAAAGCAACAGAATGTACCTATCCAAAGCATCATGCAGGCTATCACTGTTCACATCAAAATAAAAATTTGTTTGTTTGGAAGATGTGAAAGCATTGGTTGAACCGCCATGCTACAAAAGGATCAAATGTTATCCAACTATCCAGTAACACCAGAGATAAGTGGCATCATAAATTTTGTGTAGAATGAGTAAACAAATCAAATTAGCATCATAACACTTTAATGCTTTCTAGTCCCCAATCCAGATTGTATTGTATCATTTAATAAAACAAGCCTAAGTTAACAAAGGTTCAATTAGAACAATCAATCTCCCATCATATTTTGGGTCCAGACAGAAGGAAATTCCTACTGCCATTGATAGTTCAAGGGTCTCAACCATGGCAACAAACAATGTGGTATGAAAATCATTGTTTCAGTCAGTGCTACAGCAGAAAGTTTACTCAGCTTTACAACTAGCATACAAATACCTGCTGATGTTGCCAGATATCCTCTGCAAACGTCCTGGTACAAGAACCAGAGGAAGAGGGAAGGAAGATAGATAATAGAAGCATTGGACGGTGTAATAGAAGCATGGTTACTAGTCACAAACATAAGAAAGCAACAGCGGTAGCTGTTCACTGCATATTGAACTATTGTAAGGCACTCTTCTTGTAAAGAAAGAACAATAAGAACACCTCCAAGAGTTCCCAAAAGGCACCCTAAATTCAATTTTGGCGTTTGGAGTAAAAAATAGGTTGTGCCGTATGTTTTTATGCCCCAAAACCAGAGCTAAGTACAGCGAGATGTAGAGACAGCATGTGCCCCAGATTCTCTCCCGACACTGCTCCCTTATCTCCACTTGGCTCCAGCTCCGTGTGTGCCCTATCAATGTGGTGTGAGCCAGGGAGAGAGGGCAGGGGAGGGGGGGGGTGAAGATGGGACAATCGCACACAAGATGGCCCCACAAAACCTATGTACGCACTTTTACCTTTATTGGGTGTCCAATTTTACGGAAACTGTTGGTGAAGGGTCAATATCCTGGGATGATTGTTTTGGAATGGTACCAATATGAAATAATTGAGGGCCAAGTTTTTGAACTCTTTGAAATGCTCCGGGCCTTAAACTAAACAGCAGGTAAATGACCTATTCCTCGCTGAAAGTGAAGATTAAGTTTCATTCATTGTTTTGAAACTGAATTTTTCAGTACACTCTAGTAATGTATATTTTGGTTCTGCCCTTCTCTTAGTATTTGAGGATGACATATATGTCAAAATGTTAACATTATTTTGGCAAAAAATGGTCATTGCATAAACACCTACTCTGCTTTTATGTTTTGTGAGGGGCAAAAAACAGGTGGGAATAGCTTCAGTCACTAATTTTGAAAATGCCAATTTCCACTATCCTGATGACATAATATTTTGATAAGATAGTCTTGGACTGGCTTTAGTAAACTCGAGATCCAAACTTCCCAAGTGTATACCATCATTATTGCACAATGCTAGAGTCAATCTGGTGTTTCTTGTTCTAGAATACTTCCACTGTAACAAGCAAATGAAAGCACAACCCAATAACAAATACAGGAATTTCATAGTAAACAGAAATTGGCAATCAACCCTAGCAGCAGATGACATACCTCTGCAATGTACTTTGAGTAGCTGTCCTCTACTGGATATTTCTCGCTAGCATAGAAAAGCATATGCTCTGGAAAAGAAATGAAGCATAAAGTTACAAAATAATAATGAACTGGCTCGCAGCATTCAACTTCACAAATATAAACGCTGCCCATTTGAATCCGGAACGAAACTACAAAACTTGTATCATGAATAACATGACTGATATTCCCTCCCTTACCCACAAACCTGAAAGCACCTTTTCAGCTCTGAGCATTGACATATTTGTGGATTTAATGAGTGGGCATTTATTAGAATACTGGAGCACATAGGTAGCGTGTATGCAACAATCAAATCTACATGACAAATTTTGAAAACCCAAATATGGCGAGTTTCAACAGCAACAACATAAAAAGTAACAGGTTGGTATGAACTCCATATTCTGATTGACTGTGATTCCATGTTCTAATCTTCACTTACTGTAGAGGGTCACTAGAAAACATAAGTATTAATTACTAGTCAGACCAAACAAAACAGCTCCGGGCATCCACAGAAACATCTGCCAGCCAAAGTAGGCGAAGCGAGTTCAGAACTCAGACGCATCAAGGTCTGAAACAGAGAACTAACCAAGGAAGTGCGCGAGCCCCTCCAGCCCATCGGGATCGCAGAAGTAGCCCACTGAGACACTCATCGACGCGGCCGCCTGCAAACCAAATAGTAACAATCTCATCAATTCAACCTGGTGGGCGGCCGTCAGGGAACCCCTGGCTGCCCCAGCCCGATCGAAGCGGGGACGCTATACCTTGTCCGTGTCGGGGTCACTGACGAGCAGGCACTCGAGGGCGTTGGGCAGCACGACGCGGCGGTACCCGCGCCTGTCGTTCCGGGGCTTGGTGATCTCGACCTCCGCCACCGCCTCGCCATCGGCCTGGGTTGTCGGCCTCGAATCCATCGCGGCGGCGGTGTCGCCGGTGGGGTGTGTCCGCGGCCGTAGGAGAGACTTGGCAAGGAAGTTGGGAGCAGCCCGTCTGCCTCGCCGCTCTTGGGATTTACCGATTTGGGGCGGTGGCGGAGGCGGCCTTTTGTTGTGGTGTGGGTGACTTGCTGGCTGACTCAGAGAGACGACCTGCGGCGGGTCTGATTGGCCGGACCGTAACTGGGCCGGGCCGGGCCGTCGTTGTCGTGCTCGGTTAGCCAATGCGGAGGTGACAACGGTCCACGTGCTAGCGACGGGCCACTTGTCGTTCAAGACTCGTCGAGTCAGCTCGAGTAAACGGTTCTCCTGATCCTCAAAAAAAAAAAAAAAATAAACGATTCTCCTAAAAAAAACTCGAGTAAACGGTTTTTTCTGCAATTGGTCAAGATAAACAGTTCTTTCCAAAAAGAAAAAGATAAAGAGTTCTGATGAAGCTACGGCGCAATTGCAGTGCTGGCCTGGAGCAATGAACATTTTCCTTCCATGTCCGCTTTGATGAGTTCAGGACATAATAGGAACCATGAGTAAAAAAAAAAGGTTTTCAGAGCTTCACCGTACACGAACGCAGATGATGTTGTTCGTAGAGGAACACTAAATTTTTCACTAAGTTACACAGCTGCTAACAAAACACAGCCCTGATGCACGGGACTCTCTGAAGTCTGAAACCCTCTTCGTTCTTCAGAAGTTGGCTTGCCGCCGCCGGATACGAGAGCACAGAGCAAAGGTCTCTTTCTCTACCAAGGTGCAGGCCGGACACGAGAAATTGGCAAAGAAACAGGCGTTTTTACATTAGTATCGTTGATTAGCTGACTCGACTCTCGTAGTAGAAAGTTTTAGCATTTGGGGGGTTTAGTGTTCATGGCTGCTTCTGAAGATCGAACAAACCTGTGTTGATAATGACCTGTGGACTGTGGTACTCCTAAACTAGGCAGACCGTCGGACCGTCTTGCCCAACGTACGTGCGCGATGGAACTGGGAAGCACGCGCTGGCGATGAGAGGTCGTCCGTGGGAGCGTATCCGAGACACCGCGGCACTCCGGCGAGCCAAAGCCGTGCATCACATGCAGCACCGCCGTTCTCTGCCTACTGAAATCTCTGCAGTTTCGGCTTAGTGAATGACGGCCGGTTAAAACAAACAGTCTCTAACCGCTCAGGAGTCAAGACGGCGTGTTTGGCATGGCTCTGCTCTACAACAGAGCAGTTCCATTTTAAAACTCTGCTATAAAGCTGTTGTTGTGGAGCTAGAGCTGTCTGTGGGGGTGTTTGGCTACATCATAGGCAGCAGCTCTGAAACAGAGAAATTTGGGTGTGAATTGACCTTCTTATCCTTGATTAGCCCAATCATATTAGGATGATGACAGAATTATTTTTATTTCTACAATATGCTACAAAATGAACTCAAATCTCAAAATATAAATCACATGGCTATGACCATCTCTAATTGCCATGCTTGGCAACATATTTCCTAATGAGCCAGTGGGGCTGGAGCGGAAGGAGAAGGAGCCGGTTTGATTGAGGAGACGAAGGAGCCGGTTTGATTGAGGAGATAAAGGAGCAGTGGCATCGGTCTTTGGTTCCACCAGCACGGCGACATCCAGTCTTCGTTGCAGGCGGCGGGCGAAGCAGGGGCGGGGCAGAGCAAGCGAGGGGCTGCACAGGGGGGCGGAGCGGTGCGGGGCGGTGTGACAAGGACCAGGGCGGAGCGGCATGGGGGAGAGGAGCGCAGGGCGGCGCGGGGAAGGGTTGGGCGGATCGGGCCGACGCAGCGTGGTTGGTGGCTAGGGTTGGGAGCTCCTGGAGACCTCGTCTGTGAAGGAGAATGGCAAGCGGGAGCGCCGAGCTCTAGTTTTGTGTAATGAGTGGCAGTGGCGGGTAATTTCTCCAGAACTTCGAGTCTATGTTGGTTTTGGTAATTCCTGCAGTCGGGTTCGAGGTGCTCTCAAGAAATGAACTAGGACTCTTAAAAATCTTCAGAGTTGATCTGCATCCAAATTTTCTAGAGTTGGGGTGTTTGGCTGGTTTTAGGCTGCTTCGCACTGGAGTTCAACTCCAGAGCCATGCCAAACCCCTGTCTCCAATGAACATAACATTACCAACGGATTTTCTGAAATCATCACTTCTGTTAATAGGTGTAGATGGTTTTTCTAAAACTTGGCACTTCAGAATGTGTCCTTGTGACGGTTTTTTAGCTATCACTAATGTGGCGTCAATAAAACTCTTTCTATGGTACATTGGTATTGTACAAAGATCAAATTTATATATAATCAAGACTATTCATGTGTTTACATGTAAACTACAAATAGCCAAACAGACATTTTAATTGTACGAGTTGTTTATTTTGCATTACGAGAACATTTATTATATTATAATTACTAGATCAAATTTGCCCATAAACATTAACAGGTTAAGCAGCAAACTTGACATCACTTATTACTTGAGAATAATAACAACTAACATGATCATCCAAATTGTCTGTCAGCTGACAGGTTCAAACGATAGAAGTGTGGGTTCTAGGGCAGCGTCCACCGCATCCAACGTTGCTGGCATCCTTGCCACTATTGTTCCAAGCATCTGTGATAAGGTCGAAATAATAGTCTGTCCCTATCACCACTCACAAGTTTTTTGAATTTGATATTATCGTGCATCTGCTTGTTGTGCTCCGTCACCGCCCATCTACCAAGTCCTTGAATCTCTGGATTGTCGATGTCCAAGGAATCCTCCATGGTGGGTTTCATAAAGACATAAATGGCTATGACAACAACGATTAAGAGAAACATAATTCTCATGGTTTGTCTTGTGGTAACTATTTGGAGAATCAAGAATTGTAAAATTTGAGATTGATGAAGTAGTTTTCCTGGTGATACTAAATTATATCTAGGTATTGGACCTGGCCTGGGTTGGATTGAACAATTGATGGTAGTTTGCTAGTAATAGTTATCTATTGAAATATAGCCTTTCATAATTGGATGCCTATTAAAATCATGCCCTTCTATATATAGCCTCTCATATTGATATGATTTTTTTGGCTATCGATAATATGTGGTATTGATCTATATGCCAAATAATACCTCAATTACTATATACAATTAAAACAGTCAAATTTAAGTATTTTAATTAGCTATAGAAGGAACGAAACATGTATTAGTTGGGAGAACTTTATCTAGGCTAGTTTTGGAATTAAAATATTTTTTCACAACAAAAAATACTTTGACAAGCAATGGAAATTTAATGATGCCATGAAATTTGTCGTGAATGGCCGATTTTGAAGAATTTCATGGCTAAATTCTTTCTTACCTATGAGCAATGAAATTTTAGGTACATAGCAGAAGTTGTGCCAAAGTAGAGACATCAACAATGAAAATATCGTTACGATCTTTTGTCCGGTCCCATCTGTCTGTATTTTTGTTGTTTGGTTCACTTGTTAGTATTTTTCTGTCTATTGTGATGAAAAACCTGTCGATGTTAATGTGGCATCGTAGTCAACACATCATTGCCCAACCAGTGAGCTTATTTTTGTGCATGACCCCATCTATCAGTATTTTTTTTGTCGATTTCCACAAACAATTGTCACTAATGATACCATCACACAAAAAAAATGTCACTGTGGCATCCGGGTCAGCACATCTTTTTTTTTAGAGAAGCCATCTGGTGCATTTTGTCGATTGGAGAAAGATTGTTACATCATTGACCAGATGCTCAGAAATGAATCTAGGTGGTTCATCTACCCAATTACAGTCTTGCCTAGCTGAAAACTCTGCTCTAGCTAGTTCATGAGCAATCTGGTTAGCTTCCCTATTACAATGCTCAATGCTAAGTGAATCAAAACCATAGCACATAGACCTACAATCATCATAAAGTGGAGCTCTTGCTTTTGCTGAAAAGCCTCCATCGTTCATCGTTTTGACCACCTCAGAGCAATCAGTTTGCAAGATAAATCGATTCATCCAATGTTCTGCGCCAGGAGAAGTCCATCTCTAAGAGCATAAGCTTCCGCCATTGGGGCATCAAATACCTGCACGAGGTACCTGTATGAGACCGCCACAAAGCCCCCATTTGAGTCACGAATAACAACCACCTGTGCTCTCTGTAGCAGAATCACTATCAAAGCTAGCATAAGTGTTAATCATCAACTTCGCCTCAGGAGGTTTCTTCCAGCTATCATTTCTTTGCACATGCTTCTACCTGGATCTCAAGTAATTACGTGTCAGCGTAGCAATTGACAGGGCCGGTCTCGCCAAAGATCGAATGTTTTCTCCATGCACTATTTGTCTCCTCTCGTGCGAGGAATCTTCCTTCAACGCAATTCCGTCCGCTGTTTCTCAGGCGCAAATCCAACTCTCATGTGCTTTCCTCGGCTCGGGTGGACCAATGAGGCCCACCAAGTTGTATGTTTTCCAACCAAGGGAGTGATAATAATGCATTGTGTTTATCCCGCGACTGCCTCGAATGGGTCACCATTTATGCAAAGTTGCAAACTGATCCAGCGGTTTCTTGTTGCTCCAAAACCTAGAGAACAGAGATTATACTACAGTATATGCTAAAGGTTGTAGTCTACGCAAGCCTACAATCTGAAGATGGGTTAACATCAGTATCACCATTCACCAATGAATAACTTCGTTGGTTGAGCATCCAATCCCATAATGACGCCTTTTTTTTACTACTGAAGCTGTTGGATCGAAAATGGGTTATGACTGGAGATATTTTGTGCTCTGTTTGATGACTTCCTGCCGTGTTCACATATCTGAAGAAGTTCCACAATGTTATGGCGGTGAGCAAGTCGGGGTACAAAGAACTGCGACGCGTCCAAGCCAACCGCGACCTGGTCCACGGGCAACAACTCCATGGTCCTCAACACCACTGGCCACTACTATTTCCTCTGTGGCGTCACGGGCCACTGCGCCACCGGCCAGAAGGTCGGCATCGACATCAACGGAAGGCCGCCAACGCCCAACGTGACTATAGACGGCGATGAACCTCCAGTAGGAGGTGGGGTTATTGAAGGGAAGCAAGCGCCAGATGGGGCAGCTCTGGAACTGTAAACAAATGTTGGCGCTGAAACGCTTTTTGGCCATTGCAATCCATCAGACGGGAGCATCAGTTTTTGGTTGCTCTAAAACTCTAAAAAAAAGAAAGAAAGAAAGCAACGGCGGACGATGATGACTACTCTTGACGTATGCGGCTAGAGAGGCCACTGTTCTTTTGCTACTAATCTCTCCCAGCACCGGAAGGAAAGGAGATGGCTTGTGTATGGTCATATACAGACATTTCATATCGAACAGAGTTTCGATGACTTAGCACAAGCAATGTTAACTGAAAAAAAAAATTTTTGGTTGGGGGAACGAAGCATGTATTAGTTGGGGGAACTTTATCTATGCTAGTTTTGGAAATGGATTTTTTTTCACAACAAAAATTATTTTGATAAGCAACGGAAATTTAACGGTGGTGTGAAATTTGTCACAAATGGCTGATTTTGAAGAATTTCATGGCTAAATTCTTTCTTACCTATGAGCAATGAAATTTTGGTGACACAGCAGAAACTGTGTCAAAATAAAGACATTAACTATGAAAATATTGTTAACGTCTTTTGTTCGGTCCCACCTGTCTGCATTTTTGTTGTTTGGTCCACTTGTCAGTATTTTTCTATCGATTGTGATGAAAAACCTGTCAATGTTAATGTGGCATCCTAGTCAGGACATCATTGGCCCAACCAGTGAGCCTATTTTTGTGCATAACCCATCTGTCAGTATTTTTTTGGTCGATTGCCACAAACAATTGTTATGGTACATGACACCAAAAAAATGTCACCGTGGCATCCGGGTCAGCACACATCGTGGGAGGAATTTTCCTTTTGACGCAATTCCGTCCGCTGTGTTTGTCAGGCTCAAATCCTCTCATGCGCTTTCCTTGGCTCGGGTGGACCAATGAGGCCCACCGAGCTGTATATTTTCAAACCAAGGAAGTGATAATAATGCATTGCGTTTATCAGTTATTAAAAAAATGCATTGTGTTTATCAAGTGACTGCCTCGAACGGGTCACCATTTATGCAAAGTTGCAAATTGATCAAACGAACTACTTCCTCCGGACATTTTTTTGTTGACGTTGGCTAGTGCAATGTCCGGAGGGAGTAACTCAGGCGTGAACACGACGACGTTGAACAGAAGGCCGCTGACTACGAACGCCGATCGAGCTGTGGAAGGAGGTGGGGGTTTCTTTTTTGAGAAACAAGATGTTCATATTTCATTAATCAATTGGTGGGTTACAGTCCTTTTGCAGCGCGCGCAAAGGAAATTCTGGAGGTTGATTAACCGGCTTTAGTCTACCTCTAGTCTTATCTCTACAACTTATTAATTGAGGTGAGATCATCTAGATCACTTTTTTTGTGTCCAGATATGTCCGTAACGTTGTCGTATTCAGTTTATATTCTACAATGATTTATCAATCACTTTGAGTCATTTTTCAACCTTTTTCTAATCCTTTGTTGAATTGAACTCCGATTTCAATTCGATATTTCATACTAACAACAATTAATCATCTATTGCTTTAACATCATATTTTGGATGAAAACTAATAACAAGAATTTCAATAATAACTCACTCAAAAATTATTATAATGAATATTCTTTTTAAAACTAAAAAAGGTAAAGCAAAATAAAAATAGAGCAAATTCTCAAGCCAAAAAATTGATTAATTGAAAACCTTTTACAGTTACAAAAAAACATTCTAACTATAAATTTTTTTAATAAAGACCCGTGACAACGCACGGGTATTTTGCTAGTATACCTATATACTTGGTACAACAATGAGCTGGCAGGTTTGCATGTCTTTCAACATGGAAGTAGGTGGGGTTAGCGAAGGGAAGAAAGCCACCGCGAACGATGATGACTATTCTTGGCGTACGCGGCTAGATATGTCACTTTTTTTTTGGCTACTAATCTCACCCAGCTCCGGAAAGGAAGGAGATGGCGTGCGTATGGTCATATGGACCACATACGTGCCCTCCCAGCGCACATTTCGTATCAAACAGAGTTTCGGTGACTTAGAACAAGCAAACTTAATTGAAAAACAGAGAATACTGAATTTTCTATGACCAATAAACAGAGGATATAACAGAGCTTCACCAAATCAATCCATGTATTTGCTTATATTTTCTACTACCGCAAGTCTTCACTTGATTCTTCCATCAGTTCAGTTCTTCCACACGAAGGCGACGGGACTCCTGACCATATGATCCTTGTTCTCCCAGCTAATGTGCCCAAAATCCCATCTGGACGTGACATTTCCTCCGGCCAAGCTTCTGAACTCAACGCTGTAACTCTTCTTCTCGTTCTGCTTCTTGAACTCCAAGGTGGTCGGAGTCACGGTCACCTTCACCAGCTCGGGTGCCACCACGGTGACATTGTACGTCTCTGCATTCTGGGACACCTTGATCACCGTTTGTGTGAGCGTGAGGACGTCAGTGTGGCCGTTGAAGATCACAATGAAGAAGGGGTAGTTGAGGTCGGCGGGGCCGCCGGGAGCGCCATCCTCTTGCATGTCGCCATGTCTGGCGCGAATTGCTTCAGCTGCTTCTTGGTGTAGTCCAGTGAGCAGAGGAAGTCAACGTAGTCCCTGGCGCCAGCGTCGTAAACCATCCCCGGGTCCATCGTGAGCTGTGGGTGGACGTGCCCGGCCCCGCCAGCGAAAGGCGTCGCGACCCGAAAGCCGTCGGTGAGGATGTCCCGCTCCATGTTGTCGAGCGTCCTGGCGGTGGTCATTACCCCCGAGCGTATCATCGGGGGAGTCCAGCTGGGGTGCTTCTTCTTATTCAGCGCTGCGATGCCGGCGACGTGCGGGGTTGCCATGGACGTGCCCGAGAGGAATCGGTAGTTATGGTTCTTTTTGTACAAGGGGATATCATCTCCGGAGCCAGTCCATGCCGCTAGAATATTGAGTCCCGGACTAATGACATCTGGCTTGAGGAGCTCAGGAACCACCGCCTTAGGTCCTCGGGAGGAGAACCCCGTCACCGTGGGAGCCCGCCTCTCACCGATGATCGGGTGGCCAGTAAAGGCGAAGGAGGCAAGGCGATGAGGCCATGTATGCCCTGAGAGCATCTCGAATTGTTATGTAAAAAATTACTCTCTAAACATACTATTTAGGAGGTTTCTAAATTTATTGGAGGTAAAAAAAATTCACATCCTCCAACAACTCCTAATAATTCGTTTACTAAAAATTAAAATCATATCACATGTGTCATAATAATCTGTTGGAAATAAAAAAAACCATAAGAATCTGTGTTTAGGGAGTTCTAATTAAGTTACTAAATATAGAGAGTCATAGACCTTGTTTTGGAAGTTGCTATGTTTAGGAATCTCATTTAGAAAACGGTTGGAGGTTTGTTTTTTTAGTTACTTCCTAAATTTTGGTTTAGCAACCTCATTTAGATAATGGTTGGAGATGCTCTGAGCAAGCTCAGAGTAAGCTCAGAGTGAGAGACGGAAGGGGCAGGTCGAAGAAAGAATTTTGTGATAAAAATCTTCGAAACAATCGTTAATCGGTTGTGACAAATTTCACGTCATCTATTTTCATTGCTTGTCAAAGGATTTTGTTTTTGTTGTGAAAGAAAAATACTTTAATTCCAAAACTACCCTTGGTAAAGTCCTCCTAGCTAACACATGTTACATTCCTTTTATAGCTAAAATACATAAAATTGGATGTTCTATTGTCCGCAGTAATTGATTTATTATTTGGCATAGATCAATGCCACCTATTATTGATAGCCAAAAAAATCATATCAAAATTATGAGTAGTTTTATATATAAGGACATGATTTGAATAGGCATCCAATAAATCCATGCTATATTTCATAGATAACTATTAGTCAATCTACAATCAATTGTTCACTGATGCAACCCTGGCCCAATGCTATATGTCGCCAAATATCATCTACTATCACCGTAGCAAAACTACTTCATCAATCTCAATCTTTATAATTCTTGACTCTCCAAACAGTCACTGCAAGCCAAAGCATGAGAACCACGTTTGCCTTAGTCGTTGTTGTCATAGCCATTTATGTCTTTAAGACACCGACCATGGCGGAGTCCTTGGACATCAACGAACCAGAGATCCAAAGGATGGGCATGTGGGCAGTAACGGAGCACAACAAGCAGACGCACGATTCAATCAAATTCAAAAAAGTTTTGAGTGGCGGTAGGCTTGTAGTAGGAATAGATGATTACTACAACTTTATCATAGACGCTTTGAACAGTAGTGGCAAGGATGCCAAGTACAGAGCATTGTTAGACTTGGTTGATGCTTCCATAGAACCCACACTTGTATCGTTTGAACCTGATAGCTGAGTGAGAATTAGGATGATCAAGTTATTAGTTGCGAGTATTGCCAAGTAATAAATGATGCCAAGTTTGATTATTGACCTGATATTGTTTGTGTCAAACGTACTTAATTTGGTAATTGTTACTGTCTCCGTCCCATATTATTTGTCGTTTTGGATTGGAGCACAGATATTAAAGAGAATTGAAAAAGGTGGGTGCATAGAAAATAAGAATAATAGATAGAGATAAAGATGTATTAAGAAGACGAAAAATTATATTAAAATACGAGGATAACAAGTAAATTAGAAAAATTGAAAGAGTGAAAAATGACAAGTATTATGGGACGGAGGGAGTATATAATAATTACTCTCATAAACACAAAATGAATTATATGGTAAAAATACACATGCAAGGCAATAGCCATTGTGTGTGTCTTGGATGACATACATGGCCAACAAAATAAATAATTCAAACAATGAAATGTCAATTTGATTATTTGTATTTTCCATGTAGTCACATTAATGATGTTGATTATGAATAAATTTGAACTTTGTACGATGTCAGCACACAGAATTACATGAGCATCCTCTGCTCCAAGGAGCAGTTGTACCCGTTTGCTCTTGACATATGGCCACATGCACAAGGAATGTGCTTCCCAACAGCCTCACCAACCTCAACTACCCTCCTTCTTCAACAACCGCACATGATGTTGAAGGTATCTGTAACATCCCCGCCTCAAGAATGAGGGAGTAGTCGAAGGATCGATTATTGGGTGACATCTTACGAAGTAAGAGTCCAAAAGTACATACCTATGAGCATAATAAAATAGAATGCAAGTTTAATTATAATTTATTATAACTTAGGTTCAGATTTGAGTATGTAGATAAGGTTAAAATTTGGTTACATAAATAGCGGAAGCAACATATCTCATGTTAGAATCCTATCATGAAGCACATCAAACCCGTAGACATGACTCATTATCAAGAAGAACATATGAACAAAACAGCATAGAGCAAAGCCCTAAGCAACTAATACTCAGCAAGTCTTACCTATCAAAATTATACGCTAACACCGACTTCTAGCATGCAGGAGACTGACCAAAGGTTGCTAGAATAATTGCATAGATAGTACTAATAATTGATCCTTATTTTTAAGTTTTAGCCAAGTTAATAGGGTTCTTGCATAAGATAAATATTGTGCAGCTATACTATAGCAAATAGGGTTACAAATACAATTAATTAAAATACCAACAACAAGTATAATCATCATCATTCATGTTGCTACTATGGTATGACAGCGATCTCACAAGTGGTACTCAATAACCGTGAGGAACGAGGACTCGAATCGATTTACATCCTGTAGGAGAAACCCAAATACATGATGCACACACATTCCAAAGAGTCACGTACGATAACCTTTCGTGAGATACCACAGGGTTGGGCTGGGTCTCAGCTTTCTCGAGTACACATCACCCCATGTGATATCCACGTCGGAGCCATCCATGGATAGCCCGTGCACTCTCCCTTCCAACACATATCCAAATTCCACCATAACCCTCTTCATCACTAGAACAAGGGAGGGTTATCATCCAACCACTACAGTAATCAAGCTACATCGGTTTACTAGTGCCCATATCACTGGCATACGCTTGGTATTGTTCAAACTTGATCACGGGTCCATACGAAAATGAAAGGACCTGGATGTCGCTTAGAGGGGGGTGAATAGGCAAAACCTGCAATTTTAAAACTTAAAACAAAAATTAGTACAAAACTGGTCAGGTCGGTTAGGCAAACCGGTCATACCTATTTTGACAGGGAATGCAAAAATGAAGATTGTTGACTCTAACTCAAACCGATACTCGAAGTGGTGCTCCAATAGATGTTCCTCACAAATGCACTTAGCCTTTGCACAACACAAATAAGCACACCCAAGTAGATCGAAGCGGAAGCACAATATGAGTTAGAAAACAAACAAGAAATGCAAACCGAGCAAGGAGACACAAGTGTTTGTTTGCCGAAGTTCAGATTCACCCCGTGAATCCTATGTCTCCGTTGACGAAGCTTGAGCCGCTCAAAAGCCAACTCCAAGCCAGGTCTCTTTCAACCACTTTCCCCGGTCCACTAGCTTGATCTTTTTAGGCAAGATGGCAGCCCTCACAAATTAAAATAAGAGAGGGAGAAGTACGGCTATAAGGGATAAGGCTCCACCAAAGCCTCCGCGGAAACCAAGGAAGACTACTTCCAAAACAGTAAAGGCAAATCAACATCAAGTTGGTAGACACCAATTGGATAATGAAAATCCAATTCATATGGATGTTCAACAGATACATCACATACCTAGCACAAATGTGCGCACAAATATAGATGCTGGGACATCGGAAGACCCCAACTCTATCGTTATGGGAAAACACGATGAGTTAGAAGGGGTAAAAGAAATTTCCACCAATTACATTGATTCTGGAGAATCATTCAATAGAAAGACTACAATTGTCGACATTCATTTTTCTTCCAAGATTGCAAATGATCTTCAACTGAATCCAGAACCTAAGACCATGGCAGAGTGTCAACAACGCTCGGACTGGATCAAATGGAAGGAAGCAATTGAGGCAGAATCGCTCTCGCTAAAGAAACAAGAGGTATTTACCGTAGTAATGCCTACTCCTCGAAACATCTTCCCAGTGGGATCAAAATGGGTTTTCATCCGTAAAAGGAATGAAAACAACAAGGTGGTGAGATACAAAGCGAGGCTTATAGCACAAGGGTTCACACAGAGACCCGACATCGATTTTGATGAAACATATTCTCCAGTTATGAGTGGTATAATATTCTGATACTTAATATAATTGGCAGTACAAAAAGGTCTATCCGTGCATCTCATGGATGTAGTGACTGCATACCTATATGGGTCACTAGATTCGGATATCTATATGAAAGTTCCTGAAGGGCTTAAAATTCCGAATCAGAATCAAAATCGCAACATGTATTGTGTAAAGCTTAAAAAGTCACTCTATGGCTTAAAGCAGTCAGGAAGAATGTGGTACAACCGACTAAAAGAATTCCTTCTACAGAAGGGTTATTCTAACAATGATGATTGCCCATGTGTATTCATTAAGAAATCCTCAACTGGATTTTGTATCATCTCGGTGTATGTTGATGATCTCAACATCATAGAAATACACAAGATATTGATGAAGCACACAATCATCTCAAGACGAAATTCGAGATGAAATATTCGGGTCAAACCAAATTTTGCTTAGGTCTTCAACTTGAGCATCTCCCTACAGGGATACTAATACACTAGTCTGCATACATTCAGAAAATATTGGAGAAATTCAATATGGATAAATCTTATCCTTCCAAAACACCTATGGTTGTTCGATCTCTTGACATGAATAAAGATCAATTCAGACCAAGAGACAAAGACAAAGAGATATTGGGACTAGGGGTTCCATATCTCAGTGCCATTGGAGCGCTTATGTATATTGCAAATTGCACCAGGCCAGATATCGTATTTGCAGTAAATTTACTAGCTAGAGATAGCGTGGCTCCAACAAAACGTCGTTGGCAGAAGTTAAAAATATCTTTAGATATCTCTAAGGCACAAAGGATCTTGGTTTATTCTACAGATTTAACCAAGATAAAACCATGATTGGATATACTGACGCTGGTTATCTATCTGATCCCCATAATGCCAGATCACAGACAGGGTTTTTATTTTTACATGGTGAAATGGCTATATCATGAAAGTCATCAAAACAGACATTAGTAGCCACAGCCACAAATCATTCTGAAATAATTGCATTATATGAAGCTTCACGTAAATATATTTGGCTTCGCAGAATGATAAACCACATACAACAGTCATGTGGTATTGGTCCTATCAAGGAACCAACAAATATCTATGGAGATAATTCTGCTTGTATTGCACAAATGAATACAGGTTATATAAAGAGTAATATCACAAAACATATTTCTCTTAAACTATTTTACCCACATGAGTTACAACAAAATGGGGTGAAGGTGCATCTAGGCCCCTAATTTTATTTTGGTGATTGACGTCAATACAATTTAGAACGAACTAATCTTTTAATGAGCATGTGTGTAGATTATGGTATAAAGTTTGGTGATTAAATGCATAGAAACAAAAAAGGAGAAAAAAAGATGGCAAAGTGCCTCAAGATGAAATTCAAAATATGCTCAAGAATGAAGTTCATGGAGTTTTATTTTAAATCTTGAGTATAAGAAAAGCCGTACTATTAAGAGGGACACAAAAGTGTGAAGCGGAGGTGAAATAAGTGTAAAATTCCCCTTTCCAGGTCAAATAAAATTTTCCAGGGCAAAATCATCGGACTTGTCTGACCCATCGGACAAGTCTATCGGACTCCAGTAGCTCTGCCACTCTGGGTCGTCGGACATGTCTGACGGTCATCGGACTTGTCCGATGACCAGAGGAAAGTCCGACGCATCGGACACTTTCATCGGAGTACAGTTCCCCTGCCACCCTATTTTCATCGGACTTGTCCGATGGACAAGACTTGTCCGAGCCATCGGACAAGTCCATTGGATTCCAGTTCCTCTACCCCTCCTGTGCCGTCGAACATGTCCGATGGCCATCGGACTTGTCCGATGGTCATCTTATCCGAGGCATCGGGCAAGCTTGTCGGACTCCAGTTTCTACGCCACCTTGATTCATCAGACATGTCCGATGACCATCGGACTTGTCCGACACAGATCTCAGAAATTGGGTCTTCAATGACTCTTTTCCCCATTGGGCTATAAATAGAACCCCTCTTCGCCCTTTGGCCGGTTGGTCACTCATTTCACTCTTGATTTGTTAAGGGATTGAGAGAAGATTGAAGTGCTCCATCAACTCCAAGCTTTCATCCTCTTGAGCACTTGGTTCATCCTCACCGCCGATGACTATTGTGTTTGTTACTCTTGGGGATTCATCCCCTAGACGGTTAGAGGTGCCCGTAGAGCTCCTAACTTGTGTGGTGACGCCTCGGGAAGTTTGTATTGACCCCTCCTTTGTGGAGTTTCTAGTGGAAAACCAAGTTTGATCTTTGTGCTCACTTGGAGAGGTTAGGGTTGAAAGAGACCCGGTCCTTTGTGGATCCCTCAACGGAGACGTAGGCTTCTTTGTGGAGCTGAACTTCGGTGAACAAATCTTATGCCTTACTTGTGCTTTTAATTACTTGTCTCTCATTTACTTGTTGTTGCTCATAAACTTGCTAGTTAGGGTTTGCTTCGTATTTCTTGAATTAACTTGTGTAGGTTGCTTGCTAGTTGCTCTCCTTATTTTTACAGCTTTCCCTTGCTTATATTCACTTGCTCCTAGCTTGCCTTACACTAGTTTTAATTTTTACCCGGTCGATCTACTTTTCTATCTCGTGCCATCGGACAAGTCATCGGACTTTCCCCACAATCGTCGGACAAGTCCGACACTGCGCATTTAACTTTTATTATTAAGTGAATTTCAAGGATTATTGCCTATTCACCCCCCTCTAGGCACTTTTAATTGGTATCAGAGCGGGATCCTCTTGAAGGCTTAACCGCTTGAAGATAAAGATGACAAAGGGAAAGGAAATTCCGCCTAGTGGATCGTCCGAAGCAAGGTCCGAGGGTGATGCACCTGGAGAAAATCTAAGGATTGAAGATATTGATAAAGATGAGCTATTAAAAACCTACAACAATGTCATGTTTGATTATGATGATCTCAAAGAAGATCGCATTGGACAAGGGTCCGGTAGACTCCCCTACTTTGATGGATAATTTTATGATCTTTGGAAATGCAAGATGATGATGTATTTGGAATCCATGAGTCCTCATGTTGCAAATATAACTGAGAATGGTTTGTTGTGGGAAAATAGAGACAATCCAACCCGTAAAGATCAAATCAACATTCATCGTAATGCCATGGCTGCTAGTGCAATTGTTTCCGCACTTAGTGCCACCGAGTATGACAAGGTAGCCAGAATAAAGAATGCCAACCAACTATGGAGAAAACTTGAGGTTATCTATGAGGGCATTGATTCCGTCAAAGATGCAAGACTTGAAGAACTGCAAAATGAGTTCAACCTATTCATCATGGGTCCGGGAGAAGGCCCAAAGGAAGTTCATGATAGGCTCATGAGGATTGTGAATCAAAGAAGAGCACTAGGAGCTAAAATGACCGACTTGGATATCAACAAGAGACTACTACAAGCATTGAGACCATGGGATAGCAACATTTGCTCAAACATTAGAGAGAAGGACAACTTCAAAACCCTCTCCACCGATGAAGTGCTTGGAAAGCTTCTTTCCCAAAAGCAACAAAATGATCAAGCCAACAAGATAAATGCCTTGATAAAGCAAATTGAGGGAGCAAATGGTGACAAAAAGGATGTGGCGCTCAAAGCCACACAAGAGAAGAAAAAGAAAGTGGTTGATTCTAGTAGTGAAGATAGTGATGATGAGATGGCTTTGCTTGTGAGGAGATTCAAGTCATTTCTCAAGAAAGATGGCTACAAGAAGAAAAGCTTTGACAAGGGCAAAGCAAGAAGGTCAAAAAGAACTTGCTATGAATATGGTGATGAAGGACATTTCATTGCGGAATGTCCAAAGAAGAAGAACAAAGATGAAAGAAGGAAAGACAAGCACCACAAGAAAGACAAGAAGTACAAGAAGCATAGAAGAGGTGAAGCTCACATTGGTCAAGAATGGAGTTCTGATGATTCATCCTCTTCATCATTTTCCTCCTCCGAATCCGACTCTGATGAGGGAGGCATTGCTACACTTGCCATTAGCGTCACTCCCACCAACACTTCTCTATTTGGGAGCTTGAGTGATGATGATGACGACAACACTCACAAGTGCCTCATGGCAAGAGGATCGAAGGTAACAAAATCTAAACACAAGCGTTCCTCTTATGCTAGTAGTAGTGATGATGATGATGATGATGCTTCACTTCCTAAAATGCTTGAATTTATGGAATTACTTGAAAAACGAAAGGAAGAAAATGATAGGCAAGAGGAGCTACTTGTGAAACAAGAAGACTTGCTTGTTCTTGAAAAGAAAAGAAACCTTGAACTAGAGAAGCTCCTAGAAGAAGAGAGAAAGAAAAATAATGACTTAACTATGCCTCTCACTAAAATTGAGAACACTTGTGAGATTACTAAGAGTATTAAAGATGAACTTCAAGAGAAGTATGAGGATTTGGAAAAGACTCATAAGTCTCTTGAAGAACAATATAGGATTCTTTCAACTTTCACATCCTCCTCAAATAAGGCAAAGCCCATCAAAACTCCCATGCCGACAAATGGTCACCTCGACCTCAACAAAAAGGATGAACCCATTGATCAAAAGGTATATCGCTCTATAATTGGCTCTTTGCTTTATCTTTGTGCATCTAGGCCCGATATCATGCTTAGTGTGTGTATGTGTGCACATTTTCAAGCCGCTCCTATGGAGTGTCACATGGTGGCTGTTAAGAGAATATTGAGATATTTGGTTCACACATCCAACCTAGGGCTTTGGTACCCCAAGGGCTCAAAGTTGAACCTATTAGGCTATTCCGATGCGGATTATGCCGGGGATAAGGTAGATAGAAAGAGCACCTCCGGGACATGCCAATTCTTGGGTAGGTCCCTAGTGTCATGGTCATCCAAGAAACAAAACTCCGTTGCACTTTCCACGGCTGAAGCGGAGTATGTTGCAGCCGGTAGTTGTTGTGCACAACTACTTTGGATGAGACAAACTCTAAGGGATTACGGTTACAAGTTGAACCGTGTTCCACTCCTATGTGACAATGAGAGTGCTATAAAGCTTGCTTATAACCCCATTGAGCATTCGCGCATAAAGCATATAGATATCCGCCACCACTTTTTGAGAGATCATTCCATCAAGGGGGATATCAAAGTTAGCCATGTGAGAACCAAAGATCAACTAACCGATATATTCACCAAACCCCTAGATGAGAAGAGATTTTGCTACCTTAGGAGTGAATTAAATATTCTTGACTCTAGCAATGTGATGTAGAGAATGTGCACATCTGAATGGTGATTGTTTTGTTATTGCAAAAAAAATTATAGTACTATGTCAAAAACCTATTATTTGTGCTATTGAAGTTGGTTTTTTATCACTAGATCGAATCTTGACAAAATATGGCCTTGTTATATCTTGTTGATTGTTGGCTGACCATAAAATGTCAACACTTTCCATCAAACTATTTTAAAGAAAATAAAAATCCTCTATTCTTTCCTGGGTGGACTCTAATCTCTCTGGTCATTCTGGCGTCGGGCAAGTCCGACAGCCATCGGACATGTCCGACGGAGTCGGACAAGTCTGACTGTCATCGGACAAGTCCGACGGTCTAGGTTTCGACCCCTTTAACCCAGCCCGACTTACCCCTTCGGTCAACCCATCCTCATTCATCTCCCTCATGTTCTCTCTCCTCAAGAACACCCCCATTAGCGGCACCAAGGCGATCTCCCTCTCACACCATCCATTGGAGCAAGTTTGGAGGTCAAGAGGTCCTCCTCCATTGGAGAAGTCTGATCCCCCATCGTTTTTGCAAGGTTTAACCCTAATCCCCTCTCTCTCTTAGGGTTAGGGTTATTGATTAATGCTAGGGTCAAATCTTGTTCCCTTGCATATTTGATCCATGGAGGTAGCCTCTAGTTAGTTGTTAGTGGAGTAGAAGAAGTTTGGGTACTTGTGGTAGGTGGATTCGTGAAGGATCTAGGTTTTTGGAAAAACCGTGTGTCATCGGACAAGTCCGACGCCCATCGGATAAGTTCGACGCATCGGACTTGCCCGATGATTATCGGACATGTCCGATGACCTACAGTTTCTTCAAAAACCTGAGCTCTTCATTGATTCTCCTCACCCCTATTCCTCCTTTTGACTCCCTCCTAACTTGTTGCTCGCTACATTTCCTCAGCATGTCTGACGTGGAAGCATCCCCCTTGAGGGAGAAGAGAACCAAGACCAGCGAAGACCAAGGTGAAAGCCAACCCCCAAAGAGGAGGAAGGCCACTGCTGGGCGCATCTACCGCACCACCCTGAAAGCTCCAGCTGAAAGAGAGGAGCTGGAAGAGACAAATGAGCTTGATAGTGTCATGCATCCTCCAGCAGAAATGGAGAACTCTGACCGTGACATTGTGAACTACTTTCATGCCTCCATTAAGATCTGCTCTGCGGCAAGGTTAACTAACTTCTATGATGATGAGAAATAAGCTTCTGATTTCCGCTTTCATGCACATTTTTATGGGGATTGGTACCGCTCCACCTATCTACGCATGAAGAATGCAGTGGTTGATATGAAGTGGCTTGATTGGGATCTCATGAAGACAAGAAAGCATCCATTACTCGATCAAGTGCTGGCTGCCTGTGAGCATCATGGTCTCAAGACCTTCCTGACTTTTCAGTACTCCTGGAATACGGAAATTATAGCTCAGTTTTACTCAACTGTCTATTTTGATGAAGATGCCAAAACCATGTCCTGGATGACAAATGGCACCAAGTACACCTGCTCCCAGAACCAGTTTGCTAGTATGATTGGACTTAAGCATACACGCAAGGAAAGGCACAAGGTTCACAAGGGGAATCATATGGATGCTGAGGATATGAGGTACATGTATGTGGACCCGGATAACTGCTCTCTTCCCAACTCTAGTGGATTGAAACCATTCTTCTCAGTCCTGTTTCGGATCTGCAGGAGTACCTTAGCTCTAAGGGGAGGCAATTCTGACCGTATCCCTGCCTTTCAGAGGGATATCCTGCACTGGGTTCATGGGAATAGAAAGTTTGATGCTTTTGACTATGTCTATCTGAAGATGTGGGACATCTCCATCTCTCCCAAGCGTGGCTATGGATACGCTCCTCACATCATATTCATGATTGAGAAGGTATCGGGTTTAACCTTCAACAAGGATATGAAGCATCTGAGCCTCAAACCTCAGATTCCTTCTAACTGGACTCCCGACACCATCTCTGGACAGTCCTTTGGAGTAGCTCAGCCCCCATCTTTAGCTGCACCACCTCAGCCACCTCGGACTGCCTCTCGGGGCACTGGATCCTCTCATGTGCCTCCGCCTCCTCGCGGAAAGAGAAGCAGGATTATGAAGATGTTCAAATCCCTTATGAGCATGTGCAGGAGCATTAATGAGAGGCTTGACGTCATTGAGAGGAATCAAAAGGGTCTCTATGACCATTTTGGTATTGAGACTCCTCCTCCACCGTCCCTAGCTGAAGGCTCACCTCCTCCTACTCATGATGACCCCACCTTCACCGTCGAGGAGATGAACTATTTTGGGTACTATCCTCCTCCTCCTTTCTCCTCTGGCGCAGGTTCGAGTGCTCAACACATTCGCTTTGAGGATGACGACGGCGAAGGTGGTGAAGATCAAGCTGCCTATCCTCCTCACCAACGCAAAGGGAAAGAACCGGCTATTGATGAGGAAGAAGAGGAAGAAGGCAATGATGATGATGAAGACTATGAGTTCTCCGACGACTAGAGCTCTCATCACCTTCTACCCGCAATTTTCTCCTTTTTGGGTGTCTTGATGCCAAAGGGGGAGAAGTGTAGTTATCTTAGTTTTTTATCATCTTAGTTTGTGAGTTGTGAGCGAGTTTGAAGTTGAACTATTTATGGCACTATTTGGTTTGTAAAACTCTATTTGCTTATTGTATTGGTATTTTGTTGATTATCTTTAGCTTGGTGCATTTGTGTGAAATATCATGTCATTTGTATTTATTCTATCTTTTGTGATCAATTGTTGCAAATTAAAATTAACATGTATGTATAGTTTTAGGGGGAGCTCTCACATTTTTTCTTCAATATGTGCACTTGTTATTATCTCATATCTTCTTCTTCATGCATACTTTTAGGGGGAGCTCCTCATCACAAACTGAACCTTTATTGCATATTTTTATAAAATTTAGTTGTATTGTCATCAATCACCAAAAAGGGGGAGATTGAAGGAGCATCTAGGCCCCTAATTTTATTTTGGTGATTGGCATCAATACAATTAAGAACGGACTAATCTTTTAATGAGCATGTGTGTAGATTATGGTATAAAGTTTGGTGATTAATTGCATAGAAACAAAAAGGGAGAAAAGAAGATGACAAAGTGCCTCAAGATGAAATTCAAAATATGCTCAAGAATGAAGTTCATGGAGTTTTATTTTAAATCTTGAGTATAGAAAAAGCCGTAATATTAAGAGGGACACAAAAGTGTGAAGCGGAGGTGAACTAAGTGCAAAATTCTCCTTTTCAGGCCAAATAAAATTTTCCAGGACAAAATCATCGGACTTGTCCGACCCATCGGACAAGTCTATCGGACTCCAGTAGCTCTACTACTCTGGATCGTCGGACATGTCCGACAGTCTTCAGACTTGTCCGATGACTAGAGGAAAGTCCGATGCATCGGACACTTTCATCAGAGTACAGTTCCCCTGCCACCCTATTTTTATCGGACTTGTCCGATGGACAAAACTTGTTCGAGCCATCGGACAAGTCCATCGGATTCCAGTTCCTCTGCCCCTCCTGTGCCGTCAGACATGTCCGATGGTCATCTTATCCGAGGCATCATGCAAGCTTGTCGGACTTCAGTTTCTGCGCCATCTTGATTCATCGGACATGTCCGATGACCATCGGACTTGTCCGACACAGATCTCAGAAATTGGGTCTCCAACGACTCTTTTCCCCATTGGGCCATAAATAGAACCCCTCTTCGCCCTTTGGCTGGTTGGTCACTCATTTCACTCTTGATTTGTTAAGGGATTGAGAGAAGATTGAAGTGCTCCATCCACTCCAAGCTTTCATCCTCTTGAGCACTTGGTTCATCCTCACCGCCGACGACTATTGTATTTGTTACTCTTGGGGATTCATCCCCTAGACGGTTAGAGATGCCTGTAGAGCTCCCAACTTGTGTGGTGATGCCTCGGGAAGTTTGTATTGACCCCTCTTTTGTGGAGTTTCTAGTGGAAAACCAAGTTTGATCTTTGTGCTCACTTGGAGAGGTTAGGGTTGAAAGAGACCCGGTCCTTTGTGGATCTCTCAATGGAGACATAGGCTTCTTTGTGGAGCTGAACTTCGGTGAACAAATCTTGTGCCTTACTTGTGCTTTTAATTACTTGTCTCTCATTTACTTGTTGTTGCTCATAAACTTGCTAGTTAGGATTTGCTTCGTATTTCTTGAATTAACTTGTGTAGGTTGCTTGCTAGTTGCTCTCCTTATTTTTACAGCTTCCCCTTGCTTATATTCACTTGCTCCTAGCTTGCCTTACACTAGTTTTAATTTTTATCCGGTCGATCTACTTTTCTATCCCGTGCCATCGGATAAGTCATCGGACTTTCTCCACAATCGTCGGACAAGTCCGACACTGCGCATTTAACTTTTATTATTAAGTGAATTTTAGGGATTATTGCCTATTCACCCCCCTCTAGGCACTTTCATGGGGAAATAGAAATATTGCAAACAAAATCATGTGACAATCTTGCAGATTTATTCACAAAGTCTCTACCAACAATATTATTCCAGAAATACGTTCATGGAATAGGTATGAGACGACTCAAAGATTTGCAATGATTAGGGGGAGCAAATCACTCTAATATAACCTATCAATAGTATTCAAATCATAGATATTGCACTCTTTTTCCTGATGAGTTTTTCTATCAAGGTTTTTCCTCATACATAGGTTTTAATGAGGCAATATATGTGTTACAAGCATTAAAGTATGTCATATCATTTTTCTCTTTAAATTTGCCTATATGGTTTAAAAAGGAGTTTTTCATGACATATCTTATTTCCTTCCTATTTTTCCCAACAGGGTTTTACGGGAGTTTTACATCATTTCTCCTCATTTTCCCAACAGGATTTGGGGGAGTTTTTCACATTAAATATTCTCCTCATATTTTTCACACAGGGTTTTTAGAGTAGCAATCAAATCACCAATTCCAAGATATAATTGATCAAGGGAGAGTGTTGTGAAATATTCTGTTAATGGTTAATTAACTTAATTAATTATGTAATTAATAATTAATTAGATAAAGGCACCTTTTCATATTATATCACATGTGTGAATGTTTCGGAGACCGCCATCCCAGGGGACGCGTCCGTACGTCCGTACGGATGCCTTTCCCGACTGTTGGTTGGGTATAAATGTAACCCCTCACTATCAATGAAAGTACACTGTTTATTTTCTAACATTTCTAAACAAAAATTATTAGTAGTTTTACATATAAGGACATGATTTGAATAGGAATCCAATAAATCCATGCTATATTCTATTAGATAACTATTAGTCAATCTATAATCAATTGTTCGGTGGTGCAACCCAGGTCCAATGCTATATATGTCGCCGAATACCATCTACTATCACCGTAGCAAAACTAGTTCATCAATCTTAATCTTTATAATTCTTAACTCCAAACAGTCACTACAAGCCAAGCATGAGAACCACGTTTGTCTTAGTCGTTGTTCTCATTGCCATTTATGTTGTTACAGCACCCACCATAGCGGACTCCCTGAACATCAATGATCCAGAGATCCAGCGAATGGGAAAGTGGGCAGTGACGGAGCACAACAAGCAGACAAATGATTCGATCAAATTCAAAAAAGTTTTAAGTGCTCGTAGCTTAGTAGTAGGGATAGATTATTACTTCAACTTTATCATAGAAGCTTTAAACAATAGTGGCAAGGATGCCAAGTACGAGGCATTGTTGGACTTGGTCGACGCTTCCATAGAACCCAAACTTGTATCGTTTGAACCTGATAGCTGAGTGAGAAATGGGGTGATCAACTTAGTTGTGATTATTGACAAGTAATAAATGATGTCAAGTTTGATTCTAGACGTGCTATTGTTTATGGATCAAACATAGTTAATTTGGTTATTATTATATAATAAATGTTCTCATACTCATAAAATGAATTATATGGCAAGAATACACATGCGAGGCAATAGTTGAGATAGCCACTGTGTGTAAGTGTCTTGGGTGACATACATAGCCAACAAAACAAATAACTCGTATAATGAAATGTCAATTTGATTTTTTGTAATTTGCATGTAGACATATGAGTGATGCTGATTATGCATAAATTTGATCTTTGTACGATATCAGCACGCAGGACTATATGAACATAATTGTACCCATATGCATCTAACATATGGCCCCATGCACAAGGACTGTGCTTCCCGGTGGCCTGACCAATCTCAACTACCCCTCCCTCCTCATGATCTTCGACAAACTGCACCAATGTATGTACACTGACGTGGATGGTGATGAAGGCATCACAACAGGCGAAGATTTACAAGATAATGTTCATGGTGGCAAAGCGAGTGAACTCTAACCTACCTTTTGACCCGCCTTGCATATGCCTTATTCTCTTGAGACATATGCAACACATCATCCTCATTATCATTAAGTTCATGGATCACATTTTCTTCTGTGGCAATTTTCTCCCTTGTCAGACTCTTTCATTGTCTTTCCTTCTCCCTATCAACATCTCTATGCAGCTCACAAGGATAGTAATCACGAACATCTGGTAGAACACTACTGCAAGATACCATATTACCACCTCGCCCTACCAAATGTTGCTTGAATCAATTCCCCCCCCCCCCTCCTCCTTATAAAAAAAACCTCGATCCGTGGAGGGTAAGACCACCCCCGAGGCATTGCTTTAAGAAGAAGACCTTTTCACGCAGGCCAAGAAAACCCCCAAACC
Organism: Eleusine indica; assembly: GCA_030378355.1. NCBI lineage: Eukaryota > Viridiplantae > Streptophyta > Magnoliopsida > Poales > Poaceae > Eleusine > Eleusine indica. The sequence continues at coordinate 41,967,604 of CM059500.1, forward strand.
CCTCTCCGTCCCTTACACGAGGGCCACGTGATCCCTGTGAGAGCCGGGCCGGCGCTTAGCACCGTTACCCGCGACCGGACCAGGCCTTAACCTGTGCTTTGAGATTACGAAGAGGCGCCCCCCCTCCTTATAATCTTGCAATATACTTGCATGTAAATCCAATAAATTTACATCATGCTCTCACACACCATCACTTTGATTATGATCCGCCATATCTCTCTACATAACATAAAAATGATATGTATAAGTTTTTACTTCATCCATGCAATTAAATCAATGATGAACAACGAACTATATAAAATGCTAAATATTTACTAAATTTCCTATATAAATTACCTATGTTCCAAAAGCGTATGTCAATAAGCAACCCTCCAAGTCAGCATCTATTACCAATTCAGCTAAAAAAAGAAAATAAAGAAAATAAAATTACCTTTGCCATAGGCTAACTGGAGGTAGCGGCTAGCTGAGTGGTTAGCAGTACTGCGTGGCGCGAGGCGAGGCCCACGGCTAACTGCTCACCATGTCTGGCTAGCCGGACCTGCTCGCATGTAGGCCTCTGATCGTCGAGCCGTGAAGGAGGTTCGGAGGCGACCCAAGCGTAGAGTTAACAAAATTGTGGTAAACCAACAAACTCGTCCGGACCGGTTACACCGGTTGGCCGGTTAACCGCTGATTTTGATTTGAAAATTTTCAGATTTGAGAAAATCATATCCAATAAAACCAGAGAGTTAACCACCGAACCCGGTAAATTTTGAATTAAAATATTTGTATCTGCAAATCTGTCAATAAAACCGATAAAACAGACCGGTTAATCACTAAAACCGTCTAGTTAACCAGTCCTCAGCCATCTGCTCCTCGAATCAAATTTTGTCCGATGATAGGTGTGGCCACAAGCCATGGCGCATTGAGGTTGGGAGGTGGGCGGGGGGGGGGGGGGGGGGGGGTGTCAGCGGCGTGGCCATAGGTGCACCGAGCGGGGATGTTGTCTTCGTGGCTTTTCGTCTTCATGGGAAAGTCGATTCAGGGGGTGTGATTTTCCTTCTTTTATTATTTTCTTTCCTTCATTTTTCTTCGGTCATTTTTCCCTTTATCATAAAGCAGCTCGATTTCATATGGTTATTTCACCATAGATCTTCATTATGCCTCTAGTTGTTTTAGAAAATTTTTATGCAGTTTTTTCAAATTTAAAAAAATATTCATATTTGAACTGGTGGTTAACCGTCCTATCTCAGTTTGTCGGTTAACCGGGCAGTTACCACCGATTTTGTCATCCTGTCAAGTAGTAGCCTGATTTGGAGTCTTTGGTTAAGCCGTACCTAAACTTGTGTTGAGTCCGACTAGAGTCGATGGGTAGTGCGAATATGGCAGAAAGGTGCAAAATGATGCAAACAAAAGGGAAAGAAGATGCAACTGTGGAGAGTTTTTATAAAATTCAGAAGGTGGGGCCAGCATACCGGTCCTGAAGCGTCAATGAAACATTTTTTGTTTGAACTGTCGGGGGCTGGGAAACTCCTGACAGTTGGAGGACTTTGGTAATGCCACAAGTCTGAAATAAAACTTTACAAGAAAAAACGGATGCAAAAGTTCATGCAGCAGAAAAGTTTCACCCACATGGTGGTGGTGGATGATGAAGGACACGGGCTGGTGGGTGGGTGGGGATTGATGTGTTGTGGAGGAGAGGAGTTGATGTTAGTCTTCGAAATGTTTCGAGGAATCACATTAACATGGAGTGACTGAGGCGGGCATATCAAGATGGAGGTTTACAATGGTGTATGGAGAAGCCAAGGCTGAGCTTAAGTACAAAACATGGAAATTATTGCCGGGTCTACATGTGCGCATGAGAAGAAAATGGGCGTGCCATAGTTGCAAACGTGTGTGGATCGGTTTAAACATGTCTTGGCGGACTGTGGAATGATTGATCTGGGTTTTGTTGGGATGATTTCACGTGGAGGAACAACCAGCTTACAGGAGATGATTTCATTGAGGAACGGTTTGACCGGGTGCATGCTTAATATGGGATCGCGATGCAAATTTCCTAGCGCACTTCCAAAAAATGGTGACCCATGCCATTCAGACCAGCGTCCGGTGGTTGTTGTAAGAAAACCTTGGTCATCTGGGCGCGGTGCGCAAGGGGGAAGGAATCTGTTTCACTTTGAAGCAAACTGGCTGCATGAAGATCGATGTAAGAACATTAAGTGAGGTATGGAACTCTAGTTTGGGTATGAGACTTGTTAATTTTCAGCTGATTGATAGTTTGGACAACTTTTAATCACTGTTTTGAGCCATCAGATTTAGATTCAATGGTTTTCGGTAACATAAAGTAACAAACTATTGACGAAAGTTTTCAGTCGATTGAAAGCTAGGAAAAATGGAGAAGTATAGTTGCAGAGAAACTGAGGGAAGTGGCTGGTAGTTTGACAGTACTGGAGCAAAAACGTATTTTGGGGTTTAGAGAAAAGATTGAAGAAGACAAAAAAGGATTTAGAGCAGTGTAGAAAGGCAACCTATTAGATGATGGGTCTCTCACTATTGGGATAGGACCCCAACATCCGCGTGAAACCCCGTCAAAAATCTCAAAGCAAGTCCCTCCCAGTTCTTCCCATAGGCCCGACGCCGTGAAGCTTTCGTCCTCGTGGAGCCGAGCGCTTTACGCGAGCATTCCGGCAATGTGTGGTGTCGAGTACCGAGCTCTGAAACGCATCATGTGCAGGTTAGCCGGTGACGAGAGCATTCCGGCGACGTGTGCAGGGCGTCAGCGGCATCAACATCAAGATAGCTTTGAGCGCCGAATCGACGAACATGAATACACGCAAATAGTTGGCACGTTGGTCACTTTCTTGCGTTGCGCGAGTTCTTGAGGTGTTCGACCCGGGATCGTTGTCGTTGCACTTGCCGACTCTCTCCCGTGTGGCGGCTCTCCGCGATGCAGTCACCTGGTCGACACGGTGCTCCGTGTCATTCAGAGATCAGAGGCACGTGTGCGTCACTCATGAGTCGTGCGGGGGGTAGCCGCCGTTCTGCCGGGACGTGAGACGGGAATTGCGTAGGCGCAGCCATATTCGTGCCATGATGTCAGCGAATGGTTAGCAATTACAAGACCTTGTCGGGTAGTAGATGATAGGTTAGCGCAAGCCTTCCAGCAATTGCAAACTTCCAATCAACGTCATTGATTCTGGCGAGATCTCTTTTACCACTGAGTGGGCAGATAAGGACAGTGACCAACCTTATTCCCTCTGCTGAACAGCGATGGGGGAACAGCGGGATCTAGGGAGACGGACAACGATAATCAAGGGACAAATCTAACTGCTAAACGAAGGCGACAATGAGCTTGAACTCAACTTCACGCTAAAGGCTTTCTACATCTGACACAGTGGCGTTCTGACGAGGAGCATATCCTTTGGAACTTTTTGTGATTCAGATGAAACTTGCACCGTGCTCACGTTTAGTTGAGATCCATGCTCAAGGGTCTCTTTCACTGCGCACAACTTTTGCACGCTTGCACATTTTTGTTTGGCCTTGAAATGTGCTGCTGTTGCGTGTGGTCTATTGCGTTTCGATTTCAGCTGTGAACATGCACGAGGTCAGAAAACAAGTAATTGCGGCATAGATCACTATTTTTAACAAAGCTTCTCAATCACACTTGGATGGATATAGATGAATGGCCTCTTGTCATGGGATTAAAAAAATTACTTACTATAAAGTCATCTAAGTGCATGACTGAGCTACTTTTTAATGGGTGAATTGCCAAAATGCCACTGGTAAGATGCGCCAACTCCAAAATGCCATTAGTAAATAGTGTCCCTCATCGTCGATGGCTGCCGGCTCGGAGATCCACGACGCAGGCATGGGCGCGTTCTCACGGGGAACAGCACGGGGCATGGCGCCCAAGGCGAGGATCGCCATGTACAGCGTGTGTGATTCCGGGGTCTGCCCTGAGGCGGACATCATCGCGGCGGTGGACGCCGCGGTGAAGGACGGCGTGGACATCCTCTCCATGTCACTGGTGTTGGGGAACGGGTAGGCTACGATAGCATATAATAATTTCTACCGTTCAACCAGGAAACCTTGCAAGAGAGGATCATGGATCGTTACCACTAGACGCGCAGGCGGAGCGGAAGCGAATGTTAGAGCAGTTCGATCCAACGTAGTCGCGCGTCGGTGTAGAGGAAGTAGTTGATCACGTCAATCGTCTCCTTCTAGTCCAGCCGTCGGCACCGCAGCAATAGCAGCGCCTCCTCGCGGTATCCACACGTACGGGGTTGGAGCACCGTGTGCGGCGTGTACTAGACGCGCAGGCGGAGCGAAAGCGAATGTTGGAGCAGCTCGATCCAACGTAGTCGCGCGTCGGTGTAGAGGAAGTAGTTGATCACGTCAATCGTCTCCTTTTAGTCCAGCCGTCGGCACCGCAGCAATAGCAGCGCCTCCTCGCGGTATCCACACGTACGGGGTTGGAGCACCGTGCGCGACGTGCTAGCACCGGCAACACGGTTAGGGTTTTATGGGCGAGAAAGAGGAGCACGGCGGCTAGGGTTAAGAACTGGTGGAATCGCCTGCGCCTTAAGCCCCTCCTCCACTTAAATAGACCCTTCTAATGAGCCTCGACTAGTTAACCCATTAGTGGACTAATTCCTCACGGATCAATATCCGTATGACCCTCACATACGGATCAAATCCGTATTGTCTCTTGGGTATATCTCCAACAACTGGGTCCTAAAGTGCAGCCGCCACTACCCTTCCACAGCGACAGCATCGCCATCGCGACGTTCGGCGCTGTGCGGGCAGGCATGTTCATGGCCCTTGCGGGCGGCAACGATGGACCCAAGGAGTCAACGGTGGAGAACGTGGCGCCGTGGATGACCATCGTCGGCGCCGCCAGTGTGGACCGGCTGTTCCCAGGAAACCTGCACCTTGGGGACGGCACGGTGCTCCAGGGACAGTCCCTCTACGCCATGAAAGCAACCAGAATGAGCCCGCTGGTGTACAGCCCATGTGACGACGACAACAAGAAGTATCTGCTGCGCCACAAGATGAACGGCAAAATTGCTGTCTGCGATAATGGAACAGCATCCGACTCCGGCGTAAATGAGATCAAGAAAGCTGGTGCATACGGGGTGATTTACCTCGATAGGCGAAGCAAGTCAAGCGATGGTGTCCAAGTCTTCAACCCGCCCCTTCCGTCTCTCACTCTCAGCTTCACCGGGGCCGAGAAGCTCAGGGCATACATGGCCTCATCGCCTTATCCGGTAGCCTCCTTCGCCTTTACTGGCCACCCGATCATCGGCAAGAGGCGGGCGCCCATGGTGACGGGGTTCTCCTCCCGGGGACCTAACACGGTGGTCCCTGAGCTCCTCAAGCCAGACGTCATTAGTCCGGGACTCAATATTCTAGCGGCATGGACCGGCTCTGGGGATGATATTGATATCCCCTTGTACAAAAAGAACCACAACTACCGATTCCTCTCGGGCACGTCCATGGCAACACCGCACGTCGCCGGCATCGCAGCGCTGATCAAGAAGAAGCACCCCAGCTGGACCCCCGCGATGGCCATCGCCAGGACGCTCAACAACATGGAGCGGGACATCCTCGACGACGGCTTTCGGGTCGCGACGCCATTCGCTGCCGGGGCCGGGCACGTCCATCCACAGCTCGCGATGGACCCGGGGCTGGTTTATGACGCCGGTGCCAGAGACTACGTCGACTTCCTCTGCTCACTGGACTACACCATGAAGCAGCTGCAGCTATTCGCGCCAGACATGGCGACGTGCACAAGGACTTCATCGCTCCCCGGCGGCCCCGCCGACCTCAACTATCCCTCCTTCATCGTGATCTTCAATGGCCGAACCAACACCCGCACGCTGACACGAACGGTGACCAAGGTGTCCGAGGAGGCCGAGACGTACAAGGTGGCAGTCATGGCACCTGTGCAGGTGAAGGTGACCATGACACCGATGACCTTGGAATTCAACAAGCAGAACGAGAAGAAGAGCTACACCGTTAAGTTCAGAAGCTTGGCCGGAGGAACCGTCACATCCGGATGGGATTTCGGGCACATTAGCTGGGAGAACAAGGATCACGTGGTAAGGAGTCCCGTGGCCTTCCAGTGGAAAAACTGAACTGATGGAAAAATCGAGTGAAGACTTGCGGTAGTAGAATATATAAGCAAATACATGGATTGATTTGGTGAAGCTCTGTTGTGTCCTCTGTTTACTGGTCATAAAAAATTCAGCATTCTCTGTTTTTCATTTAAGTTTGCTTGTGCAAAGTCATCGAAACTTTGTTCAATACAAAATGTGCGCCGAGAGGGCACGTCTGTGGTCCATTAGACCATACGCACGTCATCTCCTTCCCTTCCGGTGATGGGCGAGATTAGTAGAAAGAAAAAAAAAACAGTGACCTCTCTAGACTCTAGCCGCGTAGGCCAAGAGTAGTCATCATCGTCCGCCGTCGCTTGCTTCCCTTCGCTAACCCCACCTCCTTCGAGAGCTCGATCGGCATCCGTAGTCAGCGGCCTTCTGTTGAACGTCACCGTGTTCACGCCTGAGTTTAGTTGGTTTGATCAGTTTGCAACTTTACATAAATGGTGACCCATTCGAGGCGGTCACTGGATAAACGCAATGCATTATGGACCCGGTTAACACGCGATGGGTCACGTGTTAGCGGATCACACGGCCCTTCCCGCCAGCTCCAGCCGTCGCGTCCACTCCGACCACCTCGGCCGCGTCCGCCTCGCGCTCCCCCGCCCGCCGCCGCCATGCCCGCTGTCGCCCCCGAACATTCCATCTCCGCCGGATTGCATCGGCCCCCGGCAACCCAGGCCCTCTAAACCGCTGGCGTTAACTACCGACCGACGTCGCGGCGGGTAGCACCGCCCGCACAGCCCCGCGCTCCGCCACCGTCCCGAGCTCCGCCGCTGTCAGCCATCGCCACCACCGCCCGCATGAAACCGCCACCTGCAACATAGCGGCACCCTCGCCGTCACGTCATATCGCCCGCTCGCACCTGCGCTCCGCCGCCAACGCTCCTCCACCGTCGTCGTCACCGCCCATAGTAAACCACCATCCAGCATCAGGGCGGCGCCCTCGTCGCCGCGACGCACTGCCCGCCCCGCCACGCCGCGCTCCCGCCGTCGAGCACCCCCTTCCTGGGCTGGGCCGCATGTGGGGGGTCGCACGCTTGCGAATTTCCCATGCATTATTACCACTCCTTCGGTTTGAATGAAAATATAAAGCTCAGTGGGTTTCGTTGGTCCACCCGAGCCGAGGAAAGCGCAGAGAGTTGAATTTGAGCCTGACAAACAGCGGACGGAATTGCATCAAAGGAAGATTCCTCCCACGATGTGCTGACCCGGATGCCACGGTGACATTTTTTTGTGTGAGGGTATCATTAGTGACAATTGTTTGTGGCAATCGACCAGAAAAAAAATACTGACAGATGGGTTATGCACAAAAATAAGCTCACTGGTTGGGCCAATAATGTGTTGACAGGATGCCACATTAACATCGACAGGTTTTTCATCACAATCGACAGAAAAATACTGACAAGTGGATCAAACAACAAAAATATAGATAGGTGGGACCAGACAAAAGATCGTAACAATATTTTCATCGTTAATGTCTCTATTTTGGCACAATTTCTGCTACGTCACCAAAATTTCATTGCTCATAGGTAAGAAAGAATTTAGCCATGAAATTCTTCAAAATTGGCCATTCACGACAAATTTCACGGCATCGTTACATTTCCATTGCTTGTCAAAGTATTTTTTGTCAAGAAAAAATATTTTGATTCCAAAACTAGCCTAGATAGAGTTCTCCCAACTAATACATGTTTCGTTCCTTCTATAGCTAAAATACTTAAATTTGATTGCTACAGCTATTAAGGTATTATTTGGCATATAAATCAATACCACATATTATTGATAGTAAAAAAAAATCATGTCAAAATTATGAGAGGTTATTATATATAGAAGGACATGATTTTAATAGGTATCCAATAAATCCATGCTCTATTTCGCTAGATAACTATTAGCAAACTACCATCAATTGTTCAATCTAATCCAGGCCCAATGCTATCTATGTACCTAGATATAATTTAGTATCACCATAGCAAAACTACTTCATCAATCTCATATTTTATAATTCCTGACTCTCCAAATAGTTACTGCAAGATAACCATGAGAACTATATTTCTCTTAATCGTTGTTGTCATAGCTATTTATGTCTTTATGAAACCCACCATGAGAACTCCTTGGACATCGACAATCCAGAGATTCAAGGACTTGGCAGATGCCGGTGACGGAGCACAACAAGTATATGCACGATAATATCAAATTAAAAAAACTTGTGACTGGTAATAGGTCTGTGATAGGGATAGATGATTGTTGCGAGTCCCATCTTTGGAATTGTTGTGAGCCACTGACGGGGCTCTTGCGTCAGATTGAAAATAAGAATCAGATTTTAAACAGCTTTGTTAGAGTTGATAATAAATTTGATCTACTAAAAGTAAGACCCACCTCTTAAATGTAAAAGTAGGAGAGGAGAGTTTATTTGAGAGCCCATTATAGATGCTCTAATCGAACGACGTATCGTCGCGTCGCTGAATGTAAAAACGCGTGTCTGCCAATTTCTCGTGCCCGGCTTGCACCTTGGTAGAGAAGGAGATCTCTGCTCTTGCCGCGACTTGCAAACACCGAACCCTGGTTAGCTCTGGCGGCGGCGAGCCAACTTCTGAAGAATGCTGAAAACTTGGAGTGTTCCTCTACGGACAGCATTGTTTATCTATGATTCTTTTTTAAAAATTGTTTAGCTATGCGGTCTGCGGTTCTGGCATTAGCTATGCGGTGTACGGTGAGGACTCGAGGGTACGTCAAGTCAAGCTGTGGAAACCTTTTTTTTCTCGTGGTTCCTATTATGTTCTGAACTCATCAAATTAGAAACCATGGAAGAAAAATGTTCATTGCTCTAGGCCAGCACTGCAATTTCGCCGTGGCTTCATCAGAACTCTTTATCTTTTTCTTTTTTGGAAAGAACTGTTTGTCTTGACCCATTGCACAAAAAACCGTTTACTCGAGCTGAACCGACGAGTCTTGAACGACAAGTGGCCCGTCGCTAGCACGTTGGACCGTTGTCACCTCCGCATTGGCTAATCGAGCACGACCACGACGGCCCAGCTCGGCCCGGTTACGGTCTAGCCAATCAGACCCGCCGCAGGTCGTCTCGCCTGGGGCTTGCTCTTGACTAACGGAATCACTCCCTTCACCTTCTGGCTCGTGCACAATCTCGACCTCCACGTTGTTCGCCTCGGAATCTATATGATGCAATTGTTGATGACGTGCATAAGAGATGATTCATGACATGTTTTGAATAAACGTGTTAACTCAACATGTTACTATATAAAGGAACAGGTTCAGTTTATATATTAGTGTTGGTTCACTTGGCATATTTGCTTTATTGGTTCTCACCTTGTTAAAGGTTGCGCATTCTGTCAGGGTAAAAACTAGCGATGCCATGTGGCAGTGATTAAGTTCGTTAATTACAGCCATTATGACCAGGGAGGTCGCAAGGACACGGTTTGTATGACTCTTGGTCGACCCGGTCGAAAGGGCCCATATGATAGTCAAACCTCAAGGGTAAGACTTAGCGTGCCTCATGTCGATCTACCCCCTCCAAAAGGCGCGGTCACCTTCCGTCTCGATTGACCCCCCCCCTAAAGGGTCGAGGCCTCCTCGCCTCACTCGACCCCCGCCAACAAGGCGGGGTCCACTCCAACTCGCTCGACCCCCGTGGCTCGGGGTCGAGAGCGTTGAAGATAAGAATGCTAGCTCCGCCCCCATAATAATTACACCCGCACATGCGGGACATAGTGTCGCTGACACGACCGCTGCTTCTACCAACCCTTATCAGTGGGCCCCGGCCCCCAGATGGGACAACACCCGAATCACTATCTGCGCGGGAGAAGCGAAATGGAGAAACTCGATTACGCTGCTAAGGCAGGACAAGATCCTATTCCATGCGAACCTAGCCAAGCACCACGCGACAAGTCGACCCCCGACGGAGGGGTCGAGCGGGGCGGAAGTTAACAACCACCCTCTGTCTGGCCTTACGTGTCGTACCGGGCATGTGTGCATAGTATCATGGGGTTAAATCCTCTGCAAACCTACTCCTCTCGTCATCATCGTCCTCACCGACAGGATGGAGCCTGGCACCATGAGGTAGCCCATGCTGCACCGCTAAGACCTCTCCATGACGACACCCTTTACAGTGATTGCATAGGACGGCTTGGCGGACAGGTGCGATTGAACGACACCTGAACGTCATGGTACTACCCATGCTGCACCACCCTGCCCTGTGGAGCACGCCATCTACAGGGACGGAGCGGCTCGACCCAACGATGCACGCCTCAACACTGTGCCCTCTGACACAGGAACTAGAATAGTGGGGCCCACATGGACCGAAGACCACGCCATCGACCGGAGTCTTTGCCTTCTCCAACACGGCTTCGCCAACTCCGCATGTGTAGAAACCTCTCTCTCTCTCTCTCTCTCTCACTATAATGTAGGCCCAACCCCTTAGAGTATAAAAGGGGTGGCCTTCTTCTTCCACAAAGCATCGTGCATCCACATCCGAACCCACATTTGCACGGACATCACAACTCACACTTCACTACTCACTAAGACTTGGAGACCTCTCCTCTCTCACCACCATTGTACACCCCGGTGCGAGTAACATGAGCAGCTAGGAACACTGGACGTAGGGGATGATCCCCGAACCACTATACATTCTTGTGTCCTCTCGCATAGCCATCACCAAACTTAAGCGCGCATCCCCGAAACAAATTCTACTAGCCGGTGACCGAAACACTGACAGTTGGCGCGTCATGAAGGGGCTTTGTGTGCTTCGATCGACATTTTCCTCCCGGTTCGGATGGCCAGCCTCACCACTTTCTGGGCTCCCGGCACCATCATTTGCTATAGGAGCCTGGAGTTCGTCGCCACCGCGGAGCGGACGCTAGAGCACAGTGTTGCGCCCACGCCGCTACCGCCATGTCCAGTCGCTACGCCTACCATCGAGGCACCGCGTCAGTGGTGGCTAGAAGACATGGGTGATACGCTGGACTTCACAGTCTCGGCGGAGGGACGCTTGAACTCATTGACGAGTCAGTCTCGGATCCCATCCTAGCTGCTACCGCAATTGCCACCGAGGCAATGCGGGCCATGCAGTGGGAACCTGCAAGACCGAGAGTCTCTGGTGGCTCATAGCGCACGGAGGACTACCACGACCAGCTGTGGTTTCACCTAGATTGTTACCTGGGCCCTACAATGGACCAGGACGACCTCCGGTGCATCGTGTTTGCCCTTGCGAACATCCACGGCCAGCTCCTCGAGGGCATGTCGCTTCTCCCAGGCCTTCTCGATCAAACCCCCGGGAAACCTTCCTGTTTGGCCTACGAAATGCCGCGGGAGAGTTCCAGGGCCTCAAGGCCCAACGTGGTGTCTCAGTCCCCATGAGCAACGAGTTCGTGGGTGTGATTCAACACCCTAACAAGTCCTTCTTCGACCTCCTGGACTTGGGGTCCTAGGGGGATTTCGACTCTGACAGCTGTGCGGGGAGCCATGACCCCCAGCACGAATGTCACATGGTGCAGCTTGCGCCCATGCCAAACGTGGGGGCCGCTAGAACCTCGACGGCTGGAGCAGCTGCAAACCCTAGGGCTAATGCTCCGGTGAATCCAGCGGCGGGTTCCGTAGCTGGGGAACCCCTGGTCAACGTGCCTGTGAGCCCAGCTGGCGGGGTTCAACCTGGACCTTGTCCAGATGATGCCCAGCAAAGGCTGAGAGCATGGCGCGCAGAGCTCGTGGAGGCGAAACATCTCTTAGCGAATGAGAAGGCGGAAATCGACCGTGAGTTGGCACGACGAGGCACCGACGGACACGCTTGAGCCGCGGTTTGCGACATCTACCAGCGCATCATCAACGACGACCAAGGACCCCCGCAGTTAGCTTGTGCGGGGCAGAACATTGCTGCGGCAGCTACGCTGCTCCAGACTCTGCCCAACCCCGCGACACCCGAAGCTCAACGAGCTCAACGAGAGGTCGCGGCTCTGCTGGCCAGGGCCGCAGAGCTACAAGCCGAGAGCTCACTTGAACATCCCCATACTCTAACCCTAGAGAGACCTAAGAGAATGACTCGTGCCCTCTTGGTAGTTAGTTTTTCCTATAGACTCAAGCCTACAATCTAGCCAATTGATCACACACACTTGGACCTAACCATCCTTATCCTTGATCCATCTCCACAACCGCAACTCTCTTTCAAGATCTTCATGGCAGCTCACCGAGTCCTCTATTGATCATCAAGGCGACCTTTTCACCGCTAGCTACCATGGTTGAGATAATAGTTTGTTCTACATGCACAACACTCAAGTAGATGTTAAGTCCATTTCATGATTGTCATCCAATCACCAAAACATTCATACCTTTGGGTTGACCACACTCCAATGGTCATGAAGCTTACAAAAAGTCATAGTGAAAGAAAGAATTCATTTGAGATTTATTGAAGTATAGAGATATCATTAATGATGGTCTTTTAATCACAATTGACCAGAAAATACTAACAGACATGACCATACAAAAAATCATGACAATATTTTCACCGCTAATGTCTCTATTTTCCGATTGTTTCTGTTGTGTCCCTAAAGTTTCATTGCTAATTGGTAAGAAAGAATTTAGTGATGAAATTGTTCAAAAAATCGTTGATCGTTCATGACAAATTTCACGTCATCTATTTTCATTGCTTGTCAAAGGATTGTTTATTGTGAAAGAAAAATACTTTGATTCCAAAAGTACCCTGGGTAAAGTCCTCCTAGCTGACACGCTCTATTCCTTTTATAGCTAAAATACTCAAAATTGGCTGTTTTTATTGTCCGTAGTATTATTTGGCATAGATCAATGCCACATATTATTGATAGCCAAAAAATCATATCAAAATTATGAGTGGTTATATATAAAAGGACATGACTTGAATAGGCATCCAATAAATCCATGCTACATTTCATTCGATAATTATTGGCCAATCTACAATCAATTTTTTGGCGGTGCAACCCAGACCCAATGCTATATATGTCGTCGAATATATCATCTATTATCACTGTAGCAAAACTACTTCATCAATCTTAATTTTCTTAATTTTTATAATTCCTGACTCTCCAAAAACAGCCACTGCAAGCAAGCATGAGAACCACGTTTCTCTTAGTCGCTGTTGTCATAGCCATTTATATCATTACGGCACCCACCATGGTGGGCTCCTCAGACATCGACGAGCCAGAGATCCAGCGAATGGGCGAGTGGACGGTGACGGAGCACAATAAGCAATTGATTACAATTCATCTCTTTTTTTTAATGGAAAAAACTTTCTCTTATACCGAGGACGCAGCAAGATCGCTGGCCACCAATATTTGAATACAATATGGGATACTGTCTAGAATTGGATCAGCATCAACCTCACACACGCAACCTAGTTGGGCAAGAGAGTGAGCTAGCATGTTACACTCCCTTGGTATATGGTGGATCTCCATGGACAGGAAGTTATCTACCAACAGATCCTTCAATTCACATATAAGAGCAGCTGCTTGACAAGCAGAGCATCAGTCTCAATTATGATGTGCCCCATACCAAGATTGATCGCTGCCTTAATGCTCTGAATGCAGGCTATGATCTCTGCATGAAATGCTCCAAGACAGAACTGAAGCTTGCCGTGTCCAGCACAAATCACGTCACCAGTATGGTCCCGTATAGCAAAGCCCCAAGCTCCTTCACTTATGTCCTTTGAGTAAGCACCATCGACATTTATCTTTAGCTTGTCCACTGGTGGTTTTTTCCACTTCTGTTTATTCCCAGGTTGAACTCCCGTTTTTGGCATAGATGATTTCAGCAATTCTGCAGCATAGACCTGGACTGCCCAAACCAATGGTTCAGCTCTCCTTGCCCTCTCTCCTTCCCTCACTTTGTTTCTATCGTCCCATGCCATCCACCAAAGAATTATCACGCTAATCTGGGTAGTGGTGTCCATACTCAAGACAGCTTTGACGAATGCAACTTATTGTGAATGTAAATGGAGACAATGATGAATGAACAATGAATTTCTTTATTATTGTAGGGGTACACTTTTATACAGGGAAAGGAATGGCAGTTGTCATTCGGAAGTGCAGGGGCGCGTCCGTTCACGCGTGTGAACGTGGGAACATGGTGAAACTGATCACCAGGCGGTTCCCATCGTAACACTCCCCCTTGATCAGTTGATCCTTGATGTACACCTTCAGTAAAAATCTCCTCAAAAAACCCTGTAGGAAAAATATGAGGAGATACAATCTATATGCTGTGAAAAACTCCTCAAACCCAGTGGAAAAATAGGAGAACATGGTACAACATAGGATATGTCTATGATACCTCCTTTAAAAACCCCGATGGGGAAAATCAGGAGATAGACATATGTGCTTGTGGAGATATTGTCTCATTAAAAACCTAATATGAGAAAACAAGTAAGTAAAACTCATATAGAAAAAGAGTGCAATATGATGTATGATAACAGGTTACTGTTCAGGAGATGACTCCCCCTGAACCTTGCAGGTCCCGAAGTCGACGCATACCAATTCCCTGGACGTATTTGCGAAAAGAGGTATATGGTAGGGACTTGGTAAATAAGTCTATGATATTATCACAGGATTTCGTCTGCAAGATGCTTATATCCCCATTCTGTTTAGCTCATGGGGATAAAACAATTTTGGAGCATAATGTTTTGTCATATTGCTCTTCTCATAACCTGTTTGCATCTGTGCAACACAAGCTGCATTATCTGCCTAGATAATGGTTGGTGATTCGATAGGATCAATACCACATGACTGTTGTATGTGGTCAATCATTCTGCGAAGCCAAACGCATTCGTGTGATGCCTCATATAATACAATTATTTCAAAATAATTGGTGGACGTGGCTACCACGGTCTGTTTGCAAGACTTCCACGAAATAGTAGTCCCTCCATGTAGAAACACGTAACCTGTCTGCGATCGGCCGTTATGGGGATCTGAAAAGTAGTCGGCATTAGTGTATCCAATTAAGCTTGGATCTGAATTTTTCCTGAAGAAAAGTCCAAGATCTTGTGTGCCTTGAAGATATCTGAGGATATCCTTAACTCCATTCCAATGGCGTTTGGTTGGAGCTGCGCTATGTCTAGTTAGAAGATTCACTGCAAAAACGATGGTGCTATTTGCAAGATACATAAGCGCTCCAATGGCACTGAGATACGGAACTTCAGGTCCCAGTATCTCTTCTCCATCCTCCCGTGGTCTGAATGGATCCTTGTCTTTTTCAAGAGCTCGGACCACCATAGGAGTATTGGAGGGGTAAGCTTTGTCCATATTGAATTTCTCCAATACTTTCTGGATGTAGGCAGACTGGTGAACAAGAATTCTAGTGGGAAGGTGTTCAAGTTGTAAACCCAAACAAAATTTGGTTTGACCCAAATCCTTCATTTCAAACTCCGTCTTATGATGATTGCGTGCTTCTTCAATATCTTGTGCGTTGTCGATGATGCTGAGATCATCTACATACACGGAAATAATGCAGAATCCTTGAGAGGACCTCTTTATGAAAATGCATGGGCAATCATTATTGTTAGAGTAGCCTTTATTTAAAAGGAACTCTTTCAATCGGTTGTACCACATTCGTCCCGACTGTTTCAAGCCATAGAGTGACTTGTTTAGTTTTACACAGTACATATTGCGATTTGCGTTTGGATTTGGTATAGAGATTCCATCAGGAACCTTCATGTATATATCAGAATCCAGTGACCCATAGAGATATGCGGTCACTACATGCATCAACTACAAAGATAGATGATTTTGGACTGCCAGAGATATAAGATATCAGAATGTTATTCCACTCATTACTGGAGAATATGTTTCATTGAAATCAATGCCGATCCTCTGTGTAAACCCTTGTGCGACTAGCCTTGCTTTATATCTCACCACCTCATTATTTTCATTCCATTTCCGAACGAAAACCCATTTGAATCCAACAGGAAAGATTCTAGAAGGTGTAGGTATTACTGATGAGAATACCTCACTCTTTTTAAGCGAGGCTATCTCTACTTCGATCGCTTGCTTCTATTGATCCCAGTCCGAGCATCGACGACACTTCTGCCATGGTCTTTGGTTCTGGGTCATTCAGAAGGTTGTCAGCAACCGTAGCTGAGAAGTAAGTGTTGACAATTGTAGTCTTATGATCATATGATTCTCCAGAACTAGTATAATTGATGGAAATTTCTTGTACCCCATGTGACTCATCATGATTTTCCAAAACGAGTGTGTCAGGGTGTTCCGATGATGGTCCAGCATCAGTGCGCACTGGAGGACCGATTTGTGGTTGCGGTGCATCCACAGGGTGTTCGCCAAGCTGAGGTTGGCTTGCATTTACCTTCTTGGAGGGTTTCTTCCTCTCTTTCCTTGGGCGCTTACTAGAAGCAACATCCTGCTTTGGGGCCGTACTTCTCCCCCTCTTTTTTAGAGAAGGGAGTTGAATGGTTTTATTTGATACCTCCACTCTTTCTGGCGCATTCCTAGCAGGGTTCAAGGATTGTGACACCTTTATAGTCAGTAAATGCAATCTGGCAGATTGTTTACAGTATTCTACAAATCAATGATTTTCTGAACTTGAAGCTCAGTTTCCTTCGTACGCGGATCTGAGGACGAGATGGTTTTATCATCCCAATTGATTTCCTAGCATTCAGAATGGTACTTGTAATCTCCCCTAATGCCAAAAAATGGTCCTCATTAAAGATACAGTCAGCATACCGGGCCGTAAATAGATCCCCCATGAGCGGTTCTAAATACTTAATGATTGACGGAGATTGATATCCCACATAGATCCCCAATTTCCTGTGAGGGCCCATGGCGGTACGCTGCGGTGGTGAGATCGGCACGTATACAGCGCAACCGAACTTCCGTAGATGGGAAATACTAGGAGGATTTCCACGTACAAGGTATAGCGGGGAAGTGCTATGATATGCAGTTGGTCGCAATTGAATTAAGTCAGCAGCGTGTAAGACTGCATGACCCCAACATGAAGTTGGTAGATTGCAATTATGGAGCATTGGTCTTGCTATAAGCTTGATTCTCTTTATCAAAGATTCTGCCAAACCATTTTGAGTGTGGACATAGGGTACCGAATGCTGAACTTGTATTCCCTGGGCCATGCAATAATCATTGAAGGCACGCGAAGAAAATTCTGCAGCATTGTCCATTCGGATTGATTGAATCCGATGTTCAGGAAAGCTTGCTCGTAACTTAATGATTTGACCAATAAGTTTAGCAAAGGCATGGATACATGTAGATGCGTCTATGAGAATCATGAAGTACCTAAATGGTCCAGATAATGGTTGTATGAGGCCACATATGTCTCCTTGAATGCGTTCAAGAAACTTAGTGGCTCAGCATGGATCTTAAGATAAGAAGTTCTCAAGATCAGCTTTCCCGTTGCACAAGAGGTTCATACAAAATCCGATGATTGTGGAAATTTGGCATCTTTTAAATCATGACCAATGCAATTGCCGATAATTTTCCACATCATCCCTATGCCGGGATGGCCAAGGCGATCATGCCAAGTCTGGAATGCGTTAACATTCTAGAAAATCATCTTGTAAGCAACATGCGGCATGGGTTTAATGTATGTGTAGTAGAACCCAGATGGTAAGGAAGGAATTCTTTCTAGAATATCATTGCCATATCCATTATCTTTTGTGATGAGGAGAAATTCCTCTTTGTTGTCTTCATGGGTTTCAATATTAAACCCATTTTTACGAATATCTCTAAAACTTAACAGGGTACGAATGAAATCTGGATACAATAATGCATCCTCAATTGTTACTTGTGTACCCATGGGAAGCGTAATAGTGGCTCGACCAGAGCCAACTATCGTCGCATCGCGCCCCGCAATTGTCAAAACATTTCCTTGCCTCTTAGTAAGAGTCTGAAAATATTTAGTTTCCCTAAGTATAGAGTTTGTGGTGCCACTATCCACAAGTCATAGTTCTTCCTCCATCAGATTGACCCCCGTGAGATCTATATAAAGTAAGAATTGAATGAACTCCTATCAATACATAAAAATACATACAAACTTTATTTATATCAGAGTGCTGATACAACCTTACAATTTCACAACCTTAAAGTCTTACAATCCACTAACTTACAATACATAACTAATTAATGTTACAACCACATACAAAGACTTAGACATATCGATATCTATGGAGATGATGGATCCTAGATAAGGTCTCCAAACACATCGTTCGATGCGAATTCGACGATCGTGTTCTCCGTGTCCATGTAATCTTCAACCGTCAAGGGAGGTGCGTTGCTTGTTGGTTCCTCTGGAACTTGGCGTGAGCAGCTTGCCTCATTGTTGTTGTCAGATCGGAGGTTGAAGTGAGCTTCAAATCCAGATCCATGAGCTTTCTAGCCTTTCCCTTGGGATTGCTGGTAGAGATCAACCAAGTGACGGGGAATGCGACACTGCCTAGCGGTATGCTTGTAGCATCCACACCTAGTGCACTTGTCACCTTTTGGTTTGGCGTTGCCTTTCCCCGAAGCATTTGCCTTTGACTTGCCTCTCTTCCTGTTACGCTTGCGCCTGGATTTACCTTTAGAGTCCTTGTTTTGGTTCTTAGAATCATCAAACTTCTTACTACTCTGTGCATTCTGATGAACTTCAGGGAGAGCAACGGCTCTGACAGGGCGTCGGTGATGAATTTTCAAATTGAGTTCATCGTGCTTCTCAGCCTGAAGTAAATCATGGATGAGGTTAGAGTATGTTTGATAATTCCTGGCACTGTATTGGTGTTGGAGAACCCTATCAGAAGGAAGCATAGTTTGGATAGTCTTTGCTATCTTTTGTGCATCCGTAGGTTCATCCTCTCAAAAATGCAACTTGGCACAGATTTTGTGGACAACATGGTTGTAATCACCAATGGATTTGAAATCCTGGAGGCGAATGTTAGACCATTCATGAAGTGCGTCAGGCAGGATCACCCCCTTTTGCTGTTCATATCTGTTTTTGAGAGCAAGCCATAAAGCACTAGGCTCTTCTTCCATCACATACTCAGATTTGAGGTCAGGATGGATGATGCCTTATAACATATAAAGCATTGTATTTGAACTGATCAGGGAGTGGCGCCTCTCTCTCCGCAGGAGGAGTCAGTGCTACGAAGATCCCACGAGATGCCAAGCTTATCTTGACGTCCATCGCCCACGTAGGATAGTTGTGGCCATCGAGGGCAAGTTCATCGAACTCGCGGGCCATTGACCCTACATAGGAAAAACCAGAGATTTCATTAAAATCATCATGGTAGTGTTGTAACGGGCGCGAATCCCGAAGGGATTGGCCTAATGTTTAATTCTGCTTGGATTAGGTACATATGTATTGTAAGAAAGAAATGCAAGAAGTAGGAAGTGTGATTGCAAGCAGAAATAGTTGCAAGAAATACGAATCTCAATTGCAACTAAAATTAGTGTTGTAAATAAAATTTAGTGTGTATCATTTAATTCTGCTTGGATTAGGTATATAATACCTAATTGAGATGAATTAAATGTGAATTTGCAAGAGAAATTAATCTTGATTGCGATCCAAAATATTGTAAAAGGTTGTTGTGTTTAATTCTTGGATTCTACTCGAATTAAGCATAGTATATGCTTAATGAGATCAGATTGTAGTGGTCTTGCAAGAGAAAAATAAATTAATTAATCCTCGATTGCAAGATAATAATTAAACACATGGCTATGTCATAGGGAATACACATATGTGTAACCATTGGACATCAATTACACATCAGTACGGGACTGGAAAGCAACTTTGCAACCTAATACAACACTACACACAAATTACAGTAAAGAACAAGCCTAAACTAAAATATTACAACACTAGAAATGCAAATAAATAATTAAAACAAATAACCGGCCATGTGGCCTGGTGGACGCTGAACGCTGCACCACTTGTGGTCCAGCCCAGCAAACGACAACAAGAGTTGAGGGCCAGCAACCGACTTGGCACTATAAAAGTGACGGTTTCTCATGAAACCTAACCACGGCCGCACTTCCTAGCGCCTGATGCGCCGCCAACGAGCCAGCAACCGCGCCCAAGCCAGCAACCATGCCCTCGTGCCGAGCCAGCAACCGCGCCTCGCCCGCCAGCAACCGCATGCCGCGCCTCCCAGCAACGGCACGTCGCGCCTGCCAGCAACGCCGACAAACGCGCGCGTCGTGGGCCACGTCAGCAACCGTTCGGCCGCGTCGCACTCAAGATGCACTGCCGCCAATGGTACGACGCCTCCCACTCGTCGACGGTGAGGTGCTCAGGGCCGGCTCGATGGCCAATCCTCCTCGGAGGACAGATCGTCGTAGTCCTCAACTTGGCCGTTGGAGTGAAACTCGCGGCGCGCCGTTGGGGCCCAAGCTCCGGACTCGCGTCCCGGACGGTGAGGTGGCGTGTTGGCGAGGTGGTTGAAGCGCCGGAGGAGAGGCCCCCCGTTGGGGGTGCGCGGCGATGATGCCGTCCGCGACGATGAAGGTCCCGCGGCCTCAGATCCGGAGGGTTCGGCCCCGGTGAGGATCGTGAATCCCGGTGGACTTGGCGGTGAAGGGGAGGCCGCGACTGTCGAGCGCGGTGCCATCCTTTCGGACGGGCACCCTCGGCCCCCGACACGCATGCGCGCGTTACGACGGGGTGGGCTTGGCGTCGATGACGATGTGGAGGCGGCCACAACCTCCAATGGTTCCGGATCAGCCTCCTCCTCGGACGGTTTCTCTTCCTCGACTTCCATCGGCTCGACCGCAGGCTCCTTCTCGGACAGTTCCCCTTCCTCGATAGCGATGGTGATGAAGAAAGGGTAGCGCCTCGGGGGGGGGGGGGGGGGGGGCGAGTGTGGGTGCCGATGAGGTTGACGGGATGGAGGTGTCGACGGTTGTCGCTGCCGTGAACGAAGTTCCGGCGGTGGTGACGGCAACGGCCGGAGTCCCGAATATTATTCGGGGCTCGATGGCGGGAGTTGGCATCGGCAGACGGACATGCTGCGGTGCGTGCAGGGGCACCGAGAAGGTACTCAGGCCGGCGGTGTCGTGGATCACTCTGTTGGTGGCAGCGGCAGAGCCGGCCATGTCCACCAACGGAGAGAACTGATGCGCCTGCTCCATGTACTGCCGGCGGCGTCTGTTCAAGGCAGTTCGACGGTTGTGGTGGTCACGTAGACCGCCATGACCGTGGCAGCCACTGAAAACAGTGCGACGACCATGGGTGCCAGGGCGTCTGCGGCGGCCAGAGGAGGCACGGCGACGGCTTCTGCCATGGTGGAAGAAGTGCTGGCGGAACCTGTTGCGGAAGAACACACCCCAGCGGTTCCTGAAGATCCGGCGACCGCGAGGAGTCCGGCGACCTCGAAGAAGGCCGTGAAGAACAGAGAAGAAGAAGGCAATGGTGAGGGCTGCCTCTGGCATCTTCACTCACCAGCGTCTCCGGTGAGTTCCAAAAGTCGTCAAGTCTTCTTTCTTCTTTCTCAACGAGTTTCTGTGTAGAGCAAATGCTGATGACGTATTGTGAATGTAAATGGAGACAATGATGAATGAACAATGAATTTCTTTATTACTATAGGGGTATATTTTTATACAGGAAAAGAAATGGCAGTTGCCATTCGGAAGCGCAGGGGCGCGTCCGTTCACGCGTGTGAACGTGGGAACATGGTGAAACTGATCACCAGGCGGTTCCCATCGTAACACAATTGAAGGAGCTGAAGCCGGATATGTTCAAGATTCAGTAAGTTCCAAGCTTCTCTGATAACCTTGCATTTGAGAAACAAGTGTCCTCCATCTTCATGCACCCGATTACATCTCACATATTTTGTGTTTATGTCCATTCCACGCCTCTCCAAATTGCCTCTGACTGCAATTATATTATGGGCCAGTCTCGACACAAAATGCTTCACTTTATTCGGCACCAATAGCCGCCAAATCTGATTCCACATAGCTTCATCCTGCACATTACCTTCTGATTGAGTCTGAATGCCACTGCACCTTTTTCTCTGCTCTATGTCACAAAAGAGCATATATGCTGATCTAACAGAAAAATTCCCTTTACTGTCATAGTGCCAAGCAATCGAATTCTGCATTTCTGTGTATACCGGGATGGCTAAGATAACATTCGAAACCTCTTCCCAAAATGTATCCCTGACAAGCTGAAAATCCCAAGTACCTGTGACAGGGTCAATAAGCTCATCTACTGTACTCAGTATATTAGCACCTCGGGGTGTGAAAGGTCTTCTAGTGTACGATCTAGGAAGCCAAGGATCAGTACAGATGCTCAAGTTTTCACCGTTGCCTATCCTCCATACCATCCCCTCCTTTATCAAGTCAATTCCTTCCAGGATACTACGCCAGGACATATTACATTTTGACGACGCCTGCAAACTGTTGACGTGAAAAATCACCACGTGTGATCTAGAAGATCTGCTTAACTCCAGTGTAAGCTCAATACAAGAAACCGAGACGTGCCAGTCGATTTTCCCTATAAACCGACAAAGAAAGCAAAGTAGTCAAATTCCCTGGGTCACCAGCCCCAGACAGGCCGATGAGAAAAGCCGATAGTCACTGAAAAAGCAGAAAAAGATAATAACAATAGTAATCTAATCGGCTAATTTAATCGGCTTATCGACAACCTTAATTAAATAAAACAATAAAGCATAAAGCATTGCTAATAGAGCAAAGTCGATAGGTAAACCCATGTAAAAACTTGCTCTGTCGATAGCGTTGAGTCGATCGAACAAAGTCGATAGATCTATAGTGAACATGTGCAAACTCGCTCAGTCGATGGTGCTAAGTCGATAGATCTGATAGCTGGTATTGCAAATATGTCCTAAATCACAGATCTAACTTATTTCAATAAGGAGGCAATCGACTATCAAAATACATAAGAAATCGAGTATAAAATCAGGAAGTCGATTGAACCGTGTTAACCTATCGGCTAAACGCTTCGATAGAACCTATCGACTCTACATATAAACAGATCGAATCTAGCCCTATCAACCCAGTAAGAGATCAAAGTCGATGTAGTCTTACTAATTCGAACAGATCAAACTTAATCGAGACAGTGTTTAAACACAGTAAATCAAGCTAAATTTAATCTATTTATAGATAAAATCGATAGAATGACTCGAATAATAGATGTAAACCAATCTTATAGAATCTACTAAAATCGTAGAAGATCAGACCTAACTGAGACAGTACTGTAATCTAAATCGATAGAACAAGCTAGGTAAAGATCTAATTACCGGATATCTAGCAATTTCAGGGATAACGACTAGAATATCAAATCAATGAGAAAGTACTAGTTGAAGTCGATGAAATTACCTGGTGTGACTAATCCTAGTCTCTCGCCGAGATTGGAGCCGATGCAGCCCGTGCGAGATGAGGATTTCGTCGAGTTGAGAAAGATGGCGATGCGCCGAGTTGTATTAAACGAAAGTGTTAATCTTTTTCATAACAGATCCTATTATATATTTATAGCCCCGTGCAAAGGATTTTGACCCGATTCGGTCAGGTCTCTAACAAACCGACTCCGTTTATTTCTAAACAAAACCTAAACTGAAAAATAGAAAGAGATAAAATAACCCTAGCAGGCCTACTTTATTCCCTTCGGCCTTTGGACTTCTCCTGACTTGGCCGATTCAGACTCCACGGCGCTGATTACTAGGACCAATCCAAATTCCAGTGCCAACACAAACAAGTAATGTTTGGGAAGTATTTGGCTTTAAGAATTTGGGCACATAATGACATGGGGTTGGTAATTAACCTCCAAGCCTGCTTTGCTAATATAGCCATATTAAAGGCATGTATATCTCTAAACCCCAACCCTCCTTCGCGTTTTGGACGTGTCAACCTCTCCCATCTCATCCAGTGCATGCCATTCTCTTTGTCTTGTTTACTCCACCAATACCTTGCAATCATGATGCTGATCTGATCACATAGGGTTTTAGTTATATCGAAACACCCTATTGCAAATATGTGAATAGCCTGAGCCACAGCCGTAATCATTATTTCATTCCCAGCTTTTGAAAGAAGCCTCTCCTTCCAGCATTGTATTCTCTACCACACTCTGTCCTTTAGGTATGCAAATGTATCCGTCTTCAATTTTCCTACAGAGACTGGAAGTCCCAAATATCTTTCATTTGTGGTCTCTATCAGGATACCTAAAGCTTGCTTGACATTACGCCTAGCCCCATCCCTTGTATTAGTGCTAAACATAGCTGCCGACTTATCTTTATTTATCATTTGTCCGGATGCACTCTTATGAATCAAGAATTCTGTGCAGTTCCATAGCATTCTCCCTATTTGCACGAATTAGGATTAGACTATCATCGGCAAATAAAAGGTGAGAAATACTAGGTGCTCCCGAGCAAACCTTCACCCCTTGAATTAGTCCCTCCATCTCTGCCTTTTGTAACAGTGCAAAAAAACCTTCAGCACAGAGCAAAAAAAGATACTGAGAGAGAGGATCCCCTTGACGAAGACCTCTTTCCGACTGGAATTTTTCAGTCAGCACCCCATTCACTTTAACTCGATACGAGACAGTAGATACACACTTCATTATAAGCTCAATCCAAAGATCATGAAACCCCAATTTTGCCATTATATCCCGTAAGAACGACCACTCCACTCTATCATAGGCTTTGCTCATATCTAATTTCACCGTCGCATAACCCACATTGCCTTTCCTTCTAGCTCTCATATAATGTGATAGCTCATAAGCAACCAAAATATTATTAGAAATCAATCGGCTTGGGACAAAAGCACTTTGAGAAGGTGAAATTATATCATCAATCTGTTTGCTAAAACCTTGGACACAATTTTATAAATTACATTGCATAAGCTAATAGGTCGTAAATCTGTTACCTTCTCCGGATTCTTAATCTTTGGAATTAAGGCTATAGTAGTCTCATTCCATGCCAATGGCATTGCGCCTCCATTTAGCACTAGCATAACCTCCTCGACCACCTTCTCCCCTATAAGATCCCAATATTGTTTGTAAAAAACAGCAGGCATTCCATCCGGGCCTGGAGCCTTCAAATCGCCAATAGCATCAAGTGCCCCCTTTATTTCCTCCACAGTAAAGTTTCGGAGTAAGAGAGCATTCATGTCGGTTGTGACCTGTGGCGAGACACCCTCAAGAAGTGTGGCCGAATCCCCACTTGCTGAAGACCGAAATAGTTGCCTGAAATAATTGGAAATATGCTGTTGTTTCTCCATTTCCTCCATGACCCATGCCCCACATTCTTTTTTTTTCAGTCTTCCTATTCTGTTACTCCTCCGCCTCTCTTTGCACACCACATGAAAAATTGTTGTATTCCTATCACCCTTCTCCATCCACTTTGTATGAGCCCTCTGCTTCCAGTAGAGACCAATCTGGTCTTCTAATCGTTCCAGTTTGAAACGCAAAACCGCCTCTCTCCCAACATTAGCATCATTTATTTGGGCCCTCCTAAATGCCTCCAGCTCTTTTCTTACTATCTTCACCCTTTTCTCGAGGTCTCGCGGGATGTTTGTACTCCACATTTGCAATCCGTAGCCACCTTCTGTAATCGCCCATGAGCGGAATCATCTCCCACACCAACAGCAACATCCTAAGCATCCCTCACCACCTGATCACACTTTTCCTCCTCCAACCAGCATGCATTAAACCCTGAGGTCGGCTTGTATCTATAATCACCGGTCTATGGTCAGAGTGGCGATGATCTCCATTCAGCACCCGAACCATCAAGAATTTGCTTTGCCAACCAACATTAGCAACGGCCCGATCTAGCTGTTCCCAGATATAGTTCTCACTCCTATGAGTTTGATTTTGCCATGTGAATACATCTCCCATAAACCCAAGATCCGAAAGCCCACACACCTCCAGCGAATTTTTGAAGGCATCCACACAACCCTGAGGTCGAGTATTACCTCCTTCCTTCTCATGTGCATATAGAATCTCATTAAAATCCCCTGCACACAGCCAAGGCAAAGAGTCTTGGCTGTGTAAATCCAACATTGCCTTCCATTTAAGGTGCTTCATATTCTCACGTGAATAACCATACATACCCATAAATCTCCATTTGAATCCATCTGATTCCACCACATCCACATCGATGTAGTACTTTGATCTATGCCGAAGTGATACCTCGACTCCTCTCCTCCACAACACTACAATTCCCTCCCCCCCCCCCTTTCCTTCACAATCCACCACCAACATGTTTGTGAGCCCTAGCTTCCACCTAAACTTCTCCATCCTTCTCTCATCTAGCTTTGTTTCCGACAAGAACAGGATGTCGGCATCCTCCGACTTCTAGAGCTCCAGAAGTCCTCGAACCACCGAACGGTTTCCCAACCCCCGGCAGTTCCAAGCGATGAGCTTCATTGGTTCTCGCAAGGCTGTTCCGACAGCCCCGCCTTCTTGGTGTTTTCATCAACCACCGACCTGGTTCTCTTTGATTTCTTGTCCCCTCCATCAACCTCTAGACTCCTTTTCTTTTCCCCCGTCAGGGGAGAGGAACTCCCCTTCACTTCAGTTGTCCCCTCTCTCCTTAACCTCTTGTACATGCCCTTCTTCTCACTCTTACTAGACTGTGTATCCTCATTTCTCCCTTGAGCCCCATCCCCCTTTGCCCCCACTTGATTGGCGAGCATGAGTTGCCTGCCACTGTTCACATGGGGCACACCAGGCGACGACAAAGACTCGCTGCTCACCACCAGTGGTGATGCAGACTGTGAGTTATCTCCCCTAGCACTAGAGACCTCACCGACAGCGATAATGTCCTTTCTTCTTGTTACCAGTTTCATGTTCATCACTTTTCTCTACCACAGCAGTCAATTTCTCAGGCATGTTCTTCCTCCAAGAAAGCGCATCACTCCCAGGATGCCCCAAGTTGCTTCTAATGCTAAGGGACTGCCCCTATCCTCTCGACACCCAAGGTTCTGTGCCTCTTTGATACACCCCTCTTCCCCTAGGGCTCATGTCTGATCTGCTTTTCTCCGGAACATACCTCAGATACTTCCCATATTGGGGCTATTCTCCCTTTGCCAGCTTCACCTCGCACACTCTGTCCACATGTCCAATTCGTCCACAGATATAATAGAAATCTGGGAGGAATTCGTACACCAACGGGCACCATCTCTGTTTACCTTCAACCCTGGTAGAGATCATCACCCCTCTCCTGAGTGGTTTATTGATATCAAGGCGGACTTTGATCCTCAAAAAATAACCAGAATTTGAGTGTCGGTTCTCCAAGTCCACTTCCATGTACTCCCCCACCACCTCGCCAATCGCTTCACCAGTAGCCCTATCCATCATGCCTAGGGGCAACATGGAGACACGAATCCAATCCAGATCGGGATGGTCGTGAATTTGATTTCATCCAGGGACTTTAAACCATCAAAATCCGACACCACCACCAGATCTTTTGCGAACATCCATGACCTATCATCAATTGCCCTCCACTTCCCGTACACCTGATGGAAGGTGAAGAGGAAGTGGTTATCTCCCAACTCCTTACAGTCGATCCCACGAGCAGGATACCAGATCCGACCTAGCGACATCGCCAAAGCGTCAGCTTGTGCCACTTTATCCGAGAGAAGCTTCCCCACTGCCTGAACCTCTTTCAAACCTCCGGCCTCAGCCTTGCCTCCCCGACCCCCCGATCTTCACCTCAACATGTTCTGCATCTGAGAGCTGGAGCCCCTTCGTCGGCCCTTGCACCTTCTCCATCTTCCGATCTCCCTCACCCCCACATACCAAGACCCTACCGGCGGCTAGTTAGGATGTGGTTTGTAGCTAGAAACCTCATGGCTTACGGATGAACCAAGCAGGATGTTTATGGACTCTTTGGGGACGTGGGAGAGTAGGATCCTAAACCAGATCGCCTAGAATAACCTTGTGATCTGGACGAAAAATTTGGAACAAAGGAAGGAATAAACCCTAAACCCGTCGCCACCCTATCTCGAGTCGCCAGCAAGGTTGAAAGAACCGTTGTAGCCGGCCGGCTCGGTTCAGTGAAAAAACGGCTGGTTAACTGGATAAACCGACCGATTAACCGAATTGCTATAGTACTAGTTCTGGATTTTTATAATTAACCAGTCGGTTAGAGCGACCAGCCGAGACCGGTTTTTTGGTTAACCGGGATAACCGGACGGTTTTTACCAGGTATTCAAACCCTGGTCGCCAGTCCGTGGCGCCGAGTACGTTTGTAACAGGAAGTCGATTGCAATTCATGTCTTGGTTAGAGTGCAAAGTTATGAATGTAGTGGTTTGGCATGATTTTGTTTGGGCTTATACGAAGGTTTGGGTGAGCCCACCATGACTTATACTGTCCGTCGAGCGTAGAGTGCAAAGAATAGTCCACTGATGCCGTTTGGTCGTACTAGAGTCGGTACTTTAGAGTCGGACCTGAAGTGTTTACCATGTGTTAATTAGTAGGAAATCTTGCAATTGTAAGAGTAAGAGTGGGTCCAGATTTATTCCTAAAGACCTAATTATAAGGAGGAGGCCAATCAATGGCATAGATGGAGTAGGTTTCAAGGGGTGTGGGTAAGAAAAGAAAAGGGAAACCAAAAAGCAAGTTTATTCTTTATTGTATTGAATAATGAATAATTATATGTCCCTGATATCTTCCGAGTCGGGCTTCATAGGACCATTTCCTCCATGACATCGGTCGGCAGTGAGGCTAGGCCAATCAGCTCGTAGGCTCCTGTCTAGCTTTCTTCTGGCTCAAATCTCCATTGCATCGCCCTTCTATTTGTCTTCACATTTTATGCTCGAAAATGTCCCAAAATACCTGTATATCAAATAAGCACAAGAAAATACAACATATCTAGGATTTAGATTCATTATTAGCATAATCGTCGCAATTAAGGCCCAAATGTATAAAATAACTGATATAAATATGGTACTATAAATCATGCCAAAAATGATATGCGACCATGGTGTCGTCCGTGCATCTAAGGTCTCGTTAACCTGGCTAATGATCAAGTCCGAGTCACCACGTACGACGAGACGGCTAACTCAGTGTGATACCGCTATTCTGAAGCCATGTAGCAGAGCTTTATATTCGGCCACATTATTGGAGATCTGAAAGTGCAGACGTACTGTAGCTTCTCGGCCTTTTGAGTAATAAGAAGTGCTCCCACCTTCATATTAGGGACCCATCAAAATAGAGGGTCCTTCCAGGGGACCACTGCAATGGTGTCACTCTCCCTACCACTCTAAGAGCATCTCTAACGGGCCTCCCAAAGTTAGCCCCCGATTTCCAAATTTCAGGGCTACCTTCTAAAATTTAGAATCCCAAAATAACAGATCCTCCTAACCCTAGCTCCTAAACTATTGGACGATATATCAGCTCCCTGTACCGCCCCCATGGCGGGCAGGCTCACGGGGCGCATCGGCTACTGGGCTGCCAGGCTCATGGCATGACGGTAGAGTGACATGGACTTGCCGGGTAGGGCCATAGCATGTGGGTGCGGTCATGGTGACACACGTGAAGGACTAGGAGGCGGCGAGGGCACGGGGACAACGTGGTCGGGAAGAGATGGTGGCACGACTGGCTGGGAGTAGACGGGGGCGCAGGTGTTGACACGAAAATTTGACCGGTCCTCGTGATCAGCCACGTGGAGTCAGAATTGGCCAGAGTCAACAGAATTCAAGGGCCGAAGAGAATAAAGTGGGCCTGTTATTTTTATCTTCGTCCATTTTTAGTATTAATTAAGTTTAGAAATAAACCTAGTCGGTTTGTTTAAGAGTCCTGACCGAGTCGGGTCAGAATCCCTTGCATGGGTTATAAATATATAATAGCGTCTCTACTAAAAAAAACAATAATTTTGTTCAATACAACTCGGCGCATCGCCAAACTTTTTCTCGACGACATCCTCGTTTCGCGCGGGCTGCATCGGCTCCGATCTCGGTGAGAGATTTGGATTAGTCACCCTCGGTAATTTCATCGACTTCAGCTAGTACTTTCTCATTAAGTTGATATTCTAGTTGTTATATTTGAAATTGCTAGTTATCCGGTAATTAGATCTTTATTCGAGTCATTTGATCGATCCTATCTATAATTAGATTACATCTAGCTTTATTTATCGTGTTTGAACACTGTCTTAATTAACTTTGATCTGTTCGAATCAGCAAGGCTGCATCGACTTTGATCTCTTACTGGGCTGATAGGGTTAGATTTTATCTATTTATAGGCAGAGTCGATAGAGTTCTGTTGGGATGTTTAGCGGATAGGTTATCATGGTTTGATCGACTTTTTTGTATTTTGCCTATTTTATTGTTGTATATTAGAAGTCGATTGTCCCATTTTGTTTAATAGGACTAGATCTGCGAATTTGAGGCATGCTTGCAATACCAGCTATCAGATCTATCGACTTAGCATCTATCGACGGACAGAGTTTCGTGCGTGATTACGGTACTTCTATCGACTCTGGCCTATCGACTTTAGCACCATTGATAAAGCGAGTTTATGCACCTTTACTGCATATCTATCGACTCAGCTCTACCGACTTTAGTCTTTTGCATTGACGTGGCCAGTTATTGTACGAATACCATGGATCTGTCGACTCTGGCCTGATGTTCTAATTTCTTATCGGTATTAATGATTTATAATTGCTTATTTTATTAAATTTACCGATAAGCCAATATAATCAGCCGATCAATTTATATTCTCCTATGTTTTATTCCTATAATGGCATCGTCTCGTTTTACAAACAGTGACTATCGGCTTTCTTCATCAGCCTGTTCTGGGCCGGTGACCCGTGGAATTTGACCGTTTGTCTCTTTGTCAATTTGCAGGAAAAATCGACTGGCATGCACCGGTTTTCGTATTGAGCCTGCACTGGAGCTAAGCAGATCTCCCAGGTCACGCGTGTGATTTTCGCGTCAACACACTTTTTGGCATGAGCGGGTCTCGACCCGGTCATGGCACGTGTGGGGGATGGTCCGACCGGTCGAAAGTGATCGGCAGGTCAGACCATTTAAGGAAAGATGGCATGGCAGGCTTCGCTGCGAAGACCTCGCAACACTCGACTTTGGCCGTGCGTCGACTTCCTCGGCACTCGGGCCCCGTGAAGATCATGTGGCAGGCTTCGGTGTTGGGGAACACCGGTGAGGTCTTGCGCCCCAGGCTTTGGTGGCCCGCTTTTTTCGGGTCCCCCTTCTTTGCCTCCTCTCGGATGAACTTCTTCATCATGGAGCAGTCCTTAAGGAGGTGCTTGACAGGGAATCCATGGTTTAGGCACGGACCATTCCACTTCTTCTCGAAGAGAGTATGCGTCTCCCCTATCGCGGGCCTCGACGGCTTGCACTCGGTAGCGGCCACTACAGGGTCGCGCCCAGCCCGTGACTTGTTCTTCCTTTTCTTCAGACGGTCAGAGGAACCGTCGCTGGCTCCTTCCTATCACTTGCCTTTGCCTTTGCCCTCTGGCGCACGCTGGAGGACCGCCCCTGGCTCATGGCGATGTCTAGGAGCTCACGGGCAGTTCGTGGACCCTTTCAACCCAGCTCATGGATGAGCCGCTCTGAAGTTGTGACAGAGATGAAGGCTCCGATGATATCCACGTCGCCCACGTTTGGAAGCTCGTTGCACTTCTTGCTGAAGCGTCGGATGTAATCCTGAAGGGATTCACCGGCTTTCTACTGACAGTTCTTGAGGTCCTAGGGGTTGCCCGGTCAGACATAGGTCCCCTGGAAGTTTTTGACAAAGATGTCCCTCAAGTCGCCCAGTTGTAGATTTGATACTGGGGGAGGTGTTCAAGCCACGCACGGGCCAATTCAGCAAGGTACATAGGGAGATTGCGGATGATGGCTAGGTCGTCGATCACGCCTCCCGCTTAGCACGCGAGACGGTAGTCCTCGAGCCAGAGTCCGGGATGCGTCTCAACCGCGTACTTGGTGATGGTCGCGGGGGCCCGGAACCGCTGCGGGAACTTGGCACTGCGTATACGCGAACTAAAGACCCGTGGCCCAGGAGGGCTCGGGCTCTGGCTCCTCTCCTCATCAGTGTCGTCGTACCGTCCTCCACGGCACGGTTGACAACCCCTTTCCTTGTTTAATCCCTCCTTTTCATGTCGGTGTGCTCTGAGGGTGTGGCATGCGTCACGATGAAGCCCGACCCGGTCATGAACCGAGTCTTTCTTGGGCGCACCTCCGGCCAAGAGGGGTTGCCGAACTGAGTGCTGCTACGACCAAATGATGCTGCCCCCTCCAGCAAGCCGGGAACTGGAAATCTGCTGGCTGCACAGGTTGGCGCGCTATTGCGAGCTCTTCGCTTGAAGCAAAGCGGCTCTGGCAAGAAGAGCCGTGACTTCTTGTTGGGCCTGCTGGGCCTTTTGCGTCGTAGGCTCAGGGAGGGTCTTGAGCAGCGTGATAGCTGCCGCTATATTTTATCCCGCACGAGCGAACTATGGGGACCCTTGGTCGTCGATGAGGATGCGCTAGTGGACGTGCGCTGGAGCGTGCCAGCTCACAGTCTATCTCTTCCTTCTCATGCTCAAGCTGGCGCCGAGTTTCTTCTAGTTCCGCCTTCCTAGACCTCAATCATTGCTGGAGGTCCTCCGGGCAAGGCACGAGCTGCGACTAGCTAGCTGCGGCTAACCGGCCGCGGTGACGGGGATGTCAACGAGCGTCTCCCCCGCACCCGCACCCGTCACACCCATTGCCCTGGCGGCTGAGATCCCAGCACCCAACGTGGCCGGCATGGGTGTGAGCTGCACCATGTGGCATTCACGCGGGAGATCATAGCTTCTTGCATAGCTTCCTGAGTCAGAACCGGAGTCTTCCAGCGACTCCATGTTGAGAAGATCAAAAAGGGATTCGTCCGGGCTCTCGATCACGCCGATGAAGCTGGCGCCCGCGAAGGCGGGAACTGCCCGGTGAACGGCCATGTCTTGGAAACACCCCGCGACATTTTTAAGGCCGTGCGGGAAACCGTCCGGGGGGGGGGGGGCTTCAGCGAGCCTGTCCGGGTGGAGAGGCTCGCCCCCGAGGAGTTGTTTATGGACGTGCGCAAGCAGGAACGCAAATTGCCGGAGGTCATCGTGGTCGGGCGTGGGACCCAAATAACGCTCCAGGCAGAACCATAGCTGATCGCCATAGTTGGCTGGCGGCACGGGTTAGCTAACGACTTGTGGTCTAGTCGGCTCGGGCCGAGCCGCACGCATCGCCTCGCCGGCGATGGTAGTGGCCGCCGTGATGGGGTCTAGGAGCGTCTCGCCGATGGACTCCAACGTCTCGTCCCCCGCGACGATGAAGTCGAGCATGTGGCCCAAGTCCTCCAGCCACCACAAGGACGGGTGCCGGGGCTGGAGGTGGCGAGGACGCTGGGATGCTGACGCACAACAACTTTTGGTCACCCGTGACGACAAACTCTAGGCTCCCGAAGAAAATGCTGGCACCGAAAGCCCAGAACGCGGAGGAGGTGTCCATCTGAAATGATGAGTGATTACGGATCAAAACGCGCAGAATTTCCCCTACTTGGCACACCAACTGTCGGTGTTTAGATCACCGACAAGTAGAATTTGTTCAAGGGGCGCGCGTTTCGGTTTAGTGATGGTTATGCAGGAGGACACAACGATTATACTGGTTCGGGGAAAAACTCCTACGTCCAGTTCTCAGCTCTGCTCGTGTTACTTGCATCGGGGTATACAATGGTGGCGAGAGAGGAGGAGTCTCCAAGTCTCTGGTGCTCGTGGGTGTGCGCGTGTGAATGTGTTTTTCTTCTCACTCCCTTTGAGATGAGATAGGCCTTCCCTTTAATACCTCAAGGGAGCTGGGCCCTTTTACGGAGAGAGAGAGAAAGAGAGATTTCTACATGTGTGGAGTTGGTGAAGCCGTGCGAGAGAAGGTAAAGGCCTTGGTCGACGAAGTAGCCTTTAGTCCTCACGGGCCCTATCGTCCTGGTCTTGTGTCAGGGGGCACTGTTTTCAGGCGTGCCTTTGGTTTCCGTCATCACATTGAGTCCTCCTGTGTTCTTGTGTATGGCGTGCTCCGTCATACGTGAGGGGGGTGCAGCATGGGCGTTTTCACGTTGTTCAAGCTAGGTTCAATCGGCCTGTATCTGGCCGTCCTGCATCATCGCCATTGGGGGTGTCATCAGGCGATAGCAGCGCAGTGAGCTTTGCCACGCCTGCCATCGTCAGCAGGCGCTAGTGATGATGAGAGGAACAGGTATAGGAGTGATTTGACTCCCCGATACTGTGCTCTCAGGTCGAGCTCGGTAGTTAAGGCAGGGCAGTTGGTAGTTGTTGACCATCGTCCCGTTCGACCCCCTCGCCGAGGGTCGATGCGTCGGGTTGTGTGTGCTTGGCCCTGCTGGGAGTGGGGATCCGTCCCGTCTCGGCAGGGCGATCGAGTCTCTCCACCTGTTATTTTCGGCTTGGTCAGTGATTCACCGAGCCGTCCCGTCTTGGGGCGGGCCCTATTGATGATAGTTGGCGGGGGTTGAGCTTATCCAGTGGTCCTGAGCCCTCTTACTGTCGTCACGATCGAGGCAGTGGTGTACCACCTTATCCTTACCCTGGGGATGAGAAGATAGGGTGAGTGGATAAGTCATCCAGCTTGGGTAAACGAGCCGCATCTGGACTTCACGGTCGGACCCGTCCCGCCTCGACCCCTCGGGGGGTCGAGCGAATCATGGCGGGCCCTCATCCCCCGGGGGTCGAGTGAGTCAGCAAAGACGCGGCCTCTACTTCTGGGACTTGGCTGGTGCGGGGGATTCCCTTCACGGGGCTCATGCAGGGGATGCCTTTGTGAGACTCTGGTGGGCCCGCGGTCCCGGATATTGATGAACCTCAGAGGGTGCCACGTGGCACCCCAGGTTTCTGCCCCCGTCAAGTGTCGATACAGGAGAACTTGACTCGAGGGGCACAGTCAAGGCCAATATAGGTCACCTACAATGATTATAAGTCAAAGTCTTATGAAGATGCCAGAGAAGTTAATATGGCTGAGTGGACCAGAATCAAGAATGTGTTGTCGTGCCCATGGGTGAAGCAGAATGAACCAGAAGAAAAGTTTGACTCTGATATCACCAAGGCCGATAAGATATTTGATATGCTGTTACAGGAGAAGCACATCCAATTGTCACCTAATCACGTGATTCCACCTGCTAAAGAAGTGAAGAAAAGAAAGTACTACAAGTGGCACAACTCGTCGTCTCATTACACTATTGAATGCAAGGTATTTAGAAGAGAGATTCATTCGGCGATTGAGCAGGGAAAGATCAAGTTTATAAAGGGAAGCATGAAGATTGATGGGCATCCATACCCTGCAAATATCAATATGGTTGGCATCGACAATGTAGAAGTGTTTATAAACCGGTATCAGAAGAAAAGGGACAGGGAGATGAAGGAATCATAGTTTGATCTACAATTGGAATGCCCGTTCTTTCAATATTGCTGGGACCACAATATGAAGCTTCCGTCGATCGACAATTGTCCTGGATGCAGTAAGCGCACGGATCAGATGTATAGGGAGGCACCAGCATCGACACGGCGTGATTAAAGAGCCGATGATGGGTTCAGCCGATAGGCAGGAAAGAATCTGTGCATTTGATCGACTTGGAGCCAAGAAGGCAAGCGACTAAGCCAAGTTTGACAAGGAAGTCGATGTGGAGATACAGGAAGGACAAGAGCAAGCCGATCAGTGGTGTCCATCTGGTATTTTCTCTAGGAGTCAGAAGCGCTGGATACGGAGGATGTGTTGCAGGCAAATAAGGGCTGGTAAATATTATTATGCTGAAGATGATGATCAGCCACGAAAGAAGGTCTGGAGGCCAAAAGTGAAATCGCAAGGACAGGTACCAAGTGCTACAGTGGGCATGGTAATGATGTTGCCTCAAGAGTTTATGGCATGACAAGAAGAATTGTTTACTGATGAAGAGGATACACCACAGTTGGTACTTGATGTACAACAAGCAGTGTTTGGTAGGCCACACGAATCTCAACATCGGCACTTGAAGGCTTTGTACCTCAAGGGGTTCATCAATGGGATGCCGATGGGAAAGATGATAGTCGATGGAGGTGCTGCAGTAAATATTATGCCGACCACTATTGTCAAAAAATTGGGGAAAACTAAAGATGACTTAATTGATACAAATATGATTCTGAGGGATTATGGTGGTCGTACTCCAGCAGCCAAGGGAGTCTTAAATGTGGAGCTCACGATCAGCAGTAAAACTTTACCGATTACTTTTTTTGTCATTGATGAAAAGGGAACCTACAACCTTCTGTTGGGTCATGATTGGATACATGCAAACTGCTGTGTTCCACCAATAATGCACCAGTCTCTGGTCTAGTGGATCGGCGATCAAGTAGTGGTAATCTCGGTCGATGAAACCGTCAATGTTGCATCGGCCGATTTGGAACCATGGCATGCGGATGATATGGAGTGTTTGTCTGGCAAGACTTGGGGTGGGGATTATGTTAAGATTACTACACAGGGTCTTGAGGTAGTGGACCAGTCAAATTCTAAATTGTTTCTCTGACAGGCACCCCAATGGAGATTGCAGAAGATGGGAAGTTAGGAAAAGGATTCATGTCGGCAGATAAGCTACAAGAAGTCAATATAGGAGATGGCGATAAACCAAGGCCGACATTTATCAGCAAGAAGTTAGATGAATATTTTAAAGTTGAATTAATAAAATTATTAAAAGAATACTGGGATTGCTTTGCTTGGGATTATTCTAAGATGCCCAGCCTGAGTCGATCTATCGTTTAGCATCAGCTGCCTATCAAACCTGGATATCGACCTTATAAGCAACCTCCAAGGAAAATCAATCCGAAGATTTATGATGATGTCAAGGCTAAGATTACAAGGTTATATGATGCTAAGTTCATTAGGCATTGTCGATATTCAGAGTGGGTTTCAAATATCGTGCCTGTTTTCAAGAAGTGTGGCAAGTTGAGAGTTTGTATCGACTTTCACCCGTTGAATAGGGTCACCCAAAGGATGACTACCCGATGCCGAAAGCAGATCTTCTGGTTGACGTAGCAGCAGGGCATAAGATTGTCAGTTTTATGGATGGTAATGCTGGTTATAATCAGATTTTCATAGCAGAAGATGATATACCGAATACTGCTTTTAGGTGTCATGGGGCTCTTGGTTTGTATGAATGGGTTATCATGAGATTTGGTTTGAAGAATGCTGAAGCCACATATCAGAGGGCCTTGAATTATATATTTCATGATTTGATCGGCAGGCTAGTAGAGATTTATATTGATAATGTGGTAGTTAAATCTAAAAGAATAAAAGATCATATAGCCGATTTGCGGGAAGCACTCGAGAGAACCAGAAAGTATGGTTTGAAGATGAATCCGAAAAAGTATGCTTTCAGTGTATCGGCTAGTCAGTTTTTGGTTTTTATCGTGCATGAAAGAGGAATTGAGATTGGGCCAAAGAGCATGATGGCTATAAATGACATTGAGCCACTAATGAAAAAAACAGAACTTCAATCTTTGATTGGCAAAGTGAATTTATCAGGGAAGCTTGATGTATTCACCCTGTTATTAAAGTTAAAGGCGGATCAAAGGTTTGTATGGGAGCCAGAACATCAGAAAGCTTTAAAGGATATCAAGAAGTATTTGGTTTCGCCTCCTGTGCTGGTGCCACCAAGAGAAGCATTGCCTTTCAAGCTTTATCTTACGGCTGACAAAAAGTCGATCGGATCAACTTTATTCAAGAACAAGATGGTAAAGAGAGGGTTGTATTTTATTTAAGCCGAAGATTGATCGATGTAGAAACTAGGTACACTGAGATTGAAAAATTATGTTTGTTATATTTCTCATGTGTGAAGTTGAGGCATTATCTGTTATCGGCTGAGTGTGTGGTGGTATGCAAAGCTGATGTCATCAAATATATGTTATCGGCTCCAATTTTGAAAGGCAGAATTGGTAAATGGATGCTAGCATTGGCTGAATATGACTTGACATATGAATCTGCTAAAGCTGTTAAGAGTCAGGTTCTGGCTAATTTAGTTGTTGAGCATTGTGGATCGGAGGTGTCGATGGTGGAGTCGGTGCCATGGTTATTGTTTTTCGATAGTTCTGTTTGCAAGAATGGATGTGGCATCGAACTTTTGATTATATCGCCTCGGGGGGCAAGGTTTGAATTTGCGTTTGCTGTAGAGGCATCGACTAATAATCAGGTCAAATATAGAGCTGTTATTAAAGGATTGCAGATGTTGAAGGAAGCTGGAGTCGATTGTTTTGAAGTCATTGGAGATTCATTGTTGGTACTCGGGTAGTTGGCAGGAGAATTTGAATGTAAAGATGATATATTAAGATTTTTTTATGCTGAGTGTCAAGATTTGTTGCAATGCTTCAAGACAGTGAGGTTCAAGCATGTCCCGAGGGAACAGAATATGGAGGCAAATGATTTAGCATAGAAGGCATCGGGTTATCAGTTGAACACGAGTGGAGTCATTGTCGATATAGCCGATGTCGATGAAGAAGATTGGAGAGACAAGATCATCCAATATCTCAAGGATCCAACTTAACATACGCCTCGAAAGATTTGATATATGGCATTAAGGTATGTTTTATTAGAAGAAAAACTTTATTATCGGATGATTGATGGTGTGTTGTTAAGATGTTTAAATCAAGAAGAAGCCAAAGTTGTTATGTGTGAAGTCCATGAAAGCATCTGTGGTACACATCAATCGGCCCATAAAATGAAATGGTTGTTAAAGAGAACTGAATACTATTGGCCTACTATGCTGAAAGATTGCTTTAAGTATCATAAAGGCTGTCAAGATTGTAAGAAGTTTGGAGCAATACAGAGAGCACCGACATCGGCTATGAATCCAATTATTAAGCCATGGCCGTTTAGAGGATGGGGTATGGATATGGTTGACCAAATTTATCCAGTCTCAAGCAAAGGTCATAAATATATTTTGGCGGCTACAGATTACTTCACAAAGTGGGTTGAAGCAGTGTCTATGAAAAATGTTACAACTGGTGATGTGATTAACTTTGTGAAAGAACATATTATATATAGGTTTGGTGTGCCGTAGACTATTACAACTGACCAAGGCTCTGTATTTACTTCGGAAGAGTTTCAAAACTTTGTCGATAGTATGGGTATCAAGCTTTTGAATTCATCACCCAATTATGCTCAAGCCAATGGTCAAGCAGAGGCATCTAACAAAAGTTTGATCAAATTGATCAAGAGAAAGATAGATGAGCAACCTAAGAAGTGGCATAGACATTGGCCGAATCTTTATGGGCATACAGGATGGCTTGTCATGGATCAATAAAGGTACCACCTTACCAGTTGGTTTATGGGCATGAAGCAGTGTTACCATGGAAGACAAATCTGGGGTCTAGAAGAACGAAGATGCAGGATCAGTTGACGGCCAATGATTACAAGCAAGTTATGTTAGATGAGTTGGAAGACGTACTGCAGCATCGAATGAGGGCCTTAGAGAGAATTAAAGAGAATAAATATCGTCTGTCCATATTTTATAACAAAAAGGTAGTGGGCAAGAATTTTGTTGAAGTAGATCTTGTCTGGAAGTTAGTTATGCCCATCGGCTCTAGAGATAATCATTTTAGACAATGGTCACCAACATGGGAGGGACTGTTCAAAGTGAGCCAATGTGCGCCAGGCAATGCATATTTTCTACAAGGATTAGATGGATATGAGTTTGGGAGAGCAATTATGGCAAATATTTGAAGTATCATCCAAGAGTTTGGGTTGACTCGTGATCCCGTTGCTGATCATGGCCGATTGTTTTGAGTATCGCGTTTAAGTGGTGAGAGCCAATGGTGGTGCATCGACTTGAGATGGTCAATATTGGGAATATCGCCCTTAGTAGAAAAATATAAAGATAAAAGTGCAACATGCAAAGACGGGGGTATATATATATATATATATATATATACCAAGCACATAAAAGGAGGTACATGATGGAAGGAAAAGAGACATAAACAGCTTCCTCGTCGTCCCCTTCAAAGATAGCAGTGTCATCAGACATCAACCGCCGAGCAAGGGAGAGAGAGAGGGCTGCTCTTCCGATGCCATTCTAGACATCCGTGCCACTATCCAGGGGCAGAAGAGCCAGCGGATTATCTTCTGGGCTGGAGGAGCTGCAAACATTGGATTGAAAGAAGGACTCTGGGGGCAAGAACAACGAAAAGTATTCGCCACAGTACGCTCAATAGATTTGGAGATAAATGGTACTTTTCTATCAAATCTATCAGTAAGAGACCCATGGTTGAAGGCAGTAAACAAGATGAGGAAAAAGGGGCTAGTGGAAGGATCTATTTATAGGACCTGGACTTGACCTTTGGGAATCCAAACGCCGCTCCAAGTTGATTGGAGGAAACTCAAGGGAGAAAGATAAGCACGAGGACAGTCAAAAGGCAATACCAGCAGTCAAGATGGCGCAGGAAGTGGCAGGTCACAATTAAGGGTCACGAGTGGTTGGATGGTATACTGAAGATGCGACCTAACTAATGGGTGGTTGTTGATTGATTGCATTTATTAGAATCTGAAGCAGCAGGGTGGTAAATGAGACGCGCGGTAAAATGAGAAGATAAAATCTGGCACACAAAGAATTTCGTACCCCGGACTTGGGGGGCATGTGTTGGCACCAAAATTTGACAGGTCCCAATGATCAGCCGTGTGGAGTCAGAATTGGCCGAAGTCAATAGAATTCAACGGCCGAAGGGAATAAAGTGGGCCTGTTAGGGTTGTTTTATCTTCATCCATTTTTAGTTTAGATTTAGTTTAGAAATAATCCTAGTCGGTTTGTTTAAGAGTCCTGACCGAGTCGGGTCAGAATCCCTTGCATAGTTACAAATATGTAATAGGGTTTGTACGGGGAAAAAAAATTCGCACAATACTACTCGGTGCATCGCCAAACGTTTTCTCAACGACATCCTCATCTCGCACGGGCTGCATCGGCTCCAATCTCGGTGAGAGATTTGGATTAGTCACCCTCGGTAATTTCATCGACTTCAGCTAGTACTTTCTCATTAAGTTGATATTTTAGTTGTTATCTTTGGAATTGCTAGTTATCCTATAATTAGATCTTTATTTGGTTTGTATTATCAACTTAAATTGCATTACTGTCTTGGTTAGGTCTGATCTTCTGTGATTTCTGTAGGTTTTATAAGCTAGGTTCTAGATCTATTATTCGAGTCACTCGATCGATCCTATCTATAATTAGATTAAATCTAGCTTTATTTGCCATGTTTGAACATTGTCTCGATTAAGTTCGATCTGTTCGAATCAGTAAGGCTGCATCAACTTTGATCTCTTGCTGGAATGATAGGGTTAGATTCGATCTGTTTATAGGCAGAGTTGATAGAGTTTTGTCGGGACGTTTAGCCGACAGGTTATCACGGTTCGATCAACTTCTCGGTATTTTGCCTATTTTATTGTTGTATATTAGAAGTCAATTGCCCCCTTTTGTTGAATAGGACTAGATTTGTGAATTTGAGGCATATTTGCAATACTAGCTTCAGATCTATCGACTTAGCATCTATGGACGGGCAAAGTTCCGTGTGTGATTACGGTACTTCTATCGACTCTGGCCTATCGACTTTAGCACCATCGACAGAGTGAGTTTATACACCTTTACTATAGATCTATGACTCAGCTCTATCGACTTTAGTCTTTTGCATCGACGTGGCCAGTTATTGTACGAATACCGTGGATCTATCGACTCTGGCCTGTTGTTCTAATTACTTATCGGCATTAATGATTTATAATTGCTTATTTAATTAAATTTGTCGATAAGCCGATATAATCAGCCGATCAGTTTATATTCTCCTATGTTTTATTCCTATAATGGCATCGGCTGGTTTCACGAACAGTGACTATCGGCTTTCTTCATCGGCCTGTCTTAGGCCGGTGATCCGTGGAATTTGACCGTTTGTCTCTTTATCGATTTGTAGGGAAAATCGACTGGCACGCCTCGGCGTGTGATTTTCGCGTCACAGCGGGCACGACAAGTTTCAGCTTCTGGAGAGAGAGACTGGACAGTACGATCATCAGAGGATCAGAGAGAAGTTTGCGAGGAATCTGTCTAGTTTGGAAACCGTAGAGATCAAACTATACGGTCAGTTGGGTTGAGGCTCGAGACAAAGAGGAAGAAAAAACGGAGCTCTCTAGAATGGACGGAGATGAAGAGACCGGACGGTATGGTCTACTGACTGGACCGTACGGTGAGTACGAGGATCAGCAGGCCAACGACTCTAGAGGAGTCGTCCAGGACAGACCGAACGGTTCGGCCTGGCAATGACCAGACTGTACGATCATTAGGCCTAAAAAGCTGATTTCATGGAGCAACGGCTAGTTTAAGGTTGAAATCCTATATAACTTCATTGCAAGGGTCTTGGAGATCTCTCTTGGCCAGTGGAATTGCTAGGAGTATTTGGTAAGAGCCAAGAGGAAAAGAGGAGAGTACTAGGAGGAAATATTGGATATCTTGAGAGTGCTAGAGAGAGTAGCTTGAGCATCTATTGACATCTAAGGCTAGGGTGTCCTTGAGAGGGTGATTTAGATTGTTACTCTTGGTCTATGGTGAGACCTAGACCGGTTAGGTGTCGGTGATCGAGCCT
Source organism: Eleusine indica (assembly GCA_030378355.1). NCBI lineage: Eukaryota > Viridiplantae > Streptophyta > Magnoliopsida > Poales > Poaceae > Eleusine > Eleusine indica. Next base: position 42,010,270 of record CM059500.1, read on the forward strand.
ATCATGATTTCATGTGAAGGCAATCCCATGTTTGTCCACGGTTTGAGCCCGTCGTTGAAAGGCGCATTGCTAGTGAGCACCCGTGTCGGCTCGGGGAGTTCGGCAAGTTCTCGAGGGAGGCGAGCTTGTGCCTTTGTGGCAGCAGTGACGCGACCGTGTCTTCAGTCCGGGAGTGATTGCGGGCTCGTGTGCGAGAACTCCACTTGGTGACGGGAGGGACCGATACTCCGGTGGGAGTGGTCCAACAAGGAGTAGGGGAAGGCGTCGTCCTTCTAAGACCTCGGGAAAAAAAATCATGAGCATTCCTTGACCCCTCTTTTACCATTCCGCAAGTTGTGTGCTATAGCTAGTAGGTTGACTTGTGGCTTGCGTAGGCTAGTGTGTTTGGCTTATGTGTTTGCTCTCATCGTGAACACTAGCATGTGTAGGGTCTTAGCCTACTAGAATTATTAGCATGAAGTATTCGAATTCTCAGTCGGCTTACTGATTCACCCCCCACCCCTCTTGGTACGCCTTCGTTCCTTACAATTGGTATCAGAGCCAAGTGCTCAATCTAGAGGCTTCACCACCTTGAGTATGGATGCCGGGAGAAATGATGAGTGTACCCATATTCAATGGTGAGGACTACGGGTATTGGAAGGCTCGTATGCAAGTCTACCTTCAGTCCCTTGATCGAGAGATATGGAAGGTGACCCATGAATCGGATGCGGATGTGAATCCGCTTGATCCTGATTTCATTAAGCACAACGCTAAGGCCATGAATGCTCTGTTTGCATGCATAACTAAGGATGTCATTGCTAGAGTGGATGCTAGTTCGACAGCACATGGTATCTGGACTGAGATTCAAAGCATTCATGAGGGTACCAGTGATGTGAAAGAGGAAAGATACTACGTGCTGAAGAACAAGTATGATAATTTCACTAGAATGCCACATGAGAGAGGTAACACTGTTTATTCTCGTTCTCATATTCTAGTGGAGGAGATCAATGCTCTTGAGGATCATTTTCAAGCTTAAGCCTGTTAAGGTGATATGAAGATTCATGAGGCTATACAAAGACTCTAAGTATGAGTCCATCATCACCTACACCTTGCATGTTGACCTCAAGACCAAGACCATCAAGGACGTGCTTGGGAAGATCACTGCCTTTGAGAGCTACCAATTAGGTTTGGATGATCGACAACCATCCAACCTAGCTCTTCAAGCCGAGAATCAAGAATCTATCAAGAGCAAGAAGAGCAAGAAGAATGTGATGATCGATAAAGATGATGATGATGATGATGATGACTTGAGTGAGGACTTGGCACTTCTCATGAGAAAGTTGAAGATCTTTAAGAATAAGTTTGCCTCCAAGTCTAAGGCCAAGTGCTTCAACTGTGGCTCCAAGAACCACTTTGTTCAGGATTGCCCCAAGCCCAAGAAAGAAGCTTTCAGGCCCCAAGATTCAGGAGAAGAAGAAGAAGACCCCAAAGCGAAGCAAAAGAAGAAGAGTTTCTTCAACAAGGACAAGAGCAAAGGCAAAGGCAAAGCCAAAGAGTACAAGAAGTTCTCATGCAAGGCTCTTGTTGGAGAGTGCACAAGTGACAACTCAAGTGAAGAGTCATCTTCCTCAAGCGATGATGAAGAAGTGGCCAGTCTAACCATGCTCAAGACCACTCTACCTCGAGATCTTCCTCCACCATCCACGTGTCTCATGGCTGCTAGCCATCTTGAGGAGAGTGAGGAGGAGAGCACCGATGATAGCGATGATGAGGAGCCCTCCTGTGTTGAGCTTTGGAGTATGCTTGAGCAAGCCCGCGACATCACTGTCAACAAATCCAAAATGTTGGAAGTGGTAGGAAAAAAGTGTAAGTTGGCTAAGGACCGTGTTGGTGACCATGAGAGTAAGGTCAAGGGCCTCATCACTTCTCATGAGGCCCTAAACAAGAGTTATGGTAACTCAAGGGTGATCATGTAGAGCTACGTGAGAAGTACGAGGCCCTCGAACTTACTTTTGAGGCTGTCAATGTTGGTGACCTTGCCTCTCCCTCCTCTAGTTTTTCAAAGAACGATGCTTCTACTATGTGTGATGAACTAACCACCTCGGTCGAGGTTTCTTCTATTGACCACTCTATTTTGAAGGAATATCATGAGCTCAAGGATGAGAGGAAGATGGTGATGCAGGGCTTCGAGAGGCTTGCACATAGTAGATCCATCCACAAGGAGATTCTTGGGAAGAATCTTGTGAACAACGTCTCCCACCATGGACTTGGCTCATATCCCCCCACCATCGACATCATTGGGACGCGTGACTCCATTCCCGCTTGGGTCAAGCCCCTACTCGCCGACGACCACTATTGCATGAGGTGTTGCAAGGATGGCCACACCATCAAGGATTGTCCTATGGTGAGAAGTTCCATTATTTTGCCTAACGCTAACTTGTTCCATGAGAACACCCACTTCAAGCTTTTTAGGAACAAGGACGGCACGGTGAAAGTAAAGGCTTTGGGACCACCAAAGAAGAAGAGAAAGGTCAAGAGCATATGGGTGCCTAAGTGCATTTTTGATCTTGAGAGGTCAACTACATACAAGTAGGTGTCCAAGAACAAGACCTAGATGATGGTGGTGGTGGTGGACCGATGATATACCTAAAGATCAAGTAAAGTTCACCACAAGTGGCATGGACCTCAACATCATATCTACTCATGAGGGAGGTAACCGTGTTGTTTTTGTAACTGTAGTGTGTTCTTTCTTTTCTTGCCTCACATGGTAACTAGGACTTTTTTGTGAGTAGTATGTTTTACATCCATGCATATGTAAATAACAAAAAGAGAAACACATAAAAATTAGTCAATATCTAACCCGCTCAAGATAGCTATAAGTAAGGGGGAGTGCATGAGATGGTGGTTTAGCTTCTCTCAAGGCAAGAGTATGGATTATGGTGATTAAGCTTGAGAGGGGTTCAAACTTGACATTGTTAGGTTTCCTTTGTGTCTTGTTTAATATTGCTTGCATTCACATGGCATGTTTAATTACATTGCACTTGTAAAATGCTTGTAGTATGCATCATATAGGAAACACAAAGGAGGCTAGTCACAGTTGGAGAAAATTTATGCCTCGTGTTCAATATGAGAATACATCTCCATAAGTGCGACTAAAGGAAAGGATTGTGCTTCATGCCCATTGAGCAAGTTCTTATGGACTCCAAGGTTAAATCTACTCACGCGGTTCATAGACTAAGGCTCATATATACCCATTTGATTCTTAATTGCCTTGGTTCTTATTTGTTTGATTCTTTATTTGGCATTTACAAAAATTATAATGCCTAAGAGAGCCACTATTTGAAAAGGAGTGTTTGAGAGTTCCCTTCATGCTCCAAGTGCAGTGTTTAGTTGGGTGTTAGGTGAGGGCACTTGGAAAATTGAAGAATTTCCTTGACTCAGCGAAATCCTGGTAGTGACAGTACAGTCCCATCATTAGACCGTACAGTTCGGTCTGTGCATCAGCACAGTGCTTCGGGGAGGCTAAAAATGGAGACCGGATAGAACAGGTTTAAAGACCGTACGGTCGAGTCTGTATAAGTTCTGGCTCTTCTAGAACCCTGATTTTCAGAACCCTCGAAGTGACCGGACGGTCTGGTCTAGAGAGCATACCGTCCGGTCAAAATGGTGAAAACGTGTAATGCTCTTCCAATCCAGACCGTTGATCGCGCCTTCTTTCGATCTTTGTCGTTAGTTCAATTTTGACCTAGGTCAAAATCAAAGATCTTTGTCTTCGTCTTTGTACGTCCTCCCGACGCTGAGAACACGCCCCCGATGTCCTTCATCCTCGCCGACATCGCCCGTCGCTCCCTCCGCCGTCGAGCAGCCACTCCGCTTTGCCTGCCTTCCCTCCACACTCAAGTTTCACCGCCGCTCGCCCCTGCCATGCCCGCGCAGCCGTGCCATCATTGAACCCTTGATCCACCATCGCCAAGCACCAGCTTCGCCGCCGCTGCTTGCCGCTGCCTCGCCGCCGAGCATCACCGTGCGCAGCCACCCGTCACCGCCTTTGCTCTCCCTCCCGCACGCGCAAGCACAAGAGCCAAGCTCCACTTCTTCATCGAAGCAAAGGGCAAAGTTTGCCCCTTTTCTTCTCTTCTCCATTGTCGGCAAGCAAAAGTTCCTCCTTTTTGGCTATCGGTCGCGTGGTTCTTCTCGGTGTTTGTCTTCTCTGACCCAGGGTATCATGCTCTCTTCCATTCATCATTGTATGCTCTAATTTTTTAGTAATTTCCTTAATTGATGCAATTAGATTAATGCCCATGCTTTAGTTGCATTAATTGGATGATTAGCGATACCAAGGTTGCAATTATCATGCTTATCTATTAATTGCAATTCTAGGGTTTGTCTCTCGTTTAGTCTACAGTTAGATCTCTTGCTTATTATTTGATTGTACACTAGATGACTCGAACCAGCCACATATAGTCGATGATCACTGTTGTCACATTGCTTTATTTGTCTAGTGATCATGTCCTTGATTCAGTGCTAGGTTTTCTATTGCGCATTCTTTCCTTGCGGTGCTTTGCTTGTAGATTTATATAGGACTCTATACTTATCCTACCTCTACCTATGTGCGTGCAGTGACACTTGTCAGCAGAGATGGCAGGAGCGTGTGACCAGGATAAGGGCAAGGGAAAGATGCCAGAGAAGACCAAGGGCAAGAAGAGGACCCATCTAGACCTAGAGTCAGAGAGAGCCAGACGGCAAGCACATCACCTTGTAGCTATGGAGCAGTCCTGCAGGATGCCCGGATCATGGTTGATCATAGGGCAGATAGACACTGACACCTAGGGTCTCCGGAGGAGCAACAGGAGGAGGACAGTAGCTCTAGACTTGGCCACAGGGGTTATCCCCCCAGCTTGGGCGCAGGGTACTCCGACTTCTCGTGAGGGGAGGTCGTCGAGGACTACGGACCAGGGATCCTCCAGGCAGGAGGAGGAGGAGACTAGAGAGGAGGACTCTGACGAGTTCGAGGCAGAGGAGTCTGAGCCAGAGCAGCCACAACAGAGGTCAACTCACCGGGCAGGAGACCCACACTGCACGTGCATAGTGTGCACAGGAGACAACAGATGCTCATTGCTGTAGTAGGAGAGAGGGACATACTTGAGGTTCCCGCCAGGGATCTCAAGTTGAGTCACCTCGTGTCCTTCGAGTAGTGGGTTCTAGTCCCGAGGGACCCTACTGGAGGAGAGAGGTACTGGATAGGGTTGTAGAGGAGGATTGGTGAGGGTTTGAGACGGTACCTTGCCAGAAAAGGCAAGTCTAGACTGTTCATGCCATAGCAGTACACTACCTACCATGCCATGAGGAGGGCCACAGGCACGGACATGGAGCACTACTTTGACTACTTGCCCGGTCTAGCAGAGTTAGTTGCCGACTCCTTCAGGTACAGAGAGAACATAGTGATGGAGTTCTATGCCTCACTATGGGTAGCCAGAGATCGCTCAGAGATCTGATACATGTTCAGAGGAGGTCCCCACCGCCTGAGCAGAGAGGAGTTGATAGCTGCACTAGGACTGATCGCTTCGGATCTATAGTTGTACAGGAGTGCTGACGGGATGTGGGCTCCACCCCGTAGACCACAGGGAGGGATGCTACCTCCGGACGACATGGTATCAGTACCATTTCCACCACCTCACACTCCAGGCTTTGACAGACGCCCTGCGAGGTTCACCGCAGAGGCGAAGGTGGTTTGGGCGATAGTCACTAGTACTATCATACCTAGGTCTGGCTGCAGGGAGGAGTTCACTTTTCTTCACCAGTGGGCAGTTGCAGCATTGATGAGGAGATAGCAGTTTGACTTGGTAGATTTGTTCATAGATGAGATGAAGGAGGTCATTTCAGAGAGGGTCAGAGGACGTCACCTGGTCTACGGTCCGTATATTTGCTATCTTCTTCAGAGACTTGGACTTGTGACAGAGGACCAGTACGAGACGTTCCCTCAGGCGACCACCAGCTATGCACCTCGTGTCCCTAGGGGATCTCAGTCAGCAGACAGATGAGCAGGAATCGCCGCCAGTCACACACGAGCAGGAGGCTCATCCAGAGACGACGGTTCCTGAGTCAGGGAGTGTGGGTGCACGACCTCAGCCAATGACTACACAGACAGAGGATGCTCCTACCATTGCAGCACTTGCAGGATATCTGGGTGATTTCATCCAGAACACAGCTGAAGAGAGATGTCAGATAATGGATGTGCTGAGGATGCAGGCAGAGTTCCAACAGCAGCAGATGAGACTGATGACACATCTGCTGACATAGATGACAAAGCTTACATGAGGACAGGTCAGCCAACCAGGACTGTCTACACTACCAGAGTTTCAGTCACGGTCGACACAGATAGACCCCTTCACCGCCATGATGACAGCTCACTCTAGCAGCTTACCTTCACTCTCAGGGGACCTTCAGCCAGTGGGAGCAGAACAGACTCTTTCACCTACTCAGTTCTCCCTCGTGTCAGCCTTTTCAGTGTCTGCACTCTTCACCTCATTGACTCAGTCTATAGCTTCGCAGATGGCAGGATCTTCTATCTCACAGCAGCTGCTAGTCAAGAGTCTAACCATCTCAGACGTAGTGCACACCTCTCTGGCACCCCTACAGACCGCTTCAGCTACAGCCCACCTTCTTCTGCTACAGTTCCTTCACATGTCACCTCTCAGGTAGCAGAGGACCTTGTCCGAGGAGGCTTCATGCAGTAGGACGTGGCTCATCTTGCACTCCTTCAGGCTTCAGTTGCGTAGGAGACCGCCACAGTCACAGCAGGACATGACAGAGGGTCTGAGTTACCAGAAGATCTCGCTTACTTCGAGCAACTCGAAGCTCAGTTGGTAGAGACTCAGGGGGAGCACCAGGATCAGACACAAGACCAACCTAGCGTAGAACCTTTAGGGGACGTCACTGCACCACCACCTCCTTCGACCTCGAGCGCTCAGTAGTTTTTCCTCTCTTTTTGGTGCTTGTTGCCAAAAGGGGAGAAGACATAGAGATAGGGGGAGTGTGATCCTGTGATGATCGAGAGAGTAGTCTTGTATCTAGGGGAAGTATATGTGGAATACATGGTTTTAGGAGTTAGCAACATTTGGTTCTTATTTTGACAAAGTTATCGATGTTCGTGGAATTTTGATGAGTCATGGTTTTCATTCGCTTGTATTTGGCTCGTCATGATCTCACTTGGTTTATTTTCATACGCAGTGCTTTTCTTTCTTTATTTATCCTGCTTGCATGTGTATGATTGCCTGATGATAATTGCTTGTTTTTAATTCCTTGCATGTTTCATGCTATCCTGTTGCATATCATCATCATGTCTTGCATTGCATGTCCTTATGCCTTCTTTAATTATCACCGACCATGGCATGCTTGCATATCATCTAGAGTGTGCTTTCTCTTTTACTCTTTAGCTCTTCATGATACTTGTATTGGGTAAGACTCGTTTTTTCTTATGCCTTTGAGGTTCCTCTCGATCATAGAGTAGCACTTTTAGCATTGTTGTATTATGATAAGTAGTGGTTGTCAATCACTAAAAAGGGGGAGATTGTAAGGTTCATGTCCATTGATGGTTGGATCACCGAGGTATGAATGTTTTGATGATTAATGACAACTATGAAAATATGGGCTAATATTTACTCGAGTGTTGTCTATGCAGGAATCATCTCTAAACTCTACTATAAATCTTATTGATGATGGTTGCCTTGGCGATTGATGACAATGGCCACAAGCATGGAGGCTTGATGAGCTTGATGGAGTCCAAGGGTTGGTTGAGATGGATCAAGGTTAAGGACAAGCTAGGAGCAAGTGTTGGGAACACTTGTCTAGTTGTTAGGGCTTTGAGTCCATAGGAAAAACCGGACTATCAAGCGGGTCTAGGTCATGTCTCTTAGGTCATGCTAGTCGGTGATGTGCATAGATGCTCAGTTGAAATTACAGGCACTAGTTGACAGTGGAGAAGCCAAGGAGCTATTGGATGAAGCCGGGAAACGAAGTCAAGTGGGGACGACAAGTTTTAGCTTCTGGACAGAGAGATCGGACAGAAGGTCAGGAGTGACTGGACTGTACGATCATTAGAGGATCAGAGAGAAGTTTGCGAGGAATCTATCAAGTCTAGAAACCGTAGAGACCGAATGGTATGGTTTAGTGACCGGACTGTACGGTCGGTTGGGTTGAGGCTCGGGACAAAGAGGAAGCAAAAGCGGAGCTCTCTGGAATCGACGAAGATGAAGGGACCGGGTGGTACGGTCTACTGACCAGACCGTACAGTCAGTACGAGAATCAGCAGGCCAACGGCTCTGGAGGAGCCGTCTAGGAGAGACCGGACGGTCCGGTCTTGCAATGACCGGACTGTACGATCATTAAGCCCAAAAAGCTGATTTCATGGAGCAACGGCTAGTTTAAGGTTGGAAGCCTAGATAACTTTGTTGCTAGGGTCTTGGAGACCTCTCTTGGCCAGTGGAATTGCTGGGAGTATTTGGCAAGAGCCAAGAGCAAAAAAAAGAGAGCACTATGAGGAGATATTGGATATCTTGAGAGTGCTAAAGAGAGCAGCTTGAGCATCTATTCACATATAAGGCAAGGGTGTCCTTGAGAGGGTGATTTAGATTGTTACTCTTGGTCTATGGTGAGACCTAGACCGCTTAGGTGTCGGTGATCGAGCCTACCGTGATTGGTTGTGAAGGTCATCACATGTTTTTACATGGTTTGAGTCCGCCGTTGAAAGGGGCATCGCTAGTGAGCGCCCGTGTCGGCTCGGGGAGTCCGGCAAGTTCTCGAAAGATACGAGCTTGTGCCTTGGTGGTAGCGGTGATGTGACTGCGTCTTCACTCTGGGAGTGATTGCGGGCTCGTCTGCGAGAACTGCACTTGGTGGAGGGAGAGACCGGCACTCTAGTGGGAGTGGTCCAATGAGGAGTAGGAGAAGGCACCATCCTTTCGAGACCTCGGGAAAAAAATCATAAGCATTTCTTGACCCCTCTTTTACTATTCCACAAGTTGTGTGCTATAGCTAGTAGGTTGACTTGTGGCTTGCATAGGCTAGTGTGTTTAGCTTCCGTGTTTGCTCTCATCATGAACACTAGCATGTGTAGAGCTTGGCCTACTAGAATTGTTAGGTTGCAATAATTGCTAGTATCTAGTGGAGTGAAATTGAAGTATTCAAATTCGTAGTCGGCTTACCGATTAAACCCCCCCCCCCTCTCGGTACACCTTCGGTCCATACAACCATGATGTTGTAGGGACCCATCAAAATAGAGGGTCCTTCCAGGGGACCACTGCAATGGTGTCACTCTCCCTGCCACACTAAGAGCGTCTCTAACGGGCCTCCCAAAGTCAGCCCCCAATTTCCAAATTTCAGGGCTACCTTCTAAAATTTAGAATCCCAAAATAGCATTTTACTCCAGCAGATCCTCCTAACCAAAGCTCCTAAACTGTTCGACCATATATCATCTCCCTATATCATGGCGGGCAGGCTCACAGGGCGCACCGGCGACCGGTCTGCCAGGCTCATGGCATGGCGGCAGAGTACCATGGGCTTTCCGAGTAGGGCCGCAGCATGCGGGTGCGGTCACAGTGACACACGCGAAGGACTAGGAGGCAGCACAGGCACGGGCACGGCGTGGTCGGGAGGAGATGGTGGCACGACTGGCTGGGAGTAGACGGGGGCACGGGCGCGAGGTGATGGTGGCGTGGCTGGCTTTGAGGAGGCAGCGCCGCGGTGCAGCCGGGAGAAGACGGCGACCCGGCGTGGTTGGGCGGAGGCGAGGGGTGCGAGCGACCGGCCGAGAATTGGCGGGGCACTGGCGCAGTGCGGCCTGTCGGGAGAAGAGGGCGGCACGGCGTGGTCAAGACGATGCGGCGGTCGGTCGCTCGATGAGAGAGAGAGAGAGAGAGAGAGAGAAAACCGAGGAAAGGGAGGAAAAAAAGAAAGAAGAAAAAATAAATATCCGTGGCCCCACCGCCAGCTGTGATTTGAGAGGGAGAAAAGAGGGCTCCAATTCCTAAGGGCTTAGATGGTGCATTTGGAAGCCTCCTAATTTAGGAGCCTGGATAAGAGGTCTACTAGAGTTGAATTTTTGGGCGGACTTTCTAGAATTGAGGATGGGCCTTGCTATTTTGCGCGTGCCCACTACATGCTTAAGTAGTGAATGCGGGTCCCGCTTTGTCTCTTTCCATTTCAGGAAATATTTTCATCCCACAATATTTTATTTTCGAAAACTTTTTGAAAAACTTTGACACAAACTTCTATTTTTGAAAACTTTTCTGGAAACTTTGACGTAAATTTTGAAGCAAACTTTGTTTTTCAAACTTTTGTATAATTTTTTATTTTTCTATTTTAGGAAACTTTTATATTCTGTAACTTTCCATTTTTGAAAACTTTTTGGAAAACTTTGATGCAAACTTGATACAAAGTTCGTTTCAAACTTTGATGCAAAATTTAATATAACTTTATTTCAAATTTTGATACAAACATTGGTTACAAATTTTTATTTTCAAATTGTTATTGAAAATTTTACAACCTATCACGTGGGACCCACTCCATGGTCACACATGAGCCCCACACCAGCTGGTCCCCGCGCTGGAAAAGGAAATGGCGCTCCGTGCGGGTCGTGCAGGACGACGCGAGCACACGCGCGTCCTGGAAGAGAATTTCCGATTGAGGATTGGGGCTTGTCTTAGGAGTTTCACTGGACTTGCTCTATCTCCATTAGCCTCGGCTGCGAGGAGATCGGAAAGGGAAGTGCTGTCAAGCTGGGAGATTGGGGAAGTAATCAGGCGTAGAGAATCCCAGTTTGGTGTCACAGTGGCATCGGGTTCCGAGAATGACAGCCATTGTAAGAAAAACGTGAGGACCCAAAACAGCGTCTACTATGAAATGAATGGAGTATCATATTCTGGCGTGGCCTGATAGACCTATACCAAGTATCCGACAAGCAAGGATGGGTTGCATTATTCTCCTCTTGAGATGATTAAGAGGGTGTTCGTTTTCAAATGCTAATAGACTAAAGCTAAACTTTAGACTAAAGTTTAGTACAAGAGAAACGAAAATGTATACTAAAGTTTATACTTAAGTTTAGCATAAGAGAGAAAAATATGTTAAAAGGGGACTAAACTTTAGCACCTCTTGAGGTGCTAAAGTATAGCCCAAACTTTAGGTACTAAAGTTTAACATCTAAAGAAAACGAACACCCCCTAAAGCCAGCAGTGTTCATCAATAATTGAAGAAGACGACGAAGGTGGATATATATATATTAGTGATGCAGTTGTCTTGCTAGTAACAGCTTGCACATTTTTCCTTATGGACATCGACAGGGTGACGGTGTACTCAAAAAGTGTAGCTAAGGAGAAATTAAGACCCGGCGATCACATCTACGCCTGGCGCGCCTTATACTCGCATCACGGTAAGGCCAAACTATCGTTTTTATTACTATACAATGTAAGAGGCTGAGGTGAGTTTAGTTTAGTTTTGTCCTGAGTGCATGAATTCCGAGGTGCATATGTTGGCGATGCTTGCTAGTTTTTCTGTTGGGTCCTTCCGCTGGCGATGGAGCTAGCTAATTAATTAATTCTTGCCAATCTATTTAGCAGCTAATTGTCACATACTCCCTCCTTTTAAAAAAGGTAGTCATTCTAGTCCTCAGTTTTTTCAAAAGGTTGTTATTCTCACTTCTTTCTCTCTTCCTAATATATCTTTATCTTTCACCTTCTTATTTTTCTATGCACCATATCTTTTTCGTCTATTCTTAATTCATGAGCCTAGACCTAGAACTGCATTCTTTTACAAAAAAAAAAGAGGAAGTATCAAATTAAAAGACTTGGAAATTTAATGGGAAAATTGGGTTCTCGACACCAAAACATTGCGGTTTTAGAAAACTACCATCACTCTTTCAATTATGAAATTGTTATTGTTAGGATAATAATTTTAGTTTAATTTTAAACTAAATTTTAGGTTAATTTTAAACTAGATTTGTTATCCGCATGAATCCTATTTGAGTACTACTGCTAGTTTTATTTAATCGATTAATCAAGTACTAGTACAGGAATCTACGAAAGCGACGAGGTGGTCTTTCAATTCACCAGCGATGCATTGCTGTCCTCGTCATCTCCTGAGAAACTATGCTGGAAATGCCGTACAACTAAGAATCGAGCCGGCGTTGTCTACAGCTGCCTTGACTGCTTCCTGCGCGGGGACGAACTTCGCCTCTTCGCCTACTCAGTGCCCTTCTGGTTCTATAACATCAGCAATGCTAGTTTTCTTCAAGATACTTGCGCCATGGAACCTGCAGATCCTCCCGAAATGGTCTTGCGCCGCGCCAATGACCTGTGGGAAAGTAACGGCTTCGGCGACTACGAACTTACTGCCAACAACTGCTTCGACTTCGCCTTTTACTGCAAGACAGGGAGCCGTTATTTTCGGCTTCGCCTTTTAGTGCAAAACAAGACGGAGCCAGGTTGGGACAATACGGTTCCGCGCCCCCTCGCTGCGCGTTGCACAATTCAGTGAAGAGATTTGTTATGAAATGCTTAGTTGGGCAACAGCTCCAGCAGTTATCCGACTCACCCAGTCCTCTGCCAAAGGGCAGATCATGCCCATGAACGGGCGTGACGGTTCAGGGAACCGTCACTTGTTCCCTTATATAAGAAGACCCTGTAAGAGGAATAAATGATTACTATTTATTTGCCACTGTTCATTCTCATTACTCATTACACGTTATTAGACACTTTTGCTCTCCATTACACTGAGAATAGAAAACAGAGAGAAGAAGAACTTGACGAGAAGCACCTGCCAGTGACCTCACCGGAGATCAGAGGATCTCACGGGAGTCAATCTGATAGAGTAAGAGTTATGCCTTGTAGACAGTTGTACTACAAACTCTATACTTAGAGAAACTAAATATTTTGAGACCCTTACTAAGAGGACAGGAAATGTTTTGACAATCGATGGCCACGATGCGACGATAGTTGGCTCTGGCAGAGCTACTATCACGCTTTCCATTAGTACATAAGTAACGATCGAGAATGCATTATTGTATCCCGATTCAACTCGTACCCTGTTAAGTTATAGAGATATCCGCAAAAATGATCTTCATATGAAAACACATAAGGAGAATAATGAGGAGTTTCTTCTCATTACCAAAGACAAGGGATATGGCATGGAGATTCTAAAAAGAATTCCCTCTTTACCGTCTTGACTGTACTACACATACATCAAACCCGTACCACATGTTACATACAAGATAATTTTCCAAAATATTAACGTATTTCAAACATTGCATGATCGCCTTGGCCATCCCAGTATCGGGATGATGCGGAAAATTATCAGCAATAGCATTGGTCATAATTTAAATAATGCCAAGTTTCCGCAATCCTCAGATTTTATATACACCGCATGTGCAACGGGAAAATTGATCATCAGACCATCATATCTTAAGATCAAAGCGGAGCCTTTCAAGTTTCTTGAACCCATTCAAGAAGACATCTGTGGCCCCATACAACCATTATCTGAACCATTCAGGTATTTCATGGTTCTTATAGACGCATCTATACTATGGTCTCACGTGTGCCTTCTGTCTACACGTAACTATGCATTTACAAAGCTCATTGCTCAAATTATTAAATTGAAAGCAAGCTTCCCTGAACATCGGATTTAATCAATTTGAATGGACAATGCAGCTAAAATTTCCTCTCAAGCTTTCAATGATTATTGCAACGCATAAGAAATTCAAGTTCAGCACTCTGCCTCCTATGTCCATACTCAAAATGGCTTGACAGAATCTCTGATAAAGAGAATTAAATCAATAGCAAGACCAATGCTCCACAATTGCAATCTTCCAACTTAATGTTGGGTCATGCAGTCTTACACGTTGCTGACTTAATACAATTGCATCCAACTGCTTATCACAGCAGCTCCCTGCTGCATCTCGTACGTGGAAATCCACCAAGTATTTCCCATCTGCGTAAGTTTGGTTACGGTGTATATGCACCGATCTCACCACCACAGCGTACAGCTATGGGCCCACACAGGAAAATGGGGATCTATGTGGGATATCAGTCTCCATCGATCATAAAGTATTTAGAACCTCTCCCCGTGGATCTATTTACAGCCCGGTATACTGACTACATATTCAATAAGGATCATTTTCCGACTTTAGGGGGAGATTATAAGTACCATTCAGAAAGCCAGGAAATCAATTAGGGTGACAAAACCATCCTATCCTCGGATCAATGTACTCGAGAATCTGAACTCCAAGTTCAGAAAATCATTGATTTGTAAGACATTGCAAACAATCTGTCAGATGCATTTACTGACTACAAAGATGTCACAAATACCTTAATTCCAACTAGGATTGCGCCCGAAAGAGTGGAGGTACCAAATAAAACTATTCAACTCCCAACTTAGAAAAAGAGGGGGAGAACTATGGCTATCCAGCAGGAATCAACGCCTAACAAGTGTCAAAGGAAAGCGCCCACCAAGGGTCAAAGGAAGAAGAAAACTTCCGAACCAGTAAATGCAGGTCAACCCGAGGTTGATCGACACCTGAAGGGTAGTATACACCTTGTGGATAATACAAATCCACAACCCAGCTCTCAAGTGCACAAACCATTAGAGGCTGGAACATCAGAAAACCCTGACACACTCGTAGTGGAAATCATGAGGAGTCACAAGGGGAACAGGAAAATTTTGTAGAGGAAATTTCCATCCACTATGCAAGTTCTGGAGAGTCTCATAATCGTAAAACTATGATTGTCAACGATCAATTCTCAGCTATGGTTGCGGACAACATTCTCAATGATCTAGAACCAAAGTCCGTGGCAGAGTTGTATGGACCGAAGGCGTACCGAGAGGGGGGGTGAATCGGTAAGCCAGCCACGAATCCGAATACTTCAATTTACACTACTAGAACCTAGCAATTGTTGCAACCAACTAATTCTAGTAGACCAAGACCCTACACATGCTAGTGTTCATGATGATAGCAAGCGCGGAAGCCAAACACACTAGCCTATGCGAGCCACAATTCAACCTAGTTACTAGAGCACACAAATGCGGAATAGTAAAGAGGGCTCAAGAAATTCTCATGATTTTTTCCCGAGGTCTCGGAAAGATTGCACCTTCCCCTACTTTTTGTTGGACCACTCCCGCCGGAGTCCTGGCCCCTCCCGCCACCAATGTGGAGTTCTCGCCCATGAGTCCGCAATCACTCCCGGAATGAAGACACGGTACACGTCACCGCTGCCACCAAGGCACAAGCTCGCCTCCCTCGAGAACTTGTTGGACTCCCCGAGCTGACATGGGCGCTCACTAGCGATGCCCCTTTCACTGGCAGGCTTAAACCATGTACAAACGTGTGACGGCCTTCACAACCGATCACGACAGGCTCGATCACCGACACCTAACTGGTCTAGGTCTAACCATAGACCAAGAGTAACAACCTAGATCATATCCTCAAGGACACCCTGCCTTAGATGTGCATCAATGCTCAAGTTACTCTAACAAGCACTATCAAGATATGCAATATCTCCTCCTAGTGCTCTCCTCTTTGCCTCTTGGCTCTCACCAAATGCTCCAATCAATTCCACTGGCCAAGAGTGGTCTCCAAGACGCCAGCAATGAAGTTATATAGGCTTCCAACCTCCAACTAGTTGTTGCTCCACGAAGTTGCCTTTCTGGACACAATTACCGAACTGTCCGGTCACTGCCAGACCGGACCGTCCGGTTAGTTTCTCTCTCCAGTCCAGAAACTTTCTCAGTGCTGCTTCCTCTCTGCCCTGTGTGGAGCCACACAGACCGGACCGTCTGGTCACTACAGCTCCTAGCACAGACAGATTCCTTGCTGCACGATGTAAGTCTCAGACAAGTCCTCTTAGTAACCGTACAGTCCGGTCACCACTGATCCTTCTGTCCGGTCACTACGTCCAGAAGCTAAAACTCTCGTTCTCGCTTGACTTCGTTTTCCGGCTTCTCCGAACAGCTCCTTGGCTTCTCCACTGTCACCTAGTGCTTGTGATTTCACTGAGCATCCATGCACATCACCAACTAGTGTGACCTAAGAGACATGACCTAGACCCCCTTGATAGTCCGGTTTTTCCTATGGACTCAAAGCTCTAACAACTAGATAAGTGTTCCCAACACTTGCTCCATAGCTTGTCTTTAGCTTTGATCCATCTCCATCAACCCTTGGACTCCATCAAGCGCACAAGCCTCCATGCTTACGGTCATTGTCACCCATCGCCAAGGCAACCATCATCCATATGATTTGTAGTAGAGTTTAGAGATGATTTCTGCATAGACAACACTCATGTAGATATTAGCCCATAATTTCATAGTTGTCATCTATCACCAAAATATTCATACCTTAGGGATCCAATCATCAATGGTCATGAAGCTTATAATCTCCCCCTTTTTGGTGATTGATGACAACCACTACTTATCATAATCTTTATCATAAAACAACAGGGCTAAAGACCTACACAACGATCGAGAGAAACCTCAAGAGCATCAGCAATGAATAAACAAGGTCCTACTCAATCAAGCATCATCAAGAGCTATGAGGAATAAGAAAGAAGAGCACACTCTAGATGATATGCATGCATGTCATGTGAAGATATTAATTGAAGCATAAAGACATGCAAGACATGAATGATGATATGCAACAGGGTAGCATGGCAATGCATGGGAATTAAGAACAAGCAATCATCATCATGGAATCATACACAGGCATACAATATAAATAAAGAAAGACAAGGCACTGCGTATGAAAATAAACCAAGTGAGATCAAGATAAGTCAAACATAAACGAAAGAAAACCATGACTCATCAAAATCCACGAACATCGATAAAACCATCAAAATAAGATCCAAATGTATCTATCTCCCAAAACCAATGTACAGGTATGCTCCCCTTAGATACAAGCTACTCTCGACCGCACAGGATCACACTCCCACTCCCCCTAGACCTATGACTACTTGTCCCCCTTTGGCAACAAGCACCAAAAAGTGGAAAAAGCGAACATCTATGCGCTCGTGGTCGAAGGAGGTGGTGCAGCGACGTCCTCTGAAGGCTCTGCGCTAGGCTGCTCCTGTGCTAGGTCCTGCTGCTCTCCCTGAGGCTGTGCCGCCTGAACATCCAACTGCCCAAAGAACTCAAGGTCTACAGGTGACTCAGACCCTCTGTCCTGCCCTGCTAGTGGGACTGTGGATGTCTCCTCGGCAACAGTCGCCTGAAGAAGAGCAAGGTCATCCACATCCTCCTGAGTGAAACCTCGGTGGACCAGATCCTCTGCTACCTCAGGTGTGACTAGAGGGGAGTCTGCATGTGTGGTGTGCACTATCTTGGAAAATAGACTCATGACTGGTAGCTACTGAGAGGTGGAAGGTCCTGCCATCTGCGAAGTAGAAAAGTGAGTCAGTGAAGAGAACAACGCAGAAACTAAGATGGCGGACACGGGGGAGAACTAAGCTGGTGAGTATGTCCTGCTCCCCCTGTCGGTAACACCCCTGCGTGTGACAACCCGCTGGACTGGGCTGTCATCATGGCAGTGAAGGGGCCTGGTTGTGTCTGCAGTGTCTAAAACTGTGGTAGTGCTGAGGGTCCTGGCTGCTGACTAGCCTGCCTCTAAGTGAACTCAGCCATCTGTGTTATGAGCATAGTCATCAGTGCCATCTGCTGTCTATGAAGCCCTACCTGTCCTCTGATAACCTCCATCATCTGACGTCTATCCTCAGCTGTGTTCGGAATGAACCCACTCAGGTGTCCTGCAAGTGCTGCAACAGTGATAGCGACCTTTGACTGTGTCCCTACAGGCTGGGGAGGTGCTCCTGTACTAGCTGACTCAGGAACCACCGTCTTTGTATGAGCTGCCTGCTCATGAGTGATTGGCGGTGACTCCTGCTCCTCCTCTCCTGTCTGCTGGCTCGAGGCTGACTCCGATCCTCTAGGGACTCGAGGTGAGTAGCTGGTGGTCACCTCAGGGAACGCGTCGTACTACTCCTCTGTCACTAGTCCCATCCTCCTCAAAAGATAGCAGATGTACGGTCCATAGACTAAGTGACGTCCTCCTACCCTCTCAAAGATAACCTCCTCCATCTGACCAATCAGCCAAGTCAAATGGTTGTATCCTCAGAATAGCTGCTACAGCCCACTGGTGCAAGAGTATAAACTCCTCTCTGTATCCAGACCTAAGAATGATAGTCCTAGTGACTATCGCTCTGACCACCTTAGCCTCTGCGGTGAGTCTCACAGGGCCTCTATCAAAGCCTGGAGTATGCGGTGGTGGAAAAGCTACTGACACCATGTCGTCCAGAGGTAGTGTCCCTCCCTCTGGTCTGCAAGGTGGAACTAGAGTCCCATAGGCACTCCTGTATAGCTAGAAATCTGAAGCAAGGATCCCTAGGTTAGCTATCAAGTCCTCCCCGGTAAGCCTCTGGGGCTCTCCTCTAAATAGGAACCAGATCTCAGAATGATCTCTGGCTACCCATAGTGTAGCATAGAACTCCAGTCCTATATCCTTTCTGAATATGTATGGCTCAGTGACTAGCTCTTCCAGACCAGGTAGGTATGTGAAGTATTGCTCCATGTCTCTACCTGTGGCTCTCCTCATAGCCTGGTAAGTAGTGTACTGTTGCGGCACAAACAATCTAGACTTGCCCTTCAGGGCAAGATAACGTCTCAAGCCCTCTCCAATCCTCCTGTAGAGGCCTGTCCAATACCTCTCTCTTGCAGCAGGGTCCCTGGGGACTGGAACCCACTGCTCAAAAGAGACAAGACGAAGCGTCTTAAGGTCCTTCGTAGGAACCTTAAGAATGTCTGTCTCTCCGGCTGCCTCTATGAGTCTCTGCAGCCTCCTCGTGCACACTGCATAGGTGCACCTTGGGTCTCCTGCCCGGTGAGCAGTCCTCTGCTGCTGTGGTTGTGCTGGCTGCTCAGTCTCCTCTTTCTCCTCAAGCTCCTCACACTCGTACTCTGAGCTCTCCTTTGACTCTGACTCCTCCTCCTTTGACTCCTCCTACTGCCTCGAGGATCTCTGCTCCGCAGATCTCGATGACCTCTCCTGACGAGAAGTCGGAGTACCCTGCGACCACGGTGGCAACCTGATCCCTGTGTACAGCTCTGGCCCTGTGGTCCTCTGTCTGGTGCTCCTCCTGTGACCCAGGTCGTCTGTCTGAGTATCTATGATCATCAGAGATCCAGGTATCCAGCATGACTGCTCCATGGCCTCTAGCTGTTGTGCAACCCTCCTGGCTCTCTCTGACTCCGGGTCCAATCTAGTCCTCTTTTTGCTCTTCGGCTTCTCTGGTATCTTACCCGTGCCCTTATCCTGTCATGATCCTGCCATCTCTGTTGCAGACTAGTGTTACTACACGCACGTAGGTATAGAAAGGATAAGCACAGACCCTATATAAATCTACAAGCAAAGCACTGCTAGGTAAAAATACGCAATAGAAATCCTAGCACTGAGATGAAGGACATGATCACTAGACAAATATGCAAAGTAACAATAGTGATCATCGACTATATGTGGCTGGTGCGAGTTATCTAGTGTGTAGTCAAATAATAGGCAATAAATCTAACTGCAGACTAAACGAGAGACAAACCCTAGAATTGCAATTAATAGATAAGCATGGAATTAATTGCAACCTAGGTTGAGCCAATTAACTAATCAATGCAACTAAATACTAGGCATTTTTACTTCTAATTGCATCAATTAAAGTCAATTGCTCGAATTTTAGGGCATGAATCGATAAATCGAGCAAAGCACAATATCATGAGGGTCTTGAAGACGAACACGGAGAGGAACTCGCAACCAACCGCCTAAAAACTGGAACTTTTGGCTCGTCGGCAAAAGAGATGGAGGGAGGGGCAACTTGCCCTAATGCTTGCGGTTTAGTGGAGCTCGGCTGGCAGTGGAGGCTGTACGCGCGCACGGGGAGCAGAGGCGGCGCTGGTGCGACGGAGAGGCATGCGGCGGCGATCCTAGCAATGGCGGCAGCAACAGTGCAGCGGCGGCACACGGGTGCAGGCGGCGGCGCTGAGGTTTCGCAAGCGCGGGGGTGCGGCAAGGCGGCTGCACAAGCATGAGACGAGCGGTGGCGCTAGGCGCGTTGCGGTGCGGCGGTTCATCAGCAACGACAGGGGAGAGGAGGCTCGGCGGTGGACGGCGACGAGTCCTGGGCAAGTTCTCGGCTTCAGTCGAGAGAACAGGGATACGACCAAAATTGATTTTGACCTAGGTCAAATGAATTACAAACGGCCGAGATCGAGCAAGGGAATGATCAATGGTCCAGATTTGGAAGATCATTGCGTGATCAAATGAGGTGACCGGATGGTCCGCTCAGGTCACCGTACTATACAGTCACTCTAGGGATTTTGTAAACCTAGGTTCTGGGTGAACAGAACGACATGTAGACCGGACGATACGGTCTTTACAAGACATTTCGTCCGGTCTCTATTTCCAAACCCCCAAAGCAACCATGCATTGCTGCACAGACCGGACTGTACGGTCTATTGACCAGACCGTACGATCACTTCCACGATTTAAGTGCCCTCACTTAACATCCAATTAAACACTGCACTTGGAGTATAAAGGGAACTCTCAAACACTCCTTTTCAAATAGTGGCTCTTTATGGCCTTATAATTTTTGTAAAAGCCAAATGAACAATCGTGCAAATAAGAATCAAGGCAATTAAGAATCAAATGGGTATGTATGAGCCTTAGTTCATGAACCGCGCGAGTGAATTTAACCTCGGAGTTCATAAGAGCTTGCTCAATGGGCATGAAGCACAATCCTTTCCTTTGGTCACACTTGCGGAGATGTAATCTCATATAGATCATGAGGCACAAATATCTCCAAATATAACAAGCCTCCTTTGTGTTTCCCATATTATGCATGCAACAAGTATTTTACATATGCAATGAAAGTAAACATGCCATGTGAATGGAAGCAATATTAAACAAGACACAAAGCAAACCTAACAATGTCAAGTTTGAACCCCTCTCAAGCTGACTCACTATAAGCCATACCTTTGCCTTGAGAAAAGCCAAACCACCATCTCAAGCACTCTCCCTTGCTTATAGCTATCTTGAGTGGGTTAGACATTGACTAATTTTTATATGTTTTTCTTTTAGTTATTTACACATGCATGGATGCAAAGCATACTAGTCACAAAGGAGTGCTAATTACCATGCAATGTAAGAGAAGAAAAAACTAACATGAATACCTCCCTCATGAGTAGATATGTCATTGAGGTCCATCTCACTTGTGGTGGACTCCACTTGATCTTCAAGTAAGCTCCCGGTCCACCACCACCACCATCTTCTAGGTCTTGTTCTTGGGCATCCACTTGTACTTCGTTGACCTCTCAAGATCAACAATACACTTAGGCACCCATATGCTCTTGATCTTTCTCTTCTTGTTCGGTGGTCCCAAAGCCTTTGCATTCACCTTGTCATCCTTGTTCCTAAAAAGCTTGAAATATATGTTCTCATGGAACAAGTTAGCGTTAGGCAAAACAATAGAACTTCTCACCATAGGACAATCCTTGATGGTGTGACCATCCTTACAACATCTCTCACAATAATAGTCGTTGACGAGTAGGGGCTTGATCTATGCGGGGATGGAGTCACTCGTCCCGATGATGTCGATGGCGGCGGGATATGAGCCAAGTCCCCAATAGGAGACATTGTTCACAAGGTTTCTCCCAAGAATCTCCTTGTGGATGGCTCTACCACGTGTGAGCCTCTCGAAGCCGTCCATCACCATCTTCCTCTCTTCCTTGAGCTTGTGATATTCCTCCAAAATAAATGGCTCAAGAGAATAAACCTCGACTGAGGTGGTTAGCCCATCACACATAGTAGAAGCATCACTCTTGGATGAACTAGATGAGGGAGAGGCAAGGTTATCAACATTGAGCCGCCCTGACGAAGACATGATGACTCGTGCGCTTCAACGCCGGTCAGCTCGCGATCAGATCTTGAAGTAGATTTAAGACCATCGAACTCAACACGCCGATCGTCACGCTAGCCCCTACCTGGCACGCCAACTGTCGAGACTTAATCTCGGCAATAGACATAGGGTAGTTCACCTATGACAATTTATATGTATAATAGGGGTGTGCGCGAGATCGAGAGATGATGGTAACACAAAACGCCGATTTATACAGGTTTGGGCCTCCCGAAGGACAATAACCCTACGTCCTGTGTTCTGTGATATTTGTATTCATATGTCTAGATCATAGATCTAGACGAGGAAGATTGCCCTAGACGAAGATGCCTCACTGCAGGATCTGTCTAATTGAGGTCTTGTCCCTTGAGGAGGACCCCTGCCCCGCCTTATATAACGGGGGGACAGGGTTATATGGCGGAGTTCTAGTCGGTCTACTATACATATTCAAGTAGGAGTCTACTTTGCTTTCCTTATCTGTGAGGTACCCCGATGGTATATATCATCGACAAGCCCCTGAGAGTCTTGCAAGCTTGATGATAGTCTTCAATAGCTTCCCGACTGGTTTGTGTCATATAGAATGCTTTAGCTTTATATCAGAGAGCTTGTGAGGGTCTCAAAGATCCAAAAATGTCTTCGAGAAATCAACTAGTGCGTCGAATAGGTGCACCTAATTAGGTGTAGTCCCTGACTCTTGTATCATTTGGAAATTGTGAATAATGCAAGAGTCCAAAACAAGAATAGTCATGTTGGCTCCCTTTAAGGAAAAATCACTTGAATCATCAAATTCAAGTGATAAATAGCTCAGTAGAGTGACATCAATCACTACCGAGTGATAAATGATTCAGATGAGTGATTTCAATCACCACTGACCGGTAGATGACTCAAACCAATGACCTCAATAATTGTCGAGTGATGTATGATATACTCGGGCGACATCAATCACAGTCAAGTGATATTAAGTTCAAACGGGTGACATCAATCACAACCGAGTGAACATGGCCTCATGACATCAATCATAGCCAAATGATATAAACTTTGGCCGAGTGGCCTATGAGTGATTATGAATCAAACGGGTGACTTCAATCACAGCCGAGTAAATGAGGCTTAATGACATGAATCATAGCCAAGTACTAAGTTACCATGACTTCAATCATGATTAAATAACCTTTTCTTAAGAATAGTAATCACTCATATCTTTGAACTTTATTTTCACTATTCTAGACTAACTTCAATCAGTCAAGTGATGCTCTATATTTCGCATATATGACCATGAAGTCATAGCGACATGATCATCAAATCATGCTTCGAATAATTATGGCATCAACCATTTTTGATAAAGCACTTCTCTTCAAAGAAGCACATATTGATGGAGTGACCATCAAGCCACTTTTATATGATCATCAAATCATATATTTTTATATATTATGGCATCAACCATAAATTTGATAGAAAATGCTTCTCTTCAAAGAAGCCCCTGAGACAATCGCTGTTATGAGTGGCTATCGCGCTCAACTTAGAATACCATGTCCGAGTGGCAGCGGCGCTCAATTCAAGACGATAAGGTCGAGTGAAGAAGTCAGTCGAGGTTGTTGTAGCCGCCGACCGCTGATGATGTGATGATTGAGTGAAGCCGACGGTCTGATATGTGGTCGACTGATGATGGCGGTCAGAGATGGTGTAGTAGACCGATGGTGGCAGTCAGAGTTGTAAGCCGACCGATGAAGGTAGTCAGAACTGGCATGGTCGATCGATGAAGGCAGTCGGAGTTGTAAGCCGACCGATGAAGGCGAGGAAATCACTCTGTGTCAGTGGTGTATCCGCCTATCCGTCATAAATGTTTCTGATAATAAATAAAATTAAAATAATTAGTTATAGCTAACATTGTTTGCTTGGAAACTTATTTTTATAGACCAAACAAATCAGGCGACGGAAGAGTCAAATCTGTATCCATTTTTCTCCTGTAAGTAGACCGACTGGCGCAGAGCTACGTATTTGCGCGTTAGCAATCAGACTGATCCATCTTAGCATACTTAGGACAAAATATAAAGAGCTCGAAGCTCGGTCTGCCTGCAATAATATAGGTCATAATTATTGTTGTGTTGCAATCAGAGTCAACCAGTCGACACATGACCTCTCGCAGCTTTGGCTCTGGGTTTAGTGTAGGGTAGTATGACGCGTAGCTAAGAAATTCTATGCCTTAGTTGTTTGTCGGTGTAAGACAAAAAAATAGGACCAACTCATAAAATAAGATGCAATATATCGGTCGAGGCTGAAGCCAAAAAGGTGGAACTAGAACGGACGACATGGGTCACATGGTCTCACGGCTGAAGCACTACTGAAAGGTCACCGACTGACATGGATGATGTCAGGGCCGAAGCACTACTGAGAAGTCACCGACTGACATGTGTACTGCTAGATTTACAAAAAAAGTAGGAGAATACGTATATAGATCCACAAATACTTCCCTGTCTTGATTTTTTAATGCAAAGAATTAAAGAACCGAGACAATATAAAGATGAATAAAGTCATAAAAAAGAGCACTGATTAAAAAGCCCAACTTTACTCATCAAAAACTTATGACCTTCTGCTTAGAAAACAGAAATAAATGGTTGTGGGGAAAAAGAATGAAGGACATGAGCCCAAAACCTCGAAAGTAAATTGAGAAAGTATAAAGATACTTAGCGTTGATATTCGTCGAGTTGAAGAGGAGCCCCCGAGCGTGCCGATGTGGTTGGCGAGTGGTCGAACGTCCAAGTCGAGCCATCATGTCACTAGAACATCGAAGCTCAAAGTAGTTGGCTTGTGTCGCCAAGTAGTTGAGTATCGAGTCGCCAAGTGGCTGACCGACACGCTGAACTGTCAAGTCGTCGAAGACATCACCGATTAACCGAGTGGTGGGTGAAAACCCAAAGCGCCAAGTCATTGACAGTGTCGCTGAGTAGCTGAGTGGTCGTCGAGTCGTCGTGGTGCAGCAATGTTGCTGAGTGGCCGAGTCGCAGCAATGTCACCGACTGACCGAGTCACGGCGATGTTGCCGATGCGCTGAGTCATCAATGACGTCGTCGAGTAGCCGGATCATCGATACATCGAGTAGCTGACCGAGATGCCAAGTCACAACGACGTCACTGAGCGTCCGAGTCCGCCGAAACACCAAAGCACAAAGTCGTCGAAGACGTCGTCAAGTAGCCCCCGGGCATATTGTATGATCTTCATGTCGAGCGGCCGAACGACTGAAGAACCAATTCATCACATGCATCGCCAAGTGCCGATGATGTTGATCAGCGGCCAAGTCACGGCGATGTTGTCGAGTTGTCGAAGTCACGAAGTCGTGACAATGTTGTAGAGTGGCGCAGTCATCGGGTCGTCGTCGAGTGGCCAAGTGGCCGAAACACCAAGACATCAAGTTGTCGAAGGCATCGCCGAGTAGGCCCCGGGCATGTCCATATGGTCGCTGAGCGGTCGAACCATCGAGTCATGATGATGTCACCTAGTCGTCGATACGCTTCGTGTCATGGTGATGTTGCCGCTCGTTGAGGACGTCGTCATAGTAAATGGTGTTGCCGGGTGGTCGAAGCACCGTGTGTCCGAAGACGAGCGATGAAGTTGGTTGTGCAATCGGTCAGATTACTGACTGCCCGGCTGTTGCCGAGTTTCGTCGAGTGTAGTAATTGCCATGTCCCTTTGCTTGTGGACTGTTGAGACGAGTGGCGAGGCCGACTCTGTCATGGACCTCCTACAAATCCTGTTCTTATCTCGAGGGCAACTGACGGTAGGGCCCAACAGCCCATGCACTGTGGCAGGGTGGCACGACTAGCAGCCATTGTCCCTCAGCGATAGCGAGAGGTATATGCAAACAAATTGCATCACGTAAGTAATATTTATTCCAATAATCAAGTTGATTAGTAAATATGGAATAAAATAATGCGGCAAGGGTAAATGAAGAAATAATCTTCCCTGATAATCACGTGATGTCCTTTATTTTGATGAAGCCGATCGAGTACTCAACTCGGACATGGATTCCGTATTCAAACCCAACTCGACTAATATGTCGACTTTCGATGAGCTTCAGTGTGGATCTCATCGACTTCATGTGCCTGGTGGTCGGATTGGACACAATCGTATTGTCAGCCTAATCTCCAGACACCAAGCAAAGAACGAACCACGACATAGTGGCACTCCATCGCGACGAGATGTTGGTGTAGATGCAAATAACTCGACAAACGGATCATGAGGATGTCGTCGTCAATTTTGCTGAGAGCCGCCCTGACGAAGACATGATGACTCGTGCGCTTCAACGTCGGTCAGCTTGCGATCAGATCTTGAAGTAGATTTAAGACCATCAAACTCAACATGCCGACCGTCACACTAGCCCCTACCTGGCGCGCCAACTGTCGAGACTTAATCTCGGCAATAGACATAGGGTAGTTCACCTATGATGATTTATATGTAGAATAGGGGTGTGCGTGAGATCGAGAGACGATGATAACACAAGACGCCGATTTATACAAGTTTGGGCCTTCCGGAGGATAATAATCCTACGTCATATGTTCTATGGTATTTATATTCATATGTCTAGATCATAGATCTGGACGAGGAAGGTTGCCCTAGACGAAGATGTCTAGTTGCACGATCTGTCTAATTAAGGGCTTGTCCCTTGAGGAGGACCCCTGTCCCGTCTTATATATCGGGAGAACAGGGTTACATGGCGGAGTCCTAGTCGGTCTACTATACATATTCAAGTAGAAGTTTACTTTGCTTTCTTTATCTGTGACGTACCCCGATGGTATGTATCATCGACATAGCTCAAGAGAAGAAACCTCGACCGAGGTGGTTAGTTCATCACACATAGTAGAAGCATCACGCTTGGATGAACTAGAGGAGGGAGAGGCAAGGTTATCAATATTGATGGCCTCAAAAGTAAGTTCAAGGGTCTCGTACTTCTCACGTAGCTCTACATGATCACCCTTGAGTTTGTCATAAATCTTGTTTAGGGCCTCATGAGATGTAACAAGGTCCTTGAGCTCACTCTCAAGCTCACCAACACGGTCCCTAACCAACTTACACTCTTTTCTTATCACAACCAACATTTTGGATTTCTTGACGGCGATGTCACGGGCTTGCTCAAGCATACTCCAAAGCTCGGCACAGGTGAGCTCGTCATCATCGCTGTCGACGCTACTCTCATCCTCACTCTCCCCAAGTTGGCTCACGGCCATGAGACACGTGGGAGGTGGCGGAAGAGCTCGTGGTGATGTGGCCTTGATCATGGCTAGGCCGGCCACTTCTTCATCATCGCTTGAGGAAGAGGATGTGTCACTTGAGTTGTCACTTGTCCACTCCCCAACAAGGGCCTTGCGTGAGAATATTTTCTTGCAGTCTTTGGCTTTGCCTTTGCTCTTGTCCTTGTTGAAGAACCTCTTCTTCTTTTGCTTGGCTTTGGGGTCTTCATCATCACTTGAGTTTTGAGACGTGAAGGCCTCTTTCTTTGGCTTGGGGCAATCTCGAACAAAGTGGTTTTTGGACCCACGGTTGGAACACTTGCCCTTGGACTTGAAAGCAAACTTGTTCTTGAAGGTCTTCATCTTCTTCATAAGAAGAACCAAGTCCTCAGTCAAGTCACCTTCATCATCATCGTCATTATCATCATCATCATCTTCAATGACTGCCTTCTTCTTGTTTTTCTTGCTCTTACTTGATTCTTGCTTGTCAGCTTGAAGAGCAAGGGTGGATGGTTGAGGATCATTCAAACCTAGTTGGTAGCTCTCAAAGGCAGTGATCTTGCCAAGTACATCCTTCATGGTCTTGGTCATGAGGTCACCTTGCAAGGTGAAGGTGATAATGGACTCATACTTAGAGTCTTTGAATAGCCTCAAGAATCTTCTCATCACCTCAACAATCTTAAGCTTGAAGTCAACCCCAAGAGCATTGATCTCCTCCACTAGTACATAAAAGCAAGAATAAACAATGTTAGCACTCTCATGTGGCAATCTAGTGAAGTTATCATACTTGTTCTTCGGCACATAGTATCTTTCTTCTTTGACATCACTGGTACCCTCATGGAGATCCTGAATCTTAGTCCAGATCCCATATGCTGTGGAACTTGCATCCAACCTAGCAAAAACATCCTTAGATATGCATGCAAATAGAGCATTCTCAACCTTAGCGTTGCACTTAATAAAATCAGGGTCAAGCAGGTTCACATCCGCATCAGACTCATGGGTCACCATCTATATCTCTGGATCAAGAGACTCTATGTAGGCTTGCATACGAGCCTTCCAATACCCGTAGTCCTCCCCATCGAATATGGGAACACTTCCCACCTATCCCGACATCCTTACTCAAGACGGTGAAGCCTCAAAGATAAGCACTTGGCTCTGATACAACTTGTAAGAACCGAAGGCGTACCGAGAGGGGGGTGAATAGGTAAGCCGACCACGAATCCGAATACTTTAATTTACACTACTTGAACCTAACAACCGTTGCAACCTAACAATTCTAGTAGGCCAAGACTCTACACATGCTAGTGTTCATGATGATAGCAAGCGCGGAAGCCAAACACACTAGCCTATACAAGCCACAATTCAACCTAGTTACTAGAGCACACAATTGTGGAATAGTAAAGAGGGGGTCAAGGAATGCTCATGATTTTTTCCCGAGGTCTCAGAAGGATGGTGCCTTCCCCTACTCCTCATTGGACCACTCCTGTCGGAGTCCTGGTCCCTCCCGTCACCAATGTGGAGTTCTCGCCCACGAGCCCGCAATCACTCCCGGAGTGAAGACATGGTGCGCGTCACCGCTGCCACCAAGGCACAAGCTCGCCTCCCTCGAGAACTTGTCGGACTCCCCGATCCGATACGGGCGCTCACTAGTGATGTCCCTTTCACCGGCAGGCTCAAACCGTGTACAAACGTGTGACGGCCTTCACAACCGATCACGATAGGCTCGATCACCGACACCTAACCGATCTAGGTCTCAGCATAGACCAAGAGTAACAACCTAGATCACACCCGTAAGGACACCCTAGCCTTAGATGTGCATCAATGCTCAAGTTACTCTCACTAGCACTCTCAAGATATGCAATATCTCCTACTAGTGCTCTCCTCATTGCCTCTTGGCTATCACCAAATGCTCCAAGCAATTCCACTAGCCAAGAGTGGTCTTCAAGACCCTAGCAATAAAGTTATAGGCTTCAAAACCTCCAACTAGTCGTTGCTCCATGAAGTTGCCTTTCTGGACCCAATGACCGAACTGTCCGGTCACTGCCAGACCGGACCATCTGGTCTCTCTGGAATGGTTCCGAGAACCGTTGGCTACACTGTCTAGATAACTCCTTTGAACTGACCGGACCGTCCGGTCAGTTTCTCTCTCTAGTCCAGAAACTTTCTCGGCGCTGTTTCCTCTCTGCCTTATGTGGAGCCGCACAGATCGGACCATCCGGTCTGTAGACCGGACCATCCAGTCACTACAGCTCCTAGCACAGACAAACTCCTCGCTGCCCGCTGTAAATCCCAGACAAATCCTCTTAGTGACCATACAGTCCGGTCACTACTGACCCCTCTGTCCGATCACTACGTCTAGAAGCTGAAACTCCTCGTCCTCGCTTGACTTCATTTCCTGGCTTCTTTGAACAGCTCCTTGGCTTCTCCACTGTCACTTAGTGCTTGTGATTTCACTGAGCATCCATGCACATCACTAACTAGTGTGATCTAAGAGACATAACCTATACCCCCTTGATAGTTCGGTTTTTCCTATGAACTCAAAGCCCTAACAACTAGACAAGTGTTCCCAGCACTTGCTCCATAGCTTGTTCTTAGCTTTGATCCATCTTCATCAACCCTTGTACTCCATAAAGCTCACAAGCCTCCATGCTTGCGGTCATTGTCATCCATCGCTAAGGCAACCATCATCCATATGATTTGTAGTAGAGTTTTGAGATGATTCTTGCATAGACAACACTCGTGTAGATATTAGCCCACAATTTCATAGTTGCCATCTATCACAAAAACATTCATGTCTTGGGGATCCAATCACCAATGGTCATGAAGCTTACAGGAACGCCCCTGCACTTCGCATGCCAAGCAAAGACAAAAACCTATCATTCTGGCAGCACGGCGGACCCTCCTTTTTAGGAAAAGAATAGTCGCCCTGTACGGGGTCACCAAGGACAAAACTACGCATGGCACGTCCCGTACCGAGCCCCCGTACGACGCACAGACCCGTTTGTCCTTCTTGCACAACGAAGCCCAAGGAGTCTAGGCACGACTGTATCCCCGTGATCATACCGAATAGATAAAGTCAAAGCGCGAGTCCACGACTCACCCTCTGGCTCGGGGGCTACACCCGGCGAGTGCGCTCGCACGCACCCAGCCGAGGATGAACAGCAAGATTCCCCGAAGCATCAAAAGGACCCCCCCCCCGAATGGATCTACTATCCGCTCAAGGGCTCGCGGGCTACTATCGGGGGTAAATATTAGCAGTGCCATGTGGCAATCGTTAACCCCCTCTTTTCTCAAGCAATGAAGCTAACCGCACCAAGAACCCATAGTGCGCTAGGAGACTCCCGGCCCACGCGGCGCTGGGTCAATAGAGCCAACGGCCTTAGATAACGACTCAGCGTATCCCCCTTCGGCTGACCCTCGTCGAGGAGGAACAGTGGATCCCGCCTCGCTCGACCCCCGTCGGAGGGGTCGAGCAGACCGCGCCGCTCTTCGACCTCCTGCGGAGGGGTCGACCGCGCTCCGCCTCGCTCGACCCCCCGCCGAGGGTCGAGTAGGCAACGGATAAGATCACCAGCGTCATGCCCAC
This sequence comes from Eleusine indica, assembly GCA_030378355.1. Taxonomy (NCBI): domain Eukaryota; kingdom Viridiplantae; phylum Streptophyta; class Magnoliopsida; order Poales; family Poaceae; genus Eleusine; species Eleusine indica. The sequence goes on from CM059500.1 coordinate 42,041,019, forward strand.
AGTAACGGTCCTCGCCCGCACAGGCACAGTATCACTGGCCTACCTGCTCTCCTCGCTAACCCCTGTCACCGGCCAGTGTGCCAGGGCGTAACGATGCACCTCATCGCTGACCTCGCGGGAGTGACAGGGAGGAGAAGCCTGGCTATCATGACCATGACTGGCAGGACAGCATCCAAACAGCTCATCCCAAGGGCTACGCGACGAACTGACTCCTCACAGAGACGGCTGAATAAGGCGGGGGTCAACAACCACCCCTCTGCGCCGCCACACAGGTTGTACCCAGTGTGCGGTAATAGTATCAAGGGGTCTAATCCCTCTGCTAACCTACCCTCATCGCCATCATTACCTACCCGATGTGACGGAACCTGGCGCAGTGATACAGTTTGCCATAATGACGCCCTTAACAGGGGTAATCGAATACGGCCTGACGGACAGGCGCGATGGGACGATCCACCACCTCGTGGCAACATCCCATGATGAGCCATCCGTGTTCTTCGGCTCACGCCAACTACAGGAACGGCAAGCTCCGACTCAGCCGCGGGAGAGGGGAGCACGCCTCAACCGCAGGAACCAGCATGGTGGGGCCCATGAAGACCGAAGACCATAGCGCCGACCGAAGTCCGCGCCCCCTTCCGTACGACTCCACCGACCCCCTGCAAAACATCACATACTCTCTCTCTCTCTCTCTCTCTCTGTGTGTGTGTGTGTGTAATGGGCCCTCCCTTTGATGTATTAAAGGGGTGTCCTTCTTCTTTGTAGGAAAACGGAAAAAGGGACAAGGGACCGACCCTTAGAAAACCCGCAATACACACTTACATACGCATCCACGCTCACCAAGACTTGGAGAACTCTCCTCTCTCCCCTTCGTTGTACACACCGGTGCAAGTAACACGAGCAGCCATACAAACTGGACGTAGGGGGATACCCCGAACCAGTATAATCCTTGTGTCCTCTTGCATTGCCATCACCGAGTCTAAACGCACATCCTCTCGAACAAATTCTACTAGCCGGTGACTGAAACACCGACATAATGTTTATTGGTTAAACTTAATTAGGTCATTTTTATTACATGCATGTGTTGTGTAACTAATGATGAACTAGAAGATGAAACACTTTATTGAATATTAGTAAAATGACTAGCATGTGATATTTCATAACTATTGGCCGAACTCACCATGTTAGGTTTTGCTTTGATAGTAATTAATCGGCATATGAACATGGTTTGGTGTCGATGTATGAGAATATGTGGGTATATGTTGCATGTTGCTAGTTGCATTATAATTCAAAGCATGCATATCATTTGACATAGGATTTTGCAAATAGCTATCTGATCCATAATTTGTATATCTACAACTACTATCAGAATAATTACGGACCATTACAGCATGCTCATAATAAGGTCTACCAACATCAACATGAAATTTCATCGAACTTGCAAAATAATTATTAGCAATAGTCAATGTATTTGTAATTTGTACCTTGGACTTGTTGTATTAATACTGTTGTGTAGTATATGGATAGCCCGTCATGTCACTCATTCTATTCTTTTCTTGATGAAACCGCAGCAACAACGTGGCCTTGAGTTGTCCTTTTCTTTAAAACTTTCAGCAATCAACAATAATTCCTTACTAGCAATACCTGTCCAACAAGGAGAAAATAGTATGGACAATGGAATAGGCTTTTAGGCCAGATTCAATTATGATGGCAAATTTCAAGAGTAGATCAATTAGCGAATTGGCTATGATTAAAAAACGGTTATTTGAACAACCTGAATAATCTTTCCCCAACGGAGTCGCCAAAATGTGTGTTGATGTTAAAACGCGTGGTTAAACATGAGCACGCAAACGTGCAACCCGCAGCCCCATGTTCCATCGCTGAGTCTGCAGAAACCGGATACTCTATTTTGGCAAACTGGAGGGTCCGATTTTGTCGGGTTCGACAGACAACAGGGTAACTATCACCGTTATGTGGTGAAGGACAACTAGGTTTATGAGCAAACTAGCAAAGAGGTAAATAATATCTTGCATAGTGAAGAACGACTAGTTTACGAGCAAACTGGTAAAGGTCAGTCAATCCTCTTGTCGGGAAGGGACCCCGTCAGGACGTGAGTGTCGCTGATGTGCTCTAGGTCGACCAGCGAGCCTTAGGACATCATCTATAGTCGTGGAAAATCAGTAGATGAAAAGCAAGGAGAGATTAGAAAGTAGGATAAATGAAGAGACATGTAAGTAAATTGATGAATTCGATTGGGATATTGCCTCAATCGGTCATGGCTCTTTGTATATAAAGGGTGGGGAAGTCTACCCTGTGGGATGTGTAATCTATAAGGAAAACCTCAAAAAACCGATCTAAAACATATCTAAAACTATGGTCTCAAACAATCAAAACCGTATTATTCTGTTTCCTAAACCGGACCCTCCATTTACCTAGCAAAACTGTCAAAACCGTACCCTCTGGTTTACAAAAGCCGAATATCCGGTTTTGCAGCGTGAAAGCATTTTGCAAAAGGCATAACTTCTTCATACGGAGTCCAAATTAAACGTTCCATATATCCGTTTCGATCGTCTCGACGAGGGCTCCATCATAGATACTTCAAATATACAATTTGACTTTATCTTCATGAACTTTTTAACACGTATTTGCTTCTTTAGTGGAATTTAACCACAATGCACGGAAAATACTCCCATAACCTACAGAAAATGTCTAAACATCAAACTTGTGAAATAATCATTGTTAGACATAGTGTAGACAATTTTGACCATAGTCAATCTATCAAAACCAGACCATCCGGTTCGGAAAACGGAAACCTCCGATTTTCTCAGTGTCAATTTTGGTTGTCAAACACTATGTTATGGGATAAAGTCATGGGATAAAATGGGAAGGCGGGGTCAGAGTTTGGGCACATCATCTAGGAATCACCAAGTCAGGAGTCTTCATGTTGATTGTGGAAGAACTGAAGCAGAGGGTGTTATGTACCCAGTAAAATAAGAAAAATGGTTGAACAGACATGTTGTTGACAAGTTGACCTGCAGTTCACTGTTGCCAGCTGAGTTATGAATGTTGACAATTATAATCTGTTTTATCAGGAGAGAGGATATTTTAATTTGCTTGTGTTTTCTTAAGCATCTTGGAGACACTAACAGTACATTGAGGATGAGGTAATTAATTAATAAACAGCCCGCAGAAATCTCCAACCCTGATCAACAACAGTGCAGTGTGCCGAGAATTAGAAGTGTAAAAAACCGTAGACAACACCACAAAGGTCCAGGTATCAGACACGCAGATCGAGCTCACAATTCACAATGGCGCAAATCCCTAACCGACACTACAGTGGGAGGGCCTCATCGTCAGGCCAACACGGCGGTGGCCACCATGGAGATCACGGACGCAGCAATCGTCGCGACCAGCGAGCATCCATCAATGGTCCTGGGCGCGGCATTACCTTTCGGTGACGGCGCGGCGGCCGCGCTGCCGGACCCGGCGGACGAGGGCTCGGTGCCCGCCGGCGAGGGCGCCATGGAGGGGGACTCGGAAGGGGCAGCAGAGGAGGCGAGGACGTTGATGTCGACCTTCTGGCCGGCGGAGCAGTGGCCCGGGATGCCGCAGAGGAAGTAGTGGTGGCCGGTGGTGTTGAGGACCACCGAGTCGTTGCCCGTGGACCAGGTCGCGATCGGCTTGGACGTGTCGCAGTTCTTGTACCCCGACTTGCTCACCGCCATCACGTTGTGGAACTGCTTCAGGTACGTGAACACTGCAACAGGCGTCACCAAACAGAGCAGGAAATCGTCAGGCACAGCACACTTCCCATCCAACAACTGACGACCAAAATCAGTAGCAAAACATTATTTATTAGTATGTTGGTGGAGGGACAGATTGTTAAACTAATTAGACACATGCGCCTCATCATATTAATGTGGTCCTACTGTCAAAGGCCCCTGGGATATATAAATTAAGACATCAACATCCTCATGGGCAAAACTTTTGGTTGTTGGTGACTAAGAAACAGAATGAACCATCAAGAGTATTTCATATCAGCAAGGATCCTACCAACCCATTCAATCGTAATCAGGTCCCTCCCCTTTACGTATTAATAAAGCATTATTAAACGTGTAATTCCACGCTATCCTGCTATTTGCATTCACTCCAACAAGCAAAAGTTAAGCTCACTCTCCGCCCACTACCAATAGGCGGATATGATCGACAATGACAGTATGTCTCTTGACCATAGCTTTGCATAAAAGGAACTATTACCCTTTGCTTTCAGTTAAGCAAACATCATAAGAGGCTGACACGACCTATCATACTGAGGTTATTCTAGAATCACTTAAAGAGGCAAAAAGGTAACTTGGTGAAACCCAAACTAGTTTGGCTTGACACTTGAGTGGAGTCCCTAGAGGATCGGAATTGGTATGATCGCCATGCCTGCTTTACAGCTCGATCATGGCCCTACCTCAATCTGGAACCCACATTGCCAAAAAAAAAAAATGGTAGTTTGGCACAATCATAGACCCCTTTGTGGATGTGCTAGCCGTCTGTATACACATCTCAGATATATAAGTTCATCCCTTCGATTCGTGGCTCCAACCAAAGATGATACACACGACGCCAACTTTGGGACCCATCAAGGGCCCGAGCTACCAACCAGCCGAGAAATTGCTCGGAGGAAAAAGTGCATCTCATGAATGAGCCATACAATGAGAAGGCATGCATGCGTAGGTGAGTTGGCAATAGGACCCCCCCAACATTATTGGACAAGTTGCAAAAGAGGTTTCATGCAGATGTGGAGAGCAACACATTATGGTACTTGACTTGCTATAGGTATGTCTTCTTCTCTTTTAAAAAACAAAAAGAGGGGGAAAACTAAATGTATTTGGGATTGAAGGGAATGGATTGTGCATTGGTGATCAACTGTGATATTGAAAATATACAACATTGTTTCAATTGTGCAACATCATATATTTTCAAGCGGATACAGGAGTGTGGAGTATAACACACGCAGTGAGGTAACCTAGATGCAGAGAGGCTGGTCTGAAGGTGCATATGGTTCCATTTCTCGTCATCCTACACGTTGCTTTGTGCATATGGTTCCATTTCTCGCCATCCTACACGTTGTTTTCGTGAATGATTTTGTAAAGGGGTGAACAGGGCGGAAGTTGCTGCACCACCCAAAAAAAAAAAAAGAACCGCATTGCAAGACAAGAACTGCGATTATATGTTGAATCTGACTTGTTCACCACGTGCCGTGTTTTTTTTATCCTCTGTGTCAGGTACCGTGTTATTTTATCCGTACATCATAATTGTCACTCCTTGGAAAAAAAGGCGACTAAATCCATCATTGACGCAAAGCAAACGCTACTAGTACTACTTTCTTATGTTGGGGACGCTACAAAAAGTTAATGCAATTTTTTTTCTAACCGGAGGAAAGAAGCTCCTTCCAATAATCACACATGTCTAATGACTGATGGCCTCATCTTTTTTCCAAAAGCAAGAGAAGGTTCAAGCAATCGGCGCCTTTTCGAGGCTATTGTAAAGGAAACAGCATTATGGCTGGGCTTATCGTTTCCTGGCTAGACATTATCTTGGGTGGTTTGACATACTGATGATGCTAAGCTTTTCGGGAAGAAAGGGCGCTCCCACTAAACACGGGAATTAGGCAAAAGCATGTTGACCTCGTAAGTCATTAGTACTAATAAAGAGCACATGGAGTATTGTAGTGTCTGTGACTGTACGGTGACAGCGTGACTGACACAGTGACACCACTAGGGAATGTTTTGGCTGAAGGTCAAATTAGCTGAAAGAGAGAGGAGCGGCGTCAGGTGTTTGTTTCGGCAAAAGCTGTAAATTTTGCAGCTGCGGGGATCGAAATGCAGAGGAGAACCCGAGAGGGAGGGAGGGACACGGGGGGGAAAGGCTGGCGGGTGGCCAAAATGGACGGTGGAGCACGAGTGCAGGCGTGCAGCACACGGCCGGCAGGACGAGCACGACCGTCCGCACGAGGCCCCACCCACGCGGCTGCCTGTCTGCCTGCACCTCCGCCCGGCCCGATCGATCGCCGTGAGCTCCATCCAGCTGGTGTGTGGCACAGCAGCGCCTGCGCCTGCCGCCGTGCAACCCCCACCACTAGCACCCACCGGGCCAGAAGGGCCGTGCGTCACGGCCATGATGCCGGGACACGGCCACATGACCAATTCGAAGGGGAAGAGAAAACGGTCTCCATCGCCTTTCCTTTCCTTGAAAAAGCCTTTCTGCTGCTCACTCACTCACTACTCCTAGTAGTGGTAGACTCACTGACCAGTCGCAGTCACGCTCCCCAGATCGACCCGTGCCCGCCCACGTTCACTCGCATTACTGTGCTGCACCAAATGGTTAAGAGTCGCCGGCTAGTTCCTAGAAGGACTTGTTGCGTGTAGGGACACTGTGTCACAGTGCCTCGTTTATGTTAAGAGCTAGCTCTTGAACAATTTCTCATCCCTGTTTTCTCATATAATAATACGACGCTCTTACCACTTCACCAGTACTGCTAGCCTTAAGTCACTCCTCGATGTTGTCACCGTATTAAACGGGTCATTAACTAACAATACGGAAGTATGAGCACTACGGTACGTAAGCATACGTTGGGTATTGCAGGTACTGCTGCCCCCTGCACCTGTACGTACTCATCCCCGTCGCTCAATAAAGCCGGTCCGATGCTTACTCGGCGGCGATAAATAATGGAGGGAGAGGGAGGGCTTGTCTGGAGCCACCGCGATCGGAATGAAGCACGGTGCACGGGTGATCGAGGCTTCCGTGCCGCGCCACGCGTTCACGGGTTATCCGTGGTACTAGCGCACAGGATGGTGCTTACGAGTCCCAGACGTGAGCCGGGGATTTGGACGCTTTCACGTGTAAAGCGGCCAGCACCAGTAAATGCCAAGGTCGCAGGGATAGGGATGGCGACGCGCCGGATCCAGCTCCAGCGTCGTCGTCGTCTTCTTCTTCTTCGGTGCTACTAGTAGGTGGTGGGCGGGTGCGCGCCACCTGTTTAGCCGTGCCCGTCCACACGCGAGCAAGTTTTGCGCGGAATTGGGACACGGGGCCAGCTCCCACAATTCGGTGCTACTAGTACTAGATTGTAGAGCTGCTGCTACTACTACTCCGTCCTACTCCTTCCTACTCCTAATGGAGTGTTAATTAAAATCGTGATGAAAGCGACAAAGCACACGGTCTGTGGCGGAACGAAACGCTCGTGACCGTGTTTATTATTCATTCACTTTGCCGTGAAACGTCTGGCAAGATTGATGTACGTTGCCTGATCGGTGGTGGCTGCCGAACACACACGGGCAGCGCTAGCGTTGCTCGCCGCTCAGGTTCTCAACAGTTCAGGACAAAGGAACAAGAAACTTTCCTCGAGGTTTTCCTCCCCGAGGTCTCTAAAAAGCCAAGCGTAGGGAAATCGCACCGGCTCGGATTCCGCGTTTTTCTATTGCTGTGGTTGCGACAAACATCCGTAGTTCATTTTTAGTTCTCTTTGCTTTGTTTGTCTGAAACGACAATATTTGCTGACGGGAGGGAGTACACACTAGCTTGTTACTAGTAAACTGTGGTGTTGTGAAGAAAAACTACCTCTGCAATGCTAACAAGCATGGAGAACACAGGCAGGGTGTGAGTTCAGAGATTGGAGGAGGAGGAGGAGGAGATAGACGCACGCACCCACGGTGTCGCCGAGGTGGAACTTCTTGGAGGCGGCCCAGCCGGCGTAGTTGGGGTTGCCCATGATGGTCCATCCAGCCTTGTCCCCCACCTCGTACACGACCGCCGACGCCACACCGGCCAGCATCATCACCGCCGCCGCCACGGCCAACGCCCTCCTCGCCGCGCCAGCCATGTCGTCCAAGCAGCACGGCAGCAAGCACGAAGAGCTAGAGACGAGCGGGCTCCGTGCTCTCCTCTGTTCTTCCCCTGCTCACTCTAATGCTAGCTAGCAGAGCAGGACTGCAGGGGAGTGAGAGAACGAGCGCTGGCAGTGGCAGCTGCTGTTGCCCAGCGACCCCGGTTAAATAATTACGATCCGCGGATTGCTTGCTTTCCAGCGAGCGAGTGTTCCCGGAAATGCCCCTGGCCCGGCCGGCCGTTTGGTGACCCCGGGTTTCACGTGTCCCTGCTGCCGTAACTTCTCCCCAGTCCTCACGGACCGGGGTCCTACCGGCCGGCCGGCCGGCCCGGGTCGCTGTTCACGGCAATGCCGATGCGATGCCGCTGGGCGAATCTGCACATGGGTGGTGCGGACGGGGAGGTCCACGGGAATGAGTGGATGCCGAGCAGCCGGGCGCGTGATATTCCGTGTAGCACGCGTGCATGGCGTGGAAGGTACTACGGAGCAAATTTAGTCTTCCTGCCGTCCACGGATGCGGCCGGAGCAGTCGAGCACGACATAAGCGTCGTTGGAGCCGGATGGATCGCAACATTTTTTTCTGTGGCTTTGCGCGTGCTTTTGTCTGTTGGTGGTGGTGTACTAGTAGCATAGAACAGGGGAACGGGAAATTTTGCCAAAACAACTCGTCAGATACGTCAAATCCGCTCGACTTGAATCCGGTTGAGTCTCTATCCACACGTAATGTACGTGGCACGAAGCTCTTAACTAGGGTCGCTTCTAGTCTAAACAGATTCGAAGAGGTTGCTGTAATACTAGTACCTAGGGGGATTAGTGGTCTCCACTCTTTTGTATCCCCGATCGAGCCAGATTCTTCTACCACTCGGAGTGCTGATCTGTGACGGGCACGACAACGACAGGCGCGAGTGCTGCTCATCTGATCGGAGACTCGCACTGATCCGTCGAACCTGCACGTAGCGAACGGAGGAGACGGTGTGGCGGTGGCGCCACGAGAGTGTTCTATTTCCAAAGTTAGGTAGTAGGAGACCATAACAGTTGTGTCATGTCGGCCCATAGAGCCCAATTACAACTCAGGCCCGTGTCACCTTAACGTGTTACTTTCGCACCGTTCGCGCTTCGCGAACATTCTAGCCCAAGCCCGCGCCGCCAGCAGAGCGTCCTCTCCCGTTCCTTATCCACACGGCGGACCGCGCGATCCTCGTCTCCGCCTTCCCCTTCGCTCCACGCCAGTCCTCACTCCTCAGTCCCCCGACAAGTCCTGACCTACACCGCCAGCACGGCATGGCGCTCCACGCCGTCTCCCCCGCCGCGGCCTCCTCCCTGCCGCGCGCTCTCACCGGACGCCTCGCACAGCGCCCAGGTTCGGCTCTTCCGCCTCGTACAAACCTCCCCGCTTTCCGCTCTGCGCAGAGCAATTTGAGCCTGTAGGCTAGTGCCGGCATGTGGAACTACGGGACGAGGATGTGTTATTGCGGAATGCACGATGTCGTGGTTTCGAAAGTGCAATGTCTACTGCTTGCTGCGCATTACTGTATTGCACTTTTGCCATTGGCGTTATAGTACAATAGAAGTGCCGAGTTCGCAGCCTGAGAACCTGATAAATTTGAGGTCGAATGGGGGCTATTTTAAGCTTATGGCAGTGTTTGAGACACCTATGATCGAACTTTGTGCAGCAGCATTTGATTCTGAACCAAATTTCCAAACCAGTTTTAAGATAGTGGCTTCAAATGCAAAGTGCGGAGAAATTTGTTTTGAGAAGAGCTGATTGGCATTGCTAGATCTGTTAGTACTAAAATGCAGTTCTAGGTAATTTAAATACTGGGTTGTAGTCATAGCAGCTTGAAATGCAAAGTGCAGATAAATTTGTTTTGAGAAGGGCTGATTGCTAAATGTGCAAGTACTAAAATGAGTGACTGCACCCCAGTTCTAGGTTGTTTAAATGTTAATGGAAGCCATCTTGGTTAACATCACTGAATGGAAATTGGATATCACCTCCAAGTTATCGATAGTGCTACTATGAAATAAACTCCTGATGTACTGCATACCGAGTTTGGCTTGTACTTAGTAATGTTCCTAGATCTCACCAGCAAATGTTCTATCCTGTAGGCTGTGGGTGTCCTGCCAAGCAATCGGTCTTGATGAGCTCCTCCTCAAGCTTCACGAGACTTTATGTTGGAACAGTAGACTTTGTTAGCAGGCCTCTGGTTCTTCGACACTCAGACAAGAGGCGAGTGCTTGCAGAACTAAAAGTTATATTTGAGTTATGTATATGCTCGCTCGTTTAGATTAACCATCATTGGTTTGTGGTTCTCATGTTATCAGAGCAGTTTTGACGCATGCCACAATTGAAGAAATTGAAGCAGAGAAATCTTTAATTGAAGACCAAGCTGTAAGTAATGACAAACTCTGCATTTAAAAGGACCTTTTGCCTTATTATTTGTACCTTTAATTTTAACTAGCTGAAGATATGCCTCTTTAGAAAGAGAAGATGGACAAAGCAATTGAAACGGTCCAAAGTAACTTCAATACTGTGAGGACAGGACGCGCAAACCCGGCCATGCTTGACAGGATTGAGGTCTGAAAATCCATCGCTTTTACTTTTTCCTGTCATGATGTAACTCTTGTGTGATCATGTATGTTCCTCTATATCGGAACTTCATGCCTCTTCTTTTCACATCCACATAACTATTGTATTTTTGTTTTGTCTGACATTATATTCAAGATAGTATAGTTCTGTCAGATAAGCAACAATAAACATAAAATCCTGAAATAGTACTATTAGACCGTAGTTGTATGCCCAATAGTATAACAGGCATGAGCAATCTCCGGGTTCATGGACTTGCAGTCTCTCTATAAGTGGTCGCATAGAAGAGCCATCCATAAATACAAAGTCTGTAAACTCTGTGGTTTTATAAGTACCACTCAGAATGATGCAGATATTATAGTGACCATTCTCTTCATCAATTAATTAAGATTAAGTAAGAGTTTCTTGCAGGTTGAGTATTATGGAACTCCAGTGAACTTGAAGAGCATTGCACAAATAAGCACTCCAGATGCAACTTCTCTTCTTATCCAGCCATATGACAAGTCTAGGTAAGCTATCTATCCTTCCCACTTCCCAGTGCAGAGTTGATATCGAGTCTATCATTATGTGTTCACATCCATATCCTGTGCAGCCTTAAACTTATTGAGAAAACAATAGTTGCTGCAAATCTTGGTGTATCAACTAGCAATGATGGAGAAGTGATTCGAGCTACTGTTCCACCATTGACATCTGACCGCAGAAAGGTTTGTATTTTGGAAACATCTGTCACTTCATATTATATTGTATGGAAATCGTTTTATTTTTAAGTAATTCAAGAAACCAGTCCTTCAACTCTATAAAGCTTAACCATTGAGGTTAAAGATGCGTTAAATCATATAGAATTTACTAAGTGCAACCATAGTATCCATATATCTCTTGACGATATCGAATATTGCAATAAATGAAAACTTTCCTATTTAATGTATATAAAAGTGGTTTGATGGAGACCAGTTGCTCTCAATAGTAACTATAGCTGCCTTGTGGCCATTCTGAGAGTAATGGTTTCGTAATTGTATCCAAATCTTATGCAGTCAGCACTCAGCACACGCCACCTTTTCTGATTAATAGTACCAGTCCTATAAATTTGTCTGACCTGGCCCAGGTTTAGTTTTAGCACTGCTTTGGCGTGGCAAAATAAGAAGACTCAGTGGCAAACTAGGCCTAGCCCAAAACCAGAAGGGACCCACCGAAACCTAGCCCAAAACCAGGAAGGTAACAGAAATATGATATTGTCCACGGCCTGTCTAGTGTTTTACTCAGGTCTAGATAGCCTTATAGAGTGCTTAGCATTGTATTTTACCTCCAACAAGAAGTAAACATCGTTTATATAGGTCTTACATTGATGAAAGTCCCCGTCACTTTGGTTACTTATCTGAATTCTGAATGTATTCTCTGCAGGAGTTAGCCAAAACTGTAGCTAAATTAGCTGAAGATGGAAAGGTATAGTTTAAAGTTTGACTTCTAACTATTTTTACCATGTTTTTACAAGTAACGTTAATTTTTAGCTTTCTGCTGGGACTTTTTTCAACTTCACTGTCTCTGCCTTTTAGTTTGTGATCATCCTAGGAGTTCCTGTCAAATAATTCCGTCCTGAAAGATCAGTTGTTGGTTGCCTGTTTAAAGTTCACTTTCGAGAATGTTTCTCCTGTTTGGACTATAATAAAGCTTTGAATGTGATGTTCACTAACGTCCAACATACAGGTTGCTATAAGAAACATAAGAAGAGATGCAATTAAGGCTTATGATAAACTGCAGAAGGTCTGGTTCCTCTCTTCTCAGCTGATACTTGTTTGTGGGGGCCTATCGTGTCCTAGTGATGAAAATTAATCTGTTCCATTTTCTTGTGCAGGAAAAGAAACTTTCTGAAGATAACGTGAAGGATTTATCAGCTGACCTACAGGTGAGGATACTATTAACTTTTTCTCCTCCTGTAGCTGTACTGAGATTCCCAGCAACTTCCAGCTGATACTAGCGTGTGGCAATGCCCCTTTACTAACGTTGAAAGCTTATCCTGACATCTTTATACAAATTCTGCAGAAAGTCACAGACGAGTACATGAAAAAGATCGAGACGCTCCAAAAGCAAAAGGAAGAGGTACTTCTATCTATTTTTTTGCCTTTTCTCGAGTATAAGATATCCTATTTGCTGATTCCATGTGTCCTATTGTCAGAAAGATAACTACCTGATTGCTCATTTTTTATGAAAATATATAGTATAGTATTATTCTAAAGAAAGTATATTGAATTTCTGAACAAAATAACTCCCCTTGATGATGAAATAGAACCTAGTATTGTAGTAGTACTCTTTTTTATTTGCCACAATTGCTCAAGAAGCTCGGGTACTGAATCGCGATTGTCTGAATTTTTTTTACAGGAATTGATGAAAATTTAGATCTCAGACTTGACTTGAAAAGTGGTAAGCACATCAGTTCCTGTTAAATATGCACCCTTTCTCCATCGAAGGATATGGGCTCTTGTAGCTTACAGTACTTAATGTTATGTCCACAGGTTTTCTGCAGAAACTTCGTCTTTTGATTGGGTCACAGGCTCACAGCCACCTGATATGCAGTTTTTGGGTTGGGATTTTGCTGAAACCGATGTGTGCAAGTTCAGACAAGGTTGCTGTGCTCCTCGTTTCTCCCTTTTGTAATGCTACTGTCGTAAATAGGCTCCCATCAACGTCGTGTCCCACTGTTAAATTGTCAATATTTCTCAGTGCTATCAATGAAACAAGACAATTTATCAAGTTTCAGTTACAGCCGTGCCGATATGAATTATTGATTGGCGTGGGTGTGCTGTGTGCACCCCACAAGAGGCCGGTTGCTCGCCACTTGGCCACGGATTTGACGTCTGTTTGTAATCTTCTTTGAGAATCAGTAATCACATCTAAATCCTCGAGATATTTTCAGATTGGGGAAGTGATGTTCTGTTTTCAGCGACCGGTTCACCGGCGGTACCCGGTGAGGCCCCGGATAGTGGATACCACCAACCAAGTTGCACGCAACTGACGCGTTGGCGAGGGATCGACACGTCTCGTGCCGACAGGGACATGCTGCGACGATTACGGAAGCTGATGCCGCCCCAGCGCGGGACCCGTCGGGCCGCTGGATTCTCTTCCATGCTTGCGTGGCAGCATGTGGGACCATCAGCTCGCTAAGCAAGTGGGACCCCGCACGTCTCTTCCTGTAGTCTCCAATAGCAGCAGCGGTGCGGAGGCAGACAGTGACAGGAGGGGCGATGGTGACTGTGATAATTACGAGGCATATCATATCCAGTTCTACCTACAAGTAGCACTAGGTATACTTGCTGTAGCATGAATAGAGCCAGCTTTTTGTTCCGGTTTCGAGCAGCGCGGTGTAGCTGCGTTGATGTGGCCGTCAGTCCATCATCCCCATTAATAGTAACGGCAATCATGGTGCAGTCGTTTTCTTCGAAATCGTCATTGATTTGTTCCTCCATGACATCAGGGTTATTAATCAAGGAACCGGTGGGATTATTTGACCGTGCTACAGCGACACCTTCTAGAAGCATTGAAGTTCGAATCTAGGAAAGCACGTGGCAATGGCACTAACTGGAGGAAAGCTCACATGCCTAGGTCACGGGGAGAAGAAGCCAAGAGGCGCAGGAACACATGCCAAGGTCACGGGGGAAAACAGTTAAAAAGGTCACGGAAGAAGAAAGCTGGGAACCGAAAGAAAAAAATATGACGAAAAACAACACTCAATTGGACTAGTTCATGACAGCGGTAACAATGCATTAGGATGAACTCATGAATACTATAACAATCCGCAGAAAGCAGAAAGAGAATAACCCAAATTAGCGTTCAAGTGATGGCAGCGGTAGGAGTGATTTTCCCAGGAAAGGAAACAAAAAAAGGGAAACTGTCACTGCAGGAGAACGGCAAAGGCGCAGCTCAAAGCCAGGAATCGATCTCTCAAGACGAAAGCGCGCGCAGAGAGCATGCGTCCCAGCCCGGGAATGCACGGCGCCCCTTAATAAGCTATGAAAACGCTCAAAAAAGCAACCGCAAGGGATCGATCGGGTGAAGAATAAGAAAGAGATAAGAGGAGAGAGCAGGAGCGACCAGATCAGCACTCCGTGGTCAGATCGGCGTCGCTCTCTTCTCTCCCTCTCTGTTATTCTTCGCCATGCCATCTTGAAACGACGCCCGGCTTCGAAGGCGACGGGGTTGCTGTTTTTGTTTAGCCAGCGCGCCGCGCGCGGCGTGCCTTTATATAAGCGCTTCGCTGCCCTCTCCACAGGGCCCCGTTTCCCCATAGACTTGGCGCATCACTTCAAAAAAGCCCTGACGTGTAGTACTACTAGGCCAGAAGGACTGATTACCGATGGGGTCCCATGGCTGTCAGGCCACTTGTGGTCGGAGTAATTTATACTACGCTCAAAAAATACGTACTACTGTACTAGCGACTTTATACAGATTGAGCATCTCTAGCAGAGACATCCATCAAGATCTCTATCCCAATATTTACATATTAAATAAAAAAAATCTACTTAAAAGGATTTTTATTTGATCATATTTTTTACATGGGCATGCAAATTTTCCTTTCCAGCCTCAAGTTTTAGAGCCTTCTATCCACCCTTCAAAACGTACACCTCCTATTTTTCATTATTTCTATTTTTTTCTTTTTCTTTCTCTTTTTCCTCCTGTCTTCTCACTTTCTCTCTCTTCTCTCTCTTGCGTCGGACGCTGCACCGTCGTTGATGCGCCGTCTCTCCTCTTGCCGTCGGCTCGCCGCCTCCCTCCCTCCACCGCCGGCCCGCCGCATCTCCTCTCGCCGTCGATCCGCTACCTCCCTCCCTCCGTCGCCAGCCCGCCGCCTCCCTCCTTCCTCCGGCGACGAGGTTTGCTCCCTCGATGGCCGACAGGAGCTTGAGCGGTGGCGCGCCGCCTCAGTCCCGCCCTCCTCCGACGTCGAGATCCGCCTGGGCTTGGATCTTGCGACGCGGGTGGGTGGCGCGTCACCTCCCTCCTATTGCGGTCGGCCGGGCGTGTCGCCTCCCTCCCCCAGTTGCCATCGCGGACGCCGCCTCACTCCGTTCGGGCCGGTCGCGCTCTGCTGGAGATGCTCGGACTGAATTTGCGACCTCTATTTTTTACAGGCTGGTCTACAAATGAGATTTGCGGGCTCAATTTTACAGGCCCGGGCTGGAGATGCTCTAAGCTAAGAAATTGTCAAGATTTCAACAGTTAGTAAAATGCAAGTGGGGCGGAGATGGTGGACCTGGACCACGGCCATTGATGGCGTGAACGGGACCCGCCGCGCGCGGACCACCTAGCTAGAAACGCGCAGAAGATCCTACTATTACAGCACTGACACGCAACAAAACCGTGGGCCCCACGACAGAAACAGAAGCCTTCCGGGCGCGGCAGGCGGCCCCACACACACCACACCAACAGGCTCCACGGCTCTGGACCTCTGACAAAACTGGCGGGTCCGGCTGTGGGGACAGCGTGGCCAATAATGACCCCCAGGGTGGGTCCCGTGAGCCGGATAAGCAAGCCGATAAGGTCTCCGGCGACCGTGCGATATGCCACGTTGGCGCGGCACCCTGACATTGGACGGTGCGGATCGTCGGTGGCCTCGCTCGGTCCCGCTCTGGGTACCTTGTCTCTGTTTCTACTTTCGGTGGCTTGGATCAATGGTAGTAACACTCAAATACACACGTGTTCGAGAAAAGATGCGCTGCAAAATACACTTGCGAGCCAGTAGTACTAGTGCACACGTACCCTCCTGGCCTCCTTTGTAGTAGCAGCACAGCGACAGAGAACGAACTCATGGACCGATGACCTCGTACTGCTGCTTGTACATACTGCTACGTGGCGAGAAACGAAACGCTTTTGCTATCGATGACGATGATCGAGCGCGAGATGATTGATAGACGAGGACCTCAGCGAGTGGCGCCGTTCGTGGTCAGCAAACTATCGAGTCGAGATCGTAGCGATGGACGACGACGACCCGTGCAGTCTTCATGCTGGCGGCGGGCTGGACGAAGCGAAGTTGGTTCTTCCTAGTGCGGGTTTCTGGATTTCTTCTAGATGCTCATGAGGTCACCTGGACCTAGTCATAAATTTGTTTTATGGATAGTCGTTGTGCAATTAATCATAGAAATGAAAATAGTTTAGTAGTATAGGAGTACTGTATTTGTTTGCTTAGAAATAGCAACTAGACGCTTATTAGTCGTGCGAATACGATCATATCCTGGTCGCCTGTGGTCACGGGCTCGCGATCTTCTGATGGTTGATGGCAAGGCCCCGCCACGTTGTACGGCGCACCACCAGACCTTATCGCAACAACGGCCGGGACGGAAGCTGCGCGCACCAGCCAGCCGCCGTGAAACCACCAGTACGGTGGGCCCGCCGACCGGGCCTGTCCGTCCTCTCGTGCCTTGCCTCTCTAGCCCTAGTGTAGTAGACCACCACTCCACCAGCCTAGGCGTTCGTTGCTCTCATTTTCGTGTGTTGCTGAGCTGTCCTGGCTACATGACGCTGCTCACACGGCTGTTGGCCGCATGGCATCCGGTGATCGCCTCCTCCACAACGGCACAACGACGATAGGTCTGTGTAGGCCACTGTAGGTTGGTGCGAACCAAAGCGACAGCAGCCGGACACGACACGACAGCGCGGCGAAGTGACGAGAAGAAACCAGAGAGCATCACGACGTTGACGTGCCACCTCTTCCATTTACCGAGGTGAAAGAATGGAAAACTGCTCATGATTGAGCCGATCAGCGGGCCCCCTTCCTCCCTCTGACCCTGACGTGGATGGGGAGTGATGGGAAGAGTATATATAGCGAGCGGCGAGGCAACGCGAAACAGTGGTGGAGCTGCTGGGCTGCGTCATGGCATGGCGCGCGCGCGCGCGCTGTGGCGTGGACGGAGGAAGACGAAGGAGGTGAAGACCCAAGGCGCGCGTTTTGCTGCTTTGCTCGCTCGTGGAATCGCAAGGCCGCCTCATACTACTGGCCGGCTCCCCCCTCGTTCTGCTACCGGGTCAGTCGTCGAACCCGATCGATCTCGTGAATCAGGAAGCGCATGCTTTGGCTCTAGTTCAGTTTGCCGTTTTTCTCTTGGTCCTGTCCGGTGTTTGCCGTTCCTCATTTCCTCCAAACGTCTGAATCAGGAAGCAACACAACTCGGTCGGATCCTCTGCTAGTCCGGTGGGATAGCAACAGCTCGATCTTGATTTTTCCTTTCTTCGCTTCTTCCTCTCCCACATTCGCGCGCAGCAGAGCCCAAGTACTACTCATATTGAACATTGAACTTTCTCCTCAGATTATCACACTACTACTAGTAGTGCTCCGTCGCTTTTTTTTTTTACTGTTACCACAACAGCAGCCTGTGGGGAAAGCAATGGTGTCAGTCATTCAGGGCATTGAATTCCATCACGGGCATGTCCTGACGGATCCGGCCATCCGTCGGACGTACAGGTGCCATGCCAGACGCGCACTGTTGTGAATATCCTGCCTGGGCCTGCAGTCCTGCTGCGGTGTGGTGCCCAGTTGTTGTAGCTCCAACTTTACTCTGCTACCCCTACGACGTAGGAGTATACGTATTGGTTGTACCCGCTCTGCGAGACTGTGACTGCCTGCCTACTTGGCAATGGAAAAAAGTGAGAGGCGAAGCAGGCAGCAGTTACAGGCTTCGGGGTTCCCCTGCTGCTGCTGTAGTGCTGTGGCGAGCAGAGCAGAGCGAAGCGGGAACAGTGGCCAGGCTGATGAAGTGAGAGCAGAGTCTCGCTGGGCGAGGGACACGGGGGCATCCGATGCGTCGGATGTGCTGTTGCTTGTTTCCGGCGGGGTCGGGTCCCGCTCCGCTTGGAAGACGTTTATCGAGCTCTGGCCGGACGGTCGGAGCGTTCCGGATTCACCACGGCAAAAAGGTGGAGAAACGCAGCAAGACGGGATTTTTTTTTTTTTTTTTGATTGCCTCAACCTTTTTAACACAAGATGTAGAATCTGAAGCGGCGGGAGGGATGGTGGTAGGCACCGGTGCGCGCGCGAGAAGCGAAATCGAACCAAAACTCTCGCCTTCTTCACGAACGCGCGGGCATATGAATTACGGGAATCATTTTGTTCAGTCGACTGTACGGCTGCGCCACTACGCCTATTCAACGTTCCAACAGGTCCTAGTTCATTTTTGAACTAACTTTCCTGTATTAAAAAAAAAACATCCTGAGAGAGTGTACTTATATATGATGACGGACAGAGTGACGACCCTCACAAGGAAAGTAAAGGACCATTTTTTACAGGGGAGAAAAAAGAAGAAATGGGCGAATGAAACAAGACGACGAGCACCCGAGTCATCCCCAAACACGAACGTGCGTAAGCGGAAGGTATATGGCTTCGTCTGCCACTTCCTTTTACTTCAGTCCTCACGGGTGAGGGATGACCAAGCACACGATCGTACTACTAGTAACAGAATCAGTTACTTACCGGAAACAACACCACAACTAGCAACTTCCCCTGCCACGTCACGACAGGGACAGGGCTACCCGCACTAAACCACAGGCTGCAAACCCCAGCAATTACTCGTCGTTTCTAAAAAGGGCGCGGGTACAACTGGCATCAAAGACAATTATCTGCGCTTTGACAGTGACCCTCGCGCCAATCCGGTTCCGCAGCGGAATCGCGGGAAGATCGATCCGTGACGAGTTGTGCGTGACTGCAGGATAGCGAGCAGATGGACGACCGCTCATGCCGGTCGTAAAAGCTATACTACGTGTGCTGGTGTTGAACAACCAATCCGCCCATGGCTGGTCCATCATGCCCATGGACGGGATTCATAATAGCACATGCCACTACTGCTAACCATCTCCGGAAGAGCAGTGAACCTGGACGAAACAACTCGCGCAGGTCCAACGCCTCCATGCCCCACTGCTGGACCTGCGAGGAGGAGCAAAGAAAGAAGGGAGAAATGTCACGCGTGCCGCCGTGCTGGTGGAGACAGATACTTTTTCTTCCCTCGACACCGCACGTCAAGTGGTGATACAAGTCTGAAAAATCTGATATATCTATCTCAATGATGATATGCAGCGCGCGTCCGTCCACACAACTTGTGCAGCAACAAATGCGATCGCTAGGCTTCCACATAATGCAACCGCACTTTCGGATGAGCACTGCAGAGTCAGCACACAAGAGACACCCATCCATAATTTGCCTTGTCATTCATTCACTTGGTTCTTTTTTCTTGTTTCCAAAGCTAGCACTACTAGTTACAACAACACACCCAAAAGGCGGGTCGTGCCACCACCAAAATCCTGCCTGGCTCCTACTCGGGATACTTCTCATCATCTTCCCTCCCAGACTCCCAGTTGCTAAAACAATCCAAGCAGAGTACAGTATAGACACAGAAAAATCGGGCACACCACTGCATCGCAAAAGTTACCTTATCCTGCATTCTAATATTTGAATCTTTCCTTCAGTTAAGAGAACAACGAAAAGAGAAAAGCTAGAGAGAGGGATTTTAGCTCTGGATGTTCATGCATTAAACACGGCCTAAATGTTATCTATTCACCTCCAGCCTTCCACCACCATGGGAGGATAACCAGCTACACAAAAGTATCACTCCCATCATCAACCGTTCCGAACACATTTTTTAAGTTAGCAAAGCTTCTGCCAATGGCGGAACGGGCACATCATAAGTACCTTCACAGTACCATCCAAGCAGGTTCTTCGAGCCGCTGCCGTCGTTGCTGCTGCTGTTGCAATAGTTTCTTTTGCACCAAAGAGGAGCAGCCACCGTTCGCGCCTTCCCCTTCCATTAGCAGTTAGCTCGCCGATTCAGATTCACTCTGACATTTAGGCTTCCACATTGTTTACTTTCCTGATGTTGAAGGAAGTGAGTTTATGTTAGCTGAAAGAACTGAAGTGTATGATGAGCTTCTGAAGTTAAGAAGATCAAAGTCAATTACCAGCAGCAGGCTTCTGGTCACTCGAGGGTTTTACTGGCATTGGCATTGCCCCAAAAGTCAATTGCGCTGCTGACATGTGAGTGTGTGGCACACCACCAGCAGACTGCGCAGCTGCCGCAAGATGCATGAAACTACCGGATGCGGGATGAAGCGTCTTCATGTTATTGCTGGCACCTGCAATAGTTTTTTCCCAAATCAGCTGACATCGTGACACAGGAAATTGATGTAGAACCAGAGTAAAGGGAGAGAGTCGAGGACAAACCTGACATGGCATTCTGCTGGTGGGGCACTTGCTGTTGCGTTTTGTCAGCCGAGCGCTTTGGGTAGAGGCCAAGGGGAGTGGTGCCACCAGGTCCCGGGGCTTGCGGTGCGTATGTGTTGGATATGAAGAAGTGACCTTGAGGAAAGGGCTGCTGTTTCATCGACGATGGTGGCATATGTGACTGCTGCTTACTCCCTGGATTAGAAGCTGGTGATACATTGGGCTGTTGGCCAAGGATCGACGGCATAGGCATGCTGTAGTGAGTAGTGGGAGTCGACTTGGATCCAGAAGTTGATGCAGGGTTTTTGGCAGACTGTTGTGGTGATGACAATTGGACAGACTGCTGAATGCCCTTTGCACTCCCTGTAGCAGGTGGACTGCCACCAGTACTTTTGGACACTGAATTGGATGGTGAACCAGAAGCAACAGGAGCATTTGAAGATCGAGATAGATCCCCTCCTCCAGTGGAAATATTAGTCACAGATGGCCCCATCTTCGATGAACTGAGGCTTAAAGAACTCTGAGACTGGTGACCAGGTGAGGAGAGAGCCTGCATAGGACCTTTTGCTTGTTGACCACTATTCTTCATCACAATCAAATTAGAGGGTGGAGCAGGAGAAGTCCCAGCAGCTGATGATGTTGTTACTCTCGCTGAGGACGCTTTCAGCTGAGGAGATTGACCAGGTGATCCCCCTTGGGCAGCACCTGATTGGTACATCATGCTCTGAAAATTCGCCAGACGGTCTGGATACCCACCCGCACCGCTTGGTGTACTCGGGGCCGCAGACCTGGGGCGATTCAGATGGTGTTGCTGAATGAATTGCTGCTGATTTTTTTGGTTCATCTGGAGGAAATGTTGCTGCTGTAGGTGCTGCATCTGAGAAATGGTGGACGCAGCTGCAGCAGCCACAGCTGTAGGGGTTGATGAACTTGAGGATTTACTTCCAAATGCATTTGGAGATTCTGCTCCAATAAGGCTCAAGGTGCGGGATGAGTTCTCATTAGTGGTGCCGCTAAGGAAGGGAGGCCCGTAAGACTTGCTTTCTGTCCTGGAGAAGGAAAGTGAATGCTGCTGTGAATCACCTGGGTACTTTGTAGATGCTGATTTCTTTCTCTCGTTGTCTCCAGCGCTGGGTGTGGAGGATGAATCTGCAACAGATTTTGTTTCTCCAGTGATCTGATGATGCTGGGGCTTTTGCTGTGTGGCTTGAGCAGACTGTGCTGCAGCAAAATTAAGCTGAGGATAGCCATGGCGTGCTGCTTCGTGATGACTCTGGAACATTGCATGGCTCTGTGCCAATGAGAAGTCGAGACCAGTTGAGGCAGATCCAGGAGGCCCAATGGAGCCAAATGGCATCACAAATGGCTGTGATGACGCAAGATCAATTCGCACACCCTGGCCTCGACTAGCCTGTGGCTGCTGTTGTTGGTTATGGCGATCACTTGACTTCTTCTCATTCTGACTGCCAGCAGCTTGAGGAGCAAAAGCAAAACTCTGAAATTGAACTGGAACAGTAAAATTATGATCATATCCGCCTTTCTGAGGATGAGATGATTTTTCATCACTTGATGGGACATCCTGTCCAGTCTTGTCACTATCCTGGCGGTGTGGGTGGCCAGGTAGTAGAACAGACCGCTGATTGCCACTGGAATAATTCTGAGAATTATTGGCAGCAGCAGCTACAGATGGATTAGCATTTGGTGCATATCCCAATAGCCCTTGTGATTGTGATTGATGCTTCTGAGACGAATTGGACATGCTTGACATGGGGTTCTTTTGAAGACTTTGTGGCTGTGCACCTTGCTGCTGTGATGGGTGCAACATGTGAGAAGGATACACATGCCCATTGAAGTATGGAACAGCTGAGCCTGGTGGTGCCATGCCTCGATACGATGGAGGACCTCCAGCATGGGCAGCAACCTGGAACGGGTATGCTCCGTTCTGTAAGATAGCCAAGAACTGAGCATCAGCTGGTTGCAAGTTGGCAAAGCTCAAGTTCATGGCCGCAGCACCAGGGTTTGCTGCAGCAGCATGGGCATTGGCAGACGGTTGCATGGCATTACTGGCTCCAGAAGATTTTGCATCCCCTGATCTATTGGCCGCACTTGCAGCTGCCATCACAGCAGCCTGTTGCTGGTTGAAAGGAAAGATGAACGCTGGACCTTGCTGTAAAACAAAGGGGCACATTTTGTAACAATTGAAATTTCAATATAAACACAATTAATTTTTCTGCATGTAAATACCAGCATATTTGGCATCGGGCTAGACTGCTGTGTTTCATGAGCAGGCGGTTGCTTCCTTTGGCTTGATTCAGCAGCAGCAGCATTGCCCAGTGCCGCCTTATCCTTTGCAAGAGCACCCTGGAACGGGGAGTTAGCCATTGTTGGAGCCTTTGATTCTTGCAGAGGAGTGTGGGCCCTAACAGGGTAGCTCCCCTGCATTGGGTTGACAAGGAGTGAGGCAGCATCTGTCGGTGGCACAACACCCATGTTGAAGGGTCTTGGCCCAAAGAATGGTCCCGATCTATTGGCTGCGGCGGCGGCGGCCGCTGCTGGCGGCCAGAAGGAGTTCATCTTTGCGATTCGCTGGTGGTACTGGATCAGTTGTGCAACAAAGCAGTGTGTAGCACAGCGCTTCGAGCGAGTTGGTGGTGGAGGAATCAATGCAGCTTGCTGCAGTACAGAAAACCATAAGACCTGAGAAGAAAAACAAGGAAAAGACAAATGGAGATAACCAAGCTTGCTCAATGTGAGAATGCATACCGGTAATCCGCTAGAGGACCCTGGTTTGACGTCCATAGGATGAAGACCAGCTGCTGATAACGCCGGAACTGGTCCCAGGTAACTGCCAAGGCACAGGAAAGGATAAGAAACCGATATCTTTGGATTCCGAATGTGTGTTACGCATCCAATGAATTTGGATTACCCATCCAATGAATTTGCGTTACGCATCCAACGAATGTGTGTTACGCATCCAATGAATTTGCGTTACGCATGCAACAAATGTGTGTTACACATCCAATGAATTTGCGTTACGCATCCAACAAACATGCGTTACGCATCCAACAATTGTGTGTTACGCATCCAACATGTAACGGAAACTCACCCAAACGGTGGGAAACTCCCCAGCCAGCCACCAACAGGTATTGGCATAGGTGGTGTAGCAGCAGGCATAGCTGCAAGACAAAAAAATCCAGATCAAAAAAGGAAACACCACTCCAAAATCAGGAACCACATGCAAATAACACTTTAGAATACATACCAGATTTCTCATGCTTTATCTCAGACTTTGATGACTTCTGCTGCTGCTGCAGTGGGGGTGGCTGCGGCTGCCGACGTTCTGATGGTGACTTCTCATCACCAAGGCTGGGCTTCTCCAAATCCAACTGAAGCGTGAGTTTCCTTGGGGCAAGCTCATTAGCTGGGATTCTTTGCACCTTCTGGTCCTCCAGATCAATATCCAGCCCTCTGCGAGTCCTTTCTCCATCTTTCTTTTCTGAATTCACTCTCACCGACTAGAATGGAACAGAAGAAAAAAATAATACAAAAAATCAATCAGAACCCAAAATCAGCTGGTGAAGAAAATGTCAATCAAAAGAACAAACTGGTGAATCTGATGAACTCCTCACCATGTCCATCTCAGAATCCAGTCCCTTATCCGCATCAGGGTCGGAGGCGCCATCTCTATCAGGAGATAGCTTCCCAGGAGGGGGAGCCTGGAACCCCAAGAAAAAACAAAGAAAGAAAAAAGTCAGAAAAGGATCCAAAAGATAAGAAAAAACCAAAGCAGACATTGCGGCGAAAATTGTCGCTTTCAATCTTTGCCCAACAAATTCCGCAAGACCAAATCAACCACACACACAAGGAAGCATATACCCACCATGAGATCAATGCAAAACTTTTCTTGCCGAGCGCCATCCGATGCCAGCTCACTGGTGAGAAGGAAAAAAAAAAACAGGTCACACAAATAGTGAATATACTAATCAGATCGGCACAATCCAGAGACAATAATGGTCATCGCAACAGCAATAATATAAAAATCCAGGAGGCCCACATCTTTGTCGTGGCGGTGGCTTCGCCGTTCCTGGCGGCCTCGGAGCCCACCGGTGCCGCTTCACCGTCCGGCTTGCCGGAGGGCGCAGCCGGCGGCGGTTCCAGCCGGCTCTCCGGCCTGTGATCTCGCCGATCTGATTCGCTGGGCCGGTGCTCCGAGTCTCTGCTTCTACCTCGGTCCTCCGTCTTCTCTGGCTCTCGCGGAGCATCAACTTGGGCAGCAGCAACGGGGGAGGTGCTGGCTCCACTTTCGGGTGGAGCGGATGTTGATGCCTTTGCTTCTGATCTGGCCGCAGGAGGCGCCTCCGGCCTCGAGGATGGCTCTGCCGTCTCCGGTTTTGCGGGGCTCGCCGGACGGCTGTCTTCGTCGTACTTCACCAGCCGCGGTCTCTTCCTCTTCGGCGCTGCAACAGCGGCGGAAGAGTTAATTACACCCCAGAAACCAAAAAAATCGCAAAAATCGAAAGAACAATGGAACACAACCCACAAAACCAAAAAAATCAAAAGAAAAGGGGAACACCAACAGAAGGCGAACACCAACTGAAGAGGCAAAAATAGAAGGCAAAGAACGGGGGAACAAAAAGGCAAGAACAACCAGCTGAACGAACAGCTACCCACCTACGGTCGCGAGGGAGGAGGAATCTGACGGTCGCACGCCGGAAGACGAGGGAGCCGGTGAGGAGTTCCCGGACTTGGTGTCCGGCGGGTCTCTGTGCTGCTCCAGCTTGTGGTTGTTCTCCTGCTTGGGCGGGCCGGGGAACTGCCTCGTGAGCCCGAACAGCACCTCGGCGACCTCGATCTCCTCCTGGATGAAAGACGAGGACTTTGACATCTTTGGTGGCGGAGGCTGTGGCGGGGTTGTCGAAGGAGCTGGGGACGGTGACGGCCGTTGCTTCGGCGCTTGGCCTGAACCGACGCTGCTTCCACTGCCGCCGAGCGGTTTCTGAGGGCGAACAAAAAACGGATTTCGGTAAGAGCAAGAAGTGAGAAAATATGCAAGGAGATGGGCGTTGGAGAGGTCGAAAAACGGACCAGCTTTTTCCGAGCAGGCGCGGTGGTCGATGCCGACGCCGGGGAGATCGGCCGCGACGACGGCCGCTGGATCTGCGAGCCGTTGTCTCCGGCGCCAGAACCGCCGCCGCCGCTGCTTCCACCGCCGGGAACTGGCCATTCGTGGGATGACCTCTTTGTAGAAGCTGCGAACAAGACGACAAGATGAGCGAAGATTAGGCGTTGTTAGCCAAAACAGGCTAAACAGCCGCTGGGGAGGGAGGCCGAAAGTTTCGAGCTTCCGCGTACCGGAGCGAGCCTTCCTTGGCACAGGCACGCCGATCATTTCGTCGGCGGCCTTGAGCACGATGGGACTCTTCTGGCTGGGCCCGACCTTCCGCTGCATCTGCTGCGACTGGCCGTGGTGGTGGTGGTGGTGGTTGTGGTACCCGCCACCACCGCCGCTGCTACTGCTGCTGTGGTGGTGCCCACCGCCGCCTTGCTGCTGCGGCGGCGAAGGCGGCGGCGGCGCGGTGCTCGGCGAGCGCCGCTGCTGCGGATGCGACGGCTGGTACCGCGGCGCGAGCTCCTCCTCGGCGTCGTCGTCGTCGTCGCCGAGGCTGTCGTCGGAGGTGTCGTCGCCGTCGTCGCGGCCACCACCCGCGCCGCCGCCGCCGTTGAGCATGAGGCGCTCGCCGCGTCGCCGCTCGGACCGCGGCGAGTCCCGCGGGCCACCACCGTTGCTCCTGAGCCGCCTCCTCGGCGGCGGCGGCGGGCCGCCCCCGACGGACACGCCGCCGCCGCCGCCTCGCCTGCCGTCCCGGATCCTGTCCATCTCAGATCTGAGACATGCGGCTCCGATCCCACCCGCTGGCAAATCGCCGCCGGATTCCGGCGGACGGCGTCGCGGCCACGCAGATCCCGCCTCACACGCCGCCCGAATCTCGCAGCTCCCGCGAGGGAAGGAAGGAAGGATTGATGGATTCACGCGAGAGCTCGCTCGCTCTCTCTCTTCACACCTCTATCTCTTTGGACAGGAGGGAGCTACTACTTGGCTTGGCGCTCCTCCTCTCTCTCTCTCTCTCTTCTCTCCTCTCCTCTCCTCTCCTTGTGATGTGATGACGGACGGGCGGCCTCTCCTCCTCTGTCTGGCCTCTTCCCTTCCGTCGGGTTCCCTTTCTAGGCGCTCGCTCGCTCGCCCGCCCGCCTCACCTCATCCTCTTTTTGTCGCTGCCCACGCCCCCGCATCCGACGGTTCAGATCCGCGCACCTAGCGATCCCGCATCCGACGGACGCGGAGCCCCCGGGCGCCAGCGTGGCGGCCGCCCCCGCCCTCGGATCAGGGCCACCGAACCCGCAATAAAATCTCGGGGGCCTGTCTGTCTTCCTTCCGCCTCAAGCATGGAGGCCGCGCCACCGACACGTGGCGGTCGCCCGCGGGCGGGAAAAATCTAAGCGTCCACCGGCAGTAGGAGGTGGGTGAGGGGACGGATGGATGGGGGCGGGGGCGGGGGCGGCCGCGCCATTAGCTTAGCCCACATCATTAATTAACTATATTTTCATTCATGATATAATAAATATCCGGAAACGATTTTTAATCTGTGGCTTGTCCGCTTTTGGTGGGACCCGGTAGGTGGGCCCCTGATCTGGACAGTGCGGGGGAGCGCGCGGCGAGGGGATTTACCACCGGCTGACGTGGCGCGCGCTCGCACCGGTTGCTGCGGGTGGGTTGAAAGCGAAGGAAAGTCTCCAGGCGGGCAGTGGCGGTGGGGCCGAGGCGGGCCCACGCGCGCCCCCTCGCTTTTGTTTAATGTTTCCTGCTCGTGGGCGCCGACGTGGCGGCGAGGGGCTGACGTCACGCGGGACCGGGCACAGCCCCCACTAGCCACCAACCTTCACCGCACTACTCGCCTACTCCGCATAAAATACTCTCGGCCCCTCCGTTTTTTTATCATTTCAGGAAAAAAAAAAAGATGTCAATTCTTCAAAATAGTAGGAGTCCAACAGGGGGACGATGTCACCATATACGTACATCATCTCATCTACAAGTAGCAATTATTAATGAAATAATGAAAGACAGAATCCTCTACAGGTCCAGTGGATTTAATTTGGTTGTAGGAGTACGTATTTTGAATCTGAATGGAACCAGTTTTTTTTTATACGTATATTAATAAATGTGGTGTACGGGCGGTAAGTCGCGGTGGAGTTTGTCGGCCGTCTCAGCCAGCGTTAACCCGTACTAGTACGGTGCTTTCCCGTTTTAACCGCGGATTTGGTCACGGGATTCCACGCTGGACCCGCGGATATGAACACGTGTGGATGCTGTTTCTTCCCCATCACCCAATAAAGGCAATTGCCGCGGCTGGCATGGCGGCCCATCCATCACACACCGCACCTTTTCTGGGGTCGCTCGCTAGCCGGGTCAAAATTCACAGCGCGAGCGACCGAGCGGCCGCACAGAATCCCGGGGCCCGCTTGCAGGTGCGAGACTTCGGGTTGATTAGCCGGCAGGTTTAGCAACGGGTACCGGGCCCACTCCCGAAGAGGTGAGATGGGCACGCGCGCGTGGGCGCGGTCCACCATGGGCTGTCGTGCACCACACTGCAGAGGTGGAAAAAAAGGACGAGGGATGTGGTGGGGCCCTGCGCGGAGGATAAGCCGATTGTTTAGTATTATTTTTTTGTCGACCGCGAGCACGGATGGCGGAGGAGAAGGGGGGAAAAAAGAGGACAAGGAAAAAGCGGGTCTCGTCGTCGCGCCCACCTTTCCCCTGTTCTCCGCCAGTGACATGTGGGCCTTCGCGGTTTCTCGGCGGGGCCCGCGTGTCAATTCCTTTTTCGGTTCTCTCTTCGCACGGCGGGGTGTTCGTTCGGTGGTGGGAAAAGCGTGTGGGGGCGGGCGTGGGTCCGCGGTGGGACCCACACGCCACTCACGTGAGCACCGGATCTTGACAAGCGGGCACGTGGTCGTAGGCTCCGGGCCGGATGTGTGGGGCCGAGTCCAGGGATCGTCTGCGGACCGTCGTTTTGTGGACATTTTTGTGTAGCCGGGTGAAGTGTAAGCGAGGAGCGATCTGATTCTGACCTTTTCGCCACCCTTGTAAAAAGCATGTGATCCGTGAGCTGGACGGAAAATCCTTTTCGGGAATAATTGAATTGATAGCTCGCGCATTAGGAGATCTTGTACTTGATGGATCAGTCATAGTAGACTGCAAGTTTCTGGTGTACAGTATGTTATTTTGAAGCAGGACACTTTTCTAATATGTTCAATTTTGTCGGTGGTTTGTCTACTGTACCATCTATGACGATCTTGACTGCAACACGGCTCGTTGAAAAAAAAAAACAACTTTGAGATCGTTGTCACAGTCATTAGAAGAGGTAGTAGGTTATTTTCAACACATTTTCAACTGGTTGATTGTATTGTACACTGGAGACGGACAGAGACCGCATGTGTGAATTCCACACACGTTTTCAGAACAGGGGAACGGAAGGAAAAAGCAAGGTCGCCTCGCCGAGAAGGAAAAAAAGCAAGGTCGCCGAGAAGCAAAACAAAACCAAAATAGAACACGCACAACATTGCGGAGGAAGGAGGAACAGAAGATTGGTTTGGTTGGGCACAGAATGGGCGCCACAAGAACGTGACGCAACGTCACAAAGACGTGAGGAAAAGCATGACCCCTCCCTGCCTGCCTGAATGCTGCTGATGTGCTGACCTCGAGCTGCGTGCTCCTGCTGTGTTCCTCTCCTCTGAGTTCTGACACGCAACGACCCCAGACCGTGTACGGCGCCGAACCGATTGCTTGCTTGCTCGAAATCCTCTGTCTGCCTCAGCCTGCACAGCGTGTTGACGACGAGCAGAGGTGTGGCACGGAGTCCCACGCGGCCTGAGCGGGGCACATCACCGCCGAGAGGCAGAGCTGAAAGCCAATACGCGCGGTCGAGCTGCCGGCGGCTCGACGGCGTGGCGCGTCACCTCCGACGAAGGACAGGCACCTGTTAGTACGTACACGTACCTTGGATACCGTACATCACGGCTCGTCTGAAGAATTGCAGACTAGTATTTACTACTAGCAGTATTTGATCCACAAGCCGATGGCCTGGCCATGGATGGCGCCACCGCGGACGCCGGCTCCCCAGCCGCGGCGGCGCGAGCACTTCTTTTCCCCGCAACCATCGCCGGCGCGGGGCAATCTTCGTCTTCCCCGGCGACGGCAGCAGAATCGGGCTAGTAGTAGTAACTTTGGCACTCTTTGAGCACTTTGGAAGAGGAGGAAGAAGAAGCGCCAGGAGCCCCGGCTTTTATAATGGCGAGAGGGACGGAAATTCGAGAAGAAGGAAAAAAAAATTGGAGAGAGAGGGAAAGCAGCAAGCAGCTGGGTTTCCAGCTCTTTCCTGCTCACTCGCACGTTGCTTGCCTGGTGCGCTCGACGCCGGCCGTTGCTATCTGCACCACATCTTTCGTGGCGGAATTATTTAAAAGGGACAGCCAGCACCCTTGATGCGCTCACCCTGGCTGCCAATTGTATATGGGGATCCACTTCTTTAATTAAAAAGGGCTTGCCGAGCTCCTACGGCTCGCTCGTCGGACGTGGTGGCGACTTTCTTTCTTCCCCGGCGCGCGATTGTCTTTTGAACAGGCCCAAAGGTGCATGGACCATTGGATTATAGTAATTTGTTTGTGGCAGTTGCACTGACTCGCTTTGTTAGTCAGAGTTGTACACTTGGGAGGAGGAAAATCTTTTAGTAATTCGGTTTTGAAACTTGACAAAATGTTGTTTCAGCCCGGTTCATTTCACAGTTTATTAAGGGTTTAGATGCACGCATTGGATTTTTTTTTTAATCCTGTGACAAGTAATATAATTGCAAAGAGATATTTCATTCTGACTCGTCGCACCAACGAAGCATATACCATATAACTTTATTCTTCATCAACATGATACCGTTTCCTTAATCAGAAATACGTGTAAACATCCCCAATCACGTACAAAGAATTCTTTCTTTTATATAAAACACAAGTAAAACACAAGTGTTGAAAACGATACCAAATGGTGCCATCCACATGTGTATAGATCTTGAGGATTTTGTGGTCCGCGCTCCTGCAGTGTGGACCATTTCTTAAGTGTAACTAATACGGCGAGCTACCTCATGACATATTATATGACAAGGATGCATAGC
Source organism: Eleusine indica (assembly GCA_030378355.1). Lineage (NCBI taxonomy): Eukaryota > Viridiplantae > Streptophyta > Magnoliopsida > Poales > Poaceae > Eleusine > Eleusine indica. Next base: position 42,071,882 of record CM059500.1, read on the forward strand.
ATACGCATCTCTCTTCTTCTCTAGGATAAATTATCTTGTCCCCATGTTGCAGGTCCATTCACGAACGGTCCCTTAGCTTGATCACTGGGTCCAACCTATTGACAAACCATTTAAGTATAGCTAGGGTGATGACCTTAGCACACACTCACAGGTAGATAAAAAAGGAGGGCGAGCAAACTAAGCCATACATTAGTATAATGCGCAATCCTTGATTATTTGACCACATGGCCTAAGCGATGACTAGAAATGATGTTGCGCGGTTTTGTCCCTTCTCAGACCAGTCACTTGCTTCCTTTTTCCTTGTGCGTGTTTTTGGTGGGCTCGCTCTTTTCACTTTTGCTACTTAGGTGTCCAAGCTACCTAGCACGCCTAGCAAAGTGTACAGCTCATGTAGCAAAGCTAGCTTTGTTGTAATTTTGCATGCTAAGTACTTGTCATGCCTTCTGAATATTTTTTTTCCAAGTCACAATCGAGCATATATTACGGTGGATTATTTCAAGCATTTAATTTGATCAGATGATTTTTTTCCTCCCCCTGCTGGTCTATTGACACCCGTGCTAATTAATTTTCTGTTACTTCTTCATCATGGATAATAAACTTTAGGACATAACGTGGTCTTTTCATCTTTTCGTGAAAAGGAGGAGATTCTTTTGTCCTCCTCACCCTTTGTTGCATACCTTTTTTTTCGGAGCTTGTCTTTTTCTTTTTATATTTATCTTATTATAAGTATCTTTGCTTGTCTCGTCTATTTTCCTGTGTTTAATGAAGCTCCAGTTTCACTTAATGAAATGACCCATAGGCCAATGTAGGAGTGTTCATCTCTTTAATATTACTCACTTCGTTTTTAAATTGTTATCATCATTAACTTTTTTAATTACCTTTGACTATTTATCTTATTTAAAAAAATTTAAGTAATATCATATATGTTATCATAGTTTGTTTTATTATCAAATAAAGTTGAAGCATAATTTAAAATTTTGCACATTTAAAATAATATTTTAAATAAAATGAATGGTTAAATTGACTAAAAAAGTTAACGGCAATAACAATTTAAGAACAGAGGAAGTACATTTTATTTGGATGGTGAAAAGTAGATAAATCCAACGTACAATTTTATTGAAACAAGATGATACTTTTGATGTGCTTCAAAGTTTCTTTTCATTATTTCAATTCACAGGGACCACAAATAGAAAAACTCTTGGGCAAAATGTGACCATTCCATTAGCTTTGTAATAAAATTTATGCATGAAAAACCTGCCGCTGATCAATGTATGTAATCCGTGTACTAAAAATATCACATACATGCCCATGACTCTGTGCACCCGCAGCTTAGCTACCAATAAATTAGTCCTTTAGAAAAGAGATTAACCTAGCTAGGTCTTGTTGGAACTTGGAAGCTAGCAATATAGATGAAGATCTAAAATAATTGACTGCTTTACAAATCATATCCAAAATAAACGAAGGTAGCAAATGGCTCTTTTGCACAACAGTATTTCCCTTGCTCAGACGTCGATCCATAAAGTAGGTTGAAATCTAGAACCGTCTTTGTCCATTTTCTGGACAGTAGCCGGTCAATAGAATACCAAGGAGGTGATTATATAATAATTAGATGGATGAGGATGCAATTAACAATGCAATTTCTTGTATCACTAGCTAACTAAAAGATACGCGTCTGCTCCTTTATCTTAAAAGAATATATTGTACTGTCATGTCACTTGTAAATTGGACGCACGCCTCATTGTTTACGATTTGGAGCCTAATGGTACAATGATTCCCTATAAAAAAAATATGGTTGCCAATTCCACTAGGGCTCTGCTACTGCAGTGTATAATCTCTATTGCTTGGATCTGCACCCGAGAAATACCGTGGATTCTTCCCTAGAGTCTAGTCCAGATGTAACATTATTATCTTGACATCACTTGTAAACGGGCAAGTCCACACAAATATATACGTACTATTTGGGTAAAATTTAATGCAATCTGATGCGTATTTGTGTACTAAAATCTATTGTAAATGTCTCAAGTAAAATTTCACCAATGAATCATTTCAATTCAATTCCCTAAAAAGAAGGCCAGTGAATTTTTTGCAGAACCTTTTTTTTTTGCGATGGATTTTTTTCCCTAGAAACTTGCATATTCTCTATCAGACACACATAAAATAGGCCGATCTAGGTGTCTCATAATAAAATGTGCTAGCATATTAAGGATCTCACCACTTTGTTTTTTGGGGTCCATAGAAGTATTTTCCACAAACTAAACAACACCGTTAACATGCTTCAACAAACAAAACACCATATATACTCATTCATTGATTGGTATACAAATGCTATATGCGACAAAAACGTAAGAAAGGTTTAGTAATAAAAAAAGGAGATTGTGTATTTGAAGTTGGGCCAAAAGTGACATCAAAACCTTCCCACACTTATAAGTACCAACTTAGAGACTTAAAACGAAACACCACCCTGAATCCAAAAGCTGGTTTCTTTAACATTTTTTTTCGTGGTGCGTAAACCATTATGTTTCATTTGTAAAAAGATAAAGAAGAAAAGTAATACAGTTCGTGTAATTCATCAACTACTCAAAGCTACTATCCTAGCATTAGTAGGCAATAGCTTTTCTGTAAGTTGAAAGATAAGTATTTTGTATATATACAAGTGAAAGATCAACCGTAGGAAAGGGAGTGAAAGATGAAAGGGGAAAAATTAAGGATCACGTCCACGAGATTGGCTATAGAGTAATGATGATGCTCATTGCTTCAAACCTGGGAAATGAGGTCGAAAAAACTAGTCTTGATGATTATCTCACAGAATCTACCTTTTGAAAGTTGGACCAGCTAAACTGTCTTCTCTCCCAATTTTTTATTCCAATTTAGTGTAACTGCTTGTAGATAGAAATTCGCATATAATCCTCTGTATATTCAAATTGCAACCCTTTTAGCACCAAGTCCAGATATAGTTTCAATTGTATTAACTAGGTACACCTTAGTTTGTGCAAAAAATGTCAACGTCAACAATTCAACTTTGTTGGTTAGGTTGTCTTGTTATGGAACCTGTACACCTAGGATCGAGAGTATCTACTTATCATGGATGCTATCATTTACAACTAATTATTTATTATTTAAATTGCAGTAGATAGGCATGTTTCTTGATCGATAACGCAACGCCTGTCAACCTAATTTCTCATTGACTTTCATAGGAGTAAGATGACATATGTGCGCATTATGTTAGCTTCTGTATATTACAGAGTATTGTTTTCTGTTTCACAAAAACAATATTGAGTATGTTGAACAATTTCGTATTTATTTTTTATCTGTCTTTTTTTATATTTTTACTTACACGTGTATTAATTTTGTTTTATTAGGGTCAGGCTGCGCCAGGTTGAATATTTAAATGTGAAATCTAATTAGAGTACTAGCCATACTCACAAATCTGTTTGATGAATAGATTTTCTGGGTAAAGTATTGCATCTTGTATAATTGTGGGATGTACTATTGCTGCTGTTCTGCTACAATCTCTAGAAATAGTGAACTACAAAAGGCTGAAAACATGATAATGAGGCCCAAGAAAAGAGATGATTTGCTTCCAAAAAAAAAAAAAAGAGATGCCTAATGTTCGAAAGCTCTCTTTCTTGTCCAGTTTCTTTACTATACTGCAGCATTAAACTATGCTGTGGTAGGCAGCTCGGTGTAAGTTGGTTCTAATCTTTTTGTGTTCTTTGTGCTTACTTTATTGGGCCCAAGGATTATATTATGTCTGGATCATGTTTCTAGGTTATTTTTTTCTCAAGCCCCACATCGACATGGACAAGCAACCCCAGAAATGCTGCCACCTCCACTGGAGCTTGATCGATCTTCATCACAAGCTTGGTGTCACATAAAAAAATTATCAATATTTTACTTTCTGATGCAAGATATACTAGTATTTGTGTTTACCACCACCAGGTACATAATACATGGCGGTAGGCCCAATTATTTAGGGCAAGTGCATAGCCTGGGGAATCATTGTTTGACTAGTGCAATTATAGCTACTACGAACACATCTGAACCATTGTATAATGTTGGGTTAATGTCCAATGCAATTCCACACACAACCATTGTTTAATCCCTAGCACTTGTTTATGTGCCAGGGTTATCCTTATCATTAAACAACTGTTCTCCTACTTCCAACTTGTTATTAATTACATCGATTACTTTACAAGTACGCGTTAATGACTATCGTAGCCGTATTATCGTAGTTGCAATGGTTTGAAAGGGACATAATTTGGAGTCTAGGGCAGTTTACAGGAGTAGCGTGGCAGGAGAAAGGAAAGGGTGATCTAGAATGGTTCGTCGTCATTAGTGCCTAACGACATCTTAAATTTAATAGTGTTAATGTACTTGTAGAAAGAAGTTGTTAGGGGTATATATTTATATGGTGACCTATGACTATGTAGCACGTATAAGATACTCTTGGCATGTTACCCCCCGAATACCAACATTTCAAGGAGACAATAAATATGAAGAGAAAAGGATGAGCTCTCATTATATTTGTATCATCTCGCACAGTCAGAGAGGAAAAACGGAAATAATTGGAGAACTTATGGACTGTTATACCCTCCTATGTACGTGTACAATGTATTCATCTCCATAAAAACGGAAAACTCAAGTAAATATTTTATACCGCGGCAATCCCTAGGTATCTACTGCAAAATATGGTTTCGTACTGACACTGTATTGCAGATCTTGATGGGCAATTTCATACTCTAGACAACGAATCATATTCTCTTATAGTAGCTTGCACTGCAGCCTTTTTTGTACTCTCCCTCAGCTCCAGCTTATACTACGATCACCTCTAGCATTATGCGTACTGTAGTAGGTAGGTAAAGGGTGAAAAGGACAATGCTCTAGTAATAGTAGAGCCAAGCAGCCTGTGTCTGATTTTTTTTTATTTAAAAAAAAGCAGCCTGTGTCTGAAATACTCCTACGAATAGCCCTGCCCCAGAGCAATAGCTGCCGCGCATACTGTTACTCCTACATTAGTAGTAGTACTTCTTAGTACTGTCAGTAACATAAACTCTGTTGCTCTCTCTCACAGGTGATACAGCTAAATGCATCAGTCTATAACAGCTAAGAACATGGCCGTTCAAACGTATGATTTATTAGTGTGGCTAGTTATGTGTATGCTAGGCACCCTAGCATCTATACATCATAACTGACAATTAATTTTATTTATGAAACGATCAGTTCATCTTTGAAAAGAAAAGAAAGATTCATTTTTTTCGCATCAAGTTTGCACCTCCAACAATGACAATCGAAGTCTAAAACCCCAAAGGCTAAGACCTCACCATATAGACTGACACTAGTGGTTCAAGGTTCTGTTATGGTGAATTAAAGTCTCACTATCGCTGGCTGTTTAGCTCAATGTACATCACAAAGTACAGTAGCGACCTGTTCGTTTTCAACCAAGAATCCTAGGATCATGACTGAGACTGGCATATTAGTGAGTGCATTTGCTCAATCCGCAAGTAAGCGCTTCCAAGTTCCAATCAACCAGAAATAGTTAAAAGCACGGTCCAAACTGCCGGGTTCATCTATAACTCTTGCCCGTCCTTTTCTTCCCCATTTTTCTTGTCGCAGATCAGCCTAGTCCGACGCACCTTTCAGAGAATTTCGTGGGGCAAAGGAAACCAATAATTTCCCCAGTGTAAGTTGCGTCAGGAGCTGGACTCTGGTACAGCAAGCAATGCCAGCTACAACATCACAGTTAAAAGGAGTTGAGAAAGATAGCAGCTTTCTCCATTAACCACCTGGCATGTGGTGTGTGCATTGACAGGAACAGAAATCTCGTCGCGTCAGTCAATCACGTAGAAAGGGCCGATCTCGATAAGTAATCATGGCCGATGCAGAGACAAAATCAGTACTGGACAAAATAAGCTAGGCTAGGAAGATAGGAGGCATAACCTGTATAGTTGAGATGTTTTTTTTTTCTCCTTTTCCCAATATTTTGGTTGCTATGTACAAAGCCCACAGTGTAGCTGGGACAAGCATTACAATTTCAGTACTAGTCAACTATTCTGTTTTTTGAGGTTTTGAATGAGCTACAACAAGTTAATACAGGAAAGTCCTAAACTCCTAAACTTGCCAGGATAGCTATTGCGATGGTTATGTACAATGTATCGATGTTCTTTCATGAAGATTCGTAGCATCAGGCTTCAGATAACCATGCTTTGAATTTCATTCACCCAATCAGTTACCCAGTCTTAACATAAGTTTCCTCTCTGAGCCTGATCTATATATAGAAATGGAATTGAATAGCTCAAGTGGAATTACTTCGATATGCCAGAAGAAGGCTCTGATGCAGAAAGTTTACTTGCTGACAACGTTTTACTGATATCTAGCTCCTGTTGTGACCTGAGATAACTCTGTGCTGTTGAAGTGACTATCTGAATAATGAAGTTTATAACCATAAGCCACACCACAGTATTCCAGATCAAGGAGAATGATAGATTCCACTTTTTTCCCTACAAATAAATATAGAACATTCATAAGCAATAGATTACTATCAACTATGAAGATAGGAACAGTATATAATCTACTATTTTGCAGAGTAAACCAAGTAAGCACAGAAGCTCAAGTGTTAAATCCTTTTTTAACGGTTATTAGCATTAGAGTTGTCACCTAGACCAAAAGCTTCTATAGCGTGATATGCCATAACATGTATTTTGCCAATGATAAACATCATACTATAACTACTGCCACGGTTATTAGCATCAGAGTTGTCACCTAGACCAAAAGCTTCTATAGCGTGATATGCCATAACATGTATTTTGCCAATGATAAACATCATACTATAACTACTGCCCCATCAATTGTGGCTGGTGCCACAACATTTTAATGATTAGAACAAGTGGAGCTGATGGCCGCAACGAATTCTGGAGCTTCGTAGCTGCTAGAGGAGTAAAATCCATACCTTCACAGCAATAGAAGCGGATGCAGCAGCATGATCTGATAAAAACTTATTCTTGACTATCTTCAACTTAGTAGCTAAAGAGGGAAGGACAGATACCACTCCAGGAACATGGCCAAATGCCCATATAAGCCTTTTCTCTACCAAATCAAGAAGTTGATTATTGCAGAGAGTAATCACCAATGTTGTCTGCAAAAGTAATGTGTAAAATTATGGTTAGCTGGCTTAACAGAAGATGAAAATATATCCGGACCATACTCCATAGGAGATACTATAATCCAGTTCACAAACCCACGCAATATTGGAATTGAGCAAGAAGTCTGAAAATGCCAAACCTGAATACAAACTTTAACAATAGCCTTTCCAATTAGAGTTGCAAGAAAAAACTTCCAGAAAGGTATATTAAATTGTCCACACAAGATACCAGCAAGATCAAACAAAGGGTTGGGCACCTGACAAAAAAAGGATTATAGAGTTTCTCCACATGTCATATTTCATAAAGCAGGAATAGTATGTTTATATAATAGAGGACTGCTGCAAAAATTATATCCAATATATATGCACTTGTCATATTTAATAATAAGTAATTCCATGGTTATATTTTGAAATATACTCTTTCTATAGCAACGCTCAGCAAAGTGTGAACATGAGTTCTTGGACAGGTTTAAATGGCATTCACCTAACAGCCTAAACTGTCGAGGTGTTATGGGGCAAGTCAGCAATTACGAAGAGAAGTGACATCCGAATGTATATTCCAAACAAACAAATGTGAGATGTCGATATGAAGATACTCACTGAAGCAAGTAGCAAGATTGTAGTGAAGTTAAGGTGCTGTGAATGCGACATGAGCCAGCATTTGGCCTGATGTAAGGTCGAAGATAGAAAACCTTCTGAAATGGTGGCATCCAATTCTTCCAATTCATCTATTTTGTGTCCTGACATGCTAGCTGTGTTCCATATAAAGGAAATGGAGTGAGAAAACATAGCAAAATGCGACATGAGCCAGCATTCAGCAACAATGGTCTGACTGCATCATTCGATTATATGGTTTCTGACCACTGGTACAATCTTACTCATGGAGACTCAATTAAAATTTACATGATGGGTTACTATGGTTAATCTGTAAGCCAGATAACCCAGCAGGTGATAAAGTTATGATAATCCACATGCGCCTTCACTGCTTTTAACATTTTTCTAGGTGAAACAAAATTGTTTCAACTTCACAGGGGGGGGGGATCCTTTGATCTAAGCTAATAAGATGGCTAATCATATATAATAAAATAAGAAAACATCATTATTTAAGGAAAACATGCTCTTGCATATTACAGTCTCAGCAGTCTGAGTGTTTACATGAACTTATTTGTTACTCTGCAGAAGAACTTTGAGCAAGTATATTTTGGCTAAGTATCATGAAAAGAGGTAAGTGGCAAACTTTTATCTAGCTATTTTGACAACAGATGACTTGAAGAGGTTCAATAAGTAGGCAAGTAAAAAAAAACTGAGATAATAAAGTAAATTATGCTATATTTGGTAGTTGTGAAGCAGTTTGAATGAAACCTGCTCTTGAGAGAAAATAAGGAGGAAGCTCCCCAAGTGTAGTTCCAATGCCCCAAATAACAGCTTCAACATAAACTTCTTGCAGTATTTTGCTGAATGTAATTGTTTCCTTATATATTGGGGGTCCAAACTCCAGGCAGTCTTTCTCTAACCATGATGGACTCCTTTTAAGGAGAATAGTGTCATAAGGAGCACTTTTTAAATCAACCCGACCACATTGAACAGCTTTTATTGTAAAAAGAGCAATATGGGGACCTAAATATAATACAAAAGTGTGCAAACCAGAACCTGCAATACGAAACCATGTAAACTGAAATTCATGTTATAATCTTAATCAACTAATTAACTCTTAGTTGCACAGATTCACTAAACAGAAAACTCTTTTCACTTACCTAATCCAATGGATGAAGCAACCCCTAATACAACCCACCACAATCCAAACCGGACATATCTAATTACCTCCTGGACATGCTGCATTGATGACAAAATAACATGTTTATCTAAGCTGCAAAAGAGACCTTGTATGCACTACTAAACTAGCATGCATCCACATATAAAAGGAGACATTGTAAGAACACTACTAACTTATGTGAACAAGTAATAATAATCGCTATATATTCCCGCAAAAAAAAGTAACAGCTATATATGGAAATGAAATTATCTTGACCAATATCTGCCCACCTTTGCCAAATGACAGCTCTTCTTAGTCAAGCATTGAAGATACTAAGCTAATATTAGAGTAGAAAGCAGAATTTGCTTCATCATTTAGATTGCAATATCCACAAAATGTAAAAAGGTCTAACTTTCTTTTAAGTCATATGTTCATGCTTCATAGCACAATTCACCATGCAGCAATCTAGCATCTATGCCACCTAATTGTTGAACTTGTGACACAAATTTTTTAATAACCTTCGAGAAAGATGTATAGATGATACCTTTTCATGTGGACCATCCGTGAACAAGAGTAGAATCCAGGTAGCAACAACCAAAAGAACCATGATTTTCAACAGAGCACCTTTCTTCAGAACAGAGGAACATGTTCTTCTCAAGTTCTGAGCAATGGCCAACACAAAGAATGCCAATGTCTTGAGTGGCCGTGATGTCAATGTTAGTTTTTCCACATCCATGCGATGTTTCTCCCGGAGCTCTGGAATATAAGGTGAATTGGTTAGAGCATGGACTACATTGCAACCTTATGTCATTCGGCAGACAGATTGTTCGGAAAATACTGATTTCATCTCATCCTACAGTGCAGTTTGTACAGAGAATCCATCGTATTCCTAATTTGCTGTCTTCTTCTATATATAATAATTTCACCAATCATAATTATCCAAGTTCATGTAAACAAAAAGAAAAGACCACAGTTGACAGCTCTTTTCATAACATATTTTTAAAAACGACTGTTGTGGAAAGTTACAATGAAAAAAAAAACTCCATGCTGGAAAATTGGATTTGCGTATTGAAATGATACACAAAAAGTTCTCTCGTGCCAATCTTTCCATGAGAAAAAAAAAACATTTAGAGATTATATGAAGTAGTTCTCTTAAAAGCCATCTGCCAAAAAAAAAAAAAGAACTTAATTCATTTCCAAAAATCGAGTCAGAAGCCGTAACCTCTAGCCACAGATGCAATGCAATGCTAATCATAAGCCGCAGATGAAGTTAACCAAAGCCAATAACTGTTGGGTAGGCGTTTTAAATCATAGCAATGAAAAACAACAACAACAACAACAAATGTCATGGGAGCATGGGACTCTCCTAAAGAAAAAGGGTAACATATCGCCATTTACATGCAAATGAGCACGATTCCAACTTTCTCGGAATACCTTGCTGCTCCATAACACGATAAGCTAGAGCACCAACACCGATTTCGATGATTTCACACCCCATATCGTAGTAATTTGGGAAACAATAACTACAAATGTCCAAACACCTAAAGTTCCGAATGACTTTAAACTCCAAAACTTAGCATTCACCGTTATCGAAGAACAGAGTGGACCGACCAAAACAACGCGATTCTTTCCCTAAGCCAGCACACGAGTTGTCTTTCGAAAAGAAAAATCACAAGACTCACCAGATATGGCCTGCTCCTCGCCGGAGACGATCGGCCCCATCCTGCGGCTCTGGCTCCTCCGCGTCTGGAGCGTGTAGATCTGATCAGCCGCCGATATCTAAACCGAGAAAAATGGCGCGAAGATTTTGCCTCTAGTTTGACTCAGAAACGGTTGGTTCTTCTCCGGAGATGAGGGAGAGCACGAGCTCAGCGTGTCGCTGGGCACCGAGGAATCGCTCCTTTCACCTGAAAAAGATGTTCTTTCTTCGCGAGCGGAAGGGGGGAAAGGGCAGGGGAGAACAGCCTCGGTTTCTTATGCGGTTACGTGCCCGCGCTTTCAGGTTTTACCCGGTCAGCTAACTGACGGGCCGCTTGAAGCAACATGACCTTAATCTGGAGAAACGGATGAGGTTTTTCATTTGTTGAACTAGGCATTAGCGCTGGATTAATGAGTGTAAATTTGTGCTATTATTGAGGCTGTAACGTGCCTATATAGGATGTTGACATTTTGAGTGCACACTGAGAATTTGATTCTTTTTTTTCAGTGTTGTATTAAAATTGAAAGTTAGTTGATAATCATTTTGGTTTATGCTACTATTATATCCTTTGATTCCTCCTCATCACTGAGTTTTTCGTTTTTTTTTTCTCGCAGCGCTGCAGTTTTTTCTATGTCAGGAGAAATGCCATCTTCCTCCGTGCTCATCAGTCAGCTCTCTGTCAGGCAGCTTCCAATTTTATCGGGAGCTCCAACCAGATTGCATACCAGTGGGGGCCCCACCGTTCAGCGACCTTCAGCTAGAGATGAAACACAGGCGATTGGGCACGTCAGCATTGATCCTCTGCCAGGGGGAAAGCAACGGGACTGGAGATTTCGTGCACGCGAGCCAAGACAAAAACCAAGCGAAAAGACTTCAGAGCCAACGACGTCACCTTGTGTTCCTTCCCCGGCCAGGTTGCCACCGCCTTGGGTGCAAAGGAATCCGAATCCACATCAGCTCCGGCGACTTGCTAACGCGGCTCGACCTTGCCCGTTTACCGTGTCGCCGGAGAAAGCATATATCCACAGCACGCCAACAACGACAGCAACAAAGAAGAAGCATGGCCACGATCCACGCACGTCACGCGCATTATAGCCATGATAATGAAATCAAGTTGGGTGGAGGAGTATGACAACCAAAATGCAACAACGAGAAAAGGGCAGAGGATGAGAAAAAGGTGCTACGAAAAATGTGCGCATTTGTCAGCAGAATGAAGCAACAGGCAAAGCTCCTTTTCAGACTGGAAAATATTATACTTGTAGCCTCGGTGATGCTTTGCTACCAGCACCACTCAACTGGATACTATTTCTAGGTGTTTGGACCGCGAATCAGTTTCTCCTTTTCTGTACTCATGGTATACAGGCACGCAGGACGCACAGCCCTGAACTTGTCAGTTTCAGAGTGTTTTCCGATTCATACTTTCATCAGAGCACACGACAACAGGATTTGCATCATTCATTCGTTGGATGGGTGACGGTTCTATACCTTATTCTCGGTAAATTTTACCTGCAGTTTCCTTGCTGATCAAAATTCAAAATAGTGGCACAAGTGGTGAAAGAATGGTTACCGGAACCTCTTCATGTTACGGTGAGAGAGGCTACAGCCGCAGAGCCTGCTCTGCTCCGGGCCACCGTCGGAGACGGAGCCGCTTCCGGGACCTCCACCATGGCGCATCCGCATCCATCCCTCTCGTCTCCGGCCACCTCCTCCTCATTAGGGTCTCGAGGACGGCGAAATAAGTAGTCGCTCGGCCGGAAGAGTGGGAAGCGTATGAGATCTCGGCACCGAGGCCGGCAGGATCCTCGGGGAAGTGACCGGAGCAGGTAAAGCCGCCGCAGCCGCAGTCCAGCCGCCGCCGATCGCTGTGGGTTCGCTTGAGCTAAAAAACACCCCTGAAACTCGATGGACATTTTGCACAGAACCCCCTAGTTTTAATCGCGATCCAAATGAGAGGGTTTTATGAAAAATATTGGGATCGCGGTTTTTACACATACCCTCTAAAATGGATCGTGATTAATAGTCGCGATCCAGTATTTGTCATATAAGCCCCTGAAGAGCTCTAAATAATTACAAATAAATCCCTTGCACGTCTGCTACCATTCTCGTCTCCAGCTTCGGCTCCGGCGACGGCCACGAGCCTCGTCACGGAGAATGGACTCCCGGATCTCCTCTCCCCCTTATACGACGGTTATAACCCTTCTATTTCGCCCCTCTTGACCTAATCTCGAAGGTCTATCGGGCTTGATTTGGCTGACGCCCAACGGTGGACGTTGAAGTAGCCACCGGCGGTTGGTCGGACGGCGGCAATCTAAACTCAAATGTGGGTACGTCCGCGGCGACCCCTCCTAGAATTGGATAGGTTGAATTGTTTCCCCGGTGCTGGTAAGGCTAAAAATCCGATAATTTCGCAATTGTTTTACATGGTTCTATGCCCTTTCGGTTTCTTCCACAGTATGGAGCTTTCCTGTACTGCCCGCATCCTTCAATAATTTTGCAGGCCATTTATGCAGATATGACCAGATAATGTCAGGAGTAAGGACATAGGAGAAGGTGGCCACTTGAAGTGACGATTAGAGGGAGCTAAATCATCACTAACCACCCATGAGAAGGAAAGGTGTCAGGATTCCTCCAATCATCTTGAAAACGTGTCAGAATCTTCAAGAATACTTGGAATGGATAAAACACTTCCTTCCAGATTCCAGAAGGGAGGAAGTTGCATTTGGTGGGACTGGCAGCTGTATGCTGGACCATCTGGAAGTTAAGAAACAGAATGTACTTTGTGGAAAAAAAAAAAAAGAATGGATCTCCTACTGAGATCATCGTGTGCTATACCCTTGTCTTTTTTTCAAATACTGGGCGGGATTGCAGAAAGGTGCGGACGAGCAAGCGCTCGAGACCAGAGCAAATGCGCTGCAGTAGAAAAGAAGAAGAGGGGATCAAGGAAATATTGGCGAGAAAGCGAGTGGAAAGAAGCTACAGCTAGTGACAATGGCTCTGTTCCATCAGTAATGGATGTTTGGTTGCCAAATGTCAAGGATGCAAACTCTGTAGCAGCTCTGTATGCTGCAGTTTATCCCAGTTACAAGAACTCTGTAATTAGCATTTTTCTCTCTTCTTTATCTTGCATTGAACCTGGCTGGACATCCTTGAGGTTTCGTTACATAAGTATGAAATTCCAGGGATGGAAAGAGGAACACTGATACATACGATCGAGATGTAAACCCATTGAAATCGAAATCCAAGCATGTGAATTGTCTAGGTTCAGTCTGTTGATTTTCCTGCAATGTACATACGTCGTGTTTTCTTTGAGGGAAAGTTCCTACTGTGCAGCTTTTCACAAATATTCTATGTTTCAAATACATGGTTTTCCATTTTAGCTTTCCAAATACCAGTGAAATCCTAGTCTTTTGAAACTGAAAACAAGGGAGCGTCTAATTTTCAATCAATTGAAAATAGAGGTTCCTTTCAATCAACGTTTTTAGCACTTAGATCTAGATCTAGTGGATATAAAAAAACAACTTTTTCATAATCTATATATAATACTAATTAATACATATAATCCTACAAATAAAAAAGAATAAAAAAATTAAACAAAAAGGTTCTCGTGGACCACCATGCGTTACAAAATGATGTTGATTGAAAGGGTGCTCTTTTTTCAATCGATTGAAAAGAAGCATTCCTGTGAAAACAAACGGTGCATGGTGCCTGGAACAGCGAGAATGATTTGGTTTATATTCTTATCAACATCAACATGACTATAATTTGCCTCCACCTGAAAATAACACTTTCAGAGTTGTGCCCGGAGCATCTAGACATTCAGTTACTAGCTTCACTTCCATGATCCTGAGCCCCTGCTTCTGGTACTGGTCAGCTTCCGAATATTCTTCACAGACACTATCACATATTACTACTAGTAGATTATGTGTCGTTTCAATCATCAGTCAACCACCAAAGTCATCCAAGATGCACATTTTTTTGCATGCCGCATTTTTGTTTTTTCTGACTGAAGGGGACTTAGAGTCCAGAAGTAGAAGAAAACATGGCAGGCACAGATTGAACAGATTATGATATGTAAGCGTGTTGGAACTTGATTACTCCTACATTCCTTGAAAATTCTCAGTACAAATAGAGTCCTAACTTTTAAGAATGATAGCTATATTTTCTTGGATGTTATCCTTCGCATTTTTGTCAAATGGGTCATCTCCAATATAGAGATCTAAGATAGACTGACACAAAAGACTGCTCTGGATGCTCCCCACTTCCACTCCTTCAACTGCACACACGGTGAAGAGACTTTATTAATCATGAGCATTAAGCAAGAATATAGTTAATGTAAGGAACTCATAAAGGAAATAAGCAATTCACATAGATAGGATAAAAAAAATTATCTAAAGAAAAGATAGATACAGAAAAAGGCCATCATACAATTGGAATACTTTTTAGGGATGAGCCATGACGATTATATGGCTCACAAACAAATGTATTCTGTGGTGCTTTAGGACATTTAAGTTTAATATTAAAGGCCTGTTTGGCACATCTCCAGCTCTTAGATTCACGTCGAATTTGGAGTTTATAAGATAAAAATACAGTGTCTTACGTTTTTTTTTGTCTAAAATATAAACAAAATGACTCAACTAAAGGCCTTTAATCTATTCACAGCTCTAGATCCACACATTTCTGGAGCTAGATATGAGCAACTACATGAAATACATGGATTTTCTAGAGCTGGAATTGTGCCAAACAGAGCCTTCATGCTTACCATTTTCTGGATAAATATTGCAACTATTAGAAAATAGGATGGGAATTGAGGCTAACTGTAGCAAGAGCGATCAGACAAGCAGTGACACAGGAAAGCACATCAACCATGGCCACCAAGGCAGTGCCAGCACCAGGCAGAGTTGATGACAGTGGCTCGGCTGTGGTTGTGCTGCCGGGTGACCAAGGAGGCAGTGGGCGGCCAGGGATGAAGGGAGTGCAGTGCATAGCTGAAGGCTGACATGTTAGGATCTGGTGGAGGCATGGCAGATGGTGGCCATGACCAGAACAGAGAGAGCTCAAGTGGTCGGGTGCTGGTGGCACTAAGATTTCCCACTTGTTTGAGAATTAGAGTGGAGAATAGAGGAGGTCAAGCGTTATAGAGGCTGATTCAAAGGCTTCTGATTGCACCGAGCAGTTGAAAAGTTAGATGGTTTCAAATGCTTTCTTCTATACCCCAAAACATTTAGAAAATATGGGTTACTATACTATCCTTATTTTTTGTAGTAATTTTTTTAAAGAGGGGAAATAATAATCACGATAATCTTTGTACAAATTAATGATCTATTTATTTGCTTCAGCATATGAAAAAATCTCTATACAAATAGCTTATCATTGCCAGGTACTCAGTTAAGAGAAACACACACATTCATTGTGACATAAAAGACATGTTTCTGATTATTTAAATCATTCCTTATTGCCTGCCTGTGAATCCTATAATTAAGTTTGGAAATCAACAAAAGCGCTGGAAAGGAAGAAAAAGGACTTACTACTTATTTTAAGCATATGGTTTGATTCCCTTGAAAGCTCAATCACTGATCCCTTCGGCAATTTGTATTCATCCTTGAAAATTGAAACGAAACTGCAGAAGATCAAGGTATAAATTCACCATATATAGCTTATGCTAACATTTTAATATATCGTATACACCACAAATAGTAGCATCATTTTGCCTTACAAAACACTGGCACACTTACTTCAACAAAGATGAGTACTACTTCAGGACTATATTAGGAAGAATGGATAAAGCTCGTATCTAATGTGGTATTAAGCTCAGTTTTTAGAAAAGATTAAAGTGTAAATTTTAAAATTTGATAGGCACTTTATTTTGAACATCTAACAAACTCATATTCTCACAGGAGATTATTAAATATAAAGACACCAGATGTTACAGCACAGTGCTCACAACCCACATTATTGCCATAATATTATGTACTCTGAATCCTACTGAAAGAAACACATGAAGGACCACTGAAATGATTTTGTTTGGATAATCAGCACTCCATTGTCAATTAGCTCAAGCGTCACACACAACAGAAGCAGCAAAAATATGGAACCAACAAATTAAGTAACATGATTACACACGGCATATGAATAAAAGGTTCCCATTAGGATTGCACGACCTCAATCTGAATTTCAGGAATCATATCTCATTCCTACATATTCCTAAGATTTAAACAAACCGTTTCAATCAGTATAAATGGATTATATGAGATGCATTTCTTCAATTAAGCCACACAAACTCAACAATCGTGGTACTACACAATATTTTGGGAGGCAAAATAATCAAGTGTGGGTTGAAAGAATTGTAACAAGATCACCAACAAACAGGTCCTAAAGAGGTTTGTGCATGTCAGCATGTGTCCCACAAAGGTGTAACTGAAAGGACCTAAATTACGATTATATTACCTCTGAAGCAGCTCTTTGGTGTCCTCCTGTCCACCAAACTTCTGAAGCTTGCTTCCCACACTCTTCTCAAATGCGCTGCGAACAGAGCGAATGCTCAGCCTTCCATAAACAATCTGCAGCCTGACCGTCATCGTTATGTCATGCTTTAGTACATCGTCGATCAGCTCAGCACTTTCCTTCAGTTCAGGAACAGAGAACTTCTGGTACTTCTCCTTTAGCTGCTGCTTCAAATCGTCGCCATTGGCATACACACCTGCGTGATACAAGAGGCATTTCAAAATTTCTCACTTTTGCAGTTTTCTTCCTACAGAGAGAGATCCAAGATGCTATTTTTAGCGCATTACCGAACGCGTAGACGTCGATGGACTTGAGCCCGAGGATGGTGGTCCTCCGGAGGCCGACGCCGAGGAGGCGGCGCTCGCCGGCGATCTCAGAGGCGAATGTCGTTCCGGTGCGGGGCTCGACTGAGCCGGCGGCGGCCCCGTCGGCGAGGGAGAGGGAGGCCCAAAGAGGGGCTGAGGGGGCGGGGTGAGGAAGCGGCCGTCCCGCGCATTTGGCCGTGAGGGTCAGACCGGCAGCCGCGGCCGCTGCTGCCGCCGCCGCCGCAGCGATTGTGGCGGCTAAGGCGGCGCGATTGGGGGCCGGGGATGGCGGAAGGCGGGCGGATGTGGCCGTAGGGAAGCGGAGGGAGACCATGGCTGCTAGGGGTCCCTAATGGCTGCGGCGAGAGGCGGGGCAAAGGGTGGCGGAGGACGCGATGGGGGAGAGCGTCGGGTGGCGCGTGGCGGCAGTGGCTAGGTGAACCACGTTCTTCTTTTTGGCTTTTGTGCTGCGTGTTTTCTTGACGATGGAACCAAATTGTGTGCAAAACTGGACGGCTTTATCAACTTAGAGGTGCTAATTATAATTGAAATCAGAATCTTTTGGGGGTTTGATTGATTGTTGGATCTTAATTAGAACTCGTTTCTGAAATATAGAAGTTTGAAAGAACCTAGGTGCATTGCATCGATCTTGGAGGGCAAGCCTCAAGCAAGACAGATACCCGTGCAGGCCTGTTTTTTTTTTAATATATATACATATATTACTGGATAAGAAAAATATATATAGTCTCATACAAGAACTAGTACATACGACAGGGATACATAAAAAACTGGTCCAACCAAACTGCAAACCTTTGCTTGGCATCCTCGGAGATTGCCATCACTAGACGGAGCCGTTGACGCAAACTTCCAAGCCATCGTAGATCTGGAGAAGCCCCGACCCATTGTGGTGAGCCTTTGAAAAGAGTCGAAGTAGATGAAGCCATCGGTTTTCGCGCATCGAGCGGGGTCGCACCCTAAGCTTTCCAAATCCAGGAACTACGCTTGTCATCGACGATCAACACCACCGAGGGACCATCGAGCTCGATTTCGCTGCCAAACTTTCTCAAATCCCATAGCTTGCCTTGAGTTCCTGAGCCAAAAGAACGGAAGACATGCGAGCACATCAAGATCTCGCGCCTCCGTCGAAGAACTCCTGTACATGAGCCGGCAAAACCGAACTCCACCTCCATGCGCTCGTCGATGACATTGGAGCGACGCACTGCCAAGGCGAGAAAAAGTACGAGTGGACCTTATTCCATATAGATGACGCCGCTACCGCCGTCTCAACGTCGTCGTTGGACATCTAAACCTAGAACTGCTAGGACTGATATCCCCAATCATCAAGAGAACAACAGTCTCCCAAACCTCGCGACGCCCCGAAGGCTATCGGAGGCTAGGAAGACCGCCGTCTCTGCCGGCAGAGACGAAGACGCCTCAACCTTCTCTTCTCAACTGTAACAAAGGATAAGACCGAGCGGTTAAGAGAGTTCTAGATCTGGAAGTGTAACAGTGTAATGTTCCGTTTTCACTATAGTGAGTAAAAGTTTAGTGATAAAATTTTAAGACTACTAAAAATTTAACACACTAAAAATTAGTGAAGGGTGTTCGTTTCTATCACAGTAAAAAAAGTACTAGCAAATACGTACAAATTTAGTGAACGACGACGGCAAAGGCGGAGGCACGTGCGGCGACGTGTGAGACGGATGAGAACGGTATGGGTAGTGGAGTTCTGTGGCTGGGTAGATAAATTTTTAAGACATTTTAGTATCTCTTGGGGCACTAAATATTTGAGGCCTCAAAATGCATTTAGCATTAAACTTTTGATCCTTATTCGGCTGTCAGATCACTAAAATTTAATATTAAAGGGCTTTAGAGTCCGGAAACAAAAGTCTTTAGAAGTTGAAGTCGATGGCATGCACATTGGCAAAATACACAGAGCTAGCTGGCTCTGTCATAACCTTTTAGCTAGTCAATGTATTCAGATCACTCATGTACCATGTAGAACTAAAAGGCAAAATTGTCGGCATTCGTACTACACTTGTTTGTTTTGCTTCAATAGTTAGAATACGGCTAATGGTTTAGCCGGCTACAAGTAGTTTTTCATGACTCCACTGTAGCTAACTCATGAGTTGACAAATAGGCCGGGTAAAAGAATGAAATTAATATCAGGTCCAATTTCACTCTCCCATTATCTTACCAGTCTCTTGAAGTTTTTGTTACAACCATCTGATAATCTAGAGCATCTTTTTTCTCTCTTGTCTCATCTCTCCTCAATAATATAAATCTGAGTCACAAGTCATGTAGTCAGCTTACATTAATATAGCTCTTCAGAATAACATGATATATTTGTTATCACTTATACATCAATGACTGTTTGTAGGTCGTGTATGATGATACCTTTGGTATGGCACCTCCGATCCGAAGGATTAATTTAGTTGCATGTGTATGCTAACCTTAGTTTGACAAGATCAACAGGAAACACAAACACATGTGAATTAGCAGGACGCACCAAGGACCGTACATGGACCGGACAGACCTAACAGACCTATCTCGACCGGTGCAGTGATTGTGCTAGCATACATCTTCCCTCCCGGGAAATCAAAAGCCGAAGGTGTCTTCCCGAAAAGGCATGCGTCTCTTGATGTTGATTTGCTCTCGTGATGCTGGGGTCCTGTGGTGGAGGCACAGTTGCCGCCTCATCAAAAGTTGAGAGCACATTCGGACGTGCTGAACCATGGCGTCGTCGAGCGCTAACTCGCGCCACAGACGGTACTGGGCGAACTTGGACTCCGGGCCGGCCGGTCTGATTGCGGAACGCGTCCTCTCCAACGACGTGGTCGACCTCATCCGCTTCCGCGAGGTGTGCAGGCCGTGGCGCGCCTGCTCTTCTCAGATGCAACCACAAGGCGTCCTTCACCGTCGGTTCTCTTCCACCCCTCGCATTGGATCATGCTCCCAATAACCTTCCTGAACACTTCCACTGGCGAGCGCATCCACCCGTTCTTCGAGCAGGCACTACTACAACAGGAGCCTTTAGTATCACTTCATATTTTACTATAATAGCGGACAACACAGAAGACGATATTACAGTACACAAACACTGATGTCAGCAACTAGCAACACTATTATAGTTGATTCAACAATATCGGACACTGATGACATCAGCAAAGACCCTGATATTGTAGTCTGGCCTAGACTGCAATATCAGCCTAATGCTGACATCAGCATTGTCCGATATTGCTGTGTCAACTATAATAGTGTTGCATTCGCTGACATCATCTAGTCCGATATTAAAGTTTTCAACTCTATTTATTTTTAATATTTTTTTCTTTAACTCTATTCATTTTTAATATTTTTTTTAGAATTTGCCTCCTAAGAGGAGCGAAACTCTCTATCTATTTATTTTAAATATTTGTTTCTTCAACTTTATTTGATTTCAATATTTTTTTTAGAATTTATGTCCTAAGAGGAGCGAAACTCTCTGGCCGTTGTTGATAGTTTTTGTCATGTCAGCCAAACATAGTTTTTATCATGTCAGCCAAACTATCGGTGTTTAGATCACCGACGAGTAGAATTTATTCACAGGGGGTGCGCGCTTCGGGCTCGATGATGGCTAATCAAGAGGACACGGGGGGATTATACTGGTTCGGGGAAGTCCCCTACGTCCAGTTCTAGGGCATGCTCATGTTACTTGCTCCGGTGAGGATGTACAATGATGGTGAGAGAGGAGAGTTCTCTAACTCTTGGATGCGAGTCGTGCGTGCGTGTGTTCTCCTTATGTTATTCTGGTTGTTCTCCCTTCTAGAGAAGAGGGAGTCTTTCCTTTTATACTCCAAGGGGAAGGGCCCGATTACAAAGCGAGAGAGAGAGAGAGAGAGAGAGAGAGAGAGAGAGAGAGAGAGAGAGAGAGTTCTACACATGCGAAGTTGGTGATGTCGTGCCGCGGAAGGCGAAGCCTTAGTCGACGGCGTGGTCTCTGGTCACTGTGGGCTCCACCGTCCTGGTCTTGTGCAGAGGGACAGTACTACGCCCGAGCGTGTCCTCGTCCTCCGTGAAGGTGCATCTAGGCCCCTAATTTTATTTTGATGATTGGTGTTAATATAATTAAGAACGGACTAATCTTTTAATGAGCATATGTGTAGATTATGGTACAAAGTTTGGTGATTAAATGCATAAAAACAAAAAGGGAGAAAAGAAGATGGCAAAGTGCTTTAAGATGAAATTTAAAATATGCTCAGAATGAAGTTCATAGAGTTTTATTTTAAATCTTGAGTATAGGAAAAGCCGTACTATCAAGAGGGACACAAAAGTGTAAAGCGGAGGTGAACTAAGTGCAAAATTCTCCTTTCCAGGCCATACCAAAATCTCCAGGGCAAAATCATCGGACTTGTCCGACCTATCGGACAAGTCCATCGGACTCCAGTACCTCTGCCACTCTGGGTCGTCGGACATGTCCGACGGTCATCGGACTTGTTCGATGACCAAAGGAAAGTTCAACGCATCAGACATTTTCATCGGAGTACAGTTCCCCTGTCATCCTATTTTCATCGGACTTGTCCGATGACCATCGGACTTGTCCAATGGACAAGACTTGTCCGTGCCATCGAACAAGTCCATCGGATTTCAGTTCCTCTGCCCCTCCTGTGCCGTCGGACATGTCCGATGCCCATCGGACTTGTCCGATGGTCATCTTATCCGAGGCATCGGGCAAGCTTGTCGGACTCTAGTTTCTGCGCTACCTTGATTCATCGGACATGTCCGATGACCATCGGACTTGTCCGACACAGATCTCAGAAATTAGGTCTCCAACGACTCTTTTCTCCATTGGGCTATAAATAGAACCCCTCTTCGCCCTTTGGCTGGTTGGTCACTCATTCCACTCAAAAACACTCTCAAGCTCACTTTGGTCTCCCCAACTCTCCTCCCTTCCTTCCACTCTTGATTTGTGATGGGATTGAGAGAAGATTGAAGTGCTCCATCGACTCCAAGCTTTCATCCTCTTGAGCACTTGGTTCATCCTCACCGCCGACGACTATTGTGTTTGTTACTCTTGGGGATTCATCCCCTAGATGGTTAGAGGTGCCTGTAGAGCTACCAACTTGTGTGGTGATGCCTCGAGAAGTTTGTATTGACCCCTCCTTTGTGGAGTTTCTAGTGGAAAACCTAGTTTGATCTTTGTGGTCACTTGGAGAGGTTAGGGTTGAAAGAGACCCGGTCCTTTGTGGATCTCTCAACGAAGACGTAGGCTTCTTTGTGGAGTTGAACTTCGGTGTACAAATCTTGTGCCTTACTTGTGTAATTACGTGTCTTTTATTTACTTATTCTTGCTCATAAACTTGCTAGTTAGGGTTTGCTTTGTATTTCTTAAATTAACTTGTGTAGGTTGTTTGCTAGTTGCTCTCCTTATTTTTACAGCTTCCCTTTGCTTGTACTCACTTGCTCCTAGCTTGTCTTACACTAGTTTTAATATTTACCGGGCCGATCTACTTTTCTATCTCGTGCCATCGGACAAGTCATCAGACTTTCCCCATAATCGTCAGACAAGTCTGACACTACGCATTTAACTTTTATTATGAAGTGAATTTCAGGGATAATTGCCTATTCACCCCCCTCTATGCACTTTCAATTGGTATCAGAGCGGGATCTTCTTGGAGGCTTAACCGTTTGAAGATAAAGATGACAAAGGAAAAGGAAATTCTGCCTAGTGGATCGTCTGAAGCAAGGTCCGAGGGTGATGCACCTAGAGAAAATCCAAGGATTGAAGATATTGATAAAGATGAGCTACCAAAAACCTACAACAATGTCATGTTTGATTACGATGATCTCAAAGAAGACCGCATTGGGCAAGGGTCCGGTAGACTCTCCTACTTTGATGGACAATTTTATGATCATTAGAAATGCAAGATGATGATGTATTTGGAATCCATGAGTTCTCATGTTGCAAATATAACCGAGAATGATTTCTTGTGGGAAAATAGAGACAATCCAACCCGTAAGGATCAAATCAACATTCATCATAATGCCGTGGCTGCTAGTGCAATTGTTTCCGCACTTAGTGCCACCGAGTATGACAAGGTAGCCGGAATAAAGAATGCCAACCAACTATGGAGAAAACTTGAGGTTATCTATGAGAGCATTGATTCCGTCAAAGATGCAAGACTTGAAGAACTGTAAAATGAGTTCAACCTATTCATCATGGGTCCTGCAGAAGGCCCAAAGGAAGTTCATGATAGGCTCATGAGGATTGTGAATCAAAGAAGAGCACTAGGAGCTAAAATGACCGACTTGGATATCAACAAGAGACTACTACAAGCATTGAGACCATGGGATAGCAACATTTGCTCAAACATTAGAGAGAAGGACAACTTCAAAACCTTCTCCACCGATGAAGTGCTTGGAAAGCTTTTTTCCCAAAAGTAATAAAATGATCAAGCCAACAAGATAAATGTCTTGATCAAGCAAATTGAGGGAGTAAATGGTGACAAAAATGATGTGGCACTCAAAGCCACACAAGAGAAGAAGAAGAAAGTGGTTGATTCTAGTAGTGAAGATAGTGATGATGAGATGGCTTTGCTTGTGAGGAGATTCAAGTCATTTCTCAAGAAAGATGGCTATAAGAAGAAAAGCTTTGACAAGGGCAAAGCAAGAAGGTCAAAAAGAACTTGGTATGAATGTGGTGATGAAGGACATTTCATTACTGAATGTCCAAAGAAGAAGAACAAAGATGAAAGAAGGAAAGACAAGCACCACAAAAAAGACAAGAAGTACAAGAAGCATAGAAGAGGTGAAGCTCACATTGGTCAAGAATGGAATTCCGATGATTCATCCTCTTCATCATCTTCCTCCTCCGAATCTGACTCGGATGAGGGAGGCATTGCTACACTTGCCATTGGCGTCACTCCTACCAACACTTTTCTATTTGGGAGCTTAAGTGATGAGGATGATGACAACACTCACAAGTGCCTTATGGCAAGAGGATCGAAGGTAATAAAATCTAAAAACTAGCGTGCCTCTTATGCTAGTAGTAGTGATGATGATGATGATGTTAATGCTTCACTTCCCAAAATGCATGAATTTATGGAATTACTTGAAAAACAAAAGGAAGAAAATGATAGGCAAAAGGAGCTACTTGAGAAACAAGAAGGCTTGCTTATTCTTGAAAAGAAAACAAACCTTGAACTAGAGAAGCTCCTAAAAGAAGAGAGAAAGAAAAATAATGACTTAACTATGTCTCTCACTAAAATTGAGAATACTTGTGAGAATGTTAAGAGCATTAAAGATGAACTTCAAGAGAAGTATGAGGAGTTGAAAAAGACTCATAAGTCTCTTGAAGAACAATTTAGGATTCTTTCAACTTTCACTTCCTCCTCAAATAATTCATCTCATGCTTCCACTAGCAAAGGATATGATAGATGCTATAATATTGATGTTGATGCTTGTGCTACTAATATCAAATTGATTGATGATTTGAACAAGCAAGTAAAAGCTCTTGAAAGCAAAATACAACATGAGAAAGATGTCGTTGATGATGAGAAGGCAAAGTATGCAACATGTGCATACTCATATACTAGAATGTCACATGTCATGGATGACATTGGTTATATTGAGGGTGCCAAGCATAATGCTCGGGAGAACAAGAATGGGAAGGAATTCCTTAAGTTCACCAAGAAAGGATCTTACCAAAAGCAAGTCAAGAACAAGAATATTAATCATTTTTCTTTTGTTAATGATTCTCATGCTAATATGCCTAATGCTACTTGTGCACTCTTTCATGTTTTTGATGCTTCATATGTGCTCATGAAAAATATGCATGGTCGTGTGTTTGTCAAATATGTTAGGCCACGCAACAAGAGGCCAAAGGCTTGTGTGTGGGTGTCCAAAGTGCTTGTGACTAACGTAAAAGAACCCAAGCAAATTTGTGTACCTAAAAACAAAGCTTAATTTGTTTTGTAGGACTATGTCTCCGGAGATTAAGTTAGGTGATTGATAGTGGATGCACCAATCATATGACCGGAGACAAAAAGATGTTCAAGTCATTCGAGCCAAGTCATAACAAAAATAAGTACATCACATTTGGTGACAATGGAACGGAACAAGTACTAGGTTATGGTAAAGTCCTTCTCACTCCTTCATATTCCCTCTCTAAGGTTATGCTTGTTGATCATGTTGACTTAAATCTTTTGTCCATTTCGTAATTTTGTAAAATGGGCTATGATTGTTTGTTCAACGAATATGGTGTGACCGTCTATAAGAGAAGTTATGGCTCGGTTGCTTTTAAGGTGTGCTTAAAGGAAAGCTTTATGTTGTGGACTTCTCCACGGATGAAGCTAAACTTGGTACATGCTTATTAGCGAAGTCCAACATGGGATGGTTGTGGCGTAGAAGGCTAGCCCATGTTACTATGAGAAATCTTCACAAACTCCAAAAGGGCGGCCACATCATAGGACTAACCTACGTTTGCTTTGAGAAGGATAAAATTTGTAGTGCATGCCAAGCGGGAAAGCAAGTTGGAGCATCACACCCCGCCAAGAATGTGATGACCACCACAAGGCCATTGGAGATGTTGCACATGGACCTCTTCGGTCCTGTCTCCTACATAAGTATTGGTGGTAACAAATATGGTCTTGTAATTGTTGATGACTTTTCTCGCTTCACGTGGGTATTCTTTTTGCATGATAAAGGTGAAGTAAAAGATGAGCTCAAGACGTTTATGAAAAGAGCACAAAATGAATATGAAGTCAAGATCAAGAAAATAAGGAGTGACAACAGCTCCGAATTCAAGAACACTAGAGTTGAAGAGTATCACGATGAAGAAGGCATCAAGCATGAATTTTCGGCACCCTACTCCCCTCAACAAAATAGGGTGGCCGAAAGAAAGAACCGCACACTCATTGAGATGGCAAGAACAATGCTTGATGAATACAAGACGTCCGACCGCTTTTGGGCCGAGACCGTCAACACCGCATGCCATGCCTCCAACCGGCTGTATCTCCATTGACTATTGAAGAAAACACCATATGAGCTACTAATCGGTAACAAGCCTAATATTCCTACTTTCGTGTTTTTGGGAGTAAATGCTTTATGCTAAACAAGAAATCCAAGACTTCTAAGTTTGCTCCAAAAGTTGATGAAGGTTTCTTGCTTGGTTATGGGTCGAATGCTCATGCCTATCGTGTATTCAACAAAACCACCGGTTGTGTTGAAATTTCACATGACGTGACATTCGATGAATCTAATGGCTCTCAAGGAGAGCAAGTTGTTAATGATGGTGTAGATGATGAAGCTCCTAGAAGTGTAATAAAAAGGATGACCATTGGTGATGTGAGACCACAAAAAACATCAAGTATTGAAAATCAACCCTCTCCCTCAAGACAAAACCAACATAATGAGAATAAAGAATTAGATCACGCAAGTGGTCAAGATCAAGATGTTGGGAATCATGAACAAGCATCAAGCAATGATTCTCAAAGACATGATGAAGAGGTTGATAAAGATGGTGGTGAAGTAAGCTCATACCCACCGCACCCAAGAGTGCATCAAAATGTACAACGTGATCACCCCGTCGAGCAAATTCTTGGAGATATTGACAAGGGAGTAATCACTAGATCTCGAGTTAGTAGTTTTTGTGAACATTACTCTTTTATCTGTTCTATGGAGCCATTTAGGGTAGAACAAGCACTTGAGGATGCGGATTGGGTGATGGCCATGCAAGAAGAATTGAACAACTTCACAAGAAATGAAGTGTGGACACTGGAGCAAAGGCCAAAGAACAAGAATGTTGTGGGCATAAAATGGGTGTTCCGCAACAAACAAAATGAAGATGGTGTTGTGACAAGAAACAAGGCAAGGCTCGTGGCAAAGGGGTATTCACAAGTGGAAGGTTTGGATTTTGATGAAACTTATGCCCCTGTAGCAAGGCTTGAATCTATTAGAATATTACTTGCTTTTGCTACTCACCATGATTTTAAGTTGTACCAAATGGACGTGAAAAGTGCATTCCTAAATAGGCCAATCAAGGAAGAGGTGTATGTGGAGCAACCACCGGGCTTTGAAGACTCTAAGTATCTTAACCATGTTTATAAACTCCATAAGGCGCTCTATGGACTTAAGCAAGCCCCGAGAGCATGGTATGAATGCCTTAGGCAGGGGTGGGCCTAGGATATTGGGTATGGGTATTCAAAATTTTGAAAGGGTGAAAACAAATTTCTGGCAGCCTGAAGTATAGATTTTTTTTAGCCTTTTAGGCCATTAGGATAGGAGAGGAAGGTGGATTACATGGTTTTTAGGGCTGAATGAGTGAAGAAATGTTATTCCATGTAATGTTTTTATTTTTTTTATTGCATATACACATAATATGAACTATATAAACATTGTTTTGTCCAAATAATGGGTATTCAGTTGAATACCCTTGGTACAACATAGGTCCGCCCCTGGCCTTAGGGATTTTCTTGTTAAAAAGGGTTTTGTCATTGGCAAGGCCGATCCGACCCTCTTCACTAAGCGTTTTGGTGATGATATCTTTGTATGTCAAATATATGCCGATGACATTATATTTGGTTCTACTAACCAAACCTTTTGTGATGAATTTAGCAAGATAATGACCAAAAGGTTCGAGATGTCCATGATGGGAGAATTGACATTCTTTCTAGGCTTGAAGCAACTCAAGGAGGGCACCTTCATATGTCAAGAAAAGTACACACAAAACCTATTGAAGAAATTTGACATGGACAAGGCAAAGCCCATCAAAACTCCCATGCCGACAAATGGTCACCTCGACCTCAACAAAAAGGATGAACCTGTTGATCAAAAGGTATATCGCTCCATAATTGGATCTTTGCTTTATCTTTGTGCATCTAGGCCCAACATCATGCTTAGTGTGTGTATGTGTGCACGTTTTCAAGCCGTTCCTATGGAGTGTCACATGGTGGCCGTTAAGAGAATATTGAGATATTTGGTTCACACACCCAACCTAGGGCTTTGGTACCCCAAGGGCTCAAAGTTCAACCTATTAGGCTATTCCGATGCGGATTATGCCGGGGATAAGGTAGATAGAAAGAGCACCTCCGGGACATGCCAATTCTTGGGTAGGTCCCTAGTGTCATGGTCATCCAAGAAATAAAACTCCGTTGCACTTTCCACGGCTGAAGCGGAGTATGTTGCAGCCGGTAGTTGTTGTGCACAACTACTTTGGATGAGACAAACTTTAAGGGATTACGGTTACAAGTTGAACTGTGTTCCACTCCTATGTGACAATGAGAGTGCTATAAAGCTTGCTTATAACCCCATTGAGCATTCGCACACAAAGCATATAGATATCCACCACCACTTTTTGAGAGATCATTCCATCAAGGGGGATATCAAAGTTAGCCATGTGAGAACCGAAGATCAACTAGCCGATATATTCACCAAGCCCCTAGATAAGAAGAGATTTTGCTACCTTAGGAGTGAATTAAATATTCTTGACTCTAGCAATGTGATGTAGAGAATGTGCACATCTGAATGGTCATTGTTCTGTTATTGCAAAAATTATTGTATTATGTCAACAACCTATTATTTGTGCTATTGAAGTTGGTTTTTGATCACTAGATCGAATCTTGATAAAATAAGGCCATTGTTATGTCTTATTGATTGTTGGCTGAACATAAGATGTCAAGACTTTTCATCAAACTATTTTAAAGAAAATAAAAATCTTCTATTATTTCCTGGCTGGGCTCAAATCCCTCTGGTCATTCTAGAGTCGGGCAAGTCCGACAGCCATCGGACATGTCCGACGGCGTCGAACAAATCCGACTGTCATCGGACAAGTCCGACGGTCCAGGTTTCGACCCTTTTAACCTAGCCCGACTTACCTCTTCAGTCAACCCCTCCTTATTCACCTCCCTCACGTTCTCTCTCCTCAAGAACACCCCATTGGCGGCACCAAGGCGATTTTCCTCTCCCACCATTCATTGGAGCAAGTTTGGAGGTCAAGAGGTCCTCCTCCATCGGAGAAGTCCGATACCCCATCGTTTTTGCAAGGTTTAACCCTAATACCCTCCCTCTCTCTTAGGGTTAGGGTTATTGATCTATTCTAGTGTCAAATCTTATTCCCTTGCATATTTGATCCATGGAAGTAGCCTCTAGTTAGTTGTTTGTGGAGTAGAAGAAGTTTGGGTACTTTCGGTAGGTGGATTTGTGAAGGATCTAGGTTTTTGGACAAACTGCGTGTCATCGGACAAGTCCGACAACCATCGGACAAGTCCGACGCCATCGGACTTGCCTGATGATTATCGGACATGTCCGACGACCTGCAGTTCCTTCAAAAACCTAAACTCTTCATTGATTCTCCTCACCCCTATTCCTCTCTTTGACTCTCTCCTAACTTGTTGCTCGCCACTTTTTCTCAGCATGTCTGACGTGGAAGCATCCCCCTTGAGGGAGAAGAGAACCAAGACCCGCGAAGACCAAGGTCAAAGTCAACCTCCAAAGAGGAGGAAGGCCACTGCTGGGCGCATCCGCCGCACCACCCTGAAAGCTCCAGCTGAGAGAGAGGAGCCAGAAGAGACAAATGAGCTTGATAGTGTCATGCATCCTCCAGCAGAAATGGAGAACTCTGACCGTGACATTGTGAACTACTTGCATGCCTCCATTGAGACCTGCTCTGAGGCAAGGTTAACTAACTTCTATGCTGGTGAGAAAGAAGCTTCTAATTTCCGCTTTCATGCACACTTCCATGCGGATTGATACCGCTCCACCTATCTACGCATGAAGAATGCAGTGGTTGAGATGAAGTGGCTTGATTGGGATCACATGAAGACAAGGAAACATCCATTACTCGATCAAGTGCTGGCTGCCTGTGAGCATCATGGTCTCAAGACCTTCCTGACTTTCCAGTACTCCTAGAATACGGAAATCATAGCTCAGTTTTGCTCAACTGTCTATTTTGATGAAGATGCCAAAATCATATCCTGGATGACGAATGGCACCAAGTACACCTGCTCCTAGAACTAGTTTGCTAGTATGATTGGACTTAAGCATACACGCAAGGAAAAGCACAAGGTTCATAAGGGGAATCATATGGATGCTGAGGACATGAGGTACATGTATGTGGATCCGGATAACTGCTCTCCTCCTAACTCCAGTGAACTGAAACTATTCTTCTCAGTCTTGTTTCGGATCTGCAGGAGTACTTTAGCTCCAAGGGGAGGCAATTCTGACCGTATCCCTGCCTTTCAGAGGGATATCCAGCACTGGGTTCATGGGAATAGAAAGTTTGATGCATTTGACTATGTCTATCACGAGATGTGGGACATCTCCATCTCTCCCAAGCATGGCTGTGGATACGCTCCTCACATCATGTTCATGATTAAGAAGGTATCGGGTTTAACCTTCAACAAGGATATGAAGCATCTGAGCCTCAAACCTCAGATTCCTTCTAACTGAACTCCTGACGCCACCTCTGAATAGTTCTTTGGAGCAGTTCAGTCTCCATCTTCAGCTGCACCACCTCAGGCTGCCTCGCGGGGCACTGGATCCTCTCATGTGCCTCTGCCTCCTCGCGGGAAGAGAAGCGGGATTATGAAGATGTTCAAATCTCTTATGAGCATGTGCAAGAGCATTAATCAGAGGCTCGACGTCATTGAGAGGAATCAAAAGGGTCTTTATGACTATTTTGGTATTGAGACTCCTCCTCCACCATCCCCAGCTGAAGGCTCACCTCCTCCTACTCATGATGACCCCACTCCTCATGATGACCCCACCTTCACTGTCGAGAAGATGAACTATTTTGGATACTACCCGACTCCTCCTCTTTTTTCCTCAGGCGCAAGTTCGAGTGCTCAACACATTCGCTTTGAGGATGAGGACGACGAGGGTGGTGAAGATCAAGCTGCCTATGCTCTTCGCTAGTGCAAAGGGAAAGAACTGGCCATTGATGAGGAAGAAGAGGAAGAAGGCGATGATGATGATGAAGACTATGAGTTCTCCGACGACTAGAACTCTCATCACCTTCTACCCGCACTTTTCTCCTTTTTAAGTGTCTTGATGCCAAAGGGGGAGAAGTGTAGTTATCTTAGTTTTTTATTATCTTAGTTTGTGAGTTGTGAGCGAGTTTGGAGTTGAACTATTTATGGAACTATTTGGTTTGTAAAACTCTATTTTGCTACCTTTGTGGTTGGTTTGTGCACTCTATTTGCTTATTGTATTGGTACTTTGTTGGGTGCATTTGTGTGAAATATCATGTCATTTGCATTTCTTTTATCTTTTGTGATCAATTGTTGTAAATTAACATGTATTTGTAGTTTTAGAGTGAGCTCTCATATTTTTTCTTTAAATATGTGCACCTGTTATTATCTCATATCCTCTTACTCATGCACACATTTAGGGGGAGCTTCTCATCACAAACTGAACCTTTATTGTATCTTTTTATGAAAGTTAGTTGTATTGTCATCAATCATCAAAAAGGGGGAGATTGAAGGTGCATCTAGGCCCCTAATTTTATTTTGGTGATTGGCGTCAATACAATTAAGAACGGACTAATCTTTTAATGAGCATATGTATAGATTATGGTATAAAGTTTGGTGATTAAATACATAGAAACAAAAAGGGAGAAAAGAAGATGGCAAAGTGCTTCAAGATGAAATTCAAAATATGCTCAAGAATGAAGTTCATAGAGTTTTATTTTAAATCTTGAGTATAGGAAAAGCCGTACTATAAAGAGGGACACAAAAGTGTGAAGCGGAGGTGAACTAAGTGTAAAATTTCCCTTTTCAGGCCATACAAAAATCTCTAGGGAAAAATCATCAGACTTATCCAACCCATCGGACAAGTCCATCGGACTCCAGTAGCTCTGCCACTCTGGGTCGTCGGACATGTCCGACGGTCATCGGACTTGTCCGATGACCAGAGGAAAGTCTGACGCATCGGACACTTTCATGAGAGTACAGTTCCCCTGGCACCTTATTTTCATCGGACTTGTCCGACGGACAAGACTTGTCCGAGCCATCGGACAAGTCCATCGGATTTCAGTTCTTCTGCCCCTCCTGTGCCGTCGGACATGTCCGATGGCCATCGGACTTGTCCGATGGTCATCTTATCCGAGGCATCGGGCAAGCTTGTCGGACTCTAGTTTCTGCGCTACCTTGATTCATCGGACATGTCCGATGACCATCAGACTTGTCCGACACAGATCTCAGAAATTGGATCTCCAACGACTCTTTTTCCCATTGGGCTATAAATAGAACCCCTCTTTGCCCTTTGGCTGGTTGGTCACTCATTCCACTCAAAAACACTCTCAAGCTCACTTTGGTCTCCCCAACTCTCCTCCCTTGCTTCCACTCTTGATTTGTGAAGGGATTGAGAGAAGATTGAAGTACTCCATCGACTCCAAGCTTTCATCCTCTTGAGCACTTGGTTCATCCTCACCGCCGACGACTATTGTGTTTGTTACTCTTGGGGATTCATCCCCTAGACAGTTAGTGGTGCCCGTAGAGCTACCAACTTGTGTGGTGACGCCTCGGGAAGTTTGTATTGACCCCTCCTTTGTGGAGTTTCTAGTGGAAAACCAAGTTTGATCTTTGTGGTCACTTGGAGAGGTTAGGGTTAAAAGAGACCCGGTCCTTTGTGGATCCCTCAACAGAGACGTATGCTTCTTTGTAGAGCTGAACTTCGGTGAGCAAATCTTGTGTCTTACTTGTGCTTTTAATTACGTGTCTTTCATTTACTTATTCTTGCTCATAAACTTGCTAGTTAGGGTTTGCTTTGTATTTCTTAAATTAAACTATGTAGGTTGCTTGCTAGTTGCTCTCCTTATTTTTACAGCTTCCCTTTGCTTGTATTCACTGCTCCTAGCTTGCCTTACACTAGTTTTAATATTTACTGGGCCGATCTACTTTTTTATCTCGTGCCATCGGACAAGTCATCGGATTTTCTCCATAATCGTCGGACAAGTCCGACATTGTGCATTTAACTTTTATTATGAAGTGAATTTCAGGGATAATTGCCTATTAACCCCCCCCCCTCTAGGCACTTTCACTCCGTCATCGAGTCAAGCCCCTCCGTGTCATGTGCGGGGAGGTGCAGCATGGGCTTCATCACCTTGTTTAGCCAAGGTTCAATCTAGCTGTTCCTCAATCCGTCCTGCACTATCATCATTAGGCGTGTCATCGCACGACTGCAGCGCGACGTGCCTTGCTATGCCTACCACCGTCAGCGGGCACTGGTGCCGACGAGGGGGGCAGGTGCCTGGAGGGTTTGACTCCACAACACTGTATCCGCGTAGTGGATGTGGCATTTAAGGCCTGGTGGTTGGCGGTTGTTGACCGTTAGCTTGCTCGACCTCCTTTGTCGGAGGTCGATGTGTCGGGTTGCGCCTGTCCGGACTAGAGCGGAGTTGGAATCCGTACTGTCCGGACAGGGCAATCGGGCTTCTCCACTCCGCCACTCCTGGCCTGGCCGTTGACTGAGTGGGAGTTTGCCTGACGATTGCGGGAGGGGCCCACACTGTCGTCGTGTCAGTGGTGGCATCGAGGCATCCGTCCTTGCCCCGGGGTGGATAGGCTCGGGTTAATGGCTGAATCATCTGCTTGGGAGTTCGAGCCGCGCGCGCGCTCCATCAGGCGGAGCGATTCGCTTTCTGCCCCTTTCAGGGGGTCGTGCGGGGCGTGGTGAATCCTCGACCCCTGTCGAGGGGTCGAGCGGGATGCGTCCGACCCTCGACCACTTTGGGGGTCGAGCGAGTCGTGATAGCGACGCGGCTTTCGCGGCTAAGGCCTGAACGCCACTGGGATGCTTCCTATGGGGGCCCATGTGGGCGGCGCCTCGGTGGTGATCCTACGGGCCCCTTCGAGTCTGTCCGAGTCTGACACGTGTGAGCACTTAGGAGGTGCCACATGGCACCCCATTATTTACCCTCGACAAAAACACACCCAAGCAAAAATAAATATCGAGTCCGATATTAAAGTCTTCAACTCTATTTATTTTTAATATTTGTTTGTTTAACTCTATTTGTTTTTAATTTTTTACAATTCGCGTCCTAAGAGGAGCAAAACTCTCTCTCTGTTTTTTTTAATATTTCTTTCTTCAACTTTATTTGTTTTCAAGGTTTTTTTAGAATTTGCGTCCTAAGAGGAGCAAAACTCTTTGACCGTTGCTGATAGTTTTTGTCATGTCAGCCAAACACCGTTGCTGATTTATTGAGTATTCACTAGCTCAGATTTTGGTTTACTTTACACATGTAATCACTAAGGTTTACTTTGCTCACCACTTTGCAACTATTCAGAACTGATTGCTAAATTTTTTTTTGGTTGAGCATATTGTAAAGCATGACTTAGTTTTTGGCCTTCTATTTTTTTTAAGTTGCGGCAAATTATAAATCAAAGTGGCTTTTGCATAGATAAACTAATGAGTTATGTTGTAGTGAAGATTAATTTCCTTTTTTTTTTGCTTCTAACCCTCTGTTACCTTTAATCTGACGGTAGAGCAGATTAAAGATAATAGGAGTTTTTTTTTATTTTTCTGAAATATCATAGCAATAACGGACATTATGACATCATGTTGCCGATATTATTATATTGTATAACAATATCGGATATGATGACATTAGCATGTCCGTTATTACAGTTGTAACTATAATATCGAACTCAGATGACTGATATTGCTGGATGAAGCCAACAATATCGTTAGAGCAATAGCGCACCGTTTATCCGATATTATAAGATATTTTTATCCGCTATCAAAGGCCTTAGATTGTAGTAGTGAGAAGCGTCGAGATCTGTACAGCGGCCGTCGTCTTGCGACCACCTGCGACGGCCTCCATCTCCTGCGGTGGACGGACGCCGACCCGGTCAAGCTCGTGAACCCGATCACCGGGCAGAGCACCGACCTTCCACCTGCAGGAACGCTGAAATACGAGCATCAATCCTGGTCAAACGTGGATCTGATCGTGCGTGGTGCGTGCCTCGCTGATGACTCCACGGTCGTGGTGCACTTTTCATCTTTCGCTGTAGGTTTCGCCAAGCCCGGCGACGAGCGGTGGACGCGTCTGGAATCCGACGAACGGATCGAATCAGTCGCACCGTTCGCCGGCCGCGTCTACTGCGCCACGGCGACGAACATCTCGGCGCTGCAAACCGTGGCAACAAGAAACCACCAGCAGCAGCCGCGGTTGGTGCCGGCCGCCGATCACCGACTGCACGTGATGGACTTCCCGTCCTTGGACGATTTCAGAACAGCACTGTACTACAGAAGTTTCACATGTTGGTGGATAACAATGGAGAGTCGCTGAACGCTTTGCTGCTATACTAGCTATGGCAGCACTGTGGCATTTTTCTATACATATTAGCAAAATACCCGTGCGTTATCATGGGTTTTTATTAAAAAATTTATGATTAGAATATTTTTTATAACTGTAAAAGGTTTTTAATTAATCAATTTTTTTGGCTTGAGCATTTGCTCTATTTTTATTTTATTTTACCTTTTTGAGTTTTAAAAAGAATATTCATTATAATAATTTTGGAGTGAGTTATTATTAGAATTCTTGTTATTAGTTTTCATCCAAAATATAATGTTAAAGCAATAGATGATTAATTGTTGTTAGTATGAAATATCGAATTGAAATCGAAGTCCAATTTAACACAGGATTAGAAAATAGTTACAAAACGACTCAAACTGATTGGTGAATCATTATAGGATACAAACTAAATATGATAATATTACGGACATAAAAAAAGTGGTCTAGACGACCTCACCTCAATTAATAAGTTATAGAGAAGTTAATTCATGCTACCTCCTAAAGATTAATTCAGTTAGGGCACCCACAACGCCAATAAATGTGTCGTCTGTAAAGAGCCATCTCAGCAACTGTGTCCGACGTGTCAAGTGTTTAATGAGGAAAAAGAGTGTCCCCGTCGCCTCACGAAGGGATGGCATGAGCTCGTGCTCCGAGAGCAAGTCGCCAGCCCGAAGCGCGTTGTAGCTGTTGTCGCTCGTGGGTGACGGCTCCACGGGATCTGTTGTAAATCTCCTTTCTTGCGCCTTGTTCTGGCAAGAAAAAATAGATGAGGAAGAGCACAGCTGCAACGCGCAAGAGAGCAGCGGGGAAAGGGAGAGGGCGCAAGAAGTGTTGTGTTGTTGCCTGCAGCTGTGTTGCGCCGTTGCCGACGTCAGGGGAGGCCGCGGGTGTCACGAGCTGCCGGCGTCAGGGGAGGAGGCGGAGAAGGAGTCTCTCTGCAAGAGATGGTGCTTCGGGACCTTTCTTGCCCATGGATTGGATGGGTTGAAGTTGTTTGAGTAGGTTAATGCCATGGCTGTTCGTAAGGTCAAGCTCGAGAGGTGGATAAGAATTGGCACTTTTCTGATTTAGTCGTTATCATTTTGCAAGAAAACCTTATCATTTTATTTTAATCTATAATTTATTATCCTTTAGAAGCAACAAAATAGTGTACAAGATCAAATTCGTACTAGATCATATTGATTTATGACTTTATATATGAATTAAATAGTATACAGACATACAAATAGATAATGTACTGTACAAGTTGTCTATTTTGTTGTCTGTTTGTGATAACCAAGGTACTTACAGACAACAGTTGTCTGTAGCATTATGGATGCCCTTATAGCATGAATGTCCGAGATGCCATTTAGGTCTAATAATTGCCTCGAGATGTCATTTACGTCTAAAACTCTATTATGACATAATAAAAACATGACTTTATGACACACCATCTCCCATTTGCCCACCTCATCTAACTCATCCCAGTTGCCTCCTCACCCCTTCTGCCTCTCTCTGCATCAGGCTTCCACCATGAAGCGAATGGTCCATCGCCTGCTCTTTGTCATTGACAAACGTCGCTGTCATTGTTCCGTCAACAGCGAGCACAAATAGAAAACTTTCACTCCTTGTAACTCTTTCATCGATCCGTATAACATCATGCTTAAGTCTTCTTCCATTATTCTCTACCGAAAGTGCTCCATGATTTGTCACAATTAGACAATAGTGACATGCAAAATGTAAATAGACAAATTTGTGTGTTCGAATAAATATTTGGACGTAGTTGATAGCACAAGACAAGTTTAAGGCTTTAAGCATGTGTTTCTGTAATTACAAGTTCATGAACTTGGATGATGTCATGGGACAAGTTGAATGTCCATTGGTCTAATTCTTAGAATTTAAAACACGAACTAACAAAGTGACTATACATTGCCACAGGCTTAAGAAACAAACTTATTCGTGTAAACAAAAGTGCAAGCTTTCCAATTCTTGAATCTAGTCGCTTTATTTAACATTTTTTATTTATCGGACATAGTTCTACACTGTTTCTTTTCACGTAGTGTACTTCGAAATGACTTTCACATCTAACAGGTTGCATACAAAAATAAAAACAGAATACAGAATTTTGGGTTCTGAAAGCATCTGATCGTTTTTTATTAATTAGGTGCAAAGTGATCAAATCAAGAGGAAGAAAAACATGACAAATGTGAACATGCTGTATATATAAATTAAGAGGAATTTGTCTGTAATAACACCAACAAAGTGTGGCTTTGTCCTCAACACACCAACAAAATCATATTGATCTAGAACACACAACAATTCTAAAAATTCTTGTCCTTGACACATTAATATATTTTAATAATTATTTTTAAATTTTTATTATAATATATAACATACATAAAAATTTGAAACTTGACACCAATGTACATTGTTGTACTCTCTATCATTAAAAAATAGAACTAGATTTTCTTGTATGTTTGCATAGTTTGCTTATTATTTTAATTTATAATTTTTTGAGCAAATCATACAAACAATTGAAAAAAACATCTAGCTCTATTTTATAATGATAGAGAATGCAACAATCTATGTCTATACCATGTTTCAAATTCTAACTTATTTTATGGATTGAGATAAAAAATTAAAAAAAAGTAATTATTAAATGATCACAATGTGTCACAGACAAAAACTTCTAGAACTATAGTGTGTTCTAGTTTAATATAATTTTGTTAGTGTGTTAAGAACGAAGCCACACTTTGTTAGTGTGTTTTAGATAATTTTCTCATAAATTAATCATGATGCTAGCTAGCAAGGTGCCAAGGTATTAGGAAGATGGAGTTCAGATTTCTCATAAGCTGCTCTCTTGTCAAACAATGCTTGCACTATGGTTATGAGAATATATGAGGGTAAATATTTTCATGCATTGAAGAAAAGGTTTATCTCTATTAGGACTTAGGAGACCTACATGATTCTTTATAGTTGGCACCACCAACGCTTGACCTCGCCTTCTCCTCCTAGCTAGGACTCAATGAAATATGAGTGAAAAGTGGATGTTTTAGTATTGATGCCTAGCTCTGTTGTCACCTTGGCGGCTGTTCACACCTTTCTCACAGATATGGAAGAGCATATTATGCCTATAGCTGAGCATCTAGGTCAGCGCAAATAGGCTAGCACATGACCCAGTCATTTGAAACCGACACGAGCCTAGCATGACATGGTAGAAAAGAGACTCATGCTGGCCCATGGCACTATGTGGGTCATGCCTTGGGCTGAGCCCTAAGCATGAGGCACCACCCAAAATGGGGTTGGGGTTGGCTTGATAGGTAGCACAACCTAAGCATAAGTTGCCATTGGATCATAGCATAGCCTAGTCCAATAATACACGCCTCTGCACCATGGTATCTAAGCAGCCTCTAAAGTTCGGTCCCCATCTTTCTCACATGTGTTATAATAAACTTTATTTGTATCACATATATGTGTTATAATAGAATTTGCTTGTTTTACATTTTCTCACAATCAGTAACACATAAATATGTTACTATAGAACATTCTCTAGTAACAGTATAACCTAGATTACTTATTAAATGTGTTACTATAGTTCTCAGTAATATTTTTTTCTACCTCTAATAACACATAAAAGTATTGTTAGAAGGCTCACCTGACGTAGTGATATATATAATGTTACATATTTTCTAGCTTTTAATCGATTGAAAGTCGATGATTTGTTACTTTGTGTTTTGATTTTTGTTTTATAGGATTATCTATATAATAATTATAAACTGTTGGATCTAGATACGATGGCTCAAAGCGGTGATTGAAAGTTGCCCAAACTACTGAAAATTAGTAAGTCCTATAATAATATTATATTCCTGCGGAGGATCGAGCAACAACCAGAAGGATCTAGTCCAGCTGGCGTGCCGTTAGAATCATTGTGTGGGAAGTTACGATTGTCCCTTATGCAAAAGATTCTACGTATTTTATCTGGTGTGCCGTTAGAATCATGTGCTATTCTATCTGTTGTCTCCTTCATGCAAATAGATTCTATGTATTCTATCTGTTGTCTCCTTCCTACAAATAGGAGCGAGCCCCCGACGTCCTCTGCACACAATTCTTCTTGTTCCCTTCCTTTGCCTCAACTTCAGCGACAGAGACCATGAAGACTCTTTGCTTCGTCATATGCATCCTCTTCCTTCTGCATGGTATGTAACTCTGCCCTTCCACCTCTCACCCACATTAATTGTTCTCTGATATCAGAGTTTACTTTTGTTTTGCTCACCATAGCTGCAGCCCATGTGGAATCCCGGCGTCATCGCGATGACCGCGAGAAGCAGCCGTCGTACAAGCTTTTCGTGTTCGGCGACACCTTCGTCGACAACGGCAATACCGACAAAGAGAAGCTGACCCAATGGACTCGGAACTGGTACAGCCCCTACGGCGTCTCTGACTCCAACCATAGACGCAAACCGACAGGCCGCTTCTCCGACGGCAAGGTCCAATCTGACTTTATCGGTACGTATACCTTGCACCTTGTTAATCAGTATAGTTTTTTTTAAGTTAAAAAGAGATCGGTTTTTCATGCTTATTACTTATTGTTGATTGTTTCTTAATGATTTACAGCAATGCTTCTCGGGCATGACGAGTCCCCTCCACCGGAAAACCTGAAGCACAACGGCGTCGACCCGTTCGGCATGAACTTCGCCGTTGCTTTCGCCGGCGTAACCGGCCGCTTGTACCCGCCGAACCTCGACATGCAGGTCGGCAGGTTCAGAAGAATGTTGAATAACGGGCTTATCGACAAAGATATGAGCCAGTCCGTGGCGCTCGTCGCCTTCTCCGGTTACGACTATGCCGACATGCCCGACGACCACGACGACGTGAGTACATAGTTTCCTTCCTCATCTGATCAATTAGCCATCTCCATGCAGTTGCACATATATATATATATATATATATATATATATATATATATATATATATATATATATATATATATATATATGGATTTCTGGTATGTGCACGCAGGTAGTCGAGTTCGTCGGTGATGTGACGGACGGGATCGTCAATGGCGTGGAGGAGATCCTGAGGCTGGGCGTGACCAAGGTGTTGGTGAACATGATGCACCCGATGGGCTGCACCCCGGCGTACACGAGGACGACGACCGACTACACCGAGTGCATCAAGGACAACGTGACGGACATCCACAACCGCATGATCAAGAAGAAGCTCGGCTCATCAAAAGATTCGGTCCTCCTGCTTGATCTCAATAACGAATTCACCACCATCATCAATTCAAAGAAAGGCACAGGGTTCCTCCACAGGCACATCCCCTGCTGCGTGAGCGACGAGGCGGACGGATACTGCGGCCAGGTTGACCGTTTCGGCGTACAACAGTTTCAGGTGTGCGATGAACCGGAAAAGTACTTCTACTTCGATGACTGGCACCCGACGCAGGCTGGCTGGAAGGCCGTCATCGACAAACTCGCAGGCGACATCAAGGAATTCCTAGACATCTCTAGCTAGATGGCCGCTACCACCTGCATGCTTGCCTTTACGGCATAGTTTTCTGTTAGGTCGATTCTGTTTGTGTTAGTGCGTGATCTAGGTTTAGGCGTCATCGATGAGTCGGTTTGGAAAGTTAGAGTGCTCAAGAAATTTTTGTTAGGAGGAGAGTTTGCAGTTTGATGTCCGATTGTTACTGTTGGGCATCTCGTTCGTGTTGATCATAATTAAACATACATGCATTCATTCAATTTCGCAGTGATCTCGGTTGTGATGTTACCGTTTGAAGATGTATTATAATAAAAAAAATCACAATGTTGTCGGATCTGAACATTGTATGAAAAGGGGACCTAAATAAATACCTTTCAGATCGACGACTCCACCCTGTACAACGACAACAACAAGCTCCCGCTGATGATTTCTAAGAAGAAAAGAACGTTTTGGATATAACTGGCCTATAGCTGCT
Organism: Eleusine indica; assembly: GCA_030378355.1. Lineage (NCBI taxonomy): Eukaryota > Viridiplantae > Streptophyta > Magnoliopsida > Poales > Poaceae > Eleusine > Eleusine indica. The sequence continues at coordinate 42,113,487 of CM059500.1, forward strand.
ACGGCAATAACTGAGAATACATTTTCTTTACATATATTCTATGAGAAAAGGGATATTATGTGAGAGAAATTAATGAAGCAACTAAATGGAATACTTTTGATTGTCCTTTCATTTACAACTACGTCTAGACACATCATACATTTTTTGGCCCTATTTTCTGAAGCAGAGACTGAGTAACATTGATAGTACTGCCACCCATTAAATGATTTGACAGACAGTCTTTCGCGTCACAAGAGATCTGTGTACATTATGCCCAAGTCTGAATCTCACTGAATTTCACGCCGTTTTGTCTCAAGAGGAAAGAAGGCACACGCGACTACTCCAAGAAAGAGCATCAAATCCATCATAATTACTGCTTCTTTCTGATGGTACTTCTGTAGTAATGTAGTTGTAACAACAGGAGCTGCTATGGATCCAATTCGGCCAACGAAAGAGGCAGCACCAACTCCACTGTTTCGACATGAGGTAGGGTAGATCTGCACATGAAGTCGAGAGCTCCCTGTTATATTCTACTGGATCTGATCCAAAATATACTTCTGTGAAATGACTATGCTGACCCCAATTCCAAGACTACAGAATTTGAGGGCAGCCGCAGCGTTCCGCCGAACCGAACTCTCAAAGTTCGATCAGCTAAAATCGATTTTCACTACAGTTCGATTCCTCTAGTGTTGGTTCGATTGAGTGGGACCCAAACAAAATGTAAACAAGTATATTTAACTTGCATCGGTTGAACGCACATGCGACATGCGTAGTTATAGAACCAGGCAACATTTGTTTATTTGCTCATGGTTCGAACCGAAAACATGAGTCGATTTATCTCTCTCCTCAGTTTGGTTCAATGTCTGCAGTGCGCTTGGTTCGACTAGCGAGCCACCACGTCAGACCATGGTTCGGTTTCAAGCAACATTACGGCTGCTCTGATAGATTGTATATTGCTAGAAACTGTTATATAAGAGGAAGTATGTTACATCATCTAATCAAAATTACATGCATCTTGTGGTCAGTGATTTAAATTAGTTGGTTCCGCATCGATGGTTCCATTACGATCGTTGAGGAAATTGACTCAGAAAAAAAAATGGACTGGAAACATTTCTTTCTTCCTAAATCTAGTTCACTATTCCTGAGACATATTTCAGACACCAAAATACATTATATCTAGTGCTGTTCAAAAAGTCCGTGACCCGTGGGCCGGTCCAAAGCACGCAAAAAAAACCCGGCATGAGTCCGAAATATTTTCGTGCCAGGCCGGCCTGACACGAGGCCGCGTGCCGTGCTTGGGCCATCACTCGAGCCCACGGGCTAGCACGGCACGGCCCGTTTAGTGTTATTAAAAATAAAAAAATACTTTAACTCTAAACAAAAACAACACAATGGTCTAGTGATAAGTAAACAGCCTTGAATCGGGGAGGTCTTGAGTTTGAATCCCACTTTCTCTCTAACTTTTGCTCATTTTCCCCACTTCAATTATAAATGGGCTGCTAAAGGATTAATGGGCCATCATTCTAGTGGGCCTAATGGGCCGGCCCGACATGATTACTCCAACTAGGTAGTTAGGCGCGCCCTGCAGCGCCTGGGATTGGTTAGTCAAATTTTTTGGCCAGGTGTTAGTGTGGTGAATTAGGTTGAACCATGTACTGTTCATTTGGTATTTTATTAGTGACCAAATATACAATACAACCATGGTATATACTCCCTCCGGATTTTAATTGTTGACGTAGTTAACTTTTTTAGCTATATTTGACCATTTATCTTATTTAAAATATTTGTTTAAATATACAAAATTATATGATAGGTTTTAACTTTCTTTAGTGATAAAACAAATTGTAATAAAATATTTAATAAATTTTTATTTTTTGAATAAGATGAATAGTCAAACGTAACTCAAAATATCAACTATGTCAACAATTTAAATCCGGAGTGAGTATTATATTACATATAAGTCCTTGCAAAAAATTATATTACACATAAGAGTATGTAGTCGGATGGAGAACACATCGTTCCTTTTGTGTCTACACGTTTTTTGTTTACAGGTAAATGCATGCAAGCGCAATTGATGCTTTTTTAGAAAGGCCGAGGTTGAATATATGAACCCTCAGAAGCACCAGTAAAGAGATTAAAAAGGAATAAAAATAGAGAAAGACACGTGAATGATTAACAAATTATGTGATAAAATGTTCATTTCGTCTTGCGTCGTGTCATTTGCTCATGGGATCCATCGTTTATGGACCAGCTTAAAATGCAGTGAACGACCAGTAGATACAACCTTTACCACCTCGTGAAGTGGGATCCGATACCTCTTCTTTTGTCCTTATTTATTTTTTCTTTCCTCCTTCTGCTCCACGATGTGCTCCTGTAGGATGCCACGCTTCATGCATGCTCAGGAAACAGGCCATGTGGCCATCCATTCTGCCACGCGCAGGATGCAGGAGGACTTCGTTTCTCCTCCATATACTACCACCATCCTGAGCCGGTGTCCTCTCCGCTGCTCTCTCCCACACTCTCGCTCACAAAAGCATAGCAGCAGCTATCCTAGATGCTACTTGCCAGCATAAATCGCTGCACCATCTCTTGAGCCAGTGCTCTTCTTTTCTTTTCAATGCGCCAAGGACAGTTTTTTAAAAGTGTCATCTCAATCAGCCGTAAATATGTCGTCGCCTCTAGCAAGGTCTTCCCGTCCAAGCTCGCGGGCTCTGCACTGGTCGCCGTTGTCGTGTCTGGACGTTCCAGACCGCTGCCTAGGCCCATGTCCCATTGTGAACTGGTGATGTCCTGCCTATGCAGTTCAGCCCGCTGGTTGTGCCCACGACGTTGGAGCCCACCACCCTTTTGGTCGCTTGATAGTGCACCATCACTATCGCCTGGATGGTGGATCGCGTCGGCTTGACGTGTTGTCGTGGGCTGTTTATGCTTCGCTATAGAAGTATTTTAGCAACCAAAACCGTATGGGTTGCGAGTAAACGAACCAACAAAGGAGGAGAAAGTCAATGCATGACCATCGACCAAGCAGCCCAGCCCAAGCAGGAATCGACGATGACAGAATCGCACAACCCATGTGCGCCCCTCTGCCTGCTGACATACGTGTCGAGACATGAGCGGGCAGAAAATGCAGAAAACATTCCTATTGGTGGAGGAAACCGGGAGCAGCCGTAGGATGGCGGCAGCCCACGGCTTATAATGATATAGATATTCATACCGGGTCATGAGCTGATGCCTGGGCACGTGCGCCGGCACGGCATGGCCCGAAATTAATTATATAATATGTCGGTCTGAAATTAATTGGGCCGGACTAATTCGTGACTGGGCCATGCCGTGTCGTGCCGGACGGACTAGTTGGACAGCTTTAATTATATCCATCCTGATAAGATATATTAAAAATTGCTTATATTTGCAGTGATGAACATCTAAATATCATATAATCTGCACAGCATACCGAATCAAAACAAATGTTAAAAATAGAAAACATGAACATGCAGCATACCAGTGATGTTTCGAGATGTACCTCAGGGGAATAAACATATAGAATGGCGAAGCCCCCCATAACACAAGTCCGGGCACAGAAGAGCAATGTGATGGCCATACCTTCTCCCAATTGTATAGTGAGTGGCGCAAGAAAAGCAAAGCACAATAAAATCAAGCTTCCTAGTGACACCTTCCGACCAATCCTGTCAACCATTACAGATGCCAAAAGTAGGCCAGGAAACTCTGCCATCAAATAAAAAAATCAACGGTTTAGCTATATACTGAAGTGCTTGAGTGATTTTTTTCCTTTTTCATATTTGAAAACAATCAGGGCTTTAGTGATTAAAGTACTTCAGTGATTTTTTTTTCCAAAATAGAATTCCATTGCTTTTAAATAGACGAGCAAAATAAAAGCATACGTATTAGATAGGAGCTCTAAAACCACAAGCTTTACAATTACTAAATGGTGCTATGATAGGGCTGGCTACTACAATGTTAGAACAGCAAAAATCAAATTTCATTAAGGAAGAAGTCCTTTTAGCCTCGCTCAACTATTGTAGAAGTCTGTTTTTCTTCCCTCAATTACAAAGCCGGGTATTCGTGCTCCTCAAACTGTCAAAACCGTTTGTTTTTTCTCCTATAGCTGTTTTTCGATGGTGGTTTTGTCCACGTGGCACACATGTGGCAGCGAGAGACATATTTCAATTCTACATCATCTTTTTTATAATAACAAAATAAAAAAACAATTTTAGAGGTCTAAAAATCATTAGATTTTTCATATTTCAATGTTAGTCGACGAACAAAAAAATTATTTTTGAAATATATATGGATATGATCTCATATTTGAATTAAAATTCATCAAGTATGATATTATTATATTATGATTTATTTATTTTTTTCATATTCGTTTATTTAAAAATTTTCATTATCAATTCTATTTAATTCAAATGTAATACCGTCCATAATTTAAACATGATTCCTTTGGTTCATATACAATGCTTCTGTAGTGTAAATTTTAAAGGTTTGATAGTTAACTATGTGATAATCCATAATTATACTTTAAGGATGAAAACATATTTAACATACTAATATTATAAAAAATATTATGATTTTTGAAATCCTGAGTGTATATTTTTAAATTTTTAATTGGAAAAACAGTGACATGGCATTAAAAGTGTGTCTCTCGCTGCCATATGTGCGACACGTAGAAACCATCGTCAAAAACAGCCATAGGCGGAAAAACAAACGGTTTTGACAGTTCGAGGAGCATGAATAACCGGTTTTATAATTAAGGGAGGAAAACCAGACTTTTGTAATAGTCGAGGGAGGTTAAAAGGACTTCTTCCTTTTCTTAGAGGCTACTGATCATATTTAAATTTTAAACCCTCTAGATGAGTAGCTGAAACTGGGAATATGAAGGAAACATCCAGATCAAGAATCAAATATGTTGAGAGGGCAACATTACCTGCAAAACTGGTCACCAACACATTTATGTAAAGGATGGAATCCTTTGGTTGGCTCCTGCCACTACTTAGTTCTGAGGTTAGTGTTACTAGTCCATAATAGGCAAAATAAGCTCCAAAATAGATTAGCCAAAGAAGAAGAGTTGATCTTATTAGGTCAGGCGACCAAAGAGCTTGAAACTCATTAATGCGATATGACTTGGAGATTGTGTCCTTGGTGATCCCTTCATTATCTTCTGGTGTAAGTAAAGCAACATAAGCATCATGGTTCTTGTCAAGTCTCCTTTTGGCGTCAGAAGTTACAATGCCGGGAGGGAGATCCCTGTTGTTCATTCTTGCTATTCTCTCCAAGACGACCATAGCTTCACTTACTTTACCTTTTGAGCAAAGGTATCTTGGTGATTCAGGTATTAAACCAAAGAAAATAAGCAGGACGAAACATGGCATTGAGGACAATGCAAGCAACCACCTCCATCCAAGTATTGGCATGATAGCCTGCATGCAGTGTATAATGCAGATGTGATATAACCAGAGCAGAACCTGTAAGAGCCTGAAGTTGTTCTCACAGAACATAGCTAAGATATTTTTCCTCTAATGTCATCTATATTTCAAAGGTTCGATTTTATGAAAAAAATGATCTTTGTTTTCTGAAACTATTGGTTTTTGGATGCTCTACTTCAACTGTTTAGGACGGCTACAAATTTCAGCTTCCTATCAATGAAGAAACATTAGCAATCAACTTCTACATTTTTTTCCTACGGGCTCAATCAACTTTATCAGTTCTTTAGCAAGAAGCTTAGATGTACTCTAGTCATGTCAAAATAACTAGGAGTCATGAACGGCAAATTACCCAAGCAAGCAGAGCCTCCAGTATTGTTCCACAGGTCCAGAAACAAGTAAAACCTGCTATCCAGGAACCTCTGTTTTCAGCAGGGACGAACTCCAGAAACCAAGTGGCAAGGACATGGGAGCCACCCAGACCAAGTCCAACGACGAAGCGCAGTGCCAGCAAGGTCGCGTAGTTTGGTGAGAAGGCGCACAGAAAACCGGGTACACCACTGACAAGTGCGGTGAACAGGAAACCAGTCCTGAAAGAGACAGATTTTGCATCAAAGCTTTAATTACTTTCAGAAGATTGTGAACTCGATGTGGAAGCTCTGATTTGCACAAAAAAATTTCTTAGATCTCTGGGGAACACTTTTGCTGCACTACTGATAAACTGACAAGCCTGAACATACATACCTCCTGCCGTATCTGTCTGAGGCGAGGCCTCCGACTAACGCCCCGAGGAGCATCCCGGCGAAGACGACGCTTGTGAAGAGTCCCTCCTCCCATCCGGCGACACCCCACTCCGCCTTCACGGAAGGCCCCACGAAGGAGAGCAGCATCACCTCCATGGCCTCCGCGACCGAGCCGGTGCCCAGCAAAACGAGCAGGAGAGCCTGAAATCGGCCGAAGCCCAGCCGCGACAGCGCCTCATCGGTCGTGTACGACGCTTCGGCTCCGCTCCCGCCTCCGGACATGAGACCGTAGCAAGGCAGGGCCAGGACTCGCCGCCGGAACGGGAGGGGCGTCAACGGCGACGAGCGGCCGACAGGTTGCTTTGCTCACTGGCCGCAACCGCGAGATAATTTCCAACTGGCCGTTGACCGGGTTCTTTTTTTCTTTCTTTCTTTCTGGCCAACGGGCGTGACAGGCCGGGCCGTTTCCATAGCGAGCCAGCATGGCCCGATATGACGGGCCTTAGACCAAGCCCAAGCATGACACGACCGCTATTACACGGATCAGATCGTGCCATCGGCCCGACCCGAAGCACGTCGAGGGCGCGATGGAGATGGCCAGTTCGGCCGAAGGGCACGTCGACGTGGGCACAACCTTGGAGCTCGACGCGACGACCTCGACGTTCGGAGGAGGGAGCAAGGGTGGAGCCTTGAAGGGGGATCTCAGCGGCCAAAGGAGGTAGCCGATGGAGGGGCGACGAGAGATGAGGGGGAGCCGGGGCAGAGGGACGCGGGTGAGAGGAGAGGCGGCGGCTAGGAAGAGGCGTGGTGAGATGAGGGGGAACCAGGGAGGCAGCGACGCGAGCGAGAGCCAAAGAGGTGACGCAGCGGCCAGAGAGGGACAGGGAGAGAGAAAGGCCGGGAGCTTCAGTCCGACTATCCGAGAAGTTGGGATGGAGAGGAGGGCAACTGAGCAAGCAACAACGGGAGGATGACGGCAGCGCAGCGCCGGCAAGAGCGAGAGATCAGAGAGGGCTATGTCGAGCCGCTTTCACTAGGAGATACCGAGAGAGAGCCAGCACTAGGAGAGAGAGTGGTGAGCAGGCCGACCTGGAGGAGTGATCGTCGGACCAAGTGGGGCGTGCCCGTAGCGGGCCATAGTGTAGGTTGACTAAGCCAGATTATCAGGTCGACACGACGGGCCTAAGGTCAAGCCCAAACACAGCCTGAGCTGGGCTCCGGGCCGGCTCAACCCGCATACCTCCCGTGTCATGTTGTGCCCGTGCTAGGCCAAAATAGACGGGCCTCAGGCCGGCCCTTTTAACCCGGTCCTTTTAACCCGGCCCAGATGGCTAGGTATACTGAAACGTGTCCCTGGATGCCTGGATGGACGACACGAGTTTCCTATACTTGCGCATGCTCGACGGAGACGGGATGCACGGGGAGCAGGTGCCGGAGAGAAGTGTACGTGATCAGTGGCGGAGCCAGCTCCAAACCGCAGGAGGGGCCGTGACCATGAACAGTGAACAGTGACAATGGAGATTGGAGATAAGTCGAACGAACACGCACATACGTTTCTTTTGCCAAAGCAACGAGGTCTGATGGGTGGGAAGGGTGTCGCGGAAACGCAGGACGCGCAATACGCGCGCGGTCTGGCACCACATCGCGCCGTATCACAGCGGACCAATCGGTTCTTCCATGTGGAGGCTGCAACGTTTCGTAATGATCGGCAGGTTCCAATTAGGAACAGTGAACGAACGAGCAGCCGTGGGCCACGCAGTACCAGCCTCCGTTCCTTCATTCTCAATGTCTTATCAGCTCAAGCTCAATGAATCCAAGCACCTACCTACATGGAGCAAGCAATGATGTTCATATACCTGGAAAACTTTCTGGAGCAAGGGGGGGCCGTGGCCCCGTCTGGCCAAAACGTAGCTCCGCCAGTGTACGTGATGCTTGCGAGTTGCGATGGTGGGGGCAGGTGACGGCAGTGGGTGAAGCCGTTGTGGGTGACGCTGCAGCTCCGACGGCACTCGGTGGAGATCAGAGTATTTTTTTTTGGTTCGCCTATTTGTTGCAAGGCAGCCTTTTCTTTTGAGACCAATGATGCACCTCTGTTCTGTGACGTTTACAACGCTGTCAAAAGGAATAATTCGCGAAGGACAAAGATTTGTGGGATCCTTGCGGTATCTTTTGTTTACAATTTTTCTACATTTTTTACGTGGTTGAAAATAACTTCAGAACAAAAAGAACAGCAGATAATGGTCCATTTGGCGCTTATAGTTTAATAATGTGCACTGAAAACGCTCTAGCGTTAAATAAACCCAAAGATTCAAACGTGTGAGTACACCAAATAATTGTTTTTGTGCTGCATTCATTCTATAAAACAAATCGAGCCAAATTGGTTGCGTCATTGCTGAGTGCTGCTGATTGGAAAGCAAAAAACAATTACCTGCTAATGAACGGCACTACCTGCTCACTCTCGACACGAACCCGCCACTGAACGGCACTACCTGCTCACTCTCGGCACTCGTCGGAACCACTTTCTCCACGCTCGGGCCGGCATGGCGGACGGCGGCAGCGACGCGGAGACGTGCACGTACACGACGGATGAGGCGCTGTCGCGGCTTGGCTTCGGCCGGTTCCAGGCGCTGGTGCTCGGGTTCCTGGGCACCGGGTGGATCGCGGAGGCCATGGAGATCATGCTGCTGTCCTTCATCGGCCCGTCCGTGAAAGAGGAGTGGGGGCTGTCCGGCGGCGAAGAGGGCCTCGTCACCAGCGTCCTCTTCGCCGGGACGCTCGCGGGAGCTTTCGCCGGTGGTCTCGCTTCGGACAGATACGGCAGGAGGTACGTCCAGTAAAGTGCGTATACAGTATACTTGCTTCTTCTTTTTTCAAAAAGAAATGAGTGGGCGCTTGGCATTTTGTATGCTTTGTCGGCGCATGATCGTGGATTAGATTGAGTCTGCATTCTCTCATCTCTATGGAACGAATAAGAGCAAATTTTACAAAATATAGACGTGTTATGTAAACTGTTAGAAAGCTGCAGATTTAAAAACTAAGAGCATCTCCAAAACTCTCAAAAAAATGATCTAAAAGAGTATTTTTGGGAGCAGCCTAAAAATTATTAGGGAGAAGTTTTCTTGTCTCCTTCAATAATTCTCTCTAAAAATAGATCAGAAAAACTTTTGATTGGACCACGTCAGCATCTGGGACTACAAAATATTAATTTGCTTCTAAATACAAGTATTGGGGTCTCTAATTTTTCCCTCGTTTCTAGCTATAAATAAGGAGAATTTAGTGAGAGAATAAATCTGTGAGTTGTTTAGGAGAGCTGTTGGAGATAATTTTTAGACTAAATCCCATTAATTTGGTTTAGAGAGAGTTTTTGAAGAGCTTTTGAAGATGCTCTAAGAGGAACTGTAAACTTAGTTGTATGCATGGATTGAAAACTGCTACAGTGCCAGTTTTTTCTATCACCAAAAACTAGTTGATAACCAGAAAAACGGCTCGGAAACCGTTTTTGCTATAGTACCAGGGTCGGTTTTACGATAAACCAGACGTTCGATGATGAAATCGGACCGGACCAGTTTCACCGAAACCCGTTGAACCAGACTGTTGAACCAGACGGGACCGGTTTCACCGAAAACCGTAAAAACTAGCCGGTTTTCAACGTGTTTTCAACCTATGTTGTACGTAGTATCAACCCACAGCTGCAGTAAACTTCCACAAATCATTTCGAATTCTATGTTGGCAAGCTCAATCCATGTGTTCCTGCTTTATGACACTTAGACAATATAACGGACAATGGGATCCTTCAAATGGGAAACCTTGGCGTAAATTTAACCAAAATGAAACTATTCTGCTGTAAGCTTGCCCGTGTATGGAAGAAATTATGTCAGTCCTGTTATGTCATACGGTGTAGGCGCCTCCTCATGTCAGATGCAACGCAGGTAACAGAAAACATAGAATTCAATATTCATGGTTCGTGAAAATTTTAGATAGTTTGTACGCAGGTAACGAAATACGCTTTGCAACTACTAGATGGCCTCCTTTTGGTGTAGTTTTCTTACTGCATTTGTGCTGTCCTGAACAACACTTTCTTCTTTTCTTATATATATAAAATTCTCATCTGTAGGGTTGCTTTTTTAGTCACTGCACTTGTCACCAGTATATCTGGATTTCTCTGTGCCTTCTCTCCAAACTACATGTCCTTGCTTGCTTTGCGCTTCGTCGTTGGCCTTGGACTGGGCGCTAGTCATGTGCTCCCCACTTGGTTCCTGGAGTTTGTTCCTGCTGAAAGTAGAGGCTCCTGGATGGCTGTTTTTGCTTGCTTTTGGACAGTTGGAACTGTATTGGTAGCTCTGCTTGCTTGGGTACGTTGCCCTCCTTTCAATCTTATAGTCTTATTTATAATTCTAACGTTATGTGCAACCTGTTTATTAGTGCATTGCTTCCAATTCTAAAAACTCGACTTAAAAAATGTGGGCCAGATGCACCATAGGGTGCCCATGATATGTAGGCCATGTGTAACATCGAGAGTGTTTAAATTTGCTCTCGCTAAGAGTCAAATCCAGGAACTGAGGCGTACATTTTTTAAGTCGAGTTTAACATGCAACATCACAGAAACACATTTGAATGATAACAATTATGGTAACATTTTTGCAGTTTTATAGTGGCATGGTTCCACTGTCAAAAAACTCAATCTGCCAGGGGTAAGGCAACCCTCGAGATTTTTTTTATTAGAAAAGATCTTCTCACGTAGATCAAGAAAATTTTCGAATCCCTGCCTTACCCTTACACAGTGGCACCATGGCCCATGTGACCTGAGGACTGCTACTAGGACCACCTAACCAACTCTGCTGGAGACCAGTTCGCGGTTCCACTATCAAAAGAAGTGGCTATTTTGCAATGGCCTTCTAATATAAATAGTTGGCAAAGTAGCGAAAACATGCAGGGAAGACTAGATATCATCATCGGCAGGGTGGATTTCCCTTGATTCAAGAGCCTTCACTTGAATGTCCAAAACTTTAGCCAAAGCGTGAAGTATATGTTGGCATATTTGATACATACACTTGCACACAAGCAACTAGGACCAAAATCATGTTTCTTTCAGTGTAGAACAAAGCATAGAAAATAAGACCAAAATAACAGATTTCATCCTATATTTTCAAAAAATTTCTTAACAGTGAGAGTTATCAAGAATTTTTTTTCATACTGTTTGCATGTTTGAATGCCCAGCTAATGCATCCTGGGTCTGCCAGTGATCATAGTTAAAACCCATGTTACTTTTAATAAAATCATCACAGGTGGAATAATTCACTACTGGTCATGTTTTATTAGATCAAGAGCTTTTGGTATTTACATGTTTTTGTCTGCAACGCAGGCTACTCTGCCAATACTTGGATGGAGATGGTTACTTGCATTATCTTCCTTACCATGTTTCATCGTTTTATTTTTCTTTGGTTTGATACCGGAATCACCAAGGTACCTTTGCTCAAGAGGTAAAGCAAGTGATGCTATGCTTGTCTTGGAGAGAATAGCAGCAATGAACAACAGAGCTCTACCCATTGGCATTCTAGCTTGTGACCCCAAAAGGAGAGTTGATAACAATCTTGACGCTTCTGTTACAGCGCTTCTAATTGTGCCTGACGATAGGCTTGGAATAGATAAGAACACAATCTCCAAATCCAATGGCATCATTATGTTCAATGCTTTCCTAGCTGTTTGGTCACGTGACATGATCAGATCAACTCTTCTCCTTTGGCTAGTCTGTTTCACACTTTCTTTTTCATATTACGGAATTGTATTGATGACCTCTGAACTAAGTAATGGCCTGAAGGGCTGTGTCCCAGTACGAGTCCATCCTATGCAGTCTTCCACTCTTTACATAAATGTGCTGGTGACCAATTTTGCAGGTAAGATTCTCTTCAAAATAGATTTTTTATTCACAGCCACAGTGAATCCTCAGATTTTTAATTTCTGTATCAATTCATTGGACTTCAGTTGGCACATGATAACCAATGTAGATGAAACTGTTGTATTACAGTTTGATTTTGAATAATCATTTTTTTTTCTTGAACAATAGCTAGAACTGTAAACGCTGAAACAAGGTTTTCAGGAGTTATGGTCCAGAGTAAAATGCTCGCTGGCTTTTGAAGAGCGTGTCAACCCACAATAAAAATTGAGGTTACATATGGAAGCCAGAAAGTCTATATTTTTCAAATAGAAAATAAAGTGAAATATATACAATTTAGTAACGGCAAATATGGCATTCGAGATGATGATGTTCTTCTTTAATCGATTCTTTTTTTTGCGAAGGTTTCTTTAATCGATTCTGTGATTGATAAAATTGGACACCTTACAAAATATTTTTTGTTCAAAACCTCTGAAATACTACTCTGAGACACTGAAACACTACAATAGCTGAAGATTTGTTTTTTTACGACAGAGTTTCCGGGTTTTCTTTTGGCCGTACTGTTGGTGGACAGGATTGGCCGGAGAGTATCAATGGGAGGCATGATTCTTTTGTGCTGTGCTTTTGTTGCACCACTTTCTACACACTTGGGAGAAGGTTTAGCTGTCACCCTTCTGTTCTGCTCTCGGGCTTGTATCGAGGGAAGTTTTGCCATTCTACATGTTTATTCTCGTGAGGTTATTGCTACACATCACTTCATTTGCTCTTTCATGCTTCCCCTGTTTCAGTAGGTCCTTTTTACGGTAATTCCAAGTAAGCATTGACCATTTATCTGAGTAGATCTTCGATCAATATATGTCTTATCTTACCTCTGGAGTGTTAAATTAGACACCCTTAATTATAGCACAGTTCGTTCCTGATTTATATGGTCACACATGAGATTCTCCGGCCACCGTCTGCGTGAGTGCACCATGGTGCTCGAGAGTGTCCCCACCCCATGGCCTCATTGCCGCCCTGCGCTTCCGCCCCCTACTCGCCACACTCTCGTCACCCCAGTTCCCTACTCCACCCGCACCAGCTCACCGTCGCTCCTCACCCCCGCAACTCCCTTCTCTCCTACCCACCTCAACCCGCCACCAGCTGATGGTCCCGATTTGGCACCAGCAGAGCTCCACCCTCGCCCGCCAGCCACCCCACCCCCCTCTCTCCGTCACAGCTTCTCTCTCCCCATCCTATGTCGGGTGCCGTTAGTGCCGCTCTCACCCCCACCGCCGCCTACTCGTGACATCCACCCCGTCACGGCTCCTATGGCGCAGACCGTGTCTGCTCTTCTACTGCCTCCGCCTGCCTCGACGCTGCACCAAGCGGCCCGGGCTGAGGTGAACTCCCAGGCAAACGACCGGAGCGTCGCTTCTAAGACAGCAAGTTCTACAAGCATGGCCAGCTCTGGGAGGCAGGGCTTTCTCGAGGTGTTCCTGAAGCCAGGCCACCATGACGATGCCGCTGTGTTCGCCTATGTGTTCCTCACCCCCCAGTCAGAGGTGTTGTCACCGGCGCCATTCACTTGGGAGGCGGTTAGGACTGCAATGCCGCATACCTCCTTTGACGTTCTCCCCTCATCAAGAGGATCGATGCTGCTCCGGTTCCAGGGGCAAGCCGAGGGTGATGAGGCTGATTGGCTCTCGCCTCTGCTTCATGACGATGTCTGTGTTGAGCTAGAGCCAGAGGGCCAAGCTGCTACTCAGCGTCATGCACAAATGCTGGTTGCTCTGTCGGTGCTGGAATTCCCTCTTGCGCACTGGTACGAGGATTTCATTCAAGAGGCTTTCCAAGGCTTTGGCCCAGTGATTGAGATCGATTGGCGCTGCCTCACTGGTTTTGACTACTATGTGCGAGTTGTGGTGCAAGTGGAGGACGTGGCGTATGTCCCTAAAGATCTCTGGGTTCGTGATGTTTCCACAGGGAGCTGCAACATGTGCCCGATCCAGCTCATTCATGCCTGGCCGAAGACAGAGTCCATGGGAGATCACGGGGATTATGTGCCCTTCTTCGGCACACCGCCGTCGCCACTGCATACACCCTCCGCTCCACCACACCCACTGCTGTTGTTACCGACTCCTCCTAGCCGACGTGTGGCGGGCCCTGCTAGGCCGCCTGTGCCTTTGCCACCGCATGAGCAGGGGACGCACATGCGCGCTATGCATGCCATCGTTGCCGCGCTCATCCTCCAGCCGCAGGCTCTGCTGCTCCCATCGCTGCCAGCCTTTCCCATCATCATCCCCCTACAGCCACTCGCCGTCGCCTCCACCATCTTCTACAGTGCACTGTCTGCCGCCGTGGTGAGCTCCACTCCCCCTAGAGCTGTTCCCATGTGCTCCCCTCCGACCACTCCATGCGGTCAGGAAACAACAAATGCTTGGGCCGAGGAAGAGCACGAGCTGTCAGTTCGCAAGTCGCGGGCTCGGGCAAAACGCTTTGCTGATCAAACTGCAAAGAACAAGAAAGGGGCACAACTTCAGAAAGACCGCTGCAGGGACAGACTGAGGGCCAAAGAAACAACAACATTTGAGGACATGACTACCAAAGCTACCAGGCTGAAGTCGCTAAGGAACGAGCTCATGCACTGCTCAAAGGAGCTGATCATGCAAGTCAAGTGTCGGGGCCTTCTGCGCAAACACAAGCTGAATGCCGACAATCTTAGAGCCATGGCAGGCACAACTGATCTATCTGATAAGGCTGCAGCCAGCCTTGAGGCGGTGCTTGCTGGTTCCAAATGAAGAACAACAACTTCAGTGCACTGTCGCCGCTAGGATCGCTTGCTCCTAGCTGTATCCGATCCTCTAGTGTCTTCTGCTTTAAAATGTGCTTCGCTCCTTTGCTGTTTCGTCTAGTTAGTGCCTGGTTTTTTCTTTGTGTTGCTCCTGTCCACTCTTTGGTGTGTTGTACTGTGTCCCCATGAGTTCAAATCATAATATCACTCTTGTGTCGTGGAATGTCCATGGTCTTGGTGAAGCTGATAAGTGTGATGTTGTGCGTGATGTCTTCTCTACCTGCCACCCTACTGTTGCTTGCATTCAGGAAACAAAACTAAGCGACATTCCTGCATCTAAGTTTAAAACCTTTCTCCTAGCTCACCTCAACTCCCATTGCTTCCTTGCTGCTGATGGCTCCCGTGGCGGTGTTGCTACTGTTTGGGACGACAACCACTTCTCCCTGTTTTCTTCTCATACCAGCAAGTTTTCTCTAACCACCACTCTTTCTTACACTGCCACTGATCTCACCTTCACTCTCACTAATGTTTATGCTCCATCTGACCACCGACTCACTCCTGAGTTCCTCACCGAACTGCATGAGCTCTCCACGACTCTCTCTGGTGCCTGGCTAATAGCTTGGGATTTCAATCTGATCCGTTGTCCCAACGAAGAAAATAACGACAATTTCAATGGTGCGCTAGCAGATTCTTTCAACACAACAATCCACAACCTCTCTCTCTTGGAGCTCCCCCTCTTGGATAGGTTGTTCACTTGGTTGAACAAGCGCGATGACCCTGTTCTTGCTCGCCTTGACAGAGTGTTCATCAATGGAGAGCTTGACAGCGCCGTGCCTAATACCACACTCACTTCCCTCTCCCACGCCACCTCTGACCACACCCCACTTCTCGTCAATCACTTCAAGTGGAGCTATCCTCCAAAGACCTCTGAAGGAGTTTATCTTGCACACAAGATCATAAATCCTCAAGAAAGTATCACAAAGGTCATCATTCAGATTTCTCACAACTTCATCAAATTGGAAGAAGAACTCCTGTTGTTGAGCTCGACGAATGCTCCAGAGTCGATCTTGTGGAGGAGGTGGGGGCACCAGATTGATCATCTCAAATGACCGTGCTAGTAATGTTATTGGTGCTCCCCCCTATACCAATGCGTGGTCCACCCGAAGTGCTTGGAGTAGAACATAGAATGACACTTGAGGTAGAGCTTGATGAAGTGCCTGATGAAGAGCTTGGTGTAGGTCTTGATAAGGAAGGGTTGTAGAAGCTGCTGCAAGGCAATCTTGTGGAGGGATCAAAGACGTTTGAGCTTGAAGATACTTCTTTCCCTTTTCTTAAGGATGCTCCATTGTTCGCCTTGGAAGTCTTCTCCCTAGTCCAGCTTGCGGTAATCTTCTCATCATCAAAGAGCAACCCAATCACATCCTCGACGGAGAGATCCTTCTTTATGATGAGATCAACGGTGATGTAGAGGAGTTTGCTTCTAGGAAGCAAGGTGAGAATCTTCTCAACTATCACGATCTTGGGAAGCTCGAACGTAGTTGTTCCAATCCTGTCCACAATACCTTGCAAGCGGATAAGAGAGTCAAGTAAGTCCTCATTCTCAGTAGCACGAAAAGTAAAGAACTCAACAAGTGAATCACTAGCATGATCAATAAAAGACTCACAAGCATCATTAGTACTAGTCACACTAGAAGAGCAATCAAGATCAATAGAGCCAACATCATCAATCATCACATTAGGCACACTAGAAGAGCAACCTATCAAATTATCACTAGTAGAATCTAGGCACTCACTAGAACTAGGCACTACCACACAATCATCACAATCATCATACACATGATCATCGGTAAAGGTATTGGCAAAGTTCACAAGTGTGTCCATCAACAACTCATCCGGAATCATGGCATTTAGGTAGCTTTTCAAGCGATTCTTCCATGAACCATGACCCGGCCCCGAATAGGATGACATCCCAACTCAATTCGGTCACTATTCAAGGCGGTTAAGCCCTATATTGAGCACTTGGCTCTAATACCACTTGAAAGAACTGAGGGGGGGGGGGGTGGGGTGAATCGGGAACTCGCACTATGTACCAAATTCACCAATTTCTTTAACCGACCACTCCAAACAACTCCTACACAATCCTAGTGGTGATCACACTAGCAAGATAATAAACCTATGAAAGGAATCAACAACCTAAGCATACTAGTAGATCACACAAAGTCAAAACAGCTTCTATGCAAGCTAGTAACCAAAGATACGTGGAAGCACACAACTAGCTAGCAAGGAGTCCTACTCATACAAAGCTACTAGATCAACAAGCACATGGAAAGCACACAAACATGAGTAGCACATTACATACTAGGGTGATGAATCAAGCCAAAGCAACTCCTATACATGCTAGTAATCAAGTATGAAGGCTAAGCACTACTAGCAAGTAACAACCTATACCGGTCTAGGTCTTACCATAGACCAAGAGTAACAACCTAGATCACACCCTAAAGAACACCCTAGCCTTAGATGTGCAAGATCGTTCCTTGTTACTCTCACTAGCACTCTCAAGATATGCAATATCTCCTCCTAGTGCTCTCCTCTTTTCCTCTTGGAACTTACCAAATGCTCTCAGGTATTCCACTGGCCAAGAGAGGTATCCAAGACCCCAGCAATGAAGTTATATAGGCTTCTAACCTCAAACTAGCCGTTGCTCCACGAGATCACCTTTTTGGACGCACTGACTAGACTGTCCGGTATCTGCCTGACCGGACCGTCCGATCACTCCTGGAACGGTTCCCAGAATTATTGGCACTTCTGTCCTGGCTGATCTCCTGCACTGACCGGACCATCCGGTCTCTCTGTCCATCAGACAAGTCCGACGCTTCGGGCACCCTCGTCGGGCTCCAGAGAGTTGCTTCCTCTATGCTCTGTGTTTCACCCATACTGACTGGACCGTCCAGTTAGTAAACCGGACTGTCCGGTGTCTATGGTCCCTGACATAGACAGATTCCTCGCTAAGTCTTCTCTCTGAATTTCCTGTCCTCCTAGTGACCGTACAGTCCGATCTCCACTGACCCCTGTGTTCGGTCACTATGTCCAGAAGCTAAAACTTGTCGTCTTTGCTTGACTTCGTTTCTCGGCTTCCCCGAACAGCTCCTTGGCTTCTCCACTGTCACCTAGTGCCTGTGATTTCATCGAGCAACCTTGCACATCACCGACTAGACATGACCTAAGAGAAATGACCAAGACCCCCTTAATAGTCCGGTTTTTCCTATGCACTCAAAGCCCTAACAACTAGACAAGTGTTCCCAACACTTACTCCATAGCTTGTCCTTCGGTTTGATCCATCTCCATCAACCCTTGGACTCCATCAAGTTCACAAGCCTCCATGCTTGCGGTCATTGTCATCAATCGCTAAGGCCGCCATCTACAATCATCATAGAGTAGAAGAGGTTTTCTACATGAACAACACTCATATAGACATTAGTCATTTCATGTTTATCATTCATCACCAAAACATCATACCTTTGGGTGACCTCAATGGTCATGATCCTTACAATCTCCTCTTTTTTGGTGATGGATGACAACCACTACTTATGATGATCCAAAATGGACGAGCAATAAGGAACATAAGGAAAAGAATAGAATGAGAGGATTACCATGGTCTTTACCTTGGAAGTAGTCTCCCCCCTTGGAATGTGGTAGGTGTTGAGGGAGAACTACCCAATCACGTAGGGCACTTGATATCTATCTTGAGTTAAATTTTGCGCCCATCTTGGTATCGTGGTAGGTGTTCTTGTTTATGTAGACAGGCACCATAGACGTAGATGTTCATGTTGGTGTATATGTTCATTGTTGTTCTTCTCCATGTTGGTGTGGATGTTCATCTTGTCATGATCTTCATATGTACTCCAAGTGAATATGCACCATTGTCTTGATCATCTTCATGTTCTCCACTTCATCACCATAGTCTTGGCATTTGGATTCTTCATGTTTCTTCATGTTCTTCTCTCTATCTTTAATTTTCTGGATTCTTCATGTTCCTTCATGTTCTTCTCTCTATCTTCAATTTTCTTCTTTTCATCTTTTGTGTTGGATCTTCATGAACCTCTCCCCCTTTGACTTCTTCTCCCCCTTTTTGACTGGTGTTGGCTTTTGCATCTTCATGTTCTTCTCCCCCTTTGTCACCTATCATCAAAAACCACAAACCAAAGACAAAGCACAAGAGAACCAAGGAGCAAATAATAAGAGACAAGAGGTAGAAAGACTCCCCTTTCATAGTGCTCCTCCTTAGTCACAATGGCCTTCCACCATAACTCCCCCTACACACATGACTCAACAAAGAATTTCTCAAGTATGCAATGGTTAGTTATTAGTGTGTTGGGAATGTATGAGTCACTTGTCTTTGAGCCGCACGAGTAGATTTAACCTCGAAGCTCGTTTGAACGTGACTCAATGGGCATGAAGCACAAAGATCACTATGTGATTATCTAGAGGGTCATATACTTACATTGTAAATCAGCAACTCCCCCTAGAAACATGCTTGGAGGCATATAAGGTATCACAATGCATGAATGCAAAGAATATAAATGCAACAAGTTTACAAATGCATGTTGCAATGCTAAAATAAGGAGAGAGAAAAACTACAAACCAAGGTGTCAACGACGAGTTGTTCCCTTCTTGAGCTTACTCACAATGGACCATTCTTCAAAGCCTTGGGTACACCATGAACCACCTTCCCAAGCTTAACCCATGTCCATTGCTATCTCAAGGAGGTCCATAGTCAACCTACAAGAGAAGAGAAACAAGCACAAATAAAGACACAAACAACAAAACAATGCAAAGCTACACAAATTTACAAGAGACAAGCTTTAGGGTTACTCAAGTGAAGTTGGAGAGGTCGAGAACATTGAGCTCTCCCCTTAGCTTGTTGAAGGTCTTCTCGTCAAGAGGCTTGGTGAAGATATCCGCCAATTGTTCATGAGTTCGCACATGCACCAAGTCAATGTCCTTCTTCTCAACATGATCTCGAATGAAATGATGTTTGATCTCTATGTGCTTTGCATGACCATGATCTCCAGTTTTGAGAGCCATCTTGATCGCCGCTTTACTATCACAATAGAGTGACATTTGAGTGAAGTTGAGACCATAGTCCGAGAGTGTTTGCCTCATGTGGAGAAGTTGAGCACAACATGCTCTTGCTGCCATATACTCCGCTTTGGCTGTAGATAGAGCCACCGAGTTTTGCTTCTTTGAGCTCCAAGGTACAAGAGATCTTCCAAGGAATTGGCAACCTCCCGATGTACTCTTCCTATTCACTTAGCATCCTGCAAAGTTCGAATCCGAATACCCAAGTAACTCAAAGCTTGTTCCTCTAGGGTACCATAACCCTATGGTAGGTGTGTACTTAAGGTATCTTAGTATCCTCTTCACGGCCTTCAAGTGTGACTCTTTTGAATTTGCTTGATAGCGTGCGCAAAGGCACACACTAAACATGATGTCTGGTCTTGAGACGGTGAGATAGAGCAAGGACCCAATCATTGATCTATAGAGCTTAGGGTTCACCGGTTTTCCCTTTTCATCCATGTCCAAAGGTTTGCTTGTTGCCATACGAGTGCACAAGGGTTTGCTATTTTCCATGTTGAACCTCTTGAGAAGATCCTTGGTGTACTTTTCTTGATAGATGAAGTTACCTTCTCTCAATTGCTTCACTTGAAAACAAGGAACACATGGAGCTCTCCAATCATAGACATTTGAAATTCCCTTGCCATCATTTCCTGGAACTTCTCATTGTACTTCTCATTTATTGACCCATTTATGATATCATCCACATAGATTTGGCACACAAAGAGATCCTTCCCAATATGCCTTGTGAACAAGGTGCTATCAGTGCTTCCAATCTTGAACCCATTCTTGAGAAGGAAGTTCCTCAAGTGTTCATACCATGCCTTGGTGCTTGCTTTAGTCCATAGAGAGCCTTCTTCAGTTTATACACATGTCTAGGATATTTGGAATCCTCAAATCCTGGATGTTTCTCCACATAGACTTTCTCATTTATCTCTCCATTAAAGAATGCACTCTTCACATCCATTTGATAGAGCTTGAAGCCATTGTGTGAAGCATAGGCAAGCATGATCCGAATAGCTTCAAGTCGAGCAACGGGAGCAAATGTTTCCTTAAAGTCAATTCCTGCCACTTAGGAGTACCCCTTAGCCACTAGACGAGCCTTGTTTTTCACAATTGCACCTTTCTCATCTTGTTTGTTCTTGAAGACCCACTTGGTGCCAACAAAGTTGTGATTCTTGGGTCTCTCAACAACTTTCCATACCTTGCACCTCTTGAAGTTATTCAATTCTTCTTGCATGGCAATTACCCACTTGTGATCATTCATTGCCTCTTCCATTGTTGTGAGCTCAATCATGGAGACAAAAGAGAAGTTCTCAATTGCAACATTTGCCTCATCATTATTTTCTTCGCTCACATAGTTAGGCTTGTATTGATTCCTCCTTGTCCTAACTCCTTGAGATGGACTCCCAATGATCAAATCCCGTGAGTGATCCTTGTCGATGGCCTTGGGCCTAGGGTGGTGTTCTTCTTGAGTGGGAGGTGGTCTAGGTGAAGTATCTTGGGCATCATGGATTGCTCGCTCTCTTGAGATATGAGTGTCTTAGATTCTTAGAGAGATGGAAGAGTCACTCTTATGGTTCCTAGTTTTGGACTTTGAGCTTGAAGTGGATGGAAGGGTATATTGTGAAGAGCTTGGAGAAGTAGCTTGTGGTGAAGTATGTGGGGAGGCTTGTGGCTCACTTCTCACTTGGGTTTCCTCATCACTTGGTGGGTGAACTCTCACTGAATTTTGGGAGGAGCTAGAAGGTGTAATTGTGGCATTTTGGGTTGATTCTTGCACCTCGGAGGAAGAGGTTGGTTGAGGTGGTGGAGTAGAGGGTTCTTCAATATCACCATCATTTCCCTCGTGGGGTAAAACCTCGCCCACGGGCATTCTTCTCATAGCCTCCCTCATGGGTTCATCACCAATGTTCACTTCAAGAAATTCATCTCCCTTTTGAGAACCATTTGCCTCATCAAATTGCACATCATAGAATTCTTCCACACAATCTGTGGCTGAATTGTAGACCCTATATGCCTTAGAGGTCCCTGAGTATCCAACAAGAATGCCTTCATCAGTTCTGCTCTCAAATTTCCCTGGCTTTCTCCTCTTCTTAAGAATGTAGCACTTGCAGCCAAAGACTCAGAAATAGGAAACATTGGGTTTCCATCCCACCAATAGCTCATATGGTGTCTTCTTCAACAGTCGGTGGAGATAGACACGGTTGGAGGTGTAGCAAGCTGTGTTGATTGCTTTAGCCCAAAACCTCTCATGAGTCCCATACTCGTCCAACATGGCACGATCAAGAGTGATGAGTGTCTTGTTCTTCCTCTCCACTACTCCATTCTGCTCAGGATTATATGTAGCGGAGAATTCATGCTTGATTCCCTTCTTGTCATAATATTCCTCCACTGTTGTGTTCTTGAACTCAGTCCCATTATCACTCCTTATCTTCACAATGCTAGGCTTGAACTCATTCTTTGCCCTCCTAGCAAACTTTCTGAAGATATCACTGGCTTGAGATTTGTCCACAAGAAAGAAGGTCCAAGTGTATCTCGTGAAATCATCAACAATCACCAAGCAATAGAGATTGCCTTCTAGACTCTTGTAATGTGTTGGCCCAAACAAGTCCATGTGCAAGAGCTCCAGAGGACGAGATGTAGACATGAAAGACTTGGTGGGATGAGAAGATGTAACTTGCTTTCCAGCCTGACAAGCACTGCACAATTTGTCCTTCTCAAAGGTCACATCCTTGATTTCTTCAACCAGATTCCTCTTGACCACTTTTCTAAGCTGATTCATTCCAACATGTGCCAGTCTTCTATGCTACAACCATCCTTTAGTTGCCTTAGTGAAGAGGCAAGTACTTGGTGGCATGTTACTTGATTTGAAGTACGTGACATACCAGTTCCCATGTCTCACTCCATGAAATACTAGCCCTTTTCTTTGAATTTTCAGTTATTGCACCATCTTCATCAAATGTGCACTTGAAACCCATGTCACAAAGTTGACTAATAGACAGGAGGTTGAAGTTGAGGGTTTCCACAAAAAAGACCTTATAGAGATGGAGGTCCTCAGTAATGGCCACCTTGCCTGATCCTCTGACTCTCTTTTTTGAGTTATCCCCAAAAGTCACCTTCTTACTGTCTTCGTCTTCATCAATGTTGGTGAACATGGTTGGCTTCCCGGTCATGTGTTGGGTGCACCCACTATCAAGAATCCAATGAGTACCTGCACTCTTGTAGTTGACCCTGGTGGTAGCCATAAAATAAGCACTAGAGGAAGAAGGGTTAGTATCCAAAGCATTACTTGATTGACTTGCACTAATCTTACCATGTCGAGTGATAAGTCCATCCTCATAGATAGGGATCCTTGCAATCCCTTCCTAAAGTCTCCTCCTGATGGGATAGTGAGGAGCATGATACCTCCAATGTCCATGACCATCCCCCATGTGCACATTGTCGAGATCGATATAATAATAGGGAGGATCATAAAGGCCAGTGACGTGCTCAAGCACATGTCCCACTTGTGAGTCGAGCACAAATATCATCTCCATTGCTCTCTCAATTGAGAGCTCATGTCTTCTGTTGATCACCTCCTCAAGTAAGAAGCCCCTTTCAAGAGCTGTGATTTGTCGGAGAAGCTTGTCAATCACTTCAAGTGGAGCTATCCTCCAAAGACCTCTGAAGGAGTTTATCTTGCACACAAGATCATAAATCCTCAAGAATGTATCGTAAAGGTCATCATTCGGATTTCTCACAACTTCATCAAATTCGAAGAAGAACTCCTATTGTTGAGCTCGACGAATGCTCCAGAGTCGATCTTGTGGAGGAGGTGGGGGCGCCAGATTGATCATCTCAAATGACCGTGCTAGTAATGTTGTTGGTGCTCCCCCTACACCAATGCGTGGTCTACCCGAAGTGCTTGGAGTAGAACATGGAATGACACTTGAGGTAGAGCTTGATGAAGCGCCTGATGAAGCGCCTAATGAAGAGCTCGAACATAGTTGTTCCAATCCTGTCCACAATACCTCGCAAGTGAATAAGAGAGTCAAGTAAGTCCTCATTCTCAATAGCACAAAAAGCAAAGAACTCCTCAACAAGTGAATCACTAGCATGATCAATAAAATACTCACAAGCATCATCAGTACTAGTCACACTAGAAGAACGAGCAAGATCAATAGAGCCAACATCATCAATCATCATATTAGGCACACTAGAAGAGCAACCTATCAAATTATCACTAGTAGAATCTAGGCACTTACTAGAACTAGGCACTACCACACAATCATCACAATCATCATACACATGATCATTAGTAAAGGTATTGGCAAAGTCCACAAGTGTATTCATCAACAACTCATTCGTAATCATGGCATTTAGGTAGCTTTTCAAGCGATTCTTCCATGAACCATGACCCGGCCCCGAATGGGATGACATCCCAACTCAGTTTGGTCACTACTCAAGGCGGTTAAGCCCTATATTGAGCACTTGGCTCTGATACCACTTGAAAGGACCGAGTGACCGAGAGGGGGGGGGGTGAATTGGGAACTCGCACTATGTACCAAATTTGCCAATTTCTTTAACCGACCACTCCAAACAACTCCTACACAATCCTAGTGGTGATCACACTAGCAAGATAATGAACCTATGAAAGGAATCAACAACCTAAGCATACTAGTGGATCACACAAAGGCAAAACAACTCCTATGCAAGCTAGTAACCAAAGATACGTGAAAGCACACAACTAGCTAGCAAGGAGTCCTACTAATGCAAAGCTACTAGATCAACAAGCACATGGAAAGCACACAAGCATGAGTAGCACATTACATACTAGGGTGATCAATCACGCTAAAGCAACTTCTATGCATGCTAGTAATCAAGTATGAAGGCTAAGCACTACTAGCAAGTAAAGAAGCCTATTCATGCATGTCTACAAGGTAGTCAACTAAAGCAAGTTAAGCACACAAGCTTGAATAGCACGGTATGTAAATGCGAAAAGTAAAGTGTCATAGTAAGGAGTAGAGTAAGAGATGGCTCATGATTTTTTCCCGAGGTCTCAGAAGGATGGCATCTAACCGGTCTAGGTCTCATCATAGACCAAGAGAAACAACCTAGATCACACCCTCAAGGACACCCTAGCCTTAGATGTGCAAGATTGCTCCTTGTTACTCTCACTAGCACTCTCAAGATATGTAATATCTCCTCCTAGTGCTCTCCTCTTTTCCTCTTGAACCTTACCAAATACTCTCAGGTATTCCACTGGCCAAGAGAGGTCTCCAAGACCCCAGCAACGAAGTTATATAGGCTTCCAACCTCAAACTAGCCGTTGCTCCACGAGATCACCTTTCTGGACGCACTGACCGAACTATCCGGTCTCTGCCTGGCCGGACCGTCCAGTCTCTGCCTGACCGGACCGTCCGGTCGCTCCTGGAACGGTTCCCAGAACTGTTGGCACTTCTGTCCTGGCTGATCTCCTGCACTGACCTCCGGTCTCTCTGTCCGTCGGACAAGTCCAACGTGTCGGGCATCCTCGTCGGACTCTAGAGAGTTGCTTCCTCTCGTGTTTCACCCATACTGACCGGACCATCCGGTCACTAGATCGGACTGTCCGGTCTCTATGGTCCCTGGCACAGACAGATTCCTCGCTAAGTCTTCTCTTTGGATTTCCTATCCTCCTAGTGACCGTATAGTCCGGTCTCCACTGACCCCTCTGTCCGGTCACTACGTCCAGATGCTGAAACTTGTCGTTTTCGCTTGACTTTATTTTCCGGCTTCTCCGAATAGCTCCTTGGCTTCTCCACTGTCACCTAGTGTCTGTGATTTCACAGAGAAGCCTTGCACATCACCGACTAGACATGACCTAAGAGAAATGACCAAGACCCCCTTAATAGTCCGGTTTTTCCTATGCACTCAAAGCCCTAACAACTAGACAAGTGTTCCCAACACTTACTCCATAGCTTGTCCTTCGGTTTGATCCATCTCCATTAACCCTTGGACTCCATCAAGTTCACAAGCCTCCATGCTTGCGGTCGTTATCATCAATCGCCAAGACCGCCATCTATAATCATCATAGAGTAGAAGAGGTTTCCTACACGAACAACACTCGTGTAAATATTAGTCATATTTTATGTTTGTCATTCATCACCAAAACATCATACCTTAGGGTGACCTCAATGGTCATGATCCTTACACTTACCCCCTTGCTATAATCGGCTCTTCACGGGATGTCGCGAGGACGCTGAACTTTGGTCTTGCAGACTGCCGCAATCTGATCGGCATGTAGCCCTTGCATGGGCCTTGATGTTTCCTTCCCAGCCCCTGCTGTAAACATCTCAAACGACATATAACATCCTGCTCATGTATGCTCTTTTGAATTGAAATGAAAAGGTGGGGATGCTCCCCCCCCCCCCCCCCCGACTTTCTCAAAAAAAAAAGTTTAGTGGTATTGAATGCAAAACCTTAATTTTCCGGTGTGTTCTATCTTCCAACAGGCCTTACAAAATTCCAACATTTCAAACCCACATGATAACATTTCATAGTCAATAATAATAATTGTAACAACAATTTTTCTATATTATGACAGCACAATAACCAATTCTAATATATTTTATCAGCCTATGAATGTTTCATCCACCGACAAATACTGTATTAAACATCTGAAATTCTTAGAAAGCTGACAATGTAATTATCTTTCCTGAAATAGAGAAATAAATGTAATTTTAGAGTATAACTAATGATCAATCATTTAAATCAGCATATATTTTGTGCAGATCTATCCTACATCGTGCCGAAACACTGGAGTTGGACTTGGCAGTTCTATGAGCCGGATTGGAAACATAGTCGCTCCTCCTGTGACTATTACATTGCTAGATAACAGCCTTCAGAAAGAAGCAGTGTTTGTGATTGTATTGGCACTCTTTATTGCTGGAATGGCATGTGCCTTCTTTCCTCTTGAGACCAAAGGTCGTGAAATGGAATGAAACTTACACTTCATCATGATATGGGTCATATGGATTCCTGTGTATATAAAACCATTATGTCTCGTTTGTGCCCTATTTAGTTCTTCTGCAAGGCTGCAATATATTTGTACAGACATGCGAATGAAATATGGACTTTCCTATTAAGTGTGAGGCTGCATCAGCAAAGTCACATCTTAGGTTTGCTTTAACTGAAGAACAGAGTCACATTTCTTAAGCTCTGTGGAATTGTTGCTTGCCTTGCATTTTTTAAGTCAATCTTTTAAAGGAATTTGGCGTCAACTGTATAATTGTCCATGTACTCCGTGGACTTCAACTGTGCATTTTTTTTTAAATCGTGCGCCCTGAAGCACGAAATTTCGACCTGGCCCGGACACATTTTATGTTGTGCCGACATGGCACGGGATGTCAGACCGTGTCATGCCTAAGTTTTGGGCCCGACGGGTGGCACGACAACTGAGGCCGTGATTGGGCCGGCATGGCACGAAAATGGGCCGGTAGCAGACTGTGGCCCATCGGCAGGATGTGGCCCGAAGCATCACTCACCATGGGTTGAATTTGTGAATATAATTGCTGGCTGCGAGACTTATTTTGCACGGGCCAGATTTGTCGTACGACTCATACGACAGCACATGGCTTTATTTTTAGACAGCACGTTAAAGCAAATTTGCTACACGGCCCACACAAGTTCTTCTGCCGTGCTTCATTTTCTTATTTTAATTCGGAATTTTAAAATCAAATTTATTTAAACTCCGCATACATAGTCCAAATGTGTTGAGGTTTTTTACTATAATTTTCTAAAATTATTTTCTATCATGATGATGCTTTGTTATTATTATAGTGTACTTAAGTTTTGAAATGATCATTCAATTTACTATATTCACTATGCAATGTTATTTTCTTTTTTTTTTTTTTGTAAATCACTACTAAAACCTAATTTTGAATTGAGTTTTTCATGTACAATAATAACTTACATGTCTTTATACATATAATTTTTGTATATTTTTTTAGGTGCCCATATCTATGAAAGTTCAGTTTTTCTCTGTTATCTCTCAACATCTCATGAACTCATATCTTATTGAGTATAATTTGAACAAACTGTGCAGTCTAGTACAACTGTACAACGCTAATGCTTACCCAAAGAACAGCGATCATGTCAGAGTCTGACAACTTCTCCTCTCCCTGGAGGTCAAGAAGCACATCGACGAAGTCACCGGTGAACTCACCATTGACGACTCCACTGGCGCGCCTTGCCCTGTGCTCCTGAATAATGTCGCCGACGAACACCTCCACCTTCTGGACTAACTTGTTGCACCGGCTGCGCACGCCCTGCGGGTCGAGCCACTTGAGCAATGGCAGGTAGTCAGCCCAGTTGAATGACCCGATGAGGTCGTATCCCTCAGCCACCATCTCATCCAACAACATGCCCTCTTGGGTTGTGAAGTTGTAGCGCTTTCCGAACACGGTGATCATGATGTGGTTGAGCGACATGGCATGCAGGACACAACGCATGGTGACCTCGCCGTTGCGAGCCATGATGTTGGCGATGTCAGGAACCATGTCGGCACCAATGGCAGCACGGTGGGGTGCAGATGTGGCCACTTGACATGGGCTGAACATGTGACTGGCGGCAAAGCCCATGGCACGGTGGAAGAGGAGGTGGTGTGCCGCGTCCTTGATGGGGCGGTCCCCGAACGCCGGGTTAAGAAGGATTGCACATGTCGTGTCAGGTTGACTAACCACAATGTGACGGGTGAAGCCAACGGAGAACGCAATGAACGCCTTGTCGCCGTTGATGGCGCTTGACATTGCCGGGAGCGTGCGGTGTGCCACAGGGCTAGAGTGCACAATGACCATACCCGCTGGCCCAGATGATGGGCGTCGGCTGCAGGACAGAGCCCATGCATGACCTTCAGGGGAGAGCCATAGGAGGATGGCACCGAGGGCGAAAACCACAAGGAGGGGTAGAAGTGAAGAGGTGAGAGAAAGTAAGAAGAGGAGGGAGTCCAGTGGTCCGGTGGTCTTGGTGAGCACCATGGTTAGGAGAGAATCCTAATTTATGCCAACTCTTTGTCCCGATCTAATTTTTTTTTTCAAATCCCAACCAACACAATTGTTAACCAATAAGGAAAGAAGAGATTATGGTGCCCACACTCAACCAATCCAAGGGCAGCTGCTGCTAGGGAGGTGCGGTGGTGGCTGTCCGTATGGGCCATCCTCTTTCACTCGACGCATAGTCTCCTGTTGCCGGCCGGTCGCCCTCTCCCCCCACCGCCGGTCATCTGTGGCCGTCCCCCCCTCCCCCCGCCACCGGTCGTCCGCTGCCGTCCCCCCCCCTCCCCTCTTCCGCGGCCGTCAGCGCCCATCTGGGTGAGCACGGTCGTGACAGGGATCAAGATCTCCCCCGTTGCCGGCCCGTCGCCTCCCTCCCCTCACCGCCAGCTTGCCGCCTCCTCCCCCTGCCGTCGGCTCGCCGCCTCCCTCCCGGTCGGCCGAGCCATTGGGGGCGGAGGACCAGCTCGTGATGGACAAATGGCCACGGGCAGGCGACTGCGTTGGCGGGGAGGAGGGCAACAGCGTTGGCGGGGAGGAGGGCAATAGTGCCGACGGGGAGGACCCGATGGATTCATTTTTTTTTTGCCTGACAAGTGGGTCCGACATTATTGTTTAGGAGCCCATTTACAAGTCTCCACTGAAGTTGGGAGTAA
Source organism: Eleusine indica (assembly GCA_030378355.1). Taxonomy (NCBI): domain Eukaryota; kingdom Viridiplantae; phylum Streptophyta; class Magnoliopsida; order Poales; family Poaceae; genus Eleusine; species Eleusine indica. The sequence goes on from CM059500.1 coordinate 42,143,098, forward strand.
AATTGGGCTATCAAATTTTACAATTAGGCTTGTAAAATGAAATTTGGAAGATCAATTTAGCTACTCTCCCACTGGAGATGCTCTAACAGGTCGTTTCTTTATGATGACTCCACCTATCTAGCTGTTGCCAGACCAGGCGACAGGACCTGGATACGACTCGATACCGAGAACCGAGAACATCGTTTCAGCCTTAGCCGATTGCAGGCCTCTTCTACTGTGCCACCCCCTGGAGCGTCTTGGTCTTGCAAGAAGCTGCTGCGGCATGTCATCTGAAGCCGCAGCTGGTGGTAGCCGCCAATAACAAGTTTGACACAAAACCATGGAAGACGTCGTATATTTGCTTGGTGGATAATAATGGAGAACTGATCCTGACACGCTGTTACCGAGAATACTATATCCACGGACACTTTGACAAGTGCGAGGCGTACCGGGTGGATATGGATGAGGGGAAGACGGTGGCCATGCCTCGAGTCGACGAGCATGCTCTGTTCATCAGCTGCGATACTGGCCGCGCACTGTCTGTGAGCGCCGGGCTGTCCCCGTCCATTTGTGCGAACGCCATCTACATCTGCAAGCATGAAGATGGGAAGCCCGGACTGAACTTTGATATCTGCCGTCTCGTGGATGGAGACGTCACGAAAGATTGCAGGACGAAATGCACTTGTAGCATAGTCGGTCATTTAACTCGCTGCATCCTTCAATATTGGTGATTTCAGTTAACGTGCAAGGACATCAAATGTCTTATGTTTTGTTTAAACCGCTCACATGTACCACGTTGTTGGCCGTGCTTGGATATAAAACTGAGTCAAGATTTCTAAATTCTAGTAAAAATGCACAGGCCATTTTCTCGTATTATATTATCGTGCTTGGAATACTTGTTATTTCATTCGTGTAGTAAGCAATTCAACTCTTGAATGAAATGTTTAGAAGAAAATAATCTGATTACTTGACTCTTACTCCATTCCTTACTTAAGCCCCTACTTATGTTTAGATAGAATCCTAATCAACCTAATCTCCTCTTTTTTCTATGCCAACTCTTTGTCCCGATTTAATATTTATTTATTTTTTTCAAATCCCAACAAACAAAATCTTTATTAACCAACTAGCTGAGTGCCCGTGCATTGCTACGGGTGTCATAATTTCACAGCGATAGAAACACATAACTGAATTAACAAGACAACATACACCTTAAAAAACCAAATAGAATAAAAAAACAATTTCATTAACCAATTGACCACAGGCAGCAAAAATATCCATACCAGAATCAGCAAGACCTAAGTGCTAAGAATAGATATATAATTGAGTATTTATAAACGTCATAAAGGAAAATAGTGACATCATTATAATCTGTCTGAACTGTCATACAAATTGTACCAGTTTTCCATTGATCATTGTTGTAGCCTAAAATTATTCACCGTGGTATGCATGTTTCACATGCTGAAGCATTTCTCAATTGATGGAAGAAACAAATTTTCCGCTCACCCATCATTACATCAATTCAGCAATTTTGAAAATACATGTAAGTATAAGAATTTCACTCTGTTGTTTTATGATGTGTGCCTATATTCTTCTGATAGACTCTAGGATTACCGTCAGTACATAGAAACCTAAACCAAAAAAAAAAACAGTTCTAGCATAACATCTGGATTCATGCTTTCCCCATCTACACCATTTTATTTTAAACTACACGGGGCAAGCTAACCGGGAATACTAACTAAGTAGAGGAGAAACACAGGCACACACACCACATGCACACTGCCTAGGGCAACAAGGGACTAAATCCCCTCCCGCCGGTACTGGTGCTCAAGCGCAGGTAGGTGGGCTGCCATCACTACTACAATAAGCACTTTCAGTAACGGACCATAAGCGACCTTTGTAACAGATAATGTGTCTGTCACAAATAATCATTATTGATTGTTACATTTTTTTCATGATGGGCTACATGTCCGGTTCGAACAGACCTAGGTCCTCGTCAGACCTATCTTCCATCAACATAAATCACTTTGGTGATGCAGTTCAAGACAAGAAGAGGGGCAATTGCCCTTTCTTCTCTCTACATCCGCGGGTTTATTTAATGCGATGGAGCTAAATCAAACCCTTTTTTTACTTAGGATGTCTGCGGGTACTATGGGCGCGATTGGTTGGCTGGATGAGGCCCGGCCAGACTCCCGGCATGCAGACACAACTTGTTTGGTTGGCTGGTCAAGTAGCCAGGCCTGGCTCGTGGGATACAAAAGGCACTGGTGAGCTTGGCTCCTAGGAAACGTAGATGGAAGTCATTTTCGGCGGGCCTGGCTAGCTGGATGCAGGTGAGCGGATAGATTAAGTAGGTGATTAACATATATTAATTGATATTAGTGTTTCCAAAGGTAATTAAGATTTAATTAGATGAACTAAATATTATTAAAATAGACTTATATAAAAATAAACACTATAACAATATTTATTTATAATATTTTATCTCATGCAACATGTCATATGCAACAAACCAAACAACTTACATTCGTATCCTAGCTGAATCAATACATGCAACCAATCAACCAGTCATTGTATCTGCAAAGCCTGGCCAACAAGGGCCTGGTTCTCATATGCAAGGGAGGCTAGACTCAACATGAAACCAATTGCATCCTATGGCTCTCTTCCATTGAAATCAGGGAAACCTAAATTCTAAACCAAAGTGATGAACTGGTTGGCACTCTACACTCTTCTACTTCAGTTTCTATAGAGGTACGGGAAATGGTTGGGAATGTACAAAACAAAGAATGCTGAAGAATAAACAGCGTAAAAGGGGAAGAGTTAAAAAACCACCTAACTAAGCCTATCACACCAAATATAAAAGAGACAAAAAAGACCCCAAAAAGCTTTTTCATGCTCTACAACTCCTATATATAGTGAACCACTAAATTACGTGGTTAGCAACATAAAAAAAAAGTGTGATAGTGACGGGCACGATCCGTCACTATCGTATCATCAGCCGACCAAAACAAAAGTGGCGTCTGCACAAAAGGTCACCCTAGGCCACCATGGTGTACGCTGCTGTCGTCCTCTATCACCACCGTTGCCGTCATGAAGATCTCTATGTTGGCGTGCCCGGTGAGGAAGAAGGCGACCCCCACCTGCTTGTAGCCTTCCGGGAGGTTGTCGACGGCCTGCGACGCGATCCGGATGGTATCGAGGGCCATTGTCTCTGTGATGTCAATGGTGGCCTTGGCGACTACAGCCATTGTGGTCGTCATGGCGATCACCATCCGCTCATAAGCCAGGCACTATCAAGACAAGCAATCAAGAACGCACCTCGGCATTGTACTTGCCGTAGAGATCCAGCTTCGCCGCGATGCCACGATTTTTGGTGCTTGATGACTTCAAGGATATTGATGTTCGCCGGCGCTGGTGAGGCCACGTCCAACCTCCATATTAGGCTCGAGATGTACGGCTGAAAGAATGGTGGCCGCAGATGGAAACACCAAAATGTTTCATCTCACAACTTGGCCGCCAAATTTCAGGAGTACCTGCTGCCGCTGCTGCACATCTATGCGAGAAAGACAGTTTTCACGATGACCGAGGGCTACGCATGACTGATGGAGGGAGGGGCGCGTGGTGTGAACCTGCGTCGGCGCAGGTGCTATGAAAGAAAAGAAAAAAGGCGATGGCAGTAGCATGAGATGTGGAAGGGATATACACACACATCCGGAAGAATTCTTCGTCTTCGTGACGTCGTTAATCGTGTCCTGCCATCTGCTCTTCACCAACAAGTTTGGATCGTTTGACAGCCAATTATGACATGGGCACAAGGGCAGGCCACCACAGTGCTTCGTGCATTGCGGCGTGGCGTGCACTAAGGCTGACATTGTCGTCGTTGGGGCACGCGGGTGGCTGTCTGGCGAAGAGCTCATCTCTCGGCTGCTCTGGCGCATCGACTTGAACTGTTTTAAGCACAACATTCAGGCCACCAAATCAAACTTAAATCCTCCAGCAGTCATCGGTTGCTCACTCTCAGATCAAAATCCTCCAGCAGACATCGGGATTTGAGAGATTCAAGTGTCAAGCTCCATTGATGCCGCGACAAGCTCAATTATTTAGGGATGTACCCACCTTGATTTGTTTTTTGAGAAGTAGATGAGGGCAAGTGAACATGCAGGAAGTTTAATTCCACAAACGCAAAGTTGGTTACATCCATTTGACAACATCGATTCAAGTAATTTCTTTTATTTGAGTTCAAGAATAGAAAGCGTTTCAATTTTGGAAACATGCATGCACGTCGCGTTGTGATGGTCCCAGAAAAATAAACTAACCAATGAAATTGTGCCATGGGAGCACCTACGGGAGCAGGTAGACGGGAGCCCAAGTCGCATCCAGATCAGAGTCATCAGACTCGGTTAAGCATGACGAGAATCATACTTGGAGTCCGGTTATGATTACTGAAGGCAGAACCAACTACTGACAGACTGCACATCTAAACTAAATATAATATATAGGTATATATACTAGCTGAGTGCCCGCGCATTGCAGCGGATGTTTATAATAACAGTATATATTATTTATACATATATATTTAACTTTGTAACCAAGTATTTTATTAATAGTTATCATTGAAAAATCATGAAATATGAAAGAAATGTATATGCCATTTTTTAGGAAATTTCAATGCCTATAAAGAATATTAAATATAAATGGTAAGCATGATTATGAGTCTATGTTAACAGATAGTGTGACCAGCAATTAGCAAGTTAAAATCTAGCACAACATTATTGCATAATATGCGAAATAAGATTTTCTTTGTTTTTTGAAAGATCCGGCATTATCGGTATTTTTATTTATAAGGAGAAAACAGAGTGTTTGGCGCAAGATGCGCCTTACAACATGCAGCAACCCCAGAAGCATGGGCTGGGTTTGCAGGTTACAAGATGGACTACTCACTATTTGCTCACACGATCACTGCAGCTAGATGTTTTGCACCCGCCATACACCACATGTTGACTTCTTCTTTTATGACTTCGAGTAGTTGTGTGATGTTACGTTCCTTATGATAAAAAATCCTTGCGTTTCTCTCCTTCCATATCGTCTAGATCACTGTAATTACTAAAGATCGCAGACCCTTCATCACTTGATTGTTTTGCTCACCTATGAGGTGATCAAACCAGGCCGCAACACTGGTGTGTGTTGTCCAGGAAGAGGGCAGGAGCATCCCATGTTGCACTCAATTTCCGACCGTGTTCCAGAGCTGCTGGACTTGTGGGCATTCAGTAAAGAGGTGCAGAGAAGTCTCCTAGTTTCGATAGCACATGGGGCAAAAATAATCATTTGGTCAGTGACGTTGTTGCAGGCGATCCGCCATCCAAATGCGGTTCTGAAGAAACAACCATATGAAGAACTTGGAGCGTGGGGGCGCCCAAACCTGCCATACTTTCTTTGGGAAGAAAGATTGGACGCTGCCCTCAAACTGCATGGTGTAGGCTGACTTCGCAGTGTATTCACCACTTGTTGTGCGTGTCCATACGATGTCGTCATTCTCCGAAGCTTCTGGATTGAATTGGATATCATTCACCATCGACCATAGGTGGATGTACTCTTTCCAAAGGTGCGTTGTCATATTTTGTAGTACGTCTCTGATCCAGTTTTCATTTGCCATTGCGTCCTTTACTGTTTGGTTCTTTTTTTTGCTATGTCGGTATAGGTCAGGGAATAGTGCAGCTGGTGCCAGTTCATTTAGCCAACTTGAGGTCCAAAATTTTGCCTTTTCACCATTGCCGATTGTGACCTTTGTTGCTGCCGCAAAGAGTGCTTCATCCACCGAGTCAGTTGGCAGCTCCATTCCATTCCATGGCTTGTCAGGGTATTTCCAGTCTTGCCATAGCCATCGCAGCCTCAATGCCCCACCATAACAGTCAAGGTCGGTGATGCCCAGGCCTCCTCTATCTAACGGGCGATGCAATCGTGCCCAATTTACCTTGCATTTGCCGCCTTGTAGTTGACCCGTGCCAACCCAGAGGAACCGCCTTCGAATTTTGTCTAGGTCCTTGATGAATTTCTTTGGCACTTGCATTGCGGTTAGCAAATAGGTGGGCAGTGAACTAAGAACAGAGCGTACCAGCTCACGGCGCCTTGCAATGTTCATGAGATTTCCTTGCCAACCACTTAGTTTTGCCATGGCTCGGTCCTGGATAGGCTGTAATTGTACTAGGCGTAGCTGACCCAAGGTCACCGCGAGGCCAAGGTAGGTCAGGGGGAATGCCACTCTTTGCCCATTGAAAGATTGTAAAATGTTGTCAAGGTCAATGTCCTGGCAATTGATTGTCGCGACCGAGCTTTTTTGGATATTTATCTTCAGCCCTGTGGCTTCGCCGAATATGTGTAGAATTTGCATCATGAGATCAACATCTTGCTTTGCTGGGTTGAGGAATATAATTGCATCATCAGCGTACAAGGAGAGACGCAATTTCGCATGGCGTCCCCGGAGGGCGTAAGGCAGCCGTCCTCTATGGCCATGTTGAAAATTTGTTGCAAGGTATCGATGGCAAGAATGAAAAGGAACGGTGAAAGTGGGTCACCCTGTCGCAAGCCTCGCTCATGTCTGATAAGGGGGCCTTGCACTCCGTTGAGTCTCACTGAAGAGGAAGAGGAAGTGAGAAGTAAGGTCAGCCAATTGCGCCATTGCGGAGGGAAACCTCTTTGTTCCATGAGCTCTAGGAGGTACTCCCATGAAACGGAGTCGAAGGCCTTGGAGATGTCCAATTTGAGGAGGACGGCCGACGTTTTTGTGCGGTGACAAGCCCTGGACAGGTTTCTAACATACAAGAAGTTATCCTGGATGTTGCGCTTCTTGATGAAAGCGCTCTGCGCATTGGATACCAGTCCATCAATCTCCTTCGCAAGACGCAGTCCCAAAACCTTAGAAACCAACTTTGCGAATGAGTGTATTAGGCTAATCGGCCTAAATTCTCCTGGCCGCTCGGCTACTTCTTGTTTTGGCAGTAGTGTGAGCGATGCTGTGTTCAACTTTGGGAGGGGACCTGTGGTCAAGTTGTAGATGCATTGGAAAGCCGCTACGACTTCTAGCTTGATTATGGGCCAGCATATTTTGTAGAAAGCACCAGTGAAGCCATCCAGCCCGGGGGCCTTCTCAGCCGGCATTTCAGAGATTGCATTCCATATCTGTTCCTCTGAAAATGGCGCATCAAGACTATCATGTTGCACTCGTGGCATATGTAGTTCCTCCCAATTGAAAGTGGCACTTCTGTGTTGTCGAGTGCCCATGACTTCTGAAAGTGCTGAAGTAGGACCTGCTCGTTTTCTTCATGTGACCAGACATAAGCTCCGTCTACCGTCTTCAACGCTGGTATGAAATTTTTTCTTGTGCGGCCATTAGCTTTCAAATGGAAGAACCGAGTGCATGCATCACCGGCCTTCAACCATGTAATCCTGGAGGCTTGTCGTCGGCGTGAGCGTTCGACTGCTGCAAGGCCAAGAACCCGGACTTTCAACTCTTTTCGCAGCTGCATCTCCTCGGCCGACAGCGGCCGTTCCTCTTGTGCTGCGTCAAGGCGTTGGATCACCTCATTTGCCATGTGTAACTGCTGCCTTGCATTGCCAAACATCGTGTTGCTCCATTGGCGTAGCGCTTTTGCAGTCCGTTGGAGCTTGTAGTGTAGAATGTTTAGTGGAGATATGCCTGGTACTTGCTCTGACCATGCCTTGTGCACTACATCCCTGAAATCTGGAAGCTTTGTCCAAAAATTTTCAAACTTAAATGTTGCCGCTTTCGTCGGTCGGGGGTGATGAGACAGGTGGATTGGGCAGTGATCAGAGATCGACGATGAGAGGGCCTGCAAGCAGAACCCGGAGAAGAGGATATCCCACTCCTTGTTGCAAAATGCTCGATCGAGTCGAACGAGAGTTGGGTTCTCGCGTTCGTTGCTCCATGTGTATTTCCTGTTGTGTAATGTCAGCTCGATCATTTCTGCCTGATCCAACGCGCGCCGGAACAAGCCCATCAGGCACCGGTTGAGGTTTGCATTGTTTTTGTCGCTCGCTTGATATATCAGGTTGAAGTCCCCAACGCAGAGCCATGGGGTTCCTGCCGGAGGCTTGATTGACAGTAGTTCCGCCATAAATTGTGGCTTGTATGCGTCCTTAGTTGGGCCATACACCGAGGTAAGAAGGAAACTGAGATTGGTTGATCGCTGGGTTACTGTCATGGTGAGTGAATAGTCCTTGCAGGCTGGGGTTGTGGCTTCAATGTAGTCCGGGTTCCAGGCAATGAGTACTCCACCCCTTGTCTCATCAGCCGGAAGGTAACTGAATTGTGCATGCAACAAGTTTAAGCAGTAATTACTTTTATTCTAGAAGGCATGGAAACATGTGGGTTTTTATATGTACGTGAATATGAAAAAAAAAATCACACTAAGCAGTTGTGAGTTGTGACTTCCTCTAACATAAACAGGAAAGGGCATTCTAACGGTAGTCTATTTGCAAAAGGTGACACGAGGTCGATCACCGGTGCTAGGTGATCACCGCTAGATGTGAGGTATGTCCATCGGCAGGTAGATAACCACCATGAGCACATGCTAGAACGGGTTCACCGACGGAGAGATTTCAATCTCTCCCTCATGCAAGCATTTTCACCACATCGCCAATCAACGGCCTTGCCTCCGGCCGCTGCTGCACGCACCAGAATGCCACCTTGCACATCCTTTCCACCAGCACCTTCCAGCTACCACCCATGCATGTCATCGTCGATAGCCTACACGTACGATGTTATATATGGTCATCACGGCTCGGCACGACATACGATGAGGTCCGTGAGCTCGTACTTTCTCCACGCCAGCTTGAGGAACCATTGCTCACCTCGGTTGCTCATTGACGATCCTCTTTCGGCCAAGCCAACGATCTCGAGTATGAGCACGCCGAAGTTGTACATGTCGCACTTTACCTTGATGCCCGGCTGAACAAGGATCTCTGGCGGCAAGGTGGACAAGATGACATGCGTGTCCTTCAGGGACACCCGAGCCGCACAAGCCCTATGTTGCTGAGCTTGACGTCGTAGTGCACAATCTTCTTCTTCTCCTTACATTAATTCCTCGTGGAGGTGCCGGATCCCCCTGGCGACGCCGGCGACGATGTCCAGCAGCGCTGGATTGCCAACGTTGATCGAGGCCGCCTCCATGGAGGAGGTAGGTGTCGTTGTAGACATAATCGTAGGCCAGCGCGCGCATTGCGTTGTCCAAGCAGACACCGAAGAATTTCACGACGTACATGCGGTGGGTTCTGCACATTGTGGCCACCGCAGCCATGAACTTCTGCTCATCAATCTTGACCCTCCTGAGGTCGCGGTTGAAGACCTTCACCCCCACGACGAGGCCGTTCTGAAGTGTGCCACTGAACACGGTGGAGAAACCGGTGTGGCTCCTCGCGGGCTCGCGGCAGCCAGAGCAGGATCAGTAATGATGGTCCTTTGCCAGAGGACTCCACAACGTGAGTGTGGCCACTTGATTGTGCCGCAATCTTCCACGTATCACCGAAACACAAGCCGAGTGTACCAGAACTTATCTCTGTTCTCGGCCGCCTCGTCGATAATCTAGCACATGTGGATCACCACACCATGTGTCGCCGTCCATTGCTGCACAGACGTAGCCGCATCAACACTTCCATTGGGACCAGCTCGCCGAGTTTTTTCGGCCGCCACGGCGTAACCGTTGACTGCCCGCCTGTTGGAGAACCAGTCCTGCATCCGGTTGGGTGTCCAACAGAATAGTCGAAGCAGGACGGCGGCGAAGACTGGCGGGATGACCGGACCTCGATGACCTTGGCTGTGTTCTCCTGTTGCCGTGCAAGGAGTCGTCTTCAGTCAGGAGGGTGTATATTTTTTTCCTTAGCGACCTGATTGGACGTCGAATTGCCGAGACATTGTTTTCGTCATCGTACAAACCAAACCAACTGAGTTGGAAAACAAACTTGAACGTATGTTAGGCGGAGTCTCAGACCAAGTTGGAAATAAACAAGCGTAGTCAAACCAACATAGTCGGATACCATATATAACCTACGGCAGAACCACCACGGCAGACTGCACAGACGCAAGAAACTTAATAGGTAGTAGAGATAGAGATATAGGTAGTAGAGATAAGGAAAGAAGAGATTACGGGGCCCATACTCGACCAATCCTAGGGCAGCCAGCTGCCGCCAGGGAGGTGTGGTGGCGGCTGTCCGCATGGCCCATCTGGCCCATATATATAACAATATATTTGATTCTTGATGCTCCGTGTTGCAAGTATGTTCTTTTCTCATCCTCCTCATTGTTTTCCATCTGAAACTCGTCGGCCATGACCATGCGCGTGCCTAGATGCCGGAGGGACTGGACGAACCTAGGGGAGGGGCCGACAGGACTGATCGCCGATCGTCTCCTTGCCAACGACGTCGCCGACTACGTCCGCTTCCGTGCAGTGTGCGCACCGTGGCGCGCATGCTCCGATGACCCACGATCGCATAGCGTCTTCGATCGCCAGTACCATCCCCATCAGTGGATCATCAGTGTTCAGGGCCGGCGGCAAAGCCTTCTGAACGTATCCACCGGTGAGATCATCAACATGCGCCAACCAGATTGCCGGAACTTCCTCCTTCTGGGGCCTACTGCCGAGGGCCTCCTCCTGCTGTGCCAAAAGAGCACCCTGATCGTGCAACTCTTCAACCCTTTGACGGGTCAGGTCATCGATCTCCCATGTGCCGACACACTGACCAAAATACGTTATTGGCGTATGGCCGACAATCTAGCGGAAGTCCGACGACTCAAGGTGCTTGGTGCCGGCATGGCCGGTGATTCCATGGTTGCGGTTCTGTTCCGAGGGTGTGACGAGCGGCAGAATTTTTACGATAACGACTCCACCCGTGTAGCTGTTGCCAGACCTGGTGACAAGAGCTGGATACGGCTCGATACCGTGGACGGGATCGTTTCAGCCTTGCCGTTCACTGGCCGCTTCTACTGTGCTACCTCCAAGAACATCATGGTGTTGCAGCAAGCTACAGCAAGCCAGAAGCCGCAGCTGGTGGTGGCCGCAGATTACGAATTCGACACGAGTGCCAGATCTTATATTTGCTTGGCGGATAACAAGGGAGAATTGATCCTGACCCGCTGTTACCCGATTTTTCACGGCCTACGACACAAGATGCGCGAGGTGTACCGGGTGGACTTGGACGCGGGGAAGACTCTGGCCGTGACTCGGGTCGACGGGCATGCCGTGTTCGTCGGACCTCAATGTGGCCGCGCCCTATCTGTGCGTGCTGGGCTGTCACCGTCCATTCGTGCTAACACCATCTACTTCTGCAGACGGCATCAAACGGCCTGCAACCCATCAGGACTGATCGACTTTGATATATGGCGTGTCATTGATGGAAGAGTCATGGAGGATGGCAGGACCAAGGGGCCGCCCTGTAGCGTAGTCGAACATTTAGCGAGCTACATCCTTGGATGATGGTAATTCTAGATAGCATGAGATGTGTGGCTTATTTATTAAGACCTCTCACATGGACTGAATCAACTACATTCAAGTAGTAAAATTTAATAGTCCATTTTTTTTTACTGTCGAGCTTAATGATCAAAACACGATCTATTTTACTGCATCACAAAAGAGGTCCCTTTGTTGTGTTACTTGTATGCGTATCCATCTTTTCCGTTATTGCCAGATGTCCCAATTTTCAGAGCGAAGACAGTTTGAGACAGACAGGCCGTCCCGGCCAGACTCGTACAAAAAGAAAAGACTTCATCGTCAGGTCATAGTCTCATCTAATCTTAACTAGCAAACTGTCCCTGCGTTACCACAAACTTTGTTAAAAGAAATACAATTATAGACACAAATAGTTTTACTCTGCAAATACATTTTTCTGACTTTGGTTTTGAATTTCACTTAATTGTGTAAGCAAACAATTGGAAATTAATTTGGAAATCACGTAGGCAACAATCATCCACATCTAACTCTCTAAAAAAAACAATTAGAAGCAAGCAGTCACCTTTGTAACATTGTTGAAGTACTTACAGCATAATTCGGGACCTTGAGTTAACCAACTGTCCAAAATCTAATATCCAAAAGCCAACAATAATCTTTCTGCTCCTTCATTGCTGGAATAATATCTTTACTCGTACCTTTGTATGGACTGCATCCTAGAAAAGAAAGGAAAAGAAAGAAAAAAAAAGCACCAGAGGTACGAGATTGAGGCCATTACTACAAAATAGGTCAACATCAGCGGGCTAAAATCCGCTATAGTGGCGGTTTGACTAGTGTACAATACAAACTGCGGTACTAATATATTAGTAGCAACATGTGACATCTTCACCCGCCACTACCTCTCAACCCCCCCCCCCCTCCCAAATGAAATAAAATAAGACGGGAGCCCACCAGCTCCAATGCAAGTTCGCCCCGACCCTGCTGCATTTTGCTCTTGCCCTTCAACTTGATCTGCTAGGGGGAGGGAGACGCGTCGATGTGACCGAAGAGAGGACCTGCGACGACGAAGAGAGTAGGGGAGGAGCTCGCCAGCTGCCTCATCGTTGAAGCCGCTACCTCGCCATCAAAGCCGGCCCAGGGCTGGATCCAGTCGCCGTCGAAGCACCACCTCGCGCCTTCTAAGCCACCCTCCACCACGCCCCACCTCACGCCTTCCAAGCCGCTCCGAGGCTGGATCTAGCTGTGACCTCGTCGCTGAAGCCACCTTGGGGCCGGATCCGGACTGGGAGGGGAGGAGGCGCTAGCCGACTGGAGGGGGAGGGGGAGGGGAAGCAGCAATTGTTGACGGGAGGGGAGTGGCGGTGATGGTCGATGAGAGGGGGTGATGGCGGTAGTCGACGGGAGGGGGGTGGCGACGGTGGCCAATGGGAGGGGGAGGGGAGGTAGCGGTGGTCGATGAGAGGGGAGGGGGGGGGAGGTGGCGCTGGTCCAAGGGAAGGGAGGGGAGGCAGCAGTGGCCGATGGGAGGGGAGGGGAGGCGGTGGCGCAAACAAGGGAGTGGAGGGAAGGAAGAGGAGGAGGCGGTGGCGGCTAGGAGAGAAGGGAGGAGCAGGAGGAGGCTGGGAGTTGAGAAAGAATGTTAGGATTTGTACTTCTTTTATACTATTGTTGGGCTGGTGGGTTAGGATGAGTTGATGGGCGAAAAAGTAGTGGCGGGGAAAAACATGGACCGCCGCTACAAATTTATAGCGGCAACGCATTTAATGATCCGCCACTACTAATTTAAGTGGCGATTTGACTTAAAATCATGTTTTTGGTACTGTTGGGCACTATAGTGGCAGGGAAGATTTATGCACCGCTAATTAAAAATTGGTTCTGCCGCTATAGTAGCCTTTTGTGGTAATGGGCCACTGTTGGATCTTGCCGGATATGGAGGAGGGAATGCTGCTACAACATCAGCATAAAGTAATACCGCTTAATTATCTACCCATATCTATATTATTTCATATAAGGGAAACTAATACCACATATAATTAACGAAGTGCAGCTTCATGTTCACTTGCTTCTCCGTCACAGATCTTACATCCTGAACAAAGAAACCACCACAATATGATTTTGGGGTGGTCAATAGATGACTATATATTCAAAATCAGAACATGTGCCAAAGGGGGAGAACATCGTCGAAAAACCCAAACACTAAAAAGAAAACTTTTTGCCGATAGGCATGCTAAATATTGCCATTCTGACTCCTGTGCTAGAGTGCTTGCGTGCTACATTGCTATATGTGGGCAATTGATCTGGCTCCTTCCTGTGTAAACATGCACTGCATAGTGCGACTGATCATCCATGCTGGGAGAATAAAGCGGAACGCAAACAAGAGCTAATGTTGCTAGGCTTAATTTGTGAGGCCTGGCAAAGGTGGAATTAAGCTAAACAACGACCGCCAGTGAGGGATGGGTTCCCGTGATCGAGCATCGTTGCGCGAGTGGAGCCCTATGATGAAGCTCGGCACAGGCCAACTCTCATGCAGTGACTGCATTGGGCTCTTCGAACAACAAACTACGACCTAGGGTTTAGGATAGATGTTCCAGGACGACCCAACTACCTCCACCCACACCCTCTTGGTGGCATCAGAACGCAGCAGAATGATGATGATTCCGCTGTTGTGGTTGGATTGGATCACGCTTCTAGATGAGCATGTCTGCTGGTCTAAGTGTAAACTAGTGAAGGCTGGCCAAGGTTGGTTCATGTGGGTGAGGTTCATAGTGTTAAGTTACTATGCACCGACCAATTACACCCAAAAGCCTAAGCTGATGAGGAAGGATAGACAATTCACTTATGATTCAAAACTCCTCCTCACGTGCAGCTCCCTCGTGGCACAAATGTGAAAATAGGAAATAGGAGGGGCCCAACGGAAAATGCGGCCACCAGGACTTGAACTCAAGACCTCTAGCTCGATACCATGTTAAGTAACTATGCACCGACCAATTGCATCCGAAAGCTTAAGCTAATGGGAAATGATGGGCAATTTACATATGGAGTTCTGGTCGAAAACGAAGGGAACCATCGACTTGAAGTTCTGGACCGCAACAGCCTGAGTGTGGAGCTGAGCGTGGTCTTGGGCGCGCATCAGATTAGCGGCAATACGTTCCTCTTCACCGGCCTCAGCTTCGCCTCTGGCAGTAGTGGCAATGGCTTCTTTGGCCACGGCGGTTGCGGCTTCGGCCATGGCCTTGGTTTTCTTAGCTTTGGCCTTGGCGGCGAAGGCGGCTTCAACCATGGAAACATCCTGATCAGTAGGGGCCACGAGGCTAGAGTTGGGAGGGTGGGGAAGATCGCACGAAGGAGAGGGCAATCATGGGAGGAGGAGGGGATGTCACGGCAAGGGGACTGTCGACAGCTAGGGTTAGGCGGTGGAAGCGATGAGAGGATCGAATCCTCTAATTACCATGAGAGCAGTATTAGGAATAGATTGATTGTAAATACCATGAGTTACACAAAGCATATAGGGGAGCCAAACATGTAGGCTAACCCTAATTACATGCATGGGCTATGTGGGCACAAGGCCCAATATACATATGTCTAACACACAACGACCGGTCATTGACATCTTGTTCTGGAGGCGGCTACTACATTAGGATTGCGTCCAAGTTGATTGGACTTTGGTACACCTTCTTGCGTGATTCAAAAAAGATCATCAAGATGGCTCCAATGGCAATGGTGACGATTGAAGTCGCTGCTGAGGCACGAGATGACGCGGTTTTGGGACGATGAATATGAAGGTATCCAGGATTTCATTTTATGACACGAGTTAACGTCCCTATTGTGCTAGGCTCAAACCTGAGTGCAGTGGTGTACTATCAAAGCTAGAGCCATAAAACCAAATCGTGAACACAATTAGATCAAATTAAACCACATACACAATCTGAGGGGCATGCGAACCTAACACAAGCCAACACCAAACTAAACAAGTACCAATGATGACCTCACCTCTTTTATTAAGGAGAAGAGAAGGTTGCGATTCCTGCACCAAGCCTCATAACGTAACAAGCAAGGCCCATGTAGCTCTGCGCAACCGGGTCCTAGACATGCCGTACCAGCGATGAGCACAACAGGAACGTCCGTGCTTGCATCAGGCTCTGAAGCTTCCTGATGACTTGTAGGGTTATGTTTCTCTTCTTTCATTTCTATTGGAACTTGCTGTTTTCTTCCTTCCCGACCTGTCGGCATCGGAGCTCATAGATCAGTTGTGAACATATTCATGCAGGAGGGACTGGGCGAACCTGACTACTAGATCGACAATGCTGTTCGTGGAACTCTTCCTCTCCAACGACGTCATGGACTACATTTGCTTCTGCATGGCGTGCAAACCGTGGTGCAAAGTCTCTGATGTCCCACAACAGATCACCGTCTCTGACCATTGGTTCCACCCACTATGAATGGATCATGCTCCTATGTGCCTCTGATGACACTCCTGACCATGACACTTCCTCAACGTCTGCACCGGTGAGATTATCCACGTGCACCACTAGTACCTCCATCTCTGCCATATCTTCGGTGCCACCGCGGAGGGCCTCATAGTTTTCTGCTGGAAGATCTCCTGCAACATCCAAGTAACCGAAACCCAGAATTCCAACCCGTAGACTCGAGCAGGGAGGTCACATATGGCATCTCCTGGTTGCCGACGTGCAAAACGCACCCGACCCATTCTCTATTATTCTCGCACATTGGCGGTGGCCTCGCCCAGCAACGAGGATTGGACACGGCTAACGACCGATGACTACATGTTGCTAGAGTTACTATTCACAGGTTGCTTGTATTGTGTCACTGCCAAGAACATCTTGTTCATGGAAACCACAAAAAACCAGAAGTCATGGCTGCTGGTTGTTGGCGATCTCAAATTGGGAGGTGGATTTTCCCCGCCTGATTACCTGTATCCAGTGTATGAATGTATATGGACAATTATTTGTCCAGATTCGTTATGCTAGGAGAGAGAGTGTCCAGATACATAACAACTCTCATGAATGTATATGGACAATTATGTGTCCCGATTTGTTATGCTATGAATCTAGATTAAGTCTAGAAATGCCTATATATTGGGATACATGGAGTATGACTTTATGTTTCCATGAAATAACATAAATCAACATTGTTGCCCCATACAACTTCAGGCATCAGAATTTTTGATGGGTTTATTTTCAAGAGAATTCCTTATTTCCCGCTGAAACTTATACTAATGTTTCCATTTTGTTTTCTCGAACATGCATGAGAGCTGCATAATTTTATATGATAGAGAAGTAGCTTTTATTTTATGTTTCACTAAATTAGATTTCTCAATTTCTTGGTAGCCACTTATTGGCAAATTCTAGCCAGTAGTTCTCATAGAACCTTGTCAACTGTATTGAAAAAAATGTCCAGGATGTCCCTTATTCTTGCTGGCTTTTTTGGTCCCTTACTAGATTCTGTTTTCATAATTCCAAAAAATTAGCAACTGTCATTCTTGTCATGGTAGATTTATTACAACCACCAAGTCGAAACATTGATAATTTCCACCTATCGATATGTTGAATGGAAAAATGAAGACCACTTGGACAGCAAAAAAAGTCTTTCCTACCTGGTTTCATATGGTTTTCAGGCGAAAGTGGCAAGTAATGGATGAAAAATAATATAAACTAGAGATATGGAACAGAAGCTGAATTTTTCAATCGCACATAAGAAAAAGGTATAAGTTTAAGTGGTAAATAAGAACTTTTTTCTTTCTGGTCATACTAAAGAGAACTTATCTAGTGAATTCAACGAATTTATCTGTAAGTGTTTAGTTGAACTTTCAGTTTCAAAATAAAAAAGATTATAGCTTCTATAGATGTTATATCGATGCTGAATCAAGACATCAAAATTCATCACTATATATATGGATGTGTTTTGGTTTTTGAATTTATTATATATCAAACTTAATACTCAAAGTATGGTCTATGTGAGGCCAGTTATATTTCACTCGTGCCTTGCGGACGATGCTATATGTTTCGAAGAAATCTAGTGTCACGACTTGACCAGTTGCAGTTACTATAACTGAATCTAGGTCTAGGAAATCTCAACTCCTTAATAAGAAAGGTGAACACGTCCATACCTTCCATACGCCTATGCAATAATTTCAGTGAAATTTGTTTTCTCAGTCATTCATCCGTCAGTTTGTTTTTCAAAAAAAAAAAAATCAAAGTTTGCAATCCGTAAAACATAGAGCCCAGTTCAAAACAGATCCAATGACGACTCCATAGTCCATAGAGCAGGAAGAGAAGGGGTCCAGAAAGAGAAACATTTCATATAGGTTTTGGTGGCAATGGAGTAATGGGCCAAAGCAACAATAGCCCGGTAGAACTTGCCATACCCAGTCACGTGGATTTTTTATTCTTTTTATCACTGATCTTTGTATTTTCTATAATTTTGTGAATCTCTATTCCTCAGTAAAATTTTGTATGCAATCTGATTCCTTTTCTGGTTAATTTGTCCCTTTTTTTGTTTCCATAAATCAGGGGAAGAAAATGGATGAATTTTCATGGAAGTAAAAGGAAGGATGTAAGGATCATGACCGTTGAGGTCACTCCAAGGTATGATGTTTTGGTGATGAATGACAAACATGAAATATGACTAATGTCTACACAAGTGTTGTCTATGTAGGAACCATCATTAAATCTCTACTCCAAATCATATGGATGACGGTTGATGTGAACAAGGGTTCCCGATCTTCCAAAAGGTTCTTGGTAAGTTGATTTGGTCGGAGGCGACACACAAATCGATCCGGCTTCAGAACAACACGTTCTAAACCCCGCAATCGCAGCACGACATCTCCTCTGGTTATCAACCGTCCAAAGACGATTGACCTCGCTGAGAAGGCTAATCCCTGCCTGCGAATCAAGAACACAAGCAAGAACAACGAAGAATGTAACACAATTGCAGATGTATGATTAAACTCTCGAAGTTGGGGTCTCACAAACCGATGAACGACGACACTGTTTATGAACAGAATTGATCTAAGCAAAACCCAAACCCTAATGGTGCGGTGGCGGCTGTATATAAAGACCCTAGGGTCATGCAAGACCCTCTGGACGCGCCCCTAATTGGGCTCAACTAGATACAAAGCCCAAAGTCCAAAAATAGGCGACGTAGCACCGACATAGATTCTGGACTCTCTCTTGTTTTGATGATTCCCGATGACTCCGGATGAATTTTGATCTGAGGCCGGTGGCATTGGAAAGGTCTTCTCCTTATCTTTCCGTGCATATGTAGAACGTCCAAATCCGAGTCCGTATGCGTCCTGGGCGACTGTTTTAGTGCAGACTGGTCCTGGACCCCGAAACAGACTCGAAGTCGGTTTTGATTGGGCCTCCACTTTGGCTTCCAAGCCCTTGCTGGTCCTCCACATTCTCAACTCCTTCTCCCATCATCTCCTGGTCTTCTCCATGGTTTCTAATCATAAAATAATCATTAGGTAGCAAACCATTCTCAAAAGTAACATATAGCGAAGAACGTAGGAACGAGCTCACCTCTAAATTTAGTCGTCGTGCACGAGCTCTAGTCATTGGACCTTGCAAGTCCAGAATTGGAGGAGTGTTGTGTGTATCCATAGGAGTGATGTTCTCATCATCCTCCCCTTCTTGAAGTGGAGTCGTCCTCGACTCGAGCTCATCCTCTTCTCCCAAGTATGGTTTCAAATCTGAAATGTTAAAAGTAGGACTAACCCCGAACTCGGGAGGCAACTCAAGTTTGTATGCATTATCATTAATCTTCTCCATTATTTTGAATGGACCATCAGCTCTAGGCATTAGTTTAGACTTTCTCAATTCTAGAAATCTATCCTTCCTTAAGTGTAACCACACTAAATCTCCTACATCAAGCTTTACTTCCTTTCTACCCTTACTACCAGCAATTTTATACTTTTCATTCATCTTTTCAATGCTAAGTCTAGTGGTCTCATGCATTTGCAAAATAAATTCAGCACGCTCCTTAGCATCAACATGAACTCTCTGATTAATAGGTAGAGGAAGTATATCAAGTGGAGTACGGGGATCAAAACCATACACTACCTTGAATGGACTTACCTTGGTAGTAGAATGTGTTGCCCGATTATAAGCAAACTCAACATGAGGTAAGCATTCTTCCCATTGCTTCAAATTTTTCTTCAAAATAGCTCGCAACATAGTACCCAAAGTGCGGTTCACAACCTCAGTTTGTCCATCAGTTTGTGGATGACAAGTTGTAGAAAATAGCAACTTTGTACCCAACTTATTCCAAAGCGTGCGCCAAAAATGACTCAAGAATTTTGCATCACGATCTGAAACAATAGTAGAAGGCATACCATGCAAACATACAATTTCTTTGAAAAAAAGATCAGCAATATAACTAGCATCATTAGTTTTATGACATGGTATAAAGTGTGCCATCTTGAAAAAACGATCCACAACAACAAAAATGCTATCGCTCCCCCTCTTAGTCCTAGACAGTCCTAAAATAAAGTCCATAGAAATATCCGCCCAAGGAATAGAAGGAACAGGAAGTGGCATGTATAAACCATGTGGATTCAATCGAGACTTAGCTTTTTGACATGTAGTGCAGCGAGCAACAAAACGCTCAACATCTTTCCTCATCCTTGGCCAAAAGAAGTGTGTGGCCAAAATATCCTCTGTGTTCTTAGCACCAAAATGACCCATCAATCCACCTCCATGCGCCTCCTGTAACAACAAAAGACGAACGGAACCAACTGGAATGCATAGGCGGTTAGCTCTAAACAAGAAACCATCATTCAACACAAATTTGTGCCAAACACGACCTTCTTTACAGTGCAGTAATACATCTTTAAAATCAACATCAGCAACATATTGTTCTTTAATTGCCTCAAGTCCAAAAATTCTACAATCAAGTTGAGACAACAAAGTATATCGCCTAGATAAAGCATCAGCAATCACATTATCCTTCCCTTTCTTATGTTTAATAATATAAGAAAAAGACTCAATAAACTCAACCCATTTAGCATGTCTACGGTTCAAATTGCATTGAGAATGAATATACTTAAGTGATTCATGATCAGACTGAATAACAAATTCTTTGGGCAACAAATAATGACGCCACGTCTCTAAAGAAGGTACAAGTGCATATAGTTCCTTATCATACGTGGAATAATTTAAAATAGACCCAGTAATTTTCTCACTAAAGTATGCAACAGGTTTACCATCTTGCATCAAAACACCACCAATGCCTATACCACTAGAATCACATTCAAGCTCAAAAGTCTTATAAAAATTGGGTAATTGCAGCAATGGTGCATGTGTAAGTTTGTTCTTCAAAGCATCAAAAGACTCATGATGTACCTTACCAAAATAGAAGTCAACGCCCTTCTTTGTCAACTCATGCAATGGTGCAGCAATGGTGCTGAAATCTTTGACAAAGCGGCGATAGAAACCTGCAAGACCAAGAAAACTCCTCACCTGTGTGATAGTTTTTGGTACAGGCCAGCTCTTTATGGATTCAATCTTTGCCTCATCCACCTCAATTCCCTGTGGAGTCACAACATAGTCAAAAAAAGAGACTCGATCCGTACAAAAGGTGCACTTCTCAAGGTTACCAAATAAACGTGCAACTCGCAAAGCATCAAAAACAGCACGCAAATGAATCATATGATCATCCATGGATTTGCTATAAATCAAGATATCATCAAAGTGAACAACCACAAATTTGCCAATAAAAGGTCTTAAAACCTCATTCATCAAATGCATGAAAGTACTGGGTGCATTAGTCAACCCAAAAAGCATTACTAACCACTCATACAACCCGAATTTGGTTTTGAAAGCTGTTTTCCATTCATCTCTAAGTTTCATTCTAATTTGATGGTAGCCACTATGCAAATCAATTTTAGTGAAAATTATAGCACCACATAACTCATCAAGCATGTCGTCTAGCCTAGGAATAGGATGACGATACCTAATAGTAGTGTTATTAATGGCTCTACAATCTACACACATACGCCAAGAACCATCTTTCTTAGGAATCAAAAGTACAGGAACAACACAAGGACTAAGTGATTGACGAACATACCCACGATCTAAAAGGTCTTGGACTTATCGTTGTATCTCCTTAGTCTCCTCAGGGTTGGTCCTATAAGCAGCACGGTTTGGTAAAGTAGCACTAGGAATCAAATCAATTTGATGCTCAATCCCTCTCAAAGGTGGCAATCTCGGGGGTATCTCAGCTAGGAAAACATCCTCATACTCCTGCAAAAGGTTAGTGACAGCAGGAGGCAAAACATTAGAAGCAATATCACCAAGCGAAAACAAGGCTTGTTTGCATATCAAAGCATAGCAAATATCATCAGCAGAAATTTCAGCAAACTCAGATTTTGTGGCAAGACATGAACGACCTTGTAATTTAATGGCAGCACCCTTATAACTTGAAGAATCATTAACATTACTTAGTGTAGAAACAGAATTATCAGGTTGCTGAATTTCAGGGCTTTTATTTTTCAAACTAGCAGCTCGTTCTAAATCAGCTTGTACAATTTCAGCAGGGGTCATTGGTAACAAAGTAATTTTAGTTCCTTTATGCATAAAAGTGTACTTATTACTTTTACCATGGTGTACAACATCATTATCAAATTCCCAAGGTCTACCCAATAAAAGTGAACAAGCTTGCATGAGTACAACATCACAATCAACAGAATCCACATAGGAATCAATGGAAAAAGGAACTCTGCAAGTTTGTATTACCTTAGCTTTTCCAGAGTCATTTAACCACTGAATGTAGTATGGATGTGGATGTGGGCGTGTGGTCAAATCAAGCTTCTTAACCACATCAGAACTCACCAAATTGTTGCAGCTTCCTCCATCAATGATGACACGTGCTCGACGGTTCTTGATGACAAAGAAAATCTGGAACAAGTTATGTCGCTGCATCATCTCGGGCTGCTGGATTTGTGTGCTAAGCACACGCTGCACAATAATATTCATGTAGCCCGTGGTATCTCCGCCTCCAAGGACGAGGTCACCGCTGGTGGCAGTGACATCCTCCTCCTCCTCCTCATCCTCCACATCGGAGGTGCTCATGTAACCGCCATCATCTGTCGCCACATATGCCCGCCTACTCGGGCAATCTTTCTGCACATGGCCAAGACCATGGCAGCGGTGGCACTGAATCCCTGTAGTGCGTCCCGTCGAAGCAACATAGGAGGCACTACTAGCCGGTACCTGCACATAATTTTTACCTGAGCGCGTAGAAGGGGCAGGGGCTGATCTTGGTGCTGCAGAAACAACACTAGCTGGTGGGGGCGGTCGGAAAGATGGCTTGGGCAGCCCCGAAGTCCCCGTCGGCCGTGGTGGGTAGAAATTCCTGGACTTGCTGTACTCCTCAAAAGCCTGGAAAAGTCCCTGTGATTCTTTCTCTGTAAGCATAGCATACTGGAAACACTGGTTGAGGGTATAAAATTCTTTATAATCAAGGATGTCCTGAATTTCTTTTCTCAAACCAGAATAAAAGCGGCAAATCTGATCCTCTACTTTTTCAACCACAGCACAACGAATCAAACCCTTCTGAAGCTCACTAAAATACTCCTAAACAGTTTTATCTCCTTGATCTAAACGCTGTAGTTTATTACGAATTTCTCTATAAAAAGAAGGAGGAACAAAACGATCAGCATTTCTACCTTAAGTTCTTCCCAAGTAGTAGGCAAATCGGTTTCAGCAGCTAGACCACTCCACCAAACAATAGCAAAGTCCTTAAACTCACTAGTGGCTTGTCTAACTCTATGTTGTTCAGGAACAAGATGGGCATTAAATTTTTGTTCTACCGTTATTTCCCAATCAAGGTAAGCATCACCATCGTACTGACCCAAAAACGAAGAAATTGAAAACTTAATTTTAGCATACGGATCATCTGGAGCATGGTTACCTTGTGTGCGACGGTTGTGGTTGTGGAAACCACTCATACCTTGAGGGTTATGTTGCAAACGACGTCGTAACCTTGCGGTCCTTGTAGCTGACCTATCGACGGTGCCATCAGCCTTATACACCGTTGCTTCATCATGATCGTCTTCAACGTCGTTGTTGGTGTTGGTGTTGTTGTTGTTGGTCTTGTGAGCGGTCTCCAATTCGACAACCTGATCGGTTAGCTTAGAGACTCTCTTATCCAACCGCTCAATGCTTTCTCCCAGGTCAAGCTTGGTGACGGCGTCGGTGACGGCCCTGGTGATCGTCTCTGCCAAATCACTCTGAACCGCCTGCAAAGCCTTCTGTAACTGATTTTGGCTCACGCACTCATCCAATTTTGAGGGTGAAGCACCCTCTCCATCGCTTCCTGACATCAGAAACACCAAAACAGAAAACAAAAAGTGAAGGTTATTCCTACAAAACTACTAAGCAGTGGTGCCTCTTAACACAGCAAAAGGAAGCTTCTTGCAAAGCTTTTACAAAGTTCTGAAAACAACAAAGCGAAGGATACCAGGGAGAAGTGTTCCACGATTGCAAGGTTTACAAAATAACCTATGTGCTGTCCAGAAGAAGTATGTAGAGCTAGGAAGGCCAAATATATATATATGAGTGGCACATAAATCAAAAACAGATAGTAAAGCTGAATAAGTGCCCAAGTAACTTGTCCCTAGTTGCTGGTCTAACTATGTCTTAGAACAGTAGTGATAGCAAAGAAGAAAAAAGGAGACAAAGGGACACAGTCGATAACAGGGGGCTTAGTGTAAAACAGCCAAACTCACAAATTCCAAGGGGCTAGATGGAGCACTAGTAGAAATCCCAAATTTCTTTTTTTATTATTTTATTTTTTTGATATTTTTTTCCAACTCACTAGCAAAGGGGGAGAAACCACAAAAAATTTCAGCTCAAACCGAGCTAGGACGTGGTCTACAGAAAATCTTGAAGTTTTAGAAAACGTCGGGTTTCAACTTGAATGAATTTTTTCTTTATCTTCCCGATTTTTTTTGAATTTTTTGACAAGGGCACACAGGGCATAGCCGAGTGTGGGTATGCTCAACTTTTTGTCAAGAATCTCCTATAAAAATTTCAGCCAAAACGGACAACCGAGCAAAAAGTTATGCCTGTTTTACCGAAGGGGTGTCGAAATCGGTTATGAAGAACCCGGGGGTGTGAGTGAAACCCGAGTCGGGCTTGAGGTCGGGTAGGGATTTTTTTGGCGAGGTGGATGCAGCGGAAAGTGGAATTTGTGAAAAGTAGTCCGAGGTGGTGAGGGTGGGATTAGGGTGGGCGTGTTGATCAATCAACCCTAGCACACAAAGCCGACAAAACCGAGGATGGTGAAGGGGATGGCGGCTAGGGTTGCAAGGGAAACACTACTGACGACAAAAACATAAACTAAACCAGCGATTAAACAAGAACTAGGGCACAAACTCAATACTACGGACTCCGAAATTGAAATATGCAAAGGCTAAACACGTGGTTATGGGCGGGGAAAATTTTTTTTTTGGTATTTTCTGTGGACGATAGGAAGAACACGAAAACAAAACTAAAGGGTAGTGCGAACCTGACGGTGCACCTGAAGCTCTGATTACCACTTGATGTGAACAAGGGTTCCCGATCTTCTGAAAGGTTCTTGGTAAGTTGATTTGGTCGGAGGCGACACACAAATCGATCCGGCTTCAGAACAGCACGTTCTAAACCCCGCAATCGCAGCACGACGTCTCCTCTGGTTATCAACCGTCCAAAGACGATTGACCTCGCCGAGAAGGCTAATCCCTGCCTGCGAATCAAGAACACAAGCAAGAACAACGAAGAATGCAACACAATTGCAGATGTATGATTAAACTCTCGAAGTTGGGGTCTCACAAACCGATGAACGGCAACACTGTTTATGAACAGAATTGATCTAAGCAAAACCCAAACCCTAATGGTGCGGCGGCGGCTGTATATAAAGACCCTAGGGTCGTGCAAGTCCCTCTGGACGCGCCCCTAATTGGGCTCCACTAGATACAAAGCCCAAAGGCCAAAAATAGGCGATGCAGCACCAACATAGATTCTGGACTCTCTCTTGTTTTGACGATTCCCGATGACTCCAGATGAATTTTGACATGAGGCTGGCGGCATTGGAAAGGCATTCCCCTTATCTTTCTGTGCATATGTAGAACGTCCAAATCCGAGTCCGTATGCGTCCTGGGCAACTGTTTTAGTGCAGACTGGTCCTGGGCCCCGAAACAGACTCAAAGTCGGTTTTGATTGGGCCTCCACTTTGGCTTCCAAGCCCTTGCTGGTCCTCCACATTCCCAACTCCTTATCCCATCATCTCCTGGTCCTCTCCATGGTTTCTAATCATAAAATAATCATTAGGTAGCAAACCATTCTCAAAAGTAACATATAGCGAAGAACGTAGGAACGAGCTCACCTCTAAATTTAGTCGTCGTGCACGAGCTCTTGTCATTGGACCTTGCAAGTCCAGAATTGGAGGAGTGTTGTGTGTATCCATAGGAGTGATGTCCTCATCAACGGTTGCCTTGGCGATTGATGACAATGACCACAAGCATGGAGGCTTGGTGATCTTGATGGAGTCCAAGGGTTGATGAAGATGGATCAAAGCTGAGGATAAGCTATGGAGCAAGTGTTGGGAGTACTTGTCTAGTTGTTAGGGCTTTGAGTCCATAGGAAAAACCGGACTATCAAGGGGGTCTAGGTCATTTCTCTTAGGTTATGTCTAGTCGGTGATATGCAAGGTTGCTCAGTGGCACTAGGTGACAGTGGAGAAGCTAAGAAGTTGTTAGAAGAAGCCGGGAAACAAAGTTGAGAGGAGACGAGGAGTTTCAGCTTCTGTAGGTAAAGACCGGACAGAGAGGTCTTGGAGACCAGAAGGTCCGGTGATCAGAGGAAAATTCTCTACATAGAAGATGTTGGATGCGAGGAATTCTGTTGGCAGAGGAACCTTAGAGACCGGATAGTCCGGTGTGCAGATCGGACGGTCCGGTCTGTATGGAGATGGTTCGGACAGAAGAGGAAGCAGTGACAACGTCTCTGTTTGGAGAAAGGAGAGAAGAAACCGGACAGTGCGGTGTGAAGACCAGACTGTACGGTCATCAGAGGAGGCGACAGAACACTAAGAAGAAGTTTCTGTTGGGACTTACAGCGAAGAAGCGAGAAAACCGCTAGAGTTGAGGTTGTAGAGACCGGACAGTTCGGTCTGTACAAGTGACTCTGGGCAGCAAGGAAGCAAGCGTTGGAAATGTTTCTGGACTAGAGAGAGAAACGGACCAGACGGTCCGGTCTACTAACTATACGGTCCAGTCAGTACAGGTTTTCAGCAGGGCAGAGCCGTTGGTGCTCAGGTTTGCAGTGACTGGACGGTCCGGTCAAGCAGTGACCGGACAGTCCGGTTAGTAGGCCCAGAAAGCTGATTTCGTGGAGCAATGGCTAGTTGGAGGTTAGAAGCCTATATAACTTCGTTGCTGGGGTCTTGGAGACCTCTCTTGGCCAGTGGAATACCTGAGAGCATTTGGTAACGTCCAAGAGCAAAAGAGGAGAGCACTAGGAGAGGATATTGGATATCTTGAGAGTTCTTGTGAGAGTAACAAGGAGCGATCTTGCACATCTAAGGCTAGGGTGTCCTTGAGGGTGTGATCTAGGTTGTTACTCTTGGTCTATGGTGAGACCTAGACCGGTTAGGTGTCGGTGATCGAGCCTATCATGATCGGTTGTGAAGGCCGTCATATGTTTGTACACGGTTTAAGCCCGCCGATGAAATGGGCATTGCTAGTGAGCGCCCGTGTCGGCTCGGGGAGTCCGGCAAGTTCTCGAGGGAGGCGAGCTTGTGCCTTGGTGGCAGCAGTGACGCACACCGTGTCTTCACTCCGGGAATGATTGCGGGCTCATGGGCGAGAACTCCACTTGGTGGCGGGAGGGACTGGGAGTCCAGTAGGAGTGGTCCAACGAGGAGTAGGGGAAGGCGCCATCCTTCCGAGACCTCGGGAAAAAATCATGAGCCATTTCTTACTCTACTCTTTATTTTGATGCATTACTTTCCGCATTTACATACCGTGATATTCATGCTTGTATGCTTACCATGCTCTAGTTGATTGCTTGTAGACTTGCATGAATAGGCTTCTCTACTTGCTAGTTGTGCTGAGCTCACACTTGATTACTAGCATGTATAGGAGTTGCTTTGGCTTGATTGATCACCCTAGTATGTATCATGCTACTCATGCTTGTGTGCCTTCCATGTTCTTGATGATCTAGTAGCTTTGCATGAGTAGGCTCCTTTGCTAGCTTGTTGTGTGCTTCCGCGTGTTCTTTGATTATTAGCTTGCATAGGTGTTGTGTGCCTCGTGTGTGATCCACTAGTATGCTTAGGTTGTCTTTCCTTCATAGGATTATCTTGTGAGTGTGATCACCACTAGAATTGTATAGGAGTTGTTTGAGTGGTCGGTTTTAGGAATTGGTAAAATTAGGTACATAGTTTGAGTTCCCGATTCACCCCCCCCCCCTCTCGGTCACTCGATCCTTTCAAAGGAGAGTCCAGTTCAAAAAGAACAACAGTATTGTGTCGTGGTCATGCCGCTAGTCGTTGAGATGCCAAAGAAGAACGACACACCATGAATTTTTTGAGTGTGCTGCGGGTCATTGAGGCACTGAGAAAATCTCATCTTCCTCCAAATAATGGTCATCGACTTGAGAGGGCCAATCATTCTAGTCCAAGCCTCGTGCCACCGTGAAGACCGCATTCTAGGCATCGACAAAGGGGCAGACCTGGGCCTAGGGCCACTAGGGTCATGGCCCTAGTCTTGGGTCAGTACCAAAGGGTACCCTAAGTTTATATCAGTGGTGGCCCAAGTGCTGTACAAATTTCGGCCCTAGTGCAAAGCGCCGCAAGCCACATAATCATGCCCAAAAAGCCAATACCTGCGACAATATTACGTAGAGAGGTGGCGGCAACCGTGCTATAGATCGTGACTGCCATGTTTCCTCCTCAGTCTCTCATCTCCTTGATCCTCTTCAAATCGCAATCACACAAAACACTAGCCGCTTGATGCCCTAATTGATCGGCTTTGCACATTCGCTCTGTACTCAGCACTTCGGCGGCTCCAATCATAATTGACTCATCAGGTAATTTTACTTTTATATATTAGAGTCAGACCGTTCTTTGCCTTTTGGGATTCCAGCTACAATCTAAAGCTATGTTTTCTTCCATCTGTTATAGGACTTTGTAACGAAAAGACACAAGACATTAGTATCTGTAAGGATCAAAGGCGTACCGAGAGAGAAGGGGGGGGGGAGGGTGAATCGGTAAGCTGACCATAATCAACAAATGCTTCTAATTTCTTCACTAGATCCTAGCAGTCATTGCAACCTAACGATTCTAGGAGGCCAAGACCCTACATATGCTAGTGTTCATGATGAGTGCAATGCAGAAGCTAAGCCACACTAGCCGATGCAAGCCTCAAGTCAACCAATCAACTATAGCACACAACTGCGAAATAGTAAATAGAGGGTCTAGGAATGCTCATGTTTTTTTTTGAGGTCTCGAAAGGATAGCACCTTTCCCTATTCCTTGTTGGACCACTCCCGCCAGAGTACCGGTCCCTCCTGCCACCAAGTGTTGTTCTCGCACACGAGCCCACAAGCACTCTCGGAGTGAAGACACGGTTGTGTCACCGCTGCCACCAAGGCACAAGCTCGCCTCCCTCGAGAACTTGTCAGACTCCCCGAGCCGACACGGGCGCTCACTGTCGATGCTCCTTTCAACGGCGGGCTCAAACCGTGTATAAACGTGTGACGGCCTTCACAACCAATCAGGATAGGCTCGATCACCGACACCTAACCAATCTAGGTCTCACCATAGACCAAGAGTAAGAGCCTAGATCACACCCTCAATGACACCCTAGCATTAGATGTGTATAGATGCTCAAGTTTGGGTCCCTTTGGTATAGCATCTACAGCTGATTATCGATCTACTTATGATACTGTAGCATGAAGCTGTTTTTGCTCAATCCGGTCAAGCTGGTTTTTGGAGCTTATTGCCGCTTATACTACTGTAGCTATAGTAAATACCGTATGTGAATAGTACCATAACTGTTTTTGCCCAAGTTGCACCAAACGGACCCTTACTCTCTCTAGCACTCTCAAGATATCCAATATCTCCTCCTAGTGCTCCTCTCTTTTGCTCTAGTCTCCCTAATGATGCTCCCAGCAATCTCAATGCCCAAGAGAGGTCTCCAAGACCCCAACAACGAGTTTATATAGACTTCCAACCTCAAACTAGTCGTTGCTCCATGAAACAACCTTCTGGACGTACAGATCGGATAGTCCGGTCACTGTCCAGATCGGATAGTCCGGTCTCCAACGGATGGCGACTCTAGAACCGTTGCTCTTCTATTCGTTGCTTCTGTTGTACAAACCATACAATCCGGTCTATAGACCGGACCATTCGGTCTCTACAGTTCCTGTTCATTCTAGAGTTGTTGCAAAATTGCTTCCTCTCTATCTTGTTCCCATCCATATAGACTGGACCGTCCAATTTGTTGACCGTACCATCTGGTCTCTATGGGTCTTCGTGCTGGCGGATTCCTCGCAGCAAGCCTTCTCTGATCTGAGTCTTCCTCTAGTGACAGTACAGTCCAGTCTCCACGACCCCTCTGTCTAGTCTCTATCTTCAGAAGCTGAAACTACTCATCCTCGCTTGACTTTGTTTCTTTGGCCTCTCCACTTCCACCTAGTGCCTGTAATTTCACTAAGCATCCATGCACATCATCAACTAGTGTGACCTAAGAGACATGAGCTCGACTCCCTTGGTAGCCCAATTTTTCCTATGGAGATAAGCCCTAACAACTAGACAAGTGTTCCAAAAACTTGCTCCTAGCTTCCCTTAGCCTTGATTCATCTCCATCAACCCTTGGACTCCATCAAGTTCATCAAGACTCCATGCTTGTGGTCATTATCATCAATCACCAAGGCAACCATCATCAATAGAATTTATAGTAGTGTTAGAGATGATTCCTACATACACAACACTCATGTAAATATTAGCCCATAATTTCATAGTTGTCATTAATCACCAAAACATCCATACCTTGAGGATCCAATCATCAATTGTTATGAAGCTTATAGTTTCTTATTTTTCTCCTGCCCCACAATCAAACCAAAACCAGCCTGCGGCTCCAGAACCAGAATCAGAATAAGAAATTCCAACCAATGTTAATGTTGAGCGACATGATAAAAAAGATACACCTAATCATGGAGAAATTCCTACTGATCCTCAGCAAGAAATACCAAGAGCTGTTGCTAGCGATTGTACCTCGGACTCAGAGGAAGAAGATTTTATACAATCAAGTTAATTTAGATGAATATGAAGACATTATTGCTGATCCTGGGCTTCAAAAACCAATTGACGAAATTGAACTTAAGAGATGCCACAAAAAGGGAATATATCTTGTTAGGTCCATGCCAACCAAAAGGTCATAGTTCTCCAAAGAGAAAGATTGTTGGTCATGATAGGAGTTTTCAAGAGAAATGTTCAAAAATCATGCATGGTTAGAATATAGTATTGCTAAGGATGCTGCCTTTTGCTTCTATTGTTATCTCTTTAAACCTTTGTGAGCTGAAAACTTTGGTGTTGAATCTTACACAAGAAATGGGTTCAGGAATTGGAAAGATGGAGTGAAACTACTTACTGATCATGCTAATAGAATTTCTCATAATAAGGCAAGAACTGATTATTAGTCTTTTAAAAATCAGAGGCAAAATGTTACACATGTAATGGACAGTGGAAGCAAGAAGGGGAAAGAAAAATATAAAGCTCGTATGATTATTAGTAGGAATTCTTAGATTTCTTCTATTGCAAGCACATGCATTCCGTGGACATGATGAGTCTGTCATGTCAACCAACAAGGGAAACTTTCTAGAAATGATAGAATGATATAAAGACAAGGACTTGCTGCATGGTTGTTTGCTAATGCTGGAAAGAACTATCAAATGACGTGCCATAAAATTCAAAAGGATTTGTGAAAAGCTTGTGCACAACAGACTACCAAAGCAATTATTGAGAACCTTGGCAGTAGGAATTTTTTTTGGTCTTGTTGATGAGTCACGAGATGCATCTATTAAGGAGCAAATGACTGTAATTTTGAGGGTAGCATATAATTTTAGGATTGTTTATATTCAAATAATTATATTTAAGTTATTATCTATGCTTCTGTTCAATACAGATATGTCAATGCTGGTGGCCAAGTAATTGAGAGATTTCTTGGTATTAAAAATGTTGCTGACACAACATCATCATCTCTAAAGGAAGCTTTAGATGCTATGTTTACTCGTCATGGTTTTTCTATGTCTAGACTGCGTGGACAAGGTTATGATGGAGCATCAAACATGAGAGGAGAATTTCATGGGTTGCAAAGGCATATATTGGATGAGAATCCATATGCTTTCTATATACATTGCTTCGCACATCAATTGCATTTAGTGATTGTGTCAGTTGTCAAGTGTTGTTCTTCTGTGTTTCATTTCTTTAACTACACAACTTTGATTGTCAACACTGTTACTGCATCTTCTAAGAGAAGAGATCAGTTGGCTCAAGAACAACATGTGAATATTGTGAAGCAATTGAAAAGTGGTAAAACCTTGTGCCTTTTTGTTCTCATGTGGGATGCAGTTTTAGAAGTATTGGAGAATGTGGCTGAGGATGCCACTAATTGTGAAAAGAAACCAATAGCTTCGGGTTTATTGGTACAAATGGAAAGTTTTGAGTTTGTGCTTATATTACATGTTATGATCAGATTATTGGGAATTTTTTTTAATCACAGTGTTGGCAAAGGAAAGATCAAAACATAGTTCGAGCGCTAGGATTGATTGGGACGACATTGCAGAAAATTAATAACATAAGGCAACATAGTTGGGAGGAGCTTTTTGCCGAGGTAAATAACTTTTGTATTGATCATCACATCATTGTTCCAAATATGGAGGATGCAATAACTGTTAGAAGTCGCTCAAGGGGTCATAGTGTGCAGCTGGTAACTTACTATCACTACTTTAAAAATGAAATATTTAATGTGGTGCATGACAAATTTATTGTGGAGTTAAACAATCAATTTATTGAGAGGTCCACTTAATTATTGAGATGTATTGCATGCCTAGATCCAAGGAATTCTTTTGCCAACTATGGTGGAGATAAACTAATTGAACTAGCTCAGATTTATCCCTCTGACTTCTCTCAATATGAGTGTATAGTCCTCCAGAACCAACTTGAGATATTCATTGCTGATGTGAGATCTGATCCTAGTTTCACAAGCTGTATTGATCTTGGTAACCTTGCTGTGAAGATGGTCCAAACTGATAGACACCGAACATTTTCATTGGTTTATCGCCTAATTGAATTAGCCCTGATTTTGCCTGTTGCTACAGCCAGAGTGGAAAGGGCCTTCTCTGCTATGAGAATTATTAAGATAGAGCTGTGGAACAAGATGGGGGATGAATGGTTGAATCATAGGAGGGTATGCTATATTGAGCAAGATGTATCTGTAAGCTTAAAAATGATGAGATTCTACATCATTTCCAAGAATTAGAGTCACGTAAGGAAAAATTATCTCGGCAACCTAAGATCTGTGGTATGTTACACGTTTATTACTTAACAAAGCATGCTCGATTGAGTTATTTTTAGTATTTCTCCTATGTTTTCACTCATTTATCACATCAATTTGTTTTTGTATATTCAAGTTCAAGGGATATTATAGATGAAGACATGGAAGTCCATAGTGAACAAAATCCTAATTAATTAGGTACTTAATTTTACTATTGTCTGCATATGCATATGTTTTTATTTTTATGTTGACCATTAAACATGAAGTTCAAATATCAAATACTGTGTGCATTTGTCCTTACTTTTGCTACATTTTAGGTGTTACCTAGATAGTAGGTTCTTGGCCTTCAGGCCCTTGTCTTGATTGAATCCTAGGTCCACCACTGGCCAACATCATGACCTACGTTGGGTGTCACCGAGCTGCTTAGAGATGGTCAGGGACTATGTTCTACATATGTCTACCTGGTACATCGCTGTTCATCTACCAGGCGAGAGCTTTCGGTAGTCGTAAAAGAATAGGACTATCGCACATCCACGCTTGTTGTAGCCATATAAGAATAGGACTACCACAAATCCACGCGGGTGATTTTGATTCGCTTTAGCAGCTGCATGCCATCATTCCCACCATCTTCTTCCTCTGATTCAACACTTCTGAAGAACTGAACCCAAATTATTTGCCTGGTTGCAAAGATCCATGTGGCTAGGTAGTGATGGACATGGAACTCCATACATCCCACTGTCGTGCAATCTATATGGAGCGTGAACAAATAGGGCATGCAGAAGCCTATTCTATTCCATAGCAATCGTGGCTTAATTAGGGAGATGATCTGGATGGAGCCATATGCTCAGACGCAGCATGTGTGACCCTCATAGTTGACCATCATGCATTGAATACCATCACAACACTCTGGCAGTAATATCAGTCGTATGGTTTGTGACCATTTGCAAGCTCATAGCTCAAGTTATATGAGATGGTGTGGGACTGCGACCTTGTTTATCGGCATGGAATTTTATTTTTTGTCACACCGATTAATGAAGTAAGACCTTCTCGTTTTGATAAACTATCGTTGCAATGCACATATTTGAAACTAAAGAAGCTAGCATCTTCATTGCTAGACATATTGGTATCTGGTTCTATCACTCGGGTATATATATCATTGACCATGTTGATGAGGAGGCTATACTTTTTCATGGAAGGAAGAAATGTGGTAGAGATTTTCCTTGACAATCGACAAAATATGTTTGTCCTGAGACATGAAGGACTTATTTGGACAATTGATGGTTATTGACCAGATTAGCTTGATGGTATCATCAGATAGAATGCTTTTTTAGGCCAATGATGATTAGCACAGTGAAAAAAACTCCAAGCTAATACTTCCTTTGTTCTAAAAAGAACAAATGGATGAGGAAGACTTGGTGCATCGCCGTGATATCTCGTGGCCGGACTAATCTAAGCCTAACATTTCATACATATTGGGCATTTGCTGAGAATACATAAATGAGGCTACAAAAGATGTGTTTCTTATTGCTTACTCATATACTATCTTTGATGAACTTGGTGTTAAATATGGTAGTGATCTATCAATCTTGGAATTTATAGAAGGATATCTTAACGCACCCAAAATAAATTCATATATATCAAATAAGACCTTCTTGGTATAACGCTAGGTGGGAGTTTAAAGTCAGCTACTTGCAGTTTGTGGATACAACACAGTTTGCCTTTGTTAGCTCGATTAGAAATAGTAGACAAGGGAATTTACTTATTTGATGAAAACTTAAGTTGTTTCTCTCTCACTGATTTTTTCTGAATATGTATTTAAATTTGATGATATGAGTTGTAGAGAAAAAGATATGTAAAAAATCACTTTCGTTTTTATTGAATGAATGACTCTTTGTGTCATGGATGTTTGACGACTCTTGTGTATAGATCTCGACGTCAAAAACTTATGTGATGTTTTTTTTTCTTTCCATGATGGACTTGATGCGGACATGACAAACAATTCTGGTAAAAACGATTCAGAAGATATTACAATGAGCACTCAGAGTCTATCGATCCTAAACAGAGGGGCAAATTTATATATCAAATATATGGCATCTAATGTTTATATAGTCCAGAAGATACGCCGTCTGCAATCAGCACTCTGCAGGACCTT
Organism: Eleusine indica; assembly: GCA_030378355.1. NCBI lineage: Eukaryota > Viridiplantae > Streptophyta > Magnoliopsida > Poales > Poaceae > Eleusine > Eleusine indica. The sequence continues at coordinate 42,178,241 of CM059500.1, forward strand.
CCTGGCCGTGGAGTTGTAGTCAGTCAATAGATATTAAGAAGAGAAGAAAAGCTTTGATTGTAGCAGGGATTTACTTTGTTTCATGAAATCTGTAATCCTGGTTGGGACAAAAAATAATAATTATGGCATGTGAGCCCTCAGATTAGAATAGAATGACCAAAATATACAAAATTACTTTCCCTTTATGTAATTCCAGCCATAGCCCAGAGCGGAAAAGTAGTCCCATATGAGTTTGTCATTTCCCTCTCTAAACGTCCATCGGCCCCAAAGCGTACACTATGGCCATGTATTAGCATTTTTTTAACAGTGTGATTTAGATTGCCGATGAGTTCACCGCTTTGGGTGAAAATGATTTGGGTGAAAAAAAGGACCAATATGGTCTTGCCAAGTGTTTTGCCTTGTTGAGTCATTGTGCAATTGATGCATTTATTACGGTAGGTGGAGGAGGCCGCTTAGATCTATTTCTTCTTCCTACACGCCGCCGACTCTTGCCCTTCCTTTCATTTGGTTTTCTTCCCTGCTCTTCTTGTTCCTGCTCGTCGGAGCCCGCTCAAACAAGGTTCCTCTGCCTTCTCTTTTATTCCCATCATGTCTTTTATTTTGTGCCTGATTAGAAGATGTAGTTGCGACGCCTTCTAGGGCTGATTTGTTCTCCACATTCCTTCTGTTTTTAGACAATTTGTTCCTAATTTCTGGAGGCAACAACCTGGATCCATTCTTTTCTGATTTATTCTGGTTAAGCTCTGTTCTTGGATGCTGTTGGGTGTCCTCTTGGCTCAGATTTAGGGTTTTGTTAGGGATGTTTGTGTGCTATAGGGATTTAGGGTTTATGTTGGATCTGCTAGTTTGGTGGGATTCTTTGATTAATAACTTTTTAGTTTTGTTTCGTCATTCTTCCTTCTCTAGATTATTGGTTTTTATTCTTTAATTTCTTGCCGGATCTTGGTTTTCCTTGTGTTGATGTGGTTTGTTGTTACACAAAGATTGAGTTTACCTTTATGTGTTTCGTTTGTACCGGTCGTTGAGCTATTGTACTCGCTTCTAACTAAATGTTTTGTAGGTTTCATATCCGTGCTTGGTCCCAGATCAGCTTGCACAACAACCATTTGTTCCTTGTTGCCGAGGGTTCAACATAGGAGGCATTGGGTGAGGTGGATTTCTATTCTGCTTATTGCAGTTATATGATTTTTCTTGTGTGTTTGTCTCTGAAGCACCTTCTTTCGTAGGGTGTTTGCTGCATTGCGTTTGACTATTGTTGACCTGGTAATCCCTCTGTTAGGTATATTGTTTATTCACATTTATTTCCATTACTCTTTTATGCTTATATCCATGTATCTGTCTTCAGAATCGTTATTCGGGGATGTTATGCTCCTACTGATCAGTTTAAAATGGTTCTATATCTTGTTGCTATGGTAATACAATGCTGATTTAAGGATCTATGAAAGGTTAAAACAAATACTCTAGGATTTGGCTAGAACTGTTACATTAAGTCATTCATGGAGTGCATTCATATTGAATTGCAATGTCACGTGCAACTTGCAGTTCATGGTGCCGTTGCATTGCTTACTCCAGGAACTTACCTCCAGTGTTATTATGCTATTTATATTCATGTCAGCTCCAGCTTATCCTTTTTCTTTAAAAAAAAATAGTTTTGTCATCCTATATTTCTAAAGTGTTCATATTGTTTTGGGCGCTGGGTGGACTGATTCAACAATTCTTCTATGCTTGTTAATTATATGTTTCTGTTGGATTGCTTCTTTTGTCATCTTAGGTTTTTAGTAGGCTGATCCCTTTTTTCCTCCTCATATTGCTGTGGAGGGATTAAATAGTTCATAGTGTTCAGATATTGGTATTGGCTGAACGTGTTTTCCTTTGACGTTTCCTGGGGTGGTGCTTCGTCTATTGATCACAGTATGTTCTAGAAACCTCTTTTTCTTACTGTTGCATTATGGTTTAATCCATACTTTCATTCATACCATTATATTTCCTACATGTCCTTTATAGTATTTATTTTGTATTTCCATAAGTATGCTTTGCATTCTGCTTTTTATGCTTGATATATTGAAGTCTAACTTACTTTGCTTTCGTTCTTGCCCCACTCCCCCCCCCCCCCCTCCATTCATTTGGTCCTTTTGATTTGATACCATTTATAGCTGGGTTTAGTGGGGTTTTGAGTTTGGGTTGTTTTTTTTTGTGCTATTTGCAAGTTATTTTCCTCCTTTGATTAGAGTGGGTGGGAGGGAGGGAGGCATTATTTGGTCAGGACTGTTTGTGGTCAATGTGTCTTATATTTATTTGTTACAAAATGTGGTTCGTAGATTCCATGGTGTTTCTGTTGGTTATGTCTGTGAGGTGTTCGCTGATGGATCTAGAGGGCAGCACGTAGTGTTTTTTTGGGGGTAACTCTCATATTACATGTATGCCACCTTATGAGCAGGCCACGTTTCAAGTAGTCAGCTTGTAGTCTATCAGGCTATTGAAATACATGCGTTTATTCTAGGTTTAAGTTATGCCTCCTGTATTTTCATTGGGGGAAATTGTCTCCAACACAATAATAAATTGTGGCTTCGTCCTAAGCACACCAACAAAATTGAATTTAACTGTAACACACTAAATTGTTGAAAAATTCGTCTATGGCACACTATGACCATTTAACAATTATTTTTAACTTTTCTGTATCAATATATAAAATAGGTTAGAATTTGAAACTTGGCACAAATATACATTGTTGCATTCTCTGTCATAAAAAAAATAGAGATATATTTTTTATGATTGTTTGTATGGTTTACTCCATAAATTAAATATTAAAAAATTAGCAAACAATATAATGAATTGAAAAAATCTAGCTCTATTTTTTTGATGATAGAAAATGCAGCAATGTATATTTGTGCCAAGTTTCAAATTCTAATATATTTTATATATTGAGATAGAAAAGTTGAAAATAATTTGTTAAATGGTTATAATGTGCCATATATGATTTTTCCACAATCGTAGTGTGTTACAGCTAAATTCGATTTTGTTAGCGTATTCAGGACGAAGCCACAGTTTGTTAGTGTGTTGTAGATAATTTCTCCATTTTCATTGAGTTCAACTTTTCCCCTATATGTATTGTTTTAGAGGCTTTTTTTTTCTTTTTCTTTAGTGCTTTTTTCCCCTCATGAATTCGTACTTATATATATTGTATTATAGCTGTCTGTATTGTACCATGGGCAAGAAAGGTTAAAATCTTCCATATCTTATGTTCTTCTATTATCTGTAGGAAGTCTGTTCATGGCATCTGTTACCTATGGTGGTCAGGGGGCTGGTTTTGCGAAGCTTCAGGATGAAAATTTTTGTTATCATATGGTAAATTATTCCATCATTTTAGGACGTAATACCGAAAATTCTGAAGTTGATGTGGATCTTTCTAGCTATGGTGAAAGATCTAAGGGAGTTTCCCATCAGCATGCTGGCATATTCTATGATTTTGAGAACCACAATTTTTCCCTTCAAGTCCTAGGAAGAAATGGATGCATGGTACAAGGGGTCTTTTACCCCCCGGATAGTGATCCAATTAAACTGAATTCCCAGGATCTCATTGAGATTGTAGGCATAAAAATCTACTTCCTTCTACAACCTGCTCTATCTATGATACCTTTGCTGCACAACGCTCGACTACATTACGAGCCACACATTCATCTGCTATGCGTCCTAATCAACTTAGGCAAGGAAAGTCAAAGCGGAAAAATAAGAGGTCCTCCAGGTGTGGAGAACTTGGAGAACGTGGTATTAGTGCTGATCCAACTGGAGAACTTGGTGAACATAGTATGCTATCTCTATTACACACTTAAAGTTGATCTATTTTACTCCTGTTTCATGCATTCTTGTGTTCTAAGTTGCATGTCATATTGTAAGTCCTTCCTCATAGACTAATTGTGCATTGTACCTATGACTGCTACTGTTAAGAATGGCTACTGAAACACAATACTGAAGCAACTAATCACTAAAGTAATATTAATTTGTTACTTTATTCATATGATTCTTACTACCTCATTCCACTTGAGTATGTTGACCTTGTATATCCATCTTGTCATATATCATGTACCTGTCATACTTGTTTACAAACATTTGTTTTCTTTAGGTCATTGCTCAAAAATAAATTGCTGCTATGTATTCCTTTAATACTAATGATATTAATATTTAAAAGGTAAGAATACTAGAAGGGAGGGATCCATTCATTTTTTTCTATATAGTGAATCAAATTTTGAAACTACCTTTAGGCCACTAGCTTTATTTATTGCACTGGTTCACTGATAGCATTGTACTTATCAAATGAGCGAATTGCTCATCATTAACTTTGTTGTATCTTGAATACAGATAATTCAGAGCACAAGAAAAATAGTCAAGGAATTATAAAACAAGAGAATGATGTTGTGTCATCTATTGCAAACCTTATATGTGATGTATATGAACCTGGAGAATGGGTTCCTATGATGAAGCTACACTCAGAGGTTTGCCTTACAAGAATATCCACTATGACTTGTTTAATTGTTGAATTCTAGAAAGGAGAATCATAGCCAGTTCATATGTGAATAATGCACATTAAATTCTATAGTGTTGACCTTCTACTTTATATTCGTATTGTTCGATATTGATCATTATCTAAAAATGCTTCAATGCATTAGGTTCTACGCAGCATAAAGATAATGCAATCAATTTCTTGCACCATTAAATTGATTAGATGTTATGTAGTATTTGTGGCATATATATCATATATCCTTTCTTCTGAATTTCTGGTTGTTGTCTCAGCATTAGGTTCTATGTAGCATAATTAAAGATAATGCGCCAATTTGGAATATAGGGCTTCTATAGCGATTGTAGCAGTGTTGCTAGGTTATACATCCATTATTATTCTTAATATATAACACTCTTATGTTTCTACATTATTGATAGATGATGTCAACTTCATTCCACCAGAGAGACTCTCTCTCTTTGTATTGATGAACAATGAACAACTTAGAGTTTTTATGATTTAGAATTTTAGAAATTGAATGTTCCATCCACCACTTTGACTTGTACCAGATAAGGCAATAAAATTTTATTTGGCATGCACACTTTAGAACTTTGGTTATTATACATGTCTATGGTCATGTGTATTTGTTTTCCTTGTATTGCAATAATTGCCAGTATGGCAGGACTTGTGCATCTATGTCATTCCACTTTGGACTAACTCTCAACTATCTACAGCTTCTTCAACGCTTTGGTAAGATCTGGTCACAGCACAACATCTCAAAGTATTTGATAGCAGAGGAAGGCTCTTCAACTGAGACCAAGTGCAGGCCGTGGAGCAAGTTGTTGGAGCTACTTAAGAAGCACCCACAGTATTTTCTCATCAATACAATGACTAGAGGGGAAGCAACATCAGAGTCTGTTGCGTTAGCTTCTATATGATCCTAGGAGAATGGAGAATGTGCTGCATACAGTGTGTCAAGAAGCACCATCTCCATCCGCTCCTTTTGTTTGTATTACAGAATGCTGGCGCATGGCTATCATGCTTTACTGTAAACTTGTGTACCCTTTTTTATGGCATTTTTAGGATTGATCTCAGTACTATGAGTGTTACTGTTTGGTAACTTCTTTTTTCTAAAAATAAACTCGATTTGTTGGTGTAATAGTCCTATTATTCTATGAGAGCTTTGCTCTCTATATAGTTTGAGACTATTTTTTTTAGAATGCGGGTTCGTTTCCTTTTCCAATTTGGATAAGAGACAATTTAAGAGAGACATGCAATCCTAGACTTATGCATTGATGACTATATTAACTGTTCTTCAAGGTCATGGCTCGTACTTCAAGCCTCATATGCTCATGGAACAAGCAAGCCCCTGAGAGCTGTACTCAACCATGACACACCGACAATGAACCAAACACCAAAGCTTCATGTCGACTGGTAGAGTCCGTGTTCTCTTCTTTTCCATTTATGGAATGACATACCTTCCTCCTCCTCATGAACTGGCAGGGATTAAGGGAAACTGACCGCTAGACTGGCAGGGCTGAACACTGAGTACCGCCTATAAAATGACATTGTAGACTATGTCCACTTCCTCACGCCATGCAAAGCGCGGCGTGCATGCTCTGAGGACCCACTCTAGAGCAGGGCCTTTGATTAGCGGTTCCATCCTAGGCGATGGATCATGCCTTTGATGCACGCAACCGAAAACACTTCCTCAACATCTGCATGGGCGAGATCATCCATTTGTGGCACCCATAGCTCCATCACTATGATGAGCATCCTAGACACCTAGCTGTTCAACCTGTTAACGGGGCAACTCACTGACTTCCCGAATGCTGCACTTCTAGTACACTGGAGGACAACTGGAGACCTCAACCTGCGTAGCACCGCCATTGCCGATGACTCCACGGTTGCACTTCTGTATGATAACTTTTAGGCGTTAGCCATCTCAAAACCTGGTGACCAGCACTGGATGTTGCTGAAAACAGAAGACATGATTCTGTCCATGTGACCATATGCAGGCCGCTTATACTGTGTCACCCACAAGAAAGTATTGGTCGTGCAAACTACTACTGCAAACCAGCTACAGCTGGTACCGGTCGTCGATTACAAACCAAACATTTTCATTCTAGGATCAGACTCGATATACCATGTGTATAATGATGGCAACATTGACCGAATTGTTGTCTCAGGAATCCATAATGATAATCGATACACTGGTCAGACAATTAACCAGGTGGAACTAGACACGGGTAATGTGCTATTCATCCATGGGCACCGAGGAGATGCCTTGTTCGTTGGCCCGACTCGTTCACTTTGTGTACATGCCAGGATTTGCTTATCTATTGGCAAGGATGGTATCAGTGAATATCTATTAAGTTATCTATGGTTATATGACTAAGAAAATATCATGTTTGCATTCTGAAATAATAATACTCTGTAAGTTCACCAATTATCTTGTACCCATAGTCTCATCCAAAGTCCTATTGTTATTGAGACCACCAAAAGCAATTTTGTTTTCTGTTAGATGGCAGGATACTGTGATGATAGGGTCAGTATGGTCATCCAATTTCTGGGAAATATTTCTCCCTTGGAGGTCCCATATGTACAAATAGTTGATAGAATATTCGAAAATGCCAACTATCAATCTTTATGCAGGCTATATTCAAGGGAGTTGTGGTTTTGGTAGTTGCTGCAGCATGATGAGAAGACAAAGGAATGATGCAGAAGTTAGAGGCTACAACATTGGAGTTGTTAGCATCTCATGGTGGATGAAAATTTTATTATAGGTTTTGTCATGAATAATAGTTGCCTTTTTTGTGCTCCCAATCACCTATGTGGGTAAAATTTTGAAATAATGTTCAACATTGTGTGCGGACACACAGAGACGAGAAGCTTCTTCCATATAATTTTTGAAATATGTACACATAGCAAACTGAGCAGTTTAGTTGATTACGTTTATCGTGGTGGAACCTACCCACCCGGGTTCAAAATATTTTTTAGTTGCAGTCATCCTCAGGGCAGGATTTTCAGTTACTGGCCCTGATATGCCTGCAACTACCGCGCCTTACATATTTGCCACTACAAATGTTATTTCTAGTAGTGAATCAGGCCAGATATAATCAGTTCCTGGCCCAACAAGGCCCGCTCATATATGATCTTGTTTCTCCAATACTTTGACAGACGTAAACTCTTAATCTCTAATACCTATTAAGTTTCTTGCGCCTGTGCAGTCTGTGTAATCGTGTATTTGGTTGTTCTGCTAATCGAGCTGTAATCATAGTCGGACTCCTACCAACGTGTCTCTCCCTGTTGCTTTAACCGAGTCTGTAAAAAAAGCATGGTTGTTCTGCCTAATATTCATCCCTAATCTCTTACAGGCTTACGGGGTTCCTTCGTTGTTTGTCTGATATGATATTCTAGCCTCAGCCGAGTTTGTGCCTTTTACACCCTAACTATACAGGAGTTCATATCACGTCCTTGATTTGAATCGTGGCTGCTGCGCTTGCTTGCTCCCACGACTGGGACTGGGACTGCGTTCGAGTAGATGGCGTCAAATGTGGGTAGCAGCAGGTCCAAGCTTTTCCTTGATGGGAACGTCGTTCCTGGCAACGGCAGCATGGGCTGCTTGGGCTGGTACACAGTGATGCCTTGAACCGAGATGCGTGTATCTTGCGCCTTGGCTGTGTGATGTCCGCTTTCATTCTCCACCTGCATCGCACGTGTATAAGAAGCCCTTACCTGCTCTCTGCATAGATTTGTCTATAACTTTGTGCCGAAGACTCGAGTTTAATTAGTGGATAGTATTAGTTATCTATGTGTACTAGCCGGAGCTTTCCGAGTGAGTTTTCTTCTACTGGCTAATTGCTCGATCAGTAGCTAAAGTAACTGTGTTGGATAACTTTGTATGGATTCAGCTGTGATCTGTGTTGTTTCGTTTGTGACTACTGCAGGTTTTAATTTTCAAATAGCAAAATGCTCGTGCAAGTGGTGGTAACAAAATAAATACTAAGAAACTGAACAATTGTATGTTAAAGATTAGAATTGTAATTGTTGCCTAAATGATGAATGTGAGGAAAAATTTTAAGTGTACATAAAGCCTACATACGTGGGTGGTAGCAAAAGAGAAGATCTTAGACTCGATGCAGGAGGCTGATATATAACCACTGAAACCCATCACATAAGCAGCTCGAGATTGGGAATTTGTACCAAAGGCCAGTTGAAGGCCAGGAGCCAGGTGATCGCTCGAACAGGGCCCCCAAAAATGATGGGCCCCAAAATTTAACAGCCCAACTAGCAGAAAAACCTAAACAATTATACATCGAGTCCTATTCCATCGCGGCACCGCGGCAACCCAATCGAGAGCCCCTTCCGCTTCTCAATTCTGCCATCAGAAAGAAATTCGAGGGCAGGAAAGGAGGCAAGGAAGGCATCGTCGGCTCGTCACCCGTCAGCGGTAGCGACAGGCAGCAAGCACCAGGTCAGTTTTGTGATGCAATTCATTGGTTCATGGCTTCCTGTCTTCCTGGTTGAATCTAAATAAAATTACTTGTGCTATTTGATTTAATTCAAATCGCTTTTCTTTGGTTTATGGTGGAACAGATCGTTAGTATCCTATGTCTTCTCAAAGAATTAGAAAGTATGAATCTGGTGCTGAAAAGCGTAAGAAGAATCAAAGACTAGAAGCTTTTGCTCAATCACAAAAGGGTGCACTTGATAAATTTGTTATCAGAGAAACTCCAAAAGCTAATGTCGGTGATGATCAGAGTCACGATGATGATCCGATAGAGGTCGAGACTCCATCTGTTGAAACTCTGGAAGCTAATGTCGGTGACGATCAGAGTCACGGTGATGATCCAATAGAGGTTGAGACTCCATCTGTTGAAACTCCGGAAGCTAATGTTGGTGACGGTCAGAGTCACGGTGATGATGAACATAATGAGGCTAATATTGCCGATGGCGTTGGCAATTCTTTTAGTCCTGATATCTTTGATGCAAGAACTTGGGATGCACTCAATCCTAGAATGATCGATATTTTGCTGGAAAAGGGTCCTAAAAGAGACATGTCTATTGAGCATGGTCCTAGAGACAAATTCTCCAGAAGATTTTCAGCACTATCATACTGCAAATTATTGAAGAAGGGCAATGTGAGAGGTCAGTTAGCAAATGAGGGGTTCAATGATTGGGCTCATCTTAGCCATAGGCTTAAAGAGCATGAAATTAGTAGAGAACATGTCACAAATATGAGCTCATGGTATGACTTCCGCCTGAGGTTGGAGAAGAAACAAACAATTGATAATGTTGCGCAGCGTGAACTTGAAAAGGAAAGGGAGCATTGAAGAAAAGTTCTGCTCAGGATTCTTTTTTATCGTAAAGTTTCTCGCAGAGCATAATATAGCATTTCGTGGCAGTAATAGCAAGTTGTATCAAGACAACAATGGCAATTTCTTAGGATTGGTTCAGATGTTGGCTGTATTTGACCCAGTTATAAAAGAGCACGTTGACCGCATCACCAATGAAAAAATTCGTGATCACTATCTTGGTCCTTCCATTCAAAATGAGTTAATAAATTTGTTAGCTTCTGCAATCAGGTCGGCAATTGTTGGAAAGATAAAAGAAGCAAAGTACTTCTCGGTTATACTTGATTATACTCCTGATGCAAGCCACCAAGAGCAGATGTCTTTGATAATAAGGTATGTCGATACATCTTTAGATTCAGTTTGCATTGAAGAATCCTTCTTGGGTTTTTTGGGTGTGAATGATACAACTGGGCAAGGATTATTCGATGTTCTATTAGAAGAATTAAAAAGTCTTGATCTTGAAGTAGACAACTTGAGAGGACAGGGATATGATAATGGGTCAAATATGAAAGGAAAAAATATAGGGGTACAGAAGAAAGTACTGGATATAAATCCAAGAGCTTTTTATTCAGCTTGTGGTTGCCATAGTCTGAATTTGACACTATGTGATATGGCAAAGTCTTGTCGGAAAGGAATAGAATTTTTGGAGTTATCCAACGGCTGTATACAACATTTGCTAATTCTACAAAAAGGAGGAAAATTCTAAAAGAAAACATATCAGGATTGACTATGAAGTCATTGTCAGCTACTCGTTGGGAGAGTCATCTTGAAAGTGTTAAGGCAATAAGGTTTCAGATCCCAGAAATAAGAGAGGCTTTACTACAGGTGGCTGAAATTGATAATGACGCACAGAAATGTAGTGAAGCTAAATCGTTAGCAGAAAATGAACTTGATAGCTTTGAGTTTTTAGTGGCAATAATCATCTGGTATGAAATATTATCTGCTGTTAGTTTGATCAGCAAACAACAACAATCAAAAGACATGCTTATTGATATTGCAATTGAGTCTGTACAGGGGCTGATTTCCTTTTTTAAGAAGTATAGAGAAACCGGCTTTTCAAAAGCATTGGAAGCTGCAAAAGAAATTGCAATGGAGATGGATATTCACCCAGAGTTCACTGCCACGCGTAAAATCAAAAGAAAAAGACATTTTGATGAGGCCGCAGATGAGGTTGCAGATGTTTCACAATCTGAAGAGGAGTCATTTAGGGTCAATTATTTTATATATATTGTTGATGAAGCTATAGTTTCACTCACCAAGAGATTTGAACAATATCAAGGGTATGAAAAGACTTTTGGTTTCTTGTTTACTTCAGATAGGCTGCGATCCTTGGATGATAAGGATTTGATGGCTGCTTGTGTCAATCTTGAGAACACACTTAGAAGTGGAGAAGATAAAGACATTGATGGTCAAGAATTATTTTCAGAATTAATTATCATCCAAGATTTATTTAAAGAATCTATGGGTTCTCTTGATATTCTGAAGTTTTTTGAAGAAACGTCCCTTTTATCCCAATGTTGTTATTGCATACAAAATTTTGTTAACCATTCCTGTGACCGTCGCATCTGTAAAAAGGAGCTTTTCTAAACTCAAGTTATTGAAATCCTATTTGCGTTCTACTATGTCACAAGAAAGGCTCAATGGTTTGACGACAATAGCACTTGAAAATGATGTCTTCAAGAAGATTAATTATGAAGACATAATTAAAGATTTCATTTCAAGAAATACTAGACGGATGATGCTTTTTAGTCGAACATAAGGTTAGTACTACATTTTTTAGCATTAGTATTTGATGTGTCTTAGTTATGATGAATTTTTTTTAATAACTAAGAGCCATATTATGCATTTAGCACACGGGCCTCCAATTCCTGGAGACGGCCTACCAAAGACCACCTACAACAGCTAAGAAAAGTAATTATACATATTCGGTTCAGTTCTGCCGGACGCCAGGGGAGGTGCAGCGTAGAGCTGAAGCAGAAAGCAGATGATGCCTGTGCTTGGGTTCATAACTTAGGTAAGTGCGACAGACGCGGTGGCTGCCAGGTTTTGCATCCTAAGAACCACGTGATCCGTCTGAGTGCTACTCTGCCTGGACGATGCGTTCTGGCGGTTTGATGTTGATCAAACGTCGGGGATTGGACAGTAATTTTTCTTCTTGTTTCCTACAGGAGCACTAATCAACAAAAATGAGTCACGCCAAGTATTCCGATGCAGGCACGAAAAAATAAAAGGATTATCAAGTACGAGAAATGCTCCGGTGGAGCTCTTTCTCTAAAATAGCAGAGATCCTAAAGCAATCTGTTAATTAATAAATAACTAGAAATGCTCCGTTGGAGCTCTTTCTAAAATAGCACAGATCCTAAAAGCAATCTATTAATTAATAAATAACTTTTTATTTTCTTAATCTTGGGACCCGTCCTAGCCATGGCCCATGGCTCTATCCAAAACCCCCCAGACAGCCTGTGTCGTTATATTCAGATCAAACCGAGACTAATTGTGGTCGTCGTCCTCACTGCTTGGCCGCTGCGCCACCGGAGCACGAGCAAGGAACATGAAGCGAAAGTGCAAGAAACGGATGCGGATGCACACTTCTACCATCGAAGCAAATATCCAGTCGATGATCTTCAAGCGTCATGCCGACACCATCTGATGAAGCGTCAAGTTCTGCTGCGGGGCGGTGGAGCTGTTCTGGCAACAAACACGAACGGAGGAACGAAGAAGTAGGAAGAACTATGACAGATTCGATCCGATTTTCATGGCTTCTCCGTTTGATTTTGGTCTTTCGGGCTGGGCTAGTTATTGGGTTGGAGCTGGGTCACGAGGGGGCCAGGGATTAGGAAAGTGAAAAATAATTAATAATTATTGGTGTCTGCTTTAAGATTCGGGCAATCTTTGAAAAATGCTCCACCGGAGCAGTTCTCATAAAGTACAGGCTCACCTAAAGCAAAGGAAATAAAATAATCAATCTGATCACTGTCCAAACATGGAAGCAGAGATAACTATTAGTTCTTTCTTTAGAGAACCAGGCAAACGTGAACTTCTCCGAATTTGTGCCAGAATGACTATATAATACGAAATGCAGAACAATAGAGAAGAGTACAACTGTCTAGCATATTCAGCTGCTGATCAGCATGAACTGATCTTAATACTGTTAGTAGGAAAATAATCAGAAAAACTATCACTCAAGAGTTAATGCATTGTAGATGATAATCGTGATTGCACACAACTAAGAGAAATAGGGTCTACAGAACGCGCGTTCACTAGCAAATCATATGTTAGTTACACTTCTCTTTTAGCATACATTACTTGCAAATCATAGACTCGAAAACGCGAAATAGAACAGTTAGTTATTGATTTGGCTTGGACCTCAGCAATGCAAAACTGCAAGATAATTCATTTGGTCAAAAGCCCACCTTTTGTTTGTTCTAGCATCCTCGTGAGTCACAAGTATGACATTGATGTGGCGAAAACAGCAGCAAAAGAAATATGAACCAGTTTGCCCATCAGCCCATGCATGCACACGATGACCTTGCAACACTTAACGTACCTGGGGCAGTTCGCCCTTGCGTGCACCACGCTTGAAGAATCAAGGAGTAGGAGGGCGGAGACAGGAGGCGGGGCGGGGGGGGGGGGGGGGGAGGGGAGGAGCTGCACATCAATGTTGAACATGAAAAAATGATCATGTAATTTGATTCAGATTTTTGTTTTGGTCCCTCTTAATATTAGCCTCTTACTACTTGCCCCCCCCCCCCCTCATGATTAAATCCTGACTCCGCCACTGAGTAGGATGTTATGTTATGAGTGAATATTGTTAAACTACTATGCATCGACTAGTTGCACCCAAAAGCCTAATTTGATGGGGAAGGATGGGCAATTCACTTATGGATGAACACTCCCCTTAACGTGTAGCTCCCTCAGAATATAAATATGGAAATAGAAGTGACGCAGTGAAAAATACGGTCACCAGGACTTGAACTCAAGACCTCTTGCCTGATGCTATGTTAAGCTACTATGCACCGATCAATTGCACCCAAAAGCCTAAGTTGATGGCAAAGGGTGGACAATTTACTTATGGTTCAACACTCCCCATTAGCTTAGGCTTTTGAGTGTAACTGGTTGGTGCAGAGTAGCTTAACAAATATGAACCAATAAACCGGGATCAAGGGGCAAACAGGCAGACGCGTTGCTTCTCGACATAAATATCATGAACAACACAGTCGTCTGTGGCTACGCGTGTGGAGGAGTCGTATCTTGGAAGCCAAGAGCGACACGCCATCCCAAGGAGTGCAGCTACTAACTCCTCAACCTACCCTAATTATTTATCTTGACATGGTTGGTGTGTTGGCTTCTCATCAGAGGAGTGCTAGGCATGGTCTAGAATCAGCTCAGCTTACTCCATTTCTGTCGAAGGATTGTGGCGGCTCGTGTAACCAGGCAAAAGTCGTAGCAATGAGAAGGGAAATCAGGGAGTGATATAAGAGCATCTCCAACCCACCGATGAAATTTGAGCCCGTAAACTTCATTTTGCGGGTCAGTTTCCATATTTTAAAGGCCTAAATTTATATAGTGCTCTAGCCCAACTGACTAAATACAACTCAGTTACTCTGATAGTGGGCCTCTCATTGCATCTAGCTTCCTATTCGTGTTGCTGCCTCCCTCTCCTCACCAATGTCGTCCTGTTCATGCCACCGGCTCCCCGACGCCGTAATGCTCGTGCCGCTGTTCTACTCCCCGTCCTTCCCCTTTCACTGCAACACCTCGAACTGCCTCCTCAGTGGTCGGCCCCCTCTTACGGCGCTCTCCTGGGTCTCTACCTGCTGTAGCGGCGCCGTCATGCCGAGGATCGACTCCGTGGGATTCCTAGCTGTGGATAGGAGGTGTCAGCTCGGGTTTGTTGGTGACTCACTATCAGAGAACCTCGTCGTCATGCTGCTCTACACGCTCCATGCTGCCACCTGCTTACCGCCGTTGACATCCTGCTCCCTGCTTGCTGGTGACGCGGTCCTGCCCCCTTGCTCATGATGGTGATGCCCTTCTCTCCGAGAGCATGTACGCCCTACTCGCTGAGAGCCTATGCACCAATTGTCACCCTCATCCCTGCTCCTTGCTCCCGGCCAAGCACGACACCGGCCTTGTCTGGCCCCGCCCGCCAATGTGGAAGCCTGAAGCCGGCCGCACGTCCTTCACATGCGACCAGATCCAGCCATAAAGCAAGCAGATCTACCAGTGACGGGAGGCGCAGGAGGAGCTTTGGCGACGGGCAATGGCATCAGGCTAGCGACGACAGCGGCTGGTAGGTGGAAGAAACATTTGGCATAGGAGAGGAAAGGAGAGAGCGAAATAAAAAAGATGGTGGGTCCCACATTTGGAGGGGGGTAGTTGGGGAGCAAATCTGGGGGCTTGGACTCAAATTTGGTGGCCTACAAAAAATAGAGGGCTAGATAGAGGGCCAGTTGGAGCTACTTTTTTGGTCCAGAGTGACTAAAAGGACAAATAGAGGTCCATTTAGTCAGTGGTCTGGAGATGCTCTAACGGTGATCATTGTACGGAGTATGTCTTTTTTGGGCTAATACAAAGGCTCACCTGGCAGAACTTGTTATGGGGGAAACTACGTGAGTTCTTTTACATTATATCAAGGTGATCATTGTACGGAGTATGTATTTTCTGGTCTAATATAGAGGCCCACCTGACAGAACTTGTTACGGGCAAAACTACGTGAGTTCTTTATAGTTTAGATTGTAATTTGACATTCCAATAACAAATAAATTAAACAAACACCAATGACAATCTCATCTATTTTAATAAGGAGTAGAGATTATGAATTGTTTAGCACCTAAGGTACTGTTCTCTCACTTGTTTTCATCAATGGGGGCACAAATGACTATACGTGGCACTAGATACACATGGGTTGTAGCGGTGCTGACAGTGCTCTGCCGCGCGCTCGTTGTAGATCTTGCATTGCGAATCGCGCTACTGTATTTCTTGTCGGTGGTATCCTGGTTTGAGAAGGGGAAGATGAGAGAATGTGGGGTCGGTGACGATTGCAGATTTTGCCTGTTTGTGAGCTTCGCAAAATGATCCTTTGCTTGGGTTACAACATGCAGGGTGTAGAGCTCATTTTTTGGAGGAAGATGCTGATCAGTGAGTCTCCATTGACCGGTCATCGTTCACTCCATCCACACCTTTGTTGTGCCATCGTGCCAAGGCCGCAGGGTTCTCAGAGGATCAAATCAACGAGGCTAGAAGATTGTTGGGGGATTTTGAGGTACAGGACACGTTGCTTGCTAGTTCTACGCCCAAGTTGATTGATCGTCCAACTTCGATGGCTTGGAAGATCATCTCAACATTGCTGGAGGGCTAGAAGAAATCGTCAGGCATCTGGCGGTCCTTTGCCACGTTATAGGATCTCCCGGCAGTTAACTTTGGGTGAC
Source organism: Eleusine indica (assembly GCA_030378355.1). Lineage (NCBI taxonomy): Eukaryota > Viridiplantae > Streptophyta > Magnoliopsida > Poales > Poaceae > Eleusine > Eleusine indica. The sequence continues at coordinate 42,194,521 of CM059500.1, forward strand.
TGTGTTGTTCGAGATCGAGGATCAGCTGATTCTGTCTGATGATCGCCGGGTGTTGGTGACAGTTTGAATTCAAACTTGGTTTCTGATCCGCAGATTTTAGATCAGAGCACCCCCCCCCCCCTGGAGTCGGAACACAGCCACAATATTGGTCCAGTTCTGGTTGGGCTCGGGCTGGTCTCGTCTTAGACTGAATTCTAGTGTGGGCCGAGTTTTGGCAAGGAGAGGGAGACTTGCACCACTGTTTTGTTCAACTTCTCAAGATTAAATCCTACCTAATGCCGCCGCCAGACCTTCATACGATGCGGCATTTAGCACACCATGGATGACTTTGGCGCTGGAGATAGAGGTTACGGGGCACAGGGTGCGGGCTGAGGTGGTGCACAAAATTTCCAACCCGGAATGCGGGGAGGAGGCAGTGGATCTTTTCAACCTGGTTTTCTCTAAGCGCGCAAAGCAACTTCAATCAAAGCAATTTTCAAGGTGTGATGCCATGAGGACATGGCTCTGGTCATGGCCTTCAAAACCTGTTTGTTGGTTCTATTGGGGGTGCTTTTCCTCCAAATTTCTAGCATTACGGCCAGTTCCATGGTTTTCAGGCTAGTGCAGGGAATGGGGTGGCCCCTACTGCTCAGAGTCAAGGGGAGGCAACTACCAAGGTGTTCATGGTGGTTGAGGGATGTTTGATCCAGGCTACAAAGGCGATGGTCGGGGGTGGCAAAAGACACACCGTGGCCGTAACCATGATTGTGGTTGTGGCGGTCACAACCAAGCTCAAGGAGGCTTATAGGGTGCTGTAACAATGGACAAACAAACCGCGCTCAGGCAACACGATGCTCCAAGAGCGATGCCTATTGCAACAGATGTAGGGCCCAATATAGCGGAGCAGGTGTTTCTTGGACCACAACATTAGCTGTTGGGGATACAGTGTCAGCAGTATTGGGATTGGCTGGTGGAGATGCAATCATGGGGGCAAAGGGGGAAGATCAGAATGCAGGAACACAATCAATTCCAGAGCAGAGTAAAGCAAAAGGAAAGCAAGTCGCGGAGAAAGTTTTGATGGGAAGGTTGGACAAAAATCAATGATTTACTACCACACTGTTGAGCTAAGGGAATGTGATGGCAGATTGCTTGGAAGTCCGGTTTTGTCAAATTTGCGTGGGCGATGATCATGTTGCAGCAAAGTGACCGCTTATGAAGAATAAGCCCATTGCACACATGGTGGGTTATGGTGTTTATGAGCTTGGCTTTTTATATATTCCACACGACCTCATTAAGACTAGAAAAAATGAGAGCAACATGGCTTTGATTAAGGAGCAGGTAGGTCACCTTATTGAGGAGCAGATTGTGGATCACCTCAAACGACTAGTATTCGACTCCTTCCAGTGGGATGTCCAGCTACATGCCCAAGACACTTGGATGTTCCCTTCCCATCGAAGGCAAAATTAAAGAGCACCGTTAATTTTGGATCAGCAGATCTAAAAAACGGAATGTCTTTAAAATTCAAGGAGTTTGATGAGAAGCAGGATTTTGGCCTTGAGTTGCCTACTGTGTGGATGCGTGTTACTAATCTACCGAGGATGCTGAGGAAGTATGAGGTGTTGTGGGTGATCAGGACAATGTTTGGTGCTACGTAGAAGGTACACACGATCACGACTAGGAGAAGCAAGTTTGGTAGATTCTTGGTTAGGGTCCTTAATCCCTCTGTTATTCTGACTCGGATGGAAGTGGTTATTGGCAAAGGGTACATGGAGCTCAAATTCTTTGTTGAGCCATTCCAGTTTGCACAACCACCAGCCCCTGGTGGCAGTGATGTGGATAAGAACGATGGCGAGGACAAGGAACCAGGAAATTACCAAAGTAGAAAGGAAAAAAAACATTAATTTTGCTGAAAAGGCTAGCTCTGTTTCTGGAGGTAATCATCTCAGGGGTACTAGTGGTGTTGAAAAAGCCACTGATGCGATGGTGGAGGACGATAGTCAGGTTGAGGATCAATCATATTATGACTGGGATGATGAGGGGATGTCAGACTCGGACAACAGAGAAAAGTAAGACCAGGTTGTCAATTGTTGCACACCGTGCTGGTTTACGACATGGTGTCCTGGTCCTGACATCTGATAAAGGAGCGCGATTAATTGAGGATGATGCTGATGCTGCGTTTGCCCCAATTCTACTGTTGGATTGACCAAAATAGAGGGGATCTCAAATGAGGTGGTTATGATTCACTTGGCAGTGGAAGATGTGCCACAAGGAAGCAGCAGGATCAAAGAGCAGGAGGTTTAGGCATCGGGGTCTGCAACGAAACTAGATGTGGACCTGGCTTCGGTTCACGAGCCGATGGTCCTCAAATCAGCGCAGAGGCGCATGCCGCATGTGGCGTCAGCAGGTGGTGCCCTAACATCTGCAACACTGCTTGCCAATGGCGCACGTGATGCTACGGGCTGTATTGTGGCCGTCAATGTTGTGTTGCTGGCCTCGACCCATGGGGGCGCGACTGCAGAGATGGGGGCAGAGGACGTTGTAAAGGTGTCGCAAACACCTTTGCCTTGTGGTGACGGAAAGTCTTCACCAGTACTAGGCCCTTAAGGGGTGTTGTCATGACATTCCTTGAAGCCAAGGCACGGTCTTTCCCCACTCCAGAGAGGAGTTCCAGGAGAGCTTTTTCGGCAAATGAGGATTCCTTGGAGCGCGCTTCGAGGATGATGGCTAAGAAGAATCTAAAGCATGTTGAAGGTGCTATTCAGAGGAACTTATTGGATCCACTTCTTAGCGCTGTTGCAAAAGGAGGTGGATAGGACACGCATCTTTGCGAGATGTCGTGCACTTGAAATCATATTATAGAGATTTTTGCTTTTAATTGCTGCTGTTTTAGTAATAGACTACGGTCGAGTTAAAATTTGCTTACTGATAGATGGTACATCTGTTGCATACCACATCGGTGTTTTGGTTTGCTTATGCAATAATGAATAGCTACATATATTCATCGATATAGAGGCTAGAGTATTAATAAAATATTCTCTATTCTTAAGAAAATGACTATTCGTGATGCGAGTAAACTTTTATCATTATATAGCACTACGTACATTGGATGTGCGTGATAACTACAGTGAAAGACCAGCTGTCAGGTTAACAACACTTGTGGGGAAAATGTAAGCCAGATTTGTATTCCGTTCATCCTATAATTTGAGTCAATCTTAATGGTACTGGCACAGCCGCAATATCTAGGAACTTGTTTTTTTCTTCATGTCATTTTTATGTTGCCCATCATCAGGTGGTCAAATGGTAAAGAAGAAACTAAGACATCCGTGGATAAATAAGAATGATTATCAAATAGCTAAGAAAATCATTTATTGTCTAATTAATAAATAATTGATTTGCAGTATGATTGTATCTGTTACGTCGTCCGTAGCTAAACACATGCATTTATTAGCTAGTACATAACAAATTTGATATATTTGAAGAGGTCTAGGGAGGACGGTGCCAGTGCAGTCGACCTGATTATTGTTTGTGGATTCCTCATCATAAATCAATGTATGGTGAATCAATATATGGTGTCACATTGTACAGAGTCGAACTAGACACGGGTGATGTGGTTCAGATGAATGATCTTGGCGGAGACGTCGTTGGTCCAGTTTGTTCACAGTCAGTACATGCCTGCAGCTGCAGTGTTTCCTTGTCTATGACAACCAAAAGGGCCGACAAAGCTTGTTCCATTTGGTCCGATGGGTGGATCTGCAGAGACTACGGCCCTGTTTGTAAGAAACTGGTTTCTATAAAGTGAAGAGCCTCTAAACAGGTAGCTTTTATATCAGTTTGTATAAACCGGAAGAACCCATAATCTGGCTTAACTTATCTAAGGGCAGGTACAATGTTATACGTAGGCAGTCTCATAGATCGTCTCATGCATTGCTATATAGGATTTTTGATGATGTGGAAGAGAGAGGGTGGTGAGAAAAAAAGGTGGTTGTTTCGCGTAGCAACCACCTCATGCGCTAAAATTTAGGAGTATGAGACGACTCTTACACCATTATAGGGGTTTTAATAGTCTTTTAATCTATAGATATTCCTTTTTATATCCATAAATTAAGGAGTCATATAATTAATAGAAGACAACTAATAACACCATTCATTATATAAGTCATCTTATAACTCGTATTAAAATTACATGGCATGCATGAGACGACCTATGAGACAACATCATTGTAATTGCACTAATGATAGATTTTTACCTCAATCCAATATATTAACTATCTGAAAACTAGTTTATATATTATAAATCAGGATCCAAACATCCCCACCTAGGTTTTATTTAGAAATCAGTTTCTAGAAACTAAAAAAAAACTAGTTTTTTAAAACTATAGTTGATCCAAACAGAACCTAAGTAAGGAATAAATCGGTGAATATTTAGCGACGTATGTATGCGCTGATATATATCTAAGAAAATATCATGACTGCATCTCAGTCGTTACTCTTTCAATTAACGGGATATTTATAGGAGTAAGGAACCTAAATCTCGTGTTCCATCGTCAAATCACATGGAATTCGGATCCGATGCTTACCAAATGTAGACTCTTTCCTAAACCCAGTCTGCCCTATATATGTGGACGTCTATTTGGGGGATCCGGAATACAACTAACCGAAACCTTGAACTCAAAAGAATCCAATCCATCAGCCCAGAGGTCCAGCGTACCGAGCCCCGGGAATCGGGATCAGATGGTATCTCCTGGCCGCCGCCGGCATGCAAAGCGCGCTCGCCGCGGCGACGCCGCCGACCGGCAGGACGCGTCCTCTGACTTGTCGCCGCCCCACCCAGACTGGTAATTTCCTCCGATCTTAAACTCTTGCCTTCTCTTATGTATCTAATATAATGACTCGGAACCAGCATTGTGCAGGAGGGACTGGGCGAGCCTGATGGCCGGACCGGCAGGACTGATCGCTGAATGTGCCCTCTCCAACGACATCGCCGACTACATTCGCTTCCGTGCGACGTGCAGGCCGTGGCGCGCATGCTGTCCAGACCCGCGTTCTAGCAGCATCTCCGATCGCCGGTTCCACCCTCGGCGGTGGATCATGCTGCCAAGCGCCTCCAAGGCCCGCAACAGCCGTCGATGTTTCCTGAACGTCTACACCGGCCAGCGCATTCAGGTGCTCCTTCCTGAACCCCAAGGCTACCACATCATCGATCCCATCATCGAGGGCCTCCTCGTAGTGTGCCAGAATGACACCCACACCGTCCAACTGCTCAACCCGTTGACAGGGCAGCTTACGGACTTTCCACATGCCAAAACGATGCTGGTCCCATGTAAAAGCACGACTAATACTACAGACAGCAGAGTGAAGTACCAACGGGTGCAGAGTGGGGGTCTAGCAGATGACTCCACACTTGCGCTTCTCTGTGACATTGTGTCGACTTTTGCCGTGGCCAGGCCCGGTGATAAGGAATGGACACAGCTAATGGGTCCAGACTACTACATGTTGTTAGCATTGCCGTTTGCAGGCCGCTTGTACTGCATCAGCGATAAGAATATCATGGTCGTGGAAACTGATGAGGCTGACCAGAAGCCACAACTAGTGGTTGTCGCTGAACTCAAATTGGAAGGTGGATTTGCGTTGTTCAACGACTACTTGTACCCAGTGTATGATGAAGAAGGCTTAATTCTAGTCCATCGACATACAACGGGCCGTTATTGTTTCGATGACAAGTTTGTAGCCTACCGGGTCAAATTGGACACTGGCAACATGGAGCGTGTAAGTGACCTTGGTGGGCAAGCCCTGTTTGTTTGTGGGAATCATTCACAATCAGTTGCTGCCAGAATTTCTTCGTCCGTTAGAGCTGATACCATATACGTCTGCGGAAATGACGACGATCTCAATGAAGACAAACCGGAAGTTATTGCCTTTGATCTCTCGTGTATAAGCACCGAGTTAGTCAAAGAGGATGTACCTAAATATTTATTTGATTATGTGTGCTCATAATCTAGCGGAATATCATGTTGCTCTCTCGTCCCTATGCTGGAAAAATGGAATGGATCGAGTGGGCGGCTGTATCACCGGCCGCGAGGCGACTGAAAAAAGGAATATTTTCAGACCGTCCGACGCCAACTGTATGATTAAGATCCACGTACTCCCCTATACTACCTTCCAGCAATCGTCCCTAACGGTGTTGTTTGGCACCAGATATCATACTTCTTTTACTTTTATGCATAAACCTTGCTTTGCAACATGTCATGTATTGATTTTAAAAACATGTCATGTACTTATGTCTAGGATTAAACTTGAGAGCATGACCAAATGTCTATTTCTACTTCTCTATTCCTTAAATATTTGGGTGAGATCGCTATTGGTGTTGCTTCAGTTTGGTGTTGTCTTTGGTGTTAGTTTTTTCGTATTAAATTAGTTTGGTGCGAGCTCACACAAGTTCGATTTATATACATACGTTGTGTCACGTCTAACCAGCACATAAGTCTGGTTCAACATATGTTGTGTTGTCTGTAGCCGGTAAAGAGTTTTAAGAGAGGGCATGTCAAGAATTAGAAAGTTGGCACACATTTTTCAAACATGAGCAAAATTTTTTCTTCAAATCCGTAGCAACGCACGGGAAGTTTGCTAGTTAACATATATACAAGCAGCCACCAGCTAGCATTAGATGAAGAGTTGAAGTTGTTGCTGGAGCTTCGCCAAAAGGGACAACATCTTCCTTTAATTATTCTACTTCGACAAATCTTCAAACAAAAGTACTATATGTGTCATCAAAGTATTACGTGCTCCCTTCCATGTCCTCCCCCGCCTGCTATCCTCTTTGTCATCTCCGGTGATAAATCCAGGGACCATCACGGGCTCATGCCATGTTAGGTCACGACCTATTCGTTAGGTATACCGCCGCGCACGACAAGACCCCCCTTCCCCCCCCCCCTCCCCTTTTGCGGAAGTCATCCACATGGTGGAGCGGGGATGACTAAATAGCGGTCAACCTCTAAAACTAATTCTAGCAGTCGACCTACTTCTAGACTGCTTTCCACTTCTAGCTTCTAGAGAACATGTTCATACAGCGCATTTGTTGACTCAACATTTTTATTTAATATGATTTTTCCCAACATTTTTTAATTTTTCTCAACATTTTCCCCAAATGTTGACCCATTATTTTGACCTTTTACTCAACATTTCACCCAAGACCAGCATTTCTATTTGTTGTCTAGATTTTTCCAACACTTTTTCTTTTTACCCAACAACTGTACATGTTGTGTCAACATTAAGGGTTAGGGTTAGGGCCCTGCCAGCGAGGTCCAACAGCGGTGCAAGTTCTATTTGTGACACTCCTAGTGTCATTAGGGTCCCAAGGGTGTCACCTAGGCAGTATAAAACCATGACACCAAGCATTGGGATTTAAATTCAAATTTCAATTCAATTGAATTCAAAACCCAATTGAATGACCTTTGAACTGCAAGTCCCAAATTTTCAGTAAGACTCACCTTTGCAAAAATTATATGTTGATGGTATTGGTCAATTAGAATTTTGGGAATTTTCTTAGAATTTCAATCCATCAATAAAGGCCTCAAATAATTGTTAGAATGGTTAAAAACCAGCTCTGTTCATAAAATTCCTGAGATTTTTGTAGTGGGGACTGTTGGTAGTTAGTATTTTTGTAAAACCCAGAACATTATGGGGAGCCTACCATAATTTTGGTCTGATTTTAGCAGATCTGGATTAATTCTAACAAAATTTGCAAAGGCAGTCGGCTGAAAGGATTGGAAAAAGAAAAGGAAAAAGAAAAATAGTCGTGGGACCCACCTGTCAATGACTCAGAGAAAACACACCGACCGCAGCCGCGCTGCCCCGCCCGTCGCGCGCCGCGTGGTTGCCGGCGTACGGCCAACGGCCGTTGCCGCGGATCGACGGCCCCACGCGCGCGTTCGGACATCCCTTTTGCCGACCGACGCGCTGTCCGAGCCCCGCATTCACTCCGTGCTCCCTCTCTCTCTCCCGCCCGCGCGCCGTGCCCATTGCCGCCCGGTGCTGCTCCGTGCCACCGCCGCCTCGCCATCGCTCCCAGGAGCTCGTCGACGTCCACGGCCTCGCCTCGGCGTCTTCAAGCTCCACGCAAAGCCACCTTCCCCTTTCCGCGTCAAGCCGCCGCGAATCGACCTTTTCTTCCCCATCTCCGACCGCCGCCCCACCGCGTCGCCCGGCACCCACGGTGAGCCCCTGACCGATTCCTTGCTCGAGGAGCTTCTCATCTTGTTCGCGCACGCGTTTGAGCTCGGGATGGGCAAATCCGACCACGTTTTCCCTTAGTTCTTCGCTCGAGGCCGCCGCCGACCACCGCAACCCCCACCTCGCCGGTGAGACCGCACCCCCGGCCTCCCTCTTGCAGGGAAAGCTCGGTGACCTCCTTCTCCGTGCCCCAGTGAAGCTTTCCGTCTAGATCCCGAGTCCTACCGCCCTTCCCTTGCCGTGCTAGCCGACGACGACCCCTGCCCTGTTTCCACCGCCGTCGCTGGGCTACGTCCAGCCATCGCCGGTGGATCCCGAAGGAGCTGGAGGTGCCGTAGCTGACCAAGAGCAGAACCAAGGCAAGCCCCGGTGCATAACCCCGTTTTGAAATTTTGTTCTATCACTAGCTAGGATTGTAGGCTTGTCTATGCATTAAGTGATAGGAGTTGATTGAAACCCTAGTGTGTAGTAGGTCCCTCTTCCCGATTACTAGCCTCAGGACGATAGTTGCTCTGCTTAAAATAAGACGACTGTTTATCGAGTGGTATGGAGACCACTCGTAGGTAGGAATTATTATCACGGGGGAATGGGTTTGGATGAAGGAAAGGGTGGATGGAGTTACAATGAAGACCGTACGGGCAACTAAGTGGAAAGGGAAGGACAGCTTGTCTTCAAGGAGGTAGCCCCGTCCGAGTCACCTAAGGCTACGCCTCGTGTCCGGCCCATGGGATCAAGTTTGAACATACTGTTTGCATGCTGGAGATATGGGCCCAGTAAACCGACGTAGCTACGACTACCGCTTGGTCTGAAGATAGCCTTCTCCCTTCTTTGGTGGAACTGGGGCTGAGAGGAGGGAACAATCCACCCACGGATGGCGGCATGAGGCGCATCGCGATGGGGGACCCTTCTCGGGGGAGTCTGGACCCGGAAGACCCTGCGGTACCATGAGCGAAAGGTTGCTCCATGCGGCTTCCTAGAAGCGCGTATGGGTCGTGCAAGCAGGTTTCTCCTGCAGGATGTAAATCGATTCAAGTCGCTGCCCCTCACAGTAACGAGTACCACTTGATCGCTGCTACGGAACAGTGCCGGAAGCCATTAAGATGTTGTGTGGGTTAATACTGCTGTTTGAAACTATTAAGATTGTAATGCAACCATGATTGTTATAGCTCTAGTGCAAACTAAATTTATTATTCTGCACGACAACTCAACTTAATGCTAAAACTTGAAAAATAGGGACCTACTCTTAGGCGGGTTTTCTGGCAATTTAAAATCCTATTCCCTAGCCTTGCATGTCTAGGTGTCGGCTGTAGTTGGCCATTTTGACGGGTCAGTCTTGCTGAGTAAACTAGTTACTCAGGGTGTAGCTCTATGTGGTTTTCAGATGACCAGGTCGGAGAGTGCCACTGTGGAGGAAGGTTTCATTGGGAGGGCCAGCGTCCCGATTGCTGGAACATCGAATGAGAGCTGTGCACAAATGAAGATGAGGATTAGATCTTGCTTGCCGGTACGGTGCTTGGGCAAGGCACCTATTATGGCCGGATGATCTCTGTGTGTCGCCGTGAGAGGGCGACTTATATCTTAGCTACTTCGTCAAACTAGTGAACCAGTGTTGAACTTTTCGCTTCCGCAAATTTATTCTGTCAAAACCTCGGTTTGTAAATATAACTTCGGATCTATGTAAACTCTGCTTCTCCACCTATGTTCCTGTTGCAATTATTTTTTTTCTGTCATGTATTGTACTATTGGGTGCCACAGCGCGTGTCGCCACCCGAGGGAGATCCTGGAACGGAACCGTCTCCGTGGTAAGGCGGGTCCGTGATACTATTGCCGGCGTAGAGGTCCGATAGCGGTGGGGAGCTCTAAAGGCTCAGGTTCTAGTGGCGGCGGGAGCTCCGGGCATGAGGTTCGACGGCACCATTTCCAGCGGTGACGCGGGGCCTGGCGGGTGGCGACGCCTTGCGAGGCGGAGACTCGTTGTCGCCAACCAGCAGGGCGTGCTCTCCAGCTCGTCAGAACTGGTAAATTCTTTGCTGTGCTTGTGGTCTATGGATAAACCATGTTGTCTTCTCATCTCTTACAGCAACTCCAGCCCAGGGATCAAATTTAGGCCCCTATACATCATTTTGAGGGCCAACTTCCATTGTTTAGAAACCCATAGTTATTTTGTTTTCCAGCCCAAGTGACTAAACACAGTCTCTATCCCTGATAGTGGGCCCCACCGACTCCTTCTTCTTCCCCTGTTGAGCGACACCTTCTCCCATAGTCTTCTCCTGGGCGTCGGCGGCTCCCTATGCTGCTCGCACTGGCGGCCTCTTGTCCGCAGCTTGCGCCTCCGCTGGCGCCTCCCGCCCCATGCCCGCGCCGCCGCTGCCTCCCTCCCCTACGTGCGCCGCCGCTCCTCCCGCTCCAGCTCGGGCCACCGCCTCTGGCCACTCCCTCTCTTGCTCGCGGACAAGGCACTGCGGCATGACCCAAACGCGGAGGACACGCAGGGCCACACCGTGATGGCGGACGGGCATGGGCTTCAAGGACTGCCTACACACGCTGGTCCCAACTAGGGCCGATGTGGGCCGCAAGGAGTGGGGCGGAGGCGGGATCACGCTGCTGCACAGCGTGGTGAGGTACGGCCGGGCAAGGCCGTGCTGGACCTGCTGGAGCTTGGGGCCAACCCGGACGTGCCCGACAGACACGGCCAGACGCCGCTGCAGCTGGTCCAGGAGGTGCTGGGCAAGATGCCCAAGGGCAACCCGGCCCTGTTCCAGCAGCGGGCGGTGTTGGAGGAGCTCTGGCATTGGCGATGTCACGTGGTGGCGGCGCCCCAGCCGAGCACGACGGCGACCTTGGCCGGCTCCGCGCGCCGCTGATGATGCTCAATCCCGTCCATGGATCCACCTCCCGACTAGATCCGGCCACAGCAGGCCCTTTTGCAATGGCAGGAGGTGTGGGGTGCAAGCCGGCCGGAGGTGCGGGCCGGGTGGGCGGCGGCGGAGGAAGCCTACCCAACTCCATTTGCGTCAAGAGAGGAGAAGAGGAGGGGAAAGAAACGAAAAAAAAAATAGTCACCCGGATAAGAAGGGGTTCGAGTAGATTTTTTATGTTTGGGTGACTAAAAATGGAATTAGAGCCTCATGTGATCAGCCCACTGTAGTTGCTCTTATGTATCTGACCCGGAACGAACATTATATAACGGAGGGACTGGGGGAGCTTGACGGCCGGGCCGGCAGGGCTGATTGCCGACAGTCTACTTCCGCGCTGGTGTGCAAAGCATGGCGCTCATGCTCACCAGACCCGCGAGTGAGCGGCGTCTCTCACCGCCGGTTCCACCCTTGCCCGTGGATCATGCTCCCCGGCGAATACATGGACCAACCGTCGGTGCTTCCTGAATGTCTACAGGCGAGTACATCTACGCGCGCATCCCTGACCTCCGAGGCTACTACTTTCTTGGACACATCGTTGATGGACTCCTTGTTTTTTGGTGAAAAAACTTCCACAGTGTCATGCTCTTTAACCCATTGACAGGGCAGCTCATCGAGTTCCCATCTGTGTGCACACGCTGCTGGTGGTGTACAGATGAAGCACTTGAACTCGCTGGTGGTGCTGTTGTTTTTGGTCATTTGGAAGGACCTAGCTCCACGAATCAGGAAGGCCATTGCTGGGTTTTTCCTGACAATATTGGGCTGTCTTTTTCTGTGTCTTAGCTAATAATTAATGTTTAGGTTGTTCTTTTGTCACAAACTAGCTGCCATGTAAATAAGTCATATTTCTTTAACAACCTCTGAGTTAATTGATCACGCATGAGCTCTTCAACCCACTGACAGGGCAGCTCATCGAGTTCCCATTTGTGCACACGCTGCTGGAACCGAGATTGTCTATAACACTCGAGTCTCCATCGGACGGAGCAAAAAATCGAGTGCCAAGATTGTCTATAACACTCGAGTGCCGGTTAGATGTTCCCCTTCAGAAAAGAACGGCCTGCTGGGTGTCCAACTTTGTATCATACTCGATGTCGTCTCTTGTTCGAGAAAAAGTCTAGTGCTTACGAATATAGGTTGTTAGTAAATAATACGTAAACAAGATCGAAACGAGACACAGATTTAACGTGAAAAATCCTTATGGGAAAAAAATCATAGACGCCAAGTGACAATCTTTACTATTGGAGGAGAGTTACAACATAGGGATATAATAATCTCTCTCTCTCAACTCTTCCTATGCAGTACAAGATGTATATATAAGGATAGAAACTAGAGATAAACTCTCTAAACAATATGAACCGTAACATGAGAGGACTCCGCTTCTCTAACCTTCTAAATGTCTCTAGTAAGTACTCTATAATTCGGATCATATTCCAACAAACTCCACCTTAAGATGAATTTTATCTTATAGCAAATAAAGAATTATCAATGAACTCTCTTCAATAATAATAACACCGGACGCCAACGAGTCACTAGGACTAAAATGGTAGCACCAATCAAGTTTGAGCATTGCTCAAACTTCATAACTCCACTTCTAACGGAGTGCTTAATACTCTGTGATAAAGAGTATATCAGACCTATTGTTTTGAGTAAAAGCAATAGAATCATAACCATCATTGGTCTAAATAATGAACCGTTATCACGGTCTTGCAGTGAAATATCAAACTTGGTAGAAACCATGTTGAAGAACAAATCCTAGCAATAAAATCTGCGGCAACTCTTGAAGCTTAAGTGCACAAAGCAAAATCTGCAGACTCCTAGTACACCTTCGTGTACAACCACCATGATACCAGAACCAATAACCTGGCATGATCCTTCTGTGCGGCAGCATAAACAGAACAGGAATTCTCCTGGTAAAACCTCCCATGTGTACGTAGTCAAGGCAATAAACACCACCGGCAACCAGCTTGCCTTAGGCTTTCCATCGGCTTGCAATAGCACACGAAAAAAATCCTCGCCTCAGGAGCTTATGATGCCGCAAAGCAGTTCTGACCAAAAGTGCCCAACTTCACATTGACGCGCTGGATTTTTCTTCACTGTCTGGAACAACAACAAAGCTTGGGACCGAAGCAGCGTAGATCTTCTCGCACTACCACAGAAAAGTAATTTAGTGACGGGGTTTTTATGTCATTAGTGACGGCAATCAGTCCCGTCACCTGTAACACGTCACTAATGGTCAGCATTTAGTGACGGGTCTGTTCCCGTCAGTACTAATCAAAGTGACGGTTGACAAATACACGTCTCTAATAATTCTAGTGACGTTTGTCCTATACCATCTATACATTTATATAAGCCATCACTACTAAAATTTAATAGAGACCCGTTTGCTAAAGCCCGTCACTGTTGGCTGAATTTAGCGACTCATTTCTCAAAACCCGTCACTAAATGACCATCATCAGCGACAGAAAATTACATAACCGTCCCTTAATGGACCAACATAAGAGACGTGTATTTCAAATAACCCGACTCTGATGATATACATCAAAAACAAAAAAAAAAGCTACAGAATAGCAGTCCCTTGATTCCTTATTTTGAAACTGTTACATCAATTTAATCTCACATACCATGCAAAACGACAGTTTATACATAAAAAAAACTACAGCTCTCACATATACAAGCCCTAGAGCTATTCAATTTACAACATTGCTTCCATCCACAGAATAAAATCACAAAGTTGTTCAAGAGCCTACAGATTCTTCCTGCAGCTTTTGCACCAGTAGACCTACAACCTACGATGAATGCCAATAAAGCGTAAATTGATCAGAATGTTATGACATGAATAGTGTGCAAGTAGCAGTAAAGAATTTGTGCATATCCATTGTTCTAATCTAGATGCAGAATTAGACCTCATGCACACTGCTAATCTATATTGCTCATGCCACGCATTTACACTATATTGAGCACTGTTACTCCTAATTTTACGAAGGATTAAATGTGAAAATTACATTAGCACTTCAGCTAATAAGAAGAATATTTAGCAATGCAGAAAGGTGAGAAGTAATTACACATATTTAGCACTTCAGAGACGAATATTCACATGGAGGTTTGACTAAATCACACGGCAACAACCTGTAACATGAACTCAGTTTGCACAAAAAGTACCGCTTAGCACTTACACTTACACCTGTGGAATTATGGATGGCGTGCTTGGCGATGGAGGGTGGGGCCGCGGGGGAAGGCGTACTCTAGGCGGCGGTGCGCAGCCCTGAGTTCAAGCTTCGCAGCAGCCTGGACAGAGGATGACGACGAGGCCAAATGTTATGGGGAACGGGAGTCTACGAGGAGGACCCTGCGCCCCTTGTCGAGGCGGAGCGGTGAAGGAGGATGAGGACGGTGATGTAGGCATGGACGGCGTTCCCGACGATAGAAGTCGGGCGAAGGCGTGCCCGGAACTACGGTGCACTGCCTTGAGCTCGATCATCATAGCGTCATGGGGAAGGAGAAGATGTCGAGGCTGAGCCTCACGGGAGGCCATGTTGGGGGTAGATCCGTCTGCGGCGAGGCTCGCTCTCGGCCTGCCCGGCTGCAGCGTAGGGAAGGGGAAGACATCGAGGTTGAACGACACAAGAGGCCATGTCAGGGGCAGATCTGGCTGCCACGTGGGGATGGAGGGCGATATGGAGGCGGAGTGGTAAACCCTAGTCCTGGTGCAGCGTGGTGGAAGTTGAGAAACTGATGATGGGCCAGGCCTGTATTGTGACCTGTATATACCGGCATGGTGGAGTAGAACATATTCAATGTCTCATGTTTTCTCCAGCAAACACGAAGTTTGCTCAGTGGCTCACGTATCTTCTCGACTGTACTATGAAGCTATGAGGTTGTGGGAGTTTCAAAAAAAGCTATTAGGTTGAGAGTTCGATCCCTTTGCTCATACATTTTTATTTTCATATATAAAACTAGGGACGGGTTTGAGAAATAGAAATTCCAGATGTGAATAAACAATATATATAGTTATTATATTTTATATAATATTTTTTATATTGAATAGAATTATTATTTCCATAAATGAAATAGAAAAAATTACTTTTTAATTAACAATGATCAAAGGATTTAATACGTCACTATTGATTTTTAGTGACATGTTTTAAAATGTCTATACAGTTATTATATTTTATATAATATTTTTTATATTGAATAGAATTATTATTTTCATAAATGAAACAAAAAAACCACTTTTTAATTAACAATGATCAAAGGATTTAATGACGGTGGAGGAAACACGTCACTATTGATTTTTAGTGACGTGTTTTATAACACCGTCAAAATTTAGTGACGGATTCTGATAGCCCGTCGCTAATAAAAAAATCCCGTCTGTGATAACATGATTATCAGTGACGTCTTTTGATGTATCTGTCTCTAACTGTATAGTATTATTATTAGTGATGTGGTTTTTTGTTTCGTGTCATTATTGATTTCTTGGTTAGGTTTTTTCTTGATATACAAGTGACGGAGTTTGGTAGAGCCGTCACTAAAGTTAGTATTAGTGACATAGTTTTGTTTGACGTTGCTAATGTGGTGTGTCCTTTGTGTGTTTTTGTGGTAGTGTTGGGACTTGCAGCATAACGGAAATCGAAGACCACTAAAGTAATGCCACGCCGGTGGAATTGATTGTTTCTCATCTACAAAGAAACGCCGACCGCAAGTTGATGGAGAAACTCACACGATGCCTCGGATGATTTCAACTCGGCGGAGAAAATCACCTAACGCGGACAAAACAAAACAGGGCGAGCAACATGCGCGACGATCAAGCGGAATCGGAAGGATCCCGTCTTGAAACCATGGCACGCACGAGAAAGCAGAAGCAGATGTATGAACGCGACGAAGCCACTTCGGGCACTTGACGGCACAACAATCGACGAAGGCACCAGGGGAGGAGCGATGCAGCAGGGCAACGCCTTGTAAATAAATCGACGACTTGGACTTGATGGATGAAACGTCGAGTCGTCGAGATCGGCGTGAAACATGCCGACCCAAAACAAAGATTAATCCGTCTGAATTCTGCCACGGCTGAACGCGAGAGATGAACCACGCCGTGAGGGGTGGGTTGAGGCGACGAAACACCGAACAGATCCGATCGCCAACGGACGACGAATAGGAAATACAACCCTAATAATTGTTTTTTCTGTCTCGTGTCTAGCTCTGATACCAATTGTTAGCAAATAATGCATAAACAAGATCGAAATGAGACACAGATTTAACGTGGAAAACCTTTACGGAAAAAAAATCACGAGCGTCGACCGGCAATCTTCACTATTGAAGGAGAGTTATAACATAGGGGATACAATGATCTCTCTCTCTCTAGTAAGTACTCTATAATTCGGATCATATTCTAACATAGGTAATTAAATAATCAAATCCTGCCCGTCTTTTCAAAGCTGATTCGGATGCACAAAGACTCTTTCTAAAAATCAACTGACCAAAACACCGGGTCTCAAAAGACTCCACAACCCTGCGGACTCGGAGCTCCAGCGAGAGCGAGGAAGTTCGTCCAAACATGGCATCACGTGCTCCTGGTCGCCAGCATGCGAAGCGCGCCCGCCGCGGACACGCCGACCCACAAGATGCGCTCTCCGGCTCGGACTGGTAATTTTCTACCGCTCCTAGTAGTCCATCCTAAAGCTTTGTATTTTCTTCCTCTTTATTTATATGACTCGGAAGTCGGAACGAAACATTGAGTAGGAGGGACTGGGCGAGCCTGACGGCCGGACCGGCAGCACTGATCGCCGAGCGTGCTCTCGCCAACGACGTCGCCGACTACGTCCACTTTCGCGCGGTGTGCACCGCGTGGCGCGCATGTTCTGATGACCCACGCTCTCATAGCTTCTTCGACCGCCGGTTCCACCCTCGGCAGTGGATCATGCTTCCGTGCGACTCCGACGCCCCCAACCATCATCGACGACGATTCCTCAACACCCAAACCGGCAAGTGCATTCAAGTGTCCGTTCCT
This sequence comes from Eleusine indica, assembly GCA_030378355.1. Taxonomy (NCBI): domain Eukaryota; kingdom Viridiplantae; phylum Streptophyta; class Magnoliopsida; order Poales; family Poaceae; genus Eleusine; species Eleusine indica. The sequence goes on from CM059500.1 coordinate 42,211,648, forward strand.
GACCTCCCACACTACTACATTCTCGGGCGCATCGTCGAGGGCCTCCTCGTCGGAAACACACCTACATTGTCCAACTCCTCAACCCATTGACCGGGCAGCTCGCCGACTACCCACATGTGGCCAGACTGCTGTTCGATACTAAAAGCCAATTTGCCGCGGACTTCATACTGAGCTACCAACGGGTGCAGAGTGGCGGCCTAGCAGATGACTCAACAATTGCCGTTTTCTGTGGTAGTAGTGATTATCGAAAGCTTTCTGTGGCCCAGCACGGTGACAAGAACATCTTGGCCGTGGAAACAGCGGCTGGCCAGGAGCCGCGACTGGTGGTTGTCGCCGATCTCAAGTTTGAACGTGATTTTTCTTATTGCGGCGACTATATATATATCCGGTGTTCGATGACGAAGGAGGCCTCATTCTTGTCGAGCGACACGCAGAAGACAAATACTGTTTTGATGACAAGTTGGCAGCTTACCGGGTCGAATTGGACACTGGCAACATGCAACGGATACACGACCTGAGAGGGAAAGCCCTGTCTGTTTGCGGACGCCGTTCACAGTTCGTGGCTGCCGGGATTTCTTCATCAATTAGCGCTGACACCGTATATGTGTCAGAGATGATCCAGATAAGGACCACCCAGAATTTGTTGCCTTTGATCTCTCCGGTACATGCACAGTACCCACCTTCCACAAGAGGGATATTGCCCATTGTCTTAAAAGTTACGTGTGTTCTGTCAGTGCAACTCCTGTAGCGGCTTCCAGGAAGAGTTTGCGCGCCAAGCGTCCAAGCATGAGGACCACGGGTCCAGAGTGGGCTTAAAGGCCACGCCGGCCCAGCCCAATACGGGGCCTATAAGGCATCGACAACACGTGAGGTGTAGAGAATAGAGATCATCAAAACAAAATATTATCATTGTACTTTGCTACTTCTTCTTCCTCTCCATGTCTCCTACTGCTACTCGAATCCTGCCCATGTGAGGTTATTGTAACCAAGATCAGTGTTCGTGACAGGAATTGATAGCAGAGAACCACTTGGTGCTAACATGTTCATCATAAAATCAAGGCAAAAACAATGTTGGGTTATCCCCACAAAACTAGTGCATGTGACTGTACGCATGATTGAAGTTGTATATGATAAGTCAAGATGACGTAGGAGTAACATGCAGTTAGACTTCTTCGGAGATGAGAAATGTAGGAGTAACATTGTTACTTTATCACTTGTCGTTCACAGTCAGTGCATATGCCATGGTTTCCTCGTCCGTCAGCCCTGACATCATATATTTTTGCAAAATTTAGTGTGCTGTGAACCAACCAAATGCTGTTGGCTTTGATCTCTCGGCAGGTACATGCTTCGGCACAAAGTTTGAAACTAAAGAATGATATCGTGATATCAAATCACTATACCTGGGCATTCAGGCCACCCAGCCCGGCCCAGCACACTCTGGATCCAGGCCGGCACTACATGATGGGCTGTCTGGGTCGTGCCAAGGCTGTGCCCGTGCTTGGGGGTAGGTCCACGGCATGACACGGAAGTGACTTCGTCGTGTCGGACCGGCCCAAACGGCACAAAAGCCTGACGATCCGGTGCATGATGCCGGAGCCCGGTGGTGGCGGCGGTGAACTTGCACGACGACAAAGAAAGGGAGTGTCACGGACCCGCCTTACCACGGAGACGGCTCCGTTCCAGGATCTCCCTTGGGTGGCGACACGCGCTGTGGCGCCCAACAGTGCAACACATGACAGAGAAAAATAATTATGACAAGAACATAGGTGGGGAAACAGAGTTTACATAGATCTGAAGTTATATTACAAACCGGAGTTTTGACAAAAATAAGTTGCGGAAGCGAATTGTTCAACACTGGCTCACCAGTTCGACGAAAAACCTAAGATACAATCGCCCTCTCACGGCGACACACAGGGGACATCCCGGCCATAATAGGTGTTTTGCCCCAGCACCGTACCGGCAAGCAAGGAACTAATCCTCATCTTCATTCATGCACAGCTCCCATTCGATGTTCCAACAATCGGGGCGCTGGCCCTCCCAATGGAATCTCCCACCGCAGTGTTAGTCTCCGTCCTGGTCATCTGAAACCACATAGAGCTACGCCCTGAGTAACTAATTTACTCAGCAAGACTGACCCGTCAAAATGGCCAACTACGGCCGACGCCTAGACATGCAAGGCTAGGGATAGGATTTTTATTGCCAGAAAGCCCGCCTAAGAGTGGATCCTTATTTTTTAAGTTTTAGCATCAAGTTGAGTTGTCATGCAGAATAATAAATTTAGTTTGCACTAGAGCTATAACAATCATGGTTCCAATACAATCTTACAAATTCCAAAACAATAATATTAAACCCACACATCATCTTAATGGCTTCCGACACTGTTCCGGAGCAGTGATCAAGTGGTACTCGTTACTGTGAGAGGCAGCGACTCGAATCGATTTACATCCTGCAGGAGAAACCTGCTTGCACAACCCATACGCGCTTCCGGGAAGCCGCATGGAGTAACCTTTCGCTCACGGTACCGCAGGGTCTTCCGGGTCCAGACTCCCCCGAGAAGGGTCCCCAATCGCGATGTGCCTTGTGCCGCCATCCGTGGGTGGATTGCTCCCTTCTCTCAGCCCCAGTTCCACCAAAGAAGGGAGAAGGCTATCTTCAGACCAAGCGGTAGTCGTAGCTACGTCGGTTTACTGGGTCCATATCTCCAGCATGCAAACAGTACGTTCAAACTTGATCCCATGGGCCGGACATGAGGCGTAGCCTTAGGGGGGGACTCGGACGGGGCTACCACCTTGAAGACAAGCTGTCCTTCCCTTTCCACCTAGTTGCCCGTCCAGTCTTCATTGTGATTCCGTCCACCCTTTCCTTCATCCGATATCATTCCCCAGTGATAATATTTCCTATCTGCGAGTGGTCTTCATACCACTCGATAAGTAGTCGTCCTAATTTAAGCAGAGCGACTACCGTCCTGAGGCTAATAATCGGGAAAGAGGGACCTACTGCACGCTAGGGTTTCAATCAACTCCTATCACTTAATGCACAGACAAACCTACATCCCGAGCTAGTGATAGAATAAAAATTTAAAACGGGGATAATGCTCCGGGGCTTGCCTTGGGTCTGCTCTTACTCAGCAACGGCACCTCCGGTCCCGTCTCCACGTGGTTCACGGCGTGATCTATAAGATGCAAAAGGGAATGTTATGAGAGAAGATTCATGGCACTTCCTCAATAAATACGTTAATGTACACTGATATCGATGGAATTAAACAAGGTACGATGACGTGTTCAATAGTATATCTTAGTGAGTGGGGCATAGGGTGAGGGCGTTTCGTGTATTTTCATCATGGACTCCAGTACTTGATCGCGACGACGTCGCACCCAAGTACGGTGTGTCGGGGTGAAGCTATGCAAGTGATGTCCATGACCAGTAGGTGCTAATTAATGAGTATACTTGTGTGATAAGCAAAATCCTCGCAAGGTACTAAGTACCCGTGAACAGCCCTAGAGCGGAACCCTTTTTTATTAACGGGTAAAATTACACTCGGGGCATAATTTATTAAGTTAACATGCTTCTGATCTTCAAATAGGCATTTTACCAGTTTAACCTATTTTTGGAAATAATTAAATCGAGAAAATCCGATTTTTACTTCGCGGGCATCAATCCCGGCAACCCACGGCGGCCTCGCCCATGGGGAGGTGCTCCTGGGCCAGATTCGGCCCAGGCGGGCACGGCCCAGCGCCCGGCTGACCCACTGGCCAGCTCGCCTGAGTCCCGCGCTCGCGCGCGCTCGCCGGAGCACGGCGGCGCTGGCCGGGGGCCCACCACAGCCCGTTGCGGGCCCTCACTCGAGCTGGTTTTGGAGGGGAAAACGGTCTACTCAACGTCGCGCACCCATCTAGGCGGTCGGGAACCGCCGGCGATGGTCGGGCATGGTCCCAAGGGTGTCACTTAGGCAGCATAAAATCATAACACCAAGCTTTTGAATTTAAATTCAAATTTCAATTCAATTGAATTCAAACATAATTGAATGACCTTTGTACTGCAAGTCCCAAATTTTCAGTAAGACTCACCTTTGCAAAACTTATATTTTGATGGTCTTGGTCAATTAGAATTTTGGGAATTTTCTCAGAATTTTAATCCATCAATAAAGGCCTCAAATAAATGTTAGAATGGTTAAAAACCAGCTCTGTTCATAAAATTCCTGAGCTTTTTTAGTGGGAACTGTTGGTAGTTAGTATTTTTGTAAAAACCAGCACATTATGGGGAGCCTACCCTATTTTTGGTCTGATTTTAGCAGACCTGGATTAATTCTAACAAATTTTGCAAAGGCAGTCAGTTGATAGGATTGGAAAAAGATTTGAAAAAGAAAAACTCCCTGTGGGACCCGCCTGTCAGCGACCCCGAAGAAACACACCCGGCCGAAGACGCGCTGCCCCGCCCGTCGCGCGCCGCGTGGTCGCCGGTGTACGGCCAACGGCCGTTGCCGCGGATCGACGGCCCCACGCGCACGTTCGGACATCCCCTCTGTCGTCTGTCCGAACGCACTCACCCCCCCCCCTCATTCACTCCTTCGCTCTCGCTCTCTCTCCGTCGCCTCTGCCTTCCGCCGTCGCCTCTGCCCCGCGTCGCCTGGCCGCCATCGCCCGCTGGAGCCCGAGCCAAGCTTCTGGAAGCAGCGCCGAGACGACCCGCCGAACCTGCATCTGCTTCCCCTCCACCGCGCGGTCGACATTGGGAAATCGGCCCGGTTCTTCCCCGGCGCGGACAGTCGACCCCGAGCTGTTCCCCCGCGCCGCATTCACCCCGAGGTGAGCCGACCTTCGATTCCTCGCTCGAGGAGCTTTCCCTCTTGTTCGCGCACGCGTTTGAGCTCTGGTTGGACAAATCCGTCCATTGTGAGCCGACCTTCGATTCCTCGCTCGAGACCGCAGCCGACCACCGCAACCCCCACCCCGCCGGTGAGACCGCACCCCCGACCTCCCTCTCGCAGGAGAAGCTCGGTGACCTCCTTCTCCGTGCTCCAGTGAAGCTTCCCGACAAGATCTCGAGTCTTTCCGCCTTTCCCCTGTCGTGCTAGCCGTCGCCGCACCCTGCCCTATTTCCGCCGCCTTCGCTGGGTTATGCCCGGCCATCGCCGGTGGTTCCTGACAGCCTAGATGAGTGCGCGGCGTTGAGTAGATCGTTTTTCCCTTCTGGACCAGCCCGAGCCAGGGGCCGCAGCGAGCTGCGGCGAGTCCCCGGCCAGCGCCGCCGTGCTCCGGCGAGAGCGCGCGCGCGGGGGGGGGGGGGGGGGGGGGGGGACTCGGGCACGCTGGCCAACGGGCCAGCCGAGCGCTGGGCCGTGCCCGGTTGGGCCGAAGCTGGCCCAGGCGCACCGTCCCCGTGGGCGAGGCCGCGGTGGGCTGCCGGGTTTGCGGCCCACGAAGTTAAAATCGGTTTTTCTTGATTTATTCATTTCTAGAAATAGGTTAAACTCGTAAATTGCATAGTAAATTAATTAATAGGTATTTTGTAGCAAGATAAATTTTGTTACCCATGTGTGAACTTGTACTGTTGTAGAAAAATGCTAACGCCACATGCATGGTAATTTTTATACCAGGGTTAAAATAAATAGGAAAAACACTAATAGAATTTTAATTAATGTAAGAGAGCTGATAAAATATTAAAAATTGGTCACCAAGTAGGATTTTCAGTTTTAGTCTCCCTGGAAAAATTTCATAAAGAAATTCTCTGTTTATTAGCTGAAATTAATTTAATGCCTTTTTCCTTATAATAATTAATAATTAATCTTTAGCTTAGTGCTTGATAGTGAAACTTAACAATTAGATCACTCCTGGTGTAACCTAATTTTAATAAATCACCCCTGCCCTTTTGAAGAGCAGAACCTTGTCGACTTAATAATTGCCCCGAGTGCAATTTTTACCCGTTGATTAAATGGTTCCGCTTTAGGGCTGTTTGCGGGTACTTGTACCCTGTGAGGGCTTTGCTCGCACTAAAATGCTAATTAGTTAGCACCTACGAGTCCTGGTCAGCACTTGCACAGCTTGCCCCGGCAGACGTAGACACACCGTACTTGGATGCGACGTCGTCGCGGTCAAGTAGTAGAGTCCATGAAGGAAATACACGAAACACCCTCACCCCGTACCCCACTCTATGAGTGATACTTTTGAACGGCTCACCGCACACCGTTCATTTCCACCGATAACAGTATGCATTAACGTATTTATTGAGGAAGTGCCATGAATCTTCTCTCATAGCATTCCCTCTTGCATCATATAGATCACGCCGTGAACCACGTAGAGGCAGGACCGGAGCAGGATCCAGAAGGAGCCGCAGGTGCCGTAGCTGACCAAGAGCAGAACCAAGGCAAGCCCCGGTGCATAATCCTATTTTAAATTTTTATTCTATCACTAGCTAGGGATGTAGGCTTGTCTGTGCATTAAGTGGTAGGAGTTGATTGAAACCCTAGCGTGCAATAGGTCTCTCTTCCCGATTATTAGCCTCAGGACGATAGTCGCTCTGCTTAAATTAGGACGACTGCTCATCGAGTGGTATGGAGACCACTCGTAGATAGGAAATATTGTCACTGGGGAATGATATCGGATGAAGGAAAAGGGTGGATGGAATCACAATGAAGACCGGACGGGCAACTAGGTGGAAAGGGAAGGACAGCTTGTCTTCAAGGAGGTAGCCCCGTCTGAGTCACCTAATGCTACGCCTCGTGTCCGGCCCATGGGATCAAGTTTGAACGTACTGTTTGCATGCTGGAAATATGGGCCCAGTAAACCGACGTAGCTACGACTACCGCTTGGTCTGAAGATAGCCTTCTCCCTTCTTTGGTGGAACTGGGGCTGAGAGGAGGGAGCAATCCACCCACGGATGGCGGCACGGGGCGCATCGCGATGGGGGGGCCCTTCTCGGGGGAGCCTGGACCCGGAAGACCCTACGGTACCGTGAGCGAAAGGTTGCTCCATGCGGCTTCCCGGAAGCGCGTATGGGTCGTGCTAGCAGGTTTCTCCTGCAGGATGTAAATCGATTCGAGTCGCTGCCCCTCATAGTAACGAGTACCACTTGATCGCTGCTCCGGAACAGTGTCGGAAGCCATTAAGATGATGTGTGCGTTTAATATTGTTGTTTTGGAATTTGTAAGATTGTATTGCAACCATGATTGTTATAGCTTTAGTGCAAACTAAATTTTATTATTCCGCACGATAACTTAACTTGATGCTAAAACTTGATAAACAAGGATTCACCCCTAGGCTGGCTTTCTGGTAATTTAAACCCTATCCCTAGCCTTGCATGTCTAGGTGTCGGCTGTAGTTGACCATTTTGATGGGTTAGTCTTGCTGAGTAAATTAGTTACTCAGGGCGTAGCTCTATGTGGTTTTCAGATGACCAGGTCGGAGAGTGCCACTGTGGAGGAAGGTTTCATTGGGAGGGCCAGCGCCCCGATTGCTGGAACATCGAACGGGAGCTGTGCACGAATGATGATGAGGAGTAGATCTTTGCTTGCCGGCACGGTGCTTGGGCAAGGCACCTATTATGGCCGGATGATCCCTGTGTGTCGCCGTGAGAGGGCGATTGTATCTTAGCCTTTTCGTCGAATTAGTGAACCGATGTTGAACTTTTCGCTTCCGCAATTTATTTCTGTCAAGACACCGGTTTGTAATATAACATCGGATTTATGTAACTCTGTTTCTCCACCTATGTTCTTATTACAATTATTTTTCTCTGTCATGTATTGTACTATTGGGCGCCACAGCGCATGTCACCACCCGAGGGAGATCCTGGAACGGAGCCGCCTCCGTGGTAAGGTGGGTCCGTGACAGCGGAAGCAGGACAGGGTTCGGCGACGGCTGGCACGAAAAGGGGAGGGCGGAAAGGCTCAGGATCTTGCCGGAGAGCTTCACCGGAGCACGGAGAAGGGTGTTATCGAGTTTCCCCTGCGAGGGGGAGGCCGAGGATGCAGTCTCACCGGCGGGGTGGGGGCTGCGGTGGTCGACGGCGGCCCCAAGCTAAGAATCTAGGGAAGCAGTAGAAGGATTCATCCAATCCGAGTTCAAACGCGTGCGCGATCAAGAGGGAGAGCTCCTCGTGCGAGGAATCGGAAGTTGGCTCACCTCGGGGTGGAAGCGGCGCGGGGGAACAGCTTGGGGTCCATTATCGGCGCCGGGGAAGAACCGGGCCGATCTCCCAATGCCGGCCGCGTGATGCAGGGGGAACAGGTGCAGGTTCGTCGGGTTGTCTCTGCGTCGCTCCCAGAAGCTTGGCTCGGGCTCCGGCGGGCGATGGCGGCCAGGCGAGACGCGACAGAGGCGACGGCGGGGGCAGAGGCGACGGGAGAGAGGGAGAGCGAGAGCGAAGGAGTGAATGGGGGGGGGGGGGAGGGGTGTGCGTTCGGACAGGCGACAGAGGGGATGTCTGAACGTGCGCGTGGGGCCGTCGATCCGCGGCAACGGCCGTTGGCCGTACGCCGGTGACCACGCGTCGCGCGTCAGGCCGGGCAGCGCGGCTGCGGCCGAGTGTCTTTCTTCAGGGTCGCTGACAGGTGGGTCCGCGGGGAGTTTTTCTTTTTTATTTCTTTTTCCATTCCTATCAGCCTACTGCATTTGTTATTTTTGATAGAATTATTCCAGAGCTGCTAAAATCAGACCAAAAATAGGGTAGGCTCCCCATAATGTGCTGGTTTTTGTAAAAATACTAACTACCAACAGTTCCCACAAATATTTGATCAGGAATTTTATGAACAGAGCTGGTTTTTAACCATTCTAACATTTATTTGAGGCCTTTAACGATGGATTAAAAATCTGAGAAAATTCTCACAATTCTAATCGACCATGACCATCAATATATAATTTTTGCAGTGGTGACTTTTACTGAAAATTTGGGACTTGCAGTACAAAGGTCATTCAATTGGGTTTGAATTCAATTTGAATTGCAATAATTTAAATTCAAATTCTTGGTGTTATGATCTTATGCTGTCTAAGTGTCACAGCCCTCCCCCCTAATGACACTAGGAGTGTCACAGCCCTCCCCCGTAAAGAAAATCTCGTCTCGAGATTAAGGGATGTGTTGACGGTTTACCTAAGTGGTGGCGTAGGAACTCGGGGTAGTGGCTTTGCAGGAACTCCTCATTTTTCCAAGTAGCTTCTCTGGCGGTATGGTTGCTCCATTGAACTTTATAGAACTTCAGTGTCTTCTTACATGTCGCTCGCTCCTTCTCGTCTAGCACTTTCGCCGGATGCTCGACATAAGTCAGGTCAGGTTGTAGTTGTTGGGTGCTCTCCAGTGGTATGTCCACCGGTGTTTTCAAACACCTCTTGAGTTGGGACACGTGAAACGTGTCATGCACTCCGGCGAGTTCCACTGGCAGTTGGAGTCGGTAGGCCACGGGTCCGCATCTCGCGATGATAGTGTAGGGACCATTATAACGGGGTGCTAACTTCTCGCGAATTCCAAACCGTTGTACACCCTTGGTGGATGACACTCGGAGGTAGACCATATTGCCGACCCTGAATTCCAGCGGGCGGTGCCTTTTATCTGCATAACTTTTCTGCCTGGACTTTGCCGCACGTAAGTTGGATTGGATTTCGCGCACCTTCTGTTCAGCTTGCTGCACTAGCTCCAGACCAAATATTATCCTCTCCCCTGATTCCGACCAACTCAGTGGTGTGCGACAGCGGCGCCCATAGAGAGCCTTGAATGGTGCCATCTTGATGCTTTCCTGGTAACTATTGTTGTAAGCGAATTCTGCCAAGGGTAGGCACTCGTCCCACTTCTTGTTGTGATTCAGTACATATGCCCTCAACATGTCTTCCAATATTTGGTTAACTCTTTCCGTTTGACTGTCCGTTTGGGGGTGGTACGCGGAACCTCTAATCAGCCGGGTGCCCAGTGTCTCATGTAGCTTCTCCCAAAAGCGCCCCACAAATTGGGAGCCTCGATCGGATACAATAGTCTTGGGCACTCCGTGCAAACACAGGATCCGCTCAATGTATAGTTGCGCATACTTTTGCATCTTGAACCGTGTCGACACAGGGATAAAGTGGGCGACCTTTGTCAATCGGTCAACAATGACCCATATGGAGTCGAATTTATGCGACATCAACGGTAGACCAACGATGAAATCCATACTGATGTCTTCCCATTTCCAGGCTGGAACACTCAAGGGTTATAGTAGGCCTGCCTTCTTGAGATGATCGGCCTTGACTCGGCGGCAGGTATCGCACTCTGCGACATAACGTGCTATTTCCCTTTTCATACGAGTCCACCAGTATTTGGATCTCAATTCATGATACAGTTTGTTGCTGCCCGGATGCATGGAGTACTTCGTGACGTGAGCCTCGTCCAGAATTTTCTTGCGGAGTTCCAGATCCTTAGGAACCACCAGTCGATCCTTGAACCATAAAACACCTTCTGCGTCTTCTCGAAAGCATTGTACCTTATCATCACCCTCTTTTAGTCTCCTTTTGAGATGGGCTATGCCCCTGTCCTTTTTCTGGGCTGCCACTATTTCTTCCCGTAAGGTAGGAATCAACGCTAAGTTGCAGAGGGCTTCGTGGGGTGTTACTCGGACATAATGACCATCTTCGACTTGTGGGCTGACTAGGATGTGGTGGCAGTGAGCCTTGCGGCTTAGGGCGTTAGTCACGACATTCGCCTTTCCCGGGTGGTAATGGACTTCCAACTCGTAATCCTTAATCAATTCCAACCAACGACGCTGCCTCATGTTCAGGTGGTCTTGAGTGAAAATATACTTCAAGATTTTGTGGTCATTGTATATGCGAACTAAATTCCCAAGGAGGTAATGTCTCCACATCTTTAAGGCCAATACCACTGCTGCTAATTCCAGGTCATGCACGGGGTAGTTCTGCTCGTGCTTCTTCAATTGCCTTGATCCATAAGCAATAACTCTACCGTCTTGCATAAGCACACATCCCAACCCAATACCCGAAGCGTCACAATAGACATCGAACGGCTTCCCCAGGTCCGGTTGAGCTAATACTGGGCCCGTGGTCAGGTGCTTCTTCAAGGTTTGAAAAGCACCTTCGTAGCTTTCATCCCATATGAATTTCTTATCCTTCTTAAGCAACTCGGTCATGGGCTTTGCGATTTTGGAGAAATTGGGAATAAAACGGCGGTAGTAGCCAGCTAATCCCAGAAAACTGCGTATATGGAATACCGCGATGTCTTCGGTGTCTTCCAGTTCAGCACATCTCTTACCTTGCTGGGATCTACCGCGATGCCTTCCTCTGAGACAATATGGCCTAAAAATGGTACTTGCTTCAACCAAAACTCGCACTTGCTAAACTTAGCATATAGCTGGTGCTCCCTTAACCTCTGTAAGACAACACGGAGATGCTCTGCATGTTCTTCCTCTGAATTCGAGTAGACTAGGATGTCGTCAATGAACACCACCACAAACTTGTCCAATTCGGGCATGAACACTGAGTTTATGATATACATGAAGTGTGCCGGTGCATTTGTCAATCCGAATGACATCACTAAATACTCATATAGACCGTACCGGGTAGAAAAAGCTGTTTTGGGAACGTCTTCGGCACGGATTTTAATTTGATGGTAACCCGACCAGAGATCAATCTTGGAGAACACCTTAGCTCCTATTAACTGGTTGAAGAGGATGTCAATACGGGACAGTGGGTATTTGTTCTTGACAGTCACCACATTGAGGGGTCGGTAGTCTACACACAGCCTCAGGGTCTCATCTTTCTTCTTCACGAATAATGCCGGGCAACCCCAAGGCGAGGAGCTTGATCGAATAAATCCCTTATCCGGCAGCTTCTTAAGTTGCTCCTTCAACTCAGCGAACTAGTGCGGGGTGGTCTCGAACAAAGAACATACCAGCAAGGATGGGGCTGTTCTCCGGAATCTCTTCCAGGGTGGTGTTGTTCACTCGCCCAGCACGTACTGGCCCTTGGTTGTTGCGATTGTTGTTGGTGTTGTTATTCCTCGGCAGGTTCTGGCCAGTGCTCTTATTAGAGTGCGGGCACTCCCTCGAGAAATGCCCAAGACGACCGTAGTTGTAGCAGGGGAAAGATCCGGTCTGAGCGTTCGGCTGCTGGGGTGGGCGAAATCCACCCTGACTCTGCTGCTGGCGCGGTACCGGGGCTCGCTGTTGTGCTGGCTGAGGCGGGCGCACAACAGGTGCCGGTACGGGAGCGGAACGGTACCTCTGTCCCGATGGGGTGGTGTACACCATGTGGAACTTCTGTGGGGGTCCACCGGATGGCCCCATAGCACTTGCGGAGCGCTTCCGTGCTGCCATCACCCTGCGATATCCGTCTTCCGCGACGATCGCGTTGTTGACAAACTCGACAAATGAGCCTCCCATGTTAAGGTTGAGGCGGTCCTGTAGCTCAGCACTTAGCCCCTCCAAGAAACGGTCCTCGCGCTTGGCGGGGGTGTCCACTTGTTCCGGGGCGTATAGCGCCAACCGGTTGAACTCTTCACACTATTTCTCGACATTGTGGTTGTCCTGCCTTAGTGCGGCGAATTCCCGCACCTTCCTGCGGACGAGCCCCGCAGGGATGTAGTGAGCGCGGAACGCATCCTTGAACGCATCCTTGACGACGTCGCACCAAAGTACGGTGTGTCTGTGTGTGCCAGGGTGAAGCCATGTAAGCGATGTCCATGACCAGTAGGTGCTAATTAATTAGTATTTTTGTGTGTTGAGAAAAATCCTCGCAATGTACTAAGTAGCCGTGAACTAGCCCTAATGCGGAACCATTTTTATTAACGGGTAAAATTGCATTCGGGGCATAATTTAATAAGTTCACATGGTTCTGATCTTCAAATGGGCAGGAGTGATTTATTATAGTTAGAGTATACCAGGAGTGATTTATTTGTCAAGTTTCACTTACATGCACTAAGCCAATAAATTCTATTAATTATTATAAGTAAAAAGAATATTAAATTAATTTTAGCTAATATACAGAGACATACCCTATGACATTTTTTCAGGGGGACTAAAACTGAAGACCTACTTGGTGACCAATTTTTAATATTTTATCAGCTCTCTGTAATTAATTATAATTTTATTAGTATTTTTTCTTTTCATTTTAGCCCTGATCTAAATATTACCATGCATGCGGTATTAGCATTTTTCTATAACAGTGCATGACTAGGGGAACTTGGAGAATTTTAGTTTGCTCAAAAATACCTAATAATGAACTAGTTATGAATTTATAAGTGTTTTCCTCATTTAATTAAATCCTAACAGTACAGTTAACAAGCACTGTGATTTAGCATTTTTTCTTATTAGTACAAGTCCAGACAAGGCTAACAAAATTTATTTTGCCTCAAAATTCTCATTATTCATTTTACCATGCATTTTACAAGTTTAACCCATTTCTAGAAATGATTTAAATAAGAAAATTCGATTTTTACTTCGCAGGCCGCAATCAGGCAGCCCAGTGGGCTGGGACTCGCGTGGCCCAGCGGGCGAGCGCGCGCGCGGAGGCTGTTTGGGCCAAGCGCGGCCCGAGAGCGAGGCCAGGCCCACTGGCCTTCGCGGCCCAGTGGCCAGCGCGGCCGAGCCGAGCGCGCGCGCGCGCGACGGCGGCGCTCGGCCATGCGCGGTGGCGTGAGCACGGCAGCCAGCAGGGGAGGCGGCAGCGGCAGCATTGCCGGGGTTGTGTTTGGACAGGGCGACAGAGGGGATGTCCGAACGTGCGCGTGGGATCGTCGATCCGCGGCAACGGCCGTTGCCCGTACGCCGGCGACCACATGGCGCGCGTCGAGTCGGGCAGCGTTGCTGCGGCCGAGTGTGTTTTCTCTGGGTCGCTGACAGGTGGGGTCCGCGGGGAGTTTTTCTTTTTCATTTCTTTTTCCAATCCTATCAGCCGACTGCATTTGTTATTTTTGATAGAATTAATCCAGAGCTGCTAAAATCAGACCAAAAATAGGGTAGGCTCCCCATAATGTGCTGGTTTTTATAAAAATACTAACTACCAACAGTTCCCACTAAAATGTGATTAGGAAGTTTATGAACAGAGCTGGTTTTTAACCATTCTAGCATTTATTTGAGGCCTTTATTGAAGGACTAAAAATCTGAGAAAATTCCCAAAATTCTATTTGACCATCACCATCAAGATATAAGTTTTTGCAGTGGTGACGTTTACTGAAAATTTGGGACTTGCAGTGCAAAGGTCATTCAATTTGGTTTGCATTGAAAAAATTTAAATTCAAATTCTAGTGTTAGGATCTTATGCTGTCTAAGTGCTGTCCATAGGGGCCCTTATGACACTAGGAGTGTCACAAACAAACTGAAAGAATAGTAGGTAAAATATTACCGTACCCCAATGTTCCTACAGTCTCGCTAATTACCATATTGGCTAATTTTTTTGGCTGGATGAATTTGCGGTCTCGGCACACACTTGCCCAATGCTCACTGCTACCGCAAACAAAATAACCCTTGTTTTTTTTTCCCTTTTTCTTCTTAAACGTCGTAGTCTGCTTTGGCTTCTCTTTCTTTTCCTACTTCTTCTTTTTATTGCGAGAGGCATTGAAATTATTTTTCTTCTACGCCACATTGGTAGTAGAAGACTCAATGCCGTTTCCACGCATTTCTTTTGCTCTCGCACTCTCCTCAATGTCAAGAGTCCGAATAAGATCAGCCACACTGAACTCTTATCTCTTGTGTTTTAGAGAAGTAGCAAAATCCTTCCAAGAAGATGGTAATTTGGAGATAATACCTCTAGCCACAAACTTGTCTGGCAACACACATGAAAATTGCTCGACTTCTTTTGCCAGTGTCTGTACTTCATGAGCTTGTTCAACTACAGAATGGTTCTCAACCATCTTATAGTCAAACAGTTGCTCCATGACATACAGCTCACTCCCAACATCAGAGACACCGAATTTAGCATCCCGTGCATCCCATAATTCCTTGGCAGTTTCACATGTGATGTAGGAGTCAACATACTTGTCAGTGAGAGCGCTAATCACCGCGCCTCGAAACAGGTTGTCGGATGCCACGAACGCACTCTCCTCTTCAGGAGTGAACTGTTCAAGCTTCCCCTATGCGGCGTGATAGCAGTTCATCGCTGTCAACCAAAGTATCATCCGTGCACGCCACCTCTTGTAAAACGTACCATCAAAATCGTCGGGTTTTAAAGTGACAACAAATCCTCTAACAGAAAAATGCATATCAAGTTTTTGGATTGTTAAGTAATTGGGCATTTGCATGTTAAATTTAATCCATATTAATCGCACAAATAGCAGCATGTAGTTGATGACAGTTTTGACAAGAGCAGGATTACTAGTTAAGATCTCAACAAAGCTGGTAATTGCGAGGAGTATTAGGATGTACCCTACGGAGGGACTAGTGCCGGTGGCACCGGCGACTCCATTCGCACTAGGCATGATACGTTGCTTGAAGTAGTCGATCTTAGTTGATGCAGGAAGAACGTCGATGCAGTGCAGTCCCTCGAACAGCTCCTAGGGTGCGCGCGCCGAGAAGACGTGAGCAGTTGCGCCGTCAAACGCTCCCCAAAAACCTGATTGCCCGCACCACCCGAGCAGGTGTCGCCTTGCGGGAGAGGTTCCAGAGGCCTGTTTTCCCAAAGCTCCGTGCGCGCGGATCGCCGGGACGGGGAAAACTTGGAAGGCAACTCGAGAGGAAAGTGATTTGCTAACCGGGCAACTCGGGACGTGGCCGGGGAAGGCTTATATAGTGGTCGCTGGTTAATGGAAATAATGGCTCCGTAATCAACACTATAACGGAAGGGGTAAATAAGATTTATTCCTATGCGTATGCAACAGCAGCAGCAGCCAAGCCAAGCCAAGCCCCGCCCTGGCACGGCGGAACACCTGATTGCCCGCACCACCCGAGCAGGTGTCGTCTTGCGGGAGAGGTTCCGGAGGCCTGTTTTCCTGAAGCTCCGTGCGCGCGGATCGCTGGGATAGGGAAAACTCAGAAGGCAACTCGAGAGGAAAGTGATTCGCTAATTGGGCAACTCGGGACGTGGCCGGGGAAGGGTTATATAGTGGTTGCTGGTTAATGGAAATAATGGCTCCGCAATCAACACCATAACGGAAAAAGTAAATAAGATTTATTCCTATGCGTACGCAGCAGCCAAGCCAAGCCAAGCCCCGCCCCGGCACGGCTCGGCGGCGGCGGCGGCGTGCGCGTGTGGCTTGCCCTTGTCTTGCCTCAACTTCTCTAGAGGAAAT
Source organism: Eleusine indica (assembly GCA_030378355.1). NCBI lineage: Eukaryota > Viridiplantae > Streptophyta > Magnoliopsida > Poales > Poaceae > Eleusine > Eleusine indica. The sequence goes on from CM059500.1 coordinate 42,227,839, forward strand.
ACTGGTATTTCACCTAATAATTTGGGGTAGTTAATGATAGAAATTGCATGTAGCACTAAATCAATATAGCATTAAATATAGGTCTAGACTAATTAGAATTAATAGAGATAATATGGACTTTAATTGGCCCATAATATCCAACAGTGACGAGAGGTGGACATGGCTCAACCTCGACAACCACGACAGCATCACAACAGCTTTCCCGTTCGAAGGCCGCATGTATTGTGTGACTGAGAAGAAAATTTTGGTAGTGGATATACTTCGGCAAACATGGGGCGTGCACGACTTGCTACGGTCGCCGATTACAAGTTGCCTGGTGGGTTTTCTTTTGAGGGCGATGGCCACATGTATCTAGTGTTCGATGAACAAGGTGTGATTCTTGTCCATCGTCGTCGTCTCTCTTCTGGTGTAGATTTCAAGGCCTATCGGACGACATTGGAAACCGGAGATATGGAGCCGATACTTGGACTTGGTGGGCAAGCTCTCTTTGTTTGCTATGGTCGCTCACAGCCCGTGCCTCCCACGTTTTCCTTGTCCATAGGCCCTGACACCGTATATCTCTGCGATAAATATACTGAAGTTGTTGCCTTTGATGCATCAGATACGACAAGCTTCAAGACAAACTTTAACAAGAAGGATGTCACTAAATATCTGTTAGCTTATCTGCGGTCATAATCTATAAATCAATGCAAAATGATACATTTGTATTCTCTACTACATTTTCTGATCCCAATATGCTTAGAAAATTATTGTATTATACCTTACATTTTCGTAGGTAATGGTACGCCACGGTAGCTTAATTACATGTGACTCAGGGTATGACCATTTGCTTAAAACAACACTCCAATACGAAGTTTCTAGAGAACCGGTACATTGCCCAATTGGCAATCAAGCTCGCTGCATCTGTGTTCACCTGTGTTTGAGCATCATGTCCATTACATAAGACCCTTGGCACAAAAGACGATCATAAAACGACATGGTTCCCCGGGAGATGACCGACCGAGAATAAAATCATGGACAAATAAAAAGAGCAAGCCACAACCCACAGGAGGTGAGCCATGCAAGACGCTCCGGATAGCATGTATGGCCAATTATTCTATAAGCCATAGGGGCCATGCACGAACATGAAGCTGCGCGAGCCAGAGGTGGGTGGTGGCGAGCGCCGGTGTCTTGCCGGGGCAGGCGCGGCGTCCAGCGCCGGCGCCGAACAGAGCCAGACAGAGGGATGGGCCACATGTTCACCATCGCTGTTGTGACGGTAGGGCCTGGCGGTGATGCGCAGCATCTCCTTCACGATGCTCCACATGTATCCAGTGTTCGATGAACAAGGCGTGATTCTTGTCCATCGTCATCCGTGGTGGGTGAGCTGCTTGCCCTCGGCTTCGAGAGCGCTATGGCCGGGTGTAGCAGAGGATGGGGATGAGCAATGAATGAGGGTAGCAGTATAAAATGGCTCAGCGCTTTGGTTTTCATAAATCTGGTTAGAACGTCACTTTCAATGGGACAGAGGGAGTACGTAGTATATATAATAAAAATAGAAAATTTAACTAAATCTCAATTAGATGTACTCCATCCAAATTAAATAATCAGAGCTTAATGGTATTATAGCTCAGTCATGCATGACATGGTAACTCTACTACTTATATGTACGTACTTTTTGAAAAGAAACAACTATCTATGAAATTGTACGAGCTAGCTCATCACGTCTCTAGGAAATGCTTGATGGGGTTTTCGAGCTCCTTCATGACGGCCTTCCATCCGGCCTGCGTCGGGTTCATGTCATCCCAATAGAAGTGCTTGTCCGGCTTGGAGCACTTGGTGTACACCGCCTTGCCGTTCTCCATCTGGCCGCAGTACCCGGCCTGGTCCTCGCTCTCGCAGCAGGGCTGGAGCTTGAACTGGAACTTCTTGGACCGCGATCCAGCGTCGGGGTTGTCGGGCATCGCGAAGTCGGTGAAGACGGTTTTGAGATCGAGCATGAAGACGGCCTCGTTCTTGAGCAGCTTGTCCAGGAGGTGCGCGTTGTGGAGGCTGGTGGCCTGGTGGTTGCCGTCGCAGGAGCCGTAGTCGTTGGGCCTTGACAGCCACGGCGTGCAGCCCAGCGGCGGCAGCGCGTCCACCAGCACCTTGCTCACGCCCAGCTCCAGCAGCTGCTCCACGCCGTTCGCGATCTCGCTCGTCACCTTCTGTGCCAGGGCGTCGATCTATATATATATATATAGCAAATAAAATTGAATTAAGCACCAAATTAAAGAAACTTGATGATTGGGGGCGCATATGAATATCTCACGGTACGACGTGTGACGATGTGTGTACTGACCTGGGCGTTGGTCATGCTGCCGACGCGCGCGTAGTCGCGTTTGCCGGAGAAGGCGATGAGCGCGACGGAATCCTTGAGGTCCTTGTTGATGATGCCGTGCTTGACCAGCCTCCGAAACTTGTCCACCTGCGTGCCAAAGTTAGGCGCCTCGCGCATCCCCTCGACCACACCGGCGCCGCCGACGGCGAAGTTCATGCCAAACGGGTCGACGGCGTCCTGCTCCCTGCGCCTCTCCGCCGGAGGGGAGAGGTCCTTCCCCAGGATTCTCGCTACAAATAAACAACAACCCAAGAACGACCAGACGGTGAGATCATGCACATGGCACATCGATATAGCTACTAATGTACAACAATTTGTATTACTTGTTATCGAGCTAGATTAATTGGTGTACCTTTCAAAAAAAAAAAAGATTAACTGTCAGCTCGCGTCACGTACCTAGGAAGTCAGATTGGACCATGCCGTCGGAGAAGCGGCCGCTTGCACTTGCGCCATGGTCGTAGTCGGAGCTGCCGTAAGGGTAGTACCAGGCACGCGTGTCCTCGGCCAAGTCCGCCAGCGGGTAGTTCCCATTGTCGGCGAACGAGTCGCCGAACACGAACAACTTGTACTGCTTCGTCGTAGAGGCGCCGCCGTGGCGCCGGCACTCAACGTGACCAGCTGCTAATTGTGGCCATATACATAATTAGAACAAGTGATGAAACATTATGAGACAGAAGAATTCGGCGAGAACAAGTAGAACGCACCGTTCAAAAGGAGGACGACGCAGACGACGGCAAGTAGAAGCTTCTTCATGTTTGCGGCGATATATCTCTATCTCTAGAGGCGAGTTGCGCGCAGCGACGAGTTCGACCGTATGCTAACTTGCAATTGCACCGCGGTTTATAAACAGAAAGGAAAACGCGCGTAGCTGGTCGTGATCGGAAAGGAGATTTGAGTGGTCTTCTCCTCGGACAACAACATGCCGTGCACAACAGTCGCAGAGTCCGGTTATGAGTCACTGCTACGACAAACCGTGTCACAACTCACAATACAAAGAGGCTACAATAGTCGGCGAGAGACAGTGCAGCTCTCACAGTCAGAAGGGCGCTCTCGTCTTGTGATCAGATGGCTGTGAGAGCCCTTTCGACTTGAAGAAAAAAAAATCAATATAATTCTCTTTGCTTACACATCGACATCTGCAAATTATTAAACTTGCTACGTGCAAAAGTTTCTTCACATTTTGTTTAGGATAATACTACTGAAGGCAGCCGCAAGTCATTTTTCCTTATAGGCGCCTCAATATATATGTTTTTCCATCATTGGTACTACGTCCGTTTACTATATCACACCCGCAAAAACATTTTGCTTTGGTCGTGGAAACGAAAGCAAACTATACCTGGAAACTAGTGAGTAGTGATGGCCGTCTAATACAGTATAGGCATCGAAAGTTTTTGGTTAGATCGTGTATTACACCTATAGCAGCTAGTAGTTGACAATAACGGGATTCATCGAGTATGGGAACAGCAATGACCACACCATGTCTCTGCCGGTTGCTTTGATCGCGGCAGCCGAAGCGTAAACTAATCCAATGAGTCATGCGAGAATTTCGACGCGTACCAGGAATCCAGCCAGTTAGGATATCGCAGGTGCAGCCGCCGTTGGTGATTGTTAACCATATAAACGATGCTTATATATATCCAGCAACAACCTTTGTGTAAATAGTTTAGGTTAGTCGGATACGATCGGTCCACTTAGGATCTTGCGTTCAGATCAGGGTCTGTTGCGATCCTCTCTGACCACATATAGCTTTTATTATTACTCAAAGGCCTATAAATACAGAACAAACCCTATGTGGGGGAGAGGGAGGGGTCTCTCGGGCGCTCTCGGCACAACATAACGTTCATCTTTCATCAACTGTGATGATGAAGGCACGGGCCCAAGTCAAGCCTGAGCTCATCATGCTCAAGGTTCTGGACCAGCAAGGTCGCAGGATCTTCCACACTAATAAACTATGTGGATATGTGCCATGGTTTATAATATGTGATGAGTAATTGATTTTGGCGGAATTTATGTTTGAGTTGAAATGCGGGAATCTGGGGATTGCATGAGTTTGTGCATGCCATGGTTTTGACTAATCGGAGTTGGTAAGGATGTTGGAGAGTTGCAGGAGATGAGAAATGTGTTTGCTTGTCTCACGATGTGTAGGTCACTGGAGTCAACTTGGCAGTCAACGGCGAGAGGATCGGGCACAAGTAGGAGACTTGGGCCGGACGATCGGGAGACCGGGTGAAGTCAAGGGTGATCCATACCGTACACATGGAGAGGCAAGAAGCACAGACGGTTTCACGGTTGAGCCTCAAAACCGTAAGGGGTGATCAAGACGGTAGGGTTGACCAAGTCAAAGGTGATCGGTGTCGGTGTAAGTAGAGGCTTCTAATGGACCGGAGGCAGGAGAGACTTGTCGACGAGGAGAATCATGGGACGAGCTGACTCGCGTCAAGATCGAAAAGTCATGCTTTGAGAAGCGTGCAAGGCGGTTTCCCAGTTTGGGCCTCAAAACTGGTGGCGGCGATTGGAGGTGCACGTGACACCATCGCGGAGCTTGTGTTAAGGCGAAGCAAAGTTCTGAAGGGCTGGATGGCGTTCGGATGAAGAAAAAAGAGTTGGATGGTTTTGCCCCTGATGGTAAGTGGTAATATAATATAAGTCAAGGGTAGAAGTGTCTTTGACCCTAGGCCTATATAAGGAGAGGTGTGACTGGTGGGAGAGGTGCCTCTTACCATTAGCCTTGTTAGGAATTTATTCAAAGTGCTAGGAGAGGTCTTCATGTAATAGAGGAGAGGAGAAGGTCTGTAAGAGACATCTCTTTCTCTTCCAAATAGTAGAAGAAAGAGGGTGGCTTTCTAGCCTTGTATCCATGGATCTTGTAAGCATGTTTCTATGATATGAAAGTTATTTTCATGCTCAAGATCTTCCTCTCTCTCTAAATTCCAAATTTACCTTTTTCTCTATTTTCAGAGCTATTTTCGTGGGAATTTTTTATCTCTCTTTTGGGCAAGTTTTTGGGCAAATTTCTTGGGAGATCTTGGTGCTATGATGAGCTAGAACAATCCTCTATGGATCCTTGACCGAATCATAAGCTCTAGCACCTTCGATTTGAAAGATTTCTCAAGTTTCTCCTTTTTGGTGTTTTTGGTAGAAGATCTGAAATTCGTGATGATTCCTTGAGCCAATTGAGTAGATCTTCTTGGATTAGGGGCGTGATGTGTTGACGATTGGCTGGTCCAAAAATCGCACATTTTGGAGATCATTTGGTTGAGTTTTGGAGAGATTTGGGAGAAAATCATGACAATTTTCTGTTCTATCGGGGTTGATTGGCACTGCCAGAGGGTCAGAACCTGGATCGGCACTGCCGATGCCACGACCGGCACTGCCGATGGCTTGGGTCCGAACCCCGCATCGGCACTGCCGATGAACATGATCGGCACTGTCGATAATACCAATCAGCACTGCCGATGCCAGAGATCGGCACTGCCGATGTTCATCCAGTAACCTATTTTGAGTCCGTTCCTTGACCGTGTCAAGTCTTTGCTACTCTCTTTTGTTTCCGCTGTGTTCCACTGCTGTTGAAGATCACTCCTAGGATTAGCACATCATAAGTTGGTGTGTGTAATCTTGGTGATCCGTTTAGAGGTTGGCTTGTTTGAAATTGGGATATAGGCCAAGTTCTATTGAAGAATTTTAATTGGCTCCTATTCACCCCCACCCCCTCCCCTCTGGTCGCCTTCTCAGTCCTTCAACTGGTATCAGAGCCGGTTTGATCACTAGTTGACTTTCACTGGCTTTGTGATCCGAAGGCGACATGGAGAAGCGTGCGGTCAAGCTCTGGATGTTTGATGGAGAGGACTTTTCCTACTAGAAGTCATGGACCAAGGCTTATCTCTTAAGCCAAGGACGTGCAATTTGAGAGATAGTTGAGCAGGAGTATGCCATACCAGAAGAGCTCAACACTGCATCTGCAAGTGAGATAACAAGGTTTGAAAACAACTCCAAGCTGTCAGTATCATGCTTTCTGCTCTAGGTAGGAATAAACATGATCGTGTTACTCATCTTGATACTGCACATGCCATTTGGGCAAAGATTTGCACGTACCATGAGGGTACCAATCAAGTCAAGTCTATGCGTAAGGATTCTTATAATAGACAGTATCAAACCTTTGCACAAAAAACCTGACGAGTCACTTGATGACACTTTTCATAGGTTTAAGGCCATTATGTGCAACTTACGGGCTTATGGTAACCTTGTGTATAATGATAATGATAGAGCTAAGCAATTGTTGTATTCTCTTGATGAAAATGCTTAGGAGGTTAATATTGCCGTAGTGGAAGAAACTGTTGATTTCAATACCGTGGACTACGAGCAGCTATATAGCAAGCTAAAATCTCATGAACTGCCTAGGAAGTCTCATCCTAATCTTGCCAATCCTGCCTCTAGCATGGCTTTGCTTTCTAGATCTCAAAATGGTAGTCACAGTGGTGCTTCTTATGGAATTAACCCCTCAATTGATAAGTCTTCTTTGGAGTTTGCTTTGTCTTCTCTTGTTGCGGCTTTTGATGAACAGATGGAGTGCATTCCTGACGAGGAGCTGTCCTTGCTCACAAGGAAGTTCAGGAAGTTCTATAACAACCAGAAGAGAGAAGAGGAAGTGGTTCAAGAACCTGCTTCGAGTGTGGTGACCCTGGATACTTTATCGTTGACTACCCCAAGAAGAAGAAGAAGGTCAGGTACTATGACAACAACACTGAAGACTTCAAGAAGAAGAAGAACCACTTCTTCAAGCGATGCAAGAACTCCAAGAAGTTCACGAAGGCGGTCGCACGTGCCTGTGTTGCCGCTCTAAGCGATGTTGACCTCACATCAAGCGATGGCCTGACAAGCTCGGAGGAGGAGGTTGAGAAGTCACGAGTCAAGAGGTAGGACGACTTTACCGGGCTTTGCTTCATGGCAAAGAACAATCACGACACCGACTCTGGCTCCGACTCTGACACATGTGAGGTACCTCCCACTCTTGACGAGATCTCTTCTAAACTTGATCATTTGCATGATATTTTGCTTATATATGATGATAAGCTTCGCAGTGCTATTCATGAGAATAGAGAGTTTAAGTCTAAGTTAGAGAGTGCTGAGTATGAGATCACTTCGCTTAGGTCCAAGCTTGCTAAAAATGCTAATGTTGAGTGTGAGTCTTGTCAAATTGTGATGAATGATCTCAGTCAGAGGGAAAGTATGCATGCTCAAGTTGCCAGTCAGCTTGAGAGTGCCCTTAAAGAGCTTGATGAATTCAAAGCTAGACCAACTCTTTTTGGTGCATGTCAGAAGTGCCTCAAGCTCACTAATGAGTTGGAAGCTCAAACCCTCAAAGTCAAGGAACTTGAGTCTAAACTGCTAGATGAGACTCGCTCGAAAGTTTTTCCACCACCCTGTGTAGTGTGTGGCTCTCCTAAGGATAAGCTTGCAATTACAAGAGAGGAAAACAAAAACCTAGCCCAAGAAAATGACTATCTCATCTCTCGTCTCCAAAGAACCATAATGAGTGAGGAGAAGATTGAGAGTGACTTGGCAATAGTCAAAGAAAGTGCTAGTTGGTCAACCCATAACTTGGGTTTGGAATTTGAGGGGTGTGATAAGGAGAGTGAGAATGTGGGTAAGTTGGTCAACCCATCTGTTTCTCATTTGCGTGCTTTTGGTTGCAAGTGTTTTATCCTCAAGCGTGACAATCTTGATAAGTTTGAGTCAACATTTTCCAATGGCATATTTCTTTACTACACCCTTCGTGGCCATTCTTACAGAGTTTTGAATTTGGAGACTAACACCATCATAGAATCCTACGATGTAACCTTTGATGAGTCAAGCTCTTGTGCATGCAATATGGTTGAGACTGCAGGTAACAGGGGGATGGAGGAAAGTATCTTTGTAGAAGAGGACCTACAGGGCTTGAATGATGACGATGATGAGTCATTCCATCCCACATCCGACCTTGTTCCTACTTCTTCCATCACTTTAGCAAAGGGTCTGGAAGGTTCTACATCGACACAACTTAGCTCAAACTCAATCATAGCAAAGAGAAATACAAGAAAGCATAAGAATCAAAGCTTATCTACCAATGCATATATTACATATGAGATGCAATGTGAAAAGGTAAGATACATACATACAAAAAAGAGCAACTCCCCCTCAAATGATGCCATAAGGATGGCAAACACCAAGCTCCCCCCGAAGAAAAGAAAATCTCGAAGCATCTAGGGGCTTGGTAAGGATATCAGCCAATTGGTGTTTAGTGTCAATGTATTTGAGCTCAACATCTCCCTTCTCTACATTATCTCTCAGGAAATGGAATCTCACATATATGTGTTTGACCTTTCCATATAGGACTGGGTTTTTTGCCAAGCATATGGCACTAGAGTTATCACACATGAGTGGAACACCCTTAAAATTTAACCCATAGTATCTCATGGTGGATACTGTCCATAGGATTTGAGAGCAGCAGCAACATACTTAGCCTCTGTGGTGGATTGGGCTACACTCAACTGCTTACGAGAAGACCAACGGATCAAAAAAGTATCCAAGAAATGGCAAGTACCAGAAGTGCTCTTCCTATCAATTCTACACCCAGTAAAGTCGGCATCTGAATACCCAATGAGATCAAGAGATGAAGATGCAGAGTACCAAAGACCGAACTCAAGGATGTATTTGAGATACCTAGAGATGCGCTTCACAGCCTTGTAATGAGTCACCCTTGGGAAGGCTTGAAAGCAAGCACAAAGACACACTGCAAAGTGGATGTCGGGTCTTGTCGCCGTCAGGTACAAGAGGGAGCCAATTATGCTCCTGTACTCCCTTTGGTCCACCGCTTCATAGTCTTTGTCAGGGTCAAGTGCCGTCGTTGTGGACATTGGTGTTGACAACGGCTTCACATTGACCATGTCAAACTTCTTCAGGAGGTCCTTTGTGTACTTGGCTTGATGTAAGAAGGTGTCTTGCTTGCACTGCTTGATTTGAAGTCCAAGAAAGAAGGTGAGCTCGTCCATCATCGACATCTGAAATTCACTTTCCATAGCTTTCTGAAATCTGGACACAAGAGCATGAGAGGAACCTCCAAAGATGGTATCATCCACGTAAATCTGAACTATTAGAAAGTCATTGTCATGCTTTAGAGTGAATAAGGTTTTGTCAACACACCCCATGACATACCCGCGCTCTAGCAAGAAGGTCTTAAGCTTAGCATAACATGCCCTAGGTGCTTACTTTAGCCCGTACAAAGCCTTTTGAAGCTTGTACACATGATTTGCGTATTTGTGGTGCTCAAAGCCAGGTGGTTGTCTCGCATAAACCTATTCCTCTATAAAATCATTTAGGAAAGCACTCTTGACATCCATTTGGTAGAGTCTAATACCCTTAGAGGCAGCAAATGCAAACAAGATCCTAGTGGCTTCTATGCGTGCAACAGGAGCAAAGGTTTCCCCATAGTCTAAGCTCTCCACTTGATTGAAACTCTGGGCAACAAGCCTAGCCTTGTTTCTAACAACCTCACCATCTTCCCCATGCTTGTTTTTGAAAACCCACTTGGTTAATATGACATTGACACCAACAGGAGGCTCTACTAGGGTCCACACTTTGTTTCTCTCAAAGTTTTCCAACTCCTCATGCATGGCATTAACCTAATGTTCATCATATAATGTGTGTCCAACATCTCGAGGTTCAAAGGTGGCAACAAAGAGAGAATTAGTAAAGCAGGCAAGATATGCAGAATCTGACATTGTTGTCCTCTCATAGAGATTACCGATCATCTGTTGAGGTGGATGTTGACGCTGAATGTGGTGAGGAGCCTCTCTCTCAGAGCATACCGCCCCCTCAACCATAGCTGGAGCTGACTCAATAGCTGCTGAGGTCGATGTAGAATCTTCTGTACCCTCTGCTGGAGTTGTGGAAGCAGCAGGAACAAGCTCAGATGTAGGTTGGAATGACTCATCATCATCATCATCATCCAAGCCCTGTAGGTCCTCTTCTACAAAGATACTCTCCTCCATCTCTCCGTTACCTGTAGTCTCAATCACATTGCTTGCACAAGAGTTTGATTCATCAAAGGTTACATCACAGGACTCTACGATGGTGTTAGTTTCCAAATTCAAAACTCTATAAGAATGTCCATGAAGGGTGTAGCCAAGAAAGATGCCATCGGAAGATCTCGACTCAAACTTATCAAGATTGCCACGCTTGAGAATGAAACACTTGCAACCAAAAGCACGCAAATGAGAAACATATGGCTTCCTCTCAAAATGTTGCTCATAGGAAGTCACATTAAGAATTGAGCGCAAGAAAACCCGATTGGAAACATAGCAAACAGTGCTAATGGCCTCAGCCCAGAACAGACTCGGAGTCCTATGCTCATCGAGCATCGTCCGGGCCATTTTCACCAAGGTTCTGTTCTTTCTTTCAACCACACTATTCTGTTGAGGGACACGAGATGCTGAAAACTAATGCTCAATACCATGCTCAAGGCAGAAAGCATCAAAGGAGGAGTTCTTGAACTCAGTGTCATTATCACTGCGAATTGCTTGTATTGCACCAGGAATTTCCTTGAACAACATTAAATCTAGGCTCCGAAAGTGATGAAACATTTCATCCTTGTTCTCAAGAAAGTAAACCCAAGAATAGCGAAAGTAGTCGTTAACAATCACAAGAACATACCACTTCCCACCCATCGAACAAAACCGAGAAGGACCAACAGTGTCCATATGAAGCAGCTCTCCAAGATGTTCAGTCATCACCAAATTGATTGGTGGATAAGAAGTGGCAATCATTTTCCCATGACGACAAGGAGCACAAACCAAATCCTTATCAAATTTGAGCTTAGGCAATCCTCGGATCAAATCTAGGCCACTCAAGTGACAAAGCAAGTCAAAGCTCATATGACCTAATCTCCTATGTCATTTCCACAGCTCAGAAGAAGTTTGAGCAAACAAGAACTTGTAAGAACCACGAGAGACAGCAAAATCAGCCTAAAAAACTTTTCCAATGCTAAAAATCCCACAAGCCAAAGAGCCATTCGAATCAAGAACACAAGAAGCATTTTTCTTAAAGCACACTTCTAAACCAACATCAAGCTACTGAGAGACAAAGAGGAGATTATACTTGAGATGCTCAACCAAACCAACATCTTTGAGAGTAAATTTTTCATTTACCTTTACCACGCCTCTTGCCTTCACTCTCCCTCTCTTGTCATCTCCAAAGGTCACATGCTCCCGGCGCTTCAAGGGAGTGAGGCTGGAGAACCACTTAGCATCTCCGATCATGTGGTGCGAACACCCAGAGTCCATTAGCCATTTGTTCTCCAAGTCTCCACATGCTACCTACAAAGAACGAGAAGGAAAGATCGATGACTCAGTGCTGGGGTTAGAAAGAAAACTCTTGGGAAGCTAACACTGAATCACACGACCTGCAGGAGTTATGACAGTTCTTTGCACATTAACAGCCGAACACGTGGGACAAGAACCACGAGGGGGAAAGCGTGGCCTGTCAAAGCATCTCGACTCAAACCTATGGTTGTGAGGATAGAAATTATCTGTGTGAAAGCTAAATCCACGCGAGCAACGCTCACCACGATGGGGAAAACGTGGGGCGCCAAAGCGCTGCTGTGCAAAGCCTCTGTTTCATGAATCAAAGTCATATGAGGAATAACCCTATCCACGATAGGCACGAGAAAAAGAGCGAGGCTGAAAACCAAAAAGAAATCATCATGATGCACATTCTTAGTTAACTCAGCTTGCATCCTCTCAATTCTCTTACGCCTATAATAGTACTCATCCAAGTGACCCTTACGATCATAGAACATGCAAATGCAGACACTCTCATGTTTAGGCTTAGCTTGTACAGTGGGTTTGGATTTTGGCTTCTCGACTTGCTTTGGGTTGAAGTAAGGATTGGGGTTAGATGGTAGTATATGTTAGTGGGTTTGACAGACTGTTCCTCATCCTTGTAGCTAGAGCTAGGCACAAACTTACCCACATTCTCACTCTCCTTGTCACACCTCTTAAATCCCAAGCCCAAGTTGTAGGTTGACCTACTGGCACTTTCTTTGACTCTTGCCAAGTCACTCTCAATCTTCTCCTCACTCACTAGGGTTCTTTGGAGACGAGAAATAAGATAGTCATTCTCTTAGGTTAGGATTTTGTTTTCCTCTCTAGTGATTGCAAGCTTATTCTTAAGAGAGCCACACACTACACATGGTGGTGGGAGAACTTTAGAGTGAGTCTCATCTAGCAGCTAGGACTCGAGCTCTTTGACTTTGAGGGTTTGAGCTTCCAACTCATTAGTGAGTTTGGGGCATTTCTGACATGCACCCGAAAGAGTTGGTCTAGCTTTGAATTCATTAAGCTCTTTAAAGGCACTCTCAAACTGACTGGCAACTTGAGCATGCACACTTTCCCTCTGACTGAGATCATTCATCACAACTTGACAAGACTCACACTCAACATCAGCATTCTTAGCAAGCTTGGACCTAAGCGAAGTGATCTCATACTCAGCACTCTCCAACTTAGACTTAAACTCTCCATTCTCACGTACAGCGCTGCGAAGCTTATCATCTTGCATGAGCAGAACATCGCACAAATGATCAAGTTCAGAAGAGAGCTTATTAAAAGTGGGAGGTACCTCGCTTGTGTCGGAGTCGGAGCCAGAGTCAGTGTCGTGATCGTTCTTTGCCATAAAGCAAAGCCCGGTGAAGTCGTCCTTCCTCTTGACTCGTGGCTTCTCAACCTTCTCCTCCGAGCTTGTAAGGCCTTCGCTTGATATGAGGTCCACATCGCTCAAGGTGACAATGCAGGCGCGTGCAATGGCCTTGGCGAACTTCTTGGAGTTCTTGCCTTTCTTGTAGAAGCGGTTCTTCTTCTGCTTGAAGTCTTCAGTGTTGTTGTCGTGGTACCCGGTCTTCTTCTTCTTCTTGTGACAGTCAACAATGAAGTGTCCTGGGTCACCACACTCGAAGCAGGTTCTTGAACCACCTCCTCTTCTCTCCTTGCGGTTGTTGTCAAACTTTCTGAACTTCCTTGTGAGCAAGGACAGCTCCTCGTCAGGAATGCACTCTATCTGTTCATCGGAAGCTGCAACAAGAGAAGAAAGAGCAAACTCCATAGAAGACTTGTCAAGTGAGGGGTTAGTTCCATAAGAAGCACCACTGTGACTACCCTTTTGAGAGCTAGAAAGCATAGCCATGCTAGAAGCAGGATTAGCAAAATTAGGACGAGACTTTCTAGATAATTCATGAGATTTTAGATTGCTATACAGCTGCTCACAGTCCAGGGTATTAAAATCAGCAGTTTCTTCTAGTACAGCAATCTTAACCTCTCAAGCATTTTTTATCAAGTGAATACAGCAATTGCTTAGCTCTATCATTATCACTGTACACAAGGTTACCACAAGCCCGCAAGTTGCACACAATGGCTTCAAACCTATGAAAAGTGTTATCTAGTGACTCGCCAAATTTTTGTGTAAAGGTTTGATACTGTCTATTGTATGAATCCTTACACATAGACTTGACTTGATTGGTACCCTCATGATACGTGCAAAGCTTTGCCCAAATGGCATGTGTAGTATCAAGATGAGCAATACGGTCATGTTCATTCCTACCTAGAGCAGAAAGTAGGATATTGATAGATTTGGAGTTGTCTTCATACCTGCTCCATGATCTCCCAAATTGCACGTCCTTGGCTTAAGAGATAAGCCTTGGTCCGTGACTTCCAGTAGGGAAAATCCTCTCCATCGAACATCCAAAGCTTGACCGCACGCTTCTCCATATCATCTTTGGATCACAAAGCCGGTTAAGGTCAACTAGTGATCAAACCTGCTCTGATACCAATTGAAGGACCAAGAAGCTGACCAGAGGGGAGGGTGAATGGGAGCCAATTAAAATTCTTTACAAAAACTTGGCCTATATCCCAATTACAACCCAAGCCGGCCTCTAAATCAATCACCGAGGTCACACACACCAACTTATGATGTGCCAACCCTAGGAGTGATCAACAACAGCAGTGGAACATAGCGGAAACAAAAGAGATCCACAAAGACTCAACCCGGCCAAAGAAACACACACAAGACAGACCTTACTGGACTACTATCAGCAGTGCCGATCATACCCATCGGCAGTGCCGGTGCGGGATTCTCAAAACACTGAAAGGTTGCGGTCGAAGCGCATCAGCAGTGCCGGTCGTGGCTATCGGCAGTGCCAGTGCGGGGTTCAGGATCAAGCCACCAATAGTGCCGGTCGTGGCATCAGCGGTGCCGATCGAAGCTCAGACCCACCGGCAGTGCCGGTCCTGGTCATTGGCAGTGCCGATCGACCCTCAATAGAACAGAAAAACAGTCGTGATTTTGCACAAATCTCACCCAAAACCTATCCAAATGATCTCCAAATCATGTGATTTTTGGACCAGCCAATTCTCAACACATCACAACCCTAATCCTAGAAGATCCACTCAATTGGCTCAAGGAATCATCACGAATTCCAGATCTTGTGCCAAGAACACCAAAAAAGGAGAAACTTGAGAAATCCTTCAAATCGAAGGTGCTATAGCTCTTGATTCGGTCAAGTACCCATGAAGGATTGTTCTAACTCATCATAGCACTAAGATCCCCCAAGAAATTCGCCCCACAATTTGACCAAAAGTGAGATTAAAAAATTCCCACGAAAATAGCTCCGAAAATAGAGAAAAAGAGAAATTCAGGATTTAGGGGGAGAGGAAAATATTGAGCACGAAAATACTTCTCATATCATAGAAACATGCTTACAAGATCCATGGATACAAGGCTAGGAAACCACCCTCTTCCTCCCACTATTTGGAAGACAAAGAGATGTCTCTCACACACCCTCTCCTCTCGTCTATTACATGAAGACCTCTCCTAGCACTTTGAATGAAGTCCTAACAAGGCTAATGGAAAGAGGCACCTCTTGCACCAGCCACATCTCTCCTTATATAGGCCTAGGGTCTAAGACAACTCTACCCTTGACCTATAACTCATTGCCACCTACCACCAGGGGCAAAAGGATCCAACTCTTTTTCCTTCGCCCGAACGCCATCGAGCTCTTCACAACTTTGCTTCGCCTCGACGCAAGCTCCGTGATGGTGCCACGTGCACCACCAACCACCGCCACCGGTTTTGAGGCCCAAACCAGAAAATCGCCTTGTACGCTTCTCAAAGTGCGACTTCATGCTCACTTCCACCGAAGCAAGACTTCATGATCTTGACGCGTGTCACCTTGTCCCGTGATCCTCCTCGTCGGTAAGTCTCTCCCACCTCCGGTCCATTGGAAGCCTCACTTACACCGATACCCGATCACCTTCGACTTGGTCAATCCCATCGTCTTGATCACCACCATGGTTTTAAGGCTTAACCGTGAAACCGTCCGTGCTCCTTGGCTCTCCACGTGTACGGTGTGGATCACCCTTGACTCCACTCGGCCTCCTAATCGTTCGGCCCCAAGTCTCCTACTTGTGCCCGATTCTCTCGACGTTGACCGTCAAGTTGACTCTAGTGACCTACACATCATGGGACAAGCAAACACATTTCCCATCTCATGTAAACTCTCTAACATCCTCACCAACTCCGGTTAGTCAAAACCATGACATGCATAAACTCATGCAATCCTCAGATTCCTGTATTTCAACTCAAAAACCAACTCAATCAATGTCAATTACTCATCACATATTGCAAACCATGGCACATATCCACATGATTTCTCACTAATCTCAACAGTAATATTGGTTTCCTATGCGTGGTGATAAACCATTATTAACTATCGTATCAGTCTATCTCATATTTGTTCAGCTCCAATTTAGATATATCTTTCATGCGCATTAATTTATTATTGCATTGTCTCTTCTTTTTTATAACTACGATGTTTAGTTGATTGTTTTCAAAATGACAGGTAATTTTTGAACTCATTTTTGGGTATATTAGGCTATGTGTCATTTACCCCAGTCTAGCCGACTATTCAGACATGTCTTTTTTTCTAAAAAGGAAAAAAAGGATCAAATAAGTCAGATTTAATTGGAGGATGGGCTAGACTGGGGTAAATGACAAACCTCGGCATGAATCGAATCCCTCATCATCATGAATGGATGACCTAGCATACAAATTTGGGTTTCTTTGTCTAGAATACAAGGTGTTAGTCTCAAGTGTAGGACAGCATGAATCAGACTATTTTCAATATTTCTCTAAAGTAATTAAGTTAATATGAGGCCTTGTTTAGTCCTACATAAATATGATTATAAGAATTATGCATGCATTATTCACTCAGCGCTTGCAAGGGGTTCCACTCTCATCCATCAGCAACGGCACTTATTACAACAAGAATACTGACCGATCAATACACATGCTTCAAAGTCCGAAACCCAACCTTGACGGGGAGAATATTGGTAACTGTATGCCGAGTTAAATGCAATCCCTGTACTTGAATACCCATAATTAGAAATACGATTGAAACTCTACAAACTACAAAATGGGAATAATGGCTTAACCTGAGTCACTGGCAATCGCATAAACATATCACGATATTAGGAGAAATTTTTAATTTCTATGCGTTCGTAACTTAGGAGTTAGGATGACTGATTAGATTAAAACATATTACTACAAGGTTCAATTACTGTCTCTTTCACCGCCCATCAAGGTAGCCGCAAGAGTGACCCGAGACATATTTCTGATATGCCAATTGTCTCACACATACAATTTATCGCTAACTTTCTTTAAGTTCATCAGTTATCTTGAACCCATAGTCTCACAGTTCTGTCATTATCGAGGCCACCAGAAGCAATTTTGTTCTCCGTTGGGTGGCAGGATACTGAGATGACAGCATCAGTATGGCCTTCCAGTTTCTGGAGAATATTTCTCCCTTGGAGATCCCATATGTATACACAGTTGTCTTCCGATCCACTAACGATGTACTTCCCATTTGTAACTGAAAATGCAGACTGAATGCAGTATACTCTATTCACATGTCCAGTGTACACCTTCAAGAACTTGCCAGTAGCGAAATTGCATAGTTTCTGCAAGGTGGCAACACAAAGGTTACTTGGGAAGCATAATTCCAGCAGCCACAAAAATTCCAAACAAAAAAGCTATCTTTTTTTTTCTTTTTTTTTTTTTTTGATAAACCCTATCTTTGCTTTGGTATTGTGCAAAACAGAAGCCACAAGCACAATCATAAATACAACTTTAGTAGCAACTAGATAAAACAGCACTAATTTCTGAGCTCCATGACATCAACAAAACAAGCAAATAACAAGCCAACATTGAAGCTTTAGGTGGTATTTATGTGCACTGACAGCAATGGCTCAAACTTAAACTATTGACATCACAATGTCCGCATGGAGTTATACTTTGTATGCATGACATTATGTTAGAATGTCGACATAAATTACACAGGTGAATCTTTTACAAACAAAACAGAACTAGCTCCTCCAATCGCTTCATAGAATTAATCCAAGATCAAAATAATCTTGGGATGAGTAGGGCAGTAGCAGTTTAACAATCTCAATTTTCTGTACATGGAGTACCCCTATTGCTGACTGCTGTAGATAAAAAGAAGTTCCCTCATCTAGGATGACTATGTAACAGTATAGCATCTAAATTTTCAATCCAGTGTGGCACATGGACTTCCATGCCAATAAGACTGGATATAAGACAAGATTGAAGGTATAATTGTTGCACCAGAAATTTTAATACATGTTGTAATAATTTCACATGAAACTACACCAATGTAAAAAATTTGTCAAGATGCATGGCAACAATCAAAGAAAATAGTATTATTCTAAAATTATCCTGCACTAATCCTTTCAATGAAAAAAGCAAATTTCTTATGTTTTCGATGTAGCGCTTTAGGGTTTTAGCTGTGCATCCTGAACCATGACAGATGAACGTGAAGAAACATGGCAGTTATTAAAAAGGCAGTAACGTATAAATAACAGATACCACAAGGACCTTAATAGTTTAATAAGAACATTGATCTAACATTCTGGAATTCATGGTTTACTAATAGGGAGTTACAGTATCCAGTGTTTCTGACAAACGAAATAATTAGTCAGATGTGATATTTGCAACTGCTGGAACAGTTTGGGGCCACTGCAACAAGCAATAATGGCATAATGCAAAAAATAAGCAACAATGCTGCAACTACAAAGAAGATAAATGTAAGGTACAAACACAATTAATAGCATGTAGGATTGTTTGAGTAGTGATAGCTAAAGCGAATGAGATCAGAGCTTCCAGCATGGTTGAAGAGAAAAAACGTACTAGAAGTGGGACAATTTTTAGTGGGTTAGCATGAACCTAGAAAACAAGCAAATAGGTAACATCACACGAGCATGCGACTAGTACTTAATTGCCAGCTAGCAACATCCAGGCAGCCACCATACCAATCTAGGTTGAGCCCAGTGGTTAGCACTTTTTAGAACATGATGAAACAGAATCTAAACATTACAGATAAAGAAAAAAAAAGTTTGGTAGGAAGCCTGAACTATAGTATAAAAAAGTAGCCACGCGGACCTTAAAGATTAAATTTTAGTCATCATTTGCCCGATGTATTTTATTTTGTAAATGTGGCATACTATGCGAGACAGGGCACATTAAGATCATTGCCGTAACTGATCATATGAAATTATGCTAGTAAATATTTGCTGTTAGAGGGAAATAAAATAACATTATTGAGCTTTGCAAGCACCACTGACATCTGCTTGCAAAGATCAAACTGAAGCTCCATTTTAACTTCAGAAGTCAGATTTTGAGCTGGGTTTTTTATCAATTAACTTCAGGCGTCAGATCTATAGCATCAATTAATCTATATGAGCCTATTTGTGAGCTTCTTTTGAACTTCAATTACAAAACAATTATAGCTTATATCTATACAATTTAAACACAAATTACTTCCTGTTATGTCTAAATAAGCAAATGTTATGAATCAGCGGTGAATTAATTGGTCATACCAGTGAGTCATCGAGCGCGGCAACGAGGATGAACTTGCCATTGGGCGAGAACATTGCGAAAGAGACCGCGGGCTTCTTGTCGTCGATGACCGTCTTGAGGCAGGCCCCCGTCTTGGCGTCCCAAATCTTGCAGCTCCCGTCATGGCTTCCGGACACAATGATGGAGCCATCCCTGATAAAGTGCACCGAGGTGACGGGGTCGGAGTGCGCGTCGATGGCGCGGGTACAGCGGCCGCTCTTCACATCCCAGATGCGCACGGTGCAGTCTAACCCCCCGGAGGCGACCTGGGAGCTGGTCTGCGGGTTGAAGTTGGCGCTGAAGACGAAGTTGGTGTGCCCCTTGAGTACGCGCACGCAGCGGTCGGCGGCGGGGTCGGGATGGCCGCCGGGCGCGGCGAGGACGGACCGGATGTCCCAGATGCGGAGGGTGCGGTCGTCGGAGGCGGAGCAGAGGTAGAAGGAATCGGTGGACCAGGACAGGTCCGAGACGCCCGCGGCGTGCCCGCGGAGGGTGGCGATGACGGCGAGGTTGGACGGGGAGAGCAGCGCCACCGTGCCGTCGAGGGATGCCGTTGCAAGGACGCGGCCGCAGGGGGAGAACCGCACGCAGGAGACCGCGCGGCTGTGTGGCGTCGCCGCCCGCACCTGCCGGTACGGCCGGTACGGCGGCGGCTGGGCCGGCTGCTGCTGCGACCCCGACGACATGGCCGTCGTGATGTGGGGGGAAAAGTGAAAGGGAACGGACGGGCCGGATTGTCTGCGGCGTCTTATTACTATCACAACAACAGAGCAATACAAGTCCGAGTCGTCTTCTATCCAATTTTATTTCGAAAAGAAAAAGAAACAAGAAAAACGAGTCGTCTTCTATCCGCGGCGGCGTCAATCATATTCGTCACGCGGGAATCCGGCACGGCGGCGGAACCGCCTCTCTCCGGGGAATCGAAGACGGTGCGATGGATCTGCTGAAGAAGGAGCTGGCGAAGAAGCGGACGGCCACCGCGGCCGGCTTCGGCGGGAAAAGCTTCGTGCGGCGGTCAGAGCTGGAGCAGAAGAAGCTCCAGCAGATCCGCGACGAGCACCTCGCCAAGCTCAAGGCCAAGGCCAAGGCGTCCTCCACCGACTCCAACGCCGGGGCGGCCACCGACGGCAACGACCCGTCCGCCGCGACCCAGGCTGGGGATGGGAACCCTAACCCTAGCTCCTCCTCCACCTCCTCCGCCGCCGCCGCGGCCTCCGTTCCGCCGGCCCTCGCGGCGAAGAAGACCATGCAGGAGGAGGCGCTGCTCTCGGAGGAGCGCCGCATTGACGAGCTCGACCTCCCGCGGAACGAGGTGATCCGCCGCCTCCGCGTGCTGCGCGAGCCCGTCACGCTGTTCGGGGAGGACGACGCCGCCCGCCTCGAGCGCTTCAAGCTCGTGCTCAAGTCTGGCGTGATTGACGACATCGACGACCTCGACATGACCGAGGGGCAGACCAATGACTTTCTCCGCGACATGATCGAGATGCGCAAGCGGCAGAAGACCGGGAGGGACACCTATGCCAAGAGCAAGGGCAAGCGTGCTGGCGGCGGTGATGGCGGTGAAGGTGGTGCTGATGGGAACATGGGAGATGATGGTGGTGGCAAGGGTAGCGGCGATGATGCTGATGGGGACAAGGATGCACATAGGATGAGGGCCAATTTTGAGGAGCTTTGCAATGAAGACAAGATTTTGGTGTTCTTCAAAAAGCTGCTTAACGAGTGGAAACAGGAGCTCGATGATATGACAGAGCTGGAGAAGCGGACAGCCAAAGGGAAGCAAATGGTTGCAACATTCAAGCAGTGTGCACGGTATCTCAGCCCCTTGTTTGAGTTCTGCAGGAAGAAGGTGAGAATTATTTTAACATTTCCTATCTGATGCTGTTTAACTTGTGTTTCTAATGCGAATTGAAGCAGCTGGGCAAAAAGCTTAAAAGAACTAATAAATTGAGTTGGTAGAATCAATTGAAATTGGAAATAGCGTGGTGTGTCAGGGAACTCGTGATTATGGGCAATTAATTGATGTGATATCTGATTATATCAATATAGGACCTTAGGCTGGTAATATTTGGATTAGAAAGAACAGATGGTGAGGATGGACCCTGCAGCATTGTTTTTTTATTAAAAGAAAAACAAGAAAAAAATATTGTAAACCTATATTGCCATGACTTTTTTGGACAAAATGGCATTCCTCCGGCCACTTGTTGAATGTAGTAAACATCTCTTTTTACGACATATATTTCCGTAGCAGCACCTTGTGATAAGATAGTTATGTTAAATACAACCTTCTTTGTATTTTCACAATTTCAACAACCGTTTGATGTCAATACAGCCTTGTTTGTATTTTTACAATTTCAACAACTGTTTGAGCTCATCGATGTCACTACTAACTACCATTCTTATTAAAATTAAATGAAAAGTTTTGCACGGGAACTAATAAAATCATGTTGTATTCTGGTAGATTGATAGATAGGTACAAAGTTGAAATAAAACCTTTCTTTGATTCTTAGCCAGAATTCTGATAGATCGATAGGTTAGTACTTGAAGATGAAATAAAATTTTCTGTGATTCTTAGACCAGAAGCTTTGCATCTAGCATTCTAACTTGTTTCATGATATATGCACTGTTTTTTCTTTATAGAAAGTACAGTATTGGAATATCTACACACATCATGGAAATCATATATGAAAGTCATGCACTGTTTCTGACAATGTCTACTGCCTAGTCTATGCCACTATTTCTGAGTGTGTCTAAAGTTCACTTTGTATCCATTTGCATGTTTGCTATTCTCACAGTCATATTTACTAAAATGATGAAATGAACTCTTTTAAATTTTGGGATGAAAGGACTTGCATGTATTGTATAATGTCAAATTTCAAGCCATAACTTGATTGAAACAAACTGTACACTGATTTTCTGACTGTTCATTTGTGCTTTGTTATATATATATTAGTACAGATTCTGGTTCTGGCTAGTATGCTGTGGTCTGGAAAAAAAAGGCAATGCTCGGCGCTCGCCTCAGCGCGATTAAGCACTAGGCAGAGGCCTTCCACCTCGCCTTGGGGGCTAGGCACTCTCTAGGCGCCGTGACTGCTTAGGCGCAGAAAAGCAAGCGCCCAGGCAAGCATAGACGCCCGACGCGAAGGCAAAATAGGTGCGTAGACGAGCTTCACCGTCCTGCGCCGGCCCCTTCGTTTCGCCCCGTAGCCGGTGATCTCGAAGTCGCCTCGCATGTCCTGTGGCATGTCGCTGGATCCGGTTTTGCCCAACGGAAGTAGTGGCGGCTGGATGGTTGGTCGTGAGGGTGTAGTGGACTAGGGCAGTCTTTGAGGAGGAGAGGGCTAATGGGCCAGCAGATGGGTTAAATGGGCCAATATGTGGTAGCCCATCTCATGTTCCCTTCCTTTTCCTTTCTCTTTTTCTCTTTCAGCCTCACGTTGTTGAATGTACTGTGTAAATTCGTAATGTCTAGGCGCGCCTAAGCTCTAGGCGACAGGCCAATGCCTCCGCCTAGCGCCTAAATTTCCCTGGGCTGTGGTTCTGACTTGAATGTATTGTATAGTGTCAAATTTCAAGCCATAACTTGATCGAAACAATTCTCTATGCACTGATTTTCTGGCTGTTCATGCTTTGTTGTATATATTAGTACAGATTTTGGTTCTGGTTAGTATGCTTTGGTCCAAAAATAATTGTTACATAAATCTGTACATAGGATATTGTGCTTGCAGTTCAGCTGAGCTTTCAACTAAATTCTGGTTCTTGGTCATGATTATTACAATGCAGCTGTTTTTGTTTTAACTTCCACAGGGCATTGAACTTCTCGTTAGAGCACTCTGATTGAGCTAGCTTCTGCTTACATCTTTATTGATTGCCTGCCATTTACTGCTAATATTATTACAGTTTTTTCCTGACTCAGTGTGCTAGCAATTCTGATATCAATTGCTGTTGAATGTGTTATAGGTTCTTCCTGATGACATCCGTCAAGCATTGCTCATTATTGTTGACTGCTGTATGAAACGTGATTATTTAGCAGCAATGGACCAATACATCAAGCTGGCCATTGGGAACGCACCATGGCCTATTGGAGTCACTATGGTTGGTATCCATGAACGTTCTGCTCGAGAAAAGATCTACACAAATAGTGTTGCCCACATCATGAACGATGAGACCACTCGCAAGTACCTTCAGTCAATCAAGAGGCTTATGACCCTTTGCCAGAGACGTTATCCTGCGCTACCCTCAAAATCAGTGGAGTTCAACAGCCTGGCAAATGGGAGTGACCTACATGCCCTTTTATCAGAGGAGAATGGTCAGGACAAACCTTCCGAGGAAAGGCTTCGATTGATGCCAGCATCGAAAGAGTGATGCTTTAGATACACTCTCTGGCTTGTAGTTTGAGATATGCCTTTAATGTCAACCATAAGTTTTCCTATCCTGCTTTTTGTACTGATGATAACGGAAACAGCAGCAGAGAATCATGTATGCTAATCAAATTTCTTACAAAGAAGGTTCCGCTGGAGCTCACGGTGCTATTAAATCAGATTGGTTATAGAAAACTGTTTGACGTACTGTAGATGTTACTGATTTTGCCCAGTTATTTAAATCCTATATATGGCAGATACTGCAAGTCTGCAACTGATCAGAAAGCTGTATAAACCATGATGATCCACAAGATTTTGTCAGATCTGATACCCTTAAATTATGTAACATCGAAATTCATGGACAAGGACCTACAATACGATTTATTTGATACTGCCTAATCTAATTCCCATGCCATGAATCTTTGCTTCATCTTTGGAATTTTGTTTGCTGCATCAAATCCCTCAGTTGCCCTTCTGCTGGATTCGTGGTAAGTGAGCCCACTGCATTGAAGCCACTAAAAATAATTAGCTAATAACGACATGAAAAAAAATTAATGGATATAATGCTGTACGAACTACGAAGCCAGAAACTACTCAGGCGAAAACAAAGCAGCTTTGGAGCTTTGAGCTGAAGATTGCTTTACGTTTTTAGATGCTGCGCTGAAAGCCTGTTTATGGGTAATGCTAGGATCTCTCTCCTTGATCCTCCTTATCTCCTCCCTGATAACATCCTGAACCATGTTAAAGATTTCACCAACTCACTTGAATATCACCATATATATTTGTAAAAAAAAACTAGAATTTAAAAACATTGCATATCAGTTCTTGATCCGTATGAAACACTCCTAATCATTCCAACAAAATAGGCTTTTCATATGTACCCGGCATGTAAGCATACATAGTACCGGTAGTATATTTATACAAAAAATATACAACATTATTAATTCTTCTAAATATGATAATACACAGTGAGAGGCTTATTTCCGGCATTATTACTTGATGAAGCAGTTGTAGGCTGACGGCGTCCTCTGCCTCCTAACCGGAGCTGCAATATTTTTCAAACCATGATTGGTTATTAGTGCTCCATGAATGAATCTGCAATCTACAAGTGCAAAGAACTTCACATATCATCCATTAGAAATCCTCGTGCGCGGGAAATTTATCACCTACGTTTGTTGACCACAGGGAAGATGACGTTCTCTGCTTCAGCCGCCTCCACTTCCCTGTCCTCTCCGCTGCTCTCGTCCTCGGACTCCCTCGGCGGCAAATCAACTCCCGTCTCCTGTTCCACCATGGAAGCAGCACAACGGTGAACGCTTGTCTCATCAAAAGGATCGATCATCACGCGAGCAGCCTTGTAAATTACCAACAAAACGGAGAGGGACACAGTGCATGGTCTGACCTGCATCGGCAGCTCGACCACCGGCGTCGTTGGCCGTGGCGGCAGGGTGACGGAGAGGACGCCGGTGCAGTTGCCGCACTGCACGGCCACCGTCTTCAGCTGGAGCCCGCCGCCGCTACACGAAGTCGGCACGCTCACCTGCAGAGTGGGTGCCCGTTGGTCGTTTTTCAAGAGAGCATGCAAGGCGTGGGAGAACTCGTTCTTTTCTTACCAGCAGAATGGTGGAGCAGAAGCCGCACTGGACGTAGCCGAGCTGCTCCGGGAGGATGCCCAAGCACGGGCGGCGCTCCGGCGTGGACAACGACATGGTCGTTCGTTTCGAGACTTGTTGCGGCGAGCGCGGCTATGTGAGTCTGTACTACTACTGTCCTGTCCGGGTGTGTCCAAAACACAAAGGGCCGGGGTCTCAATTTGTAGGCGCCAACGAGGATGAGCTTATCGAATACTAGTAATTTGCGAAACTGGGGAAGATAATGATGCACGTTATGTTCAGAATTGTACACGGAGACGAGTGACATGTGCATGGAGCATGTGTAGCACAGGGCTTGCAATCAATGAAGTGTGAACCAGTTCTCAATCCAGATGCTTGGTCCCTGCTTTGTTTCCAAGAGGCCGAATTCAAAGGTTTCTGGCAAAATATTATCACGCGAGCCAGAAACAGGCATGTGAAAATCTGTGCCTTCCTTCTCGCAGTCGAGATCTGCAGTTGGGCTTTAATTAACTCGCTCGTTGTGCAGGCAAAGTATGTGACCAGAAATCTACCTCAGTGGCAAAAATGGCACGGTTTCACTGCTCGACGTCGCATGCACTTCACTGAACGGGGAAACACAACTCATTTGGCATGTTTGGCAACGACAGTTACAACTCGTATCATCTCCGTTGCCTTGCAGAGGCTCCTTGATCTTGATTTATACCTGGTTTCCGCGTCTTGCAACTCTCTCAAGATTCCTCCGTTAAAGGCATGTCCATTGAATAGGAGATTCCACGACAAAATGACTCATTCAAACCTTCATTCCAGCGGAGCCAAGAAAAAAAATTTGTGTTGCGTGTATGCGTTCTAGTCCAAGCGCCACGGCAAAAATGTTCTGAAATAGGATGGTACAGTTGTGTACGCACCCAACGTACCCAGCCTTCGGTTGAGATCCGTATCCAATTGGAGTCTCGCTCATATCTGCATAGAGAGCCGCAATGACAATTGAGTTCGCTAGGCTTTTTTTTATCGAGCCAATGGAAATGATTGTTGAAAACCTAGTATCGAATCCGAACAGATGAGAATCGAGCTACCGTTGTTTCAACAAACAACAGTTTCGATTCAGCCCTTAACCTCAACAAACGCCGGTCAACCCTTCTACCTATAAATAGCTGGCTATGCACGTCGAAGCCATTCGCAACTCACCACCGCAGGAGCTAGAATAGAAAGCATTCTCGCCTTCCTCATTCGCTGCAAAGATGAAGCTTCATTTGGCCATCTGCGTCGTCCTTCTCCTAACTGGTCTGATCTACTAGTAGCTTCCATGTTCTCCTTTCCTGCGCAATTTAAAGTCGATCGACATGAGACTGACTTTTATATTTTTGCGTTGTCTATTTTGTTTATGCATGGTGGCGTGGCGTAGGTGCTGCGCATGTGGAGTCACGGCGGCGGCATGACGACGAGGAGCAGCAGTACAAGATGTTCGTCTTCGGCGACAGCTTCGCCGATGTCGGTAACACCCCGATGACAGACAAGAGCCCCACGTCGCGGGCCTGGTACCAACCCTACGGCATGTCTGACAAAGTTCACGGCAAGAATCCAACCGGACGCTATTCCGACGGCTTGATCCATCCTGATTTCATTGGTACAACTCAGATTCATCCATCTCAATTATCAAAATCAATCATTTGTGTATTACTAGACTGTGTTTGTATTCATGTACTTTTTTTCAATGATGATCTGCAGCAAAGATTCTGGGTCGGGACGAGTCCCCTCCGGCAGAACGGCAGAGAGGCGAGAATGGCGTCGACCCGTTCGGCATGAACTTTGCCGTCAGCGGCGCCGGAGCGTACAGCGAGTCGAAGGAAGCGCCAACCTTTAGCGAGCAGATCAGCCGCTTCGAGAGGCTGGTCAGGCGCCACATCATCGACCGCGATCTCAACGGCTCCGTCGCGCTCGTCGCCTTCTCCAGCAGCCACGATTACATTCTCTCCAAGTTCAACAAGGGCTACGACAAGGTGATTGTTCAGCTTCAGCTCGGTGGACATGCGATATGATGATGAATTCTCAGTCTCAGGGTTGAATATTAATAACTATGTATGTATTGCTCGATTGCGTGCAGGCTATTCAGATGACCAAAGACGTGACTGCGAAGATCGCTGAGGGCGTGGACCGGCTGCTGGCGCTGGGCGTGGAGAAGGTGATTGTCAACACTCTGCCGCCGCTCGGCTGCAGGCCGTGGTTCTCCAGCTTTACCAACTAGACCTCTTGCTACGGTCCCATGAACTCGGTCTCTCTCATCCACAACACGCATCTCAAGGAGAAGCTGCATTCCTCGCGTAGCGTCCTCCTACTCGATATGGAAACCTCCTTCTCCACGATCATCACCAGTCCTTGTAAGTTTGTATACATGCTACCCATTATTCATCTGTTTGCATATCATGATCATCTACAAAATACGTAAACTTTTCTCAACATCTCGTGCATGATCTCTCTGTTGCAGTTTCGTATACAAATTTCAAGCACAAGTACATGCCATGCTGCGATAGCGAGGATCCCGCTGGGTACTGTGGGCAGGAAGACGAGGATGGCAACTTGCTGTAGGACGTGTGCTCTGTCCCAGATCAGAGTTTCTTCTGGGACTATTATCACCCGACGCAGGCGGGCTGGAAGGCCGTCATGGACCAGCATAAGGATGCTATCAAGGATTTCCTACATATCTAAAAAAATTTTTCGCTTTTGATATTAAATAAGAGGTCCTGGTTTAATTAGCTTGGATTGAGTCTGTTTCAGGTTTCGTTGGTAGGTATTTTTTTCAGTTTAGATCATGAAGGTGAATGGTCTGTGAGTCAAACTGATTCTATATTGTAGAGTCGGTTGGGCAGATTTTCGGTTTGAAGAGAGTTACAATATTTCTCATGCCATGCACACTGATGAACGTGTCAATACCCATGGCAACATGGGCCGGCGTGAATGTAATTGTGCAGGGCAAACAATGCGATAGATTGATTGCACGTTGCCGTCTAGACTGAACCAAGATCCACGGCAACATGGGCCGATCCATGACAATAGTACGTGTTCGTGAAGGAGAAGCCAAGGCCAGAAGAAAAGCTGCACGTCTTCTGATGGGTCCTCGTGACGTGAACCGTGAGAGCTGTCTTGACTCTTGTCTCTCGTCGACCGTTGCAGCCTATTTGCACTGTGACACGGCTTGTCGTAGCAGTAACTCATAACCGGACTCTGCGACTGTTGTGCACGGCATGTTGTTGTCCGAGGAGAAGACCACTCAAATCTCCTTTCCGATCACGACCAGCTACGCGCGTTTTCCTTTCTGTTTATAAACCGCGGTGCAATTGCAAGTTAGCATACGGTCGAACTCGTCGCTGCGCGCAACTCGCCTCTAGAGATAGAGATATATCGCCGCAAACATGAAGAAGCTTCTACTTGCCGTCGTCTGCGTCGTCCTCCTTTTGAACGGTGCGTTCTACTTGTTCTCGCCGAATTCTTCTGTCTCATAATGTTTCATCACTTGTTCTAATTATGTATATGGCCACAATTAGCAGCTGGTCACGTTGAGTGCCGGCGCCACGGCGGCGCCTCTACGACGAAGCAGTACAAGTTGTTCGTGTTCGGCGACTCGTTCGCCGACAATGGGAACTACCCGCTGGCGGACTTGGCCGAGGACACGCGTGCCTGGTACTACCCTTACGGCAGCTCCGACTACGACCATGGCGCAAGTGCAAGCGGCCGCTTCTCCGACGGCATGGTCCAATCTGACTTCCTAGGTACGTGACGCGAGCTGACAGTTAATCTTTTTTTTTTTTGAAAGGTACACCAATTAATCTAGCTCGATAACAAGTAATACAAATTGTTGTACATTAGTAGCTATATCGATGTGCCATGTGCATGATCTCACCGTCTGGTCGTTCTTGGGTTGTTGTTTATTTGTAGCGAGAATCCTGGGGAAGGACCTCTCCCCTCCGGCGGAGAGGCGCAGGGAGCAGGACGCCGTCGACCCGTTTGGCATGAACTTCGCCGTCGGCGGCGCCGGTGTGGTCGAGGGGATGCGCGAGGCGCCTAACTTTGGCACGCAGGTGGACAAGTTTCGGAGGCTGGTCAAGCACGGCATCATCAACAAGGACCTCAAGGATTCCGTCGCGCTCATCGCCTT
The DNA here is from genome assembly GCA_030378355.1 of Eleusine indica. Classification (NCBI taxonomy): domain Eukaryota; kingdom Viridiplantae; phylum Streptophyta; class Magnoliopsida; order Poales; family Poaceae; genus Eleusine; species Eleusine indica. Next base: position 42,257,311 of record CM059500.1, read on the forward strand.
CTCCGGCAAACGCGACTACGCGCGCGTCGGCAGCATGACCAACGCCCAGGTCAGTACACACATCGTCACACGTCGTACCGTGAGATATTCATATGCGCCCCCAATCATCAAGTTTCTTTAATTTGGTGCTTAATTCAATTTTATTTGCTATATATATATATATAGATCGACGCCCTGGCACAGAAGGTGACGAGCGAGATCGCGAACGGCGTGGAGCAGCTGCTGGAGCTGGGCGTGAGCAAGGTGCTGGTGGACGCGCTGCCGCCGCTGGGCTGCACGCCGTGGCTGTCAAGGCCCAACGACTACGGCTCCTGCGACGGCAACCACCAGGCCACCAGCCTCCACAACGCGCACCTCCTGGACAAGCTGCTCAAGAACGAGGCCGTCTTCATGCTCGATCTCAAAACCGTCTTCACCGACTTCGCGATGCCCGACAACCCCGACGCTGGATCGCGGTCCAAGAAGTTCCAGTTCAAGCTCCAGCCCTGCTGCGAGAGCGAGGACCAGGCCGGGTACTGCGGCCAGATGGAGAACGGCAAGGCGGTGTACACCAAGTGCTCCAAGCCGGACAAGCACTTCTATTGGGATGACATGAACCCGACGCAGGCCGGATGGAAGGCCGTCATGAAGGAGCTCGAAAACCCCATCAAGCATTTCCTAGAGACGTGATGAGCTAGCTCGTACAATTTCATAGATAGTTGTTTCTTTTCAAAAAGTACGTACATATAAGTAGTAGAGTTACCATGTCATGCATGACTGAGCTATAATACCATTAAGCTCTGATTATTTAATTTGGATGGAGTACATCTAATTGAGATTTAGTTAAATTTTCTATTTTTATTATATATACTACGTACTCCCTCTGTCCCATTGAAAGTGACGTTCTAACCAGATTTATGAAAACCAAAGCGCTGAGCCATTTTATACTGCTACCCTCATTCATTGCTCATCCCCATCCTCTGCTACACCCGGCCATAGCGCTCTCGAAGCCGAGGGCAAGCAGCTCACCCACCACGGATGACGATGGACAAGAATCACGCCTTGTTCATCGAACACTGGATACATGTGGAGCATCGTGAAGGAGATGCTGCGCATCACCGCCAGGCCCTACCGTCACAACAGCGATGGTGAACATGTGGCCCATCCCTCTGTCTGGCTCTGTTCGGCGCCGGCGCTGGACGCCGCGCCTGCCCCGGCAAGACACCGGCGCTCGCCACCACCCACCTCTGGCTCGCGCAGCTTCATGTTCGTGCATGGCCCCTATGGCTTATAGAATAATTGGCCATACATGCTATCCGGAGCGTCTTGCATGGCTCACCTCCTGTGGGTTGTGGCTTGCTCTTTTTATTTGTCCATGATTTTATTCTCGGTCGGTCATCTCCCGGGGAACCATGTCGTTTTATGATCGTCTTTTGTGCCAAGGGTCTTATGTAATGGACATGATGCTCAAACACAGGTGAACACAGATGCAGCGAGCTTGATTGCCAATTGGGCAATGTACCGGTTCTCTAGAAACTTCGTATTGGAGTGTTGTTTTAAGCAAATGGTCATACCCTGAGTCACATGTAATTAAGCTACCGTGGCGTACCATTACCTACGAAAATGTAAGGTATAATACAATAATTTTCTAAGCATATTGGGATCAGAAAATGTAGTAGAGAATACAAATGTATCATTTTGCATTGATTTATAGATTATGACCGCAGATAAGCTAACAGATATTTAGTGACATCCTTCTTGTTAAAGTTTGTCTTGAAGCTTGTCGTATCTGATGCATCAAAGGCAACAACTTCAGTATATTTATCGCAGAGATATACGGTGTCAGGGCCTATGGACAAGGAAAACGTGGGAGGCACGGGCTGTGAGCGACCATAGCAAACAAAGAGAGCTTGCCCACCAAGTCCAAGTATCGGCTCCATATCTCCGGTTTCCAATGTCGTCCGATAGGCCTTGAAATCTACACCAGAAGAGAGACGACGACGATGGACAAGAATCACACCTTGTTCATCGAACACTAGATACATGTGGCCATCGCCCTCAAAAGAAAACCCACCAGGCAACTTGTAATCGGCGACCGTAGCAAGTCGTGCACGCCCCATGTTTGCCGAAGTATATCCACTACCAAAATTTTCTTCTCAGTCACACAATACATGCGGCCTTCGAACGGGAAAGCTGTTGTGATGCTGTCGTGGTTGTCGAGGTTGAGCCATGTCCACCTCTCGTCACTGTTGGATATTATGGGCCAATTAAAGTCCATATTATCTCTATTAATTCTAATTAGTCTAGGCCTATATTTAATGCTATATTGATTTAGTGCTACATGCGATTTCTATCATTAACTACCCCAAATTATTAGGTGAAATACCAGTATTTCCTCTAGAGAAGTTGAGGCAAGACAAGGGCAAGCCACACGCGCACGCCGCCGCCGCCGCCGAGCCGTGCCGGGGCGGGGCTTGGCTTGGCTTGGCTGCTGCGTACGCATAGGAATAAATCTTATTTACTTTTTCCGTTACGGTGTTGATTGCGGAGCCATTATTTCCATTAACCAGCAACCACTATATAACCCTTCCCCGGCCACGTCCCGAGTTGCCCAGTTAGCGAATCACTTTCCTCTCGAGTTGCCTTCTGAGTTTTCCCTATCCCAGCGATCCGCGCGCACGGAGCTTCAGGAAAACAGGCCTCCGGAACCTCTCCCGCAAGACGACACCTGCTCGGGTGGTGCGGGCAATCAGGTGTTCCGCCGTGCCAGGGCGGGGCTTGGCTTGGCTTGGCTGCTGCTGCTGTTGCATACGCATAGGAATAAATCTTATTTACCCCTTCCATTATAGTGTTGATTACGGAGCCATTATTTCCATTAACCAGCGACCACTATATAAGCCTTCCCCGGCCACGTCCCGAGTTGCCCGGTTAGCAAATCACTTTCCTCTCGAGTTGCCTTCCAAGTTTTCCCCGTCCCGGCGATCCGCGCGCACGGAGCTTTGGGAAAACAGGCCTCTGGAACCTCTCCCGCAAGGCGACACCTGCTCGGGTGGTGCGGGCAATCAGGTTTTTGGGGAGCGTTTGACGACGCAACTGCTCACGTCTTCTCGGCGCGCGCACCCTAGGAGCTGTTCGAGGGACTGCACTGCATCGACGTTCTTCCTGCATCAACTAAGATCGACTACTTCAAGCAACGTATCATGCCTAGTGCGAATGGAGTCGCCGGTGCCACCGGCACTAGTCCCTCCGTAGGGTACATCCTAATACTCCTCGCAATTACCAGCTTTGTTGAGATCTTAACTAGTAATCCTGCTCTTGTCAAAACTGTCATCAACTGCATGCTGCTATTTGTGCGATTAATATGGATTAAATTTAACATGCAAATGCCCAATTACTTAACAATCCAAAAACTTGATATGCATTTTTCTGTTAGAGGATTTGTTGTCGCTTTAAAACCCGACGATTTTGATGGTACGTTTTACAAGAGGTGGCGTGCACGGATGATACTTTGGTTGACAGCGATGAACTGCTATCACGCCGCATAGGGGAAGCTTGAACAGTTCACTCCTGAAGAGGAGAGTGCGTTCGTGGCATCCGACAACCTGTTTCGAGGCGCGGTGATTAGCGCTCTCACTGACAAGTATGTTGACTCCTACATCACATGTGAAACTGCCAAGGAATTATGGGATGCACTGGATGCTAAATTCGGTGTCTCTGATGTTGGGAGTGAGCTGTACGTCATGGAGCAACTGTTTGACTATAAGATGGTTGAGAACCATTCTGTAGTTGAACAAGCTCATGAAGTACAGACACTGGCAAAAGAAGTCGAGCAATTTTCATGTGTGTTGCCAGACAAGTTTGTGGCTAGAGGTGTTATCTCCAAATTACCACCTTATTGGAAGGATTTTGCTACTTCTCTAAAACACAAGAGATAAGAGTTCAGTGTGGCTGATCTTATTCGGACTCTTGACATTGAGGAGAGGGCGAGAGCAAAAGAAATGCGTGGAAACGGCATTGAGTCTTCTACTACCAATGTGGCGCAGAAGAAAAATAATTTCAATGCCTCTCGCAACAAAAAGAAGAAGCAGGAAAAGAAAGAGAAGCCAAAGCAGACTACGACGTTTAAGAAGAAAAAGGGAAAAAAAAACAAGGGTTATTTTGTTTGCGGTAGCAGTGAGCATTGGGCAAGTGTGTGCCCAGACCGCAAATTCATCCAGCCAAAGAAATTAGCCAATATGGTAATTAGCGAGATTGCAGGAACATCGGGGTACGGTAATATTTTACCTACTATTCTTTCAGTTTGTTTGTGACACTCCTAGTGTCATAAGGGCCCCCATGGACAGCACTTAGACAGCATAAGATCCTAACACTAGAATTTGAATTTAAATTTTTTCAATTCAAACCAAATTGAATGACCTTTGCACTGCAAGTCCCAAATTTTCAGTAAACGTCACCACTGCAAAAAATTATATCTTGATGGTGATGGTCAAATAGAATTTTGGGAATTTTCTCAGATTTTTAGTCCTTCAATAAAGGCCTCAAATAAATGCTAGAATGGTTAAAAACCAGCTCTGTTCACAAACTTCCTAATCACATTTTAGTGGGAACTGTTGGTAGTTAGTATTTTTATAAAAACCAGCACATTATGGGGAGCCTACCCTATTTTTGGTCTGATTTTAGCAGCTCTGGATTTATTCTATCAAAAATAACAAATGCAGTCGGCTGATAGGATTGGAAAAAAAAATGAAAAAGAAAAACTTCCCGCGGACCCCACCTGTCAGCGACCCAGAGAAAACACACTTGGCCGCAGCCGCGCTGCCCGACTCGACGCGCGCCATGTGGTCGCCGGCGTACGGCCAACGGCCGTTGCCGCGGATCGACGACCCCACGCGGACGTTCGGACATCCCCTCTGTCGCCCTGTCCAAACACAACCCCCCCCCCCCCCCCGCCCCCATTTACTCCCTTCGCTCTCGCTCTCTCTCTCTCTAGCTCGCTCGCCGCGCCCCATTGCCGCCCGGTGCTGCTCCGCGCCACCGCCGCCTCGCCGTCGTTCCCAGGTGCTCGTCGACATCCACGGCATCGCCTCGGCGTCTTCAAGCTCCACGCGAAGCTATCTTCCCCCTCCAGCACCGAGCCGCCGTGAATCGGTCATTTCTTCCCCGCCTCCGACCGCCGCCCCTCCGCGTCGCCCGACCCCCACGGTGAGTTGCTGGCCGATTCCTTGCACGGGCACGAGCGAATGCCCCTCCTTCTCCTTCCCGACCTCACTCGGCTCTCCCTCGTGCAGCTGTTCGTCCGGAACACCACCGCCGACCACCGGAGCTTCGCCTCGTCATCGCCGAGCTAGTTCCGGTGAGCCACCCTCCCTCTTTTTGCGCGCCGCATGTTCCCCGGAGCTCGCTGGTTGTTACCCCGGCAATCTGCCGCTGCCGCCTCCCCTGCTGGCCGCCGTGCTCGCGCCACCGCGCACGGCCGAGCGCCGCCATCGCGCGCGCGCTTGGCTCGGCCGCGCTGGCCACTGGGCCATGAAGGCCAGTGGGCCTGGCCTCGCTCTCGGGCCGCGTCTGGCCCAAACAGCCTCCGTGCGCACGCTCGCCCGCTGGGCCACGCGAGTCCCAGCCCACTGGGCTGCCTGATTGCGGCCCGCGAAGTAAAAATCGAATTTTCTTATTTAAATCAGTTCTAGAAATGGGTTAAACTTGTAAAATGCATAGTAAAATGAATAATGAGAATTTTGAGGCAAAATAAATTTTGTTAGCCTTGTCTGGACTTGTACTAAGGAAAAATGCTAAATCACAGTGCTTGTTAACTGTACTGTTAGGATTTAATTAAATGAGGAAAACACTTATAAATTCATAACTAGTTCATTATTAGGTATTTTTGAGCAAACTAAAATTCTCCGAGTTCCCCTAGTCATGCACTATTATAGAAAAATGCTAATACCGCATGCATGGTAATATTTAGATCAGGGCTAAAATGAAAAGGAAAAACACTAATAAAATTATAATTAATTACAGAGAGCTGATAAAATATTAAAAATTGGTCACCAAGTATGTTTATCAGTTTTAGTCCTCCTAGAAAAATGTCATAGGGTATGTCTCTGTATATTAGCTGAAATTAATTTAATACCCTTTTTACTTATAATAATTAATAGAATTTATTGGCTTAGTGCATATAAGTGAAACTTGACAAATAAATCACTCCTGGTATACTCTAACTATAATAAATCACTCCTGCCCATTTGAAGATCAGAACCATGTCAACTTATTAAATTATGCCCCGAATGTAATTTTACCCGTTAATAAAAATGGTTCCGCATTAGGGCTAGTTCACGGCTACTTAGTACATTGCGAGGATTTTGCTCAACACAAAAAAATACTAATTAATTAGCACCTACTGGTCATGGACATCGCTTACATGGCTTCACCCTGGCACACACAGACACACCGTACTTTGGTGCGACGTCGTCAAGGATGCGTTCAAGGATGTGTTCCGCGCTCACTACATCCCTGCGGGGCTCGTCCGCAGGAAGGTGCGGGAATTCGCCGCACTAAGGCAGGACAACCACAGTGTCGAGGAATACTGCGAAGAGTTCAACCGGTTGGCGCTATACGCCCCGGAACAAGTGGACACCCCCGCCAAGCGCAAGGACCGTTTCTTGGAGGGGCTAAGTGCTGAGCTACAGGACCGCCTCAACCTTAACACGGGAGGCTCATTCGCCGAGTTTGTCAACAACGCGATCGTCGTGGAAGACGGATATTGCAGGGTGATGGCCGAACGGAAGCGCTCCGCAAGTGCTATGGGGCCATCCGGTGGACCCCCACAGAAGTTCCGCATGGTGTACACCACCCCATCGGGACAGAGGTACCGTTCTGCTCCCGTACCGGCACCTGTTGTGCGCCCGCCTCAGCCAGCACAGCAGCGACCCCCGGTACCGCGCTAGCAGCAGAGTCAGGGTGGATTTCGCCCACCCTAGCAGCCGAACGCTCAGACCGGATCTTTCCCCTGCGACAACTACGGCCGTCTTGGGCATTTCTCGAGGGAGTGCCCGCACTCTAAGAAGAGCACTGGCCAGAACCTGCCGAGGAATAACAACACCAACAACAACCGCAACAACCAAGGGCCAGTACGTGCTGGGCGAGTGAACAACACCACCCTGGAAGAGATTCCGGAGAACAGCCCCATCCTTGCTGGTATGTTCTCTGTTCGAGACCACCCCGCACTAGTTCGCTGAGTTGAAGGAGCAACTTAAGGAGCTGCTGGATAAGGGATTTATTCGATCAAGCTCCTCGCCTTGGGGTTGCCCGGCATTATTCGTGAAGAAGAAAGATGAGACCCTGAGGCTGTGTGTAGACTACCGACCCCTCAATGTGGTGACTGTCAAGAACAAATACCCACTGTCCCGTATTGACATCCTCTTCAACCAGTTAATAGGAGCTAAGGTGTTCTCCAAGATTGATCTTCGGTCGGGTTATCATCAAATTAAAATCCGTGCCGAAGACGTTCCCAAAACAGCTTTTTCTACCCGGTACGGTCTATATGAGTATTTAGTGATGTCATTCGGATTGACAAATGCACCGGCACACTTCATGTATATCATGAACTCAGTGTTCATGCCTGAATTGGACAAGTTTGTGGTGGTGTTCATTGATGACATCCTAGTCTACTCGAATTCAGAGGAAGAACATGCAGAGCATCTCCGTGTTGTCTTACAGAGGTTAAGGGAGCATTAGCTATATGCTAAGTTTAGCAAGTGCGAGTTTTGGTTGAAGCAAGTACCATTTTTAGGCCATATTGTCTCGGAGGAAGGCATCGCGGTAGATCCCAGCAAGGTAAGAGATGTGCTGAACTGGAAGACACCGAAGACCGTATTCCATATACGCAGTTTTCTGGGATTAGCTGGCTACTACCGCCGTTTTATTCCCAATTTCTCCAAAATCGCAAAGCCCATGACCGAGTTGCTTAAGAAGGATAAGAAATTCATATGGGATGAAAGCTGCGAAGGTGCTTTTCAAACCTTGAAGAAGCACCTGACCACGGGCCCAATATTAGCTCAACCGGACCTGGGGAAGCCGTTCGATGTCTATTATGACGCTTCGGGTATTGGGTTGGGATGTGTGCTTATGCAAGACGGTAGAGTTATTGCTTATGGATCAAGGAAATTGAAGAAGCACGAGCAGAACTACCCCGTGCATGACCTGGAATTAGTAGCAGTGGTATTGGCCTTAAAGATGTGGAGACATTACCTCCTTGGGAATTTAGTTCGCATATACACTGACCACAAAAGCTTGAAGTATATTTTCACTCAAGACCACCTGAACATGAGGCAGCGTCGTTGGTTGGAATTGATTAAGGATTACGAGTTGGAAGTCCATTACCACCCGGGAAAGGCGAATGTCGTGGCTGACGCCCTAAGCCGCAAGGCTCACTGCCACCACATCCTAGTCAGCCCACAAGTCGAAGATGGTCAATATGTCCAAGTAACACCCCACGAAGCCCTCTGCAACTCAGCGTTGATTCCTACCTTACGGGAAGAAATAGTGGCAGCCTAGAAAAAGGACAGGGGCATAGCCCATCTCAAAAGGAGACTAAAAGAGGGTGATGCTAAGGTACAATGCTTTCGAGAAGACGCAGAAGGTGTTTTATGGTTCAAGGATCGACTGGTGGTTCCTAAGGATCTGGAACTCCGCAAGAAAATTCTGGACGAGGCTCACGTCACGAAGTACTCCATGCATCCGGGCAGCAACAAAATGTATCATGAATTGAGATCCAAATACTGGTGGACTCGTATGAAAAGGGAAATAGCACGTTATGTCGCAGAGTGCGATACCTGCCGCCGAGTCAAGGCCGATCATCTGAAGAAGGCAGGCCTACTATACATTGAGCGAATCCTGTGTTTGCACGGAGTGCCCAAGACTATTGTATCCGATCGAGGCTCCCAATTTGTGGGGCGCTTTTGGGAGAAGCTACATGAGACACTGGGCACCCGGCTGATTAGAGGTTCCGCGTACCACCCCCAAACGGACGGTCAAACGGAAAGAGTTAACCAAATATTGGAAGACATGTTGAGGGCATATGTACTGAATCACAACAAGAAGTGGGACGAGTGCCTACCCTTGGCAGAATTCGCTTAAAACAATAGTTACCAGGAAAGCATCAAGATGGCACCATTCGAGGCTCTCTATGGGCGCCGCTGTCGTACACCACTGAGTTGGTCGAAATCAGGGGAGAGGACAATATTTGGTCTGGAGCTAGTGCAGCAAGCTGAACAGAAGGTGCGCGAAATCCAGTCCAACTTACGTGCGGCAAAGTCCAGGCAGAAAAGTTATGCAGATAAAAGGCGCCGCCTGCTGGAATTCAGGGTCGGCAATATGGTCTACCTCCGAGTGTCACCCACCAAGGGTGTACAACGGTTTGGAATTCGTGAGAAGTTAGCACCCCATTATAATGGTCCCTACACTATCATCGCGAGATGAGGACCCGTGGCCTACCGACTCCAACTGCCAGTGGAACTCGTCGGAGTGCATGACATGTTTCACGTGTCCCAACTCAAGAGGTGTTTGAAAACACCGGTGGACATACCACTGGAGAGCACCCAACAACTACAACCTGACCTGACTTATGTCGAGCATCCGGCGAAAGTGCTAGACGAGAAGGAACGAGCGACACGTAAGAAGACACTAAAGTTCTATAAAGTTCAATGGAGCAACCATACCGCCAGAGAAGCTACTTGGGAAACTGAGGAGTTCCTGCAAAGCCACTACCCCGAGTTCCTACGCCACCACTTAGGTAAACCGTCAACACATCCCTTAATCTCGAGACGAGATTTTCTTTAGGGGGGAGGGCTGCGACACTCCTAGTGTCATTAGGGGGGAGGGCTGTGACACTCCTAGTATCATTAGGGGGGAGGGCTGTGACACTTAGACAGCATAAGATCATAACACCAAGAATTTGAATTTAAATTTTTGCAATTCAAATTGAATTCAAACCCAATTGAATGACCTTTGTACTGCAAGTCCCAAATTTTCAGTAAAAGTCACCACTGCAAGAATTATATATTGATGGTCATGGTCGATTAGAATTTTGAGAATTTTCTCAGATTTTTAATCCATCGTTAAAGGCCTCAAATAAATGTTAGAATGGTTAAAAACCAGCTCTGTTCATAAAATTCCTGATCAAATATTACTGCGAACTGTTGGTAGTTAGTATTTTTATAAAAACCAGCACATTATGGGGAGCCTACCCTATTTTTGGTCTGATTTTAGCAGCTCTGGAATAATTCTATCAGAAATAACAAATGCAGTAGGCTGATAGGAATGGAAAAAGAAATAAAAAAGAAAAACTCCCCGCGGACCCACCTGTCAGTGACCCTGAAGAAACACACTCGGCCGCAGCCGCGCTGCCCGGCCTGACGCGCGACGCGTGGTCACCGGCATACGGCCAGCGGCCGTTGCCACGGATCGACGGCCCCACGCGCATGTTCGGACATCCCCTCTGTCGCGTGTCCGAACGCACACCCCTCCCCCCCCCCCCCCCATTCACTCCTTCGCTCTCGCTCTCTCTCTCTCTCGTCGCCTCTACCCCCGTCGTCGCCTCTGTCCCGTCTCGCCTGGCCGCCACCGCCCGCCGGAGCCCGAGCCAAGCTTCTGGGAGCGACGCCGAGACAACCCGACGAACCTGCACCTGTTCCCCCTGCATCGCGCGACCGGCATTGGGAGATCGGCCCGGTTCTTCCCCGGCGCCGATAATCGACCCCAAGCTGTTCCCCCGTGCCGCTTCCACCCCGAGGTGAGCCAACTTCCGATTCCTCGCACGAGGAGCTCTCCCTCTTGATCGCGCACGCGTTTGAATTCGGATTGGACGAATCCTTCTACTGCTTCCCTAGATTCTTAGCTTGGGGCCGCCGCCGACCACCGCAGCCCCCACCCCGCCGGTGAGACCGCATCCCCGGCCTCCCCCTCGCAGGGGAAACTCGATAACACCCTTCTCCGTGCTCCGGTGAAGCTCTCCGGCAAGATCCTGAGCCTTTCCGCCCTCCCCTTTTTGTGCCAGCCGTCGCCGAACCCTGCCCTGCTTCCGCTGTCACGGACCCGCCTTACCACGGAGGCGGCTCCGTTCCAGGATCTCCCTCGGGTGGCGACACGCGCTGTGGCGCCCAATAGTACAATACATGACAGAGAAAAATAATTGTAACAAGAACATAGGTGGAGAAACAGAGTTACATAAATCCGACGTTATATTACAAACCAGAGTCTTGATAGAAATAAATTGCGGAAGCGAAAAGTTCAACATCGGTTCACTAATTCGACGAAAAGGCTAAGATACAATCGCCCTCTCACGGCGACACACAGGGATCATCCGGCCATAATAGGTGCCTTGCCCAAGCACCGTGCCGGCAAGCAAAGATCTACTCCTCATCATCATTCGTGCACAGCTCCCGTTCGATGTTCCAGCAATCGGGGCACTGGCCCTCTCAATGAAACCTTCCTCCACAGTGGCACTCTCCGACCTGGTCGTCTGAAAACCACATAGAGCTATGCCCTGAGTAACTAATTTACTCAGCAAGACTGACCCGTCAAAATGGCCAACTACAGCCGACACCTAGACATGCAAGGCTAGGGATAGGGTTTAAATTGCCAGAAAGCCAGCCTAGGGGTGAATCCTTGTTTATCAAGTTTTAGCATCAAGTTAAGTTGTCGTGCGGAATAATAAAATTTAGTTTGCACTAAAGCTATAACAATCATGGTTGCAATACAATCTTACAAATTCCAAAACAACAATATTAAACCCACACATCATCTTAATGGCTTTCGACACTGTTCCGGAACAGCGATCAAGTGGTACTCGTTATTGTGAGGGGCAGCGACTCGAATCGATGTACATCCTGCAGGAGAAACCTGCTTGCACGACCCATACGCGCTTCCGGGAAGCCGCATGGAGCAACCTTTCGCTCACGGTACCGTAGGGTCTTCCGGGTCCAGGCTCCCCCGAGAAGGCCCCCCCCCATCGCGATGCGCCCCGTGCCGCCATCCGTGGGTGGATTGATCCCTCCTCTCAGCCCCAGTTCCACCAAAGAAGGGAGAAGGCTATCTTTAGACCAAGCGGTAGTCGTAGCTACGTCGGTTTACTGGGCCCATATTTCCAGCATGCAAACAGTACGTTCAAACTTGATCCCATGAGCCGGACACGAGGCGTAGCCTTAGGTGACTCGGACGGGGCTACCTCCTTGAAGACAAGCTGTCCTTCCCTTTCCACCTAGTTGCCCGTCCGGTCTTCATTGTGATTCCATCCACCCTTTTCCTTCATCCGATATCATTCCCCAGTGACAATATTTCCTATCTACGAGTGGTCTCCATACCACTCGATGAGCAGTCGTCCTAATTTAAGCAGAGCGACTATCGTCCTGAGGCTAATAATCAGGAAGAGGGACCTACTGCACGCTAGGGTTTCAATCAACTCCTACCACTTAATGCACAGACAAGCCTACATCCCTAGCTAGTGATAGAATAAAAATTTAAAACGGGGTTATGCACCGGGGCTTGCCTAGGTTCTGCTCTTGGTCAGCTACGGCACCTGCGGCTCCTTCCGGATCCTGCTCCGGTCCTGCCTCCACGTGGTTCACGACGTGATCTATATGATGCAAGAGGGAATGCTATGAGAGAAGATTCATGACACTTCCTCAGTAAATACGTTAATGCACACTGTTATCAGTGGAAATGAACGGTGTGCGGTGAGGCGTTCAAAAGTATCACTCATAGAGTGGGATACGGGGTGAGGGTGTTTCGTGTATTTCCTTCGTGGACTCTACTACTTGACCGCGACGACGTCGCATCCAAGTACGGTGTGTCTACGTCTGCCGGGGCAAGCTGTGCAAGTGCTGACCAGGACTCGCAGGTGCTAACTAATTAGCATTTTAGTGCGAGCAAAGCCCTCACAGGGTACAAGTACCCGCAAACAGCCCTAAAGCGAAACCATTTAATCAACGGGTAAAAATTGAACTCGGGGCAATTATTAAGTTGACAAGGTTCTGCTCTTCAAAAGGGCAGGGGTGATTTATTAAAATTAGGTTACACCAGGAGTGATCTAATTGTTGACTAAAACTGAAAATCCTACTTGGTGACCAATTTTTAATATTTTATCAGCTCTCTACAATTAATTAAAATTCTATTAGTGTTTTTCCTATTTATTTTAACCCTGGTATAAAAATTACCATGCATGTGGCGTTAGCATTTTTCTACAACAGTACAAGTTCACACAAGGCTAACAAAATTTATCTTGCTACAAAATTCCTATTAATTAATTTACTATGCAATTTACGAGTTTAACCTATTTCTGAAAATGAATAAATCAAGAAAAACCGATTTTAACTTCGTGGGCCGCAAACCCGGCAGCCCACCGCGGCCTCGCCCACGGGGACGGTGCGCCTGGGCCAGCTTCGGCCCAAGCGGGCACGGCCCAGCGCTCGGCTGGCCCGTTGGCCAGCGTGCCCGAGTCCCCTGCGCGCGCGCACGCTCTCGCCGGAGCACGGCGGCGCTGGCCGGGGACTCGCCGCAGCTCGCTGCGGCCCCTGGCTCGGGCTGGTCCAGAAGGGAAAAACGATCTACTCAACGCCGCGCACTCATCTAGGCTGTCGGGAACCACCGGCGATGGCCGGGCATAACCCAGCGAAGGCGGAGGAAATAGGGCAGGGTGCGGCGACGGCTAGCACGACAGGGGAAAGGCGGAAAGACTCGAGATCTTGCCGGGAAGCTTCACTGGAGCAGGGATAAGGAGGTCACCGAGCTTCTCCTGCGAGAGGGAGGTCGGGGGTGCGGTCTCACCGGCGGGGTGGGGGTTGCGGTGGTCGGCTGCGGTCTCGAGCGAGGAACTAGGGGAAACAATGGACGGATTTGTCCAACTAGAGCTCAAACGCGTGCGCGAACAAGAGGGAAAGCTCCTCGAGCGAGGAATCGAAGGTCGGCTCACCTCGGGGTGAATGCGGCGCGGGGGAACAGCTCGGGGTCGACTGTTCGCGCCGGGGAAGAACCGGACCGATTTCCTAATGTGGACCGCGCGGTGCAGGGGAAGCAGATGCAGGTTCGGCGGGTCATCTCGGCGCTGCTTCCAGAAGCTTGGCTCGGGCTCCAGCGGGCGGTGGCGGCCAGGCGACACGGGGCAGAGGCGACGGCGAAAGGCAGAGGCGATGGAGAGAGAGCGAGAGTGAAGGAGTGAATGAGGGGGGGGGGGGGTGAGTGCGTTCGGACAGGCGATAGAGGGGATGTCCGAACGTGCGCGTGGGGCCGTCGATCCGCGACAACGGCCGTTGGCCATACGCCGGCGACCACGCGACGCGCGACGGGCGGGGCAGCGCGGCTTCGGCCGGGTGTGTTTCTTCGGGGTCGCTGACAGGCGGGTCCCACGGGGAGTTTTTCTTTTTCAAATCTTTTTCCAATCCTATCAACCGACTGCCTTTGCAAAATTTGTTAGAATTAATCCAGGTCTGCTAAAATCAGATCAAAAATAGGGTAGGCTCCCCATAATGTGCTGGTTTTTACAAAAATACTAACTACCAACAGTTCCCACTACAAAAAGCTCAGGAATTTTATGAATAGAGCTGGTTTTTAACCATTCTAACATTTATTTCAGGCCTTTATTGATGGATTAAAATTCTGAGAAAATTCCCAAAATTCTAATTGACCAAGACCATCAACATATAAGTTTTGCAAAGGTGAGTCTTACTGAAAATTTGGGACTTGCAGTACAAAGGTCATTCAATTGTGTTTGAATTCAATTGAATTGAAATTTGAATTTAAATTCAAAAGCTTGGTGCTATGATTTTATGCTGCCTAAGTGACACCCTTGGGACCCTAATGACACTAGGAGTGTCACATCCGCCACCGTCGCGGGGCCATGCCCGGCCATCACCGGCGCTTCCCGACCGTCTAGATGGCTGCGCGACGTTGAGTAGACCGTTTTCCCCTCCAAAACCAGCTCGAGTGAGGGCCCACAACGGGCTGCGGCGAGCCCCCGGCCAGCGCCGTCGTGCTCCGGCATGCGCGCGCGCGCGAGACTCAAGCGAGCTGGCCAGTGGGCCAGCCGGGCGCTGGGCCGTGCCCGCCTGGGCCGAATCTGGCCCAGCAGCACCTCCCCGTGGGCGAGGCCGCCGTGGGCTGGCGGGATTGCGGCCCGAGAAGTAAAAATCGGATTTTCTCGATTTAATTATTTCTAAAAATAGGTTAAACTGGTAAAATGCATAGTAAATTGAATAATAGGAATTTTGTAGCGAAATAAATTTTTTTAGCCTTGTCTGGACTTGTCCTAATAAGGAAAAATGCTAAATCGCAGTGCTTGTTAATTGTACTGTTAGGATTTAATTAAATGAGGAAAACACTTATAAATCCATAACTAATTCATTATTAGGTATTTTTGAGCAAACTAAATTCTCTGAGTTCCCCTAGTCATGTACTGTTATAGAAAAATGCTAATACCGCATGCATGGTAAAATATTTCGCATGCAGGGTGATTTATATCAGGGTTAAAATAAATAGAAAAAACACTAATGAAATTATAATTAATTACAGAGAGCTGATAAAATATTAAAAATTGGTCACCAAGTAGGATTGACAGTTTTAGTCTCCCTGGAAAAGTTTTATAAAGAAATTCTCGGTATATTAACTGAAATTAATTTAATGCCCTTTTTCCTTGTAATAATTAATAGAAATTATTGGCTTGGGACATGAAAGTGAAACTTGACAAATAAATCACTCCTGGTATAATCTAACTATATTAAATCACCCCTGCCCATTTGAAGATCAGAACCATGTCAACTTAATAATTTATGCCCCGAGTGTAATTTTACCCGTTAATAAAAAAGGGTTCCGCTCTAGGGCTGTTCACAGGTACTTAGTACCTTGCGAGGATTTTGCTTATCACACAAGTATACTCATTAATTAGCACCTACTGGGCATGGACATCACTTGCATAGCTTCACCCCGGCACACACAAACACACCGTACTTGGGTGCGACGTCGTCGCGATCAAGTACTGGAGTCCATGATGAAAATACACGAAACGCCCTCACCCTATGCCCCACTCACTAAGATATACTATTGAACACGTCATCGTACCTTGTTTAATTCCATCGATATCAGTGTACATTAACGTATTTATTGAGAAAGTGCCATGAATCTTCTCTCATAACATTCCCTTTTGCATCTTATAGATCACGCCGTGAACCACGTGGAGACGGGACCGGAGGTGCCGTTGCTGAGTAAGAGTAGACCCAAGGCAAGCCTCGGAGCATTATCCCCGTTTTAAATTTTTATTCTATCACTAGCTCGGGATGTAGGTTTGTCTGTGCATTAAGTGATAGGAGTTGATTGAAACCCTAGCGTGCAGTAGGTCCCTCTTTCCTGATTATTAGCCTCAGGACGGTAGTCGCTCTGCTTAAATTAGGACGACTACTTATCGAGTGGTATGGAGACCACTCGCAGATAGGAAATATTATCACTGGGGAATGATATCGGATGAAGGAAAGGGTGGACGGAATCACAATGAAGACTGGACGGGCAACTAGGTGGAAAGGGAAGGACAGCTTGTCTTCAAGGTGGTAGCCCCGTCCGAGTCCCCCCCTAAGGCTACGCCTCGTGTCCGGCCCATGGGATCAAGTTTGAACGTACTGTTTGCATGCTGGAGATATGGACCCAGTAAACCGACGTAGCTACGACTACCGCTTGGTCTGAAGATAGCCTTCTCCCTTCTTTGGTGGAACTGGGGCTGAGAGAAGGGAGCAATCCACCCACGGATGGCGGCACAAGGCACATCGCGATTGGGGACCCTTCTCGGGGGAGTCTGGACCCGGAAGACCCTGCGGTACCGTGAGCGAAAGGTTACTCCATGCGGCTTCCCGGAAGCGCGTATGGGTTGTGCAAGCAGGTTTCTCCTGCAGGATGTAAATCGATTCGAGTCGCTGCCTCTCACAGTAACGAGTACCACTTGATCACTGCTCCGGAACAGTGTCGGAAGCCATTAAGATGATATGTGGGTTTAATATTGTTGTTTTGGAATTTGTAAGATTGTATTGGAACCATGATTGTTATAGCTCTAGTGCAAACTAAATTTATTATTCTGCATGACAACTCAACTTGATGCTAAAACTTAAAAAATAAGGATCCACTCTTAGGCGGGCTTTCTGGCAATAAAAATCCTATCCCTAGCCTTGCATGTCTAGGCGTCGGCCGTAGTTGGCCATTTTGACGGGTCAGTCTTGCTGAGTAAATTAGTTACTCAGGGCGTAGCTCTATGTGGTTTCAGATGACCAGGACGGAGACTAACACTGCGGTGGGAGATTCCATTGGGAGGGCCAGCGCCCCGATTGTTGGAACATCGAATGGGAGCTGTGCATGAATGAAGATGAGGATTAGTTCCTTGCTTGCCGGTACGGTGTTGGGGCAAAACACCTATTGTGGCCGGGATGTCCCCTGTGTGTCGCCGTGAGAGGGCGATTGTATCTTAGGTTTTTCGTCGAACTGGTGAGCCAGTGTTGAACAATTCGCTTCCGCAACTTATTTTTGTCAAAACTCCGGTTTGTAATATAACTTTGGGTCTATGTAAACTCTGTTTCCCCACCTATGTTCTTGTCATAATTATTTTTCTCTGTCATGTGTTGCACTGTTGGGCGCCACAGCGCGTGTCGCCACCCAAGGGAGATCCTGGAACGGAGCCGTCTCCGTGGTAAGGCGGGTCCGTGACACTCCCTTTCTTTGTCGTCGTGCAAGTTCACCGCCGCCACCACCGGGCTCCGGCATCATGCACCGGATCGTCAGGCTTTTGTGCCGTTTGGGCCGGTCCGACACGACGAAGTCACTTCCGTGTCATGCCGTGGACCTACCCCCAAGCACGGGCACAGCCTTGGCACGACCCAGACAGCCCATCATGTAGTGCCGGCCTGGATCCAGAGTGTGCTGGGCCGGGCTGGGTGGCCTGAATGCCCAGGTATAGTGATTTGATATCACGATATCATTCTTTAGTTTCAAACTTTGTGCCGAAGCATGTACCTGCCGAGAGATCAAAGCCAACAGCATTTGGTTGGTTCACAGCACACTAAATTTTGCAAAAATATATGATGTCAGGGCTGACGGACGAGGAAACCATGGCATATGCACTGACTGTGAACGACAAGTGATAAAGTAACAATGTTACTCCTACATTTCTCATCTCCGAAGAAGTCTAACTGCATGTTACTCCTACGTCATCTTGACTTATCATATACAACTTCAATCATGCGTACAGTCACATGCACTAGTTTTGTGGGGATAACCCAACATTGTTTTTGCCTTGATTTTATGATGAACATGTTAGCACCAAGTGGTTCTCTGCTATCAATTCCTGTCACGAACACTGATCTTGGTTACAATAACCTCACATGGGCAGGATTCGAGTAGCAGTAGGAGACATGGAGAGGAAGAAGAAGTAGCAAAGTACAATGATAATATTTTGTTTTGATGATCTCTATTCTCTACACCTCACGTGTTGTCGATGCCTTATAGGCCCCGTATTGGGCTGGGCCGGCGTGGCCTTTAAGCCCACTCTGGACCCGTGGTCCTCATGCTTGGACGCTTGGCGCGCAAACTCTTCCTGGAAGCCGCTACAGGAGTTGCACTGACAGAACACACGTAACTTTTAAGACAATGGGCAATATCCCTCTTGTGGAAGGTGGGTACTGTGCATGTACCGGAGAGATCAAAGGCAACAAATTCTGGGTGGTCCTTATCTGGATCATCTCTGACACATATACGGTGTCAGCGCTAATTGATGAAGAAATCCCGGCAGCCACGAACTGTGAACGGCGTCCGCAAACAGACAGGGCTTTCCCTCTCAGGTCGTGTATCCGTTGCATGTTGCCAGTGTCCAATTCGACCCGGTAAGCTGCCAACTTGTCATCAAAACAGTATTTGTCTTCTGCGTGTCGCTCGACAAGAATGAGGCCTCCTTCGTCATCGAACACCGGATATATATATAGTCGCCGCAATAAGAAAAATCACGTTCAAACTTGAGATCGGCGACAACCACCAGTCGCGGCTCCTGGCCAGCCGCTGTTTCCACGGCCAAGATGTTCTTGTCACCGTGCTGGGCCACAGAAAGCTTTCGATAATCACTACTACCACAGAAAACGGCAATTGTTGAGTCATCTGCTAGGCCGCCACTCTGCACCCGTTGGTAGCTCAGTATGAAGTCCGCGGCAAATTGGCTTTTAGTATCGAACAGCAGTCTGGCCACATGTGGGTAGTCGGCGAGCTGCCCGGTCAATGGGTTGAGGAGTTGGACAATGTAGGTGTGTTTCCGACGAGGAGGCCCTCGACGATGCGCCCGAGAATGTAGTAGTGTGGGAGGTCAGGAACGGACACTTGAATGCACTTGCCGGTTTGGGTGTTGAGGAATCGTCGTCGATGATGGTTGGGGGCGTCGGAGTCGCACGGAAGCATGATCCACTGCCGAGGGTGGAACCGGCGGTCGAAGAAGCTATGAGAGCGTGGGTCATCAGAACATGCGCGCCACGCGGTGCACACCGCGCGAAAGTGGACGTAGTCGGCGACGTCGTTGGCGAGAGCACGCTCGGCGATCAGTGCTGCCGGTCCGGCCGTCAGGCTCGCCCAGTCCCTCCTACTCAATGTTTCGTTCCGACTTCCGAGTCATATAAATAAAGAGGAAGAAAATACAAAGCTTTAGGATGGACTACTAGGAGCGGTAGAAAATTACCAGTCCGAGCCGGAGAGCGCATCTTGTGGGTCGGCGTGTCCGCGGCGGGCGCGCTTCGCATGCTGGCGACCAGGAGCACGTGATGCCATGTTTGGACGAACTTCCTCGCTCTCGCTGGAGCTCCGAGTCCGCAGGGTTGTGGAGTCTTTTGAGACCCGGTGTTTTGGTCAGTTGATTTTTAGAAAGAGTCTTTGTGCATCCGAATCAGCTTTGAAAAGACGGGCAGGATTTGATTATTTAATTACCTATGTTAGAATATGATCCGAATTATAGAGTACTTACTAGAGAGAGAGAGATCATTGTATCCCCTATGTTATAACTCTCCTTCAATAGTGAAGATTGCCGGTCGACGCTCGTGATTTTTTTTCCGTAAAGGTTTTCCACGTTAAATCTGTGTCTCATTTCGATCTTGTTTATGCATTATTTGCTAACAATTGGTATCAGAGCTAGACACGAGACAGAAAAAACAATTATTAGGGTTGTATTTCCTATTCGTCGTCCGTTGGCGATCGGATCTGTTCGGTGTTTCGTCGCCTCAACCCACCCCTCACGGCGTGGTTCATCTCTCGCGTTCAGCCGTGGCAGAATTCAGACGGATTAATCTTTGTTTTGGGTCGGCATGTTTCACGCCGATCTCGACGACTCGACGTTTCATCCATCAAGTCCAAGTCGTCGATTTATTTACAAGGCGTTGCCCTGCTGCATCGCTCCTCCCCTGGTGCCTTCGTCGATTGTTGTGCCGTCAAGTGCCCGAAGTGGCTTCGTCGCGTTCATACATCTGCTTCTGCTTTCTCGTGCGTGCCATGGTTTCAAGACGGGATCCTTCCGATTCCGCTTGATCGTCGCGCATGTTGCTCGCCCTGTTTTGTTTTGTCCGCGTTAGGTGATTTTCTCCGCCGAGTTGAAATCATCCGAGGCATCGTGTGAGTTTCTCCATCAACTTGCGGTCGGCGTTTCTTTGTAGATGAGAAACAATCAATTCCACCGGCGTGGCATTACTTTAGTGGTCTTCGATTTCCGTTATGCTGCAAGTCCCAACACTACCACAAAAACACACAAAGGACACACCACATTAGCAACGTCAAACAAAACTATGTCACTAATACTAACTTTAGTGACGGCTCTACCAAACTCCGTCACTTGTATATCAAGAAAAAACCTAACCAAGAAATCAATAATGACACGAAACAAAAAACCACATCACTAATAATAATACTATACAGTTAGAGACAGATACATCAAAAGACGTCACTGATAATCATGTTATCACAGACGGGATTTTTTTATTAGCGACGGGCTATCAGAATCCGTCACTAAATTTTGACGGTGTTATAAAACACGTCACTAAAAATCAATAGTGACGTGTTTCCTCCACCGTCATTAAATCCTTTGATCATTGTTAATTAAAAAGTGGTTTTTTTGTTTCATTTATGAAAATAATAATTCTATTCAATATAAAAAATATTATATAAAATATAATAACTGTATAGACATTTTAAAACATGTCACTAAAAATCAATAGTGACGTATTAAATCCTTTGATCATTGTTAATTAAAAAGTAATTTTTTCTATTTCATTTATGGAAATAATAATTCTATTCAATATAAAAAATATTATATAAAATATAATAACTATATATATTGTTTATTCACATCTGGAATTTCTATTTCTCAAACCCGTCCCTAGTTTTATATATGAAAATAAAAATGTATGAGCAAAGGGATCGAACTCTCAACCTAATAGCTTTTTTTGAAACTCCCACAACCTCATAGCTTCATAGTACAGTCGAGAAGATACGTGAGCCACTGAGCAAACTTCGTGTTTGCTGGAGAAAACATGAGACATTGAATATGTTCTACTCCACCATGCCGGTATATACAGGTCACAATACAGGCCTGGCCCATCATCAGTTTCTCAACTTCCACCACGCTGCACCAGGACTAGGGTTTACCACTCCGCCTCCATATCGCCCTCCATCCCCACGTGGCAGCCAGATCTGCCCCTGACATGGCCTCTTGTGTCGTTCAACCTCGATGTCTTCCCCTTCCCTACGCTGCAGCCGGGCAGGCCGAGAGCGAGCCTCGCCGCAGACGGATCTACCCCCAACATGGCCTCCCGTGAGGCTCAGCCTCGACATCTTCTCCTTCCCCATGACGCTATGATGATCGAGCTCAAGGCAGTGCACCGTAGTTCCGGGCACGCCTTCGCCCGACTTCTATCGTCGGGAACGCCGTCCATGCCTACATCACCGTCCTCATCCTCCTTCACCGCTCCGCCTCGACAAGGGGCGCAGGGTCCTCCTCGTAGACTCCCGTTCCCCATAACATTTGGCCTCGTCGTCATCCTCTGTCCAGGCTGCTGCGAAGCTTGAACTCAGGGCTGCGCACCGCCGCCTAGAGTACGCCTTCCCCCGCGGCCCCACCCTCCATCGCCAAGCACGCCATCCATAATTCCACAGGTGTAAGTGTAAGTGCTAAGCGGTACTTTTTGTGCAAACTGAGTTCATGTTACAGGTTGTTGCCGTGTGATTTAGTCAAACCTCCATGTGAATATTCGTCTCTGAAGTGCTAAATATGTGTAATTACTTCTCACCTTTCTGCATTGCTAAATATTCTTCTTATTAGCTGAAGTGCTAATGTAATTTTCACATTTAATCCTTCGTAAAATTAGGAGTAACAGTGCTCAATATAGTGTAAATGCGTGGCATGAGCAATATAGATTAGCAGTGTGCATGAGGTCTAATTCTGCATCTAGATTAGAACAATGGATATGCACAAATTCTTTACTGCTACTTGCACACTATTCATGTCATAACATTCTGATCAATTTACGCTTTATTGGCATTCATCGTAGGTTGTAGGTCTACTGGTGCAAAAGCTGCAGGAAGAATCTGTAGGCTCTTGAACAACTTTGTGATTTTATTCTGTGGATGGAAGCAATGTTGTAAATTGAATAGCTCTAGGGCTTGTATATGTGAGAGCTGTAGTTTTTTTTATGTATAAACTGTCGTTTTGCATGGTATGTGAGATTAAATTGATGTAACAGTTTCAAAATAAGGAATCAAGGGACTGCTATTCTGTAGCTTTTTTTTTGTTTTTGATGTATATCATCAGAGTCGGGTTATTTGAAATACACGTCTCTTATGTTGGTCCATTAAGGGACGGTTATGTAATTTTCTGTCGCTGATGATGGTCATTTAGTGACGGGTTTTGAGAAATGAGTCGCTAAATTCAGCCAACAGTGACGGGCTTTAGCAAACGGGTCTCTATTAAATTTTAGTAGTGATGGCTTATATAAATGTATAGATGGTATAGGACAAACGTCACTAGAATTATTAGAGACGTGTATTTGTCAACCGTCACTTTGATTAGTACTGACGGGAACAGACCCGTCACTAAATGCTGACCATTAGTGACGTGTTACAGGTGACGGGACTGATTGCCGTCACTAATGACATAAAAACCCCGTCACTAAATTACTTTTCTGTGGTAGTGCGAGAAGATCTACGCTGCTTCGGTCCCAAGCTTTGTTGTTGTTCCAGACAGTGAAGAAAAATCCAGCGCGTCAATGTGAAGTTGGGCACTTTTGGTCAGAACTGCTTTGCGGCATCATAAGCTCCTGAGGCGAGGATTTTTTTCGTGTGCTATTGCAAGCCGATGGAAAGCCTAAGGCAAGCTGGTTGCCGGTGGTGTTTATTGCCTTGACTACGTACACATGGGAGGTTTTACCAGGAGAATTCCTGTTCTGTTTATGCTGCCGCACAGAAGGATCATGCCAGGTTATTGGTTCTGGTATCATGGTGGTTGTACACGAAGGTGTACTAGGAGTCTGCAGATTTTGCTTTGTGCACTTAAGCTTCAAGAGTTGCCGCAGATTTTATTGCTAGGATTTGTTCTTCAACATGGTTTCTACCAAGTTTGATATTTCACTGCAAGACCGTGATAACGGTTCATTATTTAGACCAATGATGGTTATGATTCTATTGCTTTTACTCAAAACAATAGGTCTGATATACTCTTTATCACAGAGTATTAAGCACTCCGTTAGAAGTGGAGTTATGAAGTTTGAGCAATGCTCAAACTTGATTGGTGCTACCATTTTAGTCCTAGTGACTCGTTGGCGTCCGGTGTTATTATTATTGAAGAGAGTTCATTGATAATTCTTCATTTGCTATAAGATAAAATTCATCTTAAGGTGGAGTTTGTTGGAATATGATCCGAATTATAGAGTACTTACTAGAGACATTTAGAAGGTTAGAGAAGCGGAGTCCTCTCATGTTACGGTTCATATTGTTTAGAGAGTTTATCTCTAGTTTCTATCCTTATATATACATCTTGTACTGCATAGGAAGAGTTGAGAGAGAGAGATTATTATATCCCTATGTTGTAACTCTCCTCCAATAGTAAAGATTGTCACTTGGCGTCTATGATTTTTTTCCCATAAGAGTTTTTCACGTTAAATCTGTGTCTCGTTTCGATCTTGTTTACGTATTATTTACTAACAACCTATATTCGTAAGCACTAGACTTTTTCTCGAACAAGAGACGACATCGAGTATGATACAAAGTTGGACACCCAGCAGGCCGTTCTTTTCTGAAGGGGAACATCTAACCGGCACTCGAGTGTTATAGACAATCTTGGCACTCGATTTTTTGCTCCGTCCGATGGAGACTCGAGTGTTATAGACAATCTCGGTTCCAGCAGCGTGTGCACAAATGGGAACTCGATGAGCTGCCCTGTCAGTGGGTTGAAGAGCTCATGCGTGATCAATTAACTCAGAGGTTGTTAAAGAAATATGACTTATTTACATGGCAGCTAGTTTGTGACAAAAGAACAACCTAAACATTAATTATTAGCTAAGACACAGAAAAAGACAGCCCAATATTGTCAGGAAAAACCCAGCAATGGCCTTCCTGATTCGTGGAGCTAGGTCCTTCCAAATGACCAAAAACAACAGCACCACCAGCGAGTTCAAGTGCTTCATCTGTACACCACCAGCAGCGTGTGCACACAGATGGGAACTCGATGAGCTGCCCTGTCAATGGGTTAAAGAGCATGACACTGTGGAAGTTTTTTCACCAAAAAACAAGGAGTCCATCAACGATGTGTCCAAGAAAGTAGTAGCCTCGGAGGTCAGGGATGCGCGCGTAGATGTACTCGCCTGTAGACATTCAGGAAGCACCGACGGTTGGTCCATGTATTCGCCGGGGAGCATGATCCACGGGCAAGGGTGGAACCGGTGGTGAGAGACGCCGCTCACTCGCGGGTCTGGTGAGCATGAGCGCCATGCTTTGCACACCAGCGCGGAAGTAGACTGTCGGCAATCAGCCCTGCCGGCCCGGCCGTCAAGCTCCCCCAGTCCCTCCGTTATATAATGTTCGTTCCGGGTCAGATACATAAGAGCAACTACAGTGGGCTGATCACATGAGGCTCTAATTCCATTTTTAGTCACCCAAACATAAAAAATCTACTCGAACCCCTTCTTATCCGGGTGACTATTTTTTTTCGTTTCTTTCCCCTCCTCTTCTCCTCTCTTGACGCAAATGGAGTTGGGTAGGCTTCCTCCGCCGCCGCCCACCCGGCCCGCACCTCCGGCCGGCTTGCACCCCACACCTCCTGCCATTGCAAAAGGGCCTGCTGTGGCCGGATCTAGTCGGGAGGTGGATCCATGGACGGGATTGAGCATCATCAGCGGCGCGCGGAGCCGGCCAAGGTCGCCGTCGTGCTCGGCTGGGGCGCCGCCACCACGTGACATCGCCAATGCCAGAGCTCCTCCAACACCGCCCGCTGCTGGAACAGGGCCGGGTTGCCCTTGGGCATCTTGCCCAGCACCTCCTGGACCAGCTGCAGCGGCGTCTGGCCATGTCTGTCGGGCACGTCCGGGTCGGCCCCAAGCTCCAGCAGGTCCAGCACGGCCTTGCCCGGCCGTACCTCACCACGCTGTGCAGCAGCGTGATCCCGCCTCCGCCCCACTCCTTGCGGCCCACATCGGCCCTAGTTGGGACCAGCGTGTGTAGGCAGTCCTTGAAGCCCATGCCCGTCCGCCATCACGGTGTGGTCCTGCGTGTCCTCCGCGTTTGGGTCATGCCGCAGTGCCTTGTCCGCGAGCAAGAGAGGGAGTGGCCAGAGGCGGTGGCCCGAGCTGGAGCGGGAGGAGCGGCGGCGCACGTAGGGGAGGGAGGCAGCGGCGGCGCGGGCATGGGGCGGGAGGCGCCAGCGGAGGCGCAAGCTGCGGACAAGAGGCCGCCGGTGCGAGCAGCATAGGGAGCCGCCGACGCCTAGGAGAAGACTATGGGAGAAGGTGTTGCTCAACAGGGGAAGAAGAAGGAGTCGGTGGGGCCAACTATCAGGGATAGAGACTGTGTTTAGTCACTTGGGCTGGAAAACAAAATAACTATGGGTTTCTAAACAATGGAAGTTGGCCCTCAAAATGATGTATAGGGGCCTAAATTTGATCCCTGGGCTGGAGTTGCTCTAAGAGATGAGAAGACAACATGGTTTATCCATAGACCACAAGCACAGCAAAGAATTTACCAGTTCTGACGAGCCGGAGAGCACGCCCTGCTGGTTGGCGACAATGAGTCTCCGCCTCGCAAGGGATGTCCGAACGCGCGCGTGGGGCCGTCGATCCGCGGCAACGGCCGTTGGCCGTACGCCGGCAACCACGCGGCGCGCGACGGGCGGGGCAGCGCGGCTGCGGTCGGTGTGTTTTCTTTGAGTCGCTGACAGGCGGGTCCCATGGCTGTTTTTCTTTTTCCTTTTCTTTTTCCAATCCTTTCAGCCGACTGCCTTTGCAAATTTTGTTAGAATTAATCCAGATCTGCTAAAATCAGACCAAAATTATGGTAGGCTCCCCATAATGTGCTGGTTTTTACAAAAATACTAACTACCAACAGTCCCCACTACAAAAAGCTCAGGAATTTTATGAACAGAGCTGGTTTTTAACCATTCTAACAATTATTTGAGGCCTTTATTGATGGATTAAAATTCTGAGAAAATTCCCAAAATTCTAATTGACCAAGACCATCAACATATAATTTTTGCAAAGGTGAGTCTTACTGAAAATTTAGGACTTGCAGTTCAAAGGTCATTCAATTGGGTTTTGAATTCAATTGAATTGAAATTTGAATTTAAATCCCAATGCTTGGTGTCATGGTTTTATACTACCTAGGTGACACCCTTGGAACCCTAATGACACTAGGAGTGTCACAAATAGAACTTGCACCGCTGTTGGACCTCGCTGGCAGGGCCCTAACCCTAACCCTTAATGTTGACACAACATGTACAGTTGTTGGGTAAAAAGAACAAGTGTTGGAAAAATCTAGACAACAAATAGAAATGCTGGTCTTGGGTGAAATGTTGAGTAAAAGGTCAAAATAATGGGTCAACATTTGGGGAAAATGTTGAGAAAAATTAAAAAATGTTGGGAAAAATCATATTAAATAAAAATGTTGAGTCAACAAATGCGCGGTCTAGAAGTGGAAAGCAGTCTAGAAGTAGGTCGACTGCTAGAATTAGTTTTAGAGGTTGACCGCTATTTAGTCATCCCCGCTCCACCATGTGGATGACTTCCGCAAAAGGGGAAAGGGGGGGGGGGGGGGAAGGGGGGTCTTGTCGTGCGCGGCGGGATACCTAGCGAACAGGTCGTGACCTAACATGGCATGAGCCCGTGATGGTCCCTGGATTTATCACCGGAGATGACAAAGAGGATAGCAGGCGGGGGAGGACATGGAAGGGAGCACGTAATACTTTGATGACACATATAGTACTTTTGTTTGAAGATTTGTCGAAGTAGAATAATTAAAGGAAGATGTTGTCCCTTTTGGCGAAGCTCCAGCAACAACTTCAACTCTTCATCTAATGCTAGCTGGTGGCTGCTTGTATATATGTTAACTAGCAAACTTCCCGTACGTTGCTAGGATTTGAAGAAAAAATTTTGCTCATGTTTGAAAAATGTGTGCCAACTTTTTAATTCTTGACATGCCCTCTCTTAAAACTCTTTACCGGCTACAGACAATACAACATATGTTGAACCAGACTTATGTGCTGGTTAGACGTGACACAATGTATGTATATAAATCGAAGTTGTGTGAGCTCGCACCAAACTAATTCAATACGAAAAACTAACACTAAAGACAACACCAAACTGAAATAACACCAATAACGATCTCACCCAAATATTTAAGGAATAGAGAAGTAGAAATAGACATTTGGTCATGCTCTCAAGTTTAATCCTAGACATAAGTACATGACATGTTTTTAAAATCAATACATGACATGTTGCAAAGCAAGGTTTATGCATAAAAGTAAAAGAAGTATGATATCTGGTGCCAAACAACACCGTTAGGGACGATTGCTGGAAGGTAGTATAGGGGAGTACGTGGATCTTAATCATACAGTTGGCGTCGGACGGTCTGAAAATATTCCTTTTTTCAGTCGCCTCGCGGCCGGTGATACAGCCGCCCACTCGATCCATTCCATTTTTCCAGCATAGGGACGAGAGAGCAACATGATATTCCGCTAGATTATGAGCACACATAATCAAATAAATATTTAGGTACATCCTCTTTGACTAACTCGGTGCTTATACACGAGAGATCAAAGGCAATAACTTCCGGTTTGTCTTCATTGAGATCGTCGTCATTTCCGCAGACGTATATGGTATCAGCTCTAACGGACGAAGAAATTCTGGCAGCAACTGATTGTGAATGATTCCCACAAACAAACAGGGCTTGCCCACCAAGGTCACTTACACGCTCCATGTTGCCAGTGTCCAATTTGACCCGGTAGGCTACAAACTTGTCATCGAAACAATAACGGCCCGTTGTATGTCGATGGACTAGAATTAAGCCTTCTTCATCATACACTGGGTACAAGTAGTCGTTGAACAACGCAAATCCACCTTCCAATTTGAGTTCAGCGACAACCACTAGTTGTGGCTTCTGGTCAGCCTCATCAGTTTCCACGACCATGATATTCTTATCGCTGATGCAGTACAAGCGGCCTGCAAACGGCAATGCTAACAACATGTAGTAGTCTGGACCCATTAGCTGTGTCCATTCCTTATCACCGGGCCTGGCCACGGCAAAAGTCGACACAATGTCACAGAGAAGCGCAAGTGTGGAGTCATCTGCTAGACCCCCACTCTGCACCCGTTGGTACTTCACTCTGCTGTCTGTAGTATTAGTCGTGCTTTTACATGGGACCAGCATCGTTTTGGCATGTGGAAAGTCCGTAAGCTGCCCTGTCAACGGGTTGAGCAGTTGGACGGTGTGGGTGTCATTCTGGCACACTACGAGGAGGCCCTCGATGATGGGATCGATGATGTGGTAGCCTTGGGGTTCAGGAAGGAGCACCTGAATGCGCTGGCCGGTGTAGACGTTCAGGAAACATCGACGGCTGTTGCGGGCCTTGGAGGCGCTTGGCAGCATGATCCACCGCCGAGGGTGGAACCGGCGATCGGAGATGCTGCTAGAACGCGGGTCTGGACAGCATGCGCGCCACGGCCTGCACGTCGCACGGAAGCGAATGTAGTCGGCGATGTCGTTGGAGAGGGCACATTCAGCGATCAGTCCTGCCGGTCCGGCCATCAGGCTCGCCCAGTCCCTCCTGCACAATGCTGGTTCCGAGAGTCATTATATTATAGATAGGATAAAATCTATTTTACTCCCTTTAAGTATGGGTGAAATTTAGATAACCCCTAAACTATTGTTTAGTTTGTTTTACACCTATTGTGAAACTAGACCGTTTTACATATTTGACTGGTATTCTGATCCTGAAGTACCGATATAGATCGGGATGGAGTTGAAATTATTCCTCTCAACTTTACACATGTCATGTCTAATATGACAAATGAATTAATGTGATATAAATCCTATTCTGGCCTAGTTATGATGTGTGCAACCTTATTTCTGCACCGTCTCGCCTTACTTTCCGTTCCGTACATTTCTCGAGGCACTCCATCAATAGGAGCTCGAGATACCATCTACTCTCTATAGTTGTAGCCTAACTGTACTTCTACTTGTGCCGCACACAAAAGAATATATACATGATAGTATTATGTGACTTGTTTAGTTCTTTGTCACATTGTACGACATATATGTGAAGGTTAAGAAGGCAATCCCAACTCAAATCCTGGTCTGTATCAGCAAGTCAGGATTAAAATACTAGTTAAAAGTGTAAAATAATCTGTTTTTATAAATTTTGAGAATAAAATAAATCAAATAATAGTTCAGGACATTATCTGTACTTTGACCATACTTAAATTGAGTAAAGTGTTCTTTATCCTATTAGATACATCGGAGAAGAAGAATTTAAGATCGGATGGGCCACGAGGGGCATGAGGAAATTACCGGTCTGGTGGGGCGGCGACAAGTCAGAGGGCGCGTCCTGCGAGTCGGCGGTGAGGACGCGGCAGGCGCGCTTTGCATGCCGGCGGCCAGGAGATACCATCTGACCCTGATTAATATTCCCGGGGCTCGGTACGCTGGACCTGTGATGAGCTGGTGGATTGGATTCTTTTGAGTTCAAGGTTTCGGTTAGTATCCCGGATCCCTCAGATCGACATCCACATATATAGGGCAGAAGAGTGTATATTTGGTAAGCATCGGATCCGAATTCCATGCGATTTGACCCGATTTTTTTTATTTCTAGTAATTAATAATTCCAAAAATTTTAAAATAGTAATTCAATTCCAAAATTTTAAAAATAGTATGGACGCTGTTTGTAATAATGTCCCAGTTTGGAAGTTGACCCAATCAAAACGTCCAGAGTGGGGTGATTCTCTATTTCCTCGTCTCCATCTTGAGTTCTTGACCGCGGCCAGCGCCGTCACATCTCTCGTTGCCACCGTACGAAGGCTGCCCCACCGGTTGCCGCTCCCTGGATCCGCAGGTAACAAGGCTGAAGCGCCCTTTCGATCCTTGCCTGATCTTCTCGCGCGTTACTTACTGCCGGACGAATTTGCCATTGTATTCTAGTTTGGCGATTTTGGACGGGAGCCCGAATCATCACTGCGATCAGCGGGTAGGGAAGAGTACAAGTCATCCATCAAGAAGATTAGAAGCCATTCGTGCATGTGCATGTGATCGCTAGGAGAAAGCAAATGGATGCATAGTGGATGCACGAACAAATCAGCGGCATGGTGTCCATGATCCTGACGCAAAAACAATTCGACCTTGGACTCACGCGCAATGCTAGGACCGATTCAGAGATACCAATATACTTCCTGTTTAGAACCAAACTCACAGTACCACACCCATGAAACAAGATCAAAGCAACCAAAGCAAGTCGAAGCGATACGACATAGGAGAAAATGTCAAATTATAATCAACTCATAAGATACTTCGCCAGATAAAGGATAACGACACGCATATGGAAGACGATTAGGGATTTGATCAATTAACCGCTGCTGATATCGTAATTACATCTAATTGGCCGGGAGGTGCGAACCAGGTGCAGGACGCGGTTGACAAAAGAACAAGGACGTCCAAAATGGGACGTCAAGAAGAAAGGCGTCCTTACTATTTTTGAAAGGGTGAATTGCAAAAATCACCCTATAAGTCAGTTAGAGTTTGAGATTCCCACCTATAAATTATTTTGTTGTAAATTTCCACCCATCCATTGAGTTTTATTGCAAAAATCACCCCAGTTTGCATATGTTTAATTTATTCAATATGTTATTGTTTATTTAGAGTAGCCAATAGTGTTCTTATCAAAAATACAAAATTTTGGAAGTATAATTTTCATATTTTTTTATACAAAATATGTAGCAAAAATATCGATTAATATAATGGTGCTCAACAATAAAGTCTAAAATTTGGATTTGCCACAAAAAAACTTATGGGTGGGAATCTCAAACCTTAGGTGACTTATAAGGTGATTTATATGATTATCCCTTTTTAAAATTTTTAAATGAATTACCACTTTTTAAATTTTAGAATTATTAAATACTAAAAAAATTAGCGATTTGATGATGGAACATGAGATTTAGGTAATTCCTTAATTATATACACTCCTATAAATATCTAGTTAATTGAAAGATTAACGACTGAGATGCAATCATAATATTTTCTTAGATATATATCAGCACATAGATACCTCGTTAAATATTCACCGATCGATTCCTTGCTTATTAACTAGTTTTTGTTTTTAGTTTCTAGAAACTTGTTTCTAAATAAAAACTAGTTGGAGATGTTTGGATCCTAGTTTTTATAATCTATAAACTAGTTTTTAGGTAGTTAATGTATTGGATTGAGGCAAAAACTATCATTAGGTGGGTTAAGCCAGATTATGTGTTTCTTGAGAACCCATAATCTAATTGTTTTTTTGGCAATTTAGGGAGTTAGATGTGGCTCATTATTGCTTACACGATTTCCCAATTAATTTCCAATTGTTTGTTTATGCAACTAAGTGAAGTTCAAAACCAAAGTCAAAAAATGGTATGTGCAGAGTAAAACTGTTGTATCTATAGTTGTACTAGTAATGTATCCGTGTGTTACCACGGATCTAAACATTTTAAAATTTTAAATACTTATTTAAATTATTATCAGATTATATGTATATTTTTAAAAAATTCTTCAAAACAAAAGACCATTTGGGGCCAGCTCGCTCTTGTCAACGATGTTGCTTACCACGTCGATCATCTCGGCCGCCGGCATCACCATCTCCATCTGAGCCGACCTGACCGGCTGACCCACCTCAACAGTGGGCGTGGTTTCACCAGCTGGATGCTGCTTAGTCGGATGGCCACGCGTTCGAGGGCCCGTGCCGCCGGCCTATCGTCACCACTGCGGCGGCGGCAACCATGGCCACCCGATGATAATGAGGCGATTACCGCGCCTGTGGCACCCGGCACCGAGTACCTTATCCACTTCGCCATCGGCATGCCGTAGCCGCAGCTGTAGCACGCGATGCTAACGCTTGACACGGACAGCGACCTCATCTAGACGCAGTGCAAGCCCTGCTCATTCTGCTTAGACCAGCCATCCCCGTTGTTTGACCCCTCGACCTCCAGAACCAACTACTTCGTCCCGTGCTTTGACCCCATCTGCGAAGAGTCCAACATCGCCACGTGCATCATCGGCAATAATCATGGGTGCTTCTACCTTGATAGTTGGGCGAAGCCAGACGAGCTTGCTTTCGGGGTCAGCACTTGTAGTCGATGGAGTCATTCATGGGTAAGAGCATTGGTTTACCTTGAGTTTACCAAAAATCATCGGGGTCAGCTGACACCGACGAGTACACGTAGCTCCCCTCATTATGGTGATGGGTCCGATCAAAGACCCATGTTCTTTCTGTTTTCCAGTTCCTTTTCTTTTCCTTTTGTTTTACTTGCGTACGCCTGTTTTTCTTTTCTTTTGTTTATCTACGTAATATAGGGAGCTGAAACAGACTCTGTCATGCGCCAGGATAAAATATCCGGATCAGATTTTTTTTTCCTTTCCTTTTCCTTTCTTTTTCCTTTTGCCATTTTTTATGTTCTCTTTTTCTTTTCTTATAATGATAAAATAGAGGGGCGGACGATGCCACCTCTTTTATTAAGTTGTAGAGATAGAGATTTCTTTTAACAAAGTTCGTCGGCTCGAGCACTTTTTGCCGGTTAAGATTATATGAGATGATGACCTGATGATGGAGTCTTTGTTGTACAAGTCTGGCCGGCACGGCGTGTCCGTCTCAAACTGTCTTCGGTCTGAAAATTGGGACATCTGGCAATAACGGAAAAGAAGATGGATACGCATACAAGTAACACAACAAAGGGACCTCTTTTGTGATGCAGTAAAATAGATCGTGTTTTGATCATTAAGCTCGACAGTAAAAAAAAATGGACTATTAAATTTTACTACTTGAATGTAGTTGATTCAGTCCATGTGAGAGGTCTTAATAAATAAGCCACACATCTCATGCTATTTAGAATTACCATCATCCAAGGATGTAGCTCGCTAAATGTTCGACTACGCTACAGGGCGGCCCCTTGGTCCTGCCATCCTCCATGACTCTTCCATCAATGACACGCCATATATCAAAGTCGATCAGTCCTGATGGGTTGCAGGCCGTTTGATGCCGTCTGCAGAAGTAGATGGTGTTAGCACGAATGGACGGTGACAGCCCAGCACGCACAGATAGGGCGCGGCCACATTGAGGTCCGACGAACACGGCATGCCCGTCGACCCGAGTCACGGCCAGAGTCTTCCCCGCGTCCAAGTCCACCCGGTACACCTCGCGCATCTTGTGTCGTAGGCCGTGAAAAATCGGGTAACAGCGGGTCAGGATCAATTCTCCCTTGTTATCCGCCAAGCAAATATAAGATCTGGCACTCGTGTCGAATTCGTAATCTGCGGCCACCACCAGCTGCGGCTTCTGGCTTGCTGTAGCTTGCTGCAACACCATGATGTTCTTGGAGGTAGCACAGTAGAAGCGGCCAGTGAACGGCAAGGCTGAAACGATCCCGTCCACGGTATCGAGCCGTATCCAGCTCTTGTCACCAGGTCTGGCAACAGCTACACGGGTGGAGTCGTTATCGTAAAAATTCTGCCGCTCGTCACACCCTCGGAACAGAACCGCAACCATGGAATCACCGGCCATGCCGGCACCAAGCACCTTGAGTCGTCGGACTTCCGCTAGATTGTCGGCCATACGCCAATAACGTATTTTGGTCAGTGTGTCGGCACATGGGAGATCGATGACCTGACCCGTCAAAGGGTTGAAGAGTTGCACGATCAGGGTGCTCTTTTGGCACAGCAGGAGGAGGCCCTCGGCAGTAGGCCCCAGAAGGAGGAAGTTCCGGCAATCTGGTTGGCGCATGTTGATGATCTCACCGGTGGATACGTTCAGAAGGCTTTGCCGCCGGCCCTGAACACTGATGATCCACTGATGGGGATGGTACTGGCGATCGAAGACGCTATGCGATCGTGGGTCATCGGAGCATGCGCGCCACGGTGCGCACACTGCACGGAAGCGGACGTAGTCGGCGACGTCGTTGGCAAGGAGACGATCGGCGATCAGTCCTGTCGGCCCCTCCCCTAGGTTCGTCCAGTCCCTCCGGCATCTAGGCACGCGCATGGTCATGGCCGACGAGTTTCAGATGGAAAACAATGAGGAGGATGAGAAAAGAACATACTTGCAACACGGAGCATCAAGAATCAAATATATTGTTATATATATGGGCCAGATGGGCCATGCGGACAGCCGCCACCACACCTCCCTGGCGGCAGCTGGCTGCCCTAGGATTGGTCGAGTATGGGCCCCGTAATCTCTTCTTTCCTTATCTCTACTACCTATATCTCTATCTCTACTACCTATTAAGTTTCTTGCGTCTGTGCAGTCTGCCGTGGTGGTTCTGCCGTAGGTTATATATGGTATCCGACTATGTTGGTTTGACTACGCTTGTTTATTTCCAACTTGGTCTGAGACTCCGCCTAACATACGTTCAAGTTTGTTTTCCAACTCAGTTGGTTTGGTTTGTACGATGACGAAAACAATGTCTCGGCAATTCGACGTCCAATCAGGTCGCTAAGGAAAAAAATATACACCCTCCTGACTGAAGACGACTCCTTGCACGGCAACAGGAGAACACAGCCAAGGTCATCGAGGTCCGGTCATCCCGCCAGTCTTCGCCGCCGTCCTGCTTCGACTATTCTGTTGGACACCCAACCGGATGCAGGACTGGTTCTCCAACAGGCGGGCAGTCAACGGTTACGCCGTGGCGGCCGAAAAAACTCGAGGCATGGCCACCGTCTTCCCCTCATCCATATCCACCCGGTGCGCCTCGCACTTGTCAAAGTGTCCGCGGATATAGTATTCTCGGCAACAGCGGGTCAGGATCAGTTCTTCATTATTATCCACCAAGCAAATATACGACGTCCTCCATGGTTTTGTGTCAAACCTGTTATTGGCGGCCACCACCAGCTGCGGCTTCAGATGACATGCCGCAGCAGCTTGTTGCAAGACCAAGACGTTCCAGGGGGTGGCACAGTAAAAGCGGCCTGCAATCGGCAAGGCCGAAACGATGTTCTTGGTATAGAGTCGTATCCAGGTCCTGTCGCCTGGTCTGGCAACAGCTAGACAGGTGGAGTCATCATAAAGAAACGACCTGTTACGTTCCCGGAATAGAAGGGCGACCATGGAATCGTCGGCCAGACCGGCACTATAAGAAGTAGAAGACCCTCCAGTTGGTCTGTGGTAGTCCGATAAGAACGTGCTAAGTCCTGATTGACCAGGGTGTCTGCGCGTGGAAGATCGGTGAGGTGACCCGTCAATGGGTCGAGAAGTTGCACGACCAGGGTGCCCTTCCGGCACAGTAAGAGGAAGCCTTCGGCTGTTGGCCCCAGAACCAAGTAGCGGCGGCGATCCGGTACCCGCATACTGATGAGCTCGCCGGTGGATACGTTCAGAAGGCGTCTGCCCTGGCTGCGAACGCTGATGGAGTGACGGGCGATGATCCACCGCCGGGGATGGTACCGCCGGTTGAAGACACTTTGCGCTTGTGGATCGTCAGAGCATGCGCGCCACGGGGCGCACACCGCCCGGAAGCGGACGTAGTCGGCAACGTCGTTGTCGAGGAGACGATCGGCGATCAGCCCCGCCGGGCCGTCCGCCAGGTTCGCCCAGTCCCTACCGCGTGCAGACGGGCGATTGGCCATGGCAGTTGGCAGACGAGTTTCAGATGGACGCCGATGAGGACGACAAAATGAAGTACTCGCAATGAATCAATAAGAATTGAGTACTGATTTTGTTGTTGGGTCTGGAAAAGAATCTAGAGTCCGCGATCAATAGGATTCCCTATTGTTCGACAGTCAGAGGCGTTTGGTACGGTGTTTGGACACTGGTAGACCCGAACCTACAAGTTCCAATCCGATCCAGATTCTGATCTTAACCGTCTCAGATCATAAAAAAAAAGTCCAGTGCAAGAATGAGAAGAATTGTTTCACCAACACAGAAGTTCCCAGCCAGGTCATCCAAACAACCCAACCGAATTTTTTTTCCAAAAATATAGGAGAGTTATGCGTCATTATATTAGAGCATCTCCAAAACCACTCAAAAAATAGATCCTAAAAGAGTATTTTTAATAATAGTCCAAAACTTATTAGAGATATTTTTTCATGTCCTCTTCAACAGTTTTCACTAAAAATTGATCAAGAAAACTTTTGATTAGCCCACGTCAGCATCTAAAGGCACAACGACATTAATTCTCTTCGACATATAAGGATTGGGGCCACCAACTTTCTTCTTGTTTTTAGCTACAAATAAGGTGAATTTAAGGGAAGAATTAATCTATTAGTTGTTTTGAGGAGTTGTAGAAGATCGATTTTTAGATTAAATCCCATTAATTTGATTTAGGGAGAGTTTATGAGTCACTTTTGGGGATGCTCTTACAGTGACAACTGAAAAGTTTGAACGTAGAAGTTCGAACGTAGCACCCCTAAAATCTCTTTGCAACATCACCACCAAAATTTAGGTGAGGTCGTCATTAATATTGATTTAGTTTAGTGTTGGTTTGGGCGTTAATTTCACGTATTGGATTAGTTTCATGCGAGATCATGTGAATCTAATTTGTATACATACGTTGTGTCTTGTCTAACCTGCACGCATATCACGCAAATCCGATTCATCTACATATGTTACATTCTATGTTACAGCGATACAAGAGCAAGGTGTCATATACGTGTTAGAAATGTCGAGGGAAACAAATATAATGCAGATACGACACAAATATACATATGCCAAGTATCTATAATAAAAGCAAAAATAGAAAATTGGATATTTTTCAAGACGTCCTGCGCCAAGATTGAATATGACCCAAAAGTAACACAAGCAGCTCATGACCCAGCTATGTAGTCTGTTAAATGTGACCTAGTAGTACGATACGATTCAACTTCACTTCTGGTACCCTATCATTCACCGCCTCCACCACCAACTACAAGCAGGAACAAATATGCCAACGGCTGCTAGTCCATGACGTCGTCACGACTGTAGGACACTCTCGCTTGACAGTTGACATTACATAACCTGATGACGTCATTTCCCTGACTCCGGCCATCTTGTCGCCAGTTGCAACAAATCCATGAATTAATGCCCCAGTGCTTTAGAAATAAGTTTTTTTTTATTTTTAATCCCATAGCAACGCACATGCACTTTGCAAGTCTATTATAATATACCAACCTAGTAGTTTGTTGTCATGAAATATAATAGCTTCATTTTCTTTCGTAATTGCCATCGGAAATAACATAGTACAAATTGCCACCCTAAATTTTAAGCGGAACACTGTGTTGACCTGAGACCCTCGCGAACCTCCGCACCCCTCCACCCTCTCGCCAGACCATCCTCGGACGTCGCCGTCGTCGGTCACCAGCCTGCAGCGGTGGTGGCGGCCAGGCACGACACCCAATGGAGCCGCTCGTGTTGTTCCTCCTCTCCTGTGGCCACTCTTTGTTCCTCCTTCTTTTTCCCCTTTTCTTTCCCTCGTTCATCAGAGATGTTCCAGGCTTCATTGACTCATTGGGTGGCTGGATCCACCCATTGGGTGACAAGATCCATGCACCTACAGCGCCTCCTCGGTTGTGTGGCAGCGGTATGCTGGGCTTGGGCCTCCACAACTTATGGCGGCATGGTTTGTGCGGTCGTGTTGTCCATGTGCGTGGAGCAGCCACTCCATGGCCTGATGCCCAGAATACCAGTGTGCCTCTCTCAGACCTCTGTAGGCTCCTCTCTGGCTCCTTCGAGAGGAGTTGGCCAGAAAGGTCAGGGGACGCCTTGACCATGGGTGTCCATCCAATGGGGTCTGCTCTGGTCTCCTCTTTGACTGTTGGGATGCTCTACCCATGGGCAGTGACTGGTGCAAGGCATTTATCGAGCAGAGCTACCTGCCTATGCTAGCAACGACAACGCCCACGGGTGTCGTTTTAGGCATTGTTGAGGCGCCCTGAACCCCCTTCTTGGTCGTGCTCAGGTATTGTGCTTCATT
Organism: Eleusine indica; assembly: GCA_030378355.1. Classification (NCBI taxonomy): domain Eukaryota; kingdom Viridiplantae; phylum Streptophyta; class Magnoliopsida; order Poales; family Poaceae; genus Eleusine; species Eleusine indica. The sequence goes on from CM059500.1 coordinate 42,295,989, forward strand.
TTTGGTGCTCTTGGTGCAATATTCACGTCGAAAACTTTACTTCATTCAGTGTGTGGCTGGTAGGTTCAGCGGTGGTCACTGTTGGTGTTGTCTAGGTACCCATTTCATGCAGTGAAAGAGGTGTTTTTATACCTTATATTGCTATAAATTTGCTAACAATTAACCCCAATTGTTGTATGCATTCATAGTTTTCTTGTTTTCTATAAAACATGAAGAAAATAGGTGAAAACAGAGAATTTATGGATCAATAATAACAAAGCCGGCTGAGAAGGAAGAATCACAAGGTTGTGTCGATCGGCACAGCCCACATGCCGATCGACACGAGAAGATGAGGCCCAAATCTAGAGAAGCCCAAATCCGTAATCAAAGTTGGTGTCGGTGCAACTCAGCCCTGAACGCGAGAATATAAGGAGGAGAGAATTGTTGAAGAGAGTAATCGAAGAAGGATTGATCAAGAAACTTCTGACCTAGGGTTTTTGAGAATTGCAGCGGCGACTATGACAAACACCAGCCATCACCACCAAAAGGAGGATTGTGTTGACCGACGAGCCGTGGTGCTCATCAGCATGAGTGCTTTACATGTTGTATTCCCTCATCCAACTGAACCATGTCCATGGATCTCAATAGGATGAGTGAGTAGTCCTCATATTCTCCCATGTGGGGAAAGGAACCTAGTCATGTAAACTCTCAACACTTATGTATTTCTTCCATGTGTCCAGTCTATGTGATGTGCTTATTCTATACATGATTGTGCATGATCCCATATACGAACTTATTAGCATTGCTAGATATTTAGTTGTGTTATGATGATCATATAGTGCAAGAAACCAATGGGGAATGATTACCTCCTACCGTGACAGGGCCAGAGTGAGCGGAACCACCATGTCTTGCAGAATGCTAGATATATCAAATGAATAAATAGCGTGAATTGCATGCTAGTTACCTAGACCATAGGAGGAAATCCTTTTATAATTCTATTGAACTCTCTAGTCCTATTGTTTCTAATTGTTTTCAGCTTTTCATAAACACCTTCTTGACACTTTAAGTTAGTAGATTAAATAATAACAAAAGTCTCGTTTGCTCTCTATGGATTTGATTAAACCTTGGAATACTTTGAAGGAAAATAAGCTACAATTATACACCATCCTCTTGCGGTATATAAGTGGATGCATACATATGACCAACAGTCGTGCTACCTGATTGCATATTGGTGGCAGGTGGAGCATGAACGTCGTGAAGCAATCCTGCAACCACTCGACCGCGGATGATGTCCAATGAAAGTGCCGCATGTGTAGTGCGGGGAGGTGTTCCACCTTCGAATGGTCTAACTTGGCTCTTTCTTTGGCTTTACCTCCAACATATTAGGATTTGTGTATCTCTATGTTCCATCTCTCATCTTTGTGGAGCTGGGCTATAGTTTTGGCTCTATTGTTGTCCTTCATTGTGGTTTTGCGTGCAGTTGATGTTGGCGCCTCAGTTTTGTCATTGGACTCCTTGTTGTTGGTGCCATCAAATCATGTCATGTGCGTCCATACTTGCTAACCCTCCCTCCTTTGTGAGTTTATCCCCCATAAAGGGTGTTGAATGGTGGCTCAGGGAGACCGGATGCTTAAAATGTGTCATTGTCAGATTCATGGGAGGTCAACATTGTCCAGCTCGTAGTGGTCAAAGTGACCCCCTCCCTACTCTTAGTCCCCATCTTGTTGGGTGGCTCTCTCATCCTTCAAGGGTTCCACCCCTTGTTGGAAGGTGAACGGTGACAACAAAGCAACGTAGCTATGACGAGTGGTGTGGCGGTGCAACGACTATTGTGGTGAAGGCAAGCATGTTGTTCGGTGGTGACTTCTCATTGATGCTTGGTGGTCTTCTTCACCTTGTTTGTGTAAACTTCATGACCATTAGGGTATGAAAACCCCAAAGGTATGAATATTTTGGTGATTGAGTACCAACATGAAAATGCGTACTACTGTCTACATCCAGTATTGTGATTATAGAACCAACTTATTATCTCAAACTAAGAACATGGTGAATGGTCACCTTGGTGATTGGTGTGGACTCAGTGGATTGTGATAAGGATCTTGATGGAGAGTACTGGATTGATGTGGACTTGGTGATTGATGTGGACTCGGTGGAATGGTGATGAAGGCTAAAGACAGCTAGGTCCAAGTGTGTTGTCATCACTTGGCTAGTGTGTAGGCTTGAGTCCATAAGAAAAAACGAGTCATTCTCTTATGTCTCTCTAGTGTTAGGAATGTTGGGATGCTCAAGTGAGACTTTTGGACACTAGAAGTGGCAATGGAGAAGGATCCACCATGGTTTGAGAAGCGTGGAAATGGAGTCAAGAGGACATGGAGTTTCAGCTTCAGAACAGGTCACCGTAAGCCATTGTGAGGTCACTGTAAGGTCCATGGGAGATGGACTCTCTATACACTCAAGTATGTGGGTGTCACCGTCAGCTGCAGAGGATAAATCACCATAAGCTACGGTGAGTGCCAAGAAGTTATACAGAGAGGCTGCAAGTTGGCCCTCTATTTTTGGTAGGCCACCAAATTTGAGTCCAACCCCCAGATTTGCTCCCCAACTATCCCCTCCAAATGTGGGGCCCACCATTCTTTTTTATTTTCCTCTCTCCTTTCCTCTCCTATGCTCTACGTTTCTTCCACCTGCCAGCCACCATCACCAGCCTGATGCCACCGCCCGACACCAAAGCTCCTCCTATGCCTCCTGCCACCAGTAGATCCGCTCGCTTCATGGCTGGAACCGGCCGCCTAAAAGGACCAAAGGCCTACCAAGAGGGGGGTGAATTGGTAGCCGACCACGAATCCAAATACTTTAATTTCACACCACTAGAACCCGACAAGCGTTGCAACCTAAACAGTTCTAGTAGGCCAACCCTATGCATGCTAGTGCTCATGATGCAAAATAAAACATGGAAGCTAAACACACTAGCCTATGCAAGCCACAAGTCACCCTATCAACTAGAGCACACAAATGCAGAATGGTAAAGAGGGGGTCAAGAAATGCTCATGATTTTTTCCTGAGGTCTCGAAAGGATGGCGTCTTCCCCTACTCCTCGTTGGACCACTTCCGCCGGAGTCCCGGTCCCTCCCGCCATAGGGTGAAGTTGAAACTCCTCGTCCTCGCTTGACTTTGTTTCCTGGCTTTTTCGAACAGCTCCTTGGCTTCTCCACTATCACCTAGTGCTTATGATTTCACTAAGCATCCATGCACATCACCAACTAGTGTGACCTAAGAGACATGATCTATACCCCTTTGATAGTCCGGTTTTTTCTATGAACTCAAAGCCCTAACAACTAGACAAGTGTTCCCAACACTTGCTCCATAGGTTGTCCTCAGCTTAGATCCATCTCCATCAACCCTTGGACTCCATCAAGCTCACAAGCCTCCATGCTTGTGGTCATTGTCATCAATCACCAAGGCAACCATCATCCATATGATTTGTACTAGAGTTTAGAGATGATTCCTACATAGACAACACTCGTGTAGATATTAGCCCACAATTTCCTACTTGTCATCTATCACCAAAATATTCATACCTTGGGGATCCCATCAATGGTCATGAAGCTTACAATCTCCCCCCTTTTTGGTGATTGATGACAACCACTACTTATCATAATCTTATCAATGAACAACAAGGCTAAAAAAGCTACACTACGATCGAGAGGAACCTCAAAAGTATAAGAGAGAAACGTACAAGGTCCTACTCAAATAAGTATCATCAAGAGCTAAGAGGAATAAGGAAGAAAAGTGCACTCTAGATGATATGCATGCATGTCATGTGAAAATATTTAATAAAAGCATAAGGACATGCAATACAAGACATGAATGATGATATGCAACAGGTTAGCATGACAATGCATAATCATTAAGAACAAGCAATCATCATCATGGAATCATATACAGGCATACAGGATAAGTAAGGAATACAAAGCACTGCATATGAAAATAAACCAAGTGAGATCAAGATGAGTCAAACACAAGCGAATGAAAACCATGACTCATCAAAATCCACGAACATCGAATAACTCCATCAAAATAAGATCCGAATGTATCTAACTCCCAAAACCAATGTACACATATGCTCCCGCTAGATACAAGCTACTCTCGATCGCACAGGATCACACTCCAACCCCCCCTAGACCTCCCCTAGACCTATGACTACTTCTCCCCCTTTGGCAACAAGCACCAAAAAGCGGAAAAGTGAACATCTACGTGCTCGTGGCCGAAGGAAGTGGTGCAGCAACATCCTATGAAGGCTCTGCTCCTGGCTACTCCTATATTGGATCCTGCTGTGTCCCTGAACCTGTGCCGCCTGAGCATCCAACTGCTCGAAGAAGTCAAGGTCTACAGGTGACTCAGACCTCTGTCCTGCCCTGCTGGTGGGACCGTGGATGTCTCCTCGGCAACAGTCGCCTGGAGAAGAGCAAGGTTATCCACGTCCTCCTGAGTGTAGCCTCAGCGGACCAGATGCTCTGCTACCTGAGGTGTAAGAGTGCTGGCTGTAGCAGTGGAAGGTGGAGCTGTAACTGTCTTTGTGGCTAGCTAAGAGTCTGCACAAGTAGTGTGCACTATGTCTGAGAACAGACTCCTGGCTGGTAGCTGGGAGGTGGAAGGTCCTGCCATCTACGAGGTCAAAGAGTGTGTCGGTGAGGTGAACAACGCAGACACTGAGAAGGCAGACACGGGGGAGAGCTGAGTCACTGGAGAGAATGTCTGTCCTGTTCCCCCTGTCAGTAACACCCCTGAGTGTGACAACCCACTGGACTGAGCTGTCATCAAACAGTGAAGGGGCCTGGCTGAGTCGGCAGCTGCTGAAACTGTAGAAGTGCTGAAGGTCCTGGCTGCTGACCTGCCTGTCTCTAGGTCAACTCGGTCATCTGGGTCATCAGTGTAGTGAACAGCATCATCTGTTGTCTCTGAAGCTCGGCCTGTCCCCTGATGACCTCCATCATCTGACGTCTATCCTCAGCTGTGCTCTGGATGAACTCACTCAGGCGTCCTGTAAGTGCTGCTATAGTGATAGCGTCCTCTGACTGAGTACCTGTCGGCTGGGGAGGTACTCCTGTACTAGCTGACTCAGGAACCACCGGATAAGCTGTCTGCTTATGAGTGATTAGCGGTGACTTCTGCTCCTCCTCCCCTGTCTGCTGACTAGAGGCCGATTGCTATCCCCTGGGGACTCGAGGTGCGTAACTAGAGGTCACCTCAGGGAATGTGTCGTACTGCTCCTCTGTCACTAGGCCCATCCTAGGATGGCATGTCTCTCTTAAATTGTCTCTAATCCCAATTAGAAAAGGAAACCAACCCGTATTCCAGAAACATAGTCTCAAACTATATAGAGAAGCTCTCACAGAATAATAGGACTATTACACTAACAAATCCATTTTTTTAGAGGAAAAGAAGTTGCCAAAAAATACTCATAGTACTAAGACCAATCCTAAAAATGCCACAGAAAAAGGGTGCACAAGTTTACAGTAAAGGATGATAGCCATGTGCTAGGTTGTTGTGATACAAACAAAGGGAGCTGATGGACATGGTACTTCTTGACACTTTGTATGCAGTACATTCTCCATTCTCCTAGATCATGTAGAAGCCAATGCAACAGACTCTGATGTTGCTTCCCCTCTAGTCATTGTATTGATGATAAAATACTGTGGGTGCTTCTTAAGTAGCTGCAATAACTTGCTCCATGGCCTGCATTTGGTCTCAGTTGAAGAGCCTTCCTCTGTTATCAAATACTTTGAGATGTTGTCCTGTGACCAGATCTTACCAAAGCGTTGAAGAAGCTGTAGATAGCTGAGAGTTAGTCCACAGTGGAATGACATAGATGTACAAGTCGTGCCATATTGAAAATTATTGTAATACAAGGAAAAACAAATACATGATCATAGACATGTAATAACCAAATTTCTAAAGTGTTCATTCCAAATGAAATTTTATTGCCTTACCTGGTACAAGCAAAAGTGGTGGGTGGAACATTCAATTTCTAAAATTCTAAATCATGACCTAGCAACACTGCTACAATCACTATAGAAGCCCTATATTCCAAATTGGTGCATTATCTTTAATTAAGCTGCATAGAACCTAATGCTGGGACAACAACCAGAAATTCAGAAGAAAGGATACGTGATATATATGCCACAAATACTACATAACATCTAATCAATTTAATGGTACAAGAAATTGAGAACCTAACACTGCATTTGCTTTATGTTACATAGAACCTAGTGCATTAAACCATTTTTAGATAATGATCAATATTGAACAATACTAATATAAAGTAGAAGGTCAACACTATAGAATTTAATGTGCATTATTCACATATGAGATGGTTATGATTCTCCTTTCTAGAATTCAAGAAATAAACAAGTCATAGTGGAGATTCTTGTAAGGCAAACCTCTAAGTGTAGCTTCATCATAGGAACCCATTCTCCAGGTTCATATACATCACATATAAGGTTTGCAATGGATGATACAACATCATTCTCTTCTTTTACAATTCCTTGACTATTTTTCTTGTGCTCTGAATTATCTGTATTCAAGATATAACAAAGTTAATGATGGGCAATTCGCTCATTTGACAAGTACAATGCTATCAGTGAACCTATCCAATAAACAGAGCTAATGGCCTAAAGGTAGTTTCAAAATTTGATTCATTATATAGATAATCCATAGAAAACAAAAAAACAATGCATCCCTCCCTTCTAGTATCTGTACCTTTTAAATATTAATATCATTTAGTATTAAAGGAATACATAGCAGCAATTTATTTTTGAGCAATGACCTAAAGAAAACAAATGTTTGTAAACAAGTAGGACAGGTACATGATATATGACAAGATGGATATACAAGGTCAACATACTTGAGTCCAATGAGGTAGTAAGAATCATATGAATAAACTAACAAATTTATATTACTTTAATGATTAGTTGTTTCAATATTGTGGTTTAGTAGCCATACTTAATAGTAGCAGTCATAGGATACAATGCACAATTAGTCTAAGAGGAAGGACTTACAATATGACATGCAACTTAGAACACAAGAATGCATGAAACAGGAATACAATAGATCATCTTTAAGTGTGTAATAGAGATAGCATACCACGTTCACCAAGTTCTCCAGTTGGAGCAGCACTAATGGTGTTTAATTCTCCTCGTCCAGAGGACCTCTTATTTTTCCGCTTCGACTTTCCTTGCCCAAGTTGATTAGGAGGCATAGCAGATGAATGTGTGGCTCGTAATGTAGTCGAGCGCTGGGCAACAAAGGTTTCAAAGATAGAGCGGGTTGGTAGAAGGAAGTAGATTTTTATGCCTATAATCTCAATGAGATCCTGGGAATTCAGTTTAACTGGATCACTATCCGGGGGGTAAAAGACACCTTGTACCATGCATCCATTTCTTCCTAGGACTTCAAGGGCGAAATGGTGCTTCTCAAAATCATAGAATATGCGAGCATGATGATGGGAAACTCTCTTAGATCTTCCACCAAAGATAGAAAGATCCACATCAACTTCAGAATTTTCAATATTACGTCCCAAAATGATTGAATAATTTACCATATGGTAACAAAAATTTTCACCCTGAAGCTTCGCAAAACCAGCCCCCTGACCACCATAGGTAACGGATGCCATGATCAGACTGCCTATAGGTAATAGAAGAACATCAGATATGGATGCTTTTAACCTTTCTTGCCCAAGGTACAATACAAATAGCTATAATAAAATATATAAGTATGAATACATGAAACAACCATAGAGAATAATCTCACAAGAGGGGGGGGGGGGGAGTGCCAAAGAAAAGGAAAAAAGCCTCTAGTACAACACATAGGGGAAAAGCTGAACTAAATGAAAATACAGGAGGCATCATCTAAACCTAGGAAAAACACACATATTCCATAGTGTAATGTGAGAGTTACTCCCAAAATAAAACATCGTGTGCTGCCCTTTAGATCCATCAGCGAACACCTCATAGACATGACCAACAAAAAAAAACATGGAATATATGAACCACATTTTGTAACAAATAAATATAAGACACAGTGACCACAAACAGTCCTGACCAAATAATGCATCCCTCCCTCCCACCCACTCTAATCAAAGAAGGAGGAAAATAATTAGCAAATAGCACAAAAAAACAACCCAATCTTGAAACCCCACTAAACCAGGCTATAAAAGGTATCAAATCAAAAGGGATAAACCTAATGGAGGGGGGAAGGAGAGAGAGAACGAAAGCAAAGTAAGTTAGAATTCAATATATCATGCATAAACAAGCAGAATGCAAAGCATACTTATGGAAGTACAAAATAAATTTTATAAAGGACATGTAGGAAATATAATGTTATGAATGAAAGTATGGATTAAACCATAATATGACAGTAAGAAAAAAACAGGTTTCTAGAACATACTGTGATCAACAGACGACGCACCACCCCAGGAAACGTCAAAGGAAAACACGTTCACCCAATACCAATATCTAAACACTATGAACTATTTAATCCCTGCAGAGCAATATGAGAGAGAAAAAACTGATCAGACTACTAAAAGCCTAAGAAGACAAAAGAAGCAATCCAACTGAAACAAATAATTAAGAAGTATAGAAGAATTGTTTAGTCGGTCCACCCAAATCCAAAATCAATATGAACACTTTAGAAATAGAGGACCACAAAATGAAGATATTTAAAAAGAAGAAAAAAGGACATGCGGGAGCTGACATGAAGATAAACAACACAATAACACTGGAGGCAAGTTCCTAGAGTACATGATGATAAACAACACAATAACACTAGAGGCAAGTTCCTGGAGTAAGCAATGTAATGGCACTATGAACTGCAAGTTAACAATGCATGTGGCATTGCAATTCAATATGAATGCACTCCATGAATGACTTAAGGTAACAGCTGCAGCCGAATTCTAGAGTATTTGTTTTACCTGTTCACAGATCCTTAAAACAGCATGGTATTACCATAGCAACAAGATATAGAACTATTTTGAACTGATCAGTAGGACCATAACATCCCCGAATAACGATTCTGAAGACATGTACATGGATATAAGCATAAAAGGACATATACATGGATATAAGCATAAAAGAGTGATCGAAAGAAATGTGAAAAAACAATATACCTAATAGAGGGATCACAGGGTCAGCAACAGTCAAACGCAATGCAGCAAACACCCTACAACAAAAGAAGGTGCATCCTATGTTGAACCCCTGGTCACAAGGAACAAATGGTTGTTGTGCAAGCTGATCTGGGACTAAGCACGGACATGAAACCTATCGAAGATTTAGTTAGAAGCAAGTACAATAGATCAACAACCGGTACAATGGAGACACATAAAAGGTAAACTCAATCTTTGTGTAACAACAAACCACATCAATACAAGGAAAACCAAGGTCCAACGAGGAATCAAAGAACAAAAACCAATAATCCAGAGAAGGAAGAATGAGGAAACAAAACTAAAAAGTTCATCAAAGAATCCCACCAAACTAGCAGATCCAACATAAACCCTAAATCCTTATAGCACACAAAAATCCCTAACTAAACTCTAAATCTGAGCCAAGAGGACAACCAACAGCATCCAAGAACCAAGCTTAACCAGGAAAATTCAGAAAAAAAGAAAGGATCCAGGTTGTCGCCTCTACAAATCAGGAACAAATCATCTAAAACCAAGAAGGAATGTGGAGAACAAATCACCCCTAGAAGGCGTGGCAACTACATCTTCTAATCGGACGTAGAAAAGAAAGACGAGATGGGAATAAAAGAGAAGATGGAGGAACCTTGAGCGGGCTCCGGCGAGCAGGAACAAGAAGAGCAGAAGAAAACCAAATGAAAGGAAGAGGAAGAGTCGGCGGCGCGTAGGAAGAAGAAATAGATCTGAGCAGCCTCCTCGACCTACCATAATAAATACACCAATCACACAACAACCCAACAAGGCAAAACACTTGGTGAGACGGTACTGGTCCGGGTTTTTTTTTCACCCAAAGGGGTGAACTCATTGGTGATCTAAATCACACCGTTAAAAAAATGCTAATACATGGTCATGGTGTACGCTTTGGGGAAGACAGACGTTTAGATAGGGAAATGATAAACTTGTATGGGACTGCTTTTTTGCCCCCGGCTATGGCTAGAATTACATAAAGGGAAAGTAATTTTGTTTATTATGGTCATTCTATTGTAATCTGAGGGCTCACAGGCTGTAATTACTATTTTTGGTTCCAACCAGGATTACAGATTGCATGACACAAAGTAAATCCGTACTACAATCAAAGCTTTTCTTCTCTTCTTAATATTATAGACCGACTACAATTCCATGGTCATGCAGGTTGATGATTGCGGACGACATATCTTCTGGACTATATAAACATTAGATGCCATATATTTGATTTGTTAATTTGCCCCTCTGTTTAGGATCGATAGACTCTGAGTGCTCATTGTTATGTCTTATGATTGGTTGTTACCATACTTGTTTGTCATGTCCACCTCAAGTCCATCGTGGAAAGAAAAAAATAAAACATCAAATAAGTTTTTCTACGTCGAGACCTATTCGCAAGAAAGAGTCGACAAACAATCATGACACAAAGAGTCATTTATTCAATAAAAACAAAAAGTGATTTTCTCCATTTTTTTTCTCTACAAATCATATCATACAAATTAAATACATATTCAGAAAATTCAGTGAGAGAGAAACAACTTAAGTTCTCATCAAATAAGTAAATTCCCTTGTCTACTATTTCTAATTGAGCTAATAAAGACAAACTGTGTTGTGTCCGCAAACTCCAAGTAGCTGACTTTAAACTCCCACCTGGCGTTATACCAAGAAGGGCTTATTTGATATATATGAATTTTTATTGGGCGCATTAAGATTAAGAAAAAAAAACTCGACCCTACGGAGGGTAAGACCACCCCCGAGGCATTTTATTACTAGAAGAAAACCTTCTTACATAGGCCGAGAAATCCTCGAACCCCTCTCCGTTCCTTACACGAGGGTCATGTGATCCCTTTGAGAAACTGGGCTGGCGTGTAGCACCGTTACCCGGGCGCATTAAGATATCCTTCTATAAATTCCAAGATTGATATATCACTACCATATTTAACACCAAGTTCATCAAAGATAGTATATGAGTAAGCAATAAGAAACACCTCTTTTTGTAGCCTCATTTATGCATTCTTAGAAAATGCCCAATACGTGAAATGTCAGGCTTAGATTAGTCTGGGCCATGAGATGTCACGGCGATGCACCAAGTCTTCCTCATTCCTTTGTTCTTTTTAGAACAAAGGAAGTATTTTCTTGGAGTTTATTCACTATGCTAATCATCATTGGCCTAAAAAAGCATTCCATCTGATGATACCATCAAGCTAATCTGGTCAATAACTATCAATTGTCCAAATAAGTCCTTAGTGTCTTAGGACAAACATATTTTTTTAATTGTCAAGGAAAATCTCTACCACACTTCTCCCTTGTATAAAAATGTATAGCCGTCTCATCAACATGGTCAATGGTATATGTACTTAGTGACAGAACCAGATACCAATATGTCTAGCAAAGAAGATGCTAGCTTCTTTAGTTTCAAATATGTGCATTGCAACATAGCTTATCAAAACAAGAAGGTCTTACTTTATTAATCAGTGTGACAAAGAATAAAATTACATGCCAATAAACAAGGTCACAGTCCCACACCATCTCATATAACTTGAGCTATGAGCATGCAAATGGTCATAAACCGTACAATTGAGCTTACTACCAGAGTGTCATGATGGTATTTAATGCATGATGGTCGACTATGAGGGTGACTCATGTTGCGTCTGAGCATATGGCTCCATCCAGATCATCTCCCTAATTAAGCCGCATTTGCTATTGAATAGAATAGGCTTATGCATGCCCTATTTGTTCACGCTCCAAATAGATTGCACGGCAGTGGGATGTATGCATTTCCGTGTCAATCACTACCAAGCCATATGGATCTTCACCGCCAGGTAAATAATGTGGGTTCAGTTCATCAGAAGTGCTAAATCAGAGGAAGAATATGGTGGGACTGATGGCATGCGGCTGCTAAAGCAAATCAAAATCACCCGAAAGCGTGGATGTGCAATAGTCCTATTCTTATACGGCTATAGAAAGCGCTCGCCTTGCAGATGAACGATGATGTACAAAGTAGACATACGTAGAACATAGGCCCTGCCCATCTCTAGCAGCTCGGCAACACCCAACATAGGTCATGATGTTGGCCAATGGCGGACCTAGGATTTGATCAAGATAAGGACCGAATAGGGCAAGAAACTATTGTCTAGGTAAGACCTAAAAAGTAGCAAAAGTAAGGACAAATGCACACCATATTTGATATTTGAATTTCATGTTTAATTGTCAACATAAAAATAAAAACATATCACACAATAGTAAAATTAAGTACCTAATTAATTAGGATTTTGTCAACTATGGACTTCCATGTCTTCATCTACCCCTTGAACAAATTGATGAGTGAGTGAGTGAGTGAGTGAAAACATGGGAGAAATATTACAAGTAACTCTATCAAGGATGCTTTGCTAAGTGACAAACATGTAAGGCATCACTGATCTTAGGTTCTTGAGGTAATTTTGCCTTACGTGACTTCAATTCTTAAAAATGATGTAAAATATCATCGTTTTTTAAGCTTACAAATACATCTCGCTCAATATAGCATACCATCCTGATTCAACCATTAATCCCCCTTCTTGTTCTACAGCTCTGTCTTAATAATTGTCATAGAAGAGAAGGCCCTTTTCACTGTGGTTGTAACAACAGGCAAAATCAGGGCTAATTCAACTAAGCGATAAACCAAAGAAAATGTTCGATGTCTATAGCAAGGTTATGAAGATCAATACAGCTTGCAAAACTAGGATCAGATCCCACATCAGCAATGAATATCTCAAGTTGGTTCCGGAGTACTATACACTCATATTAAGAGAAGTCAGCGGCATAAATCTGAGCTAGTTCAATTAGTTTATCTCCATCATAGTTGGGCAATAAATTCATTGGATCTAGGCATGTAATACATCTCAATAACTGAGTGGATCTATCAGTAAATCGATTGTTTCATTCCACAATGAGTTTGTCTGGCACCACATTAAATATTTCATTTTTAAAGTGGTGATAGTAAGTTACAAGCTGCACACCATGACCCCTTGAGCGACCTCTAAGTTTTGATGTTTTCTTTGCGAACACTATGATAAGTCATTTGTTTTCCCCAATAATCTGATCATACGATGTAATATAAGCACAAACTCAAAACTCTCCATTTGTACCAATAAACCCGAAGCCTTTGTTTTCTTTTCATCATTAGTGGCACCCTCAGCCACATTCTCCAATACTTTTAAACTGCATCCCGCATGAGAACAAAACGGCACAAGGTTTTGTGGTGTGAACCACACTGAGTATCCCCAGGTCTTGCAAGGTTAGTTTCTTGGTTTCTCCCTCTTCCTCTAAATATTTTACCACTTTACAATTGCTTCACAATATTCTCATATATGTTGTTCTTGAGCCAACTGATTTGTTCTCTTACAAGATGCATTAACAGTGTTGACAATCAAAGTGTAGTTAAAGAAATCAACACAAAAGAACAACACTTGGCAACTGACAGAACCACTAATTGCAATTGATGTGCGAAGCAATATATATAGAAAGCATATAGATTCTCATCCAATGTCCGCCTTTGCAACCCATGAAATTATCCTCTCATGTTTGATGCTTCATCATAACCTTGTCCACGCAGTCTAGATGTAGACAAACTATGGTGAGTAGACATAGCATCCAAAGCATCCTTTAGAGATGATGATGTTGTGTCAGGAGCATTTTTAATATCAAGAAACTTGCCCGCCTGCATTGACATAATTGTATTGAACAGAAGCATACTTAATAACTTAAATATAATTATTTGACTATAAAAAACCCCACAATTATATGCTTACCTCAAAATTACAGCCATTTGCTCCTTAATACATGCATCTCATGACTCATCAACAAGAACAGAAAAAATTCCTACGGCCAAGGTGCTCAATAATTGCTTTGGTAGTCTGTTGTGCACAAGCTTTACATAAATCCTTTTGAATTTTATGGCATGTCATTTGATGGTTCTTTCTACCATTAGCAAACAACCATGCAGCATTTTTGTCCTTGTACTTATACCATTCTATCATTTCTAGAAAGTTTTCCTTGTTTGTTGATTTGGCAGACTCATCATGTCCACAGAATGCATGTGCTTGCAATAGAAGAAACCTAAAAATTCCTAATAACCATACGAGCTTTATATTTTTCTTCTCCCATTCTTGCTTCCACTATCCATTACATGTGTAACATTTTGCCTCTGATTTTTAAAAGACTCATAACCGGATTCAACACCATCTTTCCAATTCCTGAAGCCATTTCATATAGGATTCAACACCAAAGTTTTCAGATCGCAAAAGTTTAAAGAGATAACAATAGAAGCAAAAGGCATCATCCTTAGCAATTTTATATTCTAACCATGCATTATTTTTGAACCATTTCTCATGAAAACTCCTGTCACGACCAACAATCTTTCTCTTTGAAAAACTATGACCTTTTGGTTCCGCCAAAGTGCCTAGGATGGAGCCAACGCGTAAGGCCAATCAATTAGGGCATCAAGCGGCTAGTGTTTTGTGTGATTGTGATTTGAAGAGGATCAAGGAGACGAGAGACTCAGGAGGAAACATGGCAATCACGAATTCATGATGTAACACCCCAGCCTGTTAGCAGCCTGTAGTAGTAGTAGTTTCGGCTCAAGAGGCCTATAAGTGAAGTGAAGTTGTGGGCTTAGTCCCACATTGGAAGTTTAGGTGGGTGAGAGTCAGCATATAACCCTTGTTGTTCCAACCATAGCACCATTGTGTTAACCCTTTTACGAAGCGAGGCCAAAAGCGTAAGAGTGGTTCTATGTATGAATACGCGTGCCTGTCCTGAGGGGAGGGCTGGGCGGTAAGCGGACTTTGGACGCGGGGTGTTATAGTGGTATCAGAGCATCAACTCTTATTTCATCAAGAGGAGGTCTTGGGTATCTGCTTGTCGTGTTTACGGTGTGCTACCGAGGGCATCAGCCCTTAAGGGGGGATGACTGTAACACTCAAGCCCGTTAGCATCCTGTAATAGTAGTAGTAGTTTTGGTCCAAGAGGCCTAGAAGTGAAGTGAAGTTATGGGCTTAGTCCCACATTAAAAGTTTAGGTGGGTGATGATCAGTATATAACCCTCGTTGTTTCAATCATAGCACCATCGGATTAACCCTTTTACACGAAGCGAGGCCGAAAGCGTAAGAGTGGTGCTATATATGAGTACGTGTGCCCGCCCCGACAGAAGGGCTTAGCGGTAAGCGGACTTTGGATGCGGGACGTCACACACGATATGCAACGCTGTTTCCATCGCCTCTCAGGTGAATATTGTTGCTTTTTTTGGGCCTAATTATGTGGCCTGCGATGCTTTGCACTAGGGCCGAACCTTGTACAGCACTTAGGACACCACTGATATAAACCCGGGGTACCCTTTGCTACTAGGCCCAAGACTAGAGCCACGGTCCGCCCCTTTGTTGGCGCCCAGAGTGCGGTCTTCGCGGCGGCACAAGGCTTGGGCCAGATTGATAGGCCCTCTCAACTCCAAGATGACCAATCGTTGGAAGAAGATGAGATTTTTTGGTGCCTCAATGACCGGCAGCACACTAAAAGAAGCCACGATGTGTCATTCTTCTGTGGCATCTCAACGACCAGCAGCATGACCACGACACAATATTGTTGTTCTATTTTGAACTGGACTCGCGTTCCTTTCTCCCATGGAAATTCATACATTTTTTCCCTTGATTCATGGAAACAAAACAGCGGACAAAATAACCAGAACAAGAATCTGATTGCATTCACAATTGATGAGAAAATACAAAGATCGGTGATAAAAAGATTAAAAAATTCGCATGATTGGGTATGGCAAGTTCTACCAGGCTATTGTTTGTTTCAGCTTATTTAAGTACAAATTATTTAATTTAGATCAAATAATCTAGAAGGATAAACAAACATGACAGATTATGATGCCAGATTAATTAATCTAGAGGGCAGATTATGATCATCTAATAATCTTCTAAAGATGAGCTTATTTTGGATTATGTTGACAAAAGACTCACTACTCTTGATTAGTTGGAAGAAATTACCTGCATCTACCACTGATTAAAAATCTCTTACTCCCACCGATTGGATCGGCCATCCCCACCCACGCGACCTCCATCTTGATCGTCTTCCTCTTCTACCTCCTCTTCCCTTCTCCTCCTCTTCTCCCAAACCCTAACCACAAATCCTTCCTTGATTCAGCGAAATTGGTGCCTATGGACAGTCCCGACATGGAGGACCAGCTCTCACAAGCTGAGTATCAGAACTTTGTTGAGGAGGTCGTTGTTTGAAAAACAAGAGCATGTAATTGCCACCGGCCGGAGCCCTGGGCTCAGGCACATCGGAAGCCTTGGTAGTGGGCACAATGGGCTTGGCAGGAGTCCTAGGCTTGGTCGTGGCAGGCAATGGGAGCCCCATCCTTAGAGCGAGCCCTAAGCTCGGGTGCGGCAGCAACCAAGGCATGGTCGGGCTCGGTGTGAGCCTTGACCCCGGCCTCGACAGGGGCCTGTGGTCGGGCTCGTCCCAGGCCTCGACGGGAGCACCGTGGTTAGGCTCGGGCGTCGTCTCAGTAGGAGCCCCATGGTCAGGCTCTTCCCCAACCTCGGCGGTAGCAGCACAGGGCTAGGGGGTGTGGGCGTGGTCATGGCAGAGGCGGAGCCGTGCCTCGATGTGCCATCGCACGCGGGCGAGGTCGTGGCACAGCCTCTAGAGGAGGCCATGGTGGCATGCCGCCGCCATCCGCTGGATGTGGCCGCGCAAAGCGTGCATCTGCTTCCGATGGTGAAGTATCAACCCATTATCGCGGACATGCAAAGGCTTCCTACAAGCGGCCGCACCTAGCTGGTTTTGATCTGGGTAGTCAAACTGATGAATCTGAGGCTACCGGGAAAGAAGACGATGAACTTGCTAGGAGAATGTAATTTTATTTTATTTAAAACATTTGAATAATCTCTAGGATTGTATGAAATATTTAGACTAAAGTCATTTGATTTGGTATTGTCCGAGTTTATTTTAAGTCTTCAAAGTATCAAATATCTTCAACAAAAGAAAAAAGATCATAACAAATTATCAAGGATACAATTGTCTTTTTACATCTAAAAAACATAATCTGAACACCAATAATCGGGATAAACAAACACCCCATCTTGATTAATTAATCTAGATTAAATAATTTAGTATCATAATCCAGATTAAATAATCTGGTTTGAAAACAAACAGGCCCTCAGTTTCTTTCGTAATTTCCATCGGAAATAGCATCTTACATATTCCCACCCTACTCAATTGCTATTTTGAAAGACAAGAAATCGAAGTGCTATAGTCTAATTTATACATCTAAATAGCTCGCCACGGACGTAGCATGATAAATGGTCTACTATGCTACACGGGAACTTCGCCTGCAATCCTGGACGACGTTTCCATCTACGAGACTGTAGACGATGAAGTTCACCGGATCAGCATCCCTAGTAGTATTACGTTTGCACAAGTACACGGTGTGAGCAATAATGGACGGGGACAACCCGATGGGTACAATCAGTGCGCGCCCACCATAGGGGCTGATGAAGACGGCGTGCTCGTCGACTGGAGGCATGAACACCGTCTTCCCTGCGTCTAAATCCACCCGGTAGACCATGCATGTCCCATGGCATTGTCCCCTGCTATGATTTGGGTGAAATCAGCGAGTCAGAATCAATTTGCCATGGTTCTCCGCTAGGTAAACAAACAGCTGGCCATCTCTTTCAAGCTCGTAGCTGGCGGCCATAACCAGCTCCGGCTGCTGCCCTTCCATAGCTTGCAACACCACGATATCTTTGTCGGTGGCACAGTAGAAGCGGCCTTCGAACCATTTGGCGGACCTCAATGGATTCACTGGATTCCGGTGAATGCCCAAAAATTCTGAGAAAAAATTGAGTCCATACATGCTTAATACATAAAACATATAGGTCTACAAATAATTGGGCCTGAATCAATTATGTTGTTGTCCCAATGTGGCCTTTTCTTGGCCCGTTTTCTGTCCCCCATGCCCCATGTCTCTTGGCCCAGCCCAAAAACGAATTGCCCTCAACAATACATGATGCTTTGGCTGTTGGGAGGGATCGCTCCCTGGCACTGTCGAACAGGCGGGAGAACGGTTCACCTCGCCGCCATATCAACTCCAGGTCGCGATTTTTCATCCCAAATCGCCAAATCCATCGCCCAAATCACCAGAGAAATTCCCTTCCTCTCAGTTTCTCTACGCAATCGGAAACGGATAGAAGAACAGAGGTGTGTTATTGATCTGACTGTTACCCTTCTTTCTTGATCTTAAATAATCATCCTGGCGTTAGTTGATTTTCCCCCTTTTTGTTCAAGTGTAGAAAATATATAGATCTGAGAATGAGAAAGATTAATACTCCAGATTTACGATCTTTGTGGGAAAGGGCTGGAAAGGCACAAAAAACAACTCCTACATCCACACCAAATTCTCCATCTCTTGAAGGCCAAATTCAGACTCCATCGATTGACTTGAAGCAGCAGTTTTGCAGCCATAATAAAACTGATAAACATGGTGATAACGAAGCTCCAGCTCCTCAAGATAATGAAGATGAAAGCACAGATTCTGAATTATCCTCTCCATTATCTCCAACAACAGAAAATCATGAATCAAGTGACGAATCAGATGATGAATCAGATGATGGGGAAATATATGATGTTGATCTGCTGCATCATGATCCTGGCTTGAGGCCACCAATCAATGTATATGATGTCAATGAAAGAAATGCAGTGAGGAGGGGATATATTGCTCTAGGGCCATGTCAACCACAAGATCATGATTTTCCTCAAAGTGACATTGGTGGTAAGCGACATCGTTTCTGTGCTAGTTGGTTTAATGACTTCAATTGGCTCGAGTATAATGTCAAAAAAGATGTTGTTTTCTGCTATGTTTGCTATTTGTTCAAGGATGAAAAATTTGCCGGAGGTGATGCTTTTGTGAATGAAGGATTCAGAGCTTGGAATACAAAAGAAAGATAGAGACATATTGGTGGTGTTGACAGTGCTCATAATACAGCTCAAGAAAGATTTGACAACTTTGTTTGACCGAGAGCATCAATCCAAGAGCGCTTTTCTTCAATAAGTTCGGAAGAAAAGCTGAAATATAAAGCCTGATTGACTTATTCATTGAAGTGCTTGAGATATATATTGGGTCAAGGTTTGGCCTTTCATGGGCATGATGAAAGTGAAGACTCACTAAATAAAGGGAATTTTCATGAGCTTTTAAAGTGGCTTGCTGATACTTTTGAAGAAGTGAACAAGGTGGCTCTAAAAAATGCTCCGAAAAAAGCTAAGTTGACTTCTCCAAAGATACAAAATGATCTTATTAACTCGTGTGCCAATGAAACTACTAGGCTTCTCATCCAAGACCTTGGTGATGAATTTTTTTTTTCAATACTAGCTGATGAGTCTAGTGATGTCTACCATAATGAGCAGCTTGCTCTTTGCTTGTGGTATGTTGATAAAAAAGGAAGAGTGGTTGAGTGATTCCTTGGTATTGTGCATGTTGAAAATACTGCTGCATCAACTCTTAAAGGTGCAATTCAATCTTTGCTCATGGACCATTCTTTAACATTATCTAGAGTCCGTGGGCAGGGTTACGATAGAGCAAGTAACATGAAAGGACATATAGGTGGTCTAAAAAAATTAATTTTGGATGAGTCCCCTTCTTCTTATTATGTTCATTGTTTTGCCCATCAACTCTAGTTGACACTTGTGGCTGTAGCTAAGGAGAATCAAGCCTGTATTGGTTTCTTTGAGCAACTTCGATTTTTGCTAAGTGTAATTGGGATTTCTTGCAAAAAGGCTCAAATGCTTCGAGTGGCTCAAGCCCAACAAGTTCTAGAAGCACTAGATTTGGGTGATGTTGAAATTGGCCGGGGTCTAAATCAAGAGATGGGCCTAGGTTAGACCAGGCGATACTCGGTGGGGATCTCATTACAAAACTATTATGCATGTTGTTCTATTGTATCCTACCATCCGGAGTGTTTTGATTATGGTTGCAGATGATGACTCACAAAAGACTGAGGCTATGAATGCTCAAACAATGTTGGTATATTTTGAGTCATTTGAGTTTGTTTTTATGACACACTTGTTGTTGACTATATTTGGATACACAAATGAGTTGAGCAATGCTTTACAAAGAAGGGATCAAAATATTGTTAATGTCATTGATCTCATTTATTTGATAGAAGCTAAATTGGGTGCTTTACGGGATGATGATGGTTGGACAAGTTTTCTTGATAAGGTTATTACCTTTTGTCAGAAGTATGACATTGAAGTTCCTAACATGGATGATCAATATGAACTGGTTATAAAGTCAAAGAGGCACCGTAGAAAAATGAGTAACTTTCATCGTTTCGTGTTGAGATTTTCGTAAGTGTCATTGACAGGCAACTTCAAGAGCTTAATGACCAGTTTGATGAGGTAAACACAGAGCTACTAATTTACATGGCATCATTCAATCCAGCTGATTCATTTGCTGCATATGAGAAGGATTGTTTGCTTAAACTTGCCGAGTTTTATCCTATGGATTTCTCAAGAACAGATTTAGTGTCTCTTGATTTTCAACTCACACTATTTATCAGTGATATGCGGAGAGATAGAAAGTTTAGGAAGGTGAAAAATCTTGATGAACTTTCAGTCATGCTTGTTAAAACAGATAAGAACCATACATATCCTATTGTCTACAAGCTGCTCAAGTTGGTGCTAATTCTTCCAGTGGCGACTGTCAGTGTTGAGAGAGTTTTTTCAACAATGAACTATCTGAAGAATAAGCTAAGAAATAGAATGGGGGACAAATTATTGAATGATTGTCTGATAACATTCATTGAGCGAGAGTTTTTCAAGCTAGTGAAGGATGAGGCGGTGATAAAGCATTCCAGCTATGAAAGAGCGGATAGTTAAATTATACTAAACAAGTATGTATTTTGTACTACCTACTCAAATTTATCTTTAATATGAACAATTTCTATGGTATAATAAAGTTTGCTATTGTTAATCTTTTGTGCCTGTTAAATGCTTGAATTTTTTTTTTTCAAGTTTGAATGCCCAGCCAAATAATCCTGGGTCCGCCGATAAGGCTGAAATTATCCCGCAGCTGGTATCCAGCCGGATCCAGTTCTTGTCGCCGGGCTTGGCAACAGCTAGACGGTTGAACTCATAGTGAAGTGCGACCATCGAATTGTCTGCCAACCCGGCATTCAAGAGCTGGAAGTTTTTCAGTTTGTTGTCCATAGTCTGATAATAATTTGTGTCCGAACTGAGCAGCGTGTTGGCTCGTGGAAAGTCCGTGAGCTGACCCGTCAATGGATTGAGGAGTTGCACAACGTGGGTGCCCTTTCGACACAGCAGGACGAGGCCCTCAGCAGTAGGTCCCAGAATGTAGTGGCGGCGGGGATCTGGTAGGCGCACGTGGACGAACTCGCCGGTAATTGCGTTCAGAAAGCATGGAGGTGTTTGGTTCGATGGTTTGTAACGTATTAGCATTCCAGTATAATTCGATTACGTTAAAACACGTTTGTTTCAACGTAGCCTGTAATCAAATACCGGATAATCAGATTCCAGCCTATTCAATCCTGATATACCTCGTCCTCCGTTGGAATCAAATTGTTTACGGCCGCAATCAAATCGTCTTGTCTCGCCCGATCTCATCGTCTCCCTCGAGCCAGCGCCTCCGCCTCCGCTTCCGCAGCCCCCGAGGGCGCACCTCCACCTCCGTCTCCACAGCCCCGAGCGCGCACCTCCACCTCCGCCTCCACAGCCTTCGAGCGCGCGCCTCCGCTCCGTCTCCGCAGCCTCCGAGCAAGCGCCTCGTGAGTCTCTCTCTCTCTCTCTCTCTCTCTCTCTCTCTCTCTCTCTCTCTTGCCGGTATACATGAAGCTGATTTCCTCGTGCTTCTTTATCTTGCACGTGCATCGACGCCGGAGCTCCGCCGCCCTATCTGCCTCCTTCCGATTCTGTTACCGAAGAAGAACCAAACAAAATCCGTAATCGCTTACACTGATTACGATTCCAGGGTATTATGTTACCGTTTACGATTGCGTTTACGATCGTCAACCAAACAGCACCCATGTCCGGCCGCGGATACTGCCGGCGTGCCGAAGTATGATCCACTGCCGGGGATGGTACCGGCGATCGAAGGCGCTCTGCACGTGTGGGTCGTTGGCGCATGCACGCCACGCGCTGCACACCGCGCGG
Source organism: Eleusine indica (assembly GCA_030378355.1). NCBI lineage: Eukaryota > Viridiplantae > Streptophyta > Magnoliopsida > Poales > Poaceae > Eleusine > Eleusine indica. The sequence continues at coordinate 42,318,370 of CM059500.1, forward strand.
AAGCGGATGTAGTCAGCGACGTCGTTGGCGAGCAGAGTATCGGCGATCAGCCACGCCGGCCCGGCTGCCAGGTTCGTCCAGTCCGTCTTGGCCATAGCCAAGGAGTTCCAAGTACTTGCAATAGAGCAACAACAAGTAAATACGAGGTATTAGGAACAGCAGAGAGAGATTAGTGACGAACGTAATGAATCTTAAATATCGTAATACTCCTCCATTCTTTTATTACTGTCGTTCCGACATGTATTGCTAGTTCATTTTTCCTCAGGAATTTCAGATCGGAGGAGTAATCAATAGAAGTTCCGTGTTGTTGGACAATCAGAGACATGTTTAAATGGCTGGAAGCAGAGAAATCTGGAGGGATGGGGATACATGTAGGCAAAATCGAGTCAGTCTCCCGATCCGAAAAGCAACACGGCGAGAAAAAGAGGTGTCAAGAGTATCCGGGTCGTCATACACGTATCAGATTTTTTTTATATTTATATTGGGAGGAAATAGAAATTCACCAAAGGTTGATTCATCTCCGATTCTTCCTCAACGTCTGCAACAGGGTGTAATGCGAGAAACCATGGCAGGAAGGGCTGGTCACGGGCCCAAGGTGCCAGGCAGCCCAACGTCTGCAACAATGTTAGGGACCGGCCCAATGTGCTAGGCAGCCCAAGACCCACACAGAATTATCAGCCGGCAATACAAAAGGAGGGAGTCCACTCGTCGGGGGAGGAAATGAATTATCCAGAAAACACAACCAGTCTTCTTCCTCAGCTGCTCTCCACCGTTCCCTATTTTGTAACCCTAGCTCATCTTCCTTCTAGAACCTTCTAGACTACCCTAGTCCCTAGCTACTTGTGCTCTTGCTACTCCCCCTCCTGTACTCCGTGCTCCCTCATCCCTGCTCTATTTGCTCTCAGTTTGTACCCAACTATCGGTGCTCGGCTGTCATTCGTGTTAAACTAATCAGCCATGGAGGGGGCTGCTAACACTTTCATCGAAGATTCACACATAGGTGGAGGGGGCATTGTCATAAGAGACCACTTGGGAGAAGTTCAAAATGCAGAATCGAGATGGTATAGATGGGTCTCAGATGCCTTGATGGCTGAGGCGATGGCAGTGAGAGTGGCCTTGATAAAGTTGTGCTAGAACTTGATAATCTGCAACTGGTGAAGTCTCTGAACGAACATCAGCCAGACCGATCTTTTGTCACCAGCTTATGGCACGAAATTAAGGAGCTTAGCAGGTCTTTCTCTTCTTTCCTAGTTGTCTTTGTTAGGATGGAGGCTAACCAGGCAGCGCATGCATATGCTAAATTAGCTTCCTGTGAGGAACCTGTTTGTAATTGGTCGACAGTACCTCCGCATTCTGTAATGGAGGTTGTCCCCAAAGACTGTAATCCTGCCGTCGATTAATGAAAGCTTCGCCTTCTAAGTTGCCTTAAAAAAACACACCTGGTATGTAGGAGGAAACATAACTGAGGACCCCACAAGAGGCTGACTGAAGGGGTCGCTTGATTTTGGTTTCCAAAATGCAAGAGCGTGTGACAGACTGACATCATCTAAAGCTTGGTATATATATCCCTTTCTTTCTTACACAAGAAGACCAGGTTACTCCTGGTGCGGGTCGTCCCTCGTGCACACTATTAATCTCTGTCACACGTTGTGGCGCTACAGCATCAGCATCACCGTCGCCTTGTCGGGTGGAGCCGACCAGACGAAGGGGTCTCTCTAACGCAGAGGTGCAGGACGTCCGTGTCGCACGAGTCCTCCAGAAAACGAAGTGCTTAATGTGCGAGAGGGGTTTACAAAAATGAAACCATACCGGTTTTGAACCAAGCAAAAACCAATTGGTTAACTAGAAAAACCATCAGTTAACCACTTTACTATAGTACACGGGTTCAGTTTTCATTGAAAACCGGTCTTCTGATGAAACCAGAATGTACCAGTTTTTCAGTTAACCGGGTTAACCTACCGGTTTTGAAAACCCTGTAGGAAGCGCACAACAGATGAGAGCAGGACGACGCTGATGCTGATTTTATAAGCATTTATCATTAATGTTTCTCACCCCTTGGCATCAGTATGAACTTTTTCAGTGGAGTGAACTCAGTACAGACTTAGACCCCTTCTGCAGGAGATAGTGTCGGAGCAGCAAAGCGTCTTCATTCTTGGGCGCATGATTTCGGATAATGCACTTATCGCCTTTGAGTGTTTTCACACTATTAATACTAGTCAAGATGCAAGGAGCAATTTTTGTGCGTATAAGCTAGATTTGTCGAAGGCATATGACCACGTGGATTGGAGTTTTTTGGAAAAGGTTATGTTGAAGCTTGGTTTTGGAAATCAATGGGTTCAGTGGATCATGGCTTGTGTATCCTCTGTGCGCTACTCAGTTCGCTTCAATGGGGTGCCCTCGGCACCCATAACTTCGTCGCGAGGACTACGCCAAGGTGACCGCTTTCGCCCTATTTATTCTTGTTTGTCGCTGACGGTCGATCTACTCTGTTAAGAAAGAAGGTGGAGGACAACCTATTGTCTGAGCTGAAAATCTGCAGAAACGTGCCACGGGTGTCACACATGCTATTTGCGGATGACACTCTCCTCTTTTTCCAAGCAAATGCAGATCAAGCGCAGCAAGTTAAAGGGGTACTAGATACCTATGCGCCCGTGACGGGACAGTTGATCAACAAAGCCAACTGCTCCATCATGTTAAGGAGAAGGGTAGCCCAACTGCTCATGTTGAGGTGAAGACGATTCTACAGGATGTCCATGCAGGTTTTGATCCCAAGTACCTGGGACTGCCAACCCCGTCGGGACGGCTCAAGAGAGAACGATTCCAACCATGGGCAGAGAGAATGCGTAAAAGGTTAAAAGATTACACAGCGAGACAAATGTCTAGTGCGGCAAAGGAGGTACTGATAGTTGGCCAAGCTCTACCCACCATACGTGATGAGTGTCTTCGAACTACCGCTCACGCTCTGTGATGGTCTCATGGCGGTGATCCGTGAATTTCTGTGGGGCAAGGAGAAGGGAAAGAGGAAAATGGCATGGGTGGCATGGGATACACTAATAAAGAAAAAATCACAGGGTGGTATGGGATTTAAAGATCTATGCCTGTTTAACCAAGCGCTATTGGCTCGATAGGCATGGCGGCTAATTGAGTACCTGGAAAGTGTATGCGCCAGACTACTAAAGGCGAAGTACTACCCCAATGGATGTCTTGTTAATAAAGCCTTCCCGTCTAACACCTCGTCTATGTCACAGAACCGCCTTACTATGGAGACGGCTCCGTTCCAGGATCTTTCTCGGGTGGCGATACGCGCTGTGACGCCCAATAATACAACACATATGACAGAAACAAATAATTGCAACAAGAGCATAGGTGGAGAACAGAGTTTTACATAAATCCGAAGTTATATTACAAACCGAAGTTTTATCAAAGTAAATTACGGAAGCGGATTGTTTGACAATGATTCAACTAGTTCGACGAAAATAGATAAGATACAATCGCCCTCTCACGGCGACACACAGGAGACAATCCGGCCATAATAGGTGCCTTGCCCCAGCACCGTACCGGCAAGCAGGAAACTACTCCTCGTCTTCATTCGTGCACAGCTCCCACTCAATGTTCTAGCAGTCGGGGCGCTGGCCCTCCCAGTGGAATCTTTCACCACAGTGGCAGTCTCCGCTCTGGTCATCTGAAAAATCATATAGAGCTACGCCCTGAGTAACTAATTTACTCAGCAAAACTGGCCCATCAAAATGGCCAACTACAGCCGACACCTAGACATGCAAAGGCTAGGGATAGGGTTTATATTGTCAGAAAACTAGCCTAAGAGTGAATCCTTATTTTTTCACGTTTTAGCAGCAGGTTAAGTTGTCATGCGAAATGAGAAATTTAGTTTCCACTAAAGCTATAGCAATCAAGGTTGCAAACAATTCTTATTAATTTCAAATAGCAGTGTTAAACCCACTCATCATCTTAATGGCTTCTGACACTGTTCCGGAGCAGCGATCAAGTGGTACTCGTTACTGTGAGGGGCAGCGACTCGAATCGATTTACATCCTACAGGAGAAACCTGCTTGCACAATCCATACGCGCTTTCTGGAAGCCGCATGGAGCAACCTTTCGCTTACGGTACCACCGGGTCTTCCGGATCCAGACTCCCCCGAGAAGGGTCCCCCATCGCGATGCGCCCCGTGCCGCCATCCGTGGGTGGATTGCTCCCTCTTCTCAGCCCCACTTCCACCAAAGAAGGGAGAAGGCTATCTTCCGACCAGGCAGTAGTCGTAGCTATATCGGTTTACCAGGCCCGTATCTCCAGCATGCAAACAGTTTGTTCAAACTTAATCCCATGGGCCGGACACGAGGCGTAGCCTTAGGTGACTCGGACGGGGCTACCTCCTTGAAGACAAGTTGTCCTTCCCTTTCCACCTAGTTGCCCGTCCGGTCTTCATTGTTGTTCCATTCCAACTTTCTATCATCCGCCAACATTCCCCAAGTGATAAGTCCTAATCTACGAGCGATCTCCATACCACTCGACGAATAGCCGTCCTAAAGTAAGCAGAGCGACTACCGTCCTGAGGCTAATACCGGGTACAGAGATCCTACTGCAATACTAGGTTTTCAAACAACTCCTATAAACTTAATGCACAGGCAAACCTACATCACACTATCTAGTGTTAAAATAAAACGGGTGAAACTTGGTGGGATGCACCGGGGCTTGCCTGGCTTCTGCTCTTGCTCAGCTACGGCACCTCCGGCTCCTTCTGGATCCTGCTCCGGTTTCGTCTCCACGTGGTTCACTGCGTAATCTATATGATGCAAAGATGATGCTTATGAGAGAAGATTCATGGCACTTCCTCAATAAATACGTTAATGTACACTATTTCTCGTGGAAGCGAGCGGGGTGTGTTGATTATTCAGCAATGTAACATATTTAGTGGAGGCATAGGGTGAGGGCATTTCGTGTATTTCCTTCATGGACTCCAGTATTTAATCGCGACGACGTTGTACCAAAGTACGCTGTATGTGTGTGTCGTCCGGGGTTAAGCTACATATGTGATGTCCATGATCAGTAGGTGCTATTTAATTAATGTTTTAGTGTATCGCGCATAACTCTCGCAAGGAACTAAGTACCCACGAGGTAGTCCTAAGGTGTAACCATATATATTAAAGGGTAATATTGCACTTGAGACACAATTTATCAAGTTGACATGGTTCTGATCATTAAATGAGCAGGGGTGATTTAATATAGTTAGAGTATATCAGAAGTGATTTATTGGCCAAGTTTCACTCACATGCACGGAATAACTAATTTTAAATAATTAAAGCAATGACAAGGCCAATTAATTAATTGTGATAATTATACAGGGAACTACAGTGGGTGACTTTTCAGGGAAGCTAAGTATGCCAAGACATGATTATTCGCTAAGTTTCAAGAATTTATCAGCCCCATAAATTTATATGTGAATTTATTTGTGTTTTACCTATTGTTTTTGTTCTGCTAAAAATACTAACATGCATAGGAATTTAGTATTTTTCTTTAATAGTAACTGTCCAGTGGAGTGTATCAAAATTTATCTCGCCCTAAAATTCGCAGTAGAGTTTTAGTTATGCATTTTTGAAGTTAAGGGCTATTTCCTAGAATTTATTTCATGAAAAATGAATTCCATATGAACCCGGCCAATCAGAGTTCGGGACACACGAGTGGTCACAAAGTCGTGGGCTGGTGTGGCCGTAGTCTCACGGGATCTAGGTCGTGTGGCCATGCGTGTGGCGCCGCCGAAGGGCTGCCGGGGCGCGGTGGTGGGCTTGCTGCCGCGGCCACCTGGCAACGAAGCTCGACTGCGAGCTCACCAAACAACATGAGTGTAGGTTCAGACCAGTGGGAGGGTTCATGAGGGAGGGGTCTCACCAGAGTTTTGCCGGCAGCGGTGAGCGGCGAATGGCAATGTTCGGCGGCGGCGGATGGAGTAGACGACATCTTCGAGTTCCTCTTCCTAAAGCTGCAGCAGCTCACGGGCAAGCTCGTTGAAGTCACCTTGGGTGGTGGGGGTGGTTAGAGCATGGACGGTGACAACGGGGTGCGCATGGCTGATGAACGGCGACAACAAAAACTCTGAATCCCATGATCGATTTTGAGGAAATGAATCAAGAGAAGGTCAAAAAGGTGCGTCAGGAGGAAAATTACTTGCATGACAATGGAATTTGAATATGGCTTACCAATGAAGGAGAATCAGGAGCCGATGTCCTAGTTACCCGATGGGGACATCTCAGTGGAGCTGAACTCGATTCACAAAGCTCACAGCAAGAACAGAGGAAAGAGTGATTGGAGATGATGGAGAAGTCCTATGCGCAAGTTTGACGTGCTCAGCTCGAGCTGAAGTGCAGCAAAACAGTCGAGCAAGAAGCTTGAAGCAGTAGCAGCCATGGTGAGCGGGTGTTTCAGAGCGAGAGAAACAATGGGGAGGAGCACGTGAGTGAGACAGAGAGAGAAAAGAGAAGGAGGCAACGAGGAGGGGAAAAACCAGGGGCGGCCTCCGGTTTTGGAGATGGGTTCGAACAGGGTGGGTGCGAGCCCGCACAACGTCGGCCACGCGGAGCAGCGCCGCTCTCGGCGGCCAATCGGGCAAGAAGGAGAGCGACCAAGCAGCTGATAGGTGGGACCCGTGAAGATTTTATTTTTCTTAAAATTTTGAAAATTCCTCTCTTGTTTATTTTAATATCTTTAATTATCTAGTTCTTATGGAAAGAACAAAATTATGTGTGTGTTCACAACGATGTGCTTAAACTTATAAAAATGATAACATTCAACAGTTGTGATTCAAATTCAAACGTGAATTTTTCAAATAGAGGTTGTTTGTAATACTTTGGGCATTTATTTGGGCTCTTAAACTTGGAATAAAAATTTGAGATTTTGCTTAAAATTATATTTCACCCCACCCTACAACATAAATTTTTGGGAAGCCCTATGTTGCATTGAAAATATTTGACTTGTAGTTCAAACCATGATCAAATTTAATTCAATTGGTATTCAAAGGTCTTCAAAATTTTTGGATGGGCTCTTTTATGGTCACTTGATGTGCCTAGGTTTTTTTTTTTTTTTACTCTAGTTTTCCTTGACACCTTGGGTGTCACAGTCTACCTGGCAGGCCATACTACACGGCCTTGAACTGCTAAAGGAGGGAGGCATCTGCAGAATTGGGACTGGATCGCAAGTTTGTACATGGCGGGATCCGTGGATTCCGTGGAATTTTTTGAGAAGAGTCACAACTCAGTCGAGAAGAGTCACAACTCGGAAGGAACGATGCAGGCTACGTTGGGTGTCCGAGTTGCTCGACCCTTCAGGAAGAGATTGGGACTACGGCCTCCTCGCTGAAGTGTTTAACCTCCCTAACGCTGAAGCGATGTCCAGAGTCAAGATTCCAAACAGACCGGTAGAAGACCGGATAGCCTGGCATGTAGAGAAAAACGGTTTGTTCACTATACGGAGTGCGTACAATCTGGCCCTAAGGCTGCAGTCCCTAGAGGCAGATCCCTGTGGCTCGAGCTCGCACCCAGAGGGGGACCGTGAACTATGGAAAAATGTCTGGCGGGGACATGTACCACCCAAGGTGAACGTGTTTGCCTGGAAGCTGGCGAGAGACGTGCTGCCCACCAAAAATAATAAGTTCAAGCGGAAGCTGTAACAAGATGGCATTTGTGACTTTAGCGGAACGGGGAGGGAAAGCAGTCAACACGCTGTTGTTACATGCACTCTCGCATCATAGCTAAGACAAGCAATGAGGAAATATTGGCCTTTGCCGGAGGAAGAGCGATTTCGGGCTGCAGGCCAGGACTGGTTCCTACTACTGCTCGAGACCTGCAATGCAGAGCAGAGAGACCTAGTAAAACTGCTGCTATGGAGGGCATGGATGGCGCACAACAACATAACCCATAATTCAGGCCAATTTAAGGTGCCTGATTCGGTTCACTTTCTCCTAAGCTTCAGAGGAAACACTCTTCCTCGTCAACCAAGGAGGGGTGGATCCAACAAGCAAAGGCAAGAGGGTGCTATGGGACCTGATATTGATGAGGGAGGTAAAATACAACCATCAGCAAAGCCAAGTCAGATGGGAGCCGCCAAAACCAGGGTGGATCAAAGTAAATGTGGATGACTCGTTTGTAGGAGTAGTGGCGAGGGATCATGAGGGTAAAGTGTGCTTTACGGGCTGGAGAGTGATCAGCAGATGTCCTTCAGCGTGGGAGGCGGAGATATTAGCCTGTGTGGAAGGAGTGGGGCTGGCTGTCGAGTGGGCGTGATGCCCAATTGTCTTGGAAACTGATTGTGCCAGAGCAGTGAAGGCTCTTCAGGGTAGCCACCGGGACTGGTCAGAAGTTGGGCACCTGGTCAATGAAGTCCGAGAGCAGATGATCTTGCTGCAGGAAGTGGAGATTGTCCAAATTAAACGAGAGCGGAATGCACATGAATTAGCTAGTCCTGCTAGTAGAACTGTTCATACTGCTGTCTGGAGAGGTCATCCGCCTGCGTGTGTCATGACCCTTTTAGACAGAGTGTAATATGTCTTCCTCTTAGCAATAAAGCTCTCGTTTTCTCGGAAAAAAAAGAACTTAGTACAGGAAAAAGTATTTTTTGTTACGCGTGGTTCAAACCTGGATGGAGAGAGTATGTGTTACTACAGTACATTACGTATTAGTGTGCAGTGCTGCAGAACGAAAAGCCACCTTGATTCTTAAATGAAGGAAAAGGAAGAGAATGAATAAATAAGAGAGGAATCATAGCAAAACCAAGATTAACTTAAGATGGAGTGCTGGCCTCGACCATTGAATCAGAGAGAATCAATGCAAAACAAAGATTTCCTAATTCTTTCACAAATCCTTAAGAAAAGACGTACACAGTATTGGTACAAAAAGCTATTCTTCTAGTCTTACTAACTAGCTAGAGACATAGCACGTCAAATAATTGGCAGCATCGCTCTTCTTGAACTTGCGCTCAGCACATGTACCCAAGCGATCAAAGGCAATATTTGTTCCCGCGCACAAGTACACCGTGTCAGGACGGATGACCGGGAACACCCCGCTACTCGCCAGCACCGACCGTGTAGTGCTGATGAACAAGGCATGCCCATTGTTGAGTCTCTCCAATAAGGGCACCGTGTAACCTGCGTCCAAGTCCACGCGATACAGATAGCAGCTCCCGTGAATACACGGATCACAGCAATCGTGGTGGCAAGCAATCAGCTCTCCGTTGTTATCCACCAGGAACATCCGGCTTCGATCACTGAAATGCAAGCGTCTTGAATTGCCGTGTGGCGACTGATCAAGTTGGTAAGCGGCAGCCACCACCAGCTGTGGCCGTTGGTTCTCCACGGTTTGCACAACCGAGACGTCGGTTTCCGTGGCGCAGTAGACGCGGCCTGCGAACTGCAAGGTCGATAAGATCCTCTTGCTGGAGGAGTAAAGTTGTGTCCAACGTTCGTCGCCGGGCTTGGCAAGGGCTAGAGAAAAAGACTTGAAGTGCAGAACAACTGTGGAGTCATCGGCGACGCCCGCGCCGCGCAGATCGATGTCACATAGCCTGAAGTCTTTGGCGAGCCCAAGCGTACTTGCAGGCGGAAGGTTGCTGATCATCTGCCCTGTGATCGGGTTGAGGAGCTCCATATTATCGTCGGTGTCCGTACGGCCCAGGAGGAGGAGGCCCTCAGAGGTATTTCCAATAACATGGTGGTGATCGGGAACCGTCATGATGATGCGCTTTCCGGTGAAGGTGTTCATCAAGCGCCACCGGTTGCTGCGGACGCCGTCGTTGAAGGTGTTCGGGAGCAAGATCCACCCCCGGGGTTGGAACCGACGGTCCAGAACACCCTGTGGGCGCAGGTAGTCAGAGCACGCGCCCGGTTTGCACACCTCGCGAAAGCTGTACATGTCGACGACACCGTTGGCGAGGGCGTACTCGGCGATCAGGTCCGCCACCAAGGCATCGAGATGTGCCCAGTCCCTTACGTCGCAGGATTCAGGAGCAATCGGTGGAATCGCCATGTTTTCAGCAAGTTTCGTCATGAATACAGAGGAGACCGCGATATTCCACCACGATCGAGCGAGCCAGCAGTATTCCATGTTTGAATTTATCTAGGTCGTCGTCCCTAGCTAGCTAGAAGAGATATAATAGGATTCATGCTGGAACAAGATATGAACTAGGTAAAACGAAACTCGAATTCGATATGATTTGTAACGGTAATTACTCTTCACAGTTAAGTCCGACTCTTGACAATTGAATCTATACCCTTGATCTGTAATTACTCGAATTCTAGGATTTTCTAGGCACCCTACAATTAATTTACCCACTTAATCTGTACCCTTCGTTCTAAGAAGCCATCAGATTTAACCCTACGATCAGTCCCACACTTCATATATTACACTTACATGTTTACAACACCTCTAAGACATTCGTTTGGCCACCTCCATAATTTTTTTCTCACCCGGCATTGTCTACCCGCCCGTCCGCTCCCGCAGCCGCAAATTTCGCACATCTGCACCCTTCCGCGATTTTGCACGCACCACACGTAATCAAAGATCGCTTTCCTTCCTGGTGCAGTTCGTCCGCCGCCTGCGTTCTCCTCGATTTCTGCCGTCGGCTGCTGTCGTCCCTAACCTCCTTTTCCCGGAGCACAACAATCACAGACGCCTTGATGCAGTCCTGTCAATCTTCGTAGAGTGTTCAGATTGATAAGGCACTTGCAGCGTACTTTGTTCTCATCGCATCGTCATCGGCCATTGTGGTGATTGAAGGCGATGAGACGGTGATTAAAGGGAGTCGACGGCGGCCGCCGCGAGCGAGGGCGTCGGCGCTGGCGGACGCGCGTGAGGGAGTCGACGCCGGCCGCCTCGAGCGACAACATCGACGCCGGCGGACGCGCGCGACGGAGTCATCGACACCGGACGCCAAGATCAAGGGCATCGGTGTCGGCGGACGCCGGGCGAGGGAGTCGACGCCGGTCGCCGAGATTGAGGCGTCGGCGCCGGCTGACGCGAGCCAGGGAGTCGACGCCGGCCGCCGCCCTGATCGAGGGCATCGGCGTCCGCGGATGCGCGAGGGAGTCAGACACCGGCCGCTGCGAGCGAGGACGTCGATGCCTCTGCGTTACTACGGGAAACACGTGCGAGGTACAGGTACAACAAATCACTGTATGCATGCTACAGTAGAATGCTACAGCTCTCCGCTCCGTTGTACAGTTCCACGAATTAGTATTGCTATCCGACATGCTACAGTTCCAGTAATTCGTATTATTCTTTTCAAACTAGATCACTTTACATTGTACAGTTCCATTAAGTATTGTTGCTACCCGACCTGCTACAGTTTCAATGCAGAGGCTTGTTTATCTCCCCACGTAGTACTGTACACGTACTACAGTTAACTGAATTTTATTCCCCAAGGCTTTGCTTGTTCATCCGCGGGTTGTTTCATCTGCAGGTACAGTGAATCTGTCAACTCGCTCTGAACGTGCTTGTTCATCCGCGTGATTCTCTCTAATTACTTCCCTGTTTGAGGGTGCAAACGGCAGTCCTCGCCGGGGCGATGCAACACTCTCTTGGTTCGTCTGTGCATCCGAGTGATTCGCAAAGCAGTCCTTTTACTGATATAACAGATTTAGGACATCTTCCAGAAACATGTATGATTTCATTAAATTCGTTGTTTTCATTGATCATGAGGTGATTCATCAACCTAATTAAACTTGCATTTTTCTTTGATCCTAAGGTGGGTTAGATGGAGAAAGTAAAGGGACCCCAAGAAACGTGCAGCTCACAAATGCTGGAGGCGGATTGATCTATTCAGGTTCTGAACTTGCACCTTGATTATTTATTTTAACCTGTCATGTGCAGAACTATCCCTGCAATAATACTCAATTGTGGACAGGAAACGATTATCAGTTTTCTTCTTCTGTTAACAGAAAACGGGCGCCAGATATAGATCTTGCGGATAAAGCAAAAAAGAAAAAGGCGCGGGAATATATGAGTGCCTACAAACAATGCAGGAAGAACAGATCAGTTTCCACGACAGGAGCTCTAGGTTTTATATACTTTCTTTGATCTTCTAATGTTTTTTAGTTGTTCACGTACATACCTCTGTCATCTCTGGTGTTGTTGACAATGTTGCCGATAAAGTATTTATTCTTACAGCACTCGAAGCCGTTGTTGCTGATGAAATAGGAAAGCAACGAAAGAAAGCTCAAGAATATATGAGCGACTACAGACAACGTAAAAAGATCCAGATAATGAGCATTGGTAAAGAGAATGAACGCCCCAACAGTCATCGAAACAATGTATGATCGTCTTTGCATTAGTAATACGTGATTAATAATTCCAAGCATTCCTCACTTTTTTTGACATATTATTTATAGCTACCTGAGTTCATTCTCTAACTAGAAAAACACGCGTGAGAACTTATCGTCTCGACAAATTTTCATACATGCGTGTCGCAAGTGCCCAACTACTAGTAAGCGGAAACTACAAATTGTTTCTTTGAAAAGTTGATACAAATCATTGAAAAAAAAAAAGAACGATCACAACAGACCCGGAGTAAGTAAATTTAATCTCCTTATTATTGTTTTATAGTCGACTAGATACATAGCATCATTATCTAAAAAAAAGACTAGATACATAGCATGACAAATAATAAGCAACATATATCATCCTTCTCGAACATGGGCTCCCCAGCGCGTTCACCAAGCAGATCAAAGCTAAGGACACTGTTTAATCCGCATAGATGGACGGTATCAGCGTCGACGGACGGGCTTAGGCCACTATGTACGAGGAGTGTACGTTTCTCACCGATGAACAAGGCTTGTCCGTCAAGCCGAGCCAAGGGCACCGTGTTCCTGGTGCCGTCCAAATTCACCCGATACACATTGCAACCACCTCCCCCTCTCAGGAAGAACGGCCGACGAACGGCAAGACTGATGCCATCCAATCGGTAGATCGGAGATGCGTCCACCGCTCGTCACCTGGCTTGGTGATGGCAAGAGAAAACCATTCAAAGTGCAGCACGACAGTGGAGTCTTCGGCTATGCCCGCACCATACAACTGAATTTCCTAGCTTTTAATCGATTCAAAGTTTTCAGTCAATAGTTTATTATTTTATATTTTAATTTTTCTTTTATAAAACTATTTATATAATAATTATAAACTATTGGATCTAGATCCAATAGCTCAAATAGGTGATGAAAAGTTACCTAAACTTTCAGTCAGCTGAAAATTAACAAGTTCCTTTATTTTGCTTGGCCCGGTTAAATAATGATGCGGTCCCTCATTGTGGTCGCAGGTGGAAGGTTGGTGGCCTGCCCCGTCATCGGTTTGAGGAGCTGGACGGCATGGGTATCGCGGCGTCCCTCACCCTCACGAGAAGGCCCTCGTGGGTTCTCAAGCTCTCGTGCTACATCTGGACCTGCTTCAAAGAGGCGTTGGGTTGGGATAAGAAACCTGAGAGCATGATCGAATTCCTTGATAACTAGCTTAGATTGGGGGAGGAAAATTACAGCTTTAAGCTGTTCTGTTTTGCTGCAGTAGCATGGGTGTAATTGCTTACTAGAAACAAAATAGCAATAGAAAAAAGAAACTTTCCTCAGTCAGCTGACCGTATCTTAATGCATTTGACTCAGCTAATGAAGAAATGGAGGCCTCTGCTGCGGGATAAAGACCAGGCATTGCTAGACGGGTTGCTGGAGAAGCTCAAGAAGTGGCACAGAGATCACAGGGCGGAGAGGAGGAGAAGAGAGCTGGATGAAAACCCTTTCGGATGATCAGAGTCTGTAATACTTCCTCCGTTTTATTGAAAGTGTCATTATGGTATTCGTGTCAATTAAACTTTTTTAACTTTAACTAAATTTATAAAAAATATGTATAATATTTATATCTCTAAATAAGTTTATTATGAAAATAGATTCAATGATCTATCTAATAATATTAATTATGTACAATAAATATTTACAATACTAATATATATTTTGATCAAAGTTTAAAACATTTTACTTTTTAAGAAGCGAGAATGACATTTTGAATGAGACAGAAGGAGTAGGTTTTTGTCTTAGGGAATTGCGCTTGTTTTGCTTGCTGGAATCCCCAGCGTTTTGTATGTTTGTTGTATCAAACTTATTTGCTTTCTATAAAAGCCGGGTTACCCTCGTTCAAAAAAAAAGGCCCTCGTGGGTTCTCCCGAGAACAGAGCAGTCGCCGTAGAGATCTGGCTGCGCCGCCAACGGGTAGAAGCGCTCGCCGATGAAGGTGTTCAGGAAGCATCGCCAGTTGCGGTTGTCGTTGAAGGTTTCCGGGAACATGACCCACTGCCGGGGGTGGAACCGCCGGTGAAGGACTCCTTTTGCGCGCAGGTTGGAAACTCTACAGCGACCTGATGATGACACGTTTCGAAGATTGATTGATGGGCATGGAGCAAGAAGAAACGACGGAATCCGGACACGATGGCCAGGTCCACATGAGGCAAGACTTCCCAGCAGTGGAGCCCAGCTCCCGAGCTCGATGCAGTTGGACGTGAGCAGAAGCAGCTGATACCTTCTTGGTACGCGACCACGCGAGGCCGGAACGAATACAAGTTGTCCATTGTCGGCTGTTTTACACGCGGTGTGTGCATCTCCTGTTTTCTCCATTGTTGTTGTCGCCCAGTTGAACTTGCACCTCGTAGCAACTGGGCTTGCCGCCAAATGACTTTGTAGCGTTAGCCTTGCGAATCCCCCCGTCATTACCCCTAAATCCCAATGGGAAGTGGGAACAGAGGAGCTGCCAGAAACAGGGCAGCAGAAGCAGAGCAGACATCATGGGCTCCAGACGAAGTGAGCAGGGGAGGGGATCCGTTGTGACGCGCCAAATTACCTTGTACCGCATGCCTTCCGCCAACTTCCTCCGTCTTTACCCCTAAATCCAAAAGGGAACTGAGGAGCTGGTTGGATAAATGGGTGGCTCCCTCGACCCGACGACTCCAGTACACCACGAGGTGCACGAGCGCACAATTATATATGCCCGTCCGTGCCAATCCCCATTGTTCAGTCACTCAAACCCATGGCCCGAACGCAGTTCGCCGCCATGCTCCCTCTCTTCCTCCTCCTCGCCGCGCTCTGCGGCACAGCCAGCGGCGCTTCCCACCCCCACCCGCTCGACCCGCTCTCCCCCGCGGAGATCACCGCCGTCCGGTCCTCCGTGCTGGCGTCCCCGCTCGTCGCCGCCCGGCCGCTCACCTTCCACTACGTGGGCCTCGACGAGCCCGACAAGCCCGACGTCCTCGCCTACGCCGCGCGCCACTCCGCCACGCGCCGCCGAATGGTCGAACCCGACGCGCTCCCGCGCCGCGCGTTCGTGATCGCCCGCGCGGGCCGCGCGTCCCACGAGCTCCGCGTCGACGTCACCAACTCCTCGTCCCCTTCCGTGCTCTCCCACGCCGTGCACGCCGCCGGGCCCGGGTTCCCGACGCTGACCCTGGAGGAGCAGTTCGACGCGGTGGCGCTGCCCCCCAAGTACGCGCCCTTCGTCGAGTCCGTGCGCCGCCGCGGCGTGGCCATGGACGACGTGCTCTGCGCGGTGTTCCCCGTCGGCTGGTTCGGCGGGGAGGCCTCGGCATCGAAGCGGGTGGCCAAGATGCTGTGCTTCGTGGCGGGCGGCACGGCCAACTTCTACGCGCGGCCGATCGAGGGCGTCACAATGGTGGTGGACCTGGACGAGATGGCCATCGTCGAGTACAGGGACCGGGTAAGGTACCCGGTGCCTAAAGCCGAGGGAACCGACTACCGCGCGGGGAAGGCCGGCGCGCCGCTCGCCGGGCCGGAGCCGGCGCCCGGGGTCGTCGTGCAGCCGGAAGGCAGCAGCGGAGTCCACATCGACGGCCACGTCGTCAGGTACGTCTTAATTCTGTAATTATTATTGCTCCGTTTCTCTCTGTTTTTGTTTTCGACTCCGCACAATAAGCACACCGTGTGTGTGGTCCGCACGAGTCGCCGTCGTCGAAAGATGAATGCGATTGGATACAGTGAAAACGACCTTGATCTTCAGATACGACAACAGCCTCAGTCAACAAGGAAAACAAAATGCAAAACTGCTTTATTCTGATTCCTTTTGCACGCATGGATTTCAACGTGATTGTTAGTAGCTCACTCTCACGACGAACATTATCCGGTATTCTGCTTAGGAATCAGTCGCCGTTACATTATGTCCCACAATAGCGTTATATTCTCTTTGTCTCGTAATTCAAGTAGAATATGCGCTACAAGAAAGAAGGGTGCCATTCTATTGTCGATATTTTTCAACTAATATTTGCGGGCCTGAAAACTTTGCTGATAAACAACGCTGCCTATACGTGTGTGATTACACTCCGCACAGTCACAAACTAGTTACTATAAATTTCATAATATCATCAGGCAACTGACAAACAGTCTGCTTAAGAACACCACGTGATTTAATCTAACTCCATATGTTGTGTCACGTCACGTGAGTTTGATTTATATATATAATAAATTTTAGTAAAATTTGTTTCGAACACACTAACAAAACACAGTTTTGTCTAGAACACATCAAACAAATCGAATTTAGCTCATACACACTACGATTCTAAAAGTTCATTTAGAACACACCATTTAACTATTATTTTTAACTTTTTTATCTTAATATATAAAATAAGTCAGAATTAGAAACTTGACACAAATATACATAATTGTATTCTCTCAATAAAAAATAGAGCTAGAATTTTGTTGATTATTTTTATTGTTTACTGAGTGTTTTAATATTTAATTTATCGAGCAAACCATCCAAACAATAGAAAAAAAATCTAGCTCTATTTTATAATGATAGAAAAGGCAACACCTTATATTTGTGCAAAGTTTTAATTTCTAATGTATTTTATATATTGAGATAAAAAAATTGAAAATAAAAGTTAAATAGTCATAGTGTGTCTCATACCAATTTTTCTAGAATCATAATGTGTATCAGCTAAATTTGATTGTTTGATGTGTTCAGGATAAAACCATGTTTTGTTGGTGTGTTCTATTTTCAAAACAAATTTCTCTAATTTTCAAGAGAGAGTGTAATGAGTCAGAAAGTTGACACATATTTTTCATATATGAATAATTTTTTTCCTTTTTCAAACCTGTAGCAACACACAATTTGTCTGGAATGAACGCTGTCCACGGGATTGATGCAGTATTCCTTTAGGCGAAAAACGAGATTATTAGTATATGGATATATTACCTACTGACAGCTAGTGAGAATCAAAGAAGACGACTTCCCAACATTTATGTTTGGTTGGCTTCAGATTTCAGTCTAACGTCTACATCAATGATCTTATCTTATCTCCATCCACCGTTTTTATTTCTTTTGGATGTAAACATAGTTTATACTCAAGTTTTCGGCATTTTTCGCAGCAAATGCAGATTCGTTGCAACTATAGTGTAGTCTGTAGTGATGCTTGATTTGTCTTGGAGTACGATTAACGTTATACTGTAACTTTTCAGATGTAATTTGCAATTACAGTATGTAGTAAATGAAACAAAATTTTCGCGTCCGTTTGGTAAATTCACAGGAAACAGTGGTACCAAAAGAAATGACGAAATTGACTGTACGTGGCGATGCAGGTGGGTCAACTGGGAGTTCCACGTGGGCTTCGACATGCGCGCCGGCACGGTCATCTCGCTGGCCTCCGTCCTGGACCCCGACACCGGCGTGCGTCGCCGCGTGCTCTACCGCGGCTTCGTGTCGGAGGTGTTCGTGCCGTACATGGACCCGGTCGAGGAGTGGTACTACCGCACGTTCCTGGACGCCGGCGAGTACGGTCTGGGCCTCTGGGCGTTTCCTCTCCAGCCCGGTACCGACTGCCCCTCCAACGCCGCCTACTTCGACGGCTACTACGCCGGCCAGGACGGCAAGCCCGTCCACAACGAGAACATGATCTGCGTCTTCGAGCGGTACGCGGGCGACGTCGCTTGGCGCCACACCGAGGCCGGGTTCCCGGGCCAACTGGTAACAGAGCTGAACACTCCGAACTCTGAAAGTGATAAACAGAGCTGCTGATGGTCGACATGATGCTTTGACGATCATTTTCCCGGTGTGCAGATCACGGAGGTCCGGCCTGACGTGACGTTGGTGGTGCGGATGGTGGTGTCGGCCGGCAACTACGATTACATCCTGGACTGGGAGTTCAAGACCAGCGGCTCGATCCGGTTCGTGGTCTCCCTCACCGGCCTGCTCGAGGTGAAGGGCACACCGTACACGCACGCCGACCAGATCAAGGCCGACGCGCACGGCACGCTGGTGGCGGAGAACACGCTGGCCATCTACCACGACCACTACGTCACCTACCACCTGGACCTCGACGTGGACGGAACTACCAACTCCTTCGTTAAGAACTTCATCACCACTAAGCGCAACTCCGGTAACCCCACCACGGGCGGCGCGCCCACGCCAAGAAGAAGCTACTGGACCGTGCGGCGCGAGGTCGCCGAGACAGAGGCGGACGGGCGGGTAGACATTGATTCCAAGCCGGCCGACCTGCTGTTCGTGAACCCGGAGAAGAAGACGCGGATGGGGAACGAGGCCGGGTACCGGCTCGTCTCGTCTGGCGCGACGGCGGCGTCGGTGCTCGCCGCCGACGACTTCCCGCAGCGGCGCGCGAGCTACAGCAGGACGCAGGTGTGGGTGACGCCGTACAACCGGTCGGAGAAGTGGGCGCCCGGGGTGTACGCCGACCAGAGCACGGGCGAGGACGGGCTCGCCGTGTGGAGCGCGAGGAACAGGAGGATTAGGAACGAGGACATCGTGCTGTGGTACACGCTAGGCCTGCACCACATCCCGTACCAGGAGGATTTTCCCGTGATGCCCACGCTCAGCGGCGCGTTCGAGCTGCGGCCGTCCAATTTCTTCGAGAGGAACCCGATACTCAGAGCGCGAGTACCCATTGACGGTGCCCACTCACAGAACTGCTCTTGTTCTGTCAGGTGACGTGGCGGTGCAAGTCGGCTCGTGCGCTTTCCTAGAGTAGAGCTGGTGAAGTGGGAATGGACCGACTATTTCAGTTCAAGCAAATTGTTTGGCCTCAGTCAAACATTTAAGCTATTTGATGGGAAATATAAGTTTCCAGTTTTTGCAAGATGTTTGCGTCTATTACAGTTCCCATGTCCCCGATATCTAACAGAAATTATACAATAGACCGTTGCTAATCCAAGGTCAAATTTAACACTCTGAAATTCCACCGCATATGGAAGAGACTAGAAACTCCCAAATGGACAACTGTGAAACAAAACTTTTCAGCACATTGAGTATGAAGCATATTCACGAAGCCTTGGCTGCAGAGTGAATATGCTTCATGCGGTGGAATTTTTTTGCCTTTCAGAAAATCGTACATTTTTCTGCAGAAATTTTGCCTCCTTCCTACTATTATAGGCCTATTTTTCCATCCATACACGCGCGATCATTCAATACAGGCTACAATCAGTTACCGCCGTATACAGTTGGAGTAGCTAAGCTGCAAGTATTTTCAATTTCTTATTAGATACATAAGTGTGCTAGTACTTACCATATAACTTTTTTTACCATACATACTTTGCTAATAAAATATTTGTTTTATCTTTCCTATGTTTTACATTTCATGTTTTCGATTGTTAAAATATATCAATTTCTGATCAATACCTTTCGTTTTAGTTACAATAATATTGTTTATTCCGACTTTACCATATTTCATAACATACCGTTATTGATTTCGCTTTTGGTAAAATAATAATAATAATAATAGTTGAGATTTTTTCTGACCATTTTCCATACTGCTTTCCTCCCTACGCAACCTAATCATGCTAATTGAGCTTGAGTTGCATAAGAAAAAAAATCTTTCGTTAAAACCTTAGGTCATGTTTCGATCTATTGAGATTTTAAGGATCTAGATTTTAGAATCAGTGAGACATCCAAACAACACAGATTTTTTTCGAATTCTAAAATCTAGAATCTTAGATTTTAATAATCTTATAATCTAGTTATACTTATTTAGAGACATATTTTATATGACAAAAGCTTCACTGCTCTTCGGATTTTATGAATCTGATCGGTATTCAAACGAAACCATCCAGATTTTATTTAGAATTTAAATTCTAAAATTTTAAGATAAAAGTCATATTTAAAAAATCAGATCCAAACATGACCTTATTCGCACTTGTATAGCATCCGAGAAAGAGCCAGAGCAATTACAAACTTTTCTGTACTTGAAAAATTCCCCATTTCTGTGTAGTAGAGTATAAAATATGCACCTTTTCTGAAGCTGTAGTGCACGGAGGTGCACGCCTGCCTGTGTCACGACCCTTGCCGCGGATCCGGTGGAGCCCACATGTCCGGCAGAGAGGCCGACCTCTCTCTGTTTACAGGACAACGCTGCGCGGCATCTCCGGCTCTCCGCACCTGCCTCTGAAATCGGCAGCATGCCGCCCCCCCGCCTCCGCGTCTTTTCTGCTGCCCACATTCCCCAACGCCGCAACCGGTGGTCGCCCTCCATCGCGGTCCAAGCTTTGTCCTCTTCTTTCCACCCGCTTGCTTTTGGTTGCTCCAACGCCGCTACGTGCTAAACCATGGGGAAAGTGAAAAGGAGAGCCTAGCGCAGCGCTGATGCTGCTGTATTTTACTGCTCCTGACCACTGTCGTGGAGCAGGTGAGTTCTTGGTCGGGGATGGCTTGGGCCTTGGTGAGACTGCCACCGGGCTGCTCTGTCCGCTGCTGAGTGAGGCCTTCGACTTCCTGCTCCCTTTTCTTGGTGGTGTACTGGTGTTCGTTGCTATCGGGTGGCTCTGTTCCCCACTGCGCTTCAGACGGCTGCTGGTTCTTGAATTCGCCTAAAAAGGTTTGGTTCCTATTACGCTGGTTGTAGTTTGTGTTGTGATTCAAAGCTCGGGCCTCTGTGGCCCAGGTTCTGAATTTGTTGCCATCTCTGATTTCAGGCCGAACACGCGTGCATTTGATAGGAGGAATCTTGGGATACCTATCGCAAATAGGAGATTCTGATCAATCATTTCCACGATTGGTTCAACCTCCGGAGGAAAGAGGTCTACTGAGTCCAATCCTAATGCCAAAAATAGCCAGTCTGCTGGGCGGCGGCGTCTGATTCGAGCGAGGAGTTGGGCGGTTGCGCACGTGAAGTTCGTCGAAAAGCCTCGGCCCTCCAGAGGAGGTTGCAATCTGCAACCGTCATCACCACCACAATGAGAGATCTCACATCTTGCCTCAGTCAAAGCAGCGTTCAGGTTGCGCAGTCCTCTTCTTCCGGTGGGCAGAACTTGGTGCAGTGCGCCTACCTGGCCCGTCTGCGCGGCAAGCCTTGCAGGGTCACCGTCACCTGGAGCAAAGTGTCCATGGGGCAGGCCCTTTCCATCTCATTGGACGACTACTCGAACAAGTGCCTCTGCAAGACGGAGGTGAAGCCCTGGCTGTTCTCCAAGAGGAAGGGCACCAAGGTCGTGGAGGTGCACGGTGGTGGCAATCTGGAGATCACCTGGGACCTGTCCAATGCGAAGTTCGGGGCTGGACCGGAGCCCCTTGAAGGTTTTCACGTTGCTCTGGTCTATGATCTTGAAGATGTCCTTGTGCTTGGCGACATGCAGAACAAGGAGGATGGCCGGGCCTCGCCTGATGCTTTACATTCTGATTCAGTCATGATAGCCAGGAAGGAGCACATTTATGCGAAGAAGGTATATGCAGCAAAAGCTCGATTTTTGGATATTGGCCCACTTCATCATATCTCCATAGAGTGTGACACGGTGGGGGTGAGGGATCCAAGCTTGGAAATCAGGATTGGCAAGAAGAGAGTGTTGCAGGTGAAGAGGCTAGCGTGGAACTTCAGAGGGAACCAGACGATCTATGTTGATGGACTTCCAGTGGAGGTGCTTTGGGATGTTCACGAGTGGCTGTTTGGTTCATCGAATGGGTGTGCTGTGTTTTTATTTCAGTCTGGTCAATCCATGGAAAAATTCTTGTTGAGAACATGCTCACAGAATGAAAAAGAGGCTCAAGCGCATCGTTTTGGTTTCACTTTGATACTTCATGCATGGAAGACTGAGTAGGCGCTAGGTAGAAAGGTAATGGCAATTTTCTTCAGCATGTCTGCTCGGAGTTGATGACTAGTAACAATAGGGATGTAGGTAGCATCTAGCAATTCTAACAAAATGCTGAGCGAGGATTTCATGTTCCTTACTTACACCTTTTGATCGTGGGACAAGTTGATTGTGGGATATCTAAACAATTTTTGTCTCTTTGATATATCCGGAGAGAAATTTATGTTTGGCAGGGGATTCTAGTGCTCTGGTGATGTATTATCATGTGTTTCACCTTTACACCTTTTGATCAAAAAAGGTCTAAGATAGAATACCAATTTTAGTTTGCAATTATTATGTGTTCCATGTTTAAAATGAGGTCAAGTATGGGTGACATTTAGTTGGGAAAAGCGCAGCCGTCTTTTTTTTTTCTCCAACTTTAGCAACATTATTGAAGATAATTGTCGAGACTTGATTTCCGATCCCATTGTTCTCTTTTCTGCTAAAAGCTTAATGGTGGCAATCAGTTACTTCGGTTCAGAAGTGCGCAACTCTGCACATGATGTGCTCTCTTCCCCAATGTGGTGTACCTATTGGATAAGCATCTCGAATGATCTTTGACTACTCGATCATTGCCCAAAACTGAGGGAGTCGAATTTTTTTTTTTAGATGGAGGGAGTTGAAAGTTAACTGTGCAATAACCCAATAAAATAGATCTATAAAGAATTACAACACTATTTAAAGGTAGGAAATCGATGTTTTGAATTTGTCAACATCCTGTCTTTCCTTTACGGGCTATAAGTAAAGTATAGCTTCTTGTTATTGTGCTATCTGAACTTATTTTTTGCTGGAATTTTATGGATGATCCCTTTGGGTATGTTCATCCATATACTCATCGATTTACTTAATTACATTCTTACTGCCATGCTACAATATCATAAACTGCAACTCTGCAAGTGCAGAGTTTCTCGGTGCATCCTACAGTAACCTACAAGATAGTGTATACTGATCCTCACTGCAGCAGCTAATTGCAGTAGTCAAACAACTATACCTCTTCCGATGAAAAAGAAAAAGGATAGTTATGCCAATTTTGCGTGCTACTTGTTGAGTTATCGGCGATCGTAGCCACGTAGATCGAAGTAGAGAACGAAAACTAAAAACAATAAGAATAGAAGAGACGAAATATTTTATTATATAATTCTGGTAAAATTATAAAGGGGTATCTCCTCAACTATTTATAAGGAGAAGTCCTACTTCGTGTTAGGCTAGGATTAGATAAGGAGCCCACATGGACTAGAAGTTCTTCTTCTAGAAGATGAGCCTGGCCCATAAGCGTTTTACAACACTCCCCCTTGGTCTCTTTATCACGATAAACATGTCTCATTAAAAACTCCTTAAAAACCCAGTGGAAAAAATGGAGAAAAGAGCACATATTACCATCACTTGTATTATACATATTGCCTTATTAAAAACCTTAATGAGAAAACTTCATATGAAAAACTCATAAGAAAAAAGAGTACAATGCTTTAATCTTCATGATTAATATTTATCGATCTTCATGAACGACATGAATTATCTTCGAGATAATTTTTAATTCGAAAACGTCATGTACTTAAGGAAGTTCTCCCCCTGTTCCAAGCACTTCTCTAAGTCTTCTCGTGTCAATACCATGCCGACACTTTTCAAGAGTGCAAGCTGGTAGTGCCTTTGTGAACATATCTGCAAGATTATCACAAGATCGGACATGGGTTACCAAAATCTCTCCCTTCTCTTGCAATTCATGCGTATGGAAGAATTTAGGTAACATATGCTTTGTCCTGTTTGACTTTATGTATCCCGATTGTATTTGTGCAATACAAGCGTTATTATCTTCATAGATAACTATAGGGGATAAAGTATACGATACTCCACAACTATCCATTATATGTGTTGACATCCTTCTGAGCCAAGTGCATTCCTTGACGGCTTCAAATAATGCAATGATCTCTGAGTAATTTATTGATGTAGCAACAATCGTATGTTTCGTTGACTTTCATGAAATTGCCGTTCCACCAAATAAGAACACATATCCAGTCTGCGAGATTGACTTGTGTGGATCGGATAAGTAGCCAGCATCAGTATACCCAACCAAGGTTACTTCTGTATTCTTCTTGAAAAATAATCCGAAATCTTCATTTCCTCTTAGATATCTTAGTATTTGTTTAATGCCTTTTCAATGTTGTATAGTTGGTGCCGAGCTGTATCTAGCAAGTAGATTAACAGCAAAGGCTATATCGGGCCTCGTACTATTTGCAAGGTACATCAATGCTCCAATAGCACTGAGATAGAGATATTGAGGTCCTAATAATTTCTCACCTTCCTCCTTTGGTCTAAATGAGTCTTCCTCTGCATTAAGTGATCCCACAATCATAGGAGATTTGAGTAGGTATGCATCTTTCATATTAAATCTCTCTAATACCTTCTTAGTATAGTTTGATTGATGCAATAATATTCCCTCATGAGTATGCTCAAGCTGCAAATCTAAACAATATGCAGTCTTACCTAAATCTTTCATTTCAAATTCAGATTTTAAGTAAGAACATGCATCTTCGACGTCCTGTGTAGTGCCAATGATATTCAAATCATCAACACAAACAGAGATTATGCAATAACCTTTCTCTGATTTCTTAATGAATACACAAGTACAATCATCATTCTTCAAGAATCCTTTCTCTAGTAAAAAGTTACTGAGTTTGTTATATCACATTCTTCCAGATTGCTTTAAACCATATAGTGACTTCTGAAGTTTGACACTATACAATTTGCGTTCTTCTTCATTCGGGACTTTGATTCCTTCTGGAACTTTCATATAGATTTCTGTATCTAATGTTCCATATAATTATGCAGTGATGACATCCATAAGTCGCATTTGCAAATTCATATTCACTGCCAATAATATTAAATACCAGAAAGTAATTCCATCCATTACGGGAGAATAGGTTTCTTCGTAGTCAATTCCTGGTCTCTGCGTGAAATCTTGAACTACGAGTCTCGCCTTGTATCTAATCACTTCATTTTGAGCATTTCTCTTCCTGACAAACACCTATTTGTGACCCACTGGGAAGATACCTTTTGGTGTAAGGCTTATATTGCTGAACACTTCTCTTTTCTTTAGCGAGTTCAACTCTACACTAATTGCTTCTTTCCACTTTGGCCAGTCAGCACGCTTCTTGCATTCCTTCATTGACTTTGGTTCAGATTCCAAGTCAATCTGTGTTGCAACTGTGTCAGCAAAATATGAGTTCTGTGATCCAGAAAATTGGTTTTTAATTGTATGAACTGAGTTGTCTATCGTGCAAACGCGTGGTTTCTAGTAGACAATAAACATACATGACTCCACTTCGCGGAAGCATCAATCAACACCATGAAGTACCGCAAAGGTCCTGACATAGGATTAATTGGTCCACATATGTATCCTTAAATTCGTTCAAGGAATGTCATCAATTCTGTTTGAATCTTAAGCTTTGAGGGTCGAGTGATGAGCTTCCCTTTTGCACATGCAACGCACAAAAAATCTTCTTGATTTGGGAAATCTTTTGTCTTCAAGTTATGACCATTCGAATTCTTCATGATTCTTTACATCATGTTGAGGCCTGGATGACCAAGTCTATCATGCCATGTTCGATAGGCTTCTTGGTTGCTAAATACGGTCTTGAACGCAGCAAACTCTTTGTGTGGTTTAACATAAGTGTAGTACATGCTTTCTTTAATGGTTGAAAAACTTCGATGATAGTCTTGTACTCTCCATCTTTCTTGGTCATAATGAGACATTCTTCGCCTTTATCATCATTGGTTTCTACGTGCAATCCATTTGCACGGATGTCCTTGAAGCTTAACAATGTCTGAGTAGACTCGGGATAAAGCAATGCTTCATAGATTACTAGCCGCGTACCATTCGGTAGGATGATTGTGGCCCCGTCTGTGCCAACAATCCTAGTGTCATTGCCAATGACAGTAGTTATATCTCCAACACACTTTCGAAGTGTTTGGAAATAACTAGTGTCCCTTAGAACGGTAGCGGTAGTGTCACTGTCTACGAGACAGAGCTCCTCTTGAATAGCCATGTTCTCCATGATTTTGTAATTAATATAATAATATATAATTAACAGATTTAATAATGTAAACAATTTCCACATCAATATGATATTTTAATGAGAAAATGTCTTCTCTTCATGAGATTACATAAATAAATCACCACTAAAAACTTAATGCACCCCTATTACTAGTGCTTAATTCTAATGGAGAACGTTTGATTCTAAGTAGTCTACGAGACTAGTGGGAATCTTCATGCAGGTCCTCCTCATCCTCTGCCATGAGGTCTTCATCAAATTCAATATCAGATGCTTTGCTTAGTTCTCCATGACCTTGAGCTTTGTTTAATGTACCAGAATCCATCTTCGTGACGTCTTCTTTGGCTTGTGAAGCTTCAACATAGTTGGCTTCATGCTCCGCAAGCTTCTTCCTAAGTTCTTGGTACATGTCGACAACGTGCTTAGGCGTGCGACAAATTTTGGACCGATGTCCATTCATGCCACATCTGTAACATTTCTGGTCTTGTTTTCATATTTTCCCCCTGAAAGCGTCTTCTTTGACTTTCCTTTATAGTTCTTCTTAAACTTGTTAGGGTTGTTTTGCGCCTTCAGTGGTGCCTTCGGAGCTCTTTTACCCTTGTTGTTATTCTTCTTGAATGACGTGCATTTGCTTCTTGTAGTGCCATGGAGCCAATAGGACGAGATAAATGATTCTGCTTGATCAATTCGTCCTCTCCCTGATCTTGCTGTAATGCATTACTCAGGGCGACATAAGAGTCATATTTGTCCTTCTTGTACTGGCGGCTCACATGGGCGAGCTTAAGGTTAAAGGTGCAGAGAGTCTTGCGGATGAGGTCGAGATCTTTAAGATCTTTGCCACATAGCTTCATACGTGACATAATACCATAAAAGTTGGTATTATATTCCTCAACAGTCTTGTAGTCTTGAAAGCGTAGATTTTGCCATTCACGCTCCACTTTAGAAAGTAAGACTGCTTCAATTTGCTCAAAGCGATTACGCAGTGAGTCCCATAAGACCTTCGGGTTCCTTTCGGTCATGTACTCATTGTTTAATGTAGTACATAAATGATGCCTCAGGAAATGCAGGGACTGAGCTTGCTCCACTGCTGTTGCAGCAGGTTCTTTATTTTTGGGCATAATTGTCTTCAAGAGATTTTTGCCACTAAAGAGAATTTCAGCATCAAGTGCCCAAGACAGGTAGTTACTTTCATGGGGGGTAAACACAACGAATTCTCTCTTCACAAGGTCAGACATCTGCATGATATCATGATGCAAAAATTACTTCATGTATATGTAAATAATATATCCAAGTAATAGGAGGCATAAGTAAAGTGGTATAACAAAAACTGCATGTTTAAGTTATTTTATTAGTATTTCTGTATAAAAATAACCAATAAACCGTGAAAACAGAATAATATAAGGACTATAGTCCATCTTGATATAAATCTGGAAAAATCTGGGGTGTTATATGCAAAATAACACACTTCCGTGAAATTTCTATTTATTCTGTGATTTTCTGGTAATTTTCATAATTTCTAGGGGTCTTGCTATAAAATATGGACTCTAGATTTATTTTTGAAAAATATTAGGGGCGCTTGTATGAAAATCTAGGCTTTATCAGAAATTCCAACAACTCTAGGGGCTATTTTATAGATTTTCTGATATTTTTGCTGATCGGGCTTCTAATGGGCCAAAATCCGGCCCAAAAATTGAGTCCGACCTATTTTTTTTATAAAGGGTATAAAAGGGACGAAACCCTAGGGTTTCACCTCACTCCCTCATTCTTTCTTTCCTCCCAGCCGCCACTTCCTCCTCTCCTCTTCTTCTTTCTCTTTCCACCCGACCGCCTCTTTCTTCTCTTCTCCGTTTGCTCTTTTCTTCCACCGACAGATCTAGAGGCAGGCGAAGCTTCCCGCGCAGCGTGCGCTGTGTGCAGCACGGCTGCTTGCACGCATGGGCCCGGGAGCGGTGCGCACTGATCTTGGGTCGAGGCCGATGTGCGGCTGCTGCGACTTGCGGCCTGCCCGCGGGGCGAGTGCGTGCTTTCGGCGAGGGGGGGGGGGGGGAGATTGTGCAACGCCCGCTCCCCAGCCGTCGTCGGTCGTTGGTGCGCGCGCTTTTCTTTTTCAACTTGCTGTGATGTAAGGAGCTACGTCCAAGGTCCGGTGGGGTCAGATCTGGGCTAGCATGGCCTAGATCTGAGCTGCGGATCTGAGGTTCCACCATGTTTTTTTTTCTTTGATCTTTCTGTGATGGATCCGGTCACCTTCACCACTAGGGTTAGGGTAGATCCGTTTTCTTGTTGCCATCTTCGTCGCTCGCGTCGGCGGAGGGCTCTCACGCGGCATTTTTTTTCGAACTTCTGGACGTATCCCGTTTTGGATCTGGATATTCTAGATCCTTCCCTTGCCGGTTCCAGATCCGGTTAGGGTTGGTAGATTGCGGGCGCATAAGTGCCTTTAATCTGATTTTTTTATTTCATTGTGCCGCGTCCTATGGCGGGCTTTTGTTGTTGTAGATCTTGACTACAACGAGTTAAGATTTTTTGTGGTGATCTCCTCTTGCCTGCAACGAGTCAAGATACAAATTCAATCAAAAATCATACCTTAAATCGTCGAGTAGTTGATCGGCTCTGTAGAGCGTGCTGATAACGTGTTGAGTTATCGACGATCGCAGGTACATAGATCGAAGTAGAGAACAGAAACTAAAAGTAACAAGAATAGAGGAGACAAATATCTTTATTGAATAATTCTGACAAAATTACAAAGAGGTGTCTCCCTCAACTATTTATAAAGGGGAAAACCTACTTCGTGTTAGACTAGGATTAGATAAGGAGCCCATATGAACCAGGGGTTCTTCTTCTAAAAAATAAATCTGACCCATAATCATTTTACGACACTACTCACACTGAGCGATACCCAAACTTCCTTTTAGCACATTAGGCGTTTCCAGTAATAATTACGTGTTTCTAGAAGCACTCGTTGGTTGTTAGCGCTGATGTGGGGGAGCTCACTTACTGAAGCAAAGAATATCCCATCCGAGGTGGTCAGCGTAGGGCCACGGATTGACTTGGCATTCCACTGATTTCCCCACGGGCCCCATGATATCTGCAGATCATTGTCGGTACGGCCGGCGAGGAGGCTTCTCCTCCGCGAGAGCCGAGAGAAAGCGAGGAGGCAACCACTTGAACAGGCCGGGCCACGGGTCAGTCACCAGTCTCAGCCGGGTTTTATTAGTTTCCCTCTCGCCATCGCTTAGGATACTGAAACCATCGCCATCCGCGGTCGCACGCACGCATCATTTCGTCTCCATTTCCTCCTGCTCTAATTCCTTCCGGAACAAATGGTTTAATTATTTGTTTTGCGAAGGAACCGTTGCCGATTTTTCCCAATTGGCTCGTGGCTCAACGGCGATGTTCTAACCATTGGTTTCACCTTTGGATGGACCTGGGAAGGCCATGTAGGTAGGCACGCTGTTCTTGGCTCAGCAGTGTCGTCACCGACGGAGAGAGGTACTAATGAAGTTGTGGTTGTTAATGGAAACGTGCGTTGCAGGAGCTATGTTTGAATTGAATTATCGTAAGGAGAAAAGGGAAGAGCGTGTAGCTCAATAGTCTGCTGATGTACACAAATGATAGTGTCGCTCAATAGTCTGCTGCTGATGGAGGGTTATTTGGCACGTTTGAATTGAAGTCCGTGTGTACATATTTAGTGGCAATAGCTTTTTGTCAGCAAGCGATTTCCATGCACATTTGTGTCTCACCAGATCCAGTAGTCTCTGGCTCACTTAATCTATCAGTCTCACTTGATCCTTTTTGTGGCTGTTAGACGACACTAAAATTTGGATTGACTTAGACTGACCGCGCCGGTTCCGGTATTTGGTACTAGAGTACCCGGATAACGGATAAGGGTGCTGCACCGGGGTGTGCTACTCGGTCCTCTACCATAGCGCACCCCCTCCCGCACGCCAAATCTGGCGGGATAGCGAAGCAACGCTACCCGTCGACGTGGCATGGGGCCCGCACCTCCTCCCGCCATCCCTCGTCCTCTGCTCCTCCTTGATGGCCGCGGAGGCCCTGCTCAACGGATGGAGCTCCGCTCGGCGCGGGTGGACGACGGCCGGGGCTAGATCTGGTCACCGGGGCAGCAGATCCGCCTCCCCATCGCAGATCGGGCCTCCCCATGGCGTCGGTGACGAGGTGGCGCTCGGTGGCGGAGGAGGAGAGGGCACGGGTGGCGGAGGAGGGGAGGGTGCGGGCGGCGGCGGAGGGGAGCTCGTGGGCGCGGCGAGGAGGAGCTCGTGGGGGAGCGCACGAAAGGGAGGAGTAGGGGCCACCGAGGACCCAGCCGCTGTCGACGATCAAGCGCAGATCCAGAGGAGAGGGTGGCGTGGAGCTCGTCGTCGTCGCTATGGAGGAGGGGAGGGCGCGCGGTGGCGGCGCTCGCTGCAGGGGAGAGAGAGGGCGTGGCGGTGTTCGCTCCGGGGGGGGGGGGGGAGAGCGCGTCGATGTTCGCTGCGAGGGAGAGAGATTGGGGAGGGGAGGAGGCATAGGTGGGTGGAAAGAGAGAGGGGGGGGGGGGGAGAGGCTGACGTGTGGGCCCATAGAAAGGTAGTTGATATAGAGTATGACATATAGAGTATGACGGGTGCAGAAAAAGTTAGTATGGAAGAAAGAATCTTACTGAGTAGGACAGAATATTTCTTTTGAAGAATGAATTTAGAGGACCACGAGTGCGATCAGTTTTACAACAACTAAATTTGTTACATCTTTCTTTTTCTTCTGACGAGGGGTTAAAATTCACGTTAGCGTACATGATACCTCCCCAACGCAGTAGTATAAATGCTCGACGACCCGGTGTCTTCTATCGACAGAGAAAATGGTTCACAAAACAGCTTTTCTTTCTTTTAGACCTGCTTGCCAAGTAGTAGCTCACTCATTGCACATAAAATAGGCGAATTAAACTCGTGGCCCGTGTTCTTGACACGGTAGGCCATGACCGCCACAAAAGGTTAACTATGACCTACCAGCGTCGCAGTAGCACTAGCAAAATCATTTCTCTTCCGTCACCGAGAAACCTTTTTCCGGAGACGAAAGGCACCCTCCCGCTCCTCGCCCGCTGCTTGTTTATTCGCTGAGAGATTTGGACGGACGGCGACGCCGCACCGAGATTTTTAAAGCCGGGGATTAAGAAGCACGGGAGCGCAGCGTGATCGGGCGGTAGGAATAGTATCGCAGAGTAAAGCAGAGGAGGTCACCCTGCTTCAAAGCAACTCTCTGTTCTCTCTCGCCTTCTTCTCCCCCTCTGTTGCGCACGCGCACGGATTGAACGCCTCGGCGATAAGCAAGGCATTTGCTCTGCGCATGAGGGGGAGGCGGTAGCAACAACGTCGAAGCAGGCGCCTGAGGAAGCAGAACCCATCGATCATCGGTCATGGGCTGGCTCCAGTCCCTCTTCTCGCCGCTCAAGAAGATGTGGATCCGCATGCATTCCGCGCAGAGGAAGAGTACGTCCTGCTCTCTTCACTGTTCTTCTGCTCTCGTTTATGTTCTTCCTCCATGACAAATTGGCTCCAGTTTTTGTATGAGAAAATTTGCAGCAGTTTCTCCTGCTTATTTGATATTGGC
Organism: Eleusine indica; assembly: GCA_030378355.1. NCBI lineage: Eukaryota > Viridiplantae > Streptophyta > Magnoliopsida > Poales > Poaceae > Eleusine > Eleusine indica. The sequence goes on from CM059500.1 coordinate 42,350,126, forward strand.
ATATATGTTACTAGGATAGATGAGTCATTACTAGTTCTCCATGAATTATGCGCTTATGTTTTTGCTTTCCTGACGATCAAACAGAGCTGGGGATCTACATCCTGTACGAGGACGTCAAGTCGTGCCCGTGCGAGGACGTGCAGATACTCTGGTCCATCCTCGTCGAGTCCCACCCGCCACCGCTGCGCCTCAAGCACTGACCGACCGATCCTCCGACCGGGCTCCCCGGCCACGCCGCCGTCCAGTCCGTCGAGCACGGCGCAGTAACGTCCCGACGGGCGATGGCAGCTGCGGAACCAACCGACACGACGAAAACTGTCGGTGTACATAAAGATGACGACGAGTGGTAGTTCACCTTGTTCAAGAAAGAGATAGGACGACGATTGCTTCCAAGAAAAAAAAAAGATTGCTTCCCTTTGAGCCATGGAAATGGTGTGCATAGGCGATGAGCTCCTCCTCTCCGTCCTCTTCGCAGGCAGGTGTCCCTCACCGACACTACTGCGTGTGAAGCAAAATGAAAAAAAAAATCCCTTCTTGATTAATTTTTTTTTCCATCTCCTTTCTCCTTTGCTTTTCTTTTTGGAAAAGGAACAAACGGCACATGTAGCGATCGCCGTTGGTTGTGATCGGGTCAATGGCCACGCATGCGTGCGCCGGTACCTTGTAAATACAAAAAGCAAGACGAAAAGAGAAGAAGCTAATGTATATACCGCTGGTTGTGATGGTGATGATGAGAAGAAAAAAAAAAGACGTGTGGAAGTTTAAGCTAGTACCGTCGTCGCGTGGCTCGCGTGCGTTTGCTCTGGGTTGCATGGTGGTTGACCACAGGCGCACACGTGTGGGTGGGCGCAGGGTCGGCTCGCCCGGGGAACGCGGGCGTCCATGGTTACTGTGTTTGCCGACGCGATGGAGGAGTTCCGGTGGCGGGTGGCTTTCGCCGGCGCCATCGCATCGTTCCTTTGTCAACGTCGAGGTGGTTGGCTGGCTCGAGCCTGCACTGCGGGGTTGGTCTCGTTGCCGCCGTCGCGTGACGCGCGCGTCGCGCCCGACGCGGGAAGCTGAGCTCAGTGGAAACAGAGCAGGGCAGTCGCGCTCGGTTCAGGGCAGCCACACGCCTCGCGCTGGTAGCAACATGTCATCAGAAAGATGAGCCGACAGGTTCAGGGATTTTTTTTTTTTGAAAAAACCCGAAAAGATGTCATGGCGCACTGTTTCCATGTCAGGCGAGTACAACGTATCGGATTCTTGCTTCACGTTCCCGGCCTGGACACAAACTATAAAAGTTAAGTTCCTAAAAAAATACTATATAAAGTAATAACGGCACCGTCGTAAATAAACGGGAAAACACACGCACGGCACACGGCCAGGCGTGCGGTTTGGGTAGAATAGAAGATGCCGCCCTCTGGAAACCAGCTGCGGCGCAGCGCGCGGGCACTTCGCGACCCGCGGTCGTGTCCCTGCCGTTCCGCCGTGATCCGATCACGGGGACGGGGAGGAGAGAAGCAGGATCACTCGGACGCGTGCTCCACTGCCCAGGCCACGTCCACCCGTCTCCTCACCTGGAGCACAGGTTCCTCACGCTCACGCCCGAGGGCCTGCTTCTACTCCTCCACAAGCGCACGTTCGTGGTCCGCCTCCTCAACCCGCTCACGCACCAGATCACGGACCTCCCGCCACTTGTCTGAGGTCACCAATCGTGGCAGCGGAAATCTAAGGCTGTATGCCGGTCAAACCATGGTATAATTTGGTATAATTTTGATATGAACGAATAATAGCCTACTCCCTTCTCCTTTATTTTTTAAGAAGTTTTACTGTCCAAAATATTGGTCATTAATTTTGAAAAACTATTGGCCAATAGTTTGATTCAGTGATTTAGATTCAATAATCTAAAAACATAACTACTGGCAAACAGTTTATCAGTTTGAGGGTAATATCGAAAAAAATAATATTACTAGATTTATAATAATTATTTTATATTGTCATAAATTAAAATAAATTAATAATATAATTAATGATTCGGTAGGGTTAGATTTCTATTGTAAAAATAAATGTAAAATCATTTATAATGGTGCAATTACAAAATTACTCTCAAACTATTGGCTAATAGTTTTTCAAAACTAATGGTCAATATTTTGAACTACTCCCTCTGTATTTGAAAAAAGACACTTTGACCAAGCTAAAATTCGATTAGAACTTTTTAAAACTTTGATTATGTCGAGGGTAAGGATCGGGGTGCCACGTGACACCGTCTATGGGCTCACACGCGTCGGACTCGAAAGAACCCGTTGGATCGCCATTGAGGCACCGCCAGCGTGGGCCCCCACAGGAAGCGCCCCCACGGCAGTCAAGCCTCAGCCGCAAGGGTCGTGCCACTGCCCCGACTCGCTCGACCTCGAGTGGTCAAGGGCTGGTCGCGTCCCGCTCGACCCCTCAATGGGGATCGGGGATTCGCTACGCCCCGCTCGACCCCTCAATAGGGGCGAGGACAAGTCGTCCTGCCTGACGGAACCGGGCACGACTCGCCCTTCCAAGCAGATGACTCAGCCACTCGCCCGAGCCTATCCACTCTGGGGAAGGGAGGGACGCTCCGCTGCCCCTACAGTCATGACGACAGTATGGGTCCCCCGTAATCACCATATAAACTCTACTGCCGTCAACTCCCATCAGTAGGGCCCGAACCACGACGACCGCCTAGAGCGCGAACAGAGCGAGGGGCACGAGCGATGCACACACTTAGCGGCCAATACCCCGACCACCGAGGGGTCTAGGGCATTGTAGAGTAGCGTTGGTATCTCCCCGAAGAGAGGCAGCTAGCCATCACAACCTATCGAATGGTTGTGACAACCAGTCGAGCCGGAAAGACGGATTTATGAGGTCGACCATCAACTGGTTCGGTGGGACCCCGTCGACGGAGGACCGGAGACCTCACTCGAATGAACCCGATAGCAGCTCATCGAGCAACCACGTTTCAGCGACCGAGGCGAAAACATGGCCCGGCTCTATCCTCCGTCTCACGAACGGGACGCGGAAGGAGAAAACAAAAAAGTCAAAACAGTCGCTTGACCGATCCGTCTGCATCGAGTAGGGACGTGAGGGTCGGCATCGCCAAACGAGACCCAACGACGGGGTCACATTCATTATTCTATGCTTACAAGACCATTTAATGCCGACTCTTACAGACTCCCTCTTCTTTTTACAAAGCGAGTATCAATAGCTCGAGAAAGAAAAAGAAAGAGAGAAAAATATCGACCTGTGGGGTCTACCATAAAGAAAGGAAAAAAGAGCGGTACCCGCACCTCGATGGATACATACGAGGTAAAGCACCTGTGATGCTTCGTCGTCAGGGAAGGATGCCCTTATTTGAGGCCAGCCTTTTCTCCCAACAAAGAAGGCGAACAGCTCGGCCGCATCGAACGGTTGTTGCTAGAGCTGCCTCTTGGGACTAAAGACCCCCATGCTGGTAGGGAGTCCGGTCCGGCACCTGTTCTTGACCTGGCTCCTACCAACGCTGTCGAGAACGAATGCGAGGGGACCTAATAAGCCATGGCGACCTTCCATGAGAGGGCCCCTTTATCTCCACCTCACCCCAACAAGAAGAGAACATAATAGAAGTTGAGCCAACCTTCCCACAACCCACAAGACAGCCGCACTAGGACAGCCGGGAACTAGCTATCAGCGGGTTTTTATCCCCGTCTTCATCGCCAGGGACATCATCACACCCGACAGCCATGAGAATAACGTACCACTAAGTGAAAGTCGGTCACGCCCCAGGTATCCCAGAGCTCGGTGTGTAAAGCTAGGTGTGGGAATGAAGCAGAACATTACCCGGCGGGTGCCCTTAAATAGCGAAGCTAGGACCAAGCCTCGAATTCCTTGCACGGGCACCAAGCCCGATGTGGGTTCACAAGGGGCTCTTGCACGCCACATGGAAACAAAAACCTGGCGTCACCGACGATGTCGCACGCTCCTTAGAGCAGGGCATCGCCCTCGAATTCCCCTGACGTGTAGCGTGCCAGATCTGGGCCCTACCAAAAGATGCACCCGCGCGCTGCACGACAAAAAGAGATAAGAGACCTGTCATGCCGACAGCGCCATGACCCGCCTTTTTAGACAAACCCTCCTCCATGACACCCTGCGCCGTCTGCTCGGCCCAGTGGATGGAGCCTGAGGAACACATGTCCCATGGCACCCCGTGATCGTTTCAGATACATAAAGCCAAAGAACGAGTCCGCACGGACTTCTCCTTTGGCTCGGGGGCTACACCCGACGGGTGTGATCGCACGCATGCACCCCGATGGACGAACGACCTAACCTTCTCACGACGAATTAAGCCGAAGCGCGAGTTTCAACCAAACTCCCCCTCCAGCTTGGGGGCTACACCCGACGGGTGCGCTCGCGCGCACCTCTCTCACGTAAACCAGGCAACCTGCAGACGACTTCGTGCCATTCGCTCGCACCTACGTCAAAATCCCCCGTACGACTCTCCGACTTGCTCGGGGGCTTGGGGGCTACTGTCGGGGGTAAGGATAGGGGTGCCACGTGGCACCGCCTAAGGGCTCACATGCGTCGGACTCGAAAGGACCCGCTGGATTGCCACTGAGGCACCGCCAGCATGGGCCCCCACAGAAAGCACCCCCGCGGCAGTCAAGCCTCAGCCGCAAGGGTTGTGCCACTGCCCCGACTCGCTCGACCCTGAGTGGTCGAGGGCCGGTCGCGTTCCGCTCAACCCCTCAATAGGGGTCAGGGATTCGCTACGCCCCGCTCGACCTCTCAATGGGGGGGGGGGGGGGCGAGGATAAGTCATCCCGCCTGACGGAACCCGTGCATGCCTCACCCTTCCAAGCAGATGACTCAGCCACTCGTCCGAGCCTATCCACTCCGGGGCAAGGACGGACGCTCCGCTACCCCTACAGTCACGACGATAGTATGGGTATGGGCCCACCGTAATCACCAGATAAACTCTACCCCCGTCAACTCCCATCAGTGGGGCACGTACCGCAACGGGACGGGATGACGGACCCCTGACCAAACCTGGAGTGGCAGAGTGGAGAAGCTCGATTGCCTTGTTAGAACGACACAGATTCTAACTCCAAGCAGGTTCGGACAGGCGCAACCCGACACGATGATCCCCGACGGAGGGGGTCGAGCGAGCCAACATTCAACAACTGCCAACCACCCGGCCTTAAATGCCATGCCCATTACACATACACAGTATCAAGGAGTTAAATCTCTCCGGATACCTGCCCCCCTCATCATCACCAACGCCCGCTGACAATGGCAGGTATGACAAGGCTCATTGTGCTGCCATCGACCGATGACATACCTAATGGTGATAGTGCAGGACGGCTTGATGGACAGCTAGATTGAACCTTGCTTGAATGACATGGCAATGCCCATGCTGCACCTCTCCGCTCATGGCGGAACACGTCGACTATAGGAACAGGGGGGGGGGGGACTCGACCCGACTACGAAGGACGGGGGCACGCTCGAACGCAGTACCGCCCCTCTGACATGAGACCAGGACGATGGGGCTCGTAAGGACCGAAGACCACGCCACCGACTATGGACTTCGCCTTCTTCGGCACGCCTCCACCGACTCATCACACGTAGAAATCTCTCTCTCTCTCTCTCTCTATCTCTGTAACGTGGTTCCTTTCCTCTTGAAGTATAAAAGGAGAGGCCCGCACCTCTTACAGGGGGAGAGGGAAAAAAGAAAACAATCACGACACCCACGACAACAACAGCGACCGCACACACATCACTCGCATCCAAGACTTGGAGCACCCTCCTCTCTCACCACCATTGTACTACACCACCGGAGCAAGTAACACGAGCTGGCCTGAGAACGGGACGTAGGGGGCTTCCCCGAACCAGTATAACCCCCTGTGTCCTCTTGGTTAGCCATCATAGAGTTTGAAACACGCATCCCTGTGAACAAATTCTACTAGTCGGTGATTTAAACACCGACAGATTACTTATAACAACTCTATATGAAATATTTAGTTAGAAATACCTTACAAAATAATGCAAGGCAGGTAATAATTAGTCATAGCTATCAAAATATTTATAACTTTTTTTTTGAAAGGAGATAGGAGCACTGCCATTCATTAAGGAGGAGAAATGGTTACAACCTAATGGTATAGGATACTAAGACCCAAGCAATTGTTGGGCAACAAAGAAATGAAAAGGACAACAACAAACCAAAGGGAAGAGCAGTTAGGGAGGTGGCAGTGGCTGTAACAATGCCCCTTCCGACCAGGATCTGGAACGACGAAACATGTTTACTTCGTCCAGGATACACTCAGTGAGTTGTGGAACCGAGAGCTCCTGCCCTTTAAAATACGCCTGTTCCTTCTTTCCAAATACCTCACCAGAAAGTGAACAAGATGCCGGCGAACTCCTGTTGTTGTTTTTTTTGTTTCCTGCTTTTTTAATTCAAATGAGCCAGGAGAGAATGGTTTGACAAGGAAAAGTGTTTACTGAATCCTTTATTTGGAGACGGTCAACCACCTTGTTCCATGTCGCCTCTGTGTAATTGCATTGGGCTAGGAGGTGGTCATTTGTTTCATTGATACAGTAGCATAATGCACAATGTGGGTCGCAGGGCCAGTTTTTCATGGCAAGGTTGTCGGCTGTCTGCACTTTATTGTGTGCCGCAAGCCAGGCAAAAAACCGGCACTTCGGTTGTGTTCTTGCTTGCCACAATGTAGTTGTTGGAATTTGGCAAAAGGAGCCTGCAAAATATTTATAACCAAAAATCAGAAAATTCAGGTTGAAAGTGCAAGGTGAACAATGGCAAGAAAGTCTGATTTAGATAGATCATTATCTTGGTGAACAACCCATTTGCATAAACCAACAAATCACTGTTTTTGAAGTGGCACAAGCCAGCTGGGTACATTGCAAAATCACACAATCCCATATATATGCCATTAGTGTCTCAATGACAAATGGGATCCACTTGTGTCATTGACAGTTGCATATTGGGGATTGGGAAATTTTGCAATGGCTCCTATGAAATTATTCCTTCAGAATACCTCTCCCAGAAATAATAGGTCATGACCAATGGTATCGAACTTTGCAGTTCAGTTGAATGAATACACCTTGAACACATTGGAAGATATGACTACATGGAGACTTTTTGTTTTAGAAAATGGAATAATATTCGTGCACAGCCTACATGGAGATGGGATTCCAAAAGAATGTTTTTTTTCCATAACAGGGCATGCCCTGGAATTTCGTTACTGATTGCGTACTTGCAATCCTTCCTGGCTTCAGATCCGCATCAGCTCTCTTCCATTGTTCTCGGCTTGTGCATTTCCTGTCTTGGGTGGAAGGCGACTGCACTTCAAGTGCCTCCCTGTCTGCTTCCTTTTGTAGGCCTGGCCAATAGTTCAGAAAAACAGCAGCATAACACACAATCTTAGTAGGAGATCTTTTCAAAAACACATTCTATTCCTTAGCTTCCAAATTGCCCAAGCAATTGCTGCTAGGCCAACTATGTGAAACCTTTTGCCTTGAGGCAGATATTTCTGCACCCTGTCCTTGTATTTCTCTGCAGATTCAGGTCTGCAGGTCAGCTAATTTGCAGTGCAGCTCATAAAATCCCAAGAAATCCAACAGCAGCAAATCCTTTTATCACACATACAAAAAGAGAACGCAAGCAATGAAAATAGCACATGGTCAACACTGAGGAAGAAATTAAGAAAATGGGAAAAGAGACCTCAGCTTCGATCTTGCTGCGCCGTACAACAAAGTAAAGGCCAAGCACACACACAATAAATAACACATTATTTAGCGGCAACACTAAGTAATAGATGATATACACAACGAAATACATTTCACCGCTTGCACTAAGCCATCACCGTATAAGCTCACTCAAAGTTGTCCATGCCCCAGACGCAGCGGGAGAGGCAGTGGATGATGCTACACGGGTACATGTCAGCGCTCGAGTCGTCGTGGATGGGTTTGTTACGTCTATTTACAAGATTATATCTGCCGGTCCTTGTCCTTTCACTAAAATCGCACCCGAGGTAGAGAGTATCAGCAGCTACAGAGGGAAAAGCCCCAGCGGCCACAGAGATTGTTCGGTTCCCGCCCATGAAAACAGCCCGCCGCCCGTCGAAGCTCTTGGCCGGGACTACGGCCCCGGCGTCCAAATCCACCCTGTACACCTCATACTTCCTCTTGTGGCTATACTGGGAATCACAGTATAACGAGCGGTGCACCAGCATCTACTCGCCGGCATTGTCGACAAGGTGAACGCTGTGTGCCATCTCAGAAAAACGAATCGAGCTGCTGTTCTCTGCAGCCATCACCAGCCGCGGCTGCTGATCCATATCCAGCATCATAACATCAATGCCGATGCAACAGTAGAAGCGGCCTGCAGAAGACACAGTAGAATGCAAGGTTTCATCGTAGACCACGGCCCAGCACTCATCACCAGGCTTAGCAACGACAAGAACTCTGGGATCAGCGAAATAGACCGCTACCGTGAAAGCATCATCGGCAAGGCCAACGCCGTACACTTGAAGGCTCATCTCACCCGTCGAGAGCATAGCGCGCTCGTCCTCTGTCAGCAGCGTGGTCACCGGCGGGAGGTGAAATCAGCTGGCGCGTGAGCGGATTAAGCAGACGGACAATGAGGGTGGTCTCATTGAGAAGTAGAAGCAGTCCTTCCGGAGTGACAGCAAGGCACCTGTGCTCGTCGAGCTCCCGGAGGTCCATCCGGATGCACTCCCCCGTGGAGATGTTAAGAAAGCGGTGGCAGCGAGGGCTTGCAGTGATGGCTTTGTCAAGCATGATCCATTGCCGGGGGAGGAAGCGGCGGTCCAGGCCGCCGGCGCGTGGGTCTGGCGAGCACCGTCGCCACGGTTGACATACGGCGGGGAACCGGACGTAGTTGGCTAGGGCGAACTCGGCAATCAGGCCTATCGGGCCATCCCCACCAAGGTTCGCCCAGTCCCTCGTGAAGTTGCTACGACTGCTGAGCGTGCAGCGCGAGTGCTTTATCCCGGAACAGGTGTGTGGGTGCATCGTGAACAGAGTTTGCTTCGCTCCTGGCGATTGGAGTTGCACCCCGTGAGGACGAGCAGGGTCGCGGCGTATCGCGATGTAGTCGTGTGTACTTATACCGTGTCCCGTATAGCGATTCCTAGGATCGGAGCTAGAAAAGGAATAGAACTCAGACTTTCGTGTTCTCGGTAAATACTGTACGTACGGTAATCCAGACTTCCGTTGTGGTAAAGAACTCGAATGTGTCTACAGTCATAAGTGATCTCCTTGTTTCCGCCATTGTGGATATTATGAAAAATAAAGCAACCTCAAAAGATACACCCTAGCTAAATGGATATACAATAAATTGCGTTAAATGGGATATGAAAAAAAGCAACCTTAAAATGTGCAAGGATATATCATATATTCGCCAATGAAAAAAACACTTTCCTTATTTGCCATTAGTTTTGAATTTTTTCATCTTTTCTATACATTTTTCGTTACATCTATGTGAAAATATTATGAATAAGCCCTTTAATGCTTTCATTTTTCTTGTTAACTTCCGTGTTACTTTTCTATTATTAATATACACATCTGGATTCCTAATACAATGGCTATGACTTATGAGTTCATTCCTTAATTGGGGTTATTGCGTTTTTTGCCCCTACTTTTAACCTCAACTGCGAGTTAACCCCCCCCCCCCATTCCCTTCCTTTTCACCGTTTACGATTTTACCCCTACTTTTCAAAAACAAAGGCTCCTTACCCCTACTTTTGACTGTCGTTAATCCATCCAAAGTAAAGGACTTAAAGAAAGAAAAAAACAAAAATAGAAAATAGAAAAGGACATCGATGCCCCTGCCTTGCTTTCTCTCCCACCGGTCTCTTTCTCGACCCGACGGTCAAGCGTCGGTTCCTCTCTCTCCCACACGGCAAAACCTAAACCTAGCTGCTACCGGGCGGCAGCAAGCACGACGGGTTGCGCGGTCGGCGCGTGAGGCAGCACGCGAGGGAGGCGTGTTGCGCACGCGAGGCAGACGCGCGGGCGGCAGCACGCGAATGGCATGTGAGGCAATCGTACTGGCTTTGCGCTAGGCGCGCGAAGCAGGACCTGGGGCTAGTGCAGGTGCTGGTGCGAGCGGGAGTGCAAGTGCGATGGGAATGGGAAGGGGACAGGAAAGAGGAAGAGGAAGCAAGGACATTTACGGCTTTTTACATCAGATTTAAGCCCGTTAACTTCCTCTTATGGTTCATGGGTAAACTGAGCCTTCGATTTCAAAAAGTAGGGATAAAATCGCAAACGGTGAAAGGGGGGGGGGGGGGAAGGGTAAACTCGCAATTGAGGTTGAAAGTATGGGCAAAAACGCAATAATCCCCTCTTAATTTGATTCACATCTTAAATTTTTTTATGTTGATTTAATTTGTGGTTTGAAGATCATATTAGGATATGCAAGCATACATTATTAGTTAACAAAAAGCTAAAATAATCGTTAGGATAAAAATCTACTAAAATTAAAGCCTCTAATAACAATCATATTCTATCTATGCAATACACGTGGCATATAAGGGACAAAAAATCTGAAACCAATGGCAAATAAGGGAAGTTTTTAGTTTGAACGGCAAATGAGAGAAAAAGTATAGCTTTGAGTGACAAATAAGAAATTTGCTTTTTGCTCAATAGAATCCGAGAGATGTTACGACAAATTCTGTACTTAGGGTCGGATCTATATGACATAAGGATTAGGTGCCTAACGGACATTGGTTACCCTGGAAATTTTTTCCCCCTAGCTACCCGGGATGAGAAATGCATATGCATGTAAACATTATTTGACGCACATATGCTTAATTGAACCATGTAACTGCACATAACCGAGAGACAACAGACAAGCAAAGAATACATCAGGACCAGAATTGGCCGAAACAGCATCATAACTCAGGCAAGTTGCTCGCCGCTGCCCCGAATACAGCAAGAGAGGCAGTCCACAAGAGTAGAAGGGCGCACCCACCAGTCGTTGTGGCGAGGTTCGTTGCTTCCGTTCGCAAAATTACAGCCGTCTATCCTACTCTTGTCATCACAATCAGTCCCGAGGTAAAGAGTATCCCGATTCACACAGGGGAAGGCCTCTGCTGATATGGAAATTGCGCGGCACATGCCCATGAACACGGCGCGCCCGTTGAAGCTCTTGACAGGGATCAGGACACGGGCACTCAAATCCACCTTATACACCTGATACCTGTAGCTGTCATGAGGAACCATGTTCGGGCGTAGCATTCGGTGCACCAGCAACAAGTCCCCACCGTTATCCACCAGATGAAGGCTGTCTGTCATCGGCCTGAAACTGATCGATGACATGCTCCACTTGACAGCCACAAGCAGCCGTGGCGGCTTATCTGGACCGGAGGTATCCAGCATCATGATGCCACTATATGCGGCACAGTAGAATCGGCCGGCGAACATTAATGTTGAGTTGATGTATCTACCCCTGACCACAGTCCAATTCTTACTGCCGGGCTTAGCGACGGCAAGCCCCGTTAGAGAATCAAATTTGACTACCACCATACATGCATCGGCAACAATGCCGACGCCATCCACTCCAAGATCCACTGCAAAACCATGGCCCATACGCCTAGCTCGTCGCTGCCCACGCGTCAACAGCCTAGTGATGGGCGGGAGGTTGATGAGTTGGCGCATGAGGAAGCGGATTAAGCAGACGGACAACGAGGGTGGGCTCATGGAGCAGTAGAAGCAGGCCTTCAGGAGTAAGAGCAAGGCACCTGTGGTCAGCAAGCTCCGGGAGGTCCATCCGGATGGATTCCCCGGTGGACATGTTAAGAAAACGGTGGCAACGAGGGCCGGCGCTGATGGCTTTGTCAAGCATGATCCATCGCCGGGGAAGAAAGCGGCCATCCAGGCCGCCGGCGCGTGGGTCCGGCGAGCACCGCCGCCACAGTTGGCACACGGCGCGGAAGCGGACGTAGTCGGCGACGTCGTTGGCGAGCACAAGCTCCGCGATCAGGCCGGTTGGACCGTCGCCACCAATGTTCGCCCAGTCTCTTGTGACGTCGTTGCTGCAGGAATGTGCACGGCTGCTGAGCGCAGTCCGCGGGTGCTTTTGCCCCCAACAAGTAGGCGAGGTCATATAGTGAAAAGACATATGTTTCAGTTCGTCGTGATTGGACCCGTGCGGTCGATTTAGTATGTACCGTATACGGTTCATGTATTATATATATGGACTTCTTCCTAATATAATAGTGCGAATAGAATTCAGACTCCCGTTCTTAGTACATATAGGGATGAAAGCGGTCGGAAACGATCGGAAGAAGGCTCAATTGTTTTTGCTTTTATATTTTTTTTCGGAAGCGAAATCGATAACGGTATTAACGGAAATAAATACAACATTGATATTTTAGTAAAGTCGGAAATGATATTATTACAACTAAAATGCATGATATCGATCAGGAATCGATATTAACAATTGAAAACATAAATTGTGAAATATGACACTGATAAAATAGGAATATTGGAGGTGTCATGCTTGTGTCTCGACGATAATACATGGACTTGATTAACTAACCATAGTATATTGATTATTGAATAATTATATATACATGTATGAAAAAATTTATTTCAAGAATTAGAAAGTAGACAAAATTTATGTTAAGAAATTTATGATTTGTTTTAGGCCAGAAGAATCACTTACCTTTTAGAATCACTTGCTATAATCAAAATATTGAATACGATAATTACCTACGGTAATTTCCATGTTAAAATGAAAATTTGCGGAAACGATTAGAAGACTTCAAAATTGTTTTCATTACCACTTTCATGAATTACTACCAGTTTTGCTTCCACTTTTTTGGAATATCATTTTCACGTGTTGCGGCCGATAAAATGCGAAAACGAGCATCGGTAAACCGATAATTACCACTTTTGCTTTCATCCCTAGGTACATATACGATGGTATGAGCTAAACTCCCGTTCTGGCACGGAGTTCTGCTCATATGTCCCGGATCCGTGCACTCGTATCGTATGGCGAAGCAGCCAGGGTTCCCTTCTGCCGAGACCGGCTCCCGTGCTAGAGCCAAGTGTGCTAGACCGGAAACGCGCGCGGACTCGACACACACGCCCACGTCACATCCCGGAACACTGCTGCTAGGCGTCCCTGATGGACGGGCCGGCCACCATTATCGCGGAGCACTCGCTCGCCAACAATCTCACTGACTACAAGAGCTTCCGCGGCGTGTGCGGCGGGTGGCGCTAGTCTGCCGAGGGCGTCGCCGCTTCTACCCCCGGCACACTAGATCATGCTCTGTGAAGCTCCCGATTTTTACCGCCGCCGCTTCCTCAACGTGTCCACCGGCGAGTGGAGATGGCAATGGGGCCCCGAAACCCGATATCTGATGGGTAATTACTCTATTAGAGGGCGGGTCTGAGCGATTTTTTTGACCCACGGGTCTGTTAATAGGAGAAAACACTACCCATCGGGTAAAGCCGGTGTGGGTACGTTCTTATTCAACCCGTCCCCATTAACCCATGGGTATTGAATACCAAAATAATTTGGGCCACTACACTCGTATGAGCTGGCCCAATATGTATTTTTCAGCTTGGCCCAATAACAATTATTCAGGCCGGCACACTACTCATCTGCTGAGGGGTTACCCTAATCCATCGTAGGCTAGTCAACCATTTTTTCTTTTTGCAAAGCTGCTAGCAGCCGCAGCTGCTCACACACACACAGCAACACACGCAGCGCCCCGGCAAACCGAAGAGCACCCTCAACTATCTCGATGCAGCGGCAAATCAAAGCACCATGGTGGGAGGCTCGGCGCAGGCAGGAGGTTAGTTCCTCTATAGCACATGCGATAGCTCGACTGTTCGAGGACGGCTCCACGGTGATGCAGGACAGCTCCATAGCCCACATCGAGCATTGCGCCTTGTCGGGTCTAGGAACCCGACGCGTATGTATTACCCACATGGAGCCGGGTATGGGGGAGAATCTGTACCCACGAGCGGGTCTGGGTCCTGAAACGGGGAAACTTTTTTGTTGCAGGGGCGGGTCTGAGGAGGCAAAATCCGACAGGTTTTCACCCGTTGCCATCTCTACCGACGAGTGTGCGTCCAGACGGACCTCTTGGAGCTCGCGGGCCACTACCTTCTCGGGGCCACCGCGGACGGCGGCCTGCTTCTCCTGCTCGACGCGTCCATGTTCATTGTCCGCCTGCTCAACCAGTGCATAAAACTGGCGATGTCAATATCAGAAAACAACTTAATAAAGACCAAAGCATTAGTGCATGGCTTTCCAATCATTTCCCACTCCAAGGACATCCCGGTGCCTTGCATTGAGCCCTATACCTTTTCTTATTACTCTTAACATTGTGCATCTGAAAGTCATTTATGATTGCATCCGTCTCAAAGCCATTCTAAAATCCACCATAGATAAAAAGGTCTCACCTTTTTTTATCTTCGGATTTTCCTTGTCAATGCAAACCTTGGTATTTATAACTATAATGACTATCATTGTGAGATTGCAAACTATTTATAACTATAATAACTACCATTCACTTAATTGTTCGTCGAGAGACACACACAATTATGGATTATTGCAGAAAGTATTGAGGTATGGCAACATAAAACTCTATACCCCTGTATTTGGAGGGTGAATTTTTTATTCAGCTATGAAAAATCTTACAATGATTGACTAAAAAAGGGGGGGGGGGGTGTAAAACCACCGAACAGGGCCATTCATCATCTAATAAATAAAAATAGCTGTGTGGCAATGTCGTGCACTATCTGTAGTACATACTATGGAAAAGAAAATCATCTCATGAAAAATATCTCAATTATATATTATTATATGTAAAAGTCAAAGTACAAAACCAATAATTACTTAAATAGATTACCCTTGGCATACAAGAATGAAATTCAATATATCAGAAGAGCTGTGCTTCTTAGCACACTCATCAGTAACTTAGCAAAGTGAAAAAAATAATTGTATAATCAGTGATAATTGATGAGTAACACGCAAACAAATACAATTAAATATTGGACGAAAACCATAATAAAAGAAACAGTTAGAGCCTTGTAATATAGTACTGTAGCAATAAAAAGAAATAAGAACTGGTCTTTGATATTGACAAGCTTATTAATCTGAGTACTTGTCACAGTCAATCATTGTATCACCTTGATTATATGGCATCATGCACATGTAAAGAGCAACAAATAATAAAATAAAAGTGAAGCCTTTAGTTAATATGTCAATAGGCATATCACATAGATGATAAAAAAAATGCAAGAAGTAATGAAGTATTGTAAAATTTAGTTGTCAATAAATTTAGATAAAACTGTAGATTGATTTTATAATTTAACTAGCCAAAGAAATTGTTATCATAAAAAGACCAAGTTTTGAATGTATAGTAAAATTATGAACCTTATATCTGCTGCAATTTAATTGGCATATTTTAAATACTTTTGTTCAGAAAGGCAAAACCTTGCCAACATCACGTCCCGATAACAGATCCACTTTGCGACCTTTCCATACGAACATGGTGTCCTGGTGGTCTTACAATGGTGAAGGAATGTGGTATAAACCATGAAGTCACACGGCCCGCAAAATACACTTAGCATGAGGAAGTGAAAGTGCTAGTGTATTTTTTTATATGATTTAGAATGAAAGACAGAATGTACTTGTATATGGCTCCTTGAACAGCGAACATGACAACACTGCTTCTTCTAGTGTTGAAGTACACATATCTTTATTGGACTTAATCAGTACTCCCTTCATACTAGTTTACCTGTCATCCTAGGTATGTTTTTTGATGTCCAAATTCATAGAATGTTCAATATATCTATACAGATAGTTTCTCTATATTTAGAGAATGTTCAATAAATTAGATTCTAGACATTAAAAGATCCACCTTTTAGAAATTTACCATCAAACTTTCAAAGTACACTTTAATACCAATGAAAGATTCATTGTTTAGAAATATACCACTCTACCTTTTCTATCCATCATCTATCGTCTGTCATCTACCTCTCTTGTTGCTTGTTCCGGCCATCGCCTACAACTGGCCTCTCGCCGGCAAAGCTACTCCTACTGTTTTTTCTCAAACACGTAGGAGGACTGCGCATCTTTGTATTAAGAAGAGGGAAGAATTCGGTACAAGCCGATAAACCGCGAGAGTTTATGGTTTACATACGCGCCGTGAACATAAAGCACTACCCTAAACAAACAGCTAACTGGAGCTCTACGGCAGAAGCCGGGCCAGCTTCTTTGCTCCCGCCGCTGCCCATAGCGTCGCCTCTTCCTTGATATGTTTGACAAGCATGTGCATCTGAGATTGGGTGGCATCAAACACACAGCGATTGCGCTGTTTTCACAGCTCCCAAGCCACAAGAATGACAAGAATTTAGGCCTCACCAGTCCTCCTTTGCCGTCCGTTTGTTTGCCCGGCACCACCAGTCTTGGAAGCAGTCGCTATTAGGCGACGGAGCGAGGCGGCTCATACCAATCCAGGATAGGGCATGAAACCATACCTCCCTCGTGAAGACGCAGCCGACGAAAATGTGGTTCACTGTTTCCTCGCTTTGATTGCATAGTACGCACGCCTCCGGATGTGGCAGGCCCTTGCGATGGAGCCGATCGGCCGTCCAACATCGCTTCCAAAAAGCGAGCCAGATGAAGATCATCGTTCTGAGAAGCGCCTAAGATTTCCAGCCTTTTATGCGGGTCAAATCTAATGCTTCTCATGAAGAAACGCCGATAGGCTGACCTGGACGTGAATTGTCCTGATGGATCCGGTATCCACAGATGACCGTGCATACTGTTGGAGGACAACGGGGAGCTCCTGCTGCTCCACCGCTTCCTACGGTGGCCGAACGGTGTAAGAAAGTACCAGGCGTACCGGGTCGACCTCCGGAAGCGGAAGACGGTGCCTGTCGCAGGTCTCGGCGGGCTCGCCATGTTCATGGGAGAGAGGCAGGCGCTGTCGGTTCCCGCCGGCGTGTTCCCGACCATCAGCGCCAACACCGTCTTCCTGGGGTTTTGCTTCAGTGAGAGAACCAGATACGAGCAAATTTCTGCGTACTGCCTGCTCAACGGAAGGGTTGAACATATCGTTCCAGCTTCAGGTACGAAGATGGATGGGTACGACCCTGTGGTATTGCTGATTGCCTGTCCTGGTATGTCAGTGGCAGATGCTCTGGTATTGATGAGATGTAGCCAAGCTAATAATCAGATGTGACAATTTGTTCAGCCCCGGCCCTTTGTTTCAAAATACTCCCTCGATCTGTCCCAATTTGTTCAGCCCCTTTTGTTTCAAAATACAACCGAGAGCATGATTGAATAACTTGCCGCGTACTGTGTCTGTTCTACGGAGCATTGAACGTCCCAGCATCGGCTGGGAAAGATGGCTGGGTGCGACCTTGTGGTATTGCCGACTGTGTCTGTTCTGGTACGTTAGTGGCAGATGCCGTGGATAATTGACGACATCTAATCTAACGAATCTAATCGAGCTGTGAAAAATCATTTTTCGTTTTAAATGGATCTTAGCCGCCTGCTTTATTGTACTACTATTTCGCAGTACCTATCTACTACCTTGGTACTTATATCTAAAACAAATCTCACAGTACCAAATATATAGGTTGGAGGACAATTTTTTGGACGGGAAAATGAGATTCCATTACTCATGCATGTGCCACATCACAAACCAGAATCACAAATTAGTCCTGTCATTGCATTTAAGCTTCTTTGATAAGATGCTTCATCAATTATCATGTTCTTTGATAAGATGCTTCATCAATTATCATGCTCCTTTTATTTTGTTTCTACAGAGACCTTACCATTCCACTACTTCCCCTGCAGCATTATATCACGCGTAGTCTGCTTTTCCTTCCCTTGCATACTCCAACGTTTATATAACTGTAACCGTCGTGCCCGTCGGCTCATATTTCCCAACTCCGAGAAATTAGCCTTTTCCACGCAGTGGGTTTCGTCGCCATGGAGCCAACGGCAGCGGCAGATCAAACCGTGAAGAAGCCGGTTACAACAAGGAGCAGCAAGGTGTTTGGTGCGTGGACGTTGGAGGCGGCCATGCTGCCGATATGCATGACGCTGGTACAGGTGTTCACAATGGTGACGCTGCTCCTCTCCAAGCTGGCCCTCAACGCCGGCATGAAACCCTTCGTATTCCTCGTCTACCGCAACCTCGTCGCCGCTGCCGCCGTCGCACCACTCGCCCTCATTTTCGAAAGGTGCGCACGTTGTTTTTCTTGAAAACTCTAGTCCCTGTATAATCCGGAGTCGTTATTTACTCTTACTTTTTTCTGGACCACCAACGATTATGTGAATACTCAAGTAACAACGTGCGCACCTTTCGAAGTATACTAGCCTTTGATTGCCTGACAATGGCAGGAGGTAGAAGAGATTATACTCAACTCTGTTATTTTCTAATCGACATCACAGCTGACAGCTAAACTAATGCTCTTCTCATGTGCTATGGCGATTGATGAGATCATGAGGAAACGGTTGCTGACTCCACATTAGCTTACTAACATATGAAAAATCACTCGACAATTTTGTATGGAAATGGAAACTCATAAATAGTTAGTACCAAGTATTAATAACTTGATTATGTAAAAAAAATGTATTGTGCCAACTTGCTTATGTTATAAATGAAAAAAAAGGACTGCAAATTTGCTTATGCATGCCAGTACCTACTCCTTTCTTTGTGCATGTTCCTAATATATATATACTCCACTAGCATGATAAGCTACATGATACATTGAACCGCTTTTATCATTCTAAATTGAGACTTTAAAATGGGAAGTTTAACGTCCTATTATGAACTGATCAAGCCTAAATTTCTATTTCTTGTGCCTTGATTTTTTCTATTATTACAGAATTATAGAAAAAAATGATGTCTAATTTATTTTTTCTATTATTATAGAAAAAAATTATGTCTAGTTTATTTTTTCATATAACCTATCCGCCAGTTTTGTTCCGTGTAAATCATGTTTTCTGAAGCTTCTGATTTTCCATCCTAATATATGTACGAGCGACCATTCAGATACATTCCTGTGATTTTCTTTAAATCCTGAACTCTGCTTCTTTTTTCTGCTTTTGCATTGCCAACTCTGCTTTCAGTAAAGGTTGCTCCTCTTTTGTCCAAAACGTTATTATGAACAACACAAGAAATTGTCGTCCATTCATATTTGCTGATACGATACTTACTCTTGAAGTATACATCATCTCAGACTCAACTTCAGAATATTTTGTTGTTTGGGTGTGTTTCAGGGACATGTGGGAAAAGGTGAGCTTGGTTATATGTGGATGGATTTCAGTAAATTCTATATTTGGGTAAGCACTATTAGGCCAGTCTCAATTCAGGTTTCATATGGGTTTCAAAATCATTAAATGACATGCCACATAAGCAAAAACAATGACGTGACATAGAATTAATGATGAAAGAGAAGAGTTGGGTTTCATGGGGATGAAACCTGATATACACGATTACCTAAACTATGAAACTAGAATGAAACTTCCACTGAGAATAATTTGTTTCATCTATACATATTTCATGGACTTCCATTGATCAATTAGATGCAACATTTAAATGATGTCTTAGCCTATGAAATCTCAACATGAAACTTTGCATTGAGAGAGATTCTTTCATTTACTATTTCAAATAACTTTATATGACATGGCATTTTTGAAAACCGTTTAATAAAACCTTGTATTGAGACTGGCCTTAGACTTTAGCCTCTCCCTTATAGTGGTCGCACTTTGACTTTGAGCTAATGCAGAAGTGTTGTGGATTCCCGAGATTCTTAATATGCAAATAGTACCGGGACATTGTACCGCTGTTTATAGAGTTCACAGGATTTAGACTGACGCTCTGATGAACATTAAAGGAGTATATGCTTATAATGCATTTTTTAATTATAAATCCTGTGACAATTTTGACCTTAATTATTTATAGTTTGTCATATTCCTTTGGAGGTAAAAGAAAAATGCTTTTGTAGAATCGTCCTTGCGATGGGGCTATACTATTATGGCCTGAGCGCCACCGGCGCTGCGTACTCTGTCAACTTCCTGAATCTGATCCCCATCGTCACCTTCGTCATGGCCATCGTGTTCGGGTATTTGATCTAAGAATGAAATGACCTGTTGACCACACACGATGATGCGATTCGTAGATCTGTTTACTGACACGTGTATACGCTCTGCATGTGCGATTTGCTACAGGTCCGAGAAGCTAGTGCTTGCCAAGTGGCCAGGCATGATGAAGCTCCTGGGCACGCTGGTGTGCGTCTGCGGAGCAATGATCGTCAGCATGTTCAAAGGCCGTCTCCTGCACCTGTGGCCGACCCACCTGCTAAGATATTCCCATGGTGCCCAGGCTGCATCTACGGCGAGCTCCGCCAGCGACGGACTTCACTACGGCATGGCAGGTGGTACGGTGTTCCTGTGCGGCAGCTGCCTGAGCTATGGCTTATGGTTCGTCGTGCAGGTAAGAGCTATTCAGACTTGGAACCTTTATTTTAATTACATAGCTCTTGAGCTCGAGCATAACAAGCAATAATGATATGTAGCACTAATGATATGTTCTGAATATTTTGCTGGTGGCTAAAATTTAAAACAGGCTAGACTTGCAAAGGTGTTTCCTTCGAAGTACCTGGTGACAACACTGACGTGCCTGCTGGGAAGCCTACAGTCCGTCGTGGTTGGCATCTTCCTCAACCATGGCATTGGTCAGTGGAAGATCAAGTGGGACCTGCAGCTTTTGACAGTTGTCTACTCGGTGATGATAAATAAACCAAGACCCATATATCTACCTCTCTTAGCAGTTTCGTAAACGGTCTAGTAGTTAGGCAGGTTCGTCACCATCCCACAAATAATTAATCCGCTCGTGATCCATGCCGTTGCCAGGGAGTGTTCAACACGGCCATCCCGTACGTGCTGAACACGTGGGCGATCAGCTGCCGTGGGCCGGTTTACCCTTCGATGTTCAGCTCGCTGCTGCTGGTCATCACCACGGTCATGGACTCCCTGCTGCTCGGCACGAATATATACCTAGGGAGGTGAGCACCGGTGTTTCTACAGTCCAGCAACGTTCGGTACACAAACAAATGCACTGCAGCAGGTATGGCAACCTGAGTAACCATATCGTGATAATGTTTGTGCAGCGTGCTTGGGACACTGCTGATCATAGTGGGCCTGTACGCGTTCTTGTGGGGAAAAGCGGAGGAGTTGCAGCTCGCTGCCACCGCGAAGAAGCTGGCTAGAAGCGTGCAGGAGGCCCAGGAGAAGAGTGGAGACATGGCCTAGCGTCGCTACTGAAGAGAAATAAAAAAGCCCAGTTTCCATCCCTAGTTGTTTTTTCTCCTTTTGGAATTGAAATTTCTGGAACTTGAAACTTTCAAGTTGATTATTTTTTACTTGAAAGTTTTTGAACTAGAAGATTTTTTCTTACTTCAAACTTGTTTAGAGGTTGAAATTGTTCAACCTATCTTTTTTACTTGGAAATTTTTGAAGTTGAAACTTTTGGAGCTGGAACCTTATTAGAATTTGGAACGACTTTTCCAGTTTGAAATTCTGATTTGATTCTTTTTTCCTTGAGTTTAACCGTTATGTTTGAAAAGACAAATAAGACGGAAGAAGAAAAAGTCCAATTATAGAATCTATGGATAACCAATCACTCCCAAGGTTGGTGTTTCATGTTGGCTTGTGTACCTGTCCGAAATAGAATGTTGGCTACTTCCTCGGTCCACGTCTTAACGCATCCCATGCTCCTCACTCTCGCACCGACACTCCCCTTCGCTATCATATGGACTGTGGCCCTTCTGACTCTGATGCGCTATCATATGGACCGTGGCCCTTCTGACTCCGATGAGGGCAAGGGCATCGAGATCCTTGTCCTCCAAACCCTCAAGCTCCTGTTGCCCATCGTCTTTGAATTGGTGGACTAGTATAATATATTAAAACAATAAAAAACCTATAGAATAATGCACTAATATTGACAGAACTTTCAAAAAGAATAAAATAATTCTTAACTACAATGGTGAACAAATTTTATGTAATAGTCCCCACAAAGATAGAAATCGTGTCATGAAAAATATCTCTATAATATATATATAGGAAGCCTTTTTACTACTCCTAGGAGTAGCTACTCCCACGTATATATCTCACAATCTAGAGAGTATCACTATATACTTGAGGTTTATAAATTAAATATATAGTCATACTAAAGGGTATGTGAACATACTCATTTTTTTTATTGGGATACATGAAGTATGGGGACATACTTACTTTTATATAACAGTAAATATGATATATATTCATATGCTTATAACTAGAAGACCATTCAAAATTTTTTATGGTTATCACTCTCAAAAATCTTGTTTTAAGTATGTGTACATACTCCAAATAATAAATAAGTATGAACATATACCCAAGGTGGATTTTTGAGCGTGGGAGTAACTACACCTAGGAGTAGAATAGATTTTTTCCTATATATATATATATATATATATATATATATATATATACACGTGTACATACTCTCTAGATTATGAGATATACACGTGGGAGTAGCTACTCCTAGGAGTAGAAAAAAGGCTTTCTATATATATAATATATATATATATATAAGGCAGGGCTAATTCACACCCAGGTGTTATATAATAAATCATACCCTAACCCACCCACCGGACCCAACCGGTGCTCCTAGTGGCAACAAACGGTCATACATGCACTCACCCCTTAATTACAGCATGCAACCACCAGATTAACACATACGCATGCATGCACCCACTCTTAATTGCATGCACGCACACTTTTTAATCACAGCTATTAATTACATTATTAGTTTCTGTTTTTTCTGGCACATGTGCATGGCAAGTTCCAATTACATCCAAATAATGTGATGAAAAAACCTCATTGAACCATAAGAACTATGCATGTACAAATGTAAAATTTTATTCGATCACAAAATATTTGTCAATTTTCATGGTGACGCACAGCACATCAACAATTTTGTTTTTGAGATGAGCACAACTATTTACTACTCCAGCATAAGAACTTTTATGCTTCTAGATTACAATAAATATATGAACTCAATGGGGGGATGCATATGGGTAGAAGTCACGTTGCAAAAATAGAAAACCATTTATGCATTCATGCTCATGCACCCACCAAACCATGCATGTATGACTTGGAAAAAGTATGATTCATTACGGTTGCTTACTATAGGCGATAATTTGTTTGTTTTTATTTTCATTTTTGGTTGTTGTTTTGTTGTCAGAGGAGGAGCAATTTCATTTAGTACAAGGATTTTGCGTCTTCATTGAATATGTATTTACACTTTTGCAATTTTGCATCACAAAATCTTTATGTAACTTATAAATTGAATGCAAAAATCTGGCTGTTTATCTAAAGTACTCAAATTGCAAATAAATTCTTACCTAATTATTGAATACAAGTATATTTTGCTATTTGATAAGAACTTTGATCGTAATTATTTGAGTACATTTTGTTATTTCCTTCACAAGTATTTACAAGCGGGTACTTCTTTGTAATCATAAAGACTAGGATATTTATAATTTCATTAGCCATATTTTACATTTAAAATTGATAATTTCAAATAAATGCTTGTTGACACGGTTCATAGACGTTGACGCTTCCTACTGTGCTTTATCCATCAAGGGGCTTCACTTGCTGATGTGCCTTGCAAAAGCAGCCAGCAGATTTTTCATCGCAAATATTCAGGTATCAGAGTGTAGAAACATTTCTAGCTCTTGAGCTCCCTTGATCTCGCAGAGGCGGAATAAATATGTTGCATTGGACAAAAGAAGCCGATTGGATCGAACGTGCCTGAACACTGCTCCATCGGCCACTATCTTCATTATCACATTTCTAATTTGCATTCAAGAAAAGAATAGGTAAGGGAGTAAAATGATCAGCAAGAATAATTAGATTTGCATGCTTTTGTAAACAAAAATAATTAGAAAAACATTAGTAAAAGAAGGTACTTCATAGGAACGTTAACATCTCACATTTTGAAATAAACAAGGACCGTACAATATCTTCAATTGAATTGTACGTACACCTGGAAAAGAAAGTTTCACATCTAGCGCATATACAGAAGATCAAAATTTCAGTAGCTCTTCAACATGTCCGTGCAGTTAGCATAGAAATTGTATGGTCAACATATGTAACTATTCTGGAGGCTACTATACGTAACCACAATTTTCCTTTTCCTCTCGCCAGTAGCTCTGGAAACTTGACAATGACACCTCCATTGCATCTGGAGCTACTATATAGTGGCACCTGTACTAAAGATCTTGTATCGCCTTGCATGCTGCAACAATAACCGGAACAAGCAAGATTGAATATTGTGATTATACATTAATAGTGTTTTATGGTCACAACTAATATAATTTTGCTAATAAATGTACATAATATCAGTTTGTTTTGTTTGCAAGTGACATAACGTGTATGTTTTCTCCTCTCACATATCTTGGTTTTTGTGATTGGAGAGGATGCATATCAGGGTAGGTTGGGTTTTACTTTTAAGTGAATGATTATTTATGATTGACCTGGTATTTACGCCCTGTGGTTCCAGCTTTTGTTCAGCAACAATGGTGCTTTGGCCCTGCTGAATTTGCCGCAGAAAGAATAATAACGAGTGAAGTGCATTTGACTATTTTTTCTGATATATTTTGTGATTGAAAAGTTAAAGTCTTGTTACCTGAAGTTTGACCAGAATAAATAAGAAATAACTAACTTCGATGGTAACACAAGACGATGTTTTTTGACCAAGTCTGATATCCTCGACCGTCCACGTCTACCAGACCATGTGAGCATAAAAATCCCTATTCGACTTTGTGGCCGATGAAACAAGAAAATATGTTTTCCAGTCTGATACTCGACATACTTGGATCATTATGCATTTGATATTGTGATTACACGGAGTAAGCAATAAGTACAGTACTCCCTGTTGATTGACGCGGCACACGCTATGCTGCCGGCGTCGGCGCCGTTGCCGAGCTTGCTCATCAGCATCAGGTTCACCACTCGATCAAAGCCGTGTTCATCGTCCTTACGCAGCCACTTGCCCCCTGCTTGTTTCGTCGTCATCGGCGTACGTGTTCTGCAAGATGCCGATGACGTGGTGCTGATTATTGCTACCTGCTTCGGCTTCTTTTTTATCTTGATGTTCGGTAACATCATCAGAACATAATCAAACGGAAATTGCTTCCTCTCTAGCTATCTCGATCCCATCAGTTCAAAGGTATCTGCACAAACAAATAAATTTTATTAGAGATTTGAAAGGTGGAGGCGAGCGCCGATACCTGCATGGGAAATGGTGCCAGCAGCCGGCGCGTCCTTGCGTAGCATGCCGACGTCGAGCGCTACAAGAGAGAGAGAGATGCCGATTGGATGGATGGAAATGGTGGTTCGGCAGGCTACAAATTGAAAGGATATATAGACAAAAATAATGGTTCTCGGGAGGCTATAATTGGAAGGATATAAATCTCTTTAATTACATGTGGCTAATAAATCCCTTTAATTAAGAATTAGATTAATTAGTCCTATTAATTAGAATTGTGCATGTCTTTGCCACCAGAGCATGCTCGGGTCGGACTGTGTAGAACGTGGCTAGAGTGTGACATATTATATCACTCCCTGGGAGTTATTTAGTTTAGCTATATATATATCTCAGGAATAGCTACTCCCACATATATATCTCACAATCTAGAGAGTATCACTATATACTTGAGATTTGTAAATTAAGTATGTAGTCATACTAGATGATATGTGGATATACTCACTTTTTTTATTGGGATACATGAAGTATAAGTACATACTCACTTTTATATATCAGTAAATGTGATATATGTTCATATGGTTATACCTAGAAGACCATTCAAAAATATTTATGGCTATCACTCTTAAAAATCTTGTTTTAAGTATACGTCCATACTCAAAATAATAAATGGGTATAAACACATACATAAGGTGAATTTTTTAACGTGGGTGTAACTACGCTTGGGAGTAGAATAAATTTTCCATATATATATATATATATTTATTTAAAATATAAAAATAAAAGTACAAGATGATAAATCCTTAAATAGAGTACCTTTGATAGACAACAACTAAATTCAACATCATAAGACCAACCCTAGGTACACAAGAACTAAATTCAATATCATCAGAATATTTTTTAGCACACTCATTAGGAAACTGTTGACACCAAAATTTGACTGGTCCCAGTAGTCAGTGGCATCGAGACGGAATCGGCTGGAGTCAGCAAAGCTCAACGGCCGAAAGAAATAAAGTGGGCCCGATAGGGTTATTTTATTTTTTTCCTGTTTTATGTTTAGAGTTTGTTTAGAAATAAATCGAGTCGGTTTTGAGAGTCCTGACCAAATCGGGTCAGAATCCCTTACATGGGGTTATAAATATGTAATAGGGTTTGTATGAAAAAACAACACCTTCGTTCAATATAATTCGGCGCATCGCCTACCTTTCCTGCTCGATGAAATCCTCGTCTCGCGCGGGCTGCATCGGCTCCGATCTCGGCGAGAGACTTGGATTAGTCAACCTCGGTAATTCTATCAATCTCAAGTGAAACTTTCTCATTGATTTGATATTCTAGTTGTTATCGTTAGAATTGCTAGTTATCCGGTAATTAGATCTTTTTTATGCTTATTCTATCGACTTTGAATTGCAATACTGTCTTGGTTGAGTCTGATCTATTGCAGCTTTTAGAAGGTTTTATAAGTATGGTTTAGATCTAGTATTTGAGTTACTCTATCAATTTTATCTATAAATAGCTTAAATCTAGTTCTATTTACCGTGTTTGAACACTGTCTCGATTAGGTTTGATCTGTTCGAATCAGTAAGATTGCATCAGTTTAGGTCTCTTACTGGGATGACAGGGCTAGATTCGATCTGTTCATAGGTAGAGTCGATAGAGTTTTATCGGGACGTTTAGCCGATAGGTTATCACGGTTCAATCAACTTTCGGTTTATGATTGACTTCTTACATATTTTGTTAGTCGATCGCCCGCTTAATGAAATAAGTTAGATCTGTGATTTAATACATATTTGCAATACCAGCTATCAGATCTATCGGCTTAGCACCATCAACAGAACGAGTCTTTATATGTTTACTGTAGATTCATCGACTCTGTTCTATCGACTTAGTATCATCAGCAGAACAGATCTAGGCATGTTTACTTTAGACTTATCGATTCTGCTCTATCGATTTATTTCCTTATCGACATTAATTATGTTCAACGTTTAAACTATTTAATTTGCCGATGAGCCGATATAATCAGCCAATTAGTTTATTCTTTTAAATTAATTCATGTTAGCATCGGCTGATTCTCATGAACAGTGATTATCGGCTTTCCTCATCAGCCTGTCTTGGGCTGGTGACCCATAGAATTTGACCGTTTGCTCTTTTTGTCGACTTGCAGGGAAAATCGACTGGCACACTCTGGTTTCTTCATATTGAGCCTGCACCAGAGCTAAGCAGATCTCCCAGGTCACGCGTTGTGATTTTTGTGTCAACACACTTTTTGGCACGCCTGGTGGGACCTAAAAAACTCCAAGGATCTACAACATGTCTGAACTCGGAATGCCAAAAGACGGCACTCCTCTCCCTAAGCATGACATCAGTGCTGATCTAAAGACAGAGAATATGCTGTCGGTCAATAAAGACGGTCTGAGTGATGAGGCAAAAGCGTAAATTAATCAGAGAATGGTTAAGTATGAAAACCTTCTATTGGGAACATTTAGTAAGACAAGGCATAGCAAGATTGTTCAGAAAGAAAAGTTACCAGTTGCTGCCTTGATTGAAGATGGAACAGAAGAATCACTCACCATCAAGCCAATGGAGGTTATCAATGAGGCAGTTCTGAACAATATGATTCATACGGCTATACATCATGTATTAATTAACCAGTCACCTGTATTCGTTAACACATTGAAGACCTTGATCACTCAGACTATGGAGGGGTGCTTATATGAAGATTCACCTCAGGGGCCGGTGTATTTCCGCGTATCTGGGGGTACTCATCGGCCTGCAATAGAAACATCTAGTCCACAGCAGCCAAGTGCGAGCACGACAGATCCCGTTACGGGTTCAAGGACATCACCTTCTGAGGCTACTCTACCCCCGAAGAGTGTTGATGGTGGTACAGTGGGAAGAATACCTCAGAGGATAATATTATAAAGGACTACTCCACAACCACAACCACAACATTACAGACAAGAAGTAACAGAACCAAATGTCACATACAGCACTGCGCCCAATGCTGAGCCTAGTATGTTTGGGATGCCATCGTCATCTTCTCTGCTAGGAGAATTAGGAGGCCAACACATAGTTGTTAATTTTGGCTCACAAACGCCAGCATCTGGTCCCACATCGACTATCCCAAATGTCAATGTGTCGACTGATGACTGGGCTTTGAAAATAGCTGAGGTAATGAGGGAACAATTTGGACTAAAACCGAAATAGCAAACATACATGTATCGACCCCCGTATCCGCCGAGTTATGATTTGATACCTATGCCGAGTCGACAATGGATGCAATTTTCTTCAATAGCCATTTAGCATAGCAACAGCCTTGTTGTAAAATCAGAAGTGGTTCCCGACAGCCCTATTACATATTGTATTACTAAGAGCATTGTCCCTGTTAGTGCGTTGATAGGCAAGAAGGCTGTCATAGATTTTGCCATGGTGGTGGGTTTTACCGTAGGAAATAAGAAGGCAACTGCACTGTTGGCATTAGTGTGCAACCAAACTAACAGTCCTCTCGGGGATCCGTTTGGATGTATCATTTTTGGATATTAAAACATATTCATAAATAGGCTTGCGCTGAGTTGGTTTGAAGTGGTGTTGATGTGTTGTATTCTGGTGGAGGATGGTTCGATTACTAGTCCTCACTCAAATATTGTTTTGTCTCTTTTTTTCCTTATTTTTTCCCAAGAAAATGGCTGCTGCGCTGACTCTACTACTCAATTACCTAGAAAAAATGTCAATAATGTCACTCCTAATTTGTAAATCTTGGAAAAATGGAATTTCAATTTTTGAATTGCGATCATAGACCATAGTCCGCTTAGAATATGTTATTGTGACCATATGCTCAACTTTTCATTGCGTCACCATATCTGTAATAGGTGTAAGTTAAGGAAGAAGGATAGGCAAATAACTACTATTAGGTGATGCAATATCCGGTGCTTACACAATGTGTGCTCCTTAGTACATGAGGTTGTAGTGTCAATAATAAAGACTTATGTCTTAGTAGGTACTTAACTAAGTTATTTTTTCTTACACCTTGCTATATATGCATTTGGGTATGAAGCATAGGTATTGCTACATACTCTAACATATTATTTCTAAATAGTTTTGTAAAAGAATTCGAACTAATATTTTAAATTTCCTTATAAGATGATATATTCTATAGAAGTTTTAGATAAGTAGATGGATATTAGTCTATATAGACAGATGGTATATGCATTTGGGTATGAAGCATAGGTAATTGCTACACACTCTAACATATTATTTTTAAATAGTTTTGTCAGATAATTCGAACTAATATTTAAAATTTCCTTATAAGATGATTTATTCTATATAAGTATTAGATAAGTAGATGGATATTAGTCTATATTGCAAAATAGAAAGAAAGATACTATAAAGTATAAAATAGAGTTATTCTGCAAAAGTTCTAAACAAGATGATTGTTAGACTAAATGGAAAAAATAAAAAAAATTAGATATTACAAAATAGTGCTGAGATAAGGGTTCGAACCTAGGTGGCCAGGTTGAAAAACAAAAGTACGAAGTTACCAACAGACCACTTGGCACTTTCATAGAGGTAGTGGAAAGTAGTGATACTAGTAGTCTATGCCCGCGGTGAAAAAAAATCCTAGCATCTAGAGTTCAGATCGGCCTCCCCTCTGCAACAGAGTTCCTCTTTGTGGCGCCATATCTCCTAGTTTCCCACGATTCGCCGCCAAAAGCAGTGGTTTCGGTCCTGGAAGATGTACCCACGATGGATTCCTATGAATCCTAACTGCCGTTCCCTCTTTTTTCTGGAAAGAAAAACCTCGTTCCCCTCCCTGATATGCCGCCAATACTCCTGGGTTTTAGGATCACAACATCCACCTAGGGTCGAGGATACAGTTCCCTGTCTCCAGAGAATCATATTGACATCGGCGCCTGGTCACATTGACTTCTTCGTAGTTTCCGGTCCACGACAATCGCACGGAGAAATTCTGTTGCCCGTAAGCAAGCAGAGGTTGGAATACAGGTTCGTCTCTCTTTTTTTTTACAGGTACAGTTTCGTCTCTGCTGAGTCTTTTGATTTATGATTATCGCTTTTGAATCTGTTTGCTGAATTATTACAATATCGAATTGACATAATTGTGCCACATGAAGTGAGGTTAGATGCATCCTGTGAGATATTCGTTTCATTCTGGAATTCGAATCAAATTATGTCAGCAGCCCAGCTTATCTGCTAGGATACGAGATATATGTGCACTCTGGTAGCTAGGGATTTATTTTTCTACAATCCTTATATATTTCTGATGTTTTCTATGAATGAACTTAAATTTCTGATGTTTACTGGGAACAAAACTAGTATGCACACATACTATTTTTCCATGAATTGTAACTTCCGCTCGACAATGCAGGCAATCATCACATCACACATCTATTGACTCCACTCCAGCTGATCGCTCCAAGGTCACGGCACACCATGTAAGCAAATGCAGAACTGCTATATAATTGCTTTCTTTGCTTGCACATATGTCTCTTTATTATTTTTTTTTATTTATGGCATTTAAATTTGCGAGCTTGTCTTATCTCTGAGTGACTTTCCTCCACTTTTTTTTATATTAGTAACGTGAGAACCTTGTATATTGCCATAGTTACACTCATAAAAATTCACTTATTTTAACTGTGGCACCAATGATCAGGGATCGTAGTTGGATGTATGATGATTGGAGTAAAAATGGTCCTAACCCAAATTGGTGTAAAAAAGCACAAGAATTTGTCAATCTTGCATTTTCCTGTCCGAATGCTCATAGTGAAGGTGTGCATTGTCCCTGTAGCTTGTGTGGTAACTTTAAGAAGCAGGCTGAATACAACCTTTCACATCATATAGTCAAAAATGGTTTCGTGCCTAATTATTTTGTATGGAAATATCATGGGGAGACAGAACCTTCTTGCTTAGAAGATGGATCTGATGATAGGGACCACCTAAATGATATGCTACACGATTTAGTTGATGCTAACCAACCTGATGATGCTATGAATGAAGCTGAAGAATTTTACAGGATGTTGGAAGCTTCTGAACATCCAGTCCATGATCACACTAAAGAAACAACCCTTTCTGCAGTACCCCGTTTGATCAATTTCAAGTCCCAATTTAATGTTTCAGCAGCTGGTTATGATACATTAATGAGGTTGATTTGTGACCTGCTTCCAGAAAACTCAGTAATTCCAAAAACGTTCAATGAATCAAAGAAATTGCTTAGTAGTTTGGGTATGCCATATGAAAAGATAGATGCATGCTATAATGGATGTATGTTGTTTCATAAGAAAAACAAAGAAAAGACAACTTGTGACAAATGTAATGAACCTAGATACCATCAGAGACATTCTAGTGGTTCAAACAAACATTTGAGTCCAGTTTCACGCAAAGTACTAAGATATCTACCAATCATTCCTCGGTTGAAAAGACTTTTCATGTGTGAAGAGATTGCTAAGTATATGGGGTCCCATGCTGAAGCTTGTAGTAAAAAACCAGGAGTTATGATGCATCCATCAGATGGTGATGCATGGAAGCATCTTGATAAGGAGTTCCCTGAATTTGCTAAAGAGCCTAGGAATGTTCACTTGGGTCTTTGTACAGATGGGTTTACTCCTTTTAGCTTTGGTGCTGCATCTTACTCATGTTGGCCGGTATTTCTCGTGCCCTATAACCTTCCACCATCAATGTGCATGAGAAAGGAAAACATATTCTTAACACTTGTAATACCTGGTCCGAAACATCTTGGTAAAAATTGGGATGTGTACATGGAACCCTTATATGATGATTTGAAGTTATTGTGGAATGATGGCGTCCAAGTTTATGATAGAGCTGTTCAGTGTACTTTTACTCTTAAAGCATGCTACTTTTACTCTATAAATGATTTGCCAGCACTAGGTATGGTCTCGGGACATAGTACTCATGGAAAGTTTGCATGTCCTGTGTGCTTAGGCACTGTCAAGGCTTTTTGGCTAGCCAATGGAAGGAAGTATTGCTGGTTTGATTGCCATAGACAGTTCCTTCCCATGGATCATGCTTTTAGAAGGAGTTTGAAAGCTTTTCGAAAAAAAACTCAAGTTCGTAGTGCTGCACCACATCAGCTGACAGGGGAAGAAGTCTACCAACAACTCAAATCTTTGGTTCCTAGTGAAGGTAAAGGGGGTAATGCATTTGTAGGGTTTGGGGAGACACACAACTGGACACACATACCAGGAATGTGGCAGTTAGCATATTTTTGAAAACTTCTCATTCGCCATAACATTGATGTCATGCATACTGAGAAGAATATAGCTGAATACTTAGTGTGGACATGCTTAGACATATCTGATAAAACAAAGGATAATGTAAAGGCAAGATTAGATCTAGCTTTAATTTGTGATAGACCACAGTATGAGATGCAAGAGAAATCAAATGGCGGTTGGGAAAAACCAAGGGCTTTGTTTTGCCTTAGTCGACCACAGAAATTGGCAGTTCTAGAGTGGCTGAAAAGTTTGAAATTCCCAGATATGTATGCTGCAAACATTAGGAGAGGTGTAAATTTGTCGGATCTTAAGATAACAGGATTGAAGAGCCATGGCTACCATATTTTCATGGAGCGACTATTACCTGTTGCTTTTCGAGGCTTCATTGATAACAACATATGGCTTACATTAGCAGAGTTAAGTTTCTTTTTTAGACAACTATGTTCCAAGGAGCTAGAAATAAACAGAGTAAAAAAATTAGAAGAGAGCATTCCTGTCCTTATGTGCAAGCTGGAGAAGATATTCCCACCTGGATTTTTCAATACAATGCCACATCTTATGATCCACTTACCATATGAGGCTAGAGTTGGTGGGCCGGTACAATATAGATGGATGTATCCCTTTGAAAGGTAAAACAACAGCTATTATTAGATGAGTTAACGTATATGTCATTCATATTATTTATTTGTACATTATATGATCTAATGACACAGGTTAATGAAATATTTAAAACATTTGGTGAAAAACAAGGCTCGTGTTGAAGGGTGCATCGTCGAGGCTTACATAGTCGATGAAATTTCTAACATTGTTAGCCTATATTTCAAGCGTGATGCACCATCAAGTCGTACTAAAAAGCCTAGATATGATGATGGATATGAGACACATAATGATAATTGTAGTCTCAGCACATTCAAAGTACCAGGTCGTGTTCATGGGAGGCGAGGGACGAAAATCCTTACAAGAAATGAGCATCATGCAGTTTTGTTATATATTTACGCTAATACTCTAGAGATGGATGATTTTGTGATGTGAGTAACCTTAATTTTTAAATTACATTTTTCTTTTATGTCTTCAATCTCTAATATAAATATACACTGTTTAGGAGATTTGATAAAGCAGAATGTAGGAATTTCCACCAAGCAACACAACAGAAAATTGATAAAACAAGAAAATCTGGTGCTGGTAGAGGCCATCTGAACTTATTTGAATGGTTTAGAAATTTGGTAAGTTCCAACAGAATCACTAGGAAAATAATCCCTTTTCTGTCCAGTAATCTAATTTGTTATACATTTACTGTAGTGCATAATTGAAGGAGGTATCAACAAGGATCTGGTTCAATTATCTCATGGTTGTTGTACACGTGTGTCCTGCCTAACTGGATATGATGTCAATAACTTTAGGTTTCGTTCTGAAAAATATGAAAAGTCACGGCCTAATTTAACAACAACAAATAGTGGTGTGTTCCTCTCGTGCACTGAAGATGATAACACTACAGATTATTATGGGGTTATTGAAGAGATTATTGAAGTTACTTTTGAGGGTTCCCAACAATTTCAACTAGTTTTGTTCCAGTGTTGATGGTTTCACCCAACCAGTGGGATTAGGAAATCTCCAAATATTGGATTAATTGAGGTTAATCCAAGCACAAAGCTCCCTGGTTATGAGCACTTTGTTCTTCCTCACCAGTGCAAACAAGTATACTACACTCCCTATCCATGCCAAACTAGGGATCTACGACATTGGTGGGTGGCACACCATGTTCCAAAGCGTGGTGATCTAGAAGCACCCATAGTCGGTCATGGTGATGATGATGAGACACCTAGTTCTATGTTTTTCCAAGAGGATATTAGCAGTGGAAATCTTGTCATTGATCTTGCTGCAGATTTTGAGTTTATGCCTACAGTGTCTGATGCTGATGTGATACAAAATCAATCTGATGTTGATCTTTTGAATAAACAACGCACAAGTGGTTCTATTGAGTCCAATGAGCCTCTTCCAGATGATACATTGATCGAGATGGATGATCCACAAGATGATTCTGATCAAGAGGATATATATGATGATCCTAATGATTTTTAAAATTATATTGTACTACAGACAGAGAAATTTATTTTTTATAATGATATTGGTCCCATGTCAGAATTTCCCTATGATAATATTGTTTGTGTCTGATGTGTTTCTCTATTTGTTTGGGTGTATTACTTTAAATTATCATTTTGCAGGCCTCGTGAAAGAGATATTGGAGAGGCAATCCGTGCTTCTCACAGGAGACGAGGTGTTCCAGAGCAAGAACTTGGTGATAATGTCGGTAATGACTCGACGCAGATTGGCCAAAACAACCAAAACCTAGGAAACAATAGAACATCTCGTGGTTGTAACACGATTCCCCCAGCGCCAGCAACACATGCTGCGAAGACTGTTCTCATACCTTCCGGTGATAGGTAATTATGTAGAGTACATAAATGGATATATTTTGCTATTTATATTACCATTTCTTTTGCAATATACACTAGTGTGTTGGTAACATTTGGCATATAACATTGATGTAGAAACTGGCGTGTACAAAACTTTAACAAGAAAGATCGTGTTCCCAGCACTATATTAGGTGCCTTGCTGAAGCATCACTACCCTCAGATTGTGTATGACACCACAGGAAGACCACCATCGAATGTTGCTGCCACAAAATGGAGGCATTGGTGTATGAAAGGACCACAAGATGATACTTGTGCTGATAGGGTTAGATCTGATTTCCTGGTAATGTTTCACGAGCTCTAAGCTTTTTTATTATGACTATAGACCATATTTGAATCTGTGTTACATATTTTCTTTGATTATAGGCACGATATAAATGGCCTGATAATGAACCTGAGCTTAAGAACAAATGGATGACAACCCTTGAGGCTTGCTGTACAAAGCTAGCATCCGAAGCAATCTATGATCTGAGGATTTATGCAGTAATGGCATACAAAACAGAGATCGAGAAGGAAATCATTGAGTTTGAAGCTGCAAAGTTGATCCACCTGCATGCACATGAGTACCGCCAAGTACCTTTCAGTTGGATAAACATTGATGCTTGGAATGAACTATGTAATTGGTGGGGTTCAGATAAATTCAGAACAGTGAGTGCTATGAAAAGGGGTGCACGACTATCTAGACCAGAAACGGTAAACTGTGGGGGGTCACGCTCCGTCACATGCACACAACAATGCTTGGTATACCCTTGAGCTTTAGTAATGCAGTTTTTATTTGAACATATGTCTGAATGTCGTAGTTTCTATGTGTTTAATAGGAGGCAACATATGGAAGACCATTTAGCTTGATTGAGGGATTTGCTGTGCATATGGGAGCATCAAAACAAGCTGTGGCAGAGGGTGATGGCACTGAGCTGCCTCCACTTACAAATGAACGTGCCCAAGAACATTTGGTACCAAATTAAACTTTATTACATTTTGAGAATATTTTATTTATAGACTCTGACATCTTCCATTTGGTAGGATAATTATCGTGATGGCATGAGGCAAGTTTATGGAGAAAATGTTGAATGGGTGCGGGCTCCTTTTGATGCACAAGTTAGTATGACAACACCGGAAGGAAGCCTCCTGGAAAGTTTGCAATTGCTGATGGTGCTGTTGACAGCTCAGAAGTGCAGTTTTCCACTAATGCTCGTCCTTCACAGTCCCAGAGTTCCAATTGAAGGGAAAGAGAACTGGTTCAACAGGTTCAAGATGTCAAAAGACAACGCCAAGAGGACCGCAACTTATTTTGTTAAGCACTTCTCAAGTTCAATGAAGATATGGCTCAGGTTATTACTATTCTATCCATACAAGTAACACGTGGTTGTATAATTTTTTTTTTGAACCATTTCTATCCTAGTGTAGTAACTAACTACTACAATGTTTGTTAGTATATGAGGCAGGGATGTGCAAATGCTCCTCCACCTCAGATCAATTTGGCCTTGTTGTTCCCGAACCATGTACAAATGCCTTCTGAGTCAGTAAGTATTTGAATTTAATTCACCCTATGTACTTTTGCTCCCCACATCACTCTCAAATTTTAAAACTCCTATCAAATAGAGTTCCTCTACCTGAACACACTAGTACGTATGTGCCTACTTTGGACACTTAGATATAAATACTTATTTGTAGGGCTCCATGGGAAATAGTTCTGTAAATGTAACATTACCGCGAACGGGTGGAAGTCTATCTTGTCAACAGCCTCCACCTAATATTTATCAACAGGCAAGGATCTTTGATAATATTTATTTTGATTACCTCTAGAACCGTGGACTCCTCTATGTCATCACTAACTTTTGGTTTGAATAAAGGGCACCATGGAGAACAATTTTGTAGATGTCGTGTCTCAGCGAATGAATGGAAGTTCATTTAATCATGCTACCGGACAAACTTTTTCAGCATTTTTACAACAGGTGACTTCATATTTTAGTTTTCTTTATCTTTTTACACAAATTAGCATTTCATAAGATTCCTTAATGGTTCGCACATATATTTTGTAACACTACCACACTTTTCACAGGTTGCATTGGAAATGGCTTTGATAATATGGAGTTGCAGAGAATGGATGGAAGTAACTTTCGATATGCTACTGAGCAGGCTACTCCAAACACTTCACGACATGTAACAATCAAACTTTGTTGCCTATAGTTCAGTTATTGTCATACTTTATGAACGTGCAAGACATCAAAAGCTTACCTTGTTTTTGTTTTGAAGGAATCCATGCAAAACTACTCCAGAAATGTGTCAGTGGAGAGAATGGGTAGAAGTGCCACTGGAAATGTAGGGACGCCTACAAACAACTATCACAATAGCCAGATGAGAGACAGGGACGAAAATGAAGATGGTGTGTTTTTCTGATAGGATTTTAGTTACAATTTAGTGTAGATATGTGCGGTTAATATTAGTCATTATCTATGCAGTGGTAAACTAAAGCAGCTTGCACTTCTGGTCCTTTGTTATTTCTAGAAAAGGTTTCATATTAACTATCTTCAATTTTGTACTGGGATATGGTATATTTGAATATTATCTATTCATCTCCGAAATTATTGTTCTATCTGTTTGGGTCCATAAGCTGTTGATCGCCAATTTGTTTTCATTCATATTCATATTTATTTATCTTGAATAAATAGTAATTAACAATATACCTTCCTTTTATGACAATGTTGTCATAATTTTAGACTAGAATAAAGGTTGTCACTTGAAATTTCCATGACAGTTGCACTGTCAGAGATTTTATCACCAACATGCCTCTCGGCAATACGTTTTCATGTACCTACGACCTGGCTGTCGGAAAACAAACAATTCTCCCTGACAGCACTGTCACACAAGTTGTCCTTCCGACAACAGTCTCAGCGGGTCTGGGGCAGAGTTTGTCTGACAGTCGTTGCTGTCGGGAAAGTGAATCATCAACATGGCTGTCGGAGTTTAATCTTTATTCCCGACAGAGAAACCCCGACAGGACTTGCCCGATAGTTGGCTGTCATAGATTTATATTCCCGACAGTTTCCATATATTTGCCGACAGTATAGAACTGTCGGGATTTCTGTGATTTGTTGTAGTCACCAAGTTTACTGGACAAGATAGTACTACTACTGTTGAGCATATCAGCCAATTTTCAGTGCAATTTGGAGAAGCTGGTAATACTGAAGCATTGAAAATCAGGCTGTTTCCATTATCATTGTCTGGATTGGCATTTTCTTGGTTCGCATCGTTGCCCCCGAATTCAGTTATTACTTGGACTGATCTTGAACAAAAATTCCACAAGTACTTCTTTGCTGAGACCAGAGAGTTGAGGTTGTCCGACTTGATTGCTGTAAGCCAGAAGGCTGGGGATTCTGTATATGATTATGTGCACAGATTTAGAGATGTGCGCAGCAAGTGTTTCAGCCTGCAATTGACTAATAATCAGATGGAAGAAATAGCATTCAATGGTTTAGTTGCACCTTTGAGAGAGAAGTTTCCTTCGGCTGAATTCGAGGGCCTGTCCCAGTTAGTACAGAAGGTGTCGATCCAGAAGAACCTGACTCGGGGGGCCGATTCAAGTCAACTATAATGATTATGAATCTGAGTCTGATGAAGAAGCTGAAGTGGTTGGTATGGCTGAATGGACTAGAAACAAGAATGTGTTGTTATGCCCATGGGTGAAGCAGAATGAGCCAAAAGAAAAGTATGATTTTGATATCACCAAGGTCGATAAGATATTTGATATGTTGCTGCATGAGAAATATATTCAATTGCCATGTAACCATGTGATCCCACCTGCCGAAGATTTGAAGAAGAAGAGGTATTGTAAGTGGCATAACTCGTCGTCTCATAATACTAATAATTGCAAAGTTTTCAGGAGGCAGATTCAGATGGCAATCGAGCAGGGTAAAATAAAATTTACCAAAGGTACAATGAAAATAGATGGACATCCTTTCCCAACAAATATCAGTATGACTGGTATCGATAATGTTGAAGGCTTTATTAAGCGATATAAGAAAAAGAGGGACAGAGAAGTAAAGGAATCACAGTTCGATCCACATTGGGAATACCCTTTCTTTCAATATTGTTGGGATAACAACATGAAACTACCGTCAATCAACAACTGTACTGGATGTAGTAGACGCGTGGAGCAGATGTATAGAGAAGCTAAGTAGGTCATCGGCACCAACATCATGCGAATGATTCTAAAGAGTCGATAGTGGGTTCAGCCGATCGACATCATAGGGTCTGTGCATTTGATCGACTTGGAACAAAAGAGGCGGGTGAAGAGGCCAAGTTTAACAAAGAAGTCGATGAAGAGATGCAAGAGCAAGAACAAAATGATCAATAGTGTCCATCTGGCATTTTTTCTAGAAGCCAGAAACGCAGGGTGCAGAGGATGTGGTGCAGACAAATAAGGGCTGGCAAATATTATTATGATGAAGAAGATGATCAGCCACTAAAGAAAGTCTGGAGGCCAAAGGTGAAATCACAAGTACACACGCCAAGTGCTACAGTGAGTATGGTGATGATGTTGCCGCAAGAGTTCATGGCCTTGGAAGAAGAAGAAGCGTTTGCTGATGAAGAAAGTTCAGCATGGCTGATATTTGATGTACACCAAGCGGTGTTTGATAGGTCAGATGAATCTAGGCATCAGCATTTAAAAGCTTTATACCTTAGGGGGTTTGTCAATGGAATGCCGATAGGAAAGATGATGGTCGATGGAGGTGTTGTAGTGAATATCATGCCGATCACTACTATCAGAAAGTTGGGAAAAACTGAAGATGACTTGATTGACACAAATATGATTCTGAGGGATTATGGTGGTCGTATTACAGCAGCCAAGGGAGTCTTAAATATGGAGCTCACGATCGGCAGTAAAACTTTGCCGGTTACTTTCTTTATTATTGATGGTAAGGGAACCTATAGCCTTCTGTTGGGTTGTGATTGGATACATGCCAACTACTGTGTTCCATCGACAATGCGCCAGTCTTTGACTCAATGGATTGGCGATCAAGTAGAGGTAATCCCGGCCGATGAAACCATCAATGTTGCATCGGCCGATTTAGTTCCATGGCATGCAGATGATATGGAGTGTTAGTCTGGCAACATTTAGGACGGAGACTACGTCAAGATTACTACTCAAGGTCTTGAAGTAATGGATCAATCAAATTCAAAACTGTTTCTCTGACAAGCACCCCAATGGAATTTGCAGAAGACGAAAAGTTGGGAAAGGGATTCATGTCGGCTGATGAACTATAAGAAGTCAATATAGAAGATGGTGACAAACCAAGGCCGACATTTATCAGTAAGAGGTTAGATGAAGATTTTAAAGTTGAATTGATAAAATTATTAAAAGAATACCGGGATTGTTTTGCTTGCGATTATTCTGAAATGCCCGATCTGAGCCGATCCATCATTGAGCATCAGCTACCCATCAAACCTGGATATCGACCTTATAAGCATCAACCAAGAAGAATTGATCTAAAAATTTATGATGATGTCAAGGCTGAGATTACAAAGTTATATGATGCTAAGTTTATTAGGCCTTGCCGATATCTAGAATGGGTTTCAAATATTGTGCTTGTGTTCAAGAAGTGTGGGAAGTTCAGAGTTTGCATCGACTTTAGACCATTGAACAGGGCTACACCAAAAGATGATTACCCAATGCCGATAGCAGGTCTTTTGGTTGATGCAACAGCAGATCATAAGATTGTTAGTTTTATGGATGGTAATGTTGGTTACAATCAGATTTTCATGACAGAAGAAGATATACCAAAGACTGCTTTCAGGTGTCCTGGGGCTCTTGGATTGTATGAGTGGGTCGTCATGACATTTGGATTGAAGAATGCTGGAGCCATGTATCAAAGAGCCGTGAATTATATTTTCCATGATCTAATTGGTAGGTTAGTGGAGATTTATATTGATGACATGGTAGTTAAATCTAAAACGATAGAAGATCATATAGCCGATTTGCGGGAGGCACTCGAGAGGACTAGAAAGTATGGTTTGAAGATGAATCCGAAAAAGTGTGCTTTCGGGGTATCGACTGGTCAGTTTTTAGGTTTCATTGTGCATGAGAGAGGGATTGAGATTGGGCCAAAGAGCATGAAATCTATCAATGACATTGAGCCTCCGGTTAACAAGACAGAGCTACAGTCATTGATTGGCAAAGTAAATTTCATTAGAAGATTTATTTTGAACTTATCGGGAAGGCTTGATGTGTTTACCCTGTTGTTGAAGTTGAAGGCCAATCAGAAGTTTGTTTGGGAACCAGAACACCAGAAAGCCTTAGATGATATCAAGTAGTATTTGGTTTCGCCTCATGTATTAGTACCACCAAGAGAAGGATTGCCCTTCAGGCTTTATCTTGCAGCTTACAAGAAGTCGATTGGATCGACTTTAATTCAAGAACAAGATGGCAAAGAAAGGGTTGTATTCTACTTAAGCCGAAGATTGATTGACGCTGAAACAAGGTACACTGAGATTGAAAGATTATGTTTATGTTTGTACTTCTCATGTGTGAAGTTAAGCCATTATCTGTTATCGACTGAATATGTGGTGGTTTGCAAAGCCGATGTCATCAAATATATGCTATCGGCTCCTATGTTAAAGGGGAGGATTGGTAAGTGGATGCTTGATCTAGCCAAATATGATCTTACGTATGAATCTGCCAAAGCAGTCAAAAGTCAGGTTCTGGTTGATTTAGTTGTTGAGCATTATGGATCTGAAATGTCGATGGTAGAGCCTGTGCCATGGTTATTATTTTTTGATGGTTCTGTTTGCAAGAGTGGATGTGGTATCGGGCTTGTGGTCATATCGCCTCGGGGGGGGGGGGGGGGGGGCAAGATTTGAGTTTGCATTTGCTGTCGAGGTATCAACTAATAATTAAGTTGAATATAGAGCTGTGCTTAAAGGATTGCAGATATTGAAGGAAGCTGGAGTCGATTATGTTAAAATCATGGGAGAT
Organism: Eleusine indica; assembly: GCA_030378355.1. Taxonomy (NCBI): domain Eukaryota; kingdom Viridiplantae; phylum Streptophyta; class Magnoliopsida; order Poales; family Poaceae; genus Eleusine; species Eleusine indica. Next base: position 42,392,130 of record CM059500.1, read on the forward strand.
TCATTACTGGTGCTTGGGCAGCTGGCTGGAGAGTTTGAATGCAAAGACTATATATTGAGAATGTTTTATGCCGAGTGTCAGGAGGTGCTGCAACACTTCAAAACAGTAAGATTCAAGCATGTCCCAAGGGAACAAAATATGGAAGCAAATGACCTAGCGCAGAAGGCATCGGGCTATCAATTGAACACTACTGGAGTCATTGTTGATATAGCTGATGTCGATGAAGAAGATTGGAGGTCCAAGATTGTCCAATACCTCAAGGATCCAGCTCAATGAACTCCTCGAAAGATTCGATATATGGCGTTGAGGTATGTTTTATTAGTAGAAAAACTTTATTATCGGACAGATGATGGTGTATTGCTAAGGTGTTTAAATCAAGAAGAAGCCAAATTTATTATATGCGAAGTCCATGAAGGCATATGTGGTACACATCAGTCTGCCCATAAGATGAGATGGTTGCTAAAGAGAACTGGATATTATTGGCCTATCATGCTGGAAGATTGTTTCAAGTATTATAAGGGGTGTCAGGATTGTTAGAAATTTAGAGCAATACAGAGAGCACCGACATTGGCTATGAATCTAATTATTAAGCCATGGCCGTTTAGAGAATGGGGTATGGATATGATTGGTCAAATTTATCCAGCATCTAGTAAGGGTCATAAATATATTTTGGCGGCTACAGATTACTTCATAAAATGGGTTGAGGCAGTTCCTATGAAGAATGTTACAATTAGTGACGTAATCAACTTTATGACGAAGCATATTATATACAGGTTTGGTGTGCCGCAAACTATTACAACTAATCAAGATTCTGTCCTTACTTCGGAAGAGTTTCAAAACTTTGCCGATAGTATGGGTATCAAACTATTGAATTCATCACCTTATTATGCTCAAGCTAATGGACAAGCAGAGGCATCCAACAAGAGCTTGATCAAGTTGATTAAGAGGAAAATAGATGAACAACCAAAGAAGTGGCATACCACATTGGTAGAATCATTATGGGCTTACAGGATGGCTTGTCATGGATCAATCAAGGTACCACCCTATCAGTTAGTGTATGGGCACGAAGCGGTTTTACCATGGGAAACAAATGTGGGATCAAGAAGAGTAGAGTTGCAAGATCATCTATCGGCCGATGAGTATTGACATGCAATGCATGATGAATTGGAAGATGTCGTACAACATCGGATGAAGGCCCTGAAAAAGATTAAGGAAAATAAAGCTCGTGTGTCCAGGTTTTATAATAAAAAAGTGGTGCCCAAGAGTTTTTCAGAAGGGGATCTTGTCTGGAAGTTGATCATGCCCATCGGTTCAAGAGATAATCGATTTGGAAAATGATCGCCAACATGGAAAGGGCCGTTCAAAGTGAGTGGATGTTCACCGGGCAATGCATATTTCTTGCAAGAAATAGAAGGAGAAGAGTTTGGAAGAGCAATTAATGTAAGTACTTGAAGAAATATCATCCGAGCATTTCGGTTAGCGCATGAACTCGATTGTTGGATTATGGACGATGTGAGAAATTTTATCCGTAAGAAAAGTATGGACAGCACGATGGACGCTCATCGACTTGAGATGGCCGATGTTGAGAATATCACCCTTAGCAGAAAAAATATTAACGCCACATGCAAAAACAAGGATAATACATATTATAGAACATTCGTCTAGTAACAATATTAAGAGTATCGCTCATAGAAGAAGTTACAGATGGCCATTGTTACAGGATGAAGATAGGTTGATTACTCTCAGGTAATGAGTTTCTGAAGAAACCTATTCTCCTATTACAGGTAGTGGATGAAGATGTAATTATTATTTTCCTAAATACAAGAAAGGAGGTACATAGAAGGAGGAAAAACACATTAACAGCTTCCTCTGCTCCCTGGAAGAGTGCGTCGTCACCAGACATCACCCGTCGGACAAGGGGAGGAGAGTGCTACCCCGTGGACGCCATTCTTGACACCTGTGCCGCCATCTAAGGGCAACTAGTGAGTTGATTTCCTGAGCAGGGGTAGCTGCAGATTTTGGATTGAAACGATCACTCTAGGGGCAGAAGAGGCGAAGAGTATTCGCCACAATACACTTAGCAGATTTGGAGATAGATGGTACTTTTCCATCAAGGCTCTCAAGAGAAGACCCATGGTTGAGAGTGTTAAACTGAGATGAGAAAAGAAAGCTAGCAGAAGGGCCTATTTACAGGGTCTAAGCTTGGCCTTTAAGGAGTCCAAACGTTGCTTCATCAGAATAAGCGATAGGATTTGAGGGGAGAAGATAAACGAAAGGACGGTCAAAAAGTAAAGTCAGTAGTCAAATCGATGCAGAGAAATGGCAGGCTGCAATTAAAGGGCCACGAGTAGTTAGGAAGTATACTAAAAGATGAAGTCTGACGAACAGGTGGCTCCTAGATGACTGCATTACGAAGCGGTAGGGTAATAAAGGCGCATGGTGAACAAGGAGATAAAATCCGATGCACGAAGGATTTCGTACCCTGGACTCGGGGGGCATGTGTTGACACCGAAATTTGACTGGTCCCAGTAGTCGGTGGCATGGAGATGGAATCGGCTGGAGTCAGCAAAGCTCAACGATCGAAAGAAATAAAGTGGGCCTGATAAGGTTATTTTATTTTTTTTTCTATTTTATGTTTAGAGTTTGTTTAGAAACAAATCGAGTCGATTTTGAGAGTACTGACCGAATCGGGTCAGAACCACTTGCATGGGGTTATAAATATGTAATAGGGTCTGTATAAAAAAACAACATCTTCGTTCAATACAATTCGGCACATCGCCAACCTTTCCTACTCGACGAAATCCTCGTCTCGCGCGGGCTGCATCGGCTCCGATCTCGACGAGAGACTTAGATTAGTCAACCTCGGTAGTTCTATCAATCTCGACTAGAAGTTTCTCATTGATTTGATATTCTAGTTATTATCGTTAGAATTGCTAGTTATCCGGTAATTAGATCTTTTTTATGCTTATTCTATCAACTTTGAATTGTAATACTGTCTTGGTTGAGTCTGATCTATTGCAGCTTTTAGAAGGTTTTATGAGTATGGTTTAGATCTATTATTCGAGTCACTCTATCGAATTTATATATAAATAGCTTAAATCTAGTTCTATTTATCATGTTTGAACACTATCTCGATTAGGTTCAATCTGTTCGAATCAATAAGGCTGCAACAGTTTAAATCTCTTACTAGGTTGATAGGGCTAGATTTGATCTGTTTATAGGTAGGGTCGATAGAGTTCTATCGAGACGTTTAGCCGATAGGTTATCACGGTTCAATCGACTTTTGGTTTATGATTGATTTCTTAGATGTTTTATTAGTCGATCGCCCCCTTATTGAAATAAGTTAGATCTGTGATTTAAGGCATAATTACAATACCAGCTATCAGATCTATCGACTTAGCATCATCGATAGAACGAGTCTTTATATATTTACTGTAGATTCATCGACTCTGTTCTATTGACTTAGTATCATCAGTAGAGCAGATCTTGGCATGTTTACTTCTGACTTATGGATTCTGCTCTATCGATTTATCCCCTTATCGGCATTAATTAAGTTCAACTTTTAAACTATTTAATTTACCGATGAGCCGATATAATCAGCCGATTAGTTTATTCTTTTAAATTAATTCGTGTTAGTATCGGCTGATTCTCACGAACAATGATTATCGGCTTTCCTCATCGGCCTGTCCTGGGCCGGTGACCTATGGAATTTGACCGTTTGCTCTCTTTGTCGATTTGCAGGAAAAATCGACTGGCACACCCCGGTTTCTTCGTATTGAGCCTACACTGGAACTAAGCAGATCTCCGAGGTCACGCATGGTGATTTTCACGTCAACAAAAACACAATTGTTAATAGTTTATAAGTGACAAGGGAACACAATAAAATGTGGAGAAAAGGCCATAACTAGCAACAATACAATACCAATGCATTAAAATAAAGGAAGCCATTAGGACCATGTAATATATTGTAGTAATAAAAATAACCTTGAGACAATATTGACAAAGTTGGCTTTTCAAAATTTAATGCATTAGTAATGTGTGCATATTAGGAATATCACAAATTTAATATGATAACTAAGTATAAGGCAATTCATTATAAAAACATAAATGATTTTCCATAGGATGTTTTCAGCTATTGAAATGTTATTTAGTAAGCAGAAAACCCACAAATTTCTAAGTTGATCCATTAATTAATATGAAAATTGCCATATTATATAGATAAAGATAAAGCATGTCGATGTACCTAACAGATGTCGTAGAGGTGGTGCACGCTAAAACAACTACTTCTGGAATTTTAGTCTCAAAGATCTTCCAATTCTATTTCAACATATCACACGCCTGCAATAAAACATTATCATATTTATATTGGAGGCTGTAGAATTTAGATCAAAATGGTAGTAACAATCATACCTTTGGAATTGTTCTCCAAGTAGTGTCATATGATAATTTGTCATCATCAGATGGCAAAGGTTCGCTTTTGATGAAAATTTCATCCGGGCTGTGACCAAAGAACCTTGATGAAAGTACCAACACACTTGGCCATGGACTCCTCATGGTAGCCACCCTCAAATGTCATAACAGTTCGACCGAATCTCAGAAGCTAAGGAATATAACAGTAAGGGAAAAAAAAAGGCAAGCAAGATCAACAACAGTGAAAAAGGTAGACCAACAACAACAAAAACTAACCTTATGCAATAGGATAGCATAACCACGAGGGATAACATTACAATTACCAAGAGAGTCTTTAATGCTGTCAAAACAGAATACAAAGCATTTCGTCAGTCAAAACAGAAATATTGACTCAAGCATAACTAGTACTTCCACATCAATAACCCGTCAATTAAAGCACCTAACATAAAAAGAACTCTAGTGACACATAAAAATGGTAAAGGGACGATGTAATATGTACCAATTTATTTCTCGTTTGAATGTTTTCAGCAACTCGGCAGACATATATGGATCTTTCTTATTTTCAGTAAATATGCCACTATAAGTTTTCCTTTGTTTTTTTTCTCCTTTTTCAATTGAAATGGGACTTGAAACTTTCAATTTGATTATTTTTACTTGAAATTTTTTGAACTAGAAGATTTTTTCTTATTCACACTTGTTTAGAGGTTGAAATTTTTGAACCTATCTTTTTTAGTTGGAATATTTTGAAGTTCAAACTTTTGGAGCTGGAAGAACTTGGATCTTTTCTAGTTTGAAACTTCGATTTGATTCTTTGAAACTATTGGAGCTGGAACCTTAAAACTTGGAACGTTTCCAGTTCAAACCTCCAATATGGAATCTATTGATGACCAATCCCTCCTAAGGTTGGTGTTTCATGTTGTCTTGTGTAGCTGTCTGAAATAGAATGTTGGTTACTTCATCGGTCCATGTCTTAGCGCCTCCCGTGCTCCTCAATCTTCACCAACACACCCTTCTCCGTCATGGACTGTGGCCCCTCCATCTCTGAGGACGACGACGATCGAGACCCTTGTCCCCCTCACCTCTGGCTTCCACTTCAGTCCTCCTCCTTTTCCATCTTGGTCCTCCAACCTTCTCTCCCCTCTTTCGTTGCCTATCTTATCGTGTTTTATAGTACCGTGGTTATCTCAATCTCTTTGTCGCCCTCAAGCTGCTCTTTCTCATCCTCTTTGAATTGGTGGATTAGCATAATATATTTTTTTAATTATAACAATATAATAAAACTATGGAACAATGCACAAAACTTTGATAGGACTTTCAAAATAAATTTATTTCTTGACTACAATGGTAACAAAAGTTTACATGATATAGTCCCCACATAGATACTAGAAGAAAAAGGAAATCATGTCATGAAAAATATCTCTATTCTATATTATTATTATTATATAAAATTAAAACCTTACAAATAAAAGTATCAGATAATAAATACTTAAATAGATTGACAAGAACTAAATTCAACATCATAAGACTAACCCTAGGTATGCAAGAACTAAATTCAATAACAAATGAACATTTTTTAGCACATTCATCGGGAACATAATTGTTGATAATTCATAAATAACAAGGGAACACAATAAAATGTCAAGAAAAGGCCATAACTAGCAACAAAATAATACCAACATTGCATTAAAATAAAGGAAGCAATTAGAGCCTTGTAATATGTTGTAGCGATCAAAATAAACAAGAGATAATATTGACAAACTTGCGAATCCAACACAAGCACTTAACACATTCAATCATTATCTTGATTGTATGACATCTTATAAATAACAGTCTGCGTAGAGCCATTAATTAATATGACAATAGGCAATATAGATAAAAAAAAGTAATGTTAGTGGTAATATGAGGGCTTATAAAACTTACTTGCCAATGACTTTAGGCAAAAATATTCAAATCTTATCATTAAAATGTTAAAACATGCATGCCACATAAATTTACTCCAAATTGATATAAAACACAATAGTCTAAATTAATGAAGAACAATAGCTACAAAATAAGTTATATGTTGCAACCAAATAAATGGTGAACTGGTTTCTCAATTGAATTAGTTACGAGAGATTTTTGGGCTCAACTCAACTTATGCCAACTACCTAGATAGTCATAAAATCACACCTTCGTTACTAACGAATGTACGGGTGAATCTCCTCGGCATCGGAGGAAGACAAGATCGCTATGTGCCACGACACCTCCTTTACCCGCGATTGTACAAGAGAAGAGGATGTTTGGTGGCGAACGATGCAGATGCTAGCGTTCCACATCAAGGTCCAGCACGACGTTGCTACCATATATCTAAGGATGCGAAACTTGATTTCACTACTACAGAAATCATATTTAGTAACGGTGGTCTAAGTACAATAGAGACGCAACACGAACCCGTCTTTATTTTTACGTCACTAAATCTAGACCTATAGAAACGGAGATCTAGATGTCACTAAATTCGACTATACAGAGATGTCACTTTATCCCCGTCCCTAATTCTTTATAGGGACGGAGCATATCCCCATCACTAAACATTGTTATGAGGAAATAAAAAAAAGGCTGGACCAGCCCGGCTCGGCCTAGTGGAGCCCGAGCTTGAGGGCTGCCGCCGCCGGATCCGGTGTGCTTGAGATTCGCCGTCGCCATGAGGGGGTGGGGAGGGGAGGAGGCCGAGGTCGATGCCGTCGGCACCGGACCCGGCGAGCCCGAGCCCGCCGTCGCCGGATCCGGTGCTCTCGAGATCCGCCGCCGCCATGAGGAGGCTGTCGGCACCAGATCCGGCGAGCTCGAGGCCGCCGTCGCTAGATCCGGTGCGCTCGAGATCCGCCATCGCCATGAGGGGGAGGGAAGGGGAGGCGACGGAGGGGGAGGGGAGGAGGGAGGCGACGATGACGGTGATGGAGGGGGAGGCGATGACAATGGCGGGAAGGGGAAGGGGAGGCGCCAGCGATGGGCAGCGTGGCGGCACGAGAGAGAAGAAGGAGGAGGGTAATTTTATAATTACACTATTAATTAATAAATTTATGTTTATTTTTACGATAGAATATTAAATCTACAAAATCATTAAAATGTTAGTTTATCTTAAAAAATATATAATATTAGTTATTAATCAGATTGTTAATCTAACTTTAATTATAACAATAAAAATTAATTACTATAAATCTATAACTCCTTTTTTTGATATTACCCTTAAATTGTAAAACTACTGGCCAGTAGTTAAATCTCTTAAAACTATTTGTAAGTATTTTGGACAGTAAAAGTACTCGTTTTGTGAGGCAACCGTGGCTCTTACCGCCGCCGCTTCCTGAACGTCTCAACCAGGCATGCTTTCTTTCATCAAGCCGCGCATGCTTGTCGACTTGAAGTTGCAAAGCCCGGCGACAACCGCTGGAGACCTGGAATCAGGGTTTGAAGAACCGGCCGATTATCCCGGTTAACCGGAGAACCGATCTCGGCCGGTTCTACCCGGCTAACCGTAGCTAGTTACTGTAGCTAAACGGTTAGCCGGCCGGTTCCTCGGTTAACCGGCCGGTTTTCAGCCAAACCAAGCCGACTGGTTCTAGGGTTTTTTTTAAACCTTGCCTGGAATACACGAGGCATATCAGGATTCGGGTCGACCTCCAGGAGCAGAAGACTTGCGGTGTTCATCGGAGAGAGGCGATCTCGATCGCTGTTGGTGCGCGAGAGCGTGTTCCCGACAACCCGCTTCTCTGCTTCAGGATTGAGCGTTCCAGCTTCATCACCTGGGAAGATAGTTGGGCACGACCGTGCGTTATTGCCGACTCTGTTCTGGTCAGTGGCAGCTGCTGTCGTATTGACGAGACCTGACGACCCCTTTTGTTTCCATTCGCAAAATTTTAGCCCCTGCTTTAGAAACAATTTGTGTACCGATGTGCTGCATCTGCATACTCTTCCTTTCCTCTTTACTACTTGGAGAAAGGCGAGATATTACGTCGGCCATCAATCCAATCATCATCAATGAAAGAGCTAATTCTCGGCTTCATGCTTGACTTTTTCAAATACCGGGTAAGGTTCTCTCCACTGAGGGGTCTAAATAAAGTAGAAAACGGAACTAGGTCTACTTCCTCGCATTAGTCTCCTTTTCTTTTCCTGGCTTTTTCTCTCCACTGGGCATAAAAGATAAAAGATCGAGTTGAAAGTATCTTTGGTTTAAGATGCTTTATCAATTATCATCCTCTCTAGTTTCTATCTACAGCTACAGCAAACCCACCAGCCCACCTCTCCTGCATTCACACGCAGCCTGCTCGTCCTTCTCTTGCATACTCAATCGTTTATATAAACGCCGCGCCGGTCGCCTCACATATTTCAACTCCGAGCAAAACCATCCTACGCAGTGGAGAACGTATTGAAGAAGATGGGTGACGTCGCCATGGAGACAACGGCAGCGGTGGATCAGGGCTTGAAGAAGCCGGATACAACAAGGAGCAGAAAGGTGTTTGGCGGTGGAGCATGGACGTTGGAGGCGGCGATGCTGCCGCTGTGCATGACACTGGTACAGGTGTTCACAATGGTGACGCTGCTCCTCTCCAAGCTGGCCCTCAATGCCGGCATGCATCCCTTCGTATTCCTTGTCTACCGCAACCTCGTCGCTGCAGCTGCCGTTGCACCTCTAGCGCTCATTTTCGAAAGGTGAGCACTTTTTTCTCGATCGAAAACTCTCGTCTTGTTTCAAATCTGGAGGTACTATCACTTTTATTTTCCAGATCACTAATGATTATGTGATTAATTGTATTACCAAATACATCCTTTAAAAATGTTGATGTTGCTTAGCTCAAATTTTTTAGCTAAACTACTTCGATATTTTAGAGACAGAGAGTACAACACTTTTAAGCCAATACGTTTTATGTGGTCCAATTTTTTAAGGGCGAATATGGAACCAGCGTGGCTCTCTGGGCGACACAGACGGCAACCCTAGCCGCCCTCGCCATCTTCCCTTTCTTCCTCTTTCCGCCACGCAGCGCCGGAACTAGTCGATGACACAACTCGAGAGGCTAGCAAGGATGGCGGCGACGGCTTTTGCCCTCCCTTCGAGTGTGCGGCGGTCAGAGCCGTAGAGTCATTGTGATTGGTCGCGGTTTGGAGGCGACGGCCTGAGGCCTCCAAATCGTTGTCCGAGACAGTCGGCTATCTCCGTGTCATGCTAGGTGACGCGCTTGTCATCAGGTGGCCAGATCTGGGGCGGTGGCAACCTATTGCGGTCGCTCGACGCCGGCCTCTTGGACAGGTGCCATCTCGCGGCGGAGCGGCTTGCGGCAAAATGGCAACATTATGGTGGGTTGAAAGGCAAGGACTCGGATCAAGAGTGTAACATCTCAATCCATTAAGATTAGGCCCATAGTGGCTCATGAGCACTTATATGCATGAGGAGGTGGGAAATTAGTATCACCTTATTAGTCTAGTGAAGAAAGGCCAACATATAAGCATAGATTATCCACCGTCACCTATTGTTTATGAGAAGCGAGGACGACATTGTAACATAGTGAGTGTGGGGGGGACCACTCAAAATATGTGTCGGACGGGCATGGACGCATTATAGAAAGTGTCGCCCCCCTGGGAGCCTTGTTGTGGAGCCATCCCTTTTTTCAAACGGATGACAGTGAGGCTTGAATTCTACATCCTCTTGTTAGTTTGTTAATCTCCAACCACTATCACAAAACGGGGAATTAGTGATGGGGGTCTAGACACATTAGAGACATAAAACGTCCCGTCCTAATTTTTATGTCACTAAATCTTAGGCTATATGACGGGATTCACCATCCTGAACAGAACAAGTAGAGACGTCGTTTTTTCCTCGTTCTTAATTCTTTTTTAGGACAAACTATCCCCGTCCCTATAGCTCATTCTGAATAAAAAAAAGAAAAAGGCGGGACCAGCCCGGCCCGGCCTAGAGGAGCCCGAGATTTGTCGCCGCCATAAGGGGTGGGGAGGGGAGGAGGTCGAGGCTGATGCCACCGGCGTCAGATTTGGCGAGCCCGACGTCACCGTGGTGGTGGGAGGATCTCGAGGCCACCGGGGGAGATGAGGCCGTCGCGGTGGAGGGAGAAGGGGAGGGAGGGGAGGCGACGATGGAGGAGCATAGGTTGTCGTCAGATCCGCGAGCTTGAGTGTCACCAGGGGGAGAGGAGATTGCTGTCATCGGATCCGCAAGCTCAAGGTCGCCATGGAGGGAGAGGAGGCCGCCGTCGTTGGATCGATGAGCTTGAGGGATACCGGGGAGGAGAGGAGGCTGTCGGCACTGGATCCGCGACTTCGAGGTCGCTGTGGAGGGATAGGAGGCCACCGCCGCTGCCGGATCCGCGAGCTCGAGGGAAGAGGAGCCCATCACCGGGGGAGGGGGAGAGGAACCCGCCACTAGGTTGAGAGGAGGCGTGCTCGAGGGAAGAGAAGGGCAGGCCGATGCTCTAGGAATAGAAGGGAGAAGAGAGGCGATGCAAGAAGGGAGAAGTGGGGAACGAGGGAAGAGAAGCGGGGAACGGGGGAAGAGAGACGACTAGGGTAGGCGGCTAGGGTTAGGGAAAAATAATGCAAAAAAAACGAAATAGAAAAGGGGTCTGCTGGGATTCGAACTCTGAAGCTTTGAGAAACAAAGAGGAGACTTGTGGGATATGTATACCAGGGATACCTTACCGCTCAGATATATTACCGAGTGGGTTGGGGTCCAATAAAGATAAAGCCCATGAAGATAACTACCGGATCACTACTTAGAGTAGGTGACAAGTCAGTATTAGAGATAGAAAGATAGAGATAGAATCCCACTCGGATATTATGTTATAACCAACTAGGAAACTTATCATGTAACCCTGCCCCCGAATATATAAGGTGGGTAGGGGCTCTCTCATAGATGATCTCTTGAGACCCTCGCCCCTCAGCAATTAGGGATTAGACACAATCAATACAATACACCGCTGAATCCGCGAGCTCGAGGGAAAAGGAGCCCACCGCCGGGGAAGGGGGAGAGGAACCCACTGCTAGACTAAGAGGAGGCACGCTCTAGGAAAGAGAAGGGCAGGCTGATGCTTTGGGAAGAGAAGGGAGAAGAGAGGCGACGCAAGAAGGGAGAAGTGGGGAACAAGAGAAGAGAAGGGGGGAATAGGGGAAGAGAGAGAGACGACTAGGGTATGCGGCTAGGGTTAGGGGAAAATAATGCAAAAAAAAGAAATGGAAATGGGGTCGACTGGGATTCGAACTTTGAAGCTTTGAGAAACAAAGAAGAGACTTGTGGGATATGTATACCAGAGATACCTTACCACTCGGATATATTACCGAGTGAGTCAGGTCTAATAAAGATAAAGCCTATGAAGATAACTATTCGGATCATTACTTAGAGTAGGCGACAAGTTAGTATTATAGATAGAAAGATAGAGATAGAATCCCACTTGGATATTATGTTGTAACCGACTAGTAAACTTATCATGTAACTCTGTCCTCCGGATATATAAGGTGGGCAGGGGCTCTCTCATAGACGATCTCTTGAGACCCTCGCCCCTCAGCAATTAGAGTTTAGACACAATCAATACAATACACCACAGAACATATGACGTAGGGTTGTTATCCTTCGGGAGGCTTGAACCTGTATAAATCATGCATCTTGTGTTACCATCGACTCTCGGTCTCGCGCATGCCTACACCGATAAATAAGATCGTAGACTATCCTATGATCGACTGCTCGACATACCATCGACAAGACTCTACCAGTGTGTCACTCAACATGTTTGAAATATCTCCATATCTATAGTGTAATATATTAGGGACGGAGATTCGAAACCCGTCTCTACTATAAAACCTCGTCTCTATTGCTTGGACCAATAGTGACGGGATTCAAAACCCCATCTTTATTGCTTGACCCAATAGTGATGGGATTCAAAACCCTGTGTTTGCTGTAGAACCCCATCTCTATTGCTTGGATCAATAAGGGATTGAAAATATCGTCTCTATCATAAAAATCTGTCTCTATTGCTTGAACCATTAGTGATGGCTTTTAATGAAACATATATATTGCTTTTGTTACAGACATGATTCTAGATAGCCGTCACTGCTACTTGTCCTATGCCAAATAGTAATGATGCAGTTCTAGAAAGACGTCACTAATAGTGATTTAGAGAAATAGTATTTTTATCTGTCATTAATCTTGTATCTCTAAATTCCTGTTTTATGGTAGTGAGCAGCATGAAGTTATTATGCTGATTGTTAAATTGTTGTCTAGGTCGCAATTAAAGGTGGAGTCCTGTTTATCTTGTAGTTGCCTAGTGTTGTGTTGGTTGTAGGTCGTGTGTAGCTACTTGACGTCTGTGCAAGGCTAGTGTTGGGATGATGCTTTCACAAGAAAGTATCACTCCGAACTACTCTAACTTCTTTTTAGTGAAAAGCGTACGAAGGCATGTTCTCAAAAAATAAAGAACCAAACCGTGCTATGTGCACTATATATCAGCACAAATTTTAAGGAAAAGGGGAGCAAACACTCGTAAAAAAAACAGTGCTGTGTAGTCAGAAGCATGAATCTATGTATGGGTGCATGTCATTGCCAGTTCTCGGTAGACTTCTCCAAATTGCTTGCTTCAACACTTCACAGATTCGACGGTATTCCAAGCGATTTGATCCAGATTTTGTAATTTCAAATCATATTACAGAACAAGTGGCTGGTTAGCAACCTACTATATATAAGATTTCCTGGCTATAGCTGGAGGCAGAAAAGAAATTGTACCCATCTCTGTCATCATCTAATCGATCTCACAGGTACAGACAGACAGTGTGATGTTCTTTTCGTGTGCTGCAGCGGTTGATTAGATCATGAGATCCGATTGCTGATACTCGATAACTCTGTATGGACAGTAACTCATCCATAATTAATATCAAGTACTGCCAAGTTGCTTATATTATCTAAGAAAAAGTGGTGCTCATTATGTCATTAGTTACCTACTCCTTGCGTTGCCCATGCTTCTTAAATATACTCCACTAGCATGACAAATTACATGATACATTGAACCACTTCTATCATTTTAAATTCAGGTTTTGACATGGAATTTCAACGGGTTCTTAAACTGAACAGGTCCAGGCAAAATTTCTGAAGTTCTTGCCTCAGCTTAAAATAATTGTGGACTATCCATCTTCACGCCTCCTTATTCTCTAAGTTATTCAAAATATTTGTCATTCTCACTTTATCTTTCTAATGCATCTTCATCTATGTCCCTCCACGTTTTGTACGCACCCATCTTTTTTACCTCTCTTAATTCATGTATCTCTATAACAAATCATATGATAGGTGATTGATTTCTGCCATATATACTAAAAATGATGTCATAGTTTATAATTTATGATAATTTGATGACAAAAACTAAATTGTCACATGTGTTGGTACTAGTTGTTGTGACAATTTATTTTTTCATTACATGTGTTGGTCCAGCAAGGCCCAAATCGTATTTTAGGCCTTGTTTGATCTTGTGGGTCAAAACTATATTTTTTTGTGGCATTTAGTATTTTAATTATAGGCTTGGACCGGTCTGACACTTTATGTTTTAGGCTTTTTTTTTTGTGGGACACCAAATAACGATGGCTTCGTGTATGTGCCACCACAAATCCATATTTTGCCTTTTAGACACTAAGAAATTATGTTTTTTGTCTATAAAACATTTTAGCAGGATAAGTGAATATTTTCTATATTTTTATCTCAATGCACAAAACGCATTCTAATTTGAAATTTAACACAAAGATACATTGCTATATTTTCTATCCATGTGATCTTTCCTTAAATCTTTTGTCAATTATTTGCACAAGCTTGTTTTTAAAATAAATAAATATCTAAAGAAGAAGTCGGATGCTAGCGCAATAAAAGATTACCGGCCTATAAGCCTTATCCACAGCTTTAGCAAACTATTTGCAAAAGGGATGTCCAGGAGATTAGCGCTGAAACTTCATGAGCTGGTTCAGCCCAATCAAAATGCTTTCATCAAAGGTCGGCAGATCCATGATAATTTTCGGGCAGTCCAATTATCAGCCAAGCTGCTCCATGCACGACGTCAGACATCTATTCTTCTCAAACTGGACATTGCTAAAGCTTTCGACTCCGTCAACTGGCTCTTTCTCTTTGATTTGCTGAGTCATCTGGGGTTCTCACGTGGATGGATCAACTGGGTTTCCGTCTCGCTCTCCACAGCGAGTACGAAGATCCTCCTCAACGGCAACCCAGGAAATCGGATATGCCACGGTCGCGGGCTGCGCCAAGGCGATCCGCTTTCACCCATGCTTTTCATCCTTGTCATGGAGGCTATCAATGCACTAATCCGTCGGGCTGAGGAACACCAACTACTCACCCCCCTTGGACAAACGGCTGTAAAGAACAGGGTATTCATATATGCAGATGACCTGGTCATCTTCCTCAAGCCGACTGAAAAAGACCTGAAGCTAATAAGGGCTGTTCTGAACCTCTTCGCGGAAGCCACAGGCCTCGAGACCAATGTTAACAAGTGCCAATTTTCACCGATCAGATGCACTGACGAGGATATTGCCCTGGTACAACAATTCTTTCTGTGCCAGTTACAACATTTTCCTTGCAAGTACCTCGGTGCGCCGCTCTCAATCTACAAACTCAAAAAGGTCGATTTGCAGCCACTAGTTGATAGCGTCGGAGACCGCCTACCCACCTGGAAAGCCGGGCTGCTTAACCGAGCTGGAAGAGTGGCGTTAACCAAGGCCACACTATCTGCGATACCTATACATCTCTCCATCTCGGTCGGCCTACCGCCTTGGACTATAAGGGCCATTGATAAGTTTCGGAAGGGTTTTGTGTGGAGTGGGACGCCAGCTGTCTCGGGGGGCCGATGCCTTGTTGCTTGGCAGAAGGTGTGCAGGCCAGTAGATTTAGGAGGGCTCGGCATCCTGGATCTCTCCAAACACAGTTATGCACTGAGCCTCCTATGGCAATGGTTGAGGCGTACAGATTCTTCCCGTACCTGGGCCTCCTTACCGGCACAAATTGACCCAGTGGTTCAACAACTGTTTGACATCTCGGTCACAGTGGATATTGGCGACGGAGCAAAAACTTTGTTCTGGCTTGACCACTGGATACACGGCAAATGCATTCAGCAGTTGGCTCCTAACGTCTTCCAAGCGGTGCCAAAGAGGATCCAAAAGTCACGCACAGTTATGGAGGGCCTAGCTAATGGTAGCTGGATCAGAGACATCCAAGGAGCGCGGACGCTTCCATTAATCCGAGATTTCCTGCTCCTTCTTGGTCGATTGGAGAGCATAAATACAACACCTAACAGGGAGGACCGTTTCATCTGGCGTTGGTCGGCAACTGGGGAGTACTCTCCCTCATCGGCCTATAGGATACTCTTTAACGGACAGTTCGCAATCCAAGGTGCGAAGGAATTACATAAAACCAGAGCCCCGGCTAGAAGCAAGTTCTTCTTTTGGCTTGTTTTACTTGGTCGTTGTTGGGCCTCAGACCGTTTGCAAAGGCACAACCTGCAGCATAACGGCCCTCGTGCTTTGTGCGTTCAGCTTACAGAAACTTTGGATCACCTCCTACTAGGCTGTGTCTTCAGTCGGCAAATATGGTACAACCTACTGCGGAATGTCGGCCATCAGATTCTCACACCAACGGCGGACTCTGCGATCGTTGATTGGTGGCTGACCGCCCGGAAGCGCATCCCCAAGGCGCACCGCAAAGGTTTTGACTCCCTTGTAGTGCTGGTTACCTGGGAAGTATGGAAAGAGCGTAATCGGAGGGTCTTCCAACGCGCAAGCAGGAATGTCATGGAGCTCCTAACTACCATTCAAGAAGTCGGTCGCAACTGGATCATGGCGGGATTCAGGGCACTGTCGGATTTTATTCAGTAGTTTTGTTTGACTAAAAAGAACCTTGTGGGACACTTGGATCCTGCCACTTTGTATCTGTAAATATTTTCTATTCCTCTTAATGAAATACGCACCCAGGTGCGTTCGCGAAAAAAAAAATCTTGGTTGAAAAGTTATGCAAACAATCAATAATTAATCTGTTAAAAACAGATGTATAAGAAATGTGACCATGTATCTTTCTGCTAAATTTTCAAGTTACAAATGTCTTGTGTGGATTGAGCTAAAAATATTAAAAATATTCACTTCTACTGGTAAAGTCTTCTACAGACAAAAGCCATAATTTCTTAGTGTCTAAGATATCAAATATAGAGTTTTGTTGTTCCACAGATAAAATCATGTTTACTGAGTGTTTCAGAGACAATATTTTTCACTACCTTTTTTAAGGACCATTATATTATTCAGTTTCAGAGCTTAGAGCCCCATTTGGCTGGCCGTATAACCAAAAACAAATGAAAAATATTCCAAAAATAATGTATAAAATAAATAAATACTGGATTTAAAATGTAAACTATTACAACCAGTAAAGGTTAGGGGCAGTTACACTTCTACATCACTTTGTTCTCCAGTTGTGATTTTACTTCCAAATCTGCGATTTTATTATTTTATTATAATTTTTTTAATACTAAAGCATGCATGTACCATTAGTTACCAGCAGGTTAACGGTGGTAACAAAACAAGGAATATACAAAGTTATCCTTTTGTGATCTTACCATAAATTTCAACATCTTCCATATACAACAGATTTTGAGATTTTTTTTTTAACTGTGTAAGGAAAACTTTGACATATTTGAATAGACTTGCAAGAAATTTAAATTTTGATAAAATTAGAAAAATTTTGGCAACATTTGCATATTCAACACATATTTTCACATAGAACAATATAGACTAGATATTATATGTCCTTATCCACACATCATATAGCAACTGTATAGCCTATTATATGTCCATAATAAAGTAGCCTAACTATTACATGTCTATATTCTGATCATCCACAACTAACAAAAGCACCAACAAAGACTGCAGATCACAATAAAAAGTATGCAGCTAGCCTTCCTCCTATTCCTTGGTGCCCTCCTGGTCCCCTTCCCCTTCCCCTTCCCCTTCCTCTTCCTCTTGGTGGCCTTCCTCCTTCCATCTCACTAGCACTTGCACTTGCAGTCCCACTTATGAAAATATTGAAATGGAGTAAGTAAAGAATCAAAATCTGCCATGCTGAAAATTGCAAAATTAGTAGTGATTGGATAAGAAATTACTTACATTGTTGGTTGGTCAACATTTGGAAATCATTGTCATGCCTTGGTTCATTATCCAAAAAGGCTCTCATCTTCTTTTGACTAGGTGTGAGATCACCTTGGCAACACTTAGCCATATGTCCACTTTCATGATACTCAGTGCACTTCTTCTTAGTAGTGGTGGCTTCATCGGATGCGTTAATCCTAGATACCCTAGGTCCATTCTCAATTTAGGCTTCTTGATTCTGAAACCAATATCAACACGGAATCATTGAATTTTTTTATATCATTGGTTTGAAAGTACCTGCATATGTCTTTCTGAACATCCCAATAGAGTAATATTCATGGGCAAAGTATTCCATATTTATCTCCCTAGTGAGCTACAGGTCTTCCCCATCAAGTCAAATGCATGACTCAAACCAAAAATAGACACTTCAATTGTCAGACCTCCACATGGTAATACCTCATGCCCTTTTATTTCTTTGCTTTTAGCATTGAGAACCTCAATAATCTTTAGGATTCTTCTTCCTTGCATCTTAGTCCTGATCTTCCTTTGCAAATCAAATTTGTTGATGATTATTTGCCATATCCTTTCACACAAGTCCATTGTTTGCTAATCCTTCTCCTTGGACACCTAGGTATTGAAGCTCTTATAGAAGTTGTTGTTGATGTAATCAACCTTGGATTCTTTAGAGAATTTGCTCCTACTCTACACATAAGGATGATTGTCATCAACCCATTCCATGGTAGACGCACTCTTCTCCTCTATCTTCCTAAGGTGGTAGTTGTACTTCTCGATGATGCAAGTCTTGGCTGCTGTCCACATGTGCTAAGCAAAAAAAAAAGTTTCTTTGTAGGTCTTCTTCATGTTCTTCCACAAATGTCTCACGCATTCTCTATGCTTTACTCTTGGATAGAGACAATCTACAGCCCCTTCTATTCCTTTGCCTGAATTAGTGCTAATGACCAAACCTGCATGTGTTATGAAACAAAAGGTTGTTGCCAAAATGAAACTTTTCAGAAAATGAAACTAAAGTGTTCCTTGACAAACCTATTGGAGTATCTATTGCTTTCTTTAAGTTCTCCATGAACCAAGTCCAAATTTCCTTATATTCTGTCTCAATCACTGCAAATGCCACATGTTGTAGCCGATTATGACCGTCTATTGCAACGGTAGATGCTAACTAGCATTTTTAATCATTTATTTGTTTCCATCTCACTCCATGGTAAATGGCAACTTCAGTTGAAAAAACTTATGATAAAATCATAAAATTAAAGATTCAGGGTTAGAATCACAATTGGATGTCAGAATGATGGTTGAAACACAATTTTCCTAAAGGTTAATAGTCTACTATATTAGAACATCAACTATATTAGAACGGATGTAGTAGGAGATAGTAGTTCACCATCTATATTTTCTTTTTTTTAGAATGGTAGATTTTGTGTTCCATAGTTATGTTTTGCACTCGAGTAGGCTCGATCAAATCTGCAAGTCGTGATAGCCTTATAGAAATAAAATGTGAAGAAAAAAAGAAAACACTACAAGAAAAAGGCCTTCTAGACATGATTGTGTTGTTACGTTTTTGTAAGCTTTACTACATCAAGACCTAAATATGCTTTTTGACATGTTTTTAAGAACGTTTTAGTCAGACATGATATTAGATACATTTCAACGTTGCTAAAAAGATAAACATGCTTTTGACATATTTTTTAGCACGCTTCAAATTGACATGATAGTAGACACGTTTTGAACTATCAATAGCCATCATAGGAATGCTTTTTGATATGTTTTTAAAAATGTCTCAAAATAATACGATATTAAACACGCTTTGGACCATCACTAGTCCCCTCAAATACGATTATTGACATGGTTTGAGAATATCTCAGTGTGATATGATATTTAGACACATTTTCACCATATCTAGCCTCAGCTAAAGATGCTTGTTGACATGTTATTCAGAACATATAAAAATAAAACGATATTAGATATGCTTTGATCGTATATACTCTCATCTAAAGATATTTTTGACACGCGTTTAAGAATCCTTGAGACGTCAAAACACCTAGAAAACATAAGTATAAAAGAAAAAATGTCCAAATTACAATCAGAATTTCTTACTTAGATGAGATGGTTAAGTGTGTTTGCAAGAAATAATGAGGTCATGGGTTCAATTCCTGCTACTTGCATGAGTAAATCACTCGTTTAGAACAGGTGCTATTTTTTGAAATATTATACAAACCATGTCTATGTTAGTAGATATGTAATAAAAATGGATCAACCAAAATTATGTTTAACTTTATTAACACATCACAAAAATGTGTCTAGTATAGCTGACATGAAATATAGCTATGAAATCATATATAGATGTGTAAACACGTTTATATCATATCAAAAAACATCTTATATGTTCTAGATACGTTTTTAAAATCTATATCTACAAGCATATGACACGGTATGTACGGAGACGCCTCCAACACGTTTTATAAAAAACGTCTCTAGTTTTGCATAGAGATGAAAAAACCGTATCTAACACTTAAATAAAACGTATCTACAGGAATATTTTTCTAGTAGTGAAAGGATAGAGATGCACATGTACTTGAACGTGACCACATGTTTAGAGATGCACATGTACTTGAACGTGACCACATGTTTTGGTATGTACATGCGCGTTCCTGGCCGCATGTAATATCTACATGAATCATTGTAACTATCAAAAAAAAACTTTTACATGTACTTTTGGAGAGAGAGAAAAAACGTGTTAGCGTATATCCAAGAGAGCCTTGTAAAATTTGTCCTTAAAACCAGTTTTATAAAGTAAAACAATAGGAGGTAGTTTTCTCTCCTAATAAGGCATTGTTCAGTTGTAGAATGAAATTCACATGTATTAATTACAAGGCATGGATCGAGTGAAACCATATGTGTCACTTAATCCATATGAAATAACAAATCCATGTCGTAGTTTTATTCCCGGACTCGAAAGGCTGAGTTCTGTTACATGCGTTGAAGGCATGAAAAATATCGGTTTAGACTTGGTTTCATACCATGCTAAGCTGAACCGAACGCTTATTCCATGCCAGACCGAATTCCAAACCACATCTAATCAATCCATGTGGTTTAGACTCCAATCCATGCCGTTCTGAGCCTAAATAAACAAGGCCTAAAGTGGATCTAAAAATACTTTTAATTATGCTATACATCAACATTTAGGGCCACTGGACATAAACAACGTTGGTTCTCTTAAAAGAAGGAAGGATCGATGCATTCAATTTTTCTTCTAATTGCAGCTACAAACGAGGGGAGTTTTGCATGAATGAACTAAAATACTGAGGGTGATTTTGGGGCCTATTAGAGACAGGTATTTAACATCTTTTGAAGATGTTCCTAACCCCCAAGAATTAGGTAGCCAGACCTATCTCTGTGGCTCTCAGCCAGGTAGTAATCATCAATCACTCTGTTCAATCAGGCTTGCCAGGCTGGATTAACAATTCTTCTGTTTTTATTTTCTCCTTTCTCACTATAGAAATCAACGCCTGGGATTGATTCCATCTCTTACCTCTTAGTGATTTTCTTTATATCTTGAACTATGTTTCTTTTTCCTGCTTTCGAATTCTCAACTCTGCCTTCAGTAGGAAGGTGGCTCCTCTTTTTTGAACAATCAAAATCGTGTCCATTCATCCTTGCTGATACTGAACTTCAGAATGTTTTGCTGTTTTTGTGTGCTGCAGGGGCATGTGGGAAAAGGTGAGCTTGGCTATATGGGGATGGATTTCCGTTAATTCTGTATTCGGGTGAGCACTATTTGACTGTTAGCCTCTCGTTGTCAATAGTATTGCGATATTGTGCCTCTTTTAACTTACTTAGAGTGCAGTTTTTTTTTTTTGAAGAAATTAGAGTCCAGGATTTAGAGTGACGCTCCAAACCCTAAAGGAGTACTGTATATGCGTATGCACTTTTGGTTAAAAATTCCTATGACACTTTTGACCTTGGTTATAGAATCGTGCTGGCAATGGGGCTATATTATTATGGCTTGAAGGCCACCAGCGCTGCGTACTCTGTCAATTTCCTGAACCTGATCCCCATTGTCACCTTCGTCACGGCCGTTGTGTTTGGGTAATTGATCGTCTTATCATGAAACCATACACGACGACTCGATTCGTCTAGATGTAGTTGTTGACATGCTGCATGTGCGATTTATTTGCTACACAGGTCCGAGAAGCTAGTGTTCGCCATGTGGCCTGGAAAGATGAAACTCCTGGGCACGCTGGTGTGCGCCTGCGGGGCGATGCTCGTCAGCATGTTCAAAGGCCGGCTACTGCACCTGTGGCCTACCCACCTGCTAAGATATTCGCATGCCCAACAGACTGCATCTACTGCGAGCGCCGCAAGCGGCGAATTTCACTACGGCATGGCAGGTGGTACGGTGTTCCTGTGCGGCAGCTGCCTAAGCTACGGCCTATGGTTCGTCGTGCAGGTGTCTATTTAGATTTGGAACCTTTATTTAGACATCTCTTGTTCTCAATTTTGACACGTGGATTAATCCATGCATCACTAATGATACTTCTGAACTGCTGGTGGCTACAAACTAAAACAGGCTAGACTCGCAAAGGTGTTTCCGTCGAAGTACCAGGTGACAACACTGACGTGCCTCGTGGGAAGCCTGCAATCCTTCGCGGTTGGCATCTTCATCAACCATAGCATTGGTCAGTGGAAGATCAAGTGGGACCTGCAGCTTCTGACAGTTGTCTACTCGGTGATGATAAACCAAGACCCGTATATCTTGATATGTACTCCCATTTGCCAATTTCCCAAACGATCAGCTGGTAGCTAATTAGGTTCACCACCCTAATAATCTTCTCGTTATTCATGTCGTCGCCAGGGAGTGTTCAACACGGCCATCCCATACGTACTCAACTCGTGGGCCATTAGCCGCCGCGGGCCGGTGTACCCTTCCATGTTCAGCTCACTGCTGCTGGTCATCACCACGGTGATGGACTCCGTGCTGCTTGGCACCAATATCTACCTAGGGAGGTGATGAGCATGCACCATCAGATCTAAAACAACACTTTTATTTAAATCGTAATTAAAAATAGCACCGGCAGTCCATACTATCTAGTGTCTAGCAACTAACTATATCGTGATGACGCATTGGCAGCGTGCTTGGGACACTGCTGATCATCGTGGGCCTTTACGCGTTCTTGTGGGGAAAAGGGGAGGAGCTGCAGCTCGCCGCTGTGCATGCTGTGGCGCAGAAGCCGGCTAGCAGCGTTCAGGAGGCCCTGGAGAAGGGTGCAGACGACATGGCCTAGCTATAGTAAACGAGGTCGCTCTGCTACTGTAGACATGAAAAAGGACTTGTAGATGGGGAATGGCATCATCACATTGAATGCTCGAATTGTATTTGAATGTTGTGACAACCAATTTAGTCAATGCTACCGGTGAGGTGCTTTGGATTGGGTTTCCTCAAAGTTGCCGTGGACATATAGGAGGCAACATGGCGGTTTAATGAGGTCCTATGTAGCGGTGTCATTGATCTTGCGCCGAGGTCAGATAATTAACAATGGATACAACAAAAGTACAAAACAAAGCATGGTGAATAGTGTCGAGAAGGAGAGATTACATATTTTTTAGATAATAGAATGTTACATATAAGGCGGAACAATTCTTAATCAAGACATGTGTGCGCTATACTTACAAAAATACTCTTGTGGGAGACGCTACATGTGGTACATATGATATGACCCAGACTTCCCTTGTGGTATAGAGTTCTGCTCGTATGTGTGTTAAGTACAATCATCAGCGATATCCTGAACCCCTCCGTGCTGGCTACCATTTGCAGCTGTGCCACAGTGCTAGATACCACTGATTCAGATCAGCAACCGTGGCTGCGGATGGCAGTTCAGCTGAGAAAGGACAAAATTTCAGAGCAATGATGCACAGCCCTCATTTGGTAGAACGTGATCGGAGGTTGTTGCCGGTGCACCGAATGCTATGCTCGAACGCTGATGCCGAACGTCACAAGATGATTCAACGGGCAACGCCTGTATCATGAAGAGGTAAACCGTATCGGGCGCGGCGGCGCGCCATGTTCCTCCACGAACCACGCAGTATCCCTGCGCCCCCTGACGTGTTACCTTGGATCTGTGCAAATTTCCGTTTACTCTGTAGTTCTTCTGTCCAAAGCAGAATATATTATGAAACCAAAAAACAAAAAAGGCAGAGCATCGGCTCCGGCCCCCAAAAGCAGAGCAAAACGGGTTCCGACTATCTATACGAGAAATGCCAAGCCGTTATGTTGCAAAGCCAGTCAGGTAGTTTCAGAAGAAGAAAAAAAGCCAGTCAGGTCATCACAGAACGAGGCGTGTGCACATCTTTGCGATTGGTCGCTGCTGGTATTGCTGTTGTCAGCGTCGTCTTGATTAATCCTTGGTCTTCCTGTTCATCTGTTCGTCTTCATCTAGTTGAATGCAGCGATGGCCTTCTTGAAAACTGCATCTCCGATCCCGAGCAAATATACCTAGGACGTACAAGATCAATGCATGTGTGTCATTCACCATTTGCTTGTGAAGATTTACCACCATTTTTTTTTGACTCTCATTACGGTGGATTATACTACTTAAAGCCATGAAGTAGTATAAGAAAATCCTGAGCGTTGATTGACAAGGGCAATTTCGTATTTCACTAAGTAATCGGTTAATTTTCAAAACTGTCACCGTGGGATAATTCTGTCTCTCCTGTTGAATCGGTGAGTACTCCAAATCAAAAAAGAAGAAGAAACACCTCTCGCCGCCGCGCTCGCCAGCGACGATGTCGTTGCCCTCCCTCCGAAGAATCGAGACGGATCAAACCCTTATGCCGCTGCGGACGCCGTCATATGCGAGGAAGGCTGAGACGCCGCCTTCAACCCGTTCGCGCCGCCGTGGAGCCGTCGTACGTACGTGAGCAAGGTCGAGATGACTCCGCCAACAATGCCGGCTCGGCTGCGACTCCGCCGGCCAGATCATCCACGCATTTTGCTATGAGTCTATACAGTGTTCTTAATTTAAATACATTATTACTTGTAGAAATTGAAGCAGTAAAGAAAAGGATTGAAGCAGTAAAGGAACAGACAACATATTCATGGTTCTTCTGTTTAGAATAAGAGTTCGAGAGATAGGAGGGGGTGCAGTAGGAGATGGAGATGGTTGTGATACTGTTTCCTGATGAACAGGTGCTGGACAACATGAATGTAACAAAGGAGGAATATTATTTCCTTTCTTCTAAAGGTAAAGGGATTATCTCTGAATCTGAATGTGCTACTGATCTCGTATATCATCATTCCACTTCTTTTTATTCGTTATCAAGACAAGGAGTAATATCTCATACACTTCATATCCAGCAGAACTGACGTAGGATCTAGCACACTTCAATTTACAACATGAAGATGAGTCCATATCGAATACAACATGTCGTAGGAGACATTTAAGTAGTACATCCAGGGCCATCTGAAACTAAAACACGCCTATAACAAGGTCAACTACCTCCTCCAACAGATAGTATCTTGAGCAGCAAGCCGGTCGAGCAGGTCTTAGTCATCACCAGCAAATCTTGATTGCGAGTCGATACCGGCAGGTGCAGAAGCGGACGCTTTTGACCCTCCCTGCAGCTACATATATACAATGTAAAGTAACGACTTTCAGTTCTGTGATTGCAATCATCATCCAACACTTCTGCTGCCATAGTGAAATACGACAGCACCATGCCCTCACGACGTACATCCAGAGCCACCCGGCGACGGATATCCGCAATCAAGACCGACCGCGTGTATGCCGCGATCAAGGCCGAGACTGTATCCTCCAGGACCTGCCCAACGCAGTGCTGCCGATCGGGATCTCCAATCTGCTGCTCGCCGAGATCCTACCGTAATCATGGATCGCCTCGACGCCGTGCTGCCGCAATCGCAAGCCATCAAGTCGAGACGGCGAGCACTACCCAAGCCACCCCCGACTGTGCCACCGCCGCTGCCAAATCGCCGAGCTGTTGCAGTCGGAACCGATGAACACGGAAATTAAAGAACAGTCTAAAATAAAGAGAACGAGGAAATGGAATTATTTTTAATCTTTGAGAAATAAAGAGTGTTTCAATTCATCTTAAACAAAAGATGAATGAAATTACAATCTGCCATTACTTTATTTTTCAATAATACCCATACTATTTTATACTACTCTCAAAATACTACTTAAAGAATCAATATAGTATAAGTACATCTAAATCGTTAGATTAAAAGAAATAAATGGTTCATATTAATTCTAGCCAATTGTAAACACACCCTTTTTTTTCTCGTTGCATTTTCCTGATGCTCATAGAGCTAGGACTAGCTTTTTACTTGAATATCGAATCGAGAAAGACACTCCTGCAATTCCATGCCTATTTTCGAATTATAATCCTATTGTTCTTTTGAGATATCTGCACAAAGCTTTGTACTTGAATATCGAATGGAGAAAGATACTTGAATATAGGTCCGTTTCGCAGTCGGGACGGACGAAGGAACTACCATACCGTATCGGATACTTGCTGCTCCCACGTTCCCGGCGCCTATATAAAGTAACGCCCGCCTCTCGGCATAAATGGGCGAAACATAAACAGCAAGTCTCGCGTACCGAGCGCCTGGGCCCTGGGATCGTGCGTGATCCGCCGCCAAAACCCACAGAAAGGCAGGTTTAGCCCAGAAGGAAAGGCAGCCCGTTGAAGGTTTTGGCCCGTTAAGAAATCCACCATCGCGAACGGTCGCAGTTGTCCCGTACCGGCTGCTATACGTGGCGTTCCCCGGCCGTATAACGGCTAGTTTAACCCTGATCCGCCGGGCCCCGCTGATATAAGCAACCCCGCGCCCCCAAATTCCGCACGCACCCACCCACCAGGCCACCACCACCCCGTCCACGCGGCCTCATCAGCCAGCGCGCGCTCGCACCCCCCCTCCCCCCCCCCCCCCCCCCCCCCCCCCAAAAAAAAAACAATCTTTTCTTCCCGCAGCCGGGAAAATGGAATTCATTTCCGCCGCCGCCCCTCCATCTCCACCGCACCCCGACGGTTGTAATTTCCCCGATCAAGATCCAGTCATCACGACGGGGAGAGAAGCGGAAATTCCTTTTCGCGTCGTCCTGCTCCCCTGCTTGGGGAGCCAAGCGCGCGCGCTCCCCGATCTGCGGTGGCGGTGATGGTGTTATTATTAAGCCGGTGGATCCTGTTCCTGGTGCTGCCCAAGATGTGGATTGGGCGAACCTTGGGGACGGGCCGGCTGGCCTGATCGCGGAGCTCGTGCTCGCCAACGACGTCGCCGACTACGTCCGGTTCCGCGCCGTGTGCCAACCATGGCGGTGGTGCTCACCGGACCCACGCGCCGGCGACCTGGACGGCCGTTTTCTCCCCCGGCGATGGATCATGCTTGACAAAGCTATCAGCGCCAGCCCTCGCTGCCACCGCTTCCTCAACACCTCCACTGGGGAGTCCATCCGGATGGACCTCCCAGAGCTTGCCGACCACAGGTTCCTTGCTCTCACTCCTGAATGCCTGCTTCTACTGCTCCACGAGCCCACCCTCGTTATCCGTCTGCTTAATCCGCTCACGCGCCAACTCATCAACCTCCCGCCCATCACCAAACTATTGACACGTGAGGAGCGACGAGCTTGGCGTTTGGACCATGCTTTTGCAGTGGATCTTCGAGTGGACGGTGACGGTATTGTTGCGGACGCCTCTATGGTGGTAGTGAAATTTGGTTCTCTAACGGGGCTTGCCGTCGCTAAGCCCGGCAGTGAGAACTGGACCGTGGTCAAGGTCAAGGGTAGACACATCACCTCAACGGTAATGTTCGCCGGCCGATTCTACTGCAGCACATGCAGGGCCGTCATGATGTTGGATACCTCCCGTGCAGATCAGACGCCACGGCTAAGGGCGGCTGTCAAGTGGAGCTGGTCACTGATCAATTTCATACAAATGTCAGACAGCCTTCGTCTCGTGGATAATGGTGGGGAGTTGTTGCTGGTGCACCGAATGGTACGCCCGAACATGGATCCTCATAAAAGCTACAAGTGCGAGGTGTACAGGGTGGATTTGAATGCCGGTAGCCTCATCCCGGTCAAAAGCTTGAACGGGCGCGCCGTGTTCATGGGCAGGTGCCGGGCAATTTCTATATCAGCAGAGCCCTTCCCGTCTCTGACGACTCTGGATACCCTTTACCTGGGAACTGATTATTATCAGAAGAGAAGGATGGTTGGATATAATATTGCCAATGGAAGCAACGTGCTTCGCCACGAGGACTGGTGGGTGGAACCTTGTACTCTCGTCGACTGCCTATCTTCCTGCATTGCGGGCAGCGGCGAGCAACTTGTCTGACAATTCATCAGCATGGATCGCATTGTCTGTTTCGTCGATCAATTCCAGTGTTGTGTAATATTGCGTTGTCCCCGATCTTGCAAGTCTGTTGCTGACTGTTTGGCTGCCTTTGGCATGAACTTAGGAGTCGATGATCCCAGCGAGTGGCTGGATCACGCTCCGGAATTTGTAATGCCCTTTGTCTTTGGCGATTTGCCAAGAGCGGGTAACTAATGGAATTAGTGTTCCTTTCAAAAAAATAAAAAAAAATATTCTGCTGCTGTTTTCTTTGCTTGTGCCTCGGCTATGCATCGTTACACGGTTCGATTAGAATTGCTGTTAGAGGTTTAATTTTACGGGAGTTCTGTTGTCTGACTTCTCAGTCAAAACCAGGGATAGTAAAATGCTAAATTGACGGGACAATACATATTCAAAAATCTACACCTACTTGATAGGATCGTCCATATATTGAAAATATAGCTCTCCAATTGTAAAATTAATAAAACCAGATGGATGCATGTTGCTGGCTAGACTTCGAACTGAAGGCAACTCATGTTCCTATTACACATGCTCAAATATACAAAAATAGTGTTGCGTGATGCTAGGACAGCGACGGCGACATGGCAGCATACATCAAATGGGCCTACGATCCATCATTGATTCCAGTGGCGGATCCAGCACCAAATTTTAGGTATGGTGAAGTCGCACAACATTTTTTTTTATCCTCCTCTCTCCCTAACAAATAATTTTTTTTCCGAATATTAACACGTTACTCAAACATATTCCAACAACCATAAAAACATATAGTTAAATCATGTATAATGGTTTAAAGTTATCATAAATTATGATCCCATTTTTTAAAAAACAATGTTTTTTAAATTGGAACAAAGTTTTAAGGTTTTGCTTGGCGCTAGAACGAATGATCTGTTTTGCTTGTTTGTGCCAGCGTTGCATGGGCTATAATTGATATGGCCATAGAACCTTAAAGCCATCTAATGAAGTGGGGCCCATGGCTTTGTACCCCTTCGGCATGTTGCGCTTTCTTCTTCCTTTGAACACCGACGAACACAACTGCTAGCTTCTTCAACCATTCGTGGCATCAAATCTGCAGGGCCAACCGACCAAGGGAGAAGGGGAAGGGGGTACTTGACACCAAAGGTAGGTATAGCGACCGCCATACCATGCCATATTGGAAGGTCCGCCTCTGATTGATTCATCCACAGCATTCAGAATCTGAAAAGGAGATTAGCAATTACGCATGGAAAAACTGTATTCTAGAAGGCACGGAAAATTAAAATTGCAAATTCAGAAACTTCCAATATTTCACAGAGGGGTTACTTATGCACAAATGAAGGTACTTAATGTATACGAGGAGAATATGCCCAGAGATTAGTTCGATCAGAGCAACAGATACAGAGACAATGAAACCGTCTATCAGGAAAGGGACACCATTTCATATTTCTGTTTACTGGCTCAATAACTGCTAGAAGAATCAGTTATCAAGTAAAAAAAAATCAACAAATCACAAGGGTTCATTGAACAAAACGAGATCCTCAAAAGAGTTCAAAACTATTTTTTTTTTTTTTTTGGAAAACAGGGAACTTTATTACCCCAGTCTCTAAAGAGACCAGAAACCAAAGGTGTCACAACAAAACAACAGAAAAAACACTCAAATGTAACTCACGAACTCTCCTCTCCACTAAATCACAACTCTCGCCTCGCCTAGCCACCAAATCAGGCCCTCTCCTCCTGTAATTGAAGATCAGCCTTCCTTCTGTTTTTTGACGAAGCCTCCCGTCATCGCTCTCTTCCAGCTTCCTATTATGCGCCTCCAGACCCTGCAAATAAAGAATAAGATCGTTTTGCCCCATTCCAGTACACCAACAGGTAGGCGAAATCCCAAAATCTTTTCTCTCTCCATAATATTCAGGTTTAGTTATCCAGAACTTCTTCACAAGGCCAGCCTTACAAACCCACATTCTGAAGAACAGCAAATGAGGCAAAATACTGACTCCCAAATTAGACCAGACTCCACACCAACGAGTTCTCATACTATCCATCCTCCTGAACCACCACTGTTCAACAAGTACTCGACACCCAACCCTATTACTAGTTCTACTACTCATTAATACTTGGTAAAGCCAACACATCTGCCCGGTGAACATCCAAGTACTCCCGCAGCGACTCCACAGCCTTCCCCACTAGTTCTTGTTCACCTGTTTTGAGTAAAACAAGCCAAAGTTTAATATAGCTCATAGTGGAAAAGATGATTTGATCAAGGTTGCACAAAAATTTCTCTTTGAAAGTAGTACTGTTACGCTATTTCCATATAGCCCAAAGTAAAGCGCTACAACAAAACCATCCAATAGCCTTGTTTATGATCACCTCTCCATAGAGTAGTTCATCTATTGAACTAGGAATTCTACAGCAAATACCTATATTTTTTAAGCTATCCCACCCCTTAATAGCAACAGCACACTCAAAAAATAGATGATCAATTGACTGGTTATGCTGACAGAAACTACAAAGTTGTTCCCCGTCCCATCCTCTCTTTCTTAACTGATCTCTGGTTAGAGTTTTACCATGAATCATAACCCACAGAAAGATTTTAATCCTACAGGGGATAGGAAGTTTCCATATAGCCATTCTTTCCTTAGAAACAGTGATTATATCCTCTTTAAGCCAAGTATAACCCTCTTTAGCCGAATACTGACCGTTGTTACCCTTCCATTTCAACACGTTTTTATGTTCAGATAGAGACACACCCCTCATAACTGAAACCATAACCAGCTGAGATATACTGACAACAGCCATTATAAGCAGTGCACCACAAATACAATCTGATAATGGGATTTTAATGTTTCAGATACATCAGGTTAAGGTTGATTCGTACCATATTTACGAGTTTTAAGTTAACGCAAAAGCTTCGATCAAGAAAAGGGGACGCAATGAACTCTCATGACTAAAGCATGACATTCTAGTAACAAAGCATTTCATCATTGAAACTCATCGAGCTCCTATAATCTTGAATTGAAGGCACAAACTAAAACGGAGCGAATCCATTGAGTAAATTTCCTATTTCAAATCTAGATGACACCAGGCCCATCCGCCACATGTGAACTGATCAAACCTAATGGCATTCTAGAATTTCTTTGACTTTTGGCACCAGGAAAAGATTTGCACTAGCCAATCTCTCATCATAAATAAAGCCACAAAAAATAGCAGGTAAATAAATACTTCATACTGCATCGGAACTTATGAGGCCAAGTTAGCAATGCAAGTGTCACTGCCTTTAGGTTTTTAAACAGCACTATAATACCCGAAATTCGACACTTTTGGGCAGATGCTATACTTGATGTAAACAGTATGTAGATTCACCACATCAAAGCAACACCATATGCAACCCATAGGTAAATAGCAGAATAACAAATTTCAGCATCAGTTCATCACTTGTCAGTCTTAGTTCTTAAAACTAGACAGATTAATCTGAGGCAACTTAAAAGCAGCACCAGATGTCACATTGTATAATTTCTGAACTTAAATTTGGTCATCTGCTACGGGAAAAAACATTTAAATCACGAAGTACATTTAAGAATTTTTCCAGAATCCAATTTATTTCTTTAACATTTCCACCATAAGAAAATGGAAATTTGTCTATAGGACACACTTCAATGTTGGTTTTGTCTCCTGGACACTGGATCGTTTCTTTTGGTCTCGTAGACACTGAAAAAATACGCCTTTTGTCTGTAGGACACTATAGCGACAAAAGTGACTATTTTCAATTTTTTAAATCTTAATGTACAAAATACATTGGCACTTGAAATTTTGCACAAGCATACATTACTAAATTTCCTATACATGCAATTTTTTTCATATTTATTGCTGATTGTTTACATAACTTTTTTACTAATGAAATATTTATTTTTAAAATTAAACTATGCAAACAATTGGTAAAAAATCAAGAAAAAATCACATGAACATAAAATGCAACAATGTAACATTGTGCCAAATTTCAAGTTCCAATGTGTTTTGTACATTAAGATAAAAAATTTAAAAATAGTCACTTTTGTCGCTATAGTGTCCTACAGACAAAAAGCGCATTTTTTCAGTGTCTACGAGACCAAAAGAAATGATCCAGTGTCCAGAAGACAAAATCAATATCGAAGTGTGTCCTACAGACAAATTTCCCTAAGAAAATAGGCAAATAAGTAAAGGCAAATGTACCTATAAGGTTGATCATTCTTCCGACGACTTTGGGATGTATTTAGTGATCTTCGAAGTAATTTCATTTCTGATTTCAGTTTCAACTGCTACCCAATATGGGCTCAAAGCCTTACGTGTCTGCAAACAAAAAATATTATATTGCATTTATGACTAAACAAAAAATATTATATTGCATTTATGTACTAGTAAATACATACGCTCAATATCGTTTCCCATGTCGAGCTATATGGCAACATATCACTCGAATCAAAGGTAACAGCACTCTCATCACCCAGAAGAACCTTCATACAGATAGTGACACCATCGGACAAGGCATTCAAATCATAGCCCCCCTCAAGAGCAAGGACTATGCGCTCAAAACACTTCAACTGAAAAAAAAATAAAAAAATGAGTTAGAAGAATAAAAGAGTGTGATAAAGAAGAAAATGGAAAGTAGACCTTGACCTTGGATAATAAAAGGGCAAAACCACTTTGACTAACATTACAGCCCCCCAAAGTGTCATCCTTTCCTGCCAAAACAGAATCCAAAGCATTTTCATGAGTTGGAAAGAAATAAACTCCCGGGCATACAAAATTTCCCTATCAACCCAACCTCAAAAACAAAACCCATAAAGTGAACAAGTGCCTAAAGACACACAAAAACGATTAAAAGATAACCTTATTGTTACCCAATCTGTCTCTACCAATGCACCAGAGAATTTAGTTTTGATATTTCAACATCATCATTTTAACGCAAGAACAGAAGGTAATTCAGTGACATTTTGCTTAAATCTTGTGACAGAGCATAATTGTTTTTGGTCAATAACACTCCAAATGGAAAAGGGTGTTTTGCATGTAGTTCATGACTAATAAGTCTATACTTTGATACCACAAAGTGAGTAATTCTTTCCTTCAGGAAACATACAAACAGTAGCTATAAGGAACTTTATTCTCATCTCATGAACAACATAAATGGACTAAAATAAAGACTAGGTGTACCTGCATCAAACCCCGCTGATATCAAAATGATATCAGGCACAAACTCTTCGATTAAAGGAATCAGAACATGATCCCAGACAGCAAGATAATCAACATCCCATATCTCAGGGTGCTTCCAACACACATTCACGTTAAAACCTTTACCAGCATCTTTGCCAATTTCTTTTTCAGTACCAGTTGCAGGATAAAACCCATGCCCAAACCTGCAATTAAAATCTCATATAAAGCACCAAACAGATATAACAAATATCACTGAAGTTTGAGACTGTTAAAAGACCATACCTATGGACCGAAAAAGTCAAAACACGAGGATCACCGTAAAAGATTGCTTGAGTACCATTCCCGTGGTGAATATCAAAATCAAGAATGAATATTTTTCCCGTTCTCTGCACAAGTATAAATAAGCTTCAATAATTTCATTCACTCATCTTTTTGCATTAAGCTATTCTGATATTACATTAACTGCACCATTTTATAAAACAAATTCAGAAGATAATTTCAGCTGCTATTTGATAAGATATTAGTTTGTATCACATTTCCTAGTATGATATCCTAGATATTAGTTAGTGACTTCTCCCGACTAGTTACTTTCGTATCTACAGCTTGGTAATAAGTTGGTATAAATACTCACATGATGCTTTAACAGGTGTGCTGCTCCTACTGCGACATTGTTTAGAAAACAGAATCCAGAAGGCTTGGTTCTTGAAGCATGATGGCCTGGGGGCCTGACTACAGCGAAAGCATATTTGTAGATGCCATTGGCAACCACTTCACAGGCCTGTATATTTTAATATTTATATTAACATAGAAGCAAATTACAACTATGGCATGGTCTCATAAGGAGAAAATGATTACCTTTAAAACTCCACCTGCTGCAAGGAGAGCAGCTTTTGTTGTGCCTTCACTGTAGTATAATTCACCGCACGATGCACGTGTTTTAGCATCTCTTTCCCTCTGCTCCTTTGATGAAATAGATAGAACATTTTTCACATGAGTAGCACTGTGAACAGCCAACAACTGTTTCTCGCTAGCTTCACCAAATTTGACCAAGTGACATCTGTCCAAGAATAAAAGAAGGGTATAAAACTGAAAATCATTTATTAAATAATTAGATAAGAGAATCAAAAATACCTCTCAATGATGTTTTCCTTCATCAGTTTGTCCATAATAGCTGTGAGCCTCATTGGTTTTTCATAATAAGCATCATTGTATGTAACAACATGCCTTCATCGTACAAGAGGGCAACCTGCTCCCTTTCACAGACTTGACTTTTTCCTGTAACATCCCTAGACAAACCTTGGAGCCCTGAGAATTCAGCAAGTAAAGATAATAATTGCTCTCTATGAACTTCTTTCAATGTAGCTGTCAAATTTTTCGTGCTTTTGTCAAATTGATCCAATAATAGCCTTTCCAGTATGTGCTACTTCATATCTGCTTTGAAGCTTTTTACAGCCTCATCGGCTCTCTTTGACCAGAGCTTATGATACTTTCTTAACAGGTTCTTGGCATGTGGTGCCTGAAATGCAACAAAGATGTGTGTGAGTTAGTTACCTCAACATACAAAATGTTCATCGTCCAACATAGAGCTAAAGTTTAAGGGTTCAATTTATCAACAACCCAGATAGCTTGACACACTTTATACACAAGTCACAACACATTGTCCAACAGATCGTTTAATTCATTAGCAGACCATACTTGTTGAAACATTTATTACCAGTCCAATGGTCTAAATATTAGTTCCTCAGCAGACTATGCTTGTAAAAAGACTATTTCTTAGATGAAAACACTGCATGGTTTCTTAATATTAATTATCAAGCTATGTCCTCCTTATTTTACTTTTCAGGAATGCTCCTAGAGAATTCAATCAAGCAGGACCTACTAAACTACCATATCTATAGAAGAATAAGTTCACTTACGCAGTTCAATAGGATGATATATGTTGCTGGAGTTGGTTTTTTTTTCATGGATTCACCACAGTTTAGGTTTCAGTTATTTCATGACTCCAATGAATATCGGATGGTTCAGTATCGTGTGTTGAGAAATAGTTGCAAGGATGGACATCTTAAGTCAGGAACAGTGTATGCATATGCTATTCTCAGTAAAATTATATTGTGTTGGACAAGTAACCGCAGTAGCTAGTGAGATATTGTGAGACAGGTAGGTATTGTATACATACTATGTAAAACTCACCAAGTCAGTTGATTGTCGTACCAGAGCTTTGCCCTTCTCATTTGATTGTTTTACTGATATTTTGCCATCATCAACTTTACCCATCTGCATAATCAAATTACACGGAAGCCAAAGTTTAGATGGTGTTGTTCAATTTATCAAAAACCAAGATTAGCTTGACACATTTTATACAATCGACAACGTCCTTCCTCTGACCATACTTGTAAAAACGAGAACTCAAACAGTTTTAGTAAGCTGTTATAAATACGTAGCTTGAATTTAAGAGAACTAAGAAACAGTTGGTGAAAAACTAATGGAACAAACCTCCAAATGCGAGGAAAGATTAGGCACTTGCAGAAGACCTCCTGCGCCTGCCGAACTCGAGGGCAGCAGCTTTGCCCCGCCGTCTGCTCCCTGTGCCACGGCACCCGCGGTTGTACATGCAGGCATCCTCGGCGTTGGGGCGGATGATGATGGACCCCGGGCACTCGCTGCTGTGCGGGCGGACCTCCTCGGCGACGGGGCAGGCGAAGGAAGCGTTGGAGCCGCGCACGAATGGGGCAGGGCGGCGGAGGGGAGCGGCGGGGCGGCGGAAGGCGGGGCTATGGTTCCCTCCGCGGCGGGAAGAACATCGCGTTTCGGAAAACGGATTTTGATGATGCGTGAAGGCTTCGGAGTCAGATCGGAGTGGAAGTCAGGCGTCGGGGCGGCAGAGGAGAGCAGAGGAGCGGCGGAAGGCGGGGCTAGGGTCTCCATGGCGGGAACGGGAAGCGGATCGAAGTGGGAGGAGGTCGGGGCGGCGGAGGAGAGCGGCGGGGCGGCCGAAGGCGGGGCTAGGGTTCCCTCAACGGCGGGAACGGGAAGAGCATCGCGATCCGGCGGGTCGCGACGGACTTTGCGGGGCACCTCGGGGTGAGAGGAAGACATGGCTAGTTTTTTTTTTTTTTTCCGATAGCGGAGGTGATGCGATCGGTGGCCTCTCCCGTGGCCAAAGTCGAACGGAGAGGAGGTGGGACCGTGGGATCAGGATCGTCGGCAGTCGGACTCCTCGGCAGTCGACCGAGCAGTCGGCTGTCCGTCGTCCGATCTGACCGACCCTCATCCTACGGCTCGCACAAAATGCTCGAGTCTTATACTTCTGTTTCTTCCTTGTTCACCAACAGCTCCGAGGAAATCCATGGTCAACCGTGAGTTCGAACTCGATAGATGTTGGTGATAATCAAAATGGATGCGCTAAGAGATGTAGAATATAAATATATAATTAATTTTGCTTCATATTATTGATAATGTGTCGAATTTCATGATTTAGTGGTTAGGGTTTGAGAAGAAAAAAAATGAAATTGAGAACAAATCAGTTGTTCAAAACCAAATTTAACAGCTTATATGAATGGAGGAATTCACTGTGAATGCCACGAGTAATCGTTTTGGTCTTCAAACAATCAGGAAGGGAGTCGATTTGGATGCTCCTAGCGCAGTTGGACGTGAGCGAAAGTGAGTTCATCTAACAGAGGACAACGCCAGCCGTAGGATATGATTTTTCGGATCGGATGGCCAACGCACTGACTGCTCGATCGACTGCCAAGAATCGACTGCCGAGGATACTGATCCGGGACCGTGGGAGCGTGAACGTGATCAAGATCCTCGACAGTCAGCTCGCGTGCAGTCAACTCGTGCAGTCGCGTTGCCAACCGTGTATCGTCATCAAAGCAATCGTGTGGCTCGTGAAGCACAGCAACAGTCCCGGTAGCCAGAAGACTTTTCCGCTTCTCATTGCAGCCTTTGTAAAAACACCTTTCCTATATTTTAATTGACTGAAATCTTTCAGTTGATGGTTTGTACTTTATATTTTGATTTTTTTTATATATAATTTTTTTATAATAATTATAAACTGTTAGATCTAGAATTAATGACTTAAAAAGTTGACTGAAAGTTGCTCAAACTTTTGGTCAGCTGAAAATTAGCAACTCCCTTATAAAAATCTTCTTCCTCATAGTAATCCTTAAGATGGATGAACACAAGCTCAATCGTCAAATTGAGAATACGCTTTTAAGGTCTGGCTCCGATTGTTCTAGTGGATTGGATCCTGAACAGCCAATTCTTTCCGAACAGCCCCGTTCTTCCCCTCTCCTTGAGATGATAGAATCAACGACAAAAATTTTCTACCTAATGCTAGAGATTGTTCCATGATTTAAGAAAAACATAATATGTTTTCTTATTATCCGGCTGTTGACTCGAAAATCGCTTCTGGTGCCAACACCGGCTATGTGAATTATTATTATTCAATTATTTTACTTCCTGCTAAATATAGATTTGATGATAATGTGTATCAGCCCATATGACAGTTATCTGTATGTATACTTTTCTTCTATGATCTCAAGGCATCTTTTAGTGCAGGATAATATGTCAATGGTGAAAGACATAATTTAGTTCCTCAGGGATAATTGGTGTGTAACGGATTCTCTGATTTTAGTTTAACTTCTGGTTGTGTGCCCTTTTGTACCTACAGAGAAATAGAGGTCACATAATAGTTGGGGTGATTCTCTTGTTATATATACGATTCTTAAAGTTTACCGTGCGATGCTCTGCTGCTAGAGGACATAATTTGCTTCACCTTCCAATTATGGTTAGCTGATATTTATTTGTTAGATGGCATATGAAACTTCTAATTATTTGAGTTCCTTTTTCTTATATCTTACTTTCCATTGATGGTAGATCGGTAGCTGTCATTGTGGTGCCTTTTTTACGTGCAAAATAATTCCTCTTGCAACTCCATCAATTTCAGATGTGCAAGAAAGATGCTTTTTGCTCGATGTTGCATTTACGGTATAGATGTCGTATATATTTATTTAATTAACAACTAAAGTTCACAACATGCTCTACTTTTATAACCTATTGAAATGAATTTCAATAAGAAAACAGATGACGGTAGCGGACTTTTTTACCTAAGAACACTTTAGATTAGTTATGTCATTCTGAAATGTGATAATATCATTAAGTATGGCTATTTTATCCCTGATTTTCAGCATATTGCAAACTCACGAACATGTTGCAGTGACATTGCCCAGGAATCATGTACTAGATTCCTAACATTTGTTTCCTTTTTGCTATCCCAAATCATTTTTTTAGTGTTGTTTCACTTTGCAATTCACATTGGTTGCCTATATCTGTAACAGTCATGTGGCCCGAGATGTGTAGAATAGAGGGAGCCAGGGAGAGAGATGGAGAGGCCGAGAGGATAAGGTTGCATCACAACACCAGATTGAAATTCATTCTTTTGTTTTTTTCGGTGTAGATCGGGAGCCTTTCAAATCGGCTGATGACCTGTCCATGAACTGCTGCACAAGTATGAATTAATTGTTTCCTTTTATTTTTTATTTATTCTACTGTTTTCACATAGCTTTATTGTTTGACCACAACCAGTTAAC
This sequence comes from Eleusine indica, assembly GCA_030378355.1. Classification (NCBI taxonomy): domain Eukaryota; kingdom Viridiplantae; phylum Streptophyta; class Magnoliopsida; order Poales; family Poaceae; genus Eleusine; species Eleusine indica. The sequence goes on from CM059500.1 coordinate 42,430,829, forward strand.
AACTCCTTGTGTCACTGTAGACCTACACAGGAATTGAATGATCATTACTTATTTGAAGCCTTTTCCAATTTTCAGAAATTATTGTTGTTATTCTTTCTGCTATTTGTGATTTATGAAGCCTTTTATTTTCTCATGGTACATTCCTGCATAGAAATACTCTCATTTTCTTCTCTTAATCCTACAATTGCTCCATGGTAATGCTAATTATTTCTCTCACTTCTTAGAGCAGAAGGCAATATATGATATGTGCCCATTTTTTTGCTTGTCAACTTCAGTTGGAGCATGCCTCGGAGTTCCTGTGTTAAGTAGAGGTTAGTGGATGGATTGATCTATGATTTTTTTCTTCATTAGTTAGAATGTCATGATGTGGATGCATTTTTTCCCTCGATAATTGCTCAACCATATTTGTTCGTTTAGTGTTGCCTAACAAACCATATGTATATGATGATGTGGTTATCTTGAAGCCCTAATGTGTGGTGCTTTGGTGTTGTTTTTGGATTTTCTTACTGATCCCTACTTTGCATTCTGCATCGAAATTGCTCTGACCAATCACGTTTAATTATAAAGGTTGTACTCGGGTGTGGCCCATCGCGGTGCTTGTTACCTATTTGATGAAATTCTGTGCTGACCTAAGAATTGTAGCTACTGCAAAGGTCTTCTTGAATTCGTTGTTGCTGTGATAGCTAGTATTGGAATTATATGGGCTTGGCCCATTAATATTCATAATAATTCCTGAAAAATCTCAAAGGCCCATTCATGAGTGGTGGGAGTACAAAGGTTTAGTCCCATATTGCTAGTGGAGGTGGAGGGAGTCCAACTTATAAAGTTGGTTGCTCTATATCTCTTGCAAGTGTATGGATAAGAAGAAGGAGGAACACACGCGCTCGCTCGCCGGGTTGAGGTGGGGCATGGCTTCTTTTTGCTGCGTGTTCCATATATTTTTATATATTTGGTTATGGAAACCGACATATTAATATCGTAACCGACTCGGTTGCGGGACGCTCAACCCTAGCGGTTCCTCCCTATAAATATATACGGGTATCACCGTAAATCACATCACGCAATCACCTAGGGTTTTGTCTCTCGCTACTGTTGCGCCGCCAAGACTTATCCATCCCGGTCGTCGGCGTGCACCTTCGAACGGGAGAGCAGGTCTCCGAAACTGTCGTCCTCTGTGATCCTGCACCGGGAGAGGGCGAATAAGGTTTTTGGGAAGCGCTCTGCGCGACTGCTCGATCGCTTCCTCGTCTTCGTCAAGCTCGTCGCCATGGCTCGCCTTCTTCATCGTCGAGTCGGTCTCATCCGTCGTCGCCAACAACGTGACGGCGCTGAACGTCGTCGCCGCCTCCTCTACCCAGTCCAGAAGGAAACGTACGTACTCTTATCTCAAACCATGTCTTTTATACTGGCTTTCATGATTTGTTTATCTATGATGAATGTTGCTAGTATAGTAGATGCTATGCTTTTGTCTGGCTTTATAGACTTGTCTAGATCTTGCGTAGACTTGTCTAGTTTATCATGCAATCTGTTAATCATATTTATGATTTATTTATGGATTAATATAAAACTAAAAGTGCTAATTTATCCAACAATCCAAAAACCTTATTGTAGGCATTTTAGTTTTATGGCTGGATTTGTCGATGCACTGAGGCCAGAAAAATTCACTGGCGTGCACTTTAAGAGATGGCAAGTAAAAGTCACTCTATGACTTACTGCCATGAATGTGTTCTGGGTGTCCACTGGCAAACCTGAAGGTGATCTCACTGCAGATCAGGAAAAGGTCTACAGTGAAGCCAACACAATATTCTTGGGCGTTGTTATTGGAGCTTTGATAGATCGTCTTCAAGATGTCTATATCCATCATACAGTCACAAAGGAATTATGGGACGCTTTGATCGCTGGCTATGGTGGTTCTGATGCTGGCACTGAACTGTATGTCATTGAGCAGTACCATGATTACAAGATGGTAGATGGTAAATCTGTCGTCGCGCAGGCTCATGAGATACAGTGCATTGTGAAAGAACTCGAACTGCTTAAGATCATCGTATCTGAGAAACTTGTGGCTCGGGGCATGATTGCCAAATTGCCTCCATTTTGGAGGGATTTTGCCACTACTCTTAAACACAAGAGAACGAACATATCTGTCTCAGATTTGATCGCGTTTCTTGATCTTGAGAAGAAAGCTCGTGAGAAGGATGGACGTTCTAAAGCTAACGAGGGACACACTGTTGCCAATATGGTGCATCATCCACAACAGTCTCATGACAGTGGTGGTAAGGGCAATGGCAAGAACAATAAGCCTAAGCAGATCACTACCTTTAAGAAGAAGAACAAGGAGAAGGGAGCATGCTTTGTTTGCGGTTCTAATGAGCATTGGGCAAAGAAGTGTCCAGAACGCAAAGGAAGGAAGCCTCCACAGCAGAAGACCGTGAACATGGTGACCAGTGCTGGAGAAAATAGTGGGTATGGTAATTTACCATATATTTTTTCTGTATTTCAATCTACTAGTTGGTGGCTTGATACTGGTGCCAATATTCATGTGTGTGCTGATGCTTCTTTGTTTACTTCTTACCAGGTCGCCCGGGATTCCTCTGTCCTAATAGGGAATGGGTCACATGCTTCTGTTCATGCTGTTGGCACGGTCGAGCTGAAGTTCACTTCGGGGAAGATTGTCTAATTGAAGAATATACAACATGTCCCTTCTATCAAGAAGAATCTTGTTAGTGGCTTCCTTTTGTGTAGTGATGGTTTTAAGGTATTGCTTGAGTCGAATAAAGTTGTCGTGTCTAAGAGTGGACAATTTATTGGTAAAGGCTATGAGTGCGGAGGCTTGTTCCGCTTTTCCCTTTCAGATTATTACAATAAATCTGTGAACTATATTTGTGATGGTGTTAATGAGAGTGAAGCTAGTGTTTGGCATTCATGTTTATGCCATCTAAATTTTGGTTCTATGTCTCGACTTTCCAGCTTGAATTTAATTCCGAATTTTTCTATTGTCAAAGGTTCTAAGTGCTCAAGTTGTGTGCAATCTAAGCAACCTCGAAAACCTCACAAGGCTGCAGAGGAGAGACACTTAGCACCGCTAGAACTTATACATTCAGATCTTTGTGAGATGAATGGTATATTGACTCAAGGTGGAAAAAGATATTTCATGACTTTGATTGATGATGCGACTACATATTGCTATGTTTGTTTGCTAAAAACAAAAAATGAGACTCTAGACTACTTTAAAATTTATAAGGCTGAAGTTGAAACTCAACTAGAGAAAAAGATCAAAAGAATTAGGTCTGATTATGGTGGCGAGTATTTCTCAAATGAGTTTGACTTATTCTGTGCGGAACATGGTATGATACATGAGAGGACGCCTCCCTATTCGCCCCAATCAAACGAGGTTGTCGAAAGAAAGAATCGCACCTTGATTGACTTGGTTAATTCCATGTTAGACACGGCTGGATTATCTAAGGCATGGTGGGGGGAGGCTTTATTGACATCATGTCATGTCCTAAATAGAGTTCCCATGAAGAATAAGGAGAAGACGCCATATGAGGAATGGATTGGTAGAAAGCCATCGCTCTCTTACTTATGCACATGGGGTTGTTTGGCCAAAGTTAACGTACTAGTCAACAAGAAGCGTAAGTTAGGACCTAAAACTGTGGATTGTATCTTTATTGGATATGCTCATCATAGCATTGCCTATAGATTTTTAGTGGTTAAATCCGAGGTGCCTGATGTTCATGTTAATTCATTAATGGAGTCTCGTGATGTTACTTTCTTTGAGAACATATTTCCTATGAAAGATTTACATAGCATGTCTAGATTATCTTCTGATGTGATTGCTGAAATAACTCCTGAACTTAGTGTATTTTTTGATCATGCTGAACAAATACTTGAACCAATCCATGAGGAGATTGATAGTGAAGCTCCTAGGAGGAGCAAAAGACAAAGGACTACAAAGTCTTTTGGTGATGATTTCACTGTTTATCTTGTGGATGACACTCCTAGAATCATTTCAGAGGCATATGCATCTTCTGATACAGATGACTAGAAAGAAGCTGTCCATAGTGAGATGGACTCTATTCTTTCTAATGGAACTTGGGAAGTTGTCGATAGACCATATGGTTGCAAACCTGTAGGTTGTAAATAGGTGTTCAAGAAAAAGCTTAAGCCTGATGGTACTATTGACAAGTATAAGGCTCGGCTTGTGGCTAAGGGTTATACTCAGAAAGAAGGCAAAGACTTCTTTGACACTTATTCACCTGTTGCTAGATTGACCACTATTCGTGTATTACTTGCTCTGGCTGCCTCACATGGTCTTATCGTTCATCAGATGAACGTTAAGACAGCTTTTCTTAATGAAGAGTTGGATGAGGAAATCTATATAGATCAACCAGATGGATTTGTTATAAAGGGTCAAGAAGACAAGGTGTGTAAGTTGTTGAAGTCTTTGTATGGTTTAAAACAAGCTCCTAAGCAGTGGCATGAGAAATTTGATTCAACACTTCTATCAGCAGGCTTTTCAGTCAATGAGGCTGATAAATGTATGTACTACCGTCATGGTGGGGGTCAAGGAGTTATACTGTGCTTGTATGTTGATGACATACTCATCTTTGGAACAAATCTTGACGTGATGAATGAGGTCAAGACCTTTCTGTGCCAAAGATTTGATATGAAGGATCTGGGTGAGGCTGATGTTATCTTGAACATCAAGCTAATCAAAGGAGAGAATGGGATTACTCTTACGCAATCTCATTATGTTGAGAAGCTCTTGAACCGTTTTGGTTACATGGATAGCAAGACTTCTCCAACACCTTATGATCCCAGTTTGATCCTTCGAAAGAATAAGAGAATTGGTAAAGACCAATTAAGATATTTTCAGATTATTGGATCACTTATGTATTTAGATAGTGCTACTAGGCCTGACATCTCGTTTGCTGTGAGCAAACTGAGCCGATTTACTTCTTGCCCGGGAGATGATCATTGGCGTGCGCTTAAACGGGTAATGCACTATTTAGTTGGTACTATGGATTATGGAATTCATTATTCTGGATATCCAGCAGTACTAGAAGGCTATAGTGATTTCAATTGGATATCTGATGCTGATGAGCTGTATGCCACGAGTGGATATGCATTTACTCTTGGTGGTGCTGCTGTTTCATGAAGATCATGCAAACAGACCATTTTGACAAGGTCTACCATGGAAGCAGAGCTTACTGCACTAGATACAGCTATAGTTGAGGCCGATTGGCTACGTGAGCTCTTGATAGACTTGCCTATTGTCGAGAAACCTGTGCCGGCAATCCTCATGAATTGTGACAATCAAACTGTGATAGTCAAAGTGAACAATTCTAAGGACAATATGAAGTCATCAAGACATATTAAGAGACGTTTAAAGTCTGTCAGGAAAATGAGAAACTCTGAAGTCATATCAGTAGAATATATTTCAATTGGTGAGAACCTGGCAGATCAATTCACCAAGGGGCTGTCACGTAATGTGATAGACAGTGCATCGAAGGAGATGTGTATGAGATCCATATGTGCTATTCCATAGTAGTAACCCAACCTATGTGATCGGAGATCCCGTGAAGTAGGTCCTGGGAAGAACAAGCTATTGGTTAGCATGAGAGTAACCTTTTAAAACCCCCTCAAGAAGCGATGCATTACTCTCGATATCTGTATGGCAGGTTGGTTGTTGCCTTAATGTATTCAGTTGGCTTTAAATAGCGAAGATGTTGTCCTACAGAACATTCTTGAATGAATACACCTATATGAGCCCGATTGTTGTAAGGTCGCAATCTATGAGATTTGAGTGATCTCTATTAAGCTCATGAAAAGACCAAGGGAGTATGACCTATATGCTCCACCCGCGGAGAAGCCTACTGGAGATCTAGTATCAGTTATGATAGTAAGTGAAACTTGTTTGCACGAAACTTGTAATTCAAGGCATAGTCCATTGTTCAAATTATGAATGAGTATAGCTTATTATTCTAGGTGGAAGTTCAACTTAACAGTCTCCACTGAAAACACTGGTATATTAAACAACAGTGGGGTGAGGCAAAGTCTAGCTGGGACTTTGAGATTTGGTAGGGGATTGTTGGAATTATATGGGCTTGGCCCATTAATATTCACAATAATTCCTGAAAAATCTCAAAGGCCCATTCATGAGTGGTGGGAGTGCAAAGGTTTAGTCCCACATTGCTAGTGGAGGTGGAGGGAGTCTAACTTATAAGGTTGGTTGCTCTAGCATCTCTTGCAAGTGTGTGGATAAGAAGAAGGAAGAACACATGCGCGCGCTCGCTCGCCTCGCCTTACCGAGCCGGGCCGGGCCGGGCAGGGCAGGGCGGGGCGTGGCGTGGACGATGGGCGCGGCCGCGCATCACCTTCCAATGTGAACCACGCCGGCTTGCCCTCGAGGCTCACTGCCACGCCTGGACGGCCGCTGCTGCCTTGAGAACCAGAGAGAGAGAAAAATAGAGGAGGCGCGAGGAGAGGGGGAGAGAGAGAGAGAGAGAGAGAAGGAGAGGGAGAGGTTACTTCCGTCATCGGCCACCGTGTCCGCCCGCTGTTGTCACCGCCGACAGTCGCCGCCCCACCCCGTGCTGTAGCCTTGCTCCCGCGCCCCGCCGTGCCGCCATCACCACTACCGGCCGCCTCTGCTTCGCCTAGGCAGGAGAGGGCGAGACGAGGGGTCGGGTGAAGAAAGAGACAGGGCCGCGGCGCCTCCGCCCCGCTCCCCGCGGCCATATCCGCTGAAGGGCAAGGCCCGTGCCGCTGCCCTAGCCCAAATCTATCGGAGAGGTGCCCCATGTCGTCGCCCCGCTCACTACACTACTCCCACGCCTCCGCTCGCCGCCCTGCTCCCGCCTCCTTGGCTCACCGGCCCACGTCGGCTTGCCTCCTTGCGCCTTGCCAGCCCGCACAGCCTGGGGCTAGCTTCGCTGAGCTGCCCTGCCTCCTCGTGGCCGTCCCGCCTCCTCCGCACAGTCGCGCCCCGTGCTGCCTCCGCCGCCGCCCGTTGCCTCCTCTCCTCCCCTCCACGCCGCCTGAGAGAGAGATAGAGAGAGAGGGGACAGGTGGGAAGGAGGGAGGCGGGGAGAGAGAGAGAGAGAGAGAGGGAGGGAGAGGAGACGAGGAGAGGATAAGATCGCGCGGATCAGGTAGGGTTCCGTACAAAAAAAAATTCACCGAGATCTGCTGATACCCGGATGCATACTCACGTGGGATTGACATCCGATGGTGAAAAATTTTTGACCGACATGGCCACCGAGTCCGCGCTGGGGCGGGCTCTCGGTTAGAGAAGAAAATACACCTAGAGTGGTTCTCGCAGCGAAAAAAACTAAACTGCCGTTCACGTTGTAGCATCGACAGTTTCCAATCAGGGTCTGTTATGCTATGACTATCAATAAAAGCCAAGGCCAGACCCTAGATAGAGTTGGTGTGTACTTAAAAACCCCAGTGTTCACACATGGCCAGCTATATGTCGCGGTGTCTAGGGTTGCATCAAAACAAGGGTTAACTGTTTTGATTGAAAACGACGATGGTTCCTGTGGTTCAAAGACTAGGAACATTGTCTACAGAGAGGTGTTTTCATGTATTTCTTAACTGCACTTAAGTAATGTATAGTATATATAGCTATTGTGCACTATCTGTTTATGAGATGCATACTGCTTACCACTGCTTTCTTTGTTGTACATTATGTTATTTTATTTCTTAATTTCCATGTTCACTACTATGCCTCTGACTAGCGTAAATAATCAATCCTGTTATATCTTAATATTGTTCCTTATCCTTCCCATGTAATGTACCCATTACTCGAATCTAATAATGTTTGGCTGCATGTGCAGATGTCTCAAGTGCTTCTGAAGACTCTTAACCCACGCTTTAGGCAAGGTTCCATTTTGGTCCGGGTGTCACGCCTTTGGGAGTATCGTGGAGGCAGAGACGATGGAGAACTGCGACATATTGACATGGTTCTGTTAGACTCTGAGGTTGTCCCATCTACTAAAATCAGTTATGCTGCATCGCAATTTACTTACCCATATTGTCCCTAATAAAGTCATTTCCGTTTTCCCTAGGGATTCCCCATGTATGCTGAAGTTGGTCATGCCGTTGTTGCCCAGCAAGGACCACTGCTTGCTGAAGGAAAAGTGTATACCTTAAAAAGGTTTAGAGTCATTGCAGCCAGGAACAATTACAGAGCTGTTGACTCACAGTTTATGATTGACATCACGTGTCACACCTTGATTGAAGAAAAAAATGACGTTCCCTCTGCCTTCCCCTGGTGCACCTACCGATTGACTCCATTTTCCAAGTTATCAACACTTGCTGGTGAAACGAAAACTTTCGTTGGTATGTACGTCTTTCCTCTACGACAGACATGATATTTAGAACACCTAAGCTTCCCTCATTCTCATGTTATGTCTGCCTGCTAACTCTTACCTGCTTTCCCATCTCCAGATATCATAGGGATGATCACTAAGGTTGATGCGGTGGAGACTGTCCACCTGCAAAACCAGCATGCTCCTATAATTCGACGTACAATTACTCTCAGAGACACCAGGTACTCGCTTTGTCTTCCTCTACTGGTTAGGTGCCTGTTACTGTGGTTGTTGTAACCGGGTAACATTTATATTGCACTTCATGATGTGATGATTTTGTTCTTTGAAGAAAGCAACTATGAGATGAAGCTGTACCTTTGGGGCCGTCGGGCTTCCGAATTTGATGCCGATGAGGTGTACAACCTTGGCCAGCAGGAGCCTATCGTTGCAATTTTTGTTGGCCTCCTTGTCAAAACTTTTAGAGGTTAGTTCGCCAGCTGCCTTTCTCGTTTGTTGTTCATCTCGTCTAAAATGATAATATGTTTTGCCTTCTAAATTATAGGGGATAACTCCCTTAGTGGAAACTCTGCTGCTCGGTGGTACATAAACGCTGATTTACCGGAAGTCAACTCCTTTATTTCCAGGTTCATTATCTCTCCTTGTCCTTTACTTCCTACTTATGATTCATCATGTGCTGCTCCTCAGATTCAACCTATGTTATTCAACCCGTGCAACTTAGAACATGATTTCCAGCCTGTTGCTGCTCCTCCTGCCAACAATCCGCCTGCTCTCGTCAACGACCCACTTCCTGAACCCGAGCTTAGATCATTGGGCGAGATAGGACTCATAAGCCCCTATGATTTCCCGGTGAGAACCCTGCTCCATCACTACCTCTTCTTTACCTCTGTCGTATCTCCAACCGAGGTTTTAAGGCTCCAAAATTTGTTGCATGTCTCTGCCTTCATAGGTGCAAGGTTTCCGATGCACGGTGACAGTCTCCAGGATCAATGACTTAGCTACCTGGTTCTTTGCTTGTTGCAACCATTGCAACAAAGCCTGTTTTCCAGAAGGAACTGGATTCAAATGCGGGACTTGTGATTGCAACAGCTACAAATTCGAGTGATCTTCAATTTCCTGCATCTTTTTCGTTAAAAGTCTTTTGATACTGGTCAGCTCTAATCCATTTTTTTCATGTGTTTCATTCAAGTACAAGATTTGTTTGTTCGCCACCAATGGAACAGTCGAGGCTGAATTTATCTTCTTTGGTGACATGGGTCGCCGTCTTGTTGGAAAGGAAATCAGAAGCCTAATGAGGAGCTGTCCACGAGCCGCTGACACTCCAAGTCAGATCATTGCGCTTGTGTCCCAAAAATACCAGCTGACAATAAATGTAACCAGTAAATCTTTCTAGCGGGTCGAGCGATCCTACCAGGTGAAATGTATCGACTGTGCATATGGCCGTCAAGCCGCCATACCACAACTTCCTGCTATCGTGCGTGTGCCTCGCCTTGCTGCTTCCGCCTCTGAGCAGACCACGCTTGCAAAAAACAAAGCCCCACTTGATCAAGGTGCCTCGTCTTCTCCCTCTGCTGCTGTTGCTACAGATGTGCCGACTCTCACTATGCAGACTCCAAAACATACCATGTCTCATGTCTCTTTATCTGTTTAACAAGTCTATTATACACAGATCGTCTGCACTGAGTTCAAATTATTACTGATAAACCCTATCACATCCTTTTGTTTGCATCCAGGTTGATGATCTAACTCCTCCGCCGCTTGAAACTCCAGCTAATGTAGCAGAGCTCAGGAAAGACCCCACATGGTAAAATCATATTCCTCTCCTTAGCTATCTTAGTAGTTGATTACATGCTGAATCCGTTTCCTGGTGTAGTGTTGCTGACATAGTTACGACCACTGAAAAAAGGGCTAAGTGTCGCCTTTTGATGGACAGCCCCACCTCTGATGAAGTAACGCAGTCTTAACACTATGGCTAACTCATGTCATTACATGTTCGTCCACCCAGAGCGCTTAGTAGTTCAAGTTCTATTGTCAGATTCCAGATAATGACGGCACTGTTTCTATTACCAACCAGCTTGAACAATCTGAAGATGATGCCAATATAAGGTCTGGTGGTTGTGCTATCCGCACCTAAATATGTTGTGTTGTGGTCACATAAATCTAATATTCATCTTTTCATTAGCGTTGATGCTTCAAACCCTCTTTCCACTCGCCGAGCTCACAAGCCGCATGCAACCAAGAGGGTCAAAAAGTCTTAACTTCAAAGGTTGTTATGCATGATATTCTCCAGTCTCTCGCAAAAAACATTCTTACACAATTTTATGAGTTTTGTCAAATTAAGTCCTTCCCCTTCCTCGCTTACAGGCATTAGTTGTGCGGATCTGCTCTTTTGGTGTATATATCTTTTGCTGCCTCATGTCTGTGGGACAGACCGATGGCGTCAACTGACATGGTGTATAATATTATGTGGTTTCTATTTTGCTTGCAACGCAATCCTGAACTTCCTTGTAATGGTTCTCTGAACTATGGACACTTCCCTGCGGTTGCAGAGTGTTCTGTCAAGTCATAACGCTCTTCTCAGTCGTGTGCTGCTGTTTGTACATGTGCTTTATACTCTGCACGTGTATTAGAACCTTTGTTTCGTGCTTCTGCCGGCGTGTCGGGTGCTTTTGTACCTGCTAGACATGTGCTTTCGAGCCTACGGCCTTTGCAAAGCTTCGTACTTCACCAAATCCTTGCACTATTCTCCCCGGCCATTATTATCCTCTGCCAATGTTGAATTCTTCTTTTGCTCCTTAGTTTGCAAATTAAAACGCCAATGAAGATACAGTCGCTTCGTTCATGCTACTTTCCTTGGTTGTCTCTATCTCGCTGGCGCCGACAACTCGTGCACCATCGCCTTTGTTTTCCTCGCATTATTTACACGGAACAATATACGAGTTCAATCTGACACCTCCCTCCACGACCCAATGCCATGGCCTGTGCAATGCCGATCTCCATCGCCGGAGGGTGCGGTGACTGGGTGATCTCCATGCCTCGTGAGAAAAAGACGGGGGTACGGCTGCCTACGTGCCGGGCAGTGGTTCGACCGAACGCGCGCGCCCATCTCTCGTCCGGCACATTTACTGCGGTGGTTGGCCGATCCCTTGTTTGTACGGCTTTGACCACGTTCTCCTCTCGCCGCTTGCCATTTTGCTCCTTAGCCATGGCAGGCGCCCCCGGTGAAGAAATCTTTGATTCAACTCATATTGCCACCCAGTTCCTACCCAGGGTACACCTGCTATTGCAGCCTCAATTTTTAGTTCTCCGTCTGCAGTTTTCTTCGACTCTTCTTATCACAAACGGTTTTACTCTATTTGTTTTCTCTTACCTTCCATTGATAGGTTCCAGCGACTATCTTCGTCGACCGCAGCAAGCTCCTGCAATAGGCAAAGACAAAGCTCGGGCAACAGCGGTACGAGTTTGATGTTGATGACCAGCTGGGAGATGGCTTCTTCATATGCAGGTTAGCGATTGGTTTACCTCCCTATAGACTGGCACCTGAACCTTCTACAAAAGCTTTCTTAGGCGTGAGTACTACCTCTCGTGAAGATGCTATTCAAAAAGCGTGTGAATCTGCTTTAGCGTATCTTGAAGACAATGACCTCATAGTTATTAAAGACTTCAACTACCGTAACAAAGATAAGCTCCTGCGTGCTACCACATTTGCTGATCTGCTACAACAAAAAGCCATGTCGTTGCAGAAAGGATTTGCTGAGCTTATAGTGCTGCATCAGGATTTACTTGCACAGATCTATGACATTTGTGCTGAACTTTCAGAATATCTTTCTGTAAGGGTTGAATCAGGCACGCACTCGTCATCTGTTCTTGAAATCGACACTATTATTTATGTTGGACCGACTCCGACTGAAACGCAGTCGCAAAGAACAAGAGTTGTGCTTGTTTCTGTCTACAACCGGCTCAAGCTTTCCGCACTTTCACAGAGTGTATAATTATCATTCGCAGTTTAGTCAAACTGATGCTATGTACGCCTGCTGTATGATCACATATGTATAATTAAAATATCATAGTTCCTTAGTATTGTGCTACAATGACCCTTTTTTTTTTGGTTGCCATGTCGATGTTATACGTCGTCGCGTGCTTACACAGCTGCCTTTATTGTTGGTGGACTTTCTATATATGCTCACGTTAACAACAAATACGCGTCAGCGTTGTAGAAAAAAAATGTTTCTCACTCTGTATCAGGTCGTGTTTGTTCGGTAGATTAGGCCCAGCGACCAAAAGTTATGGGCTGCATCCAAACACATGGAACACCAGCCACAAACATTCACAGGTGTCGAGCCCAGGCCTACAAAAAATCTGGAATACAGTAGACCACGAGCCGTTTACCTCGTCCCCTCTGACTTCATCTCTATCCGTCTGCTACCTCCCTCCCCTTCTACCAACTCTATCTGCCCGACGAAGCATGTTGTAGATCTATGTCCCACCATTCATACAGCATCCTCTGACCCTCGATTTTTTGCCCGCCTCGGTGATAGGAGTTTCTTCTACAGACAAAGCCTTCGATGATTTGCTCTGGCGCTGATGTCGTTACCAAAGAGGTACTCCTTCAACCGCTCTTTGTCGGCGTAGTTGTTCTTCCCTTGGAGATGTCATGGTTGTACCTTGCCTTAGCACGATGTTCTCCTATTTTGACCTTCCCGTCCATAATGTGCCTCCGTTGCTTGCCTTAAGCAAACCATTAATCCACAATGTCCTCGATGTACTGTAGATGGAAGGCCTGGTGCTGTCACGGTGCCTCTTGCACGAGATCGCTCTAGAGCTGCTTCAATTCACCGAACCAACTTACCGGCTCCAAACAAAGAATAACGGCGTCTCGAGAGCTCAGGTGCGTTTTCGCCTAAACAACATCCCTGACGAAGCAAGCAGTGATGACAGCCACCTTATCATGAGCGGTTGGTTCAATTCTGTCGACGCAGCTCAAGAAAATGCCGCGTCTCGGGCTCTGGCCTATTTACAAACCAAAATTAAATTCTACGTCCAAGACTATAGCTATTACATCTTGCCAAATCTTAGGAACAAGAAACAAAATATCCTGGTTCGATGTTGCGTCAAAGCAGAGGCATTAGACACTCTAATGCTCTCCTGGCTAAGCATGACAGACAGTATGAAACACGCCTCAAAAAGCTATGCAGCGCTAGCTCTCAGACCGCGCAATCTTCTTTTTCACCCTAAACACCTATTGACTGTCGATAATCTGGTGCAGCATATTACTTCCATTTCAAAAACCTTCGCCCAACTCCACGAAGAAAACATGATTGATGCTCGTCGTACACGGCAACCGGTACATGAACTACTGGACCATTTCCTAACCCTTCGTAACCCCGTCACTTGCTACATCACAAGTTAGCAGCTCTTACTATTTTCTTATTATACATTTCGCTCTTCTTTAGTGTACTTACCCTTGAGTACTCACCACTTAAAAATTTTTGTTTACTGCCTCCTTGCACACAACGCAGATGACTCTATGATGGCTTCAGTCACAATCCATCCCACTGTCATGCTCCAACAGCTGCTAGCAACGTGTCAGGTCACTCCACCAATTTACGAAGACAATGTTCAGGATGATGGCAAGACTCTGTCTCATTGCATCTTTTGTTCCTTGACTGAGGCTATGGCCAGTGTGGCTCCGGAAGTCGTTTATGGATTCCCAGATGAAGATATCGCTATTGCTCATGAAAATGCTGCATTAAGATCGCTTCAATACCTAGATGCACAATTCCATATGCAGCTTGTGGACTACAACTTTGACATGAAGGAGTATGAAGTAGAAGAACTTAGATCTCTGGGTACAAAAAACAAGCGCCTAGCAGCAATGGTTCAAGCGTACGATCTTTGGCGTGAATCAATTCTTAAACTGTCTTTACTTCTGGAGACAATAGAAGCATATGTAAGTCATCCGTTCCCTCCAGATTGCCCACCAGAACTTCTGTCTGCACTTCAGCCCTTCATCGAGGCAACCCAAGATATCCAGCAACACTTACAAGTTACAAGCAACACATATTACAGCCACCGAAGTTGTTTGATACCTATGACTCCTTGGCAGATACTACCAACAGACTCTACTGCCATGTCATATAACCCGCACACCACCGACGATGTAGCAGCACGAGAACATATATGTCTTCACCCTCTTTGTGTAATAACTTCTACTTTGTAATGAATTTTATGACCATATTAAATATGTTATTTTTATATCTCCGCAAAATAGCATCGCAACATATCAAATATCTAAGATAAAGAAATTAGGCCGCACAATAAACATAGACACGTTTTTTACCACAAACCATGACATACAAAAGATGTGTAGATCCAAATGGAACACACACCTACCGATAAAAGATCATTAACACTGACAAGCTATAACACAGCAACAGCAGTTGGACATTACAACAACCCATGCATGCCCACCCATCTCTAACTACCGAACACCAGACACACCGTTGCTGCATGCAAGCGAACACACTGCATCTCCATCTAATACTACATGACTTCATCTCCTGTGCTTCTTACCAACGCAGGAAGAGTGCCCCTACCAGCCTGCCAAACACAGCAAAGTCATTTTTTGGTTGAGCCCATGCAATAAGTTGGTTATGTGCAACAAAACACATTAAAACATAGTGATTCATACCTGCTGGTTCGCGGCAACTGTCATAGCCGTAACCAGACTCCATGCTGCTGTCCCCCTCTTCCTCTAGAGGTGTTGGTTCATACGGTTTAGTTTCAAATATGACAGAGTACACCGAAAGCTTGTTTGGCCAGCCGTCTAGCCCTAGGCATGCATCTCCTAGGTTGTTGCTAAAAGTTGGTTCACCAATTGCAAGAGATCGACCAGCAGGAATTGAATCGACACTTTCTACAAGTGCTTCAACAATGAACTTTGGGAAAAAATAATATGGACGACAGATGCTCTCAATTGAACAAAACGGTGATAGCAGATCCTCCACAATGTCAGTGTCCCAGGCATGTTCTGGAAGACCAGACACTTCAATAACAACCTTTATACTGTAGTAAACATGACCTGTTTACAATGCGGTCCTTTCACGCAGCATAGGACCGCATTTAATCAAAAAGTCAGCTGGATATGTGGACTCCACAGAGAGACGATGATCCTATGCCAAACCCAGTGTTTATAGCTTCGTAGACAGCTCTCACACTCACCTTTGCTATACTTGCACAACCTTGCTTCCCAAAAACAGCCATAATGCCGCAGTCAACGAGCTCTTTCTCTTTGGCGACCATTGCCTCTGTTGGTTCACAAAACAGACGCCAGCATTTTTCACAAAACAGACGCCAGCATTTTCATAAACCTGCTATACAAAACAGTAGACACGATCACTATTATTTGAATTCATCTAATTATTTCCATCCACCATCAAACAACAAAGCAGCTTTATTAAAAAAAAGAGAGAGAGAAGGATCAATGCTGGATGTTGTCGTGTGCAGCCTACTCCAACAGCATCGTTCAGCAGTACACACCTGAACACATGCGCCCCCCCCCCCTCTGTCTAGCGTTGGATTCAGAACCTTCCTGCACCATGGCTCAACCGCAGCACCGTCGCTTACTCCAGCCAAAACCTAGACCACCATTACCAAACTAAATAGTCAGATAACAATAACCAGCACCTTTACATCTGCAGATCTAAACCACCGGCTGGATAGCACTGTCCCTACAAGGTTAAAAAAATATTCGCTGAGGCAAATAAACACTTACAAATCACAAAGCTACAACCAAATGCGTCAATCTGGCAGGCCACTCTTTGCTCCTCCACGTTGAGACACAGATCAAATATGCCGGTGCCTCAGAAAGATCCACGGCAAGCAAGCATAGAAGAGGAGACGGTCGCGTGAAGGAGAAAAGCGTCGTCCTTCCCTGCGCGTGAGTCAAGCAGCGCCTAACCTACCAAAGCGTTGCTCGCGTGGTGGATTGGAAGCAGCGACGCACTAGACTCACATACGAAGAAAGAGGTGAACACTCAGTTCCATCTGGGTTGTGGACTTCTGGCCTCTACACGGTGGTGATGTCTTAGATTTTTTTTACTGACTTTGCGTCTTCCACTTGCCTAGAATAAAACAAGGAGAATAGAAAGAGACCCACATGTCGGATGATTTATCATCCATGTGGTCACGCCCACCAGGCCAACGCTATGCCCAATGAGTAAATCTTACTTCCTCCATCCCAAAACATAAGCATTTGAGGGGTTGGTTCAGATTTATAGCATCTCTAATGAATCTAGACATAAAGCTATCCAGATACATAAATAGTGCTACGAATGTGAACACTCTCTCTCCTAACCTCGAATGCTTATATTCTGGGATAGAGGAAGTAATAGATACCTATCAATTTCCTCGACAAATCTGTATGCTATACAGATAGGTGAAACATGAAGCCGACGCTATGCCCAATGAGTAAATCTTAATAGATACCTATCAATTTCCTCAACAAATCCGCTATATAGATAGGTGAAACACGAAGTGCTCACCCGGCCTTCCACTCGGACACTTTCACGAGCGGCGCGCGTAAGCGTGCCGGGCTTTACTAGTTGTTGCCAAGCGTGGCCATGATAGCTGAACGATGGCGACCAGCATTGGTCCATCTTTGCCACGTTGTTCTCAGACCAATTCTACTGCACCCACCAACAAGAGTGCCCTCACGGTGTTAGAGGCTGGGACGGGTGTGTTCGTTGGGGTCTAAATTTTAGTGTTGCCGTATCACTCTTTTGAATGTTAAATATAGTAATTAATAAAACTAATTACAAAATTAGATGTCAATTTGTGGGACAGATCTATTAAGCTTAATTAAGTTAGGAGATATTTACTGTAGCATCATATTATTTAATTATGGCTTAATTAGTCTTATAAGATTTATCTCATTTAGTGAGTGGGTTATGGAGTGAGTTTTATCGTTAATCTATATTTAGTACTTTTAATTAGTATTTTAAGATTCGATGGGGCGGGTCTAAAAAATAGAGGGCAGAAAACGAACACATCCTAACGGATTAGATGTCCCTGAGATTTATGTGAACAATGAACACTGTGCACTGGTGGATAGGATGCAAATTAAATGGTACCTTCTCAATCAAGCCTCCGGTTCATTTATCCTGCTAATAAAATTAGATGGATATACGTGCACTGTATGTAATATTAGGCAATAATTTATATATTTTAATCTAGAATTTAATGAGATATATAAATATGACTAAGAAAATATAACGATTGAAGAAAACTAGCATAACCATCATCGTACCAAATCTATTGATTAAAAACATAATCAAGAGGAGAGACAAGAAGTATATAATATACTGAATAGAGCAGTGATGGGAATAGTGTTGAGGATGCTATCATCATTTCCATTTTCTTGACCGGTCATTAGAAAGTAGTTGAACTAGTCGTTCACTTGATGAAAACGATATAGATGTTCACCATCAACAGCGAGCAGTCATGCTATGCGCTCGCCAAAAATCTCATCGTCCTTCTATCCTGATGCAAGAACATAAGAGGGTCGAGGTTTCGAAGACCATGCTCTCTCACCATCTGTGCACGCAGACGTCAGGACAAAGATGCTTGCCTTGCAACTACTAGTGTGTGAGAGAAAATAAGAAAAGAGAGTTGTATTGTTATTCTGAGTGTGTGTCTCTAAGGAGCCTCTAGCTTTATATAGGTGCTAGGATATGAAGACGAAACATCTCACATTGAGCTGTTATGTATGGTAACTTTTAGGAGATTAAATGAATAGTCATTATAATTGTAGAGCATTCTCTCACACAAAGGTAACTCCTAAAAAATGAAACAAAGAGTCATCATAATTTAACACTCTCTCACAACTTTTTATTTTCAAACGAATCTTTTGAAATTTCAGATTTATAAGTTACTATGTATTAAATCCAATACTGTGTACTGTGCTTAGGACTCTGCTGATTATTGTGGTCGTGAACTCGTGATCATCCATGTGCAGTTTTTTTGTGGGTACCTCGCCTCGGCTGAGCCGTGAGCGGAAGCCGCCAAGCCGGGTAAGAGCATCTTCAAGAGCTTCCCAAAAAATTATTCCCAAAAATCTTTTTATGGGAGCAGTTCAAAAAATTATGGGACTAAATTTTCTATCTTTCTCCAATAGTTCCCCTAAAAATGGACTAAAACTCATTATAAATTGGACCAGTTCAGCAAGTTCTTTTCACAATCATGTACCCAAGCCTGATTTTGATCCGGAAAAAATGTCCGTGTGGCCGTCGTCTCCGTCCATCGCTGGCGTGTTCAGTAGCAGCAGTCCGTCCTTCGCGTGACGTGGTCCAAAAAATCAACGCCTCCAATTCTGACTTTGTGAATCCTAACTTGGATACGCATGCTGGCAGTTGGAGACGTTAACCATCAAGATCATAACCTTCACAACAATCTGTCCTTCACAGTACGTTTAAGATCATAGCCTAGGCGTGGACATGCATGAGGTAATCGTGAAAGGGGCGTGTCAGTGGGAGTTTTTGGAAAAGAGAAGTAGAATTAGGGGTCCCAATTCTTCTCCTATTTGTAGCTACAAGTGAGGTGAGTTTAGGGGAGAAACAAATTTAAGAGAGGTTTAAGGGAGTTGTTGGAAAAGATTTTTTTTGGGATTAAATTTCAATAATTTAGTTTTGGAAGAGTTTTTAAGGCTCTTTTGGAGATGCTCTAACACCGTAACAACACGCTTGAGAGGCCCAACAGAGAGTGGAGAACTGGGGCGCGGGCTTCCGTGTTCCCTTCTCGTGTCTCCTGTTGTAAAACGCTTATGGGTCAGGCCCACATTCTAGAAGAAGAACTACTGCCTCATGTGGGCTCCTTATCTAATTCTAGCCCGACACGAAGTAGTGTTTCCCCCTTATAAATAGTTGAGGAGACATCCCTTTATAATTTCGCAAGAATTATTCAATAAAGAATTTCGTCTCCTCTATTCTTGTCACTTTTAGTTTTCGTTCTCTACTTCAATCTACGTACCTACGATTGTCGATAACTCAACACGTTATCAGCACGCTCTACAGAGCCGGTCAACTACTCGGCAGTTAAAGTTATGATTTTTGATTAAATTTGTATCATGACTCGTTACAGTCAAGATCTGTCCAGTAAATCGTCACAAAAATCTTGACTCGTTGCAGTCAAGATCTACAATAACAAAAGGCCGCCATACGAGGCGGCACTATGAAATAACCAAATTAGATTAAAGGCACTTATGCGCCCGTAATCTTCCAACCCTAACCGGATCTAGAACCGGTAAGGGGAGGATCTGGAATATCCAGATCCAAAATGGGATACGTCCAGAAGTTCAAAAAAAGGCCGCATGAGTGCCCTCCGCCGACGCGAGCCACGAAGATGGCAAGAAGAAAAAACCAGATCTACCCTAACCCTAGCGGTGAAGATGACCGGATCCATCACAGAAAGATCAAAGAAGAAGAAAAAATTTTGAGATCCATCCCGTGACAGGTCAGATCTGGACCCTAATAGTCCAGATCCGGCCCCACCAAACCCTGTACCGGGTTCTATCCATCACAGATCGAAGAACGTCGAAAAAAAAGAAAGATAAGGGCATCCGGATTCGGAGAGATCCGGCCAGATCCACTGAGACCCGATCTACCCGCACGGCATGGGCCCCAATCTGCCGACACACGTAGGCGCCTGGCGCTGGAGCACATGCGCCAAGAGCCTCCGACTAGGCCCGCCCCTCATGCTGGCCAGCACCTCGCGCACGAGCTGCGCTCCGCCTCCCCCCCCCCCCCCCCCCCCGGCGCTGGCGCGCAAACGCACCCGCACGCCCGTGCGAGTCGACCAAGCGCATCAGGCCCAGACTCGGGAGGCAGCCCACCGCGGCGAGGATTCCCCCCCCCCCCGAGGCACCGAACAGGGCTTAGCGCGGGCGCTAGCCAGCACGCGCATGAAGCGTTGGCGCGGTTGCCCCCCCCTCCCCCCGCCGATGGAGCGCGCGCGCAGCACGTGGCGCCCAGCGCTGGCACCGAGGCTCGCCCGCCGAGGTGGGGGCTCTGGATCTGCTGTGCGGTGGAAGAGGAAAGAGGAGAAGAGAAGCAGCGGCGGGGAAGAAGAGAGAGGAGGAAGGTGTCGGTGGGGAGAAAGAAAGAAAAGAGACAGTGGCGGTCGATTGAAGGAAGAGAGAAAGAGTGAAAGAAAATTAGGGTTTCAACCCTATTTATACCCTCTACAAGAAAATGGGCTGGGCTTATATATTGGGCTGGTTCTTGGCCCATTAAAAGCCCGATCAGTGAAAAATATCTGGAAATTTTGGAATTTTCTGTTTCTCGTAGAAATAGACCCAATTTTTGCAGAAGATCCTGAAAATTATGAATATCAGAAAATCACAGAATAAATAGAAATTTCACGGGAATGTGTTATTTTGCATATAACACCCCGGATTTTTTCAGATTTATATGAAGATGGACTATAGTCCTTATATTATTCCGTTTTCACGGTTTATTGCTTATTTTTATGCAGAAATACCAATAAAAAAATAACTTAAACATGCAGTTTTTATTATATCACTTTACTTATGCCCCCTATTACTTGGAGATATTATTTGCAAATATATAAAGTAATTTTTGTACCATGATATCATGCAGATGTCTGACCTTGTGAAGAGAGAAATTGATGTGCTTACCCCCCATGGAAGTAACTACCTGTCATGGGCTCTTAATGCTGAAAATCTCCTTACTGGCAAAAATCTCTTAAAGACAATTATGTCTAAAAATGGAGAACCTGCTGCAACAGCAATGGAGCAAGCTCAGTCCCTGCATTTCCTAAGACATCATTTATATACTACATTGAAAAATGAGTACATGACCGAAAGAAACCCAAAGGTCTTGTGGGACTTACTGCGTAATCGCTTTGAGCAAATTGAAGCAGTCTTACTTCCCAAAGTGGAGCGTGAATGGCAAAAACTACGCTTCCAAGACTACAAGACTGTTGAGGAATATAATACCAAGCTTTATGATATTGTGTCACGCATGAAGCTATGTGGTAAAGATCTTAAAAATCCCGATCTCATCCACAAGACTCTCTCCACCTTTCACCCTAAGCTCACCCAT
The DNA here is from genome assembly GCA_030378355.1 of Eleusine indica. Taxonomy (NCBI): domain Eukaryota; kingdom Viridiplantae; phylum Streptophyta; class Magnoliopsida; order Poales; family Poaceae; genus Eleusine; species Eleusine indica. The sequence continues at coordinate 42,452,280 of CM059500.1, forward strand.
GTGAATCACCAGTACAAGAAGGACAAATATGAATCTTATGTTGTCCTGAGCAATGCATTACAGCAAGATCAGGGGGAGGACGAATTGATCAAGCAGAATCATTTGTCTCGTCCTACTGACTCCATGGCACCCCAAGAAGCAAATGCCACCTCATTCAAGAAGAATAACAACAAGGGTAACGGAGCTCCGAAGGCATCACCGAAGGCGCAAAACAACCCTAACAAGTTCAAGAAGAACTATAAAGAGGAGTCAAAGAAGACGCCTTCAGGGGGAGAATATAGGAAACATGACCAGAAATGTTACAGATGTGGCATGAACGAACATTGGTCCAAAATTTGTCGCATGCCTAAGCACGTTGTCAACATGTACCAAGAACTCAGTAAGAAGCATGCGGAGCATAAAGTCAACTATGTTGAAGCTCCACAAGCCAAAGAAGACATCATGAAGATAGATTCTGGTATATTAGACAAAGCTCAAGGTCATAGAGAACCAAGCAAGGCCTCTGATATTGAATTTGATGACGACCTTATGGCAGAGGATGAGGAGGACCTGCATGGAGATTCCCACTAGTCTCGTAGACTACTTAAAATCAAAAGTTCTCCATTAGAATTAAGCAATAGTAATAAGGGTGTATTAAGTTTTTAGTAGTGGTTTATTTATGTAATCTCATGAAGAGAAGACATTTTCTCATTAATATATCATATTAGTATGAAAATTGTTTGCATTATTATTTCTGTTGATTATACATTATTGTATTAATTATAGAATCATGGAGTACATGGCTATTCAAGAGGAGCCCTGTCTCGTAGACAGTGGCACTATCGCTACCGTTCTAAGGGACACTAGTTATTTCTAAACACTTCAAAAGTATGATGGAGATATAACTACTATCATTGGCAATGACACTAGGATTGTTGGCATAAGCAGGGCCACAATCGTCCTACCGAATGGTACGCGGCTAGTAATCCATGAAGCATTGCTTTATCTCGAGTCTACTCGGACATTGTTAAGCTTCAAGGACATCCGTGCAAATGGATTTCACGTAGAAACCAATGATGATAAAGGCGAAGAATGTCTCATTATGACCAAGAAAGATGGAGAACACAAGACTATCATCGAAAGTTTTCCAACCATTAAAGAAAGCATGTACTACACGTATGTTAAACCACATAAAGAATTTGCTGCGTTCAAGACCGTATTTAGCAACCAAGAAGCCTATCGAACATGGCACGATAGACTTGGTCATCCAGGCCTCAATATGATGCAAAGAATCACGAAGAATTCGAATGGTCACAACTTGAAGACAAAAGATTTTCCAAATCAAGAAGATTTTTTGTGCGTTTCATGTGCAAAAGTGAAGCTCATCACTCGACCCTCAAAGCTAAAGATTCAAGCAGAATCAATAACATTCCTTGAACGAATTCAAGTAGACATATGTGGACCAATTAACCCCATGTCAGAACCTTTTCGGTACTTTATGGTGTTGATTGATGCTTTCTCAAAGTGGAGTCATGTATGTTTATTGTCTACTAGAAATGATGCGTTTGCACGATTGACAACTCAAATCATACAATTAAAAACTAATTTTCTAGATCACAGAATTCAATCTATCAGGATGGATAATGTCGGAGAATTTATCTCGAAGGTGTTTAATGAATATTGTATGAGTCTGGGTATCAAAGTGGAACACTCTGTACCACACGTGCATATACAAAATGGACTTACAGAATTATTAATTAAGAGAATCAAGTTGATAGCATGCCCATTATTACAGAATTGCTTATTGCCTACCTCTTGTTGAGGGCATACAGTATTGCACGTAGCAGCATTAACTCATTTGAGGCCATCTGCTACATATGAAGAATCACCATTAGTAATGGTGCGTGGTACAATACCAAATGTTTCTCACTTACGGAGATTTGGATGTGCTGTGTATGTCCCTATCCCTCCGCCTCAGCGAACTGCAATGGGTGCATAACGGAAACTCGGAGTTTACGTTGGATATGAAAGTGCATCCATAATCAAGTATTTAGAGCCATCCACTGGGGACCTACACACGGCTTGCTTCGCTGATTGTATCTTTAATGAAGATCATTTTCCGGCATTAGGAGGAGGAAAGTATCTCTCTCGGGACGAATACCGTGAAATAGAATGGGAAACTAAAGTAATTCAACGAATGGATCCTCGCACTACAGAAACTGAGCTCGAAGTTCAGAACATCCTCCATCTACAGAGGGTTGCTAATGAACTATCAGAAGCTTTCACTAATATAAAAGACATTGTGAAGTCTCATATACCGGCTGCAAATGCACCTGAAAGAATAGACGTCACATTTAAAAAAGATGACTATATGGAATTCTAGCCTCCTTCCTCAAAAGCAACGAATGCTACGAAGAGGGGGAGTGATCTGGTTACACAGGCACCAAAGAAGCCTAGTGTACAAGCTCAAGCTAAAACTCCTAGGAGACGTCCTGCGGAGAACAAGCCTAGACAAACTACTCAAAAGAAGAATATAGAAGGTGAAAGCAAACCACACGAAGTGGTAAGCCTTGAAGAAGAAATCCCAAGTGAGAATGTGCGCACACTTGATACTCACGACGGGTTACCAGAAATTCTTGATCTAAACACACTTTTGAGTGATATGGATCCAGAAAATAAAATAATAGAAGAAGTTTCAACGAATTATGTTGAGACGGGAGTAGTATACAATAGAAAGACAATGAAAGTCGATTCATATTTTGCTGACACAATTACAACACAGATTGACTTGGAATCTGAACCAAAGTCAATGAAGGAATACAAGAAGCGTCTTGACTGGCCAAAGTGGAAAAAAAGCAATTTGTGCAGAGTTGAACTCGCTAAAGAAAAAGAGAAGTGTTCGGTAATGTAAGCCTTATACCAAAAGGTATCTTCCCAGTGGATCACAAATAGGTGTTTATCAAGAAGAGAAATGCTCAAAGTGAAGTGACTAGATACAAGACGAGACTCGTAGCTCAAGGTTTCACGCAGAGACCAGGAATTGACTACGAAGAAACCTACTCTCCTATAATGGATGGAATTACTTTCCGGTATTTAATATCATTGACACTGAATATGAATTTGTAAATGTGACTTATGGATGTCATCACTGCATATTTGTATGAAACATTAGATACAAAAATCTATATGAAAGTTACATAAGGAATCAAAGTCCTGAATGAAGAAGAATGCAAATTATATAGTGTCAAACTTCAGAAGTCACTATATGGTTTAAAGCAATCTGGAAGAATGTGGTATAACAAACTCAGTAACTTTTTACTGGAGAAAGGATTCTTGAAGAATAATGATTCTCCTTATGTATTCATTAAGAAATCAGAGAAAGGTTATTGCATAATCTCTATTTATGTTGATGATTTGAATATTATTGGCACTATACAGAACGTCAAAGATGAATGTTCTTATTTAAAATCTGAATTTGAAATGAAAGATTTAGGTAAAACTGCATATTGTTTAGGCTTGCAGCTTGAGCATACCCATAAAGAGATATTATTGCATCAATCAAACTATACCAAGAAGGTATTAGAGTTTCCTCTTTATAAATAATTAAAAAGATACCTCTCTGTAATTTCGTCAAAATTATTCAATAAAAAATTTTATTTCTTCTATTATTATCATTTTAGTTTTCGTTCTCTATGGATGTCATCGTGGATAACTCAACATCTCCTTCCGTGTTTCCAAACACATGGAGGCAATCCTTCCGTCTGTTGCAAGGGCCCGCGGATAACTTCTTCTTCAGCGCCTCACGCAAGACTAAACAAGACTAAGCAAGGCTACCGTTACGTTGAACGGTCACAATCATCCACCCTCCATCTTTCATCCACCTCGCTCCACATCTTCACGCCTCCCCGCGCTGCTCACTCCCGCCCGCACCGACACTCTCCCCACCGCCGCCGCCATGGACCGCGACCCTTCCGTCTCCGACGAGGACGACGACCTCGAGACCCTTGTCCCCCAGAACCACACCAAACCCCAATCCCCCACTGCCCGCTCGCGCTCGCCGGCCTCCTCCTTCTCCGTCTCCGCGCTCCGCCCCGCGCTCCCCTCCGCCGCCGCCTCCATCGGCCGCGCCCTCTGGTCCCGCCGCTACCTCATCCTCTTCGTCGCCCTCCCGCTCCTCTTCCTCATCCTCTTCCTCTCCCTCGGCGGCGCCTCCTCCCTGCCCGCCTCCATCCGCCTCCCCTCCGCCGGGCCCGCCACCGACCCCGCCGCCTCCCGCATGCGCGAGGCCGAGCTCCACGCGCTCTACCTCCTCCGATCCCAGCGCTCCGGTCTGCTGAGCCTTTTCAATCGCACCGCGCCCACCAACGGCTCCGCCTCTGCCCGCATCTCGCTCTCCGATCTCCAGTCGGCGCTGCAGAGCCAGATCAAGATCAACCGCGAGATCCAGGCGGCGCTCCTCTCCGCCCACCGCTCCGGGACCGGCAATGCGACGGAAGACGAACTGGATCTCGATTTCCCAGTTGCCGGATGCAAGCGGAGGGAATTGCCGGCCAACCGGCGGACGATCGAGTGGAACCCCAAGAAGGACAGGTACCTGTTCGCCATCTGCCTGTCCGGGCAAATGTCGAACCACCTGATTTGCTTGGAGAAGCACATGTTCATGGCAGCGCTTCTTGGCCGGATCCTGGTTGTGCCCAGCCAGAAGGTGGATTACCACTACGACAACGTGCTTGATATCAACCACATTAACGATTGCATTGGGAGGAAGGTTGTGATATCCTACGAGGAGTTCACAGAGAAGAGGAAGAAAGTGAGCATCGATCAGTTCATATGTTACGCCGCGTCGCCGCCATGTTTCCTTGATGAGGAGCATATCAAGAAATTGAAAGGGTTGGGTATCTCACTGGGCAAGATCGAGGCTGCGTTTCCTGAGGATGCGAAGCTGAAGGAGCCGAAGAAGAGGTACGTGGGAGATATTACGCCGAAGTTCTTGTCGGATGCTGAGGTCCTTGCCATTGGTGACATGTTCTATGCTGATATCGAGGATGAGTGGGTGAATCAACCTGGTGGCCCGTTGGCTCACAAATGCAAGACTCTGATCCAGCCAAGCAGGCTCATAATGCTCACTGCTCAGCGTTTTGTCCAGACGTTCTTGGGGGGAAACTATATTGCTTTGCATTTCAGGCGACATGGATTCCTCAAGTTCTGGTACGATTTACTTCTTGTTCATTCAGTTACATCTACTTCAAATCTGTCAAACATTTTCTGTTTGTGAAATAATGAACAAACATGCTGGAATGGATGTCTTCAGTTTTATAAGGTTGCATTTAGTATGTTCTATTATTAGCTGACTTATCCTTTTTCTATATATATCTGAAATTCTAGAGTAGCCAATACCACATCCTCTTTTAGTTATTCCACGATTGGTCTTGCTTTGGACAGTGGAAGTCTTGTCCTCTTATTATATATGAAACCCGACACTTGTTCTGACAAAGATGGGTTATACTTTTTCCTAGATCTTCCTTGGATTGATAAAAAAAAAATACTACTAGATGAAGTCAATGCCTGACATCTGCAGGGTTGATGAAATTGACCATGATTCTTTTGTGCTTGCTTCATGTAGCTATTTAGTGGAGTGACTGCTTTATAATAAATTAGCCATATCACATTCCCATATTGTTCCCTGTGACGTTAAGTCAATACCTATGCTCAAGCATCGACTATTGCATTGCCATTGAGATACTGTTCTTGTTAGTCTTGTAGGTTGATTTGGTTCTTTTGGGTTATTATATATGGCGTTTCAGCTTTGACCGGTTGTAAGGCAATTTTCTTACATCAAAATGCATTATCATTGTACTAGTGCCTCTTAGAGTAATGTGGCGCTGCTATGATACCTGAACTAGTCCTAGCATTTGTTTCCTTGCAAAATTTTATTGGTTATGATTATGTTGTTGAACAGTTTGTCAACACACTTGTCTTGGCATCTTCCTGCTGAATGTTGTACCTTACAACAGAGTATTGCTATATTCAACAGTTCTAACAATGTTTAAAGCCTCAACTAACATAATAGAAGCATAGTAACTAAGAAGCACCAAGAAACAGTGCCAAGAAAGGTCAAGAAAGCTTGTTTGGGTTTAACATGTGCTCGATCAAAAAATGTAACTCTTTAACATCCTGCCCATTTTTGAATTGTTTCTGCACTTTGGCTCCTTGCCTTCCTCATCAGCATATAATGTATGTCGAAGTTATTTATTGAACTAACATATCAATGAAAAAAAATGTCTAAAGCTGCTGGTACAGCTGAGTACTTTACAGCCACTCAGGAAGAGATAACTCCACTATCAGATTCATTTAAACACAATAGTAGTGTATTACTGGGTATATCGATATGTGAACTTCTTGTTCTCGGCAATTTCATGATCACTTCAGAAAAAGATACAAAGGCTGAGAGATTTAGTTTTCGATTCTTTAGCTAAAGTTAAGTAAATTCTTAGTCCTCATTGTATTATATTATTTGATTGGGGGGTTAGTCCAGGTAGTGACTATTCCTGTCATTTGTTCGATTTTGGTACAGTGTTATGATCCATGCCTTTATGAGATTTGAGAAACATTCTCATTCATTATGTTGCTGTTGCTTGTAGTGACAAATTGTAAGATGCGTAACTGAAACTGAGTTCTGTTTTGCTTGCCTGCCTGGCTGTGGTGTTCTCTAGAAAAAATAGCAATTCCTTGCCTGTGGTGTTCAAAACAATAATTACCTGCCTTTGTACTGTGTTATATGTTTATACTCTGCATTAAACTAGTTCCTGGTACTTCATAGGAACAAAGAAATCTAGTTCATCTTTGTATATAGCTTGGTTGAACATGGCTCATGATCTTTGGGAATTTATTTGGTAATAGGTGCTAGTTTAACACCTTTGTTATCTGTGTGGTTGCCAATTCACACAGCTGAAAATGACACTGACTGATAGCTGATGTTAACCTTCATCATCCTGCAGTAATGTCAAGAAAGAGAGCTGCTTCTTCCCCATTCCTCAGGCGGCAGAATGCATTCTGCGAATCGTTGAGAAGGCTAATGCTCCAGTAATTTATTTATCAACTGATGCTGCTGAGAGCGAGACAAGTCTTCTGCAATCCTTGGTTGTATTCAACGACAGACAAGTCCCTCTTGTGAAAAGACCAGAGCACCATAGCTCGGAAAAATGGGATGCCTTGCTGTACAGAAATCATCTTGGCGGAGATAGCCAGGTACGTACACAAGCCTGCATACCTTCTTCCAGTTCTCATCTAAGGTTGACAGTTTTTCTAAACAGCAACCTGCTCCTAATGCCCTTTTAGGTCGAGGCAATGCTTGATAAGACAATCTGCGCGTTGTCGAACGTGTTCATAGGATCATCAGGCTCCACATTCACAGAGGACATCTTCCGGCTAAGGAGAGGCTGGGGATCATCGTCACACTGTGATGAGTATCTTTGCCAGGGCGAGCTGCCCAACTTCATGGCAGAGGTGGACTGAGACAGAGACCTCCTAGGAAGACTTGTAGCATTTTTTTCCTTGCCCTGTCGATATGTTGTGTAGATTTACGTGTACATCTAGTGTGAAACAGTGGTCACTGAATTGGTGGTGCTCCGTTGATTTATTGGGTGTTATTCTTGTTACAACTTACACGGCTAGGTAATACAAAGAGCTTTGAGGTTTTTTTGTTTTTGTGCAACATTGGTTATAACCATTGAAAGTTCGAGATGAGCGGCGTTCTGTGCTACTTGGAATCTTAATTTGCTGAATTTGCCTGCACCCCTCTGGTATCTTGCAAACTCCAAAGATTATATGGTGTGGTTAGGTTACTATACTCTTTTTTTATTAGTCCATATTGTTTTACTCTTGCCTCTTGGTAAGAAGAAGAAAGAGAACAGCATGGCTTGGGCCTCCTTATGGAGCAAAGAAGCCCTGGGCAACATACACAGGCCCGCGTGAATCAGTTCAGTCAACAGAGAGCATGGGCCGTCGGCCCATGTTGACCAGCGCGCGTCGCTTCACGGTCACGGGCTCTGGCTGCCGTTTCTATCTAGGACAAACATTTGTGTGATCAGATTATCAAATCAGATCTGTCATCCCAGTTCCCAGATCCACCTTTCAGTGATCAGTGCCTATAAAAGACCCGTAGATTAAAAAAAAAAAGACAGATGCTCATAGAAATGTAGGAACCGGCGTTGATCTGCGCGTGCAGCGGCGACCGGACTCGGCTAAGCCCATATATAGGCGCCTTGTCGGCATCGGCGATTGACTAGTCCACCGATCATGCGACCAGCTCGTGTAGATTTTCTGCGATTGTTCGTATCGTTCGAAGAAGATCTCGACCCGATTCTCTGAAACGGTCGGATGATTCTGTGCGGCACTCTTGATTTTCCCGGTCAGCTGCCGATCCACCCGAGGTGACATCGCGTGCCGTTCGCTCGTTTCGAATCGGAGGGAGAAGATTGCGTGTGAGCATACTATATTTTTTTTTTCTTGCCAAAGTGACGACGTTTGCTTCGTTGCGTGACATGCCGGAGCGTTAGGACGAGCAGCAGTGCGTTTTGTTGAAGCTACTGCTGGACTCGGGGAATCCGTGGATCAGGTTTGGCGTATCTGTCCCCGGGTGTACTAGCAGAGCTGTATAAACTGCGTCATCGTTGTTAGCATTACTTGCATACAGTCCAGTGACCAAGATTCGAGGACGGGCACATCGTCGATTTCTCAGTCCGGTAGTAACGTCCACAAGCTCTGAAAAAAAACGTACGTAATGATTTTTTTTTCAGAAAGTACATCATCAAACAGTACCACACTACCAAGGACGGCGCAGCGTGGAGCTCAGATGAGCCCGGCAGTACCGTCCGCGAGCTCCGAATAATGATTTTTTTTTTCCAAAAAAAAGCGTGAATGTCGTCATCAGTACCTGCAAAACGAGGTATTGGAGCGGTCCGTTTTGGGCGCACTCTCCCCGCATCCACGTACGTGGCCGCCGGTATCCGGTGCCCGGCGGTGGTGGTGCGGTCGCTGGCTCGGCCGCGCCGTGGACGCCACCACCACACAGGTGGGTGTTTCTCCTCCTCCTCCGGCCTCTTCCCCCTCGCCGGGTTCCGTGGCGAGCGAATCAAATCCGGGACGGAATTGACCGGTCGATGGATGATCTCGCCCGCCAAACTCTGTCAACCCGGTCCGTGGCCTGGACAGCAACAACGGCCCATATCCATGTGCGAGTGCGAGGCGCTCGTCGTCCGCTTCCGCTGCCGGGTCTTCTCTCCCCCAACCCCCACCACCGTTTATTCAAAAAAAAAAAAAAAAAAAAAAAAACCACCACCACCGACGACACCTCACGCTGACTGATGGAGACCGGTAGGCCGCATGCGGGGCCCACCACGGCCTCGCCAGCCACGTAAGTAACCTCGTTCGTGCCCGTCCCGGCGGCGGCACAGGGGAAAAAAAAACAGCGGGCGCGCCGGGGAAAACAGGCCTCCGGGTTGTCGCGTCTGCGGGACTGACGGTGGTGATGATATCCATATCATCAACTCATCATCATCATTCGCGGCGGTGGCGGTGGCGGTGCTGGTGCTCTGGGGGGAGTAGAGTACTCACTCCGTACGTGCGCGTGGGGTGGGCTTTGTTGAGTGTGTTTGACTGTCTCTGCAGCGATGCGCGGCCTGGCGTCGGGCGGATCGTGACGCGCGGACGCTACACTAGCCTTTTCTGTTATCGTCGTCATCACAGACGCGGCACGGCGGTCTGCTGATGAGATCGTCCATGATTAGGAGTACTAGCTTCTTTCTTTTTCTCTCCCTCTCTCCGGTCCAGCTGTGTACGGCTCTAGTACGTACGTCAGCAGGCAGTCAACCTCGCCGTCCTGTTTCAATGGCAGAATGAACAGAAATCTAGTAATTTTAACATCACACACGGACTAAGGGATAACTTGGCGACTACTACTTACCTGATAGGTTTAGGTGCATATATAACTTTTGCAGCTACATACCGCGCTGTATGTGGAAAGACGACGAAGCCCGGCCGCTTTCCCCGCTTGATTTGTTTTATATTATTGTCTCGGACGCATCGAGGAAGAAAAGAAAGGGAGGCGGAGAACGTCGGGTCACCGGCGTAAATTAACCGGGAGTAGGGCCAGCCAGCCAGCCAGCCAGCGGGGCGGTGGTGCCGTCGCCGTACATGGCCGAGATGATGGAGGTTCCGTACGGGAGGGGCGTACCACCCGTCCTCTCCTCTTCCTCATGAAAAGTCCAGCCAGCCAGACAGCAGCGCCCCCGGCCCCGCGTGGAATGGACTGGTGTGACGGAGGCAGCGCAGCACGGCATACTATACTAGTAAGGAGTACTAGTATTACTAGCAGCGTGGCCATGTGCCCCCCGGCCCGCGCACCCAACACCGCGCGTGGTCTCTGCTCTTCTGCCCGTCTGCCGGGTGTGGGTTTATTAGTACAACCGGGACAGCTATTTGAAGGGTGACTAATAAACAACTTGTTCATCATAATAACTTGCCCGTAAACCCTGCTGTTATATTGCTGCAGTGATAACCTGCTGCGCGCGGAGCTCCTGGCGCCAGCCTTCCACTTCCACGCAACGAAGTCAATCTCCGAGCAGTTCAATCGTAACCACCGATTAAAGACTAGTATCATCTGAAAATGACCACCCACTAATAACTTGACACGCACATCTTCCCCGCAGATCAAATCGATCACCTGGCGTTTACCACGTTGTTACACGTGAGGGCTAGTTAACAGCACGAGGAGTACATGAGATGATACCTGCTGCTCAAATTAAGCTTTGACAAACTTCCAGCGTTTTTTCAATGTGAAGATATGTTGAAACGGAGAGATCATCATCGTTTCAGATAAGAGGATGCGATGGCACCGTAATTAGTGTAGTTTACTTCAGGCATGGATTATTTTCACGTCTATCAGAGATCCCAAAACTGAAGCATGCCACATGAGGATGCAACAACATGGCAAGTTGTGTTGGTCGTCATGTGATCTGTTAGCCGGCAAGAAATTGTTAATTTTTCCTGTTGGAGATGTGCTCTGCAGGAGATATGAATAATTTGCCGCCCCAAAAGAAAGAAAGACTAAACAAGTACTTGATGGAGTACGTACCTCTCGTGTTGGATTGATGCCATCAATCATTATTTTTGGACTATTCTTAGCTTAGCTTAGCTTAGGAATTACTAGGGTTTCACCATTAACAGCACGACATGGATGAACCAATATGAGTTAGCCCGATCGCTAGAATATTCTGAAATGGCCCTAAATTTACACGATGCACAAAATGTTCTTGCCTCTATCGTTTGCCAAATGTAGGAATAGTGTACTAGTATCCATTAATAATCTACCATTCGGATGCCGATCATAGGTACGCCCACAAGAAGAACGTGAACGTGGACATTCAGTTCACAAATGTTACTCTAACAAAATAATGCTGTTTAGGCACCCTTTGTTTAAATCGTCACCAGATAGGAAGAGGCTGATAGTTCTGCTTGCACCTATGATTATGATTAGGTTACTGCCTTTGCATGATTGCATGAGGTATCAACCGAGAGAATCATTGGAAAGGGCAAGTTGGGCAACATGGGTCGTGCCGACCCATCTGGCTATATCCCCTAATATTAGTATTGCAATCCAATTTTCTATGGATACGATTATGGATGGACCACTATCCATCCACATGGCCCAAGTGTGTTCGCTGGGGGGAGCATAGCATTTACTAGGGTTTCACCATCAACAGGCAAACAATCCAACGGGGCCTCTCCAGCTTAGCACAAGGCAGGTTTTCCCATTGTTTTCTCAAGTTATTATAGCAGCGACTCCTAAAAAATAATTATAGCAGCGTGTTTGCTATGCAGAGGGAGGACAGAGGGTCAACAAGAAAGACCTTTACTGGTTTATTTTTGTTCAGTTCAAACAAATCATGTTCGTTCTTAAAAGGTTGGCGTCCGAAAAATTAGATGATAAAGACATTGCTTCATTGCATTTGATTTGTTCCTTCCTTTGTTGAAGGCTTGAAGCCATTATTTCTCCAGTGAGAAATATCGTTTTCATCAATGGATTCGGTTGAGATATTACTTTGGACCACGCCAAAATGAAAAAATTGTGATTGTCGAGTTTAATGCCAGACAACTTTTAAGCATACTAGTAGTAGCTTTGAAACAATCCTCTTGGGAATTATTTACTCGCTCTGTTCTCACAATAGAAATAACAGACATCACAAAAAAAAAAAACAGAAAAGTAGGCACCACAGTTCTCTTATTTTACATGATGCTGTGAGCTCAAAGCGACCGACATTATTTTGATGGCTACAACGAACAATTGGATTTAATTTGGCCGTGCCATAATTGAATAAGCACTCCGCTAACCTACCACCAAATCTACTAGAATCCTAAGCTCCCTACCAGCAACACATTGATTCTTACACAATATCCTGTAGGGGCTAGTAAAATCTTCAATAAATAATGCTGTAAAAATTTCTGGCTTTACATGGCATCACGCGCACATCGTTCTAATCCGGCCTGTTTAGCCTCATGCCCCTCATGGCCATCTCCATCCCTTTCCTCTCTCTCTCTGCCCAGTGCCCACACCATGTGTGCCCAGATTCCTCTAAATAGGTATCTCTCTCCTGCAGCCATTTTTCTCTTCCCTTTCTCCCTCTGTTATCCAGTGCCTCTAACGCCTAGCCTCGGCACGGAGGTGGACTCTCCCCGGCGGTAGACGAACGGCGGCAGCGGAGAAGAAGCGAGGAGGAGGCCAGCCAAGAATGATGATGGGAGCCACGACCACCGTGTCTGACTGGCCGGACTACGCGGAAGTCGACCCCACCGGCCGGTACGGACGGGTACGGAATCACCACTGCCACGACCACCGTGGTTCATCCGATTACTACCGTTTCTCGATCCGTTTGCTTGCCAATCCGCTGATCCGTTTGCCTGCTCGTCTGCTCTGATTTCGCAGTTCAAGGATGTTCTCGGCAAGGGCGCGTCCAAGACCGTGTAAGATCCGGCGCTCTCTCCCAAAAGCTGCGCCTTTCGTTTTGCTCCCAAGCTGACCCGAGGTGCGCTTCTGGTGGATGCAGTTACAGAGCGTTCGACGAGTATCAGGGGATGGAGGTTGCGTGGAACCAGGTGAAGCTGCACGACTTCCTGCAGAGCCCCGAGGACCTGGAGCGGCTCTACTGCGAGATCCACCTCCTCAAGACGCTCAAGCACCGCAACATCATGAAGTTCTACACCTCCTGGGTCGACGTCTCCCGCCGCAACATCAACTTCATCACCGAGATGTTCACCTCCGGTACCCTCCGCCAGTAAGTGAACAACCTTCCATCCATAAAGCTTTCCATCCTCTTTTTTCTAGTACCCAATTGTTAAAAAGGTTCCTTTTCGTCATGTCCAGTTGTGAAACTCTCTTGTTTTCGATGTGTGTTTGATTGGTTCTTCGATTGATTGTTTGTGGTTGCGCGTCTGGTGGTGATTAGGTACAGACAGAGACACAGGCGGGTGAACATATGGGCGGTGAAGCACTGGTGCCGGCAAATCCTCAGCGGCCTGCTGTACCTGCACAGCCATGATCCACCCATCATTCACCGGGACCTCAAGTGTGACAACGTCTTCGTGAACGGCAACCAGGGGGAGGTCAAGATCGGCGACCTCGGCCTGGCAGCCATTCTCCGCAAGTCCCACGCTGTCCACTGTGTAGGTAAGTTGCTCGATTAGCTCATTAGACCGATCCTCTGATGATGATGTCTGATCTAAATCTGTAATTCCCTAGTTTTATGGAGATTTGATATATCAGAGGTGTCGGATTGTTTGGATAGGCACACCGGAGTTCATGGCGCCAGAGGTGTATGAGGAGGAATACAACGAGCTGGTGGACATATACTCATTCGGAATGTGCGTGCTCGAGATGGTCACCTTTGAGTACCCGTACAGCGAGTGCACACACCCAGTGCAGATCTATAAAAAAGTTACCTCTGTAAGAAGATCCCTAAGCCTTTAAGCAATTTGCAGCTTCTGTGATTTGGGTGTATCTGTACTTTGGAAGATTGATTTGCTGATTTCAGCTAGTGGTTTATTTCGTAGGGTACTAAGCCGGAAGCTTTGTACAAAGTGAAAGATCCAATGGTGAGGCAATTTGTCGAGAAGTGTCTGACAACAGCCTCTGAGAGACTCTCAGCAAGGGAGCTGCTTGAGGACCCCTTCCTACAGGTTGATGAGATGGCTTTTGCCTTGGATGATAGCGATTATAATGTGACAACTAATTACATACGGCAGCCTTCGGGTGTAGGGCGTGCCTATAGTAATAGCTCCATGATGAGTAACGGATTCTCGGAAAGCATCGATGAGGATATGCCAACAGAGGATAGATGGGACTGTGAGGATGACGATATGAAAACCCAAGATGGCATTCACCTGTTCAATGGGCATGAAGATGAGCCACTTGGCAATGTGGATATCACAATTAAAGGGAGAAAGAGTGAGGATGGAGGCATCTTTCTCAGACTACGAATTGCTGACAATGATGGTACGCACAATGTCAAGCACCATAAATCCTGTGGTCTGAGTTCAGTATATGAAAATATTTATATTGGTATGATCTAACAGTTTATTCCTCATACTGCAGGACATATAAGAAATATCTATTTCCCCTTTGACATCGAGGCGGATACTGCACTAAGCGTTGCAACCGAGATGGTAGCCGAGCTGGATATAACTGACCATGAAGTCACTCGGATAGCTGACATGATAGATGGTGAGGTTGGTGCCTTGGTGCCGGATTGGAGGCCTGGTCCAGGCATTGAGGATGCTGCAGACACTTCATACTGCCATAATTGTGGATCCAATGTGTCGTCTTGCGGTTCACTTTACGCCTATATGTCATCAGCTGCACGAGGCTGCCAATGTGCAGAACTACATGGGCGGTTTGAGGAGATCACGTTTCAATCCAATGGAGAGCAGTGTGATCTGCAGGACTCTATGGGCAGCTCTGATGATGGAGGCGGCCAAACAGAGCAAATTGACAAAGGAAAGGAGTCCACTCACATGAATGGCTTTGTAGGGATGGGTAGGACAGATCCTTCTAATCAGCTTCGTTTTAGTTCGTTCCAGGAACAGTCCTGTTCATTTAATCAATATGAGAATGACGTTAGTCATCAAGCTAATGGGTTTGATATGAAGCATGAGATGAAGATTGCCAAGTACAAAGCGCGAAAAAAGGCACAGTTGAAGAGAGCTATCCACCCGTCTCTTGACTTTGATCATGCAAATAGGGTAAGTGGAATGAAACCTTCGCTGAACAAGTTACAGTCTTTTCATATTGGGAAGAACCACAATTTTCGTGTGCCAACCTGCGACCGAAGCCCAGATACCAGAAGCACCAATCATCATTTTATCATGAAAAACGAAGCTTGGTTAAGCAGTCACCCCGATCCGGGAGCCCAGAGGGCCCGACATTGTGAGGTTGACGCCAAAAGCAGTACGGATTGTATGTTTACAGCCAGGAGATACTACACCGGAGCTCAGTTGCCACCAAATCTCCCAAGAACAAAATCTGTACCTCTAAATGCTGTTGATGCCTGAATTGCTTCCTTGACATGTAAATTTTATAGAGTGTACATTGTTTTTGGTTCTTTTTGTATGCAATATGAAATATAGTTGGTAGGCAAAGACTGGACTGTGGCTGGTGTTTGTCTGTGGGGTAGGTCTTGAGCTGTATGTAACTTTCTGTTTTATGAATTCAGAGGTCAGGTATTTTTAGGCCGTATGGGCGCAATCTACTCCATATCTCACTGGGGCATCCTGGCTATTGCCATCCATATAGAGGGCCGTGATACAGCAAACTGTATCAGGATATCTTTATCCGCATCTTCAGAGATGCATAATTGTTTTTAGACCAGAACTGAATCACATGACCAAAATCAGTAGCTGAAACTCTTGTCCTTGACCAGTACTACATGACACCTTTGAATGGACATCCATATCTCTCCAAGTTGCAGTTTAAAACATCAAAGCTATATCAAAGGTGACATGCCAGCAATGCATTTGCCTACTAATTCATGGATGTCGCACTTAATAATCAATTAGTTGGTGTTTTCATCATATCACTTACCCTGATCAGTTGGCATTTGGCAGCCCCACACTTCATCCAAGATATATGGTTTGGTTTAAATGTGTGTGCTTTGTTGAAATGCAGAAAATACTGATAAGTTCGAGCGTATACAGATATTTGAGCATCAGAGTACCAAAGCCTCTTACAGAAACTTCTTGTGATGTCACCATTTTTTTTTGTCCGGTAACATATGCCCACCACACGCTGCCTGATAATTCCCTTGCTAGATCATAGATGGCTACGTGAGTGAGTAGGCGACGACACCATTGGTCCACATCTTTTGAGACTTGCAAGCTTGCAACTTGCTGGCTTGGTGTGCCGGAGGCCGGACAAAGGGGGTTCATCTCCGTCCATGGATAATCTAGACGTAACTAGGCAGGCGGCCTCATTTGGCGTTCTAGAATCTCTCTTTCTTCTACCCCTCTCTGTATTTGCTACATCTTTTGGAAAACCTGAAGTATTGCCCATAATTCAGAGTGGTTTCATTTGATATGGAGTCCGGACAGTTTTGCGGTCATGAAAAGCGGTGGTGATTAATAATGCGTATCTATAGGAGAGTCAAAAGTGAGAGTTAAGGAAATCCAAGATCCTGATAATAAAGTGCCTATCAAGTACTCCCCTAGCTAAGCAACTTTGTGAAGGCAGAGTGGATGCTTACATATCTTATTCAGATATAAGAAGTCACGCAGACAAGCACCGAGGTAGATTGAACGTGGCCGGAGACGAAAGACTGAAAAGTGCAGCACTGAACCTTCAAGTTCATATCCAACTATTCAGCTCTACTCCTAAAAAAAATTCGGGAATTACATCAAAAAAATAAATAAATTCGGGAAACAGATGCTCGTGCCTCGCTTCTTTGATGTGCAGTTTAGTGCCAAGTTGTTGTGTATCAGACGACTGGTCATGCAACATTTAATCATCATCTTCTACGGAGATGCCAGTTTCTGAAAAAGAAACCGCCAGCAAGTGCAAAACCTGCAAATCGACGGTCTTTGTTGTCTGTAAGAGTTAGCTGTTACCTCTTAGCCGCCGGGTCTCGCGCGCCTGTCCCTGTGATATTTGATTGGACTGTGCAGTACTGGAGTACAAACAATGCAGCTAATAGAAGGATTAATTATCCTGAGAGATGACCTATCTTCTTTACGCAGCATGACTATGACCTAACTGGTTCATCCGGTGGTAAAACCAAGGGCTGTATCAGACCATGGAAAGGCTATGACCTTATCCAGAAAATGCAGATGAGGAGGTTGCTTTCTTGAGAACAACCAATGACCGGATTGCTAGACATGAGCAGATAGAAATCTAGAATAGGATACAAGAGTCTACGGTTTGTTACCTACACCAGCATTGTCCTCAACCTAACCAAAGCTTCCTTTTCTGAGACGGAAAGGAGACCTACATTTCAGAAAAAAAAAGGGGCCTCCCTTTCTGAGAAGGAAACGAAATTTTCATTTCAGAAATAGATATAAATGCCACAAGATATAGCAAGGGGATAAGGAAGGCAGGCATCCGAGATGCAGCTCCTCATACCAGCCTACACACTAGACTTGTATCTCTGCAGAAATGGGGAGCTGCCATCCGACGCAATGTGAGTTCAGTGCACGTAACTTCACAGCTGAAAGCAACGAGTTCTTGGCTTGCTGAAACTGCATACTCGCATTAGGCAAGGGAGGGTGCAGATGAGTTGCTTTCTGGAAAGCTGCCTCGTCACTCACCACTTATTCAGGCTGACACGATTTGGGCCGTAAACTTTAGACCTGCACATTAGCCGTCGCTGTGTGACGATGACATGGACGTGTCGTCTAATCTGGCGTCGTGGCTCACGAGTCATAAACCTTGTGTGGTGATGCTAGTGTTCTCTGTGCACGTGGACGGGGATTTTCAGCGTGTTGTAATCGTGCAAAGTTCTGGTTCGGTAAGAACGGCCAAAATGTTTAGCTGGAAAGTTTCTGGATCATCCAATAAAGCTACTACTGACATATATGACTACCAGATTTTCCCCTCCTAGTGTTTGCAAAATAAAATCAATGCTGTTTGTTTGCAAAACTGAGATTTCTGTAGCTAGCTGAAGGTTACCTGAAGTCCGAAGACAGAAATGGACGTTTCTATTGGAGAAGAGAACTGAGATATTCCACTGGGCTCTTCTAAATTACTCCCTCTATTTTAAAATTATTGTCGGCATTGATTTTTTTTGTCATCTTTGACCGTACATGTTATTCAAAATATTTGTTAAAATATGAAAAGTTATAAATTATATTTAATTTTTGTCTAGTAATAAAACAAATCATGAAAAAATATATGATATTTTTAAAATTTTTTTGAATAAGACGAATAATCAAAAGAAGCGAAAAAAGTCAATGTCGACGATGATTTTGGAACGGAGGAAGTAGTACATTTGGACTGGGCTCTTCCGTTGGTAAAATATTGGGCTGTCAATAAAACGGGCCTTCTAACAAAATTAAATAGGCCTATCTAAAAGTTTGAGCAGGCCGAATATGGGCTGGTAGTGGGCTTTCTGCACAGATCAGCAGCCCAAGGTCCAAACACGATTACACAATACATAGTGCCCAGCTAGGGTTTTAGCCTTTTTTCAGGCTTCCTATTCCTACTTGCAACCACCACCGCCGCCACTCGCTCAGTCTCTCTCTCTCTCTTGTCGCCGCCGCCGCCGCCCGCGCTCCCGCTCGCCGCAACCCCGCCAGCCGTCGCCATGGGTCGCATGTACGGACCTGGGAAGGGCATGTCATCCTCGGTGCTGCCCTACCGCCGGGCGGCCCCCGCCTGGGTCAAGACGACCGCGCCGGAGGTGGAGGAGCAGATCGTGCGCAGCGCCAAGAGGGGCATGATGCCGTCGCAGATCGGCACGCTTCTCCGCGACGGGCAGGGCGTCCCACTCGTCCGCGGCATCACCGGCAGCAAGATCCTGCGCATGCTCAGGGCCCGCGGACTCGCGCCGGAGATCCCGGAGGACCTCTACTTTCTCGTCAAGAAGGCCGTCGCTGTCAGGAAGCACCTGGACAGGAACAGGACCGACGTGGACGCCAAGTTCCGCCTCATCCTCGTCGAGAGCAGGGTCCACCGCCTCGCCCGCTACTACCGCCGCGCCAAGAAGATCCCCGCCTCCTGGAAGTACGAGTCCACCACCGCGAGCACTCTGGTGGTGTAAGTGATGTGGGTTCCTGTGAATTCTCTACAGCTTCGGAGTTTAGTTTAATCGTACCTTTTTGATATGTAATGTAAGGTTTTAAATCTACCTCATGCACCTAGAGGGAAGTATCGTGAAAGTTTGAGACTGGAACAGGTTTTAGCCTTGGGAGATGTCATTTGAAATGGTTTCGAGTTTAGTTTAACCTTGAGTAGGTTGGTAATACTCTGTATGCTCATTGAAAGTTCAGAATGAAGCGAGATATTTGGTGGCATTTTGTTCTCGTTTGTTTCTTTTTGTTATCGTGATCGATGATTGATAGAGTTATCATTAGTTAGTTATCTGTTGTTCAACATTGTTTGGAAGACGGTGAGTGGGGAGTGGCTTCAGTGTCTTCTAATTTAGAAGCCTCAAAAGAGATGTTGTGATTTGGGGTTGTTGGCTTCCTTGTTTCCAGACCGTTAAATGATACTGTGCAGTACACCTAGTGTTTTGTTTAGCCAGCCAAATTGAAATTGTCAGGTTTCAGAGTTCTACAGGCATTAAGGTTAGTAGGTACTATGTAGGCTTTGCTTCCTTGTTTCTAATGATCTATGGTTACCTCCATGATCTGAAAGTAGGTAATGATGTTTGTTGTTCCTGTGATCATATACCCACCAATAATACACAGGTTTTCTTTTTGGTGTATAACTCTTGTGTGTGAGCTTCAAAGATGCTAGTGTGGTGGTGGTTCCATTTTTGCATAGTAGTCAATTTTTTTGTTTAAGAGCTGTTCAATTCTATTTCTAGAGTTGGTATTTCTCAGGTTGTAGTCACCAAGGTTGGAATAACCGACTTAACCGGCCGGCTCGGCTCGGTGAAAAACCGATCGGTTAACTAGGATAACCAGCCGGTTAACCGTATTGCTACAGTACCAGGTCTGGTTTTCTCTGGCTAGTCGGTCGGTTAGCGCGACCGGCCGGGACTGGTTATCTGGTTAACCGGGATAACCGGCTGGTTTTTACCGGTTATTCCAACCTTGGTAGTAACACCGAGGGAGCACTCATTTTTGCAATAGCTGATGCTGTTGAGGGGTTGTAGTTGACATTTCTTTGCTCTGGGCTTTTGGCTGTCATGTTTTCATGTCCATGTTCACCTGGTTAATTCCTGGGGTCAAGTGTTTCTGTGCTAATATATGTTGAGACATGGTGTATGTCTTGATTTTGGAGCTTCCTTTGCTAAGGAACTCTTGGGTCTTTGACTTGCATGTGATAGATGGTATCACTAGCAGTCTACTACTAGAAACTTTGAGCAAACTGTTTCCTTTGTTAATTTGGCCCGTAATGATTCCAGATCTGGAAGCAAGCACGAGTTGGAATTAAATTTTCTTTTGTGATTATATTCCAAAGATATGATAATATGATACCCAATCCCTTTAGTCCAACAGGATCTGGTACTTCACATGTCTCAACCGGACATATTGTCATTATAGTTGTTTGTGCATATTATTAGTGGTTGCATATAACTGGTAATGGCCAATTAGAAAGGCTAACCCCATCAATGCTTTACAATGATTGGTTAAGTAAAGCAACTGTGGACGCCCTGTTGGCTGGTGCTTGTGGCGCTGGGTACTGTTGTCGTATGTACGCCGCTGGTCATAATAATGGTGTATGATCTATATGATCCAGTTGGATGCTTGATTTGAATGGATTGCAGATATCGTCTGCACTTGCTGTTTAGGTTTCTTTGTGATTCTCTTGTGTTGAAGGGTGTTCAAACAGGGATTTGTGGCATATATTCTATAAATTCTGTATGTTGGTAGGACAGTAGGGGTTTTGTGTTACGTGAAGAACATTTTTCGGTGTGAGAGGTCACCTTGGCCATGTCTATGTGAGGTTAAAACTCACAGGGCATGCATTGCTCCTTGGTTTCGGTTGGATCTGAGCTCTGCAAATAGAAAAGGAAAAGAAGTGCCGACTGAGGCCACTGTGAATTTCTCGATGATTGAATCTAGTTGGACAACTGGTCTGAATAATTTGCCCGTATCGTACCGTATGTGCAGGCATGTTAGAGCCTTAGAGGAGAGAGCATAGAGATGCCGTCCAATATAATTTGAGACCACTAGCTTACCATCACTCTGGCTGTTTTAGTCGGCTTAATCTATCTCAGAGAGAAGCTGTCCTTGATAGTTCAGCTAATCGTTGAACTGTTGTATGTTTACCACTCATGTTTGCTTGCACATGTTGGAAAAACCAGATAAGCGGTTCTGTTTACCGGTCAGCTCAAAGTCCATGGACCGAGAATCCGAGATGCCATCTACTGTCGCTTCAGATGGGATGATGTGGTCTCGTGCAGTAGAAAAAAGAAGCGAGGCCACCGTACTTGCATGTTCTGGTCAAAGCAAGGCAAGAATTCTCCGATGGCGATAAACAAGGACGGTTCCGGTACACTTGCCACGATACTGAACTGGACACCGCACCGCACTACGCCGCGCCCGTTTCTTTATGGATCGCGCGCGCATAAACAAGAGATCCCCGGGACATGTTGCCATGGCGCCGCCTGATCGGACAGTTCATCGCGCGGAGTATTCTATGCCTGGATCTAACTGCTCTGCGCGGCCTTCAAATCTGCATAAATGTTCGTGCAGATTCAGACAGTTGGCTATCCATCCACGGTGCCCATCAGCAGCATTCTGCCTTCTCCGCTGCTCCCGCACTGATCAGCTGTCGGTGCTGCTGCTTTTGTTGGTGATTCATTGCCATGGCCAGCCTCGTGCACCAGGCGTCGATGCCGCCGCCGTCGACGGCGTGCGACGACGACTTCATGCCGCAGGGGTTCACCTGCTTCGGCCGGTCGCTGTCGCGGTCGTCGTCGTCGAGCCGGCTCGAGTACAGGGCGCTGCAGCATGGCGAGGAGAGGCGCGCCGCGCAGGAGGCCCGGTCGGCGCGGGCCAAGCTGCGGTGGAAAGCGGTGGCGAACGAGCTCATGGCCAAGGGCGGCGGCGCCGCGGCGGCGAGGCGGAGGAAGCAGCAGCTGGCCGCGTTCAGCTACGACTCCAGGAGCTACGCGCTCAACTTCGACCAGGGCGCCAACGAGTAGGCCGAGCCGAATGCCGAAGCACGGCGTGGCCGTGACGTGCCGATGGCCGCTCCGCACTTCCATGAGCAAGGGGTCCGTGAGGAAGAAGAACGTCCCGTGTAAGACCAGGGCCACCAAAAAGTCTGGCTCTTGTAATGGTTTTTTGTCAGTTCCGAAGGCATGTCTCGCATTCGGGTGGTGTCAGCAGGCGACGGCCATGCTCCCTGCTCAAAGTAAACGAGCTTTGACGGATGTAAATCCAGGCAATCTCCCTTCAAATGAAAAATAAATCGCTGGATATTTATCCGATTTCCACATGATTTATCCTACTATTTCCCTGTGAAATTCTCGACATTCCAAAAAAAAAAAAGGTTGTTCTTGCTTTTCCAGTCTTCCACTCAGTAGTGAGTTATTACTGCAGTGGCCTCCAGTAACTGTCGAACGACCATGGTGAAATCAAGGCGGTAACCATCAACTACCCCACCCGCGTCCGTCCCCACCCCAGCGATGGAAGCGGCCGTCCCACCACGCCTCTCGCGCCTGGATCCGACCCCGCCGCGTGCGCCCGCCTCTCACTTTCGCTCCTGCCGCTGCTCCATCACCACCACTGCACCGCACCCGCGCGATCCGCGTGCCGCGGCGTGCGCTGTGGACAGCTCTGCCCACTGCCCGCGTCTCGCGTCCGCCCCGCGCCGGGACCGGAGGATTCCCGCAAATCTAGGGTTGCCTCCGCCCCGCCTCGTCGCAGCTGCTGGGGTTGGCGACGCGACCGCGAGGAGGATAACAGCCGCAGGCGGTCGACGCCGCCTCCGCTTCCCCCTCGTCGCGTGCGCCGCCGAAGGCCGAGGCACGTATCCGCATCCCTCTCTCTGTTTCCGTTACGTTTGGGTTGTTTCGATCCAATGTGGGCGGGTGCTGGCTGTCGATCGAGGAACGGATGTGGGGTTGCGAAAGTGTTGCTGTAGCTGTACCCGGGGCGGGATTCCTCGATGATTTAATTTGATGGATCCTCCGTAGTTGTAGAAAGGGTGGATGTGGTGCTGTTTCTTCATTCCCGTGAATTTGCCGCTACTGATCATTTCACCGAAATGCGGCCATGATGGAGCGAGTTGATTGCGGTTGAGGAGTCGCAATCGAAGTGAGTGAGGTGAAGAAATCGGCATAGGGTGACAATGCCTGCTGAACATGTCTCCAGGCATCGAGGCACATCGCCTTCTATTCGTATCCCGTAGTGATAAAGCTACTCCTCCCTTTTAAGAATATTGGAACTGCAGATCCATTGGAATTGGTTTGATCTCCGATTCTAACAGCAGGCAAGGCTAGCTCGCTTGCATGAATGGATTATATATTTATAGCGAGTTAGAGCATCTCCAACAGACTCTGTAATATGGATTGAATAGCTAAATATAGAAAACAAGAAGTAAAATGGCAATCCAAGAGACTCTCTTTCTTGCTCTCTTCTTTTTCCCTATAGCTATCCCGGCCTCTTCGCTCTGCATCTTTACCGAGCGATCACCGCTCGCCATCGGCCTTCAAGCGCACACTCCGTCTTTCCCGCATGTTGTTTTTTGTTCCCGCTGCTCAACCTCCTCCCGCGTGCGTGGACCTCTCCAGTCCTGCGCATCAAATCGCCGTGGGTGATTGTTTGCCTTTTGATGGCTAGTTCTGGAATATGATATTGCAGTAATCAACTCAAAATCTTTGTAATTGTTGATTACCATACATGCTAAATGTTGCTGTTGTCCGTGTGGGTGAATTTCATTGTTGTTTTCTTTACAGTCTAGAAGTTGAATGCTTGCGTGCAGGCAGCATGGCGCTCCAGGCAGGACTCCTTGTCCTCGGCGTCTGAGGCCTGCGTGCATGCAAGCTTCAAGGCGATTGCATCAACGCGAGCCAGGTTCGGAAGCGCAATTGTTTTCCACAGCTACATCAGGCCTGCGTGCAACGCAGGTTGATGTCTTGCTTCTAGCCGGCGGCGGCGGCAGCTACGTGGCACGTGGGTACGAAAAAAAAAGAAGATGGGTGACGTGGAGGTTGTTTTGAATATGAAGAATCAAGATTTAGCTAGTCTGTTGGTTTACTCTATTGTTTTAGGACGATTTCTATTTTTACAAAGGGGCAAAAGCTTTAAATTTAGCTAACAATATGCCTAGTCTGTTGGAGATGCTCTTAGGTCTGTTCTGGTCTTACCTTCCTTGCATCAAGCTTTACAACCGTTTCAACTGAACCCGCCTTGCTGGGCGTCCTGTGTTCTTGGTCCCTGATCTGTTTTTATCTAGATTTGGGGCGGTTCATGAGCTATACGCCTATATGGTTGTGCCATTCAAACCTCCTTTTTAGTAGGGTTAGCTCCTGTTTCGGGGTTGAGAACTGGGACATAATAAATTGATTAATCCCATGTAAATTTTTTTTACATTGTTCTCTGAGACTTGATTTGTTATTGCCGAATGCTGATAGAACTCGATAAAGAGCAGCCACTATTTAATAATAGAATTGACTAATTTCATGGCCAGCGTTCATTTGCTTGAAAAGAGTTCTTTTACTTTTATGGAGCCTTGTCTGAATGTTTGTAGTTCTATGCAGCAGCAACTGATAGCGTGTTGAAAATGTCGTCTACTGTACCAAAGTCATCAAATATCTTCTGGCATGATTGCCCAGTTGGCAAGTCTGATCGTCAAAAGCTACTAAAGCAGAAAGGTTGTGTCGTTTGGATCACAGGCCTTAGTGGTTCAGGTAACTAGAGCTTACTTTGCCTCAAAATTGTTGTGTTGTCTGTTTCTTGGATTATCAGTATAATTGCCAAGTTGTTCAAATATTTCATTTCTTCTGGCATCTGCAATGTGTATCTACTCTGACTGATACTGCATTACATTCTTTTGGTATTTTTTAGAATTTGTATTATAATCTACAATTTTAGTCCCATGGTATGAATTATGTACAAATGTTTGTTGCCTTCGCATTTAGTTACTGAATAGTTTCTGCTGTTATTTCTTTTTTTTTTCTATTGCTCTTTTCCCTCCCTTCTTCTTTGCCTTGTTTCTTGTGTTTGTTTGTTTTGCTCTTGTGATTGGGTTCTTCGGTTTCATCTCTAGCTTACCCCAACTAGCTTGGGATTAAAGGCTTACTTGTTGTTGTTGAAGTGTTTTTTGTTATGTCCTCGTAGATTTCAGCCTATGTAAAATTTCAATTAAGATAATTAGGTTTACTGAAAATCAGTCATATTCTATTCAAGCTTGCATTCAGTTCAAAATGGTCCAAAATTGTTCTGTGCCGTAGCAAATAATTGATCTGTGATTTTGTCTTGTCCGAGTTATATTTTTATGCAAACTTGGGCAAGTTACTTGGTAAGTTTGTATAATTTAATTCCACTCACTACCAATGCAATAAAATTGTTCTTCAATTAAGAATCAGAATCCGAAAGCAATGTAAAAAATTTGTTAATGGCTTTGTTGTCGAATATCATTGTGTTCACTTGTTCTTTGTTCTCTCTTCACCCACTGTATTTTCAAGTCTTAGCATTGCACTGAATCTGAACACATTATCAAGTTCAAGTGTATTCTGCATTTCTGATATGCATTTTCAGTTTTAAACCATTTTTTTACTCTTTTGATCTATTTTTTCTATTATTTATGTCATATTGTAAAGGTAAAAGTACTTTAGCATGTACATTGGGTCGAGAGCTTCACACAAGAGGGAAGCTTGCGTATGTTCTTGATGGTGATAACTTAAGACATGGTCTAAACAAGGATCTTGGATTTAAAGCTGAAGATCGTGTAGAAAATATAAGGAGAGTCGGTATGTGTCTCCTTTGACCCACCACTTTTTCTATGTATAAATCTGATGAAGTATCATGAACAGAAAGAAAATGATACGATACGGAATCATGCTTGTTGTTGGTTATATTTTTCTAGCTATAATACCTGACTTTTTCAACCATTTGAGCAGGTGAGGTTGCCAAATTATTTGCAGATGCAGGTCTTGTATGTATTGCAAGTTTGATATCTCCATACAGGAGAGACCGTGAATCTTGCCGCGCAATGTTGTCAGATAATAGCTTTATTGAAGTAATTAATTCTTCTTAGTTAAACTTGTCTTGATGAACTTTGTTATATCATAGTATTCACCCTAAGTACCCATGAAATTTTGCAGGTTTTCTTGAACATGTCTTTGGAATTGTGCGAAGCAAGGGACCCAAAGGGTCTTTACAAGCTTGCTCGTGCAGGAAAAATAAAGGGTGAGATTCTCATTTAATGCTTGATGCTGAAAATAGAAATGATTGATAATCCTTAATGTTTCACCTAATATATCTTCGAGGGGGAAATGGTACAAATGTATTTTATTTTTGTGTGTAAAAGGTGACGATAGGTTTTTGTGTTTTTTTGTAAGGTCAGAACTACGGCCTGGGCCTGGTTTGAATAGTTATACCACCAAATTTTGTTGCATTAGACTGGGACAGGAACACCTGAAAAATCAGATATGTTCATTTCCAAATATTAAAATTGTTGTTTCCAACAAAAGATTATGGTACAGTTGGCCACCCGTTGGTAAGCATGCTTACATCTAGAACAAAAAAAAAGAACTGTTTAATTGGTCTATTTTGAGTGTGGACTCTGTAATCTGGACTCTCCAGATTGGTGTATGCATGCTGCCATGATTCTTAAAAATACAAGTCTGGTATGAAAATGCAAATGTTAGGGGAGCACCATTGATATTTTTGCCTCTCATTATTATGCATGTCTATCAGTCTATCTTGTGGACGAAAAAGCATATCCACTGGAACAGTTTCCATTGTGGGCAGACATTTGCTCATTTTAGACCAGCATTGCTGAATTTCTTCAATCCTTCATATTAACATATGTCACACATGCTTTAAGTTCGATTCATTGTGTTGTTGCAGGTTTTACAGGAATTGATGACCCTTACGAACCGCCATTAAACTGTGAGGTAATTCATATTTGCCCATGCTCAAAATGGAATGAGATCTTTTCATTCTGGTCCGTGTTTAAATGGTGGTAGAGATCATATAGTTGAGTTGGAAGAAGAGTTTGGTTCACATTTTCTTTAATTGCAACACAACCACTTTTTTGGATCATAGCATGCTTGGCGCACGGAATTGTGAATCCTAGTAGTGTTAGTAGTGCAACAATATAATGTACCAGAACTATGAACACAGTATCGTTCTGGTCCTGCTGGATGCATAATATGCGGAGGCAGCTATGAACATTGCGTCTGAACTGTCACATATATAGTTGGGTAAGACTTGTAAATTGACAATCATGTAAATCCTAGTAGTAGTGTTGTGCAATATGTCAGAACTAAATCATTGTTTATAATGATATTGTTTTCCCTTGGTGCAAATTACTATGGTTGTTTAGAAACCCCCATGTGTTGACTTCCTTTCAAACAAAAATAAAATATCCATTCTGACTCTTGCTTTTCTTGCAGATTGAGATTAAGGAAGTGGATGGTGTATGCCCTTCACCTTCCGACATGGCAGGACAAGTGGTTACTTATCTTGAGGAGAAAGGCTTTCTGCATGAGTAGGTGGAAACCATGCGGCAACGATTGGGAAGAATTCTGATTCCTCCTGGACTAGCGTAGAACAAGTCAAGCGCCGGCAGGGGCTTTTACTTACTTCGTAGATTAGTAGCGTGCATTCATATGTTCCTTCTTGTTTATTCCCTCTTCTGGAAATTCTGTGCAAGGCTATTCAGATTAGACTAGAATATTCCTAATTTGTCTGACTTTCTAGTACTAGTTTACTTGTAATGCAATCAAGTTGCCACCTGGGATGCCATCGATGTGGCAATCATTGTCCTAGTGTTTCATGTAGCCGGTTACCAATCCTACTGTCATTATCTGTTGAGTGGTGTGTGGTCATGCACGTGTCTTCACAGGGGTTTCATTTACAGATGCTTGAATGGATAATGGTCAACCTCGTCGTGATTCATATGTTGGATTGCCGCTTCTCTTGCCTTTGCTTTGCTCAATTTAGTTTGCTTACCTTCTTTCGAAAAAAAAAAAGTTTGCTTGCCAGCTTCGCCAAGTTTGCGAATAAAATAAAGGTCGTTTTCATCTAATGAAAATACGCGCTCGCCGATTGGACCGGACACACGGTTACAGACAGTCGACACTCGAGTACTCGACACCGTAGAATGGTAAAACGATCGACGTTATACTTGTGAGTCGTGACGTACTATTGACCGAGGGCATAGGACAGTGTATGCACGTGCGGGTTTTAAGGTGGTCTACGCATCCCAGTACTTTCCTTTCACCATCAGCGTGGAAACGATCAGCTTCTACCAGAGATTTTCATAAACTCTTTCTAAATTAAATTAATAAAATTTAATCTAAAAAAATAATTTCCAATAGCTTCTCAAAATAACTCACGAATTTATTCTCCCGTAAAGTCAACTCATTTGTAACTAAGAACAAGATGAAAATTGGGTAGCCCAATTCTTATATTTTTAAAAAGGTTAATATCGTTGTGGTCCTAGATACTGAAGTGCTCTAGTTAAAAGTTTTTTAATTTATTTTTAGAGAAAACTGTTAGAGAAGATAAAAAAATTATTTATAGACTGTTACTAAAATATTTCTTTAAAATCCATTTTTTTTAGAAAGTTTTTAAAGATGCTCTAAGATGAGTAGTCACGACGCCACTCGGCTACCGGCTACGCATACTTGTACGCCACTCGGCAGCCGCACCCACCAGTCAAAACCCGCCGCCGCGGCACACGGACAAAACGAGCGAAACCACCCGCTACCCACCACCCCACCCTGCCCGTGCGACGGCGGACGCGACGACCAGCACACCGGGCACGGCTCTCGTGTTTCCCTGCAGCACCGCACGGCACCCTTCACGAAAACTTTCCGCGCGCTTGCGCGCTCCCTTCCGCCCGCACTCCACGCAACCAAATCCCCGCGCCGCCAAATGACACCGCACGCCACGGCATAGCCCGACCCGACGGAACCAGCCAAGCCAAACCCAAAGCAAAGCAACGCCCAAAGCTTCTTCCGACCGGCGCCGATCGAGGCGGATTCTAATGGTGTTCAGCATGGCGTTCCTGGCGGCGGCGGCGCGTGCCCCGGCGGAGCTCTGCCAGCGCGCGCCGCGGCCGGGGCGGCGGCGGCTGCGCGCCGACGAGGTGCTGCGCGCGCTGTTCATGCCGCCGGCGCGGGAGCTCGGGCGCGTCGCCGACTTCCTCTTCGCTTTCTTCTGCCTGCCCATCCCGGAGCACTACGTGCTCGGGTCCGGCCGCGGCGGCGCGTGGGTGGCTCGGGCTCCCCGCGCGGCGCTGTACGGGTACCGGAGGTCGCTCTCCTCCTCCTCTTCGTCCTCGTCGTCGTCTTCGATGTCCTCGTCGGAGTACTATTATTATTATTCAGAGGATTGAACAAATTCAGCTGTACAGGTTGCAGAATGCAATGGTGTAGTGATTGATTACTGTTTAGGTGCGTGGTGTCGTCTCAATTATTTTTCTTAGAGGAATCATTTAGGTGTGCCTTTGTTCGTTCAATTCTTTGGAACCGTATTATATCCATTGTTTCAAAAAAGAAAAGAAAAATCGTATATCCATGTCACAGAAAGATTCATTCATATGGTTTCTTTTGCTGAACTCAGCTAAGATGTTTCCATTTCAGGGTCATTCTCATCTCATGCTATTGCTGGAATATCCCGGCAGATATTTTTTTTTTAATGAATGCAACGTTACCGATTTCTTTTCTTCCGGTAATCTGTATACATCTGGCCCAATCTCTACTAAAGGCTGAATTCTTTATAGGCCCTGTCATAGCGCCGGCCCATTAGCCCGTGTTAGTCCACACGCGCTAACCCGCCGTGTCGGGCCCGCAGTCACGACGCGCGGCACGGCGGCAGGCGAACTCCCGCGAAAAGCGAGCCCGAACCCACCACCCAGCCTGATCAATCATCGATTCATCATCGCCGTCCGCTCTCACCTGCCGGCAAAATCAAACGGTCACCACGCACCAGCTCGCTTCAAGACGAATAGACAGAGCTAAACCGACACGTCAACCGCCCCCGTCCCGAAGCAACCCCCACCTTCTTCTCCTTTCCCCGTGCAACGAACGCCAAGAATCGAATCGAACCTTCGCAGAAAAGGAAGAAAATTCCTCTTGGCCGGGGAGTCATCATCGTTGTTACGACCAGTCCCCCGATCGATCCACAGCCAGCGATGCAGCACGGCAGCGGCGACTACGCGGCCTCCGCCCCCGCGGGCGGGCACTACTACCCGCCTCAGTACGCGCCGCCTGGCCCGAATCCCTACCCCGCCACCGACGCGGCGGCGGGCTACTCCTCCGCGCCGCCCTACTCCGCCGGCGGCTACGTCGAGCAGGCGCCGTCCGCCCCGGCCGCCTACTCGCAGCCGCCCTCCGCCCCGGCCGCCTACTCGCAGCCGCCGGCCCAGTACGGCGAGGCGTACCCGCCCTACCACAACCCCGCGCCGTACCCGCCGGAGTCGTACTACTCCTACCCGCCGCCCACCCAGCCGGCGGCTCCTCCGGCGCCGGAGCCCAGCCCGCCGCCGCTGCCCTACGACGCCCCGTACTACGGGGGCGGGTACCAGCCGCCCGCCGCGGGGTACGACAAACCGCCGGCCGCAGGGTACGACAACGACGATTACCTGGACGAGGGCGCGTACGCGTACAGCGCTGGTGGCGGCGCGGAGCCGTACGGGGCGCGCGGCACGGCGCCGGCACGCTCGGGATCCGCGCTGTTCGATGACTACGGGCGGTCGATCAGCCTCTCGTCTGGAGGGGAGCAGCAGCAATCGTGGGGCGGTGGTGGAGGTGGCGGCGGGGGTGGGAGCTTCGGGAAGATTGCGAGGGCCGTTCCGAAAGCTGAGACGCGTGAGGATGCCAGTGGTGGCGCACAGAAGTTTCGGGTTAAGCTGCTACCAGAGGGCGCTGGGAACCCAACTGATGTTCTTTGTCAGGTAACATTGTCCGAAAACGATATTCATAAGATTGATGAAATTATACAGTCTATTTGATGGGCATAAACTTAGGAATCGTAGTATTTGAAAACAGCAGACATTTTTGTTATGTTATATTAGTGTGCAATTCACAATTTACCTCAGGAAGTTCATACATTTCCACCTCATGTAGTAGTTGCAATTGATCACAATGAAAAATAAGCTGTCATTTTGATATATGAGATGTATTTGATGGTACTGTTGCAGGTCGGCCTGGATGGAATTCGCATGCTTGATCCTAGCACAAGCAGGACACTCAGGATTTATCCCCTTGATTCACTGACGAGATGGGAGGTAAGTTGTTCAGCCTTTTATTATGGCTTACATGCATTTCTTCAGCACAGACATGATGTAAGATTAATATTTGCTTGCTGTGGATATGTAGGTTTTGGATTCAAATGTATTTGCATTTTGGGCAAAGACTTCAGTCGATATTGAAGCAAAGAGAATTAGGCTGAAGTCAAGCAGCTATACTTCCAATACGCTGCTTGACACTGTCACAGCAGCAACAGTGCAGGTATTGTAACAATACCATTTGTCCTGTCTATCCTAATGTTTAGCCTCATTTTCTCTATTGAAAACAATGAAAATTCTTTGTAATGCCTAATCTTCGCTACTTTTCCGCCGATTGGTTTCTTCTGTTGCTTCATTTCTGAACTATATCTGTAATAGCAGACAGTTGAGTTAATCTTGTCTGCCAGCATGCCGCAGTTTTAATATGCTACCTCATGTAGACCTGTTTATTTGTTTCAGCTTCATGAACATATACCAAATAAGGAGTTATCGTCTTAGTTTTTTTTCATGGTTTGTCCCTATTGGCCGTATATAAGTATCTCCCATGATCATGGAAGTGTTGCTAGAAACGGTGATCATGGAAGTGTTTGCCAAATTTGGTTGGAAGTTCTCAAATAGAATTGCTGCGTAGGGGGTTCTATTTGTTGCACTTTTATTTATCTCCTGAACTTATTTGTTTGTTTCGAGCCTGAGAGCTCCAAATTATGTATTGAACAGCTGTGTGTTCTCCACTGTGGGGTACAGAGGCTGGATCATGGTGTTCCATTATCTAAAAAAAATATATATATATAAGTATCTCCCATTATTGCTTAGATAATCTAATGTGGTGATTATTTACAAACAAACCTTTGAGCTAGAAGTTACAAGAATAAAAAGATTATTGTGTAATGAATATCTCAATTCTTTTTCAACAGTACTACTGCATATCAGAGGCACACTAAAATAATTAGTAAATGTCTTGTTATTCTTCGCAATCATATTGTTGTCACTAAATTATTCTTGCCGAGTCTTTGCTGTGTTTGAATTACATCCTTCACAAGTTGGATGAGATAGATGTTGAATAAGATTGTTATTCGATTTTCTTGGTCTTCATTTTTGAAACTTGCTTAATTGTTTTTACAACTCTTACTACAAAGGCCAATGAAAATTCTATACTATTTGCATGGTGTTGCATTTGGTTCAGTGGGTCATGCTTGCAGTGCAGTGAGCATTTTTTTTTCCGGGGTAAACTGAACAACACTTTCTAACTTTGCTTCCATATAATTAGTTTAAGGAGATCGGTGAAGATTCAAGAGGCAAAGCAACGATCGATGCTAGCAAACCTTCGGTACAATCAAATGAGAAGAAGAAAGGTTTTGATTGGATGTTTGCTAAACCTGTTGATGAAGTGAAGGACCACTGGGTAAGTTGGTCTGCAATATCATTTGACTACTTGGCCTTATTTTCAAAATTGACTGAGCCATTCTGGCTTTGTTATTTATGTTGGCTCATTGTTTGGCATGTTATTCTGTTATATTTCTTTTCTTTTTGAAAATGCCTACTTTGTCATGGTTCATGCATGTAGGTGTATTTGTGATTCATCCTTAACATGGCAGTGGATTTGTCAAATCCTTTGTTTCATGCTGCATCAAATCATGTTCATCACTTCATTCTATTAGCTGCACCGCCATTTCCATTTATCTTATACTTAATTTGCCTGTCTTTTTCTAGGTTCCAGATGAGGTTGCCAGGAAGTGTCACTCATGTGCTGTTGACTTTAGTGCATTTAATCGCAGGGTAATCTATTTTAATATCATTGTTCATATATTATTATCTTCAATAGTGAAATTTTAGTGCATTGAGATATGTTCCTTCTTTGCAGCATCATTGTAGGAACTGTGGTGAAATCTTCTGTGACAAATGTAGTCAAGGAAGAATCGCTTTGACAGCTGAAGATAATGCTCCACTTGTCCGAGTTTGTGATAGATGCATGGTACATTCTTCTATTCAGTTGTTGCTTAACTATTTCCATCTTTTTTTTGTGTGTTGGTGTACTTGCTTCAGTCTTAGTTCTTTCGTTGCCCCTCAGAATTTTTATTTGTTTAACAAAGCCTGTCCAATGCTGTAGTCAATTCTCACTTTATCACTCTCTTTTTTGAACAAGGATTGCATTGCTAGGTCTGTAGCTCTTCTTGCAATAATACATCAGTGTATTCGACCCATCATATAGCTAAGGCTATTTGGTTAGTATAGTTATGTATTCAATTATTACTTACTAAGTATAACACACTAAGCGTGTCTGCTGTATTGTTGGTATGGCACTGAACACATCTTGGCTGTATTTCTTTTTCGATCTTGACTAACCTGTACTTTTTAGATTTTTTGCAGAGACTTATGTTGTTCTCTTCTTGTTTTATCATGTTTTCATTTTTTTTTTATTAAGGTAGTAGCCCTATTGTGGGCAGTACATGTTTCACTGCACAAATCATGGTCATGAATTTTCGCTTCATAGGCAAATTTTGCCTTATGGTTTGTAGAGTTGTTATGTTATCCTTGTGCCCTCATAATAGTTGTTATATATTACAGGCAGAGGTCACTCAAAGACTTAGCATGGCAAAGGAAACTGCCAACAAATCTGCTACCGTGCAAAGTCATGAAGATCTTGCAAGAAAGATTAAGGTGATATACTTAGATAACAGACACTTTCTATTAGCGTACATTCAATTAAGTGGCTTCTTCACTTGATTTACTGCTGAATTGTTTCAAGATCTCGTTCATTGTTGATATTCCGTATCATCTTGCTGAAACACGGTCAAATTATGAGTAGGCAAAAACAAAATTTGGTAGTCCATATTTTGTTGCAAGTGGATAGTGACCAAAGTACCAAACAGACTAGTATGAGTAATATCAGTGTTCTCCTTTATCACTGTCATTATTGCTGCTGTCACTCTGTTCATTGTTTCGAAAGCCAAGATAATGTTCAAGAACTGTACTAAATGAAGTTGCAAATTAGAAAAGGGATCATTATTACTTAATTCGATTAGGAAAAGTTGCAACATTATGGTTGAGCTTGCACAAGGCCAATGACAAAGAAGTTGAATTACGTATGAAATATATAGCTTGTTTCATTCTATCGATGATTTTAACAAAGTTGTGCTGTGATCAGGAGGAGATGGAGAGGAATCGCAAGTCATCAGGTACTTGATTCTTTTGACAGCATACAATTACTATGTACATTTGTGCTAGTGCACTGATCTGAAATTGTTGCTTCAAAAGTTTCAGAATCTGGAGGTGGCTTTGGTACCAGAATGAGAGAAGTTGCGTGTCCTACCTGCACTGTCCATCTTCAGGTATGTCAAAATGTTGTAGTCGTTTCATACAACAAATGCACAGATGCTCCTAGTAAATCATGGCTTGACTATTGGCATTTCTACAATTTGGCTGTGCAGGTTGAGGTTCCAACATCTGGTTCAGAAACAGTGGAATGTGGAGTGTGCCAGCATGCTTTCCTTGTCAGCGCCAATTGATAACTGGAAGACAGCCTGTTATACAAATTATTCTGTTTTTCAGATGTTTTGTGAAAAAGAAAAGCGTGTGTTCATCCTGTACATCTTACCTTGATTGTGTTGATCAGTATAGGGTACATATTTTTCCCCCTTGGTACATGAGTGAGTCCTGAACTTGGAAGTATTGTTGCTGAAAAATGCCGGGTGTATGTGGATGACACAGATAGAATACTCCTTGTTGAAGATGTTTGAACATGCCTCACATTGCATGCTTGGTTTTGCTTAGGCTCTAGTTCTGCTCCAGAGAGAGCGGTAATGCCGTCTGAAGCATTTTAGGTGCCGAGCCTCGTCTTCACATGTTAATTGCCTGAGCTTGTCTATTGTGTATTTATTTTTATTTTTATTTTAAATGAATCGGCATGACACTGTTCCCATTTCGTATTTTGCATTGTTGAAGTGTGGGAACGCTGTTCCGGTTGGATCGTCCTAACATCGGTCGTTGGGGCCGGTGTTTTGTATCTGGTTTGAAGAGCCACATGTGGAGTGTTCGGCTGTCCCTCATATGCATTTTTCGAGTTCAACTTGAGCATTTTTTTTTTCCTACTAACCATCAGACAAACTGAAAATGGGATAACATTATTAGGGCCAAGTTGGGGCATGCATGTCGACGATCAAGAAGTCCAAACCTGCCCACCTCTTTCAACCGATGCATCATTTGAATCTTCTAAAAAAACGATGCATCATTTCTCCCTGAACTGGTCATTTCCGGCAAACGGGGGCTCAAAAAGTCGAATGAATGGTGCTCATTTCTCCCTGAACTTCTCGGTACACGCTCGGAGAACAACCAGTGTTCCATCCAGGCAAGATTTGCAGGGGACGTTGAATCCTATCGACATCCATGTGAGGGCCATCCATCCATGGACCCGCGCACATCATACGCGCCCGGCCTGCAGAAACTGCAGGGCGAGCAGCAGCATCCTTCGCTCAAAACCAAAAAAGGAACTGCCACACTGCTCCCTCTCTCTCTAGCATCTGTGTACGAAGAGTTGTTGTACATCATGCGTACATGCTGCCATACGTTATCCCTTGTACTACGTCGCCATGCCGGGCTCGGCACGTTCTTGCCATGATTGGTCTCGCCCTCGCTCCAGCCCCCTCGAAAGCAGCGTCGTCTCTTCGGCCCCCGTCTGATTAAGCAGCACCATCATGCTGCTCCTGAAAGGTGTTTCATCACTACGGGGATGCAGAAAACCGGGCGTCCAGAAAGTCTGTGCGGGCGGAATGGATCGACAACGAATGACATCTGCGTGGTGAATTCTGTAAAGAAAAAACAAGCCTATGCGGCCTAGCTCGAGATGGCATGTGCACGCGGCGACGTGATCTGATGAGTACGTAGGTAGGATAGAAGCTGCCGCAGCGAACCTGAACCGACACGGCGCTGGGCGTCATGCAGGTGAGGTGATGCGCGTGTCACGCGTGCTCGAGTTTTCTTTTTGCAGGGGAGAATGGCTGAATGAGCGCGGCCGGAGCTGGGTGTTGGAGCTTTTGGGCGTAGCATCCATTGCGAACTCGACGAGGCTTTTCTTCGTCAGCTCTGCCTTCTGCATCTGCGTGGCAGGTTTCTGCTCCTAATCGGATCATCAGACTGATCGATTGCGAGGCCATCGCTTGACCGGCAGCACTTTTATTTGACGACGTCCAAGACGGTGTGTAGTATGGTTGTTTGGCAACAGGCGCTTTGAGAGTTAGGTGTTTGTGGATGATCAAGCTGAACAGCGCGCGTTTTGCTGATGAGAACAGTAGCAGGTTTGTGCTCTTCGTGCTGTTGTCTGACATCAACCACCTGCTCACCTATTCTGAAGAGTCTTGCTAGAATTCCTGAAATCAAGAACTTGAGCCATGAAGAAATTTTGTGCTACTTGAGAAGCTTTTATGCACTAAATAGCAACAATAAAAAAAAAAACGAATTCCTTGAGCTCTTGAAAATCATACTCCCTCCGTTTCAAAATTGTTGTCGTCATTGATTTTTTTCGTTAACTTTGAGCATTCGTTTTATTCAAAAAAAATTAAAAATATTATCTATTTTCTCATGATTTATTTTATCACTAAATAAAATTTAAATATAGCTTATAAATTTTTTATATTTCAATAAATATTTTAAATAAGACGAATGGTCAAAGTTCATAAAAAAAGTTAATAACGATAATAATTTTGGAGCGGATGGAGTATAGTAGCTAATTTGTTGCCAAGATAATGCCCTCAGTACAGGAAACAAACACAACTGGCCCCTTAGGATGTCATATCTCATCTTTCAATTGGCATGCACCAATCGAAACGATAAATCTTTCAACCCCATAAAGCCTGATAAAAGGGTCCACACATGCATACTATAACGAACAGTCCATGCTGTTCAGCTGGTCATTTGGCCTTATCGCTGTCCATTATGCGCACCCCTTTGATCCGATCAAGTGCCGTCTACTGTTGAGATCGAAAAGGAAGTTTGTATCGGTAGCTAGCACTAGCCGTCTCGCCTCTACCACTACCACTCGAGTTGCTCAGTTCGCTGACACGCACCCATCAGGCCATCAGTCTCGGCACGACGCCGTGGTACAGTGGACGCATGCTCTCGTACGACGACGACGACGAGATGGACGGGGATTGGTGTGCTGCGCGGATAATTGCAGAACGAATAACAGGTTGGCACGACAGGGACGCGCGGATTGTCGGAGCGGCCGGCCAACCGAACCGATGATCTCCATCGCCATCGGTGGTTGATCCCTGGATTCTTGCATACGGCGGTTGTCAAGAATCTGACGGCCTCTTCGGTCATCTCATCATTCTCTCCCGTCCCGATCGGCCAATCGGATGGGAAGAACACGAGGGGAGTGTTCTGTTTCGATGGGGGAGAAAGATGACTTTTTTTTCCTAAACTGAACAGGTTCTGAACTCGTGAACACTAGAGTGCTAGTTGAGGCTACGGCCTAGGTTAGTGGTACAAGTGTAGTGCTAGCAGTAGAGCCTGTTACGCTAAGCACAAGACGGGACATGCATCTAGCCGATGAGACACGCTCCCGAATCCAGAGAAGGGGAGTAGTAGGAAGCAGGTGGCGTCGGGGCGCGTGGAGGCGGCCTCGGTGTCGTGCGTTGCTGCTCTCTAATAAGCCGTGCTGCCCGGCCGGCTTGCCGCTGTGTCATCGTCGACCGCGAGATCCTACGCGTGCGTGGCCGTGGTAGGCTGGGGTGACCTGCGACTCTGTGACGCGGCAGCCTAACAAAATCTGAGTCTAATAGTAAACTGCAAGCGTCGTACTACGTGTGGGTTCTTTTTGGCGACGTTGAAACTTGAAACGTGAGCGCGTTTGAAAGCGTCGCATGCCCGGCTCTCCATGTTCGGCTGCTCCGCAAGACCCGATTTCCTGCAAATCTCGCCGCGGATTTTGGGCGCTCGGCTCGCTCCGGTCGCGACCCGCACGTGACGAAACAGGTAGCCGCGCCACCACCAATGTCGGCACCGGCGCACGCGGCCGGGCGAACCTCTGCGCGAGTACGCGAATGCCTGCCGGAATGCGGCGCGCTCGGCTTTTACGCAGAACCAAAAAGAAAGCATCTCATTTCGCTGCGAGATGAACAGCTTTACCGGCCTAGGTACTACTAGCTTTGTTCTTTTTATGTGGAATCAGAACATTGCAGCAGCAGTATTCATCATCGGGGATGCATCTCGCTGTGATCTGTGTATGTTTGGTGAGACGACGAGAGCCACCGAACCGTGTCGTCGATGACTTGCGCGCGCGTGCCAGCTGCGCCGCATCGCCCGTGACGCGCGAGCCGTAACTGTTGGAGCACGACTGATATTGAAGGATCTTGTAACTGTTCATAGCGATTGACCAAGCGACTGCTGTGATAATTAAGATCTTCTGGATCTAGTAGTAACTACGATGAAAACAATTATTTATAGTTCTTTAACAACGAAATACTAAATATTGTGGAGTACTGCTGATGTATCAGCCGGACCCGGAGCTAGCAGGCTGGCACGGTCACGGGCACGATTGCACCAAGCGAACGGAGCCAGGCGCCATACCAGCCGGCCTCTTGTCTCGAGCCATTTAAACGCCACCACGACCCGTGCTTCTCTCTGGCCTCCATCTGCCCTCCACCGTACTACTACACACTACGCAGTGAGAGCTGAGAGCGAGCGAGCGAGCGAGAAGAGCAGCCAGCGGGCGCGGCATCCGAAGCACAGAAACGACACCAACGGGCCGATTTTTAAGTGCGCCCTTCCTCCGTCCCCTTCCCTTCGCCTTCCCTCCCACCCTCTGTTTCTCCTCATTTTTACCCGCCGGCCGCAGGAAAAAAAAAAAAGCGCCTGCTCGCTCCCCGTGCGTGCGTGGTTGCTGGACGGCCATGGCGGCCGCGCGGGCGTGCATGGTAGCGCTCGTCGTGGTCGTGGCGGCGCTCTTCTTGGAGGCGGGAGCGGCCGCGGCGCCGGGGAATGCGGCGACGTCGGCGCAGCGGCGGCGGCGGCAGCTGCTCCGGCAACGGAAGGTGCACAGCCACCTGCAGCGGCTCAACAAGGCGCCGGTAGCCAGCATTGAGGTCAGTACTTGCCTAGTTTCCTCTTCCTCATCATGGCCCGAGTTCGTTCGTTCGTTGGTGGTCTCCTTGCCAAAGATTTCCGTTCAGTTTTCGCTGTAACAACTAAGAAAGAATCCAAGTGAATCATCCGTGGGGAAAAAAGATGGCACATTCGGCGTGGACGTCGGAGAAGGAAGCCGCCCTTTTGAGGGAGGAGTCTCTGTGGGGTGCCTGCCTGCGGCGAGCTGCTTTGCGCTGGTCCACCTCGCCGCTTTGGAAGAGTTGAATGGGGCTGCTTCTCAAGGACCACCCCCAACCCATGCGTCGGGTTTGGGTTTCTCTCGTTGCGGGAGAGCAAAAGTCTCGCTTTTGGAGAAGTTTTATGGGTGCCCGTGCTCCCTTCTTTGGTTCATTCATCTGCAAGGAAAAGATGCTCGCTTTCCGTTCTTTGGAGGAGGAGGAGAACCGGAGACTGGAGTCTTTTTTTCTGAGCCAATGCGTTTTGATCCAACTAGTAAATTCATCTTGTTTTACTTTCCCATTCCTTGTACAAGTTCCAAGTTGGATCGTCCAAATGTCGCATTGCTTTGACTAGGAATATCCCCCATTTTTCTTTGTTTTTCCCACTCTATGACACGGAGCTTCTGCTCTAAATAAAACCCAAGATTTACCAGTATTTACTCAAGGTTATTTTACATGCAACAACTGAACATTCTGAGAATTGTTCAACAGAGCCCGGACGGAGACATCATCGACTGCGTGCACATCTCCAACCAGCCTGCGTTTGATCACCCTTTCCTCATGAACCACACTATTCAGGTTCCTCTCCAGCGTCATCGCCCTTTCCATTTTCACAGTCATCTGCACTGCAGACCACCTGCGGTGCTTATCCCCCCACATGTATCATGATATCACTCAATGGTGCTCCTCCATCATCACCTTGCTGCAGATGCGTCCTGCTTACCACCCGGAAGGCCTGTACGACGAGTCCAAGGTTGCGTCGCAGCAGAACACCCAGCGAATCGTCCAAATGTGGCATCAGAACGGCAAGTGCCCGGAGAACACCATACCCATCAGGAGGACCAAGAAGGAGGATGTCATGAGGGCGAGCTCCGTCAGGAGATACGGCAAGAAGAGGAACAGGAGCACCCCAAATCCCATGTCTGTTGACCCTGACATGCTCAATGAAAGTGGCCACCAGGTATTTTTTGCAATGCTTCATTCAAGAATCAAATGCATCTTAGTACTAATCTTGTTCTTGGACTGTTATTGTCTCTGACTACTCATTTAACCTTTGTTTCCTCTGCCTTGGAGCAGCATGCCATAGCTTATGTGGAGGGGGATAAGTACTATGGAGCCAAGGCCACCATCAATGTGTGGCCACCGAAGATTGAGCAGGCCAACGAGTTCAGCCTGTCTCAACTCTGGATCTTGGGGGGTTCTTTTGGGCAGGATCTCAACAGCATTGAAGCCGGATGGCAGGTGAGGCATCAGAGGGTGAAACCAACTTAACGAAAAGTTCTATTAAATGCTGCCTCGCAGCTTCCATTTTTGTTCTTCCTCCATGCTCACAATAATTTCTCCCTGCATGCCGTCAATTATTTCTTCTGTATTGCAATAATGGGACGAGCACTGCTGAAAAGAGCCATTTACATGAGTGGGAGCTAGACTAGATTCTTCATTCACTCTGCTTTTTCTTTCACGAGCTGTGCTACTAGCACTGTTTGTAGGAGCTAAGAATGATGAAATGGTGCTTAAGTTGTGCCGTCTCTTTCATTGTG
Organism: Eleusine indica; assembly: GCA_030378355.1. Taxonomy (NCBI): domain Eukaryota; kingdom Viridiplantae; phylum Streptophyta; class Magnoliopsida; order Poales; family Poaceae; genus Eleusine; species Eleusine indica. The sequence continues at coordinate 42,493,718 of CM059500.1, forward strand.
GCTTATGGCTTCATGCTATCTATGAAATTTCAGGTTAGCCCAGACCTATATGGAGACAATAACACTAGGCTCTTCACCTACTGGACTGTAAGATATTATCTCATTCCTTTTTATCTTCCACAGTAGTATTTTAAGACATTTTTTTTGTCTTGTTTTAGATCGACATCCCTACAGTTTGCTTATGATACTAGTTTTATACTGTTGTGGAATATTGTAGAGTGATGCGTATCAAGCAACAGGATGTTACAACCTACTGTGCTCAGGATTCATCCAGATAAACAATCAGATCGCCATGGGCGCTAGCATCTTCCCCATTTCCAACTATGGTGGCTCCCAATATGATATCAATATTTTGGTCTGGAAGGTAAAATACAAAAAGCTCTCACATGCTGATCATACAAAATCAAATTCATACATGGGGCCAGCGAATCTGTGCCCACCTGTTTCTTGTTTTTTCTTGAGGCGCTTTCAGGCTCAAGTCAAGGTTACAACTGTGGCTTTGGCCTGTTTGTGGACACATTCACGGAGCCACAGTTGTCCCCATGCAAGGACTGGATTTGTCTGCTAATGCAAACATTGGAAAAATGTTAGGCTTGTGAACGAATTTCGACAAGAATATTCAACTTGAGCTTCTGCCAGGAATTATTACAAATCTGGCTCTTTTGCTAGGCAGTCTCTGGCATGACGACATTACCATGTGCAGTTATCCTGTTACTGCACCCCTTGCATAATCAAACAAGATCTTGTTCTCTGTACATTTCAGGGACTTCGCTGAAATCTCAAAAAGTTTGCATTTTGGAAGTCATTGTCATCAGAGTGCAGCACCTTCCATAATGCACATAATGAACACAATTAGCTTCATAAGCATGCATATGCATAATAGTGGCACTAAAAGTGACGTACAACTAATGTAGTCCCTGATCATTATCTCTTATCTTCTGAACTGTCTTGTAGGACCCAAAGGAGGGCAATTGGTGGCTGCAGTTCGGCAACGACTATGTTTTGGGCTACTGGCCATCCTTCCTCTTCTCCTACCTAGCAGACAGCGCCTCCATGATCGAGTGGGGCGGCGAGGTGGTGAACACAGAGCCCGACGGCAGCCACACCTCCACGCAGATGGGCAGCGGCCACTTTCCCGAGGAAGGGTTTGGCAAGGCAAGTTACTTCAGGAACATCCAAGTTGTGGACTCGACGAACAATCTGAAGGCACCAACAGGTGTTGGCTCATTCACAGAGCAATCCAACTGCTATGACGTGCAGAACGGCAACAATGGCGATTGGGGCACATACTTCTACTATGGAGGGCCCGGGAAGAACCCTAACTGTCCATAGAAAAATTGAAACTGAACTGCGTTCAGAGCTTTAACACCCTTGACATCTGTATCATCCAGTAAAATAGTTTATACTAGCTCATTTTTTTTCTCTCTTGGTTTTGATTTTGTTTTCAATTTTTAATTCGACCCCTAGTTTATTAACTTCTAGGTGCGTGAGTGTGTTGACATGTGAATTTGTTCTGTGCCTCAGAGATGTTGGTCGTCTGGTTCTTGGTAGAAGTGTGCAGGGTCAAGTTTCTGAAGAGAAACAGGCCTGTCTGGTTGTGATGTGCCTTGTATGTGTCAAATAATTTTGTTTTCCCCAAGCATGTCTTCCAACCTGTCTGTTGAAGCTGCTTGTCAAGTTGGATTGAATTGTTAATTAAGCTATTGATGTTCGTGAGCTTTTGTTAATCCTCTGTGCCACAATATGGTTTTCTATTCTGAAAAGTGGCTAATCGAGTGCTTAGCTATTGGAAGATGTGCAAAGATGCCACCTTTTCGTGTGCCGGGTTAGGTGGCCACTGATCGCCTGGAAATGTGCAATATGACTGATGATTATATTATGGTAAAATTGTCTGTAACACACTGAGAAAACATGACTTCGTCTTTAATATATCGATAAAGTCGAATTTGTTTGCAACATACTATGATTTTGTAAATTTGTCTGTAACACACTATGATTTTGTAATTTCTCGTCTGGAATATATTATAACCATTTAATAATTGTTTTCAATTTTTTTATCTCAATACTCATAATATATTAGAATTTAAAACTTAGCATAAATATATATTATTACATTATTTATCACTAAAAAATAGAGCTATTCTTTTTTCAAATGTTTTTTATGTTTGCTTATTATTTTAATATTGAATTTGTCTAGCAAATCATGCAAATAATAATAAAAAAAATCTAGCCTAATTTTTTAATGATAGATATTACAACAAGGTATATTTGTGTCAAGTTTCAGATTCTAATGTATTCTAAGTATGGAGATAAAAAAGTCGAAAACAATTATTAAATGGTCATAATGTGTTCCAGACGAGAAATTACAAAATCGTAGTGTGTTACAGACAAATTCGACTTTGTCGATGTGTTGAAAATGAAGCCACGTTTTCTCAGTGTGTTATAGACAATTTTACCTTATATTATATGGCATAGTGCTTGACCTGAATCTTTACGTTTAGGAGGTGCCACTTAGGCTGGTGGAGTTCACATTACAAGCAACAATGCGAGCACCACTGAATTTGTTCAACAAAATGTTGAGTACGTGTGTTGGTGGTGGCGCGGATTCGTAGCATTGCAGTATTGCGCGGTGCCTAATTTTTGACGTTTCCGTGGCCTTCGGTTGGATTCTGACCAATGGTCAAATAAGAATTTTAGTGATGCTTTGGTGGTGGTGACATCCAGTTCAGTCCCTCTCCCGGTTGCCCTGAAAGTGTATAATCTGTCACTTGTCAAACCAACCCTATTTTCTCAAAGTCAACTATGATTGTTGTTGGAGCATTCATGCTTAGTATTGTGTTGGAAAGTTATATGATGTCCAGCTGTGCAATAAACCAATGTTTGGCTGGTCAATTCCTGTGGAAATCTTGTCGCAAAAAAAAAATCATGTGGGAATCAGAAAACAGGGCAGATCCAGGGAAAAAATTGCCGTCATTCTAAGCTCGTGTCTAATACTTGATACACTAATATTACTTGTAACAGGCACAGAAATATTTCTTCTCACTGCAAGTGACCGGTGGTGTCACTTGACATCATATCTTACACTGTAAACCCCCCAAAAGATTCCAGCACTTCAAGTGGAGCGTCAGCTCTTGTATAGAAATCACACCTTATCATTGTCAAGTTCTTTTTTGAAATTTAAGCACTTCAACCGTAAAATGACAACAGCTAATCAAATTTATGTAATCATCGGACCAAACGATACAACCATCCGTCTCCGTCCCATCAGTTCGATCCAACCGTGCATGCCCGCAGCTCACGGGCACACACCAGACTCCGAGTCCGACATCAAAGGGCAGGCTAGCTACGAGCGAACAGCCTTGCCTTCACATGGGAAACAGGATCCCCTGCCTCTTTTTGGTTGGTTCCGCGCGGAAATAATTACACCGGCAAAATCCAGGACGTGCATGGCATGGCATGCATGCTGCCTTTGCTCTTGATGCAGGTGCAGCTCTCTGTTCTGCTTCTGCGCCGCTCACTGGATCACTGCCTCCTCACTGCTTGCAGCTGACAGCAAGATCGGCGGCTAGGCCTTGGTCTGGATCGAGCTAGAGCATGGATCATGGCTTTTGACAGCTTTTAGCCTATCACAGTCCATGGATTTGCGTTGCCCAGCGAAACAGAAAGGCCCCTGTGATTGTAATCGGCGCTGGTTTTGTTTGCGAGCCCTTTTTTTACATCCTCGCGTGTGAGATTCTTCCGAAAGAGATTGTGCCTTTTCCTCCCTTGTGCAGTTATCTTCCGAAAGACATGCCAACGTCTTCACATTTTTGTCCGTTCATGGAGGTTAACTTTACTTTCGCTGCTGATTTTCTTAACCAGATTATTGGAAGTGGAGCAATATGGACCATTTTGTTCGATGGTGCTCATCTATACTAAAGGCTAAACATCCCTCTTAAATCATTTTACCCGTAGCTGACAAACCCACCCCATCATCTAGCGTTGATCCAGATCACAAAATCCGTTGCTAGACGTCGGATTAACATGGATCCACAATCAGAGCCGGCGGAGCGTTACATTCTTACGCATGTTACGCAGATTTACATGTGTTCCGTCGTTCCGCATAATTTTTTTTTCTCACCGAACAAGTTCTACCCGCCCGCGTGTACCAATTCGAGAATCATGCCGCCGCCTCCTCCATCTTTCCCGATCATCCGCACGCGGCATGCCGCCTTCCCCTCCCACCGTGCCCTATGCCCCTTTAATCCTTCGCTCCCTGATCCATATCTTTGTCCTCTGAGTCCAAGCCTTCGACCTTCTCTTCTTCTGTGCTCCAACATCAGACATTGATGGAACACCAACCGCAAGGTGCATCATGTCCTCAAGAAGATGATAGGAGCGAAGGTGTCCGCTGCTTTCCCACCGGAAGAGGCCGTGGCATCCTCGACATCGACCCGGGCGCGGTGGCGGTGATTGTCCTCGATGTCGAGCGGATCCCTCCCCAACACCCAGGTCTGACGAGGCGAGCACGGATCCGTTGTCCCTGCTCCATCCCCGACACTCTTGTGCTCTGTTTTAGAACCACCTACTCCCATAGCGAAATAGCCTGCATCGCTTCAATAATTCGTTGTAAATATCCTTGATCCGTGAGGATGATCACCATGTGAGCTTCACCTTTCTTTGGTCAAGCTGCTCGCCTATGCGTCCATGGCTGCCGCCGACCTCGCCCTCACCACGAGCATGTTGGTACATGCTCAAGATCTAGGCGGACACAAAGAGGTATGTGCAGATACAAGAATCGAGTCTTGAGTTCTTTTTTATAATTTTTTATGGCACGATTTTCTGTCTCTATTATGGATAGTGATTGGATTTTGATTTTCCCGCAATTCATTCAGGTTAGCTAGCTAAATCCCGTTTTCAAATTAATCTTATTTGTTATTAACATACCACAGACTTTATGTAATTCATACAGATGTGTGCATCTATTTAGTTGGGGCTTCATTATTCTTATTAGTGGGCACCTGTCGGTCACCTGCTTGATGAAAAGCTTCAGCCCATCATATTCAACATCTGCGGTAATGACAAGGTGAGCAAACTGCATAAAAAGGCTTTAGATCTTGTAGGCTCAGTACTAACAAACACATGTGCATATACTGTTTAACAGAATGTCTGAATACACAGCCCTTTCCTAGAATATCGTTGCCATATCAACTAACAATTGAGAATCTTTCTTGTCATAACCATGTAGTTCGCATTGCAATCTGAATATTGCTGAATCATGTGCTCAAAATAATAGTTAACTTGGGATGTTATATACAAATCGACAGAATGGAGCTCTGTAAAAATAAAAATAATGATAGATTCTGATTTTTTTTCCTTTCCAGAGTTGAGTTGAGGTGAGAAAGTCAGACTTGGCATTGGTCGCGTGATAGAAATCCTTCACCAAAGAAATTGGGTAATCACACATTGAGCTGTTATCTGACTGGCTGCTTTCTCCTCCAGGGCTCATATTGTGTTAGTTAATACCAATGTTTTTCTAGACGTAAGACGTAGACAGACGACAAGCTGGCGACTAGAGTCTAGACGGTCTAGATGATGTCTAGACTGAGACATAATAGGTGTATTTGTTTTATAGGAGCTAAATAAGTGAATATATAGCACATGTTAGAACTGAAGCGATAACGAAACAAATATATAGCACATATTTTTATTATAGCAGATAAAATAATAAATATATAGTATGACAAATGTCAATAATAAAAGATAGATAGATAAATTAATAATTAAATACACTAATAATTATATTTTTTAAAAGTCATAAAAATAAAAACATCCTAAATAGCACGTAGATTGCAAGTTATATGAATTGTTAGTATCTCTTCTTTTGCTAGTAAATATATGGATCACTTCCTCTTAGTCTAGACAGGTGTCTAGACACACAACACGCTATTTAAACGTGTCCAGAACATGTCTAGAGGCCGCGTTTAGATGATCAAAGACTATTTAAACGGTTCTAAATGCATTTTGTGTCTAGAGTGGCGACTAGGGGGTAGACTCAACGTCAACCCCAAGTCTTGCGTCTAGACAGTCTAGATGCACGTCTAGAAAAACACTGGTTAACACTGGACAAGCATATCGTGCCATCACAAGTGTTTAAAAGGATTGTTTCTGTTTCACCTGTTAGTAGCCAGTTGCACTCATGAAATGGTTTTGAGACTCCATTGACTAAAGATTCTGCTCTAAATGTGCCTGAATTGTTGGCTGTCAGGTCATGCCAGGGTTTAGGACTGCAGATGCAGTTTCAATGGTATTGCGTGACCTATTGATGTATATTTAAGGCACAATATCATAATCTTTTTTTAATAACTCTTAATTAGTGCACACATCAACTTCTCAACATGAGCAGAGATCACTGAACTTTTAATAACTCTTATATCCGGCATATTCATTCATCAAGTAAGGATCCTCCTGATTTTTTGTTTCATTTTAGTTCCACTTGATTTGGTTCTCATCCAGATACTAAAATTTTAAAGTTGACCTCTCTTTGCACCACGTGTCATGTCAGACAGTATTTTATTAGCACAAATGACATCGTCACGCAAAAGTAAAGGTGTGAATTTTCCCTTGGAGAAACACTTAATTATTTCTTTTACTAAAGTTGGTTAAGGATATCAATACTCACTGTTACTTTGTTTCAGTTCTGTTGTCCGAAAGATAATACCATGTTGTTAATTCAGTTAGTACATTAGTTTCATGGTACAATAGAAAAGTATATGTAACCATTTGCTTGTTGGGGCCAATCTGCATGTTCCTCTAACCCATGAAAAGTGGTGTTGAATTGTTCGGTTACATAGGCGCACATATTTATCTACAATCAAATCTGTTGTTGTGTTAATCTTGTCTACTCTCATCTCTAGAACTCTCTCATCTATACAACCGTGCAAAAATGTACTAATGAATGGAAGAATGCAGGAGTTGACTGTGAAGGAGAGCATTTGCTAATTTAGCAGTTCAGTTAATGTATAGGGAAATGATTTTCATAAGTGAACATACTTCTGATGACAAATTTCCCATAATTTCTTTTACATATTTGCTATTAGATTTCAAATTAAATCATTAGGCTTAGGTGTTGCTGTGAGAAGGTCTTCCTCTGAAAAAAAAAAGCTCGAGGACTGTCTTATCCCCACAGGTCAAGTTTTTTATGTTACTGATAATGACTATCATCATGCAGCTATCTCTACCCCAAGCAAGCTAGACTTTGAGAATGAAAAAGTCTTATAAGGATGCGGTAGTAGAAATATTTGAGGAGGTACAAAAAATGTAGTGATTGAATGTTCATCTTCCCCATGTAACAGAACCGCCTTACCACGGAGACGGTCCCATTTCAGGATCATTCTTGGGTGACGACACGCGCTGTGACGCCCAATAATACAACACATGACAGAAGAATATAGTTGCAACAAGAACATAGATAGAGTACAAAGTTTTACATAAATCCAAATTTAAATTATGAACTAGAGTTTTAAAAGTGCGGAAGCGACATAGTTCAACAGAAATTAATGGTTTGACAGAATAAGTAAGGTACAATTGTTCTCTCATGATGATACATATAGGACATCCGGTCATGATAGGTGTTCTGCCTAAAACACCATACCGACAATCAACAGATTACTCCTCATCGTTGTCGGTGCAAGGCTCCCATTTATTATTCTAGCAGTCAGGACGCTGGCCTTCCCAGTGGAACCTCCCACCGCAGTAGCAGTCTCTACCCTGGTCATCTGAAAACCACATAGAGCTACGCTCTGAGCAACTAATTTACTCAGCAAGATTAACCCGTTAAAATAGCCAACTACAGCCAACACCGAGGCATGCAAAGGCTAAGGGTAGAGTTTATATTGTCAAAAGCCAGCCTAAAAATGGATCCTTATTTTTCACGTTTTACCATCAAGTTAAGTTGTCATACAAAATAATAAATTTAGTTTGTACTATAGCTATAACAGTCATGGTTGCAATATAAATATTAATAATTCCAAATAGCAGTATTGAACCCATTCATCATATTAATGACTTCCAACAACGTTCCGGCGGAGTTATCAAGTGGTACTCGTTACTGTGAGGGACAGCGACTCGAATCAATTTACATCCTGTAGGAGAAACCTGCTTGCACAATCCATACGCGCTTCATGAAAGCCGCATAGAGCAACCTTTCGCTGCGTTACCGCAAGGTCTTCCGGGTCCAGACTCCCTCGAGAAGGGTCCCTCAACGCGATGCACCCCATGCTGCCATCCGTGGGTGGATTCTTCCCTCCTCTTTTTTCTAGTTCCACCAACAAGGGAGAAGGCAATCTTCCGACCAGGCAATAGTCGTAGCTACATCAATTTACTGGGCCCATAACTCCAGCTTGCAAATAGTACGTTCAAACTTGATCCCATGGGCCGGACACGACGCGTAGCCTTAGGTGATTCGGACGGGGCTACCTCCTTGAAGACGAACGGTCCTTCCCTTTCCACCTAGTTGCCCATACGGTCTTTATTGTTATTCCATCCAAACTCTCCTTCCACCGAAGTCATTCTCCAGTGATAATGTTTCCTGATCTACGAGTGGTCTCCATACCACTCGATAAATAGTCGTCCTAAATTAAGCCGAGCAACAACCGTCCTAGGACTATTATCGGGTAAGGGGAACCTACTGCAATACTAAGTTTTCAAACAACTCCTATAAACTTAATGTACAGACAAGCCTACACACACTGTCTAGTGATAAAATAAAATAGTAAAACTGGTGGGATGTACCTGGGCTTGCCTTGGTCCTGCTCTTGGTTAGCTGAAACACCATCGGGTCCTTCTGGCTCCTGCTCCTGCCCAGTCTCCACGTGGTTCACCTCGTGACCTACATGATGCGGGTGATGCGATGCATGAGAATAAGGTTCGATTTCATGACACTTCCTCAACAAATACGTTAATACAATGATATTGCATGCAGAAGTGGGGGGGGGGGGGTGTCGTTCGTTAAAATACTACCCAGCCTTTATAGGGATTACAGAAATCGAATTTTAGAAGGACTTAATATTTTAGCATGATTCTGGAGGTCACTTGCATATAGGCAATTTATAGTAAATAAAACATGCCAGAAGTGAATTATTGGCCAATTTGCACTTTCATGCAATGAGCCATTGATTTTTTTTAATAAATTAATCAAGGCGAAAGGGTAATTAATTAATTATGACAAATATACAGTAAGCTAGGATTTGTGCTTCTACAGGGAGGTCCAATATGTCAAAATATGATTATTCACCAAGTTTCATGAATTTACTAGCAACCAAAAATTACATATGAATTTATTAGTGATTTAGCCAACTATTTTAGTTCTGATAACAATACCAACATGCATGTGGGTTTGTCATTTTTCTACAACAGTAAATTTTCTTTGATCCAAAATTCGTAGTAATTACTTTACTATGCATTTTTAAACTTCTGCCTATTTCCTGAATTTGTTTAATAACAAAAAAAAATGAAATAGAGTTCGTGGGCTGGCTCTCTGCGGCCCATCAGGCCGAGGTGTGCGCGGGGAGGGTTCTTCGGGCCAGATCTGGCCCGACCGCGGTGGAGGCCCAAGACGCACGCACTACAAGGTTTTGTATCAAATGCAACACTTGTGAATAGCTACACTAAAAATTTGGTTGCTAGAGAGAGTTGTATTGCAACAATACTTGAATATGGTAGCAATATGTCCCTATTATACAATGGTTTTAAGGCGTTGCAAAATTTTGTTGTAATTGGTGGATGCTATTGCAATGGTGAAAGAGTTGCAGTAGTATTGATTTTTGTTGCAATTGTGTGGTGTTATTGCAACTACAGTTGTCTTAGTAGCATTTGCTTGTGACTATTGCTATGGTTTTTTTGGGTGGCTACAATTTTCACGTGTGTTGCAATTGCTAGATGCTTAATGCAATGAGAACTCTGACAGCCAGAGCAAAAGTGGTTTCCAACTGCAATGCTTTTTTGGAGTTGTAGTAGCGTTGCAACTGCTCCTTCTTACTGCAACGAGAACTCTACATGGATGCAGTAGCATGTTACTATCGCTACACTTTTTTGGCGTTGCAAAACACATACACCCTCCATATTCAAAAAGCTTTTCGTTTTAGCCTTGTACCCCGATGTTCAGAAATCAATTTGTTTTACAGTTTTTCTCCACTTGGTGACCCTTTTACCCCTGCATGCAATTAATCTCATGTACTAGTAACGAGGCTTTGGTCCGCTTGTTTCCCGAGGCCGCCGCCTTCGTCGCACCTTTATTTTCTTCTGTAGTTGCAACTCGCCGCCCGCCTGTCTCTCATCTCGTCGTCCGCCTTCCTCACAGCTCGCCGCTAGCCTGTGTCGCAGCTCGCCACCAGTCGCCTTCCTCGCAGCTCGCCGCCCGCGTTCCTTGTAGCCGTTGCCATGGAGAAAGCCGCGGCTGTCACCATGGAGGAAGCCGCCATGGAGAAGGTTGTGTGGCCTTGCGCTGCACTGGAGGACGTCGCCATGGAGAAGGTCATCGTCGTTGTTTCCGACTCGGAAGAAGACAAAGTCTTTTCCCGGCTGTCTCGACGACGCTGTAACGGGCACGCATAAAAAATTTGGTTATTGAAACGGGCGCGCATAAAAAACATGAAAAAATAGCACGAAGAATTAGACAATCCAATTTCTGGGCGCCATGCACACCCCGCGACGCAAAACATCGCCAAAAGGACCGCGCATGCAAAACACCAAAAAAGAATTGCTTGGGCTTGGTGTCGAACTCGGTACTCGAGAGTAGGGAGAAGACATGCCGACCAGTCACAACGCATGAAATTGATTAGAGGGAGGGAGGCTCTGCCGTATTTAATATGGGCATACATGGAAAATTTTCTCTAGTTAACTGCTCCTTGGTAGGTTAAATTCTATCCAAAATAAATTTTATTTGTAGTATGGAGGGAGTATGTAATTAGATGAGCCTTTCTAGCAGCGTGTATGCATATGGCTCCGGGACGTGTGCCGGCAGTTTGGATCAATGAATGATAACTTTAGTTAGCAATTTTTTTTCAAAAAAAAATCCTAACTGTTTAGTTGCCTATGTATGCACTACTGCTCTCATTCTTATTTATTTGATATAAATAATTGATTGGCCAAATATTTGTGATAATGCATTATAAAGCTGTGCTCTGCTTTGATTGGCCAAATATATAGATTGCCTGAACTGCAAATATAAATTGAGAATATACGGAAAAAATATAACAAAAATAATTGAGATGTCACCTATCAACAACAAAAAAAATGCATATGGAAGTGTAATTGGATACTATAACTTATTGGGAAGCCTGTAATAGTACAATTACATTTTACGTGCATAATATATCACACTACAATGCAAATTTATTGAGGGGGAAAAATAGAAAATATCTTGCATACAAGAACGTCAATTCATTGATAACGACAACTATTTAGTACTAGTTGAAAAAAACATCCAGAATATCATCATATTTTAGAAAAAATATAATACTCTCTCCGTCTCAGAATATAGCTGGTTTTAGCATTTAAAATTTGTCCTAAAATATAGCTGGTTCTGAGTTTCCACCTCTGTTTGTAGACTCTGTTTGTAGACATCAAGTACCAAAATTACCCCTCTACTATTTGTCTCGTCCTTCCATTCTCTCCACCTCTCTCACGAGATTCCCAATCTTCAGCTTCTACCCAAATCCCTAAACTTTCGATCCTATACCAAATCGACGCAGTTCTTTCTGTTCGGAATCATCATATATTTCCTTGTTGATGGGGCGGCCTCGTTGATCGGTGCAGCCCGCTAGTCACAATGACGGGGCAGTCGCAAGGAGGCGATTCAAGGAGAAGCAGCAATGGATGGCCAGAGCAACGTGTGTGCCTTGGATTTGATTGCCATCGTCAGCGAAGCAGGGTCCGAGGAGGACCGGGACAGCGAGGAGGCCGTCGTTGGCGAATCCATCATGGACGCCATGGCTTTTGGGTGCTTCTCCGTGGTGAGCAAAGGGGCACAATCGTTGAAGAAGGTGTTAATTTTGTCCAAGACTCACAGGAAGGTGGAGTGGACGAGGCCCTCTTCGTCCCCATCCCGATGTCGGCCCTACTGGACACAGGAGTCCACCGCGTCCCCATCTCGATGCAGCGGCAGCCAGGTACCACCCAGCCCTCGTCTCCACAGAGCAGCACCCAGAAGTCATCAAATCCACACAATCTCACTGCATGCTCCCCGCAGGCTAGTGACGGGTGCGCCCCTCCAAGTGGCGCTAGTCCGGCAATCATGTTGGCAGCACCCATCTCAGAGGACCTGCTTATGCGCTGCTCCGTCATCCTAGAGTCCGAGGTCCAGCTGATGGAGTGCTCTGATGTCCCCGAGTCTGAGGTCCAGCTGATGGAGTGCTCCCTTGTCCCTGAGTCCAAGTCACAACTGTACTGCTCTGTCCGCCCTGAGTCTGGAGACCCGCTGATGTACTGCTCTTTTGTCCCCGAGACTGAAATGCAGGAGCATGGTGAGTCTACTGAAGATGATGAATTGATTGACATTGGCGGCTACTCCCAGCCACTAGATTAATTAAGTTGAAGGTTCTGTGTTAGCTTCATGATACTAGAATAAATGAGATTGATCGCTTTGTTTCATTGGTTACACAAAATTGATTACAAATAAAAATGGCAGAAGTTCATGTTCACTTTGTATAAGTAACAGGAAGTGTTTGCATCTCGTGTCCATTGCATTTAACAAACTACTTGAACTAACAAACCAACTGTACTATAAGATCATTAGTCGGCTAATGTTTGAGCAATGCCATCATACAGATCACGATCACAACTAAGGCTAATAGGAACACTGCCCCGCAGCTCCAATGCTTCTTTGTTCATATGGGGAATCTTGTATCGATTCCCTCCTCCAACCTTCATGATCTCAACACAACAGGATTGTAGAGTAAGAAACACACGATTAATGGAACCTGCATCATACTCAGCATACTCGGCCTGAACATTAGTGATTAGATCATCCATGTTCCTAGCATTCCTTCTGTATGTTAGAGACTGAAGAGAAGAAAAAATAACCGAGGTCAAGGACATTAAGATCAGGAGAATTAGGGGGCTGCTGCATTAGGCAAATGTCAAGACCTGTTTCTGCCACAGCAGCTGCAAATACTTCATCATTTGCTGGCACATGTGTTTTGGCATTGTCCTGCTGAATCCAAATTGTTTTCCCTGCATCTTCTTGAGGCCATGCTGCAACAATTGCTGGTATTACTCTCTCAATCAGAAATTCCCTACTTGTGTCTCTGTTAACATTGATTGGTTTTGTTACTAGTGTCCCCCTTGGCCTGTTCCGACTATTCCTGTGTGCTGGTTCCTAAGACATGCAGTCAAAAGTGTTAGTAGTGCAATATCTTGGCCCAGCAAATGAAGTTGTACTACACACAAATTAAATTGAAATTACAAATTAAAAATATCACCTGCTTAACAAAAGGCCATACACCTATCTTGCCATCAAATGTGCAATTCCCTTCTTCATCGTATCTTGGTCTAGCAATTGTAGCCAAGAACATAACTTTATCAATTGAATTTTTATTCTGCACTGTCCTAAGAGGATCCTGTTCACCAGGTAGCATATGGAATCGCCTTGCCTTCTTAGTAGTATTAAACCATTTTTCATCCAAATGCACAATGTTGCGCATATCAATGAACGTCGGCTCATCTTGCAAAGTTTCAGGAGCTAGCATTGACACACAAAATTTCAGACGGGTTTTCTTGTTATCTTCCTTCAAGTATGGCTTAAGTGTGTTCGAGTGACGATGAAGAAGTCCATCTTTGAATGTCCTATGCATTGTGCTCTTACTAACATGCAACACTGATGCGATAGATCTAATGGTAGTCCTTTGATTCAAAGGAATTGATGGAACCTGAGATAAGTCCACTTCAATCCTACGACGCCCACATAGCACCTTTTTGGGCTTAAAATCAACTGGAATACCCTCTGCATGACAATCCTTTGCATACTTCCATATGGTTTGAACTAAACCCAACGGGATGTTAAACAAGCTAGCAACAATATGGGTTGTGTTTTTTTTTTAGTTTCATATTCCTACTTCTCATAAGTAATGCTTCATAAACCTGGAAACGCTGCAGCTCTGTTAGGATGGTTCTCCTATGATTTCCTTGTGCATGTGACTGGTTCTCTACTTCTTCCTGAAAGCCATCTTGTTCTTCACCTGAAATTTTGTTGCTAAGGACTTAATCCAGTTGTTTCTTGTCATTAGCAAAATGTAATCTGTAAAGCATAATTATTTTTTCCATTACCTGATTCTTTGAGCTCTTCTGTTTGAAATTCAATGTCCACATGGTCGGTATACACATCATGGTCATCATCTGCAATCCATAAGAATACCGACCTGGTTACAAAGATTGTGCAGATGGTCTATGGACATGCTAAACCCAACTCATACTACACTACGTGAATATCTGATTATATGAGGGAAGCAACGGGAATACCTGATTCATCATCATCTGTGGGTTCCATGTTCAGGTCAAATGGATGGGCACCTTCATAAAACTCTGCGTGGCCAGGATCATCTTGTTGTTCTTGATCTTCAACTTGTAAGGCATCCACGTTGAGATTGATGTTCATGGTTTTGTTTGTTTGGTCAATCAGGTGAGGAAGTAATGGCAATCGGATCTGTGATGTGGGCAGCCTTTTATATTGCTGCGGCTGAAATGGTTGATGGAAATTTCACCGAAGGGAAAATATTGACATGATTTTTTGCGTACATGGGCGGTGGGTGGTGGCGGCAACGAATTTTTTCACACATTTGAGCTTTGCTCAGTTGATGTTAATTAGGCGCGTGAGATTTGTTTTTGGCGGCAACAAGTACGTATGCAAGGCTTCAGTTAATTTGTTGCGTGAGATTTGTTTTTGGCGGCAACGAGTACGTATGCAAAGGCGGCAACCGCGAAACGTTTTTTGGCAACCGTAATTTACTCCACAGTATGTGATTTGTTTCCATGTTAAATGCCGCTATGCTAAAGCAGAAACCGCACGTCTGGTGGCAACAATGGTTGGAGGTTACATGGGAGGGTAATTTAGACTTTTTATGGCTTGACTTAATTTGTCTGAAAAAGTCTAAAACCAACTATATTCTGGAACGGAGGGAGTAAGTCTTTAAACAAAGAAATCATCTTCTATACTTTCTTCCACGATTGGTGCAACAACTCCATCATCAATGTAGATTTCATCTTCGTTCTCGTCATCATCACCAATATCATCATCATTTGGTTCGGGAATTGCTTTGGTACGCGCCTGATTAATAATGGAGGCAGAACCAGTTGTGCCTTTCCTGTCTAGTCTTGTCCAGTTTGACAAATTTTGACCTTGGCCTAATTCATTCATTTCTTAGATTCCCACATCAAGTGCATCGGCATCATTTCCAGTGTCTGGCATGGACAACAAATTTCTTGGTCTCACCAATACAACAGTGGACCATCGCGGCTTGTTCATGATAGGAACAAAAAACACCGGTTCAGCCTGTGAAGCCAAAATATAAGGTTCATTTGAATATCTAAACCTGAAAGTATCAATATCGATAATACCAAAGTTATCCCTAGTGTATCCTCTGCCTCTACTAGTACTGCTAGCCGATACATCATACCAATCACACTAAAACAATATAACTTCTTTTTCTTTTAGGAATTCTAGTGACATTATGTTTCTAATCACCCCATACCAGGTCATGTTACTACTATATCGTCACCCTTCACAAGCACACCAGAATTTTGTGTGACGAGGCTGCTCTCAGTGGCAGCTGTCCGATATAGCCAATTATTGATGTGGCATCTACTCAACACACGGGCTGAGGGTCAGGTCCTTGAGAAAGAGCACACATCAATATTCCTTTGATTGATATCAAATTAAATAATCTGCCCAATTGGCTCATTTATAAACATAGCACTGTTTTTAGTTTAGTCCGGTTTTATGATGAGTAAAGTGAGATAATAGATAATGTACATGTGTCATCCATAGTAAAATCCATTCATTTTAGATTATTGTGTTTCCAAAATATTAAATTATAATTTTAGTGTAACTAATGCATGTCAATGATTCTTTCAGAAGGAAGCTCTAGTTTGAGGAGCAGCACGTGAATGGTGGGACGATGATGAACATCAAGGCAACCTTTGCTGCAGCAATAGACATAGGTCATATAGTTTGAATGCTGGCTACATTATATGTTATACCAATGATTGTGTCCAAGTTTAGTTTGACATTGGGTGTTTTTCATTTATGATTTGTATGAATAAATTATATTTTGGTTTAATGGATGTCGATGCTTCATTCATTATATATTGGTCGTTGTACACGAATTATTATTGTATTCATGTGCGATTATTGATTTAACCTACCAAATAAAGCGTTGCAACATAAATTATTATTATATTCATTTGGCGTTGCAATATATGATCGTGACAATAGAGATATTCCGCTATAGCAACCGCCCAATTGTTTGTGATAATAAAGGAAACATCTATAGCAACCACATGATTTAGCATGGCAACAGATGGACTAGCTCTTGCAACTGAAACATTTGCGGTGGCAATAGAGGACTTCACCTATAGCAATGATTAAGATAGCGTGGCAATAAAGGGTCTATCTGTTGCAACAAATTTAGCTAGCGTGGCAATAGTATGATCCACCTATTGCAACCGTGTAGGGTAGTGTGGTAATAGTGGGTTGCTCTATCGCAGCAACGCTATTTCGGTGTGGCAATAAGGCTGATTGCAACGTCAACCTTGCATTGCTATAGCGTCTTTTGCTACACGTCAGGCATGTAGTAATAGGTATCTCTAGCAACACCTAGTTCGTTGCAATTGGTACTATTGCCACGCCCATAGTGGTTGTCATTGGTAATGTTACAACACCCAAATTATGTTGCAGAAGCATTGAAACTGTTGCAATAGAGGGGTTATGTATCGCAACAAAAATGTAAACCGTGGCATTATGCTATTGCTACAAGAACAACTGCAACACCTTTTAACAAAAAAAAAAGCGTAGAAATAATACTATTGCTACCATTTTTGGGCCTTTTACAACACTTTTTCACCGTCGCATTTGGGTGGAAACCTTGTAGTGGCGCCAGCACGCCCACGGTGGTGCGGCCACGGCGGCCGGCCAGAGCAACGACGAGGCGGCGCCCAAGGCGGGGAGGTTCAGTGGGCTGATGCGAGTGCGCGGCGCGCGGAAAGGAAAGAGGCGGCTCACCGGGGCAGGGTTTCAACGAGAAAGGCCACGACGGTGGACGACGGCGGGCGGCGACGACGCTCCGAGAGAGAGGCTGCACGGAAGGGAGCCGAGAGTGATCAGGTGGGCATGCGGGGGTCAGGGTAGTCGTGCATGTGCAAGTAATCGGTCAAAGGCTCACCGATGAGCTCGTGCGACGCGGTGGAGCGACGGTCGGAGGCGGGGAAGAAAAGTGCGATTCTAGGCGGCTCGGAGTCGGGGAAGGGGAGCGGCTCCGCGAGGAGTTTGAAGAGGACGAAGCGTTGCTTTAGGCGTCGACGTTGCTCGCACGAGGCACTGGAGCGGCCAGGCGCGGGAGCTCAGACCCGCGCGGCAATGACGGTGTCTGGACAAGCGAAGGGGCAGAGTGAGAGCGAGCGAGAGAAGAGAGAAATGAGGAGGTGTTCCGACCAGGGGAGGGGGCAGAGATGATATCGGGAGCGAGGTGGGGATGTCGATCCGCTCAGGTGCCGCTTCGGCCCGTTGTCGATGCCCACGCGGCGTACGGCCGCTGGAGCGAGGCGGGGCGGCACAGTTGTGCTTTCTCGGCGTCGATGACAGGTGGGTCCGCTCGAAATTTGATTTTTACTAATTTTCCAAAAATGTTGCTTCTGCTCATTTAATTAACTTAAATTCTTTGGCTCCATTTGAGAAACCAAAAATATGGGCATGCTCCACATGATGTCCTTGATTTTATAAAAATACTAGTACCAAATCAATTACATTCGAATTTGGATATGAAATTGTCAAAGAGGGGTGGTTTTTAGCCAATTGGGCATTTCTTTGGGGGTACTAAATGGAGTTATAACAATATGAAAAATTCAACAAAATTCTAATTAACCAGGATGTACAACATATATTTTTGATGGGTATGAGTTATTTTATAAATGTTGGACTTGTAGTTCAAGTGAGACCCAAATTTGCTTGAATTCAAATCAAATTTGATCAATTTCAGTTAAAACTTTTCCCTAAGCCCTATTTCATGTGGGGATGACTCTAGTATGGCAGTAGGGGTGTCACACCCCAGCTCCATATTTTCATTATATTTGTACTTTTAAAACCTACTCATAGATGATAGAATACTAAACTTCTTTGGTACGGATATAATATCCGCACTGGACGTTAAATGTATACTTAATGAGAGGTTATCTTTGTTTAACCTACTACTTGTTAGAAAGAAAAAGAGATGGAAGGGGAAGACAAAAAAATCACAAGCAAAAGGCTACTAGATTCATAGTTGAATTCATAGATAGAAAGTCATGTTATGAACAAAGCAACTCGAAGCAAGGAAGTTAAGATAGTTTGATGTAGCTTTGTTAATAAATCATTGTTTGTTAGTATATATTGTGGGAATGAAACATCGCACGTGCGTGCCGCACGTGCAAAAAACTAGCCGAACAAAATTATTCATCCCATAATTTTGTATACCACCATATGTTTGATATTTAATACTAGTTCCCATATGGTTTATGTTTCTTTCTCTTTTTACAAAATTGAAGTTCAAAACAACGAGGAGCCTAGATCTATATTCTTATTTACTTTATGGTTGACAAGAAAAAGTATATGCAATAACAAACTATAAGCAGTTTTTTTTATAAAAAAAACAATCTATATATAGTTTGGAGATCTATGGCTCAGCTAGAACAACTGTCTTCTATCAACAACACCCACGTAACTTCAAATAATAAATCTAGAGAGCTGGTAGGAATAATAAATATATATTTAAATAAATATGTTTTCTTTGCATTTTTTTATAGAGTTAGTCATGTTCTACTTTGTCTTACACTAAACTTTGTCTTTGGTCCACATAGTAGCCAATAAAGGAGCGCATATGCCCCTTGTTTGTAGTGAAAAAAAATCTAGCATTCAACCTTCAGATCCTTCTGAATAACAAATCCTAGCGCCCCAAAATCAAATCGGATTTTATAAATAAAAAATTAACCCATGCTTGGTCATTTCTGCACCTCATATCTAGCCTTAATTGTCATGACAACTATAGCTCTAACAGTGGCAATGCAACCATACATGATGTGGTGGGTTAGCCGGCTTCCAATAATACACGTATACTCCAGGGGATTCTAGGAGGGTGCCAACAACGTGGATGTCGTTCTGCGATCCTGCGCCCATTAGATGAACATGCCCACTTTATTTACACAGTGCCTTGATTTCCTCACCGAAAAAGAAGGTCGTGCTCATATGTGTGTAGCGATGGAGAGGAGGGAGAACGAGTTGCATTCCATGCTATTTTCGACATAGTGAGAAAAATAATGATAGAGAAAATAGCTGATTTTGGTTTAGTGATACGAAAGTACTTTTGCCTTAAGTAAATATGTTTTCTTAAAAAAAGATATCTAGAGTTTAGGTCATGTTCTACTTTGTCTTGCACTAAAATTTTTTTTTGATCCACACAGTAGCACAAGGAATGAATAATCGATAAAGGAGGGCATATGCCCCCTTGTTTGTAGTGATTAAATAAACTCAATGAAATCACATGACGAGATTAAAGAGAATGAAGTTAGCAAGAAAAAAGATAATCCAATACTAGTTGTTGTTGATTGGGGCTATCATCAGAAGCTTAATCTTCATCCAACATTGTTGGACCATTTGCATATGCTCTTGAGCATATCTCAAGGCATGCAAATTCACTTGAGCTTGCAAAGGTAAATCGGCGTGGCAAAGGTAATGTGGATTGAAACGTATATAATTGTGTCATACAAATTCATCATCGTGTTTTAGTCTATAAAATAATGTATTTTATAAAACATTAATAGTAGACAGTATGCCGCAAAGAAGTCCAACCAAAATAATGTTTTCAAAAATAAATGTGAAACCAAATATTGAGCTTTGACTGCAAAAGACAAGAATGTGTGATGCACATGCGCTGTATTTAACGACTGATATAGAATTAATAGATAATACTGAGAGTAACATAAACTGAATGATCATCATTAGAAGCTGGAAGAAGTTCTACTTAATTGGACAGACGAAGCAGTACAATATGTATGTGACACTTTGATGATCTCCCTGATATATAGCAACACTAAGTAAGCTCTCCAAAGCTAACTATACTTACTACAGCGCTAAGAATCTCTAAAAAAAACAAAAGCCAAGCGAGAGATCAAGTCCTGGGAACGAGGCGCGGGCGCAGCGGGTGCTTCATGACGGTGGTGAACTCCCGCTTCTCCTCGAAGCTGACCTCATGCCCAGGCGCCTCCGTCCACTCGAACTCCCTCACCATGTTCGCCACGAAGTACTCGAGGTGCAGCATCGCAATGTTCAACCCGGCGCAGATCCTCCTGCCCACGCCGAACGGCATCATCCTGATCCCCTTGGTGCCCGTGACGTCGACGCCCACGCCATCCCCGCCCTCCAAAAACCGGTCGGGCTCGAACGCCATGGGCCGCGCCCACTCCTCGGCGTCCCGGCCCATCTCGGCCACCATGAAGTTGACCGTGGCGCCCTTCGGGATGCGGTAGCCGCCCACGTCCATGTCCTGGGCCGCCCTGTGCGGCAGCACGAAGTGGCCCGGCGGGTGCTTGCGCAGGCCCTCGAGGATCACGGCCTTGAGGTACGGCATCCGCGGGATGGCTTCTTCCGTGACCTCGTTGTTGTCGTTGGTGGTGTCAGAGGCGGCGTCGATCTCGGCGCGGAGCTTGGCCTGCACGGCCGGGTTCTTGACGAGTTCCGCCATGATCCACTGCAGGCCTGTGGATGTGGTGTCCGTGCCGGCGTTGAGGAACTCCGAGCACAGCGCGACGATCTCGTCGTCGGTGAGGTGGCGCGTGGTGCCGGTGACCTTCTCGTCGGGGAGCGTCACGTCGAGAAGCGTGTCCACGTACGAGTGCTGGAACGTGGTGTCGCCGTCGCTGGTGGTGGCAACCACTTGACCTGATTTTTTGATCTGGCGGCGCTTGTTGATGAGCGGGAGGAAGAGGTCGCGCTGGCGCTTCTGCAGGGCGCGCGCGGTGTCGATGCGGCCGCGGAAGAGGTGGCGCGTGACGGACGGGAGGAAGAAGAAGACGGTCATCTGCCTCGAGATGTAGAGCAGCCAGGCGCGCTCGGCGTCCTCGATGGCGCGCACGGCCGGCTCGTCCAGCCGCTCGCCGAAGCACATGAGCACAAGCAGGCAGAACATGCTGTACTGGAACGCCTCCATCACATTGTTGTTCCCTCCTTCTTCCTTCCCCTCCTCCCTCAGCTTGTCGAGGAGCACCTTGCGCACCCAGGCGCGGGCGGGGGCGAAGAGGCGGACGCGGGACGGGTGCAGCGTCTCCGACACGAGGTTGCGGCGGAGGAGCCGCCACGTGGCGCCGTAGTCCGCGCGGGTGATGATGTTGTCGGTCACGCCGAGGAGGGCGCTGGCGGCGGCGCGGGGGCGGTCGGACAGGGCCACGCCGCCCGGGCCCACCAGCGCGGCGTGGGCAAGGCGCCGGTCGGAGACGAAGATGGCGAGGCGGGAGCCGATGCGGAGGGTGACGATGGGCCCGTACCGCGCGAAGAGGCGCAGCAGGAGGGGCTCCACGTCCGCCGCCGAGTTGCGCAGCCACAGAAGGTTGCCGAACAGCGGCACCCACGGCGGGCCGGGAGGCAGGCGAGCGCGGCTCTTGTTGTTGCCGGAGTTGCGGAGCACGATGAAGAGGGAGAGCAGGAACGCGGCGGCGAGGAGGACCCAGGTCTCCATGGCGATCAATCGACGTGTTGTTGGTGAATTCGTGAGGATACGGGGCAGACGGGATGCCCTGTTTTTATAGCAGCGGCAGCGGAGATAGATGCGCACGTGGAGTCCCCTGTTCCTACAACGTCTTGGGATAAACTTTGGACACCGTTGCCGGATTGGAGATGAAGAAAGAATTCCAAGGTTCCATGGTTCTAGATGGGACTCGGTTTGAAACTCTCTTCGAGATATGTTGTTACCACTTGCCGAGTTTGAACGAGGTACGTTTTGGAAGGACGTTTAATTTCTTCACCGAGAAGAACAAAGCTTCATACGTATATACATGGTGCTTCTATCCGTATTATTAGTATATTATTACACACGTGCACGAGAATATCTTATCCATACTTGTAAAGCAGCACGGGCCCATGTTCTTTCAGAATTTTTGGTATCCTTTTAACAGAGGACTGAGAAAACGCGACAAGGTTCGTTGATCAGGAACGTGAATGCGCAAGCGGACTCGGGAGAACGCCACGAAATTGAAAAAAATTGAACAAATTCAGTCTGCTCAGTGCTCACTACCACACAACACAAACACGAGATTTGCAGAGGCGTCATGAGAAGAGAGGCGCCTCCGGGACGGAGGAGAGGTGAGCAAGGACAAGAAGGGAGCCCGGAACGCGGCGGCGCTTCATTGAGAGGCAGACGCGCGGCTCCTGGTTTCCATGGCCGTCGTCGTGCTCCCAACTCCCAACGCGTCCGCACCAGCATCAATACCCGGAAGAACTAGGGCCTCTGGCAGGGAGCTCGTGAGCCTCAGGGACTCCTCCACGGGTTGCGCGGCGGCGGCGGCGGGGAGCACGCGACCTTGCCGGATGCCAATTCGCCGGCGGAGACATTTTGCACGCAGCCCCCTGGTTTGGATCGCGACTATTAACTGCGATCCAAAATAGGGGGGTATATGTAAAATATTGGGATCGCGATTATTAACCGCGATCCAACTTATTTACAATAAACCCCCTAGTTGTACGGCGCTGCTCCTTGGCTTCTCTTCCGCTGCCGGCCGCTCTCGTCCGCCGCCGCCGTTTTCCCAGTCAATGTCGCGAGGCCTCGACCCACCCCTATCCGCTCTCTCGAGGCCTAGAACCGGGACAACGAGTCAGTCTGGCGCGTGGGCCGGATGGCGCTGCGGCGAGCCAGGTGGCCGAGGACGCCGGAGCCGGGAACCCGATGTGTTTGCTACCTCAGGTTCATCAACGGCGGAGCTCGCCGGTCAATGGAGCTGGCAACCTCGTTGCCAGTTTCTTCAACAACTGATCGCTCTGGGCTCTGGGGAGCGGCCTCGCGTCCATTTGATTTGACATGTTGAAGAGCACAGGGCAATCTCGTCGTTGCTTCATGGGCGCTTTTGGTTGCAGCTTTGCTCGCCATGGACACGCCCGGCACCAGTGGCGGCTCGCCCTCTTCGTTGCCGGCCAAGGACTCGTCCGCAATTAGACAGCGGGATTTGAGGTGATTTGTGGTCAATAGCTCGATTTGAGATGCGGCGCATTCAGCTTCTCTCTTTGCAGCTTGTGTCACCCAACTTTGTTTTCATGATAGCTGATCACAAAGCATCGCCAGCGCAGCTCCTAGCACTACAGCAGAGCACGCAGCAGCAGCAGCTGCCCGAGCCACTCCGGGGTCCCGGCTTCAAGCTACAGGCTCTAGAGTCTAGACAACGAGACGGATTTACAACAGCAAATGATTTTACTGAAAACCATTTAGGACAAGTGGGATAAGCAGCAAATCAAGTTCTGCCATATCTTTTCTGTGATTTAAACAAGACTGTAAAGAATCGCAACTAGAGAATGTTACAAAAATTCTTGATTATAGCAATAAAGGCTCGTCGAACTTTTCACTGCTTCAAAAGATGGCAGAGCCTCATGTCATTACAGGTTAGATAAAGAAAAGCAGAACGCCATCCTCACCCAGTTAAGCAATATCCTGAAGCTGCACGTGTCAACTGTTAGCATCGATTCAGTACTTCAATGCCAAGCAGTTCGTTGTTACACAATCAAACTCAACTTCGCCAAAACTTGATCACAGAAGCAGAACATTCTAAGATGCAACGACCACATCATTACTTCTCATGAATCATTCTAAATATGTAGCATTGAAGCTTCAATTGCTTGTTTCTTGGACAGATGAAGAAACGGCTATTTCTGTGGTTGTGGCTTCCCAACTGAGTGCAGGTACACCGAGACAGAAACAACCCTGAAAATTGGGCAAAAGGTTTAGATTACCATGGGTTACAGGATCTGACAAAGTCACCACGACTGACTGTAATTACTCTGTCATCAATACTTACATAGATCCGAGGAAGAATGCAAGGGACAGATGGAAACCAAACAAGAAGACGGATACTATTGCTGTAAGAAGCATAGCAACTGAAGTTGAATACACCTGTATGTATGCAAGCACGTATTGTTAGGCGCACTGTGTACATGGATAATAACACAAAGATGTTATGGTATGCCCCAATAATCATACAGAGAACTTGGAGAATCCTATAAGAAGTTTGAAATCTAGATGCTGAATAGATGAATTAGAGCAGTTTGCTTCTACAATAAGCAAGAAACAAGTGCTACCGCTATGCTTCATATAGAAATCTAGACTTCTTCGCTCGAAAAAAAAAATAGACTTACTTCCATAGTTGTTCAGGCAACGAATGTGGAATATCCAAGTGGGGAAAAAATTGGAAACAGTTCTTTGTCTACCAGTCACATAAATTGCTCTATTACTGGATACAGAAATGTGATGTCTCTAAGGAGTTAACAAAATTTAAAGTCACACAAGTAACGCTATAACAGTAATGATGTTGAAAAGAAACTGTAAATCACATTTTGCAACTCATAATTGTATTTAGTTGTTTTCTCTGAAAAGAACAAAACAATATGCACTTTCCTCAAATGCAAAATAATGGAGAGGACATATATTTTACAAGGATATCTAAGGTTGTAATTACAGTCTACCACTTAAATAATAAGAGTAGGTATCTCAACAGGGAAATCCTGAGGAAATAGAATGGCTAAAGTTAACACTATTTGTGTAAAAGACATTCATTAAAACATTGAAACCAACTGTTAAAGCTCAAAAGTACACATTGTTTGCCTTGCAGGAGATGTAACTGAAAGATAATTGCATGTACCTTGACAATATTGTCAGCATACTTCATCACCATTGATACTGCAATTCCACTGTAAAGCAAACAGAAATAACGTGTGAATTGAAAAGGGAGACATCATGGTTCAAAAGGACAAACATGAAAAAGAAAACCAATCAATGCGATCCACCCCAAAGTACCTCAGTGCATGGTTGAAAATCATCAAAACTGTAATGAACGTGTAGCCATGAAAAAAGCCTCTGCATCAGATAGCACATTCAAATTAAACAACCAACATCACAAACTGTAATAGATATATGATGTCAAAAGAAGCACTCATCACTACTAACTTATTGATGACAGCATCAAAGTCCTGAACACAAATGGCAACTAAATTGAAAAGCATTCCAAAAATGTATAGCCAAAAGTTTTGCACGTTGATATTTCTTGAAGGACGTTTCTTGATGATAGCCTGCATCATTCAAAGTTGATGAAACATATCACATTCATGAAGAAATTCATTGACAGTTTCCTATGAAATGTAATCAGATACATTGCACATTTAACATACTTCTGTATATACACCAGCAAAACCACTAAGAAGAGCCATCACCTGCAAAATAAGAAACAGATCATTCAGATAGTTGAGTTGATCAATTAGTGTAGTACATCTAAATGATATGATTGATTCTTTTTCAATGCTACAACTCACAATTGCCATGACCCAACCCTGAACAGGGGTCTGAAGTACATGGTCTGACCTGGAAATGATAGCGTATACATATTTTAGTTCACCATGATGTTTGGACAAAATGTTAAGATAAAAAGACTAAAGAGTTGGGGGGGGGGGAGAGAGAATATGTTTACTTACGAGGGATTGAGCTGAGCAGTAGTACAGCCAGCACATAAAAGAATAAATGCAGCCCACTGAATTTCACTCAACCTGCATTTGTTGCACCATGCAAGATTAGAATGAAAACGAGATACTGCCAATTTAAATATCTAGATGGAATGAAGAGAGAAGAACGTAAGGGGCATTCACCTCCTGTTCTCTCAGAAAAAAAGAGAGCGAAAAGAAGTTGTGTTAACTTGTGACATTGAACTAGGATGCTAGTAAGGTAATTAAACATTTAGTAGGTCATAAGCTATATGTTGCAAAAAAGTGAGTATGCAACTACATAAACTAAACACAATATCTAGGTTCTAGGACATAAGCTATACATAATAGGTAGGTTTTATTGTGTGAAAAGTTCTCTTCTTCTTTAAGAATATTTGATAAGGTTTTTATAGGTGTCTCATTCAAAAGACCACCTTTTTCCAATTCCGGAGTTGGATGGTTGCATTCCTCATTCTTGAGATAAGCCCCTTATGCGAGATGAGGTGGTGTTGGATTAACCTCTTCTACTCTTCAGATCAACATGTGAGTCAAGTTTGGAATTTCAGAGTAAGGATGATTGGTCAATTTTGCAGCAGGTTTCTCAAATTAAATACTTCATTCATGACAGGTTCGTACCTAAAGATACATTTGCTTCATAAAATTATAAAGCAATGCACAAGCATTACCAACCAACATCATAATAGAGCATAGAGGCTTCAAATAGACAAGGGACAGCCCAATGACATAGCGATATCCGCAAACTATAAATATGAAAATGTTCATGTAAATCATCTGCACCTATATGAACTATAGTAATTAAGTAATGCACCATTGAAAAATGAAACTTCTAACTGGTTAAGAGACAAGGTAGATACCACGAACAGAAAAAGAGGACATCTTACTTTTTCTTGAGAATGATACGGTATAAGACACCAGTGCTAATAATATTCAGGTTCTTCAGTATCTGGTAAGCTGGTGCATCCACATACGCAAATATATAATACTGAAAGCCACAAGGAGCATCTGGTTAATTTTTTGTTTTGTTTTCATGATTGACATGCATAAAAAAAGGGAGGGGGGAGATTAACATACCTGCAACAAGTTCTTCACCATGTAAAGTATAGCAGGGATGGGGTAAACACTAACTTCCTCAAACGACATGGTTAACCTGAAAATAAAAATGTCTAAAGGGTAGCAAAAAGATCATGCACACAAAATATGTAATCACACATGAGACTAGTAAAATAACCACCTATTATCTTCTGTTACACCTTGACTGCTCCATGTCCTGTACAAGGCTACAAGTGACAACATACATTTCAAAGCTTCCACCTGGACAAGTAGACAGAGAAAGAACTAGGTAACCACACAAAGGTATCAAGAGGCAAATGTTAAAACTCCTACCGTTACCTGTCAAATGAGAGGGAGTGTATGCATTTTGCTCACCGAAAAATTTGCTGTTGTGACACTATATTCATATTTTCCAGCTCTTTTCGACCAAACAATCAAAATTGCCTGGGAACTTGTTAGTAATGTCAATGCAAGTGTAACGATGGACCTGCCAGCAGATGTTGCCAATAAATAGATTAATTTTCAGAAAGTACCAAATATAGTACAATAGTTGCAAGAAATAACTCATATATAAGACTTACTTGAGCTTCCAGCTATTCTTGCCTTTCGGCCCTCCTGCAGTACTAACACTCGAGGTTGCTGCAGCTGTAAATGATAGACATTAACGAGGCCTCTCAAATACAAAACATTCAAAAAGAACATTTCCATGATGATTCAAGAGCTTACCGTTAGAAAGAGACCTCCTTTCAAGGCTTTCTAAGTCCTTCTGAGATACATCATCACTCTCCTTTTAGATGGTTCGAGCAAAACACAGTTTGTCAGTGCAAGCATTGTTGTTTAAGTACAGGATTATAGTATGCCTATGTTTCAAGGAAATACCAGATATGTGCGACAAATAGCAATTAACATGATAAACAGTACAGGACAAAACTTAGTGGAATTAAATGTTTGAACCATGCTGGGCTAGTCCAGTTAATCTACTACTAACACATACAGAGTTTCCAGGTTATATTTACCAAACATAGGGTGAACAACAGATGGCTCCAGGATTGAAAGACCCAATTAATGTGTGAATGACTACCAATGCTGCACTCACATAATCGCGTTTTGAATTGTGAAATGTGAATGTGCCAACTAAAATTGTTCATTACAGATCAACCAAATAGATTTCTATTTTTATCATTGTATTAAGCTGGTGTGTCAGGAATTATGGCATTCGGAACTACTGTTTAAGTGCTCCTTAACGATTGAGTGGACGGCTATCAGTCAAATTCATCACATGAACTACATGTACAATATTTCACTCGCCTTTTAACGTCAACATATCATCTACCAGAACCAACAACAGTTTCAGGGAGGAGAACAAGCTGCAAATGTCATCTGCATTTGTAAGAAATTTATAGTGTTGCATTAAGGAATTTTGATGAAATCCTACTATGCACAGTTCATGATTAGAGAACACACTCAAACAGGCAAATCTGACAAAAAGAATAGGGTCCAACAGAACTGATAATACAGATTAATTCCACAAAATTTCCACCGAGTCGGACCTTGTGCAACCAATATGAAGCTCAGATAGCACCGAACCCGTTCAATCAATAACACCCAACGAAAAGTAATTACTCGCAGCGCATTTAGCCACCGCCCCTGAATTTCAATTTGCTCGGCGCAGACATTATCAAAATCGAACTAGATTGGCGTGCGAGGTAAATTCCGCATTCCAGCAACAACAGCAAGGACCGAAAGCAACCGAAGGTTACGAATCCTATGATAAGCAATTGGAAATTAGAAAACAAAGACCAGTGCGGCGGCGGAACGATCTAATCTAAAAGACCAGGACGGCGGCATTGGAGTGTCCCAACATTTTTTAGGGTTGCGATTTTACCTGTTCCTTGACTCTTCTGTACTCCATTCTTCCACCTGAGCGGCAAGCCCCTGCTCCTCGCTGCGCCGCCCAGCCCCTGCCGACCTGCCGCTGCAGCCGCGGTTGCTCTCTCAGGGAAGGAAGGAACGTGTGCAGCCGTGCGGGGTTCAGGCATTCAGCATCAGCGAGAGCTGGTTACAGACACTGACCGGTGGGTCCGGGGCTATTTGTGACGCGGCGTTTTTTTTGCTCCTTTTTGTGCTTTTTTTTTTTTTTTTTTTACCTCTCCTGCTGGTTACAACTTTAGAATCTGTTTTTGTATGCAAATGCACGCATCTATTTTTTTGCCCTAGCGTGTTAAGATCACAGCTACGATCCCAGGGAGGATCCAACCCGGGTGGCCGCGTGAACATGTGCTAGGAGAATGGAAGGAGTCTGGCGGGTGTGGGGCTGTGAGCTGTGGCCGCGATCCCGGCGGAAGGCAAGCGCCGTTGCTGCTGGAGGTGCCGCCGTTCTGCTGTCGCCACCGTTTCAACACATTCTCTGTTATGATAGATGCTAGACGCTCTCGTGGGCATGTTCAGAAATGCATGAGCTTAATACAGGGACATTTTGCTCAGAGGCATCGAAAGAGCATAAGCACACCACCAATATCCCACAGTGTGATTGTCCAAGTGTTACAGGGCAGGAAGTTGAAAGCTGAATGGAACCTCCTTTATATGCTCACGGAGAATGAAAAGCTCTGTGCAGAACAGTCTCGGCATGCAATCGGGTTCAGAAAATTGACAGGGAAACCACGACATTATAAACATGACTTTGAGACCAAAGTATTGGTGTTCAATCAAATAGCACATAGAGTCATATACACACGTACGGAACTCATGTTGGCCCTTTTTTTTTGCTTTTACACATTTGCATCCTTCCAATCAAAAGATAAGCTTTGTTTGGTGAACAATCAGTTCAAATACTTGCATGGAGCCAGACACACATTTAAGGGTGATGTAATGTTTCGAGTAGTGTTTCAACTGGAGTGCTTCACGTAAGCTGTTCTTTGTTGGTTATATACAGCAAACCATGTTATCAGACCACGAAATTTCTGTGACTACATCTTCACCTAAGAGCACTTATTGGTCTCGACTTTCTTTCATTTACAGCAGCAGATCTGTCACCTTCCACAACAGCGACATCATTCAGCTTGTGAAGGTGAGGCCTTTGCAGCTTGGTGCATTTCCACAATTAGGGTCTTGACATCCCATACAAGAATACCGAGCTATTTTAGAGAGCTGATCAAGTCAATACTCAGAAGTAACAATACGGTAGGCATATTCAGTATATTATGCCAGCAGATTCATCACCTTCCACAATAGCGACATCATTCAGCTTGCGAAGGTGAGGCCTTTGCAGCTTGGAGCATTTCCACAATTAGGGTCTTGACATCCCTATACAAGAATACCAAGTTATTTGAGAGCTGGTCAAGTGAATACTCAGAAGTAACAATATCTTGGGCATATTTAGAATATTATAGAAATAAATTGCTCAGAAAAAATTCATAACATAACAAATCCACTCATGTCAATAAAAGAAAACCACGCAATGGGGAGGAAAAGGAAATGCTCCATCATATTCAAGCCCAATTGCAAAGAAAGCATCAGAGCAGCTATATCACATAATGCAACAGAAAAGGAGTGTGCGTCAAATCATAATGGTAAGAAAGCTAAAAGAGGGGAACTCACTTCCTGTCTTGTGCCTGTCTAGGGAAGGGAACGCGCAGCTTCAAAACACTTCCATCATAACCAGCCTGAACAACAGAATAGTGAGATATCTTATAACTGTATTGGGTTTTCTACAATAAGAGAGCAGAGCTCATTAAGAACATTAAAAAAAAGATATTACCATCAAGAATGCCATGAAGTGAATCAGTTTGGAAGATGGTTATTGATCTGAATGAATTGAGTTGGCAAAAAATTACATTGAATTTCCAGTTTTTCTTTTGCCAAGTATTATGTTAATATTGACATTAGATGCGACATCTCAGTACTTAACGTTGAATGGATTGGAATTACGAGTTACATCGTTTATAGAGCAACACCTTCACGTTGAAACCAAGGCTGTCCACATCCAGCATATAAGCAAAATCCACCTGAAACAATTCACATCTGTCATACCACAATATGTTGGAAAGGAATATTTGGTCAAAGTGTAACATAAAGAAGACATTGTAAAATTTATAAGAGGAATATAAATCACAGATGCAAGCTCTTATAATAGTAGCCCTTTACCAAATGGTTTGCTGATACCAATAACATCTAGTATCACGACAAGCATGTCAAATACTAAATAGATTGTTGCAAACCCTTGGCAAAATATAAACTTAGCTTTGAACGATGAATGCACCATTGAACCGGTGCAAACGGACAACTCTGCAGCAACATGCTTGAACTTAACATAAATTTTATTATCCAGATACTACAGGATGGCTGAAGATATATGTTTATCAAATGAAAAAATACTACTAATTACAGAAATAAACTACAGTACAGCAGAAAAAGCAACAAAGCATAGCTTTCACTACAAAAGAACATAAGAGGCACAACTCGCTTTATGTTATCTATTCTACAGTGAAATTATGGACAAAAGAGTGTGCAAGTATGACTTGTCATTTCTTGCCTTAACGTTTGTTGAGTGCTGCACAATGAGCTTTGTATCATCAGCATGATCCTTATTCATGTGGCCCTGCAGAGAACATACAGAAGTACAGTGATGAAAAATTTATGTACTTAGTGTGAAATCCAATAAATAGATATTGAAAAACCTGAAGAAAATGGAATGCACACATACTATAATTGGAGCTGAGAATTGAGATATAGGATCAACTTTTGCATCCTTGTACTCAGCTGCACTGAATTCTGATGTGAAAACCAGTTCAAAATGTCAGGCACCACCATCACCAAATTACTTTTATATCAAATTTACAGAGATTTAAAGTCAACCGTATGTCAAAATATATACTTCAATCTGTAAAAAAATAAATGGTAATCGGAGCACAAGAACATGGCTGCTAGAAAAATAGTTAATGATGACCAGAACCACAAACTTCTGATTCTTGTAAAGGAAATGGTTACAAGTTACAAGGCCTCTTCCAATACAATCTTACTCTAGTAGGACATACAAAAAAGGTCACATACCTCCAGATCCAAGGATAGCAGTTGCGACGCCAGATACATAACGCACAGCCTTCGGTTTAATGTGGAGAAAACTGAAGTCACCAAAGTCAACCTTGATTTGGCAAATTATATCAATAGCCAGTAATTCTTTGAAATAAAAACAGGAAAAATAATTATGGTAAGAAAGGATACCCAGAATGCCTCAGGATGTCTTCTTAGGTATGCACTTCTCACTGAATCTTTTTCTTCATCAGAAACCTTTGAACAAGAAATTTAAAATGAAGTCAGACAACAAGCACATTACAATTTAGCAACATGTCTGTAAAGAAATATAAAAGGTAAAAACATGATAGCATCTAGAGAATGGGTGGGCAAGAGAGGAAGAGAGAAGGGAATTACAGGGACAGCATCACCGTATACAGTGATTACAGTATCTGTTCTGTCCTCTGGGTCTTTGGCTACGAGAAGGGAACATTTAGGATTTCCAGAGAGATTCTGTAAAAAATGGTAACAAAACATAAGGATACTGGATAACAGAAATGTGCTTTATAAGTGCTTGTCTGTGTTTAAGAATAATTTCTGGCAGTGCTATATTCATGTGTCTCTGCTTATTACTTTGCATGTCAAGTTCTCAAAAAAATTGTGCTAGTAAGGTTGTGTGTCATTGTTTAGGATCTAGTAGTGCTATCACATGTTTAAAGCATTTTCACGCTTATGTCGTATGGATTACTCTCATGCAATCCAACTGTAGAGCTTTGTAATCCAATAGAGGGATTCCATACATTTTGGAGATGAAAAGGTAAATACAAATAAGTTTACAATGTATACCTAAAAGCATAAAATATCTTACCTTTGAATGAATTGCTAAACTACTAACAGCTAAAATGGGAGAACCATCCTGATCACAAGCAAAGTCAACCATTGAACCGGATGGATAACCAGCATGCTCCTGTATACAAAATAACTGTAAGACAATGCCAAGCTTGCTTCTATCAGTTTTGAAGCTCTAATTTCCTGTTCCTGTATTCTGATAAGGGAAACAAAAGACAAAAAGAAACTTGTGTTCACTTGTTTTTATATTAATAATCTTCACATCCCACCAAGCAGAAAAGGCCATACTTGAATGAGGCAATCCTTAAACTATGACATAGAAGAAAAACTTCACTTGTGAAAGTATGAAAAGAAGCATGTGTTGACATTGCAGTGAAAAGTGGGCTTCATCAGAAGTTACAAAGAATATAACGAATTGTAATAGACAGTAAAGTTCTTCATGAAAAATGAACCTGCTCTTCACGTTATCCAATGATCACTAATAACTTCTAAAAAAATATACAGAACTATACCAAGGGAAAAACACTGATCAAATATCGGTGTATTAAAACACGTAAATACAACATCATCAGTTGTTACAGGGCTTAAGATACCTGAGAATGGGTGGCAAGAACACCCCTGACACTTCGGTCTAGAATGGTTCGTATTTCTTCAACAGGAGGAAGACGGGCAGCTTTTGCCTGTAATTATGGGATTTTTGTGAACAAACAAGAAATAGAGACAAGATTAAAATCAACATTCTGAAGTACTCCACTAATTTAATTTCGCTTATTTATTGACTGTTGCCGCATACTTGTTACACAGGGTTAACCAAAGGTCTTGTTCGGATGCTGGTACACAAGACACGCTGAAAAGTCACGACATTTTAACCCTAATTATCTCTGTTTTGATGGAACTGGAAGTGGGGTTATCCACGTTTCAAAGAAGAAACAAAATTTAACCCCACTAATTTGTGTAGGAGTCTGTTTATTGTAAAGCAAGCATTTGCATATAATTGTTGTCGATGATTTTCTTCCATACTTTGCTAACCGTAGAAAAAAAATAATAATCATACCAAACTAAACAAGCCTAATTCAATTGAAAAACAGTGCTCTGGGTGAATCAATTTTACTTTGGTCGTCTAGAACACCATATTAGCTTATTCAAATTGCAAAGTTATTGTCAATACAGGGTAGACATGCGAACAAGTGAGGCCAAGGATGGCACCTGGTGAGCGCGGATCACCTCGAACGCATCCGCGGATCCACCTGGGGCATCGGTGGGCGCGGCCATCTGCATCGCAGACAAACATCAGGGTACATCATAAGCCAAATCCGTCACCGCCCACAGAGACATTTGATCGAACAGCTGGCCCGAAACCACCCGAAACGAGGTGGACGGCACGAGGCGCAGGGCGGGGAGCTGAGTCGAACCAACCTGAGAGGACGAGGAGGTCGCGAAGAAGCGGCCGCGGCGGAGCAGCGAGGAGGTGCGGTTGTTCGGCTGTTGGGGGTTGGAGGCGGCGTGGACGAGACGGAGGTTGTTGCGGGATTGTTGGTGCAGCGGGTGGAGCAGGCGCGAGAGCGTTGACGGCACGGCGGGCGCCGAGGCCGGCGTCAGCAGGAAGGGCCTCATCGCGTGCACGCGTGCGCCAGTGAGCATGGCTGCGTGTGTGTGAGCGGAGAGCCTCGCTGGCCGCTTCGTGGTCGCTCGGCACTCGGCAGCCGCGAGCTCTTCAAGCTAGTGGCGGCCTTTGCGCCAGAGGTGGAAGAACGCTTCGGCCCGGCCTGATTCGTCGTGGCTGAGCTGGTTACGGCCCGTAACTCACGGGCCTCGACGACACAATGAAAATACTGGGCCGACCATCATCAGATGGATATCGGGCCGCAACGTCCTTGAGGTAACATGGCCCAAAAGGAATGTACATTAACGGATTAAACGGCCTGACCCAGATTATCGCGATCCAGCCCGCTAAGACAATACGCATGTCACATGTCAGTCTCTCTGACCTTTTGAGTTGCCCAATGCTGCAATGACGTTTATCAAAAAAAATAAATAAATTAATGCTGCAATGACTATAGCTCAAAGTTTGCTTCTCATCATTTTGCGTTTGACGATCATGGCAACAGCTTAACGAGTCCACGAGGCTAATAGCCCGGTCCTTACGCCTGCCCGGACCGGTCACGGCTTTGGCGTGGCCGTGCGTGGCTCTCCCCAGTGTCGTGACCCGCGAGGAAAGGCAGTAACAGCCACGCGTCACTGGCACCGCGCCCCACGCGCACGCCGTAAAAGTCACGGACGACTGACGACCAAAGCAAAGTCGGTCACAAAGAAAAAGTTAACGAATGTTCTAGAGGCGGAGAGCACAAATACCTAACGCGTGTCTCACTGCAGCACAGGGCCTTAATTGCTCGCACGAACTTCCAGCACACAGAGCTTTGTTTCTTCGACCGGCCGTCACGATACTACCAGGCTAATAATCCTCCACGCACGATTACTAGTCGTCAACCTCCTCCTGTCCGTTGGCACGTTGCAATCCGATCCAGCTCTGTTCTTTTACCATTACTACAGCATTATACTACCGCCCAACATGACGACGACGTCACTAAGCAAGCCTACGGGGTGGCCTTGGCGTGGCAGATTCCGAGCGAAAGGAACACGGCGATTTAATATCTAGCCAGCCAACGGTCAAATCCCCTGTTAAAAAATCGTACCTAAATCAAACGGTCAGATTTCTCAGGGACACGACGAGTGTGTAGTGTAGCGCAGCTCGTAAGATGAGAGCAGCGGACGGAACGGAAGGGACAAAGGAGAAGCGAGCAGAACCGCAAGCGCGAGCAGAATAAAGTTTTGCGCCGTAATACGGTGGATTATTTTACGCTGACAGCTAACGTCTCGGCCCCACTCGCAACTGTCAGCCAGCTGTTCGTTCGCACCAGGCTGGTCTTCCCCCATGCGCGCCTGAACGGTCGCCCGTGCGTGATCCTCTGGATCTTCTCCCGCCGTGTAGCCCGTGCTGGGGCTTTCGAGACGTGATTCTTTTCCAGATCAACAATTCACAGGATTCAAATGAACGGTACAAAACAAATTTCTTCCAGAAGATACAGTATTGAACTTGTGTTTGAATGAAGCTAGAAAATCTTCCCAGAATCACGCTTCCAGAATTTCAACGTATCTACCAAGAGCATGAATACGCGTATACAAAAGAAAACGAAGCTTCTTCCGACGTCTCGTGTGGAAGTGGAGAACGCCGAAGACTTGTTCACACATAATCACGCGCGGTCAGAGTCAGAGAGGATCCCAACGGCCCCCGCCGCGCGCGCACAGCCGCAGGTGCCAGCCTGACGCGCCGCATCGAACCCGGAGGAACCCAACAAACGGCCAGCCAGCCCAGCCCAGACGAGACGACGCGGCCACCTTTCCCCTCCCTCCTCCTGCTCGCCTATATAACCATCGCCCATTCATCGCCGTCTTCCCCCACCTCCCGATCGAGCCACCAAAGCCTCCTCCCTGCCTGCGAGCGTCTCTCTACTTCCCCTAGAGAGATCTCACGCAGCCAACCCAAACCCAATCTCCGTCGACCACCACCAGTACCACCCGACGAACCAGATGGCCGGTCTCAGGATGAAGCTCGTCGCCGCCGCCGCCATGGCCGCCGCGCTCGTCGCCTCCGCCTCCGCCATGGAGATGGGGGCCCCGGCGCCCGCGCCTGCCTCCGACGCCGCCGCCGCCGTGCCTCTCGCCGCGGCGTCCCTCGCCGCCGCCGCTTTCGGCTACCTCTTCTGCTAGATCATCGGCGCCCTCCCCCTGGTTCTTCCCTTCGTGAGATGATTCGGTCGGTGTGAGTTCGTGAGTGTCTGTGCCTGGCGGCGTCGGCGTGTGTATGTACGGGTCGCGGTGGATGGAGGTGTGCGGTACGTGCGTCGGCGCGGCGCCATTCTCTGTGGTGCTCGTCGTGTGTACTTACTCGTTTCCTGGTCATTAATGAGATGATTTATTTGATTCTTTTACTGCTTCCAAACGCGAGTTCATCACTCCTCACCGTATCTCTACTGCTTTATATTTAAACCGCGAATTCATCACTGGTTATGCCGCACCATATGTGCTCCTTGAAAATCAGGGATGTGCGACGAAACGCTGCCTTCTTTTATCTATCCATGGTGTACATTTTTGCCGCGGCTGTAACTCTTTACAGTTGCATAGATGAATGAATGTTCTTCACGCGTTGAGGAATGGTGGAATGCAATTCCATATTTAAACTAGGAATTTGGTGCGAAAGTTTGATGAAGTACATCTTGAACTATCAATTTCACTCACAATTGAAAAACAGATTGATCTCTATTTGCTTTTTCGATTATCCGATTCAGGCATTTTCAGCATTGCCATTTCGTCTCTAAAGAACGGAGATAATTAAAAGAAAGTGATTTCCGTTTGCTTTTTCGATCATCCGATTCACCATTGCCAATTCGCCTCCCAAGAGTGGAGATAACAAAAAAAAGGAAAGAAAACTGTAATACGGAAGTCCTTCCAAAGTTGCTTTTGGAGGGCCCGGCACCTGCGTTGTTAATTTACTTGTTCGGTGGAGGGATCCAAAGGTTGAAATGATTGAAGCATGTTGGCAATGCCAGCCATCAGGCCATGTGCTGCTCGTTAGGCACTGGTCCACATATGAGTTGTCTTGGTGGCGCAGCCCTGCCCGCTGTTTCATGGCTGGCGCGGTAGGAATTGTTGATGGTGCGCCATCGTTATCGACGCAATCTTGAGCTCGCGAAACCACGCATCACGGTTAAAATGAATGATAACAGAGAGGTAACTCAAGGACGACTAGTACTAATGCCAGCTGCAATTAGTCCTGTAAATCCGGGCCGTCCGAACCAGCCCACGTGTCTTGGCTGCGGTCCAAGATACGATATGATAAAGTTTTTCTGTGCCGTGTCGGCCTGTTTAATTTGTCATGTCTAAAATAGTTTGTGAGCACGTCATAGCCCGATGGTCCTCACCGAAGCTGGATCTAGAGCCCCGGATGCCGAAGCCGGATCTGGAGCCGACCTCGCCGACCCCGACCTCGCTGCCCCCGACCCCGGCCTGAACAAGAAATCCGCGCTTGCGAGATATCCTCGTCGGTACCACGAAGCAGCATCATGACGAGTCAGTGACACCAACATGATCCTTGAAGCGGCTACATCGAGAGGCAGACCATGGTGATGGCGGGAGCGCGAGGAGCAGAGGAGGGCGTGAGGAGCAGAGGATGGGCAGGAGCGCGAGGAGCAGAGGAGGCCATCGCCCGTCGGTGAGATCTGAGAGCGAGAGGCTGAGAGCCGAGAACGAGAGAGAACTACCGCGCGGAGGCGGAGGAAATGAGGGAATGCGGCTTAGGGTTTCCGGTTGAGTGGCTTTTATATGGATCGGGGCTGCGGGTGCGGGGCGGGAATGGACCAGGCCGGCCTGCGTGCCGCGTGCTTAACGGGCCGGCCTACGTGCCTACCGGGTTGTCGCTAAAACGTGCCGTGCTCGAACGGCCCATCGTGCCGGGTTGACGGCCCAGGCACGACACGGTGCTACGGGCCATGCCGCCCAGGCCTATTTCCTGTCAGGTCGTGCCGCCCCGGGCCCTTTTCCTATCGGGCCGTGCCCGTGCTCGTGTCGGGCCAAATTGGCCGTGCTTTGGACCAGCTCGAAAAACACGGCTCAAATTTACAGAATTAGCTGCAATGCAAAGAAAGTGATCAGCATTACAAAAACCAAAGGAATGAGGTAACTCAAGGTCAAGGATGACTCTAGTACTGACAAAGTGATCAGCATACAAAAACCAAAGAAACCAGCTAGAATGCTCGTCAAACGTACAGCTGGAGTGCAGGTTGAATATAATCCTTCAATTGTTTCCTCCGGCGGAAGAAAACGTGTAAAATGTATTCGCTGTGTCCTGTCTCCTGTGTTTCGGAGGCAAGCGTGCCTGTTTTCTTTTTCTCCTCCTGATTTTTCAACTCATAGGTGTTTTCTTTTTCTCCTCCTGATTTTTCAACTCATAGGTGGGAGTTATAAGCCCACCAGACGCTTCAATTGGGCCATAATTCGATGTAAGCTGGCTACTTTTGTTGGACCTAACATGGGCCAACATAGTTCTTCAAGGAAATGTTTGCTAGTGCCTTTAGGCCCGTATCATCATAGATTTAGGCTTTAGTAATGTTGGCCCACGTGATTAATGTGCCTTGTAGGCCTGTGGTGATTTGCCATCGATACCGATTCGCCGACGCCGATACGAGCTTATGCTAGATTTCATCGGAGCAGTAACGTTGACTGAAAGTTACGCGCCTGATTTGGACCTGAAAAATACCAAATGATTCATGACCAATTTGTGCAGCAATTTTCAACACACATTCAAGGTGTTTTCGAGCAAATGGTTCACGACATTTCTACATCTGCAACGCACCAAGGTGACAGTGGCAGAGACAGCCACGAGCTGACAAGCTAAGCACTGTTGGTTTCCAGGTAGAGAGGTTCACATGAGCTCGCTCATCATGGACAGCACCTGCGCCATCCTGGGCCTCTCCTCCGGAGCCTCAGCAGTGCACAGCATCCCGATCTTGACCCACCCCATCGTCTCGTCGTCCTCCTCCTCCTCGCCCTCCTCGCCGGCCTTGCGACAACCGGTGACCACCTCCAGCAGCACCATCCCGAATCCGTACACGTCCGACTCCTGCGTCGCCCTCGTCGTGGCTGCCAGCTCCGGCGCCGCGTACCCATGCCACCCGCCGGTCGACCCGGACGCCGACAGGTCCAGGAACAGCCCGGCCGCCGCCGCCGCCTGCGGGAGGATGGAGTGCTGCACGTTGGTGGCGTAGCGCATGACCCCGCACTCCGACACGCACGCGGCGCCGCGCTCGTCCAGCAGGATGTTGGACGGCTTCACGTTCCCGTGCACCAGCGCCGGCCGCGCCGGGAACGTGTGGATGTAGTTGAGCCCCTGCGCCGCGCCGAACAGCACGCTTTTCCTCGCCGCCCAGTCCAAGCTCCTCACGCCCCCACCTGCAATGAATTGGTGTCAATGCGTGAGCAGAACACACCTATCATCATGTCCAGAACACGTTCTTGGACGAACAGGTTTAGCAGCTACGCACCGTGTGCTTGCAGCGCGGCCTGGAGGCTGCCGCCGGGGAGGAAGTCGTAGACGAGCAGGCGCTCGCCGTTGGAGTTGCAGTAGGCCCGGAGGCCGAGCACGTTCCGGTGCCGGACCCGGCCGACGACCCGCATGTGGCGGTCGAACGCCTTGCCCCTGCCGGCCGGGAACCGCAGCGCGCTGAGGCGCTTGACGGCCACCACGACGGCGCCGTCCTCGAGCACCGCCTTGTACGTGCTGCCCGACGCGCCCTTGCCCAGCACCTCCGCCGACGCCTTCAGCAGGCTCTCCAGCCGCAGCGCCTCGCCGCCCTCGAAGCACACCAGCCCGCCGCTGCTCTTCGCCGCCGGGCACTTGTTGCCGTCGTCCCTGTTCGTTGTTGTCGTCGTCCGCCTCTTGTTGCCGTCGTCTTCCTCGTCGAAGAAGAGTGAAGGGGCCTTGGCGGACCGGAGCTTTCGCTTCATGTACAGGAACATGGCCACGGAGATGGATAACGAGACGGTGATTAGCACCGCGTTGCCGATGCCGGTGGCCATCAGCGCAGTCAAGCTGACCTTACTAAACTTCCCGTTGCTCAAAGAGGCACTCGCACTCGCGTTCGGTGCTGCACCTGCACTAGGAGATTGAGCTGCAATAGTAACATTTGTATCGGCACTACTATCTCCTAGAGCACTGTAAGCACGAACGCATCTCGGAAGAGGCCGCCCACACAGAGCGAGGTTCCCGCCGAACGCCGAGCTCGGGAAGCGGGCCAGCTCGCCGGAGATCTCTCCGGCGAGCTTGTTCCCGGACACGTTGAAGCTCCTGACCGTCGGAACGCGCAGCGCCCCGAGCCCGCCGCTGAACCCGTTACGCTCCGCCCGCAGCGTGAGCAGAGCGCCCAGCGAGACGTTGAGGCCTCCGCTCAGCTGGTTGCGCGCGACGAGCAGGTGCCGCAGCCGCGGGCTCGTGGCGTCGGCCAACGGCGGGAGCGCGCCGGACAGGGAGTTGTTTCGGACGGCGAGCGCCCTCAGCTGGCTCAGCCGGAGCAGCGGCGCCACGGCGCCGGACAGCGACGCGCCGTCCAGGAAGACGCCTGCCACCCGGCCCTTGTTGCATTTGATCCCGAACCAGGAACCCGAGCACGGGTTCGGGCCGGACCAGGTCGCCAGCGCGGTGGCGTTTGGGTTGGACGACTTGAAGGCGAGGAGGGCGGGGAGGTCCAGATGGACGCCATTGGCAACTTCCCCGTGCACCAAGACTACTGCCGATAGCGATAGGTGAACGAAGATGGTGACGAGGAGCAGGGAGGAGCAATGGTGGATTCGAGGCATTTTGGTTTTGGGACCAGTACTACTACAAGTTACCGCATACTCCACGTTTGACTGAGGAGGGATTTTATAGCACGAGGTAACGAAACATTGCGCGGGGAAGTAGAAATTTTTGAAACGCGCACGAGTACAAGGAGCAGGGCTACGACAAGCAGAGCGCTCCAAAAAGGAAAGGTGGGTAGCAGCGTCCACCTGCGCCGGCGCGTTGAGGAGTGCCGAGGCGAGAAGCGGCCGCCATGGGCGACAGGAGGAGGGGGCCAAGTGGGTAAAAGCCGAACAGGGAGATGACAAGGCCGTTCTTCTACCTTGGGCAGGATGAGTTTTGGACGGGTTTGGTGAGCTGCACGTACGTTACCCGTGATGGTCGCCGCGCTCGGCGTGCCACTTTACGGAAATGGCCAAAAGGAAGGGAGAGAAGGGGCTCTGGGTTTCATGGTCACGGGACTACCGAGAGAGAGTTTTGGCGTCAGGTGGCATCAGTAGGGAGCAGCCAAGATTCCTCCATCTTTCGCTCTGTTCTAGTATCAGTGTCACAGTCAAACTACTGAACTGTTTTCTCTACAAACATGCCGAGTGCACGAAGTACCTTCATTTTAAATTATAAGTATTTTTTCACATTTTATACATAAAATTTTGACCATCTTATTTAAACTTATGTGAAATATAAAGATAAAGAAGTCATATTTAAAATATATCTAGTCACAAATTTTTTTAAAATATATCTAATAATAAAACAAGTTATAAGTAAATTGTTATTAATATTTTTAAATAAGATGAATCATCAAACAATGTTAAAAATTTTAAAAATATTTATAATTTGGAATGAAGATAATATCTCATCAACTATTTTGTGTTGGATTCTTTTTTAAAAGGAAACATAGCAGCAAGTTCCGATTGGTTAAATAAATTAATATGAAAAGGCCCATGCTAGCCCTTTCTTATTTTCGATGAGGTTTGCTTTTGTTTTATGAAGTTGGTCATCAGTAATTTAGTCACGCGGTCTGGTCCAGGCCTTACCACTAGACCCAAAACTAAGTTGTCCAACACAATACATTTTAGATGCTTAAGAAATCAATAAACATAAATAGCAATGGATGTCATCCGATTAGATAGGAGCAGAGGAGTTATGATATGACGACTGTCTTTGGTAGTTTGGTGATTGATATCACGACTGCCTTTGGTGATTGTTAGCTCATAAACACTATGTTTCAAATCTTTTATTTGTTGACAGAATACAGTTTTTTGCAATCCTCACTAGTTATATCATAACTTAAAAGGTGAGCTATATGTGAGGCGAGGGCATATGTACCTACAATAGACCGTCGTCATGTTTAGAGAAGAGCCAAAGATATCTTTGTCATTCTTGCAATCATCTATGGTGATCAATTTGGGGATGATCACACTTGACGTATATAACAAATCTCTCTAACATAGTGAAGTTCAAAGGCTTGATCTCTAAAAAAGTACTTCCACCGAGCCACTTTTCCATCTTCATGAGACCTATGCAACATGACATAAGAAGAAATCTTTAAACTATGCCACTCCCTCCCCGTCTCTATGTGACTTGTTTGGCATATTTTTCTTAAATGAAGACAATACAAATGCAGACACTCATATATGTACCAGTACGTATCCCTATAAATACATGCACATACACTCCATTTTTATAAATGTATCCAAAAGATTAAGTTGGTTTGATCTTGTCAACGTACGTAGATGACTCGTTATCGATAAGATATGGTTATTTGTTAGTCTTAAATATAACACCTATGTTAAATCTAGATTTAAATTCGAATGAGTTAGTTTAATTATATAAAAACATAAACGATTGAGTTGCACTCAGTTTGCATGAAGCCTACCACTTGTGTGAACAAGTCGTCATACCATGTCGCTCCATCTCCATCTTCAGGAGACATGAGCCGTGAAGAAGTCCTCTGACCACGCCATGTGACATGTCATCTCGCAGCAGTAAGGGTAGGATGGAAAGGAGCATATGACACATGTCGTGTTGCGGTTTGAACATCATCTGCACAAATTCATCAACAAATGTTGGAGTGGGGGGCACGGGAGGTGCGACCATCGAGGAGGACGCGGATGCCGATGGGCCTGCCTCCGTCCCCCCCCCCCCTCTCCCGTTCACACGCACGTTGAGGTGCGCACTCAGTTGGTGGAGGAGAAGCCTAGCACCGACGGGCTCCAAGTGCCGCGGGCGATGCTAGGGCTGTTGAGGAGTGTCGGAGTGGGTATGGCGGAGGGTGGTGGGCCTGTGGGTGCCCTGGAGGGGGTCGCCGGTGAGTCGTTGTAGAAGGGAAATGCGCCCCTCCTGGCTGCCATGGTTGTAGAAGGGCCAACACTGACAAACGCCGCTAGGCTATTGAGGTCTGGAACCTCCCCGGATGGGGAGTCAACGTCGGCAATGCCATTGGGAAGGCCTCCCTGGCGATGGATGATGAGGCGGCGTGAAGGCCCCTCAGTGGGTGGAGTCGGCGTCGGCAGACGCACTTCCCCAAAGGGGGTTGGCAGCAACTCGTGGCCCACACTGTTGATGAGGTCGTTGATGTACGGTGGCGTGGAGGGCACCGAGGATGCTGATGAAGCCGACGAAGTACTGTTGGTGGCGTTGGAGAGTGCCGACGGTGCTGGCGAGCCTTGGCAGTTGCCATGGACACCTCCTGCTATGCCGAGGCGTCGGAAGACACTATGGCGTGCATGGCCAAGAGGGCCCCTGAAGGGACGGAAGCGGCGGCCACCAGACTGGTAGATTGGCTGGCGACCAGGCTGGCCAAATTGCCGGCGGCCGAAGTTGCGGCGGATGCCGCCATGGAAGGGATGGAGGCCCCTCTGAACTAGAACAACGAAGAAAATGAACGGTGAGTTTCTGGGATCCATGCTTACTCGAGATAGATGAAGTCCGGTAGACTCCTGTTGAATGCCCTTAGTGGCAGAGTCAAAGTGCTGATAACGTATTTAGAAATAAGATTAGAGAATAAATTGTACTTTTATTGATAGTGATGGGTTATATTTATACCCAGCCAATAGTCAGGAAAGGCATCTGTGCGGACATACGAACGCGTCTCCTGGAGTGGCGGTCCTCCAAACATTCACACATGTGATATTTAATGAATAGATATCTTTATCTAACTAATCACTAGTTACATAATTAATTAAGTTAATTGATCATTAAACGAACATTTCACAACACACACTACTACACTTCCTTCCAAAACTCGACCCCGCCGTGGTCACCATGACCCTTGCTGCACAGGTCGTCCTCATGGCACGAGCAACGGTACCTTCTAGTCGTTGTGTCATTGAAATGAACAGAGAAGATAGACATTGCTCGGATGCGGCTGCGGCGGGCCATGGGCAGAGCCATCTTGAATCACGGCGTTGGGAATTTTTCAC
The DNA here is from genome assembly GCA_030378355.1 of Eleusine indica. Classification (NCBI taxonomy): domain Eukaryota; kingdom Viridiplantae; phylum Streptophyta; class Magnoliopsida; order Poales; family Poaceae; genus Eleusine; species Eleusine indica. Next base: position 42,538,407 of record CM059500.1, read on the forward strand.
ACGCCACAGATTAGTCATCTACCCTCCATTTAATGAACTGTCCGATTAGGGGTGCGCTTTAATAAGTTAGAACTTAGAACTGTAAAGATTAGCCATATCTACCAATACCTTAAAGTTGTGAATAAATGAATAATCTCTGGTAAGTTATACTGGGAATGATTCGGTACAAATAAATCCAATGAATTCCAAATCATATCAGATAGCCACCCATCAATTGCTAGGAACTGTCCAAGGCCGACTGCCTATTTAAGTTCCCCCATCCATACCAGAACCACACCAATCTCGAACTCACAATTCGTGTTTGTATCAAAGAGATCGCACGAAGCCAACCATGAGAACCAGCCTTCTATTTGCCATTGTTGTCGTAGCCATTTACATAGATGCAATGCCATCCACAGCAGTACCTGATACATGGACTCCGATACCGGACAAAGAAATAAATGATTCTGACATCCAGGGGCTTGGAGGGTGGGCGGTAACAGAGCACGTCAAGCAGGCAAACGACGGGATCAAGTTCAACAGAGTGGTGAGTGGCTATATTCGCAAGGCGTACAGAGGTGTGAACTATCGTTTCGTCATCGACGCGTCAAACAAGGACGGCAAGGAAGCCAGATATGGGGCCGTGTTGTACGATAAGGATTGGAGAGGCTCACGGGCACTTATTTCCTTCAAACCGGTTATGTGAGCCACAATTGGCTGGATTATGTTAGAATGTTAAATGTTAAATATATTTTCAGTCAAAGTAGTATAATAAATTAGCGAGGTCAGGAGGCTTTTCGGATGGCCGTTGTTGAATCGATTTGGATGTTTTTTTTTTTTTTGTTTATGTGAGCTTCTTGTTTAGGATTTTTTTTTGTTGAGCCCATAACAGGAGTCATATAAAACAACTCCATGATAGAATTCGGCAAGCAGGCCTCGTGTTTTTCCTTCCCAGTGCACCATCCAATTCGGCCCAAATCAGTCCAAGTGTCACACTACACAATGCGCGAAGCTTAGGGGCTGATTGGTTGGGTGCATAAGCCCCAACCAGGCTTGCGAGATGTAGTTTGCGAGCGATTGCTTGCCTGCACATGTTACTGGGCCTGATCGACGGGATGCAAAGATACCTCTGCAGCTTGGTCGACGGGATGCAAGAAAAAAGCTCGTTTCTAGCGAGCCTGGCTCGCTCAATGCAGGCGGGCGCGTTCGCATACGAGTGTCGTGAGAGCGGAGAACTCGGAAGCAGCCAACCGAACACTATCCCTATGGAGCCTGGCTACATACAAACGAAGACCAAACAAAACGATGACGCATCTCCAGAGTCTGGCTTGCGGGAGCCTGCATCTCTGGTGCGAGCCAGGCCACGTGCAGACGGAAACTAATCATTCCCTTAATGATCTTCCGTGCATGCTGATCCCTTGTTGACCGGTCCAACCAGTCCATCCCCCCGACAAAACACGAGGAAAGCCAAGCCCCGCCTTTCCTGCTTTCCACGGCAATGTGGTTCTCAGCCGACCCGTGCGAGCAGGCTACAGCTCAAGGAGCTCGACGGCTCGACCCGCCCGTGCTACAGAACAACCCCTGGTTTGTGTTCCCCGACCTACCCGTGCTGCAATGGACAGTACTCCAGCAAAAGATTCTTAGGCGACAGAGATGGAGGGGTGGATGCAGCAAAAGATTCTTGAGAAAAATGAAATTCAGCTTGCGCATTTGGAAACAAATGCCGAAGATATGGGGGCTTATCATCTGGACGGCGAGCTGATCAAGTGTTCGGCAACCGACCTGGAGTTGCAGGCGGATGAATGATCACTAGTAGCTCTGATCAAGTTTGTAATAGGGTAACAGTTTTTGGAGCTATAGCTAGGCTCCAGGCAGTTTTGCCATGCTTATGAGAATGCTGTAAACTGATTAACCTGGTCCGGTTGGTAATGCAATTGAGACAGGGGGGTGGTTTGCTAGTTGCTACCGCCCCCTAAAACTCTAAAAAGAAAACATGCCGAAGACGAGATGGCATAATGGGCCAAACGTGAGAAGTCTGAGAGATAATAACAATACTGAATTTTCTAGAGTATAAAATGGTAAAAGGTATGAGGGAGAAATACTATTCACGGTTTGAGCTTTTAAAATAAGTTTGATCGGAGATGATGACACTTTACTTTTTTTTCTCTCGAATACGTAGGAGAGCTACCTGTCTTTGTATTAAGGAGAAAACCCATAAGAAGGGTACCGTACAATGCCATACCCTGGCCGAGATTAGTTTTGGTTTACATTAGCGCCTGTATAGATGATACAACCATGAGCATCTCCTAGGAAGACTACATGATCTCCCCCAGCCTCTTGACCCCGGCCAGACCCCACAAGAAGGCTTCCTCTCTGATTGCACGGAGAATGTGTTGGGTCTCCGGCTGGGCGTTGTCGAAGACACAACGGTTCCTGTGCTTCCAGATATTCCAAACAACCAACATGACCAGAGAGTTGAGGCCCTTCTTCTTGTCGCTCGCCATACGACGGCTGGCACGCCGCCACCAGTCGGCTAGGCTTCGTTCATGTTGCCTAGGCGCGAGCGCCCCTAGCCTACACCGCTGCAGCACCTGAAATCATGTCTCCCTAGCAGTAATGTAGGTGACCAAGAGATGGTTGATGTCTTCACTTTCTTGATTGCAGAGCGGGCATCGATCTGGGTGTGCAAGTCCTCGTCGCGTCAACCTCTACGCTGTCCATACGAACATTTTCACTTTGAGGGGGGGGGGGGGACAGGCTTTCCACAACCGTTTGTAGGGTTCAAAGGCCACGCAGCTGACACCTTACTTATTCATGCCATGGCAGATTATACGAATCCTTTTGGGATTTTTTTTAGAAACGGAAATATATTTCAATATTCCAGCCGATGCATCGATAAATGCATAGAGCTGTTTAGAGACTTTATTACAAATTGGAGGTGTCCAATACCTTCAGCAAGGTAGAACCTCCAAAACCCAACAAAAACGACACTAAAAAGTTCACCAAGCAATCCTATTATTATAAAACCAACCATGCTTGGCAAAAATTTCCATCACTAAGGTATCAGGCACACGACAGACCAACTTTATTGAGCATCTATCTTCTTTCTTCCTTTGCAATTTTGTCCAGGCCCATATCCAGTACGTTCCCCTGAAGATTACCTGCAATGAAGAAAGAACTCGTATATTGTTAAAGACTAAATCGTTCCTACATAACCAGATTGCCCAACACATAGTAATAGCACCAACTAAGATATTGCTCTTCAAATTCCTATCCAGCCCCTGTAGCCAATCACTAAACATATGGTTTATGCTCTGTGGTGGAATAGAAAATGAAACATGCACAATTCTCCAAATGAATCTAGCTAGATGACAATAAAAAAACAGGTGTTGTATGTTCTCATCAAGATTACACATACGACATTTTACACTGCCCTTCCACTGTTTCTTTGCTAGATTATCTTTAGTTAGCACTACTCCTCTTAATAAGTACCAGGCAAAAACTTTGATCTTAAGCAGTAATTTCAACTTCCAGATAATATGATTATGAGGAACCACATTTGGAGCTACTAACGCACGATACATAGATCAAACTGTAAAACGCCCGCTTTGAAGAAACGACCATATGAACATATCTCTCCTATCACTTAGTTGTACATCCATAACCATAGCTACCATCTGTTGCCAAGCTAAAAGGCTATTTCCAACTAAGGATCTTCTGAAAGAAATGTTTATTTGGTTAGAACTTAACACTGCATTAACCGAAGTATCTCTTTTCCTAGCTATATTGTAAAGGCTAGGAAAGTGATGTTTGAGTGACGTTGGCCCCAACCAAATGTCCTCCCAAAAACATATATGAGCACCATTTTCCAAGTTGAATTTCCCCATCCCTAAGAATTCCTCTTTTACCTTCATGAGGCCTGCCCAAAAATGAGTGTCTCCGGGGATAAATTTTACCTATGTAATAGTTTTATTTCTCAGATATTTATTTTTGAGGATTTTTTTACCACATCTCATCTTCATTAATGAGTTTAAACAACCACTTGCTAATTAAACATCTATTTTGAAGCTCCAAGTCCAAAATTCCTAAACCGCCTTGGTCACGTGGTGTGCATAAGATACCTCACTTTGTTAATCTATATTTCTTTTTATGCCCCTCACCTTGCCAGAAAAATCTAGATATGAAGTAATCTAGTTTTTTGAGAACTTCTTTAGGGACCTCAAAGAAAGATAGCATAAACATCGGCACTAGAAAGGACCGAGTTAATGAGCACCAATCGACCACCGACAGAAAGCATCTTTCCTTTCCATCCACTCAACTTCTTTTGAAATCTCTCTTCTACCTCTTTCCAATCACTATTTCTAAGTCTTCTATAATGCATTGGGATTCCAAGATATCTGAAAGGGAAAGCTCCTAAATTATAGCCGAAAATAAGAGAATATTCCAATTCTAAGTCTTTGGCCTCGCCAAAATAGAACAACTCACTTTTATGAAAATTGATTTTGAGACCCAAAAGTTGCTCGTACACGCAAAGCATAGATTTCATGTTTTTGGCCTCTTCCAAATCATTTTTCATAAAAAGAATAGTATTATCTGCATATTGCAAGATAGAAAGACCTTCATCTACTAGGTTTGGAACCAAACCTCTAAATTGGCCATCCTCCTTAGCCCTCTCAATTAATATGGCTAGCATGTCTGCTATGATATTGAACAAGAAAGGAGAAAGTGGATCGCCTTGTCTAACCCCCTTTTGAGTCTGAAAGTAATGCCCTATGTCATCGTTTACCTTAATCCCTACACTCCCTCTAGAAATGACTCTCTGAATCCAAGAACACCACATTGGTGAAAAACCCTTTATTCTCAACACTTGTTGAAGAAAAGGCCATTTCACCTTATCGTATGCTTTCTCAAAATCTAGCTTTAGAATGATTCCACTCTTTTTTTTTCCTATGAAGTTCATGCAGCGTCTCATGCAAAACTACTGCCTCATCGAGAATAAATCTCCCAGGGATGAACGTTGACTATGAAGAACCAATTAAAACTAACATTAAGAAGGCAAATGGGCCGATACTTTTGAATCTTAGAGGCATCCGCCTTTTTAGGCAACGAAGTGATGACCCCGAAGTTAAGACTATGAATGGGCAAATTCCCGCCATGAAACTCATGATAAAGCGTCATTAGGTCAGATTTAATAATATCCCAGAAGGTTTGGTAAAATTCCGCCAGGAATCTATCAGGACCAGGTGCTTTATTATGTTCCATTCGAAAAATGGCTTCTCTGATCTCATTTTTATCAAAGCGTTCAATTAACACCTCATTTTCAGCCTCAGAGACCTAAGGAATGTCCCCCCTAAGATCCTCCACTAAACTGAAGTCATTCTCATCATGCGGTCCAAACAACTCTTTGTAAAAATTAGTAACAAATGTCAAAAGGTTATCTTGACCTACAATTACTCCATTTGGGATTGCTTCTCAAACAATGACCTGAGAAAAATTAAGCAGTATCACCACTTCATGAAGGAACGACAACACAAAGCACACCGTCAGTATCAATGAACAGAGTTGCCGGCTGTATCTCGATGGGGGATGTCAGACAAGATGTGAACGACAACACAAAGTACACCACCGTCATTCGACATCAGTGAACAGAGATGCTTTATACACAAAAGATCGGAAGCAATATACATTCTAAGCAGATCTGTATCCTCTACTGGTCTTCAGTCCATGCAGAGAGGGCATTAACTATCCTGAATCGTTCATTTTCAGATCAAGGGCTGCTGCCAGCTTTCTCTCTCTCCATTGAATCGATCCCAATTCCAGTTCCGAGAAAAAAAAGGAGCCTGAGCACCTCGCCTCTATCCAGCCGCCTCTGCCTCTTGCTATCTCTCTCTCTCTCTCTCTCTCTCTCTCTCTCTCTCTCTCTCTCTCTCTCTTTGTTTCCTCGCCGGAGGGGCTCGTCGCGCAGGATGTGCGCAGCAGTAGGGGCTCGTCGCGCGGAGTCTGCCGCTGCTGCCGCGTCTGTCAGGGCCACCGCCGCCGCTGCAAGCGTCCGTTGCGACCGTAGCCGCTGCTGCAAGCGCTCATCGGGATTCGCCACAGTATGCGCTGGGTGCGATTCGTCGCCTCTGCGGGCATTCACGATGAAGATGCTAGGCCAGCTCGATGGAATTCGGCGCCGCTGACCCGAATCATTCGATGGGATCAACTGGATGCCAGTAATAATCTTACACCTTGGTTCATAATAATTAGGATTTGTTTTTAGTCTTAGCTTGAACAACATAACAAAGATTGAAATTATATTATAATGCTTAATAACAAAAGAGCACTAATATGGCTAGCTTCCTAAATATATCACTGATTTTCATGAAAGTACCTTGTCCCTGCTTCTCCAAACGGATTCGATCCTGCACCACTTGGTATTGCTCCAGCAAATTAATTTGATCCTGCTCCATTAGGTGCTGCTCCACTAGGTCCCCTGGGTCCTACTCCACCCTACAACACGAATCAATGCAGAGATGTTAAGAAAAATGAATCTTGCTTCAGTAATGTCAAATACTGGGTTTTACCATGAGTAGCTGAGTGAAGCTAGTAAAAGATCCAAATTCTATCATGACATGATCATCGTTCACAAATGCATTGTGTGCATCGCTTGCCCTTGTCTTTTTTTTTCTTATGAAACTTCTCAACCCAGGATCTTGTCCGCTTTGAAGTATTCTTATGAACTTCCCTTTTCTTTATGCCTTTGACACGACCGAATTCTTCAGATAGTTTAAGTGGTTGTTCTTCTTCACCTTCAGGATGACTTGTAGTCCTATTTCTAAAGTCCTTAATCTTGTTGTCAACCTCTCTCTGCAAAGTGTCAAGTATATCATCAAGATATGAACAAATTTCATCTCCATAGTCAACTGCTCGTGAAGCAATAGCAAGGAACTTTCGAGAGAGATATTGGTACTGTCGTGATGCATCTTTTCTTGGATATGCTAAAATTGGCTTGCCCTTAATGTCTTGTACAACCCCACTTCTAGCTTCTTGAGTCCATGTCTTCAAAATACAATGCTGAGGCAAGAGCTTGATATTCATAATGTTAAGAACTTTTAGACCATGACTACACAATATTCCAATTCTTTCAAATTGTCTACAGCCGTAGAAAACCAGCTTGTTGGAGGGATCACCTACAACCTTATACTCCTTTTCCATTGTACCATCAAGAGCCATAATCCCTATAATGTACTCATTAGTTTCTTCGGTTGGTCTAGCATATGCTGCCATGACTCTTTCATACTTAGTCTGAAAAACCTCAAAAATACATGCTGCGTACACATTACTTGCTTGTACCAACAATGGTGTTGCCCAGTTTCTTCTCGGTAGTTTCTTCCTTGAGTTATATTCTGAATCTAGCTCTTTAGCTCGCTTGCTTGCAACAACTCTTTCAAAGTGTGTGAAAAATCGAGTAATGTCCAAATCACATTTTAGAAAGGTCTTCATGTCCTTGTTTCAGCTTTCACTTAACTGTGTACTATGCATTCCTAGTGTGTACACATTATTCATGTAGCATTCATCCCACTTTTCCTTTTGTTTATATAGACCATATAACCAAGTGTTCTTTTGAACCTTACTCATCAAGGCACTGAAGGATTCTTGAAATGTCATCTCATCCTCATACTCATACATACAAGCACTTAACACAGCTGGAGCACTCTTTCCATCACAATCTAGGCGAGCTAGGTGTTTGACAACATTTTCCATAATATGAAAAGTACACAATCCATGCCAAGTGTTAGGAAATATAATAGATATTGCATTTTTCATGGCCATATCTTGATCTGTGTAGATGGTTTTTGGATGCTTTTGTCCATGTGCTTTCAAAAATGTTTTGAAAAGCCATTGGGAAGATTCTGATGACTCATCATACATCAAAGCAGCTCCAAATACCACTGTTTCTCTAAAATGGTTAAATCCAACAAACACAACAAGTTGTCTAATTTCTCGATTGGTTCCAAATGTTGTATCAAATGAAATGACATCACCAAACTCGACATAATCGATAAGCATTTTGGCATCTGCCCAAAACATGTTAGTAATTTTGTCCTCACAGTCTAGTTGTATGGCAGAGTATAATGAAGGATTATCAACACATCTTTCTTGAAAATATTTCAAGATGCCACCTGCATCTCCATGACCAAGGTTTTTCTGTCGTCTTGTCCTCAAATAATTGTTGTGATTTATACGTGTGTAACTAAGGTTACTATAACCACTAGCTTGCATGCTTGCTAATTCATGGGCATTCTTCGGTTTAATACCAGAAGCATCTGCCATTTTAATTTGAGTGCCTTGCACATTGGAAATTTTTCTAAGAAACCATTAGATGAGAAGTTTCAGTTAGCTGAAGAACATGATTATGCTCAAGTACCAAATCATATAACCCATAATTTCCATCTACTCGATTAATTGTAATGCCCATTCTAGCTTTGCAGCCAGTTCTGGTTTCAGCCCGAGGCTTTTTTGTTAGGTGGTCCCTTTTATCTTTTCCCCTGAAACCAACTTTTACACATACAAATCTGCTCGAAGTATATACTCCATCTATTTTGCTTTTGTTATTGTACTGTTGCCTTACATCAAAGCCTGTCATACCACCATAATTAATCCAGAAGTTCCAAGCATCATGCACTGTACTAAATTTCATACCTATAGTTGGCATCCAACTTGGTGTTTTCTCCATCCTACAAGTACAAAACAAAAACATAAAGTTTATGAATCTTGGTCTATTCTTGATTTTACTGAGTCAATTTTTCATCAATTTGTAAGTTCAAATTAGTTGAATAAGATAAGTGAAGAGAAAGATCTGACTTACTTATGAGACTCATCCATATCTTCACTTTCTTCAAGTGAACTCGTCATGTGATGGACCACAAGAGATTAAAGCAATGGACCACAAGAGATTAAAGCAATGGACCATAGATTAGAGAAAGAAATAGAAAGGGAGAATGAGTGAACAGGAGGTTGTGCGAGCTGTGTTCTGTTCTGGCATCAAAAGAGTGTTTTGTTGCCGCCAAAAGTGTCTAGACTGACTCACTTTTACCCTTTATAGATGATGTATTTAATGCATATGAAATTTAAATCATTTGATGATATGAGTAGTTGAGAGTATTACTTAAATGGCTGAGATCTCAAGTAAGCCCACCTCTGCATGGAGTGAAGCCGTGCAGAGGATATGGACGTGTTCTAAGCATATTTAGTATGACCTCCTGAGTACGTTGCCAGGTGAGGTGACCAATGGAAGTTCGTGACAGTAGACAGGACGGTGCGTTGCGTCATCGTTCGATTCTGTTGGCTGCATAGTGCGTGACAGTTGTTGTGGCGGTCAGGTTGTACTCTGGGCAGAACGGTGGCACACTGGCACCGGCACATTCCTGGTTTGACAGATGAGCATACAGAAATAATAAAAAGCCCCCTAATCATCTTCACCACAACATCGCCGCCCCTATCAATTCGTCAGCACTGTTGTGTGAGTGTGTGACAGATTGACCGTATTATTTTTTGGCATATATGTTGATTTTTTTTGTGAACTTAATCAAAAGACTTTGATTAACTCCAGAATAAATTTCTTGTAGGACACAGGGCAGTTGTCACAATTTTGTTTTCTAATATTAATCTCATTTAAACAATGCTATCTCTAAATAGTAATGAGTACTAGTGCTATATTGTGGCAGACACTAGTATTACCTTGGCGGTCAGATGTACGATACTAGTTAGTATTGACTACTAGTGTTGTTTAGTAAATGGTGAATCAAATAAAACAAAATTGTTAGTTTGCGGAGGTGCACACTTACCTACATATATATAATAATAGATTATTTAATTTTCTGTTCAAGTACATAAGTCCTCCATAAATCATATATAAGTTTGCCAAGTTTATAAATGTAGTAAATCAATTTGCTAAATTATAAGTGGTTTTGTATAGAGGGAAATAATTTAGATATACATCCAATAAATCCGTGCTATATCTAATGAGATAATTTTTAGATCTTCATCCCACCATTGCATGGCCATCCATTCTAGGTCCACAACTATTTAAACACTTCCAGATACCTCGTACCATCACAATATAACTCATAAAGAATTCCTGTATGAGGAATCAGTGCAAGTAAGCCATGGGAAACAATCTCCTAATTGTCGGTGTAGTCTTATTCTTTTTTGTTCTTGCAGCATCCACAACAGCAAAACCCGTTGACATCAACGATCCATACATCCAAAATCTTGGCAAATGGGCGGTAGCGCAGCACGTCAAGCAAGCAAATGACGGGATCAAGTTCAACAAAGTGGTGAGTGCTGCTAAAGATCGAGCCTGGCCAATATGTATAATCTATGATCTCATCATAGATGCATCAAACAGATATGACAAGGATACCAAGTACGAGGCAGAGATAACAAAGAATGATTGGGGGTCAAATCCTGTTCTCCAATCCTTCAAACCAACTAAATGAGTGACAATTGTATGACCATGTTATATGTCACTATGGGAAAATAATTTTAAGGTTAAAGGTTCTTTCTGATGCTTGTTTTAGAGTTAATATTGGTGATTATCTAACGATTATTATCTCGAGAAGTGTGTCTCTGTTGTAGTGGCGGAACTAGGACAGAAAAAGGAGGCCACACAATAAGTTCGTTACAAAATTGTGGGTAGTTTAATTAAGTTGTTACGAAGCAACAAGCTTTATTGAACAAACTTGTAGCAGGATTAACTATATTCTTTGCTCGAATATAACACATTATGGACAGTAGATGGCTTCCAGTGCAAAATAAAGAAGTAGATATGGTCTCACTTACTCATGATAAAAAGAACCTTTGTTGAACAAAATTATTCTATGACTTGTGAGGAATTTCTACATTCGTGCTAAAGAGGAGTATGAAGCATCAGCATGCTTCATTTTTGCTATTCCATTTCATTTGCTTTGAATATAATTCAAAATGCCCAATCCATGCCGCTGTGAGAACAATCTAGGAGAACAAGAAGCGTCAAGTCAGAAGCCCCGTCGCTTTCATGTGGAAATGGGAGAACTAAATAATGTTGTGTACGTAGTAGAACAGGAAGTAGTAATGCTGTAACTTCAAATTTATTAGTAAGTCTACGAACCCTGTAAGTTTTAAAATAAGTTTGATTGATTCTAGAAAAAAAAAATAAGTTTGATTGAAGATGATGGCACTTTACTTATTTATGCCATCACAGATTATATGAATCCTCTTTTGGGATTGGTTCTCAAACAAATAACCTTGAGAAGAATTAAGCAGTGTAACCACTCACCACACAACAAAGGATCATGGTGGGTGGCAAATGAAGAGCCGCTCCATGAGAGGAACGATAACACAGGGCACACCGTCAGCATCAGTGAACCGAGCTGCCGGCTCGATGTCGTGGGGGATAAGTTGGACAAGATGTGAGCTGGGATGACGCCACGCTGAGAGGATAGCACCGTCCACTACTGACACACCATCATCATTGGAGCCTTGTCTGCTTTAAATTGAACTTACACAAAAGGGTGGAAGCAAAATGCCATACGTCCTGAGCATATATAGTATGACCTCCCAAGTATGTTGCCAGGTGGCAGGTGAGGTGACTAAGTACCCAAATGCATCCCACTAGAATGAGATTAAGCCACATTCTTGCTAACAGCCATGGAGCCAGTGATGAGATGGAATACTCTGCTCTTCAACATGACATGGATTTCAGTTGCAGCTGTACATTAACACATGAAGATAGAAGCAGTTACGCAGTAGAGCTTCAATGTATATCATGAGCTGCAGAATGCAAAAAAGTTACTGTATTCAAGACGGCTCTGTCATGGCCATGCTATGGTAGTCGTACTCTTTTGCTTCGTATTATTTTAAATAACCAACTTGTAAAACAAGTCGTAGCATGATATTGTTCTTTAAGAAAGGTAGGGATTGTGCATGGTAGTTGTTCTGCCAAACTCTGATTGGTCTCATAGTTAGCCTTTTGTGTGTCTGCTAAGTACTACTAAGCTGTATATGGACTTTAGAAGAAGATATCACTTTGAGAAAATGAAATTCAGCATGCTCATTTGGAAATACATGCCGAAGAAGAGATGGAATAATGGGACAAACGTGAGAAGTGTGAGAGATAACAATACTGGAATTTCTAGAGTATAAAAAGGTAAAAAGTATGAGGGCGAAAAACTATTTACAGTTTGAACATTTAAAATAAGTTTGGTTGGAGGTGATGGCAACTATTCATGCCATCGCAGATTATACAAAACCTTTTGGGATTGGTTTTGAAACAATAACCTGAGAAAAATTAAGCAGTGTCACCACTCACAAAACAACAAAAGGGTCATGGTGGGTAGCAAATGAAAGAACCACTCCATGAAGGAACGACAATACAAAAGCACACCATCATCACTCGGCATCAGTCAACAGAGATGCGTTATACACAAAAGATCGGAAGCAAAATGGCATACGTCCTGAAGGACCTGAGCATAATTAGTATGACCTCTCGAGTACGTTGCCAGGTGAGATGTGACTAAGTACCCAATGAAAGTTGGTGACAGTATGTACACAGGACGGTGCGTCGTCGTTGTCCTCTCTGTTGGCTGCGTGACAAAGTTGTGGTGGCGGCCAGGTTGCACTCTGGGCGGAACGGTGGTGGCACACTGGCAGTTCTTGGTTTGACAAATGTGCATGCAGAAATCATAAAAAGCCTCCTCATCTTCACCACAGCATCACGCCCCAATATACCAATTCGTCAACAGTGTAGTCAATGTGAGTGTGTGACAGATTGGTCACTACGTTCGCTACCGAAATTATTCACGGTGACTGCACAAGTGAACAACAGCGCCGATCCTTCTCCTTTATAAAGCCCACGCGGGGTACACAACGATCACACACCGTTTCCAGCCATGGCGGCCATGAGCACCAGGCTCTTCCACCAGTTAGCAGTGTTCCTCCTCCTTACGCAGCTCACCAACTCAGCTTTCGTCTCAAAGATGTAGAACCACGCCGAGGTGAAGCCTCAGGCCACGAACATCTACATCGTCCACACCAGCCATGTGGCCAAGCCGCCTCACTTCGCGGATCTCGAGCAGTGGTACCGTTCCATGGTGGCCCCGAACACATCGAGCGGCCGGATCCTGTACACGTACGACACCTTGATGCACGGCTTCGCCGTGCAGCTCATCGGCGACGAGGCGCAGCGCATGTCGAGCTCCGCCGGCGTTACCGGCGTGTACGAGGGCAGGGTGACCCATACCCACACCACGAGGTCTCCTGGTTTCCTCGGCCTGGACCCCGGGTTCGGTGCCTGGAAGGATGCAGACTTCGGCGACGGCGTCATCATCAGGTTCGTGGATACCGGCATATGGCCGGAGAGCTCGAGCTTCGACGACAGCGGCCTCGGTCCCGTCCGGCCGAGCTGGAGGGGCGGATGCGTCAACGCCGAGGACTTCAACGCCAGCTTGTGCAACAACAAGCTCGTCGGCGCCAGGGCTTTCAACTCTGCCAGACAGGCTACGGCGTCGAGTAAGAGCAGTGGCGGCGTTGCCTCTCCAAGGGACACAGACGGTCACGGCACGCACTTGGCATCGACGGCCGCCCGCTCAGAGGTCCGCGGCGCCGGCGTGGCCATGTTCGCGCGGGGCACGGCGAGAGGCGTCGCGCCAAAGGCGAGGATCGCCATGTACAAGGTGCCCGATGGTTCGCCGCCGGTGGCCGACATCGTCGCGGCAATCGACGCCGCGGTGAAGGACGGCGTCGACATCATCTCTATCTCCCTTGGTTACGATCCGTGCCCATTCCACAACGACGCGCTCGCCATCGACGGTGCTTAATCTGGCGCCGTGGATGACCACCGTCGGCGCTGCCACGGTTGATCGAGTGTTCCCCGCGAGCCTCAGCCTTGGGGACGAAGGTGGTGTGCTCACCGGGCAGTCCCTATACAGCACCAAGTCCAACGTCACTGCCATGGTTTCGCTGGTTTCCAGCTCGTGCAATAAGGATGATCTGGGACCCGACAATGTCACTGGAAAGATCGTGGTGTGCGTGGGCCATAATGTCGATCTGGACACTCTGCAGCGCGTTCTCCCTGAGCTTCACGCAGCAGGTGTAATTGTCACGCACAATTCGAGTTGGTCCCCTGACGGTGACGGTGTCGGGGTCATGGCCTTCCCCCTTCCAACTCTTATACTCAGTCACACCGCCAGCGAGATGCTCCAGGCTTACATGACGTCGTCTCCAGATCCAGTGGCGTGCCTGAGCTTTTCCTGCGACACGGTTATCGGAGAGAACCGAGCACCCATGGTGGCGAGCCTCTCGTCGCGAGGCCCCAACCCGGTCGTCCCTGAGCTACTCAAGCCCGACGTCATCGCGCCAGGTATGAACATTTTTGGGGCCTGGATCGGCGAGACCACCTCGCTGGGGAACAGGAGAAAGGACAAGTACATGACAGGCTCGGGCACGTCCATGGCGTGCCCCCACGTTGCTGGTGTCGCGGCGCTGATCAAGAAGAAGCACGCGGACTGGACGCCGGCCATGATCCGGTCCGCGTTGATCGCCACCGCAGCCACGCTCGACTACACGGACCGGGACATCCTCGACGACGGCTTCACAGGAGACGACAGCCAACAAGTCGCCACGCCTTTCGCTACCGGGGCCGGGCACGTCCGTCCACAGCTCGCGCTGGACCCGGGTTTGGTTTACGACGCCGGTGCCCGGGACTACATCGACTTCCTCTGTTCACTCAACTACACCGCCGAGAATGCACCGCTTCGCACCTGACATGGCCACCAGCTGCACGAGGACTGAGCTCCCCGCCGACCTCAACTATCCCTCCTTCGTCGTGATCTTCAACAGCTCCACTGACGTCCGCACACTGACAAGGACGGTGACCAAGGTGTCCAAAGAGGCCGAGAAGTACAATGTCACGGTCGTCGCACCGAAGCATGTGAAGGTGACTGTCACGCCGGCCATCCTAGAGTTCAAGGAGCAGTACGTACGAGAAGAAGAGTTACGCTGTTCAATTTAGAAGCAAAGCACATGGAATCGAGAAAGCAGTGTGGGAGTTCGGGCAAATGATCTGGGAGAACAAGAAGCGTCAAGTCACAAGCCCGGTCGCCTTCATGTGGAAGTAGGACAACTAAGTAATGCCGTGTACGTAATACGACAGGAAGTCGTAATGCTGTATAACTTCAAATTTATAAATAAATCTGCAAACCCATGATACAATAGTGATACCGAGAAATTAACGACTTGAGTTTGCTTTACCAGTTTGGGTTTCAGATGAGTTATTAGGTTCAGTGGAAGGTGGGATAGACTAAGATAAAAGCCCAACGCCTAACGTGAATCCAGACTCATGAATCGATGGTGGAGCCCTCCAACGTGTATAGACTAGCATCATCGAGAAATGCTACCCTTGAGCGCATTGCAATTGTTACTTACTCATGCGTGTCTCGACCGCCTCACCTTCACTCGGCCGGCGGATTTCCTTTTAGCTAGAAAACCAAAACGAAATTTTCACATACATGTTAAACATGTACTATCTAGACCATATACTTTACACTGGGATTGATAAAATATGGTCTTCATATGTACTTTATCATGTGATTTTTGACATGTAGTACATATGACACGAATCTCAACATAATATGTATGATATAGATAATACATATTGAGCATATACATGCGGTGATGACTTTCTCTAGAAAGAATATAGATGACTGCCTTTTTGCAGTTTAATCAGTCTATATAGGATTTTGATTCGAGCAAAGAAAATAAGAGATGTTTACTTTGAGGCGAGATGCTCTGATTGTTTTTTAGATTAAGGAAAAGATGTTCCGACCTTTTACTAGAAAGATTGAAAACGGCTGTGAAACATAAAGGTTCCATCAAAGACTAACATTTTGTTGTCATCTGGTGTTGCACTCCAATACACTACATCACCAACAACTCCCAGGTCATCAACCTCACCAAAGACAACCTCCAAGGTGCCGTTGACAAGTCAAACTATATTATATTTAACTAAATTTATTGAAAACAAATATCAATATTTATAATATCAAATTAGCACCACTAGATAAATCATTTGTTATATTAGTATACATATTTTTTTTGCATATATGTTGACAATTTTTCTATGAACTTAATCAAACTTAAGCTAATTTGAATTTGATTAAATCTAGAAATAAATTTATTGTAGGACACTTGGTAGTCGTCACAATTTTAATTCAAATATTACCATAATTTAAACAATGCTATATATATCTCTAATTAGTAATGAGTACTAGTGCTCTATTGTGGAAGGTACTAGTATTATCTTGGCAGTCCGATACTAGTTAGTATTGATTAATTAGTAGTGTTGTTAAGTAATAGTGAATCAAATAAAATAAAATTATGCGGAGGTGCACACTTAACTACATATATATAATAATGTATTATTTATTATTCTTCTCAACTATTTAAGCAACGTCACACCTCCATAAGTCATATATAAGTATGCCAAGTTTATAAATGCAGTGAATCAATTTGTACTGAATTATAAGTAAGTTTGTATAGAGGGAAATGATTTAGATATACATCCAATAAATCCATGCTATATCAAATGAGATAATTTTTAGATCTCCATCTCCCCTTTGGCCATCCATCCTAGGTCCACAGCTATTTAAACACTTCTTGGTACCTTGTATCTTCACAATATAATTCATAAATTTCAGTTCCTGTCTGAGGAGTCATTGCAAGTAAGCCATGGAAAAAAAAACCTCCTAGTTGTCGCTGTGGTCTTAGCTTTTTATGTTCGTGCAGCATTCACAACAGCAACCTCCGTTAACATCAACGATCTATACATCCAGGATCTTGGTAAATGGGCGGTAGCGCAGTATGTCGGGAAGCTCGTGACGGCATCAAGTTCAAAAAAGTGGTTAGTGGTTATAAAAGTCTAGGATGGCCAACAGGTGTAAGCTATAATCTTATCATATATGCATCAAACACGGATGGCAAGGACACCAAGTATAGGGCGGAGATAGCAAAGAATGATCGGACAAGGACACCAAGTATAGGGCGGAGATAGCAAAGAATGATCGGACGGAAAGACCTGTTCTCCAATCCTTCGAACCAACTAAATGAATGACAGTTGTATGATCATATTATATATAACTATGGAAATATAATTATAAGGTTCAAGGTGCTTTCAGATGCATGTTTTAGAGTCAATATTGATGATTATATGACGATTATTATCTCTAAAAGTGTCTCACTGTAGTAGTGGTAGAACTAGGACGTTATTCTTCTACCAACATAGCTCAAAGTATAAAAGCTTTAAAGCCCACTAAATCGGATAAGCTGTCAACATATGGTTTTTATTTACTAACTGCTGACAATCAAGATTAGAAGCATATCATAGTGATTTGGATTAGAACTAAACTAGAATCGTCATATTTCTTTTCAGAAATGTAATATTTTTGTTTAGGGATAATCACATCATCGCAAAGTGTGATACCCATAATTTTCGCTGCTACTTTCACAAAAAAAAAAGGAAGGAGTTTCGCTGCTTTGCTGGTAGTGGTACTGAGAAATGACGCTACTGCTGTGCTTGCATTGACCTCACCGAAATAAACAAAGGGTCTAATTATTTGCTCGTGCCAATATGAAACGCTATAACGTCATATGCTTACATGATCGACAACGACATGATTTCTAAACCGCTGACTTCGAATATCTAAGAATATACCTAATGACTTCCGATCTCTTATCTACAAACTGTCATAGCCGCCGAGAACTGATGGAGAAGCCTGGACGAGTCTATATCTATATAGACAAAGCAACACTGTCTATCTCGACGAAGGCGCTGAACGGCAAAGCATTTCATGATGGACATCACGAAAGTGGACCTGCGTGGCGTGGGACCCGGGACGCCGGGTTGGGAGGAAGCCCGGGCCGCGGTGACCTCGTCCATGGTGGCGTACGGCTGCGTGGTTGTCGCGTACGACGCGCTCAGCCCAGAGCTCGAGCGGTTGCTGTTCGATCGTGCCATGCCGGAGCTCTTCGCGCTCCCTCTCGAGACCAAACAGAGGAATGTGTCCACCAAAGGGCACTTCAGGGGCTACCTCGGGCCGAGGTACGAAGCCATGAACTGGGAAAGCGTCAGCGTCGACGATCCCACCAGTGAAGAGGGCAACGTCAACGACTTCAGCAGCCTGTTTTGGCCTCAGGGCAACTCTGAATTCAGGTAACATTTTTTTTTGAGGGAAAAATTCAGGTAACAAATTAAACCAACCTATTCAAACACCACCGCTATCGTCTTTCGTCCAGTCCAGGAACATATAAACACACTGACTTTCATCATGTCTTTACGTCCAGGGACATCATGCTGCTATTTGCAAAGAACCTGCTGAAACTGAAGGAGACAGTGGAGACGATGATCCTAGAGAGCCTCGGCGTTCGGGAGGAGAACATTGAGACGCACCTCAGCTCGCGCTCCCACACACTTCGGCTGTCGCGCTACGGCGTACCTCTGGATGCTGATAGCTGTGTGTCCATGATGGCCCACCGCGACTTCAACATGAGCACCATGATCGTGCAGCATGATGTTGAAGGTCTGGAGGTGCAGGCCAAGGACGGGAGCTGGCTCCCCGTCCGGCCCGAGCCGGGCACCATCACGTTTCAGGCTGGC
This sequence comes from Eleusine indica, assembly GCA_030378355.1. Classification (NCBI taxonomy): domain Eukaryota; kingdom Viridiplantae; phylum Streptophyta; class Magnoliopsida; order Poales; family Poaceae; genus Eleusine; species Eleusine indica. The sequence continues at coordinate 42,557,059 of CM059500.1, forward strand.
GAACTATTCAGGGTACAAGATGAATCAATCATTCACCGTACTCTTGGGTCACGCAGCAGCTTTGTGTTTTGATATATGTTGTCTCTGTCATATACCGCAGGTCGTCACGAACGGGAGAGTGCCGGCGTGCGTTCATCGTGTTAGGACGCCCAGCAACCGCGAGCGCTTTGCAGTCGTTTTTGGCAGCTGGAATATAAAAGGTGCCGTGGTGAGGGCGATGGACGAGCTCATCGATGGAGATCACCCTCTGCTGTTCAACCCCTGCAGGCCCGACGAGTACGTCGAGTTTCTTTACTCGGAGGAGGGACGCAAATTCAGTGACCCACTCCAAGCTTTCTGCGGAGTTGACGTGGGTAGTAGGTCCACGACGGAGTGATCAACAATATAATCGTTCTCATTGCAGCTGTCCATCAAGTAAATTTTATTTTACATATTTCGACTTCGATGGTGAAATATGGTTGTTTTTTTTATGTACAAAATCACAGAAAGTCAACTTTGTGTCTCGTGAACAAAATATATGCTAAATTCATTGTCGATTTGGAAAGATTTTTAGTTAAGAAAGGATTTCATCTGCACAAATGAGATGGATTAGAAACTTTGACAATTTGTGCGAGTAAAAAAATATACATTATTCAGGCTATTTTTATTGTTTTGTACATGTTATCAACAATACTTCTGGTCCAGAACATTATTCTTTTACGTGATTATTGATGCAAATCAAAGTATTACTATTTTTCTTTAGTTGTTGTTTATACGGGATGATCTCCATTCCGCCTTGATCTCCGGATCCTGATGACATGTTGCACTGGTTATTGTGCACTCTCCAGTGATATACAGGTACCAGTGTCCAGCTTTTTTTTTTTGACCTAAGTCAGTAGGAAAAGTCTCAACCTATTTTTTTTAATTTTCTTTATTTCAGACCCGATTAATTCGCTCCACAGGGAGTCGAACCCAGGTCTGCATCATGTTACTCAGGTGCTCTAAACACTAGGCTAGAGACCCTTTCACCGGTGTCTAGCTTATGTATTGATATGAGTGGAATAACTTTCCGATATATACTTCATATTATTGGCAGAAGAATTGAATTGAATATGGTGATAACATACTCTATGTATCATTTGATTCGAATATCAATGATTCCAAATACAGTTTGAAATCACAATATATATTGTGTAAAGCTTAAGGTCGCTATTGGTACAACCGACTAAGAGAACGTTAAGCATAAGGTTACTCCACATGATGATTGTATTAAGAAATTATCTATTGGATTTTATATCATCTCAGTGTATGTGGAAGATCTCATCATCATTAAAAATACATATAAAACATAAATATGCAATGATTTAATGACGGAATTGAGATGAAAAGTTTGGATTAAACCAAATCACACTAGGTTTTATCCTAATACCTTCCCCATAAGGATATAACACTCTAATCTTCTTACATCCATGAAACAATGGAGTACGTATCCAATAAAATATGACCTTATATTTTAGATCATTGATGTGCTAATACTTATTACAAATTAAATAAGAGCTAATTTCCTATTTGCAAAATGTTTGCTAGCTAGCACAACTTCAACATATCATTGTATAAGAGTTAAGCATACCTTCAGATATCATAAAGGTAGACAAGAATCTTGATTTATTCTACAGATGTAATCAAGATAATACCATAATAGGATAAAGTGATACTGGCTATTATATGTGATTTCCATAATGCCTTATCATAGACATAAAGTGTATTTTATATGGTAAAAATAGTTATATCATGAAAGTTATTAAATAAAATGTATAGCTACACATATCAGTGATTCTGATATAATTACAATATATGAAGCATTGAATGATGCATATTAACTTCATACAATGATAAATCACAAATATCAGTTATGTGAAATCGAATCATAAATATTATCTATATAGATAATATAGCTTGTATCAATAAAAACATCTTGAGTTATATAAAGAGCAAAATTCAATAACAGGTTACTCTCAATATATAAGCTTTGTAAAGGATATAATGTGATAATCTACAAGGTAACATTTGTAAAGCTTAGGGGGAGACAATCCTAAATCATAACTCAATTATCTATGACCATCAGAGCATAATTATTACACTTTTTTCCTTTGTGAGTTTTTCCTATCAAGGTTTTCTTACATATAGTTTTTTAACGAGAAAATAACTCATACAAGCAATGAAATGAGTCATACCATTTTTCTTCTTATGTTTTTTTTCCTTTAGAGATTTTAAAGGAGTTTTTTGACATATTACACTTTAGTTCTCTTTATTTTCCCAATAGGATTTGAAGGAGTTTTACCAAATATGTCTCCTCATTTTCCTTATAGATTTTAGGGGAGATAATTTTCACTATGATCAACACACCATATAAATATTGTTCTCTAAACTCATGAGTTTTCACTTTCAAGGTTTCTCATATAAGTATACAATTAGACAGTAACACATGTATACCACATCAATTTTCTCCTTATCTTCTATTGGATTCTAAAGGAGCTTTTAGTGGCATATGAATATAATATTATAAAATATTTCTCCTCATTTTCCTAATAGGTTTAAGGGAAATAATTTTGAACATATACTTTGCACTCTGAACTCGCTATTGGCTTTTTCCTTTTAAAGGTTTTCCCGTATGAGTTTAATGAGGCAACAACAATATATGTTGTATTATTTTCTCCTTATTTTTCCTGCTGGTTTTTTAATGAGTTTTCATAACATATATCACACCATCATATACTATTCATATTTTTCCCACAGGGTTTTTAAAAGAGCAACTATCTACAAATTACAAGATATAATTGATCAAGGGGGAGTGATGGGAAACACGTTTAACATATGATTAATAAATAATCAATTAATTAGATTATGTAATCTCTACAACTTAATAAAGAGCTAACGTCGTCCGGTCCTTATTCTGCCAGTTATTACGCAGATAAAAGAACATAACAAAAAGAAAAAGAAAAGGAAAGGGAAAGAAAAGGAAAAGGAACAGAAAAAGAAAAAGAATCCGATCCAGATCGACGCACTCTATGGCTTTGTTGTTGGCGGGAGACAAGCACCGCGTCGCCTCCACTTCCTGCGCAAATCACACATGGCTGGCGGCTCCTCTCCGACGAGCCCTCCACGGGCAGCGATGGCGATGGAGGAGAAGGAGGAGTACGAGAACTCGAGGAAGAACACACCGGTGCTCTACGACCTGGTCATCTCCCACCTGCTCGAGTGGTCGTCGCTCACCGTCCAGTGGCTCCCCTCTAAATCCCCCACCCGCAGCCACCGGCTCGTCATCGGCACCCACACCTCCGACGAGTCCCCCAATCACCTCATGCTCCTGGACGCGACGCTCCTGCTCCCACCCATCTCGCCGCTGCAGCGGCGGCCTCGGGTGGCGCCGTCCCCTCCCTGTCCGCGTCTATCTCCAGCGTGGCGCCGCACCATGGCGAGGTCAACCGCGCTCGGTGCATGCCGCAACGGCCTTATACTGTGGCCACCAAGACCTGCATTGACGAGGTACACCTGTACCATCTTGGCGATGGCTATGGCAGCGGGAAGAGCAGTGCCGATGTCGTGCTCAACGGGCATGGCCGAAGGGTACGGGTTGGCTTGAAGCCCGTTGAAGGAGGAGTTGCTGCTGAGTGGCTCATACGATAAGAAGGTCGGCCTATGGGATCTTGCCACAGCGAGTGGAGTTCCTGTTCTGGATGCACAGCAGGGGTTTGTGGTAATGCCCCACTGGCCCATATGTTGTTTCCTTGTGTGTTCTTCGTCACCATCACTGGTCATTTTGTGTCATAATCTTTGCACTTACTCTGTAATTATGTTGATACTAAGGGACTTTAAGTATTGATGATAACTTTGTTTATTTGTCTATATAATAAATTGGTTTTGGGACACTGCATGATTTATGATAGTTGGAAGCAATGACTTATAAGACAAAATTTTAACAAAATTTTAAGTTTAGCCTGCCTCATGCGGAGCGAAATAAGAGCATGTATAATACTGTTGATCTTGTGTTTTTTAAAGTTAAACGACCTTCAGTGACATTCAGTTTAAAATGCTTAAAATTTGGACGTAAATGGAATCAGTTAATTGTTTGATTCATTTGTTTTCTAATTGACTCAGCGGTTCTCCTATGCATCAGCATCCTATTCATTTTGCCGGTGCCATGTGTCCTGCAAAAAAGAAGGATCTTACACAGTGACATATTGACCAATTGATCAAGCATATAAAGTGTTTTTCTCTATTTCTGTACCTCTATTAAGGCGAAGGTCTCTGTTCTGATAACCCTGTTTGGAGAAAAGGTAATCATCACTTGGATAATCATAAGGTCTTGCCCATCTGCCTGTGACGTGTGTCAAAAAACTATAGTCTATATAGGATACATACAGTGGCGGAGCTTTGCTCTTGACAAGACTAGGGCCACAAACTATATGGTTTAAGACGACATATGCCGGGTGAAACCCAATAAGGAAAAGAAGAACAATGAAAAAAAGAAAAATCAAAGAGGGGCACTCAGATTTTTTGGGCCACGAGTAGTTACCGCGTGAGTCGTAATGCTGGAGAAACAAGAATTGGGCCGTGCTATACTGATATGGTCATATGGGCTGAAAATCAAAGAGGGGCACTCAGATTGTTTGGGCCATCACTAGGGCCGCGGCCCCAGCGGCCCCAGTTGGAGCTCCGCCCCTAGATACATACATATACAATACAACTTAAATAAAGGAGGTGAAGTCAGACCGCTTATTCTGCCAGTCGGACGTGCGTAAGGAAAATAAAAGAAAAAAACGGATGTACGCAAGGAAAGTAAAAGGAAAAGAAAAAAAACGGACCTACGAAAAGGAAAAGAAAATGAAAAGCGGAGTATGAAAACAAAAAGAAAATGAAAAAGTAAAGAAAACAATACGTAACCAATCTGATCAAAGGAAAACAATACGTAACCAATCTGGTGTGCCTGTTGTAACGAGAAATAAAAAAAACCTAATCCGGACTTGAAGGTGATCGTGGAGCTCATGCTTGCCGAATTCCTTCTCCTCGTCGATGACTTTGAGTAATAACGAAAAATCGCACTTCTTGAGTCCGTGATGGACGTGCTCCCTTCGGCCGGTTACGTGCCGCTCTCGGTGCGTTCCTCTGCCTCCTCCTTCACACCGCTGTCAACGTCACGCCTCCGTGAAGACGTGTCCGGATGACATGGAGCTTCGCGTGGCGACCCTGCTGGACAAGGCCACCGCAGGCGACCTGCTCATCGTGGCCCTCGACATCGTCGGCGAGCACGTCGCCAACACCGACACGATTCGATGTCTTCCTCGTCGAATGACGCCACCACGAACAACAGATCGAACACATATGTTCGGCGGACGTGTCTATCTGGCAGGGAAGAAAATATAATCAGATAGTAGCTAAAAACTAACTGTTAGAATTTTAAAATATTCAAGCCCCTAACAACGCACGGGCACATTGCTAATTAGTGCAATAATTAAAGAGACACCTATTGGGAACCCCCACCTGGGACGTGACACCGTCATTCCGAACAGACGTTTCTCCCGTCTGTAAACATCATTATCAATGAAATACACTTGATTCATTCTATCCTCTCTCAATTACATTCTGCAGTAGGGAGGAAAAAAACTTGCTTCTGTCAACTTTGTTGCAGGCTAGCCGCATTATTGTTGTTTGCGCGTGCTTCATTTTATCGACGAGGGCCTGCTGGGTGGGTGCACGCGCTGGGTCGTCGTCAATGCGTGAGTGGGCGACTCCGTTCGAATTCCACACCGCCATTCAAGTTCAGGCACTGATGCATAGGAGCCATCCGAAACGAAGAGTCGCCGTGAATTCATTCATAGTCATTCATAGCTGCATTATCTCCTCGAAATGGAACCGCGCGCCGCCCTCACGTATCATCACCGGAGTCGCTTCGATATACCTTAAATACATCATTGACTACCAAGTAAACGGAACCTTGGAGAGGAGGGGATTGACGAGGTCACGAGCTAGGGAGAAGACCCTTATATAAGGCCACGCCATTCGGCGAGCAAGGCAGAAAGCCACTCACCAATTCCACCGAGTAAACCGTGGCAGCAGGCATTTGATTTGAGAACGCCGATCGGGCATGGTCTCTCACCAAGAACTACTCAGGCGCGTAGCAGCTCGCATGGAGAAGCACTTCGCGGCCCTCGGCGACGAGGGGCTGGAGGTGGTGAAGGTCTCCCAGCTCGTCACCATCGCGGTGCAGGACACCCAGCGCCGCACGGTGGCGCGCACCATGCGGAGTACCGACGAGCTGCAGGGCCTGATGGACCACTACTACGACGTGGTGACGCCGGCCGTCGCTGCACGCGGCGAGGGGCGCTTCGTGTTCGACGGCAGGCGTGTGAAGGGCGAGCACACGCCGGAGGACCTTAACATGGTGAGCGGGGACAAGATCGACTTCTTCCTGGACCTAATGGCTGGCTGATGAGTGACTGAACCTGGATTGCGGATGTTGAGGCGCCCGATCGAGACGTGACGTATCTTGGTTCTGTTTCCAGTCATGATGTTTTTCGTTATGTTTCATTCTGTTTTAATAAGTCCGTGTCAGTTGTCATGGTCTCAGGTTACGTTAGCCCTAAGAAATAGGAGTATTCTTCAATTTTTATCCTAAATTCCCGTTGTATCCTTGCCTCCGTGACATTCTTTAATGGTGAACTTTAAATTTTAATTTGCCTCTCGCACGTACCACTGGTTTTGGACGACTGTTTTGCGAAGTCTGCATTAACAGTCTGGCTTCAGGTCCTCCCAGTGTCCATAGGTCCTGCCAGTGTCTGCTCTGTTTCCCAGCGAACTGGCATCATGTGGCAGTTGAGTATTTGACCGTGCACTGAGCCAGTCTGCTATTTCGTTGTCAGCAATCATATTCGGCCCAAGAACCCAACAAATTTATTTCATATTTTCTTGTTTGACTGAAAATAAACGGTTGTTTCAGTGCCTTGACCATCTGATCCTTGAATCAGATTGTTTATTTTATTTCGTTTTGTAGAATTATGTATTGACTAGAGATAACTTTAACATGTACTATACAAAAATTGTGTATGTTATCCGGCCAAAATCTAAGGGATGGTGATTGAGAAGCTACTTCCAGTTTATTTTGCTCACACATTTGGGCTTCCATTCGGTGGAATTGTGAAAACTCTCTCAAAATCCCTATCTATAAGTTTATAAAAATTCTAAAACTCGGCATACATGTAGATAACATGGCGATACATGCTCATATAAAATTTTTAGTCCAAAATAAAATTCATTTAAAAGATATAAAAATAACAAATCATGAGAAAGATGACAAAAAATAGATGACATGTGTTATTTTGTCCATTTCTCTCTTACTTCATGATTTATTTTTTAATTTTTTTTACTGAAGGTTAATTTGAACTTAAAATTTTATGTGTATATTTCTCATCATGTCATCCACGTATATATCAAGTTTCAGAATTTTTAAAAACTTTTATATACGATTTTGAAGAGGGTTTTTACGATTGCACCGAATGTGTAGGTGGTTTTCATTTTTCCTGTTTACTATCGATATGTAAAAAATTTTGCTTTGATGAGAAGTTGAGAACACGTTCGGCTTCGGCCTCAAACTTTCTAACAAACTGGGCGTGAAGACAGGCCAATCCAACTGCATGCGGCCGCCCGTGAAAAATCTCTCGATCGTTTTGCGGCCGCGCGTGCTCGCGCCTCGCGGTATATTCTGTCGCTTTGACTCCGTTGCACTGGCCGCTTCGAATAATCTCATTGACGAGTGCAGCAACTGATGGCCTGTCATCTTCTCTCGCTTCGACTCTTGTGCACTTGCCGCTTCGAATAATCTCATTATTAACGCATAACGTCGTAAATTAAGCAAAGGAAAGGTCCATTCCAGAATTGATGTGTAATATTGAATGGTCGATCCGTCTTCGCCTCCTTGGTTCCAGTAGACACAATATAAATGAGGGAGTAGATACTATAGACAATCATACAGAATACACTCCGGCTAACACAACGAAGCAGCCACACAACAAATAGCCTGCCCATCTCAAAGGCAGCTCGGTAAAGTGAAGTCGACGATCGGTCAGTGTCAGCATGTCAGCGCTGGAGGTGAAGAAACCAAAGCCGGCAGTGATGGGGTTCGTAGCCCCTAGGATCAACGACGACGCAGGTTGCTCACTAATCCGCTCCATGCGGATCACCGATAAGATGCAGGATCTCATTGATTGCTACTACGCCATGGTGCCTGCTATTCCTCGTGGCAGGGGTGTTTTCCTGTACCAGGGCAAGCGGGTCGACGGCGAGGAAACGCCGGCGGACTACAATATGTGCAATAATGGCATCTGTCAGATCGAATTTTTATCGGAGATGAAGCCAGACATGTTCGTCACACTGACGGTGCACGACCGTGAAAAGAGAAGGGCCGCCTGCACAATGCGACGAACCGATAAGATGCAATTTCTGATGGATTTCTACAATAGCACGGTGTCCTGTACCCCCAAATCGGGGTGTTTCTGGTACGATGGTAAGCGGGTGGAAATGTGGCATACTACTCCGGCATTCTTTCACATGAATGACGGGGCTCTGATTAAATTTCGCTCGGAGCTCAAGGCGGGGATGCTTCTCACGTTAACTGTGGTTGATTCTCAAAGGCGCCGGATCGCCCGCACCATTCGAAAAACCGACGGGCTGCAGATTTTGATGGATTTGTACTACGCCACGGTGCCCATTGTTGAATATGATGGTGGGATGTTCGCGTTTGATGGACGGCTTATTAAAGGCTCGCAAACTCCGATGGATCTTGACATGGAGGATGGGGATGTAATCGACTTTTTCTTCCTGCTGCGTAGCGGATGAGGCGAGTTCGTTAGGGCCTCTCCATCAGTTGCTTTTCTAGGTACCTTTACGCTTGTGCAAAACAGGAACAGACCCAACGATGACTATTGCTGCAGCGATAACCTATAACGAAGTAATGTGGGGTCTACATGTATTTTTTTTCTCTCTTTTCCCACTCTCAGCCCGCTGAGTCCCATCGGTTCCACGCCAGTTTTTGAGCAGCATACAAACGGTGCAGCTGCCAGCTAGCTTATTTTCTGCTGGACAAACAACTTTACATAACAGCCAGTGTGGACTGTGGACGCCTTTAGATGGGAGGTGTTCGGTACGTAGACTTGTTGCCACAGTGATATTGTGCTTGCACCAGTTTTTTTCGATAATGGAATACTTTTACAAAGTTTCCGACTTTTTGCACTTTAAGTGGCCAGTTTATAAGCTTATTACAATGGTGAGAATGCACATAAAAGATGACTAGGGAGTTGTTGCTGAAGGAGAACAAAGCCTATAATTATGCGGCCATCCGACGAAGATTTGCATTGCCAATATCTTCAAAGTTCGGCAAGCTATATTAAGAAGTATTCTCTGCACCACTGTTAGTCTAGTGTGGTTGTTGCAACATGGTGAATGGGGACAAGATCGACTTCTTCCTTGATCTTTTGGGTCAAGATTTGTCTATGTTATGTTTTGTTTCTGTTTCGAGTTCTTTTGTTTTTCGCAAAAGGAGTCTGGTTGTTTCGTTACGTTGGAGGACGTAACAATTGTCCTGGGGGTGTTCATAACTATCTGTATATACGCTTTTGGAAGAAAAAAGGTATCATTTATATTCATGGCAATCTTTATTATGAACTCAGATGTTCATTTACCTCTATCGTGTAACTATGAAAGACTGAATTCGAACAGCTGTTTCGCAAATATCACAAGATGTACCTTCAAGTTGCACTGTTTCACAGGAATCACACTGAACTAGGATCGTCATCGGATCAGGTGTACTCAAGCATTTGGGCATCCTCACCAAATCATACGTAGCCCACCAACACAGCAAATTGTTGAATTTTTATATGATATTTGTTATGATGTTTGGAATTAATATTAATCGTTCATTGAGTTAGATCTAAGGATAAATAATAAGAAGGTACCTGCTGAGAGGTACTTTAAGTTGTGGACCAGTACCAAAAATAGTGATACTAATAATTATATTATTTTTTTAATTACACAGAGTAATTTGGTAACTTCACATTACTAAACACCTCCCCTGCCTCGACACGCTTGGCGACTTCTCACCTCCTCTGCCTCGACACGCGCAGGCGAGGACCGCTGATTTTCCCCGCCCACCGACAAGGTCCTCTGACTTCCCCCCGCGTCCCTCACACCTCCACACGACCACGAGGAACGGCGCTGCAACCGTCATCCAGATCGGATCGAGTTGAAGAACACCCCTCACGAACACCATCGAATCGGTAGCAGGACCGGCAACACCACCACCTCGCCAAACCGTGCCTGCACTCCTCTCTTCGCCCTGCCTTCCTCCATATTTCTGCGGCAGAGGCACGATGACAGGACCGCGAACAGGGGATCGTAGTGAGGATGGGAGGACGAGCGACGAGGATGGGAGGACAGCGGCCTGGACGGGTGGAGGGCGGCGAGGATGGATAGGCGGGGGGCGGGCGAGGATGGTTGGGCGGGGGGCGGCGACGACGAATAGGGAGAAATTGAGTTGAAGGTGGCTATGGAGATTAATGAAGTACAATTACCCATATATCTCTGGCTGTAATTAATTAAAATCATAATAAACTGTATCAATGGCTAAGATTAATTGAGGAGGAGGTACCTTAGGTACCACCCAAGCATTGTAACAAGTCTTTTTTTCTATTAATAAATAATTTTTTATTTAATCAATAAAAACAATAAAATTCGAAATTTGTAAAACTGATCTACCTGTCGCTCTAGTGGGTGACAAGGGTGCCACATAACCACTTATTATCTATGGGCCCAATCGCCCATTGGGTGGGGGGGGGGGGGTAGGACCTATTGCATGTTGGCTGGGTGACAAGGTTTGTGCCTTTTTCGGAATTTGTTTTAGCCTATTAACAGTTACACCTTCTAAAGTCTTGATTAAAAATATTTTTAGACTTCTAATTATTTTTAGATTTTTTAAGTGATAAAGTAAACATTGTAGAACCCATTTTACTCTCACTTACACCAAAATATGTTAGGGATTTTAAGATACAATAAAAATATTAGGATGATTGTTAAAAACTAATTGAATTTCTAGAGCGTGTTATCTTCTCGACAAATATGAAGAAAAATACCTAAATTCATATCATCCTAAGCACTATCAATTCAACTATTTTGATAGTGCTAAGTTGCAGTAAAAAAAATTGTGTTACAAACTTCAATTTGAATTGAAAGTAAAAAATGACCCTACTTTACATTTTGACTTCATGTTTGGCCCTCCTTCTAGATTTCGAATGTGCCAATTGCGCTTGTGAGACACCATACAGCTATGTGACACAGCAATACAGTGCCTGACAAGCGCAATTGCGCGGTGAAGTGATCGGTGGTGGTCGAGCGGCAAGTCAGCTAGCAAGGAGGATCCCAGTGTTCGAGCTTGGAGGGCTGCCAAGCAGTTGCTCGTGCATGCAAATTGTTTGGTGCAAATTGTTGTAGCATGTTCAGTGCTTTCGGTGCAAACTGATGTAACACATTCAGTGTTGTTGGTGCGAATATATGGTGCTTTGGTAAAATGATATGTCCCTAGGGGATAAGTGTGTTTTTTTTCCTTCCATCTAATACCATTAAATCCTAAAATGGACGGCACTATAGTGATTAAGGAACAAAAGATAAGAGTAATGGCTAATAAGAAAATTCAAACTTTTGGATGGGTGACAAGTAACCTAGAGTTTTTTAATGGCTAATAAAGAATTTACTCAAAGAAATACTTTGCTGCCAAAACTACCTTGAATAAACTCCTCCTAGCTAACATATGTTACGTTCCTTGAAGCTAAATACATAAACTGGAACGTTGTAATTTTTTTCTTCTGTAATTGAGGTATTGTTTGCTGTAGATCATCACTTCCACATAGTATTACTGATCGCCAAAACTCGTGACAAAAGAATAAGATTTTAATAGGTACCCAATAAATCCATACTACATTGTGCTAGATTAATCAATATACGAACAAACTCAAGGCTATATAAGTGTCCCTAGATCATTGTTTCTCTAAGCAGTCACTGCAAGCAAAAACCATGAGAACCGCGTTCCTCTTAGTCGTTGGTGTCATAGCAATTTATGTCGTTACCACACCCACCATGACGGACCCAGTGAGTATCAACAGCAGATATATCCGGGAACTTGGACAGTGGGCAGTAACAGAGCACAACAAGCAGACACACGATGAGATCAAGTTCAAAAAAGTGGTGGGTGTCTTTAGTAGTATTCTGGGAGCCTCGTCATTGATGCTTGGGACAACGGTGGAAAAGATGCCAGGTACAACGCAACGGTGGGCGTGAAGGATGCTTACGAACGCACTCTTTTAGTCTTTGAACGGTGGGACTGACAATTGGTATGATCATGTTAGTTGCCATTATTGGAAAGTAATAATAAATGATGTCAAGTTTGCTTTTTGATCTGTACGTGTTTTATCGTCAGACTTAATTTGGTGATTATATAATAATAACTGTTCTTGTAATCATAAGATAAAAAATACAGTACAAGCCAAAATACACATCTAAGGCCATGTTTGAAGCTACAGTTAAGGTTTTAGAGCCAGAAACGCCAAAGCCTGGCTGAAGAAAGAACTATGGCCGTTTGTCAGAGGCCTGCTAATCACCAGTTCGCATTCGGCACGTTTTCGGCCTGACTACTTGTAGTCGTAGCGCCTCATTAGTTTGATGGCTAGAAGGTGGGTGTGCCTAACAATCACAAGTCACGCAGACGTATTCACATTGTTGGGCTAAAAGTTGTTAAGCTACTATGCACTAAACCAGTTATATCCAAAAGTCTAAGCTGACGGAGAAGGATAGACAATTCATTTATGGTTCAATATTCTCTCTCACGTGCAGCTCTCTCGGAGTGTAAACATGAAAATAGGAGTGGCGCAATGAAAAATACGATCGCCAGAACTTGAACTCAAGACCTCTAACTCGATACTATGTTAAGTTACTATGCACCAACCAGTTCACTCAAAAGCTTAAGCTGATGAGAAAATAGTAGACAATTCACTTATGGTTCAACTCTCCCCCTCGCGTGCAGCTCACTCAGAACGCAAACATGGAAATAGAAGCGGCGTAGCGGAAAATGTGGTCACCAGGACTTGAACTCAAGACCTCTGGTTTGATACCATGTTAAGCTACTATGCACCAACCAGTTGCACCCAAAATCCTAAGTTGATAGGAAAGGATGGACAATTCCTTATGGTTCAACACTCTCCCTCACGTGCAGCTCCCTCGGGATGGACAAAATCCTAAGTTGATGTAGAAGAATGGACAATTCATTTATGGTTTAAAAAAAACTAGTAGTGTAGTAAATGATGAGCTGTAATGTAATGTACGAGAAATTCTCAACACTGATCGTCCTCAGCATGCGCGTCGCCGGATGCATGCCGTTCTTGCTGCTTACCGACGTCATGCCGACACATTCCCCGGCATCGTCCCACACAGAAAGAGCGAGCGTGGAGCCCCGGCCCGACCTGTAAGTCCGCTAATGGAAAGCGAGGAGTTGGGCCTGAACTGGCGAACCGAAGTCACTTTTGTAACCATACTTCCTACAGCTAACACGTGTCCTGAGCTGGGTACCACCTGCTCCGTGACAGTATGGAACAGCAGTAGAATTTCTACTGTATATTTTAGTTGACGGCTTTTCTGCTTTCTTTATGTGAAAGCTCTTTGACAAACAGAAATGTGTGTTAATTTTTTAGTCAGCCCTGTGGTGTTTTGTTGTGTGCCACCATATTATAGAAGTCATATTCTAGTATACACCAGTGGCACACAAATAGACAGAGACCTTTGTCGCTTCGGAGATCGGTGCACACACGAAGAGTTACCACCGCAGCAATCAAAACGCACTGTGACGATACAGATGGCTGGTTAATTAAAGCGCGACCTATATCAACACACGCAGATCGCCGCACAATCACAGCCGCTCCAGGCGTACGGGCCAATACCCACACCACCGGAGATGAACTCATCGGGCGGCGCGGCGGCGTGTTCGGACGGCAACGAAGAAGAGGACCGGAAACCGGTGATCAAACCCGGCGTGCACCTGACGCTCAAGGTGCAGGACACGGCGGGGCGCAAGCTCGTGCGCACCGTGCGGAGGACCGAGAAGCTGCAGGCGCTGATGGACGCCTACTACGCCATCGTGCCCGACGTCACGTACGGCACGGGCAGGTTCCTGTACGACGGCGGGCGGCTGGCCGGGTGGCAGACGCCGGCGGAGCTGGACATGGCGGACGAGGACGAGATCGACTTCTTCACCGAGCTCATGGGTGGCGGATGGGCTGGCGCTGCTGGACCACCGGCGGGCGCGTAGCGTGCTGGTTTGCGTCGTCGTGCAGGCATGGAGCAGAGCAGTGTGCTAATGGCTGATTTACCATCGCCGTGCTAATTTCTGAATCTGATAGTTATATATATATATATATATATATATATATATATATATATATATATATATATATAATATAAGCAGTATACATTATGTGAGGAAGCTGGAAGCATGTTTAACAAGTATTGTGTTTGTTATACATTGCAGCTTGATTATTGTTATGCGAGACAGTAGCATTTTGTTCCTTCACTTGTATTAGAGTATGCAGCAACGGAAAGGTCAGTGCAGCAGTGAATTTCGCCCGGTGGGTACAATGTAGTAGTAGTAGTATATAAGCCACCCCCTGGTGCCGCAATCCTTAAACCATACCTCAGTGCTCAGCAGCGCACCACCTAATAATCAGGGCACAGATCGAGAAGATATCCGATTACAAGCCGGCCATGAAGTTCGTCATCCTCTCAGTGAGAGACGAGGGAGACCCGCACCATGAGGACGACCGAGAAGCTGGACAACCTGATAGACTTGTACCAAGACGCCGGCGGACTACAAGATGAATGACTGGGACGAGCTGGTCTTCTCGTCCGGGATCGAGCAGAGCGCGTTCGTGACCTTGACCGTGCGGGAAGAGGAGACAGGGCTCGGGTTCACCCGCACGCACCTTGCGAAGAACCCACACCTTTTTTCCACTTTATTATGACCATATTACTGTCTCTATCTCACCGTGATTAGCTATATGAGGCAATCCAAAATTGTGTGCATTTGATGAATATCTTTTGTCTACCTATATCTTCGATTAGCTCATGCCTCTTTGGCTTCGCATTTGTTGACGGCGCGTCGGCGCATAGCACTTTCTGACGGCAAGTGCTCTGTGCTGGGTTTGGGTTCGCACTCGTGGTGGCAGATGCATTATTTCCACCGTGCGAGAAAACTATCAACACGGGCGGCCTTGTGTAGTGACTTCACACTTGGGCTTCCAGAAGCAGGCCTTGAATTCCTCCACCTGGGTCCATCTTACTAGACCCTCAATTTAACCGGCTCGTGGGTTGAAATTGAACCAAGCCCACCTACACACTCCACGGACCGTCCGCCGCAACGGCATGGCTAGCCCGGCCTCCACGGCCCCGCATCTGCTTATAATAAACAAGAGCATAATTGGCGCAAAGGAATCAATCTCTCATCTCCCTCACTGATTGCGGCGGCCCTCATGCACGTCGGTGACGGCCACCAAACACAGCCATCTTTTTGTAACGTAACCAAGTTGCGGCGCTACTTCATCATAAACAACGCAGCAATCCGCCGGATCCTCGAGAGGGAGAGAGGGGAGGGATTAGGCGAAAAGCGCCTGGCGTGACGATCTACCTGGACGAATAATCGAGCTACCAATCTTGGAACCGAAGGCAACAGGCTCCAGCATCCCGATCAGGGGCGCTGTCACTCCTGTCGCGGTGCGCTGGCCGCCTCACTGTCAGCTGTACTGCACTCCACTGCCGCCACTGATCGGTGCTCCAAGCAGACTAGTAGCTTGAGCCGCAAGCAGCCCCTCCCGCGCGACACTGATGAATTAAAATACTCGTCTCGCCAGCGTGGCACTCCGGAAACGATTTGATCGCCCTTCTTCTTCTACCTGCCGAGATCATTGCCTCCGCTGATCATCAATCAATCAGGCGGGTTAGCTTGGATGGATGGATGAGGATGATCAGTCTCGGCGCGCAGGCTGGCTGTCTCGCAGGTGGTGGTGCTGGCGACCGCCCACCGGCCGCCATGATACGATTCTGGCCTGCTGGGTTCCTGAAGCTGTGTTGTGTTGTGTTGTACTCCATAAGCTCGACTCGAGGGAGATGTGAACAAATCAAAGCGTGGGGACCCGACCGACGCGCGCGCGCGGTTGCGTGGTCGCGCTCGTTCGGGATCCGCACCGGGGCGCGCGGGCGGGGTCCCCGTGAGCCGCCGCCTCTTTCTCGCAGCAAGGCCAAAATATCTCCGCCCCGCCCGCCCCAGATCCAGCTCAACTCCAACGGGGATCGGCTGCGGCGCCCGGTTCGATCCTAACCCGGGTCACGTGATCTGAGGCGGTTCGATCCTAACCCGGGTCCCCGACTTCCCAAAGTCGATCGATCTCCACGACCCGGGCGAGACGCGAGGGAGCGTGCCGGCGCCGATCGAAACCCGATGAATTGAAATGCTGCTCCTGCTTTGCCGGTTGCTCTTGTAGAACCGGATGACGGAAATATTTTGTGGTGGTCAGAAGAACGCTCTTCTTTTTTTCCTCAAAAAAGAAGAACCATTCGATACGGCTCTAGTTTCGAACTGAAGCCCGGCCGCGCTGGCGTCTCCACATGACATGACACAGCTCATCTCAGCGGCACCCACGTGCCGGCGCTGGCCTGACACCTTGGCGCATGGGGTGGTGGGCGCGGGCCAGCCCACGCTCCCGTTGCTCCTATTGACGGCTAGCTACACCCGGTGTTCGAGGACACGCCCGGCAACGGCTCTAGGAGTACTACAACCGATAAAGGCTAGCGACCGGGTAAGCTGGAGCCGCATTTTGTCGTGTTGGACGGCCTAGAACGGTGCGATTGGTGGACGGTCCAGTCCGGCAGGAGATTCATCGATCACAGACCGCCCGTGTGGCCTACCGCGAACTGCTATGCACACCAAAATATTATACCACTTTATTGTTCATGATATTGTGTTTGACTCTCCTAAATACTTCAAGTTCATTATCATAGTGGTATCAAGTCACCTTTTACACAATGTGACCCTGTTGTCACGAGTGTTACTCATAATCATGTGTATCATCTTGTCGTCATACCGACGTGACAGGAAAAACAGTTGACTACTCCCTCCATCATATATTCTGAAAGTCTGTAAGCAGCTTATATTATTTTCATCCAGCCTATAGAAAAACAGTTGACTACTCCCTCCATCTCATTATCTCCCTTATTTAAGAGAAATCAGCAATTATCAAAGTCTTCCTCGTGTAACTCTGGGAAGTGTTCCATCACTTGGATATGGGTCTTTCCCAATGAAACAGTAATTAGTCCCAGGAGAGAAAAGAAGCTGTGATTGGTCACATGTTCAAAGGGCGCCTGTCTACCTGTTGTGCAGGACCATTATTTGACATACCCACGCAAAAACGGAGGAGGTGTTTGATCTGCTCGCGAAAACAAGGAGCCAGGCGTTGTATCGTTATGATTTGTTGGTCACTGTGCTGCTGGCTTAGGCGAGCGAGATATTGATATGGAGGAAGTATATTTTTACTAGCACATGTGCATCTATTTTTTTTTTAGTTGCACCATTAATGATGCATAAAGTTGTTACCAATACTGATAATGGAGATTGTTTCTAGATAAAACATAATGGATCTTGAAACAAGTTTCTGTTATATTATGCTTAATTACATCTCTAGCAATAATTTGTTCTTTCACCAGAAATGAATATATTTTTTCTAGGTGCCTTAAATTGCCCCGAGGTTTTAATAAAGATGTTGAGATCAAAGATGAGTTGAAAATTCATAGGAAAAAATAAAAGAGATGAGTTGAAAATTGCACACTCCTCGTACAGATGTTGCAGTTTATTCTCATGCCTGTGTAATCCCAGCAATTACTCCTCGCGCACCCGTTTCATTTGCCTGCCCTTGTTAACGGACGGGACGGGGCACGCAGCGGCCGGCTCACGTGAACCACGCCCATCTAAAAAGCAACCGCTACTGTACCAAGAACGGAAACCACTCCTCCCTCTTTCTCTCTCCTCTGCCCCTTTTTATCGCCCGATCTCACACATTTTGGAAAGGAGAGAGAGAGGCCGTTCCTTCTCTAGCCTAGCGCCCCAGCCCCCAAGGAAGGAAACCGCAGCGACGCGAGGCGAGGAAGGAGGCGGCCGCAGCGAACACGATGAGAGAGATCATCAGCATCCACATCGGCCAAGCCGGGATCCAGGTCGGAAACGCCTGCTGGGAGCTCTACTGCCTCGAGCACGGCATCGAGCCCGATGGCACCATGCCCAGGTGACGACCCGCCCCGTCTAGATCCCTTTTTGATTTCTCGTGCCGAGCGGCTCGGGTGGCCTCGGAATTCACCCGTGTTTGTTGCATTTCCGTCTCCGCGCGAGGGATTTGCTTTGCCGGGTCGGACTACTGTGGTAGCGGGCGCGTCTCGTTTAGGTCAAATCGGATGGGGCTTCCCGCTTCCGTAGCAGTTCCGTGATTTTTTTTGTTTGTTCGTTTCCGTTGTACTTCGCGCTTGGTATTTGCGATGTGGTCTGCGGATGGGATTTGTTTTGGTTGGTACATTTCGCTGCCGGTTGTTAGGAGATGGCAAGGACCGGCGAGATGCGGCGTTTCCTAATTAAGAATGTGCCCTAACTGGTTTGAATTTTAGGGCCTAATGATTGTTAAGGGTTGGGAACGAACGGAAACGGTAATGCCTGTAGTTTCTTGTGTGAGAGGAGCGCACGTTTGAGCGGCTTCTGACTACTGAGACAAATCGTAGTTTCCAGTTCCGTAAGATGCTGGATCTGAAGAACTGAATCTGTGGGGATGCTTGACATTAAATAGTGTTATAGAGGAAAAGCTCTGAAGGTCAGATTGAGCACGGATCCCATAGATTAATTATTTTAGGTCAGATTTTAAATGTGGCATGCCCCTCTGTTTGGCTTGGTGTGTGATCTTGTAGTGCCTAAAAAATTTGCCGGTGCTACCATGCTTGAGAATAGAAAACGTAGGCTGGGATCCTGACGGCAGAGGAGCATAGACTGTGACTTACTGTTTAACGCATCCGCCAATGATTACTTATTACTCGGGGTAAGCATTCTTCCTATCATTTTTTTAACACTGTTGTTTGGTTGTGATTTGCAGTGACACCTCGGTTGGCGTCGCACATGATGCCTTCAACACGTTCTTCAGTGAGACAGGCTCGGGCAAGCATGTGCCAAGGGCCATCTTTGTCGACCTTGAGCCCACGGTCATCGATGAAGTGCGCACCGGCTCATACCGCCAACTCTTCCACCCTGAGCAGCTCATCTCCGGGAAGGAGGATGCGGCTAACAACTTTGCCCGTGGCCACTACACTGGTAATATAAGTTTGAGTCTATATGATTGATTCATGGGTTACACTAATGCTTTTGTGACAGTCTGAGGATATATTCAATTTTAATTATTCTTGTGAAATGCAGTTGGGAAGGAGATCGTAGATCTGTGCCTGGACCGTGTCCGCAAGTTGGCAGACAATTGCACTGGGCTGCAGGGATTCTTGGTGTTTAACGCTGTTGGTGGTGGTACTGGCTCTGGACTTGGTTCACTACTGCTGGAGCGTCTCTCAGTTGATTATGGCAAGAAGTCTAAGCTTGGTTTCACCATTTATCCTTCACCTCAGGTATACAACATACAATTTAAACTAGTATATGTTCTGTTCCTTCCTTGTGGACATTTGCTGATATCATAGAAATGAAAAGAGAAGTAGTTCTTCAATTTCTTTTAGATGATTTATTTACATGGATATGTTGACAGTAGAATGCACTGAGTATATTAATTGTAGAGCCTCGATAAGATTCAGATTATGTATCTGACAGTACTGTTCTTGAGCTCTGATAGCAACTGTACATATTGATTTGGACAAAGAATTTCTGTTCTGACTGGTGGGGATCTTACTGTATATAGTTAGCACCATGATTAGTACAATTCTTATCTCAGCAGCACGTTTGGTGAACCTTCATGATCATCTTTTATAATACATTATCATGTAGTGCTTTACCCTTCTGTCCATGTGATGTGGACCGTTCAGCTTGTTCATTTGAGTAGGTTAATTGCATCTTAGCTGTTGTGGGGACAGTATTGGTAGATATGTTCTCCGATGATTTTCAGGTTGGTCCATCTTCATATTTTTAATCTTATTAAAATGCCACTCTGGATTGCAGGTGTCAACAGCTGTTGTAGAGCCATACAACAGTGTGCTCTCCACCCACTCCTTGCTTGAGCACACTGATGTTGCAGTCCTTCTCGACAACGAAGCCATCTATGACATATGCCGAAGGTCCCTTGACATCGAGAGACCAACCTACACCAACTTGAACAGGCTGATCTCACAGATCATATCTTCCCTTACTACCTCCCTTAGATTTGATGGTGCTATCAATGTGGATGTTACAGAATTCCAGACCAACCTTGTCCCATACCCACGTATCCATTTCATGCTTTCATCATATGCACCTGTAATCTCTGCTGAGAAGGCTTACCATGAGCAGCTCTCAGTTCCTGAAATCACCAATGCCGTCTTTGAGCCCTCAAGCATGATGGCCAAGTGTGACCCGAGGCATGGGAAATACATGGCTTGCTGCTTGATGTACCGTGGTGATGTTGTTCCCAAGGATGTCAATGCTGCAGTTGCAACCATCAAGACGAAGAGGACTGTCCAGTTTGTTGACTGGTAAGCTGTCTTCATCAAAATTATAGTTGCATTTATTTTATCCCAAGCACTTATCCACTTGATCATAAATGGTTGCTTGGCTAACTAACTAATTTATGCTTCCCGCCTCACAGGTGCCCTACTGGATTCAAGTGCGGTATCAACTACCAGCCACCCTCAGTTGTCCCAGGAGGTGACCTGGCAAAGGTCCAGCGTGCTGTGTGCATGATCAGCAACAACACTGCTGTTGCCGAGGTGTTCTCCCGCATCGACCACAAGTTTGACTTGATGTATGCCAAGCGTGCATTCGTGCACTGGTACGTCGGTGAGGGTATGGAGGAAGGTGAATTCTCAGAAGCCCGTGAGGACTTGGCTGCTCTTGAGAAAGACTATGAGGAAGTTGGTGCAGAGGGTGCAGACGATGAGGGTGATGAGGGAGAAGACTACTGAGTAGCTGGTTAATAAGTAGTTCGCGGGTTGTTCAGTATACTCTGTATGGTTCCATCCCATTTCGCACTGCTGCTGTGTGTTTCGATTTGTATTATGTGCTAAATTGTTCTTAGCCCCGGTTGGTCATGATTGTTCATATCGTCCCTCTTTTGGTTTGCAATGCTATTGGTTCAAGTTCGGTGTACAAGTTATTCTGAGCTTAGTCTTGCAAGTATTCTATGATTTCTGCTGCATTGACCTTGAAATGATGATAGCTTTCTATTGTAGTTTCCGAACATGGAAACTCGGGGAAGTATTGATGTCACGCATCCTGCAGTCATGCTGCAAGCCTGCAATGTTGCTTCCTTTTTGTATTATAAGAGCACTGAAGTTTCAGTCAATCACAGCATCCCAAGCTCTTATTTAAGCTGGATTACAACATACAAATATTGACAAGCCTGGTGAAGTGAACATCATAGGTTTAAGTTGTAGGTTTACTTTTTTTTGTTTGTATGTTTATGCGGGTTTTCTTCTTACGAGATCACTGACATCAGTCTAGATCACAGCATGTCTTTGCTTGCAGGTTTGATTTTTGGGATAACTGATCATCAATGATCAATCGCCAATGCAGTTGTGCTGGTTCAAATTGTGCTGAAAGCATATGAGGTGCAGTAGCATGTGTACAGGATATGATGGCATGTGGAGCTCACCATGCTCGTTTTGGCGCATACTGCGGCATTGCTTATTCACATAATATTCCCCTGGTTTGTCAAGACGTGGCGTTGCCTACCTAAAGGTATAGCTGTGACAGCTTAGAAGTGTTTGTGATATGTGCACAAAAACCCGGCGACCTGGCGACAGTGGATCTGCACATTGGTTGCCATGGTTGGTAGATAGCCCAGTGCTCTAGTGACTCTTTTGACATGGCTGTCGACTGTCGTGTCGTGTCCAGGGTTTCTGAACTCGGTTGGTCCAGGCTATCCGCGTTGCGGCAATGCGGCCTAACAATCACTCATTTCATCTGGTCCTGCGTACAGTGCGGATATCTGAGTTGGGCCAATTCATAGTGGATTGGGCCGTCGAGAGGCCACGCAAGCGATCCACTCAGGAAACGTCGACATAAGGGATGCCTGCCAGACTATCACAGAAGAGGTTACGTTACCGTGTTTTCATTTTCTTTTCTTTTTTTGTTATTTTCTTGCTTGTAGCGCAGCTTATGTTTTACCTACTTGTTAGATCTCTTGCTTTGTGTCATGTTGCTTATTATTTATGTAACGTGTCTCATGCATGCAGGATCCCTGATTAGTACTGACGGGTCCTAGCCGTGTCACCGTACTCTTAATCTTGTGTTTTATCGAGGTCATGCTAAAAGTGAAGGGCGCTATTGAATTGAGGACAAAGTTTCAAATATTAAAGCTAACAAGTTGATATGCTGGGATTCGGTGCAGTCATGCATGCTTTATGGATCTTACAGAATCAAGCTCAGCACCCTGCTGGAGTTGATCCTTGGATCGTCTATTGATTCCTCCGTGGAGACCACGATATTTGTTCAAGTCATCTTTTTTTTTTTTCGTTACTGCAGATACGAGATACGACCAACAGTCAATCTTCATTGATTCTCGTCACACACCGGTGTCTGCTTCTGATGATGGCCACGTTTAGGTCTGTCATTCTGTTGTTTCTGTTGGAGTTTGAGGTGAGCTGGTCGTTTCCTTGGAATCCTTCGAAGAAAAAAAATGGTAGTATCTAATAAGGAGGTGGTTTTCCCGGCAACGGAAATAGTTTGGTGTTCTTGCCTGCGTCAGTCTGGGTTCTGTACGATTGAATTTGAGGTCGCCTGGTTACTCATTTCGTTTCTAGGACTGGAATGAATATGCCACACCGTGTTAGGTTAATGGGAATTTGGGAATTGGTATTGTAGCTGTTGCTTCATAAGCGGTCTTTATACTAGGTATGTATTCTCCACGATTGAAGGCAACAAGCATCAGATATGGCCACAGCACGATTTGCGGCGCTATTAAGCAACCTCTCCCTTATTATCTTTGAAAAAAACGGTGCGCTTCTCCCAGAATAACGTTTTAAAAAAAACCAAAGGTGTAATACTTGCGATGCGTAGAATCAGCTAGCTGATACATTCGACGGTTACAGCAATTGTTCCTTTGTCACCTTCACCACATGCAGGTGAGGCTGCTGCATTCCATGATCCTGATTCCGGAATATACTCTGCGTGTCCGGACTCCGGGAGCCCTGCAGCTTATTGCTCAACCTACTACTCGCTTGTCCTGACATGGGTGTTTGTTTCTGCCGGTGTCGTCTATCGTGAGCATTAGCAATGCCCCGATGCCCCTGCTCTCCTGGAGCTCAACCATCATCTAAGCTGCAACTTGCAAATGAGCTAGTAACTTTCGATGCATCAAAGCTTCGTTGGACATGAAATGTGATTGGGAGGTCAGTTTGTCGATGACACAAATTGGCTCAGCTTTTGATTCCCTCGTGGAGCTAGGATTTAAGATTTGGGTGTTCAAAGTCACAGCCATACAACACAAAAGCAAAATTCTTACAAAAATTAAGGGTTCACAATTGTGATCATCACGTCACAATGTTCTTAGTTGTCTTAGAAAACTATTTTTGCATTAAATATCCATGTTTTCTTCACATTTTCTATGTATATATGTTAGGAGATCTTTAGAATACATGTTTGTCTACCCAGAATCATGGTTGTTCAGTTGAGCACCCTTAGAACCACTGTAGCTCCGCCCAATAATTCCCGCATTCCAGTTTGAACATTGAGCTCCAGTCCGCTACGTGGCAGTAATCACATCTCCACCATTGCACGATATTTCGGTAACCATCAAAGAAATCTAAAAATCTTACAAAAAAAAGTTTTAATTAAAAAAAAAAGTCTTGAGAGCAAGTTCTCAATCACCACACATTTCCTCAGGGCATCCAAGCTGATTGGAATGTTACACGTTTCTTGTCAAAATTTGGAAGCAAAGTTTCTTGTCAAAATTACTCCAGATTTCAGTAATACAACGGCCTAATTGACTGACGTCTGTGACTACAATGAGTTCCCAGTAATGTCGTGCTTTAACATTAGTTTCCTCGATCATTCCAGTGGGAAGAAGCGCTACTCTATCTGGAATATCGAAATGAACAATGCTTTGCTTTGCCACGCAGAAAATTTGAAGCATTTTTGGACGGAAAAAAAAATGCATTGACTGACTACAATGAGTTTGATCATCCTCCTCTACAGCCTCACACGCACATCGGCACATACACCTGACACTTGTTTTTCTTCCCCGACAATGGCCAACATCCAGGAGCCCAGGAGGTGAAAACATCAAGAACGACACACACAGACGATGTCAGTGAGGGACTGAGGGTGGCTAGTGGCAGAGCGGCGAGAGATCCCAGAGCGAGTCGCAGGCCGACGCGTCGAACACCCGGTCGAAGTACTCCTGCAGGCCGTTCATGGCGTACAGCGACGCCGAGATGCGCCGCTCCACCTTGATCCGCTCGAACTCCGCTGCCATCTCCCCCTGCGCCGCGGCGGGTCTTGGCGGCTCCTCCTCCAACGCTGGTGCAGCCTGGACCGCGCTGTCGACGGCGGCCGGGAAGACGTCCAGCGCGGGGAACTGGCCGAACTCCGACTCGAACATCCAAGAATCGAACTCCTCGGCGACCAAGGGGGCAAATTCCGGCCTGTAAACCTCGCCGGCGTCCACCACAGCTCCGGCACGCTTCACGGCGTCGTCGCAGCTCAGACTGCTACTGCTGGTGCTGCTTGAGCCACCACAACCACTATTACTATCACTGCTATTGCTATCGCTTGTGGCTGGAGTGGGATTAGGGGAGCTCGAGGCCTTGATGAGCTTGGAGGCGCCAGCTGCGGACGAGGCTGAGGACCTGGCCTGCTTCTTGACCTTCTTGTGGTGGAGGAGGCCGCGGATGCGGACGGCGAGGGGGCAGTCGGGAGAGATGCGCGGCGCGAAGTTGGTGCGCGTGTCGGCGCCGCGGAGGAGGCGGGCGGCCTCGTCGTAGGCCTTGGCCGCGGCCTCGGCGGTCTCGAAGGTGCCGAGCCACATGCGGATCTTCTGCGTGGTGTCCTTGATCTCGGCGACCCACCGGCCCGAAGGACGCTGCCGGACGCCGACGAACTTGCTGTGGTTGTTGCTGCCCTTCTTCCGGCCGCGCGGCTTGCCGGGCTTGGCGGCGGCGGCGGCGGCGGCGGCGGCCTCCTGCTGGTAGTAGTAGTACAAGTAGTCCTCGGCCTGGAACGACACTGCTGCTGGTGGCTGCGCTTGGAAGTGGAGCTCCATCTGAGCTTTCTTGGCTTGTGCTATTGGTTTGGTTGCAGAGAGGGAGCGAGAGAGGAAGACAGGTGTCGAATGTTTGCTCTGCTTGGTGGTGGGGAAGCTCTCTGGCGAAGGGGACAATTTATAGAGGGATTAGGGCAAGCAGATTGCAAAGGCATCATTTGGCAATTGGTTCCTGCCCGGTGGGGTTTCTTTCAGGGGCTGGTCAAATCCGGGTCTACCTAAGACAACATGGCATGTATGTTTGTCAGTAATATGTGTTCACGGAAGTGGAAGTGAACGGATGGGGATAAGGCATCTTATTGGAGTTTCTTTTTGTCTTTTCAGTTTGTTTTGCGGTTTTGCCTTATGTGTTGTCAGCGAGCGTTTAGTGGTCGAGTAATAAACATAAACTGATTCAGATGTATTACATTGTAGTGCATCACCACTCCTCAATTACTTGACCTTTCTTTTTTTTCCCGTGATTCTGATTCAGATAAAAAAACCATTATCTTTAGTGAGTTTGACAAATCAGTACTGTAAAATATGAAAGATAATCATTTTAGTTTGTGGCATGATATTGAACTTTGTATTTTTAATTGCGTCCATTACATGCCCGCAGGCAACGCACACTAGAGTCTAGCAAGGACATGCCAAGCACCAAGTAAGCAGGAGTCAAGGGGGTCCTACTTCTCCTAATGAAATCATTACTAGGTCTTCACTAACATGTTTTACCTTAAAACTTTTAGAGCACTGATTGGACTAGTTCTTTCCCAGTTTGCAGTTATCGTTAGTCAAATCGCTAACAGAAGACCAGGTCTGAATTGCACCATAATCTGCCACATGGCAGGATCTGAGGGAATGGCGATCGATGAACAATTACGCTACAAGTAGAAACGGCTAAACATCAACTTTTCATCAACCCAGTCCACTTGGCTTTTGTTTATCTTGCTCTAAGACAAATACTGCCATCAGCTAAGTCGCTCTCCATCTCTGGATGATGTACATGTCTTTTGCTAGTTCAAACTTGGGCGCCCTAGAGCTTATTTTGTATGAGCACATGAATATATATCATCTATGGCAGCCGCCCCCAACTTATTTTTAGTAGAGCTATTTGTGTGCAAGCACTAGTACTCTCTATTCATCACATTGTAGTGTTAGTTTGACACGGACATGGGTGTCTAAATCCGACTCGGATTCGAGTATCCTATTTTGTTAAAAAAAATACAGAAATTAGAAAAATTACTCGGGTTTGAATACAAATATTGACGTGGGAAGAGCTTCAAAAAAGAAATCTAGTTTTCACCACCTAGAAAGTTCTAAATGTAGTTGATATCTGAATTTATCTCTTAGTTTGGTCCTCTACACAATCTTCAATCGTAGAAAAAAAAAATTGAGTCTCACGGCTATGGGTTTCTTTGCTTACCTTTAAAATTCACAGCAGTTCTTAGCCAATTAAAACTAGTGCTAGCTTGATGGCAGCAAAAGCTCTCTTGATCTCTCGAAAAAGAGACGGCACTGCTAGTTTATAATGATGTATAATAGGGGTTAACAAACCTGCATTTGTTGGTCGTCATGCATCAGCCATTTTCTTCATCATTCGAGGAAAAGGTCAATAGTCATGAAGCGGCATCATTGGCCCCCTCAACTTCCAAGGCACGGCACCTCAACTATCAAAAAGGTGAAGTTTGTCAACTTGTGGCTTACCATCTTATCATATTTTATCCCATATATATAGTATGTTGATTGAGCATTGGGCTCGAGCATACATATTGTGATATATACTAGTAATTTACAAGTCAGCAAGACTCCAAGGCGCTCTTGCTCGTAGCATTTTGTTTTATACCACGGAGTAGATGCCCTCTTTGTCGCTGTCAATGTGCATTTCTTTGTCGAGCTTGGTGGGCTACTTGCGCGAACAAGACAAAAGACCACTTTTGGGGCAGCAGCAAGGTCAAGAAGGCGGCATCTTGGCATCGGGTTTCTAAGTTCGTTTCAGATTGTCTTGTGTGCGGCTGCAGCCGCCATGAGCGTGGAAAAGGTCGAGATATTCCAGTCGTGTTTCAGGAGGCAATCCTCTCACGACTTATTCAGCCTGTGACGTCAAAACTTTTTGCAGCAAAGGTTATCCGAAAGGTCCTTTTTGTTTGTTTTTGTTGATTCCTTTTCTAGTGACGCCTGCATCTGCAATTTTGTTGAAGAAAACTCAAAACAAGGACTATATATGAAGTTGGGACGTAAACACACAGAGCAGCCTCTAAGCAGTATCTGGTTGCTAGAACAACTTGGTTGAGACAAGTATAGCTTCCCAGCTGTCGCGAATCTTAAGTTCGACGAGGCTTATGCCAGCCATGTGTGGACACGGTAAACAAAATGAAGCAAACACCATGCAACTCACTAAAACTTCACCTGGTTGAGACAAGTATGGCTTTACCAGCTGTCGCGAATATTCAATTCTGCCAGACTTTACCAGCCGCATGTGGACAAGGTAAATCGAATGAAGTAATCACTCTGCAAGGCCCTTGCATCTGAAACGTCGAGTTTTCTGTTTTAGGGTCTGTCTCAGCTTTGGATAGTTCAAAAGCAATGATTGTGGATTACGTCAACTTTTGAAAAGCGTGTGTAATCGGCTGAAACAGACCTCTGCACTTGCTAATGTTATAACAAAGATCAGTAACATGATTTAGCAATACATGCTCCAAACATATGAATCCTCAAACGGAGCACCTAAAGCCTTACAAAAGGGATACGAAATTAGCTGAGTAAAGCAAATACGAAAATCCTCACCCAAAGTATACTGATCTCATTACCAAAACTGATGCACCTTATGTTCAACTCAACCGACAACAAGCTTTTCCCCTTACACCTCTGCTGCAGCGCGTCTCAAAATCATTTTTCAATACATGACAATATACACTCTACACCAAAACCATTTGAGATGGCAAACCTCCAACCCCTTGAAGGGAGTAATGCATTCACAAATTAACCCACCCAAAAAGATTCAACACAAAGAATTGGTTGACAATGATGAAATATCAAAAAAGAAAACTGCAAGCCCAGACCTTATCGACACAAAAACAACTATGTCGATAGGATGGACTGTAGCAGAAGCTGCTGCTGCGGTTGCAAATTGGAAAATGTCGAGGCCAGAACATCAGGAGGCAAAGTCTGCTGGAAACGCTTCAAAAGGTTCACCATCCTGTTGTATGTTTCATCAGTAACAAGTTCCTTTCCATTGCACAAGACCTACAAACCATATACAGATTAGACAAAATAAATTCAGGAAAATTGGATTTGGATGAATGCTTGACGAATGTAGATCATCAGTATCTATGGGTACTACTACTACCCAGTAAGGCCAGAAAAACATCTATCACTACCACACAAATAGCAAACACACACATCAAACTAGGTGTCCATCAAAATTATCACTACATGCAAGAGTAATCATCAGAAATTACCTCGGCAAAAATTGAAGCAATTTTAGGAAGATATTGATTATGAGGGCCAAGAATGTCAGCATCCGACCTGCATTGAAAAATGGTTATTATAAATCACAAAAGAAACTATCATTTTTGGCATGTTTCCAATTGTCAGTGTACCTCTCCACCATTGAGCAAAGTTGCTCATGAACAACTTTGGCTTCAATCTTGTCATCTTTTATAGGCAAGCAACCAAGCCATGCGGGAACAACCTGAGAGGCATGGGTAGAGTCAGTTCAGAATTAAGCATCATGCAGAAAGGAAATTATCTCCTAGTAACTATGTTCTTCAATCTTCAGAAACTATAGAATACATCAACTGAATTGGTTACCAACCATGTAGAAAGAGTACCTCAGTTCTGGTTTCAACAACTGAGTCTAAAACATGAGTTTTTCACTAAATGGATAAACAAAAAATTTGAATATTAACAAGTCAAAATCCCCTCCCACAGCAACCAACAAGTTTCTTTTCAGAAGTTTCAGATTCTGTCAATGTTTGGTTTCCCTGGCAATCACATAACAGTGGACCATAATAGACGAAGTGGGCTGCCAAACTGTGCCATACTCCCATACACTGCGTGGAGAAGGAGCATTAGGTTTACAGCAGCTCCTTCCCTCTATTGCTCTATGCCTCTTAGGTTTCCATTTCCAGGTTTATAGAGATCTAGGGTTACTGAACAGGCACGGTACTGTACCTGTAGCCTACAGGAGTAGAACCTCACCTTGTATTCTTTTT
This sequence comes from Eleusine indica, assembly GCA_030378355.1. Lineage (NCBI taxonomy): Eukaryota > Viridiplantae > Streptophyta > Magnoliopsida > Poales > Poaceae > Eleusine > Eleusine indica. The sequence goes on from CM059500.1 coordinate 42,586,793, forward strand.
TCCTCTGCTATGTGCATACTGATCTATGTGTCCACTCCAAACACCTTTTAAAACTACAAATATTGGTCTTAATACCTCAAACTGAATTCTGTATTTACCTGGGTCACATCAATGCCATCCCGATGAAATTGGCATATTTTCCCAAGTGCTGAAACGGCATTGTCATATGCCATAATGTTGTCAGGATGCCGTGCCTCAGCATGTCTGATAACATTGTTCAGTTTTGACAGGGCCTCTGTATTTTGAAAAAATAAATGTTCAATTACTTGAATTATGTGCTTATCGCCAGAAGACGTAAGAACATACCTCCAACTAGAGGACGAAAAACATGACCACCAAATTCTGCGCATACACCCACACCATAGACAGCAGCCTAAAATAAGAATAACAAAAGGGATGCATCAATACATCAGCGTAAAATTGGACCAACAGGAGAATATACAAAGGGGACTTTTCTTCTTTATATATAGGAAACTTGGCAGCACAAAAACAGACCTGCCGAACATCTGAATTTTCATCATTCGATGCCTCCAACAGGAACGGAAGGTATGTATCATAATACTTCAGAGCTGATTCGCGGCATTGCTCTGCAACATCATCAAAGATACAGATAGCAATCCTTCTCTCCTCAGCTGTTTTATCCTTTCCCTGTAAATCAACAATGTATAGTACAACAGTAAGTTAAAATTAGAACAGAAACCAAGAAAATTGAACAGGAGCCACACGAAACAAGAATGGACGAACACACTTCAACTTTGTGAATTGTGAATAACTATAAGGAAGAAACATTTAGGATGTCAGCAACTAAAAAACAAAAGTTCCATCCGCAGGCATATGCAAGAGCTGCAAATTTGCTTTGAAGTTAACAGTAATAATCATTCCAAAGCACTTGCTAGCAATGAATCTTTAAACTCACGAGAAAGTTTACTTAAGGAACCATCAATTTCCTCCATGTTACTCAGTCCATGATTCCAGATTTCACACATAGGACAGGCTAAATTAACTTATTTAATTATATCTACATTTATTTCACACATGAAAAATAATAAAAACCAAGTGCAGGAATAAACATATTAACATAAATTTTTGCAGTGCACAGCAAATCAACTCTACAGTCTACATGCACACACAAAGTATTCAGAGTTCAGTCGGCTTACCAACATAGGCGTGATGTACACTGAGAGCTCATCGAAAAAGGGCAAGAAAGAAGCTTTGAAGGTTTTAATCAAAGTTCCAAGGCACTCGCCAATCTGAAAAAATAACAAAGTATATTAAATCAAAAAAACAAGCAAGTTTAACCATAAGCAACAGTTCAATCGCGCCCCTATTTTGTGGAAATCTTTACCATCGCAGAAATATGGAAACTGCGAAATGCACTAATCTTTCAGAACATTAACCCGACAAGTCAAAGCTGGAGGAATCAGTTCCTCCAAGAAGCAAAGCTACAGCTATAAAGATTCAATGCCCCCCCCCCAAAACCCCTCTTTCAGATTGTATAGTTTCCTGGCTGAATTATCCTCTCAACCTTCTAGTTGTATTTGTTAGTTGTTACACCGACAATTCAATTTCCTTTCTCTGCTCCTTTTAGGTTTGTATATTTCTCTTTTGGTTATGGTTATTAATAAAATTTGCAGTGGGATCTTCTCCTGCTGTATTCCTCATCCAAAAAAGAAGTTCAATAAACTTGCAGAATGCAGTGTTCTTGGAGAAATTTTCAGGATAAAACAGTTCAGTAATTAGAGGAATGATTTCACCAATAAACAAACCTGATCAAATACTTCCTCCTCCTGTTCATTCTCTTCTTTGAGAAGTTCTCCTTCATCAGCATCAAAATCTTCCGCTTTAGTTCTCTCTGTGCGATCCCTCTTCCTGGTTGCACTGGCTATAATGACATTCTTAATCTCATCCGAAATAGCTCGTACTTGGTTTTCATCAAGGAGACGACCAGAAAGCTGCTCCATGAGAGTGACATTAACGAGGAATTCAATAAGACAAAATCACAAACAGTTTCAATGCCAAGAGAACAGTTAGAAGCAAGGAGACCAATGAAACACAAGCACATATAATCCCGTGCAAAGAGCAAAGCTAAATAATCCACCCATTCATATTATTCTTATAAGGCACATGTAGACTCAGTGAAATATTTAAAACTCAATTCTAACCATTCAAGTTAAAAGGCATCGCTACGGTGCCAGCTTCAATCATGGGTCATGAATTTGTTGATAAAACAATATTATCAGTAGTCAACCTGGCCTGAATGAAGAACCAGCTTAGACATGAGAGAAAGTCATACTTGCACGTTGCTAGAGCAGTGGCAGTGATGGCTATTTGAGGGTATATGCATCTTCAAGGCCCATAACTTGGTAGTGGAAAATTAATACTAACAGTGATTATTACCGCCACAATATAACAAAGAAGTCATTTTTTTTTATCTAGCATGGAGCCTAGAAACTCACACAGTTCGTCTGCAATGGCAACGGGTGAGTTCGGTTTCATATGACCTGCATTTATTGGGGCACTCATCCAGACTCCCAAACATCCTAAAGTAAGCTGCCTAGACCATAAACCCCATAACTTCTTAGCAAGACTTGTAACCTTTTGGCTGACTAAGCAAGAATTAATGACCCCAATTCATTTTTGTAATATATTGGCTGTCCCAACTGATTACAATAGTTCTGCTAATTAGATCTCAGGACCTAGGACTACCTTCCGAAATTCTGATACAATATGGACAAATAATCTGGGCCCAGCCAACTTTGCACTAATTCTTTCTTTCTTTACCAGAACCAACAATAGATGTTTCTACCAGTTAAAAAAAATTCCTTACAGTAATGCACAAGTAAAAGCAACCTGGCAGTGTCACTTTACATTTACTGGAAAGAAGTATTCACATACAACATATATAAATGCTCAATTTTCGAAGTAAAAAACATACACCTGGTAATATATTATGGCATGGTAGAAACTAAATTTGGCAGACAAAGGTCACTTCAATATACAATTGGGTAGGTGCGTATGGTAAAGAAAAAGTACAGCATCGATGCCCCAAGTAAAGATTTGCAAAAGCCTCAATAGAAAATGCTTTGAAACATCAAGCAGATGTGATGGAAGTAAGAAACTAACCTGCATACACTCATTTAATGAATCCAGCATGGATGAGCACATTTCTGTTTCTGGCTCCTGTACAGTGGATGCAAGAAGTTGTAGCCATCAACATGTGTACATAAAAAGTAACAATCATCAAACTACTGAGAAGCCTTCCCACAGACCTTGTGCAGTGCTTCAACAAGAGCAGGTATTATGTAATCAGACAACTGTTTAACATAAGCCTCATCACGTCCTTGAGACTGCCGCTTCTCAACAGCCAATTTTGCCGAGCGTAGAAGTTCCGGCATTGCTGCATAGATGTATGAAACTGTAAAAGGGAACGTACCTACATAGACAATAAACTATAGCACAACATCAAAATACCTGCAACAGCAGCTCTCCTAACTTCTTCATGAAAGTAAAACTTAAGCAGAGGGACCAGTGTGGGAGCAACCTACATGGAAAATTAAATTCAATGATGTATGCTGGAAAGGAGCAATTAAAAAAGTTAGACATTGGATGTGTTCAGTTATAATGAACCTGATCTATCCATGGGAAGAACCCCTCCTTGAGCTCATCAGCATAGCAGCACAGCATGTTGCAAGCTGTTGCCTTCTCTTCTAGCACACTAGTTCTGATTCCTATTCTTTTGTCACCAAGTGTAATTGTTTCAATGCTGTAAAAGAATGAAGTAATTTAAGGGCACTATCACACAAAAACTAATGTGTGGTTAGAACTTGAAATTAACATGCTCACGATCACCAGCCATAAAGGGGACAAATAACAAGACCTCACAGATATTTTAAAAAAATGAGAACAAAAAGGTGTACGTACATCTAAAGACAGGTGCAGCTCTTAATACTGTTATTACTGGTATCTAGATAATTTGGATGTAAACAGATAAAAAGGTTGTATAAGAAGAGTTTCAAGTCTCCCCCATGAAATTGAAAGTATCTCCTTATTTGCAATAGTATGCGATGATTTTCAGGATTAATATTGAATTAAAGAAGCAATGTGACTGAATGGATACACACCTATCATCATCTGAGTCTATTTCATCATCTGATTCAGCTGAAGTAATAGTCACATCAGGCTTCAGCTGAGCAGACTGAAGTAATGGTGGCATAACGACACTCATGTAAGGAAGGAAGTCCTGACCAAGACATTTGCATAGCCTGGCCCAAGCCTATCATATATGGAAAGGGTTAGACTAATTTAAGGTGACGTTAAACTTAATTTACCCTGCTTTGAAACATACCTGCAACATGTAGCTGGTTATCGGATCATCAGTTTCCATTGGAGTTCCTTGCAAAGCCATAAGTACTTCCATAACCTAGCAATCATCAGATGGATTATTGGGTTAGCATAATGGCATTGTTGACTCAATAAAATTACTACAGGTGACAAAAAATGATTGAAGAGTGAGAACTGGAACACACTAACTAAAAATTTATGGAACCTTAATCTGTAAACATTTCCTTAAATTCAAACATCAAAGAGAAGAGGCAAACAGCACAATTGAGTCATGAGTAATCTATAACAAAAATCCAGTACCATTATTTGCAAATTACAAACAAAGAACTACAAATGAAAGGAGAGGCTAACTTGTCTAGCGTCGTCTCGGAATTTGTCCTTGCCAACAGCCATTCCAACCAGACTTATGCACTCCATGGACTTGGCACGGAGCATCCTATTAGATTTGTCAGTTGCATTCATCAAAATAGCTTTGAGGTATGGCATAACCGCGTCATAATATTTCTGGAATTGCTCCTACAAAAAAGTCATAAAATTTGTCACAACGCTGTCATAAGCTTGAAAGCTTCAGCTATTTGTAGTATAAAACAATACAGCTATTAGATCTCAAGTGAATAGTTACCTGTGATGAATCTGCTACTGATGCTAAAGCTGTCAATGCCCCCTCTTGCACCATTTGCTTGCCATTCTAGAATGTAAATGAGATATCAAGATGTTTGCTACCATATTAAAGAAACATGCCCAAAGCAAGCTGAATATAATCCATGGAAACAAATGCACACCTGAAGAAGAACAAGTAGTTTGCCAACTATTCCATCCAGGTATGGTGTCAAAATCTCAGGTGTACAATTCTCACTGAAATTCAAGATAGCCGATGCTGCATGTGCCTGCCAATAATAGCGACATAAGGAAGTCATTATAACATGAAGTTCCTAGAGCATAAAAAAAGGTGCATAAACCTACTGATTCAAACTACAAGCACAAAGAATTGTGTATACATAGTGTCTCAATGCACACAACAGTTGAACAATGTTCATCAGCAGTCTATTTCTGAAAATCAAATGTACGCAAAACTTATCTTCTACAGAATATTATTACGAATATTATTACAGTGGCAAGTTGATGACATGGTGAGCCAAGTAGCCTGCTCAGAAATTTAGTTGCTCTGCTATTTCTATTTTGAAAAAACAAACTGTGTGATCTTCATTCAAAACAGGTATGTTTGTTACATTTAATCTGCCAAATCCCAGATCTGTAATAAACACACTAAATCTCCTAGCTCCATGCATAGTTATCTACTGATGCAACCTCAATTCTAAAATAAATAGTAGCATGAGATTTACAGAAGAGAGCGAGATGATATGACAAGCTTACTTGAACCCGTGGATTTTGGAAATCATCCATAGCATTTGCCAATGCTGGAAGAACCTTCTGATGGTAATGAACTTGCAAGTCCGGGCCCAAGTCCGTAGACAGCTGACCAATGGCATTGATTGCAGCCCAGCGCACACGAGCATGAGGATGCTGGAATCCATTCAATATCATCGAGACAACTTGCTCCAGATTTTTAAGCATAACCTGTCAGCGAAAACAGAAACCAAAATGATATCCCAGTTTCAGATAATTCCACCATATCAAATGAAAAAACAGATAGAACTGCATGGTTTAATGGTAGGAAACAACACTTGTGGATGTGGCAACCAAGTAGGAGTGTTCATTCAGCTATGTTAAACCAACAGTGAAACCAGCAGTGCTGGAAAGATATTGCAAGTATATCCTACAGGTTTAATTGTTCATCTGCAAGTGTCAAAAGCTTTGCTGGTTTTGTTCCCAGTTTATTTAAACCAGTAATGAACAGCTCTACACCCAAGTATTGTTCATCGATTGAGGCATTTAACCAAGTACATTGATTTATTATCTCATTCATCTTTCCTATTTCCTGATTTCAACAAGTTAGTAGGGGTGATATTTTCTTTTACCGGTTCAATACAAGCAGATCAACAAATTGTTGCGTTGTTAACATAATTATCAAGCTATTATCAGGCGTACCTTTGCGCATCCTTCTGCAATCTGTGCAAGTGTGATGAGTGCGGCATGGTGCTTCTGCCACTCAGGAGCAGAAAGGTATTGTGGAAGCAGCTCAGATGCAATGGGCACAATCGCGTTTCCACCGATGGCAATGGCAAGTCGGTCGAGGCACTCCTGAGCCACTCCGTAGTTGTTCCCTTCACCTGCATCCTCATCTTCAGTTTCCGCAGTGTGCCAAGCAGGGTCATCCTCAACATCAAGCAGCATCTGCATGAGCACCGCAAACAGCCTGCCAACAAACTGAGGGAGCCGTCGCATCATTCCAGGTGCGCGCTCCCGTGCCTCAGCAAGAGTAATCACAAACTCCACTGCCAGGTGCCTGGTCCCATCTTCCAGCTGTGCAGCCTCAGCTACTTGCAGCATTGCCCCCACCACATCAGCAATCTGTCGTCGCAGGAACCTTGGTTCTGCACCGGCCAGCTCAACAAGCAGCTCCAAGGCCTCCTGTGCAGAGGCCTCCTGGCCAGAATTGAGGCAATCCGTGAGCGCCCTCATCATCGCGGGCAGCAGGTCCTGCATCTTATCACGGTCTGAGTTGGTGGGCAAGCACTGGACAAGGTTGACCGCGGCACCCAGGGCTGCAATCCGCACATCAGGGGACGTCGGGTGTGCCAGGGCGGAAGCGAGCAGGTTGTGGATTGTCATGAGATGGTCGAGGAGCGACTCCGCGATGTAATCCGCCAGCCTGGCGAAGATGAGCAGGGCCGACTCCTGCAGGTTGGGGGTCTCGGGGCCCGAGGCGGCGCGGAAGAGGAACGGGAGCAGGTCCGGCCAGGTGTTCTCCGGGAGCAGCGTGGCGGCGAGCTCGGAGATGGCGTCGCAGACCTTCTTCGCGATGGGCTTGGGCGGGTCGGACTGCAGCGCGGAGATGAGGTGCGCCTTGAGGGCACTCTGGCCGGCGGGGGAGAGCTGCGGCCAGAGCGGCGCGGGCGGGGCCGCCGCGCCGCTGTTGGAGGAGGAGTCGGAGGAGGGCGGCGGGGAGAGGACCTTCCGGAGGAGCACCCCCGCCATGGCGCGGAGCTCGGCCGGCGTGGCGGGCCCCGCCAGCGACGATGCGAGCCGCAGCGCGAGGGGCTCCGGGTGCGAGGCCCGGAGGCGGTGGAAGGCGGCCTCGGCGGCGGCGCGCTCGTTGTTGGAGGACGACATGAGCGTCGAGAGCAGCGCGTCGAACGCCGCCGGGTCGCCCCCCAGCAGCGCGACGGCCGCGGCCTGGTCGTCGGCGGTCGCCATCGGATCGGAGGGCGGCGGCTAGGGTTTGGAGGGGGGGGGCGTGTAGCCCGGTGGCGACTGGCGGCGGCGGGAAGAGGAGGGAGGGAGGATGGTGGACAGGGAGGAGAGAGAGACTCGGGCTGGGTTTAATATTATATGGGTAGGGTTTGGGGGAGATGCGGCGGGGGTTGTGGTGTGGCCGTGGCGTGGCGAGACAACCTGACGCGACAAGGAGATGCGGCGGGGGTCCTGCTCGCTCGCGCGCGCGCTCGGTGAACAGAACTAGGTGGTGGATTTGGTATGTTTCGGTCTAGCTCGACTCGAGTTGGTCGCGGTCGGGGTTGGGTTGGTTCGAGTTGGATGGATGGGTTCCGTTCGTTCCGACCGGCTCGGGCTCGTTCCCTTGTCCCTGTCCCGCTTCCAATTATTCCCCGCAGATTTCCGCACCAATTCGGCAATTCCTGCGCTGCGCCGCCGGGCCACAGGCAGAGCACAGAGCAGCTCGCTCCGGCTCTGCACTCTCCCATCTCCACGGCCCGGCTCGCGTCTCCACGGCTTGCTTCGTCGATGCTTCGTGCCGTGCCTTTCGTTGAGCACAGCAGCGCGAGGGGTTTTGGGGTTTTACAGCTGTGCCGTGAGCTGGGTGGCCGGGTGGAGCGATACGGACGGATGGATGGACAGGCGATGCTGGCGATGACATCCAAGGAGTGGACATGATTGGGCATTCATGATGGGTACAGGCAGGCGTCCGGTTGCCATCACACCCGCGTCATAATTGCCTTGCACGGCGGAAGGGAACAGCGGCGACCGTCCTAGGTGCTGGGGAGCCTATATGGACTTCTTTCAGCAAGTACAGTACATTGGCCTTGGCTACACCTATACCAATGGTGAAATACACACATGGCGACCGTTTGTGTACATTAGTGTGTTCATGTCAAACTTTGTCTCCATGTGAAAAGTGCATCTTCTTTTGTACTACTTCATTCCAATTTTGATGTCGTTTCAAACTGAAAGTTTGTGTTGGTCGTAGGCCAATTTATCCTGTTGGAACGACACTAAAAACAAAATAGAGAGTTTTTTTTTTTGCACTTATAGAAAACTAAACACCATCATGACCCTTATCGTCTTTGCAAGTAGTTTTCGTTCATGAACTTTGAAGTAACAGTCGATTGTCGTTGTAACAGAAATGTTGTTGCAAACTAGCACCGGGACAAATCTTGCAGTCGTTATGCTCTTTTGACATGACTATTGGTCTCTTCATTGTGTTCTTTCTGTCTTGGATTTATGTGTCCTTCACAAGAGCGGACAATTTTGATATTCTTGTGATATTTAGTTTAGAGTTTATCTAATGACAATTTTATTCTTAAGTATATTTGTGTATTGTGTTTGTATTGCACGCATCTTTAATGTAAAAAGTGTAGCAAAATATGATGTATCGTGTTTACGGCTCTTTGCACTCCCAAATGAAAGTCATCACAACACTATGATCACACCGGGGGATCCATTTTGCATTGCAAACAATTTCAATAATTTTTGGTTTTCACATCTTTTAAAAAGCATTGTTATTTTGTAATTGAATGTTGGTGCAAACAGTATCGTGACAAGTTTAGATGCCTTGAAAGACTTTTGAACGGCCATTGGCTTCTTCTGTATGTTCCTTTTGTTCTTGAATTACGTGTCTCTCACGAGATCAAACATGTTTCAAATTTAAAGCCTCATGATACTTGAGCTGCAAACTACTTCCTTACTAGGAAATTCAGTTGTTCTCAAATTTTGAAGCTCTTGTAAGCATTTAGGTATGTTGGCTTAATTAGTGAGAAAAAATATATGTTGAATTCAATTTATTTTTTAGGCAAATAATACGCTTTTCAGTTGTGCCATAACATTATCATTTCTTCAGTGCTCCTACTATAGCTTATATAATCATGCCATACCATATTGTCACCTGAACGATCAATGCAAAACTCAAAAAGCTAAATAAGTTGAGCACTAGTAAAAATAGACGAACCAAAATATTCTAAAAGTCTTTTCTTAAAAAAAAAATCTAAAAAGTGTTTCCATTTCCCTGCTGCTCTAAAATCACAACTTTTCCAGCTAGGTTGAGATCGAACTGTGTTTAGATCGGGCCCTGTGGCCAACAAAAGTGTTTTCATTTGCTGATAAGGACCACACGATCAAAACCTCCATATACACACTTAAAAAACAGTGTCGAAATAGCGACCTGGTAGAGTATGCGAGTCTGCGACCGACGGTGGGCAAATATGGTTAGTTGTGCCTGCAACTCAGGTCGACCTTCCCTGGATCCAATCCCTCTTGTCCACTAACAGATGTCCTATGGTCAAGTCTGAACAGCATCTGGTGTCACGCCAAGGAAAGCTCCGCTCTTCAAATTCAGCAACCAGCAGCCAATCAGTTACTGATAATGCATGTTTTTCGGTCACGAGGAAAAGCAGCTATAACTGACGCGGACATTTCTTGTCAGAGGAATAATCGACACGAACAAAAATATCGTCAGTCCTTGGAAGACAGCCAATTCAGACGTTACATCAACGCTCCAGTTCTTTAATCACATCGAGCCCCAGTACTGCAAGTAATGGAATCGCTGAATGAGCGGGCCCAACACAAAGCCGGATTTCAAGGTACAGAAAACTTCCACTTAAGAAGATAACATGCCGTCCACTTGATCATCACTTTAATTAAATAAACAAATAGCGGTCTCTTGCGGGCAATGACAAGAAGACGAAACAACATGTATAGTAGCACTCACACCTGTTCATCAGCTCAACTTTAAGGATACGATATCAGACTTACTGTATAATATAATATGATAAATAGACAGTGGATTAATAATGATAAAATGTTTAAGAATGCGCGGCACGGCACGGCACGGCTTAGTGTTTGCCGGGTCGTTACTGGACGGCGTTGCACATCCCGGGGCGCGTGCGGCACCAGAGCGGCTGGATGGGCTCGGCGCGGACGCCTCTCCCCACCATGCGTTGCCGCCAGTCGAAGAGCCGGTCCGTGGCCTCCGCGTACCGCTTCCTCCCCGCGGCGTCGCGGTTTCCCGACCACAGCGCCTCCGCCATCGCCGCCGCGCGCGGCCACACCCGCCCGTCCAGCACGCCCGCGTCCACCTGCTCCGTCCACATCGCCACCTCGCCGCCGATCACCAGCGTCGCCTCCTCCTCCGTGAGCCCGTACGCGATGTCGTAGTCGTACACGCGCTGCCACGTCTTGTAGGGCCCGCACCAGGACCCGCCCCTGGCGTCGAAGTCGCTGTTGGGGTCGTCGTAGACGCTGTCGTTGCCCAGGAAGTCGCCGTGGCCGCAGTCGAGGTAGTAGAACGACGCCGAGGAGACGATGGCGCGGTACCCGGCCCGCACGACGAGCTTGGTGTTGTTGGACCCGTTGTTCCACGTCTGGAGGATGGTGGTCGCCGGCGGGATCGCCGACGCGCTCACGTTCACCGCCGCGTCCAGCAGCACGTCCTCCCAGTACACGGCCGTGCGGTTCTTGGAGGTCACCATCGGGTGCGTCGCCCGGACGTAGCGCTCCAGGAGCTGGCTCAGCGTGCCGCCGTTGGCGAGGTTGGCCTTGATGGAAGGGTCCGTCTCCCAGCAGCCCGGGGCGACCTCGTCCGCGCCCGCGTGGTAGAGGTTGTCCGGGAAGAGGGAGGTCAGGTCGTTGATGACGTTGGAGATGATCTTGTAGGTCTTGGGTGACAGCGGGTTGAGCTGCCCGGCGCCTGGCTCCGCGGCGAGGCGGTTGTTCCAGTCGCCGTCGGGCAGCCAGAACTTGCCCGCGCAGGTCACGGCGTCCGGGTACGCGCCGGCCCACGACGCGGCGTGGCCTGTTGGTTGTGGACAAGAGGATGCAGTGTTAATAACTGGGCCGTATTTCTAGTGTCGCGACCAAAAGCAGACACTGGGCCATGTAGGTACATTGCATTGGGCCTAATCAAATGAAGCGCTATCGAGTATCCATCAAAGCAGAGGATGAGAGGACGACCTGGCGAGTCGATCTCCGGCACGACGCGTACGCCGCGGCTCATGGCGAACTCGACGACGCGGGTGACGTCCTCCACGGTGTACCGCATGTCCTCGCCGTACGCGCCCTTGGCGGCGAGCTCCGGCTCGGAGGGCAGCTCGATGGGGAACGACTGCGAGTCGGTGATGTGCCAGTGGAACACGTTCATCTTGTTGCCGGCCATGGCGTCGACGGTCCGCAGGATGTCGCCCACGGGGAAGAAGGTCCTGCCCGTGTCCAGCATCAGCCCGCGGTGCGGGTACAGCGGCCGGTCCTCCACGCGCACGCCGGCGGCCACCACCGCCACCGCCGACATTCCCCGCCACGCCAGCTGCGAGAACGTCTCCATCCCGCGCATGGCGCCCCACGCCGTGGCGGCCCTGAGCGTCGCCGCGCCGCCCGTGAGGGGGATCTCGAGCGTGTACGACTCGTCCACGCCGTGCTGCAGCGGGGCGCCCGGGTCCGACACCGCGACGACGAGCTTCTCCAGCGTCGTCGTCGCGGTGAGGTTGACCGCCGGCCGGACGATGGGCCGGTACCGCTCCTGGAGCAGTAGCCTTGTGTACCGGTCCGCGGCGGAGGTGAGGTACGGGTTCTCCGGCCGCGAGACGACGAGGATGTGGAACGACGGGGACACCGGGACGGCCGCGTGAGGCTCGGCCCACGACATGGACACCGGCTTCGGCCAGACGTTGACGGGGAACGACGACGCGTCCGCCCGCGCCGGGAGCAGCAGCGGCGCCGGCGAGCTCAGCGCGAGCACGAACAGCAGCAGCTGATGATGAAGGCGCGCCATTGGATTGAGCTGCCCACCGCGCTGCAGCTTCTTCTGATTGGGCGTCCAGGATCGCTGCTAGTATAAATAAGTGTGGGTTCTGGCTAAGGAGATTATTGCTCGAACCGCATAGTGCTCGCTGCTGACTCCAAGTGGCTCTATCAGGCGCTCTTGGAATTAGCGTTCGGCTGCATCTTCTTTGCAGTCCAAGGAAAATCTTCGGCTCCGGACGCGGGCCTTGGAGTTCACGTTCGCCGTTTTTAACTTGCGCGAGGGAGCTTTGTGGCGTACTAATCAATTCTCTGTCTTACTTAGGTTCCGCTTGTACAGTTGTACTAGTGAAAACGGAGATGCGCCGATTTTGACGCGTTCGTCGCCTTCCTCGGGCGCCTCGAGCCTGTGGCGGAGAAGCTGCGCTGTGCCACCGCTGCAACGGCGGGAGTAGTTTTAAAACAGAGGACAGTGGAAGGCCTGCTGATCTTGTCGTCATGGACTTTAGTATTCCAATGCGTTGGATTCAGTCAGTGTGATAGCGAGTAAAGTACTGGAATAGAGTTGTTTCTGAACCACTTTGTGGGAAGAAAACAAAGGAGACGAAGCCGGCCAATTATGAAGAAACCGGCCCGTAATTTTCTTCTATTTTTCTTGTCATTTCTTGATTTTGGACTCATAATCAAGGAATGCAGGCTGAGCCTTGCACGGGAACTTAAGTTACAACTGTTCGAAGAAAGACAAATGTAAACACAGAGGAGGCGATGAATGAATTTGGGTACAATCCAAACAAGCCCCAAAGTGTCACTCCCTCTAGTTGACTATACTTCACGCCAGGGCAGAATGTGCAAGCATGTTTTACATGATACGGAAGACAAGCATATGCGGCAGCATAACTTTGATTCCAGCAATTTTTTCTCAGGTTCTTAATCACAAAACAAACAGCCAATCTTCCACCCCAATTCCTCGCACATGTAAAATGGTCCATGATTTGTGTCATCAGGGATTATTTTGGACTGTCTAATTTTTTATTGACGTACAACAGTAGCGCAAAAAGTAAAACAAAAGTGTTCTTAACCATGAAGGCATAAAAGTGAATTTGAGTAGATTTCTCTACATACAGCATCACAACAGTACACAAGAGCATGCCAACTGATATATACAGAAGGCAAAATATCATCTGGAGATTAGAGATGGAATTGTTGTGACTGATGGAGCTACCGCAATCTTAGTTGCGACTGCGACTTAAGTTTGGGGTATAAAGTGAGAGCATCAAATTAACAAACTCTGTCCAACAAAGCAACAAAAACAAATCTATAAAGGATGTAAATTGAGCTGCAGTAAGTCATCCTTGATGTGTTAATCTGGGAAGGTCAGGTGATGATAAACTTCAGCATGCAAAGAAAGATCAAAGAATCTATTAAGCATTTAATTAGTTCTGTAAAACTGTCAGTATGAAAGAAGCAAACTATATTATTAATCAATTATACATAATTGATGTTACCCTGGTCAAACAGATATATGAAGAGGTTCATATTCACTAATTCTAATTCTAAACACAGAGTAAGAAATAACATAGGTAACACCTAATGCTCTGACCATCCAACCTTATGTAAGCACAATTTAGTAGACTACATTGCAACAAACATACATATCACAACATATGCGAGAACAAAATTGTCAAAATACCTTCCTATTCAGACCACACGGTGTTCATTCAGTGCTATACAGCAGATTGTGATGTGACAAAAGTAGAACAAGAGACGCGGTGAAATGACTCGCTAACTCTCTAGCCCTCTAATTCTGTCAAAGCAGCTCTGTGCGGACTGGATTATCTCATGCGAGATGCGGTCACCAGCAGCCAGCTTGTATTGCTCAAATTTTGCTTCATCGCACTCCAATGCAGCTTTCTTGCATGCCCTAATGGTTCCTGAACAGAACACATGCAATGATGAGCTCAAACGTGGTAGTTTGACCTTTAAAAGACAGGGTGGCTCCTAAAGAAAGCAACAAAGAACTGCTACAATAAGGTAAGGGCATCAATATATCGTCTGAAACTGAGCATTCAAATATGACATACAGAAATAACAGCATCACTGAGTTTAGTTAGGAAAAAAAACGAGCTTGGCTTAATTAGTTAGTTCTGAATGAGAATTGTTGCGTTCAGAAGCTTCATTATCTATATATTTAGATAACTTCATCCTAGTTGTCTCAAAGACCTATGTGTACAGATAACTTCATTTTAGATGTCATGGAATGATAGCAGGAAAGTTAGATTACGAAGCTAGAGCTAACCATTCAAACGAACACCACAGTTTTCAAAACAGTTTTGCACTTGTTCAACTTAATACAAAAGAAAATAATAGCAATATCAAATACTTTCTTAATTCATTCTGCCTAACTACCCTCAGGTATTTAGAGATAATTCAGTTTACATCAGAAAAGAAAAGAAACAAAGGAACTAAAATATGTGGACTAAACTCCCTTGGTGCCATCATCCGCAGGAAATGAATCACTCACCACTCACGTCCAGCAGGTTGAATGACACAGGAATTTTTCCAATGCTCCTCACCATTGTAATAGCAGCCCATACTTTCTGGTGGTCTTCACGCGACACTCGGATTATGCAAAGCTTTGTCACTGGATTAACATACTTCACTGAAAATTAGCAGAGCCTACATAAGTCCTAAATTAAACAAGCAAGCTGCAAATGCACTTCAGTTCAAGAGGTTTCAGGAGGAACACGTACCTTGCAATGATCCGAGAGCTGCAGCAAGGCCACACTCGCCAAAGTTGAGCTTAATACTGTCTCTGATCACTTTTATTATATTGGACTGGGTCAGGATGACAGGGTCACCTTCGCCTCTGGCCGCATCGATAAAGACCTCCATCACCATGTACCTGTTCTTGAAGTGAACCATGGTGACCAATTGCCTCTGGTTCTGAAGAGTCCCTGATTGGAGATTAAAGGCCGAGCCCAGTTCAATCATGAAAATAAAAGCATCATTCACGTAGTCTAAGTCACATAGGCTGACACAAGAAATGCTCAGGGCATAGCGATATGACAGAATAAAACATTTTGACTTTATGACATATCACATAAATATTATGCCAGGGCAACATGAAAAGAAGCTAAGTTAATTTAAAAGTCACAAGTACGAGACGGGCTAGCAAATTAAAATGTATTGTACCTTGATTCCAGCCACAAGAATTTGCTGCTCTGTAACTTGCTCAACGGCAGGGGCTTCGCGAGGGATAGGAAGGAAGTGGTTCGTCTCTGAAGCAAATAAAAGCAATCAACAAAGCATACTTAGAATGAGTGCTACTTAGATAGCATGCTTCCACAATATAGAACTGATATCAATTTTGATATAATCTTATGCACTCATTAGCAAGTATCATGGCCTACATAATCACCTAAAACGAAAGCTTCATGCATAAATGATAGGTTAAAAATGCTCAACTATTAACAAAATAAGTTGAAAATGGACACGGCGTGCTACAAGTGGGTGATGACAGAATACAGGGAGAT
Organism: Eleusine indica; assembly: GCA_030378355.1. Taxonomy (NCBI): domain Eukaryota; kingdom Viridiplantae; phylum Streptophyta; class Magnoliopsida; order Poales; family Poaceae; genus Eleusine; species Eleusine indica. Next base: position 42,602,755 of record CM059500.1, read on the forward strand.
GTTTCGTATCACGATAGAGGTTGATAACTTGATCAGATTATTATGCTATGCTGGGAACAGATAGCCTCAATCTTCTGAACTGCATGACATTCAGAGCTCAAGGAGATGATTCATGGACACCAGAGAAAACTTTGGGTATAACCTAATAAACAACTCTTCAAGAACAGGCTATGAATTCTGAACATCGATGAAACTGAACAAGATTCAGCATAAGCAATGTCACCTGATATTTCTAGTAGATTAAATTGTACCGCTAAAAAGCTGAAATCAAAATGAGAGTCACCTCATCATGATTTGAAGGGTGGCGGATAAAACAGAAGGAACTATTATTCTTTTGTAGCATCAAAATACTTTGTGTTGCTAAATGCACCTAGATAAAGATCAGCATCAAGCTCTATAGTGTTTCAATCAACTTGTTCCCAATGTATACTGAAATACTTGGTCAATCCAGTAAGCACAAATTAATGATTTTATGCAGGTGCATCGTTCTCCTAGTGTTGCGAACATATTGCATCGTTCTCGTAGAATATCAAAATTAATTGAATTATATGCAGGTGCTGTCGAATCGAAGCTACCAAAGTGCCCAAGTATTGCTTAAAAATATCGAGCTAAGAGCACAGCTAAGATAAGCTATTTCGCAAGAACTAGGACTGACCTGAAATCCTGAATGAAAGAAGAAGAGCTAGAGCATTGGATTCTTCGGTCAATCAACAAGCAGAGAAACAGTTTAAGTTCATCACGGAAGGGAAAAAGAGGAGGCAACAGTACCTGCTGGGGTCTTCTTCTTGCCGAAGATAAAGCTTAAGGTGCCGGCGTCAGCAAGGGCACCGAGGCTTCAACCTCCGCGCGTCTGAGCCCGCTGCTACCGCCGTCGCACGCGTTCCAGCCGCCGCCGCCGCCGCCGCGCGTCCAAGCCGAAGCCGCCGTCGCTCGCCCGTGTTGTCCGCTTTCAAGCTGCTCACGTCCTTCTCGATCTCCAGACCGACGAGGATATGGCAGTGGAGGCGGGAGCTGAAGAGGGCGTCAACGGCCTTGGCGGCGACAGCAGCCAAGGCAGGAACCGAGGGCGCGGGGCAGATGGCGGTGAGGTGAGGGCGGCTCAGGGAGGAGCGCTTGACGGCGAGGAGGAGCCACACATTGGGCCCGTCGATTCGTCAACGAACGGTATCTCGCTCGCTCCATAGCTCGTTTGTGCAGGCCCAACAAAGGAAGCGGCCCATATATTTCTCCTTCGTTGCCTGGCTGGCTAATAGATGGCCAAACAGCCCAGGCCTTAAAAGGCCTGGCAAGTTTGTTTACAGGCGGGCACGACATGTGGGATTTTTCGGACGGTGCTTTGTCGGTCCACGTGTCTACTGACGGCTTATGGTTGGACACAAATTTGATTAAACGTGTCAGACTGGCTGTTAAGCTCATTAATACAAGAGCTTATTAATGATTTTTAGCCCATTAATTATATAAATAATGAAAAATATGAAAAAGGTAGTAAGATGAGGGTTTGAATTTTTAATTTCTTAGAATCAAAGTTATAGCTTTATCACTAGATCATTTACTATTTATTAAGAATATATAAAATATAAAATTTATGTAAACAATATTTCGGATCGTGTCTGTGCCGTTTAACGGGCCACACCTCTGGTCCAAGAAAGCAAATATCGTGCTTCGGGCCGACTCAGTAGGCACGACCCATTTGATCTATAGGCTAGCTGTAGCTAGTGCTGTTCAAAAAGCTCGTGGACCGTGGGCTGACCCAAAGCACGCAAAAAAAAAAGCCAGATATGAGTCCGGCACGGTCAGGAATATTTTTGTGCCATGTTTGGACCGTCACTCGAGCCTACGGACTAGCACCGCATGGCCCGTTTAGTGTTATTAAAAATAGAAAAATATTTTAATACTAAACAAAAACAATATAGTAATCTGGTGGTAAGTAAACAGCCTATTCACTTCTACCTTAATTTTTACTCATTTTCACCACTTCAGTTGTAAATGAGTTGCTAAAGGATTAATGGGTCATCGTTTTAGCGAGCCTATCGGGTCGGCCCGACATGATTACTCTAATATGTGCCGTGTCATAAGCTAATGTCTGGGCACGTGGACTGGTTTGGCATAGCCCAATATTAATTTTATGCTATGTTGATCCAAAATTAAATAGACCGAGGCTTTTTATGTCTGGGCCGTGCCGTGTCGGGCAGGCTAGTTGGACAGCACTACCTGCCGCAGTGCCGCAGCCGCCCACACCGCCGACAAGGACCGAGAGGTGATTCTACACCGCTATGCCGCACTCGTGTGGGAGAGTCGTCACACCGACGCCGAGGCTTGCCCGTGTTCAGCGAAGGACCAGACGTCCTCGGCAGCTGCGTCGCCACGGCCGACTGACGGCAAGATCCAACAAAAGAACGACGTGGCGGTTGACAAGTTCGGGAATGCGGCGCACCGAGCAGTCACCGGTAGGCGGCGCCCGTGACTCGTGTGCGGGAGGTGGTGCGTAGAGGCGAGAACATGACTCACGAGCGAGACGGGTAAGCAGGGAAAAAGGTGGAATTTGAACCACACATTCCCACTGTCATTGGTTGTGCTCTTGGGACGTGATTGGTAGGCTGCATCCGTTCAGCATTGCATCGGTTGATGTAACATCTTCTACGTTTTTTTGGTGATTGATAGCCAGCATGTTCATTCCAGCCAGGCTTATTCGATCCAAGAAAGACCCCTGAACCTGTATCGCCAGGAACGAAGATGAGAATTGTTTCTCCCCAGCCAGCCAGGTTGAAGCCATGCGTGAGCCATTCTGGTCACCTTCGGTTTCGGTGTTTAACCACTCAATATGAAGAAGATAGGTAAGCGAGCTGCACGTGGTCTCTAGCCTCAGGTAAATAGTATATGGTAGCTCTACGAGCTGCACATGGTCTCTAGCCTCAGGTAAATAGTATATGGGTTACCTAGCGTGTCCTTTATATTGATGAGTCTTTTATTTCAGTAATCTTCTGTTTGGCTAGTTCGACCCTGTGGACAGTCAGTCTACCTCCACGTGGATATGCTTCTTCACCGTCTACTACGCCCAATTCATGTTGATGTTGACCCGTATATACGTACACTAGCTCCTGTTGATATGCCATATATTGATCATCGTCTCAATCGGGGTCCTAAATCATATCTATTATATATATATTTGATCAGAAAAAAGAACCTTCACGTTCATTCTCAAAGTCTAAAAATTCTCACGTTAATCAAAAAAATAGAATTACCCACCACTGTTATTATAAAAATCTAGACTAAAATACCCCTAAACATAATTTCTAAATTACCTACCATTGCCACTATAAAAATAGTATATTTATTTTCATTATATTAAATCCTATTGCCTCTTGGCGTGATCTTCCTCGATTCTTTTTTTAGCAACAACCTCCAAGGAAGATTCCTTCGCACATGCAAAAAAAAAAGAAGATCCTTCACACATGCAAAAAAAGACCTCTGCTGTTTATTGATGAAGCTTACAATATAAACTGATGTTCTAGAATTTTTGAAACAAAAAAATATCAGAAATCTTCTAGAATCATATTAGATTGCAGTGCAAGCACATCACATATCTTAAAATAACGTAAATCAAACAAAATCAAAATCTTCTAGAATCATATAAGATTGCAGTGGAAGCATATCAGAAATCTTAGAACAAAAGGTAAATCAAACAAAGTCATATTCAACATATTTTGGTGAATCAAAAGTTTTCATGGTTCTTTAATTTGATAAATTTTATAATTATATTTAAAAAATAATCAATACTAGCTGTGCAAATGCGCGGGTAGGATGACTAGTTCTCTCTGAATCTGGAGGTCACCCCATGGCGCTTGAAGGATGTACTCTCTTCATTCTTAAATTGTTGTCGTCATTGGCTGTTTAGTTAACTTTGATCCTTCATCTTATTTAAAATATTATTTCAAATATATAAAATTTTAATTTATGCTTTAATTTTTTTAATAATAAAAATAAACTATGATAATATATATGATATTTTTTTAAAACTTTTGAATACAACGAATGACCAAAGTTAATTAAAAAAATCAATAACAAACACAATTTAAGAACAGAGGGAGTAGTGCGTGTCATGGTGGACAAGAGACAAAGGATTGAGGATCACCTTCACCACTAGAGATGGGCCATTGAGATCATACGGAGATCAATAGTATGGATCTCAACATGAGTGACAATAAAAAGATCATCATACTGATCACCTCGGAGGTTTGAGAGGCGGAGTCCTCTCATGTTACGGTTCATATTGTTTATTGAGTTTATCTCTAGTTTTTATCCTTATATATATATTTTGTATGGGAAGAGTTGAGAGAGAGAGAGAGCAATCCATTGTATATCCTACCGTTGTAACACTCCTTCAATAGCGAAAATTACCGGTCATCGCTTGCGGTTTTTTTTTCGTAAGGGTTTTTCATGTTAAATCTGTGTCGTGTTTCGATCTTGGTTATGTATTATTATTTGCTAACAAGTGGAATCAGAGCTAGACACGAGATTTATAAAAAAAGAAATATTACAGTTTCATCACCGCCAGTGATCGGATCTGTTTGGCGTTTTGTCGCCTCAACCCATGTCTTTACGACGTGGTTCATCTGCCTTGGCAGAGTTCATATGGATTAATTTTCATGTTACCATCGCCTCTACTGGTGATTGAAGTCGACGTGTCGGCGTGTTTTTTCAATAGCTTGTTACGGCGCTGACGTTTTCTTCGACAGCTTGTTACGGCGCCCCCTAATCAGATTTGGTCTCGTTGAGTTTCATTGTAGCAGAAGTCGACCCTTCTCAATCCCGGAGGCAAGTGAAGTTCTTTTTTGGCGTTGGAGTTTTTTGATCTGCACGATCGTCTTTCATGTGGTCCAAGTCTCAAGTCAGAAGCCTCGATTGGATCGTTGTTCCCTGCTGCTATTTTTTGCCGCTCTGATATGATTTCGGTGACGATCTTGTTCGGCATCCTGCCGTCCTCGAAGTCCACGTCCATGGAGTGGCTCCTATCCCGATGATATGTTACCAGTTGATGAAGTTGTCGTCGCCTTGCTGGTAATGTTAGGCGTCCACAATAAGACACTGTTCACTTGGTGATACGGTGCCATGTGGTCTGATGACAGAGCAAAGATAGCTACAGCAGAGCCCTCTGCCAGCGTTAATCTATAACGAATTATGGTGGAAACTGTGACACTCCTAGTGTCATAAGGGTCCCAAGGATAACACTTAGTCAGCATGAGACCTAACACTAGGAATTTGAATTTAAAATTTTCAATTCAAATCGAATTCAAACCAAATTGAATGACCCTTGCATTACAAGTTCCAAATTTTCAGTAAAGGTCACCACTTCAAAAATTGTATGTTAATGGTCATGGTCAAGTAGAATTTTAGGGATTTTCTCAGATTTTTCTTTCATAATTAAAGGCCCCAAATAAATGCTAGAATGGTCAAAAACCAGCTCTATTCACAAAATTCCTAATCCAATTTTAGTTGGAACTGATGGTAGTTAGCATTTTTATTAAATTTAGCACATCGTGGGGAGCCGACCCTATTTTTGGTCTAATTTTAGCAGCTCTAGATTAATTCTAACAAAAATATCAAAAGCAGTCGGCTGTTGGGATTGGAAAAAGAAAAGAAAAAGAAAACTCCCTGTGGGACCCACCTGTCAGCGACTCAGAAGAAACACACCGGCGCCTCCCCGCGCCCCCGCCTGCCCGTACGCCGCGTGGGCGCCGACGACTCGGCGTTCGCCGCGCCCACGGATCGACGCCCCCACCCCGTTCTGACATCCCCCCCTGTCGCCCCCGCGGTCCGAACACCCCTGCCCATTCTCTCTCTCACTCTCGCACGCGACTCCCTTTCTCTGCTCTCTTCCGTCGAGGCACTCGCCATCACCGCTGCACCGCCTCCCCGCCCCTGCCGTGAGCACCACCAGCTTCGTGCCAACGCTCTGGTGCTCCTCGCGGAGCTGCCGTCTTCGTTTCTCCTCCGAGCTGCCGTGAATTGACCTCTCCTTTCCCGCCTCTGACCGCCGCCTCTCCGCGTCGCCCGACCCCCACGGTGAGCTCCTGGGCGATTCCTTGCACGGGCACGCGTGAGTGCCCCTCGTTTTTCTTCCCGACTTCACTCGGCTTCCGCCCGCGCAGCCGCTCGTCCGAAACATCGCCGCCGACCGCCGGAGCCCCGCCTTGTCGTCACCGAGCTAGCCCCGGTGAGCCACTTTCCCTCTTCGTGCGCGTCGCACGTCCGTTGAGTCCTGCCGGTTGTTAATCCTGGCAATGCTGCCGCTGCCGCCTCCCCTGCCGACCGTCGTGCCCGCGCCACCGCCCGTGGCCGTGCCGCCGCCGCGCGCGCTCGGCTCAGGCCGAGCTGGCCAGCAGCCGGGATGGCCGCTGGGCCGCAATGGCCTTTGGGCCTGGCCTCGCTCTCGGGCCGTGCCTGGCCCAAGACGCTCCCGCGCGCGCGCTTGGCCGTTGGGCGCGAGTTTCAGCCCGACGGGCTGGCTGGATGCGGCCCACGTCGACAGAAAACAATTTTCTCAGTTAAATCTATTTCGAGAAATGGGATAAACTTGTAAAATGCATAGTAAAATGATTAATGGGAATTTTGAGGCAAAATAAAATTTGTTAGCCTTGTCTTGACTAGTACTAATAAGGAAAAATGCTAAATCACAGTGCATGTTAGTTTTAGTGATAGGATTTAATGATATGATAAGAACCCTTATGAATTCATAATTAATTATAGGAAGCTGAGAAAATCTTGAAATTTGGTCACCAAGTAGGATTATCAGTTTTAGTCTCCCTGGAAAAATATCATAGGGTAAGTCTCTGTATATTAGCTGAAATTAATTTAATGCCTTTGTTCCTTATAATAATTAATAGAAATTATTGGCTTGGTGCATGAAAGTGAAACTTGGCAAATAAATCACTCCTGGTATAATCTAACTATAATAAATCACCCCTGCCCATTTGAAGGTCAGAACCATGTTAACTTAATAAATTATGTCCCGAGTGCAATTTTTACCCGTTAATAAAAATAGTTCCGCTTTAGGGCTGTCACACGGGTACTTAGTACCTTGCGATGGTTTTGCTCGACACACTAACACACTAATTAAATTAGCATCTACTGGTATTGGACATCACTTACGTAGCTTAACCCCGGCCGACACACACACATCGTACTTTGATACGACGTCGTCGCGATTAAATGCTGGAGTCCATGAAGGAAATACCCGAAACGCCCTCACCCTATGCCCCACTCAGTAAGATATACTACTGAACGCATCTTCACATCTCGCTCACTTCCACGAATAACAGTGTATATTAACGTATTTATTGAGGAAGTGCCATGAATCTTCTCTTATAAGCAGAATGTTTTGCATCCTATAGATCACGCCGTGAACCACGCGGAGACGGGACCGGAGCGGGAACCCGAAGGAGCCGGAGGTGTCGTAGCTGAGCAAGAGCAGAACCAAGGCAAGCCCCGGTGCATCCCACCAAGTTTTACCCGTTTTATTTTAACACTAGATAGTGTGATGTAGGTTTGCCTGTGCACTAAGTTATAGGAGTTGTTTGAAAACCTAGTATTGCAGTAGGATCCCTGTACCCGGTATTAGCCTCAGGACGGTAGTTGCTCTGCTTAAAATTAGGACGGATACTCATCGAGTGGTATGGAGACCACTCGTAGATAGAGATATTATCATTGGGGAATGATATCGGATGAAGGAAAGGGTGGATGGAATCACAATGAAAACTGGACGGGCAACTAGGTGGAAAGGGAAGGACAGCCTGTCTTCAAGGAGGTAGCCCCGTCCGAGTCACCTAAGGCTACGCCTCGTGTCCGGCCCATGGAATCAAGTTTGAACGTACTGTTTACATGCTAGAGATATGGGCCCAGTAAACCGACGTAGCTACGACTACCGCCTGGTCTGAAGATAGCCTTCTCCCTTCTTTGGTGGAACTGGGGCTGAGAGGAGGGAGCAATCCATCCACGGATGGCGGCACGGGGCGCATCGCGATGGGGGACCCTTCTCGGGGGAGTCTGGACCCGGAAGACCCTGCGGTACCGTGAGCGAAAGGTTGCTCCATGCGGCTTCCCGGAAGCGCGTATGGGTCGTGCAAGCAGGTTTCTCCTACAGGATGTAAATCGATTCGAGTCGTTGCCCCTCACAGTAACGAGTACCACTTGATCGCTGCTCCGGAACAGTGTCGAAAGCCATTAAGATGATGAGTGGGTTTAATACTACTGTTTGGAACTATTAAGATTGTATTGCAACCATGAGTGTTATAGCTTTAGTGTGAACTAAATTTTCTATTCTGCATGACAACTTAACTTGATGTTAAAACTTGAAAAACAAGGATCTACTCCTAGGCTGGTTTTCTGGTAAATTAAACCCTACCCCCAGCCTTTGCATGTCTAGGTGTCGGCTGTAGCTGGCCATTTTGACGAGTCAGTCTTGCTGAGTAAATTAGTTACTCAGGGCGTAGCTCTATGTGGTTTTCAGATGGCCATGACGGAGACTGCCACTGCGGTGGGAGATTCCATTGGGAGGGCCAGCGCCCCGATTGCTGGAACATCGAATAGGAGCTGTGCACGAATGAAGACGAGGAGTAGTTCCTTGCTTGCCGGTACGGTGCTTGGGCAAGACACCTATTATGTCCGGGTTGTTCCCTATGTGTCGCCGTGAGAGGGCGATTGTACCTTAGCTATTTCGTCGAATTGGTGAACCAATATTGAACATTTCGCTTCCGCAATTTACTTCTGTCAAAACTCTAGTTTGTAATGTAACTTCGGATTTATGTAAAACTCTGTTTCTCCACCTATGCTCTTGTTGCAATTATTTTTCTTTGTCATGTGTTGTACTATTGGGCGCCACAGCACGTGTCGCCACCCGAGGAAGATCCTAAAACGGAGCCGTCTCCGTGGTAAGGCGGGTCCGTGACAGCGTGGTATCAGAGCTATCTCGGGAATAGTTAAATATTCAAAGACATATTTTTGAAAACCCCGTAACGAACATGTGAGGACGTGCCCAGTAGGTTATTAATAGTTATGATCCAGGTGGCAAAGCTAACTGTAGGAGGTTGTTTGTTTAAATACTGCATCTACGGCATCGTCAACGCTGGTATGTGTCCCGCCCTGTGGACTGTAACATGGGAAGCTAGCACAATGGTGTGAACACGGGCTGATTGCGTAAAACATCAGTGTTTTGCCCTAGGACAATAATAAGGGATTATTTTCGGCTCGTTTCTTTTGATTCGATGTATTATTGCTGGAATGAATCTTCTGCAGGTACACTAACCACGATTCTCGTAAGAAACGGGTAGTATACGACTGACTTGAGAGATCGCCTACCACCGACTATGCGTATGGTCCTATTTACGGCCAACTTTTATTTTTGTGAGGACGTACAGGCCGAAATCATATGCATACATGAAAAATATTAAAAAGCATCAAGACACTAATACGAAACTGAAATTTCAGCAGACAGATCAACCATATGAAAATTGATATCTTTCCACCTGAAAGTCAAAAGCATGCAAACGAATACTTATTGAAATCACGAATGAACTCTATATATGTCCAGCAAGAAGAATTTGGTTTAATAATTTCCGGACAATACCATTTGGCCGTTCGAGTCAGTATGTCGAACTCGGTGTAATCTAAATCTCAGATGTTAACCTATTGTGTAAAATCCGTAACTCCTTGCTCCGACCACCCCTAGGGCTGTAGTTACACCTTCTAGAAAGATGGTGAAGGATTCTACCACTTTAGTATTTAGTTACCGTCCAGTATCCGTATGTAGGATGGCCTAGAAGCTTGACGAAGCAGCTGCCGTACCCTAGGACAGAACATACCACTCTATGGAGTAATCGATTTTCCCTCTAGAATATGTAACCCCCTGCGGTGGCTAGATTTTGCGTATATCATTGCATCAAATTGTTTTATTTTGGCCTGCATCCTCTACGTTTGGAACGAGTACTCACTATTTAGGTTTGTGTTCCAGATGGATGAGCACGGGTTTGAGCTGTTCCAGCACGACGGGTGGCGTTATACCATCGGGCTACACCACCGTGGCTTTCCCACCCTCCTGTGGGAGATGCTACGCGCCCTGGGCTATGAGGAGTAGCCTTCGTACCGTGGGTGTGAGACTCGCCGCCACGGTGTGCCTTTTGCAGAGGCGCATCTCAGCGTCTCCCCACACCCGCGCAACCCCGACTTGGCGGGTATGGAGAGCACCGTCACGGCTGGGAGCCTCAGAGAGGGCCTGGAGAGAGTCGCCCACCGGGCTCTCACTCACTTCTGTGGGCGCAACGTAGCAGCGCTCTCGGGGACTCCGTTCGAGATGATCCCCATTTGGCACCAGGCTGACCCGGTGTGGCAGAGGCGCGTGAGACGCGTCTCTCGTGACGACTACCCGAAGTACCACCCGAGATACCACCGCGTAGCTCACTACTCCGAGTACCTCCTCAACTTGGATGAGGAGTCTAGCAGCCACAACAGAGTCTTGCTGGCGGATGCTGAGCAGGTGTGGCTGCAGAGGAACGACCTGCAGACACAGATCGATGCACAGCACAGAGAGATTCAGCGGTTGACTGCTGCTCTTGAGGCGAGTGAGACTCGCGTGTCGGAGGTCACTGAGCAGCGCGACACTCTCGCGCAGGAGGTGGATAGACGAGGGTTGATTATGTAGCAGCGGGCCAACCACAACGAGCACCTGCAGCAGCAGTTGGCGAGTGCCCAGCAGGAGATGGACCTTATGACGGAGGACCTGGAGACCCTGGCTCATGAGAACTAGAACCTCCAGGCTCAGTTGGACGCGGTTGCTGCACCGTCGGCAGCACCCGTGGAGGAGGAGCCCGAGGAGGACGTGGGCGAGGAGTCCGACGTGGACTACGAGCCACCCGCTCCGACCGACGTAGACCGTCCAGGACCCTCTGGCATCGTCGGAGACAGGGCATGGCAGTAGTAGTAGACGCGACTTGGTCGTACTTGAAGGGCATGGTAGATGGATAGCTTTTGGACGCTCCATGCGTGGTTGTTGTATTTTGGGGACCGCCCGCGTGAATGGCTTTTGGAAACTCGATGGCCACATATTCTGAGTTTATGTAGAATGGAACTGTTGACTTGTACTAGAACCATGTTAACTTGGAAAACTTCCGCTTTATCGAAATTATGTTGTTTACCAAATGGCTGCCCCGTGTGCTGTGTTATTTGATTTGGTAACCTATAATGATCATATTGGATAAGATACTAATTGAACCCCTTATCCTTACCTTTCAGAATGGTGCGCACCCGCAACACCAATGAGCTGCATGGTGAGCAGCCCAAAGGTTCCAGGGCTAGGGGGACTGACTCTCCACGAGGGACTCCACCACCGCCGCCGCCACCCAACCCCATGCAGATGATGGCGCAGGTTTTTGCTACTATGATGGAGAGCTAGCAGCAGCAGGCAGAGTTTATGCGGGAGCTGGCACAAAAGAACCTAGCAGCCCGTAATGCTTGGGGCCACAACGACAGAGCACCGTAGAACAGCTCCTACTCTGATTTCCTCGCCACCAGGCCGCCCACGTTCAGCTCAACCACTGAGCCCATGGAGGCGGAGAACTTCTTTCGCATGCTCGAGTCCAAATTTGGACTCCTTAACTGCACGCCTGTGCAGAAGACGTTGTTCGCCATGCAGCAACTGCATGGTGCGGCTGGGGCATGGTGGGCCAACCATGTCACCTCTGTGAGAGCGGACCAGCAGATTACATGTGACGAATTCAAGGACGCGTTCCGTGCTCACTACATCCCTGTGGGGCTCATCCGCAGGAAGCCGTGTGAATTCGCCGCACTAAAGCAGGGCAACCGCAGTGTCGAGGAATACTGCGAAGAGTTCAACCGGTTGGCGCTATACGCCCCGGAACAAGTGGACACCCCCACCAAGCGCAAGAACCGTTTCTTGGAGGGGCTAAGTGCTGAGCTACAGGACCGCCTCAACCTTAACAGGGGAGGCTCATTCGCTGAGTTTGTCAACAATGCGATCGTCGCGGAAGACGGCTATCGCAGGGTGATGGCAGAATGGAAGCGCTCCGCAAGTGCTATGGGGCCATCCAGTGGACCCCCGCAGAAGTTTCGCATGGTGTACACTACCCCGTCGGGACAGAGGTACCGTTCTGCCCCCGTACCGGCACCTGTTGTGCGCCCGCCTCAGCCAGCACAGTAGCGACTCCCGGTGCCACGTCAGCAGCAGAGTCAAGATGGATTTCGCCCACCCCAGCAGCCGAACACTCAGACCGGATCTTTTCCCTGCTACAACTGCGGTCGTCTTGGGCATTTCTCGAGGGAGTGCCCGCACCCCAAGAAGAGCACTGGGCAGAACCCGCCGAGGAATAACAACAACCGTAACAACCGAGGGTCAGTTCGTGCTGGGCGAGTGAACAACACTACCTGGAGGAGATTTCGGAGAACAGCCCCATCCTTGCTGGTATGTTCTCTGTTCGAGACCACCCCGCACTAGTTCTGTTTGACTCAGGAGCATCACATAGCTTTGTTAGTAGGTTCTTCGTTGATAAGTACCGGCTGCCTCGCACCCTTATGAAAGCACGATACACCATTAGATCAGTCGGTGGACAAACCCCTGCTCTATATAAAATGGAGAAACTCCCAATAACCCTAGGATCAAAAGTCTACCCTACTAAGTGCATGGTCTTAGAAGGGTGCAACATTGACATCATTCTGGGCATGCCTTGGATGAGGCAACATAAAGCTATACTGGACATAGACGCCTACACTGTGCACCTAAACTCTCCCAACCATGGTAGCGTAAGATTCCGGGTACGACCACCCCAACTGGCCGCACCAAGCGTTCACCACACCACCGCCGGGAAAATAAAGGATATTCCAGTGGTTAGGGAATTTCCGGACGTATTCCCTGATGATCTCCCAGGACTCCCACCGGATCGGGATGTTGAGTTCAAGATTGAGCTTCAGCCAGGGACGACACCTATATCCAAAAGGCCGTATAAAATGGCGCCTAAGGAACTAGCTGAGTTGAAGGAGCAACTTAAGGAGCTGCTGGATAAGGGATTCATTCGACCAAGCTCCTCGCCTTGGGGTTGTCCGGCACTATTCGTGAAGAAGAAAAATGAGACCGTGAGGCTGTGTGTAGACTACCGACCCCTCAATGCGGTGACTATCAAGAACAAATACCCACTGCCCCGTATTGACATCCTCTTCGACCAGTTGATAGGAGCCAAGGTGTTCTCCAAGATTGATCTCCAGTCAGGTTACCATCAAATCAAAATCCGTGCCAAAGACGTCCCCAACACAGCCTTTTCTACCCGATACGGTCTATATGAGTATTTAGTGATGTCGTTTGGATTGACAAATGCACCGGCACACTTGATGTATCTCATGAACTCAGTGTTCATGCCCGAGTTGGACAAGTTTGTGGTGGTATTCATTGACGACATCCTAGTCTACTCGAAGTCAGAGGAAGAACATGCAGAGCATCTCCGTGTTGTATTACAGAGGTTAAGGGAGCACCAGCTATATGCTAAGTTTAGCAAGTCCGAGTTTTGGTTAAAGCAAGTACCTTTTTTAGGCCATATTGTCTCGGAAGAAGGCATCACGGTAGATCCCAACAAGGTAAGAGATGTACTGAACTGGAAGACACCGAAGACCGTATTTCACATACGCAGTTTTCTGAGATTAGCTGGCTACTACCGCCGTTTCATTCCTAGTTTCTCCAAAATTGCGAAGCCCATGACCGAGTTGCTTAAGAAGGATAAGAAATTCTTATGGGATGATGGCTGCGAAGGTGCTTTTCAAACCTTGAAGAAGCACCTGACCACGACCCCAGTATTAGCTCAACCGGACCTGGGGAAGCCGTTCGATGTCTATTGTCATGCTTCGGGTATTGGATTGGGATGCGTGCTTATGCAAGACGGGAGAGTTATTGCTTATGGATCAAGGCAATTGAGGAAGCACGAGCAAAATTACCCCGCACACGACCTGGAGTTAGCAGCAGTGGTATTAGCCTTAAAGATGTGGAGACATTACCTCCTTGGGAATTTAGTTCGTATATACAATGACCACAAAAGCTTGAAGTACATTTTCACTCAAAACCACCTGAACATGAGACAGCGCTGCTGGTTGGAATTGATTAAGGATTACGAGTTGGAAGTCCATTACCACCCGGGAAAAGCGAATGTCGTGGCTAACGCCCTAAGCCGCAAGGCTCACTGCCACCACATCCTGGTCAGCCCACAAGACCAAGATGGTCATTACGTGCAAGTAACACCCCATGGAGCCCTCTATAACCTAGCATTAATTCCAACCTTACGGGAAGAAATAATGGCAGCCCAGGAAAATGATAGAGGCATAGCACATCTCAAAAGGAGACTCAAAGAGGGTGATACTAAGGTACAATGCTTTCGAGAAGATGCAGAAGGTGTTCTATGGTTCAAGGATCGACTGGTGGTTCCTAAGGATCTGGAACTCCGCAAGAAAATTTTGGACGAGGCTCACATTACAAAGTACTCCATGCATCCGGACAGCAACAAAATGTATCATGATGTGAGATCCAAATATTGGACTCGTATGAAAAGGGAAATAGCCCGCTATGTCGTAGAGTGTGATACCTGCTGCCGAGTCAAGGTGGATCATCTGAAGAAGGCAGGCCTACTACAACCCTTGAGTGTCCCATCCTGGAAATGGAAAGATATCAGTATGGATTTCATCGTTGGTCTACCGCTGGCGTCACATAAATTCGGCTCCATATGGGTCATTGTTGACAGGTTGACAAAGGTCGCCCACTTTATCCCTGTGTTAATGCGGTTCAAGATGCAAAAATATGCGCAACTATACATTGAGCGAATCATGTGTTTGCACGGTGTGCCCAAGACTATCGTATCCGATCGAGGCTCCCAATTTGTGGGACGCTTTTGGGAGAAGCTACACGAGACCCTGGGCACCAGGTTGATTAGAGGTTCCGCGTACCACCCCCAAACAGACGGTCAAACGGAAAGAGTTAACCAAATATTGGAAGACATGTTAAGGGCGTACGTATTGAATCACAATAAAAAGTGGGATGAGTGCCTACCCTTGGCAGAATTCGCATACAACAATAGTTACCAGGAAAGCATCAAGATGGCACCATTCGAGGCTCTCTATGGGCGCCGCTGCCGCACGCCACTGAGTTGGTCAGAATCAGGGGAAAGGGTAATATTTGGTCCGGAGCTAGTGCAGCAAGCTGAGCAGAAAGTGCTTGAAATCCAATCCAACTTACGTGCGGCCAAGTCCAGGCAGAAAAGTTATACGGATAAAAGGCGCCGCCCATTGGAATTCAGGGTCGACGATATGGTCTACCTCCGAGTGTCACCCACCAAGGGTGTACAACGGTTTGGAATTTGCGGGAAGTTAGCACCTCGATATATTGGTCCCTACCCCATCATTGCGAGATGCGGACCCGTGGCCTACCAACTCCAACTACCAGTAGAACTCGCTGGAGTGCATGACACGTTCCACATGTCCCAACTCAAGAGATGTTTAAAGACACCGGTGGACATACCACTGGAGAGCACCCAACAACTACAACCCGACCTGAGTTATGCCGAGCATCCGGTGAAGGTGCTAGACGAGAAGGAGCGAGCGACACGTAATAAGACGCGAAAGTTCTATAAAGTTCAATGGAGCAACCATACCGCCAGAGAAGCTACTTGGGAAACTGAAGATTTCCTGCAAAGCCACTACCCCGAGTTCCTACGCCACCACTTAGGTAACCCGTTAACACACCCGTTAATCTCGGGGCGAGATTTCTTTAAGGGGGGAGGGCTGTGACACTCCTAGTGCCATAAGGGTCCCAAGGATAACACTTAGTCAGCATGAGACCTAACACTAGGAATTTGAATTTAAATTTTTCAATTCAAATCGAATTCAAACCAAATTGAATGACCCTTGCATTACAAGTTCCAAATTTTCAGTAAAGGTCACCACTGCAAAAATTATATGTTAATGGTCATGGTCAAGTAGAATTTTAGGAATTTTCTCAGATTTTTCTTTCATAATTAAAGGCCCCAAATAAATGCTAGAATGGTCAAAAACCAGCTCTATTCACAAAATTCCTAATCCAATTTTAGTTGGAACTGATGGTAGTTAGCATTTTTATTAAATTTAGCACATCGTGGGGAGCCGACCCTATTTTTGGTCTAATTTTAGCAGCTCTAGATTAATTCTAACAAAAATATCAAAAGCAGTCGGCTGTTGGGATTGGAAAAAGAAAAGAAAAAGAAAACTCCCTGTGGGACCCACTTGTCAGCGACTCAGAAGAAACACACCGGCGCCTCCCCGCGCCCCCGCCTGCCCGTACGCCGCGTGGGCGCCGACGACTCGGCGTTCGCCGCGCCCACGGATCGACGCCCTCACCCCGTTCTGACATCCCCCCCTGTCGCCCCCGCGGTCCGAACACCCCTGCCCATTCTCTCTCTCACTCTCGCACGCGACTCCCTTTCTCTGCTCTCTTCCGTCGAGGCACTCGCCATCACCGCCGCGCGAGCTCCCGGTGCCCGGTCGCTGCACCGCCTCCCCGCCCCTGCCGCGAGCACCACCAGCTTTGTGCCAACGCTCTGGTGCTCTCCGTGGAGCTGCCGTCTTCGTTTCCCCTCCGAGCCACCGTGAATCGACCTCTCCTTCCCCGCCTGTG
Organism: Eleusine indica; assembly: GCA_030378355.1. Lineage (NCBI taxonomy): Eukaryota > Viridiplantae > Streptophyta > Magnoliopsida > Poales > Poaceae > Eleusine > Eleusine indica. The sequence goes on from CM059500.1 coordinate 42,619,442, forward strand.
ACCGCTGCCCCTCCGCGTCGCCCGACCCCCACGGTGAGCTCCTGGGCGATTCCTTGCACGGGCACGCGTGGGTGTCCCTCTTTTTCCTTCCCGACCTCACTCGGCTTCCACCCGCGCAGCCGCTCGTTCGGAACATCGCCGCCGACCGCCGGAGCCCCGCCTCGTCGTCGTCGAGCTAGCCCCGGTGAGCCACTTTCCCTCTTCATGCGTGCCACACGTCCGTTGAGGCCTGCCGGTTGTTAATCCCGGCAATGCTGCCGCTGCCGCCTCCCCTGCCGGCCGCCGTGCCCGCGCCATCGCACGTGGTCGCGCCGCCGCGCGTGCGCTCGGCTCAGGTCGAGCTGGCCAGCGGCCGGGATGGCCGCTGGGCCGCAATGGCCTTTGGGCCTGTCCTCGCTCTCGGGCCGCGCCTGGCCCGAGACGCTCCCCCGTGCGCGCTTGGCTGTTGGGCCGCCCGAGTTTCAGCCCGACGGACTGGCTGGATGCGGCCCACGTCGACAGAAATCGATTTTCTCATTTAAATCTATTTTCAGAAATAGGATAAACTTGTAAAATCCATAGTAAAATGATTAATGAGAATTTTGAGGCAAAATAAATTTTGTTAGCCTTGTCTTGACTAGTACTAATAAGGAAAAATGCTAAATCATAGTGCATGTTAGTTTTAGTGATAGGATTTAATGATATGATAAGAACCCTTATGAATTCATAATTAATTATAGGAAGCTGAGAAAATCTTGAAATTTGGTCACCAAGTAGGATTATCAGTTTTAGTCTCCCTGGAAAAATGTCATAGGGTAAGTCTCTGTATATTAGCTAAAATTAATTTAATGCCTTTTTTCCTTATAATAATTAATAGAAATTATTGGCTTGGTGCATGAAAGTGAAACTTGGCAAATAAATCACTCCTGGTATAATCTAACTATAATAAATCACCCCTACCCATTTAAAGGTCAGAACCATGTCAACTTAATAAATTATATCCCGAGTGTAATTTTTACTCGTTAATAAAAATGGTTCCGCTTTAGGGCTGTCTCACGGGTACTTAGTACCTTGCGATGGTTTTGCTCGACACACTAACACACTAATTAAATTAGCACCTACTGGTCTTGGACATCACTTATGTAGCTTAACCTCGGCCGACACACACATATCGTACTTTGGTACGACGTCGTTGCGATTAAATGCTGGAGTCCATGAAGGAAATACCCGAAACGCCCTCACCCTGTGCCCCACTCACTAAGATATACTACTGAACGCATCTTCACACCTCGCTTACTTTCACGAATAACAGTGTACATTAGCGTATTTATTGAGGAAATGCCATGAATCTTCTCTTATAAGCAGAATCTTTTGCATCGTATAGATCACGCCGTGAACCACGCGGAGACGGGACCGGAGCGGGAACCCGAAGGAGCCGGAGGTGCCGTAGCTGAGCAAGAGCAGAACCAAGGCAAGCCCCGGTGCATCCCACCAAGTTTTACCCGTTTTATTTTAACACTAGATAATGTGATATAGGTTTGCCTGTGCATTAAGTTATAGGAGTTGTTTGAAAACCTAGTATTGCAGTAGGATCCCTGTACCCGGTATTAGCCTCAGGACGGTAGTTGCTCTGCTTAAAATTAGGACGGCTACTCATCGAGTGGTATGGAGACCACTCGTAGATAGAGAATATTATCACTGGGGAATGATATCGGATGAAGGAAAGGGTGGATGGAATCACAATGAAAACCGGACGAGCAACTAGGTGGAAAGAGAAGGACAGCCTGTCTTCAAGGAGGTAGCCCCGTCCGAGTCACCTAAGGCTACGCCTCGTGTCCGGCCCATGGGATCAAGTTTGAACGTACTGTTTGCATGCTGGAGATATGGGCCCAGTAAACCGACGTAGCCACGACTACTGCCTGGTCTGAAGATAGCCTTCTCCCTTCTTTGGTGGAACTGGGGCTGAGAGGAGGGAGCAATCCACCCACGGATGGCGGCACGGGGCGCATCGCGATGGGGGACCCTTCTCGGGGGAGTCTGGACCCGGAAGACCCTGCGGTACCGTGAGCGAAAGGTTGCTCCATGCGGCTTCCCGAAAGCGCGTATGGGTCGTGCAAGCAGGTTTCTCCTACAGGATGTAAATCAATTCGAGTCGCTGCCCCTCACAGTAACGAGTACCACTTGATCGCTGCTCCGGAACAGTGTCGGAAGCCATTAAGATGATGAGTGGGTTTAATACTGCATTTTGGAACTATTAAGATTATATTGCAACCATGAGTGTTATAACTTTAGTGTGAACTAAATTTTCTATTCCGCATGACAATTTAACTTGATGTTAAAACTTGAAAAACAAGGATCCACTCCTAGGCTGGTTTTCTGGTAAATTAAACCCTACCCCCAGCCTTTGCATGTCTAGATGTCGGCTGTAGCTGGCTATTTTGACGGGTCAGTCTTACTGAGTAAATTAGTTACTCAAGGCGTAGCTCTATGTGGTTTTCAGATGGCCATGACGGAGACTGGCACTGCGGTAGGAGATTCCATTAGGAGGGCCAGCGCCCCGATTACTGGAACATCGAATGGGAGCTGTGCACGAATGAGGACGAGGAGTAGTTCCTTGCTTACTGGTACGGTGCTTGGATAAGGCACCTATTATGGCCGGGTTGTTCCCTGTGTGTCGTCGTGAGAGGACGATTGTATCTTAGCTATTTTGTCGAACTGGTGAATCAATGTTGAATATTTCGCTTCCGCAATCTACTTCTGTCAAAACTCTAGTTACATTACAAACCGCAATTGACATGGGCTATCTTCTCCCACAGACCGATGGAGCTGCTCTTATGTGCCGATCCAAATCGGCGACTCATGCTCCGTCGCGGAGTCCAAGGCAAAATCGACGGAAACGTTTTCCGTGTTGAACTCAGATGTACTACCGCCCAAGCCCGGTTAAAGTCGAGTTGGATCCTCGACATCGAGGTTACGATCTCCACAGATCGTTATGGTGCTCCTGTTTATTGGATGATTTTTCTGGTGGTCCCTGTCTTCCGCTGTTAGCTTGCTTCGACGGGATCAAGTCATCGCCGATTCGTTGTTCTCTAGAATCCAGCAGAGAGAATCCACCGCTATGTCCTTGTATCAAGTCCCGAGGGTGGTGTTTTGCCGTGAAAAGCAAATCAGGTCAACTTTGCTAGGTGCACAGGAGGAACTTCATCCCGTTCGTGTGTGGAGTTAAGGACAGATTTACTTCTGTGTGGTGGTTGCCTCGTGTTCTTATCGCTTCAAAGGGATTTTGGAGATTGTTCGTTGCTGCTGATTCCCTGTTGCACATCATGCGCGTGGCAGAGTTGACGGCGATTTCAGTTTGGCTTTTTTTTTTCCCGAGGTGGAATCGTCGAGTTCTCATCCAGGAATTCTTGCAGAGCCGTTCCGTTCTCCAGTGCTCAACGCTGGACCGCTGTTCCTGGCGTTTGAGACGAGAGAAGTTTTCTTCACCGTGTGGTTTCAAGTCCCGATGAGCTCTATTTAACCAAAAGCTTTTCTGTTCTGTTCGTGCACACATGGTATTCTACCCGAAGATTGGTTCTGTGAAAATTGATGAAATTTTGCTACGCGCACACAGTTTCTTCTATCTTATGAGTCTGCAAACTTTGCTTCGTATACACCCGAATCGTTCAAGAGTTGTTGCAGATTTTTTTGCTGAGATTTGATTTCTATCAAGTCTTATATTCCGCTGTAAGACTGTGATAATAGTTCATTATTTAGATCATTGATGGTTATGACTCTGTTGTTTTTACTCGAAGCAACAGTTCTAATGTGCTCTTCATCATAAAAAGTATAAGTACTCCGTTGGAAGTGGAGTTATGAAGTTTGAGTGATGCTCGAGCTTGATTAATGCTACCGTTTGAGTCCTAGTGATTCGTTGATGTCCGGTGTTATATATTATTGAAGGAAGTTTGTTGATGATTCTTTATTTACTATAAGATGGAATTCGTATCAAGGTAGAGTTTGTTGAAATATAATCCGAATTTTAGTATCCTTGCTCGAAACGTCTAGGAGGTTTAAGATGCGAAGTCCTCTCGTGTTACGGTTCATATTGTTTAGGGAGTTTATCTCTAGTTTTCACCCTTATATATATATCTTGTATAGGAAGAGTTGAGAGAGAGAGGAATTCATTGTATCTCCTGTCATTGTAACTCTCCTCTAATAGTGAAGATTGCCGGTCGGCGTCCGTGATTTTTTTCCGTAAGAATTTTCCACCTTAAATCTATGTCGTATTTTGATCTTGGTTATGCATTATTTGCTAACACTGACAATGTAGCGGCTCCACAGAGGAGTAGATGTGGTACGGGCTGAGGGCTTTGGCTAGGGGAGCCGACCTCATTATTAAAGTCCTGTTTAAATCCTTTAGTTGGTTAAACTTTAGCTTTTTAAAATTTAGTCAGCTAAAATTTAGCCAACTAAACTTTAGAAGGTATATGTTTGGATATATAGCTAAAATCCTTGGCTAAACAAAAAGTAGACATATCTACTCTTTATTAACTAACCAAAAAGTAAAAGTATATATGGTTTGAAGAAAAATATTATATATGATGAAGGGTAGTTTTAACTCTAGTTATCTTTTTTCAAGTCGAGAAGATTTTAGGAGGATTAGGGTGACTAGAGATCTAAAGTTTAGGAGATGGACTGACTAAAGTTTAAAAGATTTTAAGAGATTATTTTTAGAGTAAAAATGACTAAAATTTAGTCAGCTAAAGTTTAGGAGGTGTAACCAAACAGGGTCTAAGTTATCCACTCTCAGACTCTCACATACCATAATCGATCTACCGTCAGACCAACTAGACATACATTGATTGCGAGAAGTTCCAAAGTAGTTAACCTGGTTGCTACTATTACTGTGTTACTCTGGAGTACTGCCTCTCATGGTTATTTTATTTAGGGATAATTACAAACACTAGCCGGATCACCTTCCACCTGAGAGAACAGTCATAGAGGATACGCCACTTTCCGTAGATGGATGGGATGAAATGACGTATGAATCAAACCCTTCGTTTTGTATCAGCGTCATTGTACCGTAGCTCATATAGCTTGGTGACAGATCAGGCACCGGTTGCCTGGAATCCAAGTACTGCATGACGGTCCGCATGCTTGGCCTCTCGTTGGGCAATGGGTGTGCACACATCAAACCCAGTTTCAGCACAAGGATGACCTCCTCTGTTTCGAACTTCCCGACTATCCTTGGATCCACCACGTCCAGGATTGAGCCGTTGCGGTGATGCTCAATCACCCAATCTACCAACATGACCCGGCTGTCGCAGTCATCGCGGTAAATTGGCCTTCTCCCACACACAACCTCCAAGAGGAACACACCAAACGCAAACACATCTGTAAAGGGTGTTGCCTTCCCCGTGCGCACGAGCTCTGGCGCAAGGTACCCCATGGTACCCACAACATGAGTTGTCTGAGGATCAGTGCCATGGTCATATAGTCTAGCCAAGCCGAAGTCACCGAGTCTGCCGTTCATCTCGCCGTCCAGTAGCACATTGCTTGCTTTTACGTCTCGATGGATTACAACTTGCTCCCAGTCCTCGTGTAGATACACTAGGCTTGCTGCAACTCCGCTGATAATTTGATACCTCGTGTGCCAAGAAAGAGTCGGCATGTGTTGATCATGCAAGTATTTATCAAGACTGCCATTTGCCATGTAATCGTACACCAAGAGGAGTTCACCTTTACGTCTGCAGTAGCCTAGTAATTGAACGAGATTTCTGTGTCGAAGGCGGCCAATGCTCACCACCTCGGCGACGAATTCCTTAACTCCTTGCCTTGAATCATGAGACACTTTCTTCACTGCAATCTCCAAATTGGACGCCGGAAGCAGCCCTTTGTACACTCTCCCGAACCCTCCAACTCCAAGTAGATGTCTATCTTTGAAGCCATCAGTGGCGTGAAACAAATCTTTATAAGAGAACCGGTGTGGACCGAAGTCGTCCTCCCAATCTTCGCGCACCTCGGCATACCGCCGCTTTCTCCACAGGAAGAAGAAGACGGCAGCAAGCGCTGCGGCAACGAGCAACGCTGCAGCTAGCGGCAGCAGGACGTCCAAGAGCTTGGACCGGGGCTTTGGACCCACGCGTGGCACGACGGGGAGCTTGGAGAAGTCGAGAGGGGGAGCTGGTCCGTCCAAGTTGAAGCTCCATCCGAGCACGTAATGGTACGTGGACTCGATGCCCGTCGCCGACGAGAAGCCGACGTACATCGGGTCCGCCATGAAACTGGATAGATCGACAGTAGCGGAGAGTAGAGGTCTCTTGGGCTTTGACATTTTCACCGGAGAAAGCGTCACGTTGAGCTGCTTGGCCTTGCCATCGTAGTCCACCCATACTTGCATCGGCCTACGGCTGTTTAGCTTCAGTTCTTGCAAGGCACCGCCTGCTGCATCATCGTAGTAGCCGGCCGGCTGGGCCTGCTCCGAGATGAGGCTATTGATATCGATGCCGACGTGGTTGCTGTTGATGTCGCGGAACTCTGGGTTCATGATGATGTCGAGCTCGACCGCCAGGATGCGGTCGTTGGCCGTGCCGTTTGTGGCGTTGAAGAGGCCGAGGTACTGGCCGGCGTTTGCCTTGGAGAAGTTCATGGTCGGGGAGACCACGAAGGCGATGCCGTGGTCGCTGAGTCCGTCGCGGGTGGGCACGATGGCGAAGACGAAGCTCGACGAGAAGGACCGCGCCGTCGCCGTTGCAGCGGACTTGTTAAGGAAGTGGAGAGGAGTGGGGTGGAATGCGTGGCCTTTCTGCATTTCCGTGGTGTTGGTGAGCATCAGGAGCCCGGCGGGTGTTACGACGGCGTTGCCGTCCAGACTAAGGTTTGCTGAGGCGAAGCCTTGGTACAAAATCTGGCCGTCGCCGACGGATGAGGGCACGTGCGTGAGGAAGAGCAGGACGATGAAGGATACAATCATGACAGACATGGTTTTTCTCCTGGGCACTAGGCGGCTTCCTGCCCTCAATAACTTTAGCCACGCAGCTCGTTTATGGTGAGTGGTGACTGCAGCCTTACACAACTAGAGAGCTGAAGGCCTCACCAAAATTACGAAGAAGATAGCGACGTCCACGGCAAGGACTACTGCTAATACAAGAGCATCTCCTGATGCCAGACAAAATTTCTCCATCTATCTAGACCCCAGACAAATACTCTGCTACGTCTGCTCTGTGAACATCAGCTTGGCAGGCGGCGTGCCTCGCAGGGTGCAAATGTTGAAGATTGTCAAAAAGAGGACGGCTGTTTTGTTGAGACCCGATTCGCGCCCCTGCTTTCTCCAGTAAACCATTCCACGTCTTCGGTCAATCCATTCAGGAGTCAAGATTGATCTTGACAGGGATTGATTTTTACCAGTCTGAGCTTGCGCATTTGATTGGTCACTTGGTGGCTTCGTGCATAGCCTCATGCGATTTGACCATACCTGATTCGCAATGATCCGAGTATGATCGTAAGTTCCTACCTTTCCTCTTGAAAACGTGAATTATATGATGCTACTCTTACTTTCTCGTCAATCTATAAAACACTCTTGAAAACGTGCATTATATGATGCTACTCTTACTTTCTCGTCAATCTATAAAACATATAGAGTCAAGTGCATAGCCGATTTTTAAACTTGTTAAACTTTGTCATTTAAGTTTTTATACTCTTATAAATTAAAGTTCTGAGTTACTAAACTTAGACTCAGATGCCATCTAGATCCCTATACTCTTTAATACAAATCTAGATCTCTAAATTTAGATTCGGGAGTCATGTAGGTCCCATACTCTCATAATACAGAGTCACCTTACTTAAAATGATTAAACTATTTTTTTTATACATATAACTTAACTATAGGTTAAATAGACATGAATTTTAGCTCAATCCCTATGATATGTTGACATGTGTGAACGAGGATTGTGTTTTTTTTTTTCAAAATAGTGATGGAGGTAGGTGTTAAATAAATTGTGGTTAGTCAGTCCACACTATGATGCTAAATCATAAAATTACTTTATTTTGTACATTAGCTATTAAATAGATATTGCTAGAAATATGTTTGATGTCCTTTATTATTGTTAGTTTTTGATAATGGGTGTATTTATTATCAATGATATATAACGTATATTTGGGTGGTCAGATATGTATTCACTCTTCCAATTTAGTTGAAATACACTATATTTTAAGACTGTAGGATCTAGATGATACCTGAAGCCAAGTTTATGGGAGCTAGATTTGCATTTCGAAAGTATAAGGACTTACTCCTTCCAGATTTAAATTGTTGACGTAGTTAACTTTTTTTTATTATGTTTGATCATTCGTCTTATTCAAAAAATTAAATTTAAAAATTTATGAAATATTTTGTTATAATTTATTTTATCACTAATAAAAGTTAAAATCTATCTTATAATTTGAAATATTTGACCAAATATTTTGAATAAGACGAATGATCAAACATAGTTAAAAAAGTCATGAATAAGACGAATGATCAAACATAGTTAAAAAAGTCAACTGCGTCAATAATTTAAATCCGAAGGGATTATATGACACCCGAGGCTAAGTTTAGGAAGATAGAATTATAATTTAAGAGTATAAGGACATAATTGACACAGACAAACAAATTTAAGGACTGACTATGCACTTCACTCAAACATATACGTAAGAGCATCTTTAAGAGACTAGGTATAATATTAGCAAAATTTATAGAATTTCTCACTTTGTAAAAAGAAATCTTCCTAAAACTATGAGTGATTCCAACAGACTCTTCAAATCTTCACTCACCATATTCAAAACTGCCCACGTCAGCATCGTTCTTTTCCCCGCAAGCCGATCTTGCCTGAGCTGCTTTGTTCTACCGCTGCTTGAATCTGGTCCTGCGTTCTGCCTCCTGCCGGCTGCCGCCCTGCCCTGATCAAGTGGTGAGTCATCTGTTTCATTTTATAATCAGAACACTATAGATGTAAATTCAGAATATTGTTCCAGTTGAAGACTTTCTTTAGGCATGTCAGGAACCAATGACATATATTTAGGCATACTCAAACAGTCCCTAACTGAATGACGTCTATTGAATCTTCTTCACCACCACAACCGTGTCTTCCTTGACCATAAAAAACATCGGACCTAGGCATCCCAAATCGACTTGAAGAATTTGGAACCCCTCCACTGCTCGGAGATGAACCGTAGTCGAGGCCCATGTCATATAGCAGCCTGACAGCGACGACGTCGGAGCCGGCGCCGAGCTCCACGAGCAGCGCCGCCGTGTCGATGTACTGCAGGCAGGGACATGGACAGGAACAGATGTGCACGTGGGAGCGGAAAACTAAACACGAGAACAGGTAGAAGATGGCGATGGCGAGCGGCGCGCGCTCGGTAAAAATGAAGAGCGGAATGGCCGGGATACCGAACGAAGGAAAAAGGAGAGCACGATGACGATTTTGTTGGATCCAATTTTCTCCGTTGGTTTTCTATATTTAGCTAACAAGTCTGTTTTACATAGGCTGTTGAAGATTATCTAATTCATTTGACATAACGGGGCCATTGTCGGGCTGTGCCGCACCAACGGACCACACCTCTGGCGCAAACACAGCACGCATGACACAACTCCGAGTCATGCCCTGTTTGGGATTTGTAGCCACTACAAAAAAGGCGGCGACCAGTGGAGGTTAACGACGGTGGTGCCGATGACGGCCGATGAGTGTGACGGCGGCGAGCGACGTTAATGGTGGCGGAGGGGCAGGTGGTGCCTCGCTGGTCAGCGGTTATCGCTAGCTACCCTTCCCGTCGTGTGCTATGTCGCCCGCCGTTCAGACCGCCGGCATCGCGTTCGCTGCATGTCCCACTTCTGCCTCACTTCCCGCCAGTCGTGTCCGCGGTGAGCCCAGTCCGCCTGCCGCCCGCGGCACTGGCGGCCTCGCCACACCGCCACCCACTGCCGAGCCAACCGGCCCCAACCCCGAAACCCGCGCCCATTGATGTGTAAGAGGCCTTCGTTCGCGGTGACGCGCATCAGCTTGAGTGCCTGACGTCCACGCCAATGTGTTTGCTGTTGGGGTCACGCAGCTGGCAGCTCGGTATTGAAGTGCGCGTCAAACTCGATGGTGAAGACGTGCGTGATCTCGTTGCTGTCGGTGCCGTTGCGAAGGACGAGAAAATGTCTCGACAGCGCGCTGGCTAGCACGGACCTACCTGCGGCGATGAAGAAGGCTAGGCTGTCATTGCTCAGGTTGGTAGCCGTACATCATAAAAACTGTTTGTCAAATGACTTTACTTTAGCACACTGCCCCAAATAATAGTGGGACCTGTTTGTCAGATTTTTTTTAATCGACTCAAACCATATTCAATCCTCCGTGGTTCTGTCATTTTGTGTGTCTGTTTACTCTGAAAGCAATAAAAAATAGAGAGAGAAGATGAGAAGATAAGAATATGCATGTGATGGGTACTATTGAGTTGTCTATAGATATACGTCGGCAGGAGCGGTGATCGCTGGTGTCAGATGCACTTCTCTCCTCCAGATGGGCTGAAAAGATGACGTGGCGTGACACAAACGCAAGCTAGCGTTGCCCATTGCGGAGGCCCTTACCTGTGCGTCTGCAGTAGCTTTTTTTTTTTTTTTTTTTGAGATGAACTCCACTTTATTTAAGTATTGTTTGAATAGGAGTTACAAACACCTTTAGAAGGTGCCAAAAACCACACATGCCTACTAATTTACCTCTGCATTGAGCCTCTCGCTAAGTTATGGGCATCCACATTAGAGTTCCTCCCTTCGTGCACGACCCCAACTGACTCAAAACTATGGAGTCTCGACACAATCTCCTGTGTAATCTGGCCATAGCTTCCCTTGCCCTGCTCCCGAATGTTCTTCACCACCATGAGACAATCGTTGGCCAGCCTAAATCTTCGCACGTTAAGATCAGTTGCTAGTGCGACTCCTTCTCTGCAAGCTAGAGCTTCAGCCGTTTCAGCCTTGTTTATTCCTTGTAGCACCACCACCGATGCCCCTATGAAAAGGCCACCAGTATCTCTCACCACTGCTGACACAGCTGCCGTGTCTCTGTTCTTTGAAAGAGCCGCATCAACGTTGAGTTTCACCATGCCATCCGGAGGGGCGATCCATCTAGGCCTCTGGTTTCTGGGGCCCCATTGGGTCTCAGTTGGAGGCGGCTTCAGAGACCTCATCTCTGCAATGAAATTCTCCACAAAGTAGTGTGTGGACAGCGGGCTTTGGAAGATTTCTTCATGGATTGCTTTCCTCCGTGCATGCCAAACTGCCCATAGTCTCACTGCCATCCTTATGAACTCATCATGCTTGAGTGCTCTGACTACCTCCATAAGCCATCCCCTTGCATCTGGGTTCTACGTGTAGATCACTAGCTCCCTTACGTCCTCATTCTCTAAAGCCCACACACTCCTCGACATATTGCAATCAATTAGAGAGTGACGCCAGGAATCAGGTAGATCACAGAAACCACATATCTTACTCGTAGCCATGTTCCTCTTCAGTCGCACATCATTGGTTGGTAGTGAGTGCCTCGCTAACCTCCAGAGAAACGTACAGATTTTGGATGGTACTTTAACTTTCCAGAGATTAGCCCACTCCTTTTCCTCTGATAAAAAATCTGACCTGCCGGCCCTCTGCTCCAACCAATCATCCGTTGTTGACCTGTTTCGAATTAACATCTTGTATGCCGACCTTACCGAGAACGTACCTGATCCTTCATAGTGCCAGGCCCAGAAATCATTGCCGCCATCAGTGCACAACGGGATGCCAGTTATAATCTCCCTGTCTGGTGGTGCAAAAAATTGCGCCAACTTCTGTGGATCCCATGTACGCGTAGCGTGGTTGATGAGATCGCTAACCCTTTGAGGAGGGCCTGCGCCAATACAGCATAACGGCCTCAGGTTCCCGTCGCGTGGTAGCCAATTCATGTCCCATATGTTCGTACTTTCGCCTGTTCCAATGCGACGTATAATTCCTTGCTTTAGCACCTCCTTCCCGTCAATGATGGCTCGCCACACCCGAGATGGCGACGCACTCACTTCAGCTTCTAGGAACTCACATTCCGGGTAGTAGACTGCCTTTAGCACTCTTGCGCTCAGTGTGGTGGGATCTAGCAGTATCCTCCATGCCTACCTCGCCAATAAGGCTAGGTTGAAAATTTCCATCTCCCGAAACCCCAAGCCACCTGCATACTTGGGTTTCGTCATATCTTCCCAAGCTACCCAACACGTTTTTCGCTGACCTTCTTTACTTCCCCACCATAATCGCCTCAGCAGTCCATCTATGTGCTGGCAAAGACCACTTGGGAATCAAAAACATGACATTGAGTAGGTTGAAATGGCTTGTGCTACCGCCTTGATCAACACTTCTTTCCCGCCTGATGATAGGGCCTTCTCCATCCAACCTTGAACCCTCTTCTAGACTCGGTCCTTTAAATATTTGAAAGCACTGTTCGTTGAGGCGCCGACATCAGTAGGCATACCAAGATATTTCTCACTCAATGCCACATTGTGAACTTCTAGGATGTCCCTGATCTCAGTTCTCTCCTCCTCTGCACACCCCTTGGCAAAGTGAATTGATGACTTGTCCATGTTAACCTGCTGTCCCGACGCGGCATAGTAGTCTTATAGCGTCCTCTTAACCTCCTCTGCATTCTCCTTGTTTGCTCTGAAAAACAGCACGCTGTCATCCGCAAAGAGTAGGTGGGTCACCCTTATACCACAGAGTTGCGAAGACTGAACACGTGATTTTAAAAGGCACGAAAGGTCCTCTGCTGCCAACAAAAACAAATAAGTTGAGATAGGATCACCTTGTCGAATGCCTCTCGAAGGGTTAAAAGTTTCCATCCTTTGTCCATTGAACAACACCGAAAAGGAGACCGTGGTTACCATCCTCATAATAGTGTCCACCCAAATCCGATGGAAACCCAGCTTTATCATGATACTATGCAAATAATCCCACTCGACACGGTCGTAGGCCTTCCTCATGTCCAGGTTAAGGGCACAACATCTACTATTTCACCCTCTTCTCTTCTTCATATAGTGCATGCACTCGTAAGCCATAATTATGTTATCCGTGATCAGCCTACCAGGGACAAAAGCTGACTGCTCCTCCCCTATGATCTCTGGTAGAACACACCTTAACCTGTTCGCCAACACTTTTGAGGCAATTTTATAGATTACATTACATAGACTGATCGGACGAAACTGTCCCAGCTCCTCCGGCTGGTCAACCTTTGGTACTAAGACGATGCACATCTTGTTAATTGAAGATGGATCATCTTCACCTCTTAGTACCCGTAGCACTGTTGTTGTCACCTCCTCTCCACACATCTCCCAGTGACGTTGGAAAAAGTGAGCAGGGAAACCGTTTGGCCCAGGTGCTTTGGTAGGAAACATCTGAAACAACGCCACTCTCACTTCTTCCTGTGTATATGGTCGCAACAGATCAATATTCATCTCTTCGGTTACCTTAACGGGAACACACTCTAGTACTCTCTCCATGTGATGTGTCCCCTCCACTCTGTACAACTACTTATAGAAGCTTGATGCAAGGTTGCCCATCTCCGCTTCGTCTTCTATAATAACTCCATCGGGTCTCTTAAGTTCTGCAATTTTGTTCTTCCTCCTTCGCTGGCTAGCCCTCATATGAAAAAATTTCGTATTCTTGTCACCCGCCATCAGCCACATCACCCTCGAGCGCTGCTTCCACATAATCTCCTCCCTCGCATTCAGTTCAACAATCCTCTTAGCTATCTTGATCTCTTCATGCGTAGGGCCTTGTCGCAGAGGAGCAGAACGGAGTCTAACTAGCCGCTCATTGAGATCCCTCAACTCCCGTTTAACATTTCCAAAAGACTCCCTCTCCCACTCGCCCAGTCTTCCTGACACTGAAGCTAGTTTTCCCTGGAGCTCCGCCATAGTATTTGCTTTCCCCTCGTCTAGCCACACCTGTGCCATCATTGGAACAAAACCCTCATGTGACTCCAACATCATTTCATACTTAAAATTTCCCTGCCGATGGCTCTGTCGGTGGTCTCTCTGGTTTTCTGCCCATCACAGTACAATCGGATCGTGGTCCGACGCCGCAGCTGTAGGTGAGTCACTGACGCCAATGGAAACCTGGCACACCACTCCGTCGTTACTAGAGCTCTATCGAGTCTCGCCCGGCAGTATGTGCCCCCACTCACCTTCTTCTCGTAGGTCCAACTGCGTCCCCTGTACCCAAGGTCATAGAGTTCGCATACATCTACCATCTCCCTAAACCCTTCAATCTGAGCTCGGCTCCGTTCCTGAACACCATTGTGCTCGGACCTATCCGAGGACCTCATTAAAATCTCCAATGCAAATCTAGGGTAGGAGACATGTCGCCTTGATGAACTTCAACAAGTCCTATGTTTTGTGACGTTCGGGGACCTGCACTTCACCATACACACATGTTAGCCTCCACGACTCTTGCCCCTCTTCTGTAACAATTGCATCAATATGATATTGAGAAAAAGGCAAGATCTGAACTCTCATTTTATTATTCCAAAAAATGCCCAAGCCGCCACTACGGCCCGAGCTACTCACAGCAAATGCATTATCGAAACCGAGAGTAGTTTTCAGCCCTTCCACCCGTGCTTTGTGTACTTGAGTTTCTAAAACACAAAGCATGGATGGGGCAACTCTCTTCGCTAGATCACGAAGCTCCTTTACTGTCGCGGCGTTGCCCAAACCGTGACAGTTCCAGCTGAGGCAACTCATTGTGATGGGCGGCGCCCCTCCTCGGAGCCCGCCTTTTTTAGCACAGCATTGCAAGCAGCATCCCCTCCACTCTTCTGCTTCTTCTTATCCCTCGGAGAGACATACGGTGACGGCGGTGGGGGGTGTGACACCCCTATTTTTCATTGGGTCCCAAGGGTGTCAGCTAGGCAGTTTAAACCAGGACACCAAGCTTTGGTTCAAATTCAAAATTCAAATTCAATTGAATTCAAAACCCTTTTGAATGACCTTTGAACTGCAAGTCCCAATTTTTCAATAAGACTCACCTTTGCAAAAATTATATGTTTATGGTCTGGGTCAATTAGAATTTTGGGAATTTTATCAGAATTTTAGACCATCAGTAAAAGCCTCAAATAATTGTTAAAGTGGTCAAAAACCAGCTCTGTTCATAAAATTTCTGAGGAAATTTCTTTAGGGACTGTTGGTAGCTAGAATTTTTATAAAAACCAGCACATTATGGGGAGCCTACCATAATTTTTGTCTGATTTTATCAGCTCTGGATTAATTCCAACAATTTTTGCAAAGGCAGTCGGCTGAAAGGAGTGGAAAAAGAAAAGAAAAAGAAAACTGCCCGCGGGACCCACCTGTCAGCGACCCAGAGAAAACACAAACCGGCCGAGGCCGCGCTGCCCCGCCCGTCGCGCGCCGCGTGGTCGCCGGCGTACGGCCAACGGCCGTTGCCGCGGATCGACGGGCCCACGCGCGCGCTCGGACATCTCTTTTGCCGACCGCCGCGCTGTCGGAGCCCCGCATTCACTCCGCACTCTCTCTCCCTCTTCCGCCCGCGAGCCGCGCCATTGCCGCCCGGAGCTGCTCCACGCCACCGCTGCCTCGCCGTCACTTCCAGGAGCTCGTCGACGTCCACGGCCTCACCTCGGCGTCTTCAAGCTCCACGCGAAGCCACCTTCCTCTTTCCGCAGCAAGCCGCCGCGGATCGACCTCTTCCTCCCCGTCTCCGACCGCCGCTTCACCACGTCGCCCGGCACCCACGGTGAGCCCCTGACCGATTCCTTGCTCGAGGAGCTTCACATCTTGTTCGCGCACGCGTTTGAGCTCGGGATGGGCAAATCCGACCACGTTTTCCTTTAGTTCGTCGCTCGAGGCCGCCGTCGACCACCGCAACCCCCACCTCCCCGGTGAGACCACACCCCCGGCCTCCCTCTTTCCGGAGAAACTCGGTGACCTCCCTCTCCGTGCTCCAGCGAAGCTCTCCGACCGGATTCCGAGTACTACCGCCCTTTCCCTGCCGTGCTAGCCGTCGACGACCTCTGCCCTGTTTCCGCCACCGTCGCTGAGCTGCGTCCGGCCATCGCCGGCGGTGTCCGATAGCCTAGATGAGTGCGTGGGGTTGAGTCGATCTTTTCTCCTTTAAGGACCGGCCCGAGCCAGTGACCGTAGCGAGCTGCGGCGACCCCCCCTGCCGGCGCCGCCGTGCTCCGGCGAGCGCACGCGCGCGCGCGCGCGCGCCCTCGACGCTGCTGGCCGCTGGGCCGCGAAGGCCAGTGGGCCTGGCCTCGCGCTCGGCCGAGCGCCCTCGCGCTCGCGCTCGCGCTGGGCCGCGCGCGCGAGTCCCAGCCCAGTGGGCTGCCTGTTTGCGGCCCGCAGAGTAAAAATCGGTTTTTCTTATTTAAATCATTTCCAGAAATAGGTTAAACTGGTAAATTGCATAGAAAATTGAATAATAGGAATTTTGTAGCAAAATAAATTTTGTTAGACTGGTGTGAACTTGCACTGCTGTAGAAAAATGCTAATGCCCCTTGTTTAGTAATTTTTATATCAGGATTAAAATAAATAGAATAAACACTAATAGAATTTTAATTAATTGCAGAAAGCAGATAAAATATGAAAAATTGGCCTCCAGGGAGGGTTTTCAGTTTTAGTCTTCCTGGAAAAATTTCATATAGAAATTTTATGTTTATTAGCTGAAATTAATTTAATGCCTTTTTCCTTATAATAATTAATAATTAATTTTTGCTTAATATTTGGTAGGGAAAACTTAGCAATTAATTCTCTCCTGGTGTAACCTAATTATAATTAATCACCCCTGCCCTTTCGTAGACCAGAACCCTGTCGACCTAATAATTGCCCGAGTGCAATTTTTACCCGTTCGCTAAAAGGTTCCGTTTTCAGGCAGTTCACGGGTAATTGTACTTTGCGAAGGTTTTGCTCACACTAGTGCTATTTAGTGAGCACCTGCGAACCCTGTGCGGCACTTGCACAGTTCTGCCCCGGCACCCACCGACACACCGTACTTGGATGCGACGTCGTCGCGGTCAAGTACTGGAGTCCATGAAGGAAATACACGAAGTACCCTCGTCCTGTGCCCCACTCCTTGAGTGATGCTCTCGAACGTCTCGGCACACCGTTTAAATTCCACTAATAACAGTGTGCATTAACGTATTTATTGAGGAAGTGTCATGAATCTTCCCTCACGGCTTTCCCTCTTGCATCATATAGATCACGCCGTAAACCACGTGGAGGCAGGACCGGAGCAGGATCCCGAAGGAGCGGAAGGTGCCGTAGCCGACCAAGAGCAGAACCAAGGCAAGCCCCGGTGCATAACCCAGTTTGAATTTTTATTCTATCACTAGCTAGGAATGTAAGCTTGTCTGTGCATTAAGTGATAGGAGTTGGTTGAAACCCTAGCATGCAGTAGGTCCCTCTTCCCGATTACTAGCCCCAGGACGATAGTCGCTCTGCTTAAAGTAAGACGACTGTTTATCGAGTGGTATGGAGACCACTCGTAGGTAGGAATTATTATCACCAGGGAATGGGTTGGAATGAAGGGAAGGGTGGATGGAATCACAATGAAGACTGGACGGGCAACTAGGTGGAAAGGAAAGGACAGCTTGTCTTCAAGGAGGTAGCCCCGTCCGAGTCCCCCCCCTAAGGCTACGCCTCGTGTCCGGCCCATGGGATCAAGTTTGAACGTACTGTTTGCATGCTGGAGATATGGGCCCAGTAAACCGACGTAGCTACGACTACCGCTTGGTCTGAAGATAGCCTTCTCCCTTCTTTGGTGGAACTGGGGCTGAGAGGAGGGAACAATCCACCCACGGATGGCGGCAGGAGGCGCATCGCGATGGGGGACCCTTCTCGGGGGAGTCTGGACCCGGAAGACCTTGCGGTACCGTGAGCGAAAGGTTGCTCCATGCGGCTTCCAGGAAGCACGTATGGGTCGTGCAAGCAGGTTTCTCCTGCAGGATGTAAATCGATTCGAGTCGCTGCCCCTCACAGTAACGAGTACCACTTGATCGCTGCTACGGAACAGTGCCGGAAGCCAGTAAGATGTTGTGTGGGTTTAATACTGCTGTTTGAAATTATTAAGATTGTATTGCAACTATGATTGTTATAGCTCTAGTGCAAACTAAATTTATTTCTCTGCATGACAACTCAACTTGATGCTAAAACTTAAAAAAGTAGGGATCCACTCTTAGGCGAGTTTTCTGGCAATATCAACCCTATCCCCAGCCTTTGCATGTCTAGGTGTCGGCTGTAGTTGGCCAACTTGACGGGTCAGTCTTGCTGAGTAAATTAGTTACTCAGGGCGTAGCTCTTTGTGGTTTTCAGATGACCAGGACGGCGAATGCCACTGTGGAGGGAGGTTCCATTGGGAGGGCCAGCATCCCGACTGTTGGAACATCGAGTGGGAGCTGTGCACAAATGAAGATGAGGATTAGGTCCTTGCTTGCCGGTACGGTGCTTGGGCAAGGCACCTGTTAAGGCCGGATGTTTCCTTGTGTGTCGCCGTGAGAGGGCGAATGTATCTTAGCTATATCGTCGAACTGGTGAACCAGTGTTGAACTTTCCGCTTCCGCAACTTTATTCTGTCAAAACCCCGGTTTGTAATATAACTTCGGATTTATGTAAACTCTGCTTCTCCACCTATGTTCCTGTTGCAATTATTTTCTTTCTCTATCATGTATTGTACTATTGGGCGCCACAGCGCGTGTCGCCACCCGAGGAAGATCCTGGAACGGAACCGTCTCCGTGGTAAGGCGGGTCCGTGACAGCGTGGTATCAGAGCTATCTCGGGAATAGTACCATATTCAAGGACATATTTTCGAAAACCCCGTAACGAACGTGTGAGGACGTGCCCAATAGGTTATGGATAAGTTATGATTCAGGTGGCAAGGCTAACTGTAGGAGGTTGTTTGTTTAAATACTGTATCTACGGCATCGTCAACGCAGGTATGTGTCCCGCCCAGTGGACTGTAACATGGGAAGCTAGCACAATGGTGTGAACGCGGGCTGATTGCGTAAAACATCAGTGTCCTGCCCTAGGACAATAATAAGGGATTATTTTCGGCTCGTTTCTTTTGATTTGATGTAATGTTTCTGGAATGAATCTTCTGCAGGTACGCTAACCACGATTCTCATAAGAAACGGGTAGTATACGACTAACTTGAGAGATCGTCTGCCACCGACTATACGAACGGTCCTATTCGTGGCCAACTTTTATTTGGTGAGGACGGGTAGGCCGAAATCATTTGCATAATTAACAATGTTAAAAGCGCCGCAACGTTAACAAGAAACCAAAGTTTTAGCAGTCTGTCTTCCGTACGAATCGACACCTCCTCGCTTGTGACCTTTGAACTCTTAAACGAACTTTCTGCCTCTAGCCGGAGCATTAGGGTTAAGAATCACCGGACACCACCAACTTGGTCGTCCGAGTCCGCACGCCAAAATCTGGCTACCACAAATTTCAGGTGGTATGCCTATTGCGCTAAATCCGTGAATCCTTGTTCCGCTCACCCTAAGGCTGTAGCTGTGTTTTCGGGGAAGTGGTTAAGGATCCTTTTCTGGTAGTATTGGATTAGAGCCGGTATTTTACTCCCTGCTTCAAACTGTTTTATGTTGGCCTGCACCCTCTGCGTCGGGGATGAGTACTCACTTTTTGAGGTTTATGTTCCAGATGGACGAGCACGGGTTTGAGCTGTTCCAGCACGACGGGTGGCGCTATACCACCGGTCTACACCACCGTGGCTTTCCCACCCTTTTGTGGGAAATGCTACGCGCCCTGGGCTACGAGGAGCAGCCTTCGTACCGCGGGCGTGAGACCCGCCACCACGGTGTGCCTTTTGCGGAGGTGCACCTCAGTGTCTCCCCACACCCGCGCAACCCCGACTTGGCGGGTATGGAGAGCACCGTCACGGCTGGGAGCCTCCGGGAGGGCCTGGAGAGGGTCGCTCACCAGGCTCTCACTCACTTCTGTGGGCGCAACGTAGCAGCGCTCTCAGGGACGCCGTTCGAGATGATCCCCATCTGGCACCAGGCTGACCCGGTGTGGCAGAGGCGTGTGAGACGCGTCTCTCGTGACGACTACCCGGAGTACCACGCGGGGTACCACCGCATAGCTCACTACTCCGAGTATCTCCTCAACTTGGATGAGGAGTCTAGCCGCCGCAGCAGAGTCTTGCTGGTGGAGGCTGAGCAGGTGTGGCTGCAGAGGAACGACCTGCAGACACAGGTCGATGCGCAGCAGAGAGAGGTTCAGCGATTGACCGCTGCTCTTGAGGCGAGTGAGACTCGCGTGACGGAGATCACTGAGCAGCGGGACACCCTCGCACAGGAGGTGGACAGACGAGGTATAATTATGCAGCAGCGGGCGAACCATAACGAGCACTTGCAGCAGCAGCTGGCGAGTGCCCAGCAGGAAATGGACCTTATGGGAGAGGATCTGGAGACGCTGATCCATGAGAACCAGGACCTTCAGGCTCAGTTGGACGCGGTTGCTGCACCGCAGGCAGCACCCGTAGAGGAGGAGCCCGAGGAGGATGCGGGCGAAGAGTCTGACGTGGACTACGAGTCACTCGCTCCGACCGGCGCAGACCGACCAGGGCCTTCTGGCACCGCCGGTGTCCAGGCTTGGCAGTAGTAGTTGCTGCGACTAGGTCGCGCTGGTAGGGCTTGGTAGATGGATAGCTTTTGGGACACTCCACGCGTGGTTGTTGTATTTTGGGGATCACCCGCGTGATTGGCTTTTGCAAACTCGACGGTCACATATTCCGAGTTCATGTAGAGTGGAACTGTGGACTTGTACTAGGATTATGTTGACTTAGAGATTTCAGCTTTATCGAGATTATGTTGTGTACCACATTGCTGTCCCGCGTGCTGTGTCGTTAGCTTTGGTAACCTATATGCTCATGATTGGATAAGTGACTAACTGGACCCTTATTCTTGTATTTCAGAATGGTGCGCACCCGTAACACCAATGAGCTGCATGGTGAGCAGCCCGAAGGTTCCAGGGCTAGAGAGACTGACTCTCCGCTAGGAACTCCACCACCGCCGCCGCCATCCAACCCCATGCAGATGATGGCGCAGTTTTTCGCGTCGATGATGGAGAGCCAGCAACAGCAGGCGGAGTTCATGCGGGAAGTGGCACGGCAAAACCTAGCAACTCGTAATGCTAGGGGCCACCATGATGGAGCACCCCAGAACAGCTCCTACTCCGACTTCCTTGCCACCAGGCCGCCCACGTTCAGCTCAACCACCGAGCCCATGGAGGCAGAGAACTTTCTTCGCATGCTTGAGTCCAAATTTGGACTCCTTAACTGCACGCCGGTGCAGAAGACACTGTTCGCCGCGCAGCAACTGCATGGTGCGGCTGGGGCATGGTGGGCCAACCATGTCGCTTCTATGGGAACCGACCGACAGATTACGTGGGATGAATTCAAGGAGGCGTTCCGCGCTCACTACATCCCTGCGGGGCTCATCCGCAGGAAGGCGCGTGAATTCGCCGCTCTAAAGCAGGGCAATCGCAGTGTCGAGGAATACTGTGAAGAGTTCAACCGGTTGGCGCTGTACGCTCCGGAACAAGTGGACACCCCCGCCAAGCGTAAGGACCGTTTCTTGGAGGGACTAAGTGCTGAGCTACAGGACCGCCTCAACCTTAACATGGGAGGCACATTCGCCGAGTTTGTCAATAACGCGATCGTCGCGGAGGACGGATATCGCAGGGTGATAGCAGAACGGAAGCGCTCCGCAAGTGCTATGGGGCCATCCAATGGACCCCCGCAGAAGTTCCGCATGGTGTACACCACCCCGTCGGGACAGAGGTACCGCTCCGCCCCCGTGCCGGCACCTGCCGTGCGCCCACCTCAGCTAGCACAGCAGCGACCCCCGGTACCGCGTCCGCAACAGAGTCAAGGAGGATTTCGCCCACCCCAGCGGCCAAACCCTCCACCCGGACCTTTCCCCTGCTACAACTGCGGCCGCCTGGGGCATTTTTCAAGGGAGTGCCCACACCCCAAGAAAAGCACTGGTCAGAACCCGTCAAGGAGTAACAACACCAACAACAACCGCATAAACCGAGGACCAGATCGTGTGGGGCGAGTGAACAACACTACCCTGGAGGAGATTCCGGAAAACAGTCCCATCCTTGCTGGTATGTTCTCTGTTCGAGACCACCCTGCACTAGTACTGTTTGACTCAGGAGCATCTCATAGCTTTGTCAGTGGGTTCTTTGTTGACAAGTACCGGCTGCCCCGTACCCTTATGAGAGCACGATACACCATTAAATCAGCTGGTGGACAAACCCCTGCTCATTTTGAAGTAGACAAACTTCCAATAACCCTAGGATTGAAAGTCTACCCTACTAAGTGCATAGTCTTAGATGGTTGCAGCATTGACGTTATCTTGGGCATGCCTTGGATGAGGCAACATAAAGCTATGCTGGACATAGACACCTACACGGTGCACTTAAACTCTTCCACCCATGGTAGCGTAAGCTTCCGAGTACGACCACCCCGACTGGTCGCACCAAGTGTTCACCACACCATAGCCGGACAAATAAAAGATATTCCAGTGGTTAGGGAATTTCCGGACGTATTCCCTCACGATCTCCCCGGACTTCCACCGGATCGGGATGTTGAGTTCAAGATTGAGCTTCAGCCAGGAACGGCACCCATATCCAAAAGACCATATAAAATGGCGCCCAAAGAACTAGCGGAGTTGAAGGAGCAACTTAAGGAGCTACTGGATAAGGGATTCATTCGACCAAGCTCCTCGCCTTGGGGTTGTCCGGCATTGTTCGTGAAGAAGAAAGATGAGACCCTGAGGCTGTGTGTAGACTACCGACCCCTCAATGCGGTGACTGTCAAGAACAAATATCCACTGCCCCGTATTGACATCCTCTTCGACCAGTTAATAGGAGCTAAGGTGTTCTCCAAGATTGATCTCCGGTCGGGTTATCATCAGATTAAAATTCGTGCCGAGGACGTCCCCAAGACCGCCTTTTCTACCCGGTACGGTCTATACGAGTATTTAGTCATGTCGTTTGGATTGACAAATGCACCAGCACACTTCATGTATCTCATGAACTCGGTGTTCATGCCCGAGTTGGACAAGTTTGTGGTGGTTTTCATTGACGACATTCTAGTCTACTCGAAGACGGAGGAAGAACATGCAGAGCATCTCCGTGTTGTCTTACAGAGGTTAAGGGAACACCAGCTGTATGCTAAGTTTAGCAAGTGCGAGTTTTGGTTGAAGCAGGTACCGTTTCTAGGCCACATTGTTTCGGAAGAAGGCATCGCGGTAGATCCCAGCAAGGTAAGAGATGTGCAGGACTGGAAGACACCGAAGACCGTATTCCATGTCCGTAGTTTTCTGGGATTAGCTGGCTACTACCGCCGTTTTATTCCCAATTTCTCCAAAATAGCGAAGCCCATTACAGAGCTGCTTAAGAAGGATAAGAAATTCATATGGGATGAGAGCTGCGAAAACGCTTTTCAAGCCTTGAAGAAGCACCTGACCACGGCCCCAGTTTTAGCTCAACCGGACCTGGGGAAGCCGTTCGACGTCTACTGTGACGCTTCGGGTATTGGATTGGGATGTGTGCTTATGCAAGACGGAAGAGTTATTGCTTATGGGTCGAGGCAATTGAAGAAGCACGAGCAGAATTACCCCGTGCATGACCTGGAATTAGCAGCGGTGGTATTGGCCTTAAAAATGTGGAGACATTACCTCCTTGGAAATTTAGTTCGCATATACACTGACCACAAAAGCTTAAAGTATATTTTCACCCAAGACCACCTGAACATGAGGCAACGTCGTTGGTTGGAATTAATTAAGGATTACGAGTTGGAAGTCCATTACCACCCGGGAAAGGCAAATGTAGTGGCTGATGCCCTAAGCCGCAAGGCTCACTGTCACCATATCTTAGTCGGCCCGCAAGTCCAAGATGGTCATTATGTCCAAGTAACACCCCACGGAGCCCTATACAACTTAGCATTAATCCCTACCTTGCGGGAAGAAATAGTGTCAGCTCAGAAAAAGGATGAAGGCATAGCACATCTAAAAAGAAGGCTAAAGGAGGGTGATGATAAAGTACAATGCTTTCAAGAAGACACCGAGGGTGTGTTATGGTTCAAGACTCGACTGGTAGTTCCTAAGGATCCGGAACTCCGCAAGGAAATTTTGGACGAGGCTCACATGGCAAAATACTCCATGCATCCGGGCAGCAACAAAATGTACCATGATTTGAGATCCAAATACTGGTGGACTCGCATGAAAAGGGAAATAGCACGTTACGTCGCAGAATGTGATACCTGCTGCAGAGTTAAGGCCGATCATCTAAGGAAGGCAGGCCTACTCCAACCCTTGAGTGTTCCAGCTTGGAAATGGGAAGATATCAGCATGGATTTTATCATTGGTCTCCCGCTGACGGCACATAAACTCGACTCCATATGGGTCATTGTGGACCGATTAACAAAGGTCGCCCACTTTATCCCTGTGTCGACACGGTTTAAGATGCAAAAGTATGCGCAACTCTACATTGAGCGAATCTTGTGTCTGCACGGAGTGCCCAAGACTATCGTGTCTGATCGAAGCTCCCAATTTGTGTCTGGATACCCGGCTGATTAGAGGTTCCGCCTACCACCCCCAAACGGACGGTCAAACGGAAAGAGTTAACCAAATATTGGAAGACATGTTGAGGGCATATGTGCTGAATCACAACAAGAGGTGGAATGAGTACCTACCCTTGGCAGAATTCGCTTACAACAATAGTTACCAGGAAAGCATCAAGATGGCACCATTCGAGGCCCTCTATGGGCGCCGCTGTCGCACACCATTGAATTGGTCAGAATCAGGGGAGAGGATAATCTTTGGTCCGGAGCTAGTGCAGCAAGCTGAACAGAAGGTACTTGAAATCCAATCCAACTTACGTGCGGCAAAGTCCAGGCAGAAGAGTTATGCAGATAAAAGGCGCCGCCCGTTGGAATTCAGGGTTGGCGATATGGTCTACCTCCGAGTGTCACCCACCAAGGGTGTTCAACGGTTTGGAATTCGCGGGAAGTTAGCACCCCGTTATATTGGTCCCTACCCTATCATTGCTAGATGTGGGCCAGTGGCCTACCAGCTCCAACTGCCAGTGGAACTCGCTGGAGTGCATGACACGTTTCACGTGTCCCAACTCAAGAGGTGTTTGAAAGCACCGGTAGACATACCACTGGAAGGCACCCAACCACTACAACCTGACCTGACATATGCCGAGCATCCGATAAAAGTTCTGGACGAGAAGGAGCGAGCGACACGTAAGAAGACCCTGAAGTTCTATAAAGTCCAATGGAGCAACCATACCGCCAGAGAAGCTACTTGGGAAACTGAAGAGTTCCTGCGAAGCCACTACCCCGAGTTCCTACACCACCATTTAGGTAAACCTTCAACACCTCTCTTAATCTCGGGACGAGATTTTCTTAAGGGGGGAGGGCTGTGACACCCCTATTTTTCATTGGGTCCCAAGGGTGTTAGCTAGGCAGTTTAAACCAGGACACCAAGCTTTGGTTCAAATTCAAAATTCAAATTCAATTGAATTCAAAACCCTTTTGAATGACCTTTGAACTGCAAGTCCTAATTTTTCAATAAGACTCACCTTTGCAAAAATTATATGTTGATGGTCTGGGTCAATTAGAATTTTGGGAATTTTATCAGAATTTTAGACCATCAGTAAAAGCCTCAAATAATTGTTAGAGTGGTCAAAAACCAGCTCTGGTCATAAAATTTCTGAGGAAATTTCTTTAGGTACTGTTGGTAGCTAGTATTTTTATAAAAACCAGCACATTATGCGGAGCCTACCATAATTTTTGTCTGATTTTATCAGCTCTGGATTAATTCCAACAATTTTTGCAAAGGCAGTCGGCTGAAAGGAGTGGAAAAAGAAAAGAAAAAGAAAACTGCCCGCGGGACCCACCTGTCAGCAACCCAGAGAAAACACAAACCGGCCGAGGCCGCGCTGCCCCGCCCGTCGCGCGCCGCGTGGTCGCCGGCGTACGGCCAACGGCCGTTGCCGCGGATCGACGGGCCCACGCGCGCGCTCGGACATCTCTTTTGCCGACCGCCGCGCTGTCGGAGCCCCGCATTCACTCCGCACTCTCTCTCCCTCTTCCGCCCGCGAGCCGCGCCATTGCCGCCCGGAGCTGCTCCGCGCCACCGCCGCCTCGCCGTCACTTCCAGGAGCTCGTCGACGTCCACGGCCTCACCTCGGCGTCTTCAAGCTCCACGCGAAGCCACCTTCCTCTTTCCGCAGCAAGCCGCCGCGGATCGACCTCTTCCTCCCCGTCTCCGACCGCCGCTTCACCACGTCGCCCGGCACCCACGGTGAGCCCCTGACCGATTCCTTGCTCGAGGAGCTTCACATCTTGTTCGCGCACGCGTTTGAGCTCGGGATGGGCAAATCCGACCACGTTTTCCTTTAGTTCGTCGCTCGAGGCCGCCGTCGACCACCGCAACCCCCACCTCCCCGGTGAGACCACACCCCCGGCCTCCCTCTTTCCGGAGAAACTCGGTGACCTCCCTCTCCGTGCTCCAGCGAAGCTCTCCGACCGGATTCCGAGTACTACCGCCCTTTCCCTGCCGTGCTAGCCGTCGACGACCTCTGCCCTGTTTCCGCCACCGTCGCTGAGCTGCGTCCGGCCATCGCCGGCGGTGTCCGATAGCCTAGATGAGTGCGCGGGGTTGAGTCGATCTTTTCTCCTTTAAGGACCGGCCCGAGCCAGTGACCGTAGCGAGCTGCGGCGACCCCCCCCTGCCGGCGCCGCCGTGCTCCGGCGCGCGCACGCGCGGCGCTGCTGGCCGCTGGGCCGCGAAGGCCAGTGGGCCTGGCCTCGCGCTCGGCCGAGCGCCCTCGCGCTCGCGCTCGCGCTGGGCCGCGCGCGCGAGTCCCAGCCCAGTGGGCTGCCTGTTTGCGGCCCGCAGAGTAAAAATCGGTTTTTCTTATTTAAATCATTTCCAGAAATAGGTTAAACTGGTAAATTGCATAGAAAATTGAATAATAGGAATTTTGTAGCAAAATAAATTTTGTTAGACTGGTGTGAACTTGCACTACTGTAGAAAAATGCTAATGCCCCTTGTTTAGTAATTTTTATATCAGGATTAAAATAAATAGGATAAACACTAATAGAATTTTAATTAATTGCAGAAAGCAGATAAAATATGAAAAATTGGCCTCCAGGGAGGGTTTTCAGTTTTAGTCTTCCTGGAAAAATTTCATATAGAAATTTTATGTTTATTAGCTGAAATTAATTTAATGCCTTTTTCCTTATAATAATTAATAATTAATTTTTGCTTAATATTTGGTAGGGAAAACTTAGCAATTAATTCTCTCCTGGTGTAACCTAATTATAATTAATCACCCCTGCCCTTTCGTAGACCAGAACCCTGTCGACCTAATAATTGCCCGAGTGCAATTTTTACCCGTTCGCTAAAAGGTTCCGTTTTCAGGCAGTTCACGGGTAATTGTACTTTGCGAAGGTTTTGCTCACACTAGTGCTATTTAGTGAGCACCTGCGAACCCTGTGCGGCACTTGCACAGTTCTGCCCCGGCACCCACCGACACACCATACTTGGATGCGACGTCGTCGCGGTCAAGTACTGGAGTCCATGAAGGAAATACACGAAGTACCCTCGTCCTGTGCCCCACTCCTTGAGTGATGCTCTCGAACGTCTCGGCACACCGTTTAAATTCCACTAATAACAGTGTGCATTAACGTATTTATTGAGGAAGTGCCATGAATCTTCCCTCACGGCTTTCCCTCTTGCATCATATAGATCACGCCGTAAACCACGTGGAGGCAGGACCGGAGCAGGATCCCGAAGGAGCGGAAGGTGCCGTAGCCGACCAAGAGCAGAACCAAGGCAAGCCCCGGTGCATAACCCAGTTTGAATTTTTATTCTATCACTAGCTAGGAATGTAAGCTTGTCTGTGCATTAAGTGATAGGAGTTGGTTGAAACCCTAGCATGCAGTAGGTCCCTCTTCCCGATTACTAGCCTCAGGACGATAGTCGCTCTGCTTAAAGTAAGACGACTGTTTATCGAGTGGTATGGAGACCACTCGTAGGTAGGAATTATTATCACCAGGGAATGGGTTGGAATGAAGGGAAGGGTGGATGGAATCACAATGAAGACCGGACGGGCAACTAGGTGGAAAGGGAAGGACAGCTTGTCTTCAAGGAGGTAGCCCCGTCCGAGTCCCCCCCCCCTAAGGCTACGCCTCGTGTCCGGCCCATGGGATCAAGTTTGAACGTACTGTTTGCATGCTGGAGATATGGGCCCAGTAAACCGACGTAGCTACGACTACCGCTTGGTCTGAAGATAGCCTTCTCCCTTCTTTGGTGGAACTGGGGCTGAGAGGAGGGAACAATCCACCCACGGATGGCGGCAGGAGGCGCATCGCGATGGGGGACCCTTCTCGGGGGAGTCTGGACCCGGAAGACCCTGCGGTACCGTGAGCGAAAGGTTGCTCCATGCGGCTTCCAGGAAGCACGTATGGGTCGTGCAAGCAGGTTTCTCCTGCAGGATGTAAATCGATTCGAGTCGCTGCCCCTCACAGTAACGAGTACCACTTGATCGCTGCTACGGAACAGTGCCGGAAGCCAGTAAGATGTTGTGTGGGTTTAATACTGCTGTTTGAAATTATTAAGATTGTATTGCAACTATGATTGTTATAGCTCTAGTGCAAACTAAATTTATTTCTCTGCATGACAACTCAACTTGATGCTAAAACTTGAAAAAGTAGGGATCCACTCTTAGGCGAGTTTTCTGGCAATATCAACCCTATCCCCAGCCTTTGCATGTCTAGGTGTCGGCTGTAGTTGGCCAACTTGACGGGTCAGTCTTGCTGAGTAAATTAGTTACTCAGGGCGTAGCTCTTTGTGGTTTTCAGATGACCAGGACGGCGAATGCCACTGTGGAGGGAGGTTCCATTGGGAGGGCCAGCATCCCGACTGTTGGAACATCGAGTGGGAGCTGTGCACAAATGAAGATGAGGATTAGGTCCTTGCTTGCCGGTACGGTGCTTGGGCAAGGCACCTGTTAAGGCCGGATGTTTCCTTGTGTGTCGCCGTGAGAGGGCGAATGTATCTTAGCTATATCGTCGAACTGGTGAACCAGTGTTGAACTTTCCGCTTCCGCAACTTTATTCTGTCAAAACCCCGGTTTGTAATATAACTTCGGATTTATGTAAACTCTGCTTCTCCACCTATGTTCCTGTTGCAATTATTTTCTTTCTCTGTCATGTATTGTACTATTGGGCGCCACAGCGCGTGTCGCCACCCGAGGAAGATCCTGGAACGGAACCGTCTCCGTGGTAAGGCGGGTCCGTGACAGGGGGACCCCTGTCGGTGTTCCCATGCCAGACTCAAGGAAAAGTTGTTTCTTCGCCGACAGATCGTCTCCATCACAGCCCGCTCCACAGATCCACAGTCATCGCACTGGCCGGCTTAACTGCTTCCAAATAGTAGTATGTGGACGTCCATAGTTCCATGGACATACCACAATCAACCGTTTGTGCAGAGATGTATCCGATGTATCATGAACACATCAATCATCAGTTTGCACAGAGATGTGTCCGAAATACCATGGACACATCTCAAGCATCATTTTGTGCAGAGATGTTACAAGATATAGTAAATTTATATCAAAACATTAGTGTTTAGTGAATTGCTCGTAGAGCAGGCGGTAAGGCTCCAAGGTGATTAGTTGGGAGTCGGGTGGCCAGGGATCAATCCTGGCTCTCACAAAGACCTCCCAAGAAGGCCGGGACCAAAGTACCTATTTCTAAAAAGACATCATATGTTTATTTTGACTGCCCATCGTACTAGCATCCAAAGCTGCTAGCCAATTAACAAGCAAAGGCTTTTAGCAAGCTATATTTTCTCTCTTTTTCTTTTGGAATCCCACAAACAAAACCTGGGGACTCTCAGAAGTGCATATAATAATTAGTCAATGAAGAAGGTGATAGCAAAAGACCATGCCACACCTTATCACATTAATCTGCAGAAGGTGATAATTCAAGCCATTATTTATATCACTAGCTAGAACACATGACGTTGTTGCGTAAGACCATGCTACAACTGCCACAATCAATTTGTAAAGGGTATTGAGAATGATGAGCTTCAACCAGTACTTGCATGAGCAGCCAAAAAAAAAAACAGAATGACGTGGAGTAAAAAACCATGCCACAACTATCCCATGCTCAAAGCGAAGTTTGGAGACCATAAAAGAAATAGCGAATAAACATGTCATATCTGTTAAATATGTCTATAGAGAAACCATATTTATTTTCACTACGACTAAGTACATAGTGGCAGCCAATGAAAACTCCTGGTTAATGATAGAAACGACCGTATGACGGTGACAACCATCAATCTCGACATGCTAAGATAAAATTTAGTTTTATTGCGACTAAATACATTAGTGCCAGCCAATGAGAACTCGTTGTGAAGATTGATGTGACCATATAATGGCGATGGTGCCAGCCATCATTCTTCATGTACTCCACAGATCCACAGTTGCCACACTGGCCCGCTTCACTGCTTCAAGATAAGAATATGCATAACAACTAGCTTAAATAGGACTCCTACGATGAGACAGAGTACTTTATGTGGCACAACAAGAAATAATTTCTTCACATTGGCTCACGTTATTTGGTTCCCTCTCACAAGCGAGAAAGAGTGAGAAAGATATCATGAATTTTTTCATTCAGAGAACAACAACAGTTGCTGCCTCTAAAATTAATAAGCCCATTTAGACTGAGAAGTATGTATAAGAGTAAAGTTTTTTTAAATAAAAAAAATGTTGGCTTTTCCTTTAGTCACCAAGCTAATTTGTAACCATAAGCAAGCATCACTAGAGGATATGTTTCCCCTTGCCTTTTTAAATTTCGACACGATTCTCACTTGTGCCTCTGTTTTCTCGTAATATTAGTGCGAAAATGATTAGCACTTCATGAAGACCTCTTAGGGCTAGTAGAACCATCACCAAGCCTCCCTTCAGTCGTGTGCCTCATGCCCTCTACTTCTATCCTGTAGGAGATGTGGGACATGGCTAGGATTTTGGGTATGGTTTTGGGGGATACTACCAAGACAAATTTTTTTTTGCCATTTCTTTTTACCGAGGATGGCGAATGGCTACACTCCGCCATCATGTAACACTTGATTATTTCTTGGATATTCAATGATTAGGGTCTACTTCCGCGGTGACCCCTTTGACCTTGATTAACTCTTCACATTGATTTGCTTGAGAAATTCTTGTGAATTTGGAGGGTAGCATCCACCTTTGGTGACTAAAATCCTCGCAGGCTTATTTGTTTATGGGCTTTTGTTACTACCTCATAGGGTGGCATGTGGCTCCACACTAAGCCAAACTTTTGTCTGGTTAGGTAGCCCTTACATGCTCTTCACACTATAGTTTTTTCTAGAGGCATAGCATATCCCTTAGACTGGACAAAAGTACAGGACGCGATAAACCCACAACTTTCAGAGTCAACTTGGATTAGAATTCCACTAGCCCCTTTTGTCACTTGTTGGTGCAGACCACGTGCTTTGTGTTGAGATCACTTCAACACAAGTTGGAACCGATCGGGACATTCCCTGTCCAGGGTCATATCCTTCAATGGTACTAACTAATGGCCAACTTGGCAACATGTATAGGAAAAAGCCTTTTAATGTGAGACAATAACATGTCCATATTTTGCAAAGCATTTTATTTTTTAGGAAATAAAAGAAATGCTTTAAAGGAAAGAGAAGGTAGAGGAAGAATTGCATCAACACTTGGTTAAGCAAAATATTTCTTTAGGTATCACCCATTAATAGGAGGCATGGGACGTCATCCTTGTTGGTCAACGAGCTGATAGGCACCACCGTCATAAACTTGTTCAATAACAAAGGGCCCTTCCCATTTAGGCTCAAATTTCCCTTTTGTTTTATGTGTGACGACGATGGGATGCCGAAGAACAAGCACGAGTTCACCTTTATGGAATACTCGTTGCTCAACAAGCTTATCATATGCTCTAACCATGTTTTGGCGGTATAGCTCAAGATTTTGCACAGCATGGAGACATTCTTCTTTCAAGGCATCGAGCTCTTACAATTGGAGTCGAATTTGTTCATCTTTTGTAATTTCCTCATGAACGGCAACCCATAGTGAGGGTAGCTGCACTTCTAGAGGTACGCACAGTAACACGGTACGCCCATAATGCTTCATAGAGACGATCATGCCAATCTCTTGGATTTTTAAACATACATGAGGCAGGTTCAAAACTTGAGACAAACATATGAGCAAGCACGGTAGGACCAGTGCTGCCACAAATTTGATTAACTGCAATGCGAGCTCATGTCGCAATGTTATTAGGGACACAATATGACGAAAGAGATTGTGGCAAAAATCTGTGGCATACTCTTAGGAGAAATAAGTATATTATGGCGAAAATCCATGCCACATTGTAGGGAAAAATATACTTGATATGGTGAAATCCATTCCATACTCATAGGGACATATAGATATGTTATTACGAAAATCACTCATATATTTCGAATAACTGGACCTTGTGTCATATTTTGTGCTGAGAGAAAGCTTGATGCATGCAAATTCTAGGCAGCTCGCAAGTCTTATATCTTGTAATGGAAACCTTGAATATCTATATATTCAAAAGGATTTGGTGTACAAAAATCCATCAAACAGGAACGATGGGTTACCTCGCACCAGAGCTCGTACGTGATGGGAAGGCAACTCCAGCCACCGATGTGTTCGCATTCGGCGCATTCCTCTTGGAGGTTGTGTGTGGGCGGAGGCCAATTGAGCGCAGCAGCCACGGCAATTCCATGGTGCTGGTCGATTGGGTGATGGAGTGCCACGGCAATGGTACAATCCTCAACGCGGTTGACCCGCGACTCGGGAGGAAGTACAACGCCGAGGAAGTAAACCTCGTGCTAAATCTGGGTATGATGTGTTCTCATCCGTTGCCCGGTGTACGACCCAACATGCGGAAAATTGTTCAGTACTTGGAGTCAGATCACCCGGTCCCTGACCTCTCGCCGAGCTATACGAGCTATGACATGTTGAGACTAATGCAGATCCAAGGATTTGATTCTTATGCTACATCGAGCGGTCTGTCTGTGGCCAGCATGGGTGCATCATCTTCGAGTGTTTTCTCAGAGGGGAGGTGATCTGGCCGCTGGTGCTTGTAGTCCATTTCCTTTTCCTTGTTTTATTAATTAATCAAGTTGCATTAGGACAAAAATGAGCTGTGTTATGCAATTTCAGACAAAAGTGCTTCAGTGCAAAGTGTTCGAATTTTCAAGTGAGCTCTGTTATAATTTGTCACCAAATCATACGCGTTTTCTCAGAGGGGAGGTGATCTGGCCGATGCTTGTAGTCCATTTCCTTTTCTTTGTTATTAATTAATCAAGTTCCATTAGGACAAAAGTGAGCTCTGTTATGCAATTTTAGACAAAGTGCTTTAATGCAAAGTGTTCAAATTTTCAAGTGAGCTCTGTTTTTATTTGTCACCAAATCATACTCCCTTCGTTTTTAAATTGGTGTCACCGCTGAACTTTTTTTATTTAACTTTGATCACTCGTCTTATTTAAAATATTATTTTAAATATAATTTTTTTTAAATTATGCTTTAATTTTTTTAACGATAAAACAAACTATGATAATATATATGATATTTTTATAAAAAAATAAATAATACGAATAATCAAAATTAACTAAAAAAATTAATGATGACAATAATTTAAGAATGGAGGAAGTACGTGTTTTTTTTCCAATTTTAGACAAAAGTGCCTTATCCAGTTTTCGGATTTAGTACATCTCTCCTAGGATAACTATCCGAGCTCATCCCGATGAGTTAGGGTTCACGGGTTCTTTTTTATTTTCGTATGTTATTTTTATTAATTTAAAAAAATCGGTTTTTTAGCACATTTCAAAAAATCGGTTATTAATAAAAAAATCGAAGGTTGCGGCAGGACTAGTGGGCTGCGGCCCAGGCGTACGAGGCCAGCCGTGGGCAGTGGGCTGGGTGGCCTAACGATCCAGTGGTCCACGTTCTTGCTCTCTCCTCCCGTCCCGTTTCTTCCACGCGGCAAAACGCCCAACACCAACGGCCGAGACGCTGTTTTTTCCCCCTCTGCTTCCTCCTCTCGAATCCGCGCCGTCGCTCGCCGCCTCCGCGCGCGCCGCTCGGCAGGATGGCGAGCGCGGTCGCTCCCAGGAACCTCCCCGTGGCCTCCCTCGCCGCGCGCTGCAACGAGGCCACCGCGGGGCCCCATGCGCAGCGGGCCCCCAACACCCACCCGCCGCGGGTCCCCAGGCGCTGTGGACCCTCCACCGGGGGAATTGCGCGGCACTGGCCCAGGCTCCGCGTCGCGGCCACCGGCTCCAAGGTGGACCCGGTCGAGGAGAGTGCCTCCGTCGCGCCGGTCCCTGTCCCTGCCGCCACGTCACCGCCGGTGGAGCCGGAGCCTCAAGCAAGCACCGGGTAGGTGCCGCCGCCGCGCCTGACCAGATCGTCTCGAAGCCCGGTTACGGTTTACTGTTATTGGAAATCACGACTTGCTTTGCTTAGTGCTTACTATCGTCGGTTGACTGCCTTGTTTCCTCCGCACGCAGCACATGGAAATGGAAGGGTTACAACATTCGGTATCAACAGGCGGGGACATCGGGCCCTGCATTGGTTCTAATTCATGGCTTTGGGGCGAACAGGTACGCGTCTTATCATGTTATTCTGTAATAATGTTTCATATTGCCAAGTTGTAGGTAGCAGCATTGCAAAGGTGTACCAGTTGAGTGAGTTCATTAGCTGTTATTGTATTGCTCTGCATATACCTTTTTTTTTGGATAATGGAAAAGGTTCCGGCTTTTTGCGTGTCCGCATACAGCCAAAGTGTACTACTTATTACAGGATAATGAACAACCCAAAAGTATAAATCTAAAGCCAAGGTTCCGGCTCTGCATATACCTGCTAAGCCAATAGAACCTGTGGTAGCTTGACAGGAATTATTCGACCTCAAATTTTCTATTTTCACAAAATTCATCATTATTGTGCCTAGAAGATATTATTTCCCTATTTCCCATATGCGACTAAATATCGATGGCGGCATGGCGCATATGTATTTCTGGAAGCTAAGAGCTGTTATTGCTTTGCTTAGAATTGATGTGGATATTCCTCCTATTCTCTTTCAGTGATCATTGGCGGAAAAATATTCCTGTTCTTGCTATGGAACATAGGGTATATGCGATTGATCTCATTGGTTATGGGTATTCTGATAAGCCTAATCCACGTGGATTTGAAGAGAACTTTTATACCTTCGAGACATGGGGAGAACAACTGAATTCTTTTTGTGCTGAAGTGGTCAAGAGTGAAGCATTCTTCATATGCAATTCAATTGGAGGTATGTTGCTTTCTTAGATGTTTCAACGCCTATTCAAAATGCTTGTTCTTGTGCTGCTGCTGCTCAATTAGTTTGTTGGTACTAAGATATTCTACAATGCTTTGGCATAACCATTTTTTCAATATGTAGGGAATCACATCATACTTAATGATTATTGGTTTTAAATCTTTTTTATTTTTTGGGTTTGAAAATATTTCTAGTAACATCCCGTTGGTGCATATATGAATCATCATACCTAGAACACCTCTTCTTTTCCTATTAGAATCTCTAGTTTGTTGCTTTTTTTTTTCTAGCAGCTGTAGAAGATATGTACTGGTATAAGTTTTTATTATATGTTGGGTGTACCAGTTTATGTTAGATTTGAGGTATTGACTTTGTTACTATCCATTGAAAACATATTTTCTCTTGGTTATTTGATTTGTCAATGGGGTGTCTTCAATCTTTGTGCTGTCCTTATTATCCTTCAGGGGTTGTTGGTCTGCAGGCAGCCATTATCGAACCTCAGAAGTGTAAGGGTATTGTTTTATTGGATATTTCACTAAGGATGCTCCACATTAAGAAGCAGCCATGGTTTGCAAAGCCTTTCATCAAATCATTCCAAAGTCTTCTACGGTAATTTGCATTCCATACTCCATCACAGGGATCTTAGTGTTCATTAGGTGCTTGTTATAATGTTCTTTCTGATTTCTAGGAAAACTGTTGTTGGGAAGCTCTTTTTTAACGCTGTTGCTACACCAGAATCTGTGAAAAATATTCTCTGTCAGGTTAGCCTCTCACCTCGTAAGCGAATATTCAAAGCATGTATGTATCATTTATGGGGCATGATATGTAGGTGGAAGTTTGTAATTTCTTTAAGAAACATGACCACTCCAATCAAATCGTGTGTTGAGGGCAAACTCAATCGGATCAAAACTACATTTGTTGCAAATTACTGCAATAATATATCAAGAGTGAGGTCTTGTAGAGCTGAAACCTGCCATAATCTCAAAGCCCCAAAACCTTTCAGTGGAAGGTGAAGCCATGTTTAGCTTAAAGATGTATGGATCTTTTGTACCAGTCTTCTTATGGATGAATCTGAATGTTTGTTGACAATTGTAACATAAACCATATGTCTTATCCTTCATGAGAAATTGCTTTTTCTCTTATGTAAAAACAGGAAAAAGAAACAATCCATACCTCGTGTATTACTTGAATACTCTGATGGATGTTAGATTGCTGCCAATGTGTTCTTTAATAAGAGCTGCACCTTTAATAGTGCTTAAAATATTCTAATGAAGAGAAAATTTGGTTTGAAATTTCATTACCCCGGTTTTTGGTCCAACTGCTGAACACACAGTATTTTCAACTCACTTTATTCTCCATATATTGTTCTTCAACATTTTCTCCTTTCCTTGTTGAAATGGTGGTGTAATTTATTTTCAGTCTTGTACTGCAACAAAAAGTATACATGGTTGCTGTTATTCTGTTTTGAAGATCACATGGTGTGATATTCTGAATCAGATGGATGGCCAATGCGTGCATTCCAGTTGTATCTTGTGTACATGCATCAAACTGCATAAAGCGACCCGATTATGATTTTCTGGACTAATGATTTTTTTTTGCAGTGCTACCATGACACATCTGCAGTAACAGATGAGTTAGTTCAGATTATTCTGCAGCCAGGGCTTGATCCTGGTGCAGTGGATGTGTTTCTTGAGTTCATATGCTATTCAGGCGGACCTCTGCCTGAAGAGTTGCTTCCATTGGTGAAGGTCAGGAACTTTTACTTTCATAGTTAATAGTGGAATTTGATTTTCTAAATTATACTCTGGTTGTCTAATGTGTTCGTAAACTATCCATTTTGACCATTGTTCTCTTCTTTGTTAATAATGTGCAGTTTCTCTTGCACAATCAAGCAAATAAAAAAAGGTTATACATGGGTTTCTTTGTATTTTGCAGTGCCCGGTTTTAGTAGCCTGGGGGGAGAAGGACCCATGGGAGCCGGTGGAACTTGGAAGAGCCTATGCATCTTTTGATGCGGTGGAAGATTTTGTTGTCTTGCCAGATGTTGGCCACTGCCCACAGGTCCTTGTTGAAACATATGAAAATATTTAGCTAAGTTCTATTGAAATCTGCCCAGTTTTTTTCACTGTTTTTTAATTATTTATTTTGTTTTTTCTTGCAGGATGAAGCACCTGAGCTTGTAAATCCACTTGTCGAATCATTCGTTAAGCGCCATAGTTAGCACACGGGTGGAGCTTGCTTTCTGTCATTCTGCCTTTGGATGGCAATTGATTGCTTCTTCTATAGGTCATGGTAAGTGTTCCCCTGCCAGACTCTGCAAATGATTATAATCTGAAACTGAATAGCAAAACATACATTATTAATTATGTCCTGGAGAATAAGTTTCAATCTTATGCTCTGCAGTACATGTATTAGAGACAGAGGCAAGTATCATTTGACTTGAGGTATAATAAATCATGATGGAAGATCTAATTTTGTCACAGCCAAGGAAGAATATATTTCCTTGTAGCCGAGAGGTTAGTACCATTACTAGCAGCATAGTGATTTTTGCTGATTGCAATTGCAACAAAAGAGAAAGCAAGTTTTCACAAAGAAATTAAACAATATTTTTATAACTGAGTTTGAACAATTTGTACATATATGAGATTTCTTGGGGGCATAGAACATCCCACTTGAAACATCTCTTTTAGCAATAAAGAGGAGAGAAGAAAATTGAATAAAATTGTTCCCCATTTTTTGCAATATAGAAGCATTAACGTGTACTCACAATATTATTACAACCAAGTTTGCACAGTTTATATAGATATGGCATTTCATGTTAACATCATTGTCCCACTTGAAATGTCTCTTTCAGCAATATAAAGAGAGGAGAAAAGAAAGTTGGATGAAATTGTTCCCTCGATAATATAGAGGCATCAACACGTGTTCACACTGTCTAGATTGGCAACATACCGTAAAGACTTTTGTTACTCTTGGAACTCACGGAAATAGAATTCTGAATGCTTGTGGGGTTAACCTTCCAACTGCATCAAGATGAGATGTTTCATTCCATGACTCCATCTTAATATGCACCATCTGTAAAGTAAGATATATGCCAAGCATTCACATGGTCCCAAAGATATCTATGTAAATTTCGTGGGACAGATATCCAGCGACGCTGCGACGGGATAACAACTAATGGTGACTTGCTAAATATTCGATTCTGCACATTTTTGAAACAACATTGCTCTTCTGCAACAGAAATGTTACTTGTGCAGCCTGTACCGGGGGAGGGAATATGAATCATGTGATTTGTACAGATCGGATAGTTTTATTTCTTAATGATTGCACCTAGACAATGGTCAAGTAGGACTGTACTTGGACGAAAACAAAACAAGTTAGACTCGGCATCTTGTTCCAGCTCGGAGTTGATGCGACTACCAACTGCTCAAAAATGGGATATTCGCTTTGTATATTTTCTCAATTACCTCTCCATCATTCCACTTCCGGTGGATTGCTAATGAGTAGACACTGTTCCTGCCTCATGCTTCTGAAAACTTACGTTTGGGCATAAGAACCTGGCAAGTTATTACTCGCGAAGTTGCGATTTGCCAATAAACTGTCTTGCCACGATGAAACTATTAATCAGCTCGCGGCTTTACCACCACGTCTTTCATCCGCGCTCGCTCTCTCTCCCTCTGGTTTGGTGAGCTATGTCTTGTCATTCGTGTGAACCTTAAAAACCTTGAACATACGAACAGACAAAAATGAGGACTTGATCCTCTGCCGTCCTGCGAAGGCCTTATCCGGGTCTCAGTTATTCCAACCAGAACTTGTTGTCATCTCCATGAAAAATAATTGCACAATTGTATACTTGCAAAAAAGAAAGCGAGAGAATCCATCGATAAGTAGTAATCTAGGACATAGCATCTCCTCAACCTAACCAGTACCAATACAGCGACGCAGGTCGTAGCGCTCTTAGCCGCTGGCCTCGCGTTGCCGCTCGTTTTTTCTGCAATGATATGGCACAGCGCGCGAGCGCACAAAGCAACAAGCAACGAACCTATCATCTATGCTGGCCTCTACTCTACCACATGGCCACACCAAGTCCAAGGCGTCAAGAAACTCTAAACAAGTGCGCGTGCATCTGATGACAAACAATGGATGGATTAGACCCATGTCGTGAGGAACAAACATGGACGAGCCGTGAAGCAGCGAGAGCAGCATTTAAAAGGAACGAGTAAAGTCATCGCCAAACAAGCCTCTCTCTCCAGCCTCCAACGAACTCTGTTTTTTCGTGCAAGTAACCGCCGGGCGGCCGGCTTAGGGGTAGCCGGTAAGCCAACCCAGGTCTCTCTGAGGGAGCTGTGTGCGCCAAGTAGGCTCGAAGCGTGTGCGTTATAAAGATAGACAAGTGTCGCCGAAGGATCCCAGACATTGTTCGAAGCTGAGACGAGCTTCTTGCCTGCTCTGCTTCCCTTTCAAGTTGTGCCATTCCGTGTCTCTGGAGCAGCGAGAAGGATACGTCTAGCAAGGACATTGTTTTTTTTTAGCTCGGTTTCTTCTTCTCCGGTGGACCTCGGCTTCGATGCGAAGAAGCTGGTCGTGGTTGCCTTGTGCGCCCATGGGGACGGCCGCGCTGCCCATTGAGACGCCCTTCGCTCTTCCGGGTGCGCTGCCTTCGTGGCCCGCGTCAGGTACATCGTACATGCATCATGCATGTTCACTAGCTTTTTTTTTTTCTGACAAATTGGCTCTTGAATCCTTTGCCACAGTTTGCTGTAGGAAGTTTGTTGTGTGCTTGGCAGATTTTTTGCAATTTGCGTGCAAGCATGTACTTGGCTTGACAGTGCTTTGTTCCGACCACAACAAGTCGTGCAAAAATCTGCGGCCTCTAGTTTTCCAGCTACAGTACAGACCCTGTAGAAACATTGACTGAAAAATAACACGTGTTCTATGTCATCTTCATAATTTAATTAAGTAGCGAGGTACCTCGTAAATTTAGCCACATGTGCATGCAAGATCCTGTTTTGGATCCTTTGTTCTCTGAGTCTGAGCTCCTCGGAACATGATAAGCACAGATCCTGAAGTGTATGATCAAATGAGGAACAAGGATAAGCTCAAACCAACGTAATCTTGGACCTCTATCAAGTAAAAGTTACTTGAAAGTTTTGCACGTTTTCTTGCTTGCATTTATACTACTGAGTAGAAATGTAAAGAAGTTTTGCCATTTTAACAGTATTGCAATTGCAAAATAGCCGATCTTTTTTTTTAGAAAAAAAAAGCAGTTGTAAACAGCAAGTTCATTTTCAGGATAACAGCATAATGAACGTCACACTGATCCGAAGTTTTTTTTTTTGTGTGAGAATACAGTGACCCGAAGTTTTTTTTTTTGTTTTTGTTGAGAATACACTGATCCGAAGTCTAGCTGAGTTGTCTTGATTCTGTGAAACATTGTTGTCTCAGCGGAAGTGATAATATAACGGCTATATATTTCCGTTTCAGACGGAGGATTCGCTACGGGCGTCATCGACCTCGGCGGCCTGGAGGTGCGTCAGGTCACCACGTTCGCCAAGGTCTGGTCCACCACGCACGGCGGCGAGGACGGCCTGGGCGCCACCTTCTTCGAACCCGCTCCCGTCCCCGCGGGCTTCTCCGTGCTGGGCCACTACGCGCAGCCCAACAACCGTCCGCTCTTCGGCCGCGTCCTCGTCGCCCGCGACGCCTCTTCCGGCACCACCACGGGAGGAGCATCACCATTCCTCGCCCCGCCGCTCGACTTCACCCTCGTCTGGTCCAGCCCCGACGACGCCGCCTCCTTCTGGCTCCCCATCGCGCCCGAAGGTTACAAGGCTGTTGGTGTCCTCGTCACGGCCACAAAGGAGAAGCCGGCGCTCGACGAGGTCCGGTGCGTCCGCGCCGACTTCACGGAGGCTAGCGAGGCCGAGGAGACCGTGTGGAGCAGCGGCGACAAGGACGGCGGGTTCAGCGCCGTTACTCTTCGCCCGGCGGTGCGCGGCATCGACGCGCGCGGCGTGCACGCGGGCACGTTCCTCGCGCAGAGCAACAACGGGTTAGCAGCGAGCACGTCGGTGGTGGCGTGTCTCAAGAACACCACCAGCGCGAGCTACACGTCGTCCGCCATGCCGGACCTGGCGCAGGTGAACGCCATCCTCGCAGCCTACGCGCCGCAGGTGTACCTCCACCCGGACGAGTCCTACTTCCCGTCCTCCGTGCCCTGGTTCTTCGACACCGGCGCGCTGCTGTACGACAAGGGCAACCCGACGAACCCGACCCCCGTTGCCCGCGACGGGTCGAACCTCCCGCGGGGCGGCGGCAACGACGGCGCGTACTGGCTGGACCTTCCGGCCGACAAGGAGCAAAGAGAGAGGGTGAAGCGGGGGGACGTCGCGGGCGGCGCGAAAGCGTACGCGCAGGCGAAGCCGATGATGGGCGGGACGGCGACGGACCTCGTGCTGTGGCTCTTCTACCCGTTCAACGGGCCGGCGCGGGCCAAGGTGGGCCCGCTGACGGTCGCGCTGGGCCGGATCGGCGAGCACGTCGGCGACTGGGAGCATGTCACGCTGCGGGTGAGCAACTTCGACGGGGGGCTCGTAAGGGCGTACTTCTCGCAGCACAGCGCGGGGGAGTGGGTGGACGCGTCGCGGCTGGAATATATGGACGGCGGGAACAATAGTAACAGGCCCGTGGTGTACGCGTCGCGGCACGGCCACGCGTTCTACCCGCGCGCCGGGACGGTGCTGCAGGGGGACGCGAGGCTGGGCGTCGGGATCAGGAACGATTGCGCCAGGGGCAGCGTGATGGACGCCGCCGCCGGGCGGTGCGAGGTGGTGTCGGCGGAGTACCTCGGGTCCGGCGTCGTGGTGGAGCCGCCGTGGCTCGGGTTTGATCGGGAGTGGGGGCCGAGGGAGGAGTACGACCTCGGACGCGAGATCAACCGCGTCGCGCGGTTCCTGCCGCGGTCCGCGAGGGAGCGGCTGGCGAAGCTGGTGAACAAGCTGCTCGTCGGGGAAGGGCCGACGGGGCCCAAGATGCACGGCAACTGGAGGAACGACGAGAAGGAGGCCTGACGACGAGTCTCTCGGCTTTGCATATGCATGTGGGCCTACACGCTGAAACTACGATTCATGAGGTGGACTTTGCATGTGCATGTGGGCCTACCGTACGGGGATTTGAGGATACAGAAGAGAGCCTGTTTGTTTCGGACCGTACGGGAGATGATTGTGTTTTATTTGAAGAAGAGTATAGGACTACAAAAATTTAAAACTGGAAATTAGGTGCATAATAGCATAATTACGGGTGCCTAAAACTCAAGCTATATACTATGATGCTTTGTTTACTTATTAT
Source organism: Eleusine indica (assembly GCA_030378355.1). Taxonomy (NCBI): domain Eukaryota; kingdom Viridiplantae; phylum Streptophyta; class Magnoliopsida; order Poales; family Poaceae; genus Eleusine; species Eleusine indica. Next base: position 42,662,212 of record CM059500.1, read on the forward strand.
GCTGTTCTTTCGATGGCGACTCTTATCATCCGCGAGTCCACAAGATTTAGGTGTTAATTATAGAAAATAAATTCATATGCCTTATTTAACACAAATATATATGATTTGAAATAATATTTAATCAATTTACTTGATATTTTTATTAAAAATACATTTGCAAATTACATAATGCCTATAACAATTAAATAAATGTACTTTGTTCTTTGAATTGTAATGAAACGAGTTCGATAAGAATTACTGTTGTTATTGTATGATTTAAAGTCATTTTTCCGAGTCTGTTAGTTCCACTTTTTCATTAAATGTGTGAAAAAATCAAGCAACCTAGATGAATTAATAAACTCCCTTAGCATAAATACAGATCCCAACCCTATCATATATGCTTTAATCTAGCACCACATATATTTTGCACAAGTAAAGAGATAATAATGTGACAAAATTAAAGATCACGACGAGGACATGGTTAAATACAAATCCATGTCATCTCGCTACATTGTTGTTGTTGTTGATGGGTGGTTGATGCTAGCGGTGTACAAGATGTTTGGTATTTAGAATGCATGCACTCATAGTGTTGAACGATGTGCTTGAGCTGAGGTTGGAAATTGTGAGCTCCATTGGCGCACACACAAGAATTTACAATTAGGTCACATGCGCTGAAATTCTATATGCATAAGTTGCTTCAAAATATGTCATTATGGTGCATAATTAGCAAAGATCTACGTACAATAATCAACATATGCTCAGCAATAAAGATACTTGAGACGCATAGTGGTATAAAACTAAAGAAGTTTCTATACTATCTGCATATCATAATAGTTGGTCTTATCATATGAGTGTCTCTTAACACTAGTACTGTTGTACAACCTAGGTTACTTAGTGCAGCAATGACATTTGTAGACAAAAGTGCCAATCTCGTTTTCCTTTCTCTAGAAACATATTTGAAAATATCAATCAGAAATAATTTTATAAATCATTTATAGTAGGAGAGAATTTGAAAAAGAAATTACTTACCACATTAATGTTTTAAGATATTTATTTACATTTTGAATATTTTGGAAGTGACAACGACATTTCACTTGTACAACTATGATAAGAATTTGAAGAAAGAAAGAAATATTGCACTTGTTGGTGCATCACATCTACAAGTGAGCTCCTATAGTAACAATAAAGTTGGACATATTATGAAGATCTTAGAGATAAGAAAAAAAAACTCAGGAATGAAGGCCAACATAAGAATAGAACCCATAGGAACAGGGCCAACCACCCACGAGATCAATTTAGTCCGGACACAATGTTGCTACCTCAAACTATGATTCCTTAGAGCACCAGTTGCTCAACAGCGAACCGTGGCTGAAAAAAATCTAACAATCAATGTCGTGGGAACCGAACCAAGTGTGTCATAGATTAAAAGCGAACTTCAAATATGGTTCGGTGCAAACCGCACCATACGCAATAAAATATACTTTTAACTGGCTATGAGAGACAGGAAAGCTCTTGTCCACCGCGAAGAGCAAGAAAAAGAGAGAGAAAAAGTTTTTTACACACCTGTAGGACCGGATGTTGGACCCACACTTGTACAACCGCACCATTATGGGTGCTCTTAGAGTTCTTCACTTCGCCTTTTACACGGACGTCCTATCTTTCTCTGTCACTTAGAGCTAGTTCAAGCTAAATTCTAGTCTAAAGATGAGTAGAGCCAATCAAACACCCCAAGTTTAAAATTTGATCAAGCGTCGAACTCTTTAGTGTTGGAGTTCTAGTTCTTTTTACTGGAGTACATCGTTTGCAGGTTCAGAAATCTTCAAAATGAACTCAAAATGGAGTTATGAGATATTTACCCACCATTGTCACTGGTTACACAAAAAAACTCTTTTTGAGAGCTAGAGGCAAATTTCTAACCAAACACAATCAACGAGAGCACACACTCAGTGGAGGGAGCCGTGGCAGCTGAGGCAGAGCTGCAGCCGTGGAGGTGCGACGGAGAAGGATTGCCGATTTAGCTCTTGGTGCTGCCGTGCTGACGTGCCATGCTTGTTTACATCATCGACATCGCAGCCGTCGAGAAGAGCTCTTGGTGCTGCCGTGCTGGCTCTGTTTTCACGTCGGGTTGACGACCACGAGAACAGAGGAAGGAGCAAGACGAACCTCATGACCTTTTTACCAAGGTGTTTGATGAAATGTCAAGGGTGATTTTGTGGTTGTCCAAAGTACGGCAGTGCAAGGACCGGAAATCATGGTAGCGGGTCATCTTGCAAGGACCGGAAATCATGGTACCACTGCCAGGGCAAGTATGTACGTACGTCGTCGTATTTGGAATCTTATTCGGAATGCACCGTAGTAGTAGTAGCGTCGGATTCGGACGCACCAACTCCAGCAAACAGTCGTCAAAAAGGGACGGAATCCAGTATCCGCGTGCGCGTACCTGCTAGTCTGATTGTGATGGCCGAGAAGACAACGAACCCTGCCGCTGCTTGGGGCACCAAGGCTGCGGGCGCCGCCGCGCTCTGCGCCACGCCGGCCCAGTGGAGGGACTGGGCGAACCTCACCGACGGGCCGGCAGTGTTGATCGCGGAGCGTGTCCTGGCCAACGACGTCGCAGACTACATACGCTTCCGCTCCGTTTGCCGCCCCTGGCGCCGGTGCTCCGACGACCCGCGCCGCCACAGCGCGCTGGACAGCCGCTTCCACCCCCGGCAGTGGCTCATCATGCTCGGGGAAAAGGATGAGGAGGAGAAGAAGAAGACACCTCGCCGCCGGCGCCGCCGCGCGTTCGGTCCCACCGCGGAGGGCCATCACGGCCACCGCCGCGCGTTCGGTCCCACCGCGGAGGGCCTTTCATCGACGAGCGCAGCGTCGTCGTGCGCGTGCTCAATCCCTTCACGCGCCGGCTCACGCAGCTCCCGTCCGTGGCCACACTGCTGGGCTGTAACGAGAGGCCCAGGCACCCGTACACTACCGTTTCGGTGGTCGGCGCCGGCCTCGCGGGCGACCGCGCGTTCGCGCTCGCCTTCGGCGGCGGCACGCTGGCCGTCGCCCGGCCCGGCAGCGCGAGGTGGACGCCGGTCGGCGCCCTCCGCTCCTGGTCCGTGTCGTCGTCGCTGTCCTTCGTGGGCAGGTTCTACTGCGTCGCGGACGGCGCCGTCATGGTGCTCAAGGACGTCGCGAAGAACCAGACGCCGCGGATGGAGGTGGTCGCCGAGCTCGCCCGGCCGTGTCGCGTGACAACGTTGGACACGATGCACCTCGTCGAGGACGGCGGGGAGATGGTGCTCGTGCACCGTTACATAGCGAGCCCCGCTTCACACACGCACGGCCCGAGAGGACGTGCGACGTGTTCCGGGTGGATCTGGACGCGGGGAAGATGGTCCCTGTCCGCAGCCTCGACGGGCGCGCCGTGCCCTGTCGGTGTTCCCCTCCATCATCGCCGACGCCGTCTACCCGAGCTTCGAGTTCCGTGAGAAGACGCGTGCTGTGGACAGGACGGAGGCTTACCGTCTCGCGGATGGAAGCATCGAATCGTCGTCGGCCTACGGTCATCATGACGCTTCCAGCGGCTTCTAAGTGGCACGGCCGTATACCATCGCCGACTTCCTATCCTTGCACATACGTGACTATAAATCTAGTTAGGTCGTTGCAAATTGGTTATAAAACTTCGCAAGAGCTCACACATGTTAGAATACTTGTCATAATGAACATTGTAGGACAAACTAACACACAAGACGACGCTGATATAACACAAAAGACTATCTTGGTGTGTCATCCATCATTTATAATCCACTTATACATGATTTGACTTATTCTATACTTGAAATAACATGTAATCGCTCATCCTATCATACTATACATGATTTTTACTCTCATAATGTTTACTCTACAAATTTTTCTCTTATTTGGCATTACAGTGTACAACAATAAATGATTTATGTTCTTCTAATGTGGCTGCTTAACCGAGTAGGGAGAAGGGTTATATATTGGAACCATAAGTTTATGGCTGATCTAAGTTTATCTATCTGTGATGCAATTTACTCATTTTTTTAGTATAGTTTCGTATATTTTTGTTGTATGTGAGTCTACGAGATTCTATCTAAGAAGGAATTACATAATTAAAGTGTTGATAAAAAAATAAATGTACATTAGTTTCAGCATAATATCCATAGTCTTACATGAACTTTAATCAATTTAATTTGATAATTAAAAATATAATATTGTGTTATGTCTATCGCACTAACTCACTTCTTCCTTCTAATTAAACAGATGACGAAGTTAAAAAGACTACAATAATTCAAAAACTATTTAAATACAAATTTAGATCTTAACACACTTCTAACACACAATCTAATCCATTATGTTCATATTAACCTAACATCACATTGTTTAAACAAGTAAAAAGACAGTAATGTTGCAAAGGTGGCGACGAGAAAATAATGAAATACAAGTTGACATCCTCATACAATACTGTTGTTGTTATAGGGTTGATGTTTATGGTATACAAGACTTTGTTGGCATTAAAGACATGGACGTTTGTATCATACAAGAACTCATATAAACCCAGCTATGTACAATGTACAAAGGGAGAGTATCATGTACAAAAAATTAAAACTATATGTATGAATATTCTAATATTCAAAAATTATTTGTAAACATATATGTCATTGTAGTGCATGTTATTTCAACAAAAAGGGCTATTCACCTATACTAAGATCCAATCTATAATGTTGAATATGTTATCGTCAAAGGGAAAATTTGAGATCTGTAAGGATTTAAAACCGAAAGAAGTTGATGTGCTATCCACACCACAAAATAATGGGTCCTATCATATGAGTATCTCTAACACTTGCATAGCCTATGTTACTTAGGGCAGTGATCATAGTTGTATATAAAATGCCAATATTATTTCCATTCTCTAGAAACATTGTTGAAAATATCAGATAATTTTATGCGCATTATTTTTATAGAATGAGAGCATTTTGAAAAGAAATATGGTATCATTAATATACTTTAAAAGTTTAACTCGTGACATCAGAATTTTTTGTAAGATAACAATTTGAAAAAGAACAATAAAGATCGCATTTGTAGGTGCACGATATGTGTATAACTCTTGCGAGAAAGATTACATTTATGTGTTCATTTTTTCTTGCGATGAGTTTGCACCATACGTAGTGAATTTGGATTTCGTCCGTGAGTCTCCCTCCCATCTTGGAATTTGGAGCTGAGACAGTACGCTGACTACGACGAAGAACACGGCGGAATACAAGCCGACGCCCCCGCGCATCCTCGTGAACCGTGCTCTCATGGACGCATCCTCCGCCAGTTTGGCTCGCCGCCGACCGCCGATCCCGTCCTCGGCCGCGGCACGGAACCGCATCACGTTCTCGCGATTCACCCCCGCTCCCCGGCCTCTGCTTGACAAAGACGAGAGGAGAGCCTCGAGTGCAATCCGCGTCCGATCTGGACCGCACGGATCAGAATAAACGGTCTTGAAGGACCCGAGGGATGGTCGGTGTTTCAGATACCGACCACCCCTCGGGATCGCTGGAACGCAGCCTCCACTGCACGCCGCGGGTCGCTAGGCCACCGGTGCGTTCTGGACGCCACTCCCTCCTCGATCTCAAGGACGCCAATCACGATGGCGCTTTGTTTGAACCGACCATGACCAAGAGGACGAAGCTGATCGAGGTTGACTGCCGTGGGCGCCGGCTGGGCACTGCGCGCTGGCAGCGCACAGCAGAACGGCGATGGTACCGGCCCTTGACGAGGTAGCAGAGGTCGCGGATGGTGGCTAAGAGCAGGGTTAGTGGTTGCACCAGCAGCCGGCGAAATACAACGCCAGCGTGGAGGCTCCGTCCGCGCGTCAAGAACTGGTCCTACTTAAATTTATTGTTCTCCGTGCTACAGTAAGCAAGGTAGCCAATGAGAGACTCATAAAGTTCTACTCGCCCGCTAGAGCCGGCGCTTGAGGAGTCGCTCGTTCTACATTCTCTCTCCTTTTCTCTCTCTGCCAGCGATGCTTTTTATGACGTGGAGCTGTATTTCGCCTACTAACTGTATCCTATAATACTTACTCTAAGCTTCCTTCCTTCCTGCATGCTAGCTACACGCGCTCGCAGACACCAGTGCGTGGACGTGCAGGGATTGAAAAGCCGAGGCTGTGCTGCACTTGTCCGTGCGGCGCATATCGTCACAGTGTCCGGAGACCGGAGGCATTCCAGAAACGAAATATTCAAACACTGATCTACTCGATGGATACCGTGGCAGCGAAAGAAGAAATATGGAGAAACGGGATGGAATACAAAGTACTGTATATGTATTACGTATACAGTCACACACAGACAATGCAAGCACACAGTGCACACAGCGAGCTAGCTTGCACCTGAGCTAGCAGCACTTGCTTATTCTTTTCCTTTTATTATTTTCTTTTATTACGAAACGGCAGCACTATAGCCACACCCATACCACGGACGCCATGCCATGCATCGATGCGCTGGGGATCCAGATCACACGGGGGCTCACTGGTGAGCGCACCTCATGGAGCAGCCCATGAGGCAGGAGGACGAGCACTGCTGGAGTATCTTGGACTGGCAGTCCGTGCACGACTCCGGCGCGGAGTTGCACACCGTGCTGCACGACGTGGAGGAGTACAAGCTGCACGTCGAGGCGCAGTTGGGGAAGCAGGAGTAGTCAGCCGCCGCCGCCGGTTGCGCCGCGTACGGCGACAGCGCCACCAGAACGAAGGTGCAGATGACGACGGCGGCACGTCCGGTGGCCATTGTATTGTATAGTATCTCGGTCGGCGCCTTGGGCCTTACAATGGAGGAGCTCAACTGCTGGCCGGAGTAATATGAAGATGATGGAACAGGAAAAACGTAATTGTTGCTGGTGTCCATACGATGGGGGCGGGCACTGCTATTTATAGGAAGCAGATGCATGGAGTACACGTAATGCTGGAATTTTAGAGTTGAAAACCACATGGATGGATTGGCGAGTATGGGACTTGCCCCAGGTTTGATTGACTTTCGTAGTTGTAACTTGCACCGTGGCCCGTGCGCAACGCCCATGCGAAATAGCAATAGATTTCTGAGCTTACTGTTTTGGGAAGGTCGCGTTGAGTTTCGTTCTCTTCAGACGATGACGCGGTGCTTAGAGACCAGTGGAGACTGTACACGAGTGGGACGAGCACAGTATTCGTCTGTTCTCTGGCTACACGCAAGTTGTATGACTTTGACTTCTATCTGATGAATAATGAAGCATTTTGTATTCCAGAATCAGATGATCTACCACCTGATCGATACGCGTGTCAGCTCCATGAAGTGGTCTATTTTTTCCCAAGATTTACTTCCGACACCAGATATATCTGGAGCAGTTAGACATGCTGGTGAATCTTCATGGTGCTTCACTCAATAACATTTCACGGTTATGGCCAATTAACATTGCATCATGATTCTGAATGCATTGCACCTAGGAGGGAAAAAGAAAAACGGGTAAGCCTATCAAAACTCGCAAAAGTTTTTTTAAGCATAAGGGCATGTGCCATAGAATGACCGTTCAAATTTGACAACCATTAATTTGATTGAAAATGCTAAAAAATAACACATTGATATGTCTAATAATCATAATATGGTAGATTTATTAGCCATTTTACTACCCAAAAGACGTATTTAACTATCAAATCAGGGATTCAACCAATCCAAGCACACGTTCCCTATAAAAGAAGCTACACTCAAATTTGGAAAAGTTATTGTGGGCAAGGGGCACATGCCCCAGAAAGTCTAAAGGTCAGATAATCATGATGCAAAGATTACATCCTTCATGGTTCGCATGACATTTTTTTACTTTTCCAAATGATATTTGCTATTTTTGTAAAAAAAGATTATTTGCTATTTAGTCAAAAAATATTATTTTGTATTTAGCATCAGCACATTGTTTGTAACTGCCAAAGATATTGACAAGCTTATGTAGTTGTACATTCGTACAAAAGGCTACATATATAGTGAGACTTTGCTAATACCTTATCAATTTTTCAGTCATTGGATGTTGATTCAACCCCTTAGATCTTCTCATTCTCCTTTTAACAAAAATGTGTTCCGGCTAACAAAATAGCAATGTTTTAGGCATGTGGTTAATTTGTTCATAGGATGCGTGATAAAGAAAGATATTATCATCCAAATGTCCGAGGCTCCTGTAGTTTGGGCTAATTTTTTATTTATAGTAATTAATAAAACAGAAAATTACAAAAATTTTATAACTACCAGTAATTCTTATGTGGATTAGCAAAATAGGAAGGACGCTGTAGCAAAGAGCGTCCCAACTCAGACGCTGTCGTCAACGACATCCAAAGGAGGACGTTGTTTGAGTCAGCGTCGACAACCTGGCGCAGGTACCAGTCCGATCGAGCCACTGATCAATCAATAAGAACCAGATAATCCTCTCGATTGACTGCCGCCGTGATTAGACTTGCCGAGAGTTTATCCCTTGCCGCCTGCCTCTAGGTGCAAGGCTGCTGACGACCTATTCTAATCATCGGTGAATAGCCACAGTGGCTACTTCGTATATATACTGCACAACGCTTGCTTTTGGAATCCTCGGAGCCCCAGTTCTTTGATGAAAATAAACTTCCAGTGATGAGATTTGTACAATTTCCTCATATGCAACAAATTGAAGCAAACCGATTGACTCATGTGTGCAAGCTTACTCCACTGTCCAGTTTTATCTGACATTGCAGCCTCACACTAATCCAAAGGTTTAGTCTACTACCGTATACCAATTGAACAAAACAATACGCTTATTTCCTGCTTTAGTCATAAAATTTCAGAACCCTTGAATTGTTATTACCATTCTCCCTTTGACTTCAGTACACACTTTTGGCAGTTGAGATTTGGCCTCGTCAACTGCCGCCGGCGGTTGCGCCACGTATATAGGACGACAGCGCCACCAGAAGGAGGATGCAGATGACGACGACGGCGTGTCCGGTGGCCATGGTCTTAAATTATTATCGTAGTTGAATTTTTTCGTTAACTTTGATCATTTTTTTTTATTTAAAAAAATTTAAGTAGTATCAAATATGTTATCATAATGTGTTTTATTATTAAATATAATTGAGGCATAATTTAAAATTTTATATATTTAAAATAATATTTTGAATAAAATGAATAGCTAAAGTTGACGAAAAAAGTCAATAGCGACAATAATTTAAGAACGGAGGGAGTAACAATGTTTGCTGAGTGTCCTTCTTTTTGTCAAATGTTTTTATTTGGACATTCGGCAAACATTGTTTTTGTCGAGTATCATAAAAAATACTCAGTAAAATAAATACACTAACAAAAAATATTTTATCAAGTGCTAAAAAAAATACATTCAGTAAAGAAGAGTGTTTGTCGAGTGTTTTCTCTTACACTTGTCGAGTGTTTTTTCTTGCCACTCGGCAAAGATAAGAGTCTGTCGAGCATTTTTTCTTGACACTCGATAAAAAGTCACTTTTTTCTATTCTACTCTCAAAACTTTTCGTGCTCTCCACATACAACATGTGTTACTCCATGTTAAAATTTGGTTTTTTTATATTTGTTTGCTATATTTAGTTAATTAAATATATATCAAGTAATTTTTTATTAAAGTTAAATTTGAACTACAAGTGACTTAAATAAAAGTTCAATGAATATAAAAATTATATTCATGTTATTTAGCCAATTTGAGACCTTACCCATGAAATAAAAAAAATCAACAAAATCATGACCACACTAACATGTATCCAAATGATTTTTAAATTCTAAAAAGAGTCAAATAAAAAAATTATGAAATTTGTCATGTGATGGTATTATAAATGAAGCTATGATAAAAAGTAGAAAATATTTCACACAAGTTGTCACGTACGTTGCTTACAAAATAGAGAACTCTAAAGAATCTCTACAACTTATTAATTGAGGTGCGACCGTCCACTTCGTGTCCATAAAGTTAGAGATTGAATCCAAGTCGATTTTATATCTTCTATATTAAGCACCAACTTTCAAAAATCATAACTCCTGCATTCAGAGTCCAAATGAAACAAACTCAGACTTTATCTCGTAACTCTCAAAAAGTTCTACAACTTTAATATTCGATAGATTCACTAATTCGAAAGTCTTTATGTCCAAATATACAATACAAAAATATTTTTTCTGATTCGAACTCCTCTATGCACGTCTCCTTATGGGGCCTACATCTTATAGCGTCGGAGTCCAAATAATATGATGTATATATGTTTCGAAAAGCTCTCGACGATATCTATAACTTGTGTAGTCACACTTTTCCTATTAGAGTGTGTCTTAAAGTCCAAAACCGCGATGCAATACAGTGTTGTTTCTGGATTGCGTAAATTATTTTTTTTCTTTTGGATAAATCTTCTACAAATCCTTAGTCATTGGGTCACGACCTTGGGCTTACATGTTAGGTTTCATGTACGTACAAGGTATCATTTAGGTGCCATGGGCTTGTGAAAAATTCGGAGTCGGACTTCATATCGCTACTTCTCATCTTTAAACCTTTTTAGTGTTATTTCACCTAATTCTATAACATCTCAAATACTACTATATGTCAAAATCGTCAATATTAGAGATAAAAAAATATATTTATGATGAGAATATGATGAAAAATAGTGAGAAAATAATTTCTTCTGCATATAAAATGGTACACTAAGAAGCATCAACAGTAATGTAAATATGATCTTTCATGTAAAAATATTAATAATATTATATATATTTAATAAATATATTATATAACTAATTTTTTTATTTAAACTATATAGAGTATTTTATCTTTCTTAAACCTGTCGCAACGCACGGACGCTTTACTATTCTATACACTTTATTAGTTTAGGTGAGTCCGCCTGCCCCTGTGTATTTTGATGTTAGTTTCTGGCGTTGGTCCGAATACAATCAGACTCGCGGAAGACAATCCGGATACGAACTGATTTCAAGTCCAACCGAGAGTACTTCGTGTGCTTGGAAACAAGCCGCATACATACTCCGGTCTCCGCCTCCGGGTATGAGCCAGAATTTAATAAGGTGTATAGATACTCGTGCAGATGCTGTGCTATTCTATTGTTTGCATGTAAGTACGTGTTGCATCTAGCAACAACAATGAACATCGAGCAATTGATGGACATCGGTCACCATGAGCGTGCATAGCATCGCTCCCTGTGACGGATTCATGGTTGCGGTGTGCAGCCACCCTGGCGACTCGGAGAGTTCGTTCGATTGTCGGCCCGCGCGTTTCTTCAAACAACGATTATGTTAGCCAGGCGGCGGGTTGGTGCTATCGTCTTCATGGACGACTCCGCGCCCGGCCAATCGTGTGGCTCCACCATGCAGTTGCGTCTGGGCATATGGCAAAGAGCACTTCTCTGACCATCGCTCCCAGATTACATGCATGCGTCTGTCTGTCAGTGCCCTCATCTGATCACCTTGTTGTGTCGTGGGAACAGTCCCGAAGATGATCTCACAGAGCAAGCGATCTATATGATCACATATACTTCGTGACTCGGCAGTCCAACATCTCGACCACTCAGGTCCGTGATTAGGGACATTGCCCCAGTGCTTCTAAAGTTTGATGCATGATGATACAAGCAGTTCTATTGATCATTTATGTTATATATATCAAAAAAGGAGTAAGTATGAGGAGAATTTGTGTAAAGTAACAAAACTAGCTATTTCACTGATAAATATGCGAGTCTCAAAAGGCCGTAGCAACGCATGAGTATTTTGCTAGTAAACATAGAGTTGAGAATAAGTTGTTAAGATTTAGATTCAAATTTTAATTTCACTTCAAATCATTTTGTATAGGTCATAGATTACATAAATTGTATTATTTCAAAATTTAATTATTTTTGAAATTTGTTTGATAATTTTAAATTTTTTTGAAATCATAGTAAAATTTATTTGCCTAGTATTTAGTTTAGCACTCGGCAAAAAATCTCTTTGTTGACTGTATAATTTTTTACATTTGGCAAACAAGTGCTTTGCCAAGTGTCCGACATATAACACTCGGTATAATATAAGAAAATTGAAAAATGGAGTTAGACTCAAGTGACAATCTGGTGCAGTGATAGAGTACTACACACATGAAGGAGAGGTCGCTGGTTTGAATCCCACTTGTCGCACATAGGGCGTAGTGTGGAAAAAAAAATACCGCGACTTACGACTTTGAGATGAGGACGGGCAGGGTTGCTGGACGTGATTTTTTTTTACTTTTTCTTGGGTTTTTTTTTGTGTGATTTATATTTTGTCAAGTATGCGTTGCTGAGTCCGCAACAGAAAACACTTAACAAAGAACGTTTTACCGATACTTTATTCGTCGTGTGCTCTTTATCGAGTATTGTACTTGATATTGACTTTGTCAAGTGTTGTACTCGATAAAGACTTTATCGAGTGTTGTACTTGATAAAGGGTTTGCCGAGTGGTCAAGAGACTTCGCCGAGTGGTTCGGACATTCCGGTATTGTATCTCGGTCTGCGGCTCGGCGCCTTGGGCCTTATAACAATGGAGGAGCTCAACTAGCCAGAGTAATATGATGATGGAGGAAGGAAAACAATGCGTAACTGTTGTTGGTGTCCATACGATGGGGGGCGGGCACTGCTATTTTTAGGAAGCAGATCTGCAGATGCATGGAGTACACTAATGCAGGAATTTTAGAGTTGAAACAGATGGATTGGCGAGTATATGGAACTTGCCCATAGTTTGATTGATTTCGTAGTTGTAACTTGCACCGTACGTGCGCAACGCCCATGCGAAATAGTAGTAGACTTCTGAGATTATTGTTTTGGGAAGATCACGTTGAATTTCGTTCTATTCAGACCGGTGACGCGGTGCTTAGAGACCAGTGCAGATTGTACACGTGTGGGACGAGCACAGTATTCCTCCGTGTCCTCTGGCTACACTCAAAGTGGTACAACTTTGACTTATAACTGATGCATAATGAAGCATTTTGTATTCGAGAATCAAATGATCTACCAGCTGATCGATATACGTGTCCGCTTCATGAAAAAAAAAATAGAGCAACGAACGAGCGATGTATATGGAGATGGAGAACAAGTGAGCAGATATGTTTGAAGTGGACTACTTTTTCCCCCTGATTTACTTCCGACGACACCAGATAGGCAGATATATGTAGAGCAGTTAGACATGTTGGTTTCACGACATGTCCGCTTCATGGTGCTTGACTTAATAACATTTCACGGCTGTGACCATCATTGCATGATTCTCAATGCATATTGCACCTAGGAGGGGAAAAGAAAAACGAGTAAGCCAATTAAAACTCGCAAAAAAAAAATCTTGTAAGCATGAGGACATGTGCCACAGAGTGACGCGAATAGTACATAGCTGTCCTATCGTGATGCAATGGTTCAATTTTGACATCAATTAATTTGACTCAAAATGCTAGTAAAAAATAACACATTGATACATCTAATCATAATTCGGTAGGTTTACTTCAGAGTTGAGCTCGCCCTCATAAACAACTCCTTTGTTTTCTGTCCATGCTACCAATGACCAAAAGCATAATTGTATATCCCCATGAAAATAGTCTGTATAAATGAGATGTATTTGATTTTGTAAAAGATAATATCATTACAACATTTTCAAATAGCCTAATATAAAGCAGCTACCTCAACCAATATCATGGGCTTAATTGTTTCATCTATGTTTTTAAGCCAAGTTTCCAACATATGAGAAACAGAAATAGGTGAGGTTAACCCGCTAGCTAGATAAAATATCCGTCATTACTCACTTGCATGGTGACAGTTAAAGAAGAGATGTATAATTATCTTATCACAATTACAAAATATACATATTTGACTCCTCTTCTAGTTTTTTCGCTAGATTATCTTTTGTTAGAACTACCCCTTATGCAGGTACCAAAAGAAATTCTTAATTTTTAGAGAAATTTTCAGTTTCTAAATAAATTTGTGACGAAAGGGATTATATTGATTCAACATATGAAGATACATAGAACAGACCATGAAAATGACATTCCTATGTAAGCTCCATTTAAAGATATCTCTCTCCTCCACCAAATTAACATTGGAAATCTTAGCTACCAAGTCTAACCACTCTCTTAGTTTTTCATCCATCAGAGCTCGCCTAAATGAAATATTCAAAGGGTCCAAGCTCATGACGCTCGCCATCGAAGCATGTGGGTGACGTGCGATATTATAAATGGATGGGAATGGTCTTTGACTTACCCATGTATCCTCTCAAAATCAAAATCTTGTTTGAGACTCGTCATTTCTTACAAAAGATACATAACCCAAAACTTTGTTTTCTTATCCTCGTAAGCCCTCTCTAGAAATAGGAGTCGTACGGTCTTTTTTGGACTTGTGTTAGAGATTTTGAACTTACGTATTTATTCCTAAGTAGTGATTGCCATGGTCCATCGTTATTAAGAAAGTTTACAATCCATTTGATGAGGCATTTGTTTTAAACCTCAAGATCAATAATTCCAAGATCGGCTTGATGCTACGAACGGTAAAAAATGTCTCATTTTACTAGGTGGTGTCACGGACCCGCCTTACCACGGAGACGGCTCCGTTCCAGCATCTTCCTCAGGTGGCGACACGCGCTGTGGCGCCCAATAGTACAACATATGACAGAGAAATATAATTGTAACAAGAGCATAGGTGGAAAACAGAGTTTAACATAAATCCGAAGTTACATTACAAACCAGAGCTTTGTCAGAAGTAAATTTTACGGAAGCAAATTGTTCAACACTGGTCCACCAGTTCGGCGAAATAGCTAAGATACAATCGCCCTCTCACGGCGACACACAGGGAACATCCCGGCCATAATAGGTGCTTTGCCCAAACACCGTACCGGCAAGCAAAGAACTACTCCTCGTCTTCATTCGTGCATAGCTCCCATTCGATGTTCCAGCAATCGGGGCGCTGGCCCTCCCAATGGAATCTCCAACCGCAGTGGCAGTCTCCGTCCTGGTCATCTGAAAACCACATAGAGCTACGTCCTGAGTAACTAATTTACTCAGCAAGACTGACCCGTCAACATGGCCAACTACAACCGACACCTAGACATGCAAAGGCTAGGGATAGGGTTTATATTACCAGAAAACCCGCCTAAGAGTGGATCCTTATTTTTCGAGTTTTAGCGTCAAGTTAAATTGTCATGCGGAATAATAAATTTAGTTTACACTAAAGCTATAACAAACATGGTTGCCACACAATCTTAAAAATTTCAAACAGCAGTATTATACCCACTCATCATCTTAATGACTTCCGACACTGTTCTAGAGCAGCGATCAAGTGGTACTCGTTACTGTGAGGGGCAACGACTCGAATCGATTTACATCCTGTAGGAGAAACCTGCTTGCACGACCCATACGCGCTTCCGGAAAGCCGCATGGAGCAACCTTTCGCTCACGGTACCGCAGGGTCTTCCGGGTCCAGACTCCCCCGAGAAGGGTCCCCCATCGTGATGCGCCCCGTGCCGCCATCCGTGGGTGGATTGTTCCCTCCTCTCAGCCCCAGTTCCACCAAAGAAGGGAGAAGGCTATCTTCGGACCAGACGGTAGTCGTAGCTACGTCGGTTTACTAGGCCCATATCTCCAGCATGCAAACAGTACGTTCAAACTTGATCCCATGGGCCGGACACGAGGCGTAGCCTTAGTGCCTCGGACGGGGCTACCTCCTTGAAGACAAACTGTCCTTCCCTTTCCACCTAGTTACCCGTCCGGTCTTCATTTTGATTCCATCCCCCCTTTCCTTCATCCGATCTCGTTCCCCAGTGATAATATTTCCTATCTACGAGTGGTCTCCATACCACTCGATGAGTAGTCGTCCTAATTTAAGCAGAGCGACTACCGTCCTGAGGCTAATAATCGGGAAGAGGGACCTACTGCACGCTAGGGTTTCAATCAACTCCTATCACTTAATGCACAGACAAGCTTACATCCCTAGCTAGTGATAGAATAAAAATTTAAAACGGGGATAATGCACCGGGGCTTGCCTTGGGTCTGCTCTTGCTCAGCAACGGCACCTCCAGCTCCTTCGGGTTCCCGCTCCGGTCCCGTCTCCACGTGGTTCACGGCATGATCTATATGATGCAAAAGATGATACTATGAGAGAATATTCATGGTACTTCCTCAATAAATACGTTAATGTACAGTGTTTCTTATGGAAGTGGGCGGGGTGTGTTGATTAGTGCAGAAATATAGCGTATTTAGTGGAGGCACAGGGTGAGAGCATTTGTGTATTTCCTTCATGGACTCCAGAATTTAATTGCGTCGACGTTGTACCAAAGTACAGTGTGTTTGAGTGTGCCGGGGTGAAGTTTCGTAAGTGATGTCCATGACCAGGAGGTGCTACTTAATTAGTGTTTTAGCGTGTCGAACAAAACCCTCGCAAGGTACTAAGTATCCGCGAAACAGCCCTAAAGCGGAACCATTTTTATTAACGGGCCAAATTGCACTCGGGCAATAATTTATCAAGCTGACATGGTTCTGATCTTCAAATGAGCAGGGGTGATTTAATATAATTAGATTATATCAGGAGTGATTTATTTGCCAAGTTTCACTATCATGCACCAAGCCAATAATTTCTATTAATTATTATAAGGAAAAAGGGCATTAAATTAATTTCAGCTAATATACAGAGACATATACTATGACATTTTTCCAGGGGGACTAAAACTGATAAACCTACTTGGTGACCAAATTTCATGATTTTATCAGCTCTTTGTAATTAATTATGAATTTATGAGGGTTTTTATCATATAATTAAATCCTAACAGTAAAACTAACATGCACTGCGATTTAGCATTTTTTTCTAATTAGTACTAGTCCAGACAAGGCTAACAAAATTTATTTTGCCTCGAAATTCCCATTATTCATTTTATGCATTTTACAAGTTTAACCCATTTCTGAAAATGATTTAAAAAAAATTCGATTTTTATCACGTGGGCCGCAACCAGGCAGCCCAGTGGGCTGGGACTCGCGCGGCCCAGCGGCCGAGCGCGCGCGCGGGGCGTTCTCGGGCCAGGCGCGGTCCGAGAGCGAGGCCAGGCCCACCAGCCATCGCGGCCCAGTGGCCAGCGCGGCCGAGCCGAGCGCGCGCGCGCGTGCGACGGCGACGCTCGGCCGCTCGCGGTGGCGCGAGCACGGCGGCCAGCCGGGGGAAATGGCAGGACCCGCATTGGCACGGCAGCGATGGTTGGGAAAAAGTAAACACGCGGCGCGCGAGAGGGAACAAGGTGACTCACCGGAACTAGCTCGGCGACGACGAGGCGGAGCTCCGGCGGTCGGCGGCGGTGTTCCGGACGAATGGTTGCACGGGGGAGAGCCGAGTAAGGTCGGGAAGGAAAAGGAGGGGCTTTCATGCGTGCCCGTGTAAGGAATCGACCAGGAGCTTACCGTGGGGGTCGGGCGACGCGGAGGGGCGGCAATCAGAGGCGGGAAAGAAAGGGTCGATTCACGGCGGCTCGGAGGGGAACGAAGACAGCAGCTCCGCGGGGAGCACCAGAGCGTTGGCACGAAGCTGGTGGTGCTCACGGCAAGGGCGGGGAGACGGTGCAGCGGTCGGGCGACGCGGGGAAGAGGCGACGGCGGAGGCAGAAGCGAGCGGGAGAGAGAGAGAGCGAGAGCGAAGGGAGTGAATGGGGGGGGGGGCGTTCGGACAGGCGGCAAAGAGGATGTCCGAGCGCGCGCGTGGGGCCTTCGATCCGCGGCAATGGCCGCTGGCCGTACGCCGGCGACCACGCGGCGCGCGCCGAGTCGGGCGGAGCGGGCAGCAGCGGGTGTGTTTCTTTTGAGTCGCTGACAGGTGGGGTCCGCGGGGAGTTTTCTTTTTCTTTTCTTTTTCCAATCCTAACAGCCGACTGCACTTGTTATTTTTGTTAGAGTTAATTCAGAGCTGCTAAATTCATACCAAAAATAAGGTAGGATACCCATGATGTGCTGAATTTAATAAAAATATTAACTACCATCAGTTCCCACTAAAATTTGATTAGGAATTTTGTGAACAGAGCTGGTTTTTGACCATTCTAGAATTTATTTGGGGCCTTTATTTATGGAATAAAAATCTGAGAAAATTCTCAAAATTCTAATTGACCATGACCATCAACATATAATTTTTGCAGTGGTGACCTTTACTGAAAATTTGGGACTTGTAGTGCAAGGGCCATTCAATTTGGTTTAAATTCGATTTGAATTGAAAATTTAAATTCCAATTTCTAGTGTTAGGTCTCATGCTGACTAAGTATTATCCTAAGGACCCTAATGACACTCGGAGTGTCACAGGTGGTACTTTTTTATTTGTAATGTCTTGTCAATAGAAACATGACCTATAATAAACCAGCTTCTTTAGGATGTATTTCAAAAAAGAACATAAATATGGGTGGGCTACGAAGCATTGAATGTAGGAGTAATTATCTATCTCTATAAAGTAAATTCTTAGCCTTCTAGCAAGTCAATTTTTTCTCAGTGTTCCTCTACTTTTCTCCAATCAGCATTTTAGGAGTTGTCTATGGGCATCGGTATCCCTAAATATCTATAGGTATTCCCTGATGTCGCAGCCAAAGAGTTCAAGTAATTATCTTCGAACTCCTTGGCGTGATCGTAGCAGAAGATCTCGCTCCTGTGAAAATTTGTTTTTAGACCGAAGAGTTGTTCGAAAGCATAAAACAATAACTTCATATTTTTCTCTTGCTTCAAATCATGATCTAGGAAGATAATAGTATCATCTGCATATTATAGGATCGATAAACCATCATCTACTAGGTGAGGTATAACACCCATATATTGTCCATCTTCTTTGGCCCTTCTAATTAAGAGCTCTAGCATATCTACAATGATACTAAATAGAACTAGGTAGGGTGGCGTGCCGTTGCCGCGCTCATGTAGTGAAATGTTGTTTGTTTATATGTGAAAGAAATTGACCGAGACAATTTTTTTTTGTAACGTGGGTGGTAGCTAGTTTTGTGTAGCCGGAGGGTTTTTGTTTGAATGTTTTTTGTGCATAATGAAAAATGAGCAGAGCTATACATGTCCACCAGATCCTCATGCACCCATTTTAGCCTGCACAAACATGACCTGCACCCATGAATTCACTGATCTGGTTTTATCCATAATGGAACAGATGACAGGATGGAGCAACCAGTGAGGTGAAATAAAAGTTAAGGTCATCGATCAAGCAGCCCAGAGAAAGCGGACGGAAAGACCGCATGCGAGCAGCGGAGATAACTGACCACCCACCAGTGCGCACAGGCAACCCAACACAGGCCCCCATCCACCACCGCACATGGCAAGGCACGATAGGCCAAAAACGCAGCAAGCATTCCTATTGGCTGAAGGGGACGTCGGGTAGTCGTGAGGCCGCGCAGGTCACGCCATATAATTATATAGATATGGGGACATAGGGTCTCCTTATGTGATCCCCCTCTTAGTCTGAAAGTAGTGTCTAATATTGTCATTTACTTTGACACCCACACTCCCATCTGAGATCATTCCTTCAACCATCTATACCATTTGGCTCAGAACCCTTTTATTCTTAGTGTCTGTTGAATGAACGATCATTTTATCTTATTATAGATCTTTTCAAAATCAATTTTAAGAATCATTCCATCTTTTTTTTTGTTGTATGTAGCTCGTCTTATGGAGAATCATCACACCCTCCATAATATTTTTGCCAAGCATGAAGACAGTTTGGGAGGGTGTGACTATATTTTGTGCTACCTTGTTTTATCTGTTTGTGTCAACTTTCGTAAATATCTTGAAGCTAACATTGAGCATGCAAATGAGTCTATATTGTTGTATGTGTATTGCATCCGGTGTTTCTGGATCACACCAAAATTCAGGCTGATAATATTCAGAATAATGCATCTAGCATATTATGAAGAATCGTAATAATGCATCTATAGCACGTAGTCAAATGTTGGTTGGATGTTCCTCTCAACTTTTATTTCTCTCCGGGTTCCAGTTGAGCGTCCTGGACAAGCTCATACAAGTGTAGCCTGCTGCTACACACAACCCGTTTCTTATTTAATTTCTTCGTATATGTATAGTGTAACAACTCTGTATCCCTCTCCTCTTTTAACCTCAAGGGCAGAAGACGACCCTGTAGTTGGTTCCGCCGGGGCAGGTGAAGGTGCTGGTCGGGTCGTCCTTGGGGTAGCTGTACGCGTCCGGGCAGAGGTCCTTGAAGAACCTGGAGTAGTTGGTCGGGCCGCAGGTGTTGATCGCCGTGCCGACGCAGCAGTACTCGTCGCGCTTGAACACGGGGCACGCGTTGTTGCACACCCCGTCCTGCCTCAGCTCCGGCGGGCACCTCGCCGTGATGTCGACGGCACATCTTGGCCCGCGGTTGCACCCGGTCCCGCCGTCGGGGAGGAAGTTCATGGGCACGTTGAAGCCGTCGATGAGGGAGATGTCGAAGAAGTCGAGGTTCATGAACTGGTTGAGCGCGAACTCGGCCAGCGTGTTGGGCGCGCGCCCGTACCCCGTGCACTGCAGCACGCCGCCGCAGTCGCCCGTGCGGCACGACCCGCGGCCGCTGCCGTCGAACTGGCACCCCGTGCGCGCCCAGATGCGCGCCGCCGTCGTCCCGGCCGGCACGTTGATGGTCCACGTCTCGCCGCGGTTGAGCTGGCGCCCGCCGCCCACGGGCACGGACGCGGCCCAAACCGTGTAGGGGCACTGGTTCACCACGGTGAAGACCGCCGCCTCGCCGGCCGCGGCGAGGAGGGCGAGGACGGCGACGGGGAGGATGATCGCAGAGGAAGCCATCGGAATGAATGCAAGGGTAGTGGGGATGTGGCGAACCGGGTTTTATAGTGTGACGGATCAACTGTTGAACGGGGGATTGGGATGTGGAAAAATGATATGGATTGGAGAAGATGTCAATGGTCGTTTGCGTCCACGCATGATGGATTTGCTGACGGCGGCTACAAATCTTTGAACGTTTCCGTGGAATTTTCCCGAGATGATTGAGACTAGGTAGCTAAGATTATTTGTCGCTCTCACACCGGCTGCTAAAGTGGCGCCACGCACGCACGAGCTATAATATATCTACTAGATAGAGGGCTCTTACGTAGTTCTTGTACTGGCCACACAACATAATTAGATTTCAATAACTTTGAGAGCTCGTATTCCGGCGACTGAAATGCATGTGGGGGATTTCTACCTCCGATGTCCTTCGCGTGAGCTTGACGGTGTGCGTCATCCTGGGCCTGGCGCGCTGCCCCGACTGAGCATGAGCATGAGCTTGATACTCCCTCCCTCTGATTTTGTGTATGACGATCAGGACAAGAAGATAAGTTCAATATGATTGTCCTATGATGTCATCAATCAGAGATCTTCTATGGTGCTTGCAACTACTGTAAGCCGTCCATTACTTTAGATCTAATAGATTCTAATTAAAGATACTTAAATATTGACCAACCTACTTAAGTATTGATGGTAAGAATGTAATCTCATATATTGATCAATATAGAAAGTAGGTGCATATGTAGGGAAGATCTCTAAGAATAGAAATTAATACCGGGAAGGTAATTTTTACATTAGAGAGAACGGGCTGCCGATAGAACAATTATCAGAATAGGAAACTTGTTTATTATCTTGAAAATGTAGATCATATATACTCTCTCTAATGGAGGAGCCAGTGTACTATGCGTGCATGGATATCAATCTGCTGAAGTATTACGTATAAGTTTGTTCATTTACCAGGTCATATATTGTGTTCAAATTTGTCAAAGTGGGGTCGCTATTTATTGACTTGTATGATAAATTAGAGAAAGAAGCAATCGAACTCTAAATTTTGTGTCAACTGACATCATCAACCAAGAAAAAGTTCGAGTTCTGCAATTAATTAGATGACTTGCACTGTGATGAAGGAGAAAAGTCATTAGTAATGGCGTAACTAGCTAAAAGGGGAAGAAGAGCAGTTATGACCAAGTTTATTATCATCAATTAATTATCGTAAATTTGCCTTATTTAAATAAACTGCTAAACCTGAGTTGCCCGGTTGTGATCTTTTGTACTTTAGTAGCTTCCAGTACCTTGCAAACACCTTAAAATCTCCCCATCAATAAAGATCCAGAATATATATATGGCCTGAAACTGAATAACAAATGCTGCTGGCGAGCATGCAAAATGTGACGACGACGAGTGCTAAAATCTATGCTGTTGAAGTCTTATTCGGTTGCTGCTAGCACAAGACCATTTTGACGTAAGAACACTCGGTGTTAGTGCAGGCGTGCGTGGCGCAATCAGCAGCTAGGTAGTACAGTAGTCAGCATGCTTGAGAAATTCCATGGAAACGCTAAAAGTTTTCCAGCCATATATCCATGATGCGCCGACGTGACATCTTCTAATCCACCATATTTTGCTACGTCCCGGTTCAATCATAGCTCACCCGTTCGGTATCTCTATAAAAATTCCAACTCATCTCGTCCCAAGCAACTGGAATATTACAGTTTGATGGATATTGAGATCCCAAATAACATATCCTTTTGCAACAACTTGATTATTTTAGTTCTCGCAAAAAAAAACTTGATTATTTTAGAGAAAAAATACAGCAATTCTATTATTGGATCCTTACGCCGTTGCACAATTTAAATAATGTAAACAGAAGTGTGCAAAATGTGTGCACACTGACGGAAATATTTAGTTTACCATGTTCGTGATATGTGTTGTATGTGTTTGGTTTGTTACCTTAATCCTACACATCATTGTCATACATTGTTAAAAGTGTGGTGTGTAATTTATTCATCATTTTAGTAAAGTTTTCTAAAGATACGAGTTAATGATAAGTGAGATAAAGAATCATAAAAAACTAGGGATGCCAAATATTTAGTGTGATAATGTTTTAAAGTGAACCAAACAAGCATAGTTAAGGAAACATTCATTCAGAAATAGCATGAACTGAATTTTTTTTTTTTTGCCGCACCACGTTACCGCAGCCACAGGATAACACACCCACGGCTCTCATCACCTGCCTCACTCTCTGCTTCCCATCACCAATGGCGATGGGTGGCTGAAAAAACAGAGTCCGGGTACCCAAACCTCCGTCCCCATGGCTCCCCTCGCCTCCCCTCCTCTTCCATCCCGCGCCCTTGCTCCCCGCTTCCTCGCCGCCCCCACCGTCCGCAGCCGGCTGCCGCCGCGCGTGCTCAGGCCGTCGCCGTCCGCGTCCCCGCTCCTCTCCTCCGCCCCCGCCCGCTTATCCAGTGTCTGGTCTGGTTCCTGCAACTTCGCCCGCGAGCGACGGCGGGACACATCGCGGGTAAGATAGCCAATTCCCTCCTATACCCCAATGCAGCGTCTTCTGGTTGATTGTGGTGTGGCCTGCTCTGCTGCGGGCTGCAACGAGTGAGTGTTGTTTCAGTTTGAGTTCAGTTAGTTGCGTTGACCAAGTGGACCTAGGTGGCAGGAGTAATTACGCAGTTGAAGAGTGCAAGCATGGATGATGCAAACCATCTGTGTTGAAGTGTTGGTCAATTGACAATTCAAACATGGGTGCCAATTGATTGGGGCATAAGAGTGAGGAGGCCATGGCTAAATGTTTAGTGTCCCTAATCCAAATTAGCATTGTGTATGGTCACTTGAGCTGATTGGGGATCATTATTCATCACAATTCCCAAGTAGAATGGATATGATTATTCCAATCCATTGCTTAAAGACACACAATAGTGATGAATGAATGGAGCTGTCATTGTTGCTATTCAGGGTTATGTGCATCTTGTCGTATAATATGTTCAGAATGATTTGACATTGTCCTTGGTCCTCATACAGGCATGCTCTCAAGCAGATGCTGCTGGACCTGTCCAAGCTGTTCCGTTGTCAAAGGCACTTGCAAATCTCAAGGATTCCTGCTGGCGATTTCTTAGGCCGCATACAATTCGTGGGACTGCTCTGGGATCCATGTAAAGTGCTCTCACTCTATTCAGATTTATAATGATTTATCACAATGTCTTTAGGTACTGATGTCTTTGGTTTGATGCAGAGCTTTAGTTGCCAGAGCCTTGATAGAGAATCCTGAACTTATCAACTGGATGTTAGTATTCAAAGCATTCTATGGGCTGGTTGCATTAATCTGTGGCAATGGGTATATAGTAGGGATTAACCAGATTTATGACATTGCTATTGACAAGTATGTATGATCCCTGCATCAACTTTATTATTTTTATTAAGTAGCTTTGCATATTAAAACTTAGGCACTGTCATAGATTACCATTTCAATACTAAAATGAATATTGCAAACTTCTATTTCTGATACATGTACCACGTCTGATTTTGTACCATTGAACAGGGTAAACAAGCCATATTTACCTATTGCTGCTGGTGATCTCTCGGTTCAGTCAGCATGGTTGTTAGTGATATTATTCGCAGTTGCAGGCTTTTCAATTGTTGTATCAAACTTTGGATCTTTCATTACGTCTCTATACTGCCTTGGCCTATTTCTTGGCACCATATATTCGGTTCCCCCATTCAGACTGAAGAGATATCCAGTTGCTGCTTTTCTTATAATTGCAACGGTACTTTGCTCCTCCCTTGTCCTATATTTAGTTTTGTATCATGACTAAATATTATTTTTACCTTCTTTGTTTTATTAAATCATTCTTATCATAATCCATAACAAGGTATTTCAGATAGATTATGCATGGTAAGACAAATCTTATGTGAAAAGAAAGGCGTAACGTAGGATACAGTTATATTTACTCAAAGCAGGACAACATAAATAATTCTATTGAAAGTTCATGGGAGAACCTTAACTCAGTTAGTTGAGAACTCATAGGACTAACATATTTGTGACATATGTCCATGCATTCCTTCTGGACTGGACACAATAAGGAAAGTTTTGGATTGCATACGTTTAATAAACCTAAACTTTGACCACAATTTTTTTTATGTTTTGAGTTTGAACATTTTAAAACGTTTTGAGTTGTTTTGTCTTGAAAAGCCGCGTCATAATAGTATAAATTTCACTATGCTTTATCAATGTATTGCAACAAAAATTATATTACCAAAGTTGCTATTTGGAGACTTCCGCAAAATTATGCTTTTATTCGGAAGATGGAGAGATCAGCTGTTGGTGAACAGAATTTTAATAGCAAAATGGAAAATGGTAACAAACCTATTTGTTAACTAAGCATGTGTTGGAGTTACAGTTCTAATATCTCATAGACTAATCTGTCCCTGCGTGCTTGCGCATTCAATTTTTGTTTTCATGATATGGGCCCTTATAGGGCTGGATAAGGATAATTAGCGGAGCAAGTTTCCCAGATATATATCACTTTGGGTAGAGAAGACTGACTAGTATCCCTCTTGCATCCTGAAACATGCTTCTTCTTTGTAAACTTTGTAATAATTAAACACTGAAAGCTTGCTATAATTTTTATTCATTTGTTTGCAAGAACTGTTATCTACTGAGGTACTATGTTATCCCAATGACATGGATATGATGCACATTAGTTGAATGCAATCAGTGCTTCATATTTCCCTCTGTTTATACTTCATGATCTTTCATGACTTATATATAATACAGGCATTTCACACGTTATACATATCTATTTGACAACCGAACTTTCAACAATGGTGATTAGGTTCGTGGTTTTCTTCTCAACTTTGGCGTGTACTATGCTACTAGAGCTGCACTAGGTCTTACATTCCAATGGAGGTAAAGAATCCCCGGAGTTTCTTATGGAATCTTTTTTCTGCAATTATATCTTGATGTTTGATACCCCTTGATAAAATGGTCAAAGTTCTGCACTTCTACTGCATCTCACTGCAGACAGACATCCAAAGATGTTTGTGATGTCTAATAACATATGATGTGTTTCTATCCGCAGCTCTCCTGTTGCTTTCATTACATGCTTCGTGACATTATTTGCTTTGGTCATTGCCATAACCAAAGATCTCCCTGACGTCGAAGGAGATCGCAAGTGAGTTCATAAATGTACACAATTAATTTCCTCTAGCATGTTCTATCAGTGTTGTGCATTAATGGTAGCTTCAAATCTTTGTTTGTGAGAAACTCAAAATTTACAATGTGGGCATACTAGTGAATGAAAAGAAAAACAAATAAATCGTCAAAGCACATGTATGCCTGCGCATCCTTATCGAGGGTCAGTGCAGTATTCAGACTGGGGACTACAATATATCGTCAAAGCACCTTGTTTATCAACGTGTACTATAGTTTGTGAGCTTCTGTAAAAAATTCCCAATCTTTAACAAGTGCCTGAGTCATGATGGCTTGATGATTTTAGCCTGGAAAAGTTGATATACAATAAACAATTGAGGATAGTGTATATAAGATATTCCTGAAGACAAAAAAAGGGATTACATTTGTTGGTGGTGAACAATGAGAAAATATGCGCTCTAACTCAGTTATTAAATGAGTTTCCCTTAAGATCAAATAGCAGCAGTGCAGCTTGAGACAGTTCTGTTAAGCATATATTTTTCTGAGAAATATCAAGGGTTGAATTACTGATGTGATGTTTATCATGTCCCTATCAGGTACCAAATATCTACCTTGGCAACAAAACTTGGTGTCAGAAACATTGCCTTCCTTGGCTCTGGTTTATTGGTAGCAAATTATATTGCTGCTATTGTCGTGGCGTTTCAAATGCCTCAGGTTACCATACTACTGTTATCATTATTTCCTTGCAGTATATCGTGGCCTTCAGATTTCTACTTCTTCAACTACAACAGATACTTAGATTATGAGAACACATAAGAACAATTATAGTACTAAAACATACTATTACCCTTCACTGCTATCCATAGCTTATAGTGCCCATATTTATATATTACACATTTACATTTTTCACAAAACCTCTCAGAACTTAAGAAAATATAAAATCCTTACAGTAACATTGATATGCAGATTCTCTATCCACTGAAGTAACTTTGTGCCAATTCAAATTTCCATAATAATTTGTTAATTTGATGTGTGGTTCAGTTTTAATGCTGCTACATGATCCCTGTTGCATTGATGGTGCTAATCCAATTTGCAGGCATTTAGGTGCCCTGTAATGGTTCCTGTGCATGCCATCCTTGCTGCTGGCTTAATTTTCCAGGTAAACATGTTGATTACACTAAAGCTATGCAACTGCATCATTACTTCATTAAAATGTTTCAACTAGGGTACTATTAGCCTGCTCCGCGGGCCCTGCAATACTCTCTTATTGTTTGGATAAACTACATAGAACGACATAGGTAACTTCTTAGGTTCCGAGGCTTAAAGTGCAATGGTTTCTGTGGATTAAATGGATTACATGGATATGTTTGTTGGTTGTGGAGCTTAAAGTGCAGTTCTATAGCAAAATTGCACAAAGAGATAAAGAGGCTCTATAATTTTTATTTCATTTTACATGTGTTGTTATTCTAACTTGTTTATTTCATTCTTTCAGACATGGGTTCTGGAGCAAGCAAAGTACACTAAGGTGACGTTTTCACTTTTATAATGAGCATTCTTCACAGTATAGTTTCAATATTGAACTCAGCAATTGAAATTTCTTAGAAAATCA
Organism: Eleusine indica; assembly: GCA_030378355.1. Lineage (NCBI taxonomy): Eukaryota > Viridiplantae > Streptophyta > Magnoliopsida > Poales > Poaceae > Eleusine > Eleusine indica. The sequence goes on from CM059500.1 coordinate 42,689,703, forward strand.
GCAGCAAAAGTAATTCTGACATAGATAGTTGTCTTCATCTGTTTTGCAGGATGCCATTTCACAGTACTACCGGTTCATTTGGAACCTCTTCTATGCTGAATATATCTTCTTCCCGATAATATAGAGAGGTAACTTTCCTGTTGCCATTCAGCAGCGTTTTTCTGAGGCCATTTTTTAATGCCCATATTTATTTGAGTAAAAACTGGCAGCCTGGGCCGCCCAACATGGGCACAGCCTAAACCATGAGAGCTACTGAAGAGAGTAAGAAGGATGCAAGAACAGGGAATCAAACATGCCATCCAACGGAAGATACTAGTTCTTTTTGTTTGTATAAAGCGTGAACATTGTTGTGCATATTCTGAGTACGAATAGAGGACGATAGAGCAGAGATGGTACGAGGATCCTGAAGGTGTTGTGCGAGCGTTGGATGGAGGGTTTTTGAGATGCTGAAGGTTCTTTAGGAGCAGTGATAGTTGACTTACTGATTCATGTCATCCAAATGGAACGAGTTTGGTGCAGGACCTTTGGGATGGTTTGAGCATAACGCTTCTTTCATCGTATCTGCCCAGTTCCCACGGTTCCCGAATATGTACTGTACTGTTGGAGATAACGTTGCTTTCGTAGTGTTGCCACACTTCTTGAAGGCATGGCCTCTCATAAAAATCCGTATTTAGCACGATATTGGCTTGCTGCATGTACTTCTCCAGCATCAGTATTAATTCCGGAAGTGTACTATGGCAACTATGCTAGTACTACTACAGAAGTTTCAGCACAGGGAAATCGTCGATGGCACGGCACGGGAGTGGAGTCATTTCGTCGGCACCGCGAGGGGGACAGCGGAGGCGAGCTGTTCCCGGCGCCGGCGCCGCAGGTGGGCAGGCTTCCAGCTCCGCAGCCGCTGTTCCCGGAGTCCTCACCGGCCTCCTCACCAAACTCGGACTCCCGGATCTTTTTTTAGTTGCGTTGTTGAACGAGCCGTGCCCGCGCCCAAGCCAAAGCAGGTGCCGCGTGAAAAGCGGTCGTGAAACGGTGAGCCGAGCAGGAGAGGGCGCCGGTGCGTGCGAGTCAACGTTACGGCCTCGGCGACGGCGAGTCCTAAGTCCTAACTACTCGGTTCGTGTATATCAACAAAAAAAAAAAAAAAACTACTCGGTTCGTGGCCACCGACAGCAGAGGACAATGCAGAATCAAGTCTCGATGCTCTGAAAGAAAACATGAGCAGCACAGTTTTCAACTCGAGCAGAAGCACCATTTCTAGTGATTCGGTGCTGCGCTGTGTGTGGGGGGCTATATTCTCCGCAGGAATCTGGACCCCTCGTGACGGGTGACGGGTCCAGTCCAGCACCGTATCGTCACCTTTTCTCTCTGTGTCCTGCGTGCTGTCCGGTTCTCTTTAATCCCAAAAGGGCGAAAGGTAGTTTAAAGCAAAAACATGGGCAAAAATACTTGAATTCAGTTTCACACGTTCCATTCATGTACAATTCATCTTTTACAATTCCTGTACGGTTAACAGTGAGTCTCATGAGACACTGACAGTTGCACAATCGGATAGAAGTACTCGAAACAAATACAATTTTGCAGGCGACAAAAGATTGATAAAATTTCCTTCCGAGTTCCGACCAGTAGATCTGCGTATGATCATTGATCGATCAAGCCCCATGTGTCCTGACGACACTTGTAGATATCAAACCATGAAGTTAGTGAGAGCACGCTGATGCCAGCATTGATCGGGGAGGTATTGACGGATCTGATAATTCATCAGTGTACAGGTTTTGTAAACTGCGTTGATGCCAGCATTTCAAAACTTCAGTACAAACTCAGTTCCTTCAAAAGAAATTCAGTAGTAATTTTCACTAGATACGTCACTGGTTTGGTTGGGTGGTACGGTTATGACGGCACTGGTGAATTATGCCCATCACTCAGTTTATTTCTAATGCTAATATTGGTAAAATTAGCCTATTGTAATAAGAATTGAAATCTTTGTACGTAGCGGCTAAAAACTATTTTCATTTTCTAAATTATTTTTGACGTGCCAGTTTAGCTTGACTGTAATATGACGATCCATTTAACTCGTCGCCGTTACTGCATGCCAATTAAGAGTCCAACCAAACACAGAATGGCCACAGAGTGTGTCCACAGAAACCTGGCTGGCATTCTCCGCTCCTCTGGAACCTGCACACACTGCACACCTCTCGAGCCAGTCAGTCGCCACGCCTCTCTCCAGTCTTCACTCTTCAGTCTCCCAGTGTTCAAAAGCTCCGTCTTTTATCCCCACCTTTACCACCTCTTTCTTTAATCCTCCGTGTCCCCGAGAAGCAGAAGCCCAGTTGGATCTGCGTCTGCTGATCTCTGGGTTAATCGCTCGCATTTCTTTAATCTCACCGTCTCCCCCGCTCTTCGATCGCCATTTCTTGGAGGCGTTCAACTTTCAAGAGCGCTTAATTATGAAGTGTTACAGTTAAACCTCCAAGAAATTCGTAAACAGAAATAAAAAGTTTAAGCCTCCAAGAAACAAAAGATCGAATCGAGACTCCAAAAACCAAGAACACGCGGCTCCGGCGCCTCCTCGGATTCTCTGCGTGCTGCCGCGGAGAGGGAGGACAGAGAGCTCCCCGTCTCCCCATCCCATCAGGACCTGCCTTTGCCGTGGTCCAGTCGCCAGTCTCCTCGCTCCCTCCCATCGTCGGTGGCGCCCGTTGGTCATCCACTCGCCGCCCTCGCTCCCGTTCGGCGGCGACCTTTGTTGGTGCTACCTCTGTCTGTAGCGAATTCTTCTGCGCGCGTGCTTGGAGAGGGAGGGAGGGGAAAAGGACTCTTCTCTGGGGGACAAAATCAGGTGCCCTTCTTCTCCTTTCTCGCTGGTTTGTTCGCTTTCTCTTGTACTGTTGTTGAGATTACGATGTCGCCATTCGTTGCGCTCTTTTGGAGCCTTGTGATCCTTTCTGCCCGTGACTTTTTACCAACCAAGGTTGCTTACAAAGAGGTGGCATTTTAACTGTTGGAGTGTTCTTGAAGCCTTGTTTGTTGTTGGCCGGGAAATTTCTTGGTGTTTGCTTCTCTCTGCTCTTGGTTCCTAATGTTTCTTGTCTTTTGAGGCCTTCACAGCTCCCTATTTTCCTTTCCATGATGGTTTTGCTGGCAGTTTTGCAAATTTAAGGCCTCATGCAGTTTTGCAAATTTAAGGCCTCATGCAGTTTCTCTATCTAATCATGATTAGGTTCCGATAGAAATTGGAAGCCTTTCCAGTGAAGATTTGGAGGTGCCAGCTCATTGTCTCACTATCTCCATTCGATTACCAAAAATTCCCCATATTAGGAGTGATTATCCAGTTCTACTTCATTCCTATTGAAGAAGTTACGCCATTGGACAAATTCGTAGGATTGTTTGGATACTCGTACTACATTACATGTTCTAATGTTGTTTAGTCAGGCTGAAGATTTGGAAAAATCTTAATCTCTGTTTTTTTAATCATATATCTGATCCACAATATGAATGCAGATTGCTTGTACTTTGCAACATTTACTGTTTTATTTGCTCATACGTATCCTAGAGATATGCAATTTATAATTTTTGAGAGCTCCCTTTCCTATTAATAGTAGTTTGTGACCTGGTTGAATGAACGAAATAATTACTTGTTGCTATTTCAGCTTTGATTGAGAGCTTCTGTGAAGTGTCCTCTGCTCACAACTATAAGAAGATAATGGGCGACAAAAATATGTCGCCCAAGAGAGCACAAGGCGTGGTGATGCTGTTAATGCTCATGGTTTTCAATGTTTCAGGTATTCTCGATTATTTTCTAGTAGTACATGGTTTTGAACTTCCATTTGTTTTTTTCAACTACCAGGATGCTCACATTACTTATGATACCTCATTCTCACTGCCTAGTGCAGCGGAAACTAGTTTCATAACTATATTTGTAATTCTTGTTTTGAACTGGAAAATTGGTTACCCAATGTTTGCATAACAGTTATCATTGCACTACGTTATAGGAGCATTTGTTGGTATTACTATTGGCACCGACATGTCGAAGCTACCATCAGCAACAGATATAGTGTCTATCCTTCAAGATAAGAAAATTCAGCATGTTCGCCTGCTCGACTCAGACCATCAGATGCTGACAGCTCTTGCAAATACTGGGATAGAAGTGATGGTTGGGGTTCCAAATGATCAGTTACTTCGTGTGGGGCAATCTCGTTCTACAGCTGCTGATTGGATTAACAAGAATGTAGCTGCTTATCTTCCAGCAACTAACATCACATATATTGCAGTGGGTAATGAGGTTCTTACTACTATTCCAAATGCAGCCCTTGTGCTTGTACCAGCATTACAATTCCTCCAGTCTGCCCTATTGGCTGCAAACCTGAATACTCAGGTCAAAATTTCGAGTCCTCATTCGATGGATATGATCTCGAAGGCATTTCCGCCCTCTACTGCCACTTTCAATTCGACATGGAGCTCAATAATGTTTCAATATCTTCAGTTTCTGAACAACACAGGATCTTCCTTCATGCTGAATGCTCAACCATATTATGGTTATGTCAAAGGCCAAGGTGTATTCCCCTTAGAGTATGCACTGTTCCGCTCTCTGAATCCAAACAGTCGAATTGCAGATCCTAACACCAATCTATTCTACACCAATATGTTTGATGCTATGATCGATGCTACATACAACTCAATTCAAGCAATGAATTTCACTGGGATTCCTATTTTGGTCACAGCTTCTGGCTGGCCATGGCTTGGTGGACAAAATGAGAAGGCTGCTAATGTTGATAATGCTTTGGCTTACAATTCAAACCTCATACACCATGTGCTGAATAATTCTGGTACACCCAGCCAGCCAAATAATCAGTCGAATACCTATATCTTTGAGTTGTTCAATGAGGATCGTCAGCCAGGGCCTGTCTCTGAGCAAAATTGGGGAATTATGTTTCCCAATGCGACTACTGTTTACTCTCTGTCATTTGAGGATGTGGTCACAACTATTCCAGAATCACCAGCTCTGCGTGGGACATTTTGCGTGGCAAATTCAACTGCACCCCATAGTGCACTGAAGCATAGTTTGGATTGGGCATGTGGCCCTGGATCCGCAAACTGCAGTGCAGTTCAGCCTGGGCAACCATGCTACAAATCAGATGACATTGTCGCTGTTGCTTCTTATGTTTTCAACGATTATTACCATAGAACGCAAGGTAGTGGAGGTACATGCAACTTTAATGGCACTGCAATGATAACATCTACTGATCCAAGTAAGATTCATTTTTCTCTTTAGTTAGTAGAAACTATTTAACTCGACTTCCAGTTATTACCTTTGTAATATTTCTAGTTATCCTTTTGGTTTCAGCACTAAAATGACATTTCGAAAGACCAAATTTGGTATGATATTCCTCAAGGCAATCAGTGTGATGACTGCATGTTTACACATAACAATTAGCTATCATGATGTTTTGATCTATGTATTCTGCTGCAGAAAAGAATTTATGCCCATTCATAGATATCAATAGATCTGCCTTGTGCTGATCTATCTATTGCATGTGTACCCCAGCAATGTAACCCAGACTACTAAGCAATCCCTAGGTGCACAAACTTGAAACTTCTGTCTAGAGCATGAAAATATTACGGTTAGCATTTTAGGGCCTGTTTGTTTCAATATCAGATTGATAACGGTACCAATTCAAAACAGAAACAAACAAGTGGATTCTGGGCCACTATCCAAAAGCAGAAACAAACAGTCAGGAGACTATCACAATCCAGGATTCTAGGCTTGGATTTTGGCAGAGTTCACAATCTGATGGGAAGGAGCTTTTATAGATTCTTACAATCCAGCTTTTCATAATCCACAATCTATAAGCAGCTTTTAACCATCCGAAGCTGAAACAAAGAGGCCCTTAGATGTTGGATCCGAGCATGCACCATTTACTTCAACAAAAAGCTGGAACGAAGTAGCTTTAAGTATTTGAAAGACTGGTTTGCCCATCTTGTTTTATTTTTGCTTGCGTATATACAACCTGAAAACTAGTGAACATGCCATCAGTGGACAACTTGGAGATGCAAATAATAGTTTACCACACCTCTGATTTATGTGCATCCCATTAGATCAAGATATATGCCATCAGTAGGCTTAGGGCGGGAGGCTGGAGCTAGTCGAAGTCATTGCTTAAGATGCTACAATATAAATGATATATGGTTGTAGCAATTGTGATCAGCATCTTTAGTTGCTCCTATAGTCCTATGCTATAACTTACAAATCCGTTTTTGTTGTTTAAATTCAATTTAATTCAAGTGATAAAGAATTTTTCTTTGCCATTTTTCCTTCTCTACACATTCCACTTCACTAGTTTAGTAACGTGTAATCTAAACTTTCCCCTGAATTCCAACTTGCAGGCCACGGCTCATGCATTTTCGCAGGAAGGTAAGTTGATTTTCCCCTGTCGACAATAGCTGTACAATACTTTTGTTGCCCTATCCTCACGGTGTGGACTGACTCTTTTTACAGCACCGGTTCCAACGACGGTGGTGGTACAGCTTCTGGGCCCGTAAGTCCAGACAGTTCTGCTGCGAAATTCAATTTGTATTGGTTGACTCATGTAGTAGGCACATTGCTGTCCGTTCTAGTCTTGTAAAACATTGAAATTTTTCTGCATTTTGGATGAGATACCCGGAATTTGGTGTGGATCTTGTCATTAGATTCTGTAGGACCTAGCAAGCCTTGTTTGGTTTACTGTGTTCTGGTCGATGCCATGTAATCTCTCAAATTTGTTTGTTCTAGGAATGAGCATTGTGTTAAATCTCGTCAATTTTGAATGTGAACATCGAAAAGTAAGCCGTGCAAAGCGTAAAGTTATGTGCACTTCTTCATTCTGTTAAATTGTTGGTTTAAATTACCATTCCTGGGACAGCCAAATGTATTTCTGGTTTATAATAATAGCTCAACTAGTTCTTTGCACGTGCGTGTGCTATCCTTACATTATGGATATGTGATAAAGGTAATATTATTATTAAAACCAATGCTAAACTGATTAATTTAAACTTTAGATAATATACATGTTACTCAAAACACAAGTGATTGTTCCACAATACATAGTTCAATGCACATGAAAATTAACACAATATAGTGTCACGTAGCCTTGGACACATGAAGCACGCACGTAAAGATTTACCCAAGTAATATACAATAACATGACTTTCTAACATATTAATAATAAGAAGCATCAATAACTTGAAATGAGTATAGAGCCTTGTCTATATAAATTTTATTATTAGGGTTTCTTTTAATAAAGATCATTTATTGATATTAAATTGCTTATTCTTCTTTTTTAAAATATATAATAATTAGGCATGTTGATACACACACAATCAACTAATAACCAAACATAATAAACTATAAGAAATGATAAACTAATAAACTCAAAAGGACAATAAGAAAAGGGCGTTGCCTGAGGTGGGAAACAAAGAAAATTGCAGAATGCTAGGAAACAAACAAAAGGACGATAAATTATTGCCTTTTGTTTCCTATTTTGAATGCCAAAATCAATATAAATAACTTACCTTTCTCAAATATTCAGGAGAAACATAAATTCCAATGACATCACTCATTTGTTTAAGGCATGAATCCAACAAAAATCATCAGGATGCACTTGAATAAATTGAAGAAACATTTGGGTGAGTTATCCTTAATGAAAAGATTAGCTTGCCCTTAATTAAATCAAAATTAGCAGCATAAGCGATTACCCCTCATGCTGCACCACCTAATGAACAGATTCTAATTACCTTACGATGGGAAGAGGATTACTGTAGATATTGAAAGGTAAATATTCACAAAACTATATCAGATAGCGAAATCGTTTCTATAAAGTGGCAATAGAGTGAAACTGATTAATACATGCCAATAGAGTCATACAACCACACTAATCACAAACTGGTAGGATGACGTGTGAACAAGGAAAAACTGGAGTCAGTTGACATATAACTCTGACGTGAATTAGTGGATGTTGGTATTAGGTGTGACTCCGGTACCTTTCTTGTTCCTCTCCCTCAGTCTCCTAACACGTTTATTGCTCTGGCTTCGTTTCCTCGTAGTGATAGCATCATCTACAGGATCATAAGTCAATATATTATAAAATCACCACGATCTGTACAAGTCCCAATGAAAAAACAAAATGAAATATTCAACTGAGTTTACTGATGACTTTTGATTGCATCCGACACTACAATTAATGGGCTGATTCTCCTTTCCACCTGAATGACGATCAGGCCAAAAAAGTAAGAAAAAAAATAAAACAGTCAAACCTAATAAGTATGTAAAATTCAGTAATTCAGGCCAAACTAAATAAGTATGTAAAATTTACTCAATACCATCTTGCGTCGGCGAGACGCTGACATTTCAAATGAATGTAAATCGAGACATATTTGATACCTGTGCAAGAGACAAGAAAACTGCTCATCTGCACAACGGATTTCGTCCAAGTGTATTGCAGAAGCACAAAGAAGAAAACTTATTACCGGGGCAACATGCACCACTATTGATCATGTGCACCAAAGGCACGACGCCGTAGCCACTTCTCGACTAACGGCGCGCACGAACTGAGGCACCAGTGGAACAAAATATGTTACTGAATAAAGAACGATGGAGTAACAAATAGAAGAAACTCATGCAGATCAGCATTTGGACTCATGAACTTAGCAAAGTAGTCTTTCGTCTCCTCTGAACCATAAGAATAGCAAGTGGCAGGTAGACGGTCTGCTGTAGATCTGGGCACGTCGCCAAGCAGCACACCACATTTGGATTCAGAGGATCGTCAGGAGGCAACTAAGATCGGCTACTTTGGCAAGAGTCTAAATTCAGAACAATGCCATTGATTAACACTAATCACGTTTAGGAATGAAAGGAAAGAGAAATGGTGTGGACGGAAACAATCAGCATTAACAAGAAAAGGAATAAGCAATTTCGCTTGACGGTAATCAAGTTTAAGAAGGAAATGAAAGAGCAGTAATATGGACAAAAAGCAATCAACATTAACAAGGAAAGAAATCCGGAGTTTTGCTTGTCTGTTGATTAGCCGCTCGTAATACCATGGAGTGGGTTTCGGTGGGGGTTAGCATACGTGTTGGTGAGAGAAAACGGTTGCGGTCAGGCGCGATTGAACTGCAAAACGTAAGAAACATAAGATTAAGTGTTACATGTGTAACGCTTCTACACGGTTTTGGTGGGCCATTTTTAATCTGATAATTAGGGGACGTTTATCTGGCCTGGATGGAGGGTGGGTAGATTAGCTCAAGATTAAAATATACAGGGAATGTTTAGCTTTTTATGGTAGATAAGGAAGTAGCTTACGAGAAATTCGTTACGCGACTAAACCTATCCATCTCGGCCCACTTCAATTCCCATTATGGGCCTCCAAGTGGATTTAGAACGTTATCAGGACGGTAAGCCGGCCCACACACTTTCCTCCCTGTCGCCGGCGCAGCATGTCCTCCTTCCCCAACTCCCGCTTCCCTTACCCCGCCGGCGCCGGCCCCCCTGCCGGTGGGGGCGGAGCAGCCAGGAGCAGCGTGCGTCCGTGGGGATCGAGCGGCGGGACCTCGGTGTCGTCGTCGGGGAAGCGGATACAGAAGGAACTGCTGGACCTCAACGCCTCCGACTGCTCCGCCGGACCCAAGGGCGACAACCTCTACCACTGGCTCTCAACCATCATCGGTCCTGAAGGTAGTGATCTCACACTCTCCGCTTGCTCCTTGCCTGATGCCAGATTTAATCCGTGAGAGGCGAAAAGTCGTGGAAGCTTTACTGGTTACTGCGCTTGAAGGCAGTTTTACTTTTTCAAGTTGCTGTTATTTTTTGAGCACATCAGGTATTTGGACGTGTATAATGCGACATATTACTGATCGTAACTCGTAAGCGCCTGAATTTGAGTTTTACACAGAATTTGTTTTTGTAGGATCACCGTATGAAGGAGGGATATTTTTTCTGGATATCGTGTTTCCGCCTGATTATCCATTCAAACCGCCCATGGTAAGACGTCTCATTTGGGGCTAGTATGCGGTTGGTAAAGTGTGCTGGGTTATCTCTGCTTAATTCCATTTTTTTAGCACTTTTTTTTGTTATGTGTCCTTCAACTTAAGCTCCAACTCCACCCTTCCTCTCTGCTTGTTATCTATACCTTATATACCTAATTCGTTGATTCCGGGGTCTGGTACTCATTTTGAATGGACAAGTTTAAGAAATGGACGTCACACTTAATTGTAATGAGTGCTGATGCAAGTACTGTTCGAACAGAAAATTGAGTGGCAGGTCAAATCAGTTAGGGGGTAATATGGTTCTGTTTTTAATTCTTATTGTTTTGCACTTGGAATCCTAAATTTGCTCATCATGATCATTCCTTTTCTAGAACTAAACTGAAACCATGTAAACAGAGTATTATCGAAGTCTTGAAATTTGATGTGCTATATAAAAAGCAGAGGAATAGCTGTTGTCAAATCCTGCAGGGAGACAGCTGGGGGAAACTACATTCAGCTATCTGTTAAAAGAGGAATCATCTAGAACTACCGCTCACACCTCAATAGGCAATTTATTGGCAGGCAAGCCTTTATCTGAAGGCAAGGCGTAGAACTGATGAGAAAAGGCTAGCTATCTTTGCTGTTAATTGAAGCTAGTCCTTTTCTTCTAAAGCGGCGTATAAACATTTCAAGTGTGAAGTGTGATGTTTTATGTTTTCTGAGTATTATGTTGATAACGACATGATGAAAAATGTCTAAGTTTCAATCTTTATGTTTACTTATACCCCCTCAGATAGCTAACGGGTGGCAAGAAAAAGTACTGGATGTCTTTTTTTTTTTGTTGCAGAGTTGCTAAGATGGTGGTTTTATTCTGGCATTGCTTTAGTACAGACTTTGCTGATAGAAAGATATCCAGAAAAAAAATATGTATTCATTGGAGGCTTACAACTGTAGCTTGTAGTTCGGTATCTTCTCTATCATGCAGTGATTTATTATTTACCATGGCTTGCAGTATAAGAGAGACTGAACAATAACGAGAGGGTTCAAAATGCAGAGTCCACATATTCTTATTATTAAATATCGATGCATCACTATCCCGCTGCTAGCCATAGCCATAGCCACAACCGACACATTGTGGAGGATGCCAAAATACTGTGACCATCGATTTCCTGTTATTACTTTTTGAGTTTTAACAGATATTACTCTGATGGTTGGTTGAGATGAGGGATCAGAAACAGCCAATCTCCATTTTGATATTAGAACAATACCGATGCTAAATCTTCTTTCACCTATCACAGGGCCCCTATTCATGAAAACCATCATAATCATTTAAGCTATTAATATGATATTCTGAATATTTGAAAAATCAAATGCATGTGTTATTGAAATAATGGGATCTATACATATACTACATATACAGCCGCGGTGATACAAGAGACGTTAATCACGACTTAACCTTGACTATGTTAGTTGTTGGGAGCATTGCCAAATTATATTATCATTCTGGTCAAATTGTTGAATTTTGAATTCATTTTGTTTAGATTGGATAATTTTGTTTCGTAACTGGGATTGTGCGTTATGCTTTCAAGGTAACTTTCAAAACAAGGATTTATCACTGCAATGTTGATTCCACTGGTAAAGTACATTTGGACATTCTGAGGGATGGTTGGAGTCCGGCTTTTACTATTTCAAAGGTGTTACTGGCTATCAAAGATATCATCAGCAATCCAGATCCATGTATGCTCTGATCATTCTCTCTCTTGCCTTCTTTAAACAACCAATCCTGAATTCTTTTCAAATTAAGTCTACCATTAACACATTTTCTACTCACTTCAACCCTCAAAGGCCTTACGTTTTGATCTATATCTTTGTCTGTGCAGACGCTCCGCTTGTTATGAGCATTGCACATCAGTATCTGACTGATAGAGTTAAACATGATGAAATAGCAGCTGAATGGACAATGAGGTTTGCGAGATAGGGAGTTCTGTCTGTATCTAAGCATAATTGACCATGGAAAGAATAATCTATAATGTGCCTGAGAATCTGAGATGTAGAGTGTTGGCAAAAGACCAATGTTTTGTATCATAAAGATGTACCTTTTAATACTACTTTTAGGTGCAGAAGTGCCTTCTCTGATTTTTTTTTTTACTTCGGCCAAAGTTTCCTCGAGTAATTCTTTAGAAAACAAATCTCTCAATTTATTAATTTATAAAAATATTTTTGAAACTGACATGGGCTTCAGGTTAAGATGCCAATTGCAAATATTAAAGGGGAGAACCTTGATTTACTTGGAATATTTTGGTGACAGATAGGTGTTAAAATTGCAATGGTGCACCTAGTCAATGTACGTAAAAGTATTCAGTGGAAATCTTTCACTTGAAACGAAATCTTGCTGGCTATCATTCTGAGGTATTGGGCTTAGCTTCAGTTACACAGGTATTTTTCTTTTGTTCCAAAACTTTGTCCGTAGTTCAGAGGTGTAACTTGGACAGAATAATGTGACATTGCCATCCAACAAAGCATGATATTGGGATCTAAAAACTGGTTCAGAACAAAGATATCAGATGTTTGTGGCTGAATAATGTGTTACTGCTAACTTGAATCTCACTTCATGTAGGGATGAAAGCCACCAAGACAGTTACTGATCTTACAAATGACCAAACCAAAAGCTTTACCTCTGAGATTGACGTTTCACCAGTTCACTGATTCCCAGTACGGACTGCTCAATTAAGCATATCAGGCGACCTATAACTCCTCCATCCCAGTCTTTTCCCAGAGAAGAAGATTCAAATAACTCTCTCTGGTGATCTTTCTCCTCAGACCACAGACAATGGCCACCGAGTTAGATGTGAGCAAATCTCGCCGCTTTGACATTGCTATGTCGAGGCGGACACGACGATCGACAAGTTTGGTCGCTTGTTTTCAAGATCAGTATGTGCCACCGCTGACACAACATCAACACCAAGATGCCAAGCTGAAAACATTGGTCCAGTGCCAAGATGCAGAGCTACAGGCATTCCATCAATTTGAGGATGCAGAGCAGCAGATCCCATGTCTTTACGAGGGTGAGGAGCTGAGGATTCCATGGGCTCCACTGCAGGACGAAGCTGACGAAGAAAAGACACAAGAACAATATGAAGATGATCAGGAGAAGGAACCATGGTGGTATCAAGATCATGAGCAGAAGAAACCAGAGCATTATCTGGATGACAAGATGAAGCCAGAACAATTTGAATACGAGGAGGCTAAGATATCAAAATACCAAGATGGAGAGCAGATAACACCAAAGGAATATGAATCTGATGGTGACGAGAAGACACCAGAGCAGCACCAAGATGAGGAGCGCAAAGAACCTCAACAGTGCCACGAAGCAGATGAGCCGGCAACAGAGCAGCATGAGGAGGACGGAGAAGAGCAGAAGGCACAGCAGGAGTCCCGCGATGCAGAACAGAAGACACAAGAGCAACGCCAAGGTGTGAAGAACCTACCCATTCCACCATGTGGCATTGACGGAGTTCCTCGGTTCTCCCTCCAAGAGCTGATACAAGAGAAGCAGCTTCCTGATAGAGAAGCAAAAATTTCCAGCAAGTTAGGAGGCCGTGGGGACAACATGCTTTCTGATCATAAGGTTTCAGGATCAGGAGGAGCAACAGGCGGCACAACCCTGGCCATGGTGATAAGGCGTCCTGAGGGAGGAAAGAAGTCGATGGGAATGATACGCCGGTGCGTGAAGGCCTTGAACCAAATGATCAAGGCAAAACATGGCTCCAAGAAGAGCACAACTCTCTGAGAAAGAGCTGAGTACGTCTGTCCGGAGTTTCTTAGCAGACTGCATATCTCAGAATAATGCACGTTTGTAGAAATCCACCAAGTTTTGTGAATGATGCAAGTGTCTAAAATCTGCCAAGAAACTCTTTAGCAAGTCCGGTTAGCCCCGGGATCAGTCCTACGTACCTAGAGCGATAATCTGTGAAGTTATGTAAGTTGTGAAGATCATCATGCTATGATAGGTTGTATTAACTCTCTGTTGTTCTATGCCATTTTGTCGATGATGTACTGGATGAAACATCAAAATTAAAGATCAGGCTTCACATGCGTTCTTGACTTCCTTTGTAAAGTTTCTTATAGAAGTATGAATATTATTACAAAACAAAATTATTTTGGTTCTACCGACACTTTCTCCCTGGTCAACAGTAGCTTTGGTGCAGGCTCCCTTTCGTTCCTTTTGAAGAGTCACGTCCACTTTCAGTTTGGTGTCTCAGTCTGATCAATGTTGATAGTACGGTGCGTCATCACAAATCACTTGTCCTTTCATTATGATCCCCTCACTCAGTTTACTTGATTCAGCACTCCGTTCAAATCATAGTTGTTTTATGCATGTTTTGTCGATATAGAAAAAAACATGGATTCATAATTTAATGATTTTTTTTAAAAAAAAACCTTTGACCCTACAGTTGTTTGTGACTGAATGGTTTGTCTTGCGAGAAAACAAGGGGGACACAATAAAATGGGACTTGTTCCTAAAAAGAAAATAATAAAATAGGACTTATATTCTTGAATGGAGCACATTTCAAGTTTATATCCCCCTCGTTTCTCCTATCTTGCTCTTCACATTTCTGAAGCTAGCCGCTTCCAAAGAATCGTAACTAGGCAAGCCACCCACCTCACATTGACAGCTCTGATTTTGCCGGTGCCCAAATCCCTCCGGTGCCACCATTTGTCTTACCACTCTGTATCTTGCCTTTGAACCCTGAACCCACCGCATGTCATTTTCATCGTCACAAAGGGCGTGTCCGGAGCACGGATCAATGTTAATCATTTTACTGTATAAGAAAAGGCTTATTGAACTTTTGCTCATTTGTCAAGCAACTGAAATGAACAAACATTTTTCTTTGTTACCTTTTTTTTTTCTTTTCTTCCAAACGTAGGCATTACTTATTGTGGATATTCTGTTGCTGTCACTTGCTATATTTTTTGTTCCAGCCCCATTTTTATGCACAGACCGGCCGGCCGGCCTGACAAATGGAATTGACACTTGGCCGATGCGAGCAGAAACACACCTGCCTACATGGCAGCGACCAATGCCGTGTCCGCCCCTGATTTTTATCAGGTGAGCACAGCCGCGCGTCCCTCCACGTCAGCGCGATCGGCGTTGCGAGAGCCAGACGGCTAGATTCTCCGCGCCGCGTGGCACGAGGCCACCCGCGCGCTATCTGCTCGCGGATAAGCCAGCGCGCTCCGGCTCGCGCGCCCCGAGATCCCTTAAACTCCCGCGCGCCACACACGCCATTCCACCCTGTCACGCCCCCACGAATGCACACAGCCGCAGCAGCAACAGCCTGCACCACCATGGCGCTGGTCTCCGCCTCCTCCTCCTCCACCGCCGCCGTCGCGGCCCTTCCCAGGAGCGGGCTCCGCGCGCCGTCCTTCCTCGGCGGCAGCAGGCTGCCGGCGGCGAGGTCCTCGTTCGCCGTGCGCGCCGCGGCCGACCCCGACAGGCCCATCTGGTTCCCCGGCAGCACCCCTCCCCCGTGGCTCGACGGCAGGTGGGTCTTGGAACAGCCTCTTCTGATTCGTTATTACCTCGTCGAAATATAGATGTGTGACTGACCCTGTTGGTGCCATTGTTGTTGATGCATGCCACAGCCTCCCCGGCGACTTCGGCTTTGACCCATGGGGCCTCGGTAAGTTCAGATCATGGACCGATCGATCAACCTTTTTTCTTCTCTTGTGCAGTGTGCGTACATGTAATCTCTGAGTGATAAACTAACTGTCTGCTTGCTATATGTGCAGGATCGGACCCGGAGAGCTTGCGGTGGAACGTGCAGGCGGAGCTGGTGCACTGCCGGTGGGCGATGCTCGGCGCGGCGGGCATCTTCATCCCGGAGTTCCTGACCAAGATCGGCATCCTCAACACGCCCTTCTGGTACACCGCCGGCGAGCAGCAGTACTTCACGGACACCACCACCCTCTTCATCATCGAGCTCATCCTCATCGGCTGGGCCGAGGGACGCCGCTGGGCCGACATCATCAAGCCCGGAAGCGTCAACACCGACCCCATCTTCCCCAACAACAAGCTCACCGGCACCGACGTCGGGTAGGAATGAAGCACGTCTGGTCTCTCCATGCACGGTCTCGATCCTAGTCCTGAGCAACAAGCACGGCTAACGATTTATTAATAATGAAGGTACCCCGGTGGCCTGTGGTTTGACCCGCTCGGCTGGGGCAGCGGCTCACCAGAGAAGATCAAGGAGCTGCGCACCAAGGAGATCAAGAACGGCCGCCTCGCCATGCTCGCCGTCATGGGCGCCTGGTTCCAGGCAGAGTACACCGGCACCGGCCCCATCGACAACCTCTTCGCCCACCTCGCCGACCCTGGTCACGCCACCATCTTCCAGGTCCGCTCAATCTATCCCCTACATTATTGCACATGCATTTATTTGACGCCATATATAATTTGATGATACATTACGATTTACTGATTACTAATTTTTGTGTTTTTGGTCCTCAGGCCTTCAGCCCCAAATAAGGAGTTGGAGATTACCAAGCATGCATGGGGAAGAAGGGGAGTGCCAATTTTTTGTTTGGAGGGATTTGACTCTGAATGTATGGTTTTGTGTGGAGCAATGCATGCCTGTTGGTTGTGTACTTGTACTTTGGAGTGACCGATGTAAAAACATGATACTCATTAGAAGTTATGTTCTCTCATCACTGAATCGAAACCTTGATTCGTGTACTAACTGTTGATGATATCCTACACGAACATGCGAAACACACGTATATAGCCGATGATGAGTGTAATAAACAAGAAACACAAATAAATCTAGACATCGATGAAATATTGGAAGCCAAACCCTTCACGCGCTAATGAATCCGTTTGAATAATTACTCCTTAACTATATGTAGGTGGTTCCGATTCAAAACATAGTTTCGTCATACATGAGGTCAAGAAAATATATGAATTCTGCAAAGTATCTTGGAGCAAAAAACGTGCAAAGTTATGTATAATCCGCTTTATTATTATAACTTGTTCGAGAAAAGAGACACATCTACACAAATCTTCGAAAAATCGATTTGAGAGCTTCAAAATATCACAACCAATTGTTATTGAACTTTTTATTTTTAGAAAAATAATTTGTGATGTTTTTTGGAAGGCGTTGCCAAAAGAGTCGGCTGGTGGCGAACTGGCGATACAACAAACTCGAGCAAGCCCAATAGAATAGTGTGGGCCGTAGGGCAACTTGAGACTCGGCCGATGGCCTATGTAGCCCAATTGTTAGGCCCGTTACCTTCTTTTTGATGTGACAGTTGTTTCTAACTTTCTATCGGCCTTGTTTGGAACCGATTCTGGGCCGCTATTAGTGAAATGAAGCTGCAACAAGCGCCAAACGCTTCCATTGTCATAAAGCTCGATGATTGTTGTTTCAACTAAAGCCCTATCAGTCTATCCCAGCTGGATGCCACTCATAAAAGTGAATCGATGCAAACAAATGTATGTACGAGTAATTTTTTACTATAATTTAAAAGAATATATTATTAAAAATATAATAACTAAAAAGACTGTGGCGCTAGTTACCCGAAAAAAGTTATCTGAAAAAAACACACGCAGAAATACTATCTGCATATCTTGAGGTCAAACTTTCTATTGGCCTTGTTTGAAACCGATTCTGGGCCGCTTCTAGTGAAATTAAGCTGCCAAAAGCGCCAAACGCCTCCATTGGAATAAAGCTCGATGACTGTTGTTTCAACAAAAGCACTATCACTGACCAGCTGGATGCCACTCATGAAAGTGAGTCGACGCAAACAAATGTATGTGGGAGTAATTTTTTACTTTAATTTTAAAGAATATATTATTAAAAATGTAATAATAACTAAAAAGACTGTGGCGCTAGTTACCCGAAAAAAGTTATCTGAAAAAAAAAATACTCACGCAGAAATACTATCTGCATATCCTGAGGTCAAACTTTCCGCAGTTTTTGGAATAACAAAACACCCAGGGGCCTAATGCGAAGTTTGACCGGCCCAACTTACCCTGCAAGAATGGATCGCAAGAGACCGACGACAAAGGAAGGGAAGCATCCCAGAACCTGAAACAAATCGAATCGAGTGGGGAAGGGAGGAAAAAAAAGCGCCGCCGCCGTCTCCAGCACCGCGCCATGGCCGCCGCCCGCCGCGCGTCGCACCTGCTGGGGTCCACCGCCTCCCGCCTCCTCCACGCGCGGGGCTTCGCCGCGGCCGCGGCCGCCGCGCCGTCGCCGGCGGTGTTCGTCGACAAGAGCACCCGCGTGATCTGCCAGGGCATCACCGGGAAGAACGGCACCTTCCACACCGAGCAGGCTATCGAGTATGGCACCAACATGGTACGACCCACTCGTGCTGCCTCCATCTCTATCTGTCTCTTTCGATCCGGGCATCTCGTACCGTGCCGCGTGATTCTAGGGTTTGATGGGACCTGTGCTTTGCGATCTAGTAGCTGTACGAAGGCCGATCCCCATTTTCTCGTTTCCAGTCCGGCGATGTGTTACATTTCGATTCAGAACAGAAGAGACGAACGGTGTTGGTGGCATGCGTCTAGCTCGATGTGTTGAGGCAAAATGTAATAATTCGTTATTTATGCGGTATGAGACCTAAAATTTCAGTTGCAATGGCTAAAGGAACTCACGTTTTAACTGTCATTGTGTGATATATTGCGCTAGTGATGTCTGTCATTGTGTGAATATCTTCTGCTGGAATGGCAAGGTGCAGACTGGAGTAGCGTTTATCTGAAATGAATTCAGGCTAGCTGTGATCGCCTACGCATGCACACCCACACCTACACCCACACCCATGCTTGCAAACCCCTTAAGGATAGTCTTTCCTTCACAAACAGTGTAGCATAATGAATGTGCTGTTTTACCAAAGCTTCAGTACAGCAAATTGTAATTGTGACCTGTATCTGTATATATAATTGTGTAACTGATTTGCTTGTATTTTGTTCATTTGATTGCAGCTTACTTAATTAGAGTTAACTTCCTTCTAACAGGTGGGTGGAGTGACTCCTAAGAAAGGTGGAACTGAACATTTAGGCCTCCCAGTGTTTAACTCTGTAGCAGAAGCTAAGGCTGAAACAAAAGCGAACGCATCTGTTATATATGTCCCACCACCATTTGCTGCTGCTGCAATCATGGAGGCAATGGAGGCTGAGCTTGATCTGGTTGTCTGCATTACGGAAGGAATCCCACAGCATGACATGGTAAGTTTATCTGAGCATGAATTTTTCTTGGCGACATATGTTTTTTACTTGACAATGGATGTACACAACTACATCTAAATTAAAGCTTTTGGTAAAAACATTCTGAAGTAGTCATAAAGTATACTCATCTTATTTTTATTTATATTGATGTATGATATCTATTAGCCAGTTAATATGTAAGCAGTATGATGTTTAATTTTTCCCATGTAGTTTGGAATGATAATAAGCATCCACCCAAATGATATGGATCGATTTTATTAACATGGTCCGTTGAGCAGTTTGCTTGTTATATTTTCTCTGCATATTGTTCTTAGCTCAATGTGGTACTCATCATAATGTCCCCCTTCCGAATTTCAGGTGAAAGTTAAAGCTGCTCTAAACAGGCAATCAAAAACTCGGTTGATTGGGCCAAATTGCCCTGGTATCATTAAGCCTGGTGAATGTAAAATTGGCATCATGCCTGGTTACATTCACAAGCCAGGGCGTGTTGGAATAGTATCTCGATCTGGTACCTTGACATATGAAGCGGTATGTCTGTTACTGATTACTATTTGGACATTAGGAAATCAGGGAATAAGTTGACCAGGTTGCATTTTGATTTCATTGACAGGTGTTTCAAACAACAGCCGTGGGCTTGGGGCAGTCAACTTGTGTAGGCATTGGTGGTGACCCCTTTAATGGGACTAATTTTGTTGATTGCCTTGAAAAGTTTGTCAATGACCCTCAGACAGAAGGTATTTTGTATGGAGGCTCCACATTTTTTATGCATTTCTTTCATTTAGTTTCAGATGTCTAAATCTCTTGTTGTCATATATCCTAAGGTTTTCTATATGTACAGTTCTTAATGATAAACACAATTATGTCCTGTATAGGTATTGTTCTCATTGGAGAAATTGGAGGTACCGCTGAGGAAGATGCTGCAGCTTTTATCCAGGTAAGAGTTTGTTGGGATCTGTACTAGTAATAAGAGCCTCGTGATTCTGTATTGGTTTTGCATGTTGTGACATCCCCTGCCTCTTGAACATGTAACCTCAATCAAATTATGGCGTCACTAGTTAATATGTATTAAGGTGGACACCTTTTTTAGTTCCCTTACTGCAGTTCTAGCATGATTGCAATTAAAAAGCTGTTATGTTTTTCAAATGCTATATAGCCCGAGATTTTTTTATCATGTATCTTTTTAGAAGATTAAATTTATGCCATTAATTTTAGGCAGATCCAGTATTGATCATGTGTTCTATTTTACCTACCAATAAAGAAGTCCTTGCATGTGCAATGTTTCTGAATGTTTACCTCCTGAAAAGTGTCTTGCAGGACATTGTGCAGAGTTAGTAGGTCATGCCTGTGATTGATGATCTTGTCTATATTTAATACAACTTTAGACATTGAATTTACAGACCTTTAAGCTACCCTTAATGTTCAGCATCTGAATCAATAATTCAGTGGGCTTGTGCTTATACAAGGACCAGAACTCAGCTAAGATGCCTGGGCTGTGGTCCAGCTTCATAATATGTGCTCCAGCAAACCCTGGGCTTAAGCTAGTCTGCAGACCCCATGCAAGCTTCTTTGTGATATGAAATTTGGCTACGGTTAATAATTTGCTCATGTGGTATGACATTTAATTACATGAGGCTCTGTTTGTTTAGATCTAGAAGTCAACAACTTAGCTTCATGCATTCTTGATGTCCTAAAGGGATAATTTATTGTTAATCATGCTATTTTTGTTCTATTTCTATAGGATTGCAACTAGTGGTATGGCTGACGGAACTTTTCTTTCTATTGGTGCTGAATATGTTTCTTGTTAACTGACTTGTCAAATTACGTAGGAGAGCAAAACACAAAAGCCTGTTGTCGCATTCATTGCTGGACTTACCGCACCTCCAGGCCGTCGCATGGGTCATGCAGGAGGTAACATTTATCAAGATTTCTTTTCTCCTTTCTCATTCCATTTCATGCAAACTAAGTGGCATTTACCCTCATTGATTGTATATCTTTAGAATTATGAGTTGAAAGAATGATCCTTTCTTGGGTGCTTGTTGCAACCTGTTGGATTTTAGTATCAGATGGGGATGGGTGGGTTATTAGCTCACAAACACATCATAATTGCAAGATTTTACTCTGTTCCTTAACTATTTATGGCAATCGAGCTTGTTGCAACCTGTTGGATTTTAGTATCAGATGGGGATGGGTGGGTTATTAGCTCACAAACACATCATAATTGCAAGACTTTACTCTGTTCCTTAACTATTTATGGCAATCGAGCTTGTTGCAACCTGTTGGATTTAGTATCAGATGGGGATGGGTGGGTTATTAGCTCACAAACACATCATAATTGCAAGACTTTACTCTGTTCCTTAACTATTTATGGCAATCGAGTTTGGAGATGTTCTGTCCTGCAAATGTGCGGCCATGTTCAAGATTAGAATTCATTTTCACTTCTGTCCCATCTCACAACAACTCCTTGACAACCTGGTTTACTGAATATGTTGCTTCAATCATCAACACGTCATTGCTTACTCTAGTGCAGTTGGTTCATGAATTATGCTGATGTACAAACAACTAGCCTCATGACATGTTCTAACCTACTGCTATCTTTTCTTTATGATGCAGCAATTGTGTCAGGGGGGAAGGGTACTGCCCAGGACAAAATCAAGGCCCTCAGAGAGGCTGGTGTCACTGTCGTTGAGTCTCCAGCAAAGATTGGTTCTAAAATGTTTGAAATTTTCAAGGAGCGTGGAATGGTAGAGTAGAGAGAACAAATGGTACAGTAGAGAAGCATTGGAAAACCTCTTTTTGTGCTCGTGTTGCTGCTGTAGCGAGCTATTCCTTGGTAGAGCCATGATGTTGCTGGCTGCAAAACGAAGCTACTCAGGCTATTTTTTTTTCCTTTCTTTCTTCACTTAAGTGCGAAGATGGCCTGCCCATCTTCCGGTCTCCTTTCCATGTGCTCATTTCAATAAGACATTCTGAGTCGTGGACATGCTTTCTTGAGTTGATGTGTGGATACCTACGCTGCTTTCAAATTTCGTTATTCTTGGGCAAAATATTTGCTTGTCTCGAGTCTCGACTCTCCATTACTCGATGGTTATATTTGTTTAGTTGCTGCAATTGATTTCAAAGCAGTGCGTGTGTGGGCAGCGTTTATGGAGCGACAAAATGTGTGCACCGGTAGAAGGCGACCCTGA
Source organism: Eleusine indica (assembly GCA_030378355.1). Lineage (NCBI taxonomy): Eukaryota > Viridiplantae > Streptophyta > Magnoliopsida > Poales > Poaceae > Eleusine > Eleusine indica. The sequence goes on from CM059500.1 coordinate 42,712,113, forward strand.
GTAGACGGGGCACAGGTGTGTACTAGCTGTAGGAGGCGGGGGTGTTAGCCGGCGGCCCGGCGTGGCCAACGGCAGCGAAGACGTAATAGCTGCCGGCGACGAGGAGCAGCAGCATGGGCCGTGGACCGTGGTGACAACCGACAGCGATCGAACTGTGGAAGTGTGCGCCTTAATCTGGCGGAAGCGAGCGAGGGAGGACGACCATTACTGTTCTTCGCGGCCATGGCAATAATTGTTGAACAGTAAACTCGTGAAGGCGCTAGTAGTAGCAGAACAAGACGAACCAGAGCAGCAGCGTGAGGACGCCAATACTAGCAGAACAGTGAGCCCATCATCTCCCAACACTGTTCACTGTTCAGTGTTCTGCTACTGGGAGGAGACGTCGTACGCTTAGAGCTCAGCATGAACTCTCGGTGCACGTTTCCTATGAATAAGCCATGGCGAATTCTGTTTCCATGCCTTATTAGCGAGACAACACAAGCAAATTAAACAACATCTCATTGTGCACGTTTCCTATGAATAAGCCATGGCGAATTCTGTTTCCATGCCTTATTAGCGAGACAACACAAGCAAATTAAACAACATCTCATTGCTAATGGGATACTGAATGTTTCCATTACAAATAAGCAGAGGATAAAACAGAGCATCACAACAATCCATGCCCTCCAGCTTCCTTCGGCCTCGTTTCTAAATTCTGATGGTATAGCTTCTCGTTTCCATTCCATGTGCTTCTTGAACTCTAGCATTGTCCGCGTCACGACCACCTTCACCTGCTCCGGCGTCGCGACTTTGTATGTCTAGGCCTTCTCAGACACTTGACTTGGACGTGGTTCCGTCGTCCCACTTGACTTGGACGGCTGATCTCCAAAGATGACGATACAGTCATGCATTGATTAAAAAAAAAGCACCATTATATGGATTATTACAGTCAAATAAAGTGCATCGAAAATGATCACACTAACTTTTACTCAAGTGCGATCCTTGCCATATACGCATGCCTTGATGCACCGTTCACATATTCATGGTAACAAGATCTGTCACGTACATGAAAAAAATCCAACAACACCATTAATGCGCATGCTAAAAATCCGGACATTCCAAAAACAAACTACTATAACGAAAATAATAATTATGACCTACTATCTATTAGCAGCAGATGGTCGGTCCTAGGAAGTCATAGATCAATTTGGACTACTAGATTAAATGGACGGTCCACAGTAGTTATTTGGAATTACTATAAAACATCAGCAATATATATTACTAATACATTCCAATTGAGTAAGATTTTTTCCCTCCTTCCTAGCTTGATTCGGGTTACATCTCAGTAATATAGAATGCATATGTCAACTGGATTTCTTTAACTAGAGCACAAACTGTTGAGGCTATATGAAATGGACTGATTTTGTTATTTTGGCAAGTAACTAAAGGTAAGTAATATCGATTCCAAAAAAAAAAGGGTAAGTAATATGCTTTGGAAGGAATTCTCTATTTTTAGTAACTTATAATCACGTCATGATGATTTAATGCTGATTTATAATTAATATATAGAGAAAATGAGAAGATTTTGATGCACGACCAATATTGCCAAATCGTCTCAGAATAAATCTCGAGCTAATTGCTAGCCATGCAAGGTCCAACCCTATTTAAATGTCCCCAGACGCCCTATACCATGAACATAGCAAGACACTTCACGATCTCAACATTGAAATTTGTGTCTCTGTGAAGGAGTATATCAAGCCAGCCATGAGAACCATCCTCCTATCCGTGGTTGGTGTCATAGCCATTTACCTCATCACGACACCTACCACAGCAACCCCTGTAGACATCAGCGACCCAGACATTCATGGGCTCGGCAGGTGGGCGGTGGCGGAGCATGTCAAGAAGGCGAATGATGGGATCAAATTCAATAGCGTGGTGAGTGGCGACCAAAACCGGGACATCCTCGACAAGGCGTGTGAGTGGTGATTGTCGAGGGCCCCGATTGTCGACAAGGCGTAGCTGACGGTGTACGTCTCGGCCTTTTCTGACACCGCGGTCACCGTCCGCGTCAGGGTCCGGACGTCGGTGCCGTTGCCGAAGACCACGACGAACGACGGGTAGTTGAGGCCGGCGGGGCCGCCGGGGAGAGTCCGAGTGCAGTTGGCCAAATCAGGCGCGAAACGCTGCAGCTGCTGCACGGTGTAGTTGAGGGCGCACAGGAAGTCGACGTAGTCCCGCGCGCCGGCGTCGTAGACCAAGCCCGGGTCCATGGCAAGCTGCGGGCGAACGTGCCCTGCCCCAGTGTCGAAAGGCGTTGCCGCCGTACCGCCGCGGCCGCCAGCGGTGACCGCGGTGTCGAGGATGTCCCGGTCCGTGTAGTCGAGCGTGGCTGCGGTGGTGATCAACGCGGACCGGATCATGGCCGGCGTCCAGTCCGCGTGCTTCTTCTTGATCAGCGCCGCGACACCAGCAACGTGGGGGCACGCCATGGACGTGCCCGACTGCATCACGTACTCACCCTTGAAGGCCGCGAGGATATTCTGCCCTGGCGCTACGACGTCGGGCTTGAGCAGTTCCGGGACGATCGGATTCGGGCCCCTCGATGAGAACCACACCATCATCGGCGCCCTGTTCTCGCCAATCACTGTATCGCAGGTGAATGAGAACAATGCCACCGGATACGTCGAGGAAACCACGTAGGACATCAGTTGCTCGCCGGCGGTGCGGCTGAGCAAGACAGTTGGTATGCTGGAGGCTACGGCTTCTGTACCGTCTGTGTACCAGATCCCCGTGTTGATGATAATTTGCCCGAGTCCGCCAGCATTTTGGATCTCCCTCTCTTCGGCGGCTCCATTCAAACAAAGCAAGATTTTGCCCTTGATCCGCGTCAGGTGATTGCTGTCACACGAGATAGGCGCAATAGGGACCATCCTGCTGCCGTTGGCCTTCTCGTTGTAAAGAGACTGGCCGGTGAGCACCGAACCATCGCCGAGATTGAGGCTCGCCGGGAAGAGCCGGTCCACGGTGCCAGCGCCGACCGTGGTCATCCACGGAGCCACGTTGATCACCGACGATGCTACTGGCCCAGTGTTGCCTCCTGCGAAGACGACGAAGACACCGAAGCGCTCGGCGCCGAACGTTGCGATGGCGAGGGTGTCGCTGTGGAACGGATGCAGCTCGTAGTAGCCGAGGGACAGGGAAAGGATGTCGACGCCGTCTTTCACGGCCGCGTCCATTGCGGCGACAACGTCGGCTATTGGGGTCTCTTCGGACACCTTGTACATGGCGATCTTCGCCTTGGGCGCGACGCCCCTCGCCGTGCCCCGCGCGAACATGCCAACGCCGACGTCGCGGACCTCTGATCCCGCGGCCGTCGACGCCACATGAGTGCCGTGCCCGTCCGTGTCCCTTGAGGGTGGAAGCCCCATGGCTTCCTTGCCGGCGACAAAGGCCTTCGCGCCGACGAGCTTGTTGTTGCATAAGCTAGCTTTGAAATCCTCGGCGTTCACACACTTGCCCTTCCAACTCGAACGAATAGGGCCAAGCCCGTCATCGTTGAAGCTCCGGCTCTCCGGCCATATGCCTGTGTCGACAAAGCCGTTGATGACGCCGTCGCCCAAGTCCGTCTTCTTCCAGGCACCGAACCCGGGATCCAGCCCAAGGAATCCCGGCGACCTTGCTGTCAAGAGACGGAGCAACCTGTCCTCCTCAACGCCGGTAACGCCGGGGGCGTTGGACATGCTCCGTGCCTCGGCGCCGGTGAGCTGGACAGCGAACCCATGCATCACGGCGTCGTACACGTACAAAATGCTGTTGTGGGTGGCCACCATGGAACCATACCAGCTCTTGTGGGTAGCATAACGTGATGGTTTGGCCAGGTGATTTGCATGGATTATGTAGGTAGGGGAGATCTGAGGAGAGGGAGCTGAATCCGCGGGAGACTCATCGCTGCCGACTGACCGGACGGAACGCGTCGTCTGCCCCCCCTCCCCCTCCCCCTCCTTCTTCCTCCGCGAGCCGGCCTCCTCTCTTCTTCGCCGATGACGGCCGCCACCCCCGCCCCGACAGCCCACCGCCCCACGCGGCTCCGACGCCGTCCTCGATGTCGTCGCCGCTGCCGCCCGACCTCGACTGCCGCCCGCCACCACCACCGGCGGCCGGCGGCGCACCGCCGCCTCACCGCGCCGCCCGCACCCACCGCCGCCGCTCACCACGCCGCCGCGCCGCCGCTAGCTAACTCGTCGACGATGTGACGCCCCTGCCGCCGACCCCGGCCCACCGTCCTCCTGCCACCCATGGCTCCGGCGGCGGCGCCGCCGCCTCGCCGCACCGCCGGGTCGCGGCCGCCACCCCCGGCCGGCCGGTCCTCCTCCATGTCCGGGGAGCACAGAGGCCCCCACCCCGGCAACCCGGACCCTCTAAGGGAAGGGCCGGCGGTGTCGGTGCTGTGCCGCCGGCGAGAAGACCGCAAATGCAAGAAAGAAGAGGGGGTGGGCGGACGGTCGCTTCCATCTGATTGCGCGGCAGCAATGAATCGTGGAATCCGGGAGCTGGGCAAGGACGAGAAACAGGTAGAGAAAGAGAGCGGAAGCCATTGTTGCATGAGAGCTTGGAGGTCCTGGACCCGTGGTCAAGAGGGTTACGTAATGATGAGGCTCTTTTGTACAGGTTGGGCTCGGTGCCTTGGTCTTTGGCCGGTCTGCACTTTGTCAGACAAACCAAGCTCGTCCGGCAACAGGACAACGCAAAGGAGACGACTGGCCCGTGATTTACATGTGATTGAACGAACGCAGAAATAAAATGTTGTAAAACGTTTGTTGGGCCAGATCCACCTTCTAGAAGGCTTTCTGGCCCATGTGGCTTATTATCGAATTAGGAGCCAACACGAAGTAGGGTTTCCCCGTTATAAATAGTTGAGGAGACACCCCTTTATAATTTTGTCAGAATTATTCAATAAATATTTTTGTCTCCTTTATTCTTGTCACTTTTAGTTTTCGTTCTCTACTTCGATCTACGTGCCTACGATCGTCGATAACTCAACACGTTATCAACACGCTCTATAGAGCCGGCCATCTACTCGGCGATTAAAGATATGATTTTCGATTGATTTTGTATCTTGACTCGTTGCAGTCAAGATCTGTCGAGAAGATCGTCACAAAAATCTTGACTTGTTGCAGTCAAGATCTACAACAACAAAAGCCCGCCATAGGAGGCGGCACTATAAAATAACAAAATCAGATTAAGGGCACTTATGCGCCCGCGATCTCCCAACCCTAACCGGATCTAGAACCGGCAAGGGGAGGATCTGAAATATCCAGATCCAAAACGGGTACGTCCAAAAGTTCGAAAAAAAAGAGACCGCGTGAGTGCCCTCCGCTGACGCGAGCCACGAAGATGGCAAGAAGAAGAAAACCGGGTCTACCCTAACCCTAGTGGTGAAGGTGACCGGATCCACAAGAAAAAAAAGAAAAAAATCTCGAGATCCGTTTCTAGACGGCTCAGATCTGGGTTTGCTTAGCCCAGATCCGGTCCCACCGAATGTTTTGACTCGGCTCCATACATCACAGAAAAAAAGAGAAAGAAATAAAACTGTGGAGCACAAATCTGGGTCAACAGATGCTAAATCTGGCCCCACTGGTGCCTCGGCCTCAGCCCCGCGCCCGCGCGCGGCGTGCTTCAGCCCGCATGTGACGCACGGGCCCTACATGGGCCAGCTCGCTGAGGCCCAGCCAGGCGGAGTCGCCTAGACCCACTCGCACGCGGGGATGCGCGTGTACGCTGGACCAGCCGAGCGCCGCACGAGCGCCTAACTCAGCCCACCGGGCCCGCGCACGAAGCAAGGCCTGGGCCGGTCGCCCCACGTGCACACGGCCACCACCTCGAGCACGTCGCCCGCGGGGCCCCCGCTGCCACCAGCCTCCCTCGCCGAGCGTCTCCAGGCGCGCGCCCCTAGATTCCTCGCGTGCGTGCGCAGCGCGTGCGCAGTCGGGCCCGCGTGCAAGAGCACCGACAACTGTGCGCCAGCCCCAGCCAGCGCCTGTGCGTTGCGATGATCGAGCGCTAACCCCCGCCAGCGCCTGTGCGTGAGCCACGCTTTGCCGCAGGCCACCACCGCTAGCAGCCAGGCGCCCCGGCCAGCGCGCGCCCAAGCTCCCGATCTGATCTGGTCAAGGGAAGAAAGAGAAGGAAAGAAGGTGGTTCGGTGGGGAGGAAGAAGAGAAAGACAAGAGGAGAGAGTGGCGGCCGGTGAGAGGAGAAAATGAGGGAGAGAGTTAGGGTTTCACCCTATTTATACTCTCACATAATAATACGGGCCGTGCTTAATTTTGGGCTGGGTTTTGGCCCATTAAAAGCCCGATCAGCAAAAAATATCTGAAAATTTTACAAAGAAGTGCTTAAAATTTTGGGATTTTTTGTTTTTCGTAGAAACAGACCCAATTTTTGCAGAAGGCCCTTGAAAATTCTGAAAATTATCAGAAAATTACAGAAAAATAGAAATTTCATTGAAATATGTTATTTTGTATATAACACCCCGGATTTTTCCAGTTTTATATCAATATGGACTATAGTCCTTATATTATTTCGTTTTTATGATTTATTGGTTAGTTTTTGTAGAAATACCAATAAAAATAACTTAAACATGCAGTTTTTGTTATACCACTTTACTTATGCCCTACATTACTTGGAGATATTATTTGCATATACACGAAGTAATTTTTGCATCATGATATCATGCAGATGTCTGACTTTGTGAAGAGAGAATTCGACGTGCTTACCCGCCATGGAAGTAACTACCTGTCATGAGCCCTTGATGCTGAAATTCTCCTTAGTGGCAAAAATCTATTGAAGACAATTATGCCCAAAAATGGAGAACCTGCTGCAATAGCAGTGGAGCAAGCTCAAGCCCTATATTTTCTGAGGCATCATTTATGTACTACATTGAAAAATGAGTAAATGACCGAAAGGAACCCAAAGGTCTAGTGGGACTCACTGCGTAATGGCTTTGAGAAAATTGAAGCAGTCTTACTTCCCAAAGTGGAGCGCGAATGGCAAAACCTACGCTTCCAAGACTATAAGACTGTTGAGGAATACAATACCAAGCTTTATGGTATTGTGTCACACATGAAGCTATATGGTAAAGATCTTAAAGATCCCGACCTCATCCACAAGACTCTCTCCACCTTTCACTCTAAGCTCACCTATGTGAGCCGCCAGTACAAGAAGGACAAATATGACTCTTATGTCGCCCTGAGCAATGCATTGCAGCAAGATCAGGGGGAGGACGAATTGATCAAGCAGAATCATTTGTCTCGTCCTGGCTCTATGGCACCGCAAGAAGCAAATGCCACGTCATTCAAGAAGAATAACAACAAGGGTAAAGGAGCACCGAAGGCGCAAAACAACCCTCGTAAGTTTAAGAAGAACTATAAAGGAAAGTCAAAGAAGACGCCTTCAGGGGGAGAATATAGGAAACAGGAACAGAAATATTACAGATGTGGCATGAATGGACATTGGTCCAAAATTTGTCGCACGCCTAAGCATATTATCAACATGTAACAAGAACTCAGGAAGAAGCTTGCGGAGCATGAAGCTAACTATGTTGAAGCTCCACAAGCCAAAGAAGACATCACGAAGATGGATTCTGGTACATTAGACAAAGCTCAAGGTCATGGAGAACCAAGCAAGACCTTTGATATTGAATTTGATGACGACCTCATGGTAGATGATGAGGAGGACCTGCATGGAGATTCCTACTAGTCTCGTAGACTACTCCATTAGAATTAAGCAATAGTAATAAGGGTGCATTAAGTTTTAGCAGTGGTTTATTTATGTAATCTCATGAAGAGAAGACATTTGTTCAATAATATATCATATTGGTGTGGAAATTGTTTGCATTATTATTTCTGTTGATTATACATTATTGTATTAATTACAGAATCGTGGAGTACATGGCTATTCAAGAGGAGCTCTGTCTCGTAGACAGTGGCACTACCGCTACCGTTCTAAGGGACACTAGTTATTTTCAAACACTTCGAAAGTATGATGGAGATATAACTACTGTCATTGGCAATGACACTAGGATTGTTGGCACAGGCAGGGCCACAATCGTCCTACCGAATGGTACGCGGCTAGTAATTCATGAAGCATTACTTTATCCCGAGTCTACTCGGACATTGTTAAGCTTCAAGGACATCCGTGCAAATGGATTTCATGTAGAAACCAATGATGATAAAGGCGAAGAATATCTCATTATGACCAAGAAAAATGGAGAGCACAAGACTATTGTTGAAAGTTTTTCAACCATTAAAGAAAGCATATACTACACTTATGTTAAACCACACAAAGAGTTTGCTGCGTTCAAGACCGTATTTAGCAACCAAGAAGTCTATCGAACATGGCACGATAGACTTGGTCATCCAGGCCTCAACATGATGCAAAGAATCACGAAGAATTCAAATGGTCACAACTTGAAGACAAAAGATTTCCCAAATCACAAAGATTTTTTGTGCGTTGCATGTGCAAAAGGGAAGCTCATCACTTGATCCTCAAAGCTCAAGATTCAAGCAGAATTGATGACATTCCTTGAACGACTTCAAGGAGACATATATGGACCGATTAACCCCATGTCAGGACCTTTTCGGTACTTCATGGTGTTGATTGATGCTTTTTCAAAGTAGAGTCATGTATGTTTATTGTCTACTAGAAACCATATGTTTGCACGATTGACAACTCAGATCATACAATTGAAAACTAATTTTTCAGATCACAGAATTCAATACATCAGGATGGATAATGCCGGAGAATTTACCTTGAAGGTGTTTAATGACTATTGTATGAGTCTAGGTATCAAAGTGGAACATTCTGTACCACACGTGTATACACAAAATGGACTTGCAAAATCATTAATTAAGAGGATCAAGTTAATAGCACGACTATTATTGCAGAATTACTTATTGCCTACCTCTTGTTGGGGGTATGCAGTGTTGCATGCAGTAGCATTAATTCAATTTAGGCCATCTGCTACACATGAAGAATCACCATTAGCAATGGTGCGTGGTACAATACCAAATGTTTCTCACTTACGGAGATTTGGATATGCTGTGTATGTCCCTATCCCTCCGCCTCAGCGAACTGCAATGGGTGCACAACGAAAACTCGGAGTTTACATTGGATATGAAAGTGCATCCATAATCAAGTATTTAGAGCCATCCACTGGAGATCTACACACGGCTCGCTTCGCTGATTGTATCTTTAATGAAGATCATTTTTCGACATTAGGGGGAGTAAAGTATCTTTCTCGGAACGAATGCCGTGAAATAGAATGGGAAACTAAAGGAATTCAAGGAATGGATCCTCGCACTACAGAAACTGAGCTCGAAGTTCAGAACATCCTCCATCTACAGAGGGTTGCTAATGAACTGCTAGAAGCTTTCACCAATACAAGAGACATTGTAAAGTCTCATATACCGGCTGCAAATGCACCTGAAAGAATAGACATCCCATTTGAAGAAGATGACTATATGGAATTCCAGCCTCCTTACTCAAAAGCAACGAATGCTAGGAAGAGTGGGAGTGATCCGGTTACATGGGCACCAAAGAAGCCTAGAGTACAAGTTCAAGCTAAAGCTCCTAGGAGACGTCTTGCGGAGAATAAGCCTAAGCAAACTATTCAAAAGAAGAATATAGAAGGTGAAAGCAAACCACACGAAGTGGTGAGCATTGAAGAAGAAATCCCAAGTGAGAATGTGCGCACACTTGAAACTCACGACGGGTTACTGGAAATTCCTAATCTAAACATACCTTTGAGTGATGTGGATCAAGAAAATGAAATAATAGAAAAAGTTTCAACGAATTATGTTGATACGGGAGTAGTATACAATAGAAAGATAATAAAAATCGACTCATATTTTGCTGACACAATTGCAACACAGATTGACTTAGAATCTGAACCAAAGTCAATGAAGGAATGTAAGAAGCGTCCTGATTGGCCAAAGTGGAAAGAAGCAATTTGTGCAGAATTGAACTCGCTAAAGAAAAGAGAAGTGTTCGGCAATGTAAGCCTTACACCAAAAGGTATCTTTCCAGTGGGACACAAATGAGTGTTTGTCAGAAAGAGAAATGCTCAAAATGAAGTGACGAGATACAAGGCGAGACTCGTAGCTCAAGGTTTCACGCAGAGACCAGGAATTGACTATGAAGAAACCTACTCTCCTGTAATAGATAGAATTACTTTCCGGTATTTAATATCATTGGCAGTGAATATAAATTTACAAATGCGACTTATGGATGTCGTCACTGCATATTTGTATGGAACATTAGATACAGAAATTTATATGAAAGTTGCAGAACGAATCAAAGTCCCGAATGAAAAAGAACACAAATTGTATAGTGTCAAACTTCAGAAGTCACTATATGGTTTAAAGCAATCTGGAAGAATGTGGTATAACAAACTCAGTAACTTTTTACAGGAGAAAGGATTCTTGAAGAATGATAATTGTCCTTGTGTATTCATTAAGAAATCAAAGAAAGGTTATTACATAATCTCTGTTTATGTTGATGATTTGAATATCATTGGTACTACACAGGACGTCGAAGATGCATGTCCTTACTTAAAGTCTGAATTTGAAATGAAAGATTTAGAAAAGACTGCATATTATTTAGGCTTGCAGCTTGAGCATACCCACGAAAGGATATTATTGCATCAATCAAACTATACCAAGAAGGTATTAGAAAGATTTAATATGAAAGATGCATACCCACTCAGATCCCCTATGGTTGTGAGATCACTCAATGCAGAGGAAGATCCATTTAGACCAAAGGAGGAAGATGAAGAATTATTGGGACCTCAATATCCCTATCTCAGTGCTATTGGAGCATTGATATATCTTGCAAATGGTACGAGATCCGATATAGCTTTTGCTGTTAATCTACTTGCTAGATACAGCTCGGCACCAATTATGCGATATTGAAAAGACATTAAACAAGTACTAAGATATCTGAGAGAAACTGAAGATTTCAGATTATTTTTTAAGAAAAATGCAGAAGTAACCTTGGTTGGGTATACTGATGCTGGTTACTTATCCGATCCACACAAATCAATTTCGCAGACTGGATATGTATTCTTATTTGGTGGAACGACAATTTCATGTAAGTCATCGAAGCAGACGATTGTTGCTACATCAAAAAATTAGTCAGAGATCATCGCATTATTTGAAGCCGCCAAAGAATGCACTTGGCTTAGAAGGATATCAAGACATATAATGGATAGTTGTGGAGTATCGTATACTCCATCCCCTACAGTCGAACAGGACAAAGCATATGTTACCTAAATTCTTCCATACGCATGAATTGCAAGAGAAGGGAGAAATTTTGGTAACTCATGTCTGATCTTGTGATAATCTTATAGATATGTTCATAAAGGCACTACCAGCTTGTACTCTTGAAAAGTGTCGGCATGGTATTAACATGAGAAGACTTAGAAAAGTGCTTGGAACAGGGGGAGAACTTCCCTAAGTACATCACGTTCCCGAATTATAGAATCATCTCGAAGATAATTCAACAACATGAAGATCGATAAGCATTAATCATGAAGATTAAAGCATTGTACTCTTTTTCTCTTATGAGTTTTTCATATGAAGTTTTCTTATTAAGGTTTTTGATGAGGCAATACGTACAATACAAGTAACGGTAATATGTGCTCTTTTCTTCATTTTTTTACTGGGTTTTTAAGAAGTTTTTATGAGACATGTTTATCGTGATAAAGAGCCTAAGGGGGAGTGTTGTAAAACGCTTGTTGGGCTAGGCCCACCTTCTAGAAGAAGGTTTTCTGGCCCATGTGGGCTCATTATCGAATTAGGACCCAATACGAAGTAGGGTTTTCCCCTTACGAATAGTTGAGGAGACATCCCTTTATAATTTCGCTAGAATTATTCAATAAAGAATTTCGTCTCCTCTATTTTTGTCACTTTTAGTTTTTGTTCTCTACTTTGATCTACGTGCCTACGATCGTCGATAACTCAACATAAAATACTCCACAGTAGGCATGGATCAGATGCAGCAGCTAAATTGGCGAACAGAGGAATGCGTGGTGGAGCCGCGATGGCCGATCAGACTTGCGTGCTGCTGCGGCCTGCGGGGATACTTGCAGCGGTAGCTACGGCGTGGATCAGAGTCCAGGGACCAGGACATCAATGCGTCACTCTGAAACGATTTTCTTCTATTATTTTTTCTTTATACATTTTAGCAAGGCATGTAATGAGGTACTTCAGAGTTTATCTGGCTTGTTAGCAGTAGCAGCTGTGTTGGCTAAAGCTGCCGATCAACTTTCTGAATATAATCTGTCTTGATGCACCACCAGCTGTGTTGGCTCCGTCTTTGGCCGGTCTGTATTCTATCAGACAGCGCTGGTGATAATCTGATCCGAGCCTATTAGTATTGTAACCGTCACGTTTCTAAATAATTTTTGTGCATCATCGATGCCTGATCTGGTAATTCATGGGAGACGTACCACTATGCAACAAACGTAATAAAGGTATGTGTTCGACGAATCTCAGCCAAAGATTAATACATTCCAGTTGAGTAAGATTTTTTTTTCCCTTTCTAGCTTGATTTGGGTCACAACTAAGTAATATAGAATGGAATGGACAAAAATAGTATATGCCAACTTGGAATGTACAATAATCGCTATATGTGCTCAAGTAATTAAGGTAAGTAATCTTAGCTCTCAATCAATCCCACATAAATGTGATGATATTTTTGGGAAAAGAATTCTCTTTATTCATTAAACCACGGCATGGATGAATTTGTACTAATTTATAATTAACATATAAAGAAGGAGAATATTAACCTGCCAAATAGTCTCAGAAAATCTGCAGCTATGCTAGCCATGCAACCGAGGCCTCGCCCAACCCTATTTAACCTCCGTATACTATGAACATAGCAAAACACTTCCGGATATCAACATTGAAATTTCTGTCTGTGTGAAGGAAGTTGCTTGCAAGCCAACCATGAGAACCATCCTACTGTATTTGTGGTTGGCATCATAGCCATTTACCTCATTACGCCACCCACCACAGCAACCTCTGTAGACATTACCGCTCCAGGCATTCAAGGGCTCGGCAGGTGGGCAGTGATGGAGCACAACAAGAAGGCGAACGATGGGATTAAATTCAACAGTGTGGTTAGCGGCGATCAGTCGTGGGCTTGACGTGAGCCAATACTAGGGATGACAATAGGTCAGGTTCGGGTTGGGTGGAGCCAAAACCCACCCACCACAAGAAAGTGATCGGGTGGAAAATGACATCCACACCCACACCCATGGGTGAAAGTTCACACCCACGCCCACACCCACGGGTGAAAGTTCACACCCACGCCCACACCCACGGGTTTCGGGTGGGTGTCGGGTAACCCATCGGGTTTAACATGTCAGGGTGGAGGCATGAGTAGAAGTTGATGTCGGGGTCCAAGCAGCACCAGCACTTGACCGTAGAAGATCTTGAAGGACGACAAACTGAAGGAGCTCACGAGGCGGAGGCGCCGGTTCCTTGTCCTGGGGTCGCCATGCCGATGCCATCAAGAACCAGGGCAGCCGCATAGATTTGCGGAGTCGATGTCGTGCTCGCGTGCGCCTGTAGCTCTCCGTGGCGCCATCGTCGCGGCGGTTGGCCCTCCCGGTGTGGCGGCGTGCCGTGCACAACACAGAGGGGAGCAGGGCAGTGGGCAAAGAAGCAGCGTCGCAGCAGCACGCAGTGGCTGCGGCTTGGCGAGCGAGGCGGGGTGGCGGCATGCAGTGCGGGGCGGTGGACAGTGGCTAGGGGCTTGCGCGGGTGAGGCGGGAAGGCGGCGTGAGCGGTGGCGGGCGAGAGGTCAGAGACGAGCGAGATGAGAGTCGAGGGCCCGAGAGGGGTCGGGGTGGCGGCGGGATTATGATAGGGGGAGTCGGGAAGGGGAGAAGTAGGGATTAGGGTTGCGCTGTTGGGCTGGGCTAAAAAAACTAGATGGGCTGTTTTGGTGGGCGCCCATGGGTGAAAATGAAAACCCGACCTACGCCCGACTTTGTTCGGGTTGGGTGTGGGTGACACCCATGGACGCGAAATCACACCCACATCCACGTCCATCGGATGCAAAACCCGTCGAGACCCGCACCCATGGATGAAATTGCCATCCCTAGCCAATACTATGAGCTCATGATCGATGCTTTGGACAGTGATGGCAAGGATCGCAAGTACAAGGCACAGGTGCACTTGAGGGATTTTGTGAACGACCGATTCTCTTGTCCTTTGAACCAGCTAATTGAGTGACAATTGGAGATTTGGAGTTATTATTTTTCGATGCAATTATTTTACTGTAATAAGCCATATGGTGCTTTTTACGATCGATGCATGTTAGTGTCAGATAATTTGCGACTATATGAAACTCCCTCCAATCATGAATAAATATCGGTTGGGTTACTTGAAAAGTTGCAACCATCGCAATAAGTCACGCTACGGGCCTGTCCGTCATCTTTTTGTGCAGTGCTTTTTGTCCGTCATCTTTTTGTGCAGTGCTGAACCGCGTATGAAGGCCTGAATATTTCCTGTTTTAATAACCGCATCATTGTCGCTCATCTTTGTGCATGTTGCAGCTGTTGAGTCCGGGGAGCTGTTGTGAATTACTAGAGCATCTCATTGTATTCTATTAGCTAAATTTAGAGAGTTTATCATTTCTGTAAAAATAGAAATATATCTAAAATGATGGGCTTGTTTGTAAAAATAGAAATATATCTAAAATTTAGAGAGCATCTTTGTTACGAAGCCCTCTGCACCGCACCACTGGCCTGCGCCGCGCCGAAACATGATCACATCCGAAAAAGGCTCGCGTCCTGCTTTATAAGAAAGCCATAGTCTGTTGGGGTTGCCAACTTACAATTTTAATCATATAAACAAGCCAAAACCTTTCACCTCACCCACTCCACTAATATTTTTAGTTCACCGTTTACAGAAATTTAAAGAGAATTAGCTAGTTATCCTATTCCTGCCGGTTCAATATCCATCTTCATCTCCTTCTTGACTCCCTCTATGACTAGCTCAAGCTCGTCCCTGTCTTGATCTTTGCTGAGGATTCTCCATCACTGCATAAAGGACATTAATCTATGAATTACTGCACAAGGCGAGGATATAATTCTATCATGAAGAATCCAGTCATTCCTATTTAAGCACAGGATCCAACAAATAGTTCCAAACATGAACAATAACGTTTTATTACTAGTATTCCCACACTCTCAAAAAATTCTGGTTAAAATTGCTCACACTCTTTGGGATGTGTAACCCTCCTAGACTGTCCTTGATCACCTTCCACATATAGACTGCTATCAGACATTTGAACATAAGGTGGTCAATGTTTTCTTCTTCCGCACAGAACTTACATTCTTCTTTGCCCTTCCATTGCTTCATTCTCAGATTGTCTATTGTCTGAATTTTGTTTTGATATATTAATCACATGAAGTTGCGCACTTTTAATGGAAGTTTGCATTGCCACATTTCCTCCATTCATCATTCAATTACCCCGTCAAAGGTACACATTTTGTATAATGAAGTTGTGGTAAATTTCCCATTTTTTGTAAGTTCCCAACTCACTGAATCTTCTTGCTCTGTTAGTCTTACCTCCTCTAATTCTCTCTCCATTTCAATCATTTTGGACACCTCTCTCTCTCCAAAGCTTCTTTGAAATGTTAAAGACATTCTCCCACCCTCTAGAACTCAGGCAACCTCCCACTCTTGTTCATTATAGATTCTAAACAGATTGTCGTATTTCACTTTTAAGGGGCATGCTCCCTGCCATACATCATGCCAAAATCTAGTTTTCCTTTCATTGCCTAATATGTAACTGATCCCTTTCAGGCATGTTTCCTTTATCTCATGCAACCCTTTCCAAAACTGCGACCCTCCTTTTGTTGAGCTGCTAAAGAAGCCTTTCCCTTTTAGGTATTTCTTACGTAGCATGTTGCAACACATATCATTATCTCCCCACTCTAATTTTACAATCCACTTCGATAGAAAGCATTCATTCATCACTCTAGTATTTGTAAAACCTAGTCCTCCAAAGTTCTTTGGTCTTGCCATCGTCTCCCAACTAACCATATGGTACTTTTTCTTTTGTCCTGCATCCCAGAAGAAGTTTGCTCTTGCCATATCCATTCTGTGATGCACACTCTTCGGTAGAAGGTAGACTCCCATCGTGTAGTTAGGCAAAGAGCTTAAACTACTTTCTATAAGGATAGATTTTCCTCTCAATGAAAGGAAATTACCTTGCCATGTTGGTAATCTTTTTTCCACTTTCATCGCCACATACATCAGATCAGCCGCACATAATTTCTTATCACTCACTGGTATACCTAGAGACCTTAATGGAAGGCACCTTCCTGACAATTTAGCATCTGTATTACCTCTCTCTTTTCATTTTCCAAGGCCCCCAGAACCATCACCTCGCTCTTGTGATAATTTATCTTCAAGCTAGACATGTTTTCGAAGCAGTAAAGCAGAAATTTCATATGAGCAATTGCTTGTTTGTCCAAATTTAGGAAGATGATTGTGTCATCTGCATATTGAAGATGTGTAAGACCTCCCTCTATTAATTCAAGCACCAACCCTTTGATGATGCCATTATCTCTCGCTTTCGTAATCATGGCTGCTAGCGTATCTGCCACTAGGTTGAATAATAACGGGGAAAGAGGGTCCCCTTGGCGAAGCCCTTTGAATGTCCTGAAGTATTTACCATACTCACCATTGGTACCATACTCACCATTGATATTAATCCCCACTCTCCCACCTGATATTATTTTTTCCACCCACTCTATCCATTTCTTTAGAAAATTCTTTCGCTCCAACACTTCCAATAAGAAGGACCACTGTACCTTGTCATATGCCTTTTCAAAGTCCAACTTCATAATAACACCTTTCTGTTTTTTCCTCCTCAATTCGTGTAAGGTTTCATGTAATATCACAACCCCCTCTAAAATATTTCTTCCTGGTATGAATGTTGTTTGTGTATTACTAATCACTGATTCTGCCACTCTTGTCAATCTCATTGTCATGACTTTCGTAAACCATTTGTAGTCCACTCCCAATAGGCAAATTGGTCTATACTGTTTTATATTATTCGCTTCTTTCATCTTCGGTATCAGTGAGATCATCCCATAATTTATTCTACTAAGGTTAAGTTCCCCTCTAAAAAATTTCTCAAACATCTCCATAATTGACCCTTTAACTTGTTCCCAAAACGCTTTGTAAAAACTAACTGATAAACCATCAGGGCCCGCAGCAGTATTGGTTTCCATTTCATCAGAGCTTTTTTGATCTGTTCTTCCATAAGTTGTTTTGTCAGCTCTGCTGCTTCTTCTTCCGTTAGTCTCCCTCTCTCACTCCACATATCCTCTTGTGTAAAAATTGCTCCTCTTTCCTCTCTACCAAAATGTTGCTTGTAGTAACTTTCGATATGCTCTCTAAGAAGTTATGGATATGATATTTCACCTTTATCACTTTCTATACAGAAAATGGTACTTTTTCTCTTTCTCCCATTCGCTATACCATGAAAAAAGTCAATATTTGCATCCCCTTAGAGGGTCCACTATTCCCCACATCTTTTTTGCCAAACTAGCTCTTCATATGCATATACCCTCTCTAATTCAACCTCTAGTTTATATCTTTTATCCCACTCTTCCTCAGATAATTTTTGTTTATTTGCTTTCAAGTCTATTTCTTTGATCTTAAGCAAAAGTTCCTTTTTCATCTTTATCATCTGACCATCTATATTTGCCCCCATCCCTCTACTGTATTTCCTAATATCCACTTTCATTCTCTTCCAGTAGTTCTGTACCTCTTCCCCCTCTCTTTTCGGCCATTTCTCAAGTATCCTTTCTCTAAACCCTTCATGCGATAGCCAGGCAGTTTCAACTTAAAGTTTCTTTGCTTGTATGATCTATCTTCTCCAGAGTCTAGCAAGATAGGGCAATGGTCCGACCCCACTCTTGTTAAGCTTCTCAACGCTGCTCTCGGGTAGTGCTTTTCCTACTCTGAAGTCACAAAAACTCTATCAAGATTACTCATTATAGGATTAGATTGTTTGTTTGTCCAAGTAAACTTGTTGCCCCCTCTAATTATTTCCCTAAGTTTTGTATCATTGAGAAAACTATTAAACATGTCCATCCAGGTATTATGTGTATTCTCAGAAGATTTCTCATGTGCAAACCTGATCATGTTAAAATCTCCTCCCAAAATCAGTGGTGTCTCACTCTCTATAATCTTTCTATACAGCTCCTGAAGGAACTCAGGTTTATGTTCATACTTGACCGGTCCATAAACATTCATGATTTCCCATCGAAATTGGTCTTTCCTATTCTCAATCGTTATACTCGAGTACTATTTCCCACTATCCATTTCCACCGCATCTAAATCACCTTGTTTGGCACCAATCAATGTTCCACCAGAATGTCCCTTAGCTGCTGTCGAGTTCCAAGAGTAATTCTGTCCATTTACATAGCTCTGTAACTCTATAATACTGAAGTTATCCTTAATAGTTTCCTAAAGACAAATAATATCCACTCTATATTTATTAACTAACTCCTTTAACTGACCTCTTCTTCCTTTCCCTCCAAGGCCTCTTATATTTCAGAATAAGACTATCATTTGATACTATTAGGTTGTTTTGCTTCTCCCATTTTACGCACCACTCTTCTTTGTTTTCTGCTAACCTTTGATGATACTTTTTCAGCCTTTATCTTTTCTTCTTCGTCTTCTATCACTTCATCACACTCTAAATTCTGCTGCCTTCCAAAGATTTGTTCTCCATCCACTATCATCACACTCTCTTTTTCTTTGTCTTTTTATTTTTGAATTTCTTCTTCTCTTCTGCATTTGGCTTCAATCAACATAGCCTGCGCTAGCTCCTGTGCCTGAATAGTGCTTATTATATCTAGTTCACTACTCTTATCATCTTCTATATTAATACCACTAGTCTTTGCAATATTAATCAAATAAATAGGTTCAAAAGAATTAAAGATAGTAAAAGCATTATTCATACCTAAACCTTCATTTGTCCTCTTTTTGAATGCCTCCGCTTTTTCAGCAACACTTCCCACTTTATCTTTCAGTCTACTATTTTGCCTTTCTGCCATCACATACTTCCTGCTCTTACTCTTTACTTCAGTAAATTCCCCCTCTTCCATATTCACCTCCCCCTCTCTCCCCATGTTTTTCTGATTATTCCCCTTTTCCATTGTCCCCATCCCAACATATCTGTCATGTTGCTTGATGTTTAAGTAGGGTGCCATCAACTCTGTTTTCGCCTCAAAGGTCGCATCAATTCTGTTCATTTCTTCCTTGTCTCTCTCTGTTGAATTTTCATAATCTACCATTTCCTCTTCCTACACCTCCCCACTATTTTTTTGGCTATCCCTTGTCAAATCTTGATTCTTATTCTGAGTCTTAGTTTGTGACAACATAACCAAATCATCATTTTCAGCTCTGCCTTCCTCCATTTGTTTGTACCGCTCATCCTTAGTATTTCTATCCTGAACTTCATTACCTGTCTCTCTCCCCAATTCCTCAAAACCTGTTGCATGGGTAGCTTCAGAGTCCTCCCCCTCTCCATCTTCTCCATCTTTATCAAATCTATCAAATTTTGATTTTCTTCTGGTATGCTCTTCTGTATCTTCTGTGTTTTCATTTCTTCCTGCATCCTCACTCCACCATGTGATTTGATGCCCCTCTCCATTAAAGTGTACCAAGGTTGTGCCCCTGATTTTGTCTGTCGCTCTACAGTAAATTTTCACTCTTATCGGACCTGTTCCGTCCAGGCTTGATTCATCAACCTCTATTGGATCACCCACTATATATGCTACCTCCTTAACAATTTCTTCCTTCTTTTCTTTTTCTGGAAACCCCTGAGCTTTGATCCATGCAACCTCCAACATACTTGTCGCCTCTTCCGATATATTAGATTTCACCACTTTTGCTTTCACATTGGCTGTTGCAAACTCAAAGCCTTCAAATTTTGTTAATTCATGTCTTAGTTCTTCTGAAGGGAAGATCAACTAGAACTCTCTGTCCTCTAATCTTTGCACTGCCCACCCTCTCTTTCCACTAAACAGGTACAACAATTGCTTCTCAATAATTTCTACAGTAGCTTCCCCCTCTATAATTTTCATAATTCCTATGTATTTATGCTTCCCCTTCGTATCTTCATTTTCCGGCACCTGGATATTGTAGAAAGCTTACCCCGGCATTCCAAAACCACACACTCTAAGATTGTAACGTTTTTTCATCGGACATGCCATAGCTCTATGACCATCCTTTTTACATTTGTAGCAGTATGGTGGGTTTGGTCAAGATGCCCGAAAATGACCATCCTTGTTGCAATTATAACAGTGAGAATCTCTCCCTCACATACCACTAGTTTGGCGCTTTTGGAACTCTGACTGCTTCATTCTGTTGCTATCCAGTTCACGCCTCAGCTTGGATCTCAAATCAAACTCACTTTGATCCAGATTCTCCTCTCGTTCCCCACTTCTCCTTTTGTAGCATGTTATGTCTGTATCCTGCCCTCTATATGCCTTTAATCATCATTCCCTCTGAGATTAGTTGATTTACTTCTTCCTGACTCGCTTCTACCATGCCCTCCGAATCCCTGAGCCTCTTGCCTCCCTGAATTTCCAAACCTTCCATTGTTCCCCTCTTTGAAATCCCTGAGCCAAAACATGATCACCAGGCAGGATGAAGGCCTTCTGCCGCGCGACTGTTGCCTGCTACGCACATGTGACCTGCCGTACACGCAACTCCAGTGCTCAGCGCGTGTGGGAGTTTGATGCCCTGTAGCTTGCATGACACACTGCCCTGCTGGTGCCTGACTGAAGTTTAAAGAATTTGCTGCCTCAGATGAAGCCTCCTTTGGTCTGCTTTTCAATAAATCGGTCTATACTTGAAGGAACGGCTGGAATAAAATCGGAGGAGTTGGACATAAACGCTCGCTAGCCGCGCAAGACAGATGGGATCGTGCACGGGAGGAGGGAAATCGCATGCACGAGGAAGTGCGCGACCGGGACAAGCCCCGATGGCGAGCGTCTCATGCTCGGCAAAATAATTGAACGGGGCTTGCCCGACCCTAGTGTTGCCCCTCTCAGGCCCGGGCGAAACCCTAGCCGGGGCGCCGCCACCTCCGTCTCCTCTCCACAGCCTTGCCGCCACCTGAGTGCCGCGCAGCCAATGCGTGCGGGCGCTAGGACGGTGGCGGCAGGGCGTTCCCTCGCGGAGCCCTTCCTCCCTGCCACAGGGAGCTCGGCGACATCCATGGCGTAGGAGACATCCCCGTCGGCTCCCGACTATGGATCTGCATTCATGGCAGTCGGATTTTTTTGATTCGTGGACGGATCTAGCAACACTCTAGTCGAAGGCACGGCGCACTGTGGCGGCGGGCCCCCCTTGTGACAGCTCCTTTGACAGGTGTGCTAAGCCTCTTCATGTGATGGCGGCGGCAGCCTCCATAGAGGGGGATGCGGCGTGCACCGCGGGCCAGCGGAGGCGACCTGCTCGGGAACAATGTGAGCCAGCGTGTCGGCTGAGGCCGCCATGGCAGAGGGCATGGAGACCCGGCGTGCGGTTTGGACTACAGAGGTGTGGTTCTTGACACTTTCAAGGGGCACCAGCGGGTGAGGGAGGGGCTGGCCGCAGCTTCGGTGGCGGCTGCTCAATTGTGTGGTCGTGGTGGTGCTGCTCCTCGTGTTCCGGTGAGTGTGAGCTGGTCGAGTGGTTGCAGGTCGGTGTGGTAGTGTTGTCTGTCTGTCTTGGTGTCGAGATGTTGTGTTCCTGTCATCTTGTCTCTCGAGTTAGGTGGTTATTTGTGCCGGTGTTGTGCTTAATGTGTTGGCCATTGAAGTGGTCGCTATAGTAACAAAACTCTCTTCTATCTTAATGCGAAAAGTGCAATGCACGCTCTTGAAAAAAAGCGCTCCGTAAAATTGGCTAGCGACGCGAGCGGGATAGCGAGCGAAGAAAATTAGCGAGACAGATGGAGCATCTGTTGGATCTCAATTTCACCGTTGATTAGCTATATTTAGAGATGGAATGGATTTTAGCGTCTCTTGGAGATGCTATAAGAGTAGGAACTGCAAACACTATTCTGGTCTTTTGTGATAGGCAATTGGGTTCCTCCGTTTCACCTCCTTTCTTGTTTTGCCTCTTTCTTGTTCCGTTATATCATGACCATGGCTCGCTGCAGCTGCCTCCAAGAGGCTCCAACCAATCTCCTACCTTGTTCTCACTTGAGGGCTCTCAGGACGGCTAGAAGGTGCAGTTGCTCTTGCCATGGGTACGTGACTACGAATGGCAATCGAGATAGGGGTGCAAATGGGTACCTAATGAATATTTATGGATCAAGCATCTAATTTATTTGTTATACTAGCTTTATAAGATAGAAAAAATAGTTTATTTTAGAGAGTTTTGGAACGACTTACTAATCCATAAAATGCAAAACTTGCATTCCTAGATCGAGCTCCGGAAGGAGGTGAGGTAGTGAGCGCATTTTGTGATGAGAAGTGAGAGAGATGGCGGACAACAATGACTAGTATTCACGTACGAGGCTAGAGAACGTGCCCGCAAGTGCTCACTCTTCTTCTGTGACTAATCTCCCCCAGTCCTAGAAGGAAAGATGTCATGCGTGCGCGTATGGTTATCTGGACCTCAGCGTGCCCTCTATGTGCAGGTTTCATGTCGAACACAATTTGGATGCCTTTGCGGGAGAGGACACGATGCAAGCAAAATTAACAAAAAAAAAGAGGACACTGAATTTTCCATGCTCAACAACAAACAAATGACACCACAGAGAATCATCAGATCAACCCATGTGTTTTGTTATTGTATAACAAGTCATCTCTCGATTCCATCTGTTCAGTTATTCCACTAGTATGCCGCGGGACTCCTGACGAGATGCTCCTTGTTCTCCCAGCTCACGTGCCCGAGATTATTCCATCCGGCCGTCACGTTTCCTCTCGCCAAGCTTGTGAACTCGACGATGTAGCTCTTCCTCTCATTTGGCTTCGTCAACTCCAGGGTTGTCAGCTGCTATATGTCTCGGCCTCCTCAGTGTTGGTGCGAACGAACGACGAGTAGTTGAGGCCGATGGGGCCGCTGGGGAGCGTACTCGTGCACTTGACAAAGTCAGGCACGAATATGAGCATTTACGCTGCTCCACTATACAGTTCATCTACTCCACTCGAACTTTGTATCTTGATTCTTCCGGGCACACCTCTGTCACGACTGAAGTATGGGCCTAAGGCCATGTAATCTTCTTTTAGCCCATTGGGCCGCTCTATGCGTGTTTCAAGCTCGGCCCTGTCTGCTATATGTTCCGATCGCTACTATGTTGGAAAGGATCATCGTTGAACAGGTAAACAGAACCTTGTATTTCTTCTGTCTCCTCTGCTTTCCTCCACCCCACAACACCGCCGCAGCGCTCGTCACCGGCAACTCTTCCTCCGAATCTCCATTGGTGCGCTGCCATCAGGGGCTAGAAACGTTATATTTGGTATCAGAGCCATACGATTCGTGGGATCTCTTAGCTTGAGTCATAAAATTCCTGTGGCAAGGTAGGTGAATTGGAAAAATTTAATCCGAATTTTCTCATATCCTATAAATCCTTGAAGAGGTTGGCTCGGCGAGGAGTGCGATTCACTACGCTAGCTCGCAGCAACCACCAACAACCCACCCTCACCACATGAATGTCGAAGTCAGAGGCAGATATCACCACCATGGGTTCGCAGATGAGCGAGATGCTTCAGGCGCTCAAGGATCTGAGTTCCTGGAAGCCATCTATGGATTCAGCACTGACGACCATCTCCAAGGTCGTAAATGATCTCACGTTGCTCGTTGAGGCATTGGAAGCGGATCCCGACGCTCCGCCAAAGGAACCATTACGTGAGGAAGAGGTGCGGGCCAAGGGCCACGACATTGATCCACAACTCCAGGCAGGGGCGGATCTAACGGTGGAGCAGGTGGGGCTTGAGCCCTCCTACTTCTCCCCAAATAGAGGAGACCCCCTACAGCCCCTCCTTGATTTTGTCGGTCGTGGAAGAGAGATTGGGGGGCTGGAGGTTGAAGATGATGTGAAAAATATGTTTGTCCATGATTTATGTATGACACAATATGAATTTGTGTTAATGCTCAGCCCTCCCTTCAATTTTCGTCTGGATCCACCACTGACTCTAGGGGCATAACGAGGGAACTTTCACTATCCACGATACACCCCTGGGCAAGGGTGAGACACACCATCCCAAAACTCAGTTTCCTATTGATGCACTACATGGTAGTTTTACTGTTTGGGGTGATGCGTAGGGAAAGTTCACTGGCAGTAGATTTGATTGTGGGGAAACTAGTTTTTGGGAAACATGGGTACGATAATTCTGATCAGTGCCAGGGTAGAAATAACCATTCTCAGGATTACAATAAGGCGTTTTAAATGCCTAAAGCTGAATTTCCTAGATTTGATGGGGAACACCCTAAGGTGTGGAAGGACAAGGCTGAGAAGTACTTTAGCATGTTTAATGTTCCTATTCATTTGTGGGCCTCTTTTGCATCCTTGTACTTTCAAGGGAGCGCAGCTAGTTGGCTTCAAACTTATGAGGCACAACACGCAGTGGAAAGTTGCGCTGAACTTTGTGTGGCTTTAGATAGTAAATTTGGTAGAGATATGTATTAGAATTACATGCGTGAATTGTTGAGCATTAGATAAACAAATGATGTTAGGAGCTATCACATTGCATTTGAGCAAGCTATGCATAAGGTGCTTATGCATAATTAGGCATACGATGATGTTTTCTTTATGAGCAAATTTGTTGATGGTCTAAAGTATGAATTCGCAATGCAATATTGCTTCACAAGCCTATAACAGTTGATGCTGCGTTATCCTTGGCCCTCATGCAGGAACAACTGGTGAACTCTTCACAGAAGAGATTTCAAGCAAGAGCTCACAGAGATTTTGTCAAGCCTTACAACAAGAATCCTATACCACTTGATAAATGAATTCTGGGCAATGCTCCACCTGAAGCAAAGCAAGAAGGCAAACCCAAATGGCCAGGAAAGTTTGATAGCCTTATGGCATAGAGAAGGAAAAGGGGGGAGTGCTACAACTGTTGGGGCAAATATGACTCCAATAGCAAATGCCCCCAAGAACATCTCCTTGAATGTGCTAGAGGATATTCTGGATGCATTACAAATTTCAGTGTCTGATGATGATGAGCATGTATCAGTTACTTCTGACACATCATCAGATGCTGAAGAATTTCACATGTTGTCATTCAGTGTTGTCAATGGTACTCAGGGAAAAAAGACCATAAGACTGCAAGGATTATTGGGCAACCAGGAGATCTTGATACTAATTGATTCTGGTAGTTCCTATAATTTCCCCAGTCAAGCCCTGGCACAACAGCTTAACTGCAAGACAATGGATGTTCAAGCAGCAACTGTAACTGTGGCTAATGGAGAGAAGCTGTTGTCCAACAAAGAGGTCAAGGGACTAAGTTGATGGGCCCAAGGTAACACCTTCCACACAGATATGAGAATCTTGGATATCAAATGTTATGACCTGATTTTAGACATGGAATGGTTGGAGTGTCACAACCCTATGTGGGTAGATTGGAAAAAGAAGAAGCTCAGGTTCATGCATAATGGCAAGAGAATAACATTGAGAGATTCAAAAGATTGCACTAGTTCCTGTACCAAGATTTCTATGAAGAAATTGAAAGGAGTCCTCAGGAAGAAGAGTTTTGCTCAAGTGGTTCAATTATCTCCTGCAACACTTGAACTAACTCAAAAAGACATTCCAAAGCAAGTATAACAGTTACTCCAAGACAATACTGATCTCTTCCAGGAACCAAAAGGACTGCCACCTAAAAGAGAATTTGACCACCACATACCCCTGTTAGCTGGTGCCAAACCTATCAACATTAAACCATAGAGG
The DNA here is from genome assembly GCA_030378355.1 of Eleusine indica. Lineage (NCBI taxonomy): Eukaryota > Viridiplantae > Streptophyta > Magnoliopsida > Poales > Poaceae > Eleusine > Eleusine indica. The sequence goes on from CM059500.1 coordinate 42,738,075, forward strand.
TATTCTCCTACATAGAAGGACAAAACTGAAAGGCATGTCAAGGACATGTTGCGGAATGGAGTAATCAGGCCAAGTCAGAGCCCATTCGTCTCACCTGTGTTGCTGGTCAAGAAAAAGGACGGGGCACATGGAGATTTTGCATTGACTACAGACACCTTAATGCCATTATCATAAAAACAAATATCCCTTGCCGATAGTAGATGAACTATTGGATGAATTACATGGGGCTTTCTGGTTCACCAAACTAGAACTACGTTCTGGATAAAATCATATCAGACTTCAGGATCAGGATGAACACAAAACAAACTTTAAGACCCATCATGGTCATTGGGAGTTCAGAGTAATGCCTTTTGGTTTGACAAATGCCCCTGCCACATTCCAGGCTGCCATGAATACTATTTTTGCCACTCAGCTAAGAAAGTTTGTCTTGGTTTTTGTGGATGACATTTTGGTGTATAGTAGAACTTTGGATGAGCACATCAACCACTTACAACAAGTGTTTGAAATCTTCAGAGGCCAGAAACTGTTAGTGAAACCATCTAAATGCTCCTTTGCCAAGCAACAATTAGAGTATCTGGGACACATTATTAGTGTGCAGGGGGTTTTCACTGATCCCAACAAAATTGAGGCAATGGCTAAGTGGCCAACACCATCCTCAGCCAAACAGTTAAGAGGATTCTTGGGGTTGTTTGGCTACTACAGGAAGTTCATAATGCTATTTGGCATTATAAGCAGACCCCTTACAGACTTATTGAAGAAGAACACACAATTTTTCTGGACCAACAATCATCAAGCAACATTTGATAACCTTAAGCAATCCTTGATTTCAGCACCAGTCTTACAATTGCCTGATTTCTCCAAATCATTCACTCTGGAAACTGATGCCTCAGTTGTGGGAATTGTAGTATTGATGCAACAGGGACACCCCATTGCTTATCTTAGCAAGGCACTTGGTCCAAAGGCTCAGGCCATGTCCACATATGAGAAGGAATGCATGGCAATTTTACTGGTTGTGGAGAAATGAAAATCATATTTGCAGCACAAGGAATTCACTATTGCCACTGATCACAAAAGTCTAGTGCATTTGGAGGAACAAAAGTTGCACCAAGGCATGCAACAGAAGGCATTTCTCAAATTACTAGGTCTACAGTACAACATCATCTATAAAAAAGGACTAGAAAATACAGCTGCAGATGCACTATCAAGGCAAGCTTTAGTAATGAATCTACAAGCAGTGTCAGTGAGTAAACCCAGATGGTTAGAAATAGTAACAGAAGGTTATTTACAGGACCCACAGTGCTCCAAACTCCTCACTAAACTCAGCATAACAGGTCAATGTGACCAAGGTTTCTCCTTGCAGGATGGCATAATAAGATTCAAACGACGAGTCTGGCTTGGGAATAAAAAAGAAGCACAACAGGCCATACTCTTGGCTTTACATGATAGTGGAGTGGGTGCACACAGTGGCATAACAGCTACCTACACAAGGTGAAGTCTCTGTTTGCCTGGCCAGGACTGAAACAAGACATTCAGAAGTATGTGGCAGCTTGTGCAGTTTGTAAGCAGGCAAAATCTGAACATATCGAATCCGTTGGCACCCTGCAACCAGTGCAAATACCTGAGCAAGCCTAGACTCTTATTTGTATGGATTTTGTCGAAGGTCTGTCCAAGTCATAGAACTTTGACACTATATTGGTGGTCATTGATAAGTTCACCAAGTATGGACACTTCATTGCCTTATCCCATCCATATACTGCACTATCAGTGGCTCAACTGTTTGTTAACAATATCTATAAGTTGCATGGTCTACCAAAAGGAATTATTACCAACAGAGACAAAGTGTTCACCAGTACTTTATGGCAAGAAGTATTCAGACTCTGACACAACGCTCAACATGAGCTCTTCATATCACCCCCAAACTGATGGGCAGACTGAGAGATTGAACCAATGTTTAGAAACTTATCTCAGATGCATGATTAGTTCTTGTCCGAAGAAATGGTCTCCGTGGTTGACAATGGCAGAATATTGGTACAATACTACATTTCATTCTGCATTGGGTGAGTCACCCTTTGAAGTGCTTTATGGTCACCCACCTAGGCATTTTGGACTCATTCCAGGTAACCAGTGCTCTATTCCTGATTTGGAGAAATGGATGGAGGACATAAATGATATGCACAAGATAATTCAGGAAAACTTGCAAAGAGCTCAGCACCGCATGAAAACTCAAGCAGATAAACATAGATCTGAAAGAGAGTTCAGTGTGGGCGATTGGGTGTATTTGAAACTTCAATCCTATGTTCAAATGTCGGTAGCTCAAAGATCAAACCAACAGCTCAGTTATAAATACTTTGGCCCTTATCTGATCTTGAAGAAAATTGGCAAGGTGGCATATAAACTGCAACTTCCTCCATCAAGCCACATTCATCATGTGATCCATGTATCTCAACTAAAAAAGGCTCTGCCTCCAAACACCACTGTAAGTGCTGATCAAGCTCTTTTTACAATTTTTGCTGACATCACCCTGGCACCTGTGTCCCTTGTTAAAACAGAGTTACATAAGGTGGGCAATACTGCTATTCCAGTTGGGTTAGTGAAATGGTCTGGTTTACCTGATGACTAGACGACATGGGAAAACCTGCAAGTGCTCAGGCAACGCTTTCCACTTCTCACAGCTTGAGGATAAGTTGTTTCTCTAGCAGGGGGGAATGTCACGACTGAAGTATGGGCCTAAAGGCTGTGTAATCTTTTTTAGCCCATTGGGCCGCTGTGTGTGTGTGTTTCGGACTCGGCCCTGTCTGCTATATGCACCGATCGCCAGTGCGTTGGAAAGGATCATCGTTGAACAAGTAAACAGAACCTTGTATTTCTCCTGTCTCCTCTGCTTTCTTCCTCTCCACGACACTGCCGCAGCGCTCGTTGCCGGCAACTCTTCCTCCCAATCTCCGTTGGTGCGCTGCCATCGAGCACGAATATGAGCATCTGCGCTACTCCATTGTATAGTTCATCTACTCCACTCGAACTCTGTATCTTGATTCTTCCGGGCACACCTCTTATGCGCCTATTTTTTGAGTGAATTCAGATAGAGCATGCTGCTCCCCCCGTAGTTTTTTTTTTCAAAAAAAAGAAAGAAAGAAAGATAGATAGAAGTCGACGTAGTCGCGCTCTCCGGCAACATATAGATCAAGCTCGTGTCTAGCGCGAGGTGGGGTGGCGACTGGCGATGTTTGGTAGCCGTGTTATCAAGGATTTCTCGGTAGTGGTCATCAGCGCCGTCCGTATCATGGCCGGCGTCCAGCTCGGGTGTTTCTTCCTGAATCCTGATCAGCGTCGCGATGCCGGTTGACGTGCGGGGTCGCCATGGACGACGAAGGACAAAGACGCGTCACCGCACCAGGCCGCAAGAACATTCACTCCCGGCGCAACGAGGACCACCGGCTCTTTTCCGTGACAACTGACAATCTCACAGCCGAAGCTGAAGGATGCCACTAGGTTCGCCGCCGAGGCCATGTAGGCCCTGAGGTTCTTCCTGGCCGTGTAGCTGAGAATAAGAGCCGAAACGGTGAAGGCGGAGGCAAGCTCCACCGGTTTTCTGCAGCTTGACTTGATGCCATGACGCCTGCTCCAATCCTGTACACGACGATACTACAACCAGCAGCCTTCGGTATCACACGTATTGTACATGAGGATCCTCGCCTCGCCTTGGACGTTCCGTGTCCGACCTTGTTCCTCTGCAAGGTGACAGTACCGTCGCTCATGCCCGACGAATTGGGCTAATTGAGTAAGATCTCTTTTCTCCTTCCTAGATTGACTTCGTCACAATTTAGTAATATTATAAATGCAAATCTATCAACTTGGAATGGACTATTTTCGTTATTTTCTCAAATATTTAGGGTGTGTTTGGGATAAAGGAAATTCAAAAGAATTTCAAAGGAACTCATTCCTAAGGAATTTTTCCGACACGTGTTGTTTGGAATGAATGCATGGTGAATTCCTTTCCTTGGGAAAGGAATGGCTTCTTTCACAAAAGGTAGGAAAGAAAAGATGTGGTTAGAGCTAAGGAAAAAGTTCCTTTGTTTTGTTTAGTACGATGGTTGGCTCACACACAATGAAATTAGCTAAACAATACAAGGAGAATTTATTTTAAAAAGAAAAATAGGTAGGTAAAGGTCGAGGTGTCACTAATTTTATTTTAAATGTGTTATATAATAATAACATGATTATTAATTTTAGTTGATTATGATATATTTTATTTAGTTATAATAATATTTTTATTTCTATGTTTCTATTCCTATATTTCAAACACCTTAAGTTCTCCATTCCTATGTTTTAGATTTTTGGGTTTTCTCAATTCCCGTGTCTTTTCCTATTTCTGTGTTTTTCATTTCCACATGCCAAACACGTCCTTAAGGTCTGTAATATAATATGAGCCCTCGATAAAAAAAATATGATAACTGATTTTTGGGAAGGAATTCTCTTTTTTTTTAGACATTGTCACGGCATGAATGAGTTTGCTGCGGGGATGCTTGCAGCGGTAGCAACTGCGTGGATCAGAGCCCAGGACATCAATGCGTCACTCTGAAACGATTTTCTTCTATTAATTTTTCTTTATACATTTTAGCAAGGCATGTAATGAGGTACTCCAGAGTTTATCCGGCTAACATTGTTAGCAGTAGCAGCTGTGTTGGCTAAAGCTGCTGATCAACTTTCTGAATATAATCTGTCTTGATGTACCACCAGCTGTGTTGGCTCCGTCTTTGGCCGGTCTGTATTCTATCAGACAGCGCTGGTGATAATCTGATCCGAACCTATTAATATTATAACCGTCACGTTTCTAATTATGTTTTGTGCATCATCGATGCCTGACCTGGTCATTCATGGGAGACGTACCACTATGCAACAAACGTAATAAAGGTATGTGTTCGAATCTCAGCCAAAGTTTAATACATTCCAGTTGAGTAAGAATTTTTTCCTTTCTAGCTTGATTTGGGTCACAATTGAGTACTAATATAGAATGGAATGGACAAAAATAGTATATGCCAACTTGGAATGTACAATAATCGCTATATGCTCAAGTAATTAAGGTAAGTAATCTTAGCTCTCAATCAATCCCACATAAATGTGATTGTATTTTTGGGAAAAGAATTCTCTTTATTCATTAAACCACGGCATGGATGAATTTGTACTAATTTATAATTAACATATATAGAAGGAGAATATTAACCTGCCAAATAGTCTCAGAAAATCTGCAGCTATGCTAGCCATGCAACCGAGGCCACGCCCAACCCTATTTAAATGTCCTGAGACTCCGTATATACTATGAACACAGCAAAACACTTCCGGATATCAACATTGAGGGCTTCTTTGGATTGAAGGAATAGCAAAGGAATTTAGGAGGATTTGGATTCCAAAGGATTTTTTCCTAAAGACTCCTTTGACTCATAGAAAAGTGCATGAAAAAAATCCATAGGAATGCACGCCTGTGGCCTCATTTCACAGGAAATTTAGCAAGAGGGTAGGACCTCATTTATTTTTTCCTGACGGGAACGCGTGCACAGCTTCGCTCGTTCGCACCTTTTTGTCGTTGTTTTGGCGCTCGCCCCTTCGCGGTCGTTCCAGAAGAGAAGAAAATAAAACTGACGGAGTACCTCTTGGCCTTCTATCTGAAAATAAAAACAGAGGAGAGAGGCCTCCCTTCTCTCAGATCCGGTCATATCTGGCCTTCATCCCCGTCTCCGGTCCTCCGATCCGACGATAACACACGTGGTGGGCGCATCCTGTCCAGTTGTGAGTTTTTCCCCCTACAAGGTTGTTTCTTTCTTCCCCATCTTCGAAGTTCCATCCAGGATTTAGTTAGGTCTTTTGTGCTGTAGCAACTAGGATTGGGATTCGTTGTTTACTGTTTCTAGGAAAGTGTAGGATTGATTTTCGTTTTCCTTTTTGATATGTGAAGAGTTTCCTTCTCTTGTAATAGATATTTGTAATTGCTTCTACTGCAACTGCTCTTGAATCAGCAAGGAGATTTTTTTCACGTAACTTATCAACCAAGGCTTGAAAAATTTCAACCTCCATTCGAAGGTGCCTTTTGCATAGACTCTCATGTCCTGTTAAAAGTTCAGAAACTCGGCGAGCACCTGTCATTTCTGATGTATGCATTGGTCTCTTCTCAGATTTATGTGATGATTCTGCTTGTAAAGTAGGAAGAATAATAGAGATAAACTCATCCTCACTTTCTGATCTACGACGGTAGCTTGGATTCATAGCTATTAGCTAATACTGATGACAAAGAGGGTCAAAGAACAATCATTTAGTACAAAGGAAGCAACATAAATTCTGCTTATAATAGTGGGAGATCGTATAATAACAGGAACCTTTGTGCTACCAAATAGAGATTGTAGTGGCCGTTGCTGCTACCAGCAGTGAAGCTGGTGATTGTTGTAGGCGTGAGAGAGGATGATAGGTAACAAGCTGATGTGTTGTAGCGTGAGAGAGGCCGGGAGGCACAAGTTGATGTGCATATATACGCAGGCACCAACGTCTATGGAGCCTTGTGCTATGGACTAACGGCTAGTTTTTTATTTCAAACTCTAGAATAATATATTTCAAACTTAAGAATTTCTTTGCCTTTTTCTATGGTGTTACCAAACAAGTCTTTCACTAAATTCCTATGGTTTTAGAATCCATAGGATTGGAGAGTTCATACATCTCAATTCCTATGTTTTTCCTATTCCCATGTTTCTAAAATCCTGTGTTCGAAAGAAGCCTTGAAATTTCTGTCTCTGTGAAGGAAGTTGCTTGCAAGCCAGCCATGAGAACCATCCTCCTATTTGTGGTTGGCGTCATAGCCATTTACCTGATTACAACACCAACCACAGCAACCCCGGTAGACATCAACAATCCAAGCATTCAGTCGCTCGGCAGGTGGGCGGTAACAGAGCACGTCAAGGAGGCGAAAGATGGAATTAGATTCATCACTGTAGTGAGTGCTGATCAAAGTCAGGGGTTGTCATCACTACCAGAAAAGCAGCCTATAGCGGCGGTTAAAGATGTACCGTAGCGGCGGGTATGTGCCATCGCTGTTATGGTTCTGCAGCTAAAAATAAAACATCTTTAATGGCAGATGAACTATGATCCAAATAATCCGCCGCTATAAAATGAGTAGTAGCGGCGGGTGACATCTTTACCCGCCGTTACTGTTGAATCTGAAAAACAAAAAAAAACAAGCATATAGGCCCGCTCTCGGCCCACTATCGTAGCCCGCGCTTGACCTGTCGCCGAGGTCCGTCGGCTGCCCCATGTCGGATCCGGCCGCCCCGGGGCCAGATCCGGACGCCCCATCACCGAATCTGGTCACTCCATCGCCGGATCCGGCCGTCCCGCTGTCGCCGCCCGCGAGGGAGCGAGAGGAAGGGGCAGAGGAGGGCGTCGCGAGGGAGAGGGGAGGGCGTCACGGCCAAGGGGAGTGAGAGGAAGAGGCGGAGGAGAGGGGGAGCCCGCGCGCCGCCGCCTGCCGCCAAAGAGCCCGCGCGCGGCGGGGAGCTCGTGCGATGTCGAGGAACCCATAGCCACCGTGGAGCCTGCACGCCGCCGCCTGCCGCCGTAGAGCTCGCGCGCCACCGGGGAGCCCGCGGTCGCCGGGGAGCTCGTGCGCCGCCGCCTGACGCCGGATAGCCCGCACATGCTGGGGAGCTCGCACGCCGCCGAGGAGCCCGTGGCTGCGGGGGAGCTCACGCGCCGCCGCTGGGGAGCCCGTGCGCCGCCAGTGGAGTGAAGGAGAGAGAGAGAGAGACGGGTGGGGGAGGGCAGCTGCCGTGGAGTGAATGAGAGAGAGGTGAGGAATTTGAGGGTAGTATTTATTCCATAGTGTTAGGGTTTGAAGTAAAATAGGCCATGAATACGAAATGGGTGTTATTTGGGCCCGATAGCACAGTAGCGGCGGTTGACTTTGTTGACCGCCGCTAAAAAGTGATTTTTAGTGACGGTTGACATTGTTGACCGCTGTTAAAAATAAAATTTATCTTTAGTGGTGGTGGACTTTGTTGACCGTCGCTAAAAAGTGGTTTTTTAGCGTCGGGTGTTATTGACCGCCGCTAAAATTAAAATTTATCTGTAGCGACGATTGATAACAAAAACGCCGCTACGTGATTTTTGATAACACTGCTATAATATCGTTTTGTGGTAGTGCATCAGGCTTATACTATGATCTCATCATCGATGCATTGGACAGTGATGGCAAGGATCACAAGTACAAGGCACAGGTGCACGAGAGGGACTGGGGGGACAAACGCGATCTCTTATCTTTTGAACCGGCTAACTGAGGGACAAGTAGTGCGATAATTTTCGATGCAGTTATTTGACTGTAATAAGCAATATGTAATGGTGCTTTCTCGATCGATGCATGCTATGGTGTTAGAAATAATTTGCGATTATACAAACTCCCTGTCTCAAAATGCTATGGTGCTGAACTGCGTATTCCGGTCTGAATGTTTCCCGTTTTTTTAGAAAAGAATGTTTCTCGTTTTAATCGCATTCTTATTATTGATCCTTGTGATGCAGCAGTTGCATCCTGCTACTACAAGTAGTGTAGGCTCACTCAGGAAAGGAGGAGGAGCATGATGAAGCCCTAAACGGGTCGTCGGCGACGCCGCCCTTCAGTCCTCGCCCCGTCCATTAATCCGTTTGGATCAAGTGTTCGGTTAAGAGATCTAACTTGATTAGTATGAAATCATGTTTAGAGGATTGATCTAACTTGTCTACGATCAATAATTCCTCCATTGATCAGGGAACTTACAGAAGGATCATGTGATGTGCACACATTACTCTTCTGTGTTCTTACTAGTTATTAGTAGTTACTACTGCCAGTGTTGATGGGCAATACACATACGAATCAGTCAAATCTGGACTCGGTTGTCTGGTTCACATTGCCATCGCAGAATGAATGCATTTCCAGATTAATATAGAAAATCCGTCATATATGTAGTTATGCTAAAATAAATATTTTTCTATGACGCATATGCAAAGAATTTTAGACAATAGATCTTCTTGTATTGTTTCTACTACATACCTACATGAAAGACACATTTCGCTATTGATATTGATTTGGAGAATGCACACTAGGTTTTTCTTACACAGAGAAAAAAAATTGTACCTGATTTTTTTTTTTGAAATCGAAAAATTGTACCTGATTAAATGGTCTGGTTTCTGGGAAGGACTTGTTCTGATCGCAACAAGATCTGGAAGTTCCACTCTCCATGTCAGTTGACCCTATATTTAGGTTACAAGTCCATTTCATAGAATCCAGGAGGCATAGAATTCATGGTCGTGTATGTATAGCGGAGATATCTTAGCGTATAACAGTGTACAAATCTTCGTGAATAGATTATTTGGTGGTGACAGATACACCTAGGAAATAGCAAGGTTCCCAGCTGGCTCAAGAAAGAAGACAATTCAGAGTCTTAGTTCAGTCAAAATAAGCAAAGGATACACAAGAAAGATTCTACAATAAAAGCTCATCGTTGTCAAGCAATGGAAAATTTGAGGAATTATTGACAAAGCATGGAAATTCACACACTTATTGACGAGCAGCTACAAAATGGATATTCACAAACAATAAGCAACATAAGGATGATCTGAAATGTGTTCGAAATACCATGGAGTATGCAACATGGAGTAAAGCAGGCCAAAACAAAGAGTATCTAACATATTCACAAATTAGTCCAAGAACACCATGGAGTAAGGCATGACTATTCAAAGAGAACGCTCTACTTTTATTATTGACATTATTAAATACTTGTATGTGAACTCCTTCCGCTCCAACTGTCATATGATATGTTTATGCTTTTCAGATGAAACAATCAGCTATATATACCACATTTGCATTTTACAACAGAAGTATATCTGTAGCAATATCCATAGGTTTGTTTTTGACAGTGATAAATATAGCACTAAAATGGTTCTTTAGCATTCAAGTTCACTGAAATGAGCTACAAAACTAACACCATCGACACCTAACAATATTAATCTAGACTTCTTTGACAGAATAAAAATGCATAAGCTTAGGACACAGGAGAGATGGAATGTTGGAGAACCAGTAAAACAAGCAAAAACGTCTGAAAGAATGTGGGGTCACATTGGATGAGGAACTTCATTGTTCTTCTTTTCTTCATTATTAACCCTATGGCAGGATGATTCAATCAGAAGAAAGGCTCCTCAAAGCTGCATTTCATTGAGAATCTGATATTTCAATTTCTAGATATAGCCAGGACGATTCGACTCTGAAAGAAGACGTCGATCAAACTTATGATGCATGTTTTGGAAGAAAAAAAGAGAGGGGAAAGGAAACCTGCCTCGTGTATGGTGTATCAGTATAGCTTAATCCAGTCACGTCAGGCATCTTATGAACCTATAGCTCGGTTTCATCTCAGAAATACAAGGACAAATGCACAGCAATGTTGACCATAGACCTCTAATTTGTCACAACTAGGAGAACGGAGCAGTGAACTAGGGACAGAGGAACCAATGTTACGAACATTTAACAAGCTGAGACGAACAAATAAGGAATCTAAAAATGGTTCTTGGGACAGCTGCTGTGCTATTTGCGCACGCTAACATTGAGAACGTCACGGTACTTACTGTTCCCTCTTGCTTGCCACTAGTGCTGCTGAGATGTTGACCCGTACCTTTCTTCAGTGTGGAGGCGAGGGCGTCAACCCTTTCCCTGTTAAAGCACGAGCTCTAGCCAGTCAAAGCATCGCTGGATCATCGCGCACCGCATGCCTCGTCACGGTTGAACGTCACTGAAGACCTGGCATGAACTTTATTAACCAGTCTCTGCTACTACACATCAGCGTCTCTTTCTATATAAACTCGGCAGCATGTGCCCAGTCTCTGCAGACAGAGCAGAGATTTCAGCCCATCACGGCAAATAACAGGGGTAGTGTAACTGTGTTGTGTAAGAGCAGAGAGGAGAGCCGTCCGAGCAGACCTGTTCGTGTGTTGTGTACTTGTGTGGGTGTGCGTCCTAGGCTCAGGAGAGATGACACCGACGTCGGCCGGATCGATTGTTTGATCTGCGATGCGTTTGTCCGTCTGAAGCTGGTGTCATCTCGCCTGAACTTATGACACGCTGGCCCTGGAACAAATATATGTGACTGCAAAGTATTAGAGCAAGGTGGCAAGGTAAGCGAGCACTGGTGTCATGGCTTGTGTCTTTTTTTTTTTTTTTTGTATTTGCAAATTGCAAGAACACGACGCTTTCCTACCGCTGTGTTTTCTCTGCGGGCGTTGCGTAAACCCTCCATATATCTTCACCTATTTCTCGCGCATGTGGTAACTTTGTACCCCTTTTTTCTCAAATTGTCGTTGTTATTCTAGTTCAATTTTTTCAGCTAAAATTTTTATCCTAGGACTAGTGCCTGGTGTTGATGGAGGTCTTCAGTTACTTGAAGGGAAAAGCAGACTAGTTATTCTGGGGTCTGGGCCAGGCAACCATGCTATTATGGTCATCTTGAGAGCTTTCCCTTTCCTCCAGGAAGAAGAGAACTTTCTGCATCCGACGATGACGACCACGGACCACCCTGATTGCAAAGGGTTGTTGCTTTCCCGAACGAAAGGGTCAACCTAAACTGCTCTCTCCGTAAATGGCACCTGATTAGCTGTGGCTTTGGCTTGAACAGACTGACGCCGGTGGTTGGCTTTAGTATCCTCTTTGACGAAACCTTTGAATCCTTGTGTTTCCTTTCCTTACATACATTCTGTGTAATCGTAAATGCACCACGGTAATTCATGACTGAGCCTAACTAGAGAATTTTATAAAACTTTTATGATGAACCAATTGATCTACCGCATAATTGAGTGCTGAATCTCTGTTGACAAAGAGTACAAAAATTAACGAAATGAGAATAACATACAAAAAGATCAATTGACAAGGAGGAAACAGGGTAATAGGAGAGCTGTAGTCGACGGATCAAAGATTATCTAAACCCCATCTCCAGAGTGTATGTTGCCATGCGTTGTTAACGCTGGCTTGCAGAAATTGTATGAAATCAAGCAGAAATAAACAGGTAAATCGTCCCAGTTTGGGATGAAACAAGCAGGTAAAACTTGTGTACAGAGTACCAAATCGTCTTCCTCTACTGTGCTACCCTCTACCCCTTAGACTGAGAAACTGTAAAGTAAGATGCAGAATACCTGGATAAGCCTCCATACCATCCTAATCTGCACTTGCAACGTGGCTAAATCAAATTGAAGTTACATACATACAAATAAAATTAAAATCAACTATGAAATAATAATTGAGTAAAGAAGAGGTGACGGAAAAGTGTTTTGGTCTCTCTGTCAACCATGAGATGAGAAAAATGACCTGTTCAGTAGTCAGTACTCAGCGTGGCTACAAATTAAGCTTATAGTCACATTTTTAAAATGTGAAATGTGCAATACCTGAATGATTGTTAGGCTGCCTTGCACTGAAAGGATGATCTGATCCATTTCAACAAACAACAACAGGTAATGCAGCACTCATAGCATAGTCCTAAATTTTAGTTGATACTCTGCATGAACTATCTTATGTCTAAAGAATAGATAGGGTAAACAAATCCTAACAACATGAAACAACAATTAATCGATTGTAATATAAATGTTAAGTTGTCCCTGCACACTGCAATACAATTTAAATGAAAAAAAAACTGATTTCATAATCCACAGCTGCAGCAATGCACAACACAAAGGGGTTACTTGGTTCGGCCATAGGGAATGCGCCTGAACCAGGCGGTGCTCAGGTGTGGCTGGCGCTGCTGCCTGAGCCAGACATGCTGTGCCAGGACATTCTCATTGAGTTGGATCAGAGAAAGGATGTGTTAAGGCTTTGCCGAATGTTAACAAACAATGATACCATTGTTTATATTCATACCCACATGGCACATAAGGCAACCACCAAACTTATTCACTTACATGCTATATATTGAATTAGACCTAAGTATTATCGAATCAAATCATTGAGCAGCAAACATCCGCAATGCAAATATAGTTACACGAGAGAATTTAACTAATTATATTTTTTAGTCATGTAGTTAATGATCATAATATCAATGCAAGCATAAATTCTCCAAGACAATATATGTCGTACCAATTTATCATTTTCTGCTGCAATACTAGAAGGTAAATAACGAATAAGTTCAGGAGGAAATAAATTGAGAAGACAAGTGTGAAGTAGGCATACTGAAAAATATATCATCAGTCCTGCATGCATCTTTGGAAATTCATACAGCACATTATGCTGTAACAGACAACAAAGCTCCCTGTTATATGATTTCTGAGCTGATTGAGAGATATTATCTTAAAATATATATAAATGGACACTTCCAACATTGATTGTGGTGAAAGTGAAACCTTAATTTTCAACAAAAAGGAATGAAATCATCATCATGGCTAAAATAGCAAAATGACAATTTAACAAGCAGTCCACTAGTCTAAATTGATAAAATATATTACAAAGAACTCATACAATGTACAGGTAAGGCACAAGTCAAATGCAAAGATCCATCAGCTATGAGGTACTATCAAACATGTAGCACCAAGAACAGGCTGGATTGAAACATTCCAGCATTCAAGAAAATAACAAAACATCAGTAAGCGCAACATAATCAATGCTCGATCTACCAGATGCTCCAGTAATGCTTTCAAGGTGCACACTCAGAACAATCAATTCACAAGCAATCCAATCTGAATTTAGTAGACTTAACATATTAGTCTATCAAACTATCAAGAGATATCACCTAGACAGCTAGGGAGACACAACAGGGATTCAACATCACTTTTTCACTCACACTTGGAGGAACCGAAGAACTTGTCACCAAAAGCAGCAGCATAAGCACTTGTCAATCCTGGAACGATATCCTTGTAAGGGTCTAGGTACTTCTCTGTGAAAGCTGTCTCGCTTAATCCAACCACATTGAAAAAGTCAAGATCTTTCTTTATGAGCCCATTTGCCTTCAGAAGTTTTAGCACGCAATGTCGAGGCATAAGCCGTTTTTTAGTGCTATAAGCAAGCAATGGTGGCCTACGACATATGTACTCAACTTCCAGACCAACCTCTGTCTTGAGGAATTCCACCGTGTGACTCACGTTGGCCAGTTGCAAAGTCAGAATAGTTGGCACCCTGCGCACTGCAATCCTCAGGTCGGCCTCAGAGCATCCAAGAGCTTTCTTCAAGGAATCCATCTTAGCATCGACACTCCCGGGGCCGACGAGGTAAACTGCATAGAGCGCGTGCTTGAACATGGCAGCCTTGCGTGACACACCGAGCTTGTCGGCGCACACCACAATTTCCTTGGCACTCTCTGGTTCCAACAGAGCAATCGGCGCGAGTAAATGGAGCTTGGCAATTTCACAATCAGGTAGGCCGCACTGCTGCAAAAAAACCAGGTTGGGCTTAACCACACGCTCGACATCTTGAACAAGAAGGCGGGCGCCCCAGCTCCTCCCGAGGACGGAGCACAGCTTCTCGAAGGAACCCAATAACGAGAGGTGGAACGGGAGGCGCGACATCTGAGCGCGACTCCTGAAGAGGAAGGGGGCAGTGGCAGTGAGGCGGGAGATCTGGGGGACGGAGAGGCCCATGTCGCGGAGCATGCCGATGCGGGGGCGTAGGGTTTCGCCCACCTTGGTGCATAGCAGGCGCGGCTCCCTGGAAATTGCAGTGGCGATGTCGGCTTTGGCGAAGCCGGCGTCCGAGAGGAAAGCGAGGACCGCTTCGGGGTTGGAGGGGGATTTGAGGTGCGCGAGGTGTCTGGACGATTTAAGAGCTTGTGCCGGCGTGAGGCCGCATCTGGTGATGAGGAAGTTCTCGACGTCGAATCGGGCTTGGTACGCGGCGGCGGCGGCGGCGGTGGAGAGGAAGAGGACGCGTTGGAGGGAGGAGGCGGCGGGGAGGAGGTGGTTCCGGAGGCGCAGCATTGTGGTGGACTCGCGATTCGCGCGAACAGAAAGAGTGGCCACTTGTACCGCTTTTCTGCTCGTAAACGTTCTCCCAGCTGTAGAAACTACTCATAAACGTGAGACAGGAAACGCACACGACGAGTCTAATCTCTGACTCTGAACCGAACATGTAGCAATGCATAAATCTGAAGGCACAAGTATAGTATATATAGCTACATTTGAAAACCCATGTTAAGTTGCACAAAGAGACGGTAGATTTGGCGACAATTCTTAGATAGGATAGGGATGATTGCTTCGGCGTTCTTGTTTTGATTTTCAACCGCACATTTGGCCTCCTTATTTTCTCACTTGGCACGTTTGCAGGAATGCATATCGCGTAATTTTTCAATTCCTCTTGTGCGCTTACAAATTTCACAATTCTGGCTTACATACTAAACGCAGGTACAATGCTACACGTAGACGGTCTTATAATCTGTCTCATGCATTGTCATATAAGATTTTTAATGATGTGAAAGAAAGAGAAGGTGGTGAGAGAAAGAGGTGGTTATTTCGTTAAGCAACCATCTCATGGGCTAAAATTTAGGAGTCTAAGATGACTCTCACACCATTATATAAATTCTAATAGTTTTTTAGCCTATAAATATTTCTTTTTTACATCCATAAATTAAGGAGTCATACAATAAATAGGAAACAGCTGAACAGACCACTCATTGTATAAATCGTCTCATAACTCGTCTTAAGATTACGTGTCATGTATGAGATGATCTATGAGACAATAAGGGCAAGTACAATGGTGTTGTCTCATAGATCATCTCATGCATGTCACGTAATCTTAAAACGGATTATGAGACGACTTATACAATGGATGGTCTTATTAGTTATCTTCTATTAATTATATGACTCCTTAATTTATGGATATAAAAAGAAATATTTATAGATTAAAAGACTACTAGAATCCGTACAATAGTGTGAGAGCCGTCTTATACTCCTAAATTTAAGCGCATGAGGTGGTTGTTACGCGAAACAACCACCTGTTTTTCTTCCCACTCTCTCTTTCTTTCACATCATTAAAAAATATATATGACAATACATAAGACGATCTATGAGACTACCTACGTGTAGCATTATACCTGGAAACTGAGCCTAATTTTTGGACCGAATCAGACCTCTGGATACCAAATCCACCCAAGAAGCGAAGCACAAATCCGAAGGATGAGTATAGCTACAGCCGAGAATCCATGTTGGATTGCAAACACACTTGCCCTTACTTTCTCACCTTGGCGCATTTGCAGAACACATATCACGCAAAGCCTCTAAAACAGAATGTGACACTAGAATGTAGGATTAATTCCGAAATTAAAGAGACATTTGGCAACGTTACCACGTTGCACTCCAAGCTGAATTGCCCCTTGACACAATCAATCAACCCGAACAAATAGAACGGGTACTAGGATCCAGATGAAACACACACCAGAGTTACTCATCACTTATTCAACGCCTGGACTGACTGACTCATCCCCAGATGAACACCACAGGGCTCGTGACTTTGTGCACGTCGTTCTCCCACACGATGTTCCCGAACCGCATCACGGTCTTGCCACGTGGGCCCTTCGGCATGCCCCTGCTCCTGAACGCCACCTTGTAGCTCTTCTTCTCGTTCTTCTGCTCCCCGAAATTCAGCGTCTTGGGCGTGACGCGCACCGCCACCAGCTGCTTCGGCGCCTCCACCCTCACGGTGTAGGTCTCGGCGCCCTCCGTCACCTTGGTGACCGTCCGTTCCAGCACGCGGACCACGGCGTCACCGGTGCCGTTGCCGTTACCGCCGAACGCCACGACGAAGGACGGGTAGTTGAGCCCCGCGACGCCGCCGGGCAGCGTCCTGGTGCACCCGCGGAACCCGGGCACGAAGAGCCGCACCTGCGCGGCGGTGTAGTTGAGCGTGCAGAGGAAGTCCACGTAGTCCTGCTCCCCGGCGTCGTAGACTAGGCCCGGGTCCAGCGCCAGCCTGGGCTGCACGAGCCCGGCCCCAACCGCCATGGGCGTCGCGCGGCCCCCGAGCCCGCCGTCCGCGATGGCCCGGCCCTCGCTGTCGCGCGCCGTGGCCGTCGTCGTGATCGCCGACCGCACCATGGCCGGCGTCCATGTCGGGTACTTCTTCCTGATCAGCGCCGCGACGCCGGCCACGTGAGGGCACGACATGGACGTGCCGGAGAGGAAGTTGAACGGTGACCTTCTCGGATCGTCTTTGGTGCCCGTAAGGGGCGACTCGTCGGGCCAGGCCGCGAGGACGTTGATCCCTGGCGCGACGAAGTCGGGCTTGAGGAGCTCGCGCGACACGCGGCTGGGCCCGCGCGACGAGAACGACGCCACCGCTGGTGCCCGGGTCTCGCCGGTCACCGTCGCGCCCGCGATGCGGAACGACGCCACCGGGTGAGGCGAGGAGTGGAGGTAGGAGAGTATCTTTGTGGCTTCGGTGGCGCCGAGGCTGGCGGACGGGAGCGTGAAGGGGAACACCTCGAGCCCGTCCGATTCCCAGGCCGACGTGTCGATGGAGACGAGCCCGGACCCGCCGGCCCTCTGCACCGCCATGCCCGTCGGCACTTCCGCGCCGTAGGGGCACACAACGACCTTGCCCATCACCCTGTCCGGCACGAGCTCGTCCATGCCGCAGCTGTTGAGCAGCACCAGCGGGATCATGTCTGTCCTGTTGGCCTGCTGGGCGTAGAGGGACTGCCCCACGAGGACCTGCCCGTCGCCGAGCGTGACGAAGACCGGGAACACGCGGTCCAGCGTGGCGGCGCCGACCGTCGCGATCCACGGCGCCACGTTGCTGAGCGTGGCATCCTCTGGCCCCTCGTTCCCCGCGGAGCAGGCGACGAAGACGCCCGCCCGAACCGCGCCGAACAGCGCGACGGCCATGGAGTTTTTGGACAGGTCGCTGCCGTCGCCGCTGGGGGAGGTAGACCCGAGGGACAGCGACAGCACGTCCACGCCGTCCTTGACGGCCGCGTCGATCCCCGCCACGATGGCCGCCTCGGAGCACAGATCCACGCCGCAGGCCTTGTACATGGCGACGCGCGCGCGGGGCGCCACACCCCGCGCCGTGCCATTGGCAAACCCCAACAGGCCCGCGTTCGGGACGGCCGAGCCCGCCGCCGTGGACGACACGTGAGTGCCGTGGCCGAACGCGTCGCGCGGGGAGTTGAACTCACCAGCCAGCGGCGTGCCCGTGCCCGTGCCCGTGACGAAGTTCCGCGCGCCGACGAGCTTGTTGTTGCACATGGTGCTGGAGTTGAACCGCTGGCCGTCCACGCACCGGCCCTTCCAGCTCGAGCGCACCGGGCCGAGCCCGGCGTCGTCGAAGCTGGCGCTCTCGGGCCAGATGCCGGAGTCGACGAACCCGATGACGACGCCGTCGCCGAACTCCGTGTCGGGCCACACGCCGAAGTCCGTGTCGAGGCCGAGGAAGCCCGGGGACCGGGTGGTGTGGAGCGGCACCACCCGGCTCCTGTACACGCCGGCCACGCCCGTCGTGTTCGCCAACAGCCGGGCCTGCTCCTCGCTCAGCTCCGCGGCGAAGCCGTGCATCACGGTGTCGTACACGTAGTACAGGCGTCTGGTGGAGTTGTTGTTGGTGGTGCTGCTGGATGGGGAGGCGGCCACCATGGAGGCGTACCAGTTGCCGTGGGTGGCGAACTGGGGCGGCTTGGCGAGGGGATCGGCGTGAACGATGTAGGTGGAAGAAAGCTCTACTGCCTCGTCGGGCTTGCCGTGGATCTCTGGAACAAGGACCGAGCGCGCGGGGTGAGCGAGGAGGAGGAGGAGCACTGTCAGGGGGAGCAAGGGGCGGGTGGGGATCATGAGCGCCATGGCTCAAGGTGGTGGCACTGGCACCTCGATCGTGTGGAATGCATTGGCCGTGTGGGCCTTTTTATAGAGGCTGAGCGACTCATCAGTCCAGCTGTCAACGTGGAACAACACACACAATGTTTGCAAACTGGTGCGGCGCTATGCAAAGGTGGATTCATACTAGCACAAGTGAAGAACCCGTGTTACAGCATCATTATGTACTGGTCTACCACTAATAAGCAATTTTCTCCATATTTGCTTTGGAAAAAAGCTGATGCGTTTCAACCAAATTGAGCAGATATTTAGGTGGAGAGAACTTTTGCATGGTTCACATTTTATTTTGCGATGTACGTATAGAACATGTATGATATAACTTGGTTATAGACGAACTAGAAAGATGAAATTTTTCCAACAAACACGAGGAGCTATGTTAATTTCAGGTTTTCCTTTCGACAACTATTAGACTAAATTTGTTGTATATATTAAATTAAAACTTTGCAACACTTGTGTCTGCATGTGAAAAAATTCTGAAAAGCGAAATGCAACCAGTCAGTCGCCTTGCATTGTACACGCAAGTGTGGCACATTTGAGACCAAAAATATGTGCATCACTTACCATGCACGAAGCAAAGGTGAACATTCTGTGCAGACAAGACGAAAACAACTCTTGGAACCATCTCAATAATGCTATACGAGATAAGGATCTCTCAACCCAAAGCTTATGAATTTCATTTATATCGAGTTATTAAGCCCAGAAGAGCAACATAAATAGTTGATATAAGCTCTGAAGCAATTCCTGATCAGAATGATTAACTCTGAAGCAAACACTCCCTGGTCTTTATAGACCAGACATCGTTTCTCTTATAGTATCTTTCAACTCTCAAGAATCCCATTCATTCTTTCATTTTTTAGTACAGGACTAATCATACAGCAACAATAAACCATTTTAGACAAAATATTCTTGACTTCTTCTATTTCTGATTTGGAAATGGAATTCCAGATCAGAAAGATGAACTCTGAAGCAAACCCTCCTAGTCCTAGATAGACCAGACATCGTTTCTCTTATAGCATATTACAACTCTAGAATTCCATCCATTCTTCCATTTTTTGAGTCCCAGACTAATCATACAGCAACAATAAACCATTTCAGATAAAATATTCTTCTTCCATTTCTGAGGGTCTCAGCCCAGCTGTCAACCTGGTTACAGACTGGTGTGGTGCTATGTAATGGTGGATTGATACTAGCACAAGCACAAGAAAAAACGACGTGTTATTTTCCAATGTACAGTATCTTTGTGTACTTGTCTATCACTAATAAGCAAATTTCTAGATATTTGGTTGGCGAAAACTGGATGCATTTCAACCTAAGTGAGCAGATACTAAGTGGACATAACTTTTTGCTAGTTGATGTTTTATTTTCTGATATAGAACTGTATGATAACTGGGTTACGGGCAAACTTGAAAGATGAAGTTTTTTGAACCAGCATGAGGAGCTCTGTTAATTTGAGGATGTTAACTTTTTGCAACTATTGGGCTAAATTCGTTGTATATATTAAATTAAGTTGCAGATAGTTACTTTACAAGATGTAAACAATTTCTGAAAAGCGCAATGCAACGAGTCGTCTTGCATTGTACAACCAAATGCACAAAGCGAGTTGAACATTCTGGGCAGACAAGAAAAAAATAACTTTTGTAATCATCTCAAATATGCTATACTACGAGATAAGGATCTCAAACCAAAGTGTATGAATTTTTATCGAGCTATTAATCCCAGAAGGGCAACACAGATAATCGATACAAGGTCTGAAGCAATTCCTGATCAGAAATATGAACTCTATGAACCAAACGCTCCAAAGTACTAAATGGACGTTTCTCTTATATCATTTTTCAACTCTCAATAATCTCATCCGTTCTTCAATTTTTGAGTCCGGGCCTAAACATACAGCAACAATAAAGCATTTTAGACAAAATATCCCTGACTTCTTCCATTTCTTATTAGGAATTCCTAATCAGAAAGATGAACTCTGAAGCAAACGTTCCTAGTCCTAGATAGACCAGACATCGTTTCTCTTATAGCATCTTTCAATTCTCAAGAATCGCATCCATTCTTCCATTTTTGAGTCCGAGACTAATCATACAGCAACGATAAGCATTTTAGACAAAATATTCCTGACTTCTTCCATTTCTGTTTTGGAAATAGCAGAAATAAGAGCTGTGTAGTCTGTCACATTGCACATGCACTGCAACTTTCACTAGCCTTGTGCCCCCTTCAAATCTATAAGCCTCAACTGAATCAGTTACAACAGTTTTTGTCGTCATACAGATGAAAATACAGTGGTTAACTTTCGTTCCAAATGTTGTATCTCCGCGATGAAAGAAATAATGTACTGATGGTAGGCAGAAATCACTTAAGCCCAGGGGCGGAGCTGCACCCCGTGCGGGGGGGGGGGGGCTGCAGCACCCCCTTAGCTCAGAAAAAATCCAAGTTTTTCATGCATCAGTACATAGAAATCTTGTCAAGTTTCACACCCTAGCGTGCTCACTGTATTACAAAAATTAGCTCAGCAGCCTTCCTCATTGCCGAGTATGTAGAGCAGGAAAAAAAAAACAATTGATTTGGTGTCTGTTTTTTCATGTACCTTCTGCTGATCAGCGAATTGTTAACCAATGCCATCGTCTCTTTTTTCCCTCTCACTCACAGAGCTTCTCCTGTTATTAATTAGCACCCCCTTGCCTCGATTCCTGGCTCCGCCACTGCTTAAGCCATATCAACAGGAAATGTTATACATTTACGACAGACGGCAGAATGATGTGCACATGTCAGTACGCCTCAGCCTAGCTGTCGTCAACCAGGAACAGCAGCAGAGTGTTTGCAAACTGGTGCTAGGTGGATTGATACTAGCAGAACCAAAATACACGTGTTAGTTCACAGTGCACAACATCTTTCTGTACTAGTCTATCACTAATAAGCAGTTTTCTTGATATTTGATTGTTGATTGTTGAAAAATGAATGTATTTAAACGAAGTTGAGCATATATTACTTGGAGTTTGCACGGTTAACGTTTTATTTTCAGATAATAGCTGGGTTACCCAACTAGAAGCATGGAAATTTTCTGAACCAACATGAGGAGCTCTGTCTTCAGCTTTTCCTTTTGGCAACTATTGGGCTAAATTCGTTGTATTATATATTAAATTGAATTGGAGTTAATTACTGTGAACAGTTTATGAGACGTAAAAAATGCGTGCATCATTTACCATGCACTGAAGCAAGGCGAACATTCTGGGCAGACAAGAAACAATTCTTGGAACCATAACCATCTCAATAATGCCGTAGTACAACATAGGGATCTCAACCAAAGTGGCAAAGTGTATGAATTTCATTTATTTCTAGCCATTAAGCCCAGATGGGCAACACAAATAGTTGATATAAGCTCTGAAGCAATTCCTGATCGGAAAGATAAACTCTGATGCTAACGCTCCTAGTCCTAAATAGACATAGACCAGGCATCGTTTCTCTTATAGCATCTTTCAACTCTCAAGAATAATCCATTCTTCCATTTTCGAGTCCGAGACTAATTATACAGCAACAATAAGCCTATTTTGACAAAACATTCTTGACTTCTTCCATTTCTGATTTAGAAATGGCAGAAATAAGAGTTGTGTACTCTGTCACCGTGCACATCCACTAGTACTCCTTGTCCCCCCTCAAATGTATAACCTCAACTGAATTCAGTTCCAATAGTTATTGTGGCCATCAAACGTGGTTGACTTTAGTTCCATATACTGTGTATCAAAGATGAAACAAATAATGTTTTGATGATAGGCAGCAATCATTTCAGCCATATCAATAGGAAATGATATATATTTACACAGAATGGTATGCACAATTCAGTATGTTCAACAAAAGCTTTCTTGCTCAATTGTTGCACCACCACACATTAGATAGCCGAGCAAGAGCATTTTCATAAATATAGATCTCTGCCTGCCTGACATCAAATAATTGTGGATTGCATTGTATAGAATTCTAAGATTGCATACTGCTGAATGTGACTTGCAACAGCAGCAGTTTCTTAGTCTTACAGATTAGTGCATGAAGATATAAACTTATAATTGATCTTTCAAGGGTTCTATTTTACCATCTTCCTGGTTTGTTCTCAGAACAGGGCCAGGTAACATGAAAACAAACGACGTCATTTTCTTAAGACTACATACAACTCACAGTATCCTCGATATGATGCTCTTCAGACAACAACATTATCTTCTAGAGAACTTTGATATGAGATAGACAACGAAGAAGCAAAATAGAGCAAAGAGGACGACATGGAGAACATGATTTGAGCCCTGCTGGATGATGCTCTTGTTCATCCTTCGCATGTTATTCTTCACTCCAGCCTGGGCTTTTGCGAGGGTCATTTGCTGGACATCACATGGGATAACATAGTAAGAGCATAACTAGCTAGAATATATATTGTAAGAGACAAAAGTGATGATCTGCATATCATTCAACTAAAGAAAAACTGAGGCTTAAGGAATGAAAGGAAAAGTACCAGTTGATTAAGGAAATCACTCTGGAACTTGGCTTCAGAATTTATCTCCTGTGCTACCTGAAGATACAATGGATCAAGAACCAAAATTAAGATTCCATAAAGGAGCATAAAGCCCACCATCAGTAGATAACCAAAAAAAGACTAAGAAACAGCTTACAAGTAACAATAAAAAGTTTGAACAATCACGATTCACGACATGAAGGCGCCTCGTAGTATTTAATAAAGCCATATGCATACATTGAAATATACATAAAGTTGGTTCTATGAGAGGATAACCACCTATTGATTAATCTTACAGGTGATGGAGCTTGCAACAGTAAGACATCAATAATATGTGAATTATTCAATGGAATCATTTGGATATGAATGAACACTCAATATATCAAAGAGGCCAAGACAGTTGAAAGTAATAATTCCTATTGCAGTAAAGAATCTAATAATATGTCGAGAGCAATGGGCGGGCATTCAATAGGATCCTGCATTTCTGAGTCACAGAAAGAAACAGGCTAGAACTATATCACATCATACAGTTAAGGAAAATATCCAGAGTAGATCACAATCATATGACCTTAATGGACCAAGTCATATATTGCATTCCCAAACACTCAAGATAATATCAGTTTTGAAATTTGCACCCAAGAAAGAAGGGGTAACAGATCAACACCACCATGTAGTATCAAATAAGTAGCATGCTTTGGAACATATCATTTTTTGATATTCCTGTGGAATGAACTGCTTCCTCTAGGAAACAAACAAAATTCCAGTGAGGTTCTTATGTTACAGGCCCTAGCAGTCAGTAATCAGGGTTTTACACCATGGCTGCAACAGGCTGGTTACCATTACCAACAGAAAATCCCGGCGGGTACCATGACCTAGCAATTCAGGAATGCTACCAAGGAAATTTTAAAGAATTAGCTTTTGAAGCGCTGAACATCTCGTATAAAACGTGTGATCTCTTATAGATGGTTCTAATTCAAGTTCTAGGTTATTCGAGGTCTAAAGTTTTAAAAATGACAGAAGTAACTTTAGCCAGACCACTAGCAGCAGCAGCACCAAGCGCTAATGTAGGTTCAAATTACATGTCAAACATACATTGAGAAGCTATGAAATCACAGCGTACAGAATCTACAACGCACGCGCAACTAACTGCATACAACCTACAGACTTTTTCTAGTTTCCAAATCGAGGCAACGGAACTTGATCGAGAACCAAGCACACCACGTCATCATAATCGTGTATGTACTGGAAACGATCAAGGCGGGAGGAGGACCTTACCCCTTTCAGCATGCGAATCCTCGAGTGCAACCCGTCGATCTCCTCGTCAAGGTCCCCGTGAACCGGATCGATCCGCAGCTGGATCTCGTCCGAGCCCGCCGCGTTCCTGCAACCCCGAGGGAGAAGACGAATTTACCACGGGCTCCGATCCAGTTTCACCGGACGAATCGACGCATGAGGAGAATTCTACCAGAGGGTGGGGGAGATAGAACGGGGGTTTACCTGGATCGGAGCGGCCCGGAGCCGTACATCGGGTGCGCCATCGCGGCCGCGTGGCGTGCGAGGCGGGCGGCGCTCGTTGGCGCGTGGTTCGAGCTCGGGTCTTGTGCCAGTCGGCGACGGATCTTCACGCGGCGGCGGGTGGGGGAGGCCGCGCGCGATGCACGGCGGGCGTGGTGCGCCGGCGATGGCAGAGGAAAGATGACGTCGCGGGGAAGGAAGGAGAGAGGAACGGAAAAGACTGGAAGAGCCGAAGAGGACAGGAAAATAAAATGTTTCCATTAAACTGTGTCTCTGACGTTCGGCCCATGTTGTTTGTGACACTGACATCAGGGGACTAAACGTATTTATACGAGAGTAAAGGCATCAAAACTTATTAGAAATCTGAAAATTTTCAATGTGAGCCGTTAGAGCACCCACAGCAGTCAATGCTTTAACTGGTTTTTTTTTTCCAACTTTTACTTGCAGGGATCGGTGCTAAACTGCACAGCCATCAGTGCTTCGGGAGGAAAAACATGCATAGGTGAAAGTAGAACCACCCGGTGAATGAAATATTTCTCTCCTACTTAATGTGACATTGTTTGACAATTAGGTGAGTCTCTCTTTTTGAGACGTTGGTGCTAAGGGCGTGAGCAAACCAAAAAACAAGACATCATGCTTCCATGTCTTTGACTTAATGTTTTAAACAGCGATACATTATGGATGGTTTTAGTACTTACACCCACCGTTATAGTGCATCCGAATAGTTGCATGACCTCTTACAGATTTTAGTAAATATGCAAATTCTCCCTTCAGCTTTGCAAAGTCTCAAACTTTTGGACTTAGAGCGTCAATAATGGTGAAATAAGAGGAGGTGGTAAGAGCTTATTGCCCATAGTATACATTGTGAGGATAGGTTTTAAGATCGGTAACAACTAAAATTGAAAGTAGTGGTATGCTAGTCCTAATGCATTTTTTTTATTACACTCTTTTTAATATAGAGTTTTAGATAAGCGAGTCAGCATGCTTTCATTTTAATGAATCATTCTGATGAAAGGTTTCTTATATAAGATGAAAATCTTCTTTGTCTCTGTTTATAATTAACTTGTTATATCAAAAAAAAATACATATATGACATAATATTTAATATTTATAAAAGACTATATTGAGACTGGTCTGATTGTCGGTAATAAGAAGTACAGTAATTAATTGTTGTCTCTCTCTTGTCCATGGTTTGCCTTCTCGCTTCACAAAATCCTTGCAGCCGCATTGGGAAAATCTGCTTTTTTATGTACTGTGGGCTCTACCATCATTGCTTTATATTGTGTGGGTTGAGTTAACTACTACCGACTGACATGTTGGCTCACGTTTATTATCGGGTTTGGCACCAAACATTACTGTTGCTCTTACTAATGCACATTCACAATCATAGATGCAAAATCTCAAACGATTCATATTTTCAATACTTGATTCATTTAAACCGGATATGCAGTCCTTTTCTTTTGGAGATGTTATATACATCCGAATTTCTAATCGCGACCACTCCTTTTATCAATTCCCGTAATCACCTCCACGAACAGAATCCAAAGGAAATCAAGGAACCGACCGGCACTACCGACCGCACCAGGCCCAAGCAGCTTACGCTTTGTTCATTGTTGACTTTGGAGCTCCAAGCTGTTGCCCCGCATATACAACATCCACCCAATTGTTTTTGCGACTTGAACACCATTTTTCTTCATTTTTGAACTGGAATAATCATCCAAACCGTGCCGTGTTCATGCCACAAAAGACAAAGGGCATGCGTGCCGGGGTCGGCTGACGCGCCACTGCATATGTCTTGTCATTTTTTTTTTATCGTCGCGCGTACCGGGTACAGTGTAGGTGAGTGGTGACCGACCGCCCGGCGGCCTCCTCAGAGTTCACCCACCCAAGGTTACAATAACCGTCCGAACCGGTATAACCGGCCGAGTCCGGTTCGCCGGTTAATTAGTTAACTGGTATAGCCGGCCTGCTAGCTGGGCAAAATTTAATTTGGGTGGTACACGGTTGGCGTTCGGTTAACCGACTAGTTAGACCGGTTAACCGGTCAGTTAGTCCAGTTAACCGGTTGTTGGTGTCGCTAACTCGGCCGATGGAAGTAAAATAGAAAATTAATTTAAAAAATAAAAAAAATTAGATATGACATTTCTTAAATATTGAACACAATATTAGGCACAAATAGACAATACATTAGGTTCATACAACATAGCACAACTATATTGTTTAATAGAAATCATCCAAATATAGTTATCTCACATATGGTTTTCTACAAATAATAATACAATGGTTTTCCACAAATATAATTGTTTAATACAAAACATTCAAATTATTCAATACAAAGCATCACTTTGATTACGATCCGCCATATCTTCCTATATAATAACGACATATACAATTTAATCGTAACATGCTAGATGTTTACTATTTTTTTCCTATCAAAATTACCTATCTAAATTTCCTATCTAGTTACTAACTTCCTATCAACTGAAAGAAAAAACAAAACAAAAAACTTACCTCTGTGCGCGGCCCGGCTAATCGAATCTCGCCGGCGGTTAGCCGTGCGACGCAGCCGGCTAACCGCGCCGACCGGCCAGCTAACCGAACTCGAGCTGAGGCTCGGTTGTGCACCGGCTCGCTCCGCCCGGGCGGCTAACCGGAGGAACCGAGCGGTTAGCCGACCGCAGCTCGGCCCCGACCAGAAGCGATTGTCGGTGGCGATTGGGCGCGGCGACGACAGCGATTTGGCTGACGACTGGGCGCGACGAGCTGCGGAGGAGCGCCTGGCAGTGGGATGCGGTCACGTGAGCTAAGAAATGATCACGGGAGCAACAATTGGAGAGAATAAGGTATGGTTTTTCTTTTTTTTTCTTGTTTTCTTCCATCATTTTTTTTCCAAAGTTAAATAAGCTCGGATTCAGATTTTGTCTTCACCATATATCTTCATTTAGTCTCTAGTTTTTTATAAAATATTCAATACAAATTTTTTCAAATTTTTAAAAATATCAAATCCGAACCGGGGGTTAATTGGCTGACCGGAGTAACGAACCGCACCGGTTTTTCAGTTAACCCCTGTTATGTTAACCATGCACCCACCCCTTTGGATTACACCTCGGTGCACTGAGCACCAGCACCGGGCTGTCGTCGTCCACACAACGCAACCAACGCCCACGTCGAGTTACGTCGGCCGAAGGTGGAGTGGAGTGAGTACTTTCCTCGTTGTAGCCATTCCTGGTGAGCTACGTGTAACTACCCTGTTTTGGTTCGTCCTGTCAGGCGTAGCTCTGGTGAGCTCCATCCTCCGTGTACTCACGTTACTTTTGCATCTTTGTTTTTGTCCGTCCCGTCCCGGTGGTGGTAGCTAAGATGTGTTTGGTTGGAGGTGAGAGTTACGAGGTAACGAACACCCAAATTTCTGTTCCCAACCATGCTTGATTTCTCTGACTTGGAAATACGACCATGCTGCCGCCCGCCTGCATCCTACAGTACCAGTTTCGAGGGTTGTTGCAAAATCACGGTTATGTAGAATCTTCGTTGCACCAGAGGTTAGGGATGCAATTTTATGATTTAAGTTATGGGTCAACCTCTAAGTTTATTTGTTATACTAGTTTTATAACACAGAAAAAAATATTAATTTATTTTTAAAAGTTTTGAGCCGACTCATCGATATATTGGATCAAAACTTACATCCCTACTAGAGATCCATGCAAACTCGCGTATGCGTATGCGTACGCGTGCTACCCATTGACTTTTTGGTAACCGTTTCGTGTTTGCAGCATGCACGTCGGCAATGCTCGATCGAGTACAAAAGCGAAAGTCTTCGCTACCTCTTCCGGTGACAAAGAAAGAGTACTGGTTCGATCATGTCGCAATCGCCACAGGGTAGGCGCGGGGAGGGACGCCGTGGGCATGCCGCTGCGAAAGCGCTGACGTGCCGCAACACCTCCGGCGCCTCGAAGGCCCGAAGCACGCCGGCGCCTAAAGAATTTACCGGGTCGTCCTCCTGCACCAGCACCGGTTCTAGCTTCTAGGTGGAGGCTTCCTCGTCAACTTCCTCGTCAACTTCTGTCAATTTTCGGTTGAGACTGCCTCTCGGATCTTGATATGAGCTTGGTATTTGGAGCCCACTGAGCTGAAAATTCATCTTTTGAAGAAATTTCAGTGCAGCATTTTGGTACTGTACATTATATGAACACTCGTTCAAGCTTTGCGAAAGTGGATGTGGAAAGTTGCCATGTATTCAAACGAGTTGGGTTTTAGCTGGGAAGAATGGTGGGTGAAAAGGCAGGGGAGCGGGGAACGGTGACATGCGGATTGATTGAGACCGTTGTTGGTTTCCTGCTGTACGAGCCTACGTACCGAACGTGTTTTTCCCTGGTCATTTTCTCTTTCCCCGTAAGGATAGTACTAGTCGGTGCGTTCAAGCAGTGCAAAGTAGGACACGAACCTGCTTTTGTTGTATTTGAAAAATCAAACATGCGCGTCGTTTTGCGCATTTAAAACTAAAGCATGAATCCCGTTTGAAGCCTGCACTCTTACTAACAACGATTGCTGATGATAGAGCCCCTGGTTCTCCTGCCCGTTCCGTCACGCAGCCATGATGCGTCGGTCTCCTTTTGGCTTAGCTTTTCAGTCTTGCCAAGACGAAGGACGATGCATATCGTTGTCCGTTTTCATGGACTACTCCCCTGGTCGAGTCATCGTTAAGCCACAGCAACACGAACGCACACGTCGCCTATTCATATGCAACCAAGTATCTTAGCTGCCTATTTGCAACCCGCACGCCTGCGCTGCTAATACAACCTGCACACGTCGGGCCTCTTCTTCTGCTCGCCTACACCACACGAGCGCCGTCGTCTCCACTAGCCATGCCGCCATACGCTACGCCTTCCAAGAGAGCGGCGGCAGCTTTTGACGTGACGCACAAAGTCGGCTTAAATTTTTGACATTTTTTCGTCGACTCGTACCGGTGTGGTCTCGGCGGGCGGGCCCACCCCACTCTGATATACCCATACCCCACCGAGCCCGGGCTCTCACACCCATCCCTCGACTCAACTTGCTCTGCGCACTCGGGCCCCCGCCACACAAGGATTCTGTCCAGGATTCTCCTCCTCTCCCCTGCTGCGTTGCGTCCCCGCCTCACTCGGCCTCTGCCCGCCCGCTCCAGACCTGCCGCACACGCGACGTTCCCCCCGTCGCCTTCGCTCTCTCCCTCGGCCTCCCCGCCGGCCCCGATCCTCGTTTCGGAGAATTCGGGCGACGCCACGCCGGCGGTGACCCTCAGGTGAGCTTTCGTCTCTGTTTTCGGTTGGCTCGTTCCGAGGTTCTTGGAAAGGAGGTTGCCTCGTGTCGATCGCCATGGAATCGAGGCTGGGGCTTGGATTGTCTCGTGCGGGCATGCGCGGGGCTACCGATGTGAGTTCTTCTGTGACGGGGGGCAGACGATATCTCGGGAGATATTTTTTGGCGTGCAATTCTGGTTTAGAGTCTTGGGGACGCGCTAGGAGGAGCTATTTTTTGGCGTGCAATTCTGGTTTAGAGTCTTGGGGACGCGCTAGGAGGAGCAGTGAGTGGACCTGGGCCTTGCACAAATGATACTGTATGATCTTTTTGCGAATTTTATTGCGGTTCCACTCGACCTGAGGCTGCACAAGAATTGATTGTTTAGTTAGCGACTAATTAAGGAAGTCTGATTACTGCCGTTTTAGTTTCTGCCCAGAATGGATGTTTGAGTGTGAAGGCGACTTATGTAATTGTATGTTGAATTCCTTGTTCGAATTGTGGTCATTTTCGAAGAAAAGGAAGGGGTGGTGAGGTTAGGTTATAGCTCATAGAGCTGTTGATGTTGAATTGACTGACAGGGCATGGTTAGTGGGATCGCGAAAATATCTTCCAAGTAGTTCGGGTTAATGACTTGATTGTGAGTTGTGACAGTTAGAGTCGGCTAGTTGGGTGTTCGGCTAAGCTTTTGTACTACTTTCCAAATTCCAAGTCACCGTTTTTCCCTGTAAAAAAAAAGTCACCGTTAGCAGGGTGGTACATGTCTTACATTTATTGCGGAATATTGGTACGCGTCAGTCATGCAGTCAGAGTCAAAAACTCAAAGGGGAAGCTTTGAACCTATCTTGACATATCTTGAAACCTTGTTCCGAGTAGCAATTGCTAGCGGTGTCATATGTATTGCTACCTGTTCTGTTTCTGTAGCCATCGTTCAAGATAATTCATATGCTAATGTGACATCAATGTCATTTGATTAACCTGGATATATTTCTGACGCACTGATACAACTTATAGCTAGCAACTTTGAAGTATTTTTCAGTTTTTTCGGAAATTGGTGCTGATTAATGAATTTAATTTGATTCACGTTGTGGTGCAGGAGAAGCCTTTACAGTCTTGCTATCTTCAGTTATGGTTAATAAGATGGACAATGAGTCATTATATGAAGCAGAAATGGATGAGCCTTTAGGGAGAGTGTCCATACTTTCCTATGGTTCTGGGCATATGCTTAATGACATCACATCATCCTGTTGGTTTACGTATTTGCTGGTTTTCTTGACAGATATCGGACTTAGTCCAAGGTATATGTCTTTTGGGTTACATTTCGTTTTCTCCTATTGTGCTGTACATGATTATATTCTGTTGTTTTAGACGTGCTGAATCATGTTGAGTTGGAGTCATTTACACGCACGGTTGAGCTTAGTTCTAACTTTGTATCCACTCTAGTTGAAAGGAATTTAACCTCTGCAATATTATGAAGTAATCACACATTTAACTTCAATTTGTCCTAGACGTGACAAAAGGAAAAACTTCACTTCAGTATACTCTACAACTTTGCTATGACTAGATACAGCTGACCATTAAAGCAAGTACTATTGTTTACCATGTTCAAAGGCTAATAACATAATGTCAGAAATGTTACTTTCTGATTGTTAGTCAGTCTAATACATCAAATTGTTGGACCAGATCATGTATATCTATTTGGACTTTGATAAATATTACGATATTGAAAGCTTGGAAGAAGAAAAAAGCTTCAGGATCTGTTCAGAAATTTTACTTTTCACATTCACAGTGATGCTGCTCTTGTCATGCTTTCTGGACAATTGGCGGATGGCTTCGCAACAATCTTTGTTGGTGAACTGGTATGATCCTAGAAGTAGCATATTTCTATACCCTGATATATGAACTTGTAATACAATTCAACAACAAATCCTTTTCGTTCCAAGCTAGTTGGGGTAGGCTAGAGATGAAACCCATAGGAACTAGCAATGGGAAGCATAGCAGGAAGTTAAGTTGAAAGAAAGATTGTTCTGACCCACACGACCCACAAGAAGTTGTGTTCTTCCCTTTTTTAGGCACTGTGATCTTTTCTTTTTTTTTTTTTTGCATTTTCATTATATGATTCCTGATAGATATAAACACACCTTTTGTGTTCCAGATCGACCGTTTCGGGCATTTCAAACTGTGGCATGCAGGAGGATCTGTTTTAGTGGCAATTTCTTTCTCATCTGTTTTTGGCTCTTGTATGCCTTGCAAACTTACGGGGACTAATTCATCTACCCTGGAGACTGTTGGATACAGCACATTTGCTGCTATTTTTAATGTTGGTTGGGCTGTCACTCAAGTTGCGCACATGTAATTTCAGCTTTCTTTCACTACTTTTCCATGCTACTTTTATGGTTTCTGCATTTCCTTTATTGATGTCTTGTTCATATTTCTAAGGTCAATGGTGAACTGCATCACATCAAATCCAACTAGCCGAGTTTCACTTGTAAGCTGTCGTAATGCCTTCACAATGGTAAGGCCACTGTACTCTGACATTCTTTCTACCATGTCCAAATAATAAAAATTGCTATCATCTCTAACTTCCATACTCTTGTTAGGTTGCAAATCTTAGCCTTTATGGCATTGCCTTGTTGATATTTACTCTATTGCACTCAGTGAGTGTAATAGTTCAGGTATTCTCTTTACTAACTAAAATATACTCCATCCGTTCTCAAATTTTTGTCGTTAAGAGAACAACTTTAGTTCACTTTTGAACTAGAATTTGTGTCCTAATGACAACAATTTTAAAAGAGAGGTATAGTACTACTATAGGACTAATATGTTCCATTTTCATGACATTTATCTGATATTTTGGCCAGTACCGGTGGATTGCTTATGTATCCATTGCCCTCGGATCTTGTTTCGTTGTCATTTTCTTATTCGGAACAAAAGAGCCAGGGTAAGATGAAAAAGTTCATAATTGATATTCTTTTGAAACAATTATACATGTGTGCAGAGCACATCCTAGAAAAAATCTTTTGAAATAATTATTGATTCTCAGTTGGTCTTTCCTCTCATTTCTTTTCATATCTGAATAAATTCTATAATCTTTAGGTCAAATACACATTGTCAAGATAAGACCATTTCCAGAATTGCATGGGCCTACTGGTTCAAGAAAGTACTGTACTACCAAGTTGGTCTGGTCTATACTCTTACTAGATTGGTGACCAATGTCTCACAGGTATCCAGTAATCATTTGATCTGCGATAATTGAATGAAATTGCCTTTTCTTTGTAATTTCTAAAAGAGTATATTTTTCTTACACTGATGAATCACTTTATGTGCTCCTTTTTCAACCTTAACGTTACTCTACCATGCATCATACAGCCACCAGCGTATCAAGACTTTCTGATACTTTAACAAAAAATGTTATATTTGTCTCCAGCCTCACAAAATTAATGAGTGAAAAAAATGTACAGTCGTGAAGTTACTCTTTCATCACGCATTAAAATTACATGCAAAACAATTTTTCTACTCGTTACTCTATACTAGTTTCAGGAGATCTTTTTTTTCTCTCTCGAAAACGCAGGAGAGCTGCTTTTCATTATATTAACAAAAAAACAGGCTAAGAACCCGGTACAATACACACCCCACACACACCCACTGTTTACCTGATTACATTCACGCATGTTCTAGTGATAAAACGACCCGGACACTGCAAGAATGACAAGAGCTAATCTCCAGGGAGGGAAACAGTCAAGAGGTTTAAACCTCGAGCTCCCACTAATATCCATATCCTACGCTATCTCCTGCCATGACCAACTGTTCAGTAGTACTAGGAGTTTAGCTCTTGTCATATACTAGTTTCAGAAGATCCTAGAGGCTACACACAACAAAAGTTTATTATATACTAGTTTCTATTTGCATAAGATCTTGTTAGATTTTGACTCAAAATTTTTATGTAGACTTTGAACTTCAACCAGTGGACCAGGTAGCAATAATGTTTTTTATATATTTTTTCCAGGCATTTCTTGCTTTTTATGTGATGAATGACTTGGAAATGCACCAATCCTCCAAAGCATTGGTATGATATATTTTTATCTTTTTATAGATATCATTGTTTAACATCTAACTTCCCCCTCTTGCATTTAGTTTGTATTTATGTCTATTATATGCTCACGAAAGTGTACTCATCTAAAGGGTATGCTATTATAGTAGTTTAAAATGCTTGATCAAACAAGTGATATATTATATCCAATTCCAACAGAACTGATTATCAATGAGATAAGAGGTGAATTTTCTCTTGTTATTCTACAAGCAAAACCTAAGTTCAAACAACTCTTAGATCTTTGGTTGAGTTGTCTCAATTACTTCTATTAGGGTCTTCTTTTTCGGCCTACAGCTGTGTAATTCTGTACATAAGCTTTACAAAAATTCATAACAATCAAGTAGGGGGATGCCCTGCTGTTCAGTCCCAAAAAGAAATGAGATAAGAGGTGCCAATACAAAATTTAGTGCCTAAAATTTGCCAGTGCCCAATCCATATCTGAAATTAAGTTGTCTTTTTAAGAACTCTAGTACATTTGATGATTAAATGAGACAATTTGATTGTTTCACTGTCAAAATAATCTGAATGCTGAAAGATATTGTAAATAATTATGTTTTTGTCTTCGCATTAAGATGCCAAAATATATTTTTCATAATCTTGTAGCAGTTTACATGATTTAATGGATCTGTTCCAAAATATATTTTTTATAATCTTGTATCAGTATGTATTTCCTCTTGATGAATTATTTTGCCCTTCTTTTTCAGGTCCCTGCTATTATCTACATCTGCAGCTTGATAGTGTCTGTGATGTTACAGGTGAGACTATTTTTCATGTCTAATTTAGTTCATATTCATTAATCAAACTCATTGGACTTCCTTTTTATAGGAGACTAAATGGTCAAGTTGGCTTCTTAAGAATTACTTTTCGGCTGGAGCAGTGCTCTGGATATTGTCAGGTCTTGGAATTGTTTTTTTACCAAGCAGCATGCACAACTTCATGTATGCCATTTCAATCATAATAGGAGTTGCCAATGCTTTTATGACTGTAAGTACAATCTAACTTCTAATGGCATCCGTATTACAGTATTTTAAAGATAGATATAGTACAAATTTAGAAAAAGAGTTAATGCAGTATAAGAATCATATTATCATGTGTAGCTAATCTAGAAGACAAACATTATGAAGAAAAATAAATATCTTTAAGAAGGTAATATAATGTCATTATGGTATGCTACTTAGTTATTAGCTTACTGATGTACCCATATGCTGTCACACATATTAGTAACTGCTCAGTTATATATCTTAACGAGATCAGAAAATAACTAATGATACATGCAAGTCATTTGATGCTTGGAGCGGTAATATTGATATCTTAAGTTGAACGAAAAAGGTCACATCCCCCTTTTAAGTAAAGCCAGTCAATCAATGAACTGTCTCATGCTCTCATGCTTACTCCCTCCACATTCATATTTCTTTGAGAATGCATAGGGTATCACAGATTTATGTCCGCTAAAGTTGTCTTTTGTGTCCAAACTTTACAAAGCTGTCTTATATGTATCAAAAGTTACGTCTTTTTGGTCGAAAGTGACAAGCTATATCACTAGCTCATAATTTTGGTACATTGTGTTTGTCTTATATGTTGTTAACCATGTGAAGCAAGTAATCTGTATGGCATACATCTTAACCTGTTAATGCCTTGCATTGACCATTTCATATGCCCTTTTGTTTCATATGTTTTAGCTATTCTGTACACTTTTAGTTGAAAATTTCAACATATGTTTAAGGTATGGTCTTCTGATGTCATGTATTTTCATCATCATTATCTTTCCTTTGCATTTCTTTATACCAGGTGACAAGTATCAGCATGGAAGGAGTTTTGGTAGGAGAAGATCTAAATGGATGTGCTTTTGTGTATGGTTCATTAAGTTTTGCTGATAAAGTTGCCTGTGGATTAGCGCTTTATATGCTCGAGTCCTGTCAAGGTAACAACTTGTACTATCTTGTCACCAACGCATCAATAATGTAAATGAAAATTGACTTGGCTTGGCTTTTTTTTTATGGCAGGAATCACCAAAACTGAATCGAATTTAGGAACAACATTTGGGTATTCAATTACAAGACTTGGCTTGGGCTTGGTTCCAGCTGCATGTTCATTGCTTGCAGCAATAGTAGTTTACACTATGGACCTACCTGATACTCGGCGAAGACCTTTGGTGGAACCACTTCTAGCATAATTGCTAGTGACACTTATACAGTTTACTGTAACATTCAGACATCAGTTGTAACGGCAGGGCCATGCAATGGATATATCCTCTGCCGTGTCTTGATGCTGCTAACGACTTTATATGGCAAAGGAGGAAGCATGATCAATTTATTTTGACTTCCTGTACTTCGAAAAAGTTATCATGGAGAAAAGGTACTTAACAGCTTGTTGAGTATGTACCAAAAGCAGTATAGTTGCAGGAACCATATTCCTGCCGGTCGTCCTGATCTGAGCAAATTATTTTTCAATTTCGTTGTATATAACCTAGCAGCACTGTTCAGGACAGTAAATATCATGTTCACTAATTCATCCTGAAAGTCATCTGAAGTTATGAGCTGCTATTTAGACAAATAACTCTTGGCAAAGAAATGTTTACTCATTTCTTTGCTCTTAGGAATGTAATTTAACCACAAGTGGTCGTGGGATGTACAGATAACTTCATGATTCTAATGGAACAGTTCAAAGTTCAAATTGATATTGAACTCTTAAGTAATTTTACCTGCCATCACGTACACTATTTCTAATATTTAGGAAACAGATGCAAATATACTTTTTTGAAGAAACATTGGTTTCATATACATGAGAGGAAAGCTAACTGACCAACATTTATTTTTTACTTTGCAATATGCTTGAACTGTTGGAATTGAATTGTTCTTATTTAGTTATCTGAAATGGAAGTGATCAGAGGGGTTTTTAGTTCAAAATGCTTATCGCTGTCATTTCGGGCACAAAATGGCTACAAATGATGTGTCCTACCTTTCTAGTAGCATCCTATTGCTTCAGGACTCTCATTTCTAAACCTCTTTCTAAGATTGAAGTTCTTGCTTTTCCCTCTGAGCTACGCATGCCAAAGTGAGATGTTTCCAAAACTTGATTCGGTTTTGCATCAGGGCTCTTTGCCTCTTAATCCTGTGAACTGATTGGTCATTTGCTTCCAACTTGAATGCTTCAGCTGCATATTTTTGGTGCAGCGTTTGCATTCCTTTTTTCAGAAAGAGTAAGCAAACAGAGTTAACCTACTATTATTAAAAGGGGTTGAATTTAGCCTAGTGAGTTCAAGTTCTTTGGTTTTTTAAATTTTAAGTGCTTTATTGCAGACCATTAACCTAGAAAGCATACGATAGTTGTCTCCTTTTTTTTTTCCCTTCTCAAAGTGGTACTTTTCCTTGGATTAAATACAGATCCAAGGAAAAATTCATGTAACATGAAGGTCACTGTTTTATGAGATTGTAATCACACTACAAACTTGAGTGTAACGTAGTCTGTAGAACCATGATTCTGATCATCTGATGAAACATGTAAGCAACTTAGTTCAACATGGAAAATTTCAGAAATCAGCAAAGAAAAGAAATCTTCTCTGGGTAACTGGATCGTTGAAACCTGAAAGAGTTCTGCCAACCGTCATCTACGCTTTTGATATTTGGAATATAAATTTAAAATAGTTGGTGAATCATTGATAAATATACATGGGAAGAATGCTAATGGATGACCAAGCGTTTTCATGTGTGATATCACGAACTAAACTGAATGGATTCGACAATTGAAAATCAATACTTGAGGTGAGACTAGGCCGTTCCATTCTGAATATGAAACATGAACTGCTTACCCTTTCTAGGATTATTATATTGCTTTACAGACCAGATTGCTCATTGCTTCATTGGTGCTTCTTTCACTTGTTCAACCAACTGAAGAAAACAAGTAACTGTAGTCCAGTAGAGAGTAAGTCTATCCTGAAAATAAAACTTGTCAAGATGTTGAGGAAATAGTATCCACAGTGCAGCACGAAACCTGCATTTAGGTGAGATCCATGTTCAAGTGTCCCTTCCTCAGACAATAATCAGAAAATGGTAATCGCTGAGCACAACTTGCACGCTTGCACAAGCATGTTTGGCCTTGAAATTGATATTGCCTTTCGTCATGTATGCTATTTCTAATATTTAGGAAACAGGTGCAAATTATTGTTTTCATATACATTTTAGAAGGAACATTGGTTTCATATACATGAGAAGAAAGCGAACTGACCAACATTTTTGTTAATCAGAGACACGCTTGAACTGTTGGAACTGAATTCAATTGTAGCAAGTGGCGGATTAGGGGCGTGACAAGGCTAGTGGAGGCTCTTAACTAGTTATCTGAGATGGAAGAGGTCGGAGAGTTTTTGTAGAAAATGCTTATCACTGTCATTTCAGGCACAGCATGCTACAAAGAAACTGTCTAACCTTTCTATTCTAGGAGCATCCTATTGTTTCAGGTCTCTTTATCCTGTGAACCAAACTTTTTTTCAGAACTCGTCTTCCTGGCACAATAATTGAAATATTAATTGGCTAACTTTGATTTTGTGCCAGGAAGGGCATGCATTGAGGCCAATAACAAGCCTCGGATATTATATTATGATCATTCAGTTTCATATGTTTGCAACGGATTATCACTTGTAACACTATTTTCTCAGACGTCTCTGAATATCCACTTTTGTTTGCGTGAAGGACTCTATCTGAGAACAATGCCTCGGTTGATTTTTTTTGTCCTATTCACAGAACAAACAAAACCAAATTGGTAAACGAAAGCCAAATTTAATTAGCTTGACCTCAACTTCATGCTTAAGGCTTGCATCCACAGTGTCGCATGACACCTGCATTTAGCTGAGATCCATGTTCAAGGGTCTCTTTCTACGACAATAATGAGAACAGACGGTAAGCACTACGCACAATTTGTACCTTGCACATGCATGTTTGGCCTTAAAACGTGCTTATTCATCCTGAACGGATCTGAAGTTAATTATGAACTGCTACTTAGACAAATAGTTTTTGGCAATAAAAGGAATATTTACTCGGTTGATTTTTTTGTCCTATTAAAAAAACGGACAACCAAATAGCTAGACGGAAACTACATTTAGCTTGGCCTCAACTTCATTCTTAAGGCTTCGAGATTTGACACAATGGAATTCTGAGTAGGAGCATATCCTTTGGAGCTTCCTGTGTTTGAGATGAACTTGCACCTGACGCAACTGATTTGAGGAATGAAAGATAGGCCCATCAGATGTATATTTTTGGTTCGACAAGCAATACGTAATGCCTGATGATCTCATCTGTTCACAAGTGCCGAACAAATGACATGGAACGTGTCATTCCATCTATGATTATTTGGCCCGCGGATCGTTCACTCTCCAAACTTGTTTATTTACTGAGAACAATTGACATGTAACATGGAGAGTGCCATCTGTTTGATGAGCCACGTCCAGTGCACGCCTTTCCTTAGAGA
Source organism: Eleusine indica (assembly GCA_030378355.1). Classification (NCBI taxonomy): domain Eukaryota; kingdom Viridiplantae; phylum Streptophyta; class Magnoliopsida; order Poales; family Poaceae; genus Eleusine; species Eleusine indica. Next base: position 42,777,740 of record CM059500.1, read on the forward strand.
GATGAGTGGGCCGTAACCAGACGAATATGTCACTTACGAGCTTTTCTTTGAAGTCCCTTGTGTTTTGGACAAAGGTTCCTGTTTGGTAAGGATTCTAAAACAGTTTTTTTGACTAGAATCTACTCCTCATATCAAGAAGCTAGCCAAAGGGTTCCAAAAAAAAAAAAAAAACAGATTATGCTCCTCCTTTCTAGAAGCATTTCTTAAATTTGTACTAGAATCCAAAAGCATAAAAAACATATATAGCTTCTCATGACTTCTCTATCCATTTTTTTTATGAAATATACACAAGAGAATCTGTTTTATCAAATGATTTTTTTAAGAATCCGTTTATATGAATAATCCATTTTATAGAAAATTTATTTTATAGAAAATTCATTTTATGGAGAAGTCCTGCCAAATGGCCCTAAAGCCCCAGCAGAATGGCAACCCACCGCGCCGCGGCTATATAAGCGACCACACCGGCTCCACGGCTTCCTCCCTGACACAAGCACACCCGTCCACCACAGACCACAACACACGAGCGAGACACCACCAAAGCTCCCGATCGACTTCGGCACCATGGCAAGCCACTGCTCCGTGCCTCCGTGGCCGGCTTCCTCCTGGTGGCCGTCCTGGTCACCACTGCCGCCGCCTCGGCCACGGAGGCCGGCCTGGAGAAGGGTGCCGTCGAGTACATTGCACCACGCGTGTACATGGTGACGGTGAAGCCCCCCATCAACCGCGAAACTGTCTTCTGGCAGTACTGTCTGGACATCCTCAGAACCGCGCTCGGCAGGTACGTACGTGGCAGAAACTTCCTCAACAAATGCACTCTTTTCTTCAATCTCTGTGATCATCACTCTGTTTCTTCGATCGCTGAGTCAGCTCTTGCTTGTGGTTTTGTTTTTGTATTTTTCTTGCAAATCTCAAGCGAGGAGAAGGCGAGACAGGCGCTGGTCCGAATCTACCGCACAGGGTTCACCGCGAAGCTCACGCCAGCGCAGGTCCCCGAGTTGAAGAGTGAGTGGAGTCCATGAACTCTTATGCTTTCGTAAATCGTAACTGATTTGCAACCCTCTGTTTCTAATTTCCCGTGTGAGTTCCTGCTATGGGCGATGATGCGATCCTCAGATAGTGTCACAGAATCTTCGCCAAATTTTTATTCACATTAATAACTCATCTAGCTAGTTTGCTGTATTCCTAGTGTTTTGATGATTGTTCAAATCCTCTTTTTGTTAGACATTCTTACAAAAAAAAAAAAGAGTGGTCAAGCAAACTCTTGGTTTCCAAATATGTAAATCAAAGCAAAAAAATTAAAAATAAGGGAGTTCTCGATGTAGGTGGCTGTATAGGTGCGTCGTTAACAACAATATCCTCCGTAGAATATTTTTAATATTGCCTTTAGAGTTTTGAAGAGTTCTTTTTTTTTGGGTACGTGTTCCTACAACATTAATACTAGCTTTGTATACTCTGTGAATGAACCATATTACTAACTTGTAGTTTTTCTGTTTTAATTTTCCAGAGATTCGTGCCGTTCACCAGGTTCAGCCTATTGGGAAGTCCCTTCAGGATGACATGAACAAACTGATCATTGCTTCAACAGCAGTACATACATAGTAGCACTACTACGTTCCTCCATCATGTATTATGGTTTCCGTGCACCAGCAAGCTAGGTGTTGCACACCTAGTATGTGTCTAACGGTAGAATAAGTTACACCATCAGGATATGTATCGTCATTCTTGCTTATATTTTCAGTCAACCATGCATCTTCGGAAATTCATACGGGACATTATGATGTACCGAATGATCAAACTTTGTCGTCCTATTATTCCTGAACTGAGTGAGTAGTATTACCTTAGTTAAAATACATACACGGAAATCAAATAAGTGGACACATCAATTTGGAAATTTGGCAAAACCTTAAGTTGCAATAAAACGTAAGGAAATAAAGACTAGTAGTATATTTCTACCGAAAAGATAATTTAACAAACATTCCATTGTTCTAAATTGATTAAATATATTACGAGGAATTAATATCATGTTCGAGCAAGCTGTCTTGTCAAATACAACCATCAGCTATCAAATATGTCTAGGAGAAACATTCTAGCATTTAAGAAAGCAATATATGAAATGAGCAAGTGCTAAAGCTCGATCTACCAAATGCTTCAGTGATGTTAAACATGGCATGGGCAATCAGTCCACTCAAAATCTAAACTAGGATGAGTTTGATTTATAGGATCTCAACTCGAGTTATAGTAACTGAATGCCTGTGCCCCCATTGTCACTCTTGAACCTGATACATCGCAGCGTTTTGCAAACAGGAGTGGTAGATTGATGCTAGTTAAAAGAAAAGACCACCTGTCAGTGATAAAATAATTAAAGTTATTTTACAAGGCACACTATCTTTGTGTACTACCAGACAACCGTTAACCAGTTTGCTTGATATTTGATTTTTGGAAAAACGGACGCACTTCAACCAAAGAGAGTAATATTAAGTGGAAAGAACTTTTTCATGATTACTCTTCTTTGATAGAACTTTTTGATTACTAGAATGATGAAGTTGTTTTTTTGTAAGAGAACGATTTATAAAAGTCAGGGTTTCCTTTTGAAAATTGTAGAATATAAAGTTAATTGCAGATAATTACTTTACAAGACTTGGCTTTGCATGTGCACAGTTGTTTCTGTGTTTATATTTTTTGAAAAAATGAATAGGGTATCAAAGATTTATGTCTGCCAATGATGTCTTTTATGTCAAATCCTGTGAGATATACCACTATAAAGAGGTAAATCTTTTATTTGTGGAAAGTTACAAAATCTATATCACTAGTTATTAAGAACTGCTAGGAATATATTATGAATTGTATTAATAGATTATAGTATCTAAGGGATTAATATATATGTGTTACATAACTCAATACTAGACTATGATTAGTATACTATTGTCAGAGTGCTAAACTACCACTACTCCCATAACATCCCTGCCCCCCCCTCCCTCTCTCAAATAAAAGCATATGTAATAGCGTTGCATTTAAATGAGATTACTTTAAGCAAATGATAAATTGTACTTAATTAATTACACTTAAATTAGAGGTACAAATGAGGGGTAACAATTATGATTATCACTTGTATATATAAGGCTCAAGCCTATTTGAATATCTATAAATCTTTATACTTTAAGACAAATTTCAAACTTTATAAATATTTGCACTAAAATATAAATTTTCCTAAGATGTTCAAATAGAGAATATGTGCAATGCAATGTACTTGGTGTGTTTTAAAATAAAAGGTTTTGTAGGATGTTTTAGTCAAAACTATAGGCGCAAGCAAAATTCCAGGATGTCCTTAATTAATTGCCCTTATAGATCATACATGCAGATGATGGGTAGCAAGCGTGATTAATATTCTTTTATAAGGTGCATGCCTATTTAATTTCTAGAAATCCTTATATTTTAAGACATGTTTACTATTAAAATTATTGCATTTTAGTATCGAGTGAGTACCTTGTTATTGACTTTCCCACATTAATTCAAGTGCATGAAATGTACTCCCTTTATATTAGCTTAAACCTAAGATTTCTTAGCATATACTATGGGTGCAAGCAAAATACTAGGATGTGCTTAATTAATTGCCGTTAAGTCATAGATGTAGGTGATGGCCTATGGGGCTTCCAGTGATGGTGGCAAGGTCCACCGCTATTTTTTTTGGCATGCATCACTGCAGGCCCTTTTTGTACTACTATATATACAGTGCAATCCTATTTAATTTCTAAAAATCCTGGTGTTTAGAGACAATTTTTGAACCTTAAAAATCCTTCAAGTGCATGAATGCTATAGCATGCATGTAGGCACAAAATGTTGCTACGCGCCATATGTATTGGTTACTGTCTTGAATATGAACGGGAGCTATTATTATACATATTAAATGTGGATGAGGCCAACATGGATGAAATTAAATTTAACGGCTATTCTTGTCTGTACTATGATTCAAATATCTCATTTGGATTGTTCATTTGCTATGTATGGTGAATGCAGTAGTTAGGTATTTTAATGTATTTTCAAAATATACTGCAGAAAAAACAACATTATTTAATTTATTTTGTATTTTGTTTCATGATTCACATTATTAATACACGCCATTTATATTTATAGGTGCATGTAGATGATTCCTTTCTGTTTGCAGCATGCACATCTTGATTCAACAAAATTAATTAAGCATTCTTTGGACCAAATTAATTGCACAAGGTGGAGCGGATCCGGAAAGATTGCCTCAGGGATTGTTCTTTGCAACTCGGGAACATGGACTGCTGTAAGAGAACTGTATTGTAGTTCGTGAGAACTCACTGGAACTACATTGAACCTCTATAAGAGACGCCCTAGGCATGCATTCTTTCACCACGAGCACAAATACAACCATTAGCATTGTCTGCCATGAAAACCAGGCTACTGCATCTCTTAGTATTGTTCCTCCTCGTTCAGCTCACTGACCCAGCTCTTGTGCCAAGAATCAAGAACCACCCTGAACTCAAGCCTCGAGCACTAAACACCTACATTGTCCATACCAACCACCGCGTGAAACCACCCCACTTTGCCAACCTCGAGCAGTGGTACCACTCCATGGTCACCATTCACTCCCCTACCACTGCCAACACCAACGATCGAATCTTGTACACATATGACACTGTCTTGCATGGCTTTGCTGTTCAGCTGACTGGCGATGAGGCCCAACACATGGCCACTACCTCTGGCGTGTTAGGTGTGTACGAGGACAAGATGTTCCACCTTCAGACCACGAGGTCACCAGGGTTCATGGGCCTCAACCCGCATTACGGCGCCTGGAACGAGACCAACTTCGGGGATGGTGTAATTATTGGCTTCATCGACAGTGGCATTTGGCCAGAGAGCGCGAGCTTCAATGACCTCATGGCTCGGCCCCGTGAGGTCAAGTTGGAGGGGGAAGTGCATAGACACCGATGGCTTCAATGCTAGCTTGTGCAACAACAAACTGGTTGGTGCCAAGGCATTCAGCTCATCCGCAGATGCCATGGCGTCTACAAAGAGCAGTCGTGTTCTTTCTCCGAGGGACATGGACGGACACGGAACACACGTGGCTTCTACGGCGGCCGGTGCAATGGTCCTTGATGTAGGCCTGTACACATTCTCGCAGGGAACAGCTTCGGGCACGGCACCCAAGGCAAGAATAGCCATGTACAAGGCATGCGATACCGACGGTTGTTGGGGGGCGGATATCGCAGCAGCGGTCGAAACTGCGATAAAGGATGGCGTGGACATCATTTCCATGTCCTTGGCAGGGCTTGAATTAGACAAACCCTTCTATGACGATGTCGTTGCGGTCTCCACGTTTGGTGCCGAGCGAAAAGGCATCTTTGTCGCCATGGCAGCTGGTAACTATGGCCCATCACCCGGGGTGGCCAATGCGGCACCATGGATGACCACCGTAGGGGCCGGTACTATGGACCGTCTGTTTCCGGCGACCCTGACACTTGGGAATGGTGTCGTGCTTGAGGGGCAGTCCCTTTATATCATGCAAGCCAATAATACAGACATGATGGAGCTAGTGTACTCTTACTGCTTCACAGAGTCAGGAAACTGGACACGAGAAAAAGTCAAGGGAAAGATCATGGTGTGCATGGATGATGGAAGCAGCCCAGACATATATGGTTTTCTCTTGCAGAAGGCTGGCGGAGCGGGGATAGTTGTTGTGGAGAATAAAGAGTGGTATCGGGATAGTACCTCGGCTAGCCCCTTCACCCTTCCAGGTCTCACGCTTGGTTTTGACTCCGGTGAGAGGCTGAGAGCCTACATGGCCTCAGAGACCAATCCAGTGGCGTCCTTCAGCTTTATCTCTAAGACAATCATCCAACAGAATCAGGCGCCAATGGTGGCGGGCTTCTCATCACGAGGCCCCAACCCAGCTGTTGCCGAGCTCCTCAAGCCTGACATCATTGCACCTGGAGTGAACATTCTTGCGGGATGGTCTCGTGATGCCCCTCTTTACGATGGCAGAAGAGTGGACTACAACATTATTTCAGGGACATCCGTTGCGTGCCCACATGTCGCCGGCATTGCGGCGCTGATCAAGAAAAGGCACAAAAACTGGACACCAGCCATGATACGATCGGCGCTGATGACGACCGCCAGGACGCTCAACAACAGAAATCGGGACATCCTCGACAACGGGGTCACCAATGCCAGCATCATGGTTGCAACGCCGCTTGCAGCTGGGGCTGGGCATGTCCGCCCGGACCTTGCGCTAGACCCGGGATTGGTCTACGACGCCGGCGAGAGCGACTACATCGACTTCATGTGCACACTAAACTACACCTCCAAACAGCTGCGCCTCCTAGTGCCCAACTTCGTCAAATGCACAAGGACGCTCCCCGGTGGCCCGGCAAACCTCAACTATCCATCATTCGCCGTGGTCTTTGACAACCGCACCAACGTCCGGACATTGACGCGGACTGCGACCCTGGTCTCCGAGAAGGCCGAGACGTACAACGTCGCCGCCGTGGCGCCAGAGCGCGTGAATGTGGCCATCACGCCGACGATCCTGGAGTTCACGAAGCCGAATGAGAAGAAGAGCTACACCGTTGAGTTCAGAAGTTTGGCGGGAGGAAACGTGACGGCTGGATGGGACTTCGGCCACATCAGCTGGGAGAGCAAGGAGCATCTGGTCAGGAGTCCCGTGGCATTCCAGTGGAAGAACTGATGCAAATCGAGTGGAGACTTGCAGTAGAATAACAAAAGATTTGGGTTGATCTGATGATGCTCTGTTGTGTCCTCTGTTTATTTGTCATGCAAACAGTTAACGTGGCGCAAAATACGTGGGTAGTATGATAAGAAATGACTATGCGTTTACATCATCAACTTGACTGAATGGATTCAACAATTGTAAGTCGAAACTTGAGGTGAGACAAGACCGTTCCATTCTGAATATGAAACGAGAACTGCTTACCGTTTCTAGGATTATATTGCTTTAAAGACCAGATTGCTCATTGCTTCATTGATGCTTCTTTCACTTGTTCAACCAACTGAAGAGAACAAGAAACTGTAGTCAAGTTGCTGAAGGAATAGCATCCACAGCGCAGCACGAAACCTGCATTTAGGTGAGATCCATGTTCAAGGGTCTCTATCTCAGACGATAATTAGTAAATGGAAACCACCGTGCGCAACTTGCACGCTTGCACGTGCATGTTTGGCCTTGAAATGTGCTGCTGTACCGTGTGGAACGCCAGACGATTTTTGTTGCATTTCAGTTTTATGTGTGAGCATGCGTGAGGTCCCAACTGGCTCAGTTCACATATGCAAGTTTGCTGAATTTCGGATGAACTTTTGCCAAAAAGAAGTAATTGCATCATAGGCCACTAATTTTTGAGAGAGCTTGACTTGGATGAATTTAGCTGAATGGCCTCATGTAGTGGGACTATAAAAATTACTGATAAACTCACGGAAGTGCATGACTGAGATGCTCATACAACTGGCCTTGGCCTCACATGCCGCACTCACATACATGAAACATGCTTTTATAGTGGCGAGCAAAATTTTCATACATCAATCCACCACCACCTACCAACACAGAAAGCTTGTAGGAACTGTACTATGTGAGAAGTGGAGGAGACTCCACAGAACCTCTTGTATAAAAGCCAACACCGGGCATGCGTTCCTTCACCACGAGCACACATCGCTTTCATCAGCCATGGCAGCCATGAGCACCAGGCTCTTTATTTCACTAGTTAGCATTGTTACTCATCCTAGCGCAGCTCACCAATTCGTCCCAAAGATCAAGAATCACACCGCGCGCGAGATCAAGTCTCAGGCCTCGAACATCTACATATAGTCTAAAGTAGATATAGGTGAGATTTTCATGCTCCTCAGAATTTTGGACGACGTGGACGCCTTACTGCTACGAACACGTCGAGTCCGTACGACGTGGACTATCTCCACATCGAGCACGTCGTCCTCTGAACGTCGGTTCTGTCTTATGGGCCATGGGCCGTCGGTCGACACGGCCATGGCCAGCTCAGCCAGTGTGTGGGCATCCCTTTCCTTCTTCCTCCTTCATCGCCGGGTAGAAGTAGCGAAAGATGAAGATGACCCCGCCGTGGAGCACCCGAAGAACTGGGGAGGAGGATACAGAGGTTGCACGACAGCGATTGAAGACCAACGCGACGTACGACATGCTGCGACTCGAGGGTAGGAGAAAAAGCCCGCACTCCTTTGATGGCCGGCCGTGTCATAGCAGCTGTGGAACAGTGAACGATAACCTCACGAGATCTATGGGAGCAAAGGAGCAAAAGCTACAGAGAGATAATGAAGGTGGGAGGATGACGTGTGCTGTTGATTTTTTTATTCCTTGCTACCTGATGGTGTTCACCGCTGGTGGATCTAGAGGGAGAGAATGGGTGTCATGAGAGCAAGGGAGAGCTCTGACCGATGGGAATAGAGGACGAAGGGGATCAGGTCAATTGGATAAGGATCAAACGGTGGTGTCTCACGTTTTGATGGGTTATTTACAATTTTGCCCTGGAGCTTATAAATTATGTATCATTGTTTTGATTACACATAATGAAAGAAAGAAAAAAAAGAAATAAATAAATAGAATAACAGGACCCATGTCAAATGCAAAAAAATATCTTTTGATAATAACAAAACCCTATCATCTTATAATAAATAAAATTTATAATTTACATTCTAACTTATCAGTGCAACGAAGTGCGCCACCTATGCTAGTTGTCCATACCAACCACAACGCCAAGCCACCCCACTTCGCCGATCTCGAGCATCGTGCCAGTGCCTCCAATACATTGAGCGGCCGAATCCTGTACACGTACAACACGGTGACGCATGGCTTCGCCGTCCAGCTCACCGGCGACGAGGCCTGGCGGTGGCCAGCTATCCCGTAGTTGTAGCCCAGGTTTAGAAAAAATAATTAGCGTTTAATTAGAGTGCTATGAAATCTGTGCGGTTTTTTTTTTTGGAAAAAGCTCCACGAGAGCAGATCACTAATCTTAAAAAAAAAATAGAAAAAAAGTTCCATTGCTTATCCGGAGCCAAGTTTAGGCAATGGACGCTGTATTCATGAGAGGTGTGTATGTTGTGCAACTGTGCATCGCTAAATACTTCCGTTTCAAATAAAAGGATAATAAAAAGAGGTATATACAAACACAGGAAAACCAGGCATATGCGTACGCAGCACGCACAGGTACGTACGTCACCGGGGATCGAGCTACAAGCCTATAACAAAGTTTTAATTCTCCAGCTGCCGCTAGCTGTTTTAGGAGGATTACGCTATTTGCTTCGTTATACAATTTAACCACTATTCATCGCTATATTCCAATTTATCCCGTTATTAACTGTTTTAGCAGATCAACCGCTAAATACCTTAGCCGGCGATTTAAAACATGGCCCACAACCCGTGCCCACAACGGCACAGCGCTGCCTTGGCGCGGGATTTCTGCAGATGGGCCCACACCTGGTCATTCATTTTTTGGGCCCGGTAACGAACGGGCTGGTTCCTTGGGCCGTAGTATGTTGGCCCACGCGGCGGTCCAGATTTACTTCTGTCAGCGTGAATCCAGAGCCGTTCATTGCGGATTGAACGGTATCCGTGCCACTAAGGGTGATCGGGCAATGAAATACCGACCACCCCTGAACGGGAAACGAAACACCGTCCGGCCCCCTCCGCCATGGACGTTGCCGTTCCCGTCGGTGTTCGCCGCCATCCAAGGCGTTCGATGCTTCTCTGCTCTTTCCGCGCAGACTGATGTCAAGGTCTCGATGCTTCTCCGCAAGAACAAGGACCGGATGTTCTATCCTCAGAAAATGCGGTCGTCGGGGTTCATGTCATGGGCCTCGACCCGCACCACAGCGCGCCTGGAACGAGACGGACTTCGGGGGACGGCATCATCATCGGCGGCATATGGCTAGAGAGCGCGAGCTTTTTCAGCGACCGTGGGTTGGGACCCGTGTGCCCGAGCTGGAGGGGCAAGTGTGTCGACGCGACGACGCCGACGACTTCAAAGCCACCATGTGCAACAACAAACTGGTCAGTGCCCTGACCTTCGACGTGTCCCAATCCCAATTCGCGCAGGGCATGAGCTACATGTCACGGACCCGTCTTACCATGGAGACGGCTCCGTTACAGGATCGTCCTCGGGTGACGACACGCGCTGTGGCGCCCAATAGTATAACACATGACAGAGAAATATAATTACAACAGGAGCATAGGTGGGAAACAGAGTTTTACATAAATCTGAAATTATATTACAAACCAGAGTTTTGATAGAAGTAAATTTACGGAAGTGAATTGTTCAACACTGGTTCACCAGTTCGATGAAATAGCTAAGATACAATCGCCCTCTCACGGCGACACACAGGGAACATCCCAGCCATAATAGGTGCTTTGTCCAAGCACCGTACCGGCACGTAAGGAACTAATCCTCGTCTTCATTCGTGTATAGCTCCCATTCGATGTTCTAGCAATCGGGGCGCTGGCCCTCCCAATGGAATCTTCCACCGTAGTGACAGTCTCCTTCCTGGTCATCTGAAATCCTGGTCATCTGAAAACCACATAGAGCTACGTCCTGAGTAACTAATTTACTCAGCGAGACTGACCCGTTAAAATGGCCAACTACAGCCGACACCTAGACATGCAAGGCTAGGGATAGGGTTTATATTGCTAGAAAGCCCGCCTAAGAGTGGATCCTTGTTTTTCAAGTTTTAGCCTCAAGTTAAGTTGTCATGCAGAATAATAAAATTTAGTTTGTACTAAAGCTATAACAATCATGGTTGCAATACAATCTTACTAATTTCAAACAACAGTATTAAACCCACCCATCATCTTAATGGCTTCCGGCACTGTTCCGGAGCAGCGATCAAGTGGTACTCGTTACTGTGAGGGGCAGCGACTCGAATCGATTTAAATCCTGCAGGAGAAACCTGCTTACACGACCCATATGCGCTTCCGGGAAGCCGCATGGAGCAACCTTTCGCTCACGGTACCGCAAGGTCTTCTGGGTCCAGACTCCCCCGAGAAGGGTCCCCCATCACGATGCGCCCCGTGCTGCCATCCGTGGGTGGATTGCTCCCTCCTCTCAGCCCCAGTTCCACCAAAGAAGGGAAAAGGCTATCTTCGGACCAGGCGGTAGTCGTAGCTACGTCGGTTTACTGGGCTCATATCCCCAGCATGCAAACAGTACGTTCAAACTTGATCCCATGGGCCGGATACGAGGCGTAGCCTTAGGTGACTCGGACGGGGCTACATCCTTGAAGACAAGCTGTCCTTCCCTTTCCACCTAGTTGCCCGTCCGGTCTTTATTGTGATTCCATCCACCCTTTCCTTCATCCGATATCATTCCCCAGTGATAATATTCTCTATCTACGAGTGGTCTCCATACCACTCGATGAGTAGCCGTCCTAATTTAAGCAGAGCGACTCCCGTCCTGAGGCTAATAATCGGGAAAGAGGGACCTACTGCATGCTAGGGTTTCAATCAACTCCTATCACTTAATGCACAGTCAAGCCTACATCCCTAGCTAGTGATAAAGTAAAAATTTAAAACGGGGATAATGCACCAGAGCTTGCTTTGGGTCTGCTCTTGCTCAGCAACGGCACCTCTGGCTCCTTCGGGTTCCCCTTCCGGTCCCATCTCCACGTGGTTCACGGCGTGATCTATATAATACAAAAGATGCTGCTATAAGAGAAGATTCATGGCACTTCCTTAATAAATACGTTATTGTACACTGTTATTCGTGGAAGTAGGCGGGATGCGATGATGCGTTCAGTAGTATATCTTACTGAGTGGGGCACAGGGTGAGGGCGTTTCGTGTATTTCCTTCATGGACTCTAGTAATTACTCGCGACGACGTCGCACCAAAGTACGGTGGGTGTGTGTGTGCCGGGGTGAAGCTACGTAAGTGATGTCCATGACCAGTAGGTACTAATTAATTAGTGTTTTAGTGTGTCGAGCAAAACCCTCGTAAGGTACTAAGTACCCGTGAAACAGCCCTAAAGCGGAACCATTTTTATTAACGGGCAAAATTGCACTCGGGGCATAATTGATTAAGTTGACATGATTCTGATCTTCAAATGGGCAGGGGTGATTTGTTATAATTAGATTATACCAGGAGTGATTTATTTGCCAAGTTTCACTTTCATGCACCAAGCCAATAATTTATTAAGTTGACATGATTCTGATCTCAAGATTTTATCACCTCTCTGTAATTAATTATGAATTTATGAGTGTTTTTATCATATAATTAAATCCTGCAAGTAAAACTGACATGCACTGTAATTTAGCATTTTTCCTTATTGGTACTAGTCCAGACAAGGCTAACAAAATTTACCTTGCCTCCAAATTCCTATTAATCATTCTACTATGCATTTTACAAGTTTATCACTTTTCTGAAAATGATTAAATTAAGAAAATCAAATTTTTCTCACGCAGGCCGCAATCCCGACGGCCCACGGCTGAATCTCCCGCGAGGAGGGCGCTCCTGGGCCAGATCCGGCCCAAGCGGGCACGGCTCAGCGCCCAGCTGGCCCACTGGTCAGCTCGCTCGAGTCAACCGCGCGCGCGCGCGCTCGCCGGAGCGCGACGGCGATGGCCGGGGGCTCGCCGCAGCCCGTTGTGGGCCCTGGCTCGAGTGGGATTTGGAGGAAAAAACGCTCTACTCTTCGTCGCGCAACAGCCCAGGCGGTCGAGGACCGCCGTGATGGCCGGGGATGGCCCCGCGACGGTGGTGGAAACAGGGCAGGGCCTGGCGCCGGTTAGCACGAAAAGGGGAGGGCGGAAAGGCTCGGGATCTCGCCTGAGAGCTTCACCAGAGCACGGAGAAGGATGTCATCGAGTTTTCCTGGCGAGAGGGAGGCCGGGGATGCAGACTCACCGGCGGGGTGGTGGCTGCGATGGTCGGCGGCGGCCTCGAGCTAGGAATCTAGGGGAAACGGTGGAAGGATTCGCCCAAGCAAGGTTCAAACATGTGCGCGATTAAGAGGGAGAGCTCCTCGTGCGAGGAATCGGAAGTTGGCTCACCTCGGGATGAATGCGGCGCGAAGAAGTAGCTCGGGGTCGATTATCGGCGTCGGGAAAGAACCATGCCGATCTCCCAATGCCGGCCGAGCGAAGCGGAGGGGGCGGGTGCAGGGTTGTTGGGGCGTCCCGGCGTTGCTCCCAGAGGCCTGGCTCGGGCTCCGGTGGGCGGTGGCGGCCAGGCAATGCGGGGAAGAGGCGACGGCGGAGGCAGAAGCGAGCGGGAGAGAGAGAGAGAGAGAGAGAGAGAGAGAGAGAGAGAGAGAGAGAGAGAGAGAGAGAGAGCGAGAGCGAAGGGAGTGAATGGGCGGGGGGGGGGGGGGGGCGTTCGGACAGGCGGCAGGCGACAAAGGGGATGTCCGAGCGCGAGCGTGGGGCCTTCGATCCGCGGCAACGGCCGCTGGCCGTACGCCGGCGACCACGCGACGCGCGTCGAGTCGAGCGGAGCGGGCAGCGGCCGGGTGTGTTTCTTTTGGGTCGCTGACAGGTGGGGTCCACGGGGAGTTTTCTTTTTCTTTTCTTTTTCCAATCCTAACAGCCGACTGCATTTGTTATTTTTGTTAGAATTAATATAAAGCTGCTAAAATTAGACCACAAATAGGGTAGGCTCCCCACGATGTGCTGAATTTAATAAAAATACTAAATACCATCAGTACCCACTAAAATTTGATTAGGAATTTTGTGAATAGAGCTAGTTTTTGACCATTCTGGCATTTATTTGGGGCCTTTATGTATGGAAGAAAAATCTGAGAAAATTCCAAAAATTCTACTTGACCATGACCATCAACATATAATTTTTTTAGTGATGATTTTTACTGAAAATTTGGGACTTGTAGTGCAAGGGTCATTTAATTTGGTTTGAATTCGATTTGAATTAAAAAATTTAAATTCAAATTCCTAGTGTTGGGTCTCATGCTGACTAAGTATTATCCTAGGGAGCCTTATGACACTAGTAGTGTCACACTACAACACTGAATCCTCGCCGAGGGACAAGGATGGGCACCACACGCACGTAGTCTCGACGGCAGCCGGCGCGGAGGTCCCATGGCGCGGGGCGTGGCGCCCAAGCCGAGGGTCTCTATGTACAGCGCGTGCGGCGTCCAGAGCTTCCTCACATACACACACTGTAGACATCATCCCCGTGGTGAAGGACGATGTGGAAATCATCTCCATGTCGATCGGAGACCCCCCCTCCCCCCGTCTCGGTCGCTCTATTCGGCGCCGAGCGTCACGGCATCTTCGCCGTCGTGGCTGGCGCCAACCTAGGCCCGGGAGCGTCCACGGTCACCAACTCGGCATCGGGCAATCCCTATACGCGATGAAGGCCAAGGGTACCGGCATGGTTCAGCTTGTGACCATGGACTGCGACGACGACTTGGACTGATCTTCACGCATGACAAGGTGATTGGCAAGATCCTTGTGTGAGGGATCGGACCAGGTGTCGTCCAAGGCATCAAGCTGTAGAAAGCCGGCCGGCGGGGCCGGTCTAGTGTCCGTTGACGGTCATGGGAGACGGCATCCCTCATGTATGGAATAAGCCTGAAACACCTTCGAAGAGCATCTTGAGCAGGGACATGCATCAAGGCACCTATCCCAATATTTACATGTCAAGTAAAAAAATGTACTTCAGCAGGACATCTATTTGATCACGCATTTTACATGGGCATGTAAATTTCCCCTTCTAGCCCTAAGTTTTAGAGCCTCCTATCTATCCTTGCAAACTGGCTCCACCTATTTTTTCATTTATTTTTATTTTTCTTTCTCTTTTCTCGCACTGTCTCTCTCTGGCGCTCGGCGCCGCCACTACCTCCCTCCCTCGCCGTCAGCCGGAGCGTCGCCTCCCTCCCCCCGCCACCGGGCCGACGCGCGCCACTCCCTTCACCGCCTCCCTCTTCCCTCCGCCCGGCCACACCGCCCTGCTCCCTCCATCGCCGGACCAGCTCGAGTGGGAGCGGCGCCGCCTCCCCATCCGCATCGCGATGCCTTGGCCCTGGGCCTCGCCATGGAAGGGCCCGAGCTCCTTGGCTGGCGGCGGATGGACCTCGTCATCGAGGCTTGGTTGCTGCCGGGGGCAGGCGCATGGGCATTGCATTTGGGGCCTCATCGTCGCGTCGTCTTCCCGACCGACGGTGTCTCTCCCCCGGCGGACCGCAGCTCCGCGGCAAGAAATACCGTCCGGCGGACTAGCTCGGGCCACGCGAGCACGGGTGGGCATTGGCGGGCCAGCTCGGACCCTAGCGACGCACCAGCTCAGGCCGTAGCGGCGGACCAGCTCGGGGCGAGCGGCGCATGCTGGGAGGAGGGCGACGGCGGGGCGAGCGGCACGTGCGGGGAGGATGGTGGCGGCGGAGCGTAGCGGCACGTGCGAGGACGAGGACGACAGCGCCGGCACAGAGTAGGGCGGCGGCGACGTGCGGGGTTGATTGAAGAAGAAATGGATTTTTTATTGGACATGTGAGTCCCACGGTGAATAGGAGGCTAGACGCATGCTATCATTAGAGTAGAATTCATTTTTTCATACCCAGATTTACAGGCCATCATCTAAACAAGAAAGTAGAGGCTTTGTTTTTTATGTTCTACTGGAGATACTCTAACAAGCCTTGAAGCCATCCATCATGTCGTTCCAGGCTTCGTGCATATTAAATTCTTGCTGGGCAAATCATCGAACAAGCTAGACGCGAGAGGTGTACATTTGGACAGGAGGCCGTTGACATGTAACGCATTTCGTCAAGCAAGACACGTGTGACGAAAGTGCTTGTCTGGCACCCTCGCTGCGCTACGGCCCACCGGAACGCCGTGTGCGTGCGACACGTTTAGATCACCGGTTGATCTTGATGATTTAGGTTCTCTTTGGATCCTTCTAATTTTAAGAAACATATTTTAAAACTGTAACGTCTCAAAACAGGTTAATTTTTATGTTAAAATTTATAAATCAGACTATAAGTTTTTAAGAAAATTATAATCTGGCTCAATCTACCTAATGCCAGTAGTTGTCTCATTACAATACATTAATTAATTAAAAACTAGTTTATAGATTATAACAACCACAATATCTAAACATCCTCACCAGTTTCTAAACCACAATAAGAGTTGTTTTATATTTTTATTTCTAAAACTAGATTTTATAGCTTGCCTAGTTGCGCGGCTAGGCGCTAAACATACATAGAGCATTTTAGAATAAATTTATAAATTATACTTAAAATTGACATGTACCATATGAATGGCTTTATATTCACTTCCAACATTACCTAGATGAATGTTTACTCATTCACTATATTCCTTGTAATATATCTCTCGTTGAACATGGCTTTTCGATCCTTGCAACTGCACAAATTAATGACCACATCTTTCATGATTTTATTTTCTTTGATGATTTTTCTTATTTGTTAGATAAAAAATCTTGTTTAATATAGAAGCATTCAAAAACGGATATTTTTTTTATCATCACGCTCGTGTTTGAAGTAGGTTCTTGTGTTATACCACTTACATGCCCTGGTCTGGGACTGTAAATTTTTATACTAATTATTAGAAATTTAAAGCTATAATATCTTATGAATATTTGAGACTATTGAATATTATTCTTGAAAAATGTTACTATCAGATAGTACTATGAATTTGTTTATAACTTTATCAAAAACTCCAGGGATCCTTTCTTGCCACACTATCAAATAATTTTAATGCTTCAAAATTACTGATTCGTCATCATGCAGCTTTGTCTGCTGTAATAGTGCAATCGTTAATCACCATGGCTGAATCAACGGTGACCTACGCCGCCGAGCGACCACCTCTCTGTGTGGCAGCCACCCCAACTTGCTCCCCATCAATTCATGTTGCCTAGGATCAGTCGCACCACCTGCTCGATGGGAAAAAAAATTTGGTGTGGCCGGGTCGCATAACGCAGCTATGCAGACCTGTTCCGGATGGCCGACACGTGGCTGCTGTTGCCATCCAATGTCTTTAGTCGTTCGACTCCCATGTAGATCCTTCGCAGCGCACGGCTACAGCTACAGCTTAACTCGGCTCTATCCTACCTCGCCTCCCTCGTGGCTCCCCCAGTCCCTATGCGTATGCGTTCCGCCACTGACACTTTCAGCTCCGCCTTTCATCTGCCGCCGCCACCGTCGAGAGTGCCAAAGAACAAGCTACAGGCCCTCCGTCATCTGGGGTGCATCCACATCTCTAGCTGATCTTGCTTCCCCGCTTCGGCTCCTCTTCCATGTAGCAACATCAAAGAAATCTAAGGTAGGAGCTAGACGAGAGGAGCGAATGATTGGCAAGAGCCTGTCGGTGGTACAAAGAGCTGGTTTAGAATGCGCTTCACAAGCAATTCACTCTTTCATGCTCTCCTACAGTTCGCTCATTCCTTTTCATTGAAGTCTCCTCAATGTTGGATTTTGTTAGCTTATTACTGTCGGATGATGGCATTTTTGGTTCATAAGTACACTATGCCCATACCATTGTTCAATTACGGTTGTATATGCTACTCGATTCATGATGCACATCATTAGTAGGTTTATGAATTAGTTTTTTCAATTTTGACACAATGTGATTTACATGTCAGTAACAGATCACATTGACTCCATGTTAGTACAGATCACACAGAATCAACTATATAAAGGATGAAGGAATTAGCACACCGACAATGTAGTGACAAATTGTACATGTATACAGACTTTGTTCTGAGAGAAACAAAAGTGTCGATGGGTTCTGTAGATCAATGTACATCCAAACTGACGGAAGTCATTAAGGTTTAGTGTGGCACTAAGTTCATGGCTGATATAACCTCCTCCAATAACCACTGCATTATCATCCCTTTTTTTGCTTGGATAGCTGCAACGAGCTTACCAGCATTGTCCATTTTGGACTTGTACAGGATGCTGATAGAATCAGCTTCCTCAGTGCCAAAATCGGTAAGCTTTATGACCTGAAAAGCAAAACGATAAAAAGTGTTGTTTATTATGAATAAATGCAACACAAACTTGTAATATAAACTGAAAGTTGTCATCAGTTTGCTCAATCAATAAGAAATATACAATGAAGAGGCTAACCTTAAGAAACATACCCTCCAATGCATGCATGACATACTTCAGTGTCCTTGAGACGATGCTCTTACTGGGCATTTCATCAAACGACTATTGTGCATGGGACAAGCAAACACAGTGCACACAAATAAGGAGCCGAGGTACGCATCGGTGCTCATAATAGTAGGCTGAACTTGTGGCGGCAAGGTATATCTGGGAGCGTAACCACTCTATACCCATATGATGGAGACGGGACCGCCGTGGCGGCAGCCGGCAGACCCTCGAACAACGGTCATCTTGTTCGCCTAGAGCCAGGTAAACATGAGCCGCGGGAGAGCTGAGCCGTGGGCGTCGTCTGGGGATCTGAGCTGTGATAAAGCCTCGCGTATCGCTGACTTGCTGGGCGTCGGATGGCAAATACGCTCCACGCGGCAAAAATCCAGACTAGGTTCGCACGGCTGCGCTATGCGACCCGGCCGCACAGAATTTTTTTCCGCTCGATGGGGCGATGCTGTACCACTCCTCATCGTGTCCAACTCGCGGAGTCGCGTGTTGTTCCTTCACTTGCTCCGCGGCGTCGGGGATGTCCCCGCAGCGTGGAACTCGATCGTCGTCGGCCTCGCTAAGACTGGCCGATCACCTCGACGAAGAAGTCCATCTTTTGTTTTATATCCCATTATGTGGTCAAAATTAATATCATTACTTTTATTTCCTATAATGTCCATAATACTTTATACTACTTCAAGATACTACTCTATATACTACTTAAAAGATTAATATAATATAAGTAAATCTAAACTGTTAGATCAAGAGAAATAAACAACCTATATTAATTCTAACCTATTATAAAGGTGCTCATTGAGAATTGGGATTGAAAGAGAGAGACAAAAATATATCTAAAAGATAAAAGATCTAGAGATAGCAATCCATATAGGATTGCTTTGGACTTTGGAGTAATTTTTTAAATAGATTTTAGGATATGGGATAGAACGTGCCTCATTGAGACCGCGGCGCCTCGGTGCTTGGCGCCGGCCTCGCTGGCGAGTGGCAACTGCACGCTCGAGTTCGCTTTTTTCTGAGGCTCGTTGGCCGTCGCGAAGCCCGGCGACATGACGTGGAGGCTATTCAGGCTAGTGGATCGACGACGGCTGCTGGTTCCGTGGTTCGTGACGTCGCTGTCAAGTGTCATTCCCAGGCTGCTTCTACTGCATCGCCAACAACGCCGTGATGGCACTGTACGCCTTTGCAAGAGAACACAAACAAATTTCACAGTATCTCATTGCTAGCATCGAATGTTGTCACAGCAGAAGGATATTCAATTTTCCATGTCAAATAAACACAGAACACAACAGAGCATCAAATCAGTCCATGTATTTTCTTATTCTACTACTGCAACTCTCTACTCAATTTCTTTTTTATTAATAAACAACTCTACTCGATTTCATCAGTTCTTCCACTGGAAGGCCACTGGGCTCCTTACCAGGTGGTCCTTGTTCTCCCAGCTGATGTGCCCAAAGTCCCATCCAGCCGTCATGTTTCCTCCTGCTAAGTTTCTGAACTCCACGGTGTAGCTCTTCTTCTCATTCGGCTTCTTGAACTCTAGGGTCATCGGTGTGACAGTCACCTTCACACGCTCCGGCACCGCATATGTGACACTGTACGTCTCGGGATTCTCTGACACTATGGTCACTGTCCGTGTCAATGTGCGGACATTTCTGTGGTTGTCAAAGATCACCACAAATGACGGGTAGTTGAGGTCGGCGGGACCACCAGGGAGGGTCCTGGTGCATTTGACAAAGTCCGGCATGAATAGACGCAGCTGCTGCGCGGTGTAGTTTAGGGTGCACATAAAGTCGATGTAGTCTCTAGCGCCAGCGTCGTAGACAAGGCCTGGATCTAGTGCAAGGTTCGGGCGGATGTGCCCGGCCCCTGTCGCAAGTGGTGTCGCAACCATGATGCTAACGGTGGCGTTGGTTGCTCCGTTGTCAAGGATGTCACGACCTTTGTTGTCGAGTGTCCCTGCAGTCGTCATCAGCGCCGACCGTATCATGGCCGGTGTCCAACTAGGATACTTCTTCTTGATCAGAGACGCGATGCCAGCAACATGCGGGGTTGCCATGGATGTTCCTGAAACAATGTTGTAGTCGACTCTCCTGCCGTCGTCCAAAGGGGCGTCACGGGACCATCCTGCAAGAATGTTCACTCCAGGGGCGATAATGTCAGGTTTTAGGAGCTCAGGGACAATTGGGTTGGGCCCTCGCGACGAGAAGCCTGCCACCATATCTTGGATGATCGTCTTAGAGCTAAAACTGAAGGATGCCACAGGGTTTGACTCCGAGGCCATGTAGGCTCTAAGCCTCTCGCCAGAGTCGAAACCAAGAGTGAGACCTGGAAGGGTGAAAGGGCAAGCTGAGGTACTATCCCGAGTCCACTCATCATTTTCCACAAGAACTATCCCTACTCCACCAACCTTTTGCAAGTGAAAACCATATAGGTCTGGGCTGCTTCCATCATCCATGCACACCATTATCTTTCCCTCGACCTTTTCTCGTGTCCAGTTTGCTGATTCTGTGAGGCAGTAGGAGTATACTAGTTGGAACATGCTTGCGCTGTTTGTCTTCGTGATATAAAGAGACTGCCCCTCGAGCACGACACCATTCCCAAGTGTCAGGTTTGCTGGAAACACGCGGTCAACAGTAGTAGCCCCGACAGTGATCATCCATGGAGCCACGTTGATCACCCCAGGTAAAGGGCCGTAATTGCCGCCACCCATGGCAATGAAGATGCCTTTTCGCTCGGCACCAAACGTGGAGACCGCAACAACATCAGTGTAGAAGGGGTCGATCGAAGGGAATCCGAGGGACATGGAAATGATGTCCACACCATCCTTCACCGCGGTTTCGACTGCAGCAGTGATGTCCGCCCCCCAACAGCCGTCGGCATCACATGCCTTATACATGGCAATCCTTGCCTTAGGTGCCATACCTCTCGCTGTTCCCTGCGAGAATGTGTACATGCCTACATCAGGGACCTCCGTGCCAGCAGCGATTGAGGCCACATGCGTTCCGTGTCCGGCCTTGTCCCTTGGGGAAAGCACATGATTGGGCTTTGTAGCCGACATGGCATCCGGGGAAGAGCTGAACACCTTGGCGCCAACTAGCTTGTTGTTGCACAAGGTGGCGTTGAAGTCATCGGCGTCTACACATTTGCCCCTCCAATTCGAGCGCACTGGTCCGAGCCCGTGGTCGTTGAAGCTTGCACTCTCTGGCCAAATGCCACTATCAATGATGCCAATGATGACACCATCCCCGAAGTCGGTCTCATTCCAGGCCCCGTAATGCGGGTTAAGGCCTATGAACCCTGGTGACCTTGTGGTCTGAAGGTGGAACATCCTATCCTTGTATAGACTAGTAACGCCGAAGGTGGTGGACATGCGCCGGGCCTCATCATCGGTGAGCTGGATGGCAAAGCCATGCATTACAGTGTCGTAGGTGTACATGATTCGGTCGATGGTGTTGGTAGTTAGAGGGGAGTGAGTGGCCACCATGGAGTGGTACCACTGCTTGAGGTTGACGAAGTGGGCTGGTTTCGCGTGAGGGTTAGTGTGGACAATATAGGTGTTTGACGCTCGGGGCTTTAGCTCAGGGTGGTTGTTGAGTGGTGGGACAAGAGCTGGGTTAGTGAGCTCAACGAGAAGGAGGAATACCGCGAAGAGATGCAATAGCCTGGTTTTCATGGCAGCCATGGCTAATGATTGTATCTATGCTTGTGGTGAAAGAACGCAGGTTGGGTGTTGGCTTTTATAGACGTTTACCGTAGTTCATTCAAATGCTTCTGGCATACTACAATACAGTTTTTTACAGCACTTTTATATGCTTAATCAATGTGTTCTAAAAATGCTCAATTAATTTTGGAATCAAGATGCCATGTGCATGCAGCAGATAGAATGCACTTAAAAACATTCATTGTGTTATTAATAATGTGAATCATGCAATATATTGTGATAATATATTAATATTATTATTCATGCAAGATATTGTGATCTAAAATATTCAACATAAATAAAAAAATCATAATCTAATAATCAATGTTACGTTTTGTTGCAAGATATTGTGATAATATATTAATGTAACCCGTAACTACTGCATCATATTACATAGCAAATGAACCATCCAAATGAGATATTTATATAAAAATACATGCACACAAAAATAGCCATTAGATTTCATTTGATCCATGTTGGCCTCCTCCACATTTAATATGCTTAATAATGAACACCCGTTCATATTCATGACAATAACCAATGTCATGTTGTAAGCTTCATGACCATTGATGATTGGATCCCAAAGGTATGGATGTTTTGGTGATAGATGACAACTATAAAATTGTGAGCTAATATCTACACGAGTGTTGTGTATGCAGAAATCATCTCTAAACTCTACTACAAATCATAAGGATGAAGGTTGCCTTGACGATTGATGACAATGACCACAAGCATGAGGCTTGTGAGCTTGATGGAATCCAAGGGTTGATGGAGATGGATCAAAGCTAAGGACAAGCTATGGAGCAAGTGTTAGGAACACTTGTCTAGTTGTTAGGGTTTTGAGTCCATAGGAAAAATTGGACTATCAAGGGGGTCTAGGTCATGTCTAGTCGGTGATGTGCATGGATGCTCAGAGAAATCACAGGCATTAGGTGATAGTGGAGAAGCCAAGGAGCTGTTCGGAGAAGCCGGGAAACGAAGTCAAGCGAGGACGAGGAGTTTCAACTTCTGGACGTAGTGACCGGACAGAGGGGTCAATGTTGACTAGACTGTACGGTCACTAAGAGGATTTATCTGGGACTTACAGCGGGTAGCGAGGAATCTGTCTGTGCTGGGAGCTATAGTGACCGAATGGTCCGGTCTACAGACCGGACGATCCGGTCTGTGTGGCTCCACACAGGACAGAGAGGAAGCAGCACCGAGGAAGTTTCTGGACTGGAGAGAGAAACTAACCAGACGGTTCGGTCAACTGACCGGACAGTCCGGTCAGTACAGAGGAGTTGTCTGGATAGAGTAGCCAACGGCTCTAGGAACCATTTTAGAGATACCAGACGGTCCGATCTGGCAGTGACTGGACTGTCCGGTCATTGGGTCCAGAAAGGCAACTTCATGGAGCAACGGCTAGTTGGATGTTGGAAGCCTATATAACTTCGTTGCTGGGGTCTTAGAGACCTCTCTTGGCCAGTGAAATTGCTTGGAGCATTTGGTGAGAGCCAAGAGGCAAAGAGGAGAGCACTAAGAGGAGATATTGCATATCTTGAGAGTGCTAGTGAGAGTAACTTGAGCATTAATACACATCTAAGGCTAGGGTGTCCTTGAGGGTGTGATCTAGGTTATTACTCTTGGTCTATGGTGAGACCTAAACCGGTTAGGTATTGGTGATCGAGCCTATCGTGATCGGTTGTGAAGGCCGTCACATGTTTGTACATGGTTTGAGCCCGCCGGTCAAAGGGGAATCACTAGAGAGCGTCCGTGTCGGCTCGGGGAGTCCAGCAAGTTCTCGAAGGAGGCGAGCTTGTGCCTTGGTGGCAGCAGTGACACGCACCGTATCTTCACTCCGGTAGTGATTGCGGGCTCGTTGGCGAGAACTCCACATTGGTGGCGGGAGGTACCGACACTCCGGCGGGAGTGGTCCAACGAGGAGTAGGAGAAGGCGCCATCCTTCCGAGACCTCGGGAAAAAAATCATGAGCATTTCTTGACCCCCTCTTTACTATTCCGCAATTATGTGCTCTAGTAACTAGGTTGAATTGTGGCTTGCATAGGCTAGTGTGTTTGGCTTTCACGCTTGCTATCATCATGAACACTAGCATGTGTAGGGTCTTGGCCTACTAAAATGGTTAGGTTGCAACGATTGTTAGACTCTAGTAGTGTGAATTAAAGTATTTGGATTCGTGAGCAGCTTACCAATTCACCCCTCCCTCTCGGTACGCCTTCAGTCCTTACAAGTGGTATCAGAGCCAAGTGCTCATCTTTGAGGCTTTACCGCCTTGAGTAAGGATGCCGGGACAGCTGGGGAGTGTTCCCATATTCGATGTAGAGGACTACGGGTATTGGAAGGCTCGCATGCAAGCCTACCTGGAGTCCCTTGATCCAGAGATATGGATGGCGACTCATGAGTCTGATACGGATGTGAACCTACTTGAGCCTTATTTCATTAAGAACAACGCTAAGGCTAAGAATTCTCTGTTTGCATACATATCTAAGGATGTTTTTGCTAGATTGGATGCAAGTTTGATAGCATATGGTATTTGGACTGAAATTCAGGATCTCCATGAGGGTACCAGTGATGTCAATGAAGAAAGATACTATGTGCTGAAGAACAAGTATGATAACTTCACTAGATTGCCACATGAGATAGCTAACACTGTTTATTCTCGCTTTCATGTACTAGTGGAGGAGATCAATGCTCTTGAGGATGACTTCAAGCTTAAGCCTGTCGAGGTGATAAGAAGATTTTTGAGGCTATTAAAAGACCCCAAGTATGAGTCCATCATCACCTTCACCTTGCAAGGTGACCTCAAGACCAAGACCATGAAGGACGTACTTGGCAAGATCACCGCCTTCGAGAGCTACCAGCTGGGTTTGGATGATCCTCAACCATCCAACCTTGCTCTTCAAGCCGAGAAGCAAGAGCCTATCAAGAGCAAGAAGAGAAAGAAGAAGGCAGAAATTGAAGAAGAAGATGATGATAATAAAGATGACTTGAGTGAGGACTTGGCCCTTCCCATGAAGAAGATGAGGACTTTCAAGAACAAGTTTGCTTCCAAGTCCAAGGGCAAGTGCTTCAACTGTGGGTCAAAGAACCACTTTGTTCGAGATTGCCCCAAGCCAAAGAAAGAAGCTTTCAAGTCCCAAGACTCAAGTGATGAAGAAAAAGAAGAAGAAGACACCAAAGCCAAGCAAAAGAAGAAGAAGTACTTTAACAAGGACAAGAGCAAAGGCAAAGGCAAAGGCAACGATAAAGCTCAAGACCACAAGAAGAAGTTCTGACGCAAGACCCTTGTTGGAGAGTGGACAAGCGACAACTCAAGTGACACATCCTCTTCCTCAAGCGATGATGAAGAAGTGGCCGGCCTAGCCATGATCAAGACCACACTTCCACAAGCTCTTCCTCCACCTCCCACGTGCCTCATGACCGCGAGCCAACTTGGGGAGAGTGAGGATGAGAGCAGGGATTATAGCGATGATGAGGAGCTCTCATGTGTCGAGATTTAGAGTATGCTTGAGCAAGCCCGCGACATCGCTGTCAAGAAATCTAAAATGTTGGATGTGGTAAGAAAAGAGTGTAAGTTGGCTAAGGACCGTGTTGGTGAGCTTGAGAGTGAGCTTAAGGACCTTGTCATATCTCATGAGGCCCTAAGCAAGAGTTATGACAAACTGAATGGTGATCATATAGAGCTACGTGAGAAGTACGAGACCCTTGAACTTACTTTTTAGGCCATCAATGTTGATAACCTTGCCTCGCCCTCCTCTAGTTCATCTAAGAGTGATGCTTCAACTATTTGTGATGAACTAACCACCTCGGTCGAGGTTTCTTCTCTTGAGCCATTCGTTTTGAAGGAATATCACAAGCTCAAGGAAGAAAGAAAGATGGTGATGGACAGCTTCGAGAGGCTCACACGTGATAGAGCCATCCATAAGGAGATTCTTTGGAGAAACCTTTTGAACAATGTCTCCTACCGGGAACTTGGCTCATATCCCGCCACCATCGACATCATCGGGATGAGTGACTCCATCCTCGCATGTATTAAATCCCTACTCATCGATGACTACTATTGTGAGAGGTGTTCCAAGGATGGCCACACCATCAAGGATTGTCCTATGGTGAGGTGTTCCACTATTTTGCCTAACGCTAACTTGTTCCATGAGAACACATATTTCAAGCTTTTTAGGGACAAGGATGGCAAGTTGAATGCTAAGACTTTGGGACCACCAAACAAGAAGAGAAAGGTCAAGAGCATATGAGTGCCAAAGTGCATTGTCGATCTTGAGAGGTCAACGAAGTATAAGTGGGTGCCCAAGAACAAGACCTAGAAGATGGTGGTTGTGGTGGACCGAGAGCTTCACGAAGATCATGTGAAGTCCACCACAAGTGACATGGACCTCAACGCCATATCTACTCATGAGGGAGGTAACTGTGTTTGTTCTTGGTAGTTGTAGTGTGTTTTTCCTTCTCTTGCATTGCATGGTAATTAGGACTCCTTTATGACTAGCATGCTTTGCATCTATGCATGTGTAAATAACTAAAAGAAAAGCACATAAAAATTAGTCAATGTCTAACCCACTCAAGATAGCTATAAGCAAGGGGGAGTGCTTGAGATGGTGGTTTGGCTTCTCTCAAGGCAAGGGTATGGCTTATAGTGAGTAAGCTTGAGAGGGGTTCAAACTTGACATTGTTAGGTTTCCTTTGTGTCTTGTTTAATATTGCCTGCATTCACATGGCATGTTTACTTTCTATGCATATGTAAAATGCTTGTTACATGCATCATATAGGAAACACAAAGGAGGCTTGTCACACTTGGAGATATTTGTGCCTCATGATCTATATGAGGTTACATCTTTGCAAGCATGACCAAAGAAAAGGATTGTGCTTCATGCCCATTGAGAAAGCTCTTATGAACTCCGATGTTAAACCCACTCGCGCGGTTCATGCACTAATTCTCATACATACCCATTTGGCTCTTATTCGCCTTGGTTCTTATTTGCTCAATTCTTCATTTGGCATTTGAAAAAATTATAAGGCTATAAAGAGCCACTATTTGAAAAGGAGTGTTTGAGAGTTCCCTTTATGTTCCAAGTATAGTGTTTTATTTGGGTGTTAAGTGTGGGCACATGGAAAATGAAGAAATTCTTTGATTCATCGAAAATCTGGTAATGACCGTACATTCCGATCTTCGAACCGTATAGTCCGGTTAGTGCCCACGGGCACAGTGTTCTAGAGAGTCTGGTCGTAGAGACCAGACAGAATGGTCCTAGTGATCGCACCGTCCGATCTATATGGAATGCCAGCAGACCCAGAGCAGACCGGACCGTTTGGTCCAGAGACCGTACTGTCCGGTCACTATATTTGATCGTGCGACGCAATCATGATCTGTGATCATTGATCTATTCCTCTTTGGATCTCGGCCGTCCGTAATGATTTGACCAAGATCAAAATCGAGAAACTCCCCGGTTTCTTCCTCGTTCGCCCCCGATGCTGAGAGCTTGCCCTCGCTCCCTCCGCCAACATCGTCGCGCGTTGCCGAGCCTGCCACACGCCATCGCCACCGTCACCGACCTTGTCGTGCCTACCTAGCGTTCCCGCTCCTGCTTCGCACACAGCCGCACGTGCTCACGAACCCTTGCACCGCCGTGCTCGCCTACGCGCACACCCGAGTAGCCGCCGCCGCCTCCACTGCTCGCCACTGCAAGCACCGCTGCACGCCGTTTTGCCGCCGTCACTTGCCGTGCCACCGCAGCTCGCCGACGTGCACGCACGCCTCAAAGCCCCCCCAGAGCCGAGCTCACCTCTCCTAGGGCAAAGGTCTCCCCTTTCCCCTCCACTTCCATTGCCGGCAAGCCAAAAGGCTCTAATTTTCTGGCGATCGGTCGCAAGCATCCCTCGGTGTTCGACTTCTCTGCCTCCAGGGTATTGTGCCTAATCTCCATTCATCGATCATACTCTGAATTTTGAGCATTTTTTCTTAATTAATGCAATTAGATTAATTGCTCATGTTTAGTTGCATTAATTAGGATTAATTGGCTCAACCTAGTTTACAATTAATTCCATGCCTATATATTAATTGCATATCTAGGGTTGTCTCCTGTCTAGTCTGTAGTTAGATTTATTACTTAATTGTTTGGCTGCACACTAGATGACTCGCACCAGCCACATATAGTCGATGATCACTGTTGTTACTTTGCATATTTGTCTAGTGATCATGCGCTTCATCTCAGTGCTAGGATTTCTATTGCACATTCCTACCTAGCGGTGCTTTTCTTGTAGATTTATATAGGTTCTATGCTCATCCCGTCTATACCTACGTGCGTGTAGTGACACTTGACAAAGATGGCAGGATCAGGTTCTGGACAGGATAAGGGGAAGGGTAAGATGCTAGAGAAGCCGAAGAACAAGAAGAGGACCAGGCTAGACCTAGAGTCAGAGAGGGCTAGGAGGGTTGCACGACACATAGAGGCCATGGAGGCTTCACGTATGATACCTGGATCACTGTTGATCACAGGTACTCAGATAGATGACCAGGGTCGCAGGAGGAGCACCAGGCAGAGGACCACAGGGCCAGAGCTGTACACAGGGATCAGGTTGCCACCATGGGCGCAGGGTACTCCGACTTCTTGTCAGGAGAGGTCGTCAAGACCTGCGAGGGATCCTCTAGGCAGCAGGAGGAGTCAGAGTCAGAGGAGAGCTCAGAGTACGAGTCTGAGGAGCTTGAGGAGAAACAGGAGACTGAGCAACCAGCACAGCCGCAACAGTAGAGGACTGCTCACCGGGTAGGAGACCTGAGGTTCACCTGTACAATGTGCATGTGGAGGTTACAGAGACTGGTGCAGGTAGCCGGAGAGACAGACATTCTTAAGGTTCCTACGAAGGACCTTAAGACGCTTTGTCTGGTCTCCTTCGAGCAGTGGGTTCTAGTCCCTAGGGATCTCGCTGCAGGAGAGAGGTACTGGACGGGCCTCCAGAGGAGGATTGGAGAGGGCCTGAGACGGTATCTTGCCCTGAAGGGCAAGTCTGGACTGTTTGTGCCATAGTAGTACACTTCGTACCCGGCCATGAGGAGGGCCACAAGCACTGACATGGAGCAGTACTTCACGTTCTTGACAGGGCTAGCAGAGCTAGTTACTGCTCCATACAGGTACAGAGAGGACATCGTCCTAGAGTTCTATGCTACACTGTGAGTAGCCAGAGACCGCTCAGAGATCTGGTTCTTGTTCAGAGGGCAGCCATAGCGTGTGACCAGTGGAGATCTCATAGCTAGCTTCGGACTTCTTGCTTTAGATTTCCAGCTATACAGGAGTGCCTATGGGACCCTCGCTCCACCCCGCAGAGCACAGGGAGGGAAGGTACCTCCAGAAGACATGGTGTCGATTGCCTTTCCACCACCGCATACCCTAGGCTTTGAGAGAGGCCATGTGAGACTCACCGCAAAGGCTAAGGTGGTTAGAGCGATAGTCACCAGGACTATCATTCGTAGGTCTGGATATAAAGAGGAGTTCACACTTCTACACTATTGGGCACTAGCAGCTATTCTGGGGAGACAGCCATTTGACTTGACTGATTTGCTGATTGGTGAGATGGAGGAGGTCATCTCAGAGAGAGTTGGAGGACATCACCTAGTCTATGCCCCTTACATCTACTACATTCTGAGGAGGATGGGACTAGTGACAGAGGAGGAGTACGACGCATTCCCTGAGGTGACCACTAGCTACTCACCTCGAGTCTCTAGGGATTCGCAGTCAGTCTCGAGTCAGCAGACAGGAGAGGAGGAGCAGGAATCATTGTTAGTCACTCACGAGCAGGCAGCTCATCCAGAGATGGTGGTTCCTTAGTCAGCCAGTACAAGAGCACCCCCCAGCCTACAGCCACATAGACAGAGGACGCTCTCTCTATAGCAACACTGGCAGGACGCCTGGGTGACTTCATCCAGAGCGCAGCTGAGGAGAGATCATGGAGGTCATCAGACGACAGGCAGAGCTTCAAAGACAGTAGATGACGTTGTTGACCACCCTGATGACCCAGATGGCAGAGATGACTCATAGGCAGGCCAGTTAGCAATAGGGACAACCTTCACTTCCACTGCTTCAGCAGCTGCCGACTCAGCTAGGACCCTTCACCGCTATGATGACAGCCCAGTCTTCTGGACTGCCTTCACTCTCAGGGGTCCTTTCGACAGGAGGAGGAGGACAAACTCACTCACTAGCTCAGTTCTCCCCTATGTCCACCTTCTCAGTGTCTGCATTGTTCACTTCACCTACACACTCTTCTACTTCGTAGATGGCAGAACCTTCCACCTCCCAGCAGGTACCAGACAGGAGTCTGTTTTCTGAGATAGTACATACCACACGTGCAGACTCCTAGACAGCCCCAGAGTTAGCTACAGCTCCACTCTCTTCTACTACAGACACCCCTCTAGTCACACCTGAGGTAGCAAAGAAACTGGTCCGCCGAGGTTTCACTCAGGAGGATGTGGATGACCTTGCTCTTCTTCAGGCAACTGTTGCTGAGGAGACATCCATAGTCCCATCAGTAGGGTAGGACAGAGGGTCTGAGTTGCCTGTAGAACTTGACTTCTTCGAGCAGATGGATGCTCAGGCGGCACAGGCTCAGGGAGCACAGCAAGATCCAGCACAGGAGCAGCTAGGAGCAGAGCCTTCAGGGGACGTCGCTGCACCACCTCCTTCAACCACGAGCATGTAGATGTTCACTTTTTTCTGCTTTTTGGTGCTTGTTGCCAAAGGGGGAGAAGTATGTCATAGGTCTAGGGGGAGTTGGAGTATGATCCTGTGTGATCGAGAGTAGCTTGTATCTAGGGGGTAGCTCCCCCTAGATCCACGAACATCAATGCATAGTGCCTTGTCTTTCTTTCTTTATCTCGTATGCCTTTGTATAATTCCATGATGATGATTGCGTGTTCTTAATTTCCTATGCCTTGCCATGCTATCCTATTTGCATATCATCATTCATGTCTTGCATTGCATATCTTTATGCTTTGATTAATATCTTCACATGACATGCATGCATATCATCTAGAGTGTGCTCTTCTTTCTTATTCCTCTTAGCTCTTGATAATGCTTGATTGAGTAGGACCTTGTTTATTCATTGCTTATTCTTTTGAGGTTCCTCTCGATCGTTGTGTATCTCTTTAGCCCTGTTGTTTTATTATAAATAGAGGGGTCAGTGGTGACCAGACTGTACTCTCACTAAGAGGATTTGTCTGGGACTTAGAGCAGGCAACGAGGAATCTGTCTGTGCTGGAAGCTGTAGTGACCGGACGGTTTGATCTATAGACCGGACGGTCCGGTCTGTGTGGCTCCACACAAGACAGAGAGGAAGCAGCGCCGAGGAAGTTTTTGGACTGGAGAGAGAAATTGACCGGATGGTCCGGTCAGCTGACCGGACGGTCCGGTCAGTACAGAGGAGTTGTCTGGACAGAGCAGCCAATGGTTCTAGGAACCGTTCCAGAGAGACCGGACGGTCCGGTCTAGCAGTCACTAGACTGTCCGGTCATTGGGTCCAGAAAGGCAACTTTGTGGAGCAACGGCTAGTTGGAGGTTGGAAGCCTATATAAATTCATTGTTGAGGTCTTGAAGACCTCTTTTGGCCAGTGGAATTGCTTGGAGCATTTGGTGAGAGTCAAGAGGCAATGAAGAGAATACTAGGAGAAGATATTGCATATCTTGAGAGTGCTAGTGAGAGTAACTTGAGAATTGATGCACATCTAAGGCTAGGGTGTCCTTGAGAGTGTGATCTAGGTTGTTACTCTTGGTCTATGGTGAGACCTAGACTGATTAGGTGTCGGTGATCACGTCTATCATAATCGGTTGTGAAGACTGTCACACGTTTGTACAAGGTTTGAGCCCGCTGGTGAAAGGGGCATCACTAGATATCGCCCGTGTTGGCTAGGGGAGTTCGGCAAGTTCTCGAGCGAGGCGAGCTTGTGCCTTGGTGGCAGTGGTGACGAGCACCGTGTATTCACTCTAGAGTGATTGCGGGCTCGTGGGCGAGAACTCCACATTGGTGGCGGGAGGGACCGGCACTCCGACGGTAGTGATCCAACGAGGAGTAGGAGAAGGCGCCATCCTTCCGAGACCACAGGAAAAAAATCATGAGCATTTCTTGACCCCCTCTTTACTATTCCGCAATTGTGTGCTCTAGTAACTAGGTTGAATTGTGGCTTGCATAGGCTAGTGTGTTTGGCTTCCACGCTTGCTATCATCATGAACACTAGCATGTGTAGGATCTTGGCCTACTAGAATTGTTAGGTTGCAATGATTGTTAGACTCTAGTAGTGTGAATTAAAGTATTTGGATTCGTGAGCAGCTTACCGATTCACCCGCCCCTCTCAGTGTGCCTTTGGTTCTTACACATGCACCTGAGTTAACGTGGAGAAAGTACTCCCTTAGTTGATATATATGGATTTGACTTCTCTCCTGTCTGAATAGCTGCTCTTAACTTCGTGAGCATGTCATCAGTATCAATCTCTTGGCATATACCGTCGAATAGAGCAAAAGTAGGTCTAGAAATAGCCATAACTGTCATTTGATCTTCATCATGTCTAGATAGCGCATCTACGACAATATTCTGAGTGTCCGGGCTTATACTCCACACGAAAATCAAAACCCGACAATTTGCTTGCCCACTGATGTTCAGGGATGGTTGTCAACCTCTGATCGAACAAGAACCTCAAGCTATGATGATCAATACGTACCACAAAACGGTGACCCCATAAATAAGGCTTCTATTGATGAACAGCAAGCACCAGTCCAATCAGCTCGCGTTTGTAGGCTGCAATGACCTTGCTGAAGAAAGCCACGAATCCTGCATCTTGATGTGAAACAGCTCCAAAGCCAAACTCGGAAGCATCACACTCAACAATGAAATCCTTATCGAAATCCGGTAGCTGAAGGACTGGAGCTGTTGTGATAGCATTCTGCAACGCTCGAAATGACTCGGTGGCTGCCTCAGTCTAGTAGAAGGTGTCTTTCTTGAGAAGGTTTGTGAGGGGGGACGCTATCTTTCTGTAGTCTCAGATGAAGCGCCGGTAGTACCCAGAAAGGCCAAAAAATCCACTTAGGACACAAACAGACTTCGACAGAGGCCACTTGAGAATAGCTTCAACTTTATGCTTGTCCATTGCAACCCCAGCGGCCGAAATTACGTGGCCCAAGTACGCTACCGTCGATGGGCCAAAAGAGCACTTTGATTTCTTCAAGAACTATTTGTGATCCTACAATGTCTGAAGCACCAACCGATGATGTTCTTGGTTGAAGCCAAATGCGATGATGGCGTTCGCATCTTGGAGATAAACCAGTGGGAATCTCAAACAATTCAGCGATCCAAGAGATCTAGCATCAAGTTATTCGTGGTTGCTATCATGGCGTGTACTGACAATTTTGCTTTGGAGTCAATACCCATCCACAAGATCTTCTTGCCATTGCAAGCAAAGCACATGGCGGCACTAGCAAAATCCCAAAGGATTGGACCAAGCGTGCCAAGCCACTGAACACCCAAATCCATGTCATACATTCCCAAAGGAAGAGCATAGAAGTCCTCAGAGAATGGTTCACCCGCAATATTTAGCTGAACTATTAGGCAGTGTCTGGGGCTGGTGATGTGGTCTCCGTTTGCTACTGCAACGCTGAGTCCCTTGCGTGGTTGTACCTTGATCCCTGCATGCCCAACTGCCTCTTCATCCACAAAATTATGGGTAGACCCGAAGTCAAGTAGTGCTGCCAAGATGGTGTTGCCCATTGTGATGTGCACCTTCATTGTTTGGATGCCATGCGTCGTGGTCCCTGTAAGAGCATGCATAGAGATACTTGGTTCTTCCACGAGAAAGTCTTTATAGCATTTACATGCTCAACATGTAGTATCCACACCATTAATATTGTTTTGAGATTCGTGTTGAAGACACTACAATCCAAAGATCAAATGATGAACTACATATGAGGACAAGATTTCACCAATCTCAATGTAGAAGATGTGGTCTAGATAGTACATGTTTAACATCTATATGTCAAAATTTCGCTTTGGTTCTTCCACTCTAGTGATAGAAGCAATGACTGGGTTGTCTTCCTCATCCTCTAAAGCAATGACCTCGATAATAAACAGTTTCTTGCACTTATGGCCAAAGAAATATTTTTTTCGTAGTTGTAGCACAGATCCAAACGATGTCGTTCTGCCATCTCGGCTGGAGTGAGGCGACGTCGAGGCAAGGAGTTGGCTATGGATGTCAACTTGCCGCTTCCCAGTGCTGAAGAAGCTGATGATACTGCGGTTGTGCTGCTCGGTGTGGCAACAGCTGCCCCTCCAGGTACTGATGTTGCTACTGGTGCGCGAAAAGACAAACGACCTCTGCCTTGATACTGTGATGGGTCAGATGGGGGCAAAGAGAGGCGCTGCTCATAAGCACAGGCCAGTTCAATGGCGTCGTTGAGCGAACTAGGACGTTGCAGGGCAACATCTGTGCTCAATGGATTCTGGAGGCCCGTGATGAATAACTGAACTTGTTGGGACTTTGATAGCTCTATGTCATGGCATGCTAGAGCGAAAAACTTGTTGCAATAGTCATTAACACTCCTAGTGCAACGAAGCTGTGCAATCTCGCCCAAGGGTGTGTCAGTCATTGTTGATCCGAAGCGCTTGTGGACGAGCTGTGTGAAGTGACACCATGATGGTTCGCCAGAGTTGAGTTCCAATCTTTAATACCGAAGTTGTGCAATGCCTGTCATGTGAATAGACGCATACCAAACTCTCTTGTTTTCTGGCATACACTGACCTTTGAAGAATTTCTCACATCTATTTAGCCATGGTAGAAGATCGTCGGTTCCATCAAACGTAGGAAAGTCCACCTTGTGGAAACGCGGCGGAGCGCGGTCCTTGTCGCAGTCATCATCATTGCAGCCGCGACGGCCACGAGGCCCGTTATTGCGGTGAGGGAATGTAATGTGTGGATAACACTCTGTTCTATGCCCCAAGGTGCCGTCGTTGGGCGAAGCATCATCAGCATCGTGCTCAGCATTCTTACTCCTCGACGATCCTTCCATGCGAGCAATGGCAAGGTTGAGTGCTTGGACCTGCTGGGCGCCCTCGGTCACTGACTCTTGAAGACTGTTTACCTTGGCGGGCAGGGCTGTGAGGGTTGCTAATGTGTTGTTCTAGTGGTGCCAGCTTCATGACGGCCTCGGCGAGTGCGGCTAGCTCGGTCGCCATCTCGGCGAGTTCCTTTGCTGCTTCTTCCATGGACTCAGAACCAGAGCAATCTGATACCAGATTGTCACGAGCAGGGATATTAGTAGGCGGATTACGGCAAAGGTTGTACTTGAAATAGGTAGTAGTTAGACTATTATTTGCTCATGCATTAGGGTTAGCAGTGTATATGGGCCTTGCGTTGTATTCTTGGTGATTGAATACATTATCGTGTGAGTATTCTCCGCTTTCATGGTATCTGAGGGCTCGCTCCTGCATCCTCGCTTCTGCAACCCTAGTCGCCGCCGTCTTCCCTTGATGTGTTGTTGCTACTTCTTCCTCCCCTGCCGTCGGATGGCCATCCTTGCCCCTGACGTCCACTAACCCCACTCCTCACCCCTTCTGATGATGAAGCCCTCTGCCACCGATTCTCTGCGCGCCGAGGCCGACCGTATCGCCGTCCTCGACGTCGACCGATGGAAGGAAGCCAAGGCCGAGCCCACTTGCCTTGTCACCGAGGCCGATCACCTGGCTGCTGAAGCCAAAGCTGCGCGTTAGAAGGCCGACTTTGCCCGTCTCACCCTTACTGGCCCCTCCACGGACAATGATCCTACCGACGTTGATGATGCTACCCTTCGTGCCTGCGTTGATGCCTAGGTCGAGGCCGCGATCATCACTCTCCACGCTGAAGCCGTCTCTGTCCTAAACATCAAGGCGCTCATCCCCGTCATCCTCGACAACCGCTCCCCGCACTATAATCGCTAGAAAGTGCTCTTCCTCAATATGGTTGGCAAGTATGAGCTCATTGACCATGTTATCGAAGATGCTGATCCCGCCACCATCGCTACACCGCACTGGCGTCGCATGGATTGCACCGTGCGCTCATGGTTCTTTGGCACGGTGTCTCCAGACCTTATCGAGATTGCTACGGTTGGTCTCCAACCCAGTGCCCGTGCTATCTAGCTTGGCATCGAAAATCAGTTTGTTGGCAACAAAGAGTTCCGCACCATAATTCTTGATGCTGAGTTTCACACCTTCGTCCAAGGGGACCTCTCCATCTCCAAATACTGCCGTTACCTCAAGTGCAAGGCTGA
Source organism: Eleusine indica (assembly GCA_030378355.1). Classification (NCBI taxonomy): domain Eukaryota; kingdom Viridiplantae; phylum Streptophyta; class Magnoliopsida; order Poales; family Poaceae; genus Eleusine; species Eleusine indica. The sequence goes on from CM059500.1 coordinate 42,813,836, forward strand.
TGCTCTCGGTGATTTGGGTGAAGTGTGCTTGCTCGCACTCTTGTGCTCACGGTTCTTCGTGGCCTTAATGAGCTCTTCTCGCATATGGCAGCTCTCATCAAACATCAACGTCCTTTCCCGTTGTTTCCCGATATGCGCAATGACGTTGAAGTCGAAGAGATGGAACTCGTCACCAAGCCAGGATCCTCCTCCATCGCTCTCGTCGCCACCACTGCTGCTGTCGGAAGATCCCTCATTCCTACGGCTCCTGGCGCTGCAGCCTCTCGCCCACCCACTCCTGTCCTAGCTGCTCCTCTGGCGCCCCAGCAGTCTTGCCTGCCTGCCTCTGGGAACCAAAACCGACGCAACAACAACCGTAACCGAAGGCCCGATGGATACTTCGGCTACCCCACGAGCAACCAGTCGTGGAACGGGTCCCTTCAATTATGGGCCGGTGCTGCTCATTCTAGCGTCCCTCAGGGTCTTTTTGGTGCATGCCCTCCTGCTCAGCAGCAGCATGTCCATCCCCCAGCTCCACACCACGCCATGATGGCACAGTCCGGCCCCGGTCCACTTGCTGGTGCTCCTCACCATGGCGTACCCTACCACCTCGGCCCGGTTCAGCAACAGCTCTACGGTGTCCCTGCTCCCTATGGCATGCCGCCTTTGCAGCAGGGGCTCCCTCTTGGCGCCATGTGGCACCAGCATGCTCTCGCCAATGCATTCATCACAACGTCCCTGACTCCACCGGAGGATTGGCTATTTGACTCTGGCACTAATGGCCACATGACCTCCACCCCTGGTACTCTTCTCTCCTCCCAACCTCCTTCTACTTCTAGTCCGACCTCCATTATTGTGGGTAACGGTTCCTTGCTGCCGGTTACCACCACTAGCCATACTATCCTCAATACTCTAAGTTGTCCTTTGCATCTTCATCGTGTCCTAGTGTCTCCTCACATTATTAAAAACTTGATCTTTGTTCGTCCGTTTACCATCGATAATCAAGTTTCTATTGAGTTTGATCCCTTTGGTCTTTCTGTGAACGATTTGAATACCCGACACGAGATCATTAGGTGCAATAGCTCCGGTCCACTCTACCCGCTTCGCCTGCCGGCTCCCCACACGTCGCAGGCCCTCATTGTTGGCGCCACCCCGTCCACTCCTTGGCTTCGTTGACTTGGGCATTTAGGTTTTGAGGCTTTGTCTAGATTAGTACCCACTTGCAATAAAAATGAGCTTGATACTCTTTGCCATGCTTGTCAGCTTGGTCGTCATGTCAGGCTCCCTTTTGCTACATCGCACTCTGGTGCCACCAAGAATTTTGATTTAATACGTTGTGATTTGTGGATATCCCCTGTCATCAGTGTATTGGGTTACAAGTATTATCTTATTATTCTTGATGATTGCTCTCATTAGTCTTGGACTTTCCCTTTGCGCCTCAAATCAGACGCCTTTTCAATGTTATCCAATTTTTTTTTGCCTATGCAACCACCCAGTTTGGCGCCTCTATCAAGAGTGTCCAGTGCGACAATGGTCGTGAGTTTGACAACTCCACCTCCTGCACTTTCTTTCTTCGCCATGGTGTCACCATGTGCCTGTCCTACCCTCACACAACCCCTCAAAACGGTCGCGCAGAGCGGATCATCCATACTACTAATGACATTATGTGCTCGCTTATGTTTCAAGCTAGTATCCCTGCCGCTTATTGGGCAGAAGCTCTCCACACTGTTACCTACCTTCTCAACCTGTGCCCCACCAAAACGTTGTCCTTCTGCACACCGCACTTCGCTTTGTTTGGTGTCCATCCGTCCTACACTCATCTACGCGTTTTTGGTTGCAAATGCTACCCAACCTGTCGGGTACTAGTCCCCATAAGGTCACTCCCCGCTCTATTGTCTGTGTTTTCCTGGGATACCCCTCTGACCATAAGGGCTATCGCTGCCTAGACCTCGCCTCCAACCGTCTCATAATTTCCTGGCATGTTACCTTCGATGAACTCTCCTTTCCATTTGCCGAAATTTCAGACCCTCCTTCATCCCACTTTGACTTTCTTTCTGACCTCGATTGCACAACTTTGCCTGTTGGCCAATATTCCTTTGGAGGTCTCCCACCATCCAGTGCTGCTGCCCCTATCGATCCTCACCGCAGGCTGCTGCCAGTAGCGTTGGGCGGTCCTCGACGCTCTTGGACGTCAACCTCACACCCTCCAGCATTGCTGCACCTGCCGGTTCATCACCGCAGGCTGCTACCGGTAGCGCTGGTCGGTCCTTGATGTCGCCGGGTGCTGCCCCTATTAGGCTCGTTCCACAAGCTGGTGCCAGCACCCTGGCCTCACCTTGCCCAGGCTCTACCCCATGTTCCCAGCCCCCCCCCCCCACATGGGTTTGGCTCAGTCTCGCACTCTCAGGACCCTCTGCCTGGGTTCGACCTGGCCCGGCTGCCCAACTCGCCCGCACGTAGTCCTGCCGTGGCTACGTCCGATGGTGCGCCTCCTCACTTGCGCTGATTGCCACCCACTGCCATCCCCGCCATGCCCCCTGACAACCATCACACGATGCGGACATGCCGGAAGACTGGTTTTTGGCTTCCCCTTCAATGGTTGGACCTCAAGGTCTCCTCTGTCTCACCACTACTCAAGAGCTATCGCAGTGCTCTTGCTGGTTCAAATAGGAGAGATGCCATGTCTGCTGAGTTTGTCGCCCTACAGTCCAACTCTACCTGGGACTTGGTACCTCAACCCTCTGGCACCAATGTTGTTATCGTTAAATGGGTCTTTCGCCACAAACTGCATTTCGATGGTTCTCTTGATCGATACAAGGCAAGTTGGGTGCTTCATGGGTTTACACAACAGCCTGGCATTGATTTTGGTGAAACCTTCAGCCCTGTGGTAAAACCGGAACCGTTCGTACTATCCTGACGGTGGCTCTCTCCATGATTGGCTCGTATATCAACTAGATGTCAAGAATGCTATCTTACACGATACTCTGATCAGAACTGTTTACTGTGAGCAGCCATCCGGCTGCGTTGATCTTGCGCATCCCGGTTATGTGTGTCGTCTCAACAAGTCCCTCTATGAGTTGAAGCAAGCTCCTTGTGCCTGGTTCAGTCGATTTTCTTCTCATGTGCTCTCCATTGGCTTTGTTGGTGCTCGGTCAGACACTTCATTGTTCATCTATCAGCATGGTTCTGATACTTCTTACTTGCTTTTTTATGTTGATGATATTGTCCTAACGGCTTCCTCTGTGCCTCTTCTTAGGCCTCTTCTTAGGCGGATTATTGATGCACTCAACAGGGAATTTTCTATGAAGTATCTTGGTGATCTACACCACTTCTTGGGGGTTTCTATGACCAGGCACTCTAATGATGGTCTCTTCCTTTCCTAACGCCAGTACATGATAGATATTCTTCAACGTGTTGGCATGGTCGACTGCAAGCCCTGTCTGACCCCGGTTGACACCTATGCTAAGTTATCCTCGAATGGTGCTTTAGTCTCTGATCCTACTCACTATCGTGGTCTTGTTGATGCACTGCAGTATCTGACATTTACGCGTCCCGACATTGTGTATGTCGTGCAACAGGTATGTTTATACATGCATGATCCCCATGAGCCTCATCTCGCTTTGATCAAGCAGATACTTCGATACCTCCGTGGCACTCTTGATCATGGTCTTCAACTGCATCGCACTTCTATTCATGAGTTGATAGCTTATTCTGATGCTGATTGGACTGGCTGTCCGGACACCCGTCGTTCCACTTCTGGTTACAACGTCTTCTTGGGTGACAACCTCATCTCTTGGTCGTCTAAATGGCATCACACGGTCTCTCGCTCCAGTGCCAAAGCAGAATACCGTGCTATTGCCAATGCAGTTGCTGAAACTTCTTGGTTACACCAGCTTCTTGAGGAACTTCGCTCTCCGCTACATCATGCGACCATTTTCTATTGTGACAACATCAGTGTTGTATATCTCTCGACTAACCCGGTGCAACATCAGCGCACCAAACACATCGAGATTGATTTGCATTTTGTTCGGGACAAGGTCGCCACTGGTGTCATGCATATTCTTCATGTGCCGACCACTTCTCAGTATGCATATATCTTCACCAAGGGTCTTTCGACTTCTGTATTTACTGAGTTTCGCTCTAGTCTGAACGTTCTCTCGTGTGGCTGATGTGCGACGTTCTGACTGCGGGGGAGTGTTAGACTATTATTTGCCCATGTATTAGGGTTAGCAGCGCATATGGGCCTTGCCTTGTATTCTGGGTCTGCCGCCTTGGCTCCCCTACTATATGTACAGACTCTTGGTGATTGAATACATTATCCCTTGAGTATTCTCCGCTTTCAAGTAGGACGTAGTCCTGGACCTCGCCGGCGCGGAGGAGCTGTTTCAGCACCGCACCGAGGAGGCAGGAGAGGTACATATACTTCTTTTTTTGATAATCTTCAACCAAACACCGGCCTCTCCTTATATGAGGGCAGAGACCGGCCCTAACAAGGAAACTATGTATTACAATTAATACAGACTCTATCCTGAGAACCTTTTCTACTCAAACTCTAATATGTATCTAGCTACTACTCTGGTGCGTCTGCCTTGCGGTTCCTCCTGCGCCTGTTATAGGTGATTCCCCACTTGACATAAAGTTATTGAATTTCAAAAAGGGTTAGGTGATAAGGTGACCAGAAGTTCTAGAAATCCCATTTTAAACTTGTTTTTGGTATAAATTCCAAAAGGTTGTCTTTTTAACCTCATTAATTCAAACCAAAATTATATCTCTGATATATGAATATGATTGGGTTCAAAGTTCACTTTCAAAATTTGAAATTTGAAAGTGACATTGTTTCAGTACTTTGTTGCATTTATTTGAGCCCCTTAACAGTGTGATAAAATGCTCAAGTTTCCTCCAAATTCTAATTTGTGATGTAGATCATGAATATGATTTTTTTCTTGTGTCACTTGTATTTTGAAATTTGAACTTCTAGTTCAAGCTATATTTGGCTGTAACTTGAAATTAATTTGAAATTTTAAAACTTCCATTTTTTCTTGCCTATTTCTTATCCAATAGCTTGTTGGTGTTTAGTTGTGAAGACAAATGACACCAAGTGTCACACTGGTCGCTCATTCCAGGTTTAACATCACTAAAGCATTTAGTAGCTTGAGCTTCAGTTTGTTTCACACTTCCTCATTTTGTGTATTGCTTTCTTGAGTGATAGAATGTTTCCTGCAGTCATTTCTTGGTGCTTTTAACACATTTGATAGCTGATGAACCTTTTTATTCTACCAGACGCCTTGCTCATACAAGATATTAATTCTGTGTAATATATCTATAATCAATTTAGAGTAATGAACTGTTTGTTATATTACCATTTTGGTAGATATATGCTTCTTGGCAAGTTGCTGGTTTCAATACTTTTATTGCAACTTAAGGTTTCGCCAAAATTCCAAATTTATGTGTCCATTTATTTGATTTCCGTACATGTATCTTAACTAAGTTAATATTACTGTTTCAGGTTCAGGAATAATAGGATAACAGAGTTTGATCATCCGATACATCATAATGTGCTATATGAATAATTTTCCAAGATGTGTGGTTGACCGGAAATATATATGGGAGATAAGGATGAATGATGGTACAATATCCTGATGGTGTAACTTATTCTACCGTGAAACATCTACTAGGCGTACAACACCTAGCTGGTGCATGGAAACCATAATACATGATTGAAGTAGCAGTGCTACTATGTATGTACGTCGTGAAGTGCTCCTGAAGTAATGATCAGTTGTTCATGTCATCCTGAGGGGACATCCCAATAGGTTGAACAGTGCGAACGGCACGGCGATTCTCTGGCAAAATTAGAACAGAAAACTCGAAGTTAACAATAGGTTTCATTAATGGAGTACAAAACTAGTACTAATGTTGTAGGAACATGGAAAACTCTCCAAAAACTAGGCATTAACTATATGCAGGCAAGGCTGCAGCACCTTCAAGCTACTCCATTCGTTCTGGAAATATTGTCATTCCGACCGAAATTTTTGGGTTGCAGGCAATACAAATCGGCGACAGCATTTCCGAACGGACTGAGTATAGCCCAAGATAGAGGATATTGTTAATGACAAGCCTACAGACTGCAGTGAGGACTCCAAGAGTTTGCTTTATCTTTGATTTTAACAGCTTTGGAAACCGAGAGTTTGCTTTACATTCTGTTTTTATAAGTTAAGGAAAAGAGGATTGGAACGATCATGCTAAAATATACTGGAAATACAACAAACTAGTTTTTTTTTTTGTGACAATACCCCAGGATCGCGTCGTCACCCACAGCACGAACTCAGAACTCACACGAGAAATGAAGGAGAAGGTTACAAATCAGTTACGAAAGCATAAAAATTCAGGGAATCCACTCACCCTGCAGCTTGCGGGCCTGCACCGGCGTGAGCCTCGCAGTGAACCCTGTCGGGAAGATTTGGATCAGCGCCCGCTTCGCTTTCTCCATGCTTGAGAATTGCGAAGAAGCCAAAACAACAAGCAAGAACTGACTCAGCAATCGAAGAAACAGAGTGATAATCACAGAGATCAAAGAAACAGAGTGCATTTATTGAGGAAATTTTCTCTCTGCCATGTACCTACCTGCCGAGCGCGGGTCTGAGGATATCCAGACAGTACTTCAAGGGGTCGGCGTCGCGTTTTGCCCGAGGTGCGTTGTACCCGAGGGCACCCTTCTCCTGGCCAGCGTCCATGGCCGAGGTCGTGGCGATGGCCGACGCGGCGGCAGTGGTGACCAGCAGGGCCACCAGGAGGAAGCCGGCCGCGGAGCAGTGGCGTGCCATGGTGGTGGTGCCGAAGTCGATCGGGAGCTTGGTGGTGTCTCGCTCGTGGACGGGTCTGCTTGTGTCGGGGAGGAAGCCGGTGGTCATTTATATAGCCGCAGCGCAGTGGGTTGCCCATTGTGCGAAAGTCCACTGGGGCTTTAACCTTTGTCCAAAACACACGGGTAGTAGCGACGTGTTTTCTTTAATGACTCCAAAGACAAGCTCGAAAGTGACATACTCTTTCTTCTCTATCTCCCTCATCTCTCGTAATTAAGGAAAGGCGTGCACTAGACTAGACGTGGTTCAAACAGATGGCACTCTCCATGTTACATGTCAATTGTTCTCAGTGAACAAGTTTGGAGAGTGAATGAACCGCGGGCAATCAAACAATCGTTGATGGAATGACATGTTACATTTCAGTTAATTGTTCAGCAGTTCTGAACATATTATCAGGCACTACGTATTTTTCTAACAAAAGGGAAATATCTGATAAGTCTATCCTCCATTCCTCAAATCAGTTGCGTCAAGTGCAAGTTCATCTCAAATACAGAAAGTAGCAGTTCATAAGTTCAGATCCTTTCAAGATGAATAAGCACATTTCAAGGCCAAACATGCATGCGCAAGCGTGCAAGTTGTACACCGTGATTACCTTCTATTCCCATTGTCATCACAGAAAGAGACTTACAGAACCAAAAATATACGAGGCTATCTTCCATTCTTAAAATCTGTTGCGTCAAGTGCAAGTTGATCTGAAGCACAAAAAGTTACAAATGTTTCTCCTCGTCATAATGACATCGTGTCAGACATAGAAACCTTAAGCATGAAGGTTAGGCCATGCTAATTAAATTTGGCTTTCGTCTACCAATTCGGTTGTCTGTTTGTTTTGTGAATAGGAAAACAAAAAGATCAACCGACGAATTGTTCTCAGATAGATGAGTCCTTCACGCAAACAGTGAATATTCTGAGACAGGTGAGAAAGTAGTTTTACTAGTGGCAATCCAATGCAAACATCTGAAACTAAATGAACATAATAATTAGAACATAATATCCGAGGCTTGTTCTTGGCCTCAATGCATGCCCTTGCATGGCACAAAATCTAAATTACCCAATTGTTATTTCAATTATTGTGCCAGGAAGTCAGGTCCTGAAGAAATTTTAGTTCACATGACAAGGAGACCTGAAGCAATAGGATGCTCCTTGAATAGAAAGGTTAGATAGTTTCTTTGTAGCATTATATGTCTGAAATGACAGTGATAAGCAGTTTGGAACAAAACTCTCTGACCTCCTCCATTTTAGATAACTAGTTAAGGCATGATACAAATAGGTATTGGGTTGTGATTCACACACTATTTTACAAAAATAGAAGGGCCTCCACTAGCCTTGTCCCGCCCTGAATCTGCCACATGGTACAATTGAATTCAGTTCCAACAGTACAAGCTTATCTCAGATTACAAAAATATTGGTCAGTTAGCTTTCTTCCCATGTATATGAAACCAATGTTCATTCAAAAATGTATATGAAAGATATTATTTGCGAGAAATGCTCCGGTGGAGCTGTTTTCAAAAGTGGCATGAATCCCAAAGCAGATGGCCTAAATGTAATCTGATTTATATTGTTTAATTGTTAAACACGACCCGGTCGCACTTGAATCCAAACCCAGACTAGCCCGAGACGGCAGCATGCAATGGCCGCATAGCGCCGATCCCAAATCAGGGCTCAGTGTGCCGCCTTCTCTGCTCCTTATCGTCGTCGTTCTCATAGTAGTCAGAATTACTTGGATGTAAGATTAAGCTTTGAAAGGGTCTTTTTATTTGATTAGTCATCTGGGAGGGACAATAGTCAACACCAGAGACGCCAATTGAAGAACTTGCAAACCACTTCACGCAGTAAGAACTTACAAACCAAACAGCGCGTCACACAATAAGAACTTGTAAATAAAAGTGAACACATTGATGAAACAATTCTGGTTAACAAGATGGATTATTACATTGCTTCTCAACTCTTATTAGTTTAAAACAAAGCATGAATAGTAGCATTGCCGTTGCATTGAGGCAAAAAAAAGAGAAGGCAGCGCAGAGAGGCAAGATTTCGGGTTCCAACACTCGGTGTCGAGGGCTGCCGCATGCCGCGTTCGAGTGCCATCGCCGATTGATGATGCATAATACTGCCATGGATCCACATAGAAGAGATCGTGAATCAACTGTATCCCGCCGCCGCGGAGCATGATGATAGGAATGTTCAATCCGCTTTGCCCGCCTTGGGCCGGATTGAGTTCAGGTTCTCGTTTGACAGGGCCGGGCCCTACAATCGATTAAGGAAAATAAAAATTGATAATTAATTAAACCAGCTGCTTTAAGATCTGTGCCACTTTTTAAAAAGCTCCACCGGAGCACTTCTCATTATTTGCATCAGTTTCCTAAATATTAGAAATAGTATACATGATCGAAGGCAAAATCACTCAACTTCAATAATAGTTTGAACTGTTCCATTGGAACAATTATCTATAGATCCCACGACCACTCGTGGTTAAGTTAAAGTCCTGTAAAGAAAGAACTGAGTAAAGATTCCTGTAAAGAAAGAACTGAGTAAAGAACTATCTCTACGTAGCAGTTCATAACATCCTACCCTTTCAGGATGAATTAGTGTGCATGGCATATCTTTACTGTCCTGAAGACCTGAACAATGCACCTAAGTCATATTTTCATTTGCCAGTTCAGGACGATAGGAAGTACCAATCTTTTCCGCCTGTACTTCTTGCGATGCACACTCAACACTCCGTAACCGAATATCTAAATGCTGTTTTTCTTTTACTAAAAGGCAGGTGATGTGCCGACATATTATAGAAAGAGAATATCCAAATGCTGTTCCTATCAAATTGTGGAGAAAATCAGCATTATGATAGCAAGCAGAGCAGCTGGGTGTAGAAGTAAGATTAAAAGTTACACTTACTAAACTCCATACTAATAAGAAACAGCAACAGGATCATAGTGCCATCTTTTTTTGAAAGCAAGCAGCATTATGAATCACAAATTGCCCACAAAGTCCATGCAACTTGAAAACTCTGAAGCCATCCTTAACATAACTAAGAAACAGAGCTGGGTGTGGAAGTAAGATTAGAAGTTACTCTTACTAAACTCCATAGGTACCAATCTTACCAAAGGCTACTGAAAAGAATCCGATCAGTGCTTTCATTGGACACATTTTATCCTCGTTCAGATCTATTCCAGTCACGGTGTCTTTCGTCAGCTAACTACTGTTCTTTTGTGCTAATGGATTACCGTGCGTTTACAATGTGCAAGATATCTTTAGCTCTGACTGAATTCAACATTTGCATGTCAAAATTTGAGTTGAGACAAGGCCGTTTCATTCTGAATACGAAACAAACATTCCTTCAGGAAACGCGGAAAAAAAGCACTGCCTAGCCTTGCTAGGATTATCTTGCTTTATAGACCACATTGTTAATCACGTCATTGGTGCTTCTTTCACTTGTTCAACCAACTGAAGAGGAACAAAAGCTGTAGCCCAGCACAGCATCCTGAAAATAAAATTTGTCGAGACGCTGAGGAAATAGCACCCACACAGTCCTGCACCCACAGTGCAGCACGAAACCTGTATTTAGCTGAGAGATGCATGTTCAAGGTCTCTTTCTCTGACGATGATGAGCGCATATGGTAATCAGTAATCACTGTATATTTCTTGCAAGATTACTCATGCATGTTCGACCTTGAAATGTTCTACTGTTGCGTGTGGAACACCAAGCGAATTTTGTTGCATTCAATTTTAGCTGTGAACATGCATGAGGCGACAATATGCTCATTGCTCAGTTCATACCTGCACGAATAGAAAGGTTAGATAGTTTTTTGTAGCATTATATGTCTAAAATGACAGTGATAAGCAGTTTGGAACAAAACTCTCTGACCTCCTCCATTTTAGATAACTAGTTAAGGCATGATACAAATAAGTACTGGGTTGTGATTCACACACTATTTTACAAAAATAGAAGAGCCTCCACTAGCCTTGTCCCGCCCTGAATCTGCCACATGCTACAATTGAATTCAGTTCCAACAGTACAAGCTTATCTCAGATTACAAAAATGTTGGTCAGTTAGCTTTCTTCCCTTCAAAAAATGTATATGAAAGATATTATTTGCATCAGTTTCCTAAATATTAGAAATAGTGTACATGATGGAAGGCAAAATCACTCAACTTCAGTAATAGTTTGAACTGTTCCATTGAAACTATTATCTATAGATCCCACGACCACTCGTGGTTAAATTAAAATCCTGTAAAGAAAGAACTGAGTAAACATTCCTATAAAGAAAGAACTGAGTAAAGAACTATCTCTACCCTTTCAGGATGAATTAGCGTGCATGGCATATCTTTACTGTCTTGAAGACCTGAACAATGCACCTAAGTCATATTTTCATTTGCCAGTTCAGGACGATAGGAAGTACAAATCTTTTCCGCCTGTACTTCTTGTTGGAATACGTAGATATTGTGTATATGTACTTTACTTGTAACTCAAGTCACCCCTAGGGTTTGTATGTAACTCAGCTCTATATATGTGCACCGTATTCTCTCTGATAGCCTCTCTCTTTCATGGTATCTAGAGATTACGATCCTCTCCATTGCTTTCGCACCTAACCCTACGCGCCGCCTTCACGCCGCCCTCCCCCTCTCCTCCTCATGGCCGACGATGTGGTCGCCATCCCTGCCGATCCCGTCACGGTGATAGCTGCCGCCATTGCCGCAAGCCCTTCCACCCCAACCACAGCCCAACCCTGCCTCTGCCCTCGCCATGTCGATGGCATGCCAGCTCCCGACCCCATCGACCCTGCATGGCAAGCGGTTGACTTTTCCGTGTGCTCCCTCCTCTACTCTGCCGTCTCTATCCAGATCATGCGACGGGTCATGACCCCAGGTGCTTCGGCCAGGGCGATCTGGTTGAAGATCGAGCAGTTATTCCGCGACAACAAACCCTCTCGCGCCTCGCCATAGAGGCCGAGTTTTGCAACCTCGCCCAGGGTGCCATGATGATCGCCGACTACACCGAGCGCCTTAAGTCCTACACCGACGGTCACGCCGATCTCGGTTACGAGGTGAGTGAGCCCACCTTGGTGCGCACCTTATTGCGGGGGCTTAGTGCTCCCCTCCGGTCAATTTGATCCATCATCAAGACGCGTGATCCTCTGCCGTCCTTCAGTGATGCGTGTTCTATGCTGGCACTGGAGGAGGCCGACCTCAAGATCCCTCAACCCGGTGAGGCCTCCGCCTTGATCATCGTGTATTCTCTCTGATAGCCTCTCTCTTTCACTTCTTGCGATGCACACTCTGTTGAGTATCGATTGTAAATCATAGATTTTTCATACTATACAAAGTCAAAATAAATTGATCGTGCTGCCTGCTTTTGCCCTAAAAAATACATAGCAGCATCAAGACATAGCAGTGAATTCATCCATTGCATGGCCCTGCCGTATACAACTGATGACTGAATGTAGATTATAGAAGTGTCTGCTAACAATTATGCTAGTGTAGGTTCCAGCAAAGGTCTTCCCCAAGTATCAGGGAGGTCCACGGTGAAAATCAAGGAATATGCAGCTGGAAAGTCTTGTAACCGAATATCTAAATGCTGTTTTTCTTTTACTAAATGACAGGAGCTGTGCCGATATATTATAGAATGAGTATATCCAAATGCTGTTCCTATCAAATTGTGGAGAAAATCAGCATTATGATAGCAAGCAGCAGCTGGGTGTAGAAGTAAGATTAAAAGTTACTCTTACTAAACTGCAATATTATACATGCATGTTTGGCCTTGAAATGTTCTACTGTTGCGTGTGGAACGCCAGGCGATTTTGTTGCATTCAGTTTTAGCTGTGAATGTGAGTAAGGTGACAACATGCTCAGCTCATACCTGCAATGTTGCTCAAGCTTGGATGAATTTCGCCCAGTAATCGCAACATAGACAGAAGCTTGAAGGAACTGTACTATGTGAGAACATAGAATTGAACGAGACTGCACAGAACCTCTAATAAAAGTAAACACGCGGGCATGCATTCCTTCCCCACGAGCACATACCGCTTTCAGCCATGGCGGCCATGAGCACCAGGCTCTTCCACCAGTTAGAAGTATCTATTATATATATATTTGATCAAGAAAAGAAGCCACCACATTCTCTCTCAAAGACTAGAAATTACCACATTAATCAGAGAAAAGAAGAAAGTAAAAATTACCCACCACTGCCATTATAAAAATAGAGACTAAAATACCCCTCACCATATTTTCAAATTACCCACTATTGTCATTATAAAAATAATAAAAATTCGGATATGATATTTCCCCTTCAAGTTGCGTCAGCCAAAAAAAAAACAATAAGCCTTTCTCACATATGCATCCACAGAACATCTTATATTACATTTATTTATTGTTTTTTTCCAAAATCCAGCCGTGTTCATGCATGACTTCAAGTTGCGCCAGCCAAAAGAAAATACAATCAGCCAGCCAAAAAAAATCAACCTTCAACACGTATGCATATATAAAACATCTTATATTATATTTGTATATTCTTTATTTTTTCGGCACTACTGATGTAAGATGTCCTGGCTAATGGGAGCTAGTAGTGTAATGGAGGTTGGCTATGATGCACAACCATTAACGGGCATGATGAGCAATTGCATCTTTTCAGGCTTCTCCTATCACGTTACAAAAAATTTAGACCACTTGAGAGATAAAAATAAGTACGAGTACAATGCGATCGGAAGTAATTGTTATTCCAGGCATTGAGGCATTTTTACCACTGACTTCTACTGTAAAAGGCGTCTAGAATATACTCAATGTCTTTATAATGCATTGGTGGATAAATTTTATCATGTGTAGCTATATTATGAAACCATTTATAGATATATTATGTTGTCATTACAAAAATATCAAAGTATAGATTCAAAATTTTAGATATGTTTAGTGCATGCAATTCAAAATGACATTAGTGTAAATAATTTTAAATTAGAAACATAAAAGATGGAGTAAATAATCTATCCGGGGTATTGGCAACATAATAATACAATATCACTGAAGATATTGTAAAATATTTTAGCCACCCAAATGCGCGGGCTGACTTACTAGTTCCTCTGGGATGGCGCCACGCTGAGAGGCCAGCACCGTGCACTACTGACAATAATTAATCAAGGATTCGACACCATCATCAGTTGAGCCTTGTCTGCTCTAAATTGAACTTACACAGAAGGCCGGGGAAGCAAAATGTCATACGTCCTGAGCATATTTAGTAAGACCTCGTAAGTACGTTGCCAGGTGAGGTGACTAAGTACCCAATGGAAGTTGGTGACAGTACACAGGACAGTGCGTCGTCGTTCTCTTGCGTTGGCTGCGTGACAAAGTTGTGGTGGAGACGAGATTGCACTCTGAGCGGAACGGCGGCACACTGGCAGCGACACGTTGTTCTCTTGTGTTTGACAGATGTGCATGCAAAGTCCCCTCATCTTCACCACAGCATCTTCGTCAAGAGTAATGACGCCCCTCCTATCAATTCGTCAGCAGTGTAGTGTCAATGTGTGTGGCCGATTGGCCACGAGCGTTTGGTACGGAAGTTTATCCAAGGTGACCGCGCAGGTGAACGAAGGCGCGCCGATCCGTCCCCTTTATAAAGTCCACACGGGGTACACCACGAGCACACACACCGCTTTCATCAGTTTCTACTATGGCGGCCATGAGCACCAGGCTCTGCCACCTGTTAGCAGTGTTCGTCCTCCTCCTTACGCAGCTCACTGATTCAGCTTTCCTGCCTAAGAGTAAGATCAAGAACCACACCGAGCTGAAGCCTCAGGCCACGAAAACCTACATTGTTCACTGCAACCACCATGCCAGGCCGTCCCACTTTGCCGACCTCGAGCAGTGGTACCAGTCCATGGTGGCCTCTCACTCCTCTCCAGTACATGGTGCCGACTACACAACGAGCGGGTGAATCCTGTACACGTACGACACCGTCATGCACGGCTTCGCCGTCCGGCTCACCAGCGACGAGGCCCGGGGCATGTCGAGCTCCCCTGGCGTGACCCGCGTGCACGAGGACAGGGCGTTCTACCTCCAGACCACCAGGTCCCCGGGGTTCATGGGCCTCGATCTGCATCACGTCACCTGGAATGAGACCGACTTCAGCGACGGCGTCATCATCGGGCTCATCGACGGCGGCATCTGGCCAGAGAGCGCGAGCTTCAGTGACCACGAGCTCGGCCCCGTGCGTTCGACCTGGAGGGGCAAGTGCGTCGACGCAGCTGACTTCAACGCCACCCTGTGCAACCGCAAGCTTGTCGGTGGCGCCAGGGCCTTCTGTTAGTAGATCTCCAATTGAGCCCAACGGCCCAACCCAGATCCACGCCCTGATCGGGGACGCCCCAACCGTTCTTTGGTTGGTGGACCCCCATCACACTGCGTCAAATAGAAGGAGGGAGGACGTCGGGGCACGTTTACCTAAGTTGAACCCCGCCACCAGATCCTCCCACAGACCTAATCCGATCCCAAGGAGAAGGGCGCAGCTAGCGACGGGAAGTCCGCCGCCGCCACCACGCCGTCCCTCTTCGCCGCCGCTATACTGGGCTAGAGCCGGTGGAGACCCGAAGGCCGTCGACACCAACATCCCGCGTCGCCACTTCCCCGACACCTCGCTGACGCCCTCGACGAGATCCTCGCTGGAACCAACGCCGCCAGGTCTTCTTTGTCTTCGACCATCGATCCCGCGACGGCCCCTGCTCCACTTCCTCATAATCCCGGTAACCTCTCTCTCCCTCTCCCTCTAAATCCTGTATCAGATCCTACTGCTACCCCATGATCACCTCGCTAGATGCTAGTCTAGGCAAGAACACAACTAACAATGGCATCAGAGCCGCCTAGTCCTAGATCTAGATGAGGCAGATCTCGATCTCGGATCAGGAAAGATAGAAACCCCCCTTAACATGAATCTGAAAAAGGAACCCGAGCCCCAACAGAATGACCCAAACCCTAACCGTAGGGTTAGGGTTATAGACCCAAGAGAAGAGAAGCGACACGGGATCCAGGGACCTACCCGGGTGCTCGCCGTTATTTGGTCGTAGTCGCTCGTCGGCGCGGTACAGAGGGACCAGAGGCCGCTCGTCGATGGGACACCGTCACGCGAGGGCTAATAGATGCCATCGCGGGGCTCCTCAATGGTGGCGCGCCCACCACGGGTGGACGCGCGCGCCGGCGAAAAGCCCAGCAGCGGCGCCGTCGCCGTTTTCTCCTTCTTCTCCGGCCAGAGGTCAGCTGCCGTCACACGCCATTATGTGTGAGGAGAGAGGGAGGAGAGAGAGGAGGCAGAGATTAATGGGGGCTAGGTTTTGGGAGCCGGCACCGCGGAGTGGGTTTTGATCCCGCTATCTCTGCGCCCGGTTGTTAATCGCAATCGACGGGTGAGATTGAGGCGGGGCTGAGGGCGGCTCGGCTGGGCTGGGCCGCCGGTTCCACGCTTCTGACCGGGCTGGGCCAAAAGGCAATGATGCGCACGCGAATGCGCCCGACTGGGCTGGGCCTCTGGATCCTTTTTGTGCGCGTGGAAGAGTTTTTTGGACCATGTTTTGGGCCAAAATTACAGGAACATGTACAATAGCCTTTTGACTCAGAATTTGAGTGTTTTCCTCAAATTTTGAACTGAATTTGAGTAGAATTGATGAATTTTGTCTCTGTTAAAATATGAACCAACGAGATTATTTTTCCAGAGTGTAAATTAAGATATTTTGCTACTGTTCATGCATGTTTTTGCTATGTTTCCGCTGCAAGATTATAGAATTAGTGATTATTGATAAAATTGATGTTCTCTAAAATTAAATTTTGAACCAACGGGAAAATTTAATTTTAGTAGCATTAATTTTCAGATTATATGTCATTGTAATTTTCCTGACGAACGTTGTTAAATTGCAATGTCATATCATGATGATTTATGTATTATGCCTATTTTCTGCCCAACAGTGATGTTGGTTTTAATACATAGCATGTTAGAAATTTTTATGTTATTTTGTCCTCACTTTTCATGGTTAATTTCAGGAGATACCATGATGGTCTTCCTTCCCCAGATCCCAATGTTGAAAGGGGACAACTATGGGGAATGGAAAAGAAAGATTGACCTTGCCTTTGTTATGGGTGAGATGGACTGGGTAGTGACTACCCCATGTCCCACAGAGCCTCCTGAGCTTATCAGGGGCACAGAAGAAACAGATGCTGCTTGGCAACAGAGACAGAGGGATGATGCTTCCAACAGAGCTCGAGTTTAGCTTGAGCACAGAAGATGGGTTCTTGACAACAAGAAGTGCTTGGCACTTGTCAAGAACACGATTGAGCCCGCTATCATGGGCTCAATCCAGAATGAAGACACAGTAAAGGGCTATCTCCAGAGGGTGGAGAACCAGTTTACTGGGTCTTTCAAGACTTATGCCACACAGATGATAAGACAGCTGGTGAATGAACAGTACATTAGTGGTGACATAAGGGAGCACATTCTGAAGATGAACAGTTTGGCTGCGAAGCTAAAGACTGTGAATCTAATGATTCAAGAAGACCTCCTGGTTCACTTTGTGTTGCTCTCCTTTCCAAAGGAGTTTGACAACTTTGTTTCCAATTACAACATGAACCTAGAGAAATGGACCTTTAAGCAGCTTATTGCCAACAGTGTCCAAGAGGAGGACAGATTCAAGGACAAGTATGGTGGTTCTGTCTAATATATAAAAGACAACAAGAACAAGGGCAAGCAGCCAAAAAAACCGGTCTTTTACTCTAAGCCTATAGGCAAGCAGCAGCATAGGCCTCAGCAGGGACAGGTTGTAGTGGACAAGGACACATGCCTCCACTGCAACCAGAAAGGACACTACAAGAAGAATTGTCCTGACTGGCTGAAGCTGTTCATGCAAAGAAATGGTGAGAACATTATTACATTTGTAAATGAATCCTTGTATGTTAATTATTCTAGATTCACATGGTGGATTGATTCAGGAGTGACTATTCATGTTGCAAATTGTTTACAGGGGTTCCGTACGACGAGAATCATGGGAAAAGACAAAGGTTCGATAAGAGTGGCTAATGAAGTACAAGCCAAAGTTGAAGTTATAGGAGATCTTCAGCTAGAGCTTAAAGATGGTTTTATTCTTAGGCTTTATAATGTCTTTTATGTACCTTCGTTACAGAGAAACTTAATAAGTGTATCGTGTCTTGATTATGATAGTTATGATTGTCATTTTGGTAATGGCAAATGTGAACTCTTGTTCAATAATGAATGCATTGGTTTTGCGTCTTTACAAGATAAGTTTTATTTATTGTCACTTGGTGATAATGTGAATGCGATACATGATGTGAATGATAATATACATGATATGAATGTCCCTACGTCCTCGTCAACTAAAGTTAACAAAAAAGAAAGAGAACTCCAAGCGTCTTATCGAAATTATGGCACTGTCGTTTAGGCCATATTTTGAGGGGGAGAATTGAGAGACTTATAAATAATGACATTCTTCCTCTATTGGAGTTCATAGACTTAGAACAATGCACTGAATGCATTAAAGGAAAATACGTAAAGAAAATCAAGAAAGACGCAAAAAGAAGCGCAGGAATATTAGAGATTATTCATACGGATATTTGTGATCCTTTTCCTGTCAAGAGTGTGGATGGTTATGACTCGTTTATAACATTCATAGATTATTACTCCCGCTATGGTTACATTTATCCAATCAAAAAAAGATCAGAAGCATTGGATACATTTAAGATATTTAAAGCAGAAGTAGAAAATCAACATGATTTAAAGATTAAAGTTATAAGATCTGACAGTGGTGGGAAGTACTATGGGAGACATACGCCTTATGGACAAGTCCTAGGACCTTTTACTAGGTTCCTACAAGAAAATGGCATAGTCGCTCAGTATTCTACGTCGGGCGAGCCACAGCAGAATGGAGTAGCAGAAAGGCATAACTGTACCTTGATGGATATAGTGTGCAGCATGATGAGCTACTCCACATTGCCAGTAAGTTTATGGATAGAGGCTTTAAAAACCATTATTCATATTCTTAACAGAGTTCCAAGTAAATCGGTGCCCAAAACACCGTATGAATTATGGACTAGAAGAGTGCCTTCGCTAGAACACCTCCGGGTGTGGGGGAGTCCCGCAGAGGCTAAGATCTTTAACCTAAGTCTTGGAAAGTTGGATCCCAAGACGGTGAGTTGCCATTTTATTGGCTATTCAGAAAGGTCCAAAGGTTTCTATTTCTACTGCTCAGACAGATAACGAAGTTTGTAGAAACAAGACATGCCGTCTTCTTAGAGGACGAAATGATTAGGGGGGGCATGGTAGCTCGAGAGATTGATCTTGAGGAGAAGCGGGTATATGTACCAAATTCTATGAGTCGAGAACCTTTCTTCTCACTGCCTGTTGATATTGAGCTTATGATGCCTGACATTGCAGCGCCAACACCTGTTGTCACTCCACTTATGATACAAGAGGAACCTACCATGGATGAGGGGGAGCAACAGCAGTCTCACACAGATGATGTGCCAGAAGAGCAGGCTTCACAAGAGCCTCAACCAGAGATTATGCCAAATGAAGAGGCCCCTAGGAGGTCTTAAAGAGCTAGAAAGTCAGCAATACCGTCTGACTATGAACTGTATAACACAGAAGAATATCATATGAAGGATGATCCCACCTTATATGAAGAAGTCATGAGAAGTGCCCACTCATCTAAATGGTTGGAGGCCATGAAAGATGAAATGACATCAATGAGCCTCAATGAAGTTTGGGACTTAGAAGAAATTTCTAAAGGAGTCAAAACAGTAGGATGTAAATGGGTCTACAAGATTAAATATGACTCTAGAGGGAATATAGAAAAGTTTAAGGCACGACTTGTGGCAAAAGGCTTTACACAAAGAGAAGGAATTGATTACAATGAGACATTTTCTCCAGTCTCTTATAAAGATTCTTTCAGAATTATAATGACACTAGTGGCACATTACGACTTAGAATTACATCAAATAGATATAAAAACGACATTTCTAAATGGGGATTTAGAAGAAAGAGTTTACATGACACAACTGAAAGGTTTTGTTCTGGAAGAAAAGGAAAAGATGGGATGTCGTTTAAAGAGATCCATTTATAGATTAAAGCAAGCTTCAAGACAGTGGTACTTGAAGTTTGATGGAACAATATAGAAATATGGATTTGAAGCAAATGTTGAGGACAATTGCATCTGTGCAAAGTTCAAGAATGGAAAATTCATTTTTCTAATTTTATATGTGGATGATATTCTACTGGCCAGTAGTGATATCAGTCTACTACAAGAGACAAAGAAATTCTTGTCCTCAAACTTTGACATGAAAGATCTTGGTGAAGCATCATATATTTTGGGCATTGAGATTCACCGAGATAGAAGAAAATATGCATTAGGAATGTCTCGAAAGACGTATATAGAAAAAGTGTTGAAGAAATTCAACATGCACAAATACAGTGCCACACCTGCTTCTATAGTCAAGGGCGAAAGATTTGGGGATTGGCAAAAACCCAAGAATAAGTACGAGCTCGATGATATGAAAATAAAACCATATGCTTTGGTTGTGGGAAGTTTGCAGTATGCGCAAGTATGTACACGCCCTGACTTGGCATTTGTCACCGGGTTACTTGGTAGATTTCAGAGTAATCCAGGCCCTGAGCACTGGAAGTTGATAAAGAAAGTCATGCGATATTTGCAAGGAACGAAAGGCTTCATATTGGTATACAAAAGATTAGATTCATTCCAAGTGGTGGGGTACTTTGATTCTGATTTTGCTACAGATAACACGAAATCCACATCGGGATATGTGTTTATCCTGGCAGGAGGAGCTATTTCATGGAAAAGCTCCAAACAGACTATCACGACAGGGTTTACCATGTATGCCGAGTTTATAGCATGTTATGAGGCCTCGGGGTAGGTCAACTAGCTAAACAAATTCATACCCGGATTAAGAGTGGTTGACAGTATTAAGAAGCCACTAAAATTATACTGCGATAATGAACCAGCAGTAATGTATGCTCACAACAATCAGTCCAGTGGTGCTGCCAAGCACAATAATATAAAGTACTATGTTATGAAAGATAAAGTACAGGATCGCACTATAAGTCTCGAGCATATAAGGACTAAAATAATGCTTGCGGATCCGCTCACGAAAGGCCTACCACTCAGCGTGTTCAAAGAGCACGTAGCCGGCATGAGATTAAGAGAAGCCTTATGATTCTGGACTTAGGGCCCAAAGAAATGTATTTGTTACTGAATGGGGATATGTATAGTAGCTGTTGAATCTATTGGCGATTAGCTGTGACGATGAAACATTCTCTATGTGTAAATCCATAATGAAATAGAAAATATAAAGTTAATGATAAGATAAGATGTAGGGGGAGAATGTTAGTAGATCTCCAATTGGGCCCAACGGCCCAACCTAGATCCGCGCCCTGATCGGGGGCGCCCCAACTGTTCTGTGGTTGGTGGGCCCCTGTCGCACTACGCCAAATAAAAGAAGGGAGGACGCCGGGGGATGTTTACCTAAGTTGAACGTCGCCATCAGATCCTCCCATAGACCTAATCCGATCCCAAGGAGAAGGGCGCAGCCAGCGACGAGAAATCCGCCGCCGCCACCACGCCGTCCCTCTTTGCCACCGTTGTACCGTGCCAGAGCCGGTGGAGATCCGAAGACCGTCGACACCAATGTCCCGCGTCGCCACTTCTCTGACACCTTGCCGACGCCCTCGACAAGATCCTCGCCGTCGACGACATGGACGGAACCTATGCCGCCGCCGGGTCTTCCTCTCCGGCCATCGATCCCGCGACAGCCCCCGCTCCACTTCCTCACAATCCCGGTAACCTCTCTCCCTCTCCCTCTCCCTCTAGATCCCGTATCAGATCCTACTACTACCCCATGATCACCTCACTAGATGCTAGCCTAGGTAAGAACACGACTAACACCTGCGACGTGTCTCAATCCACGTCGGGCATGAGCTACGGTACTGTCCCCTCACCGAGAGACAAGGATGGGCACGACACGCACGTGGCCTCGACGGCCGCCGGCGCGGCGGTCCCATACGCGGGCATGTTCATGTTCTCGCGTGGAACGGCGCGGGGCGTGGCGCCCAAGGCAAGGATCGCCATGTACAGCGCATGCGGCGACGACAGATGTTTTGGCGCCGACATCGCCGCTGCCGTCGGGGCCACGGTGGAGGACGTCGTGGACGTGATCTCCATTTCGATCGGAGGGCCCCGATGCCGTTCTACAATGACACCATCGCCATCTCCACGTTCGCCGCGGAGCGGAGGGGCATCTTCGTCGCCATGGCCGGAGGCAACTCCGGGCCGGAAGCGTGGACTGTGAGCAACGTGGCCCCGTGGATGACCACCGTCGGCGCGGCCACCATCGATCGGGTGTTCCCAGCGAAGCTGACGCTCGGAAACGGTGTCGTGCTTCCCGGGCTATCGCTCTACAGCATGCGTGCCAAGGGCACGGGCATGGTCCGGCTCGTGGCCGCCAACTGTGAGGAGGAGTCCAGCAGCTGGACGCCGGACAAGGTCATGGGGAAGATCGTGGTGTGCATTGACGACGTGTTAATAGACGACGAGTTCGGCGTCATCCTGCAGAAGGTCGGAGGCGTGGGGATAGTCCTCGTGGACCCTACCGAGTGGGCTCCTGACGGCGGCGCCGAGGCCTCTCCTTTCACACTTCCGGGCCTCAGGCTCGGTGTCAAGGCCCACGAGAGTCTCAAGGCCTACATGGCCTCGGACCCGAACCCGGTGGCGTCGTTTAGCTTCGGCTGCGACAAGGTCACGGGAGAGAACCGCGCTCCGGTGGTGGCGGGCTTCTCGTCGCGGGGGCCCAACAAGGAAGTCCCGGAGCTCCTCAAGCCCGACGTCGTCGCCCCCGGAGTGAACATCCTCGCGTCGTGGTCGGGCGCCAGCCCTCTGTCCGGAGACGACGACGGCAGGAGGGTCGAATTCAACATTATCTCAGGCACGTCCATGGCGACCCCGCACGTCGCCGGCGTCGCGGCGCTGGTCAGGAAGAAGCACCCGAGCTGGACTCCCGCCATGATACGGTCGGCGATCATGACCACCGCGGCCACGCTCGACAACACGGGGCGAGACATCCTCGACAACGGGGCCACGCCCACTTCAGGACGCCGGGACGGAGGCGACAGGGTCGCGACGCCGCTCGAGGCCGGGGCGGGGCACGTGCGCCCGGACCTCGCGCTCGACCCGGGTCTCGTCTACGATGCCGGCGAGAGGGACAACATCGACTTCCTGTGCACGCTCAACTATACCGCGGAGCTGGTGCGCATGTTCGTGCCCGGCTTCGGCAACTGCACTCGGACTCTCCCCGGCGGCGCTGCCGGCCTCAACTACCCGTCGTTCGTGGTGGTCTTCGGCAACGGCACCAACGTCCGGACTCTGACCCGGACGGTGACCGCAGTGTCAGAAAAGGCCGAAACGTACACCGTCAGCTACGCGGCGCCCGAGCGTGTCAAGGTGACCGTGACGCCGACCACGCTGGAGTTCACCAAGCCGAACGAGAGGAAAAGCTACACCGTCGAGTTCAGAAGCCTGGCGGGAGAAAACGTGACGGCCGGGTGGGACTTCGGCCGCATCAGCTGGGAGAGCAAGGAGCATCTGATCAGGAGTCCCGTGGCATTCCAGTGGAACAACAACTGATGATGTGATACAGTAGTGGAAGACTTGCAGTACAATAAGGAACTGGTTGATCTGACGATGCTATGTTGTGTCACTTTGTTTATTTGTCGTGGAAAAGATCAGTATCCTATCTCTACAACTTATTGAGGTCGTCTATACCAGATTTTTGTGTCCATGGTCATACATAACGTGGAAAGTCACGCGAGGAGGCCTTCTCCGATTCGTATTTCTATCGGACATTATCATAGTTGGACTTCAATTTACGTGGAGACAAAAGCTAAACAACCAAACGACGCGGGTGGCTGGGCAGACGTGCTGGGAAGACGTGTCCGCGCGGTCGTCACGCCGGGACTCTACAGAGGCACGTGAGAGAGCATGTGTAGCTGGGACACACGGAACATCACAACTGCTCTACGCCAAGGCCCGAGGCTAGCACTAGCTGGCTTGGCCCAGCTTTGCTTCTGCCATGGTAGTGATCGAGTATTATCGGAATGGCTGGCTCAGCAGGCGGCGCAAAGAAGAAGCGAAGAGGAGCGAGATGGCCGACTGTGCAGCCGCTCTGGTCGCTTTGTCTCATGAGGAAGACGACACTGTTTCTATGGGCCAGTTAGGCTTGTATGGGCTAGGGGAAAAGAAAAAGGAGCACACAGTCTTTTTTTTTAATTTTCTAAGATTTGGTACAGTGGGCTCTATTAGAGCATATTGTGCTTCAGCTCAAAAAGACAAGGTACATGTTTATTTTACTTTCTGGTTTATATTAAACTAAAATTTAAACTAGAGCTCAACTACCAATGAATAATTCAAGCATAAGAAAAATTCAAATGAAAAAAGATCCCACACACTTAGTATAAAATTTATTTTTTTGAAAATTCTACTTTAGTTGAAGTTAGTTCCTTCATAGGAGATCGTTTAAACTAAAAAAAATAGGTTTTTGATTAAAATGCTAAAATTCGAAATAGAGGGTGGGACAAAAATCTCAGGCATTCTTTTTGCATCAAACATCAGCATTCCCCACCGCACTATCATTGTTTGCCCAGAAAAAAACCAATGCTAAACTATGGGATCTGATGTCTCAAATCTAATATTTATTGTAAGCAAAATTAGTACATGTTTCAATATTTATATGGTTTCCTATAGTTTGTGCTATTTTCTTTTTGGTTAGTAGCAACGCAAAAGAAAAAAATCCATATTATTATGAATTGAATTTCTTGTAACTAATTTTTCTTTAAGCCCGTAGTAACGCACGGACACTTTGCTAGTATATATTATGATATGAGAGCAATCGGGATTAGCAGCAGTCTAATATGTGACCTAAAAAATGAAATATCTCGACCAGCCTTAAGGCATAATTGAACTGAGAAGCTTAAGCTGCTTTAATTTGCACCACGTTAACTGTTTGTAAAACAACCCCTTAATTTTTTTCTACCCATCCTATTCACCAAAATGAACTGCAGGTCTGTCATGTTCAGAAATGCTAGAATTTCTCGCTTTCCTATGCAAGAACTTGGATCTTAGCAAGAAGTTCAGAAATGCGAATCCTGAAAAGAATTTGTTCCAGTTACAAAGAGTTCCGAAGCAATAGAACACTACTAGAAAGGTTAGACATGTTGTTTGTAGCCATTTTGTGCCTGAAATGACAGTAATAAGGATTTTGGAAGAAAACATTCTGACCTCTTCCATTTCAGAACAAGGAATGGGTGGTCATTCACATGCCATTTTTTCTCAATAAAAGGGCCTCCTCTAACTTCCGTTTTGCGAGGTTATCTTTCGTGAGGGTGACTCCTCTTATGAGGTATCAAAGAAAAAAAAATTATCTTTAAGGCACCTTGACCTTTCATATAGGGCACTTGATTGGTATGATACCACTTTGTATTAAGGCTTTGTACATACACTTGACCGAAAAGGTTCCACTACTATGTAAGTCCCACATAAACACATCTTTACCACTAGAAATGGAAACTTACATAACCTTCGCAACAAGTTCATGCCATGTTCGAAAGTTATCTCCAAGAAGAGCTCTCCGGAAGGATATGTTGAGAGGAATGGAGTTTAACACTTGAGCGATTGTAGCATCCTTTCTTCTAACAATGTTATATAAATTTGGATAGGTAATGCCAACAGTTTGTCCCCAATCAAATTATCTTCCCAAAACCTTATTCTAGCCCCGTCATGAATTTAATTTTAAAGTGACCATATTCTAGAAATTGATCCTTTATTTTCATGAGTCCGGTCCAAAAGTGGAAATCCTCCGGTTTCCCAGTGACTTGGGTTAAGGTTTTGTTAGCCAAATATTTTCTTCGTAGAAGTTCTTGCCACATACCTTCCTCATTCATTAACTTGAAAAGTCATTTCTTAACAGACATGTATTTTGAACTTCTAAGTTTTGAATGTCCAATCCTCTAAAATCAATTAACATAATGAAATTGTCTGTACGTCCCTCAACCTCCCGTAGCTAAATTACAATCCTTACAAACTAAGAACTATTTATCTAAGGCCCTGTTTGGCCGGGCTTCGCCTCTGGCTTCTCACGCGGTTTCACCAAAATATTTGCCAAATGAGATGCTCCCTTAGTTGTTTCTCCGGAAAAAAGGGGAGAGCTGAAACCGAAAAAGCACGAAATCCAGGAGCTGTCTCTAGGGTAGCTTTGGCTACTTTGTTCTTCTCTATAGGACCTATTATTTTTTGACTTGTTTGACTATTTTTTTTACAAAACTGTCAGAGAAGTTATAGAATAAGTTGTTTTATCAAATAATTTCAGGCACAATCACAGCCACAACCAGAAAAACTGGATTTTTAGAGAAACCACAGGCACAGTCAAAACCGGCACAGCCGGAACCCTACCAAACAGGACCTAAGTAGCAGTTCATTCATAACTTCAGATGGTTTCAGGATGAACTAGTGTATATGAAGTTATGAACTGTTACGTCCCCGTGCTTCATCGCTTTGAGTTCGAGTGTTCCGAGTAACGGATTTCGTATTCATCATTAAGTCACGCCAAGGCAATTAGCCAACAAAATGAGACAAATTCTCGCATATGTCATAAGCTTCTCCTTCAAGTGTCGTACCAAAACGACGATAGCGAGACTGCCAGAGGACGCTCGAATCAGTGTTCTACTAACACTGAGCTAGCGAATGTCGCCATAGCCCATAGGAGCTGAGCAATGGAAAATTCTGTTTGCAAGAAAGAACACAAACAAAATATAACAGAATCAGTTATTGCTCATCTCAGCAAATTCTCTCGAGACATTGGATAAACAGAGGACACCAACAGAGCATCAGTTCAGCACACGTCTTTCATTATCCTACTGCAACTCTCTACTTCCAGTGGAAGGCCACGGGGCTCCTGACAATATGATCCTTGCTCTGCCAGCTGATGTGCCCAAACTCCCATCCGGCCGTCACGTTCCCTCCCTCCAGGCTTCTAAACTCGACGGTGTAGCTCTTCTTCTCGTTCGGCTTCGCGAACTCCAGCGTCGTCAATCGGCGTCACGGTCACCTTGATACGGTCCGGCACCGCGTAGCTGACAGTGTACGTCTCGGCCTTCTCTGACACGGTGGTCACCGTCCGCGTAAGCGTGCGGAAGTGGGTGTGGTCGTCTAAGACCACCACGAAGGACGGGTAGTTGAGGCCGGCGGGGCCGCCGGGAACGTCCGAGCGCAGTTGCCGAAGCTGGGCATGAACATGCGCACCAGCTCCGCGGTGTAGTTCAGCGTGCACAGGAATTCGACGTAGTTGTGCTCGCCGGCATCATAGACGAGACCCATTGTGAAGGATGTCTTGTTAGATCAATTGATCATAAACTTAGCAGGATCACTAGTTTATAACAGGTCACACCTAGAAATCTTAGATTAATATTAAATTGCTAACCGTTATGACTTACCAGTCATGTTTATATCCGCTGATTGATGCCTGATGATGTGTAGATAAAGTAGATCATGTGCCACCGTAGAGGAAGTAGTAGATGTCAATATAGATCAAGGACACCAAGCTTCCATGCCTTCCAGCACTCTGAGAGATTAGTTTGGTCAAGGTAGAAACACCCCTGACGGCTGAACTCGTGATTAACACACGATTTGGGAAACCTAGGGGTTTCCCTTTAGTTATATAGTGTTGTAAACGTGGGGCCGGATCCTTAAGTGCGTTGGGTTTGCCTCCCAATCAAAGACAGCTAACAAGGATTAGTATAGGATTAGAATTGGATCTGATGATCTAAATAGACCTGATCGAGGACAATTCCAACATGTCTTGCCGCGTGTTGTCGAGCGTGGCCGCGGTGGTCATCATCGCCGACCGTATCATGTCTGGCGTCCACGTAGTGTCCTTCTTCTTGATCAGCGCCGTGACACCAGTGACGTGCAGGGTCACCATGGACATGCCCCAGGCGATGTTAGAGCATCTTCGGTGGAAGTAGCTAAATTGGACTCCTAAAATTCAATTTACAAGCCCAGTTGCAAAATTTAGGAGCTCAATTTTGCTCCCAACTCTAGTGGAGGATTATAAATGGACTCCTATCTAATGTGGGATTCGCTGTCAGGTAAAAAAAAAACAAATCTCCACCGGACGCCATCGCCTTCCTTCCCCATGTCGCCTACCCGCCATCGTCTTCCTCCCTGTTGGCGCCGTCGCCTTCCTCCCCGCCGGCCCTCTCCCTTCTCCCCGCCCAAACGCTAGCCCAGGCGCCGCTTGAGCCCGCTCCTGACTTCACGCGCTAGGGCACCGATGCTGTCTAAGATCTGGGCGCCAATCCGCCATCGCCCGGCGGTGGACAGCTCCAATCCCCCGCCACCCTGCCGACGCTGCCCTCTGCCTCCGCCCTAATCGCACGCACGCCCGACGCCAAGAGCAGAACGAGCGGAGGAGCTCGTCCCTCACCGCCCGCGCCAGCGCTGCTGACGCGCCCCGTTGGAGCTCGCGTCGGGGCCGCCGAGCCGCCTCGGCCCTGCTGCCCACCCACGCGTGCCCGGAGCCACCTTCTCGCGCCCGCACACACCCTTGGCACCGCTGCTCACTGCGCCTAGCGTCGCCACTGCAAGGGGTAGAAACAGGAGAGGAGAGCAAGGAGAAGAGGAGAGTCCGAATCCGGTAGAGAGGAGGCGAGGGCGGACGGGCCGACGGCAAGGAGGGGGAATGGCCGGGCGCAAGGGAGGGAGAAGGCGGCTGACCGGCCGACGGTGGGAGAGGGAGATGGTGCGCCTGGGCAGTCGGGTGCAAGAGAGAGAAAGGGGAGAAGAGAGGAAGAAAGGAAGAAAAAATAGAAAAAGAAAGAAATAGTGGGATCCACGTGTTTAGGAGGAGGATGGGAGAATTGCAAATCTAATAGGCTCTCAGCCGTCTCACTATAGTTGATATTTTGGACTGAACTTCTAAATTTTAGTATAAAAGACCATTTAGCAACCCCACTAGAGATGCTCTTATACGGGGCTCTTTTGCCATCGTCGAACTTGGGTTCTCCGGTGAGAGGCGCGTCGCCGGACCAGGCCGCAAGGATATTCACTCCAGGGGCGACGATGTCAGCCTGGAGGAGCTCCGGGACGACCGGATGGGGCCCCCGCGATGAGAAGTCCGCCACCACGGGTACCGGAACGCAGCAGGGGCTCGGCGAACCACAAGGCAAGGAGATGACGTCATCCGCGTCACGCACGCGGTTGGGACGGTTCGGCCGCATCCGGTTCGGACTGGATCACCAACCCGTGTCATGTGCGTTTATAAATACAATACAATCGCGATGTAGGTCATCAGAAGAGAAGAGGAGGCAGACGGAACAACACATCGCGAGCGATGGCTGCAATCGTTGCGAGCCGGAAGCGGTCGGCGAGCCCCTTCCTCGACGAGGCGTTCCCGGCGCCGCCTCACCTCGCCAAGCGCGGCCGGTTCACGCCCTGCGCCGCCGTTATCGCGCCGCTGCCGCCGCAGCAATCCTCCAGCTCCCGGGATGCCGCGGCGTCCCGCGTCTCGCGCGCCGCGGCCGATCATGGCGGCGTGGACGAGTGCGCGAGCGTCCTCGTCGAGGAGATGGCGGTGGCGAACGATTTGGCCGACGCCAAGAACATCGCGTCCTGGATCCTGGCGCTCTTCAAGGACGCCGTCGCCGAACGCGCGGCGGCGGGGCTGCGCGAGGAGAACGCCGCCCTGAAAGCGCAGATGGCGTCGGGGTCGACAGAGGCGGCAAGTTTGAAGGAGGAGAACAACTCGCTCAAGGCACATGCGGCGCAATCGTCGGCGGAGATCGCGAAGCTGCGGGAGGAGATCGCCGCGACCAAGGCCCAGGCTGCCGCGTTGGAGCGCGACAACGCGGTGCTCAAGCGCGGCGTGGTGCTGCTGCACGCGCGGCAGGAGGAGGCCGCGTCGTCGGAGATGGTGATGATGAAGAAGAAGGTGGCGGAGCTGGAGATGGCCAACTACGCGCTCACCATCCGGCTGCGCGACGCCGACACATGCCGCTTCCAGGCCTTACACAACAACGCCTTCTGAGAGCTTATGATGGCTAATCATTGTAATCAGTATACCCGAAACGTTCCAAGCGTACGTTCTGATGAGGGGCTTCGTTAGGGCTAATGACGGTATCTGGTACTTGCATGTTAGTTACTGCTTAATGCACAATTGTTGTACTACTATATTAATTAGTACTCTGACGTAGTTCAACGTCATTCTCTGTTTGTTGTTCCCTTTTGGATTGATTGTTTACTACGAAACCAAGTTGTTCAATGTGCTGGTGCTTCTTCGATCCCCTTGCAAAGTTGCAACGACTTGTGAGCGTGTGCATTGTCTTCTTCTCAAGTTCGTCGTCTTGCTATGTCACTGGCAGACTTCTTCCCAAATTCCTTAGTGTACATTACAGGCTGTAGCTTGCAGATGTAACAGCAAAATTCTTAACGGAGCTAGAAATTAGTTTGTGTACTAATGTTCGTGCACGCTCGTGGTGTACAACGTGAACACTATGACATTGCAGAGTTATGAAGGCCCGCACCATGCTTGCTACTGTGTTGTCGCCCCTTGTGTTCAGGGAGAGCCTCGTACAGCATCAGTGTTTTTTTTTTCAAGGGAGCATCAGTGTTTTAAAGCCTTCTCTCCTGATGCAATGCCATGGATCAAGTTTTCCTGAGTTCATTTTCTGATCGTTTGTTTCTAAGTGTGCAGCACCAGTAGCTAGCAGAAAGTTACTAGACTCCATTTTCTGATTGTTCTAGAGGCCAGGATTAATGCTAAAGAAGTTTGGTATATATAAAGATTGCCATTTAAGACGATCGCCAATGTATTCATTCCATCCGTCTGTTATGTGCTGAAAAAAGGGTCTTCATCATCTTTGTAATTTTGCATGTACTAGTCTGAACTTGTTTTGCTTGAAGTTTAGGCTAGAAAGCACATATTAAGTGCATGCTGCTTATCGACAAGATTCTTAATTCTAATAGATAGTGAATCCTATTACTGGATATATTAACTGAGACAATGGAATATTATCACTATATAACCAAACGCCGATGGTGCAAATTCAGGAAGGAAACACTGCAAAATTCTCAGTTCAATTATGCCCTAAGGCTCGTGGATATATTTCATTTTGTAGGTCACATATTAGGCCCTGTTTGGCCGGGCTTTAGCTCCGGCTTCCTATCGGCCTTCACCAGAAAAATCCTCAAATATAGTGCTTCACCATCTGCTTTTCCGGAAAAATAGGGCGGAGCCAGACGTGAAACCGTGCTGAAGCCAGGAGCGTCACGGGGTAGCTTCACCCCACTCCTCGTCAGTGGTCCCACCAAAAAATGCCTTGCCCTTTCGTTTTGCCACCCCAATCCTCTCCTCTCCCCGACTCCTCTGTTTCCGGTTTCTTCCCGACGCACGAAGCCCAGGAGCGGCGACGCGGTCGGGTTCCCGGGCGGCGGCACGGTAGGGTTCCTCGGCGGCGGCGCGGAGGCTCGAGTGGCGATGGCGCGAAGGCTCCAGCTCGGCAGCGCCGCTAGGGTCCAGGGCGGCGGCGTGCTAAGGCCCCAGGCGCAACGCCGGAAGGCTCCTTTGCCAGCGACGCCATGAATCGCCTGAGGCGCCGCTCTCCGGACGCGGCGATGCTGACGACAAGGTCGGTCACCAATCTGCACCGGGCGCCGACGGAAGACAGGGGGGCAATGGTGGTGCTGCCATGGGAGTTTCACCTAGCACTGGTGGCGGCGTGGCCATGGGCACTGGGAGCAGCCCCCACTGTTTCCTAGTGCGGGCATCAGCTCTGCAGACATGGGCGCCGGGGCTGGCAACCCATTCTTCAATGGCACCGGCATGGCACCCTTTTTGGGGGGATTTGGAGGTCCTTGGCCTGGTCCTAGCTCCATGGCCGGCAGCAACATTCCCTCTGTCAGTGGTACATGGCCGGAATGATGGACCGGTTCTGCGTCTGCTGCTCTTGGTTCGAATTGGCTCAATGTTGATATTCCCGACGCACCTTCAAGGATGACAACTACAAGTGAAGATCATGGAACGCCCGAGGAACCGGTAGAACCTCCAGCTACCTCCAATCGCCGTAAACGTGGACGAGCAGGGAAGCCGCCTACACCTCCAACAACAGCTCCCGTCGACATCGATCTGACCACTGTCCCAAGGTAAAAATGTTGCTCCTGTCACATATAATGATATATGCTAGTTGCTGATCTCACTGATGTCCCAAGTTAATGATTGATGCTTGCTATGGATGACAAATAAAAATGTGTTGCTCATTGTCTATGTTGTGAAATGGCTATTGTAGAAATGAGAAAGATAAAAATATTGCTGATTAGAGTGATGAAAATTTGAGGATAGTATGTGAGCTTTTTGCTGAGGAAGTGGGCCGTGGAAATCGTTCTAACACTCATTTGAGTACAGCTGGTTATGTTAATGTCATGCAAAGGTTCAAAGACATAATCAAATTATCATACACTAGAAAACAGTTCAAGAACAAATGAGATAAATTGAAACAAGACTATGATATATGGAAGAAATTGACTAAGTAAACAGGACTTGGTTGGGATGCAAGTCAGAACAATATTCAAATGCCGGATGAATGGTGGTCTAGAATGGCAAAAGTAAGGATTATTTTCATAACATGTTGCACATTTTTTCCCCATCTTTTAGTTGTAGATTTATTTATGCTTCTCTTTTGTGCTCATAGTTCTCATACGAAGTCAGTTCTCATAGGATACGTTGCCTTTCAGAAAATCAAAGGTTCTGGTAGGTTCAAAGATAAAGGCCTTCAACATGAGGATAAATTGGATATTATGTTTGAGAACCTTCAAAACACCGGTGATAATCATTGGTGTGCTTCTAGCGGTGTAGCACCATCTCAAGAAAATTCTTATGATGCCACTAATCTTGATGAAGAAGATGAAGGTGGAAATGAAGATTCTGATGATGACTTGGAGGAAGTGCCAACCCCAACAAGTGGGACAACGAGAAGAGTGAATGTCAACAACAAGGCAAAGAAACCTAAATCTGCTGCTAATACCGATTGCTCTCATAACATAATA
This sequence comes from Eleusine indica, assembly GCA_030378355.1. Classification (NCBI taxonomy): domain Eukaryota; kingdom Viridiplantae; phylum Streptophyta; class Magnoliopsida; order Poales; family Poaceae; genus Eleusine; species Eleusine indica. The sequence continues at coordinate 42,846,809 of CM059500.1, forward strand.
TATATAGGATACTGAACTTTTCCACGACAAATAAACAAAGGGACACAACATATATAGCATCGTCAGATCAACCCGAATCGTTCCTTATTCTACTGCAAGTCTTCCACTACTCTATCACCTCATCAGTTGTTGTTCCACTGAAATGCCACGGGGCTCCTGACGGTATGATCCATGCTCTCCCAGCTGATGCGGCCGAAGTCCCACCCGGCCGTCACATTTCCTCCCGCCAAGCTTCTGAACTCGACGGTGTAGCTCTTCTTCTGGTTCGGCTTGGTGAACTCCAGCGTGGTCGGCGTCACGGTCACCTTGACATGCTCCGGCGCCGCGTAGCTGACGGTGTACGTCTCGGCCTTTTCTGACACGGCGGTCACCGTCCGCGTCAGGGTCCGGACGTCGGTGCCGTTGTCGAAGACCACCACGAAGGACGGGTAGTTGAGGCCGGCGGGGCCGCCGGAGAGAGTCCGAGTGCAGTTGCCGAAGCCGGGCATGAACATGCGCACCTGCTCCGCGGTATAGTTGAGCGTGCACAGGAAGTCGACGTAGTCGCGCTCGCCGGCATCGTAGACGAGGCCAGGGTCCAGCGCGAGGTCCGGGCGCACGTGCCCGGCTCCGGCCGCGAGCGGCGTGGCGACCCTGTCGCCGCCGTCACGGCGTCCTGAAGTGGGGGGCGTGGCCCCGTTGTCGAGGATGTCCCGCCCCGTGGTGTCGAGCGTGCCGGCGGTGGTCATGATCGCCGACCGTATCATGGCGGGAGTCCAGCTCGGTTGCTTCTTCCTGATCAGCGCGGCGACGCCGGCGACGTGCGGGGTCGCCATGGACGTGCCCGAGATAATGTTGAATTCGACCCTCCTGCCGTCATCGAACTCCTCCTGTCCTGACAGAGACGCGTCGCCAGACCAGGCCGCGAGGATGTTCACTCCGGGGGCGACGACATCGGGCTTGAGGAGCTCGGGGACGACCGGGTTTGGCCCCCGCGACGAGAAGTCCGCGACCACGGGCGCCCGGTTCTCTCCCGTGACCGTGTCGCAGCCGAAGCTGAACGACGCCACCGGGTTCCGCGCCGCGGCCATGTAGGCGTTGAGCTTCTCCCCATCCGCGTAGCTGAGAGTGACAGCCGGGAGGGTGAAGGCGAAGGCTGGGACGCCGTCTCCCGACCAGCCGGAACCGTCGACGGACACTAGCCCGGCGCCACCGGCTTTCTGCAGCTTGACGCCGTGGACGACGCCGGCTACGGTCCCGCACACAACGATCTTGCCCATCACCTTGTCGGGCGTGAAGATCAGGTCCAAGTCGTCCGGCGACGCCACGTCGCAGTCCACGGTCACCAGCTGAACCATGCCGGTGCCCTTGGCCTTCATCGCGTAAAGAGACTGCCCGGCGAGCACGACCCCGTTCCCGAGCGTGAGGTCCGCCGGGAACAGCCGGTCCACGGTGGCGGCGCCGACGGTGGTCATCCACGGCGCCGAGTTGGTCACCGTGGACGCTCCCGGGCCAGAGTTGCCGCCGGCCACGGAGACGAACACGCCATGACGCTCGGCGCCGAACAGGGCCACCGAGACAGCGTCGGTGTCGTAGGGGTCCGCGCTTGGGTCCCCTCCGAGGGACATGGAGATGATGTCCACGCCGTCCTTCACCGCGGCGTCCACCGCCGCGACGATGTCCGCCGTTTGGCAGTTCTGGACGCCGCATGCGTTGTACATGGCGATCCTCGCCTTGGGCGCCACGCCCCGCGCCGTTCCACGCGAGAACATGAACATGCCCGCGTCGGGGACCTCCGCGCCGGCGGCCGTCGAGGCCACGTGCGTGCCGTGCCCATCCTTGTCTCTCGGCGAGGGGACAGTACCGTAGCTCATGCCCGACGCGGATTGAGACACGTCGAAGGCCCTGGCGCCGACAAGCTTGCGGTTGCACAGGGTGGAGTTGAAGTCAGCTGCGTCGACGCACTTGCCCCTCCAGGTCGAACGCACGGGGCCGAGCCCGTGGTCGCTGAAGCTCGCGCTCTCCGGCCAGATGCCGCCGTCAATGAGCCCGATGATGACGCCGTCGCCGAAGTCGGTCTCGTTCCAGGCGCCGTGATGCGGATCAAGGCCCATGAACCTCGGCGACCTAGTCGTCTGGAGGTAGAACTTCCTGTCCTCGTGCACGCGGGTCACGCCGGGGAAGCTCGACATGCGCCGGGCCTCGTCGCCGGTGAGCCGGACGGCGAAGCCGTGCATGACAGTGTCATACGTGTACAGGATTCGGCCGCTCGTTGTGTAGTCGGCACCATGTACTGGAGAGGAGTGAGAGGCCACCATGGACTGGTACCACTGCTCGAGGTCGGTGAAGTGAGGCGGCTTGGCATGGTGGTTGCAGTGAACAATGTAGGTGTTCGTGGCCTCAGGCTTCAGCTCAGTGTGGTTCTTGATCTTACTCTTAGGCAGGAAAGCTGAGTCCGTGAGCTGCGTAAGGAGGAGGACGAACACTGCTAACAGGTGGAAGAGCTTCTTGGTGCTCGTGGCCGCCATGGCTGAAACTGAAAGCGGTGTGTGTGCTCGTGGTGTGTACCCCGCGTGGGCTTTATAAAGGCGACGGATCGGCGCGCTTTCGTTCACCTGCGCGGTCACCTTGGATAACTTCCGTACCAAACGCTCGTGGCCAATCGGCCACACAAATTGACACTACACTGCTGACGAATTGATAGGAGGGGCGTCATTACTCTTGACGAAGATGCTGTGGTGAAGATGAGGGGACTTTGCATGCACATCGATCTGTCAAACACAAGAGAACAACGTGTCGCTGCTAGTGTACCGCCGTTCCGCTCAGAGTGCAACCTCGTCGCCACCACAACTTTGTCACGCAGCCAACACAAGAGAACGACGAGCACCGTCCTGTGCACTGTCACCATCTTCCGTCGGGTACTTACTACTTAGTCACCTCACCTGGGAACGTACTTGGGAGGCCATACTAAATGTGCTCAGGACGTATGGCATTTTGCTTCCCCGACCTTCTGTGTAAGTTCAATTTAGAGCAGACAAGGCTCAACTGATGATGGTGTCGAATTCTTGATTGTTGTCAGTAGTGCACGGTGCTGTCCTCTCAGCGTGGTGCCATGCCGGAGGAACACTGCTAACTGGTGGAAGAGCCTGGTGCTCATGGCCGCCACGACTGAAAGCTCGTGGCGAAGGAAAAACGCATGCCCGCATGTTGATTTTTTATTGTACAAGAGGTTATGTGCAGTCTCGTTCACTTCTCAGTTCTCAAATTGTACCGTTCCTTCAAGCTTGTGTCTATGATGCGATTACTGGGTGAAATTCATCCGAGCTTGAGCAGAATTGCAGGTATGAACTGAGCAATGAGCATGTTGTCATCTCACGCATGTTCACAGCTAAAATTGAATGCAACAAAATCGCTTGGTGTTCCACACGCAATAGTAGAACATTTCAAGGCCAAACATGCATGCGTAATCTTGCAAGAAACATACAGTGATTACCATATGCGCTCATCATCGTCAGAGAAAGAGACCTTGAACATGCATCTCAGCTAAATACAGGTTTCGTGCTGTACTGTGGGTGCTATTTCCTCAGCGTCTCGACAAATTTTATTTTCAGGATGCTATGCTGGACTACAGTTTTTGTTCCTCTAGCTTCAGTTGGCTGAGAAAGTGAAAGAACCACCAATGACGTGAGTAACAATGTGGTCTATAAAGCAAGATAATCCTAGCAAGGCTAAGCAGTGCTTTTTTTTTTCAGTGTTTCTTGAAGGAATGCTTGTTTTGTATTAAGAATGAAACGGCCTTGTCTCAACTCAAATTTCTACATGCAAATGTTGAATTCAGTCAAAGTTAAAGATAGCTTGCACATTGTAAACGCACGGTAATCCATTAGCATTCTTCCCATGCATTTATCAATTATTAACCAACTGTTTCCATTCGTATCCCGAATATAAGAACGTTGATGAAGGTTGGCACAACTCTTTCATCCATGCAGTTACCCAGAGAAAGTTTATTTTCTTTGCTGATTTCTGAAATTTGCCGTGTTGCATTAAGTTACTTCGAGATTTCACTAGAATAGTGCTGCTGCAGACTGCATTACACTCAACGACAATTTGTAGTTTAATTAAAATCCCATAAAACAGGGACCTGAGTGTTATATAATTTTTCTGTGGATTGTCCTTAATTTAATCCAAGAATAAGTATCTCCTTGAAAACAAAAGGTAAAAGGGAGATAACTTTTGTAACATTGCTAGGTGCGTAGGCTAGTTGTCTGCAATAAGGAACTTAAAATTACTTACTTCGAAAAGGAAAAAAGTTGCACTTATTGGGGGACGACAAACATCTATTTGGGTCTACTGTAAAAGTCCTCTAATTTTTCTAGCCATCATGTTCACCAAAATGAGTCTGTGTAGTTAGCACAAAAGAAGAGTATTTTGATGACCAAAGGCACTGCGTCTAGAATAGGTTTGAACAAGGATAAAAAGTGTCAGATGAAATTACTGATCGTATTCTTTTCAGTAGCCCCTTGGCTAGATTAGTACATGGAGTATAGTAAGAGTAACTTCTAACTTTACTTCCACACACAGCTCTGTTTCTTAGTTGTGTCAAGGCCTCAAGGGTGGCTTCATAGTTTTGAAGTTCCACCGTCCTTGTGGGCAATTTGAGATTCATAATGCTGCTTGCTTTCAGAAAAAATATGTCTCCATGATCCTGCTACAGGTTCTTATTAGTATGGAATTTAGTAAGAGTAACTTCTAATTTTACTTCTACACCCAGCTGCAGCTTGCTTTCATAATGCTGATTTTCTCCATAATTTGATAGGAACAGCATTTCGATATTCTCCTTCTATTATACATGGGCAGAGCACCTGCCTTTTAGTAAAGAGAGAAAAAAAAACAGCATTTGGATATTCGGTTACAAGACTTTCTAGCTGCATGTTCATTGCTTTCTACGATTGTACATTACACCGTGGACCTCCTTGATACTCGGCGAAGACCTTTGCTGGAACCTACACTAGCCTAAATGCTTGTGACACTTGTCTACTCTACAGTAACATTCGGTCATTAGTTGTATACGGCAGGGCCATGCAATGGATGAATCCTCTCACTACCGGAATACCGCGGAATGCCGAGTGTCAGCGGCACTCGGTAAAACCTTGTTTCCCCTCGGCATCTTAGATGCCGACGGTAGCCGTCAGTATCCCCTACTCGGCATCTGTGCAGCCGGCATCAACCTAGTTGCCGAGTGTCACAAGTCGAGCACTCGGTAACTAGGTCCCCGAGGGTCAGCTTCGACACTCGACACAAAAAAAGTAACGTGACGATGAGGTGATAGAGACGGCCTAGATGCCGAGTGCCCAAGTTCGAGGCACTCGGCATATCTCTCCTTTATGCCGAGTGCTCAGGCACGTGGCACTCGACATACCTCTCCGATATGCCGAGTGCCCGTGGAAGTGGCACTCGGCATCTATCCACTATATGCCGAGTGCCACGCTGTAACACTCGGCAACTTCCTGACCGGGTTTCCAAAAAATGGTCCCTTTGCCGAGTGTTAATGCCAAGCACTCGGCAAAGATGCTGAATTACAGTAGGTTTTTTTTTATTTTATCTAGCCACGGACTACCAAAAATCACAACAATTATATATATCATCATAGACACATCATCTACATCTCAAATGCATATCCATGAAATATCACAAGCATCATGATCATTAATCCACAAATTATAACATAACAAGCATCCACAATTTGGTCCTCAAGTCCACAAACACACCACATCACAAGTGATAGTCACAAACGATAACAATTCGGTCCTCAAGTCCACAAACAAACACACCACGTCGCAAATGCTAAAGTATCAGAAACGATCACCACTGTCGCCATTGCGATGGGGATAAGTTCTGATCCTATGGATTGGGGCAAGGATTGGGATCGTTCGATGCCCACGATTGACCCTACACAAAAAAAAAAGATTGCATATGTGACTATAGTTGGTGACAAGTATAGGAAGTTTTGCTTAAAGTATAATTTGGTGACAAGTATAGTAAATATTGCTAGAAGCATATAGTTGGGTTATAAGTATGTGAAATGTTGCTAAAAGTATAGTTCGGTCTAAACAAGAATAGTTTTCTCTAAAATAAAGTGTGATCACTAGGTAGAAAATAATAGTGTAAAGTGACAAGATAAGTAAATTCACTCACAGGAGTACTCGCAGAGGGAGGTGGAGCAGGGATTGGAGGTGGAGTATATATCATCGGTGGGATAGGCTGACCCATCTTCTCGCCCAGACTATGCATCCAGCGATACATGTCCTCCACCCTCTGTCGATCGGCTGCAATCGCTAGTCGGTCAGCCTCAATCTGCTGCTGGGCGGCTTGGACCCTTTGTCGGTCGGCTTCAACTGTCTCTCTTTGAGCTAGCATGTTCCGTTCAATCTCCTCCCGTCGCAGCCTCTCTTGTTCCAGCTGAGCCTACAATATTTGTCCCAAAAGTTACAATAGAGAACCAACGTTGTCAAAATAAATGAACGACAAATAAAACTGAAATATACCCGAAGCGCCTCCATCTGAGCGTGTGTAGTGGTCGGCCGGGAACGTATAGCAGGGCTCGAGCTCGTGCTCCTCGCTCGGATCTGGGAGAGAGACGGTGTACTGGCCGTGTCGATGGTGCTCTCGCAAATCCAATAACGCCCGTGCTTCTTGCCTCCTCCCACCCACATGACGATCTCTGCATCAAGGTTCTCCACGCTTGGATTGTACTCAGGCCCATGGACCTCCCGTGCCATGGACGTGTAATTACTGAGACGACTGTGGATACTCGCATTGCTGTAGGCCTCTGGCGGGTCCTCCGGGTTGTAGTTGACATCACACGTCGCCTTGCCCTTATGGGCCATAACCCATGCCTTGAACTGGCCACAAGCCTGACCACCATGTGAGTCGGACTGTGAAACAAAAGAGTAAAATGATTAGACGTTACGTAGTATTGAGGGTTGAGCAAGATGGTTGGCGGCGAGCAGAGGGAGGGATAGCGGGCGGAGGAGCGTCTCCGTCTGCAGCAATGAGCGAGTCGAGGCGTGGCGGCGTGGGAACGCCAGGGGCAGGCGGTGGGCGGCAGGCGCGGTGGGCAGCAGGCGGTGCGGTGGGCGGCAGGCGCGGTGGGCGGGCGACGGCGCGGGGTGGGTGGCGCGGTGGCGGGCGGCGGCGCCAGGGTGGGTGGCAGGGGGCGCGGTGGGCGGCAGGCGTGGTGGGCGGGCGACGGCGCGGGGTGGGCGGCGCGGTGGCGGGCGGTGGCGCCGGGTGGGCGGCAGGCGGTGCGGTGTGCGGCAGGCGCGGTGGGCGATGGGCGGCAGGCGCGATGGGCAGCAGGCGGTGCGGTGGGCGGCAGGCGCGGTGGGCAGGCGACGACGCGGGGTGGGCGGCACGGTGGCGGGCGGCGGTGCCAGGGTGGGCGGCAGGGGGCGCGGTGGGCGGCAGGCGTGGTGAGCGGGCGACGGCGCGGGGTGGGCGGCGCGGTGGCGGGCGGTGGCGCCGGGTGGGCGGCGCGGTGGCGGGCGATGGCGCGGGGTGGGCGGTGCAGGAGAGAGAGAAGGAGGTCGTGCGCGCGGGCGAGAGAGAAACGAGCTCGACGTGCAGGAGACTGCGCCGGATAAAGTCAAAAGGAAGATGCCGAGTGTCGAGATCTACGGCACTTGGCAACTATTTAATATGCCGAGTGCCGTGATCCAGAACACTCGGCAAATAGCTAATATGCCGAGTGCCCACATTCACGGCACTCGGCAACATATTTTTTGTTTTACTTCGAAAATTGAATTATATTAACTATAAATGTATCACAAATTTTCAAAATATACTTATCAAAATCAAGAAATACTTATAATTTGATGTTGTAATAAAAAAATCCGTTCTTTTATGTACTTTTAGCTCAAATCCAACTTATTTCATTCAATACTCAATATTTTAAAGAAATAAGAAATTATCATATCGATCCAAATAATGACCAAATTGAGACATGACTAAATGAATATGATCTTCCACCTATATAAAAAGTTTCAAAGGTAAATTTCAATTGAACCATCAACAGTTGATTCGAAATCTTACACGTTCTATCTCAACCCTATGCATCTTCTTTGATATTATTCGATTTGTGAAGAACGTATCCAATAACTTTTATGAATTCTTCTCTATTTTTTAACACAGTCTTCCCATATGATATCATGACACCATGACAAGTTTTGTGATTTTTTTTACTTTATTTGCTTTTTATATAATTTGAATACATGTAGATGACATGTTCGTGCTCATGTTTCGTAAATAAGATGCATAAAATATTATTTCATTTTCATGCATACGGACTTAAATTGGACTTAGTAAACTAAATATTATTTTTTCTTTCACTATATTCCATTATTTTAAGTACTTGCAGTTCAAATTTGATTTTTAACAAGAAATTACATTTGAACAAAAAAAATGATAGAACATAGGAAACAAGTAAATATAAATATAATACTTTATCATTGATTGTCATATATTATACTAGTGCAAAGAGAAAATAGACAAGTGGTATTTGTTTTAGTTTTTTTTCAAGTTTGCCGAGAGCCACAGACAGGCACTCGGCATATAGGCCCAGTTGCCGAGTGCCAGGATCAGACACTCGGCATCTGTTTCAGTTGCCGAGTGCTAGGTTTCCGCACTCGGCATATCCTAACGGCGGTGGCTATTCTGTCTTCAACCAGCGTTGTGTCCCCACTGGACCCACACGAATTGCCGGGTGTTTTTAGTTGCCGAGGGCTGAGGCGTTATTGCCGAGTGTCGGTTCGCCTTACACTCGACAAATGCCCTTAATGCCGTGTGTGCCATGTATGCCGACAGCCGTCCCAAGTAACACTCGGCAATGAGAGGGATGCCGAGTGCCCGTGGTAATGCACTCGGCAAATAAATTTACACTCGGCAAATCGTCGGTTTCCGGTAGTGTCTGCTGTGTCTTGATTCTGCTAACAATTTTTTTAGGGCAAAGGTGGAAGCATGGTCAATTATTTTCCCTTTGTATAGTCCTAAAAAGTTATGATTTAGAAAAGTTACTCAACAGAGTGTTGAGTGTGCATCAAAAGCAGTACAGGTGCAAAAGGTTTTCTACTACCAATCGCCATGAAACTGGCCATTGAAACTGCATTGTTCAGGTCTTCAGGACACTAAAGATATGACATGTTATGAACTGCTCCTTAGAGAAATAGTTCCTAGCAATGAAAGGAGTGTTTACTCAATTCTTTGTTTATAGGATTGCAATTTAACCATGAGTCGTGGGATCTATAGATAATGATTCTATTGGAACAGTTCAAACTATTATTGTAGTTGAGTGATTTTGCCTTCCATCATGTACACTATTTATAATATTTAGGAACCAGATATAAATAATATCTTCCATATACATTTTTGAAGGAACATTGGTTTCATATACATGGGAAGAAAGCTAACCGACTATCATTTCTGTTAATCTGAGATAAGCTTGTACTGTTGGATCTAAATTCAATTGTAGCAAGTGATGGATTTAGGGCGGCACAAGGCTAGTGGAGGCTCTTCTAGTTTTGTAAAAATTTTTGTGTGTGAATTACAACCCAACACTTATTTCTATCATGCCTTAACTTGTTATCTGAAATGGAAGAGGTCAGAGAGTTTTGTCCAAAATGCTTATCACTGTCATTTCAGACACATTAATGGTACAAAGAAATGATCTAACCTTTCTACTCTAGGAGCATCCTGTCGCTTTTGGTCTCTTTGTCATGTGAACCAAAACTTCTTCAGGACTCTCCTCTCTCCTTCCTCGCACAATAATTGAAATAATAATTGACTAATTTAGTTTTTGTGCCATGAAGCAAGCCATGGATATTATGTTCTAATTATTATGTTTATTCAGTTTCATATGTTTGCATTGGATTTTGACTTGTAACACTATTTTCTCACACGTCTCAGAATATTCACTTTTTAGCGTGAAGGACTTGTCTAAGAAAAAATTCGTCAGATGATTTTATTTTGTTCCTATTCACAAACAACCAGACAACCAAATTGGTAGACGAAAGCTAAATTTAATTAGCTTGACCAAACCTTCATGCTTACGGTTTCTATGTCTGACACAATGTCATTATGACGAGAAGCAAACATTTGTAACTTTCTGTGTTTCAGATGACTTGCACTTGACGCAACTGATTTGAGGAATGCAAGATATGCTCATCAGATATGTGATGCCTGATGATCTGTTCACAAGTGCCAAACAATTTATTGAAATTTTGTATGTCATTCCATCTATATGATTGTTTGATGGCCCACCGTTCATTTCACTCTCCAAACTTGTTCACTGAGAACAATTGGCATGTAACATGGAGAGTGCCATCTGTTTGAATCAAGTCTCTAGTGCACGCCTTTCCTTAGTTTCGAGAGGATGGAGCTATAGCCGGAAGAATATGTCACTTTCGAGATCGTCTTTAGAGTCATTTAAGAAAACACGTCGCTACTACCGTGTGTTTTGGACAAGGTAGAGGCCCCAATCCAGTTAGGCAAGATGGGACGCCACTGCGCCGCGGCTATATAAGCTACCTCCGGCTCCACGGCTTCCTCCCCGACACAAGCACACCCGTTCACGAGCGAGACACCACCAGGCTCCCGATCGACTTCGGCACCATGGCACGCCACTACGCCGCGGCCGGCTTCCTTCTGGTGGCCCTCCTGGTCATCACTGCCACCGCTTCGGCCACGGACGCCGGCTTGGAGAAGGGTGCCGTCGAGTACATGGGAAGCGAGTTCCTGTACATGGTGTTCGTGAAGGCCCCCCAAAACCCGGGCAATGTCACCCCCGGGCAATACTATCTGAGCATCCTCACGGCCGCGCTCAACATCAGGTACGCGCGTGGCAGAGCAGACTTCCTCAACAAATGCTGTCTCTTTGTAATGATCACTCTGTTTCGTCGATCTCTGAGTTGGTTCTTGCTTCTGGCTTTGGTTTTCTTTGAAAATCGCAAGAGAGAAGCAAGCGGAGAAGATTCTGGTCGCCGGCTGCCCCACACTGAAGTTCATCGTGAAGCTCAGGCAGGCGCAGGTCTCCATGTTGCTCAGTGAGTGGATTCCCTGAATTCTTATGATTTCGTAATCCTTTCGTAATTTCTCTTATGAGTTCCTGCTGTGGGCAAGGACGCGATTCTCTGATAGCGTCAGAGTCTTACAGTTCTGCTGTGTGAATTCTTCAGCCACATTTTGTATTTGCATTAATTCGTCTTTCGTCTAGCTATTTTTCTATATTGCAAAGATGGTATCAGTCCTTGTTTGCATTTATGATCAGTTTAACTAGAAAGTTTAGTCAATAGGAATTTGGAAGGGAGGAGTCCTCATGGCAATTCTCAGGGCAATGTAAGACGTGAACTTTTTCAGTCTTCGGTACCTCTGCTGAGGGAAACAAAGCTTAAACGAACACGTATAGTAGTTCCCATGGTTTCGACTGATTGAACCCACTATATATTCTCCTTGCAAGTTCCTCTTTTCCTTATAGAGACTCAAATGTAAATTGAGTAGAAAGGTCAAGCAAACTCTCGGTTTCCAACTCTGTCAGCCAAGGCAAAAAATGAAAATAAGGGAGAGGTCACCACAGGCTGTACGTTTCTTGGAGATTCTAATGCCTTGTCTGGAACATATATAAAAACATTTATGACGCCTTTGGAAGAATTTCTGTTGTTATTTTTTTTTGCAGACGATATTGTTAACTTCTGATTTCTTTGTTCTTTTGGCAGACGATACTCGCGTCATCAGTGTTCTGCGACAAGGAAGTGCCCGCTGCACCCGTCAGGATGACATGAACAACTGATCACTGCTTCAGCAGCACTTCACGATCTACATACATAGTAGCATTGCTACCTTCATCATGTAAAGTATGGTGTCTGTGCACCAGCTAGGTGTCTAACAGTGAAATAAGTTTCACCATCATGACATTTACCGTCATTCTTCCTTGATCTTCTATATGTCTTTCCTGTCAGCCACGCATCTTTGGAAATTCATATGGAACATTACAATCTACTGAACGATCAACTCTGTCGCCCTATTATTCCTGAACTGAATGAGTAATATAACCTTATTTAAAATACATATACAAAAATCAAATAAATGGACAGATCAATTTGAAAATTTGGTGAACCTTAAGTTGCAATAAAACGTAATGAAACCAGCAACTGGCCAAGCAGCATATTTCTACCAAAACGCATTAATTTTTGTAGCCATCATGTGCTTTAATTTATCAACAAGAAGAGTATTTTGACACTGCAACTACAGTAGGTCTGAACGAGGACAAAGAAGTGTCAGATGAAAGTATTGATCCTATTCTTTTCAGTATGGCTCCGAAAATAGTAGTATATATAGAGTTTACTGAGAGTAGCTTTTAACCTACCCAGCTCTGTTTCTTACTAGTTCTGTCGAGGGTGCCTTTTTGATGCTGCACCGACTTTGTGGACAATTTGTTAAATTCATAATGCTCCTTGTTTTCAGAAAAAAGATGCCTCTATGATCCTGTTTCTGTTTTTTATGTTGGATATATTAGCACTTTTAGTTTTTTATATTAATTCAGAAATAAATCATAAGCATGATTAACAGATTGCATGATAAACTAGACAAGTATACGTAAAATCTAGATAGATCTATAAGGTCAGACAAAAGCATAGTATCTACCATACTAGCAATATCCATCATAGATAAATAGATCATGAAAGCTATTATGAAAGATATGGTTTGAGATGAGAGTACATACGTTTCCTTCTGGACTGGGTAGAGGAGGCGGCGACGACGTGCAGCACCGTCACGCTGTTGGTGACGGCGGGTGAGACCGACTCGACGACGAGGAAGACGAGCCGTGACGACGAGCTTGACGAAGACGAGGAAGCGATCGAGCAGTCACGCAGAGCGCTTCCCAAAAATCTTATTCGCCCTCTCCCGGTGTAGGATCGCAGAGGACGACAGTTCCGGAGACCTGCTCTCCCGTTCACCGGTGCACGCCGACGATCGGGATGGAGAAGTCTTGGCGGCGCAATAGTAGCGAGAGGCAAAACCCTAGGTGATTGCGTCATATGATTTGCGCCAATACCCGTACGTATTTATAGGGAGGAACCGCTAGGGTTGGACGTCCCGCAATCGAGTCGGTTACCATATTAATATGTCGGTTTTCATAACCAAATATATGGAACACGCAGCAAAAAAAAAAGTACAAAAGGAAGCCGCGCCCCCGCAAGGCAAGAGACCGAATTTCGGCGGACCATTCACGCAGGTGATGCGTGGTCGAGCCCATCGCCCATCGCCCACGCCCGGCCCGGCCCGGCCCGACGAGACAAGGCGAGGCGAGCGAGCACGCGCGTGTGTTCTTCCTTCTTCTCATCCACACACTTACAAGAGATGCTAGAGCAACCAACCTTATAAGTTGGACTCCCTCCACCTCCACTAGCAATGTGAGACTAAACCTTTGCACTCCCACCACTCATGAATGGGCCTTTGAAAATTTTCAGGAATTATTGTGAATATTAATGGGCCAAGCCCATATAATTCCAGCAATCCCCCACCAGATCTCAAAGTCCCAGCTAGACTTTGCCTCATCCTACTATTGTTTAATATACCAGTGTTTTCAGTGAAGACTGTTAAGTTGAACTTCCACCTAGAACAATAAGCTACACTCATTCACAACTTAAACAATAGACTATTCCTTGAATTGCAATTTTTGTGTAAACAAGTTTTACTTACTGTCATAACTGATACTAGACCTCCAATAGGCTTCTTCGCGGGTGGAGCATATAGGTCATACTCCCTTGGTCTTTCATGAGCTTAATAGAGATCACCGAAATCTCACAGATTGCGACCTTACAACAATCGGGCTCATATAGGTGTATTCATTCAAGAATGTTCTGTAGGACAACATCTTCGCTATTTAAAGCCAACTGAATACATTAAGACAACAACCAACCTGCCATACAGATATCGAGAGTAATGCATCACTTCTCAAGTGAGTTATAAAAGGTTACTGTCATGCTAATCAATAGCTTGTTCTTTCTAGGTCCTACTTCACGGGATCTCCGATCATATAGGTTGGGTTACTACTATATAATAGCACATATAGGTCTCATACCCATCTCCTTCGATGCACTGTCTATCACATTACGTGACAACCCCTTGGTGAATTCATCTACCAGGTTCTCACCAGTTGAAATATATTCTACTGATATGACTTCGGAGTTTCTCATTTTCTTGATAGACTTCAAACATCTCTTAATATGTCTTGATGACTTCATATTATCCTTAGAATTGTTCATTTTGACTATCACAGTTTGATTGTCACAATTTATGAGGATTGTCGGCACAGGTTTCTCGATAACAGGCAAGTCCATCAAGAGCTCACATAGCCAATCGGCCTCAACTGTAGCTGTATCTAGTGCGGTAAGCTCTGCTTCCATGGTAGACCTCATCAAAATGGTCTGTTTGCATGATCTCCATGAAACAACAGCACCACCAAGAGTAAATGCATATCCACTCATGGCATACAGCTCATCAGCATCAGATATCCAATTGGAATCACTATAGCCCTCTAATACTGCTGGATATCCAGAATAATGAATTCCATAATCCATAGTACCAACTAATTAGTGCATTACCCGCTCAAGCGCACGCCAATGATCATCTTCCGGGCAAGAAGTAAATCGGCTCAGTTTGCTCACAGCAAACGAGATGTCAGGCCTAGTAGCACTAGCTAAATACATATGTGATCCAATAATCTGAGAATATCTTAATTGGTCTCTGTCAATTCTTTTATTTTTTTGAAGGATCAAGCTGGGATCATAAGGTGTTGGAGAAGGCTTGCTATCCTTGTAACCAAAACGGTTCAAGAGCTTCTCAACATAATGAGATTACGTAAGAGTAATCCCATTCTCTCCTTTGATTAGCTTGATGTTCAAGATAACATCAGCCTCACCCAGATCCTTCATATCAAAGCTTTGGCACAGAAAAGTTTTGACCTCATTGATCACGTCAAGATTTATTCCAAAGATGAGTATGTCATCAACATACAAGCACAGTATAACTCCCTGACCCCACCATGGCAGTAGTACACACATTTATTAGCCTCATTGACTGAAAAACCTGCTGCTAAAAGTGTTGAATCAAATTTCTCATGCCACTGCTTAGGAGCTTGTTTCAGACCATACAAAGACTTCAACAACTTACACACCTTGTCTTCTTGACCCTTTATAATAAATCCATCTGGCTGATCCATATAGATTTCCTCATCCAACTCTCCATTCAGGAAAGCTATCTTAATATCCATCTGACGAACAATAAGACCATGTGAGGCAGCCAGAGCAAGTAATACATGAATAGTGGTCAATCTAGCAACATATGAATAAGTGTCAAAGAAGTCTTCGCCTTCTTTCTGAGTATAACCCTTAGCCACAAGCCGAGCCTTATACTTGTCAATAGTACCAGCAGGCTTAAGCTTTTTCTTGAACACCCATTTACAACCCACATGTTTGCAACCATATGGTTTGTCGACAACTTCCCAAGTTCCATTAGAAAGAATAGAGTCCATCTCACTATGGACAGCTTCTTTCCAGTCATCTGCATCAGAAGATGCATATGCCTCTGAAATGGTTATAGGAGTGTCATCCATAAGATAAACAGTGAAATCATCAACAAAAGACTTTGCAGTCCTTTGTCTCTTGCTCCTCCTAGCAGCTTCACTATCAATCTCCTCATGGATTGGTTCAAGTGTTTGTTCAGCATGATCAGAAAATGCACTAGGTTCAGGAGTTGTTTCAGCAATCACATCAGAAGATAATCTAGATAGGCTATGTAAATCTTTCATAGGAAATATGTTCTCAAAGAAAGTAACATCACAAGACTCCATTAATGAATTAACATGAACATCAGGCACCTCTGATTTAACCACTAAAAATCTATAGGCAATGCAATAATGAGCATATCCAAGAAAGATACAATTCATAGTTTTAGGTCCTAACTTATGCTTCTTGTTGATTGGTATGTTAACTTTGGCCAAACAATCCCATATGCGTAAGTAAGAGAGCGATGGCTTTCTACCAATCCATTCCTCATATGGCGTCTTCTCCTTATTCTTCATGGGAACTCTATTTAGGACATGACATGATGTCAATAAAGCCTCCCCCACTATGCCTTAGATAATCCAGCCGTGTCTAACATGGAATTAACTAAGTTAGTCAAGATGCGATTCTTCCTTTCGACAACCCCGTTTGATTGGGGTGAATAGAGAGGCGTCCTCTCATGTATCATACCATGTTCCGCACAGAATAAGTCAAACTCATTTGCGAAATACTCGTCACCATGATCAGACCTAATTCTTTTAATCTTTTTCTCTAGTTGAGTTTCAACTTCAGCCTTATAAATTTTAAAGTAGTTTAGAGTCTCATCTTTCGTTTTTAACAAATAAACATAACAATATCTAGTCACATCATCAATCAAAGTCATGAAATATCTTTTTCCACCCGCAGTCGATATACCATTCATTTCACAAAGATCTGAATGTATAAATTCTAGTGGTGCCAAGTGTCTCTCCTTAGCAGCCTTGTGAGGCTTTCGAGGTTGCTTAGATTGCACACAACTTGAGCACTTAGAACCTTTGATATTGGAAAAATTTAAAACTAAATTCAAACTGGAAAGTCGAGACATAGAACCAAAATTTAGATAACATAAACGTGAATGCTAAACACTAGCATCATTCTCATTAACACCATCACAAATATAGTTCACGGACTTATTGCAATAATCTGAAAGGGAAAAGCGGAACAAGCCTCCGCACTCATAGCCTTTACCAATAAATTGTCCACTCTTAGACACGACAACTTTATTCGACTCAAGCACTACAGTAAAACCATCCCTACACAAAAGGGAGCCACTAACGAGATTCTTCTTGATAGAAGGGACATGCTGTACGTTCTTCAATTGGACAATCTTCCCTAAAGTGAACTTCAACTCGACTGTGCCAACACCATGAACAAAAACATATGACCCATTCCCCATTAGGACGGAGGAATCCCGGGCGACCTGGTAAGAAGTAAACAAAGAAGCATCAGCACACACATGAACATTAGCACTAGTATCAAGCCACCAACTAATGGATCGAAATACAAAAAAACATATGGTAAATTACCATACCCATTATTTTCTCCAGCACTAGTCACCATGTTCGCAGACTCCTGCTGTGGAGACTTCCTTCCTTTGCGTTCTGGACACTTCTTTGCCCAATGCTCATTAGAACCGCAAACAAAGCATGCTCCCTTCTCCTTGTTCTTCTTCTTGAAGGTAGTGGTCTGCTTAGGCTTATTGTTCTTGCCCTTGCCCTTACCACCATTGCCATGAGACTGTTGTGGATGATGCACCATATTGGCAATAGTATGTCCCTCGTTAACTTTAGAACATTATGTGACACCGCTACTGTCATTAGGGTCCCAAGGGTGTCACCTAGGCAGTTAAAACCTTGACACCAAGCATGGGTTTAAATTCAAAAAAAAAAAAATTCAAATTCAATTGAATTCAAAACCCATTTGAATGACCTTTGAACTGCAAGTCCCAAATTTTCCATAAGGCTCACCTTTGCAAAAATTATAGGTTGATGGTCTGGGTCAATTAGAATTTTGGGAATTTTATCAGAATTTTAGTCCATCAGTAAAGGCCTCAAATAATTGTTAGAGTGGTCAAAAACCAGCTCTGTTCATAAAAATTCTGAGGAAATTTCTGTGGGGACTGTTGGTAGCTAGTATTTTTATAAAAACCAGCACATTATGGGGAGCCTACCATAATTTTGGTCCGATTTTAGCAGCTCTGGATTAATTCCAACAATTTTTGCAAAGGCAGTCGGCTGAAAGGAGTGGAAAAAGAAAAGAAAAAGAAAACTGCCCGCGGGACCCACCTGTCAGCGACTCGGAGAAAACACAACTCGGCCGGGGCCGTGCTGCCCCGCCCGTCGCGCGCCGCGTGGTCGCCGGCGTACGGCCAACGGCCGTTGCCGCGGATCGACGGGCCCACGCGCGCGTTCGGACATACCTTTTGCCGACCACCGCGTTGTCCGAGCCGCATTCACTCCCTCTCGCTCTCGCACTCTCTCCGCCTTCGCCTCTGCGTCCGCCGTCGCTGCTGCTCCGCGCCACCGCCGCCTCGTCACCGCTTCCGGGAGCTCGTCGACGTCCACAGCCTCGCCTCGGCGTCTTCAAGCTCCCCGTGAAGCCATCTTTTCCTTTCCGCATCGAGCCGCCGTGGATCGACCTCGTCCTCCCCGTCTCCGACCGCCGTCCCCCCCGCGTCGCCCGGCACCCACGGTGAGCCCCTGACCGATTCCTTGCTCGAGGAGCTTCCCATCTTGTTCGCGCACGCGTTTGAGCTCGGGATGGGCAAATCCGACCACGTTTTCCCTTAGTTCGTCGTTCGAGGCCGCCGTCGACCACCGCAATCCCCACCTCGCCGGTGAGACCACACCCCCGGCCTCCCTCTTGCCGGAGAAGCTCGGTGACCTCTCCCTCCGTACTCCAGCAAAGCTCTCCGACCGGATTCCGAGCCCTACCGCCCTTCCCCTGCCATGCTAGCCGTCGACGACCTCTGCCCTGTTTCCGCCACCGTCGCTGGGCTGCGTCCGACCATCGCCTGCGGTGTTCGATAGCCTAGATGAGTGCGCGGGGTTGAGTAGATCATTTCTCCTTTAAGGACCGGCCGGGGGGGGGGGGGGGGGTCGCGAGTCCCAGCCCAGTGGGCTGCCTGTTTGCGGCCCGCGGAGTAAAAATCGGTTTTTCTTATTTAAATCATTTCCAGAAATAGGTTAAACTGGTAAATTGCATAGTAAATTGAATAATAGGAATTTTGTAGCAAAATAAATTTTGTTAGACTGGTGTGAACTTGCACTGCTGTAGAAAAATACTAATGCCCCATGTTTAGTAATTTTTATTTCAGGGTTAAAATAAATAGGAGAAGCACTAATAGAATTTTAATTAATTACAGAAAGCAGATAAAATATGAAAAATTGACCTCCAGGTAGGATTTCCAGTTTTAGTCTTCCTGGAAAAATTTCATATAGAAATTCTATGTTTATTAGCTGAAATTAGTTTAATGCCTTTTTCCTTATGATAATTAATAATTAATTTTTGGCTTAATATTTGGTAGGGAAAACTTAGCAATTAATTCTCTCCTGGTGCAACCTAATTATAATTAATCACCCCTGCCCTTTCGTAGACCAGAACCCTGTCGACCTAATAGTTGCCCGAGTGCAATTTTTACCCGTTAGCTAAAAGGTTCCGTTTTCAGGCAGTTCACGGGTATTTGTACTTTGCGAAGGTTTGCTCACACTAGTGCTATTTAGTGAGCACCTGCGAACCCTGGGCGGCACTTGCACAGTTCTGCCCCGGCACCCACCGACACACCGTACTTGGATGCGACGTCGTCGCGGTCAAGTACTGGAGTCCATGAAGGAAATACACGAAGTACCCTCGTCCTGTGCCCCACTCCTTGAGTGATGCTCTCGAACGTCTCAGCACACCGTTTAATTCCACTAATAACAGTGTGCATTAACGTATTTATTAAGGAAGTGCCATGAATCTTCCCTCACGGTTTTCCCTCTTGCATCATATAGATCACGCCGTGAACCACGTGGAGGCAGGACCGGAGCAGGATCCCGAAGGAGCGGAAGGTGCCATAGCCGACCAAGAGCAGAACCAAGGCAAGCCCCGGTGCATAACCCCGTTTTAAATTTTTATTCTATCACTAGCTATGGATGTAAGTTTGTCTGTGCATTAAGTGATAGGAGTTGATTGCAACCCTAGTGTGCAGTAGGTCTCTGCCCGATTATTAGCCTCAGGACGATAGCCGCTCTGCTTAAAGTAAGACGACTGTTTATCGAGTGGTATGGAGACCACTTGTAGGTAGGAATTATTATTATCACAAGGGAATGGGTTGGAATGAAGGAAAGGGTGGATGGAATCACAATGAAGACCGGACGGGCAATTAGGTGGAAAGGGAAGGACAGCTTGTCTTCAAGGAGGTAGCCCCGTCCGAGTCCCCCCTAAGGCTACGCCTCGTGTCCGGTCCATGGGATCAAGTTTGAACGCACTGTTTGCATGCTGGAGATATGGGCCCAGTAAACCGACGTAGCTACGACTACCGCTTGGTCTGAAGATAGCCTTCTCCCTTCTTTGGTGGAACTGGGGCTGAGAGGAGGGAACAATCCACCCACGGATGGCGGCATGAGGCGCATCGCGATGGGGGACCCTTCTCGGGGGAGTCTGGACCCGGAAGACCCTGCGGTACCGTGAGCGAAAGGTTGCTCCATGCGGCTTCCAGGAAGCGCGTATGGGTCGTGCAAGCAGGTTTCTCCTGCAGGATGTAAATCGATTCGAGTCGCTGCCCCTCACAGTAACGAGTACCACTTGATCACTGCTACGGAACAGTGCCGGAAGCCGTTAAGATGCTGTGTGGGTTTAATACTGCTGTCTGAAATTATTAAGATTGTATTGCAACTATGATTGTTATAGCTCTAGTGCAAACTAAATTTATTATTCTGCATGACAACTCAACTTGATGCTAAAACTTGAAAAGTAGGGATCCACTCTTAGGCGAGTTTTCTGGTAATTTAAAACCCTAGCCCTAGCCTTTGCATGTCTAGGTGTCGGCTGTAGTTGGCCAATTGACGGGTCAGTCTTGCTGAGTAAATTAGTTACTCAGGGCGTAGCTCTATGTGGTTTTCAGATGACCAGGACGGAGAATGCCACTGTGGAGGGAGGTTCCATTAGGAGGGCCAGCATCCCGACTGTTGGAACATCGAGTGGGAGCTGTGCACAAATGAAGATGAGGATTAGGTCCTTGCTTGCCGGTACGGTGCTTGGGCAAGGCACCTATTAAGGCCGGGATGTTCGCTGTGTGTCGCCGTGAGAGGGCGATTGTATCTTAGCTATATCGTCGAACTGGTGAACCAGTGTTGAACTTTTCGCTTCCGCAACTTTATTTTGTCAAACCCCGGTTTGTAATATAACTTTGGATTTATGTAAACTCTGCTTCTCCACCTATGTTCCTGTTGCAATTATTTTCTTTCTCTGTCATGTATTGTACTATTGGGCGCCACAGCACGTGTCGCCACCCGAGGAAGATCCTGGAACGGAACCGTCTCCGTAGTAAGGCGGGTCCGTGACAGCGTGGTATCAGAGCCCTCTCGGGAATAGTACAATATTCAAGGACATATTTTCGAAAACCCCGTAACGAACGTGTGAGGACGTGCCCAATAGGTTATGTGTAAGTTATGATTCAGGTGGCAAGGCTAACTGTAGGAGGTTGTTTGCTTAAATACTGTACCTACGGCATCGTCAACGCAGGTATGTGTCCCGCCCAGTGGACTGTAACATGGGAAGCTAGCACAATGGTGTGAACACGGGCTGATTGCGTAAAACATCAGTGTCCTGCCCTAGGACAATAATAAGGGATTATTTTCGGCTCGTTTCTTTTGATTTGATGTAATGTTTCTGGAATGAATCTTCTGCAGGTACGCTAACCACGATTCTCGTAAGAAACGGGTAGTATACGACTAACTTGAGAGATCGTCTGCCACCGACTATACGAATGGTCCTATTTGTGACCAATTTCTTATTTGGTGAGGATGGGTAGGCCGAAAGCATTTGCATATTTGAAAAATGTTTAGGAGGCGCTGCAACGCTAACAAGAAACCAAAGTTCTAGCAGTCTGTCTTCTGTACGAATCGACACCTCCTCGCTCGTGATTTTTGAACTCTTAAACGAACCTTCTGACTCTAGCCGGAAACGTTGGTTTAAGAATCATCGGACACCACCAACGTGGTCTCCCGAGTCAGCGCGTCGAAATCGGGTTATTACAAATTTCGGGTGGTATGCCTGTCGCGCTAAATCCGTGAATCCTTGTTCCGCTCACCCTAGGGCTGTGGCTGTGTTTTCGGGGAAGTGGTTAAGGATTCTATTCCGGTAGTGTTGGATTAGAGCCGGTATTTTACTCACTGCTTCAAATTGTTTATTTTGACCTGCACCCACTGCGTCGGGAACTAGTACTCACTTTTGGGGTTTGTGTTCCAGATGGACGAGCACGGGTTTGAGCTGTTCCGGCACGACGGGTGGCGTTATACCACCGGTCTACACCACCGTGGCTTTCCCACCCTTCTGTGGGAGATGCTACGCGCCCTGGGCTACGAGGAGCAGCCTTCGTACCGCGGGCGTGACACCCGCCACCACGGTGTGCCTTTTGCAGAGGTGCACCTCAGTGTCTCCCCACACCCGCGCAACCCCGACTTGGCGGGTATGGAGAGCACCGTCACGGCTGGGAGCCTCCGGGAAGGCCTGGAGAGGGTCGCTCACCAGGCTCTCACTCACCTCTGTGGGCGCAACGTAGCAGCGCTCTCGGGGACGCCGTTCGAGATGATCCCCATCTGGCACCAGGCTGGCCCGGTGTGGCAGAGGCGTGTGAGACGCGTCTCTCGTGACGACTACCCGGAGTACCACGCGGGGTACCACTGCATAGCCCACTACTCCGAGTATCTCCTCAACTTGGATGAGGAGTCTAGCCGCGGCAGCAGAGTCTTGCTGGCGGAGGCTGAGCAGGTGTGGCTGCAGAGGAATGACCTGCAGACACAGGTCGATGCGCAGCAGAGAGAGATTCAGCGGTTGACCGCTGCTCTTGAGGCGAGTGAGACTCGCGTGACGGAGATCACTGAGCAGCGGGACACCCTCGCACAGGAGGTGGACAGACGAGGTATAATTATGCAGCAGCGGGCGAACCATAACGAGCACTTGCAGCAGCAGCTGGCGAGTGCCCAGCAGGAGATGGACCTTATGGGGGAGGATCTGGAGACGCTGATCCATGAGAACCAGGACCTTCAGGCTCAGTTGGACGCGATCGCTGCACCGCAGGCAGCACCCGCAGAGGAGGAGCCCGAGGAGGATGCGGGCGAAGAGTCCGACGTGGACTACGAGCCACTCGCTCCGACCGGCGCAGACCGGCCAGGGCCCTCTGGCACCGCTGGTGTCCAGGCTTGGCAGTAGTAGTAGATGCGACTAGGTCGTGCTTGTAGGGCTGGATAGATGGATAGCTTTTAGGGACACTCCACGCGTGGTTGTTGTATTTGGGGATCACCCGCGTGATTGGCTTTTGCAGACTCGACGGTCACATATTCCGAGTTCATGTAGAGTGGAACTGTGGACTTGTACTAGGATTATGTTAACGTGGAAATTTCAGCTTCATCGAGATTATGTTGTGTACCACATTGCTGTCCCGCGTGCTGTGTCATTAGCTTTGGTAACCTATATGCTCACGATTGGATAAGTGACTAACTGGACCCTTGTTCTTGTATTTCAGAATGGTGCGCACCCGTAACACCAATGAGCTGCATGGTGAGCAGCCCGAAGGTTCCAGGGCTAGAGAGACTGACTCTCCGCTAGGAACTCCACCACCGCCGCCGCCATCTAACCCCATGCAGATGATGGCGCAGTTTTTCGCGTCGATGATGGAGAGCCAGCAACAGCAGGCGGAGTTCATGCGGGAAGTGGCACGGCAAAACCTAGCAACTCGTAATGCTAGGGGCCACCATGATGGAGCGCCCCAGAACAGCTCCTACTCCGACTTCCTCGCCACCAGACCGCCCACGTTCAGCTCAACCACCGAGCCCATGGAGGCAGAGAACTTCCTTCGCATGCTTGAGTCCAAATTTGGACTCCTTAACTGCACGCCGGTGCAGAAGACACTGTTCGCCGCGCAGCAACTGCATGGTGCGGCTGGGGCATGGTGGGCCAACCATGTCGCTTCTATGGGAACCGACCGACAGATTACGTGGGATGAATTCAAGGATGCGTTCCGCGCTCACTACATCCCTGCGGGGCTCGTCCGCAGGAAGGCGCGTGAGTTCGCCGCTCTAAAGCAGGGCAATCACAGTGTCGAGGAATACTGTGAAGAGTTCAACCGGTTGGCGCTGTACGCTCCGGAACAAGTGGACACCCCCGCCAAGCGTAAGGACCGTTTCTTGGAGGGGCTAAGTGCTGAGCTACAGGACCGCCTCAACCTTAACATGGGAGGCACATTCGCTGAGTTTGTCAATAACGCGATCGTCGCGGAGGACGGATATCGCAGGGTGATGGCAGAACGGAAGCGTTCCACAAGTGCTATGGGGCCATCCAATGGACCCCCGCAGAAGTTCCGCATGGTGTACACCACCCCGTCGGGACAGAGGTACCGCTCCGCCCCCGTGCCGGCACCTGCTGTGCGCCCGCCTCAGCTAGCACAGCAGCGACCCCCGTTACCGCGTCCGCAGCAGAGTCAAGGAGGATTTCGCCCACCCCAGCGGCCAAACCCTCAACCCGGACCTTTCCCCTGCTACAACTGCGGCCGCCCGGGGCATTTCTCAAGGGAGTGCCCACACCCCAAGAAAAGCACTGGTCAGAACCCGTCAAGGAGTAACAACACCAACAACAACCGCAACAACCGAGGACCAGTTCGTGTGGGGCGAGTGAACAACACTACCCTGGAGGAGATTCCGGAAAACAGTCCATCCTTGCTGGTATGTTCTCTGTTCGAGACCACCCTGCACTAGTACTGTTTGACTCAGGAGCATCTCATAGCTTTGTCAGTGGGTTCTTTGTTGACAAGTACCGGCTGCCCCGCACCCTTATGAGAGCACGATACACCATTAAATCAGCTGGTGGACAAACCCCTGCTCTTTATGAAGTAGACAAACTTCCAATAACCCTAGGATCAAAAGTCTACCCTACTAAGTGCATAGTCTTAGATGGTTGCAGCATTGACGTTATCTTGGGCATGCCTTGGATGAGGCAACATAAAGCTATGCTGGACATAGACACCTACACGGTGCACTTAAACTCTCCCACCCATGGTAGCGTAAGCTTCCGAGTACGACCACCCCGACTGGTCGCACCAAGTGTTCACCACACCATAGCCGGACAAATAAAAGATATTCCAGTGGTTAGGGAATTTCCGGACGTATTCCCTGACGATCTCCCCGGACTTCCACCGGATCGGGATGTTGAGTTCAAGATTGAGCTTCAGCCAGGAACGGCACCCATATCCAAAAGACCATATAAAATGGCGCCCAAAGAACTAGCGGAGTTGAAGAAGCAACTTAAGGAGCTACTGGATAAGGGATTCATTCGACCAAGCTCCTCGCCTTGGGGTTGTCCGGCATTGTTCGTGAAGAAGAAAGATGAGACCCTGAGGCTGTGTGTAGACTACCGACCCCTCAATGCGGTGACTGTCAAGAACAAATATCCACTGCCCCGTATTGACATCCTCTTCGACCAGTTAATAGGAGCTAAGGTGTTCTCCAAGATTGATCTCCGGTCGGGTTATCATCAGATTAAAATTCGTGCCGAGGACGTCCCCAAGACCGCCTTTTCTACCCGGTACGGTCTATACGAGTATTTAGTCATGTCGTTTGGATTGACAAATGCACCAGCACACTTCATGTATCTCATGAACTCGGTGTTCATGCCCGAGTTGGACAAGTTTGTGGTGGTTTTCATTGACGACATTCTAGTCTACTCGAAGACGGAGGAGGAACATGCAGAGCATCTCCGTGTTGTCTTACAGAGGTTAAGGGAACACCAGCTGTATGCTAAGTTTAGCAAGTGCGAGTTTTGGTTGAAGCAAGTACCGTTTCTAGGCCACATTGTTTCGGAAGAAGGCATCGCGGTAGATCCCAGCAAGGTAAGAGATGTGCAGAACTGGAAGACACCGAAGACCGTATTCCATGTCCGCAGTTTTCTGGGATTAGCTGGCTACTACCGCCGTTTTATTCCCAATTTCTCCAAAATAGCGAAGCCCATTACAGAGCTGCTTAAGAAGGATAAGAAGTTCATATGGGATGAGAGCTGCGAAAACGCTTTTCAAGCCTTGAAGAAGCACCTGACCACGGCCCCAGTTTTAGCTCAACCGGACCTGGGAAAGCCGTTCGATGTCTACTGTGACGCTTCGGGTATTGGATTGGGATGTGTGCTTATGCAAGACGGAAGAGTTATTGCTTATGGATCGAGGCAATTGAAGAAGCACGAGCAGAATTACCCCGTGCATGACCTGGAATTAGCAGCGGTGGTATTGGCCTTAAAAATGTGGAGACATTACCTCCTTGGAAATTTAGTTCGCATATACACTGACCACAAAAGCTTAAAGTATATTTTCACCCAAGACCACCTGAACATGAGGCAACGTCGTTGGTTGGAATTAATTAAGGATTACGAGTTGGAAGTCCATTACCACCCGGGAAAGGCGAATGTAGTGGCTGATGCCCTAAGCCGCAAGGCTCACTGTCACCATATCTTGGTCAGCCCGCAAGTCCAAGATGGTCATTATGTCCAAGTAACACCCCACGGAGCCCTATACAACTTAGCATTAATCCCTACCTTACGGGAAGAAATAGTGTCAGCTCAGAAAAAGGATGAAGGCATAGCACATCTAAAAAGAAGGCTAAAGGAGGGTGATGATAAAGTACAATGCTTTCAAGAAGATACCGAGGGTGTGTTATGGTTCAAGACTCGACTGGTAGTTCCCAAGGATCCGAAACTCCGCAAGGAAATTTTGGACGAGGCTCACATGGCAAAATACTCCATGCATCCGGACAGCAACAAAATGTACCATGATTTGAGATCCAAATACTGGTGGACTCGTATGAAAAGGGAAATAGCACGTTATGTCGCAGAATGTGATACCTGCCGCAGAGTCAAGGCCGATCATCTAAGGAAGGCAGGCCTACTCCAACCCTTGAGTGTTCCAGCTTGGAAATGGGAAGATATCAGCATGGATTTTATCGTTGGTCTCCCGCTGACGGCACATAAACTCGACTCCATATGGGTCATTGTGGACCGATTAACAAAGGTCGCCCAATTTGTCCCTGTGTCGACACGGTTTAAGATGCAAAAGTATGCGCAACTCTACATTGAGCGAATCTTGTGTCTGCACGGAGTGCCCAAGACTATCGTGTCCGATCGAGGCTCCCAATTTGTGGGACGCTTTTGGGAGAAGCTACACGAGACTCTGGATACCCGGCTGATTAGAGGTTCCGCCTACCACCCCCAAACTGACGGTCAAACGGAAAGAGTTAACCAAATATTGGAAGACATGTTGAGGGCATATGTGCTGAATCACAACAAGAAGTGGGATGAGTACCTACCCTTGGCAGAATTCGCTTACAACAATAGTTACCAGGAAAGCATCAAGATGGCACCATTCGAGGCTCTCTATGGGCGCCGCTGTCGCACACCATTGAATTGGTCGGAATCAGGGGAGAGGATAATCTTTGGTCCGGAGCTAGTGCAGCAAGCTGAACAGAAGGTACTTGAAATCCAATCCAACTTACGTGCGGCAAAGTCCAGGCAGAAGAGTTATGCAGATAAAAGGCGCCGCCCGTTGGAGTTCAGGGTTGGCGATATGGTCTACCTCCGAGTGTCACCCACCAAGGGTGTACAACGGTTTGGAATTCGGGGGAAGTTAGCCCCTCGTTATATTGGTCCCTACCCTATCATTGCGAGATGCGGACCCGTGGCCTACCAGCTCCGACTGCCAGTTCTATAAAGTATTGGACGAGAAGGAGCGGGCGACACGTAAGAAGACGCTGAAGTTCTATAAAGTCCAATGGAGCAATCATACCACCAGAGAAGCTACTTGGGAAACTGAAGAGTTCCTGCGAAGCCACTACCCCGAGTTCCTACACCACCATTTAGGTAAAAACCTTCAACACCTCTCTTAATCTCGGGACGAGATTTTCTTAAGGGGGGGGGGGGGGGGGCTGTGACACCCCTACTGTCATTAGGGTCCCAAGGGTGTCACCTAGGCAGTTAAAACCTTGACACCAAGCATGGGATTAATTCAAAAAAAAAAAATTCAAATTCAATTGAATTCAAAACCCATTTGAATGACCTTTGAACTGCAAGTCCCAAATTTTCCATAAGGCTCACCTTTGCAAAAATTATAGGTTGATGGTCTGGGTCAATTAGAATTTTGGGAATTTTATCAGAATTTTAGTCCATCAGTAAAGGCCTCAAATAATTGTTAGAGTGGTCAAAAACCAGCTCTGTTCATAAAAATTCTGAGGAAATTTCTGTGGGGACTGTTGGTAGCTAGTATTTTTATAAAAACCAGCACATTATGGGGAGCCTACCATAATTTTGGTCCGATTTTAGCAGCTCTGGATTAATTCCAACAATTTTTGCAAAGGCAGTCGGCTGAAAGGAGTGGAAAAAGAAAAGAAAAAGAAAACTGCCCGCGGGACCCACCTGTCAGCGACTCGGAGAAAACACAACTCGGCCGGGGCCGTGCTGCCCCGCCCGTCGCGCGCCGCGTGGTCGCCGGCGTACGGCCAACGGCCGTTGCCGCGGATCGACGGGCCCACGCGCGCGTTCGGACATACCTTTTGCCGACCACCGCGTTGTCCGAGCCGCATTCACTCCCTCTCGCTCTCGCACTCTCTCCGCCTTCGCCTCTGCGTCCGCCGTCGCTGCTGCTCCGCGCCACCGCCGCCTCGTCACCGCTTCCGGGAGCTCGTCGACGTCCACAGCCTCGCCTCGGCGTCTTCAAGCTCCCCGTGAAGCCATCTTTTCCTTTCCGCATCGAGCCGCCGTGGATCGACCTCGTCCTCCCCGTCTCCGACCGCCGTCCCCCCCGCGTCGCCCGGCACCCACGGTGAGCCCCTGACCGATTCCTTGCTCGAGGAGCTTCCCATCTTGTTCGCGCACGCGTTTGAGCTCGGGATGGGCAAATCCGACCACGTTTTCCCTTAGTTCGTCGTTCGAGGCCGCCGTCGACCACCGCAATCCCCACCTCGCCGGTGAGACCACACCCCCGGCCTCCCTCTTGCCGGAGAAGCTCGGTGACCTCTCCCTCCGTACTCCAGCAAAGCTCTCCGACCGGATTCCGAGCCCTACCGCCCTTCCCCTGCCATGCTAGCCGTCGACGACCTCTGCCCTGTTTCCGCCACCGTCGCTGGGCTGCGTCCGACCATCGCCTGCGGTGTTCGATAGCCTAGATGAGTGCGCGGGGTTGAGTAGATCATTTCTCCTTTAAGGACCGGCCGGGGGGGGGGGGGGTCGCGAGTCCCAGCCCAGTGGGCTGCCTGTTTGCGGCCCGCGGAGTAAAAATCGGTTTTTCTTATTTAAATCATTTCCAGAAATAGGTTAAACTGGTAAATTGCATAGTAAATTGAATAATAGGAATTTTGTAGCAAAATAAATTTTGTTAGACTGGTGTGAACTTGCACTGCTGTAGAAAAATACTAATGCCCCATGTTTAGTAATTTTTATTTCAGGGTTAAAATAAATAGGAGAAGCACTAATAGAATTTTAATTAATTACAGAAAGCAGATAAAATATGAAAAATTGACCTCCAGGTAGGATTTCCAGTTTTAGTCTTCCTGGAAAAATTTCATATAGAAATTCTATGTTTATTAGCTGAAATTAGTTTAATGCCTTTTTCCTTATGATAATTAATAATTAATTTTTGGCTTAATATTTGGTAGGGAAAACTTAGCAATTAATTCTCTCCTGGTGCAACCTAATTATAATTAATCACCCCTGCCCTTTCGTAGACCAGAACCCTGTCGACCTAATAGTTGCCCGAGTGCAATTTTTACCCGTTAGCTAAAAGGTTCCGTTTTCAGGCAGTTCACGGGTATTTGTACTTTGCGAAGGTTTGCTCACACTAGTGCTATTTAGTGAGCACCTGCGAACCCTGGGCGGCACTTGCACAGTTCTGCCCCGGCACCCACCGACACACCGTACTTGGATGCGACGTCGTCGCGGTCAAGTACTGGAGTCCATGAAGGAAATACACGAAGTACCCTCGTCCTGTGCCCCACTCCTTGAGTGATGCTCTCGAACGTCTCGGCACACCGTTTAATTCCACTAATAACAGTGTGCATTAACGTATTTATTGAGGAAGTGCCATGAATCTTCCCTCACGGTTTTCCCTCTTGCATCATATAGATCGCGCCGTGAACCACGTGGAGGCAGGACCGGAGCAGGATCCCGAAGGAGCGGAAGGTGCCGTAGCCGACCAAGAGCAGAACCAAGGCAAGCCCAGGTGCATAACCCCATTTTAAATTTTTATTCTATCACTAGCTATGGATGTAAGTTTGTCTGTGCATTAAGTGATAGGAGTTGATTGCAACCCTAGTGTGCAGTAGGTCTCTGCCCGATTATTAGCCTCAGGACGATAGCCGCTCTGCTTAAAGTAAGACGACTGTTTATCGAGTGGTATGGAGACCACTCGTAGGTAGGAATTATTATTATCACAAGGGAATGGGTTGGAATGAAGGAAAGGGTGGATGGAATCACAATGAAGACCGGACGGGCAATTAGGTGGAAAGGGAAGGACAGCTTGTCTTCAAGGAGGTAGCCCCGTCTGAGTCCCCCCTAAGGCTACGCCTCGTGTCCGGCCCATGGGATCAAGTTTGAACGCACTGTTTGCATGCTGGAGATATGGGCCCAGTAAACCGGCGTAGCTACGACTACCGCTTGGTCTGAAGATAGCCTTCTCCCTTCTTTGGTGGAACTGAGGCTGAGAGGAGGGAACAATCCACCCACGGATGGCGGCATGAGGCGCATCGCGATGGGGGACCCTTCTCGGGGGAGTCTGGACCCGGAAGACCCTGCGGTACCGTGAGCGAAAGGTTGCTCCATGCGGCTTCCAGGAAGCGCGTATGGGTCGTGCAAGCAGGTTTCTCCTGCAGGATGTAAATCGATTCGAGTCGCTGCCCCTCACAGTAACGAGTACCACTTGATCACTGCTACGGAACAGTGCCGGAAGCCGTTAAGATGCTGTGTGGGTTTAATACTGCTGTCTGAAATTATTAAGATTGTATTGCAACTATGATTGTTATAGCTCTAGTGCAAACTAAATTTATTATTCTGCATGACAACTCAACTTGATGCTAAAACTTGAAAAGTAGGGATCCACTCTTAGGCGAGTTTTCTGGCAATTTAAAACCCTAGCCCTAGCCTTTGCATGTCTAGGTGTCGGCTGTAGTTGGCCAATTGACGGGTCCGTCTTGCTGAGTAAATTAGTTACTCAGGGCGTAGCTCTATGTCGTTTTCAGATGACCAGGACGGAGAATGCCACTGTGGAGGGAGGTTCCATTGGGAGGGCCAGCATCCCGACTGTTGGAACATCGAGTGGGAGCTGTGCACAAATGAAGATGAGGATTAGGTCCTTACTTGCCGGTACGGTGCTTGGGCAAGGCACCTATTAAGGCCGGGATGTTCCCTGTGTGTCGCCGTGAGAGGGCGATTGTATCTTAGCTATATCGTCGAACTGGTGAACCAGTGTTGAACTTTTCGCTTCCGCAACTTTATTCTGTCAAACCCCGGTTTGTAATATAACTTCGGATTTATGTAAACTCTGCTTCTCCAACTATGTTCCTGTTGCAATTATTTTCTTTCTCTGTCATGTATTGTACTATTGGGCGCCACAGCGCGTGTCGCCACCCGAGGAAGATCCTGGAACGGAACCGTCTCCGTGGTAAGGCGGGTCCGTGACACATTCATCCTTCTCATAAGCTTTCTCCTCAACATCAAGAGACGCGATCAAATCTGAGACAGATATGTTCGTCCTCTTGTGTTTAAGAGTAGTGGCAAAATCCCTCCAAGTTAGAGGCAATTTGGCAATAATGCCCCCAGCCACAAGCTTCTCAGGTACGATGATCTCAAGCAATTCGAGTTCCTTCACAATGCACTGTATCTCATGAGCCTGCGTGATGATAGATTTGCCATCTACCATCTTAAAATCATGGTACTACTCAATGACATACAGTTCAGCGCCAGCATCTGAACCACCATAGTCAGCAATCAGAGCGTCCCACATATCCTTTGCAACTGTATGATGGATATATACGTCCTGAAGACGATCTACCAAAACTCTAATAACAGCGCCCAAGAATATTGTGTTGGCTTCGCTGTAGGCCTTTTCCTGATCTGCAGGGAGATCGCCTTCAGGTTTGTCAGCGGACACCCAGAACACATTCATGACAGTAAGCCACAGAGTGACTTTCACTTGCCATCTCTTGAAGTGCACGCCAGTGAATTTCTCTGGCCTCAATGCATCGACAAATCCAGCCATAAAACTAAAGTGCCTACAATAAGGTTTTTGGATTGTTGGGTAAATTAGCACTTTTAGTTCTATATTAATCCAGAAATAAATCATACGCATGATTAATAGATTGCATGATGAACTAGACAAGTCTACGCAAGATCTAGACAGGTCTATAAGGCGAGACAAAAGCATAGCATCTACCATACTAGCAACATCCATCATAGATAAACAGATCACGAAAGCTAATATGGAAGACATGGTTTGAGATGAGAGTATGTACGTTTCCTTCTGGACTGGGTAGAGGAGACGGCGACGATGTGCAACACCATCACGTTGTTGGCAACGGCGGGTAAGACCGACTCGACAATGAGGGAGACGAGCCATGGCGACGAGCTTGACGAAGACGAGGAAGCGATCGAGCAGTCACGTAGAGCACTTCCCAAAAACCTTATTCGCCCTCTTCCGGTGCAGGATCGTAGAGGACAACAGTTCCGGAGACCTGCTCTTCCGTTCGCTGGTGCACCCGACGATCGGGATGGAGAAGTCTTGGCGGCGCAACAGTAGCGAGAGGCAAAACCCTAGGCGATTTCATCATATGATTTGCGGCAATACCCGTACGTATTTATAGGGAGGAACCGCTAGTGTTGGACGTCCCGCAACTGAGTCGATTATCATATTAATACGTCGGTTTCCATAACCAAATATATAGAACACACAGCAAAAAGAAAGTACAACAGAAAGCCGCGCCCTCGCAAGGCAAGGGATCGAATTTCAGCGGACCATTCACGCAGTTGATACGCGGCCGCGCCCATCGCCCCGCCCCGCCTGACCCGACAAGGTGAGCGAGCGCGCGCGTGTTCTTCCTTCTTCTCATTCACACACTTGCAAGATATGCTAGAGCAACCAACCTTATAAGTTTAACTCCCTCCACCTCCACTAGCAATGTGGGACTAAACCTTTGCACTCCCACCACTCATGAATGGGCCTTTGAGATTTTTCAGGAATTATTATGAATATTAATAGGCTAAGCCCATATAATTCCAGCATTTTATTAGAAAAAGATGCCTCCATAATCTTATATCTACACCGAGCTGCTGCTTGCTTTCATAATGCTGATTTTCTCCAGAATTTGATAGGAACAACGTTTGGATAAGCCGATGTGTGGTTACAAGACTTTCTAGCTGCATGTTCGCTGCTTTCCATTGTAGTTTACAGCGTGGACCTCCCTGATACTTGGCAAAGACCTTCGATGGAACCATACACTAGCGTAATGTCTGGTGACAGTTCCGTAGTCTATAGTAACATTCGGTCATCAGTTGTATACGGCAGGGCCATGGAATGGATGAATCTTCTGCTGTAATGGTCTTTATGTAGCTAACGATTTTACAAAGCAGGATCAATTTATTTGACTTTGTATGGTCCGAAAAAGTTATGATGGAGAACAGGTACTCAACAGAGTGTTGAGTATGCAACAAAGTGATGAACTGACAGAACTATTTTGCAATTTTGCTGTAAATATGACTTAAACTGCATTGTTTAGGTCTTGACGACAGTAAATATATGGCATGTACACTAATTTATCATGAAAGGATCTGAAGTTATAATATGATACGTAGAGAAATAGTTCTTGGCAATAAAAGGAATGCTTACTCAATTCTTTGTTCACAGGATTGTAATTTAACCACAACGCCACGAGTAGTAATGGGATCCATAGATAATTGTTCTGACAGAATAGTTCAAACTGATATTGAAGCCAAGTGATTTTGCCTTCCATCATGTACACAATTTCTAATGTTTAGGGATGCAAATACTTACTTTCATATATAGTTTTGAAGGAACATTGGTTTCATATGAATGGTAAGAAAGCTAACTGACCAAAATTTTTATTAATCTGAGTTGGAGCTGAATTCAGTTGTAGCAGTGCCGACTCTTTCATTTTTGTAAAATTAACTATGAATCACAACTCAATACTTATTTCTGGAGGAGTTTTACCGTCTAAAATATTGATCATTTGTTTTGAGAAACAATTGACCAATAGTTTGAGGGTAATTTCATAATTGCACTATTATAAATTATGTTTATTTTACAATAGAAACAAACCCTACCAAATTATTAAAATGCTAGTTGATATTTTTTAAAATAAAACATCAATTATTAATCATATTATTAATTTATCTTTATTCATAAAAATATAAAATAATAATTATAAATCTAGAAATGTTATTTTTTCTGATATTATGCTTAAGCTGATAAACTATTTGCCAATAGTTATGTATTTAAATTATCAAATCTAAATCATGGCGGGCGCGAGGACGATAGACAGGGGCGGTGCGAGGCTGGGGCATGGCGGGAGCGGGCACTGAGGTGCGCGAGAATGGTTGGGGCAGGCGGTGCGGAGCTGCTGTGTAGGAAGAAGGCGGTTGGCGGAGTGGCACGAGCGGGGGGTGGGGGGTTGTAGACGGGGCGCACCTCCTACGCGGTTGCGGCCATGATACGGGTCACCGGCGAGCGTGACGGAGCGGCTACGTGATGCCGGCAGGACTGAGCAAAACGGTTGTGGCGTAGGCCACGCGGGCGCGTCACCGACGTGGGCGAAGCGGCATGGGTCCAGCTCGCGGCACGGCGGCAGCGTGCATCAGCCGGTAGGAGAGGAGAGGAGAGAAGAAAGAAAGAAAGGAAAAAAATTTGGTGGCAACTAACATGTGGACCCCACCATGCCTACGTGGAAACAGACATGTGGGCCCCACAATGCTGAGTCAGTCAAAACCTCTCAGAAAACCGCCAAAGGAGGAAAATTGCACCGCACAACTGAGTTGAGGGAGTTGGGTTACCCAATTTTGAAATTCAAGGCATGATCTTCAACTCCCTCGATAGTTGAGGGAGGCAAATAGGACTTCTTCCCCCACCTTTTATTTTTCCGTTTAGGCCAGCAAGAGTGTGGGCCAGCAAGCTCTCTGCCCACCATTGCGCTCAGCCCAGTCACCCGATCGTAATTCTTCCTCCTCTCAACCGACGACCACCACTGCTCTGCTTGTTCGCCTCCTCGCCTCATGGTTCAAGAAACCGGCGCACCAGGCCCCAAAACAAGTCAACCCGGTTCCCCTCCCCGCTGCCCGGCCATTGTCGAGCGCTCCAAACCTCTCCTCTTGCGCGTAGGTGCTCGAGGAGCGTGCCTAGGTCCTTGGCGACCACCAGTGACTCCCGGAGCCCTATCCCCGACGAGCAGCCTCAACTACCACCACCCAGACCTCGTCATCGGTGGGTCAAATCCGCTGGATCGTGGTTGCCCCTCCATCTCAAAAACAACAACCAGGATTAGAACCCTGAAGGGGTAAGTTCCTGGTCCACCACGAACCCATAGACCAGAGCCCTCCCATGGTCCACTAACATCGTGGACTTGGTCCACAAATTTTATGTTTTATTTTAATTCAATTAAATCGGATAATGTCGCGGTTAGGTCCCTGTGTTTAACTAAATCACATTTTATACACAATTTCCTACAAAACCTTTATTAATTAATATTTTAGCCTCTAGTCCTTTTATAAACAATATTTTAGCCCTGGAATTTTATGAAAACATCCCTATCCTTGTTGTTAATTATATTTTAGTCCTACCTTGTTACAATTAGCCTCTTGTACTTAATGAAAATTATGTTTATGTCTTAAATTTTTTAGAAACAACCAACTACTTATTATTAATTATATTTTAGTCCTAGTATTTTTATATTTTAGTCCATGTAATTTTGTAAAATTACAAATAGGTCCTTGAAAGATTCTATTTTTACTTTTTAGCCCTTAGAACTTCAAACTAGCATAATTTTCAAACGTGACTCCGATCTATGTAATTTTTGCGCTCACGGAATCGTAGGAGCGAGAACTATCTTTTGGTCTATAGGAAATGTTTGGTGTACTGTTTCTTATTTGTTTATGATTGCTTTTCCGGTATTTATCGATATTATAGGAGGAAGAGCTCCAGAATTTCCAAGACCTTGAGTTTGAACAGCAGGAAGCAGAAGAACCACACAAATGTCCTTGATCATATTGCAACCTTTAAGGGTATTACTTTACATTTTCATGCATGCTTGTCTAAATTTGAATCCTATGTTAGAGTTGCCTAGATATTGAATAATCTTTTTCTTGTCACCTGGGTTTGGTTTCGTAGAAGAGTATGAGTATGTCATGCTTAGTTTGTAGTAGTTTAGGGGTTTAAAATTAATTAATGATAAATTTGACTAATATTCACTTGAACCTAATTATCATTTGGGTTGGTAATCTTTTTAGCAATATGGATTCTAAGTGACCCAAGCCGGAGGATGTCGATGATGGAGCGGGTATGCACAGGTACGGGTAATGTACTATTTGGATAGTGGTAGTACCTGTTTATGGTCATAAGGATCGGTTCGTGGAGTGGCCACCCAGGAAAACAACGCAAAGCACATGGTCAATATAGGTAGGCGTCGTCCGGTATTAAAGGTCTTCCCAATTTTATGGGCATTCAAGGAAGGAGGACGAGAGGGTCATTTTTAGCCTCAGGTGACGAGGATTTACTTCTAGCCATGGCGCTAGAGGGGGCTTCTCTAGCGATCGCTAATCCCGCAGTGGTGAAATCTTTCCGTGGATGTTTTGCAAGCTGGAGAGTTCTTTGAAAGAGCATGTGGTGATCTTCGGGCCTCACACCTATGATAGTGTGGTTGGCAACAGGGAGACTTTAGTCACCAACAGGTGATGGAATCACCAACCTGTGGGTAAAGTTATGCAACCTCTGCAGAGTGTAAAACCGTTATAACAATCATGCTCACAGTCAAGAGCTGCCTGGATCCTCATGTGATTAGATGGATGGTTGGGTGGATCTGATAGGTAACCAGATTTGAACGGTATAACCATATGTGCTGTAGTTGGACAACCTGTACTGTTCTGGTATAGGTGGATAACTCATAGGTTTTCTACTGATGGGCAACCGATAGTGTTAGCCATGTGGTTGACCTATTGGGCTACTTTTCACCTAGTAAATAGGACGCTTGTACAAATAGAGTCATAGGCTAAGGATGCATAGTGCAGTAAACCTGTGTTAAGCCTATTCTTGTTTTTGGCCTGCATGTCATTACTTTCCCTCACTTACTGAGTATTTTATGCACTCACCTGTGCTATTTTTCCTGTGTTGTTGCTGCTATTATTTGCTGCTCAGAAGACGATGGCGAGATGAACTACATCAACGAGGACTACTATGACTAGGAGTGCGATCCTCAGTTGACTGCCTGTAGTGTTATGGATTCTAGCACTGTATTTTATTTTCTTCTTGTAATCCAGACCATGTAATAATGATACTTTGATATAATAATGATATTGCCTGTAGTGTGAAACTTAATCGTGACACACATATAGCTTTGCATTCAGTTTTGGCCTTAAAACCAGGTGTGACAATTTAAAAATATAGAGTTTTCTAGGATGTTTCAAACAAAGTATGAGTGCAAGCAAACGGGTTGGATGTCATACTTGATTACCCCTAAATCATACATGCTAATGATGTGTAACAAGCATGGTTGAATAATTGTACAAGAAATTATTGTATTTTAAAAAAACTTTCAACCAAAATTATTACATTTTAGGACTTAGGGGGTATCTCTTACTAACTTGGTAATATTAAATCAAGTGTGCGCATTGCATATTTTAAATATAAGATTTCCTAGGATGTATTGCATACAGTGCATGAGTTGCATGCAAAAGATTAAGATGCCTTTAATTAATTTCTCTAAAATCATGCATGGAGAAGATGGGAAGCATGCATAATTAAGTACTTGAAGATGCATGCCTATTTAATTCTAGAAAATATTTGTATTATAAGACATATTTGAAATGTTAAAAATCATTACATATTAGGACTGAGGGAGTACCCACATTAACTCAAGTGCATGCAATGTACACCCTCTCTTTCAAAATATAAGATTTCCTAGTATGTTTCAAGCAAAGTATCGGTGCATTAAAATGGCCAGGATGATCTCAAAAGAAATAAACAAAAAGACCAGGATATCATTAATAAATTTCCCTTAAATCACACATGCAGATAATGGTTAAAAAGAGACCATTTTTAGTAATCTTTTTAAAGATTAAATCTAAACCTTAAAAATCTTACCATTAGATGTAATGGCTATTCTTCATTCGAGTGTTTAAATTGCTATGTATGATAAATGCAGCAATTAAGATTTAGTTTAATAAATTATCAAAATATCTTGCAACACAAATATTATCAATTAATTTATGATGAGTATTTTTGTTACAGGATTCACAATATTAATACACACCGTGAATATTTTTATGCTCATATGAATTTTCCCTCGACATGAGATTTTTATAATATATTATTTGTTCATAGATTACTTTAATATATTGTCAAAATATGTTGCAAGAAAAATAAAAATCTGTTAATTTATATTCTTTATTTATTTTTTCGAATCTTATTTGTTTGTTGATTTGAAATAATAATACACATCATGAATATTTTGATGTCCACGCAGATTTTTGCTCTGTATACAACATGCACATGTTAACTCAATTAAATTTGTTAAGCATATAAGACTTCCGTAAAAGAATTGAATTGTAGCATACAAAATGCACTGAACCTCTATAAAAGCGGCAAGTGTTCTGTAACCATGAGCACAAGCACAGGTATCAGCCATGGTGGCCATGAAACCCAGGTTATTGCATCACTTAGCAGTGTTCCTCCTCCTCATTCAGCTCACCGACCCAGCTTTTGTCCCAAG
The DNA here is from genome assembly GCA_030378355.1 of Eleusine indica. Lineage (NCBI taxonomy): Eukaryota > Viridiplantae > Streptophyta > Magnoliopsida > Poales > Poaceae > Eleusine > Eleusine indica. The sequence continues at coordinate 42,885,654 of CM059500.1, forward strand.
AATCAAGAGCCACCGTGAGCTCAAGCCTCGAGCGTCGAACACCTATATTATCCATACCAACCACCGCTCCAAACCACCCCACTTTACCAACCTTGAGCACTGGTACCACTCCATGGTGCCCGCTCACTCTCCACTCACCGCAAACACCAGCAACCAAATCTTGTACACCTACGACACTGTCATGCACGGTTTTGCCGTTGAGCTCACTCGTGATGGGGCCCAACGCATGTCTACCATCTCCGGCATTACTGGTGTGTACGAGGACAGGATGTTCTACCCTCAGACCACGAGATCACCAGGGTTTATGGGTCTCAACCCACATTACGGTGCCTGGAACAAGACTGACTTTGGGGATGGCATCATTATCGGCTTCATCGACACCGGCATTTGGCCGGAGAGTGCGAGCTTCAACGACCATGGGCTTGGACCCGTGCGTCCAAGTTGGAAGGGCAAGTGTGTTGACACCAACGAATTCAATGCCAGCTTGTGCAACAACAAGCTGGTTGGCGCCAAGGCATTCAGCTCTGCCGCGGATGTCATGGCGGCTACAAAGAGCGGTTATATTCCTTCACCAAGGGACAAGGATGGACACGGCACGCATGTGGCCTCAACGGCTGCTGGTGCTGAGGTTCCAAATGCAGGCATGTACATGTTCTCTCAGGGAACAGCACAGGGCATGGCACCCAGGGCAAAGATTGCGATGTACAAGGCGTGCGATGGCGTTGACTGTTGGGGGGCGGACATCGCTGCAGCAGTTGAAAGTGCGGTAAAAGACGGCGTGGACATCCTTTCCATGTCCCTCGGAGGCCTTGAGGTCGGCCCGTTCTATGATGATGTCATTGCGGTCTCAACATTTGGCGCTGAGAGGAAAGGCATCTTCGTCACTATGGCGGGAAGCAACTTTGGTCCAGCAGAATCTACTGTGGGCAACGTGGCTCCATGGATGACCACTGTAGGGGCTGCTACTGTGGACCGCCTGTTTCCAGCGAACCTGACACTCGGGAATGGTGAGGTGCTCGAGGGGCAGTCCCTTTATGCCTTGCAGGCCAATACCACAGGCAAGAGCCAGTTAATGTACTCTTACTGCTCCACAGAGTCAGCTAATTGGAAGCGTGAAAAGGTCAAGGGAAAGATCATGGTGTGCATGGATGAACAAGGGGACACAGATAAGTATGGTTTTCTCCTACAGAAGGCTGGTGGAGCAGGGATAGTTGTGGTAGATAATAAAGAGTGGTCTCAAGATAGTATCTCCGCTTCCCCCTCTGAGCTTCCGGGTCTCACAATCGGTTTCGACTCAGGTGAGAGGCTCAGAGCCTACATGGCCTCGGTGTCGAACCCTGTGGCGTCTTTCAGCTTCAGCTCTAAGACGATCATCCAAGAGAATGAGGCACCCATGGTTGCCGGCTTCTCATCGAGAGGGCCCAACCCGGTAGTTCCTGAGCTCCTCAAGCCTGACATCGTTGCACCTGGAGTCAACATTCTTGCAGGATGGTCTCATGACTCCCCTCTTTACGACGGCAGGACAGTTAACTACAATATTATTTCGGGGACATCCATGGCGTGCCCGCATGTCGCCGGCATCGCGGCACTAATCAAGAAGAAGTACCCCAACTGGACACCGGCCATGATACGGTCGTCGCTCATGACGACTGCTGGCACGCTCGACAATAGAGACCGGGACATCCTCGACAATCGGGCCGCCTTCGAACGCAAGGATAGCCCTGTCATGGTAGCGAGTCCACTTGCGGTCGGAGCCGGGCACGTCCGCCCAAACCTAGCGCTGGACCCGGGCCTTGTCTACGATGCCAGCGAGAGAGACTACATTGACTTCATGTGCACCCTGAACTACACGGCAATGCAGCTTCGCCTTCTCGTGTCTGACTTTGTCAAGTGCACCAAGAAGCTCCCTGGTGGCCCCGCCGACCTCAACTATCCGTCGTTCGTGGTGGTCTTCCACAACCACATCGATGTTCGCACACTGACACGGACTGTGACTGCAGTGTCAGACAAGGCTGAAACATACAATGTCACGTATGCGGCACCAGAGCGCGTGAAGGTGACAATCACGCCGACGACCTTAGAGTTTCAGAAGCCGAATGAGAAGAAGAGCTACACCGTTGAGTTCAGAAGCTTGGCGGGAGGAAACGTGACGGCTGGATGGGACTTCGGCCACATAAGCTGGGAGAGCAAGGAGCATCTGGTCAGGAGTCCCGTGGCATTCCAGTGGAAGAAGTGATGCAATCGAGTGGAGACTTGCAGTAGAATGACAAAAGATTGGGGTTGATCTGATGATGGCTCTGTTGTGTCCTCCGTTTATTTGTTTCAGTATCCTCTGTTATAATGCAATTGGTATTAACAATTAATAAGTGATGCAGTCTGATATGTGACGTTCTCTACCCTTAGGGCATTAATGAACTGAGAAGCTTAATAAGCTGCTTTATTTTGCACCACGTTAACTCTTTGCATGACAAAGCCTTAATTTTTATAACCATCATGTTCACCAAAAGGAATTGCAGGTCTATGTGGTTAGCAAACACAAGAAGAACATTTGACTGACCAAAGACACTGCGAGTAGAATATGGCTAAGCGAGGATAAACATGTGTCAGATGAAAGTACCGATCAAATTCGTTCAGTAGCTCCTCTGGCAAGATCAGTATGGAGTTTAGTAAGAGTAACTTCTAATTTTACTTTTACACCCAGCTGGAGAATAGAAGTCTCCCAAACCTAGGGGTTTGGAGGAAAAATTTGGGAGCCCAAGTAGGGGCTCCACTGGTGCCGGCAAAGGCGGAGGAGGTGATGGCCGTGGATGATCCGGCGATGGCCATGGTCTCACGGGTGCGGGGTCTCGCAAGGAGATGCCAGAAGCTGATCAGGGAAGAAAAAGAGCTGCTGATAATGATACTTCTGAACAGGCACCGGAACAAGGAAAAAAACAGAAGGAAGAATTGTGTGGTGACATATGTGATGACGGGCATTTGACATCTGATTGCCCCATATACCTGGGCCCTAAGCCACATGCAGTTTTCTGTGGTGTTGACGGTGCAGCTGGGGGATTTTTTCTAATTCTCCAGTTTGGAACTCCTGGTAGAGCACCGAAAAAAGATAAAGCAACAGCATATATTACGATCAAGGAAGGGAACACCACTCCTGAACTGATTAAGAGTGAACTCCATCGGTTGATTCCTATCAAGTGGCCGTGGACAGTACAACAACAAGGGGACGGATTCCTAGTGCCGTTTCCTAGTAAGGTGGAACTCGACCGGATGGTGGCAATTAGATTCATACACACCTTTGCAGGAGAAGGTATAATGATAATTAATGAGTGGAACCACAAGATTGAGCCCCGGCGCTATCTTCAGAAGGCTTGGGTAAATGTTTATGGGGTTCCATATGAAATTAGATCATATTTATCTCTTTGGGCTGTGGGAACCATTATTGGGGTGACATAGAAAGTGGATATGAAATATCTCAAGAAGATGGGTGTTGTTCGTATTTTGGTGGCGGTCATTGATATCCAAGGCATACCGGATTCTACCGAGATTGCAGTTGGTGAGGGACTACACGATATCTTCTTCAAGATTGATAAAGTCTGCCGGGATGGAGCTTGGGTCGATTACACTTATGGTGATGATGGTGGTGATGACATGGATCAGGATGACTTGCTGGATGAGGAGGAGCAAACCGCAGCTGATAAAGGTCAGACTACAACTCAAGGCAATAATTCTAAAAAGGATAACACTTCTGAGATGGCAAGGGAAGACGAGCTGTCGGAGCCTAAGAGCACAGATCATACTGAAAAAAGGATTAGGGACATGGTGGAGGAGAACCTAGACAACGTTTGTAATAGGCTTCTGGTCGAGGCGGCAAATAAGGTCATTGCAGAAGATCCCCCACTCAAGGAGACCTCAACGCGGGGGGAGTGCAATTCTGGTTCTGTCCTTGAATCACTTCAGCTTAATGATAATGACAACACAGGGCTGGATGCCGGAAACAATACAGGGGCTGAGATGACTGACCGGGTGATCAAGCCTAAGGATGATGCTATTTCAGACATTGTGGTGCCTGCTCCTGCTGAGCTAGTTTCATTGAGTCATGATGCCGCTGCTCCGGCGGGGCCAGCTAAGGATGTGGCTAAACCGGAGGCCTCGGATGAAGCGGTTCAGGCAGATGCGGCTGCGGCAGTACCGCAGCCATCTTCGGCTTTTGGCACTGCTGCTGCAGATCGCGAGCTCGAGGCCGCGCCGGCAGTGCAGCAGCCATCTTTGGGTTTTGGCGCTGCTGCTGCAGATTGCGAGGTCACGCCGGCAGTAGTGCTACATTCTCTTGGAGTGGAAGCCGATACCCTGGCCGCTTCACAAAGGCTGTTTTAGAAGTGAGGTCGGAAGATATCGTGGCTATTGAGAAGGAAGTACAGGAAGAAACCTTAGGCATAGACTCTACAGTCCCGGATGCTACTCAGGTTGATGCCACTGCTGCTCCTAATCAAGCAACGCCGCTCGAAGTAGAAACTATTGTCGGTCACTTGGATTTTAGAGGCCTTGCTACAGGAATACAGAACCCCCACAAACACCGTTGACACCTCTGCTTGATGCTATTCTGGCTCGGGTGGAGGCATCAAGGGACACAAAGGACTGTAATCCGTGTTTCAATGGGCCGTGTCGCTGTTCTTCCGTGCCTATGTATGCAGCTAGTAAGGGTAGCATTATGCCTGTCCAAGAGCAGGAGGCCCCAAAGGTAGCGCTTGACAAGCTACCACGCCACGTACTCCAGGAAGTATGTAAGCTTAATGGTATTCGTGCTAATATCAAGACTTCTGAGATGATAACAGCACTAGAGGGTGTTAGCAAATTAAAGGAGGATCTAGAGAGGCAAGTGTCGGAGGCCATTCTCAAGACTTCCACAGCCAAGGCGCCCCTGCAGAACCATGGACAAAAACATCAACTAAGGCAGAAGGATGATCAAGATATGATGCTCAAAGCACAGTCAATGGTGGCAAGGCGCAATCTGGATGGAGGTAATAACAAATCCTTCACCTCTCACCATCCTTCTTCTCTAGTAACTAATACCTCCAACTTAGGTGTTTTAATGGGACATACTAATTTAGAGGTTTTCAATTCTATTGAGACCCTAAAATCCATAGAAAGAAATAGACTAGATAGTAACCTTTCTTTGACTAATCCTATGGTTAATGGGGAGGATATCAACGTCCTAGAACAGACTCTTAATTACATTTGTAGAGACATAAATAAGGAGATGTTTGATGTGAGCTTGGATCATTTTCTCTGTGATCTAGGTGACCAAAAAGAGCTCGAAAAACAACAATTATCGGAAGGCCATGGGTTGGTTACTCACCACCATGTCCCACCCCCACCCCCCCCCCCCCAAATAGTTTCCAAATGAAGGGTGTTTTTTGGAATACCAGAGGTCTTGGAGACTTGGGTAAACACAATACTATCTCTAACTTGGTAAAAGGACACCGTCTAGATTTTCTAGCTTTGATGGAAACAGGTAGAAGTTCCTTCTCTAATAGCCTTCTCAAGCATTTGGCGGGGGGATATGATTTCCTTTGGCATAGTATGCCGCCTAAGGGACGGTCCGGAGGTATGCTTCTTGGGGTGAATATGTCGACCTTCCATGTGGGAGCAATTGACAAGGGGGACTTTTACTCAAAATTCCTACTAAAAAAATAAAGAGGATGGATTCACTTGGGCGTTGTATTCTGTTTATGGTCCAGCACAGAATGAAAACAAGCCTCAGTTTCTCACTGAGTTTGCACGTGTCTGTAGCTCCGAAAGTCACCCGATGATTATTGGTGGTGATTTTAATATTATGAGATACCCGGAGGAGAAAAATAATGATAACTTCTGTCCTCGTTGGCCAAGCCTCTTTAACTCAATAATTGATACTTTAGAATTGAAAGAGATAGAGATGTCGGGGTGACAATACACCTGGACAAATGATCTAGACCCACCTACATTTGAGAAGCTTGATAGAATTCTCATGAATACAGAATGGAAGTCATGACATCCTAAGGTATCTGTCACAGCACTCGATCAGGGAAAATCGGATCACACTCCACTGCTCATTAATACTGGACAAATGGGACAGCATGGTAATTCATATCAATTCAAGTTCGAGCTTGGTTGGCTTATCCGAGACGGATTCTTTGATATGGTGTTTGACATCTGGCATCAAAACCATGGTGGTTGTAGCGCCATTCAAGTTTGGCAAAACAAGATAAGGGCCCTCCGTCAATACTTACGAGGATGGGCAAAAAATACATCTGGCATGTTGAAAAAAGAAAAAAAGCAACTTTCCATACTCATTGATTCTTTGGATAAGAAGGCAGAGGATACCATTCTCTTACCAAATGAATTGGCTCTCAAACATTATATGAATGAGAGACTCTCACACATGCTACGTGAGGAGGAACTCAAATGGTACCAAAGAGCCAAAGTTAAAGAGCTACTGGAAGGGGATAGTAATACTCAATACGTTCACCTAGTGGCCAAATGGGAAGTACAGGAAGACTAGGATTTACAAACTTGAGAGTAGGGAAGGCACCATTATAGGAGATGCCAATCTAAAAAGGCATATCACACGATACTATAAAGGATTGTTTGGGAAACCCGAGGATACTAATTTCATTTTGGAAGAAACAATCGTTGCGGATATACCACAAGTAAATGAGGAGGAAAATAAGATACTCACTGCTAATTTCTCCGAAGAAGAGGTGAAAAATGCAATATTCCATATGGAACATAACAAAGCACCAGGCCGAGATGGTTTCCCGGTTGAATTCTATCAGGTTTTCTGGGAAGTCATCAAAGCTGATTTATTGGCTCTCTTTGCTGACTTTCATGATGGAAAATTGCCTACATATCGTCTCAACTTTGGGGTTATTACTCTTCTACCCAAGTTAGATGAGGCGGAGAGAATTTAGGATTATCGACCGATCTGCCTCCTTAATGTCAGCTTTAAGATACTTACCAAAGTGGCAACAAATAGGATTGCTTCGGTTACGAACAAAATAATACGACCATCACAAATGGCATTCATGTCCGGTAGGAGCATTATGGAAGGGGTGATAATTCTCCATGAGACTATACATGAATTGCAAAGGAAAAAGAAAAATGGAGTCATCCTAAAACTCGATTTTGAAAAGGCTTATGATGAAGTTCGATGGTCGTTCCTCCAACAAACCTTGAGAATGAAAGGATTTTCTTCTAAATGGTGTGACTGGATCCAAAATTTTATCACGAGGGGTCATGTTTCAGTAAAGGTAAATGATGATATTGGTCCTTACTTTCAAACACACAAAGGACTGAGACAAGGTGATCCCTTGTCCCCAATTCTTTTCAATCTGGTGGCTGATATGCTGGCTATTCTAATTGCCAGAGCTAAAGGGGATGGTCAAATTTCCGGGGTAATTCCCGAGTTAGTAGATAATGGATTGTCCATTCTACAATACGCGGATGACACGGTCATTTTCTTGGATCATGATATACAACAAGCGACTAACATGAAGCTCTTGCTTAGTGTTTTCGAACAATTATCTGGTTTGAAGATCAATTTTGACAAGAGCAAAATATTTTGCTTTGGTGAGGCTAAACAGTGGGAATCACAATATACTACATTGTTTGGTTGTAAAGTGGGAGCCTTACCTTTCAAATATCTTGGTATTCCTGTTACTCATAGGCAACTAAGAAATAGTGAATGGAAAGATGTCATTCATAGGTTTGAGAGAAAATTGAACGAATGGAAAGGAAAACTTATGTCCTCGGGAGGCAGGCTTATTCTCATCAACTCTGTCCTAAGTAATCTTCCAATTTTCATGATGTCATTTTTTGAAATCCCAGAGGGAGTTCTGCATAAACTAGATATGATTCGCTCTCGATTCTTTTGGGAGGGAGAATGTCACAAGAAAAAGTATCATCTTGCAAAATGGGAGATATTATGTCAACCCAAGGAGCAAGATGGTTTGGGCATTATCAATCTGAAAATAAAGAACAAATGTCTCTTGAGTAAGTGGATTTTTCGACTACTCAACGAGGATGGTTCTTGGCAAAGGCTTTTGAAGAATAAGTACTTTAGCAATAAGACTTTTACCCAAACGCAGAGTCGACCAGGAGATTCTCACTTTTGGAGCGGTATCCTAAAGGTTAGGGAGGAATTCTTCCAGTGGGGTGCTTTCCAAATTAGGGACGGCACACAAACAAGGTTTTGGAATGACATCTAGGTGGATAATTGTTGGTCGTAATTACGCACCCACTTATATACCGCAAGAGGACGGTGTACAGTTGTAGCTCTTTTTCCCTCAGAGTATTCCAAGGTTATCGAATCCACAGGGAACGAGCGGAACTAATACTATCAAAGGGTTACTAACAAATTGCAATGGTTCGGTTGATGTGAATGATAACGGTGAGAAAGTGGAAGGTGAATGTTATTGAAGAGGTAACAGGATGATGAAGGATTCTCTCCTTAGGATTGGTTCACTAGCATGCAACCTTATTCTTATCAACTCGAGTGATGATTCTAATATTCTATAAGACATGGTGGTTTCGTTCACCCCGGTTGTCACTACAGAGGCTATTAGCTCCCTACTGGTTTCTTGCACTATGTAATGGGCAAAAGTGTATTGGCCGATACACTGATGAAAGGGATAGATAAATATGCAATAAAGTTCATCACATAGATTAAATTCATCGAGAGAGTATCAACAAGTATGAGAGTTACATGACCAGATCCCCGCACCAGACAAGAGAATATGAGACTACTCACTCATCCTTCCACTAGACATAGCAGAAGGGTGGAAAGTAGCGCTGAAACGCGCACGAGTCGATCGACGCAAGCTTTGCGCCGATCGGCGCGACCTCCCTTTTGGTGGATCTCGCCGGTGTTGACCGACCTTTGCCGCCAATATCCTGGAACCCTAATTCTAATGGTTGGTTCTCACGACCGCCGTCTCTCCTCGGCTCCCCCTTGGCTCTTGATAATTATCTTCCTTTTATACTCGATGGGATTAGGTCAACTTCCACCAACTCTAACTCATACTGAGCTGGGCCCTCGTCTTTCCTGGACCGGATCATGTTTTAGTCATCTTTTCATCCTGCGCCGATCGGCGCAGGGTTGCGCCGATCGGCACAAGCCGTGTCTTCTCTGGTTTCTTCTCCGAGTCGGTTCTTCTGTCTTCCATAGCTGCCATGTGGGCCTTTTCCTTCGAGATAAAGTCTTGTACTGCACGTTGAGATCTTGAAGTTCCATAAATCTTCTTAAAGTTTCATAAATCTTCTAGACAAATATCTTCAAGTGTCTAGCGCAGATAAACTTCCATAAACTTGTGGAATCGGCCTCGGTCATCTCTGTGGGCCAAAACATCCCTGCGCCGATTGGCTCATGGACTGCGCCGATCGGCGCACTGGGCTTCTTCAGTGCTTTTTGTCGGTTCTGGACTCCTGTCCTCTTCAGCATCACTTTAATAACTAATTTTACCTGTTTCTGCAATAAAGTTCCAAAACAACGCATATACAAATATATAGACAATATCATAGGTAAATGGCCTAAATTGGTATCAATTATGCTCTAATTGGGGTAATATTTACATATAAAAGGGGCACTTGGGAAGCGCCAACAGTTCCCCCACACTCAAATCATTGCTAGTCCTGGAGCAATACAAAATCAAATATGTAATAAGAATTTTCACACCATCTCTCATGCAATCAATCTCAATCATCATTTTTACTCGTTATCTCATCACAAAGATTTTCTCTCATCTCTTTTCAACCAATCGGCATATCATACTCGAACTTAATCAAATTACCACAAAACTTTTTCAAAAACAATTTTAGTTTTCCTCAACTCATCTTTTAGCATCAAACATCAAGCATTTGGTCTTCTCTAGGTCTCTCAAGTGTATTTCCGTCCCTCTCCTATCTAATCAAGAATTGTATGTGGATCTTAGAGGGCTATATAACTAAATTAAACCATAAGATTAACTATGTCAACAATGTGCTCAATCATGTCTATTAAGAAATAAATTTCTTGGAAAAGAACTTCTAATGGAGAAAAGGAATGTAGAAAATTTCAATGAGAACAATGGCAAAGAATGAGAAATAATCAGAAATCTGCTTTCTTTGATGACCTTACTGCCTCTCAGGGAATATATATTTTATTTTTTCTCTTTACATCTTTTTTTAATAACCTCTTTTTTCTTCTTCTTTCTTTTGCAACAGCGCTGATCGGTGCCAGCGTCGCGTCGATCGGCGCGACCTATTTTTTTCTTTTCTTTCACCCCTTTTTTTTTCTTCTATTCCCGATATGATCAGCAATTTCTGTCTTGAATCAGCAGCGGAAATTTTCTAAATTCCCTTTTATTGAGAATATAGGTTGTATCAAGGAGGGGAGAGAAACAAAGATGTATGGTTTTCATGATAGCAAGGAATTTAAATGGATAAGAATGGCTAGAAATACAGAGGTAAACAAAATAGATCATCCTTTCCTAACTTGGTCGAAATCATGAGCAAAAAGTTGACAAAGTTACTTACAATCCACTTAGTTCAAATGTGTAGCTTGCTCTCATTCACTCGGCTATGTAGGCATATTTAGACCTTGCTTTTGCTTTAGCTTATGATGAGTCAAAAGAAATTTTTACAAATACAAAGCTCAAAAGTTAAGTGGTAACCAACAAATTCAAGTAATCAATCAATCGATCATCAGAAAGACAAGATAAATAGCATGGGGTACTTTCAATTTGACAATCGACACTAACTTTATTAAAGACAATGCAATAATTCAAACTACATAAAAGACCTTAAAGCAACTCTCAATCATGACTCGTGACTCTCTTAAGCACACACACAAACTTAAATAAACACTCATTATGAAAAACAAATAAGAAACTAGACTTAAAAACACCAAGTGAGAAACTAGACTCAAAAACGCTTAAAAACTATGACTAATGGCAAAGACCTTCCCCCACACTCAAAATTTGCAATGTCCTCATTGTAAGAGAAGAAACTCAACACACTAATCATGCAGACCATGCCTGTTCAAGACTCGGAAAATTTGTCTTATATTCCTTATGAGAAAAGTGTAGTCCACTTCGTTCATCTCGATTATATCCTGGATTTTACGGTCCACATCTCTTTGATGCGTGTAAGCATGATCTCTGTCTAGATATAGGCGCTCAATGTTTCTTCGGCAGACAGGACAGCAAGCAAGCGGTTGCAGGTTATGATTTTCAACGTTGTAAGGAGAGGCACTATTCAAATTCCTCCAAGACGATCGGTGCATAGGCTGAGCCGATCGGCGCAGTGGTGTTCCTCCACCAGTACGACTTCCTTCACTTCCCTCTGCATTACCATTAACTCTTGTTGAAGTTCCTGCTGCCCTGTCATTACTGCATTCTGCAAGTGTTTCCTAATTTTCGAACTTAGGACTATCAAATCTTCCTCGCATATCAAAATCATCATTAAAATCTCCAGGCACACTAGGATCACCGCTTTCCAAAGTTTCCAAATAGTATGACGTATAGTCTCCATCCCATTCAGAATAATTCTGAATTGGCTTACCGATAGTCTAACAGATCCGTGAACCTCTGGTGTGGTCTTACACTTCTCTGCAGCAGGTTCTTCGTCTTCACTTGGCAGAGCCATCAGATCAATAAATTCAACCATCTTCAGATCATGCCGATCGGCTCTAGCTTCGCGCCGATCGGCGCAGCTAGCAGCTTCCTTCATATACTCATCTAACTGCTCTAGATTACGCTCATGGATCACCTTATTCTGCTGCCTCTGTAAAATCTCATCATTAATTTCCTTAGGCGTCCTCCCTCCAGGAACCGCGCGATAGCCATCATCATATATTAAATCTCTAGGTATGAAAGCTGGATCTTCTACCAATTGGAGTTCAACCTTGCGTTGAAGATCTTTAGCGCAAAAAAAACACTTGCAACCCTCAATATAACTGTTCTTATGAATCTTATTTTCTTAAAAACTTTCCCAATCGGTAAGGCCCCTGGGAAAGGATTCATCCCTTCTAGCTTGAAGATCCTTCTCCGCATCCTGCTGATACATAGCTTCTTCGACTTCCTCTCGCAGCTTGAGTTCATACTTGGCAGCAATGTCATGTTCACTATAAAGTCGGCACCTATGGATTGTGAGGGTGCTCTCTTCATCTAGCTCTTCCTTCTCTTGCTCAGTCAATGATATTTTGAAAGATAGGAAATCCTCATACGACAAGGGTTTAGCAAAATCAAGAAGACTTTCCATGGTATACCTTTGAGAAATTGCTTCACTTTCAATAGGCGCTATAGATTTTCCTTTGCGCACCAATACTCTCTTTATCATCTGCCGAAGTTCATTGCCCATCTTTACCTTGTCGGTGTTCCATGCGTCGGCTTCGCTTTTCTTCATGAATTTCTTCCGTAGATCTGACCAGACAAGAGGATCATCTCGTGTTGGTGTCAGCACTTCGTCGACTTCTTCCCAAGGCCAATTTGCAGAGGGCTGAGGAAATCCGTTGCCGAGCCGATCGGCTCCAGAGTCGTGCCGATCGGCGCATGAGTCGCGCCGATCAGCGCCGCCTTGGTTTCTGCCCGATGTGCCGCCTTCCATCGCCTCTGCTCTTAGGGTTTGTTCTGGTGACGATGTAATACGAGTTGATCCGTGGGTTTGTTGTCCCCTCATATTTATATCCCTTGATTTTCAATTGGACTAGGACTCTTTCTCTTATTCGTGGAATTTAACGAGTCTTAAAAAGGCAAGGTCCAAAACCGACTCAAAACCCAAAAAGACTCTGCCGCGCCGATCAGCGCGGTACACTAAACTACCAAATCAGAAAAAGAAAAACTACGGAAATCAAAATACATACAAGCCTTTGTTTTACGTCATTAAGCTCGACCACACGGGGTACTAAGCAGTGAAATACACAGCAAAAGATTTTAATTCAAATGTGTCGGGTTCTAGGTATACCTTTAGACGTTGTCCGCTCACCGTGTACACCGTATTCACAAGATAAGGTCCCTCCCATTTGCTTCGCAGTTTACCTTTACCAAATAATCTGAATCGCGAATTAAACAGGAGCGCCCGATCTCCTTCCTTGAATTCCTTCTTCAAAAGCTTCTTATCGTACCACTTCTTTGTTTTCTCCTTGTATATGGCTGCATTTTCATATGCACGCAATCGCATCTCTTCCAATTCACTTATTTGTATCTTCCTTTTCATGCCTGTGGCATCAAGATCCAAATTCATTTCCTTTATAGCCCAATAAGCCTTATGTTCCAATTCCACCGATAGGTGACACGATTTCCCATAGACGAATTGATATGGTGTCATACCAATCGGTGCCTTTAATGTCGTCCTATATGCCCATAACACTCCATTAAGCTTTATGGCCCAATCTTTTCCTTCCTTTGTAACAATCTTCTGCAGAATTCCTTTTAATTGCTTATTTGAAGTTTCTGCTTATCCATTCGTCTGGGGATGGTAGGTTGTTCCAATTCTGTGTTCAACTCCAGATTTGATTAAAAACCTAGTAAATTCTTCTCCTGTAAAATGGGATCCTCCATCTATAATTATGATCCTCGGTCTCCGTACCTAGGAAATATCTGCTCCTGAAGTATACTCGTTGATTCTCTTGTAGTATTAGCCTTGCATGCCATTGCTTCGACCCACTTGGAGACATAATCAACGGCGTCCAATATGTACTCGAAACCATGAGAATTCACAAAGGGTCTCATAAAATCCATTCCCCAAACATCAAAGATATCGACTTGAAGATTGTACTTAAGAGGCATTGCATTCCTACTGTTAACATTCCCTATTCGTTGGCATTGAGCACATGTTGCAACATACCTTTTTGCATCTTCATGCATAGTAGGCCAATAGAATCCACTCGCCCATACCTTTGCCTGTGTTCTGAAGTAGCCATAGTGTCCCCCATAATCCGTAGAATGACATTTTGCTAAAATGCTCGCTCGTTCTTCTCTGGGTATACATCTCCATACTGCTCCATCCTCGCAATACCTATACAAGTATGGGTCGGCCCATATAAATTTTCTCATTTCACTCTTAACTCTTTTCCTTGTGTTCTTGTTCATTAGATCAGTTTGCCCCTTGAAATCTTTGATAATATCCATCATCCAGTTCTCTCTATGATCAAATGCGGCAAACAACTGCTCTTGTCGCATTTCATCTCTTATTGGCTCAGTTGATGATGATTCAAGATGAGATAAATGATCTGCTACAGAATTTTCTACTCCTTTCTTATCTCTTATCTCCAAATCAAATTCTTGCAGCATCAATACCCATCACATTAACCGAGGCTTAGACTCCTTCTTTGAAACCAAATATCTTATAGCAGCATGATCAGTATATACAATCACCTTAGAATTTAGAATGTAGGATCTAAACTTCTCAAAAGCAAATATAACAGCTAACATCTCTTTCTCAGTTGTTGAATAATTGATCTGCGCCTCATTCAAAGTTTTGCTAGCATAATAAATAGCATGCACTTTACCTTCCTTCCGTTATCCAAGAACAGCTCCAACTGCATAGTCACTTGCATCACACATAATTTCAAAAGGTAAACTCCAATCGGGTGGCTGCATAATGGATGCAGAGCATAGAGCTTCCTTTAATCTTCTGAAGGCCAAGAGTCTTTCCTCGTCCATGACAAACTCTGTATCTTGCTTTAACAATTCTATTAGGGGTTTAGCAATCTTCGAATAATCCTTAACAAATCTGCGATAGAAGTTGGCATGTCCAAGAAAACTCCTCAAAGTCGTAAGATTAGTAGGGGGAGGTAATTTCTCAACTGTAGATACCTTTGCCTTATCAACCTCTATCCCTCTTTTAGATATGACATGACCAAGTACTATCCCTTCTGTTACCATGGAGTGACACTTCTCCCAATTAAGAACTAAGTCGCATTCAACACACCTTTTCAAAACCTTCTCCAAATTCTCCAAACAGCTATTAAAATCAGCACCATGCACGGAGAAGTCATCCATAAATACCTCCATAATATCTTCTATGAATTCAGCGAATATTGCGTTTATGCATCTTTGAAATGTTGCGGGCACGTTGCAAAGACCAAATGGCATCCTTCTATATGCATATGTCCTAAAAGGGCAAGTAAAAGTAGTTTTCTGCTGATCTTCTGGTCTCACCGGTATTTGAAAGAAACCACTATGTACATCCAAATAACAAAAGTATGAGTTCTTTGCTAACCTTTCAAGCATCTCGTCAATGAACGGAAGAGGATAGTGATCTTTTTTCGTCACTTTATTCAAACTTCTATAATCTATGCACATTCTCCATCCAGTTACAGTCCTTTGAGGGATCACCTCATTGTTCCCATTAGGCACTACTGTCAACCCTCCTTTCTTGGGCACACAATGTACTGGACTTACCCATTCACTATTAGCAACAGGGTAGATCACACCTGCATTAAGCAGCTTGAAAATCTCCTTTTTAACCACTGGCTTCATTGATTCCTTCAACCTTCGCTACTTAGAGAAATAGTTTTTACAATGAAAGGAATGTTTACTCAATTCTTTGTTTACATGATTATATTTTAACCATGAGTCGTGGGATCTATAGATAGTGATTGTATTGGAACAATTGAAACTATTATTAAAGTGAAGTGATTTTGCCTTCCATCATGTACACTATTTCTAATATTTAGGAAGCAAATATAAATAATATCATTTTTTTGAAATAAACAGTAGGGAAAACCCCTGCTGTGGTAGGCCATATATTATAATAGAATAAAGGGAAAAGTCTATTTTACCTCCCTGAACAATCCATTTTGTTCATTAGTCCCCAAATTAAATCTTGGCTCAATTTAGTCCCCTAAACAATTTAAGTTGGTGCAATCTACCCCCTTATGCAAATTTGTTTTTTTTTTTTGTTTCTCTTTGTACCATTTGAATTTGAAGATAAAATTTTGTATAATCATCGATGATATCTATCACTATACAAAATAATATAGTTTATATTTTTTTCATAAATAATTTCTATATGATTTTAAAACTATATAATCAAGATAATATTATATGCTTTTAAACTGTAAAAAATATCTTTAAAATATTCAATATTTTTTTCTGTAGGGGTTTATGACATACATCATTGCACAAAATTTCAGCACTAAATTCAAATCATATAAAAAGAATCAAAAAAGAAAAATGTATCAGGGAGTAGATTGCACCAATTTGAATTGTTTGGGGGAGTAAATTGAGGCAATATTTTGTTTGGGGACTAAATTGGACAACGTGAATTGTTTGAGGGAGTAAAGTAGACTTCTCCCTAGAATAAAATAAAGGTACTGTACAACTCAGCCAACACCACAAGGGTACATTTTAGGAAGAACATTGGTTTCATATACATGGGAAGAAAGCTAACTGACCAACATTTTTGTTAATCTGAGATAAGCTTCCACTGCTGGAACTGAATTCAATTGTAGCAAGTGATGGATTTAGGGCGGGACAAGGCTAGTGGAGGCTCTTCTAATTTTGTAAAACTGTGTCTGAATGACAACCCAATACTTATTTCTACCATGCCTTAACTTGTTATTTTAAACGGAGAGGTCAGAGAGTTTTGTGCCATGAAGGGCCTGCATTGAGGCCAAGAACAAGTCTTGGATATTATGTTCTAATTGTTATGTTCATTCAGTTTCAAATATTTGCATTGGATTGTTACTTGTAACACTGTTTTCTCACACGTCTCAGAATATTCATTTTTTTTTTTTTTGCGTGAAGGACTCATCTATCTAAGAACAATTCGTCAGTTGATTTTTTTTGTCCTATTCACAAAACAACCAGACAACCGAATTGGTAGACGAAAGATAAATTTAATTAGCTTGACCAAACCTTCATGCTTACGGTTTCTATGTCTGACACAATGTCATTATGACGAGAAGCAAACATTTGTAACTTTCTGTTTATGACTTGCACTTGACGCAACTGATTTGAGGAATGAAAGATATGCTCATCAGATGTATATTTTTGGTACTAAAAGCAAATATGTGATGCCTGATGATCTGTTCACAAGTGCCAAACAATTTATTGAAATGTTGTATGTCATTCCATCTATATGATTGTTTGATGGCCCACCGTTCATTTCACTCTCCAAACTTGTTCACTGAGAACAATTGGCATGTAACATGGAGAGTGCCATCTGTTTGAATCAAGTCTCTAGTGCACGCCTTTCCTTAGTTTCGAGAGGATGGAGCTATAGCCGGAAGAATATGTCACTTTCGAGATCGTCTTTGGAGTCATTTAAGAAAACACGTCGCAACTACCGTGTGTTTTGGACAAGGTAGAGGCCCCAATCCAGTTGGGCACGATGGCACGCCACTGCGCCGCGGGCGCTATATAAGCGACCACCGGCTCCAGGCTTCCTCCCCAACACAAGCACACCCGTCCACCACCGCAACGAGCGAGATACCACCAAGCTCCCGATCGACTTCGGCACCATGGCACGTCACTACGCCGCGGCCAGCTTCCTCCTGGTGGCCCTCCTGGCCACCACTGCTGCCGCCTCTGCCATGGCCACGGCCTCGACCACAGCCGCTTCAACCACGGCCACGATCTCGGCCACGGACGCCGGCCTGGAGAAGGGTGCCATTGGGTACATGCGACGCGAGTTCATGTACATGGTGTTCGTGAAGGCCCCCAAGAGCCGAGTTTACGTCGCCCCCAAGCAGTACTATCTGAGTATCCTGACGGACGCGCTCAACATCAGGTACGTACGTGGCAGAGCAAAACTTCCTCAACAAATGCAGTCTCTCTTCGTGATGATCACTCTGTTTCTTCAATCGCTGAGTCGGTTCTTGCTTCTGATTTTGGTTTCCTTTGCAAATCGCAAGTGAGAAGCAAGCTGAGAAGATGCTGGTCATGGGCTGCTCCTTGAAGTTCATCGCGAAGCTCACGCAGGCGCAGGCCCTCAAGTTGAGCAGTGAGTGGATTCCACGAATTCTTATGCTTTCGTAAACCTCTCATAATTTATTGTGTGAGTTCCTGCTGTGGGCAACCACGCGATTCTCGTCTAGCTAGTTAGCTATATTGTCTTATGATCAGTTTATATACAACGTGTAGTCAATTGGAATTTGGAAGGGACGAGTCCTCATGGCAATTCCGAGCCAATGTAAGATTTGAACTGCTTCAGTCTTCGGTGCCTCTACTGAGGACAAGATTAAACGATATTGTATACTATACATGTATCGTAGTTCCCATGGTTTCGATTGATTGGACGAAATTTTATTCACATTTTTTTTTAAATTTTGGTAAGATGAAAAGTGTAAATCGCGAGTAGAGAGGGAACCCACTATGTATTCTCCTTGCAAGTTCCTCTTTTCCTTAAAGACTGAAATGTAAATTGAGTAGAAAGGTCAACAAAACTCTCGGTTTCCAACTCTGTCAGCAAGACAAAAAATGAAAATAAGGGAGATCTCACTGCAGGCTGTAGGTGTGTCGTTAATAACAATACAAGATGTCTGGAATATATAAAATCTTTTATAACGCCGTTGGAAATTGGAAGAATTTTTTGTGTTCCTACCAATATTATTTCCATACTCTATTAATGAAACATATTGTTAACTTCTGATTTCTTTGTTCTTTCTTGTAGACTATACTCGTGTCAACGGCGTTCTGCGACAAGGAAGTGCCCGCTGCACCCGTCAGGATGACACGAATAACTGATTACTGCTTCAGCAGCACTTCACGACCTACATACATAGTAGCATTGTTACCTTCATCTTGTGTTATGGTTTCTGTGCACCAGCTAGGATTGCACACCCTGACACCCAGTATGTATCTGACGGTAGCATAAGTTACACCATGAGAATGTACCGTTATTCTTACTTGATCTTCAATATATTTCCAGTCAACCATGCATGCATCTTTGGGTCTAAATCACTCGGAGCTTTATGTACTATGATGTATTGGACAATCAAATTCTATCGTCCTATTATTCCTGAACCGAATGAGTAATATTACCTTATTTAAAATAGATAGACGTAAATCAAATAAATGAACACTTCAATCTGGATATCTGGCAAAACCTTAAGTTGCGATAAAAAGATAATGAAACCAGCAAACCAAAGCAGTACATTTCGGAAAAAATTTTGTACGAACCGTCCGCAAAACGCCGTTGTGCTGCCGGTACTCGGATTTTTTTGCCGCGTGGACTTCTTAGGAGATCGACCGCGAGCACAGAACGATGGCTGGCTCGGCTCCAGAACGTCGCAAAGGCATACTGCATCGCGGCTCCCGGACACAAAATCGGCTCGGCTTAGGACGTTGCCCACCCAGAAGAAAAAGGAACCACCGTATAGAATACTTGACGAAGGGGTGCCACGCGTTGTAGAATCCTGACGGCGGTGCCATGGATTGCACGCCATCGACTCTGACCCAACGAAAACTCATGAAGTCGGGCTGTCAACACTGACTGCCGAAGCCTCTGTACTCAAAGGTTACGCCCGAGCTGCTGTTGCAGCCCAACCTCGTCATCCACCAGTGCGTGGTCGCCGAGATCATGCAGTCTAATCGACCCGCTGCCAGCGAGTTCAGCTTAATATGCAGCCTTGACCTTATTGTCGAACAGTTCAATGAGGAACAGACCATCGCTGTCTCGTAGAACTACACAACCGCCACCACAGCGAGCACATGAGCAGCCGTCAAGCACCTCAAGGCCGCGGGCTTGCCGCATGCGAGGAAGTTTGGATGCAGATGGGAGAACGGCGTGACCTGTAGGGGAGGTCGTTGCCGTCCTTATTGGCGAGCCGTGGCCCGTAGGAGAGGCCGACGGCGGCGCTGCGCAGACTGCCGAATGGGATGAAGGAAGCGAGTTGGGATCGAGCCGAGACGAGCTGCTGCGTTTGGAGCAAAGTCTGCGTCCATTGAATCCGCGTGAAGCCAAGTATGTGCCCACTTCTGTTCCCGTTCGATCTCCACGTGTAATCTCTGTGAGAGTTGTAGAATGGCATGCACAAACATGTGCCGCACCCTTGCATTATATAGGCATGAGAATACATGCTTGAGGTATAAGTTAGGTTAAGAGAAAATCACAACAACCCAACTACAATATCTAAAAGAGTCTATCTACTAAGAGACATATCGTCTCACACCCCCCTCAATCACAACTTATAAAGATTAAGATTGTGCCTAAAATCCTCTAGTCGACGAGACGATGTCGCCTTCGTGAAACCATCAGCTAACTGATCAGCCGTGGAAAATAAAACGTATGTCCAATTTCTTTGCAGCAACTCGTTTCTGAACAAAATGAAAATCAATTTCAATATGCTTTGTCCGAGCATGGAAAACAGGATTGGCAGACAAATAAGTGGCTCCAAGATTGTCACACCAAAGACAAGCAGGTCAAGATTGCGAAATCCCACGTTCTTGTAACAAGGACTGAACCCAGATAATTTCAGTAGTGGCATTAGCAAGGGACTTATACTCGGCCTCCGCACTGGAACGAGAAACCGTGGGCTGTTTACGAGCACTCCAAGAAATGAGATTAGGACCAAGGAAAATTGCAAAACCACCAGTGGAGCAACAATCATCAACACAGCCGGTCCAGTCAGCATCTGAAAATCCACTGACCAACACCGAGGAGGCTCGACGAATTTTAATACCAAGATGAATTGTATACTGAAGATATCGAAGAATCCTCTTGACAGCCATCTAATGCACGGTCCAAGGCGAGTGTAAGAACTGGCAGACTTTGTTAACAACAAAGGAAATATCAGGCCGAGTTAGTGTAAGATACTACAGGGCACCAATAATACTACAATCCTGAGTAGCTGAGTTGGAATCCAGGAGATCACCATCATGAAGTGATAGGCGATCGGAGACAAACATAGGAGTTGGAGCCGGTTTGCAAGTACCCATCCCAACACGATCAATCACATCTCTGGTATATTTAGCTTGGGATAAGACAATGCCATCTGACGTGGGAGTGACCTCAATGCCGAGAAAATAGTGAAGTGTGCCCATATCCTTTAAAGCAAATTCAGAACCCAAAGTGTGAACTAAGGCAGCTACAACACGATAGGAGGAGCCAAGAACGATAATGTCATCAACATAAACAAGGAGATATATGGTGACATCACCCTTGGAGAAGAAAAACAATGACATGTCAGCCTTAGAGGAGGAAAAACCAAGCGCATGAAGCTTGGTGCTTAACCTTGAATACCAAGCCTGGGTGCTTGTTTTAAACCATAAAGAGCTTTGTCAAGTTTGAGACAAAAGATGGATGAACAAGATCTTCATACCCAGGAGGTTGACGCATAAAGACTTCTTCCTCCAGAATGCCATGTAAGAATACATTCTTGACATCTAGTTGACGAAGACATCATCCACGAGACACACCAAGAGACAGAACAAGTCGAAGTGTAGCAGCTTTAATCACTGGGCTAAATGTATCTTCATAATCCAAGCCATACCACTGTTTGAACCCCTTGGCAACAAGACGAGCCTTATAATGCTCGACAGACCCATCTGCATTATGCTTGACCCGAAAAACCCATTTGCAATCACTTAGATTTGTGTGAGGCGGTGCAGGAACAAGATGCCATGTATCATTCTTCATGAGAGCAGAGTACTCATCATCCATAAAAGCCTTCCACTCTGGATGTAGCAAAGCATCCTTCAGACCACGAGGTTCCTCAGAGGAGCAGGACATGCCATAGGGAATGGTACCATCTGTTGACGAAGGCCATGACTGAGATGATGAGTGCGTGGTCGTTAGGCGGGCGGTGGTAGAGCTTCGGTAGTAGAGGGATCCATAGATGATGTTGGCACACTGGATCCCAAACCGTCATCAGGTGAGAATGTAGCAACTCGGGGTGCAACACGTGGCAGCCGTGTCAAGTTGGGAACCGGCACGGACGCGGTCAGGACCGGGGACACCGGCTCGGAGCCAGATGTCAACGCAGGAACAGATTCCAACAGAGCATGAGCAGGCGCCGACGCCGAAGTGTATCTTGTCGACGCATCAGCATTGGTCAAAGCACCAAGATCTTCTGCATTAGATTGTGAAGCAGGCAGGGGCGGTAGCACAATGGGCAGCAAATCCATGGTAGCACAAAGCACCAAGATCTTCTGTACACACACAAGCTCATTTTCATGGTCAGTAGGGTTAGTCTCATGATCAAGGCAACTGTTTGTGGGAGCTAAAATAGGATCAAGGAGAGAAATCTCAGTACGGTTTTGAGCACCAACATTCGGATGAAGGGTAGAGAAGGGGAATATGTGCTTATCGAAGATGACATCCTGAGAAAGGTAGACCCGACCAGTGGACACGTCTAAACACTTGTACCCTTTATGATCATCTGAGTACCCAAGAAAAACACATTGTTTGGAGCGAAAGGCGAGCTTGCGGGTGTTGTATGGATGGAGATTAGGCCAGCACGCACAGCCAAACACACGAAGAAAGGCATAGTCGGGTTTAGTATGAGTAAGGCACTCAAGTGGTGTGTCATGACCAATAACTCGAGATGGAATGCGATTAATTAGGTAAACAAATGTGTTGAATGCCTCATCCCAAAATTTTAAGGGCATGGAGGCATGGGCAAGGAGGGAAAGACCAACTTCTACAATGTGGCGGTGCTTGCGCTCGGCAGAACCATTTTGTTTATGGGTGTGTGGGCAAGAGATGTGAGGGGTGATGCCTACTCCTTGGAAGGAGTGTAATTTCTGATATTCACCACCCCAATCACTTTGCATGGTGATGATCTTACGATTAAATAGTCATTCTAGAAGTTGTTGAAATTGGGCAAAACGCTCAAACACCTCAGATTTGTGCTTGAGAAGGTAAATCCACACAAATTTACTATGATCATCAATAAAACTAACATAGTAATTTTGACCACCAACAGAAGTGGAGCAGGGCCCCATACATCAGAAGAAACAAGCTCTAAGGGAAATTGAGACATTCACGAAGAGCGAGAGAAAGGTAACTGATGAATTTTTGCTTGTTGACAAGCATCACACACTGACTCAACTGAAACATCCTTAAAACAAGGCAAAATATTCAACCTAACAACATGCTTAACAACTTCTAGGGAGGGATGACCCAAGCGGCCATGCCATTGCACCGAGGAGGGTTTGGTGGCACCAAATGCTTGCTAAGAGTGAGGGTTAGCCAATGACGATGGAAGAGGGTAGAGGGCATGCCTACATGGCCCTTGGAGGAGGGTTGCTTGAGTCGCCCGATCCTTGACAAAGAAACGGTCAGGGGGAAGCTCAAAAAAGGCATTATTATCAGATGTAAAATGATGAATGGAGAGGAGACTTTTAGTGGCAGTAGGAACGTGCAAGATATTATTTAACTAAAGAGAGCGGTATGGGGAATGAACAGTGGTATGACCAATGTGAGTAATACCCATACCTGACCCATTTGCAGCATGAACCTTGTCGGTGTCGGTGTAGCACTCCTTGGTGGTAAGCTTGTCCAGGTCGGCGGTGATGTGATCCATGGCACCAGAATCACTGTACCAATTTGTGTCGATGTCGTAGGACGACACGACAGCAGCAGAGGGTTCTTCGCCAGTGAAGCTGGCATCGAAATGCTTGTAGCAGCGGACAACAGTGTGTCCAGCGTGCTTGCAGAGCTGGCAGATGGGGGCGAGGGCGTTCGTCTTTGTCGTGACCAGCGTAGTCGCTGTGGCCGCTATCAGAACCACCACGTCCAGCATGGTGGCCACCGCGTCCACCACCGCCTCGACCACGGGAGGCAATGTTGACGTTGAGGTAGGTGGGCTGTTGATCATTGTGCTTCTGTGCGTTGATCCGGGCCTCAGAGCTGAGGAGCTGAGAGTAGAGATCGATGAGGTAATACCATCCTGGAGGCAAACTGACTCGATGAACGGATTGAAGTCCGCGTCGAAGCTAGCCAAAATGCATGCCACCAGATCTTCAGTCTCGACAGTCTTGCCGGTAGCAGCCATGTTGTCAGCAATCCCTATCATCTTAGAGAAGAAGACCGCATAGGACATGTCACCTTTCCAGGTAGTAGCGAGTAGCTGACGAAGATGCACAACTCTAGATCGAAAGTGTGAAGAATACATGGACATGATGTGAGTCCATACTGCAAAGGAAGTCTGGAGGCGCGCCACCTGCGCGAGGACTTCCCGGGACAACATGGAGTTGATGTACCCTAGGAGGTGCTGATCCCTGGCCAGCCACAGGGTGTAGGCTGGGTTAGCGACGACGACATTCTTGTTGTCGGCACCATCTTCTTCAATGGTGGCCAGAGGGGCAAGCTCTTTGCCCTCAAGGATGCCGAGAAGTTGGGCACCACGAACGGCAGGTAGAACCTGTGCCTGCCATAGCTGGAAGTTCTCGTGAGGGAGTCTCTCAGAGACAGGGTGGGTGAGGAGATTGGGGAGGGCAACGGTGGTGGAGGAGGACGCCATAGTAGATGGGATCGGGAAAAAAACTAGATGTATAGGAGGATGGCTTTGATTACCATGTGAGAGTTGTAGAATGGCATGCACAAACATGTGCCGCACCCTTGCATTATATAGGCATGAGAATACATGCTTGAGGTACAAGTTAGGTTAAGAGGAAATCACAACAACCCAACTACAATATCTACAAGAGTCTATCTACGATACAACTAAGAGACATATTGTCTCACAATCTTCACGTGTCAACTATCCAAGTTGGGGTCGCACATCGGCATTTTGCGAACGGTTAGCACGAAATTTTTTTCCATATATTTCTACCAAAACGATAATTTAACAGGCATTCCACTTACTCTAAATTGATAAGATATATATTGCTGAGAAAATGATTGACTTCCTGTAGTTTGTAAAAGTTTCCATGGAGAAAAAGGTACTTAACAGAGTGTTTAGTATGCATCAAAAGCAGTCCAGGTGCATGAACCATCTTCCTGGTGGTCGTCCTGGACTGAGAAAAGTATTTTGCATTTCATTGTAAATACAACCTAGCTGCACTGTTGAGGACAGTAAATATCATGTACACTAATTCATCCTAAAAGTCACCTAAAGTTATGAGCTGCTATACTCATTTCCTTGTTCATAGGATTGTAATTTTACTAGAAATGGTTGTGGAATGTACAGATAACTTCATGATTCAAATGGAACAGTTCAAAATCACATCATTTCGCAATCAAGTGATTTTTCCTACCATTATGTACACTATTTCTAATATTTAGGAAACAGATGCAAATAGTTGCTTTCATATACTTTTTGTGAAGAAACATTGTGGTTTCACATAGTACATGAGAGTAAAGGTAACTGATGAACACTTTTGATAATCTGAGACACACTTGAACTGTTACAACTGAATTCAATTGTAGGAAGTGGTGAATACGGGGTGGGACAAGGCTTTTTTTTTCTTGAAAATGGAGGAGAGTTGTGTATCTTTATATTTAAGAGAGAAGAAATAGTACATGCTGGCTCCACACCTTTAAGGATGTGAGCTAGCCCAGAACCCAACTTACAAAGTAGATCACCAGATAAACACATAAACACACACGACCTACAGGTTGGGACCGCCTAAGCTAAATGCCCTAGGCGACCATCACAGAGCTCTGCTAGCTTTTTATCATCAGCAAGGCCCCAAAGATGAGCTTCCTCTTTGAAGGATCATAAGGCATGTTGCAGATTGGGTTGATCACCTTCAAACACACTTGTTGCGGTGCTTCCAAAGGGTCCGGGCGCCAAGGATTATCAAACTATTCACTCCTTTCCTTCTGTTATTTCCAGCTCTTCGGGTTGTCTTCACCACCAATTAGCAAAGCTCTTCTCATTTGATCTTAGGAGTGGAGCCTTGCAAATCAAAAGGAGTAAAAAAACTCAAACTAGAATTGTCGAGCAAAGACACAGGTGGTCAAAATATGCTGCATGTCTTCATCCTCTTGATCACAAAGCAAACATTGATCCGGGTGTGGCAGACCCCTTTGCGCAAGCCAATCAGCAGTCCAACACTTGTTTCTTATAGCCAGCCAAAGAAGGGTCTTACATTTGCCCGATGCTCATGTTTTCTATAATAAGGCTAGTGGAGGCTCTTTCCGTTTTGTAAAATTGCGTGTGAATCACAAACAAATACTTATCACAAATAAGGCTATCGTGCCTTAACTAGCTACTTATCTGAATTGAAAGAGTTCAGAGAGTTTTTGTCCAAAATGCTTATCACCGTTGTTAGACACAGAATGGTTACAAAGAAGAGAGTTTTTCAGTCCTCCAAACGGTACCAGCACCAAGAGGTACCAAACAGAATTGCGTCATGTAACTCGATCTCCTACCATGGTGGTGCGGCAATTGTTGCGGCGGGCAGGCCGCGGCCCAGGCGATGAAATTTTTTTGTAGCCTGACCAGAATACCCTTGCTTACGGAGAATCACTGGCCGGTACCAAGCTGCGCCCGTCGGTGCTGCTGATTTTTGGCTGTTGGATGCTTTGGATCAGACGGTCCCAAGCATGATACCTTCGGTACCTAGTACCTTTTGGAGTATTGAAAAAAAGACTCTACAAAGAAACTGTCTAACCTTTCTATTCTAGAAGCATCCTATTGCTTCAGTTCTCTAGATGTGTACTTTTGTAGAGGCTGGAAGTATTCTATTTTTTTTTAGAAAAAAGTTGATTCAGGTCTCTTTGTCATGTTAACTAATATTTTTTTAAAAAAAATACTTTTGTTAGTAATTGAACTCATGACCTCTATGCATTTGAACTAAACTTGGTTGATAAACCAGTTGGGCTATGCTTCTTTCTATGATTTCTGTAAACAATTTTTTTGTATCCATAATACATACTATTATTTGTCTAAATGTAGGGTATGACGTGCCATATAGGATATACCCTCTAGGTCTGCCCCTGCTTTGAAAACTATTGTACCACAAGATTTTTTCTATTTTGGCCAAGAAAAGACCGAGTCGCATCGAGCCAAGCCAATATTATGACCAATTTATAATTCATATTCTCCCCATCAAAGTTGAATTATGCTCAGCTGTATGGAATGAGGAATACCAAGAGGGGGGGGTGGATTGGGCCAAGATGGTTCGTGAACTCAAATTACTGGTTCGTTTCAACACCACCTTCTAACAACATGTCCTATGCAATCTCCCGAGCCAAGTCCTTAGCAATACCAATAGAATGAGAATATGCAACTAGTGTAAATCCAGTCAACAAGCATGCAAGTCCATGGCAATCCTAGCTCTACTTACACTCAAGTGTAGAATTAAAGACGATAAGTAAAAAGAAGGGTTTAGATATTGCTCATGGATTTTTAGTTTGAGGTCTCAGAAGGATGGCGCCTTCCCCTACTCCTCGTTTGACTAACTCCCGCCAAAGTATTAGTCCCTCCCGTGACTCAAAGGTGGAGTCCTTGCCCACAAGCCCGCATCACACCAAGTGAAGACACGATTGCATCACCGCTGTCACCAAGGCACAAGCTCACCTCCCTTAAGAACTTGCTGCACTCTTCTAGTGCAAGCACAGACACTCTTCTTTGATGCTCATTTCAAAGGCGAGCTCCAACCTTGTACAAACTTGTATTGACCTTCGCAACCAACACTAGAGGCTCAATACCAACTCCTAACCAGTCTAGGCGTTGCCATAGACCAAGAGTAATAGCACAAGTCACTCTCTACAACCTCACTAGGCTGTTGACAGTCGTTAAATACCATTTCCAGCCATCAACATTACTCTAAATAAAGAAGGATTGTATATTCCTACCATGCATGTTAGTTAGAATTTATAAATATCTACTATAGCTTGGAGAATCACTTACATGCAGGAGAAATGATGAAATGGAGGAGGAAAAACACCCATATGGCAAAGAAACACAACTTCAACCAATCAAAGCTCACCAACTGAGACTCCTACGGATTGACTGGCCCACTTACAGAAGTAAACCGACATAATAACCGACCTTACAGTGTCAGTGGGCAGCGGGACCCACCTGGCAGGCCACCAGAGGCAGCAGCACCCGAGGGGAATCCCCCCCCCCCTGTTTGGCCTTACAGGGGTGTTCGGCTGAACGGGAAGTGGTCCCCCTGGTGCATGGCTGCCACGTGTCATCTCCTGGTGGCTCCCAATGGCGGTTGTGCACGTTTGGTGGAAGTTACCAACTTCAGTGACCAACTTTTGACAGTATAAATAGAAGGGAGAGACCTCACTCCTCCACACACACCAAGAAGCATTACTCTCTTTATCATTTTGTGTTTCCCTTTAGTTTTAGTGGAGTTAGGCTTAGAATAGAGTCTTCTTCAGTTCCTAAGTCTTCCTTAGAGTTGTGGTATGGCTCTTGTATCTTTCTCCTTTTATAAGACTTTATTTTATTTAATATATTTAATCTTTCTATATAGTTATATTTGGGTCATGTGTTTCTTGTTTGATTATATGATCCATTCATGTATGTGGTTATTATGCTTGCATGTTAGTAATGTAGTCATACTATACTATCATGTTAGATATAAGCTCTTACTAAAGTCTTTATTTATGCCATTATAATGATGCATGACTAATATGTGACTTAGATCATTTGCATATGTTTAGTGTTCACTTAAATGTGATTACTCCTTTTTCTGATCCATTGCTTAAGGGATTAGGAGTATTGTTCTAGATATGTAAGTGCGGTGCTTAGATTAATAAAATGCATTATTTATCGCATAGTCCACGCATGGCTAGGGGTAGGCAGTAGGTGGTGACAGCCCTATCTGTCCTTTGAAATCCCCCACGTTCGGCTACATAGTAGGCTCTTGGCCGGAATCGTACTGTGGATGCAGGGGAGAACCGGATGCCCAGGGTGTGATGATCTGATTGTCTTGCATTGTCATTGTATCTATATAATAGTACATAATGTAAACTATATAACTATACAAAAGCAACATAGGAACTTAGCTCTTTCTTTGTCCTTCTCCACTAAACTAATATTTACTCTTCTCCACTAAACTAATATTTATCTAACTTGAATGTGCTATCTGTGTGTCCACTACCATGTTATTCTTCATTCTTACCCCTGTGAGGACTTAGTGTTATAATCAAATGTGCAATGTCTAGAAATATGGTAATTACTTTGATCAATCATATGCCTTCCTTTGGGATAAAACAAATACAATACCCTGAATAGTTTCGAGTGAAATGCTACAACGGTATTTTCCGTGCGCTTGCGGACTCTCTGCATTTGTTAAAGATTACCAATAGACATTTCTTGGCTTCGTTGCTAAGGCAACTTAGTGACGATGTTAAGAAATGCCAACATAGGCTAGAGATGAAGAGATACTCTTGCTACTCTCTTTAACACTAGAAAGATAGGTCTCAAATCTTTTATCAAGTGTAGTCTCTTATGCTCTTAGCTCCCTACTAATTTCTCAAACAATCAAAATGGCCAAGAGAGCCCTCCATGGGCTAAACAACAACTATTTATAGGCTAAAACCACTCCCCTGGCCTTTACCGTTGAGTGGCTAGGTCACTGTATCATACATTGACTCCTTCCTCTAGTGTACAGTGACAACTCGAATCCCAAACAAAGGCACACTCTCTCTGTATAATTTCTCTTTGGTCCACTGTAACTTACAATGACCCTGCCATAGCTTCACTTGAAAAAAGATTTTGGCTCATCGTACCTTACGGTGATCTCACCGTTCCTTACGGTGACTCAAGTGCTTCTACCCTTAGACTAATAGCCTCTCTGTACAAATCTCTAGCATTCACCATAGCATACAGTGATTTAACCTCCGTATCATATAGTGACACCCACATACCTGGTGTACAGAGAGTCCATCTGTCTTGGACGCCATCTCCTTCTATCACTGTACCTTACGTTGACCACATCTCTGATCATACGGTGGCCTTTGTTGCCTGACTCCTTCTCTGACTTATTCCTTGTAGCCTTCATAGTATCTTACGGTGACCACACCGTATGCTACAATGACACGTTCTGAAGCTAAAATTTGTTTGTGCTCCTTGACTAAGTTTCCAAGCTTCCTAACCTTGGTCTTTCCTCATGTCCACTGCCTCCCCTAGTGTCCAAGGGACTCAATGAGCATCTCAACATTTTTTGTAGTAGTGAGACCTAAAATAATACTCATGCTTTTGAGTATCCCTTTTTTCCTATGGACTCAAGCCTATCATATAGCCAAATGATCACAAAATACTTTGATCTATAATTTCTTAGCATTGATCCATCTCCAACACCACGACTCCTCAAGACTTTCATAAGCAATCATCTGAGTCATAGATGTTAGCGCATATTTCATGTTGTTACTCAATCACCAAAACATTCATACCTTAGAGTTTTAATCCTCCAATGGTAATGAAACTTACAATCTCACCGTTTTTGGTAATTGATGACATCTTTACTCATCTCACAAAATCATGATCGTGAAAAAGGAAAAATCAAAATTAAAAGATCAAAGCTTACTTTAAGATCAAACCATCAAGAGCTAAGAGAAATGAAGAGAAAACATAGCTCATAGGTGGTCTCGGTGATATGTGGTAGACATGTATAGAATAATGGAGAGAAAAAGTAACATGTCATCCCACTCTTGATGACATGCATAAGATAGTTCCTACAAAACACACATCATCAAGGTAATAGTGTACTTAACAAATATATTTCCTGCAAAACACACGTTAGTGCACCATCATATGACATTCCACATCATATCTCATAGATAATAAGTAAAACAAGGACATGAGAAAGTAAATAAACCTAGTGTGTTAATGATGAGCTAAAAACAAAGCAAACAAAGGACAACTCATCAATGACCATGAAGAATGATAAAATAGCTCAAAATAAGATCCAAAAGGTTCAACCCATAACCATTGTATACTTTCCACCTAGACATAAAAAATAATAACACTCTCAATCAAACTCACACTCCACCCTATGTTCTAGATCTCTCTCCTCTTTGGTAACAAGCACCAAAAAGGAGAAAAAGAAGAAAAAAGTAAGTGTCCAGGGTTGGAGAAGGTGGTGTAGTGGCGTTTGCAATAGGCTCTAAAGGTGTAGACAAGAATGGCTATCGTTGCTGTGACGATTGTCCTCCTACCTCCTCTAGAGTGCTGACTTGCTACTCCCCCTACGCTATTACTCTATCCATGTCCTGAAACTCTGCCAAGTCCGAAAAGGAAGAAGGAGTAACATGGGCATCCTGAGCTGCTGCAGTACCCGAAGTGACCAAAGGAGTGCTGAAGAGAACTGGTGCTATGGTGACTGTGGCTGAAAATGTAGCTATGGAAGTAGTAGCATTCATCATAGCGGAGTCTGGGTCTGGTTCTGGTGCAACATCAACCACCTCGACAAAGGATAGTGCACAAGACACTAAAGGAGAAGTGTTGGAGGTAGTCGCCACAACAGTCGAAGAACTCTGAACTGCCACTGAGCGAGAGGGTGAGATGATGACAAGCAGGATTAAACATAGAGTAACCTCACACCAACAGAAGAGATAGTGATAGTGCACAAGAAGGTCCAGCTCCATCTATCATCAGACTGGCAAAGTGACTGGTGTGCGATTCCGTAGTCCCTAGACTCGTAGTGGGTGTGGTAGGTACAATCATTAGAGTCATGTATGGGTGGAGGAGCTGACTCAACTGCTACTGAACAACTGGAGGAGCAATCTTGCCTGGTAGAGAAACTGTCTAAATAAGATAACAGGGCGACAATGCACCTGTATATGTGCATACTGAAAGGGTGCAAACGAAAGTTCATGATGTCCTTAATTGATTTCCCTTTAATCATACATGCTAGGTAGTAAAAAATACCTGTATAAGGTGTTGTTGTCTATTTAATTTTAGAAATCCTAATAAAAATAAGTACTCTTTTTAATATGTGAGGTTATCTTAGGACGTTTCACACATACTTGTATTAAAGTGCATGCAGGCGATTGTGTAATGTTCATGACCATTGAGGTCACCCCAAGGTATGAATGTTTTGGTGATGAATGACAAACATGAAATGTGACTAATGTCTACATGAGCGTTGTGCGTGTAGGAAAACCTATCTACTTAATGATGATCGTTGATGATGGTTGCCTTGATGATTGATGACAATGACCACAAGCATGGAGGCTTGATGAGCTTGATAGAGTCCAAAGATTGATGGAGATGGATCAAGGCTAAGAACAAGCTAAGAACAAGTGTTTGGAACACTTATCTAGTTGTTAGGGCTTGAATCCATAGGAAAAACCGGACTATCAAGGGGGTCTAGGTCATGTCTCTTAGGTCACAGTAGTTAGTGATGTGCATGGATGCTCAGTGAAATCACAGGCACTAGGTCACAGTGGAGAAGCCGAGGAGCTGTTGGAAGAAGCTAGAAAACGAAGTCATGAGAGGATGAGGAATTTCAGCTTCTGGACAGAGTGACCGGACAAAGGGGTCTAGAAAGACCAAACTGTACGATCATTAGAAGATCAGAGAGGAGAACTGCGAAGAAGTCTCTTGCATGAAGACCCATAGAGACCGGATGGTCCGGTCTGTATGGATGGGCACAGAAACAGAGAGGAGCAGTTTTGGACGCTCTCTAAAATGAGCTAGGATTGAAGAGACTGGACGGTCCAGTCAGTGTAGAGATCAGTAGGGACAGGAGCCAACGGCTCTGGAGGAGCCGTCCAGAAGGAGACCAGACGGTCCGGTCAGGCAGTGATCGGACTATACGGTCTGTACATCCAGAAAGCTGATTTCATAGAGCAATGGCTAGTTTGAGGTTCAAAGCCTATATAAACTCGTTGTTGGGGTCTTGGAGACTTCTCTTGGCAATTGGGATTGCTGGGAGCATCAATAGGGAGCCAAGAGGAAAAGAGAGGAGCAGTAGGAGAGGATATTGGATACCCTCAGAGTGCTAGAGAGAGTAACTTGAGGGTGTGATCTAGTCTGTTACTCTTGATCTATGGTGAGACCTAGACCGGTTAGGTGTCGGTGATCGAGCCTGTCGTGATTGGTTGTGAAGGTCGTCACACGTTTGTACATGGTTTGAGCCCGCCGCTGAAAGGGGCATCGATAGTGACTGCCTGTGTCGGCGCGGGGAGTCTGCCAAGTTCTCGAGGGAGGTGAGCTTGTGCCTTGGTGATAGCGGTGATGCAACCGTGTCTTCACTCTAGGAGTAATCGTGGGCTCATGTGCGAGTACTCCACTTGGTGGCGGGATGGACCGGTACTCCAGCGGGAGTGGTCCAACGAGGAGTAGGGGAAGACGCCATCCTTCTGAGACCTCGGGAAAAAATCATGAGCATTCATATCCTTACTATGATGTTTTACCTTTCGCATTTACATACCATGCTATTCATGCATGTGTGTTTACCTTGCTCTAGATGATTACCTTATAGACTTGCATGAATAGGCTTCTTTACTTGCTAGTAGTGTTTACCTTCCTCATTTGATCACTAGCATATATAGGAGTTGCTTTGGCTTGATTGATCACCCTCGTATGTATTGAGCTAATGCTTGTGTGCTCTAGTTCGTTATCTTGCAGCATTCAATGAGTAGGCTTCTTTGCTAGCGCGTTATTTGCTTCTGCGTGTCTTCTTTACTAGCTTGCATAGGAGTTGTTTTATTGCCTTGTGTATGATCCACTAGTATGCTTAGGTTGTTGTTTCTTTCATAGGACTTCTTTCTTGATTAGTGTGATCACCACTAGAATTGCTATTGAAGTTGTTTGAGTATTCGGTTTTAGGAATTGGCGAATTTGGTACATATAGCGAGTTCCCGATTCAGCCCCCCCCCCCCCCCATCCTCGGTCACTGGTCCTTTCAAGTGGTAAATTATCAAAATATAAATCTTTCCAAAACTTCTACTAATTATTTTGTGAACTTTATTGAGTACTTGTTTATGACAAGATTCACATTATTAATACACACCACGAGAATTTTTATTCAAGTTCATGTGGATTATATTTTGATAAGATATTATTTAATTTGTTCATGGCTTATTTATTGTAAAAAAATATTGCAAGAAAAAGACAATGTTGATTAATTTATTATGATGTTTTATTTGAGTTGAATATTAACTTTTTGTTGTAGGATTCACATTATTAATACACCATGAATATTTTCATGTCCACACAGATTTTTCCTTTCTGTCTACAGCATGCCCATCTTTGATTAAATAAATTATATAAGCATAAAGGACTGCTGTAAAAGAATTGTATTGTAGTACGCGAAGAGCATTGGACCTCTATAAAATCCTCGACACCCGGCAAGCTTTCTTTCCCCACGAGCACAAAGCACAAGCATCAGTCATGGCTGCCATGAAAACCAGGCTTTTGCATCACTTAGCAATGTTCCTCCTCTTCGTTCAACTCAGTGACCCAGCTTTGGTCCCAATAATCAAGAACCACCCTCAGCTCAAGCCTCGGGCGTCAAAAACCTACATTGTCCATACCAACCATCACGCAAAACCACCCCAGTTCACAAACCTTGAGCATTGGTACCACTCCATGGTGGCCGCTCACTCCCATCTGACTGCCAACACTAGCAAACAAATCTTGTACACCTACGACACTGTCCTGCACGGCTTTGCCGTTGAGCTCACTGGCGACGAGGCCCAACGCATGTCCACCGCCTTTGGTGTTACAGGCATGTATGAGGACAGGATATTCTACCCTCAGACAACGAGGTCACCAGGGTTTCTGGGTCTTAACCCACAATACGGCGCCTGGAACATGACTGACTTCGGAGACGGCATCATCATCGGCATAATCGACAGTGGCATTTGGCCAGAGAGCGCGAGCTTCAACGACCATGGGCTTGGCCCTGTGCGGTCAAGTTGGAGGGGCAAGTGTGTCGATGCCGGTGACTTCAATGCTAGTTTGTGCAACAAGAAGCTGGTTGGTGCCAAGGCATTCAGCTCTTCAGCGGATGCCATGGCGGCTATAAAGAGCAGTCGTATTCCGTCTCCAAGAGACAAGGTAGGACATGGCACCCACGTGGCCTCCACGGCCGCTGGTGCTGAGGTTCCGGATGCAGGCATGTACACTTTCTCTCAGGGAACAGCACGGGGTATGGCGCCCAAGGCTAGGATTGCCATGTACAAGGTGTGCGATGACACTGGCTGCTGGGGGGCGGACATCGCTGCAGCAGTCGAAACCGCTGTGAAGGACGGTGTCGACATCATTTCGATGTCTCTTGGAGGCCTTAGGGACAGCCCCTTCTATGATGATGTCATTGCGGTCTCCACGTTTGGTGCCGAGCGAAAAGGCATCTTCGTTGCCATGGCAGGTGAAAATTTCGGCCCCGCGAAATCTACTGTGGGCAATGTGGCTCCATGGATGACCACCGTAGGGGCCGCTACTATTGACCGCCTATTTCCAGCAAATCTGACTCTTGGGAACGGGGTCGTGCTCGAGGGCCAGTCCCTGTATGTCATGCAGGCCAATAGTACAGGCATGATTCAGCTAATGTACTCTTACTGCTCCACCGAGTCAGCAAATTGGACGCGCGAAAGGGTCAAGGGAAAGATCATGGTGTGCATGGATGAAGGAGGTGACACGGATGTATATAGTTTTCTGTTGGAAAAGGCTGGTGGAGCAGGGATAGTAGTTGTGGAAGATAAGGAGTTGTTTGGGGATAGTACCTCAGCTTCCCCCTCCACCATTCCGGGTCTCACAATTGGTTTCGACTCCGGCGAGAGGCTGAGAGCCTACATGGCCTCAGTTTCGAATCCTGTGGCATCTTTCAGCTTTATCTCTAAGACGATCATTCAAGAGAATGAGGCACCCATAGTGGCAGGCTTCTCGTCGCGAGGGCCCAACCCAGTCGTTCCCGAGCTCCTCAAGCCCGACATTGTCGCACCTGGAGTGAACATTCTTGCGGCATGGTCTGGTGACTCACCTCTGTCCAACGGCACGAGAGTTGACTACAACATCATTTCGGGGACATCCATGGCGTGCCCACATGTAGCCGGCATCGCGGCACTGATCAAGAAGAACTACCCAAGCTGGACACCGGCCATGATAAGGTCAGCTCTAATGACAACTGCTGGGACGCTCGACAACAGAGGTCATGATATCCTCGACAACGGGGCTGCTAATGCCAGCGTTATGGTTGCGACACCGCTTGCGACCGGAGCTGGGCATATCCGCCCGAACCTTGCGCTGGACCCGGGCCTTGTCTACGACGCTGGCGTGAGCGACTATATCGACTTCATGTGCACCCTGAATTACACGGCGAGGCAGCTGCGTCTGCTCATGCCCAACTTCGTCAAATGCACCAGGACGCTCCCCGGCGGTCCTGCCGACCTGAACTACCCATCATTCGTGGTGATCTTCAACAACCGCACAGCCGTCCGCACACTGACGCGAACAGTGACTGCAGTGTCGGAGAAGGTGGAGACATACAACGTCACCTACGCAGCGCCGGAGCATGTGAAGGTGACTGTCACGCCGACGACTCTAGAGTTTAAGAAGCCGAACGAGAGGAAGAGCTACACCGTTGAGTTCAGAAACTTGGAAAGAGGAAACACAGCGGCTGGATGGGACTTCGGGCACATCAGCTGGGAGAACAACGATCATGTTGTGAGGAGCCCAGTGGCCTTTCAATGGAAAAACTGATGAAATCGATCAGGAGCCCAGTGCTCTGTTGTGTCCTCTGTTTATTTGATAGAAAAGTCAGTAACCTTTCTGTGCTTCACCTGACGCAACTGATTTCGAGATATTGGGCAATGCCTAATGATCTGTTTTTGTTCTTTTCGAAAGACCCGGGACATTGCCTAGCATATATTAATAAGAAGAAGTTAAGAGTTTTACATGCACAAGATGCGCAAATCTTATTTCCTTACACAAACAGACTGAATGGAAAGGCCTAGCTAGGTAATAGGACTACTCAAAATTTTGATGGACGCCTAAGCTTGTGATGTTTTTTGCTCCTGCTAGAGTCCATCTGCGCGATTCATAATGGATTTCAACTTGTAGCCGCTGCATCGTTTTTTCTTGCCCTTCGAAAATTCTTCAGTTTCTTTCATTCCGTAGTGTCCACAATGTTAACATGATTATTGCTTTCAAACCTTTGCTTGTGTTCGACGTGGTCATATCATTGGCAAGTTGGATGTACCAGTCCTGTACCGAAGCTTCAGTTGTCCAGTTCCCAGGGGCTAGTGTCAGACAGCCCAACCAGTTTGCAACTCTGGTCCAAAGTTCTTTTGCTGCTGGGCATTCGACGAAGAGATGGGTTGGTGTCAGGCCCGTATATCAGCATGGTCAGAGTGAGCGATGGAACAGGACCTCTAAAAATTAGGGGCCTCAATTTTTCTTAAGTACATATGCATTAGTCATTTAGTCATTTTAGGTGAGAGAAAACAATAGTAAATGACCATTATTCCTCTCCTTTCCCGTCCCATCTCTTCCGTGCTTTCTCTAAGCTGCATGCAATCCTGTCTCAAACTGATACAGGCACCCGTTTATGCATGTAATTAATTTAGAAGCCGGTCGAACCCCTCCAAATAGCTGCTGTACGAGATGTCGAACTTGTTTTGGTAACCAGCGATTGATTCTAAAATATGTTTCTTTTTCTAAATATAAGATAAAAATGCAATTAAGGAATAAGATATCGGCATATGTAATATGCTTGTCGTGTTTAAAAATTATTCTTCATGTTTATTGCATTGTTCAATTCTTTTAAATAGTTTATTTTTCTATGACGTCCATTTGAACAATCTTTTTTCATTGCTAGCATATATATAGCAGTATTACAATTTTGTTAAAAAAAATTCTTGACTATTTCAAATTTATAAGGCCTCATTTTACATTTTGAACTAGGGCCTCAAATTCTCCGATACGGCCCTGGTTGGTGTTTTGAGGCTCCGGATATAGAGCGGGCAGAAATATTGGTTTGACCAACCTCTTTGTTGCAGTCTGTCAGCTTTCCAAATGCGTTCCTGTAGTAGAAGCCACATGAAAACCTTAATTTGTGGTGGAGCCCATACACTACCACAAATAGGCTCTGTAGCGATGGCAGCCCAAAGGCCGCAGCGGCGCGGTCCAAAGTGGGCCGCCGCTATAGAGCCTAGGAGGGCCTGCCGCGGTGTGAGCCGCTGCCACAGACCACCCTATAGCGGCGGTTGACATTGTCAACCGCCGCTATAAATGGCCCATGTTTATAATTCCTGAATGTCATGTATCTAGTTGTAGCTTCTCTTTATCATTTTATGTTGAGAGAGGTAATTAGTCTAGAAGGGAAGTGCTTTGACTCAAACAGTGAACTAGCAACAAAATATAGGTCCTTTTGTGAGTGCGCTGGTTCAAGAGCACCATATGAGCCTAATATGTCGAAAAAAGATGATGACTATGCATTAGGGTTCATATAAAATATTTTGTAAGCTAGATTGAACATTTTAATGATAAACATGTATATATTCTATGATGAGATGTAAATATCTGTGATGAGATTGTAAATATCTTTGATGAGATGTTATAAATATCTGTGATGAGATTTGTAAATTTCTGTGTATGTAGAATCTGTGATTTCTGTATATTTGATAAACTTTATTTTTATTTTTTTTAGAAAATAACAAGTAGCGGCGGTTGATGTTGTCAACCGCCGCTACTAATAGCCAACAGTAGCGGCGGTTGAAGATGTCCACCACCGCTACTAATAGCCAACAATAGCGACGGTTAACATCTTCAACCGCCGCTAATAATGTGTCTGTAGCGATGATTTATTTAGGCGACAGACCACCTGCCGCTATAAACACATATTTGTAGCTGCGTTTGCGTAGCGGCGGGGTGGCCTGCCCGCCGTTATAGTGCCTTTTCAACCGCCGCTATAGGCCTTTTTTGTTGTTGTGATATTTGCCATATCAACTGCGGCATTTGAGATAGAGTACTTCCGAAGAACTGCATTTCGTATGCTGATTTTGCTGAGTAAACTCCATCTGCCGTGAGGAGCCAAGTAATGAAGTGTGAGCCAGTGCAATCGAAGGGCTCTATCAAAAAGTTTCAGGTTGTGTAGTCCTAGTCCTCTATATTTAAGTGGTCGGGTGATCTTTGACCAACTGACTTTGCATTTCCCACCGTGAAGCTCATCATTTCCAGCCCGAAGGAAACACCATCTGGTTTTGTCTAGTTCTTTCTCAATTTTTTTTGGAGCTTTCAAGGCTGTGAGCAGGTAAGTCGGTAGGCCTGATGATCTGTTCACAAGTGCCGACTCACACTTCATGCCTCCCCAAGTGTTAGTGGTGTGTGGTCAGTAGTCGCACTGTCCGTTTGAGGTGACATGCGTTTCATTTCATTGTGACCAATACGAAACAAATACTGCTTAGCCTTTCTATGATTATCTTGCTTTATTGACGAGATTCCTCATGCCTCAGGGGTTCAGCAGAGCATGATTCTTTCCTGAAAAATAGAATGCTGAAGAAATAGATCGACAGTACAGCACGAAACCTGCATTTAGCTGAGATCCATATGTTCAAGGGTCTCTTTCTCTGACAATAATGAGATCAGAAGGTAACCAGTGCGCACAACTTGCACGCTTGCACATGCATGTTTGGCCTTGAAATGCGCTTATTTATCTTGAAAGGATCTGAACTTATGAACTGCTACTTAGACAAGTAGTTCTTGGCAATGAAAGAAATATTTACTCAATTGATCTTTTTGTCCTATTAAAAAACAAACGGACGACCAGATAGGTAGACGGAAAATACATTTTGTTTAGCCTCAATTTCATGCTTAATTGCTTAAGACTTGAGGAGTTTTACTGTCTAAAATATTGGTTAGTAGTTTTGAAAAAC
The DNA here is from genome assembly GCA_030378355.1 of Eleusine indica. Lineage (NCBI taxonomy): Eukaryota > Viridiplantae > Streptophyta > Magnoliopsida > Poales > Poaceae > Eleusine > Eleusine indica. The sequence goes on from CM059500.1 coordinate 42,925,344, forward strand.
TATTGACCAATAGTTTGATCTAATGATTTAGATTCGATAATCTAAACACATAACTACTGACCAATAGTTTATCAATTTAAGGGTAATATTGAAAAAAATAATATTTCTAGATTTATAATAATTATTTTATATTGTCATGAATAAAATTAAATTAGTAATATGATTAATAATTGATGTTTTATTTTTTAAAATATCAACTGACTTTTTAATAATTCGGTAGGGTTAGATTTCTATTGTACAAATAAATTAGTAATATGATTAATAATTAATATTTATTTTTTAAAAGATCAAATGATATTTTAATAATTCGGTAGGGTTGGATTTCTATTGTAAAATAAATATAAAATCATTTATAATAGTGCAATTATGAAATTACGCTCAAACTATTGGCAAATAGTTTCTCAAAACTAAGGGTTAATATTTTGGATAGTAAAACTCCTCTAAAAATTCTATTTTGACATAATGGCATTCTGACGAGGAGCATTTGGAACTTTTTGTATTTGAGATGAACTTGCACTTGACGCAACTGATTTGTGGAATGAAAGTTAGGCTCATCATATGTATATTTTTTGTTTATTAAGCAAATACGTAATGCCTGATGATCTGTTTACAAGAGCCAAATAATTAATTGAAATGTAACATGTCATTCGGTGTATGATTGTTTGATTGCCCGCGGTTCATTCGCTATCCAAACTTGTTCAGTGAGAACAATTACCGGAGGTAATATGCATAGTAAAACTGCTCGACTTTTATTATACAAGAGGTTCTGTGCAGTCTCGTTCACTTCTCTGTTCTCACATAGTACAGTTCCTTCAAGCTTGTGTCTATGTTGCGATTACTGGGCGAAACTCATCCGAGCAAAATTGCAGGTATGAACTGAGCAATGAGCATATTGTCGCCTCATGCATGTTCACAGCTAAAATTGAATGCAACAAAATTCGCTTGGTGTTCCACACGCAACAGTAGAACATTTCAAGGTCGAACATGCATGCGTAATCTTGCAAGAAATATACAGTGATTACTGATTACCATATGCGCTCATCATCGTCAGAGAAAGAGACCTTGAACATGCATCTCTCAGCTAAATACAGGTTTCGTGCTGCACTGTGGGTGCAGGACTGTGTGGGTGCTATTTCCTCAGCGTCTCGACAAATTTTATTTTCAGGATGCTGTGCTGGGCTACAGCTTTTGTTCCTCTTCAGTTGGTTGAACAAGTGAAAGAAGCACCAATGACGTGATTAACAATGTGGTCTATAAAGCAAGATAATCCTAGCAAGGCTAGGCAGTGCTTTTTTTCCGCGTTTCCTGAAGGAATGTTTGTTTCGTATTCAGAATGAAACGGCCTTGTCTCAACTCAAATTTTGACATGCAAATGTTGAATTCAGTCAGAGCTAAAGATATCTTGCACATTGTAAACGCACGGTAATCCATTAGCACAAAAGAACAGTAATTAGCTGACGAAAGACACCGTGACTGGAATAGATCTGAACGAGGATAAAATGTGTCCAATGAAAGCACTGATCGGATTCTTTTCAGTAGCCTTTGGTAAGATTGGTACCTATGGAGTTTAGTAAGAGTAACTTCTAATCTTACTTCCACACCCAGCTCTGTTTCTTAGTTATGTTAAGGATGGCTTCAGAGTTTTCAAGTTGCATGGACTTTGTGGGCAATTTGTGATTCATAATGCTGCTTGCTTTCAAAAATAGATGGCACTATGATCCTGTTGCTGTTTCTTATTAGTATGGAGTTTAGTAAGTGTAACTTTTAATCTTACTTCTACACCCAGCTGCTCTGCTTGCTATCATAATGCTGATTTTCTCCACAATTTGATACGAACAGCATTTGGATATTCTCTTTCTATAATATGTCGGCACAGCACCTGCCTTTTAGTAAAAGAAAAACAGCATTTAGATATTCGGTTACGGAGTGTTGAGTGTGCATCGCAAGAAGTACAGGCGGAAAAGATTGGTACTTCCTATCGTCCTGAACTGGCAAATGAAAATATGACTTAGGTGCATTGTTCAGGTCTTCAGGACAGTAAAGATATGCCATGCACACTAATTCATCCTGAAAGGGTAGGATGTTATGAACTGCTACGTAGAGATAGTTCTTTACTCAGTTCTTTCTTTACAGGAATCTTTACTCAGTTCTTTCTTTACAGGATTTTAACTTAACCACGAGTGGTCGTGGGATCTATAGATAATTGTTCCAATGGAACAGTTCATACTATTATTGAAGTTGAGTGATTTTGCCTTCGATCATGTATACTATTTCTAATATTTAGGAAACTGATGCAAATAATATCTTTCATATACATTTTTTGAAGGGAAGAAAGCTAACTGACCAACATTTTTGTAATCTGAGATAAGCTTGTACTGTTGGAACTGAATTCAATTGTAGCATGTGGCAGATTCAGGGCGGGACAAGGCTAGTGGAGGCTCTTCTATTTTTGTAAAATAGTGTGTGAATCACAACCCAGTACTTATTTGTATCATGCCTTAACTAGTTATCTAAAATGGAGGAGGTCAGAGAGTTTTGTTCCAAACTGCTTATCACTGTCATTTCAGACATATAATGCTACAAAGAAACTATCTAACCTTTCTATTCAAGGAGCATCCTATTGCTTCAGGTCTCCTTGTCATGTGAACTAAAATTTCTTCAGGACCTGACTTCCTGGCACAATAATTGAAATAACAATTGGGTAATTTAGATTTTGTGCCATGCAAGGGCATGCATTGAGGCCAAGAACAAGCCTCGGATATTATGTTCTAATTATTATGTTCATTTAGTTTCAGATGTTTGCATTGGATTGCCACTAGTAAAACTACTTTCTCACCTGTCTCAGAATATTCACTGTTTGCGTGAAGGACTCATCTGAGAACAATTCGTCGGTTGATCTTTTTGTTTTCCTATTCACAAAACAAACAGACAACCGAATTGGTAGACGAAAGCCAAATTTAATTAGCATGGCCTAACCTTCATGCTTAAGGTTTCTATGTCTGACACGATGTCATTATGACGAGGAGAAACATTTGTAACTTTTTGTGCTTCAGATCAACTTGCACTTGACGCAACAGATTTTAAGAATGGAAGATAGCCTCGTATATTTTTGGTTCTGTAAGTCTCTTTCTGTGATGACAATGGGAATAGAAGGTAATCACGGTGTACAACTTGCACGCTTGCGCATGCATGTTTGGCCTTGAAATGTGCTTATTCATCTTGAAAGGATCTGAACTTATGAACTGCTACTTTCTGTATTTGAGATGAACTTGCACTTGACGCAACTGATTTGAGGAATGGAGGATAGACTTATCAGATATTTCCCTTTTGTTAGAAAAATACGTAGTGCCTGATAATATGTTCAGAACTGCTGAACAATTAACTGAAATGTAACATGTCATTCCATCAACGATTGTTTGATTGCCCGCGGTTCATTCACTCTCCAAACTTGTTCACTGAGAACAATTGACATGTAACATGGAGAGTGCCATCTGTTTGAACCACGTCTAGTGCACGCCTTTCTTTAATTACGAGAGGAGGGAGATAGAGAAGAAATAATATGTCACTATCGAGCTTAACTTTGGAGTCATTTAAGAAAACACGTCGCTACTACCCGTGTGTTTTGGACAAAGGTTAAAGCCCCAGTGGACTTTCGCACAATGGGCAACCCACAGCCCTGCGGCTATATAAACGACCACCGGCTCCACAGCTTCCTCCCCGACACAAGCACACCAGTCCACGAGCTAGACACCACCAAGCTCCCGATCGACTTCGGCACCACCACCATGGCATGCCACTGCTCCGCGGCCGGCTTCCTCCTGGTGGCCCTGCTGGTCACCACTGCCGCCGCGTCGGCCATCGCCACGACCTCGGCCATGGACGTTGGCCAGGAGAAGGGTGCCCTCGGGTACAACGCACCACGCCTGTACATGGTGATCGTGTACCCCACACGTACGGCTGACCCCTTGAACTACTGTCTGGACATCCTCAGACCCGCGCTCGGCAGGTACGTACCTTTTTAGGTAATGGAAATAATTCCCGCCTCTGCGAGTCAGTTCGATTGCACTCTGTTTCTTCGATCTCTGTGATTATCACTCTGTTTCTTCGATTGCTGAGTCAGTTCTTGCTTGTTGTTTTGGTTTCATCGCAAATCCCAAGCCAAGAGAAAGCGAAGGAGGCGCTGATCCAAATCGTCCCGACAGGGTTCATCGTGAGGCTCACGCCGGCGCAGGCACGCAAGTTGAAGGGTAAGTGGATTCCCTGAATTGTTGTGCTTTCGTAACTGATTTGTAACCCTCTCCTTCATTTCTCGTGTGAGTTCCTGCTGTGGGTGACGACGCGATCCTGGGATATTGTCACAAAAAAAAAAACTAGTTTGTTGTATTTCCAGTATATTTTAGCATGATCGTTCCAATCCTCTTTTCCTTAACTTATAAAAACAGAATGTAAAGCAAACTCTCGGTTTCCAAAGCTGTTAAAATCAAAGATAAAGCAAACTCTTGGAGTCCTCACTGCAGTCTGTAGGCTTGTCATTAACAATATCCTCTATCTTGGGCTATACTCAGTCCGTTCGGAAATGCTGTCGCCGATTTGTATTGCCTGCAACCCAAAAATTTCGGTCGGAATGACAATATTTCCAGAACGAAGGGAGTAGCTTGAAGGTGCTGCAGCCTTGCCTGCATATAGTTTTTTTGTAATGCCTAGTTTTTGGAGAGTTTTCCATGTTCCTACAACATTAGTACTAGTTTTGTACTCCATTAATGAAACCTATTGTTAACTTCGAGTTTTCTGTTCTAATTTTGCCAGAGAATCGCCGTGCCGTTCGCACTGTTCAACCTATTGGGATGTCCCCTCAGGATGACATGAACAACTGATCATTACTTCAGGAGCACTTCACGACGTACATACATAGTAGCACTGCTACTTCAATCATGTATTATGGTTTCCATGCACCAGCTAGGTGTTGTACGCCTAGTAGATGTTTCACGGTAGAATAAGTTACACCATCAGAATATTGTACCATCATTCATCCTTATCTCCCATATATATTTCCGGTCAACCACACATCTTGGAAAATTATTCATACAGCACATTATGATGTATCGGATGATCAAACTCTGTTATCCTATTATTCCTGAACCTGAAACAGTAATATTAACTTAGTTAAGATACATGTACAGAAATCAAATAAATGGACACATAAATTTGGAATTTTGGCGAAACCTTAAGTTGCAATAAAAGTATTGAAACCAGCAACTTGCCAAGAAGCATATATCTACCAAAATGGTAATATAACAAACAGTTCATTACTCTAAATTGATTATAGATATATTACACAGAATTAATATCTTGTATGAGCAAGGCGTCTGGTAGAATAAAAAGGTTCATCAGCTATCAAATGTGTTAAAAGCACCAAGAAATGACTGCAGGAAACATTCTATCACTCAAGAAAGCAATACACAAAATGAGGAAGTGTGAAACAAACTGAAGCTCAAGCTACTAAATGCTTCAGTGATGTTAAACCTGAAATCTAAACAAAAAAAAGGTATGCTTTATAGGATTTCTAGTCAGAGTTATAGAAGGTGACCATCTGAACCCAATTGTCAGTCTTGAACCTGATACATATCACAGCATTTGCAAACATGAGTGATACTAGTTCAAGGAAAGATCACTTGTCAGTGATACAGTAACAATGTTGTTTTACAAGGTACAACATATTTATGGTGATATTCCTATGATGAAGTTTATAGAATTGTTAGTTTCTCAGTTCAACAAAGATTTAAGAAAAAAAAAAGGCTTCATGTATGTGTATGAAAAAATTATTCACTACATGCAATGGACCAATAGATCGAGAAATAGATATTCCTAGGATTTTGATAGTAATTTGCTGATATTAGTGATTCTTTGCACCTGTTTGGTGCCTTTTTTCAGGTATGCATGTTGACAACCATACATGAAATTTTATGGTGATATCATTTCGATTTGAAGACCTTAATATTGGATGGAGTATCATGTTTTGTAAAATCTAATTTAGGTATACATTTTTTTCTAAGATTGACAATTTTTAGCGAAGTATTGATGAGTTCAGAGAATTCTCGCATGTGCTATTGCATGGTAATATATGACACAACAAGCTATGCTAAAAAAATTAAAAACAATATATTTTTTATATTATTTTTATAGTTTAATAGTAATTAGTATTATATACATACAAACAACATTAAATAATATTTTATCATTTTAGCTACAAATTTAACTAGTATACCAAGAAAATAAAAATAGTAATCTCAATAGGTGGTACATTGCACTAACTTGGATTGTTCGGTCCAGTAAATTGAGCCAAAAAATTTTCAGGGGTGAAACAGATAAATAAATTGTTTGGGGGAGTAAACTAACCTTTTTCCTTTAAAATATAAGGTTTCTTAGGATTTTTCAAACATAATATGGGTGCAAGAAAAGGATTAGAATATTGTTAATTAATTGCCCTTGAATCATGCATGTAAATGATGGGTAACAAGTGTGTGATTAATACTTGTATACAGTGCATGACTTTTTAATTTGTAGAAATCCTTGTATTTTTAGACAAATTTTAAACTAACAAAATCCTTATATAATGGGTGCAAATAAAATTTTAAACTAGACAAATTAATTTTTGGGGTGAGTAAAAAATACTGTTTTATTTAAAACATATGGTTTCTTAGGATGTTTTAGACATATATAATGGGTGCCAAAAAAAACATGGATATCCTTAAATAATTGCCCTTGAATCATGCATGTAGATGATGGGTAGCAGGTGTATGATTAATACTTGTATAGTCTGCATGCCTATTTAATTTCTAGAAATCCTTGTATTTTAAGACTAGTCTGAAACCTTTCAAATCCTTACAACTCACCAACGAGGGAGTACTTTTCTCCGCGTTAATTAACTCAAGTGCATGGCATTGGTTATTGTCATGGATTTGAATGGGTGTTATTTATTAAGCATATTAAATGTGGAAGACACCAACATGGAACAAATTTAATGTAATGGCTATTCTTGTGTTTGTTTTTATTTAAATATCTCATTTCAATGATTAATTTGCTATATGTATGATGACAGATGATATTAATATATTAACAAAATATCTTGCAACAAAAACTAACATTGGTTATCTCATGATTTCTTATTTATATTTAGTATCTGTTTATTGCATGATTCACATTATTAATACACACAATGAATCTTTTCAAATGCATTCTATCTGCAGCATGCACATCTTGATATAATAAAATTAATTGAGCAATTTCAGAGAAAATTAATTAAGCATGTACAACTGCTGTAAGAGAACTGTATTGTAGTATGCCAGAAGTCACTTGAACTATGGTGAACGTCTATAAAAGCCAACACCCGACCTGGGTTCATTCACCACAAGCAAAGATACAATCATCAGCCATGGCTGCCGTGAAAACTAGGGTACTGCATCTTTTAGCAGTGTTCCTCTTTCTCGTTCAGCTCACTCACCCAGCTCTTGTCCCAAGAATCAAGAACCACCCTGATCTCAAGCCCCGAGCATCCAACATCTATATTGTCCATACTAATCACCAAGCGAAACCATCCCAGTTCGCTAACCTTGACCAGTGGTACCGCTCCATGGTGGCCACTCACTCCCCTCTAACCGCCAATACCGTTGACCGAATCTTATACACCTACGACACAGTCATGCACGGCTTTGCCATCCAGCTCACCGTTGATGAGGCCCGACGCATGTCCACCACCTTCGGCGTCACTGGTTTGTACAAGGATAGGATGTTCCACCTTCAGACCACGAGGTCACCAGGTTTCATGGGCCTTAACCCGCATTATGGTTCCTGGAATGAGACTGACTTCGGGGATGGTGTCATCATTGGCATCATCGACAGCGGTATTTGGCCGGAGAGTGCGAGCTTCAAAGACCAGGGGCTCGGACCAGTGCGCCCGAATTGGAGGGGCAAGTGTGTAGATGCCGATGACTTCAATGCCACCTTGTGCAACAACAAGCTAGTTGGAGCCAAGGTATTCAGCTCTTCCGCGGATGCCATGTCGACTACAAAGCGTGGTCGTGTTCTTTCCCCAAGGGACAAATCTGGACATGGCACACACGTGGCCTCGACCGCCGCTGGCACAGAGGTCCCTGATGTAAGCATGTACACATTCTCGCAGGGGACAGCGAGAGGTATGGCACCCAAGGCAAGGATTGCCATGTATAAGGTGTGTGATGACGACGGCTGTTGGGGGGCGGACATCACTGCTGCAGTCGAAACCGCGGTGAAGGACGGTGTGGACATCATTTCCATGTCCATCGGAGGCCCTTCGATCGACCCCTTCTACAATGATGTTATTGCAGTCTCCACGTTTGGTGCCGAGCGAAGAGGCGTCTTCGTCACCATGGGTGGCGGCAATTACGGCCCTTTACCTGGGGTGATCAACGTGGCTCCATGGATGACCACTGTCGGGGCTACTACTGTTGACCGCGTGTTTCCAGCAAACCTGACACTTGGGAATGGTGTCGTGCTCGAGGGGCAGTCTCTTTATATCACGAAGACAAACAGCGCAAGCATGTTCCAACTAGTATACTCTTACTGCCTCACAGAATCAGCAAACTGGACACGAGAAAAGGTCGAGGGAAAGATAATGGTGTGCATGGATGAGGGAAGCAGCCCAGACCTATATGGTTTTCGCTTGCAGAAGGCTGGTGGGGCAGGGATAGTTGTCGTGGAAAATGCCGAATGGTCTCGAGATAGTTCCTCAGCTTACCCCTTCACGCTTCCAGGTCTCACTATCGGTTTCGAGTCCGGCGAGAGGCTTAGAGCCTACATGGCTTCAGAGTCGAACCCTGTGGCATCCTTCCGCTTTAGCTCTAAGACGATCATCCAAGAAAATCAAGCGCCGGTGGTGGCAGGCTTCTCATCACGAGGACCCAACCCGGTTGTCCCTGAGCTCCTAAAACCTGACATTGTCGCCCCTGGAGTGAACATTCTTGCTGCATGGTCCCACGACGCCCCTCTGGACGACGGCAGGAGAGTGGACTACAACATTGTGTCGGGAACATCCATGGCAACCCCGCATGTCGCTGGCATCGCGGCACTGATAAAGAAGAAGTATCCCTTCTGGACACCGGCCATGATACGGTCGGCGTTGATGACAACCGCTGGGACACTCGACAACAAAGGTCATGACATCCTCGACAACGGGGCTGCCAACATCAGCGTCATGGTTGCGACACCACTGGCGACTGGGTCCGGGCACATCCGCCCAAACCTTGTGCTGGACCCGGGCCTTGTCTACGATGCTGGTGAGAGAGACTACATTGACTTCATGTGTACCTTGAACTACACCACGCAGCAGCTGCGTCTGCTTGCGCCCGACTTCGTCAAATGCACTAGGACGCTCCCTGGTGGTCCTGCCGACCTCAACTATCCATCATTTGTGGTGATTTTTGACAACCACACGGACGTCCGCACATTGACACGGACAGTGACTGCAGTGTCAGAGAAGCCCAAGATGTACAATGTCACGTACGTAGCGCCGGAGTGTGTGAAGGTGACCATCACGCCGATGACCCTAGATTTCAAGAAGCCGAATGAGAGGAAGAGCTACACCGTCGAGTTTAGAAACTTGGCAGGGGGAAACATGACGGCTGGGTGGGACTTTGGACACATCATTTGGGAGAACAAGGACCATCGGGTCAGGAGCCCAGTGGCCTTCCAGTGGAAGAACTGATGAGTATAGAGTTGTTTATTAAGGAAAAAAAATGCGTAGATAGTTGCATTAGTAGAGTATGAGAAGACATGGACTGCTTTAGTGCTTTTGTTGTGTCCTCTGTTTATTTGTCATGGAAAATTCAGTATCCTTCTGTTGTGACAACATTCGATGTTAGCAATGAGATACTGTTAAATTTGTTTGCCTTCTCTCTTGCAAAGGCATGGTTCTCTAGAAACATAATGTGCAATGGCTTGTTCTTGTTCGGTGGTAAACATTCACCTAGATGTGGATGTGGCATGCCCAAGAGCTTTCTCCTTCCTATGATCAGATTCGCTAGCTCGGTATTCACAAGTATGGTAAGATCTTTGAAGCAAGAAAGTATGGTGCCTTGTGGTTGTGGTGCAGAATATGAGACCGATATGTAAATGAACTGGGCAGGTGGCCCATATGCTTGTTTGCCATTCACTGGAATTCAAGTCTAGAATACTTCTGCGAAATTAACGGCCAGTGACTCTCAAGTGTGACTCCTTTGTTGGGTGCACCCTTCTTGATGGAGATATTTGGAAGGCTAGAAATAAAAAAAAACAATCTTCCACCAAACCAAATTCGTTGCTCTGGTAAAATTCTTTGCATGGACCCTTTATTTTGCTTTTTCCTCCCTTTTGCTATTGGTAGCGCTGCAAGGCCTGTAAGAAGTGATAAAAAAAAAGTACTGGCAAAAGACTTGGTTTCTATTACCGCGCAGAATATGTGGCACGGCTGATGTTTATCATGGTTGATAGCCACTGACGTGCAAGGCTAGGAAGTCCGCGATCGAGATGTCATAGCTGTTGGCCGGCAGTTGCATGCAATCCGAGAGATGATAAGCCTCCATTTTGTCCACAGCACGTTTCTTCTCGCGAAAGTCGAAGGTCATCGGCGACAATGGAGGTGGAGGGGAAGAACACCGTAGTAGGGGCCACCGACACGGCACGGTGCTTGCCCATGAATACGGCGCGCCCGTCGAGGCCAAATACAGGGACCATCTTGCCCGCGTCCAAATCCACCAGGAACACGTTCTCTGTGAGGAAGCACGACTCGTCAAGTAACGGTGGACGAGCATCATATCCCCGGGCGCCGTTCTCCACCAGGTGCATCGTATACGTGTCCACCGTTTATCGCGCGGCACGGCCTGGCCAGCACGGCGGCCGGTTCTCTGCGGTGACGTTCAGCGCCATCACGGCGTTGTTGGCGATGCAGTAGAAGCAGCCTGCGAACCAGCAGCCGACGTCGATCGACCAGCCTCCACGTCGCGTCGCCGCGCTTCAAGACGGCCAACGAGCCTCCGAAGAAAGCGAACGCGAGCGTGCGGTCTCCTTTGTGCTATTTCAGATTGATTTGATATAGCCTATAAAAATTACCTGTAAATATGCGAGTGGTTTCATTTCAATCAAAAACTTATCATAAGAACTCACTGTCTCCCCTTTTCCTACTTGCAGACTTGCAGTTACATCCATCATGCAACGAAAGGGTCGTCTCAGAATGAAAATCAAATGGGCAACACAAATAAATAAGCGCCGGTATGCGCGTTGAAACATTATTTGAGGTACAGATGCTGCTGCTAAATCACACGACACAATAATGGTAAAAGTAGCTACAGCATAAGTTTACACACCTCAGGCATAAGGTATAGGCTCAAGCTTTATACCAGAGTCGCAAACAACCGCGATCAGTGAGTTCAGGTAAACTAGCTGCCGTGGCCTCGGATGCAGTAGGATAAGCAGTCAACGAAAACTACACGGGTGCACCATCTGAAAGCTGGACCTATAGTGGCAAGGCTCACCGCTTCCATCGATGCTAAACCTCGTATTTTCAGCACAATAATCAAACCCCAAATAGAGTGCGTCGGCACTGACGGGAAAGGCCTCAGCAGGTACAGAAATCGCGCGGTTCAAGCCCATAAACACAGCCCTACCGCCCAAGCCTTTGTCAGGGACCAGAACCCCCGCGCCCAAATCCACCCCGTACACCTCGTACTTCCTCTTGTAACACTGTTTACCTCGCGCGCCCTTGTATCCGCACAGCATGCGGTGGATCAGCATCAACTCCCCACCGTTTTCGACCAGGTGAATGGTGTCTGATGACATTCGCGAAAACGGCTTGCTCCGCTCCACACAGCCGTCAGCAGCTTCTTCGGGTGCTGCTGATCCGAACCGGAGTTACTACTCAGCACCATGACCCTCGTGCCGATCGCGCAGTAGAAGCGGCCTGCAAATGGAAGCGTGGAGTCGACGTATCCGCTACGGACAACGGTCCAGCGCTCATCGCTGGGCTTAGCGACGACAAGTCCTATGGGATGACGGAAAGCGACCCCAACAGTGGACGCGTCGGCGAGACCGACGCCGGAAACCCAGAGGTAGTCACCTAAACAGCCACTCGAGCGCTGTTCCTCTGTCAGAAGCGAAGTCGCCGGCGGGAGGTCGGTGAGCTGGCGCGTGAGCGGGTTGAGCAGGCGGACGACGTGCGTGGGCTCGTGCAGCAGTAACAGGAGGCCCTCCGGGGTGAGGGCGAGCAACGTGTGGTCCGCGAGCTCCGGGCCGGAGGTCGACCCGGATGCACTTACCGGTGGTGAAGTTGATGAAGCGACGGCATCGTGGGCCGCCGCCGAGGGCCTGCTTGTCTAGCACGATCCACCGCCGGGGGTGGAAGCGGCCGTCCAGGGCGCTGTGGCGGCGCGGGTCGGCGCAGCACAGGCGCCAGGGGCGGCACACGGCGCGGAAGCGGAGGTAGTCGGCCACGTCGGCGGCGAGGACGCGCTCCGCGATCAGCCCCGCCGGCCCGTCCGCGAGGTTCGCCCAGTCCCTGATCCGTCTCCGTTTGGCCGTCGTGCCACGAAGCACGGTGCGCGCGGCCTTCGCGTCCCAAGCAGCGGCAGGGCAAGTCGTCGTCATGTATCAGACTGCCGGGCACGCGCCCGTATTCTGGATTTGGCCCGTTACTTGACGACTGTTGGACTTGGTGCGTCCGGAGTCCGATGCGACATACGCTTTACATCGTGTTACCATCAGAGTAGTTATTAGTACATGGAGTCATGGACTCGAACTCCAAGTACATATTTGTGGCTGACGACAGCAAGAAAACGTTCCATTACGAATCCTAGCCTTAACAAACTTCGTATTTAATCGAACACCTGATAGGCATAATTTCCAACCCCCGTTACCTTGTTGCTCAATCCTGGTTCTTGCACAGCTGGACTAGTGCTCCAATCAGAGTAAGCGTGGGTACGAAGTCCCCACCGTACCGTCATCTTCTCCAGCTTCGGTGCCTCCTGTCCGACGCCACCAGGAGCAGGGCGCCACATGTGTCGAGGGTGATGTGGTGCAGCGGCCGCAGCAGAGCAGCAGCAGAGAGCCAGAGAAGGAGAAGAGCAGCAGCAGAGAGCCAGAGAAGGAGAAGAAAGGGCGTTGCATCTACGGCTTACACGCCATGTCAGGTTCAAAAAGTCGCTGAAACCGGTCGGCTCGATTTGACCAAAAATTGGCTGTTAACTGAGGAACCGGTCGGCTAACCGTTTAGCTACAGTAACTAGCTACGGTTAGCCGTGCAGAACCGGTCGGGATCGGTTCTCCGGTTAACTAGGATAACCGACCGGTTCTTCAAACACTATGACTGCTCCTGTTGCTGTGTTATATATTTTACGTACTCATTCACCAGCATTACAACCACTTCAGTTACCCTTCAAATGCTTCACTGTTACTCTCTCCGTTTCAAAATTGTTGTCGTCATTAATTTTTTCATTAACTTTGATTATTCGTCTTATTTAAAATATTTATTCAAATATGAAATATTATAAGTTATATTTAAATTTTATCTAGTAATAAATCAAATCATAAAAAAATATATTTTATTTTTAAAACTTTTTGAATAAAACGAATGGTCAAAGTTAGTGAAAAAAGTCAATAACAACAATAATTTTGAAACAGAGGGAGTAAGTGATCACTGTTTTTCTTATTGGCGCTGTCTTGCTCATTCACTGTTGGGCCCCATATTACTTTTTTTCAACTGGTGGGCCCCATATTTGCCGACGAGCAGTTTGTTCGCCATATACGCGTGGCGTGGTTCTTTGTTCAACAGATCTCACACCCGACTCGATGCAGTAATTGTCACTCATCCGCAACTCGCGCGCGCTCACACCCGAACCACGCCGTCAGGGAAAAGATACTATCGCCCTGCTTCCACGGCATTTGCCACAGAATCTGAACCAACGACTACATGACCGCGCGCGCTTGACTCCGTCCATAGATTCTTTCACGCTGCAGTCAGCGTCATCTTGACGCGCCACAAGAGAATCAGTCAGTCTCCGACGACAAACAACAGTTACAACTTACAAGAGCTTATCTTGTCGATGAATTTGCTGTATAGAATACTGAACCAGCATTTCAAAGCAGGAGGGAGATGCTAATAGAGCACACGCTTTCTACGCGGAGCTAAGTGAGGCAGGAGCGATGCTGCTGCTGCTTCAGCCTTTGTACCTGGGCGCTATGCTCCTCCTCACGATGATCACACATGGCAGCACCGCAGCACCAACAGGAGACAGAGACCGGTTCATCTACAACGGCTTCGCGGGTGCGAACCTCACTCTTGACGGCGTGGCAGCGGTGACGCCAGCCGGCCTCCTGGTGCTCACCAACGGCAGCCTCCAGTCGAAGGGCCACGCGTTCCACCCGTCGACGCTGCCGTTCCGGGACCCCAACGCCCGGAACGCCACCGCGGCGCGGTCCTTCTCGACCACCTTCGTGTTCGCCATTTACGGGCAATATGCGGACCTCAGCAGCAACGGGCTCGCCTTCGTCGTCGCCGCGGACAGGGCCGTGCTGTCCAACGCGATGCCGGGCCGGTACCTGGGCCTGCTCAACGAGACCGACAACGGCAAACGGAGCGCCCATGTCTTCGCGGTGGAGCTCGACACCCTCTTTAACGCCGAGTTCCTCGATATCAACAGCAACCACGTCGGCGTGGATGTCAACAGCCTCAAGTCGATCAACGCCACCGATGCCAGATACTACGAAGACGACGGCACGGAGCAGTTCCATAACCTGAGCCTGATCAGCCGGAAGCCCATGCAAGTCTGGGTGAACTACGACGGCGCGGCCACGCAGGTCACCGTGACCATGGCTCCGCTAGGCTTGCCCCGGCCCAAGACGCCGCTGCTGCAGGCCTCCATCGACCTCTCCGACGTCGTGCGGGCCAAGGCGCACGTCGGGTTCTCGTCGGCGACGTCCAGCCTCGTCTCGCGCCACTTCGTGCTCGGCTGGAGCTTCGCGCTGGACGGGCCGGCCCCGGCGCTGAACATCGCAGGGCTGCCAGCCTTGCCGCCTGCAGGGCCGAAGCCGCGTTCCAAGGTGTTGGAGATCGTGCTACCCGTAGCGTCAGCGGCGCTGGTGCTTGCCGTGGGCATCGCGATCTACACCTTGGTGCGGCGGCGGATCAAGTACGCTGAGCTGCGCGAGGACTGGGAGCTCGCGTTTGGCCCGCACCGGTTCGCGTACAAGGATTTGTTCCACGCCACCAGTGGGTTCAGTGACAAGAAGCTGCTCGGTGCAGGAGGGTTTGGAAGCGTGTACAAGGGCGTTCTTCGCAAGACGGGCATGGAGGTCGCGGTGAAGAAGGTGTCACATGAGTCGAAGCAGGGCCTCAAGGAGTTCATCTCCGAGGTCGTGAGTATGGGGCGACTGAGGCACCGCAACCTCGTGCAGTTACTCGGCTACTGCCGCCGCAAAGGTAAACTTCTCTTGATCTACGACTACATGCCAAATGGGAGCCTTGACAGACACCTTTATGATCAAAGCAAGAGTGCATTGGATTGGCCTCAGAGATTTCACATCATAAGAGGAGTGGCATCTGGCCTGTTGTATCTCCATGATGACTGGGAGAAGTAGTCATCCATCGGGATGTTAAGGCAAGCAACGTGCTCATCGACGGGGAAATGAATGGAAGGCTAGGAGACTTTGGCCTCGCACGGCTTTACGATCATGGATCCCATGCGCACACTACACATGTTATGGGCACTATGGGTTACCTAGCCCCAGAGTTAGGCCACACCGGCAAGGCAACTCCAGCCACGGATGTCTTTTCTTTCGGGGCGTTCCTTCTGGAGGTCACCTGTGGGCGAAGGCCTGTTGAGAAAGATGGGCTCAACAATCGTGTCATGCTCGTGGATTGGGTACTTGACAATTGGCGCAAGGGTTCGATCATTCATGCTGTGGATACAAGGATTCCAGATGGGTATCATCTAGACGAGGCCTCTTTTGTACTCAAGCTTGGACTGTTATGCTCACATCCATTGCCTAGTGCAAGGCCAACCATGCGGCAAGTCGTGCAATACCTTGACGGTGCAATGGTCCTTCCAAACTTGTCACCGGCATATCTTGGCTTCACCACGATAGAGCGGATGTATAACAGCGAGTTCAACCAGAATGTGATGTCATGTGTGTCATACACGGCCATGTCTGATCTCTCTGGGGGAAGGTGATACTTCTCCATTTTATTATGGGGCTGTTTTACAGTACTCCCACATTCAATGTCGGTGCAAGATAAGAAATAAATCATAACCGTTCATTTTTCAAAAAATATAATCACTAAAAATTGAAATTATTATATTATCGTCTCTTCCGCCATTTCCTCAGCTCCTGCCACGAAGGGCGCGATCTTCGCTTTCCATTTACTATCTTTTCCGATCTCCTCACCGTGCAGGGCAGCAGATCCCGTCACCTCATCACGAGTCGGTCGTGTCGATTGTTATGCACGATCTCCTCTCTTCCCGAACAACATGGAATCAGTTGGATCAAACCCTAGCCAACCCAATTGAAGCACCACGGACCAACAATCAGGTGCAAAGTTTTACAAGTTGGGGAACGTTGTCTTCTTTTTTTTCTTATCTCTGGAGAAACGTTGTTTAACAGGACTCACACGTACACAAACTCACACTGTACGTTTTATTTTTGATTGAACATGGCGTTGATCATTTTTCATCCATGTACGTACATACTCCTAAGTCCTAATTGTAACATACATAAACGTGTACTCCTAATTGCTACAAATGCATGCGTCAAGATATATAGACGTTCCTTTATTAGTTGTTGCAATTAAATAATACCACATACAGATTTTTTGTTAATCTGTCACGTTCTTTATCAATAATTTTTTCTACCAATACGTGTAACTAATGTATCCATAAAATCTGATCTTATTTTCAAATAAATAATAATAATAATGGATAATCTATTACACCTTAGGGTGCAAGAGATCATTGAGATCTACTCAAAGAACTGAAATGAACGGTTAGTATTTATTTGGGCCTACCATAAAAACTCCCTTATTATATTATTAATGAAAGTAGGTCATTTAAATACTATACAAATAACAAGTTTCCGTAACATCATCTTCTGTAGTAGGGATGTGTGAATTTTTTTTTATGGTCTTAATCATTGTAACATGGAACAATATGGCTTCATATGTTTTTGTACTTATTACTTTTGCCTATTTCTAGTATAAAGACATTAGGACATGGACATAGTCTCTCTAATATGACATGAACATTATAAACACGCCAACACTCACTCATATGAGCACACACATAACCCATATGTGGGGCTATGACAGCCAAGTGATATTGAGATTCACGAAGTCACACTTAGGCTTCAATATTCAAAGAAATATCATCTACCATTGAGATAATAAATAATTGTAGATACAACACTGTTGCTGAGCAGAAACTTAAATCTGGATTGATAGGTTCCATCATAGAACGACCTAAGGCCAGTGTCAATACATACTTTCATTGCACTCTTTCCAAAATAGAGTTTTAGGTAAGTGAGTCAACACCCTTTCATTAGGATGAAAGAACTCTCATATGAGATGAAAGTTTTCATTCTCTCTCTTCATAGCTAACTTATCATGTCATCAAAAAGTGCATATGTGTCATAATATTTAATGCTTATGAAAGAATCTATTGACACTGGCCTAATGAGCGAAAAAGCTATGTCCAGTTTGCCAGCATTTCAGCTGTTGATTGATGGTTTGGTAACTTAGTTGACATTGACACCACCGCGGGTGTATTTCACTCACAAAAGCCAACCACAACAGCTGACAGCTTGATATCGTATCTTGACCTAATCTAGAGCATGTGACCCTAGTCTCACGGCAACTACCCATGTCCCTAGCTAGTCTTATCTGTTACTTTACCTACTAAATCAGCTATCCGGTTTCGATTTGGTCAAGTCTCTGATGCACACTTTAGCTTAATCAGCTAGTTAATTTCAACTCTATCAAGATCTTGATCAATACTAGTTTCTATTGCTTGCGTCTCGGTGGTCTCGCTATCATCGTTTCGGTAAAGGAAGGCAGAATAAGCTAGGACGGGCATAGGATTATCGACAAAAGTTCACAATAGGCTCTGAATCATCTAAAGTATATGCAGAATTGAGCTCCTCTAGAACTAGAAAAGCTACTGGTCTTTCACACAAATGGATTTTTTTTTTCGTGGAAAGTACGAATGGTAATGGTTTCATTCAGCCACCCTATTCATCCGCCGTTCATTATTATTGCACCCTGGCCTGCTTGGCACGGTGTTTACCAAGACGGTATTTCGGAAAAGCTGGTACAGTAGCCATGTTTAATTTGGAAAAGCTAGCGGCGAAAGTGGCAGTTATCTGTCACCAAGTCAATATAATAATCGCACGTTAGCATCAGCAATTGATGCATGAGTGGAAGAAGCTAAGCCAACTAAGTACGCGTCTTTTGTTTTATACACGATTACACCGTCAAAAACATTTCAGGTTAAGCCAACGCTATAATTTTTCGAGTGCGAGTCTTGCATGTCTCAGGCTCTAAAGCTCATTGAGGCCGTGAGGACACTGGCCAAGGCAAAAGTGTCCAGAAAACAAACTATGTCATCCACGCTTGTATCCTTGCTCTTCCTGCTCCTCCTGATCCATGTGGCCTGGTCCGCCGGAGAAGGCCAGTTTGTCTACCAAGGGTTCACCTCATCAGCGAACCTTACTCTGGATGGCCTGGCTGTCGTGACGCCCGGCGGCCTCCTGGCGCTCACGAACGCCACGATCCAGAAGAAAGCCCACGCCTTCCACTCCACTCCTCTCCACTTTCTCAACAAGTCCTTCTCGACGTGCTTCGTGTTCGCCATCGTGTCCAGCTACGACGGGCTCAGTGATCACGGCCTGCCCTTCGTGTTTTCCCCGACCACCAACTTCTCTGCGGCGAAAGCGGGCCAGTACCTGGGCCTCCTCAACGCCACAAACGGCACGGCGAGCGACCACGTCTTGGCGGTCGAGCTCGACACCATCATGAACCCCGAGTTCCGCGACATCAACCCCAACCATGTGGGCGTCGATGTCAACAGCCTCATCTCGGAGTAAGCCCAGCCCGCCGGCTACAACGACGACGCGGCAGGCGGCGCCTTGAGAGAACTGAAGCTAAACAGTCGCAAGCCGATGCAAGTGTGGGTGGATTATGACGGCAACGCCAGGCAGCTCAACGTGACACTGGCCCCGGTGAAAGTGCCAAAGCCCAAGAGGCCTCTTCTCTCCACTGTTACGGAACCGCCTTACCACGGAGACAGCTCTGTTCCAGGATCTTCCTCGGGTGGCGACACGCACTGTGGCGTCCAATAGTACAACACATGACAGAGAAATATAATTGCAACAAGAGTATAGATGGGGAACATAGTTTTACATAAATCCGAAGTTATATTACAAACCAGAGTTTTGTCAGAAGTAAATTGTAGAAGTGAATTGTTCAACCTTGATTCAACAGTTCGATGAAATAGCTAAGATATAATCGCCCTCTCACGACGACACACAGGGAACATCCCGGCCATAATAGGTACCTTACCCAAGCACCGTACCGGCAAGCAAGGAACTACTCCTCGTCTTCATTCGTGCATAGCTCCCATTCGATGTTCCAGGAATCGGGGCGCTGGCCCTCCCAATGGAATCTCCCACCGCAGTGGCAGTCTCCGTCCTGGTCATCTGAAAACCACATAAAGCTACGTCCTGAGTAACTAATTTACTCAGCAAGACTGACCCATCAAAATGGCCATCTACAGCCGACGCCTAGACATGCAAAGGCTGGAGATAGGGTTTAAATTGCCAGAAAGCCAGCCTAGGAGTGGATCCTTGTTTTTCAAGTTTTAGCGTCAAGTTAAGTTATCGTGCGGAATAATAAAATTTAGTTTGCACTAAAGCTATAACAATCATGGTTGCAATACAATCTTACTAATTCCAAACAATAGTATTAAACCCCACTCATCATCTTAATGGCTTCCGACACTGTTTCGAAGCAGCGATCAAGTGGTACTCGTTACTGTGAGGGGCAGCGACTCGAATCGATTTACATCCTGCAGGAGAAACCTGCTTGCACAACCCATACGCGCTTCCGGGAAGCCGCATGGTGCAACCTTTCGCTCACGATACCGCAGGGTCTTCCGGGTCCAGACTCCCCCGAGAAGGGACCTCCATCGCGATGCGCCCCGTGCCGCCATCCGTGGGTGGATTGCTTCCTCCTCTCAGCCCTAGTTCCACCAAAGAAGGGAGAAGGCTATCTTCAGACCAAGCGGTAGTCGTAGGTACATCGGTTTACTGGGCTCATATCTCCAGCATGCAAACAGTACGTTCAAACTTGATCCCATGGGCCGGACACGAGGCGTAGCCTTAGATGACTCGGACGGGGCTACTTCCTT
Organism: Eleusine indica; assembly: GCA_030378355.1. NCBI lineage: Eukaryota > Viridiplantae > Streptophyta > Magnoliopsida > Poales > Poaceae > Eleusine > Eleusine indica. Next base: position 42,945,800 of record CM059500.1, read on the forward strand.
GAAGACAAGTTGTCCTTCCCTTTCCACCTAGTTGCCTGTTCGGTCTTCATTGTGATTCCATCCACCCTTTCCTTCATCCGATATCATTCCCTAGTGATAATATTCTCTATCTACGAGTGGTCTCCATACCACTCGATGAGTAGCCGTCCTAATTTAAGCAGAGCGACTACCATCCTGAGGCTAATAATCGGGAAAGAGGGACCTACTGCACGCTGGGGTTTCAATCAACTCCTATCACTTAATGCACAGGCAAGCTTACATCCCTAGCTAGTGATAGAATAAAAATTTAAAACGGGGATAATGCACCGGGGCTTACCTTGGTTCTCCTCTTGCTCAACAACGGCACCTCCGGCTCCTTCGGGTTCCTGCTCCGGTCCCGTCTCCACGTGGTCCACTGCGTGATCTATATGATGCAAAGATGATGCTTATGAGAGAAGATTCATGACACTTCCTCAATAAATACGTTAATGTATACTGTTACTCGTGGAAGTAAGCGGGGTGTGATGATTAGTTCAGTAATATAACGTATTGAGCGGGGCACAGGGTGAGAGCGTTTCGTGTATTTCCTTCATGGACTCCAGTATTTAATCGCGACGACGTCGCACCAAAATACAGTGTGTTTGTGTGTGCCGAGGTGAAGCTACGTAAGTGATGTCCATGACCAGTAGGTGCTAATTAATTAGTGTTTTAGTGTGTCGAGCATAACCCTCGCAAGGTACTAAGTACCCGTGAAACAGCCCTAAAGTGGAACCATATTTATTAACGGGTAACATTACACTCGGGACATAATTTATTAAGTTGACATGGTTCTGATCCTCAAATGAGCAGGGGTAATTTAATACAGTTAGATTATAGTAGGAGTGATTTACTGGCCAAGTTTCACTCTCTTGCACCAAGCCAATAATTTCAATTATTTATTATAAGGAAAAAGGGCATCAAATTAATACAGAGACTTACCCTATGATATTTTTCAGGGAGACTCGAAACTGAAAAACCTACTTGGTGACCAAATTTCAAGATTTTATCAGCTTTCTATAATTAATTATGAATTTATGAGGGTTTTTATCATATAATTAAATCCTAAAAGTAAAACTAACATGCACTGTGCTTTAGCATTTTTTCCTATTAGTACTAGTCCAGACAAGGCTAACAAAATTTATCCTGCTTCAAAATTCCTATTAATCTTTTTACTATGTATTTTACAAGTTTAACACTTTTCTGGAAATGATTAAAATAAGAAAATCAAATTTTTATTACGCGGGCCGCAACCAGGCAGCCAAACGGGCTGAATCTCCCGCGGGGAAGGCGCTCCTGGGCCAGATCTAGCCCAGGCGGGCACGGCGGCCAACCGGGGAAACGGCAAGACCTGCATTGGCACGACAGCGATGGGTGAGGAAAGGCAAACACGCGGCGCGCGAGAGGGAACAAGGTGGCTCACTGGGAACAGGGCTGCGATGGCGAGGCGGAACTCCGGCGGCCGGTGGCGGTGTTCTAGACGAGTGGCTGCACGGATGGAAGCCGAGTGAGGCCGGGGAGGGAGAGGAGGTGAAATCACGCGTGCCAGTACGAGGAATCGCCCAGGGGCTTACCGTGGGGGTCGGGCGTCGGGGTTGAGCGTCGGTCGGAGGTGGAGGGGAAAGCGGCGATTCACGGCGGCTCGGTGCGGGCGGGAGAATGTGGCTCCACACGGAGCTCGGAGTCGTCGAGGCGGTGCTGTGGACGTCGGCGAGCAGTTGGTGACGGCAGCGAGGCGCCGGTGGTGCGAAGCGGCTCCGGGCGGCGATACGGCGGCTCGGGTGAAGAGAGCACAGAGCGGAGAGAGAGTGAGTGGGGGGGGGGGGTTCGGACAGGGCGACAGGCGACAAGGCGGATGTCCGAGCGCGTGCGTGGGGCCTTCGATCCGTGGCAACGGCCGCTGCCCGTACGCCGACGTCCACGCGGCGGCGTCGAGTCGGGCGAAGCGGGCGGCAGACGGGTGTGCTTCTTTTGAGTCGCTGACAGGCGGGTGTCACAGGGAGTTTTCTTTTTCCTTTCTTTTTCCAATCCTGACAGCTGACTGCTTTTGATATTTTTGTTTGAATTAATCTAGAGTTGCTAAAATCAGACCAAAAATAAGGCAGGCTTCCCATAATATGCTGGATGTTATAAAAATACTAACTACCATCAGTTCCCATTAAGATTTAATTAGGAATTTTGTGAATAGAGCTGTTTTTTGACCATTCTAGCATTTATTTGGGGCCTTTAATGATGGAATAAAAATATGAGAAAATTCTTAAAATTCTACTTGACCATGACCAACAACATATAATTTTTACAGTGGTGACTTATATTGAAAAGTTGAGACTTGTATTGTAAATGTCATTCAATATGGTTTGAATTGGGTTTGAATTGAACAACTTAAATTCAAATTCTTAGTGTTAGGGTCTTATGCTGACTAGGTGTTATTCTTGGAACCTTTATGACATTAGGAGTATCACATCCACGCCCGTTAATCTGTCCAGCATCATGGCGGATAAGATATATATCGGCTTCTCGTCGGCGACGGGCGTCGTGGCCACGCACCACTACGTGCTCGGATGGAGCTTCAGCTTGGACGGACCACCTCCCCCTCTAGACTTCTCCAGGCTTCCTGCCCTACCACGGGTGGGTCCAAAGCCTCGGTCCAAGCTCTTGGACGTCCTGCTGCCGCTCACCACAGCGTTGTTCGTCGCTGCGGTGCTATCAGCAGTCTTCCTGATCTTATGGAGGAGACACCGGTACGCTGAGGTGAAGGAAGATTGGGAGGACGAGTTTGGTCCGCAGCGTTTCGTATATAAAGATTTATTTCACGCAACTGATGGCTTCAAGGATAGGAACTTGCTCGGCGTCGGAGGGTTCGGCAAAGTATACAAAGGGCTACTTTCAGCGACCAATTTGGAGATTGCAGTGAAGAAAGTCTCACATGATTCGCGGCAAGGAGTGAGGGAGTTCGTCGCCGAGGTGGTGAGCATTGGCCGTCTTCAACACAGAAACCTTGTGCAATTACTAGGCTACTGCAGACGTAAGGGTGAACTTCTCTTGGTATACGAGTATATGGCAAATGGTAGCCTTGATAAGTATTTGTATGATCAACATACGAGTGCTCTTCCCTGGCAATCAAGGTACCAAATCATCAAAGGTGTCGCAGCAAGCCTTGTGTATTTACATGAGGACTGGGAGCAAGTTGTAATCCATCGAGACATAAAAGCAAGCAATGTGCTCCTGGATAGCCAGATGAACGGCAGACTCGGTGACTTCGGTTTGGCCAGACTGTATGACCATGGCACCGATCCTCAGACCACTCAAGTTGTGGGAACCATGGGGTACCTAGCACCAGAACTCGTGCGCACGGGGAAGGCGACGCCGTTAACTGACGTGTTCGCGTTCGGCGTGTTTCTTCTGGAGGTTGTATGTGGGCGAAGGCCAATTTATCACGAGGACGGTGACAACCGGGTCATGCTTGTAGATTGGGTGGTGGAGCATTATCGCAACGGCTCAATCCTTGACGTGGTGGACCCATGAATCATCGGGAAGTATGAAACAGAGGAGGTAACCCTTGTGCTCAAACTGGGCTTGATGTGCGCACACCCATTGCCCGACGAGAGGCCAACCATGCGAAGAGTCATTCAGTACTTGGTCTCCAACCAACCGACTCCAGATCCGTCACCAGACTATATGAGCTACGGCATGGTGCTGATGGAGAACCAAGGCTTTGATTCGTACATTATATCATCTGATCCATCTGTTCTCTCAGAGGGAAGATGATCCGGCAGTAACACTATGGGAGAGAAGAGGTTGCCATGTGTCCAACACACACGGCAAAACCGGAAATACCCACGGTAAAATTTTTATCATGGGTTACACACGGCAAAGCGCGCACGGCAAAAAACCCGTCGGTAAAGCAGTTTTGCCGTGTGCCTTCTATCGGGCACACGGCAAAGCCAGTAAAATATAAATAATAAAAAAACCTTAAAAGATAGTAAAAAAAATTTATATTTTGCTGAGTGTTAGGGAAAAAATACTCGGTAAAGATAGTGTTTGTCATGTGGCTAGAAAAACATATGGCAAACATCCATCTTTGTCATGTGTTATTTTTTTTTACACACGACAAAGATTTTATCGTATGTTTTAATTTAACACACGATAAATACCATCTTTGTTGTGTGCCCGAAACAAAACACACAGCAAAGATTGATTTTTCTGTAGTGATCCTATAATAATAAAATCACACCATGATCTGTCGCTTCAGTAGTTTTTTTTTTCACTCCTCTGAAATTAACACATCAAAATCTTGCAATGCCTACAAAAATAATGTGACAATACATGTATTGAATACTACCAATTTTGTTAGAGATAGATTAGAATCCTAACAATAATCAGTTGAGTGCCACGACAAGGTCGATTTCAGCCCACATAAATAGACACTGCAGACGAGCAGATGGCTCGGTGGTTGAGGCTCTAGACCGGGAGCCGGCCGGCCGGGTTCGAACCCCGGTTCCTGCACGCCTTCAAATAAGGCAGGAACTTTGGTCCTCTCTCTAAAAAAAAGACACACAACCCTCAAAAGGGATTCAAAGCTTCTGAACACTTTTACATGAACCATTCACCAATATTGCCCCCTGCATCCATATGTTGCAATCAGATGTCACAGAGAATAACATCATCTAAAAACCATATATTTGGAAACCCTTTTCACTGTTTAAATATATATAATCTGTAGGACTCAGGCCGTCAATTGCATAAAAAAGGTCAAAATCAAATTGTAAAGATAAATTCAGTGAGAATAACATATATATGTCAAGATTGCATAATGCAATGACTTCTAGTGACATGATGATTGATTGTGGAACGTCAGATTTAAGGCACCAGATGCCCAAATTATTTGCAAACACACTAAAAGATGATATCTGAATATATAGATATGTGATTTCTGTGGCAAATAGCATGCAGTCGGCTTAGGGAGCGGCACATCATTGCAGGTGAGCAGCCACCGTGGCCCGCACGAAGTCCGGTATGCACGGTGTGATATGCAGCTCCTAATTTCATCATTTGGTGATCTAATTTAGCTAATGTATCAGGTAAAATATAGCTTGTGTGTAGAGTGATTTGAGAATTTGGAGCCTCCCCATACTTGTTGGCTCTCATCTCTTGTATTCTTTATCTTCATAGTGGATTGTTGCTCACCACTGCCGTGGGTTTTTCCCCGCAATTGGTTTTTCATGTAAATCCGTGTGTCCTCCATTGATTCAGTATTTACTTTACCATATGAGTTGATTAAGTCATCATCTTGCTTGCTATCGATTCATATCTCAAGTGGTTGATTGTATGAAAGATTTGACATGAGAGGCATACATATGTTCTTAGATATGTTGACGATTAGATGATGGGACTGTTGTTGTGATGAGCTAATTACTACAGATATATTGTTGTTTTATCACTGGATAACTTGTGGTTATGTGGTTTGAAGGATAGATGTTGTTTTGGTTCATGCACACAAGATGTTCGGTGAAATTCTCATAAGCTTGTTAATTTGGTTGCTTCTGCTATTCCATTACACTTACACATGGGAACTGCAGGATGAAGAATTGAGGCCGTGTTTCTGATGGTTTTACAGGTCCTCGCAGATGGCTGCACGGTGGCAAAAGGGATGAGCACAGCGATCAGTAGGATGGACTTGCTGAATGACGCCTTTTCCTGGGTCGATGTGAAGGGATTTGTTTTGGGTATCGATGAATGAAGTGCGCTGTGTGGTAGGACGACCTTGGACAGAGGCTAAAGTTTTTTTAGTGGAACTAAAATGGTATAAGTGGTTTGCGTGGTTGTTTGGGTCTCACAAACAACCACTGTTGGGTCGGTCATGAGAGGAGGACTGATAGGGTGATCGCTCAGGATCTCCGAATCTAAGGGACCCTTCCCATTGACATGTTTGTGTATAAGGCCCATCGCCTGTGCATAGCTGCTTGTTCCATTCCAACTCAGCAAGGTAACTATATCACATGACCATGCAGTCTGTTTTATTTTCTGTTATACAAGTCAGAAAATCGAAAAGGCGGAAGCCTGAAAGCAGCTAAGCAGGAAGCCAGAAGCCGCACGCCAACTACCTTGCTCCTTGTTCGTTCAAAAAAATATGATGACGGTATTCTGCTACCACCATCCAGTGCCAATCTAGTCATCAAGTGAACGGCAAATCACCCCCTTTATCTTATACATACTGCCTCTAGTCCCCTCTACTGACAACCTGACCTATGCTAATTGTTGTCCTTAGTTTCTCACAACATGATAGATGAATATAGCTCGGCAAGGCAGCTATATCACAAAACAAAAAAAAGAGGCAGAGGAAATGAGAGGATGAATTCTTGGAATCACATAAAAGAGCCATGGACAAATTCTAATATTTATAGAGGGGCCCCAGTTTCTAGATGCGCTCCGGGCCTCTAAAATCTGAACCACTGAAATCTCGTTTGTGCAGCTCAAATAACAAATCTGGTTTCATAGCGGTTTTCTGAGCTACGCAAAATTGTTGATAACAGAACACAAACAACCACTGAATAAACGTGTACCTAATTTTTTTTCCAAAAAGAAAACAAAACGTTTTAAAGCCCACGATCAGGGAGAGAATAAGAGATCCCAATGGCCCATGTTGGTTTGTCCCCCTCCCCACTGGCCCACTGTTTTTAGAGATTTAGACAACGTAGCTGATGTCAACCAGAAATTTGGCCCTCTAATCTTACTTCTACATCCAACTGCTTCTTGCTTTCATAATGCTGACTTTCTCCATAATATGATACGAACAAAACATTTGGATATTATTCTCGGTTACAAGATCTAGCCTTGGGCCCAGACGACGCTTAATCCAGTTGCATGTTCGTAGCTTTCCGCGACTGTAGTTTTCTATGGACCTCCCTGATACTTGGAAGACCTTTGGTGGAACTACCAACATAATTGCTGGCGACACTTCTCACTCCTGTAGTTCACTATAACGTTCGGTCATCGTACAGAGGTACACGGCAGGGCCATGCAATGCATAAATCCTCTGTTGTGTCTAGAAGCAGCTAACGATTTTTTTTTCCCCAAACTATGAGCAGGAGCACCGCTCTTTCATTGAAGAAGAAAGAACTCCTAACGCGAAGCATGATCAATTTATTTTGACTTTGTATAGTCCAAGAAAGTTATGATGGAGAAATGTAGTACTCAACAGTCAACAGCGTGTTAACATTGCAAGTGGTGGACTTGGGGTGGGACAAGGCTAGAGGAGGCTCTTCTATTTTTGCGAAGTTGCATGTTAATCAGAGCCCAATACCTATCTCTATCATTCCTTAACTACTAATCTGAAATGGAAGAGGTCAGAGTTTTTGCCCAAAGTGCTTATCACTGTCATTTCGGGCACAGAATGGCTAGAAAGAAACTGTCTAGGAGCATAGTATTGCTTCAGGGGCTCTTTGTCATGTGGACCAAAACTGCTTCAGGATTAACATTTCTAAACTTCTTGTGCTAATAAAGATCATGGTTCCTGCACTTCCCTTTGAGCTATGCATACCAAATTAATGTGACATAATTCCAAAAATGGATTCTATTTCGCAGCCCGCAATGTTTACTTCCCAAAAAAAAATCAAACGGACAACTAAATTACCTCAACTTCCAGCTTAAGGCTTCTATATCTGACACGATGGCATTCTGATAAGGACCATATCCTTTGGAACTTTCTGTGTTTCAGATGAACTTGCACTTGACGCAACTGATTTGAAGAATGGAAGAGATAGGCTCATCAGATGCATATTTTTGGTTCTATAAGCTATTACCTCATGCTTATCACTGTCATTCCGTTTACCATGCGTTTACATGCGCGATATTATTAACTGGACTGAATGAATTCAACAGTTGCAAGTCGAAATTTGAGGGGGAAACAGGACCGTTTCATTCTGAATATGAAACAAACACTACTTAGGATTATCTTGCTTTACAGACAAGAATGTGTGTTTTTAGAAACAGGAATATATATTAATAATTTAATATTCCAGCCGCTTCATCGATAAATGCATAAAGCTGTTTTTTATTACAACCAAATCACACCACAAAACCTTAAACAAATAAGGCCTCATTGGTTCTTCTTTCACTTGTTCAGTCAACTAAAGAGAACAAAAAACTGCATTCCAGCAGAGCATGACTATCCTGGAAAAGTGAATTATGCAGATGCTGAAGCAATAGCATCCACAGTGCAGCACGAAACCTACATTTAGCTTAGATCCATGTTCAAGGGTCTCTTTCTCCGACAATATTGAGAGCAGAAGGTAACCACTTCACACAACTTGGACGCTTGCATATGCATGTTTGGCCTTGAAATGTGCTTGCTGTGTATTTGACGGCAAACATTTTTTTTTTGCATTTAAATTTTAGCTATGAACATGTGGGAGGTCAAATGGCTCCGTTCATACCTGCAAATTTGCTCAACCTTGGATGAATTTGCCTAGTGATTGCAACATAGGCCATAAGTTACGACAGAGCTTCTCAATTCGACGAAATCAAGCTCTGTTTCACTTGGAGGGCCTCATGTCACGGGATTAAAAAATACAGATAAACTCACTCTAGCATTATGCATATGTTAGCTTGGCCTCAACTTCATGCTTAAGGCTTCTATATCTGGCACAATCACATTCTGACATCCTTTGGAGCATTTCAGTGTTTCAGATGAAAACTTGCACTCAACGCAACTTATTCAAAGAATGGAAGGTAGGCTCAGATGTATTTTTAGTTCTACGAGCTATTAATGCCAGATATGAATGGCTCTGTTTACATTATTTCGTGCCTGATCAAGTGTTAGTGGCGTGTGTGATGCTAGCCGCACTGTCCACCTACCAATCTATAGTAGCTAACTGCACGCCAACCAATTTGTTACAAGCAGTGCAATGCTATGATTTAGCAGCAGGCTGAATGCTTGCTCAATCTCAGTATAAAGACGTCTCTGTCTCAGTCACAGGCATTCCGTCCATGATTGCTTCGTTCCCCGCAGATTACTCACCCTCGAAACTTGTTCACTGATAATAATTGACATGTAACATGGAGAGTTCTACCTGTTTGAGTCACGTCCAGTGCACGCCTTTCCTTAATGACATGTAACCGGAAGAATATGTCACTTTCGAGCTTGTCTTTGAAGTCCCTTGTGTTTGGGACAAAGGTTAAAGCCCCAGCAGAATGGCAACCCACTGCGCCGCGGCTATATAAGCGACCACGGGTTCCACGGCTTCCTCCCCGGCACAATCACACCCATCCACCACCGCACACGAGCGAGACACCACCAAGCTCCCGATCGACTTCGGCACCACCACCATGGCACGCCACAGCTCCGTGGCCGGCTTCCTCCTGGTGGCCCTCCTGGTCACCACTGCCGCCGCCTTGGCCACGACCACGACCTCGGCCACGGACGCCGGCCAGGAGAAGGGTGTCCTCGAGTACATGGGACGCGAGTACATGGTGTTCGTGTATCCCCCCAGACCCACCGACCTGGTCGACGCCACCTTCAAGCAGTACTGTCTGCGCATCCTCAAGAACACGCTCAACATCAGGTACGTAATTGCAGAGCAAAACGTCCTCAACAAATGCAGCCTCTCTGTTATGATCTCACTCTGTTTCTTGATTCTTCGATCGCTGAGTCGGTTCCTTCTTGTGGTGCTGGTTTCTTTGCAAATCAAGGGAGAAGCAAGCGGAGAAGATTCTGGGACGCATCTACCCCACAGGGTTCACCGCGAAGCTCACGCCAACGCAGGTCTTCAAGTTGCGGCGTGAGTTGATTCGATGAATTATTATGCTTTTTGTAACTGATTGCAACCCTCTCCTGATTTCTCGTGTCAGTTTTTGCTGTCCGTGACAACAATGTCACAGAATCTTGGACCAAATTTTTATTTGCGTTAACTCATCTAGCTAGTTTGCAGTATTGTTGTTAGCGTACAGTTTCGTATGATCGTTCCAATCCTCTTTTCCTTGGAGACTTTCTTATAAATAAAAAAAAAGTCAAGCAAACTCTCGGTTTCCACTATCAATCAAAGAAAAAAAAATGAAAATAAGGGAATTTTGTCACCGCAGGCTCTAGCGTATCCGTAACAACAATATTCTCTGTCTTGGGCTAGCATGGAGATGCTAGAGCCTTGTCTGGAATACATAGAACTTTTATAATGCCTTTAGAGTTTTCGAAGAGCTTTTCCGTGTTCCTACACATTAGTACTAGTTTTATACTCTCTGAATGAAACATATTGTTAACTTCTATTTTTTCTGTTTTAATTCTACAGAGAATCACCGTGCCGTTCGTCGGGTTCAGCCTATTGGGAAGTCCCCTCAGGATGACATGACCAACTGATTATTGCATCAGCATCTTCACGAACTACATACATACTAGCACTGCTACCATCATCATGTATTATGGTTTCTGTTGCACACCTAGTAGGCGTCCAACGGTAGAACAAGTTACACCATCAAGATTATATAAAAAAAGTAACACCATCAGAATATAATGTACTGTCATTCTTCCTTGATCTTCTATACATGTTTCCAGTGAACCATGCATCTTCAGAAATTCATGTGGAATATTATGATGTACAGGACGATTAAACTCTGTTGTCCTATTATTCCGGAACTTAATGAATCATATTACCTTAGTTAAAACACATATACAGAAATCAAATAAACGGATGCCTCATTTTGGAATTCTAGTGAAACCTTGAGCTGCAATAAAAATTAATGAAACCACCAAAATAATAATTTAACAGGAATTCTGTTACTCTAATGATTAGACGTATTACGAGAACCTAACTAATATCAGTACGAGGAAGGCGTCTGCTGGTCAAATACAACGGCTCTAGCATCAGCTATCACATATGTGAACATGACCAAGAAATGACCAGGAGAAACATTTTATCATTCAAGAAAGCAATACACAAAATGAGGAAGTATGAAATAGACTCAAGCTTTCAGTTAAAAAAAAACTGAAGCTCTATCTAACAAATGCTTTAGTGATGCTAAACATGGCATCAGTAACCAGTTCACTTGAAATCTAAACTGCGATGAATATGGTTTACAGTCTCAACTTTAGTTATAGAGGCTGCACCTGATACATTGCAGCGCTTTGCAAACATGCATGAGTGGTAGATTGATACTGGTTGAAGGAAGGACGCCAATTGTCAGTGATAAAAAATAACCAATGCTATTTTACAAGGTCCAACATCTTTGTGTACTACCAGTCTACCACTAATCAATGTGCCTCATATTTCGTTTTCAGAAGAATGGATGCATTTCAAACAAAGAGTAAATTTTAACTGGAAAGGACTTCTGCATGATTACTGAGTCAAAGGTCAGCTAGAACAATTAAGTTCTTTTCTGTAAGGTGAAGAGATCTGTCAAATTCAAGTTTTCCTTTTGCCAAGCCTAGCTTAGGTGGTTAAGTTCATTGTGGTGAAACTAACCCACCTGGTTCAAATTTCATATTTGACATGGGTGTTCCATTACGGATAAGTATTCGTTCAGTGGGAGACGACGTTCCCGTTGATAACGAGGCTCCTATGAAGCTGGCTCATTTTTTCGGACTCACTCATAGAAGTAGGGTGTGCATGCATATGTTCGTAGGAGTATGGTCTCATGCGTGTATGTAATTATCTACATCCATATTGTGCATATCATTACTTTAAAAGACTTGGCTCTACATGTACACAACTATCCCTGTGTTCATATTTCTTTGAGAAATGCCTAGGGCATCTCAGATTTATGTCAGTTAATAATGTGTATTTTTGCCGAAACCTTTTAAAGGTATCTTATATGTAAAAGAGGCAATCTTTTTGGTGCAAAGTAACAAAAGCTATATCAGTTGTCATGAACAAGATATGTTGACTCATGATTGAGGTAAATTGTGTTTGTCGTCTGTATAATTGTTATAACCATATTGCACAATATGAAGAAGCTTCCCTAGAGCCACCTGGGTCATGAGCTCCTGGCCCAAGAAAGAAAAACATGATTTCATCACTTAGTTTGCTTCAGCCCAGACATTGGCCTAGTATTTGGACCTTCTTTAACTCAAGTTTTCAGCCCATGGCCTGTCCTTAAAGTTGACCCAAGCTTCCCCCATGCATGTGTAGCAAGTACTGTATGAATATAGAAGGAACGTAATGATTGGATATTTAATGATGCTGGTCCAATGGTTTAAGGCTACAAAGCAAGACTACGTCATGATTTTGCTCTGTTGTTGTAAAGAGCAAAGGCAAAGTATTTTTCGAGTATCAAAGAATGGTTAGACAATCTAGGACCTCTCATAGTTTTCTTTCCATTTTCTTTTACCCATTTGTATTTCTCTAATCTTATTTCCTTTTTCTTCTTACTTCCAATATATTACAATCAGTTAAGCTTGTGTCTCTTGTTGCTTTGAAAACAAATATATGCATATATATTAACATGTTAAAAAATACCTTGCCTTGAGCATTCATATATGACCTTTTGACTTATATGGTTTGGCTCTCTTGTAAACTTTTAGAATGAATCTTTAGCACAAGTTTTAGGTTTGGTCTTGTAATGCCAAGGAACCTCCTCACTGTCGTTATCAGTATCTTTTCTTTGCTTTCCTTTATACCAGGTGACAAACAATGATGGAGTTGTTAACTCCAAAATCTACACATGTGATTGTTGGTATTTTTTTTTACCGTTTGTGAATAAATCTGCAAATGCACGGGCAATATTGTTATAGCATTTCATCCGAAAGTATTCAGGATATCGTATATTTGTTTATCCCAAGGCAACGAAGTAAGAGATTTACTATGTTCATAATTATATTATAAGTTGTTAAAAAGGACAAAGAAAAGAATCTAAGCTCCTAATATTATACTTCTAACATAGTTGTATAGTATTTGTATACATATACACTCCTATATGCTTAGACTTTATGCACACACACCCTACGCACGGGTTTACCTCTGGTTTGCCAGGTGACTTCTGCCAAGAGCGTACATTGTAGCCGAACATGACGGATTTTAAATGACAAATGGGGCTATTACCATCTACTGCCTACCTCTATAACCTATGAACTACATTATAATAACTGCATCCTATTGATCCAAGCACCACGCTTGCATCTCTAGAACAATACTCTAAATCCCCTAGGCAATGGACCAAATAAAACACAATCATACAATATGAGTATTGAACAAATATCATGTGCATGAGCAACTTAATCATGCATGATGTTGAGATATACTATAATGAAGACTTATGAAATAAATAATAGTATAGTAACAATACATATCTATCATGCAAGCATAAGGATCAAACACATAAATAAGACATGAAACCAAACCAGAAAATACTTATCCCAAACATCACTATATTAGAAGAATGTTATTCTAAACCATACACATACATAGGGCACATACAACCAAATAAAGAACGCATAACCCAAGTATATAAACTAAAAATAAAAATAAAATTATTGAATAGCACAAAGTCTTATAAAGAGAGAAAGATACAAGGGCCAACATATAGGGGGTGCGGGGGTGCGGAGAAGAGAGGTTGCCTTTGCTCTAGCATGCTAACTGGTGGTGGGCATGTGTGAGGTCCCGAGTTAAGTCAGTTTGCTCCTGTTTGTGGGTCATCCAATCTAGATGCAACCCATATGCTGATCCTTTATTGATCGGAGTTGTGTTTCTTTGCTATATGGGTATGTTTTCTATAACCCCCTAGCATCCACACTCGGCTGGGTTTGACTCACATTTTGAATGAGCCCCACACACCCAACAATATGTTTACAATTTCGTCCTTTCGCGAAAAAGAGCTATTCCAAGGTTGGTTGTCCTTCCTTCCACTAGACTAGCAAGGTGGTACTAAATTCTCACTCACTCATGCACACAAGTGTTCATGACCCACTATGGGCTTAGTCTCAATGGACTGGGATGTAACAACCCCCCCTCCCCCCCCCCCCCCCCCCCCCCCGCACGCGCGCGCGCACATAAAGGATTGACATTCTTGATTGGACAAGGTACCAAGAATGTTTTACTCTTGGACACACCCATATCTATTGTCGGTGCATATGCCTTGTTGTGTCCCATGCATGGGCCTACACGTGTTATGCACTAGATGTTCAGACCTCCTGGCATTACGTGCACCATGACCGTGAGCGTCAGCTCTAGTACTTGTAACGCCTTCGGGTCCACACCCTGCCGGGCCCAACTCAAATTTTGAGTGGACCCCATACACCCACCAACTTGTTTTACGCTTTGGTCCTCGCTTCATATAAAAGGACTAATCCAAGATTGGTGATGGTCGACAGTCTAGGGTTATACGTTGGTCTTCCTCCCACTAGACTAACAAGCAAGTACTAAAATTTCACCCTCTAATGCATACAAATGCTCATGGGTCACTATGAGCCTAATCTCGATGAGTCAATGATCACCAGGAAAAAAACAATGTAAATCAAGAACATAGGTGACTCAATCAATTAAATCTAAACAAGATTAAAATACCAACAGATCGACTATGATAGATCAGACCTAACCAAAACAGTATGTAGTCAAAACCTAATATAGTAACCTCAAAGAGATCTAATTACCGGTAACTAGAAATTGCATTGATTTGATTAGAATATTAACATTAAGAAAGTACTTACTAGAGCTGATGCAATTATCAAGGTGATGAAGTCAAATCTCTCGATCAGATCGTCGGTAGTCGCTCGTGCAGTCAGGCTCTCCTCCGTCCATCTCCACCAAATGCATCCAATGGCTCGCACGCCAACAACCATTCAGTCATACACAGGAGTAAGTTTGGCCCAATAACACAGCAAGTGCATACGGCCCAGAAATGCAGAGACACTGTGTTGCCTAAAAGAACATGAAGCTACAACGACTGAAACAATGAAAGAGCTGCTCCTGCTCAGTTGTTGGGAAAAAATAACGACTGAACCAGCTGAACCACATCACAGAACTGAGATGAACAGAAGAGAAAAATATTCAAGTTTCAGTATCACTGTTGCATAGAAAATACCAATAGTTTGAGGGCACACCATACGACAAAATACATTGTGATTGTTCTAAGACTAACAATAATAAACTTGCCCTGCAATACAGTCTCTAAAACTTATACTATTCTTCAGTGCCAATATTGTTGAAATTTGATCCCAGAAGTAATACAATGGAAAAAAATCTTAGTGCCATTATAAGCACTGAATTAATATAATTAGTATATGGACAAGATTACCATCAATAATTGAGTGAAGCTTATATTCCCATACTGTCCAAAGTTAGTCATGCTGTTCGTAGAATTGTTATCTCCTGCTAATTATGCCCCCAGCCAATCATTGTTACATTGTTGCGGCTAGA
This sequence comes from Eleusine indica, assembly GCA_030378355.1. Classification (NCBI taxonomy): domain Eukaryota; kingdom Viridiplantae; phylum Streptophyta; class Magnoliopsida; order Poales; family Poaceae; genus Eleusine; species Eleusine indica. The sequence goes on from CM059500.1 coordinate 42,961,156, forward strand.
ACAAAAGGAAAACAAGAGAAAGCATTAGTCCTGCTCATATTAGGGATGCACCTAAACTTGGACAGGGATATACCTTTGTTTTCTTTTTTTTTTTTTATGAAAACAGGGGGGGGGGGGGGGGGGGAGAGCATCCCCACCTTGTATTGATTTACCATTTGAACATGACCAAGCCATGGACATTTGGATGGCGCATTTCGCCAAGAGTAGAGGATACATCAGCAAAGGGAGAGGGATGAGAGAGAATACAACACACACAAGTACAAACAATGAACATTAACAACCAAACATAACACAACACATTAAGCACACCGAAGAAGCCACCATTGGATGACACCACTTCGACGATCTTCCATCCACACAACCGTAGAGCAAAAAGTCCATGACGATCGTGAATTACATTGCTTTAGATGACCATCCGAGCTCCAAACGACAGTAGCTTCAGCGCCATTTGAGGGGAGGAAGCCTCAAAGGGGAGGCACCACGGAGAGGAGGACGAGGAGATCTAAGAGGGGACCATAGTCCCGTCAACCCGCCATAAGATGAAGCAACACAACTAGGGAATGGAGATGACATCAGAGCAGGGGGACCCAAAGTGACCACCAGTCAACGAAGAACAAAAGCAGAGGGACGATCCACAACATCCATAGCATAGACAACTAGTCTTTGAATAGATGCTAACCCATCAGGGAACTCCAAGACAATGCCTCCATGAAGGAAACGACATCAAATTGCCACCATTGTCCGATTTAGAGATACTAAATCTTGGTTTTGACCCGGAGAGTCCTGGAACTGACTATGCCAGATACCTTAGCAATGCCTCCAAGGAGGGGCATGGCGCCTAAGGTGTCATCATTGCCAAAGGCTTTCGCCCAGTACCTTGCAACAGCCAGTTGTTAGGTGCCTGAAGCAAATTTCACCACCATGCCGGCCCGAAGCCTTCGATGGCAGCTGGTGACAGCTTGAGGGCAGGGAGCCCCTCCATTGGGCCGTGCGGAGGTGGAAGCACCCCCCACGCCCCGGACACGGTGCTCACGCTTCACGGCACCAACAGCAGACCAGACCACCGTGTTGGGTCTTCATCCAAGAATTGGTGCCCCTCGACAATCCAGGACCAAGCTTCGTCCTAGCAGTCATAGAGAACAGGGGGCACCAATGCTGGCCACCTCAAACGAGGTAGATTGGGTCACGCAGCAGCACAGTGACCAAATCCGGGATGTGGAAAGGCCGGATCCGGCCTTGAATATCTGCTAGGGGCTCATAGGCATCGATTCCAAAGAGGGTCACCAGGATCTCATTGTGGAAGTGGAGGAAAAATAGGGGAAACGAGGGGACAAACACGACCATGGGAGCTGCCACGGACGGACGCCATTGGGGAGATTGTGCCACCAACAACTCGCACAGGAGGAGGATTGAACGACGAGGGGAGGGATATTGACGGCAGGGAACCACGACCTGCAGCCATGGTCGGCTGCCGCCGCAGCCACCGTCGCCCCCAGCCCCAGCTCCAGCGTCGTCTACCGCTCCACCTTCAGATCCGACTCGGTTGAGCCCGGATCCGGCGAGCTCGGGCTCCGGCCATGGATGCAGCAAGAAGCTTACTTGGGGGAGGAGCGAGGGAGTGTAAGGGAAGAAGAAAACAAGGGCTCACGGATGACTGCCATTGGGCGCTGCCGCTGGCTGCCACCGCTGCTGGTCGGTGGTGGCAGCGGCTGTCATTGCAGGTGGCGGCGGGGGTACTGGTGGGTAGGGCTGGAGTCGCCCCCCGGTAGCGGGCTATTTTTCACTCCACATCGTACCTTTGTTTTCTTTTGTGTTCTGCTCCTCCTCTTCTGCTTATTATCTAGCCACGTTCTGTTCCTTCGTGAGCTTCTTGTACAGACTTCTTTTTTCTTTAGGTGTGCATTCCTTAGTTGATCATCATTTGGTAACTGAACCTCCACATGGGCTGCACAAGGACCAGCGGAAGTAGCTTCAGAAGCACTGAATTGGTCCAAAACTTCCTTAACAAGGATGTCAAGTTTGTTATCAGTAAACAAAAAACACTCTGGTGAGCTCGTTATTTAATCTGCCAAACTGAGAAACTTGTGGGAAAGATATTTGTAACGACGGATAGCATCCAAATTTGGATTTTCAATTATACTTCTTCTATGGTGATCTTGTACAACTCCATGGTGCGCTTCTCATGTCCATCGCTTTAATATATATTGTGGTGGCAGCCTCTTGATGTTCGTCAAACCAAGAACTTTCAACGCATGACCACACAATATTCCAACCCTTTCAAACTGGCTGCAAGTACATATGACAGATTGCTCCACAGAATTACTAATAACTTTATACTCCTTCTCAAATGTTAAATCTTCATTTCAAACAGCAACAAGATATTCATTTTCTCCATCCAACGATCTAGCATATGTTGCCACAGATCGTTCATATTCTGATCGGAAAGCATCAAATATTATGGGTGTGTACAATATGCTTGCTTGTACCAACATAGTTGTCCACATCTTAATTCTTGGTAATTTTTTCCTCGAGTCAAATAGTGATTCCAATTCATTCTCTCTCTTTTCTTGCACCACCCTTTCAAAATGCTTCAGGAAACGAATGATATCAAAATTAGATTTGAAATGGTCTTCTAAATCACAATTCAAACTCTCACTTAATTGTGTACTTCTCATTCTCAACGTGTAAACACCCATCATGTAACATTCAGTCTGTTTTTCTTTCAGTTTGTAGATGCTATCCAACCAAGTTTGCTTCTGCATCTTGCTTCTAATGGAGTCAAATTATTTTTCAAATCATTCCTTATCCTCATATTTATACATACATGCACTGATGTCAGAAAGAAAACTTGAGCCTTTGATTGGAGGTAAATTTTTGATAGCATTCTGCATTATGTGATATATGCACAAACCGTGCCATGCTTGTGTAAACACTTCTTCAACTGTTTTCCCCATTGCAAAATCCTGATCTGTATAAACCGTTTTTGGTTGTTTCCCATTATGCGCTGTTATGAATGACTCAAACAACCACTTGAAGGAATCAAATGTTTCATCATACACAAGAGCGGCACCAAATACCACAGTTTCTCTAAAATGGTTGAATCCAATGAAGACTCCGAAAGGCCTAGACTCCTTGTTTGTTCCAAAGGTAGTGTCAAAAGTGACAACATCACCAAAATGTGCATAATCAATGATCATTTTAGCATCAACCCAAAATATATTTGCTATTTGCTCTTCACTGTCCATTTGTAAAGCATATTGAAATGATGGGTTCTCAACAATTTTCTCTTGAAAATACTTTAACATACTTCCTGCCTGACCATATTTCATCTCACGTTGACATTTGGTCTGCAAGTAATTTTTGTGATCACGACGGGTGTAGCTAAGATTGAATGATCCACCAACTTGACAACTAGCTAACTCGTGTGCAGCTTTCGGCCTAATTCCAGAGTCATCAGCCATTTCAATTTCCAAACCTTGAAATTCTGAAATTTTTCTTTGTGACACCATCAGGTGCAAAGTCTCAGGTAAATGAAGGTCATGATTGTGTTCCAAAACAAGATCAATCACTACATAACTTTGTACCTTTTGATCAAAACTAAGACCCATGCGTACTTCACAATCAGTCCTTGTTTCAGCTCAAAGGCACTTTGTTAGATGATCTCTTTTATCTTGTGTTCCATGACCCTCATTTGAGCAAACAAATCTACATGATCTAACCTTAGCATCAGACCTTTTATTTGCCCACCTCTTTCTGACCTCAAAACCCATGCGACCTGCATATGCGTTCTAGAATTTAAAAGCCTCTTACCTCACTCTGAAACTTCATGCCAAGTTGAGGTCCCTGGATAGGAATCGCACTCTATTCTCTAAAAAATTATGGCTGCATTATTTGTGCAGTTCGTGAGGATGTTCAGAAACACTAGACACATTTCAACTAGATTATGCTGATAAGTACAGAATAATACCTGTTCGATTCACCATGCTCTTTGTCGTCCTTTCCTTCCATCTCTACAGCAAGGCAAAGCAAGATTGATGGACCAAGTTGGGGTCCTCAATCAATCGTTGCAGGTATGCCTTTTCGCTTCAAGTCGACTGCTTCAGCTATGTCCTCCATCGTACGTTGACTAGATTGGGGATGAATTCTTTTACATGGTATAGGGAAGTGGCGCAGTTATCTGCTTTTCTGGCACCACAATTGAGCACTTTTCCCTCCACGTCGTCATTTACTGCATTGTCTGCCCTTTCCTTCGTGCCAGATGCTCGATTGTGCATGGTAATGTGTTGTTGGGCCACACCAGGCCGGATGTTGCATGACTTCCAAGCTGAGCAATCATGCAAGTTGTTGGATGTATTAGTGGAGATGGACAGCAAAGAGGGCGACTGCACGCACGAGTGACTGCCGACAATCTAAATCCCATCGAGAAGGAGGTGATGCATCAATTCGGTGTCCCTACCACTCTTTCCAACAGCTTGCCTCTTCATCTTCTCCTTTACTCTCTTGAATCTACCCATGGTCACTTATAGTGGGCCCTACCAAATTTTGCATCAACAGGAGCTTGGGCCGAAATCTAGTAGGGGCGTAAATTATGTGGAGGTTATATATTGTACCATTTGGAGGGTGGGGGCAGTCACTAGACCAAATTTCAGAAGATTTCATTTAACTAGTGGATTTAAGCCTTTCTCTTGGAGAGGGGGGCTATTGTCCACCTTGACTATGCTGAAGCTCCATCCCTGGCAACAAGTATTGCAGAGAGAGAGAGAGAGAGAGATGTTTGGTGGCTGGTCTGCCAGATTGGAAAGACATCATCTTCACCAGTTGAAAATATAAATGTTTTGGGGTGGCCAATGCAGCGCTAAAAGCTTGTTGTGAAGGCATAGACCACGATGAGGTGAACCAAGCTTGTTGGAGTTAATCTCGGACTCAAACTCCAATTACTTGATGCCCAAGTCTAATCCACCTAGGCTTTCATATTTTTCCTAACGTTTTCACATCAAACACTATGATTGATAGTGTCTTGTCTGATTAGAACTCGGCCCGTATCCTCACAGCACTTATATATAAGCAGATGTACCCATGGGTTTCTCTAACACATCTAACACATGAAATTCCGATCATTAAGGGTGCATTAGAGGAGAGGTGGACGAGATCCATCTTCTAGACGAGTTCATCTCTATCCTAGTGATTGTAAGTAAAGTTTTAGGCGTCCAAAAGGGTTCTCCACATTGAAGATCAAGGTGGTGAAGTTCTGTATGTTCTACTACATCTACATAGACATGTACTTCATCTTCAGAGACATCGGCGTCATCAAGCTCTGGTTAGTTAAGCTGTCCCCAATTACAAATTAGTGTGACGTGATCATGATTAGACAAAGCTAATTAGGTGAATTAGTAATATTTAAGTGTCCACTAATGTTTCAATCCAACAATTGACATCGAGAACCAACTTAGTTCTAGCATGATTCTCACACTAGAGCTAACAGACCCTTACCTCTGGTTTAGGTCAGTGTTTAGATCATTGCATGTTCAAGTATTACATCAGATTAGTTCTTCGGTTTTAGTCATGCAATTGATAAGTATGCCATTAGGGTTAATTGTGTATGGTTAGAGATTAAACATGATGATAAAACATACTATTATGTCAAAACATTGCTAATTTTGATCTAAGTTTAATGTACCTGAAACAACCTAAGTCTAAATCAAGTCGCATAAGCAAGTAGAAGGAGATGATTTTGGCAAATAAGATTAAGTTGCTAAAACTCCTAAAGTTTTCTTGTGCAAAACCCTAACCCTAAGATTGAGCCTAACCCTAATGATGAGACTCACCTCGGGTCGTCGCTCTGCCATGGCATGAGCACGACTGTGTGTGGACGCTATCGCATTGTGGTCGTCCTCCCACCAGTCGTCAACGAGGTGTCGCGCACATAAGTCCCGCACACGTACTCATCGGGACTGAAACCAGTCGTGTGACATAAGATCCTCTGCATGGGGCACCTGCTCAGCATGAATCCGACGTCGTGAGCCTTGGTCGTCATCATCATGCCGACATGTTGCCACTGACCATCGCCGTCATCGACGCCGCATAAGCACGACCCCGCCATCAGGCATTGCAATAGGACCCATCGACGGAGGTGTGCGTCGACGAGAGGACCCAGAACGGCTGCCATTAGCGAGGGCCTATGCGTCGATGCCACCGTCGGGATCTGGTCGGAGCAGAGAGGGGAGTGAGGGAGAAAGAAAGAAGAGGGAGTGTGGCGAGTGAGAGGTGTTAAGCTAGGGTTTTGGCTGCTGGGTTTTCATTCCGAGACTTGCCAATCCTAGCCACTCGCTCCAATCACCCCGGATCGATGATACACTGCTTTGGCATTAAAAATGTGGGCCTGTGCTGGGAAGCTGAGGCGTGTGGTCAACTAGGGCAAAAATATGTCGGCCCATTCAGCCGAGCACGCACACAAACCAGCAGGCCGCATCGGCCCACTCAGCCGAGCACGCGCACAAACTAGCAGGCCGTAGTGGGCCACGGGTGTCAGATTATTTTAATGACCGGTTTTGGCCATGTCGCTTTGGCACTAAAAAAATAACGCTACCACTTTAATGGGCCATTGTCACTGCACATTTTGTAGTTGGGCCGAGCACAGGGGAGTTATGGGCCAGTTTTTTAACTGTTCATAGTTTCGGGATAATCCTAAGTAATTCTAGGTCTGTCACATGTTTAGTTTTATTATTATTTGTTTCACATATTTAAAGGTATAAGTGCTTAAAATAATTAACCTATTAGTATATGCCAAATCTGGGCATGTTATTTTCTCACCACATGAAATTTTTTTATTTCTACAGAATATTAAGCTTTATTATTCCATAAGTATTAAATTAAGAAATTTTTTAGAATAATATTTTACACTTTCATGAGATGGATTAATTTGAGTTAATATTAATGGTCAAATAATTTCCCAAATTTAGGATTAAAGTGTCTCCCAAAAATAAGCTTTTCTTAGTTTAGTTACCAAACTGTGGATTATTCAACACACATTAATTGCCTAATAATGTTGAATGTTTTCTATTGCATTTAGGTTTTATTTAAGATTATATGACAATTTTTTATTGTTATTTTTGAATATATTGTTTATTCATTTATTTTTGCTAAGAATATTAATGAGCCATCATGTTTGTATGCTCTAATTATTTTAGTGCACTTTATTTTTGTCGATAATATTTATGCACTAAATAAATAAGTTTTAGTTTTGAGTTCATTACTTAAGTTCCAGTTTTAGTTCATTTATGTATTTTCCATCACTATCCATTATGTCTTAAGATTATTAAGTAATGCGTAAGTCGCATTACATGTGCAAATTAAACAATGCATAAGTTGCATTATAGGTGCTATAAGTTATTGCACTATTATGTACATTGAGATTGTCTCTGATTAAATGGAATCAAAGGGAAGTTTGATTGGAGATTACACTCTATAATTATATTCTGGCCAAAGCTTATTATAATTATTGAGTTTTAGTGTTTTCAATTTTGTTTCTGGTCAAAGCTGATGAAAAATCGACAACAATTGTGAACGTGTAATTATTCTGACCAAAGCTGATTATTTCATGTTCTTTAGACTACATATTTTGTACATATATAAGTCATTAAAATGAATTTTTGTTTGTTTTCTACCCAAAGGTGATGCAAATTGAAAATTCAATTGTGTTTTTGTTTGTTATTCCTAATGGTGATGCAAATAGAAACTTAAGTGCATATTATTAACCATTCATGCTATATACAAAGCATATCTTTTGCATAATATATTAAGATATTGACTAAAGCATTATTTTGGCTTTGTCATTTTCAGCTAGTAGTTTTGCAAGCTGCTTGAAATGATTAAGACCTTTAATGGCATCAATTATCCTATGTGGAAAGAGAAGGTGCAAGACATTCTCAAGTTTCCGGAACTTGACTATGTGTTATGTGAGGTCAAGCCTTTTCCTCCTTCAGGCGTTGAAGATTATGATGAGAAGATGTGTGCATATCACTTCAGATTAGATAATTGGGAGAAGAATGATAAGTTTGCCAAAAGGATTATAAAGCTTTTGATTTCTGATGACATAAGGGAAGAATTTCTTAATGAGGAGGACAAAACCGCTATGGAATTCATGTACTTGATTGAGATCGACTATGTAAGAGTTTGTGTAATATTCCTGATTAAAAGAGTAACTACCTCATGTTATGATAGGCAAAGTGGAATAGGAAAGCATGTGAGCAACATGTGGGACATTGTTGATGAACTTAAGGCACTCGGATTATCACTTCCCAAATCATGTGCGGAGCATTTTTATTATGGAATCTATGAGAGATACATAAAGCTAGGGGAGTAGATTATTAGATTAGTTGATAGAAACTAGTTGAAGTTCATGTTATTTTGAGAACTACTAGTGGATTCAACATTTAGCTTGATGATATTCAATGTAACTTAGTGAAACCTTTTGTTTCTATATACATTATGAGTTTATTCTATGAGTTATGATTTTACTATTTGCATCATCAAGTTTTAAATTATCATTATGTTCTTGCTTCTTTACAAGGAGATTTTGAGTTTATTTTGATTATGAAATTATATGATGAATATGTGAGATATTAGATAAGTTAAATGATGAGACCTTGTCGAAATTATGACATTAGCATTAAATACATTTCAAAGGGGAGAATGGAATATCTCATCAAGATAAGAGATACTCCTAATCATCATATTTTCACTAAATAAGTAAGTTACTATATATGTTCATATTATCATTTTGTCTCTTCTTGGTAACATAAGTTGGTGTTTTGATTTATTCACTACACACAAGAAGAAAAGCCCTGTAATTGTTCATTATTATCGAACAAAGTTTACATAAGAAAGAGTAAAATATGTGAACTTTGATTCATGGTCCATAGCTATCCTATCCCAAATATGTGAACTTTGATTCATGGTACAGTGCTTGCTTACACCAGCCCCATGACAAATCCTTTGGCTACCTAGACTTCAAAGAGTGTCATGCCGTCACAGCAAAAAAATTCTCAAGGAAAGGAGCCTCTCTCCCTCCCTCCCTCCCTCCCTCTCCCTCTCTCTCTCTCTCAATGCACCCCTACATCAATTCTGATGCCTCATGTGGTCCACCAAATTCAACTTCCGGCCAATGGGACCACACATCGTCTGGAGTGTCATATTTATTGGGCATGCAAGCCTTGTTTCAGCTGATCAAACATTGTTTCTTGGCCGACTTAATAAGCTCAGCCGTATCAATGGTTTCGAGTCATGCTAGCTACATGTACAGATGGCCATTTGGGTTGTGCTATATGGATTGGCACTAGAACCGCAATACTTGGACGGTTGAAGCACAACACTTCGTTCCTGATACTATACCACGGTCCACTATAAGAGACACACTATGGGTCGGTAAAAGTGCCTTTAACATCTTACTATTTGTCGATAACGATCTTTACCGACCAACAACCACGGTCGGTATAAGCGGCATTGGTAAAAGCTTTACTGACCCACGCCATGTTGCCAGTTTTTAGTGTCTAACAGTCTATGAGTAGTATTGGTCGGTAAAAACATACTGTGGCATAGTGTGATGTCAGCCATGTCTAGGCCGGCACGAGCCCGTACGCTAGGCTATTCTTGGACTGGTGGTCTGGGAAACTTGACGGTGCGAGCACAACCCATTTATAACTCAAATTTCTATGTAAACAGGAAAGCCAAGTGGTTAGTTACTCATCTTTAAATGCTTAGGTATGGATTCAAATCCTAGTTCTCCAGACTTAGGCCTATTTTTGCACCAATTTCAGAACTCAAATCTGGTGTGGGCAAGTCGGGCTTCAAAGCTCTGCTGAGACAGCAAGCACATGACACACAACCTTGCTCTCATATCGAGCCTTGCTAGGCCGGAATATCAGTCTGAGCACGACCATGCCTAGTCGGGCCAACACTTTGGCTATTTATAGCTACATACATGATATTACTCCCTCTATTTTAAAATACAAAGCTTGCTATGACGTTTCAGAATGATTATGGGTGCAAACAAAGGCTAGAATTTCCTTAGTTAATTGTACTTAAATTACTTAAATGATAGGTAGCAATATGATTCGTATTTATATAAGGTATACACCTATTTAAATTTCTATAATTATTTATATTTTAAGACAAATTTTAAAAATCTTTACATTGTAGGACCGAGGGGATACCTGCTATTCGCTTGTACAAATCAACTTAAGTGCATGCAATGCACTCCCTTTATTTTAAAATATAAGGTTTCCTATAATGTTTCATAAAGATTATGGATGAAAGCAAAAGACTAGCATGTACTTAAGCAAAAGACGAGGTTTAAGATGTAACTAGCATGAGGTTCAAGCCTATTTAACGTCTACAAACAATTATTTTAAGAAACATTTTAAACCTTTAAAATCATTGCAGTTGAGGACCAAGGGACTATATTTTGTTACCGATGTTCTTGAAATAAAGTTTCCTAGGATGTTTCAAATAGAGCATGTATGCGAGCAAAATACCAGAATTTCCTTAATTAATTGCCCTTAGATCATACATGCAGATTATGGGTATTGATTAAATGCTTGTATAAGGTGTGTGTATTTAATTTCTAAATCCCTGTATTTTAATAAAAATAAACCATAAAAGTCATTGCATTTTAGGACCATGGGAGTACCTGTTACTAACTTGTTGACATTAAGTGAAGTGCATGCAATGTACTATGTTTATTCCTAGGATGTTTCAGATAGAGTATGGGTGCAAGTTTCCTTCAAAAAAAGTATGGGTGCAAGTAAAAGACTATGATGTCCTTAATTAATTGCCCTAAATAAATCATACATGGAGATGATGGGTTAAAGGCCAGTTTAAATAATTGTCTTAGGTGCATGCCTATTAATTTCTACAAATCCTTGCACTTTATGACAAATTTAAAACCTTCAAGATCGTTGCATTTTACAACTGAGCGACTACCCCATTATTGGCTTGCCCACATTAACTCAAGTGGATGCAATGTACTTCCTCTACTTAATTATATAAAGGATGTTTCTGACAGATCTTGCATGCAAATAAAAGACCAGGATGTCCTTTATTAATTTCTCCCAAATATCATACATGCAGATGATGAGTACCTAGTGTGATTGATACTTGTATAAGGTGCTTGCCTATTTAATTTCAAGGTATGTTTATATTTTAAGACAAGTTTTAAACCTTTAAAATCCTTGTGTTTTAGGATCGAGGGAGTACCTCCTTATTGATTTTTGCAGATTTACTCAAGTACATGCAATGTACTATTTTCGTTTAATTTTAAAATGTAAGGTCTCTTAGGATATTTCAGATATATTCTGGATGCAGGCAAAAGAATAGGACGTCCTTAATTAATTTTCATTAAATCATGCATGCAAATGAGTAACAAGCATGATTAATACATTTATAAAGTGACGGCCTATTTAATTTCTTGAAATCCTCTGTATTGTAAAATAAATTTTGAACCGTGAAAATCCTTGCGTTTTAGGACAGATAAGGGACAGATATAGGTACAAAATCATGAATGTGAACAGATGCAAGTTATTAAACATACTAAATGTGGAGTAGGCCAACATGGATTAAACTAAATGTAATAGCTACTCTTGTGTGTATTTTGATTTATATATACCATTTGATGCTTTATTTGCTATGTATGATAAATAAAATACTTAGGGGTTACTTTAATATATTATAAAAATATTGTGATAGAATGAATATTTTCAAGTGCATGAATATTTTTTGTCCCTGGCTGCAGCATGCACATATTGATTCATCAAAATTAATTAAGGATTTTAGATCAAATTAATTAAGCATATTGGACTGCTGCAAAAAAATTGTATTGTAGTATGCAATAAGTTACTAAAACTGCATCGAACCTCTATAAAAACCAACAACCGGCATGCGTTCTTTAACCACGAGCACACACACAACTATCAGCCATGGCTTCCATGAAATCTTGGCTATTGCATCTCTTAGCAGTGTGCTTCCTCCTTGTTCAGCTCACTCACACAGCTCTTGTCCCAACAATAAAAAACAATCATCCTGAGGTCAAGCCTCGAGTGTCGAATACCTATATTGTCCATAGCAACCACCATGCGAAACCACCCCATTTCACCAACCACGAGCAGTGGTACCACTTCATGGTGGCCGCTCACTCTCCCCTCACCACCAACACCAGTAACCGAATCTTGTACACCTACGACACTATCGTGCATGGTTTTGCTGTCCGGCTCACAAGTGATGAGGCTCGACACATGTCCATGGCCTCTGGTGTAACTGGCATGTACGAGGATAGGATGTTCTACCTTCAAACCACCAGATCGCCAGAATTCATGGGCCTCAAGCCGCATTATGGTGCCTGGAACGAGACTAACTTCGGGGACGGCATTACATCGGCTTCATAGACACTGGCATTTGGCCAGAGAGCGCGAGCTTCAATGATCATGGGCTCGGTGCCGTACGCTCAAGTTGGAAGGGTAAGTGCATCGACACTGATGACTTTAATGCCAGCTTGTGCAACAACAAGCTAGTTGGTGCCAAGGCGTTCAGCTCTTCCGCGGACGCCATGGCAGGTACAAAGGGAGATCATGTTCCTTCACCAAGGGACAAGGATGGGCACGGCACACATGTGTCATCAATAGCCGCCGGCTCTGAGGTCCCCAATGCAGGCATGTACATGTTCTCACGCGGAACAGCACGGGGCATGGCGCCCAAGGCGAGGATTGCCATGTACAAGGCGTGTGATACCGACGGTTGTTCATCAGCGGACGTTGCCGCGGCGGTCGAAACCGCGGTGAACGATGGCGTGGACATCCTTTCCATGTCTCTCGGAGTCCTTGAGGAAAACCCCTTCTACGATGATATCATTGCGGTCTCCGCATTTGGTGCTGAGCGAAACGGCATATTTGTCACCATGGACGGTAGCAACTACGGCCCAGGAAGATATACAGTGGGCAATGTGGCACCATGGATGATGACCGTTGGGGCTGCTACCATGGACCGTATGTTTCCAGCAAACCTGACTCTTGGGAATGGTGTTGTGCTTAATGGGCAATCCCTTTATACCATGCAAGCCGAGGGCACTGGCATGATCCAGCTAATGTACTCTTACTGCCTCACGGAGTCAGAGAACTGGTTGCACGAAAATGTCGAGGGAAAGATCATGGTATGCTTGGATAGAGGAAATGACCCGGATGTGTATGGTTTTCTCTTGCAGAAGGCTGGTGGATCAGGTATAGTTTTCGTGGATTTTAATGAGTGGTCTCGGGATGGTACCTCAGCTTGCCCGTTCACTCTTCCGGGTCTCACGCTTGGTTTTGGGTCTGGAGAGAGGCTTAAGGCATACATGGCCTCTGAGGCAAATCCTGTAGCGTCTTTTAGCTTCAGTACTCAGACGATCATCCAAGAGAACCAGGCGCCGATGGTGGCAGGCTTCTCGGCGAGAGGGCCCAACCCGGTTGTCCCTGAGCTCCTCAAGCCCGACATCGTTGCCCCTGGAGTGAACATTCTTGGGGGATGGTCTCACAACGCTCCTCTGTACGACGGCAGGAGAGTCGACTACAACATCATCTCGGGGACATCCATGGCAACCCCGCATGTTGCTGGCATCGCGGCACTGATTAAGAAGAAGTACCCTGGCTGGACGCCGGCCATGATACGTTCGGCACTAATGACAACCGCTGGGACGCTCGACAATAGAGGTCATGACATACTTGACAACGGGGCCCCAAGAGAAAGGATCGTAGCTGCGACACCGCTTGTGACTGGGTCTGGGCACGTCCGCCCCAACCTCGCGTTGGACCCAGGCCTTGTCTATGATGCTGGCGAGAGCGACTACATCGACTTCATGTGCACCCTAAACTACACGGCGGAACAGTTGCGCCTACTCGTGCCTGACTTCACCAAATGCACCAGGACGCTTCCCGGTGGCCCCGCTGACCTCAACTATCCATCATTCGTGGTGATCTTTGACAACCGTACCAACATCCGCACATTGACGCGGACGGTTACTGTAGTGTCCGGGAAGGCCGAGACGTACAAAATAAGCTACGTGGTGCCAGAGCGTGTGAAGGTGTCGATCACGCCAACAACTCTAGTGTTCAAGAAGCCGAACGAGAGGAAGAGCTACACTGTCAAGTTCAGAAGCTTGGAGGGAAACGTGACAACAGACGGGTGGGACTTCGGGCACATCAGCTGGGAGAACAAGGAACATGTAGTCAGGAGCCCAGTGGCCTTTCAGTGGAAGAATTGACGAAATCTGGAGTTGAGAGTTGTTTCTTCTAAAAGAAAGAAAGAAAAGACATTGACTGATCTGGTGCTCTGTTCTGCGCTCTGTTTATTTGTCATGGAAAATCAGTATCCTATGTTATGACAACATTCGATGTTAGCAAGTTAAAAGAAAAAAAAACATTCGATGTTATCAAAAAATATTGTTAAATTTGTTTGTGTTCTCTATTGCAAAGGCATGGAAACAGAATCTGCAATGGCTTGATCTTTTTCAATAGTAAAGATTCATCTAGATGTGGATGTGGCACGGCGAAGCCCATAGCTCTCCTTTTCCTTCCTGTGGTTAGATTCAGTAGCCCGGGACTTACAGGTGAGATCTTGAAGCAAGCGTTCTTATTGTTAAGAAGAAAATGAAGTGCCTGATTTTTTGTGCAAATAAGGATGGAATTTATCTTGGAGACTCTGTTGTTGCTCTGGCCATATCTTCTCGAGAAAGTAACAAGGTTTTCAACATCCGGGGGATGGCAGCCATGAAGTTGGAGCAGATTTTTTTTTTTTTTTTTTTTTTGTTCTTGTGGAATATGTCATCGAGATAGTGATAGACCTCTCGGATCTGGGTGCTGGTATTCGCAATACGGTCTGCCTGTGTATGTGTGTGTGTGTGTGTTATTTTCCGTTCTCGTCATGGATGTAAGGCTAGTAGATGTTGTAGACTGCCTGTCCACCTCGCGTGGCCATGCGTTCACTCGCGAGACCAGAGCCGATCGCTGAGGGCACGCCGTTGTCGGTGAGGTCACGGTATAAGTACGTGGTCCGCGACATTGTTGGCCAGGACACGCTCCGCCCGCGATCAGCCCTGCCGGCCCGTGGGTGAGGTTCGCACTCGGCCAACGTGCCACGGAACACCCGTTGGCAGGGTTCGTCCTCGTCGTCAGACCGCCGAGCACGCCGCACGCGCACGGATATTCGATTGGACCGTTTCGACGCGCAGGGTATAAGACAAATCCTTGCCACAAACACGTTGCCCACTAGTAGAACAATAGCTCGCACTTCATCAAACACCTGGCGGGCATAACTTTCAATCTCCATTTTCTTGCTCCATCCTGGTTCTTGCACACCAGGATCACTGTTCCAACCAGAGCAATGTCACGCCTGCCTGATCCACGCCAGATGACTGGCTCCAACTTCCTAGCACTGTTCTACCATAGCCATCTAGAAAATCATCCCCTGACATTTCGTCGAACACCTACGTATCCGAGATCCGGAAGCAGAGGAGGTCACGAGGCCCTCGTCGCTTTCCTCTGTTTTCCGCCATGTCAAGATCGGCCCATCAGACCATTAAAACAAACGGGCCGGCACCAAGAAAGAGCTCTTGACGACAGCTTCAACGTCGATGGCAAGGATTACGTAACTGTTTGGACCGTAAAACCGGTCAGTGCTAGTTCACTAGTTAACCGAAAAACGGTAAAACGGACCAGCGATCAACAAGTTATAGAAATCTTCTGGTGGCTTGTACAGTTCAGCTTGACTCAGACGAATTATCCTTTGTTAAAAAATACAGCACCTTACCTTATTTTGGTTCCAATTTTTCACGGCCTTTTTTATCACATTTCGACCGTGACAATACACGATGACCTAAACTCATTGGAAGTAGAGAAGATGTTCTCGTCAATGAACATCTCATGCTAGGAAAAGAGAAAAAGGAGACAAATAAACTAAAAAAAAAAATTTTCTGTTTGTATGTGATCATGCGGCTCCCGGCGAGCTTCAGTTTTCACGTTACCATGGTCCATCACCATGTTATTACCAAAAAAGATAGAAAAGTTATCGTCATGTTACCACAACTGCACAAGATAGAAAAGTTATCTGCTTGTTCCATTTTTCTGAAATTAATTATCCACTTATTACATTGTCGTATCATCCTTCTTGTCTGATGGTTTCTTGCAAATTCTCAGAGTTAACGATAAACGCCTAACAAGGAGACTCTGGAGACGATGGGGTCCTGGCAATCGCCGGTCTGTTGACTGCAGACTACAGACCCACGTTCTCCAGATTTCCCAATTTTTCGGCTCTTCCTCTTTCCTCTACCGTTCTCATAAGATGCGATTTGCTGCTTTCACTACTTCACGTTCTCCTTCCAATAGAAGATCTGACGGATTAAGTTAAGTATGCGGTAAATCAAGTGGTTCACGAGGTAGTTTTGACGAAAATTATAATTTCTCAAAAGTTACGCTCGGCCATGAACTGGTCGGGCTAACCAAAAAGTTCTTTTTCACAACAGTGTTGGCAACAAGTTTCTTCACTACATAACCTGACAGTTTGGAGAGTGTGCTCCCGGCAGAAGGTTTTATCCAGCAGGCCAACAACTTCCCTGAAAACAGCAAGAATGTCGTTTGATGCAGAAAACTCTGTCCTCTCCTCCCTGGAGAATCCAGCCAGAAAGCAATCTCAGGCGGCAAATTACAAATTAGCATTGCTGCCTCGGCTGAGAATCGCAAGGCTGCTTTTTCCCTGAAAGTAACGTGAGACGTCAATCAAATTAGGGCAATTAGCAGGTGCCTGAAATATACGGGTTCCATCTTTCTGAACCTGAAATGATGGGTTTTGTTCTTTCAAAAGCTGAAATGGCAAGACAGACGTCTGCAGCGCTCGCTTACCTGTTTCGTTATAACCTCTAGGCTTACTGAACATCTTGCTCTGAATTCATGCTCGCCTTGTAGGAATTTAGGAATTACTGAACATGATACATGTCACTATGTCAGACCGCTCCACCTCTCAGCATCTGCAAGATAAACATTGGCTAAAACGAACAGCAAGAAGTGCCCTCAAAAAAAAAAAAAAACGAACAGCAAGAAGCAGTTCACTTACCTCGTAAATCACTCGCCATGGCGGCTGTAACAAGGTCAAGGAAGCAAGTCCATCATTCTGGGCGAGCGAGTCCTATGATCAGGCGAGATGACACCAGCTTCAGGCGGCGGACGAACGCAGCACAGATCGATGGATCGACAGGCCCGTCCGACGTCGGTGTCATCTCTCCTGATCATAGGACGCGCACCCACACTAGAACTAGAAATGCCCGACCCCTGCTCTGCTCAGTTGCTGGATGGGCTCTTCTCTCTCTGAACTCTGGTGTCTATCTCTGTCTGCGACGTGCACTCAGGCACGCGCTGTTATATAGAGGCTCGGAGTGATGCTATGCGTGGCTGCCATCTCTGCCTGCTTATACTAATACAGCGACTGTTGCCCATGACAGCCGAGCAACAAGTGACGTCTAGGCTGTGACGAGGCATGCGATGTAATGATGTAGAGGCGCTGAACTTGACCGGCTTAGCTCGTGCGTTCACAGGGGAATTTTCGACATAGTCGCTTCCACACTGGGAATACGTATCGCGGTCAACGGCGAGGTTAAGTGAGAACATATACCATGTGCGCAAGATTGAGACGCCCCAATTAAGCGAGTGGTATACAGTATATGCATACTTTTCTTTTGTGAACGATTGTATATGTCAATAATGTGTACTGGTACCGCCGAGCAAGGCCAGGTTCACTCCATTTAATTTCTTGACAAATTCAACAATGAATGTTGTTTTTGATAATCAAACTGTCCGGTGGGGTGGGCAATCTATAACTCGGAACAGTTTAGACGATCGAACTAGCAAAATCAATAAATGTGTGCTACGATTCCTTTTGGTATAAAGAGAGAAAGGGACGGCTGAGATGCATGCACATCATTTATTTCCAAAAAAGAGGAGATTAGCACAAATCATTGGTGATATTGAGTGTCCCTATGCAATGGATTAAACTGGAATATGTGATGTCATGAAGCAAATGTCAGCATGTAAGGTTGAATTGTCTCCTTCCTTAGGTCGGCTAAAATATATATGATATACCCACAGTTGCCTTGATAAATTTCTTCTAGTGCTTTGAATCAGTTCTATCATAGAGCATTCTTCTTTTCAGGTATATTAGCATGTCATAAGCTAATGATATATGGAAGTTTTAAGATAAAGATAACATGCATCTCTCATGTCTCACAGAGTTCATGCACCGCACAGAATTTATGTTTCATCCATGCTGTGATCAAAATATGATTGCATTTGTCCTAATGAGAAATCGTGTGAAACTATCTGAAAATTAAGGCTGCCCCTGTCTCTACTTCACTCAAAATCAAACATATGCTTCCAGAAGATCATTTAAGCTTGTGCATATGTTGCCTACAGTCTGCAAATATCATTGTGTGAGCTGTTCATCAATATATATATATATTACATGCTCTTGTCAAGAATTTCTCAAGTTTTCCACTCTTGACTATGATGGGCCCTCACTGCAGAATCTTTTCTCGTGGCTCCTTTGCTTCTTTTGACTAGATTTGGACTTTGAATTGTCTTCTTTTTTGAGACAGCTTGGAACCTTGTAGTTGCCTAGGTATACCTTTCATTATCAGTAAAATCTATACATGATGATTATCCACTGTTTATGTTCTGCTTTAGACTGGTCAAAGAACACAGATACGTATAACCATGAATTTGATCACATTAGATGGAAAATAGATAGCCTGAAATGGACATGTATCCTAAAGAAGGATCGATGGACAAGAACTTGAAATCTTATCATGATCTGAACAAATCCTTCCAGAGAGGCATGATCATTTCATCAGGAAAGAATATTTTAGAATGTGTAATAGATACAGCTGTAGATTACCCAAATCTGTACCAACAGAGAACATATCAGTGCACACTTGTCATGGTGATAGTGTCAAGTAGCATAATATGCAACAAGAAAATTAAAATAAGAGAGGTCCGATTGAAACTTCTTTGTATGCATCATGCCTTCTTTTGCTTTAGAAAAATAGTTTTATTGCAGAGGTTTGACAATTTAGCATTCCGGCCATCATGTATTATGTCTGCATCTTTCAAGTCTGTTTCCACGGTTTCATTATGTTACAGTTCCATATTATTGAACCTCTTTTAGCATAATACACATATGTCAGAATGTCTACTATACACATAATCGGTGAACCTAGCTTAAAGTCTTTACAATATCATCAATTTGACATATGCAAAGTAATTTGAACCAGACAACAAGTAGGCCAAGATTTGACCAAGACTATTATGCATGATCATTTGAGCCAGCTTCACCTTGCTGGTTGTCACTGGCAGCAGTAGGGACACATCAGGAGACTAATAAGACCACGGTGAAAATTGCTTTGATTTGAGTGATCAACTGATCATGTGATCCAATCAGACCGAACAAGTGGCACCAGCTCAGTCCTTTTGTTGAGATATCTTCTAGATGAGTCAACGAGTCAAACTGGATACCTTTCTATCCATGTCCTTTTCTAATAATTTATTCACCTTTCCACCTTGTGCTTAACTGGCGCAAATTGGAAGCTTCTGCAGAGCCAGTGTTCAAGGGAGTGACCTTGTGCTTAATCACGCATATCATTATCCGGTTATCCCTATTTGGCTGCTTCCCCCCCCCCCCCCCCCCCCCCAAATGGACAGTATTGGTTGATTGCCAAGGTGAAGCCCACATACTTCCTAAGGCCTTTCCCACGTGCTCATACAGGGACGAGTGCATGATTTTGATTGTTTATCTAATCGAAGACTAACATTTGCCTAATTTGCCTCACATTCATGACAGAACACTGAACAGGAGACTGCTATGCAAACAGATGGCATCATAAAAGGGATGAAGAGGCGGGTTGTGGCTGACCTGATCGTTGTCCCCAGTTGTGGTTTCCCCGAATACAGCAAATGGGAGATAGCAGCAACGAGAAGGTGGATCTAGCAACAAGAGTGATGAAGGGGGCCGCCAGGCGGCGGCGTCAGCAAGAACAAGGAGCTCTTTTCTTGCAGTATCTTCCCGCCAGAGTTTTTCTTAGATAATGGAATCGAGGTCCCAGCCTCTACACCCAAAAGGAGCACATGGCCTCAAACGATACAAAATAGCACTTAGGCTCAAAGGTTACAACGAACTCAAAACACCGAAACTAGAGACGAAGCTAAACAGCCGACATACACCGCTATGGTTCAACATACTCAAATCTTAGTTTTCGAGTCTATTCCTAAATTTCCACCCAAACTTGTTGAAGATGTCCATCATAACCGATTACAGAATGCGACATCCAAGCTTAAGATTGTCTCTTTCTTCTTCCCTATGGAGTAATGACCACCATCGGATCCAATAAGTGGCTTTGAAGATGACCTGCAGTATGGAATAGGGTTTGGAATTATTAAGCACCATATTATTCCTATTCAACCAAATAGCCCAACAAATAGAAGTCGTTCCCAATAAAATTTGATTCTTAGTTTTACGTGGTAAGCCATGTAACCAAGATCCAAATATGTGAGAAATACTATTGGGTGGTTGAATTCCAAACGTGATATGCATAGTATTCCAAATGAATCTAGCAAAGTGACAATCAAAAAACAAATGTTGTATAGTCTCAACCGAACTACAAAAGCAGCAGTTTGTGCTTTCTTTCCAGTTCCTCTTTGTAAGATTATCTTTAGTTAGAGTCACCCCTTTTTGGAGATATCATAAGAAAATCTTAATTTTCAGGGGAACGTTCAACTTCCAAAGAGGGCTTTTGTTGGGTACTACACCCTCTTGAATCAAGGCCAAGTACATAGACTTAACCGTGAATGAGCCATCTTTAGTGAGGTTCCATTTAAAGATATCTTTTCCATTATTAAGGTTTGTAAACACCACCGTTGCAACTATTTTAAACAAATTTCTCAGATTATCATCCACCAATGCTCTTCTAAAAGATACATTAAGAGGTCTTGTACTTAGTACATGGGCTGTCGTTGCATTCTTCTTCCTTGATAATCTATAGAGAGAAGGGCAGGACTCTTGGAGGGACTTGTTGCCAATCCACACATCCTCCCAGTCCCACTATTAATAGAAAAGGAACCCTCAGCCAAGAATCTCTCCTTGACTTTCATAAGCCCCGACCAAAACTGAGAGTCACCGGATTTCTTTTCCACTTGAGTTAGGGTCTTATTGGACAAGTATTTCTTTCTTAGAAGATCTTGCCACACTCCTTCCTCATTCATGAGTTTATAAAGCTATTTACTTAGAAGACATTTATTTTGCAACTCAAGATTTTTTATCCCCAGACCACCATAATCTTTGGGCTTGCACACTACACTCCATTTGTAAGTCTATATTTCTTTTTGTGATCATCACATTGCCAAAAGAAACGAGATCTATAATAATCCAATTTTTCGAGAACTCCTTTAGGAACCTCAAAAAAGGATAACATATACATTGCTAGGCTAGTTAGGACCGAATTGATCAAGATCAATCTTCCTCCCACCGAGAGCATTTTACCCTTCCAACTACTTAGCTTTTTCTGAAATTTCTCTTCGATGATTATCCAATCTTTGTTAGATAACTTCCTATGATGCATGGGCATGCCAAGGTATTTGAAAGGCAAGGCCCCACTTTTGCAACCAAAGAGTTGAGCATATTCTTGTTCTACTTCTTTGGCCTTGCCATAGCAGAATAGCTCACTCTCCATAAATAGGATAGTGTCATCAACATATTGTAGGATTGACAAGCCGTCCTCTACCAAATGCGGTACTACACCATCAAAACTCCCATTAATCTTTGCTCTATCAATAAAGATGGCTAGCATATCGGCAATGAGGTTAAAGAGTATTGGAGATAGTGGGTCACCCTGCCGCAATCCTTTTTTAGTTTGGAAGTAGTGGCCAGTCTCATCATTTACCTTTATTGCAACACTTCCCCCATGAACTATTTGATCTATCCATCTACACCATAAGGGTGCAAAACCTTTCATCCTTAGAGTTTGTTGTAGAAAAGACCAATTGACTTTGTCGTAGGCTTTTTTGAAATCTAGTTTCAAAATAACCCCATCAAGTTTCTTTCTATGCATTTCATGGATAGTCTCATGAAGAATTACTACACCTTCCATTATGTTCGTACCAGACATAAAGGTTGTTTGTATAGGTCTGATCACTTTTTGGGCTACTAGCGCCACTCTATTTGTCATGACCTTTATGAAGATTTTGAAGCTTACATTAAGTAAGCAGATAGGGCAAAATTGTTGAATACGGGTTGCCTCATTTTGTTTGGGAAGTAAGGTGATGATGCCAAAATTAAGGCTGAAGAGATTCAAATTTTCATTATGGAAATCCTTGAAAAGAGCCAAAAGGTCCTTTTTAATTAATTCCCAAAAAACTTGGTAGAACTCTGCCGGAAATCCATCTGGACCTGGCGCCTTATTATGTTTCATATCAAAAATGGCCTTTTTGACCTCTTCCTCACTAAAGTCAGCGGTGAGAATTGAATTCTCTTCTTCCGAGACTTGAGGAATATCACCCCTAATTGTCTCTATCATAGAGAAGTTATTGGGTTCTGGTGCACCAAAGAGACCTTTGTAGTAGTTGGTGATAAATTTTCTAAGATTATCATCTCCTTCAATTACCCCTTCCTCCTGATATAGTTTGAAAATCCTAGTTTTTCTATGTCTCCCATTTGCCAGCAGATGAAAAAATTGGTATTACTATCCCCAAGTAACAACTTAGTTGTCTTGGATCTTTGGTACCATTTTATTTCCTCCTCTCTTAGCAATTGGGCCAGTATTTCTTTTAGACAATGCTTCAGGTCTAGCTCAGCATTAGATAAAAGTTGAGACTCTGCTTTTTTATCAAGCTCATCCACTTTCTTGATGAGCCCCTCTTTCTCTTTTTTGTACGTTCCACAAATATTCTTAGCCCAACCCCGTAGGAATTGTCTAAGATGTCTAATTTTAGTTTGCCACCTTTGTAAAGCGGTTTTTTCTCTACACTCCTTATTCCAAACTTTAGTCACTAAATCTCCAAATCCTTCTCTTAGGATCCACCCCAATTCAAATCTGAATGGGGATTGCTTAACATTATGTGTACCGGTTCCTGTATCAAGAAGAAGGGGAGTGTGATCTGAAATCTCTCTATTTAGAGCCTGAACCATGGATAGAGGATATTTGGATTCCCAATCTGTACTCATTAAAATTCTATCTAGCTTCTCATACGTTGGAATCTCCCGTGAGTTGGCCCAAGTATATTGTCTATTTGATAATTGCAGCTCTCTCAAATCTAAGCTATCTATGACAGCGTTGAATAGAAAGGGCCGCCGATCATTATAATTTTCATTATTTTTCTCTTGAGGGAATCTAATAATATTGCAATCTCCTCCTACTAGAAGAGGTAAGGATTCCTTAGAACATGTATGGGCCAGTTCCAAAAGGAATGCCTCCTTGTGCTCTGGTTGGGCGGCTCCATATACGGCGACTAGCACACATTTGAAACCGTCCTTAATATTTCGAATATGGAATTTCACATAGTGATCCCTTCATCGATGCTTCCAGTGTCAAAAGTCTCGGGGTTGATACCAAGGAGGATACCCCCGGATCTTCCATGAGGTTGGGACCAGTGCCAAAAGAAGTCCTGCCCCCCCCCCCCCCCACACACACACACAAATTTCATTCGAGGTAGTTTTTGAGAAATCTTTTTTGTTTGTCTCCAAGAGTGCAATGAAGTCTAGCTTCTGCTCTCTGGACGTGTCTGAGAGGAATTTAAATTTAGCCAAGTCACTAAGACTTCTGCTATTCCAAAATATTCCTTTCATTTTGACTTAGTTGTTTTTCTTTTTTTCCTAACTGCCTTAATTTTCGTGCTCTTCTTACGGTTGAAAGTAGAAGTGGACTTGTTCTTGGCGAAAATAGTTTCAAAATCACAGCTTGGGTGATCACTATCTTCGTCCATTACCTCCTCTATTAAGTCCCCGCAAAGATAACTCAAAGCAAGGTTATCTATGTCCTTATCACCATCCGAAAAAGAGAGGTCCTCTTCTACCAAGTCAGGTTTAAAAGCATTTTGCTCCGCAGCTGCTATTCTATCAAACTCTTCAGACTTCAGCGACAAAATAGAATTTGAAACCGACTGGTCATTATTCCCAAAACCTATCCCTATGTCTGTAAGGCTAGAATTAATTCGAAGCTCAGGAGAAGCAAGAAAGGAGGTTGAGGAAATACCTGCTATTTCCAGATTCTTCCACGCTGCCCTCCTGCCTGCCTTCACCAAAGTGTGTTCTCCGGCTGTTACTGCAAGCCTCGGGCTTGCCCGAGCAGGAGACACCAGCACCTCTTTGATATTTGCTGTCTCATGGATTGTTTCCCATTTGTTGTTGTCATTCTTGATGTTGGCGTCCTCTTCACTTGCCGATGGAGCAGCCAGCATAGTCCACTTGGACTGCGAAGCTACCCGCGCGCCATCACCCTACGCAACGAGTAGGTCCTCGGTCGGTGCTGCCTGTGCGTCATCAAGTTGGAACATAGCCTCCAGTGAGTCTTGATCCATGCCTAGACCAGCAGCCTATGTGCCATGGGTCGGCTCTGGTGCAGCATTGTTACCAGCGCTTGCACCCACTGTAGCCACCGACGCGCCGATCCCTGCTCCGGTTTTGAGTACCCCTGCGCCAAGTGCTGTGCACGCCAGAACAGAAGCCGCCACGACCGGTGATTCAATATCAATCTAAAGCCCCTGCACATAAGAACACCCATTTGCCAAAACACCACTCTCTTTCTCCACCCCAAACTCCACCATCATCTCATCATCCTCCGCAAGGACCTTATCACAACATTCTTGAATGAGTTTCTCACAAGCATCATCGATTATCTCCGATGCCCAAGATCGAAGCTTAGCTTCAAACTCCTCATTAGAAATCTTTTGAGCACCCTCATCCCCTTTGTCAAGTCCCTCCATAGGTGCCTCATTGCTGCCCTTATTGCCATCACAATCCATAGGTGCTTCCTTATTGTTGTGTTGGTGGTGCTGCTACACACTTTTGGCACTTTGATCCACATCCTCATCCATTTCTTTGTTTCCCTCATCATCTTTCTTCAGATGCGGCCATTCAATCTCCTCTCCATTCTCATCAAAGCCGTACCTTTCCATTTCAAACTTTAGTTCAAAATAGTGGTCGCCGATTACCACATCCATAGCGGTGGGAACAATCTTTGGATCAAGAACCGCAATCATGACTCTACCGAAGTCATTCTTACGGGTGGTTTTCATATCAACCGTTTGGGTAGAACCAAGTATGGTGCCTATGGCCCAAAGGTTGAGATATTCTCGCAACTTCTTTTCGATGCCCGTGATGCGTACCCACACTTTGGGCATGAGGAAACCACCATCCTTCTCATGCCATTCATCAAAATCCAGTCTCATTCCTATCAAAACTTCGTTCTCATGAATATTCATCCCACCATAATTGATAGACCTTCTCAAATCCGCCTTAGATGAAAAAGTGACAATAAAGGTCCCATCCTCTTGCTCTTCCAGATCCCACTTCCATTTCCCAGGAACTATCCTTTGTAATTGCTCAACAAGTTGTTCCTTGGAGAACTTAGCTCCAACAACTTTGATCACAACTTGTTTGGTGTCCTTCTTCTTAGAGAGAGGAGGATGAGGGATATGAAAAAAACCAAGTCCCGCCACCACATAACCAATTGGATGAGCTGATGGCTTAGGCATTTTGAGGATCGTGCATCTGTGATTAAGATGATCATTATGTTTATCACAAATATCATAGTATAGCACCGTGTTGCACTTCGGTGTTTCATGCCCCTTAAGAGCACACCGGCCAAAATGTTTCTCCTTTGCCCCAACACGATTACCATCTACCTCTCCTTCCTCCAAATCTGCAACATGGTTGTGCTGCGCCAGATCAGCACCTGCTTGTACTGGCATAGCAGCCGAGTTACCCTCCAGTCGTGGCTCAGTTGCTGCTGGTATACGCCCCGGCTGAGTTGATGGATGAGCTGCTGCACCCCCCTGACGACCTGGAAACTACGCAGGGAATCCACCCCGAGCACCACGTCCAGATCGGCCAGCCAAGCCACCACGCCGTGCACCGACGCCACGACTCCCCCTCGGGCGATAGCCCTGGCGAGGGCGTGTGCGATGGCCACCAAACCCACCGTCTCCAGCATAGCTGGGGTTGAATTCATAACCGACATCTCCTCCCCACTCCTATTCTCCCTCAAAGAAATCATCCTCGAAGCCTCGCACCCAACCACGGCCAGTGCCCCCACCGCCATGATTTGGACCAAACTGAGCACCCTGTCCATGCTCGCGATCCTCCCTTCGATAGAAACCCTGACCCCCGCCTCCGCCGCCTGCACCTCGAGCCCCCTCCATCGCCATGGATGACTCCGGAATAGGGACTTCCAAGCTTGGTACGGGTGGTGGAGAAACGGAAAGAGATGAGGAGTTAACTGAAAGGTCTAGATCTCTAGCCTTGGATTAATGATGAGTTTTGGTGATAGATGACAATGGTTGTTGGAACTAACCTTTTATATGAGTTTGTGAGCTTACATGATAGGTTATGTTCCGGCATCAAGCAAGAAGATCAAGCTATGACATCAAACCGTTTATAACAAGTGTTGAGGATCAATATGGACAAGATTGTAGATTGATGACAATATGGTTGACTCGATAAGTTATTTGATGAAGAGGCTTGATAAAGGATAATAGTGATCAATGTATTGATGAAGGTGTCGGTAGACATAATCAACACCTATGGTTGAAGCTAGAAACACATCATAGAAGATGATTGAATATCAATAGTTGATGGTGTCAACATGGTGATGTGTCAATAACTGAAGTAGAGATTATTGGCCAATAACTTGAAGCTAAGTGACCATTAAGACAAGAAGAAAATCAAGACACTTGAGAAAAGAAATATATCAACTTGATTATTGAAATGATAGTGAGCATATTGATGATGATGGATATAAAGTAGCATTACATGGAAAGGCGGTGAAGGTTGAGCAAGAATTGGCTGTGACGGACCATGTGCAAAGGTGAAGGGTAAGCAAGAGGCTTGGCGCCGAAGAACCAAAGGCAATGGTGAAGAGCAAGTGTAGGCTTAGCGCGATGAACCGTGCAAGACTATGTGAAGCTATGGATTATCTACATCACTTATATAAAGAATGGTTGAAATGTGAAATGCAAGAAGATGGTATTCATGGGTTTATTCACATCAAGTGAAATTGAAAGTAAAAGCAATGATTGAATTTCACATGTTGAAGAACGTCAAGTGGGATGAACAAATGGAAGTGATCACATACACTTCATGATTTGATGAACATCAAGCCCAAAATATCATATGGATGTGCTCAAGGAAAAGGAAAGATTACGGTCACACTTTATGAGTTTATGAACATCAAATCTAAAATCTCAAGTGTACATGCTCAAATCAAAGGTATAATAATGTTGGACATATATGCTTATCGATAGTTGATCAACAACTAAATGTTCAAATAGTGAAATGCTCGTGCGTTGGCAACCCTCAAGGTAAGTAAATATTATGACATGAAGGTTTTCCTATTGGCATAGTTTTCTATTTACTTTTGAGTATAGGAATGTCGTACTATCAAGAGGGATGCAACGTTGATAACTTTGTTTATGTCTTGGTGCTCAAAATGATCTAACAAACTTTTGTGAGAGTTTAACATTTATTTGGGTGCATTTAGGGCTTGTTCTTAGTGAGGATGGATAGCCCTCTGAATTATCTTTCCATGGAGCCCAAGATCACCTGAATCGTACTTCGGGAGCAAAAGTTATGCCATTTTTTCTGGGTATTCCTGGACTTAGATGGGTCCAGCCTGACTAGGATGGCTCAGCCTGGTCCAGAACTATTTTGGTTCTGTTTTCGCCTCACCCGAATCAGGACAGCCAAACCCGGACTAGGACGGGTTCGAGGGTCAGCCGGACTAAGACGGGATTACCCGGACTAAGACAGTTGAGGGACTAACAACGATAATATTTGTTCTGTTCTTAGTTGGTCTGGACTAGGATGGCCCCCGTGGCAGCACTAAGATGGCCACTGATAGAACATAATGGCTAATTTTTGAAAACTTCCTATATATACCCCCCTTCATCCCCAACAGTTGGCTGCCGGTTCCATAGTAAAGAAACACACATTTAGGCCAAGAAACAACCTCTCCACTCCCCATTGCTTAGTGCTTGACCTTGTGGGTGAGAGATTGAGTGAAAGAGAGCTAATTCCATTGTTAAGCACTTGAGTTCATAGCAAGCAATCTTTGTGGCATTTGTTACTCTTGGGGATTCATCCCCTAGACGGCAATGTGTCGTCCGGTGAGCTCCCAAACTTTGTGGTGAGCCTCGGGAAGTTTGTGAAGGTTTCGATTCACCTCCGCAAGGGAAGGAATCAAAGGAAGCAAGAAAACCTGAGCTCGAACTTTATGATTGCTCAGTGAGAATTTAGGTTGAAAGAGACCCGGCTCTTTGGAGCTCCTCAACGGAGACGTAGGATTCTTGAAGAATCTGAACTTCGGGAAACAAATCATCGCTCACACAATTAATTTGCATGTTCTTTATCTAGTTCTTCATATTTGTGCTTGATTTTCTTACACCGAATCATTCTATTATTATACTTGTTGTTGGTTCAACTTATTTGGTGCATTTGCTTTTATATATATATATATATATATATATATATAGTCTAGAACAACTTGGTAGAAGTCGATTTGTATCTAGATTGTCAAAAACGTGTTTGTGTTTATCTTTCCGTCGCGCAGTCCGGACTAGTCCGGGAACCCTAAGGACTAGTCCGGGTCCTGAATTTGTTTGGAAATCTTAAGTACTAGTTCAGCTCTAGGACTAGTCCAGCCCTGCCCGGACTTATCCAGGTTCATCCGCTGCAAATTTATTTTTACCACCTAGTCACCCTCCCCCCCCCCCCCTCCCTTCTAGGCGACATTAAGGTCCTTTCAATTGGTATCAGAGCCTAATCTCCTAATTAGGCTTAATCGCTTGGAGAAATAATGTCGTGAGGTGAAATGGATCAAAATATTTATGGTTGCTCATATGATTTGCTTTCATGTATATCATATCCTTCTTGTGAAGTCCCTTATTTTGATGGCACCAATTATGCTCATTGGAAAACTGAAATGATTTCATATTTTCGTGCTATGAGTACTAAAATATGGTGGATTCTGGATATAGGATTTTCTTATGCCTTAGATGATGTTCCACAAACACAAGCACAAGAAAAATGTTTATATCTTGAGGCACATGCATATAAAACTTTGTTTAGTGCTTTGAGTGCAGAGGTTTCTAATGAGATTTACACCT
Source organism: Eleusine indica (assembly GCA_030378355.1). Classification (NCBI taxonomy): domain Eukaryota; kingdom Viridiplantae; phylum Streptophyta; class Magnoliopsida; order Poales; family Poaceae; genus Eleusine; species Eleusine indica. Next base: position 42,990,588 of record CM059500.1, read on the forward strand.
TTGAGAGTGCTCATGACATATGGATTGAACTTCAAGAAAAATATGAAGAGTCCAACACTAGATGTGATGATGCTTGCCTTGACAAATTGGTGAATAAAGATGATTGCTCTACATCAAGTGCTCATGGAAATGATGATCATTCTTCATCAAATGATTCTATTGATGAACCACCAACTCCATCAACATCACCTCATTGCCTTATGGTCAAAGGTAACACAAAAATTAAAATTCATGATGATGATGTTGATAATGATGATGATAGTTATGATGAAGATGATGATCATGAGTATACATATAATGAGCTTGTTGAATTATTACATGGCATGAACAAATATATGGATCAAGAGAAATCTAAAATTAGTACTTTAAAGGAGGAAAATTCTTCTTTAAAGAACTTGTTAGAAGAGCTAAAACATTCTCATGAGGATCTTAGTGAAACTCATGAGAAGCTCAAAGAAGCTTATGACTCTTTTGCTTCTAATGTGTTAGAAAATACCAAAGTGGACATAGGCATTACACATGATTTAATTGATGAGTCCACTTCTTGTGATGTATTATGTGATAACCCTTGTTGCTCCCAAGCAAATGTTTCTCCGAGCACTACACGTGACTTGGATTGTGTAGGTGATCATTTAAAGCAAAAGGGCTATGAACTTGAAGCAAACTCCAACAAAATGAGCAAGTCCATCAAGAGGAAGAACATGGGACAAAATCTAAAAAAGAACACCATTCACATTATTTGTTTCAAGTGCAAAAATAAGGGTCATCATGTTAGGTATTGCTCATCAAAGAAGGAAGTAAAAGATATGCGCAGGAATGAAAAAGACAAGAAGTTGGCTCATGTCAAGTGCTTCAAATGCTTAAACATGGGACACTATGCTTCCATGTGTTTGATCAAGGTTGATGACAAGCCCGCACTTCCAAATAAGAAAACAAGAAAAAGCAAGAGGAAGTGTTATTGTTGCAATGAGAAGGGTCATGAAATTATTTCATGTCCTCATAAGAAGAATGAAAAATTTATGTCACCCAAGAAGGAGCTCACCGCCATGGAAACAAACAAGAAGCAAGATAAGAAGATGTCTTGCAAGTATAAGAACCAAATTTGCTACACATGTCGGAACAAGGAACATATAGGCAACAATTGTCCTGGGTAACAATCCTAAGCCTATTCCTTTTAATGATCATTATTTGCTTAGGAAGACTAGAAGTGGTACTATTATTTCCAATATTGTTAGTTCACACATTGCTCATGCAAAGGCCATTTGGGTGCCTAAATCTCTTGTGACTATCACACAAGGACCCAACATGACTTGGGTACCACAAAGAGCTTGAATGAGTTAATAGGTACATGGAGATGCATTGAAGACTTGACTCACTTAAGATTAATCATATTGCACATCTTATGTCAAGATCCTTTCTAATTGGGATTTCTCATCATTTATGGAAGCAATGTCAAGTATGAATAATATTGTTCTACAACCTCAATCAATGCCATCTCGGTAACATTTATTTACATTGAAAGTATCTAGTCTCTAGCCTTGTGTAGGCTTTTATTGTCCTAGCATATCTTATGTTGCTTGGATGCTTCATTTGTATCAATTTGAGATAAGATATGGTTACCATGCGTTTGGGGAGCACTGTATTATTCCATATATATTGCAGCTCCAAAATCCAAACAAATTCTTATTGATGTCATAATAGTTTTTGAAATAGCCTTTTTGACAAAAAAAAAACCACAAAACGTTAGAAAACCTTTTGCAAAAATTGCTATATGTATTTCAAACCAATCTTTTATGAGATACAAAAGTGTGTTTTATGATGAAAATGTTTTTGGCCTCAAATATAGATTTTAGGATCTTGTATTTGATTTAAAGGTTTATTTTTACAAAACAATTTTGAGAAGGAATCCAAAATAAATATTTTTGCAAATCTCTAGAGTTGTGTATTATTTATCCTTGTGGTATTCAAAATGTTTTTCTTATGACCAACGATTTGAAATGTTTTTGATTTGAAAAGTCACCAAAAACCATCTTAACCACCTTTTGGTTCTATTTTAGCATCAAATGTTTCTTGCCACTAGAGCCATATATTTTGTATATATTGGTTTATAGAGGTATTTGTGACTCATATAAGAAAGGTCAATTCAAATGGTTGTTTTTGGTTAAATTTGCCTCTTCAGAGTTTTGGTCAACATTTGAGCCGATATTGTAAAATGTTTGAGATTATGAGAAACCCATGCTCTTGTTCTTTCTATTCGTAAAAGAGTTAGTTGGCAAATTCAATTTGCTTGAGAAGAAGCATGAGGAGCTTAATTGTATTTTTTTGTGATTATCCTTGCAATGAAAATTTTATTGTTAAGACTAAGAATGCAAGGTAATTGAAAATCTCAAGCATGGATATAAAAAGTTGTGCACTTAGAGAAAGAAATGAGAAGTAATGTCAAACCTCTTCAAGATATCGGTAGACATGGACATGAGCTTGAGCCGATGGTTTAGGGATGCTCAAGGCAAGATGGTGGGTCTATTGAGAAGAAGCTTGTGGAGGGAGAAAATATGACTTGCTTTATTTATCGTGAAGATGACAAAGTCCTATTAGTACAAGCTCAAGATGATAAGATGAAAATGAAGAGTAAATCTACTAATTCCGGTCAGGTATCAAAAATTTGGAATCGTTGGAAATTTGATTCAACATTATATCATCTATGTTGTTGAGTTGGTTTTCATGGAGAAATTAAAATTTGGTCTATATTATTGATGGTTTTCATATAAAGAGAATCCAAGCTTTCTAATTACAAGACTATTGAGGTAATCGTGTTCATATGCAAATTTCTCCATTTTACTATAATGTAGAGTGGCTTGATTTCACTTATATACATTTTCATGTTGCTCTATATTACAATTTCTTGGTACTTGATTTATAAGAGAATGCTCCTTTGTGATACTAGATGCCAAATTTATATGACCATGCTTTTTTTTGTTTTAATCTTATTGTTATCCTATATGCAAGCATTTGTTCATGCATGACAATAGAAATTCACAAAGACTATAATCTCCTCTCATATGGTAGATTTCTATGTATCTTATTATATTTCTTGAACAATCTACATGTGCTTTCATTTCATATGTCTTATGGCAAGTTGTTTTTCTCTATTATATTTCTTTTGCCATAGCCCAACTCATATTCCTTGTTCCCCTCAGGTTGTTATGATTATGTGCATAGTTGCAAGAAGTAACACAATCACTTGTATGCATAATGTTAGGGGGAGATTATACCATGTTTTTGGTATATGAGGACTAACATATCTATCAAGTTTCTTGGTAGTTGTCTTGTTTTCTCTCCTTGTTTTAGGAAATGTGCCTTTGTGGTGGATGATTATCTAGGAAAGAAAATGTACCAAATACAATGAAAATAAACAAGTGTGAAGGCAATATATTCTCAAGAAGCATGATATGAAGGTGATTGCCTACGAGATCAACAAAGCAAACCATTGAGTAAAATCAACATATTTGAAAGTCCATGGATATTATGAATATATTGAATGGCTCCAAGAAAATATTGAGGATCTCATCATGAGTCTATGTGACTTGAGAGGATTTGGAGAATTAACTCATATATGGAGAAAAAGTAATGTTGTCAAGTGAAACTAATTTTTCAAGGATAAATCTTCCGGTATTTCTTGATCATACTATACCCAAATCCTCCTCTTGAATACCGAATGAACTAGATTTAATTTCATGCATTTATTGCATCATGTCTCTATGCATATGTTTAGGATTGCATTAGTTTATTGTTATATTTTGATATAACCACATTTCTAGATATCTCATATTATGGGAGATTGCAATGCTTGTCTTGACTTGTGTGTCTTTCATTATACTATGTCATGTTGAAAGTGCTTCATATCATGTTGCCATAAATCTTTATATTTTTTCCATGATATGGTTGCTTATTATGGCTTGTGTTTTATTCAAATCTTGTCAAGACATCACATATATGACATGCATGCTTCATATCATGTTCACTTCAAATATTACCATTAATCATGATATGCTTGATTAGTTGGCTTATTTTAATTCATATCCCCTTCAAGCCATCTTACATGTCATGTATTGTTATTTATACTTCTTATCATGACTTGTTGATTACCATATTCTTTATTTGAAATTTCTTACCATGGTGATCATGTGCATGCATGTGTGCTTAGCATCTCTTGACATGCATTAAGTCTTGAATATTTGAGCATGACATTTATGTATTATTTCTTATCATATCCTTGGATGTGTCATGAACATGCAAAATGCACGATACTCTCCTCATGTGTTTTTAATGACAAATGCTTGTCCTTCACAAGTCATTCAAGTTGTGAGCATGGATAATCCTATCCTATATTTTTGGTGAAGTTGAGACTAATGTGTTTGCAGGCTTATATTTGGCTTAGTATCATGAGGTGAAGTGATATTGTGGATGGATTAATGGGTAGTCTTATATTCATGGTGGCCACACAAATGAGGATGGAGATGATGAAAGTAGGCTATGACTTATGAGATATCATGACTAATTTAAAAATCATCAAATTGGAGTGGTATATTTTTTACTTCATCGTGATATTGTGGGTATGTGAGTCATTCTTATGCCTATCCAATTAATTTTCCCATGCCTTTGTGTTGCATATAATGTATATGTAGCTCTTTGTGAGTTGCGTAAATATATACCCCATATGGTTCATGAAAGCATGGTTTACACATATCGGGCATAAATGCTAATCCTTTCATATCATGGCTGCTTTCTTGAACATAAGATATAATGTATTATTTCTCTCTTGTTTGTTACTTGCCAAGTGCATATGTATTCATTGAATATTCTTCTATGCATGATTTGAGGGGGAGATTATACTATGTTTTATGCGACTAGTGGTTTCATTGAGTTTTGAATTATATGGTCTCTCATTAAGTAGTAATATGGACAAATCAAAATGTATGCATTCATGCTGTTATTTGGCTTGTTCAAATTGTATTGGTTTGATTGGTGAATTCAGTCATATATTATATTCCTCTCTTGCTCTTTAAATAATAAATGTATATGATTTTATTGCACATCTATCTATGCTCATCATATGAGGGAATTTATTTTTCTAATTATTGTGATCTTGAGACTAATTTTTTATTGAGCTTCATATTATTTAGTCTCGAAGTGGATAAAAGGTGACTCCAAAGGTATGCTTGTCATCGTTCTTTGTTTTCAGCCACATCCTTTGGATCATGGATAGATGATGAACCCCCGGTTGTTTGTTTATGCATTTGTTCCTCCCATGCATATGTTTTGTATTTTTTTTCCCCTTTTTGGTGCTTGATGCCAAAGGGGGAGAGATATATTGAAGGGAGAGATTCACAAAGGGGGAGAGAGTTTCGCTTAGATTTTATATGCACATCTTTAGGGGGAGCTCTCTCTATGTTTGTTGTTTCATTTGTTGGAACTAACCCTCTAGTATATGACTCATGTTCATGTTGACATATACTAGAGTTTGTTTTTATTATTTTTCATCATGATATTATAGTGTTGTCATCAATCACCAAAAAGGGTGAGATTGAAAAGTCTAGATCTCTAGCCTTGGATTAATGATGAGTTTTGGTGATAGATGGTAATGGTTGTTGGAACTAACCTTTTATATGAGTTTGTGAGCTTACATGATAGGTTATGCTCCTGCATCAAGCAAGAAGATCAAGCTATGACATCAAACCGTTTATAACAAGTGTTGAGGATCAACATGGACAAGATTGTAGATTGATGACAATATGGTTGACTCAATAAGTTATTTGATGAAGATGCATGATAAAGGATAATAGTGATCAATGTGTTGATGAAGGTGTCGGTAGACATAATCAACACCTATGATTGAAGCTAGAGATACATTATAGAAGATGATTGAATATCAATAGTTGATGGTGTCAACATGGTGATGTGTCAATAACTGAAGTAGAGATTATTGGTCAATAAATTGAAGCTAAGTGACCATTAAGACAAGAAGAAAATCAAGACACTTGAGAAAAGAAATATATCAACTTGATTATTGAAATGATAGTGAGCATATTAATGATGATGAATACAAAGTAGCATTATATGGAAAGGCGGTGAAGGTTGAGCAAGCCTTGGCTGTGACAGACCATGTGCAAAGGTGAAGGGTAAGCAAGAGGCTTGGCGCCGAAGAACCAAAGGCAATGGTGAAGAGCAAGTGTAGGCTTAGCGCGATGAACCGTGCAAGACTATGTGAAGCTATGGATTATCTACATCACTTATATGAAGAATGGTTGAAATGTGAAATGCAAGAAGATGGTATTCATGGGTTTACTCACATCAAGTGAAATTGAAAGTAAAAAGCAATGATTGAATTTCACATGTTGAAGAACGTCAAGTGGGATGAACAAATGGAAGTGGTCACATACACTTCATGATTTGATGAACATCAAGCCCAAAATATCATATGGATGTGCTCAAGGAAAAGGAAAAATTATGGTCACACTTTATGAGTTTATGAACATCAAATCTAAAATCTCAAGTGTACATGCTCAAATCAAAGGTATAATAATGTTGGACATATATGCTTGTCGATAGTTGATCAACAACTAAATGTTCAAATAGTGAAATGCTCGTGCGTTGGCAACCCTCAAGGTAAGTAAATATTATGACATGAAGGTTTTCCTATTGGCATAGTTTTCTATTTACTTTTGAGTATAGGAATGTCGTACTATCAAGAGGGATGCAACATTGATAACTTTGTTTATGTCTCGGTGCAAAAAATGATCTAACAAACTTTTGTGAGAGTTTAACATTTATTTGGGTGCATTTAGGGCTTGTTCTTAGTGAGGATGGATAGCCCTCTGAATTATATTCCCATAGATCCCAAGATCACCTAAATCGTACTTCGGGAGTAAAAGTTATGCCATTTTTTCTGGGTACTCCGAGACTTAGACGGATCCAGCCAGACTAGGACGGCTCAGCCTGGTCCAGACCATTTTGGTTCTGTTTTCACCAAACCCGGACTAGGACGGGTTCGGGGGTCAGCCGGACTAAGACGGGATTACCCGGACTAAGACGGTTGAGAGACTAACAACGGTAATATTTGTTCTGTTCTTAGTTGGTCCGAACTAGGATGGCCCCCGTGGCCAGACTAAGACGGCCACTGACAGAATATAATGGCTAGTTTTTGAAAACTTCCTATATATACCCCCCCTTCGTCCCTAACGGTTGGCTGCTGGTTTCATAGCAATGAAACACACATTTAGGCCAAGAAACAACCTCTCCACTCTCCATTGCTTAGTGCTTGACCTTGTGGGTGAGATTGGGTAAGAGATTGAGTGAAAGAGAGCTAATTCTATTGTTGAGCACTTGAGTTCATAGCAAGCAATCTTTGTGGCATTTGTTACTCTTGGGGATTCATCCCTAGACGGTAAGGCGTCGCCCGGTGAGCTCCCAAACTTTGTGGTGAGCCTCAGGAAGTTTGTGAAGGTTTTGATTCATCTCCATAAGGAAAGAAATCAAAGGAAGCAAGAAAACCCGAGCTCGAACTTTGTGATTGCTCGGTGTGGATTTGGATTGAAAGAGACCCAGCTCTTTGGAGCTCCTCAACAGAGACGTAGGATTCTTGAAGAATCTGAACTTCGGGAAACAAATCATCACTCTCACAATTGGTTTGCATGTTCTTTATCTAGTTCTTCATATTTGTGCTTGATTTGCTTACACCAAATCATTCTATTATTATACTTGTTGTTGGTTCAACTTATTTGCTGCATTTGCTTATATATATGTCTAGAACAACTTGGTAGAAGTCGATTTGTATCTAGATTGTCAAAAACGTGTTTGTGTTCATCTTTCCGTCACGCAGTTCGGACTAGTCCAGGAACCCTAAGGACTAGTCCGGATCCTGAATTTGTCTGGAAATTTTAAGTACTAGTTCAGCTCTAGGACTAGTCCGGTCCTGCCCAGACTTATCCGGGTTCATCTGCTGCAAATTTATTTTTACCACCTATTCACCCCCCCCCCCTCTAGGCGACATTAAGGTCATTTCATTAACCCTAGAGAAGAGCTTCCCTGCTCTGGAGAGAAAGGCTCCGATTGGTTTGGAGAAGGTAAAACGGTTCAGCCTCCCATTATGGTGAAAAAGGATAGACTGAGCCAGCTCGGGAGGCTCCCCCGTGGGTCCAGCAGAGGAACCGAGGTGACGCTATGGCGTAGAAGCCGAAATGGTTTGACTTCGGTTTTTGAAATTTGAATGATCGGGCGCCGCCGCCTTCTCTGAGCTCACCGTCCGGCCACTCGACCTTGCCGTCTTCTCGATTCTACGCGTCGTCGCTAACAGGTCGCCCAACGACACTGCCCGTGAAATCTGCCGTTTCGGTAGGGGACCTTGCCATGGCTTCACCAGAATCCGCCGCTCGACGCCTGTTGGTCCTGCCTTCTTCCGATAGCCGATAGCTTGACCTGCACAAGAAGAAAAACATACCTGCTCTGCTGGTCCTCTAACCTCTAGCTGAGTAGAAGCTCGGGGACGTGAGCTTTATGGGAAAGCTGCTCTTTGCATGGTACTGTGCACATCTCGAGCTGCACTCTGATGTTGCTCCGCGGCGCCCGGGTCATCCTCATCCTCATCGGAAGAGAGGTCGTCTGCCAGTGGCCAAAATCTTGACCCCCAAAGCTCGTCGTTGCCCCGCTAGTGGGTCTGACGTAAGCCTGAGGTCCTCCCCGACCAAGAACGAGAAGACATCTGACTGCTCGTCGTAGAGTATCTCCGGGCCAGCGTAAGCCGACGTCTTCCTGCCAGAGTTTTGGAGCGCCTTTACCACGAGTAGATTCTCCAGCGGGGAAAGAGGGGCGCCGAAATGCTCAACTAGCTCGCCGGCAGCGGCGGCCGCCGGCTACCGGACCGATCGAGGTCACCACATCTTAGATCCGACGGATTAAGATTTATGATAACAATTTATGTAAAACCCCCTAATTTGAATCCAGATATTTACATAAAACCCCCTAAATAGGATCGTGACTATTCTCCGTGATTCATATATTTACATAAAGCTCCTTAAACTGGATCGCAACTAATGCTCGCGATCCAAATATTTGCAGTTTAGCCCTCCTTTGGTCCAAGCTATCCTCCTCGCTCTCTTCGTTCAGTCTACCGGGGGTGACCGCCGCAGCTGTCGCCGCCGGTGTCTGGGGCTTTGCTTGTGACCCCGGGGGTGATGCCACGGGACGTGCGGTCGCACATTCTCCTTCTCATGGCCTTCCATATGCTCCTCCTCTTTTTCTCTGCCTCCTTAATCCATGGTTCGCTCCCTTCTCCACTTTTCTGCATCCGATTCCGATGGCGGCGGAGCGGTAGTTTGGGGCCTCGACGGGACCCATAGTCTTCGTGACCACCATGCTCCATCACCGCGTCCTGCAGCTGATTAGGGGTTTATCCGACCCCGCCGCCCTCCGCGCCACTGTACTCTTGGACCGGAGATACGGGCTGCATATCCTGCGTTAGATCTGGCCGAGTGGGTTGGACGCAGCAGAAATTCGAATGTCTTGGATTTGGCCTAAGGCAGCAACATCTTGCTTGCCTGGCCTGCTTGGTTTGCACCCTGACAAACTTGCCTGAACCAGGCACCGTGCTCCATGAGATGCTTAGCATTTCGTAGACATTTAATTGCTATACAGCTGCCACTAATAGCATTGCCAATTTTTGTGTTAAGCATGTTGTAACATTTGATATAGAAGTTAATTTAAACCTTCTTGGCTACACAAGTTTTTTTTTCTTCTATATCACTGTACTTGCTTATCCCTTTCCTTCACTGGAATCTTTCCATCTGCACCAGAACATGTGATTCAGAAGCTTGCCTAAAGTACAGTTGTAGCTTTTGTAGCCCTTTTTTTCTTATCTTGTGTCACTGTACTCACCTGCTTTTGCTAAATCCGCCCATAGTAGTAACGTTTACAGTCTTCACTTGATGGTCATATCCTGACTTGAAAGAGGGCACATCTAACTCATTTCAAGACAACTCCTTTCATTTTTTAATCATGTTCATAACAAATTCTTGCAGTTCACTGAACAATGAAGGCTAGCAGATTTAGCGATGTAATTGTGCTCCTTTTACTGTCGTCTTCAGGTGGCCTTACCCGTTTCTGGACCTTTCATCATCTTGAGCTCCTCTATGGTATTCGCTTCCATTGACTTACTTCATTCTTACTTTACTATCAACCATCAGTCCTTAGAACAAACATTGATTGGTTGCAGGTACCTGGCCATGCCCATTCCTCAGAACACAAGCTTCGTTTCCTGGTTGATTGCTAATGTGACTGTCCCCACATTCCTTGCCTGTGTATGAATAAAGGTAATTACTATTTCAACTTACAGTTTCTTGTATGAAAAATTCAGTCTGTGGCTGAAACTCAAGCTCACCAGTTTAGCAACTTGACTAATCAATTCAGACTTCAGAGGTTGATGTCATTCTGCTTGTTTCGCATTTGATGTGTCCCTTGTACAGCAATATCAAGTACGAACTATGAAATATCCTAGGTATCAGACTCTTAGGCGGGAGCGCGTGACTTCAGCGAATGGAAGCATGGAGCTGTCATTTTCAATCCAAGGTGACCATGGACTAACTGATGACAAGAACGACTAGATGCATGTGGTTCCTGGTTGTGTTGCACGGATGTCTATACATGAACAAACCTGAGTGGACACTTGGTTGTCTTGATCTGGACTCATTTCTGAACCCAGACTATAGAGGCAAAACTGAACGACAGCATGTTGTCTTGATTTGGCTGCAGCTTTGAACTCAAAATGAAACGCTCTTCAGTGCACCAAATGCTCTTTCTTATCCATCTGACATCTTTGTTGACGGCAAACGTAGCATGATTTGCCTCACCTCTTCTAGAAAATATAATGATCTTAAAGAAAATACTTAATTTTGTGTGTTACTCTGAACTAACTTGAAGATGGAAGGATCATTCAAATTGATGCTGTGAGATCACATCTTTGATCTTTTTCCTCCTGGACTGTTTAAGGTCTGCCCTTTGTAATATTGTCTGCACTGCTTAAGCAAGGCACCATTTGTAGTTACTCGAAACGGATGATTTTGCTCATGCAGTAGTTCACTGAGGAAAACAGTTGTGTTGAATGGGCTCAAACTTGCGCAATATTGGCCTTCGGCCAGTAAGCCTCGGCCCGGGAGTGTGCTGTCAGGGCCCAAATACTGGGCCCGCTCTGGCAGCGTCGGCGTAATCTACAGACTACAGGTCTGAAGTAGCCCGGCGACAGCGCCGAGGCGCACGCAACGATGGCCGCGCGAGCGCACGGCGGGCACGACACGAGGGCGACATGATTAAAAATGCCGTGGCCTCGCTGCTGATGGTGCGCGCCCACCTCCACCACCTGCCCCGCGCGGCGCCCGCTCCCACCTACCGCCGCCTCCTCCTCCCAGTCCCGCGCCTGCGACTCGTCGCTTCGGCGTCAGTGCCCGCCGCAGCCATGTCCACAGCGGCGGCGGCGGCGCAGGCGGTTGCTGATAAGAAGCGCGCGCTGCGCACCGAGGTGCGCAAGGCGCTGAAGGCCCTCTCCCCCGACCAGCGCGCCAGCGAAGGTGATCCCTCCGGCCTGCCTTAGCTTGTTGGGGAGTGGTTTCGTTTTGATTCTGGCCCGTGATGTGATTTAGTGAGCGTTGGTCACCACCTGTTCGTCGATTTGTCTAGTAGAAGCTGAGTAGCTTTTTATGCGGGTATGATACGGTGGATTGGTAATAGAATTTGAATAGCTAATTTGGGTAATTGGCGTGAGACAGAAAAGAGCAATGCAAGTATCTGCAACATTGTAGACGATTACTTGTAGCGTTTCAGATCCTTTGTTGAGGAAAATTGGGCAGACACTCTGCCCTGTTGTTGAAGAAGTTGAACTTACAGCAGCTTCGGGATGGAGCAAAAGACTACACCACAGTACACAAAACCTGAACTAAACAAAAGATCAGAAGAACAAAATAACAACATTTGTACAATTCTATGCCCGGTTAGAAAACTTTACTGCCATTGCACAACATGGCATGCTACAATCCTGAAAAAATGCCTATAGGCAGAATTTCAAGTTGTCAAGGCTAGACACCTTTAGATACCACTCCTTAGGAATATCCCAACCTGATGAGAAGTGCTAAGTACTTGGGAAGAGAATTTCAAAAAAAGAAAAGTACTTAGGATGAGGACACCAGGATAATCACCAGTATTGTGCTCTAACTTTGCTTATAACTGCTGCAGCAAACTATATGTTCCATCTTGTTGTTGTTTGTTATGTCCCAATGCCACTTACGCTTGCTTTGTTGGAAAAACACAGGATTTTCATTGTCCTTGTTTATTGAAATTTTTGGAATTGACAAGTTGATATGTTTTTTTTTTCCTTTCAGACCTTGCGATCCAAAGCACAATTTTGAATTCCTCTTGGTTCAAATTAAGCAAACGATTGTGTGCTTATATAAGTTGTCATCAATTGCGAGAAGTTGATACATCAAAAATACTAGCTGAAGTACTGTCCTCGAATCCTGGTGAGTCCATCTATAAGCATGCTCATCGTTGTTTCTGTCTCTAATATTTGGTTTCTTCTCATGCACAAGAGGAAGAAGCAAAGGATATTTACGTTCCTCGAGTGGAGGACAAGAACCGTAATATGCGGATGCTCAAAATCACCAACATGGATGATTTAGTTAAAAATGCAATGAACATCCTGGAACCATCACCACTGGATGCTAATGGGAATGATCGCGAAGATGGTATGAAGTTTATTTCGTTGTTACCACTTACCATGAAACTCCCTTTTTACAAAATCTTGAATGTTTCAGCTATTTCATCGATAGTAGTTAATTTGAGTTGTGTACATTACAATTGACCCACTTTTAATTCTTGCAGTGTTATCAGCCTCGTCCCCAATTGATCTTTTTCTATTGCCTGGTAGGTCCTTTATCATTTGGCATGCAATGATCCATCATTATACACTCAGTTGAATGATGCCTGGTATTCGTGCAGGGCAAGCTTTTGATAGAACTGGCCGGAGACTAGGGCGTGGTGGAGGGTAAGACTGCACATTATTCTATTGGCTTGTAATGATGTTGCTAATGTTCTAGAGATCCCATTTATCCACATGGTTGACAGTGATATGATTCAATTGCTATCTTTGTCAACATCAACAACAAAGTTACAATTTCCAGAGCTAGTGAAAGTTTATTCATGCCATGACACATGAAGTAGGAACACAGAATGAAGATTTTTATTGAGCTGTTCACTTGTTATATAGATAGTGAGTTAGCGAAACAGGAGGAAAAATAGTTATCCACCAAGTGGACTATGGTTTTGCACTCCTACAAATAGTTTGCACTTTTTTCTGTTCGTCCTTATAGCACTAGCCACAAATAAACTATGGTTTCGTGTCTAGTTCATTTCTTCTGCAGCACACCATTACATTTTCGCTTTTTAAGTGAATGTACTTCTCCCATTATCTAATATATCCTTTGTTGTGTTTTTCATTTCAAAGGTACTATGACACATTCTTAATGAAATACCAAGAACGGGCAAAAGAGAAAGGGTGGACTCAGCCTCTCTTAGGTACATATTTCCATGTACTCTTATTTTATATTTTATCTTAAAATTCTATATTTTTTAAATTAAATATAAAATAATGTTGTAGCAAGTTAATTGTCTTTGGTTGTTAGAATTGGGTAAAATATTACTTTCTTTGCTCTGTTGAACCGCTATGATCATTATGGTTTATCTAGTCATAAACAGGATTGAAGTGGTGTATTTTTGTGATAGAAGGCTGTTGACCTTGTTAAATGGTACATGTGTTATGGAGTGGCAAATCATTCTGTTGGAGCTGTTATGTTTTCAAGCAAGTGCTGCTTGAATCACTAGATTTTCTAAATTCAAACTCTACTGTAAACTTAGTGTTCATGTCTTTGGTCTAGAATGGTATTGTCCTGACATCTCAATGACTGTAAGATTGGGTCGTAGTGATGAAGTTACTACACTCCTTGAATAAGCTAACAACAGATCTAGACACCACAATACCAGCTTTGTTTAAATTGTTGTCTCATTTAGTGGTTGATGCAGTTTATTATCCTCAAGTCGCTCAATAAACTCTTTCCTGCTTTCGTTAGACTTCCGCTGGTAGCTGTTTGCCATTGATTTAAATTAGTTGGAACCTAGGCAAAACTGTGCCTGCTGATTTATTATTGTCAATCGAGATATGCAAACTGGATATCAGGATTTGGTCAAGGTGTACCAAGCAAGCGTAGTTCTGTATTTATTTAGTAGTAAAAGCCCAGTGATATTCTGCGTTCCTAGTTGCATGCAAAGATGGCTTCTTTTACATAGAATACTGTAATGGTTTTTGCATGCTGTCCACTTGCTAAATTTCTTATTTCTAATGGTTTGTTTTATTATTTTAAAGTTGCTCTTTCATACTCGGTGCAAATCCTGGAGGACGGTATCATCCCAATCAACTCAACAGATATTCCTATTGATGCTCTGGTCTCATCCTCTGGTATTATTCCAATAAGTTCTGCAGCCTTGGAGAGGATGTCGTGATTTTTTGGATGTTTTGGCAATATGCAACTATTTCCTGATCTCCGGCTTCACTGTAGATGCATCAGCGAACCAGGGGCTTTGTATCTGCTGCTTGTGCTCTTTGTTTGTATCAAAAAAAAAATCCGAATAAATTAGTGACCAAATCTGTGCGCTGTACTTAGACGCCTTGTGACCAAACCATACTAAACGATCGTATTCATCATTCATCTAGCGGTTCACATATATCTTGAACTTTTACGTCTTCCAAAATAATCCCAGTGGCCTGGGATGATTATTACTTATTGGAAAATGGTTCTGCTGAATGCACTCTTCTTTTGGAACATTATGACAACTTCATCTCGCAGTTGACATCAATTGTTCGACTGTGAAAGTATAATCAATGGTACGGAGCATGTGTTTTTTTCAGAATTGAATCAGTAAGCCATAGTTAACAATTACAGATATATATATCAAATTATGAATCACTTGCTAATTATTACTATTACATGGTACTAGTAGTATAAGCCATTGGCTGTGAATATATAATTAAAAAGGCTAACAAATGAGAATTAAAGAACAGTTGACCGAACATTAGCGTTAAGAATCAAGTCATCTCCCGCAGGGGCTTGAACACGTCCAGGGGAGAGATGAAGGGGTCGTTGAACTCCACGGTCTTCACCATCTGGTCCATCTCCCGCCGAGCCTGTTCCCTCTGTTGCTGGATGTCCAGTCTGCGCTTGACTTGAGCCTCGTTCTCTCCTACCGGCTCCACCTCCGGCGTTGGCTTCCTGTCACCATCGACGGCGGCGCCACGAGGTCTTGTAGTGGTCCGCGCTCTCTGTTCCGGCCGCGACGAGCCACCTGATGAGACGCTTTTCCTTGTCGTGTCCTTGCGCTCATCACTCTCCGGCCTCTTGGCCGCGCGGTTGTAATTGGCGTCGTAGTCTCGGTCGCGGCGGCAAGTGGAAGACGAGCCCCTTTTCACGTCGCGGTAGTAATCATAAACGCCGCTCTCCCTTCTCCTCTTCCTGTCCGGGGACGCGTCGCGCGCGTTTTCATCATGTCGCCGACGCCTGACCACGGGAGACGGCTTCTCCTCGTCCCGGGAACGATGATACCGTTGCTCTGCCTCCCGGCCTCCTTGTCCGCGGGCTGGGTTCACAACGCGGGCCGGGTTAACACTGATGCGCACGCGAGAAGAAGCGCACCGCAACGGAACAATGCGGCCGTTTGACCTCACAATGGCGGAGCGATGGGTATCGTTAGAGGAAGTAACCGCGGCGGCCATGCTCTCGTCTGCCGGTGGCGGCGGCGGTTCTGCGCCTCGCTTGCTCTGACTAATAAGGGTTGCAAGTTTTAGTTTCGAGCACAACGTTCTTCTATCGTGCGATGCGCAGGTGAATCGTCGTTCTCGATGCGCGCGTACACGTTCGGGAGAGAAAAAAGTTAATAATGACACAACGATTGGACTAGGGTGTTGGCCTTCTGGTTAAATAGACGCGCAGGCAGGCGGTTGTTGTCTCTCCTTCGTCTCAGACTCGAGCTCGAACGCCGCCACCGTCGGACGGAGGGAGGAGTCCGAAAGAGCGTCGGCTGGCCCGAAGCACGTCGTTGCTTCAAGTTCTCGCCGGAGGAGGAAGCCGAGGGCATTGGCGCGCGGGGTGATAGGCAGCTCTGTCGGACTGGTTCTCCATGGAGGTTGAGGGCGCGACGACAGGCGGCTCGGTCGGTGGAGGGAGCCGAGGGCGCGCCCCAGAGCTCGACGCGTGGGAGAGGAGAGACGGCGATGCAGGCGCGCAGCGAGAGGAAAGGTGATGGCGCGGCCGCACGAAAGGAGAGGCAACGGGGAGGTGTTGGCACCGAATTTTGGACCCGGGCCTAGTTGTCAGTGAGTCAGTCGAGTCCAAGGAGTTCAACGGCCAAAGAAAATAAAGTGGATCCGTTAGAATTTATTTATCTTTTTCTTTTTAATATAGATTGCGTTTAGGATTAAAATCTAGTCAGTTTGTTCGTTTAAAAGCCGAAGAGTAGTCCTGATTGGCTCGGGTTAGAACCCCTTGTACGGGATTATAAATATATAATAGGGTTCATATGAAAAAAAAACTAACACATGTTCAATACAATTCGGCGCATCGTTACATTTTTCATACTCGACGAATTCTTGTCTCGCGCGGGCTGCATCGGTTGCGATCTCGGCGAGAGACTTGGATTCATCACCCTCGATAATTTCATCGACTTCGACTAGTACTTTCTCATTAATTTGATATTTTATCAACTATGATTGGATCTTTTTCTCGTTTGTTCTATCAACTTTGTGTTGCAGTACTGTCTTGGCTAGGTCCGATCAACTATGATTATCTATAGGTTTTACGAACTTGATTTAGGTCTATTATTCGAGTTACTCTATTAATTTTATCTATAGTTAGGCCAGATCTAGTTCTATTTACTTTGTTTGATCACTGTCTCGATTAAGTTTGATCTGCTCAAACCGGTGAGGCTGCATTAACTTGGATCTTTCACTGAGTTGATAGAACTAGTTCTAGCTTGATTATAGGTATAGTCGATAGAGTTCTATCGCGAGGTTTAACCGATAGGTTATCTCGGTTTGATAGATTTCACGGTGTTTTGTTCAAGTATTTCATATATTTGATAGATCATCGAATCCTTTACTTGAGTAGATTAGATCAATTATTTTAGGTGATATTTGCAATTAGATTTATCGACTTCACACCATCGACCGAATAAGTAGTTACCTTATTATCCATAGATCTATCGTTCTTGCTCTATCGACTTAGTGGTTATCAACATTGATTTCTATAATATTTATATTTATTTATTAAAGCTTGTCGATAAGCCGATATGATCAGTTAAATAGATTATCTATTTATTATATCTAGTGACCATCGGTTGGTTTTCACACACAGCGACTATCGGTTTTCTCATCAGCCTGTCTAGTACCAGTGACCTTGTTTTCTTTATCGAAATGCAGGGAAATCAATCGACAAGCTTCGATTTCCATATTAAGCCTACACTAGAATAAAGAAAATCTCCTAGCGCGCGTGTGTAGATTTTCGAGTCAACAGGAGACTGCATAGATAATGCTAGTTTGGGCTTGCGGTAAGGGAAGACGCGACAACCCAGGAGCGCGACGAGAGGAGAGCGGCGGCCAGGGAGGAACCGGGAGAGAGAAGGAAGGGTGTGAGTTCACTTTATAGAAAAAAGGTTGTGTTGGGCCAATATTTTGGAAAGAACATTGTATTAGGCTAATATTATGGGGGGAAGAAGGCTGTATCGGGCCATGTGGGCCATGCCCATGCCGAGCCATCCACCACGAACTACACGAGCCTGATATCGGTCCTAACCAGGCCGCATTAATTGGGTTGTGCTTGGGCTGGCATAACGGGCTTGCTTCTGAGCCCAAGCACGGTCTGTGCTGGGCTTTGGGCCATCGCGTCCCGCTTAGTCGTTGTGTCCGATCGTGCCCATGTCGGGCCAAAACAGCCGGGCATCGGGCCGGCATGAATAACGCGGCCCAGATGGGCAGGTATATGTGCGTGTGTGCTCTCGCTTGCGGTAGTGCCCCGCACGGCACTTTTCTTCGTGCTTTGGTCCATAGCGCAGGCTACAAGAACACCGAGTTGAGCGGTCAGCAGCAGCCCCTTGTTTGCGTTCAATTCAACCTGCGCTCTCTTATGATTAGGACGGAGACGGTACAGCATGCCAATTATGTGTTATGTGTCGAGCGACGAAAGGATTTAGAGAAGATTCTGCATCATTATTTATTTATATATGTCGAAGAAATTTGTCAGCTAACACCGACTTTCTTTGTCAGATTAGCATCTCGTGAAGTCTTCTCCGTGCGTCGCCCACGTGTCTGAAAGTTTCAGTTTGATGCAGCAGCGACTTGCAACGAAGATACTGTAGCAGCAAAAAGCGTGACCGGAAATTTACCTTCGTGATCTTCTCTGTCGAGATCAAAGCGTTACAGGCTTACCACAGCGGGGTATCTCGTCACGGTTCACCGGCACAACCACCGCTCCACCCACCACGACACGACGTACTGCCCGGATCGTCGCGGCGCACGAGTGGAGCCAGAAAACAGTCCGTTTCGTCCACCTGCCGCTGCCGGTCGGCGTCGCACACGGGAAACCCTTGATTAAACAAATCCCGCGCATCGCCGTTCGGCGCCGCCGCCGCGGCCCGCGTGATTCATTAGACAACGCCACATGCGCGATGGAGCCTTGTGCGTCGAACTCGATCCCCGCGCGATCTCTCGGCACCGGCGCCCCGGCCGGGACCGGACAATCGGCCCGACCACGCCGCGCAACAAGACTCTCGAGCCTCGGCTACACAGGAGCCGGGAAAAACCAGAGCGGAGCAATGATTCGATGTGCTTTCGTTGTACGTACTCCACATCACCGGAACAAGAAAGGAGACGCTAGCCGACGCGCGTGCCCATCGCGCGACTGCACAATGGCGCTGCAGGAGATACCCAGCTCGGCCCCAGCCACGCCGCAGCGTTCATCAATCAATACTACGCATGAAAACACACCATCGCATTGGATATTTGGTTGGTGGACGCGCCAGTACGTACAGGCGGTCCGTCGGGGCCCAGCTTTGCCGGAGCTGCTCCGGCTGAACTAACTGCACTGTGTGCATGAAGCCACGTTGCGAGGAAAGATTACGGAGAAGATATGGCCCGAGCTTTTCAATGATTTTTTTTTTTTTTGCTAGCTGGATGGAACTAGTAGCACCTGTTGTTGGATGCCGCATTTTGCTGTAGGTGCGTGTGGGTCTGTGCCCGTGCGACGAACAGACGCATGATTGGTTTGTTGCGGCGGCGAGATCAGCTACAGGCAGGTTTCTACTATTCTATCCATTTAACATTATACGACGTTTTGCTTTTAAACACGAGAATTAAGAAGATGTAAAAAAGGTGAATACACATAAAACGAGGAGGAGAGAGATAAAAATAGAGATGTATTAAAAAAAGAGAAAAGTATATTAGAAAGCGAGAATATCTTATAATTTAAGAAAACTTAAAAAAAACTAGAGTGTCATATAATATTAATAGAGAGAGGAATCCTACGATGATTGAGTTCGTTTATCTGTCACTCAGAGCACAGATGGCGTGCTAATCAAACAGTACCGTGCCAGCAATCCGGCATCTCGCTCTTGTGCGCAGCGCCGGCCTCCGCTCTCCAGTTCGACGTCTTCCGTGCCTTGGGATTGGGATTGAGCTCAGAAGCAGCAGACTACCGGTGGTGGCGCCGCAGGAGAATCTTTGGTCTGAACGCGGCCGGTCGCTTTTTGTCAATCAAACGGGATGAAAAGAAAGGCAAGGTAGAGGTACTAGAAAAAGAGATGAGATGAACTGCGGCTTCACTGTGGTACTTTTGTTTACCGTCACGGCCGAGAGAGACAAGATCACGTCGCAAAGTTGAGCTTGCGCCCCGTCTTTTTTACTCTCGCGCTCACTCGAACCTCTTTATCCCAGTTGCGTTCGTCAAGGTCACGCATTTTTAGGACGGTTACACGAGAAAGAACAAAAAGTGCCAACGTAAGGAAATTGGCAGCTACACTACGCTGCAAAGAGAATCGTCAAGTTCACGCATCCAGTGATCCAAAGGAGTGATATGAATGAAGCAATCAGTGAGTTCAAGGAATTTCCGCAACTCATGACAAATTATGCAGTTACGAATAAAGGATCTGTCTCGCTCCCTTAGGGTGATCGAAATTAATTTGTCGAATCCATGAATGAAACAACATCACCTACACCTAGGGTGATCGAAATGCGCGGCACAAATGCGAATGCATCGTCCAGCTAATCTCACAGCAACATCGATCAGCCGGTACGCGAGCGAGGTCCACGAAAGGAACCATCTTTTTTGTGTTTTTGCAATGCTTCATGATGGCGCTAGTGGGCTACTGCAAAGATCCGAGCTCGCGCGGGTCACTTGGCGCCGGCGCCGACGCCGAGCGTGAGCTCGAGCTCCTCGGCGGCGACCTCGTGGATCCTCTCGCCCTCCCACGGCGTGACGACCCTGCCCTTGTCGAACTCGAACTCCGCCGCTCCCCTCTCCGCGCCGTCCATCATCTCCATCTCCATGGAGTCGGACGCGGAGGCCCCGCCGGAGCCGTGGTGGACGAGGTTGTACGCGGGCGACGCGGGCGCCGTGGCCACCTGGAAGCTGATCCACCGGCCGCAGGCGTCGGCGGCGGCGGCGGAGGAGGAGACGTCGGACTCGTCGCACTCGGGGATGGTGTCCGGCGCGCGGTCGCGGCGGCGCGCGCGGGTGGGGCTGGCCGGCGCCGACACGGCGAAGAACGGGTGCCGGAACGGGTCGACGACCATGGCGGCGTCCCAGTCGGGCTTGCGGACCTTGGCCGGCGGCGGGCGTGAGGACGATGTTGGTGAGGAGAGCGGCGGCGTCACGGGCGCGCTGCTGGAGACACGTAGGGGCGGGAGGTGGGGCAGGCCGCGGAGGAAGGGCAGCATCAGCTGGCACGCCGCCGCGGTGTGGTGGTTGCTGCTGATGGTGGATGTGGTCGTGTCGAGGCGCGTCGGGCTCGGGAAGCTGGAGGAGGCCGGGCTGGCGTGGTAGGAGGGCACCGGGCTCGCGAACGTCGACGACGGCGCGCTCAGAAGCTGCGACGACGAGCATGGGCTCATCATCCCCGCGCCAGGCGGCGGCTTGCATCCCTGCAACCACGCGCATCAAGTCAGCTTATTTCTGCTCTCAGATCTGTGTGACGCGCGCAACCAAGCAAGATCCAGAAAGGGAACCGGGTAGAGTGGCAAGAAACCAGCAAGCAGCAAAACGCTCGTTCACTCACCTTGCGGTAGGTGGTGCCGTCGTCCTCGACGACCCACCCGGCCTCGCGGCACAGCGCCTTGAGCACCTCGTTGTTGTCGCAGTGCTTGGGGAGCTTGTAGTTGCCGAGCGCGCGGAGGCCGGTGAAGATCTTGGCGGCGATGGCGCGGCGCCGGCGCTCACGCTTCTTGTTGTTCTCCCGCTCCTTCCACGTCGGCGTCCGCCCCACCGCACCGGCCGCCGCCGCAGCCGCGCCCGACGTCATGCTCTGCTCCCCTTCCTCCTTTCTCTGCAGCTCAGCTTCTACCCCACTTGGTCTTGGTGCCTCCGCTCCTTTCTTTAAGCTAGTACACGCGCAAGAAGCAAGAATTGACTAGTGGAGGCGACCGAGAGGAGACGAGGGGGAGGAGGTTGCTGCTGCTGCGCTGTAGCAGAGTGGTGCGGGACTGCTGGCTGCTACTGTGTGTGTCATGGCGTGCTGCTCCCTCTGCTTTGAGCTTTCCCTCTCGTGGGACCGGGCGCGCTGCGCGGTGGGCCCTTGCGGGGGGTGGAGGCAGCACTGGGCTGGCTGGCGCAGTGCTCACGAGGAGCGTATGGTAACTTTACTTTTATCGCGACTGGATTGGGCAGATTCTACTACCACTGCTTCCGGCACCAGCCATGGTGGGTGGATGCGGCCTGCTTTTCCCACACCCTCTCTGTGTGTGTGGCAGGCTCGGCTTTTTGGGACGGCGACTGAGGTGAGACTGTGTGAGTACTAGTGCGAGTGAGGGGGTGTGGGGGCCACTGCGCAGCGGTGCTTGGCATGTGTGGGTTTACCTTGGGAGGGATTTGCGGCCACGAGTTTTACGGTTGTGTCACGGTAGACGCTGTAGGTGGCGTACAGAGAAGTGGGAGTTACGCCTTGGACCATAATTGTGCGTACTCTACAAAGTGCGTACGAACTTTACCGAGGGGATAACGTGGTACTCGGATGAAGATTTGATGAGCTCATCTGCCTCAGACACGGAAATTATTACCAAGGGGTTCAGTGAGTAGAGCTGCCAGCAACAGCACCACGGCAGCGACGAGCTGATGCCTCCGAGCGAGAATCCTATGACAAGTTCTTGAGCTACCACGGCTCCACGTGTCTCAGAAACACCAACGTCGAAGAAAACCAAAGATGCAAAGAGAGCTGTTAGCTACGGGAACGAAATTTACATCCAGCGCTGGTTCTGATTTTGTATGCGACCACATCTAAACTGCTGGTCAAAGGGGTCAAAGATTACCTCTCCACTCTGTGACTCGTAATACGGCTGCGCGACTAATAACAGTCACGGGGCGGTTCTGAGTGAGATCACGATTACTATAATCAGGAGGAGAGACAAGGCCGTCAGTGAGGCAGTGACAGCGCCTTCAAAGCTCTGCCGCTTTGACCAGGCGGTACAAACACTCATCATTTGTTAACCTACGGCACGAGCACGGCCTCCGTGGCTCTAGCGGTAAATTGGACTGGCGGCGGGGACCAAGATGCGATCCCATCTTGGCGTTTGACCAAACGATTTACATACAGGCCGGAACTGGGTTCTCGGTCCAGCTCAGTTTGGATGGTGGGTAGTTCTCATATTCAGCCCATGGGTAGTTCTAATATTTTTTTGTCCGGCCCACACACGGCACGATCCAAATTATTTTGTGATCGGGTCGGCATGGCCCGAGGTAACATGTCATGCTTGGATCGATGGTGCGGTCCGGTGGACGGCACAGACATGGCTCAATTTTTTTTAGAATATAAATAATAATATTTCATGTATTATAAATAAGACTTGAGTGGTCTAGTAGTAAGGTTATTCCTTTCTTTCTAAGAGGTAATAGGTTTAAAACCTCATCTCACTACTTAATTTTTTTATTATTTACATAGCTAATAGGTCGTCATTTTACTAGCCTTAACGGGCCAGCCCGACACGTTTCAACTAATTCACATCGGGCCATGGGCTGGCAGCCGGGCACGTGAGCTGCCAAGGCACGACAAAAAAAAGGCTCGCATGCCATACTGGCCCAAAATTAAACATGTCAGGCCTTAAGGACCGGTGCCGGACCGGGCCGTCCATTTGGCCATTTATAAGTACGGTCTAGCTTGTTCTCAAAGAAAAAAAAAAGTACGGTCTGGCTGTTGTTTCAAAATGGGCTTCACTGGCCAATTAGGCCGCTACTAAGTGATTACTGTTCTTCACAAGCTGCTCTGTTTTGACTGGAAGATTTTGGAGCATGTGGTCATGGATCTCGGGCAGCTTTGATTATTGGCGCGAGCATTGCGAACGAATAACCCGAGTATCTTCAGCACTACAGAAACAATAATGGAGCAAGCCAGGTCGTACCATTGCTTACTTATCTTGGCGATCAGGGATCAGCTGGCTCACCTTCTTTAGTAATGCAAGCACATATAGCTGGAACGAACTTGGAAGTCTCTGCTATGAGGTTAGTCACCAGTTACCTCTATGTTTCTCTCAAGAAGTTTTAAATGCATATTTCAGGTTTATTTCCAAGGGAAAAGTATGAGAAAGTTTAATGCTTATCTACTTGTTGTCGTTTTACTTTAGCGAGCATCCATTAGCGTCTGTGAATCTGGCACAACACAAGTCACTGAGTTGCAAGCTTCATTTTGCAAGACCACACGCGTCAGGCAGTCTGCAGAGTGCGCAGATTGTACTAGTTTATGCTTTGTCTGCGTTCTGCAAACATCTCTCAAACTGTTGTGCGAACTTATTTTTCTTTGCACTGCAAACATCTCAAACGCCGATATGTTTCCGTGCAGCAATGGCATCTTCCGTCTTGCATTCGCTGCTTCTCGTTCTCGGCGTGCTCTTGCTTTCTTCCCAGGACACCATCAAGCCGTCATCCTCTGAGCCGTTACACCCAGCCCCAGAATATGAGCAAGCAAAAGAAGACTACCCCCGTTTCGCCGAGGTCCAACGCCACTGCCGGCCCGTGCTCTCCTCGGCGTCCGTGCTAGCCGACGACACCCACCGATCCGGCTTCGTGAAGCGATTTCTGTCTTTCGAGAAGGGCGACTGGCGCCAGGCCCCCGGCCACGCTCCACTGATGCCGTTCGACGACGGCGACGACGCTCGCCGGCGGCCGCCGCTCTCCCTCGCAACGTTCATGCTCACGCATGTCGGCGAGGGGAAGTCCGGCGGCCAGACCACATCTGTCAATGTCAGCGGCGTCCTGTTTCTGTCCGTATCCAGGAAGAGCAGGGATTCCGATATCTGGCCACGGGAGCCTCGCGGCCCGGTCACCTCGCCGGAGTTCAAGGTCTCGCCCGGTGAGACCAAGCTCAGGATCGTGTTGGAAGGCGTGTACACGGAGAGCGCAACGAGCGGAAATGACGACGAAGCTGAGATCAAGAGGGTGCTGTGTATGGTTGGGCGAGCTCATCTCCCCGTGCGCGATGCTGGCCCGTTGGATTGGGCCAAAAACTCTGGCCGGAGAGGCTTCGCGCCGCTGGACACGGCAGACGACAACATTGTGCTGGTACTGCGGTACCCGAAGGAGCCTTCGCTGACGAACCGAGCGGTGCTCGGCGAGATGCGGAGCACGAACGACTTGTCGGCGGCGGGATACTTCGATCAGGTACACCTGGTGTCACACCTCTTGTGGTATCCCTGCACAAGGCCCGATCTGAAGAACTCATTTCCGGCGCGTGCAGCCCGCCGCTCCCGGCGATTTATCGAGGCTGAAGACGTCGAAAGCAAGCCGCGGTTTAAAGGCAGGTTCTTGTGCGAAGTTCTGAGTCGTTACGGTCAGGGCACCATGCTCGCCATTCGCTCGGAACGGCGCTGCAACTCGGCGGCGACCTCGTGCCGGTGCCGTGACCTCGGTCCGTTCGAGACGGACCAAGATGCAGAAGAAGACGAGGTAGCGGGAGTGGGCAGCCTCATGATGCAGGACCTTCATTGCGACACGGGAGAAGAAGAAGAAGAAGCCGGTATACAGAGGGTCTCCGCCGTGTTCCGGGCCGTGCCCTCGTGGGAGGACCCGTACACGGCGGCGCGGCGCTCGGGGCTGAGCGGGATGACGCTGTCGGCGGAAGGCGCGTGGAACGCGTCGGCAGGGCAGGCATGCATGGTGGCGTGCCGAGGCGTCGGCGACACGGCGTGCCACTTCCGGGTGTGCATGTACATGCCGATGACGTTCTCCCTTACCGATCGCAGCGTTCTGGTCGGAAGAATTACCACCATCAATGCGGCGGCGCAGTCCTCGCTGTCGTTCCAACTGGGCCTGACCTCGCCGCGGTACTGGGCCTGGGACGGCGAACGGCTGGCGTTCGCGTACAATTACACCAAGGTCGAGATGGCTCGGGATGTTCTCCGGCGGGGAGAATCGACAACATTCGACCTCCGCAAGTTCATCTCAATAACGTCATCGTTGCCCCTGAGAGTGAGATATCCAAGGCCGGATTACGGCAATGGAGATCACACCACGAGCTTGGCCTACCTCGCCGAGGAGCTTACGCTCCAGTTCATGACCACGCCAAGAATGTTGCAGCCAGAATGGATCGAGCAGCCGGCCCTCCGATTAGAGATCATCTTCCTCGATCAGATCAGCGATCGTAACGCGATACTGCTCAACTATGTCTCAAAAACCTCAAGAGTAGCCAGCGACGTTTCGCCTGTCCTTGACAGGCAGTCGCCCATCAATGTGTCCGCCCAGCTCACAGCCGTCGGTGACACCGGAATTACCACCTCGGTGATGTCTCTGGAGGGCGTGTACAGTCCCGAGGAAGGCCTGATGCAGCTCGTCGGCTGCCAGGTGAACAGAGCTCTTGAGGAAGAGAAGGACTGTTCCATCGAGATGAGAGTTGAGTACCCGCCCACGAACACGCACTAGCTCAGCTGGTCGACGGCGAAGGTTCAGATAGCAAGCATGAGGGACGCCGGCGACCCGCTGCACTTCGACACGACGCAGCTCCGGTCCGTACCTCAGTACCGGAAGCCTCGACCGGACAATGTAAGCAGAGGAATCCCCGACGGCGTCCTCTGCATCGTACTGCTGTTTGCTGCTATCGCCGCTGCGGGCAGCCAGCTGCGGCATCTCAAGGCCCATGCCGACGTGGCACCGTACGTCTCGCTCGTCATGCTCGGCGTGCAAGCTCTTGGGTTCGGCGTGCCGCTGGTCATGGACATCCAGGCGCTACTGGGGACGGCCACATCGCGCTCCGAGGACGTCATGGCCAGTGCCATGCCAAAACATCCTCCTACATGCTCAACAGGATGAGCTGGGTGTCCCGGTCAATCTATCTCGTGGTCAACTTGCTATGCGTTGCTGCGTTCGTCCTCACTCTGTGGATTGACGACAAGGTGCGGCGCGCAAGGGGGCACATGCTGGCCCGGTCGCTGCTCGAGCCGGGCGACGCCAAGGTCTTCGTGTACCACTGCAGCGTGCACCTGGCGCTCTTCGTCCTCGTCCTCGCGCTGAACGGGCAGGCCATGACCGTGGAGCAGCACGTCGGGCTGATGCATGGACCTGTTCCTGCTGCCGCAGGTGATCGGCAACGCCGTGTGGCGTGTCAACTGCAAGCCTCTCGCAGAGGGCTACTACCTGAGCGTCACCGCAGTGCGTCTGCTGCCGCATGTGTATGAGTACGTGCGGCCGCCGCCGCCGGTCACCTTCACTCATGATGAGAACGGGAACAGCAGCTGGAGCGTGTTCTTCCCTGGTGGCGCCGGCAGCTTGGTGATGCTGTCTGTCTCCGTCCTGCTCGTGCTCGTCCTGTACGTGCAGCAGCGGTGGAACTACGCTATCGTCGGTAGGATGGGCGTTGCAGAGCAGGGGAAATGGCAGCACACCATCTAGAGGATGTGGTTGCTTCGTAGCTGTCCTGTCTGGGGCACGCAACTACTGCACGCTTCGTTTAAGCGCAACATAACATTTGTTTACTAGTAGAGATCAGTGCGCGATTCGATCCGATTCTTCAAGCTAATTAATAGCTATGGCGTTTCAGATCTTCGGCATGTAACATGATCTTGCGGTAAACGAAACTGCAAATTACCATAGAGCAACTCAAGCTTCGCTATATGCGCACACATGCAGAGCGGAAATGATTTTTTTTAGGAAGAACCATGAGTGAATAAGAAATCACAAAGTTATAGAACAAAAGTACAAGTCATTCACTTCTTCGTGATAAGATTAACAGTACGTTCTTTGTTCTTAAAAGACTATGGATTGATTTCTATCAAAAATTACCTGAAGGGGTGATCTAATGCCTTTCCTTTGAGGCAGTATACATCAATTGAAAGGGCTACATGGTAGCTCACTCAATCCACTGCAAAGAGTATACATTGCAACACCCCTTCAGTCATTTATTGATAGGGATCAATATAATTCCATGTAGCCTTTTTAGTAGATGGTGACCAGAGTTCAAAAAATCGATATTGCGGCATTTTTCTCTCTCATCGAATAATAAATAGAAAAAACTGAATAAAAACTATTTTTTTGCTACATTATCTAGGTTCAATTTTCGTAAAAAGACTGTCGTTTGTTGAAACTATGACGTAATCTGGCTGTTTTGCATAAAAATGCACGCACTTTAATATATTAGAGATGAGAACCTATATTTTCTTGCATGGTGGGTTACCGCCAAGAATGGCAGGGGCCATTAGCCAAGATGATACCGATTTAGTGACGAGGGTGATCGGTGCTGACCGTCACAGTTGTTGTGGATGCAGTGATCAACTCAAGTCACGGGAACTCTGCAATTCTCACTAGATTCAATTGCTATATGGCTCATTAACTAGTGTATTTACTAGATCAATTTTTTTCCAGCAAAAATAAAAGAATGTTTTTATTTATTTCACTACTACAACACTATATTACCTCAATGTGCATATGGTTTAAACTTATTTAACTTTTTCTAAAATATCCTTTGCATTGACTTAATTAAATAATAGAGAGATTACATTGAAGTTGGACATAAAAATCTCGTGATCCATATTGGGCCATCGCCATAGAAGCAAAATCCCGGATATGAACAAATTTAAGGACAATTCTTTTTACGCAACAGAAGACAACAATGCACAACTTATGCATGAAACTATACATTTCAATAAAGAAGTGCATAATCTACAAACAAGGATATGAAACACTATGGTCCATATATTATGTGAGAAGCATGTTCATCATTTTATATTGATAAGTACTCGATTGAACATACACTTTCTTAATATGACAATATAGGCATGACACAACAAAGAGAGCATAGAAGTTTATCTCAATAATATCAAAGACAATTGCATCAGTGCCCCCTACGTTACACCATTATTTGTGATTTTGTTCTCGTCAGTGTCAATCTAAATTTATTTGTATTTCAGTAAGGTTTCAGGCGTTGCCCCGAAAAAACGAATCAAAATGGGAGGTATGAAATTTAGAAACCTGAGAATTAAACTCTCAGTATTTGGTCGGAGGAATTAAACTCTCAGTATTTGGTCCGAGGAATCAATAGGAACTAGAAAGAGAGTGCGACATTATCGCGCTAGACCTCTTTGTAAACAATTTAGTTTTTTATCCTGTTGGCTGACCAGCAAGCTGCTATGTCAATGTGTGCAAAGGGATATGTAAGTCAAAGCCTAAAAAAGTTTGTGCGACGCACCATGATTAAACCAGCATATTCTATATTACCTAGTTTTATCAGTATTCCAAATAACGAAGGGTACAATATTCAGAAATCTGTTGTCTTCTATACGGAGTTTGTTTACTGTTGTCTTAAAGGCATCTTTACTGTATTTATTTGTAAAGTAGTTTTGCTTCTCAAATATTGAAATCAAGATGACTTTGAAGGTACTTGTAACATCCTTATCCATTAAGATTAGGCCATAGTGACTCATGAGCACTTGTGTGTATGAGAGGGTGAGAATTTAGTACCACCTTGCTAGTTTAGTGGGAGGAGGACCAACATATAAACCTAGGTTATCCATCATCATGAACATTGGATTGACTCTTTTACGCAAAGCAAGGATGAAAGAATAAATAGGTTGGTGAGTGTGAGGTTCACTTAAAATGCGAGTCGAGCCAGCCGGAAGTACATAATCTGTACTTGATGATTGTAATGTAGAATGAACTTGATAAAGTACAAATATCAGAGGCTTTTTTATCGACACAGGAAGCATGTTACAATTAGCAATTAAAGCTGCCAAATCAGTGATAATGGTACATGATTGCAATTAAAGCTACCAAATCAGTGCTAATGATACATGATTGAGAAAAGTCTCATGTCACAAAGTCACCTGAAAAGATTATTTTTCAGGAATACCAATGTTCATACTTGAATCATAGGTAAATCCTAAATCTGAGTATGCACTGTTAGTTTTCTACTCTATAAAGGCTAAATATCCCCCTGTAAATATTTACCCGGAGCTAATCTACCCACCTTGAGATCCACCCTCCATCCAGAACAGTTAAACATCCCTAAACGTCGGATTAGGAGTGGCCCACCTAAACCGCGTAGGAGCGTTACAGATGTTACACTGAGTCTTATGTTGTCTTACATTTTGTAGTTGATTTCCGCCTGGCCGTAACGTTTTTTTCTCACCAAGCAACCACCCAGACCACTGGCCCCACAATCAACGCTATTTTGGATGATTAGCGCCCCACAATCCCCGCGGTGTGTTTTGCTCATGGTAACCCAATCAATGAAACCTTTTATTTTAGTTATTTCCTTCCTTAATCTGCGCTGGGATGGTTTGCATTGCCGTGATTCACATCGTTGAGAAAAATGTTTCCTTAATCCACGAGACTCAGTCAGTGCTAGGCTGTGGTTATTGTTTCCATATAATCTTTTGATTTCTGATTGCTTTCTATCCTCCTCTTTATTTACGTATCTTCCGATTGCTTTCCTTCCTCTCCGGTGATTCAGGTGATGTTTTTTTCCTATTGCTTTCCTTCCTTTGCGGTGAGGTGATTTAGGTGATGTTATTTTCAATTTGGTTTATTGGCAGAGTTTGCATCGCAGCATCACAGATATTTATTGCCTCTCATCGTCATTAAAAATCCAACTGAGCTCTCACGCTGACTGCACATGCCTCGAAGTTTCTTTGGCACCCCCTGTTCTTTCTTGGTTCAAGCAGGCGAGAATCCTTTTTTGGCTATTAGGTGCTCACGTGGTTATCCGTTCGAAGTTGTTCTGTGTTTGATCAGATTGTCATTTGTTAATAGACATTTGTTTATACTGATTTCACAGGTTAATTGTCAATCATGAAGGCAATCCATCTTCCCTATTGATGCTACGCTAGGGCGAGGATTTGGCCCGACGACCCCCCTCCTCGAAGCCACGACCGCCTGGGTAGGCAGCGGCCACCATGGCGGGGGCGCCACCAATGCCCAGTAGCGCAGCGGAGGGCCCCGCCACCCAGCGCCACGCCGCGGGCAAGCAGCACATGACCGCGCACGCGGCGGCGGCGCAGAAGCTTTGGTCGCCTGACCAACCACACGACGACTCACATATGCTTTGGTCGCCTGAACGAGCATGCTGAGCCGCCCTGCTCGATATGGAATTAGAATGGCAAGATTCAGAAAGTTTGAAAGCTGGTCCGTGTTCTAAATCTATATTTCTAGGTTCGATGCAATGGTTTCTTCTGTGCATCATTCCCAGGTATATGGATGTATCGAGTCTACCATACAGATTTTGTGGACTCACCTGTTGATAATCATTTCCTGATTTTTCATGGTGATCTGCATCCTGTTATGTTCCATTCATCACATAGAAGATGATGCTATAGTACACCTAAGGTGTTTGATGAAAGTCTCTACTACCCTACATCTATTAGCTTGAGTCACAATATGGTGAATTGATTCAATCATTATAGTTGTGTACCTCACTATCTCTTAACGTCCAATTGCGACCCCCATACTATTGGCACTGCTTTTCACTAAAATAACTATACCTGTTCAGTCTTAAACCTCTTTGTTGTTAACGTACCAATTTCACCCAGCATGTAGACTAGCACATACTGATATAACATTCCACTCATTAGGTTGTGATTTTTTAATTCTATTCCTGCAATAGAATGTTACAAGAAATATATATGCTGCGTATGATGAAATAATTCCTTTGCTTTTAATCCATTTTGTTCATTAAATTTTCACCTTTAATCCTATTTGTTTGACTAGTATATAACAAGATCGTGTATTCTATATCTAAAAGGAAAATTTGTTTGTAGAACACTCTTTAAAGTTGATTTTGTCTCC
Source organism: Eleusine indica (assembly GCA_030378355.1). Taxonomy (NCBI): domain Eukaryota; kingdom Viridiplantae; phylum Streptophyta; class Magnoliopsida; order Poales; family Poaceae; genus Eleusine; species Eleusine indica. Next base: position 43,022,195 of record CM059500.1, read on the forward strand.
TGGACATTGGATCGCTTCTATGGTCTTGTAGACACTGAAAAATGGACCTTTTGTGTGCAGGACACTACAGTAAAAAAATAACTACTTTCAAATTTTTGATCTTAATACAAAATACATTGTAACTTGAAATTTGGCACAATATTACATTACTAAATTCCCTATACATGCAATTTTTTTTCATATTTATTGCTGATTATTTACATAACTTTTTCACTAATAAAATATTTATTTTTAAAATGAAACTATGCCAAAAATTGGTAAAAAATCAAGAAAAAATCACATGAACATAAATATAACATTGTGCCAAATTTTAAGTTGTAATATATTTTATATATTAAGATAAAAAATTGAAAAGTACTCACTTTTTCCGTTATAGTGTCCTGCAGATAAAAGGTGTATTTTTTCAGTGTCTACAAGACCAAAAAAGTGATCCAGTATCCAAGAGACAAAATTAATATTAAAGAGTGTTTTATAGAAAAATTTCCTCAATCTAAAAATGCTTTGTTATTACAAAGGACCATCGAGACATGGATAACAAAGAAAATACAAGTGAATTTTATCATTGATGGTTATATGATTGAGCTCTGTTCTTTTTGACATGATAGGAATATGTTCTTGCTGACTGACAAAAGATAATGGAATGCATTTTTCGTAGTAAGAAATGTCGTATTCCATGTTTTCACGAGATACTTACATCAATATGCATGGAGATAACCCAATACCATATGGGGCGACAAATAAACAATTCAAGTGATTAATGATCTAAAAGCCTGATGGATTGTTCAATTGGCCCACATATAACTATACAAAGTAAAAAAAAATATTTTCAATTTTATTTGAGTATCTAATAATTTTTCTATAATTCTAAATTGTAGAATCTTTTGTGCAAAGTTTGAAACTTAGCTTCTTGCTACCAAGGCCCACATGTCAGCTTCACTTTTCTCTCTCTCACTCAACGCAGATGGATTGTTCAATTGGATTACCGAAGGGAAACAACGGTGACTGCAACCCACTCACCTGCACTGAGCTGCTGCCCAAGCCAACGTGGACAGCTCCATCCGAGCTGCTGCCCAAGCCAACGTGGACAGCTCCATCCGAGCTGCGGCCCAAGCCAACGTGGACAGCTCCATCCGGCCATTTTCACCGGATATGCTTATCCAGCATCTCAGAGGATATGTTCTTTTTTATGGATTAGCCTATTCAAACTGACGGTGAAATAAACATTGAACTAGATCGCCCCATCCAAGCCAATCTAGTCCGTGAAATAAACATTGAACTAGATCGCCCCATCCAAGCCAATCCAGTCCAATCCAACGAAAGAAACACATCATAAACCACCTCAGGCTAAATATAGATGATTATTGATTAGATATGCATCTCTCAAGAAAAACATGAGTAACTTTCAAGGAACCACAACTATTTGGCACATAGTTGTAAGTAACCATAACTTCTGGAAGTAGTTTTAAAGAATCATAAGTATTTTGACTACTAGTTTCATATAACCACAACTTTCAAGTTTAGTCAACATGTATGAAATTGGTCTCACATATCATACAGAGCAGGAGGGGGAGGGCGCTGGAGGCGTAAATGGGCCGGCCCGTCTCGCTGATCTTAGGCACACCGAGTCTCTTGTGTAGCACTAGTCGCATACTCGCATGGCGTTTGTGCCAGAAGAAGGAGGCGGGGGTGCCGATGGCGATTGCAATGGCGGCGGCATCGAAGATGGCCTTTGCAGTGACCAGGCGGGTGCCGGGCGCGCAACGCGGGCTATAGTCGGCGGCCCCTAGTATGGGCATTGATGGAGGGCAGCGTGGCAGCCCTTGGCGTGGGTGATGCCAATGGCGGGCAGGGCTGCATCGATGGCAGACAGGGCGGCGACTCCCGACGCGGGCGGAGTCGATGGCGGGTCGGGCGGCGGCCCCTGGCGTAGGCAGGGTCGATGGCGTATCTTAGGGCAGCTCCCCGGCCGCTCCTCCCGCTGTCTTCTCTCCCCGTGCAAGTCAAGTCACCGACGAGCTCGAGCGCAGAGGAGCGTAGAGCCATTGACACGTGGGCCACACTCCTTGAGTTATCTAGAGCCACTAACGAGCAGGCCAATGAACACAGAGCCAGATTTTGAGCAGTCTTGCTAGAGTTGAAAAACAAGAGCCGTGAAAAGCGGCTCCGAAGCGGATTGTGCTATTGGATTTTACTTGTATATAGACTATTTAACAAGATCTAGGGTTCCTTCTAGAGCCAGAGGGGCTGGGGCGGCGGAATCAGGGGGGGCAAAAGGGCGGCGGCGAGGGCGAGGTTGAGGGCCATCCCACTCTTTCGTGCTTGTGCCGATGGAGGGGAATTTGGAGTCGTCGATCAATGAGGGCCTCAGCACAAAGAGAGACCGCCCTGGGCCTCAGGAACGTTCCTTTGAGATCCAGAAACGTCTTGAGGAGTTGGAGGAGAAGATCAAAGGTTTCGGAGGCTGGAGTGAGCTGCCGGAGATGGCGAAGGAACAGTGGAGGGAGTCCACGAGGGTTGCACTTAAGTTGGAATATGAAAGGCCGTGTTCGGGATTGGAAGATGAAATAAAAGATGATGAAGAATCGCAGGCTCTGAAGTACCGCAATCACTGGACCTCCGTATGGGGCCACCTCGGGGATTTCGAGGACGCCAGTGAGTTCTCCATCACTTCTGCATCTGTCTAGCCCCTAATTAGGGTTTCGTTTGGTGCTTTTACTTATCTGTTATGCGTTGCATGCATCTGTATAGACTTTTAAACAGGCCCTGATTGTTACTCCTTCCAATTGTTTTTTTGTTGACCTTCAGACAAGGTAACTAGTTCAAAATTGAACTAGCAATCCTGTCCTAACGTCTATGATAAAAATTTGTGTGATGATTTTACTATTATGATTACTGCTGCTGAAATTGAATTTGATCATTCACACAAATAAACTGAATATGTGCAGCTGAAATAGGACCCAAGCGTTTCTGGTTGAATCATGAGCCGCAAGCCAGGCCTTACACTACTATACAAGTCTTTTCAGCTAAGATAGTGAGACTAAGTGAGGGCTTGCGGTTTCCTCTTGATGTGTATGGTACGATTGCTGCACGTGACTGTGTTGATCGTAGGCGCAACATTATCTTCAGTCGCCTGAGGGACAACTGCCAAACCATCACTGAACAGGTTATTGTATTTCTATTGTTTCAGTTAGTTCTTCTTTGGTACTTAGTGCGGCTTAATTCTACCAGTTTTCTCTCGGTACTGTTTTCCTATTGCTTAAGCATTCATATAGTCCTAGTCAGGTGTTATTGGTATGCTCATATAATAGAGTCCATTATATAGTTTCAGTCCTTGTGGCCTCGTGGGTGTCTAACTACTGTGCTCTTTTGTTTGCACTGTTATCATGTAGAAGAAAGTCTCTAAGTAGAAGAAAGATCAACCAACTTTTAGGTAATCATGTAGAAGAAAGTACCATGGGCCTATTGAAAAATTTCAGCCTGTAGGGACATGTACAGTTGTATGAAAGGAACTCGGGTAGTTTTGATTTTAGTCATGTGCATGGTGAAGCAAATTGTGCGGCCCACTGTTGCGCCAAATTTGCTTTTGAGGTTAATTTTCTCTGTAATTGGGAGAGTAGCATTCAGGTTTCTTGGTGGATGCACTCCAGAATGACTGTACTCCTGCATTTTTAATATAAGCTCGAATAACTTGCCCTAAAAAAAAAAGTCTCTGAGTAGATGAAAGATCAACAATCTTTTAAGTAATCATATAGAAGAAGAGTACCATGGGCCTATTGAAAAGTTTCAGCCTGTAGGGACATGTACAATTGTATAAAAGGAACTCAGGTCATACCACTATTTACTAGTAAGCAAATATTGTAAGGTCTGGTCAGCAGGCTAAAACATCTTCCACATCAGCAAAATCTTAGCTGGATGAGTGAGAAGTGAAGAAAGAGAATGAAGCAAATGATTGTTTTGTCGCTGGCGTAAGCAGCATACCCGAGAAAAGACCTCACCTCCAGCCAATGTCTGTGCAATGTGCATGCATGCAAGAAGCAAATAGTTAAATATTCGATTGAGTAGCTAGCTTTAATCGCCAGCTAGTATAGTTAAATATTCGATTGAGGTTGTGTAACTGTTTTTTGATAATTGTCATATAAATTTGTTTAGTTGACATTTGCTTCTTTCAGCCAATACTTTATATTTGGACCTTACAAATTTTTGCCATGCACTTAATCGCTCTTTCGCTTAAGTTTGCTTATTGTCTATCTAACAATGTGCTTCATGCAGGATCCTTACTTGTTGTTGACCGGTCCTAGCCGTGCCATTGTACTTTTGGATCCTGTTTTCATGGAAGTAATGCTAAAAGTGAAGGGTGCAGTTGAATGTGAGGATAAAATCTTGAACTTTCAAGTTGATGAATTGGCATGGTCTGATACAGGTTACTCACGAGTGAGAGATGAACATTACAAAAGCAAACATAGCACATTGAATGTAGTTCTTGGGACTATGGATTTATCTGTGGAGGCTTGTATAAGTGTTCGACCCATAGGTGCTCCATTGCCTGCAGTGTTTTTGGTTACTGCTAAAGCGGGCAACAGTAATCCAGACGGCCCTTTTGAAGATATTGATTCGAAGAAGATCATCCTATTTGACTCCCGTCATGCATCATGTCCTTTTGATTCAACCGGCTTTATAAATCTTTCTCGGGCCATTGTTTCAGTTCGTGTTACAGGCAACCTCACTATCTCTATAGAAACGCCTGAGAAGGTTCTTCACCGAATGACTTTCCCAGCAAGGAAAAAAGAGAGAATGCGTGTTGCCAAACCATATTTTCCAGATGGGGATGTCGGCCCGGGTTCAATTGAAGTTGTTGTTATCTGGTCACCTCTTCGCCATCATTAGGAGTGTTATTGTATAATTTAAAGTTTCGGTATTAATATTGTAGCAGTTTTATAAGTATTTGTAATAATTGGTCACCGGAGATTGTTAAAATTTCCCTTTGTTGAGCTAATTTTTCCTGTATATCTTTCTAATTGGTGGGAATATGTTTGTCAGCTTATACTCTAGAATTAGAGAACAAGAGCTCTCTGGGTACCCCTTATTAGAGAGCCCTGTCACTTTACTTCTTTACATGCGCTCGAACTTATTGATCCCTATGTTTCTGGAGTCTGTAACTAAGAAATGTTCCCCACAAAGGAAAAACATTGAACTTGCTTTGTAAGAGGAATTATCATAAGGCTCAGTCAGCTGATCGTTTGCAGTTTGTAGTCCTCGCTGATTGTTTCGTTTGGAGTTCGTGATTATCAGATTTTTCAACGAGTCCGTGGTCAATTCTTGTCTTCCCGCGTAATATTTCCTAGTGTTTGTTACTAGCTAGATACAATATAAAATATTTTGTTTGATAAAAATCACTTGATTTATTTTGTTTGCACACGACTGGTTTGTTGTGTATATTGCATTTTGATGTCACTAAAATGCTTGTAGATGGAGAACAAATCTGTGATCTCGCTGAAGGTATTCATCGACACTATGTTCGGTGTTGATGGAGCGATTTGGAGGAGAATGCAGAACTCTCCCAGATTTCAACAGACTAAGTTATTTTGCAAAAGAGCTCATTCTTTTGCAAAATATACATATATACTAGCAAAATAACCGTGCGTTATTACAGGTTTAAAAAATAAAACACTCTTTATGATTTAAACATAAATTATTTACATAATATAATTATTGATATTTTTTACATGAAAGATAATATTTATATTATTGTTGGTGCTTCTTAGTGTACCATTTTATATGTCATAAGTAACAATTTTTCTATCTTTTTTACCGGATTCTTATCATAAATATTATTTTACCTCTAATGTTAATGATTTCTATATGTAGTATCGTTTGAGTGCTATGTTGCAAAATTAAGTGAAATGACATTAAAAAAAATGCTCAAATATGAGAAGTACCGATATGAAGTCCAATTCGACATGTAAAGAGGGATTCTCACAAGCTCATAATGTCTATGAAGCCTAACATGCAAGACTAAGGTCGTGACCCAATGTCTAAAGATTTCTAAAAGCTTTATCCGATAGGAAAAATCAATTCATACAGAATAAAAATAACACTGCATTACGACGCGATTTTAGACTTAAAAACATGCACTAATGAGAAAAGTTAAAAGACGAAAGTTGTAGATCTCATCGAGGCCTTTTCGAGACATGTGGATCATATTATTTGGACTTCGGAGGTATGAGATATGGGCCCCGCACAGAGACTTACGCAGAGGAGTCTGAATCAGAATAAATATTTTTGCATCGTAAATTTGGAAACCAAAATGGCTGAATCTTGACTTCCATTGAATATCAAAGTTATAGAACTTTTCGAGGGCTATGAGATAGAGTCTGATTTTGCCTCATTTGAACTCCGAACAGGGGATTTATGATTTTTGATTTGGTGCTGATACGGAATGTACAAAACCGATTTAGATTCAATCTCTAACTTTGCGGGCGTATGACAGATTTTTTAATGGCATGAACGTTTCCACCTAAATTAATAGGAGTAGAGATATCGAGGCACACAAGTTTGTATTTAGGCAGAGGTTTTATTGGAATTTCTCTTTTACACTTTCAAAGAGGAGTTTCACCAAAACTGTGTCAGTAAAAGAAGAGTCCATGCTCCACAATTATACACATGCTATGCATATACCCAAAGTTACAGTAGCATAAGTCTCCTTTCACTATCCTGCATTATACTTTGAACTAGCAAATTACCCGTGCGTTGCTACGGGTTTAAAGAAATAAAATTTATTTATGTATGTGAAATATGTGTAAGATTTCCATTAATACTCACTTATTTTATTTTTATTTCTTTGTCAAAATTCTACCCCTTTTCTTTTTACGTAGTGTCATAAGTTTGCTTAAGCAAATGTCGAGTTATACCAACTAGTTTTTTGCACGTGCGACACGCACATGCGATATTTCATTCCTGCAATATAGAATAACAGCTTTATTAAGAAATTCACATACCGATTACCATGAGTGTGCCTTAAGCATCTCTTAAGGCATCAAGTAAAGGAATTGAGTGTGGATATTCTTTCTCATAGTCCTCCTACATAAATAAAATAATATGGACCATAGTGGCGTAAAGGAAGTGTAGGAACACAGAACACTTACCACAAGGATAGCCACACTACATAGAGTATTGAACTCAACTCGACCTGCTTGATCCTACATTTCTGATGAAACATCCTTTGCAATGATCCTTGGCCATTGTCCCATCCTTTTTGTCCATTCCAGAGGCTTTGGTTTGCTAAATCATCATACTCACAATGCTCCAGCTGCTCACCTCTGCATCGAATGGAGGACATCTATAGCTACAAATTAAAAAAAAATAGAATTTAGTTTCTTCCATGTTGAAGCCGCATAATCGGAATTACATGCCACCCTACGATGTCCACAACCAATTTGGGACCTTGGGTACAAAACAAAATATTTAGATTTGTACTGGTGTTAAAAAAGAACAATTTCACTTATACTTAGTATAAGCAGATTTTACTTATCATTTTTTATATTAATGCAAACAACAATAGAAATATCAAAGCTTTAAGAGTAGCAGAATTTAACCGCAATACAAGGGAGATTCAATCCGAATAGTTTGCTTTCTATAAAAAAAAAATAGAGCCACAAGGAAGTTTTCGTGTAACATGTCTAAATGGTTACCTGTAACCCATAGAAACTGAAACAAACAACCATGGGTTGTAACAAATTAACACAAAGTGTATAAAGAACCGTAGGGTAGAAAACAAAAACTTTGCTTATTCTAGCAATCCAGAAGTACTGTGAGCAACATTATCAGTCAAAGAGGATGTATCAATGATTCAATCCGAATAGTTTGCTTTCTATAAAAAAAATAGAACCACAAGGATGTCCCATTGTTTCATACATTTTGACAAACATACATGTTACACTTATTATCCCCTACAAATAATGTGTTTTTCAACCAGAAAATACAAATGGCCATGCTCACCGAACACAACGCATTCTCTTGGCAGCTCCCTTTTTCTTTTCAATTCCACAAACCATCTTGCTATCATGGGATGGTCCCTCCTATGATGCAAGACATATATCTCAGCATAGAATGAAGGAGGCTTGGATTAGATTAAATTAGGAGCTTACGTCGCATCTCTCCCGGAAAGACACGATCAAAAAAATCAAATTAGGTGACAGCAGCATATTACAAAACAAGACCAATATCGTACCTTTGAGGTGGCATATACTCGCCAAGAGAAAGATCAACGAATCACGAGCAGTGACATACATATCGTCTTTTTTTTCTCAGAAGATCGGCGTGGCCTTGTATTGCACAGGCATACAAGGCATTGACGGCCTTGTTTTGCATGAAGTCAAAATCTGGTCATCCACGCAGGGGTGGTCATTGCGCATCGATGCCCTCGTCTGGGCCAGGCGCACCGTGCACCATGACAGGCGACGGCGGAGCAGACTTCATCTCTGCAAAAAAACAAAGGTTAAATCAAAGGATTTTGTTGTGACCATGAATATCGTAGAGGTTGGCCAGGCTTGTACTCCTCTGTTGCTCCATGGAGGTGGAAGATAACGCCAGGATTGTTGGCGGCGTTCGCAGATCTTCTCGGATGTGGGTTATGGAATGAAAGAAAACAAAAAGCTACTGAAATCATGCTTTACGGGTAGGAGAGGAGATAAACACCGCAGGAAGGAAAGGAGATAAATTAGGAAAGGTAGTAAAGGAGATTAATTATGCATTGCTGGAAGGAAAAGTATACGTAATCATGCACTCTTGCCTGAGCGTGATTAAGGGGCGAGAAATCAGGATGGGTACACCGTGGGAGCTAGCACATGCACAGGTGAAAAAAGACAGGAAGTGGGTCTCAAAATGAACGGGATGGCGTAAACATTTCCTGACATCGGTCAGGTTTTTGAAATTATTGATGGGCCCAGCAGCAATCTAACGTTCAGGTGGAGATTCTGATGTTGATCCAAGTGCTAGTTAGAAGGGTGGGTAAGTTTACTCAGGATGGCTGTTTTTGATAGGATGTTTAGTCTTTATAGTATAGATAAAATAAAATAAATTAGAATATTGAATTTTGGGTTCTGATTATCTTATTAGTTAGGTGCTAAATGATCAAATCAAGGGGGGGGGGGGGATAAAACCTAGACAAAATAAATCGAAATACAAACTTTTTTTTTTTGAAAAGAACTACTTGGAGGATAATTAGGATTTAGGAAGCAGCTTTGCTTCTGTTCTTTCGTTTCACTTTCTCTGTTCTTTCATTTAACTTTTAAGCACAACATGCACTTACAGGCATGGTCTATGGGTCAGCGTTCACACCAGCCTACAACCAAAACCCAGCACCTCATGGACCCAAAGCCCAAATAACAGTTTGATGACTGAATTATCTTCTTCCTTCCACCGTTCACGTCATATGCAAGCTCTCAGGCCATTAATGGCGATGCTGGTTACAGAAAGGCGAATTGGATAAAGTATAGGCTATATTAACACCAAAATCAAGGCATGACAAGTTCCTTGCCTTTCCATATACTGGACGCTCACACCACTGCTATGAAACCTGATCGGACTCCAGGATCAAAGCATGATCCGACTCCATGTTCACGACCTCCAAACGATCTAGAAACTGATCAAGGGCGAACAAAATTTTCAAGAAGAGACGACCACACCAAACTTATTAAGAAGTAGAGATATAACTACTAAATATGGAAACAAATTATTCCTGAAAAGCACTACGACATGGCTATTGTTCGTTCTTATAAATCGTAATGCTCATAGCTGGAATCAAGAAATATTTTCGAAAACATGAAACTTTTATTGTCTGACCTGCCAGGAAAAGATATATTAACAGATTATTAGCTACCTTTCTTAATCACTATTGTATACAAATATATTTATGTATTATTTTTTTCTTACCTACAACCTTCCTTTTTAAAATGCAATGAATCATTATTATTTGGATCACCTTGCTCACAATTACTAGCATTAGCTTGCTATTCAATTACAGGGAAAAAAATTAGCTCAAAACCTTAAAATGGAAGGGAGAGTTTCTAAATTAAAAAAATAAATAAAAATCTAGCATCAACTTTCTGAACTGTATGTTGAAGTATAACATAAAACCAAATATAGCTCAATTATTCTATTAGAAATTAATTTAGTTATGTATGACATTGCATCTCAGCAGTTTGGTACGGTCAAATAATCAAATACAAATTATGTTTATGAAGGTATATCGATTATATGGAGTACTTTTTTAAAAGTACATCTAGTCCTCCTAGTGGGTTTTGGTGTTTGAATGACAAAATGATTAAAGAGATAATGCATTTGTTGAGTTGTAACAGGAAAAGTGATGATACTAATGAGAATTTGTGTATCAAGACATGGTTGTATATGGATATTCTAAGTGCACATGATATATGCGATATGACAAAGATTGTAATCAATGAGAAGAAACATGTCGCTATGTGGATATTCTTTATTACAAATCAAGTGACATATATGACTAAGAAATTGTTGATGATCAAGCAATTTGACAAGAGACAAAAGGAGCTAGTTGATGTGTCAACCATATTTTCACTATGGTCATTGATATTGACCTTATTGTTTGCTACACATCAAAAGAAATCAAACACATCTAAACAAAATATTAATCGTGTGCTCATGGATGATACAGAGAGATGTGTGAATCATGATGGTAAGTGGATGAAGGGTTGACAAGGACTTGACTGTGATAGACCATACTTTGGAGAAGGGCAAGCATGAGGCTTGGCGTCAAAGGACCTTTGTGATGGAGAAGAGAAAATGGATGCTTGAATCCGACGAATCAAAGATGCCATGAAGACTCAGATGTTTCTAAGTGTCAATTATTTATGAATCAAGAAGAAAGATGACATGGATGAAAAGTGGAGTTTTGACCATATGAAGTAATCCTCCATGGTCACCAGCTCAAGGTGGATATGCTCAAGTGTTGAAAGTGTTGATTGCCCTCATGAAGAGAAATATGAAGAATATCGGCAAATGGAATTATCTCAAGTTCAAGCAATGCTTTTAGTGTATTTCATTTGTTTCTTGAGTATAGGTTGCCGTTCTATCAAGAGGAATGCAACATGTGTTAATAACAATGTCAAAAGTGCTCAAAACCCAAAGAGAAACCTTTTGAGAGACCTAAATCCCAGTCCTGAGTGTGCAGCAGTTCCTCAACCGGTCAGATCGGTTGGGTAATTAGTTTGAGTTGTTCAGCAGCCCAGTGGGTAGCTTGTGGAGCCTTTTTGGCTAGTTTGATTGGGTGGCTTGTCTCCAACCGGTCAGACTGGTGTGTCATACCGGTCAGACCGATGTGAGTCTGACAGCCCTAATGGTTAGTTTCTGGAATCGTGTTTAAATACCCCTCCACCTCTCCCTTCGGCTGCTGCTGGTTCCTGCGCGACTGAAAACCATTCCAACGGCCATTTGAGCTCTCCCCAACCTCTCTTTGTGAGATTTGATTGATTCTAGCAAAAAACTTTGAGTTGGGTTGAGAGATTTGAGTGTGTGAGCACAAGAGAGCAAATCCTAAGCCTTGAGCACTTTGGGATGTCATCAAGCAACTCGTGAAGCATTTGCTACTCTTAGAGATGAAGCCTTCTTGTGGAATACTTATCTTCCAGGTATCCATAGTTACGCTTAAGTCGGTAGATGATCGGGTTGCCTCGGCGATTGATGACAATGAACTAATCAGCTGATTATATTGGCTTACCGACAGATTAAATACATAAAATATTATTCATTATAATGCCAATAAATATTTAAATCAAACACAGAAAGTAAAGAGGATAAAAGAATGCACGCCAAGACTCGCTGAGTTGATAATGTAGAGTCGATAGGGCAGAGTCGATAAAACTACAGTATACACGCAAAGAGCCACCCTGTCGATAGTGCTAAGTTGATAGATCTGGTAGCTGGTATTGCAAATATGCCTTAATAATCTATCTTATCGCAATATGGGGGCAATCGACTCTTAGAAAACATAAATAGTTGAGCTTAATGACCTTGAATCGATTGAACCGTGATAAACTGTCGGCTAAACGTCCCGACAGAACCATATCGACTTTACCTATGAACAGACCGAACCTAGCCCTATTAACCCAGCAAGAGATCAAAATCGGTGCGGCCTCACTGATTCAAACAGATCGAACTTAATCGAGATAGTGTTCAAACACGGTAAATAAAGCTAGATCTGGTATGTTTATGGATAAAATCAATAAGGTGACTCGAATAACAGATCTGAATAATGCTTATAAAACCTCCTAAGATTGTAATAGATCAGATCCAACCGAGACAGTATTACAATCAAAGTCGATAGAATAAATATCAAACAGATTTAATTACCAGATAACTAGCAATTCTAACGATAACAACCAGAATATCAAATTAATGAGAAAGTACTAGTTGAGATTAATAGAATTACCAAGGGTGACTAATCCAAGTCGCTCGCCGAGATCGGAGCCGATGCAGCCCTCGCAAGATGAGGATTTTGTCAAGTAGGAAAAAGGGTGGCGATGCGCCGAATTGTATTGAACGAAAGTGTTGTTTTTTTCGTACAGATCCTATTACATATTTATAATCTCGTGCAAGAGGTTCTGACCTGACTCGGTCAGGACTCCTAAACAAACCGACTATGTTTATTTCTAAAAATACTTTAAACTACTAAAAAGAAAACTACTAGAAAAATATAAACTAACCCTACACATGTCCACTTCTTCTCTCCTTTAGCTGCTGGCTTCGTGGACTTTGGCCGAATCTCACTTGCGCGGCTGAGCTCTGGACCAGGTCAAATTCTGGCGTCAATAATAACTGAATCGAATCCAACCCTGTTCACCCAGCAAGAGATCAAAGTCGATGCAGCCTTGCTGATTTGAGCAGATCGAACCTAATCGAGACAATGCCCAAACACGGTAAACGAAGCTAGATTTAATTCAGTTATAGATAAAATCTATAGAGTGACTCGAATAATTGATCTACACTATACTCATGAAACCTACTCAGAATCGCAATAGATCAGACTCAACCAAGATAGTACTACAACTCAAAGTCGATAAAATAAGCATAATTAAGATCTAGTTACCCGATAACTAGTAATTCTACAGATAACAACTAGAATATCAAATCAATGAGAAAGTACTAGTTGAAGTCGATAGAATTACCGGGTTTGACAAATCTAAGTCTCTCGCCGAGATCAGAGACAATGCAGCCCGCGCGAGACGAGGATTTTGTCGAGTAGGAAAAGTTGGCGATGCGCCGAATTGTATTGAACGAAAGTGTTGTTCTTCTCGTACAGACTCGGTCAGGACTCTCAAACAAACCGACTCGGTTTATCTCTAAATTGAAAACTAAAAAATTATAAAAGATAAAACAACCCTAACGGGCCCACATTATTGTCCTCGGCCATTGGGCTTCTTCTGTCTTGGCTGATTCCACCTTCATACCGCTGACCACTGGGACCGGTCAAATTTCGGTGTCAACATATGCCCCCCGAGTCTGGGGTACGAAATCTTTCGTGCGCCAGACTTTATCTCATCGTCTCCTGCGCATCACTTTTATCATTCAGCCGCTTCAGGTCCTAATAAATGCCTTTAAATCAAGAACCATCCATAGTCAGGTCACATCTTTAGTACACCACCCAACCACTCATGACTATTAATTGTAGCCTGCTATTTCTGTGCCGCTTCGACTGCTGGTCTTACTTTTTGACCGTCCTCTTGGCTTATTCCTCTCTTATAATCTTTGTCGCTTCCTATCCCTTCTTTCAATGCAGAGCGGTGTTTGGATTCCTCAAAGGCCAATGTCAGTACCTATAAATAGTTCCTTAAGCCAGCCCATCTTCATCACCTCATTTTCTGCCTTCAACTATGGGATTCTTACTAAGAGCTTTGATAGAAAAATATCACCTATCTCCAAATCTACTAAGTGTAATGTGGCGAATACTTTTTCGCTTCTTTTGCCCTCAGAGTCCTCCTTTCAATCCAAAGTTTGCAGCTACTTGATGAGACTGTGGCCCGATCTTCACGACATAGGATCATGAACAAGATAACTATCTTCAAAAGAAGCCAAGATAACTAGCTGCAAGAAGCCGGGATAACAGTGCAACCTGACGAAATCAACCCGAAGCCAACCACCGTCTTTATACGGTAACCTGAATCAAGGATTCGCCCAACCACACTCTGAGTTACCAACCAACACAACCTACAATCAAATAGAGCAGGAGCACCAATTGGGTGACGTCGAACGTTGCTTATGTAATCTCCGGGGAAATCACAAGAGCAAAAGGGTAGAGATCACTCTCTGAATTTGATAGCACTCGGCTAACCAAAGAGGGTTCTTTTCTATCCTCAAAGTTGTTGCAAATGACTGAGATACATGGGTTATTTATACTAGGAACATCCCTCCTAATTGGGTGTGAAACGTTGAGGAGTTTCAACTAAGAAAAGGGTAGATGAAAGGTGTGAAAACAGCAGTCCCTTGAAGTCTCACGCAACTATCAGCCTCCCTGGCAGTCTCCACTAAAATGACCATTACTCCTTCATGGGAAGTCCAAATGACAAGCCATTTTTTGGATGTGAAAGTAGACTTGATTATATTTCCAGCCATGTGTATTATGTGGGCAGAATATTGAAGGTCTGGTGCGCATGACTCTTGGAAGTTGCCTCTGAAGTCAGCTGTCAAGAGTTTCTTCAGCTTCCATGTAACTCATGTCCTCCTTGGTGCACTTCATATTAGTTGGTCCAGTGAGCCCCTCCTTGTGTGTAAACCTTATCACAAGAAATGTAGAAGACTTAGGTAGTATAAAGTTCTTATTCAAAATGGAATTAAATTCATTAAGGAGTGAGTTCACCTGTTGTTGTATTTTCTTGGCACAACTGCGTGTAATGGGTCCTTGGATTGGTGTAGCTGGTTTGTGGTTCATTCCATGGTCATGAATTACATGCTCATCTGTGATGTCCTCATCATACTCCCCCTCTTGAAAAGGAGTCATCCTCGACTCCAACTTATTAGTTCCATGATATCGGGACAAATCAGCGACATTGAATGTTGAGCTGACACCATAATCTTCACGGAGCTCAATCTTGTATGCATTATCATTGATTTTGGCTAACACTTTGAATGGTCCATCACCGTGTGGCATCAGCTTGGATTTTCGCTTCTCGGAAAAACGATCCTTGCATAGATGAATCCAAACCAAATCACCTATTTTGAACGTCACCTTCTTCCTATGCTTGTTTGCATTTGCAGCGTAGTACTTGGCCTTCTTTTCAAAAACTTCTTTTGTCTTCTCATGTATCTTCTTTACATATGCAGCACGCTTTGTGGCTTCCATGTTAATTCGTTCCTGAAATGGCAAAGACAACAAATCGATCGGAGCAATCGGTTTGAAACCATATACAATTTCAAATGAACATAAGTTAGTGGTCGAATGTACTGCCCTGTTATATGCAAATTCCACATGTGGTAGACACTCTTCCCAATCCTTCAAATTCTTTTTGATGATGGTTCGCAACAAAGTGGATAGAGTTCTATTCACAACTTCTGTTTGTCCATCCGTTTGAGGGTGACTTGACATCGAGAACAGCAGCTTTGTTCCAAGTTTTGCCCATAATGTCTTCCAAAAATAGCTCAGAAACTTTGAGTCACAATCTGAAACTATGGTTCTTGACATGCCATGCATCCTCACAATTTCCCTGAAAAACAAAGTAGCTACGTGGGAAGCATCATCGCTTTAATAACATGGTATAAAATGTGCCATTTTTGAAAATCTATCAACAACGACAAAAATGGAATCCCTCCCCTTCTTAGTCCTTGGTAACCCCAAAACAAAATCCATGCTAATATCCTCCCAAGGAACAGTTGGGACAGGTAATGGAGTATATAAACCATGAGGGTTCAGTTTTGACTTAGCTTTGTGACACGTGACACAGCGTTGCACAAATCTCTCCACATCTCTTCTCATCTTGGGCCAATAGAAATGATCAGCTAGCAACTCGTAGGTTTTCTTCCATCCAAAATGACCCATTAGTCCACCTCCATGTGCTTCATGCAACAACAAGAGTCTAATCGAAGAATTTGGAACACATAATTTGTTAGCTCGGAATAAAAACCCATCATGCAAGTGATATTTTTCCCATTCTTTTCCATCTTTACACCTCAAGTAAGGTTCTGAAAATTCATTATCGGATTTGTATAACACCTTTAAGTCTTCCAACCTGGGAACTTTTACCTCTAGCTGATTCAACAAAACATTTTTCTGAGATAGAACATCAGCCACAATGTTGTCCTTACCTTTCTTGTATTTTACAATATATGGAAATGTTTTAATAAATTCTACCCATTTGGCATGTCATTGATTCAACTTAGCTTGACCTCTTAAATACTTCAATGCCTCATGATCAGAGTGGATTACAAACTCTTTTGGCCATAAGTAGTGCTGCCAAATTTCAAGCACTCTCACCAAAGCATACAACTCCTTATCATATACCGAGTAGTTCAGTTGTGCACCTCCCAATTTCTCACTAAAATATGCAACATGCTTACCTTCTTGCATGAGAACACCTCCAATGTCTATTCCACTAGCATCACACTCAATCTCAAATGTTTTTGTGAAATCCGGTAAAAATAGCAAAGGTGTTTCTGTTAAATATTTCCTTAGTGCTTGAAAAGCATGTTCTTGTGACTCACCCCATTCAAACAAAACACCTTTTTTTGGTTAGCTCATTCAGAGGTGCAGCTATGGTGCTGAAATCTTTCACAAACCTTCTATAAAACCCAGCGAGACCATGAAATCTTCTCACTTGACTTACATTCGTTGGGGTAGGCCAATCCTTGATCGCCTTCACCTTTGATTCATCCACTTGGATTCCCTTTCCTGAAACAACAAAGCCAAGGAAGACAACCTGATCGGTGCAAAATGTGCACTTCTCAAGATTAGCATATAAATTCTCCTTTCTAAGCTCATTCAATACCAACCGTATGTGGTCAACATGTTCTTCATATGTGTTGCTATAAATCAGGATGTCATCAAAGTAAACAACAACAAATTTGCCAATAAATGATCTTAAAACATGGTTCATCAATCTCATGAAAGTGTTGGGTGCATTAGTCAAACCGAAAGGCATAACCTACCATTCATACAACCCGAACTTTGTTTTAAAAGCAGTTTTCCACTCATCACCAACTTTCATTCTAATTTGATGGTATCCACTTCTCAAATCAATTTTAGAAAATATTATGAAACCACTCAAGTCATCAAGCATGTCATCTAACCTTCAAATTGGATGACGATAGTGAATTGTGATGTTGTTGATGGCCCTGCAGTCCACACACATCCTCCAAGTTCCATCTTTCTTGGGCACCAATATTACCGGGACAGCACAAGGACTTAGACTTTCTTGCACGTAACCCTTATCCCAAAGTTCTTGTACTTTCCTTTGAATCTCTTTTGTTTCTTCGGGATTAGAGCGGTATGCTGGCGGGTTTGGTAGTGCAGCCCCAGGCACAAGATCAATTTGATGTTCAATGCCACGTAATGGAGGAAGTCCAGCTGGAGTTTCATTGGGAAAAACATCTCCATAGTCCTGCAAAAGTTTAGAAATAGCACTAGGAAGAGATGTTATGTTGTTAGCTGAAAATAATGCATCCTTGCAGACAAGTACAAAGAGAACTTGATCTGGATGTTTCCTCACATCTCTCATTTCAGATTTGCTGCCTATACACAATAAATTTTTCTCTCTCAAATTAGGCTTGTGGCTCTCGCTCACTGATTTGTGGATGACACTCTTGTTATTCTTGTCCTTTTCACTCTCACTCACAACTTTCACTTTAGAATTCTTATGCAAATGTTCAGCCATGATTTGTTGAGGTGCCATGGGTTTGAGGACCATATCCTTGCCCTTCCATTTGATAGTATAATTATTAGTGCGACCACAATGAAGGGATGAACGATCATATTGCCATGGTCTTCCTAGCAGCAAGTGGCACACTGACATGGGTACTATATCACACATAACGGTGTTAACATACTCACCAACTTTGAATGTCACCTTCACCCTATGTGCAATCTTGATGTCACCTGAATCATTCAACCATTGGACATGGTATGGGTGGGGGTGTTTCAGCATTGTCATACCAAGCTTGTCCACCATCTCCCGACTAGCAAGATTGTGACAACTCCCTCCATCAATTATCACCTTACATACCTTTCCATTGACTTTAGCTCGTGTTTGGAAAAGATTATTCCGCTGTCCATTTCCAGCTTCCTTCAATTGCACACTTAAAATTTGGGTAACTACAAGAGCAGCACCTTTATCATACTCACAAGTCGTTGAGTCATCATTTTCAGTAGCATCATCAAATTTTCCATCATCAACAGCTTGCTCTTCTTCACTAGCAGATTCATATTCTCCATGATCATTCACAATAATGGTACGATTATTTGGGCATTCTTTTATGACATGACCATGACCTCCATATTTGAAACACTGGATTCCACTGCTAGAACCAATAGATGTAGTGGATGGTGATGTAGGTTTGATTCTTATGCTTGAATTAGCAACATCTTTGCTTTTGTAATCACCACAAGAATTGGCGCGTACACCGCTACTTGAAGTAGTATTTGTCCCTCGTCTTGCAGCAAACTTTAGAGTAAACCTGCTGCTACTTGGAGTAGTCTTTGAACTGAAAGGAGTAGCTTTATTTATCTTAACATCTTGCTGCAATTGACGCTTAGCTTTGCTTGCTTGATGCACTAAATCAATCAGTTGGCGGTATGGCTGAAACTCCACAATGCGCTGAATATTACGGTGCAAACCGGACATGAACCGTGCAATAGATTGCTCATCATGTTCATATACACTAGCCCTGATCATTGCCTTCTCCATCTCTTTGTCAGACTCTTCAACGGAAAGATTTCCTTGCCTCAAATTCTGTAGCTTATCAAAGAGATCATGGCGATGATGTTTTGGAACAAATTGTGCCCTCATTTCTCTTTTCATTTCAGCCCATGTTGCAAAAGGACCTTGTCCCGCCTCTTCTCGGTCATTGAGAACCTGCTCCCACCAGATTGGAGCATAGCCATCAAACTCAAGTGAAGCCATTGCTAACTTCTTCTCTTCAGAATAATTACGCATGTGAAAAATCTTGTCAACTTTCAGCTCCCATGTGAGATAAGCTTCCGGATCAGATCCTCCATCAAACTTAGGCATAGTGAATTTTAATTTGCCAAACCTGTCCTCTTGGTTCTGATTATATGGATGTTGGTGACAAGCATCATTTTCAGGTTCATATTCTTCAAAATCAGCATCAAAAGCATGTCCTCTTCCTCTACCTCGACCAAAAACTCCATCCCTATTTCCCCGACCATGTCCATGAGGCCTCTCATGTCGATGATCATGATTATTTTGTCGTTCTTGACGATGTCTTGCACGTCTAGCAATAGACCCCTCATCACTTGCTTCATAATCATCATCTTGATTATTCCCATAATCTGAATTCTATCCACGATGATTCTGAATTTGAGCAATAAGGTTCTAAATATCCTGTGTATTTCTTTGTTGTGTAGCTTCCAAACTTGCTATCATCTCATTGAATTGTGCCAATGTCACACAATCCTCTGGATCTGGTGGTGGTTGACCATTTCTCTGAAAAATTAATAGAGTACAAGCAACAACATATATGGGTTAGGAAAATATGTGGAATCTCTCAAGCTCACCTTCTCTTACCAACCAAAGCTCTTATGGTTTCCCTGCAGATTACAAAAGTAATGTGTGGCGGTAGTAAGTGATGGTTAAGCGAATACATGAACACAATTCTATTTACAATGGCTTTTATGTGGAGCTTGGTGGGGAATGATACACAAGGAGCAATCTGAAATTCTAGTTGTTGTAAAATTAAGTAGCAATCCAAATTAGAAGTCCAATGCCTAGTGCTGATCACAAGATATGAAAGATGTAACCGATGCAACACATGCGCAAATGAATTTTCAAACTTGATGCAAACAAGGATTATGCTAGGGATGGATGGTTCACAATGAATCTCCTAGCAAAATTACACCAAAGAAAGATAGCAAACTGGTTACACAACTTGATATGAAAATTCAGCACATGTGCATGTGAACAATCTGATCCTTCTCCTTTCTTTTGCAACTTTCTCAACAATAATTTTTTTCCTGCAAGTTTTCTTTCTTCTCTTTTTTTTTGCCACAATAATAAATAAGACCAGATATAACACTTGCACACTTATATATAACTAAATGCAATCAGTAGCTAGTTACGCAAAGGAATGACTAGGTTTTGTTTTTCAGATTTTTAGATTATAGCAAGATAAACAAAAAGGCACAAAGGACACACAAAGGCATATATGATCAGCAACTAAACAAAGATTCTAATGGACTGAAACTTAACCAAACTCACCACAATAACAGATCAAAACAAGGGGCTATGGGTATATTTTTTATGGCTTTTGTGGATAGGATGATAACGAATATATATAGCTAAGGGTAAAAAAAATCCTACTGTGGCAACGATGGCTCTTGATACCAAATGATGAGACTGTGGCCCGATCTTCACAATGTAGGATCACGAACAAGATAACTAGCTTCAAAAGAAGCCACGATAACTAGCTACAAGCAACCGAGATAACAGTGCAACCTGACGAAATCAACTCGAAGCCAACCACCGTCTTTATACGGCAACCTGAATCGAGGATTCACCCAACCACGCTCTGAGTTACCAACCAACACAACCTGCAATCAAATGGAGTAGGAGCACCAATTGGGTGACGTCAAACGTCGCTTATGTAATCTCCGGGGAAATCACAAGAACAAAGGGGTAGAGATCACTCTCTGAATTTGATAGCACTCGGCTAACCAAAGAGGGTTCTTTTCTATCCTCAAAGTTGTTGCAAATGACTGAGATACATGGGTTATTTATACTAGGAACATCCCTCCTAATTAGATGTGAAACGTTCAGGAGTTTCAACTAAGAAAAGGGTAGATGAAAGGTGTGAAAACAGCAGTCCCTTGAAGTCTCGCGCAACTATCAGCCTCCCTGGCAGTCTCCACTAAAATGACCATTACTCCTTCATGGGAAGTCCAAATGACAAGCCATTTTTTGGAGGTGAAAGTAGACTTGATTATATTTCCAGCCATGTGTATTATGTGGGCAGAATATTGAAGGTCTGGTGCGCGTGACTCTTGGAAGTTGCCTCTGAAGTCAGCTGTCAAGAGTTTGTTTAGCTTCCATGTAACTCATGTCCTCCTTGGTGCACTTCATATTAGTTGGTCCAGTAAGCCCGTCCTTTGTGTAAACCTTATCACAAGAAGTGTAGAAGACTTATGTAGTATAAAGTTCTTATTCAAAATGGAATTAAACTCATTAAGGAGTGAGTTCACCAGTTGTTGTATTTTCTTGGCACGACTGCGTGTAATGGGGCCTTGGATTGGTGTAGCTGGTTTGTGGTTCATTCCATGGTCATGAATTACATGCTCATCTATGATGTCCTTATCACTCCTCCTGCCCACTCCTCCTGCCCAGGAGCCCACTCGTTGGTTCTTCCATCCCTGGGTAGCAGCACGGGTGTCTAGAATGGCATCGGCAGAGCAACCCTCTCTCCCCCTTGTTCGGTGGGTGATGTCTGATGACACCGTCATCTTCTAAGGGGAAGATGAGGTGATGAAGACATCACTCCTACGGATACATGCAATACTCCTTCTAGACTAGCAAGGTCCAATGACTAGAGCTCGTGCACGACGACTAAATTTAGAGGTGAGCTCGTTCCTACGTTCTTTATTATATGTCACTTTTGAGAATGGATTGCTACCTAATGATTATATTTTAATTAGGAACCATGGAGAGGAACAGGAGATGATGAGAGAAGGACTTGGAGATATGGAGGACCAACAAGGATGTGGAAGCCCAGGTGGAGGCCCAACCAAAACCGACTTCGAGTCTGTTTCGGAGCCCAAGACCAGTCTTCACTAAAATGAATGATGCCCAGGATACATACCAACTCGGATTTGGACGTTCTATATATGCACGGAAAGATAAGAAGAAGACCTTTCCAATGCCGCTGGTCTCATGTTAAAATTTGTCAGGAGTCATTGGAAATCATCAAAACAAGAGAGGGTCCAGAATCTGTTTCGGTGTTGCATCGCCTGTTTTTGGCCTTTGCGCTTTGTATACAGAGTAGCCCAATTAGGGCGCGTCCAGAGGGTCTTGCACGATCCTAGCGTCTTCATATACAGCCGCCACAGCACCATTAGGTTTCGGGTTTTGCTTAGATTATTCTGTTCATAACAGTTTCGCCATCATAACGGTTTGTGAGACCCCAACTTCGTGAATTTAATCATATATCTACATTTGTGTTGCAATCTTCATTGTTCTTGCTTGTGTTCTTGATTCGCAGATAGGGATTAGCCTTCTTTGCAAGGTCAATCATTTTAGGAGGGTTGATAACAAGAGGAGACGTCGTGTTGCGATTGCAGTGTTTAGAACGTGCTGTTTTGAAACCAAATAGATTTATGTGTCGCCTCCGACCAAATCAACTTACCAAGAACCTTTCGAAAGATCGGGAACCCATGTTCACATCATGAGGAAACTGCTAATGTATTTTTTTCCTTCTTCTATGTACCTTCTTTTATGTGCTTGGGACACTGTCAATTACATCTTCATCCCCTAGCTGTCATAGAAGAATAGGTCTCAATGAAATTGATTACATGTGAGTAATCGGCTTGTCTTCATCCTTTAACATAGACTATCTGTAGTAGACGAAAACTTTTTTGACTATATGCAAAATTCCCGTCTTGCAGGTTATGCTTTTATATTTTTTCCGCTAAGGACGATATTCTCAATATCGGCCATCTCAAGTCGATGCACCACCATCGGCTTTCACCACCTAAAATTGACTCTTAAAACATCAGTCATGATTAGCAACGGGGTCACGAGTCAACCCAAACGCTTGGATGATACTTCTTCAAATATTTACCATTAATCGCTCTCCCAAACTCTTCTCCATCTAATCCTTATAAAAAGTATGCGTTGCCTGGTGCACATCGGCTCACTTTAAATAGCCCCTCCCATGTCGGTGACCATTTTCCAAAACGACTATCTCTAGAGCCAATGGGCATAATCAACTTCCAGACATGATCTTTTTCTGAAAAAATCTTGGGCACCACCTTTTTATTATAAAATCTAGAGACACGAGCCTTATTTTCTTGAATCCTTTCTAGAGCCTTCATCCGATGCTGTGATACATCTTCTAATTCATCCAACATAACTTGTTTGTAATCATCGGTTGTCAACTGATCTTGCATCTCCATTTTTCTGGACCCCAGATTCATTTCCCATGGTAAAACTGCTTCATGCCCATAAACTAACTGATAAGGCGGTACCTTTATTGATCCATGATAAGCCATCCTGTATGCCCATAAAGATTCAGCCAATGTTGTATGCCATTTCTTAGGTTGCTCATCTATCTTCCTCTTGATTAACTTAATCAAACTCTTGTTGGATGCCTCTGCTTGACCATTGGCCTGAGCATAATAAGGTGATGAATTCAACAACTTGATACCCATGTTATCGGCAAAGCTCTGAACTTCTTTCAAAGTAAATACAGAACCTTGGTCAGTTGTAATTGTCTGTGGTACACCAAACCTGTATATAATATGTTCCTTTACAAAGTTGATCATATCACCAGTCGTAACATTTTTCATAGACACCGTTTCCACCCACTTTGTGAAGTAATCTGTAGCCGCCAAAATATATTTATGACCTTTGATTGATGCTGGATAAATTTGGCCAATCATATCCATACCCCATCCTTTAGACAGCCACGATTTAATGATTGGATTCATAGCCGATGCCGGTGCTCTCTGAATTGCCCTAAATTTCTGACAATCTTGACACCTTTTGTAATACTTAAAGCAATCTTCTAACATAGTTGGCCAATAATATCCAGTCCTTTTTAGCAACCACCTCATCCAGTCCGTTTGGAATTCTCAAAAAAAATTAAAAAAAAATCGGGAAGATAAAGAAAAAATTCATTCAAGTCCAAACACGACGTTTCCTGAAACTTGAAGATTTTCTGTAGGCCACATCTTACCTCTGTTTGAGCTGAAATTTTTTATGGGTTCTCTCTCATTGCCATTGAATTGGATAAAAATATCAAAAAAAAAATTAAGATTTCTACTAGTGCTCCATCTAGCCCCTGGAATTTCAGGATTTGGCTGTTATACACATAGACCTCAGTTATCGATTGTGTGCCTTTATCTACTTGTTTCTACATTGCTATCCCTACTGTTCTAAGAGCGGAGCGATATCAAACACGCCCTATGGAGCTGGTGGAGTGGATTGGCAAACAATAGATAACAAACTGATAGCCTGCTGTGCAACCCCAGAGAGAACTCGTAAATTTGGTCAGCGCCGGGGCCACAAAAAAGTCGAACCAGTTGAAAGGAAACACCTGGCAGAAATAAGGACAGGAATTGGCTCCTCGAGCCGGGGGAATCCCTTCGGCCGCTGTCCTGCTCGGCGATCGATCGATCAGCGGCAATTAGATCTGCTTCGTCTTCATCCTTTTTCATCTTCCTTGAACACACCTTGCGGGATCGATTGCAAATAAAGGACGGAAAGTGCAGCCGGCTTGCATTGTGGAGTTGAATCTGTTCGCTGCCCTGCCGATCGAGGATCGACGATGAGTCTCTCGCGGCGGTTCCTGAACCTGATCGTGGACCATCGCATCCCTGGATCCAGATCGCTGAGCGGCATCGACCTGACGCGCCAGGATTTCTTCAACACAACGCCTACGCGGCCACCGCACGGAGACGGATCAGAACCCGACGTGTTGCGGATTCCACGACGCTCCTCCTCCTGCCCTCGGGCGCGGAAGATGAGGAGGGGGCGGAGAGCTGAGGCGGCCATGAACATGGAGAGGGTTTGTTTTCCCAGCCCCATGTTCAACTTCCAAGCCGCGACGATGACTTCCCGGTGGTCCATAAACTGCTTCCCGCTCGCTGGGCGTGAGGTGCTCTGCGTGGACCAGTCCCAGCGCGCCTTCCTCTTCGACCTGGACGCACTCCACGTGGTGACCGTGCCCGACATCTGCAAGCTCAAGCACTATCCCATCTCCGTGTTCATCCCCAGCGGCAGCAATGACATGGATGGCCGCGACGATAGTGGCAGCGGCAGCCTTTTCATCATGAAGAGAATCCCCGAACAGGAGAGCACCGGGTGCACCGGGAACAGCGATCAGTTTGAGGCCTTCGTCTACCGTAAGAACACCAAGACCTCTTCCTGCCTACCACTTCCGCCGCCGCCGTTCATCCGTGACCCCAAGTACTGGCACAACCCCGACCCCGTCCCCGATCGTACAAAAGAGAATTGTAACAAGCCGTGCAGGCCCAGTATCAGCTCTTATACAGTACTCGGCGATGGTTCTGAGATCTGCATCAGTGGACAACGCTGGCACCTACTGCTTTGACACGGTGAGGCACACATGGAGGCATGTCGGCGACTGGACCTTACCCTTCCAAGGCAGGGTTGAGTATGTACCGGAGCTGAAGCTCTGGTTCGGCTTCTCTGCCACGAACGGGCACTTTGCGGTTGCTGAGCTCTCCGCCATGGAGGACTCGCAGCCACAGCTAATGAGAACTTGGATGGAACTTACCCCGCTTAAAGGATGGTGGGATACATGGAATCCTCACTTTGTCAACCTAGGTTCTGCCAAGTTCTGCATCGCCAGGTACTACCACACTGAGACTATCGGGGGCTTCTATGGCGATCAAGTACTTGAGCATCATTTTACTGTCTTGACCGGTGTGGAGATTGCGACGTGTGCCCGTGATGACAATAGCAACTGTAGTGGCAGTGACATCAGCAGTGTCAACCAACTAGGACTTCAAATGAACAAGTACAAAACGAAAATTTACGCGTCTAAAGATGGCAGTCTGATCAAGTTAGTGTTTTGAAGTCAGTATTCTGAATTGTGTATTGCTTTTGAATCATTTACAAACTTAGGCTAAAGACAGCATAACCTTTTTCCCGAGTGAGAGAGATAGGAAGTAGACAGCACAACTTATTGTCGTAACTTTAGTACTGTGTCATAGTGTCATGAAAGGTACCCTGTTCCCTGTGCTTACCATTTATATATAACAGTATCAGTATAATGATATCATCTCTAGAAATGGTACATTTATAATAAGCTAATCTCATTTATATGGTCTCTGCGGCAACTTCACAATGCAAGTTGCACGGTTCCTCATTTCGCAAGAAACCATTTTTCGTCTTTCCGCGAGACTGAATAATAAACCTGTTCGGTTGACAACTTCAGTTGTCAGTTTCACCATTGTCAGTCTTTCGAAGAAAAAAAAAGTTTCACGATTGGCCATCGAATAACTTGAGTTTGCTCATGCCACTGAGTATGTAAGCTAATCTGACTTACTACAGTATATGCCATTGACACTGGAAAGCAACATAAATCAGAGGTTCACAATGGGAAAGAATGCACGAGAGACAGCTGCAGTCACAGTTAATTTAGAGGAAAATCTCTTGTATGTAAGCTAATCTGACTTACTACAGTATATGCCATTGTCACTGGAAAGCAACATAAATCAGAGGTTCACAATGGGAAAGCATGCAGGAGCCGGCCAGCTCTACTCCGTCCACTGCGATCGATGTCGCTGTCGAGGGGTGCACAAGATCGCACGTACGTCGGTCTCGGTCTCTGCGACTTGGTGCCAAGGTACCTGTACCGTTCGTCGGCCGTGCAGGGCCATCGACTCTGATTCCTTGCCTCATGATAACTATATAGTACGTTGTGCGTGCTGGAGAGAGGAGACAGGATCGACCCCGGCTTTTAAACTGAAAAAGACCGGGTCGAGAGAAACCTACATGGAATCTGCAAGTCTGAACTCGAGTAGGACTGACAGCAGAACAAACGAAACGGTACAACGGTTCAGATGGCAACTAGTACTATTCAGAAGTAGTTGCAAGACTTTCTTCTTGTATGCTGGTCTTAAGGAGTAGCCTCGTGGTCTTAAGGAGTTTGCATTTGTCAAAGACTGCTGGTCTGGTTGATGTAATAAGATAGTAGATGTGCTTTGTCCTTTGTTTCTTTCTACTCTGCTATAAGAGCTGAGCTTGTAAAAAGACCCTGTAAGTTTCAAATGAGAATTCAGGTGGGGATTTCCTCCACCGTTGTTTCCTCCAAAAAAAAAAAGACTGCTGGTCTCAGGAGGCAAGGAATCAGAGGCATTCAGACAGATATATCAGCAGCGGGTATCGGTAAAGACTGTATGGACTGTCATGACCAGTAGTCGATTTGGTCCGAGCAGTTCAAGGTAACTCCAGTACAAGTTTGTAACCATCAACATCTTCCGTTGAAACTCACGTTTAGCAAAGAAAATACACAGATTTTGGGAGAAATTTTTCCTGTGTGAAAGGAACTGGTTACCATGGGGATCAGTGACAGTAGCAATCAGCACGTTCAACGCAACCTTCTGTTCAAGGTTGCTTACAGCGACATGCGAGGAAATGATACAAATCGAAGCATATCTTACATGCACACTCACAGGACAAAATCAACCATACATGCTGGTGAAATAGACGTGGTCATAAGCATTCAATTCAGATTCACAGGTGAAGCTGGTCATTGTGAGGTTACGTAATCAAGATACCACAAATAGTTACCTCATATGGGTTGTTTAACATCATTGGTCATCAAGTAAGATGGCAAAAGTTTGAAATATTTGGCAGCATAATTCTTTACCACACATTAGACGAAAGACTCTTAGTTTTTCATTCATTTTCCATTGAAAACAGAGCAAAACATATTCAATACATTTTCCACTAGCCGGTTGATTCTTCCACTGAGCAAATTAACCTTAGGATTCATCTTGTGAACACATACAAGTCATCAAACTTGAAGGCATCATTACACTCTTGATTTTCCACATATTTGCATCCATAAATTCCCAATGCGGCGTGTAAGTAAGGTCTTACACGTTGCTTTTTTGCAGTTGTCATACGCTTTTCCTACTTCGTTTGCATTGTCAAAGAAAACATTAATGAAAAAACAACATCACCAGATGGCAAATCAGATCTTTGTTTTAATTTGCACATTCAATAGACATGTCATTGCAACTACCGAACTTACAGATGCTAAACAAATTTATAACACTGTTTCTGCTATCCATAAGCATATGGTTTACAAAGACCCATAAAAGCTTTAAGATATTATGGTGATGGCACACACAGGAGAATACATCATGCAGTTCTTGCTTGAAAACACATGGTACATGCCCTATGTATGGAAGTAAAGAGGACCTTGGTTTCATTCAGCCCTTCAAAAATGTTCAAGCTTCAAACACAACAAATTTCCACCCGCTAATGATAGTAGTGTACCACAAAACATAAGAATATCAATTTTCAAAGCAATATAATTAAAGTGAACAATATTTTTGTCCAACCTCGATAAAAAAATTCACAGTTGCTTTAAAACTCTAGCTGAGCCTGCTTGGAGCATTGTAATCATGTAATGTGATGCATGCAACTGATGATCATCCAAAGTGCGAACAGGTAACTTTAATCAGGATTGACTAACTTGATATAATATTTGCTCACTAAACATTCTCATTACAGCAAGGTGGAGAGCTACAGCTAGTATATGTCACAAGATATGTTGGATATTCTTGAAAAGCAATCTTAATGACCTTACAATTACAGATCACCAACGAACAACAATAGAATAAGCATCACCTCAGTTCTGCCTGTAGGCTATATAATTGGCCAAATGCAACAGAGGTGCTGCCTTCTCTTTGTCAAAATCTTCAAGCTGCTCCTTTGCATCACAGAGCAACTTTTCTGCAAACTCCCTTGACTTGTCCAACCCCAGTAACTTTGGGTATGTCGTCTTGTCACTAGCCAAGTCCTTCCCTGCTGTCTTCCCCAGCTCCTCCGATGACTTGGTCACATCAAGTATATCATCGACCACCTGGAACAACAGCCCTATTGACCTCGCATACTTCCGCAGTCGCTCAATTTGCTCATCAGAACCGCCACCGATGATTGCCCCAATGACCACTGAGGCCTCGAGCAAGGCGGCAGTCTTGTGGAGATGGATGTACTCAAGGCGTTCCAGGGGCACGGTTTCAGTTGAGCCAGTCATCTCAAGATCAACAACCTGGAGTAAGTAGATTAAATGTTTTGAGCAGTGTGGCCACTTGTTACAAGTAACATTACTGGTACTGAATTAGTAAGTACTATTAATTACTTATATTGAATTACAGTACTAACAAGTAACACTACTGTATACAGACAAATGAGCATCCACACGTTATCTATATAAAAAAAAAAACGAGCATCCACAACAAGACAACATCACTGGGAGGACGGCAGAATTAGCACATTGCGTAATTTTATTCCATTTATTTATTTGCTTTGTGATGGTACGGAAAAGGAATCTGATGAAAGGGGGACCTGGCCGGCGACGAGTCCCTCGGAGCCGATGCAGCGCGCGAGCTCCCCAATGGCGCGGACGACGCGGGCGGGGTGCTTCTCCGGGTCGACGTCCGGCGGGTAGGAGTCTACGCTGGCCATGTGGCGGAACGCGAGCGAGAGCAGCGCGTCGCCGGCGAGGACGGCGATGGGCTCGCCGAAGACGACGTGGCAGGTGGGCTTGCCGCGGCGGAGGTCGTCGTCGTCCATGCAGGGGAGGTCGTCGTGGACGAGCGACATGGTGTGCACCATCTCGACGGCGGCGGCGGGCGGCATCGCCCACGCCTCGCGGCCGCCGGCGATGCCGCAGGCGGCGAGGCACAGCGCCGGGCGCACCCGCTTCCCGCCCGCCAGCAGCGCGTACCGCATCGCCTCGTGGAGCGCCGCGGGGGGATCCCCGGCGGGGATGGCCGCGTCCAGGGCCCGGTTCACCGACGCCGCGCGCTCCCCCATGTACGACTTGAAGTCGAACTCCGTGGTGGCGGAGGCCGCCGCGGTGGCCACGATGGCGGAGAAGCGGCGCCGGTGGGCGGAGGCGGGCGCCCCGGCCACCGCGGCCGCGGCGGGGACGGGGAGGAGCGGGGAAAGGTGGACGCGCGAGGCGGCCAGCGGGTGGAAAGCCATGGCCATGGGTGGCGAAACGGCTTTGGGCTGGCCGGTGGTGTTAAGAAGTGGAGAGATTGGAGGTGGCCCCGTGAGGTTGCGATCTCCTTATCTTGAGGTGAAGGGCTTTGGCGATGGGTCAGTGGAAGTGGGGTGGGCTGCTGCACCTTGCGGTGGAACGCTTTCCGTAACCGTGGCGTGACGCGCTGCGTCGAGAGCATGGATGTCCTGCTTTTCATCTACACCGGAGGACGGGTGCGTCCAGCTCCGTTACTCTTGTAGTGCTCCTATTGATGGAGGTGATTCAAAGTTTCCTTTTCTTGTCTAAAAAAAAAGGTTTCCCTTTATAAATTCAATCAAGCGTTGTTTGGGTCTGCGCGAATTATGAACTGGAGGATTAATATCGTGATGATGATATTCTTCTTTTGGGAGGAACAACATGAGGTAAGATTTGATTTGTGACTTTGATACAAAATTCTCTCCTCCAGGAAAGGATGTTTTGATAGTGGGGGTAATCTATATGAGTTGCACACGGAATATCCCCTTCGGCAAGCTTTTGATCTACACAGACAGATGCGTCCAGTTTGGTCCCTGCTGCTGATGGGGGTGTTTCAAGGTTTCGTTTTAAATTCATCCAAGCTTTTGTTTGGGTCAGAGTAAATTATGAGGTGGAGACGACATGAGGTAGGACTTGATTGTGAGCTTAATATAAACGTTTTTTCTCTGGGTATGTTTTGTTAATTTGTTTTGATAATAGGAGCAATACAAATGAGTAGCATAGGCCGTATCACGTCAATTAATTCTTCCTTAGAAAAAAAGGGTACTACAAGATTGGACTCACGGTAGTGATCTTTTACGATTTCTCCAAGGCAAGGTCTCTATGTTTACGTGCTCAATGGACATTACCTCTAGAATGCATAAACCTCTGTATCCATAAGGCATTATCCAAGTACTGATAGTCATCACAAAAAAAAAGTATCGTATAAATACTTTTTTTGTCCTACTCTAATTGTATTGTCTAGTGAATTATTATATTTTAGTTGATAATGTTTTATAACGGTCGGTGGACATGTATCGTACCGCTGCCCTCATTGGAGGCTTATACGGGACGAGGGTTTGAACCCCCGCCTGTTTGAGCGCACCCTTGTGCCTTTCACCACCAGGCCACATGCCTGTTCGCAAAAAAAAAAAAAAAAGGTTAATTGTTCAGGAAAGGTCCAAATCATGTTACTATTGACAGAGGAATGGTGGACTGTTCCTATTTGTAAATTGGTGTTTTCCATTGCAAACTTGTTGGCAATATTAACCCTAAAGTGTTTCATGTTGATTCATACTTTTGTCACTTATTATTGAAATTAAGGACAAAACAAACAACCAGCCATGTTTTGAGGCAACAATACATGCCATACAGTTTATGCCAACTATTAATCCTGTCAAACCTTGTGCCCCAGGTTCATGAGTTTCCCCCTTCAACCCAAAAAGTTGAAGGCACATAAAAAATCGATGCTTGTCTACATGCACAAAAGTAGTTTGGTTATAGAAAAATAACACATTTTTTCTTTAAAAGAATAGCATGGTAGGAGCTTGGTTACGAGCAATTTCCAGATGTGACAACTTGTATTAGTTCAAAACTGGAGAAAGTATTTTTAGTTTCATAGTAACATATGCCATAAGAAATATAATTGACTTCACTTGTGCTTCTCACTTCCTTTTTGTATTAGAATTCTTGTGGTTAGGACGAGTATATTAGTCTGTAGGTGGGTAGAGTTAGGACTATGTCACGTCCAAAGACTAGTATATTAATAAACATGGAGTATATAATCAGCTCGACCAAGCATATTCTGATATGCTCTCGGCGGCAGGGGTCCATACCACTTTAAAAATTCGTCCAACCTATAACAATCGTGATGATCATAACACAGTTCAACCCAGCATTGCACGAAGTTGATATGCACGCAAATAAGCATCGGAGGCTTCAGAATCAAAGGATGCTCAACCTGCAACATGGAGGCGTGCTTTCAAGTTCCAAGTTTGAAGCTAGCCTAGAGTCCATCCACCCGTCATCACAAGTTGCAACTCGCGACGCTTGTAGGGACAAAACTTTGGGACCAGGAGAGCAAGCAACATATACAGTACAGTCGTACAGCACCTCATGCCAAGGAGGCGAGGCCGCGAGGGCCGAGGGGGACTGCTCATGTGACTGGCCATGCCTTTCCTCGCTAGGCCGGTGGCCGGCTGCCGTGCGCCGCCCATATCCTCGCCTGCTCACCTCGACACGTGCCATAGACAATCCCAATCCCCTCCCATCCCACATTCCCATGTGGGACAGGCATCTCCGACACGACCCTGGTTCTCAAACGCAGAGCGCCCATGGTGCAAGGAATCACAAGCTCAGCAACCAAATCCGGACAGCGAAATCACAAAAAGAAATCCATCGCCGGCCAGACCATGCCCACCCTACAACTGATAAACACCTGTATTCCATTATATAGTTTTGTCATCTATAACAACACGCCATCACGAAACATGTGCCTCCACCTCCTCCCCATCCGCCATGACAAACCTCCACTAATAATCTGTCACCTACGTCGTCGTAATCAGGGGGCAGCCGTCACACTACGGACTTACTTCCCCCCACCAACAAAGCGGCAAAATTAACAAGTATCCATAGCTTCAGCAACTCCCAGCGCAAGTACAATTACAAAAAAGAACAAGAAGAATGAACGAATCATCGCCATCGGCAGCTCAGCTAGCTCTTCATATCACCTTCTTCAAGGTCGACCGGAGGCAGGCCGCTCACCCTGGCCTTCAGGGGCACATCCTCGCCGTCCAGCATGTCACTCTTGTTCCGCGGGATCGAGGTGGTTGCCTTCTTCTCGGACTCGATAGCCCAGCTGTAGACCACCATGCCCATAACGGCGAGCAGCATTCCCAGGATGTTCTTCACAGTGAGGGCCGAGTCGAACAGGACCCAGCCAAGGATCAACACGCACACAGTCTTCATGTGGCCCAGGACCTGGAAGGAGGTTGCTGAGAATCGGCCGATGCAGAGGTACTGGCTCATGTTGCAGAAGACGGCCAGGGAGCACGATAGCAGTATGAAGAACTGCAAGATGGTGAAAACAGAAGCTGTAAGATCATATAGCAATAGTTTCTACTTTCCAGTTGGCTTGGAGAACCCCACAATAATTTAAGCTAGGGATGCAGGTGTGTACCCAATAGGTAGTTGTGGGTCTACATTTACATTATTTGTTGTATACTATTAGTTTAAAGGATGGTGCATTTTTTAATACATTTGAGAAAGTTTTGTGTCATTCCAGCCACACCCCAAAATGGAAGGCTTGCATCTCTAAAACAGAAAGCAGCATGAACTACTGCACTTTTCAGCAAAAATTGCAAGGTAACTGCTAAAACGTCTCTAGCATTTGGCACTAAAAAGATGCAGTACAACTGAACTGAATAGGAAAGACATTCAAAAATAAGCAAATCTCATAATAATGTCAAAGCCAATACAGGGAAAACAGAAACAGAAACTGTGGTGGCAGTTCCATGGCAAAATGAGTTATGTCAATGGGAACATATAAATTTATTAGAGGTGGGCTGATGGTTGGGGTGTTCATTCTCGCAGCATGAAAAATATCCCAGTAGATTGTATCATATCAATTAAAGAGATGAAGATACTAGCACGAAGTTACTCAGGAAAAGTAATGTTCAGGAACAAAGCAAGAATGGGAAACTGTGAAAGACGTGAAACTTACAATTGCTCCTCCTGAAAAGTTGTAGTTCAACAATGATCGTCCGTTAAGGAAGTAGTCCACAAATGGGCCCAGTATAATAAGTGAAATGGCCTGAATCGGCGCAGTTTTGCTCAGCAGCTCAAATGATCCAATGTTGTACTTCTTCTGAAAGGAGCCAATTGTCTGGGAAGAACAAGGAATATCTTGGGAGTCAGAGCATGAGAAACAGTATAGACACTGCTAAGTACAATTATATTCCCTCAGAACCTCTTTTTCCTTTGACATTCAGATTGCCAACTCTTTGTTAACAACTTAAAATCATTATAAAAATTCAATAACAAACAGCCATAAATTTTGCAGTCCACACTTTTTGTTCATAGAACATCACCTAGAGGTAGAAATACATTATCATTTATATATGTAACAAGAAAAACATAAAGGACCAAAAGATGTTTCAAGCCAAGTTGAATGTAGCTATTTTAAAAGGATACTTAACTTGTAAAGGAATTCTATAATACTATAGAAAGGGCGAGAATATATGTTTTTGAGACAGATAAGTAAGCTACAATAACAACTGCGAGCAACTATGCTGCATACAGTGCAATGTAAAGTAACTCATAAATCGTGTTACAAGATTTAGAACTTCAAGTATTTTGTTATTCCATGGTTTGTTTTATTTTGCTTTAGATCTGTGTAGCAATTTTTATTTTTATTTTGTACTTCAAGGGAGTCAGGCCCTTACTCTCCTGGCTGTGCAAACTAGTACAAAATGGCAAGAGTTCTGCATAAACCAATGTGACACAACTGCAACAGTGATGTCTAAAGTAGGTCCACAGGTTGAAAAGTAAATGGGTGCAGAAAGGGAAGGCATCAAATGCGCTGAACTGAATTATTTGCAGTCAACATACCTAATCACTACTTGCCATATGAGTTTCAACAACTTAAGGTCTATAATTTGATTTGTATAATAATCGCGAGCAAATTTTTTTTCGCGTTGCAGAGTATTGTTCTGGCACCCACAACTACTACTATTCTGCATATTCTAAACATGAGTGCAAAATGGGAAAAAAAAATCCAAGCATGAGGACAGCGAACAAAGGAACGATGCTCACAATCTGCTGAAGCGACGTGCAGAACACAGCAACGCAGGCGCAGATGAATCCCTTGGCATTGACCTCCACGTCCGTGACGGTGCAAATCCCGACGCCGGCCGCGACGACCACCACGGCCGATATGACCTTGGTGGTGTAGTGCTTGCTGTTGAGCACCCATTCCATGAAGCAGACCACCGGAATCATGCTGAGTTTGGAGATCTGCGAGTTCGCACCGTGAAAACCAACCCGGGTCGGGCGTAGGCGTAGGCGTGACTGAGAGAGAGAGAGAGAGAGAGAGAGCAGCGGGTGGCGTACCTGGTAGAAACCGACCGAGTTGAGCATGAGGCTGAGGTTCATCCCGGTGATGGAGGTGTTGGCGACGAGCGAGAACCAGACGAGCTCCCACAGCGGGACGTGCTTGGAGACGGAGTAGCCGGTGGCGTTGGAGATCCAGCCGACGAGCGCCGTGACGGTGAAGTGGAACCCGGTCAGCGTGGTGGCTGCGCGCGTCGGCACGGGGAACACAACCTCATCAGATCCGCGGAAATCATCACGGCGCCAGGAGGCGGATCCAGATCCGCGTCCCGCAAGGCGGGGAAACGAGACGAGTGTGGGGAGGAGGAGAAAGGGGCGGTACCAAAGGAGAAGGCGTAGCCGGCGGCGGACATGAGCTGCTTGTTGGCCATGATGATGCCGACGGAGCTGACGACGTTCATCGCCCAGGCGCCGACGTCGGACACCACCGGGGGCTTCTTCTCCGCCTCCATCTCCGGCCGTCCCGCGCGAACCCGGAGAAGGAAGGGTGGGGTTCGGCTGAGCGGTGGTGTGACTCGCTCGGTAGACGGCTGGCTGCTCCCCTCGGTGGCTGGCTCACGCGGGAGGGGCCGGCCCGCTTGGTTATAAAGGAGGACCGGGGCGTGGGGGCGTTGCCGCCTAGGCAAGGAAGGGAGGACGGGGAGGGAGGGTTTCGAATTCGGGGGACGGAAACGTCAACGGGCGCAAGCGCAACGGTGAAAATCTCGCGCGGGTGAGGAAGGGGAGGGGAGGAAGAGGGCGGCGACGACAGGGCGGAGAGGTCCTC
The DNA here is from genome assembly GCA_030378355.1 of Eleusine indica. Lineage (NCBI taxonomy): Eukaryota > Viridiplantae > Streptophyta > Magnoliopsida > Poales > Poaceae > Eleusine > Eleusine indica. The sequence goes on from CM059500.1 coordinate 43,058,238, forward strand.
GGGTTTGGCTGGATCTGGCCTGGCGCGCGCGGGCCGGATGATGCTTTTTCCCCGCAGTTTCCCCCGGGTTTTCTGCGCGTCGCGGGGTAGGATTCTTCTCCAAACGGGTGCGCGCTTTGCTTGTTTCCAAGCACGAAAACGGTGCGACCGGTTCCACTTTTGCTGGGAGAAAAGCAAAGCGATGGTGAAAGCCTGAAATCTCTGTTTTTTTTTTCTCCGTAAATTAAATACGGATGATGAAAAATGGTCACTGGTTCTACGTATTTCTACCGCGTCTAGCAGTACATACTAATACTAGTGCTGTCTGCGCATTGAATCAATCATTCCTGTGATAGCAAGCAAGGCCTTAGCCTCGAGAACTCGGAACTTTCCTTGGCATGGAGGCCATCATAGAAAATCGCACGCAGGGTCACCATGATAATTTGTTTATAGTAGCACTGTTACAAAGTCTACTTCACGCAGACCTCGAGATCCGCCACGCCGGGGTAAAAGAGTGAAGTCATGTGAGTTTAAAGAAAGTGGATACGTACTCCACTGCTTAGATACCCCTTTAAACCGAGGTTAAGTTGAACAAGCGCCTGACGGAATCTCTGCGGCATGAGTTTTTAGTTGCTTCTGGTAAACTGTGGTGGCGACTTTTGGCATGATTCGCGGTCGGGGGCCGCGTTCGTCAATTCCTGGGACGAAGCAATGAAAGCATCCCGGCACCCGATCAGTTCGTGGAGATAATGCAGCGATTTGGACCGGCGAGTGACGACCCAGACGTCGTTTTCTTCACATTCAATCGAATTGAGAAGCCTCTGCACGCGAAGGAAACGACCTGTACCTGTCAAGCAGGCAGCGTTCCGATCAGCACCGGCGGACGGTTGGTGAATTCCAAGCCCCAGGCGCGTCACCCTTCGCCTGTGCTAGAGTAGAGAGTTTCGCTTTGCCACGCCAGGTAACGCCTTTTTCACCAGCTGTACTATAGTACAGGAGCCGTGTGATTGTTAGGCCACTGGACCGTTGAATCTGGCACTGGCAAAGCATGCCCCCCGTTCGACCGGTCTCCGGCCGGAGTTGGTTTGGATTTTGGAAGGCTCGGATCGGGTCTCCTCCTATGACCGGATCGTTGGCTGGCGGCGCCACGTGTCCGGGGGGACAGTTCATTTGACTTGGCCGCCACACGCTTCGAGCGAAGACGCACATGCGCCGCGCCGGCACACGGGTAGTAGTGGTGGTGGCGAGGTTAAGGCGTACATGTTGGTCGAGTGCTCTCATCATTTCGTGTAAAAAAGAAAACTCCACCATTGGTATACTACTAGTCCCCAGAGCTCTGTTGGCTATGTGTCAATCATCATCAAATATGAAAAGGTACAAATAGCCACCATAAAAAAAAACACTGTACTAGCGGTATCGAAGGATCCGCGCGCTTTTTCCAGACAAGAGGAACATTAGCCCGTACCTCGCCTTTATTACGGGCGTCATTAACCTTTAACGGACGGCAGGACGACGCGATCCAGCGTCGGGGCTCGCGACTTGGACGACGACGACGCTGATGCCGCCGCGATTGGCGAGTTGCCGTCCCGAGCCGGCGCAGGAATTCCACGGCGCCAGTCACCGACAACGGAACAGGTGTTGCTTTGCCACGGCCGGATTAGTTTAGCTTTAGCGCTTAGCCGGCGCGGACGGTGATGGGCAACATCCAGGCCCCCACGACCCCCGTGGGGGGAGGGAGGAGTGGGAGAGCGGTGCATGTTCCGGACGCGGAGGTGGGTGCGGCGTGCAAACGAGCAGATTTGTCTCGTCCCGTTCCCGAATCTTGGCAGGGCATGGACGCGTCGATTGACGGTGACAACAGGAGGGGATCGGTCGGCTGATGCTGCCGCCTCACCGCGCACGGCCAGAGTGGGATAGCAACGATCAATCATCATCACAGCTTTCCGTAGATCAGGTAGTAACTGCGATTCATCAGCCAGCGCCAGGAAAACAAGTACAAGCAATAAACCTCGTATGTCGTATCTGGTGAAAATAACTGGACACCTCTTTTTTCTACGAAGAAACTCTACGTGGTATATACTTCAGTGTTTTGGAAGAAAAGGTCCTAAAACGATTGCAACGAGTATACGGGTTTTCAAAGCACAGTGTTTTGAAAAAAACTTGTCGTGCTATCGAAGGTTGTTCAGAGGTTTCAAATTCACTTTTGACGAGTTGGTTTGCCGTGCCGAGATAACCGGGTCGTTGTAGGCGCGATACCTTGAGGAATTTCTGCTACGCGACGGTGCTCATGTGACTGTACGTCTAAGAAATGGTGTTTCGGTACCTAACACAAGAAGACAGACGCATGCATAACAGTAAGGTAGCACGGCACCGGAAAGTCTGATGGTGAACTTAACGTAGTAATGACAACCGCTAAGACCTACCTAGTGGACCATTAACTCACTGTAAGCTGTGCTAGAAAGCAGCTTAGAAGACAACAAGGACTTCTTTATCAGCTAGCTTGGCATCGATCCACTTTAACATAAAGTAGTTCTCGGTGAAAGTGCCGACATGTTGATTCGTACAAGATTTTCCGTGGACTGGACCGGAATTAAATCTGGACCGTGTGGTACTGGTATGAGAGATCATGTCTTTATAAACTGAATGGGCCACACCATTATGGACCGAATAAAACTGGCCCATCAATACTAAGCGCCTATTTCTTCATGGCCCAGCCCAGCCCATCAGTCAGCTTCGCCTACATCTTTCCATCCGCTTGATTTTCTGACAAGCTATAGCTCGTTCGCCGCCCTCGGCCCCTCGCCTTAAACCTCACTTTCCTCCGCCGCCTAGCCCTAACTTTCCTCCGCCGCCTAGCCCTACCGCAAGCTAAACCCCAAATCCACCGAGGCGGCGGCGCGGGTGAGCACCATGGCGGAGCTGAAGCGGCTGTCGGAGAGCCGCGACCTGACGCGAATCGAGCGTATCGGCGCGCACTCCCACATCCGGGGACTGGGGCTGGACAACTCCCTCGAGGCCCGCGCCGCCTCGGAGGGCATGGTGGGGCAGCTCCCGGCCCGCCGCGCCGCTGGCCTCATCCTAGAGCTCATCCGCCAGGGGAAGATCGCCGGCCGCGCCGTCCTCCTCGCGGGCCAGCCGGGCACCGGCAAGACGGCGCTCGCCATGGGCATCGCCAAATCGCTCGGCGCCGAGACGCCCTTCGCCTCCGTCGCCGCCTCGGAGCTCTTCTCCCTCGAACTCTCCAAGACCGAGGCGCTCACCCAGGCCTTCCGCCGCGCCATCGGCGTCCGCATCAAGGAGGAGGCGGAGATCATTGAGGGCGAGGTCGTCGAGATCTCAATCGACCGTCCCTTATCCGCCGCTGCCGGCAGCTCGGCCGGGCCTTCCGGTGCTACCGCGCCCGGGAAGACTGGGCGGCTCACTCTGAAGACAACGGATATGGAGACGGTGTATGAGCTTGGAGGGAAGATGATTGAAGCCCTTGGGAAGGAGAAGGTGCAGAGTGGGGATGTGATTGCTCTTGACAAGGCCTCCGGGAAGGTCACTAAGCTTGGTCGCTCTATTGGGAGGTCGCGGGATTATGATGCTGTTGGCCCTCACACCAAGTTCGTCAAGTGCCCAGAGGGTGAGCTCCAGAAGCGCAAGGAGGTCGTGCATTGTGTCACATTACATGAGATTGATGTCATCAACAGCAGGTATCTTCACACCCCCCATTCCCTAATACACCTGCAATTTTCTTACAAAGGACTCATGTTGATGAGATGACAGAAGAATACACAAGGAACCATTATAATTATTTTCAAGGAAACGTGTAACAGTGAAAGGTCATCTGAATAGTTCGAAGGTATACTACTAGGATGATTTGCGTTTGCTTGGATGGACCTTGTTTTGTTGAGTGTAAGCAATGGTTCATCATTGGCTGCCAAAGTTTTGTTTTAGTCTCTGGAAATATCTGCACTAAAGCATCTATAAGGTTCTTATTAAGCAATTATTATTAACTACCACTCATCACTTCAGAAAGATGATTTCATAATTCATTTTTGGCTTCTTGTGGCACTCCTTATAGAATTTTTGCTGTTGTATATCAAGCTAGTACTGTGGCAAATCTGATCATTATTATGCATATATATGCAGTGAAATAGTCAAATAGATCATTTAACTTTATATTTACCCATATTCAAAGCTTTATAATTGGGTAAACTTTGCTATAAATTTAAGCAAGTTGAAGTTAAAGGATGTGATGTTTTGATATGTCAATTCTTGTCACGTGACTATAAAATGCATGACATAACCAAGTTAGATTTAGCAAATCTTGTTTGTTTTTTCATGAATTTAGAATTTTGATGTACTGAACAGTACTGAGATGAATTGAACGCATTTCAAATATTTGACGACCATAGTTGTTTACAACATGTTGAGGCTGCCATGATACATCTTTCATTAGAATTTGGAAATGTCCTGCCCTCTGTGGACCTAGTTTCTCCAACAATTCCAATGTGCTTTTTGGTTCTGCAAACTATTTTGCTACTAATTTGGACATTCCCTGTGGACCTAAGACGGGAATCTGCAGCTAATGCCACATGAAATCCCATTCCCTCTGAAGAATTCTGAAATAATATTTTTCCTACTAATATGGGTATCCACCTAAATTTGTTGTTATGTTCAGAAGGAGAAGAACTAAACTCTAGGATGAGCATGTAAGAGTTTCTGTGCTCAGAGCTGAAATAATATGAGTGCAATTCTTATTGTGCTACACAAATTGGTTTGCCTTTAAGTTGTAGAGAAATAGGAGTGCTATGGCATACAGCTGACTTGTGGAGCTCTAGTCGAAGAAAGGGCCTGCAAGAGCGCTTTAGCTTCCAGTTTTGGTTCAGAGCTACACAAGTCAACAAGTGGTAGACATAACTGAATGAGTACAAGTTGATGCTACAGAAGAAATTACGGAGTTGGTCAATGCTATGTTGTAGTAGGTACTATCTGTGTGCATGTGCACACATTTGACTCTGCTAAAATATGAAGTTGTCTGCACACAATAATATAATATGCAGATATCTGTATCCATGAATTGTACTTTTATTAAAGGTTTTATTGTTTAACAAACTGTTGGCATAATTATATGGGTCTGCTAGATGATACTGTTTGGATAATAGCACTTAGTGTAGTTTTTTTTATCAAAAACTATAATTAGAGGCTACAATTCTTGTCATGGATGCATGATACAAAAGTCTACTCACAGCCAACTCACATCTACTGTCTTGTTAATTTTTATCCAGGACACAGGGATTTCTTGCACTGTTCACCGGTGACACTGGTGAAATTCGTGCAGAGGTTCGAGAGCAGATTGACACGAAAGTTGCTGAGTGGAGAGAGGAAGGAAAGGCTGATATTGTGCCTGGTGTCCTGTTTATCGATGAAGTCCATATGCTGGACATCGAATGCTTCTCCTTCCTGAATAGAGCACTAGAGAATGACATGGCGCCGATCCTAGTCATTGCGACAAATCGAGGGATCACTTCCATCCGGGGGACAAACTACCGGTCGCCGCACGGTATACCACCAGACTTCCTTGATCGCCTCTTGATCATCACGACGCAGCCATACACAGAGGACGACATCCGAAAGATCCTGGATATCAGGTGTGACGAAGAGGAGGTGGAGATGTCAGCGGATGCCAAGGCCCTGCTCACCAAGATCGGTGTGGAGACCTCCCTGCGCTATGCGATCAACCTTATCACTTCTGCCGCACTGGCCTGCCAGAAGCGCAAGGGCAAGGTGGTGGAGATCGATGATGTCAGCCGGGTCTACGGCCTCTTCCTTGACGTGAAGCGGTCGACACAGTACCTGGTGGAATACCAAAGCCAATACATGTTCAGTGAGGGGCTGGGGGAAGCCGATGGCGATGACGCCATGCAGTCCTAAATGAATTTTGTGCTGCAATGTAACCGGGTTGGCATTTGCTGGATCGTGTTTCGGATGCTTCTTCCCAGTAATTGCTGCTACCCTGACAACGCGTGGTATGTGCATTGGACATGTTAGCTGCTTTAGGTGACTATGCGACTCATTTATCTCGGATTAGAACTCAGGTTCGAGTGGTGGATTGTTTCTCCCGTTGATGTTACGTGTACTCATCCTATCTTGGACTGATGGTGAATCAAATGTTGGAAGAGTAGTGTCGTTCTATACTGGCTAAACGCACACTTGGCAGATATTGAACTGCTTTTGCTTGTGGTGTTACGAAGTACTAGTGCTATGAAACCATCTTATGAAACCGCATCAGATTTAACTAGGTGTCCATGCGACTGATCGTCATGTGTCATCATTCATCTAGCCCCGTACGCGGCGTTGCGCTGGCTTTATTTTACCGGGAAGAAACTATATCGTGCTTACTCTGCGAGGCGTGCAAGTGCTGCTCCTCAGGAAACGGACAGTGAGCGTATCACGTTTTTGCAAGTTATAGGTGCTCATATATTGATATTTTCAGATTTTAGAATTCGCGAGATCTTCTAATAGGACATTTTTTAAAAAAATTTTAAAATCTAGATTTTAAATTTTAAAAATCTCATAATCTGATTATACTTATTTAGAGCTAAATTTTATATGTCAAATGAATCACAGCACATCGGATTTTAAAAATCTAATTGATATTTAAACATCACTACCTAGATTTTATTTAGAATTTGGGTTCTAAATCTTAAGATAAAGATTAGGTTTTAAGAATCTGATCCAAACACACCTTAGATCGACGAGTTCTTCAGGACGGGGCACACGCCGGCGTTTTAAGAATCTGATCCAAACAAACCCAGGAACTGCACCCTCCCGTCTCCAACTGATCCTCCACTCCCCCATCAGTCCCCTTCTAGCAGTATATTCTAAAAACAATTCTTTTTTTTTTAGGGAAATAAAAACAATTCTCGTTCCTTCCATCCTCCAGCCTTAAATCAGATCTATCGATCATGCCTGCTCCTTGGGTCCTGCTCGAGCAAGGCGTGACGCTCATCGACGAAGAGGAAGCAGCAGAGGTAGTCAAACGCGCGCGGCTACAAATTAATCGGTTGGTGGGGCGGTTTGCTCATGGTCGAGGACGAAGCACTAATCGGCAGCACGACCAACAGGGCAGCGTCGGAGGCTGAACCAATTCGTCATTTAGGCAAGGAGCCAGCTGCTGGCGGATCGGTTGGTGAGCGGCATCGGATGGCTCAGGCCATCAAACTCTTCGCTCACTTCGCCGAGCCCCCAGCGGTATCCAGCTTCACGCTGGTCGTATCAGAACCAGGGTTCGAATAACCAGCGGAAACCGGCCTCGGTTAACCGGATAATCGGTCCCGGCCAGTCGCGCTAACCGACCGGTTAGCCGGAGAAAACGGGACCTAGTACTGTAGCAATACAGTTAACCGGTCGATTTTTCACCAAACCGAGACAGCCGGTTATCCTGTTTATTTGAACCCTGATCAGAACATGAGAAAGAAGTGAAGGCGTCCTTCTTGACGAGCGTCGATCAGAATATCTTCCTCGTTTATGCCGGTCCCTGCGCACCTTCCTGGCATAGTTCTGAGTACTACCTGATTTACGACGCCGCGAAGAACTCACTCACTGTCATCCCCGAGATGCCGTTGGGCATTGAGGACGCCATCGGAGGATCCCGGACCGTTTTGATGCGGGGCGCCGAAGAGGGTGCCTATGTCCTTGCCGAGCTGATGTTCACCCATACCTCACGCGATTTCACCCTGTGGCTGTGGAAGTCATCAACCACCCGATGAGACCGGATGGTGCCAAAGCTTCCCGTTAAGGTGGATCCCATCTCATTCCGTGTCGACAAGACATTCTCCTTTCAAGGATTGTGCTTCTGTTGGGCCGACGTCCTCCAAGGCATGCTGATCTACAACATGTCCAGGAAGGATCTAGGTCTCCGCTGTGTTACATTGCCCGATGAATCAGTTTATGATAGGTCTGAACAAGATGCGGACCGCCCAGTGGAATATCGTAACGTGGCCTGCTTCAACGGTTCATTCAAGTTCTTGCACGTAAACAAGAAGCAACCAGCTACCCTCAACATCTGGAAGCTAGAAAATCTAAACCCCGTGAAGTGGACTAGTATCTAGAAGATCCGCTTTGAGAACCTGTGGGCCGATGCCAACTTCTGTTTAGCTAAGGTTCCGATGTGGGTGCCAGTGTTCCCAACCCTGAGCTTGCAGGAAGATGTGATCTACTTCCTTGTGGATGGATGGTGCCATAGGTACAAGGACTTGGATGAGGAACTCGAGGATAATAGTGTCATAATTGGCATCAATTTCAAGAGCCAGAAGTTGAAGTCTCATGAGTACTGCCAAACTGCAATTATGCCTGTGACCATCCTGCATCCTGAGATTTTTACCCCCTAAGGTAATTGACTATGCTATTAAATTCATAGCTCTATTTACTTTCTTTGTAATCTCCACTGAAGTTAGCAGTACAATGCAATGTACTAGCAGTAATCTGTTATGATTGTTGTCATTTGTTGCTTTAAACTAGTATTACTTAGCACATATCACCATGCCATTGGCACATCAATGCAGCTGGTTCTCTGTGTAGTTATCACAGGGTGGTAATATGAAGAACAAATGCTTCATTATTTTATCTCCTTGTATTAGGCATTTGCACTGTAAAGTATAAGGCCCTGTTTAGGTGACATTGTTTTTTATAGACTGGTATAAAAAACCATAGTTTTTGACAACCTAGATGTCAACAACTACAGTTTATGCTTACCATGATATATATTTCACTGTTATAACGAAAACCATACCCTGCATGACACTTGCAGTATCCTTTGTAGTGTATTTCAAAAATAGTAGGCAAACTAGGTACTATACTCAAATAAAAGTGAATATTTTGACAAATGTAATTAGCTTGAATATGAAGATACTCTACTTAGAACCTCCACATTGATAAATTATAGCCACACTTTGCTTCACGGATCCGATTGTGATAATAGGATGCATTCATACTAGCATATTCAATCAGGGTCTAAGTTATGGGACAATTGCATTACAGGACCCGTTTTCAACTTTAATTTTAAAAATGAACCTGTTTTTCCAATCTTTGTAAGAATGGGCGTGTTTTTTAAAAATGAACGATCTATCAGTGAGGCTGCAAGTGGGCGTATTTGGGGAATACAGATTCATTCTTGCAAAGATTGGGAAAGCAGGTCCTTTCTTAGTATTGAAGTTGAATACAGATCTTGTAATGTAATTGCTTCTAAATTAAAATAGTGCTAGCTTAATTACTAAATTTGAAATAAAATTAAAAGAAAATAATAAAGCAAAGCAAAAACACAAGTACATGCTTATGTGCACCGTTGATGCAGAAACTAACAGTGCTTGGTTTCTCATAAAGAGGGTTGGAGTGGATTTTTAAAAACTCCAAAAGTACTATAGTATTGAAGAACTAAAGGTTTTACTGTTTAACATAACTATGTGGGTCTGCTAGATGATACTGTTTGGATAATAGCACTTAGTGTAGTATTTTTATTATATCAAAAGCTATAATTAAAGGCTACAATTTTTTGTTGTCGTGGATGCATGATACAGAAGCCTACTCACAGCCAACTCACATCTACGGTCTTGTTATTTTCCGTTCAGGACACAAGGATTTCTTACACTGTTCACCGGTGAACACTGGTGAAATTCGTGCACAGGTTCGAGACACAGATTGACACGAATAGGGATAAAATAGGACGGCGATCTGATCAACGAGAAAACAAATATGACCACATATGAGAATGTACTAATCGTCATCCGATACTATTTATGTCTGAATCTGAGTCTGAATTCAACTTCGAAATAAGAATATAGGATAGGGTACATGATCAAGAAATAATTATCCGACACTATTTGTTCCGACTCTAGATTAAAAAAATATAAGAATAAGATATGAGATAAGCTATATCCGTCCGTATCCGATCCGATTTCATCTGTAGATACAAAAGTTACTAAGCGAAGAGAGGAACTGAGGACGAAAAGGCTGATATTGTGCCTAGTGTCCTGTTTATCAATGAAGTCCATATGCTGGACATCGAATGCTTCTCCTTCTTGAATAGAACACTCGAGAATGACATGGCGCCGATTCTAGTCATTGCGACAAACAGGATTAGAATAACCGGTAATAACCGGCCAGTTAATCCGGTTAACCGAAAAATCGGTTCTAGCCGGTCGCGCTAATCGACCGGCTAGCCAAAAGAAACCGGACCTGATACTGTAGCTATTCGGTTAACCGGCTGGTTATCCCAATTAACCAGTCGGTTTTTCACCGAACCGAGCCGACCGGTTAATTAGGTTATTCTAACCTTGGCGACAAATCGAGGGATCACTTTCATCCGGGGTACAAACTACCGGTCGCCACACGGTATACACCAGACTTTGATCGCCTCTTGATCAGCACGACGCAGCCATACACAAGAGGACGACATCCGAAAGATGTTCAGTAATAAGGGGCTGGGGGTGATGACGCCATGCAGTCCTAGATGAATTTTGTGCTACGAAATTATCTTATGAAATCGCATCAGAATTAACCAGGTGTCCATGTGATTGATCGTCATGTGTCATCATTCATCTAGCTACCCGGCCCTTGCGCTGGCCTAATTTTGCCGGGAAGAAACCATATCGTGCTTGCTCTTTGCGAGGCGTGCACGTGCTCCTCCATCCGCCGTTGACGGCCACCGCCCCGCGGCCGGCGGCAAAGGAAGAACGTGTTATCCTTCTCCGGAAACAGGCAGTGAGCGTATCGCGTTTTTTGCAAGTCAGATCGACGAGTTCTCCAGAACGGGGCACACGCCGGCGTTTCCCTTTTTTTTTTTTTTTTTTTGTCCTTCGCTGTCATTTCCCCCACCCGTGCCACGCTGCCAGCCCACCACGCCGCAACACGTTGATCATTGATCCTGCCACCGGCGTCGGTCGGTCGGTTCCCCCGCGCTTGCCTCTGCCGCCTCCTCCTTCCCCCGCCCCCACGACCTCGAGCCACAGTTCCGTGGGACGTCAGGAGTCTCGTGGCCCGGGGGACAGTCGAACAGGCCCAGCAACTGCTCCCTCCTGTTCCCAACTGATCTTCCACTCCCCATCAGTCCCCACGCCATCCACGCACCACTCTCAACTCCGAGGCTTGACCGCCACCGCCGCCCTCCCCCGATCCGCGGCCCTCTGCCGGCGACACCATGGAGCCAGGCGACCCCAACTCCGCCTCAGGTACCCACTGATTTCCCCCACCCCCTCTCAATCCTGATCGAACTGGGTTGCTGCCTGGAGTATAAGCTCGATCGCGCCATGGGCAGTCCAATTGGATACGCTCCCGGATCGCCCCGCGCCCGTTTTTTTAACTCTAGCTACCAGCCCGTTGATTGCTGATTGCTCGGATTGTTCGGAGCAGTGGATGTGCGACTGCGTGCGAGCTCGATGTACAAGTGTTCGCCGTTATGATGTTACTGGAACCAATGTGGCGAGCTTCCTCGCCATTTCTGTTTGGTTGTAGGAGTCCAGTGACTGAATAGGTCATTTGATTGTCTGTTCAACTTGAGTCACACAGGTCTCCACATTCCTAAGAGATTTGACCTTAGCTTTAGTGATGTGAAGTGCCTGCAGCTTGGATGGGGAAGCTCAAGTTCGTATTGCCATTTCCTGGTACTATTGAGTTGAGCCATTTCCCATCATTTCCGAGCCTAAGCGTTTGTTTTTCTATGTCATGACTGCCTGGAAGCCAAAACTATGCAAATAGGTAGAGAAAGGCATGGGAAATTTGGTTAGCTGTGGACATGAAAACATTTCTGATAGGAATGAATCACACCAAAAGATTCAGGGATGCTAGTGCAGCAATAGCATTTTGCGGGGCTAACTCGAGAAGCACCCTCTCTATGCAAGGTCAAGGATTCTCATATCTGATAAGTGTGCACGTCCATATATCTATATGAAGAAAATATCCAGTATGTAGATCCACACATTAGCCGTTAGAGGAAGTTTGGATGGATAAGATTCAGAGGAGTTGCTATTCAGTTTGTACCCAATGATGATTTGCACTAAAAGAACCTCATCTAGTGTATTGTCTCCGAGAAGCATAAGTGTTAACTGTTGAGTTGTGGCCTGGAAATCATGTATTAGTTGAATCAAGCTTGATTCCAGCAAATGGAAGCTGTTAGGTCAAAGCCGAAGCGCACGCACTGTAGTTTTGAAGCAGGGCGAGACAACTTTAGCTAGGAGCCTCTTTTGTGCTGCATAGATATGGACACAGTAGATAGAGTCATTTGCACTTGCATTGCACAATATACAATGAGCAGAAATCCTCTTCCACACTGCAATTGATGTTTCCCACCAACCAGCATGGTCTTTCTTACTAACAGTGAGAAATATTTATTGAAATTTTGAGATGCATAGGAAATAGAAACTTTGGTGCTTAAATTTTACTTTTGTAGTGTGATTACAGATTGTTTGCCTTTGTGTGATTACAGGAGGGCAGACACAAAATGTTTCTGTACCACCTGTTGAAGGTGTATCTGGAGGAGGGACCAGTTATGGCTGGGTGGATGGAGGCTTACGCGGTTCAAGTCTGGGTGCTAGTGTGATTGATCCTACGAAAGTTCACTCCAAAGATCTTTTGCATGTGTGGTCTCTGCCCAGCACAGCAAATGTTAGCCAAAATGAAGCACCTCGACCTCTAGAGAAAGTAAGTTGTATTTCATTTTTTCTGCATTGGCGGAGGAGTAACTAGATTGTTGTTTTGTTATTTCTATGAGAATATGTTTTTGTAGTGATGTTCACTGTTCAGTTTTTTCAGACGTTTGAGTGTTTTATTTTATCATTTACTTGGCATATGCTTCACCAACTCTGTTGCTTGTTCTCTAAATAAAGTATTGCAGTTTTCTTCTGAAATCAGATTCATTATGCTTTCAGTTGGCATAATTTAGTTTATTATTATTTGATGTTAGTCTTTTTTTTTTTGAATTTTACCGTTTCTTTAGGTCAACCTTTTGGCAGCAAGAAATGAAAGAGAAAGTTTTCAAATTGCTTTACGCCCAAAGGTTTCATGGGCCACATCAGGTATTGCAGGATCTGTGCAAATTCAGTGCACTGATCTCTGCTCCTCCTCAGGAGACAGGTTTGTTTGTTGAAAACTTGAAACTTTGAAATCTCTTCTTTTTAGGGGAGACCAACATTTGCACAATTCTGTTTCGATGATTACAACAGTTTTGTACCAGGTTAGTGGTTGGTCAATCTATAACTTTGCGACGTGTGGTGCCTATCTTAGGTGTACCAGACGCTCTTGTGCCTATTGATCCACTCAGTCCTCAGATAAGCCTGCACCCAGGGTATACCTCATGTACTCTAGATACTTTTCAATCAATATTATTTTCTTCTTATTTATGTAAAAGTTTTTTTCACTTTTGTTTGTATAGGGAGACAACTGCAGTATGGGTATCATTAAATGTTCCTTGTGGACAACCACCCGGTGTATATGAGGGTGAAATATTCATTACTGCTGTTAAGACAGAAGCAGAGTAAGTTTTTTCTTGTTGTTTCTGTTTTTTTTTTTTTTGTTAGAGCCAGCATCTTTTATAGGGTACAAAGAAATAGTAGTTTCCTTTAGGCCTACAAAAGAAAAATTAGAAATCGTAGTTTCCTTTAGGCCTACAAAAGAAAAATTAGAAATTGTAGTTTCTTTTAGGCTTAAAGAAAAGAAACAGACTCGACCAACCTAGGACTAGGAGGTACTAGGTGGCATTGTAAATAAGACGATGTATAGGCACCCAAATTCCTTTAGAAGTTGATTCGTAGGGTGTCTATGGGTTCACAGGTTACTTTAAACAATCACAAAAGGCTCATCTGCCACACTGAGCATAGCTGAAAGGCCTTGAATTGGTTTTGGTTGGGCTAGACATATTTCCACACTGACACACTCTCAATCAACTGAGCTAGTCACCTTGTTTAATGTAATGGGTGTGCATGCTTATATACCTTAGCTAGTATTCATAAACTTTGGAAGGATCCGGGTCATGAAAATATGAGACAAAAGAAATAGTTCTATGACACTATGAAACAAGAACCACAAACTAGTTCAGGAGCGTCCAGGTGATATTTAGCTTTGATGTAAAGATTATATTTGCTTACTGACTTTTCCTGTGGCAGTTCCAGAACACAAGTTTTACCAAAATCTGAGAGGTACCGGCTGTATCAAGAATTAAGAAGTTGTCTGGACATCACTGAACCCAGAGACTATTCATCATCAGAGGAAACGGTATTCTGCTCTGATACTACATGTTATAAGGTCTAGCTTTATCATTCTTTTTCTAACACAACCATAACATTTAGATACAAAGACTGAAATCTATGTCAACCTCACTGAGGAGGATGTTGGATACTCCAGCATTCCAGGACTGTAAAGAGAGTAATGGGTTAGGAGACATGATGGATGAAGATGTTATGAACAATGTTTCAGTTCGCTTGAAGTTAAGCCTTACTGTTTGGGATTTCACTCTCCCAGTGACACCCTCTTTACCTGCTGTTTTTGGTGTATCCTGGAGATATTCCCTTTACTATGTTACATTCTTCATTTCTGTGGTGTGCAACACATAATCAGAACCATATTTTGAATTTATCTCCAGATTGTCTATTTCAGTGTTTATTTGTAGGTATGAGCAGTTTACATATAGTGGTAATCGTATCGATGTGTTCTCCTTTGACGGTACCTTAGATATCTGAAACTGTGATTGAAGATCGTTTCTGTTTGGAGCATGGCACTGAAGGGTGGTACGATGCATTGGATCGTCACTTTAGGTGGCTCCTGCAATATCGAATCAGTCCATTTTTTTGCAGATGGGGTGATGGCATGCGCATACTAGCATACACGTGCCCTTGGCCTGGTATTGCTTGGTTTTCATCTTTTCTCTGATATAAGAATATGCTGGTTAATTGAAATTTATCCTAATATGTGATCTTTTATTCTACTTTGTTTCTATTATTTCAGCTGATCATCCAAAGGCTAATGAGTACTATTCTGACCCAAGACTGGCAGCATATGCTGTACCCTACGCACCTATCCTATCATGGTATTGCTTGGGTTCCTTCTGGTTCATACTTGCTTAGCCGATTCAGTTTGTTACTTTAATTAATCTGGCTCTGTTTTTTAAACACAATAGTACTGATGCTGCGAAAAATTCCTTGAGAAGAGAGATTGAATTATTAAAATTGAAGCCTCATTGGTCAAAAGCTTACTTCTATTTGTGGGATGAGGTAAGTTATCTTACTTTCTTGCTATGTCCTGACTACACTCACACAAGCTTAGGCTCGGGCAATGGGCTTGAGATATCTGCACTCCTTGAAGATACGAGGTTCCAACATGTCACAGCTTATGGTGTGCCTTCTGATCCCATATCAATATTAAGATCCAACTTGGACCTGCTTAACTCTACAATGTTGAACCTAGGAACTGCAATGGTGTTATTACTGGCAACTGCCCAATTGGCGCCTTAGGTCATTAGCTTAATTGTATCTTCTCTGAATTTAAAGATATATGATTTCAGTTCTTTTTGTTTAATATTGATGAGGGAAGTTGTTAGATACAGTATGTATTGTTATTGCGTCGAGTTCTTACATCCGTTAAAATGCCCAGTGATGATACATTTAATATATGGGCAGTCAGGGAAGTGCAACTGCAACAGATTAGTTAATAATAGGTCACAACAGTGAGTACAAGCATTAATGGTGAAGGCAACTTGTATATATGCACTGTCACTGCAACACTTACTCATTGTTATTTGAAAAGTTGAAAATTTTAATACACTCATTGAAGTTGCCAAATTAACCACGTATACACTACCTAGTTTGTAATGGTTCTTAAAGGAAACTTCATCTAAACATATGCTCTTTGTTACTCTATGATAATGTATACTTGTTTTTTCTTCAACTACTAGAGAAGAGTTACGAAATGATCAGCTAACATTTGCTATTTAACTATTCAGCCATTGAATGTGGATCAGTATGATACAATATGCAGCATCTCTAATGAGTTACACTCATATGCAAATGATGTGCGGATTTTGACAACTTATTACTGTGGTGAGTATAAGCAAAATCGGATACCCTTTTTGTTTAATGAACACTGCCACCTTTTAGAAGCATACTTCCATAATTGAATTTGTCCAGAACTTCTGATATTATCCTATGTGATGGGTAAATGGATGCTGTGAAGCAATGGTAAGAACATAATGAACCCCTAACTACCCTTTATCACTAATGAAAACTACTGGAGTCTTACCCTAATTAATAAACTAATATGTTTTGCCCTGCTAATTATTAGGTAAGTTTTTGTATATGTTTATGAAATGGACATAGGATTATTTGACTGAGGGTTTTTTAGGTCACTCTCTCTGTAGTTGGTATTTGTTGGGTGCTCTAGTTTCTGGCAATTTAGATGATTTTACCTTTGGAAGCCGTTGCACTTGGCAAGTTTCTTTAGCAAAGATCGAGATATATCTTTATTTTTCTGTACAATTTGAATGGTCTGGGCAGGTCCAAGTGGTTCTGAACTCGCTCCTTCTACATTTGAAGCATTTGTGAAAGTTCCAAAGTTTTTACGTCCACACACGCAGATCTTTTGCACGAGGTATGTATCAATGATGGCATTTCTTGCATTTTCTAGGTTGCTAAATTTTTGTAGAATAGCATGGGCGATTGCACAAATATGCACATGTACTGCCACATCATGATATGAACATGGTTCCTTTTTCTAAAAATAATGTGGCATTAACATTTCATCCATGTCTTACACCCTTGGTCACATAAATCCTGGGGCTAGTCTAAGCTTATGCATCTAATAAACAAGTTTTCAGAAATTCAAGTCATTATGTTAAGAAAATAGACCACTTACTATGTTAATGTTAACAAAAATAGACCAAAACAGATTAAACTGTCATCCCTGTGTACGGGAAGCAAATTTTCCTTCTCACAGGACATTGGTGTATATTTACTGTTTATATGTTGCACTGTTTGATGGAGCATACAGCTCCAATACGTGTTGAGGACATGGTGACACCCTGTGTATGCTTGATATGCATCATGGAGGTCGTTAGAAGTTAGAAGTATTGATGGTGCAATGTGTTTGCTTAGACTATGCTACACTTCATCCTGGGCCAAGAACCAGTTCAACCTCTAATTTATTGTCTTCTTATACAGCGAATGGGTTCTTGGCACAAGAGAGGACTTAGTGAAGGATATTGTTTCGGAGTTACGGCCTGATCTTGGTGAGGTAAGAACAATTCTATGCCTCCGAAATAATTAGACAATTCTATGCCTCCGAAATAATTAGACTTTTACTTTATGAAATACGGTGACTACTTCCTACTAACATTTTGTGTAGAGCAATGTCTGTGCTTTTCACCTATTTGTTCTTCTTTTGTTGTTGATGGTGGTGGTCAGAGATCAAGAAGCAAAAGTTTTTCTTGTTTATTTGAAAAAGGGGACTGAGACCCTATCTTTTTTACTAGTGAAACCAAACATTAGATGTATTTAAACAACAAAGATTATTGTGTTCCCTCAGAAAAAAAAACAAAGATTATTGCGTAAAATACTAGGGAAGTAAAAGCTCACAATACAGCCCCTCCACAGGACACTGATAATGAAGCATTTTCTTGATGGTATTTGACTGTTTCCTTTTTTTGTTAGCAATAATATTTACATTTTTTCTTGTGGTTGGAAGAGACCGTCAATTTCTGTGAGCTCCATTGTGATGCCGATGATGCGGTGTGAAATTTCAAATCTGTTGACAGCGCATGCAAAACTATGCATTTATCCTTAATTGATTTTGAGAAAAATGGGGCTGCCAAGTGGCCTCAGCCTCATTGAAGGCCATTTGTAGACACCAATCTTTGATTCCTTGTGGGCTTTGCAACTCAAACCCACTAAAGCTGACTGTCCCCTTGGGAGTTTCCTATAGCCTTAATTGATTATGTTACCTGCTGTTAGCTGCTCTGAAACATAATGTTTTCCACCCTGTGATAGAGCATACTTCTCCTAAAGTTGGGTGCCTTTTGGTCCTGGTCAATACAAGTAATTGAGTTCTCGTTTAGCTTGAAGTTGTCCATTCGTCACTCAAATATGAACTGCTCTGTTTTTTACTTTTTAGGAGTGGTGGACATATGTTTGTATGGGACCTTCTGATCCTCAACCAAACTGGCACCTCGGGATGCGTGGAACCCAGCACCGTGCAGTGATGTGGAGAGTATGGAAGGAGGGCGGGACAGGGTTCCTTTATTGGGGTACCAACTGCTATGAGAAGGCTATGATTCCAAGTGCCGAGGTACGCTGCAGGTGGAAATTTCTTTATATTATAATCTATCACAAGTACATGATCTGAGTTCCTGAGATGTGTCAAACCTAGTAAGGCAGTTAATATTTTAGTCTTTATGATGCAAAACATTAAACCTACAGAGAAATATTAAGTAATTTAAAGGTCCTATTTGAAGTTTTACTACATGGGTATTGGACATGAGTTTTATTGTTAAGCTCGTATACAGATCCAACATGAGTCTATGATTTAATTTTGTCACATTGTTTCTGATACAAAAAGAGAAGTGAGGATACATTCGAACTGACTATATTAATAATAGTTGCTACAAATATCCAGTTATATAAGTGGCAACTTCTCTGCTTCAGTATTGAGACAAAAAGGATTCTAGCAAAAAAAATTGTAATATTGTTTCTGGGTAATTTGTTCAGAATTTTAACTCTAGTCTTGTATTTACATTGAAAATTAGAACTTCTCTGTCTTTTGATATATTGTTTGAACTTGTACCAAGAATTATGCTTTATTGCCCCAAGTTTGAAGTTCAGTTTGCAAGTTAGTTCATGTGTCAAACCTTTTAATGGTGGTGCCACAGATTTGCTTCCGGCGTGGTCTTCCTCCTGGTGATGGGGTTCTGTTCTATCCTGGTGAAGTCTTTTCTTCATCACATGAACCAGTCGCTTCCACCAGGCTAGAGCGCATTCTCAGCGGCATGCAGGTTAAAATTCTTGGAAATTGTTTGCTTTTAATAGTACTAGCTTTTCATTCTTGGAGCCATTTGAGGTTTAAACTATGGGACTTGCTAATTTTCAGTTGACTGAAAGTTTGGGCAAATTTCAGTCACCTTCTTGAGCCATTAGATCTAGATCCAATGGCTTATAATTATTATACAGATAATCCTACAAAAGAAAAATTAAAACACAAAGTAGCAAACCATTAACTAAAAGCTTTCAGTTGATTGAAAGCTAGGAAATATGTTAAACTATCCAGATCAAAAGTAGTTGTTGAGCACTTCATCTGAAATACTTATCCGCTTAGTATTTGTAATTTTACATGTAAATGAAGCCTTACAGCTTACATTTGCCAACTTGTTCATTCGATTTTCATTGCACCATTCAGATATGGGATCCTTCTAAAAGCTGTTTTTTTTTTTTGTTGCATTTCTACACAGGACATCGAATACCTGAAGCTTTATTCGGCAAGGTATGGCAGGGACGAAGCCTTGGCTCTTCTTGAGAAGACTGGCGTGTATCTTGCCCCGGATCGCTACACACTCGATCATGGACCGGTCGATGTGATGCGGGGTGAGGTATACCGCACCTGCAGGTCTTAGGGCAGTCAGTCAACTGTGTGCGTTCATTTGTCAGAACAGTTGATGTTCTTTTGGTACAGCATTCTCTGTTGTTGTATATGGTCCAGTGTCATCTGTGTAGCGATGTAAAACTTAGTTGGAACTCACGATGATCAGCTCACAAATGCTTAACAGTTGTTGCATTGTCTCTGCTTCGCAAAACAGAGGAGCAAGATGCCAAGATAGCGCACTCATTTCAATATGCAAAACATCGTAGTGATCTTAAAAACCGAGGCTGAGTGAAGGTGTCGTAGATACAGATCCTAGATACGATATAGGTGTCTAAGAAAAGTGTGCCTAGGTGAGCTCTGTTTTCTGAACTAATTCTTCCTAGAGGCAAAAGCACAGGGCCGATCAACTAGCTATTCGGCCCAGAGTTACGAAAACCCACGTTCGGACCTTACAACGGGCCCGTATTTGGTTACCAGAGAACTGGAGTGGGCCCTGTCAAGTTGGTACGGATCTCCTCAGGTCCGTCGCCTCGCCTGCAATCAGATTGACCCAAGATTCGATTCGCCTCCAGGTCTCGGTCACTCCATCCGCGCTACTTGCAGATTCGCACTGTACCATCATCCTTGTGTCCGTGACCTACGCTACTTGCAGTCCTGCAAAGAGTTGGAATATCTTCACCGGTTACCTTCCATTCTCTTCGTTGCAAATTGCAATTTGCAGCACATGTAAAACACCGTGAAAAATCGCATTTAATTGCGCCTCCGCCGCGCCCGTTCTCTCGTTTAAGGACGGACGCTGACGCTGTGGTGCCCTGTCTCTTTCGAGGTCGGTAAGCTCCGCCGCGGCCTGATGTGGAGACCTCCAGGCCAGAGAGAACCACAGCATCAGGATCAAGTTAATAATATACGTTATCCTCAGGGCTTCATCACAACAACTAATAAGCTTCTACGAGTACCGACGGGGTGGTTTCCGGGCACAAGCGCCTGGTCGCTGTCGCCCATCTACCCATGACAATATCCTTTCCAGACATGTTCGATTTTTACATCTCAATGCGGAAAAGGGGAATACTTGTATTGGGGTCGTTGTCACGGGTTCCACATAAGTCTTTCCTGGAGCTGTGTCGTTATTTATTTGTTGCTAGCTCTTGCTTTCGTTGTCCGTGCTCTGCCCCTTATGCTCCAAGAAGAAAAAGAGCTGACAGAACAATCTTTCTGTATGTGCTTCAAATTTGAGAAAGCTAAATTTATTCCGTGTAGCAAAATTTCCATCCAAATGTGCTGTTTTATTTGACCGGCTGCACTAGTGTCTCTGACAACCAATAGGCCCAGTACTATTGCATGCATTATGATACTGTTGGAATTCGCTGGTGAACTGCTTATGCAATACCAGCGTGCTTTTTTTTTCCTTCCGGGAGTAAAGGAATCTAATAGACTTTCCTGAAGATCTTGAGCTGATTTATAGGTGATCACAAGAGTGAAGGTTGGCGATGGGGCAGTCTCTGATTGCCTGATCTCATTGAGCGCAGGTACCCTGCTGGTGGACCAGCAGAAGGCTAAAAAGAAAGAGAAAGTAGAGTCCTCTGCTTGTTTTCACGAGTAGTATCTGTTTTGATTTGCAGTTTCTGTGTGCTGGTCGCTGGGCGTTACGGTCAAATCAGTTGCGTAGTCCGGATAAGCTGACGTAAAGTGTGGATATGAAGGCGGAAGGAAAGACTTCAACTCGTCCATAAATCATAAATCCACCAAATGCAATTTTCTGAAACTTGAGGCTAATGTATTTTCTTTTTCTGTGACGGGACTATTACTGCATTTCGTCCCTGTTATTATTATTGATGCAGCAATATAAGACCATCTGTCGGCCAAGACGTAGTTTTAAGCATCATTAGCAATGGCACCTGAAAATGACTCCCTCTTTCCTTGCATCGAAGGGGCACCTCAGGCGATCGATTCGGCCGAATGATTGCGCTGCTGCATATGCTCCATTTGTCCCGTGCTACTTGGACGTAGCGTCTATCCGTTCCTTTTGTTGCGGAGCTGAATTTTCTGTGTCTTTTTTCACAGAGAAAATTCAATCAGATTACCATAGCGAGATTGCCTTATCTTCAACTGATTGCGTGAGATGAATGCAGCCATGCAGGTGAGTGTGTTGGTGGCGATTGATGCGACTAGATTTCTTCTCTTCTCCCGACGGGCTAAGCTTTTACGCTCGAAACATTCAGGTGGAAACTTTTGAGCCCGGCAATTCTCCTTGCCACTTCTTATCGTGATGGCATGGGGGAGCACGCGACACAAGGAGCAGGAAGCACTTTTATGGATGGGACCACAAAGCAAAATGGTTACCTGCGAATCAGAGCGTGAGAGCTGGCTGGCACGGAGAAAGAACAGAGACCATCCAATAGACATTTATTTTTCTTTTTGAAATCGACCATCCAATAGATTTTGGACGGGCAAGCAATAGAGTTTGGACCAGGATGAAGGGTAGCCTTTTACAGCTGCAAGCAATAGAGTACTACACTAACATGTGGGGCCACTGTGCAGAAATATTGTAAAAATGTTGTTTCGTAATAGTACACGTCAGCAGAACATTGTTCAAGTTACTTTGAACAACTGAAGTTGAAGGTAGTATGATTATTACGAGGAGTAAGTTGGAGGTGCTGCATTAAATTATTACCAATTGTACTAAAAGTCATGGTACTATACATGTCGTCCTAGCTCCTAAAGGAGAAGGGTACCAATGGCATTCTTCACGGCTAACGCGACTGAAATAGGGAGTGAAGAAGCATGTGTTGTGTGCACTTCGTACGAATTTTTCCTTACACAATGTATCAGTGTACGAATTAGTGACACGGAAAGCACGTGTAGTGTGCACTTCGTGCTCCCCCATGGAACACCTCTCATTTTCTTCCCACCTACAAACTCACTTAATATTTCCAACACGAAAACAAGGAAATAGGAGCTGTATCTTATGGATAGGAGGTGCAAGTTAGAGTACTCCAATGAAATGATGTAGCTTTTCAAGAGAAGTGCATGCACCTTGGAAAGTTATTGGTTCATACGATGGGAACTACAGAGGACCAGAGGCAACCACCCAAGTCAACATTTATTCGCACGATTCACCAGAAGTAACAAAAGCAGGATAAAAAGCCTCCCACACGATTTCCAGGTCATTGCTTGGTAGGAGTAGCTAGCTTTGCCTTCCGCGGCACGGTGACAGATCCCGAACGCAAGAGACCCCAACTGGCGTACGTAGTCAGTGGCTTGCATTAGCAGGCAGTATAATAAACCCACCGGGAGGGAGATGATTTGATGATATTCGCACGGAACCCGCGGTAAAATACGGCGCCGCAACGTCCACCGCGTAAGATAATGGCGTGGGTCACGAGCCCTTGTACCGACTCTCCCGTCGCGTGGGTCGCCAGAGCCAGAGCATCCAACCCCCATCACGACAAGTCAGCCCCCGCACCGCACCTCTCTGCCTCTGCGTCTGCGTAGCGGGCACTGAACTGAAACAGCTGCTGACTTTTCGCACCCCCGCCCCTCCCTTGTTCCAGCTCAGCCTCAGCGGCAGATCCAGGGGCGGTGATGATCGATCGATCGATCGCTGCTGCGCCGGGCCGGCCAGGGTTTGGAACCTTTTCCGCGCTCATCGAATGCCCGGGCGGATCCGCGCACACACCGCCTTTTCTGCACAAACAGCTACGTACGCTTTTCGAGTGGCTTGGCTTCGCTTTGGCCACTTGACCACTCCCCCACGTCCAGTGTCTTGTCCCGCACACCTCCCCTCCCTCCCTCTACTTGTGTGTAGTAGTACTGGCTAGCTAGCTAGCACTCGTCGTGTCTCACACACACTGCTGTTGTACGTACGTGCCAGCTGTCTCGTTACACCGCGACGATCGTACACCGGCTTGGTGGTGGTGGGCGTCGGCGGAGTTTTTTTTTTTTTTTTTTTGGACAGAAGGGAGTTTTTGGGTTGAGGAGGGCTTGAGGCGGAAGCAAGGGGGGGGGGGGGGAAAAAAAAGAAAAGAGGAGGCAGCAGCGGAAAGGCGGCAGGCAGGGCGCGGCGGGGGCGACCACGTGCGGCACGGGCCGGCATCCGACGGCGGCTACCCACCCCGCGTGCCGGGTAGGCTTTGGCAGCTTGCGGTGTGCGAGCCTGCTGCTGCTCTTGCTGCTGCGGTGTGCGAGAGCAAACGGGCATCACACCACAACCCGGGATGCCTCTCTCTCTCTCTGACTCCCACCCCCGTCTCGTCTCGTCTCGTCTCGCTCGCGTCTTCCCCAATAGAAAGAAAAGCCAGGCGCAAAAATAATCGCCAAAAGGGATAGAAGAGAGAGAAGCGACGGAGCGAGAGAGAGAGAGAGAGAGAGAGAGAGAGAGAAAAAATCCCCGTCCACCGTCCGCCGCCGCGCCGCGCCAGCGCCCCGGGGCAGGAGGAGCCGCCGCGCGCGAGTGGTGGGATTCATCAGTCAGGCGGCGGCAGCCGGGTAAGCGAAGCGCGGGAGCGGGGGCGCCAGATCGAGCGCAAGGATGACGCCCAACCCGACGGAGCCGGAGCCGGGGCCCGAGCAGGAGCAGCCGGGGCCGGCGGCGGCGGAGACCCCCACGGCGGCGCCGGTCAAGAAGAAGCGCAACCTCCCCGGAACGCCAGGTGAGCTACCTCCTCCCGCTTCCCCCTGTCCGCTCCGCCTCCGCTTTGCGCGCCTTCCGCTTCTGAGTTCTGACTCTGCTGCTGCTGCCTTTGCTCCGCGCAGATCCGGACGCCGAGGTGATCGCGCTGTCGCCGGGGACGCTGCTGGCGACGAACCGCTTCGTCTGCGAGGTGTGCGGGAAGGGGTTCCAGCGGGACCAGAACCTGCAGCTGCACCGCCGCGGACACAACCTGCCCTGGCGGCTGCGGCAGCGCGGCCCGGGCGCCGCGCCGCCGCGCCGCAGGGTCTACGTGTGCCCGGAGCCCGGCTGCGTGCACCACTCCCCGGCCCGCGCGCTCGGGGACCTCACCGGGATCAAGAAGCACTTCTGCCGGAAGCACGGGGAGAAGCGCTGGGCGTGCCCGCGTTGCGGGAAGCGCTACGCCGTCCAGGCCGACCTCAAGGCGCACGCCAAGACCTGCGGCACCCGCGAGTACCGATGTGACTGCGGCACCCTCTTCACAAGGTCTCAGCTTTAGCTCTCCGTCCCTCCCAAATCCAGCCAAATCCTGGATTGCCCAACGACCAATCCGGTTCGCTTGAGCAAACAACAACAAACAAATAAAAAGGCTTTGCTTTCTTGTTTGATTCATTGAATGGCATGCTTTGCTTGCTTGGATCAGAAGGGACAGCTTCGTGACGCACCGCGCCTTCTGCGGCGCACTCGTGGAGGAAACCGGTAGGGTGCTCGCGGTGCCGGCGCCGCCATCGCCTCGCCCGCCTGATTTGGAGGCCGAGGAGAATGTGGACAAGGACAGAGACAAGGTTGAGGAGGAGGAGAACCAGAATTCTACCGTGGCCGAGACGGAGCCGCCTCCACCTGTCAAGGCGGTGCCGGAGGAGCCGCAGCGCATTCCGTCTCCACCTCCATTGCCACAGGAGCCGCAGCGCAGTCCGCCTTCGCTACCGTTGCCACAGGACCCCTTGCCCCTTCGCTCGCGGCCTCCATTTCTTCCACAGGATCAGCAGCAGCCAGTTGTGGCAGTGGTGCCAAGTGTTGATGGTATGCTCCTATATAATCCATCATGTTTGTGTGCTTGTCTTATTGCCATAGATAGACTGTATGAGATTTATTGCAAATTCTTGCTATTTAAGTCTATCTAACAGATGTGGTAGGAATGCGATGCATACAATGTGTCTTTTATTTCCCAATTAGGTTTGCAGTTGAACAATGATATGAGTAAGTGACAACTGACCTGTTCTTTCTTATTTTGTTCTATCCATTATAGAGCCAAAGGTGGTCGCTGAGCCAATTGTGATTGCCAAGCAAGAGGAGGAAGCTGATCAAGATGAAGGTACCTGCTTTCAGCAAGCTGGTCATTACAAGGATACTGAGCTTGAGGGCTCCAATCTGCTGGACAAAGACACTCCGATGCTTCCATGCTTCCTCCCCTCACCCTCCGAGGCCATCGGTACAGATGTCAGCAGCACTACCTGCGCTGCAGGCGGCAGTGTTTCCAATTCCATCGCGCCATCCACAACAACCAACACGTTTGCCGGTCTGTTCGCATCAGCAACAAGCACCACTTCCCAGAGCAGATCTCTGCGTGATCTTATTGGAGTTGATCCCACCTTCCTTTGCCTTGCAATTGGTTCGCCCTCCCCTCTATTCTCACAGACAAATGCAAGCAACCCCGGCACCTTTGCTCCACCTCCAGCACCGCACATGTCTGCGACCGCTCTCCTGCAGAAGGCTGCTGAGGTTGGAGCTTCGCAATCCAGCTCATCATTCCTGAAGGAGTTTGGGCTTGGCTCTTCCTCATCGTCATCGCCACCGTCAAAGCTACCTCAAGGAAGGTTCACTGATAACAACATGCAACATTGGCACCACAGGAGTAACCAGCAGATGGAGATGGAACGCCACCAGAGTAATCGGCAAATGGAGATGGAACGTCATCCTAGTAATCGGCAAATGGAGATGGAACGCCACCCTAGTAATCGGCGAATGGAGATGGATCACCGAAGAAGTACTCAGCAAATTGAGATGGAGCGCTACCGAAGTAATCAGCAAATGGAAATGGAGCACCGCAGAAGTAATCAGCAAATGGAGGCGGAACGCCACCGGAGTAATCAGCAAATGGAGGTGGAGCCAAGGTCGATGTTATCCAGCAGTCTAGGCCTTGGCCTTGCATATCAAAGTGGGAATTCAGGGTTGCCAGACTTGATGATGGGACCATCACCACTGTTTGGTCCAAAGCCTGCTACGCTGGACTTCCTTGGGCTTGGCATTGGAGGGACCATGGGCGGCTCCACGGTCAATACTGGCCTCCCGGCATTGATGGTGAGGGGAGAGCTGGATATGGGGTCTGCACAGCCCGCTCCATGGGAGGATGTCAAGAGGAAGACCAACGGCCGCACAATCCTGTGAGGTTTTCTTTTTTGTAACCTTAGGGGTTTTGTGCTCCGGCTCATTCTTTCAGCAGATGTGTTGGTAGAGCTAGAACTCTGTAAGATGCAGATTTGTATATAGCTCGATGCTTCTTCCAATCCTGCCTTTTGTCTAATATCTGAACTGAAGTTAACATTATAGCAGAAATTTGATCCGGGGAAGATGGGACCTGACATTGACCCGACCTTGATTGCCCCCGTTCCTTTCAAATGTAATCAAGTAACAGGGTAAGTAGTTGCTTTAATTACCAAAAACTTGCAATGCTAACCATGTACTGTTTTTGGAAAAAGAAGAGTTGAGATCAGGACAGTGATGCTGACACGGGAAAGGTGTTTTTTTCTTACTGTTGTTCCTTAAGTCGGCACGACTAAAATCTGCCAGTCAACAAACTTCTTCAGGAGCTTTGGTGTTTCAGATAATATATTGTGCGCTAGACGTGTAAATACCTTTTTGTTTATTTTGCCTTTTGTTCTACGACTTAGCAGTCATGATACTGACGTTCTTATGTGAGATGGCTTTGAATATGTTTCACTGCTGTTGTTATCAACCGGGGTATCGTCAAAGCAGTAACGGACTGAGACCATGCTGAGTGCTGAGCACAGAGCAGCAGATTCCATGGCTAACAGCCGTGTATTTCCTCAGATTTCTGTTGCTTTCGCCAGCGACAGGCTAAACGATTCAATTCGTGTTTACCCGAATCCAGGTCTTTTTCTTCGATTCTTCAACACCTCGTAGAATTTCTACAACGGCCATCCCGTACTAGGTGGCTATCGTGCACATGCTGTGCCACAGTTCAGTTCGATCGATGTTACTGCTGAGACCAACGTCACGAGCCGGATTCTGCCCACTGAACGTGTCAAGTTCCTTTCGGTGAAGGAAAAAAGGAGAGGACGGACGTGTCGAGATTTCGGCGGATCCCGTCGTACGAGTCTACAGAGCCTCTCGTCCGACAAGACGAGCGTAGCCTAGTCAGTGTGGTAAGAAATGAACCGCTTAACTTGGAGATCATTGAGGCAATCATTATTGAAGAAAGGAATTATGAGAGGCTTTGGTGCGTGCCCACAAATCGCCAAAAGCAAAAGAAAAAATGTGTACATAGAGCGGTTGCCTCAATTGTGGCGATATGAGCTAGGCGAAAAACAATGAGTAGGTTATGATAATATCAAACTTTGTGTCGAGTGTGCTTTTATAAAATCAAGAAATGAGCTGATAAAGTTTATACATATCAATTAAATTTTGAAGGGAGTAATATACCTGACTAGAGAGTACACGCAATCACGCATTGTGCGTTTCGAACAAGCTCACAATTGGACCCCCAAGTCATAGGCTACTTTCAAACCGGCCAGTCTTTGTCACACCAAGGCACGCTCGGGTGCTCTGTGGGAAGTGCCAAAAGCGACACCGAAGCTGCTACTAACCTAGATCCTTTTTGGGTAGACAGTTCGCTTTGGATATTTTTCCTCTTTTGGCAACTCAGATAAGGAAGGCGAAGCTCGATTGCTTTTACTTGTCCAAACTTATCGGCTGCTTGCACTAGATCTATCTGTGTGTTGCTCCCAATCGTTGAATCTGTCTGTGCCAAGCATTTCCGAGACTGAAAATGAAATAACCTCCTGTTTTGGGAGCTAGACAGAATTAGCAACTTCAACACCTGGAAAACTGTCCTAATTTTTTTTGTTGCTTCTTGAAGTGAACTATCAGTTCAGAGGCCAGTTTTTAGCGTCATTTTTGCGTCAGATTTGGCAAGAAGTCCATTTGGGAAATCATCTATATATGTAACTCAAGTGCCATCTCCGTTTGTACAGCATGTGTACAATAGAGTACAGACCAATGAATGAATAAGGGACCCTACAAAGTTCAGCAACAAGTTGCAGCACCAGATTCAATCCACAGCCTGGACTTCGTCGTATAGTTCCATATGGGTGCAAAGGCTATAGATGTCCCGTTTTGTCCTGGACGACAGGAATGAAACAAAATCAAAGGGTGCAGTTTTTTTTTTTTTTTGAATGAGGAGCAGAGCACATTCAGGATCGGAATGAATTGCCTGTCTTGTATGGGCATAGGCGCGCTGGGTCAGCATTCAAAACGTGCAAGGTGGCAAACACATGGAGAAGTTTGACGAATCTGGAGCAGACGTTGCTGCCTGCACCTGAACCACCTGCTTGCCAGATTGCTGGGCTGGTTGAATGCCGCTCCCTCCTGATGCTTGAATGTGCAGAGTGAACAGGTCATCTCTTTCAGTTATTAGCAGTGACTGCACAGATATAATAATGTAATAGTCGGCTATAGCTCCTAACGGGGTGAAGGCCGGAACAAGTTTTATTCCATCTATTTATTAATAAAAGGAGTGCCTAGAAAAAAAAATAGGATAGAAATTCTCACAAAAAAACAAAACATCTAACCTTTAATTCTTATCACTTATAATTTTATATTGCCATCTGACCGTCAGTCTCCCTAACGTGATCCTCTAGAACGTCCTCTCTCCCCGAAGTTGTTATCATTGTACTATACGATCTATTAGAAGCAATCAGGATTACGCCCCCCTACACTAAACACCCCCTAGGACACATCGACCATCTCTTCAGACCGCCTCCGCGTATGGATCGCATGCAGTTTCGGCCGTACGTAGCTTGCAGACGCTCCAGCAGCCGCATGCGGACGCACGGAACAGCACTCCGTAGAGAAGAGAACGAAAAGCACAATGCGGTATCTGATCCTAGCGTTGCACTTGCACGGCCTCAGTATTCTTCCTAGCGTTGGATCTGCGCATTATATAATGCATAATTCTTTGCAGATTTCTGCCCTTCGCATGGCTACATCA
The DNA here is from genome assembly GCA_030378355.1 of Eleusine indica. Classification (NCBI taxonomy): domain Eukaryota; kingdom Viridiplantae; phylum Streptophyta; class Magnoliopsida; order Poales; family Poaceae; genus Eleusine; species Eleusine indica. The sequence continues at coordinate 43,087,712 of CM059500.1, forward strand.
TACTGTCCGGGGAATGCAGTGGTTATAAATTCTTATAATCTCTTGGCAATTTCGTGGCTCTGATGTTTATAATGTGTTTTAATTTTTTTCTAATCTCTTAACAGTATGTGTTCATCAACATTTTGTAGATCAGAGGCAAAAGAAGTAAATGCTCGGCATAGGAATGCATATTCAGTAGACGACAGACAACCTCGCGCTGCTGCCAGAGGGAGCACAATTGGAATTGGTACACGTTAGTTTCTGGAGCGATCCAATATTCTCTACCTAAGCTTCGATCTACGGTGTCATCTTGATCTCAACGTATCCGGCACCTGTGCAGGTCCAACCGTCATGACCCCCAAGATAGATATCCAATGTGTTGGCCTCCTGAACAATACACGTCCACCGCAACACGTTGGAGAGCTTCCAATTGACAAACATGTTAATGTGAGCACCGAAGCATAGAGATGCACGCAGATCAAGCTAGCAAGCATACAGAGGCAAGGTTCTATACTACGTTGAATTTATTTTCTTTGCCGATTGCTTCATTAATTCAGATATAATGCATCCTTATCCTTGAGTGTACATATAACTGCATATCGATCAGTATATCATGAAAATACAGCCCAGCAGGCAAGAAAATATTGATTCATCTATGCTTCAATAGACAGCCATGGATTCTGGTCACCGTTACATGTACGGTAATAAGGATTTGCGATAGGAAAGCTATCCATTACGTTAGCCATGCCGCGTACATAGATTTTTTTTTTTTTTGGAGGATGCATCAATGGTCAGTGACACCAGGTTGGATACAGGGTGGGTAATCCACATAACTTTACTGTCTTTTGGTGCTGTTTTAAATAAACAGTAGTTGAAAATGAACAACAAATGCCATATCCATGACATCTGCGCATATCAAAGCTGGGAAGCATTTCTGTATATTTAATGATGTGATGAGTAAGAATCATTGTTTCTGTTAAATTGTTTAATTTCAATTTGTTTACGATTTTTTTGCTTCTTCTAGGTCAACCTTTTGTATTGGGATATGGGGTAATACAGATGGTGTAAAGAGTGCTTTCTCGAGTAACCCAAGGAAATCATGAAGGTATAACATCAAGGTTCAGATTTTTCTACCAGGTAAATATGGACACATTATTTGATTGGGATTAAAGACTATGTTGTTGTTGTAAAGATGGATGGAATTGTTATTAGAGACGAATGGCTCCATACTCAGCAGCATTATTTGGGTCTAACATATAAATAAATCCTGATAAAAAAATTGCCAATTTTGTTTCTCTTTGGTGTATCATTTCTTCAAGTACACACATGTTAAAGCTCCACCTATATTGATCGCCAATGGCAAATTTGTTGGGAAAAAGAAAATTGAAAATTTGCAAAAGCCCTTTAGCTAAACTATGGAATACATTACAATACGACCATAAGAAATTGATATATAGACAACAGGGAATATAGATTAAATGAAGATTGTTTCTTTTGTTTAGGATGTTACATGCTGTTGTGTCTATTTTGACATATTTGCCTAGAAGTCTTTTATTATAATCATATTATCTAGAGGATGGAAGTGATTTGGTTTAGATGTAGTAATGAACAAGTTTTTTTTTTTTTTTGAAAAAAACACTGTTTATTTTTAATGTGACAGTGTTTGAAAAATGGACAAGATGAATTTGATATATAATTTAAAGTGATCACCGCGCAATTTGCGCGGGTTGACACCCTAGTTATCTAAAAAAAAGCAGTGACTGCACAAGTTCCAGTTTCAGTATTGGGATTTGCATCGCTTGTGGGTTATCCTGAGATGTCTCCTGCATTTGCCGGCGCTTATCAGGGTTTGCTTGCTCCAGCCTCGACGAGGCCCTCGAGTCGCCAAAAGGGTCCATTTGCTGCGAGGCGGCGTTTGTACAGCATACTGTATGGACCAGAAACTGGTAAACTTGCCATGCCGGCCCGAATAGATGGACCGAGACCTCACCCAGGCAGGTGGCTTCAGTGGAGGCCCAACCTGCATTCGCCACTCGTGGGCTGTGGCCCATATCTGTTGCGCAATCCGTGGCAACTTCTGCTCCAGATCTGCAACGTGAAGGCGGCGGCCTCACGGAGATCGCTTGCATACCACGGCGGCGGCACGGGACGTTGCGGTCGAGTCACCGGCGATGGCTGTGACGCCTTCCCCTGGATTCATGCTTCAGGAGGTTGACCAAGGTTTGTTCTAGATAGGCCACATCTCACATCTGCCTTGGTAATTAGCCTAGGTGTTGTTTTAAGCATCGTTCACTTAAGTCAGCAGAGCTTTCAATAGGAATCCTTTCCCGACTGGTATGTCCGATTTGTATCGCTTGTGTTTCTGATAATCAGATAGTTTTACTCCAGAACAACGCTAACAGTGCATGATGCGTCAATGTAGCAAATTCAGTCTCCCTTCTGCAGTTGTATATAGACTGCTCATGTGATTTTCATTCTACCAACTGAACTTTAACTGATCGGCGTCCTTGAATTTTTTCCTCCTGCAGTAATTTTTTGCTCATCAGTAGGCCTTTTCATGTACTAAAAAGAAATGAAAGAAACGGGTAAGATGCCACTGGGCTGAACAACCAATGCCAACTGTCAGTGTCATCACACCAAGTGTCATTACTCCAGTAAGGTATGCTTAAAAACTTCACATCCCAATTTGGACGCACATTCACAGTTATTACAGGTAAATTCTTTATAGGATCGGGAAGATTCGCCGCCCTGTGTCTCATGCACGGCCAGGTTAGAGAATCCATCTCGTGGCAGTCGCAGCGTGGTTCCCCGTTAATCAATGTTATCCTCAGGGTTTGTAATAACCTGCTTATATATCTTTTCGCCCACCTTTTTGTTATACTTCTGCTACGGCTCGAGGTAGCCACAAGTTTTGCATGTTATTTGATCTGCTTGCTGCGTTGGTAGAGTTTGGTACTACAAATTATCGACTATATGTGGTCCTGCAGTTTAATCTTAATGAAATATACACACTAAGGTGTGTTCTCAAAAAAAAAATGTGGTCCTGCAGAATTTCCAACTCTAGATGCCATCTAATCTTTTTTTTTTCTCAATGTAGAGTGAATCTGAGAGCAGCTATTAATAAACAATCAATCGAGCTAAAGCTTTTACTGTCCAAAATATTAGCCATTAGTTTTTAGAAACTATTGGCCACTAGTTTGAGGGTAATTTCGTAATTACACCATTATAAATAATTTTACATTTATTTTTACAATAGAAATCTAACCCGATCGAATCATTAAAACATCAATTGATCTTTTAAAAAATAAAACATTAATTATTAATCATATCGCTAATTTATTTTTATTTATGACAATATAAAATTATTATTATTATTTAGTAATATTATCTTTTTTCTGATATTACCCTCAAACTGATAAACTATTGGCTAGTAGTTATGTTTCTAGATTATCGAATCTAAACCATTGGATCAAACTATTGGCCAATAGTTTTTTAAAATTAATGGCCAATATTTTGAACAATAAAACTTTCCATAATAAATAGCATTTTGCAAGAGAAAAAATGTTTAAGGTTGATAAACATTCCAGCATACCATTATTTTCTGTTGATACCCTCTCCTTTTTTTCTCTTGAAAATATAACCACTACTAGAAGACGTTGTCACGTTAGTCGTCACTAGTTGATACTTATTGTCCCGACACTTCAAGCAAGATTCCAGTTCATTATGATACCTTTTAGATTACTCAATGATTATGCATATGTCAGGGTTGCACTCCGGCTGGTTCTGCTTTCACACAAATTTATATAGTACTATATATATATATATATATATATTTATCCGAAAGATTCTGCTAGTACTCCAAACACCTTTTGTTTGCAACGTTTCCTATTGGCACCAGATTAGCATGGACCATTAGTTAATCAGAAGATTGATTCGTTTGCTTAATCGCTACCACAGCATCACCAGGGTACGGGGATGAAAAAACAAATGGCCGGCTGGGAAAAGAATCGCAAGCATTGTTGCCACGTTTCGTTGTGCCATGGGCAACGTACTACCTGGCTACTGGCTAATCGCCCTTCGATCCTTAGCGCGTATCCTATCTTATCTTAGGCATTGAATTGGAGTCGTTATTTTAGTGACACTGAGGTCACGTCACATGGTTAGTGGCGTAATTCAAGGAAAGGTGAAAGGATTTATAGGATAAAGTTGAGTGCCTCACAAGGGTGAAAATTGAAAATGGTTCGTGCAAATCTATGTTCCGTACAAGCAAAAGATCAAATCTTAGAACCTTGACGCGGCTCAAGAAGGCCTGTAAATCAACTAGGGAGGTAAATCTTGCAGTGAACCATAAATGATCTCAGATTTGGAAAGTCAGCAACAGGGAGTAGCGAATGCAGTAAAAACCTTGCCACTAACTGCCAGTATACATCATGGGACTCTCAGAAGAGATAGAGAACCATAGCACAAAAATATCCACTTGCATCTGGCAAAATTTTCTCAGTTAAGATTCATTGACCTCTATGTCTCGGTTTGATAGCCAATTTAAGATGAGCGCTGCAGGTTTCAGGCAGATCCAAGGCGATAAGTTGGAGGTTGGGAAGCAGGGGCGTGGCTTGTCCGGGAGTAAGGGCGCCTCCATTTGATTAATCGTCATCGCCGCTGGTGTTAGCGCATTAACAAAGCAAGTGGAGATCACGGAGCATGTGAGGGGAATCGAGCACATGATGATCATTTGGGTTTAGTAGTGTATTGGTCCCTATCTCGCGTAGACAAGTGTCCTTAGCGCTGATCCCTTAGCTAATACCGCATCCAATCTCGATTGGAAACAGCCTAGATGTGTGTGTAAAGAACGTGTTTATACAACCTCGACACAGCTAAGCTCGGTTATGAGTGTTATATTAAGAACAGTAGTCGCCTTAACCATGCATACCCCTGTAGATAGACATAACATTTGTTTTTTGATCGAGTACAACAGGTCTGAAAAGGTCAGCACATATAGGGCAAGTTGCGGCTGCTGCACTTGCAATGCTGTCTGATATGGATTTATTTAATTATGTGCCTTCTTTTTCAATTTCAGTTTACTATACTATGTGTTATGCGTTGAAAAGTATGTTTCGTTTATTGTCCAGCAATTTTTCAGCATTTGAGATCACAAAATTCTCTGAAAGCCATTACACACATCGTTGTAAGAAAGAAGCTGCTAACTCCAGGAAAATTGTCTCTGAAACCCATCACACTGCTGTGTTATGCTTCCTGTATTGTGACGTGGTGAATTTGAATAAAAAATTTCCCTCCAATTTGCCAGCTTTAATTTGAGATCACAAAAATTGTCTCTGAAACCCATCACACACATCGTAGGAAGAAAGAAGCTGCTAACTTCAGGAAATGGTTATCACCAAATCAACCCACGTTCGAACTCCGCTGAAGTGAACAGGAAGGTTCCTGCATGCAACATCATGGGACAAGCGAAATCCCAGTAAAGTTTCTCTTTGTATCTTTTCTTCACCAAAAACGAACTGACAACGCCGGCCGCCGGCCACCCGGCTGACAACGCAGATCGGATAATCTGAACCGATAAGTCTACATGTTGTTCCTTGCAGCCAACGGCTTCCTCCTCGTGGGGACGCCGCCGCCGGCGCCAGGCCCCTACACTGCCATCCACGGTGGTTGATTCGTCCCACGGCCCTCCCCAGCTGACGCCTGCGTTCCTAAACGGGGCGGTGCGCATCCGACGACAAGGGGATAAGATAAGGCTTACCCGGAACGCACAAGGCACAGGTCAACATGGGGAGGGACGGGATCAAAAACTTGCCGAGAGGAGAAAGGGTGAGCTGGTGTGTCCTCCCTCTATCCATGCTGTGCATGTACAGTTGAAAATTTTCCGAGGAGCCAGGGCGTGGAGGACCATGCATCATACGCTTTCCCGGGCATGTGCATTCACACCAGAGGGAATCGAGATCGGCTGTCGTGACTGAGTTGGATTTTTTTTTTTAGCAAAGCTTCTTTACTTACTAGGGTGGTTACAATCCTGCTGTAAACAGTGGAGTAAGAAGCTAGAGGGATAATCTTTCCAAACTACAGCATTATGGCTAGTGGCATTTTTGGCACACACATGAGCAGCTGAGTTCGCCTCTCGCCTCGCATGAACCATAGAAAATGAAACGAAGCCCACCGCAATCTCTTGAATCTCTGTAAGAATTGGTGCAATTTCTGAGCGGTGATGATAGCGTGAAGACCACAGCGCAATCAGCTCTTGCGAGTCCGTCTCCACCATCACCCTTTGTGGCCCTTCCGTAGAAACCAGCCGGACTCCATCGCGGCAAGCTTCAGCTTTTGCCACTAAAGCAGACATCACTGATGCCAGGGATCATGCCATGGCCTTTACGAATACGCCATCCGCCCGTCGGACGACAACTCCTGTAGCTCCAGTAAATGTCTCAGCTGAAAAGGTAACTGAGTTGGATTCGAAGAGCTCCAGGATCCCGTCTAGTTATGTTATGCTTGCAGTGGTCCGGCTTTACGATTCAGAGAAAAATGGAGTGTGGCATCAGCTGCAGCCGCCCTCACTGGACCGTTGCTGAGTCGGCAAGGAACCTGTTCGTGAGTCATGACAACAGATAACCTTCTTTTGTTGCGTCGGGGGAAAAAAAGGTTGCACCGATAGAAATTCAAACCGAAATCCGCTTTGTAACAGTGACGCTTCTGTTGGTGTGCACTGTACTCGGACCTATAGCTAACCGCCTAACCCCTAGCAGCTCCCAAATCCCGATATGTTCTCACCCTCCAAGAGCTAGCAGACTTTAAAATACTAGCAGCACTCGCAGTTTGACAGTAAGTAGACAATGGAACACTTCATTTTGTACGCATCTCTAACAGTTGACGGTGCCCGAGGCCCGCATGTCAGCGACTGGATGAAGATCACGAGGATTGCAGTCTGGTACTACTTACGTTCATCAGGCTGCTACATATACCGCGATGACTAATCAACCCGGTGAGCAGTGGCTGCGTTTGGAATCCCGGAGCACGAAAAAGAAGAGAGATGGGCAGCCGTTCGTCCTCCCCGGATCGGCGGGGCGCGGCCGCAGGGTGGCGACACGTCCAATGGCGCCGGTGCGGGTGGTCCCGCGTGCGCCGCTCGACGCGTGGAAATCCCTATTCATCCGGGCCAATGGCAGCAGGCGATGGCGCGCCCGTCCCGGTGCAGCCCATGTGCCTACGCCCCTTGTCTCCCGGGCTAGCTACTCCCACAGTGCCGCGCCTTTGCTTTGCTTGCTTCGTTACTAGGGCGGAGCGGAGTCGTAGACTCGTAGCCTTATCCACTGTTCCTTTCCACCCCTCACCTGGCAAATTCTCCATGCATACGCCGTGTGTTCAAGCTTTTTTGGCCGTGCCTCGTCTATATCCTCATCGAAGATCGACAGAAATATCTCCTAATCCGTCTTACTGCATGTGTGTGTGTGCTTGATGATCGTTCCATGCGTGGCACGGCATCATCGTATGCGCTCTCCTTGTCTGCATTGATAAGATGTGTCATGCGTGGCGGTGCGTGACTCGGCGTGTGCTCTCTCGGCTCGACACAGCTTCCTCCTCTCATCTCTACTTTAGCATTAGCAAATAAAGCCTTTTCTTTCATCTGGTCTTTCACGGTTACTTGATGTGCTTCGGATATATTAATATGTATCCAGTTAGAATGTTCTTTTTACTGCCGTCATCATATGATTGTAACAACACAAATATATTGCATATATTCCAAAAAAACCATGTCGATTTTTCTGCCCAATTATCATAGTTAAGACACCCCTTAGCAAACTCAATATAAATCGGTTGTATTAATTTCAAACTTGGCATCTAATTGTTTATTTGGTTTTGGAGGGATGTATATAAGATGTTAGTTTTTATGGATTGGTGTCGTTTAAATTGTATGATCACCTTCTATATATTTCTCTTTACTTCCTCCTACCTTAATGAATGGCAACACTCCTACCTTTCTTCAATAAAAAAATTGTATGATCACCGGCTAAAATTTGGGAAGTAATTGTCAAGCTAAGATTGTGCTTATTACACATATAAACTTGTATGTCAGCAATTTTTACACATTAGATTTTCCTTGTACTTGCAGGGTTTTGGTTTGGAAGATTATAGTTCAAAGTAACTCTAAATTTGGAATAGGAAGTACACATGTTCCGAAATCAGTAGTGTATAGTGTAACTTTGAAATACAAAACTGATTGGAGAGCTGGAGCAATTTCACTTTACAGTGCAACTTCAAAGATGGTAAATAGTCGGCTAGCCACCGTCAAAATATAATAACATGCTACCTCTATAAAGACTACTACTAAAAAGAGAATCTCTCTCCTCAATCTTTTCAAAGAAAGTGAGAGCCCTTTCCAGGAGCAAGTGCCACCTTGTCGACCACTCTTGTACGTTTAGCCTAGAAGGTCGTGCACTCCCCACTAATCACCAAATTAAGCATTGACACATCGTGCATCCGGCCCCTACTTCAAGTCTTCTCAGCCGGCCGAGTAAAATCAAGAAAGAAAGTAAAAAAAAAAAGTAGAGCATAACATATTTGGTCGTTGCACATGTCCCTCTATCGAAACATTGTAAACTTTGACATGTATTTCGCATTAATTAATAACTGTATCATAGACACACATGCGATGCACGATTCCTAATTGAGTATTTCATGTTGCTGGTAAGAAGGTATGACATGAAATCAACAGATCCAGTGATTCTTTTTTACTAAAGAGAATCTTTAATTTATCCGAAGAAGCGACTTTTATTTTTCAAACTTAATTAGAAATGAAACCGCTGCTGTGTGCTCCTGTAGATAGTACCCTAGCTGCACGAGTGAGTACATGACAGGGTCGTACTCGATGCTGTGCTTCCGGCCGGCCATGTAACTCTCTCGAAGAAAAACAAAGTAGCGGTGATGCGCATCCATCCATCCATCCATGGGCTGGCTGGGAAAGCTATCACCTACCAGGCCGGCGAGCCCCACCGGCGTCGCGCGCGCGTACCTTTGCTACCTATATATATTACTCCTAGGTCTCTCTCGAGACACGCACCTCGCCTTACTTAACACCAACTCAGTGCCTTGTGGTCCTCCCTGCCCTCCTTGATCCAGTTCCCTCTGTCCTTCGCACATCCACAACGCACCACCGGTCCTCTTCTATCAGCTAGCTCCAGACCAACTCGCACTTGGCAAGGAGACAAACAGAGGACGTGAGAAAGGCGTTGCGGTTGCTGCTGATTTGGCTGGGAGATCGAGCAGGCAAGACATGGAGCAATACGAGGAGCAGCACCACCACCAGCTCTTTCCTTCCTCCTCCGTGGACTCCTCCCTCCTACCGGCCAACGGTGCGTTATTTGTGCATCATTTTTCATTTCTAGCAAGCTGCTTGCTTCACTCTGAGCATGCAAACAGTAGCTCTGGTGCCAGAATTTGCATGTGACTGGTGGTTCTTTTGAGGTGTGCAGGCGCGGCGCAGGGGGAGAGGCCGAGAGCGCGGCGCAGGAGGCGGCGTGCCGCACGGTGCGGCGGCGAGGCTGACGCCGGGGACCCCAAGAAGCGGCGTCTGAGCGACGAGCAGGTGGAGATGCTGGAGCTGAGCTTCCGGGAGGAGCGGAAGCTGGAGACTGGTCGGAAGGTGCACCTGGCCTCCGAGCTCGGGCTGGACCCCAAGCAGGTGGCCGTGTGGTTCCAGAACCGCCGCGCGCGCCACAAGAGCAAGCTGCTCGAGGAGGAGTTCGCCAAGCTCAAGCAGGCGCACGACGCCGACATCCTCCACAAATGCCAGCTCGAGAACGAGGTAAGAATCAACCTATCCAAGCATGGGCCGCACTCTCGTGTCCTACTTCGATTCCTGCTTTAGACTCATTTCAATTTTGTTCATCAAGTTCGTGTGATACTGAGCATTATTTGGTCCGCGCACGGCAGCTCATGAGGATGAAGGAGAGGCTGGCGGTCGCGGAGGAGGAGCTGACGCGGCTCAGATCTTCCGCCGGGAGCCACATCGCGGTCTCCGGCGACGGCGGCGACGCCATGGGCGGCCGCGTCGTCTGCAGCGGGAGCCCGACCTCGTCGTTCTCGACGGGCACCTGCCACCAGCAGCAGCCGGGCGTCGGCGGCGGCGTCGATCACCTGGGCGACGACGACCTGATCTATGTCCCCGACGTCGCCGACTACGTCTACGGGGACAACAGCGTTGTCGAGTGGTTTAGCCTGTATGGACTGATGTAAGCGATGTCGTGTCAGGCTCTAGCTAAGCTAGTCATTGCTGTCCTGATTTCTTAAGCGTGCGTGTTTAATTATGTACATAAACCATGTTGTTAGTGGCACAATATAGCCAGCTAGTTGCTAGTACTTGAATTTCAGATTGTGTATATATTATCGTTGGCATCTTGATTATCCTGGTCTTTAAATTATATGGGCCGAGATGGGCAAGATGCCGTTGACATGATGTGCTACTTCTTCACAATCATCATAGCAAAATGGGAGGTACATTTCAAAACTGAGGTTCCAAACGACAGTTTTGAGACCTCCAAAATTGAATGGCACCTCAATTAGACTGGAGTGAAAGAATGTAAATCCAAAAGACAAACCATCATCGAAGGCTGTGCTTGATTTGTGATATGTTAAGATCATCATACAGGGAAGAAGAAGAAAAAATGTGAGTAATGGAACAAGTTGGTACTCAGTAGTATAGCTCTGGTGATGAAAGTCCACTAGATTAAATAAAACACGGATGGATTACCTAGTTCCCTTCAGTCAGTTACTAAAGAATAACAAACTAGACTGGAGAATGCCTGCAGTCCCATGATCAAATCAAAATGGATCCAGAAGTGTCTGGTGTGAGTGCGAGAGGGAAATCAGTTTCGTAACTACTTTCACAACAATGTGTTACTTTGGATATATGGAAAATGAGAAAAAAAAATCACCAAAACTATGCTACAATGAGATGTCGAACTTCTTTGTCTTTTTAACCAAATAAATAACATTAGTATTAAAGAAACAAAAAAATGACTAGAGAAATCACATTCTTCATTTAAAGGGCTAAATTAAAAAGTGGTCAAAGAAGTAATTGTTTCAGTTTTTTGTTTGAGAAGAATAGGACAAGACAACGTATAGCAAAAGATGCTCATGCTCTCTGTAGCAAATAGGGTTGTAATTGTCCTGCCTATCAAAAGCACTGAGGAATATTGAAGAACTTATATATACACATACATGCACGTTGTGGCATCTTTAAAAAATATAGTAAAAAGGTTACTAATTAATCCCGGAACTATTTGTGGGTTCATTCACTTTATCCCTCAGGTGTGCCTTTTATTGGTCCTTAATAAAGTTGGTTCTGCCCTATTGGAATGTTTGAGATCACAGTTTCTAGATGATCAATTCACAATTCATCACAATTTTTTCTTTTGAAAATAGTCAAAAAATTGTGAAAAAAGCTTAGTAACTGTGACATGTTCCATATGAGCATTACCTCACTATGAGCTATACTACAATTTTTTTTTTTGAAAAATGGACAGGAGCACTGCCATTGAATAAGGTAGAGAGAAAAGTTAAAACCTAATTGTACAAGATCTAAATCCAACAAGAAGTTGAGCATTGATACAGACATGATACAAATAACCAACTAATGTTATCGACCCGACTGATATACGGTAAGTCCTGCAATGGTGCAAATCTTCTCGTTGTATCTCATCAATTTAAAAAGGATCAGAACTCCATATTCGGATGAGAGGTCTCAAAACACCCAACTAGAAAATGGCGACTAGACAGGTTCATACTGCAACTAGAAAATGAGCTACTACAATGGACGGGCACAATTCTGACGCAATGCCAATCGATCAATCTGTGACGCATCATGATAGTTACAAAGCAAAAGGCGCAGAAACTATAATAAGCCGGCGGGTAACGGTAACGGGTCAATGCAAGCTAACCACGAACTGCCACGGCGATGCCACCTTTCTTCATCAGTACAAGATGATACGCACACGATCCGTATCACGGCACTCAGCATATCATCACCAAATCTCCGTCTGCCTTGCCCGTCACATCGCCATGTATCTTTGTCGTTGTTGGGTGGGTGTTCCATTGCGGCTTCCTGTCCAGCCATTCGTTGATCACACGGATCACAATCCTAGCAATGCAATGCCATCACCAGACAGGGACGGCCGCGCCGCCCGCCGGCAGCAGCAGCAGCTTCAGTGGTTGATTACAAAGCATGCCACTCTCGGTCCAACCACAGGCCATTTTCAGGGGTAGCGCCGGCCGGGCGACGGGCACGCCTGATATGTGCCAGTTCCTTCCCAATCGTCACTCCAAAAAGTAATATGGGAAAGGCGACGAATAACGAGCCGCTGGAACAGTGCCCACGTCCATCGCGAGGATACGACACGCGCGTTCCGCCCGCTGCAACAGGAGGATAAGCAGGCCACCAGCGGAGACGTACGACGCCAAAGCGGCCGGCGCGGCGATCGATCCAGGGCGAGCGGAAAGCCTGCGCCCCCGCGCGACCTTTGCGCTTTCATGAGCTGATTCTGGCGCGTTCCGCCAGCGCCAGGACTAGACTAGCTGGGACTAGACTGCACGCGCCCACCGCCGTACTCTGGGCTCTATACTACTAGCTACTACTAGGTGTGGCTAAGTGTCGAGCCGCCGTTGCCTCGGCTTGCGCCGCTCTCCAGACCCGGTCCCGGGCATCGATCGTGATCGTCGTCGCGGCCCCCTGCGTTTCACCACATGATCATGTGCCGCGCGACGTATCGATCGGGCCGCAATGCCGAGCGAAACATCAGGGGTCTTGGCGTGGGGCTATAACAACCCGGCATCCTCCCGTCCTTCCGTGAGGGGCAGGGGGGACCCCCAGCGGCGCGCGCGCTGCGTCCCGCTTCGTGCCGGCGGCCCCCCGGCGCGCTGCTGCTGCTGCTGCTGCGCTCAGCAACGGGACGCCATTTGGATGTTCTGGTCCGTCCAGGTGAGCCGGCCGGAGCCTTATCCCAACAGTGCGCGGTGTCCACGGAGTTGCTTTTCCCGGCTCACCCCACCCCACCACATGGGGCCGAGACTCATCCGCTGCGACGCCGATCGGTACAACACACAGGAGATGACCTGTCAAGCGAGCACGGCGCTGCCTGCTCGATAATCTGTACTACCGCACGAGACTTAAGTGTTGATGGTTCGTCAGTCGCAGAGGAGCTGATGAGCCGAGCCGGCCTGGTGTCGACAGCGAGAAGCAAGGAACAAGGAAACAGACACCATGGAGGCGCGCAGTCCTGCACTGCACAGTGGAGCCTTTATTGTGCGTTCAGCCGTCGAGGGCCGCCGAGGCACTGTTGGCTTCATTCGCTCGGCAGTTACTGGCGAGGCCTAACTATTTCGCCTGCAATGGCATGCCCGTGCACTGTTGCCTGCTTTGTGCGCTCGACACATGCGGCACAGCAGCCAGCAGCGCTTAACGCCTCGACCGGACCTGAGAACGCGGTTATTGGTACCAGGGAGGGCGATCGGTGGCGCGACACGACACGCAACAAAGGATATGATCCCCCGACGACGACGAGGACGAGGAGGAGAGAAGAACCTGCGGTGCTGCTGCTGATTCAGTTACTACATCGCCATCACAAACCAGCATCATCGGAGCTTGTGCGGATAAACCTATCCGCCTGCTACGTACGTATAGCTGCAACAACGATCCAGCCTCGCCTCTCTGTCAATTATCTGCCGAATTCGTCTGCGCCGGATCGGAACGGAATGTACTGCTACGGTGCTGTCAGGGCGCCGTCAGCCGGAGGCTCATCATCAGAGCTCCTCATGCGTATCCTACGTGCATGCACATGGCGTGTGCAGCTACTCCACTCAACAGTATATTCGTCCAGGAATCTGGGATTGGTTCGGTGTAGGGGATAGGCCCGCCGGTTTTGTTGAACGCCGTAGACAGGACTAGGCTAGTGCCTGGCGGGGACCTGTCGAATTCTGACGCCACCAATAAGTAGTTCAGATGTCAACATGTGGCAGAATCACGACCACTGAATCTTACGTGCACAAGAGTGAGTCCCTGAGTTGTCGTGGAGTGCGTTAAGGTGTGTACTACTACTAGAAGAAGCTCACGAATCACAGTGATGACCACACTCGTTGTGTAAACAGAAGTTTACGAAATGGAGACCCTCCATAAGGGGCACTGGTGCTATTGTCCATGCACTAGCTAGCATTCCATCTAGCCCAAAAGTCCAAAAGATCGGTTTACCTGAGAAATCCAGTTCCCGATCGAAGCGAAGCATACTGAAGAGAAATAAGTCCTATCCCAATGGAGAAGCACAATGGAAGCCAACCCAAAAAAAAATTGTGATGGTGAGACACATGGGTAGATGGATGCCTCTGAGACAAAGGTTTTCAATGCTACAACCTTTCAGCAAGAAAGTTACTGCTGAAAGGATGTAGCATTAAAAAACTTTGTTATTTTCAGTGTGTCACATAAGCAACAAGGATGATTAAAGTATCTTATATAGATGAAACCTCTTTCATGCCCTTCTTAATTATTTTTTTGCCATATCATACAAAATGTTGACGTGGCATTGTAGTTAATGAGAATGAACTCCATATATGGACTAGCCTAAGGTATGTGAAGAGGGTTTAGGATCTCAGATTTAGGACTTTATTGGGAGATATATAGCATGTAATAGGTGGTATCAAACTATCAACCACAACAGCTCGTGATGAATGTGCATCCGAGTGCCCAGACAGAGGCCGAGGAAGGAAATATGCCTTCACTAATGAAAGTACATCATTTTAAAATGTTGTCTGGGGGCTTAAAGGATTGTTTCTGGGCTGGATCGGATCTTAGGGTTCATGCTTCGCTTGTGTTTCTGGGCTGCTACCAAAAAATTAGGTGTTTAACGGGCCGAACTTTTGCCCTCTTATCTAGCCCAAAAGTTTAGTGGGTCAACATTTGTCGATCAGTTATCTGGGCTCTATCATGGGTCCAATTTTAGTTCTGCCTAAAATAAAAGTTTCCGGACTGAAATCCATAAAAGAACAAAAAAAATGAGACAACTTTTCTTTTTGACTGAAGCCCACCGTTCAAGAAATAAAAAACACAGAAAAACAGAATTTGTTAGCTAATCTCACTCTCAGCGTCATGTGCAAAACAAGCAGAGCGGCGGCATCTTATGTGAAGTTACATTATGTATTGTCACTTGATAGTCTCTGTTGGTATCAGCTCATCAGATCAATATTACTTTATGGCGGCTTTCCTCCAGACTTATTTTACTGTAAGAGAAGACCACCCTGTCGTAAAAGCGGTACAAAATTGTTCTGCTCTTCCCACTTGTCTTCATAAACTGTTCCGGTGGTAGCAGCCTAGTTTCATTGTCTGGAATGGACAAACTAATCTAGCTAGCAGTCGTGTATTTTGTTCTGAACTAGTATACTTTCTTAAGTAACAATCGTGTAGTATATTAATATCATGATTGTTACTTAATATTGCTTTCCTAATATGATTGACACTTTAGTCGTATATTTTGTTCTGACAAGGGATCATTTTTCTAACCTGCACTTTCATTTGTGTATCTGTCATAGTCTCTACCGATACACGTCTTCTGTTTTATAATGCTGGAATCACTGGACTCTTTGCCGATAATTTCTGCGTGTTGTACAATCTTTAGCTGTGTCCCGCGTTTTGGTTGAAGCTATTGTCACTGATTGTGATTAGTTCTACAAAAAACTATCACTGATTAGTGTCCAGCTTCATTTGATTTCATAAGTTGATGCTTCTTGAAATGACGAGCCTCCCCCAGCTGCAGGCTCTCATTCCGAATAATTTAGTCTCTTGATCCGTTTGTTGGACCAGATGTGTCAAGATTCAACGGTCCTCGCATCAGATAAGTGTTCTTAATACAACCAATTTTGAACCCTTGGAATCGTGTACGAGTGAGCTGACGAGCAGTGGGTGAGCAAACGTTGACACACTTTGTCGCATCGCCCGTATCTGTCCATCCTGATTCGTGAAGAAATAGTACACACTTGATCTGCAAACTGCCAATAATGCAATAATGATTCAGTCGGTGCAAGAATCAATATTCAAACAACTCTCATACACGTATCAGTTGGAAAATCAATCACGAGTGAGAGATGGAATCTTACCAGAGTTTCAGACCACCTTTTGATCGCGGATGTTAACTGTTCCTGGCAATCGTCGGAATTCTGTAGTTTCATTATACTCCCTGCATTATTTGGACGCCATTCCATCCTGTAGTGGGAAACCGGACGATCCTTGGGGCTGATTTTTCAATCTCGTGCCATTGACTAAGCACAGTGACGGGACACGGGTAGGTCCAGCTTGGAATCTTTGGATCACCCTTTGACTTCACTTAAACACAAAAGTTCAGAAACCTTTTTCCAGCACGTCCAGTTTCTTTCAGTTCCGGCTTCCGGGACCCATACGGCTTTCCACTATTTTCCACAACAACTGTGACTTGTGCGAGCAGGCTAGACCAGCACCACACGGTCGCTGTAACTGTCAGTGTTTGGATTGACTCAAATTACAGGAGAGATCCAGAGCCCAGAGACGACGATCAGGCAGGACGAAGAACGGTATATTACAGGAGAAAAATGAGGGGTGTAGCGGTTAGTCGGTTACCTGATTGACCCTGCATCTCATTGCACCGATGCACCACCACTTGTTTTTCTTGGATGCCAGTGGTTTCAGGCAAGAGAAAGGATGGGAAACGGCGTGTTTCTGCGGTCTAAAACAGTGCTTTCGTCCCGTTCTGTGGTTGGGGTAGCTGACACTGACAGCGCTTTCAGCCCGGCGGTGGACTATTCAGAGCCTCGTCATCCCAATGAATGCACACGCTGGAGGCTTCGCAGCGAACCAGCTCTGCCCGTTTGACTTGTTGACTTGCACCGGTGTCGCGTAGTACTGGTGGCAAATGTTCGCTGGATGAATGAATTTCCGTACGTGGCTGCGATTAATCGAATGTTTAAGTTAAAAATGATGTCCTCAGGGGTGTTATTGCGTGTAAAGGCTCGTGTGTATGCTGTAAAGCTGATGTAACGAAGACATCACTAGATAATCTGGTAGCCGTTTTCTCTGAACGTGGAATAATCGATATAGATATATATACGAGGCTAACCAGTTGTCTGGCACTAGATCAGGAGCAGGAGGCCGCGACTTCATCGCACGGATAAGCAGATATTTGCAGATATTTTGACTCCCCGTTTCGCGCGCGTCGCGGCCAACACATGCAGTGGATCTCATTTTCGGCACGACATAAACGCTGGCACTCCACAGCGGCCGGCGGCGGCGGCGGACGACGACGACGCGGTGTGAACTGCACTTGCTAGGGGTGTCGCAGATATATGGCCCATGCGCCTGCGGACGTGTGGCGTGGTGTGGACTTATCACCATCTGATAATATGCGTATGCGTACTCATTGATCCTAATATACTCGCTTGCTTGTGAGAATAAACGCGCCCCCCCCCCCCCCTCGCATGGCGTCGCGGTGCACGCATGATCCGTCCGCCATGTCGACCTGCCCCCGTTGAAACCCGTGGTCAGAAGTCAGCGCTGGCAGTCGCGCGATCGAGGACCATGCCATCCTGCAAAGACGGAGACGGGTTTATCGGTACTCAATCGTCTGGTTGCCGACTGAGCCCCGCCTCCGCAAGCATCATCATCTCCCATCCCCACCAAGTACAGTACACAGCACGGATCGGTAGGGCCGTAGGGGCGCCATATGCATGGCTGCAGCACAGTACAGTAGCTTCGTATGCTCCACAGCAACCGCGGCGAGAGGGACGCCGCCGGCCGGGCACCACTCACCAGCGCGTGTACTCACTTGTTCGTTTCTCGCGCGGGGGGTTGCGCGTTAACGTTGCATCCCCGGCCGGTGTCGTCTTGCTCGGCGCGTCGCGTTTAAAAGAAAAGGAAACGGGCAAAAGATGATGCAGGTCGGCCGCGCGCCCTCCCGTTCAGGACCAACGCCAGGTCGCGTTCGCGTGCTCCATCGCGTCCTGCTTGCAGCGCTGGACAGGGACGGAGGACAGGGACCCGCGGGCGCAGCATCCCCTTTTGCGTACCGTTCGCACACCGAGCTGCTGCTGTGCTGCTGGCGCAACGGCGGCCAAGCAACGGCGTCGTGACGGGGACACCCGCCTACGGAGCGCGACGTTTTCGGGGCCTGGTTCCGCGAAAGTCCGGTCTCCGGGGCCGCGCGTGACGTTTGTTTCTGCAGCATTGTAGCGCGCTAGCACCTCATCTCATCACTCATCAACTGATCGCTTGGCCACTATACTAGCCTACTAGGAAGAAGGGTGGTGATGGCGCTAGCTGCTTTAATTATGCACCCATCTGCATCCGGGGGTTCAGGGCCACTGGTGGCTCTCTAGCTAGCTTGCCTCGTTTGGGCCTCGGTGCTGAATATTCGTGGCGCGTATCTTCCTCTGATCCGGCGCCCGATCTGTATGTACCCAGGCCTACTCTGGACCACTGCGCGTGCTGGCGAGGTCGGCTCGGTTAATGCAGGCTGCTCCGCGAGTCCGCGGTCGCAGCAGCGATGGTGACGAGGCGGCGCCCGACACTTGCCGCGATCGCGCGTACATACACACTACTGTAACACACACCGTTGGGAAGCCTGATGATGATACCGATACCCTCTCGCGTAGTTATCGTTTTGGACGCACTTACCGTTCGTCACACTTTGGTCGCGGTCGATCTCCGCAGAATCCGGCTGTGCAAATCTTCAAGCTACAAGCTCAGTTTTTTTTTTTTTTTGGGGGGGGGGGGGGGGGGAATAGCTAGAAGCTCAGTTTGAGACGTGTACTTAACCCCGGGTTAGGTGAGAGTATGAAGGTCGGCCACAAGGGTCACGTGCACGGCTTAGACGGGTGAGCATGCCATTCGCGCCACGGGTTTGACGGGTCCGACTGACGATGCAGAGTGCCGTACCATCCAAGAGACTGGTACTAGTAGTAGTGTAACAGTTTACAGCTCCAAAAGTCTTGCAAATTTTCAAACGAATCTGCCAGCTAGTGATCGTTCTGGACAGAAAAATAATGGACCGGTAAGGGATTCCCTGGTGTCAGCTAATCACCCGTCACAGACCGCTGCCGATTTTAGTTTTCTGTTTCAAACAGAGATAATTGGGATCAGCAAAAGAATGTGGAACTTACCTAGGTTTGGACTGATGGTCACTGAAAATCATGATCTTCATATATTAAAGCTAATAACTTCACATGTTTTAATCAGCCAGGTATATAAAATGACAGCGAGTTGCCGCCCACTTCTTATAATGCAGCGCACGTTCTTGAAAAAAATGCACACCCTGTTCTGTTGCTAATCTGCAGAACACCGCACCTATTTGACTGATTTTGATGATACGATGTCGTTTGAACGCTCCACACAGAAAATAAATGAGTAATTGCGTCATGGCACGGACCATTGCTTGAAATTTTGTGCAATCATGAAACTGTTTTTTCTAGTTTCCGTATTAAAAATGTTTTAGTTCCGTTGACGCATGAGCTGGCAATAAATAGAACTATTGTCTAACGCCGACTATGTGAGTTTTTAATAATTTGTACAAATAATGGACAGAACCCGAGCTGGCAATAATTCTCATGCTCCAGTTATGCCTGTGTGATGGAATTCTATAGAACATTTTTAACGGAAAAAATTATATCTGAAACATCACAAAGGCATGAAGTTTCAGCACCATATGCAGTGACATAATCGTTTGAGAATGCATCCCCTCTCCCTTTTTGTTTCTGTCTCTGATTTGTCCTAGAACAATATTTTCAATCAGCTAGCACATTGTTTTTGTATTTCAAAATAAACATTAGATTATATTTCAGCTGACAGCCCATAGTCTTTTCAAGTAATCTTTTGCTTGCCCGCATAGTTGATTGCTGTACCAAAGCATGTTTTCCCATACCTAAGTGCATACATGACTTGTATATCAATGTACTTGCTAGTTGCAATTAATTGGCTGGCTATAATCTATTGCAAGATGCACATGGCCGACATGACAAAATATCTGACCGCATGAAGTCTGTTTCAAAACCATGGATACCTGCTACAAACAAAATCACATGGTATAAGCCGGCATATAACACGGATTACTAATCTTTAAACCGTGGGGTTACTACTAAATATATGTTAGCTACACTGCTAATTAATTACTTTGCCTTGCAAAAAGAGTATCACTTTGGCTAACACCAAACAAAGAGGATTTTTGGCATGCACACCGGAAAGTCTTCTAGGGTGCTCTTTTTAGGGGTTACCTTTTCCCCTCTTATGGGATGTTTATCCAAAAGAGAACATATACTAGTGATAAAACAGCCAAATCAACGAGTGACCCCCTTTACACTTGTTTATGGTTACTTGCATTACCTAATTCAGCTTATTAAAGGAGCCGTTGTCCCAGTTTGGCCGTATCCAAAAGTCAGAAAATCAAGAAACGCGGAGGAGGTGTCAGGACTTGGGACCCAATTGCCATTCAGCATAGCAGGCGAGGAAACAACCACATCACCATTGACTGCTAAGTGGACCCACGAATCCAGTTGCTCCTGATGAAACTTCTTTCCCTTCTTTGGTGGAGCCGACCAGCAGGGGCGGGCAGATCCTGACCCCTCCTCCGCCCTATATATGCGTGTATCCCCTGCTGTGATCCGCACTGCCTCCCCTGCAGCCGAGCTCGATTGCTTGAGCACCACCAGACCATTGACTACCCATAACGTTCTCTGCATAGCACACAGAGCAGGACGACAAGAGTCAACGATGGCTTCCGACGAGCTCCCGGCGGCCGTCGTGCCCAAGAAGAAGGGCAACGTGAAGTTCGCCTTCGCCTGCGCCATCCTCGCCTCCATGACCTCCATCCTCCTCGGCTATGGTACGTCTTCACTTCGTCCTTGTTGTCACGCTTTGCTGTTCTTTTCGTCGTGAACGTACGCTTCGCTGTTTTTTTTTGCATGGGCTCATGCGTCTGTTGATGACCTTGCAGATATCGGAGTGATGAGCGGTGCGTCGCTGTACATCAAGGACGACCTGAAGATCTCCGACTCGAAGCTGGAGGTCCTGATGGGCATCCTGAACGTGTACTCCCTCGTCGGCTCCTTCGCCGCGGGCCGGACGTCCGACTGGATCGGGCGGCGTTTCACCATCGTGTTAGCCGCGGTGATCTTCTTCGCGGGCGCCTTCCTCATGGGCTTCGCGGTCAACTACGGCATGCTCATGTTCGGCCGCTTCGTGGCCGGCGTCGGCGTGGGCTACGCGCTGATGATCGCGCCCGTGTACACGGCCGAGGTGTCCCCTGCCTCCGCCCGGGGATTCCTCACCTCCTTCCCGGAGGTGTTCATCAACTTCGGCATCCTCCTCGGCTACGTCTCCAACTACGTCTTCTCCCGCCTGCCGCTCCACCTCGGCTGGCGCGTCATGCTCGGCATCGGTGCCGCCCCCTCCGTCGTGCTCGCGTTCATGGTGCTCGGCATGCCGGAGTCGCCCCGGTGGCTCGTCATGAAGGGCCGCCTCGCCGACGCCAAGATCGTGCTGGAGAAGACCTCCGACACGGCCGAGGAGGCGGCGGAGCGGCTCGCCGAGATCAAGGCCGCCGCGGGCATCCCGGCCGACGTCGACGGCGACGTGGTCGAGGTCCCCAAGAGGGAGGGCGGCAACGAGGAGTCCCGTGTGTGGAAGGAGCTCATCTTCTCCCCAACCCCGGCCATGCGCCGCATCCTCCTCTCCGGGATCGGGATCCACTTCTTCCAGCAAGCGTCGGGCATCGACGCCGTGGTGCTGTACAGCCCGCGCGTGTTCAAGGCCGCGGGCATCGTCGGCGACAACAGGGTGCTGGGGACCACATGCGCGGTGGGCGTGACCAAGACGCTCTTCATCCTGGTGGCCACGTTCCTGCTCGACCGCGTGGGACGGAGGCCCCTCCTCCTGACAAGCGTGGCTGGGATGATCCTCTCGCTGGTGTGCCTCGGGATGGGGCTCACCGTCGTGGGCCACAGCCCGGACGTCAAGGTGCCCTGGGCCATCGGCGTGGCCATCGCCTCCACCATGTCCTACGTGGCCTTCTTCTCCATCGGGCTCGGACCCATCACGTGGGTCTACAGCTCCGAGATCTTCCCGCTGCACGTGCGCGCGCTCGGCTGCGCGCTCGGCGTCGCCACCAACCGCGTCACCAGCGGCGTCGTGTCCATGACCTTCATCTCGCTGTCCAAGGCCATCACCATCGGCGGCGGGTTCTTCCTCTACGGCGGCATGGCCATGCTCGCGTTCATCTTCTTCTTCTTCTACCTCCCGGAGACGCGGGGCTGGACGCTCGAGGGGATGGGCAAGCTGTTCGGCGCCACCGACGAGGACGGTGTCAAGCCCGAGGGCGATGCCGCCACGAAAGAGAAGAGGCAGCTGGAGATGTCGGCCGCCACAACAAAGTAACTTCAATTTACTGGGTCACAAGGGAGTTTCGTGCAAACAAACTAAAGGAAAAAAAACTTGTGCAGTAGTTGGGCAGCTTGTAGCTAGCTGCCATTGGTGCCACCATATGAATGAGCTACTAGCTAAAGTAACGTGCGAAGATTCGCTGATCCGCCGGAGCATCAGCTGGAGAGCGACGGAAATGCCCCAGCTCGAGGCTCTGAAAGCTTCTTAAATCTTTTCAAGTACACTTGTTGTGTTGTTTCAATTTGCGCTTTGGTTTGTCCGTTAAATTGCGAGCTACTAGTTGTACTCCATACTATATTGAAGTTGCCAAGGCCAATGCCAGGTTGCCAATGCAATGCCGCCGGGTGTGTGTGCGTGGCGGTGTCAGTCATGTGTTTGTCCCGTAATTTGGGTAGAGTGTGTGACCGCAGCCTGCCTCGCTGGTCGCTGCATGGAGTCAAGTGCAGAGCGAGACTAGAAAATTCGCACGGCGCGGTGGTTGGCGCGCGGGAAGACTCTGCTGCGCGGTGGTTGGCGAGCGGGAAGACTCTGCTACTGAGTACTGAGGTCCGGGAGTCAAGCAGGCCACGGGGAAAGGTGTAACAAAAAACTATGTGAATCAATCTATCTGAAGGGACTGTTGTCGTTCATCGATCATGTGGTGATTACTTATCCTTATCGATAGTAGCAGCCTGCAGCCATCGTTTGTTTACCGCAACACGTCGACCTTAATAAAAACTCAGTAAGAATCTGGTAAGATTTTCATTGATAAGAGAGGCGGTACCTACCATCAATGCAGTAAGATATACTCCATGTAGCTAGCTTGTCGCTCGAGGAGATGGTCGTCTTGTACGGTTTGTCAAGGAACATGGATTATTGTAATGACTGCACCTATATACTAAGGGCCTGATTGGTTGACTGCATTTGGTGAAACCAGGTCCGCCATATGCAGCCTGCTCATGTTTAGTTTCCTGGTCATCCCTTTGGGCCTGGCCCGGCGCATGCAAGATGAGGTCCAAAGCTTGGCTCAGCGGGTGCAGCATTTTCAGTCTTTTTTTAGAGCCAGGCTGCGACGGTGCAAGAGGGAGGCGAAGCGCGTGCAGGCGGGATGCAAGACGGGCGCACGCGGGAAGGGCTAGAGTTACCTCCCGAGTCCGCGCCATGGGCGGCGGTAATCCTTGGCTACTTCGCGCCATTCGGCGGGAATCCTCTTCCCGCGCGCGCGCGGCGAGCATGGCTCTCGCCTCCGAATCCCGCCTTCCTCCTCCGCTATAAAGCATCGGCTTCCACTCCGCGCGCGACCAGTCGCTATTGTTGTACTCCCGTCCTCTCGTTAGGTGAGGTCGACCTCCTGTCCTCTCCTCTCTCCACCTCTTCCTCGGTGAGATCTGGGCGAGTTCTCTCTTACACGGTTAGATCTGGGCGGGTCCTCTCTTTAGCGGTGAGATCTAGGCAAGTATATCCTTTTCCCCTTTCGATTCGGTTGTTTTTCTTTCGATTTGTCCCTTCTAATGGCCCCTTGTGTTGTGATTTGTGAAGGCACGCGGTGGATTTGTGTTGGTTTGCTTGGTTCAAGGTATGTGTGGTTCTCTCCTCTCTCCCGTGCTATTTCTTTTTTGGTGTGCTGGTTACTTGACCTTATGTAGAATGTGGATGGATGTTTCTGAGCATGTATGCCGTGCCTGTGATAGATGACGTTGATATGGATTATTTTTGAGCATATATGCCATGTCTATGATAGATTTTTTATGCTGTTGTATACATCTGAGCTTATATGTCATGCCTATGATATGATCTTGTTGATGTGGATTTAATCAGAGCATATGTGCCATGCCTATGATTTTTTTTTGTGTAGGTAAGATTACATCTGAGCATGTTTGCCCATGCCAATGATACATGTGTTTGTTATTGTTTAAAACTGAGCATGATTTGCCTTTGCTTGTGATACATCTGTTTGTTATTGATTAAATCTGTTATTGTTACTTTTCATATGCATAGATGACTCCTGAAAAATAGAGAACCATGTTCATCATTCAGGCAACTGCTCTAGTCATTGCTATGTATGCATTCATGCTTAGTAGGTTGACTGCATGTGTAGATGAAGCAAGGCCTAGGATAACTTATGCCCCAATGAGTGCTATGGATGAAGAAAGACAAAAAAACTTGAATCTAATTTATAACTGTAATGATGTTGAATGTGTTACCATGCTTAGAATGAGAAGAGCCCCCTTTTTCAATCTTTGTAACTTGCTTAGAGATAGAAATTTGCTTAGAGATAGCATACATAGCAGTATAGAAGAGCAAGTTGCTATGTTTCTTCATGTTGTTGGCCACAACCAACATTTTAGAGTGATACATCACATATGGAGACGTTCTATTGAGACTGTGAGCCGATATTTTAAAGAGGTGTTGTATGCCATTGGAGAGCTTAGAGATGACACGATTAAGCCTCCATCTGCTAACACATCTCTTAAAATCAGAAACAGTTGCAGATGGTACCCATATTTTAAGGTAATATTGCATTAAAATTTGTAAATATGTAACTGGTTAATATTGCATGTCAAAAGTTGTAATTAGTTTATCTTGCATTCATGTAGGATTGTGTGGGTGCAATAGATGGAACCCATTTTAATGCTAGAGTGCCAGCAAAGATGCAAGCTGCTTTTAGGGAAAGGAAGCATTGCCCAACCCAAAATGTGCTTGTTGCTGTGGACTTTGATTTGAGATTTACCTATGTATTGGATGGTTGGCTCATGATGCAACTATTCTTGCTGATGCACTAGACAGACCTGATGGGTTAGTAGTTCCAGAAGGTAATAAGATTGATTGATTAAGTACTAAAATGTTGACCAATACATATCAATAGAACTAATACATTATGTATGCTTGCTACAGGGAAATTCTACTTAGTAGATGCTGGATATGCATGTCGCCCTAGTTTTCTTCCTCCATACAGAGGCACTAGATATCATCTTAATGAATATGATTCTAGAAACCACCCAACAAACTCAAGAGAATTGTTGAACCTAAGGCATTCTAGTTTGAGAGTTACAGTGGAGAGCGCATTTGCTGCATTGAAAGGTCGATTCCGCATTATTGATAATAAACCTTTCCATCCATACAAGACACAAGTCAAATTGGTGCTTGCATGTTGCATTTTACACAACTGGATACTTCAGTTTGGTGTTGATGAGGTTATTCCATTAGAGTCTACTTGGGAGCCCAACAACAATATTCCATCTAGTCATTCTGTTGATATTCCTGAGAATGCTGCTTGGACTTCAATTAGAGATGATTTTTCTAATCAAATGTGGGCAAATAGGGGCAACTATCGTACCTAGACTTGTTTTGTTGCACTCTATATGACTTATGCAATGATGATGACTGTATAAGTTGAGGCATTTGCATTATGCAATGATGATGTTTATTTCTGTTATCTTACTTGAGGCATTGGCATTATGCAATGATAATGTTTATTTGTTTTACTTGAGGCATTGGCATTATGCAATGATGATGTTATATTCTGTTTTTTTAATTGAGGCATTGGTATTGTGCAATGATGATGTTTAACTCTATTATTTCACTTGAGGTCATGGACATTTTGCAATGATGATTCTATTTTGTTTCACTTGAGGCCATGGACATTTTGTAATGATGATTTCTGTTTTCTTTCACTTGAGGCCATGTACCTTTTGCAATGATGATTTCTGTTTTCTTTCACTTGAGGCCATGGACATTTTGCAATGATGATTTCTGTTTTCTTTCACTTGAGGCCATGGATATTTCTTTTACCTAACTCTAGCTTCTAAGTGGGGTTGCACCATTGGCATTAGGACATGGAAAAGGAGGTTGCTAAGGAGTTGGCTCTGTTTGACTTGGTTCCTGAGGTTGATGTTGTTGTCCAAGCTGGTGCACAGCCTGTTGTAGCGCCTGATGGTGCTCCAGCTGCAGCAACCGCTGGGCAACAGGGTAGGCAGTCCATGAAATGGACCAATGTGATGCCTGGGTTTGTGCTTCGTCGGTTCTGCTAGCTGATCACTACTGGGGTGAGAACTGACAAGGGTTTCAAGGAAGTGCACTTGAACCAAGTGGCTAAGGACCTCCATGAATTTACTGGGACTGAGGTCATTGGGACCCAAGTCTACAACCATCTGAGAAAGTGGAGGCAAAGGTGGATTAGGGTCACCAAACTAAGGGAACTTAGTGGTGCTTTGTGGGATCAGGACAACTTGATGATAACTTTGAAGGATGAGCACTATAATGGGCATGTCAGGGTGTGTTTTCAACACTATCATTCATTGCATTGTTCATTATCTTATTCCTGACCTAAATGTTAATTGCAATTCATAACTGACCATTTGATTTTCTTTCAGGCACACCCTAAAGATGCTGAGTTGCTTAACAAGCCCATTGAGAACTATAAGGAGATGGAGGTCATATTTGGCAATGGACTTGCCACAGGCAAGTTTGCCATGGGCTCTAGTGAGGTTCACCATCTGACTTTGCTAAGAGCTGCCTTAAGACTGATGAGGTTAAGGGTTTTGGAGAGCCATCCAAGAATGCTGCTGGTGGTACTGTTTCTGGTTCTGGTCCTAGTGGTTCTGGTGCTGGCAATAAGAGGAAGAGGGGCATGATCACCGATGATGACATATAGGTCATGAGTGGCATGACTGTTGCAGTTAATAATGTGGCTCAGGCCATCCATGAGACCAAGGTTGAGGACTCCCACCCTGACCTATATGGTGTTGTGATGTTCATGCTTGGCTTCACAGAGTAAGCCTTGATTGTTGCATACTCACACCTGCTGGACAACAGGGCTCATGGCACTGCATTTGTCAACATGACAGATGCTCACCGTGTGCTCTGGATGAGGACTTTTTTGGCCAAGCACTACTATGTGTGAGCTTGCACATGCTGCTATTGCTGGTTGATCCACACTAGTGCATTTGTCAGCCTGATGTTAGCTGCTAATTTTGGGTGGATTTTGGGTGGTGATGGTGATGGCTTCCTGGTGGTTCTCACTTTGTACAGTTGATCTGATCCTGCATTCTTTTCTGTAGCTAACAACTAATATAGTTGACCTTAGCTTCTAGTTGCTACTACACTTATAGAACAACTATATATATGTTCTACATCTCTTACTCTACCTGCTAATGTGCTGCATCAAAGATTTTATTGGATCAACCAAACTTTATTCATGTTCTTATGCCAATGATGCTTCTAAGCTTTCTGTTACTTTGTTCTAAGCTTTATTCCATGGTCAATGATGTTATCTGATCCTTCTTTCTGAGCTTATATCTATGGCTAATGATGTTATTGTTTCATTCCTCCTTATTTCTGAGCATGTGTCTGTGGCCAATGATGTTACTAGTATATTCAACATATATTTCTGAGCACATGCCATGGCCAATGATACTTCATTTTTATTTCTCTATTGCTACTGATTTCTCTATTATGCTATTTGTTCTCCCTATTCAGCTATGACTTGGTATGTAGTACATAATGACCGTCAAACTGGAGTCTTTTCCAGCTGAAAAGAATGTCATGATCAAGTTAATGGGTACAAAGGTACCTGCTATCAAGGGTACAAGTCATGAGATGATGCTTTTCATACTTTTTATTCTCATAAAAACGAACTATCTGTTACTATGCCTGCTACCAGTTCAAAGATGTTTAGGTCATCTTTTATGTTTACATCATGGAAGAATGTCTTAATTCTAGCTCAAACTGTAATTATTGTATTATTAGTTTGCTATATCTTATATGTTTGATCACTGATTGAAGTGTAACATTATTGGGTGGTAACTTCACCCTTCTATGCATGAGGTAACCAGAACTTTTTTTATACAGCTAACTAAACATATTTTATTACATCTCATATTTAAATCTTCAAATACAACCAGTTAACCAATCACTGTCTCCAGTTGGCCTGGCTGTCTAAAAACGCCAACCAAACATGACCAGGTTGCATCTTCTCAGCCTGGCTGGTGAGAGCCTGGTTCTCATATGCGAGCTAGGCCCAGCTGAGAAGACAACCAATCACGCCCTAAGTAAAAGGTCCGCCATCGTGTGTGTATCTTTGTGTTGCATCTGGAGTTAGTGAGTTAATTTTTTGAAGAGAACCGAGGATGATATTTTTTTTTAAGATTATATAATATAACTCAGACACTCACAATGCACGCACACTTAACCCTATGAACACACGTACATAAATTCTATTTCTATAAACATTTTTAGAGACTGAGCCGACAAATCCTCTAGATTAACGAAATCACTATTGGTGTCTCGCTGTCGACGGGATCGTCGCCTACCACTAAAAGCACAAAGCCGTTAAATTCTAGAAATTCGTTCCTACGGAGAGTGATTACTAAGAGCATCCCAATGATAGAGTCAGTTAAGAGGTGACACCTAACTCTTGTAGAGAATTGAAAATAAGTGGAGTCCATGTTTAAGTCTCTTATTTTTCTTAGAAGTTGACTTTTGAGAAAGAGTTAGTTATTTTCTCTCTTTTTTTCCGTAAACAATTTTAAAAGACAACTTAGAGACAACTATTACGGACACTCTGAGGATGATAATTGCCGTGCTTTGTGTTCTATATTTCGTAGTTCATACACTTCTTTGGTTGTGGACTTGTTTTTACCATGGACAAACTCCACGTTTGACACGGTTTCTTCAACTTCAGTTCCTTATTGTAGTGCGAAAGAAGCTGGAGCCTGGAGCTGGTGAAGCAAAATCAAAAGTGGCTTCAACTGCTTCTAATTTATTTTAGAAAGACCGAGAAAAATTAGCTCTATATGCTGTCCGAACAATGTCCATAGAGATGTAGAGTAGAGCCATTTTTTTTAAAAAAAAGTCATTAGAGCCAAAACCGGAGTTTTGAGTTGTGTCAAATGGGCCACTGGCGCCTTAAATTTGCGTGCTGGCCCACTTAAACTTTACTGTTACCCACCACAATTACATTAGCCCATGGACTCGAAACACAACCCTCTACTTCCATCACCTAATAGAGTTCGTACTATTGTTCTAAAAAAAAAAAACAATGAAGAAGAAGAAGAATCACTCAGTTTGTTTCCAGGAATGTTCATCAGCGACAAGAAGCAATTTGAAGAATCACTAAAAATTTTCGAGAACACGCCTTAACATGTGTTTTATTAAAAGGAAGAGCAGAGTTACAGCGACCAATTGCGTCGCCTAGGTTAATCTAAGCAACGGAAGAATTAATCGATGAAAAAAAAAGATTTCAAATATGGCCTTTGAAACACACGATACAAAAGTTGGGAAAGTCTTTTTCAATTGCTAGTGATTGCATTTGGGGTCGCCATTACAATCAGGCACGTATCGTTCAAACCAATGGCTCGCAACTTGCAGAGCACACGCGACGCCGACACCCAATAGCAGCGTGACCAAACAAACAGTCCTCCCACCGGCTTACGCACACGGACAAAAACAAGAGAGCAGAAGAAAATTCGTGCACACATGCGCCACGGTCTCGGACTGGATCTCGCCGTCGTTCTCCTGCAGAAGCGCATCTGATACGCGAATCCTGCAACGTTACCTTCAGCTAAGCCGTGCCAGTGCTCTACGGGACAACGACGCAGTGACAAATGCTCCTTGTTTCCATCAACTCTACTTCGTGGGCAGCTCCACCGCCTTCTCCGTCGTGGCGGCGGCATCCGCGACCGCGACGCCCTCGTCTTCCATGCCGAACAGCTTTCCCATCTCCTCCAGCGTCCGACCGCGCGTCTCCGGGAGGAAGAAGAAGAAGAAGAGCCACGCGAGCGCGGCGACGCCGGAGTAGAGGAAGAAGCTGCCGCCGATGGTGATGGCGTTCGACAGCGAGAGGAAGGTCATGGAGACCACGCCGCTGGTGACGCGGTTGCACGCCACGCCGAATGCGAACCCGAGCGCGCGCACCCGCAGCGGGAACACCTCGGAGGTGTACACGGGCGCGATGGGGCCGAGGCCGATGGAGAAGAAGGAGACGAAGGCGAGGATGGACGCGATGCACAGCGCGACGGCCCAGGGGACCCTCGCGTCCGCGCTGTGGTGGCCCACGACGGTGAGGCCCGTCCCGAGCCCGACGAGCGAGACCACCATCCCGCCCACGCTGCTCAGCACCAGGGGCCGTCGGCCCAGCTTGTCGAACAGGAACGTGGCGATCAGGATGGTCAGCGTCTTGGTCACGCCCACGGCGCAGGTGGTGCCCAGCAGCTGGTTGTCGTCGGTGATGCCCGCGGTCTTGAACACGCGCGGGCTGTAGAGCACCACGGAGTCGATACCCGAGGCCTGCTGGAAGAATTGGAGGCCCAACACGGAGAAGAGGATACGGCGCATGGCCGGGGTTGGGGAGAAGACGAGCTCTCTCCAGACCTGCGACTCCTCGCTGCTCTGTTTCTTGGGCATGGTGACCACGTCGCCGTCGAGGTCCATGGGGATTCCGGCGGCGGCCTTGATGTCAGAAAGGCGTTGCTCGGCTTCCTCTGGTGTGTCAGTGGTCTTCTCCAGTACAGCCCTGGCGTCAGCGAGGCGGCCCTTCATGACGAGCCAGCGTGGCGACTCGGGCATGACTAACACCATGAACGCGAGCAAGACGGAGGGGACCGCGCCGACGCCGAGCATGACGCGCCAGCCGAGGTGGAGCGGGAGGCGCGCGAACGCGTGAGGAATCCCCGGACGGAGGCAGGGGACACCTCGGCCGTGTACACGGGCGCGATCATCAGCGCGTAGCCCACGCCGACGCCGGCCACGAAGCGGCCGGCCATGAGCATGCCGTAGTTGACCGCGAAGCCCATGACCAGCGCGCCCGTGAAGAAGATGCTGGCGGCGAAGACCACGGTGTAGCGGCGGCCCATCCAGTCGGACGTGCGCCCGGCCGCGAAGGACCCGATGAGCGAGTAGAGGTTGAGGATGCCGATCAGGACCTCCAGCTGCACGTCCGTGATCTTGAGGTCTCTCTTGATGTATATCGCCGCTCCGCTCATTACGCCGATGTCTACCGAGTATCCAGTTAACAAACATCAGGTACAACAAACAACGTCGAAAGCAAAATGAAAAATATTACGTGGCGAAAAAATTATTTACATACCATAGCCGAGGATGATGCAGGCCATGGACGCGAAGATGGCACATGTGAAGGCGAACCTGAAGTTGCTGTTCTTCTTGGGCTCGATGGTCTCAGGGAGCTTGGCAGAAGCCATTGTTAATATTCCAACGCTCTGCTTACGAAAGCGCAGTTGGGAGTGCGCTACGTTTTCTGGAGTGTTGGAGAAGATGCATATATATAGACCGGGAGGATTCGGTCTGAGAAAAGATCAGATCATTTGGGCCCTCTTCTAGTCAAGGGTGATGTGCCATGGCTCCTCTCTACCAGTAATCCTGCGTTTGTCGGATGCGCCCAGGGCCCCTAATCAATCCACCGTACCACTCACTCAGCTGGAAACCTGATAAATGGTTCACTAGTCCATGTCCGTTCCTTCAATGTCTTTTTGGATCATTGTGGCGCTATTTCCAGCATTCGTTCTCAAAATAAAAGTGTCGCAGGAGTTATGCTGTAATAGTTCTTTTTTTTTGTGTGTGTGATGCTGCTATTGTTATTTAATATATTTATAATAAGTATATTTGAGATGCCCCCAAAACTGAAGTTGTCTCGATGATTGCATGTACTTTTCTGAGCTCTAATGTTCACAAGAAAC
Source organism: Eleusine indica (assembly GCA_030378355.1). Classification (NCBI taxonomy): domain Eukaryota; kingdom Viridiplantae; phylum Streptophyta; class Magnoliopsida; order Poales; family Poaceae; genus Eleusine; species Eleusine indica. The sequence goes on from CM059500.1 coordinate 43,119,806, forward strand.
TGTGGAAGGTATAGACTTGACATGGCTGCTCTTATAGTAATCCTGCGTTTGTCGGATGCGCCCATGACCCCTGATCACTCCACCTTACCACTTGGAAACATAGAGACATGGTTCCTGAGAACTTTTCATAGAAAATGTTAACATCAATGATTTTTTTTGCATGGAAAATTTGAGCAGCAAATAAATTTTTAGATTTGCAAACTTGTAATCATTTGAAACATTCTTTCTTTCTTATGACAAGTCCTTTTTGCAATGTATTTTTAAAACACTATTCCTTTTTTGAAAATTCTTTTAAAGGAAAATCTCCCTTGCGCCTCTTCCTTGTGCCTTCAGCTGGAAGTATCTGGTGTTCTCATCTCCCTCCAAAATCTCCCTTTCTTTGGATCTTTGCCTCAACTTACTTTCCTCCTCCCTCATGAGGAATTTCAGTTGAGCTTCTGCAACGAATTTCTCCTCTCTCTCATGAGTAGAGAGACCAAGAGTTTCACTCTTGATATCTATGCCTGTAATCTTATACCAGCTCCCTTTTAAGTTTTTTGTATTGTCCTTCAACATTGATGTTCCATCCTTTCAGAGCTTTCTTTAGTCGCCTCAACTTGTATTGCCATCTGTCAGTACTAGATCTCCCTAAGGTTGGCATTGACCAGTTATTCACTACCAACTCATGAAACCCAGTTTGATTTAACCAGCAAAGTTTGAACTTAAAAGGCTTTTCTGATTTCCTGTTATCACCAATACTCACAAGTAAAGGAACATGACCAGAGACTCTTGGTCTCTCTGATGGGCTAGCTTTAATGATTAGTAAGGTTCAAAGAGAGGGGCTCATCAGTGGACTAGTTCCCCATTTAGTGAATGGGAGTGTCACCATGCTATAGTATGTAGATGACACCATCTTTATAATGGAAGACAACCTTGAGGGGGCTAGAAATCTGAAATTCATTCTTTGCTTGTTTGAGCAAATGTCGGGGTTAAAGATCAATTTTCACAAAAGCGATATCTTCTGTTTTGGGGAAGCAAGTGAGAGAAGGTTTCAATACAGTGATATTTTTACTTGTCCAGTGAGAGAATTGCCTATGAAATACCTTGGAGTATCAATTGACAAAAAGAGACTAAGCAACAACCAATGGAAGCCAATCGAGGAGCAGTTTGAGAAGAATCTCGGGGTGTGGCAAGGACGATTTCTGTCTCTAGGAGGCAGACTCATCCTAACAAATTCAAGTCTCTCAAATGTTCCTTTGTATATGTTATCAATGTACCGAGCGCCCAAGGGAGTGATCAAGAAGATGGACTTCTATGGGGCAAGACTTCCATGGCAGGAAAGTGTAGGTGTAAAGAAATATCACCTAGTAACCTGGCTACCTGTATGCATGCCCAAAGATCAAGGTGGCTTGTGTGTTCTTGAACTCCTCACTATGAATACCAGTCTGATTTGCAAGTAGTTGTGGAGATTAGAGAGCAGTTCAGGCATGTGGCAAGAGATGCTAGAGAATAAATACATAAAGGATAGACCTTTGTCTTTCATCACAAGAAAGCAAGGGGATTCTCATTTCTAGCAAGGACTAATGGAAGTAAATCCTATTTACCAACAATTCAGTAAAAAAACAAATCATCAATGATGGCAGAAGGGGCAGTTTTTGGAGTGACAGTTGGCTAAATGTGATAAGGACAACACTATGTGTGTCAAAAAAATGTTCCAATTTTTCATGGTACAATGAATATAGCAGCAAGTATATTGAGATATTGAAACTTTTATATCTCAACAATCAATAGATGGAATAGCAATGTCACACTTAACTATCCGACAAGCATAATAAGTAGACAACACAAATTGGTTCTCCAATAGCAATAATAAAACAACAACAATGTAGAAGATGATATATATTAACCGGCTTACAGGAACTTGATGTAGATGCAAACCAACAATAGATAAACTCTCCAACCCATGAGTTAGATAAACATGATCTGGAGAAGGGGAACCACAAGGTTCTAGCATGCATCAGGAGAAGAAACACCTGATCACGCACTTCAATAACCGGCAGAGATCGACGGTAGCAATCGGTAGAGGAGGACAACCCTAGGATTCCTAAGAGGACACCATGACCAAAACCGGTGTTTGATCAACGGTAAATGGCAAGAGGGATAGGTCGACTCTAGGTAAAACGTATACAGGTCAAAATTTAGAATAGGGCTTAGCAACCTATCTGGAACACATTAAAACAATAGTAATGCAGAGTCTCTTTTTATTTCTAATAAACAGCCATGTGAGAACAAGTTAATGATGCCTTAATATAAGCTCTGGAAGGTTACTTTACGGCCTACCGTATTGCTGTGTTTTAATTTTTTAAAAATATTAAACAGCTATGTGCAAACAAGTTTGCAATACTAAAATTATTTGATTAATAGACTAGTTAGTTCTTCATTTTACTCCCACGAGTATTGGTTTAATTAATCTTGGTTGAATTTAATTTACTAAACAATTTAAATTGGTACAATCTACTTCTAATTGTAATTTATCTTTTTTTTTGTTTCTTGACATACATGTTAAATTTCACACTCAAATCTTGCATGATGGTAGATTGACAGGTCACACAAAAACTTATGTAAAAATAATGATAACATGCAGTTCATTGTGTTACCTATCATCATGCAAAATTTAAGTTTCAATTTCACATTTATGACAAGAAACAAAAAAGACAAATCCCAATAGATGGTACATTGCACTGTGACAACTCTAGTTTAAGTAAGCAAACATCATGTATCATACACATCAGGACATGAAATTAAGTTGTTAAATCTCAAATAAAATGCAAAGGAAAACAAGTAAAGTAAAAAGAAATAATAAGCTAAACTTGAATTTCAATAGAATGTTAAAAAAATTTAATGCAATTTATATATTTAACACCTTATTCTAACAGTATTACAAGAGAGAATTTTATGCATATTTCTATGATTTTATCTCAATCTTAAATAGCACAAATGGGTCATTTGAATTCTTAAAACAATAAAAAGTTTGAATTTTTCATTTAAAAACCATTCGAAATTGGAAAATATGCCAATAACAAAAGTTGTTCAATATAATGTGTTTTGTTTGGGAAAAAATCAACAAAAATTACTGACGGATAGAAGCATGAATTTCTAGCAAAAATCAGAAATGATAACCTTGAGTTGCTATTGTTGACTGGATAGGACCCACCCGGGTCCACTTCCTCTTCTCCCTCACGGGGGAGGCGCAACTCAGCACGCACACCTGCATGCCGAGCGCCACGCAGCTCGCCTGCCTGCTTGCGTGGGCTGCCAGCGCAGCTTGCCACCGCCCAAGAACGGAGATAAGGCCCCAACGCCGTATTCTCCTCTTCCTCTCTCTCTCTTTCTCTGTTTCTGTAAAAACATTTTTCCTGCAACCGCCAGTGCTTAGCCCTGCAAATGGCTTGAGTCGAAATGGATAATTTGGTCCGGGTTTTGAAATGGTTTGAGTTTGGTAGGGTTGTAACAGGATTGAAAACTTGATGGGTTGTAGCGGGTTGGGTTCTCCGTGAAGGCGGATTGGAACGGGTTTTTGTTTTTGGTTTTTCCATGGGTTCAACCCACGAATCCTTACCCATTCCACCCCGCGAATCAACCAGGCAGGTCACGGCCTCACGAGTGTGATCTGCGGCCGATGGCGGCAAAAGAAAAGGCGGCTACGGCGGGCTGCGACCGGGCGGTGGCTAAAGAAGAGGCGGCGCAACGGGGCGTGATCGACGTTGGCGAAAGCAGAGGCGGCTGCGGCGAGTCACGACCGGTGGCGGCGGCAGGGCGTGACCGACTCATTTTTTTTGGCTTTTTAATTAAAAAATCTGTTTGAATTGACTGAAGTGAGAGAAACAGGGGCTGACGGCACGTTTAAATTCAAAAAACAGGTCCATTCTTATGAAGTCTGAAAAAAAGAACATTCTTGATATCGAGGTTCAAAACAGGTCATGTTTTACAATTATCCCTTTTAAGTTTGAGTGTGTTGCTTTCTTTTATCTTTCACATCTGAAGACTACGAGTGTTAATGAACATGTGATTAGTAACGTATGCATTAGTGCATTACCATATTTTGTTTTGTAAATTGCCTCTTTTTTTAAAAATATTATTGAGAAAAGTTTCATCGTCTTCCTTTTGCCAGGTGCCAAGCCTTATATTGTATTGTTTTATGTAATTACTTTGGAGTACTGTTAAAGTGTCAAACATGCATTTTATAGAATATATAAATTAAATTCCATGCAGTTTATTTTATAGAGTGTGAGATGCTTGTCGAAGTGTGACTCGTAATTTCCTATCGTACAATTCAAATCATCTCAAAATTTGTCCATGCTTAGGATTGTGATCATGTGACGAGGGTCAAACTAGTACGGGGACATAACTTTTTTTACTCTCATGTAACCTTTTCTCTTCCCACATAATAAAATATGTGCATAGCACATTTCTAGAAAACATGATTTCTTTATCAAATAAGTTTATGCTATATATATATATATATATATATATATATATATATATATATATATATATAATATGTTACAGTATCACATTAGCACATTCTCTATTCTCTATAAACCAAAGGGGATTATTTAGAAAATAGTGGTAGTAGCTAATGCACATAAACAAGAATATAATAATTTTAAAAAAGAAAAAGTCTATTTTACTCCCCTCAACAATTTCGTTTGTCCATCCCAACGCCCCCAAAAAATGCCAACATGATAAGAAAAGGGATAAAAAGAAAGGATGAAATGTGTCAAGTCATATTACCAGTTGCAAATCAAGTAGCACTTCCTTCAGTTGATGAAGGTGTTGATGTTGGCAATGATACACTATTCTTTGACTCAAGTGAAGAAGCTTCTTATGATGATGATGAGGGGCCTGAGATATGTGGGAACGGAAGGAAGAGTAGATTTCCAAGATTTGATAATAATGCTCAAATACCCTCTTTTGCAGTTGGCATGACTTTAGAGGAAGGGAAGAGTTTAAAGAAGTTGTGGTGAAGTATGGCATTGCTATGAAGAGGCATATTGCATTTCCTAGAGATGAGAGGAAGAAGATTAGAGCCAAGTGTTCATGGTCTGAATGCTCATGGATGATCTATGCTTTGTACACCATGAAATCGGACTGGTTTCAGGTTAAGACATATTTGCCTTACCATAGATGTCCTTAAAAGAGAGACAACAAGCTTGCCACCGCTAAAAGGATAGCTGACAAGTATGAGTCACTAATTAAAGCTAACCCTTCTTGGAAGCTTCAAGAATTGAAGGAAACAGTCTTGCTTAACATGGGAGCTGATGTGTCTCTTTTAAAAGTCAAGAGAGCCAAGTATACTGTCATACAATGGGTTTATGATGCTGCCAAAGAAGAATACCCCAAGGTTTTTTATTACCAGATAGAAATACTAACAAGTAATCCAGGTAGCACAGCTGTATTTTTCTTAGACCCTAACATCACTGTTCAACATATTCTCCAAAGGATCTATATATGTTTTGAAGCATGCAAGAAGGGCTTCATAGCAGGATGCAGGAAAGTGATAGGACTTGATGGATGCTTTTTTAAAGGGGCTTGCAATGGTGAGTTGTTGTGTGCAGTGGGTAGAGACACCAACAATCAAATGTAACCTATTGCTTGGGCTGTGGTTGAGAAAGAAACATCTGACACTTGGTATTGGTTCTTAAGTCTTTTACTCAAAGATATGAACATTGCTATCAATGGAGATGGTTGGGTGTTAATATCTGATCAACAAAAGGTATGCTCTTCTTTTGCACTGGTTGGTTCCTAAATATTAAATTTTTATTATGATCAACTTGTATTAACATGTCATGTTAGTCATAGGGCCTCTTGAATGTAATTAGTGAGCTCCTTCCACATGCTGAACATAGGATGTGCACTTGGCATATTTACGCAAATTGGAAGAGAAAGTATAGGGATAAAAAATTCCAAAGACCATTTTGGAGGTGTGCCAAGGCTTCAAGCAGGGAGATGTTCAACTATTGCAAAGCTTTGCTAGCTCAGTTGACACCTGCAGGAGTCAAAGATATGATGAGCACAGAGCCAATCCATTGGAGTAGAGCATGGTTTAGAATTGGCAACAATTGTGATAATGTCGACAATAACATGTGTGAAAGCTTTAATAACTGGATTGTTGCTGTGAGAGCCCATCCAATCATCACTATGCTTGAAGGCATAAGGATAAAGACATATACTAGAATCCAACAAAATAAGTTTAAGTCAACAAATTGGGTTGGAAAGATATGCCCAAACATTCAGAAGAAATTGCATAATTACATAGAAGAATATGGGAACTGTGTGCCAATATGGAATGAAAAGGATGGGTTTGAGGTGAAGCAAGCTAATAACAACTATAAGGTTGATGTACAACAGAGAACTTATTCTTGTAGGTATTGGCAACTTGTTGGCATCCCATGTTGCCATGCAATTTCTGCACTTTTAACTATGTCCAAGAATTCAGAGGATTACATTACAGATTGTTACATGGTTGAGGCGTATAACAACACATATCAGCACTTTATGTTGCCACTAGGGGATATGTCGAGTTGGCCAATATCAAACCATCCAAGACCGCAAGCACCCAGATATGTGAAGATGCTTGGGAGGCCAAGGAAAGAGAGAAGAAGAGACCCATTTGAGGCTAAGAAAAAAGAAACCAAGTTGACAAAGGTTGGCACTAAGATGAAATGCACTCTTTGTAGAAGTGATAAACATAATAGAAGGAAATGCCCACTAAGCCTAGAAAAAGGAAAAAAGAATGTGACGAGAAAAAGAATGGAGGCTAAATTAGCAAGTCAACATGAAAAAGCTCACAACCTAAGGTGAGTTTGAACTAACATTGTTTTTCACTTTGTTGCACTTGTCTAATTTCATTATGTTGTGATCCTAGACTCCCAAGAGAAGAACGAGAGCAAGTACTACATGGGTGCCTACAAGTGCACAGCAGTTGCAGGCAAACACTATTTTTTTGGTATTATAGAAATGAACTTTTTTTATTCATCATCTCAGTTTCATATGGAATTGTTATCATTACTTACATTTGTATTTGTTCTCAAATTGGAACACAATCTCAAGACTAAGACACATCAATTTAGAAGGACACTCAAGCTATACAATTGTTGCTACAGTGTTGGAGATATTTTGAACATATGAGTATGTCTAATACTTAGGTTCCCACTAGATATTAGCATCACATCACACGTGTACTTATCTATAATGTTTGGTTGTATTAAAGGAAGAGAGCTGGCGAGTTTTTTTTGTTGCCTTCATGTGATGCTTGTGAGAGAAACTGACATGTTATATTTGGCCATGGCGGCATCAACGGCAAAAAGTTCTTTTTAGCCAAATTAACGCAAGGAAAAAACATACAACTTGCTTAACTTTTTTTTAGGAAGCACACAACTTGCTTAACTGAGTGGAAGGGCAAAGCACACAGTTTGTGATCCGTGACAGCGCTGCATGGGCTAGCTAGGTAGATGCATTGCGTTTCAGGGAAGTAGAATTAGGAAGGGCCATTCCATGTGTGCGTGAGCAGCGGCAACAGCTAGAGAGTTATCCATGGTCTCGGGTGTTCCACATCAGATGCTTCCACGCACACACTTGGGCTTGGCCCATTCCATGTCAAATCCGATGATGTGGCAATTAGCTGAAGAAAATCATGTACACGTAATCAAAACTGGATTTTATTCCCTTATTAGGAAGTAATTTAAATAAATTGAATAGTTTGGGGATTAAATTGAGCCAACACTTTGTTTGGGGACTGGGATGGACAAACAAAATTGTTGAGGGGAGTAAAATAGATTTTTCCCTTTAAAAAACACCATAAACACACTAGCATTATAAAAAAAAGAAAATACCTTACAAATAATTATTTGACAATCCATCGCATTGACCACAATAATAGAGAAAAAAAGCTTGCGAGAACACGCATATTAGCCAAAGAGTCTTATTGAGCGGCAATCACGTGTGTCTGTATCATGTAGCTGGCGAGGAAAGTAAGGTGCTATGGTCTAATGGCGTGAGAAAGGAACGCTCCACCTTGTCGATGGTAGACATTTCACATTTTTGTGACCCATTGTTTTGTGAGTCCTTGAGGGTCCATAGATCAGAATATGCAAAAATGCTCGTCTAAGGGTGACTCCAACAACGACATGCATTTCCATTTTTTGCCTCTTCAGACGGTACTGTGCCTCTCCATCTCATATCCAACAACACGATGCAATTGGCGATGCAAAATGCATCGGAGGAGAGAAGGAAGCCAAAATTGGCTCCCCTCTCTCCTCCGATGCATTCAATCGACAGCGCTTCGTCCCCTGGTCAGCAGCACTTCGTTCCACCCACCGCACAACGAGCCCCCCCCCCCCCCCCCCCGGCGGCACGAGGCCGGAGCAGCTTCATCTCTTCCCCTACGGCGAGGCCACGGTCACCTTCATCTTCCCCTGTGGCGCACGCCGTGCGGCCCGACGGCGTGTAGGACGACCGCCTTGCGGGGCGTTGGGGGGAACCATGGCGAGGCGGGAGGCGAGCTGCAGCAGCGAGGGGGCAAGCAAGGCGGCGCGGCAGGGGAGAAGCACGGCGTGGCGAGAGGCGAGCACGGCGCATGCGTGCACGGGTTGGAGCTTGTCTCCATGGAGAAAGGGTTCAGCGCGGCAGGCGTGCGCGACGCGGGAGAGCGCAGGCGCAGCGGGCGAGCACGGCGCGAGGCGACGCATGCGTGCACGGGCGCGGTGGACGAGCGCAGTGCGCTTGGCAGGGGCGGGCTCAACGCGCGACGAGGAGAGGCGAGCTCGATGCATGGCAGGGCGTGCTCGGGGCGCGGCGGAGGTGAGCTCGACGCACGACAGGGCGTGCTCGGGGTGCGGCGGAGGTGAGCTCGACGCACGGCAGGGCGAGCTCGGGGCGCGGTGGGGGCGAGCTCGGCGCCAGGTCGAAAATGCAATGGTTGTTGCCTCTTGTCTGTTGGAGATAGTCTCGAATGCCTATGCTCCTCTGCACTGCACACGCGATGTATCCATCCTTTTGCCTCTCAAAAATGCAACATCTTGTTAGAGTCAGTCTAAGAATGGATGCTTTGTGTGATAGTATAATTAGACTAGTGCTATGTCCATAATCTATGACATAATGTCATATCATATGAGCGTAGGTGTATAAACTTTATAGAGTATTGGTCTATGCAAATAGCCAAGTCCGTGATCATGGTAAGTGCCTGAGAACTTCCAGGATCATTAATTATTTTTGTTTTCCTTCCTCTTCTCACCTCTTTCAGGATCATTAATTATTTTTTTTCTTCCTCTTCTCACCTTTTGTTTTAGAAAAATATAATGAAACCGTATCAATAATCATGCAAGCCCGTGCAGTTTGGGCTGCTACTGCTACAGTTACTCTCTGTGCTACAGCATCACCATTTCCGTCTAGTTTGCAGGCATTTCCACCGCCTTTTTATAGGATTCTTCACAAACTTTCAGACGACTGAAAATTAGCGAGCCTCTAATTATACATAATGAAATAATACAAATGATTGACATATTTGGCACCAAAAATATTTCTCTCATAAATTGTATATGACTATCCTTCTCCGGTTTTTCTTCGCATGTCGTCACAGGATTCGTGTCCAACACTAGGAAAATTACCACATTGTTTTTTTAATAAAAAATAACCAATCTTATATTTTTATTATGAAGAGAAAGAGAGTCTCCTGTCCTTGAGAAAATGTCTCAATATAATAGTACATTGTGGAAAAAAATTTCAAGAGACCGATATATGTGACCGCAAGAATATTTTTCTCTAAATTGTACATGCATATACATTCATACAATAGATGTCCATATGTTCTAGCTGGATGAGTATTTGTTTGTTATGACGCTAAATACTGAAGCAGCTTTGATGTTTATTTTTGGCAGAAGAGAGGCAGGCATGAGCTAGAACATATGTTAGAAACATTGGTTCGAAACCTTCCCGCTAATCTGGTTTCTTCATACTATCTTTTGTTGGAATAAGCATTGATGCATCCATGCAATGAGATGAGTTCTGGTAGAGAATATCTTTCACGTTCTCTTTTCATTGATTTCTTTGTGATAAGTGGCCCCTTCTAACCTGAACCCTATGCAGGGCAAGTAAGGGAAGGAGAACACATGCAAGCTTGCCCTTCTAGCAACTGTGATGACAGGTTGTACTGGAATAGCTAAAGAGGAAGCCATGGTGGGGAATGAAATCATCTGACATTGTGAAGCAATGTCACGGTGTGCCATTCCTTCATTCTAAGCCATCCAACTCCAAATTCATGGCTCGTGGTTAGTATGGGTCTCCATTTTGACGCTAACTACCGTGAAGTATTTCTGTCGGTCTTTTCTTTTAATGCCAAAGCAGACCACACATTTGTCCATGCCACCATTATTAATCATCTGGTTGTACTTCTTCTTCATCACAACCCTTTATAAACTTCAATAATTATCTTGTATCTTCAGTTCTCAACGCATGTATGCCAAGCCGTTGTAGACTCATCTTGCGATCTTAAATCATATTATATTAGAGACTATTGTCTTGTCCTGTTCTAATAATAAAGGATGACAAACGCACGAGAAGTACCCAGCCAAAAAATGTTCTTCCTGCCAGGAATCTTGCCAAGAAAAAATAAAAGAGGCTCGTTAATAACTAAGTTACGTGTTTTAAATATATTAAACAGGAGCCTTAGATTAGATATGGATGGTTCCAAATGGAGGAATGTCACACGGTGACATTGCTATGCAATGTTAGAGGATTTGAACCCGCCATGGTGGTGCATGGAACTCGGCCATACAAACATATGTTTTCCTTTGGTAAAAATACTTCTTAAGTGCTGTCATTCAATGATTTGATTTTATCTTAGCATGCTTATCATGCAGGAACAATCAACATGTCGACCATGCGGCATTTATAATCAACCAATTGAAAGATCGAGATAAACTCCCATTCAATTGTCACCAAGTAGTAGAAATCACTTGTGTTGCAAACAACATGTCTATTATATGATGTTTAATTTAATTAATTAGTCATCGATTTTATACATTTGAATTTAATAAATATTCATAGTGAAAGGATAGCAACGTGCCGCACGTGCATACTACTAGTATTTTTATTAAAACAAAAAGAGTTTGATTTTCTTGAGAAAATGTCTCCATACAATAGTACATTGTGGGAAAAAAAAATCAAAAGACTGACATATTTGATCGTACGTGCATGTACATTCATACAATAGATGCCCATATGTCCTCCTATATAATTTTCGTACGTCGTCCCGTGCAACCGCCCTTCTCCGTTTATCCTTTGTACATCGTTTTCAAACGTCAGATGATTGTACACGTGCATGACACTGAGTATGTGTTTTGTGACATAGGGCCATGTATACACCTTATTTTGACTATTAATTTAAATGTAATTCTTAAATTCATAGTCATACTATTAAATATGTCAAGCACATTGTCCATATGTCAAAATCATAATTTGGTGCACATAAATTTCAGATTTAAACATTTTAGGTCAAATCATTACTTCTCTGGTCTTAGCCATCAGATTATGATCGGAAGGGTGTAGAACTATCCACATCATCTTGAGGTAGATGTCTATGTACTCATAGAAGTATTTGTCAATGACACTTATACTTTGTACAATTTGATACAATAAAACCTCTTCCATCTTCCAAACAAAACTATTCCGATTCCAAACAAGATAAAATGTCCATAACAACTATAATGCATACTCATCTCTTTCTTCTATCATAAAGAATACATAATGACACGTTTGTGAACATGACAGATGTCATGCCGGTAACGAGTTGTATTATGAGAAAAAAAAGCTTTACACCGTTAATTTTTATGAAGCTTGAACAGTTCAAATTAAATGAAACGGATCATATAAAAAACACCTCGTCATCTTATAACTTTTAGTCACCGGATTTACTAGATTTACTAGATTTCAGGTGACCGAAAGCTTTCAGTCACCGGTTTGTTCCTTTGTGTTTTATTTTATTTTATTTTTTATAGGATTCTTCACAAACTTTCAGACGACTGAAAATTAGCGAGCCCCTTATTATACATAATGAAATAATACAAATGATTGACATATTTGGCACCAAAAATATTTCTCTCATAAATTGTACATGACTATCCTTCTCCGGTTTTTCTTCGCATGTCGTCACAGGATTCGTGTCCAACACTCCAATTGGGATAGCTCCGACCTCCGAGCCTGCGACCCAATTCATACTGTTTCGAGAATAAATCATGGAGAAACGTTTTCAATTATTTATTCTACTAGTGCAGCGAAATGGATCTGAATGCTCGATTCACAGCCTCTCGTGAAACTCACCTCAGTTATTCTTTCTCATTTCCGTCTATTTTGCAGGCATTTCCACCGCGTTCTGTTTCCCGGCGTCGTCGTTGTCATCCATGACGGCGCCAGTTGTCATGCCAAATAGCTTGCCCATCTCCTCCAACGTCCGGCCGCGAGTCTCAGGAAGGTAGGTGAAGAAGAACACCCAAGCGAGCGCAGTGATGCCGGCGTAGAGGAAGAACGTGCCGCCGATGGTGATCGCCCGCGACAGGGACAGGAAGCTTATGGTGACCACGCCCGCGGCGACGCGATTCGACGCCACGCCGAGCGCTGAACCGAGCGCGCGCACACGGAGCGGGAGGATTTCCGTGGCGTACACGAACGCGATTGGGCCGAGGCCCGCCGAGAAGAAGGACACCAGTGCCACGTTGGACGCGATGCAGAGGGCGAGGGCCCACGTGATCTTCGCGCCCGGGTGGCGGTCCACCACTGTGAGGCCCACGCCGAGGCCGACGAGCGAGAGGATCATCCCGCCGGTGGTGCCCAGTAGTAAGGGACGCCTGCCTGCACGGTCGATAAGGAACGCAGCGACCAAGGTGAAGAGCATCTTGGCTGCGCCCACGGCGCAGGTGACGCCGAGGAGGCGGTGGGCGTCGGTGATGCCAGCGCTCTGGAACACGCGCGGGTTGTACAGGACGACGCGTCGATGCCTGTACCCTGCTGGAAGAACTGGATGGCAAGTGCCGAGAGCAGGATGCGGCGCATGGCAGGGGATGGGGACAAGACGAGTTTCCTCCAAACCCGGCTCTCGTCTCCACCTTTTCCCATGGGATGAACGGCCACCACATCGCCGTCGAGGTCCTTGGGGATGCCAGCCGCCGCCTTGATCTCAGCTAGGCGTTCTGCGGCCTCCTCTGCCGTATCAGAGGTCTTCTCCAGTACAGCCCTTATAGGAAATAATCCTTACCTTCCATGTTTACTGATTTACTTTTCTTAGTTTATTTGCTAAGTTTAGAAAGCTAGCTGTGTCTGATCGGAGGCCATAATTTTCTTTCCTTGTAATCGTACTTTTCTTACTTGTAATTGTCTATATAAGTAGAGGAATAGCACCAGAAAACACTGTCTCATTTTACAGCACCAACAAGATCGTGTACACTTGTGTTCTTGCGTGAGTTGTGTGTGTGTTGTGGCCGTGATCTCGCCAGCGACGTGCGCGTCGTTTCTCCGACGAGGTTTCTAACAAGTGGTATCAGAGCAAGGTTGCGAGCCTAGGCGATGGCCGGTGACGGGAAGGGCGATGGCAAGTCTAGCACCAAGGGCGACAACTCCAACGACGGCGTCGTGATCCAGCGGGTGATTCATGAGGTGGGAGGCGGGACTAGCTACCCCGCCCTCACCAAGACCAATTACTCTGATTGGACGCTTTTGATGAAGGTGAAGCTCAAGGCGCGGGCGCTCTAGAACGTCATCGAGAAGGGCGGCGCCGATGCGCAAGAGGAGATGATGGCACTCGACGCCTTGTGCGGCGCGGTGCCACCGGAGATGGTGCCGACGCTCGCCAAGAGGGAGACGGCGAAGGAGGCCTGGGACGCGATCGCGACCATGAGGGTCGGAGACGACCGCGTGAAGAAGGCGACGGCGCAGCAGCTGTGCCGGAAATTCGACCTCGCCACGTTCAACGACGGTGAGACCGTCGAAGACTACGGGCTCCGCCTGGAAGGCATGGCGGCGCATCTCGTCATGCTAGGCGAGGAAGTGAAGGACGCGGACATCATCGCGAAGATGCTTCGTAGCTTGCCGTCCCGTTTCAAGCAGATCACGCTCGCCATCAAGACACTGCTAGACGTGTCGACGATGATGGTCGCCGAGCTGACGGGCCGGCTCAAGGAGACGGAGGAATCGTTCGACGAAGCGCCGGTGTCGCTGCAGCTTGAGGGAAAGTTGTACCTCACGGAGGAGGAATGGGACGCGCGGCGGAAGAAGCGCGAGGCGGAGTACGGCGGTGGCGCGGGCAGCGGCTCGGCGCGTCGCGGCGGCGGCAGACGTGGGCGTGGGCGCGGGCGTGGCGGTCCGACGAGCGGGCCGTCGAATTCAAACAAGCCCACCGGCGATGAATGCCAGCATTGCGGAAAGCTAGGCCATTGGGCACGCGAGTGTTGATCGCGCCCCAAGAAGGAGCAAGTCCACGTCGTGCACGAAGAGGAGAAGGCCACGCTACTGTTCGTAAACTCGTCCTCTACCAGATCCACCGTACCGCCGGTGACATCGGTGGGCTCACCGGTGACTCCGCCCCCGCATGCTGACTTGTTGCCGCAGGAGGTGGGACACGTGCATGGCAGTGGCGGATCTACGACGGCGAAGGCGCTGCCGGCCGTGCAGATCGAGATGCACAAGGAGAAGGTGTTCACCCACCTCGGAGAAGAGGAGGAGCGTGATGCCTAGACTTGGGTCTTGGACACCGGGGCGACGAACCACATGTCCGGGTCGCGGGCGGCGTTCGCGGACATGGACACGGAGGTGTGCGGCACGGTGCGGTTCTGCGATGACTCGGTAGCGCGGATCGAGGGCCATGGCACAGTCATGTTCGTGTGCAATAACGGTGAGCTTCGATCGTTCTCCGAGGTCTATTTTATTCCCCGGTTGACGACGAACATCGTGAGCATCGGACAACTCGACGAGGTCGGCTACAAGATCGACATCGACTTCGGCGTGATGCGGATTCGGGAGCCCGGCGGCCAAATACTAGCCAAGGTGACGCGCGCGGGGAACCGGCTGTATGTGCTCCACATCAAGATGGCACAGCCGGTTTGCTTGGCGGTTCGCAGCCGTGGCGACGGTGGCTCTGGCACGAGCGCTTCGGCCATGTCAACATGGCGGCGCTGTGCAAGATGGCTCGGGAGGAGCTGGTGCGCGGGCTACCGGAGCTCGGACAGGTAGCAGAGTTGTGCGAGGCTTGCATGGCTGGCAAGCAGAGGCGCACCTCGTTTCCGATACAAGCGGAGTACCGAGCACGGCGGCGTCTAGAGCTGGTGCATGGTGATCTTTATGGGCAGATCACACCGGCGATCCCGAGCGGCAACAAGTACTTCTTGCTGCTCGTCGACGACCTCACCCGGTTCATGTGGGTGGCCATGATCCCATCCAAGGATCGTGCAGCAGAGGCGATCAAGGCGATTCAAGCTCGCGCCGAGGGAGAGTCCAAGCTAAAGCTCGGCGCGCTCCGCACTGATCGGGGTGGCGAGTTCAACTCGACAGAGTTCGCGGAGTATTGCGCGGCGGAAGGAGTCCACTGCTAGCGCACTGCTGCATACAGCCCACAGCAGAATGGTGTTGTAGAGCGTCGGAACGGCACGGTGGTGGCGACGGCAAGAAGCATGCTCAAGGCCAAAGGCTTGCCTGGTTGGCTTTGGGGCGAAGCGGTGAGCACCGCTGTGTACGTGCTGAACAGGTGCCCGACGAAGAGTGTGGAGGGCATGACTCCGTTCGAAGCCTGGCACGGGAAGAAGCCCGCGGTGCACCACTTGAAGACGTTCGGTTGCATCGTCTATGTCCGGAACACGACGCCGCACCTGAAGAAGTTGGAGGATCGGGACCGCAAGATGATCTTCATTGGCTACGAGCGCGGCTCCAAGGCGTACCGCGTGTACGATCCTACCACGAAGCGTGTCCACGTAACGCGTGACGTGGTGTTCGACGAACAAGCCCAGTGGGACTGGGGCACCCACGACGGCAACGATGAGTCAAGCGGTGGCGACGACGTGTTCACGGTTGAGTTCACCACCTCGGGCCCAGCCGCTCCAGAAGTTGATGGAGTCGTCGAGGCGGCTGGAGGAGGAGAATTGGGGGAGCAGTCGCCGCCTCCCGTTGCGGGCAATGAGGCCCTCGAGGCTGTCGGTGAGGAGCTAGAGGCCGGCGTCGATGACGACAATCTTGACGCCGACCACGATGAGGACGCGCCGCTCCGGTACCACGACATCAACGACATCATCGGACCGGCGTCTCCGCGCGGTTTTGCACCATGTGCATTGGTCGCCGAGGAGCTGCACATGGTGAGCTCCGACGAGCCCGCCTCTTTCGCCGAGGCGGAACGCAGCCCGAGCTGGAGGGTGGCGATGATGGAGGAGATGGCTGCGATTGATGACAACGGGACATGGTCTCTCGTCGATCTCCCTCCGGGTCGCCGTGCCATTGGTCTAAAATGGGTCTTCAAGGTGAAGAGGGATGAGCACGGGGCGGTGGCCAAGCACAAGGCACGCCTCGTGGTGAAGGGATATGCGCAACGCCACGCCATCGACTACGACGAGGTGTTCGCGCCCGTGGCGTGGCTGGACTCGGTGCACCTGCTCATCGCCCTTGCGGCGTACGAGGGGTGGGAGGTGCACCATATGGACGTCAAATCGGCATTCCTGAACGGCGATCTACAGGAGGTGGTCTACGTTGAGCAGCCGGCCGGTTTTGTGGTCGGTGGGAAGGAGCATAAGGTGCTCAAGCTGCGGAAGGCACTGTATGGGCTACATCAAGCGCCGCGTGCATGGAACGCAAAGCTGGACGAGACTCTGGTGGCGCTCGGCTTCACGAGGTGCCCATCGGAGCACGCCATCTATGTCAGGAGGAATGGCGTGGCGTAGCTGGTGGTCGGCGTGTATGTCGACGACCTTGTGATCACCGGCGCCAGTTGCGACGATATCAAGCGTTTCAAGGGGGAGATGGCAGCAGCATTCAAGATGAGCGATCTCGGCCTGCTTCACTACTATCTTGGCATTGAGGTGAAGCAGAGTGCGAGGGGAATTTCGCTAAGCCAAGGAGCTTATGCGGCCAAGCTGCTGGAGAAAAGCGGCATGGCGGGGTGCAATTCAGTCCAAGCACCCATGGAACCGAGGCCAAAGCTGAGCAAGACGAGCGAGAAGCCGCCGGTCGATGCTACTGTGTATAGAAGCATTGTCGGGAGCCTCAGGTACTTGGTGAACACCTACCCATGTGAGTCGGTTTTTGGAGGAGCCGCGCGAGGATCATATGACTGCGGTGAAGCATATCCTCCGATACATGGCGGGGACCCAGAATTGGGGACTCTGGTATGGCAGAAAGGAGAAGGAGGCGCTCCTAACAGGGTTCAGCGACAGCGATTTCGCTGGGGATGTCGATGCTAGGAAAAGCACGACAGGGGTGATTTTCTTCCTCGGCAGCAGCCCGATCACCTGGCAATCGAAGAAGCAGAAGGTGGTGGCTCAATCAAGCTGCGAGGCAGAATACATGGCAGCAGCAAATGCTGCTTGTCAGGCACTCTGGCTCAAGCGCATGCTAGCAGAAATGCAGGGAGCGGCGCAGAGAGTGCCAGTGTTGAGGGTGGACAACAAGTCCGCCATTGCGTTAATCAAGAATCCGGTGCTCCATGGACAGCGTAAGCACATCGAGGTGAAGTATCACCTTGTCCGGGAGTCCGCAGAACAGGGCCTGATCAAAGTGGATTTTATTCGAAGTGAAGAACAGCTCGGTGACATTTTGACCAAGTCTCTCGGCAAAGTCAAGTTTCATGAGCTGCGTTCCAAGATCGGCCTGATCAATATTGATAATCATGACGGCAAGGCTTAGGAGGAGATTGTAGGAAATAATCCTTGTCTTCCATGTTTACTGATTTATTTTTCTTAGTTTATTTGCTATGTTTAAAATGCTAGCTGTGCCTGATCGGAGGCCATAATTTTCTTTCCTTGTAATCGTACTTTTCTTACTTGTAATTGTCTATATAAGTAGAGGAATAGCACCAGAAAACGCTGCCTCATTTTGCTACACCAACAAGATCGTGTGCACTTGTGTTCTTGCGTGAGTTGTATGTGTGTTGTGCCCGTGATCTCGCCGACGACGTGCGCGTCGTTTCTCCGGCGAGGTTTCTAACAGCCCTGGCCTGTGCGAGTCGGCCCTTCATGACGAGCCACCGGGGCGACTCCGGCATGCCGAGCACCATGAACGCGAGGACGACGGACGGAGGCGCGCTGATGCCGAGCATGACGCGCCAGCCGAGGCGGAGCGGGAGGCCGGCGAACGCGTAGTTGGACAGGTAGCCGAGCAGGATGCCGAGGTTGACAGCCAGCTCTGGCAGAGACGCCATGAAGCCGCGGAGCGACGCCGGGGATATCTCGACGGCGTACACGGGCGCGATCGCCATCGCGCACCCCCCGCACCCCCCTGCGACGCCGGCCGCGAACTGGCCGGCCATGAGCATCGCGTAGTTGGCCGCGAAGCCCATGAGGAGCCCCGCGACGAGGAAGATGACGGCGGTGAGCAAGATGGTGTTGCGGCGGCCGATCCAGTCGGACGTCCGCCCCGCCGCGAACGACCCCACAAGCGAGCACGGGTTGGCGATGCCCATCAAGATCTCCAGCTTCACGTCGGTGATTTGCAGCTCCTGCTTGATGTACAAGGACGCCCCACTCATCACCCCTATGTCTGCGGAGTTAAACAACGAGTGTCATTCACACACTCTTGTAAAGTGAAATGACGGGATATATGATGCGACGAAAATCGAAATGAAAATACACGTACCGTAGCCTATGATGATTAAGGTTGTCGAAGCGAGAATGGCGCACGTGAATGTGTACCTGAAATTGCTCCTCTTATTCTTCGGCTCGACTGCATGCCGGTGGTCGTTGGAAGACATGGCAACGCTACGTCTGTTGTTGATGACTGATTTGTATTAGATATCTATACAACGGAGTAAGCTTAAAAAGTGGTGCTACTGAAAGTAGTTTTTGGCGATGCGTCCATAGTGGATATCTGTTATCTTCTTAATATAGTTGAAGGTGGAAAGGAGCTATCATTTCGCCTCAAAGACAAGATTTGCTATTTTGACAACGAAACAGACGGCTTTCGAAGAAACAATCACTAAAAACTGAGCTCACACCAGGGGTAGAAACGTCCTTTCACGTGTCTAAAAGATTAAGAAAATAATAAAAACTCTAAAAATACCAGGCATGGTCATTTTACTGATGAGAGCTTGGTTTTGTGGTCATTGTAATGAAGCCCATGGTTTTGTGGTCATTTCGTCGAAATAAGTTCATGATCAAAATAGCAAAAATCTCCTCAAAGATATAATTATCACATCAATAAGAACAAAGTCAAGAAGGTACACTGTTGATTTAATTAATCATGAGTGGTCCATATTAAATAAAAGAGAGCACAACACATTGAAACAAAGTGTGATTTCCACAAGAAAACATCTCCAAAACGGTACATTGTGGAAAAATCCAAGAGATTGACATATTTGGTTGCAAGAATATTTCTCGCATAAATTGTACACATACATGACAATTACTTTCTATCTTTTGTACCACAGAAGGCTATTTGGATGCAGAACTATTTCAATTCTAAAAGATATAGGACCAAAACAAATATCATGTATATATGCTATAGAGTCCAAAAAAGAAAACATATTGTTTACTCATTTTCATCCTTCTCTCATGAGGAAAACATACCAACACATTCGTCAATACGACAGCCGCGCCATGCCGGTGATGAGTCCAATGAGTAAAAAGAAAAGAAAATATCACACCATTGATTTTTATGAAGCTTGAACAATCCAGACTAAATGAAAGATAACATATGAGACACAATCCATCTTATATTTTTATAAAGAGAAAGAGTCTGTTCTAATAAAAAGACGTCTTTATAATACTACTTGGTGGAAAATTCTAAGTAATTGGCATATTTAATGTTTTTCTCATAAATTATACTTCTACATGACAATTACTTTCTGACCTTTGCTACAATGCAATAGAAGACCATTCTGCATCCAATCTATCTTGAACCACTCATTAAATCGCTTAAACATCGTACGCCCTCCTAATTTTCATCACATGCATATGTTTCTCTTTATTTTTCCTTCATACGTCGTTTTCAATTTGTACCCAATAAAAAGATGTCCGTCCTAATTCGTACTCCTGTTCAATAGAAATATTGACCTTTTCACTAATATCAAGAAGGATGGATACAAGACACTAATTTAGGGGGTGTTTGGCATGGTTCTGGAGCCGAACTCATCTAGAGCAGTCCAGAGCTAGCCAAACATGCCAATTTCAGAAAATTTGAGTGCATGCCAACTCAGAAGATTTCTTGGAGCTATAGTTCATTTCTTTAAAGCACCTCAAACCTGACTTTAGTAATCAGCAAAACCAACGTAGACTCGAAGTTCTGAAGAAATTACTTGTAATTACAACTCATTATACATAAAACGGTTCGATCTTATGTTCCAATCCCCGCACACCCCTCCCCCCCCCTCTCTTGCCTTTTTTCCTTCCCGCTCGCGTCACTCCCCCCAACCCTAGCCGACAGTAGTGTTACGCTACCCTACCCCGCGCCGCTATGCCTCGCCCTTGTGCTGCCCTGCGCTCCTTTGCCCCTCGCCGCTCCGCCCCGGCCCTGGTACTCCTCTTACCGCCTTGCCCCGTGCCACTCCACCCCGTCCTTGCACCGCCCCTCGCTCACCCTGCCCCACCTATCCGGAGCGGCGCCACCTAAAGACCAGAGCGACGACGATGACCACAGCTCGCCATGCTGCTCCTTTGAAAGAGGAAACTGTCCAAATACTCATTTGAACTCCTATGGCTATGCCGAGGTTAAGAAAGGGTTGAAAGATAGAATTGATAAAGTAGCATGCAAGCAGCAAATTAAGAACGAATGGGATAGGTTAAAAGAAGAATTTCAGGTATTGATGAAATTGATGCTGAGACAAACCGAAACTTCAAAGTAGATGAGAAAGACTTCCCATATCCGCCAGAAGGTACTTCAATGCTTAATTGTTCTATTATGATGAATTGAAATGTTGACATTGTTTATGTGTTCTAAACTAGTAATAAGATTAGGACTCTCTCTTAAAAAATATTATTATAGTAATACATACTAGTAAGCTGCACGTTCAACATATTATCCTAACGTCATACATTGTCAACTGGAGTTTTAATGTAACCAAAACGAAACTAATATAACACTCTTGTCTTAAGGTCGTATATACTGTCAATTGGAGGAGTTTTTTTTTTAAAAAAAACTACGGTGTGGTTTTCCACTTGAATTTTCTCATTACAAAAACAAGATTTTTACAAGCAGCCGTATGAGTTCAGCACATGCGCATGGGCTGCATTCGGCGCGCGGACTGTCCATAGCTGCAGATGTTTCTGTAGCAACGCCGCTGCTGCCGGCAGCGTCAAGGCAATGTCATCAAACACCTTTCTGTTCCTCTTCTATACCGTCCAAACACGAGACACGAGGAGAGTGTTCCTTAGGTAGTGTTTGGTTCTAGGACAGATCCGTTCATGTATCAACATGTCCTGGATCTGACAGCGTCCCTGTGTTTGCTAGCGTGCCTTGTATGCTAGCGTGCCTTGTAGCTCCACCGCCGCTTCCATCTCAACAACTTTTGAACACGAATTACGACATAGTATCATCAAAGTGGGACTAGTATCAAGTTGCTGTTTGGCACGTTTAAGGAGAGAGAAAAAAAGAATTTCCTGGCATGCTTGCACAACGATGCCACGTGATGAATCTCATTTTAGGCGGAAAGATGCATGCTGAATGTTTTTTTTAAGGAAACTACGGCAAACCTATGAGGGTGATGTCTGAACATTTTATCGCATAGGTAATAATGTACAAATTATTATAAATAATTATAGAAACAAAGATACAGAAGTTACTAAAAGAAACTGAAACTAGAAAATCTACTCTAAATGACTATTCTATTGCTCCAGCTCATAAGGAGAGAACGATCAATAGACTTGAGACATCTGTGAGACCATAGCGCGAGATCCTCCTAAATTCTTCTGGCAATTACGAGGTTAAGTTTATCTTTATGACGGAATACTTTAGAATTTTGACACTTTCATATGTCCTATAGGAAGCAACTGAGGACCGTACTCGGAAAGACGCATGCTGAATGTTGTTGAATATGTTTCACACGTTCATGGATCGGAGGTCAGAGCCATTTGGACCGGGTTCCTGTGCAGTCGTAGTTACGACTGCAACTTAAGCAGTCCCGGTTGCCACCGTCTCTTTCCAAACCAACGGCAAGGATGCAGGTGGGTAGTGTACCGAAAATACTGTTGGTACTGTACACAGAGTCGGCGAGCCAGGAGCCACGGCATCGGTAAATATCCACTCGAGACTACACGATTTGCGGCCTACCAATATGCGCAAAGAATTGTCATGCAATGGACTGTGACCCCAGGAGTCTGTAGCCGGCAGCGTCTTCCGCTTGCAGCAGGGTCGCGTCTGCCGTGCCGAACAGCTCACCCATCTCCTCTAGCGTGCGGCCGCGCGTCTCCGGGAGGCAGGTGAAGAAGAACGCCCACGAGAGCGCCACGATGCCGGCGTAGAGGAAGAAGCTGCCGCCGATGGTGATGGCGCTGGACAGCGACAGAAACGTCATGGAGACGGTCCCACTGGTGACGCGGTTGCACGCCACGCCGACGGCGTAGCCCAGCGCGCGCACCCGCAGCGGGAAGATCTCCGAGGTGTACACCGCCGTCATGGGCCCGAGGCCCACGGAGAAGAACGAGACGAAGGCCAGTGTCGACGCGACGCACAGCCCGACGACCCATGACGGGGCCTCGGCGGCGCCCGCTGCCGGGTAGCGGCCCACGACGGTGAGCCCCGCGCCGAGGCCCACGAGCGACACGGCCATCCCGCCCGAGCTGCACAGCATCAGCGGGCGCCGGCCCACGCGGTCCAGCAGGAACGCGGCCACCAGGACGATGAGCGTCTTGGTGACGCCCACCGCGCAGGTGGTGGCGAGCAGCTGGTCGTCATCGGTGATGCCCGCGCTCTGGAACACGCGCGGGCTGTACAGCACGACCGAGTCAACGCCCGACGCCTGCTGGAAGAACTGGAGCCCGAGCGTCGCGAAGAGGATGCGCCGCACGGTCGGGGACGGGGACACGATGAGCTCCTTCCACACCTGCTTCTCCTCGCGCTCGCGGGTCCTCGTCTTGGGCGCGTTGACCACGTCGCCGTCGAGGTCGTCGGGGATTCCCGCGGCGGCCTTGATGTCAGCCAGACGCTCCGCCGCCTCCGCCGGCGTGTCGGCGATCTTGTCCAGCACGGTCCGCGCGTCAGCGAGACGGCCCTTCATGACGAGCCAGCGGGGTGATTCCGGCATGGCAAACACCATGAGCGCGAGAAGGGCGGACGGCGCGGCGCCGATGCCGAGCATGACGCGCCAGCCGAGGCGGAGCGGGAGGCGGGCGAAGGCGTAGTTGGAGACGTAGCCGAGGAGGATGCCGACGTTGATGAACACCTCGGAGAAGGAGGTGAAGAATCCGCGGGCCGAGGCCGGGGACACCTCGGCCGTGTACACGGGCGCGATGGTCAGGCCGTAGCCCACGCCGACGCCGGCAATGAAGCGGCCCGCCATCAGAGTGGCGTAGTCGCCGGCGATGCCCATGAGTATGGCGCCGGCGAAGAAGAAGGCGGCCGCGACGACGACGGTGAAGCGGCGGCCGATCCAGTCGGAGGTCCGGCCCGCCGCGAAGGAGCCGATGAGGGAGTAGAAGTTGAGGATGCCCATGAGGATCTCAAGCTGCACGTCCGTGATCTTCAGGTCCTTCTTGATGTACAACGACGCCCCGCTCATCACCCCGATGTCTTCGTAGTTAAGAAGCAGGACAAAATCTTGGTGAAACCGTGTAAAGCAAATGATCTGAACGGCGATGTACGTGGCGAGAATGGTGTACCGTATCCGAGAATGATCGACGCCATGGAGGCGATGATGGCGCAGGTAAAGGCATACTTGACGCTGCTCTTCTTCTTGGGCCCGACGGCCTCCGGGAGCGCAGCAGAGGCCATAGTAGACGCTTCTTCCAAGTTCTCTGCTTCGAGTGCTGCTTGCAGTCGATTTGTGTATCCCAAAACAATACTGATGGTCCAGTGATTAATACGAGGGCTGTATATTTAGTGGATAGAGTCTGATCCACTCTGTTGTTCAGATGGTGGTTCAGCTCAGCAAGGCATATGTCATGTGGGTCATCGGATCAGAAGATCCTAAAGGAGTACTTTTTCTTATCTGTCGCTTGTGCGTGCAAACAAGTTCAGAAAAAAAACCGTGGAGTATTTGACTCGCTTATGGATGGCACCAAATTTCGCGGCCAATTAAAAATTGATCATTGGTTAAGGTATCTAAGCAATGTGATAGACTAGTTTACGACTTCGTCAACCGATTGTTTCGTACAGGCTGGAACTACTATGACTTTGTATCCACGTAAAAACGTAGGGCCTATGACTATGGCGTGTCATCACCATTGTTCTCAAACCGGGCCTGGGCTGATGGAGGAAGGCAAACGGACGTCCGTGTCCTCCGTGACGAACACTAAAACAAATTGGCATTCCAAGAACAAAAAATGAAAAAAAAATGGCATTCAGTTCAGTGCTTTCAGACATGTTACCTGGTCAGAATCATTTTTTTTTCAAAAAGCGGCAGGAGCACTGTCATTCATTAAGGAAAGAGAGAGTTACAATTGTGAGAATTACACAAAGCAAAATAAGTACAAAGGCAGGCAAGTACAAAGGCAACAAAAAAAAGAAGCAACGCCTAAGGAAAATCATCATCTAGATCAAGCGCCATGCTGAGCAACCTGACTTCCTGCCGCAGCAGCTCAAATACTTGGGAGACCGATTTCTCTCTGTGTTGAAAAATTCTTCTATTTCTCTCCTTCCACAATTGCCACCAAAACATGAAAAGAAGGCCCAACTTTCTTCGTTTCTCTGTCTTAGATCCTTCGGAGAGTAACATCGCTGCCCATTGATTAGGACCCGTGTAGCTCCTTAAGACCGCATAGTTAGGCAGATTGTAGCGCTGGGACACGACCTTGTCAGAATCCACACTTGCTATATCTGGTGTAGAATGGCAAGTTCCCGCGAGAAGGCTTCAAGAGATTTAAACAAAAAAAAATTGCGTCCGTTGCATTTGATTCCTTGCATTTCTTCTTCAACCCAGCAATCCAATCATCCTCCAGGTAACTGTTCAGAATATCATACATCCAGTGAGGCACACGTTAAGAACATAAACATGGTGTACAATGACCAGTTCCAGCGAGAAGATTTTAAGAGATCTTTTCTGTTCTCAAATTTTTCGTCTTACAGACATATGTAGAGTAGCTTTAGTGCTATAAGACCATATCCAAAAACTTCCTAAAAAATAGACTGTCAAAATTTATTTTTAGGAATAATTCAAAAAATAATAGGGATAAATTTTCTCTCCTCCTCCAACAGTTTCCCTAAGTCCATTGACTTTAGACCTTGAAAAAGTTGTCTGGCCCCATGAAACATTCTCAAGCACTGGATTTTAAGCACGTGGGTTGTGGTTGCTGCCTAGCTCTATCGGACAGGTAACTCCGGGGCTTCATGACTTCATCCAAACATGTTCTATCTATTACGTAAAAATAATATCATATTTTATTTGATAAATTGCCTTTGTTTAAGCTTATTATTATTGAGAAAATTAAAAGGCTTCATCATCTTTATTATGCCAAGTGCCGAAGTGTCGTATTGTCTTATCTACATACTACATAAAATATATTCACTATATATATATATATATATATATATATATATATATATATATATATTACATAATATGTGAACTAAAATCTGTACAACAATTATGACATATCAGTATATTTAACTTTCATCATGCATCATTGATCAAATAAATGATCTTGGTGCCTATGAGGATTTTGTGTGAGTTATTAGTGTGTTAAAGGCCACACCATATTTCTAGTGAATGAAAGTGATACATTGTATCTTAGGGTAAAAATAGAAGTTTTATATTATTAATTAAATCCAATACAAGATTTATGATCATTCTAATAGTTTGCCTTTAAATCGTCGATAATTTGTAACTTTTCAGTATAATTTCTCAAATGGCAGACAAATTCTTCTAGTAGAAGAGAAATATTGAATAGTTTCTTATAATCTTAGCTAATTCTCAACAAACTCATCTCCTACGGTTTCTGTATGCAGTTAATCAAATACCTAGAAACGGTTGATCATTTGTAGGAAAATTGTATTATAAAAAATTATAGTCTTGATCCACGCAACATAATTAGAGAATTCCGGTTCACAGAATTTAATTCGTAATATTTAATTAACGGAAAAAGGTAGAGACACATAAAATGATTTTTTTTTATTAAATCCTAGGACTTGACCTTGCTGCCGTCACTGTCCTTAGTTGAGTTCATAGTTTTTCGTCTAGTTTGTGGCCATTTCCACCGCCTTCTCTTCTTTCACGACGGCGTCTGCTGCTTCAGTGCCCGCGTCGACCATGACGAATAGCTTGCCCATCTCCTCCAAAGTCTGGCCCCGAGTCTCGGGAAGGTAGACGAAGAAGAACGCCCACGCGAGCGCCGCGACGCCTGCGTAGAGGAAGAAGCTTCCACCGATTGTGATGGCCTTGGACAGAGACAAGAACGTCATGGAGACCACGGCGCTGGTAACGCGGTTACACGCCACGCCGACCGCGAACCCCAGCGCGCGCACCCGCAGCGGCAAGATCTCCGAGGTGTACACGCCGTTGATGGGGCCGAGGCCGATCGAGAAGGACACCACGAACGCGAACACTGACGCCATGGACAGGGCCACGGCCCACGGGACCTTGGCGTCCGTGTGGTGGCCCACGACGGTGAGGCCCGTCCCGAGGCCCACGAGCGAGACGACCATCCCGCCCGTGCTGCCCAGCAGCAGAGGCCGCCGGCCGACGCGGTCGAGGAGGGACGCGGCCACCAGGATGACCAGTGTCTTGGTGACGCCGACGGCGCAGGTTGTGGCCAGCAGGCGGTGGTCGTTGGTGATGCCCGTGCTCCTGAACACGCGCGGGCTGTACAGGATCACGGAGTCGATGCCTGACGCTTGCTGGAAGAAGTTGATGCCCATCGTGCAGAGCAGGATGCGTCTCATTGCTGGCGTTGGGGAAATGATGAGCTGTTTCCACACCCGCGCCTCCTGTCCGTTCTGTTTCCCCGGCACGGTGACCACGTCCCCGTCGTGGTCCACCGGGATTCCGGCGGCCGCCTTGATGTCAGACAGGCGCGCCGCGGCCTCCTCCGGCGTGTTCGAGGTCTTCTCCAGCACGGCCATGGCGTCCGCGAGCCGGCCCTTCACGACGAGCCACCGTGGCGACTCGGGCATGCCGAGCACCATGAGCGCGAGCAGCGCGGACGGCGCGGCGCCGACGCCGAGCATGACGCGCCAGCCGAGGCGGAGCGGGAGGCGGGCGAAGGCGAAGTTGGAGACGTAGCCGAGGAGGATGCCAACGTTGATGAACATCTCCGGGAAGGAGGTGAGGAAGCCGCGCGAGGACGCCGGCGAGATCTCGGCCGTGTACACGGGAGCGATCATCACCGCGTAGCCCACCCCGACGCCGGCCACGAAGCGGCCGGCCATGAGCATGCCGTAGTTGACCGCGAAGCCCATGAGCAGCGCGCCCACGAAGAAGATGGCCGCGGCGAAGACGACGGTGAGGCGGCGGCCGATCCAGTCCGACGTCCGCGCCGCCGCGAAGGAGCCGACGAGAGAGTAGAGGCTGAGGATGCCGATCAGGATCTCCAGCTGCACGTCGGTGATCTTCAGATCCTTTTTGATGTACAGTGACGCCCCGCTCATCACTCCAATGTCTGTAGAGGTCGCAACATACATGCATCATTCATCTGCTTGCAATAACAAAAGAATGCAAGAAATTTGTTACGGTGTCCTTCAAATGTATGGATGCATACCGTAGCCGAGGATGATGGAGGCCGTGGAGGCAAGGATCGTGCAAGTGAAGGCGAACATGACATTGCCCTTCTTCTTGGGCTCGACGGCCGTAGAAGCCATCTTAGCACTTGGATGATTTCTCTCTCTCTCTCTCTCTCTCTCTCTCTCTCTCTTTGATACTTGGATGATTTCTCTTGTCTAGCTATAGTGTGTTGATGGCCACACAAGCCTTGCAGGAGAAGTAGTGGTGGCTGCTCGCATCCAGTTTCTCTTGCAGAAATATGAAGTCTCCTGAGTTTGCTACTCTGATCGTTGACGATCGATACGATCCAAATAATTGCACAACCATAAACGTGGAACACATAGCTTGACCAGCAAAACGGAGACGACAACAAAAACAATGACACACGAAAAACAGATTTGTACTGAATAGTACAAGAGCACTTTACATTTGTGCGGTCTGCACTGGTAGCTCGTGCCTTCGTGGGCCAGAATGTGTACTGATCGATCTGGACTGAGCAGTGATATCTTGTTGCGTGCCTCTCATACATATAGCTTCCCTCGAGTCCAATCATCGGTATAGCTGGCGATGACTTGTATGATTGTATCTACTCGGACGAGATTGGCTGGCTTGCTTTTTCTTGCATGACTTTTACATTTATGTTCACAAAGACGGGTGAGAGATGATGAGATGAATCTATTCACAGAGGTGAGGTAAGGCTAGTGTCCTGTAACTGTAGGACCAGGTTCCTAACTGAATATCTGAAATAGATATGCAGGCTTCTCTGCCTTTTCAGTCTCAACAATTTTGCGATCTTCACTGGGTAGGTAGGACTTGCGAGACCTTACTGGCTTGGACAGTGCAGACCGTGGTCCATTGGTTCCTTGTATACCACGTGATGATCAAGAACTGGAGATGAATTAGGGGACCAAATCTCTTGCAGCGGTTTTTCACGCGCTGCTTGATTTATCATGTGCAGTCTGGTGGAGGCGACGACCTGAACTCAGCAAAAGGTTCATGCTACATTAGGCTGTTAAAAACCTCTGGATCTTCTAGGAGTAGAACTAGCGGGTAGGGATCTGTTGACGGTGTACCTTGTTTGCCGTTCGGCTTTGATTTGTCGACAGCGGTGGCGCCGGCGACGTGGTGGTGACAACTTGGTGGCGACGGTGCCGGCTAGCGGTGCTTCCCATCGCTTCAGCGCCACCCTCTTATATCGGCTAGGGTTTAGAGGTGGGGATTATTGTAGCGGCGATGAACCTCGTGTTGCGTGAACATGGTCCCCCCTCCTCTTATAGGCGCTACGTGACAAGGGCCCACCAGCCCTCCTTGGGCTAGACGCCCCCGATCAGGGCGTGGTTCAAGGGCCCAATGGGCCATTGGGCTCATTGGTGGAGATCAATCTAACATTCTCCCCTTGATCTTATTTTTATCTTTTTAACTTTATACTTTAAAACAATTTTTTTCAAAGTATTCGTTCCATCACAAATTCGTATGTAGAGCGTATCTCATCATCACGGTCAATCACCGATAGAATCAACAGCTACAACACACTCCTCTGTTCTGAAATAGGTCATTTAACCTTGGGCCTCTTGTTGTCCAGAAATCACAGGCTATACGAATAAACCCATGTCGACAGTGTGTTCTTTAAACACACTAGGCGTGAAAGTGCATCTAGTCCTCTAATTATGGTTTTGAATGATTGACGTCAATATAATTAAAGAGGACTAATATTTTCATCGAGCTTGTGCGCAGTTTCTAAATTGTTGATGCATATGAGAGCAAGGAAATTAAAAGAGAAAGAAAAGAAAAGCCAACAAAGTGAAAATCCTGAAATAAAGGAGTATTGCTCAAGAATCAAGGCCTAGTGATTTTATCTTTTATTTTGAGTATAGGAATACCGTACTATCAAGAGGGATGCAAAAGAAATAAGCATTGGAAGACCAAGTGCTCAAATCGTATCCCAAGAGTCAAAAATTCCCTTTCAAATCTTTTTCATCGGACAATGTCCAAGTCCATCGGACATTGGAGTCGGATTCTAGAAAGGTGCACACTATTTTTTCTCTCAGTGTAGTCGGACAATGTTCGACTCGGTCAGACAATGCAGTCGGACTACAGAACCGTGCACAACTTTTCTTCAGGCGGGGCAGGACAATGTCCAACTCTATAGGACAATGTACGACACCATCGGACAATGTCCGACTCCAAAAAAATCCGATCCCTTCGATCAATCCAGTCGGACTCCAGTACCGTACGCATACACTGAGTCGGACAATGTCCGACTGAGCAACGACCAGAGCAATATCCGAGTCCATCGGTCAATCGTTTCGGACTCCAGAGCCATGCACATCAATTTATCGGACAATGTCAGACTCCAGTCAGACAATGTCCGACAACGATATCTCCCAACGGCTCTTTTTCAAGTCTCGACTATAAAAAGCCACCCCGGCCCCCTTTGGTCGGTTGGCCACTTCCACTACTGGAAAATACTCTCCCATCACATCTGAGCACTCCACTTCTCCTCCCTTAGTTCCTACTCCAATCCTTGGTGGGTTTGAGAGAAGATTTGAGGAGATTTGATTGAGCAATATATTCTTCTCAAGAGCACTTGGTTCATCCTCAACACCGACGTCCTTTGCATTTGTTACTCTTGGGGATTCATCCCCTAGACGGTTAGGCGTCATCCGGAGAGCTCCCAAGTTTGTGGTTGAGACACGAGAAGTTTGTATTGGCCCCTCCTTCGTGGAGATTCATAGTGAAGCATCAAGCTTGCCTTGGTGGCAGCTTGAAGAGGTTTAGGGTTGAAAGAGACCCGGTCCTTGGCAGATCCCTCAACGGAGACGTAGGCTCCTTGGTAGAGTTGAACTTTAGTAAAAAAATTCCTAGTGTTTCCTTGTCTTTTTGTCTTTGATTAAATCTTGCTTGCTTGATTTGCTTGTTGTTCATTTTCTAGCTAGTTGGAGTGCTTTCTTTCCTAGATTTACTTGAGTAGGTTGCATGCTAGCTAGTTCTCCTTTTGTTGTTGCCTTGTTGCTTGCTTAGCTTCTTGCTGCTAGCTTGAATTGTGTAACTTTGTCCTTTTCGACGATCGATCTATTTTCCGTTGCGAGATCATCGGACATTATCCTACTCTAGTCGGATATTTGAAGTAATCGGACAATATCCTACTATAGTCGGACAAAGTTTTCCTGTGTTATTTTTCTTCGAATTAAGTGTATTTTATGGATTATCGCCTATTCACCCCCCTCTAGATGACTTTCAATTGGTATCAGAGCAGGGTCTTCTTGAAGGCTGAACCGTTTGAAGATAAAGATGACAAAAGGAAAGGAAAATCCACCGGGAACATCATCCGGAGTCGGGACCGAGGGTGATATGGTTGGAGATGATGTAAGGAATGAAGATAGTGATAAAGGTCCTCTACCAAGAACCTACAACAATGTTATGTTTGATTATGATGATCTCAAAGAAGATCTCATTGGGCAAGGGTCCGGAAGACTCCCTTACTTTGATGGATAATTCTATGATCATTGGAAATGCAAGATGATGATGTACTTGGAATCTATGAGTCCACATGTTACAAGTATAACCGAGAATAGTTTCTTGTAGGAAAATAGAGATAATCCAACTCGCAAGGATCAAATCAACATTCATCGCAACGCCGTGGCTGCTAGTGCAATTGTTTCCGCACTTAGCGCCACCGAGTATGACAAGGTTGCCGGAATAAAGAATGTCAACAAACTATGGAGAAAACTTGAGGTTATCTATGAGGGCATTGATTCCGTCAAGGATGCAAGACTTGAAGAGCTGCAAAATGAATTCAACTTGTTCATCATGGGTCTGGGAGAAGGCCCAAAAGAAGTTCATGATAGGCTCATGAGGATAGTGAATCAAAGAAGAGCACTAGGAGCCAAAATGACTGACTTGGATATCAACAAAAGATTACTACAAGCATTGAGACCATGGGACAACAACATTTGCTCAAATATCAGAGA
The DNA here is from genome assembly GCA_030378355.1 of Eleusine indica. Lineage (NCBI taxonomy): Eukaryota > Viridiplantae > Streptophyta > Magnoliopsida > Poales > Poaceae > Eleusine > Eleusine indica. Next base: position 43,151,843 of record CM059500.1, read on the forward strand.
GAAGGACAACTTCAAAACCTTCTCCACCGATGAAGTTCTTGGGAAGCTTCTATCCCAAAAGCAACAAAATGATCAAGCCAACAAGATAAATGCCTTGATCAAGCAAATTGAGAGAGCAAATGGTGATAAAAATAATGTAGCACTCAATGCTACACATGAGAAGCAAGAAAGGAAGAAGAAGAAGGTAGTTGATTCTAGTGAGGAAGATAGTGATGGTGAGATGGTTTTGCTTGTGAGAAGATTCAAGTTAATTCTCAAGAAAGATGGCTACAAGAAGAAAAGCTTTGACAAGGGCAAGGCAAGAAGGTCAAAAAGGGTTGCTATAAGTGCGGTGATGAAGGACATTTCATTACAGAATGTCTGAAGAAGAAGAACAAGGACGAGAGAAGGAAAGATAAGTATCACAAGAAAGACAGGAAGTACAAGAAACATAGGAGAGGTGAATCTAACATTGGCCAAGAATGGAATTCCGATTTTGACTCGGATGAGAGAGGCATTGCTACAATTGCCATTAGTGTCACTACCACCAACACTTCTCTCTTTGGGAGCTTGAGTGATAATGATGACGACAACACTCATAAATGCTTCATGGCAAAATGAGCAAAGGTATCGAAATCTAAACTCCTCTCATGATAGTAGTGATGATGATGATGATGCTAGTGCTTCAATTCCTAAAATGATTGAATTTATGGAAATGCTTGAAAAACAAAAGGAAGAAATTGATAGACAAGAGGAGCTTCTTGAAAAACAAGAAGACTTGCTTATTCTTGAAAAGAAAAAAAACCTTGAACTAGAGAAGCTCCTAGAACTTGAAAGAAAGAAAAATGAAGAAATAACATTGTCTCTCACTAAAATTAAAAATACTTGTGAGAATGTTAAAAGCACTAAAGATGAACTTCAAGAGAAGTATGAGGATGTGGAGAAGACTCATAAGTCTCTTAAAGAACAATATAGGATTCTTTCAACTTTCACATCCTCCTCAAATAATTCCTCTCATGCTTCCACTAGCAAAGGATGTGATAGATGCTATAATATTGATGTTGATGCTTGTGCTACTAATGTAAAATTGATTGGTGATTTAAACAAGCAAGTAAAGACTCTTGAAAGCAAAATATAACATGAGAAAAATGTTGTTGATGATGAGAAGGCAAAGTATGCAAGAGGTGCATACTCATATACTAGAATGCCACATGTCATGGATGACATTGGTTATGTTGAGGGTGCTAAGCACAATGCTAGGGAGAACAAGAAAGGAAAGGAATTCCTTAAGTTCACCAAGGAAGGATCTTATCAAAAGAAGCAAGCCAAGAACAAGAAAACTAACCAAACTTCTTTTGTTAATGATTTTCATGCTAATGTGCCTAACACCTCATGTGCACTCTTTCATGATTTTGATGCCTCATATGTACTCACGAGAAATATGCATGGTCATGTATTTGCTAAATATGTTGGGCCACGCAACAAGAAGTCAAAGACTTGCGTGTAGGTGCCCAAAGTAATTATGACTAATGTCAAAGGACCCAAGCAAATTTGGATACCTAAAAACAAAGCTTAATTTGTTTTGTAGGACTATGTCTCCGGAGGGTCAAGTTGGGTGATTGATAGTGGATGCACCAATCATATGACCGGAGACAAAAAGATGTTCAAGTCATTCGAGCCAAATCACAACAAAAATGAATACATCACATTTGGTGACAATGGAACAGGACAAGTACTAGGTTATGGTAAAGTCCCTCTCACTTCTTCGTTTTCTCTTTCTAACGTCATGCTTGTTGATCACGTTGACTTCAATCTATTGTCTATTTCGCAATTTTGTAAAATGGGCTTTGATTGCTTGTTCAACAAATGTGGTGTGACCGTCTATAAGAGGTGTGATGGCTCGGTTGCTTTTAAGGGTGTGCTTAAAGGAAAGCTTTATGTTGTGGATTTCTCCACGGATGAAGCTAGACTTGGCACATGCTTAGTAGCAAAGTCCAACATGAGTTGGTTATGGCATAGAAGGCTAGCTCATGTTGGTATGAGAAATCTTCACAAACTCCAAAAGGGCGGCCACATCATAAGACTAACCGATGTTTGCTTTGAGAAGGACAAAATTTGTAGTGCATGTCAAGCGGGAAAACAAGTTGGAGCATCACACCCCGTCAAGAATGTGGTGACCACCACAAGACCGTTGGAAATGTTGCACATGGACCTTTTCGGTCCCGTATCCTACATAAGCATTGGTGGTAACAAATATGGTCTTGTAATAGTTGATGATTTTTCTCGTTTCACGTGGGTATTCTATTTGCATGATAAAGGTGGAGTGAAAGATGTGCTCAAGACATTCATGAAAAGAGCAAAAAATGAATATGAAGTCAAGATCAAGAAGATAAGAAGTTATAATGGCACCGAGTTCAAGAACGCTCAAGTTGAGGAGTACCTCGATGAAGAAGGCATCAAGCATGAATTTTCGGCACCCTACCCCCCTCAACAAAATGGAGTGGCCGAAAGAAAGAACCGAACACTCATTGAGATGACGAGAACAATGCTTGATTAGTATAAGACGTCCGACCATTTTTGGGTCTAAGCCATCAACACCGCTTGTCACGCCACCAACCGGTTGTATCTCTACCGACTATTAAAGAAAACACCATATGAGCTACTAACCGGTAACAAGCCTAATATTTCCTACTTTCGTGTTTTTGGGAACAAGTGCTTTATGCTAAACAAGAAGCCCAAGACTTCAAAGTTTTCTCCAAAAGTTGATAAATGTTTCTTGCTTGGTTATGGGTCGAATGTTCATGCCTATCATGTGTTGAACAAAACCACTGGTTGTGTTGAAATTTCACGTGACGTGACATTTGATGAATCTAATGGCTCTCAAAGGGAGCAAGTTGTTAATGATGATGTAGATGATGAAGCCCCTAGAAATGCAATTAAAAGGATGGCCATTGGTGATGTCAGACGGCAAGAAACATCAAGTATTGAAAATCAACCCTCTCCCTCAAGACAAGACCAACATCATGAGAGTGAAGAAATTGATCACACAAATGGTCAAGATCAAGATGTTGGGGATCATGAACAAGCATCAAGTGATGATTCTCAAAGACATGATCAAGAGGTTGATAAAGATAGTGGTCAAGAAAGTTCATATCCACCACACCCAAGAGTGCATCAAAGTGTACAACGTGATCACCCCGTCGAGCAAATCCTTGGAGACATTGATAAGGGGGTAATCACTAGATCTCGAGTTAGTAATTTTTGTGAACATTACTCTTTTGTCTCTTCTATGGAGCCATTTAGAGTAGAACAAGCACTTGAGGATTTGGATTGGGTGATGGACATGCAAGAAGAATTGAACAACTTTACAAAAAATGAAGTGTGGACATTGGAGGAAAGACCAAAGAACAAGAATATTGTGGGCACCAAATGGGTGTTCTGCAATAAACAAAATGAAGATGGCGTTGTGACAAGAAACAAGACACGACTCGTGGCAAAGGGGTATTCACAAGTTGAAGGTTTGGATTTTGATTAAAGCTATGCCCCCGTAGCAAGACTTGAATCTATTAGAATATTACTTTCTTTTGCTACTCACCATGATTTTAAGCCGTACCAAATGGACGTGAAAAGTGCATTCCTCAATGGGCCAATCAAGAAAGAAGTGTATGTGGAGCAACCACCGGGCTTTGAAGATCCCAAATATCCTAACCATGTTTATAAGCTCCATAAGGCGCTCTATGGGCTTAAGCAAGCCCCAAGAGCATGGTATGAATGCCTTAGGGATTTTCTTGTTAAAAAGGGTTTCGTCATTGGCAAGGCCGATGCAACCCTCTTCACTAAGCATTTTGGTAATGATATTTTTTTATGCCAAATATATGTAGATGACATAATATTTGGTTCTACTAACCAAAACTTTTGTGATGAGTTTAGCAAGATAATGACTAAGAGGTTCGAGATGTCCATGATGAGAGAATTGACATTCTTTCTAGGCTTCTAAGTGAAGCAACTTAAGGAGAGCACCTTTATATGTCAAGCCAAGTACACACAAGATTTATTGAAGAAGTTTGACATGGATAAGGCCAAGCCCATCAAAACTCCCATGCCAACAAATGGCCACCTCGACCTCAACAAAAATGATAAACCCGTCGATCAAAAGGTATATCGCTCCATGATAGGATCTTTGCTTCACCTTTGTGCATCTAGGCCCGATATCATGCTTAGTGTGTGTATGTGTGCACGTTTTCAAGCCGCTCCTATGGAGTGTCACATGGTGGCTATTAAGAGAATTTTAAGATATTTGGTTCACACACCTAACCTAGGGCTTTGGTACCCCAAGGGTTCAAAGTTCAACCTATTAGGCTATTCCGATGCGGATAGAAAGAGCACCTCCGGGACATGCCAATTCTGGGGTAGGTCCCTAGTCTCATGGTCATCCAAGAAACAAAATTCCGTTGCACTTTTCACGGCCGAAGCAGAGTATGTTGCAGCCGGTAGTTGTTGTGCACAACTACTTTGGATGAGACAAACTCTAAGGGATTACGGTTACAAGTTGAACTTTGTTCCACTCCAATGTGACAATGAGTACCATAAAGCTTGCTTATAACCCCGTTGAGCATTCGCACACAAAGCATATAGATATCCGCCATTATTTTTTGAGAGATCATTCTATCAAAAGGGATATACAAGTTAGTCATGTGAGAACTGAAGATCAACTAGCAGATATATTCACCAAGCCAGTAGATGAGAAAATATTTTGCTATCTTAGGAGTGAGCTAAATATTCTTGATTCTAGCAATGTAGTTTGAAGGCTTGCACATCTGTGGTGACATAGGATAAATTTTCAAAAATAAAAATTGTTGCAAAATTTTGGTTGATTTGTTTTTGAAAAACATTTGGTTTTTGATCATTGGATCATGTTGATGTGGATGTAATCATTGTTGGAGTGATTGATTGTGGCTGGTTATATCCACTAAAATTTTTTCAAATTTGAGCATGTTCATGAGATCAATAAGATGCCTACTTAAGCATTGCTGAAAAAGGAGGTGACAAATTTCAGAAATTTCTGCCAAAATAGAGCAAGTCAGTTTTACCAAAGTCGGACTAAATCCGACCCAATCGTATAATGTCTGACAGATGGATCTAGTCGGATAATGTCCGATACAGTCGGTCATTGTCCGACTAAGGGAAATTTGCCCATAACAGGCCTAAAACTTACGCCTTCGTTTTCCTCTTCCCCATTCTCTCAAACTCTCTCTCTCTCTCTCTCTCTCTCTCTCTCTCTCTCTCTCTCTCTCTCTCTCCTCTCCAAACCGGCGGCCAAGAAGCTCCTGCGGTGATCACCTTCCTTCTCCGTTGAAAGGTCCAAGTTTTAGGGGGAGGGGACCTCCTTCATGGGACAAAGTCTGATTTCCTCCATTGCTTCAAGGTTTTCTCCCTTTTTCTCTTCTCTCACCTAGGGCTAGGGTTTGACTTTGCAATGCTAGGTTTAATCCTTAGTCCCGTACCATTGTAGCCCATGGAGATGATTCCTAGGATGCTATACATGCTTTGGATGCAATATGGCTAGGAATTGTGGTCAAATTTGAGGCAACCCGGATTTTTCATGAAAATCTTGAGGGAGTCGGACAATGTCCGGGTCAGTCGGACAATGTCAGATTTCGGACAATATCCGACTCTATGGGACATTATCCGACTCCACTCAAGATTCTCTGAAAATTTTTGTTTTCTCTCTTATGACCATGTTGTCTTTAAATTCTTTCACTTTCTCATCCTGTACCACTACCTATTGTTTTGTCAGGATGTCTGGCACTTGGTCTCCGGGGGAGAAGTGATCCAAGTATGTGGATGATGCGGGAGGAAGCAAAACCAAGAGAAGAAAGCCACGAAAGGTGCACCTCCACTATGCTGAGCCGTGAGAGGAAGAAGAACCTACTGAGATCATCTGTGTCATGCGAAATGTGACAGTTGCTCCAAACCGGGACGGAGCACCTGTCAACTATGTGAAGGCATCCGAGGAAACAAGTCGTGAGGCTCGGGAAACCAACTGGTTTGCAGCTGAGAAGCAAGTCGTTGACACTAGGTTTTGGTCTCATTTCCACGCGGACTGGTACATGTGTGCCTACAAGAGCAAGAAGAATCCCACCATAGCTATGAAGTACATTGACTAGGATTACATGGCACGTAAGAAGAATCTAGTGTTTAAGGAAATCATAGAAGCTTGTGAGTACCATGGCATCAAGGATATCGTGGGTTTCAGATATAACTAGAGTCAAGAGATAATCTCTCAGTTCTACTCCACCATGTTCTTTGATGAAGGTGCAAAGAAGTTGTTTTGGATGACAGATGGTGAGAGGTATTCTTGCACTTTATCTCACTTTGCTATTCTCCTTGGAATCAGGGATTCCTATGATCATCTAAGGTGCATTCATGATGGACGCACAATGCTTCCCTCTAAAATAAAGCATATGTATATCGATGAAGAGGATTACAACCCACCCTATGCTGCTGGTTTCAAACCTTTCTATAATGTGCTTCACAGGATGGTCAGAGTCTCTATGGCACCAAGGGGCGGCAATGCTGACCATGTTCCTGGCTTTGAGAAGGATTTACTTGATTGGATTGGTGGCACTGAGAAGTTCAATGTGTTTGACTTCATCTACTCAGAGATGTGGCATGTGGCTATCACTGCCAGTCGGGGCTGTGCCTATGCCCCCTTCATCATGTACATGATCGAGAAGGTGACCAAGAGGACGTTCAAGAAGGAATGTGAGCATCGGAGTCTCAAGCCAAACATACCTCCAGGTGCTGCGAGTGGTGCTTTCACACCTAGGACGGCTCCCTCAAGTGAGCCCACTTCACCTCTAGGTGCCTCTTCTCCTCAACCTCCCCCAGCCAGCTCCACTCCAGGTCCTTCCTATGGGCGCAGAGGGAGAGGCAGAGGCTCTAGCAAGAAGAGAGGTGGGCTTTTCAAGATGTTCACAAGGTTCTTTAGCATCTGCAACAGATTTGATGCCCACCTTGACAAAATGGAGACGCGCCAAAATGTGCTTTATGAGCATCAGAAGGCTATGTATGATCACTTTGCTATTCAGCCTCCTCGCTCTCCATCACCAGATCCTGCACCCTCTCCTCCTCTAGTTGAGAATCCTTGGAGTACCTTCACCGATGAGGAGTCTCAGTACTTTGGGTACTACCCCTCCCATGCCCATCCTACTACTATAGTTGGTACTAGTGGTGCTGGACCCTCCTACACTAGGTTTGATGACGAGGATGAGATTATGGAGGAGACACCACCGCAAAGAAGGAATGATGAGGATGATAAAGACGAAGAGGACAGCGACTATGATGGTGATGAGTGATTTCTTCTATTTCTCTTTTTGGTGTCTTGATGCCAAAGGGGGAGAAGAAGAGTCAAGAAGTTCACCTAGCTTATTATCTTTTTGTATCTTGTTATCTTGTTGGACATGTTATTCATGCGTTTTCAAAACTCTATTATGTGATCCTTATTTGTGTAAGACTTATTTATGCTCTATGTGATGAACTATGTGTCATGAAAATGTGGCTTGATGTAATGTTATTTGTTTCCCTTTTAGTTGCATTTTTGTGAATCACATGTCATATGCATTGTTGCTTTTCTTTTTTTATTAATGCTATGCGGAACAATGCAAGGAGTAAGGGGGAGCCCTGCTGCTTTTCTCTCAAATATGTGCATATGGGTTGTTAATGCCCAATTTGGAATTCAATTCATGCACACATTAAGGGGGGGCTCCTATCTTTTTGTTCTCCTTTTAATGCTCTTTTATCTATAAACTGTGAACTTTAGTTGTATTGTCATCAATCACCAAAAAGGGGGAGATTGAAAGTGCATCTAGGACCCTAATTATGGTTTTGAGTAATTGACGTCAATACAATTAAAGAGGACTAATATTTTCATCGAGCTTGTGCGTAGTTTCTAAATTGTTGCTGCATATGAGAGCAAGGAAATTAAAAGAGAAAGAAAATAAAAGCCAACAAAGTGAAAATCCTGAAATAAAGGAGTATCTATGCTCAAGAATCAAGGCCTAGTGATTTTATCTTTTATTTTGAGTATAGGAATACCGTACTATCAAGAGGGATGCAAAAGAAATAAGCGTTGGAAGATGAAGTGCTCAAATCATATTCCAAGAGTCAAAAATTCCCTTTCAAATCTTTTTCATCGGACAATATTCGAGTCCATCGGACATTGGAGTCGGATTCCAGAAAGGTGCACACTATTTTCTCTCAGTGTAGTCGGACAATGTCCGACTCGGTCCGACAATACAGTCGGACTACAGAACCGTGCACAACTTTTTCTTCAGGCGGAGCAGGACAATGTCCGACTCTATAGGACAATGTCCGACACCATCGGACAATGTTCGACTCTATTGGACAATGTCCGACTCTAAAAAAATCCGACCCCTTCTGTCAATCCAGTCGGACTCCAGTATAGTGCGCATACAGTGAGTCGGACAATGTTCAACTCTATCGAACAATGTCCGACTGACCAATGACCAGAGCAATATTCGAGTCCATCGGTCAATCGTTTTAGACCCCAGAGCCATGCACATCAATTTATCGGACAATGTCCGACTCTAGTCGAACAATGTCCGACAACAATTTCTCCCAACGGCTCTTTTTCAAGTCTCGACTATAAAAAGCCACCCTGACCCCCTTTGGTCGGTTGGCCACTTCCACTATTGAAAAATACTCTCCCATCATATCTGAGCACTCCACTTCTCTTCCCTTAGTTCCTACTCCAATCCTTGGTGGGTTTGAGAGAAGATTTAAGGAGATTTGACTGAGCAATACATTTCTCTCAAGAGCACTTGGTTCATCCTCAACACCGACGTCCTTTGCATTTGTTACTCTTGGGGATTCATCCCCTAGACGGTTAGGCGTCGCCCGGAGAGCTCCCAAGTTTGTGGTTGAGACACGGGAAGTTTATATTGGCCCCTCCTTCATGGAGATTCATAGTGAAGCATCAAGCTTACCTTGGTGGCAGCTTGAAGAGGTTTAGGGTTGAAAGAGACCCGGTCCTTTGTGGATCCCTCAATGGATACGTAGGCTCCTTGGTGGAGCTGAACTTCGGTGAAAAAATTCCTAGTGTCTCCTTGTCTTTTTGTTTATTAAATCCTGCTTGCTTGATTTGCTTGTTGTTCATTTTCTAGCTAGTTGTAGTGCTTTCTTTCCTAGATTTACTTGAGTAGGTTGCATGCTAGCTTGTTCCCCTTTTGTTGTTGCCTTGTTGCTTGCTTAGCTTCTTGCTGCTTGCTTGAATTGTGTAACTTTGTCCTTTTTGATGGCCGATATGTTTTACGCTACGAGGTCGTCGGACATTGTCCTACTCTAGTCGGATATTTGAAGTAATCGGACAATATCCAAGTATAGTCAGACAATCTAGTCGGACAAAGTTTTCCTGTGTTATTAATTCTTCGAATTAAGTGTATTTCAGAGATTATTGCCTATTCACCCCCCCCTCTAGGCGGCTTTTAGGGCGGTAAGCCTTTTATGACTAGATCTGCTAACATTTGTCCATTTCTTTTATGCTCCAAGCATTCCAATATAACTCCGGACTTTCTCCTCAACAATATATGATTTGTGTAAATGTGTTTGGCACCACACTTGACTCGTTGTCATAGGAGTGAAATACTTCATGGTTATTGTTGTTATTAACCATTATCAATTTCGGGTACAGGTTTCCTTAACCATTTTACCTGTCCCTCAGCCTCATATCATGTTAAGTCGTATCTTTTCATCACATTGATGATAATTCTTTGCTAATTCATATCTTTTCATCACATTGATGATAATTCTTTTATTTTTTGAAGCTTTTACACACAAAAACTCCAAGTGTGAAAGTTAGCGATAATTGTGAATTTCGCTACACATTTCACGCGTTCTATCTTTGTGCTCACAACCTTTTAAGAGCGCTTGAAACATATCTATATCTTTGTACTCACAACCTTTTGAGAGTACTTGTTTCTTTTAGCATGAGGCTGATATCTTTAACTCCATTTCAGTGATCTATATCTGGACTGGACATTGCCAAAGTAACCCGGATACATAAAACTGCGTTAGGGTAATATCAAGCTTCTAATAGCTAAAGCATATGGTACCATATTTATTTGATCCTTTTCATATTGACTTTTTTAAACACTAAAGTTCTCAATTCCATTACTCTTGACTTTAAGAACAGGCGTATGTTTTCTTGCATGCATACTTTAGAGACTTTCTCAGCATGCCTATTCAATATTTCTAATACCCCTTTCCCTTTAATCTTGGTGAGCTTTCAACGAGATCAAAACTTTGAGGATAGTACTTTTGTTCTTCTCCTGTAGTAGGATAATATCACTACTTGCAAGTAAGACGTTATCCACATATACAGGATATGGAAAATCAATCTCCAATTCTATAACTTTTGCACAACTGCAATTGTCCTCTTCTCAATTTGAAACTCAAAGTTTCTCATTATTCTATCAACCTTTTAAACATCACAGTCAACAGACTTGTCTTCAATTCATAACTGAATTTCTGACGATGTTCTAAGGTTATTTTCTTTCATGACAAATATGTCATGTAATACATTTTTCTCAGATCCTCATCAGAGAGAATCGTCTTTGCTTTCATCCGATATAGCTCAGATCATGATGTGCCACCATTGCCATTATAACTTTTAGGAAATTATTACACGAGACATGAGAAAATATCTCATCGTAATATGTTCTTTCTCTCTGCGTAAAAATCTTTATCATATATTTCTTCTAGAGTCATGTTTAATCTTATAGAGCTATAACAGCCTACTGTTTTGACTCTATCAGGATCTGTATTTCCTTTGAAATCATATTCAATATTATAGACCCATGATGGCCTACTGTATTGACTCCTTTAGGAATTTTTTCTAAATCCCAAACATCGTTAGGATTAATCAATAACATTTTATCTTACATGGCTTCCTGCCATTTGGACAATCGAGCGCCTGTCGTGGCTTTTTCATTAGTTGTGAGATCACCCTCTATGGTAATCAAAAAATTCCTTATTCTTTGAGACCTTCAGGTCATCAGCTAGTGGCACTTCTTCCATATAGGGATGTTGTTTGTACTTTTATTCCCCAGAGGTAATTGATTTCATAATTTCTTATATAACAAGAAATTCATCGTACTTGAATCATTGAAGTGGACATGGAGCCAAACTTCTCTTTAAGTCTTAGATCTCAGCAAAACATGCTCCCCTAGATTATTATCTTCTTCAAAGACGACATGTCTTCGAATTGTTTAAATTTTATGGATTTACTCTGTTATAACTTTATTCTTTATGACACTTTAAGCACCATCTTGGTATTCCTTTATCAAAACTCCAGAAATAGATATATATCTTTACTTTAGTAGATCACTTTAGATGCACAATATGCATCACATTATCATCTTTATCGGAGAGTTTCATCATTTTTCCTCCCCCTCGAAATGCGGTCATAACTTTTCTGCCACAATTTCAAAACCATTGTGAATTGAGGAAACTTTGATTATCTACTTCATTCACTTGAATACATCATGCAAAAGAAGTTATCTATTAAATCGTATGGGAGTATTTTTCCTCGTTTCATCTCAAGGACTCAATTGAGTTCTTTATCACTAATACTTTTGCAAGCCATACTTACATATCATTCTTATCTGTGTGTTCATCTTCTCTTTTGACTCATTAAGTGCTTAATAACTTTCGCATATAAAGTGCACGATCGATACTGGAATAACATAAGATCTATTTCAGACTTTTCTCTAAAAGCACATGAGTCATCACATCTTTCTCCTGCCAAGCAGGATGAAACTTTTCTCAAACTTCTCTCGCCATACGGGATTTCCTCGACATAAATATTATGCCAACGTACCCCGCCATGCAGGTATTTTCTCACACATTGCCCGTCATACGCGTATAACCACAATCATCTCTTTCTCACCATGCGGGTGATTCCCTCGAAGGGACATGAATGCTTGTATTGGCTCATATTCAATCATCAAATTTAGAAATGAATCCAAATATTCTATGACACATACATACTTAATTCAATATGGGTCAAATTAAACATGTATATGCCTTACCATATCATAATCATTAAAAAATGATAATAAGATCTTGTTCATTGAGAGTGCATGAAAAGTAATTTCTCAGAAGTCTCAATGATACATCTGTTTCTTAAATTAATATCCAAAAATTTTTTTCTTTTAAAGCCATTCTTTAGAGGGGGAATACTCCTGCACTCTATGACCTTTTCATGGTCATCTTTTGGGTCACAAGTACCCAATCTTTTGCTTTCACGAGTGAAAGCATCAAAACCTCTTAGTCTAAGAAAAATTAGATAATAATCAACAATAATGAGCAAAAAATTAATCTTATATTGGCCTAATTAAAGATATACACATTAATCTTTTAGGTCTTTATCTTATATTCTAAATCATCGTTGGGCAGAAATAGAATAAAACATCGTCTTTATATGCATTTATTCTAAATCACCGTTGGGCAGAAAAAGAATAAATACATATATCTTATAAATTAAGCGATGATATATCTATTAAACGACTTTGCTAAGAAAATAGCATTATCATCTACTTTATTACAGCGGAAACATGAAAATACTTTCTGAGCATCATTTGATCTTTTATCTTTTCTCTAAAAAATTGATCACTATGATACAAAATTTACCAGAGATTTAAACTTTTAAAAAAAGAACTCATAAAATTATAATATTGTTATCATCAATGTTGGTCAGAAAATAATAATATCATAATTATTCTTTAAAATGAATATCGTTTAACCACTCTAATCAAATTTTCTCTAATTCAATTAGAGGATAAAACTTTTCTTTGCGGCGGAAGCTTTTCTTTCTTTTAGAAGCAATCAAACTTCTAATCTTTTATGCACAGAGAATTTAAACAATTCTTGTGCACTCATTCAATCTTTCACATGAATATCAAATTGTTCTTATCTTTTCTCCAATCAAAAACATGAAATTTGAATGGAGGTCAAACTTTTGACATAAACTCATTGTCATAAAACATTAATTTAATCAAAGTTCAAACAAATTCATAGCATAAAAACACTTTAACATATACATGAACAGTAGCAAAAATACTCTTATTTACTATCTGTAAAATTTATCTCGTTGGTGTAAAAAAATTACAGAGGTAAAATTCATTCATAATCTATTCAAATAACCATCAAAAACAGTCAAAACATAATATCAAAATGCTATTGTTCATTTTCTCTCTGTTGGGCCGATTTCATAAAAAAAAATTCCGAGCCCAACTTGCGCCCGCATGCGCCAGCATGAGGCCTTTCGGCCTGGCCCGCACTCGTGCGCCCCTTTCCTAGGCTGCCAGCCCGGTAGCCAATGACTGGGCCGCCAAACTGGCCCAGCGTGGCGCCGGCTCCCATGCTCTGCCTCCATCTGGACCATCCGTCCAGATGGACGGCTGTCCGGCCATCTCGCCTGATCAAAACCCGGAGCATTCGGCCTCCCAGAAAACCCTAGCCCCCTCATTTCTTTCTTCCTCTCTCTTGCCGGCCGAGTCGGTGGCGCCACCAACGGCCGTGCCGCCGCGGCCAAGCCCGACACACGCGTCGGCGAGCCGGGCGTGTGAGCCCTCTGGGCGCTGCATCCTTCTCCTCCCCCTCTATCTCTGTAGCCCACTCGAGCGAGATCCAGAGATGGTGGCCGCATCCATGGCGGCTCGGAGGAAAAAAGAAGCGTCGGCGCCGCCACAGCCCCTTTCGCTGGCGTGCGCGTCCATTCGAGGGTGAGCGCACTGCCATCGAACGGAACTGTGACGGTGCCCTTTAGCCCCGAGCCTGATGTGGAGACCGCGCGGCGGCGCGCTCTTATCTTCGGTGGCTCGGGCTCGTCTTCCCGCGCACCGGCGGTTCTTTCCCGCACTACGGCGAGTCGTCGGACGGCTTGACGACGATGAGGCCCAGGTGGTTGCCCGGATCCCCTCCCGCGCGTCTCTGATTCTTCTCTTTTTCCCTAGGGTTAGGGTTAGGGTTCTTCGTTTCTGTTTCTTTCGATTCATGATCGAATCCGTTTCTATTCTTCTTTCCCAACTACGACCTACTCGCTAGAACCGTGGCTCTTGATACCAATGTTAAAAACCTATGGGTCTTCTTGGAGTAGAACTAGCGGGTAGGGATCTGTTAGACGGCGTACCTTGTTCGTCGTTCGGCTTCGGGTTGTCGACGGCGGTGGCGTTGGCGACGTGGTGGTGACGACGTGGTGGTGACGGTGCCGGCTAGCGGTTCTTCCCATCGCTTTAGCGCCACCCTCTTAGATTGGCTAGGGTTTAGAGGTGGGGATTACTGTAGTAGCAACGAACCTCGTGTTACGTGAACATGGTCCCTACCTCCTCTTATAGGCGCTGCGTAACAGGGGCCCACCAGTCCTCCTTGGGTTTAATGCCCCTGATCAGGACGTGGTTCAAGGGTCCAATGGGCCGTTGGACCCATTGATGAAGATCAATCTAACATAGGCAGTAGCTGATAGGGCGAGAGAGATAATGCCAGTTCATTGAAATAGACTTCTATCAATTTACAATTATCCAGTCCGGCCTTGTTCTCTCTGATCACCAGCCAGCAGTCGTGCACTTGATTTAGGTGCCGGGAAGGTGAAATGAACTACAGATCATGACAGAACTTTCCGCCAAACTTGCTTAGCAAACTAACCATCCTAGGTGTGTGATATGATGCTTCACGAAGCAGAGATATCGTCCGTGTTCGTACATCGTGTCTGAAGCTTGCGTCTTCGAAAACGTCAACGAAACCAACAGACCGTTAACGAAGCAGAGATATCATTGTGATGCTTTCTGGAGAATTTTGGCACAGACCGTTGACGTCTTACCAGTTTTCTTTTGGGACTATCAGCGCTTATCATTGTTCCATTAGGACTGAAAAATTGCAGAAAGATGTATCACACACTAAATTCTGATCCCAGGAGTCTAAAGCTGCTGCTGGGGCCGTCCCCCGCTTCAGCTGCCGCCCCGCCGGTCTTGCCGAAAAGCTCACCCATCTCCTCCAGCGTGCGACCGCGCGTCTCCGGGAGGCAGGCATAGAATAACACCCACGCGAGGGTCGCGATGCCAGCGTAGAGGAAGAAGCTGCCGCCGATGGTAATGGTGCTGGACAGCGACAGGAACGTCATGGAGACCACTCCGCTGACCACGCGGTTGCACGCCACGCAGACCGCAAAGCCCAGCGCGCGCACCCGCAGCGGGAAGATCTCGGCGGCGTACACGCCCGGCACGGGCCCGAGGCCCACGGAGAAGAAGGACACGACGGCGAGGGTGGACGCGACGCACAGGCCCACGGCCCACGTGACAGGACCGTCCTCCGGATGGCTGCGGCCCACGACGGTGAGCCCCGTCCCGAGGCCCGCGAGCGAGGCGGCGACGCCCGCCGCGCTGCTCAGCAGCAGCGGCCGCCGGCCCACGCGGTCCAGCAGGAGCGTCGCGACCAGGATGAAGAGCGTCTTGGTGACGCCTATCGCGCAGGTGGCGGCGAGGAGGTGGTCGTCGTCGGCGATGCCCGCGCTCTGGAACACGCGCGGGCTGTAGACCACGACCGAGTCAACGCCCGACGCCTGCTGGAAGAAGTGAAGGCCTGCCGCCGTCAGAAGCACGCGCCGCACGGCCGGGGTGGGGGACACGACCAGCTCCTTCCACACCTGCTTCTCCCCGCCGCTTCTGCTTCGCACGGGCACGGTGACCACGTCGCCGTCGAGATCGTCGGGGATGCCGGCGGCGACCTTGATGTCGGCTAGCCGCTCCTCCGCCTCCTCCGGCGTATCGGAGATTTTAGCCAGGACGACCCTGGCGTCCGCGAGGCGACCCTTCATGACGAGCCAGCGCGGTGATTCGGGAAGGCCGAACACCATGAACGCGAGCAGGACGGAGGGAACCGCGCCGACGCCGAGCATGACGCGCCAGCCGAGCCAGAGCGGCAGGCGGGCGAAGGCGTAGTTGGAGACGTAGCCGAGGAGTATGCCCAAATTGATGGACACCTCTCCGAATGACGTGAGGAAGCCGCGGGCCGACGCGGGTGACATCTCGGCGGTGTACACCGGCGCGACCACCACCGCGTAGCCCACGCCGACGCCGGCGGCGAAGCGGCCGGCCATCAGCGCGGCGTAGTCGCCGGCGAGGCCCATGATTACAGCTCCCGCGAAGAAGAAGCCGGCCGCGAACACGACGGTGAAGCGGCGGCCGATCCAGTCGGAGGTGCGTCCCGCCGCGAAGCATCCGATGAGGGAGTAGAGGCTCAGGATCCCGATCAGGACCTCCACCTGCACGTCCGTGATCTTCAGGTCCTTCTTGATGTACAGCGATGCGCCGCTCATGACCCCGATGTCTTACAAGTCAAACAAAGCAAATTTGTAGTGATCCACCAAGAGCAAAACAACGGCGATGTAAATCATCAGTTAAGTACCGTAGCCGAGTGTAATGGAGGTCATGGAGGCTAGAATAGCGCAGATGAAGGCATACTTGGAGCCGACGGTTTTGTTCCTAGGCTTGGCGGCCTCCAGGAGCGCGGCAGTGGCCATCGGCAACACCTCCTCTGTCTCGACTCTCTGCTTACTCTCAGAATTTTTCAGAACGTCTTGCTTAGTGAAGTTCGTGTTTCATATTTACCGAGATATAATACGATCGATCGTGTTTGAATTTTGAAGTGGTGTTGGGCTGAGCAACGCATTCTGTGGACTCTGGCGTGGGCTTGTCAGTAGATTAAAACGAGGACCATTTCTTAATTGTAGCCTCTGCGTGGAAGCAAGATAAAAAATAATCCTGATGTACGGATTCGGAAATATTAAAGGAGGAACCGTTGTTATTTGTTAGGGGAAGCTAAACAATGTGATAAACTAATCTACGATTTCCTTACCTACTGTTTCGAATAGACTAGAACTACTTTGATTTCTTGCATTCACATCGTACAAAAACTTGGGGACTAGTGGAAAATTTTGATGTGTCTATCAGTCGTCCCGCAAGTCCATGATTGACAAAACTTACAAATCAATGACGTTACTTGCACCATAGTTGGATTTGCATCACTGCACGTACTGTGCATACCAAATGTAACAGGGAATGGCCATATGTCTGTTGGTCACCTCCTCGTCGCGCCAAGCAGGCAGACACAGAAGCAGAGCCAGACGAGCGCGACAACCGCAGGGCACGCCAGCAGGCCGCCGTACGCGGCGCTGAACTCGTCAACCCGGACGAAGAGCGCCAAGATGGCCGAGCTGACCGCACTGTTCACCGCCGCCGCCGTCGCGCTCATCCACCGCGGGCACCACGCGTCGTCCTCCCACCGCGCCGGCCCGAGCGCGACCCACCCCAGCGCCACCAGCGACAGCAGCATGGTCGCCGACAGTCCCCTCGCCCACTTGACCTCCTCCTGCCGCCGCGTCATTACGTGGTGCGAGTGCGCGCGCTGGCTCATGCCACAGCCGCCGGCGAGCGCGGCTCGCACCAGCTGCAAGCCGAGCTCGACGACCACCAGCGACGCGGAGAGCGACACCACCGCGACGAACCCGAACGCCGCCAGCGCCCTCGGCACCACCTGCAAGCCAGCGTCACGGAACGCGCGGTACACGTACTGGGCCACGGACGCCTGCTGGAACAGCTTGGCCACCAGCGCGGTGACCACCGCGCGCCGGAGCGGCTCGGTCGGCCGAGCCACCAGCTCACGCCACTCCTCCGTCCACCAGCTTCTTGCTTCGACGCTGACCCCGTCGTTGATCTCGAGGAAACGGAGCTCGGCCTCCTCCAGCGTCGCCGACGTCGCGGCGATCACGCGCCGCGCCTCGCTCGCCCGGTCCGTGGCCACGAGCCAGCGCGGCGACTCCGGCAAGAGGAGGACCACGGAACCGAGTAGTAGAGCCGGTCCGGCCACGCAGGACGCCACGGATATCATCACTACCTGCCACGTGGCGCGCGGCGGGAGATTCAGCTTCAAGACGTTGCAGCAGAGGGAGCCGAGGATGCAGCCGAGGTAGAGGAGCCCGTCGGGGTGGGAGGCGAGCGCGCCGCGCGCGGATTGTGGGCTGAGGTCGGCGGCGCAGGCCGGGACGGCCGCCAGCGCCAGGCCCGTCCCGACGCCGTTGACGATGGCGCCGGTCGTGAACAACGCCGCGGCGGGGCCGCCCCGGGCGAGCGCGCCGGTGAAGAGCGCGGCGGAGGCGAGGAGGACGGCGCGGCGGTCGCCGATGAGGCGACGCGCCGCCGTGGCCGCGACCGCGCCGAGGAGCGAGGAGAGCGCGACGGTGCAGGACAGGAGCTTCAGGTCCGCCCCCGCCGTCACGGCCGTGCTGTAGGCCACGGCGAGGTCTGCATCAAAATGACAGGCGCATTTTTACACCGTGTGTGAATGTAAGAAATAACCGAAACGAAATCGGTGAACAAACTCCGTTCATGTATTTCTCTCATTTGGATCGGAAACCATCCATCCATCTCCGCCAAATTCAGAAGCGTTTCGATCTAATTTCGTTTACAGCGTTGCACGAGTTGATTGATACTCACCGTAACCCAAGAAGAGAGGCGTGGCCGACGAAAGAACAGCGGTTGCGAAGGTGTACTTGTTCAGAGCACGCCGAATGGGCTTCCCCGAATCAGGGGGACGCCCGTCTCTTGTGTTCTTTCCGCCGTGCATTCTGCGCACCGGCGAATTCAGGTTAGACGATGATCAAGAAGATACAAATCTGTGCAGCTGTGTTCTTGAAGAAGCAATGTCATTCTCTACCGTTTCCCATCTGTGCAGCTGTGTTCTTGAAGAAGCAATGTCATTCTCCACCGTTTCCCAAGTTTCTTATATCCCATAATAACAGACTGAACCAGTTCTAAATAACTAAAGAGATGCCAATATATATGATGCGGATTGATTGACATATTTCAGCAAACATGAGCGAGGAACTGCAGATGCAATCTAGGAAAAGGTATACCTGGCCTAGTCACGCAAGTGATTCCAACAAAGATCTGCACTCAACTTTCTGCACCGTGAATCTCTTTCCAAGCTAGTTCATCGATCTTCTGCTGGTCCCTACCGAGTCCTCGGCTTCAAAGATGAAGAACTAGGGTCCGCAACATTGATTAGTACGAGCTGAGCAGAAATCCGTGGAATCGAGGTACAGGTCTTTCTGTCCCCAGGTAGACGCAGTTTGTGTGGCAGAAACGACTCAACAAACTCCTCAAACTAAGCACTCCTTTCTCGCTTCAGTTTGTTGATCGAGTACAAACTGCTATTCTAATTACTGGGGAGCAAGTCGTTAGACTCACGAGCCTCGGGATGCAAATTAGACTTTTGTAGTTTCACGCACGTTCGTAATCACTAATCTGCAGACTGACCTGGTGTTGACAGGATTAAAATTACCTCGACTAGGAGAAATTGAATCAACATCGACTCTTTCGTTTACAATGTTCTTTCGAACACAATCAATTAACGACCTCTGAGGTCAAAAGTTAGGCACTCGTTCGTAGGCTTAGAAACCACATCCACATCTCTTCCATGTGTTGGTCGTAAACATAGAATGAATGCGTTGCGGTAAGGACGTAGTATAAAAGTCCGATCAGGCTCCAGTTAATCTAGACACGTCAGAGTTCCGTTCGAAGATGGGAATGTGTATTACGGAAATATATTTCCTATTACCCACTCAGATTACCAATATCCATATGGTCTATTGACTATATAACTATTCTCCACATTACAATATCTATAGATAGCACCATAAAGTTACTACCTACGCCTTACAGTTCTATTTTCTATGTGGTCAACTACATATATCAACCCTTTGACTGAACTTTATCGAGAGTCTAGGCAAAGGACCATTCTCCTCAGAATATACCAGCATTCCTGATGATCTGAAACAGAGCTGCATGAAAAAAGAGCAAGGAATCAATTACTTAGCAGAAAAGTTCAAAAGTGTATGAAAACTCAGATAGCTGCCAGGTTTTTTAATACACCAAAAGTCTGTTCTACAGATGGAGCTGTTAATTCAATTAAGAGTCTGCAAGTGTGTAATTATATGGTCATACATCTAGCCGAGATTGACGGTCACCTTTGACGTTTCTATTCTTCCCCAAGTCAGATCATCATCCCCATTAAAATAGCTAATGCCGATGGTGTCAGCATTAGCTGTCAGCCTGTCCCCAATACATCTAGCCAATAAAGTAATGCTGGCTAGAGTATAGTTTGGGTTGATCCGTGCAGTGTTATATGAAAATTCTAAGAAAGATGCTGTTACATATGAGTTTAATGCCAATAAAGTAATGCTACAAATAGCCACTAGCAGTTTAGCACAATTGTAGTTTAAAAGGAACATAAAGCAATACTCTTCAAAACAACAGGAATAGATAACTGATGAGAAATTCAGGTTATGGTTGATTATCAACATACATGGGAAAGAATGTTCAGATCCCATTTGGTTATAAATGTATCACAAGACTTTTTGAGATTTGATACCCTAAGAGCAGCGATGCAACTATAAAAGTTAGAAACATAGAAACTTACATGACCCAATGACAACGAAGACGAAAAACCCAAGCAGAATAGGTCCAACAGGAAAGTCATCTCCTTTCTTCACTGTCTCAGGAACAGCACCTCTCTTTGTGATATTCTTCTCAAAACGTGCTATTTTCCTGTCAGCAACACGCCTTGAGGTAGTCTGTAAGAATTTAGAAACGAATCATTCCACAAAATGCATATATGCCATATCTGCAGAGAGTTACATAGAAACCAACATTTGGAAAGAGCAGTACTAAGAAAATGGTAGGCAGAAAGAGGTTACATAGTACATGCACACTTTCACTGGCGAAGCTAGGTAGAGCTTCCCTAGTGCACTGGCACCAGGGTAAGCAAGAAATTCTCCCTTTGATAATATGTATCTAGCCGAAAATTAGTTCAAAACATAGACATAATTGAAGGGTGGCACCAAGGTATTACCCACTCTAGCTTCACCACTGCACACTTTGTATACCAGTCAAAGTGATTTCACATATCAATTCTCAAGCAATTTAGGAGAATGTTAACCATCCTGCTACCGCCGGTATCCCATTTTGCTTGGTTAAGGGGAATATTTTTTTCGCCTACAAATGACTAATCTACTACTTAAAAGTTAGGATTTCGATACTTACTAAGAGTACATTATAACCCTAAATAAAAGCATATATCTCTGGTTAAAAGCTCCGCACGATAAGAAATGCAGG
This sequence comes from Eleusine indica, assembly GCA_030378355.1. Lineage (NCBI taxonomy): Eukaryota > Viridiplantae > Streptophyta > Magnoliopsida > Poales > Poaceae > Eleusine > Eleusine indica. The sequence continues at coordinate 43,173,070 of CM059500.1, forward strand.
CATCAAATCCACGATTTGGCGTACCCCATTAAATATATTCCCTAACTGTTGCATCTTATTAGCAATATGTTCGAAGTTCAAGAATAATAATGGAGTCCTAATCAATTATATAGCAAACAAATATTTTCTATCACCATTAGCAAGTGCCCTGAATAATAAGATAAAATTTAATATCTACGTGTAAAGTCAAATCAAACTGCTCAATACAACTACTAGGATGGCTCGGCCCACAAACATGCACATCCCATCAACTAGCGCCCTTGGAAAAAAAATCAAGGATTAGTTCCCTGGGGAAAAGAATAGCAAAGAATCACCAGTTTGCATGCAAAAATAAGTAAAATAACGCAAAACTCATCCTGAACAAGATCATTCACAACTCAGAAAATCATTGCCTGGCCCATTTGCAATCCAATCCTGACACTACACTTCATACCAATTTCTCGACCTTGACTGAGAGCAGCACCGCAAGCATGCCGCAAAATCAATAAGCTTAGCTAAATGAAATTGCGAACACCATCAAATGCAAATTATAGAACAAATATATACACGGTCTCTATGCCTGGGAGTTGCTGCCTGTGCCAGGCAATCAAATCCAACCCTACGCAGAGAAATCGGACGCCTGGTGGAGCTGCCTGCACCAGGCAGTTTTCCCCATGGTCCCAACCAAAGTAGCCCAACTTGCAGGCAGATCTTCGAACCCAGCCAGGCGGGATTGCTTTTTGATGCATGCTTACAAGGTTAATAAACAAAAATAAAAAAGAGAAAACAAAGCGGGCAGAAGCTGCCGAAAGAGATCGGTGAGGGTGATACCTTAAAAAAAAACTCAGACCAGATTCCTTGAGAAGAATATTCTACCGTTCCTCGGTAGAAAATAAAATACGAGTGCTACCGAGCCAGACAGAAACAGATTTTTACACATATACGCATTACAATACTAACAGTCCACACAGGTATCACGGACGAACCAGCGACAAAAATACTACGCTGATTCCGCGTTTCAGGACCGAATCGCGACGGATCTGCGACAAGCCCCTAATAAGCGGCGGCAGAGGACGAGGCAGGAGACGGGAGCCTTACCATGGTGGCCGACGCTAGTCGGGTCGCCGCAGAGCCGGACGCGGCGGGCGGCTGGGCGCGGACCGGTGATCCCCGCGGAGGAATCGGGAGATGGAGACGGGTGTCGGGCCGCTGCGACTGCGAGGTGTCCGAAGCCGGGGACTGTGCGGCGACCGGTTTGGCTGGGGTTTTGACCCGAGACGACGAGGCTACCGGGCAATAAACTCGTGAGCGGTGCCAGAGTTTAGGCGCAAATTGATTCACTAGCGCAAAATGATACGTTCCATGTGGTCACCGCTCCGTCCGACTTTCAATTCTGAGGAATGCATTTATTCGATACCAAAAATGTTCGTTTGGTTCTTTTTTTTAAGCAATTATTTGATTGGTTCGTATTCCAACTTTTTTTTTTTGAGAGGGTTCATATTCCAACTGATTTTCCATCAGCAAGGCCCACAAAAACATCTACTAGACAATAAGAAATCTTAGTATGCCTATTCGACCATGGATGCTGGTGTTAAAACCAAGGACATGAAGAGGATACTGGTTAGGCAATCACAAATTTTGGAATATACTCTTCGGCAATCTGAAATCTCATGTTGATAGGTTCCGGACGCACGAATATGACAATGCAAATTATTTCTGTTGTTCCTTCGATGTTTTCTTACAGTGTAGAGCAGTCTCTGAAGCCAACTATAAGGTATCTGATTGAGGAAGTAGGAGTTGAGGAGAGTGATGTGGCCAAAGTAGTGCAGCTAAGCCCACAGATTTTTGATCTAGCGAATTGACAGTGCATGAAACTCTCGGTGTCTTATTCTTTTAAAAGAGCTGGATGCCCCCAAAGACAGCATCGTTAAGATTGTCACAAAGCACCCCCAGGCCCTAGCTGCTTCACTACATCACTAAGGATGAAATCTTAAAAAAAAAAACTAGATTAGTGGGAGAGACGTCCTAGGACTGAGGATGGAATCTTGCCTCGAATCAATTTCCTGAAAAGCACTGGTATGAGAAACTCCGATATTCTCGAAGTACTGAGAAGTCTTACTCAAGTATTATTATTATGACCTCATACATGTCACATTTTTTAGATAATCTCATACATGTCACATATCGTGTCTTTTTGTTCATACCTTTTATCTACATGTGTCTCATGCTAGATGTACCATCTCATGCTTCTTTTCAGATGCTATCTTTGTCATTGGAGGAAAATCTCAAACCAAAGTATCTATACTTGGTCATTGGCATATAGAATAGTTAAATATCATATGTACTTGATCTTATCTCTTGATCAGAGAATTTGTCCCCGGCATCGCTTTCTCGTTTCATTGAAGAAAGCTCCAAAAGGTCCATTTTCTCTGAGCTCTTTTATGCCTACAGTTGAGCGGTTTTGTCATCAATGGACAGGGCAGGGACTAATTTAGAAAAGAGCAAATTACTTACTTTCCTCCAATCTAGAATCTCATCCCTTTTTTGCTCCCACACAAGCCAATTTCTCTCATATACCCAGAACTTAACATTGGATCTCTTTTATGTCCTTTTTTATGTTAGCTTTTATCTTGTGGACAAGTTTACCCTTTAAGCAGAGCTTGCTGCTGACAGGTTTGGCAGATAAGACTGAAAGTAAAAAAATTAACCTCAAGGCAGTAGATGTGTGGCCGGTGAGAAATGGGTTTGCTTTCGAGACCGTGCTTCTTGCTGTAAGATTTATACACAGCTGTACCTTATTTTATTCTATTTCGTATTTCTTTGGGCACATTCTCCATAATGGTTGATTGGTTCATTGTTTTCAGGAAATGGCCTTGGTCACTGACCTAATTCTCATGGATGACTGGGTTTTTCATACATCACTAACTACAGCTTACCTTGTAAAGTCTTCATTGGAGAGACATTGTCATCTAGTTTCAGGGACCCCCTAGATCGCTAGTCACTTTGTACTACAATTGCTAAACAAAATGCTAAGTATAACCTGTAATGTCAGTAATCCCTGTGTTTCCTTTTTATAAGGCTTGGTTTTGAATCATAGTACATGCTTATACATCTTACCTTTTATTTTGTGATAAAGAACTCTATGATGTACCATTCTCTATTTTTCTGGATCTTAAGAACGAAACATATAGAAGTGAATGATCCGAAGTAATCTTTCAGGGAAAAAAGCTAATTGCCTCGCAGTCTAAAAGCTTTAAGTCAATGAACACGTTTTTAACATCAATGATTGAGGTACAAGGTGCAGAGACTGTTAAATACCTGTTGTTTTTTTGGGTTTGGTACACTGCCAGGTTTGTAATGTGACATTTCTGATTTAAAAAAAAATTATTTACCTTTACTGTTGGTGGGCCCTGCCGGACCCACCCGTCAGCCACCGGCACTCAGCGCCGCGCACCGCCCGCGCCGAGGCAGCGCTGGCGCGCGCGTGAGCGTCGGAGGCGCCACGCGGGCCTGCAGCTGGGCCCTACCACCGCTTTACCGCGGAAGGGATTTACCCGACCCCCTTTTCCCTCCTCTCACTCATTCTTCTCTCTCGCGCGCTCAATTCTTCTCCTCTATTTTTCTTCCGCCACCGCCGACCAGGTTCCGCCTGCTCTTCGCCGTCGATTTCCCCGGCCAACACCGCTCCTCGCCGCGCAACACTCCTAGTACCCTACCTTGGCCGTCCAGTACCGCCTCCCATTGAGGACCGCGAAGTGGAGCTGTCGACTGTTTTGGTGAGCACCGATGACTTCCTTCCGCTTCTTCTTCTAATTCAATTCCTATTTTCAACCATAACCAAATTCCTCGCAATGGAAGGTTTGTAACTTGATCACGCCTCTATTTGAACCTTGTCCAATTGTTTTTGACCACGAATGATTCTCTGCTCCAAGTTCTTCCCCGCCGTCGTTGTCGAGCCTAATTTCTGCCGCCGTTTGCCATCGCCTCTGCTCCGGTGATCATTCATCCCCGTAACCTTTCCCTCTGCCATCTTATCGCACCGCCATCTTATCGCACCGCCGCCTCTTCTCTGTTTTGGCTGGCCGAGCCGAGCTCGAGAGCGAGCTCGAGCTCCGGCGGCAGAGCCGCCGCGTGAGCGCGCGCGCGAGCTCGAGCGTTCCCTGACCGCTGGGTCGTGCCCGCGCGAATGGGCCGAGAGGCCGAGTCTCTGGCTCACGTGCCCGAGTCGCTGGGTCGTGCCCTGTCCCGGCTGGGCTGCCGCGTAGCTGGGCCGTGCCCACGCCCAGCGCCGCAGTGCTGCTGGACCAGGTCCAGTAGCAGCTGGGCTGCCCGAAGGCCCATGAGGCCGAAATCCAGTTTAGCTTTTATCTTTTTCTTTTCTCAGGCTTTTCAATTAAAAATAATTCCAGAATTTAGTTAAAAATATAGGAAATGAATTAGGCTTCCTAAGATCTTGGAATCAATTTTGTTAGGTTCCAAATAATTTCCTCTACCACTTTATGAAATAAAATTTAATATATATTTTATATGATTTTTTAGGTATTTAATTAAGTTGATGAATTATCTTTTAATTGTTAATTAATTTATTTTCTAAGTTAGTATTTATTTTATTAATGATTTTATTTTGTGTTTAAATGGGGTAATTAAGGGTTATTAATTTGAATTAAAGCATGTTAAACCCTTTTCATTAATGAATTTAATTATTTTTTATTTTGAAGGAAATACTTCAGACAAGAGTAATTAAATTCCTAGTCTAATATTTTACCCAATCATCTTTCTCAATGCATTGCATGTCATTTTATGCATCGCTGTTACTAACTCGCGACATGTCGACGAATCGTATAGGACCCGAGATCGTCGAGCCATCTGCTGACAGTGGACCCGAGGTGGTAATTGTCGAGACCGACCCCACGCCTGCGTCGTCGTATCCAGACGAAACCCAAGGCAAGCCCCGGTGCATCCCACCTATGTTTTTAAATTCTATATTTTATCACAGTCAGTCGAGTCATGCTTGTGCATTAGGTTCCAGGAATTAATTGACATCCACCTGCATCACTACCATATCCTATAATATTTTTACCCTATACAGGTACAGGTAGCACGATAGGCGTTATGCTTATGTCGTATGATTGTCGGTAGCACTACATAGGATGATCTTAAAGCATGGAGGCTTTAAGTTGTTTGAGACCTTGAGAATTTGAATGAAAGTTGATGATGATGATGAGACCGGATGAGCCCCGTAGAGGAAAGGGCAAAGACTGGGTCTTGCAAGGTGGTAGCCCCGTCTGTGTCAAATTAGGACCAAACCGTTGGCGGCTCCATGAACAAGTATTGAACAGTACCGTCTACATACTGGTATATGGAAACCAGTAAGCTGATGTACCATAACTATCTCAGTTGGCGGCTCCAACTTTCTTTTTCTGGCTGTTAGTGAGATTGAAGTCTCACGTGAAGGAAATGGTGGTCGCTCATGGATAACGTCTGGGACGGGTATCAAGTGGGGTCTCCATATTCCCGAGGGAGTTAGAAACGGATCGACCTCTGGTTGGGGTTAGTGGGAAAAGTTGTCATATACGACCAATGTGGTGCGTATATGTCGTGTAGTCGGGTTTTACCTAGCTGGTAGAAATTGATTCGAATCGCTGTCCCTCACAGCAACGAGTACCGCTTGTTCGCTTGGCGCGAACAAAGATAATCGAGAGTGACGAGAAGGAGAAGGATTATTTAAAATTATTTAGTTTGGCTTGATAAATTTTGATTGCAATAGTTGCAGTATGCAAAGCTTATTATTAATGAACATAATCTTGAGCTAAAATTTGAAAATAGATATCCACTAATAAGTGTTGTTTTTCACAAGTCTGAGTCAACCCACCAGCCAAAGGCCTAAGCATTCTAGGTGTCGGCCTTAGCGAGCCATGTTGACGGGTCAATCTTGTGGAGTATATTAGATATTCAGGATTTGTTCGAATTATTTTATTCTTAGATGGTGAGCCAAGCTCCTATGGATGGTCAGAAGGCGTGCCAGAAGAAGGACAACTGCCGGAGGGAGGTTCCCTCCAGTGGGAATGCATCCCATCTCCGGAAGAGTAGAAAACTAGGCGTGCCTCCGAGAGTGAGTTGGATGGGCGTGTTTCAAACTTGGTTTTTGAACAGAGAACAAACTTCTGTTGAGTTTTTTTAAAAAAACTCGTGTTGTAATAAATGTTTCTCCGCTACAAGACTTTTGTTTGTTTCCGAAAACCTAGTTGTATTATACCATGATGTAATATATTTGGGCTTGTGTGAATATATATGCTGTTGTAACTCGCTGTGTCGAGTGTTCTTCTGTACTCGATCCTGGTTATCCCGGAGGGGATGTCACAGCTGGTATCAGAGCAATACAGGAGCAACGACATAACATTCTCAAGTCCGTTTTCAAAACTCAATTTGCAAAAATTTTCTTAGTACCCCACGAGTGAGAACGGCAAGTTAGAAAGACGCTAGAAGACACGGGTAGGTGTCGCTATTCGTTTTAGAGCGTGTTTCTAACTGCTAACTTATTAACTTTGAGTTGCATATTGTTTGCATCATGTCATTCTGTATAATTAAAATTTTGGGGTTTTGAACGTTACACTTTGTCTTACACTGCTAGTTTTTCCTCTCTCTGTTTTGCTTACTTTGTTTTACTGTGAGAAGAAGTGTTTAACTTCTTAAACCTTTTTCCTGCAGATGCCACGGGGACAGAGACGCATTTGTGAGCCTGACGTGCAGGGGGCACTTATGGCAGCCCTAGAGCGTCAGCTCCACGACGTCGAGGCGCAGCTAGCTGAGGTCACTCAGCAGAGAGACCACCAGCAGGTTACCTTTCGAGAGCGGTTCGAGGCAGACGGACGTCAGATCCGGGAGTCATGCGCACGGATCACGGAGTCGAGCACCCGGATTGCGGAGCTAGAGGGATAGATTATAGAGATTACAGAGGACCGAGACGGTTTCCACCAGCAGACAGTGAACTTGGAGGAGCACATGGCACGGCTTGCTAGAGAGCTTGACGAGACACGAGAGAGGATTACGGACGTAGAGGGTCAGCTCATGGGGGTTACGCAGCAGCGTAACCAGGCGATCGAGCTTATGCTCGATTTTGCCGATCAGAGAGACCAGCTTCAGTTATAGCTTCAGAATGTTATGGAGGCACAGCAGATACTTGAGGATCACGATCAGGACCTTCACGTGGAAATTGCACAGTTGGAGCAGCAGTTACCGCCACCGCAGCAGGACGGACAGGCAGCTCCTGAGTCAGGCTTAGACTCTCAGGGACCCTCTGCTGAGTCCGAGGCCGCACTTGGCTAAGACGCGGACAGTCATGCACCACCACAGTAGATGGTGCGAGAGAAGAGATAGGATGATACGAGTAGGAGATTAGCCCCATTTTTGCTGACAGGATGTCAGATTATATAGCCACCGGGTAGGAGACTGGAGTTATGAGTGTCTGGGTAGGATGGCGATAGTCACCACATTTTTGCTGACACAGGTCAGATTGTATAGTAGGTCAATAGTAGACCTAACCACCCCCACTATAGTAGTTTGTACTAGTAGTAGGAGGAGCTGATGTAACATGTTACTAAGGAATAAAAGTGGATGTTTATAAAAATATTACAGTTGAGTATCTTTAGAGTAAAAGTACAAGCTAATATTGATGTATATCACTTTTATTTCTCCGCAGAGATGGCCAGCGGTGGTAATGGCATCGGTGAAGCGGAAGGGCAGCAATGTTATTTGTGTCAAGAGAAGGATGCTCATATAGCAGAATTGGAAAGCCGACTACGAGAAAACGATGAGGTGTTGGTCATTAAAGAGGGTCAAATAAATAACAAGGAAGAACAACTTGTAAACATGGATCAGCAACTTGCAACGGCTAATATTACAATCCAACAGTTAGAAGAAGATCTAATTCAGATGCATAATATTATAGTGAACCAGGAATTTGAGCAACAACAAAATGAGGAAGCAGAAGAAGAACCAGAGGAAATAATGAACATGGAATCGGGAATAGAATCCACGGAAATTCCCCCACTCCCAGATGAGAGTATTCAAGTGAAAGATTCTAGGGATCAGGAAGTAACTTCCACGTTTCACGTAGAGCAGTGAGCAACGTCGTGTCGCGATGTGTACTTTAGAATAAAAGGGGTTGAAATAGAGGTGAAGTAGTTTCGAGATGACAGGATGAATAAGGTTGATGTGAACTTTGTATGTTGACATATGTTTCATGTTAGATTTTAAGATGCTAGAATAAATAGTTATTTTATGTGAAGCTGTGCCATAAAAATATTGTTATCAATTACTCCTGTATTACACATAAGTATTGGGATGCTAATAAAAAGGTTTTTTCTTGGACAGAATGGCTGACACAGGAAATGGAAATGACGCGGAGAATTCTCAGCGTGGAGGGGCAGAAGTGCTACAACCTCCACCCACCCTGGCACAAGCCATTGCAGCCATACTAAATTCCGGTGTGGCACAAGAAGACTTGCTTCAACAAATAGCTCAAAATACAGCACCACCGGAGCATCGTCCCGGTCATCATGCTAATCAAGCAACTTACCCGGACTTCATAGCCACCCGTCCGCCTACTTTTTCAGATATAGGGGAACCTCTGTAAGCGGACCATTGGCTACGCACTATTGAGTCCTAGCTGGAGTTGATACCTTGCACAGATACCAAGAAAACTTTGTTCGCTGCCCAGCAATTACAAGGAATTGCTGGAGCCTGGTGGGCAAATCACAAGGCAATGCACCCGCCCGACCATCAATTTACCTGGACAGAATTTATTAAAGCATTTCGAGACCATCACATCCCAGAAGGCCTTGTTGATCAGAAGCGGAATGATTTCTGGCATTAAAGCAAGGAGATATGACGGTGCATGCTTACTCTAAAGTGTTTAACCGTCTAGCACAATATGCTCCAGAATATGTGGATACAGAGAACAAGAAGAAAGCTCGATACAAAGGAGGTTTGACAACAAAACTGCAGTCTCGTATTGTTTTGAATCGGACTGCTAGTTTCAGCGAATTTGTTAGTGATGCCATTATCCTTGAAGATTCTCTCTATATCCATAAGGCTGCTAAAGACAAGAAAAGAACATCGATGGGACAGGGAAGCAGAGGACCATCTAAGTATAGGTTGATGTATACATCATCCACAGGTCAGCGCTACCGTGCCACTCTTTCCCGCCCAAACATTTATTGGGCACCTCAACCGCCGCCACAGCAATACCAGTTTCGTCCACCATATCAGTAGCAGAATGTGCAACAGCCTCGACAATCTTATTCGGTACCATCGTTGAATACTCTGCCTTGTTATAATTGTGGTCGTCCTGGACATTTCGCTCGAAGTTGTCCGTATCCACCGAAGACAAACAATGCGCCACGTCCGCAAGCACCAGGACCAAGTCAGCAGAGGAATCGGCCCAAGAACACTCCGGTGAAAACAGGACGTGTGAATTTCACAACAATTGAGGAGATACCGGAAGGAGGACAAGTTCGCGTAGGTATGTTTTTTATTAGTGAGCATCCCGCTATGATATTATTTGATTCTAGAGCTACTCATAATTTTATCAGCAAAGCATATGTTCAACAACATCATATCATGCCATTTGAACTATCATGCCCACATCCTATTTCTACACCTGGGGGTAAAATACTTGCCAATCAAATTGCGGCAAACATGTCATTAAAACTGGGTGATAAAGTTTATCCTACATCTTTGATCATTTTGGAAAGGCAAGGGTTAGATGCAATTCTTGGAATGCAATGGATGCATTTTCATAGAGCAGTCCTAGATATAGCTTCTCGAGCCGTACATCTAGATTCTCCTATTCATGGTCAAGATTGTTTGACTTTAACCATTCCCAAAACCCTCTTGCCAATGGTTAATAAAGTCATTGGAAAAAGTTTGGAAGAGATACCTATAGTCTCAGAATATCCGGATGTTTTTCCCGAGGATTTACCAGGATTACCTCCTGAACGGGATATAGAATTTAAGATAGAACTACAACCTGGGACAGCACCTATATCTCCAAGATCTTATCGGATGTCTCCTAATGAACTTGCCAAGCTGAAGATGCAATTACAGGAGTTGTTGGATAAAGGATACATACGTCCAAGTTCGTCACCCTGGGGTTGTCCAGCCTTGTTTGTCAAAAAGAAAGATCAAACATTAAGGTTATGTGTGGATTATCGGCCTTTAAATGCTGTTATTATCAAGAATAAGTATCCGCTACCTCGGATTGATATCCAATTTGATCAATTGATGGGGGCCAAGGTATTCTCCAAAATAGACCTTCGTTCGGGATACCACCAGATTCAAATTAGAGCCGAAGACATACCTAAAACAGCTTTCTCTACCAGGTATGGACTCTATGAATATCTGGTGATGTCTTTTGGTCTGACTAATGCACCGGCACATTTCATGTACCTGATGAATTCAGTATTCATGCCGGAATTGGACAAGTTTGTCGTAGTTTTCATAGATGATATTCTGATTTACTCCAAGTCGGAGGAGGAACATGCTCAACATTTGCGGATCGTGTTGCAACGCTTGAGAGATCACCAATTATATGCCAAGTTCAGCAAGTGTGAATTTTGGTTGAAGAAGATACCATTTCTAGGTCATGTGATTTCAGCTGAAGGTGTAGCAGTCGATCCAAGTAATGTTCAAAAAGTATTGGATTGGGAACCACCAAAATCAGTCACTCAAATCTGAAGCTTTTTAGGACTGGCAGGCTACTATAGGAGGTTTATTCCTAATTTCTCAAAAATTGCTAAACCAATGACAAAGCTATTGGAGAAAGATCGAAAATATGAATGGGAGAAAGAGTGTGAAGAAGCTTTTCAAACTCTAAAGATATTATTAACCTCTGCACCGGTGTTAGCTCAACCGGATTTGACAAAGCCATTTGATGTTTACTGCGATGCTTCAGGTACAGGGCTTGGTTGTGTTCTTATGCAAGAAGGACGAGTAATCGCATATGCATCACGGCAACTTAGAAAACATGAAGAACATTATCCGACCCATGATCTGGAATTGGCATCAGTGGTGTTAGCCTTAAAGATCTGGCAACACTACCTATTGGGAAATCTAGTGCATCTCTATACCGACCATAGAAGTCTCAAGTACATTTTTACCCAAGCGGATCTTAACATGCGTTAAAGAAGATGATTGGAATTAATCAAATATTATAAGATCGAGATTCATTACCATCCAGGTAAAGCAAATGTTGTAGCAGATGCTTTAAGCCGACAAGCGCATTGCAATAATCTCACCCCTCAGAAATTGACCAAGGAACTAAAGGGAGGAGTGAGTGAACCGGATCTTCGCATTCTTCCATATGGGTACTAACTAACTTGACACTTGTCCCCACCATTCGAGAAGATATTATGAAAAGAAGGATATGGGTATACAGCATATAAGAAAGCGAATAAAAACTGAAGATATAACATGCTTCCGAGAAGATGATAAAGGCATTGTCTGGTTCAAGAATAGAATAGTAGTTCCCAAGAAATCTAATCTTCGTAAGAAAATTTTGGATAAAGCTCACACTTCCAAATATTCTATTCATCCTGGAACAAATAAAATGTATCAGGATTTGAAGCAGAGATTTTGGTGGACAAGGATGAAAAGAGCAATAGCAAAGTACGTCAATGAATGTGATACTTGTCGACGGGTAAAGGCTGACCATTTAAAACAAGCAGGACCCCTTCAACCTTTAAGCATTCCTGCCTGGAAATGGGAACACATTAGTATGGACTTTATTATCGGCCTACCACTATGTCCACGAAAGCACAACTCCATTTGGGTCATTATTGACAGATTAATCAAGTCTACTCATTTCATCCCAGTACATACCCAGTATACTGTGGAGAAATATGCCGAGCTTTATATATCTCGTATTCTTTGCTTACATGGAATACCAAAGACTATAATTTCGGATAGAGGAGCTCAATTTATTTCTAGATTTTGGGAACAAATACATAAGTCTTTTGGAACACAATTGATTCGGAGTTCAGCTTATCATCCACAGACAGATGGGCAAACGGAACGAATCAATCAGTATCTGGAGGATATGCTTCGAGCCTGTGTGTTGACATACAACAAAGATTGGGAAAAATGTTTACCTTTGACAGAATTCTCTTACAATAACAGCTATCAAGAGAGTATTGGGATGTCACCATTTCAGGCCTTGTATGGACGAAGCTGTCGCACACCATTGAACTGATCTGAAAGTGGTGAGAGAATAGATTTCGGACCCAATATAGTACAAGAAGCGGAAGAACAAATACGCCTGATCCAACAAAATTTGAAGCGGGCTAAATCTCGACAACTCAGCTATACCAATAAAAGGCGGAGGAAGTTAATGTTCGACATTGAAGATAGGGTATATTTGCGAGTATCTCTCACAAAAGGTGTTCAACGATTCGGGATTAAAGGAAAATTGGCACCACGATATATCGGACCTTTTATTATCCAAGAACAATGTGGACCCGTAGCTTATCGGTTGGAATTGCCTACACATCATTCCGGAGTTCACGACGTCTTCCATGTTTCTCAACTAAAGAATTGTATGAAGGCACTGGCAGATGTTGTTATCAAAGAAGGGGAACAACTACAGCCAGATTTAACTTATGACGAGTATCCAATCAGAATAATTGATACAAAAGATCAGGTGACAAGGCACAGAACAACCAAGTTTTACAAAGTCCAATGGAGCGATCACTCACAGGCGGAAGCTACATGGGAACAAGAGGAGTTTCTCAAAGCAAATTATCCAGTGTTTCTCCAAACCGCTGCTACCTAAAATGGTACGTATTTGAATCTCAGGACGAGATTCCTGTAAGGGGGGAGGACTGTGACATTTCTGATTTTTTAAAAAAATTATTTACCTTTACTGTTGGTGGGCCCCGCCGGACCCACCCGTCAGCCACCGGCACTCAGCGCCGTGCACCGCCCGCGCCGGGGCAGCGCTGGCACGCGCGCGAGCGTCGGAGGCGCCACGCGGGCCTACAGCTAGGCCCCGCTGCCGCTTTACCGGGGAAGGGATTTACCCGACCCCCTTTTCGCTCCTCTCTCTCATTCTTCTCTCTCGCGCGCTCAGTTCTTCTCCTCTGTTTTTCTTCTGCCACCGCCGACCAGGTTCCGCCTGCTCTTCGCCGTCGATTTCCCCAGTGAACACTGCTCCTTGCCGCGCAACACTCCCAGTACAATACCTTGGCCGTCTAGTACCGCCTCCCATTGAAGACCGCGAAGTGGAGCCGTCGACTGTTTCGGTGAGCACCAATGACTTCCTTCCGCTTCTTCTTCTAATTCAATTCCTTTTTTCAACCATATCCAAATTCCTCGCAATGGAAGGTTTGTAACTTGATCATGCGAATGGGCCGAGAGGCCGAGTCTCTGGCGCGCGTGCCCGAGTCGCTGGGCCGTGCCCGGCCCCAGCTGGGCCATTGCGTACCTAGGCCGTGCCCACGCCCTGTGCCGTTGTGCTGCTGGACCGGGTCCAGTAGCAGCTGGGCTGCCTGAAGGCCCAGGCCCATGAGGCTGAAATCCAGTTTAGCTTTTATCTTTTTCTTTTTCCAGGCTTTTCGATTAAAAATAATTCCAAAATTTAGTTAAAAATATAGCAAATGAATTAGGCTTCCTAAAATCTTGGAATCAATTTTATTAGGTTCCAAATAATTTCCTCTACCACTTTATGAAATATAATTTAATATTTATTTTATATGATTTTTTAGGTATTTAATTAAGTTTATGAATTATCTTTTAATTGTTAATTAATTTATTTTCTAAGTTAGTATTTATTTTGTTAATGATTTTATTTTGTGTTTAAATAGGGTAATTAAGGGTTATTAATTTGAATTAAAGCATGTTAGACCCTTTTCATTAATGGATTTAATTATTTTTATTTTGAAGGAAATACTTTAAAAAAGAGTAATTAAATTCCTAGTCTAATATTTTATCGAACCATCTTTCTCAATGCATTGCATGTCATATTTCATGCATCGCTGTTACTAACTCGCGACGTGTCGACGAATTGTATAGGACCCGAGATCGTCGAGCCATCTGCTGACAGTGGACCCGAGGTGGTAATTCTCGAGACCGACCCCACGCCTGTGTCGTCGTATCCGTACAAAACCCAAGGCAAGCCCTGGTGCATCCCACCTATATTTTTAAATTCTTTCTTTTATCACAGTCAGTCTAGTCATGCTAGTGCATTAGGTTCCAGAAATTGATTGACACCCACCTGCATCACTATCATATCCTATAATGTTTTTACTCTATACAGGTACAGGTAGCACGATAGGCGCTATGCTTATGTCGTAGGATTGTCGGTAGCACTACATAGGATGATCTTAAAGCAAGAAGGCTTTAAGTTGTTTGAAACCTTGAGAATTCGAATGAAAGTTGTTGATGATGATGAGACCGGATGGGCCCCGTACAAGAAAGGGCAAAGACTGGGTCTTGCAACGTGGTAGCCATGTTCGTGTCAAATTAGGACCAAACCGTTGGCGGCTCCGTAAACAAGTATTGAACAGTACTATCTACATGCTGGTACATGGGACCCATTAAGCTGATGTACCCTAACTACCTTAGTGGTAGGACGTAGCCAATTTTCTTTTTATGGTTGTTAGTGATATTGAAGTCTCACAGGAGAGAAATGGTGGTCGCCCATGGATAATGTCAGGGACGGGTATCAAGTGGGGTCTTCATATTCTCCGGGGAGTTAGAAACGGATCGACCTCTAGTTGGGGTTAGTGGGAAAAGTTGTCATATACGACCAATGTGGTGCGTATATGTCATGTAGTCGGGTTTTACCTAACTGGTAGAAATTGATTCGAATCGCTGTCCCTCACAGCAACGAGTACCGCTTGTTCGCTTGGCGCGAACGGAGATAATCGAGAGTAACGAGAAGGAGAAGGATTATTTAAAATTATTTAGTTTGGCTTGATAAATTTTGATTGCAATAGTTGCAGGATGCAAACCTTATTATTAATGAATATAATCTTGAGCTAAAATTTGAAAATAGATATCCACTAATAAGTGTTGTTTTTCGCAAGTCTGAGTCAACCCACCAGCCAAAGGCCTAAGCATTCTAGGTGTCGGCCTTAGCGAGCCACGTTGACGGGTCAGTCTTGCGGAGTATATTAGATACTTAGGGTTTGTTCAAATTATTTTATTCTTAGGTGGTGAGCCAAACTGCTATGGATGGTCAGAAGGCATGCCAGAGGAAGGGCAACTATCGGAAGGAGGTTCCCTCCAGTGGGAACGCATCCCATCTCCGGAAGAGTAGAAAACTAGGCGTGCCTCCGAGAGTGAGTTGGATGGGCGTGTTTCAAACTTGGTTTTTGAACAGAGAACAAACTTCTGTTGAGTTAAAAAAAACTCGTGTTGTAATAAATGTTTCTCCGCTGCAAGACTTTTGTTTGTTTCTGAAAACTTGGTTGTATTATACCATGATATAATATATTTGGGCTTGTGTGAATATATGTGTTGTTGTAACTCGCTACGTCGAGTGTTCTCCTGTACTCGATCCTAGTTATCCCAGAAGGGATGTCACATGTAAGTTGTTTTTTGGGTTTGGTACACTGCCAGATTTTGTAGTTGAAGTTCCTCTAGGCGTCTTTTATTGTGCCTTTTTCTGTAAAGAAACATATTTCCTATATGCTATGAGATGTTCTTGAATCTTTGTTTTTGTTGAATGTTCACTATTTTTTTTCCTTCCGTGACGGTAAATCTGAGGTGCGGTAGACATTGTTGAGCCTCATTTGATATAATTTATGTCTAATGTGTTGAAAATATGCGTGTTATTCTAATTCCAGAATTTAGTTTTAGACAAATTTCATAACAATTCAAACTCAAGAAACAAACTAACACATGCAGAAGGCAGAGCAATGCAATAAAAATCAGAGGAGCCATTAGAACTTACGTTGGGTTTATCGGCGCTTAAAACAATGCAAATTATAGACAAAACAGACCTTCGATGTAGATGTGGTAGCTCGTCGATGAGGCAGCGTAGATCGTCGTGGATTAGTCTCGAGCGGTCGCGCAGATGCGCTTCCCAGAAACCTTATTGTCGCCCCTCGTGCGGGCTTCACGGTGGCAAAGGTACGGAGATTCCGCTCACCTTTTCCTCGGTGCACGTCAAAGAATAGGGCCGGTGAGTTGAAAGCAGCTTAACACCACAACACAGCTCTCCAAAGGAAGGAAGAAGAAGAAGTGGAAGCGATTTTTTTCACATTTCTTTTTTGAAACCTGGACGTCTCCAGGGGCCTTATATGGACACGGGTGCCCTCCAGGAGCCGTTTTCTTTCTAATTGCGCCCACATAATTAGCAGTCAATAGCATGACTAGCCTATTAATTCTAATTATAGCAATTAACCGTGTATTAATCCTCTTGATTAGTACATAACGGTTCAGATTTGATAGAGGATACGAGTGGCAAAAAGTCACTTAGACTCATAGACACGACACATCATGATCGCGCGTCGCAAGTCACAAGTCACGCGGGACAACACGCGAAAAAACGCGTATACGCGCGCGCGTGTACTCATAGCAATGCCCTCTTTCTCTCCTAATGCTTTCTTTATTCAGTCATGGGTACGAGAGCTGCTACTTTAGTTGGTGTGGACCACCATAGACTAGTAAGGTGGTACTAAAACCAACAACCACTTAATGCTTTGCAATTTCTCCTGAATGGGCCATATAAAATTTGCCAGATTCTAACAATCCCCCACCAATTCCAAAGCAAGGAATAGAGGTCAAAGGATCACTGTTGTTATAGTATTGTTAATATACCAATCTTTCGGTAAAAGTCCGGTACAGGTTGAACTTGACCTAGAGTATCAATATCTATCTTTCCACAGCTGAAAAATGGACTATGTCTTGAATTCTCAGCCTTGTGTGAGCAGACTTCAATTAAAATCAGAACTGATACTAGGCTGCCAAAACAACCTCGCCTAACCGGAGTGTTAATAGTGTGCTCCCAAATCTTCTGATGAGCCTTTATGAGAACGTCCAATTCTCACGAACTGCGACCTACAGTTGAGCTCAAGTAGGTGTTTTCCTTTAAGATATCCTGTAGGCTAATATCTTTTACAACGGAAAACATTAAGACTTAATGCCAACCTTCCATATATTAAAGAGTACTACGCTTTGTCATTTGAACATGGGTACATTTTATTTATTTATAATATACTCTTTGGTTACACCAATCAATTTATTCTTCATATTACCGTAGTCACGGGATCTCCGATCAAAAAGGACAGGTTACCATTGTGGTGTAACTTTTAGATGGGCCTCATGCCTATGTTCTTAGACATCACGGTAATTACATTCTGTGATAATTCCTTTGTAAAAGGGTCTGCCGGATTATTTTCGTTTTTCACATAGCTCACAACTATAACTCCGGAGGTTTTCATCTTTCTAACAGATTTCAGTCTACGCTTGATATGTTTGTTGGACTTTGAGTTATCCTTTGTATTCATAATCTGAGCTAGCATTGATTGGTTATCGCAATACATTAGAATAGGCGGTACCGGCTTTTCCACGAAAGGCAAGTCCATTAATAGCTCTCTTAGTCATTCAGCCTCAGTAGTAGCTATTTCTAGTGCTATAAGTTCTGCTTCACACGTGGATTTTGTTAACGCGGTCTGTTTACAAGACCTCCACAAAATTGCAGCACCAGCAAGCGTAAACATATAGCCACTCGTGGCTTTGGTCTCATCCGCATCTAAGATCCAATTGGAATCACTATATCCTTCTAACGCTGGTGGACATCCCGAATAGTGAATTTCGAGTGAGGTTGTGCCTCTCAAACAGCCCAACACTCGCTCAAGTACCTTCCAATGATCATCTCCTGGGTTTGATGTAAACCGACTCAGTTTGCTCACAGCATAGGAGATATCAGGTCTCGTGACACCCGTAATATACATGAGGGACCCAATTATTTGTGAATATCTTAGTTGATCTTTTCCCTCTCCTTTGAATTTTTGAAGCTTGATGCTCGCATCATAGGGAATTGGAAAGATTTTACAATCCTCAGAGCCAAAATGGTTAAGTATCTTCTCTGCATAGTGGGATTGACTCAAGGTAATCTCATCTTCGTTTTTTATCAACTTTACATTTAGGATCACATCCGCTGGTCCTAAGTCTTTCATGTCAAAACACCTTGACAAGAAAGTTTTGATCTCATCAATTACTCTTGTGCTCATTCCAAAAATTAATATGTCATCGACATATAAGCACAATATTACTCCCTCCCCCCCACCCCCCACCATAACAATAATACACACACTTATCTGTCTCGTTTACGCTAAATCCAGCAGATGTCAAAGTTGTGTCAAACTTTTCATGCCATTGTTTGGGTGCTTGTTTAAGTTCATATAGGAATTTTATTAATCTGCACACTTTGTTCTCTTGCCCAAGAATTTTATAACCATCCGACTGCTCTATATAGATCTCTTCTTCTAACTCTCCATAAAGGAAAGCGGTTTTTACATCCATTTGATGGACATGCAAACCATAAGAAGCTGCAAAAGCAAAGAGCACTCTAATGGTGAAAATTCGGACAACATGAGAGTATGTATCAAAGAAATTCTCTCCTTCTCTTTGTGTGAATCCCTTGGCCATAACCCTAACCTTGTACTTTTTAATAGTACCATCAGGCCTCAATTTCTTTTTAAAAATCCACTTACATCCAATTAGTTTGCACCCGCTTGGACACTAAGTGATCTCCCAAGTCCTATTTGACATGATAGAGTCCATCTCATTACGGACTGCCTCTTTCTAATATTTTATATCTTAAGATGCATATGCATCTGAAAGAGTGTTGGGTACATCATCCACAAGATAAACAATATAGTCATACCAAAAGATTTTACAATCTTTTGTCTATTACTCCTACGAGGAGCTTCATTGGTGATATTGTCATCTTTTTCAGATGATGTGTATAATTTATTGTTTATCTCACATGGTGGTGTGTCATTCTCAGGAGCATTCATATGATTGTGATAATTCTCAATCTGAGAAGTGCTACTTGCTGCTCTCATAGGAAATATATACTTAAAGAATGAAGCATCTCTCGACTCCATGATAGTATTCACATTTTGTTAAGGAGTATCAGATTTAACTACTAAGAATCTATAGGTCGTATTGTTATGTGCATATCCTAAAAATGCAGAGTCTACTGTTTTTGGTCTAAGCTTTCTTTTCTTCGGCTCAGGTAAGTTAACCTTCACCAGACAGCCCCAAGTCCTCAAGAAATTGACATTCGGTTTTCTCTCATTCCATCCTTCATAGGGAGTGACTTCTTTGTTTTTTAGTCACTACCCTGTTTAGTACAAAATTAGCTGTTAAGATAGCTTCCCCCCACCATTCATAGGGCATACCAGCGCTCTCTAACATAGCATTCACCAAATTTGTTAGAGTTCGGTTTTTCCTCTCAGCCACTCCATTCGCTTGAGGTGAATATGGTGGTGTCACTTCATGTATAATACCATGTTCAACACAAAATTAAGAGAAATTATTTGAGGTATACTCTCCTCCATGATCATCGCGTAATCGTTTGATTTTTCTCTCAAGTTGATTCTCAACTTCGGCCTTATCAATTTTAAAGTATTATAAATCTTTATCTTTAGTTTTTAGCAACTAAATATAACAAAAATGAGTAGCATCATCAATCAAAGTCATGAAATATCACTTGCCTCCTCTTGTCAATATTCCATTTATTTCACATAAATCAGAATGAATAAGATCTAATGGTGCCAAGTTTCTCTTTTCCTCTAAACTCTTAAATGGTTTTCGAGGTTGTTTTGCTTACACACAAGATTTGCACTTTGATCCTTTGACAATATTGAACTTAGTAATAAGTTCTAATCTGGATATTCTAGCAATGGTGTCATACCCAATATGACAAAAACATGACTGTCACACATCAGCCTCACAAATATTTTTATTAATCATGGATGCAACATTTAGATTATAGGAATAATCAGAAGTATTCAAGCGGAACAAGCCTCCGCTTAAATAGTCTTTGCCAATAAAGTTTCCAAACTTGGATATTATAACTTTATTTGACTCAAACACTAACTTATAATCATTCTGACACAATAAGGAAACACTAATCAGAATCCTCTTTATTGTGGGAGCATGCTGCACGTTCTTCAAAAGGACAGTCTTCCCTGAAATGAGCTTCAGTTCAACCGTACCAACACGAAGAATAGAAGCAGCTGATCCATTTCCCATTAGGATGGAGGAGGACCACGTCCCCCTGGTAAGAAGAAAACATAGACAAATCAGAACACACATGAACATTGGCACCCGTATTAACCCACCAATCTAAAGATTGAATGGCTGAAAAACATATGGTAAATTACCATACCCGGATGGATTGGTCTCATCACCGTTGTTTTTGCCAATGGTCATATTGATAGCCTTCTTCTGCTGTCCATCAGAATTGTCTTTGCAGTGGTGGCAATCTTTCGCAAGATGACCTGGTTTGCCACACACATAGTAGGATCTGTTGTCCTTTTTTTTTGCGTTGTTCTTCTTAAAGTTAGTGATTTTCTTACGCTTTATATTGGCCTGCATCTTTTTCTTGTTCTTGCTGTAGTAAGTTTTCTTTTCAACTACAACATTTGCACTAGCACCATTTTGCAGCGGCAGAAGTGCTTGGAGCGTCTTTAGCCCTTACCTTTTCTTCCACATCGAGGGCTATAATCAGATTCTCAGTTGAGATATCTTCCTTCTTCTGTTTTAGGCTCGTGATAAAATCTCTCCACGAGGCAGGGAGTTTGGCAACAATGTCTACTGCCACAACTCGATTAGGCAGAGGACATCTCAAACTTGAAATCTCTCCGGCCAGAAGCTGTAACTCGTGAGCTTGAGACACTATCGACTTTGCAGTATCAATGCTGAAGTCAAAAAGTTGCTCACACGTGTACAATAGGCGACCGGCTTCAGAGACGGTATATTTGCGCTCAAGTGTATCCCACAACTCAGTGGGATCGGTATAATTCATATAAACATCATATAAATTATCGACTAAAAAGGTCAAGATGCAGCCAAGTGCTGAATTACGCACTGTGGAAAAAACAATGGTCTGCTCAACCGTGAATGACATCACTGGGTGGATCACACACCACAGTCCCATTGACATAAGCCAGAATCTGACTTTAGTCTGCCGACAACGGAAGTTTTCACCACCGCCAAACCTCTTAGGTTTCATTGCATCCGAAGCACCAGTCATTGCTATAATAATAGAATAAATCCACAAATAAGGTTTCTGGATTGTTGGAAAGATGCGTGTTATTCTAATTCCAGAATTTAGTTTTAGGAAAATTTCATAACAATTCAAACTCGAGAAACAAACTAACACATGCAGCAGGTAGAGCAACACAATAAAAACCAGAGGAGCCATTAGAACTTACGTTGGGTTTGTCGGCGCTTAAAACAGCGTAAATTGTAGGCGAAGCAGACCATCGATGTAGACGTGATAGCTCATCGATGAGGCAGCATAGATCGTCGCGGATCAGTCTCAAGCGGTCGCGCAGATGCGCTACCTGGAAACCTTATTGCCGCCCCTCGTGCGGGTTTCACGGCGGCAAAGGTATAGAGATTCCGCTCACCCTTTTCCTTGGTGCACGCCAAAGAATGGGGCCGACGAGATGGAAGCAGCTCAACACCACAGCACAGCTCTCCAAAGGAAGGAAGAAGAAGTGGAAGCGATTTTTTTCACATTTCTTTTTTGAAACCTGGACGTCTCCGGGGGCCTTATATAGACACGGCTGCCCTTCAGGAGCTGTTTTCTCTCTAATTGTGCCCACATAATTAGTAGTCAATAGCATAGTTGGCCTATTAACTCTAATTATGACAATTAATCGTGTATTAATCCTCTTAATTAGTACATAACGATTCAGATTTGATAGAGGATACGAATGACAAAAAGTCACTTAGACTCACAGACACGACACGCCACGGTCGCGCGTTACAAGTCACGCAGGACAACACGTATACGAATGCTGCTATTTTAGTTGGGTATGAATAGCAATGCTCTCTTTCTCTTCAATGTTTTTTTTATTCAGTCATGGGTACGAATGCTGCTATTTTAGTTAGTGTGGACCCCCATAAACTAGCAAGGTGGTACTAAAACCAATAACCACTTAATGCTTTGGAATTTCTTCTAAATGAGCCATATAAAATGGGTCAAATTCCAATATGACATCAAAATTTGCAAATTTTGGGCCGTCCAGCAAAACTTCATTGGGTCTTTATAGGTTGGGCTTGGAATAAAAACTAGGCCTAACGTCTCGAAGAAGGAAAAGTGATGATGCTAGATGCTACGAGGTTAGGTTTGATGCAACTGGTTGCCGGTTCGTTCCAACCCGATTCGGAGGTTGCGAGGATTAATTTGATAGATACTACATTCAAGCGCAGATTGACCATGACGTTTGATCAGGTGGGAGATAACACGAGATTAGATGGAGGAAGCAGCAGGATCTGCGAACGCTGGCGGCGAGCAGGGCTGGGCGCCTATGGCGGAGCAGAGCAGGGTACGACCTCACCAGCGCTGCCGTCCCGCGTCGGGAACAGAAGTGGACACCGGAACAGCACAAGGTGGAACGAGGATTTGTCAACACGGCGATCGCAGAATTTGATGAGATGTGTCTAAAAATTAGAGACCAGAAAACGGACAGGGCTATATCTAAGCTGTAATTAGATTGGATAAAAGAAGGTTGTCAACAACACGTACAAGTACAACCTAGAGCCGTCGTACATGAGAATATCACAGAAGACTGGAGGTAGACATCTAGAGAACTCTGTTGTCTGCGTTACAGCTGAAAACAACGTACAACAAACATTTCCACAGACGTCATACAAGAGGATGCACTAGCTACAAAATATGACGGAGGAAGATATAGGATGTCATACGCTACCCATCAAGAGTTGGAGCGCTTGGAGTGGTGGGTGGTAGATCAGACACCTCTCCTTTCCTAGAATCAAGCATTTCTAGAGTGTACCGCCTTGAGAGGACTTCCACTTGCTCAATGAAAGACCTCTCTCTGTGGCCACCCAGATGGCGGACCATCTGGTTCCATCGCTGACGACAAAGCTCCCCAGACCTAAGTTGAAAGAAAAACATCATTGTAACTGAAGCAGCTGCAACACCATTTAACATATATGTTGAATTACGGACAGCATGCCAATTTACAGAGATTCCATTCATAGACTTCCACTCACACACTAAAGTTGTAATCTGTTAAAAACAGAGCATGTCATGTTTTCCCTTTAAGGAACAAATTTGCTTCACTAAAACGTATACTGCTTGAGCTATCTTCTAGTCCATAGAAAAAGTAGAGGCCATTGAAATATGATCAGATTACACAAAGATTCGTAGAATCGTAGTTGCTGAAATAATCAGGGAACAGGTCAATGATATGAGAGACCAGGAAGTTTACCAAACTACTAATTACTATCAGCATGTCAAATCAAAGCTCAGTCAGCAATCAGCATTCACCTGTGATCAAGAAGGTTATCCCAGTCCACATCTTCAAGGCAAACAACATCCACCTTTTGAAGCCTGGATTGTCGTCAGGGAAATTCAGCCCAGCTAACAAATAAGGTATCTTTTTTACGATATTAATTTTTTATGGTATAAATAATGCATCTTGATAACAGAGATCAAAAGATAAGATAAACAAAGACACTAGGAGAAAAAACAATGCGATCAATGGACACCAACATGATGTCTATGCCTGGAAACTGAACACGAACTACCGGTTTCTTGCTATGACCAAGAAAGCTCCACTACACCAACCTATCATCAAAATAGATTTATGTTTAGCTACATGTTTTGAACAGCTCTATGGCTTTGAAAAGATCTGTGCTTGATTGTAATCACACATAATTTTTCCACAGTACAACTGTAATGCACCGTAGTTATTTTAGAATGCAACTGGAGGATGTATGTTCTATGACATATGCAGGCATGCTGCATGCGTGCAATGCAAAGAGACCCTTGAGACTGGGTTTTTTTCTCAATTCACAAGTTAGTTAGGTAACCACACCAGATATGATGAAATAATGTATCAAACATAGCTTGTGTCACATCAATGTGTGCAACATTTGATGATAGTGAAGCATCAAAACATAGATATTTGGCCATGGTGAAAAATTCCAGTGAAAATAAGTGTCCGACAGACAAGGTGCTATTTTTATACCCCAACTGGTTGGATGCATTGCAACAAGTCAGAATGCCTTTTTTTTCTTTCCATAATTCATCTGCAGTATTGAATTGACTATGTTTTAATGCAGACATTATCTAGTGTTCAGATGTTTTTAGAGCTATAGGTAATCAGTTGACAATAAAAATGGGCTAAATAAAGTACCACAGAAATTACTTCAAGAATACAAATGAAAAAAAAAAAGATCAAAAGGATGCCAACCTAGTTCTATTTTGATACTGAAACAATGTAATACGCATAGGTTTGTTGAACAGACGTTTGACCATTTGCCTTATTCAAAATATTAATTCAAATATTCAAAGTTATTTCATTTTTTTTCTGGTGATAAAGCAAATCATGAAAAATAAAACATATGATATTCTTTTTTGAAAAAAATGAATAAGACAAATGGTCAAACATAACTAAAAATATCAACGGCGACAACAATTATGGAACAGAGGGAGTACATGCCTTACTGAAATATTACATTCACATGTTTTATAAGCATTTTGAAGGTTATCATAATCTTAGCAATAAGCATGTAACTTATTGCTATTAACCACCACTTGCATATGATATTTAGCATTTTTATTATGAAAATTATATGCAATTGGTAATCTATAGAAACTTACGCTCCCACCAATAGATAATCATCAGTATCTGACCAGACGCCTTGCTTGACCAGAGGTGATGCTAATTGTCTGTACCTGTCCATGCATAAGTTGCACTAAATGAACAAGTCTGAACATATTATATTCAAGCCAAAAAATTTAAAACTGGGCCCTAAGGCATTGCTGTTGTGTTACAAAAAAAGCAGCAGTAATGCAACAAGTAGACATAGTCAATGATACAATCACCGCATTTTAGCTCTAAAAATGGCCCATTCAGTATGAGGACGATAACAGGATATCAATGTAAAAGAAATATGCAGAGATGATTGAAACATAGAAACTTAAACAAGATTCAAAGAGGGAATCAAGATATGCATCAAAAGGCTACCAGTAAACTAACCACTTGATGCAGCAATCGTGAGATCTACGGGTGATTAATTTGTCACTGATGGCCCCCCAGGCAATGTTTTCTCTTATCTGTCATAAAAAGCAAATCAATGGGTAGTATGGAATGAGGGGTTGCAACATTATGAAATGAGGACGGACAATGGTAAACATGAAAACTCAAGCAAATACATAATATCCACAGTGATAAAGTACGCACAGTACGATGGCCATGATTGTACTGTTGATGGGCTTTAACACGCAAGTCCAAATTCACCAAATCAAACAAATTCTGATACTCTTCCTGGGTCCAATGTCCTGAATATTCACCAATTAACAAGGGCTCAAAAATAGATAATGCAAATAATAAGCACTTTTTCTCAAATAAAGTTTTGAAGCTACACAAAATGAACAATACCAAATAGTCACACTGCAGTACACCTTACAGAAAAAATTCATCAATTGCTTATTATTTAATGGTGCAAACAAACATTTATATGTCTAAGAACAAAAAAACTTATTCAGATCTCATAGATGAGTTAGCTAAACCATGATGAACTTATCTGTAGCATACACACCACTTTTCAAGTTTTTAGGCTTTATCCTTCTCCAAGCATCTTTCACATGGATATCACTCTTTCCAAGTAGAGCTGCCAATTTTACCCAATTTGGGCCGTTCTTTTCAACAAATCTGTGTCATACATGGTAATCTTAATCACATGAAGCTCGCAAAACAAGCTCATTAACATTATTTCTCAAGATAATTGACACAAATTATGCTGCAAAAGAGTGATACACTAAATTCACGGTCTATCTTCAGCAACATGTACACGATGTACAATTGTACATTACCCAAGCCAGAGAGCAACACATCCAAGAAAAAATATCAGTCAAAAGAGAAGTGCTTCTGTAACATTACAAATCTTAAAGGTGAAAACAAACTAACTCCATCTTTGGCTACAGAATACTCATTCCGTTCCATTTTATAAGGCAATTAGGCTAACCAAATACTCCCTCCGTCCCAATTTAGTTGGCACTTTGGAGTCTGGCACGGGAATTAAGGAGAAGTGTAAAAGGTAGGTACACAGAAAACGAGGAGGAAAGAGATAGAGATAGAGGTGTATTGGGAAGAGAGAAAGGTGCATCGGGAAGTGAGAATGCCAATTATTTTGGGACAAATGAAGAGGGCTAGAATGCCAATTATTTTGGGACGGAGGGAGTATGAGTTTAGTGATACAAAAGTCCCACCATTAGATTTGTATATTTCAACACATTCATAAGATTATGGGTATATCTATAGTAATGTTATATTAAAAAGTTAATGGTCAAGGAGCAACTTAGAAGACCATGCCAAGTTAAATCACGCCTTGTAAATGAGAATTTAGGCTAGCATGTTTATCATACATGCGAATATGCCATCATAGTTGATTTTATCTGAATAGAAAGTTAGGCTATTCGATTTCTTCATCTCTAAGCAGATTTTACAAGGCATGTGCTACAATTCATGCAATCTACCTTCTTGTTCGAGTTCTACAGCTCAAATACGAAGATATAGAAACATGAATTCATCCCAACCACATCACAAAGTTGATTCTTTCTCAACCATAAATACGGTAAAGTTAGCATGCAAATGAAGAAAAGGTAAATCAATGGTATGAACTTCAAATTATATCAATAGGAGGATTTTATATTACTCCCGAAGAATCATGTATTCCTCCTCAGTCCATTTACGTTCATCATCCCTGTAGAGTAAGATCCGTGCTCGTTTGTATACAGCAACAGGAGGTCTATGAGGTAATGCTTTTGCTGCAAGAAAATAAATAACCATCATAAGTCATTTGTTACCCAGATCAGGAAAACATGCACATTCACCAATTTCCCAGAGAATATGCAAGGTGTATGTTCCATGATAAAACAAGTGCAGCGCAGGAATAATTTTCAACATATGAGCCCGAAAAGGACTAATTTTACTTTATTACAGGCTCACACTAGCAAAAAGGTAGCTAGCCAATATGAAGAGAGAAACTGTAAATGAGATAGCTCCATATGTTCTTGTCTTACCTATTTCAGCCCAACAACCCCTGAGTTCTGGATGTTTAGCACTTTCCCGAATCATCTCTAGTCCTTTCTCCCCCAATTGTTTCATCTGTAATGAGAGATACATTAGAAATGTTTTGAAGTTCAAACTGTATAGAAAACAGAACAAGAAAAACAACCTCCGCATAGTTCAACAGAGCTTCCATTAATGTTGCATCTTCTTCTGGGGTGAACCATTTTCCATGAACAAGTTTGGATTCGCTGTCCTGGTCACTCTCTTCACCATCAACACCGCCCTCATTACTCTCTTCATCATCAGCATCATCACCAAAGACCTCCACCGCATCAGTGAAGCTCACTCGCTTGCCTTTGGCTTTTTGTTGCGCCACCTTTTTCTTTCCCGTTTCACCAGCCTTGTTTTTGTCTTTACTCTTTTGTCTCTCTTTTTTACCACTCTTCACGTCTCCAACAGCCAGTGTATTCTGTCCTGCAACTTGAGCAACATTACCACTCTCCTTTTTTTTCTTCATGCCTTTTCTTTTCTTATCTTCTCCCTTTGGCATGTCATCTTGCTTGACCTCATCCAAGATAACTGAACATTTCTCAGATTCACGGACTACTCTACCATCATCCCCTTCACCAATGTCAACATTATCCGGTTCCTCCAACTCCATGGTATCCTTATCTGCTTTCTTCTTTCCCTTCTTTCTCTTTTTCTTGTCTACCTTCGTTTTATACTCAGATACAGAAACTGACCCATCATTCATTTCACCCCTGACAAAGCTCCCATCACCCAATTCCTCCAACTCAATGGCATCCTTCTTCGTTTCCTTCCTCCTTTTTTTTAAGTCATACGCCATCTTTTCACTGACTGAACTTAAGTCACCATCAAATTCATTATTTCCTCCCAACTTTACTTTCCCCACCTTGCGCTTTTTCACAAGACTCCTTGTCGTCTCTGAATCCCTCTCTTTGCTCACAGCTCCTGTTGCCTCGGTCTTAAGATTTTCCTGGGAGTTCGACTTGGGCTCAAGCTCACCTTTCTTCGATTCCCTCTTTCTCTTCTTCTTCACAGCAGTGGACTCTTCCTTTAATTTCTTCTCCTCTAACGGACTCTGATCTACCACAGGCATAGCTGGCTTCTTCTTTCAAGAACTTTGTGCTTACCTGGTGTTAAAAACAAGTTTTCAATTACATTACGTTACAAAAACAATAATAAGCACAGTAGTAACAATATTAAGCACAGTAGTAACCAAGATTGTGTTTCGCAAGTAGGCCTGAGCATTCAGTTCTGACCGAAAGTTTAGCCCGGGTAGTTCGTCTTAAAGAAGATCGCTCATTTAACAAGTTTTCAATTACATTACGTTACAAAAACAATAATAAGCACAGTAGTAACAATATTAAGCACAGTAGTAACCAAGATTGCGTTTCGCAAGTAGGCCTGAGCATTCAGTTCTGACCGAAAGTTTAGCCCGAGTAGTTCATCTTAAAGAAGATCGCTCATTAAAAAATGCTAACCCAAATTGCTACCAAAATTGGAGGAGTCTTCGGTTCCAACCGAAGTACCCAATGCTACGAAGTACGAACAAAAAGAGAAGTGCTAAACGTACGGCTGGGTCGTCCGACCAGCATAACCAAGCACATGTTAGAAGCTGCAGCCACATGGTTTTGTACAGGTAGTACGTTTTGGTCGGAAGATTCCGACCTGTGTGGAGCATTTCCGGAACAAAAATCCCAGACTCACACGACACAACAACCATCTGCAAAACTGAAACTAGGATTTGACGGCATACCGAGGGCGTCCGGCAGCAATCAAGCGACAGGTAGAGGCCGGGGAGGGGGGGAGGGGTGGGGCGGAGGCGCGGCGGTGGTGGCCGGGAAGGTCGCGGCGACGCCTCCTCGCTCGGGAGGCGGCGGCGGCGAGGTCGCGAGTCGGTGGGCCGGGAGGCCTGCTTTGTGCCGCGCGTCGAGCAGGGGAGGGAACACAGCGCCGGCTTCACGCACGAGTGGTAAGAAGGAGGCGAGTGAGCCGGGGTGCGTCGGGGTGAGGCGGCGGCGAGCGAGGACAGCCAGACGGGGAAGAGCTGCCCGGCTCCGGAGGCGATTATTTCTGGACCTCCTATTCCTATATGCAGCCCACGCTACGCCTGGCCTCAGGGTAGTGCGGCCCACGGCCCATCCACTTCCATCATCATGGACAGCCCACGACCAAATAATAAGTTTGTTTTTTTTTATTTTTCTCGTAGCCCACTAGAACAGATGATCCAAAGCAGTAAGTAGCAGATTGGTGTATTTTTTTCTTTTACTTTTCAGCATCAAAGTCATCCGTTGAAACAAAATTGTTTGAAAATGCATATCTAAGAATAATAAATTTGCACGACAGAGAAAAGTTGATACAATCACGGATGTCTAAAGGCTCAAGTGGTGCGACGATCATTCGCCATGTGTTTAAAAAAAAACTTGATCTGCGGGGTATGACGCCCCCCGGACATTGCTATAAGAGAAGATCTCTCACGTAGATTAAGAAAAACTCCGAACCTCCTTTTCTTCACCATTCCACAGCGGCCACGTTGCCCTATGTAACCATGGGTTGGACCTTAAGCCGTGTGTTGCTGCGGAGTCAGACGAGGGGATTTTTTAACGAGGTCACGTAAATTCGCTCCTAATGGAAGTTGAATCCGGGTCACTGAAGTGCTACTCGGAAGTCTTAACCATTAAGCTAAGAGTCCTTTCGCATTCGCCATGTGTTTAGGTAGTAAAACACTAAGCACCATCCCACGAAGGCATGAAACATGCAACAAAGGTAAGCAGAGCCTGGCACAAGTAACAAACAGGTGCATGGTTCGTTTTTTTAGAAAATCGTAGATATAATCGTAGATTTGGTACCTCTCATCAGTAAATATCATCAAGGGATTCTGGAAGCCTCAGGTCATCACTGCAAAATATTTTGCACGGTCCATATGTTACAGCCATATTAATTAAGTGACAGAAGGAAAAGATACAAAAAGTGCAGCATCCAAAGGATAAACCGGATGGAACTTCTAAATTGGTTAATTGCACTGAATTTGGAACTCGAGTCAAGAAAACTTCGCATCAGATCTAACAAAGCATACTAGTCAATACAATATATTTGAATCTACTAATAATAAACAGGAAAACTCACCTATCTTGACATGTTGATGCCTCGACCGGAGGATATGAATTTGACAACTCTGGTGATTCTGCTAAATTGTCACCAAGAAGATTTACAGAATCAAGCTTGATATTGAAAGAAATGGAAAAGATGCAGCAAAATGGAAGGGCAGACATGAACAATTCATACCAATACATTGTGAGCGAGACTGATCAGATAATGTTTTTAGATAATGTGTCGGTGCTGAAGCCATTTCTGGTGCAGGTTCAATACTGCCCTTTTCAGTAACAGTTCCTAGACCGTGCGCATGGTTCAGGTTCTCCCTGAAAGCGAGATTATAGGGAGATAATCACACACAATGATAATCACGGTGTAGGAGGTGAGTACAAATAGGAGAGGGAGCCAACAAAGTGCATACTCTCTGGTGAGTATGCACTGAGTACAAAGTCCTCAGGTCAGTGCGAGATTATAGGGAGATAATCACACGCATTGATAATCACGCTAAGCCCTCTCCTATTTGTACTCACCTCATGAGATTATAGTGTCGTGTGAGTCTGGGATTTTTGTTCCGGAAATGCTCCACACAGGTCGGAATCTTCCGACCAAAACGTACTACCTGTACAAAACCATGTGGCTGCAGCTTCTAACATGTGCTTGGTTATGCTGGTCGGACGACCCAGCCGTACGTTTAGCACTTCTCTTTTTGTTCGTACTTCGTAGCATTGGGTACTTCGGTTGGAACCGAAGACTCCTCCAATTTTGGTAGCAATTTGGGTTAGCATTTTTTAATGAGCGATCTTCTTTAAGACGAACTACCCGGGCTAAACTTTCGGTCAGAACTGAATGCTCAGGCCTACTTGCGAAACGCAGTCTTGGTTACTACTGTGCTTAATATTGTTACTACTGTGCTTATTATTGTTTTTGTAACGTAATGTAATTGAAAACTTGTTGTTAACACCAGGTAAGCACAAAGTTCTTGAAAGAAGAAGCCAGCTATGCCTGTGGTAGAGCAGAGTCCGTTAGAGGAGAAGAAATCAAAGGAAGAGTCCACTGCTGTGAAGAAGAAGAGAAAGAGGGAATCGAAGAAAGGTGAGCTTGAGCCCAAGTCGAACTCCCAGGAAAATCTTAAGACCGAGGCAACAGGAGCTGTGAGCAAAGAGAGGGATTCAGAGACGACAAGGAGTCTTGTGAAAAAGCGCAAGGTGGGGAAAGTAAAGTTGGGAGGAAATAATGAATTTGATGGTGACTTAAGTTCAGTCAGTGAAAAGATGGCGTATGACTTAAAAAAAAGGAGGAAGGAAACGAAGAAGGATGCCATTGAGTTGGAGGAATTGGGTGATGGGAGCTTTGTCAGGGGTGAAATGAATGATGAGTCAGTTTCTGTAGGTAACAAATGAATAACAAATATTAAATTTCATCAACTGGGGTCAGGTCCTACATAATAATGTTCCTCAATAAATTATTCAGGGAATAAACTAATAAAATAACTAACTGAGACTGTATATTAAAACAAAACAGAAAATATTTGCTGTGGTCCATTTATTCTTGATGAACTGCATTTTGGTACAAGACTCTGGTTCAAGTGGGTACCAGAATAATTTTGTATTTTCATTTTTTCAGCAAACAATTGTTCAAACTATCCTAGGTGGTCGTTAGGTATACAATCTACACTGGGCCCAGATGGTATTGGATTGGTTGCATGATGGGCGAAGTGCGTTACCCAAGCCAAGTCCAAGTACCAGCCACTGGCATACAAGAGTGGCACCCTCGTCTTCATGAAGGACAATCTTTGTGATGGACTTGACTTCACCAAAATCCCAACTAACCACTGTCTAGGGAATGCAGTTGTGCTCCCACTGTCTACTGCACCAGCGCCACTCACAAAACAATCAATGGTTGAACCTGACTAAAGGTTTTACTCCTGATCCATGAGTTCTTAGCAACCCTACCAAGTGTTATGTTACCATTGTTGCAGACAGTCTTACATAAGTGCTCCACAAGCACAACCTTTGGCAACGGCTGGAAAATGGTGTATATTATTATGGGATTGGTGTTTGAGTTGGGTGACAGAGCGTTAGTACTTCAGTTTATTCAGAAATTTTCTCCAGTGTTGCACTATCTTGACGTCAATGTCAACCTCATCATCTCTAGGCTCATTTAGGTCTAGAATTCTATTCTCCTAGAAGGGGAGGGGGGAGAGGTATGTTTGGCACTAGGGTTGCCATTTTTATTTTCATATAAACGGAGCGCACCGAAACCTGAAAAGGATGCTTACTACTTAGCTTAAGCTTTCTAGCATGACATAAATCGCATCACAGAAAACACGAGCTCGTATAGGCGACGATGACGCGGAAGCGGAGGGCAGGGAGAGGGGAGAGTGAAAGGCAGCATCACCTTAGACTGCAGATCTGCGGGCGTGTCCGGCTTGGCGTCGTCCCAGTCGTGTCGCGTCACCTCGGCGGCGTCCTAGCTCGAGGCGAGCAGCAACAGGCGCGACACGGGCTCGGGAGGGAGAGGATGGCCGACGAGACGCAGGCCGTAGACAGGTGTCAGTGCCCGGGAATGGAGGCT
The DNA here is from genome assembly GCA_030378355.1 of Eleusine indica. Classification (NCBI taxonomy): domain Eukaryota; kingdom Viridiplantae; phylum Streptophyta; class Magnoliopsida; order Poales; family Poaceae; genus Eleusine; species Eleusine indica. The sequence goes on from CM059500.1 coordinate 43,206,030, forward strand.
GGGAACGGAGGGGGCCAGCGGCGGGCGGGATTGGAGGCGGGCGGCGGCCGAAACCCTACTGGCCGCTCGACGCGACAGATGTGGAATGTGTGGAAGAGGATCGTCTGACTTCGGCTTTTCTACGTCAGATCGAAGTTGCCAGCGCGGATCAGCCGTCAATACCAGATCGGACGAGCAAACAAAGCGACGTCTCCCCAAGTCGGACTCTAGCGGTAGCAGGCTTGCTCTGTGGCCCATTAAGCACAACAAGACGGTAAGATTAGGCCCAGAAAACAGACTGACGCATAGCAATTTTTTTTTTTGAGATAAAAGAAGGATTATATTAAATAATGACTGAGTACATCTTCATGTTACAAGCACTCTGAAATATAAAGATATTATAACTAAATGCATTCAATATGTAGCTCTAAAACTTAATCCTAAACATGTATGAAGATTCATATAGATGACCACACAGGCAAACACTTAGCAAACAGACTGAGAACAGATGCATAGGAAACGGTGGCTAATATTCCTGTAGGTAGAATTGAGCATAATCCTCTTTTTTTCGTGTCTTTCTTCTTTTTTCTTCTGCCACTGAAGAAGAAAAAAAAAATTAAATCTGATCTCACAAGCCCTTCATCGCGGTTGGGATCAACCACGACAAAACGAAGAAGTGACCAGAGAATTTTATTCCACGCAAGCAATATCATCTCCGTCTTGATGTCACCGTTCGAAAACCTAAATCTCTATGTCGTCATGACATGAAAGTTGTTGACGACGTCGCCGCCGCCATCATCTTTATTGATACTGCCATGGAGAGACCAAATCTACCCTTTATCCTCGACATAATTATCGAGAAAAAAGAGAAAACAAATTCCCAATATCGAATAACTCAACATGAAGAAGATCTCAACTCTAACCTAAGACTTGATCTAAGAAAAAGAATAACTAGACTAAAAAAGAAGGGTGGATCCCCACTCCTCCTCGCCGCCGGTGTGGGCACCGGAGGAGAAGGAGGAGGGGGACCAAACGGCGACAGCGGCTGGGCGCTCCTGACGGCGGCGACGATGCTAGGTCAGGAGGTCGGCCGCTGGGTTAGGTTTGGTTTGGTTACGCCTAGCAAAAATTTTGACTAGTATATAATCCTAACAAAAATTTGAGTTAATAGTTCTCATTATAAAATTAATTTAGGTATTTTTTTCAGAATTTGTTAGAAAAGATAAAACGTTCTAAAAATTTAATTATTGCTTAACAGTTAACCTAATATTTGGATTTGTACAGCGAGCAGATAGGCCGGCGAGGCGAAGTGCACCTTCCCGTGTGTTTCGCTCAGGCAGCGGGCAAGGCGAACACAACGCCCAAGTCGCGGGTGTGCAAGAAGCTGCGGCCGCGCAGGGTAGCCAGACCATGGCAATTGGCAAGAAGCTGTCTCGGTTTCCCTCCAAAATGAGACACATTCGCGCGCTGCTGCAAGAACGACGCCAAGTTGAGGAAACGACAGACTCTACGGCCGCTGCCGTCCGGTCCAATGGCGTTGACGGATGGTTCCTTCACAACTTCGATCTGACGTAGCTAGCGCCGAAGTCAGATGATCCCGTTCCGGAGTGTGGTGGGGTGTGGACGGATTGAGATTTGAGACTAGGTCATCGCGGTGTAATTTTAACAAATTCGTTCTTTTAAAATCATTTTCACATTTAAACTCTCCATAAAAAGTATTTATAAAAATGTACCCATGTAACGACGCCATGATCTTTGGTGCCGTAGTTTCATGGAACGGCCCGCAGGACTTACGTCGTGCGGTGCCACATTAGCTGCAGGACGTGTGCCTCCGAGACGACAAACACTAGATTTTTACACGTGCGATACGCACGTTATTATTATTCTACAAAGCTATCATGTATTAATTAAATAAAAATATATGTTAAGAGATGTTTAAATATAACATCAAATACCTAGGAGGAGCTGATAATACAAAGATGGCCTCAACGTGGAGCCGACGTGCATATACTATCAACACAGTGCCGACATACGAGTTTGCATGTTTTTTCAGTTTATGCTACATGCAGTAACTCTGACATTTCTAGGACAAAATACAAATGCTATCCAACTAAACATGCCAATAACAAATCTCATAATTTTACATAATCATATGTTATGCTGCTACTTCCTGAAGTGGTCCGGTATAAAAAAAATGTGAAGTCAAAACATCATAAGCATTTCACCGAACATGACAAAACATAATATATACTGCAAAAAGATAGTTTAACTAATATAAATTATCATTGGCTAATTTATATTATGTGTTCTGACCACCACTCATGTTTACCAAAAGCACCTGCCTATTACAATTATTTACAGGTGAGTCACCGTCTCATCAAATACATCTTCAAATGGAAGTCCTTGAATGTGGAGGTAAACTTGCAGACGAAAATTTGACCAATTTGGAACAAAAAAAAATGATGTTGCCAGAACTCGTTTCTGAACTCATGTACAATGCAAATATTATTATATGACAGTTAGAAACTCAACAAGATAATTTATATGATGACATGCTTACCAATTCATCACTGTCAAACATGCTTAATATTAAGGCTGAACCTCATTTGCAAGTACAAAAACAGTTACCTCAGCTCGACACTGACAATATTGAAAAATTCCAAAAATTGATCCTCAATTTCAAAGCAACAAAACAGTATATCGTATAAGACACACATAGAATGGATCACACTTTTTTAGCTCCGTATAAGAGGAATAAAAAGAGTACTCATTGCTAGCAGTTGAATCCTTGCCATACAAGATCGACCTTAATTAACATTGTTTCATCCCCTCTGTAAAAAAAAAAAGGAAAACATAAGCAGCAGGGTCCTCTGCCCTAACGAAAAATAATGAACCTTGGTGTAATCCTAATACCCAGCTAGTGGTAATCAGAGAAATATTAGTGTGACCAACATTTAGCTCTAGCATAATTAAAAAAGATCAAAATATAAGTGAGGGCATGTTTGTTAGCTTCATGGTATACTGTCTAGCAGGTTGCTTGTTGCCAAACCATATTCCAGGCTAGTACGAGCATATATACTTAGATTAAACTCCATTCTGGCACACTGGATCAGTCTCAGCTCTCAGGTTCCAGCCCCAATAGTACACAAAAACGATGCTGTCAAGCTGAATGATAAGAAGAAAGTCAGCAAGCAAACAGGTTAGAATCAGAACAATAAAAACCAGAATTGTATGGAACGAGAGCTTGAGCAATATCGTGTGAATGAAAACTGAATAAGAACACAAACCTTTGATTTTGCCTGCAGGTTACTTTTTTCCAATTCCTGTGCATGCATGTTCTCCTCAAGCTTTGAGTAGAACTACATCATTACTGAAATGGGTAAGCAAATGAATGGTACCCATTTCATGAAATAAAATCAATGAAAACAAACATCTCTTCTTTTCTCAGCTCTTTGATCACATTTGAAAATAAAGCCATATGCCGGAGTGTTGCCAACTCTTTAAGGTTTTTTATTGTTTCAACTGATTCCTCTTCATGCTTTTTGACAGAATGTTGATTTGGTGCCTTCTGAGTTTTCTTCTTCTCACTGGATAAGGAAGATGCAAACACATCGCTTAAAAAGGGTAAATATACAGAGAAATAAGTATCTAAGGCAAGTATAAGAAAATAATGTACTTCCTATGCTGTTTTATCTACTATGACACTGGTTAATCAGGATTGAACTAACCAACATCACATATAAAGAACAGAGTATGTAGAATCGTGTGACAACTAAACTCAATACTTGACATTACATTATAGACCTGTGTTTCAGCCGTCGTAATATGGAAATGGCAAGTGAACAGTGGCCTCTATAAAAGAAAATATCTATAACCAAAAATAGTTGTGGCGCAAACAGCAAGAACCATTTAGGGAAATAGGAGGACCCCAAGAGAAAAAGAAAGGCTTGCATATCCAAGAAATTTAACAAACCATGTACTCCCATTACGCAACCGATTTTCTAGCAACCTCAGCTGCATTGATAATACATAACAATGTTTTATTCAAAATACAAGCCTCATTTAACAGGAGGTACCCAAAGGTGTTAAATCAAGATTGAACAAACAAATATAATGGAGCAACACAAAATAAACAAACAACATACTTTCCTCAAGTGATGAGCTCTCCTTAGCAGCTGGAGGGGAACTGCTCTTTTCAGCCTTCTGAATGAAAAAAAAACAATAAACAAATCATGTCTACTAACACTTCATGTAGCTTTGTGCACTATTAAATAGAATAATACCATTCTTCAAAATGACAAATGGGCTTACTTTCTTATTGACATTAGAGTCACCATTGCTGGAAGAGCTATCAACTAAACCTGGATCAGAAACTCATGCAATGGGTGCCTTTGGATAGGAAGGACTGGGAGAGTTTTTCTGGTTGTGAAACTCCACTCACAAGTAAATTAATCAAATATGAGCCATAGATGGTAAACCTTTTTACAACTTTGACACGTAGGAAACGGGAAATGTTGTTTTACATTGCTCTTTATCTCCAAAAAAAAATCTGCTAAAACATTTGATTACCAAACTCTGCACTACTGTTGCTATTATTGCAGGAACAAGATTTCAAGTGCAGTATGCTTCAATTGAACAAAGATAACCAATGGAGTGGCCTAACCCATGTCAGTATAGGGAGAAAATTAAAATCATGGAACCAGAAAATGTAGCACCAGAATATCAAAAGTACTTGCAGAGGTTGCAATGAATCTCCATAAATTAGTCTAGCAACAAGAGAATTAGTCACTGGACCAGTCATTCAGTGAATTAAACAGTTTTAAAACCTAACAAAAGTGAAGAAATTTAAAAGCAGAGTGCATAGCACCTAGATGCTTCGCAGGGCAGTGAGGCGATGCATCCATGAGCGGATGGCTAGATGTCCTTGACGTCCATGAAGACGGGCAGCGTGGTTTTGATGCAGATCAAGCCGCTCTGAATAAAATTACATTTGTCCTGCTAGAAAAAAAAACACGGAGAAAAGCAATACTGGAAAAATAAAAAAAACGATGTGTGAAGGAGAATCAGTGATTACCTCACGGAATGGAAAGAGGTTTGATCCTTGCGGCTGGAGATCCGATGAAGTACCAGGGGCCGAATGTGCCTGGCAGAATGGCCGCACCCAATATAATCATGAAAAGTTTGTTCAGATCATTTGCTAAAGATTCACGGGATTCATGTGGGATCTGCCAAAGAACAGAGCAATATATGAACAAGTAGCAATTGACGTAATCTTGTGTCAACATCAAAGAACCAAAGGTAGATTGGAGAAAGTAGAAATAAAAATATCCTATGCTGCATTAGGTATGAACAATTAGATAAACGAATGGCCACGGAAGGAAGACAGATCAAGATATTGGGTCAACCTCCATGGAGACGGAGCAAATCCTGTATGAGGTTGATGGATTGATTATCGGTGTTGTCCAAGGTTGAAATAACCAAATTAACCGGCCGGGTCAGTCGGCAAGAAAACCGATCAGTTAACCAAGAAATTGGTTGGTTAGCCGTTTAGCTAGAGTAGCTAGTTACGGTTAGCCGGGAGAAACCGGCCGGTTAGCACGACTGGCCGGGACCGGTTTTTCGGTTAACCGGGATAACCGGCCGGTTTCTGCCGGTTATGTATACCATGGTATTGTCTCAGAGGACACGGAGCTGCTGCCTCGCATTCGCGAGGGTCACCTCCACCTCGCGCAACTGCCGCAGCGCTGGCCTTGCCCTCGCCAGCATTGTTCTGTCTCGGCCAGCGCAACATTCGTCTCACCCGTCCTAGGTCGCCTCACGTCACCACTGCAGCGCCTGCGGTGGGGTCGTCCCACTCGCCGCGAGTGGTAGTCGCTACCATCTTGCCTCGCCCACCCCAGGTCACCCCGCGCAGCCGCCAGCCGTCCACTCCTCCCACGCGGAGTGCGATCTGGCAAGGAAGCAAAAGAGAAAGGAAAGGAGGAAGAATCAGGGAGCAGGCGTAATTCTCGGGTGGGTACACGCGGGCGGATTGATATCCTCTGCATTAGAGCATCTCCCGTGGCCTCTAAAATTGGACTTCCAAATTTGTGGCCTTTAAAATTGGACTCCTAAATTTAATTTTACTAGTAGTGATGCACGTGCGACACGCACGTATGAATTCTTGAACGAAGCATAGTGGATAAACTAAGTATACACTGCCAGCACCAGAATAAAAATTATTGAATAAATAGACAATTAAATCTTGTTTGATATAACAATTAGTAGATAAACTAAGTGTCCAGTTGCATATTTGTAAATATAGTACCGTTCCAAATCCTATAGCATAATGAAACCAAATTAAATGCTTTAACTTCATATTGGAAACATATAGAGTTACTCCTCTAAATTTACATAACAAAAATTCCACCTCAACCTGGTACTTCTATAACATGGTTCAGCTGTTCAGAGTAGCAGTAGGTCATGAGGACCTGGTGTTGGTACAATCAAGATATGCTTTAAATCAAAATAAAAAAATAAAACAAAAGGCAGATGCAATATTGAAAGAAATACTGTTCATAGGAAAGAAACAAAAGACGGATGCAATATTGAAAGAAATACTAAAATGCTAGCAATAAAGAGCTGCACATCACCCTTGTTGTGATGTAAAAGTGAAAGACAGTAAATAATAAATAGTGTTATATTATTGATGGAGACCATTATATATTTATAGGGTCCGAAGGGATACTTATGTACAGACGCATCCAGGGGTTAGTCTCGTGGACCAATGAGATGACAGGTTTGTAGGAGACCGGATTGATGATGTGGGGACCACTTATTGGTCCCCCTAGTTGGGCACCGGATTCATCCTAACACCCCCCTTGATCAACTGATCATCAACTCACATCAATTTATCTCCTTAAAAACCCAGTGGGAAAAATGAGTAGATATACATAGTATACTATGAAAAACTCCTAAAACCCATTAGGAAATAGGAGAAACTAGTGCAGCATACATTATGTCTTAGGTGTCTCCTTTGAAAAACCCCTGTGGGGAAAAATCAGAAGATAGATATTTAATCTTGTGAAGATATTGCCTCATTAAAATCTAATATGAGAAAACTTACAAAGTAAAACTCGTATAGGAAAAAGAGTATAATATGATGTTTGGTAACAAGTTACTTGTTTAAGAGGAGTCTCCCCCTAAACCTTGTAAATCCTTAAGTCGTCACATACCAATCCCATTAACACATTTTTTTTAAATCTGGAGTATGGCAGGGACTTAGTGAATAGATCAGCGAAATTATCACATGATTTGGTTTGCAAGATGTTTATCTTCCCGGTTTGTTGAAGCTCATAAGGATAAAATAGTTTAGGAGCATAATGTTTGGTCATATTGCTCTTGATATAACCTGTTTGCATCTGTGCAACACAAGTAGCATTATCTTCATAGATAATGGTTGGTGATCAAATAGGACCAATACCACATGACTGTTGTATGTGGCTAATCATCCTACGAAGCCAAACGCATTCACGAGAGGTCTCATATAATGCAATTATCTCAGAATGACTGGTGGACGTAGCTACCATGGTTTGCTTTGCAGATTTTCATGAAATAGCAGTCCCACTGTGTAAAAACATGTAGCCGGTTTGGGACCGACCATTATACGGATCAAATAGATAATCCGCATCCGTATAACCAATTAAGTTTGAATCTGGATTCATTCTGAAGAAGAGCCCAAGATCCATAGTGCCACGGAGATATCGTAAGATAGTCTTGATCCCAACCCAATGACGTTGGGTAGGAATAGCGCTATGTCTAGCTAGAAGATTCACTGCAAATGCAATATCAGATCTGGTGCAATTTACAAGATACATAAGCGATCCGATGGCACTGATATATGAAACCTCTGGTCCCAATAACTCTTCCCCTTCCTCCCTAGGTCTGAATTGATCTTTGTCTATTTCTAGAGCTCGAACAACCATAGGAGTTGTAACGGGGTATGCTTCGTCCATACTAAATTTCTCCAGTATATTCTGGACATAGGCGGACTGGTGGACAAGAATTCCTGTGGGAAGATGCTCGAGTTGTAAACCCAAACAAAATTTGGTTTGACCCAAATCCTTTATCTCAAATTTCGTCTTTAGATGATTACGTGCTTCATCAATATCTTTCATGTCACCGATGATGTTGAGATCATCTACATACACTGAGATAATGCAGAATCCTTTAAGGGATCTTTTTATGAATACACATAGGCAATCACTATTGTTGGAATACCCTTTATTTAAAAGGAACTCCTTGAGTCGGTTGTACCACATTCTACCCGACTGCTTTAAGCCATACAATGACTTTTTTAGCTTGACGCAATACATGTTGCGATTAGCATTTGGATTCGGCATAGAGATTCCATCGGGAACCTTCATGTAGATATCCGAATCTAGTGACCATAGAGATATGCAGTCACTATATCCATTAACTGCATGGAGAGCTGATTTTGAACTGCCAAAGATATTAGGTACCGGAACGTAATTCCACTCATTACTGGAGAATATGTTTCATTAAAATCAACGCCGGGTCTTTGCGTGAACCCTTGGGCGACAAGCCTCGCCTTGTATCTCACAACCTCATTATTTTTGTTCTGTTTCCGGACGAAAACCCATTTGAATCTAACAGGGAATACATGGGGAGGTGTAGGTTATTACAGATGAGAATACCTCTCTTTTATTGGGCGAAGCTAATTCTGCCTGGATTGCTTTCTCCCACTGATTCCAGTCCGAGCGTCGACGACACTCTGCCATGGTCTTAGGATCTGGATCATTCAAAAGATTGTTTGCAACCGTAGCTGAGAAATATGTGTCGATGGCCATAGTTTTACGATCATATAGTTCTCCAGAACTAGTATAATTGGTGGAAATTTCTTGTATACCCTGTGACGTCTCATGATCTCCCAATACGAGATTGTCACGGTGTTTCGATGGCCCAGCTTCACTAATAGCGCGCGCTATGGAGCTAGGTTGTGAATGTTGAGTATTTACTTGGTGTCCATCAACCAATGGTTGACTTGCATTTACTGATTTGGAGGATTTGGTCCTCGCTTTTCTTTGTCGCTTACTTGAAGCGTTATCCTGCTTTTTGGCCGTATTTCTCCCCCTCTTGTTCTGAGAAGGAGGTTGAATGGTTTTATTTGGTACCTCCACTGTTTTGGGCGCATTTCTAGCAGAAATGTAAGATTTTGTGACACCTTTATAATTAGTAAACGCGTCTGGCAGATTGTTTGCAATGTGTTACAAATCAATTATTTTCTGAACTTGAAGTTCAGTCTCCTTTGTACGTGGATCAGAGGACGGGTTGGTATGATCATCCCAATTAATTTTCTGGCATTCTTTTGGATACTTAAAATCTCCCCCTAATGCCAGAAAATGTTCCTCATTGAATATGCAGTCAGCATACCGGGCTGTAAATAAATCCCCTGTGAGAGGTTTCAGGTATTTAAGGATTGATGGGAATAAATATCCCACATAGATTCCTAATTTCCTGTGGAGGCCCATAGCGGTACGCTGCGGTGGAGATATCGGTACGTATATAGCACAACCGAACTTTCACAGATAGAAAATACTTGGGTGATTTCCACGTACAAGTTGCAACGGAGAGTTGCTGTGGTAAGCAGTTAGACATAACTGAATTAAGTCAGCAGCATGTAATACCGCATGACCCTAACATAAGGTTGGCAAGTTGCAATTATGTAGTATTGGCCTAGCTATAAGCTTGATTCTCTTGATGAGAGATTCTGCCAAACCATTTTGAGTATGGACATATGGAACAGAATGCTGAACTTGGATTCCTTGGGCCAAACAATAGTCATTAAAGGCTCGCGAAGAAAATTCTGTAGCATTGTCCATTCGGATTGTTTGAATCTGATGCTCAGGAAAACTTGCTTTTAACTTAAGATCTGACCAATAAGTTTAGCAAAGGCATGATTACGTGTAGACAAAAGGAACATGTGAGACCATCGTGTAGATGCATCTATTAATACCATGAAATATCTGAATGATCCAGATAATGGAGTTATAGGACCACATATGTCACCTTGTATGCGTTCAAGGAACTTTAGTGGCTCCACTTGGATCTTAAGAGGCGAAAGCCTCAAAATCAACTTTCCCGTTGCGCAAGCAGTGCAAATAAAATCTGAAGATTGTGGGAATTTGGCTTCTTTTAAATCATGACTAATAGAATTGACGATAATTTTCCTCATCATCCCAATGTCGGGATGACCAAGGCGTTCATGCCAAGTTTGGAATGTATTAACATTCTGAAAAATTACCTTGTATGCAACATGTGGTACGGGTTTAATGTATGTGTAGTACAATCCAGACGGTAGAGAAGGGATTCTTTCCAGAATGTCTTTGCCATATCCATTGTATTTTGTTATGAGGAGAAATTCCTCATTATTTTCTTCATGGGTGGCAATGTGCAACCCATTTTTTCGGATATCTCTAAAACTTATAAGGGTACGAGTTGAATCTAGATACAATAATGCATCCTCGATTGTTACTTGTGTACCCATGAGAAGCATAATAGTGGCTTATCCCGAGCCTAGTATCGTCGCATCGCGTCCAGCGATTGTCAAAACACTTCCTTGCCTCTTAGTAAGAGTTTGAAAATATTTTGTTTCCCTAAGTATAGAGTTAGTGGTACAACTATCCACAAGGCATAATTCCTCCTCCATCAGATTGACCCCGTACAATCTATATAAAGCAAGAATTAAGATGAAACTCTTAGCAAATATATAGTAAAACACATACAAATTATATTGTAGCAAAGTGCTGATACAAATAACAATATGTCAACCTTACAACTCCTATGACCTAACAACCTTATAAAGTCTTACAATATATAGAATACTATGTTATTTGTTATAACCAATATAAAGACAAGGACCTAGACATTTGAATATCTATTGAGATCGAGGATCCTAGTGGAGGTCTCCAAACACATCATTCGAAGCATATTCGATGATTGTGTTCTCCGTGTCCATGTAGTCTTCAACCGTCAAGGGAGGTTCTTCGCCTTTGGGTTCTATTGGAACTATTTGCGAACAATTGGCCTCACTATTGTTGTTGGATTTAAGGTTGAAGTGAGCTTCATATCCTGATCCATTCGCCTAGTCTTTTTCAAGGGATTTCTGGTAGAGCGCAATCAAGTGACGGGGAGTGCGATACTTTTTAGTAGAATGCTTGTAGCATCCGCACTTGCGGCACTTTTTGCCCTTAGGCTGAGAAATGCCTTTCCCCGGAGCTCGTGCATTTGGCTTGTTTCTCTTTCTGTTGCGCTTGCGCTTGGACTTACCCATAAAGTCGTTTTGACGATTACTAGAACCATCTAACTTTTTCTTACCCTTCTCATTGTGATGAACTTCTGGGAGAGGAGCAGCACCAACAGGCGTTGGTGATGTGCTTTCATAGAAAGCTTATCATGCTTTTCAGCCTGAAGTAGATCATGTATGAGTTGAGTATAGGTAGGGAAGTTCCTACCACGATATTGATGTTGCAAGACCCGATCAGAAGGAAGCATGGTATGGATAGTCTTTTCTATCTTTTCTTCCTCTGATGGTTCTTTGCCACAGAACCGCAGCTTGGCACAGATTTGGTGAACTGCATGATTGTAGGCTCCTATGGTTTTAAAATCTTGGAGCCTAAGTTAAGACCATTCAAGATTGGCCTCTGGCAGGATGACTGCCCTCTGCTGTTCATATCTGTTTTTAAGAGAAAGCCATAATGCACTAGGCTCTTCCACCATCACATACTCAGCCTTAAGGTCAGTATGGATGTGGTGCCTTATGATGTATAAGGCATTATACTTGTAAGGCTCAGCTAGCATCCCTCCGGAGGAGATAGTGCCGATAGCATCCCTCGGTAGGCCAAGCTTATCTTGATGTCCATCGCGCACGTAGGATAGTTGTGACCATCGAGAGCGAGTTCTTCGAACTCACGGGCCATGGTACCTACACAGGAACAACCAGAGATTTAATTAAAACCATCATGGTGTTGGTGTAACATACATAAAATTGTTAAGATTTTGCATGTTGTTTGATTCCTTGATTAAGCAAAGTGGCTTAACGGTGTGTATCAAACTAATAGAATTGTAAGAAAAAGGGAGGTGCAAGAAAAGGATCAATATTGCAAGAAAATAGCAAGAAAAAAAAATCTCAATCACGAATAAAAACCAAATGCAAGAAAAATCAATTCTAATTGCAAGTGAGAAAATTATTGTAAATAATAGAAGTATGTACCATTTAATTCTGCGGAATTAAATGTGATCTTGCAAGAAAAATTAATCTCGATTGCATGACCATGTTGTTGTCAAAGTTGTGTGTTCAATTTTTTTTTAATTCTACTCAAATTAAGCTTAAAAAATGCTTAATGAGATCAAATTGATTTGATTGCAAGAAAATTAAAATTCTCAATTGCAATAACTTGAAACACATATATGTTATATGACATAAGTACACATCAGTACTCTGACTGGAAAGTAAATTACAACTTCCTATAATTACATACTAATTTCAGTGATAAATGTGTCTAAAATTGACTATTTACAATACTGAAAATAGGAAATAAACATATTAGCCTAAATCCACAAAAATCCAAAAATCTTGGTGGAGAATGGCCTGATATATACCTGTCCAAGTGGACCGGCACGAGGCCCGCCTATTCTGGCCTCGCCCGAGCACGACCCGGCACGATGCTTGACGAGCCGTGCCAGCCCGTGGCTTGTCATGGGCCGTGCCTGGGCCTAGCCATAGGCCCGTCGGGCCGGCCCGAGTACGACCCGTTTAACATGGCCCGTCTAGCCCGTGTAATAGCCCGTAAGGCACGGCCCAGCCTGGCACGACCCATCATGGCCCGTCAAATAAAATATTTAATATTTCAAGATTAACATTAAAAATCAAATTTTTTTAGTTCAAATTTACTGATAGAAAATATTTTTCTATATAAATATTTAAATTTTAGAGAAAAATCGCGCATATAAAATTTAATCGGGCTTCGGGCCAACCCGACCCGAATAGCCCGTCGGACCGACGGGCCGGCCTGGCCCGTGTAAGACGAGCCGTGCTGTGTTTGGGCTTGGGCACATGCTTGTCGGGCCGACACCACATGGCCCGTTAAGCAGACGGGTCGTGCCAACCCGTTAAGCCTACGACCCAGCCCGTGACAGGCTCGTGTCGGGCCGGCCCGGCATGGCCCGTTGGCCAGGTATAGCCTGATACATGGAGCGTCGGCCTGGTGGCCCACTCAGGCGGGCGGAGAGTAGCCCACACGGGGTGGCTTGGTCGCTGCTGCACGGCCCAGCCGGTGGCTCGGGCGAGGTGTGGCCCAGGCGGCGCGCGCGGTGCGGCCTAGGCGAGGCGCAGCCCAGCCGCTAGCACGGGGCCTAGGAGCAGGGGCGGGGGCGGGGGCGGGGCACTATGCGGCCCAGCCGGCCTGCGCGCAGGCGTGCGGCCTGGAACTTGGCCTATCCGGATGGAAAATCGGGAGGAGGCAAGGTATAAACGCGACAACCGTCGCCCAAAACCCTAACCGCCCCTAATTTTCCTCAACGGCGCCGCAACTGCCGTCACCAGCAACTGACGCCCGCTCCTAGCTTCAACCGCCTAGATCCAGATCACCACCGTTCAGATCCGGTGGTTCTCCGACCGCATCCAGCTTCTACCTCCAGCGCCACCGCTCCTCCCCCTTTGCGCCTTCTTTCAGGCGCCCGCCAGCCCACCCCTCGAGACCCGGCGATCACCACCGCCGGTGAGCCCTCAGGAGGGCCGGCTCAACGGCCGAAGGGGCTCTCCTCGTCGGAGGAGAGCTCGTGGTGCATGCCGTTTGGGAGGAGCGCCCTCCTCGCCGTGCTCGCCCATGCGCTGGCCTCCCTTCCGGGGCGGCGCGGTGGCGTGCCCGCGAGGTGGGCATGGCGCTGAAGAAGACACCCCCCATTGGGGGTGTGAGCCGATGGTGCGGGCGATTCCGACTGCTCGGAGCCGGTGATGACGACGAGATCCGACGACATCGATGATGAGGTGGCGTCGGCGGCATGGCGTACTACCATGCGCTCGGTGGGCCTCCCCCTGCCACCAGCGCATGCGCGCGTTGCGACGGGGAGGTGAGGGCGACGATGACGTGGTCGAGGTGGCTGCTATCTCCTTCGGCTCCTCCTCCTCTCCATCATCTCCGGTGGGAACCGATGAGCGGCTAGAGTGCCTTCTGGATCCGGCGTCATCGATGACGACGGTGCCACGGCGTCTCTGATGGCTGCTGCAGTGATGGAGGAGACGGCAGCGGGTGCGGATGCAGACCCAATGGTCGGGTTCCCGAATAACATCTAGGGCTCGCCCTCCGGCGTTGGCGTCGAGAGCCTGGCGTCCACCGGCGCGTCTGCGGGCACTAGTGGGCTCCAGTGCCTCGGCGCGAAGCCATGGACTGGGCACCACTGGGTGTCGGCTATGGCGGCGGTTACCAGTCGTCGTGTCGGACCTATGCTTGGTCCAGCGACGGGGTCGTCGCCTGCATGACGGAGGCCTAGATCCCTACCGTAACCGCTACCATGACGCTGGCGACAGCCACAATGGCCTTGACGACCGCGGCGACGGTTGGGGATCCGGCGACCAAGAACGTCATAACAGCCATGGTGGTCATGACATCCGCGACGGCCGAAGAAGCTGCTGCATCGACGACGACCACCCTGGCCAAGAGGGTGAAAGAAGTGCCTGCGGAACCGGCCACAGAAGAAAACACCATGACGGTTCCTGAAGATCGGACGGCCACGAGACGTCTCACGGTGACGGAGGATGGTTCGTATAAGAGTGGCGAGAAAAACGACAGTGAGTGAAAACTCTGGCATTTTTACTCACTGGTGGTGTCTCCGGTGAACTTCCGGCGAGGCACGGGCCCCGCCAGCAACTGCTCTCTTTTCTCTTTCTATAGAGCGTGCGTGATAACGTGTTGTGATGTAAAAGTAAGAAACAGTAAATAATAAACAGTGTTATATTATTGATGGGAACCATTACATATTTATAGGGTCCGAAGGGACACCTATGTACAGACGCATCTAGGGGTTAGTCTCCTGAACCAATGGGATGACAGGATTGTAGGGGACCGGATTGATGATGTGAGGACCACTGATTGGTCTCCCCACTTAGGCACCAGATTCATCCTAACAACCCTCAAACTTTCAGATACAATGTTGTCTTTCTCCACATCAAGGAATATATAATAAAACTATACCATCTAATACACACAAATGCATAAGCTAAAAAAATATTTAAAGTTCTCCCATTGTCCCCAATACTACAAACATTCCAAACTAACAAAAATTCTAATTTCCATCACCTCTTCAATACATTGTTGTTGGCTGCTCTTGCTTCATGTTTCAGCAAGAGACTTATATAAAACATTAAAAAAAACAAAGTGCATACACAAAAATATGCGAATGAGTTCTTTGTAGTTGTTGTCTCTATAATCTGTACATCCACCTCCCTCCTTGCCTCTGCATCTTAACTATCATCCCTCCATGATGGTTCTCTATGTATCCCTCTCTCGAATGATATATAGAAGCAAAATACGACGAAAACAACCCATATGTTATTGGTATTCAAACAGATTAAATATAGTTGAAGTAGCTGCCATCCTTTCAAAAATTACAGGCTGCTTTCCACTTCATTTTCCTACAAAAGTGGAAATGACGCTAAGTGTTCAGAGTTCTGTGAAGAATCTCCCTTCCAAGAAAATTGTTAC
Organism: Eleusine indica; assembly: GCA_030378355.1. NCBI lineage: Eukaryota > Viridiplantae > Streptophyta > Magnoliopsida > Poales > Poaceae > Eleusine > Eleusine indica. Next base: position 43,221,770 of record CM059500.1, read on the forward strand.
TCAAGTGGTCTTAATAACAAAATAAAGCCATCGCTAACATTAAATTTGTTTTTAGTGCATCAGTGACGACATATGAAATAGCTAACTACATAGGACTACTCACTTTGACACGTAGTCAGAACATTCTCTATTGCACATTTCAATGCTTGCGACAAAATGGAATACTGATTTCAATTTAAAAATTCTAATTCAATGTTAAAGAATGGATGTAAGTCCCGTAATATATTTTTTATCTATACCCAAGAAAATGAGGGGTAGAGTAGGAGAATATTTTATAATGCATAACCTTTTTTGATTTCATAAAAAAAAAGAATATCAATCTTAAATTTTCCTATAGAAGTGACATTTTGTGCCCAGTATTCTCATCAACACATTATTTCTGGTCAGAACATGCCAAAAATGCATGAGTCAAGTGTGATCGACATTTGCTGCTTGCCGACTAAAAGTTTTCATAGAGCATTTGGCAAGGTTCTAATTAGAGGCAGCAGTACCTGGGCTCGATACAATCATGAGAATTCCATCATGGAAATCATCTGAATAATTCAATGCATGTATTGTGCCACAATTATGTAACAACTGCAGAGAATTGTGTAAGTCATAAGATAAGAACATACTAACTATGCATTCACATTCAGTAGTTCTTCTATACTAAGCCTCCATGCATACACTGTGTTACCAATGATTCATACCATCCAAATGTGATTTTCTATAACACTCCATGAGCTGGCAACTGGAACAATCCGAGGGGTTAGCCCCGATGCAATGAGCCTACTGCCACAAACGTAGCAATCTGAGGTGTTTTTTTATTTTTCTTGAACACGGGAGAACTGCGTGTCAATCTGAGGTGTTATTAGAAGCCAAACAAATGATGCATCCAGTCCCTACCTTTGCTAAAAAGAGGAGAAACATGATAGTATAGACCTGTGTATGGCCATAGTGTACTCTACAAGAAGAGGAGACAGACAGACAGTAGATCACCTGTTTGTTTCTTAGCAGGTGTTCCTTAGCCAAAGCATGCTGGTCAATTTTTAGTTGCAAAGCACAGGACACACGGTCAGCAGCAAAACTTTCAGAACATTAGAACACCTCTCTCACTGTCTTTCTTAATGGAATTAATCATCTGACTATGCTGGAGAATTGGGATGACAAAAAACAAACTCATATTCAACAATATTTCCATCAATATCCAGACCTGCAAATCAAGATTCAAAAATGAGGTTGCCATGGTTATCCATCAAACAAAATCAGTTTATCTCCCACAAATCAAAGTATGGCTGCAGAACTCAAATTAAATCTTATTTTTGCTTGCTTTATTCTCTTTCTATAATTATTTACCATAAAAAGAGAGTGATGTTTGCCTTCCAAAAAAAAAGGAATGAGAAAGCGGGCCCTCATTCCAACCCCATAATCCGCCAAGATATACCTAGTATCTTTTTATTTACTCTCTCATATGCACTTTATCAATTCAAATGCATCTTAATGGATAAACCAAGTAAATGAGTATCACTAATCCGTAATTATATTATGATGCATTAATGGATGAAGACCCGACCAGATTCTCAAAAGCATAAATAACTCAATTCACACAACTTTGTATCACTTTATACCATCAGGTTGAATGTAATACAAAACTTAAATACCAAAAAGAAAAATAATAGAAAATAATACCTTTGACATGAACCTGCCTAAGTCTTTAGGATGCACATCACATCCATCCATGCAAGTAAATGCATTATGCTTATGTCCAGTATTGCAAATGTAACTGCAGAGTTGACTGTCATTTGCAAATGATTTCCATCATTTCCCTAACACTGCGTTTGAATGTTGGAATTGGGGGGTTGGAATTAGAATTGGAATTGATTTCAGCCAATTCCAACGTTTGGATGTTGTTGGAATTCAGACATGGAATTGGAGGCCCAATTCCAATTGACATTCGTCCCACCCTCCCGCAGTCACCCACGATACCGAGCGGATAGGCTCGGTATTCGGTGGAATCGGCAGCCCCCTCCCCCGGCGTCTCTCCCTCAAGCCTGACTCTCCTTCCCTCCCGGCGGCGCTCCTCTCTCTCTCGCGCGCCTCTCCTTCCCTCCTGGCGTTCCTCTCTCTCGTGCGCCTCTCCTTCTCTCCCGGCGTTCCTCTCTCTCGCGCGCATCTCCTTCCCTCCCAGCAGCGGCGAGCCCCTTCCCTCCCCGGCGGCGAGCCCCTCCCCTGCATGCGCGGCGGCGGCGGCTACTCCATGGGCGCGGCGGCGACTCCTCCATGCGCGTGGTGGCTTCTCCATGCGCGCGGCGGCGGCTCCTCCATGCGCGGTGGCGGTGGCTCGTCGATGCCGGGAGGCCAGCCGGCAAGGCGGCGCTGGGCCCCTCCCTGCCTCCCCTGAGAAGGTGCAAGGAGCTGCTGCCAGGGGGGAAGGAGATGCGTCTCCTCCCTGCCTCACGAGCTGCTGAGGAAGAGGGCGCCGGTGAAGAACTTGCTTTCAATTCCATCAACATCCAAACATGAATTGGTATTGCCCCCTCCACTGAATTCAACCTTTTAATTCTATTGACATCCAAACAATTGAATTGGAATTCAACTTCAATTCAATACCTAGACTGAATTGGAATTGAACTCAATTCAATTCCAAGGCCTCCAATTCCGACATCCAAACGCACCCTAAAGATTATCCTGTTGCTCCACAATTCATGTGTCAACGGCATTGCTCTGTTGTATAGAAAATATGTCAATGAAGGTGGACCAATAAAAAAGAATTGTTTCCCATGGACAAAACCGTGTAGGAAAAGAAGTACTAAAGGCAAAAACGAAAAAAAAACACAGATAATTCAACTATATTGCTCATCACAGATATTCTATTGAGTAGATGGTGTGCCTCAGTTCAAAGATATACCTTTACACACTTCAGGTTCAAGAACTGGCGATACAAATTGTTGCAGAATAGTCCACTCACCTCTTTATATGTTGGGCATCCACAATGTAGAAATAGGAAGGGGTAGTAAGAGCTTATATCGGTAGCAACCATTGTGGAGAAAAAATAAGGCCGGTAGTAGTTGTTGCCGGCAGTAGCACTACTACCGGGTCTCAAGCAGTAAAAATAATGATGATTCTCTCTCATCAATGTATCCTGTCATTTCTCCACCTCCTGTGTACATGTTGTAATAATTGTTTATTGACTATGGGTCCACTTGCTTCTTCCTACTACCGATATACATTGTGGAGTCGATTTTGACAGCTAATGCCAACTGACGTATGTCCCCACCTTACTACCTATTTCGGTAATAACCATTGCCCTTGCCCTTAGTTATATCTGTGAATATTGTAGACCTGGCCAAGCTGAGGTGCATGCAAATCCCTGTGACAAAAAATATTTTTTTTCATGTATGACCATGAATTAGAGACACGGTGCCAGCCAACTGCAACTGATGAGTGACAATGTTAGTGCACATAGACATTATATCGAACATGTGTTAGACAAGAGATATATAAATAAAAACTATCCACCTCAGTTAAGAAATAACCATGAGATTGAATTATTCCACAACAAAGGTAGCAGGGTTCTAAAAAATCACATACAACTCAATCTTTATAGTATAAAAAAGGCAAATGTTGTTAGTTTTATCTGAAATGAAAGGCAAAAATCCTAAAAAGTATAAGTACTGACAGAATGCTAATACTAACGAAAGGTTGGCGCAAGGCAAACTTACAATTGATGTATTACTTTATTTTATTCTGTAGTCAGTGCAACTCAATATCCTAACTCTACCAGAGCTAACACTTTTCAATTGCTATTTTCCTGGATAGCATATGCCCTACACATACACAGGTTCAGTAACTAATTTTATAGCAAGCTGCTTCATGTTAAGTCACGACACTTCACATTTCCATTCATATATAATGCATGAGATGCTTAATATTACAGTTCAAATGAAATTACAAAGTACATGTCAATTCACAAGCATTGAATAATTGCATCAGAAACAATGGATGCAAATAAATAAAAGTTCAGTGGTTTCAGTTCCATTCGCAAGCACCCAATCCACTGAAAAATTCAAGTGCCTACAAATTCCCTTCCTCTTCCTCCATCATGAGCAAATCCACCACCGTAAGCACCTACCAATTTCTACATCTTCCTAGGAACCTAACACTCCCAGCAAGAGCAAGGTACAGCCGCTGGAGGCCACCAAATCTCTGAAAGAGCAGTGCACCAGGGCAGGGGAACAAACAAAATTAAGCTGCCTATAGAAACGAACCTGGATGAAGGAGCAGGCCTGCTTGATGGCGAGCATTGTGGCCTAGAGTTGTTGCGGATCAGGGTTGTCGCCGGGGAAGCCCTCATGGTGGCGGCTGTGGCGGTTCCCAATCGCGTCTGTCGTCAGCCACGGTCTGGAGCTCGGCTACCACGCAAACAATGGACGAGGAGGCCCACCGGCGTTGGGGGAGGCTCGATGTCAAGAGGGGCAGCGAGATCCAAAAGACATTACGGCAGCTTCGTGCCCAGGCAGATGGGGCGGCACCTTCGCACAACCGCGATGTCAAGAGGGGCAGCGAGATCCAAAGACGTTACGGCAGCTTCGTGCCCAGGCAGATTGGGCGGCACCTTCGCACCCACGAGGTTGTGGCGGCCACTCACGCGTGGTGGCATCGAAGGCTGGCGGGACCAGACAAGCTCGAAGGCGCGGACCTGGGCAACCGAGAGCTCGACGCAGAGGCAACTCACCGGGAGCACGTGAGCTCAGGCGGCGGTGGAGGCGGCGCCTTGGCGAGCTCGATCCCCCGCCAATCGTGCCACCGGTGGGTCTCCGGCGTAGATTCGACCGGGGCGTCGACCAGGAGCAAGCTCGCCAAGCGGAATGGACGGAGCAGGAGCGGCTTCGACGCGACGGCGGGCAGTGTGGGATGGTGCCCACTCTAGATGAGCTCGCATCGCGCTAGGGTTGGCTAATCCCATAGAAAAAAAATATATATCGTATGAGAACTTGATTTATGAGAATTATGAGAACTTCAATTAAATCTTAAATTGATAATAAAAATAGATAAAAATTAATTTAGCATTTAAACTCCTCCACTAATTTCACCTTAGACTTTCTTTTTATTAACCTCCTCCACTAATCAGCCCAGCCGATCGCTCCTTGGCCTGCTACGCGCGATCGTCCCCGCCTTGCCGTTGCCCTGTGCTGGGACCGACTCGTCATCGCCCCCGCCTAGACTGTCTTGAAACATTTTGCACTAGGACACAGACCGGATTGTATGGTCGCTAAAGCAGACTATACGGTTATTACCAGATTTTTGTTGAACCAAGAAATTTCTTCATTTTTTTTAAGTGTCCTTACTTTAACACCCAAATAAGCACTGCATTTGGAGCATGAAGGGAACTTTCAACCACTCCTTTTCAAATAGTGCCCCTCAATGGTCTAATATTTTTTGCAAATGTCAAATAAAGATTGAGCAAATAAGAACCAAGGTAATTAAGAACCAAATGGGTATGTACGAGCCTTAGTCCATAAATCACGCGAGTAGATTTAACCTCGAAGTTCATAAAAGCTTGCTCAATGGACATGAAGCACAATCCTTTCCTTTGGTAGCACTTATGGAGATGTATTCTCATATTAATCATGAGGCACAAATTTTTCTAAGTGTGACAAGCCTTCTTTGTGTTTCCTATATGATGCATGCAACAAGCATTTTACAAATGCAATGAAATTTAAACATGTCATGTGTATGTAAGCAATATTAAGCAAGACACAAAGAAAACCTAACTACGTCAAGTTTGAACCCCTCTCAAGCTTAATCACTATAAGCCATACTATTGACTTAAGAGAAGCCAAACCACCATCTCAAGCACTCCCCCTTGTTTATAGCTATCTTAAGTGGATTAGAAATTGACTAATTTTTATTTGTTTTTCTTTTATTTATTTATATATGGATGTAAAACATACTAGTCACAAAGGAGTCCTAGTTATCATGCGATGTAAGAAAAAAAAGAACAGACTATAACTATCAAGAACTAACACGGTTACCTCCCTCATGAGTAGATATGACATTGAAGTCCATGTCACTTATGGTGGACTTCACTTGTTCTTCAAGTAAGCTCCCAATCCACCTCTACCGACATCATCTAGGTCTTGTTTTTGGGTACCCACTTGTACTTAGTTGATCTCTCAAGATCAACAATGCACTTAGGAACTCACATGCTCCTGACTTTCTCTTCTTGTTTGGTGGTCATAAAGCCTTTGCATTCACTTTGCCATCCTTGTCCCTAAAAGCTCGAAATAGGTGTTCTCATGGAACAAGTTTGCGCTAGACAAAACAATGGAACTTCTCACCATAGGACAATCCTTGATGATGTGACCATCCTTGCAACACCTCTCGCAATAGTAGTCGTCAGCGAGTAGGGGTTTGACCCATGCAGGAATAGAGTCACTTGTCCCGATGATGTCAATGGCGGTGGGATATGAGCCAAGTTCACGGTCGGAGACATTGTTCACAAGGTTCCTCCCAAGAATCTCCTTATGGATGGCTCTACCTCGTGTAAGTCTCTCAAAGTGGTCCATCACCATCTTCCTCTCTTCCTTGAGCTGATGATATTCCTTCAAAATAGAGATCAATAGAAGAAACCTCGTCCGAGGGGGTTAGTTCATCACACATAGTACAAGCATCACTCGTTGATGAACTAGAGGAGGGAGAGACAATGTTATCAATATTGATGGCCTCAAATTAAGTTCAAGGCCTCATACTTCTCACGTAGCTCTACATGATCACCTTTGAGTTTGTCATAACTCTTGTTTAGGGTCTTATTAGAAGTGACAAGGTCCTTGAGCTCACTCTCAAGATCACCAGTACAGTTCTTAGCCAACTCACACTCTTTTCTTACCACTTCCAACATCTTAGACTTCTTGACGGTGATGTCACGAGCTTGTTCAAGCATGCTCCAAAGCTCGGTCAAGAAATGCATATTTGTTTTTCTCGATGTCTCGGAAGAATGACGTCTTCCCCTACTCCTCGTTGGACCACTCCCACCGGAGTACCGGTCCCTCGCACCACCAAATGGAGTTCTCGCACACGAGCCCGCAATCACTCTCGGAGTGAAGACACGGTTGCGTTATCACTGCCACCAAGGCACAAGCTCACCTCACTCGAGAACTTGCCAGACTCCCCGAGCCGACACGGACGCTCACTATTGATGCCCCTTTCAACGGCGGGCTCAAACCGTATACAAACGTATGACGACCTTCACAACCAATCACGATAGGCTCAATCACCAACACCTAACCGGTCTAGGTCTCACCATAGACCAAGAGTACACTCTCAAGGACATCCTAGCCTTAGATGTGGATAGATGCTTAAGTTACTCTCTCTAGCACTCTCAACATCTTCAATATCTTCTCCTAGTGCTCCTCTCTTTTCCTCTTGGCTCCCTATTGATGCTTCCAGCAATCCCAATGGCCAAGAACAAGTTTATATAGGCTTCCAATCTCAAACTAGTCATTTCTTCGTGAAACAGCTCTCTTGACGTACATACCATATAGTCTAGTCTCTTTGATTCCTGTTCATTCTAAAGACGACACTTTTTGCTTCCTCTCTGTTCTGCTCCCATCCATACTAATCGGTCCATCCGGTCTGTAGACCGAACCGTCCGGTCTCTCTGGGTCTTTACGCTAACAGATTCCTCACAACAAGTCTTCTATGATCTGCCTTCTCCTCTGATGACCGTACAATCCGGCCTCCAGGACCCCTCTGTCTGATCTCTGTCTCTAGAAGCTGAAACACTTCGTCCTCGCTTGACTTTGTTTGTCGGCTTCATCAAACAGCTACTTGGCTTCTCTAGTGCCACCTAGTGCCTGCTATTTCACTGAGCATCCATGCACATCACCGACTAGCATGACCCAAGAGACATGACCTAGACCCCCTTGCTTGTCTAGTTTTTCCTATGGACTCAAGCTTGAACAACTAGAGAAGTGTTTCAAACACTTGCTCCTAACTTGTCCTTAGTCTTGATCCATCTTCATCAACCTTTGGACTCCATCAAACTCATCAAGCCTCCATACTTGTGGTCATTGTTATCAATCACCAAGGCAACCATCATCAATAAGATTTATAGTAGAGTTAGAGATGATTCCTAGGTATACAATACTCATGTAGATATTAGCCTATAATTTTATAGTTGTCATTGATCATCAAAACATCCATATCTCGGGGATTTAATCATTAATGGTCATGAAGCTTACACTAGCCCTGGTGATAGCACCATCCTGCTCAAAGGAGATCTAAAAATTCCTATGTTCAAGCAAGGTTACTTTCTTTTCCTACTCCTTTGACTATCTGGTTCACTTTTGTCCAACTCTCCTTGTTCGTTTCCTGGCATTGGAGATTACATAGATTATGTTCTTGGCCTTAGAGAGAGTATCATTCTGCTCATTGGAGATCCGAACATGATATTATTTGAACATGCTTATTTCCTTTTCTTATAATTTTGCCCTCCTTGCATAGCTCAAGAGAAGCATTATAACATAAAAAAAGTGCAAGAATTGTTGGTCCAATCAATTTTATTTTCCAGATTGTTCAAATTCAACAACTATAAAAAGACAATCATGAACTAATGTGATGAATCCTTTCTGTGGTTCACTTATTTGAAAGCAACATGACATAAAGGTTAAGTAATTGAAGTAGTACTCTAGTTTACTTTCTCTGGTTTTCATTCAAGAACCTTGTTAGAAACTAGTTTGAATTCACTTTCCACAAACAAAAGAGAAGACTAGTGTTTAGTTTCATTACTGCAAGTAGAAGGGTAGCAAGCTGTTTTATTACTGCAAGTACTACTCTTAGCATTGTTTTAGACTAAAAATGTAGTGTCTCAATAAATAACTTAAGCACTTTTCATGGCACAATAAAAAATCTTAGTAAAGCTTGCTCCGGTTCAGTAAACTAGAGTGGCTCCAATATCCAAAGGTCACTATAGGATGCATACATGGTGATCTGGTGCCAGAGCCGGTCACAGAGGCATTGTCTCTCCTCTGCATACCCGACATCATCGTAGCCATGACCTTCATAGGGACACGCACACACAGCCGCCCCTCCTGCACATCCCAATCCTTCTCATGTTCGACACCCACACACTTCTTGGTCATTGCTAAAGGTTGGACGGACATCAGCGCCTCTGCCACCATCTCCCTTCTTGATTCAGATCGGGGGTTGCTTGGGGATGGACTTGTGGCGTACATATGTGATGTTGAGGTGGGAAGTTGGACCAGAGAAGCAGAGTGACAGGGTGGAGGCGGCGTTGACATGGGGAGGCAGGTCGCAAAGGCGGCTCCGGCCCGGTACAGCGCGAGTCTGAGAGGTGCAGTACGACGCGTCGACGCGCCGTTGACGTGGGGAAGCGAGACGGAGGAGGCGCCGACGAGGAGAGGCGGGGCGGAGGCGGTGTCGACGAGGGGAGGCGGGGCGGAGGCCATGGTGACGTGGGGAGGCGGGGCGGAGGCCACGGGCGGTGGATCGAGGTGCGGAGAGGAGCGAGGCGAGGTGGGGAGAGGACTGGTGGAGCAATCCAGATTAGGGCGCCGATGCGCGGGGAGGTGACGCCGACGAGGCCATGAGGGGAGACGGTGCGGGGGCGGCGTCAATTGAGAAGGATTGAGGTGGGGAGAGGACCGGTGGAGCAGATCGAAATCGGGGTGGGGAGAGGCGCGGTGCGCCTGTATGGAAGGACGAGGGCAATGTTGTTAATTCACTCTTTTCTTAATTGCTTTGAAATTATCGGGAATGACAACAAAAATTGACGGAGGGAGTATGTTTCAACTAGTGATAAAATAAATAATAATAAAATATCTGATAAACATTTATTTTTTTAAATAAAACAAATGATCAAATGTAACTAAAAAATCAACTCTATCAATAATTTAAATCCAAACGAAGTACTTTAGAACTTTGAATGGATCATCGAATTGCAGGTAAATAGGCACACAATTAAAGCTTTGGGATAGCCTCGCCTCCCTCGCGCGTGCAGGCACGCAGCGCAGAACGCTCACGTCTCGCGATAACGATTGCCTCAAGAGTCTCGCGATTGTTTTGGCCAGTCCTCGCTCAGTGGCGCAGCCACACGCTCTAACGCGGCGCTTCGCCTCAATTGCCAACCGGCCAGCCCAAGGCGTCCTCCGAATAGAATAGGCAAAAAAATAATAATAAAATGGCCAGCCAGGCCTACGCTAGAGTATGCCACGACATATACGGCCCGCCACTCATTCTACTCCTTCAACATGAACGTGCAGTTCTATCCTCTAACTAAACACCAGGTATCAATGCCAGCCAACTCTTTCAACGTGAAAGTTCATAACTTTCGATATTCAAAACTCTACTCAAAGCAATTCTGTGCCAATTTGATATTTCACTCTTTCGAAATATGTCAAATAACATGATATTGAACATCCAATTAACGTGTTGTCGAGTTGCAGAGTACAAACATTTGTTTTGTCACTCTTATATGATTTCTGAGCACTACAAAACCTATAGGTAAAAAATGGCAGATCGAAAAATATGAACATTGACGTGCTAGCACAAACAAAATCTACTCCATAGGTAGAGCTTAGGTAAGGGCTGATTTCAATCCAAATCTTGTTACGTGGTCCACTCGCTCCAGTAATGATGATGGCCTCATGGGTCAAGAGTGGAGCAACACAAGACACGAATGCAGACACGACTGTGTCGCTCAGTTGTTGCAGCGGACCGACGGACCGGCCAAATGAGCCTCCGCATGAGGCTGTCCGCACGGGGAGACGCTATTTCGTCTTACAGGATGACTTTGGCGTAAAATAGCTTGCACCGGGTACTGTAAAAGCTACGGTAAAGAAGAGTACCACAAACAAATCCGCTATTGCTAGCGGAATAGAGAAGGAACGCTACGTGCACGCCGGCCCCACCACGCTTCAGCCGTTGCTCTCCCAACCACCCGCGCGCCGACGAAGCGAAGAGGAGGATGGCCGGCGCGCGCCTCGACAAAGGCGAGCGAGGAGGAGGTCGGGGGAGGGGTCGACGCCACCGGACACGAAGCACCGCACCCAGCCCAGCCGAGTCACAGAGGAGAAGAAGGAGACGGCGCACGGGGCGAGGTGGAGTCGGGCTCGACGGCGGCGGAGGTGAAGGGGAGCTATGGCGCGGGTGCCGGTGGAGGAGGAGGAGGGCGGCGCCAGATCCGGGACGCCGCCGCGGTGAGGAGAGAGAGGTCAGTGACGAGCTCGATGGCGGCAGGGCTCGAGAGCGGCGAGTCGAGAGAGAAAGGAGGGCGGCGAGGCGGGAGAGAGAGAGAGAGGAGGGCGGTGAGCTGGCGGCGGAGGAGGAGATGGCAGCGGGGCTCGAGAGAGATGAGGTGGAGGCGGGCTCGGCTGCGGGGAGAGAGGCAGAGAGAGAAAAGAGAGGGATTGGGGAGGGAGGAGAGAGAGAGAGAGAGAGAGAGAGAGGAGAGGCTGATATGTGGGTCCTACAGGGAGTTAGTTGGGATAGAGTATGAAATATAGAGTATGATGGGTGCGAAAAAAGTTGGTATAAAGTAAAGAATATTGCTGACTAGGAAAGAATATTCCTTTTAGAGGATGGATTTAGAGGACCACGAGTGCGGTCAGTCTGACACCTTCAAGCGGTGTGTCATGGTAACATTCGGCTGTCGCCGTCGCGAACACTACTACAACATTGCTTTGTTGTAGCGGGTTAAAAGGAGGCTCAGTGACGGATAACAAAATCATCACTGGGCCTTTGTCGCCACTTATTTATAAACTTATTAGCGGTCTAAGGACTGCTAGTGCTCTAGGTAATATTTTAGTTAAAAAAGGCGTCAGTACCGCAACTGATGCCCTAATATATAGCAAAATAAAAGGGCGGGTTCCAACTATTATTGCTGGAACCCGCCCTATAGACGCGTCGCCACCGACGCCCACGCGCTGGCACCCTAGCTACGTGCCCGTCCGCCTTCCGCCCGTCCGCCGCGCCGTGTCATGCCACGACCACCACCGGAGCGAGCGAAGGAGGAGGAAGAGCGCACTCGTGGAGGCGCGCCCCCGCTCTAGGCGCCGCCGTCGCTGTTGTCACGGTTGTCTCCATCGACGCGCCCCCGCTCGAGGCGCCGTCGACGCCAGATCCACCCGTGGGCCGATGCGGTGGTGCACGACAGCGGTCGGAAGACGGAGTAGGAGGAGGCGGCGTGTTGACGACGACGACGGCGCGCCAACACCAGGTGCGTTAGACGTACCGCGTGCGGCCCCAATGGTGACGGCTCTTCATCGTCTTCGCCATGCTTAGTGGAGGAGAGGAGGAGGTGGAGGAGATCAAGGACGACAATCGGCGGAGGAGGACGAAGGGCGGCAGAGGAAGATGAAACCCTAACCCTAAAAGGGGGCGGTGGGCACACGTGGAAGTGATACTGCCATGTCGCACCCTCCCCTTGTTATAGTTGGATGTGATTGCCAGTTGCGGGCCATGTTGTCAGGCTGCAACTAAATATGCTTTAGGTGTTAGTTGCGGGCCTGACAGAAACCGCAACTACGTTCTTCAGTTTAGTAGCGGTTCCGTTGGTTCGTTGTTATGGTTCCCTTATGCCCGCAACATTTTTTCTAGCATAGCTGCGGTCACGCAACTGTCCTGCACTTAGTTGTGCGCTCTTCGATGACCCGCTATTGAGGTAAAAAATGCTTCCACTACTATAAAGCGTGATTGTAGTAGTGGAAGCCACCGACGAGCGCCATGGAGGGGCCACCGACGAGCGCGATGAAGGGCGGCGGAGGGCCAGGAACCAGCTTCCGGCCGTTCCATGGACGGGCGTGAGGGGAGGAATTCATTAGGGGCTGGCGGTTGGAGGAAGAAGATAGCATTTTTCTGGGAGATGCTAGATTTGGAGGAGGGATTTATGATACTCTGGTTTACCGGAACGGTCCAGTATCCCGATACAGTGCATTTTATGATAAACGCATACTTAAGGTTTTTTATCGTGCACCGGTGCAGATAGTCTAAACCCTAGAGCCCTGACGCGAGGAGTGCAGCAAGGAAAGAGGAAAGACAGAAAGAGGAGGAACTGGGACGACGACTATGGGTCCGATTGGTTGCCCGTATGAGTACAGCCAGGCTCATCTGGGCCAGGTTGGATGTATACATTGCCTCTTGTTTGGTTTGTTGTATCTGTAAAGTCAAGCTGCAAAGGGAAGGGAAGACGGTGTTTGGTTGCTTGTACTAATGCTTGTTGCATGAGATTAAATAATAAAATTATAATTAATATTATTATTTCTATTTTGTGTAAATATTTATTGGTATTTAATTTTATCCATTTAAATCTTAATCAACTTTGAAATACTTATTACGGCTTAATATATGCTAATAACACATTAATAATGTTATTAGCAAATAATATAATGGAGTTGACGGGCTTGATTCGCCATAACCGGTTTCTCCCTACGTTTTCAGCGAGCCAATCTCGTGGCTCCATTTTGCATCTGCGGGGAGCCTGGCTCCAACACACATGCAACTAACCGATGGATCGTTCGTGAGAGAATCTTACACCCACTGCACCTAGACAGGGCTGGTGCAGGGCACCAAACGCGCCCTATGGCAAAACACAATTGACGGGGTTTTTCGCGAGAGAACATGCGTGCCGCAAGCGACCGAGCCGAGCGAAGCAGTTAGGCTCCAGATGCTTCGAGAGACTAGGGGTATGTTTGGTAGCTCAGCTGGGCAAACTAGTCCCTGCCGGCAACAACAACCTTGCTATTACTAATCATTTGATTAGTTTGTTAAGAGTTTGTTAAGAGGTAGTTACGAGAGAAATCTTTACTTTATTATTGAGGGCTAGTTAAATCAGGTCTCCTTCAGGAGCAATCTTTTTCTAGCTCCATTAGGTGAGGTAGCCTGGCCAAGTGAGTTTCTTTTTATTTTTCCAAATGCCTACCCTAGCTTAGCAAGGCTAGAATTATTCTAGCCTAGGATCCAAACGTACCCTAGCTATCTGACGTGCAGGAACGTCCATGAAGACATCCAACGGCTGTGAACTTACGGGAGAGCCGACCAATCAGGATGCAGAGAACTGCACATGGTTTAGAGTCTGTTTGGGTATTGTGGTTTTCCTAAACTATGGTATTGAGAAACCTTGGTTTTATAAACTAGAGCCGACAAATATCTTAGTATTTGAAAACCGGTGTTTTTTACAGTTTTGAGAAAAACCATGACAAGCAGCGGGCAGGCCACCCCGCCGCTACGCAAATGCAGCTACAAATATGCGCTTGTAGCGGCGGGTGGTCTGTCGCCTAAATAAACCGCCGCTACAGACACATTATTAGCGGCGGTTGAAGATGTCAATCGCCGCTATTGTTAGCCATTAGTAGCGGTGGTTGACATCATCAACCGCCGTTACTGTTGGTTACTAGTAGCGGCGGTTGACAACATCAATCGCCGCTACTTGTTATTTTCCAGAAAAAAATAAAATTTAGCAAATACATAGAAATCACAGATTCTACATACACAAAAATTTATAAATCTCATCACAGATATTTATAATATTTCATCAAAGATATTTACAATCTCATCATAGATATTTACATCTCATCATAGAATATATACAACATTGTCATCAAAATGTTCAATCGAGCTTATAAAATATTTTATATGAACCCTAATTCATATTCATCATCTTTTTCTCGACACATTAGGCTCATATGGTGCTCTTGAACCAGCCCACTCCCAAAGGAACCTATGTTTTGTTGTTAGTTCACTATTTGAGTCAAAGCACTTCCCTTCTAGACTAATTACCTCTCTCAACATAAAACGACAAAGAGAAGCTACAACTAGATACATGGCATTTGTACTCAAGTAAACACGTGATTCAGGAATTATATCCTTTTTGATCGCGTCGTTCCTTTTCATCTTTGCAGCCCATTCTCTCTTTGACCTTGTGGTTTTCTGTGTCACATGAGCAGAGTCCTCAATGATATGGTCCAGATAAAGTAAAATAGACATAAATAAAATTAACTTACCTCTTGTTGAGACTCCTCAATGATATGGTCCAGGTAAGTTGAAATGACAGCCGAGAACACACAAGTATAGTAACCACAATATACACTTCCTCGTATTTGCTTATTGCACTATAAAGTAGATAATATAAGTTCATTACACCTACGATAATTATATGAATGGATAGTATGATAAGAACATGTATAGTCATACCCAAAACTTATGACGGAAGTACATCTTCTTTTTCCTTGTAGGATGACATGCCCCACCGGCTACGACATATTTTTCGTAAGCACTGCGCGATCGACAAAAGCTTATCAGTAGATGATATTAACATCATCAAACCATACACACGTAGACCAATTTCTTACCGATCTATGACTTCCAGAATGTCTTCGTATAAGTTCTTGTCGTAGTCCAGGCTGTCTAGCGATAGAAGGTACCCTTCTTTCGGAAATATCATCAGACAGATCTAATGATTGCTACAACAATGTTTGTTATCAACAAGTTAATTACGATTGGATTTAATTTTAATATAGGATACATAATGAAGGCAGTAGTTGTCCAACTTACTTGAAGTTGTAAGGGGCCATAATGCACTCTCTATCTTGTCACCTCATGAATCAGTCATACAAGTAATTTACAACATAAGTCCTTACTTCTGTTGTTAAGACCGTCTTTATTTCAGCAAGCTCTGTCGGTGTCTTATCCGGATAATTTTTCGGATTTACCGTTGGGTTGATCGAGCTTTGGTTGATCCGGCTTGGGTTGACGTAGACCACCGTCAAATCTTTTCTATTGGTCTTCTTTCTTTAGAAAAAAGAGTTCATACTATAAAAAAAGCATTAGATCATATATGGAATTATGCTTGAAATACGAAGTAGATCGAACACGACACTTACATGCACCACAGGGTGATGAAGGTGACGTCTATTTGGTCTAGACGAAACATCGAGTGGACATACTCCCAAAAAAAGTATAAGATTTGTTCGTCATCTTCGTTGAACACCTCTTTTAGAATCCTATAAGTAATTTTGGTGACCCCTTCCTTTGACGCCATCATGTACCAGTCGTGCAACTTCCGCATCTCCCACAGCAGGTTCTTGTATATGTTATAGTCTGGGCACTTTATAGCGGCGGTTGGCATTGTCAGCCACCACTAGTATTCCCTACATAGTGGCGGTTGACATTATCAACCGTCGCTATAAACCTGGACCATTTATAGCGACGGTTGATAATATCAACCGCCGCTATAGGGGGTCTGTAGCGGTGGCTCACACCGCGGCAGGCCCCCCTAGTCTCTGTAGCGGCGGCTCACTTTGGGCCGCGTCGCTGCGGCCTTTGGGCTGCCGCCACTACATAGTCTATTTGTGGTAGTGGGTACCAAAGTATATTTTGTAGTATTTGTCTTTTAAAAAAAACAAAATAGCTGTTGGAATGTTGTACGGGTCAGCACCTCGATGCCTAGGCAATATCTAACGTGACTTGCTTAACGTATATTTGTCTAATTTTTTAGTGATTAGCTTATCCATAATATATTCTATTTTACTGGAGACTGACCGTTCAAAGTCATTCCTTGATAACCAGATCTTCTAACTTCTTACGGTAGTTTTAATTTGCGTCTTGCCAGCCAAATATAAACTACAAAGGAAAATTCACGTCACTACATCTACATACACATAACCAAATAAACACTGTGGGGAACTTGAAGTTATTACAGAGACTCGGCAGCTGGACCGTGCAGGAAAAATATGGCGCGCGAATAAAAACAGTGCGCGCGTATTCGACAAACGCACGCCGTGTGCTCGGTTTAGAAAAAAGAGGTTCGGGGTGAAGTTTTCAAAACTCCAAAAAAACTGAGATTTTGGTGATACTATAGTTTCCAAAACCATAAAACTGGATGCATCCAAACACCTCTATGTTTACTAAAACCATAGTATTTTCTAAAACCGTGGTATTTAATCAATACATTAAAAATACTTTACATCCAAATAGGGCCTTAGATTTTTTTTAGATTACGCATATGATTCAGGTCATGTTTGTATTCAATTTAGATTCTTAAAATCTGGTTTTTATTTTAAAATTTGAAAATCTAGATTCTAAATAAAATATAGGTGGTGGCCTTTGGATCATAATTAGATTCTTAAAATCCGAAGTACAATATATATTTTGGCACATAAAATCTCAGGTATAACTAGATTACGAGATTTTTAAAATTTGGGCGCTAGAATTTAGAATCGAATAAAAAATCTGTCCTATTTGGAGCTTTCATGGGTTTTAAAATCTGGATTATTAAAATCTTAATGGATCCAAATAAGATCTTAGATAGGTAGAGATTTCTAGGAGTCCAAATGTGAAAAACATTTTTTTAAAAGGATTAAAATATAAAAATTCCACCAATTCCTGCCTGTTCTCGCTTTCATAACGGGCCCTATGTCTTTGTGTGGGCTTGGCTTATTAGTAAAAGTTAACCGACACGAATCCAGCCCGCTGATGGCAGCCAAGCTACCAGCCCATAAAAGCGCCCTGACCCGAGAGACGAATCATGCAAGAGCCAGGAGGCAAACCCTAATCCCCAAATCCCCCATCTCCGCCACCGTCCGTGCAATGCCTCCTGCAAACTGCCTAGATCCAGGGCTTTTTATCTTTTCACCATCCTTACGAGACGGTCATTCCTGATTGCCACCCTACGGCAGTGTCGCTCCCAAAGACCACCGACAGCCAGAACTTACGCTCTCTTATGCCACCGTAATCCTCCAGCATTGGACAGTGTATTTATTTTTTTAATCACTACTGTCCAACGTGGGAATGCAAGGAAAAAAGACAAAGCTGCACCTGCACCTCCCGCATAAGCTACCCCTTGAACTGTGTTTCACGTGCATCAATGTTAGATCATGAACAATGATTCTCCTCAAACATTGCTATGTTTCGATGTTAACAAATGTTCTCATGATATATTGCCTTAAGATGATATATGTGTAAGGGCAACGTCGTGAGAAAGATGAAGGGGAAAACGGAGTGCGGGAGATTGATTCGGGGGCTGCTGTAGCTTATGCGTGAGGTGAAGGGCAGTTTCGTCTTTTTCTCTTGCATTCCCACATCGGACAGTAGGACTTAAAAAAAAAGAAATATACGTATCCACTGCTGAAGGATTACCGTGGCACAGGAGAGCATAAGTTCTGACTGCCGGTGATCTTTTAGAATGACACTGCCGTAGGGTGGCAATCGGGAATGACCATCTCGTAAGGATGGTGAAAAGGTAAAAAGCCCCCAGATCCACGCCGATGTCCACCTCTCCTGACGGATCTGATGACTTGCCGGAACCGGGAGCCTCCGCCTCCGGATGTCCTGGCTTCCCCGCCGGGGTCCTCCTCGACACGACGGCGCAAATTGGCCACTGCGTCAACGAGACTACCGCACGGGGCAAGACGAGGTCCGGCAGGCCTATTGAGGTGTCCTTCCTGGTCGTCGATCCTCCTGGCCTCTCCCGCTGCGTCGTTAACTGCCCTGACCTTGGAAGCAACACCGGCGCATCAGCCACAGTGACCGGTGCGGATGGTGCCTTCATTCTCATACGCGTGTTCTTCCCCAGGCGCCATGGCAAAAGTCACTTCGACGTGTTCGTCTACAGCGCCAGTTCATTGTCACTTCTCCTGATCCCGGAACCGTACCCGGTCGACCTCCTCTTCGACTATGTCGGTGTCTTATCCTGTGGCGACGTCAGCGAGTACTGTTCCGTTGTACTCCCGGAACGGCAATTCGATGCTGATGGTCAGATGAGGTATGATCTTCGTGTCTTCTCCAGCATCACCAAGTCGTGGAGCACTAAGGTTACCCTGGTAGATTTTGAGTCGGAGATGTATTACGGTATGTTTGAACCCTCCAGAGTTTTCTCCGTTGGAGGAGACTCCCTGGCATGGGTTGATCTCCGTAACGGTATTCTGCTGTGCAATGAGCTTGAGAAGGACCCTGTAATGCACTTTATTAAACTGCCCAGGTTGATGCCCTCCAATATTGCGTCTTATGGGTTGCGTTCAGATGGTCGTGACCCTCCTCTGAATCAGATTAGGGATGTTACCTGCAACAATGGTTGTTTTAGGTTTGTTGAGCTGGAATTGGTTGGCACCTCGTGCCCAAATTGTAGTGTCACTGTGTTCGAGAGGAAGCCTGGGTCAGTGGATTGGGATACGTGCTGCACGTTTCCCATTACTGGTCTTGAGGATGTGTCAGCCATGGACATTTCGTATCCCACACTGGATGCGTATGGCAATGATTTTGTCTTCATGATTGCGAAGCGGAATGTTAATGATCCAGATGGTTGGGTGCTTGTTGTCAATGCTAAAAGCAAGAAACTGGAAAAAAAGTGGGCGGTTTTATGGTGAAAAAGTTCATTTCCGTCGCTCTTACCTGCAATGTGCCTTCCCCAAGCACCTCGCCAAGGCTCCAGGTGACTTCATACTCTTTCATGTTCTACAGTGCAGGAATAATCACGTCCTATATAGTGGCCTATATCAGTCAAACCTAGCTTACTTCACTTGGTTACATGTATAATAATAAATTATGCCATTTAAGACTACTCAACAATGTGAAGCAATAAGTACCTTTGCATTCTGAAACTTACAAAGCAATTTAAGATCACTTGGATACATGATTGCCTTCATACATACATAGTGACCGATTTCGTCAAGGTTAAATTTGTACTGTGATTCCACAATCAGCATGTTGTGTTGGTTCATTGAAGGATTTCACTATGGTCTTGCATTCATTATGCTTATTGCTTAGTAGTTCATGTTCCTAAGTACCCTTTGCACAATAGTACGGAAACCTTCTTGAACCAATGCAAAAGGGCCTCAACAGAAATAACCTGAGTGGTGTCTGATGTCCTGACCTATTCTGCCTTCAGCCACCCTTCTTGAGTCTACTAGATTGGCTTCATTCCACATTTAGTTAGCAACCTCTGCCATACAACGTAGCATCTTGTTATCACCATAAATGACCTTAAACACTGATGCTCTCAATAGCATCCCTTGTACATATGCTATTGTCACAAATGTTATGTGATTTTCCCATTCAGTTATGTGACTAGTTTGCTTATGTGAGTGCAGGGACACACACTTCCATTGAATTAAAGGGTACTATCAGCAGGTAAGTATGTTGCTTTTGTCGCAGCATAATAGCAATGCTATTTTTTACAGCTGATGGGTCTTTTTTTCTCTCTTTGCTTAATACCTAAATGTATGATTTTTTTTATCAGGACAATCCCCTTTCATTTGGTGAATTTTGTTTACTCAGTACTGGTTGCTAAAAAGGAGTTAACGCATGTTGGAAATTAGTCTAATCTTGAGCAGTCCTAGCAATCTTGTTTATTGATAAAAACACACTTCCATCCACGTATATGTCTTGGACATTGTTCCAAAACTGTCAGTGGTACCCAGATATTTTCTTTCCTTTAGTGACAATCTGTAGTTGATAAACTGAAAACAAAATTATTTGGCAGAGAGAAACTCGACATCACAGCTTTTTGGTGGTCGAGGATCAACTTTGCATCTTCTTGTTGAACAAGTAAGTTGTGGTAAATATGTGGCCAATTCCTTTTTCAGTACAAATTCTACTACTCCGGACGTCAAAGCTGAAACTCTCCACTTTCTCTAATGCATATTTTATGCTTCTTGCCTGATTTCAACTGTTTGCACTCAATTTGGCTGTGGACACCCTTCTAAAAAGTCTTTATGCAGTTGGCAGAATATGTTAATGGCCATGGTCTAGGGAAAGTTGCCTATGATAGTGTGGACTTACTGCAGTTGTAAGTACATCATAGCCTTATTTCATTACATTTTTGTGCAATTGTTAATTGTCAGCTTATAATTTGGTAACCTTCTGCACCAGTGTTTCAGAAGAACTTGACTTATATTGCAAGGACCCATCAGCAGCAGCAAGTTATCATACCACTATGAGATGCCAAATTCAGGCTGCTATTGAAGCATTAGACAAGTAAATGAACTGTAAAACTTGATCCATTTTCTGATTACTTGAAAAGGTTAACCATTGATTGATTGACATTAACTTTTCATTGCAGTCTTCTGCGAATTGTTCCATCAGATGTACTGGATAGAGGGCAAATAATGTTTTCAGTTGCATCTACGGCAGATAAGGAGTATGTTGACAAAAGCAGCGTTGCTGACAAGCTGGCATCCTAGAGCCTAAACCATTCGTCAGTAATTTTAGAGACAGCTATTGGCTGTGGAATGGTACCATTTGCTGTCATCTATATGCAAACCTATAAAAACATTTCAGAGACGCATTGCTACATGGCTGTAATTCTGGATAATCCTTTGATGAATGTTTATTAAATCTGTAACTGCCTTGATCTATTGGCCTGTGCATTTGTTTTCTTGAATGTATTCAGCCTGTCACTCAGCTGATATTTGATTGCATTAACACAAAATTGGAGGAATACAGTACCAGTGCCTGTCATTCGGCGGATATTCGGTTTCTACATGTTATACGTTATTTGTGTGTAGTCACTGTGCCGGGATGTTGATGCGGCTTCTGCATATAAAAAATAACAAGTAAAGAAAATTGTGCTGTGTTCCACCCGAAGAAGCTACGAAGGAAACGCATCCTGATTAGTATTTTACTGTATAATCCCGCAATACCATCCATCCCGACGCCATCCAATCCAAATTGATAAAAGCGTGTCAATCTTACCGAGTAGTACTGTATAATCCCGCAATACCATCCATCCCGACGCCATCCAATCCAAATTGATAAAAGCGTGTCAATCTTACCGAGTTCTGCCCGTCGGGAATATCTGTGACGCCTGGATGCGCCGCTCAAAGCTCCCTCAAGGCCCTTCGAAGTTGAAGTCAAGAGTAATATCAGTGACTGCTCCGTTTGCGCCGCAGGCAACCCCTTCCCAAATCCAAGTGCAGCAATCCGCGCCACTCTGCCATGACAAGGCGAGCCCACCATCCTGCGAGAGCCCAGCGAAAGACTGGAGGGAGCTCTTCTCCTGCTCTGTGCAGGAGCTTGCAGGACAAAGGAAGGAGAGCATAAGAGCATCTCCAAGAATTTCTCTAAAAATTGATCTTAAAAAACTTGTTTTAGTGACAACCAAAAAACTATTGGAGTCAAAATACATGTTCTTCTCCAACAATTTTTCTAAAAGTATATGTATTCTAATTTAAATTAGACCACATGGCATATTAAAATTTCCTGTCTATATCGTGATCGTGGTCGTACCCTCTGTGTGCCGCTTGGCGCTCGCCGCCGTAGCCTGTCAAGGCGATCGCCTCCACGGTAGCCGGAGGACGGAGTAGTAGGGCATCAATCTCTATAATCTATTAATTTAGATATAGTCGTTTACACGTTTTTTATGTCCGTGATGTCCGACATCTGTTTGTATGTATATAGAGTCCCCGGTTTGTGTACGACTCCAAAAACGGATCGTAACAAAGTCGATCGCCCACCCGACCGTGGATCAAAGACCATGTCCTGTTAATAAATTCTCAATATAGTTCACGAAACAATCTCCATAAAACCGTGCCCTACTTTGTCGACATGTAGTAAGCAGTCTTGGTGGTTGCGCTTCGATCAGCAGCTGTCCATCACAAGAACACTGCCAATAGTGTTCCACCGTGTAAGATTCGTTCTTGAGAAGTGCTCCGGTGGAGCTCTTTTTAAGTTTGTATGAATCTTAAAGAGCGCTGCTACAGTTACGTACAAGATTTACGTAAATCATACGCACTGTGGTCGTGGCTGTAACGAACTGGTTAACTCACATTAGGTCTCCTTAAATCACGGGTGGATGGTGTGATTATCACAAGACATGCCAGCATTACGTAGGTGTACGTAAGTTTTTGTGCGTAAGTCTAGCATTTCTCAATCTTAAAGCACCAACATAATTAATTTTCGATTTTTAATCCTCCTAATTATAGGGCCCGACCCGACCAACCTAACCCAGATCCAAAGCCCACCCAGATGAGCCCCGTCAATGTGGGGAAAACGGGTCAATTTAACATCGCATTTCCTTTCTCCTTTGTTGTCCTCGTTCTCGGTAGCACGGAGGCGGCGCTGGCTCCGCCGCGTGGATCGAGTTCACGTCGAATTCGCCGCTGTCGTCCTGCTCGATCCGAGGCCACAGAATTTTTGCTGTTGAATTGTGTCGCTGTCGCCGGAGTGTATTGGCCGCGGGATTTGGAGACACTGATGGAGGGGATCGAAGCGAGCAGCAGGCAGAAGCCATGAGCAAGGTACTCGAGGGCTACGAGCGGCAGTACTACAAGGCCTCCGCCTCTTTCTCCCACAAGTGCACTGCCGCCTCTGCCCTAGATAGAGGTAACCAGACTCTTCCCCCACTAATTTGTCCAATTTTCCGTTCCGCGATTCAGTTGGGGATTCTCCGCTTATGATGATTGTTTTGACCTGATTTGTTAGAATCTCCGCAGAGAAGAAAAGACAGAAGCTGTTCGAGATACATGCCAGCGTGTAGGAAGCTGAATCGCTGCTAAATAGATATTGCATCACATTTTATTTTGGGAATCCCCATGCTTACATGGCTATGTGACTATGTTGCATCTCATTATGCCGTGGGAACAATTGAAACTAGAAACAAATTAATGGACTTTTGCATTTCTGTTGGTGCATTTTTTTTTCCACCAAAACACTGTTGTAGAATTGGTATTTCGTTGCATTGCCTGCTATTACGTGAAGCCAAAGTGCATGCCTAACCACATCTAGCTGTTTGTTGCATAATATTGCATTTGAATCAAGTTGTAACTGCTTATGTGCAAGTCATCACTGATAATTACCGGTATCTGTGCTTTTTAAATGATATGCTTTATGCCAGTTGTGGTCAGGGCAGCAATGATGATTGAGAATGATACATTTTCGGTCTTGTATCTGTATGCTTAT
The DNA here is from genome assembly GCA_030378355.1 of Eleusine indica. Classification (NCBI taxonomy): domain Eukaryota; kingdom Viridiplantae; phylum Streptophyta; class Magnoliopsida; order Poales; family Poaceae; genus Eleusine; species Eleusine indica. The sequence continues at coordinate 43,245,659 of CM059500.1, forward strand.
GCGTGATTGATGGTATTGAATTGAACTTCAGTTAGATTACGAGCTTATACAATGTTAGAATTTCATTCATATTTTTTAATTGTGTATCATTGTTACAATGAGATGTTTGAATGCTGAAAGTAAACCCCTTCCAGTTTAGAGTTTGAGTTTCTTGTCAAATGGTTACAATCTATTGTTTTGTTAGGTGCTCATGCAGATTGTATGTTATAAAATTCATGGAGCACTGGGATGGTACTAACTTTCCAATTCACATTACACATGTAACAATATTATGAACTTTTGTTTCCCTAAGCATAATTACAGCCCTATTTATATAAACTTTGAATATTTTTCAGACACAGGTAAATGAATTTAGGAAGAAACTGGTGGCTAAATTACTCTGCTCAGAGGCAAATCAGATAGTCACCATCAAAGATGAAGTCAGCGAACTTATGACAAGAAGGAAGATAATCCCCAACAACAACAAGAAGAAAACCTACTCGTCCCAGAAGAAGGCAACTCGAAGAGAATAAAATTTTAAATTTTCGTTGGCCTTAGATGGCAAACAAGTTAAAGTTTATTTAAGTAACATAGTGCATGTCAAAGTCATAATTGCACTCTGCTTTTTTTTGTTCAAAGTCATAATTGCACTTGATTGTTTTGATTTAATCATAGAATTCAAATTGTTCTATCCTAATGAGTCTATAAATAGTTCTGTGATCTGATAATCTGAAGGCACTGGTCATTTGATAGTGCTCCTTTACATACTACGTGGGAACAAAAATGTAAGGCTGGCTAATTCTGTGAAAACTAATCCAGATTTAGGGCCATAAACTCTAGTGTCTCTTACTTTGTGGAGCCTAATTTGCCAGTCAGTTATACTCTATATTGATCATATCTGGAGATTCAGTCTGGAGGACATGTGTTGGCAGGGACGAGGAGGTGACGGCTAAATAAGAAAATAAAATGTACATGTCATTTCCTGTTTGCATACAATGTGTACTAGATATATGTCATGGAATAAAGCAGTCCAAATAGAAGTATTACATTACATTAGCAGTTTATGAGTGCGAGTGGATTGGTCAAGAAATACAGTGCGCAGTTTTACCCTGTCTAGGCTTTAGACTAAAAATATTTGCAACCAGAGCTACTTGCTTGATCCTAACATTATTCTAGCTGTGACAGTCATTTGACTTTTATCCTCCGACATTACCACCTCAATCCAAATTGTTTCTACCATTTCTGCATTTCAACAAAATACCTATTTGCAATTGCAGTAAGCAAATGCAGTCAACACTCAAAACACAACAACCTTCACAATCAAGTTACATTGACTCCAAAATGTTGTTGCCTGACTGCCATACTCTGAAAGTATTCTTCCCGTAACAATTATTTTCCTCAGACCACAAAGGATTTACTTATAAAACATCACTGGTGAAAGCAAAATGACACAGTTTAAGATTATAAATCTGAATTCTGATAAAAAAAATGAAGCACAATCACAACTCATGTATACAATTAGAGTTGATCAATCAAATCAAAATAAGACAATGTTCATACAGACACTGACGAAACTACAATACCATGCATTATCAGCCAACCATGATATTATCCTCACCCTACTGAACAATTTGAACAGAGGTTCTAGCATTGCCGTGGATTCAATCACTTAACATGGTCATTCGGCTGCACTGCTGATGCAAGAAGAGAGTACTCCGCTGCAGTTGCAATGGCTAATGGGTACCTAAGGGTCCACAGCGAGGAAGTTGAGATCCGATAGTCTTCGTCGTCGCCATCGGACCAGGAATGCAAGCTGAGTGCAAGCACGAGAACTCATGTGTGTAGACAACTGCAGGGTGATAGAGATGGGGACCTCGCTGCTGACTCTCTTTCTCTCTCCCTCGTCTCAGTGTCGAGCAACGACAATCGCAACTCCAACGATTCGATTGCTGCCTGCTGCTCGCTCGCTTTGGTCCCTCACCAGTGCCCCCAAATCCCGCGGCCAATTCACTCCGGTGACAGCGACACGATCCAACAGCATCACAGCAATTTCGCGGCCTCGGATCAAGCGGGGTGGCAGCGGCGAATTCGACGTGAACTCGTTCCACGCGGCAGGGCCAGCGTCGCCTCGGTGCCGCCGAGAACGAGGACAGTGGAGAAGAAAGGGAATGCGATGTTAAATCGATCCGTTTTTCTTGCGTTGATGGGCTCATATGGGTGGGCTTCGGGTCTGGGTTAGATGGGTAGGGTCGGGCCCTGTAATTAGGAGGATTAAAAATCTAAAATTAATTAAGTTGGTGCTTTAAGATTCGTGCAAACTTAAAGAAAGCTCCACCGGAGCACTTCTCTTCCGTTCTTTGGTGCAAAACCGTGATCATCAGGAATCAGAAGCCTCCATCACCGCCATGATCCACTTAATTCTCTCCCTGGCGCATAAGAGAAATGAGAGAGGCAGATAGAGTTCTGATCCGTGTTCCATCGTGTAAGATCCGTTCTTTGGTGCAAAACCGTGATCATCAGGTATCAGAAGCCTCCACCGCCGCCATGATCCATTTGATTCTCTCCCTGGCAAACCCCAAGCAACGAAGGACGGTAGGAAGGAGCGCGGCGGGCGGGCGCGAGGATAGAGTGTTCTGCGCCGGCGCGCGCAGGTTCGATCGCTGCAGAAATTGGACTCCGCGGCTGGTGATTAGCCCGAGGTTGGAAAGATGGTGGTAGGCTGGTAGGCTGGTAGCCTTTACCAGTTGCTGTTCTTTTCCCAAACTCTTCTCGGGGCAAGGGTTTAGAGAGCGCCGCGCAGGGAGCAGCCACAGCGGCGGTCGGTCGGTGGGCACACTGGCAAGAGGTTTTGGGCCTTAGCTTCAGCTTCAGAACTCGGGCGGCAAACGCGACTCCTCACGTTTCCACTACTCCTACAAATGTTTCCATTAATTTCTTGATAAAACTGTTTTTTTGCGAAGGTATTTCTGGCTAAAATTTATTTGACACTACTAAAAATAATGTTTTTAATCCATGATGGCATTTATGTCATATAACATACTAACATTTAGAACTGACTTAATTGATGTCTAAGTAGAGAAATTAAGTATTTTGGGAGGAGTGATATGATGCAATGATTTGACACAAGTCATGTTGTTATCGTGCTATTGTTGAGGTAGCAGTCGCAAATTCCAATTAAATGGGTTAAAAATATTTACATTTGTGACTATTTAAAAGCATGTCGATTACTAAAACACCAAATAGCTTGTTTTTTACTAAAAAAATAGTAAGTCTTGTAGTAGTTGCTTTGAAAAACATTACACCTAATAAACTAATAAAGTGATGCAAGTAAGACATAAAGTTATTGTTCTTGGTCTAGTCCAAATTCAAGGCGGGTTTGTAAAATATATTTGTACCGGAAAATAGTATTTCTGCACCAAGGCTAATTTGGCCATCATCAATGGCACAGATCTGTGTATTTGACTAAATGTTCAACTGATACTTCAGTCAAATGCTAAAACGTAATCATTTATCTGTATTTTCATTGTAGAACTTATTTTTCAAAGAAAAAAATCTCCCATGGCATCACTTGTCTGGCAAACATCTGGAATTGATAAATTATTACAGTAAGACATCATATTATTGTGGAAAGTGGAACATAAAGGTTTAGAACTGTGTTTTCTACACAATAGTCAGCTACGAATTTTTTCTTTAGAATACACCGCTGGCGCCACCACCAAGGTTTACATAACCGAAGTGACCAGTAAAACAGTCGGGACCGGCTCATCGGTTAACCATTAAACCAGTAAAACCATCCGGTTAACCAAACAAAATTCGATGCGGGGAGTCGGTTTTACCGGTTTTGATGATAGATTTTTCAATTCATATTTTCCCGGTTTTCGTTGTTAACTGGCGGTTTTACTGATTAACTGATCAGTTTCAACTATTTTGTTGGATATAATTTTTTTTGAATTGTGCATCTCCTTAGACATACGGTTCTCATGCAAGAACTCAACAGTTTCAAAAGCTTCTCTCCCTGTACTGATCTCCCCGTATCACTGGGCCATGGTGCCCATAGCATTACCCTTTTAGCCTTGAGATGCAGCAGCACACAATCACTTGCCAACCTAAAATAGTCTGACTCAAAGAGAAAAACCTATAATAGTCGGCTACGACTTAACCTGGGCTGCTTTGACAGCAAGCCGTGCAGGACAGTGGGATTAGCCTGCTGACCTTGGGCCGTCCTCCGGTCATTGTTCCGGAACAGAAATTCGTGCGCGGAACGTGGACGGTGGACCGGAGAACGGCCCAGAGTCTTCCGCTTCAGCTTTTGACGCGGAAAGCAAGAGCGAGACCGTGCGGCGGCCGCGGCAGGTGTGAAGCAACACGGCAACCGTGAAAGCACGCGGCAGGCCCCTGAGCGCCCCAAAAGCGGAGCAGGCACGAGCTCCGCGCGCCCGGCTGTCGTTTCTTTCCCCAAGGAAAACCGAGAATCTGCGTGCGCCACGCCACCACTATACCTGGATAAATAGGTCGGGCTAAATGGACCGGCACGAGGTTCGTCTATTTTGGTCTGATCCGAACATGACACGGTCCGAAGCTAGACGGGCCGTGCCTCGGCCTAGCCGTAGGCCCAGTGCCGGCTCGAGCACGGTTTGTTTAATGTGGCCCGCTTAGCCCGTGAGGTGGCCCGTTTAATCTATAAAGAATGGTCCGGCACGGTGATCCGTCAAATAAAATAATTAATATTTTAATATTTATACTAAAAATTATATTTTTTTAGTTTAATTTATTGATAAAAATATTTTATCTATAAAAATATTAATTTTTAAAGAAAACTCAAATATATATCATTTAAGTGGGCTCCAGGACAGCCCGGCCCGAATAGCCCACCGTGCCGGCATGGCCCGTGTAAGACGAGCCGTGCCGTGTTTAGGCCTCGACGCAGACCCATCGGGCCGGCACGGCACGACCCGTTAATTAGAAGGGTCGTGTCGGCCTGGCAAGGAAATGGACTTTGGAATCCGAGCTCATTTGAATATAATTATAAAAATTGTATTGAATATTTTGTAAAAAAACTAGAGACTAAATAAAGATTTATGGTGAAGACAAAATCTAAATCGAGCTCATTTGACTTTGAAAAAAAATGATGGAAGAAAAAAAGAAAAAAATCCATATCTTATCCAATTCAATTGTCGCTCCCCTGACCATTTCTTAGCTCCCGTGACTGCATCCCTTATGTAGAAGATATGGCAGATCGTAATCAAAATAATATTACGATTTATTAAAGAAAAAAAGAAAAAAATGATGGAAGAAAAAAAGAAAAAAAACCCATACCTTATTCAAATGTTACGATTTATTAAACTGTATATGTCGTTATTATGTAGGAGATATGACAGATCGTAATCAAAATAATGTTTTGTATTGAACAATTATATTTGAATATTTTGTATTAAACAATTATATTTATATAAAATTATTATATTATTATTTGTAGAAAATCATGTGTAAGACAACTATATTTAGATGATTTATATTGAACAATATAGTTATGCTATATTATATAAACTCAATGTATTATCTATTTATACCTAATATTATGTTTAATATTTAAAAAATGTTATATCTAATTTTTTTCTATTTTTCGAATTAATTTTCTATTTTACTTCCATCGTCGAGTTGGCGCGCACGTATGAACCGCCGGGCGCCGATCGTGGCGGCCACTGGATGGACAGTGATGAGTGCCCGGCGCAAGCTGTGGGGTGGAGTGGAATCTCCAACGCGGGAACGACAAACAGGCAGAAGCGAGCCCAGAAACCGCGTAGAAGGATGCGACCGGATGATAATCGCGACACCCCCCGTCCCATCCGCCCATGGACGAGACAAACAAAAAAAAAAAAGCAAAAACGATCGGGAAAAGGTTCGCTCGTTCCCGTATCGGCGTCTGTCGTGTCACGCTGCCCGCCGTGGCCGGGCTCGAGAATCTAGAAGGGCAGAAGCAACTGCCGGGGGGGCCCGGCCGCGTCACGCGTGACTCGTATGCACGGCCGTGGCAGCCGCTAGCTTTTCATCGTACTCCTACGCTCTCGATTTCATTTCATTTCATTCTTGCTGCTTGCTAAAAGATCTCCTTTTTTTCAGACCGAAAGGTCGTGTCGTGGATACCATATACAGGGATTTACTGTGTACAAATCCAGCTGGTAGGAATAATGCAACATGCGTAGCTGACATGGCGAATAGTGCAAAGCAGAAAAGTCAATTGGGACCGAAGTGCTCCCTACAAAACGAAGAAAAACTTGGAGCAAACGCCATCATCTTCCATGTCGTACACAACCCTTTAAGACTAAACAAAGGTCACTACTGATGTCTGGTCAAGCTCCAAACCGATGAAACTGATTAATAGATTGGCGTACGCTACCGAACACCTGTCGTACGTACGTAGAATGAAGCGAGTCGCCGTTGCGTTACGTCGTGTTGCATCTGCTCTTTTATGAGCGGGGCCATGCTGGAACGGTTGGGGTCAGACAGACCACTCACCCGCTTGTCTCCGATTGACCACTAAATATACTATTCTCGTCACCATGATCACCTCAAGTCATCAACTAAACTCGGGCGATTGCCCTTGGTCTCAGGTCTTCACTTCTTCGGCTCTGGTTTTTGTTTGCTACTGAAGACTTGAGTGACCGACGAGATGGAGGACGACTGTTTTTCGCCGGCATCGGCATGGCATATTGTTTTTAGTAATGCTCTAGCTATAACAGCTTGCGTTTTTGCGGGTGCTGCAATTCCACGCCACGTATGCAGTACGTAAAGGGATGCGTAATCATCCCGTGCGAGAGAAAATGACTACAACAGGGTGTTGTATAAACAACAGTTCAATAGTTTTATGAAGAGCAAACTACTCTATGCATATCTTCAGTTGTTCATCAAGTGATGTACACGACGAAGATAGTGCCATACCCACAACTTTTCTTTGTACTTAAAAACATCTTTCTTTCCATACTGCCCTGCATCATTGGCAACCCAAGTACGTTCCTTTCCTACACTTGCTAGTCGCGTGCCACAAAAGGCGTTGCGCTGCTACCCCGAAGTCCATGCATGAATCACTCGATACATATCCATATCCGTAATTATGGCGCGATCCGGACCTAAATCAAGGCCAGTACAGAGCACTCATGTCCATATCCTCAGTCTAATTGCACAGCTTATCAATTTCCTTTTTCTTTACTACGAATACCATACTACTAGCCAGAATGTCTAAAAAAGAGAGGAAAAAAAAAACTGGGTTGGACCATTGACTCCACCATGCGACTGAGAAGTAAAAGGCGAAGTATAAAAAGGTTGCTGAATGCGAAAGTACAAGAAAAGGTATGGCGAGGATAACACCGAGACAGATAAGAAATCATGCCACTGGAAAGAAAAAAATGATAAAGATTACGGCATGATTAGGACGGCCGAGCTTTTAAATTGTGTGTACACGGAAAAAATCTACCGGTGATTAGCTGGAAAAGCAGAGACGGATGCATGTCGCTGCTGCTTCCTTCCTCCTGTAATAATCAGTAGAGATGTGTTCTGCCGCAAAAAGCTTCCTCTGATATGTGTTCTGCCGCAAAAAGCTTCCTCTAAGGTCTCTCTAAGTCCCTATTTGGATCCTCTATTTGACTAAACTTTAGCCAACTAAAGTGTAAAACTTGTATGTTTGGATCTTTGATTAAACAAAAAATAGACATGTGTATTTTTTATTAACTAATCGAAAAGTAAACATATGTGTGGGTTAAAAAAAATATCACATGCGAGAAAGGGTAGTTTTGACTTTAGTGCATTTTTCTAAAGTTTAGGAGCTATTAAAAAGGTTAGAGTGACTAGTGGTCTAAAGTTTAAGAGGAGGGCTGGCTAAAAGGTTAGAAGATTTTATGAGATCATGTTTAAAATAAAAGTGACTAAAATTTAGCCAACTAAAATTTAAAAAGTGGATCCAAACAGGTACTAAACCATGAGCTTGAACTTGGTTTTTCAAGTACGTACCGGGATACGCGTATGACACAAAGGTACAGGGGAACATTTACATGTGCTATATTACATCGTTTTACAGTTGTATAGAAAAAAGGGCAAAAAAGTTTATAATTTTTAAATTCGACAGTGAGCTATCGAGGAGCTCCTTTCAGGTCATGGACTGCTATTCAATGTGATCTAACAGCTCGTATCTGAAGAAGCTGCAAAGCCTGATGGCATACTCTGTAGCGGTTGAGAACGAGAAAAACAAATGACCCCAACGGCTCAACTAACCTCATCCAGTCAGAGGTTGTGCAATTCGCGCACGTGAGACCTCGCGCCAGAACCAAGGCTGTCATGACGGGATATTACGAAAAATCATCGTCACAACTCAATTATCATCAGGCACCTATTTGGCTGAACATGTCATATGCAAGTTGCAATTAATGGATACTTGAGCCCATCATCTCCTCTAAAACGAAAAACCCGTCCTGCTCGGCGGCCGGCAATTCGTCAAGGGGACGGATCCGCGAGCGCGACGCGCGATTGATTGCCCTTGCCCTGCTCTGAGTCTCTGACCCCTCTTTAATCCTGCGACGGCGGCATCCGGCCGTGACGTGCGGGCGCGAGCAGTACGTTCCCTGGTTTCGGGGCGTTCGGCAACGGGCTCGGCAGATTTTTCTTGGTCCTGTCATCGCGGTGATGCCCCGTGCGTGCGCGTGCCTCGCCTGCGAGTGCGTGCGCGGTGCCCTTGCCCGGCACCCGCGGTTTGAACACAGGGGCAGCACCGCGGGGCCCGCGCGAGCGTCACGCCTCACGATGATAGGAAGAGGACCGCGGGCGACGCGCACGACGGGCCAGGAGAGGCGCCACACGACGCGCGGGTAGAAATAGCAGCGCCACCGGGGAAATTCCCCACTCCCCACCACCTCGGCGGAAACATCCCACCCACGCCCCCGGCCACCACACCAGTACACCACCACCTGCCTTTCTTCTCCCCAGCTACCGCGCACTGCTTGCTCTCTCTCTCTCTCTCTCTCTCTCTCTCTTCCGGCCCCGCGCGCATTCAGGGCCGTCTCCTCTACGGAGCCGCGGTCGAGCCGAAGGATCCGAGCAGGGAGCTCGCCCGAGGTCCGACTGGCCGGAGCACGGGAGAGGTGCGTGTTCTCTCTTCTTTCTTGCCTTGCTTTTGCCTTCCTCTTCGGCTAGCTGCTAGGTCGCGGTTCGCGTGTGGCTGGTGCTTCTTTGAAGCTCCCGCTGTAGCTCTGCTCTGTTACTCTCTTCGTCAGTTATCGTTCAGCTCGTTAGTTTTTGCATGTGACCAGTAACTTGTGTGGAACTATGGATCGATCTGTGCTTTTCGCTGGGTTACTTTTTTTTTTTTTTGAGAATCTTTTCGCTCGGTTACTTCTGCTGTAACCACTATATGAAGCTGTAGGATTAGAAAGAACCTGCTTAATGAATTAGCCATCATTTGTCTGCATATTTTGCAAGAACTGGCCACAGGGTCATGCAGGTCTCAGTACTACGCAGTGTACTAGCCTCCTCCTGCCTTCCAGCAGGACAGGCTGTGTTTCACTGCTTGTGCAGGTTTTTTTTTTTTTTTTTTTTTTTTGAGCCGTCGTCAAAATAGTTACTAGGTCATAGAATGAGCACGCTGCACACGAGCGGTGGTTAGCACTTGGATCTCTTGATCTGCAACCGGAACGAGGCAGATCTAGAAGCTTTTGACCAACGCGTTTCCTGATTTTTTTTAAAGAGGATAACTATAAAATCTTGTGCTGGTAGCGGTTCAACGGACGGGTCAAACTCCTTGTGCGGATGGTTTGTCGCAGGAAATTGGACACTTTTTTATGACTCACCTACGCCCTCTGTTTTGTTGACCAGTCATACGACGAGTACTTGTTCAGTACTTATCTTTAGTTCCAAGCTTGTATGGTGGTGTCCGTTGCCGACCATGATGCAATATCGGAGGCTTTCTTTGGTCAGCGTTGCGACATCCTCCTGCGTTCGCTTTCTTTTAGTTGAAATCTACAGATGCTTGCTATTGCAGTCCTATTTTTGTTCAGCTTGGAGGCAAACATAGCTTGCTTCTGGTTGCAATTTTGCATTGGATATGTTTATGGGCTATTTATCCGACCAGACAAACTCTGTTCTTTTCATTTGGGTTCCATTTTTATTTTATCGGTTGCAGTTAACAATCAAGTCATTTGGCAAGTGGCCTGCTCAGCCTTCATCTTCTTATCAGACTAACTAGATAAATAAAATAGCTATATGTTACCTTTACCAAAGAATCCTTTTTGACTGGATACTCAATAAAGAGAACTGATCTAACTAAATGAGGAGTGTCTTCCCATTTCTGTCAACCGTTGGTTGCTGTTTTCCTTCCATCATGTTTCGTAAGTGTGCCATCTGACACTTCTACAAGTGCCCCTAGTGACTTCAAATGTTACTAATGTACTGCCTGTAGAATTTCTTAATTTGTTTTCCGAGGAGTAACTTTTCAACTTGCTATATTTGGGAACTTTTTTGAGTGTTTATCTTAGCAAACAAGTTTATTTCTGTAACCGATAAGGTTGTGTTTGGTTGTCATATTTCACAATCAAGCTTCTTCAGTACCAACTTCACTTATAATAACTCTGTATGTTTCTGTTCTCACATTTGTTATCCCCTGTTGCAGATCTGGGTGTACTAGAGGCCTCAAAGACAAATCAGCAATCAAACTGCAAAAGAATTCAGTGATAACTTGGAGGTACAGCGCATCAAATCTGGGTTTTGGAATTGGACATGCTTATAACTGGAAGCATTTGATCACTTGGAGTAATAGCGCATCAGGCTCTATACTGGATTAGGATGGCTGATACTCCAACTTCCCGTATGGTGCATCCCTTTGGCAATGTACCAAGGCAGACTCTGAAGCAGTTCATATACTCTGGCAATTCACAGCACCTTTGTCATCCATATCAATCAGCTTCGGACACCCATGTTGTACCACAGCGTCATTATGACATGAAGTCTCATTCACCGGATGCTGGTTCTGAAAGCCATGAAACCCATCAGCGGTACACTTTGGACTCCTCTGCAGGTTCTGGTTGTATGAAACATGATTCTCCCTCCACTCAGAGTCGCTCTACTAGGAGCGGCAGCCCTCTATCTCAGGAAGACAGTCACTCGGGCTCAACCAATGGTAACGGATCACCTGTAAGTGCTTCATGTGTCACCGAGGACCCTAATTATCTCAAGCAAAAACTGAAGGATCTTGAGGCTGCAATGCTTGGGACAGACTCGGAGATAGTCAATAGCCTTGAGATCTCCGTCGCAAACCAACTTTCTTTGGAACCAGAAGAGTGGGTGCACATGACAAGCATGCCCAGAGGCAACTTGAAGGAACTGTTGATTACCTGTGCTAGAGCAGTGGAAGAGAACAATAACTTTGCAATCAATTTGATGATTCCAGAGCTGAGGAAAATGGTTTCAGTGTCTGGTGAGCCACTCGAGAGGTTGGGAGCCTACATGGTGGAAGGTCTTGTTGCCAGGCTTGCCTCCTCCGGTAACTCGATCTACAAAGCTTTGAAATGTAAAGAGCCAAAGGGATCTGAACTCCTGTCCTACATGCATTTCCTGTATGAGGCATGCCCCTACTTCAAGTTTGGCTACATGTCAGCGAATGGCGCCATTGCAGAGGCTGTCAAAGGAGAAGACAGTATCCATATCATTGACTTCCATATCTCTCAAGGAGCCCAGTGGATTTCTCTCCTCCAGGCTCTTGCAGCCAGACCCGGTGGACCGCCATTTGTGAGGATCACAGGCATTGATGATTCATTCTCAGCTTATGCCCGAGGCGGTGGATTGGAGTTAGTTGGAAAGAGGCTGTCACACATTGCAGGCATGTGCAAAGTGCCCTTTGAATTCCATGCGGTTGCTATCTGCGGCGATGATATTGAAGTGGAGCATCTCAACATTATCCCTGGTGAGGCCATCGCTGTGAACTTCACGCTGGAGCTGCACCACGTCCCTGACGAGACCGTGAGCACGGCGAACCACCGGGACAGGATCCTGAGGCTGATGAAGAGCCTGTCGCCCAAGGTGCTCACCCTCGTGGAGCAGGAATCCAACACCAACACGGCCCCCTTTGCGCAGCGGTTCGCAGAGACACTCGACTACTACACGGCCATCTTTGAGTCCATCGACCTGGCGCTTCCTCGGGAGGACAGGGAGCGGATCAACATGGAGCAGCACTGCCTAGCGAGAGAGATCGTGAACCTGATCGCCTGCGAGGGTGAGGAGAGGGTCGAGCGGCACGAGCTCTTCGGTAAGTGGAAGGCGCGGCTGATGATGGCTGGGTTCAGGCCGTCGCCGCTCAGCTCACTGGTGAACGCCACCATCAACACGCTGCTGCAAAGCTACTCGCCCAACTACAAGCTCTTGGAGAGAGACGGCGTGCTCTACCTCGGATGGAAGAACAGACCCCTGATCGTCTCGTCCGCTTGGCACTAGTGTGGGAATGTAATGGGATCTGACGAAGAACTTTGTACCTTGGTAGTTGTCTAGTTGTACGTCCGGCTGAAAACTAGAACTATAGGAATCTTATGGTGATACTGATATGGGGTAGAATACCTATAACCTAATGTTGTAAAGGCAATTACTACCAGCCTTGAAAAGGCAGATGAGCTGTAATGCAAGTTTGAGGGTATATGTTTCAGTTAATCAATTGCGCTTTGATAATCTTGATGCACTCTAATGAATCTGGCCTCAAAATAATAATTCCATCCAACCTCTAACCGCAGGAATGCCTTGGTTAGCACGGCCAACATCACCGAAAGAAATTAAACAGACGTTGCCAAGCTGAAATACTTGTGAAATGACATATTTCATTCCATATGAATATCAAACTCCATTGTTCATATGCAGGAGATAACAAAGCTTTGCCACCCACCCTATCTCATATTCCAGTACAGAGAGAAGTTTACATAACCAAATTCTGATAATCTAATTAATAATAAAAGCTTCACTGTACAACGAATTGTATGGCTCAAGCGTCATCACATACGAGGACCTCCAAACCCCGAAGATCTTCTCATGAGAAACCACTGCGGCCGGCCAGTATACCTCAAGTGCTTCTGATTCGATTATGTGCAAATGATATAAAGCTGAGCAATCTACTTCAGAGATCTTCACAACAAGATCATCGGTAACACTCTGAAGTTACCAGCACAAAATCGAATGAGTGTATGATTCTTGGAGGTATAACCATCAGTAGACACTCATGGACCCATCACTAAGTTACCAGCACTACTATAGCATAAGTTAGATGAACGGTCCAAAGGAGCAGCTTTGAAAGTAAATCCTTCACTGCCCTTTTCTTCTCTGGAACCATATAAACTATTAGCTGCATTTCCATGTACTGTTTGCACTGGCATTCCTGGAAGTCCCATGCTACTGTACACAGGAGCCATGGACTGCATTTGATACTGCATTGGGTCTGGAACGGAACTCTGCATTTGGTTTGTTGCATCACTGCGATTTGGACTTATACCAACACCAAGGTCAAGACTGATGGTGTCGCTTTCAGCTGCTTGAGAATATTGATTGGTGAATGTCCTCACCTCGCATGCTCTCATCATACCGCCAAGGCCTGGCATACTGCTGTTAATAGGATGCACAGCAGTCTTCACAGGAGCAGCGGACATCTCATGGCTTGCATTCCTAGAAGCAGGGACTTCATGGTTATGTTTCCCTTCATATGTTGTTATTACTGACTTCGGATCATGCGATGCTCTCTCAACATGCTTCCTGACAGGGCATCCAGTGTGTGTGCACTTGTAGTAACTCCTGCCGTCAACAATGGAAGTGAGTATATGGTCGCATCCATTCTTATTTTTTTATTTAAGAAATGCATCTAAAATTATTTTAGCGCAGCTCATCAAAATAAAAACACATCAACCCATTCAGAAAGGGCAGGCACAGGCATATATGCATGCACATAAAATGGGGTTTCTTAGTTGTGCCTAAGTTCACAGGGCTAATGTGCATTAAAAAGACTCGGAATAATATGATCAAGCCCACAAACTGACCAACATTTGACACGACAACATACTGAGGCCTTTTCTTGACTTTGGATAATGATTCTTATAATTTTTTACCCCTTCAGAGTTCATGAGACTTTCCTGTGGAGCATCTAGTGTTTTAAACATATCTTCTCTCTAGTTCCTGTGATTCAAATCCTATGCAATTTCACTTGGACATCAAATTCTTTCATTTCGTTTCCGTGCATCCCAAATGGAATCTATCCAAATTTTCAGGCAGCAAACTAGAAGCATGCAAGTGTTATGACACTCAAACCAAACAACAGGCAAGGGTATTCTTTTAACTACAAGTTAATGCCATCTTGAACTACTAAAAGTCTAAAACTGTGAAAAAATTAAGGGTCTTGCTAACTTTCAGTCACCTCTTTGAGCTTTTGGATCTAGATTCAACGGTTTACAAAAAAAAACAACTTTTTCTATAGTTTTACATCAACAGATTTTCCTCCTCTTACTAATACATATAATTCTATAAAAATAAATACTAGCACAAATCTAATACAACTTCAACTATTTTCAAAATGATTAAAGGTTTCAGAAACTTTCAGTTGCCTGAAAGGAAGGAAATATGAAAAAATAAATATAATGCCCCCAATCTCAGGGCCCTGGCCAATGGATCACTCTTGAAAAACAGGTATATCCTAACCAAACATACTCTACGAAAACAGGCATATCCCATCCAAACAACCAATTGCATCAGGTATAGGAATGATTAATTACTATAAACATGACCATGGAGTTGTAGCATAGACATATAAAAAGAAAGATAGCAAACAGAATAAGCACTCACCGAGGATTGGGGTTTCCTTTAACTACTTTCTGCCCATACTTGCGCCAGCGATACCCATCATCCAAGATGTCAACCTCACTAACAGTTTGTACAACAACACGGGGTTCACGATTCGGTTTACCCATCAAAGCAGCATCGATACCAGCAGATTCCATTTTCCTGATTGCATGGATGCGGATTGCAAAATGTAAACTAGATAGGAAAGGATAGTCTATAGGGTGTACATGTACTAGGTTCAAATCTATGTGTTTACCTGCGTTTCGAATCCAAATCGTCATCCTCATTATTATCATCCCCAGGGTAGGGTCTTCCACCTCCAGCATCAATGTCATCATCACTAGCTTGGCCCGGAACAGACTCAATCATTCCTGATGAGTGTACCATGTTACAGAGGTTGGGAACACCATTTGAAGACTTGTCTGCATATTAACAGAACAAAAATGAGGCCCAGATAAATGGCACAGAAAACAGCAAAAAAAAAAACACCTTTATGGCTATAGCACAAGTTATTTCATTTAAACACCTGGACTGTCCATACCTAAACTTAGTATCAAATGACTATTTCTGGTTTAAAGCGATAATTCCTGAGGATTTGAAGAACTCTGAATTTAGACTACATATTCCCTCCAGTTTTAATTTGTTGACGTTGGTTATTGCAAAATTAAAAGTGGAAGGAGTATAAAAATTCATAAGTACACGAAAATAAAGCAAGTGAATACAGTGCACTTTAAACCGCAGGTGCTGTTATCCATCTATTTGCAAAACTAGATATGGGAATGCACAAGGTGAAGTTGCAACCACAGGGATCCAACATAACTTTGAAAGCAATGGCACACTAACCTTCAGCAGTTGTGACACCATCATATCTTTCTTCACCCTGGCTTGAAGGAACTGCACCAGCTGCCAACCTCCTATTAGGCTGTGGCTTAGGGTGATTATGACGTCCTTTGTAAACAACTTCAGTAATCTGACCATCAATCGAACGCTCTAATAGTTTTTTTACTTCACAATTCGGATGTGTGCACTTGTAATAACTTCTAGGGTTTTCACTTCCCTTGACATGCTTTTGTCCATATTTGCGCCAGTTATAGCCATCCTCTGCTGATTTTTCAGCTACATTTTCAGACTGTGTCTCCTGCACTGCATTTTCAGAGCTATTCATCTGGTGCAACTCTGACGTACCAACTTCAGAAGGCATGTTGTCAGATGGACCACCCATTGCAACATGTTGGTTTGGACCGGATGAACCATTCACTGTGTGCGTTGACTCCCGCGAACAGAGAGGTTTAGTATCAGTCATCAAATTGCCAGATGACGAGACATGATTCATGCTGGGGTTTTGCATTGAAGATTCGTGATGTTTTGGATCATTGATACCAGGAGCCTGCAGTAGAAAGTGTTATGTTATACATTGCAATTAGCAAAATTGTCTATACAATAAGTCAACATGAACAAGAAAATGATCCAGCATAGGGATATCACAAGAATCATGTCTCCAATTTTTTCTTTCATAATTGTATCCGTTGTGCAAGAAACTTTAACGCATGTGAATGAACAAATTACAAGAGTAACTCACAATCTAAAAGATTATTCATATGCTTCATTTAGATATTAAGTATGTGTCCTATTTGAACATCCTGAAACACCAGAGTTCCAGCATAATAATCCATTCAGTTCTGATCCTTCAACATCTGAGTTCGAAGGAAAGATTAAACTAACTCGATACAGGGAATCCGAGTTGTACTTATTCATTTTCTTCTTCTTAATGCTATCCTGCGTATTCAAGGGAAAAAGAAAAGACCCATAGTACCCAAAAAAAAGTCCTGCAAAATTCTTGAGGTTTAAACAAAAACACAAAATTTTTGGTTTCCTCCTCGTATGAATGCATTCTTATTTCAAAGGCTTGCTGTAATTGTGTAACCATACTAGGAACCTTTTCACTATCTTCTCATTGTACCATAAGCCAAATCGACTATAGGGATCACAAGACACTTCTACCTAATTTTCCAATGCAGCCTTTGTTTTTGGTTGGCAATCCTACTATATCCAACTCAAGTCCATTATTCAGACTTGAAATCCAGGGAAACATTATGACTTCACAAATGGTTAGCCAAAAAAAAAGGCTACACTCAATGGATATGTCGAGCCTCCATGTAACTCAAAAGTTAGCATGAGGTCGAAAACAGTTTTCCAATGCTACCTAATTCTTTCATTTCTAGCAAATCCACAATAATATACGCATTGGCATTTCAATCCATAAAAATATTGCACTGACGCCAACATGCACTGGATGGCTAGATCCAATACAAGTATGAAGTAACCATATCTAATGCTCGAGAGCGCCAACACCAACCCATCTGAAGCCATGATTCAGATACTACCCTGATAAAAAATGCAGCATAGACAGGATTCATCTAAAGCCATCTTGAGTTCAGGAAAGGGTGCTAAAGAATTACAGAAGCAATCAATATAATAATTGTTCCATACCATTGGACGTGTAGATGAATTGAGGTGAGGCTTGAACTCAAAATCTCGAGAACCACCATCTTCATGGCCATTACTGGCTGATTTATCCCTAGGTGAAGGCAGCATATCTGGATGAGTGCTCTTGTTGATGATCGCAGCCATGTTCAGAGTACCAGTAGTGGGAGAGGGTTCAACCTAAATGAAAAGTATTTTTGGATTACTTGTCAAGCAGGGTAAAACTGTACAAACTTCTAAGCATTCAACAACAAACAACAGTGTAAATAAATTTTTACTGTATATAGAATATATTTGCAAGGAAACATTGAGAAAAAAACATCCACAATAAGCAAATACTCGAGCATCCAGTGCTCACAAAGCAAGGCCATTTCAGCTTGTGGGTAGACAAATCAGGACCAAAATACAATTCCCTAAAACCAATATCAAGAAAAAGTAACCATCAAACTGTAACAAATAATCCAAGCCTGTAAAACTTTGGTGCTTTCGGATAGCGTACCATCACTTGGCACACGAGCAGTACAATACCAACCGAGGGGAAGGCTGAACAGACGTTTCCTTAAATAAGGGCCTTTAAAGTCCCCACAAGAGAAATGCCAAGTGATGGTTTGTTCTCCGAGCACCAAGTGTGTGCCGGACAGAATAATTCGCCCGGACACACAAGCTACAGCTCTCCCCCTCACTCCGCATCGAATAGACGGCGCAGGGACGCCCCAAAAGGAGAAACTAAGCAAAAACAACCATATCCCGAGAACCCCGCGGAAAGGCAGCTCCAGAAGCCGCATAGCACCACCGGAAATGCGAAAGCGCGGGGCAAAAGCGCATTATTCCGGCGCCACGAGCCAATCCCACCCGCGCAAATGTCTCATGACCTAGAGCACAATGCTAATGCGCATCGGAATCCCTCTTTACCCGACGCGAATCAACAGCAGCATGACATGGAAGCCGCAGAATTCGCAGATCCCACTGTACAAACAAGTGGAGAGGTGATAGCTGCAGATAGTCGGTGATTACCTTGAAGTTGGTGAGGAGGACCGGGGACTCGAGCAGGGCAGAGGGGCTGAACCCGGCCGGGATGGTGAGGCAGGGCTCGCGCGAGATCGGCAGCCGCGCGGGGGACATGGCCTTGTACCGCGCGCCCGCACCGGCGAGCGCCGCCACGCGCCGATCCGTTGGTGCCGGCTTCTCCGGCGAGCCTCCGGTGCCAGCGGGGAGGTCCCCGGAGCTAGGGTTTGGCGAATCGGACATTGGCGCGAGCTGTGGGGAGGTCGGAGTGGAGGGGGCGAGAGAGAGAGAGGAGGGGGATGGTGTGACTGGTGGTTTTGGATGCGATGGTGGGAGGGGCAGTTTGGGGAAAGTGACGCCGTCCGGTAGCTGCGGCAGCGTGGGGTGGGAGGCTGTGGCAAGTGTTGACTTAATTAATCGGTCCGCGCGAATTGTCCTCTCTGCCCCTGTCTTGTGAGCGAAATTGCCGGGCTGGGCTCGCGAGTTCGAGGGAGCAAGCGTGGCGTGGGCGTGTGAGCAACCGAGGCACGAAACCGGTGGTGGTGGGATCCGGGGGCAGGGGAGTGCAGACAGCGACCTGGCTGGCTGCAGGTCTTGTAGCGTTTCGGACACACGGAACTCGCGTTGCACGAGAGGCTGGAAGGTGGGCTCCACCCAGCGAGGGACAACCGGGCAGTGAGCGGTAAGATTTTCGTGTCGTTGGAGTAGAGTGGCGATGCTGGTGATGTGGAGGGCGAGATAAATGCGTGTGTTAAATTCTGCATGGGATACCTGTCAGAGCTCAGAGTACCCCATCCATCAGATTGCAATTGAATGTGAACAGAGTAAATCGGGGCCTGGATGGCAATGTGCAGGAGCTGCACGTTCACGCATGTTTCTACTGCGGTTAAACGAGCCGAATAATCTCTCTGGGTGGAGCTCAGATTGACAGATTACGCGTGAGCCGGCTGCAAATAGAGGAAATTCAGAGTGTCACTAGATTTGCTTCAATGCATTGGTCAGTAATGATTAGTGTCAGACTGGGGATAAGCGTTTGTTCAAGAGCTAACCACCGTACCACAAGTCAACAATCATTAAAACATAAGAGTGGTCTTGGAATTTGTTAGTAAGACAAAAGAATGCATCTGCAACCGAGAATCACATTTCAATACTAGTAGTTCTAGACTTGCTTGATGTTGGAATGACAAATGCAACCTCAGCACAAGCCACCAACGCTAGTGGTAAATTACACTTCGCTTTTAAACCTGTTATTTTCAGTATCTCTGCCTGTGCGTTTTCATGCAAATACGTACATCCATGTCTCATCATCCACAAATTCTCAATCATCACGCTCCTCTAATGAACATAGAATGTTGGATATGCACGTTTCATCTTACATTTAGATATTTTCACAAGATAATAACAAAAACTTATTTTTCAGTGTTCCCATCAATATTGCATCTAGAACTTTAAGAACCATAATATCTGAAATCTTACATATGATCCTTTTAAAAACTGTAATTTCATTCTTGATCCTTTCACTATCTAAAATCTTACATGTAAATCCATTATCGACTATAATTTTAGTAGTTTTTCTTATGAACCTGTAACTATATCCTTTTATGAATACTAATTTTATAATATTGTTTCTTGAAACCAAACACATGTCATTTAAGGTAGAATTTGATTAACATCTAATAGTATATTTTTCTACTACTAATTTTTGTTTTGTAGCAACTAGAGAAAACCTCCGTTGATTCTTCCTGGGTATTATGAGATTTTGATTGTCGGTTAGTAATCTTTTAATCCATATATCTTTTTTTGTTGTTTGGCATTTTCAACTAGGGAAAAAGCATCTCAGTGAAACCATCGTTTTCTGTACATGAGTTGTGTAGACTCCTAGATAAACTAAATAGTATCTACTTAATTATAAAATTAACTGATCTATTAAATTAAAATTTTGCCCTTAATTATAATATAATTATCAAAATTGTTTGATCAGAACTGTTTGTTACAACATAAACTTATATACAATATGCTTTTCGTCTAATATAATAATCTATTATGTGACTTTTTTAAAAAATAACGCTTAATGACAGGTTCTGAAACTCAAAATAGTCCTGTATAAAACTTGTAGAATCAATACCCATTATCAACAAAGGACATACATATAGCTTGGATAGCGATAGTCATGGTAGAGCACGGTGATTGCACTGAAATAACTATGAGCACGATAATTGCAAATGCCATGCACCATATTGAAGTCTTGCCTGGTTACAAAACCTTTTTTGTACTATACGACTGTATATGATCCAAACGAGCATATAATATAACTACAATTACCTAATCTTTCTAAAAATCTTCAAATTAAAGGCCACATTACAGGATATAACCACAGGCGAGGGTACATCTCCGACTGAGATGACTGAGATTTTGCTAATGTATCTATCATTTTTTTTAGCCAGTGGACGTGGATCCAGTTGTGTAGATTTTATATTCTCTTTTATTCAAGTAAATATTCCAACTTCAATTATGAATCATATATAGCTTTATAAAGAAAACGTTCTAGAGGCTCATTTTAATTGATATGAAAATAAGACTACGAAATATATAAAACTCAGTCACGTGAGAATTAGCGAATCTGGGCAATGCCGCGGGAATTCTAGTATATATTATAATACAAAAAATCGAATGTCATGTTGTCACTCCCAGTGATCGGCTGTTAACATCCAAGCCGAGCAAGCTCATCCACAGCCTCTTTTTCTCGGGTCTGCAAGCTCGTCCCAGCACGTCCTCCAGCCTACCCATGGACATGAAGCATATCCTCTCTTCAAGCTTCTCTTTCACGGCCGGAACTTGCTGCATCCAACCAAAAAACAATTTTAAATAAAACCTGAACTAGCAGATGCACAACTAGTGAAATGCAATCTGGCTAAAAGAGGTGGTGGTTACCTTTGATATCCACAGAATGTAGAGTGCTGCAAGCTCTTCTTGGACGCGTGACTCCTCAAACTCATCTGAAGGGGCATTTATGCACTCCCACAGAAGGTTGATCTCCTGGACCACAAAAGTATCCACCGGGGATATCGATGATGTTTCCTCAAAACCGAGCGACTGTTGTATCCACCATTGTGAGAGGAACCGACGGTGGATCCACAATGACTGCAGAAACACATCACCAAAACTAACATGCATCAAACAAACACTTTTGACCAATCGTGATCACCAGCAGCGAACAAATGCCAAACCTCTCTCCCTTGGTAGCGTCTGATCAGCATTTCATCCCACCTCAGCTCCTCCTATCAGAAATTCAGAACACACAAAATCAACTTTCTACCAAGATGGAAAACCAATGTTGCAATATTCAAAGCGGGCTGCAGTTTTCCCCATTGTTTTCTGCTTTGTATCATATGCATAATGAAAATTGAGGATAAGATGACCCCAGTGAATTCAAGTAACCTTATCAAACAACATAATTTTCTCCCTATCATACCTTCCACAGCAGGCAAGTTTCTGAATCCATACTAAATGAATCATCTCCATTCTCTAGGTTACATTCCAGTAGTGCACGCAACAGGGACTGTAGACATACAACCAAGGTGTTTTCTGCATCAGTGGAACAGAATACACAAATGCAATGAATAAAAATGGCTAGCAAACAGGGTGTGTGTGCCTATGCAGGATATAGGAAGCTGTGCATGTATAAGCTTCTATTGATATGCCAACAAATTGTGCATGCTTTCAGCCACAGGTTGATATTAAAAACATCGTGTAAAAGGTCCTAACCCTGCGGTAGTGAAAACAGCAGTTGTCGGCGACATGTAGCTCACTCCATCTTGTTGACTTCTTCAGCTCATTCAGTACCTTCAGGATACAGAAATTAGGTGCTCTTCATGATCTCCATAGGTTTTAGTAGTTACAAAGTCAAGGCCAAGATAAAAGCTTTACTGTTTATGATAATGTTATGAAGCTCAGAAACAAGATTAAGAATGAGGGACAAGGTATTTTAATCAGTTTGAGTTGGTTATTCTCACCTGTTTTCTCGTCATGTAATGAATAAGCCAGCATCGATGCCTCCATGCACGGTAGTTCATTTTTGATTTCTTCACAAGGTGCAAGATAGTCTTGTTAAGTAGGTTAGATGGCACATGAATGAACGATTATAATAAGTGAGCTCACACAAGTTGATGCTATCAGTAGTTTGAATAAAAAGGCATTCATGAGTTATAACCTCTGCTATCTGTTTGACCAGTCCAGATTCCTTCTCTATAATCTCTGAAATATCCTGATGTCGTTCTGTAACCTTTTTTATAACCCATCTCCTGCAGCAGACAGTGTGCTAAATTTACCGTAACAAAATCAGCATTATATTACATTTGGTGCCAAACAAAACCCAGCTCCAAATAGGAATACTTTTATGTCGTTACCAGATTGTAGTAAGATTACATAGATGGAACTATTTACTATATTTTGCACATCTTTGTCAACAAGTTAAATGGGGATAGTTGTATCTTAGAAAACAAAATCTTTGACACGAGTGGGCAAAGGGTACCGTACCTATGGCTCCATGTACTTTCATTCTTTGGTGAGTATGAAAGTATCAAGGCACATAGTTTCAGTTCATCCTCGAGCATTGAGTAATCATAATTCAGGGATAGGATTATCTTCCTGCAAGAAAGAAAGAAAAGGGACATATGAAGAAAAAATTGAGGAATTTCAGGTGCGAGGAGTTTTTTTCCTTGAACTCATAAGCTTGTTTTTCCACATCAATGAAAGGTGGTAAATTTTTTTTACCCATGAAGAAATGCAATCACTTTAGCCTTACAGTGACAGCATTACCTGGAGTTCCAAGAGGTAAGCGAGTCAGGGCAAAGTATGAGCAATGCCTTAGTGTGACTCATCAGGTCAATCGTGGATGTATCGGGGGCTGTTCTTGCATTGGTAAAGGCATCGCGCACAGCACGGTAGAGCTTGGGTAGGATCTCCGAGGAGATGGCAAGCTTGTGGTCTCTGCACCAGAAGTATCTCTTATATATGTCTGGATCTTGGGTTGTCGAATTGCCATTTTGGCTGAAGTCTAGTGAGCAGAACTGTGTCGGATGCAAGAAACCCACCTCATCGCTGCAACATGTTTTGATGAAAAACATCATAACAAGTTAAGGGAACAAACTAGACAGTGAACTGCACTGACTATTATATTTACTTAGGGAAACAAAAACCCCAAGGTTGCTACACTGAATCTAGGGGAAAAAATTCAAAAAAAATCTAGAAAAAAACAGCAAGCATGGAGAACTTAATGGCCTTGGTTATATGTAAAAACAAAACATACATGAGGGGGTCGTCGTGGAGGATTTGCTCAAATTGGCAGAGGAGATTTCCAGCGACCTGCTCCTCATCTCCCTGTTGCTCCGCTGCAATGGCTGATTCTCCTTCGTCTTTGTATTGTTCCATTCAGGTCAGACACTCACTTCCTTGACGAGTGCCTGTTTGTATTGCTTTGCTCCTTAGACTGATGAACGAGATGTGCATGGAATTCGATCACGGGGAAGGGAGAGGCAGCGGCGGACCGACTTGGATGAAATATGCCGGCCCCCGCGCCCGCCCTCGCGCAGGGATTGACCCATCCCCGCTACATCCAGCTTAAACACCAACTAAACGAAGGGGGATTCTCTAGGGGTGGGGAAGGAGATCTCGGCTCTCACCTGGAGGACGAGTCGAGGAGTAGGGAGACGACGCCGCACGAGACGAGTACGCGAGACCGAGCTGCTAGACCGGGGGGCAATCGACACCGCGCGCGCGGTAACCGGTATCAACCGCTAACTTTATCTTTTCTCTCGCCTCCGTCTCATCTTCTACGACTCCGTTGCCTTCCCGTCCGGCTCGTCGATTTGATTGTTCTAATCATGGAGCTCGATTGTTCTGTGCTAGGGATTGGTTGTTACAGGCTAAGGATTGATTATTCCAGGGTTGAGAATCGGTTGTTCCAAGGTGGGAATCTAATGTTCCAAGCGAGAGAGAAGAGGTGGGGGCAATGGGACGGCGGCGGAGCAGCTCGACGCGAGGGAAGAAGAGGAGGACCACGCTCTCGGCTGAAGCAGGAAGGCGGCGGCTCCGATCGATCTGCGTTGTGTGTGGTGAATTAAGGCCGGCGAAGAAAAAAATTTCGTCCCAACTAATCAACACTGAGAAGCGCACGGTAGACAATATCTACCACGCGCGCGGTGTATAATGTTTCCGAATCACCGTCACTTTTGCTGCCACTGCCACGACTTTGATCAAAGGGCCAAAATCGTAACACGGCCGGCCCATCGACTACACAGCTCACTGCACAGAAAAGGCCCAAATCGTTCCATGGGCCGTGGCTGTCCATCAACCCGACACCTCCTCATACCGCTACTGACATGTCCAGTTGTCCACGAGAGTGCAAACATTTCCGATTTCTGCAGTAGTTTCACAGCAACTCCACAAGTTACCTATCCGGTCAGGAAGAGAGGATGTGGTAGCATGGCATCACAATCGGCATGGCATGTTCACTGTGAGATCTGCGTACCATGTCCAGTGGAATTTTAGATTTGGAGGTAGAGAGGAAGAGGCTCGGGCAGGCACTACGGGGAATAACCAAACTTGGAAGAAGCTATGGGAATTAAAGGTGCCGGCTAAGATAAAGATTTTCACATGGCGTGTTTTGCAGGGGTTCATACCCTGTAGGGGTGTTTTGGCCAACAAACATATCGGTAACAGTAGTAGTTGTCCCGTTGTGCCAAACTCACTGCGAGGATATAAAACATATGCTTTTCTCATGTCAAAGGGCCCAAGAAATCTAGATGGCGATGGGGATTTGGGGCCGACTGCAAGATATTCTGATAACTGGCCGATCGGGTTCAGTGGTTATGGAAGAAATTATACGAGTAGGGGGACAAGTGCTCAATCTGGGAGATGTTGGATTTGCGGAGCTCATGATTACAGGCGGGTGGTATATTTGGTGGCAGAGAAGGCAAGCTGTACATGGGGAGGAAATTTAAAACCCATCAAGGTCGGCGATTTCGATCATGGCCCTAACAGTGAACTATATGAGAGCAGAGAAGAAGACACAAGTAGTGAGAAGAGGGTGGAAGAGACCGGAGGAAGGCAAACTTATGGTGAATGTTGATGCAAGTTATGATGAAAGCTTAGGAACAGGAGGTACGGGGGTGGTCATCAGGGACCATACTGGTGGCTTCGTTGCAGCGGCGCAAAGATTTTTGGATCATGCTTTAGATGCGCCCATAGCTGAAGCTATTGCTTTGCGTGATGGACTAGAGCTAGCACGACAGTTGGGTTGCAATCACATAACAGTTCAATCGGACTGTTTGGAAGTTGTCACCTGTATGCATGAGGGATTCTCAGCAATTGCAGCAGCTGTCGTGTTTGAAGAGTGCCAAGCAAACTGGGAGTGGTTTGATACTATCTCGATAGAGCACTGTAAGAGGGAGGCAAATCAAGTAGCTCATGTGTTAGCCAGAAATTCCTTGCTCTCAAAACAGGCTTGTAATTGGGTAGATGAGCTACCTAGCTGGATTGTAGCCACACTGGCAAATGATGTAACGATTCTCTCATATGAATAAAAAGTGCTGGATGGCTTGCCCTCAAAAAAGAAAAAAACTTTGACCCTTTTCCTTTCCTATCATCTAA
Organism: Eleusine indica; assembly: GCA_030378355.1. NCBI lineage: Eukaryota > Viridiplantae > Streptophyta > Magnoliopsida > Poales > Poaceae > Eleusine > Eleusine indica. The sequence continues at coordinate 43,271,618 of CM059500.1, forward strand.
ATATAAAAATCTATCATATAAGGAATAAAGATGAAAATCAGTTTTTCTTTCCCATGCCCTTGATTAGTTGATCACCTAAATCCAGTCCATCATCCCCTCTATGGAGGGAATCACCTTTTCTCATCTAAATGATAGACTCTATTCTTTTAGATGATGTAATAGGTAAACTGGTACAACAACATCACCTATAATTTAAAAAGTGAGTTAAAGAGATCTCTTTTAATCTTTTTTAGGTGATGAGATTAAAGGGAAAAGGTTAAAGTTTCTCCTAAAAGAGGTTAAAGGGGATCCTTCAATCCACTTTTTAAATTATAGGTGATAGTATTATACCAGTTCACCTATTATATCACCTAAAAGAGTAGTGTCCATCATTTAGGTGAGGGATGGGTGATCCCCTCCACAGAGGGGATGATAGACTGGATTTAGGTGATCACCTAACAAAGGGGATGGGAAAGGTAAACTGATAAAGAAGTTTTTTCCATATCTATTCCCTATATGACAGATTTTTATGTTTAGGTGATAGGAAAGGAGAAGGGTTGAAGTTGCTCTTAGGGCAATTTTTTTTTTCATTTCCCCTAAAATTGATCGTAAATGCACTCTCTGTTCCAGCAACGGCACACCCAACCCACCCAAACCTGATCGCACACGACGAAACGGGAGCGAGAAAATCAACGTCACGCACCGTACCTACCCATCCCACCATGAGCGACATGATGGCATCACCCAAGGATTGAAAAACCGTTTGAACCACGGAAACCAGAGCCAACCGGTTTGATAAAAATCGTGAAAACCGTAAAAATCAGACGATAAACCGCTCAAATGTCAAAACACGAATTTGAATATAACTTAAAAGCAAACCAGTCGATTTTTCTGGTTTATCGCTCGGTTTTTCCGGTTTACCATTTGGTTTTCCGTTTTACCGCTCGGTTTTCTCTGTTTATCATCGGTTGTCTCAGTTTGAAAACAAACCGCTCGGTTTCTTTGGTTTATCGCCCAGTTTTTTTGGTTTATTGCTCGGTTTTCTTGGTTTTCAAGATCTCAAAAAAATTTAAAATTTTAAAATTTTAAATTATATTACACCGAAAACCGATCGTCCGATTAATCTATATCGGACCGGTTTGGTCGAAAACCGTAAAAACCAAGCGGTTTTTGACGGTTTTCGAATCCATGGCATCACCCCGTCCATTACTCCATTTTCCTTCGGACGCCTCTATGAATTCGTAGTCGCGGGAGAAAAAGCGCGACGAAAAACCTCGCGGAAAAAGAAGAACGCTGCGGACCGAGCCATCCATTCGTTTCCCGTCCTCGTCGCCTCCCCGCTTTCCCAACCCCACCACGCCTCTCCCCAACCTCCGCGACCAAATCCCACCGTGGTCTCCGCCACATTCCGCCCACCGCCGAGGAGGAGCTGCAGCCGACCAGCCGATCCCTCCCTCCCCCGCCGATGTCGATCGGGCGCGGCCCCCACCTTCCGTCTGGTTGTTGAGGATTTGATGTGACAGTAGGATTTCGCCTCATTCTCAAGGTTTGCTGGCTTGATCCGGGGAATCTCGCGCGGGGATTGGAGTTGGGTGGCGGGTTCTGCGAGTGGCGATGGGGTTGTTGTTCGTGGAGTCGCTGCCGGGGCCCAGGGTGTTCAAGTGCAAGTTCTGCAGGGTGGACTCGGCGTCGCCGGACGCCATCGTGTCCAAGGAATTCCGCGGCCGCTATGGCCGTGCCTACCTCTTCGATAGCGTGTGAGCAAGGCTCTCGCTCTCTATAATTTCTTTCCCCTCTAATTTTCTGCGTTTTTCTGAGTGTGGATTGTGCGATGCTTGCAGTGTGTCTGGTTTGGAATAGCTTAGCGTCTTCTTGTCGTAGGCATTCGGAGATAGTTGCTACTACATTGACTAGATGATTAGTAATTTGTGTTGCGCATCGTTACTTGTTACAGATTGATATGTTGCTTTAGAGGACTGATTACTGAATTAACAATTGAGTGATACTGATTACTGAATTAACAAGTGATATGTTGCTTTAGAGGACCGTCAAAAGGATGATGGTTATCAAATAATGCCTCATGCAATCAATTCAACATAATGTAGTTCTGGATGTGTCAAATTGTTTGAGATTTCATCGACAATGAATGTCAAGGATTACGTGGCAATGGTTCTAGCATCAGCTTAGTCATCACGGATGTGAATCAAATGAGTTATGGAACATATACAATTACACAAATCAGTAGCCAAAGATGCATATCAGATTCCACATGATTGACATGGCCATTCTTGATTTGGAATGTGGATGTACACTCCAATTGTACCAGAGAGAGCTTGATCACTACCTTTGGATTCAGATCATGGGGCCATGCTTGGGCCATTTTCTGTTCTTTGATGCATGAATATATATTGAATATAATTTGTATGAATTATGGAAGTCTACATTGGTTTGTCTGATCTAGCAACCATGTCTACCTTCATGGTTATTAATGTTCCATTACACCAAATCATAAAATGAGTTGTATCACTGTCATATATGTACTATAATGTTTCATTGAAGATTTGATCATTTTAATTATACACATTCGTATTCTTGTCTGCATGTTAATGGGGTCAATGTCGCATCTAGGGTGAATGTAAGCCTTGGCCCCAACGAGGATCGCAACCTTATGACTGGATTGCATACAGTGAATGATATTTATTGTAGCTGTTGCCAGCGACTACTTGGCTGGAGATATGTAAGTTACCCACTGTTCATTTGTCTTCTATTAAATCATTTGAAACAACAAATGCAGGTTGCTTAGAGCAAACAGGTTGGTCAACAATGTACCTTAGCTTTCTTTCAATCAAAGACAATAGATATCCTAAGAATTTCCTGTAAGTTTGAATAAGGATTGATTTTAGGCATCCTAACACCATCCTGCAACATTGTATTTGGCTTGATGTTCTAAATGATAGATAGTGTGAATATCGTTTCAAATCAAGATACTCCTCCGTTCTTTTATTGCTGTTGTTCAGACATGTTGTGGTATTAGGTCATTATCCCTGTCTCAAACGACAGGAATTTCAGACCGGAGGAGTATATGTTAGGCATTTTACATTGCATAATGCATGATAGGTCGTGAGGCGTGATCACAGCACTTGTGAAGGACCACTTCAACTGGAATCTATTGGGATGGACTATGTTAATTTAGCGTGTTTCGCATAGACTTATTGACAGAGCAGTAATTTTCTATCATCGTGTGACAGGTGATCAATGATTTTATTCCGGGATGGTTAAAAATGTACTAGAGATAGGCAAGTTAAATAGATAAATGGTCAACAAATCTCTAGTTTAGCAAGTTGAGGAGCATCTATTCATGTGTCATAGCGCATATATATTGGTTCGCCTGCTTTTCCATAAGACAAAATAAATTGTTATGCTATAACGAGTTTGATGCTATCTCCAGAAGCACTAGTTTTCCTTTTACTTCGTACTTGCTAGTTGCTATTGCCATTTCAATCAGACAGCTTTGAGACATTTAGTTGAATTGTCAGTTTGTCACTGAACATGGCACATAGGCACACAGGAACAAGATGATTTCTTTTCCAGATTTTTTTTTACTTATTTTCCTGTGGATGTTGTGTTGTTTTTCTGTGGTGTTAGTTTAGTAAGGTTCTCTTCCCATTGAGTGCAGGAGAAAGCTTATAACAAGGACCAGAAATATAAAGAGGGCAAGTATATTCTGGAGAAGAACATGATGCTGAAAGAAGGATGGTAGCTGATAAAATTGTTCGACTATTGAGTCTGCAAATGCAGACACTTTCCGACTGTGTAAATTGTATCACTGAACATTTATCTGTCCGTTAGTCCTGAACATGAAATGCGCTGGCATAGACCTAATCAACATGGGTTGAAGGAATATGTTGTTGTAACACTCTGTTGGTTGTTCTTGCACCCATGCTCACTCCCTCAAAATGCATGAACCTAGGGAAAAAAAAGTCACATGGAGTAGTTTCATGAAGGAATTCAGATATTCAACAAGATTGATTTAGGTGCCTAATGTTGTCTGAGTTTTAGATCATGTTACAAATCAGTAGCATTGAAAGTAGGAAATTTCCAGTTTTCATTATACATGGACTCATGGAAATTTCAGAACTGCAAGTAGCATGAAGTCAGAAATTTCATCGGTCTACTAATGCAACTAGACTAGGAACATGGCTCAATAGAAGTAGCCCAGACATGAGATTTATGAAAAAGACTGAGTTGAAAAGTTTAGTTCAACAATAATTCTTATTATTAGTTGAATTCAATTTATTTATTTATTTATTTGTGAGGAAAGTTGAATTCAATTTAATTGATGGGATTCTAGCTCATAATGTAAAAACCTCATAATTGCTTATGAATGCGTCGCGTTAAAAAAACATCTGATACGTACTTATGTATGTATTAGAACTTATACAGTGACACTGAACACCTTTTTTCTTATACATTATTATGTGGTTAGTTGTTCAAAAGTTGGTTTGGAGCAGTGGCAGGGTGATCATTAGACAGGATACCAGTTGTTTTGAACTTTGCTCGGTATATCCGTTTGCCTCACGGCAATCTCGGCAGACGCTCGTTCAGGTGCTGACAACGAGAATAAGGAACGACGAAATAAACGTGGTGTGGGGAGCTGATATCAATCAGCGATTCAGCTGTAAATACTATGTAGCAATATCAATTTACACGTTTCTGAACAGATATAACATAACACAACCAGTTTAAAGCAGAGAATAGATGACATAGAATTTGCCCGATTCAGCTGTAAATACTATGTAGCAATATCAATTTACATGTTTCTGAACAGATATCACATAACACAGCCAGTTTAAAGCAGAGAATAGATGACATAGAATTTGCCTTGGTAGGTTTATATGGTACTGTTTGTCGTTGCATCCAACGGTTGCAGATTGGGCACGTGGTACGACTGCCGATCAACTCTAGCTCAAACTAGTATGCTGTGCCCAGTTTTGCGGGCAGCACCTCCCCCTGATTACCAAGAACAGACCTGTAAAGAACAGATAAACTGACGAATTGTTTTACCAAGTCCCGGTCAAAGCAGCAACCGAAACGACGCCAACCGATGATGCCAGTCGAGCAGCCTACGTTACGTAACTTTAACACGTGGGCGAGTCCACGCGATGACTTCATAATCCGACGTCACCCACGGTTCCACGTGGCTCGGCAGGTAGCGAGCACGGCGGGACCCGGAAGCCGCCGGGTCAACAGAGGCGCCCAATTACGTGCACGACGTGAGCCGTGGTAGGGGTACAATACGTGAGGTACTGCGTGAGGTTATGTCACCCCAGTCCGCGTACCCCTCGTGTCGGCGACGTCTGGTGCAGGCCGGTACTGTACGACGCGCTACAACACGACCACGCGCCGCACCCCAAGTCCCCAACCTCCTCCAGGCCTCCTCCTCCTCGCCTCTATCCCCTCGTGACGCTATATATAGCCGCGCCGTCGCAACGGTCCGCTCCCCTTCCCCATCCCCCTCCGCGCCGCGCCGCGCCCCGGCCGCCTCGCGTTCGCACGCCGCCGCCGCACCATCCCCATCCCGAAAGAGCAGCAGATCATGGCGGTGGAGCAGCAGCAGCAGGGCGGGGAGGAGGCGTTCGAGGAGGTGGACCCGACGGGGCGGTTCGGGCGGTACGCCGACGTCCTGGGCCTGGGCTCCGTGAAGAAGGTGTACCGCGGCTTCGACCAGGAGGAGGGGATCGAGGTGGCGTGGAACCGCGTGCGCTTCCGCGCGCTGGCGGACCGCGACCCGGGCATGGTGGACCGGCTCCACGCGGAGGTGCGGCTGCTGCGCTCGCTCCACCACCGCCACATCATCGGGTTCCACAAGGTGTGGCTGGACCGCGACGCCGGCGTGCTCAACTTCATCACCGAGGTCTGCACGTCGGGGAGCCTCCGCGAGTACCGCCAGCGCCACCGCCACGTCTCCGTCAAGGCGCTCAAGAAGTGGGCGCGACAGATCCTCGAGGGGCTCAACCACCTCCACACCCACGACCCCTGCATCATCCACCGCGACCTCAACTGCAGCAACGTCTTCATCAATGGCAACAATGGACAGGTCTCTTCTACCATACCAATCTCCTCAATCCTTGCGTGATTTATTTAGAATTCATTCAGATTTGTGCGTGGTCCCGTTCTATTCAATTCAATCAGGGATCGATCGAGCTCTAGCCCTCTAGCTACGCCCGAAATTTTAGGACTTGTAGATTAGGATAAGCACAGATTGGATTATAAAACCTTGCACCGGACCCGGTTTGTTGGTTGTTGATGCTGCACTGCTACTTGACATGTACACCGACCCGAGGATTAGGGCACTAGGGGGGATCAGTGGCGAGCGCTTTAAGTTTACCTTTTTCCGCTTCTTTTCTGTGACCACCTGCAGGCTGTAGCTCTCCGCGTAGAGAGACATCCAAAAGCGTCTCAAGAATATGAACCTAACAAGATACGCCCGCCTGTGCGTGGGCTGCGCCTTTGGAATAAAGGAAACACGGCCCCAGTGATGCAGGTGGCGCACTTTTAATCTCCATATACGCTGCTAATTCACATCCATCGCCTTCCTTCTCTTTAATTTTTATACAGTTTGCAAGCAAGCGCCGTCCGCGCGCGGGCGTCGCGCGAGAGATTCCGCACGCGTTGCTTGCTTGCCGCGTCCTGCTCCTACCACCAGCTGGGCAGCGACTAGCTGTTTGTTTACAACTTTAGATTGATTGATGGAGCTTTCGTGTGCCTGTTTATTACTAGTATGAATTATGATAACACTGGTCGAGCTGGGGCTAGCAAACGGCCGGGCTAACGCCGCCGCGGCACGTGTCGCAGGTCAAGATCGGCGACCTCGGGCTGGCGGCGATCGTGGACAAGACGCACGTGGCGCACACCATCCTCGGCACGCCGGAGTTCATGGCGCCGGAGCTGTACACGGAGACGTACACCGAGTCGGTGGACATCTACTCGTACGGCATGTGCGTGCTGGAGATGGTCACGCGCGAGGTGCCCTACGCCGAGTGCGGCAGCGTCGTGCAGATCTTCCACAACGTCACCCGCGGGGTGCCGCCCGCCGCGCTCAAGCGGCTCAAGGACCCCGAGCTGCGCGGCTTCATCGAGCGATGCATCGGCCAGCCGCGGAACCGGCCTTCAGCGGCCGAGCTCCTGCAGGACCCCTTCTTCAGCGGCATTGGTGAGGACGACGACGACGCGATCACCGACGCGGCCAGCGTCGTCGCCGCTGCCGGCCCGCCCGTGCCGCGCCGCAGGAGCTACGTCGACGACCTCGCCGGGCTCCGCCTGGATTGATCATCGTCCGAGCATTCGACGTCGAGATCGTTCAGCCGTGTGTGTGTGTGTGTGTGTGTGTGTTAACATACAGTATTTTAGAAGAATTCAGAGATGTCTTAATTTACGCAGCTCTTCTTGATTACCTAGCGGATTCATTGCCGGCGAGCGCTTGCAAGTGTGTATAGATTATGTCTCGCTGGCAGTTCATCGAATAGTTTGTACCGTGTGTATCTGTAAGTTTTATTGACTTTGCATCCTGAATGGCGATTGCCTGTTTCATTCAAAAAATTGAGACCAAGACTTCTCTCTGACTCTGAGCTGGATACCGCAATGCCGGGCTATCGAACAACTCATTAGGCAGATGTAGACGCCAGACGTGAGAACACGGCAGTATCCTGAATCCCGGGGCCCTGGGAGCAACTGTCGCCCTACTCTATCTGGGTTGGGGTTGATTTTTCCTTTAAGCACCAGGAACATCATGGGCACCTGCGATTGCTAGATAAGCAAGCAGACAGACTGTCGTGCTACTTCTATCCCATACTGGGAGGTGCAGGAATGCCGGGTGTCTCATGTCTGAACAGAATTGACCCTACATCCAAACATGGAGGTGTCGATCCAGATCGATGGACGCAGTGGGCATAACAAAATTGACCCTACACCAAAAAATGGAGGCCTCGATCCAGATTGGTGGACGCGGTCGGCACAAAAGGTACTAGGTACTACTCCTTTCTTTTCCATGGCCTTCAGGTGAGGCAATAGCTCATCCTAGGAGCTCATCATCAGCTGAAAAATTCTACCACGAGTCATTTCGGTTCTGATGAATTATTTATTCGATTGATTTGGCAGTTGAGTTAGAGTCTAGAGGAAAGAGGATACCAATTCGTCTGTTGTAGCTGCTAGCTGGACTCGTTCGAGTGCTTGACCAGCTAACTAAGCAAAATGGAGACCACTTGCTGGGCTTTGAATGACCTGTATTCTATGGGCTTCGATTATGTTGGGCCTAGACTCCCTTTAAAAAAAAAAAGGTTTGCCTTTTCTCGTGAAAAGGGTCGAGATTTCAGAAAGAACAGACGGCACATGTGAGGGTCCTGCATTTTCAAGGATGCATGTAGGATCAGTAACAATACGCACCATTTAGACCCTGTTTAGATCTATTATAGTTTCTTAAAAAATAGTTTTTACTTTCAGTTTCTAAAAATTGGTTTTTAAATAAAAACTTAGTAAGGATGTTTGGATCCTAATTTTTATAATATATGAACTAGTTTTTTAATAGTTAATTGTATTAAAATGGGGTAAAAACTAACATTAGCTGGATTGAGCTAGATAATGAGTTTCTTAGAAATTTATAATTTATTTTATAGAAACTGACATAAAAACTGATTTGTTTGGTAGCTCTTTAGTTTTTAGAAACTAATTTCTTAAAAACTGAAGGGATTCAAACAAACCCTTAATCTGTTTGATTTTCACACAGTTTGCTTCTCATCCGTAAAATGTGGCGTGCTAGGGTACCACAATCCTAGCAAGATAGAAGTAACAAGAATACAGATCACTGGCAGATGGGTCCCAATGATAGAAAGTTTTGCAAGCCAAACAATTGGCAGAACATTTGCAGTAGTTGGTCTAATTTGCATGCAGCACAAACTTGCCCGAGTTGATTTGCTGGCGTTCGGAACTTGTACTTTCACCCACCCCACCATGAGCGCCAAACCAACGATCTTTTACCCCCAAGAATTAATCGTTGACTAAGGTTTGGCGCAGCTAGAACTTAGGGTAAACTTCTACGATCGTTAACCAACTAACCTCTGAGGCTAAAGATGTACTACCACGGACAAAGAAGGGAAACTAAATACAATTCAGGTCATGTCGGACCGAAAAAGTGCACTTCGCTATAGGGAGCGTTTTTACCTTTTCAAGTTTTCAACATCTTTTCTTTTCTCTTGGGAGGAAGATATCCTGTATCTTGGAAGTTGGAACGCGACGCCTTATTGTACGCCTTGAAAGTGCTCAAATGTGAATCACGGGCCTGGCACGACCCGGCGTCTCGGTCAGTCGTTTTCCACGGAAACAAAATCCGCGCCGAGTGAGCAAAGCTTTCTGGGCCAGTCTTCACGCGCCGTGACCGACGAGCCACGGAGACATCGAGAAGCCGCGCCTTGCACGGGCGGGGTGCCTCGTCGTGTGTGACCACGCCCTGTGCCTCGGGCATGAGCATCCGCACGGGAATTTGGCGGCTTCCCCGACGGCTTCCCACGCCGCTCAAACCGCTGCCAGCGCTGTACTACTGGCCGCCCTCAAATTCCCCAACGGCCCCCCGTGCCGCAGCGGCCGAGGCACGTCAACCGTTTTTTCTTTTCTATTACCGACATTCTCCCTTACCCATGGCGATCATGGCGCCGGGCGGACAGCGCTGACCGTGCTGCCAGACTGATGCGAAGATCGCGTCCTAAACCGCGGCCGATGATCACGTCCTCCTCTTCTCTGGACATTAATTCGGAGGCTGTCTCTCGGCCAAGCAGGATTGCAGATGCCATGTAGGCGTCCAAATGGAATCGAGAGCAAGGTGGCGTCCGGCCGCCATGTCGTCATGCTCGCGGCGCCACCGGCAGCGGAGCTTAAAGAAACCGATGGCGCCGCATATTTCCGCGAGTCTGAGCGAGAATTTCTGGCGTGCGCGCCTGGTGAATGACGAAACCGCGTGCTCGTTGAATAATTGACAGCGACTTGACCCCTCTCTCTTCTACTATGTTATTCAGGGCTCGTTCCGTTCCGTCCTCGTCAATGCGCACGCTCGTCGCCTTTTTTATTTATACTACGTAGTATTTCTGAAAAGCGGTGTGGAACGAAGCGCAGGTGTCCGGATTATTATGCCACCGGGGCAGGGACGGGTGCGCAGAATTTCCATGGGTTTCATCAGGTGATTAGAATACTTGGTCTGATCGCATGAGATGCCGAGTCCTGTGGCAGTTTTTAAAGTGAGGCCGCTGTTTGTTCCCTCCAAGCAACTCCCAGTAAGTCATCCTAATGCTGTGCCAGTTGCCTGTTTAGCTTGGACTTTTTGTGGCATGTATTCGTAGGATCGACATCTACTGGTGTGCTCTGTAATTCAGAAAGCTGAAAGCTTTCGGTATGACCGGACGAGCATATGCTTGGAGTTTTCAATGTTCGTTGGGAATACTGAGCACCTGGTGAACTGACCTCAGTTGCAAGTACAGTGCAAACGGAACAGAAATCAGCTTGACCATCAACAACCATCCAAATGGCGTCCTAGACAGGGCGCAAATCAACATTAGGTGATGGACTTTCTGATCATGGGAAGACGGTTGAGTTGGAACGAAGGCACCCTGGTAATAACAATAACAAGAGCTTAAATAGACGCGGTGGAGTCATTTTGGGTGGGCTGAGCTTAAACTAGTGTTGACCCCCTCGGATCCTTACAAGGCTGCCCCCGCGGAGGCGAGCACCGGCGCGAGAGGCAGCAAATCCACCAGGGAAACGCTGCTCGCGACGCTGCCCAGGGCCAGGAGGGGATTAAGAAAAGCTGCACGAGGGGGCGATCCGATTTCCCAGCCTGAAAACTGGGGTTCAACCCCCATTCGTGCGCCCTCAGCCATTGTACCCTTTTGCACGCCTCCCCAGGTTACTTCCTTCCACACTCAACTCTACTCACTGTATAATACCAGTACGACGGCTGCTTATATGTGACGGCAGTGCTGCTGCTGCTACACCTAACCGGGCGAGAGCTTGCGGTTTACCGGGCCGAGGTGGCGAGCTGCTCGTCGTCGTCCTCGTCAGGATGAAGATGCTGCTGGAGATGGACCTGGACACGGAGGTGGAGCTGTCGCCGGTGGCGAAAGCGGAGGCTGCCATGTGTAGCCCGTACTCGAGCCCCAGCACGGCCGTCTTGCTGCAGAGGAGAGTTGTCGCATGGTATGGCCGCTCAAGCTTATTGGCTTCATCCATGATTGGTGGACTCTTTCTCTGTTGAGTCATCGCACTAATTGATGATGCAGGGCGGCGGAGACTGGCTCGCCGGCGGCCGTCCGTGTCCGCGTCGGAGACAGAAGCTTCGATCTGCACAAGGTAAGATTCTCGAGCTTTCCGAAGCAGAGTGGACGATCGAGCAAAATCTGTGATCTTGTTTGTTGAGAATGAAGTGCAAGTTTGTAATCACGTTTACCTTTCGGTATGCAGGATCCTCTGGTGTCCAAGTGCAGGTACTTGAGCCAGGCGCTGCTCCAGTCCAGCGAGGTCGAGCTTCCCGCCAGCTTTCCCGGAGGCACTGAAGCGTTCGAGGTGATCGCCCTCTTCTGCTACGGCGACGACGTGTCGCTGGACCCGTTCAACGTGGCGGCGGTGCGGTGCGCGGCGGAGTTCATGGACCTGTCCGACCTGGGCGCGCGCTGCGACCTGTACATCAACCAGGCGGTGCTGCAGAGCTGGGACGACGCGCTGATCGTGCTGCAGCGGTGCAGCCCCCTGCTCCCTGCCGCGGAGGATCTCCTGGTGGTGAGCCGGTGCGTGGAGTCGCTGGCGTTCATGGCGTGCATGGAGATCCTGGACCCGGAGCAGCGGCGCGAGCAGCACCTCGCGTCCGCCGCGTCGCTGGCCGGGCGCCGGTGGGACGCCGAGCTCGTCAAGGAGCTCGCGGCGCGGGACCTGTGGGTCAAGGACCTCATCGCGCTGCCGCTCGCCTTCTTCGGCCGCATCGTGCGGGCGCTGCGGCGGCAGGGCATGCGGGAGAAGTACGTCAGCCCCGTCCTGCTCTTCTACGCCAACAAGTGGGTGCTCTCCGAGAAGACGCGCAAGTTCTGGGCGGCGAGCGACGGCGGCGGCGCGGACCGGAGGGCCGCCGCGATCCTGCACGGCGTCGTCGAGCTGCTCCCCGTCGAGGCGGCGGCGCCGGACAACGCGGTCCCCGTCGCGTTCTACTTCGCGCTCCTGGCGCGGTCGCTCGCGCTCGAGCTCAGCGACGAGAGCCGGGCCAGGCTGAGGGAACAGGTGGCGTCCAACCTGCCGTTCGCGCGCGTCGACGACCTGCCGCTGCCGGAGCAGGGGACCGACAAGCTGTCCGTCGCCGATAGCCGGGAGGTCAAGGCGGTGGAGAGCATCGTCAGAAGCTATGTCAGTAAGCAGAGAAGAGGCGTTGACGCCGTCGCCGAGCTGTGGGATCGGTACCTCGTGCAAATCGCTGGTGATCCGAAGCTCGGGTCGGTGAGGCTAGCGGAGCTGATCAGCGTCGTTCCGGCCGGTGACAGGAAGACCCACGACCATTTATACGAAGCAATCAACACGTTCTTAGTGGTAAGACAACAAATCGCGTATTTGTCGAGTAGTTTGGTAAAGTTTGATCTCGTCCTAACAATGAGAGGCTGGCTGCTAAATTCTCCCGTTTCAGGAGCATGAGGGCTTATCCGGAGAGGAGAAGGCGACGCTGTGCGGGCACCTCGACTGCCGGAAACTCTCGCACGAGCTCTGCATCCAGGCGGTGCAGAACGACCGGATGCCGCTCCGCCTCATCGTGCAGGCGCTGTTCGTGCAGCAGCTGCACACGCACCGCGCGTTCACGGAGTGCTCCGACTCGTTCCGCTGCGTGCACTCGGGCGAGCTGGTCCCCGGCGCGTACACGCCGAGCCCCGCGGCCGCCGCCGTCCCCACCAGCCAGCCGCTCAGCGCCAGCAGCCCGCGCGACGCGAAGCTCCGGGCCCGCGACGACGCGTCGTCCGAGTACGAGACGGCCAGCTTCAGGATCCAGGCGCTGGAGCAGGAGATCATCTCGCTCAAGCAGACGCTGCAGCGGCACAACACGCTCAAGGGCTCGGCGCGCCGGGACCGGGAGGGGAAGGAGCCCAGCTTCAGGGTCGTCGCGGCGGACGCGGCCGGGATCAGGCGGCGACCGGCGGTCTCCGGCAGCTGCATCGGGTCCATGCGATGGGGATCGCAGCGCCGGTGCGCCAGCAGGATCATGCGCGTCTTCGCGAGGCTGGCCGTGTTCGGGAGGGGCAAGTACAGGGGGAAGCAGAGCAAGAGCAGGGCAGCCACGGAGCAGAGCAAAGGGTTGCAGAAGTAAACGTGATGGAGGAAAATCACGATGTGAACTTGTTGGACCTGTGGAGAAAAAAAAAAGTGTAGGAGGTATATTCAGTGTTTCGTGTATATATTGCTAGTAATTCTGAAGGTTTGCAGAGTCAGTTGTTGTCAAGTGGCGATCCTTAGTAGAGGCAACCCAAAGCAAAAGTATTCTGTAGGCTAACAACTCTGAACGCCTATGTAGTTATTCGGATCCACGTCCACGTCTTGAAAAACAGTATCCATCGTGGACTTGTGCATAAGTTTGTTTTCTGAACGCACGTAGGACGGTAGGAGAACTGGGCGTGCAAATTCGGTTTTTAAAAGCTAACTTTAGGTCTTGCAATTGAGGTGTGCGGTATAATTTAAGAAATGCTCCGACGGATCATAGAACATGGTTTAATGTACACAATATCACCGGTATATATACTGACAATATAAAATTGTGACCCTCTAGATTAATTTGACCCTCATCATCCATACTAGTTCATGTAGTATCCAAATATCAAGACAATTTGGAGAAGTATAATAATAAAGTTGTAATTTATTTTTTTGGCAATGTGAAAAATTTGTAACCGTTTCTCAATGTCTTTGGACTTTGGTAGGGCTTGGTCTTTTAGCTTCGGCGGAAACAACGACAACTGGTCTTTGTATGATGGTGGCGATGGATCTTGGCGGGGACGACACTAGAGGCAGCGGTAACAAAAATGGATGTTGGCGTCTATGCACCACCGTGTCAAGTGCCTCGTGTGGTTCAATTTTTGTGCATCCAACAAATGAGAATTAATTTTTATTGGAGTGTGTGAAATAATAATTATTATTAGTTTACTTTATTATAGAATCATTTTTTTAGATAATGGAAAAGAATTCCAGTCTTGACCTTAAGAGGCTAAATCCAACCATTACAACGTTACTGATGAAACATCATCAGCATGATCATGACACACCAAGTCTAAGAATATAGTGAAACTAATGATAGTTTTGGATGTATACAGTATTAGACAGCAATTCTATTACTAAATCTTCATCCATAGTTGGCGAAAACTTGCATAACTGTTGTCTCTAAAGACCGGCATGTCTCATTCATTTTGGTAGTGTCCTCCTCACACCTTTGTAGTTACGCCCACTCGTGTAGCCAGTATGTTCCCCTGTAGAGCACATATATATAAATTTTCATGAGTGATTTGTTAAAAACCATATCATTCTTACTAAGCCATATTGACTAAAGAAGAGCAGAAGCGCCAGTTAAATAAAATGATTTAATTTTTGATTCTACTCTTAGTATCCAACCATGAAACATGTGATAAATACTAGTAGGAGTATCAATGCCATAAGTGATTTGCACTGCTCGCCAAATAAACTTAGAAAAATGATAATTAAAAAAGAGGTGTTGTATTGTTTCATGGTTGAAGCAAAACATACATTGTTTACATCCATTCCAATTTCGCCGAGCTAACTTTAGTTAGTATCACACCTCTTTTTAAATACCATATGAAGACCTTTATTTTCAAGGGAAGTTTTTGCTATAATTATATGGGCTTGGCCCATTAATATTCACAATAATTCCTGAAAAATCTCAAAAGCACATTCATAAGTGGTGGGAGTACAAAGTTTTAGTCCCACATTGCTAGTGGAGGTGGAGGGAGTCCAACTTATAAGGTTGGTTGCTCTAGCATCTCTTGCAAATATGTGGATGAGAAGAAGAAAGAACACACACGCGCGCTCGTTCGCCTCGCCTCGTCTCGCTGGGCCGAGCGGGGCGGGGCGTGGGCGAAATTCGGTCCCTTGCCTTGCGGGGGCACGACTTCCTTTTACACTTTCTTTTTGCTGCGTGTTTCATATATTTCCATATATTTGGTTATGGAAACCTACGTATTAATATGGTAACTGACTCGGTTGTGGGACGTCCAATCCTAGCGGTTCCTCCCTATAAATACGTACGGGTATCACCGCAAATCACATCACGCAATCGTCTAGGGTTTTACCTCTCGCTACTGTTGCACCGTCAAGACTTCTCCATCCCGATCATCGGCGTGCACCGGCGAACGGGAAAGCAGGTCTTCGGAACCGTCGTCCTCTACGATCCTGCACCGGGAAAGAGCGAATAAGGTTTTTAGAAAACGCTCTACGCGACTGCTCGATCGCTTTCTCGTCTTCGTCAAGCTCATCGCCACGACTCGTCTTCCTTGTTGTCGAGTCGATCTCACCCGCCGTCTGCAACAGCGTGACGGTGTTGCACGTTGTCGCCGTCTCCTCTACCCAGCCCAGAAGGAAATATACGTACTCGCATATCAAACCATGTCTTTCATACTAGCTTTCGTAATCTGTTTATCTATGATGGATGTTGCTAGTATGGTAGATGCTATACTTTTGTGTGGCCTTATAGACCTGTCTAGATCTTGCGTAGACTTGTCTAGTTCATCATATAATCTGTTAATCATGCTTATGATTTATTTCTGGATTAATATAAAACTAAAAGTGCTAATTTATCTAACAGTTTTAACTTCCAAATTATAGTATCCTTTTATACGTTACTATCACAGGTTAACGCATTATACATTGACTAAACTGAAAACACACCATTTTGATGTAAATCCCATCTAAAAGTATCTTTCCTGTTGTTCAAGCTAATGTGAACAATACTTAAAACCAGATTATGCTAAAGCACAAAGTTATGTCCAACTAAACTTCTTCTAAAGAAAATATTTAGTGGGATTGTGCTAAAAACAGATGCAACTGAGGCATGTTTCCGCCTAGCAATATGATATAGTGTCGGATACTGTTGTTTCAACGTGAAATTACCTATCTATTTATTCCCAAAACCTGATGTTTTCTCCGTTGTTCAACTCCATTTTTCCAGATTGTAAGAACTGGTCCTTAACTTTTATAAGGCCCGACCAAAAGTGGGAGTCACCAGGTTTCCTTTCAACTTGGGTTATTGTTTGGTTTCTCAAATATTTCTTTCTAAGTATATTCTATCAAATTCCATCCTTATTAATTAATTTAAAAAGCCACTTACTAAGTAGGCATTGATTTTGAATGTCAATATTTTTTATCCCAAGTCCATCTTGATCTTTTGGTTGACAGAGTATACTCCATTTGGCAAGCCTATACTTCTTTTTATGACTACCACTTTACTAGAAAAATCTAGATCTATAGTACCAATTTTCTCAAGAATGCTCCGTGGGACTTCAAAGAAAGAGAGCATGAACATAACTAGACTAGTTAAAACAGAGTTAATTAGCACTAATTTGCCGCCTACTGACAAGTGTTTCCCTTTCCAGCTACTCAATTTTCTCTCAATCCGTTGTTCAATGTTCTTCTAATCGCTATTATTAAGTATCTTATGATGCATAGAGATACCTAGGTATTTGAACGGGTATGTACCATGCTGGCACCCAAAAAGTTGGGAGTATTGGTCCTTCATTTCCATTGCCCGACACAAAATATTTCACTCTTATGAAAGTTTATTTTTAAATCAGAAAGTTGGTCAAACACATAAGAGCAACTTCAAATTATTTGCTTTTGCAATAACATATTCCATAAAGATGATAGTGTCATCTGCATATTGGAGGATTGAGAGACCATCATCCATAAGGTGAGGCACGACCCCACTTATTTGCCCTGCCTCCTTGGCTCTATTAATGATTACGGCTAGCATATCTACCATAATATTAAACATGATGGGTGAAAGTGGGTCGCTTTATCGTAAGCCTTTCTTAGTTTGAAAATTTTCTCCTACTTGATCATTAATTTTAATGCCAACATGGCCACCTTGTATGAAGGCATCAATCCATTGGCACCATTTTTGTGAAAAACCTTTCATTTCTAGGACCTAGCTTATAAAAGACCATTTGACTTTGTCATATGTTTTCTCAAAGTCAATTTTAAATATTACCCCACTCTGTTTCTTTCTATGTAGGTCATGAATTGTTTCATATAAAATCACCACTCCTTCTATAATATTCCTACCAGGGATAAAAGCCGTTTGTGTTGGTCTAATAACCTTATGAGCTACCCCTATTATTCTATTAGTGGCCACTTTGGTAAAAATCTTGAAGCTGACATTCAACAGACATATAGGTCTATATTATGGAATTTGTATTGCTTCCTTACATTTTGGCAACAAAATAATTGTACCAAAATTTAGACTATATATTGGTAGGTTTTCCTTATGAAAATCATGGAAAAGAGCCATAAGGTCAGTTTTGATGAGCTCCCAAAAAGTCTGATTGAATTTTGCTGGAAAACCATCAGGCTCGGGTGCTTTATTGTGTTCCATTTCAAAAATGGCTTTCCTTACCTCTTCCTTTGTAAAATTCTCTACTAAAGTTTTATTTTCCTCTTCTGAGACTTGGGGAATATCGTCCTTATGTGTCGCATCCAATTGGAAAGAGTTTTTCACTAGTGGACCGAAAAGATTTTTGTAGTAAGTTGTGATATGCTTTTTCAACTCGTCATCACCAGCCAACATTTTGTCCTCGTCTTGTAATTGGAAAATCCTGGTTTTCCTATGTTTTCTATAGGCCACTAATTGGAAATATTTTATATTTGAATCCCCTTGGAGCAAATCTTTTGTCTTTGCTCTTTGATACCACTTCAATTCTTCTTACCTTAGTAGTTGTCCCAGTCTATTATGTACGCATTCTTTTAATTCCACCTTCTGGGGTGTCAAAATGGTTGCCTCTGCTTTTTTATCTAGGACATCTAACTTGTCTAGCAAATCTTTCTTCAAATTTCTAGCATCATCAAGGACAGCCACGGACCAGAGCAAAGGCTTGTAGAAGTAAACGCGACAGAGGAAAATCATGATGTGAAATTGTTGGACCCGTGGAGAAAAAAATGTGTAGAAGGTGTAATCAGTGTTTGGTTGTGTATATATTGCTAGCAATACTGAAGATTTGCAGAGTCAGCTGAAGTTTTTGGTAGAGACACCTAAGCCAAAAGTATTATGTAGGCTAAATCTAAACACCTGCGTCGTTTCTTGGCATTTGCTTTCTGAAAATAGTCACAGACTTGCAAATTCGGTTTCTTATGGGTAATTTCACGTCATTGAAATTGAGGTCTGCGGAATATTTTAAAAAATGTCCGAACAGGTCATACACAGATACTGTTGAGCCAATCCTGAAAAATCCTTTGGAACTGCCTCTTGCTTCAAAACTGCACTAGCCATTAGCATTGATTTCATTTTTACATATTTGTGGAGTCTCATTTTGCAATAAAATTTATGCAGCCATTTTTTTATTGTAAAACTCAATCAACGCCTCTTAGTTCTATAAACTTATTTAAGAATGCATGATGATAAGCTTTTACTGAGTCAAAAAGATTGTACAATTTCTCTTGCGAGAAAAAAAGGAGATTTGCCAACGTGAAAAAAGTTGCTTTGTTTTTAAAATAGCATGAAGTGCTAGAACTTACCAATTGTGATGAGCACATCCAATTACTTATATGCATTAGAAATTTTATGATCATAGAAGAATTGTGTCGGTGAGATACAAAAAGCAAAGACAATCACTAGAAATTTCTTATTTATTGTGTCTTTATGTGTGTCTCCCAATTATCTCTCAAATCTCTTCACTCACTAGCTTTTGCACAAGTTAAAACTTGCCATAAAGAAATTATCTTTTTTACTCCTATAGCTATTGTTGGGTTCAAGGATATTTTAATTATTGTTGATGTCCACAATGTTACTGTTGGAAGTTATGTAGATCTTTTTTTTTCATTTCACTTGATCGAAGAATGAATAGGGGCATGTGCCCCTTCTCCGAAGCGCTTAAGATCAATATGATTATTGAATAAGATTATAAAGACACAATAAATAAGAAATTATTGAAGATTTGTGGATTAGAAATAGACGACATAAAAGTATAACTCTTATTCACAAGACAAAAAACATACATTGTCCTGTTTTTAACCTCAGTCATGAAGATGGAAGAGGCTATTTTGCGGACATGACAAATCAATGGTGATACAACAGTGCAACGAAGTGCACAAGGTACGAGGTCTAGCATAATGTCACGGCTTGGTGAGATTCGTGAGCGGCCAAGGACCTATCTATCGATGTAGTGTCATTTGTAGATTTTATGAGAAGAGCAAAGATTGAGAAAAACGTCAAAGTGAAGACAAAAGAGTAACCAAGCATCATGCAAAGCTAAAATTATGTGGAGCTAAGGGTGGCGGTTGAAAAGGAACTAAAAATCCAACTTGAGAGGAGCAACACAGAAAATAAACAAGCACCGTTCAATGACTTGTTAATGGTGAAGAGCAAAACTGAAAGCAATAATTATATAACCTATCTCTTCTGAGTTAGATGATAGATATTTACTGTAAACTATCGTCATAAAAAAAATATGATATTATCAACTTCAACAAAATTCAAATGATTTTTTAGAGGCAATGAGTGTAGAGTAAGTAAAAACAATGTGTCACTTAGACATGTGATTTCTACAATAGACACATGATTTCTACAATAGATGTCACGAAGAATTGCAGCGTTTTTTTTTTGAAAAATATGAGGAATGATGGTGTAAAAATAATTCATAGGTTAGGAAAAAAACATTTGATTTTTATTAGTACTTCTTTTCTATTTTAATTGTTCTCGCACAAGACTTTTACTCAATCACACAATTTTAAGATCTGAAGATTAGATATTATGTATTATCTCTGGGTTTTTATTGATGACACTAGCACAACTTTTAATTTAAAATCGGAGGATAACACTTTCAATTGATGACGTTAATAGATCTTAAATTTGTATGGTTGGAAAATAAAGCTCATGAACTGATCATATGTTGGATATCTTTATAAGACAAATAATTTTATGAGGCCAGTGGAAACAAAACTTTCGACGTGCCTTCACGATTAACGTCCTGCTACACACAGCACCTAGTCGCTGCCGGGTGGCCCCCGCACGTGTGCCCCTGGGGCCTTCGGCGGGCCGCACCCCAACGCCCAACTGCGCCGCGGCGACGCGTGAGCCCAACCCGCTTCATCGGCTCCACCTCGCTGAGCTCAGCTCGCCCTTCCACTTCGCCGCGCGCGCACGTATCCTCGATACTCACGGTCACGGCGGTCAGCCGCTCACCATCACAGCCCACCTGCTTCTGGGGGCTCGTCGCGCGTCGTCTCCTTCGCCGCGAGCCACACACGCAGAGCCCACACATCGCGTCGCGTCGCCTCCAGCGCGGCAGGCCGACCTGCCCCGCCCCGCTCCGCTCCCCTCCATAAATTTATAATTTTCCGCGTCGCGCATCCCTCCCCTTTCCCAATCCAGCACAGCACCGAAATCGCAGGCGATTAAAAAAGGTAAAACTAACATCTACCACCGCATCGCGGCATCGCCAGCCAGCCACCACCGAGCGGAGGAGGGGGCGAAGGAAGGAAGGCAGCCAGCAAAAGGTTCGATAAAAAGGAGAGGAGGAGACGAGGCGTGCCGTCCGACCCCAAGCAACGTCCCCCCACCTCCCTCCCCCTCCCATGCCCGCATCGAGATCTTAGCGGGAGAGCGAGAGGAGAGGCGACGCGGGCCCCCCGATCCCTCCTCGTCTTCGTAGTCGTCGTCGTCGCCGCCGCCGCCGCAGCCGCAGCCGACCGACCGGTAAGTGGGTTGCACGATCAGCTACCGCCGTTGCTCGCGCGCCCGATCGGTGCCGGATCGCGCGGGCGGCGGCCGGATCTGATACGGATCTCGACGCAGGCTCGTAATTCCGCGGCCCTGTGCGGGAAGGGCGTTGGCGCCTTATGCCCGATCGCGGCGTAGCTTTCGGCTCGGATCTAGCTCGTGTCCCTCGCGCGCGCGTTTCTGTGGCGAACGTTGTGGATAAGTAGGGGCTTTGTCCGCATTCGGCGTGGGCGGCTGGTATGAAACTGAGCCCGCGTTGTGGATTGCAGGGGGAGGAGGAGGGGAGGGGAGGACGCGACCATGGAGGCCGACTCCGGGAAGCTCTTCGTCGGCGGCATCTCCTGGGAGACGGACGAGGAGCGCCTCCGCGACTACTTCGGCCGCTTCGGGGAGGTCACCGAGGCCGTCATCATGCGGGACCGCAACACCGGCCGCGCCCGTGGCTTCGGCTTCGTCGTCTTCGCCGATGCCGCGGTTGCTGAGCGCGTCACCATGGACAAGCACATGATCGACGGCCGCATGGTACTTGCGTCATGCTCTTCCCTGCCAGTGCATTGACGTGCATTTCGATCAGAATTCTGTTGTGGAGCTGTTTCTTACTGTGCGAGCTGAATTGCCCATTTCTGGTTCAGGTGGAAGCGAAGAAAGCAGTTCCCAGGGACGACCAGAGTATTGTGAGCAAGAACAATGGCAGCAGCATAGGGTCACCTGGACCGGGACGTACAAGAAAGATCTTTGTTGGTGGTCTGGCTTCTAATGTTACTGAGGTCGAATTCAGAAGATACTTCGAGCAGTTCGGCGTGATAACCGATGTGGTCGTGATGTATGACCACAACACGCAGAGGCCTAGGGGCTTTGGCTTCATCACCTATGATTCAGAAGACGCAGTGGATAAGGCCCTCCACAAGAACTTTCATGAGCTGAATGGTAAAATGGTTGAGGTTAAAAGGGCTGTCCCAAAGGAGCAGTCTCCTGGACCTGTTACCCGTTCACCCGCGGGAGGCCAAAATTATGGTATGAGCAGGGTCCATAGCTTCCTGAATGGCTTCAACCAGGGTTACAACCCAAATCCTATTGGTGGTTATGGCATGAGGGTGGATGGTAGGTATGGCCTTCTTACAGGAGCAAGGAATGGGTTCTCTTCTTTTGGCCCAGGTTATGGAATGGGCATGAATATTGAAAGTGGGATGAGTGGAAATTTTGGTCCAAACACTGGTTTCATCAATAGCTCCAGTGGGCGTCAAATAGGTTCTTTTTACAATGGTAGTTCAAACAGATTAGGTAGTCCTATTGGGTATGTTGGACTTAATGATGATTCAGGATCAATATTGAGCTCAATGGGTAGAAATGTTTGGGGCAATGGAAATCTAAACTACTCAGGCAATCCAACAAACACCAATTCTTTTGGTCCACCTGGAAGTGGTGGGGGCATTAATGGTGACGGCATTAGTTGGGGAGGACTTACTTCTGCACCCGGGATGGGCAACATTTCAAGCATTGGTTCAGGAAATCTTGGCCGTGGAGTTGGAGATGGTAACTTTGGTTTGCCTTCCGGTAGCTATGGAAGGAGCAATTCAACTGGTACTATTGGCGAACAATTTTCTGCATCTGCCAATGCATATGATTCGAACAACACAGGTACTTATGGCAGCAACTCTATTTATGGTGATACAACCTGGAGATTTTCATCATCTGAGGTCGACATACCTCCTTTTGGTCATGAGCTTGGAGATGTTGATCCGGATATCAAATCAGAAATATCAGCAAGTTATATGGGCAACTATACTGTTAATAACAACCAGACCAGCAGAGGTCAGTTGCTATTTCAACACTATGCAATGATCTACATATAGTTTATCTTTCTTTTACTAGTGAATATATGCTGCATAAATAAGTTAGCAATTTCAGTGGGTGGAAAATAACATATATGAAACGCAGTCCTTCCTCAATTTAGGATAACAATGTATCGATGAAAAATTGAAGTATCACAGCTGATTAAGCTGGTAGACATAAAGCAAAAGTGATATGTTATTTCTTGTGTGGTTCTTTGAATTTCATGCACAATGAAACTAATTTTACGCACAGCTTTTATTTTTTGAACTCTCTTGGTTTGTGATGATCTAAGCTATGTTTTAGCACCGGTTATTCCAACTTTCCAAGTATGTTCAAGTGCTGGACGACACTCCTTATAGTATACATTCACTACCAAATATAAGCAATATACATTATTATTTTCCTTCACATAGATGTTGTTAAGGATACAATTTATCGTATGATGTTTTTTTAACAATTTGGTTTGCGTGCTAACAACATGGCATTAATTTGGAGAAATATTTGTGACAAGCTCTTTTAGTAAATATCATTTTTTTACATACAGTTTGGCTGTGTTTGGTATTTTTTTACCATTTCATCCTGTATTTTGTTAGGTGTATTGATTGGCCATGTAGTTGAACATCTGGCAAAATAATAACTCAAGTCATGTCAATAATATTTCCTGGGATTGTAATGTCATTACTATAAGGAAACAGTATGAGCCAACTCTACCTTTGAATGAACCAGTAACTGAGTTATGGACTGATTCTCATCAGTCTACTAATTCTTACAAAGTCTCAAATTTATCCTACCTCAGTAAATGTATATTTACAGGCAGCTGTCTATGCCTAACAGTAATATGAAAGAGTAGATTAATGGACACGGCATTAGGCCACATATCGCAGCACCAGCTGTTATGCTTATTCTACTAGGTTTTTAAACAGCTTGTCCCTTTTGTTTCTGTTTGTTTCATGTGAAGGAAAGGGAACATGTTAGATTTGCTTTAGCATGACATGAGCGGGGTTTACTTAGCAGCCATAGGATATAGGTGACATACTTTCCTCTCCTTGATCTGTATGCTTGAACATCAAGATGCATATATTTTTATCCAGCTGTTGATATTGAAAATTTACAGATACTAATAGAAACAAATAATACAGAAGTTGGTGTTTTTATTGTGAGCCTGTGAATTGAAATGACATCACAATTTTGGGTCACCTGTATTAAAAAGCTATCCCAAATTTTTTACAGCAACACAACATCTTCATTTGCTATATTTAATTTATTGATTTAGAGTGGTGACGGTTCATTTGTGTTTCCATGCTTTTAATATTCTGGCAATAAGTAAGAGCTATTAGGGATGATATAATATTACAAGTTTGATTACATCTAGTAAATCTTACAGTCACGAGAAAAAAAGTAATTACAAGTGAGAATGGGTAATTAGTTTAGTTTTGCCTGGTCAAAAACTACCAGCGGGATCAAGATTGGAGGATTCAAAAGAGGCCATGATCATACATTTTTTTTGTCTTTTTTTTTTTTCTGAAAGATCCGTGCATTGATTTTGTAGTCTTTAGAGTTTGGATTTTAATTGGGACAAGACAACTGTCCTGTACATTGAATCGCAGTATGGTTCTAGTTGGAATTCCTTGTCGTGTAGATAAGCTATACTCCATACTGACCATAAACATTTCATTTTTCGTTAGTGACATACAATTCCTTTATTGAATAGGAAACTGGCCAAGTACGCTGTTTTAAATTGAACTAGTGGGGCGCTGCACAAGTATATTGTTGTTAACACAATGTTTTATCAATCAATCATCTTTTCAGTTTTCAATACAAAGATACATAGTTCTCCCATGTGCTCCAGAAAGAAAAGGCAGTTATCCATGTCTTGACACATACTGATGACAGTTGTCAAAATATATTTCTGATTATGATTTGTTGATGATTTTGCAGGTATCACTTCCTAGGGAGAGTACTATTATATTCTTATATAACTTGGGATAGGCGAAACACCCACTATATCAGGCTTTCAGGTGCATGACTGTGAATTGGTGATTGTCAGATTAATATACAGGTTAGTTGCTTGTTTCTAGGTAACCAAAGGTGTGGTTTACGAACACCAAAGTGCTAGAGGAGCGGATACAAACATTTTGTGAAGGTTTCAGATTTTAGTTTAATTTCTACGTGTATTAGGTCTTTGGTTTTTGAATGAGATGTGCAGTGTTGATTTCGGCACATACTTAGAAGTGTTCCAACATAAGCTGGAATTCTGTCATACGGAAAAAACTTGTATACCAAAGGAATGATGTATTATCTTGCCCATTTATGGCTACATTAGCTCGCTTGTTTTAATTCTCTTTTTAACCATTCCATCTGTATACTAGAGATTTGCCTGCCTTAATTGTTAAAGGCACTGGGGTGCCAATGCCATCTTGACCCTAGTAATAAAGCCACTAAAAGTACACATGTAATGTTTTTCCCCTTTGTCGTATGAATTCTTTTTTTTTTTGTATGTTTTGCTTTTTTTACGTGATTGTATGCTTTGCTTAGTTACACTTCATGCACTACTGTTAATTTCTCGGCTGAGATCAATATAGTTTATCAAGCTTGCGAGTCCCATGTGAATTTGGACGGATCTTTTTAAGAACAATGCTATAGGTCCGACTGGTCCATCCTACCACCGTCCGACTCACATTATGTAGGCATGTAGCCAAGGTTAAGTATTTCATTCATGTTGGACCAAATAAGAAGTAAATTACTAGCAGATATGAAGAGTTGGACGTTGGTAGGACAAACCAGTCGAATGCATAGTCATTCTCTTTTAAAAATTTTCAAGTATAACCTGCTATACGAGTTGCTCTTAAAATTAAGCTGTAGACTTGCTTATGACATATTCCTGTTTTGCTTACTGAACACAAGTTTTATGACGGATTTTCCAGCACCTGTTATCTACTCCCTCCAGTTTTTTTTTATTAAAATAATGTCAGAGCAATTTGTTTAGTTTAAAAATGGGCTTAGATTTGTTAAGTGAGTTCTAGAATCTTGGCTTAATCATGTTGGGGTAGCATGCTTTCGTATTACAAATATTTAGAAACATGTGTTCGCTAGCATAGAATCTGCAATAATCAACACGGGAAAGTTGGGAAAGTTGCATGCTTTTTAGTTAGCTCCCAAAATGGGAAGTTGCATCGTTTGCAATGTTCGCGCAAAAGTTGCATGTTTTTAGTCAGCTCCCAATATCTAGAAACATGTGTTCGCACATATGTAGAATCTGCTGTAATCAGCATAGAATTTCATGTTTTTAGTTGGCTCCCAAAATGGGAAGTTGCATTTTTCTTCATGTCTGACACAGGCAACAAAATCTGAATTCAAGACTCCTGTGCCAAAAATGGCAAGATGTAGTGTTTGTGTACGTATGGTGGCAATACTTTTAGCAAGTTTTGCATAAGAGTCGAGTCATTGCATATAAAGAAGTCATCCAAAAAAAAAAAAAAACGTGAGGAGACATAACTAGCAGAATAAATATGCTAGACACAAAGTGGCCAAAGTTGATTGGCACAGCACAGATGTTAAAACTTGATGAAGTTGTGTGTAGCAAAGTTTAAATGGACTTGGCTTCCCTTTTTACGTCATTATGACTACTCTGGGCTCTGGAGGGAGTGCAACATGTCTATAAGCAGCATATCCCCTTATAAAAAAAAACCTCGTAAAATCTCGTCTGAAAGAAATGCCCCTGCGCCTAATAAAGTATAACAAAGCCATTGTACATTTCCTTGTTTCCCTTCTTTTTTTTTCCGTGAGGAAGATCTAACAATCCCCTTTTTTTTTTAGACATATAGTACAATTCCATTCTTGATCTGCAGGTTGTGACTTGTGAGTAGAGTTCTGTTGTCGGGAGGAGACCAAGTGGGCTGGGGCCTACGTTTTACTGTTGGGATTGGTTTGCTCGGTTCACGGGCAAGCCCAACTATGGGTAGCTACTAGGTCGCTCCGGGGAGTAGACTCGAAGACGAACAAAACAAGTAGCCCAGCAGAGATACGTCACAGGCCGAATAACAGTGAGCCATGCCCGGGTAAGTATGTACATAGAGCAACTCCAGTGGAGGGACTCAAATTTAAGCCCCTATTCTAATTTTGCAGGCTGGCATGCATATTTTGGAGTCCAAATTTATCATTAACCTCCAGTGGAAAAAATTGCCTAAGCTCCTAAATTAGCTCCTGTTGGGTGGGACCGCTTTGTCAGCCATACGCTCAACTTCCAGTCTCGGTCACCGCCGCCCGCTTCCGCGTCCATGCCGGAGCCGCCGCGCCCGCCCCACCCCGTCTGCGCCGCCGCACCCGCCCCGCCAGCGTCGCAACGCCGGGAGCCACCGCACCTGCCTGCCCGCGCCGCCGCGCCTCGAGCCGCCCAGCGTCGCCGCACCCGCCCAACTCCGCCCAGCGCCGCCGCACCCGCCCCACCTGCGCCACCGTGCCTCGAGCCGCCCAGCGGCCGAACGACGAGCTCCTCGCCTGGACGGAGGCCGAACGACGACCTCCACGGCGAGATGCGGAGGGGGAGGCGGCCTCATCGAGTTGAGCCTCTGCTCCGCGAGCTCGGTGGCGTGGGCCCGCAAGTTGCGGATGGACGCGGCACCCTTCGGCAGCGGTAGATCCGACGGCGGTGAAAATCTTGCACACGCGAGAGACGAGGGAGAGAGAGAGGAAGCCGCGTGCGGGAGGCAGAGAGAGATGAGAAAGAAAATAAAAAAAATGAAAAATGAAAAAAAAAGTTGAAGTCCATATTTGAGTAGAAATAGGAGGTTCTAAAACTTAGGGCTGAAAGGAAGTAATTTGCATGCGCTACAAAATGCATGTTCAAATAGAGTCCTTGTTAGAACAACTTTATTTTACTTACATGTAAAATTTATGATTATAACCTAGATAGGGACTTCTACTGGAGATGCTAAACGTAGCACTGAAAACTAGTTTCAAAGCAAAGCGTTTCATTGAGTACGAAAATCGTTGCTTAACAATTGAAAGAAAAACCTTCGCTTAATTAGACGGGTTAATAATGGTGACCATCTACGTAGGATACGGGGACATCGACACATCAGAGGAACCAAAGCAAATGCAGTTCTTTGCTCTCACTACTGTTCCGTATCTGTACCGTGAATAGGTACCGATTTCCCGATCTTTGTAATGCCGGATAACCCATTGTGTGTTCATCGCGCGTTACCGATCAACGTCAAGATTAAGCCTCACCACCCCTACCATTTACATTTTAGTGATTCTTTTTGTGCATGATGAAAACACATCCTCTTGTGTGGTTGCCTAGAAGGCTAGAAGCTGAAGAACCACCACCGCCGTCGGGTTCGGGGTACTCCAAAGTCGTCCCACGCGCTGCCTCCGCACCAGCTTTGCCTTTATCCCGTGTCGGTTTCCATGGCCTTCGCCAGTCATCAGTACCACCCCGCACGCCACGCGCGCAGCACCTGAGGCGCGACCGACCGTCGCGTGACGGACTGAGCACCACACGTCTTTGGAGCACGCGCGAGCACGAGGCCCCCGGCGTGCTGCAAAGCGTCATCTCCACCCCCCACGCCACGCCTGCCGCGGCTTCGCTGCGAAAATCTGCCGAATGCCGCGCCGCATTTCGGGACGCCGGCAAGAAAATAAAACAAGGCAAACCGAGGGCGTCGGTCCTCTCTGCCCCAGTTGGCTTTGCGCCGCGCGTACGCACGCCCATCCAGCGGCAGCCGCCACCAAACCAAACCCAGTCCATTCCCCGCCCATTCCATGCGGTATGCGAAACTCCAACAAGAAGCCGTCCGTCCCGTGAGAAGAGACGAGACGAACGACACGGGATGAGGTCGCGGTACGGGTGCGGGCGCGCGCGGTGGCAGCCTGGCAGCATCGTCGGCTTGCGCCCCCGTTTTCGTTAACCTGGCATGGCATGGCGCCGAACAGCGAACAAGGAACAAACGGAAAGCGATTCCTTGCTTGCCCCTGCCTGCTACTACTCATTACCCGTTGGCCGGCCAACAAAAGTGAAAAATAAAAACTGGTGGCCGTGCCGTTCAGCGTTCATTGAAGCCACTGGCACTCCACTCCGCACCGACTGACGCTGACAGCCACGCGCTGCGCGTTCCTGGCCCCGCGTGTCATTGGGATACTTGCGCAACAAAAGGAGTATAGGCACGCATGGCGTATCCACCTGTCCGTCAACCCGGATCACTTCCCTCTCAACCTTTTTTCCCTCGCAAAAGCGGGGTACAAAGATCCACGCCGCACTCGCACGCACCTCATTCCGTTCCGTTCCGTCTCTCGCTGAAGTGGAGTGGAGTTGCCTTGGCCTCCTGCGCGCGCGCGCGGTGTGCGGCACGGGCATTTGTACAACGCAGCAGCATCGGCAAAGCGTAGACGTGTAGACATCAGTACAGCGCTCAACTACCCGGCCACCCCACACACCTTCCCCCCTCATCATCATCACCATCACTCGCTCCCATCCCTCCCTCCACAAGCCAGCCAGCCAGCCAACCCGCCATGGTCTCGCTCGCCGGCTCCCAGATCCCCTCGCCCCCGCCGGGCCAGAGTCCCTGCGCGTCGGCGCGGCCGCTCCACCGCCCGGGCCACTCCATGCGCACCATCCGCTCCGCGCTACTGCAGCCGGACTCCGCCCCGGCCTCCCCCACCGCCTCCGCCTCCGCCGCCGCCGCGCCCCTGGGCGGCGGCGGCGGCGGAGGAGGAGGATGCGCGGACGACGACTCCGACATCGAGAACCTCACCGACTCCGTCATCGACTTCCACCTCAGCGAGCTGGCCGCCACCGCGGGCCCCGCCCACCCGGCCGCCGTCGCCAAGTCGTCCTCCGCCATCAACGCGGCCGCCACGGAGCTGCTCGACCTGTCGCGGGACTTCTCCGACTACTGCTCCAGCTTCAACTCCGACATCTCCGGGGAGCTCGAGCGCCTCGCCGCGGCGGCGGCGGCGCCGCCGCCCAGATCCGACGCGCCGGCCCCCGCCGCCGTGGATCTGGACGAGCTCGAGTCCATGGACCTGTCCCCCGACGCGGCGCCGCTGGAGCGCGTGGAGCCCTTCGTCCTGGCCTGCGTGCGCGCGCTGGGCCCCGACGCGTGCCCCGACGCGCGCCGCGCCGCCGCCGCCAGGATACGCCTCCTCGCCAAGCACCGCTCCGACATCCGCGAGCTGATCGGCGCGTCGGGCGCCATCCCGGCGCTGGTCCCGCTGCTGCGGAGCACGGACCCCGCCGCGCAGGAGAGCGCCGTCACGGCGCTGCTCAACCTCTCGCTCGAGGAGCGGAACCGGTCGGCCATCACGGCGGCGGGCGCCGTTAAGCCGCTCGTGTACGCGCTGCGCACGGGCACGGCCGCGGCAAAGCAGAACGCGGCGTGCGCGCTGCTCAGCCTGTCGGGCACCGAGGAGAGCCGCGCCACCATCGGCGCCTGCGGCGCCGTCCCGCCGCTCGTCGCGCTGCTCTCCGCGGGGTCCACGCGCGGGAAGAAGGACGCGCTCACCACGCTCTACCGCCTCTGCTCCGCGCGCCGGAACAAGGAGCGCGCCGTCAGCGCGGGCGCCGTGGCGCCGCTCGTGCACCTCATCGGGGAGCGCGGAAGCGGGACGTCCGAGAAGGCCATGGTGGTGCTGGGGAGCCTCGCGGGCATCGCGGAGGGCCGCGACGCGGTGGTTGAGGCTGGCGGGATCGCTGCGTTGGTCGAGGCCATCGAGGACGGGCCCTCCAGGGAGAAGGAGTTCGCCGTGGTGGCGCTGCTGCAGCTGTGCTCCGACTGCCCGCGCAACCGCGCGCTTCTTGTACGAGAGGGCGCCATCCCACCGCTTGTGGCTCTATCACAAACCGGTTCTGCCCGTGCCAAGCACAAGGTATCACAAACCATTCCACTCGCCATTTTTCCTCTCTCTTTGACAAAATTCAGTACTATAGTTACTTGCTTAACTTCAGTTATAGGTTGGAGTATACACTAATTCTATGTTTTGATATAATGCGACCCGCCAAATTTTATTTGAGTAAGTAACAATGGGTGATTATGGTAAATGACATTGAAGTGGTTTGAACATTTGACGGGTCTGAAGCAAGTCCCCTTATTAGTCTGTTTACCACTGATTGTACAGTAGTATGCAACCAATTCATCAGTTAAAGACTTGAGTGTTTTGATTGAAGTCTGATTGACAAGTACTGAAAAGTACATTGAACTTAGAAAGAGGAAAAGGCACTGTACATGTACTTGTGGTTTAGGTAGATTTTAGTAGATTTGTGCTTTTTTATTTCAACATCAAGTCAGGTGTTGACCTCCCAGATTCGTTTCACATTATGGAGATACGTCCACTCGTTTATTTTTCACATTTCTCTAGTACAGTCCACGATCTGCTTAATCTTCAGAGGACAAGAGAATGCATGCTGTCTTCTGCAAGTCAACTGCTGTTCTTTCGCTCCTAGCTTGGCACTTCCTACTTCGAGGAAACAACGTATCTGGGAATTTGCAAATTGAAAAAACTCTAAATAGCCTGTGGAAGCCCTAGCTTGGAGCAGCTTACCATGCGCGTCTTTATCATGTTGAATCTTAAAAAGCCTTCCAAATTGTGGAATCTAATGTTTCTATATGATTTGCAGGCTGAGACTTTACTTGGTTACTTGCGCGAGCAGCGGCAAGGGCCCGGCTGTGGAGCTGGATCAGTTTCAGCTACTAGATTGGCTAGGTAAAGCAGGAACTATGTGGTTGAAGCATTCTTCGCTTGTCTTTGATCTCGTTTGCTACATTCTCTGATGGAGTCTTTAGAATGGAGCAGCTCTGTGAGGAGACAGTGACGCGATGATCATCTGTAGATAAACAGCTGGTTTTGGTTTGATTATGTGAATATGAATGCGGCTTCTGATTGATGGCTGGCTGGTTGGTTGGTAAGTTTGCACTGACATCAGGAGGAACCTGGATTTCAGGAGAGATGTTAGCAGAGATTTGGATGGTATTTCAAATCTGTGGTGTTGAATTGTAGCTGTGTACAGTATGTTAGGGTGGTAATTGGCAGTGCCCTTGCTTGGCTTGGTCAGGTTTATAGGAGAATGTTGGATCACCGACCATGTCTGTTTTTACTTGAGGTTTGGAGTCCAAATTTCCCTGATCCTCCTTTATTTAGTGTGACTTGTTTTTGCAAGCATTCCGTGCATCTTTTTCGTTCTGAATGGCTTCGTTACAGCTGAATGTGAGGTTCTGCGAGTTCAACATCACAATTTTCATGTGAAATGTCAAGACATAAATTGGACTGCTGTCGTGGATGCTCAAGCGTATGGTTTCCCCGTAAGAACTCTAATATATTGGACTGAAGTAAAACCTATAACCATACATCTCAAATGTTACAAGTTTATATTGACAGGATGTCAATATCACCGACGGAAGATTCTGAAGTTTTCAGCTGACCATTTGGCTTGGCTTAGCTGTCACGAACGGTGACTCTTCTTTAATCACTGCACACGATTTGTTGTCTACATTATTGGTTCTAGTCACTGTCAGGCATGCAACATATGGACCAGAAATCTGTAAAATCTTGGTCCAATCTCATTTCTGGATCTTCAGCTGTGATAGTTGCGACAAGAGAGGCATCACCTCCAGTGCATTGCACAGTTTGGATAATCTGAGGTCACTATCTTGGCTAGCTGGCTGATATAATAGCCAAGCCAAGGACTCGTGTCCCGGTGACCTGCTCTTGATGGATGATTGACACAGTTTAGGCGACAAATTTTCTCCATCGTCATGCATCTTGTTATTGTACCGTCAGAATATGACCTGTCTGACGAAAACAGGATAACAAATTATTTGGAGGCTGATCGGTGGACGCAATCCCGCCGCGTCGTTGGGCTGGTTCCCCAACTCTCTACAGCTGACCAAGACGTCCCTGTTGTTTGGTCCCAGAGCTAGTGCAGGTGCAGGCCAGGGATGTGACGATGACGTTGATTTGATCCGTTTCACCATTCATTTCCGATGCTAATGTGCAGAGTTTTGACCAACTAGTGAGAGACCGTAGCGTTAACTGTTGCCTAGAAGCGAAGTTTTCGTCTGATCTGGTCCTTTTTCTTCTCTGTAGCATCAATTATCATGGTAGGTTTTCAAACATTCAGCATCGTCTGAAGAAGTACCATGTGCTGCTCGTCTGGGAAGCCTATGGTAGAATGAAAACAAGAGGCTCCAACAAACTCCGTCAGAAACCAAACAACTACGTCTACTTCATGCTTGCAGCACCAATGCAACACGCAAACTCCAATCTGTTATTTTTAGAAAACGAAATGGACGGTCAGCCTATAGAAAAACTTCAACGGGTTTCAAGTTGGAGGGTGACAAACAGGAGGAGGTCATACACTACTCCACACAAGAAGCCAGACTTGAGAGGGTCAGGCCATTAGCAGAACCAAGAAGCCAAGTTTGGCTCTATCTCTGTAGTCTGTATCCTTTTTTTTTTGAAATATTGTAGTCTGTATCCTGAGTGTGAACAGCTTGCAACAGCCAGTCTTCAAATAATACCAGCAATATCTTGACAAGTATAATGTATAATACACCACTCGTGCACGTACCAGGAAGAAACAAGAAGATCTGCCCGTCAGAAACAAGCAACTACCTAAAACTCGGCGCGCTCGTATCCATACTCCGTATCAGTCTATCAGATGGTCAGCGCATAGAAACCCTCAACAATCTCTTCTGGCTCCAAGTTGGAGGCCTTTATCCTATAGTACCGCCGCCGACGGCCATCAAAGGACAGGCTCCACACCGTAGACTGCCGGATATAAACTAAACAGCTGATGTTGCTTGGCGACCTTTAATCTATTTGTACTTGTACGTGTGACCTGTAAATCGATGGACAGTCTGCACTCTGCTTTTTTCCCTGCTGATGAGTCCACGCGACCCTCCCCTTTGTTGGTTCGTTCGTGTTACAGACTGTGCAGCACTCTCGTACGTGTGAGACGCGGCAAAGACTGGGCACCGTTCCACCAAAGAACAAAAAAGGGCTCTTGGAAACAATATCCTGCCCTGAAGAAACACCTTCCTTTTCTGAACTGTGTGAAAGTCTCGGCAGCCATCGCCTTCGACCAAAAAGTCAGAACTCAGAAGCGGACGTGCCGGCGTTTTCTGTTCCGAAAACGGGCGGTTGTTCCGGTGACGCGGACGCCCATGCTAGGTGCTGCCCCGTAACGGCACTGTCATGTGCGAAGCCAAGAGACGCGGCCGTGTTGGGCCATCTCCGCACCGTGCCTTGCGGAGCGCTGCTAGAGTGAGGGACCATGCTCCGTTACGGGACCCTGTCATAACCAAGGAAAGGAAGGAATGGGCAGAGGCGGCACGCATCGACCGCGAGTTCTGTGCACACGCAGATATGGTTCCGCCGAACTGCGTCTCTTCTGTGCTTCATCGCTCTCGGCGCTTGTCCCGCATATCTTCGAAGTGTTACATGGTTCCAAGCAACTGTTTAGCTCGAGCAATACATTTAGCGTGCAATAGACCTTAGATATACTAGGGGCCAAGCCAAGCGAGCCCCGCACCTTGCTCTGTCAGCATTTTGTTGGCATCCGACTCTGTCAAATCGTCGATGAAGAACTGCTCAAAACTGAGGTGCATGGAGGCCCAACACTGGCCTACACAGAGTCGATTATTCAGACGGATCCAATCTGGTTGTGTTGCATCGCCGATCTCGCGTCGTACGGGTACGCAGTGTACGACGGGATAACCCCGGTTTCCCCATGTTCCGCACCAGGACAAGAGAGATGTTACGTCGCCTTCACCTTACCGGCCTACCACGTCAGGTTATTAGCAGTCGCGGTCACGGCAGCAGTGTAATATGCATAAGAACGGCGACAGTGGCGGATCTCCCAAGAAAACTTAGGTAGTGCGGAGCTTAATAAGCCACAACAGAAATTTAACGAATGGCAAAAATCAAACCATGCAAACCCATATATATGAAGAGCAAGCATAAGAATAAAGATAGTACCTATAATTTGAAAATCAAAAGAGAATACTATGACTTATGAGAATATACATACTATCATCCACTGATAAGCCACTAAGTACGTCTAAGTCTTCTTGGAGGCTTAGGCAATTGTCTTACCCTGTCTTTCATGGATTGAAATATCTTCTTAATATTATCACATTCAAGATTTTTGAAAATATCTTTCTCGATGTAGCACATAATCAAATCATTGAGCCAATCATCTGACATTCTATTTCGTAGATCAGTCTTTATTATATTCATGGAAGAAAATGCTC
Organism: Eleusine indica; assembly: GCA_030378355.1. Taxonomy (NCBI): domain Eukaryota; kingdom Viridiplantae; phylum Streptophyta; class Magnoliopsida; order Poales; family Poaceae; genus Eleusine; species Eleusine indica. Next base: position 43,306,676 of record CM059500.1, read on the forward strand.
TTTCGACGGATGCTGTTGCCACTAGAAGAAGTAATGCTAACTCAATGAGGCGATAGACCAATAGAAATGCAAGATGCTTCTCAGTTTGGACCATCTTTATAGCAAAACTACCAAGATCATGACAAGCAATGAAATCATCAACTCTTCGTGCATGTAGAATGAAGGTCTCAAGTTGATCTCTTATAATAGTACGATCAACAATTAAGAAATCTTGGTCATATATCTCCATGAGGCGAGCAATTTTATCAATATCTAATTTAGAAAAAGAGTCCCTTGGATCTAGACAAGATATGTAAACAAGTAGCTCTGAGGATACCTCATTAAATCGATGATCCAACTCCGTGTTAATAGCATCAAGAGCAGCAAAGAAGGTATCCACACGATAATGATGACCTTGAGTGATCAAATTTCCACCCAGCCTTGATCGACCCCATCTTGGTACTTCATCATCCATATTTGGAATTGGAATATGTTTAGCAACATAAAATAACTTTACTTCCTCAAACAATGGCTCCCAACCATCATTTCTCAAGTTGACCAAGCAAGCTTTCACGTCAATAAGCAAAGACATGGCCTGAACTATATTTTGATCTTTTCTTTGTAGAAGAAGAGATAATTCATTTGTAATGTGAAGTACCTTCAATATCAACTTCATATTTAAAACAAAAGAAAAACTCTCCATTTTGTGCACCAAACTACCAGCTCGGCCTAGGTTACGCTCATCCTCGTGAATCAAGGACAACACTTGCACAACAGAATCCCACATTGACTCAATATGAAGTAATGTTGTGAAATGGGATCCCCATCTTATATCTCCAAGTCTGACCAAGTTAGTACTTTGATGTTTTCCTTTTCCTGAAAATATCTCACCGCTCTCAAGTTTTTCCAAAACAGTTGAGCGATGCTTAGCAATTAACTTATCCTTTCTCCGACACGATGAACTAGCACTTGTGACAATCAAACCCACATAGGTGAAGAAATCATTGAAGGATGAACAACATGATGTTACAGAAACAATGACCAACTGTAGTTGGTGAGCAAAACAGTGGACATAGAAAGCATGTGGGTTTTCATCACGGATTTGTTTTTGTAAGCCATTAAACTCACCTCTCATATTTGAGGCCCCATCATATCCTTGCCCTCGTAATCTGGATATAGATAGCCCGTATGAACCGAGCATCTCTAGCAAAGCTTTCTTCAATGCATTAGATGTTGTATCCTCCACGTGCTGAATCTTTTCACTACTATTCCCTTGTTGTTCACAAACCTACAGGAGACATGATTCAATTATGTGAACAAAAACTAATGTTGAATCTCTGTATCACCCTGTGAATAATTTTTACTAACCTCACAATGACAGCCATTTGCTCTGCTATTGAAATATCACGGGATTCATCAATCAAAACTGTGAAAAGCTTATCACCAATCTCTTCCTTTATCACTTTCTTGACTTCTTTTGCATAAGCTTCAGTAAGGTCCCTTTTGAATATGGTGAGAAATCAATTGAGCATTTATAGGACATAACTCATTAAATGCAACCCGAGCATCTTCATTTCTTTTTTTGTACCACTCAAGCATCTCTAAGAAATTGCCTCTATTCTTAGATGAGGAAGATTCATCATGCCCACGAAATGCAAGACCTTGAGAAATTAGAAAACATGTGATGGCCAAAGAAGTTATCAACCGAATGTCATATAGCACTTCTGTATTTTTTTCATGTGTGACGACCTCATGGGAGATACTTGCTCTTTGGTTCTTAAAATCATCAGATGCTGTCCTGGCTCTATTGTGGCAGCTCATGGCACCACCAACATGAAGAGGAAGTCCATGGTATGCATTTTTCCAATTCCTATATCCTACTTTAGTGAAAGCATCATGACCAAATTTTTCATCTAAAGGTTCCTGCCTAAAAAGAAAGCAGTAGAAGCAATATGCTGTATCCTTAGACACATTATGTTCCAACCAATCATACTTTGCAAACCATGATTTTGAAAACCTTAATAAGTTCAACATCAGGATGGAATACATCTATAGATAAACGGAGTCCTGGATGAGAAACAAGATGAATATCAGGATTGAAAACCTTAATAAGTTCAACATCTAGTGCTTCGTCTTGTTGTTGTTCCCCTTGTGCAACATCAGCTACCACAGATTCACTCAATTGTTGTTGTTGTTCAACATCACCGGATTCAATGTCACCGCCTTGCGCCTCACCATTTGCCTTAGACACTACAACATTTACACTTTCATGGGTGCTCGGCTCTGAACCAGTGCCCGAAGGACTACCACTTGAGGAATTCCTACTAAAAAAGCTTTTCAAATCTATAAATTATGTAACCTTTCATCAGTAGTCAATTTTTGTACTTATTTTCTAAAGAAAACTAACTATTTTAAGCATCAAATTTACAGTTTACTCACCTAAGCTTTTGTAGCGTTTCTTCTTTGCAGCTGCAGGGGCCTCAGTCCCGCTTGAATTGGTGCTTGCCGGCGCTGCGAATGGAGCTCCTCCTCCTCCTAGGGACAGTCTATTCCCCCGCCCTCGCCCACGCCCTGCTCCCCGTCCGAGTCCATCACCGATGTCGTCTGCTCTGCTTCTGTTGCTGAACATTGTTACGCCTCGACCGTGCCCAGCGCCACAACCCGATGCATCGATGCCGCCTTGCGTCAACACCATCTTAGCAGTAGGGGCCAGGCCGGGGGCGGCGGCTAGCGAGGCAGTGACACTAGGGTTGCGGATTTGGGGGCGAGCGGGCACAGGGCGAGCTGAATCAATCGATTGGAGACGAAGCCGTATGTGTGCGATGGTTTGCTTCTGGCTCCAGGCCTTCAGTTCAGTTTCAGTAATTAGCTGGACCTTAATTGGTGAATTCGTGGCCCAGTTATAACCAGCCCATTAGCCCGTAACGCTTCATTCTTCTTCTTTCTTCGTTTCTGGTTTGTTTCGAGACGAACAGACTGCAATACGTCGCCGCCAATGGCCATGACCTGAATTGAAGGTGTGGTTGAAGCTCTAGACGACGGGGAATAAGGAGGATTCGGCGTAGAGCTTAGGTAGGGCGGCCACCCTACCATGCCCTATTGGGAGATTCGTCTCTGAACGGCGATATGGCATGAAAGGGGTAAACCATAATTAATATTCGCGAGCTGGGATGAGAGACTCTATCGAGTGGTGTTTTTAAATTTCACCTTTTTTTTTGGAATTAGTTTTTTTTAATTTCATAACTGGGTGACGTCGTGGTGATGACCTTCAAATATAGTTGGGTGATCAACTAATCTTGTTGGGTCGGGCCAAATTATATTCGACTACAGATATGTCTTTTGTAGAAGGAAGAAATCTTTTCTCCTTGAAAAAAGAAGAAGAAGAAGGAAAAGTCCATTCCATCTTGCTGAATTGTTACTGTTGTCTGTTTTATAACCTCCGATTATAAAACCGGGTAGGATGACTCCTTTAACTCTCAATGTTGTTTGTTTTTTCTTCTTAGGTGATTTGTATGTTTTATCCTATATGACATACCCTTGGTCTACGCGGATCAGTGGCCCAGCTAATACGTGAAACACTCCGCTTGGGGAGTATTGGACACACGCATCAGATGACACGTTATCTTTTTTTCCTCTAGTTTTCTTCTCCATATGAGGCACTACTTTGAGGACTCCACTGCCAGAACGAGTCTGTCGTCTTCGCTGCTCCTCTTGGACGCTCCACTTACCATGCCGATTATGTCACAACCATCATCATCCTTCACCATCCCACGTGCTCTGTCACAACCTCCTCTTCGCCCTGCCCCTCCTCCCACGCTCTCTCTCCAACCTCCACCTCCTCCTTAACTGCAGGCCTCCTTCCACCCATTTTTCCCGCCTCTCTCCCAAAACCGTGTCCTCCTACTCATCTAGCTTGGGGGCGAGATGTGGGCATTAGCAGGGGGCGCTGAAGGCTAGGAGTCACTCGCCATGGCTGGGGTTAGAGGGGAGGGGGGGGGGGGGAGGGGAGGGGAGGGAGGCAGGCGTCGGATAGCGCTAACTCCACCTTCGCGCTCGACTTGCACGTGCTCAAGGTGATGTTGGGCATAGGCTAGAACTGTCTCGCGTTGCTCAAGGTCACTTGCGATGCCAACGAGATTCGAGAACATGGGGCTGCTCTCGAGGGTGCTATGCAACCGGCTCCACCTCCGTTGCTGCTCCTCATCGATAGTGTCGCGTGCATGTCGCCTGGCTCATCGTCTCCCGTGAGATTAAGAGTTTAAGGAGTCATCATATCCGGTTTTATAATTAAAAGATAGAAATGAGATAACCATGATAGTTTAGAGAGTAAAATGGACTTCTTTATCATTGCCTCGAACAACAGTTGCTTTGTTTATTCACTTTTTGTGATGCTGCCGAATAGACCGTTGATGGCAGATAGTAGGAGCTGGCGCTGGCCCTCCGCGTATTTGACGTGCGTGGATCTTGATGCTGACTTATTTGTCACTGCTGCCATGATTGAGTGATGCTTACTTATGTGCATCTGAAACATCGAATCGAGAATTCATACAAAAAATATCTATAATCAAGCCATGTATATTATGTGGATTCCGAAGAGAAAGAACGTTAGGCGATTCTCTATCAGGATTTAGCTGCTGCCATTCACGAGATATTATCAGCGGGAGAACTTTAGTTCCGCAGCATCTTGTAGCAAATTTGGCCTTGAAACCAAAATGAACTCCCATGTCGGCTATCTGGAATGTAATACTAGCGCCTTTCGCTTTGCCACAACTGCAACACCCACTGAATCTACAAATGAAGATACTCCTACTCACACTCAAGCGGCAATCAAGTACGCGTTGATGCCCACACCTCACTTTCTATTGGTCAATCGATTACATCCATGCATGTGCGACTTCAACATCATGATGAATGAAGTTACATGGCGCTACTACCAGCTTGAAAACCCAGTTTTTGCTTGGCTTGTGACGGTGCATATTCAGAGTCCCCACACATCCTCACTGAAAGAGAGGTTACAGTGCCCAAATTCCGCTAAACAGAAGTGCATCAGGTGCGTGGCGTCTGAATTGAAAGTTACTCGAGCAAGCGTGACACGGGCGCGTAACCTGCGCGCATCGGCGAGTCTTCCCGACGTCCATGTCTCGATGGACTCCTTTCATTAGCTACTGAACATTCTTCGCGACCGGCCGCGCATGCTGACCGGTTACAGAAACGGTCTAAAAGCTCGGCGGCTCTCATGGGCGCATTTCTTCCTCCTCCCCAACCCCAACCCACCCCGATCCGACGGTGCCGGCGCGGAACCAGTGTCCACAGCATCTCGTGGAGGCGTCAACCGCACATGGTGGACTCGGGTCAGATTCCGTTTCAGCCGCCGAAGTCGGGCTAGTTTACAAGACGACTCTTTCGGGGGGGAAAGTAAGGAAAGGTTTATTCGATGACGCACCTTTTCCTCGGCATCGTGTAGCTGCTACTCCGGCGCGCACGCGTGTCAGTCACGCCGCTGCCCGTGCAGGGCACCGTGCCAGAGCGCACGCATTCGGTTCCCTCCCATCTTGCCCGTGCGCGCGGCGGGAAAAACAACCCATGTTAAGCCGTCCGGCTGGCCCCGCGGCGAGCTAGGCGGGCAGGGGCACGGGCAGGGGCAGGGCACGCCGATGCGATCGGGAACTCGCTGGCTGATCCGCAAGCGATGATGATGGTGCGGGCGCGGAAAAGGCGGCGAGATGATGCCCCGCTTTGAAAGCCCGGGCGCAAGCGTGCGAGCGCGGGCGGGACCCCCACCCACACCACACCAGTACTGCAGTAGTACACCACACACAGACCACGCCGCGGCGCGGACGACAGCGACGCCGCCCACCCACCCCCACCAGCCCACGGCCCGATCGTTCGCTTCCGTCCCCCACCGTCTGATTAAACAACGCGGCATGCCCATCAAAAGGACGCGCGCGGGCCCGCGGCGGCGCGGAGGTGGCGCGGTGCCATTGGCTGGCCCCGTCACGCGCTGCCGCCACAAGGCGCCAAGCCGCCGCCGACCCCGCCCGGCGGCAAGACACCCTTGACTTTTTCGGGCCTGTCACGAACCGACGGGAAAGAGAGAAAAAAACCGCGCAAAGTGCCCCCCGCCCGCGGACTTTCTGCGACCCCTTTCGCGGCCTTTCCTCCTCGTTCGTCCGCCCTCCCTCTGTATCTGTGCCGTGTGCGCTCCCTTGCGCCCGTTAACCCAAGTTTAAAACAAAATTTTTACGAGTATATACGTACAGTGGCCCTGATTGCTAATAAGTGTGCGGTGGCGATACGATTACGGACGGATAGATAGATTGATTGATTGTTTTTTTGGCGCCTTTGAATATTATTATTACTGCAGTCTACTGAGCGTGGAGGCAGTCCTACGCTAAACACTTACGGCCAGGCCAAACAAGGCAATAAAAGCAAGCTCAGTTAGGTAAAGGGTGTGGAAAGAGAAGACAAAGCCAGCGGACCGAGGGAGAAAAGAAAAAAAAAATCTACTCCTAATCCCCTTGGGTATGCGTGTTATATCCTCGAGCCCCCCAGCCGGCCGCGGCCCCTCCGCTTGATTCCAGTGGCTCCGCTTCGTCGCTCGTCCCTCTCCGGCAGCACGGACACACACACACACACAGGTAAGCGCGTGGACAGCATCTCGCTCCAACCCTTCCAATTCCCTCCTCTCGTGCTTTCCTGCTCTGCGATGAGATCTCCCTGCTCGCCTTTTTTCATGTTCTGCTTTGCTTCGCTGGGATTTGAGCCTGCCGCTTTCCCTTTCTCGGGATGGAAACCTGTGTGCATCACTAGTCAGTAACCTTTATTTATTCTCCTCCGGTGATAGATAGTGGCTCTGCTCCGCTGTGTTTGTGCTGCGAGTATTTTTAGTAGTGGTTGCGTGGTTGAATCGAGTTAGCAGCAGGAGTGGTCGATCCGTCACTGGAACCTTGTGGAGCTGGTGTGTGCAGTTCCGGTTTGGCGCGGGCGCACTGTTGTAGTAGTATGCATATCTATCCCTCTGCCGACAGTTCCGCTCCACCTAATCCCGGATTTGGACTATGCAGCTGTCCTTCCCACCGGTTCTGAATTCTTGCAGTAGAATTACGCGACGTGCTCTTATTATATCGATGTATTTCGTGTGATTAGGAGTAGTAATTAGTTTGCTTCCTCTCTGGTTGCAGTTGCGGAGTTGATTCAGGCTTGGGTTTGGAGTAGAGGCGTGTGCTTGTTGTTCTCATGGAGCATCAGCAGCAGAAGGGGGCGGTCTCTTCCCCCGCGGCGGCGATGGCGAACGGGACCGGCGGCGGGGAGCTGATCGGGTACGTCGACGTGCACGTGCAGAGCGCGCGCGACATCCAGAACATCTGCATCTACCACAAGCAGGACGTGTACGCGCGCGTCTCTCTCCCCGGCGACGGCGCCCCCGTGGCGTCCACGCAGGTGGTCAACGGCGGCGGGCGCAACCCGGTGTTCGACCAGTCGCTGCGCCTGGGCGTGCGCCCGGGCGACGTGGACGCCTCCCTGCGCTGCGAGGTGTGGATGCTCAGCCGCGTGAAGAACTACCTCCAGGACCAGCTCCTCGGGTTCGCGCTCGTGCCGCTCGCCGAGGTCGTGGCCGCCGACGGCGGCACGCTGGCCCGGGAGTTCCAGCTCACCACGAGCGACCTGTTCCAGACGCCCTCGGGCTTCCTCCAGCTCGAGCTCTCCTACATCGGGGTGGTCCCCGAGGTGGTGCCCATCTCGCCCACGCCCAAGCCCGCCGCGCTCGCCGACCCGGAGGAGGCGGAGCACGCGGACGGCGGCGGCGCGGGGAACGGGAAGAAGGAGTACGAGAAGATCGAGTTCCCCGACCTGAATCTGGTCGAGGAGAACCAGATCATGGTATCCGAGTACACCGGCCTGCCGTGCAAGGCCGTGGAGCCGCAGAGCGGTTCCGAGAGCCTGCTGACCTCCGAGGACGGGGAAGGGGCCGTCACCGTGATGAACCACGACGCCGGCGTGCGGTTCGTGGAGAGCCTGTCGTCCACGGAGAACACCAGCACCGCCGACTCCGTGGGGGAGACGCAGGTCAGCAGCAGCGTGTCCACCACGGAGTCCCCCGCCGTGCCCGCGGTCCCGGCCACGCCGCAGTCCAACTCGTCCGGGACGAACGCTCACTCCTCGGCTTCGGCTGGGCACAACAAGGAGAAGGCGGAGGCCGCAGAAGCGGAGGTCGATTCGTCCCGCACCGTGCAGGCGGTGAACTCGCCGGGGACTGTGTCGGAGAACACGGTGGACAGGCCGATGATCAGCGTGAACCTCGAGCAGGAGGTGGCGGTGGACGGGAACCAGATCATGGACATGTACATGAAGAGCATGCAGCAGTTCACGGAGTCGCTGGCCAAGATGAAGCTCCCCCTGGACGTGGACAACAGCGGCAGTAGCAACAGCGAGAAGACCGCCTCCGCCGCCACGACCGGCGCGGTCTCCCCCGACGCGGACTCCAGCGGCGCCGACTCCAGCGCGGCGGTGAAGAAGCCGGCGGCCGGCGGCGGGCAGCAGGAGAAGCCGTCGCCCAAGGTGTTCTACGGCAGCAGGGCGTTCTTCTGATCCGGGACCGGAAGCATCCACCTCCAACGGAAAATGAAGCTGAGAGATGGCACTAGCAGTCGTCTAAGCTGACGCTTACTAGCGCAGAGGAATAACACTACCCCCCTTCTCACTATCTTGTTCTAGGTTTGTTGTCAGGTCGGAAATTAGCTGCTCGCGTAATGTATCAGTACTTGATCAAGGAATGGTTTGGTTTCGTTGTTAATTTTACTAATCAGTTCTACAGTATCAGTGTTCGTCGGTGATCTTCGCTTGCCGACCGTGCCGTACGTGTGATGGCAGGTAGATCCAGGAATTCGATCCCAGGTAGATCGGGGGACCTCTAAATTCTACTACTAGAGTAGTAGTACAATGTTTGTTGCCAGCAGTCTGCCAGATTCATTACTGCTACAGAATGATTAGAGGGAGAAAGTGATGTGAAGGTGGTGTTGTCCCAGCTCTAAGCTCACATTGGAACTAGTGCACATGATCTGGGAATCTTGCTCGTGTGTTAAGAATCATACTGGTAAAGTTTTGGGCCTCACGTATTGGGTGTATGCTAGTAATATTTTTCGAGGGCACAAAATGATATACGCGTACGATAAAGCTTTCTCTATCTCGCTCGCATCCTGTATTTTCCGATGCTGCTGCCCACGCTGTTACGTCGCCAGCATAACTCATCATCACTATTTTGAAAAAATGTTCTTAGTAGAGGTACACGTTTGCCTGATAGCAAATCCGCTAATGTTGTCACGCAAATGCGTCCTTTTTGTCCGAGGAAATGGATGCATTTGTCAAATGCCCGTTGTGGATGAAACGTGGAAAGTAGAGAGCGCGGTAGGAACAAACACAAGTGTTGTGTCATCTCTTTGCCCTTTCTAGCCATGCTCATCATGAGTTTGTTTTCTTTTTTCGTATAAATTCTGATTAGAAGTCCTAGAAGAATATTCCATCGGAGCAAAGAAGTCATAGAAGTCCTTTAAGACTTCCTTTTGAATGTACAATTGATTTGTGTGCCACACAAATTCGTGGAAAATTCTTCCTTTCAAACACACCATGAGGCTGGATAATGCACATACTAGTATGTCGTAGCATGATAGCTCCACTAAGATACAACTACAAAGATCAGTTTATTAGAAGTCCTTTAACACTATGATGCCTTCTTTTCACCAAACCCCAACTAACGATAGACTCAAAAGTGTAGAAGCGGAGAAATGTGGAATAATATGAATCTGATAATCATTGTACGGTTTTCCCATTTATATTTCCTGTTCCATTCCTTGCCACACTCTTTCGGAGTACGGAGTACCACTTCACTCCACTCGATCCTCATATGGTCCTCGCCCTGCTGCTCATCCGAAAATCAACGCATGCTACTAGTACTAGCCCACGCCTTGGACCGGGCAGACCAACCTTTCCTCCACGACATGAACTACCTTTCTGGCCCAACTGCCTCCTCGTCCTTATTTTTTGATCAAGACTAACAAATGACATGGATTAAGCGACGCCTTATCAGTGAGGACTGTTTGGTAATCGTTGAAGAATATAATGGGGGTCAGGTCCTTTTCCACGAAATCAACAGACTCAAGTCTGCAACAAACAAATGATGTGTGTACTCGAACTCAACTTTCGTGTTGCAGAAGGTTTGCTTTGGAGTCACTGAACCATCTACCGAGATTGTCTTCAAGTCTTCCTCAATTTAAAAAATACGAAAGAAATTAAGCTTGAAAATGTATCATACACGTAGCACAAGCAATTGACTAAAGTTCGTCTACTTTAATTTGCCAGTTAGATATGCTTCATACACGAACACGAACGCGTCATGCTCCTGCCGTCCACGCTCGGGACCTACAGGATATCCTCCTTGGATATTCTTCTGCATCTCATGTTTGCTCGTTTAAGAGTTGAACTGTAGCAGGGCCGCTTCAACTGATCAAATTCCGCGAGCTTAATATGCTCGGACTACCCGTGCAGGACCGAAAGGGGGCGAAAAGGCATCCTAAGAATCGAGAACAGTGAAAGTTCGATCCCATTCGCTTGAATTTTAAATCGCTGAGATACGAACAAATCCAAACTCCAAACAAGGTAAAATCACGTTCTGGTTCACGTGGAAAAGCGAGGGTAGCCGTGGATCTACGCGGATTCGTCCCAGGATCACTGTGGCGCTGAATCCAAGGCGGATCACAGAGTTGGTGCGCACAGAAAGGCTGCAGAAAAAAAAAAAGCAAAGGCGGAGCAGGCGAGAACGAGACAGCGAGGACGGGAGCGGCGCACAGGCTGCACTGGAAGAAGCGTCGCGAAGCGCGACCGGCCTCGTCTCGTTCGTCCTCACCGGTGGATAGGGGATCTCGCCCTCGTGGTCGCCCGTGCCCAGCACCCAACCCCGACCGCCGCGCGCGCATCACGAGCTTGAGCCGGAGCCGGAGCCGGAGCCCGAGTCCTCGCTCGCTGCGCCCGCGCTAGCCGAGTCCGATCGCGCCCGCCCCCTGCGGGGAGGAGGAAAGGGAGGAGGAGGAGGGGCCCACCAGGGCCTCTCGCAGCGCGGGCCTCGTGGCGTTCCTGCGGGGCTGCTTCTCGTTCGGGTCGGCGGGGCGGAGGCGGCCCAAGCCCTCGCCCCTGCCCTCCCCGCCGCGCTTGCCCTCCACCTCGGCAGCGGCCGCGGCCGCGGACGAGGCGAGCAAAATGAAGGGCCTCTTCAAGTCGAAGCCGCGGACGCCCGCCGACGTCGTGCGGCAGACGCGCGAGCTCCTCGTCTACATCGACCTCAACTCCGGCCCCCGGAGCGGCGACGCCAAGCGGGAGGAGAAGGTGAGATCGGAATCTGGCCTCTCTTTTTAGTGTTTTTCGTGGCTTTGACTCCCCATTCCTGGCTGCGAGGTCTGTCCTGATCGCGATCGAAGGAGCTATTTGCTTGATTTTTTATCCGTACCCTTGAATTCGGTTAATTTCGTCGCTGATGGAAGTGATGCTATCAGCTAGAGCAGTGATATTAGGCAATGCTATTTACTTTTGCTTGCAATTTATGAATACATAATACGACCTCATGAGTTTTACTCGGTTTTGATTAATGACTGCATTGCTCATGGGGCTCCGGGAGATAAGTTATCACTGATGGAAGTGATGCTGGCAGCTAGGACTGTGATTTTACTTTTACTTGCAATTCCTCAGTAATACTACTTAATGAGATTACTTGGTTCTGATTCATGACTGCATTGCTCATGGGGCTCTGGGCGTATGAGCATATCTAAAATACTTAATTATGGTAATAGTTTGTGCAGTGATGAATATTTGGTTATCTAGGTGGTGGCTTGTCATCACAACTTATTGTAGAGATACTAGTTATTATGAACGTTGTTGCACTAAAGTAAGAAAGTTTACTGAAGTTGTGACAAGCCAAACACAACAAAGCTAATTATAACGCTATAAAACCTCTAAATACTTGTTGAGGCCTATGGTTTAAAGAAAAACAGTATCTCATATTCAAGGAAAAAAAGAAAAACAGTATCCAAAATATATACTCACTATCACATATTGAAACGAGTTCTTATTGAGACTAGTTTTGTGCAGATGGCAGAGCTAAGCAGAAATATCAGGGAACTGAAGTCAATCCTTTATGGAAATGGTGAACAAGAGCCTGTAACTGAAGCTTGTGTACAATTGACCCAAGAATTCTTCCGGGAAAACACTTTACGACTATTAATAATTTGTCTTCCAAAACTAAATTTGGAGGTCTGTACAACTTGAATTTTGGTGTTGTATGTAGATTGACAGCACCACCGGAAACACATGACAAATTAGTTAACGAACATACCTCTACTATGGATTGTTGCAGACTAGGAAAGATGCTACTCAAGTTGTAGCAAACTTGCAGAGACAACAAGTATCTTCAAGGATAGTTGCGTCCGAGTACCTAGAGTCAAATAAAGATCTCTTGGACATTTTAATCTCTGGGTAAGATTGATGTCTTATTGAAAATCACTACTGATGTCTGTTTCTCGTTATTTTTGTTCTGCGTATCTTGTTAGTTTAGCCCTGTTAATGCTACCCATATGACCAATTGACTACTTGCTCTGTATTTTAGCATTTCTCCACTTGGCTCTTGATTATGGTACTATTTGAATGCTAAAGTAAATATGGGCGTCGAAATGAGATCACTAAGCTGTAGTTTTTTCTTTTCTTTTCTGTAAACTGTAAAACAAGATGCATTTTCTTCTGTTTAATCCAATATTTTATTTGTTTCATTCAAAAACTTCCATGCACCCACACACAATTTGTCTCAGCTTCTGATCATTATAAAGTGTGCCTACCAACAATTGTTTCTGATCTGGAAATTAACTATTAGTGAATATATGCTCCAGTTTCATATGACTACTCTTCGTGATCATGTGTGGTCTTTAGCCGCACCCCACCAAATCGGAACGGGATCCACTGACATACGTCTGTGGGACGTCGGTAACTGCATGTGGGCCATGCGTGGCCGCTGGCCCACTCGTCAGTGACGGTAACGCACATCAGTGGATCCGGTTCCCACCAAATCACCCCCAGCACACACACGCATGCGTGTGCATACAGCTAGATACTTGTTTTTTTTCCCTAAATCCTGCAGGAATTAAATTAGTTCCTGTGAAATTCCTGCATTCCAAAAGGGGCCTTACCCTTCCACTCAACACTATCAATTCCATTGTAGGAGGGATTAAAGTGCTGACTCTGTTCGTACTGTAAGCAGTGGCAAAGCTAGATTAAAATCCAAGGTGGTGCCATGTAGTGGACAAATTAAATTTAAAGAACAAATTCATGGTCAAAACAAGCTAATTAGTAGCGAGATCTTACCTCTACGTAGCTTCGCCCGTGCGCATAAGGTTACATACTAAATCAGCAGTACATGTGCAGAGGTGAGGGGGAGGGGGGGGGGGGGGGGGAGGATCACTATATATTGTGGCAGCACATCAGATTTAATTACCTCTATGAGCTTCCATTTTATTAATTACTTGCTCCTTCAATATATATTTCATACAGGTATGAAAATATGGACATTGCTTTACATTATGGTGCAATGTTGAGGGAATGTATTCGGCACCAAAGCATTGCAAGGTGACAACAACTAGAATGAAATGCTGATGCATACTTTACTACACTATTTGTATTGTCACACCTCAATGATGAACATAACATCACATCAGTCATGTCATAAGAGAAATGGTCATACTATGAAATGCTCACGCAAGAACAGTGTAAGAAGCCCTCCTAAATCCATACATTTCTCATTAGGCATGAGTGCATGACATTGAGCCGTTCTAGCACCATTCCCTAAGTACCATACTGAGCTGTTCTAGCACCATAATAGTCGGCACAGTAATTGTTTTGGAATTTTAGGTCATGAATGAAAAGTTAGCAATGTATATAGCAGCACCAATGTACAGATTACCTAAATTGTAATTGTGTTATCTTTTGTATACAAAATCCCAATTTTGTTCAAGTTTTTTTTTTTCTTAGTCTGATATAAGTCAGCTGGCATCCGTTTTGATGGTGTGCATATTAATTCCAAGGACCAAGGTCCTTTATACATTAATAATTACTTGAAATTTTGGCAAGGTTCAGTAGTATGGTTTTGATGCTCTATTCATCCTAGAATATTATAGGATATTGAAAGAAAATAATACCTTCAGTAATGATCTAGGCCCAAGGTAGATATCCATCTGTAGCATTCAAATGTCAAAACTTTGAACATTCCATAGTATCTATTAGTGGCAGTGGTTCTGTCTTTATAGTATTTGTTCATTGACAGGTATGTTTTAGAGTCTGAACACATGAAGAAGTTCTTCGACTATATACAACTACCAAATTTTGACATTGCTTCTGATGCTTCTGCTACCTTTAAGGTGAATTGCTTTGTTCTCTTGTCTTTTAAAAAACTGAGTTGAGCAATGCATATTTTCTTCTCAGATGCTAATGTATATATCACCATCGTTCTATTTGGCACCTTTAGCTTCTTCCACTACAATTGGCAATTGAGATTTTTTTATTGAATCAATTATCTCCCAACATAACTGTAACAACAATGTGAAAGGCTTATGGAGCAAAACCGGTGCTTATTTACATGCCATGACTTGCTGCTGCTCTTTTAGATTGTTGGATTTTCTTACTTTGTACTTCAAGCTTTTGGTTAAGACCCAGGGCAAAAATGACAAAAAGATCAACCGCGTCAAAAAAACAATGACAACATCAAGCTGGTTTTGCTATTGAAACCCGATTAAGACTTTTATAAGTACTTGTTTAGCTGAAAAGAGTTAATTGATGTGATTACAATACTGTCTTGAAATGCAAGTATGCACATGCTTTGAATCATTGATTAATATTATATTGCTGTTAACAGGAACTATTAACAAGGCACAAAGCAACCGTGGCTGAATTTCTCTCCAAGAATTATGATTGGGTCAGTATTTTTAACTTGAGACCATTACTGTGAATTTTTATTATTTAATAACTGGATGTTGTATCTGTCTTCCCTTTATGTATGTTCATTCATTATTATGGCTTAATTAACACCATAATCTTTGCATGGTATTTTAATTTCTAATCTTAATCCTTTTTCTTCCTTTTTTTTTCTTTTTTAGTTCTTTCAAGAATTCAACTCTAGGTTGTTATCATCAACCAACTACATAACGAAAAGACAAGCTATCAAGGTACTATGATTCTCTAATGACTCATTTCATCTGCACCCTTTGTCTGTTGTCTATGGAGTGAAATCTCAATAAGCTTAATAAAAAAGTGTTAGCAAAGTTGTAGGTTTCTACAATGAACACACAAAGTTGTAGTTTTCTGCAACAACAAAGCTTTTTAGTCCCAAGCAAGTTGGAGTAGTCTAGAGTTGTAGCTTTTGCAACTGTTGTCAAAATAGTTGTACGTTTCTGAAATTTACTCTTAATAAAACAAAAGAACTCTTTGGAGCATGTGTAATGTGAAGCTTGAATGATCAAGTAGCTTGCTATGCTAATGAACTTTTCTGAAGTTTTTCATTAGAAGAGAAACCTATGTCTTCATTGATAGCTTTCTGCGTCAGTGCTATTCTTATGATATGTTATTATGAATATTTTCAAGGTCCTCTATACACTGTTTTATGAGCCAAGATTCTCATGGTAATGTGCCTTTTCTTTCAGCTGTTGGGAGACATGCTGCTGGATAGATCAAATTCCGCTGTCATGATGCGCTACGTTAGTTCAAAAGACAATCTGATGATTCTGATGAATCTTTTAAGGGTCAGTTTTCTTCACTTCACTTGTAACGACTTTTGATATTGCGGTTTATTTGCTCTTTTTCTCTAGCTTTGTAATGGATGCTAGAAAGGTTACTGTATATAGCTGAAAATTGGACCTAGTTCAGTTGGTTCAGGGTATGGATGTACACCCTAAGCACCTAAGTTTGGGTACCTTTCAATGCAAATCTGAATGCTTATTTCTTCTAAATGAAGAGCCACCTAGTTTGGTTGAGTTTTTTTGTGTGTGTAGTTGAAACTTGAACTTGTTCTGTCTTTATTTTGTATTTGCTAATGTTTCGAGCTTTGGTGTGGGACTGGTACTGCATGAATGACCCACAGATTAACTTGATAAACACATTGTTCTCAACACATAACTACAAGCCTCCTAGTATAAAAGTGCTTCTTTGCGTATCTTTCAATGCAAATCTGAATGCTTATTTCTTCTAAATGAAGAGCCACCTAGTTTGGTTGAGGTTTTTTTTTTTTTGGTTTTGTTTTGTGTGTGTGTGTAGTTGAAACTTGAACTTGTTCTTTCTTTATTTTATATTTGCTAATATTTTGAAACGATCTTTGGTGTGGGACTGGTACTGCATGAATGACCCACAGATTAACTTGATAAACACGATGTTCTCGACACATAACTACAAGCCTCCTAGTATAAAAGTGCTGCCAGTTCTGTCTTCTGATTTGTTTTGGAAATCAATCTACGCTGTCCCTATGTATGAAAATGCGACAGGCTGCCCGCCGCAAGAGCCGCAAGGCTAGCGTGGGCTGCTGCGGCAAGCCTGCCGAACGCCACAGTGAGCTTGCGACAGTTTGTGGCGCCCACCAGCCCACTTCGTAGCAAGACAATCGTGAATTGCTGCAGAACAGAGACAACACAGGCTAATAACACTAGTCCATATCAAAGAGTTTTCATGACTGAGGCATTACTGGTAGTTATCATGACGCTGCCAAACTTTTTAATGATTTGGTAACAATTATAAGAGAGAATTTGCTAATGTTTTGGAAAAAAAATGAAGAATTGCTAATGTGAGTAACCAGTTTAGTGCAAATGAGTGATTCTTCAGAAGAATAATATCTATGTGCAAACATTAAAAAAATATCACCTGAAATTTTCAATCAAAACTCTGTGTATCCTCAGTTAGCAGTTTCAAAGCTCTGTAGAAACTCAGTTAGCTACTTAGCAGCAGGATTTTTTGGCAAATGGCAAGAAAACCTGAATATTCGCGTAGCAGGATCCAATGGCTTTGGCGAATGGCAAGGAAATCTAAATCAGAAGCATGGTACAATGGTGTCGATGTGTAGAACTGCTACTTGCTCACCTGCAAATAGGCCTGGGTGTTCGGTTCTACCCAAACTATCGGTTTGGTCAGTTTGGTTTTTTAGATCTTCGGTTCTCTAAAATCAATACCCAAAATGATGAAAGTTATATGGATACCTGAAAAGTTTGGGTACCAAAATTTCGGTTCGGTTTTCTGTTCTACCTAAAGTACCCAATTTTTGTAACATGTCAGTTAGTTTCAACATATTTTAGTGGCATTCAGAATTTTACATTGAAATAATTCATATTTATTATCAAATATATACATGTCATGTTTGCATTGATAACATTTCCCTGTTGCATGTATGCATTATTTGATTCAATCACACATGCTCATGCATCTGTGTAGGACGAATGTGTGGAGAAGGTAGAAAGTTTGTGCTTGTTCGGTTATTTGGGTAATTTGGTTGCCTGAAGATGCTATCTGAACCTAAGAAAAATATTTCAGTTCTCCAAGTTCACTACCCAAAAAATGTCTGAGATTCTTTAGGTCTCGGTTCCAGTTCTTTCGGTTCGGGTCTTTGGATCTCGGTTTTTGTGCCCAGCCCTATGTGCAAACAGTTACAAATTGCTACAGCCTAATTTGAGGGAACCCAAGAAATTACTTGAGTAGCACAAGTAGAGGAATCTGCAGGTGGAACTAGATATGGCAGCTAAGATAGACCATAGTGGCCATACTTGAAGACACATGGGCCATCGGAGGTAGGTTTCGAGGATGGTGAGAGGATGTGTTGGCAGGCATGTGAGTCATAGGGATGGCGGAGGATCGAGCACGGGCGTCGAGGGTGGTGCCGGATGCAACAATGACTGGAGGTGACTGTGGTGGCAACGGGCGCTCGTTATCCCATTGCAGCCGCCTCCGCTCATTGTTGTGGGTTTGTGTGGCACCGATGGATTTTGCAGACTTGCCGCGTGCAGCCGCTTCGTTGAAGTGGGCTGTGAAACAGTTCGATGCAGCCTCACAGCATGGGCTTGCTCAGTTGGTTAGTGGTGCAGCCCGCACCGCTTTCATATGTAGTTGTTCCCATAACATTATACACATTTTGATATCATAGTTGAACCATTCTGCTATTCACCTGTCCCTTGTGCTGTTGCTTTTAATGCTATTGTCTTTTCCCGTTCAAGCTATTCTTACTATTCTTCTTATATTCTTACTACTTTCAGGATTCAAGTAAGAATATTCAAATTGAAGCGTTTCATGTATTCAAGGTAAGTGCGACATTTGTGAATTGTGATAATATTTTTGCTTACAAAAGTTTGCTTATTGATTACTGTATGACTTTGCATTTCAGTTGTTTGCTGCAAATAAAAACAAACCGCCTGAGGTTGTCAACATATTAGTTACAAATAGAAGCAAGCTCCTTCGGTTTTTTGCTGGATTCAAAATTGACAAAGGTATCATGCTTGCCCTCTTCGTTTGCACTAGCTGTCTCGATGTTTATCGAATTCCGTCATTCTCATTTACTCTGCGGATATATATTACCACCGTAATAACTGACATTGCTAATATGCTTTATCAGAAGATGAGCAGTTTGAGGCGGACAAGGAGCAGGTGATAAAAGAAATATCTGGACTTTGAATATATCTGAGGATGTACATGTACTTAGTCATTGTGAGAGAGGATATTTCTCTTGGTAAGGAAGGGCATGGGTAATAATAAATGCACCTTTGTATTATTCTATTGGATCTAGCGCAAGAAGTGTTTGGTTTCAGGTCAAAGTGGGATGTGATGGGGTAATCCCTCTTTTGTGGGGTGAGGCGGCCCCTGGTGTTTGATTGAAGGGATGAGGCGCATCATGTTTTCTGTTTGGTTGAAGGGACGACATGGGGATGAGGCTGCCTTAGTCTTTGTTCTTTGTTTGGATGGGCACATGAATATGATCACCTATGCTTTTATGGTGGTGAGTTTATCTCCATATCAGAGAACCATGACATATGTACAAGTTTTTTATACACAATCCAAAGTTCCAAACAAATAAAATATATAATAAATATATATATACGATTAGCAAGTTCTAACCTTAAAGACATATGTTCATGTGTTACATATGCACATATTAGTCATAGCCTAAATCTTATATGTAAAAGAATATTTACATCCATTCGATCCTCCATCTGGACCCATAGCCTAACTGTCTAATCATATTAACCATCACTTGACATGCTAAGCAAAAGAACAATAAACTTAACAGTGCATTGTTTATGGGTTACATCATAAACAAAAGATGTTTACATCTAATCATCTCCTCATAACCTAAGAAAAGGTCTCATTCACAAACTTAGTTTGCAAAGTGATTTGGCATGTCAATGGAAGAGTAGAGAATTGTCTGCCCATACGAGGATTGTCCACCAGATAAGCATAGTAATAAGCCGTATGTGTGTCATCAAAACATGAAATATTTTGCACTTTCTGAAGCAAGTCATCTGGCACATCATCTTTACTAGCCTTCTCAATAGCTATGGCAAGCCTTTCAGAACCAGATTTGAAGGCTCTAATAAGACCCTCCTCTTTGGTATCAACAACCTTGGTCCACTTGTTTGATTAGTGGCTGAAGATGAAGCCCCATTCTCTGTAGGGCTAGGAACAACATTAACCTTTCCATCATTTTCAGTTTGAGCATCTTCAGTCCCTAGAGGCTCATTTGATCTTTTTGCATACTTTTCTATAGCCATGTTGTTTCCAAAGATAGTAGTCATTTCCTTGTAGTTCTTTAGAGGCTTGTTTAAGAGTTCAACATCAGATTTATGATCCTACATGAAAAAATAACAATCTGTTTGAGAATAAAGAATTCATTAGGAGATGAGAAGTATAAAAAGTTATTTTAGTTGTACCTCCACATGTGTGCTGCTGCACCATAAATCAAACCAATTCAAACAAAATACTATCACAACTAGAAGTCCACGAACAAACCATTTTACCGGAACAAGCATATCATAGTTGAGATCGACCTTAGGCTTGACAATGGGGCACCATACCTTAGCTCCTTTCTGCTCATCGAACAGAGAACGTGTGCTAACTTCAATCCTCCAGGCGTGCTGCTCCAGAGAAACATTGGGGCACCATACCTTAGCTCCAGAGAAAGGAGGGAAGAAGAGCCACGCCGCCGCTCTGGTGGATAGCCTTCTCGCCATCGTCTGCTGTGGCTGCTCGTGGAGAGCCTCCCGTCGCCGCTCGAACCGACTGGTGGTGGAGATCCGCCCACCGCCGGTCTGGTGAAGAGCCTCCCTGCCACCGCCTGCTGCGGCTGCTCGTGGAGAGCCTCCCATGGCCACCCGGCCCGGTTGGTGGTGGACAATGGCGAAGCTAGCGTCAACGTGAGCCGAGTGCCACTGGGTGCTTTTAGGTGATTCTTGATGGTGCATCAGGGTCAAAATGAGATGATTACCACTAAATTTTTCGTTTTTCCCTGGTGCCATGGCACTCGGGTGTGCTAACGTAGCTTCGCCCCTGGTGGTGGAGATCCGCCCGTCGCTGTTCTATTTGACCCGCCGCCCTTTATTCTCTTTTTCTTTTTCTTTTCTGGATTGTAGAGCGGTGATGATAAAGGGAGAGCCAACGCGGGAAATTGTACAGGACAGAGCGGGAACGCGCGCATAAGGAACGGGGGCCGCGCCGTCCGCCCGTTTTCGGGGGATGGCGCTGCCACCGAATCGGACCGAACATTCGATCAATGTCCGTCTCGCCCCTGTTTGACTCCCATCCAAACACTAGCAAAAAAAGAGGGTCGCCCCGTACCATCCATCTTGGTACATCAGACCAAACACATCCTATGGCTCTAGAAGATTATTATGCATGCTTGCTGGATTCAATCTTTCCTTCACTTTGATGGATTTATCTAATTATCAGTTGACCTAAAGTTCATGAATCCGCAACTAAACAAATCTCTTTTTCCCTCAACTAAACAGATCTTTCTTTCTCCATTTCGTTTGCGTTTGCAACTTCTAATCGAGCACTAATTCCTGAAGAATGTATAGTTCAGGACAGATTGCAATGACCTTGTCCCATTTTTCCCTTTTGTAGTTTGCTTTTTTTTATTCTATGTTCGTATCTTGGTGTTAAATCTCTTCCAAAATGTTTGCATTATGGAGCTTTATAACACCCATAATTGGCAGCGTCAGTAATTGGGCATTAGTGCCCATTAGGGCTTGTTTGGGTGCAAGGGGACAAAAACCATGGGGATTTCATCCTCCACAGGGAATTTTCACCTGTGCTTGCCACACCCTCCCCGCTCGGAACAGAAATCTCCTAGGATAATTCCCGACCATCATTTGGAAAACATAGGGATAAAATTCTCAACTAACAATAAATAATTAAAAAAACAAATAAATTAAAGAATCCGAAAATAATATTGGAATTTATGAAAAATGTGTGATAGTCAAATCTTTCACTAAATACACCAGGTCTGGCAGAGCTTCGCACTTCAAATGTAAACTCCATTCACTGATTCACAGACTTTCACATACCTTTGTATAATAACTAAAATAAAAGACAACTAGACCCTAACCCTTCTAACACACATATATGGCACATATCAGATCCTGATTCATTCTTGGTCCACTTTGTTCTGAACCATAGCAGAACAATCCTTGGTTATCATGTTCAGTTGGTATGGGTGGCAAGATCCTTGGTTCCTCCGTTAGTGTAAAATTCAAGTCACCTGTAGCTATACTTCCTGAAACAAAGATGCAGAAATTTCAGACAAGCAAGGAATATATGACTTACCAAAAGGGTAAAAGGAAATGCTAGAAGTAACTGTAAGCACCAGATGATATGCTCCCATTTGGTACAGTACCTGAAAAGAAAGGTCTGCACATAGTGTTGAAGCGTTCTTGATCTTACTACAAGTAAAAGCACTAGATTGCTCTCATCCTTAACCACCGCATGTCTCACCACAATCATAAACCCACAAAAACAGAACCACACAGAGAGTTTTACCCCCGAGATGCTTCCAAGCATTTCAGAAAGATCAACACTGATGCTACTTGCTCACCAAACTCAAGAAAGAAAATTAGCAAAGTGAGCAATGAGATAAGAAAGCATTTCGCTGTTGCCCCTGCATTTACCGACCAAATCTAGGGAGAAATATGCAGGAGCTCTGCAAAAACCCACATTTTTACAACCGTGCACTGATTCACTTCCATGACTTCGGGAGTTGGTAGAACATACTTTATCAAAAAAGAAAGAAAAAGAGAACATTCTAACAGAACACATTCAAAAGCTTTGCATTTTCGTGGCTGGCTAACAGCTTGCTAAAAACAGGTCATGTACCATGGAACAACCAAGCCAGCATGTGTTTCCAACTTTTTCTGAAACGTATGGGACATGGTTGCATGTGTTTTGTCGCTGTAGACTACTCTGCCATCTATATCAAAAGCACAAACCTAACAACCTCTGCTTAAGAAATACTACCATTTAATAGCTGACTAATAGTCATGTTGTTACACAAACAGCAAGCAATAGCATGAATGATGAGCAAGTGATCTCACATCTCTACAAGAAAGTCATATACAAACAGCAAGCGATAGCAAGCTTTTAAAAGAAAGTCAATTCAATTTTGAGTTTCTTTATGACTTAAGAACTGTAGACTTCATAATTTTATTTCTTCACATAGTTTCTAATCGACTTGGAAGTACTTCAAGAGTATAAAATCCCTTCCATATATTAATCACTCCACTACAAAATGATCTATTTACGAGATATGGTTGGGAATTGGGATAAACTCAACAATACCAGTATTGATCCTTCGATACAAACCAACAGAGCAGATCTTTCGATACGAACTGAAACTCACTTCCATGTATTCCGGAAAGGGAGGACGGAATTGGTAACCTGAAAGCACAGCACAGAGGCAAAAAACACAAGCAAATATCAGAATTCATGACTGAACACCCAGACTGTTAGCATGCAGGAAGCATTAAGCAACATCTAAACTAATCAGTACAGAGGACATCAGGAAATGTTTGTTGAGCAAACGGAATAAATTTGATATTGTTATGTTATTAAGCATTATCTAAGCTGATAATCAGTACATAATCATTGATACAAAGCCTTGTAATTCTTCCATGGACTAGATTTCTTTCTATCATAGCAACGTTTTTATCACATGGACCGCCAAAGACGGTGATTTGAGGTTTGCTTGGTATGGCATTTCTGATAGAATAAAGTTTATCACAAACATCAAGGTCCAACTCCCTGCAAATCTTATCCCTGCCCAACAGCATCTACACGTGCACCAAACACAATGGGAAACTGACACACGAGTACACGACAAAAAGGTGAGAAACGGGCAGCACTGCAGTATCAGAGAGCCACTTCTAGATCAAAAATATGCGCAGTTCAAACCATACCTTTGGCACAATCTCCTTGAATTTCAAAATCCCTTGTCAAATCTGTTTGGCCCCTACGCAACTGCATACACAAGAGTCAGAACAATGTCAAAAATAACTGCAGCCTGCAGGATTAGCTAGAGACTGAAGCGGAGTAGCAAATTTATTCAGCAAAAATCGTCACCAATTCTGCCTGTCCCTAACCCCTCAGTTAACAACTGCAAAATACCAATAAACAAATCAAACCAATGGCAATAAACACTGCAAATTCCTTTCATTTTGCGAACTGCGATGATTATTTAAAGAAACAACAGGGGCATCCTGACCTAGTACCATTATCCATTATTTTACCATGTCCCTGCAAGTGGGCGCTAGCCTAACAATACCGTCATTTGGATTTAGGAGGTGAGCAACTCTGCATATCCTCCTAACAATAACAAGTGGGCACTAGCCTAACAATACCATCATTATTCGAGAGGAGATCAGAAACCAAAGGAGGGGCCTCGCCTGGTCGTTCTTGGAGGTGGTGGTTGCCTCCGCTGGTCGAGAGGAGGAGCCGAGGGCGAGAAGCCGAGGAGCGAGGTGGAGGGCGAGGATCAAGGAGCCGCTCGCGCCGTCGATTGGAGGAGGAGGCGGCGACCGGGGCTCGGGGACGGAGGCGGCGACGACCAGGGCTCGGTGGCGAGCGGGGCGGGGACGGGGACCAGGGGTGGCGGGGCGGCGACGGTTAGCGATGGCGGCGACTGGACGAGGTGCGACTGGAGCGAGGCGGGGCGGCGACCGGGCAGCAAAGTGACCATAGCGGCGGGGCGGTATCGACCGAGCAGCGGCCGATGGGAAAAATCGGGAACAAGCCCATTGTACCCATAACTCAAGAAATTGTGGTTGTAAAAGCGAAAAATAAAGACTGTTTTAACTGTATGTCATTAAAAAAAGATGGTTCTGACCTGGGTGCCATTAAAAAGTCCGTTCGCATCCTGTTATCATCCATCTAAATTTCTTTGATCTTTACGTCATTCCGTCTATATTCCGTCTATTTTTCACCATTAGCAGCTCCTGACGAGTGAGATCAAATCTGAAAATATCCAAAATGCCCTTGACTGCTTTTTTTAGGTCATAACACATATATAGGCTCCAAATAAAATAACAGGAACCACAAAATAAGTAATATGAGCGCACGAAAAACACAAAAATTCAAATGTCAAATTTGACGAAATTCGAAATCAAATTCCAAATTCGAGTTCAAAATTCAAATCGAAATTCGAAATCAAATTTCAAATTCGAATTTTGAAATAAAAAATTCAAATTACAAATTTGAATTTGGAAATCAAATTTCGGAATAAAAATTCAAATTCGAATTCAAAATTCAAATTCGAAATCAAATTTCAAATTCGAAATTCGAAAAAAAAATCAAATTCGAAATCAAATTTCAAATTCGAATTCAAAATTCCAAATTCGAATTTCGAAATAAAAATTCAAAATTCAAATTCGAATTTCGGAATTTCGAAATTCAAAATAAAAATTCAAATTTCAAATTCGAATTTGAATTTGGATACGAGAAATTCAAATCAAATTTGACATTTTGAATTTAAATCAGGATTCAAATTTGTGAAAGTCAAATCTGGATTTGAATTCATGAAATTCGAATTTCATAAATTTGAATAGATTATGTGAAATTCGCAATAGGATTTGAATTTGTCATTTATTAAAATTCTATTGGAATTTGATGGGAGGGGAAAAATTCCGAGGGCATTTTGGACATTTCTATGTCCGGTCCTACTCGTCAGGTGCTGATATCGGTGAAAAATAGACGGAATGCGGACGGAATGACATAAAGGTCAAAACAATTTAGGTGAATGACACCAGGGTACGAACAAACTTTTTAGTGGCACATAGTTTAAAACAATTTTTTTTAATGATATACAGGTAAAAGGCTTAAAAATAAATAGTACAATGTGTTGTCTTTTCCAATCCAAAGTATATATAAAAACAATTTAAGGTAACCTCACCACATCACAACCAACACAGATACATACAACCAAACGATTGCACAGCTCAGTACCCATAGAACAACAGGCCCAATCACCTTGACTTAGCATACATAGATCCTAGCTCATGCGAGCCTCCTGCCCTCGCCTAGCCAGGCTCAAGTTTAGGGAGCCGGAGCGTTCGCCGGCGGCTCCACTGAAGCAACGGAGCGCGGATCCCCTCGTATCACGGGTACAGGCCCAACTGAAAAATAAAATCACACCACTACATCAGTATCATGGTTCACAATCCCGACCGGTTCTCGGCTGGTTTCCACGGAATCCGAGGATCCAGGTCCGAGCCGGGTTCATCGGGAAACCGGGATCCCGGATTTCAAAATTTAAATTTTTAAATTTTTGAAAGATTTATAAAACAAATATATAAAAAACTAGATGAAAAATAAAGATTTATGGTGAAACCAGATAATAAAAATAATCAAATTTGATATAGGAAAAAAATTAATAAAAGACAAAGGTGAATAAGAAATAGGAAAAAAGGGAAAAAAAAACCTTATCCACTCCAACCTTCTCCCCATTCGCGACCTCCCCCCCCCCCCCCCACACACACAACCGTAGCCCATCCCCCCGCAACAGCACCTCCGCGCCACCTCTCCCTTATCCGACCGTTCCCACCGGCGAGGCGCCGCCGCGAGTGGGTGTCCCGGCCCTCGAGTTCGGGATCCCGGACGGGATTGGCGGGAACCGACCGGGAGCTTCGGAACGGACGTCCCGCGCAGCTGCCGTGCGGCCGGGCGGCAGTGTGCGGTCGGGATTCCGGTCAGGATTGGCAGGATCGCGGTCGGGATTGGCGGGAAGCCGCCTGGCAGTGGCGGGATCTCGATCCTCAGCAATCCAGCGAATTCCCCCTCCCCCCTCTTCCAAAATCCGAATTTTGTTTCGAAGGTTAGCATCATTGGATTTGTTCCTATTTTTGCTATCATGTTGTGAATATTATGCATATTTAGAATATGTAGTGAATTGAATGATTGGTGCGTATGTTCATTGGCTTAGAAACTTAGGCATGATTTGTGTTTGTGCAGTGAGCAATATCGGATCGTGGGGGGGGGGGGGGGGGGGGGAGGGAGGCACCGTTTGGGAGCATGGAGAGAAGAGGGGGTCTGGATAGATGTGCAAGTATTGCAAGACGGGAAGGAGCGGAGGTGGTGCAACAAGATTTAAGGAACAAATGGTGTAACAAATATTCTATAAAAGTCATGCCAAAATTTTTAATTTTTACACATATTTTTCGGGTTTTTTTCAACAATCGGTTTTTGAAGCCTCGGGACCGAAATCCCGATCATCCTGGCCGGAATCCCGGTCATCTCGACCGGTTTCCCGGTTCCTCCCGACCACCCGGCCAAATTAAATTTTACCCGGGATCCCGACCGGGATTACCGAAAACCGTGATTTCCGGCGTCTCAGTCTCGACGAGGATCACCGGGACATTTGGGATTGTAAACCCTGATCAGTATTCAGTAGGGCTAACAGTGGAGCAAGAACCTACAGAGCCACATAGGAAAGACTTACCATACAGGCAATGGGCAGCAGTGGAGGAAGTGGAGTAACACACATCACCGGAAGAAGGGCAATGCGGATTGGATCAATATATGTGCCCAGCATCTCCCCAATTTCGCTCCCGATTACGTGGCATAAGCACACGTCAGCTGGCGTCCCCAAGATACCCCGCAGGCGGTCACAGCAGCCTGCCGGTGGAGAGGCGACGCTGCCGGAGAGGAAGGACTCGCACATGAAGATTCTGGATAGCGTGCTGAAGCATTCTTCTGGTACGGGCAGCGGCTCGGCGAGCGGAGCGGTCGCGGCTAAGGCTGCCAGTGCCATGAGCAGGAGGGGGAGGAATTTGCTGGATTTATCCATTGTAATACTCACGAAATTTCGTGCCGATTTCATTTCTATTTATACGCATCGTTTCTCGCCTTCGTTGGTCACTTCCTTTGCGCCGCGCTAGTTTCTCGACAAATCTCTCTTGGCATGTTGTTCTAGATAGGTCCTACCCTGGGGCGGTGCGGGAGGCAGCTTCCAGAAATCCGCTCCTTTGCGTCGTTGCTCCGCCATGGATTTTTTTTTCTTTTGAAACTTGGTCCGCCATGGATGGAGCTCATACGAACGGGATGAACGAACCCCACGAAGAAGAAAGCGAATCGGGCCGTGGGTTTCATTTGCTTTTCTTAGCTTGCTGGTCCAGTGGTCCGTAAGCCGGCCTGTGGAGCCGTGGAGGAGGGGGGCCCTATACATGAAGCATCAAACGTCCGAAGTTGTTTTTGCGTCGACAAGGGCCCATATGTTTAACAACCGGACCACCCTCGCGGGCCTGTTCTCCCGCGTGCATAGACCTGTCGCCTGCCCAATTTTAGGCCTACCGAGGATCAAAGCTTTTCCTCTTTTCATTTTTTGCGAAGGGCAAGCATCAAATAAAGTTTTTCTTTATCGTTTTCACATTTTAACCTATTTGGACCTAAGAGCACGGTAGTCAGTTTCCTTTGCCCCGTTCTTTTAGGGGAGGGGTGTTACGATACCTCGTGCGTAGTTGAGCTACAGTGTTTATCTTCAACTAAAGCGCGTGTATCCCAACCAACTGTGGGCGATACGATCAGCACAGCCATGCATACCCATCCCTATAAATTAGGGAGTTCCTCGCCTTCAATAGCATACGCCAATAGCCAAACAAAATCTACCCCATCCAAGATGGTGCCATCCAACAAGTGCCTCCTGATCGCGTTGCTCGTCGCTGCCGCCGTGGTATCGCCCTCCCTGCAGCCATCAGCAGCGTTCACGATCCCTTGCATACCAGGGTCTCCTCGCATTCCCTCTCTCCTGTTCTGAACCGCCACCGCCGCCGGAAGACCCAACGGAGTGCTGGACACCGTTGACGAAGATGATGCCATGCGCGGGCTTCGTCACCAACGGCAGTGACCTGGCGCCTTCAAGAACATGCTGCGAAGGCTTTGCTTCGATCGTCCGCGACGGAGCCGTCTGCCTCTGCCACGTCGCGCACGGTAACATTGCCCAGCTTTTCCCGGCGCCCTTGAATTCCACACGCCTGTTTTCCCTCCCAAAAGCGTGCGGTATCCATCTACGCTTGGAAGGAATAGCCAAGTACTGTAATGGTAAGTCACGTAAGCTACTTTTGACATTATCTCGTTGCATCATGCAAATTAAAGATAACTAATTACATCCTTTATATTAAACACAGTGGATTATGTACCGCCGATGACGCGTCCACCTAGTCCTCCCCCGTCACCTTAGGTTACGTTTTCAAAAAAGTTTTATCTAGTTATCTGGCGCCAGATTATCATAATTAAGTTGGTTTTGATCAACATCGTCTTCTGTTTGGCCGCAGGAAAGCCGTACGTGGCAAGAGGCTCAATAATAACTCTGTAAGGAGGAACATAAAGCTGTCGACGATATGCCTACTTTCTTCGTGTTAGAGTACGATTATACTAAGTGGAAGTGTCAGGTTGTGAATTGTTTTGGGAGTCATTTGTAATTCTTAAGTTTAGAATCACAAGCCATCATCATGTCATTAGGAGGGTTGAACTATGCAAAATGTTGTGCCCTTTATATTCTTCAGCCAAGCTGCCGGGCTATGATTTTTGGCTTCAAGCAAAACCGATGGATTTGTATTATGCAATGTTTTCCCCTCTCAAATGGAACTAAAGATCTTGTTTCGTTGCCATCCCAAGTAGTGACAGGTGAAACCACTTAATCTCATTTTTTTTTCAATATCCAGGGCTTGAGCAATGTTAAATAGTAGTAAGTAGATGTGTGAAAGAAAAGCAGCTCTTTCAGAATTTTGACCGACGTGACCAGCCTCCTAAACAACAACATAATTTTTGACTGGCGTAGTCATCGTCCGAGGATGACACGTCATCTAGTTTCCCGGCCTGCCTCACCTCCAGTGCTTAGGTGGAGCCGTGGAGGTGCGGTCGTGGGCCTCTTCACATCTGCAATGCAGTTAGAGGCCAGTGTCCGGGCCTAATTTTGCTGGCCCGCGATTCCTCAGTCAAGTAGTGGAGCAATGTTTATAGAAAAAAAAAGAGTAGCTAGAAGACGATGGCCATTGTTGGTCGGAACTTACCGGGAAATCACAGGTAATTGAGTCTGCCTTCATGCTCCAGCAATTCACTGGCATATATAGCACATATATAGCACAACCGGCAACAAAGCAATAAGGGAAAAAAGCCAAAATAGACCAAATGCATGAAAAACTAAACATGGAACTTGAACAACGATTCAAGAAATGTTTTGAGAGCTATAAAAAAATACTATTTCCAAAATTGACTAACATAGAAATTTTCAACTGATTTGAAATTTCTATACTACTACCCTACAAGCACTATTCTGCAAATTGAAGTCTCCATCTTGAGCTCCATTCAAACAACGTCGTCTCTTGGCATTGCCCCCAGCCTGCTTGCCGCCTCCAATGCATTTTCTCCCTCACAAACTAGGCGATGTAGGAATCTACATTATGCCGTGACCCAGCTGGTCGGAGGCAATACAGTCATGGATCTTGTGGCAGGAAAAGGAAACGCAGTGGAGGAAGAATGTGAGCTTTGATGAGAGGAGAAGTGGCAGGAGGTGGCACGGCGATGCTGGACGTCATCGGGGGTGGCGGTATTGCGATAAGGGCGCCTGAGAGGTGAGGAGGACAAGGAGCATCGAGACTCTGCAGCATCGTGAAAGGGGGTACGGTAGTGGCAGCAGCGCGCCGACGAAGGAGGCGCGAAGGCAGTGGCACAGGCAGATGCTGAGACCCCGAAACTTCTGTGCTTAGCGGGAGAGGAGACATGCTGGCGTTGGTTGAGCTTCCGAGTGGGGCATGCAAGAACGTGCTGGCGAGCTCTATGATGGGGAAAGGCCAGCAACTAGAGGAGAATCACACCAGGGACGAAAGGGAAACTTGTGCTTTCGATTTCGTTGTTATTTGTGGCTACCGGAACTGGTCCTCGGCGATGGATTTGAGTGGGCACGCTTCAGACTACACTACAACCATGTCAAGCTGTGTAAGAGATGAAGCATTCGTGCGGGGAGGCAGAGAGACACGGATGGGGATAAGAATGAGTGGAGGAGCAAGGTTTGGTTTTTGTTTTCTTTTTTCTTCTTCGATTCGGTCACCGAACTTCATATGATTCCTGTCCATGTATTATTGGTTATTATATTTAAACTAGCCAATTGATAAGCTTGCGCTGGACATGGCAAAGGTTCGATTCAACACCATGAGAGGGGTCCCATTTGTAAGAATATGAAATAATAAATAAAGAGAATATAAATGCTACATGCTGGCTTATACTTAAATTAGAACGAAAAAAGGATCCTGCTTTTGGTTTCATATAAACTTATTTTCTGAAAGATTATATATGCACGTTTTTTTTCTCAAAAGAGTAAAATATAAGAAACATATTTAAAGGTTTAATTGGCGTGGCAGAGCACGCCATAATTCGCTATTAATTACTCCTGTTGATAAGTTCATGAATTACTTCTTTTTTGTTGATTCTTTTTCATTAAAATATGCCATCATCACTAAAACATAACCTTGCAGGTGAGTTAACATATCATTTATCATTTATTACATTGATGTTTTGTGTTCTAAAGACCAAGCATATAAATATTGATTTGGCTTAAGACTGTCCATCTAAATTTGGAAAAAAATGTACTTTTGCAAACAAAATGAGCTTATAAATTTTATTTATTGATGTAAAACATAACCCTAGAGAAATGTAGTGCTCATGCATATGATTGTGGACCTAATTAGTAACTACCAATTCTTTGCTTGAACAAAGAATTCACTGCTCTGCCTTTTCTGTTTTCAAACAGTCACAAAACATGGCTAATTTTAGAGGATGCTGGAATTAAATTATATGTGCCGACTAAATGTAGGGTGTTTCTCGTGAGTAGGAAACATTATCAGCAACATCAGCTTTATTTGTTCACTGGGAGCTAATACTTCATGTTATCAAGCAAGACGTCTCACCTATCATCAGGAACCTGAAAAACAATGTATTTTGCAAAAACAAATATGACATTACCACTGTTTTGTGTTTTGTTTGTTTAATACGGATGAACAACATCATTACAGACATGTGACGAAGAAATAAAAGTGATAGATCAACACGATACATATTATGCTAAACAGTGTTCAGTTTCCTACTGACATGTCTTTCCATGAAGATTGAAACAAAGTAGCATGTGTACATTTTATCAAGGAGCAGCCTTTTCAATTGAATTCGTGGATGAGATACAAAAAACGTGAGAATGCAACTTTAAACACAATGTAGCTGATATGTGGAGCCCATTACATGTATCAAAGTATATTTCAGATACTCCCTACAATAAGACTTTATGTGCCAGACTATATTCACTACCGATATTCGCAAGTACGTATATGTTTCATCTCTACCTCACCCGCTTAGTGAAAGCAACTTGCTAAATATGTAAATTCTCTAAAATTGTTAATTTATATATCCAAGTTAGAGTTTCTTTTTTATATGTACTTTTTATCTATATGATGCAGAAGGACGTGTCGCATTACACTAGTACTGCTATAGAAACTAGGAAATAGCACTACTATAAAAAGGCTCATAAACATCACCCATTAGCAGCGGTTGCTCTAGAACCGCTGCTAATAGATTATCAACAGCGGTTCAGAAACTATGGGGCCTGACCAATAATTGCAGCCCTTCCAAACCACTGCTGATAACGGATATCAATAATGGTTCATTTACAGAATCGTTGCTGATAAGTTTCAAAATTATTAGTAGAAGTTCATTTATCTCAACAACTGTTGATAGGCAATTATTAGCAGCAGTTCAAGACTTGTGGGGCCCGATCAATAATGAATGCACTGAACTGTTGTTGATAAGCATTATCAACAGCGATTCATTTTCATTTCATTATTTTAGAGCTCAGGACTATCACAAACCCCGTCGAGGTTGGGCTCAGTCGCCCTCGGCATTGGAGAAGAAATGAGACGGGAGAAAGACGACGGAGAAAGGGGTAAATTGTCTGAGTTGGAATCGAAGAATTTACAACCAAACTGATTGTGAAAGGCACACGAATGAGTATAAATTGTCAGACCTACGGATGAGTTCTTTAGTTGCAAATTGTGACACTGGCCCCGTGTTAAGATAATTCTCTCAGTTCTATCATCGATTCAATATCATCATCATTCAATACATTGATAAGAATCATTCCGACATGATAAAAAGGAAGTGTATGTAGTTTTTAGTATTGACATCCCATCACATCAACTGATTCAACCAAAGTAAAAGTATACTACTATGTTGATAATTTGCAAACTGGGAACTGGGAACCAGATGCAGTGCCGTCTCGATGATCTTACGAAGCGGGAGCGGGAGCATTCGCCGGAGGCTGCACTGACTCAACACTCAACAGAACGTCCCCTTATTGGGGGTATAGGTTCAACTGTAAAATTAGTAAATCGCACATCAGTAGGCATAAAGGCTGATAATACGGTCGAATATGAATTGACATCTGAAAAACTTACCGATATAGGAAACAGGAAGAAGTGGAGATTGAAACGTAACGCACATCAGACGAAGCAGGCCACCGTAACAGTCTGCCAGGAGCAGCAGGAGGAGGTGTAGGAGATTGGGAAAACACCACACCTATAAGGGGGCTGGATGACTTGTATATATATGACAATGTACAGGTTACAAGATCCATAATTAGTGGAGAGCTAGGGCCTATATGGTACATGATTATCTCCTAACATATGAGTACAATAGATACATGGAGTGCTATCTCTAATACCCGCCCGCAGTCACAGCGGGAGGAGAGCGGACGCAAAGACTGGTCCGAAAGTCGGTGAAGAGCTATACAGGGAGGCCTTTAGTCATAATGTCAGCAAACTGGTGTGAGGATGGTACGTGAAGCACCCAGACTTCACTGAGTGATACCTTCTCATGAATGAAGTGGATATCAATCTCTATGTGCTTGGTGCGACAGTGTTGCACGGGATTGAACGACATGTAGATAGCACTGATGTTGTCGTAGTAGACCACTGTCACGGTGGAAATCAGGAGGTGGAGTTCCTGGAGCAGCTGGCGGAGCCAACAACACTCAGCAATAGTGTGTGCTACAACACGGTATTCTGTTTTGGCGCTGGAGCGAGACACCGTAGTCTGACGTTTTGAGGACCAGGACACAAGATTGTCACCGAGGTAGACGCAGTACCCCAAGGTGGAACGATGAGAGTCGGGGCAGCCGGCCCAGTCAGCATCGGAGTATGCGGTGATGGTGGATACTGGCGATGTGCCTATGTGAAGGCCAACATCGAGCATGCCCTTGACATAGCGCAGGATGTCATGCCAAGTCAGCGTGAGGTACTGGAGGGCACTAGCCATACTGCAATAAGCCGAAGGGTCGGCAACTGGGGAACCCTCGAGGGCGGACAACTTAGCGTGAGTGTCCACCAGGGTCGCCATGGGGTGGCACTCGATCATGCCGGCGCGCTGGAGTAACTCCATAGTGTACTGGCACTATGAAAGGAGAAGACCGTCAGGGGAGCGCGTGACGGAGATGCCGAGGAAGAAGTGCAAATCACCGAGGTCCGTCATGGTGAACTCATAATGTAGATACGTCGTGAGGCGCTGCAGCAAGGAATCCGAGGACGCCGTGATGAGGATGTCGTCGATGTAGAGGAGGAGATACGGACATGATCACCATCTTTGTACACAAAGAGGGATGTGTCGGAGGCCGAAGACGTGAAGCCGAGGCGGCGAATGTACATCGCAAAGCGCTGGTACCAGGCCCGTGGGGCCTGTCTGAGGCTGTAGAGGGACTTCCGAAGAAGACATACATGGTCCGGCCGAGAAGGGTCGACGAAACCTGCAGGCTGCTAACAATAAACCGTCTCGTCAAGGGTACCATGGAGGAAGGCGTTCTTGACATTGAGTTGATGTATGGGCCAGGAGCGGGAGGCGGCAATGCTGAGGACGACGCGAATGGTGGAGGGTTTGACCACCAGGCTGAAGGTCTCATCGTAGCCGATGCCGTGTTGCTGGGAGAAGCCACGGACCATCCAACGGGCCTTGTGGCAGGCAAGAGTGCCGTAAGAGTGATACTTGTGCTTGAAGACCCATTTGCCGGTCACAATATTGGCACCGGCCAGGCGTGGAATGAGAGACCAAGTGTCATTGTCAATAAGGGCTCGATGTTCCTCGGCCATGACCGCACGTCAGTTGGGGTCAGCCAGGGCGCTGCGATAGTTGCCCGATAGGGGGGAGACGGAGGAGTGCACGGCCGAGAGATTGAGCTTCTAAATCGGTCGTGCCACATCCTTCTGTGCCCGAGTGACCGTGTGGTGTGGGCCGAGGGCTGGGCGCGCGACGGTAGAGGGAATGATTAGTGGTGGCGGAGAGCGCACGGTATGCACAAACACGGTGCCAGCACGAGGAGCCGGGTCATTGGCCAAGTGCAGGGGCGACGGGCCAAAGCCGCGTGTCGCACCCGAAGGCGGCTGCTCGACATCCGAAGACGGAGCCACCACAAAGTGCGGGGGTGATGGGCCAGAGCCACGCGTCGCACCCAGAGGCGGTTGCTCGACGTCCGAAGACGGAGCCACCACATGAGGAGAGGGCAGCGGCTCGACACCCGAGGAGGGTGGAGCTGCTGCTTGCGAGAGCACCATGACAGGGATAGTAGGCGACACATTGACCTCATGAAGGAGGAAATCAAGTGAGGCCGACAAGGCGCGTGGTGTACAATCTGTAAAAGGAAAAATTGACTCGTCGAAGATGACATGTCGAGAGATTAGAATCTTCTTGGTGGAGAGATCTAAGCAGCGGTAACCCTTATGGGATCTGGGGTAGCCAACAAAGACACACGCAGTAGAACAAGGGGCAAGTTTGTGTGCGGAGGTGGCTGAGTGGTTTGGGTAGCAAAGGCACCCGAAAACACGGAGGTGTTCATAAGAGGGAGGTGTGTGGAACAGGCACTCAATGGGAATAGCGTGGGCAATAGAGGAAGAGGAGCGTCAGTTAAGGAGGTATGTGGTTGTGGCAAGAGCCTCAACCCAGTAGGGAGGAGGCATAGAGGCATGGAGGAGCAAAGTCCGGACGGAGTTGTTTAGGGTGCGGAGTATGCGTTCTGCCTTGCCGTTCTGCGGTGACGTGTAAGGGCAGGAGAGACGAAGAATGGTGCCACGGGAGGTCAGATAGGTGGTGAGGGCACCATTCACAAACTCAGTACCATTGTCGGCCTGCAACAATTTGACGGTAGCGTCAATTGAGTGTGGGCGTAGGCAAAGAAGGACTCAAGGTGCTCACAAACCTTGGACTTCTTACGAAGGGTGAACGTCCAGCAAAAGTGTGTAAAGTCATCAACAACTACAAGGTAGTAAGAATAGCCGGAGGTGCTAGGTATAGGAGACGTCCAAACATCACAATGTATGAGATCGAACGGGGCACAAGTATGTGACGTGGAGGAAGAAAATGGTAAACGAGTATGTTTGCCAACTTGGCATGAGTGGCAAAGACCGAGCGGCTACTTATTACATGCGATAAGATGTCGCTTATTTAAAGTATCTAAAACACCGGGGCCAGGATGACCAAGTCGTTCATGCCATGGTGTGGAGGAAGAGGCGGCGAGCAGGGCGTGGGCAGCAAGGGCGCGGACATCAAATGGAGTGATGGTGTAGAGGTTGCCATCACTATTGCAGCAAAGAATCACGCGCCGGGTGCGGAGGTCCTTAACAAAGAAACCAAGAGGGTCAAATTCAATTGAACAAAGGTTATCCCGCGTGAATTGTCATACAAAGAGCAAATTACGGACAAGAGAAGGGACAACTAAAACATTGTTCAGAAGAAATTTAGATGAAGGTGTATGGAGAGTGGAGGTGCCACGGGCAGTAACGGGAAGACACGCACCGTTGCTGACCATGATGGATGAGGAGTAGGAGGGGAGGTGAAGAAGGAGAATACCTTCACTGGAGGCCATGTGAGTGGAAGCACCGGAGTCGAAGACCCAACCATCAGTGGGCGGAAGGGCGAGCTGATTCATAGCGGCGATGAGGTCGGCCTGATTCTATTGTGGTGCGGCGGGGTTGGAAGACTTGGACGGCACGAGAGCTGTATGCGCTTGCGGGTAGGGGCCGAGAAGGCCGGCATTGGGACTCCGAGGTGGGGTCATGCCGGGTAGGAAGGCACCGAGAAGGGCCCATGGATTGAAACACACCTACGGGCCAGTAGAAGGTGTTCGAGGACTGCCACCGCGGTGACGGTCACGGTTGTTGACGCGCGGGTTTCCGCTCGGAGGTCACGCCCCTGTGCATAGGGAGGAGGGAACGGGCGTGGCTGTGTGCTAGATTGCCCGGTCCATGGCTGGGAGGACCAGGCCGGCGCGGGTGAAGTTGGTGCACGCTAGGCGGGTGGCACAGCGCCGCGGCAACTATCGGGGCCACAAGCGGAGGCGACCAAGGCGGTCTGAGTGGCCACCTTCTGCTTGTTTGCGAGATGGGACTCCTTCAACCGCAGCATGCCAAGGGCCTTGGAGAAGTTGGGAAGAGGCGTCATTTCGGCGATGTGGTCGACGGTGTTGGAGAACTGAGGGTTGAGACCACGCAGGAGATTGAAGATTAGCTGGGGATCAGGAACGGCGTGACCCACGGCTTTGAGGGCCGTGGCGAGCTCCTTCATCTTCTAGCTGTAGTCGGTGATTGAGAAATTGCCTTGGACGAGTGAGTGAAACTCGTGGCTGAGGTAGATGGCTCGAGATTCCTAATCGACGGTGAAGAGGTTCGTCATGACGATGTATAGATCATGCACGGTCTTGTCATCATCATAGGTGAGGTCCAAGACGTCTTCAGAGGCGGAGCCGAGCAACCAGATCTTGATAGAGCAGTCCGCAGCGGCCCAGGCGGGATTGCCGGGTCGCGCAGGCGTGCCATTGATGTGCTCCATGAGATCAAACTTGCCGACTAGGGCATGGATGAAGGAGGCCCATCGGGAGAAGTTGAGGGCCTTGAGATTGAGGGTGACGGGAACATGGGACTTGACGTTCACCATGCAGTAGGGGTTGAGGGCGTTGGTGTTGATCACGCCAAGGGCACCGGAGTGGCGCTGGTAGCGGAGGAGGAGGTGTTAGCCATGGCGGCGGCGCTGGGTGGGTAGGGTAGCGGAAGGAGGAAGGGAGGATCAGAAAAAAAAATGCTCTGATACCATGTAGGAGATTGGAAAAACACCACATCCGTAAGGGGGCTGGTGACTTGTATATATATGACAATGTACATGATCCACAATTAGTGGAGAGCTAGTGCCTATATGGTATATGATTATCTCCTAACATATGAGTACAATAGATACATGGAATGCTATCTCTAATAGGAGGAAGCTGCTGGCTTGGTCAATTGCAATTGCAATACTAACAAACTTTCCTTACCTATGTGCGGCACCGGCGCTAGGTTCTTGATAGAGCTCTTGGCATATTGTTCTTCCATCTTCTAGAAGATCAGGTTCTAGATAGGTCCAACCATAGGACGGTGCGGGATTGAGTCGTCGCTCCGCCAATGGATGGAGCTCATTAGAACTAGATCTCTTCGCTGGTTCTGCTAGTGCTTTCAGTTCTCACCAACATCCTACTCTGGTGCGAATACTCTGCAGCATATTTAAGCGTGTAAAATGGATTTTTTATATGTAATCAACACATACACCTTATAAAAAGAAATTGAACACACACTTCTATAGTTCCCTTCGGTGCGGATGAAGGCCAATCAATATTGATCTGACTAGCGAGTGGCTATATGGAGGCATACTCTTGTTCCTCAACTATTCAATTTCCTATCACTTCTATTTATAGAGCAGGCAACCGTTTTGCATGCTAAAACAATGTGATGAAAGTGAAACAACGGACAGTTTTTTTTGCTGCAAGCATCGACAGGCTTAGATGTGTTCTAACTTACTGTATAAGCTAGTCAAGCATTCATGCATGGAGAGTAAAATTAAGGCGACAGCGGCCGGCAGAAAGTGTAGTCCTGGCAGATTCATGCCATCATCGTGACGGACGAACATAAGGGGTTCATCTCCTATGAACATTGACTCATAACATTGACTCATGCAGCGTTCATGTTGTTGTTTGTAAAAATGAATGAAGAGTGAAATAGAGGCGGCAGCGGCCGATAGAAAGTGGTGTCCTGGCAGATTCATGCCATCATCGTGACGGATGTACATAAGGAGTTCATGTTCTATGATTGACTCATGCAGCGTGGCAACGTTCATGTTGTTGTTTGCAAAAATGCACGATCCTTTGCTGACCGCCGCTCACTCTTATCCACTCCACCGACACTCTCCAGCTCTCGCGAAGCAGCTTATAGCGGAGGGCGATTCCCTCGGCTGTTGTAGCAGATTAAGACTCCTCGCACTGGCGTCCGCTATACCGACGGGGATAGCAAAAAATCGACTACACCGACGTCCGATAAAAGGAACGCTACGCCAAATCCCACTTCCAATTCCGCCAAATCAAGCGGAATAGCGATGGAGTGCTACCCACCGACCTGGCGTGAGGCCAATGCGCCATCTCAACTATCAGAGAGCTCGAGCGCGGGGAGGATGCTGGAGGAGCTTGAGCACGGGGAGAAGGCCGGAGAAGGGCGGGGAAGGCGGAGGGGTGGCGAAGTCGCGGGCTCGCGCTATTGCCGTCGTCGTCCAGGTGCAGCTGCCGCTCGGCCGGCGAGCTCGAGGGCGGCAGAGGGAGGAGGACCGGCAAGCTCAAGGCCGCCTGGATCCGGCCGAAGGAGGGAGGTCCGTGCCGGAGGAGGAAGCTCGAGGGCCTGCGTCGGAGGAGGAGGAGGGATGCGCAAGGGAAGAGGAGGAGGTGGTCGGGGAGAGCGGCCTGCTTACCGTCGCGGAGGAGGAGGAGGGCCGTCGGGGCATGGAGGAGGTGGACGGCTACGAGGACGATGGTGCCCTCCTAGGCAGCGCCAATGAGAGGCCGGAGAGAGAGAGAGAGAGAGAGAGAGAGAGAGAGAGAGAGAGAGAGAGAGCGCTGGGGGGGGCAGGTGCGTGGGGGGAAGATTAAAAAAATTAACTCATGGGTCCCACATCCTGGTAGTTGGTATAGAATATGGATATAGAGGATGACGGGTGCGAGAAAACTGGATATAGAGAAAAAAATCTTGTTAAACAAAATAAAATATTATTTTTAGAGGATAAATTTAGAGTATCACGAGTACGGTCAGTTTAAGCTTGTGTTGGAGCAGGACAATAGTCAGATCCACGACTTCTAAGTCTCGATCTAGTATCCAGTTCATAGGATCCGTCCCCTCTGCTGTGTATATTCAATCCCATGGTCCTGGAGGCTCCTTCAGGACAGCCGGGAAAGCTTCTTGACCCTCCTTTTCCTCACGAGGTGCGGCTGATATTCGTTCAACGCTGATGATTCGTTCTGGTGTACTCAGGCGATGGTTAATGGCAGAACTATGCTTAACAGATATGAAGAGTTGGGACACTGGTAGGATGGACCAGTCAGATGCATAATCATTTTTTTTTTACACAACCTCACCGTAACTAAACGTTGCACGACGGCAGCTGAGTGTTTAAAAATTTCAAATGATAAATCTATGACAGGTCGTGGTTATGGTTTTTATTAGTAAAATGCTCGTACGTTACTATGGTCTTTTAGAAAAACACTACAAACTATAATTTTTATATGAACACACATGTAAATGTAAACATAATTGTAGTTTAACACAAATTAACATTCATATATTTTCACATGGTTAAAGAGCATCCAGGATACACATCTAGTAGTTCAGACATATAGCATTTATGATCCAATCTCTCTCTCTCTAACACTCCGAAATTTTAATACTAAATTAATTAGAGGAAATCACTACAAAATTTAGTTTTTTAAGTTAATACAATCTTACAATTTTTCAAAAAGCAAAATCCTCACTAAATAATTAAACAAGAGAAATAGGATAAAAGAAATTTTTGAATAATTAAAAATAACCTTGCCAAAGTGGTTGTTTGTTTTTCTTCCGCTTTTTTTATTTCTCGAGTGTTTTGATCTCCTTTTAAAACTCCAAATTCAAATGCCCGAAATCCCAGAGAAAAGAATAAACCTTTTCTTTTCCCTCCTTTTCCCTCCAAGGCCGAGACCCACCTCACTTCGCCCCCTCATACTCTCTCCCGGCCCAAACCAATCTGCTTCCCTTCCTTCCTCTCACCCGGCCACCGCCTCCTTCGGCCTAAAACCCTGCGCTCAGCCCAGCACGCCTCGGCCCAGCCGCCACCCCCCTTCCCCTTCTTCCCATGCTGAGCCACGCCACCGCCAGTCCTTCCTGGGCCGCGCGCGCGTCTTCTGGCCCACCCGACCGTCTTCCCCTTCTATGCCACGCACCTCCTGGCGCACCCGAGTGTCGCCCCCTTATTACCCCTTTTCTCCTCTGGCCCACTTCACGTGCACGGCCCAGCCAGCCCGCCTCCTGTCGTCTTTCTTTCTCCTCCAGACGGATGAGAACAAACACCACCGACACGTCCCGTTCGATCCCAGCTCGCCCCGACCCGACTGGCTTCACTCCGGCCCCGCTACCTCCGAGCACAACACCACCGCCCCCGCTCCGCGCCAAGGGAGTAGTTCGCCACCAACACACCCGACCAAGCAGAGCAACTGCGCCACCATTAACACAGGAAAGTTAACCCCGCCAACCACACCTGCCGCCGCCCTGCCACTCGGCCGCGCCAGGACGCACCTCCCCGGTTCCGCGACGCGCCGCCCCCGCTTGCCGACGACGCGCACCTTAAACGCCGATGAGACGACTCCCTGAGGCACAGTGCGCGTGCACAGAGCCGCCATTGATGGCGAGCTCAAGCTCCGAGCACCGCCCGGTGGCTCACCGCCCTCTGCTCCTTCCCCTCCGCCTGTAAAACGGACGCGCATTGAACTCCTCTCCACACCGGCGCCGTACTCGCCTCCCTTCCCCCACCGAGCCCCTGGCAATCGAGCTTTTCCCCACCTTCCGAGCTCCCGGCTATGGCCACCCTTTTCCCCAAATGCGTCGCCACCCTCGCGCCCCCTCCCCTGGCTCCAACTCCGGCAGGCGCGTAGCGAGCTCGCGCACCGATTCCCCCACTCTCTGGCCATTCTCCCCCTTTCTCCCTCTACGGCCCCGAGCTCCAACTATGGCCATGGCGTGCGAACAGAGAGGAAAGGAAACGATTCCCTCTGTTCCACGTGAGAAGACGGTCATTTTGCAGATTAGCCACCATTCTCTTTTCAAATCAACCCACCTGCAGATATTAGCTATAAAATCTTAGACCTTGGCCCTCCCCTGTTATTTTAAAGCAAATTCCTTATTTGTCTCTATTTTAGATGTGTATACTTTATTTATTCCTGCTTGATCTTAGTTCCTTTATATATACATCAAAAATTAAACGTCCATATCTTTTATGCCCTTTTTCGTAGGTCAATCAAAGAAATCAGTCATTGACCCATTTTTTACCGTTGATGCACCGTTATTTTTTTTCTGATTCCCAAACTATCCTCTCCTTCTTTCTCTTTCCCATCCAGATCGAGTCAACAGTTATCTAAAAAAAAAAAAATCAAGTCCAGGCGCTGCTGTTCCCCCTACAACGCCCCTAGCAGCGCAACCTCTGACGCCAACTGCTGCTCCCCCTCCGGCGCCCCTGGCAGCGCGACCCGCTCCCGCGTCGTCTGCTCCCCCTCCGACGCCCCGGCAGCACGACCGACACTCACGCCGGCTGCTCCCCGTCCGGCGGACCCTCCTGCATCCTGACGAGACCCGCCAGCACAACCCCAATGCCCACAACTCCGCGACCCGCACACGCCTTGACCCGATAGCCCGACGTATTCCATGGGAGCATTCGACGGGACCTGCGCACACGATTGGGCGCGTGGCTCCGCCACGGCCAGTTTTGGTTGAATTCCACCAACACACAATTGATGTGTGGTTCTCAGTCCAGTCATGCCGCTTTTCATGTGCTGATGTGCCTGTTATGAAAACTGGCAATCCAATTTTCTGCAAGTTGATCTTGTTGTGGGCTGCCAATTGCGTCATCTATGGATATGACTTTATCGAAGAGCACTCGTGTGTGTTGTGTTTCTGAACTTGAACGGAACATATGCAGAAACTTGGGCACTGCTAAAACGTCCACTGATTTCTCCGTGATAAACATTCAGTTGGATTCAGCGTTGCGTTGGCTGTTTGTTTCACCTGACCAACTGTAGCACTGAGTACATAATTGTTGCATTGAAATTTTAATCTCGATTATCAGGTCATTCAGACATGCAACATGATCATTCATACATTCAGACTTGGAGCAAGAACAGTGCTCTTGTCGGTGTACGTTTGATAGCTGAGAAACATCGAAGCAACTTGATTACGATCCAGCATCCAAATTATCAATCTGCATATTTTTTAGGATTATTTGCTTATGTGGCTTCCTCATTTTAATATTCAGATTTGGGTAAATAAGAGCAGTCAAATTATATGGTGTTTTTAGAGACAAATAAGGTATAACTCATTAAGGGGTATACTTGTTCATAGCTGAAAAGTTAACTGAACAAGCTAAAAAAGGGCATAAAAGGTATAGACATTTAACTTTGGTGCATACAAGAGAACTAAGATTAAGCAGGAATAAATAAGGTATATACATCTAAAACATGGACAAATAAGGAATTTGCTCTTCATTTTATTCCCGCACCAAACCCTATCGTGCACCATAGTCCGTAAACCAGGTCCACCGGCCCGGTCCACAGCCTAGTGCACCTGGTGCACAAATTTTCCAGTACAAAAATAATTTTGCAAATTTCTAGAAAATCCCCGAACCATTGTCCTTTTGTAGGAAGGTCCCTGACCTTTACTTTAATTCTTTTTAAACCCTTGCCTCTTTATAGAATGACCTCAAGCTTTTCTTTAACTCTATTTTAGCCCCTGCTCTTTTACATTAAAGCCCTATATACCTTTCTATAATTACAAATAGGTCCCTATGACCTTATAGTAATTATCAATAAGCCCCTAAACCTTCCAAAAAATTATATGTTTTCAACCGTAGCTCTGTTTTGAACGATTCTTGTGCCCACACAATCGTCCTGACACAAGGAACTTTTTGCCACCCACCATATATCCACTCCCGTCATGATATTTTCCACTTTATCCTCCTGAGCATCGTATCTTCACTGCCCGAACTCTGATTCCGCCAATTCTTCCACCATCAACCTTTTGAGATGTGACCTATCCAAATCACATCTTCAAAACCAGATCTTATCCTCTGAAGCATGACCTACATAAATCCTCCCCTGGTCCTAGTATACACCGAACCTCCCAAATATTCTATCCGGAGTATTAATTGGAGTGTTGATTGTTTCCTATTTATTTTTCTTCGCACTAGCGTCACATACCGTAGCACGCAAAGAACCTCAGGAGCCCGATGCTGGAGACGAAGCCCGAAGGCCCAAGTCTCGAGACGGACTCCGACATCGTTGCGCGAAGCGTGTTTAAGGATTTAGCGCTACCAGGCAAGCTCTAACTTTGCTTGATCATATTTATCCCACTTAAGTAGTCTAGAACCTACTCTATATTGCATGCTCTCTTGAGTGCTATTGTTGATACTTGCTTGTATGATTTACTACCTATTTGCGTATCGGTAATTCTGTTGTTACCACAACCCCTCCTTGTCTGCGCCTTACCCTACTACATCGTAAGGTCCACATACACCGATATTAGGTGCCTAATGTACGGAATGTTGTTATGCTTAGAAGCGCTTAGGAACCCCGCGATGAGGTTCATCGCAACACCATGTTATACACTTCTATTTCGAAAATGGGTGAAAACAAATTCAGTGGTGTGCATATAGTACGATATGGGTGGGTGTTAGACCAACTGTGTT
This sequence comes from Eleusine indica, assembly GCA_030378355.1. Classification (NCBI taxonomy): domain Eukaryota; kingdom Viridiplantae; phylum Streptophyta; class Magnoliopsida; order Poales; family Poaceae; genus Eleusine; species Eleusine indica. The sequence continues at coordinate 43,351,037 of CM059500.1, forward strand.
AAGGTGAAGTTGGGTGGGATATACTTGGCTGTGGGTGAGACTCCTTAGTACTGGTGCAGAATAGTTGATGATGGTGTCTTCGATGTAGGTCCACCTGTCGTGGATGAGCGCTCGCCCTGCCGCATAGGGACCGTTTTGCTAGACCTTAACTTGGTGATATTTTCAGTGCGACCACAGAACCTGTATGGGCAGGACTAACACGGAACATGAGTTACGCAACAAGGAAGTGTCACCCGATGACGTAGGAACGAACTCAGGGGTTGGTTGTGGTGCAAGTGGTAATAAGTCCAGTACTTGGCAATTATATGGTGAATGGTGATATGACGTGTGTGTCATAGTCTTTGAACCCCTGAGATCCGTGGTGGGCTTGTGGGCATGCCTGAGTGAAGTGAGAGCGTTATGCATTTACTTGCAAAGAGTGCATAGCCTATGGGTAAAACGTACTAAGCTCTGTAGAGTTACTATTTAAATCATTCAAATGTCCGTTGTCACGGGTTATGACATGCCAAATCATTAGGCTCTAGTCGGTTAGCCACAAATTAATATCCTTGATGTGTGAGTGGGTGTAGTGATACCCGTGTTTTGAAAAGTGCCAGGTTTGGATGGTGGAGATCTATTCCTTTTAAAAATTACTGGAACTAGTGGGAATGATTTGTATTCCCTCCAGGGCCAACCTACTAAAATATTGACAGATTTCTTCTTTTCTTGAAATCTATTCTTAGTGAACCCCGCAAACTTAAGCCACTAGCACAAATGTTAAACCGCTTGCCTACACCCTTGCTACAACCTCAATGCATGACTTTATCCTTGAGTAGTGTTAGGGCTTGCCGAGTACCTTGTGTACTCACAGTTTGTAATTTGTGGTTTTTTAGTGAACGAACTCCAGAAGCGTAAAAGCAGTAGGTTTGAAGTGAATCAGTTCCCGTGCCCAATTTCTGCTGCAACGTCTGAATTATAACTTAGCCATGATTGGTAAGTCATCCGTATATCCTCGTATTTTAGTATTGTATGGATTTGTAATAATTTGTATATACGTACCAACTACTGATCTAGGAATTGGTATAGGATGCACACAGGACACCCCAGAGGGTGGGGGTGTCACTCTCTCTCTCCCTCTCTCTCTCTCTCTCCTTGCTTCAAACTATAGTGCACAAACTCAACCATGTCCTTGTCTGCTACCTCTTCCTCCATTCGGCGCAACTCCAAGTAAACATCACGTCAGTATACGGAGAAACCCAAATTTAGTTATCTATGTGGATTATTATTTCCTGAGCATAGAAAAAACTTGATAGCTAATAGTGCAAGGAGGCAAGGCAAGATGCAGGAGGTCAAAATATATCCACCTTCAGATATCTTGAGGTTTCATTGCAAGAGGTAAAAATAATAAATTTGAACCAGTAGTCGTCCCCTAACTTTCAGCATGCCATTATCTTCAGAAATTAACTGGTCAAGTCCCTGTGTATACATTTTTTTATGACCATAAAAATGACACCAATTGATGCATCATCCAAACCCACCTTACGACTTGATTTATGTCACCAAAAATAGTTAGATGACCAATTTTTTATGATAGACCAGAGTAGGTAGTACAAGGATATGACCCTGAAGCACAACACTTTAACATCATCCCCCTTCTGCACCTGCTTCTATTCTAAAGCATCAGAACAGGCGAGATGATCAAAGGCAGGTTTTAACCAGAATAAAATATATTACCATCTGTATTACTGTAGGATGTCGATTCGGCCTGTATGCACGCATCAGAAAACCCATGCACAAGGAACTGTAATGTCGAAGAACTACTTTGTTGAACCAAGATACATGTTTTACTCTATTGTTTATTCATTGTAATGTCTGATCACCATATTATGGGGTCATCAGAGTCATTCAACAACCTAAACCTAAATCCATAAACAGGAATCTAAGTAATGAGAGTCGTGATTACTCACATCATTAGGAATTGACAGATTGTAGGACATGGTTAGGTTAAAAAATAAAGGAATTGTCTCATTCTAGGACTGTAAGCAGAGGTAGAAAATTTACAAGGCATAGTCATAGAAACGGCGGAGTGTAAGGATCGAAGGCGTACCGAGAGAGGGCGGGGGGGGGGGGATAAATCGGTAAGTCGACCATAATCAACAAATACTTCAAATTCCTCACTCAACCCTAGCAATCGTTGTAACCTAATAATTCTAGTAGACCAAGACCCTACACATGTTAGGACTCATGATGCAAGAGATGCGGAAGATAAGGCACACTAGCCTATGCAAGCCTCAAGTCAACCTATCCACTATAGCACACAATTGCAGAATAGTAAAGAGAAGAGTCAAGGAATGCTCATGATTTTTTTCCCGAGGTCTTGGAAGGATGGTGACTCCCCCTGCTCCTTGCTTGTTGGACCACTCTCGCCGGAGTGCATGTCCCTCCCGCCACCAAGTGGAGTTCTCGCCCATGAGCCCGCAATCACTCCAGAGTGAAGATACAGTCGCGTCACCGCTGCCATCAAGGCACAAGCTCACCTCCCTCGAGAACTTGCCGGACTCCCAGAGCCGACATGGGCGCTCATTATCGATGCTCCTTTCGAAGGCAAGCTTAAACCGTGTAAAAACATGTGACAGTCTTCACAACCAATCACGATAGGCTCATCACCGATGCCTACCCGGTCTAGATCCCACCATAGACCAAGAGTAATAGCCTAGAACACACTCTCAAGGACACCCTACCCTTAGATATGTATGGATACTCAAGTTACTCTCTCTAGCACTCTCAAGATCTCTAAAATCTCCACCTAGTGCTCTCCTTTTTTCCTCTTGGCTCCCTACTGATGCTCCCAGCTATCCCATGGGCCAAGGGAGGTCTCCAAGACCTAACAATGATTTTATATAGGCTTACAACCTCAAACTAGTCATTGCTCCACGAAACAGCCTTTCTGGATGTACAGACAGTACAGTTCGGTCTCTGCGAGATCGGACCGTGCGGTCTTCACTGGACGACTCCTCCAGAGCCATTGTGCCTCTGTCCATTGCTGCTTCCTGTACAGACCAGATTCTTTTGCCTAAATCCTGTCTTTATTCAACAACCACATAAAAATCTTCACTTTCAAAGGAATTTTGGCCTGCCACATCCCTTTCATTGTTGTATACTCTACTCCCGGGTGGAGCAGGTGTCTATATAAGGATCTCATTGAATATTTTCCTGTATTCTCTAATATCCATTGTACTGTGTCTGGTTTATCATGCAAAGTTACTTCCTCAATGCATTTCATCAATTCGTCCCATTCCATTAGTTCTTTGGGTCCAAAATTTCTTCTGAATGTGATGTTCCATACATCCTCCCTGAAAAGATCAGCAATTGTTCCTTCTTGTTGGTTACACATTTTACAAATATTTTCAAAAATTATCTTTAAAGGGCATTCTGTTACCCAAACATCTATCCAGAACCTGATTTTCTTCCCATCTCCCAAAATATATTTCATCCCCTGTAAAATCTCCTCTTTGATTTCATGCAATCCTCTCCATAACTGTGAGCCACCCTCAGGGGCGCTCCAATAGAATCCTCTATCACCTAGATATTTGTTTCTTAGTAGCTTGGTGCAAAGGTCTTCTTCTCCTGTTTCCAGTTTGAAGATCCATTTTCCCAACAAGCATTTGTTCATCACTCTAGTTTTGGTGAATGCAAGTCCTCCAAAATCTTTAGGAGTGCTCATAGCTTCCCATTTCACCATGTGGTACTTCCTTTTCTTCTCTAAACCATGCCAAAAGAAATCCGCTCTAATTGTATCCATGTTATGATGAATCTCTTCAGGCAAAAGATAGAAACCCATTGTATATGTTGGTATAGCACTTAAGCAGTTATTAATCAAAATTTCTTTACCTCCATAAGACAGATATTGACACTGCCAGGATGCCAATCTCTTTCTTATCTTTTGTTCCACAAAGTCTAGTTCCACCACTCTAATTACCTTGTAGCTGATGGGTATCCCCAAGTAGGTCAATGGAAAAGAACCCTCTCTGCAGTTTCACATCCTGGCTACTACCTGTACTTTTTGGTTAGACCTACCCATTACTATCACCTCACTCTTCTCATAGTTGATCTTTAGCCCTGACATGTTCTCAAAATAGTAGAGCAAGAATTTAGTATTAATTATTGAATCATCATCATCTTCCATGAAGATGACTGTATCATCTGTATATTGTAGGTGTGTTAAACCTCCATCTATGAGGTGTGGCACCAGTCCTTTAATGTGTCCTCTATTTTTGGCCTTTGTTAGAATGGTGCCTAAGGCATTTGCCACTAGATTGAATAGGAGGGGGGAAAGTGGATCTCCCTGCCTTAATCATTTATAGGTCCTAAAATAATTGTTTGGGGTTCCATTGAGGTTTATAACCACTCTACCTCCATGAACTACTTGTTGCATCCAATTAATCCACTTGCTTGGAAAATTCTTTTGCCTCATCACCTCATCTAAGAAACTCCATTGTACTTTGTCATAAGCCTTCTCAAAATCTATCTTAAAAATTATTCCTGCTTGTTTCTTTCTATGAATTTCATGAATTGTCTCATGCAGAATGACCACTCCCTCTAGAATAAATCTTCCTGGTATAAAGGCTGTTTGAGTTTTGTTTATCACTCTATCAGCCACTCTGGTCAGCCTGTTTGCCAGAATTTTTGTTACAATCTTATAGGATACATCCAACAAACAGATAGGTCGAAAATGCCTAATGTTATTTGCTACTTTCAATTTTGGTATTAAGGTTATTAGTCCATAATTCAATCTGATGAGGTTTAGTTCCCCATCATATAGTCTGTCTATCATCTCCTTCAAAGGTTCCTTTACTTGATTCCAAATTCCTTGAAAAACCCCACTGGGAAACCATCTAGACAAGGGGTCGTATTTGTTTTCATACCCTTGACTGCTGCTTCTACTTCTTCCATCGTAAATTTTGCCTCTAGAAACTCTTTATCCTCTCCAGATAATCCACCTTGTTGTGCCCAAATGTTATCTTCAAGTTCTACTGCTCCTCTCTGCTCTTGACCAAAAATCTTCTTGTAGTAATCATCTATGTGTTTTTGAAGTTCCTCTTTATTTGTTATTATTCTATCTCCCTCTTCTAACGAATTTATTTCACATTTCCTTTTTCTACCATTCACTACTCCGTAAAAAAAATGTGTTGGAACCCCCCTTCAGTATCCATGTTTCTCCACCTCTTCGTTGCCATTTAATCTCTTCATATTCATAGATTCTCTCTAGTTGTGCCTCACGAATATATCTCTGCCTCTAGTCCTCCATCGTTACCGCCCCTCGAACTGCTTTGTCACCTATTATTCTCATTTTGTCTTGCAGTTCTTTCTTATTTTTCTTCACTTCACTATCTTTATTTCTGGTTCATCCTCTACAAAATTTCCTCAGTTGTGTAGTACACTTTTTCCAATAATCTAGGATGTTCTCTTGAATTCTGGCCGGCCATTTATTCTGGATCTTTTCTTTAAAGCTCTCCGAGGTAATCCATGCCATCTCAAATCTGAATACCCTCTCTCTAGTCTCACCTTTGTCTTCCGTCTGAACCACAATGGGAGAATGATCTTATCCTATTCTCAACAGTGCTCTCGCAGTCACTTGGGGGATAGTGCATTTCCCAATCTAGTGACATGAAAACTCTGTCTAGGTTGCACATTACCGGGTCTTCTTGTTTATTGGTCCAGGTAAATCTTGTTCCACCCATGTATATCTGTCTTATACCCAAATCTTTTATGAAAGCATTAAAAAATTCATCCAAGGCAAGTTCAGATTTGCATTTGATTTGCCATGTTGGTATCTGATAAGATTGAAATCCCCACCTATCAACATGGGAACATTTGAGTCTTGGATTTTCCCGTACAACTCATGTAGAAAGCTAGCCTTCCTCTCTACTTGCACTGGACCATAAATATTTATCATTTCCCACTAAAAATTATCCTCCATATTAGTGATCTTGATACTCGCAAAGAATTCACCTATACACATTTCTTCAGCATCTAGTTTTCCTTGTATAACTCCAGTGAGGATCCCCCCTGAGTGGCCTACGGCTGGCAACCAATTCCATGACAAAGCAAAGTTGTCAGTGAGGTCCCTCAACTCCTTTATTGTGTATTCTTTTTTAATCGTTTCCTACAAGCAAATAACATCTATTGCATGTCTTCTGATCAATTCTTTCAGTTGGCCTCGATTTTCTAGGCTAGGGGTGATTCTCAATCTGTAATTGCTTGGCAGACTTCAGAGGTTCCTCTAATCCATCTTTTGTCCGTTCTTTGTGCATCCCCTTTTGTTCCCCTAATCCCACGCCTCCCTGGCCAGTATCTTTAACCTTCCTCTTTTCCTTTTCCTTTCTCACTCTTGTAGCTGTAAGCATTGCTTGTGCCATTTCTTTTGCCTTGATTGTATCTATTACCTTTGACGCCTCCACATTTTCATTTCCTAACTTAACACCACATTCCAAGGCAACAGTAAATAGTACTTAACACAGAAGTATCAAAAGAATTAAAAACAGCAAAAGAGTTCTTACTTGAGATGTCATTTTGGATTTTCTTGATTTTTTCTGCTTTCTCCTGTACCTTATCCCTCCCTGTTTGAAACCTTGAGCTTCTTCTTTGTGCTATGATAGGATTGGTTTTGGTTTTAGGCTTGACTGGTGTGAATGCCTCCTCTTTTTCTTCTGTTTCCTTTCTCACATTCTCATCAACCACTTCCCCAGTATTGTTATCAACCTCCATCAGATTACTCATCAGTGGATCTGACACTCTCTGTTTGAACAAATTACTGTTTAGCATATGTTTCATTCTCTCCGCTCTCACAGCAAATTGTTCATCTATCCTTTGCATCTCCTGCATTTGTTCTTTAATTGATTTATCCTCTATCCCTTGTCCCTCTTCCTTAGTTGATTGTTCATTCTCCATCACTTGGCTCATTGGGACATCCCATGTCTTAGCAGTGTCCTTAGACTCACCCATCTCTCCCTCCTCTCTCCTGAGATCATCTTCTTTGCCTAGCTGGTTCTTGCTTTTCTTCTCTGATTCTGAACTTGCCATTGGCGACTGCACTTTCACACTATCCTTTGACTTTTTCTCTTTATCATACTCATTGTTGGTGGGTGTCATCTCATAATCCACAGGATCTGACTCTTCCCCTGGCGTGTCCTCTTTATTGTCCTCTATTGTTAACATTCTTCTTTTTCGTTCTTTTGATATCTCTACCTCTTCATCACTACTTCCTTCTTTTTCAATCTACCTTTTGTACCCCTAAGTATTGCGTCCTTCTGGGACTCCACTATCATGTCTCCCCTGGTTGGGAACAGTCAATTCTCATTCCCACAAAAGTGGGAAAAAACAACCCAGCCTCATTTTTAAGCTTTTGAGGTTATTGGCTAGTGGAGAAGCCGGCGTGAAAAGCACATGGTTTTGTTTGGGCTTCTAGCTTTTGGGTCATCGTCGCCTCGATCATTTTCACGAAGAAGCAGACTGTTGATCGTATCTACGCACCCACTTATATACCGCAAGAGGACGGTGTATGATTGTAGCACTTTTTCCCTTGAATTAAGTATTCCAAGGTATATCGAATCCACTAGGACCTTAGGGATTTATTAAACAAAGTTAACAGTAAAAAATCTAGTTAAGGCTACTGTTAAGGTCAGGTTGCATGAGGGGGAGACTGGCCAGCGCAAAGGTGCACCAGACAGTAAATCTGTCATTGCGCCGATCGGCGCGGGGATTGAGCCGATCGGCACACTAGTGAAACTGAGTCAAAGTGCGCGAGATCTATTAAATCTAGGGTTGTGTCGATCGGCGTAGGAGTCGAGCCGATCGGCACGCTGGTGAAACTGAACAAAAGTTGTTGCGCCGATCGGCACAGGGTTTGAGCCGATCGGCACACCAGTGAGTCTAAGCCAAAGTGTTCCAGATCTTGTAAACCTATGCTGGTAAGTGAGTAGCCAGATATCTACTAGTGAGATTGTAACCAGATAGTCTGATTGAATAACATCATAATGGGTAATTACTTACATCAATGAAAACCTATAATAAGTAAGATCACCCTGCTTTCCGAGCGGCTCCTTATTTTATCGCAGCGGGGAGGAAATCCTTAATCGCGCGAGTATCTTACTCTACTCAACTATCCAATAGTGTTGCGCTGGCTTAGTGCTGTCACCGCTAAACCACACTACTGGCATCATCAAGCAACCATAATCAATACAATATCCGAATACTATCCTAATCACCGCGATTAAGATAATATCTACTTACTTAGCCTAGAACTAAGCAATTAAAATAAGCACATGCATGATTATAGAATCAAGATAGACAAATCACCAAAACCATCATCAACATATTCAATCATTCTTGAGATACATAGAGTAAGATTCATCCCCGTCGAGATGGCCTACTTTGACGGATCAACTCTTGACTCCAATGGTTCTTGAAACTCAACTAGAGATCTATTCTAATGGGGCAAGCCCCGGTGGCTCTAACTCACGGATCTGGTGTCCCTCAGTCGCCTCCTCTTCTGCGGCGAGGGTTTACAAGTATTTATAGGGGTTCTACTCGTAAAGGACTCGGTTTCTAGCAAATAAGGCGGTTGCGCCGATCGGCGCAGGATTGCACCGATCGGCGCAAGCCGTGTCTTCTCTGATTTCTTCCCCGAGTCGGTTCCTTTGTCTTCCACAGTTGCCATGTGGGCCTTTTCCTTCGAGATAAAGTCTTGTACTGCACGTTAAGATCTTGGAGTTCTATAAATCTTCTTGAAGTTCCATAATTCTTCTTAGACAAATATCTTCAAGTGTCTTGCGCAGATAAACTTCCATAAACATGTGGAATGAGCCTCGGTCACTTCTGTGGGTCAAAACACCCTTGCACCGATCGGCTCATGGGCTGCGCCGATCGGCGCACTAGGCTTCTTTAGTGCTTTTCGTCGGTTCTGAACTCCTATCCTCTCTATCATCGCATTAATCACCAATTTTACCTGTTTCTGTAATAAAGCTCCAAAACAACGCATATACAAATATATAGACATAAAAGGGGCACTTAGAAAGTGCCAACACAGACCCAAACGCGAGTATCAATTGATGGCGAGTGTTCCTCTCCTCATGCTGTCACTACTGCGTCTGGTGGCTGGTGGCGGTTGGGAGGTTAACCATCGTCCACAACAGACAACATGGTGAAGGAACAGAGAAATTGTGGCAACATGGCCAGCGCGCCTAGATGAGCCTGGCTGAAGCCGAATCTACCGAGGCAGGCACCTACCAGCTTCAGGCCAACCGGCCCAGGTAAGTTGCCCCCTGCTAGTAGATCTTCCATTGCGCTCAACGGCCCAACCCAGATCCGCGCCCTGATCATGGGCGCCTCAACCGTTCTCTGGTTGGTGGGCCCCCATCACACTGCGCCAAATAAAAATGAGGGAGGACGTCGGGGCACGTTTATCGAAGTTAAACGCCGCCACCAGATCCTCCAACCAGAGTAGAATGGAGTAGCAGAAAGGCGTAACCGTACCTTGATGGATATGGTGCGCAACATGATGAGCTACTCCACACTGCCAGCGAGCTTATGGATAGAGGCATTAAAAACCGCTATTCATATTCTCAACAGAGTTTCAAGTAAATCGGTGCCCAAAACACCGTATGAATTATGGACTGGAAGAGTGCCTTCGTTGGAACACCTCCAGGTGTGGGGGAGTCCTGTAGAGGCCAAGATCTTAAACCCAAGTCTTGGAAAGTTGGATCCCAAGACAGTGAGTTGCCATTTTATTGGCTACCCAGAAAGGTCCAAAGGTTTCCGTTTCTACTGCTCAAACAGATACACGAAGTTTGTAGAAACAAGACATGTCATCTTCTTGGAGGACAAAATGATTAGAGGGGGCATGGTAGCTCGAGAGATCGATCTTGAGGAGAAGAGGGTATATGTACCCAATTCTATGAGTCAAGAACCTTTCTTCTCACTGCCTGTTGATGTTGAGCCTGTGATGCCTGACGTTGTAGGGCCAACACCTGTTGTCACTCTACCTGTGGTACAAGAGGAATCTGCCACTAATGAGGGGGAGCAGTAGCAGCCTCACACAGATGATATGCCAGAAGAGCAGGCTTCATAAGACCCTCAACCAGAGATTGTGCCAAATGAAGAGGCCCCTAGGAGGTCTCAAAGAGCTAGAGAGTCAGCAATACCGGCTGACTATGAACTGTATAACACAGAAGAATATCATATGAAGGATGACCCCACCTCATCTGAAGAAGCCATGAGAAGTGTCCACTCATCTGAATGGTTGGAGGCCATAAAAGATGAAATGAAATCAATGAGTCTCAATGAAGTTTAGGACTTAGAAGAAATTTCTAAAGGAGCCAAAACAGTAAGCTGTAAATGGGTCTATAAGATTAAATATGACTCTAGAGAGAATATAGAAAAGTTTAAGGCACGACTTGTGGCTAAAGGCTTTATGCAAAGGGAAGGAATTGATTACAAAGAGATATTTTCTCCAGTCTCTTGTAAAGATTCTTTCAGAATTATATGGCACTAGTGGTGCATTATGACTTAGAATTACATCAAATGGATGTAAAAACGGCATTTCTAAATGGGGATTTAGAGGAAAGAGTTTGTATGGCACAACCAAAAGGTTTTGTTGTGGAAGGAAAAGAAAAGATGAGATGTCATTTAAAGAGATTTATTTATGGATTAAAGCAAGCTTCAAGACATTGATACTTAAAGTTTGATGGAACAATAAAGAAATATGGATTTGAAGCAAATGTTGAGGACAATTGCATCTATGCAAAGTTCAAGAATGGAAAATTTATTTTTCTAGTTTTATATATGAATGATATTCTACTGGCCAGTAGTGATATCAGTCTACTATAAGAAACAAAGAAATTCGTGTCCTCAAATTTTAACATAAAAGATCTTGGTGAAGCATAATATGTTTTAGGCATTGAGATTCACCGAGATAGAAGAAAGTACACATTAGGACTGTCTCAAAAGACGTATATAGAAAGGTGTTGAAGAAATTCAACATGCACAAATGCAGTGCTACACCTGCTCCTATAGTTAAGGGCGAAAGATTTGAGGATTGGTAAAAACCCAAGAATAAGTACGAGCTCGATGATATAAAAATGAAATCATATGCTTCGGCTGTGGGAAGCTTGCAGTATGCGCAAGTATGTACACGACCTGACTTAGCGTTTGTCACCGGGTTACTTGGCAGATTTCAGAGTAATCCAGGCCCTGAGCATTGGAAGTTGATAAAGAAAGTCTTGTGATATTTGCAAGGCACGAAAGACCTGATGTTGGTATACAGAAGATCAGATTCGCTCCAAGTGGTGGGGTATTCTGATTCAGACTTTGCAACAGATAACAAGAAATCCACATTGGGATATGTGTTTACCTTGGCAGGAGGAACCATTTCATGGAAAAGCTCCAAACAGACTATCACGGCAGGGTCTACCATGTATGCCGAGTTTATAGCATGTTATGAGGCCACGGGACAGGTCAACTGCCTAAAGAAATTTATACCCGAATTAAGAGTGGTTGACAGTATTGAGAGACCACTAAAGTTATACTGCGATAATGAACCAACAGTAATGTATGTTCACAACAATCAGTCCAGTGGTGCCGCCAAGCACATTAATATAAAGTACTATGTTATGAAAGACAAAGTCCAGGATCGTACTATAAGTCTCGAGCATATCAGGACTGAAAGAATGCTTGCGGATCTGCTCACGAAAGGCCTACCACTGAGCGTGTTCAAGGAGCACGTATTCGGCTTGGGATTAAGGAAAGCCTTATGATTCTGGACTTAAGGCCTAAAGAAATGTATCTGTTTCTGAACGGGGATGTGTATAGTAGTTGTTGAATCTATCGGTGATTAGCTGTGATGATAAAACATGCTCTATGTGTAAATCCATGATGAAATAGAAAATGTAAAGTTAATGATGAGATGAGATCTAGGGGGAGAATGTTAGTAGATCCCCTATTGGGCCTAACGGCCCAACCCTGATCCACGCCCTGATCGGGGGTGCCCCAACCGTTCTCTGGTTGGTAGGCCCCTGTCACACTGCGCCAAATAAAAGAGAGGGGGAGACGACGGGGCACGTTTACTGAAGTTGAATGCCGCCACCAGATCCTCCCACAGAAACCCTAATCCGATCCCAAGGAGGGGCGCAGCCAGTGACGAGAAGCCGCCGCCACGTCGCCCTACACCGCCGCCGTCCCAGGCTAGAGTCGGTGGAGACCCGAAGGTCATCGACACCGACGGCCGCCGTCCCCTCTTCCCTGACACCTCGCCGACGCACTCGAAGAGATCCTCGTCGTCGATGACATGGCTGGAACAAGCGCCGCCACCGGATCTTCTTCGTCTCCGGCCATCGACCCCGTGATGGCCCCCGCTCTGCTTCCTCACAATCCAGGTAACACTCACCTCTCTCTCTCTCTCCCTCTAGATCCCATATCAGATCCCACTGCTACCCATGATCACCTCGCTAGATGCTAGCCTAGACAAGAACAGAAACAAACACCCCCATTTTCATTAAAAAAAGAAGAAGAATTAGCAGACCTTCGGAGACTTAAACCTTCTGGTCAGCTGCATCTTTGAAGATCTGGTCCTTGCCTAGGAATAAATAATTACGATACTTCTTCAGTCGCTTATAAGCTTGAACAATGCTGGCTGGTTTTTGTAATTCTGTGCGTAACAGCCAGGAACAAGCCATCAAACCAGTCCAGCTCTCCTCTCAATTTTGTGGTGCTCTGGCTCTGATTTTTGTCTTCGAGCTTGAGGCGGTGCATGAAGCAAAAGTTTCTCTCAAGTCGACCTAACGATTGTTTTTGTTAACACAACCTCGCCGAAACAAAAAAACATTGCACGACATATGTATTCTGTAATCAGAATCACCAGCATTTTTTATTAAAAAAAAGAACACTGCTAGCATAGAATGCTACTCTTTGTTTTTTAGGAGAAGCATAGATTGCTGCTAACACAAACAAAACGCAGAAGACATTATATCTTTGTTGCCCCAGCAGTCACAAGCAAACAGAACGGGCCAAATAAAAAGAAAAAAAAACGAGTCAGCTTGTTTGTCCTGGCTATCCTCTGCTCACTTCCCGCTACCGCTCGGGGTGTTCTAGATTTATGGTTCTTATACGTTACGTGCCACGGATCATGTACCATGATGTACAACCTCTAGTGTGTTGTGGTTGTGGCAACTCAAAAAATAATAATGCTCCGCACCCCACTCCAACTAACAACATATTCCCTTCACTGCTTGTGTAATCCTTTTGTGTCTACGAAGTCTACAACCGAAATAAACTATCACCAAATTGTCAAAGAAGGCTGATTTCTTTTTTTATTTTGCGAGTAAGAAGGTTGATTTTTTTTTTTTTGCTTCGCTTCAGAGTGCCAAAGTTCGAGCTGGCCAAATATGATGATTTTTTTTAGCTTCATATCTTTGGATGACTCGAATCTCTGGTCAAGATGTGCGTTCTCATCCATATGGTCAACAAATAACCAACATGATTTGTTTGTCCAAATAGTGAACAACAACGCTTAACGGTCACAATCAATCAGCCCAGTTCTGACCGGCTGGTCACAGTAAAGTAGGTGTAGTACTAAGAGCATCTTCAAGAGTACTCCCTCTATTCATATTTAGATATTGTTTTGGAGTTGGGTACGGAAAATAAGAAGAAGTAAAAAGATAGGTGCACTGAAAACGAGAAGGAGAGAGATAGAGATAGACATATAGTGGAAAAAAAGAATATTATATTGAGAAGAGAGAAAAATACATTAGGAAGCGAGAATAACATGTAATTATAAAAAAGTTACAAACTTTAAAATGACATGTAAATATGAACCGAGGGAGTAGCTACTAAAACAAGGCACCTATTTTAACATTTGAGAGGTGGGTCTCATTATTAAGAGGCAAAATTCTTTCATCAACTCCATCAGTACTAATCATTTTTTAGCTTTCATTTTCTATCATAGGACCCACATGTCATTCATTCGATCGAAAGAGCATCTCCAGCCGGGTGACAAAAAATGGCCCCTATCTGGTCTTTTAGTCACTTTGGGCCAAAAAACTCCCTCCAACGGAATGACTATCAAAGCGACTAAAATTAGTAGCCCACCAAATTTCGGGGCAAAGTTACAAATCTAGAGTCCCTCTATCAAGTGCTGTCCAAAAAGCCCGTGACCAGTGGGCCGGACCAAAGCACGTAAACAAAGTACGGCACGAATCTAGCACGACATGAGGCTTTGGGCCGTGCTTGGGCCATCAGTCGAGCCCACGGGCTAGCACGACACAGCCCATTTATGTTGTGGCCCAGTTAAGCAAGTGGGTCGCCCGACATGAAAGTAAGGCCCGGCACGAAAGCAAGGCCCGACATGAAAGCAAGCCCAACGGTCGGCAGCCCAGCCAACGGTCCAGTCCACCAGCCATGCCGCCTATAAAATGATCCCCGTGCCAACGCCCGAGCCCAACGCCCTAACCCTAATTCCTCTCGCGCCGCGCCGCGCTGCGCCGCACCGTCCTCTCCCTCTCTCTTGCCTGTCACCTCCTCTGTTTCCAACCAGATCCGCCGCTCAGCTCGCCCTCTCCGTCCAGATCCGCCTCTTCTTCCCTTTCCGCCACCTCCTCTTCGCTTTCCACCACCTCCTCTGCTTCTTCTCCGGCTAGATCCGCGGTTACATCGACCGTGCAGGCTCCTACGGGCTGCGGTAGTCCTCGTCGTGGCCCTACGGGTCGCGACAGCTTGCCGGCTTGATGACCGGCTTGGATCCTAGTGAGGGGGCCTTGTGTAGCGTGAGTCACCTCCGATTCGGGGCGTCGCAACCTGAAGCGGAGGAAGCGTCTGTGAGTCATGCGACACAGAGGATGAGGCTAGGGCAGTGGACGAGCTCGAGGCTGACAACCAAGGGCGCAGCTCCGACGACGGATTCAAGGCCGGGCACAGAGAGGGCAACTAGCTCTGCTTCGGCTACTCCGAGTTCGCTGGCTGCAGCGACTCTGAGTTCCTCGGCGGCGGTGACACTGGGTACCCCTTCCCTGGGCGTGGCGGCAGCTCCGAGGCCGTGCTCAGCGACGACATCAAGGCAGGACATGCCTCTACCTAGGGCACCTGCACGTGCTCCTTCTTCGACGCCCTCGCCTGCAACAGCAATCAACATCGACTCCGAATCGACGCCGAGTACACCGACAGCAAGCACCGCGAGCACCAGCGTGAAGAGGGGTAGGAAGAGGACTTTGAAGGCGTGGGACGACTTCGATCTGGTGACCGAAGAGGTAAATGGTGTCATGGTAACTGTTGGTGCTATCTACCGCCATTGCAAGGCTAGGTTGTCTGCTCTATCCAGTAGCGGTACCGGTCACTTGCTTAGACATCGTGCTACTTGCTTGTCTAAAACTAAACATGCTACTAAAACCCAATCTATGCTTGCTTTTAATCCTGATGGCTCTGTTCATTCCTAGGATTATGATCCTGAAGTTGCTCGTTATGAATTATGTCATATGATTGTTGCTTTAGATCTTCCTTTAAGGATAGGAGCTACTTCTACATTTGAGCGTTATATTAAGCGTGCTCATAATCTAAAGTTCACTCATGTTTCTAGGCAAACAACTACTAGAGATTTTGTGAAATATTTCAATGAATGTCGTGCTGAACTGCTTGAATGCTTGCAATCTAGTGTGTGTTCCGTTGCACTTACATCTGATATATGGTCTGGCAAAGCTAAGGAAGATTATATTTCTGTTGTTGCTCATTTTGTTAATGATGATTGGTTGCTTGAGAAAAGGGTTCCTGGTATGAGGCTTATTGATGTCTCCCATTCCGGATAGAATATTGCTGAACGTATTTATGCTGTTATTGATGAGTGGGATTTAGCTGATAGAGTTTTTGCTGTTGCCCTTGACAATGCCTTTGCTAATACTAATGCTATGAACATCTTAACACCTAAATTTTTTTGGCTATGCTGGTTCTGTTTTCTTGCATCAAAGGTATGCATGCCATATCGTTAATCTTATTGTCAAATCTAGTTTGAAACGTTTGAAACCTGTTGTCGAATCATTCAGAACTGTAATTTCATTCTTAAACTCTTCTAACCAACGCACTGTTGCATATAAAACATATTGCATTGCAATTGATGTGCCACCTAGAAAGTTTAATTTGGATATGAATGTAAGATGGAATTCAACCTTTCTAATGCTAAAGCACTTGCTTCCACATAAGGGTGCATTTGATGTGTTTATCAATAGCCAGTATCAACAGTTTGCAGGTGAAACATTGCTGACCCAAGAGGATTGGTATGTTGCTTTGAAAGTTTATGATTTTCTTGAACAGTTTTATGCCTCTACTGTCATACTATCTGGTGTTTATTATCTAACTTCTAATCTTATTATACATCAGCTTCTAGAGATATCTACTCACTTGATAAGTATGAGAATGATAAGTTCTTATGAAGGGTTGTTGTTCCTATGAAGACAAAGTACCTCAAGTATTGGCAGAAAATACCCATGTTATATTCCTTGGCTTTTGTTCTTGATCCTAGAGGCAAGATGAAAGGTCTTTCTAATGCATTGAAACTTATTTCTGATAAAATTAATCATGATTATTCTGATTATTTCACTAATATTCGTACCACATTGACTAACATCGTTGGCAAATATGAGACTAAGTTTGGTGCAGTGAAATTGCAGAGGTCGTCCCAGCCGGTAAGGTGTCATGAGATAATTTTAGAAGAGATTTATGATATACATAGTATATAGCAGTGGAAGGTGCCAATTGGCATATTTTTCTATGTATTTTGTGGTCTGTTTCTGCCTTATGATTGTGGTTGTTGGCCAGTTGTCATGTACCAAATCTTCCATGGCTAGGTCATCTAGTAGCACAGTATATATTGTTTAGGTAGTATATATCCATGGTTAGTTTGAATGTTTCACTGAATGTCGTTTAACCGAATGTCAGAATGAATCCCCTGAAGCTTGGTCCATGTGTGATGTTAACTAGATCACCTTTAGGCTTGTCATTGTACCGATGTATGCACATCAGAATTGTATGGTACCTAGTGCAGACATGTGTAGGGTGCGCTTTCATCTCCGAATCTGAATTTTGCTTGTCATACTCGGCTAGGTTTGGTCTGGAATGGATAATTTGTGTGCATAGCACTATAATATTGTTGTTATCATTATTAGTGATAACTGGTGCCTAATAAGATATATAATTTGTGTGCATAACACTATAATATTGTTGTTACATCTGATTCTTTTTCAAGCTGTTTGTTGTTATCACAAATCTTGTTATGAGACATGATGCACTTGCTCTGTTTTAATCGGTTGTTAGACTCCCAGTGAGCATTATATAATCCAAGCATGATGCACACTATAGATACAGTTAACTTGCTCTTCAGATATTCTATTTCTACCTTTTTGTGTTTTCGGGGGGGGGGGGGGTGGGTTCTAATGCAGTTATGTTACAAAAATAAATATGCAAACATTGAAATCTTTCTGTGTTCTTTGTTAGGTTTATCACAAGTTAGTTTTCTTCAGTTATGTTACCAAAATAAATATGCAAACATTCAGTTAACTCTTCAGTTATGCAAACAAGCTATTGTGTTGTGTATGGCATTATGCTTTTTCCTCTCTGTTGTCTTTTTCCTTTTGAATGTGTTGAAGCAGTTAGCTCCCTGCATGACTTGAATTTGGCTCAGGGATTGTATTTGTACTCTGTGCTCTTGATCATCTCATGGATTGTATGACATTCATGTTGGCTCAGTTAACAAAACACTAGCTTCAAGCGGAGTTGATATATACTGAGATAAGCTAGTGTTATGTTAACAAAATAATAGCTTATTTTAACATTTCACCTAATTTAACCTTGCTATATTCTTGTTACTGAATGTCATCCTCATACTGCATTTCAGTTAACTGAATGTCAGTTAACTGCCTGCATGCATGTCTTTGTTTTTCTACATGCATGTCTTTGTGAGCTCAACCTTTGTAACCTGTAACAGGAAAGTTGTATTCTTGCCACAGTAACATGTTTTGCTTAATTATTCCTGTTCTCTATTACTTATTCCTGCTTCCTTGCCACAATAACCTGTTTTGCTTAACTAACCTACACTTTGCTGATTTGTTATAGGATCCAATGTCTAGTTCACAGTCCTTTATGGACATGTTGATACAAGAATCTGAGCCTCCTCTGGATGTGATAACACAAGATAGTGGCAAAGGGCGGGGAGGAAATTACAATCACAATGAGGACATCCAACTGTGCTGGTCTTGGATGCACATAACCTATGATGCTAGAACTGGGAATGAGCAACCGCGCTCTACTTACTGGGATAGCAGAACACTACCATGAGAACAAGACTTTTGACTCTGAGAAGAATGCTACTTCTCTTGAAAAAAGATGGGGAATCATTCAAAAGGAGTGCTTAAAGTTCCAAGGATATTTTGAGGAAATAGAATGTCTACGTCCAAGTGGTGTTCCCTTCACAGAGCATGTATGTTTCTAAGTTTGCGCCTTCTTCAAATGCTTTTCACTTCTTATCATACACTTATGTTATGCTTCTTTGTTGCAGATCCAATTAGCGCAGAAAACATATGGTGGAGCCAGAGATTGTCCCTTCATTCACTATTGGATGGAGGTCCGACACTCTAAGAAATTCTTGTCGGTACAAGATACACTGAAGCAAGCCCAAGGAAGGAGGCGAAGCAAGTCTGCGACACCATCACACGAAGATGAACAAGCACCTAATTCTTCCATGCCAGCTGCCGAGAGCAACCACTGGGTCAAAAACAAGCGAAGCAGAAGCTAAAGAAGAAAGAAGGACAAGATGAGTATGTCGAGGTGTTGGGAACCTTTGTGCACATGAAGATTGAGGAACAGAAGTAGAGGGAAGAAAGATGGAAGTTAGACAAGGAGCTCGAGGAGCGGAAGGTGTCCATTGAGGAACGTCGTCTACAATGGGATCTAGAGAATAAATCAAACAGGGAGCTCGAGGAGCGGAAGCTGTCCATTGAGGAACGTCGTCTACAATGGAAACAAGAACAGAAGATTATGTTTTGTGATGTCTCCATTATGGATGAAAGCCAAAAGGCATATGTGCTGGCCATGAGAGAAGAGATCGCAATACAAAAGGTGGCCACACTCAAGTCATTTGCAGGAGCTGCAACAAATTGTACAAGTGAACATGGCAGCGGTGGAGGGTGCTGACTTTAGTGGAATAATCTAATTTATGCAATAACAAACTGACATTTTGTAGCAGTAGAGTTCTGGATCCATGAGTTGGCATTTTGTGGTCAGACAACTCTTAGAATTTGGATGACATTTTCTAGGCTTTCGCAACATTGAATTTTACATCCCTCCTACTGTCTGTTTCATCAATCATACTCCTAGAGGTTTTGGTGTTATCTTCCTGGGATATGGACATGTGAGTATGAGCTTTGCAGGGTCATTTCGGTATTGCAAATTTGCAACAAGGCTAGGGTGCAATGCCTGAATGGGCCATGTAACAGTATGGCCTATTGTTTCTTACTAACAGCATCAGGCTGCTAAAAGTTTGTGAAAGGTGCTTAAGAATTCTGAGTGTCCACTTATATTGCCCTGAGTTACCTGTAATATAATTCTTCATGTTTGTTATGCCAGATTTGTGTCTTGTTAGCTCTCGACTGTTGTGGTAATGGTTGTTTTAGAATTCGAAAGTTGAGACCCAAATCTGTGGCTTTGTCAAGTTGACAAGATACAGTTATTATCTTTGGTCCATTATGGTTACCGTTCAGTTCATGCTTGTTGCGGTCGACATTCACCTGGAATTCTTAAGCACCTATGGTCTATGGAACAGGCACATGTTCCATCAACAGAAATGCCTTTGTTAATGTCACTAGTGATAATGCAAAATCCGCAATGTTAATGAACAATAATTGGACAATATATACAATAATTGGATGTATATGCTTTCACTTGAACAATATATACAATAATTGGATGTAGACACTTTCACTTGAACAATTTTCAAAATTACAGTATATGGAGAATGAACAATATAACATAGGTTCTGAATATCCATATCCTTACATTGAATAAATCACACAAAGTTACATATTATTTGAATATCCATATCCATACTATCTAGAGCTATGAATCGCCCAAAGGTGCTCACAAAGATCATTTCGCAGTTGCTCATGTGAAGACATATCCTCAATTTCTTTATGGATCTTTAGGAACTCATCTATCAGAGCTGGATCACGAGTTTGATAGTCCTCTGGTGACAACTCTGGGATGCTCTCATCCTGGTAGTAGTTGTAATCCACATCCTCCTCGTCTCGCTTGTCCTCAATTATCATGTTGTGTAAATAACAAAACACATCATGATATACTAGAGTTGTTCTTTGCTCCACCATCTAGCAGAACCTCAAACCATAGTGAAGCGAGACTGGAGTGCTCCAAACGCTCTTTCTATGTCTTTCCTCGTAGATTCTTGTACCGCTATGAAGTGAACCTTCCTATTACCTTGTGGACTTCGGAAAGCTTTGACAAATGTTGCCCAGGTGGGGTATATTCCATCTTCAAGGTAATACCCTATGTTGTATTTGTTTCCATTGACCATATACTTCACTTTTGGTGTTGTCCCAGAAGTAAGTCTATCAAATAATGGAGATCGTCGCAAGACGTTGATATCATTAAGGGAACCGGGAAGTCCAAAGAATGCATGCCAAATCCATAGATCTTGAGATGCAACAGCTTCCAAAATCAAAGTTGGACCACTCTTGTGCCCTGTGTAAGCCCCTTTACAAGTTGTTAGACACTTGTCTCACTTCCAATGCATGTAATCTATTGAACCCAACATACCTGAAAATCCTCTTTCGGTGTTAATGGCTAGCAACCTGGCAGTGTCCTGGGCATTGGGGGCCCTCAGGTACTCCTCACTAAAGATGTCAACAACCCCTTTGACAAAGTGCTTGAAAGACTCAATAATAGTGCTCTCACCCATTCTCACAGAATCATCTAGGAAATCAGCCGATACACCGTGTGCAAGCATACAAAAGGCGGCAACAACCTTCTGAATAGCAGAAGCACCCAGATGACCAAGTGCATCAGGCTTCTGACGGAAGTACTCGTGTGAGCCTCCACCGCAGTTCATTTGAATCACGCAGTACACAAGTGAGATGGAATCGAAAGATTAAAAATTTTACCGGTTTGAAGCAAGGATACAAGAGGAGGTCTGCTCCCTGCACTCCCTGTGCTGCTAGCGCTCCCTGTGCTGCTCGCGGCGGCGTGGCACGGAGGGCAGGACCGGCATGAAGCGGCACTGGATGCGGCACCGGCGAGGCAGACGCGGATACGACACTAGATGCGGCATCGGCAAGGCAACGCGGATGGCTGTGCACGGCGGCCAGCAAGGCACGAAAGAGGCAAGGTGCGGCGGCGGAAGACGCAGACGCCGTGGCTGCCAAGACAGGAGAGGCGGGCGCGACGGCGCCGGTGAACTCGCAGAATGGCGACGTTGGGCAAGGCACCGGCGAGGCAGACGCGATGGCTTTAGGGCGCTGACGGTGGGCAGGGCGCGGCGACCGGAGCGGGGGAGGAGAAGGAGCTAGTGGCCGGAGCAGGGGCTTGATCCGGCGGCACGACAGGGAGAGGCGGGCGCGGAGGCACCGATCCGTGGTGCTCTCGCCGACAACTAGGGTCCACCCGTCAGAACGAAAAATAGGGGCCATGTTTGATCAGTTGGGTTGGAGTTGAGTTCTAATTTTGGCCCTGAAAATTTGGAAGTCGGCCCGTATTTGACAAAATAGAGGGCTGAAATTACTCTCCGGGCTGGAGTTGCTCAAACAGAGCTCAAAGCTCTCTGCCCACTCTGGCGCCGGTGCTGCCCGCCACCGCCGACGATTGGCGCCCACCCCTCCCCCTTCCCCCCCCCCCCTTCCCCGCGCGTCATCGCCCCCTCCCGGACCCCCCTGTCGATCACCGGCCCTCATCGCTGCCCTGCGCGCCGGCGGTTGGAGGCCCCGTTGCCCGCCAGCTCCAGTACAGCTCCGGTCGTCGCCAGCCCTCGACACCCCTTCCCCCCCCCCCCCCCCCTCCCGCCGCCTGTCGTCCGTTGGCTCCCATCCAGGCCCCCGTCCGATGCAGGCCACGCTGATTGGAGGTGTCCGCCCATGGGAGGTGGAGGGCCAGATAGAGCAGCAACGAAGGTGGAGCGGCGCTGGCACGGGGAGGCGCACGCGGCTGCGGAAGGACCATGTAGAGTGGCAGCACAGGGAGGGGCGAGCAACAGCAAAGGAGGAAGGAAGAAAGGTTGGGCACGCTCAAGGAGAGGAAGGAACGAGAGAGAGAGAGAGAGAGAGAGAGAAAGAAAAGAAAAATAAAATAATGGGTCCCACTGTTGCGAGGGCTCCAAAAACTGAGAGCCCTCCTAAAATAAAAGTCCAAGTAATCAGTCTATTGGAGTTGATTTTTTAGTCTAGACTTTTAAAAAATAAAGTAAGGAACCTATTTGAGAGATGCTTTATACGATTGACACGAGTCACATGTCAATGACACGAGCGACTGGAACTCTGTTTCCTTGGTTAATTTGGTTAACCTCTGTGGACACCAAGTCTAGAACCAAAATATGCCGCCATACTGAGAAAGACTGAATTTTCTTTACCCATTGGAGTGCCAAAGTTCGATATGGCCGGTACAGTGTCGGGCTGCTAAGTTAAGGTATTCTTTGACGACTCTGACTTGTGGTCAGATGTGTTCCCATCCATATATGGGCCACGTAAATAATAAGAGTCCAGCTCTAATAGTACATACGTACTACTAATTAACAGCATCTATGCACGCAACGGTCACAATGAAGCAGTCCAGCTCTAAGATTCAAAGGAACTCTGTGCAGCGAGTTTCCTTCCGTCCCTCGGTTGATTTCGTTACGCGAGCTCCACCCAGGTAATCTGGCGGCGCTTTCTCGCCAGAATTTTTGGTGCGGGCGTTGCAGCTCGCAGTTGCAGTGCAGGCACCAGCCAAACCATCAGTGATCGCCATCCCTATAAACAGGTTTGTTTTGTGCCAAACTACAAAAACCACATCCTCTGCTGTTGTATATTAGTATTAGCAGTAGCTGACATGTAGGCCAGCTAGCAGTGGATCCATATGTCAGCCACTGTTAACGCTAATGTATTACTGTAGAGAATGTGGACTCCGAACTGCCGCACCAGGCACGCAACCGCAGCCGAACGGAAATTTCCGTGGGGTCGGGCGGTCAGGCCCGGCGAGCGGGCGCCGAGGCGAGACGGCCCACCACCGGGTCAGCCACGTTCTGGACGCGGTTGCAAAAGGGAAGCAGCACTCGAAAATAAAGCGCCGCGACCACGCGCATTTTCCAATCTATAAAACTACCCGACCGACCCGGCCGGTTTCCGTCCGCACAAACCGCCACAGCCCACAACCCAAACCCAGCACAGCGATTGCCTGCTTCCGCCTCCGATCGCAAGGTAGAAGGAGAAGAAGAACAAGATGAGCTACTACGGCCAGCAGCCCCCCGTCGGCGTCCCGCCGCAGCAAGGTGCGCCGGCTCCTTCTTCCCGTCTCTACTCCCTCCCTCCCTCCGGCTTTTCTCTCGCTTTTCCTTTTCTGTTTGTTTGTTTCCTTTTTCCTTTGTGATTTGTGAGGCTGAAATCATTGGCGTGTGGATCTCGTTTTCTCCAGGATACCCAGGGAAGGATGGCTACCCGCCGCAGGGGTACCCGCCGGCCGGCTACCCACCTCCGGCGCAGGGCTACCCGCCGGCCGGCTACCCCCAGCAGGGCTACCCGCCGCCGTACGCGCAGCCGCCGCCCCAGCAGCATCAGAGCAGCGGGCCTTCCTTCATGGAAGGATGGTACGTTCCTTTTTTCCTCTCAATCTCCTCCTCTCTGCTTTTCCTTGTACAGCGGCAGGCTCCTGACACGTTGCTAGATTGGGCGTTTTTGCCTGGTATTTTCAACTAGATTAGATCGAACGTTTAGTGCTCGTTTTTGACTGGCTAGATCCGCCCGCAGCTGCCGCCGGCGAGCTTTCCCGGCCAGTTCGGGCGGGCGGTAGGCCCGTGATTTGACGCGTGACCTACTCCTTGGAAAAGGCAGCTGCCTGCCTCGTGTGGCCCTGGCGACGTGTCGGTCGCAGCACGCAAACGCGCACACGCAGTCCACGCCGAGTGGGAGAAACGACTACCCTTTTCTTTGCGGGTCCGTCAGATCTGCGATGGGCAGTTGGGATTTCGGTGTTCTGCAATCACATTTCCTTTGTGGACGCGGTTCACATGCGTTTGGTCTTTCGGCGCTGGAGAAAAATATCTCAGGTTCGCTGTCAGTGTGAATGCCTGAGATTTTCAGATTCCTTCCAGGCGAGGTCACCCAGGATAATACTAACACTAATAGTATATTTCCGTTGACGCGCTAATACCAAAGAGATAAGTGTTGTCTAGGTGGTTATACTTGGTAGTAGATGCCAAGTTTACTTACATTTTACAAACGGAAACCGGAAGTTTTATGTGGATGGCCGGACATTTCGGGGAAGCACATTGCAGATTAATTCAAGCTACGCATGATAGTGATATTTAGTGTCAAAAGCATATTCTAGAATACGCATATTCCGCATTTGCTTTATTCTATGTAATGATCGCCATTGTTGTTTCTGTGGTGGAACAGCCTGGCTGCCCTCTGCTGCTGCTGCCTCTTGGACGCCTGCTTCTGAGGACGAAGGCCGTTTGCAAAGACAGCGAGGGATTACTTGATGGAATGGAAGAACTGCAACTGAACTAGCTTAATTAAATTTCTTGCTCTGCATTTATCACCTATTTTCCTCCTTGGTTGTGAACTCTGTTGGTCGTCGGTGTTGATTGGATGAGGAGACTTGGTAGTATTTGTATCTATGATGCTTCTGGTGGAATTCAACCCGGGATTATGGAGTGCAAATTGGTGTCACGGTCTGGCTATTTTCTTCCCATTTACTTACTGTTGGTGGCATCACGTTTGCGTGTTTTTGAAATGTCTGCTACGCGTTAGCCGCCGGGTCTCGCGCTCGCCTGTCCCTGTGATATTTGATTGGACTGCGCAGTACTGGAACCTTATTTGATTTGATTCGACTGTTGTACAGTAGTGTCTTCTGATTTTGGTTCTAGACGCAGAAAATGTCTGCACAGCACATGTAACCGAATCCAGGCATCGC
This sequence comes from Eleusine indica, assembly GCA_030378355.1. NCBI lineage: Eukaryota > Viridiplantae > Streptophyta > Magnoliopsida > Poales > Poaceae > Eleusine > Eleusine indica. The sequence continues at coordinate 43,376,216 of CM059500.1, forward strand.
TGTGAATGGAACCTGGACATTTGACGTTGGCGTTGCGATGTTCTTTTTTCCACGCCTAGACCTGCAAACGACGGAGTGGTAGACCATCAGTCTGTAGAGGCTGTGGGATGGCGCTGAAAATGATGATAAATTGATAATCCAGAAGTCATGCCGTGCAGCTAACGTCTATATGCCGCACGAATTTTACTCCACCACACATTACTGTCTACATCTTTTATCGTTAGGACAACTCCAGTTTAGGTTTGAACTTGAACAATTTATAACTGTACTAAATAAAGACAATAAATGGGGAACGACAGAGTAGTATATAGGAAGAAAATATCGAGTCACGATCCACATCATCCTGCCACGTCCCAATCACTAACTGTAGATGATATAAAGCCCTGACAACGCACATTTATATAGCAATCACTTCTTTTCGGAGAAGACCTTGGCATGAAGTCAGGAACTCAAAAACGCCTACTCCTCTGATGATAAGGCAGGCAGGCAAGCATTCATCGTGCGTCAGCTGGCAACTTGACTCCTTATCAGAAGATGTTGCAAGAAACCGTGTGACGACACTGACGAGGGACCACTTTCCTACGCTTTGGCAAAATCCTACGCGAATGAGGTCTACAAAACCAAAACGTTTCAAGGATTCAAATATTGTTTGGCACAACAGCCTGTCCATACGTGATTTTCATCAATACAGGCGCGCGCGACACAAGGCATCTTCGAGGCTGGACTAAAGTCTTGTGGTCGAGCCCTCATGAACTCTGCATTCTTTGTGAACTCTAAAATGAGGTGTAATTCTAAATTTCGTTCCATGTCTGGCAGTCTGGCAATCAATCCATCATGTAGTTCGATTCCATACCACGGGTCTCAAACTTCTTCCCAGCTCGGAATCCCGTGCCTCCAACCGCGTACCTCGTCATCCATGTGAGTCAGCGTTTCGAAAGTTAAAAACCTGACGCAAAACGCACAACGGAAAGCATGGCACCATTTATGATTCCCTGTGATCATCATTTGAGGAAAAGGCTTACCTCTAATCTCAGCGTTTCATTCATGGCACCAGAAATAGATTTGCTTCCTTTACCAAGAAAAGGTCGAAATGCCTTGCCTTTCCTCTGATCTCAGCAGAAGAGAGAACATCTTTGGGCAAAGACAACGGCTCCTTGGAAGCAATACATCAACTACCAACCTAGCTGGCAGATAACCAATCCGCACCCTCTTTTCACGTAAAAAATGAAAATCGAATCTGCACTCATTATTTTTGAAGAATAATTAGTGACCAGCTAAGAGAGAACTTTTCTCTTTTCAAAAGTGATCTGTCAATTATTTTCATACGTTTTTCTTAGGAAAAGCCATAAACTTAGTCACTCTGACAGCACAATATTTGATAATGTTACGCTGCTTGTTAGTAAGGCTTACATAGAATCCAGTCAGTTATTTGTCTACAACTCTGTTGTGAAGCTACTTTTCTTACAACCTCATGAATCAACATAATTGTTGCTCATTGGCACTCTTAGTAAAAGCTGTCCCGTTTCTTTCTGAAATGGCATCTTGGGGCAAGGATCAAAATTGATGTAGCCAAAGCTGGTATTATGTCATCTGGGCACAAAATTGTTGGCGGTAACACCAGCATGTTTTGGCTGGAGTTGCTTTATATAATATTTCGATCCACGTGATAGATTGATACGCTTTCTCCTCTTCTCAGGGATAGATTCGATTGAGCACTCTGAAAAGCCCCGCCTCACAAACCTGTGAAATTTCAAAATGAGCACAAGGTGGCAGCACACATGCCAGAATAAAAGCATTGCTACTATCTGCACATAGCTCCAATGACAATGGTGCTGTTTTCCAATGTGATGGTTGCACTTCAATATTCAGTAATTGCAACAGGTCCTAACAAGGCCATGCGAAAGAAGAATTGCGGATGCTCACATGCCAGAATAAAAGCATTGCTACTATCTGCACATAGCTCCAATGACAATGGTGCTGTTTTCCAATGTGATGGTTGCACTTCAATATTCAGTAATTGCAACAGGTCCTAACAAGGCCATGCGAAAGAAGAATTGCGGATGCTCAAGTAGTTTCAAAAACAATATAAAGAGGTCTAAAATGCATTAAGGAAAGGGTGCACAAGTAAAACCAAACTAGAGATTATGCTCTGCTAAAGTTTGAAATTTCAATTTAGAGTCCCAGATACTAACATAAACACATTGTAAGACAAACTAAGAAAACAGAGACCAGAACCATTTATTTATACTCCCTCTGTTCTTAAATTGTTGTCGTTACGATTTTATAGTTCAATTTTGAACTAGATTTGTTGTCCTAATGACATATATTTGAGAACTGAGGGAGTAATGACTAATAATTCAGTATATTGAGCTGAGAGAAGAATAAAGTATATACCAGTCTGCTGTCCGCGTAGTAAGCAAGAATAATTTCTCAAGTCCAAGGGACAAAGCCATCTTCTCAATGTAATCTGAAGTATAATCATAACCATAAGAAAAATAATAAGTCACTAGCATAGGCTATTCTAGTATAAATGCTCCATAATTGAAACCCTTAATAGCACGAGGAAGAGCACACTCCGATTTCAAAACTGTAAACAGAAAACGAGTTACGAACAATAGAGCGGCAACTACCTCCGTATATCCACTTTCTCCTTATGTCCACTTTCTTGGTTGGTGGATTGTTTTCTCTTGTGATTTTCTTGACCCCTCTACTAGGAATCGTGTGCATATGAGTGGGTACATGTGTTACTATTTACTAAAATTGTTATGGTGACTCTCGAGTCTAGAGAGGTTGCAACGTTGAATCGAAACATAATAAATTTTGTTTCTCCAGTTAATTATGAACATACCAAGCAACTTGTCCCCTTGACCTCTTCCACGGCATTCTTCAGAGACAGCAATTGCAGCAACTTCTCCAGATTTTTCCTCAGGAAACGGAAACAAAGCAGCGCAAGCAATGATTGAGCCATCTCTTTCAACAACATAGAATGACTCCAATGCTTCAAGAAGCTGAGAAGAACAGAAAAGAAAGATCCCTTTTAGAGGCAGTAGACATGATGAGAGCACTAAAGCATAGCTCAAGGACTCTCAATAAAAAGAAATATCATCAGAATTAAATATATTATAGCAGCAAGCACACCTCTTCATCTGTTCTCCGCACCAAAACACCAGAATCTTCCAGCGGCCAAATAATTTTTCTTATGCCAGGTAGATCTTCCTCTGTAGCCATCCTTGTTCCTTCATAAACATCCCTGAAACCATACAGCATCCAAAAAAATCATTATGAGCAGTTACTAAAGATAAATTATTACTATTTATAGGACAATAAACATCACATTAGGACAACGAACAGGCATGGAAATATTGGCATGGGCATTATGGCAATAATTTTGAGTAAAACATAGTTATAGAAGAATGACAACCTGGCTATCATAGTTCCTGCACCATCTCTTGTAAACAGTTCTAAAAGCAGTGATCCATTGACAGTTCCATCTATGATATGAACTCTTTGAACACCACCCTGGCATTTCGTAGAAACATAATGATAATCAAGCCTCAGAATTTAGAATTTCATGTAAATTTCCAAGTACACACGCATAAATAATAGTGATTGTTTCTTTTTTTGAAGGAACCAGCAGGGTGGTCCCCTACCTACTTTTTTATTAATGAAGCGAAAGAAATGTTTATGTATATTTTACAAGGCCATAGGCCCAAGAAATAAAGAGTGATTATTCACTAAAGAATACAGCTTGCGCCATGATTTGTGAACATAGCAAAGCAAAGGACCTTTAGGCAATCCATGCTGGATGGGAGAATGCGCTAGAATTTATTTTTAGCATTTTTTTAGGAGAATATAGTAGGGGAAACAGTAGGGGAAAGCCCTATTGTGATATTATGTTATATTAGAAAAACCAAAACGCATAAGGTAGAACAAGGGCCTAAGCTATGTGTACACTGTACAGCCAAAAGAAGAAGTAGAAGACCCTCAAAGGCCAAAGATAAGAGTATGTTCACTCTTTTTTTTCTCTCTTCATAGAATCTAGCCCCTGGTTTGTAAAACCTAAACTGTATGGCTCCTTCAGTACTACATCATTTTCTCTCAAACTGAATTTCCGATAGTTAAATGCTATAGTGCACTGTCATCCTGAGCAAATACATAAACCAGAAATAAACAGATGACGCTATATCAGGTAAGAAGCTGCATGGCACTACAACATGCCACCTTTCTTATCTTACATGACACTAAAGGTAGATGAGCTTGCACGATTGATTTCTGCCAGCATACATGTACAGCAAGACAGCACCTGACCAGACTCCAAAAATAGCACATGACAGACCATACTAACAAGACGAGTTTTAGAAGGTAATAATTTTGCTAATTTAAAAATGATAAAAATTAACATAGTAATAATATCGATGTAGTGCTGGAATAAAGAATGTAATGTGAATTGTGAATGGTCACTTACATGGCATACATACGCTGCTGCAGCCAACTCAGAAAGATATCCATTTGATCTGCTTAAACGCTCTTCACCACCAATAGCAAACCCTTGCTCAGCAGAATAAATACCATTTCCATTGTTAAAACCCAAACCATTATGAAAAGAAGCAGCATATCCGTTAACGTGAGCTCTATCATTCAATGACGGTTCATGAGCCTCCTTGTGCAAAGGATATATACCCTCTTCATCCACAAACTTGACATAATTTGCAGCAATAGCACTTTGCGCAGCACGCTTTCTGATCAACATATCAGCTTCCTCAATAGACATGAAATGAATGACTCGTCCGTGCTCGTCGAATATCTGACCATCTACAATGCAGATAAGTTTATCTGCATCTATGGCTAAAGCGCATGCTGTAGCTACCTCATAAGTGCTGAATGTTTCCAGAAAATGCAAAAGAAATTTGTTTAGTATGCTAAATGCAATATATACAAATAAGTAGGTACTGCTGTAAATCCTAGGAACTTTTATGTACTGTGCGACATTTCCACGCATTATACGTGTTGTGTTCGTGCATAATTTATCCATAAGAATAACATAATACAATGTGCACGTATAACAGTAAACATGGAGATTAGCAAAGGGATGGAGAAACTACCGTACTTGCAATTTAACACTTCTCCTGTGCTCGAGTATCCCATGTTGCTCACCACAACTATGCTATCACTATCAAGCCTTTCTCTTATTCGTGAAACGTCTATTTTTTTAACTTCACCAGTGAATCCATAATCAATACCATTAACTACTCCTCGTCTCTGCAAAAGTAAGATTGTTACACAAAATCAATATTATAGGAATTACACAAATCAGTACAACAGGACCCTCCAAGAAAACACTGGTTAGCAGAATTAATAAGGGACAAAGCAAAACGAGAACAAACATAAATAAAATCCGTGCTCTTTCTTATCCTTGAGATATTTATTTCTCAACTTGGAAAATTCGTATCTGATGCCATAACCTACACCCTCTATTTCTCCGCCGAAGGTTAATGCCATAAACTACTCTTTTTGTTTTCTCTACCAAAGGATGATAATCACACAAATCCGACCTTGAGCCAACTAATGTTCACCATAACTTATCAATGACAGAAGATGTGCGTAATTGAGCCGTTCCAGTTCCAAGCTATTGCTGTTGTTCCCGTTCATATATTTTACTTCAGAAAGAATGTGGACCATTTGCTCCCAGTTAAGGCTATTACTGCTGATCCTAGAATTGTCCATGTTTTGGGGCCTTTAGGGTAACAGACCAAGTAATTCCAGTGCATCTATTTGCTTTAAATTGTCTACCGGTAATATAATTTTCAAATGATAGTGCAAGTGCATCCTGTAAAAATTAAGTCTAAGTACAAAGTTAGATCAGAGCTGTAACTACAGTAGTATAAAAGTATCTAGAAACTAAAAAAGGTGATGCTTCAAGTTTAGAATGACTCAAAAACACTGAAACACATGGTATTACAGTTAGAAGGGAATGAATAATAGTGCATAATCATACAACATTCTATCCAAAACCCACCAGTGCTAAAATATCTGTCCAACTGCAACCATAACTTGAATGGAGGAAAACATGAAGCAAAAAAGGGCAAATAATCGAGAAAGGCCACACTTATTTTAAATTAAAGCAGAAAAAATATCTGTTGCTGTTTCAATGTAAAAATATTGTTACTTTATTAGACACATCAAAATAGATCAGGTTCAGTTGTACAGAACTACGACTAACGTCTCCAGTTTGATAAAATCTGTTCATCAGAGAAAAAATGTGAATTACATGGAGAAAAAATGCCAATTTTCAGTTTGATTAGAGTTCTTAATTTCTAAGATTCAACGAAAAAACCGCAGTAAGTAATTGACTAGTTAAGCAAATACCACTAGCTAACATATTAAAGGACATCTCCTTATACAATATAACTAATTATTACAGCATACATCTTTATATTTGATGTATTAAAAAGAATCAAAAGTAAAGTATTATTTTCCTTAACAGTTATTTACAGGCATTAAAGTTCTGCAATGGACACACTGCACCAAATCTATAAAATGATCAGATGAAAATTAGCAATGGGGAAGCTCAGATAGTTATACTTAGTCACCTTAGCACCAAGGAAATTGCCACTTGCCACATTATCCACAAGACCATGCCAACGCCCAATAACACCATGTCTACGGAGATTCAACATTGGTGGACCAGGAGAAAGCTTTGCCTCGATCGTTAACCGTATTCTACCAGCTGCCTCCATTGCAGCCTCTAATGAATCAGAATCAGTAACTCGGTACTGGCCGACATACTTGGGCCTCCTTCCTACAGGAAATTTCATAAACTGAGCAGACGCACATATCATGACAAAAATACTAAAAAATACGGTTCCAGTAAAAAAACCCATGGTTATCCAAAGATAAATACATCAAATTATTATAGACAAGAATCATTCTGCACATCACAAGGGACAACTGAAGGCCTAATGAGGTTTCAGGTTTTGACTATTGCGCTTCACAAAATTCTAGTCACAGAGCTCACATTTCTGGCCAAGATAGTCTGCAAGTCAATATAGTTTCCTGGAAGCTTTACGGGTGCAGTGGAGCAGTCAATGATGAGCTGAAAGCACTTCTAAATAAAAGCAAGTTGGTAACAAGTTTTCATAGTACTGTTGCGAGTTATTCCAGCTGTACAGATTTTGTCAAGTTTTCATGCAGAACACTAGAAAAGCCATATGATTCAACATGACTGTGTAAGATTTTTATTCCAGTTTTAGTGTGTATGTGGAATAGCCCTCCTATATGATGCCCTGTAAAGTTTGGACGATATGAGAGAACATATTAAGTCTGGACAATATAAACACACAAGGCGAAGACACAATATCTAAACTTGTAATTGCCATAGCCATTTTTTGTGAGCATGGGCATGTGCAAATAAAAATGCTGAATTAGAAATTAATCGCTGAGATATATAACAAGACTTTTACATAGAACTGACCTCTTTCTGATAATAATTTATCAATTTGAACATGTGTTCCTGGAACAAGAACAAATTTAATCCCCAGACCATGCAGAAGTGATATATCCTGCATATCAAGGAAAATATGTAATTAGGGATCCATAACATCCATTAGCTTTGATAATAAGAAAAGAATCCAAATATTCATGGAAAAATCATAACAACTTAAGCCTCAGAGTAAGAAAAATCACTGTGCTGATCCTAACGTGAAAACAGATGCTCAATAATTTTTCCTTTGTAATGCTGATTTCGCATAGATTCTACAATTGAATTGTCAGGGGACCTGGAGATCCTTGATTTTCCTACCTACCAAGCAAACATTAACACATGGTTACTGTTCAACTTGGTTATGACTCTCTATAACCATCCCAAATAATCAAGCCTAACAAACAATTTTTTTGATGGCAATGAGTAGATGGCTTCTGTTAGATTCGAAAGCTATAGACCATGGCCCTTAGTTCAGAAAAAATAAACTAAAATGTACAATTAGTAAGAAAGGGCAAAAATCATTTTAAACGTTATACTGTTCTACCCAAGGATTAAACAAGAGGTAAAATGCAGTTTCCTACTAACAAAGCATCAAATGGATGTAAATTACAAATATGCAAGACCGCAAGCAGTAATTTGAAATCCCAATACCTGCAGGATGCCGTCAAGGAGTGGCCCGGACACGACCTCGCTGGAGATGACGACCACAAAGGTGCTCCCGCGGTGGCCCCGGATGTACGGCCACGCCTCACGGAAGAAACCGACGAACTCCTCCCCCGAGGCCACTCCGCCACCGCCGCCGCCGCTGGGATTTCTAGCCGCGCAGCATCGGATGCCGCGTCCTTGCCGGCGGCGTGCAGGTGTTCGCCGCAGCAGGCTGCCCGAGGGAAAGATACTGGTGGCGGCCGCACGGGCCGCGGGCCGCGAGACCTTGCCGGCGAGGCGTGCGGCGGCCGTCGACGTGGACATGTCCGATTGCGGAAGCTTCGACCTATGGATCGGTTTGGACCAGAAGGGAGTAGGTGTGGTGGTCTGCGGCGGCGCTATTATGCCGTTAGTTTGAGAAAGGCGCGATTATATGAGCCGCAACTTTTACTCCAAACCGAACCATGGTCTGACGCGGAACCGAACCGAAAAGAGAGATTAATCGACTTATGTTTCCGGTTCGAACAATGAACAAATAAACAAATGACACCAGCTTCTATGACTTTGCATGTTCGCATTTACCTTATAACGTTAGATATGCTTTGTTTAGTCCTTATTTGCGTCCAGCTAAACCGAACCTACACTAGAAGGATCGTGGTGAAAATCCATTTTAGCTGATGGAACTTTGATCGTCCGGTTCCCCGGGGGATTGCACGCCACGTCGCCCACCGTTCCGATCACCACCGCGAACCGTGCTCCCCCAGTTCGTGTCCGTACCGACCGTGAGCGTGCCACGTCACTGCACCAATGGTCGCACCCTCCCCACCCCACCCACCCACCACCACATCCCTCTCCTCCAAACCTGTCCTCGTCTCTGGCAAAACAAAAAAAAATTAACCCGTCGGCGATAATCGTCGAGCTCCGCCACCGCTCTACTTGTCACACCATTCATCGCCGGCGATAATCACCCCGCACCACTCTGCTTCTCACGCCAACTCAACGCCAATGATAACCGTTTGTTTTCTCGATCTTGAACGATCCGTTCTGATGCTCAATCAAACGTACTAGAATTTTTCAGTCCGAATGGGTATACGTTTTGGTCTGATTCAGAAAATAGGATTAATTATAAAAATCATCTCATAATTCACTTAGAGTTTGAGATTCTCATCCATAAGTTATTTTGTTATAAATCCCCACCCACCTATTAAATTTTGTTACAAAAACCACCATAATATACATATATTTAATTTATTCAACATATTTTTATTTATTTGGAGTAGCAAATGATGTTCTTATCAAATATACAAAATTTTGAAAGTATAATTCATATTTTTATAGAGAATATTTAGCAAGAATGTCAATTAAAGCTCGAACTATGTTTCATAAAATTTGAAATTTGAATATATTTTTCGTAAAAATAATAGGAATTAGTCACTAAAAATCTTTAACAATGTTAAACTCATTTAACTTAGTTTATTTGAAAATTTATATAAATAAAAATATATATAATCAATTAAACATGTGTCAACTAGGATGATTTTTATAACTAAACTTATTGGATAAGTGATAATTTACAACAAAAATATTTATGAATGAGAATCTCAAACTCGAAGTAACTTAGGTGGTTTATGCGATTATTCTCAGAAAATATGTAAGAACGGTCTTTCTATCCATCCACGGTCTGGAACGGAGCCACACCTTTTACCCTCCGAAAGTTATCCACGGCGCCGACGGACATGGGTAGAGGAGGTGCACAAGGACGGCATGTGGTGGCGCTTTTGTCCCAAGACAGAGGAGGGGAGTGCCAACGAAATTTGCGACCGGTGTTGGTGTTGGAATTATATGGGCTTGGTCCATTAATATTCACAATAATTCCTGAAAAATCTCAAACGCCCATTCATGAATGGTGGGAGTGCAAAGGTTTAGTCCCATATTGCTAGTGGAGGTGGAGGGAGTCCAACTTATAAGGTTGGTTGCTCTAGCATCTCTTGCAAGTGTGTGGATAAGAAGAAGGAAGAACACACGTGCGCGCTCGCTCGCCTCGCCTCGCCTCGCCGGGCCGGGCGTGGCATGGCGTGGGCGAGGTCGCGCATCACCTGCGTGAATGATCCGCCGAAATTTGGTCCCTTGTCTTGCGGGGACGCGGCTTCCTTTTGCACTTTCTTTTTGCTGCGTATTCCATATATTTTTATATATTTGGTTATAAAAACCGACGTATTAAAATGGTAACCGACTCAGTTGCGGGACGCCTAACCCTAGCGGTTCCTCCCTATAAATACGTACGGGTATCGCCGCAAATCAGAACACGCAATCATCTAGGGTTTTGTCTCTCGCTACTGTTGCGCCGCCAAGACTTCTCCATCCCGGTCGTCGGCGTGCACCTACGAACGGGAGAGCAGAGTCTCCGAAACCGTCGTCCTCTGTAATCCTGCACCGGGAGAGGGCGAATAAGGTTTTTGTGAAGCGCTCTGCGCGACTGCTCAATCGCTTCCTCGTCTTCGTCAAGCTCGTCGCCACGGCTCGTCTTCCTCGTCGTCGAGTCGGTCTCACCCGCCGTCGCCAACAACGTGACGGCGCTGAACGTCGTCGTCGCCTCCTCTACCCAGTTCAGAAGGAAACGTCCGTACTCTTATCTCAAACCATGTCTTTTATACTAGCTTTCATGATCTGTTTATCTATGATGAATGTTGCTAGTATAGTAGATGCTATGCTTTTGTCTAGCTTTATAAACTTATCTAGATCTTGCATAGACTTGTCTAGTTCATCATGCAATCTGTTGATCATACATATGATTTATTTCTGGATTAATATAAAACTAAAAGTGCTAATTTATCCAACAATCCAAAAACCTTATTGTAGGCACTTTAGTTTTATGGTTGGATTTGTCGATGCACTGAGGCCAGAGAAATTCACTGGCATGCACTTTAAGAGATGGCAAGTAAAAATCACTTTATGGCTTACTGCCATGAATATGTTCTGGGTGTCCACTGGCAAACCTGAAGGCGATCTCACTGCAGATCAGAAAAAGGCCTACAGAGAAGCCAACACAATATTCTTGGACGCTGTTATTGGAGCTTTGATAGATCGTCTTCAAGACGTCTATATCCATCATACAGTCGCAAAGGAATTGTGGGATGCTCTGATCGCTGACTATGGTGGTTCTGATGCTAGCACTGAACTGTATGTTATTGAGCAGTACCATGATTACAAGATGGTAGATGGTAAATATGTCGTCGCGTAGGCTCATGAGATACAGTGCATTGTGAAGGAACTCGAACTGTTTAAGATCGTCGTACCTGAGAAGCTTGTGGCTGGGGGCATGATTGCCAAATTGCCTCCGTTTTGGAGGGATTTTGCCACTACTCTTAAACACAAGAGAATGAACATATCTGTCTCAGATTTGATCGCGTCTCTTGATGTTGAGGAGAAAGCTCGTGAGAAGGATGGACGTTCTAAAGCTAACAAGGGACACACTGTTGCCAATATGGTGCATCATCCATAATAGTCTCATGGCAGTGGTGGTAAGGGCAAGGGCAAGAACAATAAGCCTAAGCAGACCACTACCTTCAAGAAGAAGAATAAGGAGAAGGGAGCATGCTTTGTTTGCGGTTCTAATTAGCATTAGGCAAAGAAGTGTCCAGAACGCAAAGGAAGGAAGCCTCCACAGCAGAAGACCGTGAACATGGTAACCAGTGCTGGAGAAAATAGTGGGTATGGTAATTTACCATATATTTTTCTGTATTTTAATCTACTAGTTGGTGGCTTGATACTAGTGTCAATATTAATGTGTCTGCTGATGCTTCTTTTTTTATTTCTTACCAGGTCGCTCGGGATTCCTCCGTCCTAATGGGGAATGGGTCACATGCTTCTGTTCATGGTGTTGGTACGGTCGAGCTGAAGTTCACTTCGGGGAAGATTGTCCAATTGAAGAACGTACAGCATGTCTCTTCTATCAAGAAGAATCTCGTTAGTGGCTCCCTTTTGTGTAGAGATGGTTTTAAGGTAGTGCTTGAGTCGAATAAAGTTGTCGTGTCTAAGAGTGAATAATTTATTGGTAAAGGCTATGAGTGCGGAGGCTTGTTCCGCTTTTTCCTTTCAGATTATTGCAATAAATTTGTGAACTATATTTGTGATGGTGTTAATAAGAGTGAAGCTAGTGTTTGGCATTCACGTTTATGTCATATAAATTTTGGTTCTATGTCTCGACTTTCCAGCTTGAATTTAATTCCGAATTTTTTCATTGTCAAAGGTTCTAAGTGCTCAAGTTGTGTGTAATCTAAGCAACCTCGAAAGCCTCACAAGGCTGCAGAGGAGAGACACTTAGCACCGCTAGAACTTATACATTCAGATCTTTGTGAGATGAATGGTATATTGACTGAAGGTGGAAAAAGATATTTCATGACTTTGATTGATGATGCGACTAGATATTGCTATGTTTATTTGCTAAAAACGAAAGATGAGGCTCTCGACTACTTTAAAATTTATAAGGCTGAAGTTGAAACTCAACTAGAGAAAAAGATTAAAAGAATTAGGTCCGATCGTGGTGGCGAGTATTTCTCAAATGAGTTTGACTTATTCTGTGCGGAACATGGTATGATACATGAGAGGACGCCTCCCTATTCGCCCCAATCAAACGGGGTTGTCGAAAGAAAGAATCGCACCTTGACTGACTTGGTTAATTCCATGTTAGACACGGCTGGATTATCTAAGGCATGGTGGGGGGGGGGGGCTTTATTGACATCATGTCATGTCCTAAATAGAGTTCCCATGAAGAATAAGGAGAAGACGTCATATGAGGAATGGATTGGTAGAAAGCCATCGCTTTCTTACTTACGCACATGGAATTGTTTGGTCAAAGTTAACGTACCAATCAACAAGAAGCGTAAGTTAGGACCTAAAACTGTGGATTGTATCTTTCTTGGATATGCTCATCATAGCATTGCCTATAGATTTTTAGTGGTTAAATCCGAGGTGCCTGATGTTCATGTTAATTTATTAATGGAGTCTCGTGATGTTACTTTCTTTGAGAACATATTTCCTATGAAAGATTTACATAGCATGTCTAGATTATCTTCTGATGTGATTGCTGAAATAACTCCTGAACTTAGTGTATTTTCTGATCATGCTGAACAAATACTTGAACCAATCCATGAGGAGATTGATAGTGAAGCTCCTAGGAGGAGCAAGAGACAAAGGACTACAAAGTCTTTTGGTGATGATTTCACTGTTTATCTTGTGGATGACACTCCTAGAACCATTTCAGAGGCATATACATCTTCTGATGCAGATGACTGGAAAGAAGCTGTCCATAGTGAGATGGACTCTATTCTTTATAATGGAACTTGGGAAGTTATCGATAGACCATATGGTTGCAAATCTGTGGGTTGTAAATGGGTGTTCAAGAAAAAGTTTAAGCCTGATGGTACTATTGACAAGTATAAGGCTCGACTTGTGGCTAAGGGTTATACTCAGAAAGAAGGCGAAGACTTCTTTGACACTTATTCACCTGTTACTAGATTGACCACTATTCATGTATTACTTGCTCTGGCTGCCTCACATGGTCTTATCGTTCATCATATGGACGTTAAGACAGCTTTTCTTAATGGAGAGTTGGATGAGGAAATCTATATGGATCAGCCAGATGGATTTGTTATAAAGGGTCAAGAAGAAAAGGTGTGTAAGTTGTTGAAGTCTTTGTATGGTCTGAAACAAGCTCCTAAACAGTGCATGAGAAATTTGATTCAACACTTTTATCAGCAGGCCTTTCAGTCAATGAGGTTGATAAATGTGTGTACTACCATCATGGTGGGGGTCAAGGAGTTATACTGTGCTTGTATGTTGATGACATACTCATCTTTGGAACAAATCTTGATGTGATCAATGAGGTCAAGACCTTTCTGTGCCAAAGCTTTGATATGAAGGATCTGGATGAGGCTGATGTTATCTTAAACATCAAGCTAATCAAAGGAGAGAATGGGATTACTCTTACGTAATCTCATTATGTTGAGAAGCTCTTGAACCGTCTTGGTTACATGGATAGCAAGACTTCTCCAACACCTTATGATCCCAGTTTGATTCTTTGAAAGAATAAGAAAATTGGTAAAGACCAATTAAGATATTCTCAAATTATTGGATCACTTATGTATTTAGCTAGTGCTACTAGGCCTGACATCTCGTTTGCTGTGAGCAAACTGAGCCGGTTTACCTCTTGCCCGGGAGATGATCATTGGCGTGCACTTAAACGGGTAATGCACTATTTAGTTGGTACTATGGATTATGGAATTCAATATTCTAGATATCCAGCAGTACTAGAAGGCTATAGTGATTCCAATTGGATATCTGATGCTGATGAGCTGTATGCCACGAGTGGATATGCATTTACTCTTGGTGGTGCTGCTGTTTCATGGAGATCATGCAAACAGACCATTTTGACAAGGTCTACCATGGAAGCAGAGCTTACTGCACTAGATACAGCTATAGTTGAGGCCGATTGGCTACGTGAGCTCTTGATGGACTTGCCTATTGTCGAGAAACCTGTGTCGGCAATCCTCATGAATTGTGACAATCAAACTGTGATAGTCAAAGTGAACAATTCTAAGGACAATATGAAGTCATCAAGACATATTAAGAGACGTTTGAAGTCTGTCAGGAAAATGAGAAACTCTGGAGTCATATTAGTAGAATATATTTCAACTGGTGAGAACCTGGCAGATCAATTCTCCAAGGGGCTGTCACGTAATGTGATAGACAGTGCATCGAAGGAGATGGATATGAGACCCATATGTGCTATTCCATAGTAGTAACCTAACCTATGTGATCGGAGATCCCGTGAAGTAGGACCTAGAAAGAACAAGCTATTGGTTAGCATGAGAGTAATCTTTTATAACCCACTCGAGAAGCGATGCATTACTCTCGATATCTGTATGGCAGGTTGGTTGTTGCCTTAATGTATTCAGTTGGCTTTAAATAGCGAAGATGTTGTCCTACAGAACACTCTTGAATGAATACACCTATATGAGCCCGATTGTTGTAAGGTCGCAATCTATGAAATTTGGGTGATCTCTATTAAGCTCATGAAAACCAAGGGAGTATGACGTATATGCTCCACCCACGGAGAAGCCTACTGGAGGTCTAGTATCAGTTATGATAGTAAGTGAAACTTGTTTGCACAAAACTTGCAATTCAAGACATAGTCCATTGTTCAAGTTGTGAATGAGTGTAGCTTATTATTCTAGGTGGAAGTTCAACTTAACAGTCTCCACTGAAAACACTGGTATATTAAACAACAGTGGGGTGAGGCAAAGTCTAGCTGGGACTTTGAGATTTGGTGGGGGATTGTTGGAATTATATGGGCTTGACCCATTAATATTCATAATAATTTCTGAAAAATCTCAAAGACTCATTCATGAATGATGGGAGTGCAAAGGTTTAGTCCCACATTGCTAGTGGAGGTGGAGGGAGTCCAACTTATAAGGTTGGTTGCTCTAGCATCTCTTGTAAGTATGTGGATGAGAAGAAGGAAGAACACGCGCGCGCGCTCGCTCGCCTCGCCTCGCTGGGCGTGGCGTGGCGTGGCGTGGCGTGGGCGATGGGCGCGGCCGCGCATCACCTGCGTGAATGATCCGTCGAAATTCGGTCCCTTGCCTTGCGGGGGCGCGGTTTCCTTTTGCACTTTCTTTTTGCTGCGTATTCCATATATTTTTATATATTTGGTTATGGAAACCGACGTATTAATATGGTAACCGACTCGGTTGCGGGACGCCCAACCCTAGCGGTTCCTCCCTTTAAATACGTACGGGTATCGCTGCAAATCAGAACACGCAATCATCTAGGGTTTTGTCTCTTGCTACTGTTACGCCGCCAAGACTTCTCCATCCTGGTCGTCGGCGTGCACCTGCGAACGGGAGAGCAGGTCTTCGAAACCGTCGTCCTCTATGATCCTGCACCAGAAGAGGGCGAATAAGGTTTTTGGGAAGCGCTCTACGCGACTGCTCGATCGCTTCCTCGTCTTCGTCAAGCTCGTCGTCATGGCTCGTCTTCCTCGTCGTCGAGTCGGTCTCACTCGCCGTCGCTAACAACATGACGGCGCTGAACGTCGTCGCCGCCTCCTCTACCCAGTTCAGAAGGAAACGTCTGTACTCTTATCTCAAACCATGTCTTTTATACTAGCTTTCATGATCTGTTTATCTATGATAAATGTTGCTAGTATAGTAGATGCTATGCTTTTGTCTAGCTTTATAAACCTGTCTAGATCTTGCATAGACTTGTCTAGTTCATCATGCAATCTGTTGATCATACTTATCCAACAGTTGGAGCATCTCCAGCAGTCAAAACTGATTATCACTAATGGTGCGTCGTGTGATTTTTAAAACGAGGACTGAAGTACTTCTTGTTGTAAACTTGAAAATGACAATATATGATGTTAGACATGTAACGTAGATGTGACTTCCTAATAAGATGTTGTGTGACTCAAACCCCTAACACACCTCTACTGCGTACATATGTGTATAGAAACTGTGACAACGCACACCCTATACTTATGCATCTGCAATTTGTAGCTCGCTATTGCTCTGACCAGATTAACCAATCTCTTGGTTCTTATTATTATTGCCTCCGATGTAGTTCTTGCTGCAAGATATGGAAGAAGATGTCGATAAGAAAAAGGCATCATATATATGTCGAACGTACGATATATACCATGTAATAAATAGCTAAAATATTTGGAAAAAAAACTGAATTTGTACGTACCATTATTAATGTGCTGATGATGGTGGAGGACTAGGAAGCGTCATCGGTGGCACATCCTCCACTGTTTAATATTATCGGCGTTCATGAAATATTAGTAGCTTATATGAATGCAACAAAAAAAGTTGTCAAAAAGCAGCTTATATGACTTACTGTCGCAGTATTCAGCAAATATTTCCAAACTCATAGTACTGAGTCGGCACGCCGGCACGAGGTTAAACATGCGAGTGAAATTCATAGGCGCTGGCAAAAGCTGGCCTAAGTCGCCATTAACAACGTGGCAAAAGCAGATGGCATCTCCTTCATTGCCGATCGATTCAAAGCCTTCACAGCACGAGATTGGAGGCTCCAAGACACTGCTATTGGTGAGGAAGCCCGCGCACGGCATCATCTTCATCAACGGAGTGCGGCACTCCGTTGTATCTTGAAGCCAAGGCGACGGCGGGGACGGTGGTGTTTCATAACACGGGATGAACGGAAATCGTGGAAGACCCGGTATGCAAGGGAAAAAGAACTGGGGCGTATCGCCTTGGGTGCGGGTGAAGCGGCCGTTCCTTCGGTTCTGATCGCCGCAGATGGCTGCAGCGTGGCGAAGGCAACGATCAGGCGACAAGGATGCACTTGTTGGATGACGCCATGGCGCGAGACATCTGGTAGGTTGTTTGGAGAATTGGTGTTGTGTTGTATGCCCGTTTCGCCAAGACGATCGACGGCCAATTTATAATACGTGCTAATGATTGGATAAAGATCGTACATGCTGCTAGCACTTGTTGATACGGCACATTTAGTTAGGATACCCACGGCTTTTATCGGATGATAAATCGCTGGATTAACAACTGAATCGTCAAAGGTTGCGAAGGCTTGGAGGGTGCCCACCTGGGTTTGAACCTGTCACATTACATTTGTGGAAATTATACTCACCTCAGTTAGATTTTTATGGACCCTTTTAATATATAATTAGTGAGACATCTCTCCCACTAATAATTATAATAAAAAATCGCCAAAGTTTGTAGCTCATTTAGTTTGGATACTCACTATTTTATCATAGATTAATAAAAAAACAGTTAAGATGCGAATGGGTTTGAAGCCCAGTGGCTAAGACGCATGGGAGAGTTCGTGCTGATAGGGGTTCGAGCACCCGTCTACACTTTGCCTCCTCAAGACAGCGCAAGGTAGGTCTTTTCAAAAAAAAAAAAAGTCATGACAAGCTCACTCAAGAGTTGTCCTAATTAACATCGGCAGACAAGTTAGAATGCCTTCGAATATCGTAGAGACGAAAAAAATATGTCCTTTTTATGATTAGTACTTACCAAAATTTCCTTTTAGAATACAAAATTTTAACTAGGATTGTCAAAACCAAAATCTTTAGATTCTAAAACCAGAACATCTAATTTTCGTATAGTGCAATTAAATAAAAATTGGAATATTTAGTTCCAACAGCTTATGAGAATCTTTCAAATGTCATACCTTCTTCATCCCTTCTTCATCCGAACTCCAAATTAGATGCTACAGATGTTTATTTCATTGAGGGCTTCATCATAGACACTTCAAATATACCGTTAAGCTTTATCGTGCTTTTTAAAATACTTCTTTACTTCTTGAGTGAAATTTAGTCAAAATGCCTCAAAAGCACTTCCACGGTCTGTAAAATATATGTAAATACAAAACTTACAAAATAAATGATACTAGGTTCAATTTAGATAAAAATTTGCCATACTCTTCGGTCTGACGCAGACTTGCCATTTAAACGGGCAGTGACCACCTCACACTCATGGTCATCTCCAACATATTTCTCTATCTTGTTATGCGAGGAACCCATGTTTCCGATCTGGCAATCGATTGTCAATTTTCTAAACCACCAGTTTTTTTTAGAACCTTGTGAATGGTGAACATGAACCACTAGTTGTATGGCTGACGGAGCCAAATCCACTGCACTAATGTAAGTCAGTCACTGCGTGTGGGTCACGCGTGATTACTGACCCACCTGTCAATGACAGTAACTTACGTCAGTGGATCCTGATTTATGGCTGACTTGGGTAATTTCCTGACATGAAGTGGTAGTCCTAAGGGCAACTACAATGGAGAAATAAACCCGATAATAGGCAATAAATGTTGTGTAGAAGTGGATAAGAAGCATCATGGAAGTTGCCAGTAGCTAAAATCAGGCCACAACATTACTACCGGCAGCAAGTTAATTATTTATAATATTTGTACAGTGATATTGTTCCTATATAATAAACTACTCCAAGCAGTTAATCGTTGTTTGTTCCCTCCAGCGCGTCTTCACCTGACTTTTGTAGTCGTTGCTTCTGACCGTTGCACACTACACACCTATAAAACAACACAGACGAACAAATGAAACAATCTCCAAACTTCACAAATGGATCCAGGCAAAGATTTCATGAGCATGCATAGTCAATCTTCACCAAACCAAAGCTCTTCTGATTCTAACCCAAGCTTTCCTCCTATGTAAATCCCCACCATATTTTCTCCACCTTAGTTTTCCTAGTACTTAGCACCTAATTTTCAAAACTTCAAATCGTTTGACTCTGCAAGCAATTTCCTATTGTATGGTTAATCCCCGACCCGTGTGCATGCCGCTGTGCTGCTAGCATCCCGCACGCATCAACCTTGGACGAGGTCACCGGCTCGCCGTCCGTCGCGCGTGTGCGCATCTTCCATCGTTTCTGCCGTAGATCAGAGCAAATCGGTTTCAATCGAATTGGGAAGGAGCAGGAGCCGGCGAATGTGTTCGATTCCTCATCCTACAATCTTCTTCGGCGGCTGGCATTTGGAGGATTTGTAGGATTTTGGACTAGCGATAAAGAGAACTAGAGAGGAATTGGGGATCTCACGGGAAGGAAAGAGACGGAGGTTGCTGACTGCTATTTTGTTTCCATCGGTGAGACCAATCTTATCTCACCCGGTACCATAAGCATTATGGAGATTAAACAACTACATCCGACTGAACCTAGACCCACTCTTATTGTCCAAGTCGATCCTAAACATCGTTGTATAGCCGACTGAACCTAGACCCACTCTTATTGCCTAAATCGGTCCTAAACATCGTTGTTGCTCTTAAATAGGAACAAAGGAAAGCTGCAACATGTCCAAAATCATGTGGTGGGAGTTAATTGGGCCCTTGGTCCATTGGGTTGACTCATTTTGTCCAAAAAATATCTTTGTTTCTTTTAGAGCCCAAACATGATCTTTGTTTCTTGTAGCTGATTTGCTGAGCGAGCACTCTCTTCCTCTTAATACAGAATCGTAGAAGTGATCTGAAACTATATGTTTTAAAAAGGATAAAGTTCACTTTACTCCCTCAAAGTATGATCAAAGTCTGGATAACTCTCAGAACTATCATTTGGTTTGTGTTTATCCTTATGATTTATTAAAATACATCATTTTACACCTTTAATCGATATTTTAATCCTGATTTGCTAATATGGACCGGAATTTGAGTTAGGATTGCCCTTCTAATCTTCACATAGGTGTCATTCAACAAAGGACTAATCGAGTCACATAATCCTATTCAGTCTATACTCTTTTGTGTGTGGTTCTTTTTCTCGGTTCCCTTACTTTGCGGCACAAGGAGAAGTATAGCTGGGCTACAACTATAGAGAGTTGATGGTAAGCAAATCAAGGACAACGCGGTGGCACAGTTTGAGTGAGCTCGTCAGTGACCACGAGCTCCTAATGGCTAAGCATCTTGAGAGATGTATAGAACGTAAAGGAAGACAAAACTGTATAGAAACAAGTATATACACATCATAACTGGGTCAGGAGGATGGGATTATATGTCATATTAATTTATTTACCATATTAGACAAGACATGTGTAAGGCTGAGAGGAGCAATCTCAACTCTATTCTTAATTTATTTACCATATTAGACAAGACATGTGTAAGGCTAAGAGGAGCAATCTCAACTCTATCCTGAACTATATCAATAATTTAGGATTAAAATACCAGTTAAATGTATAAAATATTCTAGTTTCATAAACAATAGAGATAAAACAAACTAAACAATAGTTTAGAAAGTTATCTGACCTTCGCTCATAGTTGAAGAGAGTAACGCGGACTTTATCTTTTAAAAAACAGAATTCAAATTGCTCGAAACAAAAAATAATAATTCACTCATTGTTGAACTGCGGAGCAGCAGAAAGTTCTGAAGTTCACACAAGTTTCACAACTAGAAACTCTCCTCTTTTTTGCAACACAAACAAACCCCGACCAATGTTTACACAAGGGAAACACATCGCCCCGAGGAAAACTTGACAGTCGGGATTTACCAGCAGTGTCGGTCACCAGCGAGAGCGTACTCAGCGTAGCATGAATCCGGACTGCCGCGGCGCGGTCGCATTAACTGTAGCCTTCGCTTACTCGTCAACAGCTGTAGCGCGCAGCAAGCAGCACAGGCAACGGCAGCAGCAGCCCCTGCTCCGGATGACTCAGCATGCATGCACTGCACCTCTCTCTCCCCTCGTCTCCCCCTGTGCGTTCGTTTCGTCGCTGCCTCGCGACGCGCGCCGCGGCCTGACCCGCCACTCGCCGGGCGGGGAGCGCCTGGTAGCATGCGTCGACCACGCGCGCCCGCGCCAGGCAACGGCCAATCACGGCGCAGCCACTCGTCGTGCCGCCTTCCTGCCTGCTCGCCACGGCGCACAGCACATGCCGCGCATGCAGCAGGAAAACGATTAAACAAATCACCGCGCGCCTGTAGCATCCAAAAAAGCTCGTCAGTCCTCGCGTCCCCGGCTCCGGCTGGCTGCCTGGCTGCCTGGCCTGCCGGCTCCGGGTCCGGGCTACTCCTAGGTAGCAAGCTATACGCCTAAGCCCATGGTTGGGTTCGTCCAGTAGGACATGCGGCATGCATGTTCCACGTGTAATGTGTCGTGTGCAAGGGGACTGTGGCCTTACGTGTCCGTAACCGTGGTGGCATCCAGCTCATCTAGAAGCAGTGAAGGAGTACTGTAGTTACTGCTCCATTGCGGTATTGGCTATCCACTGGTCCATAGTGTAGATTTGAACCTGAGCTTTTTTTGGATATCCACTAGCTGCTACTACTACTCACTTCCCTAGAAAGGAAACGGTAAACTTGCTGGAGCTCTCTGGCGCAAGGGCGGAAACACAGGTGCATGCACCCGACGACGACGTACGCGAAGCGTGTCCCTTATCTCGCCTTGCGGTGCGCCACGTACGCGCGCCAGCCCGCGTGTCTCTCACGGACTTTCAATTTCGTCGACCTAAGCATTTGTCGTCACGGTAGCTATATAGATGGTCGTCATGCGTGCTTATTTCTCACAAATTTTTAAGCGCATGAATCTACTATAGCCCGCATCACGCGATAAACACCACGTGTGTATGAATGTCTAGGCGGTCTGCATTGTTTGGTTCTGGTGGTGGGGAACGAAAACAAGCTAACAGAAAGGTGGATTGTCAGTAGTGAGTATTTTGGTTTTGATTTAAGATATCCAATGATATTATTATGGGAAAGAAGATAGTACTAGTACAGCTCTTGATCAAGTTAAACCGTGCTTGTCCACGCAAGTTAAGCCCCAAGCAGGGTGTAAATAAAGTGCTTACACCTAGTACTACTGGAGTGTGGTAGTGGACTAGTGGTACATACGTTTGCTGGTTGGTGGGCGATGCCGCGGGTGTGCGCCAATGAGATGCCGACGCGGCCACACACCCGTCCATCAATGGCGCAGCAGCCAGCGACTGCAGCCCAACCAGCGGAAAGCGCCACGCGGGACGAGGCGTCCGAGGCAACGCGGCATGGCCAAACGCGAGGGGGCTGATGAGCCGAAGCAGCCAAGCGACCGGCATGCAACGCCTTCTTCTTCCCAATCCCACACAAAGCGCGAGCAGCCCCTCCAAAGGCCGCGCCCCGCGACTCGGGTCCGCCTACGTGTCGGCCGCGTCCCCGCGCTGTCGCCCACGTACCCCGCCCCGCTCTCCCACGTGCCCCTCCCCCCTGCGCGCGTCCGATTGGCCGGCCCCGCCTTCTTAAGCCGCACACGGCCCCCGTCGGGCCCCCAACGCCGTGCTCTCCGTTCCGTCCGTCGATCTCAGTCGTCTCTGACCGACGGAGTCCACTCACCTCTCCACCATGGCCGTGGTGCAGCCGGCTGACATGGCCATCAAGGCCAACGAGATCCTGGCCCGGTTCCGGCCCATCGCGCCCAAGCCCTCGTCGCTCGCAGTCTCGCCGGCGCAGCAGGCCGTGGCCGAGGGCGTGGTGGCCACGAACCGCGTGCTGTGCCAGCTGCAGAGCAGGCCGTGCCGGGCCCGCAAGCGCGGCCGGCCCACCACCCTCGTGCCGGCGTCCCCGACCTCGCCGGCGGCCAAGAGGAAGAGGGCGGCGCCGCCGTACCCGCCCCTCCGCTGCGCCGCCGCGACCACCACCGACGCCGTGACTACGGCCACGCGGGCGGCGCACGTGTCCGTGGTCGTCCCGACATCCAGTGCTGCATGCGTCCCCATGACTGCGGCGAAGGTGGCGCGGGAGGAGGAGAAGCAGCGGGACGTGCCCGTGGAGCGCGACCTGCTGCGGAAGCTGCTGGAGCCCACGGTAATCTCGCCGCGGGCCGTGCGGCCCGTGGGCTCCACCATCCGCGTCGAGTCCATCACCCCCCGCACCGACAACATGACAAGCCGCACCGCGGCTGCCGCGGTCTCGAAGTCGGCGGCTGACGTGGAGGCGGAGCTAGAGGCCGACGCGGTCCCCGCGGTGGTCTCGGACTCGAGCTGCCGCGTCCGACTGGTCAACGAGGCGTACAAGGAGATGGTGGGCCAGCCGGAGTGCCCGTGGCTCCGCGCCGTGGCCGCGGCGTCGAGGCGGATCAGCGGCGAGGTGGTCCTCGTGGTGGCGGAGCACGAGCAGGCGGCCCTGCCGGAGTCGGCCCACGGGGTCCCGTTAACATGCACGGCCAAGATCGAGTGGGAGTGCGACGGCAAGTGCACGTCAGTCTCTCTGCCGTGCGACGTCACAAGGCTGCAGTGCGAGTCCAGAGACGACTACCTGTTCATCTGGAAGTTTCGCACGTCCGACGCCGATGCGCCCGTCAGCAGCCGCTCCGGCGAGATGAGTGAGAGCTAGTAACAAAAAAAAAAAAAAGTTTGGGTCGCATCTGCCGAAGCTGTGTTGGTTACACACTGCGGTCTGCGGAACCAAATGCGTATAGGCTAAGCTGCATGTAAGACTAGATCAGCGTCCTCTTTTGCGGAGTACATAGAATGTAGACCAGGCTCTGGAATCTGAAGTACATAAGATAAGATGTTGACTGCAGAAATGCAAGGGAAAATATAAACTTGGTACTTTCGCGAAACCGAACCGCGTGGATATCCACCTGATTTCTATTTTTATAGGACGTTGTCCTTAATTTGATAACGACGTTTGTCGGTTCTTGCGTAATAACGTGCGAAAGCATCCTGACATCAGCATGACGTCTTTAAAACGGGCTCAGCTGAATGACATTATATCTTCTTTCAAGTAACAACGACACAGGGTAGAAATACAACAAACACTTTGCAGTACATGTATTTTTGTTTGATCGAAGCTCATGCTTATTACAAGTTCGACACGGTTAT
The DNA here is from genome assembly GCA_030378355.1 of Eleusine indica. Lineage (NCBI taxonomy): Eukaryota > Viridiplantae > Streptophyta > Magnoliopsida > Poales > Poaceae > Eleusine > Eleusine indica. Next base: position 43,400,677 of record CM059500.1, read on the forward strand.
GCTTTCACAACTGATATGATGGAAGCAAAAGCACCAGAGAAAAACATCATCTTCTGAGCATCGGCTCAGGCAAGAGGTCATGCTTGCTCCGTCTTCGGGGTTTGCTCTGTCTTCGGGGGACCTCTCCACTTGAAGTTTTCTGCGTAAGCCTTGGGCTGCATGGTCGGCACACAACTCGGTTAGTTACAAATAAGCCATTACCTTTCGATTTGGAAGACAGTCAGTACTTCCAAATTTGTATAAACAAATTGTTCCATTAGCTCCGATGTGTGTAATAAAACTCAAAGGAAAAAAGAATGGATTGATTGTAATGCAACGTATAATCTCAGGTATCAATGGGCATTAAGAATTTTACGAAATAAAACACTGAACATGCAAGCTATTTTTTCTCTAGTTCAAGCAGCTCAAAGGGATGGCTATTTCCAAATTGTGCAAAGGTGATTGGTTTGCCCACTAGACTTGAATGAACTGCAGCGTCCAGGATTACGAAATGAGTTGACGCAGCCGTACCAAAAGTCCAGTCGTGTAAAGACTACAGGTAAATGAGCAAGATTCATCACCCGATAGGACCTGTACCAGCACGGTCACTACGAACCGATGCCATGCACGTTCCATCAAATTATTGGATTAGACGAGCGGCGTCAGGCAAGGACAGAAAAAACAAATAGGCTTACGACCAATCTACTGAAACAACGCCTAGGCAATCTACAAGAAGAGAAAGCAAAATCCATGCTAGGAAGAAGGAATATTAGGTCGTAATAGCGTCAAAATAAGGAAATTCTATCAACTTTTACTACTGTATCAGCAATTTTATTTGTAAGGCATGGCAGGAGGCACACCCCACAGTCCATATAATTGTAGTAAAAAAGAAGGCCGTATCAGCCATATTTGTGTTCTTTTTATAATATTTTAACATACACAATTAAAAGCAAAATGGCTGGATTAAGGAATAATTTTTGTAGGAATGCATGCACCATGAAAAAACTGCCAAAACAGCGGTCATATTCCATCAACAGGTGCATAAATTCAACCTACATGGCAGCCAACAGTGACCAGCTTGTCCTTATCCACACCCTGCTAATACGAGATGCAACTTAAGAGTCGTTGAGGATCCTAGAACTTTGGGCAATTATTCACAGCACATAATCAACATACCTCCAACGTTGATGCCAAATTTGGCTTGGCTTCGGCAGCTTCTGCCTTTTCTGACTCGAACTACTTTTATCTTTCTTTAAAAGGTACCCTACGCAACGAGTAAGCCAAAGTATCAATGTCAAAAAATTTAGTCGAGTGCCACCATCATCAACATAGTTCTGTCCTCCCTTCTCCATGCTTGCGCTCACCATTCTTGGGACAGGTCGTCCATATCCTCCCCTGTGCAAAAGTAACCCTTCTAGTAGGACCTTAATCTCCATCTCCTACATTCTAACAGGCACTATTATCCTCCACTACCAGGAAACACCAAGTCTCTCCGTTTTCAAGCATGGAGTAATCTATTCTCAGCCTCCCTATTCATGATACATTATAGATTTTTGGCATGTATCATGGGGGTGATTGGTTTGCTTCCCATGGGAGCCTGGTCTGCATCTGGGAGCCAGAACAAACTGAGACAGGACCGAGGCACGCAAGCACCGGGTGATTGGTTGTCTGTGTGACAGAGGCCAAATTGATTTCAGCCGGTGATTGTTTTGGGTGAGTATGAGCTCGATTAAATGTGCGGAGACGGAAAAAGGCAGGGCGTCATACAAGCGAAGGCATCGTGCGACCCAGGCCCGTGAGAAACGGATTTTGTTTTCGTTTCTCCGGAGCCTGCCCGGGATGAGTGATTTGCATGTGTCGAGCCTGGCCCAAGTTGAAGCGCTGCCATCCAGTCATGCAGACCTCGCATGCGGCAGGACTGGCCAGCCTTCGAGCAGGCAACCAATCAGCCCCTATAGCGACATGTGGTTATACTGTTTTTGCAAGTTTTACATGCCTATTAGACATACAGACCAAAGTAACACCTATTCAATAAACATAGGAATTAAGACAAAATTCACCTATTCAATCAAGTCTTTATAGTGTGTCTGTGGGAGAGGCGGGGGATGGGGGGGCTCTAGATGGAAAAATAATTTGATTTAGCCCATTATACAATTCACCAAAGCAAATGAAGCATTCAGCAGTTCAACTGAGACTTTGGACAGAATAATCGCTGTGTTTCTAGTTTCTATCATCGAATATACTTATTGAACCTGGACCAGATATTGAAACTGGTCCTGCCAAGGCAGGAACAAACTAGGGTACTGCATTTTCATCAAAACTAATAATATTTCATAAGCATACGCTCTGTACTGCAAAGTCTACTCCCTTTTACCACCATTTTTACTCCACAATTCTTACTTGGTCACTTGATTGTATCTGTTGAAATATATTATCCGAGTGGTTAAATATCCAGGGTATACATATCCCACACATGCCAAAAAAAAAAAAAAAAATACTTCACAGACAGTAGGCATGTTGTAAGGACTGATACGGAACTGGCGAACAAGACACTACTACTTCATAAAAAAGGTTTTGAAATGCACCTTTTAAGTTCAATAAAATGTGCGCACAGTCAGTATTAATAAAAAGGCACAAGTCAACCTAGTATAAGTTGCATGCATGACTCACAATAAACTTAGTGAATTCAAATGAAGATATGAAGGAAAAAATACATACCTTCAAAAGAGGTGTGTGGCGTTTACGAACCTGCAGCAAAAAAATATGAGGTAAGTACAGATTCAAACCCTACTGAACTTGGGAGAAGCATTCCAACAAAACTGAAGGATTGAAAATTAATAAATACTTCAAGAGTAAAGAAAAGGGATCATACTCAACAATAAGTTTTACTCTAGAATGTGGACTGCAGAAGTCTATTGAGCATCAGTTTGTCACAAATAAAATTAAACTTCACGACATGAAAACTACAGGTACCAGTAAAATTGCAATCTGTACAAAAGTACAACGAGTTTTTGAGAAGATAGCAAGTAATAACATAAAAATATCATGTAAGTACAGAGTTTTGATCTCTACTAAACTTGAGGAGAAGCGTTCCAACAAATATGAAGATTGCAAGTTAATGAATCCTTCAAGAGTAACTACAAAGCGATCCTACTCAATAGTAAGTTTTAACATGGATTGAAGATGTCTAAATGAGCTTCAGTTTACATAACAAGTAAAATTAAAATTCATGACATGAAAATTACAAGTACCAATAAAGTTGCAAGCACTACAAAAGTACGACAAGTTTTTCAGAATCGAGATAGCAAGTTCTCACACAAAACTTTACTGTTGACAACATGAACCACAGTAAGGCAAAATGGATGCAAGATAATTCACATGAAAAATACAAACAAAAAGAACCTGGATGAGGAGAAATTTCAGGGATCAGTATTTGGGACAAAATGCAACCTTAGACCAGATATTAAAATCAACCACATTCGACCACTTTAACATGTGAAGATGCTGGAAATAGTATATGCCTAATATGGTCCATACCATTCATACTTTGCAGACAAACAAATCTAGTTTTTCTACCATCGCTACTTGGACTTAACCATCAGAATGCTACAAGTGCTTTACCAGTTTTAACTTTGAAGGTAAAACAACGAAGAACAGAAACATACAAAATAATCTGAAGATCGTGGAATTGAAGTACTCCAATATTAACATTTAACAAATGGTCAAGAAGCAGAAGTCAAAAATTGAGTATCTAATTTGCCAACTCAAGTGTCAGGTCCAAGGGGGGAAAAATATATAGAGGACCCACCACATAGTTCCATCCATGTTTTTCAGCAAATGCTTTTGCTGATTCTGCGCTATCAAATGTAAGTCCCGCTTCACCAACATTAGCATATGGATCACCAGTAGATGTCCATCCCATTAGTGGGTTCTCCCACCTGTAATACATTCAAATGACCCACTTTATCAGATTAGTTGGAGCAAAGAAATTCAATAAGCAGAAGGGTATACCAACCAAGAATTTGATACAATAATCAATGTCGACTCCAAACATACACACATATGAGTACAGATTGCAATACTGATGATTCTCAGTTAATAAAGAATGATCCGGAACATACTTTTGTGTTGACACAAAGTTGATTTTCCACCGCCCGACTTTGCCTGAACCTTGCTGGGATGCAGTTCTAGCTGGTGAATAAATTACAACCTGCAAATTCACAAGAATAAGTGGACCACTTAAAAAGTAGAAAGGAAAGGAACAAAAGAAAGGTTCCCAGGTTGCTAGGTAAGCTGCATGCATAAGAATAACAAAAGATAAAGATGACCCCACCCTTTCAAGCAATTGAAACCAAACCAGACAAGCAGTTCACTGGGCAATCCAGAAAACTCGACTGGCATAGACCAGCCATGTTAACAAGGTACTCTCATTAATAAGTGGCAAGTTTCAATCTAATCACATTCAGAGGACAGGTCTCAACACTGAAGTCATGCTGCCTTCAATCCTCACATGAGCACAGGATGCAAACTGAAAGATAAGGCACTCTGAATGGAGACCACTTGGCTATAAGTGCCAACAATTATCAAAATCAGACAATGTTTCATGTCACATCTGTCGAGCATCCTTTTTTCTTCTTTTTTATACTCAGACTCAGTGGCATCAAGTATTACTGGATCATTACGACCAGATTTCAAAGAGCACGGATAACTATGTTTAACAATTTGCTAATAGACAATTTAGTTTAGAGAAATTTAGCTATATACTTCAAGCATTTGGTCAACAGTGCACACGTTCTTCTTCATCAGCATTCAAACTTCAAAGTCAGTAAATAGCAAAATGAATAGCAGTTTCACATTTCTAGCTACCCGACTCCAACTACGCTACCAGCATATCGACCGGTCCCCGCGCCCCAATCCCTAGCCACTCAAAAACCTTGAATCTATAAACATCTCGCAAGATGCCCACATGAATCGACGTGAATTAGCAACATGCTGCTGAAAATGCGAAGGGTTGAAGCTGGGGGAACGTTACCCTGCGTTGGAGGTGCTCGTCGGGGATGCCGGAGACCATCCCGATCTCCCCTGGCTTGATCTCGACGAGGGCGTCCGAGGCCCCCGAGGAGAACATCCGCGCCGGCGCCGGCGTAAGGAGCGCGCGACCGAGGGAAGGGAGGTTCCGCCGGAGCGGGGCTGCCATCTCGTCGGAGCCGTACAACGGAGGGGCGGAGGGGAACGGAGGAGATGGAGCTCGTGAGCACGCGGCCTGCGATTCTGCGAGACTCTGCGATCTGGTTTGTTCGAGAAAAATGACGGAGCTCACTGCTAGGCTTTGCTTTGGGCCTTATGGCCCATCAAGCTAAAGTGGGCTGATCCTAGAGACAAGGCCGTAAAATAGTCGGCCCGTTCGATTCGGCCGTCGGATTCTCGGCAAACAAAGCAGTATCCCGAACGGAAACTCTATGGAGCGATGGGTGGCGCGGCGCGTTGGCGGTTTAGGGTGGCTGGGTTGTCGAGGCGGCAACGGGTTCCGACGAGCTCATAATCCGGCGAACTTTAAAAGGTTTCCGGGGAGGCGGCCGGCATGGCGGTGGGTGGTGGAGCGGCGGTGAGCCGAGGCGGCGGGCGGGGCAGGTGGCGGGGGAGCGACTAGCGAGCGCAAGGAAGAAGACGGTACGGATGCTGTACGCGTGGAGCCGGGCACGCGTCGCAGCCGATGGCGGGATCGCGCGATCTGCATTCCCCGTTATGGGGTCGCGCGATAACCGCGTCCATCCCGAAACCTTAGCTACACGCTTCCTTATATATATAAGGGACGAGGGATGGCGGTGGCTCAAACCCGGCTGAAGGATAAACACAACCAGATCGCCGGCGACGCATTTGGCTGATGACACCCATGGCATCCATGCTCGCGCGGGTCGGCCGTAACGCATCCGCTAGATCTCTCTCCGCCCTCCCAGAAGCTGCTACTGCGCTCCCAGCAGCTGCCACTGCATCTCGCGCGGCCGCCCGCTTAGGCAACGCCGATGGGGTTCCTATCCTGGACGGTCGCTCTGTCGCCTCCAAGTGCCAGCCTTTTGGATGGGCACACCCCGAGGATCGTCGCTTTTTGTCTACTCATTCGTTCCGCCGAGTCGACTCTGTTACAGGTAAATCCAGTTCCCTCTGAAACTTACAGCCAATAATGTTCTCATCTTCAATTGAATCTCGATTCTACTCAAAATTAGTTCATGTAGGCGACGTCTGATCAAAATTATCAAAATTGCATAAGATTTCAGTTGAGTCTCTCCTTAATTTCTATAGGTATGCAAGGCTGTCAGCTTGCATGGAATTTCGTATTGGTCATAAAACATTTTTCTTTTCGATTGGTGAGTTCGGGAATAATTCTTGTGACTGTCCGCGTTTTTATTTTTTTACTAGATTGCACGGCCCGCGCACTTGCGCAGGCTAGGCCATTATACATACCTACAACAATTTAGAATCAATTTTTTAGTATTACGATGTAACGTAAGATGGAGTTGCACTATAAACATTGACTCATGTCCACTTTTAACTTTACCTACGACTATGCATGTTTACTTCGTCCACTATATTTGTAGCAATATCTCTTGAGCTTCACTTTACAAATAACCACATCTTTCATGATTTAATTTTCTTTCTTTATTTTGTTTGGTTATCAGATGAATTAACAACAAATGCTAGTTCCATATTAGAGCATGCAATAAAGCAATATTTGTTATTGTATCATACCAGTAACATTCCCTCTACCATAATTTTTTATATGAATATTAAAAAAAATCAAATCTACCAAATCTTTCTGTAAGGGATGTTTGGACCCAGGAATATTTTCTTGAAAAACATAATATGCTATGAGACAGTATATAGGTATGAATTGTTTTTATAAATTTAATGCTTCCAAATTTCTGGTTTCTATTCTACTAATTAAAATCAATTCATCGATTTAGTCATGTGGATCAGAGTAAATGGTACAGTATTTCTTTGTTTTTCATTTTCTGCCATTCCTAGTAACTCCAACACTGCTCTAGGGTAATTACTAAAGCCTTGTCTGTTCAGTGTTAAATAATAAAAGTCCAATAGAATTAATAGTATCTGGTTACGCAAATGCTCTCATCCTACCTTGTCTGTTCAGTGTTAATAATAATTGTCCAATGGAATTAATAGTACTTGGAAATCTGGAATTACTGTATGTCTTGCTCTCTTCTTCATGCATCCATGGATGGATCACCTCAAGGTATAAACTGTATTTAGTAGTTGGCACAGAATAATCATACTATCCTACTTTCAGGTAATGCCGAAATATCTCAGTTCTTGATATTTGTAGCCAGATGATAGCACTGCCTTTTTTTCAACTATTATATATATCCTATGGCATGCCGCCCTAATAAATAATTGATTGATGGAACTCATCATCATTCATGATATGTATTCGAATGCATCAGGGCATCTACCATGACATAATCTATTAAGATATTATGTTGCATTAATTTTCATGTGTTTATGTGAATTCATGAGATAAATTATCTTATCTGACAAGGTCAACTCATAGTTGTAAGTATAAACTCAGAAAAGCACTTTAGACATTGTCCAAAATGATAAAAATAGGATATTTACAGATTAATGAATGCTTGACCGTATCTTTGTCTAGTCATTTCCCTTTAACATATTTACCATACCATATTAGAATATTTAGTTTAACTGTACAATATTTTCATCTCCACTTCATTTTTGTTCCATTGCCACATGTTCTAGTCGGAGAGACGTGAGAACTGAAAGTTTAATATATAAATCGATTGTGTCTAACATGCATGGATGGCAGGATCTGAAAAGATATTGTAGAACATAGATATACCTCATGACAATAATTTATCATTATACTATATTTGTTTTCTGGCCCTGCAAAAGAGCAGTTGCAAATATATTAAAAGATATAATTGATCATGCCATGGTCGTATGCATGGATAAATAAGTCTGCAATAGATGAGCAAAGCAATTAATGTACATCGGTCACACAAACAGGCAAACGAAACTCTAACCTGTTGGAAAAATGTAAATGCCAAGTGGGGAAGCAAGTTGTTGCTGCTTACTTGGCATTGCAATGACGGTGGAGTATGAAGATGTAACAACAGCTGCATGACGATCTGGACAGTTTCAGAATTGTTTGAATGGCTCCGGATGGCATATAACAGGCAGCCTTGCCACACAGTGTGAGATAAAGCTGTGGTGTAGTCGCCAGATGCACATGACAGTAAGTGCGATTATAAGAGTGCTCTATCCCAGGAAAATTGTTCATCTCAAGGCCAGGCCCACGAAGTCCTTGATTCATGTACTCCATTGCCGCGACATCGCTGGTAAAGAAAAATTTAAGGGCGCCACAATCACAACAGATGCATCATAGCAATCTCAGGTGACGAGATAGACATGTTAAGATTTCATAGCATCGAGATGAACACACCTACGGAACTCAACATCTGGGCATCTGCCAAAGTTGATTTATTGCCTGTTCTTTTGGGTCGTGATAATGAAGGAAGATATGAATAGATGCGTCTGTGCATGGGAGTCTCTACAAGGATTGTTCATTTGGATCTCACGTGATAAGGTGGGTCACGTGAAGGATCACACTATGAGGGGATTGAGGGTCAGATTTTGTTCTTTTGCTATATGATGTGTGGATGGAGGGTCAAATATTTTACTTTTTTGTCAGAATTTCTAGCCTATTTCATTTTTTCTAGGCATCATAGTTGGAAGGTCATCTCCTTTTATTATTAAATATATTAGATAAATAAAAAACATGACCATATATAAAATTGACCGAAATTATCGTGAATGTTCATGCAAGGCATACATATGAATCAGGAAATGTACCATGAAGTCAGACATTAAAGTATTATTTTGTATTATTTTCAGGTTTTTATGTCAATTTATAAGAACGTCAACTCATAATTGTAAATGTATAAACAATAGATACACATCAAACTCAGAGAAGAATTAACTTTAGAGCACTCCCTTTTAAAATTATGGTAGTGAGATATACATCTTAACAAATTCGTCTTTATCTAGTCATTTCAGTTTTATACAGTTTCCATATTAGAGAGTTTTGATAAACCCACACAATATTTTCATCTGCACTTTCTTTTTTTTCTTTCGCTACCATGTATTCTGCGACTGTAATGTAAGAATTGAAAAAACTAATGCAAACATTCATATAGGAGAGGAAGTGAATACTTGTGTTTATTAAACAATGGACCATGCGAAAGCAGTTCATGTAGACAAATAAATCTACAAAAGATGAACAGAGCAATTGATGTGCAAGCATCTGATAAATAAGCTGACGAAAGAAACTCTGACCTGTTGGAAAGAGAGTACGCTTTTAGTTGTAAGCACGGCTGTCCTGCATGAGGAAGTAACAACACCCATATTCACTCTCGGCATTCGGGCGTTGTGTGCAATGGCTCCGGATGGGAAAAAAAAAATCACGAAAGAGCCTTGCCAGGCGCATGCAGTTCAAAATAAAGCAGCGGGATGCTCATCGGATGTGAATTACAGTAAGGGCGATTCTAAGTGTATGGCATCATAGAGGAAAAAGGTACATGTATAACCATGCCGGTGATGTCCTTGAACAGTCCAATCTCGAAAACGACTTGAAGAACTCCAATACTCGATTGCTGCACAGTTCCCAGAAAAGTGTGATCGAAGATGATGGTGTTCAGAACAGCTGCGTGGTGGTGAATTCAGGTGAGAACGTTATGGTGTATATGATGGGATTTTAGTAGCATCGACATGGCCTTGACCACGCTGAGGTCCAAATAGGTTTTGGGGCACGGAGGCGGCGAGTGCGTTCGACTGCCGTGGGTTTTTTTTTTCCTATGATGGAGATAAGAAAGACGTGCTTATGTGTCTGAAGTTAATAGAATTGATAATTAGGATCGTGTGCCAAGATGGATTAATTAAGGATCACATGGGGAAGGGATTAAGGGCCAGATTTTCCTCTCTTGTTATGTAATATGAAGATTGAGGGTCAGATATTTTGTTTTTTTTGTGAGAATTTCTAACCTATTTTTCTTTTTTCTAGGCAACATGGTGAAAAGTTTATCTTTTTTTATTATTAAATAGATGTACCGAAGAAGCAATGAACTTGATCAATATAAAAGGAAAGAGCTAGGAAATTTCTTACATATGACGATTTGGACATAATTAACGCTTATTGAAAAGTAGAAAATGTACGAAGTGCATGTGTGATACTGGAAAAACAATAATCAGCTAGAAGAAAGAGACGGCAAAAAAAATCAATATGTTAACATTATTTAAAACAAATCGCAGATTGGTATCTCAGCTGCGTTTCAGAGATTGTGCTGCAGAGGCACAGTTGAAGCTAAGAAGCACCAACGAACCAAGGAAATAGGGAGGGAGGGGGCAGCAACCATTGTGGTGAAGCGGCTGAAAGGCTGGTGGGAGTCTCCAAGCCTTCAAGCCCTTGTGAGCGGTGATTTATACACGCAAATATGGAGGCAGTTTTCAATAGGAGCATGGGAATAGACTGTTATTTAAGGCATGGAGCGTTTCAAAGAAGTTTAATTCAATGGGAGTGGGTGCTATATATCAAGAGTTTATGTAATGGTTTTCAAATGCATAAAAGTGGTCATGCGGGTCTGCAGAGCAATTATGAGAGAGCGTAGCAGAACTATAGGCTCACAAAAACTTTGATTATTAAGTTTTATGAAGAGTTGTGGTTAGTGATGGTGACTGTATCAATTATCTGTGAGGAGGCTGAACTGATCATTTAAATAGACGGTGTAGATTATGCAAATTGACTAATTGATTGGATGCAATTTTAGTGATGATGTGGCTCATTATGAGAGTAGAGAAATAACATTTAGTGCTTCTTAGTGGGTTGCACTTATAAAAGATATGTAGATACTCCGACTAGTTAGCATTGGTCATGAAACACTTTTCTTTATCAACAGTACACGTCTTTGCCTGGCGGTGTATAAGCTTTCGTGTTTTGTGGTTAAGGTCCATATGTATTGTAGTCTATTTCGTTTTCAGGGATTGGATAAATTGGGAGCATGCCCATCCGGTCTGAAGCCCGTCCTGTTGAATTATATCTACTTATCTACTATAATGTTTTAAAGTTTGATATAATGCGATCAAGTCTGCTAGATGTTTCATTAAATTTTGATGGAATATTGTCTAATGTTGCTAGAGTAGGCTTATTTGTACACTGGTTTAGATAGCTAGGCGAGGTGGCCTCAGCCCCTGTACTCACACAAATTGTATTTACGCCTAGCTGTCCTGCTACCGCAAAACTGCGGTCCGGCGTAAACTGGTCATCAACCTTCTCTTCTTAATACAAAGATATGCAATCCTCCTCTACATTTTAATTTTTCTTATGGAATAAGATACCGCTAGTCCAAATTTCATAGGTCATCAAGATGAGGATGAGTATGATTGCCCGGGGATAATGAAATTGTATAATAAGGACTTAGAATCAGAAGAAGCCTTGTGGGCCTTGTATCATCGCTGGTGCAAGTATTTCAATGTTAACCGTAGCCATGAAGATATGCTTCTCCGCTTTCGCAAGTTCAAGATGACTGTACGGAGTGTACATGCAAAGAAGGATTCAATCAGGATTGGATCAAATTCACTTGCGGATCGCTCCCTGGATGAGTTTACTTCTAAGCGGCCTGTGGCGACATATGAAACTTATTTGCTGAGCAGAGCCCTGCGAGGGTGCATCATTACCGCTGAGTCAGATGAAGATTGAGTGCTTTGCTGCAATCTCCAACTACTATGGTCTTGTATTAATCACCCTCTTGTGACTTTACTATGCTCTGGACCTGTGAACCTTCCGAGTCAGCTTGTTTATGTACTCTGTATTTGAATATGTTATGTACTCTGCGTTACAAAGACCTGTGGATCATTCTCAGGTGGTGAAGGTTATGCACTTAGGGCTTATTTGGTTTGAGTCCGCGTGAATTGCCTGGCTGGACTGCTGCCTGTACTCTGCCTGGAGTTCGCTTGATTGTCGGACCTGCTTGTGTTAGCTGCCTGCTGCCAGGCCGACTAAGGGTCCGTTTGTATCCACCTCTTAAATTTTAGAGGCTAAATTTTAATTATTTTTGTTTTAAACACAATATCCTAAAATCTTTTAAATTTTAACCAGCTCACCTTTTAAATTTTAGATCTCTAGTCACTTCAACCCTCCTAAAATATTTTAAATTTAAAAAAAAGTAACTAAAGTCAAAACTACCCCTTCTCACATGTGATATTTTCCTTCAACTCACATATATATATCTTTTTAGTTAGTTGATAAAGGATAGACATGTCTATTTTTTATTTAGCTAAGAATTTTAGCTATGGATCCAAACATGTATCTCCTTCTTCCATATAAGCAGTTTTGTCAAATGGGTTGACTGCTTATGCAATAAACATTATAAATAATTTTAACAAAATAAACACTTTTAGCACTATAAGTATTTTAAACGTCAGCCCTGCCAAACCCATCTAAAGAGGGAATAGAGAAAGACAGAGAGAGAGGGGGAGGGCCGGAGGGGGTATCACGACGTGGAAAAAAAATTGAACTCTAAAATGACATAATATGACCAATGGCATTAGCATTTCTTGAATATCGGTTGTTTCGTTCAATTTTCTTCTCCGGCCTGCCTGCTTGCAAACCACGATGTTTGAGCTTAGGCTAGGTAGCACAGATTTTCATTTTTGATGCGGATTTACTTTTATCTTCGTATTTTCAAGAGAATGGGCTTGGATTATTGTCGTTTGATTTATGATATTGGAATTTGGCATTCAACTTTATGTTGAAACAGAGACTCTGATTGTATAGTAATTTGGGAAGTTTGTCTCATTCTGGCAGTTACAGTTTGTTCTTCAGCAGTTTTAGTGGGTGTCTCATTTGGGAGCAGGTTGGATATCGAAGAATTAGCACCTGCATTCACGACTGGCTATGTGGGATCCGAGCGCGGCATAGCTTCCATGTGCCCGCTCTCCCTTGGCTTGATCTCGACGAGGACGTCCAAGGCCCCCGAGGAGAGCATCCGCGCCGGCCTCGGCGTAAGCAGCGCGCTACCATCTCGTCGGAGCCGTACAATGGAGGAAGGGCGGAGGGAAACGAAGGGGTCGGAGCTCGTGAGTCGTGAGCACGCGGCCTGCGATTCTGCGGGACTGTGCGATCTGGTTTGTTCGCGAAAAATGACGGAGCTCACTGCTTGGCTTTGCTTTGGGCCTTATGGCCCATCACACTTTGGAGACTAGGCCTAAAGTGGGCTGATCCTAGAGACAATGCTTCTTTATCAGTCCATGTCCATGTCAAAGAATGGTGCGATGGTTCTTTTGCAGGCCAATCCAGACTTGATTAGATTTTTAGAGACAAGAATATATTTAGTATTTCAGCCTCTGACAAATGCTTGGCCTAGATGGGAAATAATGTCATTTTATAGTGACATCGGCCAGTACATCACTAGTGGCTGTTCTGTTCCAAAAAAAAAAAAAAAAACAGGTTGTGCCGGTTCTAACTTTACAAAAGCTTGATAAGAAAGCATTACAAATCCTCGCAAGAAAATAAGCAACAGAGTCAGAAGGAGTACAATCTTCAGATTATTTTTTTTCTAGTTAATCTCGAGCTGGGAGCTAGCATCCCCACCTTTTCAATTCATGAACATAAGGTTCATACAACATGTTATTCTGGAGAGTAAACTGGCTTGGGCTGGGGAAGAGAACATGAGACCCAAGCTTAGGCAATCTGCCTATCCATTCCCGGAAAACGGCACGACCAAAGTTCAGTGTCTTCACGGCAACCTGGCAGTGATATGGTCCGTGAAATGATCAACTACGAGGGCAGAACTCAATTTTTCAGAGGGTTTGACCAACAATTGGATAAATTTGTTCTTGGGCATCAGAAGTCCTGTTACAAGAGCAAGACTCTGCAAGCTATCAGCTAGTAGTTAACTTTTTTTTAAAGAAAATGACGGAAGCTACTTCATTCATGGCCGATACATTCCGATAATGACGAAATGGTGGTACGGGTTCACATATGACAGCAATTTTGTCTCCACTAGCTCTGCACTCATCCAGGTTCCAGAAGGTTTGAAAGCCAAGCACAGGAGCCTCGGTTTTAAAGAGAGTTCTGTTAATCCATGGTAACAGTTCTGTCATTGGAGATCCCTTGGATAAAAGATGCAAGCTGATGCGACAGCTTTGCCAAGGCGTGGCTGCTGGCTGCTGCACGCGTTTTTTAGCCGCCATCGTTTTTTAGTAATGTTGTAAGAAAATCATTCTTCAGTAACTGTCAGCGCTTTCGTACGAGACTTACTATTGTTCGTCAGATGGAACAACTTAGTCCTTCTCTTATCCACTGATCCTGATCGAGTTCGAGTAGAATGTATAGGGGCAGAAAATGACAGAATTCGTTAACCTAACCACACGGGAAAAATCTGCAGATCTGATTTCAGCTCAGAGAACTCATTTTAATCATTCAAGTTGGGAAGATCGTCAGAACAAGGGCGGATGGTTACCTACTTGCTTTATTTTTTTGGCATTTGACTTGTGCCACATGTGAAATACTGGGACGCTGCATGGAAGAATCGCAGCTTTGATTCCTTCAAGCGCATACGCATTTGCAATCGCGGCAAGATAGAGCTCCAGAAGTCCACAGTCCACGCCTTGGCCAGCAATCAAACCTGGCTAGCTCTGCAGGTCAACACAGCTCCATCATGAGCATCACACTCGCACCGACGCGACATCCTAATCCTAAACAGAAAATTAGGTGATTTCTCACTAGTCAGCACCGATACCATGAAAGTGACGATGAGAGATCTCGTGCTGCAGCTCGTGAATCGAAACAGTTGCAACCATTCTATGGTTGCACGGTTCGTCCTGGAAGATCAAGCTGATGCGCCAGTGTTTGGCTTTTCGGGAGTAACTGCAAGCATACTTTCATTAATTGTCACTGTCACTGAATTTTAATTCATGACGTTAGGATATTGAAATTTAATCTTAAAAAAAATGAAACCGGAGGGAGTAGTTCGTCAATTTGGATTACTGGTAACATATTAAAATTTAATTGATGAGCGTGGAATTTAAACCAAAACTGCGTCGAGTCAACATGAGACGCCCGACACAATGAGGTCGACGGTTATCCGCAAGATTATATAATAATGGCACATGAATCAGGACCCAAGCGCGCACGTCATCGCAAACTCGATGAAAAATCATAAGAGCTTCGTACAAACTGTGTGTCAAGAGAAAAACAAACCAAGTCAAACGTGGCGAACAAGCCATGAACTTGTCTGTACATACAGTAATTGAATAAACATTAGGCACCTCCATACTTGACCGAACCAAACACGCGCTCCTCTGCGCCCGTCGGTCTTACAGCCGGGTCGTCCTCGAGACACGGGACCCGGAAGAACGACGACTCGCTCAACCAACAGTAAGACAGCAGGACGCAACAAGGACAAGCAGCTATAGCTTGCTGAATGAATTGCAGCAACGGCAAACGAACGACCGGGCTCGCTCTATATAAGCCTCTCTGTTCCAAACGGAAAGTCACGAACTGTATGCGAAGAAATGATGTTCTGTGGCGCGGGCAGCTTCAAGGACGTTGACAAGGAGGAGGACGCCGGCGCGGGCGGGAAGCCGGCGGCGGCGACCAAGGCGAAGGCGAAGAAGGCGAGCAGCGGCTGCAAGGCCAAGGGGAAGCAGGAC
Source organism: Eleusine indica (assembly GCA_030378355.1). Lineage (NCBI taxonomy): Eukaryota > Viridiplantae > Streptophyta > Magnoliopsida > Poales > Poaceae > Eleusine > Eleusine indica. Next base: position 43,416,391 of record CM059500.1, read on the forward strand.
AACCCGTACGCGACGCGGGGGCTCGACAAGTTCTCCACCGTGCTATCGGAGCTCGAGTCCCGGCGTGAGAAGATCCTAAGCCGAGTCGGCCCGGACGTCGATGCCGACCACCTCATGGTCCGGTTCGTGCAGTCCGAGGCCAAAGGATGGGTGCCCATCGTCGTCAAGCTCCCGTCCGAAGAGGAGCAGGCTGCTGACACCAAGAAGAGGCAGAGCAATAAGCAGGTCAAGTCGACGAGCACGTCGCGGTCGAGTACGCCCACGGAGCCATTAAGCCCCAAGGAAGACGCTGCTAATAAGCCTGTGGTGGTTCCTGCGGTGAAGGCAACCGTTCCGGCCAAGAAGAAGAAGGCCGGCAGCGGCGAGCGGTGGTCGTGGTCATGGGGGAGGATGGTGAGGCCGTGCCAGTACTGGCCATTGGCCCTGGTGTTGCTGCTGCTCAGCCTGGTGGTGTTCGGGAGGGTGTTCGCCATCTGCTGCACCTCCATCTGGTGGTATCTCCTGCCGATCTTGACCGGTGAAGAATCGCAGGGAGCGGCGAGGCTGCCCGCGGCGAAGACTCGCATGAGCCACAAGGTCGCTGCCGTGGCGCCAGCGCCGCCGCCTCCTTCGCATGGCAAGAAAAACAGCACCGGTGCTTCTCACGAGGTAATGTCTCCGAGAAGCCATGATGCACATCGAAAGAAGGGGTAAATCGCAAGGATTCGCCGCATTTCGCATGATTTGCTGTGTTGTAGTTTGTAAATTTTAGTTGGGTGGCCAGACGGATCAGATTTTTCCAGGTTATACCTATCCAACCTCTTTTAGAATTGTTTTTTTTTTTTTGTGCGTGTGTTCCTGTAAATGTAGCCCCTTGATGTGTGGCTGCCCCCAAAAGTGTTTATAAATTGTGGATTATTCAGAATATATGTACCCTGAAATATGCTGAAAGTTTCTAGTTTGCTTCATCTTGTGTCATGTTTGTCTGAATTCTGGTCGATTTCAGACAAGGACGATTCCATTGTGTTTTAGATCCATGTTCTTCTCGTTCCAGAAAAAAAGAATTCTAGATTCAGGGCATGTGCATCCGTGTAACAGCGTGTTAAATGGCACGTGAAACAAAAGTCTAAGCATGTGTTCTTCTAGATGCTTGAAAAGGCACTGGGTTGACATTCTAGATGCGAAGATTCAATGTGATGTGAGACGGATGCATATGCACCTGCCACATCCACAGCGTCATTTCACAAGCAGCAATTTTAACACGAATAACAAGTTGGAAGTACAGACTTTTGAGCCAAAACAGATCATTGGTATTCTTTGTACGCTACCCTTAAATTGCCACTCGAGATCTGAACCTTCAGGCCAGGACACTTCTCATCCACTGCAGAAGCCACAGACTGCAGATCATGCTTCCAGAAGCCTCCATCCAACCTGCACGGCTGTATCATGTTTGCCGTTAAGCTTGGCACGTGTAGATTTATCTTCCCTCCTCACGTTCTGATAAAACTCAAATTGAACTTGTGACTGATTAAAGATTAACGAGCATGGGTTGAGATGCGTGCCAATGCCTAGTGGTAAGAGTTATTTGATACGAAAAGTAGTTTTGCTTTGTCATGCCTTCGGTATCAACCAGGATAATAGTAATAGTGATAGATACAAATCAGTGAGGAATGGCTTCTGTTAGGCTGATTAAGAACTACAAGGAAAATGAGAGCGGAACAATACGCATAAATGATAGAATGCAGCTGTTTCTCCTCCCCTCAGATAAAGCAACCTTGATCAATCCTGGATCATAACGAAAGCATATTACATATTAGACATTTTGCAGGAACACAATAGAAGGGGGAAATGGGAAAAGTAACAAAGCAGATAGAAAAAGCAAAGCTTCAAATATCCCATTATCCTGACAATCTGATGATAAATTTGGCAGTTATCCTGCAAAGTTCAGTCAATGCAGGGGTGGTGATTTTACAGTAATCCTAACAATCTGACAAAAAAATTGGCAGTTATCATGCATGAATGTTTCACTGAAGTAGAGAGCTAAATCTCACATATAAGAATTGCTTACTGTCAGAACTATTGATATGGTAACTTCTTACCCTAAATCTCTTCCTATGATCTGATTCAATTCGTGAACTGTAATGTTTCTTCCGGCCATGAACAGATACTGATGCATCCCTCTCTATTAAACTGCTAGGAGTCGTCTCATACTGAGAATTACGAAAGAAACCATCTCGATCCCAAGTCACTTCATAGTCTACTTTCAACCGTGATCCTTCCTTCAGAGTTAAGAGAAAAATAAATCTCATTTCATTTTCAAAAAATAAAAAGTAAGACAACCGAAATGAACTGGTTCTGAAATGAAAAGTTAATTACAACATGTGCACCATCCAAGAATCAAGAAAAAAATGAAGCTGTCACTTCATGTGTGTCAAGAAGGAATACAGGGTGGTTCTTGCAGAAGCTGTATAACTCTATATTGAAGGAAAGAGCGTGTCCTTAATACAGTTATATCATCACATACACGTTTAGCACTTAACAGAAGGTTATAATAAGTCGAGCAACTGTTGTGTTTAGCTAGTCTGTGATATCTGTATTCCAATCAGTACACGGTACTATGGTTCACGAGGTTCAAATCAGCAGGAGAGCTCCCCGTCATTATATTAGGTTAGGAAAAAATGGTACAGCGAAAAAAAAAACACAACCCCACAACTCACACCAAAACACACACATGATGCCCCAGGCATAAAGGTCAAACTTGTCATTTTCAAGACCGTCAAAAAGTACTATGTAGGATTCACCACATGTGGGACTGTGGGAGTGACAAGGCAGCTATAAACTAACATATAGATAACGCCTACCACTCATAAGGATACTTATGTGATTATGGCACACGTGAGAAGGGCAAACGAAATATACATATATGCATCAATATAAAATCACTGCCTGTAGACAATAATAAAATGTAATTGCATAGTTCAATCATTTTATGGAATGAAATGATTTAGGTATTGTAGATATCGTGGAGAAGCAATATGTTAGCTTCTCATGTTGCAACACTTCTTCTATTACGAGTGACGGATGAAGAAACAACAGACAACTGAAGGAAAGCTTACTTTCTGCAATGAACGTCCACATAATGCCCTCATAGCATTGTAGAAGTCTTCGTAGTTCTCAAACTGAACCAAAACTTTGCAATTGAGTCCAGAAATGAGCTCTTTATTGGTTCCATCTTTTGAGTCTAAGTCGTCATCAGAAATATTCAAATTCCTATTCACAGGAAAAAGAAAAGGGTCATTCAAATTCCAGTCACTCTGATGGAAGAATATCAAACGAAAATATTAAGTAAAATAAGTTGATTCAAAGAGTAAAAACACAATGCAAAATCTAGTATCAATAGAGAACAAGTTTCCATACTGCTTCGCGTGCTAGGAGAAAACCAGTACAATACAGATAGCGGCAAAACAAGGAAACTAGACTACCTGCGGATCAAAACTTTCAACAACAACAACAAAACCTTTTGGTCCCAACCAAGGTGGGCTAGGCTCTGCGGATCAGAACTTTAATGAAGTGAATTTAGTGCACCCATTGGAGAAAAGACAAGCTCATGAATATGCTCTAGTCAAAACTTTCTAGCTAACTCTGAATATGCTTAACTATGAATTCAAAACATTATAGATATTTACTGACATAAGATACCCTGGTTTCTGACTTTTATGTTTGAAAAGTACAATGATATTATCGTTGTAAAGTAGTGCAATAATCAAAGAAGATGCAAGATGAGAGATATGAATACAAAATAAAACACATTAACAAGCTTTACGTGATGCGTGGTATCGCTTTATATCAATGCTAAATCCTTGAAATAACAACGAGACATTTTAGGAATATGAAAAGGCATGTAAAAAAATACTCTATATTGCTGTTACTAATCAAGCTGAATGAAACAATGCCATTCCATAATTCTAATAAAGGTCAGAGCCAGACACCATATAAATGATATTTAGCTTTAGCAGCTTCCATCGTATCGACTGTCATATACTGATATATTTGGGTTGTACCCCATAGTAGCGTAAAAGCATGTACCAGATAATAAGGGCCAAACATCATTGGATATTCAGACAAACAAATTCCTAGAACACAAAAATGCACCTTATTTTACCAAGCGCCGAGAAGATAGTGTGTGTGACCAGAGTTGATGGCCTGGACGAAACCCTTGTCTCTGCAAACCACCTGGACGGTACGCCACGGACAATAATTGTGTCAGGCCTTTTCGCTATCTTCCTCACTGGATTCCCTGAAACACAAACAAGCATAAATCAACTCCAACCAGCAGGGATTGAAGCCAAGAACATAAACTGGTGAAGGACCAGTTCGTACTGCTATTCAGGAGCTCAGAGGAGTAGAAATTCTCCCAAGATTTCTTCATCGCCCTGAAGTCGTCGGACGGGGGGATCTCGACGGTCATCCGGAACTTGACCCCCTGGAGGTTGAGCTCGACGCCGGCAAGCTTCTCGACCAGGGAACTGCGCCACTCGAAGTACTTGTCCTCCTCCTGTTCCGGGGTCATCTCCTCAGCCTCGCCATCGCCCTTGCGGGGGCGGAGGAAGGCTAGGTCGCGGACATGGAGGACGCCAGTGGCGACAGGTTCCTCGCGCCGGCGCTTCTGGAGGTCGGGGAGGCGGCGCACGGAGAGGTCGGAGTCGGGGACGACGGGGAGGGATAGGGGCGGGTCGCGAAGGAAGGCTATGAGTGCGGACCTGAGCTGCCATTCGTCGAGGGGGCGAACGGTGAGGTCGGCGCGGAAGAAGGTGAGGAGAAGCTTGACGCGCGGCGCGAGAGAGAGCCCGCTCGGGAGGGGGAGTGGCTCGGTTGGCCTGGGCGCCGCCGCGTCGGCGGCGGACATGGTGGGGCGGTGGCCGGTGGGGCGGAGTGGCGCCTGGCAGCCTGAGGTTTTGGGTTCGGCTGCCGCAGACGGGTTCACGGGTGTGGACGACTTGGGCCCTGTTTGTAAGCGGCGGCTTATGGATGAAAATAAACGATAATACCATCAAATGCTTTTCTTATTGTCATTAGCTGTCGCTTTACAATTTTATATTATAATAATTAAAAGGGAACGTATCTTATAAAAATTAGGTTTCTATGAGAACTATAAGAACTCTAATCAACCTCACAGGATACTAAATCAATAGTCAGGAATAGATATGGATTAGTTTAGCATTTAGCCCCCTCCACTAATCCTATCTAACACCTTCTTTTCACTAACCCCTGACCATTGATGTGTAGATGTGAAAAAAAGTGATAAGATAGGATTAGTGGAGGGGGTTAAATGCTAACCTAATCCACATCTATTTCAAACCATTGATTTAGAGTCCTGTGATATTAATTGAAGTTCTCGTAGTTCTCATAGAAACTCAGTTCTTATAGAATACATTTTCTAATTAAAAAACAAGAAATAAGAGAATTCTTGTTTTTCTGTGAATATAAGTGTGATCTAAACAATCGTAAACAAATAAGGCCTTGATCATGGGTGGTGAGGAATTCCGCTTGAAGGGAAGTTGAGCCAGATCCATCTAAAATCAACGCTCCCGATTTGTCATGCGCTAACTCGAAACGAGAGGAAGAGCTTTACGGAATCCGATTATGGGGTATAAAAATACGTCGAAAGTTACATGTTCAGGCTTTATAAAATGAAGCCCGAATTTGGCTGTCTATTCTAACTTAGTTCTATGCTCTGAGCTGGTTCGTCTCTGTTCTTGATGACCAAGGGCCAAGGGGACATGCAAGGACCCGATCTCGGAGCGAAACTGAAAGTCTGAAATCAAGTGTTAAGCACAAAAAATTGTTGTATTCAACGTTAAGCAAATTATCTTGCGTTGTGCAACATACAAGTGTGATCTGTACAACAGTACAAGGCACGATACAGAGAATTGGTAGAGAAAAGAGCCACGCCAAAAGTGGTGACTGGGTAAAGCTGATCCAGCAAAGGCTAGAAATTACACCCGTACCATATTACTTGCGCAATGGACCCGTCCGGCTCAAAGATACAGGTGTGCTTCCTTCGCCCTCGGCAGACTGCTGTGATAATCTGCGAGCTGTCCTAGAGACACCGACAGATGTGTGCCTGTGCCATATTGTTGGAACTTATCTCGGAGAAATTCTAGGGATTACCATCGATCTCATACCCCCCATAAGAGGGAACTCTGTTTCCTCAGTTCGGGACGACTTGATCAGGAACCTCGGGCCACATGACCCACATCTAAAACCAACGTAACGCTCATGGTTTGCTGCATTGTTTCGCTCCAATATCTAAGGGGACAAAAAAAAAAAGAAAACAGAACTAGGCCATTGGTGAACTTCCTCATGGCATCAACGCATTTAGCGCAGTCATTTTCTCTTGGCCAAATTTATAGTTGAAACTGATGTATGCAAAGTGACAGCACTACCCCACTTTTGATGCATGCACCAACTGTCGGCTATCGCCACACCTCTGTTTCACTCTCCATGCATGAATGAACTAACACGAAACCCATAGCCTCCACTGCGCATTTAGCATGTTCCAACTACCAAGATTATTATAACAAGCGTCTCCTAAAATGAAGTATGCAATTTGTAGGAAGATTTATCACAAGGCAAAAATTAGCAGAGATGAAAACTCTCATAAGTGTCAAAATGGGTAAGGAAGGTAACGATTATGTATGTTCATGCGTTTTTACTGAAATAACCAAGGCCACACCATTCAACTCCTGTCGTTCTCCAGTGAAGATCGTGAACACCAGAGCCCAACAGAGTGGCACAATAGCTTTTGCAAACTTGCATGCATACAATGAAATATCCTGCCCGTGGTCTTACAATTTTCACAGTTCTCGTGAAATCAGAAAGAACCGATTTGTTTCATTGTTTGCAGTCCAAAATTTAAAATCGAAATTTGGATGACGTTTAAAGAAATCAAAATGGTAAACCGAACGGTTTGGACAGCTAGCCGCTCAGATTTCATGGTAAGCCAAGACAAGTTTTCACTGTTTTCGTTGCTAACCAGTCGCTTTTCTGGTAGACTGATGTTATGTTGGAAATTTTGGCAAGACATTTGCAATATATTAGACACAAATGCACAATATAGAATGCATCCAACATATAACAAATGTCATGTATTTTCTTTTCTATTATTATATGTTCTTCATTTCTCCTTCCTTCTTTTTTTTGGCGGGTCAAAAATGCTTGTTTTCATGATGTTCTTTTGACCCATTTCTTCATTGTTCAAGTAGTATATGTTTATAAATTTGTGTAAAAAATGTTTTCAAAAATTCAAATTTATTTGGTCAGAAACCGTTCAATAGATGAAAACGACAGGACCGTTTTTGTCGTAAACCATATAAATCGGCCAGTTTTTTTTTTTTGGTTTTGTTAACCATGAATCTGCCATGTGAAGAGCGAATGTGCCGTTGTGTATTTGGAAGCTGTTCTTTAAAGTTAAAAATTGATTAAGTTTAATCAGTTAAGGTCTTGTTGGATTCCTACTGGTTCCTAGAAACTGGATGGTCTCCAAACATGCTAGTTTTTATGCTAGTTTATATAAACTAGATTATAATTTTTTGGAAAATTTCTAATCTAATTCAACCTAGCTAATTCTAGTTTTTGCCTCATTTCAATTGAAAACTATCCAAAAACTGGTTTATAGATTATAAAAATTAGGATTCAAACACCCCTACCAAGTTTTTATTTAGAAAACATTTTCCAAAAACCATATAAAAAACCAGTTTCTAAGAAACTAAACCGATCTAAATAGGGCCTAAGCATTCTTTCAAAAAAACTTATCTTAACCAGACAAATGCACTAATTACTCCCTTGAGTCATATTATGATGTCTTAACGTCATGTAAATATGATACAGTAAGGGCATGTACAATCCAGAGACGGGGTTTGTCCTCTAATAAATGATACAGACATATAAGTAAACAGGTGATACAACCCAGAGACTATTTTATTGTCTACAATTAATTTAATATTACGTATGTAACTAATAAATAATTAGTTGTATACCGGCATGAGACCGTCTCCTCCGCCTACAGCAGTAACGAGCATGTCTCCTCCGCGTGACAGAACGAGACGAGGTGATCGCCTCGTGAGGCAACGCGAACCCGATCGACACATGGAGGCGGGGGCATTTCTGCAAGATGGCCATCCAGGATACGGGGTCAAGAGACCCGTTGTACATGCCCTAACAAATTTGGTGAGGATGGAATCAAGCTTCTTGAAGGAAAGGTTTACATGTAGCTATTAACAAGACTTTCAAGGTCATAAACTATGTGATGCAAATGGTTGATGTGTATATTTAGCAAAGTAATGCATAACCAACTTTTGAACATAGCTAAGAGCATCTCCAAGAGCTCTTGTATAAGGCTTTGTATCTGTAAATATAAAAAAAAGATAAAAAATTCTGATCCAACAGCCACTTCAACCGGCTCGGTATAACTTGCCACTCGGCATACTCACTCTCCCGCTCGGCAAATTTGACTATGCTGCGGCGCTCGCTATTCCTCTCATCGCGCGTGAGCGCCTCGTTCCTATGCTAAGACTTCAGCTACGTGCACAAACAGCAATTCAGATTGGATTAAAAAAATACTAATCACAACATAGCTTGGAGGAAGTACCGAATCCATGGAGTAAGGCTTCCGTGGGATTAGAAAAATCATCTACAAACATGATATGGATGGCGTGGAAGTTTTTTAAAATATGAAAAGCCAAGATTTACCTAGTCTGTTGGTTTACCTCTTGATTTTAGTATGTTTTTATTTTTACAAAAAAGGTAAAATCTCTAAATTTAGATAACATAATAGAGAGACTGTTGGAGATGCTTTGCATGTAAAGCGGTTGTGTTCTCTATAAATAGGAGAGAGAGAGAGATTTTTTGCGTTCTCTACAAATTGGCTTTCGGCTCCACCCGAAGGGAACTAGGAAAGTATTTGTTTAGTTTCTCTGTATAAGAACTAGTAGGAAGTAATTGCCAACTACATGTGAAACTTCGATGTGTAACACTAAACATGTTGTAGATCGAGCAAGATGTTGGTGGACACTGAAAGTAAGCACTTGCACATCAAGATGCAACAGGTAGCAGCAGCGGCGGCAGAGCGATCCGTAGGGAACGATCTGAGTGAATTTCTTGAAACTCATACCGTTCCACTCCGCGTCGCGTTGCTCTTTGCATTACGTACTTGCCGTCCCAGCTTCTTCTGACATATTTTGGTGACCGTCTTTTGGAATCTTTATATGCAATTTCAGTTTGAAGTTCCGATTTGAATCCCTTTGTGTTTATTCTGTAGTTGGACCACCTGAAGCTTCAACAGAGCTATGCCACGCATACAGTACAAATGACCTGCGCACCCATCGTCTTATGCACACAACACAAAAAACCTGCACAATCCATCAACTCATTGCAAAACGGAGGAGCAGACTGCCTTGGCCTCGAGCATGCGTACATGCACCTCCAATGTTCACTTTTACACAGCGAGAAGCATCTGCAAAGCCAATCCAACGAGTGAGACACTGGTTCATTGAACCCCTCTGCTATGGCACGCCTCCCTTAGCGCCATGGGCGGGTCGGATAGCGCGCCGGCGACGATCTGGTCGAACACGAACTTGTTCGCGGCCTCGGTGAAGTGCACGCCGTCCCAGCTCACCCTCTTGGACGGGTCGTCGCACGCGCCCACCACCACCCACGTCCCGTTCACCTGGGCCTTCCCGCCGCAGCCAATGTTCAAGTCGAAGTTGTACCGGCCGCCGTGCCCACAGCAGGTCAGCAGAGGATCGTCGAAGCCTGCATTTTTGCAAACAATAACAACGTGAGTCATGTAAAAAAAAAAAAAAACATAAGTGTTGCATGAGTCAGTGTTCATAGGACAGGCATGAATTCCTTATGTTCATCCATCGGGACGGCGATGGCGTAGGGATTTACCGAGCTTCTTGGCCTGGCTGATCAGCCTGTACTTGGCGGTGTAGACGTCGACGTAGGTAAACGCGGCGTCAGGGTGTTTCTTCCGTAGACTCGCCACGGTCTCCTTCAGCCTGAGGTTGAAGAGCTGCGCCACCTTGTTGTACTTGACCGAGCAGCCGGCAGCGTCCATGGGAGCGGCGAGGTCGGGGCGGTGCATCAGCGCGTACGGCAGGCAGCCAAGCGGCCCCGTGTTGTGGATCCAGAAGTACTTTCCTCCGTGCCACAACACACTCTGCAGTTTTTGCAATCAGCTGATGAGCAGAGTATCCAACGCAAGCACCATATGCCCGGAGCATTGTGTGGCGCACTGGCGCCTCTGCTGAGGAATCATTTGATGCCCTTTTTAACAAACAAAAAGAAAAGAGTACTGAGTTTTACGAGCTTTCACTGCACCTCGATCACTGATGTGAGCCTCTCCATTAGATCAGGGATGATGGCTTCGACTTCTTCAGTGCTCTGGTTGACAAAGTAGCTCGAGGTGATGTCGTTTTGCCCAATGTCGAATGTGTAAAGCGCCTTGGAGAAGTACTCTCCCTTTGGTAGGAGCTGCCGGTAGACACCGCCTACATGTAAAATCAAGAGCGAAACACAACGAACAGAGATACATGTTATTATGCGAGAATCTGATCTCTCCGAGGTTTGGGTTTCATCTGTCACCTTTGTTGTTGTAGATGAACTGGCTTCTGTTCATGAACTGGTCAAATTCCCAGGACTGCACGTCCAAGGAAATGGGACTGAAACCAGAGAGGAACAGAGACGTGTTCTGCCGTCTGATCGATGAACCGGCTGTTGCGAAATTGGCTCCCTGCGAGAAGTTGGTTCCTATCGAGTTGAGGTACGCACTGAGGTAAGGTATTCCCAGGCTTTCAGCTGTAGCAGAAAAGGATTGAATAGTGTTAAGCAGGAGTAATTTTGCAATTTTTTAATGCTGAAAGAATGATTGTGTCATTTCTTGGAAAGCTGGCATAATGCCGGAAGCATTATGGTGCTACCACGAAGCATAGAACACATGATAAATATTGCCATTCATTTCAAGCTGTGGTGTGCATGTTCGCTACTTTTGTAACAGTGAACATGTCAGAAAACATGATAATATGCAAGATAGCTACAAGCTTGAGCCCAAAATTCTTTTTTCCGTTTCTTCCTGAATTCATGCATTTCAAACAGGGTCGTCGTATGCATTTTGTACAGCTTGATAGTAGTTCCTACATCCTACCGTGTGTGCTCACGTTGCAGGGCCAACGACTGGATCGCTTTAAGCTACTGTCACCCTTTATCCTTCAACTTCGATCAGAATCTTTAAAGTGAAGCATCCAAATTTGATGATCCGCCACTTCAATCCAAATCTTTTTTCCTGGGCAGTGCGTCGCGAATAAGATCAGCCTAACTCTTTGTCCATGCCTATTTGCCTCACATACCTACCCGCACAAGGCATAAGCTAAGCATTTCTTTACGTCGAACACCTAAAAAGCAGGATCCTGAAAAGGCTAAAAGAATATCGACATTCTCCATTCTCGTCGTGGAGGCCCAGCACGAGAGTGACGATATCGACGTCTCCCGTACGCAAAGATGCGCAAGCCTGTGAACTCGTTTTCAGATTGCACGGAATAAACCAGGATTGTGTCGGCTGGCAGCTAAAAAATACTATCGCGTGTTCACGTGTTGGGCTTGGTTGGCGTGTTGCTCGAACGGAGCGAGCACCGCAAAGACAGGGGGCCATATGCTCATGCTCTGCCGGGGCCCGGGGAGAGCACATGCATATGGTCCGAGGACCCGCGTGACCGGGATTGGCTCGTCCCTTGTCCGGTTCTATTCGGCCGGAGACCAGGCCGACACGGGCTGGCGTTTCAGGGATTCCTGGAGCAAACAAGCGACAGTACCTTATCGGTTTGCTTGGTTCCTCCTGAGGATAATAACGATTAAGGAAGCACCTCGACGTAGTACTACTCAACTGGGCTAACTGGATCACGCCCTTAACTCCATGGAGCTGTTTTCTAATTCTTCCTTCGGGGTTGAACTGGATATCAGGACGAATGAAGACTAGCTACATTTATTGGCTCCGGCGAGTGAAGGCGGATAGGTCTTGGTCTCTGTCGAACCACATGGGCCTGACGACCAGGACCAGTGCAGTCATGACGAAGCAGCAAAGCGGTGCAAAGTAAGAACAGCGACCGTAAATTTGACGCGTCCTACACACACTAGAGTCAGAGTGAGTGATAGAGCTCCGGTAAGTGAAGGCACGGGAGAGTGGAGAAGGTCGTGTTCCGGCCGGGGCTGGTGAAAGAGTGCACGCACGTACCGATGAAGTCGATGACGAGGCGGCCGTCGCAGTAGCGGCCGGAGGGCACGCCGAAGAAGGTCCTGCCGTTGGGCGGCGGCGCGGCGCCGAAGGTCGCCGACAGCCCGCCCGTGTCCGAGTTGGAGTCGCCGAAGTTGAAGACGGCCGGGAAGTTGCAGTCGGCGGCCGCGGAGACCCGCAGATCAGCCAGCGCCAGCACGAGCAACAGCAGCAGCGCGGCTCTCCCCGCCGCAGCAGCAGCGGTGGCCACCATGGCCGGATCGGCGGGCAAGGCAAGTGAGAGAAGCGAGAGTGAGGCGGGGAGCGCGGGTGTGTCTGTGTGTGTGTGTATTCTGCCGTGGTGGTGGCCTGGTGGGGCTTCAAGGCGGATGGGCGGATAGAGATATGGGGCCGGCACCGGACGCGGTGCCGTGGCCGTCTGGCCGATAGCGATGGGATGAGCACGAGCTGATCCCTGCTCCGGGAGATGGAGATTGGAGACGCGTCCGCCGCGCTGTGGCGTGCGGTGCAGCCGTGCAGGTCGGCACCGCGCCGCACCAGTGCTGGAGGTCGAGGGAAGGCGGTGGAGCACAGCAAGCACATGGTGTCCCGCGCCCACGGGCGGGCGCGTCATCCGACGGGGTATGTTGCTGGATTAGCATGCCGGTCGTTTTGGCCGTGACCGGGGCCGGGTAGTAAACGTAAAGCTTTGTCCTGCTCGGCTTTTAGATCCGTGGCAGCTGCCTACGGCACACGTACGCCTGGAACCTCGGAGCGTGCCAGCAGGTGCCACCTCACTATCTGGGAACCGTGCGCTCGAGAGAGGGCAAGGGAAAGAGGAATGATATCGTTGGAGGCTTCGACGTGACGGCATCCAGAAGCAGAAGCCATATGATTCATTTAGCCCTAACTGGGAAATGGACACATGGTGACATGATATCGGGTGGGAGTGACCCGATCGACCGAGAAGGATATTTTTTTGTGCCGTGGTGGCTCACATGACGGCGCTTAAAATCAGTATTGCCGTGGTTACGGTGTGTCTAAGCGTTAAGGGTTGAGCGTTCAGCCTCGCTTCTTTTTATGCCTTGATCATGCTGGTCCGCCGCCTATTATTTTCGCTGCTGCTCTTGTAATATTGCTCAGACCATTATGTTACATGCTGCAAAAGTGAAAATAAATGATGAAACATGCTTTGTTTTGCTCAGAATTTGTAATGGGTAGGGTAATATAGAGTTACTTATCTAAAATGATTGGGAATTGGTGAAACTTACAAGCATATGACCACAGTGTGGCTAATAGTAAAAAAATTACTTCGAGTAATATCATAAGGTTTGGTGGTATATAGGCTATGCGTGAAATAAGAAGTAGTGTGTGTTTTCAAAATGTGCATTGGAAATGTGTGAAGTAGTTTTCAAGTTATATTTTATCGTTAATTATTGGGTAAAAATTGTTATGCTAGAGGATGTAATAGAGACGTTAGAACAAATTGAGGAAACTAAACTTGATTAGACTAGATAACTAAACACATGAACAACCATAGGAGAGGGTGAGAGAGCGCGACGCAAGTAGCAGCTCGGTGTAGTCGATCACGTGCGTGGTAGCCCCGGCTTTCATTGTGCCAGGACTGTCGGCCTCAGGGTGCTAGGGAAGACAAACGGCGGCACTAATCCGGTGCCCGTTTTGATCGGGAATATAGGAAAGAAACAGTCAAACGAAGGAAACGTTGGTTGAAATCAACGTGCAGCCGGATTCCCCTTTTATATGACGCTATTTAACTTGGGATCGCAACCATGAATTGGTTGCGCCTTTTAATTATTTCGTCAAATATTTGTTTCCAAATATATCTGACTTTATTTTTGTTACTGAAAGTGCATCTAGGCCCCTAATTATAGTTTTGAATGATTAACGTTAATACAATTAAAAAGGATTAATATTTCCATTGAGCATATATACAGTTTCTAAATATCAATGTATATGACAGCAAGAAAATTAAAAGAGAAAGAAAAAAGAAGGCAATAAAGTGCAAATCTTGAAAAAGGAGTATCTATGCTCAAGAATCAAGGCTTAATATTTTTATATTTTATCTTGAGTATAGGAACACCGTACTATCAAGAGGGATATAAAAGAATAAGTGTTGAAAGACCAAGTGCTCAAATCACATTCCAAGAGACAAATACTTCCTTGAAAATCCTTTTCATCGGACAATATCCGGCTCCATTGGACACTGTAGTCAGATTCCAGGAAGTTGCACACCATTTTCAAATCAGTGGAGTCGGACAATATCCAACCCAGTCGGACAATCTAGACGGACTCCAGAAGCTTGCAAACTCGCCAAATGTCGAGGACTTGGACAATGTCCAACTTCACCGGACAATATCCGACTCCCACAAAATTCGTTCCCTATCGGACAATGCCGTCGGACTCCAGAGCGATGCGCATTTCTCCTAGTAAAGAAGACTCGGACAATGTTCGGCTCCTTGAGACATTGTTTGACTCTCAAATACCTAGGGCAATGTTCGTGTCTGTAGGATATTTCAATCAGACTCTAGAGCCGCGCACTCTAGTTTATCAGACAATATCCGACTACCCGTCGGATAATGTCTGACAATCATTTCCTCCAATGGCTCTTTTTCAAGCCTCGACTATAAAAGGCCATCCCGATCCCCTTTGGTCGGCTGGCCACTTCCACATAAAAAAATACTCATTCTCAACACATTTGAGCACTCCCATTTTCCTCCCTTGGTTCCTACTCCAATTCTTGGTGGGTTTGAGAGAAGATTTGAAGAGATTTGATTGAGCAATACATTCCACTCAAGAGCACTTGGTTCATCCTCAACACCAACGTCTTCTGTGTTTGTTACTCTTGAGAATTCATCTCCTAGACGGTTAGGCATCACCCGGAGAGCTCTCAAGTTTGTGGTTGAGACGTGAGACGTTTGTATTGGTCCCTCCTTTATGGAGATTGATAGTGAAGCTCAATATTTCCTTGATGGAAGCTTGAAGAGGTTTAGGGTTGAAAGAGATCCGATCCTTGGTGGATCCCTCAACAGAGACGAAGGCTCTTTGGTGGAGCTGAACTTCGGTTAAAAAATCCTTGTGTCTCCTTGTATCCTTTGTTATTGATTAATCCCTGCTTGCTTGTTTTGTTTGTTCATTTATTATCTAGCTAGTTGTTGTTCTTTCTTTCCAAGATTTACCTATGTAGGTTGTTTGCTAGCTAGTGCCCCTTTTGCTGTTGCTTTCTTACATGTTTAGTTGTTTGCTCCTTGCTTAAATCGTGCAGTTTTGTCTAGTTTGACAACTGATCTGTTTTCCGCTCGAGGTCGTCGGACATTGTCCTACTCTAGACGGATATTTGAAGTGATCAAAAAATATCTTATTGGAGTTGGACAATTCAGTCAGACAAAGTTTTTTTGTGTTATTAATTTTTTGAATTAAGTGGTTTTTAGGGACCATCGCATATTCAATCCCCCCCCCCCTCTAGGCGACTTTCAGTTACATGACAGATCACCTCCCAACATAGGAATGAGAGGCAACAGGAAAGAAGTTAGCTTCTGAGTTGATATACAATCCCCTTTTATATGGGTGCCTTTCTGCTCTTATAAAAGGATCTACATTAGCAACAAGAGCTTTGGTATTGGTGCTGCCAATGTTGCTGCACCAATTATTGAGTCAATAAAAAAATCAGCTCACGGAGGTATATATCTCTGATTTTGTAGCTGGAAGGCCTGAGGATGAAGTCCTTGATGTGATGCGCATATTCTCTAAAGCATTGGAGGGTTTTGTACTGAGATATTTGAATATTTCAGACAATGCCTGGGTGAGAAGGTTGTGGGCATTCTTTGATCTTTTGAAATCACAAGAAAGCCTGGAAGAACTCTATGTGATGAATGATGGTATATCAAAGGAAGCTACAAAAGCTCTATCTAAACTTATTCCTTCAACTGAGAATCTTAAGGTTCTCCACTGCCGCAACAAGAGATGAAGGTGCTATGTCAATTGCTGAGATGGTCGTTTCCAAACATAGAGAGTTTCTGGTGCTCTGCAACAAGGATAGGTTTTGAGGGGGGAGTGGCATTAGCTGAGTCATTAGGGACATGCACTCGTCTGAAGAAGCTTGATGAAAATAAACAATGTAAATATGACAATACAAGATGTGTCACAATAATAAAGATCCATGAAGTTGTTGGTTTCGATAATGTTAGACATAAAAGGCTATATCTATTGATCGAATGTAATCTCTATTCTATTGAAGCTACATCTCCCTGATTTCCGCGTGCTTGTTGGTCACGGTTGTGATTTCCCTCATGTACAACATCTATATATATGAGAGTCCTTGACCCTAAAGGGTCATCCCGTGCCAACCATTGTAACATGGTAACAGAGCCATGAAATTTTCTTTGAAGATGTCATTCACGTCATCTTCTTCCTCCTCCACCACCGCCGCCGCCATCTCTAGCTTCTCCTCCTCTGCAACATTTGCCCCTATCCCGCTTCATCATGCAGTCACCATTCGCCTCACCAAAACCAACTATCTTCTTTGGCGTGCCCAACTTCTCCCGTATCTACGGAGCACCAAGATTCTGGGCTTCATTGATGGATCCTTGACGGCACCACCCAACTATGTCCTAGCCTCCACTGTGGCAGGTGCCGATCTCGTACCCAACACAACGTATGATCGCTAGTTTGATCAAGATCAATACGTCCTTAGCGGCCTCCTTTCCTCCATGACTGAAGATATTCTTCAAGATGTTGCATATGCAACAACGGCCAAGGAAGCATGGGATACCCTTCAGCGCATGTTCTCCTCCTCGACGCATGCATGATTCGTTCAGATCCGTATCGATCTCGCCACCACCAAGAAGCGTGATCTGGCGGCTACTGATTATTTTTGCAAGATCAATGGTTTTGCTACTGAACTCTCCTCTACGGGCGCTCCTCTTCGAGATGATGAAGTCATTGCCTACCTTCTGGCCAGCCTTGGACCAGATTATGATCCCTTTGTCATGTCCATGACCACGAAGACTAAACCTCTTACTCTTGATGATGTCTACTCTCACCTGATGTCCTTTGAGGCACGTCAAGTTCAACACCAAGTTGAGGTGAAATTCAACGTCGCTGCCTCAGCCAACTTCGCTGGCCGTGGTGGTGGCCAACAACGCTATCGTGGTCGTGGTTGCCCGCCTGGTCACCCAGGCCGGTCTCGTGGTCGTGGTGGATTCAACCCTGGCCGCGGTCGTGGTACACCAACGCCTCCTCCTCGTGACGGAACCAAGCGTGTCCCATGTCAGATTTGTGGCCATGAAGGTCACACACTACGGTCAGGTGCTGGCATCGCATGGATGAATCATATCAGGAGAAACAAACCTATGCAGCTGTGGCCGCTACTACCTCCTACAAGATCGACCCCAACTAGTACAGCGACACGGGAGCTACAGATCACATCACTAGTGACCTTGATCGTCTTGCTCTTCGCGAGCAGTACCATGGTGGTGAAACCGTCCAAGTCGGCAATAGAGCAGGTTTGCAAATTATGCATTATGGTTCTTGTTCAATTAATACTGCTACTCGACCTCTTGCTTTAAATAATGTTCTACATGTGCCTGACATCTCTAAGAACCTTCTTTCTATCCATATATTATCTTGTGACAATAATGTGTTCTTTGAATTTCATCCATCCTATTTTCTCATCAAGGATCATCTCACGAAGCAAACACTCCTGGAAGGAAGGTGTGAGTCTGGCCTTTATCCCATTCGCCCCTCTGAAGTTGAGTCCCTCAAGCAAGCCCTAGTCGGTGTCATGGTGCGGTCAGATCAGTGGCATGCCCGGCTCGGCCATCCTTCTTGTCAAGTCGTTCGATCGATTTTGGGTCTTAATAAACTTCCATGTGTCAAGGAGCCTAGCTCCTCGGTTTGTAATGTGTGTCAGCTTGCTAAAAGTCATCAGCTCCCATATACTTCTTCCATTCATCGTTCTACTTTGCAACTTGAATTAAAATTTTCTGATGTCTAGGGTCCTGCCCCTTCATCTGTTGGTGGTTACAAGTATTACATCAGCTTTATTGATGACTTTAGCAAGTTTACTTGGATTTATTTGATGCATGATAGAACCGAAGCACAACACATCTTTCTACAATTTCAAGCGCATGTAGAACGCCTTCTTGATACTAAAATTAAGAGTTTTCAATCTGATTGGGGCGGGGAATATCAAAAATTTCATAACCAATTTTTTTTGCACACTTGGCATTGCGCATCGCGTTTCCTGCCCCCACACTCACCAACAAAACGGGTCGGTTGAACGTAAACATCGC
The DNA here is from genome assembly GCA_030378355.1 of Eleusine indica. Lineage (NCBI taxonomy): Eukaryota > Viridiplantae > Streptophyta > Magnoliopsida > Poales > Poaceae > Eleusine > Eleusine indica. The sequence goes on from CM059500.1 coordinate 43,434,949, forward strand.
CACATTGTTGAGATGGGTTTAGCGCTCTTAGCTCATGGATCTGTACCCATCAAATTCTAGGACAAAGCCTTCTTAACTGCAACGTATCTCATTAACCGAATGCCTACTCGAGTAATTGACAACAAGTGTCCCCTAGAACGTCTCTTCAATACTTTGCCCAACTACTCTTTACTCAAAATCTTTGGTTGTGATTGTTGGCCTTACCTTCATCCCTACAATACCACTAAGTTGTCTTTTCAATCCAAACCCTATGTATTTCTTGGGTACAACTCGCTCCATAAGGGATACAAGTGCCTTGACTTAGACTCTGGCCGTGTCTACATTTCTCGCGATGTCGTCTTTGATGAGTCTATTTTTCCGTTTGCACAACAACCTTCATCCAACGTTGATCACCGGCATCACCACATGATAGTAGCAGTTTTAACTTGAGCAATGACCCAGTGCATATTTTGTATCCTACTCCATCTCTGAATGTAGGTCATGCCCCTATTGACAACCCAGGAGCAAATAGGATGGAGCCGCCACTGATTTCCATTGCAGCTTAGGATACTATGGCTACCAATGATCAGAATACTCAGAGTCCCTCTCTGGCATCCCCACAAGTGACACGGGAACCTGCGTTCGATACTATTGCTGCTGAGCGATCTCCTCCTATGGCAGATCACTCTCCAAATGTGTCTACTGAAGGTTCCTCGCCTCAACGTCAGCCTACTATCCTGGATGGTGCTGCTGCTCCTGCTCATCAGTATGGAACGCGCCTTCGGCACAACATCAAGCAACCGAAAATTCGCACCGGTGGTACGGTCACACTGCTATTCGAGACTCTGCCCTTGTGCCTCACTCTCATGTCCAGGCTATGGAACATTCTCACTAGCGTGAAGCCATGCATGAAGAATTTCAGGCTCTTGCTAAAAACAAGACTTGGCACCTGGTTCCTCCTAAAGCTGGACTTAACATCATTGATTGCAAATGGGTTTTCAGACTCAAGCAAAAACCAGATGGTTCCATTGATTGTTACAAAGCTTGGCTTGTTGCCAAAGGTTTCAAATAGCAGTATGGAGTAGATTATGAAGACACATTTAGTACAGTGGTTAAGCCAACTACCATTTGATTATTGTTGTTACTTGCGATCTCTCGAGGATGGTCACTTCATCAAATTGATATTCAGAATGTTTTCCTGCATGGGCTTCTTCATGAGGATGTCTATATGAAGCAACCACCTGGTTTTGTTGATTCCAGTCATCCTCACCATCTTTGCAAACTAGATAAATCCCTTTATGGTCTCAAACAGGCTCTACGTGCTTGGTTTTCACGTCTTAGTGGTGTCCTAGTACAACTTGGTTTTCAGCCGTCTAAGGCTGATGTTTCTCTCTTCATATTTAACAAAGGGGGCATTCAGATGTATATCCTCATCTATGTTGATGATATCATTGTTATCAGCTCATCCTCATGTGGTACCGATCGCCTTCTTAAGCAACTCCAAGCCGACTTTGCAGTAAAATATTTGGGTCCCCTTGGATATTTTCTGGGCATTGAAGTACATTACACTTCTACAGGACTTATTCTTACTCAGCATAAGTACGTCTAAGATCTCCTTTCTCGCACCAACATGCTGGCCGCTAAGGAAGTCCCTACTCCTATGCTTCCAAATAAAAAACTGGTGCTCGATATCGGGGATCCTTTCTCTGCTGAAGACACAACACGGTATCGCAGTGTTGTTGTCGCCCTTCACTACTTGTGTCTAACTCGCCCGGACATCTCGTTCTGTATCAATCGTGTTTGTCAGTTCCTCTCCACACCAACTATTGCACGCTGGGCAGCGGTCAAACGCATTATGCGTTATCTTCATGGCACCTCAAATGTTGGATTGTGTATCACTAAGAACAACTTGTCGCAGTTGAGTGCATTCTCTGATGCTGACTGAGCTGACAATCTGGATAATCGCCGTAAGACGGGTGGCTATGCCATCTTTTTTGGCAACAATCTAGTCTCATGGAGCTCTCGCAAACAGTCCACCGTGTCAAGGTCAAGTATAGAAGCTGAATACAAGGCTGTTGCTGACGCTACTGCAGAAGTAATCTAGCTGCAAGTTCTACTTCAAGAGCTTGGAATCTCTCAGTCACAACCGGCTAGTTTATGGTGTGACAACATCAGTGCTACCTATCTGTCGGCTAATCCAATTTTTTATCGGCGCATGAAGCATGTCAAAGTTGATTATCACTTTGTTCATGAACGGGTTTTATCTCGCTAGCTTATTGTTCGATTCATCTCTTCAAAAGATTAGGTAGCAAACATCATGACCAAGCCATTAGCGACGATGCTATTTAGTCGTTTTAGGCGCAATCTGAACTTAGTTTCACACCGTCCAGATTGAGGGGGCTGTTACACATAGAAGGCTATATCTATAGATAGATTGTAATCTCTATTCTGTTGGAGCTGCATCTCCCTGATTTCCGCTAGCTTGTTGGTCATGGTTGTGATTTCCCTCATGTACAACATCTATATATATGAGAGTACTTGACCCTAAGGGGTCATTCTGCGCCAACCATTGTAACAGAAAATATCTTTACTAATTGTAAAAATAGCAGTTGTGTGGTCTCCGGTCGTCGTCGTCCGTTCACTCCGAAGCGTTGCGCCGACAAGTGGGTCCATGTCAAACCAACACCATACCTTTCAAAGGATCGAGTGACCGAGATGGGGGGGTGGGGGAGGGGGGGGGAATCAGGAACTCAAACTATGTATCTAATTTGCCAAATACTAAAACCGGCCACTCAAACAACTCCTACACAATTCTAGTGGTGATCACACTAATAAGATAATCTTATGAAAGAAAAGACAACCTAAGCATACTAGTGGATCACACACGAGGCACACAACTCCTATACAAGCTAGTAATCAAAGAACACGCGGAAGCACACAACAAGCTAGCAAAGGAGCCTACTTATGTAAAGCTACTAGAACATCAAGAATATGAAAGACACACAAGCATGAGTAGCATAACACATACTAGGATGATCAAACAAGCTAAAGCAACTCCTATACATGCTAGTGATCAAAAGTAAGCTAAGCACAACTAGCAAGTAGAGAAGCCTATTCATGCAAGTCCACGAGCAATCAACTAGAGTATGGTAAGCATACAAACATGAATAGCACGGTATGTAAATACGGAAAGTAATGCATCAAAGTAAGAAGTAAAGTAAGAGATGGCTCATGATTTTTTCCTAAGGTCTTAGAAGGATGGCGCCTTCCCTTACTCCTCGTTGGATCACTCCCGTCAGAGTACCGGTCCCTCCCGCCACCAAGTAGAGTTCTCACACACGAGCCCGCAATCACTCCCGGAGTGAAGGCACGGTTGCGTCACCGTTGTCACCAAGACACAAGCTTGCCTCCCTCGAGAACTTACCGGACTCTCTGAGCCAACACGGGCGCTCACTATTGATGCCCTTTCACCGGCGGGCTCAAACCGTGTACAAACGTGTGACGGCCTTCATAATCGATCACGATAGGCTCAATCACCGATACCTAACAGGTCTAGGTCTCACCATAGATCAAGAGTAACAACCTAGATCACACCATTAAGGACATCCTAGCCCTAAATGTGCATAGATACTCTTGTTACTCTCACTAGCACTCTCAAGATATCCAATATCTCCTTCTAGTGCTCCTCTCTTTTCCTCTTCGCTCTCACCAAATGCTTAAAGAAATTTCACAGGCCAAAAGATGTCTCCAAGACCCCAGCAACAAAGTTATATAGGCTTTCAACCTCTAACTAGCCGTTGCTCCACGAAATCAGCTTTTTAGGTGTACTGACCGGACTGTTCGGTCACTACCTGACCGAACCGTTCGGTCACTACAGACACGGCTCCAACGGCTCTGTCCACAGATGATCTCTCTGTACCGTCCACATATTATGTTATCTTGATCAACTTCTTGACTCTGGTGTGAATATCGCTCCCTATCTCTTTGCCTCTTGTGTTCTTTAGGATCTAAAAAGGATTAAAATTTGTTTATTATGGTGCATGGGAGGAGATTTTAGGACATAATTAGGTTTTCAAAGTTACCTATGCTATAATAAACAATTTTTACACAGCAAAATACCATATAATTGCTTTAGTCCAACTAAATAACTATTGCTTACCTGCTTTAGAAAAACAAAAAGAACAATGTAGGATCAAAGTCTTAGAGGTAATTTTCGTGAAAACCAAACTAAGAAGAAAAAAATCAGTTTGTGATCCTACCTTTATGCGATAGCTTGGGGTTTGTCAAACCTAATTAATTCTAAGAAGCCCCGCGTGATTTGTTTCCAGATCCTTGTCTTGAGGAGACAAATCATGATTCAGCAGCAGCAGATTGCATCACGATTGGATGGTAGGAGGGAGAAAATTGGTTAATGCTCACCGTGATTGAAGCAAGCAGGGAGAGAGGCAGAAGGTAAGAGACTCAGACTTGATGAAGAGTCGCACGTTTTAATTATTTATATGGCAGCGGCGTTGTGTATGTCGAGAACCACTTTTAGAATGCGAGGACTCAGCGTCGTGGAGGACGAGATTGTAACACAGTGAAGAATGTCGAGGCTTTGAACCAAAAACCAAGAAGGAGTCGACGCAAGTTTGCAGAGCTGAGTTAGGATCGCTCAGGATCAACATAAGTTGATCGAACGACAGACTCTGAGCTAGAAACCGAGAAGGAGTCGACGCGGGGTTATGGAGCTCAGTTAGGATCGCTCAGGATCAACACCAAGTCGATGGAACAATAGATTTGGCCAAATTCTACGCAGACGTATGAGAACGACATATGAATTTAAGGGACGAACGACCAACGATGGTGTCGATGACATATACCCGGGGTACCTCACATAGAAGAAAAGTAGAGATAGAATCCTACTTGGATATATATAGTAGACCGATTAGGACTCCGTCATGTAACTCTGTCCTCCCGGATATATAAGGAGGGGCAGGGACTCCTCTCAAGGGGCAAGCAAGCAATCACGCATAACATAGAACTAGATATCATCGTCTAGGTCTACCCACCTCGTCTAGATCTATGATCTAGACATATCAATACAAATATCACAAAACACAGGACGTAGGGTTATTATCCTCTGGGAGGCCCGAACTTGTGTTACCACCGTCTCTCGATCTCGCGCATACTCCCCCTGTTCTACATATAAATCCTCATAGGTGAACTACCCTATGTCTAGTACCGAGATTAAGTCTCGACATTTGGCGCCATCCGTGGGGATAGCGCGATGACCGGCTTATCGAGTTCGATAACCTCAATTTACTTCAAAATTTGATTGGGAGCTGACCGTCGTTGAAGCGCCTTGTCACCACTCAAGTCAATCGCAGCTTCATGCAGTGATTTGTGGTAGCCCCTCATGCGGCGATCCGGCAACATGTCGATCTGCTCTTCGATGACGTTCTAGCAGCCATCCATCTACACGGACGCCGCTGCGATGATTCGTCCTGGCTTCGTAACCTTGCTGGAGTCGGCGAGTTCCAAGGCAAGCCAACTGATTTGGCTTCGTGTCCATGCTGGAGTCGGCAAGGTCAAAAGCAAACCAGTTTACTTGGGGCCGGCTTCGTAGCTGAAAAGAGAAGTAAAAACCGAGTCGAACTCTCGGCTTCAAGGCACCCACCTGCCTTTATTTATTCTTTCCATATAGTATTATATTCATGATACTATATGCTAATCATGGTTGGTCTTATACTCATCACGTAATGCTTTTTTGTTGCATGTACGTGAGTTGATGGATGTCGGCTTTTAACATAGCATGGCTTCCAACACGCACTAGCCATCGGGCTTTGTCGTCATGGTGCATGGTTCGCATCGCCGCTACTCGACGATCGGCCAGTCAACAACATCGTCGCGACTCAACGACCTCGACTCGGTAAAGTCGTCAAATTACGTCAATGCGGTAGAATGATCAAACGACTTACCTGGGGCCTTCAACGAGAGCGGCCGCCATCTGGCAATATCGTCGCACTACGACGACACCTGCGGCAACATCGGCTCACTATGACGACTTCGGCCACCCGACAATGTCGCCATGACGACGCCTCCACTACTCGGCGACATTGACGCGACTTGATGGCTCGACCGCTCAGCGGTCATATGGATATGCCTGAGGGCTACTCGGCAATGCATTTGAAGATTTCGCGCTTCGGTGTTTCGGTCACTCGACCGCTTGGCGATACCTTCGACGACTTGGCGATACAAGCAAACCACTCCATGCTTCAATGTTCCGGTGACATGATGGCTCGACTCTGATTTTCAACCACTCGCCAACTACATCGGCATGCTCGAGGGATCCTCTTCAACTCGCCGAATATCAAAGCTAAGAATCTTTATACTTTCTCGATTTACTTTCGAGGTTTTGGGCTCATTTACTTCATACTTTTTTTCCCCGATCGCTTATATCTGTTTTCTAAGCAGAATGTCATAGGATTCTTGATGAGTAAATTTGGGCTTTTTAATCAGTGCTTTTTTTATGGCTTTATTCGTCTTTATAATGCCTTGGTTCATTAATCCTTCGCATTAAACAATAGAGCCAGGGGGCTATTTATGTATCTATATATATGTTCTCCCACTTTTTTGTGAATCTAGCAGTACACATGTCGGTCGGTGACCTTTCAGTAGTGCCTTGACCCTGACACCATATGACCTATGTCGATCGGTAACTTTTCAGTAGTGCTTTAGCCCTGACACCATATGATTCATGTCGTTTGTTCTAGTTTTACTCTTTTTTGCCTTTAGCCTCGACCGATATATTGTATTTTATTTGTGATTTGGTCTTATTTTTGGTCTTACGCTGACAAACAACTAAGGCATAGAATTTTTTAGCAACGCATCAGACTACCACTATACTAAACTTAGAGCCAAAGCTGCGAGAGGTCATGTGTCGACTGGTTGGTTCTGATTGCTATGCAAAAGTAAATTATGACTGATATTGTTGCGGCAGACCGAGCTCTGAGTTCTTTATATTTTGTCCTAAATATCCTATGGTGTATTGGTCTGGTTGCTAACGTGTGAATACGCTGCTCTGCGCCAGTCGGTCTATTTAAAGGAGAAAATGGATAGATTTGACTTTTCAGTCGACTGATTTGTTTGACTTATAAAAATAAGTTTCCAAGCAAATAATATTAATTATAACTAATTATTCAAATTTTTTTATTATCAGGAACATATATGATGGATAGGCGGATACACCACCCGACAGAGTGATTTTCTTGCCTTCATCAGTCGGCTTACAGCTCCGACCACCTTCATTGGTTGACTATGCCTGTTCCGACTGCCTTCATCGGTCGGCTACACCAGCTCCGATTGCCACCATCGGTCTGCCACATCACATCTGATCGCCACCATCAGTCGGTCACATATTAGATCATCGGTGTCACTCGGTCATCACGACTTTGAGTGATTTTTACTTCATCGATGGTCGACAGCTACAACAACTTTGACTGCCTTCTTCACACGACCTTATCATCTTGAGTTGAGCATCGCTGCCACTCGGACATGATATTCTGAGTTGAGTGCGGCAGCCACTCATCACGGCGATTGTCTCGGGGGCTTCTTTGAAGAGAAGCATTTTCTATCAAATTTATGATTGATGCTATAAGATATAAAAATATATGATTTGATGATCATATAACAATGGCTTGATGGTCACTCTATCAATATGTGCTTCTTTGAAGAGAAGTGCTTTATCAAAAATGGTTGATGCCATAGTCATTTAAAGCATGATTTTATGATCATGTTGCTATCATGATAGTCATATACGCAAAATATCCAACATCACTTGACTGATTAAAGTCAGTCTAGAATAGTGAAAATAAAGCTCAAAGATATGAGTGATTAATATTCTTAAGGAAAGGTTACTTAATTATGATTGAAGTAATGGTAATTTACTACTTGGATATGATTGATGTCATTAAACCTCATTCACTCGGCAGTGATTGAAGTCACCCGTTTGATTAAAAATCACTCATAGACTGCTCGGTCAAAGTTTATTGGTTGTGATTGATATCATGAGACCATGTTCACTCGGTTGTGATTGATGTCACCCGTTTTAACTTAACATCACTCGGCTGTGATTGATGTCGCCCGAGTATACCATATAGCACTCAATAATGATTAAAGTCATTGGATTGAGTCATCTACTATTTAGCGGTGATTGAAGTCACTCGTCTAAGTCATCTTTCACTTGGCAATGATTGATATTATTCTACTGAGTTATTTATCACTCGGATTTGATGATTTGAGTGATTTTTTCCTTAAAGAGAGCCGACACAACTATTCTTATTTTGGACTCTTACATTATTTGTTAATCTCCTAATTATACAAGAGTCGAGGGCTACACCTGATCAGGTGCACCTAGTCGGCGCACCAGATCTATCAGGAACTTCAGTTAAGAGGTCTTCCTAATTTGTGACCTGTTCACAGTGAGTATTGAAGAAGAACCACTCAGCAAGTCACAGCTCCAAATCAAAATGCACTCGGGGGCTGCTGTAAAATACTTACCTTACCGGTATCCATAGCTATGTTTAAGTTGGTAGTCGACCGGGTGACCCACCAATAAGGAAACCGACCGAGTCTACTTGGAGCGTAAGATAATTAAAGATAGACTTTCTATATAAATTCTTGTAGACTACGAGTATGACTCTTCATGTACCCTCTACCGATCGAATATATAAGACGACAGGGACCTCTCCATGGGGGGCACCAATTCATATTGCAATACCTAACTTATGCAATATTGAATATATCATAGGTTAGATGATTATGTCTTTTGCAATTATTAACAAGTCTATTTCGATCATTGTATACCCTATTTATTATTTTAAAGGTTTCATAATAGTGAGATATTAGTTATAATTTTATTAATTTCAAATACGTATTTCATAGTCCATCGGAAATGTCCATAAGATAAAACCATGCGACCATGTGTTTCTAAGACCCTATTTGGATCCACCGAGATTTTAAGAATCCAGATTTTAGAACCTATGAGACCTCTAAACATGATAGATTTTTTTTTGAATTCTAAAATCTAGATTTCCAGATTTTTAGAATCTCATAATCTGGTTATACCCAGCTAGAGCCAGATTTTATATGCTAAAAGATTCAAAGTCATTCGGATTTTAAAAATTTATTGGTATCTAAATAGTACCATCCAGATTTTATTTAAAATCTAGATTCTAAAATCTTAAAATAAAAATCAAATTTTAAGAATCTAAATTGGATCCTTGCCCTAATAATGGTTGACCGAAATCGAGGGCATACTTGTGTAGCTTGAAAGAAAAATTCGGTCACTTTGATGTTGGGCCTCTACTGTGGACAGGACATGTGCAATTGAGCCCATTTATTCGAGCACACATAGGCATTCGGGCCGTGGAAGGTTGCCGTACCTATTTCGACTTTATATATGGTGTCATTCCTGTGTGAGAGAGAGATCCCCAAAGGATACATGGCCACTAAGAGATCGGTGCTCGATTCAATCAATCTTTTGTGGTCTTATGAGTACGTGGGTCTATATATTTACATAAATACGAGAGAACCTCTAAAGCGTGTGTCAGATATTGATAAAAAGTCCATGTCACCAACTGGGCATATCTTGTAGCTGAAGGAATGTGATGATATGCGATCGCGCTCATCGATCTTCCCATGATAGGAGGAATATGATTCTTCAGGCTAATAATAATAGTCAATTGTTTGCATCGCATGCATCTTTCTAATCATTCACCGGTCCAGAATTAAAGAGAACTGTTCAGAGCTTGTAGACACACTGTTCGTCATGCATGTGCAGCAACTGAAACTAGAGGCGCCCCACATCCAGCAGAGTGTGGCGGTGTAGTGAACATTTCTTCTATAACGACGTGAATGCGGTGATTACCTGAAAGAACTTAACATCAAATAATTCAGCTGATAGGGCCTTCGATTTGCCTGATTGAATGAATGAATCAAAAGAATAGACATGTCCAACGAAGGCCAGCTACTAAAGGGAAAGCTGCTCTCAGTCTCTGACCGGATCTCTGGCCCCCATAAATACACGCTTCCAACACAGCAAGCAGCACACAAGAAAATCTAGCAGGGATTAGATTAGTTCGTTCATTCATGGCTTCAGGGTACAGAAGCCACGGTTCTGTTCTCTCCGTGTTCTCACTATCATTGGCATTGGCGGCGCTAGTCCCTGCGGCTCGGGCTCAGCTGTCGCCGACGTTCTACGCCTCGTCGTGCCCGGTCGCGCTCCTCACCATCCGGGCCGCCGTGAGGACGGCCGTGGCGCTGGACGCGCGCACGGGCGCCTCCCTGCTCCGGCTCCACTTCCACGACTGCTTCGTGCAAGCAAGTCCACTTTCCACACCTGCTTCACCTCCATGTCGCTGATGCATCATCGTTCAGTCATTCAGTGCAATGCTCGGCACGTGACATGTTGGTCACGGCGTACTGACACTTTGGTCGCGTGTGTGTATGTGCGCGTCAGGGCTGCGACGCGTCTGTTCTGCTGGACGACACGGCCAACTTCACCGGGGAGAAGGGCGCGGGCCCGAACGCCGGGTCGCTGCGTGGGTTCGGCGTGATCGACGCCATCAAGCTGCTGCTCGAGGCGCTGTGCCCGCGTACCGTGTCGTGCGCCGACATCCTCGCCGTCGCCGCCCGTGACTCTGTCGTCGCGGTACGAACGAATGACCACCCACTGATTGATGCATCTCGTATTCACCACAAAGTCTGGTGCGTAAACCCGTAATAGTTGCACTACTTAACGCTTTCTTCCAACCCTGCGCGCGTGCAGCTCGGCGGGCCGTCGTGGACGGTGCAGCTCGGCAGGAGGGACTCCACGACGGCGAGCCTCTCCACGGCGAACACCGACCTCCCCTCGCCGGCGTCCAGCCTGAGCACCCTGCTCGCCGCGTTCGCCAGGAAAGGCCTGAGCAGCACCGACATGGTTGCTCTGTCAGGTGCGTCGCTTTCCAGCCGAACAATATGCATCACCGCACAGCGCACGGGCACGGGCAGGGCGTTGTTGGCATGGCATGCCCACCGTCGCCGACACCGATGTGACCACGCAACCAACAATTCCCTGTGCCTCCAAAAGCGACGGCACCAGTACGATGTACCAGTACTGACTGAGGACTGACAAGCGAGCGAGCACGACCCATGGGCAACATATCGACTGGTCGCTGACCTTGCACCACGTTTGCACGCATATCTGCAGGAGCCCACACGGTGGGGCAGGCGCAGTGCCAGAACTTCCGGGCCAGGATCTACAACGACACCAACATCGACGCGGCCTTCGCGGCGACGCGGAGGGCCGGCTGCCCGGCGACCGGCGGCGGCGCGCTCGCGCCGCTGGACGCGTCCACGCCGAACGCGTTCGACAACGGGTACTACACCGACCTGGTCGCGCAGCGCGGGCTGCTGCACTCCGACCAGGAGCTGTTCAACGGCGGCTCGACGGACGGCCTGGTCAGGGGCTACGCCGCCAGCCCGGCGCAGTTCCAGAGCGACTTCGCGGCGGCCATGGTGAAGATGGGCGGCATCGGCGTCCTCACAGGGACCGGCGGGCAGGTCCGGCGCAACTGCCGGAGGGTGAACTAGCTGAACTCGTTTTGGAGGATGGTGCTTGCATGCGAACATCTCCAATTGCGTGGTTGGGAGGTAGCTGTTGATCCGCGTCATGTGGCCATGGCAATGCAATTGTACATCTAGTGTGGACTGTATTCACGATCTGGAAAATGGTTCGGCCATTATATTCATGCGTTGTCTTGTTTTTCTGCATTTACCAGATGTTGATCTAATAGAACCGTGGATGACAAGAAGATGGTGGACACGGTTGGTTACCTACTTGACAAATATGTTCAAATGAAGACATTAGGTCAGCAAAACGAGGATGTCCATTGACATGATGACAAGACATGAACGTTGGCAACACAAAAGGTGAACAAGGCTCTGCAAATCTGAACCCATGGACAAGCAAAATGGCCGTACTTGGGAAGTTTGCCATTTTTATCATATGTTTAGAGGAGCCTAATGAATGCTTTAGAGAATGTCGTGAAGTGAATACATCAATAATCTACTGAGTGTTAAAAGTGTTCGATAAAGCTTATGGTTAAAGTGCTTATAGTGTTAAAAGTGTTTATTCTGTTAAAACTGGTCATAGTGCTTATTGTAGCATAAGCACTCAACCCGTTTGATAAAACTGCTTATGCTTATCTCTCCAAACTACTTATGCTAAGAGAGAGAGAGAACTATCATAAGCACTAAAAGCTATGTTTTGCTGCTTTGTTCAAAGTGTTTATTATAATACAAAATGATAAAGTGCTTATACTTCATAAACAATTTTGCTATTTTGACAATCTAAACTGCTTATTGAGTATAAGCACTTTTAATAAGTAGCAACATAAACTCTTCCAAACGCACCCTAAGTTTTGAAATATACAAATATCCAACAAAATTGGTACTTTTTCTACGACACCAATCCCCTTTTTTGTTCTTTTTATTACAACAATTCGTTTTGAAATATACAAATATCCAACAAATTTGGTACTTTTTTCTACAACACCAATCCCCTTTTTGGTTCTTTTTATTACAACAATTTGTTTCCCAAAACAAAAATGCAGACATTACCCCTAAAAAATGCACACTCGACCCTAATGAACTCTTATGAGAGAGTGGGCTATTAAATCTTGATATTTTTCAAGCCTAGACAAAAAAAAAACTCACGTTTTATGGGTGCATCACACGGTTGAAAGAATAGATGGTCCTAGATTTGAGTCGAAAACAGGCTATCCTCAGTAACATCTAATAAAACAAGACATCAATGATTTACAAAATTATAACAATATAAAACCTAGACCTGGATTTGGTAACGAATTTGAAAACTTGACAATATTTTTCCAGTCAAATCATGTAGTTTGTTATGTACATTTATTTGTTCCTCATTGTTAAAATGGGAATGACAAACATTCTATCAACGAATAAAAAAACATTCAAAATACCATAATTTGATTAAATTTTGATCTACGAGTTCACATTTGGACAAACAATTATATTTTCATGAACACTTTTGTTAGAACTGACCCAGCTCATGGGCCAAGCGGGTCAACTTCTCTGGACGGAAAGTTCAGAGGTCCGAGAAGGTCAAAGTCAAACAGCCACAGCCCACAGCTCGTGCGAAATCACGAACTTCCAAACTGGGCCCACCAGTCCCACCATCTCCGTGAAGGCTGCCCTGCAAGCAAACGTCGCGTCCGATCTCTCCGCTCACAAATCCAGATCGAGCAGGGTAACTGACCACGGAGCCAGCTACCCGGCCGCGCCCCATCAATTTCCAGGACGCTTCGGTTCCTTTCCTTGAGCCCGCCGCCCTTCCTCCTCGTCTCCCTCCTTCCCCTAAATCTCCCTCCCCAAATTCACATCTCCCCCCAAACCCCACCTCGCAAAACCCTTGCCAATTCCGCCGCCATGGCAGCCGCCGCCTCCGCTGCCGCATCAGAGGAGGCCATCAAGGTGAGTGAGGGCCCTGTACTCCCTGTCGAATTTCGGGTGCGCCTTCGAGCGGGGGACTGATTCGGTGTTTTTTTTTTTGTGCGTCGTATGCTCTGTCGTGGGACTGCGCGGCAGGCGGCGAAGGTGCTGATGGTCGGAGCTGGAGGCATCGGCTGCGAGCTTCTCAAGACGCTCGCACTCTCCGGGTTCCGCGACATACACATCGTGAGTCTCTACGCTGTCTCGTTTCCACCTGGTACGCTAGTTAGCTGTTTGCTACTCGGTGCTGTTCCTAGGTTTTCATCCGTCCTCGCTGTTCGAATCGAGCTTGGGCGTTGGCTATGTAAATGGCGTCGGAGCAGATGTCTGGTCCCGTCCAAGCTGGCAGTGGGATCTGTGACAGGGATAGAGTTGACCTGGATATGATTAGTGGATGAGTACCCCTTGACCTGCGAACAGGCTGCCCCTGTACTTAAAGTACACTTAGTAGCAACTGCTTTGGTTGGGATGAAATAATGTATTGCTTTTTTAGTTAACTTTAGCTAGAATTTTGCCTAAGGTCTCGCTCTTATTCAAGCCTCATGTGTATTTCATTGTGTGTATGAAGCGTTCACTTTTACCTTAGGGTTGATACATTCTGTATCTGCGTTGTAAATGGACACAAACTAGTCCTTGTTTAGGAAACCAAGTCAATGTGCTTGAGATACCTTTGAATGATCTACTGTGATTTGCTATTCATTGCATAACTGGTTAGTGGTTACTTTAATTGTCGGCATGTTTATTATGTTTTTCTTGTCACACTGCACTACAGCGCAACTCAGGGTGATAAAAATGGTTTCTCATTCATACTACTGCATCTGTTCGTTCCCTCCATTTTCTTTGCCTAGTACTATAGACTTTTGTATAGGGAACAAAAACGTTAGTTGTTGCATTTTGTTAACGCACAAGGAGATAAGAATTATTATTAGTTCATTCTTCTGTATCTTGCCCATATCTCTTCTGTCAACCGTTTGTCTCCTCTCAACACGTATATTAGTACCTCTGACGCATTGGTAGATATGCCTGTGCTAGGGCAGAAACTAATAAATGCTGTTGATGTCCTTAACAGTTTCTTTTTTTCCTTGCAGATTGACTTGGACACAATTGAAGTTAGCAATCTGAATAGACAGTTTTTGTTTCGGCAGAGTCATGTCGGGCAGTCAAAAGCTAAAGTAAGTATAAATCCTTGATGTATATATTAATCTACCTATTCCGGTCTTTCTGCAATATAATCTGATAATTGCTTTTACTTATGATTTTTCATTGATATTCCCAGGTTGCTCGGGATGCTGTTCTGAAATTTAGGCCAAATATCAATATAACACCATATCACGCTAATGTGAAAGATGCTCAATTCAATGTCGACTTCTTCAAACAATTTAATGTTGTTCTCAATGGTCTTGATAATTTGGATGCTAGACGGCATGTTAATCGCCTCTGCCTTGCTGCTGAAGTTCCTTTGGTTGAAAGTGGTACAACTGGTTTTTTAGGACAGGTGAGATGACCAAATACCTTTGTTGTACTCTTGAAAATTCCTGTGATAGTGTAATTGGAGCTATATTTCAAATTGTTGTCTTGTCTTTGAATTTGTAGAAAAGGTTCATAACTTTCATCTCTATACAAGTCTCAACTATGCGTGGTATTTAGTTACTTCTTCCAGTTGCTGTAGCTGTAGTCTCTGATATGACCTATTCAGTTAGCATTAAACATGGGCCAGCGATTTTAATGATCAGCTTATTCAGCTAGCACTCGGGAGTCTGAAGTTTTATATGTCCTGACTCCTGAGTGACATCTTCTCTTTTGTCAGCAACACTACAATAATGTTTTCTCTATTGGTCCGCCTATCTGTTTTAGTCTCTATTGTGCATTGGCCATAAATACAAACTGATTTCAGGGCTCAATATTTGGTCTAGGCCTTTGGATAGTTTGTTGATAGGTCCACTGTAGTATGTGCAGTCATTTCTGCTTGTAGTGAGGTCTCTTAGGACAACACAACAACAAAGCCTTTTAGTCTAACAACTTGGGGTAGACAGTGACATGTCCGTGAAATAAATTTAGTTGCTTGAGAGATGCTGCAGAATTAGTATTCCCCTCTGCTTATATCCTCAGTATCTGTTGATTTTTGCACTGTAAGAGTAGAAATCTTTGTTTGATAGGAGATTAAAAAATTGATTGCTGGTACTTCCTTAAATAATCACTGTATTTACTATTTTATTTAAGAATCCAGAGTATAATTGTATTGGTTCCCACCACAAAATCCTGCTGACTTCACAATTTTATTTGCACATCTTGTATGTGCTTTGTACTCTTCAATTTGCTTGGTCATTGATAAATGATGCTTTTCTTCCACTTTTCATGCTTCCTTGATATAAAGTGTCCAGTAGAATTACTAAATGGGAAAAAGCATAGAATTTTGAGCATGAAAGATATACCCATCACTGTATTGTAAAATGTGTATTATTCTGGGACATTGTTAACCAATGTATTTCTGTCTACATATAAATATGCACTACTTCATTTGCTGGACTTACAAGCACTCTTGACATCATGCTAAATTTATGATTATTTACCAAGCTGACTGACTTAATCTGCAAATTCCCACTCTGGAGTTGATGCTCTGCTCAAAATTGTTATTATTCTGCATCTGCAGGTTACTGTTCACGTCAAGGGTAAAACCGAGTGCTACGAATGTCAACCAAAGCCTGTCCCTAAATCATATCCTGTGTGCACAATCACAAGCACACCATCAAAGGTTCGTTTTGTTACTTTTCTGGGTCCATTTTACCTTTTGGGTTTCTTCTTGACTGTGTTAGATTGTTGCATACACTTGCCTTTTATTCTGGCATTTCTGCAGTGCTAAGTTTCTAACTTTTGTATTTGCCGGTTTGGGCATTTTGAGAACCTGCATATTTGCATGCAATCAAGATAAAAATAACTACCTGCTACCCATTATTATTTTATCTTGCTCTTTAACTCCCCTTTGTAGAAAATTTCTGGCTTCATACCTGCTTATCCCTGTTTGCATATGGTTGGAAAAGTTTGATTCATCTTGTTATCATTTAACTGTTTGAATAATTTTACTGGAATCTGGCAAGGTCTGTCCAATGATGCTATCGAGCTTAGACATTTCTGTTATGTTATTGTTTGTGTATCTTGCATATATTAGAATCCAAAACGTGTGACATATATGCATGCTACATGATTCATCTTACAAACATCATTTTGTTTGAATTTTCTGGTGAAATTAAAATCTGAATAT
Organism: Eleusine indica; assembly: GCA_030378355.1. Classification (NCBI taxonomy): domain Eukaryota; kingdom Viridiplantae; phylum Streptophyta; class Magnoliopsida; order Poales; family Poaceae; genus Eleusine; species Eleusine indica. The sequence continues at coordinate 43,451,732 of CM059500.1, forward strand.
CGGGACATTAGCTTTAATTTTGGTAATTGCTTTGTGAACTCACAACAACATAGTTATAGTATAATATTATCTTATCAGTTTCTGATTGCAGTATATATGACTGGTTGTGTTCTTTGCAGTTTGTTCACTGCATTGTTTGGGCAAAGGACCTGCTTTTTGCAAAGCTGTTTGGTGATAGAAACCAGGATAATGATCTTAATGTGCACTCCAAAGATGATGATAGCAATTCAAAAACTGATGTATTTGTTAGGAATGAAGATGAAGGTCTTGATCAATTTGCAAGGAGAATATATGATCATGTCTTTGGTTACAACATCGAAGTTGCCCTAGCTAATGAGGATACATGGAAAAATAGGAAAAGGCCATACCCAATATACGTCAAAGATGCATTGTTTGATGATGCTGTGCAGCATAATGGTTGCTCTCGTGAAGCCAAGAATGAGGAGCAGGAACCATCTGCTATGGCATCTCTAGGTCTTCGAAATCCACAAGAGATATGGAGTCTTGCGGACAATTCAAGAATATTCTTAGAGGCTTTCAAATTATTTTTCGAGAAAAGAGAGAAGGTCCGTATACATTTTGTTCTAAGTTCTATACAATATGAAAATCATGTCGTTGAGTACTTTAAGTTATCTAGATTTTCCGTTTCTCAGGATGTAGGGAGCCTTATTTTTGACAAGGATGATCAGCTGGCTGTCGAGTTTGTTACAGCTGCAGCAAATATCAGAGCTTCCTCTTTTGGAATACCACTGCATAGCCTTTTTGAAGCTAAAGGTGTTGCTGGAAACATAGTCCACGCTGTTGCAACAACCAATGCTATAATAGCTGGTTTGATTGTTATTGAAGCAATCAAAGTGCTCAAGAATGATTATCAAAATTATAGGTAACTACACACATTATTTGTTACTCCTTATGTTGTATTTTTGATCTAGTGATTTCCATTGACGTTTTGCAGTTCATTCCAAGTGCCTGGTTTTCTGGATTTAATATTTTTCCGAAGTCTTATTGTGTGAAACTTGTATACTTACAATGGGACTCGTTTCCTCTTTTCAATGTTCTATTATAAACTATTATCATGTCCTGTTCGTTTGCTTTTTACCTGTGGCTAGGCAAAGCGTTATAACTTCACTGTTTCACATTTTACAGGATGACATATTGTCTTGAACTTCCTACAAGGAAGATGCTTTTAATGCCTGTTGAGCCGTTTGAACCTAATAAATCATGCTATGTCTGTTCTGAGGTATTTTTCACCTGTCTATTAATATGCTATTATTACATTTTATCAGCTTCTTGGTGCTGACATGAACCAAAACTTAATGCAACAGACTCCTCTTATTCTGGAGGTAAACACTAAGACAACAAAGCTTAGGGAGGTCATTGAGAAGGTTATTAAAAGCAAACTTGGAATGAACCTCCCCTCGGTAATGATTGGCTCGACGCTTGTTTTTGAAGATGGTGATGATTTAGAGGAGGATGAGGCTGCAAATTATGCTATAAACCTTGAGAAGGTGATGTCTTATTATAGCTCATGTGTTCCGTTGTTTGTTTTTCTGTTTGAGAATGTAATCGATATGCTCTATAGTCTATAGCATGTATCTTTTTCTTTTCTTTTTTTGTTTATAGTTCTTAGCCTTTGTTGTGTTCAGAACCAACTTACTGATGATCGTTAGTGCAGGTCTTGGCTGAACTGCCAGCTCCAGTTGTCAATGGTACAAAGCTTACTGTTGACGATTTCCTGCAGGAACTGAAATGCAGCATCGATATCAAACACAGGTTTAAACCTTTCTCATTTTGTACTGTACCTACTGCTTTCAGGGTTCCAAATGTTTTTTGAAATAAAGGGTTCCAATTTTTAGAAACCTTGTTCGTCTGTTTGAATATCTGATAATCTTTTAAGATGCTCATACTTCAACTGCATCTGATCTAATATTATGAATCTTGTTGATCTCTTTGAGCATATTTCAAAGAAACTTAGTTCCATTTAGTGCAAGTACATGGTTTTCTTTTTCAAATAGCCTTGTGTTCATAGGGGTACGGTGTTGGTGCGTGTAATATGAGCTATGAGCCTTTGGGTCTTCACTAGAATTGTTTGAAAAATAGGATCTGTATGTGATTCTGTAGTCAGTAATAAACTCAACTGCACTGTATCTTTTCTAAGGTAGACCTTTAATATATTAAATGATTATTGTAGGGATGAGTTTGATAAGGAGAAAGAGCCTGATGGAATGGTTCTCGCTGGCTGGTCTGGACCAGCAGATAAGCAAATAACCAGTAATGGTGAGAAAAGATCAATTCCATCTTCATCAAGTGCAGATGATGCTCATAGTACTGCTGAGGATGTATCTGGGAAACCTGGAATGAAGCGCAAGCTGAGTGAAATATTAGAATCAAACGAAAATTTTGATCCTGCACAGAATCCTACAGAGGTTGGTTCCAGTAGTGCTCAGATTGTTGAAGATGACGATGATGAAGTTCTTATGTTTGATGAGGATCCGAGTGGCAAGAGAAAGAGATTGCAATAGTGCCTTTTTTTCCCCCAGAGATAACACTCTTTCTGACCCCCTGGTCTCATGTCTAACACATTGTTCAAGCGTGACAACTTTTGTAACTTATCTGTACGGGGATGTGCTAGAATATGATGATTTGAGCTATCGATAGCTGTAGTTGGAACAGTTTTGGCTTAGATACCTCGTTTTAGGATTGTATTTTGTAGTGTTTAGTCGCAAGAGCAACTAATGCCCTGCTGACAGTCTGGCGCAAGATTGTGCCTTGTGTATCTAAAGAGCCAAAGGCTGGTAACCGGTGACAGCATTTTGTTTAGCTTGTGATGCTAGTTTACCTCGTATGAACCATTTTCCAGTACGAAATTTTTGTCCAACTGCAGCGCCCCCGCAAGGACGAATCTAGGCCGTGAAGAGTGTTCACACTGACAAACCCTAAGATATTTGTCTGGGATATACAATAAAGTGTCATTCTGCATTGGACGTAGAGATCCGTGCTACGTATGTTCCTGCTACGAACAAAAGATTCAAGTGACAGGTTTAAATGGACGGCAAAACAAATTGTAGGCGAGGACGTGCAAATTACTCGGAGGAAGCAATTATAACACATTCGTATTCATTGCAGCTTCTGTATGAAATCTGCATTACAGCTCGAAGGAAAGCAAGAACATGTAGAACCAAGGAAAGCAAGAAAACGCACAAGTAGAACAAATCGAATGATATACCAAACATTCAACAATTCCTTTATAAAAAACAACATTCAGCAATTCACAAACATCTCAAATTGACATCCCAAGAATGCAACCCATCCGCACTATATGGAAACCTAAAACTCTGATGCCCAATTCCAGTTTGTGGAAATGCATCTCAATTCTCAAGAAGACGAACAAGAAGTCGATCAGCGTAGCAGAATCCGCATCAGTTTCCGGCCGCCGCCGGTCTTCTGAAGCCCTTCGAAGAACGCCGCGCCCCTCAAGTGGCAGACGAGCGCGCAGAACGCGACGCCGAGCAGGAACGCCGCGAGTCTCCGGAGCCCGTTGCCTCGCCTCCCCCGACCTCTGCACAGAGCCGCCCAGATGCCGAGCGCTTGGCCCAGGACGGACGCGTTCCAGGCCTCCGCGAGTCCCGCGAGCCGGTCACCACCGAGGGCCAGGTAGAGCGCGAGCATTAAGGCCTCCTCGGCCGGCATCTTCCTCCTCCGCCTTAACCATCCGCTGCCGCCGGTGATCACGGTGAGGGGGCGCCGGCGAGGGAGGAGGCGGCGCAGGGAGGAGGAGAAGAAGCGGCGGAGGGGCGGCGGCGGAAATGCGATGGGCTTGGGCTTCGGACGACTGCGGCGGCGGCCGCGGCTGCAGCTGATAGCAGTGGAGAGATGCGGTGGCGCGCCGAGTTGCTGTTGGAGCATCGTGCTACGTGCGAGAGCGCGGCGCGATGGATGGGTAGCCAAATGACGGTGGAGGGGAGCCGTGTAGGAGAAGGTTGTAGCCGTTCCGTGTTTTCTGAGGCAAATGATGCTCCATACTGGCAGAGGGTGGAGGGGAGTCAGAGGACGCCTGTTGATTTGCATCCATAGTACAGGATAAATTTATGAGAACAATTTAATTTTCGCAAATTATGAGTTAGCTTTATTTCGAAATGGAGTTACAAGAACTTCGACGACTGCCCGTGGGATTGATATCTGGACCATCCAACTCGTCAAATAGACGAGTTTTGCTTGAATGGGAACCGGATAGTTCAACATTCTAGGGTCCGTTTGGCTGAGTGAATCAATTCAGATTCAAGTCTGAATCAACTGAATTACTTTCAAACAGTAAAAAAGGTAAAACGTTTTAAGGATGAATCACTTGAAACATTTCAGGTTTTTTACACTAACAACCTAAATCACTCAAAATAATGTTTCATCTGATTCAAGAATCACTTAGTTCATTTTGCTTCAAGAATCCGAATCCAGAATTTTTGTCAAATATTTTCAGAAAATTAAAATGATTCACTAGAGAAACGTTCCAAGAGAGAATTTAAAATATTTCTGATTTAAAATGAATTGGAGCTATATCAAACGCACCCTCAGTATGCACCAACTATGGAATGTTAAAGTTGTTAACACTGGTCCGTGATAGGCATCATGAATCATGATTGCAGAGTCTCCAGGATAGATGAGTGAACATTCAAAACCAAACACTAAATTTTACAAAGACTTTTAGCAACGACGAATTTTCAGCAGCCTTGATTGAAGTGCAAACACCGCAATTCGGCACAAAAATCTGTCACAGGGAATGTAGGAATCATGATGCTTAACAAGCACTTTAAAGCTCATCAGATGAAAAATATTCACGACAAGAGATTCATTCTTCAATTCTCTATAAATCCATCAAATTCATTTTTCAATTCTCTAAAATCCATCAAATCCAATTATAAAATCTGTAAAGTTTTAGTCACAACAAATATATGAATAAATCAATCAACATTTGGGAAAAATCTACTTCAACATATGCGGATTCCTTTGTTTTAGTAGTTTAACTGAAGAATGAAAACAACAACAGAGTGAAAGACACTGTCTATGCAACCAATGGTATCGGGGGGCATGATGCTCGTTGCCCTTTGTGCGATGCACATCTCTTCCGCCCTTCAACTGGCGGATTCATACAAGGTGAGCCATCCGATGTACGGGCTCCACAGGTACATGGCCATCCTGAGCTCCTGGAAAACGAAGCATCCGTGACCGTCATCTCGCAGAGTTTCTCGCATCCCTTTCTACTTATTTTGAAGGACTCATTATTTGTGGTTCCTCCACAGATAGGCGCTACTTCATCTGCTACTCTTCTCTGACAACCTGGCCCTTGGCCTCTCAATGCATGTGTGCCGGCCGCTTTCTTCTGTGCTTTGAACAGCTCAAACCACATTCTTCCAGAAGGCTCCTCCTCCTGGGACTGAGATTCAGCTTGAGATGATTTCTGCCCATAGATGCCAGCATCCCCAGAGGGTTCATGTGCACTGTATTCGGTAGGAGCTTCTCCAGTTTTTACCTCTGCTTCAGTGCTACTACTTTGCCTTGATGGTTCCTTAACATCTGAAGTCAACTTTACGGTCATGAGCTCACTCTCTTTTGCTTGATTTGAGTTGTTCAATTTTTCGGTTAGTTGAGGTTGAGGTACAGATTCAGTCGTTGGAACCTCAACTTGGCAAAAATAACCAGAAGGGGAGCATTTCGGGTTGCCTTTGACTCTTCTACCTTTGTGTAAATTGCATCTCTTCCTTCCTTCAACTGGTTCTTCTAGACATGAAGAACCATCTTCCAGCACAACTCCACAAACAGAGTTAGAATATTGTATCGACACAGTTCTCCGTCTCACAACATGTATCTTTTTTACTTTGTATCCTTCAGACCTTCTGCCATGTGGCTGTTTATTACTACAGGTAGGACCATGATATGTTTTGTTCCAGGCAATATCAATTGCCTCGCCTCCATCATCATCAGAGTTAACAAAATGAGGTCTGAAGCGAACAAATGTACGAACTCTTGGGAGCATACTTCTCATAAAACCAGACGACGTGTCAATGGTCCCACTCCCATTTATCTTTATACCTGCTTTCTGTCCAAATAGTTCTTGTCTCATGTGGTGTACTCTGCTTAGTAGAGATGATCTATGGCTGACCGCTCTCTGTTCTAGCTTGAGTAATATTTCTTCACGACGACAAGCACCATTCTGAAGCTTGTTCCATGCATAATCAAAAACTCTCAGCAACTGGGCCTCAGTCTTCTCTGCTACTTGTTTATTATCCATCTGTTTATAGTAGAGTGGCACATAAGAAAATGATTAGTGTATTCAATAGAATAACTACTTGCAGAGCAACAGAAGATTTACAGTCAACCTTTTCAGTATCTGCAAGTGCCAGTAAAGAACCATTGACAGATTTCCATACATTTAGAGTACAAATTTTTACATGGAAACAACTTTGATATGTGCTAGAATTAAGTATCCGTTAACGTGCAGTACCATACTGACAATATTAACCTTAGTTAAAAGCCATCCTGAAGGTAATAATGCAGCAAACAGTGAAGGTAAGAGCAGACACCATCCAACATTCCAATTGTAGTAGAGTGACTTGTTAAAATTCTAGCAAAGTCAACATTAAGTAAGAAGAATTCTACAAAGAGTAGTGATCGGACAACCTTTTTCACTATGACCATGTGAATGTTGCAGGATTCAGTCATAAATACACTTAGCCACAGATTACTACTGTATTTGTATCAACATGACCTACTGCTAATTATGGTTTGAAGGCTATTAAGTTGTTGTAGACACAAACATCATAGGCATGATACTTGCAGTTGTAAGGTTCAGTCTTGACTGAAAATCATTCAGAAGAGAGCTACAATTGGCATGTTAATCAGCACTTGCACAAAACTGCAGTCGATAGTTCAACAACCCCAAATCGAATAAAAGTATCCAAAAAAAAAAAAACGTACCAGCGCACATCGGAACACCACGGAATAGCCTCTGGCGAACACTTCTCTGAACAATCCAGGCCCCGCAGCGATCGCATTCACCTCATCTTTTCCAACAGAATTTCCAGTGTCCAGATGCGACCCCGTGCGGCCGTACTGCTGGAGCCTCGCCCTGACGTTATCGGCCTGCCCAAGATACACCACCACGACGCCTCGCGAGTCACGCCGTCGGGCCCTGACGCCCTCATCGGACGCGCCAGCGACTCCGAGCTCGTAGAGGCCAGGGAAATTGTCGGGGAGGTTACGGATGCGGTACCGCTGGACCCCCTCCTTGCCGGCGGAGTGGTCCTCCCAGTCCGAGGACCCGACAAGAACCTGGAAATAGCGGAGTCAAGAACATCAGGCGCAGATCGGGCTCGAATCAAGAACCCAAGATTTCACGATTGGACTCCGGAATTCGTGGCGAGATGTCGAATTCGCGGCGTAATCGGGCGCCGTATGCAAGATACCATGAACCGCTTCATGTACTGAGCCATCTCATGGTGGCGAAAGGAGCAGACGGGAAGGGGATTGAGGAGTGGAGCACAAACCTTCCATGGGGAGAAGAGGGAGTCGTGCTTGGTGCGGGGGCAGTCCTCCCGCTTCAGCCTGGCGGAAGCTGCAGCCGCGGGCATGGCTAGACCGACCTCTGCCACTACCGCCGCGGTGGCTGGCTAGCTGGCTGGCAGGTAGGCTCAGCGCCGCCGCTGCCGCATCACCGTCATCGCCGCCGGGGGCGGGCTCGTATCGTGTTTTGAAATCTCGTTGGACTGGTAGGGCCGTGACCGGCCGCGCACGGTTGGGTTCGAACCGGAACTGTGGACTTTGTCCGAATCCTGCGGCCCAAGGTCCAGGCGCGTTCGAACCGGAACTCGGAAGTTTTGATTGACTCGCAAGTCGCACCAACAATCTGTCGTGTACTCGACTGTGCTCAACGTTGTCCTTCTATGATTTTTATGGATCCCCTATTATCATAATTCATAACAGAAAGAAGTTGAAATGTAAGTTTTCCCTTTTTTGCAAAGATTCATCACTACAAACAGGAGGAAATGGGATGTGTTGACGCAGACCGAGAAGGTAATCAACACATGCTCCGAGTATTGGATATTTTGGGTGTGTGGGCGCGTTGAGGAAAATGTGGATGCTATGTGAGATAGTGGAGGGGTCAGTAATAGAGTGGATGCTATGTGACTTTTTTTATGTGGTATGAGTGAAAAAGTATTAAATTTGTGGTAGAAATTAGGAACTTGATACCAGAGAGTCTTTTCTAATTAGTTGTTTAACCTAAACCATCAAATTTTCTTTCAACAACAATAAAAAACTCGATCTGTCGGGGGAAGAAGCCCCCCTCCCCCCATCACGGCTTTTTGTTAATGAGAAGAGCCTCTCACGCAGGCGGAGAAAACTCCCGAACCCTCTTCTAATCATACATAGGGACTCAGCTGACCGTGTGAGCTGTAGCGCGAGTCTTTACCTATAGTTTGATTAGTGAGAGAGAGAAGATTTTTTTACCCAATCATACATAGTGACTCAGCTGGTCGTATGAGCTGTGGCATAAGTCTTTACCTATACTTTGACTAGAGAGAGCAAGAAAATTTTTTTACACCAAAAACACTGTACGTAACAGTAACTAGCGCTGCTACAGTAGCGTGCGGAATCGGAGGCCGCTCGGGCGCTTTCCCACCAGGCCACTGGCCTGTCCGCCTTTCAACAACAATTGAATGGAATAAAAGATGCATGTGGTCTCGCGATTCATGATTCCTATGGTGGTTTGATAGTCCGTTCAGAATGACATGGTCACAAACCTATAGTGTTTCCATTTGCAGTAACTTGTAAGAATATCAAGTACAAACAATTTCACGTTCCAGTTTGTTTTAGTTCATTCATCTACTTTTATAAGTTGCTTCTGTTTTCCTGAAAATTTACTCTTTTTTTTTGTGAGTGTGTGTGTGTGTGTTAACATGAATTTTATTGCTATCATGTGTGCCAACATGATTTTTTTGTCATAAATGTGAAATAATTTGACCAGTGTGTTGTTCCACATGAGAGAGGGTGACATGTGGATTTTGGATAAAAATTCCGTACCAGTTATTCTTTATCCACATCTCAGTGCTTTTAAGATTTTTCTTTTTTTGTTCGGCATCTTTTGCATTTTTTTTCCTTGAAAAAAAATACAAACCTGATGTCATGATTAAATTGTTTATCATGTTGCCGGTTACATTCCCTCTTGCACGTTATCATGTATAGGACACAACTTTGAAGTGATTCGTCCATACGGGAGGTCTTCCAGATTACTCCGTATGATATAACATGCTCTTATTAGCATACTCCCTCGGTTTTTATTTCTGAACAATACAGCTCTATATATCTATTATTATAATGTACAATATCTGTTAGTATGTACATATAAAACACCCGTGTCACATCAGCGTTTCTTCGACTAGGCAGCAACAACAAAGCGCCATGAAACTGCATAACATAAGAAGCCTTCATGAGACAGCAACCCCTTGTTTTCCTGTTGCAACCGCAAATAATGGATTTTATTGTGCTTACAATCCTGTCACAAAGCCGCATTTGGGCTGCGGAGGATCTGGCGCCTGGTGTTGCGGCGCCGATGGAGGTGTCATCGGCCCCGGTGACCCTTCAAGTGCAAATTTAGCACGATCAGTTCGTCATCAGAAAAAAATGTGACAAATTCAGCAGAAATGTTGATAGCAATCTAATTTTATGGGGATCAATGCGTTCCTCTTGTATGACAAATCCTCGAAATTTGCCAAGAAAACTTGTTTAATGGATATCGGTCCCCCATCCAAACGAGGAAGAAGCTAGAAACAAACTCGATCCGAACGCATTGTTACCTTGTGCGCCGTCGTGCTGAAATGCATTCCGATGCTGCATTTTGTTGCGCACGCCGTCGGTTCGCAATGGGGGGTAGAAAGAAAACGCGATACCAGCGAATGAAGCGAGCGAGAGAGAGAATTACAGAGCTGGGAACGCTTCTTCCAGGCGGAAAGATCCCTATTTGTCCGATGCAACGAACCCAAAAAAGGGGTGACGGCTGTTCGACGAGCAAGCTAGAACGCAGCTGTTAGAGATATCAGCAGGCTGTTACTTACAATTTCACCACTCCCTGACTCCCTGTAAACATTTCCCCACCGTCGCAAGGCTATTCTGGGGTAAGAGGAGCGGTACGGCACGCACCTTCCCAACATAGGCAGCGGCAGGCCCTCATGGTGGTGGCGCCGCCGCACGTTCTGATCAGTTTCTCGCCGCGGAAACGTGCGCGCCGGATAGAGGGCACACGCCACGCGGCTTGCCGGGTTGCGGGTTGCTTCGTCGCGTTTCTCCGCTGTCTGCTTGTGCGGGAAGCTGCGCTCGCTTTTGCCGCCCTGCAAGATTTTCCTGGCTCCGTGTGTGTGCGTCGCATGTGAGCGCATGAACGCCCAACCAAACTTGGTGGCCGAAAAGGCGCGTTCCTTCCTCTGGATTTTTTCAACAACAACTTCCCCGAGTCAGTGTGGATAGTCCTCACAGTCCTCACCGACGGAGGTAGGATAGGTCCAAGGTGTGTTGAATAATTGCAGTTATGATACAGAGATGAGGACAAGCACGGACCACCTGTTCCAACGGTATAGCCAGCCGTTCCGTCCGAAGTTTCCCAGGACGCGTTCCGGACAGTTTCAAGAACTTTCCAGAATTCAGACTGAAAATGTGTTTTTTTTTTCTTGAGCAAGATTGAAAAGGTTATGATAATTCAGATATGAAAAGCAACACTTGCGTTTTAGAACAAGGATGAACATGGTAACCGGACGCTGCCTCAGACCCGGCCGCTCATGCAAGCTAGTAGTAGTAGGGCTCCCGGTCCGGTCACCTGGTCCGCCCGTCCTCGTCGCGGAGCCCGCAAGCGCCGCAACTTGATGTGCCCGCAGATCGGATGCAAAGCTGATCAGTTGGAGAGAAAGGTGTGATGGGGATTGGGGACTGAGCGTGGACACCTGCTTTTGAATTTGTGTTTGTAAAGTTGGGTCCAATGCCAAACCCATCGCGCACAATTGTTGGTACAGGGATCTTGTTCGCCCGTCCCTACCTGTTCCTCGCTACGGATTCCACATGCTTCCGTCCAGTTTACGATTGAGTTGGTGATTCTTTTTTTTCTTTTTTTTTGAGTAAGTGATCTCATATTCTCATACCCACAGAGACCACGCATCTCTTCTCGACAAGCTTAATTAATCGAGTAACGAGCACGTTTCCGAAAACAAAAAACAGACCGGGTTCGTTCGATCAAAGAAATAAAGAAAACATGCAAAACTCAAACATTACACATGAACAACGAAATCTGCTACTAGTATTATAATTCACATTTGAGAGTGTCAAGTTTGTTGATACATCGTACAACGCAGCACATATGCAGGCAAAGCGCAGCCGTGCACCCTCTCACTCCGGCCAGATGCTAGCTTATTGGTTCCCTAGGACGATTGAATTGAATTCTACAAGATACACACACACAAATTAAAGACGTGTCGCATAGGTACAGTGTTGTTCTCGTTGGACGGTCCAAGCAGTCAGATTCCAGCACCGGATTCACAACCTCCTGCTGCTGCTGTCGAGCCTGGTGTAGCCGAGTATGCAGTTGGCGTAGGCCACGTTCCGGAGCGCCTTCCCGTGCCACCTCCCCACGGTGGCCACGCTGGACCGCACCGCCTTGAGCAGGCAGTCCGCCGTCCTGACCACGCACCTCACGCCCTTGGGCAGCGACAGGTATGGCGCGTTGAAGAGGTGGAACTCGAGCGACGGCGTCGACTGGTGGTTCTGTCTCTGCTGCTGCTGCTGCTGCTGCGTCGAGGAGGAGGAGGAGGAGGAGGAGCCCGCGAGCGCGCGGACCACCTGGCGCGCGAACCCGGCGCCGAGGGAGTGGCCGCAGATGCACACGTTCTCGGGCCCGAACGTGTCGACGGCGGCGCGCAGGGCCTGCACGGCCCGGGACAGGCGGGCCGACCCGCGGAGGCTGTTGAGCGCCAGCAGGCGGAGCTCGTCCTCCACGTCGCGCCGGATGGTCGGGGCGCGGAGCAGCGTGCCCCGGAACGCGATCACCGCGCTCGGCGCGCCGCTCGGGCTCGCCAGGGCCGGGTTTGGTTGACTGCTGCTGTCGCGCTCGAAGATGGCGCCGAACACGGAGCCGTCGCGCTCGTCCACGAGCTCGCGCGCCAGGCGGTACTGGAACGGCTTCCACCACTGCTGCGCCAGCGCCGCCGCGTCGCGGCGCTCCTGCCGCTCCAGCTCCAGGAGGTACACCGCCTCGATCAGGCACGCCATCACCATGCGCCGGTAGTCGTCGTCCCTCCTGAAATAATTAAACCAACAAAGCTCGCATCAGCACACGCATTTCTTTCTTGGCGAAAGATCGAAACGGGAGAGGTCATATTTCTGCTTATTATCAGTCAACAAGCAAGCGGCGGTCACTCACCAGCTGGTGTTGGTGAGCTCTTTCCATGTACTAGTAGTCGTATTAGAGCAGGACAGGCTGCCATGCGCCGCCATTGCCATGGCCAGCGAGGATGAGCTCACTGATCTCCGAGAACCACTCGCTACTACTTCTGCTGCGTGTGTCTCAGCTGCTGTCGTCGGTGTCGTAGGGAAGGCTCGGCGGCAAATATATACCCCCAGCGGCGGGTGGCGCAGGATCACTCCGAATTTGCTTAGCTAGTGGAGCAAAGCCGCCTTTACGCTTTTGTTTTTTAATCCCGCGACGAATAAAGGCGACGCGTCGGAACAAAGCAGCTGGATCGACCGATCGATGATCAGAGAGAAAGCCCCTCCCCTCCTTTCCAGTTCGAGGACTTAGACTGAATCAACCGCGAGATCTCGATCGGGGCGCGGGTGGACGGCAACGTGGTAAGCGAATAGTTGCGTCCAGCCTGCAAAGCGGGCTGCACGGACGTACGCCGGGCGGGCGGACGGACCACGTCGAAACCCGGGCGGGCACTTGCAAGTTTTCCTTTAGGGGAGCATATATTCGTCGACCGCTAGAGAGAGAGAGAGAGACCCTGGACCATGCAAGCACGGGGACAGCGAACTGTTCCAGCTGGGCATCACATACATAGCTCGTCCTCGGACGTCGATGGCGACGTCACTAAGGAACGAATCTCTCTGTCGTGCGGCTGTGAGGCCGCGAGCGTATGACAGGTTGGGCGCCGGGTTAAGTTAGGCAGGAGAGGAAAACAGCTTGACGGCAGTAGGGTAGAGACGCGCGCGGTCTGTCTGCCTGCCGGCGGCTTCGGCCTTGTTGATTGACTGATTGCTGGTGATATCCTACGCACGCGAGGCTGGCAGCTGGTACGTCACGCAACACGACGAGTGCCGGGCGGGAGCGGGTTACGTGGATTAGCGCTGATAACTCAGCAAAGGATTAAGGGCGTGTCAAACAAGGAAAGGATTCAGGGGTCGTTTAATTGGTACGGCGCTGATCGGGTGCGGTGCGGGAATCGGTTCGCGTGTGGGCGGGGTTGTGTGAGTCACGCTAATCCACTTCTTTTATTAGGGACGTTAATCCACGTTTTACAATTGATGATCAGGCAGGGGAATATGTGCGCTCCCCGGGTCTTGCTAATGCGGTCGTTGGGTTCCCGTGTACGATTTCGTTCACACCGATGCCGCGCTTTTCTTTCGCTTTGTTCACGGTGGACGGAGACCTACGCTACGAGATCCATGTCCTTTTTGTAGGCCGAGCCACCCAACTTTCGGGATTGAACAGGGTACGGCTCGGCCCGGTTGCTACAAAGCCCGGGGTCCTCGACCTCACCTGGCCCAGACATGTTTAATAAGGGGTTATTTAAGATGCAGATCCAAATTATTTGGGGACACAATGTAAACTTCATCCATATATTCAGCGTATTTGATGATGCATCCTTTGCTTTAAAGATCCACAGGAATTGGGGTGTGAATGGTACAAGCCCTAGAGGCATTGAAACTACCCGACCCAGCCTGAACTCAACCCGGTTCGGGTCCATCTACAGAGGTCTGTATTGCTACTCCTTACTTTGCCTTGTTATTTTTTCTAATTTCATCATGTAATTTTCACCACTATTGTCTATAAAAATAAGAAACAATAATATCTACAGAAAGTTATTTTGACTATTATTGACTCAATACTCACATTACAGAAATGTATGAAACTTACAGGTGATGGATCTACTCAGTCGCATGGTTTTTATGTTTCAAAACTAAACATTTTAAAAAGTTATTAGTAGTCAAAGTTTCAAAAGTTTGACTGAAGCTTACTAAAAGTGTCATTTATTATTTGAACATGGAGGACGAATTTTGGACAAAATTTTCTTAACACAACAGTTTTTGAGCTGAACCAAAGGCTGTCCTAAAACGTAATGTTTCTTTACTGCTAATAATGAAGGTGTAAATGACTAGGTGCCTAAGCTTAGCCCTAAAAAGAAAATCAAATTTGGTAAACCCAGCCACCAGCTGGGTTTGCCTAACCACTTTAGGTCTCTGGATAAGGGTTGCCTTTGCTTGTATGGTCACTTCGTTATTGTAAAAATCACTAGCTAGTTTAAATGGAAAGTAAGGATGATGAATTACATACTTTAACATGTGAAAAGCGATTGGATATCGTAAAGGAAATAGCCCTCAGGATTTGGGTGCTGTCCAAAAGTTTTTATCCTTCTGTTTTTATGTTGTTCTCATTATGGACAAAAAATGAACTCCACCTCTAGTTCTGTATAAGCTGCACTACCAAACAATTCTTGTGCAATTGAGATACTTAAAATAAAAATAACCATTCCAACTTGGATGAGAATAACATGATAGAAAACAGTGAGAAGTGGATAAGTGTATAGCACAACCAGCAGTAATTTGGGCCCCTATCACACGTCACAACTTGAAAACCTTCTTTAGATGTGTCGAGATTAAAAAAAAAGAAATGTACCACAAACGGTGCAGATTGACTTGAAAATAGTTTATTAATACATCCGATTAATAGGAAACTAACTGATTTTTTATACTTATCCAGAAGGGACTACCTAAGCCAAACACAAGTTGCAGAATCAAGTGCTTTTTTATTCCCTTCTTTGCTGCGGGTATATGTCTAATCACTAACAACGCAGATAATTCAGCTGACAGGTATTTTTTATCTTTGCAAGTCTCCTATTACTATTGGCCACAGACTGAAAAAAAGCAAAAGGTTCATTGGCCCTTTGTTTGTGAGAGTTTCTGGAATGTGCTGGCTGAAAAATGACAAATGACGACGATGCAGGCATTTGCCTCGATGATTTGGGTGAATCAGCAAGGAAAGACTCATAAACAGAGTTCTTGCTCTTGACTATGGGAACCATTAAATGTTATCTTCATCTGATCTAAGTTGAGGACACTCCAGATTTACCAGGGTGTACAACCCCATCCCCCACCCCACCACCACCACACACACACAGACACAACACATGTTATGGTCATGGTGACTTCATGTAACCAAGCAACTATGTAATCAAACTTACCAGCAGCGTTATCCAATATGATGGTTGCCTGCAAAGACGGAACATGATGGTATACATTCCAGAAGATGGTACACAGCTACTAAGGACGTTAATGGCATAGAAGGCAATGCAGTTTCCCCATTGCCAGAAGCTGCACAAATGTGAAAGACAGGTAAGGGCGACTCTAAAAAAATTTACCATTTGCTAAGTTAAGAAGATAATGGAACTTGCTAATTCATACTTCATCTCTAATGTCTCAACGCCTGCAGCCAAATGCTTCTTGAGAGGGCAACCATTGACAGCACCTCCATCTCACTCTTCTCATTACCATATGCATGGATGGTTATCAAGAAATAGCAATTGCCTGCAATCAACCATGGATAAGATAATATATTCACATCAGCGACATGAAATGTTATATTAATTTCTATTCATGCCAAAATCAAATCAGAGCATAACAGGCTTGGTAAAGATAATTAATGAACGTGAAAAAGAGACAGTGAGTAAATACGAGTGGAGTTTTTGAAATGGAATACGGATATAGGGAGCAGTAGACAAATTGATGGCTCAGGTAAATCCAAGGTCCTGAATGTACAAGGAGTGGTAGGCACATAGGTAACTCGGGTAGATCCAAGGGTACGTATGTCTGAAACCAGACATAGGTGTTGTTCCAAGAAACACCTTGCCATCAGTTTTTACCGGTCCAATTAGTTAGAAAATCTTATTGTGTTCTTTTTAGAGAATATACAGTAGGGGAAGCCCCTACTGTGGTATTTATTGTGGTTTTGTTGAATCCAAATTCTTTAGAAATACGTAACAAACTATATACAAATACTGATGTTGTCAAAAGAGCAAGTTGAGCGCACAATGATTATGCAACCTCTAATGAAAATGAGCAGACTACCATTTGCACACCAGGAAAAAGATGGTGTGATATCCATTTGCACGCCAGGAGCACATATGCTGTAATATAGAAACAAGAACTTACATGATACAATGATCAACCAAACCAACTAGCAAAGGTACTTGGATGGAAAAGCCTGCAAAATAATCCAAGTTACTGAATGAAATTCAAGCTGTAATAAATGTAATTTACTGACACCTACTTCACACAAAACAGGTCCAGCCTTTAAGAACAATATCAAAGTGGTACAGATTTACCTCCTGGTTTGGCAATGAAGTAAGGGAAAAATTCTTATATGTCATTGGATTAAACTTTAATTCCGGATCCGCCACCTAAAAAACTCATATTCCCTACATACCATTGACCTTAAATTTTAATTCTCTTTATCCCGTTCCAATGACATTTGTCTAATTTGACTACTAGTCAATCTTTAAAATGGCAAGATTGCCCCTGAATTTTTCCTTTCCCTCACTGATGAGTGATGACACGAAATCCATGGCCGCGCTCCATGAAGGCAGTTGTCTGGCAATAGAGAGCTTGCCGCCTGTGAATAGCAGCACTACCTGTGTGGCAGTTCTCTGCTTGAGTTTCGATTCACCTTTTCATTTGCTGCTGGTCGGTACTCGGCAGAGATGCGTACAGCGCGAGAAGCAAGTGCACACACCATGCTTCTTTCGTTTTTGAGTTTTGACCACATCGATTTCATTTTTAAAAAAATTACTAGCCTCATACTGCCCCTTTCTTCTATGTGTGGATCCATCTCCTTTTCATGAAGGGATCCATCGGTTCTATGTATGGAAGTGGGCATGAATGGGAGCAAGCAAACAGATTATAAAGGGGAACAAGACGGGGAAGAAGCAAATGACATGTGGGTCCAAGGGTACAACTGACTTTTCATATGTTCATCAGAGCTAAATTTTGTTAAAGTGGTTTTGAGGGAATTAAAATTTAAGACTAATGGCATGCAAGGAATTCGAGTTTTTTAGGTGGTAGATACGGGATTAGAGTTTAAGACAATGGTGTATAAGGAATTTTCTCATAAAGTAATATCTCTGGGTTTTGCAACACTGTCTTTTCAGATAAAACCTTGCCCAAGATGGCAGTTAAAACAGGAACGCATGTGTAGAAAACATTATAAGCCATCAAACTAACTGAATTAAATAAACTTGTTCCAGCAATGCCTCAAAGAAAAGAAAAGATGCATGCGAGAATATTAAGATGAGTAGTACAAAGCCACAAACTATACAGTATCCCAATTATAAGAATGGGAGGATACCATATGTTTAATTGTAATGCACTAATCCGTCATATAACTTCCAAAATAAAATGAATGAGGCAGGTAACTACCTGAATTGATCACACAGATTTCTCAGCAAGAAATTCAATAGAGTGTACTTCATATTAGAAATTCAGTTATCACAACAGTCATTCTGTTAAGACTCATCATTTATGTAGACAAAATACTTCATTCCACACACTATGTTAATCTCTCTAGCTTCTGATTGTTCAGAAGAGATCAGATTAGAAAGCCTGCTTCCAAACAAATATCAGCAAAAGAATGACTGAGATGGGAGCTACATGCAGCACCATACGACGAATTTGTATTTTTCTTCAGTTTTGGTGTGCTCAGGATCATAACACTTCAAAAACAAAAGTACGTGATAAATCATAGATGCCACAATTCAACAAGCTACAAATTTATTCATCATTTAACAATGACCTGGCGAGAAAAATGGCACAAACAACACATACACTTAATGGAACCATTCAGAGAAGAACATAATGAGGCATCAGGGTGGGTGGCCTTTCAAAACATCTGTGTGCATATAAAACTGATAAAATTTGTCGACATCAAAAACAGGGAGGGTCTCTTAACCCCATCAAGTCCCTTAACAAGTTTAGGGTCTGAGAGATCATGGACCTATGTGACAGTGAGACACAAAGATGCAAGTTTGGGTCCAGTGTGTTTCACTTAACTTTTAATTTCAGAGACAAACACAGAACATGATTTACCAACTATTGATCCACTAAGATGAGCTTCTGAGTTCTAGAACTCCTGCAACAATGACTCAAACTGTCTAATTTATTCAAGCATTAAAGTCAGTTGTCTTATAGCAACCCAGTAACCTAGCATCCATCGGATAACTGATCATTATGAAATCACTGACTTACCCTGAGACAAAGGAGCAGCATAGCTCAAGAAACACTGAAAACGCATAATTCGAATGCCAGGCAATAGGCAAAACTAGGTTGAGTTACACTGGTTGCATTGGCACCACGCTAGAAAATGGAATCGGTATCAAGCAACTTCTTCTTTTTTTTTTTTTTTTGAAACTCAAGCAACCTCTTTTTTTTTTTTTTGAAACTCAAGCAACCTCATGTAGTCATGTTTTTTTCGGAAGACCCGGAACATTGTCCGGCATATATTAATAAGAAGGGACATGTAGTCATGTTGAACGGCTTAAACATGGTAAAAGTGCTAGAAACTATAAATGTAGGACACGTGTTGACCACCATTACTTTCAGTCTTGTTTCGCCCCAACAGCAACCACTCCACACGGCTATTCCAAGTCTCCATTTGTGAACCACTAAAACTCACATTCAAGCATTTCCCCTAAAAAGAAAGACCCATCTACGTTAGACCGTTGCCGACGATTCAGGGACCGATACCACGAGCAAGCGCATGCGGACCGCCCCCAATGTAAATGGATCACGGCATATCCACATGTGATACTCGATCGACGATCGCGGTGGGATCGTGCAGATCAGGCGAGAGGGGAGGAGCATTGAGCGTCTTACCCGCGACGTCGCGGAGGAGGCAAGGAGGGCCAGAGGAGACAGTGCTGCAGGAGCCCCAAATCCTCCTCCATATGAAGGCGGATGTGGAGGCGAGCCCCCTTGCTTGCCACCTTGCCGGCCGGCGGCGGCGACGACGACTCGGGGGTGGTCCGGAGAAACGACGTGCCAGGACCCCGGGGACGAGAACGGAACAGAACGAGGGCCGAGCCGCCAAGCCTAAGTGCTCCACGGGCCATACGGATGGGATGGGCCTGTTTTCAGCCCACATCTGGTTTCACGTCAGACAATTCAGGCCTTCAGGGTCAGGCGGTCGGTCAGCCGGTCAGGGTCTGAATTTTTTTCAGAGGCAACCAATTCGGTGCAGCAGTTTCAGGGAACATTCATCTCATTCTCATCCAGAATTTTTCGCTTCAGCTATCGGATTAGATACTGATGCTTGCATCAGATACTGTCTTAAACATGTCTACAAAAAAAACCTGGCATTCAAAGTTGCTTACGGATATGTTACGACGTAGGAATGGACAAAAATCTGTGGCGAAGTTTTTAAAGCCGCCACTAAAGGAAGATCAGCAAACAGCTCTATGCCTCCAAATGTCGTGGCAAGCTGGAGTGACCAGTTCTTTTCCAAACAACTGTTGTCGCTGTAACAATAGTCCAAAACTACCTTACTTTTCCAGGTAATACGCACGCTGTACAGTACACTTGAAAAGTGTGGCAAATTACAGACAGTATAGTGTATACTGAAAGTGAAACAGGCCTGAACCCTGTTGTCGGATGGACAAGTGCCTGCTGCCGAAGTTTCAGCCAGCGGTATACACCACGTCAGTGCCTCAATCATGGCACCCATTTCGATTTCGATTTTACATTCGCACCTGTATTTTGTTTTTTTTTTAATCTGTAGACAAAACGGGGTATATACTACAGCGAATGGAATATGGCATGCGTTCTGTTCTTTCTGCTCATCTTCTCTCTTTTTTTTTTCCAGTGCACTGTTGCTGGATCTTGTCTGCCTACAATGGAAATGGATATAAAATTCATCCTGCGTTTATTTTTTTTAAAAAAAATGGATCCTGCAGGTTGCATGCCAATGAATGAATATTTATAGTGAGCCTGCAGCTGAGTCCAATATTTTCCTTTCTGCTCATTCATAATTGTTAGTATTATTTTGGTTGGCGATGAGTGGTCAGTAGGAACGAGTTTCAAACTACGAGTAGGAGTAGCTAACGATCGACGGGGGACCATTTTGACGGATAAAGTTTTCTTGTGAAATACCAAAAAAAAATTCGTGCAATCCACGCAACATCTCACTTTCACCTGTTTTGAACGGAACAGTCGGGAATTTAGATCTGTCCAGCACTCCAGCTAGCACTGGCGCACTCCCCAGCAGATCGGTTCTGAGTTCTGACAAGGGAAATGTCCAATGCGCATTGCAACAGTGACGTCTCAAAGAATAATAGGGGCAGGGCAGGGCAGGGCAGGGCGTGGCCAATGATCAGCTGATCCAACGAGAGAAGCTCGGCGACCAATTGTGCCGCACTCCCATGGATCGATCGCATTATGGGCGACAAGGCGTGGATGGCGGCGAAGGCCATGACCATGAGGGTGTTGTGGCGACGCGCAGCTTTGAGCTGGATGTCACTCACAACGTGTGTGTGCCCGGCTATAGCATGACATGGCTGACGGCCCATCATCTCCTAGATCTAATTGGACCATGACAGCAGACACACGTTGGGGAGAAGAAGATGCGATGGGGAGCAGAAAAAAGGAGCGGCTAGTGTCCCGTTTCGCAAGGGCAACATGTCACAGTCGATCGTCCAATCTGCGCATGGATTAGACGGCAAACTTGCTCACACACAAAATTGGGAAAAGAAAAAGGAAAAAACCAAAGGCGTGCACGCGCTGGAGCTTTTAGTGAACTGTGCGGTTCTTTCCGCCCGCACGGCCGCGGGTCTCCTGCCGGCCGAAGGATGGTGTCGTTGAACGCGACGCCGACCGGAGAACGGCCGGTGGACGAGGAGGAGGAGGGCAGAACAGGGGACCCCGCGCTGCAGCGTTATTATACGCAGTACGGCCATGGCGTGATTGCGTTGGGCGCCGTGACAAAAAAAAAACGCGCGGCGATGATGGTGTCGCTGTACTTTAGATGGATTCGAAAAACAAAAGCTCTCCCCCGGCGTGCATGGGCATGGCAGGCCAAAGCGAGGAGGCCCGGCCTGCCCCTGCGTCGTCGTCGATGCTGCGTGGCGTGCCCTGCGTGCGCGCAGAAAAGCTTCCGCAATGCCGGGATGGTATGGATCCACTTGTGAGATTCTCGCCATGATTGGGAGTCGCGAAGCTGGTTTAAAGATCGATGCGCATTCATCCATTCCATTCCAAAACGTTGATACGGTGGTGTGGCCTGAACCATACCAGCTTGTTTTGGCAAAGCATTGTAACCGTTGAGGGAAGCGGACCGTGTATTTGTTTGTGAAGGCGAAACGATCGCCCTACTCATGAACATGAATCCATGAGAACGACAGACCGACGGATTAGATAAGAGAACTGTTGATTGAACAGGTGCAGCAGTTAAATAATTGCAAGCTTTTCCTGTCTTTTCTCATCAATCATGTTTGTTGATTTGTTGATTTTTTTTTCTCTCCCTCCTGGCAAATCCAAACTGGCCAAGCATGGAAGCGTACTGATAATTATTAGTAGTAGGGCGGGCACTAGTACTGAAAATTCTGTTTGTTGCGTGTGGTGGGGTACTGATATTTTACACATGCATGCGTAGCGTAGGAATGAAGATCTATCGTCGTGCCATACCGGTGGTATGCAAGACTATTCTAAATCCATGATATGGGTGAGCATGCTACGGAAACGTGTACAGCATGAGGAACTTGTCGCATGTGCAGCTTCGTTCATCTACGACATAATACTGACCCATGTCGGCTCCATGACCATGCATGCAGCCGAATACGGACGGCGACAGATGCATTTGCGGTATGAATACAGTTTACTATTGCTAGTAGTACGCAGCTTCTTGTTCATTCATCCCAAAAAGGAAAAGAAAAGACACGACGATCATGCGTGTTGTATGATACGACTAGTAGGTGCTAGATAGGCCCCGACAAGCAGACACAAAAACTGCATGAGGATCGAGTGGCTGACAGGAGAGTATATTAATCCTATGGTACGGCCAAAACTACTGAATGTATAAAAGGCAAATCCTGCCGAATCTTCAATTGAATTCTGATCAGAGGGGGAAAGCGGCTGATATGATACCCGTAGTTAATTTCCTGCAACAACGTGCCAAACACGGGCGAGGCTGAATGATCACTCCTCCCTGCAACGAAGTTATGCCACCAGAGGCTTATTTATTTCCAGGAAAAATAAATTTGCGCCATCAGTTCAGAGAGACGCGAGAGAGACTAACGCCAGCAGCGCACGGCGGCCACGGCCAACTAACTAATCCGGACTCTGGGCAGCAGCTGGTAGCCTCCCGTTCAAAACCCTCATCAAGCGATTGGAAGGCCATCATGCTACTGCTGCGTGCTGCGTGCACAGCAGTCAACTATTCTACTCCAACTCGGTCGTCTCAGTCGACAGCGAACACAACATCCCGTCCGGCGGTCAGTGCATGCCGTCCTCAAACCGTGACCTACCTAAACCAGCAGCAGCCCTGCACGCGCTGCTGCGCGTCACTCCACGGCCCCATCCGGACACTGCACAAGCTGATGAAAATTAGGTAAAGAGATGGGAGGTAGTGATAGGGGAGGAGGAGCAGTCGTCTCGTCTCGTAGCCGCAGCAACAGCAGCCGCATGCTGCTGCCCCAGCCGGGCGGCCGCCTCTGTTCGCAGCACCCGGGCAAAGAGAGACAGCAACAACGCATATCTTTTTGGAGCGGACGAGCCGAACGGCTACGAGCAAAAGCAAAGGTGAGTGCCCGAGCGCCGGCCGGCAGCGAGCGCACTACTCCCTCTGTCAAACAAATGCTAACATTTGTTAGATTTTCGGATATCAACGTTTGATTGTTTGTCATATTCAAAATTTTAGTCAAAAAAATATTAATTTTATTATAATATTTTTATTATTAAATATATTTCAAATTTATCTTTTTTATTTTTATATTTTTATAATTTTTTTAAATAAAATAAATAGTCAAAAGTAATATCTAAAAGTTAACAAATGCTAACATTTATAAACGGAGGGAGTAACAAGCTAGTAGTAGGAATAACAACGCGTAGTACGTGCGTGCTCAACGATGCAGACAAGCGCGTCTTTCCGGCCTTCCAAAAGGAGCGAAACGGGCGATCAATAATCCGTGCCGCCAGAGAGACGATCATCTCAAAGAACAACGCTAGTTTTGCAATTCTATATACCAATCTATGAACTTTCTTCCCCGGCCCGGAATCTCAAAAGAAGATACTGGTATTACAAAATACGCGTGCAATTTTCGTGATGATGGTGGTGGTGGCCGCACACCACCACCGCGTGCACGCTGTGCTCCAGGCCGTCCCCAGCTTTTGCCGCGCGCGCTCCTTGCTTTGGCCGGCCGGCCGGTCGCTGGTGTGCATGCCCCGTGCCTGCGTCTGCGTGCGCACTCGTCTTTAATTTGTGCGCTGCGCGTAGAGGATTAGATGATGAGCAGGAGATGCGCCGTACGACTGACTGAAGGCGACGCCGCGTGCGAGGGAGACGGAATATTTTTATCTCGCGCCAACGCTGGAAGCGGCCTGCCACAACCTCCAAGGTTGCTGTCATCCTCGAACGGTCATTTCAGGAACGCGCTGGGTAGATAGCAGCCATGTTGCATTCCAGGATATAGTTGGGATGGTCATCGCAGAGTGCAACGAGTTGCGCACAGCTCTACATGATCATAACCTCAAAAAGGAAAAGCTCTACTATGATCATGAACCATCTGGTTTGAACTGAGTTATTAGGAAATTAACCCCTTCCTGCATATTGGCACGGCCAAGTGTAGTGCACTATTATAAAATATTGTAAGCGATAGTATATGATTTTATAACAAACTTATCATAAATGGCAAAATGTTTTCAATTTGCATATCCTTTTTGCGATTCATGCATACTCAGACAATTTGGTAAACCTACTATAAGACGACGATGCGATTCACCATAACTACCATTATTGATGCGTTGCTTGGTTCTCTTGACAGCCAATCACAAGGTTTGCTATTAGCTCGACAGTCGACAAGGTTTGCTATTTAGTAACAAGTACGAAACTAGTTTTGTCCAACAAGCTCGTCCGCTGAGAGGCAATAATGATTTCTTTGCCCGAGCAAGAGAGCCGATTTATGTGAATCACCTTTGCAGACATAACGCCGAATCTCCTTGTAAAGTGAATTAATATGAAGCCGTCCAAATCGAGTGTGCACAAGCCAGATTGAGCACACAACGCCCTAATCAAGCATTGTTGTCACAAGGTCAAAGTTGCACCATTGAATCTGATATCAAGTCATTGCCTAGGTTTGAATCTGAGATCAAAGTTGCATCCTTTATATATCCCAAATCAAAGTTTCTTGCTTCCTAAAATGAGCTCGCGATGTGTAAATCAAGCTCTATTGTGCTACATTGAGTTCTCAAATTTTGGAATTGAATAATTAAATAAGGGAGGGAGAGGAAAGCAATGAAAGTTAAATAGGAGTTATACAGTCCAAATATTGTCTAGTAGTTTCTCTAGTAGTCAATTTGATCCAATGGTATACATTTCATACGCTAAAATCATAACTACTAGCCAATATTTTATTAATTTGAAGGTAAAATAAAAAAAGAGCGGTATATTTATCATATTTATTTTTTATTGTTATAAATAAAATTAAATTAATAATTTGATTAATAACTGATATTAATGTTTTTAAAATAAGCTAATATTTAAATGATTTAGTAGAATTAATGTTCTATTGTAAAATATATATAAATTTATTACTTAATAATGCAATTATGAAATTACCCTAAGGGCCTGTTTTGTTCTATAGAATTGAATCCATTTCTAAAAATCAGATTCTAGGAAATGATTTCTTTGGAATTCAATCAGCTAGAAACTGATTCAATTCAAAAATTTCTGTTTGACAGCAAAAATAATTGAATTTCTGGATATAAAATTAAGATGTTAATTTGGCTATTTGGATTCACTTTATCAAAGAATCAACATAATACACTCTATATGATCTCATTTGAATGCACGACAATCATGCAAATATTAGGGATTACCAAGTTCGTCGGTGCTTCTAAACTACCGCCACGGGTCAAGGATGACGGGATGGTGAAGCTCGCCGACACCGCTGAGCACCTATCACCATGTGATGGTGGTGGCGTGTAGCTTGCCTCCCGCGGTGGCGCCTGTGTGGTGGAGTTGGGACTCAAATGGAGGAGGATGGATTGAAGGGATTCTAAGCTTTTTGGTGATTTTTGTGCAAAAAGTGTAACGGGCTACCAATTCTTTGTGTTGGAATGGGTTCGAAATGGACAATTCGATTCTATGGTTGTCAAACAAGTCAGGTCTTGGAATTGGTTTCAATTCGGTGGGATTTGGGGGACCAAACGGGCTGTAAAACTACTAGTCATTATTTTTGAGTAATTACTAGTCAATATTTTAGACAATAAAACTCCTAAAAAATAGTGATTATATAACCAAATAACATAAAAATTTAACCCCTAGGCGAGCTAGGAACATGAATGCCTTGAATTTCGTGTTACGGTATGCAACAATTTTGACGTAATTTGAATGGGTTCTGAAACTACAAAGGGGGAACCAACAATGAATAGCCGAAGACGAGGAAGAAGGCCGATAGGGGAGATGAGATAAGCAAAGAAAAGTTGCTTTGTTTCGTTCTCTATGTTTTTTTCAAGGGAGGTGGGCTATACAGAAATACGCTTAGATGACTTTTTGTTTTCTTGTGTACGTGTTTTTCGTTGAGGTGTGGGAAACACGTATCGTTTTGTGAAAATCGTAATATTTGAGAATCCACCTAAGATAATGACATCAACTCGCCAACTAAGATTCGATTTAGTGCTAAGGTGGACACGCCTCGATCTCCTTTATTTCCCTACTGAAGATATTTGAATGTTATGTGAGATATGTATGTTGCAAACCAACAAGGTAGTAGAGAGAAATTGACCAACCTTTGCAGAGGCACAGCTGGTCGGTCCTGCACATCCACAGCGTGCATTGTGACAAACGCGACCAGCCTTCAGTTCGTTAGCAAAGCCAATACAAAATAAAAAAAGAGGAGGAAAACTAAAAAGTACTAGTAGCAAACAGGGATAGAGAACACAGAACAGTGCAGTAAGATCGAGACGGCGAAGCAAAGCAAAGGCAAAAGTCGCCCACACCCACTACTGCGCCACCACCACCACGACGGCAGTAAAGAAAGAACCCGTCCACTCCAATCCGAACCATTCCTTGGTCATCGATCCGGCCAAAAGCGAAGCAAGGGGCAGAGCATATTGCTCCATCGGTCTCGCCAAAAGAGCAGCGGAACTGGGGATCGAGGAGGTACACACACACACACACAGCCACAGCGCGAGGAAAGCGAGCCCTCCCCGTCCCCCTTTTCTCGCTCAAAAGAATAGATCGCCCCTCCCATAGCCACACTTGGAATCGGATCACTCCTCACAAATTTTCATAGCCATAGCCTAGTCCCTCTTAGTCTTAGCTATAGGTGGCTAGCTAGGTTCCTTGTACCACTACACACCCTGCCATTAAAACCCCCATGCTTGCTCCCACGGCGAGCTCGAGCCTGCCCACACCTTATGTCGTTGCCTCCTCTTCCTCGCCGCCGCAGCAGCAGTAGCTTTCATGGATACGCTGTTTAGGTTGGTGAGCCTCCACGCCTCCTCCTCCGAGCAGCAGCAGCAGCCGCCTCAGCAGCAGTCGCCTTCGTACAACTCGCGGAGCACGACGTCGAGCGGGTCCCGGTCGTCGTCGCACCAGACCAACGCCTCCTACAACTACTACACCAGTAGCGGCGGCGGCGGCGGGCAGTACAGCTACTACGGCCATCAGCAGCAGCCGTACTACCTGGAGCCGTACCAAGAAGAATGCCACCACCTTTACATGGATGAAGACTTCTCCTCGTCGTCCTCGTCCCGGCACCACCACCTGCACTCGTCGCACGGCGGCGGCGGCGGCGGGGCGACTCCGCCGACGTCGTCCGCCGCGGCCACGACCCCGCTGTCCACGACGTCGTCCACCGCCGCGGCGCACCACCACCAGCACGCGCTGTTCGAGCCGGCCGACCTGTCGTACCCGCCGGACCTCAACCTCGACTTCTCCTCCCCGGCGCCGTCGTCGTCGTCCGGCGGCGGCACAGGCGGAGGCGGGGGAGGTGCCTCGTCGGTGGTCGGCGCCGGAGGAGGAGGGAGGTGGGGGTCCCAGCTGCTTTTGGAGTGCGCGCGCGCGGTGGCCGGCCGCGACAGCAGCCGCGTGCAGCAGCTGATGTGGATGCTGAACGAGCTTGCGTCCCCGTACGGCGACCTGGACCAGAAGCTGGCGTCCTACTTCCTGCAGGGCCTGTTCGCGCGTCTGACTTCCTCCGGCCCGCGCACGCTGCGCACCCTCGCCGCCGCCTCCGACCGCAACGCCTCCTTCGACTCCACCCGCCGCACCGCGCTGCGGTTCCAGGAGCTCAGCCCCTGGTCCTCCTTCGGCCACGTGGCGGCCAACGGCGCCATCCTCGAGTCCTTCCTCGAGGCCGCCGCCGCCGCCTCTTCCTCTTCCGAGCAGCAGCCGGCGCGGCTCCACATCCTGGACCTGAGCAACACGTTCTGCACGCAGTGGCCCACGCTGCTGGAGGCCCTCGCCACGCGCTCCGCCGACGACACGCCCCACCTCTCCATCACCACCATCGTGCAGCACCACCACCACCAGGCCGGGTCCGTGTCGTCGCAGCAGCAGCGCGTGATGCGGGAGATCGGGCAGCGCATGGAGCGGTTCGCGCGGCTCATGGGCGTGCCGTTCACCTTCCGCGCCGTGCACCACGCGGGGGACCTGGCCGACCTCGACCTCGACGCGCTCATCCGCGACCACCACGCCGGGGCCGGGCCCACCACGGCGCTCGCGGTCAACTGCGTCAACGCGCTGCGCGGCGTGGCGGGCGGGACCCGCCGCCGCGACGCGTTCGTGGCGTCCCTCCGCCGGCTCGACCCGCGCGTGGTCACCGTCGTCGAGGAGGAGGCCGACCTCGTCGTGGACTCGTCCTCCGAGTCCGACCCGGAGGACCAGGCGGGGTTCCTCAAGGTGTTCGGCGAAGGGCTGCGCTTCTTCGCGGCGTACATGGACTCGCTGGAGGAGAGCTTTCCCCGGACGAGCAACGAGCGGCTGGCGCTGGAGCGCGGCGCCGGGCGCGCCATCGTCGACCTGGTCGCGTGCCCGGCGTCAGAGTCCGTCGAGCGCAGGGAGACCGCGGCGGCGTGGGCGCGACGCATGCGGGGCGCCGGGTTCGCGCCCGTCGCGTTCAGCGAGGACGTCGCCGACGACGTGCGCTCGCTGCTGCGCCGGTACCGGGAGGGATGGTCCATGCGCGAGGCGGACGATTCTTCGGCTGGTGGCGCCGGGGCGGGCGTGTTCCTCGCGTGGAAGGAGCAGCCGCTCGTGTGGGCCAGCGCGTGGAGGCCATGACTACTACGTACTACAGAGACCATTATTCGTTCGTCGTTCAAGCTCTCATCGTCATCGACGGATCGGAGGAAATGCATCAATGCGAGATCATCGGTGAGTGTGCGTGGATTATCGCGTGGGAGCCATGGGGAGAGAAGCAAAAAACGCGCCACGCTGTCCATGCACCGGGCGGATCTCTCTCGCGGCACGTGCTCTCTCATTCTTGCTCATCATCCGAAAAGAATGTAGGGTTTTGATGAAGCACCGTAAGCTGTAGGGGAATTTGCTCACGTACGTACTACACATTGGGTTGCATCAGAAGGAGGTGTCATAGTTTTTAGGTTTTTTACTAAGACTTTGCATAATGGGTTAGTTCTACTCTTTTCAATCATCAATCGTCACAAGTTCTAGGCGTGATGGTGATTTCGATTTATTTGGTTGCTTCTCTTCAATCTGTGTTTCTTCTTGTAAGGGTAATAACTTTCTTTCGTCCTATCGGAGGGAATTTACGTGCATGGTTTTGTGATGCAGCATCTCTCTGTAGGATATATTAGCTACTTATTATTAGGTCATTGCAGAGATTGATGCCCTTGCATGGTTGTTGAGATGTTGCTTCTTGTCTTCTTGATGGGATCGCAGGATGTTAGGACAACAGACAATTGCACGGCCTGCTACTTTTGGTTAGCAGTACCAGTATCAAATGAGAAAGCATTTCTAAAGCAACACCCTGAGCTAGTGGTAGAGTAGTAATCCCTTTTTTCTTTTCCTGTGCATGATGGTTTATTACTGTCTACTTTATTTTCCACCACTTTAATTTATATCATCTTTCACTGCTAGCTTGTCTCCATTGACTAAATCAAAATTTCAACTAGAGCCATTTTAGTCTAGTCAAAGGATTTCCTGTCATACATTCTACTACCTGATCCACATAAGAATATATGATAAGGTCAACATTCATAGGATCTGCACGAGATCAGGTATGCTAAAAAAAATGGGCTGTTGAAGTGAAATTCTCTTGACCACCATCCAAATAGACTTGAAAACTTCTTCACTCCTCACTACTGAGGGGAAGTAGTCCAGTAGTATATTTTTTAAGTTATAGTGCTGCGACAAATGTCATCATATGTTGCTTCAGTTGATGACCTAGGACAGCATGCATTTTTTTTTTTTGGGATATGCAGTGCACAAATGGAGCAGTTAATAATTTGGTGTCCGGATCGTCCCGTAGTCCAAGAAGCCGTTCGTTGTGTCGACTGCAAGCTACGACCTTTTGGAAATTGACGACCGGCCTGTCGTTGACTGATTAGTCTCTACCCATTTATTAGCGATTTCTTTACCTTACCTTTGATGCTCTGTATAAGACAAAGATCTGGAGTTGTTAACTTGTTAAGGAGCTCTTGCAACACAACGTACGTAGTGGAGAGTGACAACTAACAACAAATCAATCGCATTAGTTTTCTTTCTCCGCGACCATTATATTATGCTCACATAAACGGCTGCTGAGTAGGACGATAAAAGGAGGAGCGTGGAAGCTTTCCGTCAAGCCATAGAGGATTAGGTGGTGGGGTGACATCATGAGCTCAGAGACGCACATATATTCCCAGAAAAATATCATTCCCTTCCCCTGTCGTTTTCACTCGGAAGCAAACTGTCCCATTACCACCGAATTTCCCAATCATGTTGCATTGACGCGCGCACACATCCCCTTGCCGTTCACGTTTTGCACTGATTTTCTGTCGTGGCCTGTTTCACCATTACCTGTCGAGGTATTACATGTTCAAAAACGCTGTTTGCATTGTGATTAAACATCTACTATTAGTCAGAGATGTTGCACTTCCGGTCCACAGCTGGACAAAACAAATTAAAGCGAGATGATCATATAGACCTCTGCTGGTGCGAGTAGTGGTGTCATCCAGAAATAATGACACGTCCCTCCTAACTAGGCTCCAACCACATCCGCCCAAACCCGACGACCCAAACCGTACGCCTGCAACAGTAGTCCTCGGTGAGATTTCATGTGCGGGCGTACGTGACAACAAATGAGCCGCATGCAAAGGCTACACACAACTGCCGCCCGATCGCGGGTAGAGTAGACGACGCCCGCCGCCGGCCAGGGCATGGGCGCGTACACTGTCGCAGGGTCGGCTCGAAAACGTCCCGTAGCGCGGCCGGGCTCGGAGAGAGAGATGACGAAAGAAATCTTATGCTGCTGCTGCTGCTTGCCGAGGAGCGGACGCGCGGAGGGGGGAAGCGAATCTGGGGACGAGGAGTGGCGGGATCTAAACTGTAAAACTATTATGCGCTCATCAGTTATACAAAAGACTAAATTAATAGAAAAGGGAGAACAATTCATTTATGATTTAACATAAACAAAACGAGCTGCTGCTGGGCTGCTTGTACCCGAATACCCGATCGATCGGCCGGCCGGCCGGAAATGAACGGACGGACGGGGCGGCTCTGGCTGGGTGGCTAGTGAGTGAGTGGCCTCTACTTGGCGCGTACGGGAGGGCCCCGCCCCCACACGACCGTGACCATGATGACGCCCTTTTCCCCCGCGAAATCATTACGCCCACCCTCACACCCGACCCGATCCGCGGCGCTCGTCTCCGTCCGGCCGTCGTGCGCGCGAGCCCGTCGCTCTCGCGGCCGGCCGGTCTGCGTTGGAGGCACGTGCCCTTCCGCATCCGCACGCGCGTGTCTCCACGTCGGGCCAGATGTTAACTGCCATCTTTCGTGATTCGTGATGGTGACTACATATATGACTATGACTAGGATCCGTGGCTTCTTGTCCCTGCTGCTGCTGATTACTACCACTACTACTACTTGCTGCTGTGTCGATGTGACGATACCGCGGCATCCAGAGTTCGGTTGGTCAAATATCACGCGCGCGCAGCAAGCACTGGTACGTGTGGCTGAAGGCACCACGTTAATTTGGTGCCACACACTAATAATTTCACGGGATAAAACGTATTAGCCGTGCAATTATATATATCAGCAGGTGTTGCCGTTGGTGCCGCCCGTACGTGGAATTTTAATCAACCAGGTCTTTGCTAATAAATTTATGTTTCAGTGTTCTTTTTAGCTCGGCTGATGACTCGGAGTGTGACGGGGACCCCCCCGGCCGAGTCCCTGATAGATAGAGAAATATATGTGCAGCGCAGATTACTGTCAACAGCTTCACACGTCAGAAAGCTTGTGCTTTCCTGGACGTGGGTCAAACTGG
Source organism: Eleusine indica (assembly GCA_030378355.1). Lineage (NCBI taxonomy): Eukaryota > Viridiplantae > Streptophyta > Magnoliopsida > Poales > Poaceae > Eleusine > Eleusine indica. The sequence continues at coordinate 43,483,723 of CM059500.1, forward strand.
GCCATGAGCTGCGCGAACTTTCAATCCAATTCTGCGCAAATCATGATACCGGCGGTCCCTCTGCAGCCTTTGCCAATTCAAATAACTGGGCGTGCATGCCTTTGGTTGTATCCGAGAACAAAAAATGCTACCTCTACTACTGCAAGAGCTACCAGAACTACTCTTCGTATTTTAACTCATACGTATTGTATAGAAGAAAATACTTTTTTCCTTTAGGAAGTCCGGAGGCCCATACCTAATTTTCATTAAAACCAAATACAACTACAGCATGGAAATAGAATTTTGATAAAAAGAAGAAAAAAACGTGCACACGCGTAGGTGCAGCTCTGAACATGTGGCAACAACAAAAGCCTAGTCTTCAATCAAGACAATCTTTGTCTTCGCCCAGAGTGATGTGCAACGTTCCATGGTAATCTTCTTGCGGAGGTTCGCTGTTCGGAAGGACCATTGGTATTAGTGTTTCACTAAACTTTACAGGAAACAAAAATGGGTTTCAAGGTCTTGTACCAATTATTGGTTCATCTAGAATATATGACGGTATGAGCACATTTAGAACTACTAGAGAGGAATATATGCTCTTCACATCGATTGATAGGTCGAGATCATGAGATACTACTTCTAAGTCGAATCGTGTGAGGCAGATTTGTCTGTTTACAGTACCACTGATGCATTGTTTACAGTTTACAGTAACACCATCGTCTCTGCGCTGCAGGGCATGCCTGGGTCTGGCAGATGGCTGCCCTTTATTCGAAAGAATAATTCAGTAAACACACAAGTAGAATGCCTCCTATATAGAGAACTTTGATCTGGACATCTCTGCACTGCAGGGCATGCCTAACAGTACCAGCAGATTGCTACTCTTTCCAGCAAGCACGATTATTTTTTTTTTTTGAATGAAAAGCACGAATTCAGATGGCTTGCTCCACGAACTATTTTTTTTTTCTGAAAAAGGGCTTGCTACACAAACTAAGATCATTTCTTTTCAATTTTTCTCAAGTGATCATCTTTCCTACATATCCAAGTTCTTATGGACTATTAGGGTTAAAAATCATCTCTTATCGATCCATCAAAATTCAGGAGAAATTAATAGAACTTTACACTGATTAATTGTGATCATTTGTAGAGAAAGGAAGATAAAAAAAAGCAGAATGGTCCGTATATACACCCCCAGTCCCCACCACTACGAGAGGTTGTTATTGGTGTTGCGTCGAGGACTCGAGGTGGACGGCCGGCCGCACGGGAATGCGATGTCTTGGACCAAAAGGGTGGGGAGGAACATATAGTGGGAGCTCCTTTTTAGGGAGGTGGTGGGGATGGTGTGGTGTGGGCATGGAGAGAGAAACATGGCCACCCCCCTACTATCTCTGCTGTGTCCCAACAGGTCCTTTGCGGCACATGCCTTCTTTTAGGGCATGGGGTCATTAGTAGTTTTCTCTGAACTTCCTTGCGTGCATGTCATGTGTGATTGATGCAGCAGAACTAACTATATATTCTGTTGTTATTCGCCGAGTCTACCGCTGCCTGCTGGCGTGCACTGGTCACATGTGGTCTTCGTTCTAAATTAAGTGCTAGTAATGTAGTTTTCTTTAGTTTGGCATGTACCAAGAAGGTTAACCCTATACTTAGGGGGATAAGGTTGTTTTGTCTCTCCATTTTTAATCATGTGTTAAAGCCTTGAAAGTAGTGCGTGCTCCATGGAGCATTTGAGGAAGATAAGTATTCAACAGTACTATAGGTTAGCGATGAGTTGCTGCGCAGTCACTCTCTTTGGGAGTTACGTTCTCAGTGTAGCCATAGTATGCATCAGCATCGGGAATGTGTGCTCCTTCCCTAGCTGTGTCTAATAAGGTCGGTCTCATACACCATTTCATTGCACTTTTTCTAAAACATGTTTTTAGTTAAGTGAATCAACATCCTTTCATCCGAATGAAAGACCTCTCACATGGAATGAAAGAAATCCATCTCTCTTTTCATAATTATCATATCATATCAGTAAAAAATACATATATAGTATACTATTTAATGCTTATAAAAACTCCACTGAGACTGGCCTAAGCAACGAGTTGTGTGCTCCTTGCATTGAGCTCGCCACCCTGTGCGATCTCCTACAACGCATAACCGTGGGCAGTGTGGACATATATAGTATTACTCACTCATCAGCAGAGGTCACATGGATCAAGACAATATGATCATCTCTCTTTCCAAGTGATATAATTGCGCCCATGAATCATTAGCAACGCGAAGAAATAAACAGTTGTTTTTTTTAGGTCCATGCATCATGGCATGGCCCAGGCACCCAGGAAGTGATTTCGCCTTCAAAAGCTGCTTGTGGTGCTGCCTGCCTGCATGCATGCATGCGATGCGAGGCCTTTTTGTCAGCGCACTGACCTCAGAAAGACCGACATCCATGCAGGCACGAAAATACATGCGGCCGTGGCAGCGTGTCCCCAGCACTGCTGCTGCCCATAACGCATCGCCACGGCTCGTTCGAGTACACGACCATGCATCTAACCCCTCCCTTCCTAGGAAATGCATGCCAGCGCCACGACGTTCGAATCATCTTTTTTTTTTAGCGTACGTTGGAATCATCTTTCAAGTACCAGTACTAGTACTAGTAACCATTAATAAGCCCCGATGTCTTTTTTAGAGAAATGTCCATGCAAGCACGCAGCAAGCCGGCTCGCCGAGATGGCCCATTCACCGATCACCATCGCTGTGCCGATAGGAGGAGGGGGACGAAGAACAGTACGAGGGCAAGCATGAGGAGATGGTGTTGTTGCTGTGTAAAAGTAGAGAACGCACATTGCCGCACTCGGGGCCCTGGGCTGGGCCTGCAGAATATGATTCCATGCGAAAGCAGCTAACTGCTTGCGCCATTGACATGTCCTGACCTTTCCCTTTCAATTCCAATTGAGAATTCCGACTGTTAAGTACGCACAGGACGTCACATCCTGAAGTCGATAGCTCAGGGTTTTTAGGGTACCATGGTCCTATTGGGCACAGCACATGGATGCATATGCCACGCCTACTTGGAATTAATAATTGCTCTAGATTTTTGTTCCCTGGGTCAAATTGGTTCAAACTTGGGTAAACAATGATGATTATCCTAGCGAAACCAGTACAAATTCTGAGTTAAATAGTGAAGTCTAATATGGAGTAACTTTTGAGGATTCACCAATCAAAATTTGAATCACAGAAAATAAGTTCTACAATACTACATAATTTCAAATTTGAATCATGTTTATGATTCAAACTGGTGGCACCTAGCTAGGTAATTTATATGTCTTGATGACATAGTATTTGCCTTATGACGTTTGACGTGGACAGGGTGCACTAGCTCAAAGATAGGATGGATAATTTTTTGAATGAATAGCAGTATATGGATCATGGATGTTGAGCATCAATATATGTGATATAAAAAAATATGTCTTCATTAAGAGGCCGTTGAATGCCGCAGTGGCTATATAATAGATGCTGACGAGCATCGACTGTGCGAGGAGACTAGAAGCAAGTGGAACCAACACCAAAAAGGCGGTACGGTACGCAAGTGGGGTTGTAGTTGAATGATACAGTGATTAGGTTGTCGAACCTGAATTTGTTGTTGCCTGAGAAAAGTGATTACATTTTTTACAGTGGGGTGTTTGGATTGCTGCCAGTAGCAGTCCTACTGCCAATCTTTTGGCTGTTGGCCACATGAGAGTAACTAGTTTACTACATCACAACACATTTGGGCTTTAATTTGGCACGTCCAGGACCCCACGCCTACCCCTATCATGTTCACTTTGACGAGTGCGAAAACAACGAAGACGGACTCCATGGACAAAAAATTGGCTCGTTGTGGGTTTGGATAGCCCAGTCCAAAGTGCCGGAACCAAACAACTAGCACTAAATGATTTTTGGGCGTTCTTGTTTATAACGGACACAGTGTCCGCACTGTGAACGTAAAACTGTGAGTGTCACATCATTAACTGAAGGAACACACAGACTCCTGCCCACAGTGCACTGCACGTGCCACTCCTGTACGGGTGGACACACTCCGGCGGAAGCCAGACGACAGCCACGGAGAATTGTTTGAAGGGAACGGGTTTCCACCGCGGAATTATTTCGAGCCGTTCCATCCGGTACAGTTAGGGGGTGTTCGTTTAGAAGTTAAAAGTTTAGCTCTTAAAATTTGAGTTTAATTTTACTTCTTCCGTTTTAAAATAATTAATGTTTTGGTTTCGTACATAGAAATTAAAAAGAAATATAAAAGTTAGGTGCATAAGAAACGAGGAGAAAAAAGATAGAGATAAAGATATATTGGAAAGAGATAGAGATAGAGATATATTAGAAAGAAAGACAATTATTTTGGGATAAATGGAGTTGGCTAAAGTGTCAAATATTTTGAGACGGAGGGAGTAGAATTTTTTAAATACTAAAGTTTAATCCTTATTTTATTTTATTTTCTTCTCTAGAGCTAAAGTTTAGCTCAACTTTTAGCCTCCTCATTCGTTTCTCTAAAGCTAAGGAGGTATTCGTTTTTACAAAGAGCTAAAGTTTAGTTTTTAAAATTTAAGCTAAACTTTAGCATCTTTTAAAGTGTTAAATTTTAATATTTTTTGGAGGGCTAAAGTTTAGTCATCATTTTAGTCACTTTTCTTCTCTAGAGCTAAAGTTTAGCTTAACTTTTAGCCATTAGCTAAAATTTGGATTAAAGTTTAGTTTTAACCCTCTATCCTATGGAAACGAACAGACTCTAAAGTTTAGTTTTAGCCTGTTAAGACCAATCTTAGTGGTAGTTTCATTTGGGTTTCATTCTTATTAAATAATATGCCACATAGGCAAAGCTGATGACGTGGCATGACTTTTATGAGGAGAGAGGAGAAATAAGTTTCATAGGGATGAAACTACATGTACACGGTTACCAAAATTTTAAAACTGAAATGAAACTCTATTGAGAGTATTTGAGTTTCATCTCTACATATTTATCAACTCTTATTGGTTATTTGGATGGAACATTTAAATGATACACTAACATCTGAAATCGTAAAATAAAATTTTGTATTAAGAAATCTAACTTTATTTGTTATTTTAAAAATTACATAATAACATGACACTTTTAGAAACAACGAAATAAGATCATGGGACTGAGAATGGGCTAACAGATACAAACGAGCAGCCCCTTAATTCAGACGAACCATCCATGGATTATCGGTCTCGGTCGAGACTCTCTACAGGTTGAAGCATGCGCGCATGCGTTTGATTGGACCTTGCATTATTGGAGCCTTCGGAGGCATCGCGGGAAGACGAGGTGTGTAAGCAGAGGAGATCGACTCGACCAAACCGCAAACACTGACGACGCAGCCGAGGATTCATTCAGTGCCGACCGCTCTACTCCAGTAGACTAGTACTATGTGTCATACAGATACAGCCATACAGGACACGAGTGATTCCTGCATCGCCTCATATGTGCATCGCCTCATAATGTGCACGCCTGAAGGTTTGTGCCAACGCACTTTATATGGCGCGGATTTAGCGGAGGCAGAGGTTACATCGTCGTTACCAACATCGGCTGACAAGATGTGATGGACGCGTACCTCCAGGTCCCCCGAGCCAGACGCATGTGCATGCCATGCATGCGGCTGCAGTGATGCCCTCGCGTGCGCAAGGCCCTGCTTAAACGTTCGCCGGCCGGCTGGCAGCAGGGAAGGGAAGCTGGACGCTTCGGCTCTTGGCAGCCGACCCGCCGATCCTGGGCCGGGCGCAAACGAACGTCGCTGCTGCATGATGCCACAGCTAGAGCCTAGTAGAGATGCTCAGAGAGGTGAAGCCGTACGAAACGTAAGCTCTACGAACACCAGGGGGCCGCCTTTATTTCCCAACAAGATCCCCGATGGTCGCAAGATGAACCGGGAATGTTGTGTCGCGTGGCGACGTACGCCGGCAGGCGGCAGCGGTGCGCTCCGTACCGTACCTGCCGTGCCGCTTGGGATGAAGTTACTGCCAAATTCACCCGAGACAGCGCGGCACGGCTTTGGATTGGACTGGGCCGGGCTGAAGATAAATTGTGGACCGTACGGCTTTCAGCCTAGATGTATAGTAGTCAGCTAAAAAAAAAGTGAGACTTCCAGGTTAAACATCGCCAATTTGTTCTGTTTTGATGAACTGAAACATCAACTTGTCACTTCATCAAAACTGAATACATAAAACATTCGAAACTCCTAACACTTGAATCTGAAATCAAAACTCACGATCTAGGTACACCACTGTAATGTAGCGTGGGCTCAGCAGCATCCAAAACCTGTATTTGAACGGATACATTGTAATGTAAGTACTGAACCAATCACGATAGAAGTTCAGCAAAAGCCCACACCTGATCCTGGAGCACAGTGGATTAAAAATGGCAGTGCATTCTGTATAAGGCAACATATGTTTTCACTCGAGTGTTTCAAGACAACTAGATTACTACATGTAGTCATTTCTGTTCTACAAAAGCAGCTGTCTATCACTCTGATCCATCAGGGAAATGATCAAGAGCATTTTGCTTTCCATTCACATAAAACTCAATCACTGCTCTCATGCGATCGGACTTATCAGGATGGTAGTTCAAATGCACAATCACTGGCTTCAACTTCCGCAGACGAGCATCTTTCCTCACAGTCTTGAAGAGAACTTTGCTGTTCATAAAGAGGTATATATCCATGGTTCTTTTGGATATATGAAGACCTTCATAACCAGGATGTGAGGGGAAAAACAGTTCCTCATTGAAAACAGCTTGGTCCCATGACTTGGGTTCACTAGAAAGGCGCCCAGCTACCCTGTCTAGAAGCTCAATTGAAGGGATTGTTGGCCTTATGAAAAAGAATCCAGAGTTGTAAACCCAGATGCGCATTGTATGTGCATATCTTGCCCAGCCCATTGACGGCTCATCAAAAACATCATTGAATCCATAAGCTGTCATGTTGTTGTGGCCATCACTCATCGACTCTACATCAGAGTCTCTATAAAGATGGTCAAAGGGATTTTGGAAGAAAATAATATCAATGTCAGATAGCAGAACACTGTATCCAAGCTGCAAGAATTGTCTCAATATGCGAAACTTCAGTCCAGAGACAGCATGATTTCCACCAGTCTTCCCAATACTGTCAATACCCTCATCAGGATCCGGGCGGTAAACTGGGACATCTTTGGACTTGCAGAAGCTCTCTATGCTGTCATCCAATGCAACAACTAAATAATTTGGTATTCCAACTCGGTTGATGTTAGTAAACCACATCTCAAGGCTCTCTCTCACGTTAGAGTTCGCCAATGCAACTATCAGCTCCTTCTTTACAGCAACCTGTTCCAATATCTTTGCCAACCTGGGATTGATGGATTCATCAGGAGTAACTGTTGGATTTGTTCTCAGCGCTTTCACAGTACCAAACGGACCGGCCTTATACGAGACCTCTTTTCCCCCTTGTCCAGACAATTGAAGCTTCATTGACAGTTCATTGATCTGCTTCTTAAATTCAGCATTTTTCCTTTCCAGTGATTTAAGCTGTGACTTTAGGTCGGCAACTTCCCCGGGTGTATCACAAGCAACTGAATCAGCCTAAAAAAAGGGGAATAATAAAACATATGAGAACAACAAGATGGTCTGTCAATGGATATCAAGATCTAATCAATTTCTTACACAATTAGCACTCATTTTTTTGAAAACATATAAACCATTAAGGAAACTAAAAGACACTTATTTTTTTGACATACGACAATACCAAAGTGGTTGAATCGTACCGTTTTAACATCATAAGACAGTTGACAGACAAACAATGATTGCTCAGTGTAAGGCTTTGTGGCAATGAATGACCGGTACAAAAATAATCTAATTTCCTTAGTTGCATCATCACATAAAGTGGTTTGCTAAATGCTACATTTGGTCTCATTACTTAAGTACATGCACTAACATTTTTATTTGCAACAAAGATAGTAGTCTAGCACTCTCTTGATGACAGACCAATAAACTGAATACTGAAAGGAAAATGTTAACACAATATCCATACAAAAGCTACAGCAGCTAATTTACATGTTCACAGCAAGACTAACAGAAGGGTTATCTTGATTAAATTAGAAGAACGTAAAAGATCTCTATTACGATCCATTGATCCACATAATAAGCTTTGAATATTTTTAATGCGAATGCAAGACAAATAATCTTAAAGCAGTGTGTTCTGCTTTTAAAACAAGGTGGGCATCTCATTTCAACTACGAAAATGTTGTGTGAACATTGGGAACACCTAGCAGGCTCCCACTTTCTATCTCTATCCTCCTGGTAGACAGCAATCTGAAATTCACATTGCGAACAAGTTATGTGCATTTTCTGCTTCAGCCTGACTCTTTTTCTAATAGAATACTCCTAGGCAAAGCCCATGTTAGCACCCTGGTTGTATCTCATACTATATAGGCACCAAAAAGTAAATATAACGCTTGAAATACTGTTTGTTCACAAATGGATGTAGGCATAGCCAGAACAAACATAGTAACATCGCTCATTTCTTGCAACACAATCTAGCAATACGCGATGCAAACAACAATTTTACTCTATGCACAGAAGGTTAGGAGCAGCCTGAAACACCTGAGCAAACAAACAAACCTATCCTCTAGATAGAGCGTTTGCAAACATAGAGAACTTTGTTTTTCCTCTGTATAACCATTTGCAGCTGCCAAACCATATGATCTCTTCACAAGAGTGATCTATTTTTGGATGTGTTACCTACAGCTAAATCATTTGGTATCTTTGGAACATGGATGGTGTTTTTGCATCAGTTAGTCAGATAACTCTGACTTTCTCAGACAACCTATTATCTCCGACTACAGCATAGTGCATATCTCTAGCACTCTTCATAGTTTGTTCTGGACTGAACCAAATGAGAAACATACCATCCAGAAGTCAACAAGTTGATTTACTACGAATATATATATGACCTCATCGATTTTTTCCCCTACTGTTGCATTCGTCCAAACGGAATGACATATGGATAAAAATAGATAGTGTCAGGTAACATCGATCAGCACAACAAATCTACCAACCTCAAGGTAAACTGCTACCAGCGCAGCTCAATCGTCGAGATCTCACGCACTCCGCTCTCGCGAACTGACCAAACGACAAGATGAGGATGCGAACGTACCCGGCGAGGCCAATGGAGGGCGGAGTCGGGGGAGCGAGGGATGAGGCCGTCGGGGTAGAGGAACGCGCACACGCACCCGAGCGTGACGCCCACGACGACCGCCGCGAGGATGCGGGCCCCGCGCGACATCGGCTGCCCACCCGCGCCGCCGCCGCCGCGCATCAGGGGCAGCTCTCGGCGACCGGCCATCTTATCCCCGGCCGCGACCGCCTCCGGGACGAGATCCGGGCGGGAGAATGGGCGAGCGGAGGGCCGCGTCGCGGATTCCTGCCCTGCCTTCCGGAGCAGTCTTTTGGTCGAGGCGTGAGCGTCACGCTCGCTGGGCTTTGTCGTGGTGCTGGAGGACGAACTGGGGTGCGGTGGTGGTGGGATTCGTTGACGGAGGGCGGCGGTGGGGCCCGGGCCCGTGCCGCTGCCACCCCGTGAAAGGTTTGTGCAGCTGGTTTGGGGGGTCAATGCAGCGTTTGGGGTGGCAAGACGGTGTGATTTTTACAGTTTGGCCCTTATTTGGCAGTTAATCGAGGATGGAGCGTGGAGATACGTTTTGTTTTGAATGCCATTTGTTCTGTCACGGGTTGACCATGACCTGATCACCTGTGGTAAATTTTGTTCTTTTGCTAATATGCTGCGGTAACTTCCCATCTGCTGTCAGTTTTACAGCCTTTGAATATGTTTTTTTTTCTTTATTAAATGCAAACGGCCTTTCAAGATAAGCATTCAAATATTGAGAATCCGGCGAGCACGCCATGGATTCATGTGGACTCGATATTCCTCCGATTCACGCACATTCATGGACGATGTACAAACGCATCTTCCATTAATGCAACGAATCAAGGTAACAAAACATTGACGGTGGTGTCAGCATCTGGCCGTGTGAATAAAAAAAATTGAGGCGATACAAATAACGGATACACTCCCTCCATCCGTGCATGCACACATGCACTGCTGCTTGCCACGCACGCACGCGCACAACACTACGCGTCGACGCTGCAGATCTTCTTTCTATGTACCGGGCGCGCGGTCACTCAATCACATGATGGAGTGGTTCCTCCTGTGCGGCCGCCACCTGTCCTCCTCCTCAACGCACACCACCTCGTCGTCGACCTCCAGCTCCCGCGCGTAATCATCACCATCACCAGGAGCAGCGCCTTTCTCGCGCACGCCGCGTGGGGTGCTGGCGGCCTCGTCGCCGCCGCACGTGGACGGCGCGCCGCCGACCCCGCCCGGCCGGCGCCCGAACAGGTTCCGGAACCCGTGCACCAGCCGCGACTTGAACCCGCCGCCCCTGCTGCCGCCGCTCGCGTTGTTGGTGTTCTTGCTGATGTTGGCGGCGATGTCCTCGCCGTCCCAGAGCCGGGTGCGCGGGATGCGGAAGCTAGCGGACTTGCCCGGCGCGCGGTCGATCGCTGCGGCGTGCTGGTGTTGCTCGGAGCGGCGGAGGCGGGTGCGGAGCCCGGCGAGCTCGCGCTCGAGCGACTCGATGCGGGCGCTGGTGGCCTGCATGGACGCGCGGATGTGGGCCGACTGGCGCAGCACGGAGTCGCGCTGCAGGATGTCGCCCAGCGTCATGCTGGCGTCGCCGCCGGAGACGACGGAGCTCTTGAGAGGCGGTACTGGCGGGTCGGCGTCGTGGTGGTGGCGGTGGTGGTTGGTGAGGAGCATGGAGTGGTGGGAGCTCAGCTGCTCCACGAGCATGGCCTGCACGACGAAGCGGAGCGGGAGGCGCGGGTTCTGGACCAGGTGCATGAACACGTGCTGCGACAGCTTCGTGCAGTTCACGGCGTAGCACAGACGGCTCTTCTCCTCCTCCGTCAGCTTCCCCTTGTGCTTCTGCATAAACACACACAAACGAGCAGATTTCAGAAAAACCAGGAACCTGGTTTGCCATGTGAGGATGCGAGCAGTTTCAAGATTCCAACATATTACTACTACAGTAGTTCATTGCATTTCTCATTTACCACACTGCATCTCGGACCATTAGGATACGTGTCAAGATCTCGTTGTTTGCAGTGTACTAACTCTAAACTGTTGTGGTGCTAACATCAGCTACTAGACTCTGCTCTGTGATGCGTAAACTGCATTGTACCGGCTACGAGAACATCTACAAAAGCTGAGAAGAACTTCCACGACCTTTCATAACTGCAGAGTACACACAACTGAAGAGTAATCAAGACTTAAAAGACAATCCCAACTAATCTCTTACGCGCCACGCGGGTTCTACTCTCTGCTTCTGTTAACAGCAAGGAATCAGAGCAAAGACGACAAGAATTGTAGAGCCTCGGTACTCCACTGCCACCAGGAACTCCATGAGTTCTTATGAGTATGTGTGTTCATGTCATATGTGTTACCTGAGTACTAATATTCGGTGACGTGTGGTGAGGTCGCCCTTCTGTTAATTAACTACTATTTTTTTTCGAAAGACAATTAACTACCATTACAGCGGTGGAAAACCAATTCTACGTTGACTAGTGATTTCACCTCCTATGTAAGCAAGGTATCTGGAACCTATATTGAACGCCATGAAGGTGACAGGGGACCTCAGGTACTCAGTACCACGGCCACTGCAGTGCGCTCCATTAACTGAGCTCCTCGGATCATGCGATCGGGTAACGGTACTGCGCGGACAGCACCAGATCCGAGTCTAACAGTTTGCAAGATTTCGGCAAAGGTAACCGGGGAGAGAATGACACACGTACCTCGAGGTAACGGTCGACGACGGTGTACAAGAGGTCATGGTCGTGCACGAGCCGCGCGCGCATGGCCTCCACGACCACCAGGAACTCCTCCACGGGGAGCTTGGCCACGTCATCGAGCCACTCCCCGCCGCCATCCAGGCCGGACGCCGCGACCGCCTCGAGGCACCGGGTGAGCAGCGCCGCGGCGGGCCCGGCCGCCTCGCCGCCGAGGAACGCCGCGCACGAGCGCGCCACCTCGGCGGCGCCGGCGCGGCCCGCCGTGGCCACCTCCTGGAAGAAGCAGTCCTCCGCGGCGCGGGCCAGCCCGTCGTAGTCCTCCGCGCTCATGCCCAGCCACCCCGCCGCCGCCCACGCCGGCGCGAGGGTCGCCGGCGACAGCGCCGCGTCGGCGCCGTAGCAGGACGCGACGGCGGTGACGAACGCGTCAAACGTGAGGCCCGCCGGGAGGGTGATGGCCACGTCGCTGGAGTCCAGCAGCCGCTGCCGCAGGTAGCTGCTCTGCGAAGTGATCACGTCCTGCGAACCGAGCGAGGTAAAAAAAAAGGTTGCAAAATTAGGTCGTAATAAAACAATCAATTCATATCCGCCTGGTCTACAACGTGACTACGAAATCAAGATTCATCATGCATGAACTCAGGCTTGTTTCCTGCCAAAATAAAATAAAACTGGTCTTGTCAGTTGTTACGTCAATCTTGCGGCACTGGCAGCAAAGACGCGAAAGATCAGTGTACGATTGTACGTCAGATAACAATGCAGTTCGTATGGAGCTAGCTAGACCATTCGACCTGGCAAATGATTATTAGCCGAGCCCACAAGGAAGTAAGGCCAAATGGTGATTATTTGCCACTCCACATGACAAAACAGTATCAATACTGTTGAGCATTGACGCAAGCTGTAGTACGGAACTTACTAGTACAAATCAGCAGTGAGACTGTGACAAACCATTGTTACTCTGCAATCTGTTGGGGAAGAATAGAACAAGAACTCAACGACTACTAGCTAGTTGCTATGATTACTATATTCACTAAAGTGGATTGAAGAGTTTACACACAAGGAACCTCACTCTGCTGTAGGAATGCTTCATCAGAGGACAAATCTACAAGTACTCCTAAACAAACGGCATTTTCTGAAATGTTCAGAGAAACCAATGTACGGTCCTGCTACATAATTGCGGTCGTTCAGAGCTTCAAAACTCCAGATCCTACAACTCCAATTATCAATGGCACTATGCTGGCAGGCATGAATGCAGTGGCCAGCGGGCACGCCAATACTGTAGTACTACTTCCGTTCGAGGACGTCGACGCTACCATCGATCGGGACCCAATCCAACCCGTCGCCCGTATTCGAAGGCCGGCAAGATCAGCTGTATGTCTACCTAGAATTTAAGAGCCAAACTGACCAGCAGCCAAGACACGGAGGTATCAAAATACAAATCTCTTGGATCTCCATCTACTCCATTCCGAGCTTTAAATTTCAGTTCCAATTTACCAGGGCATGTGACGGAGAAGCAGCACTACCGGATCACTCGATACGCTTGTGCGTGTAAAAATGGCAGTAACTTGGGTGACAGTGAACTCAAAGTTACGAGTCGTCCGTGCCGATGCGCGAACCAAGGCAAGGCGGGGACGGAACGTACTAAAGGTTCTACAGATACGTCAACAATTATTGCCTCTTCGGGCGCCATTGTTGGGAGCTGTTCCTCGTTGGGCAGAGCAGACACACACAAAGGGAGGGGAAATGGGTTCGGTATCTGGGGAGCTGCCATTTTTGGCTCAAGTTCGACAGCTCGACCAAATGGACGTCCCAACCAGACACCTCATCAGCTACTGGTAGTCGCGACAGTCAAAATTCGATGGAATTGACAAGAGTAGTTACTGCGTTTCGGCAGCGGCCAGTTCATGCGCGGTGCAGGTGCATCACGAGCAGTGATGAGGCTGGGCACTCGGCAGAAGAAGAGTCAGTGGCCATGGTGCCGCTGTATCCTGGTGCAGAGGAATAAGCGCATAGCTAATCCGAGTTACCCATGCGTTGCCGTTTGTGTGCATTCAGCTCCAGCTAGCCGGGCAAGAGCTACTAGTAGTTAGTAATTCGCTATGAACAATAAGTTCTGTTTCTAACGGAAGGCATAGAACCCCCATCACGATCCGTCATAAAGAAGGAACAAACAACTGAATGGAAGTACCAATCAAAATCAAAATTCGGTTCAGATGCCATATATGTAATTATGTATGGTGGCGAATTTTGATCGAGGTCCAGGCCTCCAGCTCACATAGAACTTCGAAATTGATTTGAATTGCGTCATCGCCACTGATGTTATGAAAACGACTGGATTCGAGGAAGGAACGAGGAGGAGGATCATACCCTGTGCAGGTGTAGGCAATGCTCCTGGACGCGGACGATCACGTCGGGCTCGCGCGATCCGTTGGCCCGCGACCTGCACGATCCATCCGTTCCAACGAGACGATCAGTCGGGAATCTCCACCAGATCGACGCCAAATTGCGCCGCCGAACCCCGACGATCGACCCGAGCCCCTGGAACCGGGACGAGATACAAGAGCAGAACGTAAAACTTACCACGCTTGCACGGCGCGCCTGAGCGCCGGCGGAAGCGAGGCGTGCGCCGCCGCCCCTGGTTCCGCCGGGGAGCACGACCGGGACGTGGCCGCCGCCGACGACGACACGGTGGCCGAGTCGAAGCTCTCCTCCTCGTCCTCGTCCTCGTGGTCGTCCTCGTAGATGGTGTCCACGACGCCGAGCTCCTGATGCCACCCTCTCCCCATCTCCATGCCTCCCCTTCTCTCCCTCTGGACTGGACCTGCGCGCTCGCGTCGCGGTAGTGGTGCGGTGCGGTTACCCGGCGTTGCCATTAGGGGAGGAGGGGGTCGGGGGAGTTAAATCGTGGCGGCATTGAATGCGCGCATGTGGAGGGTAAATGCGGTGGCGCCCGCCGTCTCCTGCAGCCTGCGGCACTGCCTGTGCTGCTCTCTGCTCGTATGTTTTGAACCTCTCCGATGGGACTGCGGGGGATTGGCTGCCTGCCGTCGCACGTAGGAGCTGCAGGCTTGGACTAGACCGTCCAGATCGCGGGACGGATGGCTCAGATTCTGGCCCCGTTTCAAATGTGGAAACTCCTCTTTGCTCTCAAATAAAATGCGGAAACTCTCTTTGGTCTCGAATAAAATGCGGAAACTCTTGGATGGAATTCTTGCGAGGATCCTATAATTCCAATTTTGTACGTGACACTAAAACGGTAATCTATCTCTCACATGCCTGGTCAGGTCCAGCATCCTGGAATTAACTCGCGCGCGACCGAAACGGTTGCCGTAAACATACGTACGGCTAGGGTGCGCCGCAAGCAAAGCGCGCCGAGATTCGTGCCCGCAGCGCTTAATCATGTCGCTTAGCCCGTACGGTTATTTTTGTCGCGGTGTACGTGTTCACGCCACGTACAGTTGCATACGATGAGGTCAACTTTGGCCTTGACGATCTCGGTCCGTGCATGCGATCTTGCGTGCTCGTACGGCGCTCTCTCTCTCTCTCTCTGTTCTCTCGTCCGCCGATGGCCGTGCGTGGCTTCTTTGCTTCTTGGTCGTCTACTGTTTCCGCGTGTTGCATACCCGTGCCCCTTGTACTTGTTCAGCCCTTGTCAGCCGCCGTAGTCACACAAATGGGGCTGCGCGTCAGCAGGGGTAACGTTATCAATTAGCTGGGCATCATTTAGCATGGGTTGGTTACTGATGCCGTGTGGTCTGTTTCGGAACTCAAGAAACCGTCAGCGGCTACCACTCCTAGAGAGGTTTCGTTCTTGCAGATTCTCTCAGACGAGCACTGCAGGGCTCCAGGGATCCCAATGGCACCTAGAGAAGTCTTCCACTTCGTTAACAGAGGCTTGGACGATTGTCAGTCCGGAAATAACGTTGCACTGTTGACTAGTCTTCCATGACCACTCCTTATTCTTTTGCTGCTGCATCGCTGACGCGAAGAAATGTGTACATCCTTCGAAGCAATGAAGCGGATCTCTGGAGCAGTAAGCCTGAAACAATGCGAGGACACGCAGAGCAGTAAATAACCAGGGAATAAAAGAAGCCGCAGCGTGACGCAGGAACAGTAGTGTCTCCTCCAAAGCCCCCCTTCACATTTTTACCGGCACGATACCTTCCGCCTTTGGATAAACTTTTTGATTTTTTTTTGGACAGAGACGGGTTAGTTCGAGACCTGACTTTCAAAGCTGAGAATAGAATAGTACAAGTTACTACAGCTCAGCAGTTGCAGAGCAGCAGAGAGCAAGAGCGACACGTTCCTGATCTGCTGCTACTTTACGTTGAAGCAGATGCCTAGCTACCACAAGCAGCAGTCATGTCCGTGCTCATGGGCACGACCGTTTCCTGGTTGGTAACATCAGCTAATCACACACTGATTTGTTGGCAATTCTTTTCTTTGTGAAAACTTACGATTCTTTTTTAACGATGAATATATTGATATATTTCACTTTCCCCTTACGAGGTTGCGAGCCACGAGCGTCTCTTCACGCTCACGGCTTTGCTTAAATACATGATTATTAGCTTGGAGCGAATAAAATAAAATAAAGCAAATCCAATACTACAATTGCTTAACAAAGCAGAGCAGTGCAACATCTGCGCTCCTTCAATCTTCAGAGGAAGCAGTCAGGCGGGCAGTCCCTCATTTCCGGCGGTAAGCTGACCCGATGGCCACTGCCGCCGGCCGGCCGTACTCCTCGGCGCGACGCAAGCTCGCCGCCGCCCCGTCGTCCGCCGCCTCGGGCAGCTCGGTGTAGTCGATCAGGCGCCGCCTGCTGCCGTGGGAGCTGCCGTCCGACGAGACGCTGCGGTAGGTGCCTCGCTCGTGGCTCCTCCTGATGACGTCGATCACGAACGGGATCAGGCCTTCCATCGCTTAGCTCTTCTGTCTTAACTCGCGCTCGCCTTTTCCACTGCACAAGCACAACTCAAGAGACCTTGCACTGGTTGCACTGGCTCTCCTCTGTTTCTTACCTGAGCTTGCTTCTGCGATTCGAATTGGTGCCGTGGCGACGAGTGCGTTCGCGAATTTATACAGGCCTGTGGCGGCGGCGGGGCCTGGCGCGGTCGTAACTGGTGTGTGGTGTCTCTCTTGTCCTCGTTCCGGCGGGCGTGACCGGTTTAGGGTCGGCTCGGAAGCTTCGTCGGCTAGCCAGCCTCCTGCCTGCTGTAATCCATTTCGTCACATGGTCATCAGCAAGCATCCTGGTTTGGTGGTGTCCCGGTCTCGGATAAGCTTCCCAGGTTTGTGTGATGGCGATGTTGTCTTTGTGGAACAGTAGACGGTCGGGATTTGGAAGGAGAGGCATCTTGTTTTCAGGGCTTGCGTACACACGCAACCGAAGCAACATTTTGACCTGCCTGCTCCTGGAAATAGAAAGTACTTTGTGTGTTTGTATGCTACGGAAGAAATAGGTTCAAGCTTTCGTTACACTGATCATTTCGACGCAATACTGGTATCACTTAATTTGGCCCCTACAGATTATATTCTGTTGTTTCTTTTTTTTTTAAAAAAAATGTTTGACTGTCTAATGCCGTAAGAAATGGAATATGAAATTGTTAATCGCGTGCTCGGATATGCGTCGCCATGCCCACGAGTATCGTTTTCGCTTTATGCCTACGACTACGACCATAGTTGCAACTAAGAAATCGAACCAGGCACAATCATTTTCTTTTCAAAGGCATGATTACGCTGCCTGCCGCCGCCATCATCCGCATGCTTAACGCGCCTCAGGTATCTGGTCTGACGTTTCTTTTCTGCGAGCAGTCTTACTACGCAACGCAGAACAGGGGGACAAAATTTTCAACCAGCGAGCAGCCGGGTGACGCCGCTGCGAGCCTCGAGTTGTTTTTCTGAGAAATTTTATGAGTGGTAATGGTACGACCACGCCAATCACACGGTTTGCGACCCTGATGTACAATTTTCAACAGGAACATGAGTATTTTACTACACGATGAACTACTATGCTTTAAACTGATCCAATTTTCTTCACAATGAACAATAAAGAGCAGCCACATTTTTTTTCAGGCTTCCATTTGGACTCGTTTAGAGTGCACCAAAATGGAACTTCAGAATTAATCTCTACTGCCTGAAAGGATGTAACAAGACAAAAGAGTTAATTTCAAGGATAGAAACTAAGCTTTACTGCATCAAGTTAGATTTCAATCATTACTTGGGAAGTAAAAGAAATATACAAGGAAAAACAGGAAAATAATTGCAAGCTACCCAGAAAGAAGGTCAATGGCAAAGAAAGGAAGATAAGGTGTAAGGACCATGACGGATGGCCATTAACATAAAATAGTAGTAACCAAATTCTTCATAGCAAAAACTTCAATAGTACTTGCAGTAATGCAAGCAGACACACTCGACTTAACAACTTGGACCGGTCAAACGATGAGAACATAATTTAGAAGCAGAAGGCAACATCCGACTATAGGGAACGTTAGCCCATTAACGGCTTGCTTCTGACAAATTATTCATGATGGTTTGCTTCAAATTAAATAGCTATTTAAAGTATGGTAACTTCTTGCCACTTCACTGCCATGTATAATCATTGGGTCTTAAACTCCTCCAGCAGAGGATGATGCTGGCCCACAGTCCTCAATCGCTGGATCTGAAAAGAACAGAGGTATGAACAATCAAACAAAATATTTCTGACAATCGTGACACAAATTAACAAAACACGAGGTATAGTATGAAAAATCAAACAAAATATGCTCACAGCTGCTTCTCAGGTGTTCTTGCGTAGGTGTAGCAAAATTGAGCTCCGAGCTGTTGCTGTGGCGTCCTTCCATGGGCCAGCACAAGCATGAGGTAGTTGATTGCTAGTCTTCGTACAAATCCTCATCGTCAGAAAGCTCGTCAAACGATCGGATATCCAGCTGGTAGCGCAACATACCACCGATGCCACCAAATCCTCTACAGAACTGTGATCCCTCTTGAGACTTGTTCGTAACAAACTCGAGCGAGCAACCAAACTTCTTGTACTCATTAGCAAACCATTCCAAGAGTGACATTTTGTCCTGAACTTCCAGCTCAGCATTAGTTGAGGCATCACGGAAATTGCTCTGGTCAGCTTCCTGCTCTTTGTGCAGATGTTTTATGACAATTTCCTGAGTGGCACTGTTCTTGAGCACATATCTGTTGATATCCAAATTCTCCCACACTATCAAGGTCTCCACAGCACCCATTTCAAGAGCCTTCAGAGTGTCATCAACACCAAATACATATTTCCCAGTGTCCTGGCTGATCTCTTCAAAATACTTTCCAATCAACTTCTTCTCCTGTATAAATTTCACGCTTGCTAGGATCTCAGCTGACAGCTCAATGGCTTGGTTGAAACCATTCTCACCACCATAAGAAACATCAACCACATTAAGTATCTTGTTCTGAAGTCGCTGATCAAACATGTCAGATTGGCTCAGCTCTGTCTTAAAATCAGCAGAACCAGCAAGAATTAGCCCTGCAACATTTGGCTGACTTGTAGCTGGATTAATGAAAAACTGAGTAGCAAGCTCAGCAGTTTTGCGGACATAGTTATGGCGCTTCTCCATCCGAAGACGAGCAAAACGCAGAGCAGATTGTCCTCCTCTACCGTGCTTCTTTGGGAGATCAACAGAGAATCTATGAAGGACTTCACGGGTATTGCCACTCAGTGTGCCAAAAAGAGTGCCATTACCATCCATGATAATGAACCCAAATTTATCATCAGATTCCAAGAGCTCATTTAATGCCTCAGTGTGGAACTTGTTGTCGCAAAGGTACAACGATACATTTATAGGCTTGAAGGGCTCAAAATCAATAGTAACTTTCTTTTCCTTTCCATCTTCAGTAATAATAGTTCCAGTGTATAGAACCAATCCTTTCGGAGGGACCTTGTTATAGAGCTTGAGCCTCTGCTGAGCTGAGGTAATCGCAGCCAATACAGATTGGCGATTCACTCTACTCTTTATGTTTGAAGCGGTACCATATTCATCACCTAACATCTTGGCCACCCGAGCAATCTGGTCACGTGGAGGCATAATAAGAGAGATCATGCTCGTGCCATTGCCTCTAGCTGACTCCAATGCCTTGATTAACTTCTTAATCTTCCAAATTTCAATGTTCGTATCGGTATCCTGGTTGTCAGACATCTTTATAGAGCCTAAAAAGGCACAATTGAAACTGAAAATGCATGAACATTCCTCACGAAAAAAGGACTGGCATCAAGGTCTATACTACGATGTTAAATAGGTAATACAACGACAGCATATAGACGACAATGAGGAAGGGAGATGGAAGTTCAGAAGTGCACATTTGATTTGGTGGAAGCGGTCAGAGAATGATTTTAGTCCCAATCAACTTGGCAAGAAAGTATGAATCGGCAAGGAAACAATATCAAACAAATAGGGATTTGAGATGTATGAATATTGTACTCAATGGAAAATCTCATTACCCTCCCACTAGATCCAAATACCCATCATTCAAATAAAATGTACTTTCAAAACCATGTGGTGAAAAACTCAGCAAAATATCCTAAACCACAAGTTCTATCTATGATTATGCTTCTCAAAGAGCACTAGTAAACTATACCAGGTTAGAAAAATACAACAGCTAAAATGTGTCTGTTCAAATGATTTTGCTGCTAGTGTCAAATGATTAACAATGCGCATATATAAGAGATTGACAAGAAAAAGTATTCAACAGAGCATCACATATGAAATTCTTCTCTTTGAGAAACACAAAGTGAAGCTACAAAGTAAATCCCCTAAGATGGCGGAGCAGCTAATTTCAGAATCTTACACATGCCTTTTAGTAAACCTATATGGCCAATGAAGATATATGCATTTGACCAAAAACAAAACAGAAAGGAAGGGTAACTGGCTAGCAAATTAGACTCCACAAACAAAATTAGCCAACAGCTGCGTCGATGGATGGATTCAGGGTGTGGAACATACAAAATACTATTTTCACAGAATTATCCAGTCTTATTAGAGGTTTCACATCAAGATGATTCACAAAGTAGATAGCCAAACACAAAATCCCCTGTAGCGTTTGCCTTACGACACAGTCTACTAATGTTGTTCAACAGTTACAAGTAAATTCATAACTATTTAAGCATAAACTTTCTAACAAAGGAACAAACCAGTGTTCTCGGCTAAGCAGCATGGCCAGGCAATGGACAAAAATTATCAGGACTATGATTATGAAACGCTGAGGATAATTCAGGCGAGAAGAACAACACCGCAAGTAATTCGAAAGCGCTCGTCAAGCGAAACAAACGAGCGGATCGGGGCTAGGGTTCCTTACCGAGAAGCGAGGATGGTGAAGGGGAGGGTAAGGGAAGCGCCGACTTCACGCAGGTGCGGCCGGGCCGCCGCAGCGGGGGTTGAGGGATCGCCGGATTGGTGGTGAACCCTCGCGTCTGGTGGCCCCTAGTTTTCGACTGATTCGGAGAAAATAAGGCCGCGTGTCTGATAAAGAGCGCCGCGTCGCCCCGTACCGGGTCTTGTAGAGTTACCGTCACGGTCACGTTACCGGCCGGGCCCGCTTGCAGTGGCAGCTTGTGGATTCGGCGGGCGGATGTGGCCCGACCTCTGCTTGGGAGTTGGGACGTGATCACGTGAATCAGCGTTGAGTGCGGCGGCCCAACCAAACGCGGCCCAGGTCGTTAGTGAAGCCTAAATCGAGCATCGGGGTTTCGGCAAGGATCGACGTACATGTTGAAGTGCGCAATGAACTACTCGTATCGCACGTACTGTACTTGGTCCACCTGGCTCTATTATCTGAAGGTTGTCTGTGGCCGTTCAGTTCGTCAGTTACTAACGTAAGCTAAATCAGGTCATGAATTCTCGGAGAAATGCATGTATGATCTCCAGTCCAGTGATTCGTCATGTATGGCTAGTGTTTTAATATCATTTTTTGATAGATCGTTGTCAGTTGCTATCAACGACGACTTGACCGCATGTGCGGAACATTTCCATGATGTGTCTTAGGGGGATATACTATGATGGGCCTGTGCAAAAGAGTGATTTATGATGATTGCTTAAAGAGATTTGTGGTACAGATCAGTAAGTTGAGTTGACACTGTTCTCTGTACGTAACTCGATGACAACCTTCTGATATATGTTGCTGTAGAGTCTGAACATTTGGCCGACTATATAATTTCTACAGTTTTCAGCATTAACCATTGCTCGATGGAGCATGGAGCTTTGGATAAAGGCGTGTTTCTTAGTCAATAGGAACGCGTGCCAACGACCAGTGAAGTGCTTTTCTTACTTGTTTCCATGTAGGCGATGGATCCCTTTTTCCAGCCCTTTTTGGATTAGTTGTTGCCGGGCGCAGGTGGTGGATGCGCTCAAACTTTCTTATCCGGATCCCTTTTTGGATAGTACTAACGAAGCTTCTGCTTTACTCCGGCGCAACAATTATCTGATAGAACAAACAAGTCAATCGCCCAATGGATTGTTTCGCCAAAAAAACAAATGGCCCAATGAGATGTTACGTTACGTTACGTACGTTGTCACATGTGATTCACGAGATCACTCAACGAGTAGGATCTCAGAGAAGAAAAAGACCGATGCAACTCGTGGATTGTGCAGTACCGACTACTCTAATTCTCCGAGTCTTCTCTTAAGCTTTACTGCCGTTTCGAATTAGAACGCATGGTATTCGAATAAGGAAACATTGACGATCGGCTGCTACTTCTGGTTACTTTTACATTCTCTGAGAAGCAGATACCATGTCAAGTGATTTGACATTTCTTGTCTTCGTACTTTTGTCTCAGAGTTGTTGATTGTAAAAGTTCTGCATATTATCAAAGATTTGATATGATTTTCTTTTAGTCGTAAAAAAGTCTTTTGCCTTTTGCAGGTCTTCCATTCCGCCAAAAACTCGTCCGAAACCATCAAACCGGCGCTTCCTTCTAACCCAGCCCAACGAAGGCCCGAGCTAGCCCAGTCGATATCTACCATGGGTCTCTGCGCTAGCGGGCCCGTGGTTCCCATGAAAACCTGCCCACCGCTCGAGACAGCCCAGCGTGGTGAACGCCAAGGTGGACCAGCCCCCGAGTCCCGGAGCCGCACGCGTCCTGACGCCCTCACGTGCAACACCCCGTGCGTACGCGCGCGCGGGGCCCATCTCACGTGTCACGCCCTCAACTCCTCCTCGCCGACCGGTCTGCCTTGTCACTAACGAGATGCGTGCCTCCTCCACCGTCGCGACCCGATCCAACGGCCGCGGATCCAGGCGGTAAACGCCATTCCTCCGTCGAACGCCACGCTTCCTTCCGCGAGCGCACGGACGGCGTCCGATGTGATCTGAGCGGCTACGGTTGCGCGAGAGCTGACGGGGAAAAGGTTAAGGCGGGTGAATTAGTTAGCGCGAGTGGGTTAACACGCCCGCCCCCATCCTTATTTCATTCGCCCCCTTCGCGTCTTCTCCGCTCTCCAAACGCAAGGCACCCAATTCCATTCCCCACCCGCCATCCTCGCCGCCACCTCCTCCTCCTCGCCTCCCGGCATTCGCTTCGCTCCAGGCCGAACCGAGCCGGGATGGAGTCCGACGCGTCCACGTCCCCGCGGAGGCGGAGCACGAGCTGCTACAGCGACAGCGGCGACTCCTCCTGCTCCGAGCCCTTCAGCGAGTGCGGCAGCGACGACCTCTCCTTCACCCCCGCCGCCGCGGCGGGCATCCACCGCATCCTCCTCTCCTGTGCGGCCGAGGCGTCGGAGGACTCCATCTCCTCCCTAGTCGCGGAGCTCGAGTCGCCGTCGCCGTCGCTGGACTCGCTCCGCCGCGCCGCGATGGAGCTCCGCCTCCTGGCCAAGCACAACCCGGACAACCGCGTCCGCATCGCGGCGGCGGGCGCCGTCCGCCCGCTCGTCGCGCTTCTCTCCCACCCGGACCCGCTCCTCCAGGAGCACGGCGTCACGGCGCTGCTCAACCTCTCCCTCTGCGACGAGAACAAGGCGATCATCGTGGAGGCCGGAGCGATTCGCCCCCTGGTGGGCGCTCTCAAGTCGGCGGCCTCGCCCGCGGCGCGGGAGAACGCGGCGTGCGCGATGCTCCGCCTCGCTCAGCTCGACGGGTCCGCCGCGGCGGCCATCGGCCGCGCGGGCGCCGTCCCGCTGCTCGTCTCGCTCCTCGAGACGGGCGGGACCCGCGGGAAGAAGGACGCCGCCACGGCGCTGTACGCGCTCTGCAGCGGGGCGCGGGAGAACCGGCTGCGCGCCGTGGAGGCCGGCGCGGTGCGGCCCCTGCTCGACCTCATGGCGGACCCGGAGTCCGGCATGGTGGATAAGGCCGCCTACGTGCTCCACTCGCTGGTGGGGTCCTCCGAGGGCCGCGCCGCCGCCGTCGATGAGGGCGGCATCCCCGTCCTCGTCGAGATGGTAGAGGTGGGTACCTCGCGGCAGAAGGAGATCGCCACGCTGTCGCTGCTGCAGATCTGCGAGGACAACGCCGTGTACCGCACCATGGTCGCGCGTGAAGGCGCCATCCCTCCCCTCGTCGCCCTCTCCCAATCATCATCCGCACGCCCAAAGCTCAAAACTAAGGTAAACACCGCATTACATTCCCGTATCACTAGAAATTCAATGGTTTTGCCCATTTCAGCTTAGCCCAATTCGATTTCCAAACTAATCCATTCTGGAATCCGCAGGCTGAGGCGCTAATCGAGATGCTGCGACAGCCGCGAAGCCCGAGCCTCCGCGCGAGGCCAGCGGCGGTCGTTGCGGCCGAGTGACCGCGCCCCTATCCCAGTTTCCACTTCTTCACTTCTTCCGCGAGACGAGCCGGCGCCGGTCGGTCGGCCGACCGGCCGGCGGCGCGCGTTGTAAATACCCAGCAGCGTGTTTGCGTCCGCGAGCGAGTGTACAGTTCTTCCCGCAAGCGAGATGTCGTCCGGAGAAGCGAAGAATAGTCTAGTCTCCCCTGTAATTTCCTCTTTCGAAACCTTTTCTTTCTTTGATTCCCTTTTACTCGTAAGTTTGGTTGCTTCCTCGCCGGCGGCGAGGCAAAGGTGTGACAAAACTGCAAAAAAAAAAAAGGCTTTGAAGTTTCGCGTGCGCGTGTGGATTGGAAATGGAAATGGATTGTGCTAGTCCTAGTGTGTACGTGTGCAACGTCAGGAATCAACCATGTTTCTGATCTTTCAGAGCCAGTGGATACGAGAAAGTACCCTGGTCTCCTCTTCAAAAGCAACCGTTGGTACTTGGTTGGAACCTCCTGCAATTCGATTCGTTCCTGTTGTTGGATTTCGGTTGATTTTTAACGTGTTTCATTCACTCGTGGTTGCCGTTACTCGCCATCGGCGGCCGTGGCTGGAACGGCGATCGAGCTCGCTCGTTCGCTCGTCCTCGTTGGCCGTGACGACTTGCTTGGTAAATCGGCAACCTTTACCGGTTCAACCGATGGCGATAGCTCGGTTGTTTCTAAAGTGGCGCCACCTACTTCGCTGTCTCTACTTGGCGCCACCGAAAAAGCCCGGTCCTGTGCCGCTCTTCTTGTGGCCTGGAAGACGCAGGATGGGGTCCCGTGCTTCCCGTCCTCGCGGTAAAGCTAAAAAGAGATCTCGCCTCGCCTTGCCTGGTGTCAGCCTGTGAGGCCGTCTCATCGCTCGTCGTTTCGTCTCGCTGAAAACGACGTTGATCTTAGTAGCCTGTAGTACTGCTGTTGGATATCTCGTTTTCCGGGGCGTGGAG
The DNA here is from genome assembly GCA_030378355.1 of Eleusine indica. Classification (NCBI taxonomy): domain Eukaryota; kingdom Viridiplantae; phylum Streptophyta; class Magnoliopsida; order Poales; family Poaceae; genus Eleusine; species Eleusine indica. Next base: position 43,509,286 of record CM059500.1, read on the forward strand.
CGGATGCATATGCCATGCTTGCCGCCCGTATGTATCTTTCCCCACTTTAATTGCGCATACGCTTTTTGTCGTTGCCGGGATTGGGCGCTGCTAGTATCTTCCCAATCCTGGTATGGGAGTGGAAAGCAAGAGGTGAAGAGCGAGCGAGCAAATCCACCACTTGTCGTTTACCTATCCGACGGATGACTACATGCAGGGAAGGGAGCCTGGATGGAGCCTAGTACTCCTCGTTGTCAGACGACGTCGATGTCGACGTATGGCGTATTGGCGCGTAGCAAGCAGCATGATATTTTCGTTTTCCCAACGTGTTTTTTTTTCTTCCCATCATCAGTCGGTCGCAGGAGATCAACTGTGCAGGCAGACGCAACTCGTGCTAAAAAATAGCTCCTCTCTGAATTCGACAGGGAAAGGTGGGGTGCGTGGTACACAAATGGTCGCGCAAGTAGCTGGTTATTGCAGTATCTTGAGCTCTGCCCACTCGCAATCTGATGTGATTGTGGAGTATAAGTACTAGCGTATTCTACAAGTGGTGTTGCATAATTGCCACTAGCGCATTGAATCCAAGTACCTAATCTCCAGGGCTCTTTCCAGATTAGTAAATGTACTCGTGTGTCGTTGACACTTCCCCGTTCCGAACCTTGCCACTCTGCAAAGCAAGAGAATTGAGAAGAAAAAAATTAACAGTAGCTGGCAGTTCAGTGACTTCAGTGGCCTCCTACTGTACACACACCTCCGCGTAGATACCAGCCGCTTTGCATAATTGTACTTGATTTCGTTATCCTGTGAGCTCCTTTCCTGCACCGGCACCGGGAAAAGAGAGAGAGAGAGAGGATTAACACGATCACCACCACCAACCCAGCAGCAGCGGGAGCGGATCGACCTCACCACCAGCGACGCGGGCAGTGGTTGCCGCCTCCGCGGCACCCACGTACACATGCCCTGCCGCCCGCCGCACAAACGGACATGTGACGCGAGCGAGCCCCAGCGGATCGCAGCGAGATCCCGCGGGAGAAGGCTCCGCTCGGTCGCGCCACGTGTTGGGTCCGGCCGGCGCTGTGGGGCAATGAAGCGAGTGCGTCTCGTTCCCAGATTCGCTGGAGCCGTTCCGCCACTACTACTGCTACTACAGCTGAATATTGTTGCTGTTGCTGTTAACAACACACCGGCCACCAGCAGCGAGCCAGCGAGTGGCAATGATGGGGTGCACCGTGATGGCGCCCAATCATGTGACGGCACATGCCCGCTCGCTCATCTTTTCATGGAGAGCTGGAGGAGGAGCCAACAAAAGAGATCCTTTCAGAGAGCAGCGCCACGGTATGTCAGTCGACGCCCCGTCTCGTCGTGTTGCAGGATTCACCCCTGTTTGCTGTATTCTTTTTTCAGCTGAACATGTGCATGCTTTCCTCTTTGCGCAGGGTTGACATTCTGCTCTCATTTGTCAATGCGGGCGTGTTACCATGAGTAGTGTAGGCTCCAACGCTCGGCAAGAACGGCGCAGCAGAACATGGTTCACCGTTGACCGCGGTGAAATACAGGGACAGCATTAGACAACGCTGTTTTTTTTTTCTTTCTTTCGTCTGTGCTGCTTTCCTCCCCTGCGTGCTCGATCGGCACGTTGTCTCTTCCATGCGTCACCACGAAGAGCCGCATGTGACGACAGGAATTGAGTTGGGCGTGTGTATACGCACGAGAGATGCTGCCAACATGCGGGAGGCGAGCCGGCAGCAGCAGCAGCAGCCATGGGCCAGGCGTCGCGTGATCGATCGGGACGGGACGGGAGTGGGCGCGTGCACCGAGCATGCGAACGTGAAGCCGGCCTGCTCTAATTGGTACGGTTAGGTCGGCCATGAGAGTAGGCGAGCCGGACACGTGGCGGGCAGGGTCAGGCCCACGCTGGACCCGAACGCGCCAGGTGCACGCACCCCCGGCCGGCGTCCCGGCCCACTGGCCGGGTCATCATTCATGGCGCCGGGGCGAGGAGCATGGGCGCGTGGTAGTCCTCTCCACGGAGGCACCAGAAACCCGATCGAGCGGCGAGGCGAAGGCGCGGAGGCACGCCGCCGCAGCCCGGAGCCTCTGGTCCCGTCGCCGCGATGCTGCCGGCCGCCTGGCCGTTCGGCGCGTCCTGCCTGACAGTTGGGCGGCTTCCAGTTGATCGTGCCAGGCGAGGCCGCGATCACGGACCGGCGCCGGCCGCATGGGCTCGATCGTACCAACCGGTCGCGTTCCATGATTGACCCGGACGACGCAAATAATTGCCGTGTCGCCGTCACCGAATGATTCGTGCCGATCCCGATCCGTCCAACGACCAATCCCGCTCTTCTTCGCTTTCCGGCACCGCGCGCGGAACGAGTTCTAAAAAAAAAAAAAAAAAAAAAAAACTCGATCGCGCACGACTTCTCGTCCGTTTTCGCGGGCGGCGCGTGTGTCATGGGAGTAAAAAGAGTTCGGCGTACGGCCACCACTGCTTCGATAAACTGCGGGTCACATCGATCCATCATCATTTGGCCGTGGAAATAGAGCGTCGCGAGGTCGGAGCTCGTGATCGGCGCAGACGGTGTCGTGGTGGACGCTTGCTTCGTCCAACACGGGAGCTCGATCGAGCAGTGCAACGAGAGAAGACCTTGTCCTGTGTGTTGTTGAACTGTTCTTTCTGATGTTTCTTCTGGCCGGAAACTTGGAAAAATCGCCACCTGTTTCCGTCCCCTGAAGCCAAGCGGCGGTGTCAACGTTGCACGCACATTCTAGTTTTGGAGGCCACGGATATAAAGTTGAACGTTTCCGCTGTTGCCTTCTATCAGTCTCGAACTTCCTTTTGCACGCGTATATGCCTTGATATTGACCGCAGGCGTTACCGTTCGCGACGTCGCACTTTTCAAATCTTCCAAGTCGAAGACCACTTCCTGTTGTTTCGTGTGATCGACCCGTGGAACACTGAATTCATATATTCATTCAATTCATGACCTTTTCTATGCAATACTACCAAGTTAACAATGGCAAGTTGCACCTGTGTCGGCCATCCAGATAAATCATGCACCGTCCTTAATTTTCTGTCTCTATTTTAGGTGCTCAATGATGCACAAAACATCCTCAGGTATAACATTAGTAATGTATGCTAAAGCACATGGAGTATTATTTTTCCACCAAACAGTTTATTTATGATTCCATGATGCATGAATTTCATAATTATGATGGACTCTCTCATGTGCAATAATTTACTTCGATTAAGAAAATGGTGGATCGACGAGATCTGAAACACACTTCTGTGAATTCAGTACGGGCTCTGAATCGTGTTCAGAAATGACAACTGTTCTCTCACGGTTCAGAGGCAGGGCTTCAAATGTTTTCTGGCACTCTGCCAAGCACGAAGCGCCAGACTGCACTTTGAGTTTCTGACATGTCGCCCGGAAACATCAATCTAAAAACCCGAAACACACTCATCAGCATTTTTAAAATGTTCCTGAGCTCAGTTGTTTATCTTTGCAAGGTGTTACATTTTCTGCCATGTAGTAAGAAAAAACAGTACAACTGGTACTACTGTTGTGATTTGTATGTAGATACTTCTGGGGAGCTGCAAATCTGCAATTAAAAAGAATCAAATCCAAGAAGATTCCTACTGTTTCATGTTCCTTGCCCTACATTTCCTGTTTTCTTGTTTAGATTTCTGAGCTGTCACTGACGTGTTTGTCCCTGAGCAGACCTACAGTTGTAGCTATCCTGTCAGCTTAAGAAACTAGTGAGAGAGAAAGAAATTAAGGACAGAATCATAAGGGGCGTACATCATTTGGGCTTTGGCGGCGACACCGCACTGTTAAATAATCGATGAAATGTCCCCATTCTGCTTTCTGCACGCTGTTGCATGACAACGCTGAGATCCCTTGGCATTTTATTTGGACTGAAGCAAATCGGCCGGCTGCGTCAGATAAGTCTTTGTAGTGGTTGCGATGACAAGGAAATCCGTTGAGATAGTTGTCTTGTGCCAAAATGTGTACTACTATGATGTAGTACCATTTTTGTGATGAGCTCGTGTACCAAGTTAGAGCATCTCCAAAAACTCCTCAAAAAATTGATCTCAAAAAAATATTTTTGGGAGTAGCTCAAAAATTATTAGGAAGAAGTTTTCTTGTCTCCTCCAACAATTCTCTCTAAAAATAGATTAGGAAAACTTTTGATTGGGCCATGTCAGCATCTGAGACCACAATAATATTAATTTCCTTCTAAATACAAGTATGAGGATTCCTAATTTTCCTCTTATTTCTAGCTACAAATAAAGAGAATTTAGTGAGAGAATAAATCTGTGACTTGTTTAGAGGAGTTGTTGGAGATGATTTTTTAGACTAAACCTTATTAATTTGATTTAAGAAGAGTTTTTGAGGAGCTTTTGAAGATGCTCTTAGCGTACAAAGAGGGCTTGGATTATTTCTACAAGTTTTATTAATTGTGTCGGTGTGGTAGTAGTCGACCAGTATGTTGGCCTCGCAATGATGCGCCAAACGTTAAGCAGGCTCAGAACTTGAGAATTTTGCAGGAAAAGCACCCACTGAAACAACTTTTCCAGATACAATATGTTTGTAAAATTATTTTATTGTATCTCAATAAAAGGGTTAAGCTATGAAAGATAAAGTGATCAACTTAATAAATATAGATAATAATAAGTGGCGATAAAGTGGTCCTGTAAACTATATAAAACTATTCACAAGAGATCAAACAAAGCGATGTCAGAAAAAACCATGAGACTGTCCGCACCGCATGCGCTACCGGCGTCCTGCAGTACCACGGTAGCGGAAAAAGCTCTGCACCACCGTACGCTATTGTGTATGCTGCGAAACTGGACGAGCGCGCATCCGCTATTCCTAGCGCCGTATGGCCGTCCGCTATCCTTTCCTAGCGCTTGTGAAAGAACCGAGGAGAGAAAAGAGAGAGAGGGGAGAGAAAAAGAGAGAGGAGAGGCTGACGTGTGGTCTCATAATAAATTAGTTGGGATAAATGATGAGATATAGAGGATGACAGGTGCGGGAAAAGTTGATATAGAGAAAAAAATATTACTGACTAGAAAAAAATATTTCCTTTAAAGAATAGATTTAGAGTATCACGAGTACGGTCAGTCTGAGAAAAGAAAGTATTCTCCTCTATGTGAACAGGATTGAGCCTTTCAGTAGAGGAGTTCCTAGCACCCAAACCAACGCCTGAATACCACTACCACCCATCAATGATATTCCAATGCCAAATATAACAACACACAGAAAGCACATGTACTACGCTATCCCTAAAGAAACACAAAACAAACAAGCACTTCTGGAAGTTGACCACCTCATAAGTCATAACTGCGTAACATATTTGCATCGTTTTTTGTTATTCCAAATATGCGGCAACGTATCACGGTTTAGGATTTGGACCAGGGGTCGTGAACAGCGCGTGCGATAGGAACGAGCCTCCGACCGTGTTTTATCAGCTTCAAAGCTAAAAAGAAAAAAAATGAGCAGATACGGCAACTCGTATGACGCACTACAGCAGTTGGGTAAGCAACATCTCTGGTTCTCTACATCCCTATCTATCACAGTTGTTGAGCAGTAGGTGATGCTTCTGTCACGAACAAGACACTTCAAAACAAACCCTAAGAATAGAGAGATAGGTGATTGCCGGAAACTTTATTTTGCACCAGTGGAAAGCTCGTCGGCAACTGAAGCAAGAGAGCCGTAGAGTTGCCATGGCTCTTTCAGTCTTTTTCAATTGCATACTGCATGCACGAACCCTGTGGTCTAACAGCAGATTCAGAGAGTTGCCATGGCTGTTTTCAGTCGCTCGCTGATCAGGCCTCTGCGTTGAGCATGCTTGGGTGGGAATTGTGACACTAATGTGATCTGTTATAGTCTAAAGTCCTAATCTGTGAACTGTGATGTTGGTCGCGGTCGACTCCGTCTCATCCACCTTTGCGAGATTCCCAATTCTCAACCAGTATCGAGAGTACTTTGTAAAGCATGAATGCATTTGCAATTATGTTCTTGATAAGACGCGCAGAGCCGTGTCATTAGCAGCTGCTACTGGTGTTCAACGTACCTATATTGTCCTCATCGTTTGGTTCTCCATTTCAAAATCTGTCAGGTCGTGCATCACTTCAGCTAACTTGCTTTTCACCTTATAGAAGTTTTCAGGTACAAAGGATTTACCGGGCCGACGGATCCTAGTTCTTACTGTCGGCCGGATGCTTCTGAACACCTCCCCACCCCCCATCTTAGATCGCAAGCATACATGCAGAACTATGTTAGCACCTAGTACTATTGAGACTGTTCTTCGAAGTCTTCCAGAAGTCTGTTAACTACTACTTTCGTTCACATTTAAATGTTATTTTAAAGTTAGACATGAAAAATAAGAGAAATAAAAAAAATAAGTGCACTGAAAACGAGAAAGAGAGAGATAGAAATAGAGATGTACTTTCTCTCTATTCTAAAATATAAGCATTTTAGGGGAGGAGAGAGAATGTCCAGATTTATTACATCTATTATGTATCTAGACAATAGTGTGTCCAGATTCATTAAAAATGCTATGGACCTGAACTAAACCTTCAAATGCTTATATTTTAGGATGGAATGAGTAGTGAGAAAAGAGAATATTATATTGGGAAGAGAGAAAAGTACATTAGAAAATAAGAATGACATGTAATTGAAGAAAAATTAGAAATCTTAAAATGACATATAAATATGAACGGAGGGAGTATATATCACTACCAAAAAAGTACAGGTACCACGCTAGACTAAGACAGCAGCACCGCGCGTGATTGCAGCAACTCTTGCTTCTGTTCATTCGGATAATTCCGGCGTGATGGTTATTGTGTTTCAACCAGTGTATAACTAGCAAATAACATGAGCCAAAGTAACTTTGCGAACAGAGCATAAGAAACAAATGAATGATTTCACAGTTTCGGCAAGATCATGATTCAGTTCAGCAAGTCATGAGACATGATGAAACTTGGCGCATCTTGTAGAACAATAATGGAAACAGCAGTGATCAGGTCGCGTGATGCATTAATGTAACTTCTTTTTGATCTCGCCAGGAATGTAATGTTGACCCATCACGAAAAAGAAAACGGGGTTTTTTCTTTTTGATAATCAAGAAAATAGAGACGTTTAACTTAGCGGGGATATTCGCTTTCGAGCGCGACTGGTTTCCTCGCGCCCATATCCTCCTGCGCCCGCGGCTACACAGCCGTATGGACCAATTTCAGTGTGTTGGCCCATGCCTCATATAGTGGAAAGAAACAGCCTACCTCGTAGCCTATAGATGGCCAAATGGGCGGCCCGGTCCAGCATGATTATTTCACGCCGACACGGCACGCGGGCCTTTTCGGGTCGTGTCTTGCCGGCTCACGTGCGGTCTATGGTCCGGCACGTGTAGTCAATTTCGTGCCAGGTTGGCCTGTTAAGTCCATTAACATATAGTCTATTAGTGATTTTTTAGCTCATTAATTATGTAAATAGTAAAAAACAAGGAAAAAAAGAAAGGCAATGTGGAGGTTTAAATCTAAGACCTCTTAGAATCAAAATTAGAGCTCTATCAGTAGACTACTCAATCCTTATTAAGAAGATATTAAAAACAAAATGTATTTAAAAAACATTTCGAGCCATGCTCGTGCCACTCACCGGACCGGACCTCCGGCCCAAACATGGCACGGCGCATGGCCCGAGCCACGAAATATTCAGATCATGCGGTGGCTGGACCGGACCAAAAATATCGTGCTTCAGTCCGGCCCAATAGACACGGTCCATTTGACCATCTATACTCGTAGGCTCGTACGCAGATGCAGTCGTGCAGGTCGATTGGTGATCCAGTAGCAGGGACCTGGGGGCCTCTCCGCGGTTTGAGAGGAGTCGATAAAAGGCTGCCGAAATCGGAGGCAGTTCGTTCCGTAAGGTCTGGTAGCAAGGCCTTAAGAAAGGCCCAGAGTGGATTGAATTATTTCTGGGCCTGGGCTAGTTTTTGGGAAAGTTCGAGGTCATAGGATTGTCTAAGGTGTACGATTTCTCGAACTATTAATCACTGTATACTAGGAGTGACTCGATTTGAGATGTGTATCCAGATGCTTTCTTTGCTGAGTTGGTTGAATTTTATCACTTAGTCACTTGCAAACGTGACAGGAAAAATTAAATGGTTTCACTTAGCTTAACAAACGTCATCACCGTTTGAAATAAACAGATATACTCGCCCTCCACGCCAACGGAGGAGTACATTGCGTAGGACCATTGAATTCTGCTCGCAACTCTTTACCCGGGGATCCTTGCGGAGTTGGTGGCACGAAAAGCCACGAATGGCTTCGATCGACGTCATCTACCGGGTTAAGAATGGTTTGCCATCGGCCGCGTTGCACGGTTTCTGAGCCGCAGGCTCGACACGCACGCGGTGACGGTGCGCGGAGTCATGTGCCATGTGGAACGACCGTCTCGAGAGTGCGCGCGTTCGCCCCGAACCCGAACCGAACATGCTGGAAGCGTGGAACCCCATTTCCGCTTGCTTTTCTCGCCGCGGGCGATGACGACCAACCACCGGCCCACGCGGTGGACGCGCCGGCGCCCGCGGGGCCTTCTCGACGCGTTACTGGCCTTCCCTGTTGCAGGTCGTGGCAGTTCCGCAGCGGTGGACTCGGGCCTGCCTGCTGCGCAACGCGCCGGAATGCCGGCGGCTAGAATATGCGCCCAACGATTCGGACCGAGGGGAATCCCGTGCAGCCGCGTCTCTGATCAGATGCCGATTCCAGGTGGGCGGCGACGCAGGTTTCGTCCAAGTTACCGGTACCTTGTTTTCAGTTTGAGCAATTCTTCGATTATACGAATTCAAAAAAAAAAAACCCTTCGATTATACGAGTATACTTGCTCGTACGCAAGGTGACTCACCAACACGTGAGGTAGGGAACGACACTCAGCCCAGTCCTATCCGTTGCCTTTTCTCTAAGAAATCTTCTACTTGCAAAATAAATTAAATAAAGATTCACTCGATGTGGTCGGCTGTGTACCAAATTTGAATGCGTAGAAACATACAGGGATTCCTGTTTGATTTTGGCAATTTCAACGTCGTGATTTGGACTTGTTTTAGATAGAGCATGTCGATTGATCTGATCAGAATACAAGGTCGTGATCGCTGATGACTTTTACATGTCTTGCCTCAAGAATTAGCGTCGCCAACTGTGCATAATTTTCACTCCGCTAAAGACTGCATAATTAATCAATTAATTAAGAAGATACTAGTATACACAACACAATTCAAATCCAAGACAGCACAATGATTGCTCCTTAATTTTCTTAATGGAAGAAAGACAACACAAATTCGAAATGATGAGTACCAAATCAATTTCTTATTTTAGCACGAGCAAAGCACATGAGAAATGAACAGGATACTGATTAACTGATACCAAGCAAAACGAGAAAAAAAAGCAAAAAGAAAATTGAAAAAGCCAGCGTGCCCTAGCATCCATTCTGGACCTTGCCTCCGCCTGTCTTCTCTTCGCGTCCCTTCCAGCGCCGCTTCTTCCTTCTCAGGTCCAACCCACCACCGCCGCTCGTTTAAATCCCCCCTTCTGCAGCCGCAACCGAACGCCTGCCTCGTCTTCCCCAAGCAAAAAGGCGAGAGAGAGAATTCGTCCACGCCCCCGACCCCGCTCGCCCCTCCCCTCGCGTCATCCTCACATGGCAGCGCTGCGCCTCTGCGAGCAACTCAAGAAGAACGACCCCTGCTCCTGCTTCTCCGACCCCTGCGCCGATCCGCGCCCCTGTCCCGATCTCGCCACCTCCTACGCCTCCCTCCGCGTCCACCGCACCTGCTCCTGATTCCGGGAGCCTCCCGCCGCCTCCGAGCTCCTCCTCGCTCCTCCTCCTGCGTCGTAGCTCTTGCGGCGGTTTCTGGTCTGTCTCGTGCGGTTGGTTGTCTCGGGGTTCGCTTGTGAGCTGCTGAGTTCCGGTTCTCGGGCGGTCTCGCCATGGGGAAGAGTGAGTTCCCCTCTCCGCGCTGGTTAATTGGATTTTTTTTTGCTCCTGATTGATGGGCGGGCTTGTTTCCGGGTGCTGATTTTGTGGGCGTGTGTTCCTGCAGGCAAGAAGAGCAAGGCCCGTGTCGCCGGGGACGACCTGCTCGACAGCAGCGACGCCGACAGCGTCGCCTCCTCCTCCACCGCCGTTTCGGATCTCTCCATCTCGTACGCCACCGAGTACATCAACTCGCAGGAGTTCGTCTTCGACAAGTACATCGACGCGCTCTACGAGAAGAGGTGAGGCTTACGTTTCCCTAGCATTTCCTTTTGGTCTCTGCCATTTCTGTTGGTGTGATAGCCATTTCTGTCGACCTCGATTAGATGGATTGCGCTTATGTATTGTATGCTGGTTTCACCTCGATTCCATTTGTGATGTGGCATAGTATTCTAATGGATCGTCCCATTTGTAGTTGACTGGGGAATTTGGTTTTGTTGATAATTGTATGATGTTCGCCAATTGACACATTGGGCTCCTGCAGGGATACCTTTGCTAAGGCTAATTGCAGAAGTTTAGTGTTTGCTCTACTTTGCTAGTTTCTTTTGTTATGAGCTTATATATGATAATGATGATAACTAATCAGCGGAAGAACACACTGTGTGCTAACTACTTTATGGTTATCGGTTGGCTTATAGTGCTCTTCAAGTGTATGAAACTGCATCCCCCCACCCTAAATTCCTTATAGGATTGTTGTCTTGATTTAGTATGTAACCTAACAGAGTTCATTTGGCTTATACTATACATCTGTGGCAACTATAGCTTGTTAGTAAACACTCAGTAAGATGAAGTGAAGACTGAAGAGTGAAGAAGTCTAGCTTTGACTTGTCCAGTTTGTTCAATCTGATGCCAGATTTTTATTTGGCTATAGTACTAAATTAGACAAGCAATCCGGGAATTTACTTTCCAATGGGTTAATGAATGTTGTAGGGAGCTGTTTCATACCGTTCATGTGGTAATATTCAAAAGGTAATAGGGATGAGGAGCCTTGTGTTAAGTATTTGCATCCTGTTGTCAGTATTGAGGGAGATATTGTCGTATTTTGCTATGTTATTTTGACAACAATGGATGATTGGTAGTGAATGATGTTCCTGCTTTGTTTGATTAACTCTGCAGTGTAATTGATTGGAATGTAACCGCTGCATTCTTTTTTCAGGGGTTCCACGAGAGAGGCGGCATTGTCTAAACTGGTCGATGCTTTTGAAAGCTTTATGCTTCATGGTATTGTGGAGAACAAGTATGTTGGACATCCACTGCTGTTCTCTTATTGAGAGTCATATGTGTCATATGCATATTGCATATTTGGTGTTATCGTGAACACTTCATAGTCTCCGAATCTCACCTGGTTACATTCTTTATTAATTAGGCTACCCTTTAGGTTTAGATACATTTATCTGAATCCACCCTGTTCAATGCATCACAATTTTTTCCTTTATCTTTTGAAGGTATGCCACTCTGCTGAGTCAATTCAACAATTCTGTTAAGAAAGGATCTACTAAGGAGAGTTGTTTGGCATCTCGTGCCATTGGTTCGTATCCTGCATTCCTGCTCTTCTTTGTACTCTGCAGCTTAAAACAAATCAACGTTTGACTGTTTTTTATACGGGACTTAAAGGGTTATTGGCCATTACACTTGGTGCTGGAAGTAGTTCACATGAAGTAATGGAGGAGTCACACCCACAGCTGTCTAAAGTACTCCAATCTTGGTCTGATGCGATAAAGATGATTTCTGTATGTAATCTCTCTTTGTCCATTTGGTTTCCATCTTTAATTCATTTTCAGTACAGTAAATCTCAGATTATCAATTGGTCTTGTAGGCACTTGATTGTTTGGCTGTCATCACATTTGTTGGTGCAAGTGATCTGGCTGAAACAGAGTTCTCTCTTAAAGCAATATGGGATGTGATTCATCCCAAGTCAGGTTCAAATGTATGTTTTAAGATTTACTTGTCATATTTGGAAGCTAATACTGAAGAAATTCGCATCTGATTATCAAACATCCTGAACCCTTGCAGGTTGGAACTGTCCGGAAACCTAAACCACCTTTGCTAGCAGCAGGCTTATCTGCATGGACATTTCTCCTAACAACTATTGGTTCCTGGAGGATAAATACTGATAGTTGGAAAGAGTGAGCACCCCATTGCTCTTCTGTTTTTGACTAGACACATGTATGAGCAATAATCTGTTGATAAAAATACCTGCTCTTATCTTTTTTTTTATTTGCTAGGCCAATTGCATTTCTCTCAACTCTTCTAGAAGCTGAGGATCGTGCTGTTCGAATGGCTGCTGGTGAAGCATTAGCTGTGTGCTTTGAGTTAAATCTGCTTGATGTTTCTTCTTTTGAAGATGCTGATGTTAGTAGTGGAGCAACTGGTGGTCCTAAGAACAAGCTTTTCTTGGATATGCAAGCATTGAAAGCTAAAATAGCAGGCTTAGCCTCTAATCTCTCTGCAGAGGCAGGGGGAAAAGGTGCAGACAAGAAAAACCTGACTGACCAAAGGGACTTGTTTCAACGTATCTTGGATTTTGTCAAGGTCCGTTCATCCCTACCCTAGTTAGCCCCTAAAATAATGTTTGGTTTTATTTCTCTTTAACATTGATGATGGCTTTCCTGTAGTATGGTGAGTGCCCTGAAGAATCAGTTAAGATTGCAGGAAAGCGTGATGTCTTAAGGGTTTCATCATGGTGTGAATTAATTCAGGTGCTTTTCTTTTTCCTACAGTTAGTTTTTTTCATGGAATTTTTCTACAGTTGGTTTAGAAAGTGCACTTTTTCTTCACGTACCTGTTACCTAATATTTCCTTGTCAACAGTTGAATTTCTTAAAGCGGTTCCTTGGGAGAGGATTTCTGAAGCATGTGCAGGTATAATGTGCAGAATTATTTTTTACTACTGTTGAGACTTACTGGATGTGAATGTACTCACTGTTCTGTATACAGGAAAATGGACTTCTTCAAGATATTTTTGACATCAAGACTGATACAACTGAAACTCTTTCATCCACTGACAAGGTAATAGTAGACTTCCAGCCAGTACTGTTTAGGACTTGAGTTGCAATGATGGCTGTATATGAGGGTTAGAAACAAACGTAGGCTAATTCATCTGTTGGGAAATCGATCAAAGTTGAGCAATATTTATCCATTGAATATGGGACTACAGAACCCATGCCAGTTGCTGTCAATCCTACCTCAAGGATAATTTCTGACCTGTCACATGATTTTGAAGGTTCTTGCCTTGTATAAAAAGTAGGAGGCAATGCCAAGGATATTTCGGCTAGCAAGATCAGACATAAATGCACATTCTGTATCTCTGTTTTGCATTAAAGCTTTCGGGGTCCTAAACCCTTGGAAAAGGCTCCTGAATGCTTTGTTTAAACTGGTTGCCTTGAGGACAGGAAACGAGTCTGTTGCCTTTACTATGCATGGCTAACCAAACCCTTAAGTCATTATTGCTATACGTGCACATTGCTTGCTTGCAACCTTTTCATCACTGATTTGTTCATGAGTCTCCTGCTGCTATGCCCATTCTATACAGTTGCTACTTGCTCTGCTGGGTGTTTTTGGGGTTGATATATATGTGTTTCTTATTACAAACAACCCAAATCTCTTGCAGAAAATCTTCAGGTCTGGAGAAGAAAAAGATAGAGCTTTAAAATTAAACAAGGATCGCCGTTTGGCTCAGGTATTATGAATATCTTCATCTTAACTACATTTCTGCATGTGTTTGCTTTTCCTTAGAATCAATTGATATCAAGTAATTTGTTCAAATCATGGTATTATCATTGTTTAAATATGTGCGTCACTTTTGAACCCCTTACATACCTATGAATGGCAGCAGCAATATAATCTTCTTCCTGCCAGAACTGTAAAAAACTACTAGTACTTCTTTTTATATAACTATTGTTTGCATCAATTGACCATGGCCGTTTGTCTGATGGTCACTGCAGGCGAGGAAGAATGCTGCTATGTTGATTGAGTAACGGGAATGGGATAAATGACACCTGCTCCGCCTCTTCATTGTCTCATTTTATCTTGATTGTTATCCTTGTAAACTGTTGTGAGCACGTCCACTATGCCTTCATGATGCTGTAATTCGTTGTGCTACAGTAATATGACATTAAATGATTTGTCAACTGCTCGGCCTCTGCTGTATTTCACGTTACATAGAAATACAATGGCAGACGCCGTGGTGTATTCGTTGACGACGAAGCGGCAGTCGAGCACCGTGGCAGACACCTCGCCGCCATGCCACTGTGCCGCTTGTGATGGGGTGTCCTGCCGGCATTGTTTCCTCTGGCAGGCCGCGGGGGGCAAATAACTTGCCGCGTGCTCGCACGGATGAGACGTCCAACACTTTCCCTATCAGACCCGGATCTCGAGTTGATGTCTTCATTCCTGCGAGGAACAAAAGCATATATGAGACATACAAGATTAGTCTGCAAATAACTTTGCATTCTGTTGATCTAGAGGAAAAATAAAATATAAGCAATAAGACACGTATATTTTCTTCACGTCAATGAAATGAAGGGTCCAACAGAAGTTTACCGTTCATTTCACAGATTCCATACTTGTGCAGCTATGTGGATTAGCTCAATGTGTTTACCATCGTTCGTGCCAGAGCTGCCCACGAATTTGATGTCATCTAGCTGCGCTGTAGAATGAAACCTGATGAAGTGATCATCATTGTTACATTCGGCAGAACTTCCCATTTACCAGCATTAGGATCTACAATATGCTAACCTCAATCAGAAAAAATCACCTTGGCCATCTGTACTGGTGCTGATATACCTGATAGGACGCAGCCTACTTGGCTGCAAGCTGATGCTTACACAAGGATTTGTGGCAGTTCAACACAGTCAGCATGGAATAATACATTCAGACCTCAATTGGCAGGTCTGCCACGAAAAGCCATGTTTCCTTTAGCTGAATCAGTCCGGTCTCTGAATTCCAATTTAAGCTTTCTATTCACAACCAAGATGGCTGGTAAAATAAAGTTGAGAAATGGACCTTGAGGACATACGTTAGGAGCACTGCTGTGACAGCAAAAGCATATTCACCAATAGTTACCACAAGAACATTCACCATCCTTGAAATGGTGAAACCGCCTAACATCCCTAACAACAATCTCCCGTCCGACTGCTTTTGACATGAACATCATTGCAGTATGACAATCACTACATATTCTCAAGTTCTTAAGAACTGTAACTGTAGCTCCAGGTGGCAACTTTAGCAGTCCAAAACCAACTGCTAACCTCTCGCTATGTGCAGACAATATTTGTTCTTTCTGATGAGGTCCCATATCATGCAACACTACCTTGGTGTCAGGAACATATCCAAGCTTTCTCATTTTAGCACCCACCATTTCAAGGAACTGGTAAATGTCTTGTGCTTCTGGATGATTTGTATCGCTAACCAGAAACACATGAACGTTGTTTCCAACTTCTATCCAGCTGCATCCAGGCTCCTTCTTGACCCCTCGATCACGCATTAGCTTTCTTACTCTGGCAGCATCTACCCAACGTCCTGCAGCTGAATAAGTGTTGGACAGTAGGATGTACGTGCCATCATGCTGTGGTGTCATCTTAAAAAGCTGGTCTGCTGCATAAGCACCAAGCTCAATATCTCCATTAGTCCGACAACCAGAGAGAATTGCCTCCCAAATGGATGAGGTAGGCTCGAAGGGCATTGTCTTGATCAAATCTTTAGCTTCTCCAATTCGTCCAGCCCGACCAAGCAAATCGATCAGCCGTGCATAGTGGTCTTCTCCAGGGATAATCCCGAATTCTCTCTTCATGGATTCAAAATATTGAAAGCCTTCATCCACCAAACCAGCATGATTGCAGGCTGTCAATACTGTGAGAAAGGAAATCCGATCAGGATATATACCTTCAGCAACCATCTGATCAAAAAGCTCAAGCGCCTCTCTTCCATGTCCATGCTGCCCAAGGGCTGAAATCATGGCATTCCATGAGACAGAGTCAACATTGGGCATAACTAGGAACACGAGATGAGCATCACTCACAGCTCCACATTTAGCATACATGGTTATAAGTGCATTTCCTGCAGAATTGCTCGCCTCAAAACCAAGCTGCACAAGATGCCCATGGAGCTGCTTGCCATGTTTCAGTGCCCCAAGTTCACCACATGCAGCTATTGCGCCAGCGTAGGTGTAATCACACGGCTTGGCATCCTCAGCCCTCATCTGATTAAACAGCTTAAGTGCATCTTCCGAAAGCCCTCCATGGACATATCCTGAGACCATCATCATCCATGACAATTCATTTTTATAAGGCATCTCATTGAATACCTCAGCTGCCTTATCTAGACAGCCGCTTTCAACATACCCTGACAAAATGGTGTTCGAGGATACGACATCCTTCAGCTTCATACTGTCAAATATCTTTTTTGAAACAGCAATTTTCCCACTCTTTGAGTATAAGGTCATTAGTGCATTGTTAACAGGCAAAGCTGACTCTGGGACAAAATTTGGCTGCAACCGGATGATCTGACCATGGACAGACTTCCCATGCACAAAGAACCCATTATTTGCACAAGCACTCAGCACACTAGTAAATGTGAACTCATCAAGCGGCAGCTTTTCTAGCACCATCCTCCTGAACAGCTCAAACGCCTCCTCATACATTCCAGATTGTACGTACCCTGAGATCATTGCGTTCCACACGACATCGACCTTCCCATCAGCCTCTTCAAAAACTGTTCGAGCAGCGTTGACGTCTCCTCTCCTGACGTACCCAACGACCATCGTGGTCCATGTGAGCTCATCCTTGGTTGGCATTTCGTCGAGCACTTTCCGTGCAGCCCAAGGCGCCTCGCTCGCTTCGCATTTCATGTACAGAGCAATGAGCGCGTTGAACACTGACATGGCGGCCCCTGCGCCGGACTTGAGCACCGCGCAGTGTATCTGTGCGCAGTTCGGGACAGAGAGGCCGGGCAGGTAGCCCACGGCGCTGAGGAGCGCGGTGAATGAGTAGTCGTCGGGGCGAATTGAGTCGGAGGCGCGCAGGGAGCGGAACACGGCGACGGCGGGCGCGGCGTGGCACGCGCGGGCGTACGCGGAGATCATGGCGTTGTGGAGGACGGTGTCGCGGCGCCTCGGCGGGACTGCGTCGAAGAAGGAGGCGGCGGCGGGGATGCGGCCCGCCGCGGCGTGCGCGGAGACGAGGGAGGTGGCGGCAATGGGGCAGGGTTTGGCGCGGAAGAGGAGCGTGGCGGCGGAGAGGTCGGAGGAGAGGGTGTAGAGGTGGATGAGGCGGAGGGTGAGGTGCGGGTGCGGCGGCGCGTGGAGGAGCGCGGAGGTGGCGAGGCGCGCGTGGAGGCAGCGGAGTGCGCGGAGGAAGGAGGAGGCGGAGGCGGAGGAGGGGGAGAGGGAGGCGTGCTCGGCAAGGCGACGCAGGAGGACGGAGCATTGGTAGGGCATGGAAGTGAATGCGAGGGGCGGCGGCGGTGGCGGCGGCATGGCGGCGTGCGTGGTCGGGCGAGCCGAGCGCGCGCCGCGCCGCGGAGTTCAATTCTGCTCGCGGGCCCGCGGGATTTTGTGGGAGGTTCAGCTGTTACGTGTTCCCTCGAAAAATACATTTTATACTGATTTCATAAATAAGTTCACACATTTACTATTTTTAAAATTATGACTTTTATTCTTATAAATAAAAAATCGACACGGCCACGGCGGCAATCGAGTCATTTAACATTTTGAGTTCAGAATCAGAGTCAACAAGCCATCTGGAAATTCTTGGTGGATTGAAAGAGCACAGTGAATAGGCATGAATTAATACCGTACCTAGACCAACAAAATCGTCTGATTAAGCAGTGAATCTCAATAAATCAGACCGTTAATAAAATATGCAGTCGTGCTCGGTCCGGGATCATATGTATATGCATTTTCCCGAACACACTGAACATGGTTTTGAAGAACATCCTCCTAGTAGCATTTTCAGAGTCGAGTTAGCAAATAAACATGTCACAGGAACCAGCACAGAGCACTTGAATAAAACAGAGCATCCCTGCTCTGCTTGATATACCAATACTTACAACAACACAATTTCGAAGTCTAGGCAGCCGCACTATGCATGAACCAATGATCCACCATGCAATTAGATCCTTGCCACCTAACGACATGCAACTTGAATTTTTTTAAAAAAAATAAATCTTTTTAAACTAATATTTTAATAATAGATCGTACCAATCTATATTTTCAAAATCTAGATCATTTGATTGCGTCAAACTGTTCGACGCGACTTGTAAATCAGTCACGTTAAATAGAATGACGCAACTGACATCACATGGACCAAAATTTCCACGCCGGATAGATGACAAGCTCAAGTGGTAAGAGAGTCGCGTCAAAACGAATGACGTGACCAAAACATGAGTCACATCAAGTCGTTTGGCGTGACTAAGATTTAATAAAATTTAAACATTCTGATTTTATATTTAATTAGCTTCAGTCATCTATATAAATTTCTAAATTTATATAGACGACTAAGACTTGTTCGCCGCCATCACTGCGCGCGGGCGCGCGGGCGGCGAGGTGGAAGCAGCCAACGCGCCCGCGCGTGGTGTATTCCTTGACGACGAGGCGGCAGTCGAGCACCGTGGTCTCTCGCCTCCGCTTGTGGTGGGGTGCCGTGCCGGCATCGTTTCCTCTCGCACCGCGGGCAAATAACTTGCAGTCGTACGTCACCTTGGTCACGCGTGATCAGCAAGAAGGCGCATAGCCAGCATGTTTGCCCAGGTGAGTCGTCCAAAATTCTCCTCATCAGATTCGGACTTGGAGTTGAAATCTCCTCGTCCGACTGAACTAGGAACCTAGATCCGATTCGGAATTTATTCGCTCTTCCGTCACTAATATACATTTGAAGGTAGATGCAGGGGCAACGGAAGCTATTTGCTCTGGCCAATTATTGACGTATATTTTCATTTTTTGACGCATACTCAATGGACTTGAAGACCGCTAAGAACGTGGACATCACCAACCCGGAGAGAATTTTTATCAGAACATATAAGAGGAGGGTCTGCAGACCATCTGCTCCTCATATGTCAGAGGATATTGTTTTGCAGATCCTCGTTCGGCTGCCCGTGAAAGACCTTTTGCGGTTTAAGACGGTCTGTAAGGCCTGGCGAGCTATTATCGCGGCCCCATGGTTCATCCGGATGCACCTCCAACACTCTGCCTTACAGAATAAGCAGTCCTTTCTCATCGTCCCGCACAGACTCTATCATTGAGGAGGAGATGTGGCCATCCACCTTCTCAAACAACATCCCATTCTACCGTTGGCAAGAGAACCATGATACAGCCAGACTCTTGCTTGCAAAGTACTTTCATGGAGATTTCGGATCAGTGTACTGCATGTCACAACGTGATGGCCTTGTGTTGTTTCCTACTGACAACAAGGTATATGTCATCAACCCTGCCATAAGGGATATTCTCGTACTGCCCCATGGTCAACGTGATGTGTTGCTGACCACGTATAATGAGCACCAGACTATAGGTTTTGGTCTTGACCCACGCACTAGAAGGTACAAGGTTGCCCGGTTCTTCTACCGAGCAGTAGATGTCCTTAAGCAATCGTACTCTATTGGGATGGAGGTATTGACCATTTGTGGTGATGACAATGATGCTTCTTGGAGAGAAACATTGGAGGATCCACTGTATCCGATATATGAATTTGATGCTCCAGCATACTTCAAGGGTTCTCTGTTTTGGAGAATTGGTTGCTATATCGTCAAGCAGTCGGCAAAGGGTTTGCTTCGCTTCCACCTAGAAGATGAAACATTCAGTTTGATCCCACAGCCTGCTTCAGCACTTGATGGTGAATTCCAAATTATGGAGCGAGGTGAGCAATTGTACTTAGCTCAATATCAATCATTAAATTGTCTGATGATCTGGACGTTCTGCGACAACATAAGCAATCAGTGGATTCAACTATATTCCATTAATATGTTGAAGCCAATTAACTTGCCTTCAGCATTCATGCTACACGATGGACTGTCCTTTCATATCGGCAGTAAGCTCTTTCGCTGTGATGTGGAAAGCGGAGATGTAAAAGAAATGGTTTGCATGGATCAGCTGAGGTATGGTCGCGAGAGGGCTGGCGCTTTTGAGTACGATAGCTGGGGAAATGTGCACACATTCAACTCGATGCCATCCATGGAGAGTCTTGTGCCTGTTACCAGGGCAAGACATGGCAAGCTACACACAGATATGTAGTTCATAAAGCTCCTGGGCTCTAATCTTTTGGAGATCTTTTACGGTGTTTGTGAGGTACCATAAGATATCAAGAGATACCACGATCTGGATCGTTGATCAAGAGAGGGGTAAGGTATGGAATAAAAATTATCACAAAAGGTGGAAGGTGGGTAATAATATGGTAATTAAGAGCTATTTTTGTTAGTATCGTTATTCAGCTATGATGACCGTGATTCTCTTCTTCGTCTCTCTCTCTCTCGGTTATGGCTTGAGCCCCATGGAGGATTAGGAAACCATCCATTGAGTAATTGGCGTTTAATCGAGACGACTCAGATCTCGTGTATGGTGGCAAAAAGCATAGACAAGCCCCAACGATACTACTATTGATGATAGGCACTTTACAATATTATGGTTTACTCAATTTTTTATAGGATTACTTGGTTAATACATTGTCCTGATGCTTGAATTGATATGTTGCCTTCCATGATTACGTAGTGTGAGAGGTCACTAAGGTATTCTGGTGCATGCATGATTCTATCCTACTGAAAGATAAAATGCAAATTCCTAATTGGTCATGTAAGTAATTGGAATGGTAATTATCCTTCCAATTATAGTTCACTCTCCTTGGTAATTATTATATAAGTTTTCAAAGTAAATTCCAGTAATTATAATAGTTGCGTCTCGTCCTCTCGTCCTCGTCCTTCGGATAGCCATGGATCCAAGACCATGATAAAATCTAGTAAATGTACGGCCACGATCATTCGGCTCAATGAAAACAATCAAAATCAAGTAACTATTAGTAAAACTATGCAAACAGGAATCATTGATTCAAAACAATCTCACACATCTGCCAAATTATTCAAATAATTTTTTTGAACGATCTCAGACCTTCAACGAATATTCTTGGCTCAGATGAAAAAAGTCATAACCAAGTAAATCTTAACAAACAGTGCAAATAATCAGGAGATAATCATGCGCCGGTACATAAACTTCTAAATTTATCAATTGATGAAATTACTTTCTTGTCCTCAATACTTAAGTACCTTCATCAATATTGAAGTACCTTTTGCTTGGTACTTTTGATTGTAAAACGTTAGATCGAGGCCAATGGACGGTCCATATTTATTGCAAGCACGGTAAAAGATCTCAATCTTTTGAGATAATTCCCTTTGTGCCATTGGTGATAGCAAAATCCCTTGTCGCCCACTGCAAAAGTGCTCTTCCCTTCGCCACCATCAGTTTGAAAATTCAAAAATTTAGACCCTTGCGTGCCACTGCCACCAACATATGCCTGACAACATATGTACCCATTGATGGTAAGAAACAGAATTTACGCCGAGTGACGGAAGAGAACTTTCGTAATGGGTGACAGGGGACTTCTCTATCTCTTAGCGTACACAGGGAGTTGCCTCATTTTTTTCACTAATAGTGAATAAAAGGACGTGCAAATTCATGTTTAAAGCTAATAGTATGTAATTGCATAAGTGAGTGTCATGTCATCAAACATAAGCATTTATTTGTACTTGTATAGTGGGCTGGTGCTTAAGTGAGCTACTAGTTTTAATATTTAATTGTTTTATGTCTTCATGTGTTCCTGTGTAATCGCTGCGGTACGAAGAATCACTTCTTTCAGGAGCAGCCCTTCCTCCCGCTTCATGCTGGCGTTTCATCAAGCGCTAGCTCCTTTTTCTCTCTCCTTCCCTCACTCCTCCATCTAGGATTTTTTGTGACATGGACAACTTTTTAGCCTGCTAACTAAGACTAATTATATTTCCTCTTATGTGAGTTAAAAGGAGAAAATTTAAAAGGAAGATCTATTCTATACAATATGTTTTATGGATTTAGGAGGAAAAAGTTATAATGAACAACCCCTTAGATTACGACCCACCTAGGGCGGAGCCAGCAATTGACTTAAGGGTGTGCTGGTTTCTTGTTGTGCAGATTTTTAAGCTTCTAGTTGGATTATTTACCTGTGAGTTTTCTCATTTTCTAATGATATAAGCTGGTTTTTAGGTGAACAAGGGGGTGCTGCAGCACGGGCAGCACCCCCTGTGGCTCCGCCACTGCGACCCACCCCTTAGATTGGAGTTCATCCACTTACTCTTTTTCCTTATCCCACTCAGATTTTCTTTCCCACAAAACAAACAAAAAGACTTCTAATCTCCTCTTCCTCAATTCTCATTTCTCTCTCTATTGCGCCCAACCAAACTTGCTGAAGATCTTGTATTCAGGGCATTCAGGGCAGAATGCAAAAAAATAAAAAATAAAAAAATCAACAGAATGCAAAGTTATCAAAAGAATGTAGAAAAATATATTTTGATAGTGCTCATAACACAATGAATTTAGATGATTTTTGTTTTATATTTAGAGAAGGTTAAGATGACGAAAAAATTCAATCTATCTATCTATTTAATAATAAAAGGAGATGAACTTTCACCATAAGCTCTAGAAAAAAGAGAAATATGCTAGAAATTCTCACAAAAAAGCAAAACATATAGCCATTAATCTTCTCTTCATATATACTCATATTGACATCTGGCCCTTGATGTATTTTTCATGTATACCCTCTCACGTTGACCTCTTTCCAACGTTAGGAACTTCAGTAGCTAGAGTTCGAATCCCATCTGCTACAGAGGTAACAATGTTTTTTTTTAATAAAACAAGAGAGAAAACGTAAGTATATACACAAATCCAACTAACCGTATGTGCATTGGCTTCCTCAGATCGTAAATTTGTAATATGCATCTAGAAAGGATAACGGAGATATCGTATCTATATCTCTAAGCCATTGTACAGACGTCGTATATTGATTGATCTATAATCTCTCAAGCCTTCGGCTCCCATAACATCACTTCTTCCTCCACCAGACATGTCTCGTCATGGATCAATCGAGTTTCTTCAACTACACAACACGCATCATCAATGACCAGTCCAGGATCATAGTTCCATAGGCCTCCTCTACACTACAGATAGGTGAGCTCTCCATCGTCATCTTTGTTTAACCCGTGTTATTAACCTTTCAACTCCATCTCCCAATACATAAGCCCTAGTTGTGGCGGCTTCAAGATATTATCTCCTGATGAGAGCTACCACCCCAAGATTACCTGTGGCACCAAGTTCCACCATGCCCTAGATGCGGCGTCATCCACCATGGATCTTCGCACATGCATCTTGGTGTTGAATAGCCAAATACCTTATACCTGGCTACCCTTGCGGCTGGCTGGCTGCAGTCCGAATGCCCCAGCAAGTCGCCTCACTCTATATTGACTCTGCTCCATGCGACGTTGAATTCCAGCAGTAGGAAGCTGGCAATGGGTGCAAGCAAATCTCTTGCCTGACCGGCGTACAAAGATTGATCATTATGGCAACATCGACGATCTCTCTTGTGAACTTCACCGGCAGTCTGGCACCAACAGGCCATTGGAGATTAGAGTACTGGTGATAAGGAGTGATCGTCCTGGCAACAGCGGCATCATGCATGTGGACGAGGTACGAGCTTAAAAGGTCAGCGGCACGTCGGACAGGTGTGAAAGCCTTTACCAAACCGAGATAATCGAGGATGAATTTATGTTTTTGCATGCATCACTAGAAAGATCCATGCTACTGCAAACGGGATGCTAACAAATCGCTCATATGTTCACGTTGAGTCATTAACAAAGCTAGAACGGTTACGCGAAAAATCACTATAGCAACAACGGCTGCGTACAGAAGACAACTACATGCAAGATAAATAAGATGATAATACCTTTTAATTATTATCAGTATAGTATTTTATTTATGTTTAGATACATATTTCACTCTTCGATGGATTAATCTTGAGCTTCTGTAGTTGCAAAATAAACCCTGTTTGAATATATGTTTATCCACTCAAAATGTGAAACAAATCAAAAGATTTTGCGTATTTACTCTTTGTAGTTCATCACAAAGAAATTGAATGCAATTTTATTACCTTACCTGTTGTCTATGTTGTAAGTCTTTTGTTCTATAAGAGAACTATAAACGTTCCACCAACCTTAACAACTCAATTGTTTTAGAACGGTCGATAGAAAATGTCTTTAACTACTACCTGTATGTCAAAACAGATTAGTACATTATCGAGCCCTGAATAAAAGCTTAAATTGTAGCTAATTGGTATATTTTCCTTCAATAATGGGAGAGTATGAAAATTTTTATAACAAATAATAGAATAATATGTTATCATTATTGAAAAGATTGAATATCACTATCGTCCAAGGCAGATTGATATATTGCCTATATAAGAGATCTTAAGTCAACCCCCCAAAAAATAATTAATAGATACAGAGAGTAGACCACAATATTAGTAGAATATGTGACTCATGTATAGTAATAAATATTTAGTCAGAGCTTTAGAAACTTTTTGTCGTTACTATGAGGCAAAGGGGGTGTGTCACATATTTTTTTCAACATATACTCCCCCTAGAATTATTTTTTAAATTGGGACAGCAAAACACAATTCCCTCGATATCTGATAAAACAGTGAGGCACTAATATTCCTATTAAGCAGCAAAAATGATTGATGGACAAAAAGTGCATCTCTATGTATAATCTACATCTAAACACAATCTCATTCAAACCATATTTTTCAATCTAGATAGTAGGCTAGACATGCATTTGTGTGGATGTTTTAAGTCGTCATATAGCTGTTTTTACTTCACATGATTTTTCCTTTTTATAGTATAAACAAATAAAAGTGTACAAATTTTTATTCACATTGTGTTTAATTTTCATTAACACGGAAGCAGAGCACTTAAAATATAGGATAGCCCTTTTATTGCTTTATATACAGTGTTTATAATTATTTGAATATATTCAAACCATATGCTATAATATCGTAGAAAATTTTAATGTCTAGCCTGCGCAATTGCGCGGCCCATGTATTCTAGTTAGTTCTTAACAGATAGTCTAATTTATGAATTTTTGTTTTAAAATTCTTGAAACTTTTAGGACTTTTGTAAGTTCAAATGGGTGCATAAATGTTTACTCTATATGCATAAAAATTTTTATAGTTTTTAGAAGTTAAAAGTATTTTTAATTGACACTTTAGGAAGCTTAAGTGTTAATGCAGAAAAATAAAAAAAACAAAAAGACCAAGCACTGTCTCCTAGTGGATGGACTATATTTCTGTCAGGTGGGCCCAGTCGCCAGACAAGTAGGTGACAGGGCCTTGTCGCCCGACCATCAGACGATTGGCCTGCTATTTTTGTAAATTTTTAAATCAGCCTATTAGTAATATTAAATAATTTTAAAAATCAATTACTAATAAAAAAATCCCAAATCTTAGGCTGTCAGGAGGGCCAACCAATGGGTTGAATTTGAAAAATGGTCTCAATTACATGGTGGATTAAAACTCTTTTTATAGGGGGGGAGGCACGGCTTATGTTGGCCACACTGAAGCTCCGTCCCTAGACACGGGGATCAGCTCGACCCTCGGTTCCGGAACTTGCTGGAGACGACGATGTCGTACCTGATCGTTTGGTGGCCGCTGCCGTCCCCCCGACGTGCAATGTGCAGTGGCTTGCCTGACGTTGTCTTGGAGAAGAGGGATACATACCCCTTGCACTTCGCGCTCTCGCTGTTGGGGTAGAACTTGATGCGTCACCGGTGTCCTCCAATGATGAAGGGGATGAACTCGAGGAGAAGCTCGATGGGGACGCCAGAGCTGAGCGAGGAGCCCTTGATCTTGAGATCATGGTAGCGCCGGGCCGCATTGTCGGCGACGATGGAGGAGGTGAACTTCACAGGGTGCGTTTGGCATCGCTGACGGCAAAATGGCTCACGGCACTATAGCATAAGCGATGTAAAACAAGAAAATAGGCTTATAAAAAAATAGCAGCTTGTCTGGCTTATCAAAAAATAACAGCATAAGCAAAAGTAATAATCAGCTCATAAGCTCTCCGAAACGGAGCCTCAGGCTTTCCGCGGCAGGAGAACGACATGGCGAACCTTTTTGTCCCTCTTCCGCTCGATCGGGATCAGCGCGTTGCAGAGAGGCTTTTGCCTCAACGAGTCGAGTGGAGTGAGT
The DNA here is from genome assembly GCA_030378355.1 of Eleusine indica. Classification (NCBI taxonomy): domain Eukaryota; kingdom Viridiplantae; phylum Streptophyta; class Magnoliopsida; order Poales; family Poaceae; genus Eleusine; species Eleusine indica. The sequence goes on from CM059500.1 coordinate 43,535,539, forward strand.
TCGGACCTGCCTCGCTTCTAGACATGGGCCTTGGTATTTGGTAGCGGGGGCCTGCAAAGGTGATCAAAGTATGGGCCTTTCGCTTGGGTCACGGCAGCATTGGGCCTCTCCGTGCACGGGTTTGTGCTTCCAGTTGTCCAGCGCTCCCACAAACACAAATCGTCAAAATGAACCATTGCTTATACTCCCTCCGTCCCACATTGCTTAGAATTTTTAATATAAAATAATCATTATTAATATAAATTTATTTAAAAAACTATGTCATAGTAAATTTGCAAGAAGTAGACGTTTTAGACACGGCATAATGTTTGGCGTGTGTTCAGAAGGAGACACGTCAAAAAACACGGCGTGTCTCAGAGACATGTTATCTAACGGTGGCGCGGTGCATCCGAGCTGACAGCCGAGGTGACCGGCATTGACCCAAGACACGCCAATCTAAATGGCATGTCTGTATTGAAACACGCCATAACCTTTGACGTGTTTCTCTCATCAGACATGCCTATCTGTTTGGATGCCGAATCACCATTAAAACGGATTCAAGCCACTCTCAATAAATTCACTATGATTTAAACGGATTCAAACCAAACCACTATTAGAACTAGTACAACTAACTTAAATCCTAACTAACTAAACCAAGTAAATAATAGTAAAAAATTCAAATTTACTCGGCTAAAGTGATAATAGTACCTTGTAGGATGAGATCGGTATAGTTTTAGAGGCTCACCGTATAAATTGAGGGTAACACAATGGAATTATTACCGGTGGCGACCGAGAGAGAGAGAGAGAGAGAGAGAGAGAGAGCAGAGCCGACAACGGGAGGAGGAAGAAGGACAAGAGCGGAGAGAAGAGATCCGAGCGCGAGCTTTAAGTCCAAAAATGAGACACGCCATATAGACATACGTATTATGTCTATCAAACACGCCAAAGAATTTGACATGTCTTGACAACGTGACGGTACATCCTGACTTATGTGTCAGTGACGTGAAACTATCACGCCGTATACTTTGACGTGTCTCCCATAGTAGACACGTCATTCGTTTTGACGTGTCAAAAATGACTACATCTTGTAAATATATTTCAGAGTAGTTTTCTTTTATAATTTTATAGAAAAAAATGATTATTTAAAAAAAAAGACACCATTGCTTATACTACAACATTTAAATTTTATGAACCAAAGTAGCAAAACCTTGAATAGGAAGAATCCAACGCACATATGCCCCTTTACGTGCCGTGCTTTACCATGGCAGGATTTATCTGTGCCATTTTACTGTTGATTTCCCCCCTTGAACTCATTGCCGCCACCAAGACAACTTTATTCCATAAACGGATGCAAACCTGATGTTAGCCATCTTCACTTACCTGCTTAGCCCTTGTAGGTTCCTCTAGGCTCTAGGACGCTGCAAAACGTCTCTGCCACGCGCGGGTTGTAATCAGGCGCCCGAGGACTCCCAAAGCAGGGGAATCGATGCCAACGAGCTGAATTCTGACGAACAAGACAAGCCTAGGAGTAGGACATATTCCTGTCACCACTGAGGCACCAAGCCATGCCTATGACATCGCCACTCCAACCACAAGCTGCAAACGTAATGATGGTAATCAATCACGGAGCTTAACCGTGGCTCGATCGGCAACGGACCCCTGACCCTGAGCACAACAAACAAACTCGTCGGCAGCCACGATGTACTTTACTTCCTTCATTTTAAAATTATTAACGATATTAAATTTTTGTTATTTTTAACTATTCATCTTATTTAAAATATGTATTTAAATATAAAAAATTATATATTATATTTAAATTTTATCTAATAATAAAATAAATCATGAGAAAATAAATGATAATTTTTAAAATTTTTTACGATATTGCTTTTTTTCACGTGGTTGAAAATTGGGTTTGCTTTCAACCACCGCTTTTTGCTGTTTCTTTTTATTATTTATTTACTTATAGGATTATATATATTAATTAGTGTTATATATACACTATGAAAAAGTTGTCATTTTGTATCCATTAAATTTAGATCTAAGAGTCAAAAACGATGGTTAAAAGTAACCCTAATTTTCAACCGACTGAAAATTAGACGCTCTTTTTTTTAATAAAATAAATAATCAAAATTAATGAAAATAATAATAATAATAATAATTTTAAAACGAAGAAATTACTGCTCGAGGCGCTTACCTCGAGCAGAGTAAGCACGTAGCTGGCCGTTCACCACACGGAATTACGGATGGTCCATGTGGTCCAAAGACGCCGCCTTCCGTTAGCCCCACTGCTCCCTGCTGCAAGTGCACAAGCTAACAAAGACTAGGTCAGTGCCATGGCCCTGCACAAACTCGTTCGCATCACTCTTGTGAGCCGGGGTCACGTGCGCCGAGCGATCGGGACGGAACGGAACAAACAGTCTCCGTCCCACCCGTGCCTCTCTGCTTCTACACTACTCCAACCACAGCTCCGCCGCTCGACACCGATCGGCCGTCCAGGGAGACCCGCGGCCTCTTCATAATTTCGATGCTGATATAGTAGCTGAACTACACCTGAATGAAGGACTAGTGCTCGTAGTTGTAGTAGACTCTAGTACAACGTGACAGGGCAACTGCCGTGTGTGTCCTGACATGCATTCCGATCTGGAGTTTTATTATGGGCAGAAAAGTTGCAGCAGCAGGGGGAATGCAACGAAGCCTGCACCAAACGGAAGGCACCGATCGAACAGTGACCAGGTACGCCCTACAGCACGACGGTCTTTGCTTTCCAGCGCCGTGGCGATTGCTTCGGAGGACGGCTATGCTGTATGCTCCACAACACCCCAGTCGGAAAGGACGTGGTGGAAGGCTGGAGCGGGCGGAATAATGCTGTGTCAAAAGCTGAATGAATATGAGCCTGGAAAGTTTCAGACAACGCAACTTTCATGTTTTTCTTTGGATGAAATGATCCAATTTTATGTTTGTTTGGATGAATCAGAATAGACATGACAAAATCAAATAATAAAATTATTGATTTTATTATTAAATAATAATAATTAACTATACACTAATTAATATGATCTAACATTTATTAATCTTAATCTTATCTAAATAATTTTTTATTAGTAATAAAAATACAAATTATCATTAATTCTAGTATGATCGAGCTCTTATCATATACTAATCAACATCTTATATCTAATTTTCAATAATAATTCTAGTGTGATCCAGCTCTTATCATATACTACTCTAATCAACATCTTAATAGTAAAGCACACTAATAATGTCTAATTATATTGTTACTAATCATTATCGCTACACTTGAATATACTCATCTAATATTTTAAAAAAATATTTTTATTCCAGATAATTCTTTTTCATACTGACGGTAAATCAAACATTGGATTGAATAGTCCTATACAAACCAATCCAATCCAATTGAGAGAAACAAACACAGCATTTGTGTCCGAGCGCATGAGCCGGCAGTTGTTCTGCTCTCCGTTTGTTCTGTCGAAGTTTTGAGTGCATGCCAAATTAGAGAAAATCGAGCCTTCGTCCGGTTAATTCCAGTCAAATTTCTTCGTCATGCTGTCGCAAAGTCATTGAAGTGAAGCCGAGTTGGACCATGAGATTGGAGCATGTCCTGGATTCCCGCGATACGATTTGTCGCCAAGTCGCTCTACACCGGTCCAAGATTCAGCGGTTCACGTTCACACACAGTCGCGCCCATGCCCCCACCATCGCTGCCGCATTCGGTGGTTAAGCCGAAGCCGCGAGCGATGAGTCTCGAAACGAGAGGAAAAAACGCCATCACGAGGTTTCGCCATCGCTCGTGAGCTATTACATCTGTCCCCAAATTTTTCGTCGCTCTGAAAGAGGCCACAGCGATTAGTCACGCGCTTCAGAGCGCGCCATGCTCTGAAGATTCTCTGTAGCCCGCGACGGAACCTTTCCTTCCTCTACGGGCTATCACGGCGTGGCTTTTCCGCGAGGTGCTGTGCTTTCACGTCCACCGTTCTACTGTACTCCGCGGCGTGCGCCTCCGCGAGCTCGCCGTCACGCGCCACGTCACCGACACGGCCTGCTAGTTAACCCCACTGACACACGCGCGGGCTCTGTACTTTTCGCAGACTTCCACCGCAGAGGACGAACGAGGACGGCAAAGCCGTGCGCGGGCGAGGGGAACAAAACGAGGAAATCACCCTCCTCACACTATCCCGTCTTATTGACACAGACACGTGGGACCAGGAACGCTCGGCCCTTCTTGGCAGCAGGGAGAGAGGTCAAAGCAGCAGCTAGTAAAACATGCGAGACGAAAAAGGCAACCGGGGCCGTAGGATTTCCGCTGGCCCCACCTCGGGTTCCTTCTGTTCTGTAGCACTGCTGCCAGTGTTTGCGGTCACTTCATTTACTGCTCCGCCACGTGGGCGCGCGCGGCGTGTGGATGGCGTGATGCTGACGCGTGTGGCCCACAGGAGACAGGCCCCACGTATCATTGGCCCCGCATTGATAGAGGCGTGGACACTGAGGTTGTTTCGTGTGACCGCCCGACCCGATTGAACACACCGCAATGGCGGCTCGCTGAGGACGCCCGGTCGCTTCCGCTCGCATCTGAAGAGTCGAAGAGTCGAGCCTTTCTGCGCCGCGAACCAACCATTGCGTCAGTGTTTCGCTGACCTGTGGGACGTCATCCGACTATTAGGCCCACACGTCATTGTCAATGCGTGCGAAAGGAGGTGTCCGCTCTCCTTATGCGCGTAGCGCGTCGAGCACACTCCCCTCATTCGCCACTCTCCGCGACGCCGCAGCCTCCCCTTGCCCCCTTCTCGACCACGCCACGAAAAGAAACTGGAGAAACGACACCAAATCTTTTTGAAAAAATTCGGAGGAGAATTCCGCTTCTATTTTAGAGAATTCCGGTTTCTACCGTCAGCGCTGTACGACGATGAGGGGAGGAGGAGTCGCGCGCGCGCTGCTGCTGGCCGTGGCGGTCGCTGCGCTGTTGCTATCGGCGGCGGGGGACGACGCCGCGCTCCCGCGGCGACGCTCGCTCCACCAGCCCTTCTTCCCCATCGACTACTCCCCTCCACCTCCGGCCTCCGACGGCTCGCCGGTCCCGCCGTCCCCGCCGCCGCCCGCCGCGTCGGAGGCGGCCAAGGGCGGCGGCGGCGGTGGGCGGTCGGGGAGCAGCCTCACCAACGCCGTCGCCATCGCGCTCGCGACGGGGCTCGTGGCCCTCGCGGTGGCGGGGTACTCGTGCTTCCTCCTGCTGCGCCGCCGCTCCGACGGGGACGGGCCGCCCAAGTCGGTGCGGGCCGTGGACGCGCGGGTCGCGAGCGACATCGGGAGCCGCCACCGGTCGCCGCCGCCGAGCTCGACTGCGTCCGACGCGATTTACATCGACCCGCTCACGACGATGGTGGTGGAGCGGCCTGGGAGGGGGAGCCCCGACCTGCGCCCGCTCGCGCTCGTGAAGCCGCCCAGCCCGGACCTCCGCCCGCTGCCGCCGCTGAAGCGGCAGGCGCAGCAGCCCCCGCCCCCGCCGGCGTCGACGCCGCCGATGACCGGGACGGGGGACTCGTCCGACGAGGACGACCGGGAGACGTTCTACACCGCGCGGAAGACGGCCATGTCGTCGATCAGCCGGAGCACGAGCCAGCGCAGCACCATGGAGCAGCCAGTGCATCAATCGCCTGCGCCGGTTTCCGCGCCGACACCCACGCCACCGCCGCAGCAAGCTAATTCGCTGAGGCCGCCTCGCCCGCCCCCGCCACCGCCGCCGCCGAGGCAGAGGCTGCTACGGCCGATGCCGGCGGAGTCCCCGCCACCGCCCGCGCTGGCCAATTTGGCGCTGACCAATTCCTCCGAGCCCTCTGTTCAGAACAGGGGAGGCGAGATTCCGAACAGCCACAGCGATGGCGCTCAGCAGCAGAAGCCGCCGAGCCTGAAGCCGCTCCACTGGGACAAGCTCCGCGCCATCTCCGGCCGCACCACCGTGTGGGACCAGGTCAACAACTCCGACTCGTTCCGGTGCGCACCCGTCCCCGCCTCGCGTTCTCTCACCTTTCACATTCACAACACCCCGCCGTTGATGCTGAGCCTTGAACCGTGTGTGGTGACTCCGCAGCGTGGACGAGGCGGCGATGGAGAGCTTGTTCACCAACAAGGCCGGCGGCGGCGCGGGGAACCCCGTCCAGGCGGCGAGGAAGGGAGACGCGGGCGGGAAGCAGCAGGAGAGCCACCGGTTGCTCGACCCGAAGCGTCTGCAGAACGTCGCGATCATGCTCAAGGCGCTCAACGTGACGTCGGGTGATGTGATCGGAGCACTCGTGCACGGTGAGGTTCTGTGCTCGTTTTTTTACTAATCGTAAGTCTATAGCCTGGTCCCTTGCTAATGCTTGCAATTTTCTAAACTGTTCTTGTGCGATCCCGATGTCCACATGTCCCCACAGTGCGTTCTAGTTACTGCTAAACTAAGTACAGGCAAACGTGACAGGTGATTGGTGTATGTTAACTTCTGGTCCCTGAAAAATTATTTTCAGTTTTCGAAGTAGCGGTCTGGGTGCCATGTGCCACTCGATCTCCGCATAGCGCCCAGTCGTTGATTATCCTGTTCAATAAGTGATTAGGTGGTGGGCATCACCCAGCACTCTATCTCTGTGGTTGATTAGTTAAGAAAAGGAAGGAATGAAGGATTAATTGGAGAGTCAACATGTTTGACTGAAAGCAGTTCTTGTGCTTATGAGTTCGATATCATACGTTGTGCACCGCTCACCAATCCCACAATCCCAATACCACTCACCAGTCCCACAATCCCACCCTAGTTGCTTGGTTCATGCATTATCTGTGTCCGTGGTCTCCTATTTGTAGAATGGAGCAGCTGAATGTGTTATTCTGTTTTTTATAATACTCTCCATGTACGACAATATCTGCTAGTAGATTGTATTTGTACCATTAGGCCTCCAAAATTCCCAGGCGTGGGCAGTTGTTGTATGTTGCTTATCTAGCACATATACGTTTCCGGTATACGTGGGAATCTCTGCTAGTTCCCTACATAATGCCTTTTCTTTTGTTTAGATGTGAGCTGATAGTGAACGCTCCTATACCTGTCCTGCCTTTTGACCACAATTGTCACGTTCAAGAAATTTTGTTGGTGAGGGGTTACTTTCACTAACACAGAGACTAAACGCAATGCGTTCCAGCAAGGATATTCTTTCTTGCATGATTTTTTATATAATCATTTGGGACTCTGATTTTTATTTTCAAACTTAACCATATAACTGCATAAGTATCGCTTATGTAGTTATATGGTTAAGTCTTAAATAGGCGGTGTGGATATTGTGTGAACCGTCGGTGATATACCATCATCAGTCATGTCATGTTAGGTCCTAGTTAGATAGGGACACAGATTAGAACATATATTGGAGAAGGGAGCTTTATCTTTCACAAAGATGCCTGTCCTTACCTTTTAATGCTTCTTCTTTTCTTATGATTATGTTGTATTACTACATTTTCAACTTGGCAACAAATGTCAATCATGTATAAATGGTAACCACATATTGTTGAGCACATGGTTGTTTTACAGCTTAAGCACCTTTCTTTCCAAGATGCACATAACTAAAGTCTCTTGTATTGTCATAAGGATGTATCATACTCATTTGCTGCCTAAATTTCCATCAATTATAGAGATCAATTATGGCACTCAATGCAGATGGTAACGGAACCTCCATTTTTTGGCAAACAATATTTTCATTATTATAAACATTTTTTCAACTAATAATCATACTGTTTTGTCCTTCAGTTTCTGGTGGATGTCAACACTTTCTATCTATAATGGAAATTATGAAAGAGTTTCATTTAACAAATTAAAAAGTTGACTCCTATAAGCAACCTTGTATTTCTTCATTACGAAGAAAAAAAATCACTGAAGTCAAGAGTCGCAAAGAACACATGTGTGGGCGTGTACACCCCATACCTGTTACCAGTTCAGTTCCTTGTAGAAGTAGTGGCAGTAGCCTGTAGGTTCACTGGTTTCATGGTTGTCTTTCCATCACACAGAGTGTACATAAAGAATTTAGGTGTTTTAGTGGCTGATCTTATATACATTGATGTGTTTTCTTTTAATAAACATGTGCATTGGTCCTGTCAGGTTACCATGCTATTTACTTTGCACGGAGAGTCATCTTACATGTAACATGAAAAACCCTGTTTTTTACGCGTAACAAGTTGCACAGATCACACGGAAAGGGTGAGAGTGGGCGTATCACAATTTTCTATGTGTGTTTCCTGTGTCTCCTGAAGGCAGCACCAGGGTGGCGTGTTTCTAAAAAAAAATTAAAATTCTATGTGTGTTCATTCCTCAGAATTTTTTTTGTCATATTCAAAATTCCTAAGGCATGTGTTACTAAATGTTTGAAGTAGACTGCTGCCCTGAAAAAGAAAAGGGGTATAGGTAGGCCTCTTTGTGACTGTGGATAATTTTTAATGTGTACTATTATTCATCGTTTTTGTGGATTCTGTTCATTTTTTCTCAAGGACGATTCAACCAGAATGAGCATTTACTGTGGCATGCATAGCTTGTTGTGTTTTTGCCACGGATGGGCTTATTCTTCCATTAGATCTATTATTTCACGGATGGGCCTCTTATAGGAATTTATCTAGTTTGTACAGAGTTGTTGGATGTGAGGACCACTAGATCTGTTATTTCTCTTTCTTTCCCCCCTAGATTTATCTTATTTTCTGCTGTGGAACATACATCAGGACTTCAGGACATGTACAGTACAATCTTGACATGAACAATGTACAATGCACGTGGATACATAATGAGCCCCATAACTGGATCTAAAAGTGACTTGTATGTCTTCTGTCCCACGTCACTTCCTGTCATGATGTTTAGGTGTCTTCCTCATCTGGCATTCACTAAGTAGAATTATTAGCCTGTACACTTTGGTGATGATTATTTAAACTGTGATTATATGAGCATGCAAGTTTATTAAATTACGAAGTTCCTTTTGTAGAGGTAGGTGATGCTGTTCATGGCATAGTAGTGGGCCTATGATTTAGTTGTTTTCTTATGAAGACACATGGAAACATTGATTAGGTGTACCTGCTGGATGCAACAAAGCTTTCAACTGCTTATTGTTCATAACCAACATAGACCACATATACATTTAGTCTCAATGCTGCTTCGAGTGATACTATTTACAGTAACTGAATACATAATATATATAGTTGACGCCTCATGCTAACCACATAATCACAAACGTTTAGTAGAAGTACAATTTTGTGATTTACTGAACAGTCTGAACTCATTGATATTCAGAGTGCGTTCCAAGTTTCTGTTCTGCAGACAGTTTCCTGCATAGCACGCACTTTCGTATTTTCTATGTGTGTTCATTCCTCAGAAGTGTAGCTGTTGTCACGTCATTCTCATGAAGTGTTAAAGGAAATCTGAAATTGATTTCTGTGATGTTTCTTGTATACTTTCTGATGTCTATACTTTCCAAGAATTGAGCTTTGTACCTTTTGGTTCCTTTACTTAATGCAGTTTGAATACATGTAACAGGAAACGGAGATCTTGGGCCTGAGTTTTTTGAAGCACTAACCAAGATGGCACCAACCAAAGAAGAAGAATTGAAACTAAAAGATTATAGTGGTGATTTACTAAAACTCGATCCAGCGGAGCGCTTTCTGAAAGACATACTAGGTGTTCCTTTTGCCTTCAAGAGAGTGAACGCGATGCTGTACAGAGCAAACTTTGACACTGAATTGAATTATTTAAGGAAATCTTTTGGGACGTTGGAGGTAAGAACCATGATGACTTTCACTTTTTATTTGAATTTTATAATGCTTCCTCAATACAGATTTACAACTTTTTCTGAAGTAATTTTCTATGTGTTTTTCCTGTGTCTCCTGAAGGCAGCGCCAGGGTGGAGTGTTTCTATTTTTTTTTTCTACTTGTGTTCATTCCTCAGAATTTTTTTTTTGTCATATTCGAAATTCCTAAAGCATGTGTTACTAAATGTTTGAAGTAGACTGCTGCCCTGAAAAAGAAAAGGGGTAAAGGTAGGCCTCTTTGTGACTGTGGATAATTTTTAATGTGTAGTATTATTCATCGTTTTTGTGGATTTCGTGTCAATTCCTTAAAAAATTCGATCAACTGAGAAACAGGCATTTAATACATATTGGCCGATTATCAAAATGTAACATTTCTTCAGAACCTTTTCAGGCAGCTTGTGCAGATTTAAGAAATAGCAAGCTATTCCTGAAGCTGTTAGATGCAGTTCTGAAGACTGGGAACCGTATGAATGATGGAACGAATAGAGGAGAGGCAAGGGCCTTCAGACTTGACACTCTTCTGAAGCTTGCAGACATCAAGTCAACAGATGGGAAAACAACCGTGCTTCATTTCGTTGTACAAGAGCTCATCCGATCAGAAGGCTTAGGTTCCAATAAAACCGATGGAAATCCTGGTGGCACCAGTAAAGAGCAGTTCAAGAAGGATGGCCTGAAAGTACTTGCAGGTCTCAGCAGCGAGCTCTCGAACGTGAAGAGTGCTGCCACATTGGAGATGGATACGCTGATCAGTAATGTATTGAGGCTCGAGACTGACCTAAAGAAGGTTAAGCAGGTGTTGGAACTGAAGGAGACATGTCCCGATCAAGGTTCAAGCGATGACTTCTTTGATGAAATGGATGCGTTCCTTAGAAGAGCTCAGGCGGAGATAGAGAGCGTGAAAGTGGCAGGCGAGAGCGCATTGCGGCACGTGAAGGACACCACGGAGTACTTTCATGGTGACGCCACCAAAGAGGAGCCTCACCACCTGAGGATATTCATGGTGGTGAGTGAATTCCTTGCGACACTAGACCGCGTGTGCCGGGACGTCGGCAGAACGCCGGAGAGGGTCATGATGGGGTCCGGCAAGTCATTTCGCGTAACGGCAGGCACTTCCTTGCCGCCACGCCCGTATGAACATCGAAGGGAGCTAAGTTCCTCCGATGAGGACAGCTCGTCGTCTTAGAATAACTAGGAAGCTCCTTTTTCTGATGCATAGTGTAGCTGTTCAGATTTCAGGGCAGTAATTCTTGCAGAGTTTAGGGTGTATAATCTATCATCAGAGCTCAGACGGAAAACGTCTCTGTAATACAGTAACAGATGTTTACAAAAAAAAGTTCAAAGATATATAGCTGTACAAAGACAAGGTTTATTGATTTTGCGTTATCATATATTCATTCTCTTCTGTAATCCTTGTGTAGTTGTACTCCTTTCATCTCAAAATGTAAGCATTTGTTAATTTTTAAAAATCATTATCTTAAAATATAAAATCACATTTGACCGTTTGTCTTCTAAACAATATTAAAAATATCTAATCTATTTTATAATCAGATATATTTTAAATATGATTTATTTGTTTTTCTATTTTCATAAAATATTTAAATAAAACTTGTTTTTGTATTTTTATAAAACATTCAAATAAAACAAACAGTTAATAAATACTTACATATTAGGATTGAAGTAGTATCGTTTATCTGCATACTCTATCCGGTTTCGAAATACAACTCGTTTAGGACAAGGTTTAGCATACCAAGATATGATTAATTTGAGCCTATTCTTCCATGTTTATTTATATTAAATACAATGCGGAGTTCTTCTCTTTCACAAATCTCTCTCTTCCTGACTGGCTACTGCTACCCACCTCAAAATCAGAGGGCGTGGGTTCGATCCCCATCGCCTGTGGCTTGCTCAGAGATGGTTTTTTGCCCTTCTTGCATGGCGCTGTAGCTGCGCGCTGGGCGGGATGCGCGCTATTTTTTTGCTGTTCGCGCGTTGCGTTTTTTTGCATGCACCTGGGGGCTCCGAATTTTGCATGCACCTGGGCTCCGAATTTTTTGTTCGTGCCGCGCTGGGCTCAAAATACTCCCGTTTTTTTCTGCATGGCGCCGTTTCTTTTCCCCTTTTTCGTTCGCGCCGGCTAGACTGGTTCGCGGTAGTTTTTTCAGCGTCTCCTGTTTTCCCTCGACTATTTATACCCCCAGTACAATGAGCGTGGTAGCAGCAGCAGTACAACATTTTAGCCGGTGAGCAAGAGTGTGCTACAAAAATGGGTGACTTCTTTGCTGGCTTTGATCTAAACCTGGAGCCTGCACCATTTGAACGTGGTAACACTTGTGCTTTCTTTTATTCTTTACCCATTCTTTACTTCATTTGTACAGCATTGGTTCTTAAATTTTTTTTGCAATAGGATTTGATTTAAACGTGGAGGCAGAACATGATGATGGAGAGGAGATTGGTGCCATCAATTTTGAAGCGCCCCAATTTGGTCAGCTTTTTTTTTTTTTTGTAAATTCTCCTCATCATGTTTCTTGTAGTAGTAACCTTGATTTCTTTTAAAACTATGATTTTGTAGTTGGATTTAATCTTAACTTTGAACCACAAGATGATGATGCCAACAATGGCAGTGCTGAAGTAGAGATTGAAGCACCACACCAAGGTTTTGTGTCTTGAACTTCTATTGTTTTTTTCCTAAACTTGTAGGAATGTTATACCCATATATTTTTGTTTTCAATGTTTAGGTGGTGGTAGAAGGAAAGATGCTAGTAATGAAGTTAGGCAAGTTCAGGATATCATGCATATGCATGTTATGGATTGAAGTAGTATCGTTTATCTGCATACTACATGGCAGGGGTATCATGCATATGCATGTTATGGAACCATAACGTTTTTGTCATGTGAAATCTTTGGTCTACTTCTGACTTTCTAATTAAGACAAGCTACCCTTCCTTTGCAGGTAGATAAGACACAAGAGAAGGCAGGCTACGGATTCAGTGGTGAAAGAGAGAACAGATGAGAAGCGTTGACTGTTAGCTCTACCCATGATTTGTTGACTAATGGAGGGCAAATTTTCTCTGTCCAAAAATAAAATTCATAAGTTGTAACTAGTTGAAGTCAATCTAACTCAAGTTCAACTAATTTTATAGAGAAAAGTTACAATTATATATATACATCAATAAATATATATAATACAAAAATAAAATTCATGATTAATCTAATAATACTAATTTTTATGTCATAAATATTACGAACAATTTTTTTTCTATAAGCTTCAATGCTTGCACTAGTAGTAATGTGCACACCAATGACGTTCCAATTTTATCACAATAAAATGAAATTTTATCATAGAAGGTTTTCCGTGACGAATTTGGATTCATCATAGACCTACCATCACAGAAGAGCTAAGGTGATGAATCATCACGTTCGTCACAGAATACAACCCTTTTACGCCGAAATCTTTCCGTATCATAAAACTGATTTTACTTCTATGACGATGAAGAAAAACATCATTGAAGAGGCTCTATGCCACCGTGGTGCTGACATGACAAGCCTGCGTGTCACTGACCACGCTGGTAGATGATGTGACAAGTTTACATGGCAAGAACCACATGTTTTTCTTACAGAGCGTCATGTGTCTTTTTCACAGAGCGCGATGTAATGCCTTTAAAGAGCGTCACATGTTATAACCCTGCAACGAAGCGGGGGTCCAAGCGCGGTGGCAAGTCTTTCAGTTTTCTAGGGCAGGTCACGGACTCACGGGTTCGAAAATAGGCACCCACAGTTTGATTTTTAACTTACAAAAAAGTTGGACAAGTGCGGTGATAGCGCTTACATATAGACCCCGTAGACCGACTCAATTCAACTTTGAAAAGAGAGCGCTTACATGTAGACCTAGTGGTAGCGCTTAAATATGGACCCCGTAGATCGACCCACCTCAACTTTAAAAATAGAGCGCTGACATGTGTATCCAGTGCAACAATAGTCCTACAATACTTATATATGGGCCCGACGGACCAAATGCCACATTGGATCGAGAGCACTAAAGTTCGGACCCGGGTGGATCGAGACAACTTACATGTGGACCCAGCAGACGTATCTCAGACCATATTGGAATGTTGAACCCACATATGATACATATGTCAGTTGGTGCACTTCTATGACGAATCAAAACGGTCACAAATCTGTGGCGCTGATAGGCTGGTGTTTTATGACGTTCTGAGTTTTTTTTTCTTCTATGATGTTATTTTAGACTTCGTCATAAATTTTGCCATAGAACATTCACCACTTGTCTACCGTGATGATCCATTATTTTTCATCATAGTAGGGTCATCTTTTATGATCTATTTTCAGAACGTCACTAGCAAAATGTTATTGTTGTACATATTTCTACTAATGTTAATTAAAGTCATAATTTTACTTTGACTAGTTCTAAAAGTACAATTTTTAGAGGACGGAGGTAATAAGAAGTCTTGATTGTTGGTCCCATGTAGCCTCCATTAATTGTTAGACCAATCTTAATAGAGAGTTTCATAAGCAATAAATTTAGTGCCACATCAGTAATTTTGTTGAGTTAGCAAGGTTATTTATGAAGACATAGAAGATGGAGTTTCATAAGATGAGAGAGTTGTTTCATCTGAGTGAAATCTAATTGGCACAGTTGTCAACATCTGAGTCTTGAAAACAGTGCAATGAAACTATGCACTTGGACCTACCCATGTTTTGTGATCCTTGTTAAACTTTAAAAAACTAATGTAAGGGCTTTAAAAGAGTTCTTATCCGTAATATATAAAGAGACAATTTCTTTCTTGACCCATTCTAAAATGAACTTTAAATGAACTTCCTTTTCAAGACGACAGACTATTTTTGATTCCTTCCTTGGTCCTTCGGTGAGATTTTTTACGAAATGGTGTTAATTCAGAGATGTAAAGATCATTGTGCCCCTAACATAAATTCAAGCATTTTAGTCTATATGTGTTGGACTGATCGTTTTTTTTCTCAAAAAACGATGAGTTCGACACATTCAGTCTCAAATATTTAAATTTCTTTTAGAAACAAAATGATCTTTATACCTATGAGTTAACATCATTTCATGTAAATCCTTACGGAAGGGTCAAGGAAGAAATAAAAAAAATCATATTTCTTACCTTTCAATCAGCTGAAACCTTTCGGCCAATGGTTTGTTGCTTTGTATTTTAATTTTTTTATAAGACTATTTATATAATAATTGTAAACCACTGGATCTAGATCTAATGGCTTAAGGAGGTGACTGAAAATTACCCAAACTTTCAGTCAGCTGAAAATTAGCAAGTCCTATACAAAATAGACTTTGATCTACAAAAGAAAGTTCATTTTAGAATGATCGCAGAGCGAACGGTCCTTCAGGCTAGTGGTTGAGGTGGTTTAGTAGCACCCCAAGGTTCTGGGTTCGACTTCTAATGAGAGCAAATTTATGGGTTAGAGTAAAAAAATCCTCTTGCTTGTTACCATGCCAAAGCACAGGCCTAAGATCCGGCCCAGGTCGTGATCGTCTCACATGGACCACGATGCCACTGTGTAAGGGTGGGGCAGGGTTCAGGGGTTTTCTCGATTTGCGTGAGAAGATCTTCTTCTTAATAAAAATGCTCGGGAGCTTTCTTACCCCTGTAGGTCGAGTTTTTTTAGAATGGATCGCAGAAGGATGATATGACTTTTTTAGGACTAAAAAAGAACTGTAAATTCATGAAGGAGTAAACATACAATATAAGTATAGATAGTTCGCAACTTTATTTAGTAATTTGCATCAAATATATGCATTATCATTTGGCTCTATAGCAACATTAATTTGGAGTAGTATGATCTATGCAACGGTCATTTGGCTCGTTTGGGCGATATTTTAGACAAATATATATCTCTACAAATAGATTAAGTACAATCTTTTTTTAAGAAATTTGTCAGGAACATGTCAACAAAACACGTTTTATATTAAACACATCAATAAAATTGAATTTAGCTGGTATATACTACAATTTTGGAACAATTCATCCGAGACATACTATATGACCATTTAACTATTATTTTCAACTTTTCTATCTTAATATATAAAATATGTTAGAAATGGAAACTTTGCACATATATAAGTTGTTGCATTCTCTATCATTATAAAATAGAGCTATATTTCTTTTTGATTTTTTGTACAGCTTGCTCGATAAATTAAATATTTAAACAATGAGCAAACAATAGAAAGAGTCAAAAAAATTCTAACTCCATTTTATTGATAGAGAATGCAATAGTGTATATTTATGCAAAGTTTTAAATTCTAACGTCTTTTGTATATTGAGATAGAAAAGTTAAATGGTCATAGTGTGTCATATATGATTTTTTTCCAGAATCACAGTGTGTTCCAGCTAAATTCAATTTTGTTAATGTGTTTAGAACAAAACCACATTTTATTAGTGTGTTGCAGACAATTTTCCCATTCCCTCCCTCCTCTTTTGTAAACAAAGCAATACTCTATTTCCGATGGTGGTTTGGGCTTCAGACAGCTAGCATCTACACATTCAGAGCAATATAAAACGATAATTAGTTAGTCTAATTATCTATAGAAGTAGCAGATTTTACATCTTCCGACTTGAACAATTGAGAATATAGACATACAAAACCAAGAATACAAAAGGTTTCGAAAGCACCACCCTTGTCACATTTCCTGGAACAGATGCCATGAGGATAGAATATTAGACTTTTTTTTTTTTGGCAAGAATGAGGGTGGAGAGGATCACTTTGTGTTTGTATTGCATTCTATGCTTCGGTGTGAAAGCGATTATATCGATTCAACCATAGGTACATGTTGGCGTTGTCTTGGTATCCATTTTATGCCTTATTTTGCTGATTTCGCTAACAATTAACCTCAATTATTGTATATATTTATGGTTTTTTGCTTTCTGTAAAATATGAAGAAAATAAAGAATTTATGGATCATGAACAACTAAATGGGACAAGAAAGAAGAATCGCAAGGCCATGCTGATCGGCACAACAAATGTGCTGATCGTCACGAGAAGATAAGGCCCAAATATGGAGCCCACTTGACGGTGATGAAGCTCAATTCCTTAATCAGAGTTAGTGTCGTGCAACTTAGCCCAAAACGCGAGAATATAAGGAGAGAAGGGAATCAGAATGGATCGATTAAAAAACTCAAGATCTAGGGTTTTCAAGGGTTGAAGCGACGACATTGGTGATCACCAGCCATCACCGCCAAAAAGGAGGAGTGTGCCGACCGGCACAACGCCGCACCGATTGGCACATGAGCTTTCCACATTGCACTCTCTCATCCAACCGAACCATGTCCATGAATCTTAATAGGATGAGTGAGTAGTCCTCATATTCTTCCTTCTGGGGAAGGAGATCTAGTCATATAAACTCTCAACACTTGTGTATTAATTCAATGTGTCCAGTCTATGTGATGTTCTTATTCTGTATGTGATTGTGCATGATCCTATATATGAACTTATTAGCATTGCTAGACGTTTAGCTATGTTATGAGTGATTACATAGTACAAGAAATCAGTAGGAAACGATTAGCTCCTGCCGTGAAAGAGCCAAAGTGAGCGGAACTACGATGTCTTGTAGAATACTAGGCATATCAAATGAACCAATACTATGAGTTACATGCTAGTTACCAATCTTATTAAACTCTCTGCAGTTCTTTTGTTTCTAATTGTTTCTAGCTTTTCACAAACACCATTTTAATAATTTAAGCTAGAAATTAAATAATAGTAAAAGTTCTGTTTGCTCTCTGTGGGTTCGATTAAAACTTGAAATACTCTGAGGAAAAATAAGCTATAATTTTACACCATCCTCTTATGGTATATAAGTGGGTGCATACATACGATCAATAGTACATATGTTTGTGTGCACTCTTCTATATATCCTCACTAATGTTGCATACCTCGAGGTCGATGATTTCATATCTCCTTACAATCTACTCCCTTCATTCTAGAATATAGCTAATTCTGGGTATGTGCTAAGTCAAATTTTTTAAATTTTGATCAATCATAACAATTTTTTTAATGGTTAACAATATACAAATACTATTTTTAGATTGGTCATGAATCAAACTATCATAATATATAACTCTTACATAGTCAATATTTATAAATCTTTTGCTATGGATGGTTGAAGTTATAAAAATTTAACTTAGGATAAACTAGAACTAGCTATATTCTCGGACGGAGGGAGTAATAATTATATGAATTCAAAACTATTGTGCATCAATATCTCGAGTTTGATGTCTTCATACCCTTCAATAAATAGCTGAGTATCCAAACCATTTTCAAAGATATCATTTGATATCCGCATTAAGAACCTTTTCAAATGCACGATAATTAAATCATATAAATATAACAATGAAGATTAGAGCTTTCTGTCTTCCGCAATCCCCACAAGAACTTAATATATATAGTCCCGTCGCTCAGAAAAGATATATGAAGTCAGAAACTTGTTAACCGGCCAGAATAAAAGATTGTTCGCACGTGGGATGATTTTTTGTAGGCCATTTTGGCCAATGATGTCTTATCTGCAGGGCATGTCAACCATTTACACACAAGAAACAGATTTATTAATTACTAATAATAAAAAATGGGGGAATTTGATGTCTTATTTACTATTTAATAAATAGTCAGATATCCAAAAAAAATTCTCAAAGGCATGGTATACAAATTAGGGATGCTTTCAAATGCATGATTCTTAAAACACAATTATGAAAAATATGCCAGTTGCAGCCCTACTAAGATTGAAAATGAACTCATGAGTCAGAAAAAAGTATTTCACAAAGAAAGAGTTATAAGCTTGTCATTAAATAGTACAAGTCACACTCCAGATGCTTTTTATTTTCTTTCTGGGCCTTTTTGGCTGAAGTAATCTCTACTACTTAAAAATTTGAAGTGCATTCCATCTCTGACCTGCACCTTTGTCCAACCTGTAACCATCTACTACACCTGCGATCAAAACCGCGGCACTCACGACCTGCGAACCGCGGCTCCCTTCCCTTTCTCGCCTGCCTCGATTCCTCTCCAGTACATTGCCACCTCTGCATCCTCTCCCGCACGTCACGACCACCGCGTGCGAACTATCGCAACCGCTACCTGTGACCCATCGTCGCGGCTTATGCTTCCTCTCCCGCTACATGCAAGTCCAACGGGAGAGAAGGTGGAAGTTCTATCTTGGAGGCCGCCGCCTGTGAATCGCACCTCGCCGTCTCCAACCTGTGCACCGCCGTTGCTTCCTCTGTGCATCGCGGCTGCCGAACGCCCAGAGCTTCCACCTCGAGCGCCACCTGCGATTCGCTTTGCCTATTCCGCCAATTCGTCGTCTCTCCCGTGTATCTTGCTGCCGCTTCCGTGCCTGGGCGCCCCAGCGACGATGCCGTGTGTGCGTCCCATCTTATCCTTTGATTGTCGAGACGTGGAGGACATCCGCATACTGCTGTTGCGCACAACCCATGCGGCCACCGCCATCACAGTTGCAGCGAGACTGCGGTTGCTCCGGCGAGTCGACTTCATCCGTGTGCCGCTAGAGCGTGTCGACGGCAGCGTGCGCGCCGAGGAATCCGCGCTGCCGCTGAGGTGCCCTTCCAACCTCGACGAGCCCTCCTTCAACCACTCTGTGCAACATCCAGTTTTCCAAGGAAGAACGTTCCTCACTCTGTGCCGCCTCTATTCTCCTTCCCACCAGTACATACACTGACTTTTGGCTTGTTTGATTCCTAACAGTATAGGTTTGCAACACCATAGAGATGTGAATCAAATCAGTTTATTAAACTGCTAGATGATGTATCCTTTACCCTTGACCTGTAACAAATTTGTTTGTGAATTTGATGGTGCTAGAATCTGGCACTCCAGCAAGCCGAATCCCATGGAATTGAGAGCTCCGGCAGCGGTGAATATGTTGAGAGGGGCAGCAGAGCTGGTGCCCTTGGTTAGTGCTAGAAAACTTGACATTCGATGTGTTGGATTAGGACGTCCAACCACTCAATTCAAATGGGGATGAATCCATTTTTTTCTTAGGGAATAAATTCTGAAGGAGGGGGGGGGGGGGGTATGCAATTTGGCCTAAGGGAGGTTGATTTGGGAGGGGAGTGAGTTGATTCGTTCGCCGGGTAATAAATTTCAACAGGGAAGCTTTTTATCTGTGCAGCTATTCATGAATGAAAAATAGAGGACACTGCTTTTGTCAGAGATCCTTCCAGCACGTTGTTTGCTTTTTTAATAGTTGCATAAATAGTAGAGTGTACCAAATCGCTGGACACAAATGACTGTTGGTTTTTGTTGTCACGCATACTTATTCCTCTGACTGGTGATTTCAGCGTCCTCGATCATAAGCTACATAGATTGCTCCATGACAGTACACTCTTCCCTTTTTTTTCAGAGTGACCCAAATGCAGTGTAGTAATTGCTTTGAAATTTACAGGATACAATATATAACTAGAAGGGCCTAAGACATTTTTGGACATTTGCACTTCCTATGGTTGGTTGATCAACGCCCTTGATCATAAGCTGCATAGAATGCTCCAAGACAGTACACCTTCCACTTTTTCCCACACTGGTCCAAATGCAATATAGTAACCACTCTGAAATTATCAGGATATATAGTATCTAGCTAGAGGAAAGACCTAAGACTTGTCCAGTTGGTTTTTTGGGGATTTGCACCATCAACATTTGGTACAGTTTTGTTAATTAGACTGCAATAGGAATCTTTATGGTTGATTTACCATACTCTTGCTTCTACTACATGATTCCAAGTGCAGTACAGGTGATTTCAATTATAATGATTTCTAATATTTGGTTTCATAGCTCCATATCGTTATTTAAAATGCATTCAACAATATGGCTTATGCCTAAATAAATGATAGATGCAGTGTTCACTCTTTGTATAGTGTTTCTCATACACTTACGCAAATAATTCTACATCTGCAAAATGTATTTAAAGGATGCAGTGTACCTTTTCCTCTGTATTGCATACTAGACAGAGATGTGGGGAATGTAGAGAGTTTAGGCCAAGATTTATTGTTTACAAGCTGAAACAACTTATCAGTTTACTTGTACATAAGCTATTTGTCGCGAATGCCTGTTTTAGGACTTTGAAGCGATGTCCATTCATTATGATTTCTGACTGATGACTATATTGAACAACAGGTTTCCTGCTCTGATATGGATCATTGTACTACATGCAGTTAAAAATCTGTTGAAGGAAGGAGAAAATAACTTCTCTTGAATAAGTGGCAACTGCTCCTACTAAAAAAATGTTTTTGTTCATGAATCAATTTCTGGACTAGAGTCATACAATCTGCTCCAGCTGTGTTTATTGAGCTATTACAAGTGTTACGAAGAATTAACTACAGGCACATTGCAAATAGCACCAATGAATCAATTTCTCATGCATAAGTGTTAGCAACAATTGAATATTGCAAATGAACCTAGCCTGATCTAGACTCTTTGTTGGTGCTAAATCTGGGTATTTAATTGTGATGTCTGGGTGATCCAAATCTATAATATGAGCATGAACTTTCACTTAGCAGCATGATTCTATCACTGCAAATGCTTTATTGTTTTATGGTTGCTACATGCATCTAGCTATATCTGTCCTAGAAGGAATATGATGGTTTGCATGGTATACGGCTTATAGGAGCATGGTCGAAGGTGCCACTTTGTTTGGACCTTGGGAAAGGATCTGGCATACATGGACACCTCCAAAATGTCGTTTCTTTCTCTGGCTCATGATGCACAAGCGCTGCTGGATAGTGGACAGATTAGCTAGACATGGTTTGCCTCATCATGATCATTGCCCGTTTTGCGACCAAGAGGAGGAAACAATTGATCACCTGCTGCTGTCCTGTGTTTTCGCCCGACATTTTTGGTTTGTTCTCCTTCGGCAAGTTGGGCTGCAAGCCTTCACGTCTCAGACCGATGATAACTTCTTTGATGCTTGGTGGGAAAGGTTTAATGCAGCAGCAACTGGCCTTGTCCGGGAAGGGATAAATTCTCTTATAGTGCTGGGTGCCTGGACTTTATGGACACATCGAAATCGTTGTGTTTTTGACGGCATCTCTCCTAGCTTGACAAGTGCTTTGGTAGTGGCAGGAGAGGAACAACGTTTGTGGATGTTGGCAGGGGCTAGAGGGATCTCCCTCCTTTCTGCCCCCACCTCAGAAAGTTAGAAGGGGTGTGAAGGTCAGGTTGTTTCTTGTAAAAGACGCGTTTATGTACTAGGAGATGGGTATGTGTGTGTGTTCTACCGGGTTCTTACCCTTTTTTCTTCTTAATATAATGAAGCGTAGCTCTCCTGTGTTTTCGAGAAAAAAAAATAGTGGTAACACTGAGTCTGTACATGAATACAAGTACTCGTAAACAAAAATTTCAAAATAATATTGACTGTGAATGTTTCTTTCTAATCTAAAATGCAGACTTCCAGCAAAAAATAACCATGAGACCTTTTGATACTAGCTTTGTCAACAAGTTTCTTGAAAGGTGAGGAGAGTACCTTACAACTGTGGTATAAGATTAATGGATAAAAGACGACTATGGTAGTACGGTTCATAGTAGTTGATGTGGTAACCACTAATCAGTGGATATATGCTCTTTTAGAACAAACTTGAATGGAGGATGTTTAATTAATTTTATTGTGATGTTTAGAGCACAAGGTCAGCATTGCTATCAACTTAATTAAAACATTTTTTCTGCTCTTCTTGCCCTCTTCTGCATGATCTACTGACTAAAGTTCTTGTTAGTGCTTGCATCTTTTCATGTTGCCGTATTTCTATATATACATGGTCATATTGTTCATATATCTTGAGAACATGGAGCATGCACTCGAAGTCGTCAAATTTGGAGATACTCGAAGCATGAAAAGGTCTTGTTTGTTAGTATCTCTTTGAAATTTTTTGGATATAAGTACTATGCGCAATGGCTTGCTGATTCAAGTTCCTAACAACATATTGACATATTGCTATTATGCTATATAAAATTTTACGTCCCATTGCAACGCACGGGCATATAACTAGTAACATAAAATGCATGAAGTAAACATAAGGCATAAGAGCTAGGTAGCCACAACTTTATTTAAAATTCGCATCAGTGGATGCCTTTACCATTTGTCTCGGCAACAACACTGATTTGGAGTAGTATGGTCGATGCACCGGGCATATGGCATGTTTGGATGGTCTTTTAGGCAAATCTCTCTACAAATAGACCAAGTACATTTTTTATTTCCTCCTTTTCCTTTGTAAACGAAGCAATACTCTATCTCTGATGGTGGCGGTGATGGTGGTTTGGGCTTCAAACAACTGGCACCTACACATTCAGAGCAATATAGAATGAAAAAAAATGTCAGAATCATTAGTGAGTAATCATGTCTAATAAATAAGGCATAAGTAGCAGATTTTACATCCTCCAGCTTGGACTGGCAAGATCGTAGATATAAGGACCATGAATAGAAAAGTTGTCAAGAGCAACATCCTTGTCACATTTTTCATAATGGATGCCATGAGGATTGGAGGAGAGTGGCAGCCTTTTCTCTTTTCACAAGGAGGAGGTGGAGAGGATTATTTGTGTTTGTATCGTATATCTATTTTGGAGTGTATGCGATTATATAGATCTCACTAGTGCTTTAATTATCTTTTTTTCCTGCAAAGATAATGCTTTGATATCTAGAGTTGATGGTTTAATATCTTCTCACACTAAAAAAAATCTGTGAATTCAAAACAACTAGGCGCTGATATCTCACAACTAGAAGTTTGATGTCTTATTTACTCTTTAATTAATAAATACTTGGGTATCCAAACCATTATCAAAGGGATGGCTTGACATCCAAATTTAAAAGGCTTTCAAAAATGTATGTTTCTTATAACATAGGAATATAAAAAACATACTTGCGGTCCCACTGGAATTAAAAAAATAGACTCGTGAGTCACAAAGAGGGTATATATATATATATATATATATATATATATATATATATATATATATATATATATATATATATATATATATATATATATATATATATATATATATATATATATAAGGCTTTTTTTCTACTCTCAGGAGTAGCTAATCCCACGTGTATATCTCACAATCTAGAGTATCACTACATACTTGAGGTTTCTAAATTAAGTATGTAGTCATACTAGAGGGTATGTGGACATACTCACTTTTTTTTGTTAGGATACATGAAATATGGGGACATACTTATTTTTATATAGCAGTAAATACGATATATGTTCATATGCTTATAACTAGAAGACCATTCAAAATTTTTTATGGTTATCACTATCAAAAATCTTGTTTTAAGTATATGTACATACTCCAAATAATAAATGAGTATGAACACATATCTAAGGTAAATTTTTCAACGTGGGAGTAACTACACCTGGAAGTAGAATGGATTTTCCATATATATATATATATACATATATATATATATATATATGTATATATATATAGGGTTTAGGGTTTGTAAATAAAGTATGTAGTCATACTAGAGGGTATGTGGACATACTCACTTTTTATTTGTTGGGATACATGAAGTATGAGGACATATTCACTTTTATATAGTAGTAAATGTGATATATGTTCATATGGTAATAACTAGAAGACCATTTAAAAAAATTTATGGTTATCACTCTTAAAAATCTTATTTTAAGTATATGTCTATACTCAAAATGATAAATGAGTATGAACACATACCCAAGATGGATTTTTCAACGTGGAAGTAACTACACTTGGGAGTAGAGTGAATTTTTCCTATATATACTCCCATGTTGAAAAATCCACCTTGGGTATGTGTTCATACCTATTTATTATTTTAAGTATGTACACATACTTAAAATAAGATTTTTAAGAGTGATAACCATAAAATTTTTAAAAGGGTCTTTAAGTTATAAGCATATGAACATATATCGTATTTACTACTATATACAGGTGAGTATGTCTCCATACTTCATGTATCCCAATAAAAAAAAGTGAGTATATCCACATACCCTCTAGTATGACTACATACTTAATTTACAAACCTCAAGTATATAATGATACTCTCTAGATTGTGAGATATATCCGTGGGAGTAGCTACTCCTGGGAGTAGAAAAAAGGCCTCATATATCGGGAAAATCCATTCTACTCCCAATTATAGTTACTCCCATGTTGAAAAATCCACCTTGGGTATGTGTTCATACCCATTTATCATATATATATATATAAAAAGAAAAAGTTAGAAATAAATAATATAATTGGGGAAGATGCCTTTTTTTGGGCCTTATGAACCGAAGAGGTCTGATCTGACGCGCACACGCTTTGCAATCCCAATATCTCATTCCTAGTCCTTCTTGAGCTGAATAAGATGGTCGTTTGCTTGTATACAACAACACCCTAATCGCTAATCAACATCAGCTCCCCTCACGGACCCTAATTGTAAGTTGACTTGAATAAGTCCCAATTGACTACATTTGTGTGACTCCATTATCCCCATGATATTTTTTTTTCAAACATATTTCATAACAAACACAACCGCATGGAGCCAGGAGGAACTTAGCTCTGCAACACGAAGCATTTGACACAATCTAAGCAGAGTTAAAAAAAGACACGATGCTACTGAATAATATTTGACAACAACAAACGAGTTGTTAGATCTTATAGATCAGTTGACTAATGATATACTAGCCTAGATGCAAGAACACACTACAAGAAATCTAGCTCTTTACGACGTTTCAATTTTGTTGCAAAAGTAGAGAAATACACCGTTTTAGTATATTTTATACCTTCAGTAATATTTCTACTCTTTTTTGTTGTAACTTTTTTACAACAATCCTAATGAAACATCATAAAATGTAACCATGACAATTTGATATGACGTCGATGTGGCGCTAATGTGGCATGGACCATCATAGCCCATTGTTAACCCATTTTAAGTTCTGGTCCAAAATCTCATAGGACCCATTTTGTATCAATATGAGCCAGATTCACCCCATGCAGGCCAGGCCATTTCTAAACATAATTTATATAGGTCATTTGACCTATGGGTCTAGTCTATAATTTTTCCAATGATTAACATTCTAGTCCAAATTCAAAATTAAGCCCAAAGCAAATAAGCAAGTAATATCAGAATTATAACAATTATATTATCCATTAATACCAGAATTACACACTCGTGATTACATTATCGAGGTCATATGTTATCCAAGTCATACATATTATATCAATCAAAATCCAGCCACAACTTCCAAAAGTCAGAATCATACAACAACTATTTACTAGCTTGTTGTGTATTCTTGAAACCAGCAAACAAAGACTAGTAGAAGATATTGCACCAACTTCCCTAAGTACACAGGTACAGGTACAGGTCCATATATTGGACCACACAAGAATTTGGTTCCACCATATGCTTGACTTTGTGAAGAACTGGAACTGCAATCACAACAAGTTGAAATTAAATAAGACACAATTATTTAAAGACGACTACTTACACAAACATTGACATAAAACAACTATTACAAGGCAAAACAGCAGACCAAAGAGCAATATACCAATTGTACAAGAACTGACACATGACATAGTAGCATCATACTAAACTGCAGAACTGTACAAGAACAATTTTGTTCTGGTTTTTACGGCACATATGAAATTTTCATCGCTAAAGAAAATAGATCGTCGCAAAATTAATTGTCTGCGATGTTTTGACTTAATGTCACTCTATAATCATCATAGAATGTTCTTATAGTGACATAGATATTAGAGCATCTCCAAAAGCTCCCCAAAAACTCTCCCTAAATCAAATTAATGGGGTTTAGTCTAAAAAACCATCTCCAACAACTCCCCTAAACAAGTCATAGATTTATTCTCTCCCTAAATTCTCCTCATTTATAGCTAGAAATGAGTGAAAAATTAGGGACCCTAATACTTATATTTAGAAGGAAATTAATATTGTTGTGGTCCCAGATGCTGATGTGGCCCAATTAAAAGTTTTCTTGATTTATTTTTAAGGAGAACTGTTGGAGGAGACAAGAAAACTTCTCCCTAATAATTTTTGAGCTGCTCCTAAAAACACTCTTTTAGGATCAATTTTTTAGGGAGCTTTCGGAGATGCTCTTAACACTGGTCGACTGACCCAAATATAGAAGCCTCACGGCTGTCACTGATGTCCCCATGCCTGCTTGGTGAAGGCAGGCAGTGGTGTCCTCCTTGATCTCCATCTTCGTCATCTTTCCTGTACAAGATCAACACCAGCACTTAAGGTCGGTAGTGACCTTTAATCACATGACACTCCTCTCTCAATCAGTTAGGGTATTAGAGTTTTGACTCAATAATTAGTTTCATATGTCATCAGAAGACAAAACCTCTATTTATAGGAGTGGGGTGAGTAGGACCAAGTTAGTGACATGGTTAGAGGTCCCCGATCGCAATGAAGCCTATTAAGACTTGGTCATTAGCTTAATCCCAAGATCAATTCTAACACAAGTACCCTGTCTGAACCACGCCTTCTTCCCAGATCCAACTTGCTAGCTCTACAACATGTTTCATCACGTTGTTGAATACACGGTTACTACTCACCTTTGAAACTAGCCAAGAGGTAAGCAACACCAATCTGTCAAAGCCTTTTCTCTTTGCCTTTAGGACTCTTCATGTTCTTTCTATCACAGCTGCTGGTTTTCACCGATGCCCATTGGACAACCAGGACGTTGAACGTCTTCTCACGGCTATGCACTTGTAGAAGCTCCGTCATGTTGCTAGCAAGTTCTAAGATTTTCTTTTTATTAATTTTGAAAAGAAAAGTTCTGACATTTCCTAATTGTTTGCTATTTGCATTCCAGTTTCACATGCGCATGCACTTGATCTGCATCATCCACTCAATTGTTCACTCACTCATCATCCCGGCTGTCTAATTTCTAATACATTTGATCATTATTAATGAACCTGTACTTTTTCCTCCATATTACTCTGTTTGCTCGTGCTATGCTACATAAATTAAACTTAAATACACTGCATTGTCTTCTGGTTTGAAAAACCAGCTATTTAGGTTCCAGACCTACAAGTGTTGCATTTTTGGCTAATGAGTTTTTTTTGGAAGGCATATATGTGTCCACAAGGATGAGTTTTGGGTATCTACATCTATATCGTGTTTGGTAAACAAGTGTACCATAAGCCTTTGCGTGAACAAAGCCATGAAGAATTAAGCCATTGATTCATACTCTTCTAGTGATCAAAGTAGAAAGATTCTGTATTTGTATTTATATCTGCTTGCATGAGATTATTATGTTCCAACTACATGGATTGGAGTTTACTTTTTTTGTTCTTAAATGCATGATTTTTTAAATATATGATCATATTTTAGTTATTTTATACCTATACTGAGTTGCTGGGGTGAATTTGTAGTTATAGATTTTTTTCATTAAAATATTGGCTTGGCATACCTAAAACTAAAATCCTAAATCCACCATGTTGTTAGGTCTTTCCCCTTTTTTCTGTGATGAGTATATTGTTAGTTAAAATTCTTTTTTAATTTTTTTTTTGTATAAGATGCATGAAGTAGGCTAGGAATGTACTAGGTTCCAACAACCTTTAAACCTTATTTATTTATTTTGCATCAAATAAATGCGTTTACAGATGGTTGTGGTTTCGGCAGCAACACTGCCTTGGGTTGGTATGGAGGATGCACTTGCCATAAGGCTTGTCTGGATATCTTCTTAGGCATTCAATGTAACATGACTCCGCATACAGCGTTTCAGAGTCATTCTTAACAAAGCAAAACTCCACATATGGCGGCGGCGGTGGTGCTTTGGGCTTCGCGCAGCTAGCACCTACACATGCAACACAATATAGAGTGAGCAAAATGGTTCAGATTATCATTAATTAGTCTAATCAGATCCATTAAATAGTGCAAAAAGTAAAAGAATCTTATTTTACATCCTCCAGACGAGCGAGAGTGTAGACATAAGGACCAACGATAGAAAAGGTGCTAACAACACCATCCTTGTCGCATTTCCCTTAACAGGTACCATGAGGATCGGAGTAGAGTATTAGCTTTTTCTTTATGCAAGGAGGAGATGGAGAGGATTACTTGTATCTGTGCTGCATTCTTGTTTTGGTGTGCAAGTGTTTATATAGATCTACCTGCAAACACAAAAATATTTAGTCACAAAATATCCTCTTCTATGTTCTCATTAATTCTTTGATATCTGAAATTGATGGATTAATATCTTATATACTCTAATTAACATGTGAGCATTCAAAACAGTCATAGACATTAGTATATGTTTGATTTCTTAGTTACTCTTCAATAAATAAATGGGTATCCAAATCATTTTCAAATGCATGGTTGATATCCACACTAGGAACCCCTTTCAAATGCATTATTTCTAAGAATACGTGAATAGAAAATAAAATAGAATTGGAGTTGTATGTCACTTGAAGTATCACAAAAAATCAAAACATGAGAAAATCTTAGTGGAGTACATGCATGTTTGGATGCAATAATAAAGACATAGATTGTACGACGAGAGGTAGACGCATAGGAAATTTTCCGTGTGAGTTGCAACCTCATTAGATATATATCGTCTAATCAATTTTGTTTAAGATAGTAGTATAGAACTCTAATTATAGAGTCATTATTCTAGTCTAGGATTAAATCATGTTCCCGCTATATATATAACCATTGGATCAATTATAGGAGGTGCATCACTCAATCCTAGACTAGGATAAGGACTTTACAATTAGAGTCTTATATTAATCTATTTCCTTAACAGTCCCTTTATCTTGTACAATAGGATTGTTTACTATAGGTTGATCCATCTTTGGTTCAGAGGGAGACATCCTCCTCTCATTCAAGTTGTCACTATGCAGCTCATCCAACAACCTGGGCTGCTGAGGAGCTGTGATGTGTGGCATCAATGTGTCATCTGCCACATGCATATTGTCATGCTGCATTATGTTCTTAGTATACTTGTTGTGTGGTCTTGACTCTGTTCTAATCTTCTGCTACTCCTCCCAGAAGGATAGGGGGATTATGTGGATTGCATCCGAATAAGGTACTACCTCTCTAAAGAACTGCTCACCAATTTTTCTGGTCCTCTTCTCTGTAGCATTGTCAGCCTTGGCATCTAAAACATAGTTGTCTGCATGTTGATTCTTCCACAACTGTCTCCATGCTCTCATTTCTACCGGTACACTACTTGACTTCATATTCATTATCTCAAGTCTTGGTGACGCAATATCTGGTGATCGATCAACTGGGAGGGAGACTGTGGTGCAAGCTGATCCTCTGTGATCAATTTGAGGCAACGAGGTTGTCTTCCATGATCTAGCTAGAGTCTTGAACCATGCTCCAAGTTGCTGCGTGGTCGGGGAGTGCTCTTGTGGAATGATGTGGATGGCATTAGAAAAGGACCAAGTTTGATTCTCTGTTTGTTGCTGTAAGAGAGATCTTTATTTCATCGGTGGATGTGTCTTCCCTGCTGCTACTGTTGTTCGCCTAAGGAAATGATAGCATGAACAGGTTTCTGCCCTTCGATCAAATGGGCGGGCACGAGAGCCAACTGAAGTGTCACCAAATGAGATGCAGTTGTTAAATTTTCATCGACGAGGAGTGCTTCAATGTGCGGGGTGCAAAAGTCTCATCCACTGGTGCCATTTGATCTCCATCTTCGTCATCCTTCCTGTACAAGATCAACACTAGCACTTGAGGTCGGCAGTGACCTTCAGCCACCTGACACCCCTCTCTCAATCGGTTAGAGTATTAAAGTTTTGACTTAGTAGTTAGTTTCATTAATATGTCATTAGGAGACAAAACCTCTCTTTATAGGAGTGGGGTGAGTAGGACCAAGCTACGGACATGGTAAGAGGTCCCCGATCGCAATGAAGCCCATTAAGACTTGGTCATTAGCTTAAGCCTAAGATCTATTCTAACACAAGTACCCTGTCTGAACCTACCTTGTTCCCAGATCCAACTTGCTAGCTCTACAACATGTTTCATCACGTTGTTGAATACACGGTTATTACTCACCTTTCAAATCAGCCAAGAGGTAAGCAACACCAATCCGTCAAAGATTTTTCTCTTTGCCTTTAGGATTCTTCATGTTCTTTCTATCAAAGCTGCTGGTTTTCACTGATGCCTGTTGGACAACTAGGTCGTTGAACGTCTTCTCACAACTCTGCATTTGTAGAAGCTCCGTCGTGTTGCTAGCAAGTTCTGAGATTTCCTTTTTATTTTTCTAAAACAAAAGTTTTGAGATTTCCTAACTGTTTGCTATTTGCATTCTAGTTTCCCATGCGCATGCACTTGATCTGCATCATCCACTCAGTTGTTCACTCACCCATCATCCCGGCTGTCTAATTTCTAATATATTTGATCAGTATGGATAATGTGGCACGACCATAAATTTGGCGATGGTTGTCCGCCCAATAATGGCATGGTAGTGGAGTCTAGATCCGCAACCTCAGAGGTGATGCGCTCTGTCCTGTAGTTCTCTCGGGTGCCAAATGTTACTGGCAGAGTGATCTGTCCCAGTGGGACTGTCTGCATGCCGGGGATCACACCATGAAAGGATGACCTGCTGGGCTTGAGGTCGGTCAAGGGTATGCCGAGCTCCTTGAAGGTCTTTATGAAAAGGATGTACAGGCTGCTTCCACCGTCCACCAGTACTCTATGGAGTCGAACTCTGTTAACAGTCCGCGACAGTACTAGCGGGCACCTGCCCGGTCTAGGGATGTGATCCGGATGGTCCGACCGATCAAAAGTTATCGGGACCTAGACCATCGAAGGTATTGCGGGATTGCTGGTGATACCGAGTGAACCTCTCAGTAAAGGATCTTCTGCTGGCGCTTCGAGTGAGCCGTAGACCTACCACAGATGTTGTTGACCTCGCGCTCGGGGTCTTGAAACTCTTCCTTCTCTTCATCTTCCTTGTCCGCGTCCTTTTTGCCACCCCTGGGAATCCAGGGACGCTCTTTGCAGACCTTTAGAGCATGGTGCACGAAGCACTTCAGCTTGAAGCATTCTTTGGCGTTGTGAGCGCCATCATGCAGCAAACAAGGGCCTTCAAGCATTTTGTCAAAGTCATCCTGAGTGACCTGTCTTTTCCGGTTGGGATGTTCGGTGTTGGCAACCATTCTGTCCTGCTTTCGCTTCCTGTCGCGGTCCTTATTGTAATTGGACGGGCCCGACTATCCACGATTTCACGGCACCTCCTCCTTGTACTGACGAACTTGGAAGAGGGCTGAATTGTTGGCTGTGTACTTATCGGCCATGGTGAACGGCTCCTTGGTTGTCAGACTTCCGGCACCATCCAATCTCCCGATCTTCTTGATTAAGTCGGAAGGCAGTGACGACCTGAGCATCTGAGATGTTGGGGATGGTGTTCTTCACTCGGCAGAAGCGTTGGATGTATACCCGCAACGGCTCCTGGTCCCGCTGCTTGATCCTGGCGAGCTCCCAGTGATTCCCGGGCCTGTCGAACGTTGCCTGAAAGTTGGTCGTGAACTGCTTGCACAACTCCGCCCAGGAACTGATGGAATTGGCAGGCAGATTAGTGAGCCAGGTTCTGGCTGCTGGGGCCAAACATACATGAAAATAATTGGCCATAACAAAGCTATCGCCACCGAGTGCTCGGATGGGCGTCGTGTAGACATGGAGCCAATCGCGCGGGTCTGTCTTGCTGTCGTATTTCTCAATGCCGGCTGGTTTAAAGCCAGCCGACCAGTTGACAGTTCGCAATTCTTGGATGAAGGCCCTGATGGAAGCCTCATCATCGTAATCCTTAAAGATGGGGGTTCGCTTGCATTCGCGACCAGCTTCTTGGCGATGTCTGTCCTCGCACCACCCATCGTTCCGTCGATCGTATCGATCGTCTCAAGGTGGCTCTCTCCTGTCATTGTGCTCGTAGTACCGGTCATCAACGAAGCCACGACGACGTTGTTCGTCTTCATATTCTCGGCGGGCCGCCTCATCCCGCTCTTGATACCTGTTGTCCAGCCAAACCCGGGTGTCACGCGGTGGTATGCCGCTACGAAGATCAGCATGTGGGTTCCGGTCATGGTAGTCCATGATAGGCCGCCGCCATGGTTCAGTCAGCGGGGTCGCCTGCAGATCGGTTCATTGCCGATCTCTTCTTTCCTGACCGGGCACCGAGCTAGCAGCGTCTGACGCTGTTTTACTCGACGTAGAACGCGTGTTGTGCATCTCTAGTACAATTGCCGCCTTAATGTGCATTTTCAGCTTGTTGACATGTGGTGTGAACTCTAGGCTTACTTGGAGCACAGGCTCTAACGAGTTTAGCAGGGCTACCGCTGTGACAACCCTGATTCTTTACAAAGGAAAAAAATGAATGAAAAAAAAACTACTTTTACCTTTTACCATAGAACCCACATGGCCCCACCCACCGCTCTTCTCTCTCGAGCATAGGCGGGCGAGCTCAGTCGAGCGCGCCACGCTGCAGCTTCGCTGCCGCGCTGTCCTGCGCACCACACGCGCCCGATGGGGGGATAAGTCCCCCGGCTTCTCTCCCTTGTGCCTCATCTCTCTCACCCTCTCTATCTCTCGCTTCTCTGTTGAACTCGAAAACCAGAAACCCACCCGCCTTTAGCGATGCATGGAGCTCGAAGCTCGACTCCGTGTCACTCCGGCGCCTCCTCGGCCAAGCCGTTGTGACATCCCCTCCGGGATAACTAGGATCGAGTACAGGAGAACACTCGACGCAGCGAGTTACAACAGCACATACATTCATACAAGCCCAAATATATTATATCATGGTATAATACAACCAGGTTTTTAAAAGAACAAGCAAGAGTTTCAGAGTGGAGAAACATTTATTACAACAAAGATTTAAAAACTCAACAGAAGTTTGATCATTGTTCAAAACCTTGTTCCAAACACGTCTAACTAACTCACTCTCAGAGGCACGCCTAGTTTTCTACTCTTCTGGAGACGGGATGCATTCCCACTAAATGGAACCTCCCTCCGGCAGTTGCCCTTCGTCTGGCATGCCTTCGGACCGTCCATAAGAGTAAGGCTCACCACCTAAAAATAAAATAATACGAACAAACCCTGAATATCTAATATACTCCGCAAGACTGACTCGTCAACGTGGCTCGCTAAGGCCGACACCTATAATGCTTAAGCCTTTGGCTGGTGGGTTGACTCAGACTTGCAAAAAAACAGCACTTATTAGTGGATATCTATTTCAAATTTTAGCTCAAGATTATGTTCATTATTATTAAAGTTTGCATCCTGCAACTATTGCAAACATGTTTTGTAAGCAAGAATCATTTAACTCATCCAACTCTTCCCTTCTCATTACTCTCGATTATCTCCGCTCGTGCCAAGTGAACAAGCGATACTCATTGCTGCGAGGAACAGCGATTCGAATCAATTTCTACCAGCTGGGTAAAACCCGACTACACGACATATACGCACCGCATTGGTCGTATATGACAATTTTCCCACTAACCCCAACCAGAGGTCGATTCGTTTCCAACTCCCCCGGGAATATGGAGACCCCACTTGATACCCGTCCCAGACGTTATCCATGGGCGACCACCATTTCCCTCCCGTGAGACTTCAATCTCACTAACAACCAGAAAAAGAAAGTTGGCTACGTCCTACCACTTAGGTAGTTAGGGTACATCAGCTTACTGGGTTCCATATACCAGCATATAGATTGGTACTGTTCAATACTTGTTCACAAAGCCGCCAACGGTTTGGTCCTAATTTGACACGGACAGGGCTACCACCTTGCAAGACCATGTCTTTGCCCTTTCCTCTACGGGGCTCGTCCGGTCTCATCATCATCATCAACTTTCATTCAAATTCTCAAGGTCTCAAACAACTTAAAGCCTTCATGCTTTAAGATCATCCTATGCAGTGCTACCGACAATCCTACGACATAAGCATAGCGCCTATCGTGCTACCTGTACCTCTATAGGGTAAAAACATTATAGGATATGGTAGTAATATAGGTGGGTGTCAATCAATTCCTGGAACCTAATGCACAAGCATGACTCAACTGACTATGATAAAAGAAAGAATTTAAAAACATAGGTGGGATGCACCAGGGCTTGCCTTTGGGTTCGTCCAAACGCGACGCTTCAAGTGCGGTGTCGGTCTTGATGATCACCACCTCGGGTTCGACCTCGACGGATTGCTCGATGATCTCAGGTCCTATACAGTTCGTCGATACATCGTAAGTTTGTACTAGCGATGCATGAATGCGAAATGCAATGCTTGAAATGATGGTTCAATAATATAGTAGACAAGAACTTAATTACTCTTGTCTGAAGTATTTCCTTCTAATTAAAAGTAATTAAGCCTATGAATGAAAAGGGATTAACATGCTTAATCAAAATTAATTACCCTATTATAAATTAAAATAACTCTATTACAAAAATAAACCTTAAATCAGAAAATAAGAGATTATTTAACCATTTAAAGGAATTTTTAAATACTCAATTAAATGCTTAAAAATCATGGAAAATAAAAATTAAATTTTATTTTATAAAGGGGTAGAGAAAAGTATTTGGAACCTAACAAAATTGGTCCCAAGATTTTAGGAGGTCTAAAACACTAGCTATGATTTTTTTTCATTCTAGAACTAATTTTAAAAGCAAAATCCTGGAAATTGAAATGGCCACTTTAACTCGGCCTCATGGGCCACTCGGCGGCCCAGCCGCATAGCAGCCCAGCCGCACGGCAGCCCAGCCCAGCTGCACAGGGTCCCGGCCCAGCTCTAGGGAGCTCCCGGGCTTGCCCTCGCGCGCACACAGCGGCGCTGCCGCAGCGGCCAGGGCACGCCCCGAGGCACAACTTGGCTAGCCGAGCGCACGGTCAGGGGCGGCGCTGCGAGGAGGACACAGAGGCAGGGTCAACAATGATGGAAGGCTCACCAGAAAAGATGGCAGTAGGCGGCGGCGGGAGACGAACCTTGGCAGGGCGTCGGCGGTGATGGCTCCTGCGAAAATTGCCAAGAACGACCATCGATTCTTGATCAAAAATTGCTCACGAGATGCACATGGACCTTGTGAAGATTCCTTAAAACTGATTTGGAGCAAGACTCACCAGGAGAGAAGAAATCGAAAAGGGGGTAGAAAAAGGTTGGCTTCAGACTCCGATGGAAATTGACCTCGTGAACAGTAAAACAGAACAGAGGAGTTGCAGGGGAGGTCACCGGCGGTCAGAAAACCTCACTTTCTGATGATTCTGATGATGGAACTGCATGGGGAATGATTCAAATGGATGAGCATGGAGGTGAGTGATATTCCTATGGGAGGAACTGAACCGGAACGCATAGTGGAGGAAGAACATGGCAAGGGACCGGCGGGGGGTTCAGTTCACCGTTGTTGGAGAAGAACGTCGATCTGCCTGGCTTAGAAAGGCTGGTGAGGCTTTCGAGCTTCCTGGTGCAGCTCACAGAAAAGTGGCTTGCCTAGGGCGGGGAGCTTGAGCTGCCGTTGTACGGCAATAGTGGCTGTGTTCCACGGGAGAGAACAGAGGAAGGAGAAGAAAGAAAAAAACTTAGAGAAGGCATTGACTTGACCACGAACAGTGTTCTGCATGCCTCAAGCTGCGCTGGCTGCTCTCTGGAATGGCACGGTGGTGCAATGGATTTGGAGAGGGAGAGAAATGAATAGAGTGGGTCCTGCCGAGTTGGAAAAATCTGCCTTCCTACTGTTGCAGTCAAGACGAAGTCTTCTTCAACTCAGCAAAATCTGGGGATTTTTGTGTGAACATTAGAAGATATTTTGAGCAACTTTAGTCATTGGCAAAAGTTCAAATTTTGATTGCTAAATTTTCTAAAAATCTGGGAAAACAGACTATTTTCTAGCATAGTTTAAATTATTTAAGGCGGTTATCCTTTGAGGAAAAATCTGAAAAATTCTCTAAAATTTATTTTCATATTTACACCTCTGAAAAATTATGAAGTTGGTATATTTTTATTTGAATTTTTTTTTTGTGTTTTTGCAAACACTAGATTCGACCTTTATTTGAAAAGTCAGGGCTGTCACAGCTGTCGCTCCAAACTGACGCGTAGACCACCCCAGCTCGTCCCCATGGCCACCAATCGCTACCTCCCACCATAACCCCTGAGATCAAAGCCGATTTCGAGTGGAGGCCGAAACGAGCTCCCTTCTGCCCCCTTATCAATTTCTCCTCACTCGGTGAGTTGCTTTCCAATTTCGCGTGCATGGAGCATCTAGATGTTCTTGCGCATCTCCTAGTTAGGTTATTGATCAAGTTCCATGGACGTGCTGGTCGTGTTCTAGGTTTTTCTTGCCGCCATCGTCTCTGTCCGTGCCACCCTCTCGACAAGCTGCTGGTTCGACCTCCTCTCACCATCTACAAACCCGACGCCGGTCTTCTTCAAGATGTGGTGAAGCTCTGGGAATCAACGAAGCTCTGGGAATCAACAAAGCTTGGTTTGGTGCCCTGTGCTGCTCGCTAGCCGTCGCCGAACATAGAGCCTTGCCGCCTCCCGCGGCCGGCCCCTTCTCGGTGAGCCACCGCCGTGACCGACCTCCTTCCTGTGCTCCCTGTATCGCGCCGCCTCTGTGGGTAGTCCTGGATGGCCGAGCAGCCTTGGAGGCAGGGCTCTAGTGGCAGCTCCGCTGCGGCCGGCCGCCGGGACTGGACCCGGATCCTCTGCGGCGGGCGCCTGTGTGGCCCTATGTGGCTGCACAGTGATTGGTCAGTGCCAGTTTTTATGATTTTACTTGCGAAAATAATTCCAGAACTTTGAAAAAAATCATAGCTAGTGATCTAGACCTCCTAAAATCATAGGACCAATTTTGTTGAGTTCCAGATGTTTTTCTCTACCACTTTGTGAAATAAAAATAAATATTTATTTTTCAAGATTTTTAAGCATTTAATTAAGTTTAAGAAATATCCTTTTAATTGTGAATTAATTATTATTTCCTGAATTAATGTTTTAGCTTAATAGGTTTATATTAATTTATAATTTGGTAATTAAGGGTAATTAACTTTGATTAAGCATGTTAATCCTTCTTAATTAATAGGCTTAACCACTCTTAATTACAAGGAAATACTTCAGACAAGAATAATTAATATCTCGTTTATCATTGTATCGAACCATCATTTCAAGCATCGCATTTCGCTTGGCATACCTAAAACTAAAATCCTAAATCCACCGTATTGTTAGGTCTTACCAAAGCATGAGAAAATCTTAGTGGAGTACATGCATGTTTGGATGCAATAATAAAATAAAATATGTGAATAGAAAATAAAATAGAATTCGAGTTGTATGTCACGTTGAGAGATAGACACATAGGCGATTTTACGATCCCCAAAGGTAGGGAGCCAAGAGGAAAAGAGGAGAGCACTAGAAGGAGATATTGGATATCTTGAGAATGCTAGAGAGTGTAACTTGAGCATCCATATACATCTAAGGCTAGGGTGTACTTCAGAATGTGTTCTAGGCTGTTATTCTTGGTCTATGCTAGGATCTAGACCGGTTAGACGTCAGTGATGAGCCTATCATGATCGATTGTGAAGATCGTCACATGTTTGTACATAGTTTGAGCTTGTCGTTGGAAGGAGCATCGCTAGTGAGCGCTCGTGTCGGCTCGGGGAGTCCGACAAGTCCTCGAGGGAGGCGAGCTTGTGCCTTGGTGGCAGCGGTGACACAACTGTGTCTTTACTCCGAAAGTGATTGCGGGTTCGTGTGCAAGGACTCCATTTAGTGGTGGGAGGGACAGGTACTCCCGTGAGAGTGGTCCAATAAGGAGTAGGGGAAGGTGCCATCCTTCCGAGAGCTCGTGAAAAAATCATGAGTCATCTCTTACTCATACTTCTTACTTTGATGTTTTTTCTTTCATATTTACATATCATACTATTCATGATTATGTGCTTATCTTGCTCTTGTTGATTGCCTTGTAGACTTGCATGAATAGGCTCCTTGCTAGCTAGTAGTGCTTAGCTTCCGCATTTGATCACTAGCTTATATAGGAGTTGGTCGGGCTTGATTTATCACCATTGTATGTATTGTCTACTCATCCTTATGTGCTCTAGTTTATTATCTTGTAGCTTTGCATGAGTTTCAGCGATCGACTTGCCGACACCATGCATGGCACGATCGGTTGAGAGACTCGCTAACTTCTCACCGCATGAGAAGTAGTCGAAGGCCAGTGTATGAAGCAGTGATTGACACTTGATGAAGAAAGCCATCAAACTCGACAAGCCGACCGTCATGCTAGTCCCCTTCCTGGCGCGCCAACTGTTGAGACTTAATCTCAGCAGTAGACATAAGGTAGTTCACCTATGAGGATTTATATATAGGATAGGGGTATGCACAAGAACTAAAGATGATGGTAACACAAGACACACAGGTTCGGGCCTCCCAGAGGATAATAACCCAATATGTGTGTTTTGTGGTATTATATTAATATGTCTAGATTATAGATCTAGATGTTCAAGGATTAACCTAGACGTGATGTCTAGCTCTATGTCTTGTCTATGTTGTGCCTTATCCTTTGTTGTTCTCATTGTCTAGAGGTCCCTACCCTCCTTATATATCCGGGGGGATAGGGGTACATGGCGGGGTCCTAGTCGGTCTGTATGCATATTCAAGTAGGAGTCTATACCTACTATCCCTAATTTCTCGCCTCAATTACTCTTGCACGGCGCAGTGTTATGGCATCCCGTCTCTGCCACGGCGTCAGGGACCACTAACAGGAGTTGGTGGAACAACGGACAACATAACCAACACTGTGCGCGCACGCGCGCGTGTGTCATGATGACGGGCATGGGGTGGGCATCCTTGTCCTTAACGCACTTGATCTCGACTGTGGGGGTTGAGTGAGACGGAGGCCACTTGACCCCATTCATAGGGGTTGAGTGAGGGGAGGCGCGCTGGATCCAACTCACGGGGGTATAGCAGGACAGAGGCTGCTTGGCTCCATTCATAGGGGTCGAGCGAGACGAGGTGTGCGCGGCCCCACTCATAGGGGTCGAGTGAATTAGCGAGATACGCTCGGACTCGAGAGTCGAGCAGGGCGAAGGTTTTCCTGTACAGGCTATTATTTACCCCCGACACCGCTGATATTTACCCCCAACAGTTAGATTCTATCGCCGACATAGTGCACACTCTAAGGAAGCATATAAAAGGGCTAAGATATATAGCAAATACATTCATCATAAACTTAATCTATTACCAAACCTTCACCGATGTGTGGCAAAGATCTCCATAGTCAAAGTCTCCGAGAGAAGGCATGCCTTTCGCATTATCCCATGCTCCTCCTTCTGAAACAATGACCATGTCCTTATTCAATGAGAGCCCATGTATATCGTCTGCATAAAAGAAATATTTAACATTTTATAAAAAACAATATCATTACGACTTAATCATATTACCCAACATTTGATGCTCACACCCACAACTACTAGAAGTCGTCTAGCTTCTATTAAATTATCTAACCAGTCTCTAAACATGTGGGTTATATCAACTGAGGTCCCTAGACTAAAAGTTAATTGAACCACTCGTCAAATAAACCTAGTAAGAACACAGTAAAAAAAAAAAAGAGATATTGTATAGTCTCGTTATTATTACAGAAATAACATTTCTCACTACCATGCCAATTCCGTTTGATTAGGTTGTCTTTGGTGAGAGTGGCTCCTCTATACAGATCTTTATTTTTAACGATATCTTAATTTTTCATAAGTATCTATTATGAGGCAAGATCTGTGAATTAAACATTGCAATGTATCTATTTGTTGTTTGCACCATTTCACCTAACTAGATTGTATTGCCCGTGCAGTTGCACGGACGCATATAAATAGTATTTTGATATATCATTAATTATACTTTAAATTGATTTGTGGCTTGCCACAACAATACTTTCTGTATTATATAAGAATACGAAATGTGAAAGAATAATAAAAATATAATTCCTGAAAAATAATTGGTCAGGTGATGCCATACCATGAATTTGTTTCTTTGAAGAAAGATAACCACGAATTGTTCTTTTACTTCAGATGAAACGTACTCAGGTGTTGCTATTGTAAGTCTGATTGGAAAGATCATACGTGGATAATTACAATTAAATCTGACTGCCCTATAAATGTATGAGAGACTTCCATTAATATTCCTTGGATTTTCATAATACTGCTTAATACAACCAGGCTTGTTTCATACTGATGACCTTTGTGGCAGTTAGATAGCATTTTTCTTGCAAGTGTCAATGTGTGCATGATGATTGTTGGTCAACCGAAAGGAGATCAAGTGTCAATGTGTGTATGCCGATCGTTTGGTTTATGACGCCTGCTTACTATTGGTAAAGTGATTTTTGGGTTGTGGCCTTCCCTAAATCTATTCTCTTGTATGTATGAAATGTGGGGTGTATAATATACTTTATTATATACTTTTTTGAACAATATATTTTTAAATATAATATAGTAAGGTTTGGTCAAGTTTTGTAGGATTAATTATTGAGGAGTTTTACTGTCCAAAATACTGGCCAGTAATTTTAAAAAACTACTCGCCAGTAGTTTGAGAGTAATTTTGTAATTGCACTATTAATTAATAAATTTATGTTTATTTTCATGATAGAATATTAAGTCTACCAAATTATTAAAACATTAGTTTATTTCAAAAATATATATAATATTAGTTATTAATGAGATTGTTAATATAAATTTATTTATAATAATAAAAACTAATTACTATAAATCTATAACTCTTGTTTTTCCGATATTACCCTCAAATTGAGAAACTATTAGTCAGTAGTTACAATTTTAGATTATAAAATCAATATTGTTAGATCAAACTACTAGCTAGTAGTTTCTTAAAACTACTGGTCAGTATTTTGGACAGGAAAATTCCTCTTATTATAAGAAGTACCAAAGTTAAAACGGACTAATAAAACATTTAGGAGATATTGTTGTCTTAAAGTTTTAAATCAACTATACAAAGCATTTAATGGAACCAGTCAAGAGCTGGCACGCAGGTCCACCACGCCACAATTTGGCGAGCATTTTGCTCGCCCATGCTACCCCTCAAGTCTGGTAGGAATTGCATGCCGCTGCCAAATTCTCATTTGCATTTCTAACATTTGGACACAAACCAAATGATAGCCTAATTCGTGGGCAACACCAACTTTTGGAAGGAAACCAAACAGCCTCGCTGCTTTTATTTTGTGGTGTCTTGTAGGGCTTGAGAAAACTGAAGAGAATCACGATCGATAGACTTGACCTCCATCGCTGTTGCTGTAGATATGTCCACAGACAAAGGTCATCCCTGTTGCTGCAGATTTGTCCAAGCATATTCAAGAACCCAAACATGACAGGCTCCTGCTCCAAAAGATCAGTCCTCCGGCATTGACTGCTGCAAGCCAGCAGCTGAGCCTGTCGTGCATGATGTTTTTAGAGCACCCACAACGTATGTGAAAAGTGAACCATAGCTGAAGAGAACCGAACCATGAACGTTGTGGCCACCGAACCAAACGGAGAGAGAAAGAAGCGAACCAAGTTTATGGTTCGGACCAAAGCGAACCACAGT
Organism: Eleusine indica; assembly: GCA_030378355.1. NCBI lineage: Eukaryota > Viridiplantae > Streptophyta > Magnoliopsida > Poales > Poaceae > Eleusine > Eleusine indica. The sequence goes on from CM059500.1 coordinate 43,577,841, forward strand.
GAATAAAAAAGTCAATTTCAACTACGTCTGGAGGAGAGAGCACGTTTTTCTATTCTGGAAACTGGGTCCCAGCAAGTGCTCTTCACAGCCATCAAACCATACTAGAGTTCGATTTTCATACGGTTCGCTGGCCGAACCACCGTTGCTATTGCTCTTAGACTATGAAAGTATATTGATTTTCCATCAGAAATTGAAGGATGTTGTCTACTGTTCAATCATGAATCTAAACAGAGACGATGGAGAGATCACCTATTTACAGTGTAGAGGAGGCACAAGTTGGAGACACTGCCTTGATCAATAATGACAAGACCTTTCTGGTGGAGGAAGCTATCACCGTGGTGGTCTTCTAGGTACCGAAGACTTCAGCTATACCTGTTCAAGTGGGCCGAGCTAAATGGGCCAGCACGAGGCCCACTTATTTTGGTCCGGTCTGAGCACGGCCCGGCACGATGCTTGACGGGCCGTGCCGGCCCGTGGCCTGTCATGGGCCGTGTTTGGGCCTAGCCACAGGCCGGCCCGAGCACGGCCCGTTTACCATGGCTCGTCTAGCTCGTGCAATAGCCCGTTTAACCTGTAAGACACGGCATGGCCCATCATGACCCATTAAATAAAATGATTAATATTTTAATATTTACATTAAAAATTAAATTTTTTTAGTTCAAATTTATTGATAGAAAATATTTGTCTACATAAATATTTAAATTTTGGAGAAAAATCATGCATATAAAATTTAATCGGGCTTCGGGCCAGAATAGCCCGTCGGGCCAACGAGCCGGCCCAGTCCGTGTAAGACGAGTCGTGCCGTGTTTAGGCTTGGGCACAGGCCCGTCGGGCCGGCACGACATGGCCCATTAAGCAGACGGGCCGTGCCAGCCTGTTAAGCCTACGGCCCGGCCCGTGATTGGCTCGTGTCGGGCCGGGCCGGCACAGCCCGTTGGCCAGGTATAGCTTCAGCTATTGTAGATCGACCTTTATACGATGTGTTTATGATGGCTTAGAGATTGAGAGATTGAGGGCCAGTTTGGTAGAGTTCCACAACCTGATTTTCTGGATTCACTCCCTGATTCTCCCTATGGAGTGATTCTCCTGATGAAACAGAATCAGTTTGTAAAATCGTTTGGCAAGCTAACTGATTCTTGCCTGAAGAAAGACAGTGGCTTGCTGAAAATGTCTATAGTACCCCTAGTTGTCTCAGATCTGCAGAGGTCTCGCCGCTGACAGGCGCCCCATTCTTCAGCATCAGCAGCGAGGAGCTGGGACGGCTGCAGGGAGGAGCGCCGGGAGGAGCGTCAACGGGCTGGGAAAGATTGGAGGCGGACTCGGGCTGCGTGGAACCCTAGCTGCGCGCCGCAGTCGCCATGGACGCGAGCTGCAGGAGGCCTGCGTCGTTCTGGACAGCTGCACGTACGGTTAGTTGGATTTGTACATATACATATGTTTCTTTTTTTTTCTAAAAAACAAATATAGATAGTTGCCTCTGTAGCAGATGAGATTTGAACTCTAGCTGTTGATAATTCCTGACCTTGGAGAGAGGTCAACATGAGAGAGTATGCATGAAAAATACATCAAGGACTAGATGTCAATAACAGATAATACAAAGAGGAGATTAATGGTCAGATATTTTATTCTTTTTGTGAGAATTTCTAGTTTATTTCTTTTTTTTCAGGCCATGTAGTAGAAATTTTAATCTTTTTTTATTATTAAATAGATAGATATGTCATTTGCACTAAAAATTTCCTCAAATATCACAGATGATATGAGAAATTGATGTGAAATGTCGTTTTGCTCCTAGCCGAGACACCGACGACGTTGTTTGCCACCACAGCTCAATCGCGTTCCTTGAGGTCCGCCTCAGCGTGCGACCAAGCTCCTTTTATACTCATGCCCGCCTGCTCGGCAAAGGCCGTCGCCACCCTGCGTGCCCGCCGGACGACGGCCGCCCGCGCCCACTAGTTCGGCAAAGGTCGCTGCCACGAACGCTCGGTGAATACACGGCCGCGCGCACCCAGAGGATGCTACCCACGCTTGGCCACATGTCTACCAAGGGTCGCCCAGGCACCGGTCGGAGTCTGTGCTTTGTGGCCTTTATGACGGCGAGCACAACCTCCACCATGCGGCGCCCACTAGAGCTCCGTAACTTTGTCCTGCTCCAACCTCCAACTTCACAAATGTCAAATGCACAGCTATATATAAAGCTCCAATTGGCAGCTGGCTAGACATGTTCTTTGGGGGCACGGATTTTGTTGAATCCGGTGGTGCGGATTGATAATTGACAATGCAACTTGGCCATTGGCGTTGCTATATCTGGGGTTGATATGCGCTGTGTGATGGTACAATGTGCGGCTGATCTCGCCATCAGTGGTGCGGTCACGAGCACAATGTTCCTGTTGCTTGCATCTTTGGTTAGGCTGTTCACGAGCAACACGGAGCCGGTGCGCGTCGTGGTCTAGCTCGCTGGCACTGGCTAGCTTCCTGAACAGGCTGGCACCGATCCTCGTCGACGTTGCCATCGGGAGGAGGGGCAACCGGGCAAGCGTGGTGACATGTGAGTGGTACCTGTACAACAAGCAAAGGGAATGAAGGGGAGGAACAATAGCAGCAAGGGCAGGAGCAGGAAGGGGTAAAAAGTCATTTCACATTAATTTTCCAACCTCTAGGTCATGGAGGACGAGCGGGCCTCGTGCCGGCCGTCCCCGTGGCCTTGCTTCCGAGGTGGTACCCTTGTGTAATTTTAAGCCATTTTGCAACTCGGAGAAATATGTAACACATACATTAGTAAGAAATCGGTTGAAATTTACCGATTTTAAATTTTGACAAAATCAAATTTTGTTGCGTCCTGTAGATTTTCTCTGAGTAAATCCATTCCATCGCATAGGAGAATGACGTGAATCTGCTAGAATGAGTTGTAATGAGTATGGGCAAGAAGGCGATCAAGGTGCTCTCCAAACGGAACAGACATGCATCTAGCAACACATCAAGAGAATGCTTGTGTGTCGCGGTGATGCCGCAGAACACTTCCTCAAAATACTAAGTACACAGTAAGCATTATGTTGAAATACTAAAAAAATAGTTGTTATTTGTAGTAATATAAAATACATGTAGAGCGCACATGGAATTCTAGCAACAACTTTTTTTTTCAAAAGACCAACAACCTTATTATTAAAGTTGCACCAAATGGATCGTGGATAAACGGTTTTGATTTTGGCAGCAACACTGTTTTGGGTTGGTATAGTCGATGCATAGGCCATATGGCAGATCGGGATGGCTTTTTAGGCATTCATTGGTACATTCGATTTTAGTACAGTCTTGTTTAGTAAAGCAGAACTCCTGGTGGCGAAGAGGATGTTTTGAGCTTCCCGCATCTAGCACCTACACATATAGTATAATATAGGGATAATTATAAAATCCATCCCATAAACTAATCTTAGTTTGATTTTCCACCCCATTAATTGATATGTTACAAAAGCTCATCCACCCAGGACTTCCAGACCGAAACTCCCCCCTAGGGCGCACGTGCATCAGCTGATTCAGCCTTCTTCGGCTACCATGGACTTCAATCGACGCAATGTCAGACAAGCTGGGCCGAAGCTGATAAATGGGCTAACTCAGTGCAACTGGTCGCACTCGCACCAATTGTTCGATGCGTTTGCCTGAAAAAAAAATTGCTGGACGTAGCACAAGCGGAGAGACGACACTCCGGCGCTGCAGTGGACCAGTGGTGAGGGAGAGGCGGAGGTCCGCGGATTCGCGGCGGTGAGCGCGGCGACGGCGGAGGCGCGGTTTGGCGCGGAGCAGCAACAAAAACAGGGTTGCGCACTGGCGCGGAGCAGCGACGCCGTGTCCTCGCGGAGGTTCAGCGAGGCCTCCATTGTTGAAAAGCCGACCTGTGCATTGCAACAGGTACGATAGCCCCCTAGCACCATCTTGTTCATCGGCTAGCTTTTGTGTGGTCTTGTGCCACAAACGGCCGTGGGTGCTAAAGTTCTATGATATTTTCTAGAAGGTAAATGAACAACAATTTATACTTGTAGGATTAGGAGATTGGTTCTTCCACTATCAACTTGTTCTATTTCAAGACGTCATGAGCCAAGGTAGAAAGCTAAGCTCGGTGCATGAAGCTATATGCAGAACGTATGGCAAGTTTAGGAGCTGCAGGTAGATCCAAAAATCATTACATCATTCTGGAGATAGATACATTTACAATGGCAAGTACTCTGAATTTTGGTGTCGCTAATTGGTAATGGGCATTGATAAATAGATTTTTGCGTTTGCAAACTTGAATTTATTATTATGTTCTCTTGTTTGTGCAGAAAAATCCAGAGCAAGTATGAGAAAGGAAAAAACAAAAGAGGAGGGAGAAAATGTACGAGAGCACGTCAGGATTGACGAAATCAATTGAGGCCTGAGCGATTAGGTGGATGAGGACGAGATAATCATAGGCAATCGTCGCCTTCCCGCGCAACCGCACACAGCCGCCGCCTTGGCCTTCTGGTCACGCGCGTCTCCTGCTGGAGACCTAATTAAGAGATGACGGTTTCATGTTTGGGCCTAATCAGCCCATTATCTAACGTGGCGACGATGCATGTCCACGGTGGCTAAAACGTGCGTGTTGGGGGGAGTTTTGGCCTCTAAGTCCTAGGTGGGTAGGCTTTTGCAACAAATTAGTTTATGGGGTGGTTTTTACAATTAAGCCTATAATATATAGAGTGAACAAGTTTATTTGAATCTAATCATGTCTGATAAATAAGGCAAAGTGAATATAAGCAGATTGTACATCCTCCAACTTGGACGAGTGAGAATGTACACATAAGAACCAAGCATAAAAAAGGTGTCGAAAGCAACATCCTCGTTGCATTTCCCATAATTAGATGCCATGAGGCATATGTAGAGAGGATTAATTATGTTTGTACTGCATTCTGTATGAAAGCATTTATATAGATCAGACCACATGTACATATGTTTGGTCGTTCATTCCAATATATCTGCACTAATGCTTTGGTATCTAGACTTGATAGTTTAATACCTTCTTATATTTTGATAAATATGTGAGCATTCAAAAAACTATCATGCACCAGCATCTCAAAACTTAGATTTGATGTCTTAGTTACTGCTCAATAAATAGATGGGTATCCAAAGCATTTTGAAAGGCATAGTTTGATATCCACACTAGGGACCCTTTTTAAATGCATTATTGTTAAATAATTAGAATAGAAAGAAAATGAGGATTTTGGAGTTACATTTACTTGCAGTCCCTGCTAGTTAAAAAAAATATGAAAAGTTTCAATAGAGTCGTTGGATGCAATACAACATAGACATAGTATTTTGAGGAGAGAAATAGACAGAAAGAAAGTTTCCACTACATCCAACCTCATATTATATATGAAATGATTAAAATATTTAACTCGGTGTGTACTAGTCAATTTGCACGTTTTCTATCAGCAGATCTCACAATGAATTGTGTCCATCAGCTAATTCCATGTTTCTACAATCGGAATTGCTACACACACGACTTCATCTTCCGATTTTGTCTTACGATCACAGCGATAACTTGTACGGAAAACCAAACGTCAATTCCGTCTCTACGTGGATTCCTTTGGAGTGGCCAAAGCCCAAAACCAAGTGCAAAATATTTGGTCTCTTCGCATCCCAAAAACTTACCCACAACGACAACGTGGTGTTCCAACTCTCTCCCTTGTAGCGCTAAACAATGACTTTGCGGCAACAACAATATAGTAGAGTTTAACTTACTCTCTCCAAACCATCGTCAAGTTCTTGGATGACCTGATTTATTTTGCGGCAACGACAACAGTGGGTTTAATTTCATCTCCTAACAGTACAGAAGGTATGCCGTGATCGGATTGATCTTATTGCAGGCTCCGGCGGCAATGACCAGCTTCGTGTCACAAAGCTAAATTGAAGAGAAGAGCTCTACCAGGAACTTGTAATTTCTTACAATGATTCGTTTTAATTAGGCTCTTAATCATCATAAAAACATCAAATCATTTACTGATTGCTATCGCAAACATCACGACACAACGTATATTGATGGCTAAGACAAACGGCAAGTCAATTGATCGATGCAACAGAAATCTGCGGCAGAAATGCTTCAGGTGACTGCTGTGCCTGTGCAGTGATTTCTTGCTGCGATTGGGCTTTGCTGCGTTGGTTTCTTGCCGGCACGTCCCTACGTGAAGTCAAAAGGAAAAGTCACGCTGTGACGCGCGCTAGCGCCGTTGGGTCGTATGAAGCAGTCGCAACAACGAGTGATGTGTATAGCAGGACTCTTCTACAATCACGCACGTATTAGTCCGTGTTTGATAGGGATTATAAAATAGCTTTTTGACTGGATTCTACTCCTCATATTAAAAAGTTAGCCAAAAGATTATAAGAAAAACAGATTTTGTTCTTCTTCCTACAAGCACTTCTCAAATTTATACTAGAATCCAAAAACAAAAAAATATAGTTCCTCATGGCTTCTCTATTTATTTTTTATAAAATATATACAAAAGAATCCATTTTGCTAAATGATTTTTTTTAGAGAATTCGTTTTTTGAAGAATCCATTTTATAAACTAGTTTTATAGAGAATCCGTTTTGTGGAGAAGTCTTGATAAACAAAATGACTCTTACTCTCCGTCACCCCTGTTCACTTGTCATCAAGGATTCAAAAACCACAACAGAAGCGGTTTTTTTCTTATTGAAAACCGATCGATAAACCGAAAAAACTAACCGAAACCCGTTTTTGCTACGGTGACTAGGTTTGGTTTTTTTGATAAACAAAATATCCAGTAAAATCGAGCCAGATCGGTTTTACCAAAACCCATAAAAACAGCCAGTTTTTAACGGTTTTTCGATACATGCCAGTCACCACTCACCACAAGTCCGTTGCAACAAAGCCAGCCTTAAAATTCGAGAGGCCGTTCAAATCAAACCGTGTCACCCGCCACAAAATCCGCCCGGCTACCTCTCCCTCCGCGCCATCCAAATCTCGCCCAGCTAGCTTTTCTCCCTCCTCGCCGTCCTCCGCGAATGGCGCCGCAGCCAACATTGTCGTCGAGGCCGTCTTCATTGCCCTCGTCGCCTCACAGCAGGCCGGCGCTCCGGCCGGGCAGTCTGCAGCGGCTGCTCCGCCCGCCGGACCCCGACGCCGCCGACGACGACTCCGCACCGACGCCGCGCTCCCGCTCCCGCGCCCACGCCCACACCCGCGGCCTGCTCCAGGTGACCAACATCACCCCCGCGCTCTCCGACGCCGACGACCCCTTCTCCGGCCACCACGGCTTCTACCTCCGCCTCTCCGACTCCTCCCGCTCCTGCTACGTCTCCCTCCACGCCGACCACGACGACCTCATCCTCGCCGACGGCCTCCACATCGGCCAGGTCATCGAGGTCGAGCGCCTCGTGCCGGCCGTCCCGGTCCCCGTGCTCTGCCGCTTCCGCGTCCTCCCGGGCCGGTACCCCTGCGTCCAGCAGCAGGACTCCGGCGACGACGAGGTCAAGGAGGTCGTCTCCGAGCGCCCGCGCCGCCCGTCGCCAACGCCGCCGCTGCCGGAGAGGAGGGCGCGGCAGGCGGGAGGATCCCCCGCCGCGATCGGCGCCGCCCACTACCACCGGTCGCGATCCACGACGAATCTATCTGATGCGGGATCGCCGGCTGCGGCGGCGGCGAGGAGGATGGGGAACGAGCTGAGAATGTTGGATTCCCCGAGGAGCCTGAGGAAGATCAGCGTCTCGTCTGTGGATGCCACCAGCAGCGATGATGACGAATCGGACGTGTCGTCTTTGTATTCCTCGTCGTTGTTGTCCACTGCGAGGAGGAACTGGGATTTCATTGGGAGCATCAAGGACGTCAGACCTGTGGCTCCTCGGAGACGCAGCAACAGTGTAATTTTAAGCCATTTCTTGCAACTCTGAGACATGTTCCATTCCCAATTGGTGATAAATCACACGGATTTACTGATTTCATATTTTTATTAAATTGAAGTTTATTGAATCGTGCAGATTTCACCGAGTAAATCCGGTTCAAACTCCATTGCACAGCACAACGACCCGGCGAATGATCCGCTGGAGTCGGTAAGGAGGAAGGCCGAGAAGGCGTTCAAGGTGCTATCCAAGAGGAACGCACACGCGTCTAGCAAGACGCCACAGAGCGCTTCGACGAGTGGCATCAAATGGTGTGAGAACAATGTGATATGGAGCTCACTCTCTTCAACCTTGGTGAAGCATGGGAAGGTATACTAGTATGACGCACGGCGTCCGACCCGTCTCTTCTTCTATCTAAAGAAAGATGTTCCTAATTCTGCTCGACCATTGCAGGAAGCCGTGAAGCAAAGAGACATGGCGCTGCAAGCTGTGCTTGATGGACTGCTAGAAGCATCTGCCTCTGAGAAGTTGATAAAATGCCTGAGGTAGTAACATTGAAACATGTTGTGTTAACTTGATACGAGCTATGATGAAACGTTAGGAGAAAAACCATAAAACAAGTGTGCTCATACCATCAGAATTCTGAAACACGAGAAAATATGCACTGTGTTATCTGTACTTCCATTGTTCATTATTCTCTGTTTTTTCAGCAAATACTCTGAACTACAAGCTGACAAGGATGACGACCCAAAGGAAATCATCGACAGATTCTTACGGTTCTCTCAAGATCTCGACCATGCTATATTCATTGCTCAGTCACAGACCAGACTTAGGCAAGGAAAAGCATGCTGTTCTAATTCAGCATCCTCAACAACGACGAAAGCCGCTACTAAGGCTGCATTGGACAGGAAGCAATCTGCAATCTCATGGATCAGAGCAGCCATTGAAGCAGACCTCTCGTCTGTACCTGGCCATACAAGAGTCGCGTCTGAATCTGCAAAAGCATCAGTGGTTGAAGCGAAGCCAGCAAGCCCATTGTTCTGTTCAAAACCAAAGTGCAACTGTAATAGCAGACCCTTGAAGAATACGGCCGATGCTTCTACTGAAGGCAGCAATCTGAATGCAGCCATGGACCTGGCTATCACAATGCGATCGGACTGTAACCGATGGTTCCTCAAGTACATCGAAAAGTTCTTGGACGACATAGAGAACGAGACCAATTACACGACGTGTGATTCCCCGATCGCAGGCTTTCTGCAGCAGCTGAAGAAGGTGGATGACTGGCTCAACCGTGTTGTTCGTCATGAGAGGATGTTTACAACCGATAGAAGCAACAAGGATAGTGCACTTTCTGAGGAAGAAGAGAGCGACGCATGCGAGAGAGTACGGAGGAAGATATATAGTGCACTCCTAAGACATGTACAGTTTGCGGCAATGGCGCTAGAGAGTAGTAGTAGCGTAACTGATGAAGATAAAGAACAGGATTAGGTGACAGTAGCTGAGCAAAGAACAGTAGGATGTTTTGATGTTATTAGAAATGTTGGATTGAATAATACTGTTACTGAATTTCTTAGAGAACCTAGTAGCTTTTCGTATTGGCAAAATTCTGAATTACCAAATTTCGTAGCTAACATGATGATGATGATTCTAGTTATGGCACCACTAAGCCAGACGACATTGTTATGTTCGACCTGGCAACGGAGGACTGGAGGCCAGCAATACTCCAGGGTCCATTGACCACCCATCTTATCGTATCCAGTGGAAAGGTCAGGAAATGGTTTCACTTCCTCCAGTTAGCTAGATTAAATGATTGCTTGGTCATAGCACATCGTAACAATCAAAACTGTTCAATGGACCTCTGGTTCTTGGAGAACATGGGCATAGGGCTATGGAACAAACGATGTTCCATGTGTTGTGCTTTCCATTGGGAGAACCATGCACTTAGCCTCCCATATCCATTGGTTGTTTTATATGATGGGAGGCTAGTCATATGGGTGCACAAGGCACAAGCTGTGAGAGCATATGATCCAAGAACATGCGAATGGGAAAATCTGACCACACTGGAAAATTATTCGGCTATTGCCATGCATTAAGTCAGTCTTTTGTAGGTGTTCAGGTCTCTGAAGCTGAGAAGTGAGCTTCGTTGCCTCCGACCAGCATACAAATATTCGACAGTTGTTGATAACTTGAATAGTGAAGTATAACCTTAACTAGGTCGTGGAAAAATATACCAGTGTGGTGAATCCGCTGAATGTAAATGATACTAGTTGTTCATCCAGTAGCTTCATAGGTTGACTGCTGCGTTGAGAACTGCATACATGATTTTCTTTTTCTTCAATAAAGTTGTATTGCTTTTGCATTGCATAGTTATGATGACTTGTCAAAAATACTGTTTCATTTGAACTATGTAATTGCAGGTCTGCAGCTGAGAAGGTAAATATTCCTTGTATCTGTCACCATTCTCTCTCAACATCCACTATACCACGGTAAAGATTCCTTGATATCATCCACTAGGAGGGAGCGTTGTTGCTCAATGCAGTTTGGTGAAGAGGTGGAAGAAATCTTACTACTACTAAACCGCGTGCGGTTTCTCGAGACTTGATTGGTCCGAGTACTGTTCATCAATTACAACCGTTGATTTGTCAGCGGACGGCTCCTCCATTGTTTCCAGCCCCCACACACCACGAGAAGCTTCGAGCGTTGCCCGGTCCTACGACCACCATCTTCTCCGGCCTGACAGGCATGATCAGCTTCGATGAGACCACTGCCATATGCCTCCTCAAGCAGACGAGCATGGCCTGCCCAAACCTCAACGTCCCGTCGAGCACGCAGGACTGCCCTGACCCGAGTCCCAGCGACCGTCAGAATGCGTGCTTCTGGCCTCGTCGCCCTGGCTCACACACACGGTGCCGTGCCCAGACCCCGGCTCATGCCCTGCAGCACGCACGACCCCCCTGCCCGAGTTCCAGCTCCCGTTGTGCATCTCTCGTCGCCAAGGCCCTAGCTTTCCATCGTGAGCAAGGACGACAAATCGGGGGCTGCAATGTGCCAAATCGGCATCATTGGCAAGCGAATCGGAGGTGGAACAGTCGAAGCTGATTGATTTTGCATTCCGCTTTCTTGAAACCAATCGGCAGCCAAGGTGAGAATATTCCCCAACCCAGGTCTTCGTACCCCAGCATGCATGAAGAGAACGCAAGGCAACCTGATGTCGGTGACCTTGAGAGCACCCCGAACCCACCTTCTCGTGCTAATCATCCTGCTCTATTTGCCCTCTCTATAAATCCTCCTTTCCTCTTCTTTGTATGTCTTTTCATTCCTCCTCTATCCTCCATGTGTATGATGTCTCCTCCTTGTGCTTGAGCTTTGAGGTAGTTTGCTCTTCGTTGAAGAATGACAACAGAGGAAATCATACTATGCATCAAAGGAATTTTGCCCAATCTGACCGGTGTATTTGAATAATCTTGATTGTAACTTTGTAAGTAGGAACTTCAGGGATTGCAACAAGAATAATTCTGTCTATTGAAGTTTTAATTTGGTGTCTACAACTAAAATCGTGATTAAATAATCAATTTCTATATGAATACCCTAACAATATTTCAGGATAAGATTTGCTTATATTAATAAAGTATATTCATATTCAAGTAGTCATAATGCAATAATGTATATTTATATCAAGTTTCAAATCCTAATATATTACGAGTATTGAGATAAAAAAAAGTTAAAAATAATTGTTAAATGGTCATAATGTGTTTCAGACAAGAAATTACAAAATCATAGTGTGTTACAGACAAAGTTGACTTTATCGATGTGTTGGAGACGAAGTCACGTTTTCTCAGTGTGTTACAAATAATTTTGTCTTTGTTTAATTAAATCTGCTCATCGCTTTTTATCTCAACTTTTTAGTTCAATCCATTGCCATATATTTAATGCAATAGTGCTTCATTCAGTGATTCTGAACATTTTATAAATAAACAATTATTGCTTATTCTGAGTTAGAGGTGTACCAGACTTTATTGTTACCATTTACAAACAGGCTTCAAGATAACAACCTCTGATGAGAAATAGGATTGACATAAAAAGGCAGTAGGGCGTGCCAACGGCGCGCTGATTTTCTAGTGGATATGACTAGATACTATTATTACCGCAGAAAGATTCATCTCCTAGGATGTCAAGCCTTTTATGTCATACGGATTTTGAGTCATGAATGATTTGCGTAAGAGAAATATAATACTAAAAATAACACGGAGAGCTCATCGTCAGTATGCATATGGTATTCACAGACTCGACAACGAGAGGGCCATCTGTTGTGAGGCGCCGGTGGATGTCATCCAAGTGAGTTCAAGGAGACAGGAAAGCTGTGGCCGTGGTAGTAACATTTAGGACTCTCCGAGCTTCACACCTCGCCATCTGTTGTGCCAGGCCTCTCCGATCTTCACACCGAGCCACCATTTGCTAACCCTGCTATACATCCCACTGGACAATCTGACTACCATTTAGGACTGCAATGGAAGCAACGGAAACCATATAACATGGTCAGGGTGTGAGTCACACAATTACGAAGGATAACCACGAAATTCCGTTTTCCCTCAAATTTCTCGTGGAGGCGAGAAGATAACGAGGAGAGAGAAGGCATTTGGACAGGGCGCGAGCACCCCGAGACCAAGCGATCCCCGAGGCGCAGGCCCTGGTCCCGACGCAGCCGCACCAGCAGCCTCGCCGTCATCCGGGCGGCCGTTTCGAGCTCCGTTCCGCCTCGGCCCGGCTCAGATTCGGCGGGATCCGGTCAAGAAACTCAGTGGTGAACATTTCAAGGATTGGACTCGCCCGACCCCCGCGTCGTCTCCCCTGAGGCGACTCGGGGGCGACCCTAGCGCCGCCACAAAACACCGCCGCCACCACCTCCTCCCCGGCCACCGCCGCCGCTGCTCAACGGCGGCCAGCGGCGGCTCCTAATGGATGTCGTTCGTGAGCCCCTGCTGTTTCCCCCCTTCCAATCCTCCTCCTTTTCTTCAAAGATCTGAAGCAAATCGTGCACTCCTCCACCGTTCTTGGCTGGATCCAGCCTCCCATGGCCGGGATCTCGGGTCCTCTCCGCCAAATCCAGAGGTTCATGGCTTGGATCCCGGGGCCTCTCCGTCGGACTAGGGGTTCCTGCTGTCCAGTGCTCCCGCCACACGCTGAGACGCGATTTGGGTAGGCAGCTCGGCTCCGACGTTGACAGAAAGCTGGGACCTGCTGTGTTGGCGGTTCCATGGCCGGATCTGGAGCCTCCTCGTCGTTCGGTGCTCTCCCGGCGCGCTAAAGTGCGTTCTGTGGTGGGCGGCTGGGGTTCCTTCGACAGCAAAGCACCGGCGGGGGGTAATGGAGGCTAGATCCGAGCATCCCCACCGCCCTGGGTTCCCACCACGCGTCGATGTGCGCTCTGTGGCGGCCGGTCGGGATGTCATTCCAAGACTCCTCCTTGTCCGTTGGCTATCTGTTGGTCTGGCCAATGCCAAGCTCTCAGGTACTAGGCGTGGGTGGTTGCGTGCCCTCGCAGCCCCCGTGTTTCACAGAGGGCTCAAGTAGCCGGGCGTCTTGTTGGTTTGATGTTAGTGAGATCGGTGTGATGGTCATGTCGGTCGGCCTGCTATGATCCTCGTCGAGAAGCCAATTGCATGCTAATGATGGTCATGTGTTATGTCACCCATCATCGGTGAATAGCGGTTTGTGTTCATATTCTTGCAGGCGGCAGTCATGTATGTGCAACAAGGAGGTACGGTGCTCCGGGCGAAAGCTTTGCTATGTCGACAACGATGGCGTTTTGTGCGTCATTTTTCTTCTTGGAGGCGTTGTTGAGGAGCACTTTTCTGCTGACCTTAGCATCATCCATATGAGAACCTAGTTCCAGCTTCTGGAGCGGGACAATAAATTATGTCGAAGATGTCACTGTCCTCTTGAGGATATTGCCTTGGATGTTTTGCTTGTGCTAACGATAACGTAATTCATGAGCGCGCAGCTAGGTGTGTATAGGTGTTACCTATCATCTGTGCCTAGTGTTTATATTTTCTCCCATGCTTTCCGTGTTCAAATGTTTGTAAGCCAGTATTTTCGTCAATATGGGGCCGACGCCATTATTAATATAATAGAATTTAGGTAAAAAGCTCGCCCCCCTGACTGTCAAAAAAAAACCACAAAGCCAAAATTGGCCTGTAGGATGTTTTGCTTTGTGTGGAGTGTGGTAATTTATATGATTTTGCAGGAGGCTTCAAAGAGACATTAATGAAGATGCATATGGAGTAAACACAAAGCATGCACTAGGTAGTCTCGACAACAGTATTTATTTATTAAACTTGCATCAAATAGATATGTTTACAAGCGATATTTTCGGCAGCAACACTCTCGTGGATTAGTTGGCCCCGTACACTTGGCATATAGCAGGCTTGGATGCTCTCTTTATTCATGCAGTCCGCAGCAACACAGTTTTGTGTGAGATCAGAGCAAATCTCCGTTTGCTTTGGCGGGGGCTTCACACAACTAACACCTACATGCAACACATTATAAAATGAACAAAATTGTTTGAATAATTAGTAAGACTAAACATGTCTAATAAATAATGTGATTTTTTACATCCACCAGCCTGACCAAGCGAGACTAGAGAGAACATGAGAACCAATAACAGAAAAGCTGTCAAGGGCAGCATCCTTGTTGCATTTCCCTTAACGGATGCCATGAACCTAGACTGTTGACAATAATCCTTGCTTGCCTAATGTTACTAGTTAGTTTCCTAATTATTAGTGATTGCTTTCCTTAGTTGTTTAGCTATATTTAGCAGCAGCAGATTGTATGGCTGATTAGTTTCCATGTAAGTTCTTATATAAGTATAGGAATACAATTTCAAAGGCTGCCAATTACAGCACCAAAACCTACGTGCTTCTCTCTTCTAGCGTGAGTTTGAGTTCACGTATATGTGTGTATGCGCGTGTGTTGGCTAGAGAACTCGTCGGCAACCAGAGAGTTGTCTCTTCGACGAGGTTCTAACAAATGGTATCAGAGCTAGGTACGAACCTGGGCGATGGCTGGTGATAGCGATGACAAGGCCGGCGCCAAGGGCGACACCTCCGGCGAAGGCGTGGTGATCCAGCGGGTGATTCGTGAGGTGGGAGGCAGGACTAGCTACCCTGCCCTCACCAAGACCAATTACTCCAATTGGACGCTTCTGATGAAGGTGAAGCTCAGGACGCGGGCGTTGTGGACCATCATCGAGGAGGGCGGTGCTGATGCGCAGGAGGAGGCGATAGCGCTTGACGTCTTGTGCGGCGCGGTGCCACCGGAGATGGTGTCGACGCTCGCCAAGAAGGAGACGATGAAGGAGGCCTGGGACGCGATCGCGACCATGAGGATCGGAGACGACCGCGTGAAGAAGGCGACGGCGCAGCAGCTGCGCCGGAAATTTGATCTCGCCACGTTCAACGACGGCGAGACCGTCGAGGATTTTGGGCTCCGCCTGGAAGGAATGGCGGCGCATCTCACCACGCTGGGCGATGAGGTGAAGGACGCGGAGATCGTCGTGAAGATGCTTCGCAGCCTGCCATCTCGCTTCAAGCAAATCGCGCTCGTGATCAAGACTCTACTGAACATATCGATGATGACGGTCGCCGAACTGACGGGTCGGCTCAAGGAGGCGGATGAGTCATTCGATGAGGCGCCGGCGTCGCTGCAGCACGAGGGCAAGCTGTACCTCACAGAGAAGGAGTGGGACGCGCGGCGGAAAAAGCGCGAGGCGGAGTACGGCGGCGGCACGAGCAGCGGCTCGGCGCGTCGCGGCGATGGAGGCGGCAGACGCGAGCGTAGCCGTGGGCGCGCTGGCAGTTCGTCGAATGGGCCGGAAAATTCGAACCGGCCCAAGGGCAACGAATGTTGTCGATGCGGCAAGACGGGCCACTGGGCCTAGGACTGTCGGTCGAAGCCCAAGAGGGAGCAGACCCATGCGATCCAGGATGACGAAGAAGCCTCACTCTGCTTCGCAAGCTGCTCCATAATTCCTCCCTCGCCGGCACCGTCATTAGCGATGCCACCAGTAGTCACATCACTCGTTGGGGCCGATTCAGCGCCGTCGGGAGCACTACATCGCCACGGTGATGGCGGATCTGGGCACGCGTTGCCTGTGGCCCAGATCGAGATCTGCGAAGAGAAGGTCTTCGTGCAGCTAGGAGAAGAAAAGGAGCGGGAGGCGGAGACATGGGTCCTGGACTCCGGGGCAACCAACCATATGTCCGGGTCTAGGGCCGCCTTCTCGAAGCTGGATCCGGAGGTGTGCGGCACCGTGCGCTTCGGCGATGACTCAGTGGCACGGATCGAAGGGTGGGGCACCGTCGTCTTCAAGTGCAAGAACGATGAGCTCCGATCGTTTGCTGGGGTCTACTTTATTCCCCGGCTGACAACGAACATTGTCAGCCTGGGCCAGCTCGACGAGGTCCGCTTCAGGATCGAGATCGATGCTGGCGTGATGAGGATTCGGGAGCCCGGTGGTCGACTGCTAGCCAGGGTGACATGCGATGCGAATCGCCTATACCTGCTTCGAATCAAGATAGCACAGCCGGTGTGCTTGGCGGTGCGCGGCCGTGGCGACGAGGAGGTATGGCGCTTGCATGCGCGTTTTGGCCATGTCAACATGGCGGCGCTAAGGAAGCTAGCTCGGGAGGAGCTAGTTCGGGGCCTGCCAGAGCTCGGGTAGGTGACGGAGGTGTGCGAGGCATGCATGGCCGACAAGCAGAGGTGCACCTCGTTCCCGGCGCAAGCAGAGTACAGGGCGTAGCGACTTCTCGAGCTGGTGCACGGCGATCTCTGCGGGCAGATCACGCCGACGACTCCAAGCGGCAACAAGTACTTCCTGCTGCTTGTCGACGACCTCACTCGGTTCATGTGGGTGACCATGCTCCCGTCCAAGGATCGAGCGGCGGGGGCGATCAAGGAGATTCAGGCGCGCGCGAAGGGCGAGTCCAAGCTAAAGCTCGACGCGTTCCGCCCCGACCACGGCGGCGAATTCAACTCGGTGGAGTTCGCGGAGTACTGCGTGGAGGATGGTGTCCACCGCCAGCGCACTGCTGCGTACAGCCCACAGCAAAACGGCGTTGTGGAGCGCCGGAATGGCACGGTGGTGGCGACGGCGAGGAGCATGCTCAAGGCGAAAGGGCTATCGGGGTGGTTCTGGGGTGAGGTCGTGACCACCGCGGTGTACATCCTCAACCAGTGCTCGACGAAGAGCGTGGACGGCATGACGCCGTTCGAGGCGTGGCATGGGAAGAAGCCGGCGGTGCACCACCTGAGAACGTTCGGCTGTATCGTCTACGTCCGGAACACGACGCCGCACTTGAAGAAGCTGGAGGACCGTGGCCGGAAGATGATCTTTATCGGCTACGAGCGCGGCTCCAAGGCGTACCGCGCGTACGACCCCGTGGCGAAGCGTGTCCATGTGACGCGCGACGTGGTGTTCGACGAGGGGGCCTAGTGGGACTGGGGCTCGGAGGAGGCTGGCGGCGAGACAATCGACGACGGTGACGTGTTCACGGTGGAGTACTCTGTCTCCACCCAGCGACCTCCAGTGACTGAGGACATCGAGGAGGCACCAGCAGCTGCGGCCGAGGAGGGCGAGTTGACGCCGCCGGCTTTGCCTCATGCCGGCGGAGGTGCGGCTCCAACAGGACACGGCGAGGTGGAATTCGTCTCACCACCAAGTGAGGCCGATGAGCTGCTGGACGCCAACCACGACGACGACACGCCGCTACGATTCCAGCAGATCGACAACATCATCGGCCCGGCCTCGCGCCACGAGCGCTGGTCATGGAGGAGCTCAATGCCGTGAGTTGTGACGAACCTGCGTCGTTCACAGAGGCGGAGCGCAGCCCCAGCTGGCGGAAGGCGATGGTGGAGGAAATGGGATCCATCGAGGACAACAAGACGTGGGCGCTCACGGATCTCCCGCCGGGCCGGCGCGCGATCGGCCTGAAATGGGTCTTCAAGATGAAGCGCGACGAGCATGGTGCAGTGTCCAAGCACAAGGCGCGCCTCGTGGTGAAGGGGTACGCACAGCGGCACGGCTCATCGCCCTCGCGGCGCACGAGGGATGGGAGGTGCACCACATGGACGTCAAATCGGCGTTCCTGAATGGCGACCTAGAAGAAGAGTTCTACGTCGAGCAACCGGCCGGATTCGTGGTCGCCGGCAAGGAGCACAAGGTGCTCAAGCTGCAGAAGGCCCTGTACGGGCTGCATCAAGCACCGCGCGCGTGGAACGCGAAGCTGGACGACACGTTGTTGTCTTTTGGCTTCAGGAGGAGCCCGTCGGAGCACGCCATCTACCTCTGGCAGCATGACGGCGAGCAGCTGGTGATCGGGGTCTATGTCGACGACCTTGTGATCATCGGCAACAGCGATGACATCAAGCGGTTCAAGGAGCAGATGGCGGCCGCGTTCAAGATGAGTGACCTCGGCCTGCTTTACTACTACCTCGGGATTGAGGTGAAGCAGGGCGCGAGAGGGATCTCGCTGAGCCAGGGCGCCTACGCCGGCAAGATCCTGGAGAAAAGCGGCATGGCGGGCTGCAATTCCAGCCACGTGCCCATGGAACAGCACCTAAAGTTGAGCAAGCTCAGCTCAGAGCCGCCGGTCGACGCGACGATGTACAGGAGTATCGTCGGGAGCTTAAGGTACCTAGTCAATACCCGCCCTGATTTGGCATTTGCAGTTGGATATTTGAGTCGGTTCCTGGAAGATCCACGCGAGGATCATCTCATAGCTGTGAAGCGCATCTTGCGCTATGTGGCCGGGACCCAAGGATGGGGTCTCTGGTTCAGCAGGAGGGAGAAGGAGAAGCCTCATCTGACAGGCTTCAGTGATAGTGACTTCACCGGGGATGTTGATGCAAGCAAGAGCACAATCGGCGTGATGTTCTTCCTCAGCGACAGTCCGATCACCTGGCAATCCATGAAGCAGAAGGTGGTGGTAAAATCCAGCTGTGAGGCAGAGTCTATAGCAGCTGCTAACGCTGCTAGTCAAGCATTGTGGCTCGCTCGTGTGTTGTCTGAGATGTAGGGAGCAGCAACAAGAGCGCCGATGCTGAGGATGGACAACAAGTCCGTCATTGCTTTGATCAAGAACCCAGTTCTCCACAGACAGAGTAAGCACATTCGAGTGAAATATCACTTCATCCGGGAGGCTGCAGAAGAAGGCTTCATTCGTGTCGAGTTCATCAGGAGCGAGGAACAGCTTGACGACATTCTTACGAAGCCGCTCAGCAAGACCAAGTTTCATGAGCTACGTACCAAGATCGGTCTCATCAATGTTGAGCAGGACAAGGCTTAGGAGGAGATTATCGATAATAATCCTTGCCTGTCTAATGTTACTAGTTAGTTTCCTAATTATTACTGATTGCTTTCTTTAGTTGTTTAGCTATTTTTAGCAACAGCAGATTGTATGGCTAATTAGTTTCCATATAAGTTCTTATATAAGCATAGGAATACAATCTCAAAGGCTGCCAATTGCAACACCAAAACCTACGTGCTCCTCTCTTCTAGCGTGAGTTTGTGTTCACGTGTGTGTGTGCGTGTGTTGGCCAGAGAACTCGTCGGCAACCAGGGAGTTATCTCTCCGACGAGGTTCTAACATAGACTATTAGCCTTCCCTTTCTGCAAGCAGGAGGTAGAGAGGTTTTCTTCTTGTATTTGTATTTTATTTATGTTTCGATGTGCAAGCCTTTATATAGATCCAACACCATACATATGTTTGGTCCCAAAATTAATATCCTCTCCTATATATCCTTACCAACGCTCTGATATCTAACTTTGATGGTATAATATTTACTCCCACTCTAATAGATGTGTAAGACTTCAAAACAATTGTACATAAGTATGTAGCTCATCTTTTTTTTGTCTTAATTACTCTTCAGTAAATAGATGAGTATCCAACCATTCTTAAAGGCATGGTTTTGCATCCACACCAAAAATAGATGAATCCATTTGAATGCATGATTATTAAAACATGTAAATAGAAAAATGTAGTATTAAAGTTGTATATCACTTGCAAAGTTGCAATCCTGAAGGAACTAGAAACGAACAGACTGCGTGTTTGGATGTAATAATAGAAACAAAGACAAGATTGTTTTGGGAGAAAGGTAGATGAGAAAAAATGTTTTATGACGTCCATCCTCATGTTTGATATCATCTAACAATATTATAGATTCATGCATCCTAATTTTTTCCATATGAATCTGATAGGATTTAATTCTTTGTTCCAAATTATCATGTTGTGGAAGATGTGGGCCCGAAGTACCAACATCACTTGTTGAGCCGACTACACTCAACCCTGCCCCAATACAGTCACCGTCTTGCCTGATGGCAGGATGCATTCACTGTCATGGCTGGGGCTCCAAGCTCGCTTCATCAACGATGCGACGACGGACAACCATTGTACGCTTGGCAGAAGTTGAGGTAGGGGCTGAACAAGCAACCGACAAAGGGGCTCGACACGGGAAAGTTATCGATCCCGCGCGGGGGACGTCCGCCGGATATCTGAACGGCGATGCGGGCATAGGACGCGTTTCGGGATGCGCGCCGGTGCCGGCTGCATAACAGAGTGAAGTAGTACTGTAAATGCACATTGGGACTTGTGCAAGGATAAATATTTTTTATGATGAAATACACGAAACCATGACTGAGATAGAGTTTTTTTTTTAGTTTAAAGTTCTAGAGTTCTCGTTCCATTATTCAGCTGCTACTTTGTTCTAACATTGACAAGATTATTAGTATGATTAACAGCTCACTTACACAATACAAAGAGTAATACAAATATAGAATATTAATACTTTAAATCCAGATCTAAATTTATTTTAAGCGTTGTAAGTATTCAATATTTTGTCATGCAAAAAATAAATTGTAGCACAAATTTTACTACTCCCTCTGTTCCAAATTATAAGTCGTTTAGATTTTAAGATGTAATATTTGAACGTTCGTTTTATTTAAAAAATTTATATAAACATCATTTATTTTATTATAGTTTGTTTTATTATTAGAGGTATTTTAAGTATATCAAATCTATTTTTATATTTGCATAAAAATTTTGAATAAGACGAACGAGTTAAACGTAAACTTTAAAAGTCAAAAACGACTTATAATTTAGAACGAAAGACTAGATTACCAGAATTGTTACATCTTAAATTATGCATCAGATTACATGCATTGGTGCATGTAAAATTTATGCTAGTGAATAAAAAAGACACAATTTGTACTCCAGGTGTTACATGCATTGGTGCTTTGCTCGCCATATGCCTCCCAAAAATATTGTAATAGTTCTAAAATGCATATTATAATATCTTATTTTAAGAATTTTAAGAATTAATAAATCATTGTGCTAGGTTCAATAAATGAGTAAATTCATAGGTTGTAACTATTTATTTTGGACCACAACCTTAATTTACTTTTTATTTTTTGTTATATGAAATTTGTTGCAGGTCAAAGTTTGTATTGTAGTAGATAGCATAAATTACTCATTTTCATAAAATTTTGTTACATCTGATCAATCCAAATAGTAGTTTTTTTTTATTATTCATCTTCACAAAAAAGTTGTTGCAGCTCAAGTCGATTCAGATTTCTGCGTGGCAACTCAAGAACAATTCAACGTTGCTTAAGAAAAATAAAACAACTCAACACTGTAGCTCAGTTGACACTTGTACCTCCCTTTTCCGGACCATCCACACACTTCCCCTCATCAAACCCTGCCCCGCATTTACTCCCCCTCATTTACCCCGAACGCTCCTGGAGAAAAAATAACACACACACACTGTTTTCACGAATCTTGAACAAGTACCAGCCGTTCGTATATCCGGCGGACATCCCCACCGCGGGACCAAATCCGCTCTCGGCTCGACACTCTGTTCTTGCTCGTAGTATGGCAGTTATGGATGGAACGTAACAGCAGGGTCTTTCAGGACCAAAAATCATCAGAGGAGGTAATCATGGGTAGACTGAAAGAGGAAGGCTGCGCATAGATTTTGGCCGGCGCAAGGAATCTCTGCTAGTTTTGTAGCTCTGCAGCGCTCTCAATTGTAACATGCAGCAGGGCTGCCAGAGGTCAGGTTTTACTGCTCACGCTGTGTAATCGGTCATTGACCAAACTCTTCTTCTTATGTAGCTCTTCTAGGTATTCTAAAAAAAATGGTGGCAGGATGCACTGTGACTGGATATGTCATATGTGTACTCGAACATGTCCCTTGTACGAGGGAGTACAAATTGCTCTGCATCGGATCATATAAATATTAGTATTTTCTCTGTTCTTAAATTATTATTATCGTTGATTTTTTTTAATAACTTTGATTATTTATTTTATTCAAAATATTATTTTAAATATATAAAATTATAAGTTATGTTTTAATTTTTATTAATAATAAAACTAACATAGTAATATATATAATATTTTATAATTTTTTTAATAAGACGAATGATCAAAGTTAACAAAAAAAATCAATGACAATAATATTTTAAGAACGAACGCTCAATAGCGTCGCCTAGTTCTTGTCAGGTCTGTTCTCAGCTGATGATGATGACTCGGTTCTAGCACCATTAATTCTGTTCTCAGCTGATGATGATGACTCGGTTCTAGCACCATTAATCCAGATGACATAGTTTTTTTTTTGAAATACACGGGGCCAGCTACCTCGGATACTGACTTATTAAGGAGACGGGCGTCCAAATTCTAAGCCTGAACGGGTGTGCAACTCATTGGTTGCTTCTACCAACCGAGAAGACACTCGGGTCCCCCAACTGGGGAATAACTCCCCGGTGAGACACACCAAGGAGCGTCCCTAGGGATCGAACCTGCGTGGGCTGGACGCACAGCGGCGCTCCTAACCACCCGAGCTTCAGCTCGGTTCTCTCCAGATGACATAGTTATGTTCGACTTGGCAATTCTCCATGGTCATTGACCACCCATCTCATCGAATCTAGAGGGCAGCATGTCTTGAGAGGGTTTGTCTACCTTCAATTAGCTAGATTGAATGATTGGTTGATTATAGCCCATCATAACAATCAAAACTATGGGAGAACATGGACATGGGGCTCTTGAACAAACAAATCTCCATGCGTTATGATTTTCATTGGGAGAAACCATGCATTAACGCCCCCCCCTCCCCTCCCCAATATCCATTGGTTATTTGAGACGATGATGGGACAGTAATCATATGGGTGGAAAAGGCGTAGGTTGTAAGAGCATATGATCCAACAAGAAGCAAATGGGAAAAATCCCGCCATACTGGAAAATTATCCTGACACTACCACATATGAAGTCAGTCTTGTGTAAGTGTTTAGGTCTTCGAAGTTGAAAAGTAAGCTTCTTTTCCCTTGGCATACAACTATTTTGTGTGTTTTGCTCACAAAATACGACTATTCAACATCCTTTTTTATTGTTATCATGTCATATTACTATAACATGTTGTACAAGTAATTCTGGGTATAAATACTCTGACTAGTACTATTCATATGCTTCCCCGTAGGAGCCCCTTTCAAATATATGTTCCAAAAGACACACAGAAATAGAAGAAAACATGTAGAATGAGAGTTGTATGTCAATTGTAGCTCACATGAATTCAAAACAAAAGAAAATCTCTAAGGCTAGTCTCAATGCATCCTTTCATAAGCATTAAATATCATGTCACATATGCAATTTTTGCTGACATGACAAGTTAATTATGAAGAGAGAGAAGAGAGACATTCATCTCATATGAGAGCTCTTTCATTCTAATGAAAGAATGATGGATCACTTACCTAAAACTCTATATTGAAAAGAGTGCAATGAAAGGGTGTATTGAGACTGGCCTAAGGGTGTGTTTAGAATGAAGGAATGAAAAATAGAGGAACAGAAAAAACACAGGGACAGAGAATACACAGAAATTGAGAAAGCAAAAAAAATATAGGAATCTAAAACAGAGTAACGATGAACTTAGGGTGTTTGGAATATAGGAATATAAACACATGAGTAAAATGTCAATTCAACTAAACACAAAATTAATTATCATTACTTGATAAATGACCAAACTGGTTCCGCCGTGAATTATCCATTTACTACTAGATGGTAGGCCCACTGAGCACCTAACAAAGTCATGCCCGGTTCTCCAGCATCTCATTCATGCAACCAGCACAGCAGAGTCATGGTCTTCATGGTAGCGACCATGGCAATCACTTCCTCTCTCTTACTCTCACCTAAAGCAGGCACTTGTCTTGGACTTCGTGAAACCTTTGATTCGAGTGGATGTTAATATTCCTACGTTTTGTGGAGGAAACGGATCCTTTCCGAAGGAAAGGAAAGCGTCATTCCTTTATTCCAAACGCGTCGTGACGTCAGCAATCTAGAGGAATGGAGTTACTACGAAATTCCTGTAAAAATCTTTTGTCCCAAACACAACCTAATGGACTACGTGATTGGATAATCTGTCTATTTTCTAAAAAAACTGGACATCACCAGTGCTACTGAAACATCACTAGTAAAGTAACCCTTATACATTCTAAAAAAATAACCTGCAGCGGAACCACCAACCCGCCACCCTGTTTGATGGCACGGGCACTGTGTATGCCATCTGCACCTCTGTAGCAGCTTGAACCAGACTTTTTGGCTATAGAGACAACCACATAGGACGTGGACGTGGTCCAGCAACTCCAAGCATTGGGAACATAGTAGGGCATATGGAGCATGGTTCTGCAGTCCATATGCCACTGCAACATTACTGCAAGGATTAGTCGAGCTACAAGGCAGAATCTCCATGCTATGCCAGGTAGTAAGCTCTAAGGCGAGTAGTGTCGTGCCACCCCACCTAGCCAAGTGTCTGAGATTTGTGCCTTTTCTAGCTATATGTCGTGTCACCCTCGAAACAAAATCGCATGTCATTCTTATAGAAAAGTCCGTGTTGTTTATACTATAGGGATGCACATAGATGAATTCAAACTTTCTCTTCACTTATTTTTAAAAAGTTACCTTAGAGAAAATATGGATGAATAACTATTTGCAAGTCCATCCATGATGAAAGGATCCATCCATAAGGACTAGAGATAAGACTGCTTGTGCACCCTTTGAAAGTGACACAAACTGGCTCCATTTCAGAAGATAATGTGACCACCTAATAAGAAGCCTAAAGCTGTTAAGGGAGCATGCAATTCTATCAAATCGATGCTGGTGCTCACAGTCGTCGTCACTTTGCCCTTCCTGCTTCAAGGTGTCTTAGGGGACAAAATTGAAGAAAGAAATTGAAGGCAATCAACACCAGATTGAGCTTTAGCAAACGAAAAATGGCATCCAACGAACGGGTTCATGGTGAGTCTAACGATGTCATCCCAGCATGGTGAGCGGCTGCGTGGGGGAACGGAGTTGGAAGCGATGACGACGATGGCTGTAGGAAAGATGATTTGTTCATTGGCTTATCGTGGGTCAGGAAGGCTTGAGCCAATATATTGGCGTTACCACACAGTTCCAAAGGAGCAAATCACATCGTTAAAGATAAAAGCAGTGGTCTAGATGAGCAATAGCACGCCTCTGCCGTTAGTACTACGATGGCAGATGATTTCATTCCTGCACCCTCCTGTCCAATATGTTAGACCATTGATCTCTTTGTCTGAGAGATGTGATGTCTATGCTAGAAGGTCAAGCAGCACCATATTCATGGTACTATTATCAATGTCTATGCACTTGAAGTAATATTATCAATTGCTAGATCATTGACCTCTTTGACTGAGAGATGTTGTGCCTATGCTAGAAGGTCAAGCAGCATCATGCATGGTACTTTTATCAATGTCTATGCACTAGAAGTAGTATTCTCAATTGTTAGATAGGATGGTTTGCTTGACGTGGTAATTAATATGATTTTGTAGATTAATGTGAAGGTTGCAAAAAGAAGTAATTATTATTAGTGATAAAATATATATTGTAAAATAAAATAATAAACACAAGACATGCACTAGGCAACACAAACCTTATTTATATTATTTTTTCATCAAATAGATGCATTTAAGGGAATTTTCGGCAGCAACACTGCCTTGGATTAGTATGCATGAAGCACCGGAGATATGGCGGCTGTGGATGCCTACTTTTGCATTCAGTTCTGCATCTTGCAGCAACACAGTCTACAAGAACAAAGCATGTTTCCACTTGCGGTGGTGGTGGTGAGAGCTTCGCGCAACTAACACTTAGATATGCAAGACAGTATGTCATGAATAAGATTATTTGAACAATTAATTAGTCTCAACATATAATGGAAACTAAAAGTAAAGGAACTTTTACATCCACCAGCATGGCCAAGCGAGACCATAGAAGACATAAGAACCAAGAAAGGAAAAGCTACCAAAGGTAACATCCTTACAGTATTTCCTTTAACACATGCCATGAGCATCAGAGTAGAATATTAGCTAGGAGGAGGAAAGGAATACTTGTGTTTGTATTGCATTTCTGTTCTAGTGGGCAAGCATTTATATAGATCGACCACAGGTACATATGTTTGATCCAAAAGTTAATATCCTCTCCTATATATCCTCAAAAAATGCTTACCACTGCAATGTCCCTTAAGCATTAGTCGAGCTAGGAGGCAGAATCTCCATGTTGTGCCAAGCAATGATCTCTAAGCCGAGCAATGTCATGCCACCCCACGTCCCCACCTAGCCAAGTGTTTGAGAGTTGTACCATGCATGCTACTGCTTGACCTTCTAGCATAGGCACAACATCTCTCGACAAAGAGCTCTTTGTCGAGAGATGTTGTGCCTATACTAGAAGGTCAAGCAGGTCAAGCAGTAGCATGCCTAGTACTATTATCTACGTATATGCACTAGAAGTAGTATTATCAGTGGTTAGCTATGACGGCTTGTTTGATGTGGTAATTTATATGATTTTGTAGATTAATAATGTGAATGTTTCAAAAAAGTCATTATTAGTGATAAAATGTGTATCATATAATCAAGTAATAAACACAAGACATGCACTGCGCAACACAAACCTTATTTATATTATATTTGCATCAAATAGATGCATTTAAAGATATTTTCGGCAACAACACTGCCTTGGATTAGTATGCATGATGCATCGGGCATATGGCAGGTCTGGATGCCTGCTTTGGCATTTAGTTGTGCATCTTGCGGCAACACAATCTACAAGAACAAAGCACATTTCCATTTGCGGTGGTGGTGAGGGCTTCGCAAAACTAACACCTAGATATGCAAGAGAGAATTTCATGAATAAAATTGTTTAAACAATTAATTAGTCTATACATATAATGGAAAGTAAAAGTAAAAAAACTTTTACATCCACCAGCTTGGCCAAGCGAGACCATAGAAGACATAAGAACCAAGAAAGGAAAAGCTACCAGAGGCAACATCCTTGTGGCATTTCCTTTAACAGATGCCACGAGTATCAAAGTAGAATATTAGCCTGGAGGAGGAAAGGAGTACTTGTGTTTGTATTGCATTTCTATTCTGGTGGGCAAGCGTTTATATAGATCGGATCAGAGGTACATATATTTGATCAAAGAAATAATATCTTTTCATATATATCCTCATTAATGCTTATATATCTCAAGTTGATGTTTTAATATCCGCTCATGCTCTAATAAATATGTTAGGATCCAAAACAATTCTACACAAGTATATCATTATTTATGTCTTAATTACTCTAATAAATAGATGGGTATCCAAAACAATCTTGAAAGCATGGTTTTATATCCATACCAGGGAGCCTATTTGAATGCATGATTCCTAAAATATATGACTAGAAAAAATATTGGATTGAAGTTGTATGTCACTTGCATTTCCACGGGAATTGAAATTAAATGGACTGCATGTTTGGATGCAAAACAAGAAAGACATAGGATTTTAAATATTTCAATAGGAACTGATAGGATTTCATTCTTCGTTCCAAATTATCATACTCCTAGTACCTAGGATTGTGGATTGGGCCAACTATCCAAAGGGGTAGATGGGATAAAAAAAGACAAGACCCGATGGCACATAAAGTTGTGACATGGATGAGTCACACAAGGACGATAGAAGAGATAGAGTCCTAGCTGATATTGTTGTTACCCATAAGAAAACTTGCCACATAAACCTACCCGACAACATAATTTTATTCGATTGGGCAGTTGAGGAGGAGTTGAGGCCCAACAATTTTTGAAGGTTTGTTTGTTGACCACCCAACCCATCTAGTCAAATCTAAAGGGAAGGAGGTCTTGAAGCAGGTTAACTACCTGCCCCCCCCCTCCCCTCCCTCCACCTAGAAGGTGACACACATCAAATCTAAACAGTGCAACTCTATCATTTTGAAAATTCATAACTGCATCTCAGCATGGTGGTTTGATTAAGCACACCAACCATCAGATTGAATTTTATATTCGAGAAAATCCAGTATATGCCATTGCAAAATGCTCGGATCTCA
Organism: Eleusine indica; assembly: GCA_030378355.1. Taxonomy (NCBI): domain Eukaryota; kingdom Viridiplantae; phylum Streptophyta; class Magnoliopsida; order Poales; family Poaceae; genus Eleusine; species Eleusine indica. The sequence goes on from CM059500.1 coordinate 43,606,138, forward strand.
AATATGCCAATGCAAAATGACTTATCTCATACATATCATCTGATTACAAATTTTATTCTGTAGATGTCATCGGTGCACATGAAAAGACCAACATACCCCTGCCCTTTCTTCTTCCACCTATTGTTCGAGTTTGTAGTTTAAGCTTGTTGACTGGCTATGGCGGCTACGCCCACACCTCTACGATCGTGCATCCCATTCCAGTCCCGGCGAGCCGCAGACGCTCCTCCCACTCGCGTGCTCTCTGTAACATCCCTATCCATTGAGATTAGGCCCATAGTGGCCCATGAGCATCTTACTTGGTAATCCATCAAAATAGAGGGAACGTACTTGATTGTGTTATAGATATCTTTGTAGTAAGATTAGGAGTGAGTCTGGTGACAATGACACTCCGAGCGGAGGGATTGGGATGTAATCATCATATTGGATGATCACGTTTAAAAATATAATTAGGACTCCTCTAACTATCTACTCATGTAAGATGAACAAATACTACTAATTGATATCAGGCTAACTCATGCTTTGTTTACCTTTGTTGTTTGTGTCTATTAGCTCTCTATTTTAAGTTGATTGTTGCACATCACCACCACCGATCAGCACCCATCCATCCATCACCATCCAGCCATCATAAAGATCCCATTGACCACACCTAAGGGTAGAAGTTAACTATTTCTAGCTATTCTTATTCTTAGCATGTATTACCTGGATTCTATATTAAACCTTGAAATACTCCAAGGGAAATATAATGTACCCATGTGTTTGCAGTTACAAATTAAGGCATTAGATCATGCCGACATGCGTATATTCTTGGGGTGGGGAGGGCAAGGCCCGAGAATATTTAGTCATGCACATAGTCTTTTGCGATTGTTCATGTCTTTGAAGCTATTAAGTAAGCTTCTTCCTCCAACTGATATACAACTATTTGGTAGTAGTCAATCTCTAAAATGATGAAATGCAGGATCATGGAAGTATATATAATCTAATATGGTTGTGGACAACTAGTGCATTACATCCACTAAAAGTAAATTATACTATATCTTTAGAGTAAGGAATTTTTATTCTAACTTCTGTAACATGAGTTACATGTAGTAATTAATAAATGATCAAAAAGATCGACAATCATGCAACAGAGCCCAAGAAGAAAAAACAGAAAAAGAACCTTTGCTCCCCTATAATAATTTCAAGTATGACTAAACAAACAAGAAGAGCTCCATGTCATTGGTCAAGGAAAGGTGTATGATACTAGCTGATCATCCAATAACTTCACATCCTGCTGGTTATGTGGGGAGCTGGTTCTATCTCATATATTCATATCGCCATGTGCATTGTGGTATGCTGATATCTTTGATGATAGGATTTAAGTACATAGTTTTGTTTGAACTATGTATTATGTAATTGCATGACTGCAGGTGAGAAGGTAAAATTCTCTTGTTGACTGTCAACAATATCTATTGGAATCCGGTCGAGAGAGGTTTGACTCATCTCACGCGATTTCTAACCTTTTATCTCACATGGATTTTGAGCCATGACCGATTCTGCATCAGAGAAATTCCTCTTTATATGCCGTCTAACAGGCTTTAGAATTGTGAGCGATACAAATATTATTATTTTTATAATACAAAGTTACAATAAAAAAGATAAATCATACCGAACTCTCGTCGAAACCTTGCCTGCGTGCTCTAGCATGAAGTACAAGCATGAGGAGAGATCAAATAGTAGCTACTCGGGTACAAACACCGCTGACATGTTCTTCCAAGAACGAGAGGTTCATTTATACATGAAGAATGCTGGAGGTGACTTCTTTGATGACCAAGATGAAAATGATATAGTGGAGTAGGGCACTGGAGGGGAGAAATCTGCTGCCGAGTAGTTGCCTACGTTGGGAGGAATAGGGCCATCACGTGGATGATGATTGTGGACAGCGTATTTCAGCTTGACTCAGCTACGTGTGGCACCATCGTATAGATGAGAACCATTGATCGTTGGCGCTCTCACTCATGTTTGCTTTGTGTTGTAACTAATTATATATTTTTTAGGATTAATAAAATCTTAAAAACCCACTATTAATAATATAATATGCATAAATAAAACACAAGGTATGTATTAGGTAGTTTTATTGATTTTTCAACGTTTACAAATGGTTTCGGCAGCAACACTGATTTGGATGAGTATGTGTGAGGCATCGACCGTAAGGAAGCCGGTTTGGATACCTTTCTAAGCAATCATACGTACATATGGTTGAGTACGGCTTACATTTTGGAAAAAACATAACAAAACTCCAGTAGCCCTGGTGGTGGTGAGGGTGGTGAGAGAGGCGAGGGTGGTGAGGGCCTCACACAACTAACACCTACACATAGAAGACAATAGAGTGAATAAGACTCTTTAGATAATTTATTTGTCTAATCATGTCTAATAAATACAAAATAGTAGAGTTTACATCCTCCAGCTTGGCCGAGCGAGAATGTATACATAAGAACTAAGAACACAAAAGGTGTCAAGGACAGCGTCCTTGTCGCATTTTCCATGATGTATGCCATGAGAAGAATATCAATCTTTTCCTTTTTCAAGAAAAATATGTGTGGAGAGATTGTGTTTGTATTGTATTTCTGTTTTTGTGTGAAATAGTTTATATAGATCTGGCAACTGGTACATATGTTTGTCCCAAACAATTAACGTCTTCACAAATACATCATCACCAATTAATGTTTTGATATCTCAAGTTAATGTTTAATAACTTCTTAGTCAACAATAAATATGCCAGCTTTCAAAACAATCATACCCCACCAGTGAGAGTTTGATGTCTTAGTTACTTACAATTGATAGATGGGTATCCAAACTATTTTTAAAAGGTATGATAGTATAACACTAAGGATTAGATTGCATGATTCTTAAATATAGCAATAGAAAAGAAAATATAGGATTAGAGTTATATTCACTTGCAGTCCCATAGGAATTTAAAAACGTAACAAAATCTTTAGTAGTGTTTGGATGCACAACAACAAATATACAGGACCTGAGGAGAGAGAGAGACACGAAGAAACTTTTATAAGGTCTAAACTTTAGTAGTGTTAGTTCTAATGAATTCATGCATATAAGAAATCATTGGAATTCAACATCGATAGTCTTTCATTCCAATTTTTATATATTCCAAAATTTTCTTATAGGATTGAAAATTATAAAACTTCTATATTTTTTCATTATTCCAAATTGGGGCATTAGAATCTATCAGTTTGTTTTCCCATACTCTAGACTAGGCCACGATATCATTATAGACTCTACTGTAAATGTATATTCTCGAAATAGTATGTTGCTATCTCGATATTATGATCTAGTATCTACCTAGAATTTTTCATGTTCCCATGTGGCTTGTCTCTTCAATGCAGCATTAGAATTTCATATGATTGTGGAGCTCGACAAATGAGAGGTTTTCTAGTAATTGTTCCATTTGCTTCCAATTTATTGATTCCAGAATTCACAAGATTGTTATAACATTAGTGATTTTATCTGCATATTGACATGATAATCTAACTAGAGTTAATGTTTCATTATCTTACATATTTTTATTATATTATATTGTTAAATTACTACAATTTTTGTTATTTTTTTGTAGTGGGGTCAAAAGGTCATTTATATGTTCGTCTATCTGCATTTTGGCTATTTTTAATAGCAATGGTGGGTAATAAGGGCATTTCAATTTATTTTATAATAATAATGATACGTGATTTTTTCCAAGTAATGTAATAATTTCTAAATTCTGACTATGATCGTGGTGACTTTTTTTGTTGGTAAAGTAAATAATAAATAGATATCATTCTCATACTATAAGGTTTGTTCTCTATGCTTGCAAGAAAGGAAGTTTTTTGACATGAACGAAGCACGTAAGGGCAGGGTTCACAAAACCGTAATAATAGTGAGATTTTATTACCACCAAAAACCAATTGATAAACTGTGAAAACATATCAAAAACCGTTAGGTATTGTCGTATCGATAACCATAAAAATCTCAAATTCGGCAGGGTTTTTTTGATTTTGTGAAGCATGTAGACATCGCTTGTTAAAGTAAGCACTCATGCAATATTGCAGCTAGCAGTGGGTCCTATTAAACACGCATGCACATGGAATGGACGCATATGTGGTGGGTCTTACATGGAGTGGACCAATCAAGATAGATCCGTACAATAGCTCTCACATGATGGGCCCATGTTGGATCGGACCAATCTGATTAAGGTTTAAAGTTTTGCAAAAACAAATCGGTTAAAAGTTTTAAAAAAACTAATTTCGATTTAAAGTTTGACAATAAATTTGATAAAAAACTTTTTACTAAAAAATTAAATTTAAAAAAAGTTTTCTAAAACTTTGAGATCAAAAGTTGTCCCCCAAAATTTTGAAACAAAACTTTTCAAAAGCAAAAAATAAGTGGAAGTAAGATTTTTCTAAAAAGGAAAGTTTGGATTTGTCTGAAAAAAAAAACCGTTGGTTAGCCTGCCAGCGCCAGCGTGCTGATTAGCTGGCCCCCTGCGGCAAACAGATGCTCACGAACCGTGAGTTCACATGCAGTGTGTCACAAATGCTCAACCAACACCAAGTGGATACTCTCCAAATTGCAATTTCGCATAGGGATTGCAGATGCGCAAGCAGCGTCCAGGGCCGTCCCTCCCCACGTGCGAGCTTTGCGACGGCACAAGGCCCCAAAAATTAGAACGCAGCACTAGGTTTCTAGTATAGGCATGCAATGGCCAGGTAACAACTGAAATATAACAGACTCAGAAGGTCACACAACACCCTGACGCAGGCAAACAAAGCCGGCTAGTCCGGTCATCCCGGTGCTTCCGCGCTTGGGCGTCTGGACTGCAAGACTGCTAGTGTGCTCAAAACTCAAAACGGCACAAGCTAAAGATGCCTCAGGTATTTGCTACTTGCTATGACGTTGAGTGGAGAATTTAAAACAAGAATTTGTTTGGATTTTACTTTCTGCATCAGCGATCGTGTGGCACTATAAAATCCAAAGATGATTGGTAGCTCATCTCTTGCAGACTTACACGACAGACAACGTCGCCGTTGGTGGCGAATCTTGGGCACTACTATTGCAAACACAAAGTTTAAACCATAAACCCGTGCTATATTTTATTTTTTAATGGTTCTCAAAAGATTTAAATAATTGATTACTACATCGTTTAGTTTTAAGAATCTAGCGCTTCAACTTTCAAGCCTTGTTTTCTACACAATGGATTAGAAAATATGAACTGAATTGAAGTTTTAAGGACTCGAAGAGGTATGAAAGTTTCAAAGTTTAGGGTCCTAGCTAGGACTTTGACCCCAGATTTTGCCGGGACGGCCCTGCAGCGTCACCTCGACGAGCTCACTCTATGTAGGCCATGTAGCTTTGCAATGAGAATGCTACGCGCCAACTCCGGGTGGTCCACGGCACTGTACATGGCCATCCGAAGCGTGTGCGTGTCCGCCTCGGACTTCAACGAAGGAATAAGGTGTTCATCTCTTCAGGAGTGTTCCCCACGCCTTCGTCCTCTTTAACATATACTACTACTGACTGAATTGTAGTTCTACTATTTTCTCCCTTCGATCTAGTTCTGAATTTTTCGACGACTGAAAGGAGCTGCATCTGACCGAGAACAACTCGAGGAGCACCTATTGGTGCTCCCATCCTCTCATCCTATTGTACAAAAATTTGTTGCACCTGAATTGGTACTCTTGAGCTCGGCCTGCTGAGCTGGAGCTCGCACGGTGATGTGCAGGAGCTCCAGGTCACCGCGCATGTATTCCTAGTTCTAACTTTCAAGACGTAGCGTCATGTGCTGCCCACGGACATACTGTTCGAACCCCTACTCCCCCCCCCCCCCCCCCCCCCCTCCCGGCTAACGCGCTCCGCCGCCTCCCCGTGGTTTGCCAGCGGTGACTGTCGCAGTGTCGCCTGTCGCTCAACGGGATAACAGAATACATTGCAGCAATAGCTCCCTGTATCCAAAATCTGTCAATAATCTTTCAGGATAGTTTCATTAAAGAAATGAGAAAGATATGTAAGAAAAATCAGATAGAATGTTGATTGGTCACTGCACTCAAGATTGCTCAGTAGTACTATATAGTACTTGCTCCGTTTTAAAACTATTATTGTTAGGATAGAAAATCTAGGTTAAAAATAAATTAACTATTGTTCAAATGACAACAATTTAAAAACGAAGAAGACGTATATAGTTCCCACTAAACATGGACCAGGGACTCTGTAAAATATGATCCATAACATTGGAAGCACCTAGAGAACTGCTTCGGTAGAGCTTTTTTTCTCAAAAATAGCACGAATCTCAAAGTAGCTTTACTTAATTAGTTGTCTTGATTAAATATCTTAATTAAATCACAGGCCCAACCCAGGCCTGCCCGGTCCACCCAAGCCCATTATAGACTTCTCGGTTCAGTTTCATGCATCTCATTCCAACGCCGCCTATTGACCTCTGATCCCAGTCCTAATGAGACAGTTGCCATATGGCTATCAGAGAGAGGGCACTATGCCGCCTATGTGCTAATGCTCCATTGCTACCTCTCATTCATATGTATGCTCATCTTCATATCCCGAGCTGCCGCTAGATACACAAGGTAGTCAACCATACCGACCGTGCTCATCCTCGACATCAAAATTGACGAGCACTGTTGTGTTGCCAAGCTTATATGGGTGGCACGGCCACCAGGACAATGAGACAACTTTTGTGGGTAGACTCCACTTGTTCATTGATCCGCTTACTACACCAATGATCCAAAGCATAGGGATGATTTTTATTATTTTTTTTACGAGGCAAGAACTTTTTTTGCGAGGGAGAAAGGAGCTCTACTAGTTAGGACGAGGAGTGATTACAATCCGCACTGATGAGGTCAAGAACACACGCAGATGCCTGCCCCAACCAAACCGCGGTATGAGTGTTTCTCCTAGCTAACTGCGCTAACTGGTGTGCTACAATGTTCCGCTCCCTGTTCATCTGGGCGATCGCCAGCAACAATTGTTTGTACTGGCGACCTACAAAGACAATGAATCACGAGGGAAGAACATTAGTCAGGCTAAGTAATGTTGTTATAAAACATAGACTGAGATTAAAATAAACTCGACTCTGGCGTAACTTTAACACTAACTGTGCGAGTTCATGCACAACTGTATTTTGCTCTCTTCCAATCTTTTTATCCTCCAAACTATGTAGCAATTGTCCTTCTTCTTTAGCTTCTTGTATCAGTGGAGCTAGCACGGACGAATTGAGGTTAGAACAATGGCAGCAGGGACGAAGGAACGAGGATGATTGACTCAATTTGATCTGGTTTTCTCAAGATATGTTAAGCTACTTGCACCATGTTAAGCTGTTGTGCACGTACCAGTTGCATCCAAAAGCCTAAATTAATAAGGAAGTGTGGACAATTCACTTATAATTCAACACTCCCCAACATGGAAATAGGAGCGGTCCAGCGGAAAATGCAGTCATCAGGACTTGAAATCAAGACCTCTGACTCTGATACCATGTTAAGCTACTGTGCATCGACCAGTTGCATAAAAAATGTTAAATAGATAAGTAAGTGTGAGCAATTCACTTATGGTTCAACAAGATGAACAAGACTGGACTGGGTAGGGCCTCTAGATGGGACCGGGTATTACCAAAATAAATTAAAACTTTTAATGAGCAGATGATTGAAGATACTTGCAATATTTTGGAAAAACTCCACCGGAGGACTTCTCTCAACTTTAATCCCTAAGATTATGAATATGGCAAGGTTATCAAACCGCTAGTGAAATTTCTTCTTATATTAAAATGAGTGGTTGATCAAGACATAATTTGCAACTTACCATTACGTGGAGAGCTGCCTGCATAACCTGTTTTGTTCGTAAATGCTCTCTTCAGTGTATTCATATGAACCAATAAATCAGTATGTCACCATGCTGGTATGTGTATGTCTGACGATGATTTCAGGTACAAACTAATTTACATTAGAAATCCAATATGACATTTAGTCTTATTCCAGTAATAAATTATAGCTTATATAGGAATAGATGCCAACTCTTTGATATGAAAAGGATTATTATTATCTCAATTTTGAAGTCGATCATGTCATTATGATCTTTGATCATTTACATGAATATGATAACTTCCTTGAATGGCCTCTTGAGAAATCCCAAGAAGCAGGGGAGGAATAAGAAATTGAATGAGATTACATCACAGTTATGATACAGGCGACTATACGGCCAGAGATCAATTGATTCCTATGCAATTTAGTGTTAGCACCACAGCTCCAGACAGAAACTTCAGCTGATATTAAATATTTAGATCAACATTGCTAATGTCAATCCCGTTATATGCGATTGGGGCATACATCCACATGTCGTCGGAGCTCAACAACTGCACGTAATTGTTTGAAACCGAAGTTAGTAAGGTCCCGTTTATCACAATTATTTGGCTATTACACATCCTTAGTGCGAGATAATATGTAAATGTACCTTAATCTGAAGCTGCAAAAATTTGACATAGTGTGCTGCTTCCTCGAGCATTGTACTAATGTCAACCTGCCATATTCAATCAAGTTAGATAAGAATTTGAATTTACTGAATAACACACCAAAATAAAGTAATTTACTGCAGAGTCGTTACGATAGTCTTACTTTTGTTCCATTGGGAACCAAGTTCTGCAAGATTCTCAGTCTTTCATTGATCCTTTCTCTCCTCTTCTGCAGAATTCAAATTTCAACCGTGAGAATTCAGATACAAGCCATGTATACTTTCATTATGTAGTTCGTTATTGTTTCCTATAATTTAGGCAAGTCCTTCTGAAATTTTGCGCACTTACCCTTGCATAAAGACTCTGAGGATCAGTTGCTGCTCCACGGCTAGCCCTGATACATGTCTTCGTCGAGCTTGCATTCGCGTTTCCCTCCAAATTTCCGTTTTCAGAGGTGCAACTGCTGGAGCTTTGCATGTCAACATAAGAGTTACCGCCATCGTCGTTGCCGATATAATCCTTTTTGCCATTTTTCTTGATCTTCTTTGATGCCTGCATATCAGTTCATAAGTTATATATAGGTATGGATCAAAATTTTGCAGCTACACTGATGAGTGTTTCTGCGTTCATACCTTCATGGTGGCACTAGACTTCCTCTTTTTAGTAGCTGGTGCATCGTTGGCTACTTCTTCCTCTCTGACTGAAGACTGGTTGCCATGCAGAGAGCAATCCTCACTAAAATAGGGGATAGCGTTATGTGACTCGAAGTCAGCAGACGGGAACGGCTCCATAACTGGAAACTCAAAGCTCTCAAAGCTCTGAGCTGGATCGAGCAGACTAGTAACACTAGAACTATGATCTGGTTGTGGCCAGCATTGTGGAGGGACATCATAGTTAAGACAGCTATAAGAGGAGTTGGAATCAGTGTCGAGGCTAGGCAAAAAAAGAGCTGCCATTGCCTCCATGGTCTCATCCACATGCTCGTAGGTGAAGCAGTGGTCATGAGTTCCAAGAAACTGCGCAATCATGTCTATTTCCATTGATGGCGCAGATGGAATGTAAGTGCTCTCCATTTCAAAGATGTGGAAGGCCTCAAGACAAGGGAAGTAGCTTGGAGAAACTCTGCTGCCACAATGCCTGAGTGCTGCCGCCGTGTGTCTACAGTCGTATTTGTAGGTGCTGGTGGCCCCCATTGTTGACCAAGGATAGCTTCACAATCAGCATCGAATTGTCTGGCTTTTAGGCAATAAAATGTTATCTCCAGAGTCAACCCCGTGGTAATGGTTTTAAGAAGCTGCAGCTAATTCTTGATCTTGATACCGACAGGATAATTAAAACCGCATGCGCAATTATGTCGTGCTAGTACGACAATATTGTTTATCTTCCCGGCAAGAATGGTACGCTGAGATTTTAAATCATGAGGACGAGATTGGCTTGGCCATTCGCGCAATCACTCATCCGACAGATCGTGGGGAGTGGTGGCGAGCTGAAGTGAGAGGTGGAAGGCAGGAGGGATTACTTGAATTAATGTCTTGTGTGTTCTTATTATGACCAGGGATCAGTAGATACAAGTTCATGCCCGTGTGATCTTGTGCTTCCCATTGAGGATGCAGAAACATTTGTTCCCGTTTCCAGCAACTTGGAGAGCTGTCAGATGCCAAAGGTGGGGAGAAAACCAGATTCCGTCGTGCAGGACTGCTGGAAGGAATGCCTTCAGATTTCTGGTATTGTTATGCATGTGGGTTCAATTATAACTTCAAACAGTCACTATACGGCAAATTGTTTGTTTTCTTAAAATTGGGTTATTGTTAGAATTGTTCAGTGTGTAAACTTGTACTACGTACTATACGGCAGCAGGTAAGTTATAGGCGTAGTGTTCTTTTTATGTTTTGTCAATGCTAGTGTAAAAGTTTTCAGGGAGCACATGGTGGCCTCATATGGGAATAGAATTAATCACTGAACAATTTTGAGAAGCCAAGTATTACAATTAGGCAAGAATGGTACGCTGAGATTTTAAATCATGAGTTTACTGTGCACCATCAGTTTTGAGAAGCCAAGTATTACAATTAGGCATCAAACGCATTAGCTACTGTTTGCTAATTGCATGCCTCTTTTTACTAGATTATGCAGTTGACTTGGTATGTACTTGAGAATCTTCAGTTACTCTGCAATTAGCAAATAATAGCGTTCAACTTGAATCGTCCTTTGATTAGCATTACACTTCGTTAAAGAAGCTTATCACTTTTTCATTGTACTTAAATTCTAATTTAGTTGTCCCACCTGTCTTGGTGCAAACCTTCCTTCGCAGCTACAAGTTATTCTGAAAGTTTGTAGCCTGTACTACTATAATTAGGCACCTAACCATGTGAATTGTTTTCGTTTTGTTCATTGTATACCTCTTTCTTACTGGACCCTCGAATTGACTTGTTGTACTCTTGAGAATCTTAAGAACAGATTTATGTAACAATGAGCTAACTTCAACCGCCATTTGCCTGAATATTTTAGAGGAATTTAACTTATCATGTCTTGTTTAAGTACATTTCAATGAACTGTACTAGTTAATAGTACATACCCCATCATGAGAGTAGCAAATGCTCCATGTACCTCCGGAATTGTGTAGGACATATGTGTTCTTTTTTAAAGAAAAAAAGAGTAATTTTAACTGGGACCTTGCAGTGGACTTGCTACATTTGTACTTTGGAATCTGAAAGTCACAAGGTGTACACCGTATATTGTACTTCAAACACTCTATAATCTTGTACTTTGTCAAAGGTTTGCTTCAATCAGCTTGAAATGCCAATCATAATGAAATTAATCATACATAATTTGGTGTACTCCTTGTACTTTGGAAAAATGTTAACATCTGTTAACAAAAATTTTAATCCAATAGCCCAGTGATCCAAGTGCCGCCATATGATTATCATTGGCAGCTGCCAGACTTTGTATGTAAAAAAAACTCAATCAAGGGTCTGACGTTCCCCTGACATTTTATTAAGAGAGATGGTTTCACCGAAACCTACTGAGACCAGGCCTCACTGGCGCACGCGCATGACAGCAGCCTAGGATGCCATAGAAGCCGTAGCAGGGAGGTGAACACCAAGCCACAAATAATACATGTGTTGATCTCAAAAAAAAATGATACATGTGTGCAACACCTAGGTTTCGAGCCTGGTGAATGCCCTGACAGCCAACGGTCTCCACCACTGCACTGTGAGTGCCTTTGCCATACTTTGTATGTACAACTCAATTTAATTGTACCACTTCTATGGTACGGTTTTGTCGAGACTCAAGGGATTAATAAGTTTTCTTTTTCAGCATTTGTTGAATATACTACTTGGATCTGTCTGAACACATTGAAATTCCTTCATAAGCAAATGTTGGCTTCAGGAAGTCAAAGGATGGATGGGTTGTATCATCTGTTAAGACTCTGTTGTATCAATAGAGGCCATAACATATATATTAATTTTTTCAACATTTGCTGAGTTAAAATTTATTTTCCGTACAATCTTAACTGGAAGGAACTGCACCTGATTTTTCCTTAGTAGCCAAGACACATCTTTTACTTTTTAGATCTTAGTAGCCCAAAAATAAAAGGAAAGAGAGAAAACTCATGAGAATTCTGTCGGCTAGAAGTCAAAGGAAGGAATATTTTTGTACTTAAATAGTTGATGTTAAACTAACCAGAAAAGTGACAAGCAAGGAATATAATTGTAGTAGAATGAATGTGATCTTTTCACATCTGTTTGTCCTCCAGAAAGCTAAGTTACAGATAACTCAATGTCAGCTAAGACAGTTGACATTTGGCGGACATCTTATATGTAGTTAACAATGAATCAACGAGGCATTGAAATTTCGCTAACAGTGGTTGACTCTTAGTTAATGAAAAGATCGGAAGTTCCCTAAATGTTATAAAAGTAGACGATATATCTCTTTGATTTATTAAAATATTTTTGTTTAACTAGATTTGCCTTCCTCATGTGTTTCTCCTGGTTTATTCATGCACTGAACCTACTTTGATTATGGGCATTTTTGCCAGTTCATGAAAAAAAAAATAAACGTAGTGAAGTTTACTTAGAAAAACAATGTTGATATGCATTGGTATTATTTCATATACAGCTCTTACACAGAAGGATTATGATAGTTGGGTTTAATGCAGGAATTAGAAATGTTTGATCTTGCCAGTCATTGTTGTCACTGATCTAGGCAGCAAATCTTGTGTTGGAATAAGTTCACACACATGGAATCCGTCAGGATTTGCCAGCACTTTCGGTTCACTGTATCGGAAGAGAATTACACGTAATATTTCACTAACTATACATCATCTCATTCCAATTTTAAATTTCAAGCAAACATGTCTCTGCTACACACAAGAACTATTAATAAGATATATAAGTGCAGTGGTTATCTCACTATGATCCACTACATACTGAGTCGATCTTAACTGATGTTTAAGAGTTAACCACACCACATTGTATTATAATAACATATCGGGGAAGATACACGTAACTGCTCATAAGAGAATGATTATCAAAACTGCGGAGAAGTTCTTTAATTATTATTCGGTCTCGGCAATGTCATGTTTGACGAGATTAAACTACCTAACTACCAATTCCTAACCACCTAGCGTCCAAAAACTCCTTGTCTGATGTACCAGTAACTAATAATTGGATCAGATAAAGTAAGAACTCAAGTACAACTCTGAGGGTCAAAATAGAAACTTCACTGAATCATTGAGTTTCTCAAGAGCCGTGTTGCGAATCATAGCTTAAACACCTATTCACTTAAATCCTTTTTTGGCGTTTTTCATGCTAGATTTCTTGGACTGATGCAAAATGTGCAATTTTCTTGAGTACAAAAGTATATTAAGACCGTACGTTGTGTAGAAAAGGAATAAGCAGGAGGGATTCATTAAAATTTAAGAAAAATCCTAAAAAAAGAGCAGTTTTACTATGCATATTACCACCAGTAATTACTGGTGGTAATGCTTAGGAATAATATAATTTATTCACATATTTATTTATTTATCGGTATTGTCATTAGGGATAAAGAGGTCATTTCTAAGCATCTTGAACTCATCCGCCGATTTGAAATTTAGCTTCGTAAGAGTAGAAAGCGAAAAAGATATTTAGATCTAATTAATAAAATAAATTACAAGTTTATCATTTTTACCTTTCACATAATGCCCCAGTAAAACCATTACTGCTTCTAATTACTTCTAGTAATAATTATTGTTCTACTATCAGTAATTACTGCATTACCATTAGTAATTACTGCATTACTACCAGTAATTACTGGAGGTAATATGCATAGTAAAACTGCTCAAAAAAAACATCTCATTGGTAGAGAAAAATAGAAAATGAAAACATATCATTTATTTGCTGGCAATTAGTTAGCGAGTACAACTATACTGATATATCTACATTCTACAGCATATATGTATCGAGGATACATCAACAATTAGCCAACTTAAACTCAAAATGTTCGAATAAGGTGCTTTTTAATTAAAAAAATCAGAGTTCTGGTAAAACTTTATGCGAATAAAGTTTCAGACTTATGCTAGTTTTTGGTGATTATTATAAGCATTGATTAAGGGGGTAATGTGTTAGCCAGCTAGCCTTCACTAACTCATCTTGTTTACAATATAAGAAAAGAACTTTATTTAAGATCTTAGACATGATTTGTCAAACCAGAAAAGCTTTTCAGAGCTACATATATGTAACTCAAATCATCGTGTCCTCGCAAAATAGAATTATCGTGTTAGTTCAGTGGTAGTTATAGTTGCAACAACGTGGATGACAAAAGTTCGGATTACAAACGTTTGTGTAGCTAATCTCCTAATCTCCATCTAAACATTCTCGTGATACTTAGATGCACACGTGTAATGATGATTGGTCACAAGTGACATATCCAAATATATAGGATATTTCTCGAGATATGGATAATTTTATTTAGAGCATCTGCAAAGCTTATCGCCATGCTAACTACAGTCAGTTAAGCACCCAATTTAGTATATCACGAACAATCTCAGAGCTGAATTCCACTATATATCGTAGTTATTCTCTTCGTTTCATCAGTAGTATTTCATACATACTAACGAAAAGAAATAACATTACATAAGGCAGAAACCGCGGCACACCAAACAGAAAAATATGATAATGCTACGAACTTTTTAAATAACTAAACTGCTAGAATTTAAAATTCAGTCTCAGAAGGTACGTGGCCCTAAGAAAACTAGAGCTGGCTGCCTAGCTCTTCGACAATGGCAGTAGTCGGTAAGGAACGGCAAAACCTAGACAGCCACACGTTGAAACTGAAGGGGGGCAGATCGATGGTTCTACCTAACAAGATCTCGCTTTCATCAGGTACAAATGCTAGCTCCAACTGGCAAACGATATTAAAACTGACAAGCAAATATGACGACGGATCGACACTGACCACGGTCGATAGAGGAGATGGAATTTCTCCTCTAAACAAGTGAAAGCATCAATGCTGGCGACTGTCAACACCACGAGAATGCTAGAGATATTTTATCAGAATTTCGTTAGTAAATGGCTTGATCGACAACTTCTCGTGGAGAAGTGATTTTAAAAGCTGCCATATGGGGAACTAGAGTTTCAAGTGCCACTACCGTTTGTCTTTTAGCTGTGCAACTTGATACTATATATGAGAGGATCCTTCATGTCAATAATGAGCTAGTATTAGATGTTACTCGTGGAATTATTTGTGTGGTAGTGTATGTACGTGTGGAACAAATCGCATCCAAAATATTTGTTTGATGTGCTAGCTAGCTTCTGCACATGAAGATCTGAACTTCTATCAAAGCACTACACCCTTCCTCTGAATTTTTAGAAACTTTTTCGTGTGGTGGCACTCCGAAATTCCTGGAGTAGCAGCTGTCACTTCATCTTGGCTTGACTTTTGGCTGTTGTGATGAACTTTTATGAAGTAAAGATCTTTTTGAAAATAATCGATAATAGATCATTTGAAAGTGCTGTAGCCTCCACGATCCAGGTTATACATCGGATAGTTTCGAGAGTGAGTTGATAAGATAACGCAGCACACAACAAGGTCCCCGATGTAGTTCACTATTTGGCATGACTGCAACCAATGTATCAGGTATGTTTATTTCATGATGGAGAGTGTACGTAATTGGTGCTAGATACACAGATCTGCGTTGTTGCAGCCACGTCTCCTCGGTCTTTGCATGGCTCAAGTGCTAGACCAGTAATGCTAATGGACACAATCTACTATCAATGACTCCAAAACCGACCAAATTTGGAGCTGTAGTAAAGAAAATTCAGAAGATAACTGGAACCAATAATAGAGCATTTGGACAGAGAAAATTCAGAAAGGTCATGGGAACAGGTATATACTATTCTCGAGGACCATATTTTCTGTTTGTTCGTCGAAGAAGAAAGTTGCATTTTGCTGCCAACTGCCAACACAAGCTGTCATCATGCGGTTCCACAGGCAGCAGCCCGTAATGTTGTCGCAGCTTTGATTCCGTTCCCGAGTCTAATTGTTTGGGCCTCTAAGAGAACGTGGGCCGTGAATTTATCAGGTTTATACGTTAGAACCGGCCTCAAATGGGCTGCCAACACTCTAGAGTCGTCCCAAACGGTGGCTACCGGCCCACAAGAGCATGGGCCTGGTGGAGAACTCGCCCGGAACTGTCGAGCTCGGGCTTGGCTCGACTATAGATGTTCAAACGGGCCGCCCGGCACGGTCCGGCCCAAGCACCAAAAAGCGTGGCAAGTTTAGTTTTGGGCCGGCATGACATGCTATTCATTCTGGATCATGTCGTGCCAGCCCGTGGCCCGCCCGATAGCCCGGTAACGAGGATGGCCCAGTTGGTCCAAGTGACCAATTTTAACGTGAAATGGAGCAAAATAAGGGGATGTGGGAAGGAGAATCAAATCTAGGACCTCAAGGAAGTGATAGAACAGTCTTACCACGGAGCTACACACCCATATATGTGTGTTATTAAATAAAAATTTATTTATTGTCCATTTCATTCTGTGTCGTGTTGTCCATTGGGTCGCACCTTCGGCCCAGGCACGACACACACGTATGGACCGGGCCAGCACGGCACGGAATTGGACCGGGCCATGTCGTGCTAGGGCTGGGCCACAAAATCGTGCTTCGTGTCCGCCCGTTTGGCCCGGTCTGTTTGGACATCTATAGGCTCGACACGAGAGGCGAGCGACGCGGCGTGTCGTCAACGCAATAGCGGGATCATCCTTTGCTCAAAAAAAAATAGCGGGATCATCCCATGGCTGTCACCAAATGCCGGCGTTGACACGGGTGAAATCCCGATGCGAAATCCAAAGGGTACATTGCAAATTTTGACGTTCCACACTGACAACGCTGGATAACTGAGTTTCACCTGGCCCGTTGACTGGCAAGACACAAGAACACGAAGCATAAATCACCTCCTACATATCAGTGACAGATCCACTGGATCAACAGAGCAACATGGCCTGCCGCTTCTTATGAGCAATTCTATATATTTCCACGAACGCAAGCAGACAGCTGCTCGTGGGGATTATTCGCCGGGGAGACGATTAGGGACGCAGAGCGCGGATCTGCTCCCCAACCAACCACACTTTCGCGTATCTAGTTGCGCATATGGGAGGAAATTAAAGCTAAATATAATCAGGGCAGCACGCACCAGCTGATAATGCCTGCCCTCCTCATGGTGCCCCTGTGCCAGTCGTTCCACTTCCCCCACGCACGTCGAGAGTGAGTGGCACAGCTGCGCGCAGCCTGCAGGCCTCGCTCGACAGCTTGCGCGATGGTGCCTGAAAGCTATAGTATATGCCTGCGTCAATCTGCTTGTGTGGTAGGTCGGAGACTAGCAGGAGCACACACGGATCGCGGAGTCACGGGCACCTGCTTGCATGGTGACATGGTGTCGAGGTGCCAAGTGATGAACAAACCTAAACTGGAGGGCAACTAAGTGAGCTAATGATTGAGGGCCAGGGAGTCTTAGTAACTGTGTGTTGCCGCCGCGTTCCTTTAGACAATCGAGCACGCCACTGCACGGCCGGCGAGGCCAGCGCCCCGGTGCTCACACGTCGCTTCACGTTTGGAATGATTATGATCTTCTCTTCGGCAGTCAAGTTTATTTTCTACAAGGTGGTCGATCTTGAAGGCAAAATGGTATAAGTTGGTGCGTTCGTACTGCAGATCGTTGGGGCCATATGGTGATGCGACGTTGTAGTTGTTGGGATTATGGTGTCGGTGTGGGCAGCATATATGGATCAATGGGGATTGGATCGGGTATGACAATCTGCTCTTAAACTGCAATTGGTGGGCTGTGGACGACCCTTAATTAGTCATTGATAATTATTGGGATAGATCCAGAGGTTGTTGCCGCATGACACATTTTAATATGGTCAAGAATATTATGGGTAGGTGGACATGGAATGGTGTTTTTGTTCCAGCTGTGTTTGCCGAGTGAAAACTAACCTCTGCGAGTCCCAAACAACGCTCGCCACTTTGCCAGCCTAATAATAAGAGGCGCGAGTCGGTTAACAATTGGTCCCGGAGAAACTCTCACTTGCACAGCATTTTGGCTCTACTATAGGGCACTCCACTCCCACTCAACCGGTTTGGTTTGGATTGGGTGTGGCTGATCCACAGACCACAGTTGACAATCAGTACAAACCGCGCGAAATTGTTTTCTACGTATGCCTTTCCAAAAGCAGTTGTTCTGAACTCCTGATGCACAAATAGTCTATTCCTCTGTTCTCATGTTATTGTCATTAGGATAAACTTTCTAGTGAAAATTTGATGACAAGAAAAAAATAACGAAGGGAGTAATACACCCAGCCACTCAGCATAATACACCCAGCCACTCAGCATATATATAAGTAGATATCTTTTCTTTCTAAAAGTCCGCCTAGGCTGCCTTTGAGCGCCGTACGTGGAGCTCGGTCAGCGGCGGCCCCTGCGGAGGCTCTCGTGGCACAGTTAAGGTGTCTCTCCGTCGCGGCGCACCTGGAGCGCCCCCGTCCAATCACGTGCCTCTCCTCTCCACAGTATGCAGCTCGCACTGACACAGTGACACTACCTCACGCACTCTCCAAATCTGCGTGTTCTTTCTGTGCGGGTCCCCAAGTTCGCCGCGTGGCGGGCAGCCGGACGGCCACCTGCCTCGGCGTCTCGGCGTCCAAACCCCGCCGTCTTGGTCGAGAACGAGGCACAGATACAACACAAACACGTACACGTTCGCGTGGACAGATTAGATAGAGGCATTGGTCATAGGGAAATTGATTGGGCGCGCAGGAACGGCGAGCTACTACTGATCGAGCGGCGACAGATACCGGCTAATGATCGACGGGGGATTAGTACCAGCGACGCCGACGATTATAAGTGTGTGCACGAGTGTCGAGTGGGTGAGCTCTCACACATGTGTAGGTTTATTTGGATGGACCCGTAAGGCCAGGGCCTCCGGGAGATCCACGTGCGCACGAAGTGTCCAGGGTTCTCTCACCCTCATCACTTTCTTTTAAGCTTTTTCTGGTAGATGCATGCATAGTCTGCTCGGATCTCTATAGCAATTGTCATTTCTAGTACTAGTAGTATCTCTTTACGAGGTAGGGATAACTCTGACGTCACGTGTGCATGATAAAGTTATGCTTTGTATTGGAATTTCTGTATTTTTTGCTAATACAAATCTTGGAGATAAATGCATTCGAGATTAAGCTCCTTAAAACTACCTAAATACAGGACTGTATACACTAAACAGTTACTTCTATCACAAAGTGTTAAGTGTGATGCAGATTTCAATCATGAAATAAGCATGATTTTTTTCTCTCAACTATAAGAGAAGATAATTGAATAAACCATTCTATAAATTATTTAGAGTTTGAAATTCTTACTCATAAGTCTTTTTGTTACAAATTCCTTACTATATTTTGTTACAAAATCACTTCACTTGTCACTCGAGCAGTGTGATGGTCATGTTGATGCTCACGAGCTCGACGTCGAGCTCATGAGAACGCTCAAGCACACGCACCCAAATCCGCGCTAGCTCAGGGAACGAAAACAGTGTGCTCTAGTCATTGCACTGGCCGTGTTGCATGTTATCTTAGACGAGACAGTATGGCGGGCTCTTGCCGCCACGATCCTCTCAAACATGGGGAAGAGTGAATAGTAACTCCCATCAAGTAGGCATCGCTATATAGAGATGAAACGGGTATACTTATGGCAATTTTACTGATTGTACTTAGCATGATGACCGAAGAGCAAAATAACATTTAAAGCTTATTTAAAGCAAAATAATATTTTAACTAGCTATTAAAGTTGTTGTAAGAGTTTTCCGTCTCAATCACAACATGGCTCATGAAATAGCGAGGGGCTTATGCCCCTAGCTCACTTCCACATGAGGTCGCGCGGTGGTGAATCCACTCCTAACTTTTGCTCTCTAATAATGTTACGAGTGTACCAATCAAATATCATATAAATTAAATTTTATAAATTAATTAGGATCTCCATATCGGTAGCACTTCAAACAATATTGTTGTATAAAACACGAGTAAAGATTAACTAGATATCAAAATAAAATTGATATTTATCATATATTTTGTTAACATATAGATTGATACTAATCCATTTATAGACCAGTTTTATCATGACTTAATCAATTATAGAAACTATTCATAAAGAGAGGTACAATATTATATGTAGACAGTCTTATAGGTCGTCTCATGCATTGTCACATAGAATTTTTGATGATGTGAAAGAAAGAGAGAGTGGTGAAAGTAAGAGGTGATTGTTTTGTGTAGCAACCGTCTCATGCGGTAAAGGAGTATGAGACGGCTCTCATACTATTGTACGAGTTCTAGTAGTCTTTTAATCTATAAATCTTTCTTTTTATATCTACAAATTAAGGAGTCATATGATTAATATGAGACAACTAATTAGAACTTTAATTGTATAAGTCGTTTCATAACTCATCTTAAGATTACGTGTCATATATGAGATGACCAATAAAACAACACCATTGTATTTGTCTTAAATATAATTTCAATGACATAGGATAGCCTCAATGAATGTGGTGGTATATTACAAAGAGAAGGTAGTAGGTACATAACACAAATATGGAAGTCTATATTATCATATCCAAATTCAAACATGAAATTTGAGTTCAAATTAAAAAAAAATCAAAACTCAAAGTCGAACACGCAATTCGAATTCAAATTGAAAAAATTGAAATTCTAATTTTAAATTTGAATTTTTTATTTCGAAATTCGAATTTGAAATTTGATTTCGAATTTCAAATTTTAATTTTTGATTTCAAAATCCCAATTTGAAATTTCGAAATTCGAATTTAAAATTTGATTTAAACTTCGAAATTTGATTTCGAATTTCGAATTTGATTTCCAATTTCGAATTTGAAATTTGAATTTTTTATTTCGAAATTCGAATTTGAAATTTGGTTTCGAATTTCAAATTTGATTTTGAATTTTGAATTCGAATTTCGTGTTCAGATTTGGTTTCGTGTTTGAATTTGAATTTGGATATGAGAAATTCAAATCAAAATTTAAAATTTGAATTTCGATTAGGATTCACATTTGTGAAATTCGAGTCTGGATTTGAAATTATGAAATTCGAATTTCTTAAATTTGAATAGATTATGTGAAATTCGCAATAGGATTTAAATGTGTCATTTATTAAAATTATATTTCAATTTGGTGGAGGGGTAAAAGTGTATTTTTAATTCTACCTTGCCACATCATAATAGGGAAAAATGATGATTTGGCAATTTAAAGTGATGATTTGGCATATTTAGAATATTTTGTAAACATATTATGAAGAACTAGGACATTTTATAAAGAAAGTTAGAAAGAAGGATATTTGGGAGTGTGCATTTGGGAAAGAGGACATTTTATCAATTGTCCCCATATATACCATCGTTTTAACTTCCATAACAAATGCACACACCGCAACAACAAAAGTTCCCTTTCCAAAGGGCAAACGAACGGCGCAGATCGCAGAATCAGGAACCCGACGGCGCCGTGCACCGTCGGATCACGTATCCGGCCGCCGGTGCCTTGACCACCAAGCCACTCCGTCAAGCGGTCCGAGTCCGACGCACGCACGAACCATTGAAACCTGGCTCGCTCGCGGACGTGGGGGACCCGCCGCGCCACTTACCGCTCACCGCCCCCGCCCGCGGCGCCGCCTCCCGATCCGACACGGCTGCTGCGCCCCGCGCACTACTACTACTCAGTCCTCCCCCTCTCCCACCTAGCACGCTAGCAGCAGCCCTCTCTCTCCCGCAGGCAGCTACTACTATATAGCTCTCGTCTCGCTCCGCAACAGCCCACGCTCTCCATCACGCCACGCTCGCTCACACGCACCCACCACTCTCCTACTTGTCCACCTCTCTTCTCCATCTCTGCTGTGGTCAA
This sequence comes from Eleusine indica, assembly GCA_030378355.1. NCBI lineage: Eukaryota > Viridiplantae > Streptophyta > Magnoliopsida > Poales > Poaceae > Eleusine > Eleusine indica. The sequence continues at coordinate 43,628,035 of CM059500.1, forward strand.
CTCCTGCGATCGATCCATCGGGAGAGAGAGAGATCTCCTTCGTTCGATCAATCTCATCCCATGGCGCTCGACGTGTCCAGCATCAGCAAGCCGCCGGTGCCCCCGCCGTCGCCGCCGCGGGTGGACTCGTGGGCGCGCGGGGGCCGCCGGTCCAAGCGCCGGGCCGGGAGCGCCGACGCCGCCCATCAGGAGTCCGAGGAGGAGCACCTCGCGCTCTGCCTCCTCATGCTCTCGCGCGGCGTCCGCGGCGGCGCCGACGAGGACAACGCCGGCGTCGTCAATAAGAGCGCGACCACGGCGGCGGCGAAGGGGTACGAGTGCTCCGTGTGCGGCAAGGTGTACGCGTCCTACCAGGCGCTCGGCGGCCACAAGACCAGCCACCGCAAGCCGCCCACGCCCACGCCGCAGCCGCCGGTCTCGGCGGCCGAGGAGGCGCCGCACGCGGCGGAGGAGAAGGTGCACCAGTGCTCACTCTGCCTCCGCACGTTCCCGTCGGGGCAGGCGCTCGGCGGGCACAAGCGCCTGCACTACGAGGGCGGCGCCGCCGCTGACGGGGTCAACAAGGAGCACCACGTCAAGGCGGCGAAGCCTGGCGCGGCGGTGCTGCGCGACTTCGACCTGAACCTACCGGCGGCCGCCGCGACGACGGCGGCGGCCGTGGCGGCGATGGAGGACGGCGAGATCGCGCCGCCGGAAGCCAAGCGGGCGCGGGTGATGCTGGTGGCGGTCTAATTCTCATCCGCGGCGGCGGCGGCGTCGGATTGCCGTTCTAGTAGTTTTTTGCTGGTTTAGGAGTTGGTCATCTAGGTTTTTACTCGTTATTTGGTTGGTTGATTGCTTGATTAATTCGGGTTGCGTGACGTAGACCAGGCCAGCATGCTTGTCTATGTGATGAGCACGGCTTCCATCGGTCCGGTTCACTGGTATACTGTGTGTGTTCTGTGTCAAACGGAGCTATTTTCGTGGCTCCACTGCTGTCCATACTTTGCGACTTTTTCCATCGTCGATTAACAATCCGACGGATATGATAGGACCCTGGTGGTCAAACAATATATATATATATATACAAAGAAATTTTCACCTTCCTTTTTCAACCTCGCAGTCGCAGTGCTATTTTGGGGTGTGAAAGTGAAAACTCGGATGGCACCGTCGTCATCACAGCTGATACAGCTAAGATCATAGCCGGTGCTTCGTATATGGTATTTTAATAAAGCAATTTAATCACTGCGATTGTGTGATCTCGCTGCCACTGGCACTATTCCATTAGCGGCCAGTGTCAAGATACTGGAAGCAGCCGCAAGCTATACACATGTGGCTGCTCAAAATATTCCGATGCGTGCTGACGTGGACAGCGGCGACATGGACGCCGCTTTGACCTCGCACAAGTCAGAGGATAATTCCTTCCACTCGTCATCGAACGTGCAGTGCCATACTCGGTCCTAGCAGTAGTCTAATTCCACTCGTCATCGAACATTCGGTATCAAGTTGGTCTCAGTAACCTACAACAAAGGCTCATTTAATCTTCAGTTTCGGAAATTTTATTAAAATTCATGCACCTTTATTTCATCAGTAGTGGTAATAATGCTTAGAGAACGTAAATAGAAGACGAACTTAATCCGTCAGTTAAGGTCCAGCGCACTTCCACTCCTCGGCAACGCTTTCTTTGGAGAAACATGTGTGGCGGCTTCGTGAAAGCTTGCCAGTTCTCGTTTGAGTTTTTTGTCGTCGGTTCGAGTGGCCTTTGTTGCACGCGCCTGGAAGGTTCATTCGTCGTGCCACGAGAAGACTTCCGTGTACACATGTTGATTCGGACCAATCACGCACCGTCGGACTGATGATACTCAAACAGAGTGTTCAGGTCGTGCAACCTGTGGGTATCCTGCTTCAGGAATCAGAAGTTCCAGATGAATTCAGAGATGGGGCCGGGACGACGCTGACGGGGAGTCGTTGTTCCGATGGACCGTGGGCCATGATGGCCCATGGGGTGCACCACACACCTCGGCTCTAGAAGACGAGCCAGCACAGCGGCGCCGGACGCGTGCTCTTCAGCTGCCCAGTGCAAGTGTCGTCGGTTCAAGTGTTTGATTGGTGATGCTGAGAGTGAGATCACTGCCGTCCGGCCACTGGCTTCACCTTCAGCTCTCGTTTCTTCTGTACATGATGACAGGATGCGTTACAATCGTCTAGCCCAGTCGAAGTCCTGAAGTCATCACTGGTTCGGGCTAAGAGGAATTCTTCGTATCTCTACCCTGGAAGCTTCGATCCATTCGGTTGGGTAGAATTTCTGCATGTATCAGTACATGCATCACGGCACGTGTGCTCTGACCGTTAGTAATGCACTTGTAATGGAAATCACAACATTAATGAGCAAAATAAAAGGAGAAAATATAGAATCTTCACCTTAATATAGGGCAAAACTAGGTTTAGGTGGTTAGATTTCACTATGGTAAATCTAGTTAATACACGTGTTGGATTTATAGCTAATTATTTTTTCAGTGAATGACTTCGTAAATTTCAAGACCAAACGGACATATTTTTCAGAGACCCTTATAAAAATAGGATGTGCATGTGTTTGTTCATAGAGGTGAGTGCTCGTGTATGTTTATGAGTGTTTACGTTATGTTGTGTTTAATTCAACAAAAAGATACGATAAATCCTGAACTTACCACAAACTAAATACTCTTTAATTTTATATTTTCTTTCAGCAAGTACTACCAACTATGTATCATTGAATAGAGAAGATAGTAAGATCGTATCGTACAAGAGATCAGCAGTTGTCCCTTAGATGATTCCCTACCACTGATGAACATCACAACAAACAACCTCCTTAGTTATTTATGTCACTAGCTAGTCCCAAATACATGGTGACTAACTAGAAAATACTATTTCTCATGTGTTATGACTATGTGTCATTTTGACAACACACTTATGTAATCCCTAGTGCCATTGATACGACAAGGAAAGTGACGGGAGAGGAGGTGAAAAATCTTGGAGATGGTTTATGTAAATTATTTAGTTTTTATCACGATGGCTCTCAAAACAGTTTATGTTTAATGTGTAGGGTTGTCAAGTCCAAGACGATGAAAATAGTGTATTACGCTTTGCAGTTAGAGAATTTAGGTGGTCTGGCAAAGGTACAAATGTACCAAAAATTCAGGAAGTGGACGGAATTTTCTTTTGCAATAATGTCTCTTTTTTTGGAAAAAAAAATATGCTCCGGTTGTATTAAAGGTGCAGAGAGAAAGGGTAATCCGGTCAATTTGCCTGGGCTGCTGTTGGGTCAAAGTCCGGGGACGGGGACCAGGCCACTAGCGCCACTCGTTGGGCTGCGCCTCTGCAGTTCCTCGTGCTCTGCCAAGGGAGCGGGCAGCCTCCGAGGCCCTCGGAATTTGCCCCCGCCGCGCCAACCGCACCAAAACCCTCTGGAAAACGCTAAAACCCACCACACGCACCACGCCGGCATCGCGGTCACGGGCCTCGCCTTCCTCGCACTCGCCCCACCCCCGTCCCAATCCGCCCGCCATTGCCTGGACCTGAGCGCCGCCCGCCGCAATCTTATCCTCACCGCCCTCGCCATGGAGGCCGTGCGCGCGTCGGCGGCTTGGGTCGCCAGCCGCTCCTCCCATGTCACGGTCGACCTCCAAGGTATTACCCGTTGCTTTGAGGATTTCTTTATTTTTCCCCTGTGCTTGTGAGATATTTAGGATTTTAGGAATTAGGATATACAAATATCATCCTCTTCTTCGGAGGTTTCTCTGATTTACGTCGATTCGATGTGTTTTCTGTTCTGTAGTGCATAAGATGTTTCGTCCTGTACTCCTATTTATCAGACTCGGGGTAAACCCTGATTGATTTTTTCTCTCTCTTTATTACGAGGGGAAATAGGATATGGTACGACGGAAAAAAAAAAAGTCTCCGGCATACATATGTTTGCATCTTCGTATGTTCTGTATTAGGACTGAAACTTTATTTATTTTCGGTTTGGTTTTGCAGAGATTGAGAAGGTGGTGGACAAAATCCAGGGGAATGTTCCAAAAGTTGAGTGGGATTTCGAAGGAATTCATTACTTTGACAACGGGCCGCTCACTGTCCAGTACCTATTTGTCTTGGATGCACTTAACTTCTGCTTCTGGCCAGGTATCAGTTAAAATCAGCCTTGTTTCTGGATATGTAGGCTATTCCTTTGATTCACTATTAAACCTTGCAAAAGTTTTTTTTAAAAAAAACTTGCAAAATGGCACCGGTAAATATATGTCGTTGTAAAGTTTGTTTTTAGTTCTTTCTCCTTTAATGAAGTATTTAGTTGTTGCTCGTAGTGAATTTGTCATGTGAGCTGCCAACATGTTGGCTTCAATTTTGAATTTTTTATTGTCTTGAAACGTTTGACTGTGCTATTACTGCTATGTACAGACTAAGGAATATGGATGTTTCTACGTATAATACTTTATTGGCTATTCAAGATTTACTTTAGTTACAGAGGTTGCAGAAAAGTTAATTCTTACATTTTCTTCATATGTATCTGGATTATTAGAGTACTTATGTATTACTGCCTCCGGTTTTCTTTTCTTGTCGTTAGGACAAGGAAAGCGGTTCATATGTGAACTAAATGGTTTGTTTGAATGTCAAGAATAAAACCGGAGGGAGTATTATGCTACGTTCTCTCCAGACTTCACACACTTGGCTCTGGACAGAGTGCTTTTTTCTTCTTAAAAAATAAAAAACTGCAGAGTGCTTTTCTATTGTTTGTGTAATTACAGCTACGTACATGTGAAATAGCCTCCATTTTTTCATGAAGTCACTGTTAGGCACTTTTTGTTTGTTACACTTGTTTCCCTCAGATTCCTGATGAGTATCTGTCACTTAACAGATAAGGACTTGAGCTATGACCACTTGGCTTCTGGACTAAAGTTGGCCTTGGAGAAAGATAAGACAGCCCTTGATGCTAGTCGCCTTCAGAATTACACTGGTAACTTATTTTCACAATGGTATCATGCTTTAGGTCTAGAGGTTCTGCAATTTGCCATGTTCCAGTTCATGGTCGTACTTCCCTGATCAACTCCTGTAATGTTAAACGTTATTTTGTTGTGCTAGTTGTAGGAGTGTATGAATGAACAGTTTTGTCATAGAAAAGAAACAAGAATGAAGAGTTATAAGTTTCAGAACTCTTTTTCATGCACCACATTCTTCTATATAAAGCAAGAAGCTACTACTTATCATTCTTGCTGTACTTCTAGCTGAAAACACATCCTATAAATACATCTGTTAATGGAAGGACATTTTCAAAATTTTAGGGCCTGAGCTCCGCCAACTTCTGAACTGGCCTCGACCATTACCAATTGAGGAGGAAAGGGTACGCCTTCTTCATGAGGTAATAGTTTGAAATGCACGACTGCTATGCTGAGTATTCAAATTCAGAAGTCTCTGTATTCTATTCAATGTGTGTTGATATGTTGTCGATTATCTATCTTCCTTACTTAAACCCTGCCCTTTTTCTAATAAATGTAGTATGTTCTGAAATTGTCTGTCTTGCTGATAGGTTCTTGTAGTATTGTTGCTTGTCATTACTGACATTTTCTTCTTAGCATAAGTATGTGTTCATGCAATTTATTATTATTTTTTAAACCTAGAATTACTTATATAACAAACTAATTTCTTGTTGTGACACTTGTCTTAAGGTTGGTCTGGAACTTGAAAGAAGCTTTGGAGGAGAGGCTGCTAATCTAGTGAAGGCTGCTGGAAACTCTGCTGCAACTCTTATTGAACTCATCACCCGCCATTTTCCTGGTAAATCTTTCCCTTAATATCTGTTTCAGTTAATGTTTTACTTAGTTTCATAGTTTTCACATCTTTGGTTCTAAGTAGACTGTGTCCATTCTGTACCTGCTAGCAAGAAGGAAAAAAAAGGTTCAAAATGTATTTCTGCAGCCTTATTGCACAAAAATAAAAAATAGCAGCAGATAATCTCCTTTGGCCTCTGGCTAATATCCCTGTACGCTACAGCTGCCCCTGCAGCTGCAGATAAAACTTTCCCGATTTGGGAACTACGAAAGAATATTAAGTGTTGAGCAGGAGAACTATTTGGCCATTTATCAAAATGGTCCCATTCTATACTCCTATTGTATCTGTTGGCTCCTACAATGGGAATATAGGAGTGAAACAAGAGTTGTCACTGTGTAGTCTGTAGTGCATATGCATCCAAATTTGGCCTCCAACCGTGGACCTGAGTGGTCACAGTAATGGGCCGGTATCTGGTCTGGGCCCATGAACTTGGTTTGGGCTGCTCCATTCACTGAATTTGCCTTCCACGAGCCTGTCAATAAAGGTGTCCAAATGGGCCGTGCTCTGTGGGCCGGCCCAAAGCACGGGAAAAAAGCCCAGCATGAGTCCGGCACGGCCCGAAAATATTTCGTGCCGGGATGTCTGGTCTATTCCGTGCCATGCTGTGGGCCGACGGTCAGGCACGTGGGCCGGCACGGCACAGCCCGAAATTAAATGGGCCAGGCCTTTTCGTGCTCGGGCCGGGCTGTGCCAGGCAGCCCGTTTGGCCACCTTTACCTGTCAATTTGGAGAAACATCATTTTGCGTGCATTTGAAGCTGTTAGTTTTCCTTCTTGTTTTATACTTGACCATCTCTTCAGCAGCATGTATTGTTCTAAATTACAACTTCGACAGGTTTTCGGGATCATTCACTCTACAAGGGACACCAGGTTTTCTTGTACAAGAGAGCTCAGATATTTGTTGCTGACTTGTGGGGAGCCTTTAAGGGACAAAACTATGGCGAGTTCCACGACATCAACTCCATCACCATATTTGCTGACTATATTGTTCCTGCGGTCCTGAGGGAGCTCGGTATACTGAAATACGGTTCAAACCTATCTTGCTCTATTGACTCCAACAGGGAGATAGTGCCTGGAAGTGAAGAGGAAGTGGAGATACGTGCTTGCTCCATTTACGCAGTGGAGAAGATGAGGGACCTGATCAGCAAAAAGTTTGGAAAGCAGGTAGGCACATCTGAAACCAGTTTCACCTGAGACTTTAATGATTCACACCATCGTGTTTTCGTACCTGCACTCTTGGTAGGTCCGATGGTCATCATACGAATTAGCAAATGGACATTTAGTAATATAAGACCTAATCCTTGAAAGAGTAAACACATTACCAGTCAATACGACTCGCTTCAATTCACTAGTCAAAAAAACCATCTCCTGCTTACCGGTCTATACAAGTACTACTACTTTTGAAGGATAATTTTTTGTAAAGCAGTCAATACGGCGTTTCAACTTGGAACTAACGCTGCCCTTGCTCTTGTGTTTTCTCGGCAGCTTCTGAGCATTGACATTGATCTCTGGCTCTGGTCATGCGGCGTTCAGAACATGGCGCTGTCACATCACCGCACCTTATCGATTTACTACTGACACAAAGCTGGCGGCCTGAGCCAGCCGCGCCGTGCCCGTACGCAGCTGGCCTACGCGTTGTCCGTGGCTTGTTCCTCTTAACTGTAACTGCTATACTCTGAGTTTTGTCCCCTTTGAAGCACACAAAAAAAATGCGAAATTGAGACTAGAACAGGTCCGATGAATTGTAGTAGTGGTGGTGGTGGGTGCTTGTTTCTTTTTACCAGGATTGTTCTTGTTGGATGAAACTCAGCGCAAGAAATTACCTTCAGTTTCTGCCGTGGTTTCAATTACTACTACTACTACTGTTTAACTTTTTCTGTTGGTGTGAAATCGTGGCAAGTGGTGCAAGGTTCAAGTGGAAGTCTGCTCAAATTTGAGTGATTTTCTTTTTTTTCGGACAAAATATGAATGAATGTAAACTCTATTGAGAGCTCTTGTCAGTACAAGTTTAGAATTGGGAAACCTACCGATACCCAATTTGTTTTGCCTTGCACGAAAGACAACCCCTGCCGTAAAAGATTCCGCGCCATGCTTTCCCCGGACCGGTGGACAAGCGTAGCGCCCTTGGAAAAGCCATGTCGTGTCATGTAAATTTCGTTCTTTTTTTTCAGGGTCTGATCCTGCGTTGCAGCTCCGTCCGTCCGCCCCGCTCCTACGGGGATGTGTCTGGAGCAGCTGGTTTCGGCGGCGGCTTGGACAGGCAAAGAAAGCTTCTTTTGCACAGTCCGAGCGTGTCGCCTGTCAGTGCACGCCGCCGGTGTGCCGCCCCTGTCCGGGTGCATCTGCTCTGCAGGATTCGCTCACGGCTGTCAGACCTGCTCCGCGCCGCGCTGTTGCCGGATACCGGGAATGCACGGGCACCGGCAGAGCAGCGGGCGGCGCCGGCGCATCCTGATTCCTGCCTGCGGCTGCGCCAGGCAGGCATGTGTCCATGCCGTGCCCCTGCTCGTAATTTTTTTTTTCCTTATTATGCCGCTGTCCGATTATGCTGTTGCCTTCACATCATGTTCGTAATTTTTTTTTTCCTTATTATGCCGCTGCCCGATTATGCTGTTGCCTTCACATCATGTTGTAGCCTGCCAATCACAATTAGACAGGCATCACAGAAAATTCCCCCAGCCCGGTTCGCCACAACGAATCGAGCAGCACGGCACGAGATAAGACCTCACAGGGTGCGGCTACACGCCACCGCTATTGGCCAAAGCGGGGACGAGGAGATCGCGGTCGCGTCCCGCGGCCGGTGGATGGCGACCTGCCAAAGCCTTGAGACTTGAGACTGGAGAGGAGAAGGAGAGTGGAGTGCCGAGACAAAGGGAAACAGCAACCGGCGCGCCAAGCAGTCTGGGCGGCGAGCCGCGACACGGGGGAGTGCGGCCCAAACGGAAAAGCGAAGATGCCTTTGGCAACTTGCGCTCGCTGCTTGCCAGGAAATTATGCTATTCTCCGAAAGGCGAAAAGTGACGTGCCGCGGGGGGTCGCCGAATTTGATGGACCTCGCACCCAGCGGCGGTCCGTGCATGATGAAGGCGATGTGACAAAGTATTCACTCTATGTAAGTAATCTAGTAGGCTAATACACCTTTTAGCCATGTACTTATGTATTTGTACATAGAGATCGCAATGAAAGCGGTGCAAAATTCAACAATCACAAGAATTGGATTTCGCAAATTCAAGTAATACTATGCTAGTTGCGATCCACTTAAAACCTTAGTGTTTCTCGATCTCTGATCAAGCTGTATTATTTCTATATATCGCATCAAATTGTTACGGTAATTGCTTCATAGTGGAGTTACAATAGAGTAGAGATAACCGAAGAGGATTGATGCCTTGTACTCCCTTCAACATGGCGGCAGGAATTAGGCCGGTATGTTCAGCTTCCAGTATTTTATTCTTCTCAACGAAAAGCAAAGTCAGCTTCTATCTCCTTCTCTCTTTTTTTTTCTTAAAAAAAAAAAGAGGCGAAAGTCAGTTTCTATGGCAAAGAACAGTAGCTTCACAGAACCTTGTGTGTAGGTTGTTGCCTTTCCCTTTTTTTTCCCAGGGAAGAAGAGGTTGCATTTGTTTGAACTTTAAAAAAGTCCAGTTCCTGCTTCGTGTAGCTTCGTCACGCCACAAAGAGGAACACTTTGGATAGCACCAGTACATAGCTTCATCATGCTCCGGGTTGCTGCAACGGCATGCCAGTGGAAGGAAGAAACCTCTAAAAATCGAGGGTGCGTGCGCCCACTCTCCCCGGTAGCCAATCCCTCGCAGCCACTACGACGTTCCCACAAGGTTTCCATGCGCAGGGCATCCGAAATTCCGAATGCGCCGTGCGTACGTACTACGTGGGCGTGGCCCACCCCGATGTGCGGATCCACGCATCCCGCAAAGGCGCGGAAAAGAGTGGCGCGGAGAGCCACTCCAAAGCGCCCCACGACGGGGCGAATGCGCGGCGCGTCACCCGAGGCGTTCCGGGGAGGGTGTTTCGCCCGTCAGATGGTGATCCGACGGTCCATCTGTGCTCCGACCGAACGCGGAGACACGGAGCCGCCCCCCGCACCCCAGGAGCCTGGAGCTGAGGACTTTGCCCGCCCGGCGCGCGGTTTCGTTAACCCACGTACGCACACGCCGGTAACCTAACCCGACCCCCTGGTTAGCGTCACCCGACCCGGAGCCCCTGGTTACCCAGCCGCGCCTATATACTTGCTTCCCGGGGTCACCATGGCCGAGCTCGTCGAGGGCTTTGCTTGTATGAGAGGTCGAGGTGCGCGTGGCGAGTGGACGACGATGAGCTGCAACGGGTGCCGCGTGCTGCGCAAGGGGTGCAGCGAGGAGTGCGTGCTGCGGCCGTGCCTTCAGTGGCTGGAGACCCCCGAGGCGCAGGGCCACGCCACCGTCTTCGTCGCCAAGTTCTTCGGCCGCGCCGGGCTCATGTCCTTCCTCACCGCCGTCCCGGAATCGCAACGCCCAGGTGAGGAAAATGATCCACGGATCGGATCCTGTGTTGACTTGTTGTTGGTACTACGCGAATGTTTAGGTCCTTTCTTCTTTGGCTGATGCGTGTGAGCTTGTGTGTGCAGCGGTGTTCCAGTCGCTGCTGTACGAGGCGGCGGGGCGGACGATCAACCCGGTGGGCGGCGCCGTCGGGCTGCTCGGGTCGGGCAGCTGGCACCTGTGTCAGGCGGCGGTCGACACCGTGCTGCGCGGCGGCGGAATCCGACCGATGCAGCAGGAGGTCGACGGCGGCGCGGGTGCGGCAGGCGACGGGCGCGAGCCGTTCGCGTGCACGGCGAGGCGCGCGGTCGGGTGCTCGACGTTCTCGGCGGCGAAGCGGGTGGCGACGAAGAGGATCGCGGTGGCGGACGCGGCGCCGGAGGAGCCGCCGTCGTGCGACCTCGGGCTGTGGCTCAGCGGCGGCCCCGAGTCCCCGCCGGCGATGGGAGAGAGGCGGCGGCCCGGCACGCCGTCGATGAACTCGGAGGAGTCCGTGACGACGACGAGCAGCGGCGGCGGCGGGAGGGAGCCCGAGCTGCTCAACCTTTTTGTCTAGCGCACATATCTCGTCATCTCTCTAGCTCGGCGGCCATGTGCTGGATCCCGGCGAAACTGTTTGCTACTAGCCCCCTCTCGCCGGCGAGGCGTCTGTCTTTTGTACTGCTAGTACTTTTTAGGGAGTAAGTATGCAGCATCAGTGACCGTCGGCGTCCGGCATGATGAGAACACCGCGCGCCGGCGCCGGCGCCGGTGCTAGTTGCTGCCGCCCGTTAACTACAATTTCTTTTGTTTCTTCTCCCACTTTTGTTGGCAGCACCGCCCGCCCGCCCGCCCGCCGCGGGATCATGGATCGCTAAATAAAAATCAATCTAACTACTAAAGCTAGCCTCTCGCGCTGCCGCGGCGATCTTATCCTCACCAGCGGCTCGACGAATCAGCTTATCCAAAGCGCGGTTAGTGTTGGCCAGACCAGCAATAATCCCCATGCTTTTATCGCCACAACATGTCCGGACGGCAGTCCAGGACTGCACTGGCTTTGTGGCTTCTGATCATGTTTCGGTTGATTGGCGCGTAAAATCCAAGTGGGGGTGTTTATTGAACTGGCTCGGCGAATCAGGGAGGGTTAGGAAAAGAAATGCGGTCAGGTCAGGAGCAGGTACGCGGCGTGTGTGAAAGAAAAGGGCGCGGTGGGGTTGGAAGGATACGGCGGTTCCGCTTTGCGCAGAGGCTGGTACCGCGGCGCCGCGTTTCGGGTTGGGCGCGCCGGGCCGCGACGACTTGACGCGCCCGGCCTTTTCCGCGCTGCCGACGTCTCCCCGTCTTGGGACCCGGCCCGGACTCCGTGGTACCACACCTCGGCAGGCTCTGCTCACTCGCTGCTGATCCTCGGATTTGTTTTCCCGTGTTTGTCCATTGTCCCGGCTGATCGATTGCAAAATATCGGCCCGACGCGAGAGATTACCAGTCCCAATCGTTGTCAGTAGTCTTAGAATTAGCACGTCACGATTGACGCGTCTGTGTTACGGCGGCTAGTTCTGTAGATCATGACACACCTTGCCCATGCGCTCGCGTGCTCTTCAGAAACGACCACGGAACAAATTACTGCCATACAGTCTGCCCTTCCACATGGTCGACGGCCAGGTTAGTACAAAAAACGCGAGGGCATTCGTTGAACCCGTTGATTCCCCTCGACGAAACACATGGGCATCTGTATCCATCCCATCGCATCAGAATCTCCTCCTCCTCCTCCTCTGATACCGCGAACCTTAAATTCGTGCACTCCGACGTGAGGAGATGGTGGTATATGCTGTTCAAATTGGAAGAGCAACCTGGTTCCCCGTCCCGTAAGCACATGATACACATGTGCCATGTGCCGGTACTCGTCGAGGTGAACAGGAAGTGGAGTAGTAGCAGTACAAGCTGTAGTGGTGCAGTGGCCGTACTCCACTAGGCTGCTAATGATTTGTTTTGGTACTCCGTACATCACTTGTGAAAAAAAGCATGTGCGGCAAGGACTTCGGTTTGGGCTTGTTGCGTGGTGGGCTTCGTCTCTTGATAAAAGTTGCTCCAAGTCTGCGGCGGCGGCATGCGCGCAGTAGACACACAGTAGCAGGAGGCGGTGATCTCTCGCCTTATCTTGCACTGTGCCGTGTTGAGCTGGTGCGCAAAAAACTGTAGCGAATCCGTCATGTTGCACGCAGAATCGCAGAGTATCAGATCCAGTTCAGAATTGCAGAGCATTGTGGAATTCACTCTACAGTTTTTACTTCGTAAGCAATCCCAGCAGAGAGTCTCGGCGGCGTTTGAAGGAGATGAACTTGGAAGAAAAGCAGAGCTCACTGGTCGGCCACGAGCTCACGGCGAGCCGCGAGGACGCTCGTTGTTCCGTGAAGGGAAGGCAGTGAGATCAGGCAGAGGCAGAGTACGTACGACGAACAACAACACCGGCGTGTTAACTGTGGTGTGGAACGCGCGAGCGAAAGGGACGGCACACTGACGGTCCAGATACGTACCTCTGCTGGCTGGCTGATAGAGCCATGGCATGGCGAGGAATCACGCGGCCACGTGGGAGTGGCCCCCGGCTCGTGTACTGCACGTAGTACATACGCCTGAACACGACGCATCAGACTACCATTGGGGGTGGAGTGGGCGCTAGTAGACATTTTGTTTCTACTTAGTACAGTACTGTAGAGGAGGAAGAGATCTTGCAGGATACGCATGTTTCTTTGTGCGTGCTGTTGAAGATTCATCAAAGGCTTCTGGATTCCCGGATCGGTTCTGTGCAGCGGCAACGATAGATCCCCCCCTCGTCGTCCCTGCAACATGCTCTACAAGGGGATCCCCCGCCCGTCCCCGTCAGGTTCATTGCAGGATCCGTCCCGGCCGCGTCGCGTCGTGGCGGCGCCGATGCTGCAAGCAGCAAAAGACGCCGCGGTCCCGCCCCGGGCACTACGATCGGTCACCTATCACCCGTCGCTATTCGCCGCGGTAAACAAACGCAGCAGAGGCCCCAGCCAGAGAGGGGTCCCGCGCGCCCGCGCGTGCGTTGCCGAGTAAGTAGGATTTCCAAGGGAAAACTCGAGAGCTGCTTTCTCGTGATTGCCTTTTGTGTTTTGGGTCCATTTCGCTCGCCGGCGCCACGCTCCCACCACCAGCTCCGTCTCCGGATCGCTACTACGTTCGCACGGCTGTAGCTCAGGTGGATGACGTGTGGGGCCAAGTTCTTGGGATCCCCACGCTGCCGGAGTGCCGTGTGTCATCAGGGTAACGGCGTCCCAGCGAAGCTCCACAGCCGCGCCTCGCCGCGTTTCGTGGACAGGCCGTCGCCGCTGGCGTGTGGATTGCGACTTCCCTTTGCTTCTGACTTCTGGACAAGCTGGGCCACGGCGTGTGCCCGAGTTACTGTTCAGGACCAGACGGTTTCGGCCCATGGAATAAGTAGGCCGAATGTGTACAGGCCGATCAAGCTGATAGACTGTTGGGCCATGTTTCAGGAGGAATGTTACGATGGCCGGCTACTGCCAAAGCATAAACTTTATTAATTTCAGTGTAGGTTTAACTAGCCCAGTTTTCCCAGACGATTGTTTCTCTCTTTTTTATCTATTAAAATAATTCGAATTTTGAATTTTTTTTTGTTATGTGACTGTCCCAACACAATCCCAACCTATAAAAATTATGATAAATTTATTAGTATCAAAGTGTGTTTAAATTATACTCAATAAGATATTAGTTCATGAGATGTTGAGAGATAACATGGGAAAAACTAAACTTGCATAGATATAGACACCCAAGAAATATATATACAGAAATTATATGCATAAAGACATGTAAGTTATTAGTGTACTTCAAAAACTCAATTCAACATTAGGATTTAGTAGTGATTTATATATAAAAAAAAGAGAATATAACATTAAATAGTGACTTATAGTAAATTGAACATCGTTTCAAAACTTAAGTACACTATAACAATGACAAAGTATCATCGTGATAGAGAATAATTTTAGAAGATTATAGTGAAAAAAAAACCTCAACACATTTGGACTATGTATGCGGAGTTTAAACAAATTTGAATTTAAAATTCTGAATCAAAATAATAAATTGAACCAACGCGGAAGAACTTGTGTGGGCCGTGCAGCAAATTCGTATGGGTTGTGGCGTCGTATGAGCCGAGACTAGGTTTTCTTAAGACACCATTGTGCCGCTTCGGGCCGCATCGTGCTTATGGGCCATATTTTGCTACCAGACCATTTTTGTGCCATGTTGGTCCAAGCATGACCCCAATCGTCGTGTCGTGTCGTGCCATCTGTTGGGCCCAAAACTTAGGCACGACACGGCCCAACATTCCGTGTCGTGCTGGCATGACATGAAATGTGTCCGGGCCAGGTCGGGCCCTGGGCCATACCGGAGCACGACGCACGATTGTGGCCTGGCCCAAGTCCCGTGACTAGGTTTAACTCAGCTGGCGGAGCAAGCAGCTTTGCTACACTACCATACTGCAGTTGTTCAGATTTTTCACAGCACGAAAACGGCTGCAGTTTACTGTCAACAAATCAATCTATGATCAATTTCATCAGGTACCTCTTTTTTTTGAAAAAAAAAAATCAGTTGCCTCTTCGTGTGACTTTACTCGGGAATAGCCGAATTGCTAGTTTTTTAATCTCTTGCAATAAAGGATTATGTATGCTCGTCGAGGGCTTTGCTTGTATGAGAGAGGTCGAAGTGCGCGCAAGGTTTATATAACTAGATGAATCGGTGAAACCGGTCGGGCCCGGTTTACCGGTTAACCGGATAACCGGAATAACCGGCCGGTTAATCGGGCAAAAATCAATTTGGGGAGCACGCGGCTGAGGATCCGTTAACCGGTCGGTTTATACCAGTTAACCGATCGGTTATTCCAGTTAACCGGGCAGTTAGGTTGGTTTTATTGATATATTTTAAACATATATTTTTAAATTTAAAATTATTGGTTTTTGTACGGTTTCATCGGTTAACCGGCCGGTTATTCTGGTTAAATCTAATATGAATTTTTTTAAATTTTAAATGTTTTTAAATCATAACCGGGGTTAACCCCGGTTATTTCAACTATGGTGTGCGTGGCGAGTGGATAACGTCAGCGGCGGGGACGACGATGAGCTGCAACGGGTGCCGCGTGCTGCGAAAGGGGTGCAGCGAGGACTGCGTGCTGCGGCCGTGCCTGCAGTGGCTGGAGACGCCCGAGGCGCAGGGCCACGCCACCGTCTTCGTGGCCAAGTTCTTCGGCCGCGCCGGGCTCATGTCCTTCCTCACCGCTGTCCCGGAATCGCAACGCCCAGGCGAGGAAAATGATTCACGAGTCCTGTGTTTGACTTGTTGTTGGTACTACGCGAATGTTTAGGTTCGTCTTTGGCTGATGCGTGAGAGGTTGTGTGTGCAGCGGTGTTCCTGGCGCGAGCGAAAGGGACGGCACACTGGCGGTCCAGATACCTCTGATTGCTGATAGAGCCATGGCATGGCGAAGAATCACGCGGTCACGTAGGAGTGGCCTCAGCTGTAGCGCCATGAACAGGCTAGAATTAGTTCCGGCTCGTACTGCACGTACGTACGCCTGAACACGACGCATCAGACTAAAACTACTCTCAGTGGGGTGGAGTGGGCGCTAGACATTTGTTTCCTACTGGTACTACTATAGCGCAGGAAGTCTTTCTGTGCAGCGGCAACTATAGATCCGTCGTCCCTGCAACATGCTCAAGGATCCCCCGCCCGGGCAGCCCGTTCCCATCAGGTTCAGTACGCAGCGCAGACCTCGCTTCATTGCAGGATCCGTCCCGGCCGCGTCGCGTCTTGACGGCGCCGATGCAGCAAGCAGTAGGCGAAGCAGGAAAATGGACGCGCGGGCGGCCCCGCCCTGGCACAGTCCATCTTGTCCGGGGATGTGCAGGGTTCTGTTGAATGCTCGACCCGTGAGATAGGCCTGATTGATGGAGCGGGTGTGACGATCTTCAGCAGCTCTTAAGGCGGCCTCGGCGATGGTTGCGCGGTGATGTGCTTTTGCAGCTTGTGTTTCTGCTTCTACGAGTTTTGTTGGATAAATTAGCACTTTTAGTTTTATATTAATCTAGAAATAAATCATAAACATGATTAACAGATTGCATGATGAACTAGACAAGTCTACGTAGGATCTAGACACGTTTATAAGGCCATACAAAAACATAGCATCTACTATACTAGCAATATTCATCATAGATAAATAGATCACGAAAGTTAGTATGGAAGATATGGTTTGAGATGAGAGCACGTACACTTCCTTCTGGACTGGGTAGAGTAGATGGCGACGACGTGCAGCACTGGCACATTGTTGACGACGGCGGGTGAGACCGACTCGACGACGAGGAAGACGAGCCGTGGCGGCGAGCTTGCCGAAAACGAGGAAGCGATCGAGCAGTCGCGCAGAGCGTTTCCTAAGAACCTTATTCGTCCTCTCCCGGTGCAGGATCGCAGAGGACGACGGTTCCAGAGACCTGCTCTCCCGTTCGCCGGTGCACGTCGACGATCGGAATGGAGAAGTCTTGGCGGCGCAACAGTAGCAAAAGGCAAAACCCTAGACGATTGCGTGATGTGATTTACGGCGATACCGGTACATATTTATAGGGAGGAACCGCTAGGATTGAGTGTCCCGCAACCGAGTCGGTTACCATATTAATACGTCGGTTTCTATAACCAAATATATACAAATATATAGAACACGCAGTAAGGGACCGAATTTCGGCGGACCATTCACGTAAGGTGATGCGCGACCGTGCCCACGCCCCGCCCGGCGCGGCGAGCGAGCACGCGCGTGTGTTATTCCTTCTTCTCATCCACACAATTGCAAGAGATGCTAGAGCAACCAACCTTATAAGTTTGACTCCCTCCACCTCCACTAGCAATATGGGACTAAACCTTTGCACTTTCATCACTCATGAATGAGCCTTTGAGATTTTTCAAAAATTATTGTGAATATTAATGGGCCAAATCCATATAATTCCAATAATAATTTGTTTGTATTGTTCTCAGATCATCCGATGACGATGCTGTATTGCTCTCAGATCATCCGATCGATGCTGTATTGCTCACAGATCATCCGATCGATGCATGATTAACTTGACATGTGATTGCATGCAGGGTACCGTTGTTGAGGAGTCTCCAGGTCATATCCTTGTGGTGTCTGCCCGACGCATTTGTGGACAGGCTGATCCCGAACATCCCGATGTTGGAGGTGCTTACCATGGTGTCAGGCCACCTCTTCGCTTCTACGCTCCGCGCGCTCCTTCTCCATTGCCCCCGCCTCCACCTGTCTAACGCCGGCGACTGCTTCTTGGACAAGGACGTCACCTTGAACCTGTTGACGGAGTGTCACAACAAGTTCAAGGTTTTCAAGGTGGTGGCGAAAACTAGTCCAATCTGCTATTGCGTTACGTGCCTCTACGAGAGAAGGGGCCGCTTTATTTACAATATAGATAATATAATCTAGCCTATATATAGCTTCATTAATTTCAAAACTGGAATATATAAACAATTATATTAGATTAGGAAATGACTATATAATGCTTAGCAAAAACGTTATGGCTCTACACTGCATCCCTATATATTATGATATAATCCTTTAAGTTCTGGAGTCTATTTCATATTTTCATTGCCCTTGTCAGTCGTAACTGTCAATTATTGTTGGTGTCTCGATGGGAGCTGTTAGCCCAGCCAAACTGTGTTGCTAGTGGTTCAGCGAGAACAAAGACGCCTGCACAACGGATGATTGCAAGGTGAACCTGTCCTGAACTGCAACAAGCACAATCTGCAGCCGATGTTGAGTGCACGGCATGCATGCATGCATGCGGCGACGTGGATGTCAACTTGTCTTTACATGCTGGTTGCGCGGCACGCCACGCTGTCCTCTCGACCAAGCGGCGCCGGACGGCTACCCGACCTCGCTAGTGGAGTTTCGGCCGGCGCCAAACACGGTTCACCAGACACTGAGCGATCGCACCGTCCATCTTCCCGGAGAATGTATCTGGTGCTCCCGCACCTTATGGTGCTGCCGTGCTCCCACTATTTATTACATCTTATATATTGCATCAAAAAAATCAAATAAAAATATGAATAGATAGACAATGCAATCATCTATCATCATGTAAAAATATTTGAGATGCAACTGATACTTGTGTAATGAGAAACAAAAAGAGAAATCATACACTGAATCGTTACGGGCTATACTGTTCATGTCAAACCCGCAACATGTTACTATAATTACATTGATTTTAATTTTTTTGCTATGTCTTACACGAAATTCTGTTGCACATAAAACTTTTCATAATGATAAAGGATTATATGATGTATTCATTTATATATTTGTTGTAATATTTACATGTGTATTTTTACGTTATAGCAAATGGGAGCATGGGAGCACACGACCCGCTGGGAGCACCGGATATATTCTCCATCTTCCCGTGCAAGGAAGCTACGTGTGGTCCCGCAACCATACGCAGTCAGCGGTCTCAAAAGTGGCATGCTGGTTATAATCTGTTGATGGGCGGATTTCCCTAATCTTTGCATCGGTACGATCTCTATATACATGGATAAATATACCCTTTTCCATATTTTCTAAGTTTGCATCGGTACAGACTCTATTCCACGTGGATGAAACTTACATTTCAGCTCAAATTTGATCTGAACTCTGTCAACCACAATAATAACAGGAAAAAAGAACGAAGGTCGGAGTATAACCCAACAAACCAACACAATTAAGCACCTCAACCTGTTACACTTTTCTCCAGTGTTTGATAAGGATATAGATTATTCTTTGTAGGTTAATTCAATATATATAATGGAGTTGGCTCTCTAGTGCTTAATGTTGGAATATAAATACAATCTGATGTGAAGAAGATCTTTGTGGCCATACATGAAACAATATATACAATATGAAAACAACACATCATGGCAGATATCACCATGACACACACAAGGCGTTACAAAAGTTCTTAGGCAGCACAAGACACTAGTTATCAATCTAAACAATGATGATAAACGCAGGACCATGCTTGGATCTTCGGTAGAACGGAGCAGCCAGCTTGTTTTGTATCAGCAGTTCGGTCAGATAACTTCTAGTTTCAGCAGGGTAATACCTTAGTTATTGCTGTCAAACAACTTCTCTATAAAACACCTTAATGCGCTCAGATCTCACGTCTTCAGCCATAGTAGTTGTGTCTTGCTTCAGCAGCTCTCGATATGTTTCTAACTGTTGGTATTAACTGGTAGGATCACTAGCTTCAAATTGAATCACTTCACATCATCTTTAGGTCAACAACTCATCAAACTAGTTGATGGTTGTGTATGGTTCTTCCCAGCGTTGAAGATAGGCATATAGATCAGAATCTAGGAGACCTCATTCTGTTCTTGCATTTTCAAGCAATTTGTTCATCTCTTTTTATAGCCTAGCTCACACAGGAGGAACCGACACCAGGGAAGTTGGTTGTGCCCATTGATCACAGGCACAAACCGTTTAAACTTAAATGGTTTTGACTTTTGTCAAAACCAGTGAAAAACATCCCCATAGTTCAAAACTATAGTATTCATATTTGAATTTCTGTGGGCTTTCATTTTTAACTTTCTTTTATTGTTTTGCCACAGATTAATTTCCAACATTCTCCCCCTTGATCGTAAGGTTAAAACATTAAAAGCTTATTTGTCAATAAAATGGCATGCAAAGAGAATAGATTTAGATCGGTCAATTGTCTAGTGCCGATAGAACACAGTTACTATTGTATACCACCTCATATCAAAACAAACTTCTTTAACTTTAGGAGCTCCATAAACTTAAACTTTAGGCATAACATAATAGCTCACTTCTAGTTGAACAGTACACCAAATCAATAAGTTACAATAGTCAATTAAGTTCTATTGAACTGATTGACTATGGTTCCCATATCATCGAGAAATGAACTGTCTTAGTCTTATGGGGAGACGGTGTCATAACAATTTCACTTATCCAAGATCAGAGGCTTTTCTACAACACCCATGCTAGCAACTTTATTGGATGGTAGGCCTTAGGGATATCCTAATTTACTTTATTGAACTTAGTATTTGATCTTGGAATCTGTCTTTTGCAACATGGTATGTAGTGTTAAAGTGTTTGGCAGAACCACTTGACTTGTTGTTATTTGATAGAAGTATTGTGACTTGATTGCTACAGTATAAGATGAAAAGTCTTTAAAATGATATTCACCATTTTTTATTTTAGGATAGAATTCATTTGCCATATTGCCTGTCCAGCGGCCTGATATCATGTTATACATACTTTTGAGATTTCTAAGAAGAATGCTCCATATGTGAGTGTGTTACTACATTTTGACGTCAGCTCTTTAGTGTTAACACGATTCACAACAATATCTGAATATCATATATTTACATATAAGCATGAAATTGTTAAAGATTAATTGGCCCTTTAGTAAATACAAAAATGGATCATCATCTGCCAATTATCCCACTCATAACAATTAGTGAGGGCAACTGCACACTTGTGCATACATTATATTTCCAAATGCCAATGCATATGGAACCTTTTGTGCAACTTTACATTTATCTATGTGGACATTAATATGTCCCAACTTTATTGCCCTTGACTCAGTGGAACAGGCAAGGCCATAAATATTATGCATATTGTACTTTCACCAATATCTTTTTAATATGCATTTTTATATAATCCCATATCTCATTAAATACATCTTGGTGCATAAGAAAATCTAAAACATATGAGTTTCACCAAGATTCTCGTTATCAACCTTCTGAGGAGAAATATCATTAATGTAAACTTACTCCCCCTCAACATAGCATTTATTTGTCCAGTATATTTTTTTTATAACATAATGTTAATGCTTGTCTTTAGACCATAAACATATTTCTCAAAATTTGAGAAAATCATAATTTCTTAATATATTACAAGCATCATTATTATTTTTCTTTTGAATGAGTCTTAGACAAATGGAAAAGACTTTCCTCCATATGAAGCCTTGTTCTATGAGTTTTATTTTAAACATTTCAATATTACCTATGAAGTCATTTACACCATGTAGATCCTTTGGTAGTCTACTGTATTGGCTCCTTTGTTAATTTTTTAATACACATAGATTCTATTTCTTCTATTATGACGTAAGCCATTAAGAAGTATGTACATTTTTACTTTCATAATCACTTGATGTAGTAGATTTTCATAATTTCAACTTCCAAGACCACGAAGTGTCTTGTATTTATAAGCATAATACATTATTCTGGACAATATATAAGATTAGCCAGCAAAGGCAGCTTACTTTTTGAGGTCAAAATCTGTTCATATTTGGATTGATGACTACAACTTTAGCAAGCAATCTCAAATTTTAAAAAGTAATTTGGGTAGACTTTCTCCTAATCTTTAATTCATAAACATCAATTTATTAGGAGCTTTATATGACAAAATTATTGTAGTAATTTCAATCCATGAACACATTAATGAGAAGACTCAACATCCTTTGTACCAAGTCATAAGAATGCACATTTGCAATCGAATCTCTCCATTTTATTGGTGTAGAGTGTCTATACCATTTTCCCATAGAACTTTAGTATAATCGTTTAGGAACATGGCCATAAGAAAACTCTACATCATCAAATAATTTTCTTACCATAAGTCTTCTGTTTTCTATACAACAAATGGAGCAAAACTTAAAATCCACTCTTGTGGATCATTTTTGAGATATATTGGATTGGAGACGAGACACTTTATCCCCCCCCCCTTCAAATATGGCTTAAAAGACCATAATTTTGACTAAGTCTCATCAAAACTTTTGATGTACTGATGGCAATATTTAAGGAAATAAGATAAAAATTTGTGTTATCATAAAACAAGAGTAACATTATTGATATTGTACATAATCATACTTCTCTTATTCTCAAAATTACATTTAAGGCCATCATTCTTGAGTCATGATATAGAAACGGTGTTCCTTTTCATGAATGAAGTACATCATTAAGTTGAAGTTCAAAAACATGTATAAAGTGTCGATGTTAAAACACCAACTCATATAGTTTAACTTCAACTTCATTAGTAACTTCACTTTTTCCTTGCTCTCTTTTTTATGTCCTCTTTTAGAGTAATAACATTATAACTCCTATAAATAGGGAAAATTACAAAGTTAAAATAGGACAAAGTGAAGTGCCATAAGAAAATTCTTAGAAAATTCAATTTTCAAAGACTCTAGTTTTGCAACTATATTGCACTTCTTAATATTATGCTCTTTTGATTGTGTCTCTTAAATTTTCACTAATCGCACTTTTATGGTCATGAGACACACATAACATAATTGCTCCCTCTAATTCATTCATATTTCTAATGAAATATTTCTTAATTGTAAGAACCCTTTCAAGGTTCCTTATGAGCATCAACAAAAGCATAATCATAATTAATTAGAGCAAAATCATCATTATTTCTTTTTCCAAGAAAAATAATTGCTCCTATTAATTTGCTCAATGTCATATCTGACAAAAATGAGCAAATGTGTTGCATACATAAAAAGAAAACATTAATGAAAAGCAACACCATAAACTTCTTTTA
Source organism: Eleusine indica (assembly GCA_030378355.1). NCBI lineage: Eukaryota > Viridiplantae > Streptophyta > Magnoliopsida > Poales > Poaceae > Eleusine > Eleusine indica. Next base: position 43,650,999 of record CM059500.1, read on the forward strand.
TCGATCAAACCCCAATCAGCTTTGGCCAGAATTGAATAAGATCAATAAAATTCTATGAAAATTATCCCCTTGTCAGCTTTGGCCAGAAGACTGAATAATGTTAAATATATGTCTCCAAAGTCTTTCTTTTTATTTATCTAACCCACAACAGCTTTGGCCAGAAATGGATCAGAAAAATAAAAATTTGCAAAATTATCCATTAATCAGCTTTGGTCAGAATAATAGATAAATTTCACACTTTTAATATGTGTGTAAAAACTTCTTTTGTTCATCCAGTCCACATCATCTTTGGTCAGAGATGGACGGAAAAATAAAATTTGTAAAAGTTATCCATTTATCAGCTTTGGCCAGAAAAATGAATAAATTTTACACTTTAAAATAAGGCATAAAAATATCCTCAACATTATTAAGTGCAGCGGAAACATAAAAGATTAAGGGAAGAACCAGATAACAATAAATAGTCCAACTATTATTTGCCCAATAATCATTTATAACATTATTTTCATTAAAAGTTTGAATTTGAATTCAAACTTAAATACTGAAAATTTTAGCTATTAGAAAATCATAAATTATATTGTTCATATAGGCTGTGAAACAACAAAAATTGGCCCATACATTTCTGAAATTCAGAAAAAATATTGGCGAAAAAACATTTGTGGCCCATTAGAATTCAGCCCATAATCCATTAAATTCGTAGGAAAAACAAAACTTTACTATTCACAATGGGCCACAACCAGCCATTATTGGCCCATTACACTTTCGCCCTAATTGTTTCCCCTAGGGTCCCCACCTAGGCCTAAAGCCCCGCTACTGTCGCCGCCCCATTTCAGCCGTGATTTGAATCCGACAGTTGCGGCGCGTTTCAGGCTAGAACAAAAAAACCGCTCCTCCACCTGCGCCCCCCCCCCCCCCCCAAACCTAGCTCATTTGCTCCTTCCCCTTCCTCTCTCTTCAGCTGTGGCGGTGACAGCCGACCGAGCCAGAGAGAGATGAGGACGGCCATGTCGGCGAGCACCCCTCACTAGAGCACGCATGCAGCTTTGGCCAGAGCGTGGCTCCGTCGTGCGATGCTCGTTGGTGCCCCTCTCCGCTGGTGCCTAGGGCACACGTCTACGCTGGATCTTGGACCCAGCCGACGGCGAACAAGCAGCGGCGGCATCTTCGCCCGTGGTGTGACAACGGTGACACCGGCCACAGAGCGTTGTAAGCTTCATGACCATTGTGGGTCCCCCCAATAGATATAAATGTTTTGGTGATTGGATGACAACCATGAAATGGACTTAATGTCTACTTGAGTGTTGTGCAGGTAGGATCTTACCTATCAACCTCAAACTTGGTAGCGGTGAAAAGGTCGGCTTGGTGGTCAATGAAGGACTCACAGAGGTGCCATGAAAATCTTGATGGAGTGTCGTGGTGATGGAGATGGATCAAGGTTAAGGATGGCTAGGTCCAAGTGTGTGTGATCACTTGACTAGTTTGTAGGCTTGAGTCCATAGAAAAAACCGGACTATCAAAAGGGCAGAGTCTTCTCTTAGGTCTCTCTAGGGTTAGATTATTGGGATGCTCAAGTAAAGCTCTTTCAGCACTTAGAGAGGCAGTGGAGATGGATTGACCAAGGTTGGAAGCATGGAATCGGTCGAGAGGATAAGGAGTTTCTGCTTCAGACAGAGTCATCATAAGGTACGGCGGGGTCGCCGTACGGTCCAGCAGGGACGAGGGAATTTGGACTGAAGACTCGAGGTATCACCATAAGGTACAGCGGGGTCGTCGTAGTGTACGGCGATACGAGGAGCTGAGGGAGTCTAGAAGCCCTAGAGCAAACTGTGAACCTTACGGCTAGGTCGCCGTAAGGTACGGCGAGGGTAGCCTAGCGAGCAGAACGTGGTTGGTTCTATGGGAAGCTATGGCGAGATCATCGTACTGAACCCTTCTAGTCAACGTATTGTACGGTGAGTCCAGGAGAAGAGGAGAAGGCTAGATCTCAGATGAAACTGGTGAAGCTATGGTGTGGTCGCCATATGGTACGATGACTAGAAGGGTTTTGTGCAGTGAGGCACTAAAGATTAGGAGTCGCCGTACGATGGTAGGAGGGGTCACCGTATTATATGGTGACTTGCCTCTGAGGTCGTCGTATTCTATGGTGGTACCTTATGGTGACGGCTCCAGTTGTGTCAGCTTTTAGCAACGGCTAATTTGGTAGTTGGAGACTACAAATAGCTGTGGGTTTTTCAGACCTCTCTTGGCCATTTGGAAAGCTGGACAAACTTGGGGAGAACCAAGAGAGCCAAGAGGGACACTAGAACAAAGATTGGATCTATCTTTGAGTGTCATGAGTGATCAACACAAGAGCATCCCGAGTCTCTAGCCTAGGAGGGGTTGTAGAGAGGATTGGTGTCGTTACTCTTGGTCTATGGCAAGGCCTAGACCGGTTAGGTGTCGGTGATCAAGCCTTTCATTATCATAACGTGTTGTGAAGGTCATCACAAGTTTGTACAAGGTTTGAGCTCACCTTTGAAATAAGCATCGTTGAGAGAGCGCCCGTGCATGTGCTCCGGGAGCAGCAAGTCCTTGAGGGTGGCAAGCTTATGCTCGAGGGTCCAAGGGGCCGATGAGCAGTGGTCACGCAACCACGCCGTCACTCGGGGAGTAATACGGACTTGTGTGCAAAGACTCCACGGCAGGTGGCGGGAGGGATCAATACTCCGGCCGGAGTCGATCCAATAAGGACTAGGGGGAGGCGCCATCCTCCCGATACCTCGGGCAAAAATCAATGAGCATTCTCTAAACTCCTTCTTTACTTACAACCTTTAAGTCGCATTTGTGTGTAAGTAGAAGAAGGGCTGCCATGGGCTGACTTGCTTATTGATTGGCTTGGCATCACTTTGCATTGCATCATTCCACTAGTATTCCTAGGATCTTGGCTTTAGTAGAACTGCATAGGACTTGCCGTTAGCTGGAGAGTAACAAGTGGAAAATTGATTGGGTAGACGATCCAAATTCGAGGTCCAATTCACCCCCCCCCCCTCTTGGCACTCCTTGATCCTTTCAGGCGCGCAGCGTCCTGGACCGCGAGTCGAAGGCCTTGCGTACGGGCTAGATGGCGGGCAAGGGCGAGAACGGCCATGGCGACACTGACGAACACAACGGCTGTGACGATGGCTACGATCTCCATCAAGTAAGCCCGCTCCTTTATTCAGTAGGGTTAGGGTTCTTTATTTTAGGGGATTTTTCGTGGGGATTTCTTTAGCAACTAGGGTTAAGGTTCATAAATTTTGCGGCATTCCTTAGATCTTGATTCAAAAGGTTGCAATTCCCCTCCTTCTTCATGCTTGTGTCCATGAATCCCTGACCCCAAGCATCTAATACATCATGAATTCTGCATAAATGGACATGCTAGCTCTTAATTGAGATCAACAGTAGATCATGAACATGAATATGATGAACAAGTTCAAAAATTGAATTGTTTTTCATTAAAACTAGAGCATGCTAGCACAAATTAACATAAAAACATATGTGCTAAGCATCAACTTGTAGTAGCAATGCATCATTAAACATGAACATGCATGAACTTGAAGAACAAGTTCAAGAAATTGAAGTATTCTGCAACAAATTGATGCATACAGACATGAATCATCATAATTGGACAATAAAGCATGTAGTTGGGCATGAATTAGGATTCAAAAGAAAACTATATGGCTCTAGTACCGCTGTTGGTATTAACTGGTAGGATCACTAGCTTCAAATTGAATCACTTCACATCATCTTTAGGTCAATAACTCATCAAACTTGTAAATGGTTGTGTCTGGTTCTTTCCAGTGTTGAAGATAGCCATATAGATCAAAATCTAGGAGAACTTCATTCTGTTCTTGCATTTTCAAGCAATTTGTTCATCTCCTTTTATAGCCTAGCTCACACAGGGGGAACCGACACTAGGGAAGTCGGTTGTGCCCATTGATCATAGGCACAAACCGTTTGAACTTAAATGGTTTTGACTTTTGTCAAAGCCAGTGACAAACATCCCTATAGTTTTAAATTGCATTCAAAACTATGATATTCATATTTGAATTTTTGTGGGCTTTCATCTTTAACTTTCTTTTATTATTTTACCACAGATCAATTTCTAACACTAACATGGCTACTTCTTGCTCTCTTTTGCTGCAAGGTAAGCAAGATTCTCAAAACAAACGCAGCAGAGGCCCCAACAAGGGTCCCGCGCATGCGCTATCGAGTAGGATTTCGAAAAAACTCGACCTGCTTTCTCGTGATCACCTTTTGTGTTTGGGTCCATTTCGCTTGTCGGTGGGGTACGCTCCCACCAACTGCTTCCTCCCAGATGATCACGGCGGTTGCGCGACTGTAACTCAGGTGGATGACATGTGGGGCAGAGGCCCACGCTACCGGTGTGTCAGTGTAACGGTGTCCCAGCGAAGCTCCACGGCCTCAGAGCATCTCCAAAAGCTCCCTACTAACTATCCCTAAATCATTCTCCAACAACTCTCCTAAACACCTTCCAATTTTTATTAACTCCCTAAAATAACCTCAATTGTAGACAAAAGAAGGGAAGAAATTGAGATCTCCAATCCCACGCGTCACATCGCGTCCCCTCCCCTCCTTCGGCAAACACGATACAAATGATCTATTCAGAAGTTGATTAGTGAAATAATCAGGCCACATGTGGTTGGAGTTCTCCTGCCCACTTGATTGGATTCTAATTTAGTGCTGTGCGTACCTGCTGCTGCCTATGTGAAGGAGGACGCACTGCTGCTGACAAATTGCTTGTTGCTGCTCATGCAAGGACAATCTGCTTGCTGCTGCTCACGCGAAGGACGGAGACGGTGGCCGCCGCGGACAGGTCGGTGAGCGCACAGACCTAGGACGGTGAGTCGATGAGTGATAGTTTTAAACCAAAATCAGGTTTGGGTACATGATTTCGAAAAAGCCTTGCTGACCTGATACAATTTAAAATAAATTTTAGTCTATTTTTAAAAGAACTGTTGAAGAAGGATATGAAAATTTAGTTCTATAATCTTTTAGAATGACCCTCAAAAAAATATTTTTAAAAATAATTTTTTAAAGAGCTGTTGGAGATGCTCTCACCTCGCCGTGTTTCATGGACAGGACAGGAGTCACAGGACCTGCCCACTCGCATGTGTGGATTTCTTCCCTTAGCTTCTGACTTCTGGACGGGTCGTTGGGCTACCACATGCGCCCGCGTTATTGTTCAAAACTATACGGTTTCGGCCCATGGAGTAAGTAGACCGAATGTAGATTCCCAGCTGTACAGGCCGATCAAACTGATAGAATGATGGGTCATGGTTCAGGAGGAATGTTACGATGGCCCGCTACTGGCAAAGCCTAAACTTTATCAATCTCAGTGTACCACAGGTTTAACTCAGCTGACGCAGCAGGCAGCTTTGGTACACTACGATACTGCAGATGTTCAGATTTTTCACAGCACAGATCGATAAAATTCAGAACAAAAACGGCTGCAATTTACTGTCAAAAAAAAGGAATTTCAGTTACCTCTTGGTGTGACTTTACTCAGAAATCGCCAAATCACTAGTTTTTAAATGGGTAACACACATAACCAGTCATTAAAATTATTCGAATGTGTCATCTAGGTCTCTGAACTCTTAATTTCCACATCCAAGTTCTTAAACTGCTAAGTGATTCAGTTCCAGTCCAAATTATCATAATTACAGTTAATATGCCTACTTGATGTCTTTGTTGCAGCCACATGCCACTCTTCAATGTATGAATTCATCATTTATATTACTATCAAAGCGATATAAAAGTTAAAAACTAGGTCAAAATAGGAAAAAAAATATGCAATTTCATTATTTATTGGTTATTTTGAAGTAGACCAAATAGTAATATAATGTATAAATTAATTGATTTGGATGATATGGTTGTAATAGATGTACTAAGTAGGCATATTAATGATAATTAGAATAATTTAGACCATGAACGAACCACTTAGTAAATTTAGGGACATAAATGTGTAAATTGAGAGTTCGGAAAGCTAGATGACACTCTCGGACAAGTTCGAAGACTGGACGTACACTTTACTCTTTTTTAATCTCTCACAAATAGCATGCTGTTATTATCCTTCTAAAGTTATCTATTATATATATATTTGATCAAGAAAAGGAGCATCCATGTTCGATCTCAAGGCCTAGAAATTTCCACGTTAAACAGAGAAAAATAAAAAGAAAAATTACCCACCACTGCCATTATAAAAAAACTAAGACCAAAATACCCTTTCACATAATTTTAAATTACCCATCATTAATATTATATAAATTACCCACTACTATCATTATGAAAAATTTAAACCAAAATACCCTTCCACATAATTTTACATTACCCATCATTAATATTATATAAATTACCCATCACTGCTATTATAAAAATAATAGACTAAAATACCCTTTCACATAATTTTAAATTACTCACCATTAGTTTTTATTTAAATAATATAGCAAAAATCCTAAACCAGTTTGGGATAATATATGCACGGTATTCATATATGACTTTGGAAGTTGGAAAACAAAATTCATGTGTTGTGGTAGCAACATATTAACAAGGCTGTTGGAATACAAAATTCAAAAAGAATCCATGGACACACGACAAGATAAATATATGTGTCTTTGAAACAATGTGTGTTCCGGTTATGGTAACAACATCTATATCAACAACACATATACATATACCGGTTCAAAGAATACTTCCGACATGGCTTTAGAAAAAAATAATAAATTGTTCATGAATACACGCTACTTTTAATGCATGAGACTTCCTGTATATTGACTCTCTAGCAAGATATATACATAGAACGTGAATGCATTTTCCGGTCTTCAGAAAACATTGGAATCTAGATATGAGGGTTCCACTGAATAATGAAACATGTATATGTACATTGAAAATTGTATTGGATAATACTACACTCAATATATTATATAAATCTGAGTACTTTGATTATAATGCCATGGTAGTTGAATAGTTCTGGTTTATTACCTAAGCTTTGAATAAGTAGAGCAATATCAATAAATACAAGTCCACACATAACAAGTTGTTTTTTTAATCATAACTAAATAGTTGATCGAACATTGATAATAATTTTCATAATATTTAGGATAATATATAAGACTAGTCGCATAAATGTGCGGGTAGGTTGACTAGTTATAACACTATAGTAGATATTTTTGAGTGGTTCATATTTGTCATTGCATTTTAGTGCTTCGCTACATATAACTAGAAAAAGAAAACAACGCATATGGTTCATAGCACGAGTTTGTTGCTTACAAATGACAGCTCTGAAAAGATCTCAAAACTAGAGAAAAAGAATGAGAAGCCAGAATATAGTATACATTTCCTATTCCTTCTGTTGACTGTTTGTATCCATTATATCCGCATCACAGAATAGACATTGAGGTAACGGTCTCAGTTTTGAGAAAAATAAAGATTTTGACCTTTTAGGTAGTATATATACCATTGTACCAGTTAGTTCGAACTCCAACGTTCTTTGTTTCCAGGAATGTTTTCAATCCAAACACAGGGAATACAAGCATCTCGTGTCTGGTTCCGTAATATAATGCATTGTACTTTCACTGTATATATATATATATGTCGACAACGAATTATGTCCCGTGTAGTTGTTCAGCTGGCAAGTGGCAAAGAATAGGAAACCTCCTTTCCGTTGTACTATTTGCTTAGGGTGTGCAACCGAACTGTGCATATAGGAAGCTTATTGGCTACTAGTATTCTCATCCCAATTTGCTGTTACAAAAATACATGGACCCAAGAATAAGAAACCAAAGTACTTGCTGTAGTTAACGAACTAGGAATCTATTCTCTTCTCTCTCATATACGTTAGCTGATGCACAAGGCACATGGATTTGAGTGACATGCCCTAAACAAATGATTAGCAGCTGCCAGTAGCAGTGGCACTGGCACTTCAAACTACCATGCATGCATAGAGACAGGAATAACAGATCAGGAGCGAACTGAGAGTGAGAGCCATATGTATCAAACGGAATCAAGGTGCACACAGTGACAACTAAACAACACCACTGCAACTCCTTTTGCGTCAGCTCAGAATCCCAAGCATTTGTCGCCACTCTTTTGGACTCCTCATGTCTGGGGCATATCTACAGGTAAGGAAAGCGCCTCTCCAACGCCCTCGACCACATGCACACTCTTCCTGCCCTCATGGCGCCCGCAAATCTTGTTCCCTGTGCTGTCCTTTTGGAAAAATCCATACGGATTCAGTAGCTAAAGAGAGAATTTCCCTCGAAAAGTTCATATGCCTCACCCTAGCCGCTTGTCCCGATGCCCTTTTATCCTTTAGTTGCACTAAAACAATGCGATAATCACCGGGTCACCGCCAGATATAAAAGACCACGATAGCCTTCAATCCTGTAACAGAATGACAAAGAGAATTGCACCTTGAGAAAAAGCTGAAACCGCTTAGCCTAGCTGCTTGTCATCATGTCCTTGGTATTATCAGTAATGAATCCATTTTTGTTAGTGCCTGATCGTCATGGGGACTAATATAGTGCCGCGAGCTTAGCCCTATCCTCTTCACCCTATGTGCTTTCCATGAGATTCTTCTACTGACAAAGCTGATCACCTTTCCCGTGTGCATGCAATATCACCTTTTCTGGGAGTATTAGCTAGACATGAAGAGCATATTTGCACGCACTGCTCAAGTCCAAGCAGGAACCAGCAGGGTGCAACTTTTTTCCGCATTTGACCGGGCCATTTGGGAGATGCTCGCTCATGCATCACACAAGCTCTTGTTCTCATGTGATTTTTGTATTTTTAATTGCAGGAACCTAATCTCTCTGGTCGACCTGCCTTTTCTGTTGCTGGATTTGGTCCCGGCATTATTAGTAGATCCATGAACCACGATGCATGTATACACACAGCTCCGGCCATACTTGTTACATATCGTGTCATAACCTAACCTAAAGGTAATCATTACTATATATCTAAGGATCGACACGTGTGAAGTTGCTTATAGTCCATACGGGAAAAGTTCAACAAGTAACCAACAACATCACCTTTTTCATTTGATCACGACGTTACTAATTTTATTCTCTAGGTTCAACAACGCTTGCTGAAATTTTGTATGCCGTGTGCTGATAAAAGTTGTTGCACAACCGTACGAAAGGATTGCATAATATTTATTAGTCTGGCTATAGATGGAGAAAAATTGATCACTAATGTATCCACATAGGTGTAGCTATATGTGCCGGGAAGCCCTAATGGATAAGGTTCAACTGTTCTTCGTGAAGATATCTTTGTCTGAACATCACAAAGTAGAGAAGTGACCTAGAGAGTATGAACAACTTATGAGTTACAGCTGTCTTAGTCCGATCCGAAGCAATAGAGTACATCAAATCTGTGATGAGTATATACATATAAGATGGTATAATACAATTCTTGAAGTTTTGGCCTCTAGTTTCAGAATGAATGTGACCTAGTATGGCCAACCAGAACGCAACATATAATCTTAGAATTATAGCCTCCCTAACTACCATAATAATTTAAATAAAATAAATTAAAATTATATGTTTTTCCATTCTAACAAGTGGCGTTGAAGCCACGGACTTAGATTATTGGCTATTGAAGCATTTAGCTTCTGCTACTCCATGTAATATTGTATTCACCATGTGCCGTGATCCATCCTACCACTTAGTTGTAGGACGACAAAGATCTCGTTTTGCTTTTTCTGAAAGTGACGGTAAAAAAAAATATTTGTGGATGCTAGGTAGGCGGAAGACTCTAATTAGGATGCTTATTATGGATGCATGCATGAGGTCATTTATATGAGAAAATCATGTGCTACATTTACGGGTACAATTAAGTCAAGATTGACAAATGCCAAACTAAACACTAAAATATTCATCTCAAGATCCTAGTTCTCTATATATTATCATGTCCTAGATCTTGTGCAAAGCTAGTGCACGGGCTTGTCAAAAAAGCTAGAAATATGCATGGGTTAAGGATCAATAATGTTTCAATAAACATGGATGCCTCCTAGTACAACACTACTAGATGCATGCCGCTTAGGTCCTGTTTGGATCCACTAAGATTTTTAAAATCCAAATTTTAGAATACGCGGATTTTAAGAATCTTATAATCGGGTTATACCAAGCTAGAGCCAGATTTTATATATCCAAAGACTCAAAGCTCTTCATATTTCTGTATCCACATATCACCATCCAAATTTTATTTAGAATCCAAATTCTAAAAATGTTAAGATAAAAATCAGATTTTAAGAATCTGAACTGGATTCAAATAGGGACCTTGCTACTTCAAAAGTGGATCACAGATTCCTTCATCATCATCACATATCAGATATTGTTTTGCTCCTCCTAAATGTTTGATGTGTATTAGCATGCAGTGATTTCGGCATGAAATAAAGCTTCCCTATATGTCTCCTCTCCATTCTTTTAATAGTTTGTTGTTTCAAAGAACGACATGGTCTCCCACAAATATCTTTGACAACTATTTCACATACGAATAATTTTCTGAAACAAACAAGTGATAAAAAATAGAGGGAGTATTAACAGAATCACACTCATATCTTTAATAATAAAATCGGCTCTTGTAGTGAGATGCCCTGACTTTCCGATCACTGTGATTCCTCCCAATAGTTGCAGTCACCGGCACCGCGAACCTATTGCGTTTATCTCTTCATGCTAGGTTACAACAATGACCTCCTCCTGCCTCTCAAAATTATGAGGAGGTTGGAACAAGAGTCGTCTGATTACCGGTCCACTCTACTAGCACCCCGATAATACAACTCATGTTCTCTTCAAATTAATAACCATCCGTTCCGTATACACAGAAATCAAACATTATTCATGCATGAGTGGTCCAAGTTAATCCTATCGGCTTAATCCGCGGATCGAATGTCCTGTTTTACCAGCTGTTTCATGAGACTAGGCGAATAAAAAGCCCACGCGCGGCAGCTTTTGGTTGTTACGACGCACCAGGAGATAACCTAAACTAGGAGGCTGTGTGTGGCCATATGTGGTGGTCCATGTACAGTACCTCCCGCTTCGATGAAGCACGAACGGAACTCGACTGTCGACTCGCAGTAATGGTCTCACTCGAATCCCATGCAGATGCAGGTGCTGCTGTACCAGTCACGAGGAAGCGCAGGCATCTGTGCATGCATGCGTTCCGCCGTGCAGGAGTACTGTGTGGCCTGTGGGGGATCGAAGCATTGAACGCGTCCCGTGCACGAGCACACGCGCGCGGGGATCATGGCGCGATAACTGGGCGCGCGTCGAGCGAACGAGAACGAATCACGATCGAAACGAACCGGGACCCTTTACTGCGCCGGTGGCCGGTGCACGTACGGACTGACGTCGACGGGGCCGGCGAGCGGTACTGTGATGCCGCCTGCGGGCCGATTGGAGCGGTTTGGTTTTGCTCACGGGATTGTACCTTTATTTTTGCCCCCGGCCGGCCGGCCGGTCACGCAAGCTCCGTGCGGGTGATCATCGTCTTGATAGGGATCTCGGCCGGCACCACCGGCCCCCGCGGATCGCATCAGAACTCAGTACTTGTACTCCTGTTCCGACGGGCCAGGCAGGCCAGCTACGCATGGACGCGGAGAGAGGAGAATCGTCTGCCGGGTGACTCGGTCGGCAGTACCATTTCTGTTACGTTTGGGGCTGCTCGATGACGGCAGCTCACGACACCAAAGGTTCCGAATCGACTCCATACTGATTATTTTTGTTTGGACAACTGCACGTGGCCAAGCAATTTATATGCTTCAACCACAACCAATTCACACGGAAGTTTATGGCTTGAGGAGTAGATGGGACAATCTACTCGTAATCCGTCGCTTGTATTTGGATATACATGTGTGTGATCAGTGACTGACTGATACTGTAGTCTGTAGTTGTGGTCATTCAAACAAGACGATCAGAGATGTATCTCTCATCGGAATGTTCCTTAACTATGAGCACAAACATAAAAATTAGTACTCCAACACGGCCTGAAATAGTATAAGCTACTACCAAACATTTTCTGAGCAAGGAACAAAATGAACTATCCAGTGTGAAATTAGGTAGAACATTGCTGTTGGGTATAGACACAACTGTACCTATCCTGCGGTTTAGTCAATATAAAAAAAAATTATCACAACCTGGTCTACAAAATTCTTCGGTTCAAGTATTTGTCTGTGTCTGAACGTGCAAGCGCTTTAATCCCAAACAAAGAGTCGTTTTCCGCTTCCAACACTGAACTATTGAATACAATGGGACCTCCAAATTACTATACCTACTCTTGTATCATGTAGGACCCAACCCAATTGACCCAATCATTTCAGCATGATATGGCCCGTGATCCTCTCTCTCTCTCTCTCTCTCTCTCTCTCTCTCTCTCTCTCTCTCTCTCTCTCCATATCAAGGGAAATTTATACTAGAGATATATGCTAGTACAAAATTTTAGCCTTTAATTTTGTTTTCTATAGAGAATAAACAAGATCATGATCGGTTTAACTGAATTTAAGAATTTAACAATGTCTTCTAGTAAACTACTAGGTGATTACCAATCAATATTACTCAGTACTTATTTTTGTGAAAATTAGGTGATGAATACTCAACAGATAATATTTTATTTGATGTCAAATTTGCTGGGTCCAAGAATTCACGATGAGTCCACCTTACCTTTGGAAATCCTTAACAAAACATCGAAACATCTTTATTAATGTTTTCTTGACATGCAATTGCCATTTACATGAATATACTTATTTAACATGTGAAGACAAATTATTGTTCATACCGTGGCATATATGTTGTTATCTTGATGGTAACCGGTAGTTAATTAATCTAGACAAGTAATGGCTGCCCTAGCCAACCACAACACTCCAACATACCAATCTATTATTAGCGGCCTTGTTACTTCTATTCTTCTTCCCCTCCTCTCCCGGCCCCTTCCCCAGTTTATTTCCCCGTCCCCTTCTTTTGTTCATCACTTTCCCAATTTAATCTAGCTGCCAGTTCGTCTTCTCTAGGGCTTGTGCACAAGTGGCCTGCTTGTTCCGATGGATTCTAGCTCGCCAGAGCTGGCAACATGTATTTGATTCGTCGTTGTGGTTACATGTAATAGTAGTACTCTTATTAGATCCCGATTCTTCTTCTCTTCTTGATGTGTGGTGTGCACATATAGAAGAAGACTTTTGATTTCTCGCCCTTCCTTCAACCTCCAGATCATTCATATATAGCTAGATACAAATCCTCTACAGTTCTCCACAGATCTCTGCTATCCTCCACTGAAATATTCCTTGTACTTGACGGTCTTCTCCATTCTTCCGTCCCTTGCGGCTCGCTTTGATTCCCAAAGTTCTAATGGCTTAGGAAAGCTAAGCACGTGTAGGTGTCGCTCCAACCAAGTAGTAGTACTAGTGCACATCCCTCTATATATGCTCAGTACAAGCACCAAATCCGCGCCTCAAATTGCTCAACGTGTGTACGAGCCCCTGCCTGCTTGCGCTTTTCTAATCCTCGCTGGTTTGTATCCTTCTCCCTCGCTCCCCCTACATGATGCAGTTCACGCACACCGCGCCACCCCCGCCGCCTCTCCACCCTAGTAGTAATGGTGGCCTAGGTCTAGGCCTGTTCCTGGACGTCGGTGCCGGCGGTGCGTCGTCAGCAGCTGCCCTGCGCGCGCCGTGGAGCTTCATAGTCCCGCCGCCGCCGCCGCCGCCGCCGAGCTCCTCCTCCAGCAAGATCTCTCTGGGCAACCTCAACAGCACGGGGTGCATGGAGCAGCTGCTGGTGCACTGCGCCAACGCCATCGAGGCCAACGACGCGACGATGACGCAGCAGATCCTGTGGGTGCTCAACAACATCGCCCCGCCCGACGGCGACTCCACGCAGCGCCTCACCGCCGCCTTCCTCTGCGCCCTGGTGTCCCGCGCATCCCGCACGGGCGCGTGCAAGGCCGCCGCCATGGCCGTGGCGGCCGCCGTCGTGGAGCCCGCGTCGCTGCGCGCGCGCCGGTTCACGCCCGTGGAGCTGGCCGGGTTCGTGGACCTCACCCCGTGGCACCGGTTCGGGTACGCCGCCGCCAACGCGGCCATCGTGGAGGCGTGCGAGGGGTTCCCCGTCGTGCACGTGGTGGAGCTCGGCACCACGCACTGCATGCAGATCCCCACGCTCATCGACATGCTGGCCACCCGGCCCGAGGGCCCACCCATCCTGCGGCTCACCGTCGCCGACGTGGCGTCCTCCTGCGCGGCGGGCAACACGCCGCCGCCGCCGCCCGCGCTCGACGCGTCGTACGACGAGCTCGGCGCGAGGCTGGTCGGGTTCGCGCGGTCGCGCAACGTGGCCATGGACTTCCGCGTGGTGCCGGCCTCCCCCGCCGACGCGTTCGCGAACCTAATCGACCAGCTCCGCCTGCAGCAGCAGCTGACGATGGTCTCGGAAGGGGCATCATCATCATCGTCGTCTGAGGCGCTGGTGGTGAACTGCCACATGCTGCTGCACGCGGTGCCCGACGAGACGGCCGGGTCGGTGATGACGCACCAGCAGCCCGTGTCGATGCGGAGCGTGCTGCTCAAGTCGATCCGGGCGCTGGGACCGGCGCTGGTGGTCGTGGCCGAGGAGGACGCGGACTTCACGGCGGCCGACGTGGCGGCGCGGCTCCGCGCCGCGTTCAACTTCATGTGGATCCCGTACGACGCGGCCGACACGTTCCTGCCCAAAGGGAGCGAGCAGCGGCGGTGGTACGAGGCGGAGGTGGGGTGGAAGGTGGAGAACGTGGTGGCGGCGGAGGGCGTGGAGCGGGTGGAGCGACAGGAGGACAGGGCCAGGTGGGGACACAGGATGCGGGGCGCCGGGTTCCGGGCCGTGGCGTTCAGCGAGGAGGCGGCGGGCGAGGTGAAGGCCATGCTCAACGAGCACGCGGCCGGGTGGGGGATGAAGCGGGAGGAAGACGACCTCGTGCTCACGTGGAAGGGACACAACGTCGTCTTCGCCTCCGCATGGACACCCTTGTGATCATGATCGAGTTTATTACTTGGGTGATGATCTGGTTCGTCTGGTGTCATATGCAGTTGATGATCAGAAGGTGAGTAGCTAGGCATGCGTTTGTGTGTGTGTGCTGCATGAAAGTGGATTATTTAGGTTTTGTGCTTGTGCATGTTATCAAAGATGAGATCTAATTAAACTTGATGGTTTACTTAATTACTTGCTGATTTGTTCACTACTCTCTCTTTCTCGCTCCCTCCCTCTCTTTCTCTCTCTCTCTCTCTCTCTGAAGAACGATGCACGTTCTTTTGAAAAGTGAAACGTTCAATCTGCTAGTTTCTGTTTCTGACACCTAATAAACATTCTTCACGATATATTACGTCGATGAATTCTTCTCTTGATTCTGAATTTTTCACGACTACCTCTAAACATCATATCCGTTGGTACGTACTTGTATCAGTAGTAGAGACGAGCACTAGATGATAGACACAACATGCATGACTTGTACTTACTATAGTTTAAGGTTTTGCCTATACAATGGGATCATAAGGGGATAGATCAGTTCAAAATGGACTGCACATTTAACACACTTTAAATTTTTTGTAATTGAATTCTCGGTCGCATGCAACCTGGTGAAGTATATTGCAAGCAACTTAAATGGGCACAAATATGTTGAAATAAGCAACAAAAAATGTTAGGCTTTTTGCTGCAACAGAAGTCAGCTGTCCCAATGATTCTGAAACATTACTTGCAATATATAGTTCAAGCATGGTTGCAACAAATTTTCAAGCATATATCCATTTAAGGAATCTTGGGCTCATAATATCAAAATCGATATCTGTAGCATGTGGTGGACTCCTCCACTTCCCTGCAAACAAAATTGCCATTTTAGGAATCCCACGTGCATGCAACCTTGACTCTACTTTGCTCATATCAGGATATATATGCCCTTGTTCGTTATTAGAAATTTGTTGTCATGGAGTTTTATGTTTCCCTTTTTGATTCATGAAATGAGCACCAACAACATAAAAAAAGTAATTAGCATATATTTGTACAAAGGGAGCTCCAATGACATAAGAGTAGACAATTTTTTTCTTCTTCATGCAATTGTGTATGGCAGATTTATACTCAACTAGCTTGAACCATCAACAACTCTAAAAGAACTTTTTTACATATTTATGGATGATTGACATTAATGATCTATTGTCATTCAGAATTGATCAAATTTTATGCATGAATTGATTTTATGGGATTGATTCTTGCCCAATGATTGAACTAGTATTGTGTACAATAGAAATTAAAGGCGACTTCAGTCATTAGGCTACTCCCAATAGGAGTTTTATTTTTAATAAATGAGGTGCCACATAAGAAATTTTGATGACATGACAAAGAAGTTATGAGAAGAGAGAGAGAGAGAGGAGTTTCATTTAGATGAAACTAGATATACACAGTTTTCTAGATTTGAAACACTATGATACTAGCATTGGAAGAGAGAAGTTTTATTTCATCCTATAGACAATTAATAAAAGAATATTTAATTAAGTGCAATTAAACACCAAAATGAAACCATATATTGGAGAAATTGTTTTATTTGTAGTTTCAAATCACTTTTGATGACATATCACTCTTGGAAACAACAAAATGAAATCCTCCATTGGGAATCCCATCTTGATTCGATCACACATAGTTTCAGATTTAAGGAATGGTTCCTAATATGTCACTAGGTTCAACCCAAGTCCTGGATAACTTACAACTCATGACCATCTGCATAGTTAGATCTAGATCGAGAGTTAAAGCCACATAGACATGGAACAGTAGTCGTAACAAGTTTCTTTGTGTTTTTGGAGAAATGGAAATGACAAGTTTGTTTGCCTCACATTAGTGTGTATATATACATGTTTCATGTAGCACTCACGTCTTTGGTCTGGTTTGAAGATTTCGGTACTGACATTGAGCATGCATATCGCTATGGTTTATCAAGGTGATAAGTACATTATTTTCCGCCTCTATTTCGCATCAAACAAAAGATATTGCACTTGCAATAATAAGCTTGCCGATGCTAAACTGCTATGTACTACATGTTTTTTTCCTTTGAGGAGAGTATACGAAATTGATATATACGTATCAAACTTTTCTGAATTGTGCTTAGAACAAACTGAACTTAATTTGAGGTTGTCTGGACTTCTTTGGAAGCATGACGCCCTAGCATACTGAACTTAATTCTATTATTGAGGTTGAAATTCAGTATGCAACTTGTAGCATACTACATCAGATTCTTAAACCAAACAATCAAATGAGGCATTTCTGAGTTGTAGTTCCGTAACTTTTCTGGGTGCCATCATATATATGTAGAACCTAACGCCCTGTAGTAACGAAACTGAAAAGTTAACTAGCTTGAGCTACACCAGAAATCAAGACCTACACCACTTGAAACATTCTTGAAGCTCAGCTTAAAATCAAGGAATTAGGAAAAACACAGTAAGACGAACAGATCCAGTACATATACCAATGTTTTGCTGCAGAATCTACACAAATGCGCACATATGGAGTTTGTCCATCAATTCTCGAGCGAATGCATGGACTCATTGGCACCGATGAATGCGACCCACGAACCGTGCCTTTGTGTATAACCGGAGACGGCACAACCATGAATCCATGATCCAAGTCCCGCTCTGGCAGTGCACTTCGTGGAATGGATTTCACGGCTGGGGTGCCGTCGTGACGAGCTGCAACGGATCGTTTTACGCCATGGAACACTTCTGGCCCACGAGTTTGTAGTGGGCTACGCTGCTCGCGGTGGCCGTCGTGATTGCCGCCTTGGGCTAGTTTCAATGGGCTGCAGCAATGTTAACTCAGTGGTCAGTGCTAGGCCAGAGGCCGCAGCTTTATTTGCGGTCACCCAAATATTCAGAGCTTGTTAACTACTGGTCTCAGCGGAAGGATAAAAGGGGTTAACTGGTCTCAGCACAGTTGTTTCTTGGCATGGATCTATCCAGCCTCTACACAAGAACAACTGATTAACTGGTCTCAGCTAGCGGTACTTGTTTCTTGGCATGGACCCAACCTCTACGGAAGAACAAGTGGTTTAACTGGTCACACTAGTACAACACACACTTGGTTCTTGGCATGGCCCTGGCGTCCAAACAGTCCACTGCCACTTTCGCATGTCGCGCAACAGGAGATGAGAAGTGGCATCATGCTGCTCGCTCAGGGACCGGCACGCCTGCACATCTGCAGTTGGGGAAAAAAATAAAAACAGAGCTTCCATTTTGCGCCTTGGAACCGTGCTGGTGTCCTCATGCGCATGAATACCACCTGCTGTTTCGAAATCTTGCGATTGCGAGCAGCTTTCTTCAGGCCGTTAACTGTTTCGCACTGCACTGCACCCGGGCACAGTAGCTGAGAGGAGGAGCTGACCTGGGGCCCGTTTGCTCGCAAGCATCTTTCCAGGGTGAAAAACTAGCAGCTCCAGTCGCGCGTGGCCCGTGTACTGCGTTCTAAGCCTATGATGATTCCAGAGGCAGTGTGTACTGCTAGTCCTTGGAGGAATAGGTTGCCTTTGGGCTCGACGAGATCCAAACATTTCGTAGGCTCCATTTCATGCTGTCCCTACTTCTTAAGCACTGCTGCATGACACCATTAGGCCACCGGTTAGGTTTAAATATTGGCCCATAAGCACTTTTAGGCGCCTCGGAAATTGGAACCAGCGGCTGCAAACAGAGCAGACCACCGCAGCCTTTCTATAGCGCGCCATGATTAAGTTCTTTGTTTATGCATGCGAAACATTCTGCTTCTGCCGCGCGCATCTTGTGTTCCCGGCGGCATGCGCAACTTTGCACTGCGGAATTCTGTCTTTTACACATACACGAGCAGTCGAGCACACTAGCGTCGTCGCTTTGTCAGCTTTGCTCTCCCTTTCACCGTTTCATAGACGAGACCCCTGCCATCAGCCTCCCGGTAGCTGCGTGATGTGCGTTTCACTCGATTGTTGCACAACGCCTTTTCTCTACGTGCTCGGGCAAAGGGGAACGTGAGAAACGACGCCTGCGTTTGATTTTGGGCATCTTTTGCTAAGGTCTGGATCTGGCAAGCGGGGGAGTGAGCGAGCCGCAACGTCTTCGTCAGTTGCAGCGATGAAAAAGAAAAAGAAAAAAAAAAGGAGAGAGAGAAGCAGCGGCCGTCGCGTTCATCCGTCGCGCTGTAAAAGGAGCGACGATTAGGTGGCGGTTAGATGAGCTAATTAAAAAAACTTGAGGCCGCTCCGGGAATTTGGAGTCACCTACTCACTATCTCCCCCCATCAGAAAGGAACAAGCACAACGATCTGGCCGATCTGACGAAGCAAATTCTTTTTTTTTTTTTTTTTGAGACCTAAAGCAGATGAAGGAAGCAGTTTGCACTGACAGAGAAACGGGCCGTGCACAGGAGCTGAGACTGAGAGCGCCGGGCTCCGAGCCTCTGACGGCACACGGGCATCAGTGCCAGCCTGAGGCAGGCTCTCTTGATGATCTCTGCGTCGCCGCTGGTCCGATCGAGTCCCCGGCGAGAGAGGTCAGCGAGCGACGGATGCACGTCGCCTTCAGGACCGGATTATGAGGCCTGCGGCCGTCGCGTTCGCCACAGCACGCACGCAAAATTTTCGGGCAAATCACGCGCCCGCGAGTTGCAGGAAGCCACGCGACGGCTCCGCGGCACATCGTTGTCCTCTGTATCCATTCGAGATTCGAAGTCGGCCGAAGCCGCATATGAGGTTATCCAACTACGGGCGCAGCAGACAAGGAGATTCAGACAACGATCGGAAACCACCAGGCACCACGCCGCCCGAACTGCTGAATGGGGGAGAGGGCAGATATGTAGCTCTGTTCACGCGTGTCGTGTTGGAAAGGAAGAGCCCGGCGCCCTGGCCACCGGCACCGCACCTAGCTTTCCCCAAACCCCCGCCCGTGGTCAGGATGACGGCACCGCACAGGCGTTACTCCGCTGTGATCATGCCATTAGTCGTGGCATCTAGTGCAGGACTGCAGGTGTGTTTGTTTCTTTTATTTTTTTAAAAAAAAAGAAAACATTCTTGACTGTGGAATCAGGGCATTGGTACGAACCGTATGTTCGGTTATGGACAGGTCAATTTTTATTTTGAAGTAGAGTATATTGACTGACAGCGCGACAGGAGAGCATGGGTGACAGTACGTCAACGGTGAAATTTTTAAAACTCGGTGTCAATCAATAGGCGCGATTGGTTCTAGCTACATGTCGGATCGCAAATTCATACCCCATAGCCTGTACAAACTAAAGTTATGAGCACATTGGGCATTGCTCGTTAATTCTCTTTGACTACACGGGCGCAATGCTCGCTAAGTCGGAGGACAACAATCTAAAAACAGGAGAAAGAATTTGTCTTGATCATACACGATCCTACCAGAGGCGAAAATCATGGGTGTCTCATTTCTTCTCCTTGGTGATGGAGAGCTCCTCAAGCCACTGAAGGATCCTACTCCGCTTCGCGCCGTCCTTCTTCCCGCTCTGCTTCTTCGCCGGCTTCGGCACGCGCACGGGCTCGACGGCGTCGGGCGAGCACCTGCATCCGAAGCTCTCGCCGAACATCCCCAAATTGAACTTCGTCTTGCCGTCCACGGCCGCGGCCGCCTGCTCGAACCGCGCGCTCCTGCTGCCGCCCCTCGCCACGACGGCGATCTTGGCCTCGCCGGCGGCGCGCGGCGGGTATACGTCTGGCGCGCCGGCGACGCCGAGGCGCAGGATGCCCCACGCGGCGGGCGGCGGCGGCGCTGACCCGGTGCTGCGGCGCGGCCGGGCCCACCGGAGCTGCGGCGACGGGCTCGGGTGCGCGTAGAACACGCTGCTCGACATCGACCGCCGCGCCCCGTGGTCGGCGGCGGAGGCGGCGCTGCTCGAGGACTGGCTGCGGCTGACGCAGCCGCTGCTGCTGCCGCTGGAGCTAGCGCTGCGGCTGTCGGAGCGCGACCCGAAGCCGGCGGTGGAGGCCGCGGACTCCGACCGCGGCAGGAGCACGTAGGTGGGGCCACCATCGGAGGACGGGCGCAGCGGGAGCAGCTTGCCGTTGGAGAAGAGCTCGTCGGCGACGCACATGTCCGGCTTCGCGCCCCTGCCGGCCTGGGCGAGGGCGGCGGAGGACACGACGCAGAACTCGAAGTCGTCGTTGTCCTCGTCGGCAACGTCCGAGGCGGAGGAATCAGCGGCGCGAGGCTCGGTCCCTGTGCCTGCAGCCATGGTCGGACTCGGATCCCTTCCTTGGACCAACGCGGATGAGGGATGAAATGGTCAGGTTTTGTTGTGTCCTGGCCTTCTTTTTGGCTTGTTTGGTTTTCTTTCTGCCCTGTTGTTGAGGACCCCACGAGATGTCACTATATACACAGTGCAAGCCTGCAATTGAGTGCCCTTGGTCAAACCTCAAAACACCAATGAAGGATATCTTTTTGTTTCTTCTAAATTGTGAGTGATCTGTTAAGGCAATTTTTGAATGCCCGGAGCGAATATTCGCGTATAAGAGAAACGCAAGAATAAATTGCCTTAGAACAGTTAATATCTACGAAAAAATGGTATCGCAAGAAATGCCGATAGGATATGTTTTATTGGACCGTCGAGAAAATCCTACGCTGATACTAGCTGCAATTGATTGAGAGAATTCTAACGAAAGCATGTTTTGAATGCAGACGAAACGCGCGAGGTGAATGATCGCCAAAGTTTTCCACTTTGACCAACTATTTGTTACGGAAATTGATTCCACGCAAAGAAAAGAAAAGTACCGCTAAATTTCTTTGACCAGTTAATTTCTACAAAATTAGGCGCCGTAAGAAATGTCAATAGGACAAGTTTTATTGGACCGTCGAGAAAATCCTACACCGATACTAGCTCAAATTGATTGAATGAATTCTATCAAAAGCATGTTTTGAATGCGGACGAAAAATGTGTGAGTAGAATGATCACCAAGGTTATCCCCTTTAACAAACTATTTCTTATAAAAATTGATACGGCTAAGAAGTCCATATAAAAGTTTAGGCCTATTATTATTCTTTAAAGATCATTAGGTAAATTTGAGCTGCTTATAAATGATACAAGTTGTCAAGCGTCTAGATTGTTGGAAACAAAAACGAAGGCATTCCAATTGATCCATTTTGCCTAGCACATGAAATATTTGAACAATAAGCTACCCCTTATTTCAATCAATCACTTTGCAATATAGTACAATAAACATGTGAATTGGAGAAAGGGAAAGTTGAACGTTGAGGCCAATTTGATTTCTACAAGAATCAGTACCACAAAGCTTAGTTGCATAATACTGAACTGTCGTGAATCCAAACATCCAGTCAAATAATTTACAAATTAAAAGATGAATTTAAAAGGTACCTACATATTGGAGAACCGAATGCACCCGAATAACAAAATACAATGGTTGAATTTTGAAGATACGGGCAAAACTGATTAAGATTTAAGCCCCAGAGGAAATCTCTATGGATATATAGTGAATTTTAGGAAAATGAAGATTTACCATGTTTGTTTTTATAGTATTAGAGTATTTCCACCAATAGTTTGCTGGAGTAAAAACAAACATGGTAAATCTTTGTTTTTCCTAAAATCAATTCGGTGAAAGGATTTTCAGAAAGAACCATGCATGAGGTTTCAAGGGATTTATTCATTGATTAATTTCAAAAATGGAAACAGTGGATGCATATTACATTCTTGGATATCAGGGCTGTCTTTATTTTTTTCTTTGAACATTGATGATGTGATCCTACAATTTGGGCATGCACGACCAGTGGTCCTACGAAATGGATTGGTTGTGGCCAAAGAACACATTTGTTTTTGTCTCACCAAATCAACTAGCCTCTCTCTTGTTTAGGCCGCTCCCAACATGCCACAACTGACAGCACGGCATTCCATTTTTGCCTCCACGAAATCATATAACACCACGACTCATATACGATCTGTGCATGGCGCCACTGGCAGGATACGCATACGCCCAAACCCATCATCATGACCGGTCCATGGCACCCGTCGACACTCGAATTCATACTCTATCCATGATTATTATCAATGATTAGACATCGACGGAGGAGTGTTGGATGACGATTAGGCCGTCCGTCCGAGCCTCACGCATCAACGTCACCACTCTCGCGGCAGAATGCCATTTATGCAGGGACACACAGAAACGGCACTGGTGTCCCTTTTGCCATCGCTCGAACGGCACCGACGCGCGCGCGCCTCTAAAAGCAAAGCCTCACATCACATCGCGGTCGGTTGCGATCCGAGCGCCCTCACGGAACGGGGACCATCATCCCGGTGGTTCCTTCCTGTAGCCGAGATGGCAAAGGGGGGCAGCACGACGGAGATGGCACTAAGCTTCTTGTAGCCGATTGGCGCGTGGTGGATCGGGTGGCAGCGGCAGCGGCAAGTCAAGGGCCCGAGCGGCCACTTGTGATCATCCACCGTGCCACGCGCAATCGGCCACGCGGCCGGTGCCGGGCGATATCTATCGCAGAGGAAAAGGTTTCTGTTTGCGGTTGATCGGGCTGTCTTGTGACGAGACCTTTGTGCGCGCCGCATTAACGCGGCGGCAGCGGTGTGGGCTTTCGGCTCTTTGATGAGTGAGCGAGAGACCCCTCTGTCCGGGTCTCATCCATCGCAGAGGAAGTCGCGTCTTCTAGAGACTGTAGAACAAAGTTCAGTGGTGGAGTGGTGTTGAGCTGGTCGGTGGGGGGAGATCGCAATTCGCAACGGCGGCCGGTCCAGGTGACGTCGACCTGATTCTAGAACAGGTCCATCTCTGACCCTGCCTGTACTTCGCGTCTTCTCTTGTGGGTAGCTACTAGCTAGGGTCGTGGTCCACTGGTCCTCTGCTGCGGATATGCATTGACGCAATACTCCGTATGCCAGAGTCATGACTGCATGTCTGCATGACCTCCGTTCAGGCTCAACTAGTAGTGTGTGGTTTGGTTTGCGTTGTCCCGAGCAGGGCGACTTTGACCGCGCTTCGTTTTCGGTGATGAAAGCGGTGGACACGTAATGTTGGTAGAGTGGGCTAGCGGACAATTAATAGGCTGATTGAAGGATCGCAAGAGTATGATACGGCCCAAAAGTAGGTTAGCCCAGTGGGTTTCTTGTTGGGCTGGAAAGGATACGCTAACGCTGATCCTCCTCCTCCTTAAGGCCCGGCCCGATGAAGACTAGAAAAGACTTCCTTCTCCTTTTTTCCACGACGCGTCAAGACGGAAATAACGGACTTGTTCAGAAACCATGGTCATCAGGTGCCTGTGGAAAGCAAGCATGGGCTTGGTAAACGAGTAACTGGAGTACCTGGGGATGAAGCATCCTTCTAGAATGTTTCGGGGACAAGTATACGTGTGACATTTCTTTCGATGGGACGTAATAAGTGACTTGTTTATGTAGCAGACAGAGTGTGAAAATGAGGCCACTCCTGCCATTAGTCCCTCTGAAGAAAAATAGAAAAGGCGATTTCCGGGCGTTAAAATTTCCTCAAATTTTCTTCAGCGATCTCGCGAGACGAGAGCATTTTTTGAGTGGTAAAGGCGAAACGACACGACCCAGACAAAAAGCAACAACCTCAGCCAGCGTCGCGCGCGCGCGTGTGCGCCGTCGTATTTCTGCCACCAACAGAGAGGCACAGAGCTAGCTGAACTCCGTTTTCCAAGCTTGAGCTTGCGACTTGGTTCGCCTCTCCCGTCGCTCCGCGCGCGCTCGTGCTTCTTTGACGCGATCTCGCTGGCGTCGTTCACCCGCTCATCATGCCAGTCACCCGCCAGACGTCTCTATATATGAATAACCATGTACCACAGATGAACGCCAATCAAATTTCGTATTGAAGTGGTGGTGGTTGCCAAGATTCGTTGGGAAATAACGGTGATGATGAGCCAACAAGACGAGTTCCTGTCCCTATGCCTCATGGCCTTTGCCGCCGCCGCCGCACGCCAAGAAGAAGAAGACGGCGCGAGAGGCCATAATAATCGCGGAAACGGTGCACCGTCCGAGCCCCAGCAGCAGCATCCCAACTTCCGCTGCGCGCTCTGCGGCAAGGCGTTCGCGTCGTACCAGGCGCTCGGCGGCCACATGGCGAGCCACCGCAAGCCATACTACGCGCTGGCGCATAACAACAACGGCACGGCCGTGCCGTTCCCTCGAAACGCAGGCGCGGCGTCGTCTGCAGCCGGCGGAGACGGACGGCACGTTTGCACGGTGTGCGGCAGGCGCTTCGCTACCGGGCAGGCGCTGGGCGGGCACAAGAGGTTCCACTACCTGCACGGTCCGTCGGTGTCGGCGGCGTCGCTGGCCAGTGCAGCGCCAAGATCAAGAATGGCCGTCAGGTTTGACCTGAACTTGCCGCCTATGGCGTCGGAGATTGCGCTTGCCGCCGGCACGAAGCGAGAGGAGGAGGAGGAGGAGGAGGAGGAGGTGCAGAGCCCTGCTGGCGGCTTGCCGGCTAAGAAGAAGCCACGCCGGCATTCATATTCTTCAACACTAAGAGAAGTCCAGCTCAATAGCTGTAACAACAGTAAAGCACAATGTATTGTACGTAAGGAGTAAGGCGCTGCTGAATCTGTAGCTAACACATCTTATCCACATAATCCAGGTAGTGCAAAGTTTTTTTTTAATTAAAACACCATGCCAACAGACGTACACTCAAACAAAACACGAGCATACTCACTCCTATATATACGAACACTAACACGCATACCATGCACCTCCTAATGACTAGAGGCCGATTATCAGGACCGAAGCTACGTTCAAGTATCGGGCTCAACCGACCACCACAATTTCTGAAAAACAAAAATCAAAGGAAAAGCCGCATCTTCGAATAAATCACCGGACAACAACAGGCTTCGAATCTTCGATGCGTATAACAGGGACGTTGCACTCCCTTTATGGCTCAACACGTGAGAGAAACTTGCATCGGTTGACAAGAAACAAGGACAATCCCAACGGTGAAACACTGGTAGGCAGTATGTCAACCGCACAATTCTGCCAACCAGGTCGATCAATATTTGATGTGGCACGATTCTTGTATGAGATCGTTGCTTCTCTCCCTCCCAAGTGGGTTGAGAGAGATGGGGATCATATGCCCCTTTTTTTAGATAATGGGAAAACGTCCTGACTTTTACCTCACATTGAGGTTACAGCCACGCATTACAAAACCAGCAGCTCTTCAGTCTGCTCATAGTGGACACTTGAACGACAAGAGGAAAGGAACACCAACATATATATAGTTTAAAGGATGCATTATTAAGTAGCATTCTATTATTAAACCTCCATCCGAAGGATGCGAAGATTTGCATGACCGTCGTCTCCAGCGAGCGGGATGTCTCCTTTAGCATGTTGGTGTTATCCTCACACTTTTGGAGAATCGCCTAGAACCGGCATCAAAGGTTTCCTCTGTAAAGTAAACTGCATGTATGTTTTAATTGTACATTTATCAAAAATCAACGATGTAAGCTTAGTATCACAACCATTAAGCCAATCACTATATAGATGGTTGACACTAGTGGGAATGTCTAAACCAAACGTGACCTGTACATCCCGCCAAATAAATCTAGCAAAATAACAGTGGAAAAAAAAAGGTGTTCTATCGTTTCATCGTGCAAACAAAAAACACATTTCTTACTACCCTTCCAATTTCATTTTGCTAGATTATCTTTGGTTAAAACTACTTCTTTTTTTAGGTACCACATAAAACTCTTAATTTTAAGAACTTGTTCTGTCGAACCTGCCCATCACATATGAGAGCATTATACATAGAATTATCAGAGAATATATTGTTTTGATGCAAGTTCCATTGGAAAACATCATTCCTATCATTAAGTCTAACGTGTGCAATTCTTAAGATAAGTCTATGCCAAAGTACCAGATTATTATTCCCCATCAGCCCACGCCTAAAAGAAATATTCAAAGGTATTGAACTGAATACGTTAGCTACTGTTCTATTTTTACGTCTCACAATATGATAAAGAGGCTACCGTTCTATTTTTACGTCTCACAATATGATAAAGAGAAGGTTATTGTTATTTCAAAGTGAAATTGCCTAGTCACTTATCTTTCCAGAACCGAATGTTTTGACTATTGTTGAAAGGTTTCAAAGTTCATAAAAGATCATATGTCCCTATCTCTACTACTTAAAAATCTCTAATGGACTCTTTGATCTTCGTTCATACCTGGGCCTTTCCTTACAACAACCGCTCCTCTGCGACCAAATTCCCTTGCCCCATGTCCTCACATGTCAAATCCAATACAGCCAACACGTGTAAGACGCAACAACAACCCCCACTTGCGATCTTTTCCCCATCCACGTGATCCAGAGCCGCCGTCAATCAACGTCCCATCCTTGTGATCCAGATAACCCTCGCCGATTGTACCACAGATGCCACCATTGTTGTGGGAACGTCAACCCCCATTGCAACGCCGCCATCGTTCCGGCAACGACGACATCCCCTTCTTCACGCCCTTGCGACTTATGTTGTCGCCACTGCCGTCGACTGCTTCGTCACCATGGTTCGACGTTGGCCAGGATTGGCGGCGGCTCGACGATTTGTGGGGTGTTGTAACACCCCAGCCCGTTAGCATCCTATAGTAGTTGGTAGTTTCGGCCGAAGAGTACTAGAAGTGAAGTGAAGTTAGGTTTAGTCTCATATTAAATGTTTAGGTGGGTGATAGTCAACATATAACCCTTGTTGTTCCAACCATAGCACCATCGGATTAACCTTTTTAAATGAAACGAGAACGAAAGCGTAAAAGTGGTGCTATGCATGAATACGCGAGCCCTCTCCTACGGGAGGGCTGGACGGTAAGTGGACTTTGGACGCGGGGCGTTATAGTGGTATCAGAACATCAATTTGCGTTCCATCGAGAGGAGGTCTTGGGTATTTGTTTGCTGTGTTTGCGGTGTGCTGCCGAGGGCCTCAGCCCTTAAGGAGGATGATTGTAACACCCTAACCCGTTAGCAGCCTGTAGTAGTAGTAGTTTCGGCCCAAGATGTCTAGAAGTGAAGTGAAGTTGTGGGTTTAGTGCCGCATTAGAAGTTTAGGTGGGTGAGGATCAACATATAATCCTCGTTGTTCTAACCATATATAGCACCATTGGGTTAACCCTTTAACACGAAACGAGAATAAAAGCGTAAGAATGATACTATACATGAATACGTGTGCCCGCTCCTATGAAAGGGCTGGACAGTAAGCAGACTTTAGACGCGGAATCATCTCCCTGTTCAACTGCTCCTCGCCCACAGCTGCACGTACGCTCGCACCTCTGTCATGGACGCCGCTAAGGAGAGTTCACCCCTTGCGGTCCGTGAATGCATAAACAAAACCTCGTCCATGACGAGTATTTGTGTTGCCAATGAGTCTTCTCTCCATCGCGCCGACGATCTTCGCAATTACCATCATGGATGACAACCAGGCTGGCGGCGAGGTTCTGTGTAGCCGCCGTCAGGGCAATGGCTCCCTGTAACCACTCTTCGGGAGATCCCGCGACCACACGCCTCACCATTGCCAGTCTGCTCCTCACGATCACAACATGGGAAGTACGTACTCGGTACTCATGCTTGCAATGTCGTTCGTAGCAACCTATATTGTTATTACAAATCTCATAGTTCCCATGGATCCGGTTTGTTTTTCGGATGGACACTGCATTCTATTGGATTGACATCGTCTAGCAAATACTAATTGGTCGCAAGTGAGTAGTAAGTCCCTTTGTTTATCTCGGTTTGCAAGGAAATCCCATATTTTCAGTATTTGTCTATTGATTTGCCTATAGTTCTGGATTTGTTTGTTGTATTTACATGCTCTGTAGATTATTCAATTGAGAGAAAGGGGGATCCAAATACTGGTATAGCTCGTCATGGCTTGTTTTAATAATAGTTTTGTCTTCTTTGTTTTGATTTGTCCCTCCGTATATTATATGATGTTTTGGTTTCGGATACGGGAATTAAGGAGAGGTGAAAAAGGTTGGTGCATAGAAAACAAGGGAGAGAGATAGAGATGTACTGAAAAGAGAAAAAAATACATTAAGATACGAGTATGTCTTATAATTTAAGAAAACTTGAGAAGGCTAAAGTGTCATATATAATGTTGAACGGAGAGAGTAAATGATATTCGGAATGATTTGTGTTACGTATTTTGCTCAGACTTCTTTTCGGCAGACCAACTTTGAGTCAAGCACCGCACCTTGTGGGCGTAGGTGATTAGAAACGTCCTTGAATTCATCAACATGCATACAACAGGAAGCAAATAACAAACACTTTAGTAGGCCATTTGTCCTTTCTTGTACTAGGCTGGCGGCTGCTTTCTAAATTTAATCATAGGCAGCTGCTTTCTAAATTTTGTATAGTTTTTCTTTACATGAAAAATATCAAAGACGTAAGTGTATGATCCATAATCATCATGGTCATGTTCAGAACTGTTCGGACGCTTTACAAACAGATGCAGAAACAAAACCATTGACTTCGCCGTTCATAAATGTGTGATGAGGGTGGAACTGGAAACAGATTGCTTGACTCTGAAAATTTCTTCACAAAGCTCCACTTTTTATCCCGTTGCAACGCATAACTAGTATACTCTTAAAATCAACATCTGGTCCGGTCCCTCCAGCGCCTGCACCCAGTCGCAGATTAGCAGGCTTGTCTCAGATTAAAACCTGGAATATTCTTAAAACCTGTTTCACTCGGCCCGTAATTCGGTCTCCAATTTGCCCGCGGCCTGGAACAAGAGATATTTCACGGCCCACCGCTCCCAGCTGCATCCGCAGCTCCTCTCTGCCATATCCAATCATCGTCTCCGCGGGCGGCAGCGCGCCGATGTCAACCACACACCCGGCCACAGCTTAACCCCTAAACCCCGGCCGGCGATTCCCACCCGTCACGCCATGGCCGAAACGCTCGCTCTCCCGCTCCCCCTCCGCACACCGGCGCCACCGCCGCGTCCCACTACCTCCAACCCAATCATCATCATCCCCCGCCAACCTCACACGCCTTCCTCCTCCTCCTCCTCCATCCCCCGCCTCTTCTCTCCGACCTCCCTTCTCTCCTCATCCCGCCCCACGCCAACCTCCTCCTCCCGGAAGCCGCGCCTCGGCCGACCTCTCGACCCCTCCCGCGGCGGCGGTGGCCAGCCCTGGCACCTGCCGCCGTCCCTCTCCCTCCCCGCGCGCCGTGCGCTCCTCGAACTCCTCGCCGACTCGGACCACACCTCCCCACGGGACCTCCTCGCCGCGGTGCCGGCGGCCGACCTCGGCGCCCTCATCAACGCGCTCGCCTCCCGCGGCCACCCGAGCGCAGCGCTCGCCGCGGTCGTCCACGCCGCGCGGGACCTCCACGGCGACCGCGCCCTCCACCACCCGCGCGTGCTCCCCGCCGCCATCCGCGCTCTCGCGCGCGCGGGGCGCCTCTCGGAGGCCTCCGCACTCCTCGACGCCGCGCCGGAGCCCGACGCCGGCGCCTACACGGCGCTCGTGTCCGCCTTCTCCCGGGCTGGCCGGTTCCGGGACGCGGTCGCGGTGTTCCGCCGCATGGTGGGCGGCGGCGTGCGGCCGGCGCTCGTCACCTACAACGTCGTGCTCCACGTCTACTCCAAGATGGCCGTGCCGTGGAAGGAGGTGGTGGCACTCGTCGACTCTATGAAGAAGGACGGCGTCGCGATGGACAGGTACACGTACAACACGCTCATTAGCTGTTGCCGTCGTAGGGGGCTTTACATGGAGGCCGCGCAGGTGTTCGGTGAGATGAAGGCTGCTGGGTTCGATCCGGACAAGGTCACTTTCAATTCCTTGCTCGACGTGTATGGTAAGGCGCGGAGGCATGACGAGGCAATTAGGGTGCTCAAGGAGATGGAGAATGCAGGCTGTCCCCCAAGTGTTGTGACCTACAACTCTCTAATTTCAGCTTATGTGAAGGATGGGTTGTTGGAAGAGCCTGTGAAGCTGAAACAGGAGATGGAGTTGCAGGGGATCAAGCCAGACGTGGTTACATACACGACATTGATCTCTGGTTTTGACAGGGTTGGCAAAATTGATGCTGCAGTTCATACATACAATGAAATGGTGAGGAACGGATGTAACCCGAACTTGTGCACATACAATGCACTGATCAAGATGCATGGGGTGAGGGGGAAATTCACAGAAATGATGGCTGTTTTTGATGAACTAAGGGATTCTGGGTATGTGCCGGATGTTGTCACATGGAACACACTCTTGGCTGTGTTTGGGCAGAATGGTTTAGACTCAGAGGTTTCTGGGGTGTTTAAGGAGATGAAAAAGGCTGGTTATATCCCTGAGAGGGACACATATGTTTCTCTTATTAGTTCGTATAGTCGATGTGGTTTGTTCGACCAAGCAATGGAGATTTACAAGAGGATGATGGAAGCTGGTATATATCCTGATATTTCAACTTATAATGCCGTTCTTTCTGCATTGGCTCGTTGTGGGCGTTGGGAGCAGGCAGAAAAATTGTTTGCTGAGATGGAGGATCGAGATTGTAAGCCAGATGAATTCAGTTATTCGTCATTGCTTCATGCATATGCTAATGCGAAGAAGTTGGATAAACTGAAAGCTTTGTCAGAAGATATATATTCAGAGAGAATTGAACCGCATAACTGGTTAGTAAAAACACTGGTCTTAGTCAACAGCAAAGTAAATAATTTATCTGAGGCAGAAAAGGCATTCCAGGAGCTTAAGAGCAGGCGCTGTTCTCTGGACATCAATGTTCTTAATGCCATGGTATCCATCTATGGAAAAAATAGGATGGTGAAGAAGGTGGAAGAAGTTCTTTCACTCATGAAGGAGACATCTATAAACCTCAGTGCTGCAACCTATAATAGCTTGATGCATATGTATTCTCGTTTAGGTGATTGTGAAAAGTGTGAAAATGTCCTCACTGAGATCAAGTCAAGTGGTATGCGTCCTGATCGGTACTCCTATAACACTGTGATATATGCATATGGAAGAAAAGGACAAATGAAAGAAGCCTCAAGGTTGTTTTCTGAGATGAAATGTTCTGGTGTGAAACCTGATATTGTAACTTACAATATTTTCATCAAAAGCTATGTTGCCAACTCAATGTTTGTAGAAGCTATTGATTTAATACGCTACATGGTCGCACAAGGTTGCAAACCCAATGAGAGAACTTACAATTCAATATTGCAGGGCTACTGTAGGGATGGAAGGATAGCAGAGGCCAAATCATTCATTAGTAACCTCCCTCAGCTTTATCCAGGGATATCTAAACAAGAAAAACATGGACTATTAGAACTGTTGGCAAAGCACAATGCATAAGGTGGCTGTTGAATGTTGAGTATGAAATGTTGGGAACATAGTAAGTGCATAGCACTAGATTATTAGTTATCCTAGATGACTGTATTTTAGAGTGGACTTGTACAGATTACATGTATTTTGAAAAAGAATGAAATAAGCTGCTAATACATATAGTCCCTCTGACTAATTGGCAGAGGAACTCATGTTGCTGAATGCCTGAACCTCCACACTTGATAAACCACCTTGTTTGTCACTGCATCTGGCGTCCTCAATCTGATTGTTTGACATTTTCCCTTTGATCTGTGTCTTATACTCTTATGTATGGATATCTGTTGTCTTATTCTTTGACTTAATTGTGTGACTTTGCAAGGATACTATGTGTTCCTTATTGTGTGACTTTGTTCACTGGGTTGCCTTTGCCAAAACAGTTTAACTGTGTTTGCATTTTCACAGAAAAGTGAAAATGGTATATGGAGCCACATCTATTTTTCTGATATAATAAATTAAGATATTTTAAAAATTCTGCACGTTTTTAGTCAACGTAGGGACTATGGATATGACAGACTGTACTACTCTGAATCCTCAAGTTAACTTTGTTATATTTTGCTAATGATAATATATACTGTATGACACAATATTTTGCGAGATTATCCTGAAGTCTGAACACCAGATATGTTCTCATTATTTAAGTTCGCGCAATTGTTTTATTAGCTGGGCAGGTTGCCAACGGGGCTCCGTTTTGGGCTTCACGTAACTTTTTATGAAGATGCTATTTTTGAAGACATTCTAGTTAACAACTTTATTTGTCGGCGCCTCTAGTCATGAAGTGCTAAGTCAAGGTAAGAGCCTCAGCATTTTTGTAGTATATGCTATATTTTCTACATTATTTTACAAGGAAATCTGCTATTGTATATTACTTGCATTATCCCTGTACTTTAACTCTGAAAAGGTTTTTTACGGTATGCTGGTTGTTCAAGAACCTTTTGTTATGATTGTTGACTTGTACAATGAAATTAGAGTGAGACCACAACATCATTAATACTCACATCTTGTCATTAGTTTTTTTTCTTTGCATGCCTGTTTGATTACAGCTCTTTCCTTTTTAATGTGGCATTATATTTCATCAGTTTTGATCTTAAGTACTAATCATAGAGTTGGCCTATATAGTGCTGGAGATCTAGTTGGGTTTATTATGTTGGCTTAGGTCGCCTTTTATGTTGCATAGGCGCGATTGTAAACTAGTAATCCAAGGGTGTGTGGGGTTATGTATGGGTTCTTGCCCTTTCATCTTCTTAATATAATGATGCACAGCTCTCCTGTGTGTTCGAGAAAACAAAAGGTGCTGGAGATTTTCTTTTTGTAAAGGTTGAAAAAAAAACTGTGACTTAAAATGACTACAAGATGAGGCTAAGGTTAATCCTATAACACTGACTTAAAATGACTACAAGATGAGGCTAAGGTTAATCCTATAACACTGACTTTGCAAGAATGTGTTCCTTATTGTGCGACTTTGCTCGATGGATTGCCTTTGCCAAAATTTTAAACTCTGTTTGCATTTTCACAGAAAAGTGAAAACGGGTATGTGGAGCTACATCTGATTTTCTGTTATAATAAATTAAGTCATTTTAGCAATTCTGCACGTTTTTGGTCAAGTTATGAATATGACAGACTGTACCTTCCTGATGATAAAATATATGACACAATATTTGTGTGATTATCTGAAGTCTGATCACCAGATATGTCTCATTATTAGTAAGTTTGCACAACTGTTTTATTAGCTACTTGTGGTTTCTCTCTCATATTTAATGCAGGTAAAGGTTGACGACTGGGGCTCCATGTTGGGCTTCATGTAACCTTTATGAAGATGCTATTTTTGAAGACATTGTAGTGAACAAAAACAACTTTATTTGTCGGCACGTCTAGTAATGAATTGCTAATCAAGGTAAGAGCTAAGAGCCTCAGCATTTTTGTATGTTATATTTCCTACATTATTTTACAAGGAGGTCCACTACTGGCTATTGTGCGTTATCCCTGTACTTGAATTCCGAAAAGTTTTTTCACAGTATGATGGTTGTTGAGGAACCTTCTGGTATGATAGTTGACTCATAGCACAATGAAATTAGAGTGAAACCATGACATCAGTAATCCTATCATCTCGCCATTGCCTTTTTTTTGTTCCATGCCTGTTTGATCACAGCTCTTTCCTTTTTAAAGCGCCTTATCTTTCATCACTTTTGATTTTAAGTTAATCATAGAGTTGGCCTATATAGTGCTGGAGATCTTTTTGTAAATGTCGAAGAACATGGTCCTCACTGTTCCAAGGTAAGTGACTTGAAATGACTACAACATGAGGAAATAAAAAATTTATTTTACTTACTAAGTCTTTGTTCACTAGCTTACCCCAACTTGCTTGGGATTAAAGGTGATTTTGTTGTTTTACTAAGTCTTTGTTTGACATTTATGTGGTGTGTGGACTCTAGATTCATTTAGCAGGAGCAATTGTGGCTTGTAGTTCATTATACAAGTAATGATGACTCAGTTACACATAGGTGATAAGTCTAGGTTAATCCTAATGAACTGGATCCTTGATTCCTTACTTCGCATTAGCATGCAATTACTATCAATGGAAGATAGCGGATCTCTTCTACTCGTACACATGGTATATGATGAAATATGAAACCTTCTGTTGCTGACGCTTCGTATATTTTTTATTTAACTTCTGCAGTTATGTTATCCCAGCAGATTGATGGTTCAGCTTTGATTTCAATGTGTGCAATACAAACCTGGCTTCAGATCCTCAATGCGGTGCCACTTGTAGTTGTAGTCTTGTTGCTTTGCGTGTGGGACTGTCTGGTCCCCCCTACTTAGTGCCTAGCAATACTAGGTTGTCAAAGAGGCATCTTTGGATGATGGTTGTTGCCATCAGGCATGGTGTGCTCAAATTGCATGATGGTGTTGTGCATCCATTCTGAATGATAACGACATATAGTTACTGCTCAAATCTAACTGTCCGTTTTCTTTTAACGTGCAGGGAATTTTCAGAAAGCAACTTTTGCTCAGGCTTCTAGGCAACAAAGAAAGGGAATACTGAAATTGCTGATTTACCTGCCGTCACATGCTTATCCGGGTACTGGAACTTCTGGAGCATACTGATACGGTGAGTACCAAACATGTTTCTGCCTCGCTACAGGTGGATGGGGATCCACATCTCGTCGGTCCGACACAAATATTCTCGTCTCGGTATCAGAACGTGAGCTCCAATTCTCCGGACACCTCATCGGCTTCTTTTCGGTTGCAAGATGGCGATTGCTGGCGCCGCTACAAATCCCCCTTTCCTCGCTTGCGGCGAATGATAATAATTGTTCGGTGGCTTTGAAAAAAGAGGATACTGTGCTACTGATTGTTAGGCGATCAATTTGTTAATGTTATGCCGACACTGGGGTCAGGCTTATCTATGATTTGTGTATTCGTCCCGTGAAAAAGGCAGGACTTGCCAAGCGGGAGACAGCGGCGTCACCATAAACGCTGCGCACGCAGTGGACGAAGCCCAGCCTGGAACAATGAATTTTTCGCGTCCTTCTTCCTGCTGGTCCGTGCTGGACCTCAACAGCAGCTGCGGATCTCGCCTGCGTTCGTTCGTGCTACGGTCACGAGCGTGATACACTCGGATCTGCGGCAACACAAGAGTAATTCAGAACGGTAAGTAGGAGTAACATTTTGCAGCATAGTGTTTATGGATAGGCTCTCTCTGTCGCATTTCAGAGCAGAAAGATCTTGCAGTAACGTTTATGGACCGGCTCCTGAGATTTTAGGTCTATCGGAGACGTGGGCCTGAGATTTTGCAGAAAGGAAAGTGTTAGTGGAGACTGAGAGGCTTTGCTTCGAATCTCGTTGTTTATGTTGTCGGGGTTTTCTTATATATAAATGTCCAACTATGATTAGTGAGTGCCGTTAGAGTTCCTTAGCTGAGTAAATAAACTACAGTAGTATGCAAAAGAAAGCAAATCTGCTTAACAGCTGCCTTCCATTCCAACTCCATGGACAACTTCATTGAAAAAAAAAAAAAAAACTCCATGGACAACGGTCGCACCGTGGAGGCCGCTGCTTTCGGTTGATTGCGCTTGCCCGTAGCAGCAGTAGGTGAAATGACAATTGGAAAGCACAAATGTACACGCGTCGTGGTTGAGCACCGGCGGCGGCGATCTATGGCCGCACGAGCTCCTAGCTCCATGATTGGTTCCACCGCACGAAGACTTGGAATCTACGCCACCGTTTGGTGCCAGCTCTTCGAGTACTGTTTTTTGCGTTTTCCCGTAACATTTGTTTCTGTTTCATGTTCCCAATCATTGTATGAACTTGTGACCTAAGCGAGCATGGTACGCTGATCAGCCAAGTCACCGCGGCACCCGTTTCAATGGTGCCACCATGGTACGCTGTTTCATGTTTCTGTTTCATGTTTCAATGGGGTACGCTGATCAGCCAAGTCACCGCGAGTAGTACATCTGGACAAACTGCTGCTGCTGTGTCGTTGCCTTTGGCTGCTGGCGCAAATTTAGCCGTTCACACAGCATAGTTTTTTGCCCGTTAGAAAGATGCAAAGCGCAGCTCACTGTGCGTGAGAATTTCGCCCAGCGAAGGAAACGTCAAACACATCCCAACAAACACCAGATCTGGGCTGGCCAGCAGTTTGTTCACCATGCACGCAGAGACAGTTCACGGACAGTGGCACGAGAAAGAGACTCGTCATCAGTGAATGGAATAATACAATGATATAAAGATATAAATAAATCCCAACGGGCAGTACAGAAAAAGAAGAAGAAGAAGAAGAAGAAGTGAAAAAAAGAATCCAAGGTGGTGGTGGTGAAGTCACCATCGACCCGAACGTGAGTGGAACTACTAGTACTGTGCACACACGAGGCCCCGCCCGGCCTGGTTAAAAAAATTCGGACAAGAAAGAATACAGCGCAAAAACGGGTGGGTGGCGTGCGAGCCAGCCAGGCCCGAAAGGCACGCCGCACCGGCCGCGTCGCGTCCATGTATGATGATTGCGTCGTGTCGTGTACCGACCGGTGCAGGCGCCCTCGCCGCTCACGCGCGTCGGCGGTGGCGTCGTCGTCCCCGCCTAGGCGAGCAGCGCGACGAGGCCGAGCACGGCCGCCATGATGCCGCCTACCACGGTCCTCCCTGCAGCCTGCAGTCATCATCACGAACGAGGCAACGGTTAGTCAGCGACGTACCAGGATGGTTTTTTTTAAAAAAAATACGGTAATAATTACAAGTGCGACACCGTAGAATAGTCTACGCATCAGTAAAACAACTCGATTCACGTGACCCTGTACCCTATAGCAGTAAATACGACAACAGTGACACTGTACAGCAGGTCCTGTAACGTTATCTGACTTCTGTGCACATGACTACTGTACAATTTAGAAAGCTCGTATAGCATGATGACTTCCATTAGCTAGTGACGATTAATCGGCGCCATTGTGTAAAGTAGGTGACGCTTACTACACCAACTTTTTCAAATTGCATTTTAATATGGCGTACCGTACTTGAGAAAATAAGTAAATGATGACAGCTAATCTTCCCAGTGACTCAAAAACTTTTAAATGTGTGCCCGTGATACGGCGCGAAGCACATGTAGGCGTGGCCGACATGTCGGTGAAACTGGATCTACCACTTAATTTTGCACTCATTACCGTCACATGGTTACTAACCAATCAGTGGTCTAACCGGTGAGCACTGCGACGCTAGTTTAACCGCACTGTCAGATGCAATGCGCGGTTAATTGTGAAACCTAATGCTCCAGATCAGTAGTTCCAAGCAAAGCATGGTTAACAACGAGCCGAATTCAATGGGAAGACTGCATTGTGGTTGCTTCATTTTGAAATCTAATGCGCCGGATCAGTGGTTGCAAGCACTCAAACTCAAAGCATGGTTCACGACGGTAACAATTACTGTGACACTAGTACTACCAGTTAGTTACTCTGTCGGTTAGATGAGACGGCAGCATTGCGGTTGCTGAATTCAAATGTGCAATTATCGGACGACAAGAAGAGAAGCGCAACGAGCAGCACACGTACCGCGGTGTCGGCGGCGACGTCGTCGCCGGCGGGGCCGGGCGCCTCGGCGTCGTCGGCAGCGGCGGGAGCCTTAGCCTTCTTGGACTTGACGGGCGCCTCGGCAACAGGCGCGGGGGCGGGGGCCTTGGACTTCTTCTTCTTGGAGGAGGACTTCTTCTTCTTCTTGGACGGCGCGGGGGCGGGGACCTCGGCGGGCTTGGTGGGGGCCGCGGCCGGGGGCTCCTCGACGGGGGCCGGAGGCGTGGCGGCGACGGGCGGCTCGGCCGGAGGGGCGGCGGCGGGCGGCGGGGAGGCCTTGGCCTTCTTCGGCGCCGGCGCCGGGGCGGACTTGGTGGAGGACTTGGGCGGCGCGGCGGCGGGGGCCGGGGTGTCGGAGGCGGAGGGAGGGGTGGCGACCGGAGCGAGGGTTGCCGGAGTGGTGGACGGCGCGGCGGCGGCGGTCGGCGGGGTGGCGGCGGCGGCCGGGGCGGGGGACTTTTTGGATGGGGCGGCGGGCGGGGTGGTGGACTTGGTCGGCGCCTCGGCCGGGGCGGAGGCCTTCTGCGCCGCGGCGGAGGCGGCGAAGAGGCAGAGGAGCGCGAGGCAGAGAGCCCCGGCGCGCGCCATTGCTGTGGTGGTGTGGAGTGGAGTGGTCGGGCTCAGCGGTTGCCTCGGGTGGTGTGGTGTGGAATGGCAGGGGAAGGTGGCAGGAGCGGGGGATAAATAGGAGGAGGAAGGAACGCGCCGGGGCGAATCGGGGAAGCGGCGGGATTGCACAACTGGCGGTGGGCCAGCCGGGCCATGTGGGTGGTGGACGCGCGCCCGGTTGGTGTGGGACGCATTCACATGGGCTCTGTTGTTCGGGTGCGGGAGCCGTTGGGTGGAGGGAGCAGTCGGTGCTGCCGGTGCGCGCGCGTCGGTACGCCGCGGAGGCGGCCCAGAGAGAGAAAAAAAAACCTACTTAAGCGAGCCAGGCCCGTTAGAGACGCGCGAATCAAAAGTTTTTACTGTACGATCTCACGGTGGGTAAAATTGCTACAGTCATTCCGTGAGATTGTGGGCGGACTAGGCCCAGTAGGGTCCGTTAGTACTCGATCCTGGGCCTTGATGATGAACTGGCAGTAACTGGGCCAGAGGGTACAAGATGGTTTAGCCCGAGACAGTGAGGTGGGCTGTCCGTCTAGCCTTCGACATTGCGGGCAGGCCGAATTGCCTGACGCTGGCCTGCTTCTAAATTCTGTTGTTTCGCCGCGCTCCATCATTTTGCGGACTGTGGCGAGAAACTAGTGGTCAGCGAGACATTTCATAATCTGCTACACGATCAGTAAACAAACTTTGATCACGAAACTGGACTGTTCCGTTTGTTCCTATCAAGTGGATCTCCAGGTGTTTATTACGGGCTTTCTTAATCTTCGGCTAATAGTGCTCCTCCAAAATGCCTGAAACTCTGAAGCTCGTCAGTTTGTTCACATGGAACATGCAGACACTCCGTCCACAAGTACCGACCTGTTTCTTACCCAACGAGTGCCAGAAAAGCTTGCACGATGGAATAAAGTGCTGACTGCAGAGACACACAACCATGAAGCTTTGCCCAGAGCAACTGCGGAGAAGTGATAGAACCAAGGTCAATTGGACGACAAACGTGACAGATAGCTTGAACAGTCGCGGCTGCGCGAAAGACAGCTACACACCGCCCGCTAAAGCTGAACGCGAGAAATGGCAAAAACAAGGTCGATTGGACAACAAATGTGACAGATAGCTTGAGAACTCGCAGGTGCACGAAAGACAGCTTCACCGAGCTAAAGCTCAACGCTCTACCGTCGTTTTTTCAGTACTAGTGCCGCCTTGTTTGAGACTTTGCCAGAGCCTGGAGAACAAGCATCGGAAAATGTTGCGCGGGTTCTATGAGCTTGACATCAAAAGCTGAATGGCCCAATAGGGTTCAAACAGACAGCCAGTCTTTGAAAAAGTTTGCCACACTTTGTTAGCGTTTCAAACTGAAGTTTCTGAAACCTTAGCTTTCGGAATTGGCACTTGCGTTGGCTGCTTTTGATAAGCAGCGACGTCCTCCTCCAAAACCTGAAGAAGCTTTGTTACTAGGAAAAGGCTAAAGCGACGCACTAAAACTTGTGTGCATCGTATACTAAAGCAGCTTTAGGTCATGATAGACCCGTCCTGAAATCTGGCTTTGTTCTAATCAGATCAAAGACGAGAACATAAAAGAGAATTGGGTCGTGGTCGTTCCTGATCCAGTGAAGAAGCTTCTGCTGCTTTTTGTTTTTGGTTCCGGAGATGCCATGCTTCCAACAGAACAAACATTGCCTGGCTCATCAAGGAACGTCTTGAGATCTACAAACATGGCCAAAGACGCGCTGTTCACTGTTGGTTACACGTAAGACATGAGAAGACACTTACTTGATCTGCAAACACCACACCAGTGGATCGAGTTTTGTTGTTAATGATTCTTTTTTTTTTGAGGAATTGTTGTTAATAATTCGAGAGAGGGTCAGAATCAAAGGACCAGCTAATGTGTCCGGAAGAAGTAGGGCCAAAATCATTTAGACCATAGCTCTCCAGTGGCTAGGATAGAAAGCTGACATAAAACATTTTAGATCCCATCCACCAGGGTGTCTCGATACAAGCGAAGCAAATCGATGATGTGAACGTTATTTTCATAGGAAAAAAGAAAAAAAAATCTCTGCCCTCTCTCCTTGTCAAGATTATGTCGGATACATTGACGGATCCAAACAATGCAAGGAATCGTCGTGTGCATCAGACCATCTCAGACTTCGCGAGACACCAGGTGATGGCACAGGCAGCAACCTTGCAAAATGGCCAAATGCCTTAAAAATCTGTGACATATCCTATACATATTCTTCAGGCATCTTGCTGCATTTCCAGGTCCCTGTACAGGCACATGTGATGATCGCCTGCACAAGACACGGGCGCTGCAAACAAAACAAGGCACCTTCAGGTGAAGCAAAAATAATCAGGGAAAAGCTAACATAGTATTAGCCTTTTAGGAGCTAGTCCGATAGAAGCTCGAACGAGGAAATTAGCCGGTGACCAGAATCGACAAGGTGAAAGACGACCGTATGATTGAGTTAAACAGGATTAGCATGCGTTCAGACAGCATTATACGAGCGGTTCGGCATCGTTTCGCCATGGGGGTATCTCTGTACGCTATCAAGTTGTGCATAGGACCGAGCACGGCCATCGATTGGAAGCTACTCTACACACGAGGGAGCTGAAAGGCGGATGCAATTGAATACAAGAGACAAAAGTTGGTGCTGCTATACGTTTGCCATGGAAATGGAGACCAATGATTGATTCCGAGCAAGGAAAGGCGCACCAACTAGTGTGCTTTTTTATGTGTGTGATTAGAGGCTTTTAAGAAAAGAATTGTAGCATAAACTAGTGAAAATATGTGTGATAAACAAAATACTTGATAAATTAGTACACTGTACTACCAAATACCCCACTACCCACAAGTGGATGTCAAGGTGTCTCTACTGTTTGTTATGCTTCCTCTTTTTTATTGAGATGTACTCGCTCCATCCTAAAATAATTAACGTTTTGGCTCCGAATACGAGAATTAAGAAAAAATATAAAAATGTAAGTGCATAGGAAACAAGGAGGAGGGAGATAAAGATAGGTATGTATTGAAAAGAGAAAAAGTTACATCAAAAAGTGAGAATAACAATTATTTTGAAACAAATAGAATTAGCTAAAGTGTCAAATATTTTAAAACAGAGAGAGTATGCTCTATATGCTTGCTAGTTGGAATGAATAATAAGATGTATAGCACAATGAAAAGAATGAAACATAAAAGTGCCCTTGTCAAACCTTACTTTCGCATCTAGTATAAGTCAACTTGGGCAACGAAATGGCAGTTTGTAATAGCCTCCCGGTTGACCCATGAGATGCACATTTGCTTGTGCACTAGGCCATGTGATGTGAGGTCCTCACTCAACGGCACCAACCAGTAGTCAGTCTTCGAGTTCAGAAGAAGGTGACTCTTCGTAGACGCGGCGAGCAATAAAATCGAAAGTAGAAGTACTTAATTTTTGACCTTGCACGTTTGAGAAAATACTACTGTCAAACATTGAAATACTACAGCGGGCAATGCGGTTACTAGTATTTTCACGTGCCGACAAATCTCATGTGCTGTTCCAGTCAGCTGTCGCGAACCTCGACCATCGATGCCGTGCAGAGATGTCGAGGAAATTCTGAAAAAAAATATATTGCTAGCATTGCATCTACTAGCATTTTACCTGTAAAGAATCCCAAATAGCTCCAAAATATCCTCTATAGCCACACCGCCGGATTTGTTTCTTCCGAGAACAACAACAAAAACATCTCCATTTTTCCACTGTTGGCAACTCTCAGTGATCAGACACAGTGAACTGGTTCACTCACCGCGGTAGGAGTAGTCCTCACACTCATTGCCTAGGCGACTCCGGGCGTAGCACGCCAAAAGCGGGGTGAAACCTCACCGATCCGGGCAAAGTTCGTGAGACAGGGCAGCATCATCATGCGAGTCACCAATCCGGGCAAATGCGCGCGGCTCCCGAGGCCGCAATAATTTGCCTGCGCCCAGCGGGCAGCAAGCATCCGTCCCAGTGGGCACTGCCGCAGTGGTAGCTGAGCTGACTTCTTGTTGTGGCAGCATGAGCCACAGCATCTCAGCGGCGGCTTCCCGGCGTCTTCGCGTCGCCATTCTCGCTGGCTGCGGCTCCAACAAACG
The DNA here is from genome assembly GCA_030378355.1 of Eleusine indica. NCBI lineage: Eukaryota > Viridiplantae > Streptophyta > Magnoliopsida > Poales > Poaceae > Eleusine > Eleusine indica. The sequence goes on from CM059500.1 coordinate 43,694,089, forward strand.
CCGGGAAAAGATGCTCCGTTTAAACCATTTTGTACAGGTTTTTTCCCGGTCACAAGTCACATACGTAGCCCCAGAATAAGTAGAAAACGGAAACGGGAGACGTCTAAAAAGCCTTTTCGTTCTCGCAGGAGACAGACATGAAAGGATTCATATCCTCTGAATTAGGACGCCATGCGCGTGACTGAGCTGAAATCCTTTGGTCAAACAAAGGAGGTGAAAATAAAGCCCGGAACGGTAGATAGACGCCACCTGCGACCGGTTGGCTGCATCACGGCCCGGGGCCTGGCATCAGACTCGGCAGACGGGACCTGTTTCTGTGTTGACTGGCCTGCCATGACACATGAGAGGTCCTGAATCCTTGATGGAGCAGACCGGAGAGCAGGACGATCGGTGGAGCAGCAGAAATGGAGGGACAACCCAACCCCAGCTGCTGGGTGCGGGTGGTGGCGACCCGATCTCAGCATCCAATGCTAGGCGCCGCATCGTCATCGTACGCTCCTACTCCTACAACCCAACGTGCCGAGATACTTGGTTCACTTGTAAGCAAGTCATCAGCGACTTGACCTGACCTGTCCTTTAGCGCTTGACAGCGACAATGCCCAGTGATCTGGGAATAATGCAGAATCAGGACAAGCAGTGGAGTTTTCAGTTCCTCTTCTCCCCCGTTGGGGTTGCAGTAATGGGTACTAACAGCAAACAGAAATTGAGCATTGGTACTAGCTCAGGTGGAGTATCAGCTTCATCACACGGGAAATGAAGAAGTATCTGGTATCAGATCAGCTGTCAAGTACTGCTACCAAGAAATTGGCAGCAACATGAAAGACACATCCCTCGATTAGTACAGCTACCAAGTGTAAGGACTCAGGGGAAGTTGGCACTAAAACTTCTGCATTCAGAGGATAAAGATTCATCCAGGCAGGCACATCACATCTGTGGCCTGGGAACATTTATGCTCCTATTTACAGAAATCTAAACCGGCACTAGTTAGTATTTGGAATGATCATTGGGCACACGAAAATTAAACTCTAGTATGAACAGATTGGACTTGGTTTAATTCTCTCGAGCACTGCAGCTAACTGATGATCCTGCACTTGCTGATCCTCATCAAACTTCCACTCTCCACATGATCTTCTCCCCGCCGCCACGGCCGCCGACGCCGCCGGCACTAGCACTGTGGGGGCCATGGTGGTGGACGCGCTGTTGTTCCACGGCGGCGACGCGCGCGGGGTGGTGCACGGCCGCCGTGGCGTCGGCAGTGGCCCTGGAGCTGCGCTCGCCGTGCGCCGGCGGCAGCTCGCACGCCTCGCCGACGGAGCCCGACCGGATGTCGGCGGGCGGGATGAAGCAGTCGACGGAGAGCCCCGGGACGTTGAACGCCACCTCCTCGATGGTCCATGCCTCCTCCATCCTTGTCTTGGTGTGGCTCATGGCGGCCTCGCCGAACCGGAAGAGCGTGACGGCGGACCGGCCCGCGTGCGCGATCATGATGCCCTCCACGGCGCGGTAGTCCTCCAGGGACGAGCTGATGGTGGTCTCCCAGTACACGGCGTCCCCGCCGGCGTGCGGCTGGATGCGGGTGAGATGCGAGTCCTCGATCTGCACGATGAGACCGGTTCGCTGGCTGAAGTAGCCGAACAGCACGTGCCGGATGATCTCCGCCGGCCCCTCGCTCCGCAGCTTCAGCGTCTGCGGGTCCGCCGTCAGCTTCAGGATGAAGCAGTCCTCGCCGTTCACCTTCTTCTCGCCCACGCACCGCGCCTCCGCGAACAGCCCCGCCGTCGTCAGCGGATCCAGACCCTGATGACATTACAAGTTAGCAAGATGATGGTTAAGCTGATTTGCTCCTTTTGCTTGTTGTGCTGTACTAATCGGAAATGAGAAATGGAATTGTTTGGGACCTGTAGGACGCGGCGGAGGGGACGAACGGGGCCCTTGGCGGCGTGGGCGCCGAGCCACGGCGTGTGGCGCCAGACGAGGCGGCCGTTGGATCCGGCGTGGACCTTGCTGCCGCCGACGGCGAGCTCGACGTACCACATGTCGGGGGCCATCTGCCAGAGCACGAAGCCGCCCTGCTCGACGGCGGCGGCGCCGCGGCCGTTGGGCCCGCGGTTCTTGACGACGCGCGTGGCCGTCTCGAACTCGGACGCCACCATCCGCACCTTGCCCATGGCGTACGCGTTCCGCACCGACTGCAGCAGCTTGAACCCGCCCGACGCCGCCGTGTACTGGTGCAGGATGTACTGCGCGGACGACGACTCCTGCACACACAAAAAAAAAAAATCCCAAGAAAAGTGAGTACTACTACACGATACTCCCCACAGATAGATGCACGGACATGAACCGCATCTCGTAGATGCGAAGCGAAGCAACAACCAACGGAAGAGAGGAAATGAATCAGATGAATTTAGATGCGGGAGACGACGTACAATGGGGGTCCCCTTGAGGGACTGGAGGGGCAGCGGCTCGGCGGGCCTGGAGGGGATGGGGGCGAGCGGCGCGCCCATGACGCCGAGGAGGAGGCGGAGGTCGGACCGGCGGAACGACGAGCCGGCGCCGGAAGAGCCTGTTGCGGCCGCCATGGACGGCGTGCGGGTGAGGTGGCCACGGACCCAGTTTCCGAACCCCTCCCCTCCGCGGCGTCCGTGCTCCTCGGCGTCGGGGTCGCCGGCGGCGAGCCGCTCGGCGTCGGGCCCCTCGATGAGCGGCGCCAGGGCCTCCCCGCCGACGGGGCGCAGGCTGCCGGACCGCGCGACGAGCTGCTCGCCCAGGTACTGCTGGAGGACTTTCTCCGGCGGCGGTGGCGGTGGGGTCTTGCGCCGCCGCGGGATCAGCATCCTTGCCGGCGACGCGCTCCTCGCGGTTGCGGCGGGGGCGGGGGATTTCCCCCGCGACCGCGCCGGCGAGAGGCCGCGCACCACCTCCTCCTTCAGCGCCCTGAAGAACCCGGGCTTCCTCTCCTTCTCCATCCCTCCTCCCCGCAATGCCTTCGCCGCCGCCAACTGAAGAAGAAGAGGCTAGAGGTTGCAGATCAATAAAAGATCCAGCTTTTGCTTCACGAGGAGGGCATGGAGAGTGCGGCGAGGAAGGAGTGGAGTAGAAGAAGGGGAGTGGGAAGTGTGACGCGCTTGCGGCGGCGGTGGAGTGGAAGTGGAGAATGCGAGAGGGGAGGAGGCGGAAGAGGTAAAAAGACGGCTAAAGATAAAGCGGAGGCGGACGGGGGGAAACCGTTTGACGTGAGAGCGCAGACGGGAAAGGAAAAGATCAAAAGAGCCGAGGTGGGATGTCGGGAGGAGAGAGATTGATTATCACAACTCACAAGAGAAGAAAAAAAACCATACGTTTCCGTGCTTTTTCTTTGCTGGATCCTCCTACTCGTACTGTATGACTGCATCGCAGTTTGCAGGTTCATGCGGCGCGAAACCTTGACGAACACAACATGCTAGCTGCCTCTGTCCTCGAGAGAAGAAAAAAGTGTGAGCACATTTCGATCGTAAAACACGCTGCGTCTCTGATTTTTACCGAAAGGAGGGAATGGCACGATTGAAAATGGAAAAAAAAAAGACGTGGGATTGCGCTACTCGTCGGAAATTTTCACCTCGGGAATGCGTGCCGTGCTTCACGCAGCAGCAGTAGTACATGCAAGTACCGCCAAACTACGAGGGGAGTAGGTGATTGCGACGGACGTATTTTGCTGCTCGGATTCTAGCCCCTGGCCGTACTATCCCCTAGGATTTGTGTCAATCTGTGTACTACTAGCAATCACCTTGATTTTGGGGCAGGATTATACATACTCCAGTCCGGAGTACGCTGCTGGTACCACCGGACACAGATTCGACACCGGGGTTTCGAAATGCAGCGAATTTCGGAAGGTGTTGTGCCAACAGCTAGTAGTAACCCCTTATTTGCCGACCTTTTATAAGGCACCACTACTAGCAATCACGCAGCCAAAATATTCCTGGTATGCTAGTTGAACAAACCGCCGCGTTCCTCCGGGCGTCTTTCCCAACATAGCTTTTTTTGCGCTTGAATCGTGGTGCGATCGCCAGCTCGCCGAGCAGGAGAAATGGAGGCCCCCGCCGTGCTAATCCAACGTGCAACAGTCGCTTTCCCGTCCGGCCCCAGCTAGTTAGCTACAGTGCCGCCACCACCGTTCCGTCTCGCGGGCGGCGGGCGACGCGAGGACGACCCGGACCGGAACCCGATCCGGGGAGGTGGTGGCGGCAACCCGCTCGCGCAGCGCAGCGGCACAGGCGCCAACCAACGGGTAGTGCGCGAGCGAGAACACCGGCAAAGATGCCAAAAGCGCCGCGCCGGCCACGTGCTCCGCGGCCGGGGGGGCAGCGAGCGTTTCAGCGCTTGACCTGCTGCCGTTAGCCTTCTCGCTCGGGTCCGGCAGCGTCAAGGATGGCCACTTGGGTTGGGTGACGTCTGACGTGGGCCGCGTGTGAGTGTGAGGCATTGACCTGCCGTTAGCCTGTCGGCGGCCGTTTGTCCCGGCGCTGCCTGCCTCCTCGGGCTGGGAGGGACGGGCAGAGCCTTGCTTGACCGGGTTCGGCGCGAGCGCCGCGCGGGGGCACCGCACGTGAGCGGCATCAAGATCTTCTCTTGCCCCGGCGATCACGGGAGGCCATCGCAGCGCTTATTAATTGCTCGTGTGAGAACAGGCAGGCGGGCAGGGTGAACTAATCGGTTCGCGAGTAACTTGGCAATTAGCGGTGGTGGGTACCGGAGCAAGGTTTTACATAAGCGAATGAACCGATAAAATCGGTCGGGATCGGTTTACAGGTTAACCGGAAAACCAGAATAACTGATCAGTTAATCGGTCAAAAATTGATTTGAAGAGTTCGTGATCGGTAATCGGTCAACCAGCCGGTTGCACCGGTTAACCGATCAGTTTTGCCGGTTAACCAGTCGGTTACACCGGTTTTTATCATAGAATTTTAAAAATAAATTTTTAAATTCATATTTGGCGGTTAACCGATCGGTTACACCGGTTAATCGACTTTTTTTGGTTAACCGCTCGGTTTCACCGGTTTTAATATATATAATTTTTTTGAATTTTAAAAATATTTAAATCAAAACCGACGGTTAACCGACCGATCGGGATAACCGGCCCGGACCGGTTTTTTGGTTAACCGGGTTAATCAGCCGGTTAACCGCGGTTTTGTTAACCTTGTACCGGAGCCGGTTGGCAAGTTTACTTGAACAGAAGCTTGTTTTGGCGTACGCTGGCTTTTGTGCGGCCGTCAAGCCGCAAAGGATGCTATGAACGGTTATTTTTTTTTAGATAATAGCGTATTCCCCTAGTTTTATTGACTGAAACCAAGTTCAGGGTCTGGTGCTATAGCACCCACATTCAGTCTTACATGGGAACTTGCTGTCCCGGGCATAATAGCCAACACATCTGAGGCTCTACTTTCATCAAAGTCTAATGAATTACCACGTTGCCCTCCTGAAGACATTCCCCCATTCGCCTTCTGGTCCGGGAAATATTGTAATTTCGGTCATTCCTCCGTCTTTTCCACAAACTGTGTAATTGTCATATCCAAGCGCACCGCCAGTTCCTCCTTGCACATCTTCCTCCAAGTCCCGAGAGTTTCCGTCGTCCTCCTCCATAGCCTCTGCATCCCCGTCCACGATTGTCCCTGAAAGCAAAGTGCATTTCTTAGATTCCAAACATTCCATAATATTATCGATGAAACCATATTTAAAACAGGATTTTTATCGTTGCTAACCCACCAACGGGCGACATTCTCAAAGTCATATCCTACTCTCTTATCAAAAATTTCAGACACAAAGTCCCACGCTTGCTCAGCTACAATGCATTCAAAAAACAAATGTGGAACATTTTTTGCTTCATAGCAGAAGAGACAGGTATTATCACTTACTTCTTTTCTTTTTGCCAAGTTATCTCTAGTGAGCATTTTATTATTAGACAACAGCCACAAAAAAACATGAATCCTTGACGGAACACACAACCCCCATATAGCTAGGAGATAAACTGGTTTCACCCCACCAAAAGAAATCACTGCATAGAGGGATTGAGAGCTATATATTCCATTTCAATTATACTTCCAGACCATAAGGTCCTCTTCTTCCAGAAATTGGATGGATTTAGCGATCTCCATTGCCTCTAGCCATTTATCAAAAAAGCCTTGCATTCACTGTTCTCCTAAAGGTTACTCTAGAGTCTAAACCATCCTAAATATCAGCAATTGTTTTCCCATGCTTATTAAATATAACATATAAGTCCCAATACTGAATGGCTAGGCTAGAGATGCCAAACCATTGATCTTCCCAAAATATGATTTTTCTCCCATTTCCTACCTTCCACCTGTACCCTAATTTTGCAGCTTGCATTGCCCATATTACTCTTTTCCAAAAACGAGACCCATCATGGGGGCAACAAAGAATATTAGGAGAACAGATATCATATTTATGATATATTATTTGCTTCCACAGTTTGTTATCATCTAAGTTATATCTCTTGACCCAGGAAGCTAAAAGGGATCTATTCATTTCTGTCATATCTAGAATGCCTAAGCCATCATATTCTTTCTTTTGACTCACTAGCCCCCACCTAGCTAAATGGTATCTATGCTTCTCTTCATTGTTATCCTAGAAAAAGTGAGCCATTTGAGAATTTATGGCCTCAATTGCCCATTTGGGAAATTTGATCACAGAGAGGAGGTAGATAGGAATGTTGGATAAGTAGACTTCTAGAAGGACCAGTCTGCAACCATAAGATAGCAGCTTTTCTTTCCAACCTGTAATTCTCTTCATAAGTTTGTCAACAACAGGCTGAAGGTCTTCTTTTTTAAGTTTACTAAAGTGTAAAGGAACTCCTAGGTATCTAATAGGAAAAGAGCTCCTCTTACAACAAAAAATATGTGCAAACATGTTACTATCCTCTTCATTCATATTTAATGTGAATAGGTCACTTTTATGAAAATTAATTTTCATACCTGAGATCCTCTCAACATAGCTTAAAATTCATTTCAGATTTCTAGCACAGTCAATGGAACTCTCCCAGAAGAGCAAGGTGTCATCTGCATATTGCAAACTAATCACCCCTTGTGCAGTTAGGTCAGTGAGTAAACCTTTGATTAACCTTGCAGATGCAGCCTTATCTAGCATTCTTGTAAATACATTTGCCACAATATTGAACAACAGAGGGGACAAAGGGTCCCCCTATCTTAGCCCTTTTCCAGTAGTGAAATAAGGACTGTTTTCATCATTTATTCTAACACAAACTTTGCCATTCCTAACCGAACTATTGATCCATCCAATCCAAGTTTCCAAAAATCCTCTCAGTCTTAATACCTTCTCTAAAAAAGTCCAGATTACTCTATCATACGCCTTCTCGTAGTCAAGTTTTAGCACTAGCCCTAGTTCACCATTTCTGTGAGCAGAATGGATCACCTAATGAGCAGAAACTACACTCTCAAGAATAAAACAACCTTTGATGAAAGCACTATGATTCTGAGAAATAATTCTCTCGCACACTTTATTTAACCTCATGGTAAGAACTCTAGTTATGATCTTGAAACTACAATTAAGCAAACTATGGGTCTATACTTTTTTAAATTTTTTGCATCAGGTTCTTTAGGGATCAGAGTCAACATACCATAGTTAAGCCTACTCACATTAAGTTCACCTTTCTCAAATCTTTTTATCACCTTCATAAAATCATCCTTGATCAAATCCCAAAAATTTTGGTAACAAATGAAAGAAAAACCATCCGGGCCTGGGGCCCCTTCTGCATATGAGTCAAAGACAGCTGTCTTAATCTCCTCCAAAGAAATTTTATTAGTAAGCATATTATTTTCCTTAGTTGAGATTCTTTCTTCCTAATTCTAGAAATCATCAGCAAGGTTTAAATTCATAGTGGGTTCAAACCCAAACAAGTTCTTATAAAAATCCACTGCCACATTCATAATATCTGCAGTGGAGTTAACCATGCCATTAGGCCCCTCCAATTTAGAAATAAATTTCTTGCGTCTCCTCTGGTTAGCTAATGCATGGAAGTAGGCTGTGTTACGGTCTCCCTCCTTAATTTTCCTATCCCTTGATCTCTGTTTGGCTGTAGTTTCCTCTATCAGTCAGAGATGATCAAGTTCTTTCACAATCTCTGTCATCCTCTTTTTATCTTGGTCAGTTAACTGTCCAGACTCAGAGAATTTGTCTAGCATATCATATTCTATGAATGGTTATTTTGTCTCTGACATTTGCAATGTGTTGAAGTGCGCCTTTGTAAAGGCACAAACAGTCACATCAAAATAGTCTCACAACGAATAAAACAACAGCAGAAATTTTTGGACACGAGACTAGACAGACTATTCCCTCGATCACAAGAATACCCGCATTATAACAGGCCTAGACGACTTAAAAACTTGATCGCATAGATTTTGAGCCCGGTAAGCGCAATGAATGACGCCCAACGCCCCAACGGTAGATTAAGAGTGGAGCCCTTTGAAACCAAACGAGCACGGTTAGTGAGATGCGCGCAGCACATGGTTAACAGAAGTGCGCTACCTACCGGTGGCCCACACCAGTGGGCCTTTCTCGGCCTATATCAACACTTTTTTCTAGCCCATGTATGCCATGTACGCGGAATGCGTTGCTGGCGTCCTGCCACGACCACTTATTATGGCATCGTGCACGCTCCCATCCAAGCAAACCAAATTTCGTTCAAGGCCTCGACCGTCCCACAAACAACCAACACACACCATGCAAGGATTAGACTAAACAGGGTATTTGACTAACACAACAACTCCTTTAGACCCATCTTTTGACAAGACGCACCGGAAATAAAACCAACGCCTTTCACTGCAAACTGATCCTGAAATTGCACAAGAAAATAAAAAGGGTTAGAATGCTCAAGATTAATAAGTCATACAAAATCAAATTACATGATTATAGTACAAGGTTTTTAAAACAATAGAAATTATGCATGACATTGCTGCGCTTTTTTTTGTTACCTTTTTAAAGTGCATCTAGGCCCCTAATTTTGTTTTGGTGATTGGCGTCAATACAATTAAGAATGGACTAATGTTTTTATTTAGCATGTGTGTAGATGACTATCTCAAATTGATGAATGAAAGGTATTGAAACAAAAAGAGAAAAGGAGATGGTCATTTATCTCTAATTGAAGGTCCAAAATCTACCAAGAATGAAGATTATGGAGTTTTTATTTTTATTTCTTGAGTATAGGTCAACCGTACTATCAAGAGGGGTATAATTCATAAATGTGGTAAAGTCAAATGCTCAAATTTTCTATAAAAACTACCTCTGCCGCCCTTTGTTTTTTGCCTTCATCGGCAGTGCCGGTGGCCTCCACCGGTAATGCCGATCCCCCTTTCCAGAGGCGCTGTTATTGAAAGTGCCTAGAGGGGGGGGGGGTGAATAGGCAATTATCCCTGAAATTCACTTAATAATAAAAGTCAAATGTGCAGTGTCGGACTTGTCCGACGATTATAGGGAAAATCCGATGACTTGTCCGATGGCACAAGATAGAAAAGTAGATCGACCGAGTAAATGCTAAAACTAGTGAGGACAAGCTAGGAGTAGATGAATATAAGCAAGGGGGTGCTGTAAAAATAAAGAGAACAACTACCAAGTAACCTACACAAGTTAATCTAAAAAATACGAAGCAAACCCTAACTAGCAAGTTTATGAGCAAGAACAAGTAAATAAGACACAAGTGATTGAAAGTACAAGCAAGACACAAGATTTGTTCACAGAAGTTCACCTCCACAAAGGAGCCTACGTCTCCGTTGAGGGATCCACAAAGGACCGGGTCTCTTTCAACCCTAAACTCTCCAAGTGACCACAAAGATCAAACTTGGTTTTCCACTAGAAACTCCACAGAGGAGGGGTCAATACAAACTTCCCGAGGCGTCACCACATAAGTTGGGAGCTTTACGGGCACCTCTAACCGTCTAGGGGAAGAATCCCCAAGAGTAACAAACACAAAAGTTGTCGGCGGTGAGGATGAACCAAGTGCTCAAGAGGATGAAAGCTTGGAGTCGATGGAGCACTTCAATCTTCTCTCAATCCCTTCACAAATCAAGAGTGGAATCAAGGGAGGAGATTTGGAGAGAGCAAAGTGAGCTTGGGAGTGTTTTTGAGTGAAAATGAGTGACCAACCAGCCACTGGGCGAAGAGGTGTTCTATTTATAGCCCAATGGAGAAAAGAGTCGTTGGAGACCCAATTTCTGAGATCTGTGTCGGACAAGTCCGATGGTCATCGGACATGTCTGATGAATCAAGGTGGCGCAGAAACTGGAATCCGACGGACTTGTCTGATGGCTAGGACAAGTCTTGTTCATCGGACAAGTCCGATGAAAAAGGGTGGCAGAGGTACTGGAATCCGATAGACTTGACGATGGCTCGGACAAGTCTTGTTCATCGGACAAGTCCGATGGCCATCGGACAAGTCCGATGAAAAAGGGTGGCAGAGGAACTGTACTCCGATGAAAGTGTCCGATGCGTCGGACTTTTCTCTGGTCATCCGACTTGTCCGATGACCGTCGAACATGTCCGATGACCCAGAGTGACAGAGGTACTAGAGTCCGATGGGTCGGACAACTCCGATAATTTTGCCCTGGAAATTTTTGTATAGCCTAGAAATGGGAATTTTGCACTTAGTTCACCTCCGCTTCACACTTTTGTGTCTCTCTTAATAGTATGGCTTTTCCTATACTCAAGAATTAAAATAAAATACTATGAACTTCATTCTTGAGCATATTTTGAATTTCAACTTGAAGCACTTTGCCATCTTCTTTTCTCCCTTTCTATTTCTATGCATTTAATCATCAAACTTTATACCATAATCTACACACATGCTCATTAAAAGATTAGTCCATTCTTAATTGTATTGGCGCCAATCACCAAAATAAAATTAGGGGCCTAGATGCACCTTCAATCTCCTCCTTTTTGGTGATTGATGACAATACAACTAGATTTCATAAAATTATGCAATGAGGATTCAGTTTGTGATGAGGAGCTCCCCCTAAATGTGTGCATGAGTGAGAGAATATGAGATAATAACAAGTGCACATATATTAAAAAATTGTGAGAGCTCCCCCTAAAACTATGCATACATGTTAATTTACACTAATAGATCACACAAGATAGACGAAATACAAATAACAAGATAATCAACAAAGTACCAATATAATAAGCAAATAAGGTGCACAAACGAACCACATAGATAGCAAACATAGAGTTTTACAAACCAAATAGTGCCATAAGTAATTCAACTCCAAACTCACTCACAACTCACAAACTAAGATAAAAAAAACTGAGATAACTACACTTCTCCCCCTTTGACATCAAGACACCCAAAAAGGGGAAAAGTGCAGGTAGAAGGTGATGAGAGCTCTAGTCGTCAGAGAACTCGTAGTCTTCATCATCGTCATCGCCTTCTTCCTCTTCTTCCTCATCAATAGCCGGTTCTTTCCCTTTGCGCTGGCGAAGAGTATGCGCAGCTTCATCTTCACCACCTACGCCGTCATCATCCTGAAAGCGAATGTGTTGAGCACTCGAACGTGCGCCAGAAGAGAAAGGAGGAGGAGTCGGGTAGTACCCAAAGTAGTTCATCTCCTCGACGGTGAAGGTGGGGTCATCTTGAGGAGCGGGGTCATCATGAGTGGGAGGAGGTGAACCTTCAGCTGGGGATGGTGGAGGAGGAGTCTCAATACCAAAATGGTCATAGAGACCCTTTTGATTTCTTTCAATGACGTCTAGCCTCTGATTAATGCTCCTGCACATGCTCATAAGGGATTTGAACATCTTCATAATCCCGCTTCTCTTGCCGCGAGGAGGCGGAGGCACATGAGAGGATCCAGTGCTCCGAGCGGTAGCCTGAGGTGGCTGAGGTGGTGCAGCTAAAGAAGGAGGCTGAGCTGCTCCAAAGAACTGGCCAGAAGTGGTGTCAGGAGTCCAGTTAGAAGGAATCTGAGGTTTCAGGCTCAGATGCTTCATATCCTTGGTGAAGGTTAAGCCCGACACCTTCTCAATCATAAACATGATGTGAGATGCATATCCACAGCCACTCTTGGGAGAGATGGAGATGTCCTACATTTCCTGAAAGACATAGTCAAAGACATCAAATTTCCTGTTCCCATGAACCCAGTGCAGAATATCCCTCTGATAGGTAGGAATACGGTCAGAGTTGCCTCCCTTGGAGCTAAAGTACTCCTGCAGATCCGAAACAAGACTGAGAAGAATGGTTTCAGTCCATTGGAGTTGGGAGGAGAGCAGTTGTCCGGGTCCATATACATGTACCTCATGTCATCAGCATCCATATGATTTCCCTTGTGAACCTTGTGCCTTTCCTTGCGTGTGTGCTTAAGTCCAATCATACCAGCAAACTGGTTCTAGGAGCAGGTATACTTGGTGCCATTCGTCATCCAGGACATGGTTTTGGCATCCTCATCAAAACAGACAGTTGAATAAAACTGAGCTATGATTTCCCTATTCCAGGAGTACTGGAAAGTCAGGAAGGCCTTGAGACCATGATGCTCACAGGCAGCCAACACTTGATCGAGTAATGGATGCTTCCGTGTCTTCATGTGATCCCAATCCAGCCACTTCATCTCAACCACTGCATTCTTCATGCGTAGATAGGTGGAATGGTACCAGTCCGCATGAAAATGTGCATGAAAGCGGAAATCAAAAGCTTCTTTCTCACCATCATAGAAGTTAGTTAGCCTTGCCGCAGAGCAGGTCTTAGTGGAGGCATGAAGATAGTTCACCTTGTCACGATCAGAGTTGCCCATTTCCGCCGGAGGATGCATGACACTGTCAACCTCATTTGTCTCTTCAGGCTCCTCTCTAGCAACTGGGGCTTTCAGTTTGGTGCGGCGGATCCGCCCAGCAGTGGCCTTCCTCCTCTTTGGGGGTTGGCTTTGGCCTTGGTCTTCGGCGGTCTTGGTCCTCTTCTCCCTCAAGGGGGATGCTTCCACGTCAGACATGCTGAGGAAATATGGCGAGCAACAAGTTAGGAGGGAGTCAAAAAGAGGAATAGGGGTGAGGAGAATCAATGAAGAGTTCAGGTTTTTGAAGAAACTGCAGGTCATCGGACATGTCCGATAATCATCGGGCAAGTCCGATGCATCGGACATGTCCGACAACTATCGGACTTGTCCGACGCCAGAATGACTTGAGAGATTAGAGCCCAGCCAGGAAAGAGTAGAGGATTTTTTATTTTCTTTAAAAATAGTTTGATGGAGAGTCTTGACATCTTATGGTCAGCCAACAATCAACAAAACATAACGATGGCCATATTTTGTCAAGATTCGATCTAGTGATCAAAAACCAACTTCAATAGCACAAATAATAGATTTTTGACATAAAACAATAATGATTTTTTTTTGTAATAACAAAACAATCACCATTTAGACGTGCATATTCTCTACATCACATTGCTAGAGTCAAGAATATTTAGTTCACTCCTAAGATAGCAAAATCTCTTCTCATCTAGGGGCTTGGTGAATATATCGGCTAGTTGATCTTTGGTTCTCACATGGCTAACTTCGATATCTCCTTTGATGGAATGATCTCTCAAAAAGTGGTGGCGGATATCTATATGCTTTGTGCGTGAATGCTCAATGGGGTTATAAGCAAGCTTTATGGCACTCTCATTGTCACATAGGAGCGGAATACGGTTCAACTTGTAACCGTAATCCCTTAGAGTTTGTCTCATCCAAAGTAGCTGTGCACAACAACTACCGGCTGCAACATACTCTGCTTCGGCTGTAGAAAATGCAACGGAGTTTTGTTTCTTGGATGACCATGACACTAGGGACCTACCCAAGAATTGGCATGTCCCGGAGGTGCTCTTTCTATCTACCTTGTCCCCGGCATAATCCGCATCGAAATAGCCTAATAGGTTGAACTTTGAGCCCTTGGGGTACCAAAGCCCTAGGTTGGGTGTGTGAACCAAATATCTCAATATTCTCTTAATAGCCACCATGTGACACTCCATAGGAGCGGCTTGAAAACGTGCACACATACACACACTAAGCATGATATCGGGCCTAGATGCACAAAGATAAAGCAAAGAGCCAATTATGGAGCGATATACCTTTTGGTCAACAGGATCATCCTTTTTGTTGAGGTCGAGATGACCATTTGTCGGCATGGGAGTTTTGATGGGCTTTCCCTTGTCCATGTCAAATTTCTTCAATAAGTCTTGTGTGTACTTTGCTTGACATATGAAGGTGCCCTCCTTGAGTTGCTTCACTTGGAAGCCTAGAAAGAATGTCAATTCTCCCATCATGGACATCTCGAACCTTTTGGTCATTATCTTGCTAAATTCATCACAAAAGATTTGGTTAGTAGAACCAAATATAATGTCATCGACATATATTTGGCATACAAAGATATCATCGCCAAAACGCTTAGTGAAGAGGGTTGGATCGGTCTTGCCAATGATAAAACCTTTTTTAACAAGAAAATCCCTAAGACATTCATACCATGCTCTCGGGGCTTGCTTGAGCCCATAGAGCGCCTTATGGAGTTTATAAACATGGTTAGGATACTTAGAGTCTTCAAAGCCCGGTGGTTGCTCCACATACACTTCTTCTTTGATTGGCCCGTTTAGGAATTCACTTTTCACGTCCATTTGGTACAACTTAAAATCATTGTGAGTAGCAAACGCTAGTAATATTCTAATAGATTCAAGCCTTGCTACGGGGGCATAAGTTTCATCAAAATCCAAACCTTCTACTTGTGAATACCCCTTTGCCACGAGCCTTGTCTTGTTTCTTGTCACAACACCATCCTCATTTTGTTTGTTGCGGAACACCCATTTGGTGCCCACAACATTCTTGTTCTTTGGCCTTTCCTCCAGTGTCCACACTTTATTTCTTGTGAAGTTGTTCAACTCTTCTTGCATGGCCATCACCCAATCCGCATCCTCAAGTGCTTGCTCTACCCTAAATGGCTCCATAGAAGAGACAAAAGAGTAATGTTCACAAAAATTACTAACTCGAGATCTAGTGATTACTCTCTTGTCAATATCTCCAAGAATTTGCTCGACGAAGTGATCACGTTGTACATTTTGATATACTCTTGGATGCGGTGGGTGTGAGATTTCTTGACCACCATCTTTATCAGCCTCTTCATCATGTCTCTGAGAATCATTGCTTGATGCTTGTTCACGATTCCCAACATCTTGATCTTGACCACTTGCATGATCTAATTCCTTATTCTCATTATGTTGGTTTTGTCTTGAGGGAGAGGGTAGACTTTCAATACTTGATGTTTCTTGTCGTCTCACATCACCAATGGCCATCCTTTTTATTACACTTCTAGGAGCTTCATCATCTACACCATCATTAACAACTTGTTCCCCTTGAGAGCCATTAGATTCATTGAATGTCACGTCATGTGAGATTTCAACACAACCGGTGGTTTTATTGAATACATGATAGGCATGAACATTCGACCCATAACCAAGCAAGAAACCTTCATCAACTTTTGGAGCAAACTTAGAAGTCTTGGGTTTCTTGTTTAGCATAAATCATTTGCTCCCAAAAACACGAAAGTAGGAAATATTAGGCTTGTTACCGGTTAGTAGCTCATATGGTGTTTTCTTCAATAGTCGGTGGAGATACAACCGGTTGGAGGCATGGCATGCGGTGTTGACGGCCTCGGCCCAAAAACGGTCGGACGTCTTGTATTCATCAAGCATTGTCCTTGCCATCTCAATGAGCGTGCGGTTCTTTTTTTCGACTACCCCATTTTGTTGAGGGGAGTAGGGTGCCAAAAATTCATGCTTGATGCCTTCTTCATCGAGATACTCTTCAACTTGAGTGTTCTTGAATTCGGTGCCGTTGTCACTGCTTATTTTCTTGATCTTGACTTTATATTCATTTTGTGCTCTTTTCATGAACGTCTTGAGCACATCTTTTACTTCATCTTTATCATGCAAAAAGAATACCACGTGAAGCGAGAAAAATCATCAACAATTACTAGACCATATTTGTTACCACCAATACTTATGTAGGAGACAGGGCCGAAGAGGTCCATGTGCAACATCTCCAATGGCCTTGTGGTGGTCATCACATTCTTGGCGGGATGTGATGCTCCAACTTGCTTTCTCGCTTGGCATGCACTACAAATTTTATCCTTCTCAAAGCGAACGTCGGTTAGTCCTATGATGTGGCCGCCATTTTGGAGTTTGTGAAGATTTCTCATACCAACATGGGCTAGCCTTCTATGCCACAACCATCCCATGTTGGATTTTGCTAGTAAGCATGTACCAAGTCTAGCTTCATCCGTGGAGAAGTCCACAACATAAAGCTTTCCTTTAAGCACACCCTTAAAAGCAACCGAGCCATCACTCCTCTTATAGACGGTCACACCACATTCGTTGAACAAACAATCATAGCCTATTTTACAAAATTGTGAAATGGACAAAAGATTGAAGTCAACGTGATCAACAAGCATAACCTTAGAGAGGGAATATGAAGGAGTGAGAGGGACTTTACCATAATCTAGTACTTGTCCCGTTCCATTGTCACCAAATGTGATGTACTCATTTTTGTCATGACTTGGCTCGAATGATTTGAACATCTTTTTGTCTCCGGTCATATGATTGGTGCATCCACTATCAATCACCCAACTTGATCCTCCGAAGACATAGTCCTACAAAACAAATTAAGCTTTGTTTTTAGGTACCCAAATTTGCTTGGGTCCTTTTACACTAGTCACAAGCACTTTGGACACCCACACACAAGCTTTTGGCCTCTTGTTGCGTGGCCCAACATATTTGGCAAACACGCGTCCATGCATGTTTCTCATGAGCACATATGAAAGCATCAAAATTATAAAATAGTGCACAAGTAACATTAGGCATATTAGCACGAGAATCATTAACACGAGAAAGATGATTAATATTCTTGTTCTTGGCTTGCTTCTTTTGCTAAGATCCTTCCTTGGTGAACTTAAGGAATTCCTTCCCATTCTTGTTCTCCCGAGCATTATGCTTGGCATCCTCAACATAACCAATGCCATCCATGACATGTGGCATTCTAGTATATGTGTATGCACCTCTTACATACTTTGCCTTCTCATCATTAACAACATCTTTCTCATGTTGTATTTTGCTTTCAAGAGCCTTTACTTGCTTGTTCAAATCATCAATTAGGTTCATATTAGTAGCACAAGCGTCAACATCAATATTATAGCATCTATCACATCCTTTGTTAGTGGAGGCATGAGAGAAATTATTTGAGGAGGATGTGAAAGTTGAAAGAATCCTATATTGTTCTTCAAGAGACTTATGAGTCTTTTCTAAATCCTCATACTTCTCTTGAAGTTCATCTTTAATGCTCTTGACATTTTCACAAGTATTTTCAATCTTAGTGAGAGACATAGTTAGGTCATTATTTTTCTTTCTCTCTTCTTTTAGGAGCTTCTCTAGTTCAAGGTTTCTTTTCTTTTCAAGAACAAGCAAGTCTTCTTGTTTCTCAAGTAGCTCCTCTTGCCTATCATTTTCTTCCTTTTGTTTTTCAAGTAATTCCATGAATTTAAGCATTTTAGGAAGTGAAGCATTAACATCATCATCATCATCACTACCACTAGCATAAGAGAAACGTTTGTGTTTAGATTTTGTTACCTTCGATCCTCTTGCCATGAGGCATTTGTGAGTGTTATCGTCATCATCATCACTCAAGCTCACAAATAGAGAAGTGTTGGTGGGAGTGACGCCAATGGCTAGTGTAGCAATGCCTCCCTCATCTGAGTCGGACTCGGAGGAGGAAGATGATGAAGAGAATGAATCATCGGAATTCCATTCTTGACCAATGTGAGCTTCACCTCTTCTATGCTTCTTGTACTTCTTGTCTTTCTTGTGGTGCTTGTCTTTCCTTCTTTCATCTTTGTTCTTCTTTTTTGGACATTCCGCAATGAAATGTCCTTCATCACCACATTCATAGCAAGTTCTTTTTGATCTTCTTGCTTTGCCCTTGTCAAAGCTTTTCTTCTTGTAGCCATCTTTCTTGAGAAATGACTTGAATCTCCTCACAAGCAAGGCCATCTCATCATCACTATCCTCACTACTAGAATCAATCACTTCCTTTTTCTTCTCTTGTGTGACTTTGAGTGCCACATCCTTTTTGTCACCATTTGCTCCCTCAATTTGCTTGATCAAGGCATTTATCTTGTTGGCTTGATCATTTTGTTGCTTTTGGGAAAGAAGCTTTCCAAGCACTTCATCGATGGAGAAGGTTTTGAAGTTGTCCTTCTCTCTAATATTTGAGCAAATGCTGTTGTCCCATGGTCTCAATGCTTGTAGTAGTCTCTTGTTGATATCTAGGTCGGTCATTTGGGCTCCTAGAGCTCTTCTTTGATTCACAATTCTCATGAGCCTATCATTAATTTCTTTTGGGCCTTCTCTCGGACCCATAATGAATAGGTTGAACTCATTTTGCAGTTCTTCAAGTCTTGCATCTTTGACGAAATCAATGCCCTCATAGATAACCTCAAGCTTTCTCCATAGTTAGTTGGCATTCTTTATTCCGGCTACCTTGTCATACTCGGTGGCACTAAGTGCGAAAACAATTGCACTAGCAGCCACGACATTACGATGAATGTTGATTTGATCCTTACGAGTTGGATTGTCTCTATTTTTTCCACAAGAAACCATTCTCAGTTATATTTGCAACATGGGGACTCAAGGATTCCAAATACATCATCATCTTGCATTTCCAATGATCATAAAATTGTCCATCAAAGTAGGAGAGTTTATCGGACCCTTGCCCAATGCGATCCACTAGGTGGAATTTCTTTTTCCTTTGTCATCTTTATCTTTAAGCGGTTAAGCCTTCAAGAAGATCTTTGCTCTGATACCAATTGAAAGTGCCTAGAGAGGGGGGGGGGTGAATAAGCAATTATCCCTGAAATTCACTTAATAATAAAAGTCAAATGCGCAGTGTCGGACTTGTCCGACGATTATAGGGAAAGTCCGATTACTTGTCCGATGGCACAAGATAGAAAAGTAGATCGATCGAGTAAATGCTAAAACTAGTGTAGGGCAAGCTAGGAGTAGATGAATATAAGCAAGGGGGTGCTGTAAAAATAAGGAGAGCAACTACCAAGCAACCTACACAAGTTAATCTAAAAAATACGAAGCAAACCCTAACTAGCAAGTTTATGAGCAAGAATAAGTAAATAAGACACAAGTGATTAAAAGTACAAGCAAAACACAAGATTTATTCACCGAAGTTCAGCTCCACAAAGGAGCCTACGTCTCCGTTGAGGGATCCACAAAGGACCGGGTCTATTTCAACCCTAACCTCTCCAAGTGACCACAAAGATCAAACTTGGTTTTCCACTAGAAACTCCACAGAGGAGGGGTCAATACAAACTTTTTGAGGCGTCACCACATAAGTTGGGAGCTCTACGGGCACCTCTAACCGTCTAGGGGAAGAATCCCCAAGAGTAACAAACACAAAAGTTGTCGGCGGTGAGGATGAACCAAGTGCTCAAGAGGATGAAAGCTTGGAGTCGATGGAGCACTTCAATCTTCTCTCAATCCCTTCACAAATCAAGAGTGGAATCAAGGGAGGCGAGTTGGAGAGAGCAAAGTGAGCTTGGGAGTGTTTTTAAGTGGAAATGAGTGACCAACCAGCCACTGGGCGAAGAGGTGTTCTATTTATAGCCTAATGGAGAAATGAGTCATTGGAGACCCAATTTCTGAGATCTGTGTCGGACAAGTCCGATGGTCATCGAACATGTCCGATGAATCAAGGTGGCACAGAAACTGAAGTCCGACGGACTTGTCCGATGGCTCGGACAAGTCTTGTTCATCGGACAAGTCCAATGGCCATCAGACAAATCCGATGAAAAAGGGTGGCAGAGGTACTGGAATCCGATAGACTTGTCCAATGGCTCGGACAAGTCCTGTTCATCGGACAAGTCCGATGAAAAAGGGTGGCAGAGGAATTGTACTCCCATGAAAGTGTCCGATGCGTCGGACTTTCCTCTGGTCATCGGACTTGTCCGATGACCGTCGGACATGTCCGACGACCTAGAGTGGCAGAGGTACTGGAGTCCGATGGGTCGGACAAGTCCGATGATTTTGCCCTAGAAATTTTTGTATGGCCTAGAAATAGGAAATTTGCACTTAGTTCACCTCCGCTTCACACTTTTGTGTCCCTCTTAATAGTACGGTTTTTCCTATACTCAAGAATTAAAATAAAATACTATGAACTTTATTCTTGAGCATATTTTAAGTTTCAACTTGAAGCACTTTGCCATCTTCTTTTCTCCCTTTCTTTTTCTATGCATTTAATCACCAAACTTTATACCATAATCTATACATATGCTCATTAAAAGATTAGTCCATTCTAATTGTATTGGCGCCAATCATCAAAATAAAAATAGGGGCCTAGATGCACCTTCAGTTATGCCCAGTTACTTCTTTGGCTTCTGTCTTGCCAGCATCGGCAGTGCCAATGGCTCCATCGACAGTGCCGGTCTCTCCTTTCAGAGAAGACTGTTCTCTCTGGCTTTCTAGCGGTTGCTCATCGGCAGTGCCGATCACCCTGATCGGCGGTATCGGTCGGTCCTCCTAGAAAGTCACTCTCTGTCTGGCTTTGGCTATAGCTCATCAGCAATGCCGGTCTTCTGATCGGCAGTGCTAGTCCTCTTCCACAGAGACTATTTTTCCTCGGGCTCTCCGGCTGACTGCGATCGACAGTGCCGGTCTGCTCGATCGGCAGTGCCGATCAAGGTCTCCATAGACCACTTGTCTTTTCTGTGGCTGCCTCATCGGCAGTGCCGATGTCTTGACCGGTAGTGCCGATGCGGGCCAAATCCTTGTCTGCAGATCTATGACAGTGTGTCAGAAACCCTACCGGCAGTGTCGATGGCTCGATCAGCAATGCCGGTGCGGGGTGTCCAGATAGGCCAATGACTCTTTTTGAGCCCTTTATATAACAGGCTCTCACCCCACTTCATGCCTCCCCTCTCCAATCCGAAAATCATTTGGTACTTTTGAGCTTCACTCTCCTCACTCTCCCTCTCCAAGTCAAAGCTTCATTTTTTGAGCTAGGGTTTGAGTTAGCTATTGTTTCTTAGTAAAAAGAGCATTATTCCACTCTTGAGCATTCGATTTAATCATCTTTATGACTTGTGCTTATTACTCTTGGAGCTTTGCTCCTAGACGGTTAGCGGTGCCCGTAGAGCTCCCAACTTATGTGGTGACGCCTCGGGAAGTTTGTATCACCCTCCCGCAAGGGAATTGATAGTGAAGAACTAGAGCTTGATCTTTATGGTCGCTTGAGTGAGAATAGGGTTGAAAGAGACCCGATCCTTTATGGACTTCTCAACAGAGACGTAGGGTTCTTTGTGAGTCTGAACTTCGGTAACAAATCTTGTGTCTCCGTGTGCTCCTTATTTTACTTGTTATTTACTTATTCATACTCTAGGGTTTGCTCTTGTATTTACTTAAATTACTAGATCTACTTGTGTAGTCTTTGTTTAGTTGTCTCTTATTGTTGTAGGTCTTCCTTTCTATCATTGTTGTAGTCAAATATCACTTAGTAACTGTGAAACCACTTAAACCTAGTTTTCACTCGACTGTCTGCTCACCTATCGGCACTGGCCATCGGCACTGCCGATACCCATCACCGGCACTGCCGGTCAGACTGATAAATTTGTTTAAGTCTAATTTCGCAGAAATTTTAGATTTGCCTATTCAACCCCCCCCCCCCTCTAGGCAACTTTCACTTTTGTATTAACCCATCTTTTTGTTATGTTCGAATATCATTTCATCACATGCAGTAAACAGATGAAGCAAAGTTCAATACCTCCTATATTACACTCTCCGTATTATTAAACTTTATCGAAAAGACATTTATTGGATGTATAGAGTAATAAAGAATGAATATCTATGCAACGGTTATTCAATACCTTGCAAAATTTAGCACTCTTGGTGTTAATTAAGTTATCAAGACCTTTCAAGTTTTTATAGTTATAGGCGAAACATTTACAGATGGGAACAACCTTAAAAACTTTTACAACGAAAAATTTATGGTTGTAGGAATCAAAACATAGGAGTACCAAATAACTCGATTACGTATCTTTAGATTGCAAAAGAAACTTAATGGAATTTTAAAGTGACCAACAAAATAAAACATTTTTTGCGGCTCGGTTTGTATAGAAAATTTTCATTATCTACATGAATTGTGATGTAATATGTTGTCATTACAATGAAGTATATATGCTCTCAAATTTCTATTTGATTTTCTCAAATTGTAGGAGCTTTAAGAGAAAAGCGAATGAAGTAAAATTATAGAGCAAATATTTTTCAATTGAGCAGTTCTGAATGTAAATGATCTTTTCGATTAGTCAATCTTGAATAGCCATATGAAACGGAGATGTATCATACTTCTTCCATTCCAATTTAGTTGTTGGGGGGGGGGGGGGGGGGAGGAGGAGGAGGGGGTTCGTGAGAATGATAAATAATTTAGGATGGAGAGAATTTATTTTAAATTTAATAGCTTATTTTATTGTATGAGAAAGCAAGACTAATATGGGATGGAGGAAATATTTTACTTTATACACGGGAGTAGAGTCAATTCCAGTAGTGGTGTCTGAACAAATTAGCATATGAATGATCCATATCCGTATTATGCCGGTGTCTTGCCTTGCTATGTCATGTCAGCAAATTAGTTATCAAGCAGGCAAGATTATTAGGACCAACGTGTAGCCCATACATTCATGTGTTGGCGTTGTTGGCTTGCGTGCGTAGAAAAAGCAGACAACCAAGAGGTAGAGAGATGTAGAATATCAAGGCTACAGAGGCTACTCTTTTTGTGTCCTTTGGTACCAGCGTGGGTAGCGGGAAGGAAAGAAAATTCTGGAAGGATCTAGGATTTTTACTCGTGAAAAACTGGGTGACTTCTTATTTACCGTTGTTTTATTATCCAACGACTAATATTGTTTTTGCTTACGTGGAGTCGTAGAATTCTTGAGAACGCACGGCGTTTAATATTAGAAAGATCTGCAAGGTCAAGCAAATATGACATTTCCAACTATTCGAAACACGCTAACAATAAAAAATAGCACAGGCCTGGCAACTCGATGCCGCTGCTCCGATGAATCAGCTACCGCCGCCAACGATCAAAGCAGTGGTGCTAACTTGATACACTATCCAATACAGGCAAAGATCAGTATGATTTCTGAGAATGCTAACTTGATACACTAACCAATGCAGGCAAGCAGCTATCCCGTCGTAGTGCTACTGTGCTCAAAACAGAACAGTATGGCATCCAAATGGAACTGGGCTAATTGTTGCTCGAACTGATCTACAGGAAGTAAAGGCAAAGAGTTGTACCAGTGCAAAGCTTACGAGCCACACATCGACATGGAGGCTATCAGACACGCAAGGAGAATCAAACAGCTAATCGTGGATGATGGAAACAACGCAACATACAAGCTGCTAGATTAAATAAATATGGAACAATACTGTTGTAATTGGAGACCAAGCAAAGCTGCTATCTTGTGACCAAGCACAAAGTTGTTCTGGTCAGTGAACAAATCAACGAGCTGCTTCTAATTTAAGCTTAAGGCTGTCGGCGACAGTTACTTGCCATGTAAATTTCAGATCTTCTTGCTGCAGGAGCAAATGGACATGTTAATCGACAAAGCACTACACATACAAGGTAAGCAGAACACGGAGTCCAAAACTGCTACTGATGATTCTGAAATGAGCATGAGCTGTTTAAAAAATTGAGAGAAGACCACTACGACACGGTGAACAGAGCATATGCGCAGGAAACAGCACACTGGCGCCTCCCAAGAAAATCATCAAAACCCGTTCAAATAAGCTCTATAAATCTCAATTTTTTTATTGCAAGCTCGACACTTTAGGAGGGATCCACCCCAATCAAAAGCCCAACAAAAGATTAGCATTTTAGCATCAATTTTACAACATTCATGGAACCATAGAAAATGGGGAAATTTTGGGAAATCTGAAAATAAATGGTGTTCACGAGCAGATTCAATCTATCCATCACAACCATATGTTCTCGAGTGTCCTACCACCAAAATCCCCATGAAAATCCAAGCCAAACCTCAGCCAAAATAGAGATAGAAAAATCAACCCCGGAGACATCCGAAGCTCCCTCGGAATGAATCCCCACTGGATCCTTCAATCTTTGCGCGACCTGATGGAAGGAGAGAAAACCATCCATCAGCTTCTCGGTAGAATTCTCCTTCGACCCGATGCTGCTGATTCGGTGCGCAGGAACAACGACAGGCACGCGCTGGGTAGGAGGGCGAATTCACGTGCAGGAGCTAAAATTGGCGCGGGAAAGAGGGGAGCTCGCAGGACGACGGGATAGCGAGCCAGGAGCGCTAGACAAATATGGAGAGTGTCGCTCACGGGATACCTAGCGTGGAAAGATAGCGAGTTGGATACAAAGGCTATTGGATGGCGTTTTTTATGAAAATTAGCTATATTTACCTATTCTCTTTCTTTTACAGAGTCTATTGGAGATGCTTATTTTAACTGAAAATATATGAGATCTAGTTTGAATACTAGTGTCTTCAAGTAAAGTGTGTAAGAAATTCTGGATGTAGATCCGGTGGGCTTCGGAACTGCCCGGCTGGAGCAGAGATAACATCTAATCTGTTAAATCTTGTCATATCTGAATGAATATCTCCCAGAAAAATACTCCTATTCAGCTTATACTCTCTCCGTTCATAAATGTTAGTATTTGTTGACTTTCAGACATCACTTTTGATCATTTATCTTATTCAAAAAAATTATAAGAATATAAAAACAAAAAAGATAAACTTAAAATATATATAATAATAAAGGATATTATAGTAAAATTAATATTTTTTTATAAAAATTTTAAATAGAATGAATAGTCAAACATGATATCCGAAAGTCAACAAATGTCCACAGGACAGAGCGAGTAGCAGACATATACTAGTCATTTCGATACGTCACGACGTTACCTTGGTCTTGGACAAATAAATGCTGCTGCACAATGAAATTTAGTGATATATATGCGCCTCAAAATCAGATGAACGGAGAAATAAGATCAGCTCTCACTCTCGGTACCGTTGTGTTAGCTATTCCGTGTCTAGGAAGCACGTGCTTGTGCTTAGTTGATTGGCTACAACTGCTTTATTATATCGAAGAGAAAAATAAAAGCCAGTTCTCAATTCGATTGATACATGTAACTGCTCGGGCACTCTAACTTTCTGCTTATAAAGTGCACCAAGTCTAATTTGCTTTCAATTTGGAGCTCCTAGTGAGGATGTTCTCGCGACGCTGGCACCACTGCCCGCTCCTTCTTGTCGTCCATTTGTTGATCTCGTCCAGCACGGCCACCGCTGGCAAGGTGCCGGCGATCATCGTGTTCGGGGACTCGACGGTTGATGCGGGCAACAACAACTTCATACCAACCGTCGCCAAGGGTAACTTCCCGCCTTACGGGCGTGACTTCGACGGTGGAATCGCCACAGGCAGGTTCTCCAATGGCCGCCTCGTCACTGACTTCTTGTCCGAGGCATTCGGGTTGTCGTCCTCTGTGCCAGCCTACCTTGACACCAGCTACACGATGGACGAGCTCGCCGCAGGAGTCAGCTTTGCCTCCGGAGGAACCGGGCTGGATGATCTAACAGCTGAAATCCCTGTAAGTATTAAATTTTATATCATTTAGTATGGCGCCGTTAGTCATTTATTTGGCAGTATTACATTGAACGGGTCATTTGGAGGAACTGTCAAAGCATGATTTTCAAGATGTGGTTGGGAGAGCCTTTTATCAATATCCTATCCTATTTCCTTCAACCCAAACCACTAGATTGGTTCTAGAGTGTGGATCGGACTTAATGAATGGCCATTTCATGTTCTTGTTTCTTGGCCGAGCATTCGTATATGCAGAAAGTAGGCAATAAACTGGGCCAAGCTGATCGTCTGTGGGTAAAATACATCACTAACTCGAAGTGTTATAATGTCAACCCGGTTCTAAATATATAGCATTGAAGGAATTGAAATACTTCATAAAATATAAATTGCTTTCAAGCAAATAAATTACACAAGATGAAGATATTTAAATGGATGGATCTGTTTATATTAATTTTATGCTCTAAATTCATAGAGTTAATCTAGTATTATGGTCAAAGTTGCACAATTTTGGCAAGAACAATTTCTACAAAAAAAAGCATACATTTGGAATTGGAGGGAGTAGTAGATTACATCGTTGACATGTAAATCCATCATAGAACATCTGTCTTTGAGTAATATAATACCTCCTATTAAATGGAGACTATAATTCGGTCAAGATTATAATACTTAAATATCAATCCCTGTGTTGCTAAAGTTGACTATAATTAGGTCAAGATTTCGTCTGTTACATGTTCAATCCATCGTTGTCCAAACAGTTATTGGTTGAATGTCCTGTGCTAGTTTTTTTAAAAGGAAACGTGCTGCTAGGTAGTGGTGTACTTTGTCTTTCCAAGGTCACAGTTATGTTGAATTTCCGTGAGGGCAGGGAATTAATGTGCTACATTCGTCTCCTGTATTGGCACATCCCAAAATAACTAATTAACTATATGAAAATACACCATTAAAAAAACTACAAAAATAAAAGATCACGTATCCATTCAGATATATACTAGTAATAATTGTGATCCTTCGTACGGCATAGGCAAAATAAATCCATAAATATTTTGTATCTAAAGCATATGCAACGTACATACTTATTACAGTAATGTATCGTGGCATTTTACTAAAATAATTAGGCAAAACTTAAATTATTGATGAGAGTAAAGGTTCGAAACATATATGAATCTATCTTTTTACGTCAATAGACCTTATGGTATCCTAGTAAAAATGGTCTAATATCTATTGTTTTGTCGTGATGATACTACATTAATTTTAAGTGATTTGCTAGTTCTCAGGTGATTGACATTTTGTAAATCTCTTCTGTACATTTGTGGGGCAAATAAAGTGTACGTGAGGACCATTTCTTTTGGAAAAAGCTGGAACAAATTTTAGTTGAAGCTAGAGCAGTTAGTTATTAGGGGACTAAGATCTTCATCACACCTACTGAACAAATGAAATACGTGGTTGGAACATTTTTCCTTTCATTCCGAGAACAAATTTTAACTGAGTTGGGAACATTATAGCTATTAAACATTTATGTAAATAAAAGAGAATGAGAATATCTAGACCATTTTCGATACACATCCGATGGCTAAAAACTGGCTAAGGGATTAGTAAAATCCCAGTTACCTAAGAAGAATAACAGTCCTAATTTTAATCCTCAATCTATTGAATGAGTTAGGTAATTGTTTCTCAGACGGTCTTCATACAAATCGTAAAGAACGAGAAACACCATAGACATCCATTGGTACGATGAACCTAAGTCTTTAAATTTACTTGATTTGAGCATCTTCAATAGCTTTGTATAATGTTAGCTAAATTTAGAGATTATACCTCTTTTATAAAAATAGAAATCCTTCTAAAAATACAGTTGTTCCAATAGACTCTTCAAATACGAACACTGTATCTTTGAAACAGTCCACGTGTGTCTGACTTATGTTCTTTTTCCCCCCAAAGTCAATCGTCCTTTATATCTGTCGTCCCTGTGTATTTGTTTATGCCTCCACTTCCTGCCGATCAAAGCGCGCTAGAGGAGGCGGAGGTGGCGGGTCTTGGCGGGTGCGCTGCTCGGCGTGCTTGACGGTGACCTCGCGGCCGTTGGGGAGGGATATGTGGTACACGGCGCCGAAGCTGCTAGAGCCGACGGCCAGACGCGATGGGAGCCCGCGAAGCCGTGAGTGGAAGTGCGAAGCACGGACATCGGGAACTGCTCGCGCTCAGACGCCGCTCATGCACCACCACGTGAATCCGCTGCCCAAGTCATGACGAGATCCACTGCCTGCCCCCGCCAACCTTAACGGTGGAGGCAATAGACCACCAGCACCGCGGCCAACGCCACCATCATCCCCAACCTGATCCCTGTGGTGACCAGCGCGGTCACCAGGTCATTCATCTAATACATATTCTTGATCCAATTTGATGTCGACGATGAGAACTGATGGAATTTGACCTGATGCCGTTGTTTTGTTGTGCGGGAACAACGACATGAGTGTGTTGGGGAGGTGAGTAAAGCGGGAGAACTACAATCAGCGTGAAAAAAGGATGGACATGCGTGAGACGACGGGATGGCGAGCAAGAAGCCCTAGGCAAAGATAGATAGCGTGGCTCGTGGGATACCGAGTGGGGAAGGATACCAAGTTTAATACAGAGTCTGTTAGATCATGGTTTCTTTTTTTTTTTAGAAAATAGCTATATTTACCGATTCTCTTCTTTTTACGGAACCTGTTGGAGATGCCTGTTTAAACCAGACTATTTAGCTAAATATATTTGAGATTAAATTGCAATCCAACAGACTAGTTATCTGCCTCGTCATCTTTCCCAGCTCGTTATCTGCCTCCCCCGACTAAGACAAATTTGCCTAGCAGTCACGGCTTGTTATCGCTCTGCTTCCGCTCCTCCCGCGCACGGTCGCTGCTGGTTCCCGAGCGAGTCGCCATCCTCCCGCGCGCCCGCCTCCTCTCCGTTCCTGCGCGCGAATCAACACGGGGTCAATTGATTGATCTGCCTATCTCAATTGCTGCACCGCCGGCAACAGTCTCCCCGCAGGCGTCGCTGACCTTCGCTCAGTCCAGGTGTCACTGGACTCCGAATCCTCCCTGTCTAGGTGTCCGTAAAGCGCGGGCAGTTACGCGTGCAGCCCATGCTTTGTTGTCCATGAGAGAAGCTATATGTACAGGCAATTGTTTTGAATACGAAGGAACAGTAATTCAATAAAAGAAAAACGATTTCTAGATGATGTGGAATTTGTTTTAAATATATAGTTAATATTTGGTTAGTCTGTTGAATTATCTCATAGTTTTAGATAGTTTCTATTTTTACAAATAAGATAAAATTTCTAATTTAGCTAATATTTTTCGGGTTTCTATTCTAGGATCGTGGCCAGTCCAACATTTAGACAAATCTATCCACGATTTCAAATACTGCATGATGTTTTAGCAATTAAATACTCAAATTTTATAAAACAACTGAAATCGTAAATTCTAACCAAGATTTTGATGACTAACCTTAATGGAATGAATATCCCGCTATTAATTTCATATTGCAAAAAAAAGGGGGTGATATCTGTACAGTAGAGAGTGCAATGAACAGAGTAGCGAGACATGGAGGAAAGTTAAATTCCCGGCATCTTCACTATATATAGTGTTGTATGCTTGTTCTTCCAGTAAATGATTATAGATAATCCAAAGCAATCCGATGCACGTTTCCAGTGACTGAATATCTTGTTTTTAACTTGTCTTGAACTAATTTCAGTCAGTCATATCGCTGAGACAGCAGCTGGAGTATTTCATGGAGTACAAGGAGAAGCTCAAGACTGCCAAGGGCGAGTCCTTGGCCAACGAGATCATCGCGGAGGCCCTATACATCTTCAGCATCGGCACCAACGATTTCATCGTGAATTACTTCGTCCTTCCCATCCGCCCTGCCCAGTACGCCGCGCCAGAGTACGTCACCTACCTCATCGGCCTTGCCGACGAAGCCATTCGCGATCTCTACGATCTCGGCGGCCGCAAGATCGTGTTCTCCGGTCTCGCGCCGTTCGGATGCATTCCTTCTGCTAGGACACTGAACCACGACGAGCCAGGCGAGTGCAACGAGGAATACAACCAGTTGGCCAGGAAGTTCAACGCCGAATTACAGCAAACCTTGAGGAAGCTCAACGACGACCTCGACGGCGCACAGCTGGTCTACTCGGAGACGTACGGCCCGGTGGCCTCTATTGTTGCCAACCCTTCGGAGTATGGTAAGCTGTTTGGAGCCACTCCTGATTCAGTGACGCTACATAGACAACTGATATCTACAGTTTTCTAATGTTTCACACTGTTTTCCCTTCCTTTCCAACGAGCAGGATTTGAGAACGTGGAGCAAGGTTGCTGTGGCACAGGGCTCATCGAGACGTCGGTACTTTGCGGCTTTGACCAAGCATTTACGTGTCAAGATGCGAACAAATACGTGTTCTTCGATTCGGTTCATCCATCAGAGAGGACTTACAAGATTGTAGCTAATGAGATTTTGAACAAAGCATTACGAGTGTTTCTCTGACATATTTGTACCCATTAAAAAAAAGTGAATTGTATACGAAGATTTTCTAATATACATCGAGTGCTACAACAGATACAAACTAGTCCAAGAATAACACTATCCTTATAGCATATAAGCTCCTGTTCACTATAGTTTGATTAAGCTGGACCTCTTTCGAACTCTAATTCTAAAATGGATGTATGATTTCAGACACTGCAAGAATTTGATTCGGTTCATCCATCAGAGAGGACTTACCAGATACTAGCTAATGAGATTATAAACACAACATTACGAGTGTTTCTCTTACATATCTGTAACCATTAGAAAAAAAAAGTAGAATTGTATATAAAGTTTTTCTAATATACATCGAGTGCTATAGTGGATACAAACTAGTCCAAGAATAACACTATCCTTGCAGCATATAAGCTACTGTTTACTATAGTTTGATTAAGCTGGACCTCTTTTGAAGTATAATTCTAAAATGGACCTATTTTTCAGACATTGAAAAAATGAACCTATTTTTAAAATCTGAAGAAAGTAACCGCCTCTAATCCGTTTGGAACTCTAAACGGTGTAAAATCCCATGTAAAAAAACGTATATTCCCTTCGCTCAATGGTGGGTCGACTTGGATGGATAGCTCGATGGGATAAGAGAAAGAAAGGGGTAAGCTGGTCTTTTCTTTCTTTTGTAATGGTGGGTCGGCATGGATGGATAGCTCGATGGGGTAAGAGAAGAAAGGGCAAGCTAGTCTTTTCTTTCTTTTGTATGTTTTTTTATCTTTTATTATTTTAGAAATAAGGCAAGAAATAAAGGATGCAAGAGGGGCTGACAGCCACTTCAGATTAAAAAAGAAGGTTAGTTTTACGAAGTTCAAAAAAGAGATTCATTTTCATAATTAACATCCAAAAGAGATACGATTTTGCAATTGCACCTTGGATTAAATTTGTCGTTGAAGGACTAATGTAAACAAAAGAAAAATTGCTATATATGCCCATCTCACTAAGCAACAATTAAAAATTTTCATAACCTTTTGTATGCATACTCAAATGGAAATTATTATTCATGAAAATTATAATGTACAAGAACTTGATCTTTCTAATATAAATTTATTTTTCTATTATTAGAGTTTGCCTAACACTACAAGAAATATGTTCACTAGGAATGAAAATATAGTGATTTTTGTGATGGTTTTGTGGTGATGAGGCAAAACGTAATACTCCGTTCGTCCTAAAATTAATGGCACTTTAGCTCTTTTTAGTTTTTCTAAATAATTGACATTCTTACTTCCAGATATAACTTTTTCTCTTTTCAATATATATCTACCTCTATCTCTTTTCAGCTTATTTTCAGTGCAACTATATTAATTCTGTGCCAAACTTCAGAATATTAATTAAAATGGGACGGAGGAAGTACACTATACTACACTACTCATTCTGGCATATCATGAACCTCGATGAGAGCATGGCAGGTGAAGCCGTCCACCCTTAGAGCAAGGCTTATGGTTGCTCCTGCTGCTGACGATAAAAATGTCACGTCATTCATTTAAGAAAAGCTTTCTTGCCAGATCTCACTATTATTTATTGTTTTCTATGCTCCACCAACACATTGAACCAATGGAAAGAAAGAAATAGCTGATCATGACCCACGAGCACCGCTAGCCGGCTTGAACTGGCGACTCGGGAATCGCCCGCTCCACTCTCTCTCTTCCTCCTTCTCTCCTCCACGTCGGACGACGCCAATATTTCGCCAGCCATAATACTTGCTCTTACTGAAATTCAGAAGCCTCCAGCCGGCCCTGCCCCGCGCCGTTCGTGTGCCTGGTCGCCATGCACGGTGCCGGCACGGAAGAAGCCGGAAACGATCGCGGCACATTCGCACGGTGCGTCTCGAGCTGCCACGCTTGCTTTACCAACTCAAGCTTCAAACCGCACGGCTCCGCTCCGTTAAAGAGTGCGCGCTAGCGTATCCCTTCCACGCTGCCACACACTGGCATATGGGATCCTGGTGCAAAGCTGCTGCCTGCAGCAAGATCAGGAGTAGTACTGGTTCAGTACTGCGGTAACAATAGCAGCAGTAACCTTTTCCTTTCCGGCTTTACCACCGTGAGTGGTCCTTCTTGTTGCTTTGATTTGAGAATCTCTTTTAGCTTCTTGTTCTCTGGACCATCAGCAGGAGGTCAGAGGAGACTAGAACGCAGTGCTTGCTTTCTGGAAAAGATCGGCGGGAAACAGGTCGACGCGTGCGTTGGGCTTGCACGTAACGTAACGAGTTTCACCACGCCGCCAACAACCAGCGATGGTTCAATTCGTGCACTCATGTGCCCGCCCGGTGAGGCCTCGCCGGTGTGCTGGAAGTTGGTGATGGGCACAACACAAGTGTCTATCAGCTGCATGCGGTCGTTCTTCCACGCATGTTCATGTTCCCTTGCTGCAAACAATTCTCCACGACACTGGGCATGTCTCGTCCTGGAACGACAACACCGTGGCCTGCTCCAGACGCTGGACGTCGTGGTGCCTCCTCCAGGCCACGGCCGTGTGCACCGTTGGACCCAGTACTGCTGCTTTCCAGCTTCCATGACAGAGCCATGCATGGTGGGGTAGCTTCATTGCCTACGAACAGAAGCCTATGGATTTGAACGTGCCAGCGTACCACCTTGACCGCCTCAACACACAAGTCACGACAACAGTAGTGCACTTCACGAGCCACCATATCATAAACACCCACCCACCCCCCTCTCCCGCGAACCATCACAAGTCGCAAATCCACCTCTGCGCGCGCGCGTTTGTGTGCGACAGTTCTCGACCGCGCCATGGACGCCGCCGCCGCCGCTGCTCGGGGATCGACGACCAACGTGGAGGAGGAGGAGGAGAAGGTGCGGCTCCTGACGTCCGTGAGGAACCACTTGCTCCTCATCTACGTGGGCACCATGGTCGTCACCCTCGCGCCGCGCCTCGCCGCGGACCTCTTCCCGCGCGCCGTCGCCGCCGCGTCGCGCGCCATCTCCTCCTCCGCCGCCTGCACCGCCGCCGCCACGGTGCTCGTGCAGGCCCGCCTCGCGCGCGTGCTGGAGCGGAGGCCGGCGCTGCGGCTCACCGCGAAGGCCGCGTGGCTGCTGGCGCTGTGCACGTGGCTCTTCGTCACGATCTTCGTGCTCGAGTTCCTCCGCTTCGCCGGCGGCGGGGCCCTGATCGTGGGCCGCGCCGACTGGGCCGTGGTCGCCGTCGCGTCCGGGGTCAACCTCGTCATGGCCGTGCACACCGTCGCGGTGAGTCTGAGTCCTCGTCTCGGCTCGTTTCATCCGCTTAGCTAGCTTTCGGTTGGATCAAGTTTGTTTCTTGTCGGCTGCACTGCCGCTTACACATCTCGGGTTGTTTTTCCACAGCGTCACCTGGCCTGAGGAGGGAGGCCGGCCACCGGTACGTTGCTTCGCTTTGCGTCGCGTCGCCCAGAGAAAGCCAACACAGCAGCAGAGTTTGGAAACCTGAAGCCGTTCGTAGAGTCCTTGTTTACCGCTTTTAGAAGCTTTGTCGATCGACGATGTTTGTCATGCCGCAGAGGAGCTACTGTTTGGATCCTGCTGTGGCCCTTTCTCTATGAATGAATAATCGTTGAAGGAGAACCAACCAGGCCTCATTTTCTCTGTTCAATCTCTTGCTCTTGGTGTGCTACGCATCTTGATCGTGCAGAATTTTCTGGTTGTAGACTTGTAGTAAATTTTCTGGTTGATTCGACCCCTGCTACCACCTACATTCGCAGTCGCAACGTTACATTAGCTCGGGCCTATAACAAAACGAACACTGTACTATAGGCCAGTTTGTTGCTTGGGCCTCTTGCGGGCTGAAGAACCATGCAATACTGGCAATGGCGGGACCACTTGTTCTGGGCTGGGCTGCTTTAGTAGAGTCCGAATTGCCATGAGTTGTGCCACACGACCCGCGACCAACAGTCCATGTTCAAAGGCTTGGTGCCTGCGTGTCACAACCTCACAGCCTCACAGGTCGATATGCCTTGGTGCTGGCGCCGTAGCGGCTGCAAAAGCTGCTTCTGGATGAGGCAGAAGTAGTACAGTACTGGTAGCCGCAGCTGCAGTATGCCAGGACACCAGGACAGCTTCTTGTTGTCTTGTGTCTTTGATTTGAAAAAGCTCTCTTGCTTCTTGTTCTGAACCGATCAGGACGCCAGGACAGTTTTAAAAAAGAAAAAAGGAAAAAAGAAGAAGAAAGAAAGAGGTCCTTGCTTGCTACTGCTCCAGCGCGAAAGAGGTTCACGGGTACGTTGGACAAATCGTACCTGGCAGTTTCACCACGCCGCCAGCCAGACACGGTTCAATGTCGTCCGTCGTGCCCTCTAGTGTGCTCGCCGGTGAGGCCTGACCAGTGTGCTGGAACGGAACTTGGTGATGGGCATGAACACCAGTGTCTACCGCTCAATGCAAACATCTTCTTCACGAGCAGGCATTTCTCCGCCTAGAACAAGGCACTGTGGCACACTTCGATATGCCATTATCCGCGGTACATGCTGTGCTGATGCGGCAAGCCGTAGCCCGTTTGGGAACACCGGCTGGCATGCTTCGCGGCACGACCGGTTTGGCGTCAGGGCACGTCGTATCCGGCACCGAGCGTACCAAACTTCAATACGTTTCCCCGTCGCCATGGCAAGCGAAACGTCCGTACTGAAACTCGGGAGCCACCAGCGTCCAGGTCGTGTCGTGTCCCAGCCCAGGTCGCCATGCACGGTACTGGAACAGCGACACGCAGCACGCCCGTGGAAAATTGCCAGCACGACGCCACGACCGTCGGAGAAGAAGGCGAAGTTTGTAGCACGCATGACTGCGGCACCTTGGCACGGTGCACCGTCTCGCGTGATTGCCGTCTGCTAGAGTAGTGCGCGCTTGTGCAGACGGGGAATCTCTGCTTTCTCTGCAAAGATGGTAGCAGCATTGAGCAGCTACTGCGCGGTGCGGCAGCATCCGCAGTACTAGCCAGTAACGTTGAGCTTTCCAACTTTATTTGCTGATTTGTTTCTCTGTTTTTTTTTTGTTGTTGTTTTTTAAAATCTCCTTTGAGTCTTGTTCTGGGCCCAAGACAATCTCTCCTTTATCATTATATCTCTTTTCGTCAGTTTCAAATATTAGAGCACTTAACGCCGTTCTTCTGAGATGATAGATGGATCAGAGGGAGGAGATTGAAACGTTTGCAACCCGGCCCCTTGATTGGTCTTGTGCGAGTCACGAATGGTTTGAAAATCTCCTTTTGCATCTTGTTCTCGACTAATCAGGAGGCGTTTCTAGAACGCAGTGTTTCTTTCTGATAGGGGTCCGATCGATTGCTTGCTTGCTGCTGTCCCAGCGCGCGAAAGCGGTCGACGCGTACTTTGGTCCGTACCTGGTTACGTACTGCGGTAGCAGCACTTTCCTTTTTTTCCTTTCCGACTTTTCGATGTACACCTTGTTGTTTTGTAGTAGTAGCTTTGATTTGAAAATATCTTTTCCTTCTGGTTCTGGAGTAGGAGGTCTGGACAGTTTGAAAAGGGAAAAACAGAAAGATCAATATATAGAGCGCGATGCTTGCTTGCTGCCGTTCCAGCGCGAAAGAGGTCGAGCTGGGCTTCAGTGGGGTAGAACACCACGACGCCGGGCTGAAACAGTGACGTCCTCCCTTGACCGGTCTTCTACCACAGTCACGACGAATGGCACTAGCATTTCAAGCCACCATAAATAAGCTGATCGTAGAGGCGAGCCCATCACAGTTCCACTTCCAACTCTCGCGCAGAGGCTTCGTGTGTGGTGTTGAGTCCTGTGTGGTGAGCATGGACGCTCCTGTCGCCGCCGCCGCCGCCGGGGGGAAGATGGCGGAGGACACCGAGCGCCTGCTCAACTCGGTGAGGAACTACGCCGTGCTCCTCTGCGGCAGCACCCTGACCTTCGGCATCGCGCCGCGCCTCGCCCACAACAAGCTTGCCCCGCGCGCCGCGCCGTTACGGCTACGACGCGTCGGCGACCGCCGCCGTCTTCACCATGGCCACGGTGCTCCTGCAGCACATTCTCGCGCGCGTGCTGGAGAGGAAGACGAAGGCGGCGCCGCGGCTCACCCCGCGCTTTGCGTGGCCGCTCGCGCTCTGCACCTGGGGCTGCAACACCGTCTTCTTCCTCGCCTACCTGGGCCTCGGCGGGGTCGCGCCGATGGGCCGCGTCGACTGGGCCGCCGCCGCCTTCGCGTCCGCGGTGAACCTCGCCATGGCCGTGCGCACCGTCGCGGTAAGTCCTCGTCTTGCGTCGTTCGTTTCGTTTCATCTGCTCGCGCCGCTTAACTTTGGGACGGGTTTCCATCAACTGCCGCTTACTCTACGTCTCCCGTTCTGCAGGGACACCTGGCTTGAGGAGGAGGAGGAGGGCATGCCTGGGGAGCACCGAACGGAGCACAGTTCGGAAGGGTCGTCGTCACTTTATCAGTCAAGTTTAGTGTTGTCGTTGGCTGACTGGGTGTAGTGTGTTTTTCTGTTGTGTCCTATTGTGATGTTGTGTGCTGTGTGCTGTTTCTGAATTCTGTTGTGATGTTCTAGGCCTTTCGATGTTGAGGAGAACCAGGCCTCCTCTTGTTCTGTTCGATCTGAAATTTCTAGTTGTAGAAGCTTGTGTTGGCTTGATTTTGCGCCCTATGGGCAGTGTTTGTTGTATGGGCTGTGTTTGTTTGGGCCTGTTTGGAGACCCAAGAACTCTGAATCATCAGTTAATTATAGTCCACTTTGCAACTTCCGTTCATCTCCCGACGATTTGCACAACCATAACCACGCTGCCGTCCATGCACCATACACAAAGATTAATCCGAAACCACCTGCTTCGCTGCTTCTACACTTTAACATGGCCGTAGAGGATAGTGGTGCGGCACATGAGGTCCGTGGCACGGTAACAAACGGACAAGGACATGTGTTTGTCGTCTTACAGGCGGTCGCAAGCGCATGCGGTTTGGCCGGCTGGCTGTGGCTGGCATGGCCGTCCCTGCAGGATTCCCGGCCCGGTACTCACACACACCGAAAGGGCATTGGGGGGCAGGTGCGTGCATCGAAACCGCAATTGCGGCTATAAACCAAGCAAAACCTCCTCATCATCATCACTTTGGTTCAGTGCAGTGGCGGTGTTGCAGGGTTCTGCAGTAGTACTACAGCAGTCATCAAGAGCTCAAACAAGAGGAAGCAGCGAACGATGAAGCCGATCTCCTCCGTTGCTCTGGTGCTCCTGCTCATCTTGGTGGTCTCTGCTTCGGTCCAGGATCTCGGCGTGGCCGCAGGTAAAACGTCCAGTATTCAGTGTGTAGCATTTCCTTTCTTCACGAGCTAGTGAATCTTTCGAGCGTTTTCTAACCCACGGCAATACGGCATCAATGGACGCGTGCAGATGGCGTCCCCGCCGCGGACGGCGTCTGCAACGCCAAGTGCCGGAGCCGGTGCTCGCTGAAGAAGGCCGGTCGGTGCATGGGCCTCTGCATGATGTGCTGCGGCAAGTGCGCCGGCTGCGTGCCGTCGGGGCCATACGCGAGCAAGGACCAGTGCCCCTGCTACAGGGACATGACCTCGCCCAAGAGTGGGCGCCCCAAGTGCCCCTAGCCGCCGGAGCCCGTCTCGTCGTGCTTGTAGTCGTAGGTGTTTGTGTGCTGTGTTCCGGCGAGCGATCCGCGTTCGGATCCGGGCGCCGTGGCCTCTGTACGTGTCGCCGGAGACGTGCTTGAATAATAAACTTTGGTGGATTTGAGTTCTGAGATAATATGTTTGCGTGTTCCATTGTTTGATTGGCTTCAAGGAATCTGGACTTTTGGAAGCACAATTCGATTCTTTTTTGTTTTGTTTGGATTTAAGGGGTTTGCTCAACTCGCTTCTGTTCTCCCGCGTGCTGTTCGAGGTGATCTGCTCGGGCTTCAGTCGCTGCGTAGGAAGAACACGGACATGGCAGATTGGCAGATGGCAGTGGCAGGCGCACCGGCTGGCGCCTGGCGGCGTGTCGATCGCTCAGGCGCTCAGCGCTGCAGGCGGCCAGATAGCCTATTGGGCCGTCATAGAGTTGATGGGCTGGAAAAGCGGGCTGCATGGTCTGAACGGTGTTCTGATGCGTAAGCCCAGGGAAAGTGCTGGACTGGGGCAAGTAGCCAATGCTGGTATGCCCACAGAAGTAAAGATGGAACGCTCACATAAGCAGCAGCAGCAGCAGCAGTAATAATAATAATAATAATAATAATAATAATAATAATAATAATAATAATAATAAACAGCAGTAGTAGTCTTGACTCCTGAGAGCAATTAACGGGTTGGATAGCTCAGCTGTACTGTACAGCGATCAAGTTGTCTTTCTTTCCTCATCCTTAGGCCTAACTTTTCTGAGATGTAGATAAGGAGCGTGCCAGAACAAAACTAGTGAACAAATCCGATGCAGCCAAGGCATACTGATAAGGAAGAGAAAAGGAATGATGCCAGAAGAAGAGTCATGTGAAGGCGACTAATCGCTAGCTCAATATACAAGCTTTTTTCTTTGGATGATGCCATGTTGGGATATTACTAACTAGTACTGTAGCATTGGAGGCCTGGCAATGCCGGTGAATAGAACCACGCACGTGACAATACAGCCGACACAGACGTGGTGAAGCACTGGGGAACCTGCAATGAAACAGTATAATATGGTCGGGGACTCGGGGCCATGCAGAGCATGTAGCACACGGCCAAACAGACAGTCCGAAAAAACGGGTGAACTGTTCCGCGATCTTTATAGCCTCTGCCTCCAGCGACTGAAGCAGAGTCACCCACCACTCGTCAACAAAACAGAGTATCAGAGAGCTTCATTGCTCGGCCATTGGAAAGGTAGTACTGGCTGGTTACAGAATTTGCCAAAATGCTCAGAGCGGCGCGTCTGGTTTTCAGGTCTCTCTCTTCTGATCCGCCATTTCTGTTGAGCTATCACTCGATGCAAAAAAAAAAAAAAAAAAAAAAAAAATCTGCTGCTTTTGGTGTTGTTAGTTCATTTCGTTGCTGATGGCTTGCTGGGTCTTGTTCATGTAATAGGAGGGAGAAGAGCAGAGCTGCGGGAACCTTGAGCTGGCACTTCTCAACAGCGTCTGCGGAAGGCCAGAGGTTAGTCGGCAAGGTCGCGCTCATCACGGGCGCGGCCAGCGGCATCGGCAAGGCGACGGCCACGGAGTTCATCCGGAACGGCGCCAAGGTGATCCTCGCGGACGTGCAGGACGACGTGGCCCGGGCCGTGGCGGCGGACCTCGGCCCGGCCGCGTCCTACACCCGCTGCGACGTCACCGACGAGGCCCAGATCTCCGCGGCCGTGGACCTGGCCGTGTCCCGGCACGGCCACCTGGACGTGCTGTACAGCAACGCGGGCGTGTCGGGCGCCTCCTCCCCCGCGCCGCTCTCCGCGCTGGACCTCGCCGACTTCGACCGCGTGATGGCCACGAACGTGCGGTCGGCGGTGGCGTGCGTGAAGCACGCGGCGCGCGTGATGGCGCCGCGCGGCGCCGGGTGCGTGCTGTGCACGGGGAGCACCACGGGGATGCGCGGCGGCGTGGCGGCGCTGCCGTACAGCCTGTCCAAGGCGAGCGTGGTGGCCGTGGTGCGCCTCGCGGCGGAGGAGCTGGCGCGGTCAGGCGTCCGCGTGAACGCCGTCTCGCCGCACGCCATCGCCACGCCGCTGCTGGTGCGGTCGCTGGCGAGGATGCGCCCGGGCGTCGGGGAGGAGGAGCTGAAGCGGGCGATCGAGGTGGGGATGAGCGAGATCCGGGGCGCCGTGCTGGAGCTCGAGGACGTGGCCAGGGCGGCGGTCTATCTGGCGTCCGACGAGGCCAAGTTCGTCACGGGGCATAACCTCGTCGTCGACGGCGGGTTCACGGCCAGCAAGCGGATCAGTATGCCGGGGGCGAGTTAGAGCCGGTATGGTCCGTTCTCCGAAGAATAAATCAATGCGGTCCTTTCGTCAAATGCTGTGCCCACATTTTCGAGTTGAGAGTAACACACACACACACACACACACAAAAAAAAAACCTTTTGTGACGGCAAGTGTGTGCAGCTTTACCAAATGTTGTAACTGATGATACTATGCTGTAAAACCGTTCATGCCGATCTTTAAAAAGGTACATGCTCTTTGAACTCTAAAACTGATAACCAGGTCCAGAGCATAGTAAAGTCACTGGAGGGTGATTAATACAAAACCATAGTAGTTGGAGAATGCAGCAAAGCACTCAATCTTCATCTGACTCAGCGGTAATGATGCAACCTCGCAGGGCTCTGCTCAGCAAATAAGTTTCATATGTAAACACAGGCCGCTTAGGAGTAAACTCATCCACGGAGCGATCCGCAAGTGAATTTAATCCAAACCTGGTTGAATTCTTCTTTGCATGCACTCTCCATACAGTCGCCTTGAACTTGCTAAAGCGGATAAGCATATCTTCATGGCTACGCTTAACATTGAAATACTTGCACCAGCGATGATACAAGGCCCACAAGGCTTCTTCTGATTCTAAGTCCTTATCATACAATTTCATTATTCCCGGGCAATTGTAATCATCCTCGTCTTCATCCTGGTCTTCATGACCTAAGAAATTTGGCAAGACAAAATGACTAGTGATATCTTATTCCATAAAAAAAATTAAAATACAAGAGGACTGTGTATCATTGTATTAAGAAGAAAAGGTTGATGACCAGTTTACGCTGGACGGCAGTTTTGCGCAAGCAGAGCAGATAGGCGTAAATACAATTTGCGTGAGTACAGGGCCGAGGCCACCTCGCCTAGCTATCCAAACCAGTGTACAAATAAGCCTACTCTAACAACATTAGACAATATTCCATCCAAATTTAATGAAACACCTAGTAGACTTGATCGCATTCAATCAAACTAAAAAACATTAGCATAGATATAATTCAACAGGACGGTCTTCAGATCGGATGGGCATCAGATCGGATAGGCATGCTCCCAATTTATCCAATCCCTGAAACGAAATAGACTACAGTACATATGGACCCTAACCACAAAAAAACCAAAGCTTATACACCGCCAGGCAAAGACGTGTAATGTTGATAAAGAAAAGTGTTTCATGATCAATGCTAACTAGTCGGAGTATAAAGAAATCAAAACGCGGACAGTCACAAGAATTATTCCCGAACTCACCAATCGAAAAGAAAAATATTTTATGACCAATACAAAATTAAAAATTAAGGAGAGACTCAACTGAAATCTTATGCAATTTCGATAATTTTGCTCAGACGTCGCCTACATGAACTAATTTTGAGTAGAATCGAGATTCAAGTGAAGATGAGAACCTTATTGGCTGCAAGTTTCAGAGGGAACTGGATTTATCTGCAACAGAGTCGACTTCGCGGAACGAATGGATAGATAAAGGCGACAATCCTCGGGGTGTGCCCATCCAAAAGGCTGGCACTTGGAGGCGACAGAGCGACCGTCCAGGATAGGAACCCCATCGGCGTTGCCTAAGCGGGCGGCCGCGCAAGATGCAGCGGCAGCTACTGGGAGCGCAGTAGCAGCTTCTGGGAGGGCGGAGAGAGATCTAGCGGATGCGTTACGGCCGACCCGCGCGAGCATGGATGCCATGGGTGTCATCAGCCAAATGCGTCGCCGACGATCTGGTTGTGTTTATCCTTCAGCCGGGTTTGAGCCGCCGCCATCCCTCGTCTCTTATATAGGAAGCGTGTAGCTAAGGTCTCGTCCATTATATAGGAAGCGTGTAGCTAAGGTTTCGGGATGGACGCGGTTATCGCGCGACCCCATAGCGGGGAATGCGGATCGCGCGATCCCGCCATCGGCTGCGACGCGTGCCCGGCTCCACGCATACAGCGTCCGTACCGTCTTCTTCCTTGCGCTCGTCCGTACCGTCTTCTTCCTTGCGCTCGCTAGTCGCTCCCCCGCCACCTGCCCCGCCCGCCGCCTCGGCTCACCGCCGCTCCACCACCCACCGCCATGCCGGCCGCCTCCCCGGAAACCTTTTAAAGTTCGCCGGATTATGAGCTCGTCGGAACCCGTTGCCGCCTCGACAACCCAGCCACCCTAAACCGCCCGCATTAAACAGCCGACGCGCCGCGCCACCCATCGCTCCATAGAGTTTCCGTTCGGGATACTGCTTTGTTTGCCGAGAATCCGACGGCCGAATCGAACGGGCCGACTATTTTACGGCCTTGTCTCTAGGATCAGCCCACTTTAGCTTGATGGACCATAAGGCCCAAAGCAAAGCCTAGAAGTGAGCTCCGTCATTTTTCTCGAACAAACCAGATCGCAGAGTCTCGCAGAATCGCAGGCCGCGTGCTCACGAGCTCCATCTCCTCCGTTCCCCTCCGCCCCTCCGTTCCCCTCCGCCCCTCCGTTGTACGGCTCCGACGAGATGGCAGCCCCGCTCCGGCGGAACCTCCCTTCCCTTGGTCGTGCGCTCCTTACGCCGGCGCCGGCGCGGATGTTCTCCTCGGGGGCCTCGGACGCCCTCGTCGAGATCAAGCCAGGGGAGATCGGGATGGTCTCCGGCATCCCCGACGAGC
Organism: Eleusine indica; assembly: GCA_030378355.1. Classification (NCBI taxonomy): domain Eukaryota; kingdom Viridiplantae; phylum Streptophyta; class Magnoliopsida; order Poales; family Poaceae; genus Eleusine; species Eleusine indica. The sequence goes on from CM059500.1 coordinate 43,736,778, forward strand.
ACCTCCGACGCAGGGTAACGTTCCCCCAGCTTCAACCCTTCGCATTTTCAGCAGCATGTTGCTAATTCACGTCGATTCATGTGGGCATCTTGCGAGATGTTTATAGATTCAAGGTTTTTGAGTGGCTAGGGATTGGGGCGCGGGGACCGGTCGATATGCTGGTAGCGTAGTTGGAGTCGGGTAGCTAGAAATGTGAAACTGCTATTCATTTTGCTATTTACTGGCTTTGAAGTTTGAATGCTGATGAAGAAGAACGTGTGCACTGTTGACCAAATGCTTGAAGTATATAGCTAAATTTCTCTAAACTAAATTGTCTATTAGCAAATTGTTAAACATAGTTATCCGTGCTCTTTGAAATCTGGTCGTAATGATCCAGTAATACTTGATGCCTCTGAGTCTGAGTATAAAAAAGAAGAAAAAAGGATGCTCGACAGATGTGACATGAAACATTGTCTGATTTTGATAATTGTTGGCACTTATAGCCAAGTGGTCTCCATTCAGAGTGCCTTATCTTTCAGTTTGCATCCTGTGCTCATGTGAGGATTGAAGGCAGCATGACTTCAGTGTTGAGACCTGTCCTCTGAATGTGATTAGATTGAAACTTGCCATTTATTAATGAGAGTACCTTGTTAACATGGCTGGTCTATGCCAGTCGAGTTTTCTGGATTGCCCAGTGAACTGCTTATCTGGTTTGATTTCAATTGCTTGAAAGGGTGGGGTCATCTTTATCTTTGTTATTCTTATGCATGCAGCTTATCTAGCAACTTGGGAACCTTTCTTTCGTTCCTTTCCTTTCTAGTTTTTTTTTTGCATGTTTCAACAGATACAATATATTTGTCTGAAGTAGTTCACATTCACATCAAGTGACCAAGTAAGAATTGTGGAGTAAAAATGGTGGTAAAGGGAGTAGACTTTGCAGTACAGAGCGTATGCTTATGAAATAGTATTAGTTTTGATGAAAATGCAGTACCCTAGTTTGTTCCTGCCTTGGCAGGACCAGTTTCAATATCTCGTCCAGCTTCAGTGGCGGACCCAGGTGGGGGTCCTGGTAGGCCGTTGCACACCCCAGCTTTGGAGAAATCAATGAAGATGTTCTATGTGGCTCAATTGGTAGATGGTTTAGTACTTCAGTGCACACCCAGTGCAAATGTTCTAGGTCCGCCACTGTCCAGCTTCAATAAGTATATTCGATGATAGAAACTAGAAACATGCCGATTATTCTGTCCAAAGTCTCAGTTGAACTGCTGAATGCTTCATTTGCTTTGGTGAATTGTATAATGGGCTAAATTAAATTATTTTTCCATCTAGACCCCCCCTCCCTTCTCCCACACAGACACACACTAAAGACTTGATTGAATAGGTGAATTTTTTCTTAATTCCTATGTTTGATTGAATAGGTGTTACTTTGGTCTGTATGTTTAATAAGCATGTAAAACTTGCAAAAACATTATAACCACATGTCACTACAGGGGTTGATTGGTTGGCTGCTCGAAGGCTGGCCAGTCCTGCCGCATGCGAGGTCTGCATGACTGGATGGCAGCGCTTCAACTTGGGCCAGGGCCAGGCTTGACACATGCAAATCACCCATCCCGGCCAGGCTTCGGAGAAAAAAAAAAACAAAATCCGTTTCTCATGGGCCTGGCTCGCACGATGCCTTCACTTGTACGACGCCCTGCCGTTTTCTGTCTCCGCACATTGAATCGAGCTCATACTCCCCCAAACCAATCACCGGCTCAAATCAATTTGGCCTTTGTCACACAAACAACCAATCACCCGGTGCTTGCGGTCCTGTCTCAGTTCGTCCTGGCTCCCAGATGAAGGCCAGGCTCCCATGGGAAGCAAACCAATCACCCCCCATGATACATGCCAAAAATCTATAATGTATCGTGAATAGGGAGGCTGAGAATAGATTACTCCATGCTTGAAAACGGAGAGATTGTGCTGAGGATGCCATCAAACATAGTGAAGTGTTGCCTCCTGCCACACGCCTTACAAATAAAAGTTTATAGAATTTCCTTATTTTGACACTTACGACCTAATATTCCTTCTTCCTGGCGTGGATTTTGATTTCTCTTTTTGTAGATTGCCTTTTGGCGTTGTTTTTGTAGATTGCTCGTAAGCCAATTCGTTTTTTCTGTCTTTGCCTGACGCCGCTCGTCTAATCCAACAATTTGATGGAACGTGCATGGCATCGGTTCATAGTGACCGTGCTGGTACAGGTCCTATCGGGTGATGAATCTTGCTCATTACCTGTAGTCTTTATATGACTGGACTTTTGGTACGGCTGCGTCAACTCACTTCGTAATCCTGGAAGCTGCAGTCTAGTGGCCAGAATTAGCAGACTCGTACATTGCACAATTTGGAAGTAGCATCCGTTTGATTACGTTGCTTGAACTAGAGAAAAAATAGCTTGATTGCTTACTGTTTCATTTCTTAAAATTCTTTTGCCTGCTGATACCTCAGATTATACATTGCATTAAGTCCATTCATTCTGTTTCCATTTGAGTTTTATTACACACATCTGAGCTAATGGAACAATTTGTTTATACAAATTTCGAATTGATGGCTGCCTTTCCAAATTGAAAGGTAATGGCTTATTTGTAATTAAACGAGTTGTGTGCCGACCATGCAGCCCAAGGCTTAGGCCAGTCTCAATGGGGTCTTTCATCGCACAGTTTCCAATAGTGACACATCAGCTTTGAGATTTTGTACTATGAAATCAAACTACGTCTCTCAGTGCTTAGTTTCATATCATAGTTTTATATGCTTATCAAAACATTAAATTATTGCTAGGTGGACTTCAATGGTTGGTTGTGGTTGGTTGGGATGAAAGAAAATACCCTTAATGCACTTTCACTTGGCTTTCATTTTGTTAGAAAGAGTGCACATAACCTTTCATGAAGATGAAAGGCATTTGCTCTCTTTCATAATAAATTCTCTGTCATGTCATCACTTTTGCTGATGTGGCAACTAATTAAATGCAAATAAAAGGCCCATTAAGACTGGTCTTACGCAGAAAACTTAAAGTGGAGAGGTCCCCCGAAGACGGCGCAAGCATGAGCTCTTGCCTGAGCCCATGCTCAGAAGATGATGTTTTTCTCTGCTGCTTTTGCTTCCATCATATCCGTTGTGAAAGCATAACTGTGTCGAACTTGTAATAAGCATGAGCTTCAATCAAACAAAAAAACATGTACTGCAAAGTGTTTGTTGTATTTCTACTGTGTCGTTGTTACTTAGAAGAAGATATAATGTCACTCAGCTAAGCCAGTTTTAAAGACATCTCTACTACCTAATAATTGTGAGCCGGTCTTCTGAACCACTCCTCATCCGTCTTTAATCCATTGACTAATCTCATCTGTTAATCCTTAATCCTCATCCTCCAACCGTGCCCGCGCCTCCCCAACCTTGTCCGCCCTCTCCTACCGTTCGCTCCCCACCCCTGAATCCCCGATCTGGTTCGGCATAGTCTCCCACCATTTGGCGCGAAGTTTGGCGGCACCCGCAGCTCCTCCCACGGTCGACGGCCCTCGCAGCAACACCTACGATCCAGCGACTCCCACCCACCCCCCAACCACCCCTCCTCTCCCGACCGGCGGCGCGGCGGCGCGAAGTTTGGCGGCACCCGCAGCTCCTCCTCTGACCGATGGCGCCCGCAGCTCCTCCCCGTCCGTGTTCGTGAAGTCTGGCGGGGCCATGTCTGGGACTCCTGCCATGGCCGCGTCCTCCTCTACGACTACGACATGCGCTTAGGCCTGTTAGTGGGTTGGGTTCGAATGGGTTTTATGGGTTGGGTTTAGGAACGGGTTAGCTTCGGAAGGGTTCGAATGGGTTTGTCGAGTTTGCGGGTTGGGTTAGTAGCGACGACGGGTTGGAACGGTTTTGGGATTTTGGGTTTCCATGGGTTGAAACCCACGGGTCTTCACCCATTCCAGTCCACGGGTTCTCAGCAACGCGCGAGCGGTGGTGTCGCGGCAGCCGGGCGGGCGCGACCAGCGGCAGCGAGGCGGCTCTGCGCACGGGTGCTCGCCCATGGTGAAGCCAATGACGATGGCTGGCGGAGCGATACCACGATGAATGAGGGCGGCGAGCCGGTGGCCGATCAATTATTCCACTTTGCTGACGAATATGAGCTCTGATTTTCCACTGTCGGTCCAAATATCGATCTCATCGTAGGTGTCTGCACGTGGATTCGAGATGACACTGGTCATGATTAATCAAGTGGAAAAAAGCAAACAGAAGCTTCAGGGCGGCTTGGGGATTCCGTTTTGCATGGGAAGGATAAAATTTGTCATTGCCTGCAACGAATCTAGAGCATTGTTTGCTATGGAAGCAGCAGGATAGAGAGAATCAGACTCGTCGTTCTGAGGAAGAAGAAGACGAAAACACATGGGCCGAATAACTTCCTGGACAGTTTACCTTTGGGCCAAAACATCTTTAGATCACAAAGTTATTCGGCCCATGGCCCACTACACTTTAGCTTTCTTCTTCCTTAGTATTCCTCACGTGAGATGATGAGCAGGCGCCAGGCACACCAGGAAACCAATAACCATGGCAAAAATCACACATTCACACCGTAAACAAACTAGGTGAGGAGGAGCCGAGGAGAGTGTCACGCTAGTGTAGCGTCGTTGCTATGCATGGAGCGATTGCCCATGTGCATATGGCAGCAACAGCAGCTGTAGGCAGCAGAGGCGCCGTCGGTTCGCACCCATGGTTGTACCCATGGAAAAACCATGGGTTTAACCCGCTAGTGGGTTGGTTTGGGTTCACCGGCGTTTGTGGGGCGGGTCGGGGTGGGTGAAGACATCGAAAGTTCGAGTGGGGTTGGGTTTCTCAAATATGCAGCGATCCATATGGGGTAGGGTGGGTTCGGGGTGGGTTTGCCCCCATTAGCAGGCCTACATGCGCTCCCCCATGCGGGTTTCATCGTCTGGGATTGGCCAGCCTTCACCGCAACAAGATTTCAAGGAGGACAGGCATGGATGGACACGCCGGATGGGTGCGGCACAGGACCATTGATCTCAAAAGGCTGCTCCCGCTCTCCAATCCCAAGAGGCAACCATGCTTGAGTGGAGTAATTCCTGAAAACACCAATGTCATCTTCGTGAGCATAGAAGAGGGTGTCTTCACCGTCGACCTCAAGTCATCGCAGGCTCGCAGGCGAGGAAGGTCTCTGAGATGGGCAATGATGTCAAGATTATCTATCCCTTCGTGAGCTTCTATACATAGACATTGCTGGTATAGTTTCTCTTACTTCTATGTACTTGGTTGGTTGATTACGGTCTGGGAATGTATTTAGATTAAATCAGTTAAAGCATGAAGGATGCATGATGTTTTTTGCCGATAAACTGAATAACACATCTGTATGACACTTAAGCTCTTACATAATGTTGACATATTATTAGTCAGTTCTTTCCATGTACTGTCGTATACATTTAGAATTATTATTGTGTTGTTGAGCTCATCTATTTATGCAACTGATTTTTTATCAATAACAGTGACATAGTTACATATCTTTTCAGCAAAGGCTAGCTAGCAGCAGATTGCCAGCATCAGAGGGGAAGCTGTGATCGTTGAGGAATCACTTGACGATATGGCCTGTTGAAAGGAGTCAGGAGTCAGTACATCCAGTCATCTTGCAATGCTGATGTTTTTTTGTGGGCAAATCTGTCATCTCGCAGTGCTGAAATTCTTCGTTGTTTTTGCTGAACTTGCCAAAATTCAGTGAGACTTGTTAAGTGTTTTCCCCTGGATTTGTGTCTTAGTTTAATGTTGGGGCATAGACAGGTCCCTTTTCAGTCCTTGATTAGTGCAACTATATGCTTGGAACTGAATGTTTCATGTCTTTCTTCAAAAAGTAAATCATTGTGGCAGTGACGACATGGCCTGTTGAAAGGAGTCGGTACATCTAGTCATCTTGCAATGCTGATGTTTTTTGTGGGGCAAATCTGTCATCTTGCAGTGCTGAAATTCTTTGTTGTTTTTGCTGCACTTGCCAAAATTCAGTGCCTTAGTTTAATGTTGGGGCATATACAGGTCCCTTTTCAGTCCTTGATTAGTGCAACTTACTTGAGCATTGGTTGAATTCTTGTTTAGTATTCCCATTTGAAACTGTTTGGTTTTAGGTCTTTCATCAAACCTCTAGACTGCAACTGAAAAAATAGTTGAACTTATTCTTCGGTTCTGTGCACCAGGTAGGGAACCTCGATGTTTCTCCTTGAAATGTCCAGCCACTTGCTTTTACTTGAGACCAGCTGGTTTCATTTGCTGAAAACCCTTGGTATTAAAATGAGTTCTTTGCATTGAGTTAACTAATTTAGAGAACCGCGATCCGTTACTACCAGGAACTCCTTTTTGATTCAAACTTGCGTCTGAAACCTAACCTTGAGTTTGGTTCAGCCGTGCACCTTTGATGTAACTAAACATGTTTGGCAACATCGGGTCACTTCTCTTGATGATGAAGATACATTGGCAAGCAAGATGACAACTTCACTCCAGTGGCAGACAAGGTCTGTTGCTTACCTCTCCAAATTGACTATGCTCTCGTTGGTTTGCATTGGTTTCATGCAAAATGCAATATCAATACATTGTCTTTTTGTTACATCCACTAATCTTACTACTTTATTGTAGCTTGGTATAAAACATTTCTCGGATTACCAGAATTTTATGACAATATTGAGATGCACGGCTTAGAGGCTTGCTGATGGAGAGGTGGATTGGTTGAACCAGTTGTACTACTTATTATTCAACCTTTCTGGAATTTCTGATTATTAGTTACTTGTAACATGTTTGGATGCAGTTTTATTTTTTGGTTGGAATTGTGAATAAGAAATAGTCATATAGCTCGGTTTTTCTTTGTATATATCTTGGTGTCCAGGCAGGTAACAAACCAGCTTTCAGTTTAAACGGTCTTTAAATATGATTTTTTGACCGAATATGGTTTTCATTGTTACTCCGCCTTTTTATACTCCCACATAACTTCTTTTATAGTAATCAAGAATAATCATTCTATTTTTTCTCAATTATCAACCACAACTAATGCATGACAAGAGGTTGTCAATTTTCTACATAATATGGCTAAAGGTGTAAATAAACATCTTTAAAGAGTGGAAGGTATTAAAGGTCTTTCTACATAATATGAGACAATATTCTTTTGCTATGTCACAAAAATTGTCTATCCAATAGTATCTATAATATATGTGTACCTATATTATGATGTCCTTTATAGTTCTTTTTTGAAACCCGTTGCAACGCAGTGACATTTTGCTAGTGTCGATGTCTAGATGCTTTTGCACGTTATTACGCAAGAACCGACAAATGTCGTTACCAAATTAAGACCAACGTCCTATATATATAAAAAACAAATCAGGTGGATATCCACGCGGTTTGGTTTCGTGAAAGTACAAGTTTATATTTTCCTTTCCATTTCTCCAGTCAACATCTTATGTACTTCAGATTCCAGAGGTCTACATTCTATGGACTCCACGAACGAGGACGCTGATCTAGTTTTACATGCAGCTAGCCTATACGCATTTGGTTTCGCAGACCGCAGTGTGTAACCAACACAGTTTCGGAAGATGCGACCCGAACCTTTTTTTTTTTTTTTTTTGTTACGAGCTCTCACTCATCTCGCCGGAGCGGCTGCTGACGGGCGCATCGGCGTCGGACGTGTGGAACCTCCAGATGAACAGGTAGTCGTCTCTGGACTCGCACTGCAACCTTGTGACGTCGCACGGCAGAGAGACTGACGTGCACTTGCCGTCGCACTCCCACTCGATCTTGGCCGTGCATGTGAACGGGACCCCGTGGGCCGACTCCGGCAGGGCCGCCTGCTCGTGCTCGGCCACCACGAGGACCACCTCGCCGCTGATCCGCCTCGACGCCGCGGCCACGGCGCGCAGCCACGGGCACTCCGGCTGGCCCACCATCTCCTTGTACGCCTCGTCGACCAGCCGCACGCGGCAGCTCAAGTCCGAGACCACCACGGGGACCGCGTCGGCCTCCAGCTCCGCCTCCACGTCAGACACCGACTTCGAGACCGCGGCCGCGGTGGGGCTGGTCATGTTGTCGGTGCGGGGGGTGATGCACTCGACGCGAATGGTGGAGCCCACGGGCCGCACGGCACGCGGCGAGATGACCGTGGGCTCCAGCAGCTTCCGCAGCAGGTCGCGCTCCACGGGCACGTCCTGCTGCTGCTCCTCCTCCCGCGCCACCTTTGCTGCAGCCATGGGAACGGATGCAGCACTGGCTGCCGGGACAACCACTGACGTGCGCCGCCCGCGTGGCTGTGGCCACGGCGTCGGTGGTCGCGGGGCGCAGCGGAGGAGCGGGTACGGCGGCGCCGCCCTCTTGGCCGCCGGTGAGGTCTGGGACGCCGGCATGAGGGTTGTGGGCCGGCCGTGCTTGCGGGCCCGGCACGTCCTGCTCTGTAGCTGGCACAGCACACGGTTCGTGGCCACCACGCCCTCGGCCACAGCCTGCTGCGCCGGCGAGACTGCGAGTGACGACGGCTTGGGCGCGATGGGCCGGAACTGGGCCAGGATCTCGTTGGCCTTGACGGCCATGTCAGCCGGCTGCACCACGGCCATGGAGAGCTGAGTGGACTCGATCGGTCAGAGACGAGTGAGACGGACGGAGCGGAGAGCACGGCGTTGGGCGATCAGGATCCTCGGCAGTCGACTGCTCGGTCGACTCGTCCGTCATCGGATCCGACAGACTCTCATCCTACGGCTCCCCAAAAAAGCTCCAGTCAAACACACCTTTTATTTCTTCTTCACGAACAGAGCCAGAAACAACTTGGAGAAAATCAACCATCAACGATGAGTTTTGGCTCGATTGATGTTGGTGATCATTAAAATGGATTCGTTGAAAGATGAGGAATACAAATATGTGATGAATTTTGTTCTATATCATTGGTAATATTACTAATTTCATGATTTTGTGGCTAGGGTTTGAGAAGAGACAAAATGAAATTGAGAACAAATTTACTGATCAAAACCAAATCCACAAGCTGATATGAATGGAGGAATTCGTGGCAAATCCAACGAGTAATCGTTTTGGTTTTCAGGCAATTAGAAAAGGAAGTCGATCTGAATGCTCATGGTGCAAACTCACGCGGACGGAGTTGAGTACCTCGAAGCAAAACAATGTCAGCCGTAGGATCTGATTTTCCGGATCGAACGGGGAAAGAGCCGACTGCTCGGTCGACTGCCGAGAATCCTGATCCGGCGTTAGGGGCCCGGCGTTGGGGGCCCGGCCGGGGCCGTGTGCGGCTTAAGAAGGCGGGGCCGGCTAATCAGACGCGCGCAGAGGGAGGGGCACGCGGCATCGCTCACCAACCAGCAAACGTATGTACCACTAGTACCACACTCCAGTACCACACTCCGGCAAAGTGTAAGCACTTTATTTACACCCTGCTTAATTGGGGCTTAACTTGTGTGGGCAAGCATGGTTTAACTTGATCACGATTTATACTACTATCTTCTTTCCCATAATAATATCATTGGATATCTCGAATCAAAACACGACTTGTTTAAAATTCTCACTACTGGCGGTCCGCCTTTCTGTTAGCTTGTTTTCGTTCCCCACCACCAGAACCAAACAATGCAGACCGCCTAGAAGTATTTCCTTCTACAAACAATAATCAAGCCTATTAATTAAAAGGAAGCTAAGCACTACTTAACACAAGCAATTATACTTAAAAAACTATTAACTCAAAACAAGCCATTACAGATTTATTAACCAAAGCTTAAAACTTTGAAAGAATAAGAATAATTATTTTTTTAAAAAAATAAATGGTATTTTCTATGCTAATTCCCAAAATTATGGGAGAATAAATATTTATTTTTATATTATAAAGTTATAGAGAAAAACATTTAGAGTTTAACAAAACTGGTCTCATGATTGTATGACGTCTAGAACATTAGTTATGAATTATTTCAGTTAAGGTAATTTTTCTGAAATTATTTTTATACACAAAATGCTGAAAAGAAAAAGAAGGGCCAATTAGCTGTGCTGCCACACGGGGCCACATAGCAACCTGTCGCTAGGGATGGCAATTCAGGTCCTGGGTGCGGGGCCTACCGGGTTTGGCACCCGTCGGGTGTGGGTGCGGGTGCGGGTGCACTTTCTTACCTTGGGCTCATCCGCACCCGTCCCGCACAGTCGCGGGGCGGGTGCGGTTTTTTCTCCCACCCGCGGGTGTCCCATGGGGCCCAAAAAAAAGGCTTATCTATAATTTTAATGTAATATTCTTTATGAGAGTAAAAATTATATGTGTAATAATTCTTATAATTATATGTGTGTTATCATATTGTGTTAACTATTAACTTATGAATGAGTTTATATTTTTTTAATTATATAAAATATGCTAAAATCATATATAATTAAACTAAAGATGTATTTTTTTTTATTCATGTAAAAACTCGTAAGGGACCCGCCACCTGTCCGAAACTCGGCGGATGCAGAGGTGCGTGTGAATTTCCACCCGCGGGTGCGGGTGCGGGTGAGAATTTTCACCCGCAGCATCTTTCATTACGAGTGAGCTTTTACTCTATCCGCCTCGAACCCGCCCGTTGCCATCCCTACCTGCCGCAGAAGATTCGAATTCAAGCTCCAGGAGCTCGCGCGCGGCACCCCTGTCGTGAGCCCGTCTCCGGGGCGGTTCGGCCACCTAGGGCCACCAACAGAGGCGGCGTGGCACGGGGAGCACAGCAGCGGGGTTCACGACGGCAAGGGCTCACTGGACGATGGCCAACGGCGGGCAGCGTAGGGCACCAAATCGCACTTCGCTTGTTCCCAGAGCTTCACTAGAGCTGGCAGAAGACAGGCGTCGAGTTTTAAACCAGCAGGAGGCGGCGGAACCAGCAGCTCGGCATGAGAGTTGTGTCGGGAACTTCAACGGCGGCCAGATAACTATCAATAGCACGAAGCACAACAAACTAAAAAGGTCACTTGGTTACTGATGGGGATAAGACCTCAATTTTGGCATACCCGCCAAACACAGGATCGAATACTAAGAGGTGACTTGCTGAAACAAGTCTGATAGTACATATATAGACTTATATAAAATATTTAAAACATAAATCTTTTATAAACGGTAAAATGTCTTATTTATTGTAGCGGAACTGTCCTCCAACACACCACTACTACGTATCTACACGGTAGTGTTTCCTGCTTCTTCTCCACAACATCATAGATCGTCTCTTCACCAGGGTGGGGGAACAACGTTCCCTCTGAACCGTTCATCCCTTGGGAGGTGGTCCCTTTAGGGAACATTACTATATTGGCCATAAAAAATAAGATCTTCGTCTGCAGAGTTAGAATATAGTCCTGAGTAACTAATACTTAACAAGTCTTACTCGTCAAAAGGCTCTTTAAGAGCCGACTCCTAGGATAAAAGACTTATTGGCTCTAGCTGTTTGATACTGCAAAAACTAGCACTAATAGTAAATCCTTACTTTCAAGTTTTAACCTAGATTAATGTTTAACCAGAATTTATAGTTTGCATCCTAATTAAGCAATCATTGTTGACAAGCATATAACATTAAGTACTAAATAGCAGGCAACTTAGTATCATTACTCTTGTTCACTTCTTATTACGATGTGACTCAGTGAACAAGCGGTACTCGTAACCGTGAGGGACGACGAATCTGGATCAATATACATCCTGCAGGGAGAAACCCAAGTAAACGATGTACGCACACTCACAAAAGGTCACATACGACCACCTTTCACAAGACACTATAGCGTCGGTCTAGGGCCACCTTTCCAAGTACATGTCACCCCAAGCGATGCCCACGCTGGAGCCATCTATTAGTAGCCCATGTGCTCTCCCTTCCAGCCCATACCTAGTGTCCACCAGTACCATCTTCATCACCAAAAAAAAGATGGGGCAACGTCCAACACTATGATAATCATGTTACGTCGGTTGCCCATACAAAAATATGCACTTGAAACTGTTCAATGCTTGCTCAACAAGGCCGATAACGGTACGATCCTTGATCGACATAGACGGGGCTACCACCTTGCAAGACCCAGTCTTTGCTCTTTCCCCTATGGGCCCGTTCGATCTCAGTTTCATCTTCATCTTTAACTTAACAACAACTTCAAACCACTTAAAGCCTCCATGCTTTAAGATTAGACCAAAGTAGCTCGCGAGTAGTGTTCAACACCACTCGACTTCTACCGTTTTACTAAGGATTAAACATAGCAGTTATCGAGCTCCCTGTACCAACATAAGATGAACAACAACATAGGAAACCTATTCATGCATCTAGGATGTCAAGCAACTCCTATCACCTAGTGCACAATCATGATTCAACTGATTGAGATAAAAGAAAAAAATTTAAAAATATAGGTGAGATGCATCGGAACTTGCCTTGAGTCGCTTCAGAGTTAGTGTCCTCCTGATGTGGTTCTAGATCAGCGGAGACTTCTTCGGTGACGGCCTTGACGCCTACCTCGTTAATCTCAGGCGGCTCTATATGACATGTTCAATACGACATGTTTCAAGATGATGCGTCGATGACTAGTCATGATCAGTGTTTCAATAATCGGCTGGAACCGGCCGGTTATCTCGGTTAACCGGAGAACCGGTCCCGGCCGGTCGCCCTAACTGGCCGGTTCTGTCCCACTAACTGTAGCTAATTACTGTAGCTAAACGGTTAGCTGACCGGTTCCTCGGTTAACCAGCCGGTTTTTGACCAAACCGAGCCGGCCGGTTCCATCAACTTTTTGAACCTTGGTCATGATAAGGAGTAGAATTGATGCTCATGATTAAGAAATGCATAATGGTTTGTATGAGATGAAGTGCAAGAATTAATTATCTTGTCTAAAATAATTTCTCCAAATTAAAAGTTATTAAACCTATAACTAAGAGGGGTTAAACACTCTTAAGAAAGTTAATTACACTTAAAGAATCAATGATATGTTAATAGAAGGATTAAGGATTTATGAAATAAAGCTTAAAATTTTAAAATAGTTAGAAGAATTAAATAGAAAATAAATGGTATTTTCTATGTTTAAATAATTCTCAAAATTATGATAAATGAATATTTATTTTTTTATTTTATAAATGATAGAAAAAACATTTAGAATTTAACAAAACTGGTCCCATGATTTTATGAGGTCCAGAACATTAGTTATGAATGGTTTAAGCTAAAGCTATTTCCTAGAATTATTTTGTATGCGAAAATATCATAAATGGCCAATGGCTGCTCAGCCGCACAGGGGACACACAGCGCTTGGCCGCACAGGATCCCGAGAGCCCGCGCCCGCGGCGGCGCAGGCGTGCAGCTGCGGCAGCCAGAGCTCGCCTCCGGGGGCGGCTCGGCCAATTGAGCCACCGAGGCAGCCAACAGGGGCAGCGCGGCAAGGGGAGCACGGACAGGGGGTCGCAACGGCGAGGGCTCACCGGACGGCGGTCGGCAGCAGGCGGCGGCGACAGCGGACTTTCGGCGACGGTTTGGCGGCAGCACAGGCCTCCAACTCGAGCATCGCTCCTTTACAGGGCTTCACAGGGTCGTGTAGAAGACTAGAAGACTAGCATCGACGATGTCATCGTTGAGGTGCAGCGGAACGAGGTGCTCAACGTGGGGCAACCTTGGGACAGACGACGGCGGCAAAGGAAGCAAGCTGCAATGTCATGAAGACGGATTGGCAACTCTGCTCAGGAGATGGGAAAGCATAATAGGAAACTCCACGGGTGACAAATTCCATCATGACTCACCAAGAGGAGAGAAATTAAGGAAGGGGCAGAGGATGGTTTGCTTCCGTCGTTGATGGAAATCGGCCTCGATCTCGTAGTTTAGGTGGGAGAGGGCGATTGGCGGCCATGAGGAGGAGCAGGGGTGTACCACGCGACGGTTTGGGGGCTCGGTTCGGCCGGGGAGACACGGGAGCAACGGGGGCTGAGCTTGAGTTCCTGGGCGACGTCAATGGCGGTTTGGAGAGAAACCAGAGAAACAGGGAGGAGAGGAAAAGAACAGGGGACCTCGGGCTTATCCGGTTATCCCCCTACTTGGGCGGCGGTGGCGGGCGAGCTGACAGCCCACACAGGCAGTGCAAGCAGCTGCGTGGCGCTCGGCATTCTTGCACCTGCGCCGACGTGCAGCTCCCCGTGAGGGAGAAACGATGAGGGTGGGCTCCGCAGGGTCCCCACCAGATCATCATTTCAACTCAAGTTAATCTCTTCTGTTTTCACTTAAAACTCCTACTTCTACGGCTCAGCAACTTTTTTTAGAACTTTGATACTGATAAATCAAATTACAAGGAACAACTTTATTATGAACATTATTTTCAAATTTCCAATAGTTTTAAAATGTAAAACAAAATTCAAACTTTCAATTGTTCTAGCAATTTTGTGTAGTTTAATTAATATATTCTTTTTCTAAAATCTAAATGCACAAAATTACCTTTTGTGCTACTCTACTCAAATAAAGCATTATCCAGATAAACTTATATTTAAAATTTTAAACATTCAACTAAATCAATTTTCATAAATGATATGACATGATGAATTATTTTTATTTCTTAAACTTAGGTTGTCACATCAATCTCATGGGCTAAGGCGGGTAGGTCCAATTGATGGCTATAGGGAGCAAGAGGGAATGGTGACGCAGCGGTTTGGGGCATTGGTGCGGCAGGGGAGGCACGGCGGCGCCGGGAGCTCGAGCTCGGGCTGGGCAACAATGGCGGTTTGCCTGGTTCCGTTTGAAACAGAGAGGAAGGAAAAACGAGAGAAACCGAGGCGAGAAACAGAAACAGAAGATATACGTTCATCAAACAGACTGCAAACAGGTTCATACAAAATAAACTGATACAGTATAGCACAACATAGCTTACATCACATCAACATGATAGAGCTAAAGAGCAAAACGCAATAATCAGAAATACGGTTCCATATGAAACAAAACTAGGATAAGAGGTTTCGAGCTGAAGTGCAGCAAATACAATCATGAATACAACTAATGAAAATGGCTTGTGTGCCTGATCCTACACCTACTGACCAAGGTGCTGAATTTACGCACAAAATGAAATCTCTAGCGCTTGGTCCTTCACCTTAAGAAATAACAGGTCCAGATAGATGTACAGAAAATCATAAACTCTTGTGCTGACTAAAAATGCCTCCTGTATTTGAATCTTCAACCTCCTCGCCCAGGTATCGATGAATTTCTTGAAAAGGTTTCTGCACAAAAGAGGCTAGTCATTTCCGATTTGAATCATAAAACTAAGAATAGAAGTCCGTAGGCTATTCTTGGAGATATTCAATAATGAATAAAAGACAATAAAAATATCTTGAAGAATGGGCATACCCTCATTATCCCCAGGTCTTTTTCACTTCGAATTGGCCTCACTCAAGTTGCTGATACTTTTGAGGTCTTTGTTGGGAACCAGCAAAATCTTGCCAGCCCAAGGGTCCCACCCTCAGGGTGCACCCCATGCTCAATGTACAAGTATCCTCCATTCGGACCATACTCACCAAAAGAGTCCTTGATGATAAAGAAATCTTTCTTTTGTCGACTCGTACCATAAGCAACCGCAGTAACAGTATGATTTGTAGCATTGAGTTCAGTGCTTGGACCACTTCTAATTCTCTGAAACAGAAAAGAATCGAGTTAAAAAGTATTTTTTTCTCCGACAAGACATGGGAACAGTAACATAAGAAACCTTTTGGTGTATGTTGTTGGACTTGTGGGGCTGCTCGAAATGCAGCTAGCACTAGAGGACAGGTAGAACAGAAGGGAGAAGAGGCTAGCAGTTCTAAATTAAACTGAATACGGTCACACTCTATTGCATACTTAGGTGCTATGTATAGTACAATACGAGCAAATGACCTTCCTGCAGATCCACAAGGCGTACAAACAGAGCTCACGGCACTGCTCACACCCTCAACCACACCACAACAGATGGAGAGGATCATCATCACCCTTTGGTACATATGGAAGGCCTGGAATGACAGATGGTTTGACAGGAAGAAGTGGATAATCATGCAGGTACACTTCGCGGCAAAAGCAGAGGTTAATACAAGCACAGAACCAAGGCCAAGCCAAGAGCACAACCAAAACAATGTTTTGCCGACAACATCTCCAGGACCAGGCTTCAACATCGATGTCACATGTTTCACGGATGCTACGTTCCCTCACCAGCAACTGCACAGCACCCCTCATTCAGCAGGACTTGGAGTACTAATAACAGGTGGCGACTTGAAAAACAAGACTAACATCATAATTCGAGCAACCAAAGGAAGAGCAATATCTCCTCTGCATGCCGAAGGGCTGGCTTTACTGCTTGCCTCGCGTCTTGCAAAGGCTCTACGCTTGCTGGCGGTAGAGTATGCCTCGGATAGCCTAATCATGATCAACACTCTACAATAAGATGACTTCCATCTCCACCCTGAAGATTGAAGGCTACGTCCCATGTTGTACAAGTTCAAGAATAACAATAAGAGGATCACAATCAAAGCAACCAAGATACAAGAGCAAACAATACAGAAACACATAATCTGGCTCACCAGGCGACACAAGCTACCAACTAGAGAATAGCTAAAACAGAAAAGGGAGAAGCGGCTAACAGTTCTAAATGGAACTGAATACGCTAACACTCCATTGCACACTTAGGTGCTATTTATAGTACAAAGGAAGGATTGACTGCTTCTTCTCCTAGATTCTAGAAAGCACCAACTAAAATAAGTTGGTATTGTTTCTACATTATTCCAGTAGACACAGGTCTACAGTAAGACGGTTGCTACAGTACATACATAGCTACAATACTTCCTACATTTTTTCAGAAACACAAGGATTACTGCTAATATATGTAAATGACAAGACATGGAAACATCAGATAACTTACTCTAGAATAATCTAGCCAACCAAGATACATATCAATCACAGTTGTGACAACCCTTTTTGACAGGGCCTTCTTTAGTTCATGCTCCTTAGAAACAACACCATAGCCGGTGAGCGGTACAAGTGTAGCCTGCAAACATATTGCAGATTTACATGTAATTGTTGAAGTTAATTCATATTCTTGAGCATGAGAAGTTCAAATGGATTTTGACTACTATGAAGTGTTGGAATAATTCTGTCCTTGGTGGCGTGCCGAGGTGCAGATCGTGTTTGTGTTTGAGTGTGCTAGGTTAGAGCTTGTGCAGTTTGGCTGCAGGTGCTATGCAAACTTCGTAGCGCAGGCTTGTGTGCGTGCGTGTGACTGGCCGGTGATGGTGCATGTGCACGTGTTGGAGTCCATTGTTCGGGTCCTGTCAAACTAGGACGTCGTGTGTGCTTGTTCTGGCGAGGTCAAGTTTACGTCGGGTGGGATTGATCAGTCGCGTATGGCGCGGCACGGCAAGCTGGCTCGTTCGGCGGTCAGTTTGTTGAGTCCAAATCGAGTCGGTTGTTAGCCAAGTCTTCGACATGCGGCAACAGAGACGGGTGCGCAAGGCTCGTGGTCAAGCTGGAGACCGAATCCCGTGGAGAGCAGCGGCTCGTGGCGAGGAGTTCGGGAACGCCAGGAAGAAGTGTTCGTGCGCGCGTTGATCGGCGAGGTGGTTGCGTGGGCGCTGCGTCGCCTTGTGGTATAAAGCTGGCTGTAATCGATGTGTATAACGCCCGAGTCTATTTGTTTGAGCAAATAATAGCCAAGATACAGGCCGTTCGACGGCCGCGGCGTTCAGCGCCAATATCCTGTCTACTGTTCATCGTCTTCAACCTCCGTCCGTGCGTGAGTTTGAGCGATTTTGAGGGCTCGGTTCTAACATGAAGGGCATTCATGATCTATATAGTCAGATCATGATGTTTCTAGTTAGAGCCAAGATAGATGTTGGAGAAAGGGTTCAAGGAACCCACTATTTCTTCTCATGAGCTCAGTTACCTTATATTTGGTCCATATAGACTTTTGGTCTAAATATAAATTTAATGACATATATGTAATTTGTACACCCAACCAAGGATAAAATCATGATTTGTAACACATCAAGGGTAGGAGAGGTATTTCCCTCTTCTTTTCTTTCTATAAATACAAGACCCTAAAGGTCATGAGGGGACGGATTGATTAAGACCGGCTCCTTCTCTTCTTGGCTTGTTGTATCATTTCTCTAGCTTTGCCCACCCTCCGAGTTAGCATAGCCCATAATATGTATGTTTGGGACTTGTAACTAAAACAATAGATATGTAAAAAATAGAATTAGAATTAGTTTTGAGTTACAAGAGTTTCTCGTGTGATTCAATTCCTACAATAATACCTATCATCATGTGTAATTATAATTAATTATTTGATTGATATGTACTCTTCATTTTTCTTAATAACAAGTGACCTTGCAGCGTATGGATAATCTTTAGCAAGTAAAATCCCACGTTGAACATAATAAATGTACTTATAAGCTTCTGGAACACACCTATCATTGAATCCATCATTGTTTACGTTGTTGCCATCCAAAAGGTGCTCCTCAAAAAGCTTCATAAGCTGACCCGTGGTTAAAAAGTACTCTACTTCCATTGCTCCTAAACTTGCAAAGGCCCATCAGAGTCTTAAAAAAATAAATAAACAAAATAGCAGTAACGAAAAATAGAAACGAGACTCCAAAAAATCGAATCTAACCATTAACAAGCTGATGTTGAACTGGTGTAACAACATTGCGTAGCCTCCAATCAACCTAGGATTGTAGGCTATCCACACCGATCGGACCCTACCATGGCCTATCTCCTAGATGTGCATCTCCTTCAACATTGTAATATAAATGAAACTGTAAGAAGCTCTATATATTAAAGTAAACAGTAAAAGTGCAGTTGAGAGCAAATTACCTTCAAACAAATAGCTTGCATGATCTAATAGTCCATCTCTGTATTAAATGAAAGACGTTGCTCATCCATTTGGTAACGGGATTGTGCTCCAAAACTTAAAAAGTAAAGCTTAGAATTCAGCACAAAAAAATTCTGACCTAGCTGTTGAATTATTACAATGCATACTTGAAACATTCTAAAATACTTAGAAAATCAAAATGGAAAAGAGAAGATATTTGCCATGGAAGAGTCTAGAACTATTTCTTCATGTCAAGAAGGATGTAGAACCTAGATATTTATGTATGGTAAAAAATATCTAGATATTAGATAGGGATAAGAATATTCTAGAGTTAGTATATTTAGTATAGAAAAATGTGGAATGTTGTCATGTGGCAACATCCTAATGATCATATACACGTATAAATAGGGGTGCCTCCCCACCCCTAATGGCTCATGCTTTAGTATGTGTCATTTGTGTACTAGGTAGCATGGCAAGGTTGTCATGGTGTGCTAGTGTGTAGGTGTGTTATGGTGAGTCATAGTGAAAGTTGCTTAGAGGAGGGATGAATAGGCAAATATGAAAATCCTGTGAAATTAGAATTAAACAAATTTATTAGACTGATCGGCAGTGTCGATCGTAGTCAGCCAGAGAGCCTGAGGGTTGACAGTCTCTATGGAGAGCGGACCGGCACTGCCGATCAGTGGATCGGCACTGCCGACGAGCTACAGGCTGAGCCAGACAGAAAGAGTGGTTCTCTGGTAGAACCGACCGGCACTGCCGATCAGGGTGATCGGCACTGTCGATGAGCTACAGCCAGAGAGAACAGCCTTCTTTGGATGAATCAACCGGCACTGCCGATGATGATAAGACAGAAGCCAGAGAAGTGTCTGGGCATCACAACGCCTCTGGGAGAGTGGATCGGCACTGCCGGTGAGGACCACCGACACTGCCGATGAAGATAAAAACAGAGGGCGACAAAAATGAAATTTATGGGAAGTTTGAACATTCGACTTTACCAAATTTATAAATTATGCCCCTCTTAATAGTACAGTTTACCTATACTCAAGATTAGAAATAAAAACAACATGAATCTTTCATTCTTGAGTGAATTTTGGACTTTCAATTTGAGACAAATGACATCTTCTTTTCTCCTTTTTTGTTTTAATGCATTTCATTCATCAATTGAGATAGTCATCTAGACACATACTCAATGAAAGCATTAGTCTATTTTTAATTGTATTAATGTCAATCACCAAAATAAAATTAGGGGCTTAGATGCACTTTTATATAGGTAGACACTAACTTAGAAGTGTGTACGTGTATCAAGTTTATGTTGTTGAACAAAGATTAAGCTCTTTTGTAGAGAGTTGATCTCCTAAGTTAGCATAGTATGGTGAAGGTCTTCTCGTTATAGAGTGAAGTGTTGTGTTTGGATCCACGAAAAATATGATATCACACCAGTTTGATATCATTTCTCAGAAGTCTGTGTTATTCTAGAGACATTGATTTCTCAACACCAGCAATTACAAACAGCAGGCTGCTCCCAAGCTAGACACGAAATCAAACTGGTAAAACCCTTCTAAACAGCAATGCATTCACGCCATTGAGAACCGAACCCGATAAGTAGAAAACCATTCTTAATGTGGTTTCCATCAGTGTCAACGTCATCCTAGATAAAACAGGAAAGAAAAAGCAAAGATGTCATAATAGCAATTCACATGTTGTAATCATATCTTCTAAGCAACAGAATAACAATGAGAGGTATATGCATTTTTATACTATGGTTACTAATCCACCAATGTGCTTTTAGGTGGTGAGGGAGATTGTTTTTTAATCTATTGTTCATCACCTATACTGGTTGTCATTGTTAGTGGTTGCAGCTTTGCAACAAGTGAGAAAGATCAGGTGAACCTGCTGCCTAAAGGAAGAGGATCGAGATACACAACATCTGTTGTAATGTTGTAGTCAAAGAGGAAGATCAAGGGGACAAAATGGAGGCATCTGGTTATCAATGTCCACCTCTTGAGCTTCTATTCAAGGGGAAATTTCAGGTGCACAAAGAACAGTTATGACACATTAAGTCTTATAGATTCACATTAAGGGTTGTGTTACACGTAGCTTTTAGCAACTAAAATTATAACATCTATAATAACATAAAAATAGATGAATCATTGATAACATATAAATATGTAGGTTCACAATTGTTCTTAGTGGCCCTATTACACGCTGCTAAAGATAGCAATGCATGACACTGATTGGTTTAATATTAAATTAAAAACTGAATACAAAACTGAAGAATTACTCCCTCCTTTCCATATGGTTTAGGGAGGTAAATTAGACTTCTTCCAAATTATATCTAGCTTAGGACAGCCCAACAGCCAATGTAGTGAGGAGGTTGGCCCCCACGTGCATCGTGCAGGAACAAATGGATCTTTTTTTGTCGGCCTTAACTGAGCTGGGCTGCTTTAGGACTGGTAATAGAGTACCCTGCCCTGCTTTATGCCAAATATCAATTGACAAGAAAAAAGTTTATTTTAGAGTGAAATGCACTACAGGTCACTAAACTATTTAGTAACGGTCATATAAGTCCACAAACTCTGAAAATAAGCATCTAGATCTGTAAACTATTCTCGAATGGTCGTCTAGGTCCACAAACTTTTTAGTAACCCTATAGATTTATGATATATTTATATTATGTCAATTAGATCCGTAATACCCAGCCGCTCTCCACTCGCCACGTCGCCGCACAACCGCTCTCCACATGCGCCACCACCATCGCACAACCACTCTCGATACGGGCACTGTCGAGACTACACGATGATGCCAGATAGCAACAGGTGCGCTATGCTCATCATGGTCTCGCCTTCCCATTCGGCCTCGCTCTCCCCGTCGCAGCTTCGACTTTCCGTGCCCATTACTTATTACCCACGACGATGACCTGCATTTCACCTGCGATGACGGTCTGCCTTAAGTGTGTTGTACCCTTCGCACGTGACATGCTATTATCGTCATAGTCTGACGGGCAGACAGGCATGCCAACGATCAATGGGCATGAGCCTTGATACGGAGAGTGAGGCTGCTAAGAGATGAGTGGATCAATGGCGCATGAATAGAGCGGCTTTGTAGCGGTTGGATCACACGTGAAGAGCGACTGGCAGCAGCGGTGTGGACCTGTTTGACATAAAATTAATAGATCATGGATCTATGAGATCACTATAAAGTTCGTGGACCTGAATGACCATCCAGAAATAGTTTAAGGACACAGATAGTCAGTTTGAGAGTTTATGGACCTATATAAGTATTTCTAAATAATTTAGGGACCTACGGTGCATTTTACTCTTTATTTTACTATCCTCGACTATTATATTTGTTTATCGTCATAGTTTCTGCACAAAAATCTTGGCTCATTTTACCAAACAAACAATTCAAACCTTTTGAAGTCTCTCCTCTTTTGTTGGTTCCATAATAATGAATTGGCTAAATATTTCATGAAACTTTGAGGCAAAGATACTTTCATCTGCTTGATATAATATAATTTTCCTTCATCAAAGTTAGTAAAGTTATCGCTACTTACATTTGTGTTTTTATAGGAATGCATTAATTCAAACACTTCTCAACGATCTTGAAGCTGTCAGCTGGGAACTTTATGAGGTTCCCTAGAATTTTGGAAGCCGTCCTCACTTCTCTACGATCTTGAAGCTGTTAGCGATCTGTAGCGATGCTCAAAGCAGCGCACCTTGTTTCTGGTCCCTCTTTTGAAAATAAATATGTGTTAATCGTTTTGCAGAAATATGACAATTGTACTTTTGGCTTTCGAAAAAAAAAGACAATTGTACTTTTGGCTTTCGAAAAAATAAAGAGACAATTGAACTTGCCAATGTAGGAGGGAGAAGGGTAGTGCTTTTTCCAGATTATTGCCTCGTCTACTATACTATAAAGCCAAGAATACAGTCCCAATAATCTATAAGCTGCAATAAACAAGCTCAGAAGCTCTTGTTTTCCTGCAGATTATTATAATTCTCTTTACAACAATCTGTACCAATTCCCCAGATTACGATAATGCGAGGATGCAACATATAGGTTACTCATACAAAATAGATAATACAAGACAGGGAGCCGCAAGAGGTTAGCCAGCCTTTACAATATATGAAGCAACAACCAGACCGGTTTAACAAGTTGTCGAAAGTAGCATGAAAGAACACGAGATTTCATTTCAATGAATTTTTTTATAAAAAAAAATTCTTGCCCAGTTCTGGCGCATGTTGTGTAAAAAAAAAAGGGCTGCTCCTTGAAAGATGACCATGAAAATTCCCATAAAAAGAACAGAAATACAGGGCCACCGGCCACATATTGGATGTTTTAGGAGTCAACCTGAATGCTTGAAACAGCCAAATAACTTCAGCAGTCAGCATTTATCAAATAGATATTACATCATTCCATAGAAAGGTGTGTTTTGTGTCCGCTCTAATCTACTTAATCTACATTACACGAGCAAAACCTTCTACGGTAAGCCACAATAGGATATTCTTGATCTGAATCACTAGATAGTTTATGAACAAAGGCTCTAAGTTTCCGAATCGAGAAGTCATGTAAACTTGCGCTTCTTCTGTAAGCTTTGTTGCTTGTGTTACATACAAAGGAAAAAAAGGGCTACTCCAGCAGCAAAGGCGCACCACTGCATTATGGTAGCCCGCGCAGATAGTATGTCTACGAAAGAATTATCTATATGTTGCTCCACGGAAAAGCTTTGGATCATAGGGGTTGGAGCTCTTGCTCAGGACCCACTGAATCAACAGGTCTATATGCAGTTTGCCCTCTCTTTCTCCAGACAAGTAATGCTATAAAGGCCGATAAAGTAATCAAAATAACTATTAAAATCCCAAGCAGTATAGAGACTACATGTTCTTGGAACCAGGACCTGTACCAAAGTTGAACGAAATCAAATGTTAGTTCTCTAGACCAATAGAAGTACCATTCAAGCAAATAAGACAGCCGGGTAATGCAAAAGTTGTTCATAGAATTTTCTGTTTACAAATTACCATAAAAGTTATCTTACTGAACTTTCCATTTGTGCTAGAGAAACATAAACATATTTTGCCAAATAAGGGTAAAAAAAAAGACAAGGTATTTCCTCTTTAAATCTATTGAAAGTAGATTTAACAAAGGTAATGCCCTAGACAATGTTACCTGGGGGGGGGGGGGGGGGGGGGGGTCCAGTTTTCTTTCTAGACAACTAGTATTATTCTTGTGGAGGAGATATACCCCCCCCCCCCCCACACACACACACACAAAAAAAAGGCATATGTTATAAGGCATTATACAAACATA
This sequence comes from Eleusine indica, assembly GCA_030378355.1. Lineage (NCBI taxonomy): Eukaryota > Viridiplantae > Streptophyta > Magnoliopsida > Poales > Poaceae > Eleusine > Eleusine indica. Next base: position 43,760,886 of record CM059500.1, read on the forward strand.
AAGCATTTCCTTACCTTCTAGGCAAAGGCTGCACATTCCACTCGAGTAATTGATAACTGCCAAGATTTTCAGGCAACTGAACATGATGTTGAGTTAACCGAGAAATAATACCCTGTATCATATCAGTGCAATAAATTAATCAGTGAGATTAGGGATCATTGATGTAGTGATCACAGTTGCACGAGTAAATGATATACCATTGCTGTTGAGTTAGACATAGCATTATCCGATCCAGCTGGGAAAATACCCCATCTGATTAGAGTAGAGTTTCCTTGGCTTGTAACATTCATAACTCGAACCTGTCAAATAAAAGAACAAGTTCAGCAAAGCAGATATTAAGCATGCACCAAAGAATCTATAAGATTAGAGCATATTGAAGTGTGATAACATGATATCAAGAACTATTCACTCCTGACCGAATAGTCAAAAAAAAAAAAAATACTATGGCCAGAAGAGCCATATAGCCATATCCTATACAATATACGTACCTGACGAGAGTCAATGTCCAGCTCTTTAGCTATCAGCTCAGCCAGCTCATGGAGATGAGGTTTCAGGTTTGGATAAGTAACATTTATGGACATATCAACAGTGATCATACCAACATCAAAATCTGCACACAGAAGATCAATAGGCAAGATAAACCATGTCTATCAGCACAAGTGCACAACAAATCCAGATAGAAACAGAGCGCATTAAGTAAAAAAAATAAGCACTGGCACAAAGAGCATCAACAAACACGGATTCAGAAAAGATGAAAAAATATTCCGTGCTTCAACTCAACTGGTTGTAACACATATCTAAACCATGTGGCAATTGGTACGCATGTAAAATATGCAAGATATGTCATCAAAGTCAAATGAATGATGATCTGGCATGAAAAAATCTTTGAAGGCAAATCGCTTTCCCTGTCTCATTTATCATAAAATGTAAAACCCTGTTCAAACTCAGAAGCATCAAACAATTCCCATAAAAGCAAACAAAAATGAAAAAAAAAAATGCTCCTCTCTAACAGACTAACAATAATATCCATGTTTCATAAAAAGGGCCTCCCCAAAATGAAAAGATATATAAAAGCACACAAACCTGGCAAGCCACTAGGAGCAGGAGCAGGTGACATATCAGAGCCTGCATCACTTGAAGGTCCTGGTGAAGGAGCACCACTGATATGGAGTCTCTCCCACAACTCCGAACAGTTGGTTTTCCAAAAGCCAATCTTATCACTGTGACGGTCGTAGGTTACTAGTGTGTTACGGACAACAATACCTGCCAATTAAGATTGTTACTATACTATGCACAATGGCAAATTTCCCAAATTTATCACTATCCTGTTAGCAAATATCATTACAAGTTAAAAGGTAAGATTCATTTACATAGAATTTTGAGAGTCAAGAATCCTTATCATTTTAGACAACGGTGACAGCAAAGAGAATAATGATATACAATGCATTGATAAACAGACAGCTAAGTCTATTTTTATTAGGCAACAAAAAAAGAAAGTTTAGAACTCTTAGCACACTGACTATGACAACAACAACTATGCATCCTTTCCTTACATTGATATTAAGAAAAATAAAGGAATTCTAATTATGCATCCTTTACTTATTTTTGAATTTTAAACTAGCAACACCAATTACAGTTTATCTATAGGCCCAAGTCTTGCCTCATAAACCATTAACACTAATAAATGCAGGCTAATGCTTAGTTTGGTCAGATGGTGCATATAGGCTCATCAAATTTGCATTCACTCTCCTCTCCATTGAACAAGTGAACCAACAGCTGCTATGAATAATAAGCAATCTTTGACGAAACGTGGGCTTCGGACTTTAATTGGCCATTCATCTCTAAAAGTTTGAATTAATCAAGTAAACAAAAAACACAAATAACTCAGTAGTAAGATTAAGTTAAACAGTTATTTCGAGTCAGCCATTTAGTTTACAACCAAATATTCAGCAAATGCAGGTGCATAATCTGGGATTATAAAGAAAGTGATGTATACAGATGTCACCAAATAATCTGGGATTAGGAGGTGAAAATATTTGGTGACATCTGTATACATCACGCAAAGGAGAACAGTCATGTAAGTAAAAGAAAGAAAAATTGTTGGACAGATGACAAAAGAGAGATGACAGAAATAGAAACTGTAGGAAATGTAGAAGAAAGACAAGTCAGAAAGGTACAGAGAACATAATACAGATTAGCCTGAATTTCCTCTGAGTGCTGAGTTCCTACCTCCTAATAGTGTTGTTGGATCCTTCCCATTTTGGAATACACCCAAGCAATAAGCACCGTCAACTTTGGAGTGCTTTATTTCAGAACAGGAGGCATGACACATGAGCAGAAAACACAAACAGACAAATTAAGCCATGTTATCTTGGTTCACTTAAAACAGGCATGTTTGCATTTTATCATACCCGGAATAAATAATTTTCTGGTGAAAGGGAGAGCTTCTGTCCATTTCCAAATACCATGTCAACGTCTGGAAATACCTCTGATAGTTGTGAGACATTCCTGGAAGCAAGACGATAAGTTCAAATGTAATGCAGGATACTAAAAGAAAGTGAAGAATGAAAATAATTTTTTTATCATGATGGGGAAGTCACCTTCCAGCACCTGCAAAGCAGATATCCTTGTAATTTGGATCAGGGCCACGGATTTTCTTGAGGGAATGCACTTTACTCGTCATCTATCAACAGAGAACATTAATAATTTTAGTGTATCCTTCAGCAACAGAATCATCACCTGTTCATTTTCTTTAAAAAAGTAGGGAAACAGTAAAAAACTTCTAGGACATATAAAACTAATAAAAAGAAAAGAAAATGTGTTCTCGTATCCCAGAAGCAAAACAAAGGTGCAAGACAATGCCGAAATGGATGGGAGAAAAGGTGAATTATTGAATGGCTAATGAAAATACTAGAGTCGTACTAGAATATGTTGGAAATAATCTTGTCATATGGATAAGTAAGCATATGTTTGCATGAACAATAATGAATAAAATTTTAGAAGATGTTGGATGGTTCATGCATAACCTTAAGTAGCTGGATATGCATGGTGTTATAGCAATTAGAAGCAAAATTGGTTTTGTTCATGAGCTGTAACATGCAATGAACTAGCTGTGATGGATACTGTAGCTACGGTGGTTACTGTAGCTGCCGTCCTAGCAGTCCCATAAAAAGGGCATCTCCCCTCATATGTAGAAACAACTAAGAAGAGGTGTAGAGATGTAGATTAGATGGAGAGCTTGTAAGCTCATAGTGTGAAGCTATGAGATCTTGTAGTTTTGTAAGTTTTGTATCCTGATATGAGATCAATATAGTTGAGTTACTAGTGTTTCCTCTTGTGTGATTCTAGGGGAGAGAGTATAGGCAGGAACGAGTGATTTCTTTCCTTCAATTAGAGAGGGTTGAGTGATTCAACTCCCAACGGGATACTCCTTATCAAAGCACAAGAGACTTCATCTCCAAAAGAAAACAAAACCAAGAGGCTTGGAAGTAGGAGCCACTGAAATGGTCAACTTCCTTTCTGCAAGGCATGTGATTTTAAGCCCTCAAATACTACTATTAGCATCTGAAGTTAGATATGTCCTACGTTTTCTAATGATATGATTCCAAAGCTAACAAAACAAAGAACACAGATGCACCCAAATAGTAAAAATAAATAATTGAGGAAAAGGACTGTTGAATGGTAAATCAGTCATAACTTTAACTTACTGCATCTTTAAAAGCCAAAAAAGCTTGCTCCGGAAGGTACGCATATGTGGTTCCACTATCCAAAACAGTCCCATGCTTGCCATCGAAGATCCTTTGGTCTAACCGGAGTGCCTTCCCAGCAACATGTATTTCCTTCAACTCAATGTTGTAGTATGGGCTGTTGTCACTCAAAAGTTAGTTTGTAAGAATATGCCACCAAGAAAAGGAACATGAATCCCTTGGTATATATATAAAACTGTATATATTACCTACGGACAGGATCTGAACGTGAGAAAACCATGCCAGGAGGAGCAGGCATTCCACCAAGAACCATAGCACCGCCACCAATATCCATTCCACCATAGCACAGAGAGAATGAATCACTTATGACACCCTTGTCGACAAGCTGATCCATTATGCTAAGTTGGCCACGACCCAGACCCATTATACCATCGGCATGCTGGCTGAACAAATCTCCAGTCTCAGAAATTTCACAGCCAAAAACAGCACGCTGTGGCTTAAGTTCACTTTCTCTTCCGAAAGACACAGTGTCCTCACCAAGAACCCCACTGCTGGAGCTCATTTCAGCATACTGCCTCTCGTAAGTGCATTGATTCTTGTCATTATCACAAGTACAGTCTACATTGCACTTTATTGGGGAATATGTACTGGAGAGGTCAGGTTGAAATCTTGGATCCTATATCAAGCCAAATCTCAGTTTACATAACTAGTAGCGAATTTAAGGTAATTAAAAGATTCATGGACGTAGATACTAGAAAAATAGTAGTGATCTTTAAAAAACATTTTTTTCTGCATGGACATAATTACGTACACCGAACTACAAAATGCATCATGGTGGAGAAGTCATGCTCACAGTTTCTTCTATTTCTACATACAGTGAAAGAAGCCACTTTAATGCAAATAACATGTTCCCTCTAGGATGCTAGTGATTCACTCAGCCAACAAGATAAAGCGAGTAAAGTTGATGGTACATCAACAATGACATATATAAATCATCTAATACATGTATAATAGTTTCATCAAGAAAACGAAAGCCATGAAAGAATGATCAGATAATCAGATAAGGGTCTTCCGTTCAGCCGATGCTATGGCCCTGTCCAGCAGAGCTCCTCCTTTTGCAGAAGCCACTTATTCAAAAAGATGGTGAAAAGAAGCTTCTACTTCTTACTGATTTTTAGTTCACTCTTAGAATTTGTAATAAAGTGCATTATCTATGTTTTACTTATGAAAAAGTAGTCAGGTAATAGAAAAAACACTACCTGATGGCAAAATATGCAATTGATTGTGCAAAAGTTAATGTATTAGAAATATGACGTAAAATCTTTTTCCCTTGTGCATAGATGTGTTTTCTAGTGAAAATACATTTGGGTAGTGATAGCTTTTGTTAACTCCAAACAGGAGAGCCATACCATATTTGGGCATCTAGCAGACTAGCAGTGAGAAAGAGTGTTCAGCATCTGAAAAGGTATAGGCATAGAACCAGATTATTGGTACTACTGATGCTAGGCCGAAACAGACCAAATACCTGTAATTTGTTGGCAAGACATGAGGACCACTTGACATGAGAAATAAGTTTAAAAGTTGACTAACAATGGTTGGAGACAAAAAAAAACAAGGCCAATGGTTTGACAAGCCAGTGGATGAAGTTAAATTGATATACTATCAAACAAATGGTCGGTTCCTTTAATAGCATGGAAATGGATGTGAAACCCCTGCATATGAAAAATCTCAGGTTGCTTTGCCACATGAAACCAAGATACAGTCCAGTATTTTGCTGTTTTCCAAAAAGAGAAATCAGACATGAAACATGCTCATTTAATTGGTTGAGTGAGATTGGCGTGGTACTTGTTGGGAAGCATTGACGAAGTATGGCGCCTCAGTTTTGTATTGCACTCCCTATGTGTGGTCGTGTGGATGTACACAAAATATTCCCATAAACCCGTATGATTCGTGTGATCAATAAATTAGCTACCTTGAATTGTTCAGCCACATAATTCACAAGTGAGCACCACATCCACGTGACTTCGACCATCCCAATCAATCCAATCATCTCACAGTTTCAAACCGGTAGGTGTACGGAGAAGCATGGGAGCAAAACTAACCTGGTGGTTGCCGCACTGCTCGCAGGAGGCGCAGGGCACGTAGGTGACGGTGCTCCCGGAGTCAACGATCAGCGCGAACTCCTGAGGCGGCGACCCGATATACAGCCTCGTCGTGTAGTACCTGAACCAACAGGACAACAGGACACGGCTTCCCGGCGTCAGATCCAATACAGCCTCCCAAGAATTGGGGGAGCAAACACCAGCATAATTCTAAAAAGAATCGAGCTCTACCGACCCGTTGGTCAGGAGATCATCGTGGAGGCGCATGCGGGCGTTGGGGCGGATGACGTCGCCGAGCCCACGCCGCAGCGAGGCGGAAAGCCTGCTGGCGTTGGGGTAGGTGCGCGTGAGCGGGAGCACCAGCGGCGGCCTTGGCGCGGGCCGATCGGGGGATCCGGCGGCCAAAGAGGCGGAGGCCGTTGAGGCCAGGAGGAGGACGGCGGCGAGGACCTCGAACGAGCCGAGCCGAAGGCGGCAGCGGCTCGCCATGGAGCAGCCTCGTCGCGCGGGGAATGGGAGAAGAGGGTGCGTGCGGGGGAGGTCGTCGCGCCGAGGTGGAAGAGGCCGGCCGAGACGACGACTTGTTAGAGGAGGTTCGAAAGGGCAATTCGGTCATTTCTGGAGTCGTCGTGTCCCGTGGGTCGGAAAGACGGAAATGGCCGAGTAGATCCCGCGTAAGCAGTGGGTTGAAGCTGGGGCAGACATGTGGGGTCCAACATATCGGTCCCACAAGTCGGAGGCTCAGTCCTGGGACTGGATAGGGTGGATACCCGGTCTTCTCCGGGAGTGGCGTTGACGAGACAAGCACGGAGCACGGAAGGGAAATGGATGAGATGTTTGTGGGTCCTCATTGGAATCCAAACTCATATCACATTTTTAGCTTCTGGCTTGACTTCGTAATATATTCACACATATCAGAAACTAATTCTCACATTTTAAACAAGACTTCCTTTTTTTAGACGAATGAATCTCGGCTTTGCGTGCTAACAGAGAAAAATTTATGATGCTGCCAACCGTAGGAAATTTAAAGATGTGAAACTAGTACCAAGTCTAGCCTTGCCTGCTGCAACTTGAGAGATCTTTTTGTTAAGATTGTCAGCTCAGCAAAGTGCTCTGAAAGTTTGCATTCGATGGTACTCAGTAATAACTTTTTGAAACACAAATCACGACAGTAGCAAACAAGCTGCTCCGTGCGACTGTCACAGGAGAGCGCAAAAGTTCAAAAAGTCAGGTATGAGCACCGTACGAAGAAAAAAAATGAAATGTAAGGTACAACTCTCAGGATATGAAAGCAGCTACAATTTGATCGGCGCCTCGTGGTTCTACACCAGTTACACCTACAAGACCCACCATTGTGGACATCGAAAAGATAAGTTACATATGATGGGAACTGGGAAGACGTTGCTGCACCACCAGCATACAGCTTGAGATCAATTAAGTCAAACCTAGGGTTGCTGGTTAGGGCGGTAGCCGGATCCTAAATAATTTGCATAGCTGCTGGAGGCGGAAGGCCCTGTTGCACCAGGATACCCTGCATAGCCGCTTGCACCTGGCTGTGCCCCCGGACCACTGTAAGCCACTTTATATTGACTTGAGTTGTATGATGCTGCCACTGATCCTGGAGTGTACTGAAATGGTTTTGGTGCGCTGAATGGCTCACCATAAGGAAACGTTGCTACATCATATGTTGTAGCGGGAGGTGTGTAGTGGTATCGGTCGACCACTCCATATCTATCAGGGAGAGGCGGCATTGGTACAGGGGCACGGGAGGGCATTGGCGCAGGCCCAAGGGCATGCTGCCAGTTAGTAACAGGAAATGGAGGTCTGCGAGCAGCTGAACTAACAGGTCCAGCAGGTCGCCGAGGAAATGAAACGCCAGAACCTCGAGGCTTCTTTGCGTAGGTACGCCCAGTATCAAATGAAGGCCTTTTCTCCCCCTTAGGTTTTAGCTCAGAAACTCGCTTTTGCAGAGGTCCAAGTGAGTACTCCTTCTGAAGCTTATACTCTTCTATGCACTTTATCACGGCCCTCAAGGCAAGTAACTCCTTAGACTTCGGGTCATCCTGAAAAAAAAAAAGAACTTGAATTATAGGACATTCAGTTTAAAACAGTAGAATAAACAAAAGTTGATAAGAAATCGAACATGAAACTATCCTATTATACACAAAGCAACACACAAAAGGAATTATTACACATCCACATGGCTACACTCTGATTGTTACCCAAAAATGCCATGAGACTATCAAGAGTTACAGCAAAATTATTCGTCGAAAAAAGAGTTACAGCAAAGTGCCCAACAATGCATGTGCAGTATAAAGCATCAGATGTTGAGAGTTAAATTTGATCAGCCATGAAAGCTCTGGAGGAAACTATAACTTGAATTTACTGACAAAAAAGATACAGATTAAACAGTTGTGCCTATGAAGGGTAGTTACAATAGATTAATTATACTACATCTTTATTAATATATCAGGAGGTAGCATCCAAATATCTAAGGGTGCTAGAACAAACCTTTGACAAAGATACATTGGGATCCAAATTATATTCCAGTGAATCTTTCAATTCCTCAATATATGTCTTTAGCAGAGGTACAGGGGGGAAGGTCTCAGAAAGCCCAAAAGCTTGTATGAAATGAACAGCATCAATTTGCCGGTGCCGCTTAACCAACTCCTCAATGATACCTGTAATAAGAATTTTAAGTCAACTGTGTGATCATAAAACACCAATTTCTTCCAGAAATCTAATGCTTAGCACAAAACAGCATGGACAATTATAGTTCCCTAAAAAAGGTTGTAGGGCTTAGTGACAATACATGTCAGTAGCCAGGCAAATTAAGGGATGAGAATGCCTTGTGGCATTCTAGGTGTATACCAACCTGGTACTTTCTCATTAAGACCAAGAGCACGACAGCACACAGCAGTCTGCTTGTGACGAGATACGGCAACTACAATCTTGCACAGTTCATCTTCGTCAAGCACCAAATCAAGATTAAAAGTCGTAAGAAGCTGCAGGAATGCCTGTGCTTCCAGCGAGTAGCCATTAGAAGCATCTAGGTCAACCTCTGCTAGCTTACTCTTCCACTCTTCGGCAACTGCCTTGGCTTGCTCCTTAATTTCAGAGCTCCAAGGGTGGTTGCCGCCCGGCTCCTTCGTCCCTAATGTAGGTGCTAGAGCTTCCATTAAAACAATACAGCCCCTGCGATGGACCTGAAGGGCATTATGTTTACCCCCAGGTGAATTAGTTTGGTCTGGTGCGAAGAAACCCTCCAGGGAATCAAGCACAAAGCGGGCAGGGTCAGTTGCACATCTTAGTGCAGAAGAAAGTTCATCACGAAGGCTGGCATGTTTTTTGCCATTTTCTGAAAGAAATTTCAGAAGGCCTTTGGTGTCCATCTGCTCACACAGTTGCTTTAATACAGGACGTGGCTTAGTCTCAACATGTGAAGCTTCAGACAGCATGGCCAGACCACTAGTAGGGGTATTCTCCTCTGAAGCACGAGATGCATTGTTTTCATTGGTTGTAGTGCTTACCTTTTTGTCTTTGCTTCCATTAGCATCAAGTATCTCAGTAAGCTCCACCTTATATTTTTGTCGCACCTCTGCTAGAGAACAGACAGCGGCATCCCTTAGCTCCTGAAGCTGGTTCACAGAAGCACGTTCTTTTGCAGAAACATTAGCCTCTTTCTCTGCAATTAACCTACAAGCTTCAGCTTTCTTTTCTTCTAGTGTCTTCTGCTTCTCTACCAGCTCATCAAACTTGCTTCTGTATGACTTGTCAAGGTTGAGGAAATGTTCTTTGATATCTTCCCATTGCATGCCATTTTGCAATTGTAGAGCTGCTTCTGTGTGGGATTTTAACTTGCCAAATACTTCAGCAAGCTGTTCCAGCAATGGCATTGTAGACTCAGAACCACCAAAATTGTTCAAAGTTGATTCCATAGCCATCTTGCAACAAAAAGAATGGTATCCTGTAGAGAAGCATGATTAGATCCAAATATCTATTATATATACAAAGATATGTACAATAATTGACGGCAGCCACAAGAAAAAAATTAAGAATCCCTTTATTCTAAATTGACGTGTCCTCTTTAACACTGAATGGTAAAAGAACATCTGATATCATCTCATTTTGGTGGTGGAAGGAAAAGAACGCCTACGAAACAGGCTAGCATGTGGTAATCTAGATATTCCGCCATATATAAAAAGCTGGTCTCATTTGACAGTTAATTTTCCATCAATGTGCAAAGAGGAAAAGCCATGCCATCGACGCTGAAACATATTTCTGCTGAACCTTACTTTTTCCCAGTTAAAGTAAATTAAGTTTGCAGTACATATAATATAATCAATGAGCAGCATCTGCCCAGTTAGCCCCACCTCATAGCGATCCTAGTAACCCTATTTCCAGTTTTAATGTTTATACTCATAAATAAACATGTGTATTCAAACAGCAGCAGTGCGATAACATAGGGATGGGCATAAATCCATTGATGGATCTCCATTTGTTACTAAATGAACTACTCTGGTCGTGAATTGTTGTCATCGGTGAAACGGAGTACATCATTAGTTATCCATGTGTTACTTACTTCATTTAGTTGAGCTAGAAACACACTCCTCAGCTCCTCTGGTCGTAAATTGCTGTTGTCGGCTAGTTCATTTGTGAACTGGCCGGCAACAACAAAAGAGAAACAGAGTATATAGATACCATGGATCGCTCCATGCCCAACCCTGTCATAATCGCATCCTTTATGTAAGATGTGAAGTTAATTCGAATGATTCAACAAGATCACATAATTGGTACCCGGGTACCGAGTATTTAATCAGTAGATCAGTTACACGATATTTTTTTTGGCTGACATATACACAAGATAGCATGGAATCAATATCTGTTACACATGAAAAAATAGATATTTACCACTAAAGCCAGCATTTTAGAGGACTATTACACAAAAGTGAACATCCCATGACACCAAGTAATCGAATTCAGCACTAGATCGGTTCTAAATTGTAAAACGCAAGTATAAAACGACACGAAAGTGAGCCCGAGGGGATGCCGGCAGCATGCGCGATACAGATAGTCAGCTATTACGGCGCAAGAAAAATGGGACGGAGGAGCCGCCGGCCGGCCCGTCGCGGCGCGCGCGCGAGGCTTAACCCAAGGTGATAGAGACAGTTAGATGTAGATGGGGAGGCGAAGATAGAAGCACCTGCAGGCGTCGCTGCGCCGTGGACGGAGGAGGAGAAGTAGGTCTTGACGCTCTTGGCGGTCGCAGCTCCTAGCCCGCCCAGCCGGTTGCGCGCTCGCCGCTGCTAGGGTTAGCACGGCCAGGAAAGGTCGAGGCCCGATAGGTACTCCGAGAAGGGGATGGGGGGGTCGATCGATGCGGGGCGGGATCCGGGGACCGGGGTTGGGTGGGAGATTTGGGCTGGCGGTTGACCAAGTCTGGCCACATGAGTTGGGCCGATCCAGGCCGTGTTTACCTCAACGGAACCCAATAGGAGAAGTCCACATCCAGCCTGCCGCGGCCTAGAGCCCATGGCGACCAAATAAGAGCGCAGCTGCCTGAAGAACTGCAACGCATAGTCGTCAAAACAAACCATAAAAGGGGGCAAACGGATAGATGCGCAAGTCAGTTCATAGAGTAGCATACAAAGTGTCTAGCACGTATTATTCTTGTACTTCGCTAATGTGTCGTGGACTGAATAGCAAGTAAGGCATCCATGCATGATATTTGAACATGTGCAAGAAAAGAACAACAAAAAGCTAAGCACACTTGTAGCGTTCTGAGAAGATGATAAGCTAATAACAAATCATATCATGTACTAGTATTGTGTAATTTTTTTTTTTAGCAAAACTAGTATTGTGTAATTGCAACTCGCGCTTGCCACGCGGACGATAGGGCCTCCACGGTGACCTTTTACAAGCGGGCCCAGCTACAACAAAACAATTAAACAATCGATGTGGTAGTGTCATGCTTCGGCCCCGAGGACAAGAAATTGCGAGACTTCGGGCCTGAGCTTGACTGATAGAAGTGGATCACCATATTCTGGGCCTTGGATGATCCTAGTTCAGAGCCCAAGTCATAAGTTCGTCTTAGCCGTTGAAAGTTTCAACTTGAAACATTATTCTTTTCTGTCGTTCCATTAAGAGGCCATGGCGCGAGCTGTCTACAGAGATGAGCAGACGAGAGCGCATGTTTTTGTTAAGGGGCCAAGAACCCAAGAAAAAGAAGAGGCTCACGTGTTTCTAGACCAGGTCCGGAAAGGCATGAGAGTGTATGGCCCTGTTATCCAGGAGATCGATGAGCATCGAAAGAGCTTTACCCGAGTGGATGTAATACATGAAAGTCGTGAGTCCAATATGGACATACATAATCTAGTCAAGAGTTCGATTTATAGTTTGTTAGGTAGGCATGTCTACTCCTCACTCTGTTGGACGGACTTTTTTTTTCAAGGGAATGTCATCCAGCTATCTTTATTGATTTGATAAAATAGTTACATCTCTCATAAGATAACCTAGAAGGTAACTAGGAGGCTCATCGGCCCAGATACAATTTTGCTTCTTATCAAAAGCTTCCCTAGCTAAATAATGGGCTACTTGGTTCGCTTCTCGATCGCAGTGTTCTACTCTAACATCCCAAAATCATTCCTCAGCATATAGCATTCTTTATAAATGGCCGCTTCTGAAGTTGCCGAATACCCTCTATCCTTGTAACTCATATTTTTGTCTAATAAAAAGGTGTAGGGTGTGGTTGATCAAAAAAAAGAGTTGGCTGCCACTCTAAGGAGGCATTAGCAGCGATTAGCTTTGGCGATCACGCTGGATTTGCATCCTAGGACGGAGGGAAACACAGGGAGGGTGGAGACAAGGAGGCAGCAGAGCCCTCCGACGGAGAGGGTTTGTTGAATTTTATAGCCGAGAGAATTACCTTAACAAATGTGGCCAAAACAGAAGTAAAAATATGTACGTACAAGAAAAGGGCAAGAAAAAAAAAGCTGAGCACGCTTGTAGCGTGCTGAGGAGATGATCATATCAAATAATCAAATCAAAGTATATATTGTGTGATTGCAACCCACCCTTGCCAGGCGGACGATAAGAGGTCCTTGATGTGTGATTATCAGCGGGACGAACCGGAACAAAATAGCCGATGTGGTAGCAAAGTGCGACCGCGCGCTTTCGTGTAATAACAAAGAAGGAAAAACCCGCTGGCCCGTCGACCGTCGTGGTTTAGGCCGGTGTTGGGTAACGCTTCGGCCTGGACTCGATCCGGTCCAGAGCTTGCCGAGAGCTTTCGGTAGTGGCCTGACGTGGATGACTGAAATCTGAATGCTGTACAAAAAAAAATACTGAATTAGGAAGATGTTGTAAAGCTTTCGGTACTTTTAAGATTGGAACATGATCAACTGCAAAAGCTCGTACTAGTAATCTCATACATCGACCGCTCATTCGTTTCTCATACAACATTTGTTCATGTTGTCCGCTGTTGAATTTTATTTATTTCTTTTTTCGTTGTGAAAGTCTGTTCTTGAATTTAGGTCAGTCTCAATGTAGTAGAGTATTAATTTCATCATAGAATGACTTCTTAATGTATGATTTCATCTGACGGTTTCACAGATAATTCATAACATTAAATATGCTTGGTGAGTTAGGAGTGAGCCTGCCTACCCAAAAAAGACGACGGACTAGGAGCCCGTGATCTCAGTCTACAAAACACTTGCCTGTTGCTGAAGCTACTTCATCGTGTCCACGCCGCAACCAACTCTGCTTGGGCAAAGTGGCTCGAGGTGGAGTTTAGTGGCCCTCTCGAGACCCCTGAGACGACCATTGCCGATACACACTAGGCCTCCCTCTGACGCCTCATACGGTCCTACCTAACTACAGGCTCCTCACCACGGTTGGGGTCGGCGATGGCCGATCTACGGCCTTCTGACACGACTGTTGGGTTACGATTAGTCCCCTAATCGATGCACTGCCAGTGTTGTACTCGCATGCTTGTCGCCCTGAAGCGCCAGTTCACAGTGTCATGACCTCGAGTCTCAGCAATGCCTTTGCTCCCTGCCTATCTACAACGGCTAGTGATGAGCTCTCTAAGTTGGCCGACATGCTGGCCGATTTCTCCCTCACTACTGAGTCGGGCCGTCGTAGGTGCCCATGGGAAGATGAGGCTCATACAACATAGCTCCTCAAGCATTTACGCTTTCCTGCTCCTCTACTGCTAGCGATTATGGAAGCATCGTCATGACATTGGGTTATGCTCCATGCCCCCCCCCCCCCTGTTATGGTAGGCTCCTCGTGGGGTGTCGTGAAGACACCGAACTTTGGTCGCCGCAGGCCAATCGCTCGGTCACCCATGTCTGGGTTTTGATATTCTTTTCTCAACCCCCTCTATATCTATCACAAACGATATGTAACACCTGCTCATATATGTAATCGTGAAATTAAATGAAAAAAAAGGTGAGGATGCTCTCCCCCTGAATTCCTCAAAAAAAAAATATTGGCATGAAAGTTTTTGCTCTCAATATAAGGTTTAATGGATTTTCATATATATGAAATTGTGCCAAATGCCTTTCATCTTGATAAAGGTCATTTCATCTCTTTTTATTATAATTGATATGACATGTTATCTATTTTATTGATGTGTCATATTTCTTATTTAATGTTGTTGTAAGTCCATTAAAACCAGCCTTACCCGAGAGAGTTACTTAATAAATGTGGAAAAAAGAAGTAAAAAAAGAATCTTATACAAGAAAAGGGCAACAAAAAAGCTAAGCACACTTGTAGAGTGCTGAGATGATAAGGTCATAATAATCAAATCAAAGCATATACTGTGTAATTGCAACCCACCCTTGCCAGGCGGACGTTAAGAGGACCTCGGTGACCGATTATCAGCGGGACGAATCGGAACAAAATACACGATGCGGTAACAAAGGAAGAAAAATAAAACGCGGCCGCTTTGTTAGCTTGACTCGCTGGCCCGTGATGAGGGTTGGTGTTGTGTAACGGACGCTTCGGCCCGGACTCGAGCGGGCCCGGAGCTTGGCGAGATAGACTGCGCAGGCAGCCCGGGTTCGTAGCCGTTGGCAGATTTTTCATGCGGGCGCCATTGCGCATCCAGGGTTTGTTTGTTCAATCAACACGAAAGTGTCGCCGTGTCGGAGGGAAACACGGGGATGGCCGAGCCCGAGACGAGGAGGCAGAGCAGGGGCCCCGGCGGCGAGGGTTTGTTTGCTCGATCGCCTCGCCGTCGCGCCTCCTCGTGCGTACGTGTGCACGCCTCCGCGCCTTGCTTCACGGGAACCTTTTCCCGCTCGTCGGGAACAGCGGCGCCTGCGTGCACGCGTCCCTGTCTCAAAGCCGCACGAGCACTACTCGCAGAGTCGCCTACACTTTTCACAACACCCGTTCAGCTATCTCTTGCTGATCCATGACTCAAAAGTTTGACCGTGTTTTGAGGAGACGAATGTTACTAGTTTACCGTGTCTGACAGTCTCATCATCAAACGCCTCTACGTGCATTCAAAATGGACGTCCATGAAAGATGAAACCAAGAACCAGTCCTGATAATCGATCTCTCTCTCTCTCTCTCTCTCTCTCTCTCTCTCTTTTTTCCTTCCACAACGATGAGAGCGCGGATAATCTTGACGCCCAGCTGGCTGCTGCTCCAACAGCGACACCGCCGCACGTTTCATGGCAGGACAAGTACAGATCATTCGCATGGCAAGACGACAAAAGCCCGGCCAGCAGGCGCAAGCGCAGACAAACGGTCAAAAGCTTCCGCATCGGCGGCCGTCTTCGTACGTTGTGGTCATACAATATCGCGCTCGGCGGCAGGTCGACGACGACTCCAACACACCTTTCTCTCTGTTCAGCACCAGTAGCGAGCTTGGCCGACGATGCACGCAACAAAAACAAGTACTCTACGCCAGCAGGAGGGACGGGCTCTTTTGATATGATTTGAGTACCGGCGCAGGAAAGCGGCGCGCGGGACTCCGGCAGGGAAACCTGCATCTGTGTCTCGGCCGGGCGGCGATTCCGACGGCCACACGAGAGCCGCACGACCCGGCGCCCTCGTCTCGCTCCTCGATCGGCCGTGTCCCCGTACGCTGGTTCTGGTTGACCTGAAGCGAAAGCCGATCCAAGCTCGCACGCTCCATCCAATGCGGCCAAGCGCCCAAACCCCACGATTCGCGCGTGATCCAGCCGGGTTGACATGACCCGTACGTGGCTCGCCCAGGTTACGACAAGTCGTCGTGGTGCCGGCCGGCACCTCACCTCTGACGATGGTGGCGCGCTTGCGGCGGGTTCAGGTCCATCCATTCCACTGTTGCTCAGAAAGCGCGGGCAGATCGTGCCGCATCATCTGCGCGCGGAGTCAAAGCTAGGCTGGGGGAGATTTCGCAACAGCGACGACGATTGGGACTGCGGAGAGGCATGCACCGGTAGAGAGTCAAACGTTTCAGCCGAAGGCATGTCTGCTAGTGGACACGTACGGCACGTATTCGCCGTTCAAGTGTTGAAACTTGGACGACTGGAATTGTGCTTGTCGACTCGACCGGAACTGTACCGTGGTGATGTCACGGCCGCATTACGCGATCCATGAGGTCACACGGCTCATCATGCTGCAGATGGCAATTGTCAAATGTCAAAGGAGTTGCTTGCGATCTTGGTTCAAAACTCGGTCATTTCACTGAGATCTTCTCCAACTCCAAACTAAAGCTTAGATACAACGGTTAGTGAGTGATTCACTAAAATCCCTTTTTTTTTTTCCCCTAGAACGTGATCCAGTGAAATCTTCGAAGACTCGTTCAGTAAGACTTCGCTGCCTTTCGGAGACGGGAAATGATCTCGCTTTTGACTTGGGGGAAAAAGTGAACGAGGAACAGAGAAGTACAGAGGCAAGAAAGTATGTTGGTCCGTTGGCGTTTGCAGCGATTGACCAGACGACCGAGCAGCGTGCAGGATCGTGCTCCGGTCTCCCGTCCCGTGATGTACATCCATTACGCTTAGTTATAAAAAAAAAAAACTTGCCCGGATTAGTTTAATCAAGCGTCAACGTCCCAGAGGAGCATCACCGTCACAACACACGATCCGGCCAGACACTCGGCATCAAGCCATCAACAACTTAAAAGACCGCAATCAATCGCACATCCTGTCTCTAAAAAAGACGGGGCTTTTCGTCAGAGCGTAGGGAGTTCACTGATGGCAAGCATTTCCTCATCAGTTATATCGTACCATTGCTCAGTAATGATCAGGCAAGTATAAAACTCCCATCAAATTCTGAACCAATTGGCCTGAAACGGATGTCTGAACGCTGTACCAAGTTACTGAATTAGGAAAATGCGGTAAAGATTTCAGTTACTTGAAGATTGGAATATGATCTACTGCAAAGGTCGTAAGAAACGCTAGATTGATCACATAATTAATTCATAGGACAAGAACAGCTACCACTACTAGTGATCTCATACATGGACTGGTCATTTTGTCTCTCCACTCTCGCGACTCATATCCTAATAATGCCACTAACTGGCACACAGGCACCCGAATTACAAAATTAACAACAAATATTTAATTTAAGCGCACAAACATTCTCGACTCGATCTACTACGTCTGCTAGCATCTTGGTCTAGAAATCCTCAGCTGGAACGACATCCTTCTGTGCCGGGGATCGGAGAAGGATGAAGAGCTAGTCGGAGCGCTGCCCGCCGGGCGCCCAGTGCGGCAGCGCGGGGCTGAAGTGTGTGGAGACGACGCGCGAGTCGAGCAGCTCGATGATGGGCGGGAAGGTGACGCATCGGGGCACCTTGTACTGGTTGATGGACGCGCCGCGTGAGATGGCGTAGTCCATGAGCTCCTCGAACGTGCCCGAGCGCACCACCCGGATCTCCAAGGGCCCGATGGACCCGTCCGCCACGCGGCTCTGCCTGTACACCGAGTTGAGCGCCTCCTCCATCTCGAGGCAGCACGCGTCCAGCGTCTCCCTGCCCACCGCCTCCCCACCACCGGCGCCGGAGTTGTTGGTGGTGGCCAGCAGCTCCCAGTAGATGACGTAGTGGCCCGGGATGCTGGCCGTGCACGCCTGCGAGGTGTACTCCACCACGGCCGCGCCGTGCGGGCGGAGCAGCCGCGACGCGCGGTCCACGGCGGCCTGCAGCTCTGCCTCGTCGGTCTTGTCGGACTCGATGGAGAGCAGCACGTTCTTGCGGCGCACGAACCGGAACTGCGGCGCCGCGTTGTGGAAGCCCGTGACCCGGAGCACGTCGCCGACGCGGTACCGGCTGAGCCCGGCGTACGTGGTGATCACCAGCTCGTACTCCCGGCCCACCTCCACGCGGGCCAGGTCCACCAGGTCGTCGTTCCTCGCGTCGCCGCCGCCACAGCCGGAAGCAGCGGCGTCCACGGGGAGGAACTCGAAGTAGCCCATGTTGGGCATGATGGTGTAGGAGACCTCGGACGGGTCGCACATGGGGCGGAGGTTGAGGCCGAAGTAGCACTCGGAGGAGGCGTACATGGTGCAGGCCATGGGGAGCCCCCCGCTGTAGTGCTTGAGGGTGGGGATGTACTGCGCCATGGCGCCCGTGACGATGACGTCGAGGTACTTGGTGTTGGGCCACATGCGGGTGATGATCCCGGCCCAGTCGCCGCTCCCGCACTCGCGGCGGACGTGGTCGGCCAGGTCGCGGTCGGGGCGGAGGATGCCCGCCACGGCGACGCGCACGGCCGGGTCGGTGACGCGCGTGGTGAGGTCGCCCGACTCGAGGTCGCGGGCCAGCTGCTCCCAGTGGAGCTGCAGGAAGCGGATGGCGCGGAGGAGGCCCGACGCGAAGACGGCGCCGACGCGGAGCACGTCGTGGCGCTGGCAGAGTCCGCACACCATCTGCGCGTACATGCTCTGGAACGCGTCGGCGCAGAGGATGGTGGCCGTCGGGGAGGTGTAGTTGTTGTACGCGTCGAAGGGCCGGTTCTTGAAGTGGGCGCTCTTGTAGTAGCTGGTGAGGACGGGGCGGGCCGTGAGCCCGCCAGGGGTGCGGGTCTCCGACTTGACGAACAGGAAGTGGAGGGCCTTGCCCTTGTCCAGCCCGGGCACGTACAGGTTCATCACGGGCATCTGCAGGCTGTACAGCAGCTGCCGCCGGTTCAGCTCGTCCTCGATGGTGGGCATCAGCTTGCGCTCGCCGGCGGAGGTGCCGGAGCTCGTGAGGAACTCGGAGACCGGGTGGCCGGACCCGGACAGGATCGGGGCCCGGTCGCCGTCCGCAATGCGGCGGATGTACGGCTGCAGGTCCTCGTAGGACACGATGGGCACCTTGGCGCGGAACGTGGCGCGGTCGGTGGCGCCGCCAAGGCCGCACTTGGTGGCGAGGTACTCGCCGTCGCCGTTGCGGGCCAGGATCTCGGCGAGAACGCGCTCCTGCACCGCGTCGGCGTTGACCGTCATCTCCTCGATGAAGCGCAGCTTCTCGGCGTCGGCGTCCCTCACCACCGCGGCCGGCGAGGTGGCCGGGCTACGGAGCGCCGCCGCCGCGCTGGTTGGGGTCGACACTTCGGTCATCACCGCCATTGTTGTTGCTTCGATTCAAAACTCGATCTACCTACTAGAAGCTGTGTACTACTAGTAGAGCGTGATGTGGGACGGAGAGCTTAATTGGGGGAAATGTTTTCTGCTGCTTGTCTTGCGTGTGTGTGTTTCGCTTGGGTGCCAATGGCTCGGGGGGTAGCCGGCCTATTTATACTAGACGCGAGCTCGGGGATGGAGAAGGACACGGGGTGACGTCAGGCGCTGTCGGTCCACGACGCGGCAGCGGCGGGCCCCCGTGTCCGGCCCGGGGGTGGACAACCGCCCGGCAAGGTGGGGGCGGGCTGGACCGCCGAGTCGGAGCGGCCGCCGATGAGGCCGTGGAAACGCGGGCGATGCGCGTGTAAAAATACTCCTCCTCCTCTTCCTCCACAACTTGTGTGCGTGCGTCGTGTGTGGGCTTGCTCCGGGTCGATCGTCCGATACGATGATCATCGGGTCTGTTACGAGTTGCTGTCAGCGAGTAGTAAGCACAGTAGTGCAACAAGGCAGGACGATGATGCCTGGCTCAAATTCGGCAGTAGTTTTGAGCTGTTGGTGTGAGTCGCTGAATCGAACACGTCCGTTTCAGTTCAGCGTTTTTGTTCGAATAGAATTCGAAATCTCCGTGCAGCATGCAGTAGTGCCAGTACAAGGTAGATACAGGCCTATCCCAAATTCGGAAGAGAGAGTTTTGAACTCTGCAGTTGCTGAATCGCATGCAGACAGCATCGTTTTCAGCTCCCGGAGTTGTCGAATTGAATGCGAAGTCTGTGTGTGCTGTTTGCTGCTCGGCGCCGCGTGGGTTACTCGTCTATACCAATCGTGTGTGTTGACTCGCTGGTTGTTTTCGTCGATACAAACGGGACGAGGAAGAAGAGCCAAACTCGGGATAGTTTTCAGCACCACCGGCAAGTCGCTGAATCGAACGCAACATCCTTTTCAGTTCGGAAAAGAAACAAAAAAACAAAAGCGAGGGAACGGGTCGCTGATTTGAATGCGAAATCCCTGTGGGCTGCCTGCCTGCTCGAACGGCCGGCCGATGATGCGCTGTCGTCGTCCATCACGGGTTGGAGGGAGGAGGGCTTTTTAGCGGCGCAGCCTTTGTCGAGCCGCTTCGAGCACGACACGAGGCCGGCTCCAGTGCCATGCCCAAAGGGCCCCGCCCGCCCAACAAGACAGCCGCACGTAAGCAAGCAGGCCATCGGGCTCGGTCGGGTCGGTTTCCGATCGGGCAAGGCCATGCCCGCCCTTCCCCTCGTCACGTCCTCGCGCGTGGCCGGCTACGGCACGCCGGCGGTTACGCAGGTGCATTGAATCGCCGGCCCGGGGCGCGCGGTTGGGATGGGATGGGACGGCATGGGCGAATGGCAGCCAGGCGGCAGAGACTGGGATTTGACTAGCTCGATGACCCTCGCTCAGGTTTACGGCTGGCGGCCACGTGAGTGAGTGACCGACCGGCCGTCGCAACTTGTAACGTGCGCGACGGCCTGGATGGCGTTGCGACCGGCGGCAGGTAAATTATTCCTTGTGCTCTGTCAATTATCACTCGCCCCTCCGGCATGGTGGACTCTCTAACGCGCCGTGGCACACGGGGGAGAGGAGGAGAAAAATATTATAAGCCGGGGCTGCGAGCGAGGCGCAAAGATCCGGCCAGAGATACGGGTCGCGTTTTTTTTTTTTTTTTGACAATGAGATACGGGTCGCGTTGAGGCGAAACTTGGAATCACCGGCCTCGCCGCCAAATTTAATTCTCGCAACATGGCTGCTCGTGCTCGCGTTTCCCTCCCCCCTGACGAACGGAGGCAGCTGACCGCCCATGCGGTTGCCGCCCAGCCACGCGCGCGTGCATATGATTGGTCGGGCGCGCACGGCCGGGGTGGCCGCGCCAGCGCGTCCTTGGGTTGCCGCCGCGGCCGCGTTCAACGTTGAGCAACCTAGCCCGTGTTCCGAGCATGGCACCGAGTGATCAGACCGCTCGCCGAGGCTGCCAGGCGGGTTATTTAGGAAAAGAAGAGCCGGCAAGCACGCACGGCAGTGCAGTGTTCCTGCATCTCCGTCCAACCAAAGAATCGCAGAGGGATGTGTACGTGCGTGCCGGGAAGCTTCCCTTTCGCGGGACACGGAGAAAGACGAAGAGAGGAAAAAAGGCGCTGCGGGGTTCCGTCCTCACGTGAACCGGACGGGGACAAGCCATTTGTTAAGACCTTTTGTCCACACATGCATGGCGCTGCGAATTTCTGGGGGCGGGTGTCCCCGTACGGGGGCGACCGTGGCAGTCATTATTTCTCCTCTTCGGCCGGATACTCTTAAGTTTGTTTCTAGTTTTGACTAACTCTGAATTAACTATAACTTTTAAGGTGTTTAGATGTAAAAGTTAGATTGATAATAAAGATGTTGATGTAATCATTTGTCTTTTTTAGGATAGAGAAAAAAGTAATTTTTTAATAGACTCTTCTCAAACTAGCTCCAATTAACACCTCTTGGGTGGGATAATTTTTTTTGGATGGGTTAGATGCAACTAGCTTAAATTAATTCTCCCTGTTTGGAGATTTTAGGGCTAGTTATATCCAAACTAACTCTAACCCATGGATCCAAATAGGGTCTTCATCGTCGTCGTCGATCGATTTCCGCAGGCAGCAAGCATCGCTCTCTGTAAAAGAGAGCGGAGTAAGCTGTAAAGGCTGCGACTTTGGATATGTTTTACAGGGCTTATGAAATGGCTTATGAAATGACTTATACTGTGATAAGTCATAAGCTCTGCTAAATAGCTATTTTGCACAAGTACTTGTTATAATAAACCATCATAAGTCATTTGTCTTTTTTATATTAGAATAATAAAGTCAACAAATACTAGTTTTTTGGGCTTATGGACCATCTCTTCCTAGAATAAACCATTTTAAAAACAGGATAAATTGTTTTGCCAAACGACTTGACAACTTATGTTACAATAAGTCAGATAAACACTTTTCACACATAAATCAAAATATAAGTTATTTTTAACACAAGTATAAACCCTACCAAATACATCTTTTATGTTGTGTTTTGCATGGTGGTTGCTAGCCTGCTACCTTGGACTTCGGTGACGCGGGAGACGTTATTTCTTTTTTGTTACTCCAAGTAGGATCATCTGTAAGCGTGCCTATACATTTTAAAATGTTATCCGCGCATCAGGAACGAAATTACCTCGTCTTGTAGTACTAGTTGCGATTCGATTCCTGCGCATTGTTGGATTTTTGGAGAGTTGTTCCAGTTCCTCGTGGAAAATCTACGGAACAAAATCAGGAAAACGTTATACGGACTAAGGTAAGGAATCTGTGATTTACTTTCCACAGGATCGGAATATATTTGGTGTCAGTAATAAGCAAATGTTTTGCTGTCTACTAGTGCTGACGATTCGCACCGAAAAGCTGTTTTGTTAGCATGTAATAAACCCAGTTATTTCCACCGGAATTCCTTCTCTGCGGCGCATGTGTAGCGTGGATGCGTACCGTTATTAGCATCTTGACCCGTCGATGATAATGGATGTCGGAAGAAGTTTCTATCCAGTTTCCGTTCCTTTAGAGAGCCTTATAATATTATAACATATTTACTAGTTTTTAATCAACTGAAATCTTTCAGTTAATAATATATTACTTTTTGTTTTAATTTTTTATAGGATTTTTTATATAATAATCGAAAATCATCGGATCTAGATTCGATGATTTAAAATAGTGATTGAAATTTACCCAAACTTTTAATTAGCTGAAAATTAGCAAGTCCCATACTATAAGTACACCGATTTTATGCGATTCTGTAGAGCTCAAACGGAATCACCTAAATATAAATTTGTGCATAAGTTCAAGGTTTTTGTCAATTTGATTGATTCTTAATTAGACACGTGTATACCTGAACATTGCCGACTACTTAAACAGCTACTACTAAAGCAACGCGGTACACTTTGAACATTTAATTTGCAGGTGGAAGTAAAGTGAACCTAGAATTCTAGACAGTAATTTCGCGAGGTGTATTGTATGTGTAGATTATTACGTTCTTCCAATAAGCATTAGAGAATGCCGATGTGCGGTGGTGCAAGTATTTCAAAGCTACTACTACTAGTACCGAGTAGAAGCATGCAAAGCCAAAATATCGCACAACGGTCACTGTCAATTTCAGAGAGTGGCGTGTGGTGGTCTCCTTCAAAGTAGCTACCGACCGTGGAAGCCAAGTGCGCTAGCCAGCTTGACTGTTGACTAGTGACCGGCAAGTACGTCAAGGCGTGCTAATTAATTGGGCCGATAGCACAAACGTGAACAACTATATTTTCCTTTACACAAGCACGTACGGCCATGAAAGATAAAGTACAAAACTGCGTCCATTCACCCGACTATTGCACACACGTGTCGCCATATCGTGCTATTGCTACATGTCCATCTGGAAGGAGCAGAGCAGTTACCGTCCAGGGTCCGAGTCGCGACACGAGAGGTTATTGGCAGAGGTTGCTGCGAAATTGACCAGCAAGAAAGTTGCGTGGGTACCGTTGTACTAGTATAGTGTGTAGGGCATCCGATTCTCAATAACTCGTTTGCACACATGCATGAAACGCATGTATCATTGGTAACCATATCTGAAAAGTCGCTGTATAAGCCTTGTCGTGTTGGCCGGGTAATCTCTAGCTACTCCTCCATCGTTCAAAAGAGAAGTTTAACGTAGACGCTTCAACCACTCCCACAGTAGTCCCGTCAATAATAAGCTTATGAACATTGTATCGTGTCCGTCAGTCTCGCGACATGCATCCACTGTCCATTGACTATATGGCAACCACAGCTAAGTCTACCGATCTACCACCGCGAGACGACGCGACCGAGCGAGCCCACCAAAGTTGACAGAGAAGGAGTGGCAAGATCGACCAAAAGAATATTGTCCCATCGTCACAGGTCTTCATGTCCCGCACTCATGTGGTTGCTGACGCTGACTGCTGGGATCGGTTTGTTCATGCATGGGACGCGCCAGAACGCACAGTAAAATGCACGCGGCAAAATTGAACCATCTCCGATAGATCACTGGAAGGTTCTACCTGCTTGCCGATGGCCGACTAGTGAATTGGTCGACGGCAAGACAGGGCCTTTTCCCCAGCGGCATCTGCATTGCACCGCCGTGCGGCGACCGGCCGGGCACGGAGATGTGGTGGTGAGCCCAGCCGGCCGGATCCGACCTAGATCTGCTTTCTGGATTTGATTGTTGGTTGGACTCACTGTCTGCCCACTCTTAGACGGTAAACAAAACATTCAGGGACATCCACCCTGGACAACACACATTTCACAAAAAGATACTTGTGGCTAGTGGTGGAGCAGCAGTACTCCCTGGCTCGTTAGCCTTTGCAGGCGAAGAAAATCAAAAGGCGCCGTGGAATTCACCAACACAGCAGCAGGCAGTCATGGATGGAGCAGACCGACAGTGTGCATGCATATGCATGCATGTAGTCGTGTTTATTTGGATGGATGATGAATAAAGAGATTGGGCGCGAGCGACAAGGGTACCAGACACGAGACACGCCACATGCTTGCATGGACGTAGCTGCTCTTTTTTTCTGCCATGCCCGATTGCCCATATCGTCTGGTCTTTACCTAACGAATGAAGGTCATGCATCATGATGGCGTCTCTGAGCGCCCGTGTCTACTTGTCCACTCATCAGCTGACGGTGGCCGGGTTAGGCCAGGTGGTGTAACTGTATCAGCAATGATATGCCGGCAAGTGCCTCATAATGGCATGGTTTCTGTTACGTTGGACATCTCCACAAAAGATGGTTACCCTTACCCTGGACATGCAGTTTACGTTTGCACAGCTCCAGGTCCAGGGATCTTCTTCCACCTCCTTGTTCCTCTGCAGCTGCCTATACTATATGGAGTACGAACAGAGCGTCCCATTTTCGTTTGCAACGAAAATGTTTTCCGTTTTGTTGGATGGGTAAGCAAGATGAAGAGCAAGCGCCGCATTGTGTATGTTAGCAAAACCGGGCCAACGGCCAATGGACCAGCAGCAGACCAGGTGGATCTGTGGAGATAGGCTGCGACAGGTAAACGGACGGCCCATCCAGTCCGCTTACAGGTGCAGCCCATTCGAGTTCTCGGCGGGCCTCTCTGAGCACCAGCATTACAGGCCCACGGTCGCACATGCTTCAAGCTTCAGCAACATCGACTACTTGTCCTCACCTCTTTATCCACTACGTACAAGGATTATTTCTGCTTTTAGTGGCTGTCAAACGGCCACCAATTCCATATGTCTAAATCTTGCTTACGTCATGACGTCCAGGAATTTCAGCAGATAACCCAGGGATGCCTCAAAAGCCAACGGTGAAATCCCACCCATACAAAAAGATCTTTTCCCGTCATCACATCCACAGATCGGAACGGAAGTTATGGAGCACCCACACGGATCATCGCAGTGCGCCATTCCCGTGCTAGGAATCAGTCACCGGTCACCAAGATGAACTGTTATATGAGAGAGCACAAGGAATGAAATCTCCGACTAGTTGCGGGCCGCACTGGTGGTCAACATTGCCTCAATCAACTACGTATAAAGGTCAAAAGACGAGTGAACAGAAACAAAGCTGCGCGTGACAACAAGCAAAGCAACACTGACACGTAAGAGTTGTCATGGTCTGCTGACCTGCATAGTGCTGATGGATAGGCGAGAGCTTGTCACTCGCTTGCTACGTCCTCCGGATCAAGCCGCCGGATGACGAGTCAGCAATCCACTACGGGCGATCGATCAGATCAGCGTCAATATTTTCTCTATCAGCCGTCCACATGAAACGAAACAGCAGGTGTCGATTCGGAGCAGAGTTCCTTCGCGCAATACAGTTCCGGGCATATACCAACAGTTGAAAGGAGACACCGTAGCGCTGCATGAAAAAGGCACAATCATGTGAACTGTGAGCGCATTATCTACCTGTTCCCGAGCAGAAAGCTTTCTGTTGTTTAGCTCAAAGACTGAACGATACTGATGGCATGGCTAACGAGAAGTGGAAGCGGCACTCACTGAAGTCATATGAAAGTTACTGAGTGGTGATGTAGCTTTATCAAGTTGAGCTAGGCTTTGGTGTCAAGTGTAGCGTCCGTGCCTGAACCTGAAGAGACAAAAAGAGAGAAAGCTTAAGATAAGTTAAAAAATATCACCTGGAAAAACGTATTATAAATCCAGTACTCCACCTACCCAAGAATGTTTTAAAGCAGCAGCAGAAGAAACCTTTCTTGCTCCAAGGCATATAAGTAGTTTTGTAGCCTAGGAGTTTTCCCTTTCAAGCTCTATTAACTTAAAAGACTTCTCTTGACAAGGGCGATTCCAAACGTGAACAGTTAGCTTCCCCAGATGCTAGGCACACCAAATAGGAAAAATAACCAAGTGTGGCACTTTATGAGGCTACAGAACTATACCTGATAGAAATGTATAATGTTGCTATCGGAAGCGGGTGCGTACCTGATAACGGATGAGCTGGATAAGAAACTGGATTTTGTTCTAGCCAGTCGCTGCACATGAAAGGCATATCTTACAGAATAACAAGAACCAACATGTTTGCCACTACTGCAAACTAGCATATCCTGGTCCACTTCAAGCAACTGATAACCTGCCTTTTCCCTTGAATAATTGCCACCCCTTACCCTTAGACCCTGGCTTCTTTTTATAGCAAAGCTGAGCTACCACAATAGCACAAACCTTGAGCAGCCCTCTCTCCTGCTACTTCCAACAAAGTGACAGATGGAGGGAGCACCAGGAGTGGAAGAACAAGAGTGCTCAGACCAAGTTTCTGAAGAAGGACAGTCCGATAATAATACTTCAACACCATGGCTTAAGTTGGGCCTTGATGCATCAACAAGAAACGAAGGTAAGCCTCCTGACGCCAAACCTGAGGCTGCTCCACAAAGGACATTCTCCTGCAACTACTGCATGAGAAAGTTCTACAGCTCACAGGCCCTTGGCGGCCACCAGAATGCACACAAGAGGGAGAGGTGTGCAGCGAGGAAGCCCCGCAACTTCCGTCAAGTGATGATGAGCCTTCCTCCAGCTGCTACCATCCTCCAACCTATGAGGGTCAACTCCCACTCCACAATACTCAAGGAGCATGGTGAAAAAGCTACTGTTGTTGTAGCAAGCTTTGATGGAAGCGAAGTGAGTGGCTGGAAGCCTTTTGCCATTGAAGAAGCAGGAGGATTAGTGTGGCCAGGGAGCTTCAAAGCAAGTTCTCAGGAGATGAAGAAGCGTTCAGAGAAAACTCTTGACTTGACCCTGCGCTTGTAAATTTGTATTCCAAAGTTAGACAGTTATATCAAGCATTTTCTGGGAAATGTGGTTTTCATCATTTTTGCTGGGTAAACAAGTTCAAGTTATATGGTACAAATTGTTTGTCTCATTAATGAACAAACGTTAGTAATTTCAAAGGCAGTGGCCAGGCAAAAATTATTATCTCCATAAGCACATATATTGTCCATAGTAAAACCCAAATAAGTAATCCCACTGTCTATTATTCATGCAACTGCTCATAGAAGCATAAGATTAGGTCAGTGCAGACCCAGCCAATCTTACAGCTCAAACTAAAAAATGGATTAAGAAAACGGGACTCATAGAACCATCCTGGGAGGCTGGGACGGTCTACGCCCGGGGAATGTCATTGTTTTTTTATGTATATAACTGGGGGAATGTCATTTTAGAGACCGACTCCAAGATGCTTGTCGATCTGTGGCACTCGAGATGGACTCATCGATCAGAGATTACGAGCATTTTAGCAGAAATCCAAGAACTTAGTCTATGCTCCTCCTTCAGTTTAGTTCAGGAAATTCATACGGCAAACCTAGTGGCTCACTTATGTGCTAAGGAGGCTATACGCCTTAGGATGAACTAATTGTTGGGGCTCCTAGGATCCCTCGTTCCTGCTATGCTGTCTGCTGGAAGATTGTACTCCTAAATATTAATGAATGAGGAGATGTTCTTGTTCGCAAAGAAAGGGGGTTAAAATCTGACTGATTAATTAAGTTCATGTAATTAGATTTTGCATATTGAAACTTTGTAAAATCAGTGGATATGCTATATATATTTGAGTATTGCACAAATGTACAATTAGTGACTCTCTTGGACCAACATAGTAGCATACATGTTTCTTTCAAGAAACCACAAGAAGGAATGGAAAAAATACAGAAGGATTGGCTTATACTGAGAGTTTCTAGAGCTCAAGCACCTATCACGAATCAACAGGGAAAAAGAAATTATGGACGTCATAGCACAAAAAAAAAAAGAAGGACGATTTACGGGGGTAGTAATCAAATTCTCTCATGATAATTTAAGATGGTCTACATTCCACAGATACAAAGACTCTTCTGAATCTTTCAGAAAACGAAGCTAAGGTGTTCTTTGTGCTGACTCAATCTTACGGCGTTTCATTTCAGCGTCTAATATTGTTTTAGAAGATAATCCAGATGCAGGGCATATTGACATTGCTCTTCTTTACCTAAAATGGGCATTCAAATGCTTGAAAGTTGAAAACATTTGCCACCATTATCATTCAAGACTTTTAAGTCTACCCTAGCTAGTTGACTTGATATACAATCAATCTAACGCCCTAGTCATGAAAATATCTAATGAAGAAACTGCTGCTTATAAATATACCAAAATATAATCAAGCGAAGTGATGTAAATTGTTTAATAGAAGTGCAAGCATCATATTGATTCTTTTTTAAAAGCATAACCATAGATTCTTAGCATATGAATGAATCAAAGCAAAGTAATGTGAAAGAATCAGAGAAAGAGTGATGATGCATTGACATATCAGTGAAAGTATACATGGAAAGAACAAGAACCCATACCTCTGTTGGAAGTAGTGCATCACATTAGAATCATCTAGTGAACGAATCCATTCCTTTTCTGTGGGAAAGAACAAGCCAAAGGATGCATGATATTTGGAGTGAGATACCATGAGAACTACTTACCAAGTTGCATCATCGATTCCTTTGTTTATTTGTTGCAGATACAAGCACTGCAAGACAGATCAGTAAATAGCAAACCTACTGCTCACCTTGCAAGAACATTACATTGCACACAGCCTCACACAGAACCTTTCAGCTAAAATGAGGGTAACATAAGATAATTTCCTCAGAACAGTTACATAATATCCTCATCCCTCACAGTCTTTTAATGCGATATGACTTTATGCTGTACTGAATGATATTAGTTACAACCAAAATTTTCAAAAAAAAATAAAACAAAGCTATGGTACTCAGGATTCAGTATTCATCCATCACGAGCATCTGGACACAGTTTGTCAACATCATCAGTGCCAGTACTGTTGTTTGTTATAACTGAAGTGTTTAGTGAACCAATGCTTGGTCTCTGAACGAAGGACTCAAGAATCTATCAACATCCAAATTTCCAATGCTTTAGCTGTTATCTTAATGCTTTGTTGTGGAATATATCTACCATGAAGAGGCATATACGGCAACATCTTCAAGCTTAAAAATCCTAAATTCTGTAATCATATGTCATCATATATCATATGTTTTCCCCTGTTACTCGAGCATTGCTATAACAAGGCATCATAGAGACTAGACAAAGAACTATATTTTTTTCAAAAGAAAATTAAAAAAAACACATAAAGCTAACTCATATGACGAATCAACAAACTCTCACTTCATTAACCATTTCACAGGATATGCATATCTTGAAAGTAAATCGTTTGATGTGAGTGTACAACATATAGGTTAACAATACTGTAATACTGAAGATTCTAACCTGGTTGCTGGCACAACAATTTCCTAGTTCTAATTTAGTAATTTGTTGGCCTAAGCTCATATTGCTGCAGGCAAATGATCCTTAAAGCCGACACTAAATCACAACTGATTTTAGCCCTTTTTTTTGCAGTCAAGGTTCTGTGCATCACTGTGGTACTCAACCAACCTGTCAGGTCAGAGCTTTGCAAGCATAAGCGCAAGCTCCTCATCGCTCACCTCCATCTCCTGGTGTTCCCCAACAGCCTCTGCAAGACGCGCTGCTAGCTGGTGCTTGCACTATAAAAAAAAATTAACTAGATTTCAATAACCACAATCTAAACAACTAACGAATCAACCTACAACGTTCTGAACAAAGCGTTTTCCGGAGACAAGCTTCTCTGACATCCATGAATTTCACTGCGCACAGCTGGAAAATGTAACATGATGGCATGATGCAGCAACAACAGGGGCACTTACGCAGAGCTGCTCGCCGCGCCCAACGATGTCGTAGAAAAAGGAGTAGCACGTGCAGAGATGCTCTGGGAAGCAGAGGTACTCCTCCTTCCTCCTCGACTCCCCCATCACCTGCAGCCCAAAGACACGCAACGGTCAGGTTAATGTCCGGCAGTTCGGCCGTGTGTGGGGAACACAGAAACGGAGAGCAGCAGACCAGGAAGAGCGAGCGGCCGCTGGGCGCGCCGGTGACGCGGCGGACGCCGCGCTCGTCGACGATCTTGCAGGCGCGCAGCATGTTCTTGCCGAACAGCGTCTCGAGGCTGCGTGGCGAGAGAGCACGTCAGAGACTTGGGGTGGGTGCAGCACCGAGCAATGCGGGAAGGCGCCGTGGCGGGGGACGAGTTTGGTTTCACTCACATGGATAGGTGTTCGTCGGAGGCGCAGCCCGCGGACTTGATCTCCGCCCAAACGGCGTCGGCGACGGCGAGGGATACGCCGGTGGCGGCGAGCATTGCGCGACGGCGGGCGGGCGGCGGGTGTGAGTTACAGTTACAGAGCAGGTGGCGGTGGCGCGCGCAACGTGTTCGACGTTTTGACGCAGCGGCATCCCGGAGGGAGTCGGGTTGGCTGAGTGAGAGAGGCTGGCGAGTGGGTCCACGGACCCGAATACCATTGTTTTTCGTTTCTTTTGCGCAGTGATGACATGACAAAAATATACAAAATAAATAATAATAGATAAACGAAACAAATCGTCTGCTGCAGATTCCTGCGCTGGATACATTGTCATAGTATAATTCCGCTTCAAAGAATTGAAGGAAATCTATATACACACATCGTGCAAAACGCCGATGAATTTCTGGTTACAAGGCCGCACTCGAAAATGTCAAACCAGCTAAAATCAAAATCAGCTACATGTACTCGTATACGCAATTCAATTCTCTGAAGCCTGAAACACTACGCCCGCGTTGTGCAGCCCAAAGGCATCAGTTCAGAAACAACACAAGAAAACAGCACGAACAGAGACATGCACGATTCACGAAAGGCAATCGGCAAGTACTCCTACATCAGCGGTTGTGCAGAGGGTCCGACGAATTGGGCACCCTCCGCTCGCTGCCGGTGACCAGGCCCTCCGTCGGCGGGAACCGCCACCACTTCCTCGCCCTGACGTCGAGCGTCGCGCTCGCGCCACCGGGCGGCTCCGCGTCGGCGCCGTCGCTGGCTTCTACGATGACCGCCGCGGCGAGCAGCGTGAGGAGGAGGAGAGCCATCAGGAGCAGAAGCCTCTGGCTGCCCATCTCATTCTCATGCATGGGACAGAGTAGAGTGAGAGTGAACGGGTACTACGACAATAGACGGTCTGTTTCTGAATCTTCTGCTGCCGGTGTGCTCATGGCTAATGTAACAGCAGATCGAGCAGGCAACGCGACAGTCAAAGATGAAAAAAAGGTCTTTTTCCTGCCCTAGTAACGTAGGAGTAGGATTTGCTGGACTGGAACAGTCGCAGCGGCACACAATCATTTGCCACAGGAATCGAAAATTCAAAGTGCTTTTTCAGCGTAGTATCTTTGCAAGAACAGCAAGGTCAGCAACATCATGAGTTTCAGAATGAAATAATCCACCTCTTTCGTTCACATTTTATGGGTGATGAAATGTCAGTGCACCAAGACTGCCCCGCACAAAGTTTATATAGATGTAATGTCAATGTTTTACCAGACGATGGAAGACTGAACTTGAGAGACCGAGGCCTTCGTTACCATTTCATTTCAAATTCGGCGTGGTGCGAGTTTTCATGTTTTTCCATTGTGAGTGGCTTTTAGGTAGGGAGGGTAGTTAGAGGGAATCGGAGGTTAGTGGCAGATAATGATGATGGCGTGATTAAGCCAGGGCTAAGTAAGTAAATGGGAGCAGGTGAAATGGCCCGGGAAACAGGGGACACACCTTTCCACGGAGAGAAAAGCCTCGAGGCTCCAAAGCCTATGCGTTGCTGCCGCTGCGTGCAGCGCAGCGCAGCTCCTTTTTTCTCAGTCCGCCGAGCGGAAGGAAGAGCGTGGCCCCGTGGCCGCGGTTGTGCCTTTGGGCTTTGGCTGTCTCCTTTGTCTCTGTTGTCCGTGGCTCAGCTTTCCACTGGCATGGGACAAAGCTTTTGGTTCTTCGGTTGCTGCAAGTGTTCAGTGCCGGAGAGGAGGCAGGGACACGGGAATCTGGAGGATTGCTGAATCTGATGCCGAGGACTAGAAATTTAGAATTTCTTGAAACGAAACATTGTGCACTGAACTGTACTGTGGCTTACACCACACGTTCAATTCATGTTCATGGCCCGTTTGGAAGCCGGGGATCCCGGCCTTTTCCCATGGTTGGGAACCCACGCGGGGACAGTTATCGGGCCGGTTCCGTGTGCTTTTCAAAAACCATAAAGGCCCGCCGCAGGAGCCCGTGGAGCTGGCTTGGTCTCTTCCCCGCTCGTCGGCCGCCGCCCCTCCACGCGCGCAAATCAGCTTGGGCGTGGATCGACCACGGATCGAACCGTGGATGATCCGCCGAGCCAGCAGCCGTAGCAGGGGCACCCTCCGAACCAAATTTGATTAGTTGGCTGCCCCATCGAACCAGTGGATTTTATGAATCGATCCATGTATTACAGTAACGCTGTGATGCCGATGGCGATCTCACTCGGTCCACGAGGCCTCGGGCAAGCGGGGCATCGTCGGCGCGGAGGAGGAGGTGGAGGTCCTACGACGGCGGAACGCGAAGCTGGAGCGGGAGGTAGCGGTGCTGTTCGCCGAGCTGTATGCGGCGCGGCGGCGCGCGGAGACGGCGGAGGAGGCCGAGGAGCGGCTGTGCATGCAGCTGGGCGAGGCGGAGGTGGAGGCCGTCGAGCTCGCGCGCGCGTACCAGGGCCGCGTCGACGACATCGCCAGGGAGCTCGCGCGCGCGTACCAGGGGTTCAGGGGCAGGGCCGCGCCGACGACGATCCACTCTATCCTGGGGATCGAAGGAATCTGAACCACTTGCCCCATATTTCGATCCATGGTGAACCATGGACTGGTTTTCGTGGGTCGGTTCAAAGATCCAGTGGACCGATCCGCTCCACGCAAAGAATCGGCCGCGCCCCTCATCGCCGTTGTAACTCATTGGCCGCCGGTTCTTCGACTCGCCGTCTCCTCAGCTTCGGGTGAGCCCTCCTTCCCTCCCTCGGTTTACGTGACCAGTCTGGGGCCGGTGATTTTTGTTTTATCATACTATGATTGACAATAGGGAAAATACTGATTTACCATGGCATTCTAGTCTACTGTCAGCATGTATCTGTTTTCGCCTTGGTCAATCTTATACACTGAATCTGATGCCGAGGACTAGAAATTTAGAATTTTTTTCGCAACGCAATACTGTACACTGAACTGAACTGTGGCTCACACTACGTCCAATTCACGTTCATGGCCCGTTTGGAAGCCGGGGACCCTGGCCTTTTCCCGTGGCTGGAAGCCCACGCTGGGAAAAGTTATCGGGCCGGTTCCGTGGGCTTTTTGAAGGCCATAAAGGCTCGCCTCCGAAGCCCGTGGTGCTGGCCCGGTCTCTTCCCAGTCTCGCTCGAGGCGAGCGCCCGCCGCCCGCTCAGCAATCTTCCCCTCCGCCCAGGTCAAAAAGAAATCGTCCTCCGCCCACCCCCCAGCCCTTCTTCCTCGCTTCTTCCTCCCTCTTCCTTCTCGCCGGCGGCACGGAGGATCCCTTAGGGGGTCCGGGTTGCCGGGGGGGGGGGGGGGGGGGGGGGGAGGAGGGGGAGGGCCTCTGCGCTCCTCGGACATAGAGGCGGCCCAGCCGACCGGGGGCGGCAGTCACGATCCGGCGGTGCGGCGAGGTGGCGGCGGCGCCGTCGGAGCCGCGAGCGGTAGGAGGGCGGTGGGCCGGGGTCGGTGGCGGGGGCGTCATGTCGCCGACGAGTTAGCTGACGGCGGCATGACGACGGCGGTGGCGGGCGGAGGTCGGGCGGCGGGCGGCGCCGGCTCCGGGGACGGCGTCGGAGCCGCGTGGGGCGGTGGGACACCGGGGCAGGGGTGGTGGGCGTCGGTGAAGAAGAAGAGAGGAGGCCGGCTCGAGGAGAAAGGAAAGGGGGGTGGGCGGAGGCCGTCCCCGCGTTGACGCAGAGCGGAAGGTAACAGGCTCTGCCGCCCGCTACCTCCCGACGTGACGCGCGCCGCCACCTCCTTGCCACTCGTCGGCCGCCATCCCTCGACGCGCACAAAGAATCGGCCAGGCTCTTCATCGCCGCTATAACTCATTGGCCGCCGGCTCGTTCACCCGCCATCTCCTCAGCTTAGGGTGAGCCCTCTTTCCCTCCCTCGGTTTGCATGACCAGTCTGAGGCTGGTGATTTTGGTTTATCATATTATGATTGACAATAGGGAAATACTGATTTAGCATGCCATTCTAGTCTACTGTCAGCATATACTACATCTGTTTTCGCTCATTGTTGGTTAATCTTATAAAGGATAACACAGTCCTTATTTTCTCTCTCTCTTGTAGCCATTCTTCAGCATTGTTGAAACAAGCTGACCAAGTATATCTGTTTATCTCATGTCATCCTAAATATATATACATAACCTTGACTATCATTATTTCTGTTGCTTAGTTTGCACATAAGGTTTGAAGCATCATGATTGTTTTAAGTAAAATATTTTTCGGTATGTTAGTAAGAGTTTAGGGCCTGGAGTGGCAATGCTCTTTGGATTCCTTTTGAGTTTAAATCAAGGCGTATTGTGCAATCTCAGTTCAACAAGCTTATCGTTGGTTCAATTTCCATTTTTTCTGTTGTTATTGCTGTCTAATCTAGAGCTTTCAGTACTAGATAATTTATGTTGTCTCTTTCTTCTGAGCAGTAGGATTGGAGTCAATGCATTGACTTGAGAGATATAAAACTACTCCTTTCATCCTTTTTGATCGAAAGTATAATTGTCCACTGCAGATCCTGTAGCGTAACAGCACTTCTCAGTTATTCTTTTTGAGTTGACGACTGTTTGACTGTTTGTGTTGCCTATTAACCCATGGTGTGCCTACCAGTGGCTTATGATCAACCGTTTGCTCGATGATAGTGGATTGTGCTCTGACCACCAGTCTTAATATTAGGTGCTGCTTGTTTAATCTTTAGGTACTAGCTATGGTTACATAGGTGCTTAGCTGGTTCTAAGGTGATATACATCCCCCTTTTATTTGGTTCCTATGCCTTTCTGCTTGTCTGCTGCTGTTTATCCACCTGCTAGGTGATAATCCTGCCTCCATTTTCTTTAAATCATGAATCGCATGATACTGGTTGGCTGTATATTTCATGTATCTTAACTCATAAAAGTAGAACAGCTTGTATGTGAAGTAGAAAAAACATGAAGTACGCAAATACTTTAAGCTAGGTCCAACTGACCATTAAGAGCTTTGAGTGTTGTTGATTTTTTTTAATTGTGTGTAACTCAGCTGACCGATAGAATCTGTTCCTTTGATGCAGAATAGGTAATTTGATACAGCCATGGATATCACCCAGATTCTGCTAGGTGCTCAATATCCAGATGCTATAACCTTCGCACAGCAGCAGAAGGCAACCTCAGACAGTTCCTGGAGCAGAATCTTCCTTCCTTTCTCCTCTGCTTGTCAGTAGAGCTTTCGAATAATGAGAAACCTCCTGAATCAAGAAGGCTTGCTGGTATTATCCTTAAGAATTCATTGGATGCCAAAGATTCTGCAAAAAAGGAACTGCTGCTTCATCAATGGGTCAGTGTGGATCCATCTATCAAATTGAAGATCAAGGAGTCATTGTTGTTAACACTAGGATCTTCGGTGCATGATGTGATCCAGAATTTTTGAAATACATGCCTAACTTGTTCACATAACTGAAAGCTGGTTTGCAGAATTATGAAGAGTACCAAGTGTGTTCCATCTCTGTTGGGGTCGTGGGTGATATTTGCCGTGCCTTGGAAGATAAAGTTTTGCCCTTCTGTGATCAAATAATGACCATTCTTCTCAAAGAACTCTCAAGCTCTATGCTCAATTGTTCTGTGAAGCCTCCAATTTTCTCATGCTTTGGAGACATTCCTCTTGCTATTGGCGAGAATTTTGAGAAATATCTGCCATATGCCATGCCAATGCTTCATGGAGCTGCAGGACTCCTATGTAATCTTGATTAGAGTGATGATGATATGGTTGATTATGGCAATCAGCTCAGATGGGGCATTTTTGAGGGATACTCTGGTATCCTCCAAGGAATAAAGGGACCAAAAGCTCAGTTGATGATTCCTTATGGAACCCATCTACTGCAGTTGCTGTCTTCAGAGACAGGAGCAGATGCCCTTCATTTACATTGTAATTTTTTTTTCTTCTATAGTTAATTTCCTACTCTTGGTTAGAGTTATATGCTTATCTGCTTATCTGTGTGTCATCAGGGATGAGAGTGTGAGAAAGGCTGCAGTTTCTGTCCTTGGTGATCTTGCGGATACACTTGGGCCGAGCTCAAAAGATCTGTTCCAGAGCAACCTCTTCCACATTGAGTTCATGAGGGAATGCCTTGAATCGGATGGTGAAGTTATTGTAGCTGCATCATGGGCCCAGGGAATGATAAACCAAGCCATGGCTTAATGTACGAGATAACTTTATTCTCAGTTGTGAGAGGATTCTTTTGTGGCCATGCCGAGTCCATTTGCCACATCTGAAGGAAAGGATAGCATATATGTAGCGTTAGTCTTAGGGTTGCTGTTGTAGGCATTTGTGCTTTGTTGTTAGTCTGCCAAGTCGTTGTGCGCGTGCATCACATTATACCAGCTGGATTCTGTTATGACCGTCTTGAACAGAACTTTTTATCATCATTTTCAGGGCTAGTATGATATAGCAATATAGTTTTAAGTCGAAGAATGCATGAGGTAGCCACTTAGTTATGTTTCCCATATTTGTTTTCTGCTGCTGAGTAACTTGTCTGTTGTTGCTTTTCTGGTTCAAGGCTTAACACTTGTATAACTAACCATTGAACATTAACTCTGTTTTTCCTAAACTGTATTAAGGATATTGTAGGTCTCCTTTTTTTCTGATTGAATGCTTAGCAGTTACAGAAGCAGAATTGTAGTAGCAACCTAGAATTCTGTCAATTCGTTGCTTGCAAATGGGGGACCTGTAGATGTTGACGTTTCCAATTTGCATGCTTTCGTGAGTACAAGTGTACAACGAAACCGAGCCCGGTAAATAAAAACGTAGACTAAACCGGGGCACAGTTATTATTGGGCCGCTAACCCAGGATGTGACGGGCTCTCAGCCCATAACCGGACCGATTGAAAACCCATCAGCCGCGCGTGCGCACCGCATGCTGCTGAGCTTTCCAGAAATCGTACCGAACCAAACAAAACCCAGCCAGCAAGTCTCCAACCCACCCGACTAGTACATCAGTACATCGCTCCTGTATTTCCATCTCCCTCCCAACGCTCCAGGCCACAGATCTCTTCCCCTTTCTCTAGGTTTTTGTTTTTTTTTCCCCAGTCATGGCGGAGGACGCTCCCATTGCCGCCGCGGAGGGCACCCAGCCCGCGCCTCCCGAGGGATCTGCCGACGCTTCCCCGCCGGCTGCGGATGCGAAGACCGCGGAGGCCCTGCTTCCGTCGCTCAGCATCTGGCCGCCGTCGCAGCGCACGCGCGACGCCGTCGTGCGCCGCCTGGTGCAGACGCTGGCGGCTCCCAGCGTACTCTCCAAGCGCTACGGAGCTGTCCCGGAGCCCGAGGCTGAGCGCGCCGCCGCCGCCGTCGAGGCCGAGGCCTTCGCCGCCGCATCCGAGTCCGCCGCCGCCGCATCCCCAGCCTCCGTTGAGGAGGGGATCGAGGTCCTCCAGGCGTATTCCAAGGAGGTCAGCCGCCGCATCCTCGAGCTTGCTAAGTCCAGGGCCGCCCCCGCAGCGGCGCCCGCTGAGGTGAGCGTGAAGGAGGAGCAGGAGGATTCGTCGGCGACTGCTGCGCCGAGCGCGGAGTCTGCAGCTTCGGAGGAGTAAGGCGTCGGTCCACGCTTTGATCCACCGAGAATTGCTGTTATTGACATATCGTTGGAAATTTATTCGTGGTTCCTGCGTCTATGGCTAGTAATATCCATGGTCTATTAGAGATGCGCGTGAGGAGAGGAATTGATGTTTGTTTCACGAACCTGGTACGCTGCTATAATATTGAGTTATGAATGGTGCATCCTTGCCATTGCAAATGCGTATGTTGTGCATGCATGTTTGCATCAGCTCAGCTGTTCTACTTTTCCGGTTGTCCATTGGTTAATGTGCAATGGTTAATCTGTTTGTTTTGAGCATGTCTATCTAGAGAATGTAACTTTAATTGTGCTAGTTCTTGTGATTAAAAGCTGTTTGTTTCTGTGAACGATGAATAATGCAGGTTTGTTTAATTATATATACATATATAGATTGAGTGTTTTGCATGTGTGTAAGTTCAATTTATCATCTCTAGTAACATGAACATGGTGTTTGTGGAATTAGATTAGAAGTCTAGGATCACTAAATGATCTAAGACCTATATAGCACTGTGTAGTCAACATTTCAATAAAGAAGTACCAACTTGCAAGGACAGATGTTGATAGTCACATCTATGCAACTTAAGATCTGAAGGTGTAATGTGATTTTAGATTAAGGATCCCATTTTCAGAGAATCAGAGGACTTTGTGAAACACCAACCACAAAGCTTCAGTTATACAGATCTCACCATCATCTTCAGTTACACAGATTTTACTTCAGTAGTCCAGTTATTCAAGTATACTGGTACAGATATCCTTGATTCAGAGCAGATATTTACACCTGTATAATTGAATATTTTAAGTTACTATGTGTTGCTAGATGGGTAAAAAAAATTCTGGTGTTCAGATGCACTTTTCCATCTTTTGAAATGTTTTGTGCTGATTCTGAATCGTGGAGTTTACATGCAAAAAAATACTAAACAATTAAGTATGCCGTTTCACAAAAAGATAAACATACCACTATGCAGTTAATGTGAAGAAATGTTCTGAAACTTTGGATGAGGATTGGACGTTTGAGTGTTTGTATTGGAAATGCTACTAATTTTGATTATATGATTCAGTTGATAATAATTTCCCTGAGAGAGAACATAGAATGTTGGCTTGCATGTATTTGAGATGTGAATCAATCAAGACACCCGAAATATTGACAGTTATTATCTGCCTGTAGATACTTTTACTGCTATTGTAACAGCCGTAAATATGTCATATATGAATAGATCTAGGGCAGCAAGGCTATTCCTTGTTCTTATTTGTGCATGTCTGGTGTTATGTCATATTCATGAAGAGTGACTGAATGGTAAAGTACAGAAAAAGGGGGGCAAAGTGTTGTTG
Source organism: Eleusine indica (assembly GCA_030378355.1). NCBI lineage: Eukaryota > Viridiplantae > Streptophyta > Magnoliopsida > Poales > Poaceae > Eleusine > Eleusine indica. Next base: position 43,800,786 of record CM059500.1, read on the forward strand.
AAACACTAGTATGTTTCAGCTTTTTTTTGAAAGCTGTAGTTGTATCGTGGATGATTTAATGTAGTTTCATTGATCCTTGCGGTTCGACTATAGCTATAAACGCATTGCTTGCACAATTGACATTCTGATTCATACATCTTCCTCCGTTTTGCTTGTCCTTGGTGTTGACCTGATGCTTAAATAGATTGGTGGTGATGTTGTAGTTTGTAGATAGGCCTTGGATACTTTCACATGCTAATATAAAGCTTGAGCAGTCTGTGAGTTGAAGTGAATTGAAGCGATTCATGGGTTGCAATAATGCAATATACTTGTATTGGATCGTGTAATTCTGAAGTTTAATTTGTGAGTTGAATATCCAGAGAGCCGGGTGTCATATTTGTTGGAGCAGGCGCTTGTCGGGGTGCAAGAATAGTGCTAGTGTTAACCTGCACAAGCAAACTGTGTTTAGAGCAACTCTAACCCTTCTCCTTTAATCTCATCACTTAAAAGAGGTTAGAAGGGATCTCTTTAACCCATTTTTTGAATTATAGGTGATGGTGTTATAGCAGTTCATCTATTCTATCACGTAATATAAAAGGGTAGAGTCCATCATTTAGATCTTTCTATAGAGGGGATGGTGGACTGAATTTAGGTGATGCAAAAGGGAAACTGATAAAGAAGTTTTTTTCATCTCTATTTCCTATATGACAGATTTTTATGTTTAGATAATAGGAAAGGGGAAGGGTTGAAGTTGCTCTTACCTCATCTTGTTTGTATGTCCAGTAAGTTGATATTCAATCATCTTCTACTAATTGGTGCACGGTGTCTTAGCCATGCACATAATATCATGGAATTTTTAGGTCCATATATCATTGCCCATTATGATTGCGATGCAATCGAATGGACAGCGTTCTGTTCAATCAAACGTACATTTTGAATGCGTGCAATTTGGCGTGTTTCATCTTGTTGCCCTTTCATTAGAACGTCAAGGCAACAGAATGTCGGTTTTTTTTCAAAAGAACCGTGTATATCCAAGTATCCACGTGTGCGAAGGCTATTTGCCAGGTGCTATCATCAGCCTCATGTGTAAGAAATCCATTTCAGCTTTGTGACTCTGGTCCCGTGTTTCCTTCAACAGCAAGGCATGTAGGCAGCCAGCCAGTCATCGCGGAAGATTCCGGCGACCCGCGCCACGCGAACACAACAACTACGAACCGTTAGTTTCGGGCCCCGACGCCGGCTCGACCGACCGATCAAAGGTTCGGCGCGTCGTCCGCACCGACCAAACCGACGCAGGGCAATAAGACCCACGGCGGCCGACGAGCGAGTTCATTCGTCAGTCCTCATCAAAAGGCGGTTCCGACCCGTCCGCCTCTCTCGTGTGCAACAGCGCGAGCAAGCGCGCTCCACTCGCTCATCGTCCTCGGATTCGTCGTCCCATCCGCTCGGGATCCGTGGTTCTCGGCGAAGAGAAGAGGTGCGTGCGCTCCGACCGATCGCGAAGCCCCCCAACCCTCGCCGCGCGGCCTGGTTCCTACCCTAACCCGATCTCCATTCCGTTCTGTGCTGTTGCAGGTGGTGCTGGTTGCAGTAGGCGAGTTCCGCGCTGCGGTGGTCGTCGTCGTCAGCGGCGGCGGCGCGATGGTTTCCTTCGAGATGAGTGACCGCAAGAGTAAGCGACTGCTCACCCTCCTCCCGTTCCAACTGCTCTGCTCTAACCCCTCCTCCCGCTTCTGCTCGCGACTTGTGGCCAGCCGTTTGGTGCTGTGTGTGAGGTGATCGGCCCGCGCGCGCTTGCTTCTCCTTTTCGCATGGGTTGACGGGTCGTTCGGCGGACGACACCGCCGTGCGGTTGATCGCTTCGCTTTCTCACGCGGTTTATGGTTGGTGCGGTGGAGGATCGGGCCGCGCGCGATTGCTTCTGGGTTGATTTGGCGCACTTTTGTGAACTGTTTGGTGGGGGGATTGGGTGACTGGGATGGTTGCCTCGCATTCAGATCCGGAAGCATTATCCGCGCTCTTAGTACTGCTGAAGAATCCATTGCATCATGTGTTCAAGTAACCTGTATTCCTTTCCTTGAGGGCGCCAGCTTCTCGCCCAAATTCACTGATATTCTGCAGTACGCTTTGTCTGCCACTGCCTGCGTTCCTGTAATTTTTTTTTCAGACGCACATTTCGTGTAGTGTTAAGTACTCGCCTGAAATAAGATGTATATCAGCATTGTGTTGCCCTGTTGTTAAATCGAGAGAACTAATGAGCAATGCTTATGATCTTAACATTTTGCCTAGCGCCGGTCTTGACACACTGATCAGGTTGGAGAACTGAAAACGTATTGCCTTAGATATGTCATACGTTCAGAATAAGAATTTCAACTGGACAATCATGCTTTCTGATGTTTGTTCATCCACTGATGAGCAATTTTGATATGTATCCATCAACATGCGCATAACTTCTGTGTCTGATTAGAAGGATCCATCCATTAGTTGCTAAACATGCCTACTGCCATAGCATGATATGTTCAGTAAACTTGCGATACTGTAGCTTCTTGTCTTGTACTTCTGTTTTAATGTTGCATCTGCATGCCATGTACAAAAATTGAGTAGGCCTCTACCAATTTGACATACATTCAGGGTAGGAGTTTCAGTTATGCTTTTTGATATTTGGACATCGGCTGATGATGATAAATGTCAGATGTGTCTGAAAAAATATGACAGTGTGTTTGCTTATGATCAAGAGGTGCCACCCATTAGTAGCTAAACTTTCTACTGACATAACACAATATGTTCAGTAAACTGGCTTTCTACTGAACAAATTTGACATTCATAGTTCTTTGTATTGTCCTTATCATGCAAAGTGTTTTTGCATCTTGCAACTCTTGTTAAACCATTTCTCACTTTGCATTGGGATAAGAATCTGACATACGTCCAGAATAAGAATTTCAACCATTGCTTATTACTGTTTCGTTATCCACTTGATTAACAATTGCGAGACAGATCATCATGGCACATAGTTTGTCGTCAGGAGGGATCATCCATTAGTGCTAGATAGGCTTATCAGGACGGATCATCCGTTAGTGCTAGTTATGTCTACTGACACCACTTTATATTCAGTAAATTGGCTTCCTTACTGAACTTTATGGATTGTGAAAGATCAGCTCCTTGTTCTTGTACTTATGTTGTGTAATGTACATTGCATCTGCGTCAGCTTTTGCTAAATTGTTTTATTATTTTTTTACCAACAGAGATTGGGCTGGGCTTGACTGGATTTGGAGTTCTCTTCTCACTTCTTGGGGTCATCATGCTGTTTGATAAGGGATTCCTGGCAATGGGGAATGTAAGAATAATGCATCCTCTTGACTGATTCATTCTCACTGTACTCCTTTTTGCTGATAGTAGTTTTTCACTTGTTCATTATGTCAGATTCTCTTCGTTTCTGGTGTCTTGGTGACCATTGGGCTGAAGTCAACCGTGCAATTCTTCACCAAGCCTAAGAATCACAGGGTATATCACTACAAAATACAAGATGTTTCAACCATTACCATTCTTATCTAACAAGTGTACCTGATTATCAATTGCGCAGGGTTCAATGTCTTTTGGGTTTGGCTTTTTCCTGGTCCTGATTGGATGGCCTGTCTTAGGCATGATTCTGGAGTCATACGGCTTCATCACACTCTTCAGGTTTGTATAGTATCTAGCAATGTTCCTGTAAAAAGATCAACCATTAGTTTTTTTTTCCTGCGAGCATTATGAAACAGAGACATTTGGATGATTTATCTGACTGCTACTAATTTTCTTTGCAGCGGCTTCTGGCCAACCGCTGCTGTCTACCTGCAAAAGAGCCCCGCCTTCGGTTGGATACTCCAGCATCCTTTTGTGGCTTCGGTATGATCATCATGCAGAACTCATAAATTCGTCACCCGAGCATTGTTCTTTCTCCCATGCATTCTTCTTACTGCTCTGCCTGTTCGAATTTTGCAGCTAATCACCGGGTCCAGAGGAAGGCGGGTCCCGGTGTGATTCACCTTTGCTGCTAGATGATCCCCAAAAGCATGCCAAATCGCCTGTACAGAAGTAGAGACCATCATATGCAGTTCATTCGTTTTGTATTTCGTTGATTCTATCCTGTCCAAAAGTAGAGAGGAAAAGGAGGTCCTTAGTTCTGGTCTGCTGGTTTTTGAATCTTGCTATGTTGCTGCCAGTAGTTTGCGTAGACGTCTCGTAGTTACCTGAATTCTGTTTAGAGCTTTTTCTTGTTTGTTAAGGGGGTGATCTGGATAGACGGTGCTAAGCTGGTACTATGTTACCTCTTTGCTGTATGATGGATGATGACTAGGAGCTATGATGAACTGGTTTGAAAACCACTCAATTGTGATGACAAAATTTTGTGCTGTACATTTGTTAGATATGAGTCACTGTCAGTTCCTACGCTGATGCGCGATGTCTGAACAGTATTTGTTGTCTCGATTACCCGTTTGCGTGTTACGCAGCTGCACTTCGACGGAGCAATGCGCAAAAGTTGCAGTTAGGCTGATGACCAACATGAATTGCTAAACGGAAGTCACCCAGTGACCATGAGCAGTTGCTGGGATAAGCAAAGTTTCACGGCACGGTTGTTTCTGGTTTCTCGTTGCAACACGGCTGCACGGTTGCCCCAATCTGGTCCGTAGCTCGGTCTGGTCTGATGAAGTCTGAACAGGCCAACAGGGTCAGCACACCCTCTCAGAAAAATCAAATCAACACAAAATACATTGCAAGAGCATTATATGACGGTAGAAAGATAGGATAAGTGCATTGTCTGTCATGACTCATTGAGAAGTTGCCCAAAGAACTAAGAATCAGAGTGCAAAGCATACCCCAATATGCATCATCATTACACTTTCTGAATCTAAGTTTAGCACCGTACATTCAGTGGTACTTTCCATCAGTAACAGCAAACAGTACATTAACTTACATGAGCATTATGACAAAACTTGTTAATTTCACAGGAGAGTTCTAACAATTCCCTCAAATTGGGCAATAACTTCACCAGAATTCAGTGGACCATCAAAATCACAATGCATAAATAAACATTACATATACAGAAACGAGTCCAGGGCTGTCCATGTCAACAATAGTTTCCACATATCTATACCTGATAACCATCACCCAGCTATCTACAGTTTCAAAACAGAGGGAGATGAAGTGTTGACTGCTTGCGGTTGGGTTGCAGCCTTGCTGGTTCCGATGTCTCTACATAAATATCATATCTGTGGTGGATCATGCTACTGAGCTATAATTTAGTTACAACAATTGATCCCTCATGCTAACTGTTGTGATTATCTAACTACCTAATCGATTTTGAACATACCCACTGAATGTTTCGACTAGAAACAATTAAGAGCTCCTGATAATCTTAACTGCTTCACTGCCGCTTCTGATGTCACTCATTAAAGCAATTTGATGCAGAAGTTGAGCTATTCGCTGCAAAACATTAAATTAGTGAATAAATAACACAATTGCAAAAGCATCAGTTTCATGTGAATATTTATTGGTTATCTATTAGGCTTCTAAATTTCCTCAGCTAGGTCATGATTAATAAGTTTATAGAGAACTAAGATATTGGTAGGATAGTCCCCTTAACTTTTTGGATATAAGAAACAATTTTTATGAAGCATTAGAAAACATGCAATACGTTATTTACATCATCATCTAACTAAAGATTACTAGTATATAGTAACAACCTTAAGTGTTGTTCAGCCAACAGTTTACATTGAGGAATATGGTAACGACGACTAGCTTGAAAGATTTTGAGGAAACAAGCTTCAGGGAAAGAAGGTTGATTAAATTTTGTTTTTAAACATCGCCGGAGTTGGAGCATCTTAACAGGATAGACTTGAATAGACTGTGCAAATTATTTGGATCTAGTGAAATATTGCAGAGCAAAGAGCACTGCTAAGAAACAGCATAGGTACACACTACTTCTATCTATCTGGGGCTCCCCTGAACCCAACCCTATATAACAAGAGTAATGAAAGGTAAAAGTTAAAGCGACCATCATGAATACTAACTTCCCACAGACAACTACCCAAAAGACATGTGCATGGTGAATTGGTATGCTCCTTTCCTTTACCTTATTTCCTTTACCTTATTTCCTTTTCCTTATTTGCGACAAAGAGAGGAGAAGAGAGGAGAAGAGAAGAGAATTAGAGAGAAAAAAAAAAAAGCGACGAAAAAAACAAGCAATGCAGCAGCCATTGCTTGTTTGTCTGAAAACCTATGACATTAGCCTTGCCAATGAGGTAATTTTGACGCAACAGGGAAAAAAAAAAGAGATAATTGACCACTACAGAAGAGACCTAGGACTACAAAATCTTGCTAGATCGGGTTAAAAATCTTCACCGGTCACCAGCAAGTAAACACGAAAACAAAAGAATGTACAGGCAAAGCAAAATGAAACTCTGAATCCTTGAGTGAGGGACAGAGTGAGTGAGTGAGCTCGCTCTGTGGATCAGAACGGCGAGGAAGATGTGGTGGCGAGTGCCTGCGCCAGCGCGGTCATGGCGCGGACCTGCATCTCGAGCGCCGCAATGTAGTCGGACACCTCGGCCAGAAGCGCCGGGAACGGCAGCTTCCGGCACCCGGGCACCAGGCGACCAAGCATCTTCGCCTTCTCGACTTCCTCCTGATGATGCTGGTGCGAGGAATTGGAACTCGAATTGGAACTGGAGCTATGATGCCTATGGAACACATTACCAACATGATGCCATACTAGCTATTACCAATTTGACTTGATCACAAATCAACTGCTGCAAGACCACACTGAAAGTACTAAAATTTTCATATCGCACAAGAATTCAGCTAGATATACCGTGCTATGTGGAATCTAAGAGCAACTAAAGAGATCTCTATGAAACAACAACGACCATAATTTCCCCAATCATCGACCACTACCATATGATCATTAGCAAAGTTAGCCAGTTATTATTAGCGAATTGACAGAAGCATCAATTGGCATCACGACTCAGAGAGGTTATTGAGAGATCCAAACCTTATCCTTCTCCTGCGAGAGCAGCAGGAGCAGGTCCCTCTCCTTCCTATCCCGCCGGCGCGCGTACAGAAGCGCCCCCACCGCAACGGTAGCCGCCGCAGCCGACCACACGGCGGGCCTCACCGCCGTGCACCCGCACGCGCCGTGCACGAGCACCCTCTCCTGCACGGCCTCGACGCCGGCCTCCCACGCGCGCCTCGCCGCCGAGCGGCATCTCTCCCAGCTCCACCCCCACCCATCGCCGTCTTCCTCTTCCTCTTCTTTCTCTCCCTCGACCTCCACCTCCTTCGTTGCGGCCGCGCCACCGCTGGCCGCTACCGCCGCCGCCTCCTCGGGCTCCCCCTCCAGGCCCAGCCCCTCGTGGAGCCGCGGCGGGAAGATGGCGCAGTCGTCGAGCCCGCCGTCCACGTGTGCGGCTGCCGGGGCAGTAGGCGCCACGAACTCCCAGGCGTCAGGGGCGGGCGCGCGCGGCGAGGACGCCATGGACCCGAGGGAGGACGAGGACAGGGAGAGGGTCAGTGACTTGGGTTTCAGGAGCAGGTGTGGGTTCGGGGAGGGGAGGAGTAGCGGGTGGAGCGCGGAGTACGGCGAGGCCGGGGCCGACGCGGCAGTGAGCGGTGGGAACTGCGGCGACGGGGGCTGCGGTGCCGGGTGATCCATGGCTGCTGTTCGCTGCACTCGATTTCTTTGTCGGCGATCTCGAGGTGTGTTTTTGCTGATCTGGAGCACCCTCCGTCGTGCCATTCGACCATCTGACTATTCACAACTTTGTAAACTGCTGCCTGAGTACAGTTACGAAATACAAACTTTTGTTACGAAATGTACAAGTGTACTTTGTACAGCCTCACAGCCTCTGTACCACAGTCAGAGCAACAAAGAAGAAGGGTACAAGATACACCCACCGAGGAGGAAAGCTCGTGGGGACGACATACACCATCACGAAAACACCCACTACGACAACGAAGGACTGGAGGAGAAACATACGAAGCCTGTCGAGACAAGACAACGTCGGCAACAAGCCGGAGGAGCGGAGGGGCTGGATTTGAGCTTACATTGTGACTTTTGTGGGGGAAGAAATTTAAGAGAAGAAAATACAAACAGTAGAGAGCGAGGAGGAGTCGAGAAGGTCGGTCATGATGTCTCTGTTAGCTGAATTGTGTTTTGACGCATAGTGGTTTGGTTTGATGTATCATCGATTGTTCTAAGTTTTCCATGTTTTGGAACTCGGGCATCGAAAACGTGTTTGACAGGAGTCCACTCTCCACTGAGTGGACAATACATCCCCCAACTTTCGGTGAGCTGGGCCCTAGGAGAATTTTGAATGGGCCGTCCGAGCCCAAGCCATGCAGGTTGCCTCCTCAGTCCTCAACAATTCCACCTCGGTCCAGCCCGTTACGGGAACAAACCCTCGGCGCGGCCCTCGTCCTGCTCGCTCGCCGCCTCGTCCTGCCGCTCGACGCCTGGTGGCACGCCCCCGCCGCTCCTCTGCTCGCCGACGCCGGACTCAAGTCTACGCCCTTCCTCCAGAGGACCAAGGCGCAGGCGCGGCCGCCGCAGCACCAGCAGTCCAGAATAGCAACTTCTATCACTCCGCTGTCGGCGAATCGTTCCAGGTAGACCGAGAGGCCATGGCCGCGGCGGATGCGCGGCAGGAGAAGGTGCGGAAGTACGAGGAGTTCGTGGACCGGAGGCTGAAGCCCGACCTGGCCAACGCCATCGCCCAGCGCGACAAGGTGTTCCGGCAGCAGAAGACCTTGTAAGCCACCATCACTTTCTTCTCTCTCACCCGCCGACCCCTTTTGCCGCACTGAACATTCGGTGAATCGATTTCTATTGTTCATGGTCATGGTGGCAGGACGATCGGAGGTCCTATCTCTAGCTTCAAAAATTGGGCCTAGTGAGCTTGTGGCTTTCGTGCTGATTTTTTTTAGCGTGTTGGCTTCATCTATTTCCCTTTGTTGTGGTCATTGAGATTTGTTGGATGTTGGCAGCGCGGATTTGAAGAGGAACATCGAGAATTTGGAGAAGAATGGCGTCACCAGCATGCGGTCCATGATTAATCTTGGCTCGGAGGTGTACGCGCAGGCCGAAGTGTAAACCTCTGTCCCACTCAACACTTTTCCTCAACCAACCCAGTCAATCTGTAACATATTTACATTGCCCTACAATTGTGTGAGTTTTTCTGTGGAGATGTTTGTTATATGCTAAACTTGAGTGGTTAATGACCTTTGTTTTCTAATTAAAGTTAGAATTAATGCCTCAGGGGTGACTGCCCTGTTCTCTGGTAAGGATGTTTGGCTGTTTAGATATGAGAGACTATTTGATGTGCAACATGGCTAGCTGAGTGCCTGAGTAGGTACTTGACTCATTGGTCATAGGAAATAGTGCGTGATAATTTAGAACTTGCCATCTTGATATATTCCTATGCTATTTTTATTTATTATACTATTTTCGTTTCAGTCATAACTTCCATTATCCACAAGATGTTAATTTAGCTTCAGAATACTTGTGTGGTACTGTGTCTCTTCATGTCTATATAAGAAGATCTTATGACCTGTGAGATCTGATTCTGTTAGTGTTATCTTTCTTGTTTGGTGTTTTCTGCAGGCCTGATACACGGCACATTTTTGTGGACATTGGCCTGGGTTTTCATGTGGAATTCACTTGGCAAGAAGCATTGCAGTTTATATCTGTAAGAGAAGCCAGATTGGCCAGGTAACTCAGTCCAGTTGTTTTGAGAAGAAAAAAAGGATCTCTTATGCGTCATTTTGTTTTGTTAAATTTGTTGTCCAAAAGCTCCAAGGCTTGCACAGGTAGCATATTTTTTTGCCAGCAACTTACTTTTAGTAGAAAACACAGACTCTTTTTGAAGAAAAAGGAGGGAATGTGGATTGCTCTGCTGAACATGGGCAACTTAATGTAGGGTATTCAGGAATTACGCTTGTTAAAAAGTTTGGTGTTCAGGACTAACCGACATGTATAACTTTTGTTTCATTGGAGCTTGTGTTAGACCAAAATTATTTGCAGAATATCTTGCTTATTTGCCCTAGGTTAAGCATATTACTGAGCTGATCATGGCATGATACTTGGGTGTGTATTGCATTCCATTTCATGCAAATTTATTTGTAAATTTGATTAGGATAACCAATTTGATCAGTCATTTCTTTGCAATTGGCTTATGCTTTTTTTTTAGGGAAGCAATTGGCTTATGCTTATTGCTACTGAATACTGATAATGTCATGCAACACAAACAGTGCTCAATCTATCTAAGATATGAAAGTGTAATAGTCTTATCCACCCAGTCATTTTGCACTGTTCTGTGCTTAACCATAGATATCTGTGACTGCTCTCTTTGTGTTGCTAACCAGTAGCCAATCAAGCGTCCTTGGTACATTGTACGTTTGTTGTTGATGTTGTGATAGCCGATAGGAACATAGAACAAAGCAGCCTGATACATTGAAATTTTGTTCTGTTGCTTACTTGTTTCGCTTCTGCTCTTGTAACCTAAAACTGGGTGTATCGAATTCTGGAGTCTCAAATTTAGACATATCACCCATTTTCTGGTTTGTTCATGCCGGTTTCTTGTGTTTTTTAACAATACTTTTGCTGGCAACAGGTTCTAGAAGGATATAGTTGCAAACTTGCCTGGTTACCTTACCTATATCTTATTAATTAGTAGAATATCTTTACCTAGAAGAATACAGCATGTTGTCTGAAGTGATCAATCATACCTCGACTACTTATGTTTGAATTTCCAAATCTGGAATGTTAGCTAGTTTATTCATTGGTGAAATATGTTTTACTTCCAAAATTACTTCTTATGCTTAAATGCTCACCTTGCTTGTATGATGTCCTTCTTGCAATATTCTTAGTGTTTAAAATTTGATATTTGCAGGCAGATAGATGAATACACACATCTCATAGCAAGCATCAAGGCACAGATCAAGTTGGTAAGTGTTGCGTTTATGCAGTAGAATATAGATGATAGTTTCAGATTCCCTACTCGTCCCAACTGCTTACAATCGGCAATTCCATATGCAGGTATGTGAAGGCATCCGCGAACTGCTCCAGCTGCCACCAGAGAAAGAGTTAGCACCGAGGAATACGTGGTAGAATATTGGATTTCTCAGCAAGGGCTGGTGGCACCAAAAACTTGGTAAAATGCGCCACAATTCTGCAAAGATGATTCCAGTTTATATGGCAGTAGGAACATCAAATGATTATTAAGGTCTCAAGAGTTTCTGTAATCTGATACTGAGTGACCCTCCTGTAATCATATATTGAATTTAGAGACTTTAACCTGACAACAACACGAGCAACTTATAGGACTTGCATTACACTGAGATATGACACCGGCAGCACTGATGCATCGTCCTCGTCTGATGAATCTCACATGACAGGGTAGCGCGGCATGGTGGCGATGCCACACATGCCTTCCTTGTCCTTGATCTTATTTGGGACAGGAAGTTTCCAAATCTGTTTCCACATTGGTGCATCATTACCATCCCCGGTGGCACTACTTTGAATGCCTGTAATACTTCGTCGTTGATCATTATCTCTTTGGAGCTTATATGCTGATCAAACTGAAAAAAGCCCCTTAGTATCATAATGCCAAGCTGGAGTGTTCTCCATTTCAGTATATGCTGGTATAGCTAAAATAACAGTAGCATCTTCCTCCCAAAAAACATCACTAACCAGCTGTACATCCCAAGTACCAGTAGTCAGGTCAATTAGTTTGCCCAAAAAACATCAGTAACCAGCTGTACATCCCAAACATCGCTAACTTTTGACAAAATGTTTGCACCTCGGCCTCCTAGTCCCTTCTCTTGGTAACCATGGGTCTGCCCAAATACTCAAGGATTCACCTGAACCCACTCTCCATACAATCCCCTCCACCGATTCCATCCCCTTCAATATACTCCGCCAAGTGTATGACGTATTCTGCTTGGGAATAGCATCTAGACAGTATGTGGGAAATATCACACCTTCAGAAGCCTTGCACATAAGGAATTATGATGTACCAGTAATCTCCATGCTTGTTTTGCAAGCATGGCGATATTGAAAGCATATATATCCCTAAATCCTAGTCCTCCTTGAGCTTTTGGTGTGTCAACTTTTCCCAACTGAGCCAATGCATGCCATTGCTCTTTCCTGTTTACTCCACCGGTAACGTGCTATCATAGTGCTTATCTGGTGAGCCATGGTTTTGTAATATCGAAACAGCCCATCGCATATATGGGGATAGCTTGTGCTATTGCTTTTATCATAATTTCCTTCCCTGCTTGTGATAGGGGTCTCTCCTTCCATCCTTGGATCCGCTGCCATACCCAGTCCTTCAAATAAGCAAAGGTCTTTGATTTTGAACGATCAACAAAGATAGGCAGTCCCAAATACCTTTAATTCATAGTTTCTCTCGCCACACCAAGAGCCAGCTGACTTATCTTTATTAATCATTTGTCCTGAACAGCGCTCATATAAATCAAGTATTCTTTCAATTCCATAGCATTCTCCCTATTTACACGAATTAGAATCAGACTATTATCGGCAAAAAGTAGGTAAGAGATGCTAGGAGCGTCCGAACAAATTTTTACCCCATTAATTTGTCCATTGTTTTCAGCCTTCTATAAAAGAGAAGAGAAACCCTCTGCACATAATAAGAACAAGTATGACGACAAAGGATCTCCTTAGCGGAGACCTCTCTCTGGCACAAATCTTACCAACTAGTATCCTTTGTGTTTAAGATTAGTAATTATATAGCGATCCATGGAGAGGTTGATTTTGATGCATATGATCTAGTAGCTAGTAGATGAGCTTATCGGCCAGTTGTTGGAGATTGAGAGGGTAGACATCTTCCTGCGTGCCGTTGAAGGCCCTCTGTGCAAGTAGGAGGTTGGCAGCCTGCGTGGGATGGTAGGCGTCCCAGAAAAGGTACTGGTCGCGGTTGCCGCACGGTTGGAGCAACGGAAGGCAGGTGATCTGCCCCCTGTTCTGCCCCAGCCCGCAGCACCCGCTGTCCGTCACCGTAAACCCGTACTTGTTCGGGTTGTCGATCATGTCTTGAATGGCGTCGTAGGTGTTGCCGAATGTGAAGGCGGCGTCAGGGTGGTCGGCGTTGAGCTGGTCGACGAGCGATCTCAGCCCTTGGTTGAAGAACCCCACCATCTGGTTCACCCGGTCAACGCACTGTCCTTGGTTGAACGCCCTCATGCAGGGGATGCAGCCCAGCGGTCCCACGCCAGCTAGCAGAAACTTCTTCACCCCAACGCTGTACAAAGCCTGATCGATGAAAATTAAGGAAGCATACATGAATAATCGTCAGTCAAGTGTGTGTGGCTCATCTCTATCAGTCAGTATCGGCATGGAAATAATCCTCGGCTCAGCTGACCAGTATCTGCCTTGTGTAGTGGTTTATGAGGAGGTCGGCGAACTCCTCGGGGGTGTACTTGTCGGCGGAGTCGTAGAGCGGCGTGAGGAGGTAGTTGTTGATGTAGTCGTTGCTGCCCAGCACCATGACGGCGATGGACCTCGCCAGGAACTGCTCGTACCCGATCGTCAACTGCGACGACGACCTGATAGTGTCCAGGTTCGTCTCCAAGTTGACCACCTGCTGGCTCAGGCTGAACCTCTCGCCCTGTCGTCGTTAATCGTCGATGATATATAATTAATAAGTGGCGATCGAACTAGTGCAGCGTGATCAGTAACAAAGCACGGCGTGATCGAACTAGTGCAGCATGATCAGTACGCAGCACGGCGGCTGAAAGATGAAGCGTACGAGGTGCTGGCCTGTCTCGTCGAGGATGCCACCAGCTGCCGAGGCGTAGTTGACGCCACCTAGCAATGACGACGCTCCTCCGTCCTGACCGGTGCTCGTGAACGGTGGCAAATACTCGAGGCCGAAAAGATCACCTATATCAATTGATGGCTTTGGTTTAAGAGTAATTAAGAGAGAAATGGATTTAGTGTGTATCGATCCAAGAAGAAGGAGGTATCAACGTACAGAGCGCGTCGATGACAGTCTTGCCGTTGCAGAACCTGCCGGTGGCCTCGCCGCCGAGGAAGTCGAGGCCGTAGGGGAAGTAGTTGGCCTTGGCGAGCGTGCTGGGCAGCGCGTTGTTGTTGCCGTCGTCCACCAGCGAGTCGCCGAACACCAACAGCGCCGGCACACCCGCCGCCCCAGCACCGACCGAGAAAAGCAGCAGCAGCAGCGTGCAACAGGCAGCTGCAGCGGCATTACTGTTCCCCATTTGCGCTTGTGTGTGTGTATGTGGTTGTTGCTCGGTGCGAGCGGCAGGCTTTCTTCTACACGGTCTCTGAAGAGTTTTTTTTTTTTTTTCTTTCGAGACAGCAAGAGGTGCTGATGATGATACGCAGCAGCTGATGCACGCGGGCTGTGCTGTGCGCCATGGTTTTCCTCCTCCCTCTCGCCTCGTTTCCGGCGGCCGTTTCCTGCTCCGGAGCGCCATCTCTCGCCGGGCCGCGCTCGCGGCTAGAATTCTTGCGCGAGACTTGTGTTCATCGTTTTCATTCACGCGTGACGAAAGCATCAACAAATTCGATCTTCTACTTGAAACACTGTTCTGCAGCTTACTTGATTTGCTTCTGCTCTTGTGACCTAAAACTGGGTCTATTGAATTTTGAAGTTTCTAATTTAGACATATCACCCATTTGTGGTTTGTTCGTGTTGGTTTCTTGTGTTTTTTAAGAATAGTTTTGCTGGCGACAGTTTCTACAAGGATATAGTTGCAAACTTGCCTGGTTACCTATATCTTGTTAATTAGTAGAATATCTTTACCTAGAAAAATACAATGAAACCTGAAGATCAACATGTTGTCCGAAGTGAAGAATCATACTTCCACTTCTTATGTCTGAATTTCCAAATCTGGAATGTTAGTCAGTTTATTCATTGGTGGAATATGCCTTACTTCTCAAATTACGTTTATGCTTAAATGCTTACCTTGTGTTGTATGATGTCCTTGCAATATTCTTAGTGTTCGAAAATTTGATATTTGCAGGCAGATAGATGAATACACACATCTCATACCAAGCATCAGAGAACCGAGCTGTGGCTCGGTTGGCTAGCAGAGGGAGTCCGGCCACCCACGTTCGAGCGCTGGCTCGCGCGATGGTCTGCGCGGATTTTCCTGCCGCGTCCGCCTGCGTCCAGCGTCGTCTGGCGTGGGTGTCTCACCGAAAAAAATCCACTCATCCTCCACAGGTCAAAGCATAGGTAAAGACTCGCGTTATGGCTCATACGACCAGCTGAGTTCCTGTGTATGGTTGGAAAGAAGATTCGGAGATTTTCTCAGTCTATATAAGAAGGCTCTTCTCCTTAAATAATGCAGTTGGGATGGCTTCTTTCCCGACAGGTCGAGTTTTTTTTTTCATAGCAAGCATCAAGGCAAGTTGGTAAGTGTCAGATTAACTAGGTGTTCCATTTATGCAATAGATTATAGCTGTCAGATAGATAGATGAACTAGGTGTTTGGTTTTTTATGCGGTAGATTATAGATGATAGTGTCAGATCCCCTACGACTCTTCCCAACTGCTTACTATCGACAATTCCATATGCAGGTATGTGAAGGCATTCGTGAACTGCTCCAGCTGCCACCAGAGAAAGAGTTAGCACCGAGGAATACGTGGTAGAATTTGGTTTCTCTCAGCAACGGCTGGTGCCATGGAAAACTTGTAAAATGTACCACAGTTCTGCAAGGACGATTCCATTTTATATGGCGGAGTAGGAACATCTACTGATTATCAAGCCATTAAGGTCTCAAGAGTTTCTGTATTCTGATAGCAACACACACAACTTACATAAAGCACTGATGCATCGTGGTTGTTTGATGAATCTCACATGACGGGGTAGTGCGGCATGGTGGCGATGCCACAGATGCCTTCCTTGGCCTTGACGCGCTGCTCCATCCGCACGTACCCCTTCTCGCTCCACCCTTCCCCCCACGAGTTCTTCACAATCCAGTACTTCCGCCCACCAGGTCCCGGCTCGGCGCCGTACCCGACCACGGTGACAGCGTGGTTGGTCCTCGGCTCGCAGGCGCCCGAGAACACCCCGCCCCTGTAGAACTGGAACTCGTCCCCGTTGATCACCGTGGTGACCGGCTGCCTCGCCACGGCGCGCTCCAGCGCCGCGCCACGGCCGCGCCGCCGCGGACGCTGGCCACGCTGACGCGTCGGCACCGCCCCTGCCGGCTCTCGTACGGGTACGCCTGCGCCGTGGCGAGCCCGCCGCCGTTGTGCGTGATCCACTGCATCGCCACGCCCGGCCACCCGCCCGCGCAGCCGTGGTCCCCCGGCGGCGTATCGCAGTCCACCAGCTCTTGCTTCGAGAGCGATACGAGGCGGCCCGTTTTATATATATATATATACCACTATTCACAAATATATTAATTATAAAACAATAGTTATGATTACTTATTAATATTCAGGATACTATTTAAATTTTGGTTACTATTTCAATTCGAGACATTATTTAAATTGCTCTGTTACTATTTAAATTCTGAATTTCTACAGTGTTATTTCACTATCCAAGTGGAATGTGTACTTACTTAGTGCTTTGAAACTATTCTGAGCACTTTAAATATATTAATTAACTTCGAGTATTAATTATGGTTGATCTTAATTTTTTTTCTTTTAGGATCGTTGTTTCGGCTAGCGAGGCCAAACAGACTGACGGACGGTATAAATTCTCTGTTGTAAAAATCCTACTCGGTACTCATTATACTTATCGCTAATTTGTTTCAGAAGTAACGAAGTCTTTCCCTATATAAGTCAGTCACAAACATATGCAGGAAGTTTTTATCGTCTCCCCAGGCAGTTCCACCCGAAGGAAACACTTCTCTGCAACAACACAGGATCCTCTCTAACCCTTTAACGAGGCTAAAATGAGGACTACGCCATAAAGGTTTCTCCTATAGAATCCCTAGCATAAAAACTTAATTCATATATAAAAACTGGATCATATCAAGAGATTTTCAAAGACGATATTACTTCATTTTTACAAATATAGCTTACATATGGTTTTCCCTTTCGGGATCCCCTAAACACTTAAACACACAAGAAAGGATTAACTTGGAGATGGTATCTTATAGTGGACTCACGCTCTCTATTTCACAAGTGGACTACTAATATTGCTACTTAGTGATGGAGGTGGAAGGCGCTATTGAGGAGTGAGCTCAGAACGCTGGACGATGAGTGATGGGTATCTCTCTTCTGAAGCCCAGGTCCTCCTTTTATAGTAGAATGAGCGGTACTCCCTTCCTGTTTATTTAACACACGTAACTTACATCTTCTTGTAGTAAGGACATCAGATATCATAACCTTTCAATTAACATTGTCTTCCTTTCATGATGATATTCTCTTGTCTTTTCTTGCTAAGTCTTGAAAGATTTATTACATATACGAAGCAACATAAGGTACGAATAATGTCTATCACTATTCTTTTGATATCGTGTGACCTTCTTTCTAAGATGCTTTATAATATGATATTATTTATGTTGCGACCATTGACCTAGATTGATCTAGCTAATTATAGGTCACACCATGCTTCCCGTTTGAGAGTATCACTCTCAATATCTTTATGAGTAATTTTATTAATCTTAACTTGGACTTTTTTTTTCAAAAAAAATTACCGCAGTTCATTTGGCTCCTGGGCGGAGTCACCGCGCCCTTGCTGCTCCAGTCGACGCTGTTGGGGACCGCGCCGGAGGCCTCGTCCGCGTAGCTGCTGCCGTTGCTTGCGACGCCGAGGAGCCGCCGCAAGGCCTTGCGCGCCGCGAGCACTTTCCGGGGCTCGAATTGCATGGTGTACGCGGCGCGGAACTCGTCGCCGGTGAGGTCGGCGAACCGGTTCTCGCCGAGCCGGTACGAGAGCCCGCCGCGCCGGTTCGTGGACTCGATGTGCTCCACGTTGCGGCGGTACACCTCGAACCGGCGCCGCCGCTCGTCGGCCGTCGCGTAGGTCCGGTTGTGCGCGGCCTGCCAGGCATCGAACCGTTCCGTCATGAGCCGCAGGTCGTCGACGTCCACGCGGTCATCGGACGCCGCTGCTGCGGCGGGAAGGAGGAGGCATGCGTAGAGGAGGGCCGTTAGGCGCATTGATACGGACGCCAGGAGGAGGAGCGCCCGGGGAACGGTAGCACCACGGTGCATTTTTTTTTTTGGAGCAACGTGAATGGCATCGGTCAGGTGACAGTGCATGTCAAATGTGATGCCAATGAAAGTTTTTCAGCTCGTCCGACCTTGTGTTAGCGTCAGTTAGATGCACGGGAAATGCGTGGTAGGCAAATTCGTTGTGCTGTTGAGAGTTATCGCGAAGTGAGAAAAGTAGTCTTGTCATGTTTTGCACTCATTCCGTGCGTGCAGGGATGCGCTAATGGCATCACTAGAAATCAGCGGAATCTTGGTTACACACGGTCGGTTGTGTGCGTTTTGTTGCGCTTGCACTTGCCCAGCCCAGCCCAGCCCAGCCGGTACTCTGAAACTCGGAAGCAGAGTAGTGTGCTCGGTGGCTACCGAAACAGGTGTTCGAGTGACTGAATGAACGATGAAGCTTTTGTGCTAGTGAGTAGTGACCTGCATAGTGTGTTCACGTTACATCTGATCTGGTGGTTCTGGTAGCAATCACTGGTGACACTGATGAATGGTGCATGGTGTGCTGGTGACTTGCATAATTAAGAAGAACTTATGACACTAATTCACTGCCCCAATTTCACCGGGGTAAACAAAATCGAGACCAATCAAGAACACACGGCTAGGGATGAAAACGGGACGTATAATATCCGGCACGATTCAATTATCGAGAAAACAAATATGGACAGATATGGAATGTACTAATAATCATCCGGCACTATCCGTATTTGAATCCGAGTTTGAGAAAAACTAGTGGGATAAGATATGAAATGAGCAGTATCAGTCCAGAATCCCGAATTTATTTAATTTAAATAATTTAGATATTAAAATATAAAAGAAATCTAAAAATTTAATGTATATAGTTAAACAAATTGTATTGTTTTTATATATTAGCTATTGTTATCTTCATTCTCACTCTAACTACATGTTTATTATATAATTTTTTATCTATGTAAATTTTATAATATTATCTGTGTCTAAATCTGACTCCAAAATAAAAATATAAAACATGATATAAAATTAAAAAACAATTATTTAACACTGTCCGTTCCGAATCCGGATTCCAGAAGAAATATACAGAACACGATATGGAATGCGCTATATCTGCCATCGGATTTCACCCCTACACACGGCAGCCAGCTGGCTGCTGAGGACCAGTTCCAACCGTAGATCTTGGCGCGCCAACTGCGGACGGATGCATCGTTGCCGCGGTCGCCGGCCGGGGACGCCAATCAAGATATCGCCGCACCGTCTCATCCCATTGTCTCACCTGGATCCGCCGCCTCCGACGCGGCAATCAGCTGCAGCACCGTGGCCCGCGCCACCCGCGGCCTTGCCGGCTCTCCATCGACCGCCCTCCAGGTAAAAAGCAAAACGCCCGTCCGCCCACCCCTACTCTGCACCCAGCACGCATGGTGTTCGACGAAAGGCCCGCTTCCGCCGTCCCGTGCTGCTTTCGTGCTACGCCTCCGTGATCATGTCTCGGTTGTTAGACCTCCGCGGAATCAGCCACTGCGGATTAGTTTTCTGCGATCTGGGCATTGGTTTGGCGTTCGATGCATAGGTGATTAGGCGATAGGATCGTGTGACCACCTTCAACGACAGTTGCTGCCGTCGGGGAGCGTGATGCCTTTTCCTTGCAAAAATTCTAACTTGGGATTAAGTGTTGAACTCTTCATTTAAAATTATGCAGCGATATGATTAATTTGAGAGCATCAGACTATTGAATTTTATGAAGACCAAAATGTTGAAATTTCAATGGTATCGTGACACCATTTTCTTTCACATATGAGACTAAGCAAAACTCACAAAATCTGAACTATGTTTCAACCATTTTCCATTGTGTGGTCGAACCACATATCATTTGTTTCAACCATTTGCAGTTTACCTGTACCTTTGTGGTATCATAACTTTATTGACATACTCCCTCCGTCCTAAAAATAATTGACGTTTTGGCTTTAGGCACGGGAATTAAGGAGAAGTGAAAAAGGGTAGGTACGCAGAAAATGAGGAGGAGAGAGATAGAGATAGAGATGTATTGAAAAGAGAGGAAGTTGCATCTGGAAGTGAGAATGATAATTATTTTGGGACATTTGAAGTTAGCTAAAGTGTCAAATATTTTGGGACGGAGGGAGTACATCACTACCATTATATTTAACAAAGCATTTTTTGTGCAGATTATATGTTATGGCAACAAGACGCAGTGTCCAGTATTCACCTATTCCTACAGAGGATAGGGACGGTAGCAATGTTACTGAAGCAAATGATGTTGACCTTCGGTTCATTTACACTCCAAAGTCACATAGGAACACTCCATGGAAGTCAATTATGCTAGCGCTTTTTCTCCTCCTCATAGGAGCTTCACTTCTTTCCCTTTCGTATTTTATTTTCTCACATCACATGGAGGGCGATGGTTCTCAGGCCTATGGTCTTTTATTCCTGGGTATTCTTGCTTTTCTTCCTGGTATGCCAACTTCCATTCTAGCTACTCAGTATTTCAATTTCAATATCTGCCTTTTCTTAACTGTTTATGTCCTCTCTTTCAACAGTTACATATTAACTAGAATGTGTTTTAAGAGTTATTTAAATTTTTTTTACTTATATTAAATCAAAGGTATTGTGCATTTTTTTCAATCAAAATTACAGCCAATGAATTAAGAATATTCAGCTGCTCCTGTACCTTATGTCTGAGAATATTTCAGCGATATGCAAGTCAAAGTGCATCATGCTAATTGTCCCAGTTCATTACATATTTAAAATGCTCCATTTTATATGGATGATCACATGCCTCATAACCTGTTTTTTTTTTCTAAAGATCTAGAAACTCGACGCTCTGGCATATATTAATATTAGAAGAAGATGCCTCATAGTAAGGGAAATGGGACCAAAGCTTCTTAACTACCAAGCCAACAACACCAGCCTTTCCACATAAAAAACATCAACAACCACCAACACGAGCGCCCATCTGCCATGCGAAGGTGTCTTAACCTGTTTTGGTTACTCCATTTTGCAGGTTATTACGAGACTAGAGTCGCTTACTATTCATGGAGGGGAGCACCAGGGTACTCATTCGCATCCATCCCAGATTATTAGGTGTTTGTGTTTCTATTCATGGAGGGGAGCACCAGGGCAAGTTAGGCAGTGAGGCAGTAAGGTGGAGCACAAGAGACACTGATCGATCCAGGAATGGAGCTAAAACTAATTTTCTATAGTTAAAATGTAGATGCAATTTATCTTCTGCCACGATGCAATATCCATGCACGGGCCAACTTGACAGCATAGAAATAGTGCTCACCCAGAAAAACCATTTAAGTAACTTGATGCAATATATTTCCAGTTGGTGACTCTGATGTAATCTACTACAAATTGACCTGATGTCCGTGCGACTGTTTATTTATGTTGTTTCTGAGAACAAATAATGATGCTTTGACTCCAGAACTCTACGCCGATTGTAGATTGTCATGTACTTTGGGATAATGTCCTTAACCGTTCTTTCGGATGGTGAACCTTGAACAGAACTGAACAAGGTACTAATGTTACTGTCTTTATATTTGACAAAGTTCTTTTTCCCCCATGAAAGGAGAGTTGAACAAGGTAGAGCAAGGCAAGCGAGCATCTTAGAAGTTCGTTACCCAAGTCCTGAAGCATGGTCTTTGCTTTGTTATGAAGCTGTTTTCTCTTCCTTTCCCATTGGGGGACCTTATTCTAATGATGGTAACACGGCATTATTTTTTTTATCACTTTGGTTTCGTCCTCTTGGTTCCATATGCTACTGGATAATCAGGTGCATAGGTCCGACCGGCCTACCCCGTCGAAACTTTTGTTCATTCAGTTTGAGGTGGTTTGACTTGCTTATCCACACTGCTACAACCGAACCACATCTTTCCGTAAAATATGAATTATTGCTTTATATGACAGCTAATATAACTCTTTGTTTTTTCTCCATGGTTAGATTATGCCTTTTGAGTGTATGAATTAGAAGAGCTTTGAAAACAACTATTATATCATACATTTCGGATAAATGAAACTTCTATGGAAGATAGGCACACGTAGGCATGTAGCTAGTACTAGGAAACTTGAAGAACTCCTATATGTACGGTCCATAAGATCCATGGCCCCTGATTTCATCATCTATTTGTCAAACCAATGAAGTACAAAAAGAGCAAACTAATCACACCCTTAAGACTTACAGAGAGCTGAAACAAAGGAACGAGCTTGTATTCGTCCACGGTACTGCAACCGATGACGAGATATCAGAAGTCAGAAGAACCCGGTCACACGCGACTCCAGAAAACCATAGGCAGCAGCTGTGCGCGGAAGCTTCAGTGTGCTTTGTACTTCGGGCCCCACGTGCCAGCCGCCCAAAACGCAAACTGCCTCCCCTTTGTGGACCCACCTGTCATCCTCCTCTAATAAACTGTCGGTAGTAATCACTCTGTGCAGGCTCTCGTCGTCGTCTCCCTTCACAAAAGCCTCCCTCGATCTCTGCTCCAAAGAAACTTCTCCTCCTCCCCCCCACGCCATTCCCATCCCTCAAGATCCCACCCCCACCACCTCGGCTCCCAGTCACCGTCGCGGAGCACCGCATTGGGCGCGCGCTTCGTGTCTCTAGGCTACTGTATCGGATCTGACCAGCGGCGCGGCGGCGGCGGCGTGTTCTTGGTTGCGGCGGAGGCGAGGCTGCCGGCTCGAATCCAGGCGATTAAGTGCGGGGAGGGCAGGAGCAGGGGAGTATGGCTCACCCGCGGGGCGGGGGAGGCGCGGTGCGGCTGCCGCCGATGAACGCGATGGAGATCCTCCGGGAGACGGTGCGTGTGCTGCGCGCCGACCCGCACGCCTTCACCTCCGTCCTGTTCCTGCTGCTCTGCCCGGCATCCGGGTGCCTCCTCCTCTCCGCGGCGGCGCTGGACACCTCCGTCGTGCTGCCGCTCGCGCGGCGGCTCCTCGTCGCCGCCGCGTCGTCGGGCCTCCCGCTCACGCATTTCGTCAGGCAGCTGGCGCACCACCTCGCCGCCACGCTCGTCTCCGCCGTCGTCTCGTTCCCGGCGCTCATCACGCTGCTCCTCGCCGCCCGTGCCGCCGTGGCGTACACTGTCGCCGCCGTGTACGCCGGGAAGCCCCTCGCCGCGGCGGAGGTCACCGCCCTGGCGCGCCGCGCGTGGCCGCGCCTCGCCGCCACGTACGCGCTCGGGTGCGCTGCCATCGCCGCCGGCCTCGTCGCCTTCCTTGCCCTCCTGGTCGCCGCCTGCTCCGCGCTCAAGTCCATGCTCTACCCGCCCGACATTGTCGTCCTCGCCGGCCTCTTCACAGTTCTCGCCTACTCCGTGGTGTACGCGCACACCGTCATCGTGTGCAACCTCGGCGGCGTCATTGCCGTTCTTGAGGACGTGGCTGGGTTCAGTGCATTTAGCCGATCAGTGGAGCTGATGCGTGGCCAAACCCATGTCGGATTGCTCATGTTTCTTGGATCCACCATTGGCTTGTCTTTCGTTGAGGGACTGTTTGAGCACAGGGTGAAGACACTGAGCTATGGTGATGGGTCCTCGCGACTCTGGGAGGGGCCATTGCTTGTCCTCATGTACTCATTTGTGATGCTGGTCGACTCGATGATGAGTGCAGTGTTCTACTTCACTTGCCGGTCATCCAACTTGGATTTCGTGGACGAGGAGGGTGACTCTGTTGAGGAGCTTGAGATGCTGGTGGCTGGCAATTCAGATGCAATCAGGTGATGAAGAAGATTGGTTTGTTTCTCATAGTCACATGTATCTGTTCATAATGTCATATAAGGAAATAAGTGAGATGGGCATGGCCGGGATCTGCATAGATGGACCTGTGGCTTTGGTGGTTGCAGCGCCATGAATGGACACTTTGTGTATGCCTGATTGCTTGGCGTTATGAAAGGAGCATGTTTACAGATTTTAGGGATCCTCCATGCTCATGTGGAGGGTGTAGAAGAGAATACACAAGGGAATTCTGTCATAGGTGTTCTTACTCAGACCCGAGTTTTGGCAGCGATTCTAAAGCTGGTGATGTGTAGCATTCTTTCAAAACATGTAACTAGTATATCAATTTGATAGTTCTGGAATATCTCACCTTACAACCTGTTGGTTATACTGAATGAAACATGTTCTACGCAGGAAATGCAAAATGATTCTACTTTCTATAAGTTTGTTATACTTGATCCTTGTATTTTTCATTCTCGCGGCTATAGGTTTGTGTTGGATGATGTTTGTTAGCAAAATACTGCCAATATTATGCTAAATTTGATCCTCATGTTCACTTTCTTGTATTTGCATTTTTGGAGAAGACTAATAGGCCTATTTTTCAGATTCTACATTCTGTATTATTTTTCCTTGCAGCAGATGCTGAAAGTCTTAATCATCCAGGAGTCATCTTTTACACACAGAAAATAGCTAACTGACTTT
The DNA here is from genome assembly GCA_030378355.1 of Eleusine indica. NCBI lineage: Eukaryota > Viridiplantae > Streptophyta > Magnoliopsida > Poales > Poaceae > Eleusine > Eleusine indica. Next base: position 43,825,358 of record CM059500.1, read on the forward strand.
GTTGGGAAGGTTCTTTTCCTTGCTTTGTGGGTTAATGAGAAATTTTTTTTTTTTGCATTTGAAACATCTTCTGTTTTGGTTTTATCTTTTTTGAGCACTACGATTTCTCTCAAGGCTGGTAACCCATACTTTCTAGTATAAGGCATACGAACATTTTTTACTCAGATCATGAAACTATTCCATTGACTTCCATTAATTATTGGCCATGTGTTATCCCTAAGATCGAACTGGTAATGTTTAATGACTGATTCGAGTATTTGACTCTGTCAAGTGTCTAACAGACAACTAGCTGAAGTAAGATCCAGTATTGTGTCCCTGACTCCCTTCATGTCAGTTGATGCTTTGGCACCGACAAAATCCTACGTTTAGCTATGATTTAGTTGTAATTGACGAAAGAGCTGGATTTTCCTCAGCACAACAGATACAGGAATCATTTGAATATTTTCGTTGTTTATAGCATTTATGTCTGCAAAGAAATTTGTAACAGAAAAACTTAACCTTGCAATAAACTTATGTGAAGTAAAAAGGTTTGATACTGATACATATGACATGAAAAAAAGCCTACGAACATTTCAGAGCTCCCGCTATTGAACTGAAGCTGACCAATCACCGTGATGTGTAGATTTTACACTAGCCCAATGTAGAATCTATTGACCTTTTGTATGTCACGTGATGTTCTGTCTCCTGAGAGTATTATGTACTCAAGGCAATGGTAATTGGTAAACGAAGTAATTAAGACGGCCGTTGAATATTTAACAAAGCGTTGGCTTGGCCGAATATGTTCCAGATGACTTGATTTCCACAGGCACTAATATTTCTAGAAAAAAAATAATTGTTAATGCCCGTTGCCTAAAGCACCATGTACAGGCCACTGTTTTGATCACAGCACATGATTAAAGCCGACAAGTCAACCTTAAGAACAGTCACCAACCAAGGAAATCAGGCATTGATCCCAGTGACCGAAGGTATCAACATCTGATAAATCAGTTCATTGTCATCTGACAACAAAATTATAAGCGCTTGCGCACAAACATCTAGCCTCGCCTAACTAGCAATTCAGAAACTACAAAAGAAAAAGGGAACAAGCTGCGCAGCATCCAACCATCGCTGTGACAAGATTTTGCACCGACAATGAATGAGGTCAGATACTGGAATCTCTGATTCCCGAGCCATAATTTACAGTCTTCATTCAGCTGAAGGAAGAACATGACTTGGTCCTAAGTCAGGACAACCTGTTCTTTGGCACAAGGATGCCGGATGAGGTCGCACTCTGGTCAGAGTTGAGAATGATGCTTGCCCAGTTTGACGAACGGTGCACTATCCGCGATGGAATGCGATCACTATCTTCACCCCCTGATGCTTCATACCCATCGCTGGTTGATCTCGACAGTTCATTCCCTTGATGTGGTGTGCTTCCTGGGGCAGTGAGAGCTGTTAGCTGCAAGTCTTCAGCTCCAGACGATGAGACAGCTGAGACTCTGTACAGATGCAGATCAGGTGAATCCAAGCTGCTGTCTGGAGATGACCCGCCAACGTTAGCAGACGATGCAGCTCTACTTGGATGAAAAGCACTTCGTGCCTCGAGTTGCAATGGTGCTAAACTTGATAATGCTTCTGGGGCCATGTCGTTGCCAGTACCATTAGCAGCGTCAGTATATATCTTTGCAACGGGTTTGAGAGAGAGATCACTATGTTGTCTTCCTCTTCTATTTGTTCTCCTCTTGCTATCTGGGCCTAGGTCAATCCTACCACTGCTCATGCCTCCATAACTGCTATCTGTTTCATGCCCTCGTGAATAATCATCTTTTCTGATGGGCACCAAAACTTTGGATTTCTTCCGTGCTTCTGCAGCAACTCTTGAAACTTCTTCTGCGTTAAGACGAGCCAATGCCCACGGACTTATTTTAACAGCCCCTCCCTTTTTCCTCCTTACTTCATCTTCTTTTCTCTTGGTAGCAGAATTATGGGAGCCAGCCTCCGATGGAATAACATCGAACTGGAAGGAGGTTCAGTAACAACATGTCAGTTATGAGCTAATGAGCAAATGCCACATAAGAAAACTATCACATATGCCTCTTGTAATCATGGATACAGCTTCTGATAAGCACTAAACATGCACTTGCTAGAAAAAGTGAGTTGAATG